>OX438703.1:5000-10005000 GCA_949316375.1 Mythimna vitellina | reverse complement strand
AATTCTTTTATAGGGACAGTGTCCTGATCGAGAAGCATTTCTTGCAACCTTTCTGTGTTTTGATCAGTTGTCCCACTCCTTATGTTATTATTAATGAACGTTGTTCTCGACTTCGGAATTAATATGTATTTTTTGCTAATTTCTTCGAATAAATTTGTTTCTTCATTATTTCTAACTTGTATGTGTGGTAACATCTGTTGTCGTTGATTTGTGATAGTTGATTGGAAATCACGAACCGATGACAACTCTGATTGAAATCCAGGACGATCGATTATAGCTGAGCGTATTTCAAAGGCGCTGGGCTGAAAGCGTTTAGTCACATGATCACATTATTTAATCAATGTATTTCCAAACTATGTTTCTAATAAATTAGACAAATAAAAACTGGTATTCAGCAGCATTTAGCATAAGTAATAATACTGGAAGCCGACTCCAACATTTTTGTTAGGCAGATTGATTTTGATTATTTCTGACACGGTCGTACTCACCTTATGTCGTACTGGAACCAATGCGGTGGTATATCGCATTTTATCGAGCCTTCCCAAAATAAATTCATTCCGTTCCTTTCGTTTCTTATCCTCTTCCAGAAATGCGTCATATTGTTTCCTCAGAGCGTTGATACGGTCCGACTTAACTCTATGATAAAAAAGAAATAGGTTAGTGCATCTATAGACCTAAATGATAATTATTTTGCTTTACGCGCGTTACTTTTTGTTTGACTTCCCCATATGAGTTTAATACACTATTACTGAGCGTAGCAGCCTCGAGTTGACCCGCATGGCATCGATGTAAACAAAGCAGTGCCGTGTCGACCTTCGAGAAGGTTTGTTAGGTAAATAAAAAAGAAGCATAGAACTATGATGAACGTACAGAGATTGACTACACTTTAATCAGTATTTTTTTACACAACCTGCTCGATAATGCCCTTTTAAATGTAATACAACCATCACCTAAAGCAAGTCATTCTGTCCCTAGGGATGTAATGTAGTATGCGCGTTCCCTGGGGAGTAATGAGATTTGAATTTAGAACGTCAAAACCATTATTTTGAAAAAAAAAAAAGTAAATTATTGCTGGCTGTCGAGTCTCTAAAAAAAGTAATAAAAAGAGCGGGAGCGTTAGAGAAAATTAAAACTATATTTCAGTCTTGAGAGTAGTTTGCCTCAAATCTCAAAACATTTCGTGTGATAGTTAACATTTAATTGTAAGTAATACTTTTATGTCTCTAATATATAATTTGTTTAAGTATATTGTCTTTTAATAAGGTTTAGTAAAAACCAGCATGGCATGGCATTTTCGCTGAACTGGACCTTTTTAAAATGACAAAAAAAAATTGACGTGTAAAAGTGTTTTTTTAAACCTACTTACAAAATAAATATCATTTATCATTTTGGCGAAAACGTGAGTGAGACACGCGATATTAGTATTTTCTATTATCTTAAGTTTCAACGTGTTTTTTTCTACATCGTGTGTATCTATGTAAGTGCGCCAAATAAAATATTTTTCTTTATTTATTAAAACTTTATGCACTAGTAAATACTGTACAAAGGCGGACTTAATTCCTTAGAGCGGGTTCACATTAGGTCGGATCGACACTTTTACCATTGGCCGACTGTCGGGTGTTGCTGTTCACACTAGAGGCTGCCAATCCGACCCAATGTGAATACCACCGTCGTTACGTTCGTTTTACTGTTCACATGTTTTATCCCATAGTGAACTTCTGTCTTGGTAAAGAGAATCAAAACTTCTATATTAATTTCGCCCTCCATGTTTAAACGTATCTTTGTACACTCCGAAGAAACTACTCGCGCGAGTACCGAGAGCGAGTGGAAGGGGGGCGGGCTGGTAGCTTCGCCGCTACGCGCCGACAAATGTGAACGGCACTATACTTGCCAGCCCCAATATTACCTATGATCCGAAAGAAATCATGACTGAACTTCCGGTAAAACTGTCGGCTCCGTTAGTTTTGTCGGGCCGCCCTAATGTGAACGGCGCTATTGAAATACATATGCCAATACCAATATGGATTCAACACGTTTGTCGGTCTGATAAAACTATCGGTCCGCCCTAATGTGAACTCGCTCTTCGGCATTTTCTACCAGTCGACCTTAGGGTGGTGCAGAAACATAAACAAATAGAAAATAAATACATTATTATATAAATACACACAAATAACCAAAATTATCATGAGAAGTGAACCCAACAAATCAGCACTATGATGATTCTACCAACTTCTTGCAAATTTGTTCACGTGACATTACCTTAAAGGAGAACGGGCTGGATGCCATGCTGATGTTAAACGGGAGCGCCTTAAATTATAAGCAATTATTTCACAGAAGGTGTAAAAAGTGGAGTACCTATCCTAGTAACTCCCTCGCGTGCTCGATAGTTAATAAAATACATCCCTCTCGCTCCACTCAGAATGGGAGAAATTATTAGGATGATAAAAAGCAAAAAAAATATATAATATGAGAAATGGTCAATGTCATACAATCAAATACTTAAGAGATAAGAAAGAAAATAGCCACATTAAATTCTTATTTTAGCGTGAAGTATCTCAAGTATGTAAGCGGAGCAGCTGTACCAGGCGCCGCGTTGTACCACATTATAACGTCAGCTAAATAGCGCCATGAAACGCGAACACTGCCAGCCGAATGACCTTCGACCTTGGTTTACGATCAGCCATCAGAATATGTATGTGGCTATCTATGCAATTTTGAAATTCGAACTAAAATAGAGAAACTTTTCAATAATGCAACCTAGTCATATTTGCAGACTGCGTCAACTCTGTTACTGCTATTTTTTTTTAACTTGCATTCAGAACATTTGTGATGTACAAGTATGCATAGGTACATACGGCTCATGTTTGAAGAACCAAAGGATTATCTCGTCAAGATTAAAAAAAATATAGTACCTACCTACCATACCTACTTACTTACAATAAAACACCTAAGTAAAAAACTTTTCACAAAAAAAAAATACAACTGACTTCAATGTAAAAAAACTAGGCATGTGCGAGTCTTCAAGGACTGGAACAATTCGCTTGCTGCGCTATAATTTAGGTGTCTTTAAGGCTAGAGTGAATAGGCTCTTAATAAACTAGTGCGCCTCACCATCAATGATTGCATCTCTGCTTTCCATCAGGTGGGATCGCAGTTAAGCACTGGTTTACATCACAACAATTTAAAAAAAAAGAGTCGGCCTCGTCTGAACTGAGACTGAATTTGAGTGTCGAAATTTTTTGCGACATAAACGAATCTGTTTTTTTTGTTAACTTAGAAGTTTGATTTTTTTTCACAGCATCATGGTACCGCAGACTTGACTATATGGTTTTAATTTTAACCCGATACCTCCATGTGTTCCCGAGATAAAGGGTCTTGACAGACAGACAGATGGACGGACAACAAAGTGATCCTGTAAGGGTTTCGTTTTTACCCTAAAAAACACTAAAAATTTACAAAATAACTTTAATTTCGGAAGTCGGTGTTAAATAACACAAAACTATTATAGAAACAACGACTTCCGAAATTTTTATTTTGTACTTTTTTAATGTTTTTTTTTTTACATTGAAGTCAGTTGTATTAATTTTGTAAAAAGTTTTTTTTTTTACACTTTTAGTTGTGGTAGCACAATTAAAAAGTACCCTCTGCTAATCATCATCAGATTAGCTCGATGGTACCTTATAGCCAGATTGCATTTCTTGTCAATTGTAATAATCCCTAACGCGGTTAGGTTACATTGATTTATTACAGAGTTCTGCTGCCTACCTTCCAGCTTCATCATCAGATCAGTTCGATTTATCCCCTTCCCCCTTCTTTCAGTCAGTCATTGACTACATGTATAAACAAAGCCATTTTACGTTTTACGACAGTTCTGCTATGGTCCTATGAGGAGTTCCGTTCCATATCTTCGAAGATCCTCATCAGATTATAACAATATTTCTATGGGACTAACTCGGAAGCATATCTTTACACTAAAAAAAAAATTCAAAGTCAATTGACTGAGAAATTGGTGAACATACATAAAGAAAAATAAAATATATTCAGCCGAACATAGAACCTTCTTCTTTTTGAAGTCAAAAGTGAAAGACTGCTTTGTACACATGATATCACACAACTTCCCTCCAGTTTTCTGTCACCGACAGTATAGCCTTCATTAATACTGGCAGATGATATATGTGGATCTCGCCAGATCCTGGCGATCAGGACACGCCCGGTCAGTGGGCCACACAAGGCATGTTCATCGTCCGTGTGCTGTGCAAAATCCAGCCCGCCTCCACAATATTGGCAATTTTCCGTGAAATATCGCCTAGTACTTTCAGGTACTTGCCGAAGTAACTGTACCCGGTCAGCATTTGAGTGAAATTTGCTCTCCCTTTACCAGGCTTCGAAGTGCGCTAGGTATTCAATTTTCATTGCGGCTGCTTAAGCCGCTCGAGCGCATGTCGTCGTTCCTTACGTTCCAGTCGCTGTCATAAGGCTTAGGACGACTGCCTTATGACAGCGATTACTGCTACGTTATCACCGCTTTGTCAGATCACATAAATTCTGCGATCTGTCAACGAACCCAGTATGAAAATCTGCCTTTAATAATTTAAAGTTAAAAACAGTTGCATAGGTCATCCTATCAGGGAAATAAATTAATTTGAAAGAGCAAATCAAGTTAACATTTTTGCGAGTCGTTCCTTAACGTCAATCGTGCTTAGTACGGACTAAGCACGATTGACGTTAAGAAAAAGAAAAGAACCTGAACATATTCACGCTAACTCATAGGAAATACAAAGGGGTCTGTGCTCCTCTAAAAGCCACGGTGCAATCTTTGGCTCAATGCCAATGGCGAAAAGTTCTGGGGCGGCTGTCGACCGTGTACCGGAAGACGTAGCGTTGGAAGGCCCACAAGGTGAACAGATGATTTTTTGAGGTCGACCAGTTTTGTACGTTTGGAATCCGAGGGATGCGAAACGCACAAGACCGGTCGTCGCGACACGTGGGGGAGGCCTATGGCCTACAGTGGACGTTATACGGCTAAAATGATGATGATAGCACAATGCCACGATTGCTTCTGTCAAGGTACATTCCTGAAGAGACTGTAAAGTGTTTCCGCTGAGCCTCGCTGTGCATGGGAGTACGTGTTCGGCCGTTTTGTGCGGATGTGGCGCATATTTTCCATAGAAAATGTCTTTAATCTGTAAGTTACTTAGTCCTAAGATTACGTCTTTTCCGCCAAATAATTTTTTTTCTTCCTTTCTTTTCTTTCTGAGAACTGGGCCAGCTTCTTCCCTAAAATCATTCGGTGGGCAAACTGAGTCCCAGCTATGAACGCCCGTGTAAAATTCAGTGATGCAGGTAAGGTTCCGGCGTGTTAGATGTTCAAGCAGCTGTATGTACAGTCTAGTTTTGCGGAGCGGACTATATTTTTTTTACAAATAACGACGAAAAGACGACATAAAGCTATAACTAGGCAATTATTTTTGAGCACCAGATGCTTGTACCTAATTATGCGATCAAACTAAGTAGCTAGATTGAGCTAGAGCACAAGAAGAAGATTACTCGAAGTCAACTTTTAGGTGTACTCGTAGACCACGTGTGATTCAAACACCATGGTGAGGCAATCGCAGACGGCGATTATAAAAGGGAAATAAAGACTTAAATTTAGCTTGGAACGATCGCCAATGAGCTAATGTTATGTTCTGAACTTCTGATTATGGCGAACACCTAGACAGGGAAGCAGCCCGCAAAATCGCCACCTGTTACCTACTTTGCACAGTTTGTTGGGCATGCGGCAGACATGTCCCGCCTAGCCCATTTATCTTGGGCAGCCTTGTGAACCACATCAGCTATCTTGATTTTCGAGAGCAGTATTGTATTCCGAACTCGATCCGCTATTTTAACACCAAGTACAATGCGCTCCATTGATCGTTGGCAAACATTGAGCTTACATTCCTATAAGTTAGTCAAAGATCAAGTTTGTGCTGCATAGGTCAAGACGGGCAGAATACCTACATATATGTATTATGTCTACGATTTCTGGATCTCGATGCTTGGAAAAGCTTCTGATCCATGAATGCTCATGGATCAGTAGCTTTTCCAAGCATTTACAGTTTGTCTTGCGATTTCTTTGCCTTGACACGCCTGGAAAGAGACTATTTGAACCAAGTAAAGGTATTCATAAACATTAAACATGTTGTGTTGTCTCCTCATCTACCCTTACCTATAGTTTTTGGCGCTTCGTTGGTCATGATTTTAGTCTTGGTCATACAAAACAACATATTGAATTATTTTAATGAATTATGTAAACAATAATACGTACAGATGATAAATCCTTTTGTTTTTAGTTATTCCTCGCATTGAAATCATTTTTACTGATGAAAAACTTAGTAAAACTAAATCGATTTTCAAAATGAACTGATTTTCGCACAGATTATGCACCACATTACCTATTTTACTTATGTACCTTAAGCTATGAAAGTAGGTAAGCATAAAAGTAGGTCGGTTATCATATCCTAAAATGTCTAAGGTATCGCAAACTGATTTCAATTTTTGCGGTTTTTATTATATACTACACACTAGCACATTAGCTGTACATACCTACCCTGCCGGCTACCCACTAGCACTAGCTATGTACTGCTAATATACTACTATGAGTAGGTATATACCTAATGTTTAGGCTTGCGCCTATAATTCCTCATTCTAAGAAGGTAGGTAGTATTATTTTTAGCATCGCACATTTTGTTTGTGCATTTAGCCAGTGTCAAGAAAGTATAATAATTTAGTTATTATTTATTCGCGTTGTTTTCCATTTGAATGCGGATGTAACATGTTCTAAAAATTCTAATGTTTAAATTGCAGTATTAGGTACATAACTTTTTTAAGGTGGGGAATGATGGTGCTTGTTGGTATGCAGAGAAAACACAATGGTGAAGAAAATTATTTGTATAATTCAGGTAAATAAATAAACAGTTATAAAGAGAAAATCAAAATGTTTTTTTCTACTATACACGAACAAAATTACGCTACATAAAAACTTGACAACCATAATTATGCTTACTACTACTTATTACTTTTTTATAATATTGATGAAAAGTTCATCAATATTATTCGACGCAAGCAGTTAAGCCACTACATCGCACAGCATCGCTCCGACTCACTGGAGCCAGCAGCACTACTACGACTCACTGGAGCCTGCAGCATCACCCCGACTCACTGCCTACCTCCAAATAGGTTTTAATCTCCATACGTTAGATGTTGATGTTATGATGTTGTATCTTAGCAACTGCTGTTATCTGTCATCACAGAGTACTTTGTAATATTCTGTCATATAAAAAAAAAAATCCTTTTAGTTTTCATGATTTTACTTTATATACCTAACATCTGCACATATATCTCTGTAATGCCCGTTTGTTTTATTTCCATCAGGTTATGGGCCCAGTCCATATCTTGGTTGCCGCTAAATTTGTAGGGAGTGAGTAGAATTTGTTTCTTCTCAAGATGCAGAAAAGTGAAATGTCACCATACAAAAATTGATGGGCCAATCCAACTATGAAACATGGTCGTTTGCAATTCAAATGTTTCTGATCGATCATGATTTATGGGATTGTGTTGGAGAAACATTCACAGCAGAAACTGAAACTGAGAAAAAACGAGATACCAAGGCACGAGCTAAAATATGCCTATTGGTTGCCGAAAACCCCCTCATAACTAACGCAAAGACGGCACGTGAAACATGGTTAGCTTACAAAATATGGAAGCATATGTCATAGAAGTACAGGCAACTCAACAAGCCTTGCATAGTACTGGAGCAGCTCTAGACGACAAATTTGTCGGGATCATCATGTTGGCAGGTTTGACAGATTCATATAATATATTGGTGATGGCAATCGAGCATTCTGGTGTGAAAATAACAACGGAGTCGATTATATCAGCACTACTAAAGGAGGGTCAGCAATCCCCTAATTATCAAAAGGACGATAATTCGGCATTGGTGACTGATACTGCAGCAAGTAGCAGTGGTACACGGAATCGAAGAGAAATTATTTGCCATTCTTGTAAGAAAAAGAGCCACTACAAGTGACAATGCAAGCAGTTTAGATCAAGCAAGATAAAAACTACTGCAAATATGTTAGCCAGTAATAATGTTAAATCTTTTTAACCTTTTTATCTGCTACAGGTAGCAGTGGTAGTTGGGTTATCGATTCTGGCGCTACGTCTCACATGACGCCTAATCGCACACTTTTCGTTTCGGCTAAATCGTGTTCCAAAATAATAACATGCGTAAATAATCAAAAGATAGTTTCGATTTCAGAAGGTCCTGTTAAACTGAGCGTGCGTCATGAGTGATGAGGTTCGTAAGTTGGGAATAAAATTAGATGATACTTTAGTCATTCCTGAATTAATAACCAATTTAATGTCCGTAAGTAATCTTGCAGATCAAGGCAAAATTTGCTTTTTTGATAAAGATTATTGTAAAAAGCCAATGTCGGAAAATGGCGTCTTTTTTTTTCGAGCGGCCATCAACCAAACCTTGTTTTTTAAATACAAAATAGTATAATAAAACAAACTTTCTATGGCAGGTATATCTCTAAACTCAGTCCGAACTGAGTTACGGGAGCTTGAATTTGGCTAGTATTTATTAGCTTTATACGTAGGCCATTTTTGTTTTATAAACACAAGGTAAGTGAGAAGTTGCAAAAAAATAGTTTCTTTGTAAATTTGTTTTAACCTATTATTATTAACCTGTTAGGCCTCGGTTTCGAAGTCAGCAGGCGACGCGGACGAAGGTGGCGGCCTAAGGGCGTCCTCGCCAACTTCACAATCCTGTGTGAAACGAGTTTGGTACTATTTCTTTTTTGAAGAAAAATAAGTAATAATAAAATATTGAATCAAACCACAGAGTAGTATCAGTTTATAAGTTTATTGAAAAAACGTATTCAATAGAAATATCCTATAAACCTAATAAATAAAATCAGCCAACTTCTATCTCTTGTAACTCAGTTCGAGGTATACATGCCATAGTAAGTTTGGTTTATTACATTATTCTGTAATTAAAAAACTAGGTTTAATCGATGGCCGCCCGAAAAAAAAAGACGCCACTTCCCATACTAAATCCGGCATTGTCCTTTTCGATTCTAATGTATTTGTAGATGGTAAACCTTTAATCTGCGCACCACGTAAAAACGGTTTTTATATTGTAGATACGGATAGTGATGGGGCGACTGCCTTCTTAAAAGGTAAGGGCTCAGAAAATTTTGAACTGTGGCACCGTAGGTTGGGTCACCTATCTGCTCCTCAAATGGAGATTTTGAAAAAGATTGTCATAGGCCTACGCTATGATAAAAGGATTGAGAATGGTCCTTGTGTTCCTCGTAGTCAAGGGAAGCAGTGCGTGCAAAAATCCTAAAAAGAAGAAAGGTTTAAGAGCTTCTGATTTTCTGGAATTAGGTCATGCTGATGTAGCTGGTCCCGTCAATGTGGTGACTTATGGCAGTAATAAATATTTTCTATTGTTTATCGATGATAAGAAATCAAAGGATTAAGTGCTACAGAAGTTTAAAGAGTTTCAAGCTCTAGTAGAAAACCAGACCGGTAAGAAGATTAAGCGGCTGAGAAGTGACAATGGGACAGAGGATATTAATAAGGCTTTCCAGGCTCATTTAGCCAAGTGTGGAATAGTGCATCAGATGAGCGTCCCCTACACACCACAGCAGAATGGTGTAGCGGAGAGGAGTATTCGCACGATTACTGAGATGTCAAGATGTATGCTTTACGACAGTAATAAGAAATTTTGGGGCGAAGTAGTTGCTACTGCGATTTATTTAATAAATCGATCGCCAACTATGGCTCTTGTGCGAAAGGTTCCAGAAGACGTCTTGACAAACTGCAATGTGTCAAACTTGAGAGTGTTTGGCTCTACAGCACAGGTACCACTTAAAAAGGATGGTAGTCGTAATAGATTTGTTGACTTGAAGAATCCGCGTCGAATAATAACTACATGTGATGCTGTTTTTAATGAGAGGACCGAGACAGCCAAACTGGAGGATGAATCACTGAGTGGTAAGCATTCTAATGCGACTTCCAGGATGAAGTCAGTTGAGGTCAAAATTCCTTTGTCTGACAATTTGGACACTGACGAGGAGACTTCAACGGCTGACGTTCATAGTGAAGTTCGATCTTGCCGAAGTAGCTTAGAAGACTCAGGAACGACGACGTCAGCAGAAAATGCAACTGAAGAAGAGTTTCATGACTTGGATTCAGAGGTTCCGAATCCAATGGTTTGTGAGAATCCTGAAACAGTGGACGAGCAGCCTGTTGTTAGGCGCTATCCTCGCAGGGATCGAAAACCTAAAAGAGATGAGAACATGGTATATAATTACCATTTACAGAGTGATCCAAACCCAAGCTGTAAGCGATGGAGCTTTCTGATTTGTGGAAAATAGCCATGGTAGAAGAATATGACTCCCTGATGGAAAATAAAACCTGGGAATTAGTTAATCGTCCAAAGGATGTTAATGTTGTAAAATGCAAATGGCTATTCAAATTAAAAATTAGTGCTGACGGCACAGTGCAACGGCACAAAGCCCAACTTGTTGCGAAAGGATATTCGCAAAAAATTTGGAGAAGATTACACAGAGACTTTTGCTCCGGTTGTTAAGTTATCTTCGATTCGTTTACTGTTGGGTTTGGCTGCAGAAATGGACTTAAAGGCGCACCATATAGACGTTACCACAGCGTTCCTTAACGGTGATCTAGAAGAAGATCTGTATATGGAGCAGCCTGAGAGTTTTGTCTCGAAGATTAACAAGGGCAAATTATGTAAGCTAAAAAAGCAATATATGGCCTAAAACAAACTGCACGTTGCTGGATCGTGAAGGTACATGACCACATTATGAGGAGTGGATTTTCTAGGTTAAAGTATGACTCTTGTGTTTACATGAAAAAAGGGAAGGACTCAATTATTGCCGTTGCATTGTACGTTGATGATTTTTATATTTTTGAAAGCGTATTTAAGGATATTGAGGACACCAAGAAGGCAATAGCAAAGGCCTTCAAAATAAAAGATTTGGGAGAAGCAAAAGATTGTTTGGGAATCAATATTTCTCGGACCGAAGGGGAGATTCATCTTTCTCAGGCCAATTTTGTGAAGAAGATCCTTAAAAAGTATGGAATGCAAGATTGCAAACCTTTAGTTACTCCAATTGAGCCTAACCCACGGCTTACAAAAGGGGAGAAGACTGGGTTAACAAATGTCTACTACTACTCATATGTGAAGAAGCGCCCGAGTCCAAAATCCATTGCTCTTTTTTCGCAATAGGTGATTTCATGGACAACGCTGTAGCAATATGTGCCCGTTCCTCTTTGTTACTATCCTTTTTGTTTCTTGGATTATCAGGACAATCTATCATTTTGTGTGCACCTTCACAAATAAAGCATTTCGGTTGCTTAGTAGTCTTCACTTAATTCTTCTTAAAAAGCTTTTTCTTAGCCGTCAGCGCAGTGACTGGTTCAGTACTAGCGTTGCTCTCTTTGTAGTCACCCATTTGCAAGAGTTTTGTTTTAATGTAGTCGGTTATCAAGGTAATATTGGTAATCTCATAGGAGTGTATTCTTCAGGTAATCCTGCTAGCATCATTGCAGTCAACAGTTCATCATCAATTGGTTTGCCAAGCTCTTCTAGTTGCTTTGCAACATTCGATAGTTCTGTTACGTACGCTCTAATACTGTTAAATTGATTTAGCTTTAGACTCACTAGTTTTGTAAGCAGTCGGCATCGATTGTTTAAGCCTTTGTCCTCAAAAGCGTTGCGCAGAGCCTCCCATGCCTGCTTCGCAGTTTTACAGGACCTCACATAGACCATGCAGTCCTTATTCATCCTAAGACATATTTTGCTGAATGCCTTTTGATCTCTTCTTTGACCTGCCTCATCGGTCACTGGCAGTGTTTCCTCTACATACTTCCAAAGATCATCATGCATGAGGTGACACTGGATATCAAACTTCCAACTTCCATAGTTACGCATACCTTCTAATTTTTCTGCGTACACTGGTGATAGCCCTCTGCTACCAGAAGCTGAAATCTCCATCATGTTTTTTTTTATTTTTGAAAAAAAAAATACAAAAAAAACTTTTTCTTTCACATTGTATCACTTTTTTATGTAAAAATCGTGCTGATGTCCCATAATCTGTGAATACATGGCATTAAGGGTATTGGAATAATAACCATGTACCTACTATGAGTGATAAAATAAAGTATTTATTTTCGTTTTAATTTGCACTATAAATACAACTTCAACTTCAACTCTTCATTAATGGCATTTGTGGAAAAGACACTATAAATACAAATATCATTGATAGAGGACAAACATCAAATTGTGACGTACACACTCTTTCTTCTTTTCTGTCTAACATAAATTCAAACATTCGTCAATCTCTCAGACTGCCAGTACTCATGATACGATTACAACCACTTCTGACAGAAAGGTATCATTGATTACCGATTATCTTTTAAAAAGACCGGTACACAGTTAGTTGCTTATACCGACGCAGATACCGGGGCAGTAACGCGGATGGGCATTCGTTTACCGGTTATGTTCTTGTTTTTGGTGGTGCTGCAGTGTCATGGCAAGCATACAAACAGCTATGTGTTGCGCTAAGTATAGCTGAAGCTGAGTACATCGTTATTTGTGAGGCTTCCAAAGAAGTAGTTTGTGTTAAGGGTCTTTGTCAGGAACTGACAGGAAATTTTGTAACCATTGATATGTTTAGTGATAGCCAAAGTGCCAATAAGTTGGTATATAATCCTATTGATAAAAGGCCTAAACATATTAATATAAAATACCGTAATGTTAAGGACTTAGCTGAATCCAAAGTGATTTGCATCAAATACTGTGAAACTGGTTCTTTGCCAGCTGATGCCCTGACTAAAGGTTTGGGCAGTGTTAAGTTTAAGTTTTGTTTGCAACGTATGGGGATTCAGTGGGGGTGTTATATTGTGGTTTTAATCTCCATACGTTATACCATGGATCTTATGATGTTGTATCTTAGCAACTGCTGTTATCCGGAGAGAGAGAGTGCGCGGGAACTGCATGACTTGATTCCGCCATCTCCTTTCTACCATGGGACAAACCGGCGAACGGCGAGTATCCACCCTTACGTTGTTGAAACTTCAACGGTCCGGACTAAGCGTTTCGCTTCGTCGTTTATACCGCGTACATCGAAGGACTGGAACAATTTGCCTGCTGCTGTCTTCCCGTCCAACTATAATATAGATGTCTTCAAGGCTAGAGTGAATAGGCTCTTAATAAACTAGTGCGCCTGACCACCAATGATTGCATCTCCGCTTACCATCAGGTGGGATCGCAGTCAAGCACTGGTTTATATCAATTAAAAAAAAAAAAGACCGTCATAGAAAAAAATGTCCTTTTAGTTTTCATGATTTTACTTCATACTTTAAATCTGCGCATATATATCTCTGTAACTTCCTTTTGTTTTATTTCCAACAGGGTATATACTCTTATAGTCCTAAAACCACTATCTCTTGTGTGTCATATGTGACGAAGCTCTGCGCATATATATCTCTGTAACTTCCTTTTGTTTTATTTCCAACAGGGTATATACTCTTATAGTCCTAAAACCACTATCTCTTGTGTGTCATATGTGACGAAGCTCCAGAGTCAAGAATCCAATCCTCGTTTCCAGAATCTCCATTTGTACTAAATGCAAAAGTGTGCAACGCTTCCTTCTGCTTCTTAAAATTGTCCAGACAATCAAATGCTACGTGTGGACAAATTTTTAAAAAACAAATAAAACATTTAATCTTCTTATCTTTTGGCTTTTTCTTCTTGCCTTTTTGTTTAGATAAAAGCGCAGAAATTGTATCCCCACTAGAAGTAGATGGCGCAAACATTTCTTCCATTTGGAAAAGTTTTGTTTTAATATAATCGGTAGTGAGCTGTATGTTATTATTCTTTATCGTTAGTCTCATTGCTTGAAATTCCTGTGTTAGGCCTTGGATAATCAAAGCAGCTAATAACTCATTATTTATCTCTTTACCAAGACCTGACAGCTTCTGAGACGTTGTCATTACTGCAGTGACGTAATTTCTAACAGTTGAAAATCGCTCTAACTTGTAGCTTACCAATCTCGAAAGTACCCAGCAGCGATTGTTTAGTGTATGTTTGTTTAGTTGTTGTCGCTTTTTAACATGTATGAGACAATGAGGCTGTATCATCAAAAAATGTTGGCTCTAGTTCGTCGATCTCTTTTCATACTTTGTAGATCCGTAACAGGAGAAGTTGATTGCATGTACTCCCATAAATCTTCATCTATGAGATACACCTCCATTTGAAACTTCCACGTTGAATAGTTCGAATTACCGTCAAGTTTTTCTAAACCGGGTACTTATTTTTCCACTATAAGATTCACTCAAATATTGACTCTAATCACCTCTACCAGCAGTTATCCTCCGATTGTCACTGTTTTCACTAGACATTCTTCAACATCGTCTGTGGGTTGATTTAATACCCCATAACCATGATGGTTGTTGGTATGCAGAGAAAACACAATGGTGAAGAATATTAGTTTAAATATAAGTCAGGTAAATAAATAAAGAGTTATAAAAAGAAAATAAAAATCAGTTTTTGTTTTTTCTACTCGAACAAAAGCACGATACATGATAGATGACAAGTTTATAACTCAAAATTATAAAGATTTTCTTATGTATTAGAGACTCTTTTCCAACAGGAAATCTTGCAATGACTTCTCGCGCTCTAGGGTGGAGAGAGCGTGTTTAGTGATTAAAACCACACCTATAATATGTTCAGTTGCCTTTTGCCATAGCTTTTCCCCATGGCACTCACTCAGGCATCTACTCTACTTGGCCTTTTAGGTAGGTACCTAGTAAATGTACCTATCGAGTCAGCCTTACCAGCAAGCTTCGATTCTACAATAAAATTCTCAGCTCCATATTACCGAAATCGAACCTATTTTATTTTTCCATATATTGTCAAATTGTTGTTACATTACAAAACACCAGGAATTAATTTGCGAATAATTAATTAAACATGTTGTGCAATGGTTAAGCGATTGGCTTGGATTGGCTGCTGCGTCCGGCCACCATAAATCACCGGAAATCAAACCCGTGACACGCAGTCGCGGGTTGTATTCCCGGAAGGAAAAAATATTTGGATTATACAGATAGCTGCCGGGTCTGGGTATCTTGAGTAGGTTCTTTTTTTTATTCGAAAATCATCTCATCTCCCGATCATATACTATATACTATATGATCGGGATCGTAATTGTGTAGAAGTCGTACACGTATTATTATAAAATTAGAAAAATGTTAGTAAAAGGAATAAAGACTACTAATTTTTCTAAGACTTCATCTCATCATCTTTCTGCCCTTATCCCTTGTTATTTGGGGTCGGCGCAACACGTTTTTTTTTCTTCCACTCTGCCCTGTCACTCGTCATGCTATCACTAACTTCCTTTTCTTTCATATCACTCTTCACACAATCCATCCCTCTTTTCTAAGACTAGTCACCGTAATCTACCCATTTCTTCTAAACAAATGTTGGCTGCCCTAACTGACACAGATAAGTTCACATGAGCGTACGAATCTTACCAAAAGGTCACCCTAATTTTATGCTGTTAGTACAGTAGATTTAATGTTTTTGAATTGTCCCGTTGCGCGTTGCTAAAAAATAAAGAGTGGCTTTGGAATTTGATTATGGTGTTAACACAGAATAAGTATTATTACCTAGTAAAAGTGTTGGTAAGGTAACACTAACCCTGCGTTCCGAATTGCGACAAAAGCGATATCGCGAATCCGACCAACGCGCAACGCCACAATTATTACTCAGTCAGTCAGCCCTTATATTTTGTGACTATTAAATTTGATCGGATTCGCGAAGTAATTACTTTTATCGCAATTCGGAACGCTGGGTAACATTGACATTTGGCAGAAGTCTTGTCACTTTTATTTATTTTAATAGTATAACCGTATAACCTAAAATAAAACATTAGGTTTCAAATTGTCAAGTTTAAATGATTCACAAGTGGTGGCACCGGTTTGTCCGCAAAAGGACCAAACCAATTCCTGAAGAAACAGCAGTACTATGGAAACGACGACTAAGTATAGCCTATGGCTTGTTAGCTTGGAATGCTTTTGGTTTAGTTGCTTATAATGTTTACAAAGGGAAGGCTGACTGGGCTCACTATTATGGTATAAAAACAGACGAGGAGCACTCTACTCCACCAGGTAATTACCGACTAACCAAGTGTTCATGGTACGAGTATAGGCTTTTGAGTGAGTTTATTGGCTTAGGTAGGTTATGAATAATGTTATTTTGTTTGGTACTATTGAAGTAAGCTGTTGTGATTGTAGATACTGTGCAATTGACAATATCATAAAGAACTTAATATCTTAAGTAGGCACTAGCAGGCTCAGTTAATTTGCCTGCCTAGCCTTTTCCAAACTAAGTTGAGATTGGCTTTTGGTCTATCCAGATGCAGTTAAATACTAGTATTTTACATGCAGCAACTTTCTATCTGGCTTCCACAACAACCCTATAATTCGACACCCCATGGCAAGACTGGTTTCAATTTCCTGGTTTCTGACTTTCCATAATAACTGTCAATTATCTACAAAATTAAATGATAGTGGCAGGAATCTCAATAAGGCGGGCACCCACCACAGGCCGTCCTTGGGAAGCATTGCTTAACCAAGGAGATCAACCTTTGCTACTGATATTATTTTAACCACAAGCTCCTGCAAAAGTTGATCATGAAAGTCTAATACTTGATGTTTATAGGATATTGTACACACTATTTATTTACAGTGATCATAATATATTTTCAATAGTATCCCATGCTAGTGTAATGTTTGTCTTTTTGTTGTGATCACATAAAATTGCAAGAATGTGTGTGTGGTAACATATAAAATATGTTAACACTAGGACTGAATATTTCATGGTTATTATTCAATGTAGAAATCTTTTACAAATTTCATCATTAAATTCACCATTTATGAAGTTCAAAATTAATAACATTATTACTATCATATAATGTACTCTATTAACCAGATGTAGAAATGAATTTGATGTTTTATCTATTTCAGGTGAAGCATGGGCCAAAACATTAGGCATTAAAAACGCAAAAGTATATAGAATATCTGGTCTTCAAAAAGTTGATGAATATGATATCATAGATGGAAAAGGAGTAAGAGCTGATAAATCAGTAGCTAGTCATGATAATGAAACTTTAAAGGAATAAATAGGTCTAGATTAAGTAGGTAGAATCAGAATTATTTGTGCAAATTAATAAAAAACTATAAGAAAAATAAAATATTTTATTTATAAGATAAGGCACCAATCAATTACCTACTTAGCTATAAACAAATTGATTTCTAAAAGTATTTCACTTGGTCAAGTAACAAATCGTATTAACTTAGTAGGTACTGTTATACTTAGGTCAAATTTACTTTTCTTACTCTAGTTATTATATAACTGTCTAGAATATTGTTTTTGTAAGATCACAGTACAATAGGAAAACTTAAACAATATCAACAATTGGAGTGTGCATGATATGTGATGGCATGCCGCCTCCTCTCGATTTCTTGCAAAAGGGCAGACCTGTAACAAGAAGACAAACATGTAGAATATTAATTTGAAAGATATTAAAATATTTTGTTTACAAATAAGCTTTTTTGAGTGTTACTCAAATATTTTAAAAAACAATCTTCCATATTGTGAAGAAAAAAGAAAATGTGTGTGTTATGTGATGTTTTTTTTATCAAACTAGCTTGTGAAAATAGGAGACTTAAAGATACAGCAAAATTGAATCCTACACCTTAAAAGCTAAAGAATATTGTTAAAAAACTCTTTTTTTTTTATTTTTTATTAATCATCATCATGTTGCAAAAGATATGGCTACTGTTTTACGGCCGGCCGCCTGCCTGACACTAACCCTCCTTGGGAATGCTGTTGCTGGTGGTTTACCCGCCACCACGCGGTGACCTGAGGTGCTTAACAACCACACACGGTCTTAAAAATGTCCCTTATTCGTCTCTTATGACACCCATGGGAAGAAATGGGATGGTGCTATTCTTTACGTCCGACACCATACACTACCAGTACCAGTAGTGGGTGTTTTTATTAATATGAAAAAAAAAATGAAAATCTTGTATGTGCTCCTAGAACGCAAAGGGCAACTGAAGGAACATAGGTGCAGTTTTAGTCAGTAAAAGTCTATCATGCCCGATTTCTTAACCTGCACCGGCCTAGAGCGTGTTAAGAAATCTTAGATAATTTCCCACCTTAAAAAAAAAAACACCCACCATCCCCATCCCTCTTCTGTGATGAATGATAATAATAGTAAGAAATTTGTTATTAATTATGGGGGATTTTAATTGGAAGGTCTTTATATAAGGGCCCAAGATTTCAGATATGTTGGAAGAGATAATAATTTCGGGCAAGTTCTTACCTATATCTCTCATACTTCATAACAATAAGCTGTAACTCTTGTTTGTAGAGCCGCGTCAGCATGTCCGAGTAGCAGTCCAGCTCACTCAGCCTGAACATGTTCCAACGTAATTTGTGGTCAAGTTCTTGATCAGCTATAAAATAAGACAATTGACAAATAAAATAATAATTTATGATTATCTAACCCCAATTAAATTAAAAGACATTGAACGAAATTTTCTGGATTTGTTTTAGTGTTTGAAAATATAAGCACTGAGTTTCGAGCTTTTTTTTTTTTAAATTGATATAAACCAGTGCTTGACTGAGATCCCACCTGATGGTTAGCGGAGATGCAGTCATTGATGGTGAGGCGCACTAGTTCATTAAGAGTATATTCACTCTAGCCTTGAAGACACTAGCGCTGCGTCGACGCTTTTGAGCGACTTTAAAGGCTTAAGTGTTGCGAGCATAAAGGTTAGGTGAACGTCAGAATGGCAGTTGAACATTCATATTTAGCTTTGAAATTGTCTAAAAATTGCTTAGCAATCGCTTCTATTTGCTTACTATAAGGGTGCGTTCCCAATATGTCGTAACGGTTAATTTATCGTCGGACGATTAACGTCTCTAACTGTTCCCATTAGGTATAACAACTGTTTGTCGTAGCCACGAAATATAAGTCGGAACAACGACACATGATTTACCGTCACGGTTCAGTAGTGTCAATTTTTTTTTTTTTCATTTTACGATTGCCGTGCTAGCCGTTCCCACTGTAACACTGTGTGTGTGTGTTGTGTGTGTGAATTTGTTGTCACCGCAATAAAAATCGTATACTCTGTTTTTTTTTTTAACAAACGTGTACTAAGTATGTCTCTCGCACATTTCCTATATTGACAGAGTGAGATGAGTCATTGGTCGGCGCGGCCAACGCCTTTGTTTTTGTTTTGAAATTGTTAAGGCCGGTTCATATTGAGTAAGTATTTCTAAAATTTACTGTAGAGAAAATTAAATTATTATTTTATGATTTATATTTGTAATAAAATTTTCTGTTCGCGTTATATGATATTTTCATAAATAAATAATAATAAAACATAATTGTAATAGAAGTATATATGAATATATTATGCACTAGAACACATAAATAATGATTATACAATTCTTGTATAATAATTATTTCAACAAATTTATACAATTATTTTTACAATCTTGTATCAGACTCATGAAACGATTTAAACAAATTGTATATTATTTGTTTTTCTGTAGATTGCAAAGGGCGCTTAGTACGCTTAGATACAGGAGATATGTCTGCCATGACTCACGCACAAACTACAAACTGCGTTTGTGTGGAACGGACATTATGTTGATTACGTGGACCAATAGAAACGCAGTTAAAATTTTCAGTACTCGTTTCTTAAAAAAAACAGAGTACATTTAATCATGTGGTCCTACATATATGTGAACACCTCTATTTAATTAAATGTATACGACACTTACAACTACTCGATTATCTGTCGCCACGACACATTGGGAAAGCGGCCATATGAGAGAATTGCTTATTTCATAAGTTGTAAGATTTAAAACATTTTGGTTGGTTTTAGGTTGTCTCTGTCTGTATAGTTATAACTATGTGGTATTGCTGGAATATTCATTGGCAAAAATTGCTTATCAATTACTTATTTCACTATTTATAATTCTAGACTGGTCTAGACCCTGTTTGTTCTTTCGACGACTACGAGTTTAAGTGAAAATAAATGAATTAAATTGTTATATGTAAATGTTGTTACCTTTCGAGTACACAATGAGCCAATGGGGTATCTCTTCAAGTAAATAAGGCGGCACAAGAGTAGGAACATACGGACTGACTAAATAGCAGCCACCAACCAAACAAGGATGTGCGTACGTTGTCTGATGAGTTATTTCACTGTAACAAAACAAAGCAAAATTAGCAACTAGGTACTTATTATATACATTAATTAGTGTTAAATGAAAACGGTCAGTTATTTGAGTGAGACTTCTTCTTTGCCCTCGCCTCTTCCCGTTAAGCGGGGTCGGTTTTCTTAATCAAGCGGCGCCATTCATTTCGCTGATAAGCATCGTCATGTGTAAGCGTCAAGGCTAAGCTTTTGCATGTCCTTGCGGACATTTGTCATCCAGGTAACTTGCGGTCTAGCTCTCCTTTTCCGCCGAGTACCTAACTGATATCCGGACATGCCGTTCAAGCAGCACAAGTTGCTTGAACGGTTGGACAGATAGATTCCGTCGATCGGCTTCAATAATAATTAAAATGTTACATACATTTACAATAACATACGACTTACTTAAAGTAATAAACTCCATGGTGTGGTGTGGACACTCTTTGCCACGGTTGTGGCACGCTTTCCAGTGGGTGAGTCCAGTGTGTAGTCTGTGTGTTGTGGTCCATATAGTAGCGGCGCCCGCGAAGAGTTCGGTCTGCAGACCATCCGGGAGGCAGCGGAAGCTCGCACTCGTCAGAACCTACAACACAATTATATTTTCACACAATAATATATATTTTTATGAAGAGAAAACAATTAATAAAAAATTATTTGCCTTTCCCAACGACTTACTTAATTATTTTTACTTTTTATGCGAAACCTGAATATCGTTTGTTCAGAATCAGTAACTGAATCGATTCCAATGATTTTTACACCATTTTAGATTTTTTCCCAAAAATATTTAAAAAAAGGTCACAAGTTGAACATCTCCGACACTAGGTACAACACAGGTCACGGCAGATCATAGCGGCCATGAGGCGACAGCGCACAGCTTAGTGTGGGAGCAAAACAACACCTCAGTCGCTCGGATGACCCGGTGACCATGTGTTTATGTGGAACACCAGGTAACATAACAAGCTTATAACTTTGTGATTTTTCATGATACAGTTATGAAATTTTATACATAGATTCTTTACTTAAAAATACTGTACACGTGTTTCGCAAATAATAAAAATAATGTTGTATATTGTCTAGTTTCTATTTTAAAAACAGGTGATCCTTACATTTTGTAGTTATGCGAACAAAACGTATTGAACAGCAGATTTTATTTTTCTTTTGTTAAGCTGTTTTTTTTTTTAAATAAATTGTGTATTTCTAGTGATACGTAGTGGTATACTAGAAACTGAGAAAAAAATTACGACTAATAAAATAAGATAGAAAAATATTTTATTTGGCACACATATGTGCACACATACATATATATGTATGTGCATTTTAATTATATGTATATATAATTTTTTTTTATGCTCTTGTTTTTCGTGTAAAATTTTCTTTTTATGCACCTACCATATTGTCTCTTCACCACCCTAGGTTGACTGGTAGAGAATGCCTAAGGCATTAAGTCCGCCTTTGTACTTTATGTTGCATGAAGTTTAATAAATAAATAAATAAAATATGTAGATACAGTGTTGACACAACATGTAGAAAGTTAAGATTTAAAAAAAAGTAACATTGTATTTGGTGGTTGCGCCAAATAGGTCCAGTTCAGCTAAAATTCTAGACAACTACGTGGTAGCTACCTGACGCTGGTTTTCAACTGAACCTCATTGAGGGTGTACGGTTGAAAATTAGTTTATTTAGTTATTAGTGTTAGGTGTAAGGTAATGAATTACAGATATATATTTATATATGTTAATGTGTAATAAAAATAGATCTTCTTTGTTAAGAGAAAAGTGATAGAAACTGAATGAGCTTTTAAGAAGTGAAAACATAAACATGTAGGTAATATTTAGGTTTTTCGTACATACCTTGAGAGCCAGTGATAATCTTACTTCCATGGGCTTTATTGTAAGGAAGAACCGAAGTATTCACACAATTCGAGTATATTGGCGATGACTGATTCGCTGTGGCGTATGCTACAACCATAAAAATGTATGTGTTGAATTATTAGAAATGTGAAATCCACAAATAGCATAGAATTATTACATGGTCTCGCTTACTGGAAACTAATAAAGATTTTCGAAGGTTTGCAGTGAAAATAATGTCCTGGATGGGCCCTTAATTTCATTGAGAGTTGGTTATTGTCTGTATTCTACTAAATAATTAAGGAGAGGGTAGCTTTAATGCTTTGAGTTCAAACTTATACTTGCACACCATAGTTTTGAAGAAAATAGGAATTGTGTGACTAGCCTATTTGAATCGTGTATGTTTGTTATTTCTTCATGCTCGAACCGCTAAACGGATTTGAATGAAATTTGGCACATGTGAAGACCGGAACTGAATGGAACATAGGATACTTTTTATCCTGGGAGTTGTTCCATTAGGTCAATATTCTACTTTCACGCAAGTGAAGCGGCTGCCAGCAGCTATTATTTTTTAGCCACAAATTATTTAAAAAATAAAAACAGCAACCACAAACAAAAAAAAAACCGAGGCATATAAATGAAGATAAAAAGCATCTTAAAAGAGGGTGACACAGACATACATTCCATGTACAGGTGTAAATATTATTAATAATAATTTAATTTGCCTAGTTTAAGTAGTGTTGCGTACAGGAACATATCGATGATTTTGTAAAACGCGCGTTTTTTTAAATAAATGTGTATATTACTTTATTAGGTATTTTTGATTTTTTTGGGCTATTGTTGATTCCTGGAAATATTTTAAATAAAAACAAAAAACTCAAACGCAATTTTTGAACATATTATTAAAGAAAAAAAAAATGTTAAAAGCAAGTCAATTTCGCATCACTAGTTGTCAGATATATGTGACTTTGGCGTACGTCTATCACGTGTACTTTCAAGTCTTTAATGAGGTGTCAACTTCCGGTCATAAACATCGACCAGTTATAAATTTTTATTATTATTAGACTAGCTATTACCCGCGGCTTCGTTCGCATGGAGTTTAAGGACTCCTCGAGTTTATTATTTTTCTTTTTTGGGGCAGTCACAAAAAAAAAACCATTTCGGAGATATATCCCCTCCCCCCCGGGATTTAAGTCCCGTTCCCGCGGAAAAATAAATAAACAGTAGCTTAACTTATTCGTTATAACATTAGCCAAATCCAAACAAAAATGTTATTTTGATATTAAACAGACATTTTATCTACTTATATGTATGATTAACGTTTTCGAAGTACTTTGTTGAACAATCTACATAAATTGAGATGAGTTATTTTAATTTATAATAAAAAGAAGCAAAACTTGCGTATAATTTGTAAACTGATTGCTGAAATTCAGTTTTTCGCTCGCTTATAGGCCTACCTATTGAAAAAAGATAAATTTGAGTTTATTGTTCAGATCGTACCGTAAGTGTACAATCAAAACTGAATACGTATTGGTACGTGGCGAATTTCTAAACCAAGATCCGTTTAAAAGAAGAAATGCTATGGTCAGGCCACAAATGACCAAACATTGCCTTTAAGTATATAGCTTCTTATTAAATTAAGATTAATTTAATTTAACTTCGTTAACACTTACGTGTTGAGCATGTAATTATAGTTGATTACTTTCAAATTGATTGTCATAATCTTCTTCCAAATACCTAATTATAAATTC
This sequence comes from Mythimna vitellina, assembly GCA_949316375.1. NCBI lineage: Eukaryota > Metazoa > Arthropoda > Insecta > Lepidoptera > Noctuidae > Mythimna > Mythimna vitellina. Next base: position 9,981,044 of record OX438703.1, on the reverse strand, counting down.
GTCCACAGTAGTCATTTTCATAGATTTAAGTAACACATATTATTATATACCATTTATAAGGTTACTTTAAATAAATATCGATAGATTCTTTATTAAAACACCTACATTCCACATCACAAAATAAGCGGTTCAAGAAAAAATCTATCACCTCTGACATCACTTCCTGTTTTATAAATCAGACATTGGCGTACGAGACTCATGATATGACACTATAGTGTTGTAAACTTAGCGTTATTCATGCATAACCATTTTTGAAAATATACTTCATTTAAGTGGTAAAATCACTGTAAAATGTAATAAAAAATATATAGGATTTGATGCTGAATAAAAAAGACGTTTTGGTGTTGCTTTCTTAGTTATTTGATTACAAAAAAACTGTTGATTGACATTTTTGGCAGTAATACTGCATTTTAATTTGTGTATGCACTAATGTCTTATATATCAGACTAAAAAAAGAAGTTAAGAAGTTAGAAATAAAATGGAAACAACATATGAATATGCTGTAATATTTCACATTTTATTATCTTGAATGTATGAACTATCTGAAAAACTCTTATATCAGACCATAGAGTCTGGGCACGAAATTGATTTGTCACATATATCAGACTTTGGCGGCTAAAGGGTTAGATATACATTGCTTTAAATCACATTTCCTTTGCAAAATAAAAATTAGTAATAATATAATGTCATATTCAGTTCAATACATACCACAATGTCAGATTTAGTTCAATAAATAATATAATATACCAACCAAATAATAATAAACCAATAGTAGGAAACTTACAATCTGTATAATTTTGTAGCCGTAGCGAATGTGGAGAAGGGGAATGCAGCCTCGGTGTTAGACTCATATTGGAAGACAATCTTGGCATGCTGGATTCTCTTGATCCATATTGTTGTTGTTTTTGCTGTTGAACCTGGTGTGTTAAAGTGGTAAGAAAATTTAAATTCCATTTTGATTTCCTATTCTTGTTTACTTATTAATTTAATTCATAAAACAACACTATTGAGTGTCAAAAACAGATCACACTAAGAAATAAGCTTTATTTAGCAATCTTTATTTTGCTGCAGTTTCCTTTGTCTGTTGTATAAACACCAATTGTAATAGGTTTTTAAAAAAATCTCTTAAGTTTCTTGATCTACTAATCCAAATTCAAAAAGTGCAATAGGATAGTTAATCAAGCATGTTTAGCCTACTTTGCCAAAGAAAGGGTGCAGTTCAGAAACTAGACATTAATAATAATATTATTAGTAAATGCATTATAGATCAACAAATATACCTGTTGCTGATTCTGGTATATTGGATCCTCTTGTGGCTGCCTATAATACCTGTAGCTAGTTTGCCTGCTAAATGAGTCATCTCTTTCATTTAAAGTTGTATGAGAAGCCTATAAAACAGTTAAATATAAGTCAACATACAGTGAACACAACCAACACATTCCTACTTGAAAATATTTTATTACCACATTTGAATCTAAGAGATATTGAGAGTTGTAGCTGTTTGAAGTACTTGCGGTATCACTAGTGGATAAACTGGCAAATCTGCAACAAAATCATTACTTATTAGTAGGTTACTGAGTGGCGAAATCAACATACATGTTATCATAATAGTTAACTATATTACTTGTTATTTATTACCTGTGGGCTAAATTTGGTACTGACTCACTGGGTGTATATTTTCCTGCATGTCCACTCATAGTTTGTGCTTTGCCAAATTTATTCTCATGGGTTTGCGACACGGCATCATTCGCACCAAAAGGTTGACTTCGAGGTCGTTTATTGTGACCGGTTGTCCACACATTAATAACTAAGGAAGAGAGAAATTTAGTACACACTTATTGGAGACAATTATAAAGGATTAAATTGATTGAATAAATTTTAACATTCCAGCAGGATAAACTTACTGGGTAGATCTGGAGGAGTATCTTTCTTTATATATTTTCCAACCACACCCTCGTTAACAGCTTTTTGACCTTTTCTAGATATCATGTTTTCAGTTTCGATCTATTGTCTAACATAATCTACGAATTTTCAACACAATAACTTCTATTGTTCACAATTTACAAATAAATAAAAAAAAAGTCAAACATAAAATATTGCCACAGATATAAGAATACAACAAATTGTGACGTAATGTAATGACGTTGACAGACAGTGACATGACAGCCGGGAAGAATTATTGCCATAAAAGAAAATGTAGATAAGGTATATTAACACATTCACGAGACAGGCAACTTGGCGAGGCGTATGGCGAGCACACATGTGTAAAGCTCGCGCACTTTCTACCTAAATGTTTTGTCGTAATGGCGAGGCGAGCACGAATGCACAAACGCCGCCCGTATCAACATTGTTTTCTATTTTGACATGATTCGAAACGCTAACTTCCAAGTTTGTTAGAATAAAAGAGTCGGTAGTTTTTTTAATACGATCTTTTTTCTAAGTAAGTTTATTTTTCTACTTGTTTTTTGATTTTACCTGTCATTTTGTGTTCTTATGTTTTTTTCGGTGTGTCATGAGGAATTAAACAAGTTAAGTTTTACCAAAACTTATATTATTTTATTCCAATATCACTATAAGCATTTCCTGTGTTTTCCACCAACTACGCTCTGCACGTTTAGTGGGCTTGAGTTGCCTCACTAACAGGTTATGGGAATCGCACCTACAGGAAAATGTGTGATAATAGGAGTTCGCAAAGAGAGCGGAACTCAACAATGGCACAAGTAAGTGGTTCAGGCAGTAGTGTCCTATCTATGGAGAAATTAGAAGGCAGCAGTAACTACACCACATGGAAATTCCTTATGGAGATGCATCTGGTACATGACGACTTGTGGGAGTATACGAGTGTCACGCCTGATCCAACCGACACGCAAGGTATGAGGAAAGATCAGAAAGCTAGAGCAAAGATTTGTTTAATGTTACAACCTCATTGTTTGGTGCACGTACGCAAATCTAAAACAGCAAAAAGTGCTTGGGAAGCACTAAGAGATGCGTTTGAAGATAAAGGTCTAAATAACCGTTGCCGTTTACTATCAAAGTTGGTAAGCATGAAGCTGGAACAATTCCCTACTGTGAGGGAATATGTGACATCAGTAGTGATGGTATCTCAGGAACTGCAAGACCTAGGAAAAGAAGTTGATGACGAACTGTTGGCTGCTTTACTTTTACAAGGGCTTACTGCAGAGTTCCAACCAATGAGATTGGCCATAGAAAATAGTAATGTAGTACTTACAACAGACTATGTCAAGACGAAGCTATTTCAAATGGAAGACAACTATTCGGCAAGCTCGAGTGCAAGCCAACCGACATCAGCACTATTATCAAATAAGCATAAGGGTATGAGTAAACCCAGAAAGGCGAAACAAAAGTATAAATGCTTTATTTGTGATGGACCACATAAGGCAAAGGAGTGTCCAGATAACCCTAAAGGGAAGAAAGAAGCTTTACAAGCCTACGCGTTTGGTATGTCGACACCGCAAGCAAGAGATTGGATAATCGATTCTGGTGCGTCGACGCATATGACAAATGAGAAGGATTGGTTTAGAGGAAACTTGAGAGATACTTCCAAGTCTTTGAGGGTGATTTGTGCCGATGGTAATGAAGTATATGGTGAAGGTGAAGGTACGGTAGTATGTGAATCAGGGTTAACTATAAACAATGTTTCATATGTACCTAAGTTAGCTTCTAATTTGTTAAGTGTGAATGCGATTGCGCGAAAGGGTCATGTGATAGTTTTTACAGATAATGGATGCGACATCTACAAGAGAAATGAGTGTGAGGTGCGTGGTAAGGCTGTTGTGAAGGGTGTGGAAGAACGAGGCATTTACAAAATTAAGTGCTGTTCACAGGGTTCTGCGCTGGCAACAGCAGATTGCGACCAGCAGAGGCTGTGGCATCGGAGGATGGCACATCTAGGTATACGCAACCTCAAATTACTGAGAGATAAGATGGCGATAGGGGTGAGTTTTCCTAATACTTCAAGTAAACTGGAGTGCGTATCTTGCATTTTGGGAAAACAAACTAAACAACCGTTTCCTAAAGGTATTGCGACGAGAGCTAAGGAAGCATTAGGTTTAGTACATTCAGATTTATGCGGACCTATGCATATACCTTCCGTTAGCGGGTATAAATACTTTTTAACATTTATTGACGATTTAACGCGGAAAACATTTGTATATTTTTTAAAACAAAAAAGCGAAGTTTTTGAAAAATTTACAATTTTTAAAGCGTTTTCCGAGAATCAATGCGGCAAGAAAATTAAGATCCTGCGCACTGATAATGGAACTGAGTTCGTTAATAAACAGATGGATGATTTTCTCCGGAAAAATGGAATCCAACATCAAGTGACGATAGACTATACACCGCAACAAAATGGAGTGGCCGAGAGAGCAAATAGAACTATAATCGAGAAGGCGAGAAGCATGCTCGAAGAAGGAAATTTGTCAAAGGCTTATTGGGCGGAAGCAGTGCATACATCTGTTTTCCTGAAGAATCGATCGCCAACCATTGCCGTTAAAGGAAAAACTCCAGAAGAAGCATGGACCGGTAAAAAAGTTGATCTCAGTTTTGTAAGAATTTTTGGGAGCAAGGCATTTATGCATATTCCTAACCAAAAGAGGAAGAAGCTGGATGCAAAAAGTATGGAGTTAACTCTAGTCGGATACTGTGAAAATTCTAAAGGTTACCGACTTGTGGATACAAAAACGCATCGGCTATATAAAGCTAGGGATGTAGTATTTATGGAAGCTCAAGAAAAACAGAGAGATGAACAAATGGAGAAACAGACTGAACATGAAGTATTTATTCCAGTAGTGGAACAAACAGATACTCATGAAGATACGTCTACTCCTCCAGGACCGGAACCTGAGTCAAATGTCGATGATCAACCCCAAGAGGATACAGAGTTTCTAGACTGTGAGTCTGACACAACTAATGATGATCAACCTCAAGAAGTGGAGCGGAGGTATCCACTTAGGACTAGAAAACCCAAAGAGTTTCCGGATCACATACTATATCAAGCTACAGAGTCGGAACTGGATCCTACTACGGTTCAAGAAGCACTATCAAGACCTGATAGTAAAGAGTGGAGAGCAGCAATTGAAGAAGAGATTGAGGCCTTAAAGAAGAACAAAACCTGGATTTTAGTAAAACCTGAACAAGCGAGCAACGTCGTTGATTCAAAATGGTTATTTCGAATCAAAGAAGAGCCGGGAAATAAACGAAGGTACAAAGCTCGACTTGTTGCCAGAGGTTTTAGTCAGAGATGCGGCATCGATTACGACGAGACATTCTCTCCGGTGGTGAGACACAGCTCGTTAAGAATCCTCCTCTCAATAGCTGTAAAGAGTGGTTTAAACATAGACCAAATGGACGTGAAAACTGCGTTCCTGAATGGAGACTTAACGGAAAAAGTGTATATGAAGCAACCAGAAGGTTTTCATGAAAATGGAAAAGAAGACTATGTGTGTCTACTTAAAAGGTCACTTTATGGGTTAAAGCAAGCCCCTAGAGCATGGAACAATAAGCTGAATACTGAGTTATTAAAGTTGTCATTTAAAAGATGTAAAAATGAACCTTGCATATACACAAGATCCCAGGGTAAGAGCATCATCATTTTAGCAGTATACGTGGACGATATGCTGATATTTTGGAATGACGCGGAAGAGCTGCGCAAAGTAAAAAGAGATCTCATGACAAAATTTGACATGAAGGATCTTGGGAAGGCAGAGGATATTCTGGGAATGCATATAACTCAGAATGATATTGGAGTCAAAGTTGACCAAGAGAAGTATGTCAACAAAATTTTGAAGGTTTTTGGGATGGTTGACTGCAAAATTGCTTTTACGCCATCTGTTCCTGGTCAAAAGCTAGAGAAACCTGGACCGGAACATAAACCTGATCCGACGATTCCATATCAAAACTTAATTGGTTCACTGATGTACTTATCTGTATGTACGAGACCAGATATTGCACATTCAGTCAATTATCTTAGCCAATTTAATACTAGCTATGCTGAGAAACACTGGATAGCTGCTAAACGTGTGCTAAGATATTTAAAGGGTACTAAATCCTTAGGGATACAGTACAAGAGGACAGGAATGGATAAAGTGCAGGGTTACGCAGATGCAAGTCATGCCACTTGTTATGATAGGAAGTCATACTCGGGTATGGTTTTTCTACACATGGGCGCTGCAATCTCTTGGGAAAGCAGAAAACAAAGGACAGTTGCTCTATCCACAGCGGAAGCTGAATATGTAGCGTTGTCTGAAGCTGCTAGGGAGGCAATATTCCTGAAAAGATTGTATTCGGAGGTCACTGGTCAAGTAGAGGTGCCACTGAAGATCTTCAGTGACAGCCAGTCTGCTGTGGCAATTGCGCAGAACCCTGTACACCATCAACGTACAAAGCACATAGATGTACGACACCATTTTATAAGGGAGACCGTCGAGCATGGCCATATTTTACTTGAGTATGTAGAGACAGCTCATATGGTTGCCGATGTATTGACGAAGCCTTTGTTGAAAAGGAAGTTCAAGTGGTGTGCGGTAAGTATGGGTGTTGTATGATTGTGTCATGGATGGAAGTAGAGAAATGAACTTAAGGAGGAGTGTTAGAATAAAAGAGTCGGTAGTTTTTTAATACGATCTTTTTTCTAAGTAAGTTTATTTTTCTACTTGTTTTTTGATTTTACCTGTCATTTTGTGTTCTTATGTTTTTTTCGGTGTGTCATGAGGAATTAAACAAGTTAAGTTTTACCAAAACTTATATTATTTTATTCTAATATCACTATAAGCATTTCCTGTGTTTTCCACCAACTACGCTCTGCACGTTTAGTGGGCTTGAGTTGCCTCACTAACAAAGTTCCAACTTGTGAACTGCATCTGTCTGTGTATGTAATAAAGTACTCTCTGTGCCTTCTGTCTCTATATAAAAAGTACTCTCTGAGCCTTCTGTCTCTGTAAGTCTGTATAAAAAGTACTCTCTGTGGTCCGATTGGCCGAGGCTGGGCCTAAACGTAAACGGGGCATCTGCTATTCAAAGTACTCTGTGTACAGAGAGTACTATTTTACACTGTGATTTTACATACTGACAGCTCCGTAGTCTGTGGTCACGGTCATGTCAATTATTGTGAGTACATTTTTACATTATTATACTGTGTTGTGAACCCATGTGAACCGGTGAACGTTGTTCGACTTTTATATTATTTTATAAGTAATAATTACTAAATTTATATTAAAATGTTCTATTTAATAGGTTTAGGGTTAGGTGACGCTAAGGACATTACTGTAAAAGGTTTAGAAATTGTTCGAAAATGTGACAAAGTTTTACTGGAAGGTTATACTTCAATACTTACAGTTGGGAAAGATATTTTGGTAAATATATTGTTTCTTAAAACTGTATTGTAATTAACGGTAAGTTAATACCAATTATTGATAGAATTTAGGGCACAAAAACCTCTAAAGGTATAAATTTTACTTTTTGACTTGAAAGTTTTAATTTACTATAATAGCTAGATATTATCATAACACTTATGTTGAGCATATATTCATTAGATATGAATGATGAACTCAGGTTCAATTGACTAATATTATTCCCCAATTTTAGTAAAAGTTGGGCAGCCTTTATGCATGACCTGTTTTTTTTGTTTATTAATACTTTGCTTTAGGCAATAGATTAGATAAAAATTAAATAAATCAACCAAGATAAAAAGTAATAAAAAAATTAATTAATCAACAAATATTATAATTTCAGGAAGAGTATTATGGTCGACCATTGGTGCTAGCAGACCGAGAATTATGTGAGGGTGCAATTGATGACATATTATTAGAAGCCAAAAATGCTGAAGTAGCCTTGCTGGTTGTTGGTGACCCACTGGGAGCTACAACCCACACTGACATGTTGTTACGAGCTAAACAATTTGGTGTCAAAACTCAGGTAGCAAAAATCTATGATCAGTTTCAACTACCAGGTTTAAATCATTATATTTTATTTACTGTGCACTATAAATTTATAGACTGAAATAATTTTTATATATACTTATACAGGATGGAGAATCTATGAATTTAGTTAGCAAGTATTCAAAATGTAAGCCTATGAAATGTTTTTTGTACTCACAATAATCAAACAAATAGATTACCAAGATGTTTACAGCAATACCTCATTTGTCAAATTGTAATGAGAAGTGTAAAAACTATTAGGATGCAGATGAACATACATACATACAGTCTTCACTATAATCAAAATTGTATTGCGCATTATCTAATATATATTTTTCTCTGGTATCCAATATATGGCTCATGCTCTACTACAACTTCATTGTTAATGTTTCAGATTGTTCATAATGCATCAATAATGAATGCTGTGAGCTGTTGTGGATTACAGTTGTATAATTTTGGGGAAACAGTTTCAATACCTTACTGGACAGATACGTGGAAACCTGATAGTTTCTTTGAAAAAATTGTGGCAAATTACTCAAGAAACTTACACACTCTTTGTTTGTTAGGCAAGTAATATTAATACCTGTAAAATATTGGCATTTAAGTGCAAACAAACCCAAAGGCGGGCCTTTGGGTTTGTTCACACAACCAAAATATTATAATTCTTCGAGTTTCGAGCAGCCCCGCAACAACGGGTGTTAGACGTGCTCTCACCGTACCCACTTTTAAGCAAATGGTCGCGCGACCAAATCTGAGTGCTTAGGGAATAAGAATATTATTGCAAGATAAACCCTATCTATCACACAGGGTGACAGGATCTGCATGAAATCGCACAGGCCAATACCTAGTTGGGGGGGGGGGGACACGGTGCACAACCAACCTGCTTATGTAGACTGCCATTGTACCCATAGATTTAAGTTTATGTATAAGTTGTGTTACTTTTTTGGTGTACAATAAATTTTATTCTATTCTATGTACGCAAAAAGAAATTAAAGTTATTAAGTATACTTGATATTATTCTCTCATAGCCTCAGCGGTTGTGTTTCGCATCGTTGGATAGCATCATGCCTGTAAGGCGGTTATGCGCTCACTCATATTCATTATTATTTTATACATTTTTATAATATTACATATAGAAAAGAATCACAAATGAGTAAAATTTACGAATCGAATACAAATAGGCAAGATACACAAACGCGATATTAGACAGTAAGGACGTTTATGCGAGTCACTTAGTATATCAGATCCGAGTTACTACCATATTCTCAACTTTCTCATTTTTTTTGCAATATATTCCTGAGTTTGTTTCGGTGTTTCTTCTCAGGGTAGTAAGCTAGTTTATAATGACGAAAAAAAAATTGACGTGTAAAAGTGTTTTTTTAAACCTACTTACAAAATAAATATCATTTATTATTTATTTCAGATATCAAGGTAAAAGAACCTACTGAAGAATCATTAACAAAAAAAGTCCGCCAGTACATGGAACCGAAATTTATGTCCGTCAAAGAAGCAGCAGAGCAATTGGTGCACATAATCGAAAATAATCCAGACACTTCAGGTTATATTAAAATTTATACTTACTATGATTGGGTGGTCTGGTCTCAAATGAAATTCATGCCCACCGTTTACCCTGATCTAGAACTATACACAAATTACTACACTAACTAACTAATATTTGACTTGAGTATATTCGGATGTTAGTTCACATATTTTTAGTGAATTGGTTGGATTTTGAGACGACATTTTTAATAAGGTCAATAAACTACATTTTCCGATATCTGCGGATACCATTTCTTTGACTTGATAATAATAACCTGAAAACAAAATAAAAAATAAATAAAAATTGAGTTCAGCGCCATCCAACGAGAACATGGCCCTACCTCAGACTCGGTTCCGTGATTTCCCCTAGGTCTACTGTAGACGGACGCGTAGCTTAATAGACACGTATGAAGCTGCAACCACACGATGGCACGAAGCTGCCATTTCGTCGACAGAGTTTCATAGTTTTGTATGTAAGCTTCACGGAGGCGTACACCAAGCGTATAATGACAAATACGCGTCTATTAAGCTACGTCTTAAGTCCTTAGTCATAACGACCAACTTATGTATATGTCGTGGCCAGATCTTAGAATTGATCACTTCATGATATGGTTAACTAAAACTGGCCAGATCGTTTAAACATTAAAATTTGATGATACGTCAATCCTCGTTTGACCATAATATATCATTGATGTAGGATTTCTATGATGTAGGCCAAACGAGTATTGAAATTTTTATTTTTTTATTTTATATTATTGATTGGCTCGCGTTTGACCACTATCTCATCTGATGGAAAGCCATGATGTAGCCGACGTTGGAGCACGCTTGCCTAGAAGCAACCTATTCACTCTTGACTTAAAGACCCCTAGGTTATATCTATCAGGAAACAGACTCCGGCAGGGAATTCCACTCCTTAGCTGTTATGTACGCGTAATGAATGTGTTCCCCAAAACACTTTGTACGTATGGGTGGGATGTCAACCATGTACCGATGGCGCAACGGTGTACTTCTTGTGGTTCGATGATGGAATGGAGTTGGCGGAAATAAAGTGTGCAATTCCAATGCACACTCCCCGAAATGTAAACGATAGAAAATCGACAGGCTAAAAGCTCGGTTTTGACTTGAAAAGTTACTGATAATCTTCTTGGCTCGTTTCTCAATCGACTCTAGTGCATCAAGCTGGTATTTTGCAGACCCATCACAAAGATGAGGACAGTACTTTATACACGATCGAACTTGCGCTTGATAGAGGTTGAGCAGCTGTTCCGGCGTGAAATACCGTCTCACCTTTGCTAAAATCCCTTTTTTTTTGGCAGCCAGTTGAGCTTGTGCCTCGATGAGCCGAAATGGAGGGTAAACGACAGTGTTACCCCAAAAAGCTCAAGGTAGTCGGTTATCGGCACGGTCACACCCCGGAAAGATGGAGCCGGGTAGAACTGGCTCCGTTTAGCGGAAAAAAGACACGCCCGGGTTTTAGTGGCATTGAACTTCACCAGATTGGGCATCGCCCCATTCTGAGACTGCCTCCAAGAACAAGTTTATGCGTTCAACCATAGTCTCTCGGAGAGACTGGATCTTTGACCCACTAGGTCTCGCGCTGGACATGTAACTCTCAACAACAGTACTGTTGTCTGCATATCCAAAGGTACTGGGTTTAAGTAGGTCATTTATGTGCAGCAAGAACAGTGTTGCCGAGAGCCTTGAGGGACCCCGGCATTAATATCCATTTGACCCGACTAGCAGCCATCAATAACCACTCGGATGGATCGATCCCTCACGAAGTCTGCGATCTAATCACACAGACCAGTGGCCATCAAATATCATCAAACTTTAACGTTTAAATCGATCTGACCAGTTTTACTTGGCCATATCATGAAGTGACCAATTTCTAAGATCTGGCCACGACATTTATAGCTACAACTTCAACTAACATATTGTTTACACAGTTTTAGCTTAGTCTACTCCATTAAGGCAGAGTGCCTTAGAAATCTCGAATAAATCCTCTTCAAATAATTAAAAAAATATTAATAATGAATAATTTCGGGATACCTTTACTTCCGTGATAAATAGAAACATTGATGACAAAATATTTTGTTTTTCCTACTTTATCAGCAATCAGCATTGGCTGTTAGGTAATCAGATGGGTTGTTAGGTATAGCAGTTCGAGTGTGTCCTCCAGTGAGTGCGTTGAGATGCAGGTCTAGTTTTCTTTGTATGTCTCTTTTTCACCATGTTTATCTCAAGACGATGGTGTATTGTTGATATACTATGAGACATTGTATAGGTTCCTGAGCATCAAGTCATGAGAGTTAATATCACAGGAGTGTGATCTGAGGAGGAACTATCATAGTACGACTAAGTTTTAATCTAGAGCTTTCAGAATCCCATTATGATGAAAAAGATGTCATATTTTATTGGTATCTGTTAGCTAATAAGTTATTTAGTTGTTGTTGCTACCAAGAAAGTCAGAACACACAGGTTTCCTAAATGGGCACGCCATGACGGTATGTCCCCTCTTTGAGGAGTGGCTGGAGAGACGTAACGGCGTCCTCAACTTCCGCATGACGCAGGTCCTCATGGTAAGATTCCTGCACCTGATTCGTGTGGAAAAAACTCCCGGTTGTCACCATTGTGTGGACCACCCAGAGGACACGATGAAGCATGCGGTGGAGGTGTGCCCCGATTGGGAAGAGCATCGCCATGTCTTCGTGGGGGCGATTAACGACAGCGACCTCTCGCGCCAGGCCCTGGTACAGGCCATGGTCCGGAGCGAGGAAAAATGGCATGCCGTCGCCACGTTTGAGGGAATGGACATCCTCACGGCCCAGCTGCCGGGATCTCGACCCCGATTTCCAGCCACCGTAAGCGTGGACTTGCGGACGACGAGCAATGGGTAGCTCCGAGCGCAAAAAAACTAAAAAGTAATTTTTTTGGTGAGGTAACAACAAATTTACTTTTTTCGGATTTATTCATATACCTGTGCTATTATAAGAGCTTGCTTTATGCCAAATATCACGATTCTGGGTCAACGGGAAGTACGTGTAAGTGTGAATTTTGATTCCCTTGTGATTGTCGAAATAATTATACGTTTTTTGCGACATAAACGGCCGTATCAAACTTTCAAAGATTTTATTTCAAATAAACCATTTACAGGCAGTTTTGAAATGGCAAGAAGTCAGTCAGTCAGAAAAAAACCTGTCAAGTGTGAGTGGGATTCACGCACGGAGGGTTCCATACAAACTTACCTACGAAAACAGTTCAATTCCCGAACTGAGTTACAAAGATTTTTCCGAATCACAAAAAAAGTTTTTTTTTTGACGTAACTACAAATTTACAATTTTCAGATTTTATCCTATACTTGTGCTATGAGACCTTGCTTCATGCCATATTTCAGGATTCTAGGTCAACGGGAAGTACCTTATGAATTTTGGTTCCCTTGAAATTGTCGAAATATACGTTATTTACAACATAAATGGCCGTATCTTTTCTTTTTTCATGAACTTCAAGGGACCGCAGACTTAAGTATATGGTTTTAAATTCAACTCGATACCTCCACGCGTTCCCAAGATAAGGGTATTTTTTTTTTGAGGTACGGAACCCTAAAAATACCAGTAATGTTGCTGTCCTTTTAGGGTTCCGATATAAGAAAGATGTCTAATTTTTGTTGAACCATTATCAGGTCTAATTTTCGATTGTTAGAAGTTGACCCAAATATGTCCCAGTTTCCTATTTTTAGTGCGTCTATTTTGGTAGTTTAACCGTTTAACGATTAGCTTGGCCATGAGACTCATTAAGGTACTTACCTACTCATTTGTTGCAGTATGATACCAAATTTTTCAATTTGTTTTGTTAATATTGTATTTTAGCACAAGTCCGACTTAACCACGCACATTATGAATATTGGGACTGCTTTGAACGGTGTACTTGTTTGGACTTATCAGCTTTAAAGTCCTGCATAATTATGATAATTTCTTACCTATGCCATTTAATTTGACTTAACTTTCGATATTATTAGGGGATGTTTTTTGTTTGGTTTTTCTAGCCAGGTTTTCTATATTAACTGGAATCCTCGAAACCCTGTAATTACACCCTTACATTGTTAACACCTCTACGGCTCGGACAAAGCGCTTCGCCTCATCGTTTATACCGCGTACATCGAAGGATTGAAATAATTTGCCTGGTGCGGCCTTCCTGTCCCATAATTTAGTCTTCAAGGCTAGAGTGAATAGGTTCTTAATAAACCAGTGCGATTCACCATTAACGATTGCATCACTGCTTACCATCAGGTGGGATCGCAGTCATGTACTGGTTTATATAATCAAAAACACTGGTCAAGGTTCATTACATAAGACGCTCATTACAGAAGTATTCTGATCTTGTTTTGGGCAATCTATAATGTCTTATGTGATAGTCCACATTCCACACAACTGTTATGTTACAGTGTCGCTTACAGTAATTCTTCCGGTTCTTTGCTCAGTAGATACATTCAAGTTTCTCAACTCCATAAAGGACGATTGGTAATGGTTTGGTCTTATTGGTTTATCAGTATCATCTGGTAAATCAATTGGCAATCCAGCGAAACGATTTGATACTTCAGTACTTGCATTAAGTTTCAGTATTTTCTCTTCTCATTTCTATTAGTAATTTCTGCCCAAGACGGGGACCAGGTAATTGTGCTTGAAGTAGAAGGCACTGCATATTTCTTTGTAATCTCTTTTACTTTCTTTAATGGCGTTTCAGTCTGCCTATCTCTAACGGTTCACTCCCAATGGATACAGATCTGGGCCTCGTGATGAACAAGCCAGGATGAAATTCTTGCTCCTGGCGTGGAGTTGCTTTGGCTTTTTAGGGTCCCGTACCTCAAAAGGAAAAAATCGGGTAAGTGCGAGTCGGACTTACGCATTGAGGGTTCCGTACAAACATACGAGTATCTATGATGATTTTTCCGAATAGCAAAATTTTTTTTTTACTTAATTACAAATTACATTTTTCTGATTTTTTCTTGTGTTATAAGACCTTGCTTCATACCAAATTTCAGGATTCTAGGTCAACGGAAAGTACTCTATGAATTTTGATTCCCTTGAGAGTGTCTAAATATACGTTTTTTGCGACATAAACGGCCGTATCTTTTTTTTTTCGTTAACGCTTAAGTTTGATTTTTTCACAGCTTCAAGGGACCGCAGACCTGAGTATATGGTTTAACTTCAACTCGATACCTCCACGCGTTCTGTAGATAAAGGGCCTTGATAGACAGACAGACAGACAAACAACAAAATGATCCTATAAGGGTTTCGTACCTCAAAAGAAAAAAATGGAAACCTCCGTCTGTCTGTCAAGACCCTTTATTTCGGGTAAGCGTGGAGGTATCGAGTTGAAATTAAAACCATATACTCAGGGATGCAGTCCCTTGAAGCTGTGAAAAAAATCAATTCTGATTTGATTCTGATTGATTTAATAAAAAAAAAAGATGCGGTCGTTTATGTCGCAAAAAACGTGTATTTCGACACTCTCAAGAGAATCAAAATTCATAAGGTACTTCCCGTTAACCTAGAGTCCTTGAAATTTGGCATGAGGCAAGGTCTCATAGTACAAGTACAGGAAAAAACTGAAAAATGTAAATTTGTAGTTACGTTTAAAAAACGTATCTTGCGATTCGGAAATATCTTCGTAACTCAATTTGGGAATTGAACTGTTTTCATTTCATAGGTAAGTTTGTACGGAACCCTCAGTGCAGGAGTCCGACTCACATTTGACCAGTTTGTTTTGATGGGAATTCATCCAATGACATCTCTCGCCCTTGGGCGGAGCCGGCGTGTCAGACTTTTACCGACTAACCCACTCCTATGTTCCTTCGTTGCCTTGCATTCCAGGGCCGGGTTTGCCTTTCAGAAGCAAACCCACGGCCCTAGTGGGCTTCGACCCGCTGGGCCACTACGGTTTTGCTGACATCTCCTTGAGGCGCGCGTGGAACAGTACGCTCCGTCGACGAGTTGGGCTCGATCCGGACCTTTACCGGACGATGAGCTACCCATTGCTCGCCGCCCGCAAGCCCGCGCCTACGGTGGCCGGAAATCGGGATCGGGATCCCGGTGTCTGGGGCGTCACGGCCGTTTCCTCGCGCATGTGGCCGCCTCTTTTGCTAGCATTATTGCTTCGTAAGAGGAGGGGACTGCCTGCTACTCCTCCTCGCTTCAGACCATGGCCTGTACCAAGGCCCGGCGCGAGAGATCGTTGCCACCGATCGCCCCCCATGAGGACACAGCGGTGCTCCGCCCAAGCAGGACACACCTCTACCATATGCTCCACCGTGTCCTCCGGGCGGTCCACACAATGGTGTCACCTGAGCGTTTCTTCCGCACGACCCGGTGCAGGAATCTCCCGAACTTACCATGTCCGGTGAGAAACTGCGTCATGCGGAATGTGAGGACGCCGTGTTGTCTTTCAAGCCACTCCTCAAAGAGGCGATTTACCGCCATAATTATGGCGAGCCCAGTACTCACTTTGGCTGAGTGGCCTTTGTTTTCCCACTCTCTTCTGAATGTTTGGGAAATTTTTATATTTTTTGTTCGTAATCTTCAGGACAAGTTTGTGTAAAATATTTTTTCCGAAAAATATACCGGATATTAAATTACTGCGCGAAATTAGACCGGGTCGCTAGCTAGTAATAACATTAGTTATAAATAATTGCATTTATGAACATTTTTATGGCGTGGCATTAGCGTATGTATGTCGGTAGTAGAGAGAAGCGACAGTCGTTGTGGCGATAGGTACTGCTTAAAAAAAGCGTTTTTCTAATAGAGTCCTTTTATAAGCTTGGAAATCTTTCAATGACTTCTTTCGCTCTAGGGTCGTGCGAGAGGGTTTGCCAGAATTTTACTGACTAAAACCACACCTGTGTCCTTTAGTTGCCCTTTGCGTTCTAAGACCACATGTTTCCCTTTCAGAAAATCCCCGTGGGACAATCTCCTACATCTTTGGTCCACTTATACTTCTAACTTTGTTCATGTACAGTCTATCGATCAGTGAAATAAGCTTTCATCAGATATCAGGACGGCCACCAGTCACTATGCTTTTAAGCGGACATTGCAGATATTTTTTTCTACACAAGAGCCGCCTAAAAATCTTTTCTTACTTTGTCATCAACGTCCTGCCCTTGTCCCGTTTTATTTGGGGTCGGCGCAACACATTTTTTTCTTTCATTCTGTCCTCTCACTCGTCATGCTATCACTAACTCCCTTTTCTTTCATATCACGTCTCACACAATCTATCCATCTTTTCTTTGGTCTCCCTCTCCCTCATCCATCCACATGTAAACTCATAATTCTTTTTGTATTTTGCATTGCATCCCTCCTCTTTACATGACCATACCAAGACAAACGATTCCCTTTCAACTTTTTAGTCACTGGCGCCACTTTCAAACTTCCCCTAATATAGGTACTCATTTCTCACTTTATCCATTTTCGTCACAAAAAAAAAAAATTAACATCTTCATCTCCGCTACGTGCAATCTTTTTTCATCAGTCTTTTTCACAGCCCAACTTTCTGATCCATACAGTATGACAGGCTATATGGCCTGTAGATTACGAGTGAGACACGGACTCGTAGATTTTACCCTTCAACTTGAGGGGCATCTGTGGATCACAACTAATATTTAAAATTCTTATGTCCTAATCATAGCTATACTAATATAAGAGGAAAGATTTGCATTTTTAGATTTTTATATGTTTGTATTTTTGTTTGTAACGAATAACCTGCTGAACCAATTTTGAAAATTCTTTCACCAATGGAAAGCTAATTTATCAAGAAGTAAGATAGGCTATGTTTTATTTAAAAAACAATAGGGATTGCTACTAAGGGCGGAATTCACCAATAAAACTAATCGCGTTTTAACGTTTGGCTCGCATAATCGCGTTTAGCCGTTGTCACAAGTTAAACTTGTAAAAATACAATAAAAGAAAAATACAGACAAGTGACTGAGTCTCAAGTAAGGTTACTAAAAGTAAAGCTTACTCTTCATCACTAAAATAATTTCACTGGTTATATCCGGTTACAGTGACTGACACGTGGGTGTTCACTAAAGACAGAACTTATAAATTATAAAGCTCAAGAGTTTGTTTGAACGCGCTCATCTTAGGAAATACTGGTTCGAATTAAAAAAAAAATGACAACATCGACAAAGGCTGTATGCTACATAACATTACGCAACAACCCACGAGAGCGGAGCAGTAACCAAAGACGCGGGTGAAACCGCGGGGAACAGTTAATTTTGTAATAAAACTCCTCCGAAACGGCTTGACCGATTCTTGTTTTGTGTGTTTATTCAGTAGGTCTGAGAATATCCTATTCTAAACGTAAACTATTTTTTACCCTCCCACCCCACCTCCCCATTTGTTTTTAATAATTTATATGGCAGAACGTCTCTCGATCGACGATCTTTGTAATTCACGGCTTTTCTCTACTATATGAAATATAGAAGAGAAAAACATTTGAACTATTTTTTTTATCGATGCCTGACTGCGATCCCACCTGATGTTAAGTAGTAATGCAATCGTTGATGGTGAGGCGCACTAATTTATTGCGAGCCTATTCACTCTAGCCTTATGAACCACTCTGTCTATTGGAGAATACAGCTTGAAAATATGTGCAGCAGTTTTTGAGTATATCGAGAAATGATAGACAGACGCGATGGGAACTTATTTTTATGTTATGAAGGTATACTTTTTGTTTTCTAAATAATATTTGCTTTCGGTAATGGCCATGTATTCTTTCTACCAGCCTAGGTTGACTGGTAAAGAACAACTTAGGAATTAAGTCCGCCGTTTTACCTTTGTGTTGCATACATAAAGTTAACACTACATGATTTTATTATTTGTTTTCAACAGGAATTGACAAGAATAGCACAGCAGTGGGTCTTTCGCGAGTCGGAGCTACTGACCAGCAGATAGCAGTAATGTCACTCGACGCGATGCGCAGCTTTAACCTCGGCCCGCCGCTCCATAGCCTCGTCATTCCTGCTCCCAATTTACATCCGTTGGAAATGGACTATCTTACACAATTCAAATCAGTCAGTTGATTTATCAAATATTGTTGTTAAATAGTGTCATGAATAAAAAACATAAATGAGTTTAATTAATATATTTTTATTATTTACAATATAATAAGAATAATAAAAAATCATGATATTAACAGAATTTGATACGACCATGAGAAACCACATTCAAACCCATGATTGGTCCACAAAGCTACCACAAAATACATACTACAACAAAATTATTCTCAATTATAATGTTAAAAGGTACATTAATTATTATTTGGTCTAAGTTTCACAATTATAAATAATGAAAACTATTATTATAATAATATACAAATAACGGAATGTAGATATACCAACATTATAATAAAATAGTACACCTATCTATTGGTATACATCAAACATCTCTAGATAAAACTGGAAACTGGTGGGTCAAATGATTGTAATTAATAATTAGGATCTTATAATATGGAATTTTACATAACACTAGCACAATTCTTAACATAATTATACAGTCTTTAGACTTAGTTGTAAAGGGTAGATACATGATTTTAATAATATATTAAACGAATTCACATAACTCGTGCTTTCTATTTATCATGTGAGATTACAAAACAGGGAACTATATAAATATAGACATTGAGTTAGAGTATTTAAATTTTTAAACAGCTGATACTTGTTGATAGTCATCGTCGTCATCAGGCGTATCGTGATAATAATCGTAAGGGCGCGTGACGCCCTCGTGAGAATGCGCCCGACTGAGCCGCTCGAGCCGCGCCACCTGGGCGGCCAGAGTGTAGGGCGCCTGCGGCATGCGCGGCGGAGGCACGGGGCCAGGTCCATCGCGGCGAAGCGAACAAGGCGAGGGTCCCGGTGGTGGCGGTCGAGGTTGATGTGGCCTTATTTTAGCTGGTTCTGATAGAGCAAGCAGTTTCCTCACCGCTTGAGGAGACGCCGTACCAAATTTATTACCTGCAAAGCTCTTTTTACTCTCACTAGCTGATGAAGCACTGCTTGTTGTAGATAAAGATGGTGATGGGTGACGTCGTCGTGGGATAGCAGGAGCTGGCCCAGCTCCTTCACATTCCAATGATAAACTGTGAAGACGTTCTTCATCAGTTTCGACGTGCATTCGATTTAAATATGCTTTTACACGTCGAACCATTTGTGCTTCCTCAAACATTTTTTTAGGGTTTGGTACATTTGAAGATTTTTTCCTTCTTTTTACTGTCACTTGGCCTTGCTGTACTCCTCCAGTAGTAAGTTGGTTCAAAGCAACCATAGCATTCGAAGGTGGCTGTTTACCTAACTCCAGTAAGGTAAGAAGGTCATAAGGAGCACTGCACATATTTGTAAGTGTGCGAACTTCTTTAGCTATCATTCGCAATTTTTCAAAATTGACCATGCCTTCTACTTTAGTGTCATTGCCCAAATGTATAAATGTAAGATCCTTTTTAACCACTGGGTAAAATGGTATAACTGGTGATCTGCCTTGTTCTGTAGTAACCAGCTGCCTATACTTAGACATGTTCCTTGAGGGATCCATCAGCATTTGCAAATCAGTGAACAATTTTAAATACTTTGTTGGTAGTTTCTCCCAAGTCATCCTTAATCTTGACACTGCACCATGTCCTAATCCAGATATTATAGCAAACATGGAATTAAAGTTTTTACACTCTTTACAATGGCGAGCCACTTTAATGAACTGTTTTACTATTTTCTGTCGACGTGCAAGAGTCTGCTCATTAACAACTTCTGTTACAACCCAAAACATTTCCTTGTTTACAAGTTCGGCAAATTGTGACAGCATTGGTGTGCCATATCTACTTTTCAATTCAAATAGATCATCTACATACTCAGTACTCTCAATTTGTCGAAAGATGCAAAAATCTTGTAATGTTAGTTGCACTGCAACCTCAACTGCATTTAATTGTAGAAAATGTACCACACTCTCTCTTAAAAGTTCTGGTGCCATTTCATCAGGTACTAAATTTTCAGTAATTCCATTGGTTTTTAGGTAATACCTAGAGCTGAGACCAATCCTTTCTGCAAGGTTTTGTAACTGGTCAGGCAAACGGTGTTGTTTTATGATACCACCCTGAGCAACAGATACTTCACACAGTGAAAAATTAGAACTGGGATCAGTGATGCCAAATTCCTGCAAAGTCAACATTACAACTTCTCTTGCAGTCGTCTCTTTGTGTACCAACAAATATTTGCAAGTTTGATCAGATTTGTATACTTTGAGTACATGTTCAGGATAATCAGAGGATTGATATTCATCATAACATATAGATATTAAATCAGGATTGCTATGCGAGTTATAGAAGGAAGTACTGGTATTAGCTTTGTTTAAGGATTCAGAGTTAGAAAGAATACTGTCATCAGTAGGTAAACCATCAGTAATTGTGTTTTTAGGTAGAAGATTCATTTTCATTAAAGCTTTCTGTAGTTTTCTTTTAGGTCCCAATGTCATGAAGCCTTTCTGAGGTTCTTTCTTAATGCTCAACTGCTGTGGTTTCTTGGTGGGAGATTGGAACACTGGAGTTAATGTTATAGGATCATCATTGAGTAGTTCTGCAGTTGATAGTCTGGCTCTAGGGTCAGTGTGCCAGTGAACTCTATTAGAGCAACCTCTCTGTCTTGGAGAATTTTCTGGCATTAATAACATTTGTTTAAAAGCTAATAAGTTACTTTTTACTGTGATACTTAGATGTGTAGATCCTGTGATTATTTCCATTGCCTTTGCATGACTCACATGCTGAAAAGATTGACCATTTACCTCCAAAACTTGATCTCCTCTTTTTAATCCAACATCCTCAGCCTTCGAATGCTTTTCTACTTTAAATATAAATATTCCATAACCTCTTTCATATCCACCCAATATAGTAAAGTTTAAAGGTTCGTCTCTGGTAGGACGAGATAAAGTAACACTTCGTGTTCTAGCTTTTGCTGAACAAGCTATGTTTAGCAGCCTCAATTGACTTTCCATTTTTTCACGCTCTAAGGCAATTTCAAAGTTCTCAAGGAACTCCATCATAGTTGAATCAGTTTCAAAGTCTGTAAAATGATTGTTGACCCAAAGCAGCACCACACGAGTAACCTTGTCCCTAACTGATGGTTCTGAGAACCAAGCTAGTAGTTGTTTTGCTACAACTAAAGGACTTTCGATAAATGTTCTATGTGTCAGCAGGAAGTCTTCAACATATGTAGAATCACGTGAGTTATCCTCAATGAGTTGTAACATTAATTGTTCCGGAGTTCCACGGATAACAACATGGCCTTGTTGTCGTCCTGACTCTCCAGCTGCTCCTCTATATTCTGTAACCAATACTACAACACCATTCTCATTTTCATGCCTTCTTATATTTTCTTCACCTTGGTGTAGTATTCGATAATAGTCAGTTTGTGTGATACAAACAAACTGACAGTCATCACATTTTGTAGTCATTACACCTTTATGATATAATTTCTCAAGTGTAGCTTCAGCCATCCCAAAGCTGTCACCAACATTCAGGTGCTCTACGTCACCACTTTGGTGCTCAATATTAACATGGCCATTAATGAGAACAGACCAAGAGTCATGTTCTTCTCCATCATTCATAACCACTGTTCCAGCTTTCTCAACCACTGCAAACACCATGACGGCACATAATGCCCGACGCACTGTCAATGTCATGTTTGTGAATGCTTTCAAGTGCTGAGTGAACTCCAAAAGTATTTCTATATCTTCATCAGTTCTCTCACTTGGATCCTTTTCAAGACATTCTCGAACAGCATCACGAACAGTCAGGCTGTCCATACTTTCTTCTAAATCTTCTTCCTCATCTGAGTCAACAATAGACTCGAGGAGACCTGAAAGGTCTACCTCCATATCCATGTCGAGAGAGCTATGTACTGAGGTCATTGTGTCACTACCACTGTATGCAGAACTGGTGTCACTAGCGTTGGAGCACTTCAGCGTGTGGGGGTACAGCTCCGGACTGTGACGGCCTCCACGCCCACCTCTCAACATCGTGAAGTTTCGGACCTGTCCGAGTGACGTCCAGCTTCTGAAAAAAATTATAAAGAATACGTAAAGAAAAATCGATACCTCCTCCATTTATCAAATCGTTGTTTATTTATGTTTCATATAATCCTAATATATTTAACTGTACTATGCGATGGCCCTTGATTGTAATAAAAGTGATGAACATTCAAGCAAGAACCAACAAATGCGGGAGACTTTCTTCTGTTGACTTAGTATTACAAGATTGAGAGGCACAATTGAAATCATAAAAGTTACGTCATGTCTTGTTTTTAATGCCTGCTTTCAACAATAGGCGTTCGTATGAAAAACAATAAATAAATATACAAATTTCAAACCTTCACAATTTCTATTTATTTTGCATTCATGGCGGAACTGTCAGCGCTTCCATGTTGCTTTCTAAATTAATTACCGTTTTCCAACGACCCACAGTAACTTAATGTTTCTGTAATTCACAATACACACAATTTTTTATTGTCTTTAAAACACAAAACAACACTTAATAATTAATACAAAAGCCGATATTTAGTTACTATTTGAGGAAAATCATTAGAAAGCCACTTTCCTCTCCAAAGCTGAATAATATCACCATAGATAACAGAAGAGAACGTTAGCATAGAGCCATAGCAGACGTAAATAGTAGATGAACCAGAGCCAATCAGAATAAAAAGAGCATACTAACATACTTGTATCAGGCTTCCAGGTTTCCACATTTGGTGTTCGAAATAAAACACACTTTTTTTAATTTAACTGCATTAATTAAAGAAAAGAAATGCAAATAATATTTTTACATGTCTTAGTCGTACACTGTGACAGTGAATTGAACCAGATAATTATGTTTAACTGGTTGAACATAAAAGTAAACGAGAAGGTGTTTTTATAATCTTCAACTTGCGCTTTGTGTTGTTAAATAAAAATAGTTATATTACTATCGCTAATAATAATAACATATAAACTCAAAATTATCTAACCCTTCTATGTGGCGCTTATGCGACTTCTCATCGCACTGGTGATGACTGTGATAAGTGATGACTGATTATATTCGGACATTCATCTTCACCCAAACATATAATTATAATTGTTGATGAAATTATCGGTAACTGTATCTTTATTTAGGACTCAAGATATTCTGACTCAATCTGTATTTTTTTTTTTATTATTTATCCATTTAGTCTATTGTCTATTATTTTTGTCAATCATTTTTTACCTGTGCCTGTGCTCCGTTTTACAACCGGAACATGTAAAAACATATTCATAGCTTTTTATTTTTCAATAAAAAGTTTTGCATATTCTGCTTGTATTATAGTTGTTTGTGACGTAATTTTACTTCTAAAATTATTATTTTTTTAATCCCTACGACTAATATTGACGAATACTATAAAGAGTGTTTGGACTGACTAACTGAACATTTTCTATCTCCATCTATTTTCAGAAATAGGTACTTTTGTATGAGTGTAGCGTTTTCGCAGCAAACCAGTGATGTTAATCTTTTAGTTACAAATTTTGTAAATTGATCGCTTCTCGTTGTGAAAAAAGTCGCATATACGTTGGATTAGTCTTGTGAAAGTGCAACATCCTAAAATAATCTTGTGTATAGCGTTAAAATGCGCCCAGTTTTAGAGTCGAAACGGATGGTGAGCGATGGCGAGAATACGGTGATAGATTTTTGGTGTTAAGTTTTGCTCCGTGTCATCACCGCTATAGTTTCCGATTACGTCCAGGAAAGACGATAACCGTTTTGATTCGCTGTTTTACGCGTTATTACAAGTAAATCTTATAAAATCTCTTGCGATTATTGTTAGAAAATATATTGTCATTGACTGACCGGCTGATATTACACGAGGCTTGTATGTATATGCGACTTCTGCCTTCTGCTATTCGTGACACGCCTCAGAAAATAAATCTAAATTTGTGAATCGAATTATTCTTTTCTGTATTTGTGTCATTTTAGTGATAGAGACGGTTTAAAATTACGTAACTGTTGTGGAATCTTGAAGTGTATAAAGAATGGCCTGAGTGTGACCACTCCATTACCGTCATGTGTGACGAAGAATTGTTTGTTTAGGCTCTAATATTGTGCATCCTACGGAAAGTGCGCGTTCGTCTCGTGGACTGGGCCAGATCATGACTCTGCTTGAAACAAAACAATTTTCGCATTGATCGCCGTCTACCTATCGTCATTTGGGACACTTTTATATTACCAAAATGTCTTCGGGAACTTTTGTGGACAGAATTGACCCTTTCGCCAAGCGGTCGCTGAAGAAAAAAACCAAGAAGTCTCAGGGCTCTTCTCGATACCGCAACACGCAAGATGTTGAGCTGCAGGCACTGCCCTTGCTCAAAGGTGGGTCCAATAATTTTTTTTGCCGAATTATACTCGAATCTTCCGTTTTCTTAGCAATTTTGCTAGGTGTTTACATTATAAAAAACGGTTTTATAAAATAGTTATTTCTAATTTTGCCAGTTCATTGAACTTTTGCCTTGATTTTTGTTGAACTATGTAAATAGGTTAGGAATAAAATCTTGTTTACTTAGAGAAGAAAATGTTCACTTGGGATACTTAATAAACATAGTTTTCTTTTTTATGATAATAAGAGACACTGAAGTGAAATATTTAGTAACTTTTGAAGGAATTCTTAAACAAGTCATGAATTATTGTATGACTTGACTGTACACCTGATTTCTACCTCTATATTAGGTAGTTTCTATGTCAATAATGTATGTAATTTATGGTCATTTGATTAAATACATGTGTTATTTGTAAATCCCATTATGCATGAATATAATAATTAATAACTCTCTTCTATTTATGTCATCATTTAAATCTTATATTTATTTAGTAGAACTAAATAAAACATATACACAGCTCAGTATTCGTTAGTTGTATATTATTATTTAAAAATCATAAATAACAAGGTTTTGTAGTAGGTATTCAAGTTATGACAAACAAACATTAAAAATGTAAATTGTTGATTGTATTAGATACACTGTGTTATGTTGTTTCTCTTTGATATTAATTAGCATTGACCTGCTCTTTTGACTGTTGCATGATTTAATATTGAGTGCACCAATACTTACAAAATACTCCTTTAAGGAGAACAGTATGAAGTTCTTTATAATGGGCTGGCCTGCAGGTAACAATATTACAAAAGGATGAGATAAGATGGCTTTTACCCTGTTCTTGGATTAACACAAGCATTCTATTTTTATACATGTATACCTGTGTAGGTATATTACTTTTTCATGTAATATACATTTAGATATGAATAGACTTGCCAGATCTTGCAACTATTTATAAAAACAGGAACTTATAACTGATAATAAAAAAGACTGAAATCTGGCCCATTAGCGTGTTGTGAGTTGAAGGATATAACATAATTATGAGAACTCACTAACAAGTCTCCTGAAGATTGTGTTTATCACTAAATGCATGGCAATTATTGCCATGCATTTGTTCAATTATTTATATCATTTTAGTTATTTTATTGCATAAAACCTATGGTTAGTTTCAACTGGGTAGCAAAAGGTTCCATTCCTTACCGGCCTAAAACTTTAGCTGCAAAAAGTTGTTGTAGCTTTATTTAGTAATTTTCTTTTTAAGAAAGAAAAACATCTATTTATTTATGCATTAATATCCAGTTAAAAAATAAAATTAAATCATCATTAGATAGATATTCTAATTAAAGTTAACTCAGGCCGGTCATATAAAGTGGGAAATCAATAGCATAAAATATTAATTTTTGTTTTATACTCACTTTATCCTTTTAGTAACAAATACAAAGCACAAAATGTTCATTCTAGTGTTATTGTTTTCAGATGTTCCAAGCAGTGAGCAAGAGGAGCTATTCATCCGTAAGCTGCGACAATGCTGTGTAGCATTTGATTTTATGGATCCTGTTGCTGACTTGAAGGGAAAGGAGATTAAGCGTGCCACCCTCAATGAGCTTGTAGAGTACATTACTGGAGGACGTGGGGTTCTCACTGAACCAGTTTACCCAGAGATTATTAAAATGGTAAGTACAAGTGAAGTCATCATGACCATAGTAATAAGAATATAATACATCCTAACCTACATATACCTACCTACCTATGTCCATTATAGGCTTTAATACAGTTCAACTGATATGCCTCAAACCAGTTTCATTAGAAAGCAAAAATTCAAAGATAGTTTTTAGATCATATAAAAAAAAGTTTTTCTAACAAATTACCAAAATGATTTTTTTTCTTTTAGAGTAGCACTCACCCTGGAATTCATTAGTAATTTCATAAAATCTGTCTGTGAAGGTCTTTACAACAGTTGTAAAATACTGGCATACACATGCTTATTGTACCTATTTGAAAATTTATTAAAACCACAGATTGCCCACTAACTTTTAATGATATTATAAAGTAGTGCTGGACTGCGATCCCAACGAATGGTAAACAGTGATGCAGTAATCCTCTTCTTATTAAATTGCTTAGTCTTATTGATTATTCCATAATTCAATGTGGATTGCAAGCAGCTTGCTATAATTCACTCACTACTACCACTTCTTGATTACCTGTATCCAATCAGTAATCTATTATCACTTAGCTGAGAGGTGCAGTAGTATTAACTCCATATTGGTAGTGCATTTGTATGCAGCGGGACCTGGATAGCCAGACCTGTAACCTTTCTGTCTGCCATTTTTTTGTCACAACACATGCTAACTTTTACTAGGTCAATAAGAAAGATGAGACTCGTCATCTTCCTGGCCTTATCCCGTGTTATTCGTGGGGTCGTCACAATACGTTTTTTTTCTTCCATTCTACACTCAATCACTACTTTTTTACTAACATGTGAACCAATATGTATATCAATAAGAAAGACAGACTAACATCAAATATTATTTATTTCGCCATTTTTCATGTCACGAAAATAACTAAGATTCATCACAAATCGCTTGTCACCTATCTGGTCTCTGATTATGTGCCTACTACCTATTTATCGATAACCTATCACTAATCGCCAATACCCTATCATTAATCACATTATACTGATGAGCAATCACTGGTGGAATTAACATAATTTCAAGTGAAGCAATCAAAATTACATGCACAGCAGTTCCCTGTGTTTTTGTTACCAACATCAGAAAAATGCTAAAACATTTGTGAAACTATGGTTTCCTTCTAATCCCGATGCTATGCATGAGACTGTGACTGACTGACTACTCATCCAGTAGAACCTGCAGATAAAACTGAAGGTTTATTTGAAACAAGGGTAGAAAAAAGACAGATTCAGTCGCCTATGATTGATTTGCCACTGGAATTTTAGAAGCTAATAACAAATTATTAGCTTCTAGAATTTTTGATTTGTGTGAAAATACTTTTTTCATGCTAATCATTATTATTTTATTACATGAAATTAAAAAAATATATATTAGACATTTAACCAGGCCTGCATTATAAAAGTGTGTCATCTGCGTAGGCTTTTCCAACTATTCCAGGGCTCTCTCCATTCAAACCTAATGCAGCTGAGGACTGACTACATAACTGAACATCACAATCTAGTAAATTGGTAATACTATTATACCGCCTGGTCAAACAGGTAGTCAGACTTGGAATTACTACTCAATTTGATTAAAAAAGCAAATTTTCTTCAGAGGTATCGCGACATTATAATTAACTATAATAAATTTAAAACAGAATGTTTAGATTACATTAAAACGATTCTATAATCTCACGGTTTGTATCCAGTGCCAAAGACTACCGCTACACGATGGCCATCCGCGACCCATGTCATGTATTGCATTAATTATACCCTCTTCAAAAAAAAAAACATTATTTCAGCCGAAAAACGTCCACTGTTGGACAT
Source organism: Mythimna vitellina (assembly GCA_949316375.1). NCBI lineage: Eukaryota > Metazoa > Arthropoda > Insecta > Lepidoptera > Noctuidae > Mythimna > Mythimna vitellina. Next base: position 9,952,680 of record OX438703.1, on the reverse strand, counting down.
AGACTTCCCCCATGTGTCGCCACAATGAACGGTTCTGTATGTCTGGCATCCATCGCATTTCCGCGACTCTAACCAGGTGATCGGTCCACCTTGTGGGAGACCTTCCCACAAGACACTGCGTCTTACGGTCCGCGGTTGCCATTCCACTGCACTCGGTTTTAAGAGTAATGTGCCCTGTCCACTGCCACTAAGTTTGGCTATTCTTCGGGCTATGTCGGAGACCTTGGTTCTCCTGCGGACATCTTCATTGCTGTTGCGATCACGCAAGGAAACTCCGAAAATAGCCCTTTCCATTCCGATTAAAAAAATGTATATAATGTTTTACTTATTAGAGTAATTATGTTGTCTTGTCTTGTATTATGTCGACTGGAACCAACCTACCATTGGCCTGGCACGTATCATCTCTGATCTCCGGAGCGGAGTGATGTAGCGACATCTATGGCGTCACATAAGAACTAATCCTGCATCGCGCTATCGAAAGTTCTCCGCGCAATTAGTATATATACGACGGCCCGAAATCATCTGACGGGCAGTTGCCCACCAGACATAACACCCTGGTTCTGGTCGGAGGATCCTCCCTTTTCAACGGAGGTTTGTGGGACTTTACTCTCTGTTCCACTTACGTCCAAAGTCTAATCATGTGGTCAGACTCTCAACCCGATACTTAACAATACCCTCACGGATCGGACAGGGTTTTTATTAGCATATTATTTTTTGTACAATTAAATTCATAATTGGTTTTCTCGTTTGTACCAGATTTTAAGAAGATTTTAATCCCAGATTTTAAGAAGATTTTAACCACGGGCAATAATAAACGTGCGTAATCAACGTGCTTTCGTTCTGGCACGATTTATGGTTACCACTACTTTTTTCATTTGACTCGTCCTAACATGCGAAAGGCGGGTTAGTAAAATCGAAGACAAAATGACACCAGCAGAATAATGTTAGGACCAACCGCCAGTTTTGTGTGATTGACATGTTTTAAGGTATTCGTGTAACATCCATACGTCAAACTAGTCAGAAGATATAATAGTAGGTGAGCCCTATAGGGGATTTTTGGATTTACTGAAGCCCGGCAGATTAATATGTCTATGGGGGATATCTTGAACCCTGTTAAGTACCTCCACCATATATAAGTCCTTTAAGTAGGGCAGTACGTTTAGGGCAGTGGATCAGAATAGTGAAAAATCAATAGCTACAAATACTCGAGCGCGTCAGATTAAGGTAAGGTGGATTAATTGCATGGTCACATCAGGGAGTGGGAGGGTTACAAACTTGCAAAAAAATGTCACTTCAAGTTCAACAGTCTCGAGTACGGTCGTTTTTTATTTTATTTTAAAGGATAACGGAATAAAATGGAAGCGACTCAAAAATTTAATAATTGCAAAAACATTAATTTCGGAATCCAATGTTCCTTTGTTGACGAAATTGAAATATCCTTGCTTTTATTTAAGTCGTTTCTATTTTTTTTTACAGTTTTTTATATAGTAGGTTTCATATGCGACTCGTATGCATTTATGACCTAAACTTTCTCAAAAACTACATATTTGATTTGGATGTGGTTTTCGTTATTTCACATTGTGCAGGGAAGATTTTAGTATATTTCCATACTGATATTATAAATGTAAAATGATTCATTCTGTCTGTAACTTCCTCGAAAGAACATAGGTTACTTTTTATTTGGCTTTGATTTTGATTTTGCTTCCGCTATGAACGACATTCACGCGAACGAAGCTGTGGTAGAAGTTAATGATACTAAAATGTATTAGGATCTGTTGAAAATCTTCGGAGATAGACAATGCAACCACGATCGCTCCGATCTTATGTCTACGTATTGTTTACACCATTTCATAACACCCACCACGGTATGCTCTGAAGCTGTATACAGATGTGCACAGTTTACGCTGGTACAATCACGATCAATAAGATATATTATTATACATTGTCACATTTTCTATTCTATTCCCTGTTTGATGGTTAGTGGGAGAAGTTGAGATGTTAGATAGAAATTGTATTATATATTATTGCTCGTGACTGTACACGTTCAATTCACAAACAGAATCAATGTGTTGGTTAAGTTGTTATAGACATTTTGTCATTACTAAACCTATATGCAGGGTTGGGTTTTTTTTTTTTAAACTTTTATTAAATAAACGGTTCAAATTGTTTTTTACAAGTGCTTTTTTTGTTCTTTTTAGTTTAGGGCATTATTTCTAATTAATTTTACCTATAATGTTTCATTTCATAGACTAGACCTTTTCAAAATCGCCATAGTAAATTAAATGTATACTAAAATTAATCAATGGATAAACAATTTTTTATGTTGCATATCTCTAATCAATACTGAACGCTTTATATTCACCCTGTATGATCTAGCTAATATTGATTTTTAATTTGGAACATCACTAGTGGCTTTTTGATTGACTTGAAATTGAAATTTTGAATATTCTAATGCATGTTTCAAAAGTAGGTGAAATCTTGTCCCATACAAATCGTCGTAGGTATCTTTGTTTGATTGAATCAATTATTTCTAATAAAATTCACAAAGAATATGTTTTATTTAATTACAATGCCAATAAAACTGTAAAAAATATAAAATAGCAATAGCATAAACTCCAGATTTTATGTCAAGCTATTTAGACACTTAAATATTAATATATATTCATTTTATATCCATTAATTCACCATGAAAAGTAGTTTTAAAGCTTGTTTTTATTTCTTATTGTTTTATACAATGCTTAAAACTTGTTTTTAAACATATGATAAAAAACACTGTTTAAATTCTAACTGTTTAAAACACTGTTTTAAACTAATCATGCCAACCTTACTGTAAGAATTCCTCACAGTTCAGTTTAAGTTGTGAGCGATAATAGTGATGATTATTAAAAAGTTGTTCTACTGATAACCCTATCTATTTTTTCACTTGTGGATAGGATCAGAAATGGCTGTAGGGGCAAATCGAGTCCGTATGGCACTGGTGTTCAATCTGCTGAACGCTCTGATTGCTCTGGAACCGCAATTCGACATATTTTTAATTTTTAATTATATAACAAGCTATAATCAATGTTTATATTATTTTTTTGATTTGTAGATTGTTTGCTTGCCATACGCTTTGGTGCGTACTGTTAGTATAGCAAGCAAAGTATAATAAATAAATAAAATATTGGCAGTCGATTGTAGCCCTTGTTATTTATGATAGTAATGGGATGGGATCCATTCAACTTCAACAAATGTAAAGTTGCGCCCACCACTTTTTTTCAGTCATCCTCGTCCTATATCGTCATATATCACACATTGACAGACCCTTAAAAGTGAACTGAGTGAAGGCAGTTTCAACCTAATGCTTCTAATTATGCCTAATCATTAATAACATTATCTATTCTGTCGCAGATATCGGCCAATTTATTCCGCACTCTACCGCCAAGTGAAAATCCTGATTTTGATCCCGAAGAAGACGATCCGACTTTGGAGGCCTCGTGGCCACATCTTCAACTAGTCTACGAATTCTTCCTGCGCTTCCTTGAGTCAACTGATTTTCAGCCTACTATTGGCAAGAAAGTCATTGACCAAAAATTTGTACTGCAGGTAAATATTTATTTTAAAAATCTTTATATCCAAATAAAATTGAAGTGTCAATTTGTAATATCAAGATAACATTTTTTTACTAAATACATGTGTAAGTATATTTAATACTAGTAATATTATCGAGCGGCCCTGGCCTCGAATGTTTTACAACTTGACAATTAAGCTTTCTTTATGAAGGTAAATCACAAACATACAAAACATAATAATTTCAAATCAAGCTTCAAGCTTAGAAAAACAAATCGTTTCCACAGTCACGGAAACGTCGATACGTAAAAGAAGTATAGTAATAACTATATAAATAGCTTTTTTAAAAGTGGGAAAATCATCAAATTACTTCTCCCCTCCAGGGCGAGAGGGAGTGTCAAACTTTTGCTAACTTAAGAGCGGTTACGCACTACGCCCGATCCGAACCCGTGAAAATACAGATCTAGAAATCTCGGACCGAATTCGGATAGCTCTTTTCGCACTACCTCTGATCTCTGATACGGAATTGGAAGGCTGGCTAACTGGCTGAATTTGTATATTACTTACACACTAGGCCGATCTTTGAGACCCAAATCCAAGCAAATCAGGGGTGACCTTTTGGCATACTGCTGCAACACTAAACTAAACTGGATGCCTGCCGTACTGAGCGCTCCCCGGCCACATACCCCGCGCGCCCCACTGCTTCTCTGCTCGTACGCAGCTCGAATACGGTCCGGACGCAGTTCGAGAGTGCTCATACAAATAATAGTACGGGTACTTCGGTTCGTCAATAATCTTTTTAGATTCACGGATGACTGAGAGGAGTCGGATCTAGTGGGAAAACTACCATACAAAATAATACAAATAGTCCTACGTAGTGCGAAACCGCTCTAAAACCCACATTATTTCTTCAGTTACTCTTTTTCCAAGTCCACTGTAATTCCTTCGAACAATCCGTAGCCCTGAACTATACATTAGGGCTGCGGAAATATTTGAAAAAATTACTGTGGTCATAGAACGCAAAAGGCAAATGAAGGAATATAGTTGGGTTTTAGTCAGTAAATATCTGACACGCCCTCTCGCTCCACCCCGGAGCGAGAGAAGACATTTGATGATTTCTCACCTCAAAAATAATCCTTTTGTAATAAACATCTATAGATAGACTAAGTGTAGGTTTGTCATTAAAGAAAAAAGGTACGTAAATTACGTTCAATGAATAGTTTAAGAATAAAATCTACGCGGATATGAAATACGTATAAAGTGCCGATCCATGTAGGCAAAAAAAGTTTATAAATGACTAGATGTACTCGAGATAAACTTGTGATAACTGATAGGTGTCATCATCACACCGATATGTATTATTTTCTCATTGTTACATTTTGTATACATACCTAGGCTCGCTTACACTAACGAGCTACTAAAATAATTACTAATATAATCACTTAAAACGTATAAATATGTATGTATAAAATCTTGAATTTATATTTGCTGCAATTAATCTGATTTCATGAAAATATGAGAACGTGTTCCAACAACTGCTGTCCAATAACCGAACGACGAAAATAAATAATAACAATATGGCGAATTTTCATTAAAAGGCCTATTACACTACTCGATATTCAGACAGTCTAATTCGATGTCGCGTAGTGTAATAAGGTTTAGACCGGTCTTACTCGGAACAAAAAATAAGACAGTCTTAATATCGTGTGCTAAATATCGCGTAGTGTAATAGGCCCTTAATAAACATAGTAGGTACTAGGTACATAGTACCTACATTACAGATCGGATATATAGATATTTTTAGTAAAAGGTTTCCCAAACTAGGAATTACTCCAGTTTTGTGGGCGCGTTCGCAAACAAGTAAACTCACATACACAAGACACCCAGAACAACTATATCTGTAGGCTATTCAAGTATTTGATCCGTGCGGTATTCAAACAGGCGACACGCAGCGCAGCAACTAATCGGTTAACCACTGCGCCTATCATACCGTCTACAGTCTAAACCATGAGTCTAGAATGAGTAAATAATGAAATCAGTCATTTACTTGTTGCCTTCAAAGATGCATCTCCAAACAATGGCCATGACATAAATGATTGATCTGCATACATTACTTACGAAAAAACGGAGCAATCTACAGACGCAAGCATGGCGAATGTGTTGATTTTATTATATAATTATGACAGAATTATAATAGCATATTATGTTTTTGCAGCTTTTAGATTTGTTCGATTCCGAAGACCCGCGTGAGCGCGACTTCTTAAAAACGGTGTTGCATCGCATCTACGGCAAGTTCTTGGGGTTGCGAGCCTTCATACGAAAGCAGATTAACAATATATTCCTACGATTTGTTTATGAAACGGAACATTTTAATGGTGTGGGCGAGCTTTTGGAAATTTTGGGAAGGTTAGTAGACATATTCTCGTCCGTGATATTTACCTAGTTACATATTCGTGATAAGATTTATTATGGCATACTATTACGTCGTTCTAAGATACAGTATGTTATTTTTCTCATTACAGTATAATCAATGGATTTGCCCTCCCTTTGAAGAGCGAGCACAAACAATTCCTGGTGAAGGTGCTGCTGCCACTGCACAAGGTGAAGTGCCTCTCCCTGTACCATGCACAGCTGGCCTACTGCGTGGTACAGTTTCTTGAGAAGGACGCCACACTTACGGAGCATGTTGTGCGTGGCCTTCTCAAGTTTTGGCCCAAAACATGTTCGCAAAAAGAGGTAATAACTTCTTAATAAAGATAGGAACGAGCATATTTACTTAAACTTTAACAAAATTAGTAACTTCCTCTGAAATCCTGGTATAACAATCGTGACATATTTATTTATACATTTTACACAATGTAAGTTAAACTGCAATTGAACTTACTTTATTTTCTTGAACATAAAACAAAACATTTTATTTTGACACAATGTTAATATAGGTACAATGTTAAAATATTTATAAGTCCTAAAATTCGTAATTGAATGCTTCGATACAATTATTTGTTTCGAATGTCATAAATCGTCATTGTTAAATCTCAGGTTTACAAAAGAAATTCCTAGTGTCAAAAGAAATACGTCACGATTATTGTTCCACGATGTCAGAGATCCACTTTATGTTACTTACGCTTTTGAAGTTTGCCAAATAGGTAGCTTAATTTACCTATTTGTTAGCGTAATTTAATAGACATCCCCGCTCACTATGCATATATTCTGCTTCCAAAAAATTTGATAAGTGAATTTAATAAATGCATCTGAGTTGAGGACACTTAGAGAAACAAAAAGTCCTGAGACTGCCCTAAAGTATTGTGTTGTTGATATATTTAGAGGCAAAGGTGATAATATGAGCATTTTAACTCCAAATATCTCTACAACATGGCATTACAGAATACTATAATCCTATAAAATATTTTGTTTGCTCAAATATCATCTATCCATATGATCTAATTTCACCGGGCTCCTTTAATTTAAGAAAAATAAAACAGTTATGGCTTACTACCATGAGAACACTAAAAATTTCCCAAGATATAATTCAGTAGTGTCGTTATATTTTCCATGCTGTCGAAATTAGTTTAATGCATGCAATAATTATTTATTACTTAAAGGGCTTTATGTAACAATAATAATAATAATTTTTGTCACTACTACTATTCATAACGAATGTCATAGTAAACTTACAATAAATCGTAATGAATTTTTTCTCAATTAAATACCTTCATAAATGATGAAGTAGGCGCTTTCAATTTATGCGTCTTTTGACAGCCTGCTGCGGAGCGTTTGTCGTATTGCGTACGGACGATCGTATTTTTTATACAAAGTGCGCGGTACGGCAAACGTGCGGCGTACGGTCAACAACAGGACGGCAACGTCACAAGCACACACGTGTTCAATTCGGTGTCGAATAGTGCGGTGTTGAATAACGCGTCATACAAAAGCACGGCAGACAGATACGTTTTCAATTTAGGCGCTTGTTATCGGACTTCTAAAGTACTGCAACCGGCCGGCTGCGGCATAGTTAACGTGCGGCAGCAGTCCTACATGAAACGTCTAAATTGAAAGCGCCCGTAATGTTACTTTTGCAATTTATCAAAATATTTCGCGCTTGGCAACGCCATGACGTCACGAGGCTCGCGTTTGCTTGAACACGCGGCGATCGTGCACCGCTCGGGTAGTTAACGCTTGTGGTTAGCTGTGCAAACTAGTAGTACCACTAATCAACCTGCCTAGCCTTTTTTCCATCTATGTGGGGTCAGCTCCTAGTCCTAAGAGGATGCAGCTACTAGCTATAGTATTTTACATGGAACCACTGCCTATCTGACCTCCACAATCCAATAACTGGGTAACACGAGATCCACAGAAAAAAGAATACATAGAATTGCCCCTACACTGGCTAAGCACGGGAACCAGTGTCGTCAAACTCACACATTTGCATATCAAATTGTCCATTACACGCATAAAAAATAGTGATTTAATTGGCTACAAATTACAAACGCAACTTTTACAAATCATCTTGTTATTGCTTTCAAAAATTAAGTCTTATTACATCGATTGAAAGTTATAACAACTTTGACATGTCACAAACAATAAAGACGTTTTTGGTCTAAAAACTTTAAATAGATAAATTTACAACGAGTTCAGCTACTCAACGCTAGATGGCGCCGTAAACAATTCATGCTATTCAGAACGCTAGTTTCTTTGAAATAGATGTCATATTCCTATGCACATGTAATCTCATTTGCTACTCAATTAGAGATGTAGATATTATCGATATTTTAATATTGATGTTACGTAATTTATAAGGGTGAGCAATGTAATAATTTGTTAACATCATACAAATGCTTAATAATAAAAAAGGTTGATTATCTTTATATCAATGTTAAAGAGGTATTTGTATGTAAGGCTAGGGGGTAATTTTATTTTCATATAATCAAGTACAATGCGTTCCAAATAAGAATAGGATCGATTGCCATTTTGTGACGTCACGTCATACTGTCAAATCGAAGAAATTGGGTAGGTGAGCAAAAAAATAAATTTAAAAAATTTAATTTATTCACGAATCGTGAACGAAAAAATTTTAATCAGAATCCAGTTCTTCAATTTTGCGCATCTCTGCGTCCCTGTGTGAAGTGTCGTGAGTAGTGGAAAATGGAAGAAGGCGAATTATTCCTAACAATGAAAACAAGAAAGAAAAGTTTTTTTTTTAACTTTATTATGACTTAAAACAATATATTTATTTCGCAGCTAATTTATATTAAACAATAATGTTTTTTTCTTCTCCTAAAGTTAACTAAGACATAGTAATACAAAGCAAAAAATAACCTTAATTGATACGCAGTTTTCTTTGCAAACTATTTATCACTGAACATTTGACAGATTGAGGTTATTGGCTTTCCTATTATTATTTGGAACGCATAGTTCGCGGGCGAAGCCGCTGACAGAAGTTAACGAATAAATGAAACGATCAGATATGTAGTACTAAAAATATTTACTGACCTTGAAATAACACATATTTATTTAATAATTGCCGTTTTGATAGTTTTATGTTTAATTTTAATAGGTGATGAAATCGTATATTAATATATTTTGCCGTGATAGCTTTCATTAAGTCAGTAATATGATTAGACGTAGGAAATTCCCCTAACTGATGATAACTTATGTTTTGAAATATTGATGACCCAATAAACTAAAATTAAATAAGTTAAATATTTGTAAATTATACACATGAATCGTCCGACACATAATTTGGATGATGGTGCCAGCCATGAAATGAAGAGTTAGAAATAAATAAAAATTATCGATACCGACCTACTTTACGGATGTGTCCCATCCCTAATTGAGTAGCGTCGAAGTTACTAGAATTTATGTTATGATTTTCTAGATGACGACAAGTGCATTTAGACTTTGTGTCTATGAATGTAAGGTTGTTTATAGTTTGCATTGAAGTCATAAAATGTGGTATTGTAATTAAAATCAATTATATTAAAAATTAACAAAGTTTAGTACTTACCGATGATACGATACACCTCCACAAGATACATTCTTTTTTCTGCTTTCATTTTTGCAGGTCAAAACCGCACAATAAGGCATAATTTGTAGTTTTTTGGGTATTGTTGAACAACCAATCGCGACAAGTATCTGACGACGAATAAGCAAAATGTTGCGCAGCTCTGCTTAATGTTGACACGCGTGCAATATCTGAGGGGCACTTCCAGTACCTTCTTTATTTCGTGACGAGATCCCTTGGCAAGGCCGGTGTCAGGTTTTTGGCTTCTTCATTACGACTGTCAAATTTTTTTATCAAGCGCCTGACGTGCTTTCCGAGGCACGGAGGAGTCTCGGTATGTAATGAATGGTCAACCATCCGCGAACCGGCCTCTGCAAGCGTTGCTTTACCTTGAAAATCGACCCGTGCCACTGTTATTACTTAGTCAAGTCAGGTCTAAATTAGCATGTAGCATTTGACATGACGAATCTTCCTTGATGACAAAAGACAACTCTCGATCACGTATTTTTTCCATCGCATTTAGTTATGAATACTGTATCGTGCCTATTTTATACTTTCCAGGTGATGTTTTTGGGTGAAATTGAGGAGATATTGGATGTAATTGAGCCTGCTCAATTCGTCAAAATAGAGGAACCGTTGTTCAGACAAATAGCTAAATGTGTTTCCAGTCCACATTTTCAGGTAAGTGCTATTTTAAGTGTTTTAACCCGACAAGGAAAGGGGATCGTGCCACTTAATTTCAATTAAATCGAGGTTCTCTATACAAAAAATAGTCCGGCCAATTAAACATTAATTAATTAAATTATTAAGTAGGTCTTTACCTATGGAATAGCCGTTTTTAAAAACAGGTTGCTTTGAAGTGTTATATCTTTGGATTGAGTTGGAAATATATGTTTCAATACAACTTATGTTAAAGGTATGATAGTCTTTTTTCGAAATTAGGTATTATAAGTTTCTTTGTGTTTTATACTCTCGGCTGAATAATTTTAGTTTTTGGGGGATGTTTGGTCCCTACAATTTGTCTAACTTATGAAATATAACTTTGTAATAGTTACCAATAACATAAAATCAGCCACATAAAAATAAGTAAAATTCAATTATTTTTTTGTGGGGCATTAAAGCGTCTGACAAAAGTTTTGGCCCATGGCAAGTGTCTGACACTTGTGGATACTACTTTAAAATAATATTCTACAAAACATATATAAAAATCAGCCATATAAAAATAAGTAAAGTCTAATTGTTTTTTGTGCGGCTTTAAAGCGTCTGACAAAAGTTTTGGCCCTTGGAAAGTGTCTGACACTTATGGATACTACTTTAGAATAATATACTCTACAAAACATATATAAAAATCAGCCAATACAAATTTAAGTCTTATTTTTAGTTCCCTTTCTTATCTCATACCTGCCCTAGTTCCCCAAGGGGGAGCTCCACAAGCACACAGGTATTTAAAGCTCATGAGACGCTACAGAGAACATAAGGTTTCATCCATGTGAAAATAAGTTATGTCTTATCCCTCTGGGATCTTATTCTATTTTGTATTTTCTGTAATATTGCTGTATTTATAACCATTTTTGTATGAAATCTAAGAAAACTCTCAATATTTTGTAATATGAGTTTTACCGTGGAAACAATGTGTCTCAAGCGGTATGCAATATTGATGATGTATACGGACTCAAAACTGCTAATGAATGGGATGTCTATTTTTGTTTCAATCACTTGCACACTCAATCAATCACTCGGGGCCCCGGGATGAAGGCAAAAAAGAAGCTGGAGTGGGTTTTAGTCAGTATAAGTCTGACACTATCTCCCGTCCCGACCAAGAGCGGTGGAATTTGTCATTAGGATGATTTTCCCACCTAAAAAAATAGGATCAATAACTTTTCTTCTCAGGGCGGCTACAAGACAAAATTTCCAAAACGAAAGCTATTCCCACACAGAGTTCTTTTGTTAGAAGAAAGTCGTAGGCAAAGACATTCAATATATACTACCAATAGACCGGACATAGCGAACAAAATCGTGATCCGATACTTATTCCACGTTGGTCATAAGTCAATCAGTCTAGTATGACACACCTACACGTCAAGTCGTGTTTGTATCCGTTCTATGCACTAAAAGAAAATCATTTTCTGTGAAAATATGCCGAACTACGCATTACATTATTGTAAATCTTGCTATGGTAAAATGACTGGACCTAACTTCGGTTTATTTTCGTAAATATTTTTGGTATTTACGAAACATTTAATTAGAATTCAATAATTTTTATAAATAGTTCCAGAACATTTTCGGATTTTGTGTTAACGCCATCTATTGCTGAAAAGCTTAACCTTTCCATTATCACACACCGAGGCTCTACCACGAGCTTATAACGTGATAAATTTTTCGAACTCAATCGGTCTGTTAAAAGGATGGAGCTATATAGGGTGTATAGCTCTATCACTCTCTTTCGCTCGTACGATTATCATTTTAACATTATCATGGTAAGGCCCCTGGCCACCTATCGAGCGATAGTTAAATCATTATAAATTTTGACAAATTTAATTCGCTTGTTTGCTATTCCAAGCCAGATGGCGTCACTGAGCCATAGGATGACAGTTTTTCTAAGACATTTTTTCTGATAGCCGCTCTATTGTATCTCTTTAAATCTCTTTGGTCGTAGGTATACGTCATTGATATTGCATGTCCTTTGGAACAAACCAATAAATACCTAATTTTGAAAAAAGAATAACGTACCTGTAATATAAAGATTTGAACTTATAATTCCAAATCAATCCAAAGATATAACACTTCAAAGCAACCCATTTTAAAAAACGGCAATTTTATACTTTAACCCCTATTAATAGATACGTAAGAAAACCAGACATTTTTTTCCAGAAGATATAACTTAATAATAACTTTAAGATGCTTCACTTGAGCATATTTTTCAAATATTGCTAACAGAGGCGTGATTAAAAAGTAGAGCGTCATAAATTGTCTTGTAGGTGCAGAAACAACTTGGATTATCTAACTAAGACCTTTACGGTATATTGATCAGCAAATCCAGCTGCGTCAGTCGATCGAGCGACAACAGTGGAACTAACGTATTCTTTTTGCATATCGCGCTGATGTTTAAAACTCTAACTATTATAACGATATTACTAGCTTTTCCCACAGCTTGGCTCCTGTAGATAATTTTATGGGATTTTAGTTTTATTTTAACTGTCTTCCATCGAAAAATACGCCTTTTTCGATTAGTCAATTTATTTATTAATCATTACACCACCTATTACAAACAAAATATTTTATAATATTATTAATTATCGTCTATTAATCACGAACTTGATTTGGTACAAATAAACACAAAATTGAATCCTGCTTGTTTCTGATAGTGTCAGTCAAACTTGTTAAAGGTTTAGTTATCCTTCTTTGTAACAACAATGCTCATCTTAAACTCCAACGCAATTTGCAAGTATCAGTCGAGATTGGCCACTATCAGGAGACATTTTAAATCTGTCCTAAACTTAACCAAGTGTAGCGTTAAATGATGTTGCTCCAAGCAGTTTCATCTTCCTTCTATCCCTCAAATAATGTCGTAAAGCGACCATCACCACACTATCTTATTCAAAATTGTTTCCTGTGAGGTGTTTTTTGAGTCGAAAAAGGGTGAGAGCAGCGGGGGAGCTTGTTCTGAAAAACAGGTAAAAAAAAGGTACTGCTCAGCCTGATGTTCTTTTAAATGAAATATTAAATCGCTTCGACTTTTGCTCAGCTTTCAGCGGTTGCAACAATTTATCTAACGCAATTCTTTTGTAAAGATCCGCTGAATGCTGCCATATAAGACTCCTATAATCTAAGCTAAACATTGGATCGACCTGCCAACAAATTTTTAACTTTTTTGACTTATCTTCCGAGAGTAAAGTCAAAAAAGCGGTGGCTTTCACAATGTTTATTTTCCGTGAAGGTTCTTGCTTGCTAGACCCCGTGCACGAGCGTGTAACCATGGCATTTAATAGAGCACAAACCCTTGGTGTTTTCTAAGAGTTAGCATGAACATGTGTAGTAGATTTTTATCTCATTTTATATTGTTATCTCAAACAGTAGCCCTGTTTGAGATAACTTTCTACAACGAAACACTCAAAAAAAAAAAAGAATTATTTCCCCATGTTTTATTGCGAATGTAAATACCCGATTCTCATTATTATTGGATCACAGTCGTATGATTTATAGCATGGGCATTTTTTATTTAGTGAGATAGAAGAAGTGTTAAATTAATGTATAACGCTAATAGAGCCGCGGACGTAAATTGACTCGATAAGATAACTGCTACGGCCCTGTGTTTTCAAATAAATACCTTTAATTAAAAGATGTATAATATTACATTAAATAACATTGTCATATCTATGTCATAATATAAATGTAAAGTTCTCAAATAATATGCAATGTTTTGCTTCCAGGTGGCTGAAAGAGCACTTTATTTTTGGAACAACGAATATATAATGTCACTGATGGAAGAAAACAATCACGAGATAATGCCTATAATGTTCCCCGCGCTGTACCGGATTAGTAAGGAGCACTGGAATCAGACTATAGTGGCGCTGGTCTATAATGTGCTTAAGACTTTCATGGAGATGAATTCCAAGCTCTTTGATGAGCTCACTGCTAGCTATAAGGCGGAAAGGCAGAAGTGAGTGCATTATAGTTTATTTTATAGTACATAATAATAACGCGACATTTACTGGTTTGATTGTCTATAGTGCAATCACAGCTGTGGCAAACTTTTTCATTAATCATTGCATTGATTTAGAGTTGAGCTTCGTCTGGCCTCACCATATGACACTTTCCTATGTTTGATTCCTCTCTTATTAGTTCTAGTAAATGATGGTTCTAAATAACAGAAAAGCAAAGGAAAGTGCCGGCCAGATCCATAGGTCAACTCAAGTTGTGGAGGAGTTAAATTTTTTCAACAAATCGTACAATGGGTTGGAAGTCCTCTTCACTCTGTGTTTGATTAGCGATGACTTAGGGCCCCGTATAACAGAGCTGTGTGGTTGCAGAGAGAAAAAGCGCGAGAAGGAGCGCGACGAGCTGTGGAAGCGGCTGGGCGAGCTGGAGATCAGCCACAAGCGGCAGGCGGCGGGCGCGGGCGCGCCGGCGCTGGCCAAGTGATGTCCCGAGACCACACCCTCCATCCACGACCTAGAATAATGCGATTGAATTTGTTTTCAGCTATGTATTGATATTTTCTATTCGATTACATTTTTGTTAATGACGTTATTAATTTTTAATACCTCTAACGGTCGGTCGTTCGGATACGCTGTCGTGCCGATGTCTCCGTGGATTCGGTTCGCTCGTGAGGCCGTCGGACCGCATCGCGCGTCTCGACTCATGTTCGGTGTGACTACAAATTACTAATAGTGCTAAATGTTAATATGTCCGCATCCCGATGCACTGTCATAATGATTATTACTATTTTATATACGTTTACATAGGTCTCTAGGTTACTTTAGGATTTTTTAATATTGTTAAATTGTTTAAATAAGTTAAAGTTGTATGTATTATTGATGCATGATCGATTGTAACGCATTTCGGATCACCGATAAATGTATTAATCGGGCACCCAGCTTTGGCTGAATATGATTGTACAAAAATGAATAAGAAAAAATTAAAAATGTAATTTGTTTAGTGTCCGCGGGACGTCGCGGCGCGGCCGTCGAGTGGCCTCGCCGTCGCGGCCCGCGCCCGTAGATCGTTGTATGAAATTTTCATTTAAATTAGATGCTCGATTCAATAATGTAATTTCGTCGTACTATCATTTTGTATAGTTACATAGTGTAAATAGGCATTTATTTATTATAAATTTATAGCAGTGTGATTTGTATACATAGCTGCGGGAGAGGAACACTAATTGGGCAAAATCGGTCTGAGCGAACTGGAGACTATTCATGTATCATGCATACAGCTCGGTAAAACTAAAAAGTTAATTTGGATTATATTGGAGTAGAACAATGCTAAAAGTAGATATAATAATTTGTAAGGGAATAGTCATTAATTTGTATGATATTATTGTAGCAATTAATTTTTTCTATCATCACTTGTAGAGCGCCGCGGGCGCGGCAGGCCAGTGGCCGCACGCCGCACGCGTCCGCGCCTCTGTATATACCGATACGCGCCGCGACGTAGCGTACTGCGTGTGTATGTATGTACACTATGGAGATGTTTGTTATGTAAAATGTATTAACATTGCAAAAATTATATATGATCTTATATAAATTACTATTATAGAACACAGTATTGAAATAAAAAAGTTGACTCACATGAATTGAATTCTTTAAGTAAACATAATGTAAGCGTAGGCGCCCCGCGGCGGCTAGTAGTTAGCGCCGGCCTCGCTCGCTCGTCTCACCTACTGTCCTCCAGAGATAACGTTCCCCTAGTGATTACTCAGTTGCGTAAGCATCATTGGAAATACACAAGAAATTTTCACATTACCCGGTTTTTCATTTCAAAACGAGGCCCGAATAGAAACTTGCTAAGACGGTTAAATAACATTCTTTAAAAAAATATCACCATTTCAAAAGATTAAACTAATCTTCTAAAATTAACATTTCATTTAACGGTCGCTAATGTTGAACCTTTTGAATAAATATGAACATGAGCGTACAATGAACTCGTGCGATCGATATACCGCAACAAATCAAGTTCATTAACACATCACTATGACTACCGGAGCTTAAACATTCAACGCCCAAGGTGATTGGGGCGGATACTACACACAATTCCCTTCATTTCTGATTTCTACACTGCCTGGAATACACACTTAAGTCGCTACACGAGGAGAAGTTAATGTGCTAAGTGAAAGTTCGCCCTGAATGAGCTGAGTATTTGAACTATCAGTTTCATATCATTATAAAACAATGAGGCTAACTGGCTCTCGAGCATATTATAGGACGACGCCTCCGAAGATGCCTTCAGGGCTAGTGGAATTAATAGAAGGATTAACAAGAGAAGTGCTGAAAAATAATCCAAGCGATATTTATGGGTTTTGTGCTGGCCATGTGCAACAACTGCTGGAAATAAGAGATGGTCCTCGTAAGTTATATATTTTTCTATTATTACATACCAGATAGTCTAAAGACTTGTAATTTTGCGAGGGGTCCAACAGGAAAATATTTGAAATAATATATCTCTAACTTAAGAGGGAATGCCAACTGAACCTGGACTAGGTTCTTTGCCTTTGCAAGTTTTAAATATTTTTTAACCCAGTTTCTATCTATTATTGTCTTCAAGATCGCAGAGCATCCAGATGCTACTTATTTTCTCAGTAACAAAATATTTGGGATAGTGTGATAGTGGTATGTATCACTTTTCTAAAGTCAAGGACGGTGTTTTCTGTGTTCCAAAGCCTGGCAGATTTACTTTAATTATTATTAACACCTCTTAAGTAGGTATTCTCAAATTTCTACCTTGTAGATAAGACCTCAGGTAGCGGCCGGTTCTACTACTGTTATAATTAATAATTAGGCGTTCAATATGAATTAATTATCTACTATTCGGACAGAAAAAATAGTAGTATTTTAGCGTACCTTTATTTTCCTGATATAGTTATTTTATCTTATCAAAGCGGGTGGGTCTAGGAAACAATGTGTACGTAAATCTGCATTCACACAACCAAGCCCAACTAGCCTTCGTGTGATAACAACAACTATACCGGTAAACTAGCAGGTCTAACCCACACATTTTGTTACTGAGAAATTATGTAACATCTTCAGGCAAGTATTTTGTATGAATGAATTTCATATTTTTTTATTTATGGTCCTTTTTGTAAGTACGTCACTCCCTTAGCTCATCTATATTGCGCTTGAAATATACGGATCTTTCTCTCTAGATACAATAGGTTTCCTCGTCTTTCGAACCGTGGCAATAATCTTTTCAAAGTAGTGATAGATTTTGAAACAGCATGGTTGGTATAACGCCAAAGGACATTAGAAAGTTAATAATTATGGACTTAATAATTTTACAGTCCAAAAGAAAACATTAACGTTGGAAGAAAAAATTGCTAAGGCTCAAGAAAAAGTACGGCAGAGGGCAGAGAAGCGAAGACAACAGTATAATAACGAGCTACTCAATCGACAGAGTGGTAAAGGATCTGAAAAACAAGGTACACCAATTAATAAAGATGATACACAACCGATTCTTCCACAAGAACCTACAGTAGTTCCTGTTCTTAAAAATCCGACACAGATTGAACAAGATTTGGATAACACATCAGAAATAGAATCTTCACATGAGGTGTGTACACCAAGCGAAGATCCTCAACACCAAGGACAAGATGATGATTTAAAAGATGATTTAAAATCTGAACCCAAGGATACGAAGTGCGAGTCAAAAAGTAATACTAATTTACCCGAATTATCTAATGTAACAAGTGGTGACAATATTACTCTAGACTCGACTTTAAACGAGCCATCGAAGACCGATACTCCTGCTTCTGAAGTAGAAATTTTAGATGATTTTCGTTCACCTATTGCAGATGAAGAAATGACGAATGCTAGGGAGCAATCTTTTAAGGAAGATCAAAAATTTGTGGCAGACGCTAGTGCTTTGCATGAATATACTGAGGGCACTCGTAATCCAGAACAAGATTTATCAATTCCAGTTAAATGTGATACTGGTGAGAATGTTTCTGATGTTTTGTCACCGATTGAAAATACAACTGATGTAGATGATCAGAACTTAATTATACAGGAAGTAAAAGTTTTTACTAACGACATTGCTGACACTCCAAGTGACAATATTACTTTACCACTTAATAAAGAAGAAAACAAAAACTCGAGTCAAACTGTAAACATTCAGAATGTTATCGATCCCGATGTTATAAATCAGTCCGATATAGATAATTTTATTCAGACGACAAACAGTGACGATGCTGTAAACAAAAACGAAGAAGATCTTCAGGAATCCAATATATTTGATATTTCTTTTAAAGAATCACCTACTGCGGAACTACAAGACCCACAAATGAATCCAGACATGCTTGAATCGTTACTAGAAACAAACACTGACAGTGATATCGTGACACTTCTTACACAGGATTCCACTGAAGCCGAGTTTAACTCGTCGTTCGTGGATTTAGAACAAAACTCTTTCAATCATACTATTGCAAATACAGAATTATCCGAGGGTTATAAAAATAATTCCGAAACGAACGGAATAATTGGCGCACTTGAAGATAATAACCTACACGAAACTGTTACTAGTAATATTGATTTGATTGAAAATAACAATAAAGAAAATAATGCTATTAATAACAATAGTGATGAGAACACAACAAAGTTGAGTGAAACTCCTCAAATTCATAATCAAGATGGTAACATGGATTTAGAAACGGCAGCAGTAACTATACAGAAAGTTTTTCGTACGTTCCTCTTTAAAAGTAGAGCCTCAACTTTTGATGACACAGGAAACGATGAAACAATGTTTTTAAATGAAACTGACAAAGAAAAGGTAATTGTTGAAATATCTAACTCATTTCTCTAAAGCCGACTGACTGTCCACAGTGTCCACGGACGCATAACTTCATAGTAGCGTATTCGGCATTGTACGCTTGGTGTACGCCTGCGTGAAGCTTATATACAAAACTATGAAACTCTGTCGACGAAGCGCCAGACGGCACGACGGTGCCGCTCTAAGAAGCTACGCGTTCGTGGACAGCAGGCCTAAGTCTTTCAGGATAGAATAAACTTTTACCGTACACCAAAATTAATAACACATCTTTTACACAAACTTGGGTACAGTGGCGGTCTTTTCGCTGACAGCGATATCTACCAGATAACTTTTAAACGGACTGTAAAAACTTTATTTAAAATGTTAATTCAGAGAGTGTTTATTAAATCTAAAGAATGCGATTTTTATCTTCCAGGAAGAATGCGATTTTCCTATTGCAGCTTCTTTAAACGAAAGACGACCACATGGGCTGACAAGAATGGATACTGTTCTGCAAACAGTTAACGAAGAAAAGTCTCTTTCCTTGTCTACTGATGACTCTTCAACGATGTCCAGTGCAGCGACTGTTATTCAAGCCCATGTTAGGGGGTTTTTGGTCAGAAATAAGCTTAACTCAAATAAGACGGTTTCATCGAATTCTTTAGCTGCTACTAATTCCAACGAACCATCCCTAACTTCGCTAGAAATGGACAATGAACAAAATAAGAATAAAACAGTGTTGAATATTCATATTGTTCCCGAAGGAGGTAATTATTTAAGTAGAGATGAAAGTTTAATTACTTCAATGGACTTGTCTCTAGACAGCAGCCCGCCTTCGTCTATCAACTTACACCCTTTGGGTTATGATAAAAGTGAAAGGCGGAAACAGTTAAAACGAGAAGATGCTATACAATCTATATCCCCACCAACTAATAACAGTGGAAAATTAAGCGAAGATATGGATTCCGTGAAAGAATTACCACTAAATGATTTTGAAATTACAGAAGAGCATCAAACCGAAAGCAATCTCGTAAAAGATGATTTGGCTGAAGGTAAAAGTGCAGAAGACGGTAAAAATGAAGCCGCTGCTGAAAATACTGCATTAGAAACTATCGTTTCTGATAAAGAAGAAAAAGTCATGAAACCAAAAGAATCTGTAGAAAAAATGAATAGTGATGAAATGGACGTTGTAACTCCTTTTATTTCAAATGAAGATAACAATTCAACGGATGTAAAACTAATGCATTCTGGAGAATTTCACGACGCCGTGCTTCCTACCAAGGTGTTGCGCAGTGACACAACAGTCGCCAGTGGTGAGTGAAGACATCTATTGTCAGGTGATGATAATTTCCGTTCTATCAAGGCCATCGCATGAACTGCTATTCAGTAAATCGATGCCGCTTGCCTTGTTATGTAGATAGCGTTCAGTAGCAAGTAATGTAGTATAAGCATCGCCAATACGCATTTAATAGTATAATAAGTGAACGAAAACAATAGATGACGTACAATAGCAGAGTAGCGGCAGAATTGCAGTAAAGTAATTGAGTAGCTTTTGTAACACAGCAGGGCTAGGTTTTGGTAGTTTATAATAGGTAATCAATGATTTTAACAATTTTTTGTGTGTCTAATTTATGTAGGTAGTTTTTTTTTTAATTTTTGACACCCAATTTCTGAAAGGTATCAAACATCTATTGTGTTGATCCTTTCAGGATCTGGGGTTTAGACTGTGTGTTACACTGATTGTGGCCTTTTATTAATTTCCACAAACTTCAGTAAGTGTAAATAAATTAAGTAATGATATCAAGTCGTCTTCTAAAAAGTTGTAGTAGGACGTTGTCGGATTTTTCGAAGACGAAACGCAACCGTTACCGTGGAACAAAACTAGTTACGGAAACGGTTCTCGTTGCAACTGGTGTATAGACGAACTTAAAAAAATAAGTAACGAACGTAGAACAGCAAACTGAACATTTTCTGATAAAAACTTTTATAAAATAATTATGAGTTCATTGACAAAAGCGATTATGTATTTTATTATAGAACTGTTTTGAAAACGAACAGACGGCAAAGAGTTGCGACAAGTATTATTTTGAATTATTCCATTCTTGACTATATTCTAAATATTTTAAATAATAATATATAGAGCCAAGACCGTTTCGATCTAAAATTAAAAACGGTTCTATCGTAGCAGAGTGCAGAGCTGAAAACAGTCCTTGGAAACGTTTCGTCTTTGCAACGCCCACTATTAAAAATTTAATGTCTGTATCAAGATCTGGGCTGAAAAGGCTTGATCGTGTTAATATTGTTGTTTTTAAATTTTGATTATCCAGGTGCTAATTATTCTAATTTTCTTTTCAGAATTCAAGAATGTACTGGTGTATTTCTTACTTTGGAATCCTTCATAAAGTTTAATTCTAATAGTCCATTAAGTTAGAGCCAACAAAGGCTCTGCTGCAAATATAATGATATAATAATATTGAATAAAGCACGCTTATGTTTTCTTGACTGTTTATTTTCTTGTTTTGATGGCAAACACAAGAAAAATATCCAAAATAGCTAGAACGAGCGAAGCGAGATCGAAAATATTAGCACCCGCCTTGGACAGATTTCCTTTCTTTTTTCCCATTCGTGTGGATTTCTTTTTTGTCGTTTATGTAGAAAATGAGAATAAATTTTGGCACTCACATTTACGTAGAACCCTAATCCGACATCAATAATTACTGCTCGTTAAAACTGTTTTTTTTTTTTGTTTTTGTTTCGTTCGATCTCTACTATAGGGCGGCAGCCAGTTTTATAATATTTTAAAGAGGTAAAATTGTCTTGTTTAGATTTTTCAAATCTGGAAGCCATGGTCCGACTCCTCCTCCACCGATAATAGAAACCAACACTGTCAATGGTCATTTATCGGCCTGTCGCAGGCCACGAAATCAAAGTTGCGGTCTATAGAGATTGAACAACATATTTCGGTCGTATCTAGATAATAACTTGTGCACCATTTGTTTGTGAAGGTAGCGAGCCTTCGGTGTCACAGAAACAGTGCACGTGAATATAAATGGATATTTATGATCAAGGCCAAGTCGTCTTCGTGTAAGGGCTTGTTCACTTGTGTACATAGTTACATACCCTGATAAAAATATGAGTACATTTTTTAAGTTTTTTTAAGAGATTTAGTGGTATTAAACTGTACTATATAGTATGAAGGACTGAAAATAATATTTTATTTTAAATTATTAGCATGTTTTCCCTATTAAAAACGGAATATGTTGACACAGTAGTCAGTTTGCTGACGACATAAAAATCGACCTGTTTCAATGTTTTAAGTATTTATTATGACTCAATTTTCATTTATAATTGCTACTGAATATTATAATCCATTAGAAAAAAATAAATAATAGCCTTGAATTGAAATTATTTTTTCTAAAACAGTTTCAACTTCGGTTTTGCGACAAGTGACGCTACGCGACAATCGATTTTTTAAATTATATTTCTTTGATAAAGTGGTTCGTTTTTTTAATAGATTTTTAGTGTTATATTGTAACTGGCCAAAACAATATTTAAACAGTTATTTAGTAAAACCCCTATAAAAAAATTATAAAAAATATTTTGTCGACTTGCAAATTGGGACAGTCGCCAAACAGACGCATCAAATAACTTAAACTGAGGTTACATGACGCAAAATAAAACATAGCGCTGGTAATTAAACGTTATTGTTTTACATTTTTTATTCAAAGTATTTAACCTAATATTATATCTTAAACTATTTATAAGATCTTTTTTTTTCGTAGATTTCGTATTACAATATCGTTAAAATTATTTACTTGTGTAGCTCTACTAGACCCAGGCATAATATTTTAATTTTGTGAAATAGCTAGATCTTTGTTTCTTGTTTGTTTCTGCCGACTAATCCTTTTGTCTTTTCTCCACTCTTCCCTTCTTTATTTAGCTTCTTCTGGCGTCAATTCTGATATTTTTCTTTATTTTAATTTTTTCCAAATTTTTCTTTCTTTTTTGTTTTGTTATTTGATGTGTTGTTGAAAAATTTGAACGCCCTCAGGGGCGTTCTAGTTTTAATTTTTCCCTGAGACGTCTCGTTCTTTCCGTGCCAGTAAGTGAAATAGTGAGTTATTTAAAAAAAACTACCTGCAAACAAATATTGCAAATTGTAGATGTGTAGTCCCAGCTTTATGTGTCAGTTTGTCGACATTTGTAGTCAACTTCAACTCTTCATTAATGGCATTTGTGGAAAAGACACCACAATTTTGCCAATAACACGTGCAAACTATTAATAGACCATCAAACGCTGGAGAGTATTTAGCGTGAATTAATAGTAAAATAAATATATATCTCTAAACATTAAAGTTCAAAATAAAAGAATTTCTTGTAGTCGGTCCTATAAGTGATAGAATAAAAACGTCACCAAACTGACGTTGCATTCACAGGTCAGATTAAAAGAAACAAGTTTTCTAATTAAAATTAGATATTTTGTAATAAATAAAGTATATGAAAATATTATTAATTCGTTTAAAATAGTTAAAGGAGGCAAAATGTATAATATATATTAACAATAAAATGGCATCAAGTGGAGCCAGTTGCCAACACCAATTTTTTTTTTTTTATTGTGTGGGAAAATCATCTTATGACAAAACCCGCCTTGGGCGGAGCGGGAGATAGTGTCAGACTTTTACTGACTAAAATCCCACTCCTGTTCCTTCGTTGCCTTCGTCCCAGGGCCCCGGGTTTCGCTTTCACACCAATAAAAATACCTTTTCACTCGAAGCTCCGTTTCAAAACTGACTGACGTTTTAAAATGCCGGCCGTATTTTTTTCACTATAGTTGTAAATGACAACTATAGTGAAAAAAATCACGGCCGCATATACACGCAATTTAGTTAATTACTTTAGTAATTATTTTGACAACTGGAACCGGCACCAAACTGAACAGACATGCCAGACCGGTTCAAGTTTAGAACATTTATTTGAAAATTAGTTTTAGCCTATGCTATTAGAGTTTATTGTACACATTTAATTTAATGTGACGACAAAAACAACACATGGTAGCGTCAAAACTTTGAATGTCTTTGTATTAAAGGTCTTTAATAATAATTCAATGTTGGCAACAGGTGGGACATTCCAGAAACAATTACTCTGAACGTTTAAAATACTCATAAATTAATAATTTTAACATATTTTAGCAGGATTGCAGATGTATTAGAAAATTTAATATATATTTTACTTTAATACTTGTGAAAGCGTCAAAACGGTGGGTACACTAAGTGAAAATGCCCGTAAAAGAATATTCATACTATCAAAATACTGTCTTAACTGAAACAATGACTTACTACTTCCATACTGAAATTAGACGTCTATTTCGAAACATTTTAGGGTTCCGAAAGATTGGAACATCAGTATGTTTTATATGCATCATTTGGAACAACTGGAAAACTGAAATACTCTTTACTTTAAGTGCCCGCAGTCTTTTTAAAATTCAAAGTAAATAGTGTAAATATAATTACTGACCTGAACTAAAAACATCTGCTTTAAATTATTCTCAAATAAAAATTCACTTAAATAAAACTTTTAGTGTATGTGGCGCAGAGTAACAGATCACGATTCATAACAGTCAGTGTCTGTATCTTTTGAGCCGTTTTTCCAAATGTTCCGTTTGTATCTTGTGAGTCGATGTTTCAAATGTTCCGATGGTATCTTTTGAGCCGTTGTTCCAAATGTTCCGTTTGCATCTTGTGAGCCAATGTTTCAAATGATCCGTTTGTATCTTTTGAGCTGATGTTCCAAATGTTCCGTTTGTATCTTGTGAGCCAATGTTTTTAATGTTCCGTTTGTATCTTTTAAGCCGATGTTCCAATTTATACATATCACTGTTTCGGAACATTTCGGATTCAAATGCAAATGTTCTAATCGCAAAGACGACACACTTTTCCCACGTCTAGCTGAAATCTTTGATTGATAAGAGACAACTTGACTTAAAGGTTCAAGTGACCAGGTCATTAAAAATCAAAAAAAAAAATCGATAAAATGGCGTACTGTCAGCCAATTATCATGTGTCAAATGTCAAAGACCTAAGCAAAGAACAAGAAAACAGCGTCGCTATAGTTTGGCTACAGTATTTTTTTTTATGCCATTAGTGAAGAGTTGAAGTAGTATTTTTTAAATAAATATCATATTTTCTCTACCATGCCTCTACCACCAGCTTTAGCTGCGCGTTTAGCTAAAAGGGGCTTATTGAAACCAAAACCTGCAGATCCCAGCCCTAACAATGAAACTCCTCCTGTGCAGTCAAGTGAAGAAATCATTGCAGAAGATTATGACAATAAACTTGATGAGCGTGCCAATAAAGAACACTTTTGGGAAGGAATCGAGGGCGTGAATGTTGACCCCATCAAAGGTCATAAAAGTTGTCCAAATAAAAGCAATATCTACCACGAGTGCTCAAAGTATTGTGTAAAAAGATGGAAAACAGGTAAATTAGTCCCTACCGATAGTTACTTGGAATATAAGAAAAAGGCGTTAGAGCTGTGGCCTCTACCTTCAGGCTGGGAGGAAGTATATGACGAAGGATTTGGTCAGCATTATTTTTGGAATGTTCATAATAATTTGGTTAGTTGGCTGCCGCCTGCACACCCGCGAGCGACCCCTACTGAAAGCGCTGCACATTTACGAGAAGAGCGATTATTGAAAGAAGGCGATGAAAGTGATGAGAGCAGTGAAGCTTCTGATCAAGAAGTACCTCAACAGCAACAACACAAGGAGAAGAAACAAGAACGCCGAGAAAAAGAGAAAGACTTAGTGCACCACAGGAATAAAAGACTAAGAGTTAAAGACAATGACTTAGATCCAATGGATCCTGCAGCTTATTCTGATATAGCTAGGGGAAGCTGGACCTCAGGTCTAGACACCCATGCTAAAACAGGAGTGGACTCAACTGCTACTGGATCCTTGTATCAGATGAGACCTTACCCTGCCCCTGGAGCTATACTCGCAGCAAATGCAAAACAATCATCTCCATCACCATAATAATAAAATATTATGTCACAGACTATTCGCTTTTTCTTTTTCGAGTCAATCATTCATTAAACCTCAAGCGAACACTTAGCTCACTCATTGTCTTTCTATTGCGTCTCTAATTAAAGTATTCGAAAGGTTAATGTCAGAGAATTGTTGATTAATTCTGACTTACAGAAAATCATGTTTTAGGTAAGACTCATACAGGCCAAACTGCATGCATGTGATCTCTGATTCTACACAAAACATTACTAAAAAAATATACTTTGGAACATTCAATTTAGCTTTACTTTTTTTGACTGGCCAACATTTAGACCATTAAAAAGTGCCTGTAAATGGTCTATTTGAAATAAACTTTTTTCTGAATACCTTATGAAGCTAGCGACACATTGCCTGTTGCTGCCTGCAGTCAGTTATATTATCACGTTGTCACACCTTAAGGGTTGCAGTTAAGATGTGAGAACGTGTTGAGGTTCAGAATATAGTGCCCCTTAACCCGTGTAAGTTATGATATTGTTACTTACCAAACAATTTAAGTATCATGTACTTACTATGAAAAAAGAAATCTTCATCAGAATGTTCAGGTCACAGCAATAATAATGTCCCAGATGTACCTACTTGTTATTAGCACTTATCTAATAAGCTAATTTGTTGTCAATTCTGGTTACCCTGCATTGTTTTCTATATATATTAAGATATAAACCAGACATCATCCATACTAGTATTACAAATATGAATGTGTATCTGATGAAACCTGGATAAAGACATTGGATACTTTTTATCCTGGTTGTGTTCCCGTATTATGCCTTTTACTACTTCTGGCCGAAGTCTATGTCAGGCAGAAGCTATAAGTAAGTTTTCAATGAAAATATTTTTTCATAACAAGCTAGTATCGCGCGATTTAGTAGGTGGTATAATCAGTAGGTATGAGACCATTCCCATCTTTTTACGCTTAATAGTTCCTGTGGCCACCAACTCCATGGCTTTTAATGCACTGTCATCAGTTTTGGTTGCGTCAAAACAAACAAAAATCGGGACGAGAAAGATTATTCTTCGTCCACTAACTAGGGAGCATCGCCACAGGTATTGGGCGCAACGGTCTGGAGATTACATGCCCAGTGTAGCATGATCGTTCCGCCTATGATAAAAAGGTCGACATAGCGCTAAATGATACATGTCGCATCATAACAGGATGCTTAAAACCAACCCTACTTACGATGCTGTATCTACTGGCGGGTATAGCTCCACCGGAAGTTCGCCGTGAAACAGACAGCCAGACAGACAGAGATACGTAGCCATCACCCCCTATATCGGCCCCCAACTCCCACCATTGCGTTTGAAGAGTCGTAAACGTTTTCTAAGATTTAAAACCTCCTCGGAGAACAGCGCTTCGGACCAGAAACGCGAACTGTGTAGGAATAGATATCCCACTCCAAATTTCATCTCTCCAGCAGAATATTTACCAACGGGATATGAACTGTAGTCTCCATCTGGAAATCTCTGAACCGATTGCGGACTCAGTTTGGTCGCTGCAGAAATTGACCTAATGAGTTATCCTTAACCCATCGTAAATCGCAAACAGTGTCAGTGTGGAGGAGCCCCTTCACAGTATAGGCGTCACCTTCTTTTCTGCCCAGCATGCACAACAACTTGCACCTTCCATGACTTATACGAGAACAGTGATAGAGCTATCCAGGTGGCTAAATATTGGTTGCATAGTCAAACCGACACGAAAGATACTTAGGTATCGAAATCCAGCTCAACCATATCAAAATCCATTTGCAAGGTTTACCCTAAATGTAAAAACATACATATAAACATTGCAAGTTAAATAAAAGCTTGAAATAAAATCACATAATCAAAATACATACTATTTATTATCAGATTATACAAAATCCCTATTACTCAAAACAGTATATCTTAATATGTTTCGTGTAATAAAATTACCAAATGCTGTTTAATTTGATTACTTATTTACCAATAGTAATACAGTCTAATTAATAATAATTAGTAAACTGATAGAGAATCATCAGTGTTGATGTGTACATTCTTTTTCACAATACTGCTGATGTAAATATCAATATACCCAAACTGTCATCAAAATTATTTACAATCATTTACATTTCGAGACAACAACCAGCAGCAATTAACAGCATTACAATTTCATTTATTGTAGTTTATAAAAAATTCTAAAGCTTATTATGTCAGTAGATATTTAAAACATCAAGGTTGTATAATATCACTTGCTTCTTTTGTAAACATTGGTTACGAATTTTAGCTTCCATTCATGTGTTTAGTTTCCGTAGATATATTCGCCAGAATGTTTTCTGAAGTCATAAGTCCAACTGAGCTTTGAGAGTTCGTCAATGGATCTGTAATATGAAATAGTGGATATAATGAATGTTAATAATAATTATAGATACAAGTTCTCCTATAACTAAGAATATTATCGAACAATATCGGAAGTTTCTTAAATCTTGTAATAATTATCCAGAAAGAATCAGGGAGGGTAGTGAGAATGCACTAACCAAGGATTTAGGTGCTCGGTGTATACGCATACCGATCATTCGTCTGAATTAAAAATAATTCAATTGGTGAAAACTTATTTCTAACGTTTAAAAGGCTCAGACCTAAGGACGAGGTTGGGGATTTGTAACCGGCAATATAGTGATCATCATCTTACTGCCCTTGTCCCGTGTTATTTGGGGTCGGAGTAATACGTTTTTTCTTTTATTCTGTCCTATCACCCGTCACGCTATTACTAACTCCTTTTTTTTTCATATCACTCCTCATACAATCCATCCATCTTTTCTTTGGCCAGCCCTCTCCATCCTATACGTATACTCATGCGTTTCATCCCTCCCCTTCAAATGACCATTCCAAGACAAACGAACATCGTCGAAAAAAGAGAAACCACAGCCGGTAATGGTTATTAATTTTCATAATACCGTGAGTGAACATAGTGTTCACGAACTTTGGCATATCACACAAACATTTGTCCTGGGTGGGAATCGAACCCACGAACTCCGGCATAGCAGTCAGGGCCACTAACCACTAGACCAACAGGCCATTCAAATTGATAGTACCTAAATGATTGATATGAATGACATAGTAAATATTTACCTGATTTAACAACAACAACATATGGTGCAATGTCGAGCATTCGTGAGACTAATCCTAGCGTTGGTTTGTGTGCAAGGTCTATTTTATAAAACTTTTTGATGGTGAATTTTTCGAGCGCTTCCGACAGTGAGCCCGACAGGTTTGTCAACCGGCGACGGGCATTATCAGCCGTGAACACGCCGATCACAGATCTAAAAAAAAAATAAACCACTGTTATAACAGACAGCCAGCGGCTACACACGCGTGAAACTAGGATTCCCCATACAAACTTGAGACCCCCCGTTTCATCCCCATAATGGCGGCACCACATTAGTGCCGTGAAACTCCACTAATGTAGTGGGTTCGTTTTCGAGGTTCGGTAAAAATGTGTTATTGTTAGATTGGGAAAATTCCAAGTAGCCACCCGGACATAGGAATTTGCTGATGTGACACTCCAATGCTTCGGACAGCACGTATAACCGAAGGCCCTGAGCGTGAGAGCTTTGCGGACGTATCTGATTGCTGATCCATCGGCCTACTCTCTTAGTCCGATTGCTAAGAAACAGAGAGTGAACCTGTGGGATTGCACAGTGACCGAAATTCAGGCGATAGGATTGTTTCTTACCCTTTATCGTTGACAACCGTCAACAGTTGTGATTGAGTTTCTTTGAGAGTGGCGAGTGCTTCAGTCGGCGAGCTTTTGTGAGAGACGCTCTTAACAGGCTCCACCATGTCTTTCGTCACTGGTTTACTCCACCACCTAGAATATTTATACACATCTAATAAATAACCCTTCATGGCATTCGGCAATACATTATAAATATAAGTCGAAAAGTTATTGATGACCTGGTTGGCACAGTGGTGGAGTGTTTGGCTACTGCACTACAGTCTGCGCACGTTAGCTCGGCGCGTCGCTGGGGGCGTGCTTAATGTTGCTAGGCTTATTGATCTATATTCCCTCATATAATTAAAAACAATCTTTCGTAACTCAAATTAAGACTAAGAATTTATTAGCTTTATTACATTTGTTTAGGTACCTAAAGGAAAGTATACAAATGGATTGGATATAGGTTATTTTCATTTGCATAATTATTAAAAAAGTCATGAGAAATTTGTAAATCGATTTTAATGAATATCTAGTACTTGGTACTTTTAGTATCAGAATCCACGTAGTCTTTATCAGAAGAGTCGGATGAGTCCATTGTTAATTCGTCCATTTCGAGATCCATTAACCTATCCGATTTAAAATATTTGTCCTCTATTTTGCCGACATGTAGACATACATTCAGTCATTCTTCTGGCGTTATAGTAACGATTGCGCTTTTGTATTGCCTATTGTAGGGGCTTTGTTTATTTATGTGCAGTGGTATGATGCATTATCTTGTAATGAAAGCGCGACCTGGAGTTTAAAAAAAATTAAAATGGAAACATTATTTAGCCGTCAATTTGTCAGTATTTCGAGTTTTAATACGATCTGGGATTTCTATATTAGTATCACATTATAATCTTGATCATTATTGACCGACTATTTTATATATTACGATATTATTATACATTTTTTATGTTTATAGATAATCTTGGAGATACTCAAGCACTATGAGAAATGAAAAAATAAAATTTAAGAAATTTGGAGAAAAAATCTTTATACTTAAAACTAAGTTCTGAGAAGAAATATCTGCACTTTCATGCTTAAGAGTGGTACAATACGTTCAAAAGCGGTAGAGCTGATGTGATGAAAGATTTGCGTCGGTCATCCTAGGTCATCAACGTCTTCAACTGCAGTTATCATCGCAAAAGTGAAGGAAATAGTGACTGAAGTTGAGTTTTCCTGCCAGGCACCGCTCAGGTACGAATATGTAGGGGATTTTTTTGTTAGGGTGCCTTCATAAAAACGCGCGACTGCTGCGCTACACCCGCACTCTACTTTGTTATTTACATGGAACAACAAAGCAGCCCGTTGGCAACGCTGCAGCCGCGCTACCGTTGCGCGGCACATTGCGGTTAATTCGAAGGCGCCTTTATGACCCGAAAAATTTGTTTTTCAAGTGGGTTTAGCTTTGGAAAATGGTACCGTAAGCCCGATATTGTCTCATTCCTCTTAACAAGTACGTTTGACTTTCAAGATAATATCCCTGCCAGCACTTTTAATCACTTTCGGTATAATGATGACGATTATTTACTTTCTATTCTATTTTTTGTTGATGGCAAATAGAGCCGATGTTGACTATTCTGCCAATGTCTCAAGTAAATTAGAAAATCAAGTAGAAAATGAGAAGGGTCAGTAACTGAGATTATTTACTTTGGAAACGATTTAGGGCACAATTCACCAATAAAACTAATCGCGTTTTAACGTTTGGCTCTCATAATCTTGTTTAGCCGCTGTCACTAGTGTCACTTGTCTGTATTTTTCTTTTGTTGTATTTTTACAAACCTACCCCTGAGGGGTAGGTTTGCCTACTCCTGATTAGAATATTTCTCAGAAAAGTAAATCACATAATAGGCAGTTTTTATTTTTCTCTATAAGAATGCTTGGAATACATCAGGTTATAATGACTTAAATAACTTGGCTGGTGCTATGAAAAGACATCAAAATTCTCAAAAGCACTTGAATGTTGTTATTTCATTCTGTAGTTTTGGTAAACCGCGAATAGAAATAGAAATTTCTAAGTAGGTAAATTCAATTCTTAAGTTGATCAGAATCTTCTGTGATGAAGAAGCGAAGAACGAAAAGCTATGGCTATTTATTATAATTATTAATATTATATTGTAAACAAATGATTAATTACTACAATCTTTTGTGCGCCATCTAGTGGATTGAAGAAGTAGCCAGCTATAATAGAATGTTATGAGCGAGCAAGAGTTGCCAAAAAATATCTATAGATGGCTCTTATATAGTTGTGTAGTGTAAACATCATACCTTTATCATAAATGACGTATTTATGATAATGGTATGATGTTCACATAATTTTTATCTTGTTATTAACAAAGGGAAATGTGTCAATTAAAATCAGCATTATAGCAAGAAATTTTGCACGTGACGGCGGCTTATAGCACGAGTTTTTAGGGTTCCGTAGCCAAATGGCAAAAAACGGAACCCTTATGGATTCGTCATGTCTGCCTGTCCGTCCGTATGTCACAGCTACTTTTTTCCGAAACTATAAGAACTATACTGTTGAAACTCGTTAAGTAGACGTATTCTGTGAACCACATTAAGATTTTCACACAAAAATAGAAAAAAAAAAATAATTTTGGGGTTCCCCATACTTAAAACTGAAACTTAAAAATTTTTTTTCATCACACCCTTATAGGTCTTGAAAAATGATATTAAGGTTTCTAATATCATTTTTTTCTTAACTGAATAGTTTGCGCGAGAGACATATCCAAAGTGGTAAAATGTATGTCCCCCCCTGTAACTTCTAAAATAAGAGAATGATAAAACTAAAAAAATATATGATGTACAATTACCATGCAAACTTCCACCAAAAATTGATTTGAACGAGATCTAGTAAGTAGTTTTTTAATACGTCATAAATCGTAAACCGCAATTTACCTTTCAAGTTTGTACGAAACCCTCAGTGCGCGAGTCCGAAACGCACTTGCCCAGTTTTTTTTAATTCGGAATATTAAGTGAGTAGTACTGTAGATATCCTTGGCTTGCTCCCTATAAAGATATCTGGCACGCCACTGCATGAGACAGGTCTACGTCAACGGTCAGGTAACTAACTGTCCGCCGCGGTTTCACCCGCCTCGTTGGTTACTGTTTGTTTGCTGTGCACGCTACGAGTGCTACGACCCAAAGGACCGGCCCTTGGGTCGTAGCGTGATGTGTGTGACTCCTTCACGTTCAAACGGCTGAACGGATAGGGAAGTTATTATTTTTTTTTAATTTATACTTTTTTATTGTGTTGTTGGCGTCGTGATAATTATGTAAAAATGGAAATGGGTATACTTGACCAGAAATGAAAATGAGGATTTATTTTATTTATTTATTTATCCCGGATATGGGATAATTTTCTACATTCACGAGAGCGACGTCGTTCGGTCTATACAACACTAACACTTCGTTTTACCCTTTAATTTTAAACGCGTGTTTAGGTAATATTAATACTTTTTCTTATTGTTATTAAAAACTTTACCCGCATTATCTATAGCAAACATGTGCTAAAATTCTTAATTAACATGATAACACCTTGACACTTAAATAATAACTTTGCATTATTGACATTAAATGAAGATTATGTTTAAAATTACGTAATTTAAACGAAATTGATTGTAGTTTATCTATGAGGAAGGTCAGCGTCTATATTTCACGGGTGATTTGCAAGCTACTGATAACTCAGTAAACTGTGGGAATAGATACATCAATGATTTGTCTTTTCAATTATTATTAGCTAACTAAGGGCTAGGCAGGGCGGGGGCTCCCAAGCCTCATTAGTAAACCTCTTATTGAATTACCGATAACTTCTCCCACCTTGGAAATCTAATTAAAATAAGTTATAACACTAATCATAGCAACTCGTTTTAGTTAGTAAAAGTCTCCTACTGACTCCACCCAGAGCAGGAATGGTTATATGATAATTTCCCATGTGCAAAAGAGGCCCCAGTTTTTTGCTCCAGAATCGTCATCTAGCTACGCCCACTGCATATCACATCCACAAGCTTCAACACAGTTTTGCCCGCGCAGGCCGGTTTGTACGCGTGTAGTTGGTAAAACTCACTAGTTTTACAGTTTTCCATGTACAAACCAGCCTGCACAGGCGAAACTATGGTGAAGCTTGTGCATGTGGTAGGCCCAATAGGGCTATCGCTAAAACTAATAGTGTGATTTTTCTGTCGATTTTATTCCGCATGTGTACATATCGAAGCGTATCTTTTAGATAAGTTGATATGAGACGAAAAACTGGCACGCATATTATAAGTTGGGGGGTTATATTGAAATCATATATGCTTGGCTCGATGCTGGTCTACAACCTCTATGCCGTACAAACTAATTAGTTAGTGTTTGAAAACATTGAAGACCCGATAATATTTGCACTGTATAATATCGTTTTTTTACAGCACACGTGTGAGTGCTGTGTACCTTATACTAACATTTACTAGATATGCCTTTGACTTGAATGTGACCTGGCAGTTGGGACTGTCACGCTCACTCAAAAGTCTGCTGATGGTAGTGAGTGCTATCTAGATAAAATTATCTGTTCCGTGGTGCCTATTCTGCATTATTCGGGTTCTCTACAAAATGGTTAAGGTGAATAGTGCCAGCGCAGGAGTCACGTTCGTTAACAAGTGCCGTTACGTGGCACTATGTAGTCATCTTAACAAACGTTGACTCTAGGACTTTTTCCTGTATCTTGGGTGTTTCCACAATCATGTAAACTTACATACACAAGACATTGCGGTAATCGAACCCGTGATACGCAGCGTAGCAGCCAATTGCTCAACCACGCCGTAGAATATTTTTTTCTTTGAATTGTTTTTTTTTTATACTTCGGTTGATTTTAATGCAGGTACACATCATAATATAGAACTATACATAATATAATGTTCACATATATTATGTATAATTTCATACTTAATGTTGTAATCATAACTTTTAAAATTATTTATTGATTAAATGAGTGTTTGTGAATTTTACACGTTCTTTTTTTCATAGAAACTCGTTTTGGGAATGTGTAAATGATATCTTTTTTTTAACTGACTTACTTTGTCAATTGAAAAGTGCCTTGAAATGCATTGAGTGAGTTTTCGTAGATATTGTATAATAGCTTCTGCCGGCCGCTTTGTCCGTGTGAATGTCGGTTATTACAGACGCGAAGTCGCCCGATAAAAAGTAATCTATGTCTTTTTTTGAGGTTCAAGCTTACTTAGTACTTCTTCTACCTTTCCTTGCTTAGAACCAAACGTCAAAATCGGTTCAGTAGTTTAACCGTAAAAGCGTAAACAGTTACTTTCACATTCATAATATTTAGAGAGAGAGAGAGAGATGGTAAACTCAATTCATAATATTAGTACCTACGAATCGTTTTTTACTCTAATCTTATCAGTAACTATTTAGTTTTAATATCATTCCGATAAAAAGGTTATCGTTACAAAAACGAACAACTCTTAAGCCGACACATTTTAGATCAGTCGATCGTTAATAATCACGACTAAATATTCCATTACGTCAGCTTTTCTGTCACCTATGCAGATTGAAGAGCTAAACGAGATGGGAGTACCCAGTCGCAAACACACGACTCTGTGACACGAAAACACTCGTCGGACTAATCCAACGCAAACGGTTAATTGGTTAAATAAAAACCTGTAAATAAACAATAAAACTCACGGTAGGTTATCCTTCTTGACTAATGGTTGGAAGTTGCGCGCCTCCATCCACTGGTCGGAAATGAACTTGGTCATGTAGTTGCGAATGTTATCAGGTAGCAGCACGACGCACTTCTGACCTTCCTTCAAGGAACGCGCAGCTTGGATGGCACCCCACATAGCAGAGCCACTGCTGCCACCTGCCAAACAAATATATTTTTATACCAAGAACTATCTGGTGCGGAACCCGTACGAGTGTTACAAATCCTGTAAATCGAACCGCATAAAATTCTGTTGGGTAGTTTATGAGGTTGGCACGAACAAACAGACAGATATAATATATAAATATAATCCATACTAATAGTATAAATGTGAAAGTAACTCTGTTACGCTTTCACGATTTAACCACTGAACCGATTTTGATGAAATTTGGTACGGAGTAAGCTTGAACCCCAAGGATCATAGACTACTTTATAAATGGCTTCGATTTCGCAAAGTAAGCAATATTCAAGCGGACAAAGTCGCGGGAAGAAGCTATTAATATATGATTATATGTAAGGTTTCAGTTGAGGTAGATATCTATATATCTCTTGAGGTAGATATATAGATTTGAAAATAATCAAATCAAATCAAATCAAATAATTTGTGTAGAATCTAACCAAGATAGTAAAATGTAGCTCACCACATAGTAATCCCTCATCCTTGATAAGTCTCCGTGCCATTTCTAACGACGTGCTGTCCTCGGTCTTCACCCATTTGTCGATGACACTTCTGTCGAGGGAGCCGGGCAGGAAGTCGTAACCGATGCCCTCCACCTTTGGACAAATAATAACAGCTTTGTACAACATACAACATAAACGCGCATCGTTCAAAATCGGTTACTGATACTGGTGGTACAGTCAATAAAAATGGTTTTTGTGTAATCATAAAACCTTTTATAGAAAAAAAAACAAAATTAAGTCAAAAAAATAAAGTTTACGTAAAAATAATTAACAAAACCAATTTATTTTGATTAGGTTTGACTGAACTGACTGTACCAAATTCAAGTTGTTGGTATTCGTTCGGAATGTAAATAAATATGATTTCAAAAAAATAGAATTGGTATTAGTTTTTGGTATTAGAATGGAATAAATTATCGATTTCAGCTATTTTACAAGCTTTTATTTAGTTTCACCTGTCCCGATGTTGGTTTTTTTGTAATGAAATCTTGCAAATTAAATTTTATCCACTTCCCGGTTATCGATTGAGTGATTATGACATGCAGTTGATCTGATGATGGAACCGGGAGGTGGCCATAGGAACTCGGTAGTTAAACGACACGATCCCATCGAGTTTGGACTCGTTTGATACGTCTTGACGTGTACTTTGGTGCTAGATGGTGACCAGGATTTGATGATGGAACTGAAAGATGGCCATAGGAACTCTTTAAAGAAACGACACAACCCCATCGAGTTTGGACTCGTATGATTCGTCTTGACGATTACTTTGGTGCTAGATGATAACCAGGGTCTGATGATGGAGATGGAAGAAGGCCATAAGAACTCAGTAATACGTGCAATAAGATAACCCTATCGTGTTTGAACTTTTTGGTCTTGATAAGTATTACTTATATAGGTATGGACCGCACTATAAAAGCTTGTTATAAAAAAAAAAGATTTTCATTGAAAATTTCTATACGACATATGTTGATACTCACAAATAAATCAACACTTACAGGGCCATTTCCCGTTGACCTACTATATTTTTGGGTAAGAAGCAAGAAACAAAAAAATTGTAAGCCGCGGGTAAAAGCTAGTACTTAATAATTCATGAAAATTCTTTAACTACTGGCATCATACAGCGCTCTGCTAGTAATATATGTATTAAAAGCAAGTTTGTCGATATTCTTACGTCTATACTAGCGAGCCGCCTGGCTTCGTTCTGGTAGCACTAATATAGCCTGCCGACTTTTTGAACTACAAAAATATGAGCAGTAACGGGAACGGATAGAGCCCCATTTTTTTTTGTACTAATTAAAAAATAGTGGTGTATTACATGCCTAACGGTAACAGATCCTCAAGCATACAGGTCATCACCATCACCGTGGCCCAGAAAGAAACTCATAGGCTTTCAATTGTAAAGTTAGAATACCGGGAACAGAGACTCGTGTCGAACATTATTGTACAGATTAAGAGGGTCCTTTTCCACTCAACTATCGTCAACATCGAGCATGGTTTGAAAACTTGTTGCTTCATCTAACGCAATTCAAAGCGATGTTTGATGTAGAGGCAATGGAAAAAAAGAGAGATAACGCCTAAAAACTCTGTTGGCATTCGGTAATTCCGTGATTTACTCGAATATTTAACAAAACTTGACACGAATATTTCGAGATCAAAATTAGCCAAATCGGTCCAGCCGTTCTCGAGTTTTAGCGAGACTTACGAATAGCTATTCATTTTTATATAAATAGATTGTCGGCGTTTATACTATAGGAGAGAGACCTAAAAAGGGCCATAATTATAAAAACATTCTAACCGTGTACATAATAAGTCGATTAGCAGATTCTAAATTTTAATTCTCCATCGACATTTTGAATTTAGAATGTGCTTATCAAAAGTTTTTTAAATAAGGCTGCAAATGTTTGACACTTATCTGTGGCTTTAAATCAAGTTTAGTATCGGTCAATATTGTTAAAAGTTGAGAGCAGAAGTGGCCGAGTGGTAACGGACCCGACTTACGAATTGCAGGTCGCAGGTTCAAACCCAGCCAGGTGTATTACTTTGTGTATTTTGTTTCATCACCACTGCTCTCAAAACGGTGAAGGAAAACACCGTGAGGAAACCGGCAAGTGCTAGAACCAAAATTTCGAAGACATGTGTCATACACTAACCCGCATTGGTCCCCCGTGGTGGATTACGGCCCATTCCCTCTCCTAGAGAGAGGAGGCCTGAGTCCCAGCAGTGGGAACATTAAAGGCTGATTATGCTTATGCAATATTGTTAGTTAAGTTTAACCTACGCAAGAAAACACATCAATAATTACAGTCTTGCCTTATCAACATAATTCATTCTTATATTCTGATTATTAAAACAGGTAAGTAATTTAAAACTACATAAAATAATTCTTGATTACTTTAGGATAAAAAATATAGTTACCTATTCTGATAAAACTTGATCGCGTCACTAGGGCGTTTGTGTTTGCGTGCGTATATAGTGTAGTCGGTACTATTAGGATAACTAATTTCATAAAATAAACACTAACTATGCGTATTTAAGTAAAATTTCAGTGCTTGAATTATGATTGTATCTATTGTATGTACTTTTCGTACAGTAAAAAGATATAGTACCTACGCCAAATAAGTTGAACCAAAATTGCCGTCTATGGCGGCCGTTGCTATGGTTACGCGCAGCTCTCCGCTGTGCCGCTGACCCGAAAATCTGTTACTGCGCATTGAAGGACGATCGCCATTTTGCTTCAACTTATAGGCACAATAGATAAGATATGGAACAGTACGGAAACTACCTACAAATGTTCGAAACGGCACACTCACACAAACATACGCATCGACGAGACTCCTAAGCGTTTCTCGCGGTGCTGTCAGTAGCGAGTGGTCACGTTTAAGTTTATTTTCGCGATCTTTATA
Organism: Mythimna vitellina; assembly: GCA_949316375.1. Taxonomy (NCBI): domain Eukaryota; kingdom Metazoa; phylum Arthropoda; class Insecta; order Lepidoptera; family Noctuidae; genus Mythimna; species Mythimna vitellina. Next base: position 9,913,627 of record OX438703.1, on the reverse strand, counting down.
AAAATGCAACTCTTAATAAATTAATGAAATTTTTTGTAGTTGCTTTAAAAGAGAACACATAAACTGCAAAGTAGCTGAATTAATTTACAAAGAATTAGACAAAATCAGTTTTATAGTACCCTGTCCTTGTTTCCCAATAGTTTATATAAAAAAGCTGTTCATAACAATGAGAATTCTTCACACTATAATATTTAATAATAAAGAATTCCGAACGTGTCGTAGCAGACGAAAGTATTTTTCAGTGTATAATTTGTAATTTATGAGGAATAAAGTTATTTTTTTATGTAATGATTTTTAATTATAGGTACCTATCAAACACATTTTCGGGTTGGTCAGATGAAAATGCGTGGCAAATACTCGAAAACCACCGCTTTAAGCTAGGTCTGCCCGCGCGCCACCTTCTGCGAGTACCGCTTGCCCACTCCGTAGAGCGCGCACGAAACGTCTTCGTCCAACCGCGGCTCACCTACGTTCCCGCCCAAACTTGTAGACGGTTACGCTGTAATGACAAGTTAAAGATCTACAAGTTGTGTGTCAATATAAAACTGTTTCCTGTATTTTAAACTATAGTCTTTTGCTGAGATTAATCGCCGCGACGCCATATGATTACCTATTTAAATTTTATTTGTAAACTAGTTATTTCAATTCGATTGATTGTTCATTACAGAACTCAATTTTTTTTTTAACATAACAGCAAACAATATCAAAGACATTAAAAGTGATGACCCTATTGCTTCAATGGAGCCTAGGTAATTATTTTATCAACTTGACTTAGTATATCTATACTGTTCCATATTTATACTGTGTTTTTACCCACCTACATCGTTGCGCATTGTACGGTGTACGTGTAACCTACCTACTTGCCAATTTACTAAACTACTACTATCTACTAAAAACCATTAACTGAATGTTATTTCGAATTTCGAGTTCATAGCTACATTAAGTACCTGTCTAATTGATAAGTCTACCATATAGGTATTGCTCTTTTGTATTTAGATGGATAAATTATGTAAAATAAGTACTTATCTATTGTAAAGTTTTACAGTGAAGACATTAACATATAAAAAATTATTAAGTAAGTTGTCAGGATATTAGAATATAACCTTACCTTTAAGAAATTTGCTCATAAAGTACAATTACTTGTATTATTTGATGCATCTTAAAGGTAATTAATAGCGATGAACATCTCTCGTTTCACAAATTCAAAATAATATAAATAAAATCGCAAAAGACGTCCGACTTCAAAAACTTAAAAACAACAAAAATGACAAATAAAGTAGTAAACACACATAAAAAATTATAATATGTACCTGTAAATGTAACCAGATAATTATAAATATCGTTAGTTTATGATAAATCAGTCCGAAATTCCTTTTTTTAAGTTTATAGCATTTTGAATGTCCGGCTGTATTTTGATTAAAATATGATTTTCCACCGTAAAAAGAAATTTAACGTAATTACAATTATTAAAACCATTATTTCAACCCTCTCAGTTCTTCTAACTCTAATGAATACTAATTTCATGACAAAGTCATCCAATATTCCTTGACACTGCGCCGTGGTGAAAAGGTAGTATAGATGCTAAACGAATGACAATTTAAATTCGTAAATAAATGAGAATACTTATGTGACTACTTTATAAACATATAAAGCGTAAAATAACAAAATATTGATAACTCTATGTTTACATCGAATGCTGAGCATGTGGACCACGGCCGGATGATGTAAGAGAGCAATAAACTTGTGAGATGAATAATATTTTTCATATATTAACGTCATGTGGTTTAACCAAAACACTAGGGTATAGTCTTATCAGGGTATTTTGTATGATCTGGATGCAACGTCGCGCGTAAGGTCACGGCTGATGTTGAATGGATTCGGCATAGCAGGTCATCCATGTCGAATCGATTATGATTTAGAGATTGCTCGAAATAGTACATAATAGGCTCTGTTTGATGCTATCACGTTAACACCGTATGTGTAGTCGTCAAATGTAGTAACAATAATATTTTGTATATACTCGTAATACCGTGTTCTTGTGTGTCACTCACTGACTGACCGATCACCAAAACTCTAAGGCACTTCTAGCAGACGTAAAAGCTTCAAATTTAGAATAAAATTAGTGTATTGTAAAAACTAAAAAAATTTGCAAATTCGGTACAGTTTTCTAGATACACCAACTGTATAAATAACTTTGTAATCCCACATAAATATAAAGGATTACAAAGTTATATTTGCAGTGAATGAATCAGTGTACCTGTATATTTATAATATAAAGAAATCTACAAAAAGAAATGAGATGCCATCAAAAACATAACTTGCAAAGTCAATCTTTTTTTTTTACATAAAAAAAATGTAATATTGATATGATCACTAAAGGTGTTGCAGAAGGTCCCTTTAGTAGGGATTGAATAAATTAACCAACTTGGTATTACATGGATCTCACAACTTTTTACGGTAGAAGAACTCGTTTTTTACAAGTTATGTTTTTTACACAAAGACGTCAACATATTTTTATTTTATAGGTATGCTTTAGCTAAACTCATGTGATGTTTCAAGTAGTTTACTACTTGTTTGAGATAGGAAATCATCAAATAATTCTTCTGCTCTAGGTAGAGCGAGAAGTAGTGTTAAAATTTTACTAAATAAAAAAGAAAAACTAACTATGATCCTTCTGTTCCGTCTCAGGGCCGCAGTAACTCTTTCGAACAATCCCGCAGCCCAAGCTATTATATGTTTCGAGGACACACAGGGCGGAAGTACTGATAAGATGTAATTCTAATTAGGATGACTGGCACTTCAAAAGTGATTTTAAGCGTACATATGCGTCGCCTTAATTGGCACATGCATTATGAAGAGATGAAGTTTGAACGTTTGGATGTCGGAGGCAATCTCTGGATGCACTGATCATTTCACTAGTACAAAGCTACACTACACTATAACTGAGTCAAATTTTATCCAGGAAAAAGGAACGTTTCATTCACTATCTTAGTTATCATTTTTTTAATTGATATAATTTTAACAAATGTTAATTGTTTTAACTTATCTAAAGCTTTTGACTTAGTGTCTCATAATCCATTGCTGCAGAATTTAGAAAAAAAAAACGGGATAAAAAGGGCCTGCCCTTGATTGGATATCATTATATCTGTACACAACAACAAGCTTGTAACAAATACTAAAAGAAATAACGATTTGACATCTCATACTCATCCGATTTTACATGCAACTAATATGGCGTTCCACAAGGAAGTGTTCTGGGGCTAATCCTGTTCATATTGTATTAAATTCCATTATCAGATTACAAATATAATGATCGAAGATAAATGGTTTTTACGATATAATCTTATAATGCAGGGTAACAGTACCGATCACAATAGAGCATTCGTTGCGCAAAAAAGTGCATTAGGACAATTAACAACCTGCAACCAGATGAATTATAGATTACTCAAAAAACTTGGTTTATTACCACTACGGTTTCTTTACATCTACGCAAAATATGTATGTACGTTAGGAAGCATCAGAATTTATTTGTTATAGCAGACGATATTAATGTTCGCAACCGATGAGACCCCAACAGGCTCGTACCAAGCAACACCTCAAGGTCAACCAATTATAATAAAAGCTGCGACACGTGCGTACGCTTATATAGCATAGCATAGCATAGTCGGCCTTATAATGTTCCCACTGTTGGGACTCAGGCCTCTGAGTGGCCCATTCCCTCTCTCTTTCCTCTCTAGGAGAGGGAATGGGCCATAATCCACCACGCGGGCCCATTGCGGATTGGTGGATGTCACATGTCGTCGAATTTTTGGTTCTAGGACATGCCGGTTTCCTCACGATGTTTTCCTTCACCGTTTTGAGAGCAGTGGTGATGAAATAAATTACACAAAGTAATACGCCTGGCTGGGTTTGAACCCGCGACCTACAACTCGTAAGTCGGGGCCGTTACCACTCGGCCACCACTGCTCAATAATAATAATACGCTTATATAATAATAACTTATTACCAAGTGATTTATAAACTTTAAACATTTTTTTTTCTTCGAAAATTTTTATTGTATGTTATTGTACGAACATAACAAATATTTGCATGCTGATACTTAGCGAAACATGTTTGCGCCTTTTTATCAACTTATAAACAGTGTTTTTTACAAATGAATATATTATTATTACAGTAATGTGCAAATAATGCGCCCGCCGGCATGCATAATATTTGATCATAGCTGTTATTTCACATGTATACTTATAAAACGTCAGGAGTTAGTGCATGCTTCCAATTGGGCGTTTGTTATAGAGAAGTACCATCAAGAAAAACGGTAGAAACTCTTTTGAAAAAAGATTGATTTATACGATGATACACTATATTATATTAATTCTATAGTGTGGTATATATTATGGGACAAATTAGACCAGTCAATATTAATCTGTGGACATATTTACCTCATAGATCTGCACGTCAGATTCGTTAAGTTCGTCGGGTTGCGCAAGTATGGAGCCATAGGGGTCAACACCGACCACGACGCACTGCGGGCAGCGCTCCTTAATCTTGTGACCCACGCCGGAGATGGTGCCGCTGGTGCCGGCGCCCATTACCACCATGTCCACATCGTCGTCCAGCGACCACAGGATCTCTTCCGCCGTGCCGTCGAAGTGCGCCAGGGGGTTGCATGGGTTATTGTACTGCAATTATTTTGAAACTCATACATCTGGGTCTACATAGGCGTAAACCGGTAAATTACATCGCGTGATCTGGTTGCACCCTTAGGCGTTGTTTAACAGAGAGCGATTGTCGCTCGAATACGCCACTGTCGAGTTCATCTGTATAGCAATTCTAGTACGCGCTATTAGTTGCTTCTAGCTCTCATTCAGATAAATTTTAGACTTTGGTGATTAAAATCATATAGCAACCCTTTGAAGGAGCAATGGGGTGTCTGAATTACATAATAATATAATAGTGGGCACTAAACACAATATAAAATTATTGACATTAAGCAATTTAAAGGCGCCTATTCCAGAAGAAAGGTTTTAGTGGTGGTTTTAGTAGTCAGTACTAGAAAAGTGGAAAGCTATCTATCCACACCAACTATCAGACTCAATTAAACATTGCCAAACAAACTCCATGTTTTGCTTCACCATTCTCTTGCATAACCTATGATAACATTTTATTTAATAATAGTGCAAATTCAACTATACCTATACTAGTGAAGCTAAAAAATAACAATAACTAAAATATATTGGGAAGTATCCCAATATATTATAAGTAGTTGTTGTTACTTTTTATGGTATGTGCCATGTTTCACGCAAATAAACTCTTTTTCTTTCTTTACTAATATATTCTTCACTAAAGTCAAGAAATATTATTGACTAGCTTATGCCAGCAGTTTCGCCCACATGAAAGGTTTCTTCGCACAACTTTGGACCCATTCCTTTCGAATTTTAGAAAATCCTCTCTTAGTGCTTGTCTATGGCATAAAAAGAAACTTTGTACAAAATTGCACATTCCTAGACCCAGTAGTTTTTAGTTAGAGCATTGATATGTCAGCCTTTATACATAGGTATATATATTTATAGATTGGCACATACTTGGTCCAAGAGGACTGCATCAGGGATCTCTTTGGCTAGTCTCTTAGCCACCATGATGTTACTAGTTGGATCATCCCATGCTGCTTCAGTTGGGGTTCGGATTATTTCAGCCCCCAGGGCTGTTAATGTGTTCACTTTCTCATCAGACATTTTTTCTGGTAATACTATTATACACCTATAACCTAGAACAGATGGAATTAAGTTTATTTATTTAAGAAGAGTTTAGTTTTTTCTTAGATATCAAACAACACAGAACAAGAAAGAAAATGGAATTTATTTATTGTTATATGAGTTTTAGATGATTTTCAGAAAATCTATTTAGTATTAATGGTGTTAGTAGTCATTTACCTCTAACAGCGGCAGCAAGGGCCAGCCCAATGCCAGTATTGCCAGAAGTAGGCTCCACAATAACAGACTTGCCAGGCTTCAGTACACCCTTCTCCTCAGCATCAATTACCATCCGGTAAGCTATGCGGTCCTTCACTGATCCTCCAGGGTTTAAAAACTCACATTTTGCATCTGATAACAAAATCATATATAAATGAAACAAACTTTATAAGCCATATTGAGCTCATGAGTTTTCTCTATTTTTAAATATTTAGTCTCTACATTGGTAGGATTTTTTTTATTTGATAAAGTAAAAGAACATTTTATATTATATGCTAAATTATAATTTTAAATTAAATAATAAGTAGATATAATAAGTTCAAGTAAAAAATTTTTTGATGGATGGCCTCAGAACACTGACGTGTTCTGAGGCCATCCATCAAAAAATTTTGAATGTCTGCATCACTCAATGGGAGAAGTGTCCAAGCTTATAATGAAAAGAAGTGAAGGTGCAAGTTTAAGTTGTAAAGTGAAGTTTTTTAATCATTGAATTGTGAATTAAGGATAGAAAAAAAACCTAGCAATTAAGTTTATATATATTTAAATAACTACACTACAAAAAAAAAATCGTTTACCCAAACACAAAATACTGAACTTAATTTCTCTAATGTTCTATCACAAAATTGTATGTAAAATATTTTTATCAGATCAAGTTTTTTAATTATAGGTACAAGAAGTTTGTAACAATCTTATTCATGGTATCAAGTGTATCAATCATTATTGTCGTGTTTAATTAATATAGTTAGTTACATAAGTATTGTTAAAATGTCCTCAAGAAACTGTTAATTAAATTAGAATAACTTTTGCTATGTTTGTGGTAAAATTATTTTTGATGAAGACTGCAAATACAGAAGCAGTAAACTTCCAAATTCTGGTAAAAAACATTGAAAAAAAATGTGTTTCTGCAGTAATATGTGAAAATTGTAGAAACAATTAACCGGGCTGCAGGGAATAAAACATTATTGCGTTCCTTACCCGACATTGCCTTGCAGTTCAAGTATAGAAAATAAACCAAAGCACGTAGACTTTTGCATATTTAAAAACCGTCTATCCCAAACTCTCTGATGTTAAACTTAAAAAAGGAATCTTTGTAGGTCCTCAAATTAACGAATATGTAATATTATAATTTAATAGTAAGTTAATTATATAATATTGATAATTTTGACTAAGTATCATTTATGCAGTGTTGAAAAAGATGTTTCAAACCAGTAGTTGCAAATTTCTTAAGCAACAATAAAACTAAGGATTATGAAGAAATTATATCCAATTTAATGAATAAATATCTCAAAATGGGTGTAAACATGTCATTGAAAATTTACTTTTACATTCACACTTGAATATTTTTCCTGAAAACCTGGAAAGTGTGAGTGACAAACATAGTAAATGTTTTCATCAGGATTTAAAGTTCTATGAAGAGAGGTATTAAGGTTTCAGGGATAAAAATATGCTAGCCGATTACTACTGGAGTACTTCAAAAGAAATTGATACTAATCAGTATAAAATAAAAAGTAATTTATGCCAATTATGATTTAAGGTTTAAATAAGTGAAAAATTCGCAATAAATAAAATATTAATATTTGTAAAATTTAGCATCCTCATTTTTTTTTTCTCTTCAATATTTGGATACTAAGGGTTAATTAGGTACTCTACTGATTTTCATTGGTTTCATCTATGGGTAAATAATGCTGTAAAGTAATGTAAATAGAAAAAGTACTCACACATATCACATTTTATACCTTCTTCTTTAGGTATTTTCGAGAGTTTTACTAGTGGGGTATTACCAATTACATTTAGGATATCTGGATGAATTTTCTGGTTTCTATCACTGAAAATTAAAGGTAACATTAAATCTCAGTATTTCTTTCTTCTTAGGTGTACTTGCAATATTTATATTAAAGTTGTTACATATACTTACAGAGGTCTTACAATGTGCGGCATTTCCTTGAGGTTAAAGAATTTCCTCACCACATTTTCAGTAGTGTCGTTGACTTCCACATTGTTAGACATTTTACTGCTTTTTCAGGCAGTTTAACCTAAGGGTTATAAAACTTTGTTATCGTACATATGCTAAGAATTTTAATTATGATAAATAATAAAAGTTAGACCCGTGATTTAAACTGGTGATAACTTTAACACTGATTATAGATGTTGTCTTGACATAATAAATAAAATTCTATTAGAAGTATCCTAACACCAACCAGGTCACTATAGTTTCCGCTAGCCACACAGCAACTTTTTTAATAAAAAAAAGTTTATTCCGAACACTCACACTCGACTTTTATTACAAGCCACTACTGACAGTTCTCACCAAAGACTGAAGCAGTGAAAAACTGCGAACACAGAGCACCTTTTTATTACACGGCAAGACTTGTTCCACAGAGTACCCGACTGGTTCTTCTCAATATGCAGCGAGTGTAACTCTTTCGTCTTTACTGAACCGACTCACTGTTCCAAAACATTTTAGTGTTCCGAAAGATTAGAACTTAAGTAATGTTTTAAATACATCATTTGGAACAATTGGAACACTGAAACACACTTTACTTTAGGAGACCTGCAGTTTTTTTTAAATTCAAATTAAAACGTAAATTGTTTAGGTATAAAACATCTACTTAAAATTATTCTTAAATCAAAATTCAATTAAATAAAACTATTAGAGCCTGTCCGCACAGCGATATTTCATTGCGCGGTTTTTTTTCGTCATTCTGTAACACATTGAATTTTATAGAAGTATCCGCACAGGCGATAAAAAAAACGCGCGATAAAAAAATCTGTGATTTCATACAGATTTGACGCAATGCGGTACGGAAATAAATCCGCGCGAATGTTTCTTCGCGGTGAAGTATCACTGTGCGGACAGGCCCTTAGTGTTTATGACGCGACGTAACAGATCACGATTCATTACAGACAACAGCCAGTGTCTGTGTTTGTATCTTTTGAGCCGTTGTTCCAATTAATACATATTACTGTTCCGGAACATTTCAGTGATTCAGATGCAAATGTTCCAACCGCAACGATGACACATATTGCCCACGCCTAGTTCCTTTCCTGCGTTCAAAAGGATAGAGTTAACTATAATGACATGTTCAGGGTAGATACTCTACGCTCGCATTTTTGAACGCGAACATAGAGTTCAACTGTCAATGCCAAGCAAGTGTCAGTTATGGCCACTTAAACCAACCTATCCTACTCTGAGTTAGAGTTAGTTGGGTTAACTCTAGGGTAGCTACTCGAGCTATAAAGGAACGACGTGAGCAACTCGAAGCATTTTTGAACGGTTGGAGTAGTAACTCTACTCTACTCTGGTTATTTTTGATCGCAGGGCAGCATTTCACAGAGAAACTGTCAATGTCAATTCTGTCCACTGTCGTCTTTGGCATTGTCAAACTAATCGAGCCAAAAATATGTTTTCTATTTTTTAACAATGGCAAGAGAAATTATTCGGCCAATGTCTAAAGCCGTATTTAAACATTCGTGTGAGTGGCGACGCGCGATGAGGCGAGGTGAACTACAAACATGCACAGACCCGCGTGCTTGCTATTGGTCTCGCTTAGGTACTTTATTCACGATAGTTTTGTTGAACTACGAGGCGAATAGCGAGTACAAATGTGTAAATGCAGTATCAAACAAATTATAAAATTAAGTAAATATATTACACTAGTCTACAGTCAAACTGTGTGAGTGTTGTTTTGCGGTTTTTTAGATGTATTTATTAATACATACCAAATATGATTCTGTATATGTCTAACTTACTAACTATTTCAGCTATCCTGAGAAATCCTGAGTGAATCAATATTAAAACTGTTAGCTTCTAATGTTTAAAAAAGTCACGTTAGACCTTTATTATGAAAATAAACATAAAAAAAACATGATAAACACGATCAATTTAAAATTTTAATATTACCAGTGCCATGTAAAGGTATTTTTCTTGTTACTTTTTTTTTTCAAGATACTTCACTAGCTAAGATGCAATATTGAAAATCTAGATGATGGAATTTTACTAGACTCCGCGCACGTTAAGTCTGCGCGCGGCCAAAATCGGAACTATTCGTTTGACGCCATCTTGACGTTTATTTCAGATGTCAGGAGTGTGATGAGCGTTTCAATCGCGCGGCCATGACGATAATTAAAAAAAAACTATGCTAAGATTTTGTAAAAAATTGTAAAAGATGATTCCCAAAACCATAAATTTGTCAAAGTTATGGTTAAAAAGTTATAAGGGTTTGAATGTGGCCGCGCCATTGAAACTGGTCTGAAGTTTTTTGTAAAACGTAGATTTGAATTTGTCGAAACTCGTAAAAATACAAGAAAAAATAGGTTTATATTTCAGGAGCTGTAAGACTAAAACTCCATGGCCGCGCCATTGAAACGGTGAAATACACGTCATTGCCGAAATCTCACTGAAAAAGTGTCTCAGAGGTCTGAAGTTTTTTGTAAAACATAGATTTGAATTTGTCGAAGCTTAGTTAAAAGAACTGTTGCGTTTCTAAATTATTAGGCGCTTTTTTGTACAAATATTAATATAATCTATATTTTTTTACCTAATAGTATGTACGAAGCTCAAACTTAAATTCGTGAAAGTAGCAATTAGTAAGCAATTATTGATACAACAAACTTTTAGAAATTCTGCGATCTCCATGCTGAACACGGAGGCTACCATCCATCCTGACGTTACAACGGCTGGTCAAAAAACTATACATATTTCTCTGAATGTATCATATGTAGCAATTATTGAAGAAATGTAGCAAATATAAGCAATAGGGTAGCAATTCTTGAACATACTTTCAGAGCCGCTTGCCATAGACAACCAGCCATTCTGACGCTAACCAATAGTAGGTACACTTTTAAGTAAGAAAGCGTTTAGATCTCCGGCTGGATCTCATGGCGGTATGGATGCAGTGACTGTCGCAACCAAGCGCTGGGCTTGCCACAATCGTGTTAGTAAGTCTCCTGTTTGAGAAGTGGCTAGAGAGGTACCACGGTGTCCACACTTTCCGCAAGACGCAGGTCCTTACCAAAAGCAGTTGTTTCAGGAGGTTCCTGTATCGGATTTGGCAGAAAGAAATACGATTACGGGTGTCTATCTACTATTTATGTCTTCTTTCATAAGAAAGGCATCGAGACCTAAGGGGGAATTAGGGGGTTCAAAACCCTCTGTTTAAACCCCCTAATTCTCCCATATATACGTGTTTGTGTGAGGTAATGGTACAATAGGTACTTAAATGAAACAAATATATATTTTGATTAATAAATAGATTATGTATTAGTAGTGGGTATTATTCATTAGCCGTCATGAGTAATTGTATCTTAATAAGTAGTTTCTTGTTTGGTTAAATATGTCGCTGATGTTCGATGATGTAGTCCAAGACGATTTCAGATGTTATTATGCCTTTTGGTATAAATCCTGAAAGATAAAATTAAAGAGGTTTAGTTTATTACGCGATATAAAAATATCCTCGTTACAGCTTTTTATAAGCTAGCTATTTTTTTAGCTATTTCCAAATACCGACTTATTAAGTTTTTAAAAATTGAGTCGGACGAGGAGCGATAAGGGCGGTCGTTGGTTGGTAGGTAGATTCAAACAAATTCGGAAACACGAACAGTTTTAGTTACCACAAGTCCACAACATCAAACAGGTAATTTAGAACTAATCGTAGACTTCGCCTGAATATATAAAACTTAATTTTCAATTCGCTTACTCGAAAATCCGCTCTTATTCCTACCGTCGTTTGGTATACGTGGAAATTTGTCACTGCAGCCCTCGGCTCCATAGACTCCTCGCCAAGGCTCGGGTGAATGCCGCAGTCACAATGACAAACTTTCTCCACTTGTATCAAAATGTACTACATATTTGAAAAAGGCTTCGGCGCCCTTTAGTAGCGATGGGTCCATAGGCAATTGGCTCTATTGTCTTTATCGAGAATCCGGAAATCGGATTTCATAATATATGGTACAGGGGACTTGACTTTTAACTTATTTTGTCGTCCAAATTTGGCCCATCCCAGTGCGCGGGGTCGTAGTATATGCTACTCTTGCTGCGTGGCTAATAACTGTATTAGCCACGCAGCAAGAGTAGCTGGCAAGAGTAGCTGGTACTGGGCTGGGCCAAATCACTGGATTTGGCCCAGCCCAGTGCGCGGGGCGTAGTATATGCTATTCTTGCTACATGGCTAATACAGCACAGTGCCTAGGTAACCAGAAGAAACATTTAACAAAAACCTGGGCACCGACTAAGGCGTGGGACTACAAACGAAGTGCGTGTATTGATTCATATTATTATAATCGAGCTCATGAATAATACACGGTCTAGTTACTCAATGTCGTTTTCCTCATAGACTTAGCTCTGTAGGAATTTATGTTACCTATTTAGCATTACTTAAAAACCTAATTAAGTAGGTATATGCAGGTGAGCCGGTTACTTTATATTCTAGTGAATGGGTTGAGTCGGTTAGTAACTTTTTGTATCTGATTACTAAGTTGTCTATTCTTGATAGCTACTACCGTAGTACAGCAATTTTAGATACTGAGATTAGCATAGACGGCCTTATAATGTTCCCACTGTTGGGACTCAGGCCTCCTCTCTAAGAGAGGGAATGGGCCGTAATCCACCACGCGGGCCCAGTGCGGGTTGGTGGATATCACATGTCTTCGAATTTTTGGTCCTAGGACATGCCGGTTTCCTCACGATGTTTTCCTTTACCGTTTTGAGAGCAGTTGTGATGAAATAAATTACACAAAGTAATGCGCCTGGCTGGGTTTGAACCCGCAACCTACAACTCGTAAGTCGGGGCCGTTACCACTCGGCCACCACTGCTCTCTACTGAGATTATCAAAAGTATATCCAGAACTTTACGAAAATTCTGCCAGCAGGGATTACTTATTACCTTAGGTCGTTTGTGCATTTATTCGTTTTTTTCCCCCACTGCGTCTGTCTGCATGAATGCGATTAACTCAAACACTACTGAACGGATTTGAGAAAGTTTAGGCGTAGAATACATGCGTGACATAGTAGTGAAAAGCCGAGAATTTTAAGATTCTCAACACCCGTGCGAAGCTGTGGCCTTTGGTTTAGTTTAGAGTAAATGCATAAACGGTAAACGCCCTTCTTGCAGAGAACCTTTAGTGTAAGAATTAATTATATTACCTGGGCCGTTATTATTCCCATTAATATATTCTTCGACGACCACCACAAATGGTGCTATATCTAATATTCTCGCCGCTAGCCCCACGGTTGGGCTCCCTCTGTTTTCTGCAATCTTGTAATACTTTTTCATCACATGTTTGATGACTGATTCGTTGAAATCGAGATTACCCTTCTTTTTTGGATTTGTGGCTTCAGATCTTAAACTGTCTTTACTAACGACGCCTTTGAGGAAACTGAAAGAATACATATTTACCTAAATAAAAGTTTTTTTGTTTCTATATGTGTTGAAGGGATGGATGGAAAACCTTTTATTAGGGGCACTATGAGATTGCATGGAAAAAATATTTTCATCTGAACGACGACATAGTCAAACAGAGGATCACAGACACGTTTAATTAATGCTGTAGTTCCTAACACAGCGTAGTATTACATTACCTACGTTTCGGGTATTATGGCTTAGGGCAGTTTTTTGACCTGGGACGACTTTGGTTTTTTTGTGGTTAGCAGGTACCAGATGACCAGAATAAAATTTAACATTGTTTATCTAAAAAATATACCATAACTTCAAAACTTATACCATATATTCTTTAAAATCAAAACGTGGCTTTTGATTTTTGTTTTTTATATGACACTGGTCGTAGAAAATACAAAAATTCTGATAGAAACTTAAATTCAATTAGCTATGTTCCTTTTTAGTTATCTATTTTCACATTTGAAACGTTTTTCGGACCATATTTTAGCGCTTGTGGATCACCAGTGGTCAGCGGACCTCAAGTTGGAAACCACTGGTTTAGAGGGAGTTGTTAAGTAGGAAGAAGAATATGAACATAACTGGTCCCTGTATGTAAATCAATTTAATATAAGAATATCTATGTAATACTAGGAGGTCCACTACATACCCATCATCATCGACGACGAAAGCTACTGTATCATGAGATCGCATGGCTGCGAGTGCGTCCAAGCAAGAGTTTTTCTCTTTAACAGCCGGCACCGAGCGGATGATTTTTAAATTCGAAATACTCCTTGTCCACCAGCTGAAATATTTAAGAAGAGTTAAATATTTTTATTAATATTAGAAACCAGTATTATTAAAAATAATATTAAATCTAAACTAAACGAACGTAGGTACAAGGTTTACGGAGGTGACATTTTTTGTAAAAGAGAATCTCAGGGATACAGGAAAATTCTTTCACGGGTAGAGACACATTTTTGCTGAGTGTTAAATATGCTAGTTTTTATTTTTATATTATATTATTAAATAAAGTGTTCGACCATTATTCTGTTCGCGATAAACTAAAAAAATACTGAACGCATTTTCATGCGGTTTTTACTAATAGACAGAGTGATTCTCGAGGAAGAAAATTAATTTAAATAAAAAAGAAATTTCAATGACTTTTAACAGCCGTGCCTAGCTTTTGGGTTTTTAAGTTACGACATAAAATACATTTTGTATATCTATTTATAGCATCCATAGAATGAAAGTGGACCCAACTTAAAATTACAGTTTGTGGAAAATTACCAAGGACGTCTTTAAAATGTATTTGTAGAACTGTTGATAAGTATCTCCCGTGTTTAAAATTCTCTATCATTCATAATTAAGCTCTGTTTCATTCCAGGGTTTTAGAGCAGGTAAGATTTTTAAGGTCAGTTTATAATAAAATCTTAAGTTGAGTTAAATTTTGAGTTAGGTCACCTCATTCTAAGGATGCGCTATGTCATTTTTATACAGCGGATTCCTTATGATTGACATAGGGTTACATACAGGAAGTCGCGTTCAGGAGGTTCCTTGAACAGATTGGCCTCCATCCACTGGTCGCTCACGAACTTTGTCATATAGTTGCGGATGCCGTCGGGGAGGATCACCACCACTTTCTTACCACGATCGAGTTTGCACTGTTTCGCGGTTTGAATGGCTGAGTACATATTCGCCCCACTGCTACCGCCTGAAAATATGAGGGAATGGAGCTTTGTGTATGATTTCCACCGAGCATGTCGTGCCGGAGCGCATTTTGAAATGTCTTAAGAAATTGAACTGACCATAAAGCAAATCGAAGTGTCTTGTTAAAATGGTAGCTGCTGCGTGCCGCGTGTGTGAAGATCTGAACGAGTTCAATGTCTACACAAATTTTATAAAGAGGTAAAATTTGTTTGTATGAGATAACCTCTGAAAGTACTGGTCCGATTGCTAAAATTTTTTCACCGATACAAAACTGACATCAATAGAATTCCTGATTCGAGTGACATAGGCTATATTTTATGTACGCGGGCGAAGCCGCGGACAAGAACATACTTATAGATATATTTCTAAATACATACATATCATACATAAATTACACCCAGACTTAGAACAAATGATCGTGCTCATCACGCAAACAAATTTTGTCCTGGGTGGGAATCGAACCCACGACCTCAGGCATAGTAGTTAAGGCCACAGGACACAGCCAATAGACCAACAGGCCAGTCAACCACCAACACACACAAACACTCCATAACCGCTTCAAAGAATATTGCCATGGTTTGGACCAAGTGCTGCCCAGGAATGAAAGTAGTGCCAGTGGTATTGTAGCATTAATGTACAGAAAAAAAAAATTAAAAAGAAATTGGTCCCAGGGAAACCAAATAAAAACCACTTTTGTTTTTAATAAATATTTCTCATTTAATCATGTTTCTTGTATCAAAACCGTTCGAGTTAGTGTTTAAGGATAGTGTATAGTCTTCTGTAGCCGAACATTCCTCAACTTGGCCTCAATCTTATCCTTGGCGGCAAAAAACTTGATTTTTTGCCGCCAAGGAAACAGTTTTGAAACGGTATTTTTAGATACTTATAACTTTTTCTATTGAAATTGGCAGTGGGACGCTCATATTAAAATCTCTAAGGTAGATTAAGCTCAGCTGCATAATATGCACTAAGAAAAATAAGGGAATTGACAGATAGGGATAGCCATAGCTAAGTTAGTTTACTATGCTTATTTTCACAGCATTATAGTTTATGGCATATTGTTCTGTAGCTGATGTCGAATTAATTTTCATATCGCAAAAGAGAGCAATCCGGGCTATTTATAAAATAGATATACTGACTCTGCCTTTACTTTATATTTCAGAATGTACCTTGTATGTTCGAAAAAACTTGGGACTTTTCAAATAAAAGCGATGTTCATAATATAAACACGCTTTGGAAATTGTAATACATTATAAAATCGTATTAACTTCTATTAAGTACTCCATCTTTATTTTAATTTAATTATATCTTTTGATAAATGCTATTGGCAGTGAATTGAAATGAATGTGTTTTTGCAATGTTTTTTTTTACATTATTTAGACCTCAGCCACCTTAAATTCATAAGGTATTTATTATTGTAGGTTTAATGATAGGTTTTTTTATCTTCTTTTTAGTATTTTTCAGCTTTTGGGTACATACGTTGCCTAGTCTACGCTGTCCTCTTATACTTATTAATATTGTATGTAATATGTATAAGTATTTAAAAAAAAAGAGACCATGGAGTTTTTTTTCAGTAATCAGTTACACTGAAAACAATTGTTATTTTTTTTATATTAAACTATCTGACTCGGTGAACTTCGTACCGCCTAATAATGTGATAAATGAAGAACCACTCAACCGATTTTGTGCAAACTTCACATAAACTATCTACTAAATAGTCCGAACAAAGCCTAAACATTTGGTTTGGATAGGTGCGCGTTCTTGAGTTATAAAATTACAACGAAAAGTGGCATTGATTTATATATATATAGATAATTTACAACAAAACATTTTTTTTTCTCTTTTCTCCTGGGATAGATTTTGGAGCGCTTCAGTTTACTGATTGGTGTTGACCTGAGGAACAAAATACAATATTTGTGCATTCTGGGCAGCACTTGTTCCAACTCTCATACGAAGATTGGCAATGTCCTTTCCTCAACACATTACCAAATGCGGTCCCGCGCGCCGTGAAGATAGAAACTATAAATTGGTTTCTGCCCCATACAGTATCCAGGCTGTCATTGTTTTAAGATTTTGAGCATTTGCACCTTATACTCATTACTATGCAACTAATTGCTTCCAAAAAATTTCTTACCACATAATAATCCTTCTTTTCTGATAATCTCTCTTGCCATGTTGAAGGACTCGTAATCATTAGACTTTACGACCTTGTCGATCACTGATTTATCTAATACATCCGGCACAAAGTCACCCCCAATTCCTTCGACCTGAAATATGTTTACACGAGTGTAATCTTGAACAGTCACATTTTGATCAATTTATATTTACTTACGTATTATATCTCTCGAAGACGATCCCTCGTTAGACACACAAACAGTTGTGACTAAATTAAATCAATTGGCGTGAAAAAATATATTCTAAGTCCATTTGAAGGACACTTCCTCCACTCCAATCGACTGTACCTCGAATAATTTCTAAAAACAACTAGCTATACCTAACGGTCAATTTGGTTGAGTCGAGTTGAGGATTTAGGTACAGAATATAGGACTAAGATTTGTAGTTTATAATACGAAGCAGGTCTATCAGAAATTTTAGTATAACCTACCAAGGTATAGTTGATCTATCTCATGAAAGGAGATTGTAGAAGGAATGTCACTTACAAAGTACAGGGCCATTTCGCCGTCACCAAAAATGATGGAGCCCTGCGGGTCCACGGTGACAATGATGCAGCCGGGGCACTTCTCTTTGAGCTTGCGGGCCACGCCGGTGACCGTGCCGCCCGTGCCCGTACCCATCACGAACATGTCTACGTTACCCAGCGCATCCAGGATCTCCTCCGCCGTGTGCTCATAGTGAGTCAGGGGATTCACTTGGTTTGAGTACTAAAATGTTCATAAAAACTTTAATATTATGTAACTGTTTATTCTAAACCTTCCTACGCACATAATAAAAGCAAATCGAAATATTCCTCCACAACGTTATTATTAGGAAAGGTACATATATTTAAATTCTAAATTAGACATAATTATCAAAAGGAATAGTCAACTCTACGCTATACAAAACAAAGCTCACATTCCATTGCAACTCGTCTAAATTTAGGGATTTTACTCAAAATACACAAAACCAAAGTCAATACTTGAGTTGGTGGCAATGGAATCAAATTGTCTCGAATTAAGAATAATAAACCAATATAGGTGTAACGCAAGTCTTAACTTTGTATTTGTGGTAGGTTCATTATAGAGCATATAATCCTGTGAATCAATGTGTAGGTATGGATTTTGATCCCACTAGTAGCTGTTTCAGGATACAACACATATTTGCACTTGATTTAAGTGGTTCAATTTTCAATAATCAATCAAATCCAAAATCACGCTACACACTTAGTCTCAAAGAGTCTGATCTCCAAGCTGAACAGACTCATGGTGTTTATATTTGAAATTATATGCTACGTACCTGGTTCAAAGACATCGCGTGCGGGTTCTGTTCCAGCAACCGCTTGGTGACGGACATGAAGCTGTCAGGGTCCTCATGGTGCGCCAGGGCTGGCGTCTGGACGATCTCGGAGCCGAGCAGACGCATGGTGCTCATCTTCTCATCCGAATTCTTGTCAGGAGTTACGATGGTGCAGTCATATCCTGGAAACATATAACTTTAAGCGTGTTCCACTATATCTGACAAATAAATACATTCTATTCTATTATATTCTGATTGTCAGTTTTGTACAATCAGTGCGATCATATGATTGCTGAGATTCGCTTAAGAAACACTTCGGAAAAAGGCATTAAATAGAATAAATAACTATAAAATTTTTTGTTAAATAATAAACTTGTCTCAGTTTTCCATTTGAAGGCTGATATAACATCAATTGAGTTGAAACATTTTAAACTACAAATTGTGTCGGAATCATAGTTACCGCAAACTGCAGCTGTGAGGGATACTCCAATGCCAGTGTTTCCAGACGTTGGCTCAACGAACCTGGTGCCAGGTTTAGCGACGCCAGCATGTTCCGCTTCTTTTACCATAGTATACGAAATACGATCTTTTATTGATCCTCCGGGATTCATAAATTCGCATTTTGCATCTATAACAAACAAAAGTACTGTAGTAAACATAACAAGACTTGCAGACAAAGCTATGAGGACGCCTCTTAGCAGATTAAGCAAAGACGCCGCGTAGCGTGCCAAATGAATTAACGTAGACGCCGCTTAGCAAATGAAGTTACGCAAACGCCGCGTAGCAGATGATGCTACGCAGACGGCACGTAGAAGATGAAGCTACGCAGACGGCGCGTAGCAGATGAAGCTACGCAGACAACGTGTAGCAGATGACGCTACGCAGACGGTGCGTAGCAGATGAAGCTACGCAGACGCCGCTTAGCAAATGAAGTTACGCAAACGCCGCGTAGCAGATGATACTACGCAGACGGCACGTAGTAGATGAAGCTACGCAGACGGCGCGTAGCAGATGAAGCTACGCAGACAACGCGTAGCGGATGACGCTACTCAGACGGTGCGTAGCAGATGAAGCTACGCAGACGGCGCGTAGCAGATGAAACTACGCAAATGGCGCGTAGCAGATAAAACTATGCAAACGTCACGTAGCAGATGAGGCTACGCAAATGCAGCGTAGCAGATGAAGTAGGGATGGGCGATATACAATGCGTTTCAAATAACAGATAAAAAAAAATATATTGTTGTTTACTATATTTTTTTTAAAATTTATTTATGGAGATATAGTAACGATGCATCCTATTGAACTATATATTGTTAATACTTCAAAATCGAATATACAAGGTGTAGTTTTGAATCGATTGAAAGGAGACAATTATGTTAGTGATTCTCGACCCGAATCAACAATAAAATGGGTGGGTATTTTTTAGAGTTACAAGTAGGTGGAGCCTCCGATAGGCTGTCGCACTCACGCATACAGTGACATGACGCGGGTTAAATCGCAACGGGTGATCTGTTTTTTGAAGAGGGTTATTAAGAGAGTTATTCAGAATTACACTCAATATTAAAAAATAAATAAAAATTATTATTGATTATTGACCAGGTATCGTATTTTTATATGATTATTTACAACTTTTATAATAACCTCCTGAAATTTTATACATATATTTTTTTGTTTGTTTTCGATGCATTGAATACACAAACTATGACCAACATTAATTAGCGTTTGACAGGCGTTTCGTGAATCGGAACGCAATAATCAGTTCAGCTAATATACAACACGCCTAATACTTATCGGTTTAACTGAATAGGTTATGTTCTCTTTGCAGCGAAGCCGGTAAAGCCAAACTTAAATATTAAAATAGAACCTAAACTTTTGTTTTTATATAGCATTAAAAATATATATTAAAATTTGTAAATAAAATAAAGCTATATTGAAAAAAATATTAATTAAAATTCATAACCACACAACATTCTGTGTTTGTTAAATTGCGTAAACTTTTGATTGTCATTTGGCGAACGGCAGGCTTGTATGGGAATTTCGTACTGCTATTAAAATTTCGCATATTGGGATATTTTTTTATTTAAAATTGGTAGTGATATGATAGACAAGTCCTGAAATGATTAGATTTTCAGAATTTGGGAAAGTTATAAAGTCAAACTTGATTTGCGTGAGTATATTTCACCCAAAAGTGCATTTCCGGATGGCGCGGGGATACCACACAGTCTTCCGCGAAGTTGCGAGCCTCAGAGCTGGTCTGGAGGCAACAGTCCTGGCACGCATGGACGATTTGAGCATGGAGATTTGCATCTCTATGCGCAAATCGGTCGTTTCGCCGCTGCCGCGACAATTAAGTCGTGGCTTGTGCTAGCAGAGTTCCCGCAGGATCTCATGGTGAAATGGCGACAGCGACTATTGCAACCCAGTGCTGAGCACGCCATAATTATGGCCCCTCTTTAAGCAGTGGCTGGAAAGACATCATGGTATCCGCACACCGCATCACCTTCCACATAACGCAGGTCCACCCCTCGACATGGTAAGTTCGAGAGGTTCTTGCACCGGATTCGTGCGAAAGAAACTGTAAAAGAAATTGTGTGGACCGCCCGGACGACACGGTAGAGTATACGTTGGAGGTGAGTCCCATTTGGGTGGAGCACCGCTGTGTCCTCGTGGGCCCTTGCCCTCTTGCGCTGGGCCCTGGTACAGGTCATGGTCCGGAGCGAGGAGGAATGACATGCAGTTGCTTCTTGCGAAACAGTAATGCTAGCGTAGGAGACGGCTACACGCATGAGGGAACGGTTTTCCTCACGCCCCAGCCACCGAGATTTCTACCCCGATTTCTAGCCACCGTAGACGTAGGCTTGCAAACGGTGAGCAATGGGTAGCTCACCGTCCGACCGACCGGTAACCGCCGCGTAGTGTTCCACGTGCGCCTCAAGTAGAAATCTAAAACAACTAAGCAAAACCGTAACCCGCAGCAGGTAGAAGCCTACCGGGGCCATGAGTTCTGCGAAAGGGCTACCCAGAACCCTGGAATGAAGGCGAATAAGGAACATAGACGTGGGTTTTAATCAGTAAAAGTCTGAGACGAAAGACCGGGAGAAGCCATAGGATAATTTCCCAAAAAAAATAAAACCCAAAAGTGCAATTGCATCTTTTTACACATTGTATTTTCCGATACAAGTTCATAGCGCTCAGCTTTAGCTAATATTTTTAGATAATCTCAGAAAAAGTATCCATTAAGTTATATCTTTATAATGGCCAACACTCTAGAAATTGTCCACTACGCTGCCCTCATCATAATAAAAAGTACGTTTAATTGACTTTGTCCTAATAAAAATATATACCCATTTTCCCGGATAAATACATATTTTACCCAAACTTGAATTTCTGAAAATTCCAGAAATCCCCAAAATCAATGAAACGCGTGTCATAACGCATTTTGTCGACACGCGTATTTTTATGGTTAATTTGGTGTATTGTATTTGCTTAGCAAGTGATTTATTGAAGTGGGTCAATACCTATGGACACGATCAAATATGAAGCTCACAGAGATTACATACACACATTAGTTGTAACCTCTAAGAAAATCTAAATGTAAGCTGTCAGTCTATTTATTAAATAAAATTCGTAACATTTCATTCTAATGTATCTATAAACAAAACCATTTTTTTAAAACTTCAATTGTAAGTTAACGTTAAATCTACCGATCTTTTCCTAAACGAAAATTATAGATTGTGAAGAAAACCTTTTTTTTTGTTATTAATATTATTCTGACATTGCCAATTCTTCTTCTTCGGTGATTAACGCGTGCCTTCTCTGCATGAGTAGGGGGACGATCTTCTTATCGATCGACAACCGATCCGTACAAAATAGCATGAGGAAGGCGTATCTTGACCACTTGACGAAGTGACGCAAATAAAAAAAAATATGGGTAAAACAACCCATCTTGTTTTTCCCAGCGCCGCAGCTTCGCCCGCGTGATAGTAAAAAAATCATCCCAAGGGAACATACTTCCGGGAGAAAAGTATCCTATGTGTACTATTTCAGGACATGGTCTACCCGTGTGTCAAATTTCGTCCAAATCCCTTCAGCAGTTTCAGCGTGAAGGAGTAATAATCATACAAATATATACACCCACTAACAAACTTGCACCTTTATAATATTAATGTGATTTTAAACCTTTCATCATCATCATCACTTCAGCCGATAGACGTCCACTGCTGGACATAGGCCTCCCCCAAATGTCGCCACAAAGAACGGTCCTGTGCGTCTTGCATCTATCGCATTCCCGCAACCTTCACCAGGTCATCGGTCCACTTTGTAGGGGGCCTTCCAACACTGCGTCTTCCGGTACGCGGTCGCCACTCCAGAACCTTTCGGCCCCAACGGCCATCTGTTCTGCGAACAATGTGCCCTGCCCATTGCCACTTAATTTTGGCGATTCTTCGTGCTATGTCGGCAACCTTGGTTCTCCTGCGGATATCTTTATTTCTGATTCGATCACGCAAGGAAACTCCGAGCATAGCCCTTTCCATTACCCTTTGAGTGACTTTGAGCCTTCTGATGAGGCCTATTGTGAGCGACCACGTTTCGGAACCATATGTGGCAGCACGCACTGGTCATAGACCTTCGTCTTGAGACCTTTAAATAATAGTAATTATGTCTTTAGACCTTTCAATAATAGTAATTATTTTTACTAATAATTTTAAAATAGTAGTGAAATAAGAAATTTGAAAATTTCAGGCGTAAACGGTATTTATATAATTTTTAGAGGGCGACAAGCGATTGTGGGTTAAATTGAAGAATGTCCCAGGGGCGGTTGTGCGACAGTAAGATAGTTACCGGTAAGAACCAGAAGACGTAACAACAACATAGTTCAAAATTGTACGCCTGGTTAATCGATAAATGTTTCTACACGACCCAGGAATACCTTAATAAAAAAATAAAAAAATACTGTAAGACCTCACTATGTTCTTATTAGTGCAATAATAGCCAATTAAGTTAGTATGCAATCCTTACTATCCATACTTGATATTATAAATGTGTAAGTAACTGTGTCGATCTTTCTGTTACACTTTCACGGATAAACTGCTGAACCGATTTTGATATTTGGTACGGAGTAAGCTTGAACCCCTAAGAAGGACACAGGCTACTTATGATCTAGCTTCTACTTCGCGTCCGGTATATCCGACATTCACGCGGACGAAGCCGCTGGCAGAAGCTAGTTTAATATAATTAGATGATAAAAGAGTATGTTATAATATGAGTACGTCCCTAACCATTTCATTTCATTATTATTTTAAGTTTCGCTTACCAGAAATAGTGAATATGAAGATATTTATTCTTAATATTATGCGAATAAATAATTTGATTTTAACTTTCTCTACCTTGTGTTGTTTCTTATTTTCCCCACAGGCCTATCCCAATAAATAATTTAAAAATAATTTTACAATGCATCAATACCTTGAGGTCTTAATATAACTTCTTACGTATGTTTGTATTGTTGTTACGAATGTCACACTTACATTATTTACGTAAATTTTAGTAATTTGCTAAACACGCGTCGTGTAGCTGTCAAAATAATGACGACAAAGATATCATCTGTCATATTTCGCTCTGTAGGTAAGGAATTGAGGATAAATAATGTTCTTGATGTAAAGATAGTTATCAATTCAATGCACAGTAG
This sequence comes from Mythimna vitellina, assembly GCA_949316375.1. Classification (NCBI taxonomy): domain Eukaryota; kingdom Metazoa; phylum Arthropoda; class Insecta; order Lepidoptera; family Noctuidae; genus Mythimna; species Mythimna vitellina. The sequence continues at coordinate 9,889,439 of OX438703.1, read as the reverse complement.
GTTATTACGTCCCCTGTGTTATCACAACGAAGCGATTATATCAGGAAAGTAATAAAATAGATGTTTAGTTAAACACAGATTTTATATTACACTTTAAAGACCATTTAACTTTTTTTTTGAGGTGGAAAATCATCAAATAGTTTGTTTTGGTCTGGGTGGGACGAGAAGAAGTTTCAGATTTGTAAAAATCTGAAATCTCTAAAGTCATTGCTGACTGCATCCGAAGAGCCGTGTTCTTTTAGTTTTCCTCTGTATTCCAGGGCCGCGGTAAACCTTTCTAATAGACATGCATCCGATATCAAAACTTATTCAAAATCCGACACTAGTCACAAATCGATACGTATCGATATCACTAACTAGAAATATCGATTTTACGAAAACCAAACCAAACGCAAAACTAAAATCTGAAATCTATCCGTAATCAAGATATATTCGCCCTGCCCTTTTTATTTCCATAATGTTCTGCTTACTTAGAAAGAGAGGTGAATTTCGTATCGCATCAGTCGAGTAGGTACCTAAATAAACAAGTAGGTACCTACTTTTTTTCCATTAAGGAACATCTTGCAAAACTCTATCTTCTTGTCTTATTGGTACTAATGTTTGTGTTTTTCGATAGCTAATAAAACGAAATCGAAGTTTTTGGCGATATTTTTCCGAGTGAATTCAGTGGTTGTTGTACGAGTAATTATTCGCAAATTGATTTTTAGTGGATATTGTGATGTAAAATTGGTGAAGTTTCGTATCTCAAGTGTCTACCTACTGCTTAATAAAATATTTATTGTGGAATCATTCAAACAGGCGCGATTTCGGTAAAAAGGAGCCGAGAAAGTTATCGTAGTATTGACTATCTCAGCGAAATTTACTGAGAAGGCTGACTCAATACATTTGCTGCCAAATACTTCAAAGACATAAGGATGTGTGACACCCGCATTCTAATGAAATTCATAAACAGTGCAATGCAAAATAAAAAAAACATACAAATAGGTAGGTATACTACGCGGCAAATAAGTTGAACCAAAATGGCCGTCGTTGCTATAGTTACGCGCAGCCTCCACTTCGATTAAGACCCGAAAAATGGTTACTTACTACGCATTCAAGGTCGATTGCCAAGGAACAAATTGGTGAAGCTAAGTGCTACAGAAATCGGATATCTAAAATCGATCGATAATTCGATTTCAAAATCAGAAATCGGATATATATCCGTTTGCGTCCAAAAACGCCCATGACTACTTTCAACAACCCTGCAGCCCTAAGGGCACCTCCCTAATGTATCACACTTTTCAAAAACGCTAATTCTTATCTTGAATAAACCTTTAACCAAACTAACTAAGAACTTACTATGAATACAAGAAAAAGCACGGTAAGCTAAATGTTAATTTGCAGTTTTTTCAGAGCTTTAGACTTCCTTCAAAATAATAAAAATTAATTGGTACTTACATATTTCACATTCCAGCCCGTATGCTTGAGGTATTCGATTCAATCTGACAAGGGGCGTGTGTCCGATACATTGGAGTATGTTGTCGTATACTTTTTTCCCTCTGAGAACAATGTTTCGATAAATTATCATTTCATACTTTCCATCATCACTTTTACCACACTTGTGATAAAAAATATATACAGTGTCTATCATCACGTCTAGTGTAACTGATTTCACGTTTTGTAAAGCAGAAAAAAGTAGAGTAACGTTACGAATTAAGTTTCTTTAGTTTTTTTCAAAATAGGTTTTTTTTTTAGGTGGGAAAATCATCTAATGACAAATCCCGCCCTTGGGCGAAGCGGGAGATAGTGTCAGACTTTTACTGACTAAAAACCCACTCCTGTTCCTTCTTTGCCTTCATCCCGGAGCCCCGGGCCTCGCTTTCACACTACCCGTGCCCCAGTAGGCTTCGACCCTGCTGGGCCCCTACATTTTCAAAATAGGTAAAATTATTTTCAATTAGCTAATTTACTTTCTATATGTTTAACGGCTGAACTGGCAAACTGTCAGTTGTTTTGCCATAAAAAATATTTCAGGCCACCCTTAGCACCTAAAGGTATAAAAAATAGCCTACGACCTATTCACAGACCTACCAAGTATACACAAAAAATTTCATAAAAATTGGTCCAGCCGTTTCAGAGGAGTTCGATAACAAACACTGTGATACGATATTTTAAATATTATATTTAAATAATTATTCGGTCGCCTAGCTTAAAAATTTCTAAAATTAGTAACTCAAAAAGCAACCCACCGTTCGTTGTGACTGACGTTCATTGTTGCAATCCGTGTTGGTTGATCTTCAAAACAACACTAACTGCCAGAAACACTAAGAGACTCGCTAAGTGTAAGGATGTGATGGGACTTATATATATGTACATGACCGTTTCATTTTATAGCTTTATTTATGTTCGATAATGTATTTTTTTATCACAAATCAAAATGTCGATAATGTATTTCTTATCACGTAAATCAATGTATACCTTAGTATCGTTACTACAGTTATTAACTTTGATTTATTAACAAGCTCCGTTTACTTTTCTTTATAGAAATAATGGTCATGCGAGTGGAACATTAACGCAGACAATATCTATAGAAATGCGTGCGCTTGTCTCTTAGCGTATTTTATATAACTAAAATATGGTCATATGGTCACGTGACAGTACCTGCTCTATCACATGATGGTCAACAGAAGATACAATTTAAATTTTTAGTAGATATAAGAGTACACTTTAATTAAATATTTAAATTACTATACAAGTTATTAACACCTTCATAACTTCTTAGCAGGAGTACATATATAAATCAGATAAAATCATACATCTACACAGGTGTGTGATTTTAACTGATTTGTCTAAAAGGAACATAAGTATTGTATCCATGTATATAGGTTTAATAAATAATGTATCACGTATACATTTCATTTGTAACCTTCATGCGTAGCCTTCATCTAAAGGTTTTCATGGTCAACATGTTTATTGATCAGGAAACATAAATATACTATAACAGTAAATAGTAGTAAATTGATTTCTATTTGTGTCGAATCTATCGACGCACCTTATTTTTCCTAATACCAATAGGTACTCATTGGAAGCCACGCTTGTTTGTGACCGGTGACCATGGAAAGTTACTCGTGTTGAATTGATGAATAACACGCATGTTCTTTGGTTAATGCGTTTAAGTATATAATACTGATTAAAAATTATCATTTTTCAACTATTTCATGTAACATTTTTAGATGCAAAATTCTAACTCTAAAATTGGGTGCGGTTGCGTTATGTCAAGTTCTGAAGTTCGCTGTGTTCATATCTATAGTCGAGGACATCGTCCTCCGTCGCTACTCCACTGGAGATGAAAAAAATCTGAAAATGTCACTTTTTTTATTAAACACTAAGAATTACTCCTGTATCGTGTACTCCTGTATCCTGTAAACTCAGATACATACGATACGTAGATCATGAACAACAATAAATGTGTAGCCCATACAAACATGTGTTCCACGCGGGATCGAACCCGCGACACGCAGCGCAGTAATCAATCGCTCAACTATTGTGCCAACCGTGCCGAATCACTTTAGCTAAATGGTGCATATAGATGGACAAATGTTAAGAAAACTTAACATAAACTTTTTACTAGATAATTTCCGATTACCCGGTAAAGCCGACTATTCGGCCATTTTCGTAATCGGCTTATATTCGGCGGAAAACGCCGATTATTCGGCTTCTTACTTTATAAGTAAGGGCCAGTTCTTACTATATAATAGGGGTTAAAAAATTAACTTGCCGTTTTTTAAAACGGCAAGGCAACTGCTTTGAAGTGTTATATCTTTGGATTGACTTGGAATTATAAGTTCAAATAAACTTTATATTAAAGGTACGTTATTCTTTTTCTAAATTAGGTATTTATTGGATACTTTGTTTTTGTATTTTCTGTAATATCGCAGTTCTTATAACCATGAAAGCTAATAAAAAAACGTTTTTTTTTTTCATATTATGATTTCCAACGTAGAAACTATGCATTTCAAAGGGCAAGCAATATCAATTACGTATACCTACAACTTTCTTCTAATAAAAAACCTTTGTGTTCTTGGTTTAATAGCTTTCGTCTTGGAAATTTTGTCTTGTTGCCGCATTGAGGAGAAAAGTTATTCGAGAGATAAAATTTCCACGTGAAAGTGATTAAAACAAAAATAGACATCCCATTCATTAGCAGTTTTAGGCCCGTATACATCATCAATATTGCATAACGCTTGAGACACATCTACACTAATATTATAAAGAGGAAAACTTTGTTTGTTTGTTTGTAATGAATAGGCTCAAAAATTACTGAACCAATTTTAAAAATTCTTTCACCATTCGAAAGCTACATTATCCACGAGTGACATAGGCTATATTTTATTTTGGAAAAAAATAGGTTCCTAAATATCTTATATTTGAGTTTTTCGGGCACAAGGTGTAAAAAGTCAAACAGAAAAGTTACTTATTTTGCGTACGCTGCCTAAACTATAAAAGATAGAACCATAAAATGTTCTAAATAATTGTAGATCTTATAAATATCTACCAAAGTTTGTTAGGAGAAACCTACTTTCACGCGGGCGAAGCCGCTGGCAGACGCTAGTATTATATATACTCGTAATTTGGCTTCTTACTAATATGAAGGGTGAGGATGTCGGTATTTGCTATGGTTGTTCATACTTATAGTTTTTTTTGTTCCTTGCCCACCACGAGACATTATCGTTTGGCACTGGTTACACTTGACTTTACTTTCTTGGTCCAATTTGTCAATAAAAATATAAACACGAGACTTTCTTTCTGACATGATTAAATTTAATTGAGCTTTTCCGCTTTATTGAACAATAATAGTATTTTTAAATAAAATCTCTGCTCTGACCAGTTTAGAAGTAATAATTAGGAAACATTTGTGACGTAAACAAAACGTTTTCCGTCATGCTGGCAGGCGACGGCGGCGGTTGTAACATGTGCGCCAGTTAGCGGAGAACGAAGCGTTAAGAAAATTGCCGAATACCATTGAAACCATGATCGGCTTGGACGACTAGTCGGCCTCTATATAACTGACTAATCGGCTAGTCAGCCAAAGTCATAATCAGCACTAGTTTTTAACTATGGCTTGGCTCCTGTCCAAAAATCCCTGTCTGTCCTGCCTCTACTGTTTTGTTCTGTTATTTTTCTTCTCTTTTCCATCTCTTTGTATGATATTGTGTAACTTATAATATATATTATATAATATATATTATTATATTGTAGGATATATATATAATATTTAGATATTGTCTTTTATATATAACATTTATATTATATCTATGTATAATGTTGTATTAATAATGTAAATATTAGAAAATTATATACTGTCTAGTATATAATTTTAATCTAATATTTACATTATTAATTTGCTGTACACCGCAGACTACCCCCCTTTTTTCTGTTTCAAATTCTTACTACAATAAAGTTTATTCTATTCTATTCATTTCTATTCTATTCTATTCTAATCCCTTTCCTGGGGAGTAAGTCCGTAAGGACGTCAGGCCTAAGATCTATGTACCATGCTTAAGGTCCATGCACCGCTAATCATAAGGACTATCAAAATCTATCTTAGCGATTTAACTTCAAATAGAAACTGGTAGCTTGATTGTTATTTTTCATGTTATCAGTGGATAGTGATAGTTATTTACACAGGTTAGGAGTATTGGAAGATAAGAATGTTTATGTATTTAAGTACTTGTCTGCGATATGTAGACAGTCCAGCAGACAGCAAAAATAATGCATTGATAAGTTGTGGTTTAACAAAAGTATTTTCAGTATTGACGAAGAGTGGGGTGGCTAAGTAAGTTCTTTTTTAAGTTGACCGTTTTTTTACTGTTCCGTGTTTACTTATCGTCACGGGTAATTCCGGGCTATATGGTCGTTGTACTATGTCCAATATCCGGGACAGAATACCGAACGTAGGATTTCTTGATTCTGCATTTTCAGTTAAAATGAAAAAGTGTTTGTCAAGGTTGTTGAACATCAGTTCTTGAAAGTCGAAGTTCTCAGAATCTGGTTCGGGTAACTTGGTAGGGTCGATTGCTTTGTTGCGCAAGTTGTCTTTAGAAACAGCACCCATAAAGTGTCTTAAAAATAAACACTTTCAGACTGTGATGTATATTACAGAAGCTCTGATTTACAGATCGTTCGGTTACATAGATATAAACGTTTTTGCCCATGGTTTCGCCCAAAATTATCCCAAGGGAATATACTGCCAGGATAACCAAAAAAACCGAAACAGACTCAAAGGTGTAAATGTGGCCAAATTACTTTTTATTAAATATAATTTACCTCTGTTTAATTTCGAGTAGGTACTGTGGTAAGTAAAGTACAAAAAACTAAAATTAAACAAATCTTAAAAAATGAAATTGTGTTTTCCTTCACTTCCGCCTCCATCCACTGGTCGCTGACGAACTTGGACATGTAGTTACGGATGCCGTCGGGTAGGACGACCACCACGCGTTTGCCGGCGCCGATAGTTGCAAGAATCCTTTCTTTTGTGGAATGCACTGCATGCACACAATGCACACACCAGTGTCTGGTACTAGTCAGCTCAATGTTGACTAACACCAGACGCTGGTAGTGTAGAAAGCTTGATATCACTAGGTTACCTTTGAATCAAGCTTCGGAAAGTGAATAACTGATGCATAGTCAACTGCGTCAAAGCCAGATCAAACTACAGATAATCTTCTTGCTTCCACATCCTCATGATAATCTTGATTTGATAAGAATTTTGTCGAATAAAAATAACAGGAAGTCCCTAATATCAAATAAACCGGCGCCTTTGCACACAGTTGATAAGATTACACGTAAATAATTAAACAAAAAAGTGTATAATTTTGATAATTATAATTACCGCAGATCAAACCCACGTTCTTCGCCAGTTCTGGACATTACGAAGGTTTCTTGGTCAGAGATTACCTCAAAGTGGTCGAAAGTGGTCGAATTTATCACCTACTATCGATACAAACCTACGACTCTCCGATTTCTTCCACCCATAAAAATAACCGAATACTCTTAATTATACATACACTATAGTTGCATTCAAAATACAAGGTGGATTTCACAAGTGATTTCTTATTTGTATAGTATAAAATGCATAACAAAAACTAGCGAGGTTACCATGACGTTCAAAGTAAGATTGTTTCATTCTTATTTCAGTTTGGGTAAGAGACAGAGCTATACAGGTTGTCTAGCGCCATCTCTTACCCACACTGGAAATAAGAATGAAACAATCTTACTTTGAACGTCATGGTACAGGTCTTTGTCACTGACGCATCCGGTTAGACTGGAAGCCGACCTCAAGGTAAGTGGGATTGGAAAAGGCTAAGGGGGATGATGATGATGCCTAAATCTGTAAATACATATACATAATATATTATACTATATTAACGCCCAGCCCGAACCTTTGAACCTAAAACGCTGAAATTTTCCTTTCATGATTTATACAGAGAATAAGGACGGATTTTCCAAAATTAACTCCTTAAAGGAATGAAACCGGGGTCTTAAGTTTGTATGAAGAAACCTAATTTGATGTGGGCAAAGCAGGTGACAGAAGCTAGTTACTTTATAATAGCCGTTATAATTATTGGAATTTGTTTGTCATCCAGAGATCCGAATGTGATATTTTTATTGCTATTAACTTTCTAGACAAAGAATACTTCCGATGCTCGTGCGATGACAAAACAGCATGAAGATTTCGAATAGGTATTTAATTCAATAAGAAAATAACTTTTTAGGTTTATTTAAAACTGGCACCTGCTAGCGACTTCACCCGTGTGGAAGTATATAATTATCCTAAAGGAATTTACTCTTAGGATATAAAGTGATCTATGTTACAGAATAAGTAATAGTACAAGTCCTATGTGCTATTCCAGGACATACTCACACCAATATCTTTCAAACGTTTGCGCGTGAAGGAGTAACAAACACACGCCTTTAAAATATTAGGGAATTATAGTTAGCTACTAGCTTTTGCCCGCGACTTCGTACGCGTAGAAGTCGAAAATGGTTTTTTTAGGTTTTTTGAGATACGAAAATATGAAATATTATTTATTATCTTCGTCGTGTGTGATAGTCCATTGCATTGTATGGCGAGCGATATTGTATCTTAAGATAAAGTATTATAGTATCTTAGCCGTGTGCAGCGCCCCTTAGTGAATTCCACTGCGGGTGACGTAACCTACGACAAACTTATTATTTACGTTTGGTACAGTGATCGGGTCTAGGGATCGAACCGCAAAATTAAGTTTGTTTTTTATTGTATATACTTTTCCGGGATAAAAAGTACCCAGTGTGGTGCCCAGGATATTAAAGAATAATTAAACCAAGTTTCATCATAAGCGAACCGGTAGTTTTTGCGTGATGCCTGAACAGACAGACAGACAGACAGACAATTTTTTTTTTTATAAGAAAGAAAACACGTTTTTAAATATTTTCAATGTACAGAATTTTCACTTCTACAGATTTATTATAAGTATAGATAAACATTTGAAGGAACACATATTTCACATTGCACGCCATGATCTTTGAGCAGTTTTTCAGTTTCACAGGAGGCGTGTTGTCCATCAGTTCCAAAGTGCTGTTACAGACCTTGTTTTCGGTTTTTCTTCTGTTTGAGATATGAGGTGTTCAATGTAGATAACAATATTAAGCGATAGCCAAAGTCAAGTTGCTCATCTTAAAGACAGTTGGAATATTATTATTATAGCATGTTTAGGCCGAGCGTGTACCATCGGTGGAGCACGTGGAGTATTTGCTGACCTGGCGGGGTATAACACCGGTGGCCACGTCACACAAGATGACTAGACTAATGTTGAAACAAAACCGTTAACCTTATAATAGGATTCATCTCTCTATCTTTTCTCTTTCTAGCTTGGGGTTGGCTTTCAGTCTAAGCGGATGCGGCTGAATACCCGTATTTTTTATGGGGCTACTGCCTATCAGACTTCCACAACCCAGTTACAGGGCCACATGATATCCTTGGAAAGTCAGATGGATGGTCAGACTTTCTGGCGTCTGACTACCTGCAACGACTGTCTAAGATTTACAAATGACAAACGGGACCAACGGCTTTACGTGCTTTCTAAGGTACGGGATGGCAGTAATGTCCTAGATAAACTTAGAAAAGTACGTTATGATGAATCGAAAAATTCACATTTGTACTTGCCCAGTTTCGAACTAGCAAACCTCATGCATGAGACGCGGGTGACTCATAATTGCTTGAAATTAGCTTGAGATTAGCTTGATATTGACTGAATTGAGCTTAATAGCTTATATGAGCTTAATTGTTGCCTATCCTTAGCGGGGTTCACCGTGGTGTAACTCACCCGGCAAAACTTTTAATTTACGGGGCGTTAATGTACCACCGGTCGTTATCTGAAGATCTACTCGTTGGATACCAAATGCTGGTCTGGACGTATTAATCAAATGATGGATTAAGTGACTGAAACTTACCCCAAATTGCAAACGTTCCGAGGTTCTTTTTTTTCAGAACGACTTCTTATGCTCACAAGTTGCTTGCCATCTTCTTCATTTCAGCTGAAAGACGTCCACTGTTGGACATAGGCCTCCCCCAAGTGTCACCAACATGAGTAGTCCTGTGTGTCTCGCATCAACCCTTATCAGGTCATCGGTCCACCGAATTTCTGATGCAACAGTCTTTATATGAACTTAGATAATTTAAAAAGTACAGTTTATATCATTTGTTTCGTTTCATTTTCCGTCATGATGAACTTAAATATTACTGTTACGTTTTATTATACTTTTACTGTTAATAAAAAATGCTAATAAAAAAAATTACGCAATTTAAAATTATTGATTTACTCATTCATTTAGTAACTACTTGGTTATGAATTGAAAGCAACGCCATTGTTAAAAATAAACAACGCTAATCTCTAGAGTAAAAACTTGTTACGTAATAATATGTCTGATATAATCTCCAAAAATAGGGACAAATTTAAAAACTTACAAAACCAATCCTCATTTTTAAGGTTCCGTACCTCAAAAGGAAAAACGGAACCCTTATAGGATCACTTTGTTGTCCGTCCGTCTGTCTGTCTGTCTGTATGTTAAGACCCCGAACCCGACCGACCGACCGCGGACTGAGATCTCGGGAACGCGTGGAGATATCGAGTTGAAATCAAAACCATATACTCAGGTCTGCGGACCCTTGAAGCTGTGAAAAAAATCAAACTTCTGAGTTTACAAATTTTAAATAAACGGCCTAATAATATCGCAAAAAAACGTGTATTTCGACACTCTCAAGGGAATCAAAATTCATAGGGTACTTCCCGTTGGCCTGAAATTTAGCAGGAAGCCAGGTCTTATAGCATAAGTATAGGAAAAAATGTGAAAACTGTAAAGTAGTTACGTCACAAAAAAAAAACTTTTTTATGATTCGGAGAAAATCTTTGTAATAAATTCAATTCAGGCATTGAACTGTTTTCTTAGGTAAGTTTGTACGGAACCCTCAGTGCGAGTCCGACTCGCACTTACCCGGTTTTTTTATTACAATAACAACATAAACCTAGTCCTAGAATCGCAAAAAGGGTCTACAGTTAGAATTACTTTTTTTATCGATTGTACTTAATGTAAATCATAATTTAACTTTATACTTGAATAAAATTTTATTATTATTAAACCCTGAAGATAAGTGTAACGTTCAGTACCTACGAGTGGGGGTGGTAGGAGAAACAGTATATCGAATCGGATAATAATCAAAAAACGTATTTAATTAATTAATCATTTAATACAGATCAAAATACAAAAGTGTAACAATCAAATGTAATGATTTTTTATAAAGAAATAAACAGTCTTTGACATTACAAAACTTGTAATTATATCAAAAACTGCGTTTAAAGCTAGTTACTTCCCGTTGCAGGGTTGGCTGTGCTCATGGATGTAGTCGAGCACGTCATCTCCGGTAACCACTCCACTTGGAACGAAGAAAGCTGGAACAATAATAATGCCGATATAATTATGATAGTAGAATACAGCAGAACGTACAGGACCAAATACAGATCGGATTTACTAAATCTGGAAACTGTTTTTGACTTGCTCTGACTTATAGAGCTGCCCCGCGCGACATCAGATCTACGCGGTTAAATAGGCAGAAGACTAATGAACGTAATATGGTTTTCAATATCTACACTTACTTGAAAACCTGTTCCTATCCCTACTTCTTTTAGGCTCGCAATTTAATGTTTTCCGCACTAGTGTGGAAAACTACGCGAGCTCACCCCCGCCAAAATTGATTGTATTTATCGTATCAGGCTGGGTGCCAAATGACCCCCACGAGTCCCCTTGATCGCAATGACAAACTTTCTGGACATGTATTAATGGACTATTTCAATATTTTCAATTCTTTATCATGTGAACGAGTAGTTCCCCTAAACGTAGCGTGCATTTGTCGAAGAACTGTGTCTATTGCCTACGTCTCTTACCGCTAATGTCGTAACCTTCCTTTCCGATGATGACGTAGGGAGTGATGTCAAGGATGCGGGACAGGAGACCGATGGTCGGCTTCTCTTTCTCCGCGTTGACAGCCAGCTTGTAGACGTGCTTGTCAAGATGGTCGGTGACCACGTCTTCGAAATCATACTCCACGCAGTCCTCGCCGGGTAGCTTGGTGGGATTCGTCGCTCTGTTGCGAAGGCTGTCCTTGGAAACCGCGCCCACAAAGTGTCTAAAAGTAAACGCCATATTGATTTTAAGTTTGCCGTATAATGCTCAGCTTTTACTTCAGAGTTTCAAGGTCTCAAAAGTAAAATAAATGACTAGATATAGTTACCCGATGTTATCGACGATGACGGCAATGTTCACGTTATTTGACTTCATAGCTTCCAGGGCTTGCTGACAGGAGCAACTTTTGTTCAACTTGGGGTAAGTGCGGTCCAAGCTTAATTCGCTGATCGGATTTTTCCACCACCTGAAATGATCCACACGTTTGAAACTATGACGATTTGGAATGATTTTCGTTAAAAAGTAAACCGATGAAATGAAGATTGATAGAAATTGGACTATTATTGACTGAGAACGGAAAATGTATCTCCTTTAGCCATGTAGCCATAATCTATCTTCTATATATAAAAGGAGAAACTGACTGATTGATATATCTCGAAATATTGAGACCAAGAGCGTGAAATTTGGCACAACGTTTCGTTTTATGACGTAGCCGAGAGCCTAGAGAAAGTTTTCCCAAATTTACCCCCTAAAGGGATGAAACAGGGGTCCAAAGTTTTTATGGAGAAACCTACTTTTACGCGGGCGAAGTCGCTGGCAGAAGCTAGTGTACCTATACAAAGGTACTGTTAAGTTAAGGTCGGCTTTCGAAACTAATATAACTCACTTCATGGTATGTGCTGGGGGCTCCATGAAGCGATGCGCCTCCATCCACTGGTCGCTGACGAATTTAGACATGTAGTTGCGGATGCCGTCGGGCAGGATGACCACCACACGCTTGCCGGCGCCGATGTTCAATGCTTTCACAGCCTTGATAGCTGCACACATGGCTGACCCACTGCTTCCACCTGGTCAAATGTATTTTTACATTAAACAATAAGAACCTACAACTATTCGTCAAGAGTATTTAGCAGCAAGTATATACTCGCGGGTTCATAACTTCGTAATCAATTTCGCAGTTTTCTTCCACTTCTTCATTTCTTTGTCAGATGCCTTCTTATTACATATAGTAGCGAAATAAAAAGGGTTTCCTATTTATTTTTATTTCGCTACAAAATAGCGCTCGAATAGGTACCATTTTATAGCGAAATAGAAATAAAAAGTTTACTTACCCTTTTTGTTTCGCTATTATACGTAGGTATATTAAAATAGTATACAATATGTTATTAAAAAACAATAGATTGTAGGTCTGCATTCTATTGTTTCTTTATCATATATAAAAAATTCATGGTCAACTGACGACAGCGAGTCCGTCATACAGATTTGATTTAAAGTTAATATAAAGTTATATCAAATTCTGAATATAATATGCTTAATCGTTTTGCTTTTTATTTTTATTACCTTATAGATTATCATGAGTTGATAGCAACTTCGATATATAATCATTATGGGAAGGAAATACCAAATATATCGTTTGTCGTAGTATTGAATCAGTTAAATGCATCATTGTTATTGATAATCTCACCACATAACAAGCCCTCCTTCCGCGACAGCTCCCTGGCCATCAAGAAAGCTTCTTGATCAGTAACGACTTCGACGTGGTCCACCACTGACTTATCCAGGACAATCGGCGCCCAGGTTCCTCCGATGCCTTCCACCTGAAAATAATGATAGCTAAATTAGTCATAAGTTATATATAATTCGAACATTGGCTGATAGTGAATGGTTTATTGAACATTTCTCTACTGTAATATACATGTATGGTAGATACACCTAAATCTTCCTCATGAACCACTTTGTATATTGGTGAAAACTACATGAATATTCGTTTAGTAGTTTTTGAGTTGTGTACATATAGACAGACAGAAGCGGGAACGGACTTTATAATATGTAAGGATGAGTCGAGTTTATATTTACCAAAAATGAATGAGCTTTTCCATTCTTGTTGAGCATAACAGACCCATCAGGTTCTGCTGCTACCAGTACACACTGGGGGTTCTTCTCCTTCAGCTTCTTGCCGACTCCAGTCATGGTGCCGCCGGTACCTGCTCCCAGTACCACCACGTCCACGTCACCCAGAGCTGATACTATCTCCGCTCCGGTATTCTCGAAGTGAGTTCTCGGGTTTACGTCATTGTCAAACTGGAATTTAATGGTAACATTTTTTAATTATAGGTATGTTGATTAAGCGGAATTTCTAGTGGTAGTATCAAAGATTACTAAAGGTCACCGTGAGGTAGGTCACAAGAGCAACAATGCGGGAAAAACACGGAGTTTTGTTTATTGAGGTGGGATATTTCCAAATCCAATCTCAATCAACTTCTCCAGTTTTAGGAGAAGCGAGACGGTCTTTTACTGACTAAGACCGTCCTGTGTTCCTTCAGTTGCCCTTTGCGTTCCAGGACCACGGTAACTCTTTCGAAAAATCCCGCAAAAAGATGGTATTGTTGAATTGGTGCCTAGTAATAATGAAGTAGGGAAGCGCCCGTACCTGATTCAACATCACCATGGTGTCCGGGTTCTCGTTCTTCAGCTGACGAGCGATCGAGATCTCTAGATCGCCATTCTTGGTTTGAATCACTTCGGCCCCTAACAAGCGCATGGTGTTTACCTTCTCCGATGAGTTCTTATCTTGTGTTACAATAATACATTTATTTCCTAGAAGGAAAACTTCATTATGATTCACTAGTTTTAAAATAATCGGTTTTATAAATACCATCTAATCCAGATATTATGAAATTCGTACAATGATTGACTCTTTATTTTTTTTGCGTTTGCGTTGTGTGGACGTAAAATCTACTAAAATATACTGAATGAGTTTTTAATGCTTGCTACTTTTACTCTAAGTTTCTAGGACGAAAACTTATCGCAAGACTAGGCAATTAATATGAAAGAATTTCGCTTCGGAAACTGACATTAGTTCGCCATCATAAATTCTTGTCAAATATGACCTATTAGTCATAGTGTGATGTTATATAGCCTTTCTCAATAAATGACCTATACAACAATAAAAACAAATTTAATTCGAACCAGTACTTTCTGAGATTAGCGTAATTAAAGAAACAAACAAACAGCTTTGTAATATTAATATAAATTGTCCTCATACAAATTCTTAGTATCCCTGTTCATTATTATGTATATGTTTAATATCGTCATAACAACGAGGAAATCAGAAAGCAACTAGAAATTATGTTTACCCATTAGAGCGGCATTGAATGCAATCCCAATGCCCGTATTCCCTGAGGTAGCTTCCACAAACGTAGTGTTATCATCCACAAGCCCCCTCTTTCTTGCATCCTGGATCATTGCTAAGGCGATTCTATCCTTTATAGAGCCACCAGGATTCATGAATTCACATTTAGCGTCTGGAAAACAAAACAGTCGATTTAGTAAATACATTCCTACCCGTATATTGTTCTTGTTTATTTTCATTAACATTTCAGGCCAACTGCTGTACATAGGCCTCTGAGCGTCACCATATTGACGTCCTGCGGTCCTGTTCGTCTCGTATCAAACGGTGTCCCGTGGCCCTCACCAGCCCCCCTAGCCAAGTTACAACCGTTTCGTTTCGATTCTCTTTTAGTCGATCGCCCCGAGTCGGCCACGCCTTCTATTCCATGGTTCTGACGTAATCTCAACGCTCAGTCACGTGGTCTGAACAAAAGAATAGGAGGCGTGGCCGACTCGAGGCGATCAGCGAAAAGAGAATCGAAACGAAACGCTTGTAACTTGGCTAGGGGGGCAGGTCCTACTTATAGGAGATAGCTTCCAGCGTTGAATCTACCGATATGTGGTCGTCACTCCAGAACCCTTCGGCCTCATCGACCACCTATTTTGCGAGCGAAGTGCCCTACCCACTGCTATTAAGTATGGCAATTCTTATATATGGGATATGTTGGTAAAATTGGTTCTTCTGCGGTTATCTGCTTTCTTCTTGTATTTTGTTTAGATTTAATTAAAATTTAAATAAAAAAGTGCACTTACAAACATCACACTGTAGTCCGTGGTCTTTCGGCAGTTTGTTCAATTTAACGAGGGGTGTGTTACCCACTAATTCCAAAACGCTTTTGTACACCTTGCTGTCAGCTTTACCACTGAAATTCACGAGAATTAGGGTAAAGCATTATCAATTTAGCAGCTGTTGAACGAAGCACAAGAGAACAAAAGAAATATGGCGGGCCAGGAGGGCCCGTTACTATAGAATGAAATCGAAATCATTAGATTTAATTGCCAAGAGGCATGTTAAACTAAAAGATACTTTAATTAGGACAATTGTAACGAAAAACTCTTTATGTTGTTGTTGTTTGTAGGTGGCACTGGCCTCTTCTCTGTGAGAGGTAAATCGATGAAAGTGTCAAAAGTTTTGTTATTTAGAAAGAAAACATGTTTATTCTGCCCGAATAGACATACAAATAATTACAAAAAAATAAAACAATTTTGTTTCCCTGCCAGGTCATGTGTGGAACTGGGCATAACTGACTATTTAAAAAAAAGTACTCTTTAATTTACAGAACTAAGCTGGTTGCACCAGCGCCAGCAACTCATGAAAACGTTACAACTGAGTAAGTTTTGTTTTCATCAAGAGCTCTAAATCTTGACTTAACTTAACGGTAACTTGTAAAGAACCAGATCCTTAATCCGAAGCTGAAGTAAGTTTGTTGACTGACACTTAGACTTACCTCGAATTATAGTCATTCTGTGGTTCCTTAGTATCGAAACGCCTCCTGATGCTCACCAAGTTTCCGGCCTTCTTATACATGTTGGAGCAGTACAGTTATTTAACTTTATTGCAAAACTGACGCGAAGGCGTATAGGTGCAGGACCGAGCACACTTCCAGACTGATCTTCCTTGGACCGAAATGCCCTTATATATGGCATAGTTGTTAAGGTAAAGGAGTTTATGAAGTATAGGGAAATCAAACTAGTTCAACTGTTACTGAATCATTTTCAAATCCAATTTTCCCCGTGTGTTATTACGTACACAGTTGTTTCGCTGACTTTTCTTCCTTTATGGAAATTGTCATCGCGTCAATACAATGTCCGGTTGTAAAAACAAGCGTCACAGAGCGTATCTTGGGACCCGTCACTTCGGTCTTGACTTTGCTTTTTATTAAAACAACAACAATATATTATTTACTTACATATTTTATTTTAATAGAAATACAGTAAGTTAACAGGAATTAAGATATCTTAAAATATAAAATGAACAATATAAAATAGGTACTTAAACATTTATTATTTACATTGCAGTTAAGAATTAGTAAAGTAGCTAATTTTCCATTTCCATCTTCGGAATTAGAATAAGCCTCTATGAAATACGCAGTTCACCTGTAGTCCAATGATACAGACTCGTTCACCGTATAGCGCTCGCACACAAAACTGCGATGCGTTGCGATACGACGCCGCATCGCAGAAACTAGCCGCTTTGCGATTTCGTGCGGCAAAACAGCGGTTCAAGTGAAACAATGTGTGATGCGAATCAATTCGCAAGTTCTTGTGATACATCATGTGAGCTCGCGACGTCGCATCGCAGTTTTGTGTTTGGGCCCTCAATGAAACTTCAGTTTTCAATCACTTTTAGCCGCAATTCTCTGAGATCACCCATGTTGTCAACAGGGCCACAAAGTTTATTTTAGTATTTTGACACTCGGTGATTAGCGGAGTTTATTAAAATCACACTGGCATAAACAGTGTCTGGAAACGATGATACACTTATCACATAATTGCACTTTGTCATTCGTTCACTAAAGTTGTATTGGTGGCTGAGTCTCCCTCGGCTGCGTAGTTATCATACAGCCAGTTCCAGAACTTGACTCTCTTGGCCTCGGGGTCCACCCGCACGGTGAAGTTCCCATCGATGTCGAGGTAGCTGATGTGTTCTGTGTCATTGACTTGAGGCCAGTTGAAGTCGACCACTGACTCGTAGTCCACAGTAGGTGTGGGGTTCCTGAAACGCAACAATACAATTATTGATACAGAGCCTCCTAGACTTACCCGTTAGCTCACCTTTGCTATAGGTGACATTATGAAGATCCACGGGAGAAAACAATTTTTGTGAAACGGATTTTTTATGCTATTTATTGACTTTTTGATTTATGTTTTATATCCAATCAGTAATCAGAATTTTGTATAATCATCGCAATCAGTTATGATAAATAGTTAGTTTGTTAGTTCATTCAACGCAATAATTAAGAATGTTCGTGTTTTCAATTTGAAAATTGGCATAAACGGAAGCAAAAACAAGGGTTGTCAAAAACTTTAAAATCAGTTTTTCTAGAATTCTAGAGTCTTCGTCTAGGTAGGTTTTGTATAGACCTTTATAAAAAATATTTCTTGTCAGAGTTAAGTTTTTTCCTTGTAATTGTCGAGTACCACTGCACAGAGTACAGAAGGTACTCGTCTACGCATCATACATTACAACAGAAGGCAATTTCTTGCTACCCTGTACTGAAAGGACCGTGTAAACCCATCGCATGTTAAAAAAGGAACTTATGCCAAAATATTTGTAAAACTCGATCACAGTGGACCATCTCAACAGACATTAGCCAAGTACACAAGAGATATTATAGTACACAAGTATGTGCGCAAACACAAGTGTACTCTGTGTTTCTTTACTCTCCTAGATCCAATGAAACGGCCATCCGACACGACCGGGGAGAGACCAGGCACTGGACCAAGGTCTCTATGTGCTTTCTGAGGCATGGGGGTGTTTTACCTTACCAACTTCCAAACTTCAGGCTGCTACAGATGAATTCCTAATAGAAAGACCCTATAGTAATTTTACCCAACCCGGGAATCAGTTGCGCTTGCAACCATGAGACCAACGATGCAGTTATCAAACGAGGGACTAAAGAATATCATCAATATTTATTTAATTGACATAAGAAATAGGATTGTTTGTAAGAATTGAATGATTGTTTTAAAAAAATAATGTCTTAATTAAAATTTGCATGCTGAATATAAGGCGGAACATGAAGAACCAAGTAGCAAATAAATGATTATTATTATTAAATACTAATTGATACTGTATCGTAAATAGTTTGCGCTTACCCAGTTTTAGCAAAGTTTGTCCACATCTGGACCATGCGCCGTGAGACAGCTAGCTCGGGCGAGTCATCATCCAACCTATAATTTAGCCTTGAGAAATAGAAGAGGTATCCCATCTCATCGCCGTGACAAGCGCCGGGGTGTGTGATGCCCAGCATGCGCTTGAAGAGCCCTAGGGCTCCGTCGAACGCGAACCGGTACAAGTACGTGGGGCTCGTACGGTTGCTCTCAACTTGCTGGCGGACCGTCTCCAGAACTGGTCGCAGGAACATCACATCTGTGAATAACTAATGAGAAAACCATACATATTAAGCGAGTTTGTCTAGAATTAGGTGAATTATAATCATAAACGAAGGATGAGAATGCCAATTGGTTCAGTTTTACGACTTAGACCTGTACCATGACGTTTAAAGTAAAATTGTTTCATTCTTATTTCCAGTGTGGGTAAGAGATGGCGCTAGACAACTTGTATAGCTCTGTCTCTTACCTACACTGAAATAAGAATGAAACAATCTTACTTTGAACGTCATGGTTACCCCGTTGAACTGTTTTAAGATGCAAGTATACAATATGTAAGTAACCCAACCTAACCTACCTTCATATAACCTGTAAGTTAGTCTGAGATTGCGTCTTTTCCGCCAAATAAAATGTTTTTCTTTCTAACTAGAATAATGCACATCCTTTTACACCCCAGTTACAATCATATTTCAAGCACTGAAATTTCATTTAGGCAGTGTTTTTTTAAGGGCAAGAATTGCAGGAAAATAATATGGGAATCGACGCACTAGGTAGCACATCGGTACTACGATGCACGCACACAAAAACATGCTTATAGTGACGCAATTAAGATTTGTCAAGAATTCATTAAAATCAGACTATTATAAAGGCGAAAGTTTGTCAGTGCGTGTGTGTATGTTTGATACTTCATCACGCTCGAACGGATTTTGATGAAACTGGGTGCAAGGGTAGATAATGTCCTGGAATAGAATTTTTACGCAGGCGAAGCTAGTATTATTTTCATTCTAAAGTATTTTTTCATTACTTTAGGACATAAAAATTGCCCATTTAAAAAAAATGCTTAACATTCAGTAAATTGATTGCAGCAATTTTTTAAAATTGGTTAATTTTCTTTCGATTCTGAACACAGGTTAGGATATGCGTTTATTATGTTACATGTTATATAATAACAGAGTCATTTTCAGGACACTTAATTTGGCTTATCAATCTCTCTGTAATGTATTTTAACGTATGAGACTCCAAAAAAAAAACAGTTTTTTATCAATTTTCAAACCATGGTTTGGCGTTTGGCTTTGAAAATGGAACATTGATAGATGCTGAAACCTAAAACATATCTTCGTAAGCTTACGTCAATAAGGCTGTCAATGTTCCTGTTCTCGATGGGTTTTTGCTGGAAGTAGAACGCTCTGATGGCGTCAGATATTTTGTCAATGAGGGTGTCGTTGTGACCGAGGAGCGCGGGAGGCACCACGCGCCGGAACTCCTGCTCCAGCTCGCTCAGCAGCTTCGGGTACCGCTGGAGTCCTGGAAACATCAAAAACAACTTAGGGCCAGTTTCTTAATTGAGTATTTTAAGTTAATCTAAAAAGTTTCTAACCATATTTTAACGCCAAATTTTGACAGATTTTCAGAAAGAAGAGTTTGAGAAATACTCATTAATATCCTTGTGACAGACGATAAAAAAGCATGTCAATGAAATTTTGATTTTTATGTGGATAGTTCTGCTTTTTAGATGACTGACGGACATCTTGAACTAGAACTACAAATCGAAGAATTAAAAACTATATTATGAAAGACATTAACACAGCTAAGTATGTATGACATGAATCTTTTAATATCTGCATCACTTTAGTGGTGTGTACGCATTTGCGTAGGAGTTCGTCAATGTCAGTGATAAGTCTATTGAATTTTTTTCTAAATTAATTTATCGTTCTTTTGCTAAATTAGATAATCGAAAGTCGGTCAGCACAACAATAATATAGAGGCCCCGAAGGGCGCCAAGATGACAAAAAATATTGTAATAAAACTCCATCCGATTTTTCTCGCAATAGATTTCGTGTTCGAACTTCTGTATTAGATTTTAAAATTATTTCGTTTAAGGCCTATGGGGTCAATTTCGTTTAGAAAAAAAACTTGAACTTTTCGTCGTTTCCTATTTTTTAAATTAATAAAAAACTTTACAAAAAAAGAATAACCGACTTCACTAAAAAAAAAAAAAAATACTAAAAGGATCAAAATAACTTTAATTTCGGAAGTCGGTGTTAAATAAGATACAAATAATACCGAGTAACACCGACTTCCGAAATTAAAGTTATTTTGATCCTTTTAGTATTTTTTTTTTTTTAGTGAAGTCGGTTATTCTTTTTTTGTAAAAAGTTTTTTATTTCACACTTTTTAGTTGGGATACACTTATAAACAGAGTGCCTATTTCTCATGATAATTCTAATTAACCCAAACACTGCTAGGTTACATTGTGTTATTATGAAGTTTCTGTGTCTACCTTCCACCTTCCGGCCCCATCATCAGACCAGTTTGATAGTACCTTATAGCCAAAGTGCATCTCATTACAATTCTAATAAGCCCAAACACGGCTAGGTTACATTGATTAATTACGGAGTTTCAGTGCCTACCTTCCGGCTCCATCATCATCATGAGATCACTTCGATGAGACCATTTTCAACGTAACTATTCAGAACCATTCATTTATTTGTATTGTCATCGTCGCATAACTATCTTCATTGTGATATCTATGCGAGTAAGAAGTTCCGTTGACTATTTCTGGTCTTCTTCATCAGTTCCACTTCATCAAATGTTACTTTTTGACTGTAAATACTTAAGTTCTCGATGAAAATACCAAAATCACTATATAGTTGCCTATAATATTTGAGGAGTTCCCTCGATTTCGCCGAGATTCCATCATCAGATCCCAACTTGGTGACTATGGGACCATTTGGGAAGTATATCCTTTCCAACAAAGAAAGAATTTTTCAAATCGGTTGGCAAACAACGAAGTTATGCCCGAACAAACATAAAAAAAAAAATACAAACATCCGAATTGAGAACCTCCTCCTTTTTTAGAAGTCGGTTAAAAAATACGTCCTAATCTAAATACATATCTTCTGGTATCCCACGATACAGGAAAATAGTGAGGGGCAACGTGTTAATGTTTAATATTAAAATATCAATAAATACATTATTTGATAATTACACTGAATTAAACCAAGGTTTTCCTTTTTGCAAATGTTTTACCGGAATCTCCAAATTCAAATGCCCTTGGACGAAGGACCCAATGCGGTTGATTTTGAAACTAACGTAAACAAAACACTTGCGCCAATGAGTAATTCCAATCAATAGTTATGTCAATTATGTGTTCGTCTGAGCGCAGCCCACCGGCCCTACCTGGTGATTGAGAAAATCGATAGTCCAAATAAGATATTGTACCACCATTATACGTATATCTACAATGGTTAATATCATCGTTCACAATTTTGTCGCTACAAGAGTTATATACAAGAGTTATGGCAATGGGCAGGGCACATTGCTCGCAGAACGGATGGCCGTTGGAGCCGAAAGGTTCTGGAGTGGCGACCGCGTACCGGAAGACGCAGTGTTGGAAGGCCCCCTATAAGGTGGACCGATGACCTGGTGAAGGTTGCGGGAACCCGATGGATGCGAGACGCGCAGGACCGTTCTTTGTGGCGACATTTGGGGGAGGCCTATGTCCAGCAGTGGACGTCTATCGGCTGAAATGATGATGATGATGATGAAGAGTTATAGAGATAGTTATTTTAAACAGTACCTACTGAAAAAGAAAACAGTAAGTTACGTATAGCCGTAAGTGTTCGCCTCACAGAAGCAGGATATTGTTAATGTTATTGTCAAGCGTGTGGGAAAGTAGCACGCAGTGGATATGATCGCATGTGTTATTTATTATGTAAATACGAGTAACGACTCGGTCCAACTGCGGTCGCCGCGGTTTCTTTGAACGTAGTTAGAGCATTATGCAACGGTACGGTTTACATCATCGAAATAACTATATGTTATGTCTTTTCACTCAATTAACGACCAATGCTAAATGATTTTTGTCAATATTACCTCCGTGTTCTACTTTTAACTGTAGGTTCCTTGTTCTTTTTAGGTTTCTGTCCTTTGCATGTGCGCATGCGTGTAACTCGCATTAAAGTATGCAATCTGCCATGCCATTACCTGTGGCATAATTTTAAGGCGCGTGTGCGAGTAACAAATTGTTTTCTGCGCTTGGCTATGGAAGTAAAGCGCGGTCAAGTACCACAGGACAGCACCAAGACAATATAGTGCGTAATAAAGTGTTACTATAGCATAGTGGGATCGCAGTCAAGCTCTGGTTTATATCAATTTAAAAAAATAGCTTTAAATGATGTTTACTAACAAAATAATTTAATATAGATAAGTATGTTAATCTTTATGGTATTTGTGATATGGGTACTGTTACCTGAAATAAAATTATTATTATTATGACAAGCTTCTGATTGGTGACTGTCACAATGATGACCAATAGGTAAATAGGATAGAATTGTCCCTAAGTTCCTGTAAGACGAGATGACGCAAAGGATGCCTCCCCAAACAATATATTTTGAGGAAAGTCTCATTTACTTAAGATATTTTCTAGAAAAGCTTTTGTCATAGCCATAACACATCATTGTGAAATCAAAACGTCGGTAATGTGTGAGTCACGTTGAAATTAGGTTCGTAGAAAAGGCGGGTAAAGCGTTCAAAGATGGAATGACATAATAGGTACAAAACGAGCAAACAGTTTGAAATATTTATCTTATTTTAACATCGCAGTGACGATGTGATTTCATCCATAGATTTTATCAGAGTATTGTAATTACCTACTTACTTCAAATGTTTCTGTTCTGCGTATGTGCAGATAGTAAAAAATAAAAACTGTCTCTGATTTTTTTGTTAGGTATGGCTGTGTGGATGAAGGCGTTTAAATGAAGGTCACCTTCATCTTTTGCATATGTTAATGTAACAATGGCACCACAAACCATATTTCCAAAAGTAAAATTAAAGTTTACCAGGCATGTCGATTTCTAAAGAACGAACTTAATAAATTGAATGAGTTATGGCTGTGTTTCGCCAAGGCGAAAGTTTAAAGCCTTTGTGAAGGGCTCAAGTCTGCGATAAGTTCCGTTCACCCGGATTGCAACATGTCGCCAAGGATTTATTAAGTCGCCTTCATAGTTATTAACGTTAAATTGCTTTCCGTCATTTGCGAGAATGTCCCGCATCAAATTGAGCAACATGTACTTAAACATACGTAGACCAGGTCTCCACTGCTGTTAGGTATTTCCGAATAGGAAAGGAGTTGAAATAACAAACTAGTTACGCCGATAAGTACATTGCATGAGTGTGTTTTATATTTGCAGAATGTGTGTAACCTATTGAATTGAAATGCACATAGGTACCTTAAATATAGTTTGTATCTGATTTTGTGTCTACTTATAGGAGTGTTTGTCTCCCTTTTTTTCCATGCAAAAATTGCTGCAAAACGTTGCTTTTAGCAATAAGACCGCCTCTTGTTACGGCCTAATTAGTTTTACGAGTTCGTAATTATTATTTTTAAAGGTGGGTCTGATATCTAACAGGCTCTAAGACTCTTTAAATTTTATGTGCAAAATGAAGAACATAACAAGAAGTTAGGACAGGTTGACACTTACGTCGGAACAGTATAATGCCCTCTTGCGCGTTGTATCCCGTGAGGAAGGGCACGTCGGCGCCGGGCAAGGTGTCCGCGGGGGGGCGTGTGAGGAAGGCGTCGGGGGCGTCCTTTTCCAGAGTGGGCAGGAAGGGGAGCGCCACGGTGCTCTGCAGGTCGGCAGACTTGCCCGGTGCGCTCGACAGCCGCGCGCCCGCCTTCACCAGCAGCTCGCTCGGAGTCGCACGGAGGTAACCTGCCGTCGTAAACAGCACATGAACACCTCCAATTAGAACTGAGTAGAATCAGAAGCATCACAACTCCACTTCGCCGGTCAATGGTGTAAGCACCAGTTTAAGTTAGCGCTGGCTGGCATATAGGTAGGCACCTGTTCCATAACTTTACGCTGGACCAGCTCAAGGCTAATGCTATTACCAACGAACAAGATTTTATGATCAATATTGGTAGTATGGCGCATCTCATAACAGAAGAGAATACATTCCGTGTACTCATACCTAAGCATGCACAAGGAACCGGCTGGGATTCTATGGTGAAAGTAAAAGCAACGAAGTCCACATGCACCTACATCAAGAGCATGCAGCTCTCAGACTGCTCTGGACGCTTTGTGTTTTAACAGTGTTAATACTTGCCCAGCAGTTCGTCAGTGTTGTTGGTGTCGATGCCGAGCTCCCGGCCGAGCTCGAAGGCACGTGCGCGGGGCTCCTGCGCGAGCGCCCACGGTGCCACGGCCACACCGCTCTGGGCAATGGCAGCGTGGAACAAACCCTGCCAGAACAACAAATTTAGTTAAAGCGAGGTGGTGTTCCTGTAATGTTTGATTAGGTATACGAAATTAAATACCGAAAGTTCCGTATAAACGTTTCCGTTACTATGTAAATGGTTCAATTCCCGAATCGAGTCTCGAAAATCTTGCTCCATGACAAATAGGATTCTAGGTCCGGTCTTAATAATACTTAGAATAATCGTATAAGTACTTTTTTGTACAGTTTACTCCAATATAATTGGGAAAAAATTTGACAGTTGATTAAGTTGGCTGTGAAGAAAAGGGGTGACTGGTGTTTGTTGATAAATGTGAGTTTCTCTCTTATTCTGTTATTCGTAGCCTCGTCGTACTAACTACGACGATTCTACAATTTGTTTTTTTTCTTTCACTTGACTCAATGAAATTATTGCCTAAGTACTTTTTTTTTTTTTTTTAATTGATATAAATAATTGTACTTAATTTTTTATTTAACTTTTTATCGGCGAATGCGTCTCATACATTGATGGACATAGGTAGATAGATACATAATAATATATCCTTAAATAACATACAATAATATATGCACCAGGGTTAAGTGCAATTGTTCTTACTTATAAGTAAGTAGTTAATTACGTAGCAGGATAAACAACAACACGGAGCTGTTATTGCCAACGAGAAAATGTGTCATCTCTTATATTTTATCGTAAATATATTCATTTTTGTCGTCTTATTACTTACATAAAAAAAGTATGTCAGGGATGCATCATTTTGCCTGTCGCGTCATCCGGACATTTATGTAATATACGAAATCCGCTTTTACACTGGCATGCGCCAATTACCAAGGTATTGTACTTATTTACATATAATTTGGCCTTTAAAAAAATAACTTTACTATCGTATTTTTTTACATATTTTATTTTGAAGATACAACCGTTAGAGTTGACAATTCGGACATTCCATAAGCGCCTTCCGAAAAAACCCTCCCGAGGATTGTCCAAAGCTATATTTTACAGGAAACAACATAGTGTGTCATGAACGTAATGTCGGCGATAGATAAGCATATTGTTTCCTCATATTTAGTATTAGTAGGTTGGTACTACACAAACCTGCGAAGTAGGTGACAACATATGCAGATGCACGGAAGCGGCGCCGGCCGACTCGCCGAAGATGGTGACTCGCCCGGGGTCGCCGCCGAACGCCTCGATGTTGTTCCGCACCCACTTCAGCGCCATCACTTGGTCCTTTACACAACATCACTAAATTAGGCCACTATCACACACGCGACTTGCGAGCAAGCCGCACGTCCCTGACTCGAGCGTGAGCGTCACGGCCCGTGCAACACCTACGGCGGTTAAATCGCTTTCGTTCACGTTACCTAACAACAATTTGTGTCGTAAATCTATTAGCGAACTAATAATAATAAAGAGAGCGATCAGATATCAATCTAATTTAAATCTTCATCATATTTTTATTATCAGCCGCTGTTTATGTTGTTATTTTATTAATAGAAGCAACTAGTTGCTCAGTGATCACGATATTTTTTTTTAAATAATCTAATGACTAATGAATGGCTTTTTGCATGAATCAGGCATTTAGTAATAACTTTATTTCCATATTATGCATTCTTGTTGTATCTTGCGTCAAAAGATTGCGAACTTGACCGGAATGTGGAAACCATGACCGAGAATTATTAAATTATCTATAGTATACGATTAAATTGTTATAAAATATTTGCACTGTTACAACGGCTAAACATAAGACATCAAATATGACTATTAGAACAAGTTTGTAAGGTACACGTTAACAAACCACTCGGTGCATAGCTTGCGCAAAAATTACAGAACTTACTTCAAAGGCGTTTGTAAAGAAGTTGTGAAAAAGAATGAAACTATAAACTACGCTTTTCTTTACATGAAATTTCAAAAACACACTCGGTCATGAGCGCCGACAGAAATATTTTCAGGGGGAAAAGCATCAGCACATATTAATTACCTTGAACAGAGATCAAACTGACTTGTCAACCAAAGAAGGATGAAGGAGTTAGAAGCGACCGCGCTAGATAAATTTAACACCTCGCCTCAGATACGCTAGGAATGATTTACTATTGTTAAAGGCCGTTTGGTATATTTTTGAAAATTAAAATGAACTTCAGAGGGGTGCAAGTGCTCCCCCTTGCACCCCCCTCCCGGTACCTATGCACATGTAAACATGACACTTTATTGTCACCAATTTAATAAAGAATTTGCTTAGTTCAATCAATAAAAGGTAATCTTTAACTTCTGAACTCTACCTTAAGACCCATATTCCCGGAAACTTCATCATTTTCGAGGCTTAAGAAACCCAGCGCTCCTAGCCTGTAGTTGAGCGTGACCAGCACCACTCCGGCGCTGACCAGGTGGTCAGGACCATACAGGAACGCGTTGCCCGACCCCATGGCAAACGCCCCGCCGTGGATCCAGACCATCACTGCTAGCTTTGGATTGTACCTGGTAAGAAAATTACTTCAAGTTTAAGTACCTTGCTGCGAGTCATGGGGCCTGAAAAAGCGTCATTCTAACAGAAACAAACAATATCAAAAAATGTACAGTACCTAATTGAATGAATGAATGGAATTGACACGAGCTAAAGAAATTTTGTCCTTACATTTTCATTGCGATATCTTATGGTTATCACTAATAGAAAGTGACTTTGTTCAGAAATCCATTTTTTTTAGATGTCATCAAATAACTTCTCCCACTCTGGGTGGAGAAAAAAAAATTTTGCTGGCACCCGTATTCCTTCAGTTGCTCTTTGCGTTCCAGGGCTACGGTGACTCTTGCGAACATACCTGCAACTCTTCGAACATCTCGTCTAGAACCCAAGAATAAATAATGTAGATAAGAACAGACAAAGCCCATCATTTTGGGTTCTCTTGCTCTTAGTCAATCTGGATTTTCCATAAGGGTTTCCTCAGTGACCACACTAAGACTGCGTAAGTTGTCTTAATTGGTCACCACAAACATCCCAACAGTGACGCTACCTTTCATTTCTGATCTCAGTTATTCCGTCCTGTACTAAAACGCAGATGATTCAATCAACGTCATCATTCTTTCATCCGAGTCTCATTAGTCAGCGAAAGTGAGTTGATGACGTCGGCACTTGGGGAATCCAGCATCATTAATACTCAAGTGCATTATGAATTAAACAACATTTGGGTAACGGTCGGGAACATATCGTTGATTTTTATCACAAAATTGCATCTTATCCCCCGGAGATATGGCCCAAATGTCTACGCAGAATCACGTCGCATAAAATCATACTACTAACCATTCAAACTAATTCAATTCAAACTGACTGAACATAACCTTCGCACGAAAGGCTAAACTTTTGCAGCAACCTCGAGTTCATTAGTTCATTACAACTCAACATGAGATGTTTATTGTAAAGTTGCCTTACCCAGACATTTTATCAGGGAGTGCCGGAGTGTAAACGTTGAGGAAGAGGCAATCCTCGTCTCCCTTGTAGGTGTCAAAGAGCATGAACCTGTGAGGACACACGGCACCCTCCTCCAGCGCATCTCGCACTCCTGACCACGGCTCCAGGGGCGCAGGCGGCCGGAACCGAAGCGACCCGCGGGGTGGCTGAGCGTACCTTCAAGACAACAATCATTACTCAATTTCAACATCACATTGATGGTCATTTACTGTAGTGTTAGTCTGTGGTAGCAATGTACAACAGTACTGCTGAACATGAAGGGGTTAGAGTCGGGACAAGTGTTATTGGGTTTTTCGATCTAGAATTAAATACAGTCTGGAGTTCGGACTTTTGCTCAGTTGATGGAGAGGCTCGCCCCTAATTACATCGGACCAAACAGGTGATAAATAGGTGTACTGAATGTAGGTAGGTACAC
The DNA here is from genome assembly GCA_949316375.1 of Mythimna vitellina. Classification (NCBI taxonomy): domain Eukaryota; kingdom Metazoa; phylum Arthropoda; class Insecta; order Lepidoptera; family Noctuidae; genus Mythimna; species Mythimna vitellina. The sequence goes on along the minus strand of OX438703.1, from coordinate 9,860,405 downwards.
CTATGGTTTAATTCTTCGGGGCATGCGGGTCCAGGCAAAGTTAACTAGCTGAACGCTAACGAATGGGACTCACCGATAGACTCCGCAAACTTGTTTGTCTTAAAATTCTGCCTAAAACGAACCAAGTCAGTAAAGGCAAGTAAACGCTAGGGAAGTAGTAAAAAAGCAGAATGAGTGCTGGTATGTAGCCTATCGAGCGTTTAGTAACTCCCACACGTTAGCGAACATTCGCTCAAATGTGATGTTTACATAGTATTTTATCCAAAAAGAAATGGTTTGGAACTTGAACATTTATCGTATCGTACCTGATACCCTTAAAACTGTAGTAGGGCGTCTGCGCCGTAGTCCTGGTGAGGAGCTTGCGGCCGCGGAGTGCACCCAACTGCGTGGAGACGAGTGGACCACCGCCCACGCGCATTCTGTCCACCAGCGCGTGCACAAGCCGCGCCGCGCGCGCCGGTACCGCCTGGAGCCGCCGCAGCGCATGCTTCAGCCCCACCGACTCGCTCACTGTGCTGGACAGCCGGCGCCATGCTCCCGTCACCTGATTAAGTAGGAGAATGAAGGTCAATTAATACACCTCACGCCTCTTTAACGATTTACAACTTCGTAGCCTAAAATTTGATGACAGTCGTGTCAAGATATGTGTTACTCAGTTACTGGGTTATGATGGTTAGCTACGCAGTCACTCTTTGTAAAATACAGATACTCGGCTGCGTTTGGTTAGACTAGAAGCCAACCCGAACATAGTAGAGCTTGGCAGATTGATTGACTCTTCAGCATGCTCTTAGCGCGGTCCATTTGACGACCTAAACTGAAATGTTAAAGGGATGGAGATATATATAGAGTGTTTAACTCTATCCCTCTTTTTTGCTCGCACGCTTGACATTTTAACACGTCATAGTAAGGGTTTTAAAACAAGATTAAACGGACTCTCTCGTCCATCTAAGGCGTAGCGTGAACTAATTTAGATGGGCGAAACCACATCAGCGAGGCCTTTTTCTTTCATAAATTTGAAAACAAGACAGCGACTGTCGGTCACATCATCGCTTACCATCAGGTGAAATAGTGGTTAAAGGCAAAGGCGTGCCTTTCAATTACAAAAAAAACTCGTTCTTAAAAAGCCCTCGCTTGTGCGAGCCCCTTTAGGTGCGAGACCGTGGGCGAGGGTCTACTTCGCCCAGGCCTGGCTATGCTACTATCATCCATAACTTATCATCTAATGATATCAAAGTCCAGAGCGAGTTCAATCAACAGGAATAAAATAAAAAAACTCCGGTAAAGGCAATAAGCAGTAGGCTTGAATTTGGAATCATCCTCCTAGCATTCTTCTTGCAACTCTGACTCTAATATTTTAAATGCACAAAGTAGGAACTAGGATGATAAGGAAAAGATACAGTTCCAAAAATGGTCAAAAGAGATTATGAGGCTCTCCTAATCATATTAAAAAAAAAATATTCTCTGAACTCTCTGAGAACGTGCAGCAGATGTCAAGAATCCATGTTTAAGAGGTGTCCATAATAACAGTGAAATAACTGTAATTTGAATGATTTTCACACCGCTGCGTGTGTTTAAACATAGCTGTTAACTTATTAAACCAATTTCAATAAAGTTTAACTGCTTGTTGTGATCATTGACACCACATGCTCTCGCAGACCGCACGCAAGCCTCACATACTACTCGCGTCGAAAATGTCACGCAACGCAATACACCTATATAAGTAATTAATTAATATCATGTCAGCTATGTTATGCAACCAAGTACCAGACAAACATTAACACGGACTTCCGAGAACTTACCTAATGGTCCACACGTACAACACTACGATAGACTATCATAGTGTTGTCTTTTTAAACATAAAGGTTGACTGGTAGAGAATGCTTTGTTGCATTCAGTCCGCCTGTTTACTAATATTGTACATGTTTAAACCAATAAATAAAACTTAGTTGACTTTTAGTCGTTTAGTTTAGTAGGAAATTATCAAATGAGTCCTCTCGCTCTGGATGGAGCGAGAGGGAGTTAGACTTTTACTGACTAAAGCCAACCCATGTTCATTCCATGGCCGCATTAACTATTTCGAACAATCCTGCAGACTTAGTACTTGCAGACTTTCGTAGATTATACACCGGCCTTATGCAGTGCAGACTGCAATGTTTTACAGACAAAACTTTATAGAAAGTGGTCGCATAAGACCAATGCTACAACGCATCCGATCCGAATCAGAGACATGTCGGTCCCGACCTTAAGGTTGCACAAGTCGATATTTTTTCCACACTATCTGGGGATATTACCCACACTTTGGCATTGTACCTACATCCTAAATTAAACATGATATCATTAACGGACCTACTTATGCAAACAGGAACCAATCCAGACATTAAGAATGAGCCTTCTATCGACCCTGTAAAGATCAAAATGATCTGACAATTTTGATAGAACAAAACATTTCTATGACAAAGTTATCAACCAACATGACTGCAGTTATTCAATAAACTATTAAGATCCATGCCACATCCCAACAATCCTAAAAATAAGACCTATATATACTACATGGTCCTTGCATTTTTTTAATCAAATAAGTAGAACCATGGGGGTTGGTTCTTGTTGGCAAACTAAAATAGGCATAATAGGCATAGTTGGTTCCTTGTTGATGTAAGTTTATTTACAACGTCTTAGAAGTCATGTTGTGTAATAAACTCAATGTGAACAATCATAACATTCATTCATTCAAAAATGAACTCCTGATATATATAAACATAGAATGTTTGAAGTCGTAAAATTCTTTTAAAAACAATGAAAAATTGTTATGAGCTGCAAAAAGTTCCAAAACATACCTTCATTTTTAATTTTTTTAAATAAATTATACTCTTTTTTATAAGTCCGTACTCTTTCTTTACCTCCTTTGAAATCAAATATACTCTATTTCTTCTAATAAAAGTTGGCAACCCTACCCACATCATGCAGTAAGTTCGAGCCTGCGACTAGTTCAGCCTTATATCGGATAGAATTCAGCACTCTAATTTGGATTCAGATCGGATTCAGTACGCAAACACTCCTTAATAATGTTAACATTGGTGTGGCTGACGTAGCCATAGATTCATTGATGGATATTAGGCAATAATCTAAAAGTACATATTAAACTTGATATAAAACAAATGTTAAACATGCTCTTAGAGATAGAGTGATTCTCAAATCATGTAAACAGAAAATGTCATTGAATTGTGTGCCATTGACATAAGCAGTCATTCAGTCGATAGTCAAATTATGTCTAGGGGGTCATCCATTAATCACGTGATATTTTTTTAACAGATTTTTAACCAATTTCTGGGGAGAAGGGTGTTAAAAAGTTCAAAATGAGGCGTGCTCACCTCTACATAAAATTACTTGTCTTTTTTCGTATTTTTTAGGATTCCGTACCGCAAAAGAATCGAACCCTTATAGGATCACTTTGTTGTCTATCTGTCTGTCTGACAAGACCTCGGGAACGCGTACAGGTATCAAGTTAAACTTAAAACCATATACTCAGATCTGCGATCCCTTGAAACTGTGAAAAAAATCAAAATTTTGAGTTAAAAAAAGATACGGTCGTTTATGTCGCAAAAAAACGTGTATTTCGACACTCTCAAGAGAATCAAAATTCATAGGGTACTTCCCGTTGACCTAAAATCCTGAAATTCGGTATTCAGCAAGGTCTCTTAGCATAAGTATAGGAAAAAATCTGAAAACTGTAAATTTTTAACGTCGCAAAAAAAGTTTTTTTTTTGCGACGTTAAAAATTTACAGTTTTCAATCGGATCAGAATCGGAAAAATCTTCGTACTAATTCGGGAATTGAACTATTTACATAGGTAAGTTTGTACGGAACCCTGAATGCGCGAGTCTGACTCGCACTTGCCCAGTTTTTAATATTGTTTTTAGTGAGGAATCCGTTGCCTTGGCAACGGCTATTCGAGGTTACGTACCGTTTTAAGGTCTAGAAATCGCGCGCTTAATAAAAAACACTTTTTACACTGTGTCTACATCTCTCATCCGACTCTTCTGTCGCAGGTCAGCTGGAAGAAATTTAATTTAAATTATACAGTACCTTTGTACTCTTCTTCTTTCTTTCATCTTTAAGTGTTTTGTGTACATAAATAAAAAAATTATAGACACTTGTGATATCTAACTAAACCCTATCCAGCTTGTGATATTTTCCCCACCTTTCGAGCCTCACGTAATTAATGAACTATCCCTAGCCAATAATGATCTAGACTTTGTTTTACATAGAAATAACTAAGTATTACGAATGCGACCGTCACATAATCTTTTATTACGCTTAGCTCTTGTCTGAAAGCAGTTCTAATTACTGCTGTCTGTGATAGATTTTATCAACAGTAAACTGGATACTATGTAGCCTCTATTGAAATCTGAACTTATTTGCCTTTCTCCCTGATCGCTTTGACGATCACGGAAAGAGGAGGTGGTCTTTGGAAGTAATCACGGAGCCATTCTTAGATAAGGAAGCGGAAACTCATTTCCATTTCTTCCTACTTTCCCTGCGGATCGGTCAAGCCAAGCCTCGTCGTCGACCAGTATTTTTTCTAATAACTAGTGATCTTGTCGTTTCTGATTTCACTATTATAAAGTTATTTAAATGAATTACGTATAATATAGATAGGTACTTGACCATTACGTCAGTACCTATTCAATTAAACATGGTGTAATTTGTTCGTATAACTCGTATTATCCAACTCATAATTAACACTATCGTCTAGCCACAGTTGCGCGTCGGCTTTCCGTGGACTATCCCGTAGAATTTTCCCAGTAGTCAATTTAAATAGTACATTTTGGTAATAGTTGAGTAAGTTTGGCATTGCGACCGAGGTGCAATTCGCCCGAGCCACAGGCGAGGGTTTTGTGGAGCCGAGTGCTACAGTGACAAATTTCCACGTGTATCAAACGACGTATTTCAATACTTACGAAGAAATAAATACAATCAATTGTGGCGGAGGTTATTTAAATTGCGTGCCTAAAAGCTGTAGGAATAAGAGTGGGTTTTCAAATAAGTGTATTTTTTTTGTTTTTGGCTTCGCAAGGTTTGTGCAGTTTTTCAGTGTCAGGTTTAGAAAGTATTTAGTTTCTACAGTATCTCTGTGTTACTTTGAGTTCCATTAGAATAGGAATATAATACATTTAATGTTTTCGCAGTATTTGGCGGCAAATATACCGAGTCAGCTATCTTGGCAGGCTTCGCTGAGGTAGTCAAATAACAATAAAATTCTCATTATTTTATTGAAACAGCGAGTTTAAATGATTCTACATATTGTCCAGTTGTATTGAGACTTTAGATACAAAACTGGACCACTTTCACATCACAATATCTACTAGAAATCAATTTGCGAATAATTAAAAGAGCCACTAAGGGTTGCCGCACACGGGCCACCGGCCACAACCACAAAAAATTCAATTAAAAAAACACATAAACCGTCTATTTTACCTTTCATTTTAAAAGATATGATTAATATAACTTCAATTTCTTCTTAGGGGTAGATACGTTCCAGGGCTGCGGGATTGTATTAAAGAGGTACCGCGACCCTGAAATACAAAGAGCAACTGAAGGAACACAGGTGGGTTTTAGTAAAAGTTTGACACTCCCTCTCCTTCCATACAGAGCGGGAGGATCTATTTGATGATTACCCACATCAAACAAAAGGGGCGAATTTAAATACTTTGTCGAATTTCATCATCATTATCATTTCAGCCGAAAGACGTCCACTGTTGGACATAGGCCTCCCCCATGTGTCGCCACAACGAACGTTCCTGTGCGTCTGGCATCCATAGCATTCCCACTTCCCTCACCAGGTCATCGGTCCACCTTGTGGGAGGCTTTCCAACGCTGCGTCTTCCGGTACGTGGTCGTTACTCCATTATACATTTAATAAACAATAACTGCAAATTACCCAATAAACTTTGATAACGTTAATGACCGATTAGAACGTTACATGCCAACACATTGTAACAATGGCAACAGGATTGACATGGCCGCCCACGCGTCGGCCTCCAACCACGCTCCAAATACTACATAAACTATGAAGGTATTTCATAGGTATCGGAATTGACACGACTAAGATATGACCATGTTTCGACATTTTTAATTTTGTTCCGGCAATTTTGTGTTGCAAAGAATGATGATTTCATTATATCATGCTTAGAGAGATGCTTATTAAAATACTTATGTAGGTGGGTACTTAAAACTTCTCAGAGCATTATAAGCCTTCCCAACCTACCTTCTCGTTTCTTCTGTATGTATAAGAGACCCCGCAAACTGCAGATTTTCGATTGGCCGATAGCAACCAACGAAACTATCGGCCGATCTGCCCCCCTAGCCAAGTTACAATCGTTTCGTTCGCGCCGAACGCCTTGAGTAGGCCACTCCTCCGATTCCTTTGTTCTGACCACGTGACTGAGCGTTGAGATGACGTCAGAACAAAGGAATCGGATGCGTGGCCTACTCTAGGCGTTCGGCGCGAACGATTCGATTGTAACTTGGCTAGGGGGGCTGGAGTTTGCGGGTCTCTAAAAGGCAAAGTTCCGACTGACTCACTCACTAACTCATCAATGCCCAGACCAAACCTTCGGACCTAGAATGCTGAAATTTTGCACAGAGGTGCCTTTTATGATGTAAACGAAGAATAAGAAAGGAATTTCTAAAATATACCCCCTAAAGGGATCAAACGGGGATAAAAAATCCAAAGTTTATATGGAGAAACCTAATATTTATTTATTTACTTATTTATTTATTTAAAACTTTATGCACTATAGAAACATTGTACAAAGGCGGACTTAATGCTTTAGGCATTTTCTACCAGTCGACCTCAGGGTGGTGCAGAGATATAACATGGCAGGTGCAGCTTAAAAGAAGACTGATAGAGAGGAAATAAGAACAATACTAAATATATACTTAGATACATACATACAAATAAAGAATGGTATCGAGAGAAAAACGAATACAACAAATCAAGAGTGTGATGAATCTACCAACTTCTTGCGAAAGAAGCCGCTGGCAAAAGTTAGTATTATTATATATCAAACAAAAAATTTAATCTGGTCTTCTTCTTTTCGTGTCGACATTTTCAAACTAAATTTTTTCCGACCAGTATCCGGCAACCTGTACAGCTCTATTATTTGCCTCGCATAGATCCTGAAAACTGCAGGTGGTTATGATGGGGCCCAAGTCTGCTATTTTTATAAATTCGTCATTCCAAGACGATCTCATTGTCATTTTGGTAAAAATTCGTAATCTATTAATTCATAATGATCGATCATTGATCGGTCAATGGTCTCGTACTAGAGTTGTGGTAGAATAACAATATCGAGCTTATTAAAAGCAATGATTACACAATCAAATTCTAATGGTAGGTCACTGATCAAAGGAACTGTCCAAATTCTAGCAGATTACCGCATACATCAGATATTCACTTGTCAGTATGTACGAGATCACCAGTCTATGCCATTTCTTTCAATGGAGTGTCAGTGGTTGACCATTGGAAAGTCATAATGACGCCATTATATTAGTAGATTACCAAACTTGTCAAAATCAACAATTGTGAAATCAATGATAGACCATTCTGTCACTATTGTAATAGCAGACTTGAGGCCCTGCCCGCATAGCAGGTGACGCATATCCTGTGCAGCGGCTCCACACTGGCAATATTAAATCTGGTAACACATTCTCGGATCTGGATAAAGATCTCTTTGTAGACGATACTTATAAATGTTTTGTAACTTGTCTCGCTGTTGCTCAATCTACCAAACTATTAAAATTAAAAAGACGCATTGAAGATCTCGAAGAGTTTGCACAATGTTAATATCGAAGGATGGCCTTTGTGAACACATTGATGTGGATGGATGGAGAGGGAGAGGGAGACCAAAGAAAAGATGGATGGATTGTGTGAAGAGTGATATGAAAGAAAAGGAAGTTAGTGACAGCATGACGAGTAACAGGGCAGAGTGGAAGAAAAAAACGTGTTGCGCCGACCCCAAATAACACGGGATAAGGGCAGGAAGATGATGATGGCCTTTGTGAACACATTGGCCAACAGTAACAATCAAAAAGATGTCCAAGTAGGTACGTAAATTGTGAAAATGCCAAGGTGTTTTGTACTGTATAGAAAATATTATACTGGCGACCTTAAACTAACCAAAGTTATAGACAAAACGTCGTGGAACATTGATTTGTAGCAGGATTGTGAATTTGTGTAAGTGATATAAAATTATTAGCTATCAAATAAATATCTTGAGTCATTGCAGTTGTGTTTTTTCATGATTTCCGGTTTGGCCTCATATTGAAAGTTGTTGATAATAATAAAAATATAACCAGTGTTTTTATTTATTGTTCTCTCCACATTGTATACATGTATACTTATTTATCTACTCTCATATTGTTAAGTTCCTTTTATGAAATTAAAGTATCTAATATTTTATTGACGCCTTTATCTATCAGTACCTCTACCTAAACTATACTAAAATTATAAAAAGGAAAGATTTGTATTTTTATATGTAATGAATAAACTAAAAAAATACAGAACCGATTATCTAACGAAGTAACATATACTATATTTTATTTAAAAAACTAAAGTATAAATAAATGACCTATGAATTTCCTTACATCGCGTGCGCTGCGAAAACTATTGAAGTGATAGAAAAAAATAATGTACTACGATTTTGAAAAACACATCATTATCTACAAAAACTGTATTACAAAACTATATTACAAAAACTGTATCATAAAACAGTTATTGTGACATTACTGTCACAATAACTGTTTTTTAATTTCAAAACCAAATTTAAGCGCTTCTCTAGAAAAGGCCGTTTTCCTTATCAAATAAAATTATTTCAAATTTAAGTCTGGTCCAGGCTGTGCCTGCATATTACTTTTTGAATAATTCAATTTGGACATTTCATTCGAGAGATGATATCTCTCAACTTTTAAATAAATAAAACCGTTAAATGATGTTTAAACGGTCAAATTGTCAACAATTTATTAATCCTTATAAATTAAGCAGGTTTGTCGGCAAAATTACTTAATTTATGTGTTTTTTAGTGCATATTACTTATGATATGATTATATATGATAATACGAAAATCAAAAACGCACGCACGGGTATTTAGTGCGGAACGCTTCGTCTAGCACTCTAGCCGAATAAAATGCGCGATTGTCGCAGCTGTACGAACAACAGTCAAGTCATTTCATTAAAAAAAATCGACTATCTAACTAATTTTACTAAATAACTGATCCCTTAAACGGTTAAGGTGTAAACTTTCATACTCCATGAATTTCGTGTTCTCTATTTATGTCATAGTTCCAAAATCTTTTCTTAACTGAGGAGTCTCAAGTAGGTAAGGTTACTAAAAGTAAAGCTTCCTCTTAATCACTAAAATAAAATGCTTTTCACTGGTTATGACCTCTTACAGTTAACGACACGTGGATGTTCACTGAAAACAGTGTTTATAATATAATAGAGCTCGAGAGTTTGTTTGTACGCGCTAATGTCAGACAACACTGGTTCGAATTGAAAAAATATTTTAGTGTTCGATAGCCCATTTATCGAGAAAGGCTTCATTAATATTTCGCAATAACCCATGGAGCAGTAGGTATAGACGCGGGTGAAACCGCGGGGGACAGCTAATAAAATTATAAGTTATTTTGAAGCATTATTTAAGTTCAAAAGGTCAAAAAATTAGGGCTTTCTAAACAACTTTGTTTTCTATAAAAAATACCGCTCGACCATAGAGTTTTCATATCACGTTGACTTTGATGAACCAAATAATTAAACTATTAAAATTGTCTACAAACTAAACTAGTCTTTTGGAAATCTGAAAAGCAATAAAACACACCCATTTTTTTGAGAAATTTAACATTTTTTACCATGCAACATAAATACCGTTCGTCATTCATTCAAGTTCACAAACCGTGCGAAGCTAAAAGGAAAATTAAAAAAGAAAAATCCGATTGAAACTCGTTTCTTGAGAATATGAGTGACTCCATTGAACTTTTTGTGAGGTTAACTATTATTATATTTGATATTATTTTTGTAACGTTTTACATAATAATATTTTTTACAGGGTGGACTAAAAGTTTTTTTTACTTTTCAAACAAGGATAAAATAAATACTAGATAAATTACATCAATTTTTTTATTAATTCTGAAAGTATACAAATAGGGATTTTATTTTATTTAAATCACGTCATCCATTTATGTGACCCTTGGTTATTTTGACACTGCTGTAACCTGGAGCGGAAATTTTCAATGACGGTTTTTTAGGTGTTTTGCTTCCACCTAAATGGTTCCAAAAAACTTCCACGTAAACAGACCAAATTGATATAGATATTGGAGTGACACTAATCCTAAATTGAAGCATCAAGAGTCCCTGCATTCACCCAAGGTTACTGTATGGGCAGCTTTGTCAGCAAGATGCATTATTGGTCCATATTTTTATGAAGATCAATGAGGACGTGCTGTTACAGTGAATACAGAGCGGTACAGAACTTTTACGCTACAGCGCTACAGAATTTCGATGGTTTTAATCAACGATCGTGAATTCAGGAAGATGGAGCAACATGTCACACCTCCAATGACTCAATGAATGCAGTTCGCGTTATTTTTGGGCAGAAAGTGATATCCAAAAGAGGTGACATCCTCGACACCTCGTAGCCCAGATTTATCACCAATGGATTTTTATCTTGTAACCCTTTTAACAGCAACCCAGTGTGTCTCTTGGGAAATTAAAGGAACGTATTCGCGAGGAAATACAGAACATTTCATTAAACAAAAATCCTTATTTGTACTTTCAGAATACAAACATACAACAACAACATACATTATCTATATTTATCTATTTTTTTTTTTAAATCCTTGTTTGAAAAGTAAAAAGACTTTTGATCCACCCTGTATTTTGATTGAGACTATAGCACTATATAAATCTATTTCTCATCGATGTATAATTGTATATATATATATTTATTTCACGAATACTACGAAAATCATGTGCGTGTAAACTGAGGGACCACACTCAGGTATTTTGAAAAATAAAATCGTAGGATTTAGTAGTAGACGTAAAACAATAGATTTTATTTGTTAGATCTTACATATTTTTATGTAAAAGATACTTTAGTTATAGTAAAAGATTGTATGTATTTCTACATACAGTTTTAGTAAGAGTCTTAAAGCATTAGAAAAAAGAAATGGAAAAAATATATCAACGCAATTTAAATATACGATACAAATGTATCACTCACTGTACTCAACTACACTGTAAACTCGTTAAAAAATAAAAGGCCCGTTTTGACATTTGAGAAATACTCTAAAATGTAACTTGAAAATGGAACGAAACTGAAAGAAACAATAAAATAACAATTAATTATGTAGTGTTTTAAAAAATACATAAATTTTTGGCGTGTTAAATAATAGGATGTAGTATATTGCGAGTATTCTTTAAGCTTCTTATTTTTTAACAACTTTATATGCGTCGAAATGTTTGGTTGACCGCTATGTGTGCTCTGTCTACTTGTGAGTCTGTTTATGACACCGTATAGCACTAAAAAAGGTGAACCAGTTTAGATGCAGCTTTTTTTTATTTGAGAGCAGATTTTCTAGCGATGATTTGTATACTGCTATTATTTTACTTAGTTCTTAGCCATTAACAAGATAGGCGGAGGTGTGAAGGTAGGAATGAACAACCAAAATGTTTGCAAATATGGCCATGTAGTGTATCAAATGAGAAGGTATATGGTGTATATCACAAAGATTTAAATTAGGGATTTTTTATTTTAAGTTTTGTTTTGGTATGTTTCTTCTATCACCTTATACAGTAGCTATAAGCTAGAGATGAGTAAATTATATAATTTATACGGTTATAAATAAATTGAAGGTTTCATTTCTTTTGACAGTTACTGCAAGTAGTAACAGGGCCTTACAACTTTTTGTGTCAGGTGATTTAAATGTTAATTTGTTAATAAAGATGTCACAAGTATCTACCGACGCTGTACATGTACTCGTAGGTGCTTACATTTTTTTTTTTTTAGTGCAAGGCGCGCAATGTTGCTCATCTTTTTTAAATATTGAATGATATCTGAATTAATAATAAATTGAATCATGCGACTCCTTGAACTCGGTGAAGTTATCAATTTAAGATAAATCATTATCATTGCGAATTGTTTGAAAAAGGCCGGTTTTTTTATTTAAACATTATTCGACAAGGGCGAGTGTTTCGTATCATAAATGGAAACAATCACGTTCCTTGTATGCCACAATTTAATTAAAATAATAATTATTGTTGTAATAGCGGTAAAAAATACACACTTTTTAAAGATTTCAACTGCAACGGCGGAGTCTTAGTATTATAATAGGGTTCCGTTGGGTACGAAACCCTGAAAATGGTTTTAGGTACTATCCTAGAAACGTAGGTACAAATTTATCATACATTGCTCCGTCCGATAAGACAGATTTTATTTTTGACATGTTAAATTATCAAATGACTACTCCCGCTCTAGGATGGAGCGAGAGAACGTTTCAGAATGTTATTAACCTTTTGCGTTCTAGGGCCAGGGTAACTCTTTCAAACGTTTCCGCAGAAGTAGATAGCTAATGAATTCATATTAAATCACTAAAGACCATTGCATAATATACCGCGTGGAGCAGGTACGTAGAGTTATCCAACTTATGTAATTCAGTGTCGGTTGTAAGCGCAGTAAGACGAGAAACATTGGCTTTCGCATAAGTAATAAAAAAAAATAAAGCGTCAAGAAAGACGGTCAGGGTGCAGTGTTGCGAAAATGGCAACCATAATACATGAATGATTGTATGGTAATGATTACTTTTAAAGTCCTGATAATTGTATTATAGCCTCTTTAGTAACATTGGTGTAGACGTGCTGTGAATTACAGTCTGCGCTTAATCTCTTCTAAGTGTTGCAAAACGCTCTTACTTTGGTTTAGGGGGTCGTGGGGCTCTTTATAATAATATAGTAATAATGTAGTAATAATAATATTCCACAACTATCACACAACGCCGTCTAGTCTCAAGCTAAGCAGAGCTTGTGTTATGGGTACTGGACAACTGATAAACAGACTTATATATACTAAATACATACATATATAGATAAATTACACCCAGACACAGAACAAATGATCGTGCTCATCACAAACATTTGTCCTGAGTGGGAATCGAACCCACGACCTCCGGCTTAGCAGTCAGGGCTACTAACCACTAGACCAACAAGCCAGTCAAAGGTCTTTAGACCGGGACCGCGGTCCCAACACTCCTATAAAAATATTACATTTTTATTACATTACATACATTTTTACCACAAATAAAATAATTACTGTACTTAAATGCTTTTTTCCATGTGATCCCAAAATACTTCTCAAAAATAAAAAAATAAAAATTATAGGTGGAAGTTAAAGTCAAGATTGTTTACGTTACTTCTAGGCAAGCGTGCTTCATCATCGTCGTCATCATCGCTTACAATCAGGAGAGATAGTGATCAAACACGAGACAAAAAATAGTAATTTTAATAACGGTTTGAGCGCACCCTTCCCAATTGTCCAATAATTCTGATTCTGATTTTTGTTGAGAAAGACAACATACATTATATTAACTTTAGTGACAAGACTTAGTAATAATGCGTTTTTTGTAAACATTAACAAAGTGTTACAGTAATGTCTGGACTAAATTCGATAGGAAGTCATTACACTATATTACATGAAATAAATCGTGAACCGATTTACTAGTATGTGCAGCACGGAGATTAACCTAAAATATATTGCAGATATCTGCGTGGAATGCTCATTATGTATAGTATTACAGAAAACTCTAGAAAACTCATGATTAAGTGTTTATTGCGGTTTTAATCTATTTTGAAATTGCTTGATACACCTTAAATAATACTTTGAAGCTAATAGTATCCGGGTAAGATACCATTAACTTCAAAGCAAAACTAAAATATAGATATGTATTCAACCGCCAGCTAATACATAGTAGGTACTAGAGCTATTTTTCATGCAATCTCCTTCGATATAATAATACCTATATATGTTTCTTATAGTATAGTCATGTGCAGTGCGAATTTCTGAACGTACTTGTCACGTAAACGTCAATTTGTACTAAAACTGTATACTCGTTATGTGGTGAAAATAACGAAAAATAACTTTACCCTCTATTTTCCATACGATTTGACCATAAGCAAACATTTACGTGAACGTAATCGAGTAAAATTATTAGATTAGGTTTCCTACAAGTTCATGCAATACTCGACAGGTATTATCGAACACAAAATAAAATTTTCAAAGGCCATGTTTGCTTGAACGTCATCACGCACTTATGGAAGTTCGTATGAATGCGGCACGCTTCTCGTTGCTTCACTTTTGATTTGACTGTTTAGAACAATTCCCTGGATGACAACGCAACGCACTGTTGTAATTTCACGTGCACAGTTTGAAAAACGCTATATTTCTGTAACAGAGCATAGTTGTACTCGTAACCTTTGTGGCAGATTAATAAGATGGAACTTGTGTCGTAACATGATTTCGTAACTGTTGCAAGGGCTATTAGAAAACCTACACGGTGCCACGGTCTCGTATGGGAAATGACACAATTAGATTTCATATCTATGTTCTTTTCAAATAAGAAGGTAATTACTGTACGTGGAGGTCGTATAGGTACCTGTACATCAGTCGCGTAGTTATGTAGACCCACAGGGGCCCTGTATCAAAGTATGCCCTACTTACACAGAACTAGTGCCTTGAGACAGTGCGACAGAATTTATAGCTCACGAAGGTGTTGCCAGAGCACAGAATAGGAAATAGTACAAGGCTAGAGTAACTGAATAGTTTTCTTCCATACTGACAAGACAATGTGCGGGCTCGAAAGATGGAGAAGTGATTTTGTCACCATGTAAGACCGTGTTCGAAAATTTGATTACTCTGACTGAGATAAGTAACTAAAATGAGCTCGTTTTGTAACATTTTGTACTAGGGTGGGTACAGTTTTTATTGTGCTCTTATGAGAAAATGCTATAAACTATTATAACATCCTATGCATCACATTTATAATAAAATACCTCATGAAACTATATATAAATTTAAAAAGTCCCTTCACGGGTTTTTTTATTTTTTTATTTTTATTGGGTGGGAAAATCATCCTGATGACATCCCCGCTCTTGGGCGGAGCGCGAGATAGTGTCAGACTCTTACTGACTAAAAACACACTCCTGTTCCTTCGTTGCCTTCGTCCCAGGGCCCCGGGTTTCGCTTTCACACTACCCGTGATTATTTGGGAATGCTATTACAGCGTAACGATATTTTGCTTGATGATAATAGAATTCTGAATGTTTGTTTTAATAATGTTGAAATTAAATGTTCAATTTGTAATTTTTCTCTATTTTTTTTTTCATTTTTTTCTGGTGCAACTGATTTTGTACGCCATACATGGCAAAACATGTAGCAACCTCGTATTATTACATAAGATCTACAAACTGTACTCTTGTTTTGCAAAATAAATATATCTTGTATCCTATCATATAGCCATTTTCATTCACAGCTGGCCTCTTATCAATCGGAGAATTTAAGGTCGTGGATAACATATTACGTATTTTTGCACACGTCTGGGCGACTATAACCCGGGGGCCACTATAGCCCAGGGGCCCCGCATTATTGATACCTACGGTTAATACGGCGGTAGCTACGCCTCTGCTGTACATTTTATAATTTGCGACAGTCATAGTCTCTCATGTATTGGGACATATAATGCAAGGTAACATAATAATAATATAATATTCCACAACTATCATACTACACCGTCTAGTCCCAAGCTAAGCAGAGCTTGTGTTATCAGTACTAGACAACTGATAAACATACATAAATATTTATAAATACATATTATAGATAAATTACACCCAGACACAGAACAAATGATCGTGCTTATCACAAAAACATTTGTCCCGGGTGGGAATCGAACCCACGACCTCCGGCTAGCAGCCACTAACCATTAGACCAACAGGCCAGTCATAATGTAACTTAGTTGCCATCTGTTGATATAGACCAGGTTTTAGTGTGAGTTTTCTAGCGCACGTTTGCTTATTAAATGGTTTTAAGAAACCTCGGGCCAGCCTTCTCTCAACTGCATATTTTGACCGTTACGCGACTCCATCGGTTTCAGTCTAAACTCATTTATTGAAAAAAAAACTGCAACAATGTAACTCAAGGTGTAAATCGATTACCTAAAAATTTCCTTACATCGCGTGCGCTGCAAAAACTATTGATGATAGATAAAATTGATGTACTACAACTTTGTAGAACACATTATTATCTACAAATAAGTTCACAACACTATGTCTAACTATTATAACTTACTTACTTCGATTTAAGTTAATGTAAAAGTTTTTGTTACTATTTTGATGTACAATAAAGTTTATTCTATTCTATTCTATTATAGTTATGTCACAATATCTACTTCTTTCTTTCTTTTAATTTATAAACTAAATTTATTCGCCGCCTCTAGAAAAGGAACTTTATTGGTACCATGGTATTAATCTTTATTAAAATAAATTACTTTATAATTAAGTCTGGTTTATGCCTGTATATTACTTTTTGGACATTCCATTCGAGAGATATCATGATTTAAAAAATGCAATAGAAAATCATTAAAATCGTCAGATGATGTTTAACTGTCATACTATAAACAATTTATTAATCCTTATAAAAATAAGCAAGTTTGTTGGCACAATTACTAAATATATCTGTTTTTTCCCTTTTACTACATACTAATTGGACAAATGGTTAAAAAGATAATCCGAAATTCGCAAGCGCATGCACGGAAACTTTTCACCGAACGTTCAGTTCGTCTAGCACTCTAGCCGAATTAAATGCGAGATTGTCGCACCTTTACGAACGACAGTCAAGCGATTTCATCAAAGCTTTTTGTCCTTAATCTAAACTAATCTAAAAAACTGATCTCGATGATCGTAAACTTTAATAAAATTCGGTTCCTAAGTGGTGGGGATCGAGGAGTAATATTACTAAAAGTAAAGCTTCCTCTTCATCCCTAAAATAAAGTGCTTCTCACTGTTTATGACAGCTTACGGTCACATTGACCGACACGTGGATGTTCACTGAAGATAGTGGTATTATTATGAAGCTCAAGGGTCTATTTGTTTGTTTGAACGCGCTCGAAATAAATAAATCTCAGGAATTGCTGGGTCGAATTAAAAATTATTTTAGCATTAGATAGCCTATTCCTCGAGAAAGGATATATGCTAGATAACATTACGCTAGAACCCACGGAAGCGGAGCAGTCACCAACGACGCGGGTGAAACCGCGGGGGACAGCTAGTTTAATTATATATACATATTTTATCTTTTTATGTCAATGTTTTTGCAATTGTTTTTAAATTAATTAGACTTCAAATATCTAAACTTCATCAGTGATTTATTATTGTAAATATCTCAGTTTTTATAAGTTTATTTATGTAATTATAGCCTCTTTTTTATAACGTAGATAAATGTGCGAACACCGTAAACTCCGCGGCTTCATAGATAATTTTCTATTTACCATCTACTTTTTATTATTTTTATTATGCTTTTGTGTACAATGTTGACTGGTTTACACTGTCCTTTCATACTTATTAATTTTGTAATATGAAAATATTGTAAAACCAATAATTTTTATTTTATTTTTATTTTTTATTTTTTAATTGATATAAACCAGTGCTTGACTGCGATCCCACCTGATGGTAAGCGGAGATGCAATCGTTGATGGTCAGGCGCACCAGTTTATTAAGAGCCTATTCACTCTAGCCTTGAAGACACCTAAATTATAGCTGGATGGGAAGACCGCAGCAGGCAAATTAAAAAAAGAACCGGTTCTTCTCCATAGGAAACGAACAATTGTAACCGTAAACTAGCTTCTGATGTTTTATATGTGGTCATGTAGGGCTATGTGAAATATAAACATTAAAACTTGTTTTTTTTTACAAACCTCGTTTCAATAAATAATATTGATATTTCATGAACTTATTTTCTAACCTACTTTAAGTTATTGTTTTTTTAAAGTGTAGCAACACATAGTCTACTGGATATTACAGCATTTGTTTATAAATTACATCACACACGGCCAAAATAATGCAACAATATAGAATTGCATGCAATTGTTGTTAGTATGCATTACGTAGATCACCTTTTCAGAATTTCACTTTGTTAAGAATGTAAAGATATTACATAACTTGATTTGCGGCTCAGTCCTTTATTTTTTTCCCTTTGTACAGTAAAAAAGCTTGTAAAAAGCCTCATTTTGATAAAAAAAAAGTAAAGGAAAACTGGGAAATAAAAATCGTATTAGGCCAAGATGTTCATGACTTTGTATTTGGCCAATAAAAGTAATATAACTGCTAGATGACTAGACGATCACGGCTTGGGTTTCGTGGTCACAAGTGAGACTGCCAAGCGCGAAGTCCTGTGTTTGATTTCCAGGTTGAAAATAGTAAAAAATAATATCACACATGAAATTAGACGCCACGGCCCAATTACAGTTAGAAGACTTATTAGTTTGTAAAATCACTCGAGCTTGAGAAAGCATTACCTTCATGGAATTGAGGCTGGTGGCAGCGTTAGCAACGACATCTCCCAGCGTAGCAGGTGGCAGCGCATCGCTACGCAGCACGAGCGCGCACGCGCACAGCAAAACGCCGCGCCACCAGCGCACGCGCATCTTCACGAGTACCACTGTCCGACTCACTCAGTACTGTTGTCACACGTAGTATCACCAATACTAGACACTGGCACTCACTCCGTCCACTGCTTATCGAGGCATCACTTTATTTTTAAAACTATTTTATATTCAATACTTCAGGGTTCAGAGTCTTCTAGACGTACACGGATTCTCTGGTTTTGCACAATATCCAGTCAATCTAATATTTGTCTATTGTCAAGGGTTCAAATTTGTTACTAGCTTCTGTCAGGAGGTTCGTCTGTGTAGAAGTCGGTTATTGTTGATGCGAATCCGATACCAAATAAAAAGTAACCTATGTCCTTCCTTGGGGTTAGCTTACCCTATATCCAATTTCATCAGAATCGGTTCAGTAGTTTAACCGTAAAAGCGTAACAGACCGACAGAGATATTTATAATGTTAGTAAGGATTCATGAAGTTGACAAGACATTTGTAAAACTTTTCTTGTTTTGCCAAATAAATATGAAGTTAATGCTTATGGTCGCGGGTTCAAACCCAGCCAGGCATATTACTTTGTGTAATTTATTTCATCACCACTGCCCTCAGTGAAGGAAAACATCGTGAGGAAATCAGCATGTCCTAGAACCAAAAATTCGAAGACATGTGATATCCGCCAACCCGCACTGGGCCCGCGTGGTGGATTACGGCCCATTTCTTCTCCTACAGAGGAGGCCAGAGTCCCAACAGTGGGAACATTATAAGGCTGACTATGCTATGCTTATTTTCTCTAGTAAACTTCTAGTCTTGTTTCTATCGCCAAGATATTTTAGTCGGTTTATGTAACTGAAAGGTTTTTAACCGACTTCAAAAAAAAGGAGGAGGTTATCAATTCGGTTGTATGTTTTTTTTTCTTTTTTTTTATGTTTTACCTCAAAATTCCGTCTTTTATGGACCGACTTGCATTTTTTTTTTACTCTCGGAGGATATGCTTTCCGATTGGCCCCACTTTTTTCAGAATCCAGTTCTGATGATTGGATCCATGGTGAATCAAGGAAACTCCTCAGATATTATAGGCAACCATATAATGATTTTCGTATTTTTATCGAGAACTTAAGCATTTACAGTCAAAAAGTAACAATTGATGAAGTGGAACTGATGAAGAAGACCAGAAATGGCCAACGGAATTTCATACTCACATAGATATCACAATGAAGATAGTTTAGCGACTATGACAATACAAATAAATAAATGGTGCTGAATAGTTATGTTGAAAATGGTATCATCGAAGTGACTTGATGATGATGATGGAGATTAATCAATCTATCCTAGCTATGTTTGGGCTTATTAGAGTTTTCATGAAATGCAGTTTGGCTATTAGGTACTATCGAATTGATCTGATGATCCATCATGACATCCCCGCACTTGGGCGGAGCGCGAGATAGTGTCAGACTTTCACTGACTAAAAACCCACTCCTGATCGCTTCGACCCTGCTGGGCCCCTACGGTTTGCTGACATCTCCTTGAGATGCGTGTGGAACAGTACTCGCCTTCGACGACTTGGGCTCGGTCCGGACTGTTACCGGACGATCAGACGGCGAGCTACCCATTGCTCGCTGTCCGCAAGCCCGCGCCTACGGTGGCCGGAAATCGGGATCAGAATCCTAGCGGCTGGGGCGCGAGGGCCATTGCCTCGCGCGTGCACTTACGGCCTCCTCTTTTGCTAGTATTACTGCTTCGCAGAAGGAAGCGGCCGCCTGCCACTCCTCCTCGCTTTGGACCATGGCCTGTACCAAGGCCTGGCGCGGGAGATCGCCGCCGCTGATCGCCCCCACGAGGACATGGTGGTGCTCTGCCCAGGCGGGGCACACCTCTACCGTATGCTCCACCGTGTCCTCCGGGCGGTCTGCACTATGGTAACACCCGGGCGTTTCTTCCGCACGAATCCAGTGCGGAAGGAACGCCCGGGTTACCATGTCCGATGAGGACCTGTGTCGTGCGGAAGGTTAGGACGCCGTGAGGTCTTTCCAATCACGACTTCTTGAGGCTAGCAAGTGCTTGTTTCGCAAGTTCAAGCGAAGTGCATTAACGAAAACAATGATTGCGAAATGATAATGATTTACCGCTTCACTAGATGTGCCTGTGGTAACTCTTGATAAATTACTGACTGATTAGTTCTATTGATGTTGACTAAGATGAGAATGAAAAAAAAAATGTAAGCACTTCGTTTTAATTGTATTATAAAAGAACCGATTCTATTTTAACGCGTAACGCATAATCAATTTTGATGAATTTTTGGGATGCGGATAGATTGAACGTTGGAGAAGGAAATAGGACTAAAACTTGGTAAAATTTTTGACTTTCAAGATAGTGAAACCGCTGGAAGCAGTTCATTACAAGGGATAAGTGACGAAATACTCTATTGTACTTGTTCAAATGGTTATGAAAAGGTAAGTTATAAAGAACTTTATGTATAAAAGCAAGAAGTGCAGTTTCTGTAAAAATTATTATTGGGAAATATTTACTATTCAGTCTATTTTTTATAACATTCTAAAAAAACAATTCATCCAAATTCAGGCATTAGGCATCCAAAAATCAATTCAAAAAAGAAAAGAAAAACAATCAGCTACATTATATGGAATAAGTAATAAGTAATACGAAAAAAAAATACTATACAGATAAATATTATTTTAAGAGTTTATTTTTACAGTCGTTTCTCTGCTTAATAATACCTAATACTTTTAAATCTACACAGCGTGGCGGCGCGATGATAAAAAAATTGGGCAGCCTAGTATGTCATCTCTAATGCGAGCTGCATGCTCCACTACTCGCGCCAGTCGACTCGCGCGGCGAGTTGCCGACCGAGCCGAGCGCGACGCTCGACATTATTCAACTCAACTTGCACTTTCACTCACCATGTACGGATCGACGCTAGGTGACAGCTTAATTACAAGCAAAGAGCATTATCTACTTATTAGGAAATATTTATTATTAATTTCGTATTGTGGGTTTTAGAGGCCACATTTAATCTCAGAACCTTAGTAGGTATAGGTAACTTTGAATTTTGCTGCGGTCTTTCCGTCCTTTTATAATTTAAATGTCTTCAAGGCTAGAGTGAATACAGGCTCTAAATAAACTAGTGCGATTCACCATCAACGTTTGCATCTCTGCTTACCATCATGTGGGATCGCAGTCAAACACTCGTTTATATCAATAAAAAAAAGATTTATGTTTACCGATTCAACAGCATGCAAGCAATTGCATGTTACAACGAATACTATGAAAAATAACAACTTCGTAAAAAAAGTATTCCTCCTTGAAAAGACATCAACGACATCAAGGGAAACAATATTTTTTTAAGTGGTTCCGTAGAGGTATAGCAAAACCGTAACCACGTAACGTAACCTTTCATCCAATCTTCACTAAGTAATATATCAGTATATCACCTTTGGAAAGTTCAGTATATCCTGCCTAAATAATTGTCGTTTACGTCAAAACATCATACAGTACCTCATCTAAAATAATTAAGGTACTAACATTCTCCTCACACTTAATAAAGTCGTAACACAACAAGGCAGTAATGCGTATAAATAAGATCAGAACCCCGGAACAGAGTTACACAACGCTTGAGTGTATATTATATACCCAGTTATTTCAGATTAAACAGTTATATCACAGAGAATAACATCCCTAAATATAGGAAGTTAGCCGGTATTGCTAGTGAAGGGAATATCGACTACTTAGCTCGCAAATCCGATAAGAGATATTTATTCACGAAAATTACCTTCTAAATGCGTACCTACTATTACGAACTGTTATTCAGGACTGTATTATCAATATATACAAAGCTTTCAAACTGCCATTTTTAATTCCTCACGTAAAAGTAATCTGACCGTCAAAAATTCGGCCCTAAAATGATAATATCGTAGCAAATGTGGAAGTAGATATACTATAAATTACATCAAAATGAACTACTACAAACTTAACAGGTAACCATAAAAATTAATGAATTGTTATTGGGATCTAAAAGTGTATTATGAATAACTGTTTTTTTTTTGCTGTTAGGTAGTATTAGACCACCGAGAGCCATAATTTAACAAATCGTTAATGGCGTTCTGATATGTCCGCTTTGTGCTTGGAGTTTTTCGGCCAAAGTTGGATATGCAAGTCACATTTTCAGAACAAAAAAAGCAAAGTGCGTCCTCCTTAAAATTAAATGGCATATGCTAGAGAAGAATGAGTGTGCGAAGAAATTTAGAGAGCGAGTGGTGGACAAATGATAGATATGGGAGGCATAAATGATCGAAGTATAAATTAAAGGTGTATCAGACATGCAGCGAAATATATTTTGGGAGAGACGAGAGGAAAGGGCACAATAGATAGGGATATATGGTGGTGGTCGACAGAAGTTCAGAACGTATTGAAGAAAAGAAGAAAAAAATCAAGCAATGGCAGCGTTTAGAACCAGAAAACCTTAGTTAAAAGCTGAAAAAAAGAGTCAATATGATGTTTTAAAGAAAAAAGCTGTGGCAATAGCGAAAGCAAAAACCCAGGAAAAACTGTATGACGCACTAGAAAGTCCTGCAGGCCAAAAAGAACTATACCGACTTACTATTTAGAAACAGAGAGAGGAAGGCCAGGGATGTTTGCCAGGTAAGTGTGTAAGAGATGAAACTGGAATGGTTCTATCAGATGATGAAAAAATCAAAAAGAGGTGGAAGGAATATTTTGAAAGACTGATGAATGAGTAAAATAATTGGATTAGGGTTTTAGAGAATAAACCAGTGAATGTGGGGTCAGTGAGAATGGTTAGTATGGATGAAGTCAGAATAGCAGTAAATGGAATGAAAAATGTTAAAGCCATTGGTCCAGATGGAATAACAGTTGAAGCATGGAAGTTATTGCGAGTAAATGGATGGACGTGGTTAGCTTTGTTCTTCAATAAGTTGTTACGGGAAGAAGCCATACCTGATGATTGGTGCAACAGTTCCTTGGTCCCCATCGTTAAAAACGAACGTGATGTTCTTGACTTCAACAATTATAGAGGAATAAAGCTAACGTCACAAACTATGAAAGCCTGGAAGAAAGTTATTGAAAGGCGGCTGAGAGAACAGAGTGAAATTTCACAGAACCATTTCAGTCGGGATGCGAACAGCGGATGCAATTTTCGCTATACGCCAGCTGTGCGAAAAATACAGAGATGCAAATAAAAACTTGCACATGGTATTCGTTGACCTCGAAAGGCATACGACCGGGTACCTCGTGAGTTTCCGTGGTTGGTCCTTAAGGAGAAAGGTTTGCCTGGGAAATATGTGCAGTTGACCCGAGCGATACCCAAGTCCGGTCAGTAATGGGTACCACTAGCAGCTTCAATGTGGCTGTCGGCGTACATCAAGGGTCGGCTCTTAGCCCTTACTTCGAATCTTCTTGATAATAATGGACGCTCTAACGTCGGCCATCCAGGAAGAGGCTCCCTGGTGTATGCTGTTTGCCGATGACATTTTGCTGGTTGCCGAGAGTAACCTAGAGCTCCAAAGCAGATTGGAGGTGTGTGTAACACATCGGATCAATGCAGGATGGATGAAATGGCGACAGGTCACTGAAACAACTTGTGACCCACGGATGCCCCTCAAATTGAAGGGCATCCGTGCATCTATCAGTCCGTGATAAAGCCTTTCATACTGTTTGGATCAGAATGTTGGGCTGTGAAAAAGACGAATGAAAAAAAAATTGCATATAGCGGAGATGAGAATTTTGAGATGGATGTGTGGTGTGACGGAAATTAATAAAGTGAGAAATGAGTATATTAGAGGAAGTTCGAAAGTGGCGCCAGTAACTGAAAAGTTAAAAGGGAATCGTTTGTCTTGGTATGGCCATGTAAAGAGGAGGCCGCCGACCCTAAATAAAACGCGATAAGGGCAGGAAGATAATGATGAGGCACATGACAGAGCAGCATATCTTAACTCACAACCACCATGAGGAGCCAAGGAATGCGGTTGCTGCAGCTAAAATCGGCTAGATAACATCATCATCACTGCCAGAAAAGAAAAATCAGAATAATAGATGCGTCAGGTAAGCAGAACAAAATATCAGCTGTGCTTAGTTTGCATAGTATATTTTTGTGGCTTTAGCTAACAGAAAGCTGTACAACTAGATAAAGTTAAGGGGTTCCCTATAGTACTCATAAATCAACTGCACTAGCAGCGCCGAGACGTGCGTGTTAGCAGCCAGTTTGTTCCGCAGTCGAGACTATGCTTCCCTGAGATTAGCGCGTAACACTGCGATGGTATCGTACATACCTCTCACACTATCTCATATGATCATATCGTAGATCGCATAATTAATAAACAATCACGATATGCTTCAGATGTTGTGAGCATGTAACGCACTCGTTATTATATGACATGTGACGTAAAAAAGACGTGTGAAAATAGAACGATGCTCACTTTTTTTTAGGGGGGAAATCATCAAATATCTTCTCCAGTTCTTGGAGGAGCGAGAGAGAGTGTTAGACTTTTAGTGACTAAAACCCACTGTGTTCCTTCATTTGCCCTTTCCGTTTCAGGGACGCAACAACTCTATCGCACTCTTCTACAGCCCTGAAGAACGATGCATACAAGATCAACATATCATATCATTCTAGGAAAAATTGCTTGTTTGTTAGTTTATATGTTAGTTAAAGAAAATGACCAACACCCACAGTATTTGTCACACTCTGAAGGGTTTCCGGGGTAAATCCAAATCCATTGCTTACATTGTTTAAAAAATTCGTCTGCTCGACAACATATAACGCAATTATATTGTTGCATTATCAAAATAAAAGATATTCCCCCGATTTCGATTTTAAGTAATTAAAGTAGAGTATTTCTCAAAGTCTAGCCTGCAAAATGCTCAATTTAAAAACTCTTTGCCATTAGTTGTCTGTTACGAAAATTCATTCCCTGATAGCTATAGTATCATTGAATGTTATGAGCTAACTTATTTCACGGTAAGAAAGCATGGTTTCTGTGAGATTGTTTACGGCAGAGAGGCCGAGTAAAAATCCTGTAGACAAACGACTCGCAACCCTATGCAACAGAATTTCATAACATGTTGCCCAAAATTTTGATTGCTTTGTTGGTCTCCGTGGTCAAGGCGATGAGTGCACTACGTAGTTTTGCTTACATTGCCCGCTATAATGTTGCTGCGGGAGATGTTTCTGAACTTACTCATCAATATTTAGAAAGATTTTTTACGCAAGCTCTTGACTGAAATCTAACACCTCCATTTTTTTTTTCAATTTTCATATGATTTTGCTCGAATTGTCACGCACAGTGTTCATATACATAATATTTAGAGGTTGCGCAACGCCAATAAGTACGTCATCATTGTAGGGTAAATTTTTAATATTACGAAGTGGGAATTACCTAAGTGTTACTAAATACAACAACACATTAGTAACACTTACTACCCTCCACCGTAAAAAACAATAATATTAAAAAAACTTCACTTATGACGTACTTGCTCTATGAGAAAACTTTATTAGCTTTGCGCGTACACCCTATATAGCCATCCCTTTAACATTTCAGTGTAGGTCGTAAAATGAATCGCGTTAAGAGCTCTTGGTAGGGCCTCAGTCTTACCAAAGGTAATCGTATACCCAATTCATTACTGGGTTATGGAGGTCAGATAGGTATTCGCTCCATGTAAAATACCTACTGATATCAAGCTGCATTTGGTTTAACTGTATTCGACGTGCTGATGACCAGCCAAGGTCCGCACAGGGCTTCGGATGGAACCAGGGAGCCCCACAGGAAATAAAAGATTGCTACCCTGTTCCAACTGTATATTTTCGCAGAAAGAGGTTTTTCACAAGTACAGGAAAATCTTAATAGCGCGATGTAGAAAACAATACAACGCCATCTATCGAATTAAGATGAACTAATAAATCAAATTATAAATAATTCTAGCCTTCTTACTATCACGTTAAACAGACTGGAAGCACCTCAACTCCACAATTGGGAAAAAGCTATGCTGATTGTCCCCTTAACCCAAGTCTAGCCAGCCAGCGAGTGCAGAAGACTTCTATAGATTAACCCTAGTAGGCGAGTTCATTATGGGTAATAAGGAATACAGATGATGGCAGCCTAGAGAGTTCAACCGCTTTGTCAGATAAAGTTACTTGTTCTTTTTATCAATCACATTTATAAAGGTGAAAATTAGTGAGTGTATATTTGTATGTTTGTTGCTCCTTCACGCTGAAATTGCTGGATGAAATTAGACGCACGAGGAGACCATGCACATAGGATAGGTACTTTTTATCCCGGAAATATGTTCCCTCTGTTCCCAATTCTTCACTTTCATGTGGGTGAAGCCGCTGGCAGAAGCTAGTGTGTGTAAGTATGTTATACATTAGATCGTACTACAGTAGCAATACTTTGATTTCAAACTGGCCTCATTTACGACGAAATAGCTGACTCGATTTATTAGCCCGTTTTTTTGAGGGTGGGAAATCATCCAATAACTTCTATCGGTCTGGGCAGAGCGAGAGGGTGTCAAACTTCTATTGACTGAAACCCACCCGTGTTCCTTTAGGTGACTGTTGCATTCCAGGGCCATGGTGACCTTTTCCAACAATCCCGCGATTTGCAATTTTTTTGTTCTAATTTTTTTTTTTGAATGGTATACCTTTAGGGAGCTCCCATAGAAAGCACTAGAGCGTAAGTGCTTCATGGTTACTACTACTCTATTAGTGCTTAGAAACTACAGTATATATCTATCCTTTTCTAGAGAGCATACTGACAGGTGCAGCAGTTAACGAATTAATCATTTAGTAAGTTTTATTTCTGTAAAAACCGATGCCCCACGCTAAGACGGACTTCTGTATCATGGGTTCTCAAACATGTAAACTCACGTACGCAAGACAGCTAGACCCGGAGCACTTATCTTTAGGCCATACAAATATTTGTTCCGTGCGGGAATCGAACCCGTGACACGTAGCGCAGTAGCTAATCGCTCAACTGTGCCAATAAGTAAACACCCAGTAACACTCAATTAGTATGAGTGCTACATTAGCACAACCAGCACCTGCTGGACACAGTTAACCAGTGAAATTATCAAACTACATATTCATATTTACATACATATTTACGAATACTAAGCCCTAGTCACTGGAACGATAAATTATAGCAAAAATTTTGTGACTAATCGTCAAAAACTTATCGCTAACTTTTCGCTTTTGTTGTGTTGTTTCTGTGATTGGTTGAACGACAGTAAAATTCATTAGCCAATCGTATAACTTAAGTTGCGTTTAATTTGTGACGCATCGATAATTTGTTTCCAGAAACCGGGGTTTAGGTTTTTGTATGTCGTAGTAACAAATCGTAATTTAAAAAAAAAACTTCAAATTCGTCATTAGGTACCTAACAAAAACAAGATTACTCAATGAATTTTTACCCAAATGTAAATGCCACAGTAACAAACCGTAATTAAAAAAAAAAACTTCAAATTCGTCATTAGGTACCTAACAAAAACAAGATTACTCAATGAATTTTTACCCAAATGTAACGCTTACTTAAAAGCGACAATTGCGCTCAAACCGTCGCACTTAGTCACAGCACATAACAACTGGAGTTTTACGCACTGCCCACAATAGGGTCGATTGCTTTACAAACTTTATTTATACAGAGTAGTAGGCTACACTGTTGTTAAAATTTCGTCCACAGATTTGATAGCGGTGAATGCGCGCGCGTGTCTCTGGTACGTTCACTTCACTGATCGGCCACCGTCGGTCGTGACTCGTGTCTCGTAAACTCGTAACAGGCCTAAGAACTGTTACCCAACACCCGCGTCAGCCACCACCACCGCCGACAGTACACATCCGGGGATCTATGTTATCCAATACATGTTTTTGGTCACTGCTTTAGTGCTTTTACAAGTTGTCTGCGATGAGGATACTACGCGTGTGCCCGTTGTTCCTATTACAGGTTTAAAAAACAAATAAAATTTTAAAGTTGAAAACGATATGCGAAATCTTAACTGTCCGTTGTCTCATTTGCCCTATGTACGTAAAGGGGATAATAGTAAGGGAATTTTGTGATGTTCCGTTGTCCGCATGATGGTGACACAGATAATGGGGATAACGGGCATACACCGAAAGTTCTAGGAAAAATTTAATCTGAAAAGTCGATATACTTAACATTTTGATTGGTCCCACTGCCTAGGCCAGAAGCCTTTTCTCTGTGAGCAGGAGTGGGACGGTCATCTATTTTGCGGAAACACATACGTTTTGTAAAACTTCAAGTTTTCAAGCAGCATATTTAAAGAAAATTATATTTGTAAAGAATTTCGGAAAAAAACCATTACATTTTTCCTTCAATAATTCTATATGTGGAGTTACTAAGTATAATAGTAATCCTTTATTCATTCTTAGTTTACATTAGTACCTAAAAAATAAAACATAATAAATAAAATAATTCAAAACTAATAAATCATATTTACTTTTCTGATATTTTTGTTTCAAATCAGCAAACAAAAACATTATCCTTACATACGTATTATAAAACCAAGTCCCACACCGCATCTCGCATCTGTATAAACGCGATGAACTCAAAAACTACTGAACAAATTGTCATGCGGTTTTAAGCAATAGATAGTGTGATTCTTGAGGAGGATCTATGTCCATAATAAATGCTAGTTATATTAAAGAAAAGCCAAGAATTTCATAGATTTGTAACACCCGTGAGCAGTTGGGACAGGTCGTAGTAATTATAAACATGGGTAAATAAACATCCAATCCAAACAAACAATCGAAGGAAAAGACAAACAAACAAATATTTAGGTAGTAGGTGTACGGACAAGGCAATGTTTCTTTATCTTTAATCCCAACGTCATACAGCCCGTCGTTGTACTTGCCGTACTTTCTTCATTAAATATTGACCATACACAGATATCTGCTGTACCTATAGGTACCTCCGTCAGATACGCGTACCGCAAACCTAGCCCCCGGGCCTTCCTGATTAATTACGTGTTACAAATAGCTGCTGCGGTATCAAGATATGAGTCATTCATTAGTCTGGTCATCTTTTCTCTTTGGAATGATAATATTTCACCCGGAGGATACAGCGGAGCATAAAACACCGCCGTGTCTTCCTGGAAGCGATCGGCTAGGACGGCCCCTCGCGTCGCGGTTGTCATTAATACATCTTTGGTGTTTGACATATTTGTGTCTTGGGTATAAAGTATTCAGAAGCCAGAAAATCTGACATCAGTCTTGCCAAAGACGTTTCCCAGATACTGGATTGTGGAGCTCAGATAGGCGTTCATCCCACGTAAAATAATGTAAAATACTATTGTTTTATGGTTACATGACTTAATTCCGCCATCTCCTTTCTACCATCGGACAAACCGACGAACGGCGAGTATCCACCCTTACGTTCTTGAAACTTCAACGGTCCGGACTAAGCGTTTCGCTTCGTCGTTTATACCACATACATCGAAGGACTGGAACAACTTGCCTGCTGCGGTCTTCCCGTCCAACTATAATTTAGGTGTCTTCAAGGCTAGAGTGAATAGGCTCTTAATAAACTAGTGCGTCTGACCATCAATGATTGCATCTCCGCTTACCATCAGGTGGGATCGCAGTCAAGCACTGGTTTATATCAAATAAAAAAAAATAAAAAAAAACATGTGGTTAGACTGGAAGCCAGTGGCGTAGTTAAACCTAAACCCAAAGGGAGGGCCCCTTATCATAGTAGAGAAGTTTTTGTGTCAAAAAATGGAAGAAGTGATTATGTTATCATGTAAGACCGAATTCGAAAATGGAATTACTCTGACTGGGATACGACCAATTATCACTAAAAATGAGTTTATTCATCGGGACAAGATGTTCTATGTGGTGGATAGGTT
Organism: Mythimna vitellina; assembly: GCA_949316375.1. NCBI lineage: Eukaryota > Metazoa > Arthropoda > Insecta > Lepidoptera > Noctuidae > Mythimna > Mythimna vitellina. The sequence goes on along the minus strand of OX438703.1, from coordinate 9,829,822 downwards.
GTTTTATTGTGATCTTATATAAAGAATGCTTCAATGAGCGGAGCGAGCCATAAAATTAGACCATCCTATTATTTAAATATGGTCATTATTCATTTTCTTATCTACTATATTTATATTGGTATGGTCATGTGAAGAGAAGGGATGAACACATGTTACTAAAAGAGTTATGAATATACATGTGAATGGATGGACAGGTAGAGGGAGACCAAAGAAATAGTGGATAATATATGGATTGTGTAAGGACTGTATGAAAGAAAATCAACAATAGCGTGACTATTGACAGGATTTATTGGAAGAAAAAAACGTTGCATCGACCCCAAGTAATATAAGGCAAGGGCCTATACTATACTTTCACGGACGAATTATAGTAGCGACATCTGCAGTGAGCAATTAGATGTTTTATTTGCATTTATTACATATTATTTATTTTATTTTGAAAATCTGAGAGATAAGAAAAAAATTACAGTTCTTGCTCGCTTTACTTTTTATAACCGCATCTATCTCTATTCGCGATAGCATTAGACAGAAGTTAAAAAAGGTTGTTTTAGGGTACACTTTGTAATAAAAGTACTTACAATTGTATGTATATTGTGCTTTATTAAAATATTTTTCTTTCTTTCTAAATTGATGAGACTTTTAATGAGATAAATTATTTAGTTCTTACATAATAGTGTCCATATTGTTAACAACCTAAAAGAAGTAGGATTTTTCAGTAACTGGAAAGTTTTTCATTATACTATAATAATATTAGTTATTTCTATTTGTATGAATGTTAAATAATTAATATAAATAAAATAAAAAAACAATCAGTTTGGGAATTGTTTTTGAGTTTTTGGCGGGATTTCTTCGAGTGAAGTTCAGTGGCTGTTTTAATTATTCGCAAATTGATTCCTAGTGGATATTATGATGTAAAATTGGTATAGTTTTGTATCTTCAGTGTCTGCGCAACTGGAATAATATGTGGAATCATTGAAATCAGGGGCGCCAGCTTTTAGAAAACCACATGGGTGCTCATGCTCATTTGATAACTTGAAAAAGTGGCGAAGTGTGAGAAGAGGAATGCACACGAATCGACTGACAAATAAATAATTGTCCTACTTACACTCTGCGTACTTAATTACTAATTATGATTGATAAAAATATATAATAAAACCATTATATAAAAATGAAACCATTATATAAAAATGAAACCAGTTTTTATTATCAAGAAATATTATAATTTATACGTAACCTAAAAGTCGATTACTGATCTGTCTATTCTGAGTGGTTCTCCCTCGGCATCCACTGTTTTGTTTTCTCATGGGTGCATGAGCCCCCGAGCACCCACGGAGTCGGCGCCCCTGATTGAAATAGGCGCGATCTCGGTAAAATGGAGCTGAGAATGTTATTCATATAATCATTACAATGTGTTATACCCGCATTGAAATGTAAAAAAAATTAAAAAAAAAACAACTTCGTTGACACTGAAACATTCGAATACGGAAGACTTATTACGCAAGAAAACATGGACGAAAGATCAGGCGATATGGTTAAATGACTATAGCCTTCCCTAATGGGTAAGCAGAAAAAAATTGAATTGCTTTGTTTTTCACTCGAGCACCTGATAGGATGACATTGACATATGACGTCATGTTATGTTTTATCTACCAAAGTAATTTCGTGCATCATTTCGCAAAGAATTGTTAACAAATTTAAGTTTACGAGAACTCGAATCGCTTTATTCTTTTCGTTAATTTAAACCCCACCCGACGCCTGGCATATAAATATCTTCTATTTGAAAAATTAAAAAGGAAACAATGGCAAATATTCCGGGACCAGGTGCAGTGGCTTCTGCGCCTGAAGATCTTCCGCCCCCTTACTCAGCTGTAGTGGGCAATCCACAATATGGCTTCGTAGCGCCTGGAGGGGAACCGTTTACAGGTGGAGCCCCATACCCGCACCCACAACCTAAGCAGTTTACGGCTCCGGGGGTGTATCCGCACCCTACCATCACAGTGACGAACACTCAGCCTCAAGCGGGTGACATGGTGCCGCCGCAACCGCCCATGCCTGTGGGCATCGTGTTGCCGCCCGCAGTCGGGACGGAACCAACGACAATTAATTGCTTCAACTGTGGAAAAATTGTCACAACAAGAGTTACATACACAACGGCCTGGCATACTCATTTAGTAGCCGGATCCATTTGCGTTATTACCATGTAAGTTTCCTACTTTAGTACAAATTCATTTTTTGATAAACATAGATTTATAACATCATGAAAAAAGATTGGCATGTAGCGGGGATTAAAATTTTGAAATGGATGTGTGATGTGACGAGAATGGATAAAGTGAGAAATTAGTACATTAAAGGAAGTTTGAAACTGGTGCCAGGGACTGAGAAGTTGAAAAGGAATCATTTGTCTGGGTATGTCCTTGTAAAGAGAAAGGATAAAATGCTTGTTATTAAAAGATTTAAGAGTATACATGTGGATGGATGGAGAGGGAGGTCAAAGGAAAGATGAATGGATTGTGTGAGAAGTGATATGAAAGAAAAGGGAATTAGTGATAGCATGGCAAGTGATAGGACAGGAAAAACTGTGTGATGGGGCACTGACCCCAAATAAACAGGAAAAGGGCAGGAAGATGATGTTGATATAGGTTTTTAACAAAATTGCTTATATATATAATTATATGCCTTATTCTTTCAGATTCCACAGAGTTGATAATGTTAGAGAAAAAAAAAAAACATTTTCATAATACTCTGCCACCAGTAATTTTAACAATTGTTATTTATTTATCATATAGTTTATTGTACACCATTACACATTCAAAAGGACAAAACCAGTATTAAACATGTATATTATAATAGATACACAGATATAATTATAACATGTGCCATATAATAGATACATATATACATATTGTTCTTATGATTTTCCAGGGTTTGCTCTCTATGCTGTCTTGGCCTTGTCCCGTACTGCTTTGATACCTTCAAAGATGCCGAGCACTACTGCCCCAATTGCAATACTTTCATCGGTAAAAGTAGCAAGTGTTAATTGGGTGACAACACTTCCACCGTGCTGAGCTATGAAGATTGCAGCTTTGAATATGATGAAAAACAAAAATGTTATAAAATATATTAAATTGTAAGAAGCAATTATGGTGCCATCAACTCCACTTTAATACCCATGTGTCCCTAATTGCTAATGTTTATATTATTATCTTTTCGAGTTTTGAAGCTTGTGAATTCTCAACTATGTATGACTAATATATAATATTGTTACACAATGGTACAAGGTACTTCACCTGCAGTGTTATCAGTGTATTATGAATAGCACTGCAACTATTGTTCACAGTACACAACTAAGGTTTAAGATGCGGGTGAAGTTGTGCATGAGTGAAATACATTTTATAAATAAACAAGACATCATCTCCTGTGATAGCCAACATCCACCGGTCCACTGGTTTGGATGCGGCTTCCTTTAACTTCTGCGATGCTATTATTTTAATTGTGCTGTCCATTGTGAACAACTGTAAACCGCTTAAATTTTTCAAATGGCCTAAATAAAATGACAAAGGAATAAATATGGCAACAATTTAAAGGCTACAAAATATTAAATGACCTCAAAATGTTCAATAAATTGGTTTTTATCACTATCATTCAATTTTTATCAGTGCTTACTGCAAAATTAATGTAGTGTGTGTGTTTCACATAATGTTATAATTGACTGTTCACAATAGTTTTACTTATCTACATATTTCTGGAACCCTATTTATATTTTATTTTAGAAGGTCCTGATATATGCATCTGAGATACTACTGTACAAGATATTAACACATGCAATGCAACAACTTAAGTAATTAATTGTAATTGTTCACATTTTCATAAATATAATGAAATCCCCAGAAAATTACATACAATTTATTAATCAAATCGTCGATTTCCCTTTACAAGTTATAAAAATGCATTCCATCCATTTTAAATGTTCTTTTTTAGTACTTGCTTTAAAAACAGGATTTTTGTGAATAATTAGTTCATTTATTGATTTATTTAAAACTTAGTGAAAGAAGAATGAAACAGTACCTAACTGGCATTCTGCAAACTAACAGGTAACGTTGTGATTGAAACTAGACTGAACTATTATGATTGAAAAAAAATAAATAAAATAATTAGTAGTGCAGCTATAATTGATTAAATTCGTAATTGTTTTTTTTTATTGCAGTATGTTATCACTTTTTAGTTTTAAATGCAAAATAATTTTAGTAAATAAAAGTAATCCATTTTTTAAGGGGTAATGTTTTAAAAAACCTTTTGTAAATGTTCTTCATTCACTGTTTACAAAATATATAATAAGGTATTTATACTGTGAACTAATTTTGTTTTATTTTATGTTATAACCAGTGTAGGTAGGTGTAGTGCAACAAAACGTGGGTTGATATTGTTTCTTTTTATTTCGCATTGGGATTGGATTCCCAGATTGAGTGTGGGGGCCTGCCTAAAACGTGAACATTTATTTCTGCTGGCGTAAGCTGCGCTGCGTTACGCGGTCGCCGGGGTCCCTTTCAGTCCTCGCGCCCAACGCCCATTTTGCTATATTAAAAATCTCCATAGACACGTCTACATGCGCACCGTTAAAGTTGAACTAGCGCCATTGCGCAGGTAATAATCCGGTTACCACTCACCAGCATCTACGCAGTGCCGTTAGAACTCAATATATTATTACGTAGCAAAATGGACGTGGGGCCCTGCTCCCCACGACGGATGCCCGCGCAGGTCCCCGCTACAGAGCACTTTTGTATGGGACCGCGCGGGCGTCCGCTTTACGCAGTTTAAGTCATGCAACTCAATATGAAATTATGCTTACTACCGGTGGCATAGCTAGACCCAAAAAAAAGTCCCCCACTGCGTTTGTGTCTGAAGTTCGTGATAAACTGAAAGACTCCTGAATGTATTTTCTTGCCGTTTTCACCAATAGACCCAGTGATTTATGAGGAAGGTTCTGGCGTACACTATACATGCTTATTGCAGTAGAGAAAATTTCAAAGATTTACACTGGGGCGGAACGCTTTAATAATAGGGGTTAAAGTATGAAATTGTCGATTTGTACTGAAAAATTTAAATTCGTTTTTTTTAATCTAACATATAAACCAGTAAAAAAACTACGGTCAGGCTACGTTAACGTGATATATCCATACTGACTAGAAAACATACGGATGTACCCAAAGATGTAGAAAGTGATTTTGTTATCATGTAATACCAACCGAACTCGAAAATGGGATTACTCTGACTGGCAGAGCAGGACAAGTCTTGATTGAAAATAGGCTCGTTTATTGTGACGTATGTACCGAATGTTAGTAAAAGTAGACCGAGCTATAAAATTGGAACATACTATCATGTTAGTCATTATTCCTCTACAACGAACTTTTTTTATTGTTGTTATGAATGTTTGCACACGTTTTTCTTTACCTCGGAGGGGATGAGGGGGAGGGGGCGTATTGTTGAGCTATGTTTCTGCTTACCACTTTCGAAAATAACCAAGAAAATCGATAGGTTCTACTCAAAAAACCGGGCTGAGTTCTTGACTTAGGGCCTTGTGCACAGGCCCTTAGGTTTAGTTATAAGTTGTAGGTAAGTTTATTTTTGTGTTGGGAAATCATCAAATAACTTCTCCCTCGTATGTCAGACTTTTACTGGCTAAAACCCACTTGTGTTCCTTCAGTTCCCGTCTGCGTTCCAGGGCCATGCGTAGACTCTTTCGAACAATTCCGCAGATCTAGCAGGCATTAGCCCTAGCGGGCTAGCTGTCGCTTATGCTGACAGCTCCTTGATGCGCGCGTGGAACACAACACGCCGTCGCCCCAGGCTTGGACCTTATCGGACGGTGAGCTACCTACCCATTGTTCACCATCTGCAAGTCCGCGCCTACGGTGGCCGGGAACGACCTGCGACTCCGACGGACTTCACATAAATAAAGTTCACGATTGGGGGGCCCTGACCTAAGCGTTTCAGGCACCCAAAAAATAAACAAAAGATTCCCTAGTGAACTGAATGACGAATATGGAAACAAAAAAAACATACATAATCCATTCCTTAGTAAGTACCTACAACTATATCAGGTCTGATAGATAAGATAGCAACAATCACTAAAGATAACAAGGTAAATTTTTAGTGTATAATCGTAATCAATACTGTATTCATACGAAGTAAAAGTTTTAGTATCATTACATTTTACTAACATGGATATGAATAGTGGTGTGCATCCTGCTCAAAGTGAAATAGTCCGGCAAGTGTATCAAGAGGAAACAGAAGAAAAAGGTAGATACCACAGAGAACCACCACCGTCATACGACGCGACATACGATTATGTGCCGCCTGTCCCACCAGCGCCAGTGACTAATCCACCAATTACTCATCAGCCTGCAACTAATCAGCCACCAACCCGAACTGTTATCTTACACCTTCCACTGAAGCATTCTCCGACTCTCTTCAACTGTCCTAAATGTGATGAGAGAATTGTAACGACTGTTACATACACCAGCACAAACAAAACTCACATGCTGGCTGGCTTCGTTTGTGGGATTACTTGGTAAGTTAATACAATTAAATAGGTAGGTACTGAGCAGTACCAGGAGAACCCTTTATCACTGCCACTATGGGCATGGACAAAAAGTTCTCGCCATGACTTACAACTTTTTCAATCTATATGGTGGTTTGTTTTGTCCAGCTTATCCCACTTTCTTCATCCTCCTCCTAAAAAGGTAGGTAAAGGGATATTTAGGTAAATATTTACTTATTTTAGCAGTAGTGTTGCATAGAGCCAGTAAGTAGGTACTTACGGAAGCTGCTAGTAAACCTTCGCTATCTCTTTTGTATGTGTGTAACCTAATGACGGTAAAGTCACATCATTTCATCAAGTCATTTCAGTTTGTGCAACCTTTTTCAGAAATTGACAGTTTAGCCCAGACCTCACACCCCCGGAGTTTTTTCTCTTGGGTTATGTGAAAAGTAGGGTATAGGTGCAACAGTAAGCCATTAACCATAATCTAAATTAAAGGAAAATATTAGACAAGAAATCAACAACAATTTTCTACTCATCTTCTGAAGTGCGTTTTCATGAGTTAGAGATCACTTTGAAGAATATAAGAAGTGTTTGAAGAGTCACAAAGGTCAACATTTGAACAATGTTATTTTCAAAAAATAATTTTCCTGTGTTTTCAGTTTCGGATTTTTTACTTAATGCGTACATCTACAAAAATGTTTTTGTTTTTCTGACACCTGGCTGTATAACGTGCCTAGTGAGCGTCAGAATGGCCGAATTGCTTATTTCAACTAGTTTAAAAGGACAATGAATATGCAACTAGCCGGGCAACCTTAAATATTTAAAAAAATTAACCTATGAAATAAGCAATTCTCTTATTATGAAAGATAAGCAAATATAGGCAATTTTTAGGCACAATTTCAAAGCTAAATACGACTGTTGACCTGCCATTCTGACGCTCACAAAAAAATATAAAAAAGAACTGGCAATTCCTTGGATTTCCCACATAAAATTATTTTACAGCATTTGAGCCTTACCTTACCACCTACACTTTGTTTAAAACTATAGGATCCTTTTTATCCTAAGAGATTTTTTTCCTTTGGACTACTTGGCTGTGTTTCCCAGGTTTTAGCGCTGATATAGGTAGGTATTATGACCCTGTATAAACTAATATCATTGACTCTCAGCCAAGGACCCATTAATCGGATTAAAGGTTAACCGGTTAGACGTTTAAGCCCTATGTTTGATTAACCTTTATACGGGTTAACCTGTATACTATTAAGGTTAATCTATAAAATATTGCTGATTAATCCGAATGAAAGAGAAAGAACCTGTAAGTTGCACGATCTCGGCCGCGTCGCGGTAATTTACGTCACGCGCGGCTGTTTGTTACTCGCTTGGGTTTAGTTGTCGCTCATTTATTGAATTTTGCACTTATTCGAAATATAAAGCGGACAAAATAAAAACAAGTTACAAATATGGAATAATACGGTTGCAATTCAAGTTCATATCAATTGTGGACCGATTTTGATTTTTTTTTTTTTGTTTGAAAGTTTATGCTTCCACGTTGGTTCCATAGAAATATTGTTATGATCTGGTCATGAACTTTGAAGATATGGATCAGTACTCTTCATAGGATCACAGTAGAACTGTCGTAACAAGTAAAATTGCTTTATTTATTTTTATTTATACGTGTAGTTGATGACTGACTGAAAGAATAGTGGGAATATATCGAACTAATCTGATGATGAATCGTGAAGCTAGGCACCGGAACTCTGTAATCAATAAATTTAATCTAACCGTGTTTGGTATTATTAGAATTTTCATGAGATGCACTTTGGCTATAAGGTATTTAGGTATGGCTCAGGGGTACTTTTTAGTGGTGGTACCATAAATAAAAAGTGTAAAAAAAACTTTTTACCAAAAAAATACAACCGACTTTAATGTAAAAAAAAACACTGGAAAGTGCAAAAAAAACTTTAATTTCGGAAGTCGGTGTTAAATAACGAAGAGACAAAACTATTACAGAAACACCGACTTCAGAAATTAAAGTTATTTGGCACTTTTCAGTGTTTTTTTACATTGAAGTCGGCTATTTTTTTTTTTTTGTAAAAAGTTTTTTTTATTCTATGAAAATAGACCGAGTAGTGTGACCACAAAATGAAATAAAATGTAGACAGTATTCATTTAATAAAGCATTAGACGGAATAAATACAAGATTGTACAGTTAATTTAACGTTATATTACATGGCGTATGTGTATTACATACAAAAATAGATTACAAACAAAAAATTTTTTACAAAAAATTTAACCGACTGCTAAAAATGCCAAATAGCGGAAGTCGATGTTTCTAATTGCGATTCTTAGTTTTTTGATACAGACTTCCAAAATTAAAGCTTTTCGTATTTCTTACTTTGTTTTTGAAGTCTGTTGTATTTTTTTTTGTAAAATTTTATTATGATACAACATTATGATACAAGTAGAGAAAGTTTGTCATTGTGACCGAGGTGGAACTCTTGTTATTGTTATGGAGACAAAGAAGAATGCTCATACCCCGTACCATATTGCGTCACAAGTATATTAATACTAAAAATAATGTTTTATTTATATACTATATACAATGTACTGATTTTTCACCGCTTTTTTTAACCACATTAAAAATATCGTAAAAATGATAATAAATGATTAACAATTCCTATTTCCGAAAAAAATAACGTCATTTCAGAAATTTTTACGTTCCGATTACTGTTGTCAGTTATTTTCGTATTCTGACCAAAGAGTATGTAACGCTAACGCTTTTAATCTGACAATGATCATAAATAAATGGTTCACCTAATGAATTTTATTTGCTATCTAAGTAAATAAGATCATATAGTAGAAAATAATAAAACTGCTAAAAATGAATCCTGTTAAATTATTTTATTTTAGCTCACTATTTTATAAAGTAAACATTGCGTATATTAGAAACTAAAAACTTCAATTTGGTTATGACATTTTGGTATTTTGTTATCAATCGATGTTTTTGTAATACACTTGTGAAGATCTACATATACGGGGGCTGCTCGGCGACTCAATGGGGGTCCTTTAGCGCCCAGTCTGAGCGGCAAGCTCGTGCACTTTTCTACACTAGTGTGGAAAACAGTACAACAGCAGCAATAGACAAAATGAAAACGAGGTTGTACGGTTAGTTTATGGTAAGTTCGGGAGGTTCCTGCTCCTGATTCTTGCAGAAGAAACGCCTGGCTGGTGGTATGGTGTGGACCATCTGGAGGACACGATGCATTATACTACATCGTGTCCTCTAGGTGGTTCCCACAACAGTGCCACCCGGGCGTTTCTTCCGCAAGAATCAAGTATAGGAACCTCTCGAACTTACCATAATCTAACCGTACAACCTTGTTTTCATTTCATCTAATGCTGCTGTTTTACTGTTATCCGTTGGACTTCAATGTAAAAAAACACTGAAAAGTGCCAAATAACTTTAATTTCTGAAGTCGGTGTTTCTGTAATAGTTTTGTCTCTTCGTTATTTAACACCGACTTCCTTCTTACCCGCGCCTACGGTGGCCGGAAATCAGGATCGGAATCCCGGCGGCGGTTGGAGCGTAAGGACCGTTGTTTCACGCGATCGGCCGCCTTCTTTGCTAGCATTATTGCTTCGCAGAAGGAGGCGACCGCCTGCCACTCCTCCTCGCTCCGGACCATGGCCTGAACCAAGGCCCGGCGCGAGAGATCGCCGCCGCCGATTGTCCCCACAAGGACACGGCGTTGCTCTGCCCAAACGGGACACACCTCCACCGTGTGCTCTACCCTGTCTTTCGGGCGGTCCACACAGTGGCGACACCCGGGCGTCGTTTCCGCACGAATCCGGTGCAGGAACTTCCCGAACTTACCGTGTCCGGTGAGAACCTGCGTCATGCGGAAGGTGAGGACGCCGTGAGGTCTTTCCAACCACGCCTCAAAGAGGGGACTTACCGCCATAATTGTAGCGTGCCCAGCACTGGGTCGCGACAGTCGCTGTCGCCATTTCTCCATGAGAACTCGCCGGAGCTCTGTCCGCCATACTGCGACTTGTCGCGGCAGCGAAGTTTCGCCCCGGCGTTGCATCTCCATGCGCAGATCGTGCATGTGTGCAAGGACAGTTGCTTCCAGAACAGGTGACTGGCCAGCAAGGAGGCTCGCCGCTTCGCGGGAAATCGTCCGGTATCCTCGCACCATTCGTATGGCCATGACCCTCTGGCACGCGTTCAACCGGGCCGCCGACTGCTTCCGCAGTGCCGGCGCCCACACCGGTGCGCCATAAAGGGCCATGGACCGAACGATTCCTGCGTAGAGCCTCCGGTAGGAGGCGTCTGGACCCCCAAGGTTGGGTAGGAGCCGCCCGAGGGCAGCCCCAGTCCGATTTAGTTGGTGAGCCAGACGTCGGAAGTGCTCCTCGAAATCCCATCAGCTGTCGATAACGAGTCCCAGGTACTTCATCGTTGACCCGACGCCGATGTGAACTCCTCCTACCGTTAGTCGGGAACCCGGTGGTGGCGCGTTCCGAGGGCCGTGAAAGCAAATGGCCTTGGACTTGTGCAATGCCACCACGAGTCCCAACTCCTGGATCCTGCCAACGACTGTCGCAACCCCGCGTGTCGCTAGTTCGGCCGCCGCCTGGTACGACTCTCCCCGAGCCAGGACCAGCGTGTCGTCCAGACCAGCGTAGCAGACCACGCTGACCCCGTCAGGGAGGTCGCCGCGCAGCACGTAGTCGTATCCGATGTTCCACAAGGGCGGTCCTAGTACCGATCCCTGCGGAACACCGCACGACATCTCTCGACGTTCCCAATCTCCCTGGTGACCAGGGTAGATGATGTACCTGTCCGACAGGTACGCCTCGACCACACGACAGAGGTAGTCGGGCATCCGGTGATACCGGAGTGCCCTTCCAATGCTACTCCAAGGCAGGGAGTTGAAGGCGTTGGCGATGTCCAAAGACACCGCCACGACACACCTGCCCTGGGCCTCTGCATCCCCCGTCGTGAGAGCTCGCACGTACATGATGGCGTCCACCGTGGAGCGCCTCCTGCGAAAACCGAACTGGCCGTAACCCAGATCCGGCCCCACCCGTGTTAGGTGCGCGACGAGGCGGTCTGCAAGTACTCTTTCAAAGAGCTTGCCCACCTCGTCGAGCAGCACAATGGGCCGGTACGCGGACGGAGAGTCCGCAGGGAGCCCCGGCTTCGCGATGAGGACCAGTTTCCCCGTCTTCCAGCGAAGTGAGAACTGGCCCCTGTCTCAGCCAAGAGGTAAGAACTATACAATTTTAGATGCTAATTATTTCGTAGAAACTTTCTACTAAAAGATAGGTACTAGACTTTCTGATATATCTCTCATCTATTAGCTAGAACGTGCTCAAATGTCAATGGGTGTGAAGATTGAGGGACCAGTTTTATTAATCGCTAATCTTAAATTACGTCGATATTTCTGGTCCATCTCTTTTTACGAAATGTTTTAAGATTCTTACTAAAACTGTATGTAGAAAAAGTAACATTTTATTTTTTAGAATCGGTAATATTGACTAAGACATTTGTCTTTGTGAGGGACCACAGTTTAGTTGTTATCTATTTTTTATCTTTGGTACTTTGTGGTCTGAAATTCAGTTAATATATTTACAATATTTCAATTTTTCTGATAATATTCGAGATCTGGTTGATGGTCTGTAAGAACTGAAGGACCGCACTTTAAGGGCTGTAGTTTTTAGTATATTGGTTTACAAATTCCCAGATTTATTCCACAATTGTTTAAAGTGGTACTAAATGTTTTTTTTTTTTTGGTAAATACCGGTATGGTCCCTCAGTTCACACACACATCATAAATTACATAAACTTTATTTCGGTTCCTCGTCGAATGTAAAATATCGGTGTATAACATCTTTCTTAGTTTTAGGCATACTCAATCAGATCACTCTATAAGTTCACGCAGCTATAAAAGTAAAAACAGGCGGGTAATTATGCTTCATAAATATTTGCTAATTATTAATTCAAACTAAAAGTAAAGTCCTACTAAGTACCTACAACAAACAACGACCGATATGTACAAACACACTGACAATTCAACTAATACCGTCGGCGAAATGCGCGAGAATCGAAATAATATTTTTAATATTATTAGCGTCGAACATTTGAAAAACAGTATTGCTCAACATTAATAAGGCTCAAAGTTCAATGCATCCTGCACAGTGACTACTTAGAGTCGTGTCGGAACACGATCAAAGACCGCGCGGTAGTTATCTCCGTCACTTTCTTGTAGATATTTTATGACTAAAATGCACCTTATGTAGAAACCGGTTCTGTATAGGCTGATTAACCCTATAATACGGGTTAACCTTTATTGTGGGTTTTTAACCTAATCCTAAAAATTAACCCGGTTAAAACCCTCATACGGATTAACCTTTCGGTCCCTGCTCTCAGCTCGATTGATATTTAATATTTATAAATACGAGTACCATAGTAACCAGAAATTTCAAAAGACCGAATACTTACTAAGTCTGAATGTGCATAGAACTAAGCAAGTCTAGTTGATTGCATTGCAGAATGAAATTTACCAAACAGAACTTTTGAGTAAGGCTTTCTTTCCACGGAATCTGGCGATGAAGTGACAAAGACAGGACGGCACGACATTGCCGCTTCGTCGAGAAAGTTTCATAGTTTTGTATGAAAGCGTACATCAAGCGTGTAATGACGAATACGCGTTTATGAAGCTAGAACTAACCACATTGGGCACACGTGAGCCACGTACGCCGATCTTGGCGCGTTTGGCTCCATACATTTAATATGGCAACTAGACTTGTAGAGCTACATTAGATTCACGCCACGCAACGCACTGCTACACGCAAATCAGCCCCCATAGCCAAGTTACGATCGTTTCGTTAGCGTCGAACGCCTCGAGTAGGCCACGCTTCCTTCCTTTTTTCTGTCTCTATTCTGGACCACGTGACTGAGCGTTGAGATGACGTCGAAGTTCGACACAAACGAAACGATCGTAACTTGGCTTGTAGTTCTCGCTTGGAGCTACGCGTCCGTGGACAGAAGCATAAGTTACAGGCAAGTGTGTGAAAACTATAGGGCCGAGGGTGGTCTCGCTAGATGGCGCTAATTTAAGTTTATTTTGTTTCTAGTCAAGGTATCTATAGAAATCGGAGTTTCCTCTTTATTGAACTTAGTCAAATTATTGCTTCAATAATCACCTAATAATACTAAACTAACATTCAACTCTAATTACATATAGTAAAGCATATAGTGTTCAAAGTCAGATGCTTGTCAGATGTTAATGTCACACTCGAGGCCATTGCAATTGCTTTCACCTTATTTAATATTCGTTCCAAATAGGAATAGGAAAGTCAATAAACTCGATCTGACAAATGTTGAATTAAAAGTACAGTTTGCAAAGAAAACTTATTTGCATATTAATAACGCTTTTTTTTGCTTTGTATTACAGAGTCTTATTTAAATCTACGTGAAATAAAAACGTTATTGTTTAATTTAAATTAGCTAAATATATTATTTAAGTTATAATTAGCTTAAGAAAACAAAACTATTTTCTTTCTTATTTTCATTGTTAGGAATAATTCGCCTTCTCCTTCCATTTGCCACTAATCAGACACCTCACACAGTGATGCAGAGATTAGCAAAATTAAAAAACTGGATTCTGATTCAACTTTTTTCGCTCATGATTTGTAAATATATATTATTTAAAAAAATCTTGTTTTGCTTACCCTACCCAATTTTTCGATTTGAAAGCAATGACGTCACACCATGGTGTAACCATATTTTACCTTATTTACAAAGTTTAATTAATAGCTGCCGAAAAAACGAACCAGTTCATTACATTTTTGGCCAATCAAATCAGAAAATAAAAAATTAAACTTTTAATTCTTCGTGTTTCAGTTGGTGCTGTATTTGCTGTTTGGCTGCAATACCATACCTCACAAAAGTGTTCAAGGAAGCTCAGCACAACTGTCCAAACTGCAAGGCATTTTTAGGTTCTTATTCTAAATTCTAAACTGTTGCTGTAATACTCATGCATTGTATTTTCCAGAACTATTTTCCAATTGTAATCATTTTGTACACATTTAACCCAAGTATTTTTTAATTTATGTATAATTAATATCAGTTTCAGGGTCAAATACCAAAAACAACCCAATGTAGGTTTAATTACTATTTTTATCATGACATTTATTCAAGTATTGTTTACACTAAATTTAAATTTAGAAAAATAACAGTACAAAAATGTGTTATTTCTATTGTGGTACGGTATTTTTTTCACAAGGTACTCGGTTCTTCTTTGACGGCGACCCATTTGGAACCGTGCACTAGCTTCTGACATTTTATAAGTGCCCATGTAGGCCTATGTGAAATAAAAAACTTTTGGCTTTGACTTTCTTCACCCATAAATACATTTTTTCATGTTTTTGATCCAGGTCTTCTTAACTGCTCCTTTCAAGATGCTTATTAAATTGTACACACAGCTTGCCTTGTATTGCCACATCATTGATGTACTTTCTTATTTTTTGATAGTTTATAATTATTATGTGTATTTCACTTTTTATCGCCATCTGAAAAATAAATAATACCGATTTCAAAGCTGTATAGAAATATATTTAAAAAAAAACACTGTATGTTATATCTTTTCCATATTTTTAGTCTTGTAATAGACAAATAAATGTAGCTAGGTGGTTTCTAATACTTGAGGCTGGCTCTGGATATACACTATGCATGGCATTTTTCGTACAGCAGCAAACCTATTATAATATATCCTACATTATGCTATATATTTATAAAAAATCTTGTAAATAATGAACATAATTATTTTTATTAAATATTTAAATATCTCAACATAAACACTTTTGTTTCATTAAGCAAACCACCATATTATTATTATTATTATTATTTATAGCCCATTTATGTCCCACTGCTGAGCAAAGGCCAAACCACCATATTAACCAAAAGCAAATGCTCAAAACAAAGACCATAGAATAAACAATGTCTTTTTTTTCTTGGTTCAACATTTTTTGATCCACACCAGTTATAAGCTAAGTTAATATATTTAGTTCAATTACACAGGTTGCAATTGATAGTTGCATGCAAGTATATTTATAGAAAAACCAAATTTTACAGAAATTTTTGGAACATACCTCAAGAGTAAATCCAAAATTGACTAACTGTTATAAGGAACTTGCAATCTGAAACAATCTGATGCAATTTTCCATTTTCCGTCGACAGCAACTATTACAAACGTTTGTTGAAAGGGTTTCTTGGCGTCATCGTTTTGATAGGTCACATCACCACAAGCTTGAATGAGGTAGGTCAACTTATTTGACACCAGATTCTCTGATATAGGTTGTGCATCTAATGTCTTGAGCACATGGTTACTGGCTGGTAAATCCATCAAGAACTTCTGGATCTTGTCATTACCGTTAATACCATTACCATTCCAAACCAGCAGGCCAGTATCCAAGTATAGTTTTGATGACAAATGCCGATTATTATCT
The DNA here is from genome assembly GCA_949316375.1 of Mythimna vitellina. NCBI lineage: Eukaryota > Metazoa > Arthropoda > Insecta > Lepidoptera > Noctuidae > Mythimna > Mythimna vitellina. Next base: position 9,813,771 of record OX438703.1, on the reverse strand, counting down.
ACCTGCTTGTAAAATATTTTGGTAAATTCTTCTGCAGTTTCACAAGCACTATCAATATTTTTGACGGCTGCTTCTGACATTTTTGTATTCACTTTATATATCCAATCACAAGAAAAATGCAAATAAAATAATATCACCGTTTCACAACAATGTGCAATTGATAATAATTGATTGACATTTGACATTGAGCCTTTTTTTTCTGTTTACCCAGTAGGGAAGGCTATAGTCGTTCGACCATATCGCCTAGTCTTTCGTCCATGTTTTCTTGTGTAATAAGTTTTTCGTAATAGTAGTTTCTTTTTGTTTTATATTAGAATGCCGGTGTAACACATTCTAATGTTTTTTGAAGTATTTGGCAGCAAGTGTATCGATTCAGCCTTCTCAGCAAACTTTGCTGAGGTAGCTAAAACTACAATAAAATTCTCAGCTCCAGTTTACCGAGACCGCGCCTATTTCAACTTCAGTCGAAGAAATCCCGCCAAAAAGTCCGACTATAGCCTTCCCCAAGGGTTTACCCCTTAGGGAAGACTATAGTCGTTCGACCATATCACCTAGTCTTTCGTCCATATTTTCTTGCGTAATAAGTTTTCAATAATAATGTCTTACGTATTCGAATATATTAGTTGTTCCTTTTTTTTACATTATAATGCGGATGTAACACATTCTAGTGTTTTTGTAGTAATTGGCAGCAAATATAGAGATTCAGACTTCACAGCAAACTTCGCTCAGGTAGCCAAAACAACAATAAAATTCTTAGGTCTATTTTACCGAGATTGCGCCTATTTCAATGATTTCATATATTGTCCAGTTGCGCAGACACTTGAGACACAAAACTACACCAATTTTACATTACAATATCTACTATGAATCAAAAGTATCAAATTAATCTTCTCGGCAAGCTTCGCTGAGGTAATCAACGTCATCATCATCATCATTTCAACCGATAGACGTCTACTGCTGGACATAGGACCTTCACCAGGTCATCAGTCCACCTTGTAGGGGGGGCCTTCCAAAACTGCGTCTTCCGGTACGCGGTCGCCACTCCAGAACCTTTCGGCCCCAACGGTTGTTCTGCGAGCAATGTGCCCTGCCCATTGCCACTTAAGTTTGGCGATTCTTCGTGCTATGTCGGCAACTTTGGTTCTCCTGCTATATCTTCATTTCTGATTCGATCACGCAAGGAAACTCCGAGCATAGCCCTTTCCATTGCCCTTTGGGGACTTCGAGCCTTCTGATGAGGCCCATTGTGAGCGACCAACTTTCGGAACCATGTCATCACTGGCATCACGCACTGGTCATAGATTCGACGAGTTGGATATGCTACGGCAGGTTATACAGAAGACCGAGGAGTATAATCTGCCTCTCTGCCTAGCGTTTGTGGACTATGAGAAAGCCTTTGATTCGATCGAGACTTGGGCTGTGCTGCAGTCTCTCCAACGGATTAAAAAAAAAAGATTAATTTCTTAACAATTTTGACTTAGACATTACTATTAATGTTACTTTATTGAACTTTGTTTTTCTTTATATTAATTATGGCTTACTACAAAGAAAAACCAAGTTCAATATATCACAAATTATACTTTATCAGGGTAGGAATAAATAAACTATTTTTCATCCGTACTCAATAAGGTTCAATTGATAACTAGCGTTAGGTAAAAAACTACAAAAACTATGTTATATGGTTTTCAAACACCCACAATATTTTTGAAAGACCTATCTAACGACATCCCACATTGTGGAATAGCCTAGAAAACAAAAATTTCCTTTGTACGTATGGACACCGGAAATGGTCGTACACAGTGGCTCATTTCCCCCCACCATTTGTGGACCACCCGGAGGACTCGGTAGAGGTGTTCTCTACTTGGGCGGAGCATCGCCATGTCCTCGTGGTGGCGGAGCATCGCTATGTCGTCGTGGGGGCGATCGGCAGCAACGACCTTTCGCGCCGTGCCCTGGTACAGACCATGGTCCGGAGTGAGGAGGAATGGCAGGCGGTCGTCTCCTTCTGCAATGCAGTAATGCGAGGCGGCCGCACGCCTGAGGGAACGGCCTTTATCACTCTTTAGCCACCGGGATCCTGACCCCTATTTCCAGCCCAAGCGCAGGGCTTGCGGACGGCTAATAGGTAGTAGCGCTAACCGTACGGACCGAGATCGAGTCGTCGATGGCGCGTAGTGTTCTATGCGCGCCTTATGGAGGGGTCAGGGACGGACTTCCAGTACACGGGGCCCCCAAATCTTGAGGCCTTATTACGACGAAGGTAATGTTGAAAAAAAAAAAACTCAAGAAATTAGGAAATAGTTTATTTGATGTCTTTCTATTATCATTTATCATACAAAGTGGCTTACGTATTATACAATTAGATTTAATAATATTATTACTACTTTTATAATAGGTGACCCTTCGCATCCACGGATTCGGTTGCTACGATTTCTTAAAATATACGCTGGGGATACTTATAAATATTTTTTTTTAAATAGATGTCAATAATATTTTATCGAATAGTTTACATCACTGAGCCGGCATCACAACGAATATTGCAAAAACGAGGTTCATAGTTCAAATGAAATCGCAGAACCAAACCGTTCGCGGATACGGGTATTCTACTGTATATTAAAACATTTTGACACAGTGATCTACAACACGCGTCGTACTCTATTGAAACAATAAAAAATAACATAAAAATAACTTCAAACTAGATCTTATCTTTAACAAGCATTTGATTTATTTATTTCTAGAAATAAAACAGTCAGCATTTTAAATTCAAATCTTACCCTAAGGCACTGACAAAATGATTATGCGCTAGATAAAAAAAAATATTTATAAATAATAATATAATTCTAAAGAGTAAATAACATTCCTTAAAATTATTAAGAATAGAAAATTGTTAATTCGGCAAATTAGAAATAGGGTATATCAGAGTTAGGTAAATGGGAATTTTATTCATTATACAATTATACAATCGCACGTCACAATTATTAAATTTGTTGCCATAATTTACACTTTATTTTTTTTAATATTTACTAAACTAACTAGGTAATTAGGGATTAAAATAAAATATTAATTTTCAAGATCATCAGTATTGCTCAATTGCCACAACGAATTGATTTTATTTCACATCACAGTTAAATATTTACTGAAAAATATTTAAATAATATCTTTTGATCAGGGAGATATCGAATTATTTAATCGATGATTGAATTCGATACAAATTGGAAATATTGCTAGTTATAAAATTATCGTATTGCCTATACAGTCCCAAAAACGATTATTAATATTCGTAAAATAATAAGATATGGAATAATTTTAAAATAATTTACTCATTATAATGAATTTGTACGTGTCATTTATCCTCCCAATCAATAACAATAATGATTTATTGTTGCACCACACATTTTCTAAAGATTTACGAGGCAGTATTTTTTATTACAATGTGTCGACGCGACGCAGCATCCTGTGGTCGAATAAAAAAAAAATATCTGGCAGCCATCTGAATGTTAATTCAAATATGTCTATTCTTCCTTCGTTTACAATATCATAAACCATGTATGATTTCCAAAGTAGATATAGATTTAGATTAGCAATTCTATTATTAAACTATGCTGCCTGTTTCCTAATTGCTTATAAGTCGGGATTAAATATAAATGAATCTGAGATGCAATATGTATAATTTTAGAATCTTCATTGCTGCCAAAACATGCTGCCTAGTCAACACTACTCAATAATCAAGTGAAATGTTCAAAATAAACGTAAATTAAACTAGTGTTTTTTTTTTAATACGAATCTGGGAAGTGCTCAAAGATTACACTTATTTATTGTAATATAATATACAGTACACATCCTACCAAAAACACAACGTCAACATTACTCTGGTGCAATTTATATCAAGTTGCGCGAAACTACTTGAATGGACGACATTGCGATTGTATGTTGTCGAGTACGATTAACGCTATTATTTTACATTCTGAATAATAGTTTGCGAGTCCCTTATAATATAATTACCAATATTGATTAATAGTAACATACATGAGAGCGGCAGCGCGCGGCGGCGTCTGCACATCTATGTTACCTGTGCGCGAGCGCACGCACTGGACAGGAATGACACCTCGATGCTACGTCGCAAACGCTTACCTCTTGTTATTTTTCTTCGAGCCCCTGTGGGATTTACAACATTATTTTAAAAACTTAATACTGTTAATCACAACAACTATTACATTTTTATTTTTGAAAACAAAAGAGTAATTTACCTGTAATGGTCCATTGCTAACGTCTAAATTGTGTTTGTCAGACAAACCAGCCATAAGTCTTTCCTGTTGACAGAAGTAAATAAGAGAGTGTTAAATACAAAGAAATCATAAAACTGAAAGTGACGTTTTCTTATCTTAAAAACATAAGTCTCAACAAACCTCGGCACTCCGTTCTGAATCAGCAAACGTGTGGTTGTGGATGGTCTTTGCCTGATGCAGCTCTTCTTGTAATGAGTCGATTTTATTTTGCATCTGTGGGTAATGCATTAAATAATTTATGTATTTTTAATAATACATTTACACCATCACCAGCGTATGCGCAGTAACATTGTTCGACAATCAAAATAGGAGAAAAAGAAAATCCACTGAAAAAGTAACAAGAAGGATAGGACATCCCACTGCCAAAAGATGAAATGTTTGTATTTTTAACCGACTTCAAAAAGGAGGAGGGGTTCTATGTTCGGCTGAATATATTTTTAATATGTTTATTCTTATATTTTCGTCACAGACATGTAACATGTTTTCTATGCCTTAATCACCTATATTCAAATTAACTAAGTAAGGAGTAGACACCCCAAAAAAGGATTTCATCATGTCTTATAGTTACTTTTTTTCTAAACGCGCATGGATTTAGTTACTGCGTGGTTATTCGAAAAAAATTAAAGGATCACCAATGAGGTCAAATCATACAAACAAGATGGTCTCTAGTACCTCGACATAATAACACAAAAGCACACAAAGTGCAAACACAAAGATCACTGTTATCTGTACCTCCTCTACGATAGCAGGCAATGACTTTTCTATGCAGGAGAATGCGAACGCCAGAGGTTCCTACGTAAAATAGTAAATTGCAATAAAATTACGCCATAAGCACTAACAAATACCAGAAAATAAGTACAAAGTCCACTAATATTGCTTTGGTATGGTAGATATTGATCGTTGAAGACAAATTTTCATTTGTCTGCATGTGGATGGTTATCCACAAAATCATCGGCACAAATCGCAAATGCACGACAATTTTATGAATACATTGCACATATAACATAGATCGCATCATACCTGCAACACGGTGCGCTGCCTGAGATCATCTAATTCGCGTTGCTTTTCAGCCAACTGTTGCGCCCACCGCTGCTCCTCTAACGTCACATTCTGCTGTAGGCGGCTTAGTACTCCTTCCTGTTTCATTTAACGCGGTTTAGAAAGAGTTAGAGACAGGCACGAAGATGATGACGACGATAATTACTTGAAAACCAAAACTTACAGTATCGTCTATGATTCTTTTATACTTTTCGACGAGACTTTGTGACTGTTCATTTTGCTGGATCAAGTCTTTCAGCCGCGCGTCGGTGTCGGTGTCGGGAGCGGGAGCAGGAGCGGGCGGCGCGGGCGCGGCGAGCTGCGCGGCCAGGTCGCGCGCGAAGTTTTGCAGCCAGGCGCGGCCAGCGCCCGCGGCGGCCACGCCGGGACACGCCTCACGCAACACGTTCGCCACTTCGATGTACTGTGCCTCTTGTGCTTTCGCAATGGCCTCCTAACACAACAAGCATTATAGTCTCAAAATGTGTTAAGACAAGGCATTCAACATTTCTACAACATTCACGACTATTTAGTTCACTTACAAGAAAATACACAAAACTACAGAAATTCCTATATTTCATTCTACATCTGAAGAAATTCGGATTGAATGTAACATTTATTTATTAATTAAATGCTTTATGCACACAAAAGTACAGAGGCGGACTTAATGCCTTAGGCATTTTTTACCAGTCAACCTTTTAAATGATGCAGAGAAAAATAGTGGTAGGTGCATTAAACGAAGGAGAGAGAGAGAGAGAGAGTGAGAAGACGAATACGAGAATAGATTTAGGTACTAATAAACAATAAATTAACATTGATTAATTGTATAATTTCTAATTATAGGAAGTGCATAAACTATGTTAGCAACAAGTATAAACAACAAAGCGAAGCCGGCCGAAGATGTATGTACATGCGAGTGTACACGGATACATTATACACAGGCCGCCTGGTGTATGTACAGTAGATAAAGCGGGCACTTACGCGCAGTGAGTCTTGGGCCGGCATCGCACTTGCCGCTTTCGTCTGAAGAGCCTTTTCGGCAGACTGTAACGCCTCCATTACTTTCCAGTTTTTAGTTCGCAATTCCTATGCGGGACGAGTCAAGTAGTTTCATTAATTGGGTTAAAAGATAAAATAGACTCTAACATCGTTAGTTTTTTTTAAATTATAAAACCATGCATTGTTATTGTAAGAAGAATTAGAAAGTTGGAAGCACGACGTTTAAGAATCGTGTATGGAGCAAAAATGTTTAAAACAATTCTAAATTGTAGAAGACGATTAAAATTATGAATTTGATTTACAAAACTGTACTAGTTTGAATTATTTTGAGTTATCAGGCGCCATCTCTATGAGTGCGTATGTATCTCGCGGCGTATATTATCGTCTTGCCACTTATTTATATTAACAACTTTATGAACGTGTCTCCACACGGCGATATTATCGTGGGGATTCACTCTCTCGTGGAGATCGCGCCCAATTATTAACTCTTCTACGGTCATAAAACAAATTGCAATGGCACGCGCGAAGGTTTGCACGAGAGATTAGTCGTGTGGCGTCCCTCACATTGTTCTTGTCCTGGTAGAGCTGCAGCTGCTCGTGCAGGCGCGCCAGCTGCTCGCGCTGCTCGCGTGCGCCGCGCTGCGCTGTGGCCAGTTCGTCGCGCAGGGACTCCACTATGCTCTCCACCTTGGCCAGCTCCGCCGCCTGGCGATAGATAAAAACATAATTAAGACATCACTCACGGACAAAGTGCAAGAATTATTATAACCTTCGTCTAAAAATAAGCATAAAGAGCGTACAAGCAAAAAAGGTCTAGTAGTAGAGTATTGTGTTAAGACTAAATAAAAGAATATTAAAAAAAAAGGCAATTTTTTATTAAACTTTTAAAGTTGTAATAAAGCTTCATTTCAGAAAAAGATTATAATAATATTTATAACATCACAAAATAAACAATTTCAAACGAAATAAAGAATTTAGCAAAAAGCTCCAATTGTCGGTATTTGATAAAAATAAAGTAAAAAACTAAAAACTACGACAAAAAAAAAAACGACGCAAAAAAGTATGAAACAAGAAATTCAGGATGCTTAAATAAACAAGGTAACTGGAAAAACAAGAGAAAAAAAATAAAAGCCGCAGTCACACGTTATAGGTACCAACCGAAACACTTTAATAACGTGTGACTACGGATTAGTTATGGACAAAGATTAACGACACGATTGCTATGACCAACTTGTTTGCCGTATGATCAGTTTGGTTTTTGGCGAGTACTCTTTCCAATTGTTTGTTTCTGAACAGATATTGTTGAATGTTTTGTAAGAACTTGGTTCATTCTTTCAATTGTGATCTTTAGGAATGATAGAGGAACTTTGTTCGGATGGCGGTAAGTAGGTAGGTAGTGTATTTGCTAAATTTTATTATTAATTTTAAAGCACGAGAGAGTAAGAAACAAGTGTGAGAGTATGTTATTGAGTGAGACCAATCAATTCCAATATTACAAATACGAAAGTGTGTCTGTTTGTTTATTACATTTTCACGTCTAAACTGCTGAACAGATTTAGATGAAACTTAGCAAAATAAAATCATTTACATATTTCGTTTATTTTCATGGGTTCTGTATTAAGGCGACTGTTCCGCTGGCCTGTTCATACATTTTTCGTTTTCGTTATACTCCGTTCATACACTTTTTGCTTAAAACGAATCACTTTATCACTTTTCTACAATGAAATAGTTCCGCGTGTGACTTTTTGGTAAATAATTTGCTTTATATATTAGAGTGGAAGAAAAAAACGTGTTGCGCCGACCCCAAATAACACGGGATAAGGGCAGGAAGATGATGATGATGATGATATTAAGAAAAACAGTCTTGAAAACCAGGCAAAATTTGACGTTTTGTTTACTAGTGTGAGTGCGATTTGATAACCAACCATACAGCCATGATTGCAATAATAGAAAATGATTATGAAATAACATAGTTGATTCTACATATAATAGTAAAAAATACCCAGAATTTGTACTAACCTTAACTTGATCATTGGAAGGTAGTCCATTTTGCGCGGGCGCGGCTTTCATTTGTTTAATTTCAGCTAATTCTGTGTCCCGCGCCACCAGCTGCTCACGTAGTGATGCGATTTCATTTGACAACTGGGCAAACCACATTAGACAAAGATGGATTAGAACGAACGCAGAACAAGACAATAGATAACGATGGAACCAATTGTAATAAGCAAGAAAATAAAAAATCATAACAATAAGAATGTCGAATAAGTTCAATTTTCAAAAAATAAACCAATCAACATCTCAGCAAAAGAAAGTTATTAAATAAACAAAACACAGCTTGATTATTATTTACCTGTTGATTTTGTTTTTCGGACTCCTCCTGGAGTACCTCAAGATTGCTCTCTGCAGTCTGGGCACGGCTCGCCAATCTCTGCACTTCATTCTGAAGCTCTGCCATAGCTGGAAACAATGTATATTAGGTTAATTTACATGAAATATATCGACGTCAGGAGTGTAAGGCGTAGTGGCGGTTAGTTCATGAGCACTCAATGCGACTTGTTGTAGCGTAGAAATCATGGCCAAGTGTTAGCTGTTGATATCTTGGGCCGTATTTTGTATCTATATCATCATGATTTCTTTAGAAAAAAATGGTTTTACAACTTACAGCTCTGTCAATCTGTCGCACTAGAATCATGATGACATTCAAACGTCATAATATTATAAGGCATCAGGGCTATGTCGTCTCAATGCCACCACGATTTCGATGTGAGAGAGAGAGAGAGCGGAGTTTTGCAAGAATTATGAGGGTAATCGCAAGTCATAGTCAGGCATCTGATCTGTAAGTTTCATTGGGCCAAAAATTTAATGCCGAGTTAGCACGAGGTTTAATAATAAATGTTTCATATACAACATTATTTTTAGTATATCACTCACTTAGTAAAATATTGGCACATCTACAATAAATGCGAAATTGAGTTTTAACAGCCTAATTGTTTAAAAGTAGATTATTTATATCCTTAATTATATCTATTATGGTCTATACTATTACTCAACATCACAATTTATATTAACAATGATATAAAATGAACTCAGAACTTCATTTTAGAGATTTGTACAATGTTTGATACTTGTTTCTGTAAACTAAGAACAATGTAGATGTGCCAATATATTGCTAGGTGAGCGATATGTGTTTTACTAATGTTGTATAATGGGTCTAGTTTTAGCAACTAACTCGCAGTTAATTAGCAAGTCTGAGGCCCTACCACGCTCTTAACGCGATCCATTTAACGACCTAAATAGAAAGAGGATGGAGATATAGGGTGTATAGCTCCATCCCTCTTTCTTACTCGCTCGCTAGCCATTTGAACACGACAAGATAAGGCCCCTGGTTAGCTAAGTGCATGTATATAACTGACCTGCGAGTCGTTCCTGCGCCTGGCGCAGCTCCTGCGCGGCGCGCTGCTCGCCGAGCGCGGCGTGCTGGCGCTGCTGCTCCAGCTCGCTGCACGCGCGGTTGGCGTCCTGTACAACAATCTACACGTGAATCATGCCGCTCTACTGGGAACCTACATTCTCGTTAATATACATGTAACGAGGGACACATTCAAGTTTCATTCCTTTCATAGGACTAACCTAAGCAACCAACATTCATTCACTTTCTCTCTTCTGGTTTCATAAACAGAACGTTGAAACGAAAAGATACGAGGGAGAGGATAATGACAGCTATTGCCATGCTAAAACGAAACATGCATTGTTTAGTGTTCCTAGGTGATGATACACTGCGTCCATGCTAGGACTTTCAATACCGGTATTCTGGAATCCCGTAATACCGTGATCAAGGATAAATATTGCTCTTTTTTAATCACGGTATTGACGAGCCAATACCGTAATTACAGTATTAAAAACATTTGTATTTATAAGTTGTAGGAAATTGTATTGTGTCATAATTTACGATGTGATTTTACTCTCAGACTTATTTTTTGCAAGCGCCAGCGCCTACTCTTATGTCTGGCTCTCCTTCTCGCGCTGGGCACGCTACAATCGAGGTGGTAAGTCCCTACTTTGAAAAGTGACTAAAGAGGCGCCACGGCGCCCACTATTTTCCACATTACGCAGGTCCTCACTGGATATGGCAAGATCGGGAGATTCCTGTTTCGAGTTCAGGCGAAAGAAACATTCAGGTGTCACCATTATTAAGAGCACCGTCGTATCCTCGTGAAGGCAATCGGTGGCGGCTTTCTCTCTTGCTAGGGCCTGGTTCAGGCCATGGTCCGGAGCGAGAGGAAATAGGATGCTGTCGCCTCCTTCTGTGAAGCAGTAATGCTACCGAAGGAGATGGCCGCAGCGTGAGAGAACGGAAAATCTCATGCAACAAACAACCGCCGCGACAGGTGACCTGGGCGGGCGTCGGGAATCGTAGGGCAATCCCCGGCTACCGAAGGAATGGGTTTGCGAACGACGACAATGAGCGCACCGTAAGGATCGAGCCCAAGTCGTCGATGCCGCGTAGTGTTTCACGCCTGCCTTAAAGAGATGTCGACGAAACCGTAGGGGCCGATGCCTGCTAGGGCAATGGGGAATTTCCGAATAGGAAACCAGCGATCCTAGAACGCAACGGAAGGACCATAGCTGGGTTTTACTTCCTTTACTATTATTAGTTTTCGTTTTTTTGAAGTTTATAGTTGCATTTTTTTTTTCACTGTTTTAGTTACCCACAACTAAAACAGTGAAAAATAAAAAACACCTAATGTTAAAATTAAATGGTGAGCAAGTTATATTGAAATTTACACATCTTCTGAAGGGGTAACCCTTCAGAGCGTACTGCCATGATGTTATGTCATGAAATTGTATTAAAAGTAAACAAACATGCGTTTGTAGCATTTCTTGGAGATTTGCTATTTATTGAAGTATTCCATGGTTTATCTCCGAAGTTCTTCATTAGATCTTCACCTTTAAATGGGATATTCTAGGAGCAAAAATCATCCAAACAAAAAAAAAACATCAAAATTGGTTGACATTTGACTAAGATATCGCTAATGTTATTTATTCTTACTATAATATTAAATCTATTTCAGGTTCAAGGACAAATGCGTGTCAGTAACATGGATAAATGCTACTTCATATGTTTTATTTCAGTCAATGAACCTTTGACTGTTATAGAAGTTTGTCGAGACAATGAATTTATCAGCAATATGATGCCAAAGCTATTAGACTTTTTTAAATATTGTATTCTGCCAGAAATAATTTTGAGACGTGTTCAAAAAAATGCGAAATGTATAGATATGAAAGGTACACTAAACGTTTTTTTTTTCATTTACTTTATAATTTCCATAAATTTCAGTCTATATTATATTTTTCTTTTGGGAAATTTTTCTTCAACATCCACATCAAAACTTACACACAAAATATACTAAGCATAGTCATTTTCTTTCGCAGCAGCTGTGTAGCGGTGGGATCCAGACAAGAACTTTTAGGAAGAGTGAAAACACATCAAATGATTTTTGTTTTAATTGTACTTTTATAGTAGTTTGTTTAGAATCTATATTATCAATGTTTACAATCATAGAGTGAATAAAAATAAATTTGTTGCTTTTTTATTTCCTTTACAATTAAAACAATACTTTAGCAGATATTTATAACCATTTGTTAGTTATGTTTAAAAACCTAAACATATGTGATTATGGATGCTTAGATACTATCAAACATTTTTCCACCTTCTTGGTTGTAATCTCTTATTCTAATATGTGTTTTAAATTTGTTCTCTTGTTTATGAATTATAGTTCATTGCGTTTGTCTTGTACTGGTGTGTAATTGTTGTAAATAATGTACCTTGAATACTTCAAATTTGCATTGTGACTAAATATTTTGAAAAATATTGTTTTTTAGTAAATGGTCATGTATCAAGCATTTATGTCACTATAAATACTTGTAATAATTTTTAGTTGGTACATATGTTCTTATAATGTATAAGGTAAATAATAAAACCGTCTTACATTGCATTCTTGACATTCATTTGATTCCCAAAATAAATAGTTTACATCACCCATGAAATACCACCTTTTATTTTTATAATATTATCGTAACAGGTACTCCCCAGACATAATTATAATTTCTACAGAAACCTGCCTTATAACTTTTAAATGCACGCCATCTAGTGGTAATTTTGTTAGATTTTAAAAGTAGTCGTTCGTGTCTATGTGTGTGTAAACGATACTATAAGCAGAGTTGGATATTAGTATTTCGAAAAATGGCGAATCGGATGGGTTTTGAGACTATAATTTGACTAACTTCGATAAAGTGGAATGTCCGATTTACGCTGTACTATTTCTGTGACTTAATATTGTTTCAATTACACTCAAAACAAAATAAAACTGAAAATGTTGACTTCAGCGCCATCTAGCGGGAAAATGGCCACGAACAACCCGTAGCAATCACCTTAACATTAACCGGAGCGATCAAGAAAAAAAAAACCAATTAGATGACTTGAAAATGTCTTCTTTTTTGGAGATCGGTTATTTTTAGAAAATAACTGCAATAAAGACTGATTTGCAAACAAACACTTAATAGTTTATTAATGTCGTAATTAAACTTATGTTCAATACAGCGATCACATGATTACGGTATTGAACACACTAATAACGGTATTGAAAAAATCCGGTATTTGAAAGCCCTAGTCCACGCGCAGTTGCATCGCTTCCAGCGCAGCAAACAGCGCCGCTTGTGCGCATGTAGTGTGTAGTGCTTGCTAGCTAGTTGTACAGGTACCTGCAGCTGCTGCGCCAGCTCGGCAGCGTGCTGCTGCGCCATGGCGGCAGCTTCCCGCGCAGCCGCCGCGTCCATGCGCAGCTGCGCCGCCTCCAGCGCATGCGCCGCCAGATCCGCCTGCTGTGCCGTCAGTTGCGCTACCAGGTTTGCTTCCGACTGAAAACAAACATGCTTTGTACTAGTGTTTGACAAGGTTACGCCATATTTCGGTCAAAATGAGTCCTGTGTGATCTAAACGATGGGCCAAGTTTTTCAACATCTTGATCGAGATTATGTGAGAAGACACAAGTCTTCTCACACAATCTCAAATGAATCAGAATGGAACATAATGGTAAAGAGATCTCGACAAATATGGATTTTAAATGTTTTGTCATTTTTATTTTACAAATATCTACTTTTATGGACACAATAACACAAGGTAACGCTTTTTAAGGCAGTCCCATCAGCATCCTGAACAATGCGTTCAGGAGCCTGATGCGACTGCTGCGGTATTGCAGTGCCTCAGGCATGATTGCCGAGGCCAACGTCTAGTTTTGCGACAATCATGCGTAAACATTGCACCTTGACCCTAACTCGCATGCGAGCTAGTTCCAACAGCATCTTGAACATATTGATGGACTGGTGAGATTCTTCGAGCGCTGGATACATGCAGTGAAATAGCATACTGTATGCGTTCTGGTGTTGATCGTCCTTAAATCTGTGTTTTATTTTGTTTTGTTATATTTTGTCTCATTTCATTTGTTTTGTTTACTAACATTATTTTAGTATTTTCGTGTTAATAATAATTTGTAAGGAGAAATCTGAAATAAATTATTATTATTATGGAATATTCATTACAGATAACATTACTAACTAATAGGTACGTAAAACGACTGTAATCTTCCATGTCGTGATATGTAATATGTAAGTGTAATTTTTAATCACGACATAGTATGTTTAACTCATTTTATATTGAAATTACAAAACATTTTATATAACTGCTATTATTCAATATATTTTGTCTAAGCTATGCAATTCTTGTGCGGTGCAGTCAGGAGCGCATCATATGTTTTTATCTGTCTGCCTTCACCCGCTAGAACAATGGGGCGCGTCCTCAATGGAAAATTTTACCTAGGATATCTTAGCTACTTGTACTAAAAAGTAATTAAAGGTCACAATAGAGTGTACGCTCACCTCAGACAGCCTCTGGATGTGCAGCTCCATCTGCACGCGCGCCGCCTGGGCCTCGCCCTCCGCGCCCAGCTTGGACTGCAGCTGAACACAAGCACCAAGTGAAACAAGTGGCACAATAAACAAGACAATATGTGGTTCATCTTCTATACAAATACAGGGGCCCTGGGTATGACTCCCGGGCCGGGCACAGTGTTACTGGGTTTATTCCCGGTTGACGGCTACAGGCTCGCTTCTTAGTGCAAGGGGGCCAGCGAAATGTGGGGTGTACTTTAGGTACATCTCACTGCATAACCCTTTCGGGAATAAAGGCGTGATTGTATGTTATGTATTATTCAATTGAATGCTAACTACGTAATATTACGTAGCTGGTGTATAATGGTAAATGCGGACTACGTATTATTACGTAGATCTTCACTAAATCAACTTGGATAAAATAAATGTTAGTGGTACCTAGCAACTCAATATTACATATACGCAATAATACTACGGCATCTATATAAAAGGAGAAACTGGCTGACTGACATCAACACACAGACAAAACTATTGCAACTAGAAGTGTGTAATTTTGGACAAGATTTCCTTTTATAACGTAGACGAGCACTAAGAGAGTGGGTAGTTACCATGAGCTTCTCCTGCGCCAGCTGGTGGTTGTCGTCAAGCAGACGCTGCAGGCGCGCCTGCTGCGCGTGCAGCTCGGCGCGTGCCGCCGCCGCCGCCTGCTCGCCGCCGCGGGCTGCTGCAGCCGCGCGCGTTCGCTCCGCGTTCAATTGCGTCCTAAAATAATCACACCTTATTACAGGGGTGCTCGGGCGTATAGTGTTGGTAATGGACCTCGAAATATTTAGGAAACAAGGGATTGCTTATTATTTAATGCGTTTAACCAACCCGCACTGGGCCCGCGTGGTGGGTAATGGCCCATTCCCCCCTACTAGAGAGGAGGCCAGAGTCCTAGCAGTGGGAACATTAAAAGGCTGCTATGTTATGCTAATGCATTTAAAGAATGAAGTTAAATTATCTTTCAATTAGTATTTTATTAGCAATCTCGAGTTACGAGCTATGAGATAATGAATGTAATGCAATCAGCATTACATTCACTATCTCGTAGTCCGATAAAATAAGAGTATATATTACCTGAGTTCCTTAAGCTTAGCGTGCAGCGCTTGTGAGGCTTCGATCTCGTCGGCGAGCGCCTTTTCCTTGTCGGCCAGCTGCTTCTTCAGTTTCTGTATAGGGTCGTTGGGACCCTAACCAAAACATATATACAAATGAGACATAACAGATACAAACTGGTTGCTTTGCAAATGCGTGAAATGTTGTCAGGGCAAGGGGTCGCCCTTGCCCTGACAACATTTCATATGAAGTATATTAAACGCTTTCATTAATTTCGAAATAAGACTTCTTCCAAACTTATTGCTTTCATTTAATAGTCCGCAGGTTCTGGTTTTTCTTTTGTGGTAAGGCTCTAGGTTCCGTACCTCAAAAGGAAAAAACGGAAACTTAATAGGATCACTTTGTTGTCCGTCCGTCTGTCTGTCAAGACCCTTTATCTCGGGAACGCGTGGATGTATCGAGTAGAAATTAAAACCATATACTCAGGTCTGAGGTCTCTTAAAGCTGTGAAAAAATCAAACTTGAGTTGACATAAAAAAAGATACGTTCGTCTATATCGCAAAAAAACGTATATTTCGACACCCTTAAAGAAATCAAAATTCATAGGGTCCCGTTGACCTAGAATCCTGAAATTTGGCATGAAGAAGGCCACATAGCACAAGTATCGGAAAACAATCTTCTTAACTCAATTCGAAAATTGAACTGTTTTCTTAGGTTAGTTTGTACGGAAACCTCAGTGCGCGAGTCCGACTCGCACTTACCCGGTATTTTTATTTCATTTTGCAGGTCGATGTCAAGTTGTATGTTGATTAGAATATGATTAACCGCCGTAATATGTATTTATTTACGGAATTATAATCATTAAAATATCAATAAACCCTCTCAGTTCCTTCTTACCCTATTGAATGAATTTCATGAAATAACCATTAAAAGTAGCCGGTATAAGCCATATATATACATGCACATTGTGCACAACATTGAACTTGTTAGCCGGACGGTGAGAGTTCAGTTACAGAACCCATTTGCTTGTCATTCACAAGTTCGCGCCTACTGTGGCTAGTAGTCGAGGTCAGGGACATGGTGGCTGGGGCGTAAGGATGTCTGTTCCCTCAAGCGTGCGGTCGTCTCCTTTACTAGCATAGCATTACTGCTTTGCAGCAGAAGGCGGCCGCTTGCCATTCCTCCTACTTACGTACGAAGGCCTGAAACAGGGCCCGGCGCGAGAGGTTACCGCCGCCGATCGTGTCCACGAGGACACGGTAGTGCTCCGCCCAAGCGGGATACACCTCCACAGTGTATGCTCCACCGTGTCCTCCGGGCGGTTCACAAAATGGTGACATCCGAGCGCTTCTTTCGCCTGAATATGGTAGCGATGGTGGGCCAAAATTTTGTTTACTTACTTAAGTCACATGAGTAGATAAACGGAACAGAGGCAAAGCTTCCTAAGAACGTGCAATATTGTTATCTATTTTGGTAGGTGAAAAAAAATTAAATAAAACATTTGTTAAATAGTTTTCTTATTCAGTATGATATTTCACAAATTATTAATTTTTGTTTTTTAATCATTTATTCTTTTAATAATGTGGTAAATTCGGAATCTAACATGAAAGTTTTTTCAAGAGATTTAACGGGAAACACTCACACGGCATATTAAATTTACCATCTTTAATACGTATAAGTTTTTCGTTGCCAACATTGACAATATTATTTCAATATTGAAATATTCGAAACTTGCTCAGGCAATTCAACAAATGCGATAAAATTATCAGTAGGTATAATTAATAAACTCAAATTGCCATTACCATTATTAAAATAATTGTAATGGCTGAATAAAGCTCTTAACGTAAAGTTTTATTTTTAGTAAGATATATTTTTACTTTATCTAGTATTGTTTATACACACAGTACAATAAATCACCATTATCGATAATAAAATATGACGTTTTTACGTTAACATATTTAAACTTGTACAAACAAAACAAACAATGTGCGTCGCATAGACCCTAGACGAGTCCACTGACTGAGCCTGCGTTAACCGGTTTTTTTCAGTGTCGTCGCGTACGCTACAAGCGGACAGTGGACACGCACACATTCCCCGTGTAGTTGTAGTAGTGCAAACGATTCGCGCAGTTGTATGAAGCATTGTCTCTGTTCCGTTTATGTTACAAAATCAAAACTGTAGGTATATAGATAGAATACTTATATTTTGCTGCGTTCGATATTCTTATTTGTTTTAAAGAGACTGAAAACGATTATTTACACAGTTGTAACAACTGCAAAACACACATAGAAATAACAACTGTGTAAATCATAAACATATTTAATATGTTGAGCTTTAGTCATGCGATCAAGTGATATACATTTTTACTTCGAATGACATATTGTGTTGTTTTAAACGGCTTATGTTTAACTAACAACTAGATCTAGTGAAATGTAATAGCAAAAAAATAGTAAATGATCACTAAAATTAAATCTCCATTATAGCGTGAAATTAAAATCCAAAAATTTTACAACTTGTGATCATATTCCAAGCAACCAACTCCAAATTAAAGGATTAACCTTTAATTTACCACATCAAAAATTACCATCATCACCATCAAAAATTAAACAGAGTTTTGTAATATAAAATGACGTTTAAATATGTAACATCTTTTTATCTTACAAAAATAAATTATTTCCAGAATCATAATATACCTAAAAACTAGAAAATAAACCCCAAAGTTGCCGGAGGACCAGTCGACGGTAAGCGGGGGCTCCTATTTCTGGGTGATTTAAAAAACAAAATACTACGAATGGGATGCAACTTCGGCAACTAATGTCGACTAATGTACAATATTTGGTAGTATAGCAACATTTTATGGCAATTAAATGGTGTATTTAGGTAGAAATAGCGCAATAATTTGCTTATCAAAATTTGGTAATCATTTACTAAATTTGTGTTCATAGCATAATTTAAAACATTAAATTGTTAATATGTCATAACTACACAGTTGTCTAATTATAGGTTTAAATTTTTTGGTTAAGGTTTAATTTTTTTGCTGATTGGTAGGTAAAATGCCCATCTCTCCCCTATATATTTTAGTTAATAGATGTTATTGGTCACAAAGTTATTTTTGGTGGTCATTACGTTTTTAACTGCTTTTTGGCGTTTGAATTTCGCGCCTTTATGAGTAAGTACTGTTTAATTGTCAGAAAACCCTAATTGGACAACGTAAAGCCTCGTCAAAGCGAATTCTCAACATTTTTTTAAATTGCAATTGTTAGGCACACGTTTAACTTTTCAATCTAGCCACTACAATCCATTTGTAATCCGATTGTCAAAGTGTGTCCGAATAGTTAATATTCCTCAGTAATTGATTCGTAACTTCTTATCGAGTAAATATGTACATTGAAAACTTTATGACGCTCTTCTGAAAAATCACCTTATTGATATAATTTTGTTTTAAGGGTCACCTTGGTGAACCCTGACATTTCCAGTTTTTTTAATCGATTGCGACTGAGATTAGAGTGTGATCGTTTCTTTAAATTACGGGATTTTTTTTCTGGTTGTCATCATATAAAATCTTAAGACGCACAACTCTTCGTTATGACGCGCGCGAGCGGCAATACGATAGTTCCGGACATCATTCCTGCATACTATTCACACAATGGCTGAGCGACGTCAAAGCAATTTAGGTGAGTGCCCGTCTTGCGGTCACCTGATCGTCATACTATGTACATTGCATCGGAATAGTGTGAAATCGTTCTTTAAATACACAATCTTTTGCTCTTGTTTTGATGTCGACCAGTGGGGTGGCATCTGTGTATATCTGTGTTGCTGCTTTTGGAGTACACATGCGTATCTATATGCTTATATCAACAAGTCTCTAGACAAAATGTTAAAATTGCAGTAATAGCTACTGTCGAAATAACAAAATGATCCTGTATAGTGTAGCGATGGGTACAGATCCCGGCATGGATCGTGAGCGCTGATTTTTACTTGCGCAGAAGTAAAACATCAGGTCTCTTTGGTGGTATGAAGTGAGACGCGGGGGCGGGGACTGTCAATGATTGGCTCGCCACGCATCGCATCATAGACGACACTCGTGATTGATTCCCTGCGCTTGCTGCACGTACCTAACGACGACGAGTACACTTCCGTGCCATTAAATTGACTCGTGATTTTTAATCCATCCATTTTATTTTTATTAATGGTTATTATGTCACCTAAAATGGTTTAGGCGAGAATAACAGGCACATAGAGAAAGTTCCTTTCAAAAGTAGGTACAATGTTAGGAATTTCTTCGTAGAGGTGTTACACATCTTTGAAATTTTCATCTTTGCTACAATATGCATACCTTTCGGTAGAAATGATCTAAAAGATAATGAAAACCGTATGAAAACCTGTTGCATAGTTAATAAGTTAACGGAAAAACAGACAGACGAACACAGCGACTTTGCTTTAAACTATTTGTTTTTTTTTTTTACTTTGTTTTGAACCAGAATTAAAAAGATAACAGATAAAAGAAAAAAGTAAATAAAATAGGTGCACATTTTTTTTGCCGTACGTACGATGCGCAAAGTGATCCCCACTCTTTCGCCGAGCGCTCAAGATCCGTGCCGATCCCTGTTATTGGCGAAAGTAATAATTATTTACGAAATTATAATCGTAACTCAGTAGAGCTTCCGAAAGAGTGGGACTTAAAATAAACATGGACAAAACTAAAGTCATGGTAAACAGCCCTGTAGCACCCACTCCTATTAAGATAGGGGACTCTACCCTTGAAGCTGTGGACGACTACGTTTACCTGGGACAGACGGTCCAGTTGGGAAGGTCATCTTCTAGAAAGAGATCAATCGTCGAATCCGACTCGGTTGGGCAGCGTTCGGGAAGCTGCGCGGTATCTTCTCGTCCAATATACCACAGTGTCTCAAGAAGAAAGTCTATGATGACCAATGCGCGTTGCCAGTGATGACATATGGCTCTGAAACGTGGTCGCTTACAATGGGCTTCATCAGAAGACTTAGTCACCGTAAGGGCAATGGAAAGGGCTATTCTCAGAGTTTCCTTGCGTGATCGAATTAGGAATGAGGATATCCGTAGGAGAACCAAGGTCACTGACATAGCACGAAGAATCGCCAAACTTAAGTGACAATGGGCAGGGCACATTGCTCGCAGAATGGATGGCCGTTGGGGCCGAAAGGTTCTGGAATGGCGACCACGTACTGGAAGACGTAGCGTTGAAGGCATCCTACAAGGTGGACCCATGACTTGGTAACGGTTGCGGGAGTCACAGGACTGTTTATTGTGGCGACACTTGGGGGAGGCCTATGTCCAGCAGTGGACGTCTTACGGCTGAAATGATGTTGACGACGAATCATAACCCTATAATGACTATTTCATGTAAAAGTCATTCAATATATGGTAAGACAAAAAAAAACTCGCGCACAGAGGGTTCCGAACAAACTTACCTATATAAATAATTCAATAGCCGAATGGAGTCTCGAAGATTCTTCCGAAAAGCAAAAGAATTATATTTTTTTTTTGTCGTAACAACAAATCTACTATTTTCAGATTTATTCTTACATCTGTGCTATAAGACCTTGCTTTATGCCAAATTTCAGGTTTCTGAGTCAACGGGAAGTACCCTATGAATTTTGATTTCCTTGTGAGTGTCGAAATACACGTTTTTTGCAACAAAAACGGCTGTATCTTTTTTTTCGTTAACTTAAAAGTTTAATTTTGTTCATTGGTCAGCTTTAGGACCGCCGATTTGAGTATATGGTTTTAAATTCAACTCGATAACTCCACGCGTTCCGTCGATAAAGGGTCTTGACAGACAGACAGACAGACGGACGGACAACAAAGTGATCCTATAAGGGTTCCGCTTTTTTCTTTTGAGGTACGGAACCCTAAAGATTGAATTTCGCGAGCTATCTTAGAGCATCTCACTTAATAAAAAATAAGAATATTGGTATGCAAAATCAAAACTGTAATTTACGAAATTTAATATCACCGAAGAAAAGACTCGTCCGCGAGTGCCACATACGGAAAGCAGCAAGAACTGTCACGAATCGATGTGAAGGAAGAGTTTAGGCTTGCAATCTCTTGCTTTCCCAACTAGTTGCAGGAAGCGCTCGACATACCTTCGCGAGCGCACTTGCAACGTCGTTTACACCTGCCATCTATATCTACTATGTGGCATTTCAAGCAGAAGTTTCATGAGGAAACACGGCCTGAGTTGTGGACGCTTCCTAGAATAACCACACAGCTTCAGAAGGCAATACGAGGCATTAACCATGTAGCAAGAGTAGCAAATGCTACAGGCCCCGCGAATTCGGGGATCCTGCACTTGAACGCAAAAAAAAAATCTAGTCAAAGTATATATATTGAAATTCGAATACAGCAGTCAATTTCATTGAATATGATCAATCTCTTAGATTTCCCTCATTACCATAGGGTTATTGAGAATAAGAATAATAGTATTAATAAATAGGTCTACACAGGGGTCCCTTGGTCGAATTTGCTACAGACCCCGCGCTGGCTTAATCCGCCACTGGCAATAATAACGTGTACATACCTCAGTCCACTCGGAATGCTCGGGCAGCGGGTCGTGGTGCTTATTGAGCAGCGCGTCGGTGAGGATCTGTATCTCCGTGCGGGACAGCGCCGCGTCGCGCACCACACGCACCAGCTCGCCCACGTTCACGCCGCCGCTGTCGCCCGCTACTGACCACATCGATGCATCACAATCTGTTATAATATTCACGAGTCGTGTGCACGGTTCGACGGCTATCACTCTGCTTCAGGGCATAAAATAGAGACTAGAATCGTCGGTATAGACAAATAATGTCAAAAGCTACAAAACAAGTTAAAGCTTCCAAAAACACGTAAAAATAAGCTACGAGCTTAAAATAACGACAATACTTAATCAATGTTATAGCAATATTATTTGGATGAAGTGGAGAATTTATGGAGTGACGAGAATGGATAAATAAGGTGAGAAATGAGTATATTAAAGGAAATTTGAAAGTGGCGCACAGTGACTGAAAATTTAAAGGGAATCGTGTATTGGGTATGGTCAAGTGAAGGGGATGGACGAAACGCATGTTACTAAAAGAGTTATACATGTGGAAAAGAAGAGGGATGCCAGAGAAAAGATAGATGATTGTGTGAGGAGTAAGAGGAGAGGATGGAATGAAAAAAAAAACATGTTGCGAAGACTCCAAATAATATGGGACAAGGGCAGGAAGATGATAATTTTTCGAATATTTTGTGTTTTGCACTTTTGACATTTTGCTCCTTTGGCATTGTTCGCTTTGGTGATTCTGCTACCACTTAAATTGACTCGTTTGAACGCACAAGAGCGAGTGTTCACATCTCGTAGAAGATAGTATACCTACACTGAACTCCACGCCATAAAAGCCTTGAATAAAGCTGCGACACGCGACTACACATTTTTCTGAGCGTAATAAGGTGGATACAACAACAAATGCCCAAAAGATTAATCATTCATATTTCTTATTTTGATTACAGCATAGCATACAGCCTTATAATGTTTCCACTGCTGGGACCGGGGCCTCCTCTCTAGGAAAGGGATTCACCTCGCGTGCCCATTACGATTTAGAAGATGTCACATGTCTTCGAATTTATGGTGCTAGGACATGACAGTTTCCTCTCGATCATTTCCTTCACCTTTGAGCAATGATGGTGAAAGAAATTACACAAAGTACAGCATCTCTTTTGAGTTTAAACCCACAAAGTACAACCTATAAGTTAGGGCCGTTCTAACTACCAGGCCACCACTGCTCTATATGTAATTATCTAATTTTAATAATTCTTATGACTTTATATAGCACACATCATAACGTACTGTTCAGTCAATGCCTCCTGTGAAATAATATACCATAAAAACTCGCAAAAACAAGTCTAAATTCCATTGGTCGCGAATGCAAGCCATTCCTTCGCACACGCGACGACTTTTACAGTGTTAATGTGTTACCATGTTTGTGTCAAAACAGCTTGTGGTTTTCAACATTATTTACAAAGCTCTGCACAGACATAGTCGGCGTGTAGAAGGACAACACTCACCCATAAGCGAGAGTACATTGGGCTCGGGTTTCTTCTTCTTGCTCTTGGGGGGAGGGGAGGAGGCCGGGGGCGGCGCGTTGGCCAGTGCCTGGCGTAGCAGCTTCTCCGTGGTCAGCTCGCTGGGCTGCGGCGCGTTCAGTGGAGGTACCACCTCTTCACGGACGACCTCTGCCACTTCCTCAGTGGGTTTTTTCTCCGTCTTCTTGCCTAAAGTTTATTCATATTACATCCTAGGTTCTAGGTGCTAAATGCGATTATATTTCTTTATCATTAAATCATTCTCAAGTTTGCATAGGCATAAACAGGGAGAAGGCCAAGTGACTGACCAAAATACTGATAACTTCACACAAAAACTAGGCATGTCAAGAGCCAGGCCCTTAATAAACCCTAGATACACCAATGCAATTGTGTACAACTTAAACGGAAGCGTGTGTAATTCCATATTAAAGTAGTGGACATTTACAAATAGGTATGTCTATACGCACTCTTGCGCTGTTCCTTCGCTGCCTCGCCACTGTTGTGTCGCTCACGAGTAACTTCCTCTTTAACGACTTCAACTGGCGCGGGGGGCTTGGCAACTACTTTGGCAATCTTAGCAGGCTTTGCTGGTTTGTTCTCCTTCTTCTCAACAACTTCTTCCACTTTTTCTGGAGCCTAAAAATATTAGATGCAATAATAGATCGCATTCTTAAACCTATAATAAATAACATGCTATTATCAGAAAATACATACAAACTATTGTTACTTTGTATTGAATCATGCTTACAAACGCGTGTGCATTGATAGTGATATGCTTACAGTGAAGCCACGACACGACATAAAGACAGTGACGCAAAGAGAGACGGGTCGAGAATACGACTCCGGCACGTGTTTATCATGATGTTCAGGGGTGCTCAAACTTATATGGCTGTTTTCACTAACACTGGAACACCTAAATGGATACATAAGTAAAAGTGCACTGTTGGATTTTTAACTCTTGGCTGAGCACCAAGAGTTAAAAATCAAACAGTGAAATGATATTGAAACCTTCAGTTAAGCATATCCAGATAACGGCGATCTACCTAAAAATACTTAGGGATAGAACGACAATTTACTCTAAAAACGTAATACATGTCTTACTAATTTTGCATGTTTTTCCTAAATCCAAGTAGGTAATTATATTACTTTATTATATTCAGGCATAGTAAATGAAGATTAGACTGTCGTAGTAAAAGTAATCGCTGTCGTATTTTTTTTTTTTTTTTATTTCCTGCGATCGATCTTTGAGCGCCCCTGGTGTTAAGAATGAGAACGATTCGAACACATCAATGCAATGAAGAATCAATTTCAGTAATTGTTAGTACTCAAGCACATGCGAAAACTAGGAGGTAATTTCTAAATTATTTATTACAATTTACTGATACTTTTACATGACATATTGCTAAAATCTAAAACTATAATATTGTATTAATGTTCATTGTAAAATTAATTTGCGACCAAAACCGATGAATTAATTGATGCTTTATTATTCTATTCTACTTGACTACAACAACACGTCACAAGTTAAGGGACACATACATATACACAACATCTCGGACACATATAACGTTCGTAGGTGTAGACTCACTTTTTCCGCTACCAGTGATGAATGCATCAATTCAAACTCATCTTTGGGATGCATTTCCTCAAAGTGGTTGGCGACAGTGGTGGTGGCAGAGTCTGGTACCGCGCTGGGATCGCTAACG
This sequence comes from Mythimna vitellina, assembly GCA_949316375.1. Classification (NCBI taxonomy): domain Eukaryota; kingdom Metazoa; phylum Arthropoda; class Insecta; order Lepidoptera; family Noctuidae; genus Mythimna; species Mythimna vitellina. The sequence goes on along the minus strand of OX438703.1, from coordinate 9,788,609 downwards.
CAACTCGGATCCTCTTTGTTTATCAGTATCGGCTTTACTTTAGGATCCTTGCCGCGTTTGCGGATCTGTACAGACAGTGACGCACTGTAGTGGACCACTCATCTAATTTACCATTTTATACATTGATATCCAATTGTTAGTAACCAGGCTTCACCCATCCTTGAATGTTTTTATTACAAATATTACCCACAATCTTCTCACAATGAATATGCACTATAGGTAAGTACTTTAGATTTGAAACAAGGTGATCTAAAAGTCATTTGAAATGCAAATAAGTACATTTAATAATGAAATACTTGTCAAAGTCATATGAGTAATGCTCCTTTTGGCTTCGCCGTAGACGGGTAAAAACGGTAGCTATATGTTTTTACCGTCTTTTAATGTAAACCGTTTGATCACAGAAATCAGGGCAGTTCAATTCTGTAATGAAGAGCCATTTCTCTTCAATTTTTTTTTATGGCAAAATTATTCACCAGTAGGTGTCGTACGGTTGGCACATAAAGTAACGTCATAAACAAATTCATAGGATTTAGATTTAAACTACGTGGTGTACACAATCGTTCGAACTTATCGAGTATCAATAAAGTCGTGCAGATTGTAAAGTTCTCGAATTCGACTTGTGCATTATATCCTGAATTATTGTTGCGAAAAAATTCACAAATATAAAGACCGGAGTCAGCATTGAAGCGGTTTTTGGAATTAAAGATAACAGATGCCATATCACAGGGTTATTTTATTGTTTCGGGATATCCAACCAATAATATACCATTTCCAATGTGAGCGGAAACTTTGCAGAAAAATCGAAATTGTCACGTGGCGACGACTGCGCAAAGCTTCCAAGGAAAAAAGTTCAAACCCATTTCTTAGGACTTGTGGGCCACCTTGTACTTATCCCAATCCCAAACAAGGTTCTACAAGACACCCATATTTATTAATTGAAGAAATTCAGTGAATACTAAGACAGTTTTCCCATTTTTAGTTTTCTGAGTTAGAGAATAATGTCTCAATATACAAGTATTTTAGTATTTTGAAAATAAATTAAGTAACCCTCTGAATAGAATCCTAAAACTTATTAATATATACTGTATTGGTATATGTATTCATTAGGGAAGAATCAATTAAGTCCATCTATATGAAAATACGACATTGGCAAGGTGCTTCTTATAAAATGTTTACAAGTAAATCAAAGCCAATAAATTCTTCATAATTATGGTTTTGATAACTTTATCTTTTGAAAAACATATTTTTATTAAGATAACAATTATTTTTAAATTATGATAAAGTTTAATGTACTATGCATACCATCATGCAATGTTAACATTTTACAGTCCTGTTTCACAAAGAAGTTAAAAGATTTTTATCTCTTCAGATAATCAGAAGAAAGTGCAATAATTAATATTTGCAAGAAGATAGATTGAGATATAGTATATATTTATAAAATAAAGTCACTACATTCCTAAAGCCATATTAGTAAGGAAAATCAACCATTACCCTACTACAGTTGATAAATAAGAAAGTATTCAATTACTTGAAGAAACCATTATAATTTACCAATAGGAGCCCACATAAATAATAAAGTCATGCTACTGGCTAGCAGTAATCACATATTTGAGTTCTCAATATAAAACAAGACAACTTACCTTGATATTGGAAATTTCCCTGGGAGCATCAACAACTACCGCTGGATTAAACTCTACATGTCCCTTAGGAGCCGGCATCACCTCATCTTCTACCCCACTCTCGGCCAGTGCCTCACTCTCTGGCTCACTGCCAGTCACCACTGCACTCTCTTTGTTCTTTTCCTTCTTTGCTAACTAAAATATAATGTTAATAATTTTAATTGTTATTTTTAAAACATAAGTATGAGTTTGATTGTTTGCTAAAGCTAACATACAGAAATTCATCTGTTACATAAACATGATTAAACTGGAAAAGTAAAAAATATCTAATGCACTAAAAACTATAGTTTGTAAATAATTATCATAGTAGTAGCTCTTCACTAATTAGTAAATAAAAGAGACAATATCCTCTTAAGCACCTTACTTTGAAAAAAAAAAGAAATTGTATTTTTATTGGAAGTATTTCATACTAGAAAAATAAATTCATATTAATTCATTAAACCCCGAGAGCAAACACCAGCGTTCGCTCAGTCATTGTCTTTCTATTGTCTCTAATTATGCTACTCAAAAGGTTAACCTAAACCAACAAAGGATTAGTTTGATGAAAAAAAAAGATCTACCCCCAATTCTCAAAAGAATTTGAAGTCCAATTTTTATAACCTATGCATAAAAATCTGTCAAATTTTGTTTTCATTTTTCATAGCTGGTTTTGACAAGTTCCTAAATGAAAACGCTCAATTCAGTAACTAGTACTAAGGAGGGTTTACTTTAATGCCTTAATACATAATTAGTACTTTAATGCCACATTTTTACAAATTTTCAGGGTAAAGTAGAGTGAGAAATGTTCAACTTCAAATGCTTAAATCAGAAATCAGGGGTTATTCAATCAATATATACTTAAGCCAGCTTGCTATTGTAGATGGTGGAAATTGAATGCAGGCCCTAAAGGGAAAGTACCCTTAACATATGACAAGTTGGATAAATAGCTTTCACTATGTACTGCTCCTCCAGGACCCACTTTGACTAAATATTGTTTCTCACTAGCTTTAATGCAAATAAATATTAATTTATTATTGTTTCACATATTTTTCATTGAGACGTCTAATTTGATGACTTTTTTTAAAGATGAGTCTTTTTGCTATTTTATATAAAACTAGATTCTGCCCACAGCTTCACACACGTGAAAGTATCTTTCTCCATGTAAACTTTGAACCCCCGTGTTCTCCAATTAGGGAGTGAATTTCGGGAAATCCTCTCTTAGTGCTTGCCTATGTAATGAAAGGAAACCTTGTGCAAAATTTTACACTTCTAGTCCGAGTAGTTTCGGCTGTGCGTTGATATGTCAGTCAGTCAGTGTCTGCTTTTATAGAATAGGGTCAGTGGGTTGTCTTTAGGTGATCAGTCTTTCAAGTTTCATACAGTTATTATTAAATAGCAGTCTGTAGCATCACACTGAGAGACAAAGGCCTCCCACAAATTTTTTACTCTTAGGTGTAAAACTTTAAAAATGTGTTACCTTTTTGTTAGCTTTCTTCTCTTTCTTTTTAGGTTTATTTTTGCTTTCAGCAAGAGCAAGTAGTTCAGTGGTGGCTCGGCGTTGTTGAGCAATAGCTTCCTCATAGCTGGTACCTGAGGCCGAGAACAGCCCCATGAGGAGCAGCATGGCGAGTCCAGCCACTCCCACCCCACACAGCACGAGCAATGCCTGCAGCTCCATTGGATCTGCTGCACACGCCTAGCCTTTATCAAAATTACGAACAATCTATTTATTGACCATAAGAATCTTATTGGAATTCTTACTTTGTGATGATCAACATAACAGTAAACTGATAAAATATTGCATTTAATTTATCAGCTACGATTCTAGCGGCACAATCCTAACGGCAAATAGTTCAAGTATTTTACAGGATATTTATGAAATATTTGAGAATGTATACAAACCGCTGACCTGATAAAACACTTTAAGAGTATTGCTAGCAATAGCAAGAAGCTAACTGTAGTTTTTCATTAATTTACTCGGAAATATTCTAACAAAATGAAGGTATGAGCTGACACGTAAGCAATGACACATGTCAAAGGTTATTGACAGTCCTTTCGCAAAAGTTGGCAAAAGTAAAGAGCTGATGATACTATAAAAAGTAATATTCCAATTAGTACATCCACTACCGGCACTTTGATCCAGGACCTAAAGGATTGCTTATTAAGAGATACGTAGATCACAGCCAGTAATTAAAATAGAAACACCAATAGCCCATATAACGTTAATTTAGGGTCCAACGATAAGATAAATTGTATTTACCTGTACTTAATAAAGTTTGCTGTGTTTTATGAAAGCAAACACTTTTATTTTAACTATTTTGTCACCAATTTACACTTAAGGTCACTAAACAAAAGAAATTGGTAACGAAAATTGTATTTGCTTTCAGCTTTTCTTTTTTTCCCCGACTCTAAAACCGGAGGACCGCCGGAGACACGAACCACAAACCAGCCCAACCACAGACTACATATAGAACGTCTCTAACCACAGCACCCAACCAATCAGACCACAGACTAAATAAAAGCATGCATAAAGGTAGAACTACACTGTGCACACGTATGCCACACACAATCCGAAAAAGTAGGTCTACATACTTTTTGTATAGAAAGTAGACTTGTAAAACTACATAAGATCCACGCCACGCTACGCCACGCCATGCAACGCTACGTACGCGACGCCGACCCATCGGTTCCAGTTTAGTGGAAGGCAGTGCCGGATTAAGTCAGCGCAGAGCCTGTAGCAAATCCAAACAAGGGGCCCCCTGCATAGACCTAGATAGATAAAATAAATTATCATTAAAATCATTTTACACATAAAATGATTTCGCAAAAATATTATTTTTCTCATTTATCGTAACACTCTGATACTTCGACAAAATTACTTTTTTTTAATCAATACTATTCAATATACTATACCTACTTTTGGAAAAAACAATAGATATATAATGATTTTTTGAATACCCCATGCGAAGAAAGATTTAAAGGTTAAATTCTGAAAAACCAACGTATTCTCGAAAATTATGCCTAGGACATTTTAGGATATATTTTAACAAATAATACAACAAATAGAAAAATCTGTGAATTTATACAGAAAAGCTGAAGAGTTAAGGTTTACTAGAAATAGGATGCAAAATTCTAGCATTTTAGATTCAGGCATCCTTTAATAAGAATAATCCTGCCGAGAAATATGTCTCATCAATATGTCAACATTATCATCATCATTTCAATCGAAAGACGTCTACAGTTGGACAAAGGCCGCGAGTTGAGTCCCGCGACTCTCACCAGGTTCCCGTTCCAGGTTCACTGAACCGTTTCCCGAACTCTACCCAGCCAAGTCAGTTTCGACCATTGACCTTTTTCTTGATGATAGACTTACATAACTGGACCGTTTGTCCCAAGCAAATCTAATCGTCTACAACTTCGAGTGAATTTTTTTTTGTCTTTGGGGACATCATCTGGGCGGGGCAAGATGTCAGAATTTTACTGACTAAAATTCCACTCCTGTTCCATTGTAGCCTTTCATACTAGGACCTAATCTTCCTTTCAGAAGCAGACCCTTAGCCTCAGTAGGCTTCGACCCTGCTGGTTCCCTACGGTTTGCTGACATATCCTTGAGGCGCGCGTGGAACAATACGCGCCGTCGACGACTTGGGTTCGGTCCGGACGACTACCGCATGGTCGGACGACGAGCTACTCATTGCTCACCGTTCGCAAGCCCACGCCTACGGTGCCCGGAAATCGGGATCGGGATTCCTGTAGCTGGAGCGTGAAAGCCGCTTCCTCGCGCGTGCACGTGCGGCCTCCTTCTTTACTAACATTATTGCTTCGCAGGAGGCGACCGCCTGCCACTCCTCCTCGCTTCAGACCCGGGCCTGTACCAAGGCCCGGCACGAGAAGTCGTTACCGCCGATCTCCCCCACGAAGACACGGCGGTGCACACCTCTACCATATGCTCCACCGTGCCCTCTGGGCGGTCCACACAGTGGTGGCACCCGGGCGTCACTTTCGCACAAATCTGGTGCATGATCCTCCCGAACTGACCATGTCCGGTGAGAACCTGCATCATATAGAAGGTGAGGACGCCATGAGTTCTTTCTGGCCACGTCTCAAAGAGGGGACGTACCACCATATTTATGGCGTGCCTAGAGTGTTTAATCTCCGATCTTTAAAGGAATGGGTGCTATTTTAGGGTATTTATATGGGTGATATCATAACCCTCATTTTATCCATGTTGATTTTTAGACCCGAGAATGAATAAAGTGAGAAACGAGCACATTAGAGAAAATTTGAAAAGGTGCCAGTGACTTAAAAGTTGAAACAGGATCGTTAATCTTGTTATGGTCATGTGAAGAGGAAAATATAATATATAAAAGTTATACTACTATATTATACGTGGGAATGGATGGACAGAGAGAAGGAGGCCAAAGAAAAGGTGGATAGATCGTGTGAGAAGTGATGTGAAAGAAAAGGGAGTCAATGATAGCGTACGACTGCGGACAGGATAGCATGGAAGAAAAAAACGTGTTGCGCCGACCCAAGTAATATGAGTTATGGGCAGAAAGATCATATGATGATTTTAAAAATGTCTCTTTCGGAAGCTCTAATGCTTAGAGCATTGTCTCAGCCATTAAATTATATACATTGAAATTAATGCCTAATTCTCTCCAGTCTAGATCCTTGAACATATAAAGATATTGCGGCTGTGAACAGTTTTGAAGAAATAATGTCTTCCTGCCTCACACTCCGCTGTAGGAGAACAGGTTTCGAGGTCTGGTTCTGGAGTCGGACTAATATGGTGGCGGCTCTAGCAGCAACTAGTATCATGAAAATATAATCTTTTAATATGTCATGAATTTCTTTAATTTGTGTTTTTGACATGCCAAAGTACATGAAGAAGCGAAGCTTGATCTGCTTCTATATCTTTAACAAGAGTATGATGTTCGCCGACTTATTTTTGTTCTTAAGTTTATGTTGGAAACCCAGTATTTTCTTTCTTTTACTTTTTTCCTTGCTGCTCGAAAGCCATTAAAAAAAACACCTTCAAATTCGCTGTCTGATCTGCACATTTCTCACTGACTGTAACACGTGACACGATGTGCGTCGGTCTAATGAAGTTCGAGCTTAAGGGGGGGGGGGGGGGGGTATACCCAAATAAACATGTAATGGTAAACAGTAGTCGTGGTTTTTTTTACATAAGGCGTGCTTATGTATATCAAGAGTCAGTAGGTACATGATTCTGAGTCCCTTTTTTATACTCTAGACCATTCAACAACTTTATTCATAAGTTCATAACTAATCCAAAGAAAGCTTTCATTCAAATTTCGTGACTGACGGGATAGGCGTATTTCTAATGCATATAGTCTCGGAGTACGTGTTACCGCTAAATGGGCATTTCAGGTAATCTGTCTTGTTCCTGCCAAAACATGCAAATGCAAATGTGCATAAAGGCCATACTTTTTCAGGCACTGTTTCCATGTGTAAAGTAGTTCCTGCAGATCTTTCGCAATATTAGCAGCCAGAACTATGAGTAGAACTTGGAGGTCATTATAACAGATTTTGACTGTATGGGTACATACCTATACCACAGCCTATACATTAATGTTATATATTGCTGCATCAATTAATATAAAATTCTGACTACACCATGTACTAATTAATAGTGTCATGAAATTCACTCATTTTAGACAGTTAAACAGGACTGGAATTTTTCTTTATCTTATTACAGTTTTTTCTGTCGGAAATGTTATTATCCTTCTTTTTTTTTCGACAATTACGATTTTACTGTTGCGCAGATACACTGTGATACTATCGATGATATATTTTTTTTGCACTTCATGGCTAATGCCGTGATTTGATGAAATGATTTTAATTTATACTTTGCTTCTGTGCGCGTAATATTTGACCACTTTTAAAAGCTCTATATATAAGCATCTAACTCTCGAATGGCGCAATCTGATGATGAGATAAGAGATATCTGTAAAGCGCAACGTCTAATTACGATCATACAGGATACGAGAATATTATACAGTATTTAAAAACTTAGTCAACGTTATATTATTATACTCTTTGGTTAACGTTTTTGAACGAAAATTAAAAAATGGTTGTTCACCAGACATATGTCAGCACAGGATGTCAGCTTTCATAATCAGTTGCATTTCATCGTAGCAAATTTTTGTCAATTACTAAACAGCTGTCCTAATTCCATAATCATAATTCAACAGTCTTCGATATTATGTAAAAAGTATTTTAAGCAGTGCGCCAGTTGTGTGAAGTTTACTGTTCTAATGTAAATAAAAGTGTCACAATAAATCCTTGGTTTAATCTTTTTGTCCAAGAATGTCGATTCCTCCACTCGTTTGCAGTACACCTCCACCACCCGACCAGTGTGAAGACGAAAAGGATCCTGGGGACTTCGATTTATCATACAGTTGTTAGTACTTCTATCTCTTGTTTTTGTTGGTGATCTAATTATAATATTAAATCAAGTAGTTGCCAGTAACTTCTAGTGTGAGTAATAGGGTTCAATCATACAATAACAATGGCATGTATTTTGTTAGTAGTAATACTATAAATATTTGATTAGTCCTACATTCTTTGATATCTAATGTAAGATAATCTTAAAAAAAATAAGTTCCATGAAAGTCTTGTTCTCATTTGTTTGTGTACAATTGTTGCTGTTTAAGATTACTATGATTATTTTTATCACCTATAACTTACTGTAATTTGTGATACTTATGATTTCAGTATCCCAAGATGATGATGATGATGATGAAAACAATGATTTTAATTATGGCAACTTTTCTTCTTACAATCATTATCAATCTGATAACAAACCACTTGAAATTAAAGATCCAGAGATAACAAAAAGCATAAACACTGGGGAACATAAAAACTTATACAAGGAGTATGACCCTAATAAGGAAACAGAACAAAGTGGTGTAAGCCATGATGAGTTTGAAGCCAATGATATTAATGAAAACAAATTAAAATGTGAAGAAGATTTGAATATTGAAGATTTAAATTTAGAACTTGATGAAGAAATTGTAACTAATATTGTTGAAAATAGTGATGAAAATGAAAGTAGTGACCATAACACTGATAGTTTAAAGGATTTAAACATTCCATGTTATTCTAATAATAGTAGTCAAGAGGACAGACCTAATGAAAATGTGATTGACCCCACTGTTGCTATAAAGCAAACGCTTGTAGATTCAGGTGAACCAATTGTTGAACAATCTATTGATGTTAGTGAAAAACATGAGACTATTGCAGAAGATTTTGATCTCAGTCATTTGAAAGAGAATGAGGTTGTACCATCTATTTTAGAAAATAAACCCACAGAACAAGAATGTTCTTCACAAAATTCAAATGACTTTCCAGAAAATGTTGAACATTCCTTGAAGCAGTCGAAAGACCAAACAAATGAAATTGTAGTAGAAGACGATTTTGGAGATTTTGATGATTTTCAATTTGCCAATACTAAAAGTAATGTTACAAATTTAATTGAGAGTTCTAATCCATGGGAAAGTAATGATACTAATGAAATGGATTTTGGTAACTTCACAGCAAATTTTGAAGAAAACAAATTGCACATGCGAGATTCAGTAGATTTGGAAACTAGTTCTTTGTCAAATAATGATCAAAGTGAGAATCAAGTAAAAGAAGAAGGAAATAATTTAGAAGATGATGACTTTGGGGACTTTGATGATTTCAAATCATCGGCTGTAAAAACTCAAGAAACAATTGAAGTCCAGGAAGAGGAAGAATGTCAAGAATTATCAGTTCTTAATCTACAATCAACAGATAACGAACATCATATCATGGAGAGCATTACAAAAGTATTAACTTCAGTATTTATTGAAGAAATTTCAGAACCAGATGTAGAGTTTGAGGGGAAGTTAGAATCATTGCTTAGTGAAACATGGGGTCATTTGATGGAAACGGATGAAAGGCAACCATATATTGTGAACTGGAATAACTCTTTAGGACAAAAAACACTTTTAAAAGCTTTATGCATAGACTCCAGAAACATTGTAAGTTATTCTCAAACATAATAGTTTTATTTTGACTGACCTGTTGGTCTAGTGGTTAGTGGTCCTGACTGCTATGCCGAAGGTCGTGGGTTCGATTCCCACCCAGGGCGAATGTTTGTGTGATGAGCACCATCATTTGTTCTGTGTCTTGGTGTAATTTATCTATAATATGTATATATTTAGAAATATATAAGTATGTTTACCAGTTGTCTAGTACTCATAACACAAGCTCTGCTTAGCTTGGGTCTAGACTGCGTTGTGTGGTTGTTGTGGAATATTAATATTATTATTATTTATTATCATGAATATTTGATTTATATGTTTTCTTTTTCTATGTGGGAAATCAAAACCACACTTGTGTCCTTCAGTTGCCCTCTGCATTCTAGGACTACGGGTTTCCTTTACAGAAATTCTCCTATTCGTGAGGATGTTTGTTATCATGCGTGCGGCCTCCTTGTTCGCTAGCATCACTGCTTCGCAGAAGGCGGCGACCGCCTGACATTCCTCCTCGCTCCGGATAATAGCCTGATCCAGGGCCTGGCGTAAGAAGTTGTTGCCGTCGTCGATTGCCTTCACGAGGACACGGCGGTGCTCCGCCCAAGCGAGGCAAACCTCCACCATAAGTTCCACCGTGTCCTCCTAGCGGTCCACACAGTGGTGACACCCGGGCGTTTCTTCCGCCTGGATCCGATACAGGAACCTCCCGAACTTACCATGTTCGGTGAGGATCTACGTCAAACTATCCAGCCGCTCCTGAAAGAGGGGACCGCTATAATAATGGCGTGCCCAGCACTGGGTTGCGTCAGTCGCTGTCGCCAGTTCACCATGAGATGTCGCCGGAGCTCTGTTCGCCATGCCGCGACTTGTCGTGGCAGCGGAGTTTCGCCCCGGCGTTTTATCTCCATGCACAGATCGTGCATACGTGTAAGGATTGTTGGCTTAAGATCCCACGGTGGCAGGCCAGCAAGGAGGCTCATCGCTTCGCGGGATCCATCCATCTGGATGGCTACGACCCTCTGAGATGCGTTCAGCGTGACCGCCGGTCGCTTTCGCTTCGATGGCGCCCACTCCGGTGCTCCGTAAAGGGGTGTAGCGACATCTATCGCGTCACATAAGAAAATCCTGAATCGCGCAATCAAAGTTCTCCGCGCGATTAGAACATATAGAACAACCCGAAATCATCTATCGGGCAGCTGCCCACCAGGCATAACATCTCGTCTAGCCGGAGGATCCTCCCTTTTCAACGGAGGTTTGCGGGACTTTACTCTCTGTTCCGCCTACCTCCAAAGGGGCATGGACCGAACGATCTCCGCGTAGAGCCTCCGGCAGGAGGCATCTGGCCCTCTAGGTTAGGCAGGAGCTGCTTGAGGGCAGCCTCTGTCCGATCCAGTTTGGAAGCCAGACGCCGGAAGTGCTCCTCCGAAATTCCACCGGCTGTCGAGAACGAGTCCCAGGCACTTCATCGTCGACTCGACGCCGATGTGAACCGCTCCTACCGTTATTTGGGAACCCGGTGGCGGCGCGTTCCGCGGACCTTAAAAACACATGGCCTCGGACTTGCGCAATGCCACCTCTAGTCCTAATTGCTGAATCCTCTCCACAACTGGAATCTGAAAGTGAAAAACTAAGCCTACTGCAAGATAAAGGCATCTATCAGCATCAGAAACTAATTTGTTTCTAAAGTTGACACTGTCAATAACATGTTACTGCATTACATACACCTTAGATACTTAGATGCCTACATTTTTACAAATATATTAGTTGGACGTTTTGCAACTAAACATGTTAATTTGTCGTTAAATATACGATCATACGCACTTAAGTACTGATCTTTGCCTGCATAAAAAGTTTCTGAAATAACTTTAAAAAAAAATTAACACTAAATCAACCTCAAATTAAATAAAAAGTTTTGTGTTGTTTAAAACAAATAGGGTATTTATGTAAATTTTTTATATGTGTTATGGGATATATGTTTCAGCTTTTCGGACCAAAATGGAGTAGCCACATGCCTAAATATGCAGCCAACTTAAGTGTTGCACCTCTCCAACCACAAAAACAGGCTTCTGCTCCATCAAATGTCAGTCAAAGTGAACCAGTTGCTGACAAAGTACCTAGCAAGCCCACCACTTGGTCTGATCCTTTCACTTCAGATGGACAAGAATGTAAGTTACAGTAATCTCTGATTTCATTAATTTCTAACAAAATTACAGTGAATCAACCTCAATTAACATTATGTAAATGGCACATTATGCAACTCAGTAAAACAACACGCAAGTTATGCACAGTCCAGTCGAAATGCCAGAAAAATACTAATATTATTTGTAATTGTTATTGAACCAAAATATTGTGAATACTTGAAAAAAAAAAAAATTACAGCTTGTCATAATATACTCACCATGGTAATTCTTTTGCATGTCTTGCACTTGGATCAATAACATCCACCTGTAAATTATCTGCTTCATCCTATTCCAATAGTCACCTATGCCGAAGCCCTTCTCCTTGACCTAGAACACCTTATGGCCACCCTAGACCAAATGGCTCACAACCATTCCACCCTCAAGATATCTGAATTACTATCACATGGTAAGTTGATCTTTAACACAGGACTTCGGAACAGTTGGTAAGATTTAGTATTTAATTAATTAAAAATGAAACCTTTTAGGGTTCATAGTCTCTATATAGAGGAAAACAGCTCATTTGTCATGGTCGTTTTTTTTGCGATAAAACATGAGCCAGCACCCGATGCACTGTCGTGTGCAAAGCAGCAACGATTGTATCAGACTCTCAGCGCATCTTATTGCGTCAAGTGAAAAAGGCCATAACCTCACCTGTGGATGTGTCTACATCTGGCGAACGCGCCGTCAGTGCGCCGCTCGCGTGCCATATTCGCGCCGTGCGCGACCATTGAAACAACCGTGCGCGAACGCTCCGCGCGCTGCCCATGGGAGTATGTGCCCGCAGATATACAGTATGAAGGTAAATGGGAATACATGCGCGCGCACGCTCACTGTGCAAGCCTTGCCAGAGTTGCGCTAAAGAGTCGCACCATACAATTGCAGTAACTGCACGCGTGCAGTCCACGGGCAGCTGGCGAGCGGGTTTTTAGCGGCGCATTCGCTAGATGTGGACGCAGCCTGTTGAAGTTGGAATGCAAACAACATACACTATTCCATCGATGAGATCACAGTTAAGTGATAAGACCATTCATCTTGGTCATTCGTATGCTCGTACTGCAGTTAGTGTATAAATTAGTAGATATACATAGTAGTAGAATACAACATTACAATCATTTTAATCCTTTATGCAATTACATTACACTGAAACATCATATTTTATTCTATCAATACCTGTTTCAGCTTGTAACACAGAACACGAAAGTACCACCATAACGCCAAGACCAACAGATTTAGATGTCTTTGAAGCTGCTATGTCGACTAAGTCTGAGAAGATATACTCGAGTACACTTAGTGTACAACCAATACGGCAAATAAGCTTACCCGACACCCATATTTTTACTCCGACTGACTCCGAAATACCGAGGTCTAAAACAATTCATTATGATCCCGGTCCTACAGTTCTCTTGCCACAGCCGGTCGCAACGGATAGTAAGAATATGGTAGACAAGTCTCTTACGTTGAATACAAATAGTGTGGTTGAAGCTAACACAGATGAAAGTGAATACTGGGAATTTCAAGATTTCAAGAGCACATCGGACGCCAGTTCCTTGCCAGGTTTAACAAGCCAACCAAAAACTCCAGAGGAAAAGAATCTTCAGACGGCTACAACGGTGAATGCGGTACCTCAACCTAGCATTGCGTACCAAACGCAGTTATTGCAACCCATTAAGGTAGAACCTTCAATGCCAACACTAAATTGGCCTGATCCTGGTGAAGTTAAAGTCGCTTATGATGATTTCACAGACTTTATATCATCATCACAGTCAACTGAAAAACAAGACAGTGCTATAATACAGCCCCACGAATTAGAAACACATATAAACATCGCCGTCAAGTCTGAATATTCGAATGATCTCAAAGAAAAAACTAAGGAGTCTTTTAATGAATTAGCAAAACCTGAAAATGAGGCTTTTGATGACGATTTTGATACATTCCAATCAGCAATGCCTTCAGAAGTTGCACGGAACGACTTTAAGACAAACACTTTTGGAAATTCAATTACTCAGATACCATCGGGTCGACAGACAGACTTTGAGTATGCATCTCCGAAAAGTAACAATATTAAGTCTGATTCCATATCATTTACGACTATTCCAAGACCAAACGAAGCTTTAACACACAGTGTAAGTTACAATTCGAATACAGCGGAGCTTACTAATAAGAGTTCGTTAACTTCAAACACACTACAAGCCAGTGTTCTGCAGCCTACACCTGCTAGTTTCAGCGCATTGAACACGCAAAATCAAAGAACAACAGGTCAAATACTGCAACCTTTGTCTTTAGAGAGTTACTCACAAATAAACTGGCCAAGTCCTGGTATAGACTTGCAGGATCTCTCAAGATTCAATCCTGTTGAAACTTTACAATCATTGAAAAGTGATTTAAGTGTCAGTGGTCACAGCAAGGGTGCATCACCAGTCCACACACAGAAAAGCTCCGTAGCTAACCAATTAGCAGATGATGACGTATGGGGCGATTTTGTATCAAGCAAACCTAAACAACAGCCTTCTCAGCTCAAGAAACCGCCTGTCTTTGCGGAAGATGATGAATGGACAGACTTTATATCGAGCCCAAGTGTGAAGCCCCAAAATGGTTTAAATACAATAAGTTTTAATGTTTACACAAACTCAAATAACCAGAAATCTGTACAGAACAAAGTAACAATGAAAAATAACCAGATGCCTGTCGATATTCCGACATTAAATTACATAACTCCTAAAACCAACCCACACAAGACCTATAACGATAAACATTTCCAAAACTTATAACAACACAAACACAATGATTATTCTCATAATTTATTATAACTGTACTTAATGTAATAAGTATTACATAAATTTATAATTATGTAAATAGGGTGGTGGTATATGTATAATAATTTGTAATATTTTTTAAAGTATTTATATGAACATCAGAATTTATTGTAATTGATTTTGCACTAGATTTGTAGTACCTATAGTTGATAATTGTAGGTACCCTACTCGAAGTCGAGTGATATTTGCTCGAATACCATAATCTCTCTATAACATTTTGACTGGCACAGTCATGTTTGGAGTACTGCTCTCATCTTTTGGACGGGGTTACTAAATAGTACCAGCTTGATGCACTAGAGTCGATTGAGAAACGAGCTAAAAAGATCATCGGCAATGATGCAGTTGTCGAGTCAAAATGCCAAAGTCTTAAGCATCGACGCCGAGTTGCTAGCCTGTCGGTTTTCTATCGTTTGCATTTCGGGGAGTGTGCATTAGAATTGCACAATTTAATTCTCCCAAGTCCGTTCCATCATCAGACCACTAGACGTACGGCATTGCACCATCGGTACATGGTTGGCATCCCACCCAAACGCTTTGTAAGTATACAAAGCGTTTTGGGAACACATTCGTTATGCGTACAGCTAAGGAATGGAATTCTTTGCCGGGGTCTGTGTTTCCTGTTAACCTAGGGGTCTTTAAGTCAAGAGTGAATAGGTTATTTCTTGGCAAGCGTTCTCCATCGTCGGCCGCATCATTGCTTCCCGTTGGGTGAGAATGATGAGATAGTGGTCAAACGTGAATCTACTATACATAATGATAAAAAAAAATATATACATGACGAAGCAAAATATGCCCAGTACGCCACGGTCACAACTATGTGACAGATTGAGGGACGAAATCGTAGCATGGCGCCGAGAGGGCGTTTTTGCTTTTTTTGATTTGTCGGTGTCTCTGTCTCTGTCAGTGCGGCCGGTTACAAACATTTTCAAGCATTCGTATTAGGTACTTCGTTAATTACTGGCCAAGCGAAGTTAACGAGTCTCTCATAAGAATGTTTTTCTATAACCACTGTGGATAAAGTTATTATTTATCCTACTAGTTTTTGCCGGCGGCTTCACCAGCGTGAAAGTAGGTTTCTCCATACAAGCTTTGGAGCCCCGTATCATCATTTTTGGAAATAAAATCTTATTCTTTGTATGCATCACTAAAGGCACATTTCTGCAACGTTTTGAATTTTTAGATCCAAAGTTTTAAACTGGGCGTTGATGAGTCAGTCAGTCAGGACTTTGCCATTTATATATACTGATATTTACAGAGATGTACCATACCCTAATTGCCCGTTCTAAAAAATCCACCTATTTTTATTTTACTTTTTAAGAACAATTGGGCTAAAGTTTTTCTCGAGCAAAGTCTAATCGGTTTAGAGTGGGGAACCCGGTAATGTACCCTTTAGTAGCTGTTACATTAGCACTTGCACAATATGACTAGAAAAACGATAATGATGTACATACAAAACGTATCGAAGATAATATTTTAATGTTTAATTTAAATTCGTCATAATGTGCAAGTTTGTATCAAGTCCCGTCCTTAATTGTTTTGAATTAGCTTAACATTAAGTTTTCGTATGTGCGATTGAAATAAGTTATGACTGTGTTAATACAAAAATGTAAGCCAGTAAAAGCAATATGTTATTGTAAAAACTGATTGTTTTATTGTATTTGTATATAATGTGAATTACTTATGTAAAAATTGTAAATTTATTTAGTAGTGTATCTATATGACAACATGAAGTTATTGTTTTATTTGTTAAAGCACTGATTTATCAAAATTATCTAAACTAATACTATAAAGAAGTGAAATTATTTGTTTGTTTAGATTTTGAAAGGTAATTATAAACTCTGGAAGTACTGGGTCTTTAGTAAAATCATTTCACTAATACAAAGATACCTACAGTATAGCCGAGTATCTATTCATAGGGTATAATATAGTGATTTTTTTTTTATTGTTTATTCACTCTATTTGCAAATGAACTAAATTAGAAGGTCTGCTTTATTGGGTTAAGCTGAATAAATGTTTAGATTATGTCACACCATAACTTTTTGCATAGGTAGCATATAATGGTCTGAAGCAGTTCTAAAAACAAAGTCTGCGATACTTTACTAATCAAACATTTTATTAAGACACAATAAAGATTTTTATATTTAGACACAATAATGGTTTTAAAATAATTTTAATTATTTATTTTATTTTAAGCATTGGCATCATGATCATTATTTGTACTTACAGCATGTGAATATTGTTCGTACAGTTTGAGAAAACATCGATTTAAAAAAAAATGGCTAGCAATGCAACGTGGAGTAAGTGCGTTAAGTATGAGTTAGCTGCGTTGCGGGATGGACTCTTCATTATACTTCCACGCAGACATAGTCGGGGGAAGAAGCTAGATAAGTCTTTATTTGCCTTAAACATGGTCATAGTCTCATAATTGTGTTAATCTTATTTAAAAACAATGTACACATGTTTTGCTACACGGAATGTGTCAATTGCATGCAAAAATGTAAAAGCTGGTTTTATATATCTGCACTACAACTTGCAAAATAGTTAAGATTGTATTTTGAGCGAGGCACTTAATAAGATATTGCTTGTAAGACAGAAAATATATATAACAAAATAGGGTCTTCAGATTTAAAACACGTGTTTGTGACGCACGCCAGTGCAGAATGTGGTCGCCTCATGCGAAGCAGTAATGCTAGCAAAGGAGATGGCCGCAATCGTGAGGGAATGGACATCCTCACACTCCAGCCGCTGCAATAGGGCACGCCCCGGGAGTCGCAGGGCGATCCCTAGCCACCGTAGGCATGGGCTTTCGGACGACGAGCAATGGGTAGCTCGCCGTCCAACTGTCTGATAAGGACAGAGTCTGAGTCGTCGACGGCGCGTACGCGCGCTGCAAATAGGTGTCGATTGTCAGCAAAATTGTAGGGGCTCAGCAGGGCCGTCGACGACTGTCTGCTAGGGCCACGGGGAATTTCTGATAAGGAAACCGGTGGTTCTAACGCAAAAGACAACTGAAGAACACGGGTGTGGATTTAGTCAATAAAAGTCTGATTTGCCCTCGCGCTCCACCCTAGGGCCAGAAAAATCATTGGATGATTTATCACCTCATAAAAAGCTAGCACGACACCTTTTTGCGTTGCACACTAGTAAAATTACAGCAGTTACATTAGGTACAGGTAAACCGCTGTATCGAATGAAAGTATGTGTTTTGCGGCAAATGTTTTTTACTTTTTGTATGTATGAAATGCGAAGCGAGCTTGAAAATTTCAGCATACCGAGGGTAGAATAGATTTTATTTTGACCATTCGGAATGAATATACGTACAGTGACGAGCAATAAGATATTATTATATACAGTGTCATATTTTCTAACTTCTGCTATTCAAGAAATAAGTGTATTTAATTACAAATAGGTTTATTTTTATTTTATAGCCTTCTTTCAAAATCCTTTAATTTCTGTTAAGTGCCTTATGGCAAAGGCCTCCTCCAACACTTTCAAATCACTCTCTTCCACGCCAGTCTAGTACAGGTATTTCCAGCTGCTTTAACCAAATCATCTTCCCATCTCTGAATGGTTTTCTTTTCTTTCTCTTTTCCTGTCTTGAGTACCGTAGTGTAACTACCTAGTTACATTTCTCTTTGCCCCTAATTATATGGCCATCCTATTTTACTTTAGCGTTCTTAATTATAACGCCACATCTTGGGTCTTTGTTGCTTTCTCGATTATGCTGTGGTTGATTTCATCTACATATTTTGCTCTTCCCCATCGTGCTACGTTCCATGCTTCGCTGACAAGTCTGGTTTGTTGCGATTTTATGAGCGCTCAAGTTAGGCAATCATATTTTAGGATGGGGGTACCTAGACCTATAAATGTAAAATAGCTTCCCTCAAAGGTAGATACTTATTCTTTTGTCCTACATTACTTCTTTATTTGCCCAGTATCTCTTCCACACGTAATCTAAACGTATCTCAATCTCTTTGCTAGACATATAATTTATGTAGTAGTTACTCCTCCACATAGTCAATGGGAATATGGTTTTCTATTATTGTTTCTTTATCTCTATTTGTCATTGCCTTTGTTGTTTATGTTTAGGCCTACTTCCTTGCTGTGTGTATCAAGATCTGTTATGAAACTGTCTAAAGATTTACTCAAGCACTGCAGTAAAGTCTGTTGAGAACCACAAACGGCTAATTAGAACAGTTATCGTACACTAATTTCATGAATGGCAGAAGTTAGATAGATAGAAAATGTGTCAATGTTACACATCTTATTGAGTTATCGCTCGTGACTGTACACAGAAATTGGAGTTACCGACTTTGTAGAATAGTTCAGAAAAGCTTAATTATTAAGAGAAACCAAGAGCGCATCGAGCTCAATAATTTAGAAATCCGCGTGTGACTGTTTAAATTTTGTTTTGTTCATTTTTACAAGTAACTTTGTTAATTATCTGATCTATTTTTACACCAAGCTAAATGTGTTACCTCATTTTTCATCTTCATCTAGTGTAACAGAATTCTTGAAATCGATGAATACCTACTGTAAAATAACCAACTTTATTTTACAAATAACTATTTGCCCTGGATAAAATAATATTTTTTATTCTTAATAAATTAATTAAAATATTATGCTTGGGTTGTTGTGAGAGGCAGATTGCTCTGATCGCTACCCCATAAGGGTCAACGCTGAAATAAGCGGGCGCTCGCGCGGGCACCCGACGCGTTACGTCGCGCGTATGTTGTGTGCGGCGGTCCCCGTAGCGGAAACCGGATTATTCAGACGAGACCTGCGCAGTGTCGATAGTTTTAACGGTGTGCATGAAGTCGTGTCAATGGAAAACTAATGTATTATTACATAGCAAAACGAACCTGTGCGGCGAGCCGCGACGTAGTACTTTTGCATGGGACCATGCGGTCGCCCGCTTAACGCAACGTCGGCCCTTAGACCGTCACTGACACCATGACGCGAAAACTTGTTTCGAGCCTACACTGAAGAACCCCAAAAAACATATGTTATGAAGTTGAAATATCAGTTGTTGGAACCGTTAGGAGTTTATTTTTGTCAGTATTAAAATTTCTAAAAAACCTAAAAATTTATTAAATGCCCATTTTTTTAAAGTCGGATGAATGTATTTTAACAATAAATATGACGTTAAAATTGTCATTATTGTCTATACCTATTTGCAAAAGTTGTTCACCATGTTTATTCCTCTGGTAAATATTATCTGACGATTGAAAAATCGGCCTTTAGGTCTTCAGATAATATTTGATGAATTACTTCAATTACTTTTGAAGACCAATTAATTATAATCTTATGAATGTATTTGTTTAAGGTCATAGCTCATTAGAGCTACCCGATACCCGACCAGGACCACCTCGCCTCAAGCGGTTAATATTCTTTGTATAGATTACTATGGATATACGCTCACTACATCCACTCCAGAGCGACACGCCCGCGGGACCACGCGTGGACGGCGAGTGGACCACTCAGTGGTCACCCGTTGCTCGCACGCTTGCCTACACGCTGGTCCCGAATGCATCGTGTACTGTCTGCGACTGGTTCACGCGCGAAGACTATGCTTTGGTAAAACACCGCACCCTTTTCCGTCATTCTTTGAATACGTGACGTTTACTGGTTA
Source organism: Mythimna vitellina (assembly GCA_949316375.1). Taxonomy (NCBI): domain Eukaryota; kingdom Metazoa; phylum Arthropoda; class Insecta; order Lepidoptera; family Noctuidae; genus Mythimna; species Mythimna vitellina. The sequence goes on along the minus strand of OX438703.1, from coordinate 9,768,299 downwards.
ACAACACTGTCAACCCGTGGACCACCTGTCGACAACTTAGTGATGAGATGGTGTTGGGTGGGTCTAATGAGCTATGACCTTTATACTGTAAACGATTGGTTGTAGACGTCATAAAGCTGATTGTTTAATAAACTGTAAATAATGAGACTTATATCCTTCTAAACTGTGGTTTTATTGTTATTAAAACATGCCTGTATTTAGTTTTCCGCATCTGAGTGCTCAATATCTTCTATATGAGTACCTATACTTTCTTTGTCGTCATCATCGATATGTGTAAAGAACTTCGGTAAATTATTTTCCATTGTAACTCTAAACTGACATTGCTCGAACTCTGGCCAAGATACGAACCTGAAACAAATAATAAGATACATTTTGAATTATTACGGGATTTTCAGACATAGAAAACATTGTTTTATAAAATTTTCTTGTATATAGGTACTTGTAATTACAAAGAACCTAATTTAGAGCAAGGATGCTTTGAGGATAAAAATTTGGAATGTTTTTGTTCCACTTTTTATACTTAACATGTTCACTGCCACTACAATTTTTTTGAAGTTCATAGCGATGCCGCCATGGCACTGCATCTTGTTAAACATGGACACGCTAGGCGTGTCCAGTGGCACCTCGATAGAGTTCAATTCTAAATCTGTCTTTTTTTTTCGGTTTAGCGATGAGTATTAGTTAGTTTGCCATTCGCTGAGCAATAATAAAGGTGTTTCAAATACGGTAGTGAGATTTAACCTGGCATTATGGCTGAAAATAAATTTTTAGGTAAGTAATTATCGTAATTTTTTAAGAGATCATAAACATTTTGTGGTTATTTTGAAATATTTCATAACATTAACTTAGATAAGTCAATTATTGTAAGTTTACGGAACAATACCTATTTTAGTTGAAGATAGCGTAAGCACTTGTTTACCATAATTTTCTCACCTAGGATATATTTTTATCACCTAGGTTATACTTTTATTTCACTAAATATGAATTGCCAAAAACTACAAAAAAAAATGGGGGTAAGGGAAGCATAAATACGCAACTATGCAGCCGGCTGCATGGAGTAGTAGCGAGTAACTGAATAAATTATATAAATTATTTTAGCTATATTTGACGTCTTAGTACTAGTAGAATTTTTTTATTTATTTATCTCATACATTTTTAACAATCGTTTAACATATTTTTAGCTCGCCAAACTTTATAGTTTGATGGCGAGAAACGCTCGTCATACAATTACTTCTATGACATCATAAAACAGTAAAAATATGAGTGGGTTTGCTGTCTCAGGATGTGTACAATATATATCCACAAACTTTATATACATATATTTTTTTAAACATTTTTTTTTCTCTTTGAGGAATCTATTTGTCGACAAAATAAGATATCTGCAAGAGAACTAGTTGCCGACATAGCTCGAAGAATAGTCAATAGCCAAACTTAAGTGGCAATGGGCAGGCCACATTGCTGGCAGAACAGATGGCCGTTTTGGGATCGAAAGGTTCTGGAGTGGCGACCGCGTACTGGAAGACGCATCGTTGGAAGGCCTCCTATAAGGTGGACCGGTGACCTGGTGAAGGTTGCGGGAATCCGATGGATGTGAGACGCACGGGATCGGTCATCGTGGCGAAACTTGAGGGAGGCCTATGTCCAGCAGTGGACGTCTATCGGCTGAAATGATGATGATGATATTTGACGTCTTAGTACAAAGCTTGACAATCTATGATTAACTTGTTTAGGTGGACACGCCTGGCGGGTTCTCGGCATTACATAATCACTTTAAAAAAATAAATACAAATTAAAAGGTTTTTCCGGGGGCCACCTCAAAAATCCTTGGGTTATTGCTAGAGGATTATGTACTGAGAATTCCAAAAGGCAATTTTGGCTAATTTTCGAAATATCACTGAAACATTTAGGACACGCCTGGCGTGTTCAAGGCGTAGTTATAGAAATTCGCAAGAACACACTAGGCGTGTCAGCGGCATTGAACGTGTTAATGGTCGTGTGAAAATCGATTGCTGTAGTGCTGCCCCTTCTATGTGCGGTCATAAAAATGTGCTTTCAGGGACGTTTTTCATTCGACAAACGTCAACAAGGACGTTTTTCAGCCGAAAAACGTCCCTGTTAGACAAAGGCCTCTCCCAAGTGTTGCCATAATGACCGGTTCTGTGCGTCTCGCATCCATCGGATTCCCGCGACCCTCACCAGGTCATCGGTGTACCTTGTGGAAGGCCTTCCACGCTGCGTGTTCCGCTACGTGGTCACCACTTTAGAACCTTTCGGCCCTATCGACCATCTGTTCTGCGAGCAATGTGCCCTGTCACTTAAGTTTGGCGATTCTTCGGGCTACGTCCGTAACCTTGGTTCTCCTGCGGATATCTACATTTCTGATGACGTGATTACGCAAGGAAGTTTTGAGCATAGCCCTTTCCATTGCCCTTTGGGTGACTTTAAAACTTCTGATGAGGCCCATTGTAAGAGAACACGTTTCGGAGCTATATGTCATCACTGGCAACACGCACTGGTCATTGCCTTTCGTCTTCAGACACTGTGGTATATTGGACGAGAAGATACCGCAGCTTCCCACTGCCCAGCCGAGTCGGATTCGACGATTGACCTCTTTCTCGAAGTTAGACCTACCCAACTAGACCGTCTACCCCAGGTAAACCGTCCACAACTTCCGAGTGTAGTCTCCGATCTTGATAGGAGTGGGTGCTACATGGATGTTTACCATGATTTTCCTTTTTTTAGATGCCTGTATATTTTAGTAACTAAGTAAAATGTTACATTCCGATTGCACAATAATTCTGCCTAGAGACTTTTGTCCTTGCTATTGTAATCATAGCGCGGCAGATATTGTATGTTGGCGCCCAACTAAAAATTACCAAATAATAAAATAAAGAAGCCAATAATGATGCCTCTATAACTCACTTCTTGAATACAGTAATTTTTTGTTGTAAAGTTAAGTCTCCGAATTCGGTGAATATGGTCATGTGAGGTAATTGGGCGTCGTCTTTAGTGGGTGCTAATTCTTTGTTTGAGTCAGGAGGATCTTGACCTGTGATTAGCCATACACCACAACCAGGTATCCATTGTCTGAAATAAATAGCCATACATAGAATACAAAACTCTGCGCTTAGAGGTTATCCATAAATTACATCACACGTTAGGGGGAGGGGAGGGGGTCGGAGTGTGACAAGTAGTTGGAGGAGTCCAGTTTTGTGACGTCACATTTCGAAATTATATATCTAAATATTAATCAGTAAAATTTTATATATTTACGAAAGTTTAAAAATATTCTAAACTTTATGATTATAAGATTTAAATTTACAGATGTATGATTGCAAAATATGTGATGTCACACTAGGTAGGGGGAAGTCTCAGAAATGTGACCTATAATAAGGACGGGTGTGGGGAGAGGTTTAAATCATGAAATTGGTATGACATAATTTATGGATGGCTCCCTACAGTAATATTAATCTAAAATAAATATTGTGTTAATTACTTACTCTAACATTGGTATAACCCTTGTTGATTTAGAAAACATGTGCGGTTTGAAGAAATACCATAGAAGTGGTAAATATTGTGATGGACAAGGCAACTTGTCTTTTTGAGTGATGTTAACTAGAAGTAGTCTATGTTCATCCATCTGAAACATAAATATTTCTGCTAAATAGGCCACCTTTACCTTTTCTCAACTGTGTTGTAGTCGGCTTCCAATCAAATCGGATGCAGCTGGATATTAATATTTTATATGGAGCAACTGCCTATAAGACCTCCACAACCCAGCAATTGGCTAACACAATACCCCTTGGCAAGGCTGGTGACCGATTTCTTGGCTTTTGAATATCCATAATGACTGTCAAAGATCTACAAATAAGAAAGAAAGTTACTTTCTCACTTAATTATTTCAACCAGTGTCAAAACAGAAGTTGTTGTATTGTTACAAGCTTGACATGTGTATCTGTGATCAGCTGAGTGCCTGTCTGTAGCATTGTAGCACCTAAATAGATGATCCAATTATAATTTAGGTGTCTTCAAGGCTAGAGTGAATAGGCTCTCAATAAATTAGTGCGCCTATCAACAATTCCATTATTATTTACCATCAGGTGGGATTGCAGTCAAGCACTAGTTTACATCAAATAAAAAAAAGATTTAGTGATTCTCCAAATAATTTATTGGTCCCTCTGGTTATATATAATATACATTTTATATATAATTTTTATTAGTGGCCATTTTAAGTGGTGCCAGTGACTAAAAGTTGAAAGGAAATTTTGTCTTGGTATAATCATGTGAAGAGGAGGGATGAAATGCATGTTGCTAAAAGAGTTTTTAGTATACATGTAGATGGATGGAGAGCAAAAGGAAGGCTAAAGAAAAGATAGATGGATTGTGTAAGAAGTGATTTGAAAGAAAAGGGAATTAGTGATAGTGACGGGTGACAGGGCAGAATGGAAGAAAAAAAAGTGTTGTGCTGACCCCAACTAATATGGGATCAGGGCAGGAAGCTATTTTAGTTTTGAATATTTACACTCCAATGGATATGGAAAAAAAATGGCATTTCCTGTGGTTAATTTGTGTATTGACATTTAAACAAACTTATTTTATCCCACCCTCGTCATTTGTTATTAGAAACAGAGTCAGGTCTAAACATTATTTGGAGAGTATGTAGTGTATATGTATATATAGAATTCAAACAAAAGGTACTAACCATTGTAATTTTTTTGTTGTTCGGACTATGTGTCCATGGCAAAAAATGAACTTTTGGCACAGTTGTCAGAACTTTATGATCAAATAGCAACTGAAATAGTGCTGGTATTGATCTGTGTTTCGTCAACTGCACCTCATTATCTGTAAGAAACTAAAGCATTGAATAAAATATTATTCTTGAAAAAAAACATTAATAAATAATATCTTAAAGTTATACTTCATAATGGTGGCCTGGCATAGTGATGAATAGATCCGGTTTTCCAAGTTGATTAGTTGAATTGTGAAATATGATGTTGTTGACTAAATGTTTCACAAAAGACAATCCAGGCATTGATCCAATTATTTTAACAATTCTCTCTGAAAAAAAGGTAAGTCAATCTTGTCAGAACACTTTGAATACAATCATTTTATTTCCAGTAGAACTTTGTCATCTTTATGTTTGTGTATTTTGATAGCACCAATTGACAATATAATTTGATTTCAAGAAATTTTTTTATCTATTATTTTCCATAAAGATTATAGTTTGGAGTGGGCCACAAGCTTCAACTATCTGATTGACTGACTCCAACATGTTAATAGTTTGAAAAAAGGTAACCTTTACTTCAGTCAATTAATATAAATAATAATAAATTCAAACCTTTGTCATCTGTGCAAAGATCTCCCAGTAATTCTTGAATTCTGTTTCCTTGATCTATTTTGTCTTTAAAAGCCAATTTCCACATGCCAAAGAAATCTGCTACTTTGAATGTTACTCTACCTGGATATTTGTCTTGTATTTTCTGAGCATAAAATATTATTTATGTGAATGGGAGTGCAGTAATTAATAATTTATTTAAAAACTAAGGTAAACTTACAGTCAAGTGAGCTGAAAATTGGCTCGACATTTCATACATATAAATAGGATTATTTTGACATTGCAATAATTCCTCACTCAAGAAACCGAAACCCGGATTCACTTCTATTAAAGGGGAGTTGTTGCTTATTCGTTCTTTAATAGTGCTTATTATTTCTTTAGCTGTTTTCTTGTTTATCAGATACATACTTTCAGGGGTCTTATACTTTTTAAGAAGCGCGTTGGGCACTTTATCTTTAATGTCATTGTAATCAGGTGTACTACTAATGTAATTGACGACATCAGCAGAAAGTTTTGGAAGTGGTTTCTCCTTTGGTTGTCGGCTGGTTTTATGAGATAACCTCAAATATAATTTCAGGCAATTTCTTTCGGTAATCAGGCTAATACTAGTAACTGATTTTTTTAACATTATAAAAATCACTTAATACTTTTCTTATAAGTGGACTTATTTTCTTTAAACTGTTTTATTTTTTCGAAGACCTGCAAAGCACCATCGGTTAACAAATAAACAAACAAATATGTCACTGTCACTGTCACTTGCTATTTTTTTTATACCAAATGTTTTTGGCTTGGATAGTAAGTCTTTTGAATAATGTATTCGTATGAATTTTAACATTAGAATAATGCAATGCTTTCTAATGCTTTATGTTTCTGTAGTATTTGGTAGCAAATTTCATGTCATGTCTCAGTAAAGTTTGCCAAGAAGGCTGACTCAACAGTCAGCACTACAATAATTCTCTGCTACATTTTGCTATGATGTTTAAAACTCCTGTCACTTGCCGCCACTTGATCATTTAACATTTATTTTTGAGGGATGGCCTCAAAGGGTCTTTCGACCAACTGCCTAGTGTTTGTGCTTAGCCAGACTAGCAGCGCGGTGCGACGCGGCTGCGCCTGCGCGTTTTGCCTGTCAGCAGTTGAGCCCATATCTCTGAATAGTCTGAGTCGAGCCATCATAACAACGCACGCGGTTAGCACGAACTACAGCTACTTTTATGAACGAGCTATGGCGTGAGTTGACGCGTCCCGCGTCGATCGTTCCGCGCTCACATGCCCACTATGGACACTCCATTTTTGCTCTCAATTATGGCATTTTTTTTGTAAATTCTTTTCGTTTTTAGAGTTCCGTACCTCAAAAGAAAAAAATAATGGAACCCTTATAGGATCACTTTATTGTATGTCTGTCTGTCAAGACCCTTTATCTCGGGAACGCGTGGTGGTATCAAGTTGAAAAACCAAATTTCTAATTTACGAAAAAAAAAGATACGGCCGTTTTTGTAGCAAGAAACGTATATTTCAAGACACTCAAGGGAATCAAAATTCATAGGGATATTCCTTCTGACCCAGAATCTTGAAATATGGCATTTTAAAGCAAGGCCTTATAACACAGGTAGATATAGTAATAAATCTGAAAACAGTTTTGTAGTTACGTCACAAAAAAAAACTCTTTTGCGATTCGGAAAAAATTTCGAAACTCGATTCAGGAATTGAACTATTTAGGTACATAGGTAAGTTTGAACGGAACCCTCAGTGCGCGAGTCCGACTCGCACTTGCCCAGTTTTTTTTTTCCAATATTTAAGTTGGGATTGTGTGCGTGATATGATTCTCGGTATTGTTTGTTTGTTATTTAACACCGACTTCCGAAACTAAGTTATTTTCATCCTTTAAGTTTATTTTTTTTTTTCACACTTTTTAGTTGCAATACACATAAAACCAATGTACCTATTTCTCATGAAGATTCCAATTAACCCAAACACAGCTAGGACACATTGATTAATTACAGAGATTTTAATGTAATATTTACATTTTTAATTTGCAGTACACCGCAGACTACCCCCCTTTTTCTATTTCAAATTCTTACATTCCACCCTGAAGTTGTCTGGTAGATATCGCTGTCCGCCTTTGTACCCATAGATTTAAGTTAGTGTAAGAGTTTTTGTTACTATTTTGGTGTACAATAAAGTTTATTCTATTCTATTCTATTCTACAGAGTTCCGGTGCCTAGCCCTATCTTCCGTCTCCATGATCATTATCAGTTCACTTCGATGATACTATTTTACATAAAAATATCTAATGACATTTCCCGCCAGAGGGCGTGACAGTCTTTTAATAACTAAAACCCACTCCTGTTCCTTCTTTGCCTTCGTTCTAGGACCCCAGGGTTCTCTTTTGCATCACTCATGGCCCCAGTAGGCTTCAAACCCTGCTGGGCCCCTGCGGTTTTGCTGACATCTCCTTGAGGCGCAAGTATAACACTACGTCGCCTTTGGCTCAGACCGGACGGTAACCGGAAGGTTGGACGGCAAGCTACCTATTGCTCGCCGTCTGCAAGCCCGCGCCTGCGGTGGCCGAAAATTTCAACATAACTATTCAGAACCATTTATTTATTTGTATTGTCATAGTCGCTTAACTATCTTCATTGTGATATTTATGTGAGTATGAACTTCCGTTGACCGTTTCTGGTCTTCTTCATCAGTTCCATTTATTTAAATATTATTTTATGACTGTAAATGCTTAAGTTCTCGATGACAATACCAAAATCACTACATGGTTGCCTATAATATTTGAGAAGTTCGCTCGATGCCTCATAGACCCCATCATCAGAACAGGATTTTGAAATAAATGGGACCAATCTGGAAGCATATCCTTTAAGGGTTTTTTTTTTGTTGCAAATCGGTCCATAAACGACGGAGTTCTGAGGTAACATACATAAAAAATTAAAAATACGACCGAATTGATATTTTCGATATTGATATGTTCGATATTTTGGAAACACAGTATCTTGTGGATATTATTTAGGCTTCTATTGAAATCAATTTATACATTTGTGTAAAACTAATCCAGTGTGTTGGTTGCCGAGAGTGGCCTAGAGGTCCAGAACAGATTGGAGGTGTGGTGGCACAGACTGGAGAGTGTTGGCCTGAAATTGAGTAGAACCAAAACGGAATACTTGTTCTGCGATTTCGGCGGTCTCTCCAATCCAGCTCTAGCTGGAACGCCCATACCGATCTGCTCTGACTTTCGGTACCTCGGGTCACTCATCCAAGGGAATGATGAGGTAGACCGGGACGTAACACATCGGATCAACGCAGGATGGATGAAATGGAGACAGGTCACGGGAACAACTTGTGACCCACGGATGCCCCCCAAGTTGAAGGGTAAAATCTACAAGTCCGTGATAAGGCCTGTCATACTGTATGGATCAGAATGTTGGGCTGTGAAAAAGACGGATGAAAAAAGATTGCATGTAGCGGAGATGAGAATGTTAAGATGGATGTGTGGTGTGACGAGAATGGATAAAGTGAGAAATGAATATATTAGAGGAAGTTTGAAAGTGGCGCCAGTGACTGAAAAGTTGAAAGGGAATCGTTTGTCTTGGTATGGTCATGTGAAGAGGAGGGATGAAACGCATGTTACTAAAAGAGTTATGAGTTTACATGTGGATGGATGGAGAGGAAGAGGGAGACCAAAGAAAAGATGGATGGATTGTGTGAAGAGTGATATGAAAGAAAAGGAAGTTAGTGATAGCATGACGAGTAACAGGGCAGAGTGGAAGAAAAAAACGTGACCCCAAATAATACGGGATAAGGGCAGGAAGATGATGTAAAACTAATCCAGTAAAATCCTCCGAAAATCTACTATTTTGCATTAACTTTGACATTTCATAATTTACTCAAAAATTAAAAAAGTATAACAATAGAAGTCTTACAAATTTAATCAAGATTGAATGACGACAAATATTTTCAAAAACTTTTAACGGTTAAAAAAAAAACATGTATTTCCTAGAACAAGTTTTGAAAAATATTCGAGTAAATCACAGAATTACCGAATGCTAACAGAGTTTTTAGGCGTTATTCTCTCTTTTCGTGTTGCTTTTTCGTCAAACATCGCGTTGGATTGCGTTACATCTAACGATACGTTATGATACGTTATCGAACGCAATCCAACGCGATGTTTTTAAACCATGCTTGATGTAGACAATAGGCGAGTGAAAAAGGACCCTCTTAAGTCCCGCTCTCTGGCTGGATTTATTCAAATACAAAATTGAGACAAACTTGATGATGGCTTACTAACAATGTCATAATGCTGAGGATATGTTTAACATCTGCCATCGCTACCAGTTGCGAGAGAAGCTTACCAAAAATAAATTTAATAAAAAATATCTCAGATCGAAGCGCCACTTTGAACCTCGTTGAGCCTATCAAGCTAATCTGTCAATCAACATAGCATACATTTTGATATTGACGATTGTGTTTTGGAGGTATGCGGAACAGAGTGTAAAGTCTCGCAAACCTCAGTTGAAAAGAGAGGATCCTCTCCAACCAGACGGGTGTTATGTCTGGTGTGGACAACTGCCCGATAGATGATTTCGGGCGGTTGTATATGTTCAAATCGCGCGGAGAACTCTAATTACACGGTGCAGGATTTCGTATTTTTTGTAGTTCTTATGTGGCGCCATAGATGTTGCTATAGCAGAAAAGATATTGGTTTGAAAAAAAACTCGAAAAAACCATTTTTAATCTACTTTTTTAACTAATTCTGACGTAAACAATTTAGAAGACTAGAAACCTTGCAACGTGAATATTTTATTCAATCTTATTTGATCTCAAGTGCTACTTTTAGCGAAAATGCAAAGTAAAACTAGTCAAGTCATATTTTAGATTTTTTAAGGTTATTGTTTGAGTTGAAATGCAAAGACATCCATCAACTGTTATCCTATTTTTGTTAAATGTAAAATACTGACATTAGGTACCCTGTATGTACTTAACCTATGGACATGTATATAGGAAATTACGGAAAGGTTTGATTATTTTCGATATTTACTAGACTACTTTATGAAGAACTTCTTAATTATGTACTTGGATAAATACTCTATAAATAAAACACTCAATATTTTATAATCTATGCGGACGCTAGCGGCGCGAAATCACGCGCGAACGCCGGCGGCGTTCGCTTGGGTTTTGAGTGTGTACCTACTTCCTTTGTGCCGTTGCACTCTTACCTGATCGATCCTTGTAGATAATCTAAGGGTCTACTTTTCAGGTACATTTACCTTTTCATCACTGCCTATTCAATTAACGGTGACGGCTACGTCAATGCCTCGTTTTTCAATGTCAAATTCAGTCAGTATAGGTTATAATTCCACCAAACCAAAAAAAAAATGTTTTGCGAATATTACAGAATTAACAAATACGTCGAAAAGGGATCAATAATAGTTAACTGATCATAATTATGAAGTCTCATCAACACCTAGAATGGCTAGAATCGATTAAAGAATTATACATGACCATCATTATGAAATTTCACCAAGATCATCTAAAAAAGTGACTTGCATATCTCGCTAGCATGTCATCCATCAATCATTTTTGTAAGCATAAATAAGTACTGATCAGTAGATAAAATGCAAATCAGCTGGCTTTAAAAATTTAGAAGTACCTACACTAGTATGTACTCTTTCAAGTAGGTTGATGTGTAGATTGTACCACACTAATATACTTTAAATTAGCTAAAATCATATTTAGATTATTATTGTTCTAGTTAAAATTATGAAACAAAAGAGGATACGATTTGCTTACCGCAGTCATGAAATAAGACATTTCCAAGCGCGCTCGCAAAAGTCAGCTGCAGCAAAATGTACACGTTAAACATATTTTATTCTTAAATTTCCAAAATCACTGTGATGTTTATATATGTAGAATGAAAGTTTTTTATTATCTCACAGAAGGTGTCAAAAGTAGACTATTCAATACGGGGATACCTAAAGCTGTCTTTCTTTGTCTTGAGTGGCTTGAATTCTTCACTACACTCAGGTTCTATATTAACTCCCTTGCAGTGCTCGGTAGTTAATGATATACATCCCTCAATTTTTATAAGTCGGTCATAATTTAATGACTTCTCCCGCCATTTTCTGTTAGATAAACTTTTACTGTCTAATGCCCACTCGTATGTTCTTTCTTTACCTTGCGTTCCAGGGCTCCGGGGTTCATTTCCACTTAATACATGGCCCCAGTAGCCTTCGACCCTGCTTGCTGACCTGATTTGCTGACATCTCCTTGAGTAGTACGTGAAACTACCCTCGACGACTTGGGCTCGCTCCGAACGGTTACCAGACTACCAGAAGGTGTGCTACCCATTGCTCACCATACGCAAGCCTCCACCTACGGTGGCTGGAAATTGGGATCGGGATCCCGATGGCTGGGGTGTGAGGACCGTTCCCTCGCGCTTGCTGCTGCCTCCTTTGCTAGCATTACAGCTTCGCAGAAGGAGGCGACCGCCTGCCATTCTTCTTTGCTCCGGACCATGGCCTGTACTAGGGCCCGGCACGAAGGGTCATTACCGCCGATCGCCCCCGCGAGGACAAGTACACCTCTACCGTATGGTCCATCGTGTCCATACATCCCTCAATGCATTCGTGATTAAAACTTAGCAACATTCGTTTCGTTCGAAATTCATCACGCGGCCCGCGAATTAAAGACACTGCTTTATCCTATAATCTACTATTATGTATAAAACAAAAAAGGTAATTAAGAATAGTAACTGACGTTTCGGATTTGATATCTGACAGTTTCGGCCGCAGCTACGGTTTCGGCCAAAAGCGTCACAATATTCTCTCGACAATAACTTGCGCTGAACTGACAGTTGTCATTGTCATAGATTGACTAAAAACTGGTTGTTTGTGCACTGACTGTAATTATTAGTGGATTCGATTCTCATATCTGGCTAACAGCAATAAGTCTATTATGTTGGTTTAAATATAGCAACATGCATACCCTTCGGAAAATGCGCTTGTAAGAAATCCCATCATATTAACATCTATAAAAAATGATGCCTGTAATGACATTATAGTTTTGTGGTAGATGTCATCCGAGGTATTTTATATGATTATTCACCATCTTAAAAATAAGTTGTTTAAATTTGAATACCTTACATTGGTTCATGCATTGGTGCATGCATTCATTACACAGGAAGTCAGTAACTTAGTTATGGGGTGCTAGCCGTTGAAAGTTTTGATTTGATCAGAAGACAAGGATCTAAAAAACGTAGATAAAAGACAATAATGCACTATTTTTGTTCATTACTGTTATCTGTAGACCTACAATACGAAAACAAAAAGTCTGCTACCTCGGAATTGCAGTATTTAGCAACAAAGAAGTGCAATGAATCCAGCTGAGAAGAGAGGTCACTTTATCATAATGACGTGATAGCTAGGTATTATGTGCTTGCTTATATGTAGGTAGATATTTACGTACCGAAATAAAATTTAATTAATTAAGGGTAATCGTAATCACCTTTCGTCCAATGCAGCTGAACTCCTATACGGGCCCGTTACAGTGTTATCAGAGCCGATAATCACTGGGCCTGTCAGACTTGATATATCATTGAGCACAGTGGCAAAACTTTCATTCTACTTGAATAAACATCACAGTGATTTTGGAAATTTAAAAATAAAATATGTTTAAGGTGTACATTTTGCTGCAGCTGGCTTTTGCGAGCGCACTTGGAAATGTCTTATTTTTTGACTGTGGTAAGCAAATCGTATCCTCTTTTGTGTCATAATTGTAACTAAAATTATAAGAATCTAAATGAGTTTAGCTAATTTTAAAGTATATTGGTGTGGTACAATCTACACGTCAACCTACTTAAAAGAGTGCTAGTTTAGCTACTTCTAAATTTTAAAATCAAGCTGATTTGCATTTTATCGACTAATCAGTACATAATTGTGCTTACAAAAAAGATTGATGACGTGCTAGCGAGCTATGTACCTATACCTAAATGCAACGGACTAGTGCAATCAATAAATCAATACATAATTAGAAAAAAGACTTACCTCGGTAGTAATTACAGTTATTTTCGATTTTAAAGTTCTTTTCGAAGTTCTTATAATTGTGAAATTTCTGGTATTTTTATTTACGTAGTACCTATCTAAATACAGTTTGTCAAAACAGAGTATGACGTAGTAGCAAGAGAAAGTAAAAATTTGTTACTAAAAAGTGTCTCTTAACCTTAAGTTTTTACGTTCATGTAAGTGTAATATTTTACAAGTCTTTTTTTGGTGAGAAATTATCAAATAACTTTTCCTCTCTGGCTGGAGTGAACCCACCTATGTTCTTTCAGTTGCTAAATGCTTTCCAGAGCCGCGATATGTTTTTCGGACAATCTCACAGCCCTACTATACAGGTTTCTGATTTACATTGTATACCTGCACACAACGTCCAAGCCAAGGGTGGTGCACAATGCCTTATGACCAGATCTGCAACTAAAACTAGTACCCGGATCTCAGATGATCATAGCTATAAGGCAAGCTGTTTAGACATCCCATTGAAAATCAATTCAGACAGGTACTCCGTACCCTTTTTTTTTTTAAGGTGTGAAATCATCCAAATGCCTTCTCGCGCTCTGAGCTGAGCGAGAGAGCGCGTGTCAGACTTTTACTGACTAAAACCACACCTGTGTCCTTCAATTACCCTTTGCGTTCTAGGACTACGGGTTTCCTTTTCAGAAATTCTCCGCGGTTCTAGCTAGCGGGCGTCGGCCCTGCTGGGCCCCTACGGTTTGATGACATCTCTTTGAGGAGCGCGTGGATCACTACGCGCTGTTGACGACTGGACTCGGTCCGGTTAATTACCGAACAGGCGGAGGGCGAGCTACCCATTGCTCGACGTCCGCAAGCCCGCGTCTACCGTGGCCAGTAGTCGGGGTCGGAATTACGGCGGCTAGGGCGTGATGACCTACGTTCTCTCACGCGTGCAGCCTCCTCCTTCGCTAGCATTACTGCTTCGCAGAAAGAGGCGATCGCCTGCCATTCCTCCTCGCTCCGGACCATAGCCTAAACCAGGGCCTGACGCGAAAGTTCGCTGCCGCCAATTGCCTCCACGAGGACACGGCGGTGCTCCGCCCAAGCGGGGCACACCTCCACCGTATGCTTCACCGTGTCCTCCGGGCGGTCTACACAATGGTGACATCCGGGCGTTTCTTCCGCCTGAATCCGATGCAGGAACCTTCCGAACTGGCAATGTCTGATGAGGACCTACGTCATGCGGAAGGTCAGGATGCCGTGTTGCCGCTCCAGCCACTCCTCAAAGAGGGGACTTACCGCCGCGATTACGGCGGCGGCTCCGTACCCTGGGCGTCGCCCAGACCGATATGTATTTTTAATCCAAAATACATTCAACTGTATTAATTCCTGTCAGATTATGAGACTGGCAATTTTGTTTTATCTTATAATAGGTGTAGGTAAGCCAAGTCATTCATTAAATTCATCGTCATATTTTTAGGGAGATAAGATACCTATATTTTAAGAAAATGAAATATGGTAAATTAATTATAGTAGGTAACTATGTTACATTAAGGGTAAAGCAATATTGTAATGTGTGTGTAATATAATAAATTAGAAACTTCCACTTTATGCTCTACCGTGTTCAGCGAGCGATCCGCACAACAGTGACACCCGGGCGTTTCTTCCCACCGAATCCGAAACAGCTCCGCTGGAGACCTGTAATAGGGAAAAAGTTAGGACGCCACCGTGGCACCGATGTAACCATTTCTCAAAGAGGGGAATAACTCCCGCGATTGTGGCGCGCCCAATCTAAATTATACTTGTGTCCACAAGAGATTTGATTTGACGTTCCTATAGCCTGACTACTATCTGGTGAAACTGGCGTCTACCTGGTTTTCTACAGATAATAGCTCGTGTAATATCTGTCAGACGAATTGAGGCCAAGCTGGTTTCCTACCCTTCGGTTACCACGCACTTTCGGCCCCTCTCTAAATTGGCCGAAAAGAACATCTATCGCCGTACGGTGCCACCAATGTTGAAACCGGATCATATCTTTACAGTGCCAAAGGTCGTGTAGATGGCATTTTTCTTGCCTCCTTGTAGAAAATTCTCGTTTAGATATAACTCCCAACTTCTAACTCTACAACTAGAAAAAAAATAAGGTAGCCGTACCGAACCTGTCGATTAAAGAAGTAAAGACCAGTCCCCCTAGCCAAGTTCCAATCGTATCGTTTGCGCCGAACGCCTCGAGTAGGCCACGCCTCCGATTCCTTTGTTCAGACGTCATCTCAACGCTCAGTCACGTGGTCAGAACAAAGGAATAGAAGGCGTGGCCTACTCGAGGCGTTCGGCGCGAACGAAACGATTGTAACTTGGCCAGGGGGCAGGCGCCATAACCTTAATAAGTTCAATAAAAATATAATGTTTATTAACCTGTCAGTTGGTTCCGGTGGTCATTCGTAGATCTTATACAGTCGTTACAGGTAGTCGGACACCAGACAGTCAGACCACCAGACAGTCTATCCAAGGGGTATCGTGTTGCTCAGTAACTGGATTGTGGAGGTCTGATAAGCAGTCGCTGCATGTAAAACACGAATATGCATCTGGTTAGACTGGAAGCCGACCCCATGCTTTTTTTTTTTTTTTTTTTTTTTTTTTTTTTTTTTTTTTTTTTTTTTTAATTGATATAAACCAGTGCTTGACTGCGATCCCACCTGATGGTAAGCGGAGATGCAATCATTGATGGTCAGGCGCACCAGTTTATTAAGTTTATGCTTGTTGGGAAAAAAGGTTATGGAGACGATGGATTTTCGCAATTGTAGCGTCGGATTCCCTATCTTAATTAGTTTTATTACTGTTTTACTGCCGTAAAATTGTTTAACAATTTATTAGTTTTATCAACATCCTTTTTGATTTGATTAATTGGTGGTTGGCTCTTAATCAGTTCTTGGTCACCCTATCATTGAGTAAAAGTCACTGTAAAAATAAAATAGGTAGGTAATTACATCATTATCATAAGATTATTTTCACGCTAAGCACAGTCGGCCGTAAGCAATGTTATCACTTAATACCTTGAGCTGGCCTATAATAGGTTGGCTAGGGGTTTCAATAGAATACGCAGCACGGATTTTTTATTGGAGACTTCACATGGTCCCAAAAGCTCTAACATAGAAGCAGCCCAAGAGTTTGTGAATTATTTCACCGATATACCCCTTAGAACAATGGAACCTCTAAATTCCTCTCCTGAAGCTTCAATTACTTTATTGAAAGCAAACTTGCCAGGCTGTCAGGTTGAATTTCAATTCAAACATATAAACCCTTTGATAGTCAAAAAGGTTTTCCGGCAAATCGAAGTCAAATTGTCAAATGTCTGCTAAAGTATGCTCATCCATAATTGAGACCATAGCACCATACTTAGCTTTAATATTTAATGTGTGTGTGGACCAAGGAGTCCAGATATAATGAAATACAGTACCACTTTGTAAATCTGGTGAGCATAATGACACTAATAATTACAGACCTGTATCAGTATTGCCAGTTTTCAGTAAGGTGTTTGAAAAAATTATGCTTAATCAAATGCTTTACCATTTTAACAGCAATAAAATCTTTCACGATCTGCAGTATGGTTACACCAAAGAACTGACGTACGACTGACGACCAGCGTCAGTTAATTCAATAAACGGTGTTAATTCTCCGGGTTTGGTTTGAAATTAAAATGGGTGTACCACAAGGCTCAATATTAGGTCCTTTTCTCTTTTTAGTATATATCTACCGATCTACCGCATCTATTAAAAAAAACAACCATATATTGTATTGTTTGCTGACGATACGTCGTTAATTTTTAAGATCAATAGTCGTTCCACAAACCTTCATGACGTAAACAATGCCCTACAGCAAGTCCAAAACTGGTTTGCTATCAATAAATTAGTATTAAATGAAAAAAAAAAAACGAAGTGCATAAGATTTGAGTTACCGTATGTTAAAAGTAATTACTCCGACATAGTTTTGAACAAAGAGAAACTCGAATTAGTCGAGAATACGGTTTTCCTAGGGATGACGCTTGACTCGAGGCTACAATGGGGTCCCCATTTAACATCTCTGGCAGGTCGGCTTAGTTCGGCAGCATATGCTGTCAGAAAAATCCGTCAACTTACTGATGTGGATACTGCACGACTAGTTTATTTTAGTTACTTTCATAGTATCATGTCTTATGGTATTTTGTTATGGGGATGGGCTGCAGACATAGAATGTATTTTTATTCTGCAGAAAAGAGCTATCAGAGCCATATGTAATCTTCGCAGACGCGATTTTCTCTCTTACTCGAACTATTTAAGGAAATAAACATCCTGACGGTCCCTTGTACACATTACGTTATATTATATTATACATATAGCATAGCATAGTCGGCCTTATAATGTTCCCACTGTTGGGACTCAGGCCTCCTCTCTAGGAGAGGGAATGGGCCGTAATTCACCACGCGGGCCCAGTGCGGGTTGGTGAATGTCACATGTCTTCGAATTTTTGGTTCTAGAACATGCCGGTTTCCTCACGATGTTTTCCTTCACCGTTTTGAGAGCAGTGGTGATGAAATAAATTACACAAAGTAATGCGCCTAGCTGGGTTTGAACCCGCGACCTACAACTCGTAAGTCGGGGCCGATACACTGCTCTCTTGGCTCTAATGTTATATTATACATTTATGAAAACGTTATATATGTTCGGAAAAATATTTATCTTTTTACTAAGATAAGTGACAGGCACAATTTTAATACTAGGAATAGTGACAAATTAGATCAACCTCGATTCAGATTGACTAAATTACATAGTTCTTATATGGGGTACTGTGTACAAATTTATAATAAAATACAACTTGAGATTGTGAAACTAAATGAGTCCAAATTTAAAACATGCATAAACACACGCTATGTAGACAAGCGTATTATAAACTGGGAGATTATATCCTTGATAAAAACGCTTGGCTAAATGCCAGTCATGCTCCACAGCTAGAGCCTCTTTTACCTTCAAATTAGTTTTTTTTTTATAATTATAAATATTGGAAGAGATACTATTTCCCTTTTCTGTGTTGTTATTTCGGAACTGTTGTTTTTATTTGTCTATTTCAATAGAGCTTATGATAATTTGTTACCTTTTGTATTTGGAAACAATAGCATTGTATAATGTAGAAGCAATTTTTTTTTAAGTTTTATGAATGTGAAGTACCAGTTGTTTGACATTACGAGCATGGCAGTTGAGCGTTTGTCATGCTCACTCAAATGTCTCGCTGATGGTGGCACGTGTTATTGGGTCATTCAGCTCCTTTCAAAATGGTTGAGCTGAGTGGGGCTGATACACGCGTCATGCTCGTGAAGTGGTGCCGCCAATTGAGACTGGTCATCTCTTAGCTGCCAGTGGCTTAATTCAATTTCTGTTTTTTAAATTAGTTTTAGTTTTTTTTTGTAATTATTGTTACTTATCTACATTGTGCTCGCATATAAGAAGCGACAAGAAATATGTAACCAAGATTTATGTAATTCATAATATGATTTAAAACAGTGTCCATGGAGTTTCTTGCACGTTCTTCTCCATAGAGATCTACGCTTTGGAACGTGCAATTTAGCTTCACTTTTTTTTTTGACTGATCGTCATTTTGACACTTCAAAAGTGCCTGTAATGGTCTATTTGAAATAAACGTTTCTGATTTCTGATTTCTGACGAGCTTGAACTATTTTGTTTCCACAGACGCGTGGTCGGTCGACTGTATTGAGGCAATTAGTACTAATCTACTATTCACGTACCTACCTACTTATAACGATTAGATTTGATAAAATAAGTATTACTGTCATTTATTTTTATGACGCTGCTGTGATTTTAAATGCTATCGCTTTTGTTAAGCTTCGTCATAATCTCAAATATTTAATATAGTGGATTAAATACTAAAGACTTTCTAGAAAGAACTGTTTTTCAAAATACTCTTATTTTATATCTTCTCAGTGGCTTATGTTATCAACAAGGGTCCTTTTTATTTACTTTGCAATTCTGCACTAGTACCTATGGAGAACTGCAGAGAGATTAGGCCCAGCCCCAATTTTGATATTGAATTAATTTGACCCATAATAATTAGCCCAACAACACCGTCCAACCTGGGAAGTGAACCCGAGTCCCCCACCTTCTGTAGTCACGCTTGCGACCGCAATACCAACGACGCTGATTGTGCAGTTCGTTACAATTGTAAAGTAGGCTTTGTCCTAGTTATTATAAGATTTTTTTCGATTTGTTTATTGACTAAAATATTAAAAGTAAGTCACCGTAAAGTAGGTAGATTACGCGGGTGAGTTCAATCGTTTCTAAAATAGAAACATATTATCTTATCTTCAATCTGTTCCAAGTAGACATATTATTATTTTTATCTTTCGTCTTATTAGTACTCAATTTCAGCCTAATTCTGATTAAGTAGGTATTAGGTCTACGGAAATGAATGTAGCAATCGCTACTGTAAAAGGAAACCTGGCGATTAGTATCTTAAATAGTGTCCAACTGAACAAAAAATTTTTAAGCCGAAACCGTAAACAAATATTCGGCTTAACTTCTAGTTTCGGCTATTACTCTTCTAAGAAAGAAGAGTAGTTGCTGGATCGAAATTATTCTCTGTCATCTCTCCTGTCATCTGTAACACTGTGCATATAGTAACTGCAACCTTTCGTATTGTAAGTTGCTAGTAGCGCAATAAAATGTCGCTGTGTCAAATATTGTAGATTTTTAGATTTGTTATTATATTATTGTAGACTTTCCCCGATCAATTGGAAAGATAATAATGTTAATTTACCACAAAGCAAATGCCTAAGAAAACCCACCAAATTCAAAACCCTTTTCTTTTTTTAACTTGGTAAACACATAAAGAAATCCCATAAAACGACTACTAAAACCATTTTTATTGACAAATATCTTTATCTTTGTATATGTCGTGGCCAAATCTTAGAATTGATCACTTAATGATATGGCCAACTAAAACTGGCCAAATCGTTTAAACGTTAACGTTTGATGATATGTCAATCTTTGTTTGGCCATATCATTGATGGAGGATTTCTATGATAATAAAAGGTCTAAAAAAAGTAGTCCAAACGAGGTTTGATATACCATCAAACTTAAACGTTTAAAACGATCTGGCCTATTTTACTTGGCCATATCATGAAGTGATCAATTTCTAAGATCTGGCCATGACATATATATAATTCTAACCTAAACTAACTGCTGTATATTCAAGTGGGTCCCTGCTGCTCCTGCTGGAGTCGCAGTTTGTTCTGGTTAATCTCCGCAATGACGGGACTTTCGCTGGTAGATGGTTGGTGGACGGTAGTAGGAGAAACTTAGGCTATTTTTCCCGCAGAAACGGGATTTCAAACTACGGAATACCTACGTTTTCGAAACGGTTAAACAAAATTTGATGGGACCTTCACTGGAATATGTTAATATATCTTAATAATGAGAAACTCGAGCTATTTTTTAATTTTCCGCGACTTAATTCCCAGTGGAAGAAGGTGTAAGTCTGAAATGGATAACATTTTTTACACGTTACCCCCCAAAAAGAAGAGTAATGTTTTTTTTTTTTTTTTTATTGGGTGGGAAAATCATCCTAATGACATCCCCGCTCTTGGGCGGAGCGGGAGATAGTGTCAGACTCTTAATGACTAAAAACCCACTCCTGTTCCTTCGTTGCCTTCGTCCCAGGGCCCCGGGTTCCGCTTTCACACTACCCGTGGCCCCAGTAGGCTTCGACCCTGCTGGGCCCCTACGATTTGCTGACATCTCCTTGAGGCGCGCGTGGAACAAAACGCGCCGTCGACGACTTGGGCTCGGTCCGGACGGTTACCGGACGGTCAGACGGCGAGCCACCCATTGCTCGCCGTCTACAAGCCCGCGCCTACGGTGGCCGGAAATCGGGATCGGAATCCCGGCGGCGGTTGGGGCGTAAGGACCGTTGCCTCACGCGATCGGCCGCCTCCTTAGCTAGCATTACTGCTTCGCAGAAGGAGGCGACCGCCTGCCACTCCTCCTCGCTCCGGAGCATGGCCTGAACCAAGGCCCGGCGCGAGAGATCACCGCCGCCGATTGCCCTCACGAGGTCACGGCGTTGCTCTGCCCAAGCGGGGCACACCTCCACCGTGTGCTCCACCGTGTCCTCCGGGTGGGCCACACAGTGGCGACACCCGGGCGTCGTTTCCGCACGAATCCGGTGCAGGAACCTCCCGAACTTACCGTGTCCGGTGAGGACCTGCGTCATGCGGAATGTGAGGACGCCGTGAGGTCTTTCCAACCACGCCTCAAAGAGGGGACTTACCGCCATAATTGTGGCGTGCCCAGGAGAGTAATGTTGAATTCTATGCGAACGAAGTGGGAAATAACAGCTTATGAGAAATTGAAATCCAAATCGTAGATGCAAGAAAATGTTTCAAATTTTCATAAGATATAATTCCATTTATTAAATTACTTACACATATTAATTACATTTTTAAATATTTCTTAAAAAAAAACATTAAGAAAAACATTTAAAAATATAAAAAATAGTAGCCCACCGGCATCGGGAACAGGGTCCAAGCTACCGGTGGTCAGGGCTCCTGAGAGAGGAATCTCCGAACAATACGCGCCGTGTCCAGGAGTACTGCCTTCTGAATCAAGCCCTTGATCCAACTGCCTAACGAGAGCCTCTTCAGATGTTGGTCGAGGCTCTTGGCAATTAAGCCATTGGCCGTCACGTCTATCGGCACAATGATTGCTCTATCCACTTCCCACATGTCGACAACCTCGCGAACTAAGTCAAGATACTTAGTTTGTTTATAAGATATAATTATTATTATATAAAATTTTACGGCCCCTTATATGCCGCCTGGGCCAGGATGCCCCCCTGGTACTACACTATGCCAGTAGATATAGTTTTAGGTTTTAGTCGAGCCGAATGTAAAATTTATTATTCAGCCAAGTTTTGACTTACAAAATAGAAATGATTTTTCTTTCAGCCGAAACCGAAATTTCGGTCGTTCTTTAATGATCAAGTTACGAGGTAGTAAAAGATACCACCGAGATTTAGGGAATTTGATAAGATAGGTTCTAATATCAATAACCATACAGATTAATTATATTATCGAACTGATGTGCTTAAAGAAGCGATTCCGTACTAAAAAAATAAAAAAAATGTTGTTATATATATATACCTAAGTAGGTATTTACTTCTTGTTCGACATAAAATATCTACTAATTAAGTAAAGTTAGGTAGTAATTTAGCAAATATTTTCGATTCGTTTAATCGTATCATCGATGAGTTCCTTGATAAGTGCGTTTTTAGGGTTCCAAGCAGCCGACTGTCAAAACAAACCTCTTATAGAATTTCTCGTATGTCCATTTGTCAGAGCCAATTTGCTCCGAATCTACTGAACCGATTGACTTGTTACACATATAAATATCTGAGACACGAACACAGACATTTAATATAGCGTCATCATCATCTTCCTGCCCTTGTCCCATCTTATTTGGGGTCGGCGCAACACGTTTTTTTCTTCCATTCTATCCTGTCAAAAGTCATACTATCACTAACTTCCTTTTCTTTCATATCACTGTTCACACAATCCATCCATCTTTTCTTTGGCCTTCCTCTCCCTCTCCACCCATCCACATGTATACTCATAACTCTTTTAGTAACATGTGTTTCATCTCTCCTCTTTACATGACCATACCAAGACAAACGATTCCCCTTCAACTTTTCAGTCACTGGCGCCACTTTCAAACTTCCTCTAATATATTAATTTCTTACTTTATCCATTCTCGTCACACCACACATCCATCTCAATATTCTCAAAAAAAAAAAAAAATCTCCGCTACGTGCAATCTTTTTTCATGCGTCTTTTTCACAGCCCAACATTTAATATAGCGTACCTATACCGCGTAGAGTACCTGTACGATATGATTTTGATTATGAATGTGGAAATTAGAAAAAATACAAAATTAAGCTTTCAAACGAGCAACATATCAAATGAAAGGGCAGGGAAATATAGGGAAATCAAGTGAGTATATTTAAAATGAATTGATTTTTGACATTGAAAAAATGGATTTTGATATTTACTATTTTATCTACTGTTTTATTGACATTTGTATTTTATTTAACTTGATTTGTATATAGGTACGATTTATTTTTCTATTTTTTTTTCCAATTTTAACTTTGTTCCTTTAAATTTGTAGTTGAAACTACTTAACTTTATGAAAATGTGAATGTGCACTTAAGTTTATGAATGTGCACTTATTTAACTATTTTAAAGATCTAATGAAACAAATAAGATATAGTAATAAAGAATTGAATTGAATTGAAAATCAAGCTGAGAAATTTATTTTAGTATTGATTGTCTCAGCGAAGCTTGCCGAGAAGGCTAACTAGATATATTTGCTACGGTACCTGCTGCAAAAACATAAAAATGTGTTAATTCTTTTTCTAATGAAACACGAAGTAACTTATAAAGCCTTTAAAAACTAAACACTAAAAACTTGAAACTGGGAGCTTCCGCACCACGGTTCGAGCATTTAGCCATTTTAAGCGAAATAAAAAAAACTAAATGCTTTTTAAACTTGACACTGGCTAATGCGTAAACCGACCAAAGCTAAAAGAAAAAATGAATTATAAGAAACTAAATTGAAAAAATATATTTAGGCATTTAATAGCTTGTCTGCACAGCGATATTTCACCGCGAGATTTTTATTCTTGCGTATTATATTCCGCGATCGGAATTACACTAGTACGTACTGCAAATAAAACTTCGTAAGATATTCGTCAGTTTAATGCTGTTCCCGATTGAGACGCACGTCTAGAATGGACAATGCAACAAAAATTTTACATAGCGCCGCCGGACTGAGCAAAACGCCCGAATTTTATTTCGCAGTGCAGACATAGCCATAACTACTCTATACTGCACAAAACATTCGCGCGGATTTAATTCTGCACTGCATCCCGTCAGATCTGCATGAAATCACAGATTCGCAGATCGCCTGTGCAGATACTTCCATCAGAATAATAATATTTAACGTGTTGCAGAAAGACGAAAAAAAAAAACCTCGCGGTGATATATCGCTGTGAGGACAGGCCATAATTGTTCGACATACAAGTATTGTTTTTAAATTAAGTTTTTAAAGTGAAGATGGATACCTACTTTGAATGAATATATAAAGTATCTATAATTAATTACTACAAAAAGAAGCTTTTAATTTTTTATTACAAAATTCCTCTAATATTTATTCTATAGTTTTTCTTTTCACCAGGGTCGGCTTACGAACTAACTGCTGTGAGGATACAAGGGTGTGAAAATTTTTCTGATCTGTGTTACGTCACAGTTGGCGAAGACGTGCAAGTCAACTTGGAATATTATGCGGGTAAGGATATCATATGCAAACCAAAAACTACATGTAATTTTAACTATTGAAAACTTTACAGTTTGGGCCTTTTTCTTAGGTGGGAAATCAATATCATTCTATGAATAGCCTCATAAGCTTATACTTGAATAATTTTAATGTATTGTTTTAACAATGCAAAAATACTAGTACAATGCTAAAATAATAGTTAATCTAGTTTAACTATTTATTATAACTTCTACTAACTGTACAAAAAACTACTGTGTAAAATGTACAAATTATATTTCTTCTTGGTATACTGCGCATACTTAATTTAATTAACTTGTTTTCCAAAGAAGAAGAAACTTATAAGCTCCCTGCGGGACAGGCCTCGTCTAGTGCAGACAGAAAGTCTTCGAATACTCTGTTATGTTTAATACTGAATGAAAACAAAATGTTTTAGCATTACACACACCCTGTAACCTTTATTTTTCTTTAATAAATTATTCTTATTCTTCTTATCAAACTACTTCTCCCGCTCAAGGGCGGAGCAAGAGGGCGTGTTAGATTTATACTGACTAAAACCCACATATCTAAGTTCCTTCATTTGTCTAACATTTTTTTTGCAGGTTTCGTGTCTCAAAACCTTGACCAAGATGTTGTGATCAACATAAATTATCTTAACTTGAAGCCGGATGTTACTCCCGGTAAGTTTACTTACTATCACTTGCTTCGTGATCACCCGTGTTCCCCATAATCGAGACGATAGCGGTGAGTAGAGGACGCAGAAACGACCATCTCTTCCCAAGGTTATGTTTCGTCTTCCAATGAGTCCTATCGTCAAGTATGGAATTTAATTTATCATTTAGATTGATGTTATTTTTGTTTGAGGTAAAAATGGATATATCATCCTCGAACAACACACAAGGCTTACTGATATAGTTAGGAAGGTCGTTTATGTACCCTATGAATAGGAAACAGCCTATTATACTATCTTGTGGAATTGAAGCTTTTACTGGCATGCTCTCCCATTGGAATAATACAAATTCATTAGTTCTTTGGTAACAAAATTCTACCTCCGCTCTCTATTCTGTAGATATGAAACGAACCATTCATGACATTTACCAGGGATCCCTATGCTATGCAAATTTTACTTTATCGTATGCTTTTGACATATCATCAGTAATCCTATAGCATATTTTTTTTCTTATTGATAATATTGAGAGCCTCTTGTATATTTAAAGACTGCCAATATTATGGATCGGTTTTTTCGAAAAATAAAATAAATAAAGTAAACTTTTTTTACTTTATTACTTTCTATTGTTGTAAAGTAGAAGTGCTCATGTTTGTTTTCCCAATAGACGCAAATAAATTATTGAAACTATTAGCTACCTCCTTGGGTTCTGAATCACATTATTGTTTATTTTAAGAGTTATCTTACAATTATCCTTTCCCATCTTCTTGTTTGTTCGTCCGTTTATGATTGCTCACATTGTTTTGATTTTGTTGTTTGATATTTTCATTCTGTTCATAAAGTGTTGCTTTTTTGCTATCACGACTATTTTCTTTAATATTTTTTCATACTTTTTTATAACATTTAGTTAATACAAGATTTTTTGTTTTAGTTATTAGTATCTTCAATATTCTCTTATTTTTGCAATTGTTTTTTTTTGCTTTTTGAGAGCCAGTGTTAATAATAATTTGTCTTTAATTTTTTGTATTGGTGTACATTGGTTTAGAATATAAATTAGGGTGTCATTAAATGCTTCGTAGTTTTCGTTAATATTTTTTCCAGTAGTAATTATTTCGTTCCAATTTATTTCTTGTAATTTGGGTTTGAATTGAAGTATATTTCTATTGTTGAACCATCTTTTTTTTATGTATCAAGTGGTTTTCTTTGTTTGTTTGGATAAGTTTAAATGTAAAATAGTACTATTATGATCAGATAAACCTAACTCTTCTGTTTGTGTGTGCATAACTATGTATATATTCGAAATATGTGAAGATTAGATCTAAACATGTTGACGAAGTTGGTGTGATGATTGATGATAAATTCCTACATAAGATTTAAAAATTGGTTCGATTTTAAGTTATTAGATAGTGTATTAACTTTGAAATCACCCCCTATAATTATCATTATAGATTTAAGTTAGTGTAAAAGTTTTGTTACTATTTTGGTGTACAATAAAGTTTAGTCTACTTTATTCTAATAGATTTTCTTTAGAAAATTCAGTATCACATACCTCTATATACATATCTGTATTGTCTTTTCTGTGAATACAGGCTATATGGTCCTGCAGTTAGATACAGACACTACCACCTGTTCGAGTGCTGCAGCAGTAGAATGATGCGAATTTGTATCCATTAAATTGGATTTAATCCAGTTTTTCTTGTGATAGCCAGGTCTCTGAAATACCTATTGCTTTGTAAGATAAGTTTTAAGTTATAAACGCTTCAAGAATAACTTGCTTATTGTAAAGACTGAATATTCTGGAACAGTACTTTAAAAGGGATGTCATTATTTACGAAATGTATGGCTTTCGGTTTCATTTATCATAGATTTATGGCATGGAAGATTAATATTACTTTAGTATTAAATCCATATATCAGTAAGTTGAGTCGATATGTTTATTGATAGGTTTTCCGTTTATGTATAATTGATTATTTCTTATAATTGCACGAAGGCCATTTTTCCTGACCTTTAAATGTTCTTCTCGCAGTTGTACTCACTCCTTTCATGCATTGGTGTCCAAATACTCTGAAATGAACTGTCCAGATCAATAGTGAAACATTGGTTGTTAATTATTAAGTATTTTTTTAGTGAGTAATTCAATAACTAGTGGCTTGTTTTTTAGATGTTTGTTCCCGCTCTATACATATCTTCAATATATCCCAATAGGTCTTCGTTACAATATCGCGAAATATTTCTATTAGTCTGTTGTGGAGTACACTTTGATGTTCTTTAAAATAATCAGAAAGAACGTAAAGTACCAGTTTCTTATGATTTATTTCGGAAGTGTTATGATTTTGGGAAGTATGAAGTGATAATTATTTAATTTCTTTCTTCAATGTCTCATTATCTATCGCAATTTTGCTAACTTAATGCTGATACTTTCTATTTCTTGTTTTCTTTCATCATTTTGCATGGTTCGTTTTCTGATCAAAATTGTGTCTTAATTCATTAATGGCTCTTTTAATTTCAATTTGTATTGTATTTTGCAGTTCTTCTATGCTAGACTGGTTATTTCCTTTCAAACTTGTTATTATTAATTCGCTTAAACTTTCAATTGTTAACTGGCCTAGCATATTCTTGTTGAACACTTCAACACTTTCTTGGATGCGTACAGTGTCTCCTATAAAGCAAAGTTCATCAGAGTTAGTCGTTGTATCATTTGAATTTCTTATTATTCTCTTCGTAATGACGTAGCAAAAATTATTGTAGATTGTGCCAATAAACTATGCTTCAGTCGAGTTGGGTTATTTCATGCATTAATTTTGATCAAAACTTAAAAAAAAAAAATAACGAGGACACAAAAAGTCAAAAAAAGGCCAATGCAAAATGTTGGTATGTTTTACTTTTTTCTTTTCGGTAGGAATGAAACCCAGATTATATGTTAGAAGCCAATACGAGGAATCAATAGCAAAAAGAAATAGATCTTTAAACCCTAACCGAGTGAAGATACCTATAGAAGCATTGCTAATATCATTTTGTCAGGCGTTACCTTTTTTTCTTATATTATAATCAAATGGAAATACTTCCATACGTGATATTTTGAGGTTTCCATTAATAAAATAGGTTAAGTTGGTTATTACTGTTATATTTAGATATCATTACCAAAACTAGTAAAAAAAAGAAGTGATAAACAAATCGAAAGGATACGCGTAGTGAATATTGATTGATTGTGTTTCAATGATTGATGACCATTATTGTAACACTATTTAACGCGTGCCCACCAGAAACACTGAAATTAAAACTATTTATTCAATAATTAGTACTTAGGTTCCACGAAAATATTTGTTTACTTTATCAAAACACAATAATACATGCAACTAAATTCTTATAGATACTCGTAACTAAGTTAACTAAATATCACTACACGTGTCTCTTCCCACATCATGTCTTATCATGTTTGGTTACTATCTACACCAAGTCATCGTGGCTACAACAACCAAGTGTCCTTTTCTCAGAAATACAGAAAATGTGAAAAGTTGACAACACCATAGATTTTAGATTAAATTTTATAATTGTTTTTTTGTGCTTTTTTTAGCTATAAATTAACATTTATGATACATTATACACAATTTGTGAATATAATAAAATGTTACAGAATGCCTAGTGCCTAACTGATAAAGGGTTGCGTTGCCTACTTATTTTATTTCGTACAACACACATTTTTTTAGTGGGAATTTTTGCGATTTCGTGTCTCGGAGAATTTTTTGCTAGTGGTTTTCTGGTGGTTTTAAAAGTTGACTCTAGTGGTAAGTCAGTGTAACTGTTGCGTACACTGGACGTCTCAAAACAGTCTTGCCACAGACAAGTCTGCGGTGTCGTAGAAAAGTCTGCGACGACGTAGACAATTCTGTCTAAGACGGTCTTGTCTCAAGTGTGCGCAGGCCCTTAGCTGTCAAACTTTGTTTAGCATAGTGTACTGACCTTGAAAAAACTGAGCAAGTGCGAGTCGGACTCGCTCCCTGAGGGTTCCGTACAAACTTACCTATGTAAAGAGTTCAATTCCTGATTGGAATCTCGGAAGTTTTTTTACAAATCGCAAAAACATAATATTTTTGGTCTGTTGTTTTGAGAACTCTTCGCATATATTGGTAAATGTTTTGCTTCTTTGAATATTTTAGCAGCATGAGGAATTGGTTCAACCGATCTGTGTTTCCTATCCGCAGTTGTTGGCCCTGTTACTATTTCTGGTTCAACCGGATTAGGACTACTCCGAGAGCTTCCACTGTGACTTTGAACTGGACTACTGCGTGTAGTTATTTAACATTATAAAAACCTTTATGCCTTCTGGATTTGGCTTTCCTTTGATCAACGCTTGTTAATGCTTGCATATACCCGTAAATGGTATTATTTGTTCATCAATAACAACGTGCTTGTCTCGTATATTTTGTCTGCAGCCCTTTTCCACACCAGATACAAGAGGGCGTATTTTCCAAAACCTGTCATGTCTTGAGCATTTTGGTCAACAGCTAATGAAAAAAGCGGTTCCGAGTGATGGTTTTCGCGATATAATTTACTTTGGTGTTCAATGCCCAATACATAATAATAATTTAATAATAATAATAATAATTTATTCAATAAGTAGTTTGTACAAGGCATACAGAGTAGTCTTAAATACTAGAGAAAAACAGTACATTCATTACAAAGTGGGTCCTAGGACTCCCTTTCCTAAAACTAGGCAGAAATTCTGTCTGTATCTTAGGAAAGAGTTTCCAGTTATAGGGGGTCGTATTACATCCTCAATCGTGACAAGCCAAGTATGCTCATGGCCATAGAAAATCCAAAGAACTCTTTGAGTTCATTAGGTGTTGTATTTGATGATTTACCGGACAGGCAAATCATTAAATACACTCTAATATTTGTACACTTAGACATCGTTTCAAACAGACTATTATCGATGTATTGAGAAAAATGTTCGTACGGGCTCGACTAGAAATATATAGGATATCTATGCTAACCATCGTACAAAAAGTTTAAAGGAATTCCGATAGAAAGCGCGGAAATAATTTTTAAACTAAGTATATCACTGGTGATACCAGGGGTCTCAGGAGGATATGGTTTTAATTTCAACATGGAGAGGGAGAGGGAGACCAAAGAAAAGATGGATGGATTGTGTGATGAGTGATATGAAAGAAAAGGAAGTTAGTGATAGCTTGACGAGTGACAGGGCAGAGTGGAAGAAAAAAACGTGTTGCGCCGACCCCAAATAACACGGGACAAGGGCAGGAAGATAATGACGTCCACGAGTTCCCGAGATGAAGGGTCTTGACAGACAGACAAACAGACAGACGGACAGCAAAGTGATCTTATAAGGGTTCCGTTTTTTTCCTTTTTAGGTACGAAACCTTAAAAAGTGGCACGCATGGTGAAATAAAAAATTTCATCGTTTTGTTTCATTCCTTTACACGACATTGGCGTAAGTTGCTCTTTTTTTTGTGGACTGCGACAAAAGATATGACTTGTTGTTGATTTCTCATTCTGCATCGCGTGCTTACCGAAACTGCTTTGCTTGCGCCATTGCGCCTGTATAACGACCTTAACGTACAGATGCACGCGCACTTACTAGAATTACCATTTTTTTTCTATTTCTATCAATAACACAAAGGAAAATTTAAAACAGGCAATTTAAAAAATATAACTGCAACATTTTCTAAACACTGTTTTATCTAATATTCTGAACATATATATACAGGGTTATTTATAAAACGCTAACAACCCTTGCTTGTAGGATTGTTTTATTAACATGACGCATCTGTAGACGTGTAGAGCGGGCTTTATACTATCGCTTGCTTCGCATAGACTTCGTAATACGTTCAATTTAAATGTTTTTATTTTTGTATGAAAATCTGATGAACTATAATGTGATCAACTTTTTAAAAGTCATAGTACAAAAGTTGCTTTTATGATGTTATAGTAACATAGTCCAGAGAAGTTGCACGTGTTTTACAAATAACCTTGTATTAAAAGTTCCTAATTTAAAGAAAACAAGTTAAGTACATGGTCCTTCCGTTTTCAGGCATCTCGCTATTATTTCTGGGCTCTCAGCGAGCAAAAAATTATATTATATATTTTACAAGCTTTTATTTAGTTTCGCCTGTCATGATGTTTGTCTGTAATCAAATCTTGTAAATTAAATTTGATCCACTTCCCGGTTACCGATTCAACTGAAATTTTGCATGCGTGTGTAAATGAGATGACAATGCTAAATTACACTGACATGGAGCTGGTCTGATGATGGAACTGGAAGGTGGCCGTAGGAACTCGGTAGCTAAACAACACAATCCCATTGAGTTTGAGTTCGTATGATTTGTCTTAACGAATACTTTGGTGCTAGATGGTAACCAGGGTCTGATAATGGAACTGGAAGATGGCCATAGGAACTCAGTAATAAGTGCAATAAAATAACTTTATCGTGTTTGAAGATTTTGGAAGGGTCTTAATGTGTATTAATTATATATGTATATATACAGCGTTATAAAATTTTGCTTTGAAAAAATGATTGTCATTGAAAACTTGTTTTTATTATTATGTTGGTAGAACGCTGCGGCATCTACGACTGTCCGGTGATGACCTCAGACGCAATGAATTCTCTCACCAGTGTGATGTCGGTTCCCAGAAAGATCGCATTGGTAAATATTTGTCACATCTACTTCTACGTCTCGTCAATTGTAATAAGTAGGTAGGCACTGCCACGTGCAACTGCCAAGAGTTTGATCACCAGGATGAGATTTGCTACTAACTTTTAATCTTCAGGTCACATTTAGATATGCAATTACAAATGCACACTTGTATCAAACGACGTTTTTCTACACATTTGCTCAAAAATTGGCTCCTACCATCCTGCTTTTAGGCTCGCAATGAAATGTATTTCGCATTCGTGCGGGAAAGTGAGGCAGCGAGCCCTGCCATGTATATCGGGCAGTACGGCGTAACTGGCTCATTAATATTTGTCACGAAATATTGTTTTTGAAGGAACTTTGTTTATCGTTTTTTCGTGGGAGTGTTGAAAAATGTCGTCATGACTCGTATCGTTGATACAAGTGTGCATTACAAAACAAAAACACCGACGTCTGAAATTAAACTTATTTTGCACTTTTTAGTTATTTTTTTATGTCAGGTGTATTTTTTGTAAATATTTTTTTACAGAACCAGCGTGGAGATCTGATTTGGAGTATTAAAAATGAAGAAGGAACGGTAGTGTTGTGTTACGAAGTGCGAGTGCAGACACAGAGTCGTTTGCAGAAGCTTCTACGACAATATTTGAAGTCGGATCCAACAGCACGCAACCAACAGCCCTGACGCCACCGACCATTCCTGTAGCGAACTAACTACAGGCCCTAGCTCCCGAGCAGTGCCATAAAACAATGATTTTAATGGAAGCCTACTCTCGGTAACGGCTAGGGCAATAGGTTCCAAAAAATGTATTTATTATAGATTGATAAATATATAACATTATCAACATTTGATTTTTTCGTATGACTGATATTTTTGCCAAAATAAAATTTTAACATGATATTTTTTGCTTGTTTTCTGTATTTTTTCTTTTGTGTATGTTCACCGATTTCTAGATTAATTATGGACCGATTTTTTTTTTAACGGTTAAGCTTCCGAGTTGGCCCCATAGAAATATTGTTATGATTTGATCATGAACTTTGAAGATATGAAACAAAACTCCTCATAGGAGTGATCCTATGAGGAGTTTTGTTCCATATCTTCTTGGCAATTAGCAATTTTACTTTGTAACAAGTAAAATTGCTTTGTTTATACGTTTAGTCGATAACTGACTGAAAGAAGAGGGGGAATATATCGAACTGATCTGATGATGAAGCCTGAAGTTAGGCACTGGAACTCGGCTAAACTGTACTATAGTGGACAGCGAGTTTTATGCTCATATTTTTTTTTGAAAAGGTTTATGTCTAAAAAGTAATTATGCAAAGTCTCAATGTTAGGAAACATATAGATTTTGAGAAAAAAATTAGTGAAAATCGATAATTTTTCGTAATATTTGACGCCATTTTGACAGGTTTCGTTCACTTTTTTCCTTGTTTGTAGTACTATGACAAAGGTATTATTTCATACAGTCACAATGAATATTTAACAAAACACAAATTTACTTTAAATTACATTAAAAATGACAAATAATGCAGCCAAATGACATATACATAATTAATTGAATTTAGCTTGTCCAATGCTAAAATAATAATATCTGAAAAACATGAAAGTG
The DNA here is from genome assembly GCA_949316375.1 of Mythimna vitellina. Taxonomy (NCBI): domain Eukaryota; kingdom Metazoa; phylum Arthropoda; class Insecta; order Lepidoptera; family Noctuidae; genus Mythimna; species Mythimna vitellina. Next base: position 9,734,650 of record OX438703.1, on the reverse strand, counting down.
TGCAATTGCTACTGTGGAGGGGTAGGTTAGGGTTATTTTTTTTAAACCACCTAGTAAACTATATTTCAGTGCACAATATTTTTATACAGTGGTAGAGCGCTCCCCGATACAATAAAATTTATATTTTTTCATTTTTAAATACATGACAGTATACAATTGCTACTGTGGGGGGATATTGCAAGGGGTTGAGGGTGACCCTCCCCTCTAAAACCCTCAAATCTGCCTCAAAAATGCATAAAATGTACAATTATTTTATTCCTAACCTCAAAATTTCAATCTTGAATATCTCCAAAAGTTTGCGTTTCCTAGATTCGGGAAGGATGGGACACCTCCCCTACCCCCCGACCCCAAAAATCTCATTATTTCGCTGTCCAGTATAGTACAGTTTTACGTGGATCACTGTAATAAATTTAAATTAAACTTATGTTGCATTTTTCAGTGTTTTTTTACATTGAAGTCAGTTGTATTTCTTTTTTTGTAAAAAGTTTTTTATTGGAAATAATTTTACACCTAAAAATTGCTGGTTACGTGATCTTCAGAATGTACGTATAGCATATTTAAATCAATCAATAATTCGCAAAGAAAATGGGTTTAAAGGAGCCGGAGTTAATTGCACACATACTCTATAATAATAATTTTCTTACACACACTACATATAAAAACAATGCACACACAACATATGAAAGCAATACACTCATAACATTTAAAAACAGGACACACACATAATATAAAACAAATACACACACTTCACACTTACAAACTCCGATTGCTCAGTACATGCATCATACAGCAATGGTTCAGGTACCGATAACCACCTTCTGAGCGAATGCCCTCAGGAAGCCGTTGGCGCTGGCACGAACCCTGCGCATCAAGGATGTGCACTGCTTACGCATAGTCGTATAAAAGCAGTCAACTTGCGACTATGCGAACATCCCCGATGCACTACAGAATCGTAGCAGCCTCATCAGCATCCTGAACGCATTATTATATTGTGCACGCAGGGCGCAGGGCTCTATGCGGGTGCAGGCGGCAGTATCATCATCATCATCATTTCAGCCGAAAGACGTCCACTGCTGGACATAGGTTCCCCCAAGTGCCGCCACAATGAACGGTCCTGTGCGTCTCGCATCCATCGTATTCCCGCAACCGTTACCAGGTCATCGGTCCACCTTGTAGGAGGCCTTCCAACGCTGCGTCTTCCGGTACGTGGTCGCCATTCCAGAAACCTTTCGGCCCCAACGGCCATCCGTTCTGCGAGCAATGTGCCCTGCCTATTGCCACTTAAGTTTGGCGATTCTTCGTGCTATGTCGGTGACCTTGGTTCTCCTACGGATATCCTCATTTCTGATTCGATCACGCAAGGAAACTCCGAGCATAGCCCTGTCCATTGCCCTTTGGGTGACTTTGAGTCTTCTGATGAGGCCCATTGTAAGCGACCACGTTTCAGAGCCATATGTCATTAGCTGGCAACACGCACTGGTCATAGACTTTCCTCTTGAGACACTGTGGTATATTGGACGAAAAGATACCGCGCAGATTCCCGAACGCTGCCCAGCCAAGTCGGATTCGACGATTGATCTCTTTCTCGAAGTTAGACCTTCCCAACTGGGCCGTCTGTCCCAGGTAAACGTAGACGTCCACAACTTCGAGTGTAGAGTCCCCGATCTTGATAGGAGTGGGTGCTACATGCCTGTTTACCATGACTTTGGTTTTATCCATGTTCATTTTAAGTCCCACTCTTTCGGAAGCTCTACTGAGGTCACCAAGCATTGTACTGAGCTCCTCCGTAGTCTCAGCCATGACTACTATGTCGTCGGCAAACCGAAGGTGAGTGATGTACTCGCCATTGACATTACTGCCTAGCCCTCTCCACTCCAGAACCTTGAAGACATCCTCCATTGCTGCCGTGAACAGTTTCGGAGAAATTACGTCTCCCTGCCTCACGTCCCGCTGCAAGAGGATAGGTTTCGAAGTCTGGTCTTGTAGTCGGACTGACATAGTGGCGTTTTTGTACAAACACTTCAGCACTTCGATGTACCGATAGTCAATTTGGCACCGTTGGAGAGACTGCAGTACAGCCCAAGTCTCAATCGAATCAAAGGCTTTCTCGTAGTCCACAAACACTAAGCAGAGAGGCTGATTATACTCCTTAGTCTTCTGTATAACCTGCCGTAGCGTATGTATGTTGTCCACGGTGCAGAAGCCTTTTCGAAATCCGTCTTGTTCGGGAGGCTGGAAGTCGTCGAACCTGCGTGCAAGACGATTCGTGATGACTCTGGAAAACAGCTTGTAGACATGACTCAGAAGTGAGATGGGCCTGTAATTCCTAAGCAGGGCATTATCGCCCTTCTAGAAGAGTACCACCAGGCCTCTGCTCCCCGCCTGCACGCGGCAGTATGAGTGCATTTAACTCCGGCCAGATGTTCATGGGACTATACGCCGTAACTAACTACTGCTAACTATGGGTCAGGTACTAACAACTTACCTACTGTAAAAACAAACTGTTTCAGAAGTAACCTTTGTTTAATTTGCCTATTATTTTTAATTTTACATAGATTAACTATTCCTAATTTTTCATTAGAAGGACTAAAATGATCGTTGGTGGGTTGTCACGTTATTGTAATGTAAAAATAGAGTTATTCCCTGAATGATCAGCCGGATCTTGCGGACATCCAGCTCGGCTCCCGCAGGGTGCGCTCCACGATGGACGTCATAATGCGCGTGCGATCCCTTACGACAACATGGGATGCGATGTCCTAGGGCGTTGTCAGGGGGTTGTCTTGGCGAAGACTCTAGACATCTCTAACGCCTTCAATGCCCTGCCCTGGAGTTGCATTAGGGAGTCACTCCGGCACCATGTGGTGCCGACCTATCCCGTCGTTTGATCGAGGCCTATTTGGCGGAAAGGTTCGTTACCAGGTCAATTTCCCCAGAGGACCAGGAGGTGGCAGTGAGAAATTTCGTGTATTAGGGCCGCCCTTGTAGAACGTCGGCTACGTCTACGTGCTGCACGGCGCGGCGGCCTCCTGGTATCTTTGCGCATATTAAAAATAGCTACTTTAATTTTAGTTATTTGTCGGCAAAGGGAAAATGAAGGAAAACATTATATAGACTGGCAGCAAAAAAGCTGGGTATCCTCGCGAAGGTCAGACAGTATTTCACGTTGGAACAGCTGCTCAAACTTTATCAAGCGCAAGTTCGATTGTGTATGGAGTACTGCTCTCATCTTTGGGATGGATCTGCCCGATACCAGCTTGAAGCACTTGAGGCAATTGAGAGGCGTACCAGGAGCATCGACGCCGAGTGGCTAGCCGGTCGGTTTTCTACAGTGTGCGTCGGAATTGCATAACCTAATTCCGCCTAGCCCGTTCCATTAACGGACCACCAGGCGTACGGCAACGCGCCACCGGTGTATGGTGGACATCCCACCTATGTGCACAAAACGTTTTGGAAACACATTCATTGTGCGTACAGCTAAGGACTGGAATTCCTTGCCAGAATCTGTGTTTCCTGATAGCTACAACCCGGGAATCTTTAAGTCAAGAGTGAATGACCGCCCGGAGGATACGGTGAGCATACGGTGGAGGTGTGCCCCGCTTGGGCAGAGCAACGCCGTGTCCTCGTGGAGGCGATCGGCGGCGGTGATCTCTCGCGCCGGGCCTTGGTACAGGCCATGGTCCAGAGCGAGGAGTGGCAAGCGGTCGCCTCTTTCTGCAAAATAGTACCTAATGCTAGCAAAGGAGGCGGCCGATCGTGTGAGGCAACGGTCCTCACGCCCCAGTCGCCGCCGATCTCGGGATCTCGATTTCCGGTCACCGTAGACGCGGGCTTGCGGACGGCGAGCAATGGGTACCCCGCCGTCCGACCGTCCGGTAGTCGTCCGGACCGAGCCCAAGTCGTTGACACCGCGTATTGTTCTACGCGCGCCTCTGGGAGATGTCAACAAATCATAGGGTCCCAGTAGGGTCGAAGCCTACTGGGTAGTGTGAAAACGAAACCCGGGGCCCTGGGACGAGGGCAAAGAAGGAGCAGGAGTGGGTTTTTAGTCAGTAAGAGTCTGACACTATCTCCCGCTTCGCGCAAGAGCGCGATTTGTCATTAGATGATTTTCCCACCTAAAAAAAAAAAGTCGAGAGTGAATAGGTTACTTCCAGGTAAGCGCGTTCCATCGTCGACCGCATCGTCGTTTTCCATCAGGTGAGATAGCGGTCAAGCGCGAACCTATAAAGAATAAAAAAAATAATAAAAAATATGTCACAAGAAGCCATTAAGATATAAGGACCTAATAAAATCATATAACTTATTATTATGGCATGACAACGAGCAACTGGTAAATTAGTTATTAATGTTAATAGCTTTTACAATACCGTATCCAAAGGTTATCGACGGACCCTGCTTATTTTAGATAAACCTAAACAAAGAAACAATAACATCATTTTTAAAGACAAACAATATTTCGAGTTTTCACTACAATACTTGCTTACTATCAAAATTTGCCGCATTTTTTTAAGGGTCATCTTCAAATAACTTCTTCCTCTGGGTGGAGAATAAAATACTTTATAATATACTAGGTGGAGCGAGAGGGCTTGTCAGACTTTTGCTGACTAAAATCTACCTACGCTCCTTCTGTTGCCCTTGCCTTCCATAGAGTCAAGGTAAACGGTAACTCTTTAAAACAATCTAACCCACAGAAGATTTGCCGTCTTTATTTTTAATTTGGCATCAGGACTATTACCTAATATTTATGTATGTACCTATATTCCTATAGAACTAACGTATATTATATAACTAGATTACGAGAGAATTCAAATTCTCTCAACTATCGTAGTGCAGGTATTGTAAGGACTGAAGAAAAAAAGGTTCATGCGCGTTAGACTAGGTATAGGATATAATAATAATAATAATATTTATTTATTTTAAGACTAGTTTTAGTCCACATACGGCCCTGGTACGACAGGCAAGAAGGAACAGGAGTGGGTTTTTAGTCAGTAAAAGTCTGAAACTATCTCCCGCTCCGCCCAAGAGCGGGGAATGCCATAAGATGATTTTCCCACCAAAAAAAAAAGCACCTCTATCGGTACATAACTATTTTGAGATAATTATGATTAGCCTTGTTTGAAATAATCATGCGTTAAGCTGTATATTGTTAAACGCAGTGTTCATTGATTTGGCTTGTCCGTATCATGATGTGGCCAGCGAACAAGGTTCTGCATTATGAAATGCCACCATTTCATGACATGGTCGATCATATCATGAAAAGTTATAAAGGTCACATCACAGGTTGAAATTCTAATTGCTGCTTAATTTAGTAATTAATTTTGAAGCGGTTTTCAGAAATATTTCTTTGTAGTGTTATTTATTGTTTAAAACAAAACACTGCACAAAAATTAACTCATAAAATTACCTAATTATACAGGAGAGCCATTTTAATTTTTAACCGACTTCAAAAAAGGAGGAGGTTATCAATTCGGTTGTATTTTTTTTTATGTTAGTTACCTTAGAACTAAGTCGTTTATGGACCGATTTGCATTTTTTTTCCCCTTAAAGGATATGCTTCCAGATTGGTCCAATTTTTTTCGAAATCCAGTTCTGATGATGGAATCCATGAGGAATCGAGGGAACACCTCAAATGTTATAGGCAACCATGTACTGATTTTGGTATTTTCGTCGCATTTACAGTCAAAAAGTAACATTTGATGAAGTGGAACTGATAAAGAAGACCAGAAATGGCCAACGGAACTTTATACTCAAATAGCTATCACAATGAAGATAGGCGGCGACTATGAAAATACAAATAAATAAATGGTTCTGAATAGCTATGTTGAAAATGGTATCATCGAAGTGACCTGATGATGATGATGGAGCCGGAAGATAGGCACCGGAACTATGTAATTAATCAACGTATCTTAGCCGTGTTTGGGTTTATTAGAATTGTCATAAGATGCACTTTGGTTATAGGCACTGTCGAAATGATCAGATGATGGAGCTGGAAGGTGGAAGGTAGACAAGGGGACTTCATAATAAAACAATGTATCCTAGCAGTAGGTTTACAAAAAAAAGTAACCGACTTCACTACAAAAAAGAAATAACACTAAAACGATTAAAATAACTTTAACTTTGGAAGTCGGTGTTAAATAACAAACGCACATTACCGAGAAATACCTTTTAGTGTGTTTATATTTAGTGAAGACGGTAATTTAATTTTTCGTAAATATTTTTTATTTATGTTGCATCCATTATGGTCTTGGTTTTGGTCTAATTACAGTTATTCTGCTTTTCATGAAATAAACTATATACCACGAAATTTATTTTAGGCATGTTGTTAAAAAGATTTTTTTAAAGCATTTGTCATTTTGCACAAATGTTCCGGGTACAATATCTTTGGTACCAGCCACCGAGTAGGTAGGTAAGTATTTAACTTATTATTTCTGAAACAAGCGCTCCATTAACCACATTAATTTTGAGTCTCAATGATACTAGGTACTCTTAATAAAAAAAAATGTGAGCACTAATTTATTTTGGTTCACTATGCGTGCTATCCGGAAAAATATGTGTACCTACTCTGCGCGTATCATCACGTGAACTGCAATCGTGAACGTGATGGGCGAAAAATGTCTCTTATCAACCCTCCTCCTTTACACGGCACACGGCAACGTGTCGCTGTCAGATCAGTCAGGCGCGCGCAGCGGTAATGTGGCCAGGCTCTAAGTCATCCAAGATTGATTGCCTGGGCCGTTTTGTCTTTTTAAGCTATCTTATTTTATACATGAACTGCTCTCACATAATCTATTATTATCATTTCGGAGTGAATGCTAAAAAAAAATCAAATACAATGAGGTTTCACCAAAAAAGGTTAAACTGACCTTGCATTATTTAAATAGAACACGAAATAAAATATTCCCCGTCATTTCTCCGCTACACAATGACTGATCAACGCGGGGCTCCCAGATTACATACACCAATTGGCAATCAATAGAAATAACCATAAAATGAAGCGTGACCGCTTTGTTTTCAATGGCCGCTTTGAACTGACTTCCTCTACTTTAGTAGCTGAAATAATAAATAAAACTTATTGAATACTAGCTGGTGCCCGCGACTTTGTCCGCGTTAGACTCGTTAAACAACACAATACCATTTGGTCACAATTTCAAGAAGTTTTTTTGGAACTCTAATTGTTTTTCTAAAATAAAAATAGCCCAAGTTACTCTTATATCATCAGCTATCTAGTAGTTAAAATGCCTTCACTTCAGAGATACACCAGAAGGCCTAGCCAATTTACGACCATTTCGTATCGAATCTCTTTCTACAATCGGTAATGCTTCCTATTTGTTTGTTCTGACCATATATCTTAACGTTGAGATGACGTCATTCCCATACATTTGTATAGTTTTCTACAAGCGTTAACGATTGTAGATTATCAACTTGGCTGAGGCTGCAGAACAAACAGACAGTAAGGACTAAAAATTGCAGGTTTGTTTGTTATTTTTAGGTATCTTGCATAACTTATTCCACCATAGTATGTCACTATCGTGTAATAAGTTATTCTATGTGTTATTCAAGGACATGGTCTGCCCGCGTACCAAGTTTCATCGAAATCCGTTCAGCTGTTCGAGCGTGAACAAGTAACATACACAAAAAAATTGTTTGTTTTATTCTTTTTTGTAGTCTCATTTTTGCAACCGTTGGAGATAAGTGGAGAAAATTACTTTTTTTTTGGATAGCTTTTCACATAACTTGGCAGCATAAACAAAAATAATTATATATATTTGCAACACGCTTCTCGAGAACAGGCACTTATTGCTCATTACAATAAACAAATCAGATAAATATGTATTTAGGTAAGTGTTAATTTATATAAGGCTGTAAATTCAATCACCCGTATGCTCAATGCATACGGGTGGTGTGTCAAAAAATATTAATTTGCTTTTAGTGAGACTTAACTAAAATACCAGTAAATTTCGAACGAGGTTACGTAGGTAGGGTACGGGATCCTCAAAGTGCAAAGCATACCTTTTTATTGAAGCTAAATTTATTATAATCAACTTATATACCAACTGTTAAACTCAAATGAATTCATTTGAATTATCAGTTTTCAGAATTTATGGGGCTTTTAATTAAATAAATTATTTAGTTCTTACTTATACTACTAGTGTCCATGTTAAAAACTTAAAAGTAGCAGAGGTTCTTGTTGAACGTTTTTAACCGACTTAAAAAAAGGAGAACTCCGTCGTTTATTAACCGATTTTCAATTTTTTTTTTCCTTTTAGAGGATATGCTTTCCGATTGGTGACATTTTTTTCAGAATCCAGTTCTGATTATGGGATCCATGAGGAATCGAGGAAACTCCTAAAATATTATAGGCAACCATATGGTGATTTTGGTATTTTCATCGAGAACTTAAGCATTTACAGTCAAAACATTTGATGAAGTGGAACTGTTGAAGAAGACCAGAAATGGCCAACGGAATTTCATACTCACGTTGATATCACAATGAAGATAGTTGAGCGACAATGACAATACAAATAAATAAATGGTTCTGAATAGTTATGTTGAAAATGGTATCATCGAAGTGAACCGATGATGATGATGGAGTCGGGAGGAAGGTACTGGAACTCCGTAATTAATCAATGTAACCTAGCCGTGTTTGAGCTTATTAGAATTGTCATGAGATGCGCTTTGGCTATAAATACTATCGAACTGATCTGTTGATGGAGCTGGAAGGTAGGCACAGGAACTCCCTAATTAATCAATGTATCCTAGACGTGTTTGGGCTTATTAGAGTTGTCATAAGATGCACTTTGGCTATAAGGTACTATCGAATTGATCTGATGATAAAGTCGGAAGGTGGAAGGTAGATACAGGAACTTCATAATAAAACAATTTAACCTAGAAGTGTTTGGGTTAATTCGAATTGTCATGAGAAATAGGCACTATGGTTATAAGTGTGTCGCAACTAAAAAGTGTGAAATAAAAAACTTTAAGTATACAAAAAAAAAACAGAGTTCACTAAAAAAAACACTAAAAACATCAAAATGTTTTTCATTTCGGAAGTCGGTGTTAAATAACAAACAATACCGAGAAACACCGACTTCCGAAATTAAAGTTATTTTGATCCTTTTAGTGTTTTTTTTTTGGTGAAGTTAGTTATTTCCTTTTTTTTTATTTTTTTTGTGTATTTGTATTATATGTAGTTATAGGTTTAGTGATATAGTTAATATTTAAAATTCACTTGATTGTACTTAAAAAATTGAAATTGTATTTAATAACATTTAAATACAATTTCCGAAGAATATATTACAGCCAATAACAACTTTATTACTACCAGCACTCGATGATCTACTGAAAAAAATCTTTTGTAGTTATACAAAAGGTTGTGGCGGCAAATGTAGATGCAAAAAAATTGGATAAAGGTGTTCAAAAGTTTGTGGACATTGACGTGGCCAGTCATGCTTAAACACAGAGTTAACCAATGACGAAAATGATGAAGATGTCGATTTAAATATATGTACTTAGTGGAATAAGTCCACTCGACGTTTTGTCAGCAATTGTTAATGATATAGAAACTGAAGATATCGACAATGAACGACAAAAAAACTTAGTTATATACAATTTTTTCTGTATTTTTTAGTATTAAAAAAAAAAAATATTCACTCTTAAATAAAAAAACCTCTTATTACATGTCATGGATTATGCCTACGGGGGAAATCATGTAAAAAAAACGCGCTTTGCATTCTACCTCGATGGTGGTGAGGAATCGAATGCATTGGCATAATATAGTCGCTTTCTGAGCGCTCTATTCCGAAAAAGGTTAATTTTACAGAAAAATGCTTTAGGCATTTTTTGTAGGTAATTTCACGACGTTCCGTTTTCCGCAGATAAAACCTTAAATGACTGGACTATTCGACTAGATTTGAAAGGATTTTTTAACTAACGTAATATTGAATGCTTTTAAAAAATATTTGTTATGTATTTGCCATTTTAGATAAAGCTACTTTTTAATGCGAATAAAAAAATGAGTTAATTACCCAATTGTAATAATTAGGGGAGAGGCGTACAAAATGACATAGGTGGGTAAAATGGCACACCTCCTTTTCTCCAAAACCACAGACATAATAGTTCTCAAAATGGCGTGTAGAGGATCGCTTAATAACAGGTCGCAACCTGTGGCGGCGCCAGTCGCGTCCGTTTGGCCGTGTGGTGCGGACACATGTTTGTTTAGTTTTTGCTGTCACGAGTTTTACTCAGGCGGATTTTGTTTCTCGTAAAAGTAAGTATTTTTTACGTTAATTTGTTTGAATTTAGCATTAATTTATTGTAATTTTACTAAATAACTTCGAAAATGATTTGAAATCTCATAATTCTAGTTATTTTTTTAGTTATTGTTTTCTTACGTTGAAGGTTATGAAGTGGACAAAATGGCATACGCCTTGTTCGGGTAAAACAGCATACTATGTCATTTGACCCACCCTTTTTTCTTTTTTCAGATTATTAACAATCATGCCTCGTAACTATTCTAGAAAAACCGACCGACAGGGATGGGATAAAACCTCCATGGAAAAGGCTATTGAAGCTGTGAAGAATAATGAAATGGGCTGGCTATTGGCTTCTAAAGTATTTAATGTCCCACAGTCGACTCTTAGAAGACATGCACTGAAACAAAATAAATTCTTAACTCCAACTGCTAAAGGTACCTACCAACTTATCTAGTATTTTTTAACTGTAGCATTATGTACGCATGATCAGAGCGGATTTAATCACGTACTCGCCTTATTGTTTTAGGTATGGGTAGGTACAGGAGTGTCTTCACATATGAAATGGAACGAGAACTGGTAGAACATATTAAATTACTAGAAACGAGATTGTTTGGATTCACAAGGAAGGAAGTTTTGGAATTGGCCTACCAGTTTGCAGACGTTAATAATATTCCTCATAACTTCAACAATGAAAAAAAGATGGCAGGCAAAGAATGGTTGGCTGGATTTCGACGCAGACACCCAGACATATCCTTGAGGAAACCTGAAGCGACTTCAGCTGCAAGAGCCCAAGCCTTTAACAAACCGCAAGTAGCACTATTTTTCAACACTTACCAAGACATTGTTCAGAGCAACAACATTTCTCCTCATAGGCTCTACAATGTCGATGAGTCAGCTTTATCAACAGTCCAGAGACCCCAAAAGGTCTTTGCTACTACTGGACGTAAGCAGGTTGGGGCTTTGACTAGTGCTGAAAAGGGGTCTCATGTGACAGTTGTTTGTTGCATGAGTGCAAATGGCCATTTTGTCCCGCCGTGTTTAATTTATCCTAGAAAAATCATGAAACAGGAGTTGATAGACGAAGCTCCAACCGGTACTTTGGGTATTGCCCAGGAATCAGGTTGGATGACAACAGCTGTATTTTATAAATGGTTGGTGCACTTTCAGTTGCATGTAAAAGCGAGTCTTGATGATAAAGTGCTTTTGGTAGTTGATGGACATATAAGTCATAAAGGTATTGAAAGCTTAAAATTCGCAAAAGAGCATGGAATCATTATGGTATGCTTGCCACCTCACTGCACGCACCGCATGCAACCATTAGACGTATCTTTCTATGGGCCACTGAAGACATATTTTAATCAAGAAGTGAGCACTTGGTTAAAGAACCATCCAGGCAGAGTTGTTACTCATTTTCAAATAGGTGCAATTCTCAACAAAGCTTATGGCAAAGCAGCAACGATTCAAACTGCCGTCAATGGGTTTCAAAAAACAGGTCTTTGGCCTGTTGATCCAAACATATTTCCAGATTATTTGTTTGAGCCTGCTGAGACGACAAACATCCCCATGCAACAAGATCGGGTAGAGCCCGAAGAAGATTCAACGGTAGCAGAAAACCTATGCATACCGTCATCAGGTCCATCTCAGGTAGAAGCAGGCAGTTCGACATCACTGATAATTGCAAGCACATCAGCTGCAGACAACCCACTTCCACTCTCAGTTGCCCAATCTAGAGACACAGCTACTGCAATACCTACAACACCCACATCATCTAAATTGATACTCCAAGACATGAATATCAATGTTCCAGTCAGCGTGCTGTCTCCAGTGCCGATAGGAACATATGTGGCTGGACAAGGCAAAAGAAAACCACGCAAGAAACCAACAATATTGGTGTTAACTTCAACGCCAAATATAGAAGAGGCAAAAGCAAAATCAGCTCCTCCACCTGTTCCAAAGAAAAACACGAGAAAGGTTACGAAAGCTTTGGATTTTAGTTCCGACAGTGAAAATGATTTCTCTTCCTTACAAGCTTTCACTGAAGTCGGAGATGATGATGAAGATTGTCCTTGCATTTATTGCAATGACCTCTACTCCAGGTCCAAGCCAAAGGAGGTCTGGTTAATGTGCTTGAGCTGTAAAAGATGGGCTCATGCATCATGTGCAGATGTTCCGAAAAATACAAAGCGTTTTACGTGTGAACTCTGTCTCTAATCGACTGATTTCCATTTAAAAAAATGGTATGCCATTTTGTCCACATCACGTGTGCCATTTTACCCGACTAGGGCGGACAAAACGGTTTTTTTCAAGATAAAAAAGAATGTTGAATAATTCTTTTGTTTTTGTATTAAGTTGATTGATCTCTATAATTCTAATAGGTAATGAACCAAAGAATACACAGTTACTAAAGTGTTCAATATTATTAATAAATAAAGATTTTATGACTGATTTTCTGACTAGTATGCCATTTTGTACCCTCCCCTACAATTGCGTCCTTATTTAATCGAAGATGCGATTTGAAATTGTTATTTTATTATTTTTAAAAGTTAATTTAACTAATACATAAATCAAAATCAGCAGACACAACTACCTGAGTCATCGCTTAACTCTCGGGATCTTTAGGGCCGAGGCACATTGACGTCTTGTCGTCCGAAACGTTTATCGAGAATTCAAGATGATTATGACTGTCACATTTGGTCGATAAAACCATAAAAGAAGTATAATAACATACCTAAGTCCTAAGTCATTCTACCCAATGGGTAGCTCGCCGTCCGCCCGACCGATAAGAACCGAGCTCAAATCGTCAACGGCGCGTAGTGTTCCACGCGCGCCTCAAAAAGATAATAAATCACGATGGGCCCAACAGCGCTTCCCGCTAGGAACATGGAAGAATTCCCATATACAAAGGGCAACTGAAGGTACATAGGTTTTTTTTTATTGGGTGGGTAAATCATCTTATAACAAATCGCGCTCTTGGGCGGAGCGAGAGATAGAGTCAGATTTTTACTGACTAAAATCACTCCTGTTCCTTCGTTGCCTTCGTCCCAGGGCCCCTGCCGGGGCCCTACGATTTGCTGACATCTCCCTGAGGGAAGGAACATAGGTGGGTTTTAGTCTGGCAGGACCTCCCACTCCATCCTTTAGCGTGAGAAGTCATTATATGATTTCCCACCTCCAAAAAACAAAAAAGGCATTTTGCCCAGGTTCATGATCATACAATGGAATAAGTTAAATCCAGATTCACCGAATGGTCCCTAGGGCAGATAAGTGTAAAACACTACCTTTAATTAGCTAAATAAATACCAGCATTTCACATGGAGCTGCTGATACGGCCCAGTAACTGTGTAGCACGGTATCCTTAGGCAAGAGCAAGCAGGTTTTTTTTTTTTTATTTATTAAAAATGAGAGCCACTTATTGAGAGCATTGGTGGCCGAGTGGTAACAGCCCCGACTTACGAGTTGTAGGTCACGGGTTCAAACTCTACCAGGCGCATTACTTTGTGTAATTTATTTCATCACCACAGCTCTCAAAACGGTGAAGGAAAACATCGTGAGGAAACCGGCATGTCCTAGAACCAAAAATTCGAAGACATGTTACATCCACCAACCCGCACTGGGCCCACGTGGTAGATTACGGCCCATTCCCTGCTAGAGAGGAGACCTGAGTCCCAACAGTGGGAAAACATTATAAGGCCGACTATGCTATGCTAGTATGAAAAATACCATTTAATCCAAAAAAAAGTGGCAACCCTATGTCATGGTTGGTTCCCCATCTTCGGATAGTCCTCGGCAAGCGTTGCTTAACAGTAATTGTAGATCTGTGTGGCAGTTATTACTCAGCGCCTATACCCACTTTCTTTCTGAATAAGATATCCCAATCTTCTTGGTCCGGGAGCCATTGATAAGAAAGTTGTTGTTTTTTTTTTCACTATCTGGGAGCACGGCGCGGCCGTACCATCCTCTAATTATATTATTGTTTCCGCCTATAATCAGCGTTGCTATTCGACCCCTCCGCTCACCGAACCGACAGCTGACTCACTTTATAAAGTTACATCTAATAAATAAAATGATAAAATAATTACAAAATAAGTCTTTCTTTTATTTATTTCTACTTTTATGAAAAACGACGTTTCTTTTCCGCCTATCCCGATATGACGCCAATCACGACTCGAGCACAGAATAAGTAATAGTTGCATGAATTGTCCCACACAGTATCAAAATTAATCTAAATCCAATGCATGTTATCGGCAGGAGATATTTTCTGCGAATCGAATCACCGCCTAACAAAGCGCCATAACTCAAATAATTTTATTTATTTTGAACACTATGGGTAGGTATGTTATGTTATCCCTACATCAGCCACATAGCTCATAAATTTTCATCTCCAATTCTACATACTAATATAGCAGCACGCGACCACCACTGTATATATTGGCAAACACGATCATAGCGTGTTTGTCTCACCCAGCGTGTTACATAGGGAGGAGTAGCGCGCGCGTTGTATTGTCGTGCAGTGTGCTCCGTCTAGTAGTCCGAGCGTGACCGGTGCTCCGTCAGACCTCGCACATCGCATTCGCTGACCATTCGCCACTCGTCAGACGCAACAATGGTCGCTCCCCGTGTAGTCGTGTGCTTCGCCGTGCTCGCGGCCTCAGCTCTCGCCACCAACGTGCAGCAATGTCCAGGTAATACTCGCTTTTACATAAGCCCGTTAGTTGAGAACACGACCTGCTTTCGTTTTGTTTGTCGTTCTCAGAAAACTGTGTGTTTCTCAATAAGATGTATTGTAATGCGATGCCAATGTTTAGACAGTTGAGGTCAGTAAAACTCAATAAAAACGGGTAAGTGTTAAAATACCTGTTATTTACAAACATAATAGTTAAGTTGTACGCTCAGACCTGTTTTTATTGGTCTGAGGTTGTACGATATTGAAAAGTTAAAGAGATATCTCGTTTTGTTTATAACTTAATGATAAAGGAATTTAATAGAAAGAACCATTAATTTACAAGTAATTCCTGCGTAATTAATTAGTGTATATTAACTGCTTACCTCAGGAAACAAAAGAACAATTTAATGAACACAAGGATTTCAGTTTTACCGGCACGCATATCTGCCAAAACATGAAATGTGTTGATGCAGATGCGCGGCACTGCGAGTTGTTTCCTTAGCACGGTCCCACTTGCAAAACGTTGCAGACGATGTGTTCGCACAGTCTCCGCTAACTTCTCCACTTGAGCACCTTGAGTCAGTGTCAGTCTTCAAGTTATGCAAGTGTCTCATATTACAATTAAGTAAGCAGGTACTTAGTTATTACAATAAATTATAAACAATACTAGACCAAAGCTAGCAAGACACTGAGTATAGTCAACGTCTTGAAGAAGTATGTAAGCATGACTTACCTAGACACATTGTATGAGTTTTACGTAATATCAATATGACCTTTGCCATTGCTTTGTAATGTACCACAAATAGATATATCAGTTTATTGTTGTCTTATTTTAACTATTATTTTAAATAAATCTTTCGTATGTTCTATACGCACATTTTGACGGCACGGCCGGCGCAGTGGTTCTGCGTTTGACTGCTGCGCTGCGTATAGCGGGTTGGATTCCCGCTTAAAAAAGCAAATTTGTATTGCCTGCAGATTAGTTGTTCCAGGTCTGGGTGTTTTGTGTATGTAATGTTTGTGAACGCACCCGCTATGCAGGAGTAATTCTTAGTGTTGGAGGACGTTTTTTATTTAAAAATAAATATTTGTAGATGATTATTTTTCGATATCTAACTGTACCTCTTTAAAAAAAACTTTTTACAAAAAAAAAAATAATCGATTCAATAAAAAAAAAACACTAAAAGGATCAAAATAACTTTAATTTCGGAATTCAGTGTTTTTTTAGTGTTTATAAGTGAAGTCGGTTATTTTTTTATTTTGTAAAAAGTTTTTTATTTCACACTTTTTAGTTGGGACATACCTACTTATAACCAGAGTGCTTATTTCTCATGACAATTCTAATAAGCCCAAACACGACTAGGATACATTGATTAATTAAGGAGTTGCTGTGCCTACCTTCCGGCTCCATCATCAGATCAGTTCGATAGTACCTAATAGCCAAAGTGCATCTCAAGACAATTCTAATTAGCCCAAACACGGCTGGGTTACATTGATTAATTACGGAGTTCCAGTGCCTACCTTCCGGGTCCACCATCATCATTAGGTCACTTCGATGATATTATTGTCAACATAACTATTCAGAACCATTTATTTATTTGTATTATCATAGTCGCTTAACTATCTTCATTGTGATATCTATGTGAGTATGAAGTTCCGTTGGCCATTTCTGGTCTTCTTCATCAGTTCCACTTCATCAAATGTTACTTTTTGACTGTAAATGCTTAAGTTCTCGATGAAAAGACTAAAATCACCATATGGTTGTCTATAATATTTGAGGAGTTCCTTCGATTCCTCATGGATCCCATCATCAGAACTGGATTCAGAAAAAAATGAGACCAATCGGGAAGTATATTCTCTAAAAGGAAAAAAAAATTGCAATTCGGTCCATAAACGAAAACACAACCGAATTGATAACCTCCTCCTTTTTTGTTGAAGTCGGTTAATAATCCAAGTTACCTCATACAAAACAATGTGGAGACCAAACTGCTTACTGAGGTTTTAGGTGCTCAAAAGGCTCGCCAAAAACTTCGCCAAAAGTCAAAGAACTCAGTACCTAACTTCGGTAGTTTTATTATTTAGTCAGTGGCTTCTGGTGTGTTTCAAGTGTACTTATATATATCTGTTTAAACAGTGTGTCTTTGACATCGATGCACAAACAAATATAATACAAGTATATGATTCTAAACCCCTCAGTGGTGGAATTTTTCCTCGGCTTTTTAATCATTAAAAAAAATCTTTACGTATTTTAATTTAAACTGTATAAAATCGTTATTCTAAAATTTTTATTGAAAAAAAAAATGGATGAATTACTTTTAAAATTAAAAAATGTCATCGGGGTTGATTAGAATACCGATTTTATCTACCCTAATGACTTTTTAATTAATAAATTTTGCTAAACATATCATCGGGGCTGGTTAGAATAACGAATTTATGCACTGTTTAAATTTAAAAAGGTAGGTACAGTTTTTTTATATTAGGAAAAATCCGACGAAAAATTCTACCACTGGGGGATCCAGAATCATGTACTGGATACGTACGATACGTATACCACGGGGTGCATGTTTGTGCGTCGATGTCAAAGACACCGCCTAAAAAGGAGAAACTGACTGACTGACATATCAACGCACAGCCGAAACTACTGAGACTAGGAGCGTGAAATTTTGTACTAGGCTTCTTTTTATGAGGCAGACGAGCACCAAGAGTGGATTTTCCCAAATTCTCCCCCTAAGGGAATAAAACTGGTGGTCCAAAGTTTGTATGGAGTAACCTTCTTTCACGATAATATTACCGTGACGCGGGGGATGCCGCTGGCAGAAACTAGTTTTATTATTTAAGTAGTAAGCAACAACCATTATTTATTTACAATGTAAATATGTAAATTGATGTCACATTAACGTGTCCACTGTCCATTGGCTATGATTTATTTATAAACAAATTACAGCGTGATTTTTTAGTCGGCATAGACAGGAATAGCGAAAAATAGTAAAGAGTCTCAGTTTGAATTTTAAAGAAAACTAAAACTGCATAATAGCTTTTTTCTGGCCAATAATCGAAACTGTTGATTAGACTCGTAGAAAAAAAAACTAGGCAAGAACGAGTCGGACTCGCGCACTAAGAATTCCGTACAGACTTACCTACGTAAAAATTTCCGAGTCACAAATAAAACTTTTTTTGTCACATAACCAATTTACTGCTTTTTTCGTTGTTAGGAAAAATCTTTGAGAATCTATTCGGATATTGAACTATTTACAGGTAAATTTATACGGAACCCTCAGTACGCGAGTCCGACTCGCACTTGCCCAGTTTTTCTATCATATTCTTATTTTTTACTGAACAAAAGTTCTACTTAGTTTAAAGAAAAATCCTTTGATAATTATTTTATTGTTTTAAGACCAAATAAAGAACAAAATTAAGTAGACTTATTAAAACTTTCAAGTTACTAAATAGATACCAACGATTAAAAATGAACAGATTTTATGGGAAAAGTACCTAGATACGTTTATACGCAGAACATGTAATAAATTAGAGTACTTAGCCAGGTGAAAGCGGTAAATCTTACCTGAGACTGATTGAGAGATTAAATTGCCTTCCTCCTACGAAGCGCTCAACGAAGGCAACCCAGTACGACCACTTATGAGTAGGTATATAATTAGCCAACCGGTTCGAATATTACGTACTTATTACATGTTGTATCTTAAGAGATTAAACTACCTCAAGCTCGATTAGAAAAACTCAATAAATTAATCATGAGCAAAGGTCGCTCGCAAATTAAATCGATTGTTGACCTTGTTTGATTCCAAGTGTTATTGATTCATACAACCGATGGCACTTACCAAAATGCTTTACAAACACTTATACAAAATAATATTAGTAATCGAGTTATGTGATATTTAGTTTTTAACCGACTTCAAAAAAGGAGGAGGTTATCAATTCGGTTGTTAACATAGATATCCGGCTGTAAGTACTTTTTTTATCATTTTTTTTTTTGTGAATGTTACCTCAGAACCGTCATTTATGGACCGATTTGCAAAATTACTTTCCCTCATTTTTTTTAAATTCAGTTCTGATGATGGGATCCATGAGGAATCCATTCAATTCCTCATGGATCCCATCATCAGAACTGACTGCTCCTCAAATATTATAGGAAACCATATAGTGATTTTGGTATTTTCATCAAGTCTATAAGTAACATTTAGTGAAGTGAAACTGTTGAAGAAGGCCAGAAATGGCCAACGGAACTTGATACTCACATAGATATCACAATGAAGATAGATAGGCGACTATGACAATACAAATAAATAAATGGTTCTGAATAGTTATGTTGAAAATGGTATCATCGAAGTGACCTGATGATGATGATGAAGCCGGAAAATAGGCACTGAAACTACGTAATTAATCAATGTATTCTGGTCATGTTTGAGCTTAGCTTTATTAGAATTGTCATGAGATGCATTTTGCCTATAAGGTAGGTACTATCGAACTGACCTGATGATGGAGCCAGAAGGTGGAAGGTCGGCACGGAAACTTCATAATAAAACAATGCGTCCTAGCAGTGTTTGGGTTAGTTGGAATTGCCATGAGAAATAGGCACTCTGGTTATAAGTATCGCAACTAAAAAATGTGAAATAAAAAACTTTATACAAAAAAAAAAAAAAATATTACCGACTTCACAAAAAAAAAAAAACACTAAAAGGATCAAAAATAACTCAATTTATATTTTGTGAAAAGTTTTTTTTGTTTGTTTTTATTAAAGTTGTTTTTAGCTTCTTTAAGGTTTAAAGGTCAGTTATGTACACGCTAGTGACGTTAATATAGCCTTCTCCAGTCCAGAAACATCCTTCATTGCAGCTGTGAACAGTTCCGGAGAGATGACATCTCCCTGCCTCACACACCACTGCAAGAGAATAGGTTCCGAGGTCTGGTCCTGAAGTCGGACCGATATGGTGGCGTTTTCGTACAAACACCTCAGAACCTCGATGTACCGATATTCAATGTAGTACCGTTGCAAAGACTGCAGTATAAGACAAGTTGGAATGGATGGAATCGAAGGCTTTTTCGTAGGTCACAAACGCTAAGGCAAATTAAAAAATCGGGTCTTCAGCCGCAGCCTATCTATGTGGTCTACAGTGCTGAAGCCTTTTCGGAATCCGGCTTGTTCGATAGGCTGGAAACCGTCATACCAACTCGCGTGACGATTCATGATTACTGTGATCTCATCAGTCTTGAAAATAGCTTGTGTGCCATAGCTCAGAAGTGAGATGGGGATGTAAGTTTTAAGTAGGGCATTGCATAGGGCACCTTTCACTACACCTTTTCTCGGTGCCTATGACGTTTCCCCTCGAGTATGACGGAATTAGCTTCTAAAGAGCTAGATACGGTTTTCCATCCGCCTTCAGGAGTTCGGATGTAGTTCCGTCATTACTCGACGGTTTGTTATTTTTAAGCTGCTTCAGAGAATAATCTCATACAGGCTAACGTTCAGGATGTCTTCGGTACGTCAGCTTGCTGTCTATAGAATGCCTCGATCCTCAGAAGGTCCGATTTAAAGAGAATGATTCGGCCATCCTCGTTTTTCAGTTTTTGAACTGGCCAACAGACAGATTTCTTACATATCTACTTCGTCGTCGGGGTGTTCAGAGTTCACACAGATTTATAACATATAACACATATTTCTCTCAAGTGGATATATTCTAACTGCAATAAGCCAACTTAAAAAAACTACTTAATTGTTAAAACTATGAACGAAGGCAAATGACTAGCAATTAATCTCCCATAATATTATCTATTTTGTAAATTACTTTTCTAATTTTTATTCCAAAATTAACTTGAAGTAGGTAATATTGTAACATTTGTAACTGTAATATTTTATAGATTTTTTCTTATTAGTCCGTTCGCATGTTACATATTTACCCCAGTTAGAAAGGAAAACCTTTATTAGCCATTGATTACTGTAAAGCACTAAGATACTCGTACTCAGTAACATACTTTGTGCATCGCTGTTAGTTACCAAAATAAAATATTCCTATTATAAGGTAGGTACGCCACCGATCATCATCACATTGTTCAAGTGATCTTCTCGTCGGTCCGGAGTGTTTGTATGTCACATGTTGTCAGGTCCAGTCATTGGTGCTACCCCCATAGGGGTGCGAAGGATTCTTCGCATCTCTTGCCATGATTCACACTGCCACCACACTCAACAGTGCCGGATTAAGCCAGCGTGGGGTCTGAAGCAAACTCGACCTAGGGAGGGCCCCTAATTATTTATTAGTAGGATACTAATTAATTTACTTTTGAAAAAATCTAGATGATGATCGTTTTTTGCATACCCCGTACGATTAGAGATGTAAAGAATTAATTCTAAAAAACCGATGTAATCTCGAAAATTATGCATAGGACATTTTGGTTTTCTTCTGATAAATAATACTGAAATAGGGAGTCTTTTTGATTATGATGGCGAAGCACAGCGAACAGATAAGATTTACTAGGAATAGGATACAAAATTTATTTTTCTTTAGATTCAGCTATTCTGTAATTGAAATAATAATCTTTCCGAGAGATTGATCTTATCAACATGCCAACATGGATCGTCATCATCATTTTAGCTGAAAGGCGTCAACTGCTAGACAAAAGTTTCTCACAAGTGTTGCCACAACGGTCGGTCCTATTTGTCACGCCTCTATCGGATTCCTGTGAACCTTACCAAGTTATCAACCCTTGTTGCGGGGCCTTTTGACGCTGCGTCTTCAGGTATCCGATCGCCACCCAGAACCTTTCGGCCCCAACGACCATCTCTTGCGAGCAATCAACTAGCTCACTGCCACTTAAGCTTATCTTCACTTCTGATTCGATCATGCAAGGAAACTCCGAACATAGCCCTCTCCATTGCTCTTTGGGTGACTTAAAACCATCTGATGAGGCGCATTGTGAACGACCACGTTTCAGAGCCATATGTCACTACGCACTGGCAATGTAATATTCACATAGATACACAAAATATGTAGGTCCCAAAAAACTTGTTTAGGCTTATTCTTAGTAGGGTTATTAAGAATAAGCTTAACCGAGGCTACATATATTAAAATTAAATAGCTTTAGCCACCGGTTTCGCGCTAAATTTTCTAAGAATTAGCTTGAACAAGAAGCTGTTAGACACCAATAACCCCGTGGATCAGTTGCGCAAAAAGTACGATGATGGGGCAATTCTAAGAGATCTTCTATTCTGTAGTTTACTTGGAAGAAAGCCAAAGAAATCAGCTGTATTTAGATTTCACGCAGTACAAATATTTTGACTAGTTTTATTTTACGTTCAAGTGCTGGATCCCTGAATGCGCGGGTTCCCAAAAGCGTGGGGCCTGTAGCATTTGCTACTCTAGCCATATGGCTAATCCGCCACTGATACTCAAGGGTGGGCAGGGTTTTTTTTTGGAAGTAGGGGCCATTTTTCAGTAGTTTTTCATTTTGGGGGTTTGCCATAATGACCGCTCTTAACAGCCAAAATAGCGATCGCAGTGTGGTTGTTAAGACATGCACAGAATGCTGCCTTACATTCTCTGATGAGTTCCTTAGTCGCCTCTTATTACATCTGGGATGTGATAGGATATTGTTTTTCTTTATGTCCGCTACTATAGTACGGAACAATTCTTACATCTTATAAATGACAACTGCGGATGATAGCACAGTTGATAGATATCTGAAAGATATCTGCCAGGTGCTCGAGCTAATAAGGAGCTAATCCGGTCCGAAAGAGAGGCTATGGTAGAGCGTACAAATGTCTCACTTCAGGCAGTCTCCTGGGGTGAAGCTAATCTGGTGGGAGAATTTCCTCAGACCTTAACCTTCGGCGGTTCATTGAGTCCAAAGCCAAGGTAGCTGCTAGGAAACTCGGCGTACTTGCAAAGTTCCGGCGGTACTTCACACCAGGACAGCTTTTAATGTTATACAAAGCACAGGTCCATTCGTGTGTGGAGTACTGCAGAGACAGGTGCTGCAAAATGCCACTTGGCAGCTTTGGACTCAGTGGAAAGGCGTGCAAAGAGGCTAATTGGTGATCCAGATCTATCTCAGGTTAAGTCCAATCTACAAAGCCCTGAGCACAGGCGTAGGCGCGTAGTCAGCCTTTCGGTGTTTTACAGGATACATTTTCAAGCAGACGAACGGCGAGTATCCACCCTTACGTTGTTGAAACCTGTACGGTCTGGACCAAGCGTTTCGCCTCGTCGTTTATACCGCGTACATCGAGGGACTGGAATAATTTGCCTGCTGCGGTTTTCCCATTTGATTATAATTTAGGTGTCTTCAAGGCTAGAGTGAATAGGCTCTCAATAAATTAGTGCGTCTCACCATCAACGATTGCATTACTACTTAATCGCAGGATCAGCAGCTCCCCCTGGTCTTTGTTTACGTTCCTACTAACTATCCACTTTGTCAATAAAAGTTGAGAAAACAAACTTTTAGCCATTTGCAATACAATTGTAAAGGCGATTCTTTCACGGAAAACGTCTTAAACCTGTTTCTGAAGACCCTCGAAAATTACTTAGTTTTTGTATAATTAATTATTTAATCTATATTTATGTTACCGGCAATCTGTATATGCGGGGGTCCAAATTTTGTATGAAGAAATCGACTATAACGCGGGCGAAGCCGCTAGCAGAAGCTAGTTGTTTAAAAAAAAATACCTATTTTAATTTACATTTATTTAAATATTTGATTAAGTGCTTATAAAAAATCTGATTTGCCCCCCCCCCCCCCCCTCCCTGGCCTAGAACCTGGATACGCCCATGGTTACACTGCAATGTTAATAAAAGATTTTACACAATTAGAAACGTCTATTGAACAATGGCCACTCCAATTAAGACGTACAATTATACGGATTATAGGTACGAAAGATAATAATTATATTATATTAGACTTGGGTACTGAGTGCGCAGCCACAGTCATGGCTATCAAGTTCATTATAGCATGCAATTAACTGAGATTCTAATGGCTGTGAAGGGCTTACTGCGAGCTGTGGTATTATTAACTAACTTAGAGTATAATGTTAAACAAAACATGGTAAAAACATAACCATTCTTTGCAGAGTGCCTAGTGCGAATTGGTTTTACGTTAACGCGATCGACACGTTTATGACGTTCGGCGTTCCGATTGGACCGCTCCAAGCTCTTAACCAATCAGAGAGCCAAACGTTGTAAACATTTCGATCACGTTAACGTAAAAACAATTTGTACTCAACGCACAGATATCTCGGGCAATCATCTTTATAGAAGTACGATTCTGATATAGACTATATTGGATAAAGATATAAGGATAGACCGTATTGCAAAAGAGGCTCCTAGTATTTTTTTTCTAAACTTTAATATCACAAACTCGACTCTAAACTGAAAAAACTAAATTCGTCGGTTTTTTTTAAGCACGCTAAGTTATTTAGATAATTGGTATGTTGGTAGGTATAGTTAGGTGTATCATTAAAAACACAAACGCGAATGAAGTCCTTTAACTGACTGGCTAATAACATGTTTGTATTTTTTTTTTTATTAACGCGTTTTAGTACTTCTAGTGTAAGTACAATTCGACAACTGTTCTGACCTAGCGGGTGGATGATATCTTTAGGGTTAAAAATATACAGCTCCCTAACAAACCTACTGTAGACAAACCGCCACACACGCGAGGATACGCCTCAAAAGCGACGACATGGCGCCCATACTTTTCGACTGACACAGATTTCCAGACATGTTTGCTTCAGATAGTACTTGTGTCGCATATGCCAGAAGCCGACGCCCGCATGCCAACCACCTCAATGACACGGCGCAGAACACTTTCGAGAAACACTATGAGCCCAGCTAGGGCAGTGCAGTGCCGCCGTGACCTCATCGCGGCAGTCTGTGGGTTAAGACACAAAATAGATAGGTACTTCTGTACCTATCTGTTGACGACTGTCTGATTCCTGTGGCGTCTTTCCCTCAAGTATGACGGAATCGACCAACCTCTGAAGGGCTTTAGGACCGGTTTTCCAACTTTCTTCAGGAGACCGGCTGTAATTCCGTCGTCACCCGACGCCTTGTTGTTTTTAAGCTGCTTCAGAGCCATCCTAATCTCCATAGAAATTTAAAAAAACAGTAATCTCGTACAGGCTGACTTCCGTGATATTTTCGGGGTTAATTTAGCTCTTGGGTCGTTTATTAGATTCGTTGTGGGTTTTGTGACAGACATGTACAGCTGTCCATAGAATGCCTCGATCTCTTCCAGAAGCTCCGATTTGGCTGATATGACTCTGCCATCGTCGGTCTTCAGTTTCGTGAGCAGGCTCTATCCTATAGACAGATCTCGTGCAAAAACCTTGGAGTTTGAGAGTTTGATCAGAGAGCCTTTTCTTTTTTATACGACGAGTCATAAAGAACTTAGACCCAACCGTAAAGACAGTTTCCATGAACCCATCGTTGTATTTGTCCATGAAGTCACCTAGGCACTCGAAACGATTGTGAAGTTCGAGCTGGAGGTTCGAAGGGAGCGGGGTACTACGTTCTGACTGGTTCTGATTGGTACGGGGGAGCGGGGTACTGCGTTTTGATTGGTCGAGACATCATATCTATAATCATACGTGTTGACAGACATGTGTCGCCTATTATTAGACGTCTAGTGGCTGTAAGGTCGTTGGCCCAAGCACTCCAGCGGCCAAAGATAACTATAGAACACCATGTGGTTTTAGTCAGCAAGAAGCTAACAGGTCCAGGCTGCGCCCGGGCCCTCCTGTGTAAGACAATCACGAGGATTTTCGCACATTAAAAAAAGACAGGCGACTTAGATTTGTAGTAATAACTAGAACACGTTGGCACCATCTGAATGAAGAAATGATTAATAAGAGTTCCGAACCCAGATGGGTTTGGGATAAATTTATTATACAAATTTGTAAATAAATGTCTGCTTGTCAACTGCAATGACTAATTAAACAATAGCCTTTAGGTAGATTAGTAAGTACCTCTTTTTTCTATATATTAGGTAACTAGCTATTGTTTAAGTCGAGCAAAAAAACGCGCGCGTGCAATTGCAATTACAAGATGAATCTAGTAGAAAAATTAATTTGTTACGGCAGATACTATCAAAGTGTTTTACTGAGATGAGAGAGAATCTATCTAACGTGGTAGGTACATAAGCAATCACGTGTGTGCAATGTGCACCTCATGGACAATTAACGGACTACTTGAACTTGACAAACATAGCGATCAGCGGAAAATACAAACATGGCATGATATGAGGCAGCTGTATAATGATTAATGAGTCATTGAGGTCGGAATCAGGTAGAGTTATTGATGTACTTACATCGAAATGTTGATATGGATCTTCCCAGGATTAGTACTGAAAAAAAAACTTAACAAAAAAATACAACCGACTGCAATGTAAAAAAAAACCATTACAAAGTATAAAATAACTTTATTGAGGTCGTTTGTATTTATTTTAAAGTTTTTTTTAACTCTTTTTAGTTTTTGTAACACAACTAAAAAGTACCCCTCACCTAATCATCATCAGATTAGCTGGTACCATCCAGCTAATCTGATGATGATTAGGTGAGCCTTATATCCAAATTGCATCTCATGTCAATTGTAATAATCCCTAACACGGTTAGGTTACATTGATTTAGTACAGAGTTCTGGTGTCTACCTTCCAGCTTCATCATCAGATCAGTTCGATATATCCCCTCCCCCCCTTCTTTCAGTCAGTCATCGACTACTCTCTTTCTTTTTGAAGTCGGTTAAAAATCCCGTGTGGCCAACAATATTACAAATAAATTATAATAAAAACCTCAGAGATAGATAAAACAAACAAAACAAAGATAATTAACATACAATTTTTATTATTATTTTTCATCGAAAAAGATCTCTACGTCAACTAAGGTGAGGTTAACTTTATACACTTCCTCCTCCTCGTCATTAAAGCAGGAAGAAATTTTTTCTGCTATATTTCTGATGGTGTCATAAAAAAATTCTGCTCTTTAAAATTAATCTCGGAATTTGGGGCTCATCCACTTTATTCTTTTGCTGTATGAAATACCGCATAAGTACTTAAATAACTCTACCTAATTCCGACCTATTGCTCATTATTTACTACCCGAAAGCACAAAATTTTGTGCCGAAAGCTCCATTTTAAAATCTTTACAACTGTTCATGCCTAAATAATTATAATTTCAATTTCATGATACTTATTAACCTCGTTCTTATTAGGTATAATTAGTTTATATTTTTCTTGTTGAACACGATAAGTGTTTTTTTGTTGACCTGTGTAATTTGTAAAGATGACAATGTACGCTCAGATCTATGTATAACAATACAGGCACGTTTACCTACGTGATTACATTTAAATAGATAAGTACCTAATTTAAACTTCCTCATCGATTTGGACTGTAGTTTTATTGACTTTAGATAACAAAGGTTTTATTTATTGATGTTCTGACCAGTCCTTTGAACATTTAGTTAGAGAATAATACTCAAATCAATTTAAATTTAAACATACTTAAACGACAATTTAAACGTTCTAGTCACGAAAGTCTTCGACTCATTGTGCATACTCAAATGTCTTATTTGACGGTTTGTTATGAAAAAACGTTGTTTTTATCGTCTTCATATTCTGAGAATTAAAATAACTAGATGGGAAAATCCTTTTGATAGAACATGTATTAAATTATTACTGGTAAATTAAATGCTCTTTTAGGATCCCATACCAAAATGGTAAAAATGAATCGACTGCTTATTTTAAGAATCATTTATGCTATTGATCTATTTAGAATTAATAACAAGGAAGAAATTTCTAAAATGAAATATACAGTTATTTCAATTTGGCTTCTAACTTCTTCCTAAGCTCAGTAAGTAATGACGATTTTTACTATCTAATCAGAAAAAAAAACCCTTATGTCAACAACTAGATTTACCGGTCGCAATAAAATCTAAATCTATAGATACCTATATGTATTTAAAAGGAGAAACTCACTGACTGACATATCAGCGCATAGCCCAAACTAACGGGACTAGGAGCGTAAATGCATAGTTTCCTTTTACGACGACGTAGGCGAGCAATAAGAGAGAATATTCACCCCCAAAAGGAAAGAAACGGCGGTCTAAAGTTTATTTATTTATTTATTTATATATACTTTATTGCATACCAAGTTACAAATTTAAGAAATTGAATTGTAATACAATAAAAAACATACAATTGGCGGCCTTATCGCACTCGGCGATTTACAAACCTTACACAAAAATTTTGAAGTCGCTCAAGTTTATCCAGTTGTACTTCAGAGAGGTCAAGATAGCTGGCATCAGCATAATCAAGGATAGGTAGAAGAAGAGATTGTGCAAGCGCAATCTTGGTGGCAGTCGGCAGAAAATTGCGTAGTCTTCTCAATGATCCAGCAGATGCAAATAACTTGCGGCTAACTAAGCGGTTAAGTTTGTATGGAGAAACCTACTTTTAAGTTGGTGAAGCCGCTGGCAAAAGCTAGGATAGTAATAATAATGAATAAAAATATCTACTTGGAAAATGGAAAAATATTAATCCTACGTACTACGATACTTTGTACGGAACCTCCGGTGGCAAAGTCGGATCGCTAGTCGTTTTTTATATTGTTTAGGTACATACTATGACATTTGTGTACCAATATATATACTCGTAGATATGTTTGTATGTGGTTTTAAAAATAATATTGTTGTGAGAATGGCGGAGAGTCGCCATGTATGTAAACCTAGTGACACTACCTATATTGAAACCTCTGATTTTACAAATAAAGCCGATAAAAAAACTGATTACATAAATTCTAAGTATTATAAAAAAAAAAATCGTATCGTTAAAAACCGAAAGTGATAAATTCATCCTACATGACAAAATATATTGTTTAGTAAATTCTTATTCCAAATAAAATGTCATCGACCGTCGCATGGTGCGATAACTACAAGCATATTATTATTATTTGTGATATACTGTTTTGTATGTAAACCTAAAAAAAACAAGTGTACAAAAGCGGTTTTATCGCAAAGGGCAATCTCTTACAGACAACCTTAGGATGGACAAGCATATTTTTATTTCACTAATCGGAGGCAGGCAAGGTTATCTTTATAATAAGCGGTTTTAAATACCTATTATATTAGTAAAGTAGCTGGTGCCCGCGA
Organism: Mythimna vitellina; assembly: GCA_949316375.1. Classification (NCBI taxonomy): domain Eukaryota; kingdom Metazoa; phylum Arthropoda; class Insecta; order Lepidoptera; family Noctuidae; genus Mythimna; species Mythimna vitellina. The sequence continues at coordinate 9,705,587 of OX438703.1, read as the reverse complement.
CTTCGTCTACATTAGACTCTTAAAAACCGCACCACGTCATTTAGTCAGCCGTTTTGGGGATTAGCTAGAACCAACAGATAGACCACAATTTAAAAAAAAAAACATTTTTGTTATAGGTATCGAATATACTTTCATATGCTTTTAATAAACAAACAGATATTTCAAATTAATTTATATGTATAGAATAAGATGCACCGATTTTTTTATTTCAGTATATGAATATTGATATAAATATTTGTCGGAGAAGTCAATAGTATCGAAGCTTAAGAACGAATAAACGAGCTAAGTGAAAAGAGACACGTGTCACTTTGACAGAATCCGCGCTGACGTTTGCAGGAACCAAGCAGATAAAAGTGCCGACCGCAGAGGTGCGGTACTCTTTCCTCTGTTTGCAGCCATGCGAACAAAGTCTAGTCACGGGGACTGTCTCACAGCTCGTTGTGTGAAATGAATACCTAAAGCTTGAATGATAATCGGCATCCTGCGCCGATATATTTATATTTTTGTCACATTCACAAAATCTGCCAGATGTCACGTCTAGGGTTACCAACCATACTTTATAATAACGTATCCTACTTTATTTTGATAAATTTCACTTTACCAATACTTTTGCAAGTGTGTATATAAACACATGGTTTAGTAATTATCCATATGCCTAAGTGTTTCATACGTAGAAGTATCGATATCAGTTACTATAGGTACTACTAATAATACGTTAAAACAGAACGCAATTAAAATTTTAAAAGTATATATATAATAAATTATTGATCGAAACGTTAGATGTCAATGTGATATAATAAGTCAAGCCTGTCTGGCATCTGATAGAAATTATTTCTTATAAATTCTCCATTCCCTGTTTCACATCAGATTTCAGTGAAACAGTTTTTTCAGTAGGCAATTAATCTAAATTGGCGGGAGGAGAGGAACAGGAAAAATGAGTTGCGTGTTTATTTAAATTTAGATTGGGAATATTAAGACGGCTTCCAAAAATTTAAGGATAGTAAAAAATTCTTAGTCAAAATATGTTTTCAAGAGAAGAAAAATAGCAAATTTATGAAATGATCAATCAAAAATCAGCCTGGTTCAATGAGTACAACCAGTAGTCCAAAGTGAACCAATTCCCATTTTTTTGTAAATCCGTTTTTACTGGAAATGTATCGAAAAACCCTAAATGCCAAATCAAACTCAGATAAATTCTTTAGTTGAATGCAAAATTATGATTGTATTGGTTATTAAACAAAAAAGTTGCGACTTTGAAAACCTGATTCATAGCTGGACCACTTGCCCTACTGAGTAATTAAAAAAAAACTATAGAATTACTTTTTTACGTGTAAACAGGTTACATCCAATTAAAGAACTGACAACATTCAATAACTCGTATTTTACCACTGTAATTCTAAAGAGCAATTAATAACCAGCCAGTTTTTTTAAGTCTGATGCCGGATGCACTTAACAAAAAGTGCAAAAAATCGGCCAAGTAGGTACGTGTTGTGTTTGCGGACAAATGGATTCAATGATCAATTGTGGACATTAGGTATGTCAATCCTACAGGATTGCAAATGTATGCACCACATAAAAAGAGCACATCAAAAATTTATTCGCAAGCTGCATTTTCAGAAATATTTGTAACAAAATATTGGAACATCTATATTGAAAAGCAAGCGTCACCCGAAACGTGTGAACAGTTTGTCATTGCAAGCTCAGCTCTACCCCCTCGCTTTAGACTCGAGCTGCATTGCGCCTTGTGGACAATGACAAGGTTTTCACACTTGCATTATGAAGAACCTACTGTTTTGCAACACTGTTTTAAGTAATGTGAATCTGTGCATATTTTGCCTAATTTGTTTTTATTTCTTGTTTTTACAGGCAAAGAATTCGAAAATCTGAGTGAAAACGTGCAGTTATCACCATGCAAGAAGCCCCCCTGCAAACTCAAGAAAGGCACCAGTCAAGCCATCACGATTAACTTTACGCCAGGTACATTTTATTGATTAGCAAAGAATATTTTATTAGGAATTTCCTTTAAAATCCTACGGCAGTATGACTGCATAACACACTGTCTATTACAGACAGTGTGGTATGCAGTTATACTGCTATTCATAAGCGAAAAAGAGTTGAGGGACAAATATCAAAGGGTTACCTATGTTTTTTTCCTTCACGGTTAGATGTCTAAGGAATTGAGTATCATAAACAATTAATAATCTTCCACAAAGGTGTCTCACAAACTAAAATTTTATAAAAAGATACAATGATTCCTTTGTGGGAGTGTTATCTGCACTAGGAAAGAAAATCCTGCCACATAGATTACCAGAACAGTTTTTATTTTAGAAACACAGTTTGTGGAGGAGGCCCGGTATGACAAGATAATTGTTGGAATGGTCAGGTAACTCGCTATAACCTCGAAAAACCAGTAGACTGTTTATTAATAGAGGAAATAAAAAAGGACCTTGGCTTCCTCCACAATATTACGTAGACCAAACAAGATACGTACCTACCTATATAATTATTCAGTGTGTAACACAATGACTATTACAAGCGATCGAGCGCAATAAATGTATCAAATATTAATAGGTTGTTCAAGTTTATGACAAGAGGAAAATGTGTTAGTTATATTCTGCAGTAGGAAATAAATATTAATGAAATTGGTTGAGGTTCTACTTCCGACATGGCAGAAGATCAAGTTGAACAATAGGGTACAAGGGCACACACGCAATAGAGTAACTGGTTTTATTAGACACTAGTTGCCGCCAATGACTCTACCCCCGTGTAATTTTAGTGGTTAGTGGTCCTGACTGCTATGCCGGAGGTTGTTGGTTCGATACCCACCCAGGACAAATGTTTGTGTGATGAGCACGATTGTTTGTTCTGTCCGGGTGTAATTTATCCATAATATGTATGTATTTAGAAATATATAAGTATGTATATCAGTTGTTTAGTGCTCATACCACAAGCTTTGCTTAGTTTGGAACTAGATGGCTTTGTGTGAAAGTTGGAGAATATGAATTTGAACGGAATTGCGCTAAACAGACCAAAGAGTTAGTACGCGGGTAGTGCACAAGCAGCTCGCATCGCCGGTCACTAGCGGCGTTTTCGTGGCACATTCGCCAGATGTAGAAACACCCTAATAAAGCCTAGGCTTCGTATGGATGCAAACCTTCTTCGTTTATTTTTCTTTCTAGGGGTTTTTTGATGCGGTTTTCTGTAATAGTAACTTTGGCTTTATCTTATTATATATCAGTATATAGTAGAGCCCGAGCCCGGCCCCAACTTACGAGTCGTAGGTCGTGGGTTCAAACCCATCCAGGCGCATTACTTTGTTTAGTTTATTTCGTCAAGAGCAGTGGGCTCTTAAAACGGTGAAGGAAAACATCGTGAAGAAACCGGCATGTTCTAGAACCAAAAATTCGAAGACATGTGACATTCACCAACCCGCACTGGGCCCGTGTGGATTACGCACCTCTCCTAAAGAGGAGGACTGAGTCCCAGCAGTGGGAACATTATAAGGCCGACTATGCTATGCTATATAAATATATTTTTTTTTCAAATTCTGTAGTTTCAGAACAGTGATATTTATTGTAATTCGAAAAAGTCCCACTCAATTCGAAAAATAAACTCAATATTACTATTAATTTTTAACTTATTTAAATTTTTTCATCCTTTTGTCTATTTGTGACTGTTTTAGACTATCCATAACATAGGTAACTAATTTAGAACTAAGTATTATTAAAAAACATTTTTTTTTTCTGAATTACATGTCAATAAGATCTTGCTTTCTTTTACAGCAAGCGATATGACCGATATCAAGAACCACGTTACTGCGGACGTCTACGGCGTCAAGCTGCCGTTCGTGGGAGTCGACGGCTTGTCCATCTGTGAGAAGCTCTACACGGAAAACGGCGACAAAGCCACATGCCCTCTCAAAGCAGGCACACAATACACCTACAAGGACACTTTCCCTATTCTCGCATTCTACCCCACGATCAGTCTCAAAGTACATTGGGGGTTGCACGACAGTAATGATAAAGATCTTCTTTGCTTTGAAGTGCCCGCGCGAATTGTTTAAATTTACAGAACTTTTACCCACAATCAAACAATCCAACAACCATCACAATGTCAATAAGAGTGTCCACTTTATTAAATATACTCAAGGTAACGACGATACGTTCTATTTGATACATTCCTATAAATATTCAGTTCCTAACATTTAAAAAATTCCAAAGTTGCAACGTGTTTCGGATAGCGAACTGGATAGTTGAAATTATTTTATTCGCAGCTACAGTTAAACCAGAAAAAATATACGCTCGGCAACTATTCTTCGAGTTTCAAAATTAGCAAGAACGTCGCACTACAGAATGGATAAGCAATCCATGACTGAAACAGCTCAATACTGGAACTCATCAACGCGCGTTCATATTTCCAAAGATAGTCGATGAAGCGTAGACTATACTTTTTCTGGGAGATCTGTATGTGGTACTTGTATTAAAGTAGATTTAAGTTTAAAGGCAAGAGGAGGAAAGACGAAGAAAATGTTTTTAATTTGTTTTAATTGCCATTACAAGTAATTAATAAAATATATGTAATAATTAATTATATTACAATTGTATTTAATTTTATATTTTATTTATCACCCATGTACCTCTAAGCTAAACATTATATTCCGATCTAAACAAACTAGCTAAGACAAATTTTTTGAACCGGACGTAATGGCCGCAGGTACCTCGAAGCATATTAAGCTTTTTTTACCGGCTTTGAGGCTCCAGTGAACTTTAGTGCTGAGCGTGGGGTACACGGGCAGCACAGGGAACACGTTGGTGTACTCGTAGTCGCCAGGCGCCAGCGGGCACGACACGTAATCGTCAGACGCTGCCCGCTTCACGTGCTGGCACGCGTCCGTACCGTCCACGCCCAAGAACGGCACCGGCGCACCTCCAATATACGCGAACACTTCATTCGTCATCGATTCGATTTTGTTGACTGAAAACAAAAAGTGTGAACTATTAATATCCAGACTTTCACATGCATACTAACGAATGCTTTATGTTCTAATTATTATGATCGCTTTCAATAGCTCAGTGGGCAACAGTGCTGTCCATATCGTGTGCATACCCAAAAATACCGGGTTTTAGAACAGTCTTTTAATTTGTACCAAGAACAATGTTGCCGAGAATACAACCCCTGCGGGACCCCGGCATTAATAGCCTATTGACTGGACACGCAGCCTTCGATGACTACTCGGAGGAACTTTTCTCAGGAAGTATGCAATCTAATCACACAATTCAGCGAGCAAAGAAATCTTATCAATAAGGCTTTTGTACCAGGCCTGGTGGCCAGGTGACTGCTTTCGGCAGAAGTCGCTTTGGCGGTCACTAAAGATGTCTTTAGTTAGGATGTTGTAACTTTAAGAAGATTAACTAAACTACTCTTTACCGACGCCATTGCCCTTTTCACTGCTTTGGCGGCTGAGTTAATCCTTATACTCGAACAACTGAGCCACGCCAGCCTCGACGTCGGCTTCAATGAGAATGTGCCGAAAAGAAAGTTATTAACGAGTACCACGAAACTTAAAGTAGATATCGAGGGTACGGAGGTTAAATATGTCCATGAATCCATACCTCAAAAACATAATTTACATACTTTCTCAAAAAATTGTTCAACCTTTATTCCTGTATTACTAAAATGGAATCCTCCATGTTTGTATGAAATATCTTATTCTTTTTCAAATGTGCTAATAGATTTTTGTTGCAACCTCTTCGAGTTTGGGCTCGTTTGATTCGCATTGATGAGTACTTTGATCCTATATGGTAACTAGGGTCTGATGATGGAGCTGGAAGGTGGCCATAGGAACTCGGCAATAAAACGACACAACCCCATCGAGTTTGGACTCGTTGGATTCGTATTCAAGAGTACTTTGATCCTATATGGTAACCAAAGACTGATTTTGGAGCTGGAGGGTAGGCATACATAGGATCTCCGCAATAAAACGACACAACCCCATCGAGTTTGTGCTCGTTTGATTCTTATTCACGAGTACTTTAATCTCCATTAACAACAACAGAGTTGTGTTTACGTTGCCTGTTGTTAGTTGTGTGTTAAGTTATTACATTTTCAAGCTAGTGGGGTAACTATTAACAAAATAATAGCACAGGATAGACTAGTAGGTTGTATTTGAAAAAAAGCTCCATTCATCTCATTTTACCCAAGAGTCTGCAACTTCCAACAAAATATAGTCACGTTACTGCAAACCGAAGAATGTTGCCAATTATATTATGTTGGGCTTGCACAGTACACAAGATGCAGGGTAGTACTGTCGAACATGCCGTTGTATACTTGGGCTCGAAACTCTTTGCTGCTAGTCATACGTGGCCTTAAGTAGGATAAAATCATTAGAAGGTCTTCTTATTGTAGAACTAGATTATTCGAAATTAACCGGCAAACGACCTTGCAACAATGATGCGTTGAATGAGATGAGCAGACTGAGAAACCTGTTCAGCGATAACTAAAAAGTTAAAAATAAACTTTTACTTTAAAACTTTTACTATCGACTTATAACAGTATTACACAATTTATACGATTTAAAAGCTTGTCGCGAGATTTACCTGTGAAGATAAGCAAGTCAATTAAATAACATGATCTGATTGATTTTACTTTTTTAAATTTCCGAACTAAGCAAATACGAGTGCCTACTTAAATCTCGCGACAAGCTTTTATAGCTTCAAGGGACCGCAGACCTGAGTATATGGTTTTAATTTCAACTCGAACCCCCACGCGTTCTCGAAAGAAAGGGTCTTGACAGACAGACTGAATCATATTAATTGTGTCATTTCGTTATTAGTTGATAGTAAAAGTTTTAAAGGAAAAGTTTATTTTATTCTTTTTAGCGCATTTAATTAAAAGCTTGTTTTTTTTCAAGTTTTTTTTTTTAATTTAAATTTATTCGTAAACGATCTTTGCCTTCAAACATCTCGGCAATGTGTCCCTTTAGGAAACCGTACCCAGGACATTAATTCTTTATTTAAGTGTTCTCGATCCATATATATTATAATAGTTTCTTCAATCATCGCAGAAGAATCAAAAGAATCAAAAATCAAAACAAATAATTTATTTGCTTAGTTGAAATAGAAAAAGGCCTCCTTCCATAGAAAAATACTTATCCCATACGGTTTCAAAGAATTTTCCATGGGAAATCCCATCGGAAACACGGCTATTATAAAAACATGTTTTAATTTATGATACGGAAACAAAGTCAAATTGCTAATTTTACGATTCCTTTGTTTTTTAAAAATGAGTTTGATGCTTAATTAACGGAAAAAAACAAAACTGAATTTAATCGAGGTCATTTAGCGAATATTTCAACAGTAAACAATATCTCTTAGCACAATGAGCCCTAATATAGAATACCAGCGCTGTGTTATTTAATGTTTTTAAGCTGCATTGCTGAGTTAGGCGCCTTTTTAGCCTCGTACAAATTATTATTTTAGGATTTCGTTTTCATGACTTTTTTGTAACTTATGTGACGCACAAATAAACATTCTTTCTTACTATTCAATATATATAAACATATTGAAAGAAAGAAAGAATATTTATATCATAATTATAATGTTTATGTTATACCATACTTATGCGAAACTGCAAAGAAAAACGTAATTCAGAAAATCACAAAATTTACCGATAGCACCTTCTTTAGTACAATATATTTAAAAATATTTAAGCGGTGTACTCACCCACAGAGAATTTCATAGTCACGGTAACATTGGTGTTCTTCACTAGATTGCAGCGATTTTTGCCGCACGGTATCACGTGAATTCTATCTTGTAAATCTTCGAACGACTCTCCTGAAATTAAAAGTTTTCATCAGTCTCTGTAGGTAGGAATGACCTACCTACCCGATAATGTTACAAATATTGCACATTTTACACCGTCAGACGTTATTTATGGGATAAAAAAAACTTAAAAAACGGTAAGGCTGCTGGTCTCGATGACATAACTGTCGAGCAATTAAAACATCTTGGACCAGTAGCTATATCCTGGATACTATCCCTATTCAACTCCTGCCTCAGAGAGATCCCTAAACTTTGGAGGCGTACTAAAGTAGTTGCTCTTTGTTGGAAAAAGAGTTTCTAATACATAAGAAAATCTTGATATTTTTGTATTATGAACTTGTTGTATAAATTGGTTGTCATTATATATATTGTGCTTTTGTTCGTGTTGAAAAACAAAAACTGATTTTTATTTTCTCTAAATAACTCATCATTTATGTACTCGTATTTACCTGAATTATACAACTAATATTCTTCACCACTGTGTTCATTCTGTTACCAAAAAACATCATCATAGTTATGGGCTATTAAATCAACCCAAAGACGAAGTTGAAGAATGTGTAGTGGAAACAGTGACAATCGGAGGATAGTTGCTGATAGAGGTGATTCGGGTCAATATTTGAGTGAATCTTATAGTGGAACAATGAGTAGTATACCCGTTATAGAAAAACTTGACGGTAATTCGAACTATTCAACATGGAAGTTTCAAATGGAAATGTATCTCATAGATTATTTTCTTATGTGACGCCGCAGATGTCGCTATATCACTCCCCTCCGGAGATCGGAGATCGATGGTTCATTATGCTTCTTGATGCGTGCCAGGCCGGTGGTAGGTTGGTTCCAGTGGGTCGGAGCCGAATGCCGCATTGTTCTCGGTGAGTCAGAACTGTCTGCGGTGATGCCCCCAGTGAGTCGGGGTGATGATGTCCCGGTGAGTCGGGATGATGCCCCAGTGAGTCGGAGCGGTGCTGTCGCAGTGTGTCGGGATGATGACCCAGTGATTCGGGGTGATGATGTCTCAGTGAGTCGGGATGATGCTGCAGGCTCCAGTGAGTCGGAGTAGTGCTGCTGGCTCCAGTAAGTCGGAGCGGTGCTGTGCGACGTAGAGCTTTACTACTGGCGTCGGCCAGGTGAAGTTCTTCATAGCTCTTCATGTGCTGGCCGAAGGAGCGCTGTGCTTAGCCAAGGTCGCTGATGAGGCTGAGGGTGATGACCATGTGTGACCAGGTAGGCATGCTGGTGGACAGGATATTTATAGCTGTAGGTGCTGGCTGTACGGCTCGCTGCTCGAAAGCTTGAGGAAGTGATGATGACGTCACGAAGTAGTGACTGCACGAAGGCTGCGCTGACGTTCATTGTTGAGGGTCACCAGTTAGGAGGTATGCGGAACAGAAAATAAAGTGCGGAAACTTCCGTTGAAAAGGGAGGATTCTCCAACCAGACGGGTGATATGTCTGGTGGGCAACTGCCCGATAGATGATTTCGGGCTGTTCTATATGTTCTAATCGCGCGGTGAACTTTAATTGCGCGATGCAGGATTACTTCTTATGTGACGCCATAGATGTCGCTACATCACTCCCCTCCGGAGATCGGAGATCGATGGTTTTTGATGCTTCTTGATGCGTGCTAGGCCAGTGGTAGGTTGGTTCCAGTGGGTCGGAACCAAATGCTGCATAGTTCTCGATGAGTCGGAACTGTCTGCGGTGATGCCCCAGTGAGTCGGGATGATACTGCAGGATCCAGTGAGTCGGAGTAGTGCTGCTGGCTCCAGTGAGTCGAAGCGGTGCTGTGCGACGTCGCGGCTTGACTGCTTGCGTCGACCAGGAGAGGTTCTTCATAGCTCTTCATGTGCTGGCTTTATGTGACGCAATAGATGTCCGCTACACACGCAATCAACTCCTGCTATTACGGATCTACAAGGTATGAAGACAAATCAACGAACTAGAGCCAATTCGAATTCGAATCGAATTTGTTTGATGATAAAGCGTCATTGACTCATACATGTTAAAAAGGCAACAACAGCTAAACAAACATGAGAAGCTTTAAGTGATACATTTGAGGACAAAAGCTTGAACAATCGCTGCAGGCTACTTTCGAGATTTGTAGGCTTCATGTTAGAGCGATTTTCAACTGTTAGAGATTATGTCACTGCAGTAATGACAACATCTCAGGAGCTGTCAAATCTTGGTAAAGAGATAGATGATGAGCTGCTTTGATTCTCCAAGGCCTAACAAAGGAATTTCAACCAATGAGACTAGAGACGATAGAGAATAGTAACGTACCACGTAACACTACCGATTATATTAAAACAAAACTTTTCCAAATAGAAGAAACGTTTGCGCCATTTACTTCTAGTGGGGACACAACTTCTGCGCTTTTATCTAAACAGAAAAGCAAGAAGAAAAGGCCAAAAGATAAGAAGATTAAATATTTTATTTGTGGTGGTCCACACGTAGCATTTCTCAGGGTAAGAAGGAAGCGTTGCACACTTTTGCATATAGTACAAGTGATGATTCTGGAAACGAGGAATGGATTCTTGACTCTGGAGGAAGCTCCTATGACGAAGGTCATATATGACATACAAGAAAGAGTGGTTTAAGGACTATAAGAGTATAGACCCTATCATTGTGACATGTGCTAACAATACAAAAGTGTATGGAAAAGAAAAAGATACGGTTGTGTGCGAGTCGTTTGGAGGGATGACTCTAAGTATTACTATGTATGTTCCTAAGTTAGCAACTAACTTGATGAGTGTGAGCAGTATTGCGGAAAAAGGTTACCTAGTAGTATTTGGACACAAGAGGTGTGAAATTTATAAATGTAATGAATGTGAGATTACTGGTAGAATATTTCTTTAAGGTCTAGTAGACAAAGGTGTATGTATATAAGTTGAAACAATGCTGTTTACAGGATTCAGCTCTAGCATCGACAACCCAAAACTATGAGAGGTTTTATTTAAAGGTCTATGAGACCTTTAAATAAAATCTTTTTTTTGAGATTTCATGTGGTCATTAATATTGCTATATTACAAAAAAAAAAAAACAATACGAAAAAAACACAAAAAAAAATCCCACATGCTCATTGAATTATTTCCTATCGCCAATTTAGATTTCCAAGTCAATCCGAAATTATCACAGATCAAGTTTCATAAAACGGCAAATTCAAAGGTAAAGACTAGCGTTGACTAAGTAGGTACTGGCTCTTCTACATAAGTACAACAATAAGCATACCTGGACACTGCTGCGCTGGTGTTACATTACCGCTACAAAATATTGTTGCGAAGATTGTAAGTAGCGCTGCAACGAACCACACTTTATAAATCATTTTAAATATGGTTAGTAGGTACCACAAAAAGCGCCAGCAAAACAATACAAAAAAAGGGTCAAATTTTAAGTTAAATCATGAGCACAGTGAATATGTAATCGCGGTAACTAAGTCTAAATGTGGTAAAGCGACGAGCTGTTTATATACCTCAAGACCGCACACTAAATTAGGAGCAAAAAATTATGAATTAATATTTTTGTATCTTATAATGTGTCTTTGAATTGATACGCGCCCTAGGGTTGCCAACTTTTATTAGAAGAAAAGAGTATATCTGATTCCACAGGAGGTAAATAAAGAGTACGAACTTAAGTATAAAAAAAACCGGCCAAGAGCGTGTCGGGCCACGCTTAGGGTTCCGTAGTTTCCCGTCCGTCACAATAAGTGTCCCCACTTAAGAGTTAATGAATGACAGACAACGAGCATGAACAAATAACACCAATGCCAACGAGAGACCAACCGAACAATTCGACAATATAAGGTGTTAAAAAATTAACTTTATGAATTTCGAGGGGACATTGTACTCCTCATTATGAACAACTTTTACTATGGGACCCTGGACACTCCAAAATGGAGAGTGTGCGTGGGAATCGCATGACTTGATTCCACCATCCCATTTCTACCATCGGACAAGCCGACGAACAGCGAGTATCCACCCTTACGTTGTTGAAACCTCTACGGTCCGGGCCAAACGTTTCGCCTCGTCGTTTATACCACGAACATAGAGGATAGAGGAGGAACTGGAACAACTTGCCTGCTGCGGTCTTCCCGTCCGATTATAATTTAGGTGTCTTCAAGGCTAGAGTGAATAGGCTCTTAATAAACTAGTGGGCTTCGCCATCAACGATTGCATCACTACTTACCATCAGGTGGGATCGCAGTCAAGCACTAGTTATAACAATTAAAAAACAAAAAAAATATGTAAAAAAAAATGGTATCATCGCAGTGAATTGATGATGGTGATGGAGCTGGAAGGTAGGCACTGGAACTCCGTAATTAATCAATGTATCTTAGCCGTGTTTGGACTTATTAGAATTGTCATGAGATGCACTTTGGCTATAAGGTACTATCGAACTGATCTGTTGATGGAGCCGAAAGGTGGAAGGTAGATACAGGAACTTCATAACAAAACAATGTAACCAACCTAGCCGTATTTAGGCTTATTAGAATTGTCATGAGACACACTTTACCTATAAGGTACTATCGAACTGATCTGATGATAGAACCGGAGGATGGAAGGTAAACATGAGAATTTCATAATAAAACAATAAATCCTATCAGTGTTCGGTTAATCGGAATTGTCATGAGTAATAGGTACTCTGGCTACAGGTGTACAACTAAAAAGTGTGAAATAAAAAACTATTTGCAAAAAAAAAACTGACTTCACTAAAAAAACACTAAAAGGATCAAAATAACTTTAATTTCAGAAGTCGGTGTTTCTCGGTATTGTTTGTTTCATATTTACCACCGACTTCCGAAATTAAAGTTATTTTGATCTTTTTAGTGTTTTTTTAGTGAAGTCGGTTAATCTTTTTTTTTGTTAAGTTTTTTTTTTTAAAACATTATTTATTAATAAATTTCAATGAAGGCTTGTGCCTCTGTTTCTCGCCACTTCACATTCATGACCGTAAAGACTCTCTCAGCAAAGTAGACTCTTGATAATGATAATATAGAAAACTCGCACCATACGCGTGACTGGCACTAGTATAGTAAACATTGTGTAAAAAAGAGCATTTTAGCGTCCTCTATTAGCGTTATAGATTATAGAGTACGCATATATGATATAGAGTACAATACTCTATTTTAGAGTACGGTTGGCAACCCTAACGCGCCCCCAAGCGTTTAGCCCATGTTCCACATGTTGGTATCTCGCCCGTGGTGTCTGCGATACACGATATGAGCTAGCCCCGAAAGGTCGGACCTAAACTTGACAGTACCTACTCCATAAAATGAACTCACACTACGATCGAGTGATCTATCACTGTAATACCGAAAGTAGTACCTATCTAACCACAATATAAAACAATACACTATTTTATTAAATGCTTTTTTCTTTTTAAAACCTTTTGTACAGAAATATTTACCTACTTTCTTGGCCGACGGTGGGTACCGTCGGCCTTATTAGCTTATATTGTTATTATAAAAACAGTGTCCATTATAATTTTAATTTTAATTATTACTCTCAGACAGCGTATTTTTGGTTCTTTTATTCATCAGCAATAGAGTCGTGTGCCTAATTAATTCAGCACATACATTTTTCAAAAATTATGGCAATAAAGAAAACAATAAAATTTTATAAATTTTAAAAACATATAATTGCGTTTAATCTAATTATAAATGATTTACAGCTATGAGGCAGATTTAATACTTTTGTATTTTTTAAACTAATAATAGGTATACAAAATTACAAACTTATACTTATGATTAAATAAAACAATTAGTTGAATATAACATGATAGCACTTTCAGCCTGTTCAATTAATATTTAACAATATATCAAAATAAAATCCACAAAATTAAACATGATATTTATAGTTTTAAATAGCTATGCTAGTCTATATACACCACTAGTTTGTATATTAATATTTAAGGAGTGGCTAGAAAAGCGCTACGACGTCCTCACTTTCCGCATGACGCAGGACCTCACCGGACATGGCCAGTTCGGGATGGTCGTGTTTCGGATTCAGGCGGGAAATACGTCCAGGTGCCACCAATGTGCGGACCGCCCGGAGGGCACGATGAAGCATACGGTGTATGTTAGCCCCGCTTGGGCGCAGCACCGCCGTGTCCACGTGAATGCCATCGGTGGCGGCAACCTCTCGCATTCGGATCTGATTCAGGCCATAATCTGAAGCGAGAGGCAATGGGAAGCGGTCGCCTCCTTCTGCAAAGCAGTAATGCGAGCGAAGAAGATGGCCGCACTGTGAGGGAAAAGAATCCTCACGCCCTAGCGAAATTAAGATTTTTGACGAATCTTGGGCCCTGATTAATAGAGTTCGACAAATCAACATATGTATATGTCAATGTATGTCAAAACTGACATAATTGTAGAATTGTCACGCTTAGACATTTTAAGGAGCCATTTCTTATTACGTAGGTAAGACGATTGCAGGTGGTTGATTGAGAATCCCTTTTATACTATAAAAGAATTTCTTCAGTTCAAATTTAATTAATAATAATTTGTTTATTTGTACTACAACTGAAATAATATCTAATTAATTACCTGTAACAAAATTTTGCATGTCATTATGTTATGATTAAATATGTTAAGCTACTATTATATATATAACCATTGTAAGAACTTTTATAACCATATTTATCTGCAAATAAATCTTTGACTTTGACTTTGACTTTTGATTTAGGGGGGCGGGTCGACCATTTCTTATTTTTTTTACAAGGGGATTCTTGACAGTTTTTCGGTAAGATCACAAAAATACGCCAAGCTATAATTACTTTTGAAAATAAACATCAAAACCAATCAAACATATATTCATTTTTCCTTTAGATTCTTACGTAATAAATATTAAACAGGGGAGGTCGGCCTATTTTTACTTTTTCTTATTTAAAGGGAATGGGTCAAAAACTAGTAAAAAATCGTCTTATGTAATAAATAAATGGCCCCTAACAAAAGTGATGAATATGACAAAATGCAGCAGGTAAAACCTTGACATATTTGTCAATGAAAAACGCGTTTAATAAAACTCGACAATTATCAAAAAGCCACAGTCAACTTATTTCTGACAGTTGTCAGTGACAATTGTAGCATTGTCGCGACAATTATGTCGACTTTTGGTTTTGACTATTGCTTTGCCATGTGCATCACCAATAACGTGGTACTGTGCACCACAACTAGGGGATCCCGCATCTTCTCTCTGATGCGGAATCAGAAATGCGGGATTACTCGTGCGGAATCCCACAGGCTTGCGGGATTGATTTTTTTTTATGAAAAAGAGGTTTAGACGATGCACCATTCTGATTACCAATTAGACCCAGCACAGCCTCGTTAACATGTTATTTAACAACTTTCTATAAAACTTGTGACTTTTCTATGAAATTTGTACCTACGGAAAATAATTTCGTTTTAAATCTTTTAACTTACAGCTAAATAAATTTTGAATTTCTATTTTGTGTTGTTCGAGTCCTAAATCGGAAATTTCATTTAAAGTAGGTACTCTATCTTCCTAAATATGAAAGATGAAACGTATTTTTTTTTATCGTTCTTAATTTTGTTCTGGAATTGTCTTAAGCTATTTGCATTTTGTAGTTCA
This sequence comes from Mythimna vitellina, assembly GCA_949316375.1. Taxonomy (NCBI): domain Eukaryota; kingdom Metazoa; phylum Arthropoda; class Insecta; order Lepidoptera; family Noctuidae; genus Mythimna; species Mythimna vitellina. Next base: position 9,690,182 of record OX438703.1, on the reverse strand, counting down.
GAGTAGCAATGTGACCTGCATTTCGCAGTGTGCAAAAAACTTAAGAAAACTTGAGTTTGGCGAGTTAAGTTTGAGCATCTCCATTAAAATAAAATAAAATATTTAAAATATCCCAATCCCGCAAATCCCGCGGGATTGCCGACTTCAATCCCGCAAGCTTGCGGGATCGTAGTTTTGTTGCGGGATTGGATTCCCTAACCTATCAATGCAAAGTGCATAAAATTTGTTTATCGGAAGTAAGTGCTAGGTTTCGGCTTGTATCGTGTTCAACTTGATGACCAATTTTAACAATTAAATGTGTCCTTTTACATACCCGAATTTTTTTTTAAAGCAGAAATCTGTGTGGAACGGGATAGTGGCGTGATCACAGTGTGGCGCGAGGCACTGGTCGGGGTATACTTCCGCAAACTTGTCTCGGGTACGTCGTACCCCGCCTCATTTTTGACGTATTTATTATACGTAAAGATTAAATCTTGAATGTTAACTGTTTGGCTAGTTTTTTCTATTATTTTTAGCTTTTTGTTGCATGTCGTTTTTTGTGCATTGTCTTTGTTGTTTGTTTGTTCGATTTATTTCTGGATTATTGTTTTTTCTTTGAATGATGAATGATTTACGAACACCTACATTCAAGATATTAAAAAAAAAACATTCTAGATTACATCCGCCATCCAGCAAATCGAAAAACTGCTTAGTGACTCCTTATCTAGACATGCAAATGTACGGTCGATATGTCAGATGCCAGGATTGTCTATACAAGAAGGATAGAAAAATCAAACCATATGTTTGGAGCATGCAAAATTTCCATACAAAACTTATGCTGATCTCATTGAGCACAGATTAAACCAATTTTAAATTTTTTTTAAATAATAGTTTTACGAGGAGGAGACATTATCTTTAGGTTCCAAGATCATTTACATTCCAAAGAATAATATTTTTGTTAAATTCTTAATTTTTGTTAAACCCTCAACTGTATTGTTATAATTCTATAGTATGAGAAAAACCTAAATGAATAAATAATTATTATTTTATAAAATAACATCAACAAAGTTATGAAAATAATAATAAAAACTACATTACGGTACATTAAGATAAAGGTATGTCCCACCCTGCCGAGTTAAGATACCTCATACAGTTAAAACAAACAAACTTATTTTTTTTTGTTATGTGCCCTTAGTTTTATATTAGCGTTAGATAGTAAGATGTTTTTGTTGCGCTAGACAGTTAGTGCAGGCTGTATCATATACATAACAACATAATTAGTCTCTAAGATAATAATTTAAAAAATTAACCTTAATAACAACACATCTAGTATTTTTATTGACACCGGATTTTATAAATCAATATTAATTTGCTTATACATACAAGGCAACAATGCCAGTTCTAAAATTAACCTTGATAACACATCTAGTACATTTGCATTCAAAGTGGAAACTATAAATAAATATCTCTATACTACAAATAATATGTTTATCTCTCATCACCTTGTAAACAATTCAGTATAATATTATAAACTGCATTTATAAATAATACATAACGACCTCGCCAAACATTCATGGACAATTCGAATTAATTAATTTGTTTTTAGTTTAAATGCTTATTTATATTCTTTTGTTTTTAGGGTTCGCATCAAATTGATAAATAAAAAAGCCCTAATGTGCGACTTCGTGTATCGGTCACAGCCGCTACTTTCAGTAACTAATGTTATCGACTTGAAAAGGCCATGAACCGTGTTGGCCTAGTCACCCATCGCCAGATTATACTGCCATGACACAGCCATGCATAGGAGGACACTTAATCAAGCAAAAAGTATTTGCAATGATGTACTATTTATTTATACCCCTAAATATAAAATTTCTAGCTTCTGCCAGTCTTCGAATGCGTGAAAGTAAGTTTCTCCACACAAACTTTGGACCCTCGTTTCTTCCCCTTAGGTGAATTTTGAAAAATCCTTTCATATTCTTTGTAAACATCATAAAAGGTGTGTGCAAAATATCAGCGTTCTAGGGTCAAACGTTTTGGCTAGGCACTGATGAGTCAGTAAGTGAGACAGGACTTGGCCTTTTATATATTATGTCGTGGCCAGATCTTAGAATTCTTAGAATTGATCACTTCATGATATGACCAACTAAAACTGACCAGATCGTTTAAACGTTAACGACGTTTGATGAGATGACAATCTACGTTGGCCATATCATTAATGTAGAACTTCTATAATACTTAACAAAAGATCTAAAGAAAGTAGGAACTTATGTATTGCTCTTGTAAAAACAAACAAGCTTAAAATTTGCATTCAAATAAAAAAACCAATTGCAATAAATATTTTCAACTGTGCATTAAAAATCTTATTCTTCACTAAAAAAAAAACACAAAAACAGCAAAGGTACATCTAATATTACTAGGACTTTTTACAATTAATAAGGGACTTGAGACCCCTCTAACAACGGGCAGATAAGGTTAGAAGGAAATGACGGGTCAAGTGACCGAGCGAACACAGACTCCGCCATCTCCCTCCCATTTTTTGAACCACCCAGAAGAGCATATTTTAGTGCACAATAAGTATTATTGATGGAACAAATGCATATTTGCAGTAGAATAGATTCAGAAACAGTGGACGCTACCGGTGGACAACGTAACGTATTTTACGATATGATCAGCCATGTTTGACCATATCATGAAATAATCATGCGTTTAGAAATAGCACCATTTCATGAAATGCCCGGTAACATCATGAAGTGATCAATTCTAAGATTTGGCCACGACATAAATACAGATTTACCTTGCAACCTAACAAAACTCAATTCCATCCATACACTCTTCGAAAGTTGCACTTGAAAATGGTATTTTACGGAACTGAACCTGCTTGGTGCCACCGTGGGGCACATTATTATTGTTTAAAAGTTAATATGTTAATATCAATTGAAAGGATTTCATGTGCACATAAAAAAATACCAATGTCATAAATTCTTAAATATTCGCTTTGCAGAGTTCGGAGATAAGGTCCCCATATCATCAAAGCGGAAATATATTTGCAAACAAAGTTAATATTGCAACCGCAAAACATTAAAATAGTTATATTAAACTATAGTTAACAATATTTTGTTGCTTTGGAAATGGTAGTGTTATTTTTAAAAAAATATACGGAACCGTCGGTGAGCGAGTGTGATTCAACTTTTGCCGGTTTTTTGTTATAAATCAGTTAGATACATTTTGTTTAGAAGAAGTTGGCAGCTAGACGGAAAAAAAAAGAGTAGATAATAAAGTGTCGGTCAAAAAGTTCTAGAACAGTTTCTGTGAGAAGCAAGTGGAGAACATCATACGTCATGACTCATATCTGGCTACCAATTAACGTTTAAAAGCTAGGTATACAATTTCATAATGACTGTTTTCCTTTAGTTGAATTTTGGAAACATCGAATGTCTTATTTTATTAGGTAACAACTTAATATAGAATTAATTTTTTTTTAAATTGCTTGTTAAAAATATTTTTTATAAATACAGATCACGTGACTGTATGAAGGAACTGAGTAAATCCACGTTTGTCTATCACGTTTGAATATCCTTTTGCAGATACGCCTCGTTTATAACCATTACAAAAGCCTTACCATTAGTTCCTCAAATATGCGGCAAAATAAAATGGCAACCCCTACTTATTATACCTTGCACCATAACGTTTTCTCCTGTGTACAAGTATATTGCTCTTTCCCTTTGTTAAGGCATAACGTGAGAATCATTTGACACGAATACAAATGAACCTCTGTATACATAGCTGCTGACAGAGTAGCATAGCTCAGCAGCGACAGAGCCTACCTTAAAAACTATGACATGTTCAACTTGATAATATATCTATTATATATTATGTACATTTTGTTGATTTTCAGATCTAAAAAAAATATAAAATTATATTAGAGAATAACTAGAGATACGTTTAACGTAAAAGGTGGTATTTTTTAAATCAAACCCTGATATTCAGATATATCTCACCACACTCGTATATTAAAGGATGCGCTATCTGTCCGGCGCTGGATATAAATTACTAAACGTTCTGGTCGGCACTTTGAGGAAAGCGTCCTTTAGATTGCCGCAGTTGGACGTGGGAGCCTGGGAGAAATACTGATCCATATTTGCAAGCAAATACTTCGAAGGTGCAGTACCGACCACGTATTCATCTATCGCGCGATAGATAGCCTGAAACAATACATTTCGACATATATCATATACAAATTAAAATTTATTTGAATCCCGAGGCGTCGGAGAATAGACTCGTACTAATAATTGTTTTCAATGACAGACAGTGGCGTATTTAACATGGCTACTATGTGGGTCCGGGGTGGCTGATTGCAGTGATTACCATATTTTTTTTAAATACGCTCCGTTATATACTTTTCCACCGCCCGGTAACTTCTCGTCTGAAAAATACAATGTAACCCTATCCGAGATAGCCCCGCTAATATTTTCGAGAAGGTAAATAAAAATATTATTTTTTGTTAATCAATAAAAGGTACTAATAATATCTACACATATGCCGCTGCATATCTAGACGACACTTAAATTAATTCTTAAATGTGTCACCGTAAAATTGTAAATACCGTTAGATTATAATAATCTATCTCGCAAGATTGTAACCTATCGAAAGATTGTGAACTGTAATATACTGCTTACAATTTAACATATTATTTAGCAGGCCGGTCTGTGTCCATAATTTAGGCTATTTTTGGTGACTAACACTAAGCAATCAAAGAAGTGCAGTTTAAATGATAAATCCATTCAAACTGCACTTCTTTGATTAATCAAAATCAAAATGATTGTTTAAGTAAAATTAATCTTTGATATATATCATATGACTAATTAGAGTTCTTTTCAACACGAAATCAATTTACAATTACCAAAACACTGTTTATTTACATTCAACTACAAACAAATATGGCGGCGCGGGACACATGACGATCAACCAATCAGTGCACGAGAAATGTTTTGTTCTATGTAATTTCACAATTTAACGGTTTCACTTTGATAGATTATAATCTACCGAAAAATAATGCGTTAAGAGCCGGTTGCAGTCACTGAGTATTTTGTGTTAACTCCGCCCGGGTCTATGTCGATTTCGCGGCCCCGTAAAAGCAGTTTTATTTTTATTAAAAAAAAAACGAACTATTTAAGACTTTTGTTTTTGCAAGGCCCTTTTAAAAAACAAGCTTTATTATTTTTTGTAACTTTCAAATGTTTCCGTGACGTAATCTCGTAGACATACCTACACGCTTGAAATCGTAGGTTAGGGTCAAATTCGCGATTTTTTTTTTATCGAGGTAACTAATTTAATCATGTTTTGATTTTTGCCCGGCGGTTGGTCATATAGTAAATTTTAATAAAATAATTTATTAAAATTTACTATATGACACATACAATGTTTCGACAGTTTACAATCTCGAGAGATAGATTATAATCAAACGGTATTTACAATTTAACGATGACATACATATACAAATTTATTGGACTACTGATGTTTCAATCGTACGTCGACCCTGAGTCTATCAGTGCTCATTATATAAGACATTCATTCAACTTTCGCCTAATATGCATTGTATTGGCAGTGTCGTAATCGCCTCGTGTTAATGAAAATGGTAATTAGGTCAGCTAAAACTAAGCGAGAAATCAGATGTTTGATTTTAGTACTGACTAGCGCTCGAGCTTCGAATGATTTCAAATTATACAACATTATTTTTAGTATATAATACAATATACATAGTTTGTTCAAATTTAGTAACTGAATCGATTCCAATATAATTTTTATACAATGTTATATTTTTTCCCAAAAATATTTAAAAAGGATCACAAGTAGTGTCGGTGGTTAGACACCACCGACACACTTGTGATCCTTTTTAAGTAGTAGTAGTACAACACAGTACACAGCAGGTCATAGTGGGCATTAGTACCAGCAACCACCAACAGGTAACATAACAAGCTTATAACTTCGTGATTTTTCATGATACAGTTATGAAATTTTGTACATAGATTCTTTACAGAGAAACACGTGTTTCGGGTTTCATATATACTAAAACTAATGTTGTAAACACAAACCTACCATTTTTTTATTAATCTTTCTATTACTGAAAAATATATCAAAATCAGTTTAGACAAGCCATAAATAGAGAAAGCAAAAGTAGACAGCAATTTTTAGTTTTATTTTATACTCTTTTACGATAAATAAAGCAGAGTGTTCACCTGAAAGGCTGGCTGCTTATCACTGTGGAAAGCTTTGCGGCTCCCGTGTAGCAGATAGACGCCGCGCTCCGTGGCGTCGGCGCACGCGTCACCGTACATGCACTGGTCTGAGCGGTAGTTATAACGGCATGACAGCACGTATACCGCGCGCTCGTGGTAGTGGAATATTATGTTTATTATGTCCTGCAACCAAATTGTTTTTTCAGTACACTCGATAACTCGCTCCTAGACTCGCAAAGTATTGTAGGTATTTCGCACTAGTGCTAAAAAGTGCGACGATCAGGCTATTACTGAGATAAGATTTGATTATTTCGAGTGCTTTGCCTCGTACTGTTTCTAGTTTATGTAGTAGTCCATGGTCAACATAATCAAGTGCCTTTGTCATATCCATGTATAAGACTTTTTTTTTCGTGGGGTAAATTATCTAATGACATCCCCTGCTCTTAGGCGGAGCGGGAGATAATGTCAGACTTTTGCTGACTAAAAACCCACTTTTTTTCCTTCTTCGCCATCGTTCCAGTGCTCCGGGGTTCTCTTACGCATCACCCATGGCCCCAGTAGGCTTCGACCCTGCCGAGCCCCTACGGGTTGGTTGACATCTCCTTGAGGTACGCGTCGAACACTACGCGCCGTCGACAACTTGGGCTCGGTCCGGACGGTTACCGGACGGCCGAACGGCGAGCTACCTATTGCTCGCCGTCAAGCAAACCAGCGCCTACAGTGGCTGGAAATCGGAATCGGAATCCCGGCGGCGATTGGAGCGTAAGGACCGTTGCCTCACGCGATCGGACGCCTCCTTTGCTAGCATTATTGCTTCGCAGAAGGAGGCGACCGCCTGCCACTCCTCCTCGCTCCGGACCATGGCCTGAACCAAGGCCCGGCGCGAGAGATCGCCGCCGCCGATTGCCCCCACGAGGACACGGCGTTGCTCTGCCCAAGCGGGGCACACCTCCACCGTGTGCTCTACCGTGTCCGCGGTCCACACAGTGGCGACACCCGGGCGTCGTTTCCGCACGAATCCGGTGCAGGAACCTCACACATCTCCTTGAGGTGCGCGTGGAACACTACGCGCCGTCGACAACTTGGGCTCGGTTCGGACGGTTACCGGACGGTCGGACGGCGAGCTACCTGTTGCTCGCCGTCAAACAAGCCAGCGCCTATGGTGGCTGGAAGTCGGGATCGGGATCCCGGCGCGGCGGCTAGGGGGCGTGAGGGCCGTTCTCTCGCGCGTGCGGCCGCCTCCTTTGCTAGCAGTACTGCTTCGCAGAAGGAGGCGACCGCCTGATCCATGTATAAGGCTGTGACCTGATTCTTTTTATCAAGTTCCGCTATAATTTTTTGTAAAAATTGATGCACTGCAGTATTAACCGTATCAAGTAATAGTATACGACCAACTTAAGGGATATTTATTGATTTAAGTACATAATAACACTTAAAGACGAATATAACAATACAGATAGAACAAAGGTGTTGCTTATTTCAAAATAAATATCTTTCAAACCTGTGACACGAGAGTTGGAAAAGAAATTAGAAAACTTAAAAAAGACTATAATATCTTAACGAAATTATCTTAAATATTTAAATAACTTTTATACATTAAAATTGTGTGTAACTTGATATATTACTTAAGCCTTGTTTCATCGCAATCGGTTGACAATATCGGTGGTACGAAGTTCACCGGGTAAGCTAATATATAATAATATTCAAAACGCAGTAAACAACATAATATATAAAATATGAAAATATATAAAAATAAGGGATGGTAGAGTCCGTCTATCGAAAGCGTGACTTGATAAAATGAGGACAAATCAAAAAATATTGAATGTGGTATTACTGTCATAGTAGGAGAAAAACATTTTGATACTTGAGTATTTTAGTATTAACGACAATTGTATAATACTTGTTTACGAATTATATTTTTAACTAGCTTTTGCCTGCAGCTTCAACCGCGTACAAAAAATATAGCCTATATCACTCAGGAATAAAGCGGATTTCAATTGGTGAAAAAATTTTAGCAATCGGACCAGTACTTTCAGAAATTACCTCCTACAAACAAAAAAACAAAATTTACCTCTTTATAATTTTAGTGTAGATTTAAAGAACGGCGCCCTACAGCGCCTTCAATTTATGCGTTTGTTGACAGCTGGCTGCGTTACCGTACCGATGCGTTAGTCGTACTGCGCACGATTGATCTCGGCAACTTGATGATTTTCACCAAGAGCACTAACAGTAAAATAGAATGGCAAGGGAAAGGGCTATGCTCGGAATTTCCTTGCGTGATTGAATCAGAAATGAAGATATCCACAGCAAACCAAGGTTACCGACATAGTAGCACGAAGAATCGCCAAACTAAAGTGGCAATGGGCAGTGCATATTGCACGCAGAACAGATGGCCGTTGGAGCCGAAAGGTTCTGGAGTGGGGACCGAAAGATTCTGGAGTGGCGACCGCGTACCGGAAGATGTAGGGTTGGAAGGCTTCCTGCAAGGTGGACCGATGACCTGGTAAAGGTTGCGGGAATCCGATGGATGCGAGACGCACAGGACCGTCCATTGTGGCGATACTTGGGGGAGGCTTATCTCCAACAGTGGACGTCTTTCTCAAATGATGATGATGATTAACAGTAATGTTTCTACGTCAGAGTCCATGGCTTGACTGATAGTGTGTCACTTGTATACAAACGCACGGCAGTCAGATACGCTTTCAATTTAGGCGTTTGGTGTCGGACTGATCCATACGGCAGCGGGCCGGTTGCGGGATTTAATCAGCGGTACGGTAAACGTGCAACAGGGGAGCAACATGAAACATATAAATTGAAAGAGCCAGCACACTATCATGACCAGCATACCAAAAGTAAAGTACGAGCAACTGTCCTCATTAAAAGACACTCAAATAACCTGATAAAGACATCTGATGGCATAAATCTACTTGCAGGATAATAAAAAAAATTAAACCTACCAGAAGAACAACGTACCTGATCACCCCATGGTATGTAGTCCTTCCATTTAAGCATGATCGGAGTGACATAGTCTACCCAGCCAAAAGACCGCATCCTCGTCAAATTCATTAACATCACGCCTGAGTTCAGACCTACAATTAACAGATGATTTTGTTTAAAAAAAATCCAAGGGCAAGGTTTTTTTTGTATGCACACTAGACACCTAGGCCTGACACAATCATCCGAAGGCCAACAACTGTCAACAATTGACAGGACACTACTGCCTCCTTTCAGGAGTACATCTATCTGATTACCATCTTGGACCAACGTGGCGGGAACTGGTTTCCCTCAAGGAGATAGGACCCCTCATCTAAAGGCCATATAAATATTTGCTTTGTGCAGGAATCAAAACTGTAAGACTCAACACAGCCATTCCACAAAATGTGCAATAATAGAAGTGCAGTGGTAAGAGGTACATTTTGGATTGAATAAAACTGCTGATGATGATGATTTTGTAAAGAAGTGCACTTTAAGTGTTTCTGGTCTGACTGCCAGTAAAGAAATATAATATCTCTGAAAAACAGACATTGTGTCTCTTCTAATTGTCATATAATTTTACATAAATATTTTTTTTTTTTTTTTGTCTTATATATATGGTTGGACTGTGCTATACTTTTAAGAACTTTATGTAATTACCCATATTAGCAAATAAATTATTATGAATTATTATTATTATGAATTATTATAACATACACATTGTGCATAGTATTAGAAGCATTGGAGCATTGATTGGATATGTACAGAGCTACAATTAATTCTAAGATGACAGCTAACAGGTTAGCATGAAATAAAATTATGTTCTGTGCAGACCCAAATTATCCATCCAAAGGTAGCATGATGGATGATTTACAGTCAAGATACAAAAACAAAAAAATTTACAAACAAGAACTTTTCTGGTTTATTAAATTTGCATGCATGTATAGATAATTTTATTGTACTACTCTTACCATATTTGCCATAAAAGGGATGTTTTGCAAATCTTGGATACCAAGAAACATTCGGATTATCATCTTCTAAAGACATAGCAGATATTTGTGATGTATTGAACTGTGAGAAAAAATGCCAGAGCTCTTCCACAGGGCCCAAGAACAAGGTATCTGCATCCACATAGATCATCGCATCAATATGAGGTATTAACTTCTGAAATGTAATAATTTTCTATTAACAAATATTCTTGTCAACTACTTTTTATATTTATATTAAGTTATTTATTAGTTTGGTTGTCAATCTATATCAATATTATGAATAAAGAGGAGAGATTTTTATTTGTAATATTCATTATTATTTGACTCATACAATAAATTAATACAATTTTAAAAAATCTTTCACCAGTAGAATGCTACTTTATTACTAAGTGACAAAGGCTTTACCTATATTGTTTACTTTTACGTGAGTAAAGCCGCTGGCAGGAACTGATATTTAATATTAAAATTTAGAAGAACAAAACTGTTGAAAAAATATTATAATATGGTAACAAGTTTCTTACAGGAATAAACAATCGTTGAGCTGCACATTTACTAAATAGGTTCATCCAGTCTTGTTCGTGTTCTTGAGGAAAGCTAACTTCATGAAGTTCAAATTCCAATTGGTTCTTTGTTAAATGCCTCCATCTCGTTAAAGTTTCATTAAATCTTGGTCTGAGACTATCGTCAGCGAATATTACGAAGTGTACTCGAACTCTTGTAAACAATAACACAGACTTAACTACGTTCAAAGATTCGTTGAATCTTGAGTCACAAACCACAAAAGATAACACTACTCTTTCTGGCTCTTGACTCTCCTTGTAGTTAAAAATCCTGGAAATATCATTAATTTATATTTTTTGGTGAAATCTAAAGGCGTTACAACAATTACAAGCAATAATCGTCATAAAGTGCATACTTACTTGGTGGACAGAGGTCTTTTGACTATAGAATACTCATTTTTATTACTACTAACTTTAGAATATAAGTATAGAACAGTAAAGCTGCTCAATATCAACAAAATCATAACTTTAAGTGATAACTTTTTCATATTTTTGCTGTTTAATTACTCTCACAACAAAACAGTGTTTTTCATTTTATTGACGCTACTAGTGATGTGCCAAGTACGGCTACGGCTTGACTCGATTCCTGCTTGGACTCGCTTACTCGAGGACCAAATTATTTTGATTCGGGTACACAATACTCACTTCCAGGACTCAAGTACGCAAGACTCGAGTCAGAAAGGATCGATTCTGAACTCGCTGACTTGATTTTATTACGAGAGTTCAGCTGACTCGAGTCTACCATTCGAGTTAAGTTGACTCGCTTGTACTCGATCTGTGTTTACATAAGAAATGAAATGACATTTTTTATAAGCGTGCACGCGTGCAATTACAGGAAAAGGGATCTGATATTGATTTGTAATAAAAGAAATAAAACTTGATCTCATTTCTAATCTCTAGATACCTCCTTAGTATGTTCTATATATATTTTTTTAGAGGTATTTGATTACAATAAAAATGGTTGATTTATTTATCGTTGTGTCATTATCCTAAACCTACTACATGCTGTCTGAAGTTTTCCTTATAGTTCTAAAAGTATCAATAACGGACTCTTCTGGAATTGAATTTCTAGACTACACTTCTGGACTCGAATTTCTAGACCTGAATCATGGACTCGAGTTCTGGGATCGAATGGTATAATCAAGTCGATCACAAATTGACTCGATCCACCAATAAAGCGGCTCGTCACATTACTAGACACTACTACTTGCTACTGACAGATATGACATTACAACAGTTAAGAATACTGTGACATTACACTGACAATGACGATGTCAATAACTCTACTGAACCGGCTCACTATTTCGAAACATTTTAGTGTTCCGAAAGATTGGAACAGCAGTAATGTTTTAAATGCATCATTTGGAACAATTGGAACACTGTAACACTCTTTACTTCAAGTGACCTGCAGTCTTTTTAAAATTCAAATTAAAACGTAAATAGTGTAAATTTTAATGAACTGAACTAAAAACATCTTAAATTATTCTCAAATCAAAATTGAATTAAATAAAAACTGTTACTCTGTATACCTGTACTGGAGTACGTAGCGCAACGTAACTGATCACAATTCATAACAGTTAGTGCCTGTGTTTGTATCTTTTGAGCCTTTGTTCCAAATGTTCCGTTTGTATCTTATGAGCCGATGTTTCAAATGTTTTATTTGTATCTTGTGAGCCGATGTGTCAAATGTTCCGTTTGTATCTTTTGAGTCGATGATCCAAATATTCCGTTTGTATCTTATGAGCCGATGTTTCAAATGTTCCGTATGTATCTTTTGAGCCGATGTTCCAAATGATACATATCACTGTTTCGGAACATTTCAGTGATTCAGATGCAAATGTTCCAATCGCAAAAATGACACACTTTTCCCACGCCTAGCGCAGACTGAACGATCTAAATGGCCTATTAAACTACGCATTATTCAGACAGTCTTAGTTAGTCTATGTAGTCGGGGGTCACGACCTATCCATTACGACTATAAGTTGGGTAGGGAAGTAATTACTCGTGTCACCAGCATTAAAGACTTGGGAGTGACTTTTGACCGCTGTTTAACTTTTAAGGATCACATTTCTGCCCTTGCAAAGGAATCTTTCAGGCGCCTGGGTTTTGTTTTGCGTAACGCCCGGGACTTCCGTAATCCCAGTGTTATTAGGCTTTTATACACCACTCTGGTTAGAACTAAACTCGAGGCAAGTGCCTGTGTGTGGCATCCATATACCGCAACTCAGACATTAATGCTTGAGAAGGTGCAGAAAACTTTCTTGAGATTTCTATTTCAAAGGTTGTACACTTTCTTTCCCTACATGTACCCCACCAATTTTCTTTTAGGGATGCTGGGTTTCAACTCGTTAGAGGTGAGAAGGGGCTTCGATCAGCTCGTAGTAGCTTGTAAAATCCTGAGCGGGCGTATTGACTGCCCTGAGCTCCATGACCTCTTCTGTCGACTGTTTGTGCCAGATAAATACATTGGACACCGTCAGAGCCGCCGTCACAATCTATTTGCACTTCAGCCATCTAGAACTGTCGCTAGAGCCGAATCCCCAGTGTGTCGTACTTTAAAAATGCTTAACGCCCTCCTGAATGCTGACCCTGAATGTGATGTGTTTGCGGACGAATGGAATAAAATAAGACGTGTTTGTCTGGTGTTCTGTGAGAGGCAGTATGCGAGGGTGTCCACTGTTCCATGTTAATATGTAGTATTGTATTTAATCTTATAAGTTTAAAAAAATCTATGTTAAATAATGTAAGTGGGTATACCGTTTTAATTAACTATAAATAAATAAATAAATAAATAAATAAATAAATAAATAAATAAATAAATAAATAAATAAATAAATGTAGCGTAACACAAAAAAAAAGAGCAACTTACGCCAATGTCGTATAAAGGAATGAAACAGAACAATGAAATACATTCTAAGACTGTCTGAATAACGCGTAGTAAGATAGGCCCGTAAGTCTTATTACACTACTGGATATTCAGACTGTACGACAGAAGATTACGATTTTGCCGTCGGAATTCAGAGTAAGCCAGTCTTACCCTTATTACACTACGCGATATTAAGACAGTCGGAATATGGTGTGCTGAATAACGCGTGTTGTAATCAGGGACCATTTTGGTTACCCATTGAAAGGGTTTTTGATAGGGTTTTGACAAAGTGTTGTTTTAAAACCCATTTCATATTGGTTACACTTATTTACGAAAACCCTCATCAATGGATAACCTCTTCCAAACCCTTTCGATTTGTTTACCTGTATATTCAAAAACCCATTCTTGGTGGTTTATACTTTTTAACGGTAACACGTTTTGAACGGGTTACCCCTTCAACGACTGTAACAGAGTTACTCATTCGGACTACAAATATTGTAATATTATCTCTCGTGCCTTACTTTAAAGTACTAAACTGCATGCATTCGGCAGGTACGCGTCAAGTCGCAACACGCAATCTAGGACCTAGCGACTCCACAGTCCATACACATTCGATTATTTTATGGTTATTATTGCAGTGATTTTAAAGTTAAATGTATTTTTTTTTCTGGAATAGTCGGGATTGTTTCATGTATAATCTTGTCTTTTTTACGGAATCATAAATGTCATTCGATCGTCTCACTCATCATTTAGTGCCCGAAGGGAAGATCAAAATCTATTCTTCCACTCCAACGTAATTTAAAATGATTTTATTTAAATCCCTTTGATTACCCCGACAAACCCTTTCAAAGGGTTATCTGCTTCAATTGGAACCGGTAACATCTTGAACTAGTTAAATTATTGATAGGGTTACCCTAACGTTAGTGTTATGAAAGGGCTAACACTACGAAGAGGTAACATTTTCCATTACTGTAGGCATACAATCTGTAACCCTTTTGAAAGAATTAACTTATATTCGGGGTTGTACGGTCCCTGGTTGTAATAAGCCCTTATAACTCGTTTGCTGAGAAGGCTGCGCGGAGTTTGCTGAGAAGGCTGAATTGATATATTTGCTGCCAAATACTACATAAACATTAGAATGTGTTACATCCGCATTGTAATGTAAAACAAAAAGAAACAACAAAATACGAAAGACATTATTATTTAAAACCCAAGAAAACATGGACGAAAGACAAGGCGATATGGTCAAACAACTATAGCCTTTCCAAAGGTGTAAATAGAAAAAAAAACAGTCATAATGTCACTTATGTCATATTTAATTAATGTCACCGACACCGAGTACTTTTCTAAAATACCTTATATTATCGGTCTGCGTTTGCGAAGAAATTCTTTTATTTTGAACTTTTATGTTTAAAAATATATATTTTTTATCTTACTGTTAATTCACGCTAAATACTCTCCAGCGTTTAGTGTTCTATTAACAGTTTGCACGTGTTATTGGCAAAATTGTGGTGTCTTTTCCACAAATGCCAATAAACATTATTTACAAGTTAATTTTAACTATCACTCGAAATGTTTTGAGATTTGAAACAAACAAACTTCAACATTGAGTAGTTTTAATTTTCTATAACGCTCCGACTCCGCTTGAATTACTTTTTTTTTAGACACTAGCTAGTCAGGTACAACTGAAGATTTGAAGTTGAAGCTCATATATATATATATACTCTGTATCTATTTCATAATGAGTACGAAATCGGAAGACCAGTTAAAAGAGAAAATAATAAATGTTGCAAAGAAAAATCCAAAAGGCATTTCACACAAAGACATAACAGCCGCAATTCCTGAAGTATCATCTGCTGATCTTGTATCTGCAATCAATGAGCTGTTACAGCAAGAATTTTTCGATTTATTTAATCAAAATGGTGTTTTAGTCTATAGGTAAAGCATTTTGTTATTACATTATTGGAAATGATCTTTACTCTGACTACTGATCAAATATTGTAATTCAGGTTAAAAACTCAAACAAGTAAGCAAGCAGTGAAAGGCGCTGACAATGAAGAAAAAGTTGTGTTTAATTTAATAGAAGAAGCTGGAAACAAGGGTATATGGATAAGAGATATCAGAGTTAGGTCTAATTTGGCTAACACACAGTTAACTAAAGTATTGAAAAGTCTTGAAAGCAAGAAACTGATTAAAGCTGTAAAATGTGTTAATGTGAGTAAATAACTACTTGCTAATAATATGGTTTGCTTTTGATAGTCATCCAACAGCTCATAAAAGGATTGAAAATTAGTCAGTTGCTGTGCCAAGATAATATATGGTGAACAGGACTATGTAATTATTGTTAACAAGATATCATTTTAATTTACAGGCCTCTAAGAAAAAAGTGTACATGCTTTACAACTTGGAACCTGACAGATCTATATCAGGAGGTGCATGGTATCAAGATCAAGATTTTGAGTCAGAATTTGTGGACATCCTAAATGTCCAGTGCCACAGGTTTCTAAGTCAAAGGTCTGATAAAATGAAAAACAATCCACGTGGACCAATTGTAGGCAGGACTCAGTCTTATGCCACAGCTGCTGAGGTACAAAAGTATATCACAGATCTAGGAATAAGTAAGGTAAAGTCACTCAATAATTGCAGCTTATTTTTATTAATAATCTAAATGCTATAGATACATTTCTTTATGTACATAAGGATTATCATCACTAAACTATTATTAGATTTAAAGCAATAAAGTACTCTTGCACATTCCATAGGAAATTTTGTATCAAACAAAATGCATATTAGTTAATGTTTCAAATATTGTGTATGTATATTTCATCCATAATATATCAAGCTTTGAAAGTGCCAAGAACATTGTACATAACCTTTTTATAGTTCAAAATTCAAAGTTAATTAAGATGATCTGCATGAATATCTAATAAAATATCTATAAGTATACATACCTATAAGATTATAAAATGTACATTGCTGTTGATTATATGACTAGTGCTCACCCTCACTTGTGTACATTGTATGAATTAAATTTTTGTGACTGTCAATGTATTATTGTTTCAGGTTGAACTAGATGTAGAAGACGTAATCACAATACTAAATACTTTGGTCTATGATGGTAAGGCAGAGAGCAGCGTTTATCCTGATGGGAGTAAAGTTTATCGCGCAATAGACCCTCTTATGCCTGCACCAGGGCTAGTACAAGTGCCGTGTGGAGTTTGTCCACTCATCCATAAATGTGCTTCCACTGGACTCGTTACCCCACAAGATTGTACTTACATGAAAGAATGGTTGGAATAAAAAAAAATTACATTAAGCTATGCTTATTTATTCCCTGATGCCTAATTTACTACAACAATTAATACAAATTTAATTTAGTACCTACTTAATCTTAACTAGTTAAAAAAAGATGAACATTGGATAAATACAATTTCGGCACCACCTATGCGTATTCTATAATACATATAAGGTTGTCAGTAAAAGCTATACAGATTCCAGCTTCTGTATTACCTCACACTATAAATAGTATCATCACAATATATATTTTCAAACACTACAAAAAGTAACCATACACAATAAGTCTCCTTTTGCTAAGTTTCTTTACTGTTTGATTCAAGAAATAAAAATAAAAAGACATCTAAAACAAGTAACAACATTACTAATTAAATCAACTGTCTTATGTATAGAAGAAGCAACATAACATTTAAAGTTTTCAAAACAAACTTCTAAAATTATTTTCTATATTATATAATGCTGAGGTGAGTACGGCAGGCTCCCTTTTTGGATTAAATGCATTTGCTTCTGTAGCTGTTGTTTCCTCATGTACTATGTCCCTATTGTTGTTGTTAGGGAATAGAGAACTAAAGGCATCCATCTGGATATAGTTAAGAGACTGTAGAATCAATCCCTTATTAGGGTATGGAGTAGCAGTAACAATGACTGTATCATAATGAGAGTCCTGATGGTTGCAATTCTGAGGCTTTGGTGCTTCTGGAGTTGGATGTGGTGGTGTTGAAGGAGGTATCAGTACAGGAGGCTCCTTCAACACTGGTGGGGGAGTTTTTGGTTTTTCTCCACCTGAAAGTTAATGTAGGTATAGATAACTTTACCTTCATATTGAGGGATTTAAAGAATGCCAAGAACTGAAGTAAAATACTTACTTATTGAATAAATAATCCTCTCCATCTCTCTCAGCTGGGTTTGTTGCGTCTGAACAGTAAAGTACAGATCCGTTATGGTATCAGAAATGTGCTTCATTTCCTCTTCCTTCTTGGCTTCTTTGGCAGCTTCCTTTTTACTTTGCCTGAAAAAAAAATATATACTCACAAGATATCCTTTGCACCTACTTAAAGAATTGACCCAAGATTTTGGAATAAGTACACCAGAAAAAATATGTAAGCCCTAATTATATGTTTTTTGAAATTATAGATTTTACAAAAGTAACTGTTATTCTTTTCTTAAAGATGGCTACCCCTTGGTAGGTTTGCAGTAGATCAGAAACTTATTTTGCTCTCTGCTAAAATGAACTGGTAGCCTGAAATAATATTAACAATCCTGACATGTAATATAGTGGCAAAGAATTAGTGTCTAAACACACTATGCTGAAGGTACACGACCGAAGTTCGGCATGATTACCCCTGCTATGCTATTTGAAATACTGATGACACATTATGTCCAAATTACGTTGCGTTACAGCATACAGCCGAACTTCGGTACGGCGTAAGTTTAGCGGCAATTCGGTGGCAACGTATTCTGTAGAGCACATGTTACACGCGACTGATGTTCGGTTCAATTGCCGATGAAAATCCGGGGCGGAGAGCAGCAGGAGGCAGGTATGCCCGCGTCTCGTGTGTTCGCCCATTGTGTTTATTAAAATATTAATGGAACCCTAAAAGGATGACTGTGTTTTACGTCAGTGCTCAAGACTGTATACACAAAGTTGCGCAACTGAATTTCTGCTGCATAAGTTCAGCACTTATGGTGTGTCATCTCAGCTGAATATGTCAGAACGTAAAATCAGCCGCGGAATTTCGGTCGCGTAGCTTCGGCATAGTGTGTTTAGACACTTGCATTTTATTCTAAGTATATCAAAAAGATATACAAAAAAAACCTTAACACTTCAAAGCTAGGCAATTTTCTAGTTCAATTTCCTTGGAATATGTTAAAAAAATAAGAAAGTTCGCACAAATTTCATTTTTAAAGGTTGTAGTCATAATTATATGAATGTGTTTGAATTTAGCAAATTCTTTGTGTGATGCCAACCAAAAATATTATTGATTTACCATTACCATTTTTTTTTTTTTTGGAAAAATGGATGTTTCCTAAATGAAATGACACAGGAATGTGCCCAAGCTAGTCTAATAAATGTGTATTGCAATTTTAACATTTAAACTAGAATCATTTCCTATTCAATTTATAATTATTTAAAGTTGTCTGTGCTTACCTGTTGTATTCAAACATTAATATGGCCGCTCCTATGGTGAATATCAATGATTCACCTAGAAGGTTTGCACCAAGCTCAATCGCCATTTCCTGACTGAGAACTGGTATATTTACTGGTCTACCCAAATTTAAAATCCACATTTTAGCCTTTACTTCACACCAATTATAAACTGAAAAAATAAGCCTTTATATTAAAAAGCCGTCTGCTAGCCTTTTAGAAAAACTAGGTTTTGTGTTATTAGTGTAATAATGATGATTTAATGAAACGAAGGTACTGTTCATTCCGATAACGTTTTCAAAAGTGGCGATGTCGTAATCGCTAGGAAGAGGTTTCCTGTTTTAGTCAAAGACAGCAGCATTTCAAATATTATATGATAGAATTATTGTGGCTTAGGTGAACAATATCAACACTTACATTGGGCAGGAGGCATACAGACATAGGTTCTAAAAAAAGGATGATGTTTAGCTCGTTCTTTGCAAGCATTTGCAATCGGTTTACTTATCTGCTTTATTAACAAAGCGCCTAGTTTTGCAATTGGAAATGCTCCTACAACCATTGTTAGGTTGAAAAAATTATGTCTATTTGATTATGTAGTCAGACAGTGCAAGTGCAAAATTTTACAAAATACTAAATAAGCACAAGGTCAGTATTATTGTCTATTCGATTGATTGGTTGACAATTTGACATGTTGACATAAGTTGAAGCAGTGTTGCTAAGGTAAGGAAAAACATTGACATCTACAAAACGTGAGTTTTAAGATAGAACTACACTGCGCACACATGTGCCACACACTAGGTGTGTATAACTCTTGAACTCTACTGAACCGACTCACTGTTCCGAAAGATTGGAACATATTGTAATGATTTAAATGCATCTTTTGGAACATGCAGTCTTTTTAAAATTCAAATTAAAACGTAAATGATGTAAAATTTAATGATCTGAACTAAAAACATCTGGTTTAAATTAGTCTTAAATCAAAATTCAATTAAACAAAACTGTTGGAGTATGTGGCGCAACGCAACAGATCACGATTCCTAACAGTCAGTGTCTGTGTTTGTATCTTTTGAGCCGTTGTTCCAAATGTTCCGTTTGTATCTTGTGAGCCAATGTTCCAAATGTTCCGTTTGTATCTTTTGAGCTGATGTTCCTATTGTTCCATTTGTATCTTGTGAGCCGATGTTTCAATGTTCCGTTTGTAACTTTTGACCCAATATTCCAATTGTTCCGTTTGTATCTTGTGAGCCAATGTTTCAAATGTTCCAATCGTAAAGATTAAACACTTTTCCCAAGCCTACCACACACGCTGATCTGGGCGCGTCGATCTCCACTCCATACTTTTTATATGGAAACTAGACTTGTAGAGCTACATACACTTGATCCACGACACGCCATACGACGCTACATGCACAGAGAACTTTGTAACATACTGTAAGCTACATGTGCGACACCGACCGGGCGACCCAGCGATCCCTGATTGCATGTGCTTAGTGTAGTTCTACGTTTCTACTTCAGACACTGATCTCTACTATTTATTACACATAGAAATCAGTGACGTCAGACGTCTGTTGCGTCATTCTGCGAGCGACGACGCCGACGGCTCGAGTAACATCTGCGGTTAAATTATAATAACGAAGATGATTGATGAACAGTTAATTGAAAAGGTTTGCATAGTATCCTGTCTCGTAAAAATGTAAACTTTAACAATATAGATATACCAACATGAAAAAAGAAACCGGCCAAGTGCAAGTCGGACTAGTAAAAAAAAAATAAAAATCACGTTTTTTATTTGACAGCTCCACTTAAATATTTATTTTATTCTGTTGGTATTTGTTGCTACAGCGATTACAGAAAAATACAGCTGTGAAAATTTCAACTGTAGCTGTCACGGTTCATGAGATACAGCCCGGTGACAGACAGACAGCAGTGGAGTGGAGAGAGTTTATTGTCATGAATTTCTTCAATTTGTGCTTTTGACATGCCAGAGTACGTGAAGAAACGAGGTTGAATCTACTTCTAAATCTTTGACGAAATATGATATTCGTTAACTTCTTCTATTCTTGAGTTTATGTGAACTTAGTATTTTCTTTTTCTATTTTTACTTGATTTTTTTTTTATTCTTTGTGCTCTAAAGCCATAAAAATAAAACATCTTTAAATTCGCTGTCTGATTCGTATATTTCTAACAAACTATACAGACGACATCCACCGTTGAAATGAAAGGTAAGACTTACTGACAAGAGGATATTAAGCATCTCATCTTATCTCATCTCAACTCATTTCATATGATATTATGAGTTTTGTGTAAAGCTTAAGCTTTCTATTGCCACCAAATACTACAAAAACATTAGAATGTGTTGTACATGCATTTGAATGGTAAACTAATGAACTATTCATACGAATACACGGCTCAAAGAACTTAGTATCCAAGCCAATAACAATCTGTGCTGACAAGTCATAGACTAATATTGACAACATTGACAAATGACAACTGACAAATTAAGTTCTATATTTACTATACTTTTTGAGTATTGGCAAAATTGTGGTGTCTTTTCGTCGAAGAGTTGAAGTTGATATAATGAGTGTTATGCCATTTACATAGTACTTTGTAACATACATGCCATTAATGAAGACTTGAAGTTGAGTTAATGAGTGAAGTGTGACTAACATATATGTACTTAAAGTACGAGTCAAGAATATTTATTTATTGACATTCTTCTTCAACTACATATTTTATTATACATTATATATATCGTGCTTCATGTGTATAAGCCACAAAGCCCACAAACAATCGAGCGATTTATTTGTATACATATATCACGTCAAAGGTCTTGGCACACCTTGCGTTATTATTGTGTTTCAAGTGCTATCTTAAATTAACTACAGGTTATCAGGTATTTCTTTCGAGGCAGGGCTCAGAACAGATTTAGCTCTCGCAAGTAAACACATGACGGTATAAAAATACAAAAAAGTTTCAAAAATCATAAAAACATGGAAAACCGAATTAGATGTTTTGAAGAAATAGCTGCTGAAGTATTTGATGTAGAGAATGCAGTGACCGATTCGTCTTCTGATCAGGTATTTAAAATTAGTCTTTATTATCTAATATACAATGTAAATGAAACTTAGCAGGCTTCATCATATATTTATATATTAGAGGTTGTAATTTTATCATGGTTTACTAATCTTCATAAAATAAGACCTTCACACTATTCAGTAACTAACATTGTAAAAAATTTCAGATTGATGTTGAGACTATGATACTGAAAATTTACAAACAGTTTGAGAAGAATGCTGAAATTGAACCAGAAATACCTGTAGTACGAAAAAGAGTTCATAGTCAATTATTAAAAGATTGTCTAGGATCGTTACCACAGAGCTATGAATGCTTGGACGCAAGTAGAACATGGATAGTCTACTGGGTCTTGCACTCATTGTGGCTACTTAATGATATGCCTGATGCAGAAACATTATCCGATGTAGTCAAGTTTCTGACATTATGTCAGCATGAGGAAGGTGGGTATGGTGGTGGTCCCGGACAGTATCCTCATCTTGGGACTACTTATGCTGCTGTAAATGCTCTTAGCATTATAGGAACTGAGGAAGCGTACAACTCTCTGGACAGAAGCAGTTTACAAAAGTTTTTATGGACTGTGAAAGATGTTGATGGATCATTTGCTCTCCATAGAGGTGGGGAGCAAGATATCAGAGGTGCCTACTGTGCCGTCAGTATAGCCAAAATAACAAATACATACACAGATGCCTTATTTGATAAAACAGCAGAATGGATAGTCAGCTGCCAGACATATGAAGGTGGATTTGCTGGGTGCCCTGGCATGGAGGCCCACGGTGGATATGCATTCTGTGGAATTGCATCTTTGGCATTGCTGAATAAAACACATTTATGTGATGTTGATGCACTGTTGAGATGGTGCGTTAATCGTCAGATGCGTGTGGAAGGTGGCTTCCAAGGAAGAACAAACAAGTTGGTGGATGGATGTTATTCATTTTGGCAAGGAGCTGCTTTTCCAATTATCAGTGCTATTCTCTCCCAAGGTAAAATCTATTTGGATAACCCTTTAAGAAATCAACTATGAAAAACTGTGTTCTAGTGCTAAATAGATTTCATATTTTTTGTTAGTTCTGGGTACAAATTTTGCACACTTTGTTTTTCTCATTTGAATATTAGTTAAGTTATTAATTATTTTGTAATTGAAAATGATTTTGCATTACCTTTTTTATATTCACCACTCATACTAATTTTTTTTCAGAGAATAAGGAACTAATTGAAACAGTCCTTTTCAATCAAGGTGCCTTACAAGAGTACATAATTATATGTTGTCAGGCCTTGCCTGGTGGTGGGTTTATTGATAAACCTGGCAAGTAAGTAACTTTAACATCTATTTTTTTCCATTTACCTACAGAAAATTTTTCTCTATTTGAAAATTGTGTTTTAAATAAAAGGGTAAAAAATACCAATAATACCAAGTTATCAAGTGGTCTCTATGGTGTTGTATTACTCAAAATCCGTCTCAGTCTCAATGACGTGATAGACGTGAGGCAAACGCGTGGGTCCCGTTCGGCGTGTTGAAATGATTCTGAGGAATTTGAATATTTTACCTAGTAAATGGAATTCACATTCATTATCACGCAGCAACCGTTTGGACACCACGCGGTGGCTGCAAGAGTCCTTTCGCATCGTTAAACTGAAGTCAATGGCAAGGTTATAAAAAAAAAAAATGAACATGTAACACACATTATGTATCCCAACGCCAATTAAAACCATCATAATTCCAGTGTAATAAAAAACGACGGAGCCATACAGAACGGATGGCACTATCCCTATTTTATAACAAAATCATAATGGCATTAGCACTTTGCAATACTAGGGCGGATATAACCTGAACATCTTAAGGAAATGTGGAACATCTCTTACCAATTTTTGTTTGTACGCCGCAACTGTATTTACGTTTTGCACATAATATTTTTTTTGTAACGACGTATGATGAAAGATACTACATATTAATAAGCATACTACACAAAAGAAATTGAATTAAAATTCAGTCTTTGGGCTCCATAATTATATCACGGAAACGCGACACTTTCAAGTCATTATATTTTTGCAAATTATTATTTCTTCAAATGTGCACAACTCCTAATAATACAGTTAGATTGTACGCCGTAACTTGGAATATTCAAGTTGAATAGGCTAGCTAGCTTAGAATAAAAGTCTAACCCACTTTGGCATCAGCAAATAAATGGATTATAACCAGGACCGAGAGGTTTAAAACGTGGGCAAGCCACAGTCACGTTCCCTCTTTGATGATTGGCTACAGAGGTGCCATGGCGTTCTCGGTATCCATCTGACGCAGGACCTCACCAGAAATGGGTGTTTCGGGAGGTAGCTGTTTCTAATTCAGGCGGAAGAAACGCCCGGATGCCACCATTGTGCGTGTCACCTGCAGGACACGATGGAACATATGGTGGAAGTCTGCTCCGCTTGCCCTGAGCACCGCACCGGCGCGCGGCGCCGTGTCCGGGAAGGGAAATCGGCGGCTTCTGCTGTGAAGCAGTAATGCGAAGGAGATGGTCGTAACTGTGAGAAAACGGACGTCTTCATACCCCTGACGCCGCCACACGATACGTTCCGGGCGACGGGAGCTACTAGACGATTTCCAGCCATCGTAGGCGCGTGCTTGCGGGCAACAGCAATGGTCGCTCCCCGTCCGTTAAGAACTAAGCCTGAGTGCACACGCGTCTCAAAAAAAGTGTATAAAATGTGCAAAGATTTAGATTTATATGATGTAGAGTATCTAACAAACTTTTATAATTTTGAGTAATCTGTACATATTTTTATCTTGTAACTTTTTCACATCCCCCTTTTTGACGTTTTCATTTATAGTCTCTTAACAAATTAGGTTTATCTACTTTTGCCTATTTAATAACCATAACCAATTGTTTCAGGCATAGAGATATTTATCACACTTGTTATGCCCTAAGCGGATTGTCAGTGGCACAACACGGCACTGGGGCTGGCGACCCGTTCGTAGTCGGCAGACCAAGCAATGAACTCAACAGAATACACCCCCTGTACAATGTTGCACCACATCTTGCCTACAATGCTGTTCATTATTTCATCAGACATCCACCACCAGTAAAGGACAAAAACTAATATTTGAAGACAATTCCCTAATGCTTAGATGAATTTTCCACCATAGTGTTGATTTCCTATGTCATAGGGCTAATTTCTGAATTGTGAATTTGTAGTTATAAAGTTTGACTGGTTTTCAGACTAAAATAGAGTTTGATATTCAACTATTAATTTGTAATTCAGAAATTGAGGGTTAGTAAATAATTTTTTCCATGTGTTGAACCTATTATAATTTTGAAATTGTAACTCCGGTAAATTATGGCTGGACTAGAGCTAGTAAGGACATGGGACACTTTTTATGACTGTAGTATGTTGCAGTTCAATAATTTTCGTCATTCACACGGGCGTTGCCACGGGCCAAATCTAGACCTATATTATTTTTACACTGACCTTTGCCATCAGCTTCGCCCGCGTGAAAGCCGAACAGTAAATCCTATGCCTAGGTACAAGGAATTAAATAGTATCACATGTCA
Organism: Mythimna vitellina; assembly: GCA_949316375.1. Classification (NCBI taxonomy): domain Eukaryota; kingdom Metazoa; phylum Arthropoda; class Insecta; order Lepidoptera; family Noctuidae; genus Mythimna; species Mythimna vitellina. The sequence continues at coordinate 9,664,513 of OX438703.1, read as the reverse complement.
TAATGTAGAAAACAGTTGTTGTAACAGGTGAGTGACATTGTTGACATGCAATTTGATGAATTGAGCCTTATTGAGCACTCCTTGTGATGATGATTTAACTGTGAATTTTTACTTTTTAGTTTGCTCTACACATTCATCATGCAAGCTTGTAGAAACTTGTCACATAAAATAACTTCTCAAAATACTAATTTTTTAGAATTTGGGTTTGCAAATACCTACATGTAACCATCAAATTTTTAAGTATATTTCAAGAAAAGATGTTAGCTGCGTTTGCAGTGACAAGAAATATATTAAACTTGGTACCTATCATGTTTGTGAAAGATAAAGATATACATATTTATTGCGTGACTCATGTACACACGCAATAAATATGTAAGATCTTATTAATAAACATTACATTTTTAGTTTCAACAGTCTACCCAATTCGGATATGCAATAGTATTTACGGAAATTAGGTATTCACAAATTTAATTTTTATCACAAATATATATCTATCAAAAAATATATATAAAAAACACTCATGCAGACTATAAAAGAGATTTGCCGAGTTAAAAGTAGCAAAAGCATACCATATCAGAAACGTCATGACTTGCCAACATGCTCGCTAAGACGATTCGACCGTGACCACTCTGTCCCAATTTTTTTTAGATTTATACTACCCCCATAGTCTGGCAAATAATCTAACAGCAAGCGAAGCAAGTTCGGGAACTGCAATGCATTATCTATCCTTTCACGGAAATGCTAGGTTCTAAGAGGATAACGAGAGTTGCGTTCGCTCGCCCACTTTGAGCCCCCGTCACGTCGTCATGTTAAGATTCTAAGCTTCTTGCTTACTTCTAATTAATATGTTTATCGTGCTAATGGTTAAAATATAATTTTTACAATGTTGGAGTCGATTGATCAGGGTCAAGAAGTTGTGGGGTCGACAGGTCAAAGTTGCTGATTTGGGCAAAAATTTATCAGCTGTTAGCTGAATAATGCAGGTGGTTGCATTATATTAGCGTTATTTGAGCATTATTAAAGGTAACAGTCGCCCCATGAGCTGAATTTTGACTGATTATTAGAGTATGTGTTACCTTTTATACGACACTAGCGACCCGCCCCGGCTACGCACGGGTGCAATGCTGATAAGTCAATGCCGCTAAGTCCCTGCATTTTAAATCTGTAAAATCTTCGAAAATATTCATTTAAATTACGTGCTGTATAAGGCCATATTGATCTATTTTATATGCACAATGTATTTAAGCTAAATAATTGGACAAGGAATATTGGATAAGCTGTATTGCTTAAAATTGCTTCGTAATTATGATACTATTTCCGGTAAAAAGTAAAGGATATAAAATGGTTATTGTGAGTTATCCCTAAGAGGTAGACAGACATATACCATCGCGGACTTTTTTTTGGACCTTTTAAGGTGTATAATACTGTAGTAGGTACATTATTTTGATCTATCTCTAAGGGCCATTCAGCCAGCGTTTGCAATTTAAGTGCAAAAAATGTGTTTATTTACCATATCACATTAGAAACATCTAAAATTACCAGTGTTTCTCTACTATATTATGTATTATACGTATAAACCTCCCTCTTAAATTCGTCGATCTATTAAAAAAACCGCATCAAAATCCGTTGCGTAGTTTTAAAGATCTAAGCATACATAGGGACAGACAGCGGGAAGCGACTTTGTTTTATACTATGTAGTGACAATAAAGTCCTTGTTACCTATTTTTAAGCACAAAAGACACTCCAGGATATTTCTAACTCTTCTATGGACTTGACAATTAAGTAGCAAAATTGTGAATAATTTTCACCCTACTACTTTATTATTTTGTTAGGTTGTTTTGTGTGAACCATTTTGTAAAGTATTTGTGGTGAGATAGGCTAAACTTTGTTTTTTCCTCCATGTGTATGAAATTCGATGGGAAAAAGAATTTATTTTCAAATAATATATGATTATAGTCGAAAATTTTTCACGCGCTCTCAAAATATCACTTCACTTAAAAATTATAGCATAAAATAGGTTGATGATGTATTATAAAAAAGGTTTTTTTATGTTTCCTTTGTAATTTGACAATAAGCGGTTTACAAGTATTCAGCTCTCACCGAAATCATGGGTAACATGTGAGCTAATTTATAGCAGTTTGCTGTACTTAATTCAGCATTATATAAATTCACCCTTAACAATATGGCTGAACATGTGGGCTTTATAAGAGCTACTATAAGATTGCCTGTAACAAGCTGATTAACATTACAAAGTTCCACTGTGTGCAGCAAAACGCATTATATCATTGTTAATTGCAGTCAAAGAATAACTGATTAAATTATAGTAGCTCACGTGTTCTTTCTTAAAATGCAAGCCGTCTAAGGGTACAATTATGGTCTTCAATTCAGAATATAGCATAGTTTAAGTCCACAAAAATCCTTCATTTGCAACTTACATTACTATTAATTGCTAAAAGCTGTATTTCCAGTGTGGGTAAGAGATGGCGCTAGACAACCTGTATAGCTCTGTCTCTTACCCACAGTGAAATAAGAATTAAACAATCTTACTTTGAACGTCATGGTAATCCCGCAGGTCGAGTGTACTGTAATAACTCTTCATAAATGCTATAGTTACTGATATTACATATTATAATGCAGTTTTGTGCTACATGGGAAGCCAATAGATAGCCTCCAAATTATCTATGTTATTATTATTCTGTCGATGTATAAGTAATGTTATTACATCATAGATAGCTAATAAATATACCTACTTTATTATTCACTTGTAAATAACCAGAAGTTCTATAGGTATTTTATACGTCCATCATTTATTTTATTTTATAGGGATAAAAAACAGTAGTAATATCGGCACTTAGTCAATAGAAGTAACATATACACTACTGACGTTATCCAGAGATAATTATACAAAATAGCTGGCTGTTGAAAAACAAAATCTATGTGTAGGATAAACAACGAATTCTAAAATCAAGTGATAGATAAAGAGTGGTACCAGAATGGAGTATTGGAGCAACACCAATGCATTCAATTCCTATTAGAAGTCGACCATAATATTAATACTTATGTACTTACCTATATTGTTTGTAAATAAGATTCAAGAGACCTATTTAAAATTAATGTAGCACTGAAATTTCTTATATTCATTACAAATATTCTCTATAGAAATGTTTCATTTCAACCTGGTCCAACATCGCCAAGCGCTTCTAATTTGTGTTACTTTTTTAGTGTAAAGTTTATTCCATGGATATAATAAGAAAGGAGGAGACATGTTAAGTAGTAAAAAATGTACCGAAACACGATGTCTCCAATTTCCCTACCACCGCCGACACTACTACATATGCAGCAATAGTTACGCAGTCGCGCACACATTCATAAATCAGTCCATACTATACAGTCAATTATAAACCTTATAGCCCTAAAAACAGCGTGTATTTTCCATGCACCGTACAACTTACGCACAAATTAAAGGTCGATTTGCTATGCAAAAGCAATTTATTTTACATTAACGCTAGTGATTGACTAAATAAAAAAGTTATCGACTTTTTCACTTTTTGTTGTGCTATTTCTTTTGGCTCCCAAAAACAAAATCAATATGTCCAGAAAATAATAGAATAATAAAATTTGTTTTTCATAAAACCCAAAAACTCTAACCATTTACCCGCATTAGGCTATTACATACGGCATTTTAGAATGTCAATATCAAATACTAAAAATCGGCCAAGTGCGTGTACCATTGGTTAAGTTCTTAAAGAGTAAGGCCGCCACGTGTGACCTTGCTACCTGCTACCACAGCTACTCGAACAAAATGCATTCCCACGCCAAGGACGCGCTTTTTTTAACGTTACGGACTAAGAACTTAACCAATGGTAAATTAATATCTACAAAACTATTAACCAATAATGTTGTACAGAATGTCCCGCTAAAACGAATTATCCACTAAAAACACTTTTCGCTTGGTTCGTATGCGTTACGCTAAAACTATTGTCTAATCACTATACATTATGCTGTTCCCTTCTCTGGCGCCAAAACTGTTGTCCAATCTCAGCGCCGGACTCTGGTCTTTCCAGCGCGTCCCACGTGGTGTCGCTAGCAACGCTGTTCGGGCGCATCCTTGGCGTGGGAATGCATTTTGTTCGAGCACCTGTGGTAGCAGGTAGCAAGGTCGCACGTGGCAGCCTTGGAGTACAATGGCTGCGTGTTTCTTGCGTGGTAAAAGTGATGTGCTGTGTGGTGGCTACATTACTTTTGCGACATCTATTATGTACACCACTGTATTTAGTAGATCTACATTTACCTACTAGATAGATAAATATGACGTCACTACCTCAGCAATGTTTCTGATCGGGTTTTATAACATAAAAGCTAATTTGTTTTTAAATACAATACTCAAGATTCTAAATTATGATCACTATTGCTTCTTTAATAACTTTGAATTTATGTGAAAAAGTCACAAGTTTTTATTAGCAACATCTTGAAATGTTTACACTGCCACCTGCACACCAATATTGCTAAATCTCGTAAACCAGGTAGGACCTACTTATTTTGGGTACCTAAATATTAACTTTGTCTTGGAGGGTAGGTACTTATTACATAGGTACTTATTATATAGGTACCTACTTGAGGCCGGCGACAAGCTTCTTAAACTTGGAATCGACATCTAATATCGGTTTTCTGCGGCGCCCGGTACGCTAAAAATCGCCTTTCATAGACTTAGAGACTTAAATTTAAAAGGGTCCTGTTTCGGCTAGAAATCAATGACTATACAACCACTTGACTGCTCATACGGGCGACTGAGGCTCACGACACCTAAGTGCAGTTGTATATATATTAGATGACAATATTAATGCCTTTTTTTAGTTCTGACCAGTTATTGGATCTGTGCACACGCGATAATTTTGATAACTTTAAAACATTTATTGCATAAAACAAAAGTAAAAATGAGTAGGTACCTGTTCAATTAAATGTTGTCGAAATGTTGTGAAAATCGTCTAAAACATCTAACTATAAAAATATGGCATAAATCTCCATCGGTAAGTAAAATACATTTATAATTTGTTAACATTATTAATATTGCAGAGCTCAAGCTAAACTGGTTGGTTACGAAAAAAGTGACACCGCATTGATGTCTTTTTCAAAAGTCCCTTACTTTCACTAGAATATTAGATAAGAGGTCTATCCCTTTCCATATGTAACTTTTTACGTAACTTTTTACGTAGTGCTGAAGTGCTGTGATAACTTCAAAAGAAAGTCGAAAAATTATTTATCGATGATTCCCAATGTTACCTAAATAAAAATTGTTTTAATGTTTACATTTTAGATTTCCAAATATTTCGGAACTTTAAAAAAATGGATTAAGATCTCAAATCTTTTATCCGGAAATTATTGATTAAATTAATCCATTTAAAAAAATCAGTAATAGCTTGAGGGACATCGTCCAACCTAGCCGTGAAATTAAAATTAAGAACTTTTAATAGACATTACTAAATATATACCGGAGATTTATTGCGAAGAACGGCATGATTGACATATAATATCGGGCTTGTCATCATCCGGGAGAATTAATTCGTCACATTATCTCTGATTGTACTCGTCTGGCTAAAGGAGATTACTTGCATAGGCACAACTTGGTAGCCAGGTTTATCCATCAACAACTTACTTTGAAATACACACTTACATGTGAAAGCCGAAAAAGATTAAGCATCTCGACGAGGCCCGCAAGGTTATCGACATGGACTGTGGGCATGGGATGTGGACCAGATGGAATGACCGGCAGAATCCATTTTTTGCTCAGGCAAGAAATGGATTCTACTAGTCATTACTATACCTACTACAAATTTTCAATGAGGCAATTGCGTGTACAAATATAGGAGTTATATCCTTGCAAATAGACATAGTACTTACTATTTATATGCAATTTTTGACATACTTCGTTATGCGGCGTTTTTTTTTTAATTCTTAAACTTCTAAATAAACATTTGTCTTGGTGCACGCGATTATTGCGTCTCAACCAGCGGCGGCGGTCTAAACCACTGCGCTAAACGGGTCGTCGAGTAATGAAAAAACTGGGCAAGTGCTAGTCGGACTCGTGCCCTGAGGGTTCCGTTCAAACTTATCTATGTAAAGAGTTCAATTCCTGATTGGAGTCTCGAAGTTTTTTCCAAATCGCAAAAAAATAAATTGTGACGTAACAACAAATTTACTGTTTTCAGATTTATTCTTATACTTGTGTTATAAGATCTTGCTTTATGCAAAATTTCAAGATTCTAGGTCAACGGGAAGTATTTTAGAATTTTGGTTCACTTGAGTGTCGAAATATACGTTTTTTGCGACATAAACGGCCATATCTTTTTTTATCGTTAATTTCGAAGTTTGATTTTTTCACAGCTTCAAGGAACCGCAGACCTAAGTAAATGGTTTCAATTTCAACTCGATAAGTTTACGCGTTCCCGCGATAAAGTGTCTTGACAGTTCTTTTATACAATACTGTCTATATAAATGTACAATTATCAGGTATGGTGTGCCACAAGGCAGTGTGCTTGGTCCACCATTATTCCTGATCTATATAAATGACATCCCACGTTACATTGAACACCCAATTGTGTTATTTGCTGACGATAGCACTGTCTTGATGAAATGTAGGTACTGACGCAAATACATATGAATATGAAATAAATAATAGCCGGACATAGTAGAATGGCTTTACAATAACAATTTAATTATTAATTTATCGAAAACCAATATAATGCACTTCAATCGACGTTTACCGTTACAAAAAATGACTAGAATACAATGTGCAAGAAATTGACAAAGTAAAAAAGTGGTTTAAAAATGACCGACAGTTGTGTTCCTATGTTTAAGTCTCTAAAATTGTTAACATTCCCAGTATTATATATTTTAGAAATAGCCATGTTTGTAAGAACAAATAAGAATTACTTCATAACAGTATCAGAAACTCAAAAAGGCCCTGTTAGAAGCCAATATAGGAACCTATTACAAAATGGTAGCTAAAAGACAGCTTTACCTAAGAAAAGTGTTTTTATCATGGGTCCTACAGTATAAAATAAAATACCTGATACTATAAAAATAATCCAATCCCAATGTTTAAGAAAAATCTGACAGCCCTATTACTTGACAAATGTTATTATTCAATTATTGATTTTTAATTCATTAAACCTCGAGCAAACGCCGGCGTTCCCAAAAATTCGTGTTGAAACTTGTGTTGCCTTGTTGTATCGATACAGAAATGAAGGAAGATTGGATTGAATGTGATGAAAAGTGGATTCTTTACGATAACCGTAAGCGAAAAATGCAATGGCTGACCCCAGGTCAAACGCCGCAACAGTGTCTTTAAGCAAAGCTTACAAATAAATAGGTAATGGTAACTGTTTGGTGGTCTCAGCATGGCGTTATTCACTATAGCTTTTTCCGATCTGGTCAAGCAATAACGGCAGATGTCTACTATGCCGAACTCCGAACAATAATAGCAAAACTAGTAGTGAAACAGCCGCGACTCGTGAATCGATTTTTACCATTATTGCTTCATGATAACGCGAGACCTTATACAGCACGAGAAACCGTTTTAACTCTACAGGAACTGCAATTAGAAACCATTCGTCATTAAATGACTAAATTAGTATTGATATATTGAAAAAAAAATTTCTTTTTAAATAAATGTGTACCAAAAAAAAAATACAATATTTAAGAATCTAGGTACCTGCGAAAAACATATCCTATCCTTGTTTCCCAATAGTTCATTTAAAAAAGCTGTTCACAAGAATTATAACTTTTTACATTATAAAATATAGTAATAAGTAATTGAGAACGTGTCGTAGTAAACGAGAGTATTTTTCAGTAAATATTTTTTTTATGTTATGGTTTTTTTAATTATATGAAGGTACCTATCAAACACATTTTTGGTTTGTAAAGCGGTACGATTCAAACCGAAAATGCGTGCCAATTTGCTACACATATTCGGTTCGATTCGGGGTCGATTGAGCAGTGGTTTTCATGAGCCTAGGTCTGCCCGCGCGCCACCTAGTGCGAGTACCGCTCGCCCCACTCTAGAGCGCACGAAACATCTTCGTCCAACCGCGGCTCGCCTACGTACCCGCCAAAATCTATAAATGTTTACACCGTAATGGTAAGTTAAAGATCTAAATGTTGTTGTGTATCAATATTAAAGCTGTGAATAAACTATTTCCTATATTTTAAACTATAGTCTTTTGCTGAGGTTAATCGACGCAACGCCATGAGATTACCTATTTAAATTTAATTTTTGAACTAGTTATTTCAATTCGATTGATCACTACAGAACACATTTTTTTTTATAAAAACAAACATTTTTATCAAAACACAACAACAAATTATATCAAAATCATTAAAAGTGACAACCAGTGCTTCAATAGAGCGTAGGTAATTATTTTATCTTAGTACTAGCACATGAGTAGATAAACGGAAGTAGATATCTACTCATGTGGTGCTAGGCTTAGTTTCTATACTGTTCCATTATTTATACTGTGGTAAATGTGATCCGCTTGGGTGTAGCACCGCTGTATCCTCGTGGAGGCGACCTCTCGCGGCGGGCCCTGGTTCAGGCCATGGTTCTGGAGCAAGAGGGAATAGGATGCGGTCGCCTCCTTCTGCTGGATTAATGCCCCAGCCGCCACGACAGGTCAACCACGGTCGTCGGAAGTCGCAGGGCGAAACCCTGCCACCGTAGACGTGGGCTTGCGAACGACGAGCAATGGGTAGATCGCCGATCAGTCCGACCGTCTTGTGAAGACCCATCCGCAGTGTTCCACGCGCGCCTCAAAAAGATTTCAACAAAATTGTAGAGGCCCGATGCCTGCTAGGGCCAAGGAGAATTTCTGAAAGGGAAACCATGATCCTAGAACGCAAGAGCCAACTGAAGGACCCATGAGTCAGTAAAAGTCAGACACGCCTTATTCCACCCTAGAGCGGGAGAAGTCACCGGAACCCGCACTTAAAAAAAAAAACAATAAGTATTGGTTACGCGCGTTTGAAGGATAGAGATGATCTCCAATCCTCCTCAATATTTGAAATGCTAGTTTTAGGGCCAACGTTGCGTTAAGCGGGCGCCTGTCGCGTGATATATCTTATCTTGTTGTGGGGCAGAGCACTTCGACCCTTCTGGATCTTTTGTGCTGTTCCCCTCCTGTCTACTCAATCCCTAGCCCTCCGTGCACCTTCTTCATGAATCCCAGTGTGGCTTTGATGGGGCTGAGCCTGTAGTCCTCTGGTCTTGGATATGGTTGGCCCAGATACTCTAGTCTTTTGGAGCCTAGTGCTGCACAGTCGCACAGCAAGTGTAGCATATTCTCCTCTGCATGTCCACAGAACCTGCAAGTCGGGTCGCTTGCTAGTCCCATGTTGTGGAGCTGTTTGTTGGTGGTATAGTGCCCCGTGAAGACTCCTGTAATTGTTCGGAGCTGTGATCTCTGTACCTCCATAGTTTTTGGGTCCAGGCCTTATCTATGTCATTGAGAAATAGCTTTGCATGCTTCTGGCCCGTTGTGTTGCGCCAGTGTGTGCTGTGTATCTCCAACGCAGCCCTTTTCAATGCTTGGTTGATGACCCTTGGCGAGAGTCCTATGAAGGGTTCCGGTACGTGTAGGTGTCTCCGATCCTTTCCTTGCCGGAGTGTCGGCTCTTTTGTTGCCTTCTACTCCTGTATGACCTGGCACCCAGATCAATCTGACCTGGTTGCGCCTTCCTATCCGATTTAGTATTTTAGTACAGTTCAGTACCAGTCCAGAATCCACTCTATTGGACTGAGAGCGCCTTGAGTGTTGCTTGGCTGTCGCTTAAAATGTAGATAGTGTCCCCTTCGGTGCCACTGTCTAGTATTTCCTGCGCGCATGCGATTATGGCATAGGTCTCGGCGTGGAAGACCGTCGCCAGTTTGCCCCGCGTGATATATATGTGTGTGTCGTGTGCGGCACGGTCCCCGTAGCGGAAACCAGATTATTACCTGCGCAGTGTCACTAGTTCAACTTTAACAGTGTGCACGTAGTCGTGTCGAGGGAGAACTTTAATCTATTAATATTACGTAGCAAAAAGGGCAGGGATGCGACTGCCCGCGACCCGCGCGGCGAGCCACGACGGTGCACTTTTTTATGGGACCGCGCGGGCGACCATGTCTTTCAGACTTTCAGTGTTATCTAGAAACATTGTATAAAAATAAACAAAGGAAAATACAATAGGCAGGTACAATCAAGTAGGTAGGTACTAATTATTTACTAAATTTGGAAGCGATAGCGTGCCGGCAACAGTCACAGACATATTTCATTAATGTAGGCGTGTATAAATCTTTACTGAAACGACTTACTGTTCCCAAAGATTGGAACAGCAGTCGTGTTTTAAATAAATCATTTGGGACACTGAAACACTATGTGACCTGCAGTCAAAGAGATTTAAAGAGATACAATAGAGCGGCTATCAGGTGAAATGTCTTAGAAAAACTGTCATCCTATGCCTCAGTGACGCCATCTAGCGTTCAATAGCTACGTTTCCACGCTGGTCCAGCGTCGTCCAGCGTCCAAAGTTCTGGTCCATCACAAACGCTCGGTTGCCATTTACACGCTTGCGAGTGTGTCAGTTTGTTTCGGACAGGCAAGTATGGCAAAAGTAAATACCTTCAATTTTAAAATAACTCAAATATCGAAGAGAAAAATTTAATATTATAAAAATACCGACTTCCGAAATGACAAGTTATTTTGCACTTCTTGTTTTTTTTTTTTACATTTAAGTTACGATGTTCACCCGCGCCCGACGTGGTGGAGGAAACAGTTGTTTTATTTCTAAACTAGAGACCAGAGTTTTGTGCGGTTGCCAAACTTGCGATTATCACTCGCAAACTTGGCGGGTGATAATCGCAAGACGTGCGGTTAATTATCATTTGAGCTCCAGACCGCTATAGAAACGAGCATAAAACATTTGTACGCCGATGACGGCTAGATATAGCGTTCCATAAAATTAGAACATCTGTACCTAACCCACCTATGTGTTTAACAAATATAAAATATTTGTATTTGTACAAGATGTACCCAGAACTTTCTAGGCAGAATTCCGACGAGAAATGCGAAAATGAGTGGTCATTTTCGCATTTCTCGTCAGGTAGCCAGTGCTAGGGATGTTACAAACAAATTAGATATCCGGTATCAACTATCGATAATAAAGGTTGTCGGTTTTTGCTGCGCATTTGAATATATAGCAAATAAAATGAAGTAGTCTCAGTGTGAACTATTTTTTTTAATGCAATTAACAATATTATCATTAAGTATTGGTATATATAGGTATGATAATAACAGAAAATAACAGAAACCGACTTGAATAAATAGACCTTGTTTCTTTAAAATTAAATAATTAAAATAATTTCAATTATTTACAACTCGTTAAATTTTATCGATAAACAACATTACGTCTCTAATCGCCAGCGTCCATGCTTGGCAAGGTTGTAAACGTGGTATTTGGCATGGCTGATTTAAGCTGATCGCCAATCTAGGCTAGTGTACTTACTTCTGCCATGCTTGCCTGTCAATGTCAAATTTTAAGACGCTGGACTACGCTGGGCCAGTATGTAAACGTAGTATAAGGTTTAAACTATTCAGCAACAGATGGCGCTATTACCAAATCTGTAAATTTTCTAGAACTATTTGCGAAAACTATTGAATTCTAATTAATTACTGAGTAAATACGAAAAATATTTACGAAAATAAACCGAAGTTAGGTCCAGCCGTTTTGCCATAACGCGATTTACAATCGCGCAATGCGCAACACGGCATATTTCTTCAGAAAAATATTTTCTTTTGGTGCATACAACGGACACAATCGCGACTTGACAGGAACGGGTGACACATTAGACTGAGCGACTTATGACCCCCGTGTCATAAGTATCGGATTACGATTTTGTTCGCTATGTCCGGTCTATTGGTAGTATATATTGAATGTCTTTGCCTGCAGTCTTTTTAAGATTCAAATTAAAACGTAGTGTAAATTTTAATGAACTGAACTAAAAACATCTGTTAAAAATTCAATTAAATAATTCCGTTGGTGTATATGGCGAAACGTAACAGATCACGATTCATAACAGTCATTGTCCGTGTTTGTATCTTTTGAGACGTTATTCCAAATGTTCTGTTTGTATCTTGTGAGCCAACGTTTCAAATGTTCCGTTTGTATCTTTTGAGCCGATGTTCCAAATGTTACGTTTTTATCATGTGACCCGATGTTTCAAAAGTTCTAGTTCAGTTTGTATATTTTGAGCCATGTTCCAAATGATACATATATCACTGTTTCGAAACATTTCAGTGATTCAGATGCAATTGTTTCAATTTGCAAAGATGACATACTTTGCCCACGTCTAAAATAATGGAGATTAATAAAACTGCCTTATAATTTGCTATAATTTATTTCGTCGTCTTTGATATAATAAAAATGTAACTATTACAGGATTTTTATCTATAACCTTAATCATATCTGTAATAAATACATAAGAAACCTATACACATTTTCCAAGTAAACAAATATGCAACATTAACAATTTGTGTGATGAAGATAAACTTTAAAGGCTACATACATAAATAAGCATTATATATTTGGTAAAAGTTACACTTCTTTTAATTTACACCAACACAAATTCCTCAGATTCAATGTCTGTATCACTGTCTTGGATATTTGGAGTCACCCAGTTTTGCTCCGTTTCATAAATTGAGTACCTAACATTAGGAAAGTTCATAACATTACTACAAGAGCCACTGTTTAGAGTGAATATAGGATACTCTAAATTAGTAGTAACTCCCTGGGGGACTAGGAATGATTGTATTATATTAATATAAGTTTCCAGATCATGCTGCGTTGCCAGGTAAAAGCCTATACAACATGATGGATCCATTTTATTAAGTGGCATTTTTCTTGGAGATCTGCAATGAAATGATTGTAAGGAAAAGTTTGGTTGCCATACATCAACCATTTCCTGACAGTAATGAGGGTCTAAGTGAATTAGTCTATCATCTTGGTAACCCACAAAGTACAGGGAATGTTTGGGTCGTCCCCCAATTATTCCTATACAGAAATCTAATGTAAGCAGTGATGTAAGGCAAGGGCCATAAATAGGATTAAATTTATCAGAGCCCAACTTAACAGGTACTAAAAGAATAAGTGATTTCCAAGAACCATTTGGTAAACGACACAGTGAAAATACATCTTGAATATAAATAGTTGAATCTTGAGCAACATAAACTTCTAAATTATCAAATTCATAATTTTCCTTTGAAGCAGCTGCCATAACAGCTTTTAAACAGTGAGCAACAGACGCAGGGCCATACCAGTCTCCTGGTTTCTTTCCCAGAGCTTCTCCCAGAGTCACCATCTGGTGTATAGATAGAGGACTGTTTACTGAGGACTTGTCACCAAACCATTTGATAATCATGCGGTGTAGACAATCTTCTTGGAATTCCCTAGCATTTTGTATAGCTTTCTCAGGAGTCCACCTCCAAGACCGCCCAAGGAAGTGAGTCACTAAAGCTTGGGCTAGCAACATTTGTCCACTTCTGAGCATGCAACCCCAACCGCAGTCAGTTGTAAACGACGAACCTGGCATGGTAGGAAATTCTCTTCTGTAGGTCATCCAAATTTTGCTAATGAAGTCAGATTTAAAGCCTTCAATGCCTTCACCATATATCTGCTCAATTGGGTGGTTTGCAGTTGCTTCTGTACCAATTTCTGTAGAAGACTCTAATGATCCAGTCGGACTGAGTTTACGATGGTAGCATCGTCCTAGTAGCCATACTGGCGATTCCTTTGAAAAGCTGGTTTTTAGTTTGACTGTCCATCCAAACTTCACGTTATTCCACATGGATAAGAGGCGGGATTCAACTTTACCTTTAAGGTCGAGTAGCTCTTCCGACCCATCGCGAGCATTTGAACCTGCAGCTTTACTTTTATCAAGATTTATCCCTGATACATTTTGAGAAATGCCGTTCTCAGATGGTTTCAGTTCAGAGTTATGTGCAACAATGCTACTAGCGCCGTTCATTATATTACTTATGCATCATACCTACTGTTACTGTTGGAATTATAATCCAATATTTGTTGACTAGTCAGCAGTACGTATTATCTTTCTCACATTATGGTTCAGTCCCATACCAATATATTTGTGCTGGCTTAAAATTACAGTATTTGCACCGAGTTGTTTAAAATATTAACAGCACATCTGTTTATGTTTATAAATAAAATTAATGCTATTTTCGTAAATTATGAACAAAAACATTACGAGTGAATGAAATACACACGTACGACAGCAACACACAATGACAAACCCTGACATAAAGTGTTGCCAACTTGCTCTGCGTTCCGAATTGCGACAAAAGCTATGATATCGCGAATCCGACCAACGCGCAACGTCACAATTATCACTCAATAGCCCTTATATTTTGTGATTTACTTTATTAAATAGTGAAGTATATATTTCTTATTCATTACATTTTAACATATAAATAGCGCAACATTTGTATAAAACTAAAAAGTCACACGTCAATATACAACCCGCCCCTGATCGTTCCCGGTGCAAAAGTGCCCATAATACTGACCGCATTACCTTGCTGGATAGCGATGGCCATCCTTTGCACCAAGAACGACCCGGACCGGGAGTCACCCGTTGCCTCCCCGAGCCTACGGCCTAAATCCCCCACAAAACACTTTGCCTCCGTACTCCAACTGCCCAGAGTCTCCACAGCAACAGGCACAAAATGGTAAAGCTGCACCAAGGAAGCGTACTTCAGCCTTTTTTTAAAGCAGGCGTCTTCAGCGGCGGCAGAAGCAGTGTGCATAGTGCGACTCAGGTGACTGGCGGCGACAGTGCTGACACAAGTTGCGTCCCAGATCAGGCACTTCCCGTTCTTCCACGGCACCAGAGTCAGCCCATCCGGCCTCTTACCGTCAGACCTGCTAAGACCTGGAAGCTCAAGCACGCAGGGGATATTTGCCGATATAAGGGCTCTCCGAACAATGTCGTTCAAGGCGTGGTGACGCGGGAACCTCCCTGTGCAGCGCCGACAGCTCAGTGCATGATGGCCATCGGCCTCCACCAAAGAACCGCAGGTGCATATATGAGGCTCGCATACCTTACATACCTTACCTTTATTAAATTGGGTCAAAATCGCGAAATAATTACTTTTATCGCAATTCGGAACGCTGGGTTGCCAAACCTATCATATGCCCCGTTTACACGTGGGCCCAACCTCGGCCAATCGCTATCCTTATTTATTGTGTAAACGGGGTAACCCCGTTTAAACAAAGGCGATTGGCTGAGGCTGCGCCCACGTGTAAACGCACCAATATGGTAGCAAAAATCTTTTAGGGGCCCAGGATAGTTAGCTTGCGCTATCTACTCGGTGCGTGAGTGTAGCGCGTGTATAGAGGCGAATTTGTGGTCGACTCGCGTCGAGGAATACTGCCGCTCCGTATTCCTTCTTATTCATCGCCGATGACAGGAGGTGTAGTACCCTCGACAACTGGAGCGTCGTACTATGCTCCGCCCGAAACCCGAATTGTTCCGGCCGCGGAAAGATGTGCGTGGTGAAGTGTCGCAGCAGGAGTTGCTCGAACACCTAAGAGATAGAGGACAGCAAGGTGATGGGCCGATAGCTTTCCGGCTTCAGTGGGTTCTCTCCCGCCTTGGGCAGCATTATGACGCGCCCTTCTTTCCACTGACTCACTTCCGGTCGGGAGCTCGTATTTATATGCGAAGCCAGGAACATTCTAGATACTCACTTTTTCAGTAAATTGTCGTCGAATCGCGGGGTAATAAATTTAATAATAGTGGTAGGTACTTTATGTCTGACTTTTCTAGATCTTGCCAGGCCTG
Organism: Mythimna vitellina; assembly: GCA_949316375.1. NCBI lineage: Eukaryota > Metazoa > Arthropoda > Insecta > Lepidoptera > Noctuidae > Mythimna > Mythimna vitellina. The sequence goes on along the minus strand of OX438703.1, from coordinate 9,648,630 downwards.
GGTACGTACTTCCATTCTAAAAGGTTCGTGCAGCAATGCGTTTTAATTATTTGATCCTACTCTTGATTTCATCGAATATATGGCGTGTTCAAGTTTCACGGCGTAACGTTATTATTACTTATTCTCCTATATTGGTCGTATCCTACGGAGAAGAACCGGCAAGAAAATCAATGGTTACTCTTTTAAAAAAAATGTTGTTCTTACAATATTTCTATATTATAGTTTATGTAGATATTATGTAAGGACAGCGCAGAACGGTCCATATTGTACTAAAAAGTACAATAAAAATAATCATAATAAAAAGTGAGTCGTAATAGGAAGTAACCTAAGAATTCGCGGAGTCTACTACAGTGTTCTCACATTCACATTATAAAAAAGGAGGCTATTTAAAAAAAGGCAAGAAAAATAAGGTATATATATATAACGACCGCGAAGTACCAATACATCTTAAAAAAAAATTCAGGTAATCTTAATTTACCGCTATGAAAGTATTTTTCCGCATGTTTTAGTAAAATCTCCAATGTGATTGTTTTGTTGCAACAGCATTAAATTAAAATGTGGAATATGCATACCTTCTAACTTGACCAAGTTGTCTATTTCATGTTTACCTCCAAAACATATTATAATAACTTCTGGTTTCGTTATTGTACAGCTTTAATATATTTTATTATAGTGTTTTACTATAATAAAATATATGAAAGCTGTATAATTACTAAACCAGAAGTTATTACAATTTTCGATAAATTGATTAATTTAAAAAATTTGACTTCTCAATAAATTAAACTTTTTTTCAGGCCAGAACTTAGAATTGATCACCTCATGAAATGGTCAATTAAAACTAGCCAGATCGTTTCAACGTTAACGTTTGATGTTATGTCAATCCTCATTTGGCCATATCATTGATGGTGGAGTTCTATGATAATAAAAGGCCTAAAAAATGTAGGCCAAACGAGGTTTGACATACCATCAAACTTTTACTACAATTTAACCCGGTAGATGGCTCTGCAATCGTGTTCTCAATTTTTTGTCTGCCGAAAAGCCATCTTTCGGGGTACTTGGGACTCGTCCTCGACAGTCGGTGGAACTTCGTGGAGCACTTTCGACGTCTGACTCCCAAACTGGAACGGACCGGGGCTGCCCTCAAGCGGCTCCTGCCCAATCTTAGGGGACCAGACACCTCCTGCCGGAGGCTCTACGCAGGAATCGTTCGGTCCATGGCCCTTTATGGCTTTCTGCAAAAGCGACCGGCGGCCATGCTGAACGCCTGCCAGAGGGTCATAGCTATCCGGATGGTGCGGGGACACCGCACGGTCTCCCGCGAAGCGGCGAGCCTGCTTGCTGGCCAGCCATCGTGGAATCTGGAGGCAACAGTCCAACTCCGCTGCCGCGCCAAGTCGCAGCATGGCGGACAGAATTCCGATGAGATCTCATGGCGGAATGGCGACAGCGACTGTCGCAACCCAGTGCTGGGCACGCCGTAATCGCGGCGGTAAGTCCCCTCTTTGAGGAGTGCCTGGAGCGGCAACACGGCATCCTGACCTACCGCATGACGCAGGTCCTCACCGGACATGACCATTTCAGGAGGTTCCTGCATCGGATTCAGGCGGAAGAAACGCCCGAATGTCACCATGGTGTGGACCGGCCTGAGGACACGGTGGAGGTGTGCCCCGCTTAGGCGGAGCACCACCGTGTCCTCGTGGAGGCAATTGGTGGCAGTGACCTTTCGCGTCGGGCCCTGGTTCAGGCTATGGTCTGGAGCGAGGAGGAATGGCAGGCGGTCGCCTCCTTCTGCGAAACAGTAATGCTAGCGAAGGAGGAATCTGCACGCGTGAGAGAACGTAGGTCCTCACGCGCTAGCCGCCGTAATTCCGACCCCGACTACCGGCCACGGCAGACGCGGGATTGCGGACGTCGAGCAATGGGTGGCTCGCCGTCCGGCTGTTCGGTAATTAACCGGACCGAGTCCAGTCGTCAATGATGTTATCCTACATCAATGATATGGTCAAACGAGGATTGACATATCATCAAATGTTAATGTTTAAACGATGTGGCCAGTTTTAGTTGACCATATCATAAATGATCAATTTCTATGATCTAGCGACGACATATACATATTATATATATACTAACTGCTGCCAGCGACTTCGCCCGCGTAGAAAATTATTCCCAGGGATACTCCCGGGATAAAAAGTGTCCTACCATGGTCTACCCATGTAACAACTGTTAGGTTTCAATAAAAGCCTAGAACAGATCCCGGCATGGATCTTGAGCGCTGACTTTTACTTGCGCAGAAGTTAAAAATCAGGTCTCTTTGGTGATATGAAGTAAGACGCGGGGGCAGGGAGTGTCAGTGATTGGCTCGCCGCGGATCATAGACGTCACTTGTGATTGGTTCCCTACGCTAGCTGCACGTACCTGACGACAACGAGTACACTTCCGTGTCATTTTTAATTCATCGATTTTATTTTTATTTATGGGTATTTTATTAGTGGTTACTATATCACCAAAAATGGTTTGGCCGAGAAAGCATAACAGGCACACAGAGAAAGTTCCTTTCAAAAGTAGGTAAAATGTTAGGAATTTCTTCGTAGGGGTGTTGCAAATCTTTGAAATTTTCATCTTTGCTGCAATATGCATACCTTCCGGTAGAAATTCTCTAAAAGATAATGAAAACCGCATGAAAATGCATGGTTAATAAGTAAACGGAAAAACAGACAGAGAAACACAGCGACTTTGATTTAAACTATTTATGTTTTTTTTTTTAATTTTTACCTTCAACCAGAATTAAGAAGATAGCAGGTAAAAGAAAAAATAAAATAGGTATGCATTTTCTTTGCCATAAGTGTAAGATGCGCAAAGCGATTCCCACTCTTTCGCCGAGCGCTCAAGATCCGTGCCGATAACTGTACAAGTAAATGCCCCGCCCGCCCATTCCATATGTATAAGTGTGCTATTAGAAATTGATTTAGTTTAGTTGCTTTCTTCTTAGTGTGCGTGGGCAAAAGTGTGTCGTAAATACACTATTTGTGAATGTTGTAATTATTTTGGTGGGAGATAAGCGGCATCACTAGGACTGACTCCTTCTTACTAATCGGCAATGAAGGCATATCGCCGGATATCTATGATATATAATTGTACATGTATTACAGATATCGAAAATCCCATTATATTTATTATCAAAAAAAAAAGAAAAATATTTTATATAAACAAATTGCTAGCTCTCCAGTGAAACACAAGTTAACAACACCCAAGAAAACTCAGTCAAGACAAAATAAACAAACACAAACAGATGTAAATATTGGAAATACTTCTTTAAATCAAGACGACAAAACCAAAACCAAAGATGTCACTCGTGCTTCTTCTCGTATAAATAGAATTTCGAGCAACGTTGTCAAACCTCATCTAAAGCAGTCACCTATAAAGCCTAAAATATGCATCCTTAGTAGTGAAAATAGCAGTAGAATATGTAAAATAGTGGGTAGCACTAACTTACCAAATAGTCATGAAATCTGTCACTATCGTAAGCCAAATTGTAATTTAGAACTAATACTGGACAATATAGAAGGTAAAGTTCAGAACTTTACTAAATTAGATTTCTGTATTATCTATATAGGAGAAGAAGATTTTAAAAGAACGCAAAACTACATAGAACTTGTTGCACTTATTCGTAAAAAAATATTACCTCTTAATCACACTAATTTTATTATATGCTTACCAACGTATAAATATATGACTAATGTAAATTTTATATTCAACAGCAGAGTTGAGACCTTTAATAAGCTACTCTTTAAGGATGCACAAACAAATAATTATGCATTTATTTTAGATTCGAACCTTAATCTACCATACACTTATAATTCATAAAGCCCACATTACGGGACTCTTAATAAAAGAGGTTTACTAATTATTATTTTAGATTTAATAGACTTGATATCATACTGCGGTACGGTAACGTCTACTGTTAGCTCCGAAGTTGATTGTCCCCAAACTCTCCAAACACAAAAAGAATTAGCATGTGCAGACTCCCAAAATAATCTGCAGTTTTTTCTGTAAGTATGTAAATATTCTTCATCAAAACATAGCGGGACTGATGAACAAATCAGATACCCTGACAGTTAAAATAGACGAGCTTCACAATGCAGGAACTAACATTGACGTGATTTGTATTACGGAACATTTTATCGAGACAGGTTACGAAGATTTGTTACATTTACCTAACTTTTTGCAAGCAGCCTTCTTTTCTAGAAAGGCTAAGCGCGGTGGTACGTGTATTCTCGTTAGAGCCGGACTTCAATTACGGAAATATCTGACGTAGCAAAACAGTCAGTGTCAGGTGTCTTTGAATCATGTGCCATAGAACTAACACATTATAACATTATTATTATTTGTATATATCGAATACCCAAACACAATTACAATATATTTTATGAAAAATTAGAGGATATATTAAGAAAATACTGTTCACTCACTAATAAAAAAGTAATTCTAGCAGGTGACTTTAACATCGACATCTTAAAACGAAATAGAATTACTTTAGAATTTGAAAATTTTCTTGCCCAATTTAATCTTTACTTAGCCCTTCATAAACCTACTAGACTAAGCAGTAACTCCTGTATAGATAACTTTGCACACACCTATAGAAAAGACTGTAAAGCACAAATAATAGACCTAATTCTATCAGATCATACATCGCAAATACTAAGTGTACCTATTAATAAATCATGTAACCTTAAATATTGGAAAACTCTGAAGCAGGATATATGCCCAGAAAATATAACGAAGTTTAAAAATTATTTGAACAATTTATCTTTTACACGAGTTTATAGTTCTGATGATGTAAATGATTCGTATGACTGCTTTGCAGATGATTTTCTGATGTTGTATAAACTATGTTTTCCAATAAAATATGTAACGATAAAAACAAACACCAAATCTAAATGGATTTCCCGTGGAATAAAAATCTGTAGTCAAAAACAAAGAAAATTGCTTTGGTCGTATCGATTAAAACCTAACCATAAAAATAAACAAGATTTTAAAAATTATACTAAGATTTACAAAAAGATTATACGACTAACACAGACAACTCAAAATAACCATTTCATAAACACTTCTCAAAATAAGTCAAAAGCTGCAAGGCAAATAATTAACAAATCCAAATTTCGCCTACCACAACATCTAATACCGTCTATAACGAAAGGCGATTCCATTATCACACATCCCACGGATATCGCAAACGAATTCAATAATTTTTTTGTAGATGTTATTGAAAAAAATATAAATAGTAACGTTATTTTGAATAGTAACAATACTTTTAACAATTTAACTACACAATCTTTATATATGCAACCAATTTTACCTGTTGATATAACAAAAATTATTAATAGTCTTAAAAATACAAATACTGTTGGCTATGATGGAGTAAATACTAAAGTTGTGAAATGTGTCAAAGAAGTTATTGCACCACCACTAGCGCACATTATTAATTTATGTATAGCAAATGGTGTTTTCCCCAATAGTCTAAAAAAAGTAATTATTAAGCCCTTATTCAAAAGAGATGATAAATCAGATGTAAAAAATTATAGACCCATTGCAAAAATTCCAATTTTTTCAAAAATAATAGAGAAAGTAATTTATAATTCTATATATAGTTACTTTGAAAAGAATAAGTTATTTTGTAACGAACAGAAAGGATTTCGGAAAAACATAAATATCAATATGGCATTGTTCGACCTCCTTTCTTATATTATGACGTCTATCGATGAAAGATCGCCGGTATGTGCGTTATATACAGATATGACAAAAGCATTTGACTATGTAGATCATAACATTTTGCTAATAAAACTGTATGGGTATGGAATTCGAGGAAATATTCTAAAACTTTTGGAGTCATATCTTGATAACAGATCACAGTGCACTGAAATCTCTCAATTATGCCAAAAAAGTAAATTAGTAACAATTTATAAATCTCAGCAAAGAACTATAAAATACGGGGTACCACAAGGTAGCGTGCTAGGGCCGCTACTTTTCTTAATATATATAAACGATCTCCCAATACTCATAACTCAAAATATGGTTCTCTTTGCTGATGATAGTACAGCCATTGTAAAATGTAATAACCCTGACAATTACGAGAAAGATATAAATGACTGCCTCAATAAAATAATTAAGTGGCTTATTAGCAATAACCTAGTTATTAATTTAAACAAAACAAGAGTAATGCACTTTCGTCAAAGATGTGAAAAACCCTCAGTTCATGTCATTTATGATGAATGCCAAATAGAAGATACAGACAAAGCAAAATTTTTAGGTATAATGATTGATAGTAAGCTAACATGGAAACCCCATATAGAAGAAATTTGTTTAAAACTAAATAAATCTGCATATGCCCTGTTCCAGCTATCGAAAAAAGTTAATACACAAACACTTTTATTAGCTTATCACGGATTGGTTGCATCTGTTCTGAGGTTTGGAATAATTTTTTGGGGGCAATCTTCTGAAAGAGAGTCGGTTTTTAAAGCGCAAAAACGATGTATTCGGTCAATGTGTGGCTTAAAAACTACCGAAACTTGTGAACCTCACTTTAAATCACTAAAATTACTAACATTTCCATCTTTGTACATTTACGAAACTGCTTTGTTTGTCAAAATCAATTTAAATCTGTTTAAAAAACTTTCTGATGTTAAAAAAACTCCAATGCGTTCTCAATATACAAACAAACTGTGCGACCAAAAATGTAGAACGGCTTTAGTGAAGAAGAGTTTTTTTGGCATGGCTCCGAAAATTTATAATAAAATACCTGATGACATTAAAAATTTGCCCTTAACTAAATTTAAGAAGCTTCTCTACTCACTATTAATGGAAAAATGTTATTATACTGTAGAAGATTTTATAAATGATACTAATTTTTAATATTTTTCAACGATAAACACTTATAATGTACTTATCTAATTTTAAAGACTGTTTTAAGATTTTGAGACTGTTTCGTATTAAGTTCCTTTTAATTATAAATTTTATAAAGTTATTTTAAAATTGTTCCTTTTTTATATGTTGGAGTTTAATTTTTGTTTTATTTTATGTTAGTTGTTTAATTATTATTTTTATTTCAATATTTGTACGCCTTCACGGCAAAACATAGCGCACGTATATATAACCTAAGATCTTTATGTAAATACCTATGTTTCACAAATAAACATTCTGATTCTGATTATCATTCTGCGCTAAACACGTGTCTTTGTAACCAGTATAAAATGGTTAATGTACAGGGACTTAAAAACTTTTATAGCGTAAACTCTCATACGGAGTAACACAAAATTCAGTTATATTACCAAATCACTATTTTTGAGCAGTCAGGACCATTAAAACACGATGTACTATAGACGTTACATAAAACGCACTATATTACTAAATCGCCGTATGGTTGAATTTCAATAACCGTTTAGAACCAGGCCTATAATGGTAAATATAAAACTTTTACAGATTTAATTAGACACAAAAGGGCGACGATCAACAATTTCAAAGGGCAAAGTAGTTCTATATATGCTTTGTCTTATACAATACCTGTCTCTAACAAAAAAAGTTAAAGGACAATGTAAACGTTTACATCATTAGCTTATAGATATTTTTTTCTCTATAAATTTATAGACCTAAAAAACTTTTTTGCGAATAAAGCTTTAATTGTAGTACAATTTTGCTTCTTGGGTAGGTTTCATTAAAAGCCTAGTATTTAATTTAATTTTCAAGTTTATTTTATATGGCAACATTGAGGTTGATTTGAGTGCTAGACCGGAAATCGTTTAAATAACGGTTTTAAAATATTAATACAAAACGAAGTCTCCCAACCGCGGCTATCTGTCTGTATGACCGCAATAAACTCTAAAACTACTGTACGGATTTTCAAGCAGTTTTCACCAATAGATAGAGTGATTTTACTGAGGAATATGTTGGTACATAATTATTATACTATTACCTACATGCCGAAAAATACCCGTATTTTTTCTATAAAAAAATTCAAAGATTTCTAACACCCGTGCGTAGCTGGGGCGCGTGGCTAGTTGAATATAATTTAAATAACACTGGAAAACAAATTAACACGTCAACATGGAACAGAGGACGCCCTCGCGAATTGTCTATCGCAAAATACCAGACAAATAACCAATTTTGAATGTGATGTGTTTCATCACATTCAAAATTGGCATTCAAGAGGGTACTGAACAGCTTAAGAGTACCTACAGCGATTCAAAACTCTTCAATATTGAATTATTAATAATAAAATTATTATTTTAAAAAAATCATTAAAAATAATTACAAAATTAGTTCGGTTAGACTATTGACTACAACATTCAATCAATTTGAATCAATTGCGCATTGGTGATTTTACATAAATTAAATACTTACTTATCAGATCTCTCAGTCTCTAATTTAGAGAGCATCATCGGTGTGACTAATTAAATCCGCCAGGTTTATTATGTAGAGATGCGCAGACTACTCGGTAAAAGCGATTATCCGGCTACTTTCCTAGTCGGCGATTATTCAGCAAAGAAGCTTCTTCGGAGGAATTCATGATCACAGAACCTAACTCAGGTAATCAGGGTTGGATATTGATACGATTGTTCATACACGAGAAATTATCATTTGGCACTCGATCACACCTGACTACAGAATTCATTGATTAATTGGTTAACACATATTGATATTTCGACGGGTCCCAATAACAAACTCTAAAGGATAAATAAGATGAATTCCATCTTATTATTTACACACAACTTTAAAACCTTATACCGTAAATCGACAACTTTTCATTACGATTTTGTCTTAGGGACCCGTCGATTTAATCCCGACTTTGGACATGATTGAACGTTAATTGAGCTTTTTCACTTTAGTGAACAAATAACAGTATTACATTAACTTTTTACATAAAAGCGCCGCCGATTTCACAGCTGTAACCGAAACATTATAGAAATTGTCTTATAACCACGAAACCATAATTGGCACAAACTAGTCGGCCTTTTTACAACCAAATCGGATAGTCGGCCGGTCATTGTCGGCACATCTCTAATTTTAAACGAAATCAAATAGGTGATTTGAAATAAAATACTTCAAATTCTATTCACTTGTTTTTTATTACTAAAATTATCAAATCTCCATTTTATATTGGGTAATGCTTGTTTTATCTGGAAAACTAGTGCGTAATATAAACATGCTATTTACTTCAGGAGTTGAATCTAAGGTTTCTAAGTATCCAAACCAATATATAACTAAACCAGGTCCAAACCTGTTCCAATAGCAAAGAAGTTGTTCCTTTAGATAACCAGAGTGGTTTTCTTCATCTCCAAAGAGAGCTTTACTTTCAACCCAGTTGACAATGAATCCATCGACAGCGATGGGTACATCTAACTTAAAATCTGGTGTTTTGTCATAGCCTCGTGACCGCAAGACACTTTCATCAGAAAATGTGATGTTCATTAGTCTTAATTCTCTTTCTAATCTTAACTCATACTCTAACCCTATAGACCTGAAATTAAAACAAAATTAATAGACAAAATGTACAGCAATATTTTTTTTTAGGTATCTATTTTCAAAGATCATTCAAATACTTACTGTTTTATTATATCTGCATAGGGACCATACTGATTATCATTCATAATACCCTGAAACATAAATTTTAATGTCTCCAATAAATAGAAGTCATGGCGTACTTAGTATAATTCTCATGATTATTATCAATATTTTTGAAAGAATTGTGAAATGATTGTGTCATACCATAAACACATGGTACGCTAGGTCCTTTTCCTCAATCAAAGTTGTATCTTTGATGCATTTCTTAGCTAATGATGAATCAGAGTACACACCCTGTAAAAGTGATCTTGCAAACAACGCAGGACTGATTCCTTGACAATCTGAGAGCCTGTTTATAGGAAAGTTATATTGTTTAAATTTTGATTTTCATTTAAATCATAGGTACATATTGATTACCCATAACATAATATCAACACCCGCATCAAACAAGGCAGTATCTCGGTTTACAGTCCAAACAAAATTCTAATATGGCATTATCACTTTTAGTTCAGTATGAAAATTACTGAAAAAATTACTGTAATTACAGAATTAAAGTTACAACCTTGTTTGTTGCGGTGTTGATACTACACTTACTGTAAAATTACATTTTCTTTACTCTTGTCCCGCATTAATCCTTCATAAAATTCATGATATTTACTAGAAATTTGTGGCGATTTCCTGTAACTGTGTTTCATGGACCTTTGCACTAATAAAGATATTATACTGCCTAAAGTAGATGGTGGTAAGCTGTAAATCAAATTGTAGTTTAACTTTGTGCCTTAGGTACTATTTTTAAATATTATACTTAACCTTATGTTGCTGGTACTCACTGTTTATACTTCTTTTTCAACTCATTTTCGGATTTGCGACTATATGATGTTAATTTATTAAAGTCCTCGACAATAGCGTTGTATTCTTCTATCTTCATTATAATATGTGATTTTGAATCCGTCATGATTAAACACAATGTTATTCTTTTAGGGCATCGATAATAATATTCGTCTTACCGCTTCACAAAGAATTTCAAGATTAATTATACAATGCCACTATATTATTTTACTCTTAGTTACAATCAAAAGTAACTTCAACTCTTCTGGTTTTTATGAAAAGACACCACAATTTTGCCAATTACACGTGCAAACTGTTATTAGACCGTCAAACGCTGGAGTAAAGAGTAACTTTAAAGTTCAAAATAAAAGAATTTCTTCGAAGACGTAGACCGAGATTGACCGAGATTATGACCAACCACAGACCACAGACCCAGTATATTCAATGCACTCTGTGTCACAGACTATGACCAAAGAGTATGTAAAGTTAACTATAACCACAGAGTACCTTTCCTTTTATGTATATATTATGTAATGCCCCATTTCCACGTGGGCCCAGCCTCGGCCAATCGACATACTTAAGGGTCTATTATACTACGCGATATTCAGCACACGATATTCAGACTGTCTGAATATCGAGTAGTGTAATGGGCCCTTTAGCAATTAAACGGGCAAGGTAAACGAGGGAAACTTCGTTGAAACAATGGCGATTGGCCGAAGCTGGGCCCACATGTAAACGACGCATAAGTACCACAGAGTACAAGCCACTCACAAACTACAGCAAGGGCGCTGATTCCGTGGGTGCTCGGGGTCTTGAGCACCTATGAGAAATAAATAGTGGGTGCTGAGCACTCCTGAGAATAGACATCAAGAAACATATCAGTAATCGCCATTCAGGGATGGGCGTTTTCATTACCCGACGACCCATTTAGCGCAGTGGTTTGGAGCACCGATTGATACGCATGGGTCGCGGGTTCGATTCCCGCACCAACACAAATGTTTGATGATGAAACAGATATTTGTGTTGGGTCTGGGTGTTTGTGGTACCTTCGTTATTCCTAGTTTTCATAGTAAAAGGGAAAACCTTAGTTTGGGACCAGAACAATATATGTGATTTTATCTCAATTTTTTATTTATTAACGATGCAACAGATGCCAGTTACTTTTTTTATAAAGTAAAAAATAAAAAAAGATTTTTTTATAAATATACAATCATATTCAGTTCTAAAAGTATATTCACGTTTTTATGACAGAAAAAGAAGGTCAACAATCATGTCAAAAACTGTAATTATGGAGATAATAAAAGAGTCCTGTTGTATCACTGATGCCGGCATCCGTTATCAAAATGTCAATTAGTGTGCATTTCTCTCCTCACACTTCGCCACTTTTTCGAGTCATCAAATGCTTGAGCACCCAAGAGGTTTTCTAAAAGCCGACTCTCCTGGACTACAGCAAAGAATCAGAATATTACAAAATAGTCTGTGGCAAAGAGTAAATATACTAAGTACAGTCAAATGGGATGAAGAGAAACTCAGGTGTAAATAGAATCAAAACTTCAAAGGGTAATTTCACGATATTTGATTATTTTTTTCAGCATTTAACTGTATCAATTATTAGTGAATTGTTATTCTAAAAAGTCGATGCATTGTTAGAAGCCGATAATATGGTTTATTAAAACCAAACCAAAGTTTTGTTCCCATTCACCACTGCGTTGCTATTCACTCCGTTTAACGGTACAGAGAGATGAAGCCGCTCAATGCTTTCAGTATGTTACAAACACAGAGTTAATTTTTATTTATGTTACAAAGCACAGACTACAGAGAGATTGATTGTCAGAGACGTGCTTTTATGCCTGTTAACGGTCGTGTTTTTTTTTTGGCGTTGCACTATTCGTACTCCTGCCAGCGGCTTCGCCTGCGTGAAAGTAGGTTTCTTTATACCAAGTTTGGACCCCCGTTTCATCCCCTTAGGGGGTGAATTTTAGGAAATCCTCTCTTATTGCTCGCCTAGGTCATAAAAAGAAGCCTTGTGCAAAATTTCACGCTCCTAGTCTTAATAGATTAGGCTGTGCGTTGAAATGTCAGTCAGTCAGTTTTTTCTTTTATATATAAATAGATAACAAAACGTAAGAATCGATTACTCACGAAACGATTAAATATTAAAAAGGATTTGAAAAAGGAAAGGAGATTATGCTGGAAAAAGAGGTCGAGGCACTCGAAGTCTGGGCTTCTTCACGCCCAGAAGATGTCCGTTCCCTCACGCGTGTAGCCGCCTCCTTCGCTAGCATTACTACTTCACAGAATGCGAAGTTTCACCCCGGCGTTATATTTCCATGATCCAAGCGTAGAGCTTCCGGCAGGAGGCATCTGGACCCTCTAGGTTGGGCAGGAGCCGCTTGAAGGTAGCCCCGGCGTAGAATAGGTAACATTACAAGCATCAACATTCAGCATTATCATCTGCATTTTTTGCCAAGCTAGAGTAGAACAGCTAGAGCAGGAGAAGTCATTTGATAACTTCCTACCTCAAAAACAAAGCATTGGCTGAATTAGGCGAGTTTTGGCCTTGCACAAATTTGTAATTTTAGGTATTCCTATTTCATATTGTTTCTTTCTATAAGTCAGACAATGGTAAAATAATGGAGAATTTTTCATTCTCAAATAAAAAAATTGGATAGTCTGTTCCCTCCGAACTGCATCGTGACGTTAACAATTAAAACTGCAGGCACATTACAGTGCAGCAGTGTCGTGCGATATATCGAATGTATTAGCGCTCATGCACACGAGCGGCATGTTGCCAACGGCAGTGTCACTATTTTTTTTAGTTCTTCCATGAAAATAACAAAGTAGCGTGCAGCGCGGTTGTAATGCAGCAGTCGCGCGTTTTTTATTTATATGGATTATCAAAGCCGCGCGGCACTTTCCGGTTAATTTGAAGGCGCCCTAAGTCGACGGCTGCCGCCGACGCATCGACGGCTGCAGTTAGTGATGTGCCGAGTCGCTGTTTTGGTGGTTCGAGTCAACTTGAGTCAGTTTATACGGTATTCGAATTATAACTGGATCGAGTCCAGGATTCGAATCCAGGACCAGAGTCCATGACTCGGGTCTAGAAATTCGAGTCCAGAAGTGTAGTCTAGAAATTCAAATCCAAAAGACTTCAGACAGCATGTAGTTTAGGTTTAGGATAATGACACAACGATAAATAAATGAACTATTTTTATTGCAATAAAATATTTCTAAAAATTGTAGTTTAAAAAAATATAAAACATACTAAGGAGATATCTAGAGACTAGAAATGAGATCAAGTTTTAATTGTTTTAATACAAATCAAAAACAGATCCTTTTTCGGGTCCAACTTATGTTGCGTCATTTCATTTCTTAAGTAAACACAGATATGAAATGACGGCTATGGGCAATGGGGCCAAGGGTCTGATTCTGAAAGGAAGACTCGGCCCCGGTACGAAAGGCAACGAAGGAACAGGAGTGGGTTTTTAGTCAGTAAAAGTCTGACACTATCTCCCGCCCCGCCCAAGAGCAGGGGATGTCATAAGATGATTTTCCGACCAAAAAAAAAAGTAAACAGATCGAGTACGAGCGTGTCAACTTAACTCGAATACTAAAATCGCGTTAGCTGGACTCGCGTAATAAAATTGAGTCAATGAGTTCAGAATCGATTTTTTCTGACTCGAGTCCAAGTATCGAGTCACGCGTGCTCAAATCAAATCAAATTGATACTCGAGTAAGCGAGTCCAAAGCAAGAATCGAGTCTGACTCGAGTCAAGTCGCACTCGGCACATCACTAGTATGTCAGTGTGTGCAGTGTTGAGTGGTCTCAGTCCTGCGTTCAAAAATGAAGTTAGAGTTAACTCGAATGTCGTCATCAGGTTAGATACTCTACGCTCGCATTTTTGAACGCGAACGTAGAGTTCAACCAACTGTCAATGCCAAGCAACTGCAAGCAACTGTCATTCCTGCCGCTTACAAAAACCTACCCTGCTCGGAGTTAAAGTCAGTTGGGTTAACTCTAGGGTAGCTACTTGAGTTATAAATGAATGACCCTGGGTTGCAACTCGGAAGCATTTTTGAGCGTTTAGAGTAAAGACCTTACCCTACTCTGGTTATTTTTGAACGCAGGGCTGTGGTCTGTGGTTTCAGACATTTCAGAGGACTTCGAGAGAGAACGAATCAATAACAACAGTAGGGAACAATAAAAATTTGTACTTGAAGTAACAATAAACTTAAATAAGTACGGTGATTTATTTATAAATCAAACAAGATGATGCCAGGAAGGATCGGTAATTTACCTATAGCAAATGAAAACCCATTGGGTCTGTCGTGGCACGATTCTGCATGGATACCTCTGCTTAGCCCTTCTAATATTATGGATTATTTTTCTGAAAGATCGAATCCGTTTTTTGATCGTACATGTAATAACGAAATTGTAAAGATGCAGCGTCTCAGTATGGATCAACTTCAGTAAGTATCTTCCTATATCTACATCATCGTGTTCTATTCGTTTCGAGTTTTCGTTTACATGTTCTAAAGTTTCTTTTATTTTAACCGATTTAATTGTGTTACAGAAATATGACGGGTCTTGAATACATATTGCTGCATGTGCAAGATCCAATCCTGTATGTTATTCGTAAGCAGCACAGACATAGTCCCACTCAGGCTATACCTTTAGCTGACTACTACATCATTGCTGGGATTGTGTATCAGGCTCCTGACCTGGCTAGCGTTCTTAACTCTAGATTGGTAAGCTACTAAAACTTAAGTGTATACAAAATCCTTAAAGCCTAACCATAAACTAAATTATGGTTGTATTATGTTATGGAATTGCCTATGCTCTGACCAAGATTAAAGACAGCCTTTGGGTTACACACTGCTTGGTTTGGAACCCTGGTCTAAAATATTTGAACCATTGTTTACTGATTAGTAGATTAGGGCAGTAGTGTTTAATGAAAGCAAGTATTCCAGTGATCTGGTAGAATTCTTAACTGTACAATGCATTCCAAATAAGAATAGGATCAATTGCCATGTTGTGACGTCGCATCATACTGTCAAATCACAGGAAATTGGGCAAAATTGAAGAACTCAGAGATGAGCAAAATTGAAGAACTGGATTCTGATTAAACTTCTTTCATTCACAGTTTGTAAATAAATTAAATTTTTTAAAAATTCTTGTTTTGCTCATCATAAGAATTCTTCAATTTGACAATATGATGTGACGACACAACATGGCAATTAATCCTATTCTTATTGGGAACGCATTTTATATCTGAGATTATCCAGATGGCTGTAGAATCACTACACTCCTGAAGCACCTCAGGATACATTGCCCACTTATTGTTATGTGATTATTGAGCTTGGCATTAGTTTTTGAGGCTCTATTATTGATTTTGCAAGCGACTTCCTGCCAATTTATTCATGTCTTCAATATGATTTTGGACAACCTCAGTACCCTGAGTCCAACTTTACGTATGCTCAGTATATCCAGTCGACCCAACTCCAAAGTTTTTGGCACTGAATGTGTTAATAAATTATGTTTATTTATGTAGTGTAATACCATTGATCACGATCTGACCAATAGTTTTTCCGTTGTAGATCTAGGAAAGTATTCTAGAAGTAAATATCATAATTATATACATTATGTGTTTCAGCTGTCTGCTGTTCATCACCTACAATGCTCATTTGAAGAAACTATGTCATATTCAAGATATCACCCCAGCAAAGGATACTGGTGGGATTTCAAAGCAACTAAACCAGGTATACCTACATTAGTTTCCGCTGTTGTCCATTTATGATGCATCATGACTATAATTCCTTCATATTTAATTTGTTTCTAGGGCCAAGTCCATACAATGCTGGTCAGTCCTCATCTAAAGATGTAAGCAGCACTCCTAAAGAAGAACCATCAACATTGTTCCAGCGACAGAGGGTAGACATGCTGCTGGCTGAGCTTGTGAGACAGTTTCCACTACCTGTCACACAGGCGCCCAGCCAAGTGAGTTCTATTTTACATCCTCATACTTTATTTACAGTAGTTTATAATTTCAAATATATATTATTGGTACAGTGGTGATGGCGTAGCAAGTTGCAGGTCGGAACCCAGACTTGCCCTAGACTTATAAATTATTTTCATGTCACTGCGGCTGTATGGTTGTTGGTCACTGGTCTCAAAAATTTTGGCCCATGAGGTAGACAAAATGCCCAGTTTCTGTTTTTCTTAACCTGTCCCAAGAATTGAACATTGTATTCTGATTGTGCTTAAATTATACTACTAAAAATTTTCAGGCAAATGGTGTTACAGTTAAGACAGAGAATTCAAATGACAAAAGTAATGATAAAGCTGCAGACGGGAATATAAATAACATAACAATAAAACAAGAACCTGTAGACCCAAGCAGTTCAGATATGACTAATGGAGGTTTACAAGGACATGCTGAAATAAAAACTGAAATCAAACAGGAAAATATGAAGCCACCACCAGAAAAGAAACCAAGATTATAAATTTTTACCTTGTATGTTTCTTGTATAGAATAAATTAGTCATTAATGTCGGCCAGTGATTTTATCTCCTTACAAAATATTAGGGGTTAAAGTATGAAATTGCCGATTTTTAAAATGGGTTGCTTGGAAGTGTTAGATATTGACTTGGAATCATAAGTTCAAAAATTTTATATTAAAGGTACGTTATTTTTTTTTTTTAATTTAGATTTTTATTTATTGGTTTCTTTGTGTTTTGTATTTTCTGTAATATTGCAGTACTTATAGCTACTTTTGTATGAAATATATGAAAACACACATTATTTTGTAATATGAGTTCAAATACAAATAGTTTACTTGTGTACACAGGTACAATTTAGTTGTTACAAATGTATTAGTGTCTCTGTGTTCTGCCACAAAGTGGCATACAAATATTAATTTAATAAAAGTATTATTACGCCTACTGAACGTACACGCATTAATGAATATCCACTAATAAGTAATAATTAATAAAAAAAATAAAAAAAAACTAGAAAGTTTGGTGTTTCTTCATTCATGAATGTTTATTAATAATTTTGCACGTTTTTAAATGACTATTTACTATACTACTATTACCTATATTACTTATTACCTATAAACAGGTCACCTATATAAATATAACACTTTCGTTTGTTTGAAGTACAAATTTATATCTAGTTACTATCTAATATTTACAAAAAGATGCATGTTTACTTTATTTATTACATGCATGCTCATTTTCCTTTTTACATTATATATGTACTATTCACATGAATATGTTATTCCTTAAAATAGGGATACTTTATTTCTTAACAAAACTTAAATTAATTTACTGGTGTGGCTTACCTATTATATACCCAAAGACATTAAATATATACTACCAATAGACCGGACATAGCGAACAAAATCGTGATCCGATACTTATTACCTGGTGGTCATAAGTCTCTCAGTCTAGTATGACACACCTACACGTCAAGTCGTGTTTGTATCAGTTCTATGCACTAAAAGAATCATTTTCTGAGAAAATATGCCGAACTACGCATTACGCTATTGCAAATCTTGCTATGGTAAAATGACTGGACCTAACTTCGGTTTATTTTCATAAGTATTTTTGGTATTTACGAAGTATTTAATTAGAATTCATTAATTTTTATAAATAGTCCCAGAACATTTTCGGATTTTGGGTTAACGCCATCTATGGCTGAAAAGCTTAACCTTGCCATTATCACACACTGAGGCTCTACCACGAGCTTATAACGTGATACATTTTTCGACCTAAATCGATCTGTTAAAAGGATGGAGCTATATAGGGTGTATAGCTCTGTCACTCTCTTTCTCTCGTACGACTAACATTTTAACATATCATAGTAAGGCCCCTGGCCACCTACCGAGCGATAGTTAAATCATTATAAATTTTGACAAATTTAATTCGCTTGTTTGCTATTCCAAGCCAGATGGCGTCACTGAGGCATAGGATGACAGTTTTTCTAAGACATTTTTTCTCTGATAGCCGCTCTATTGTACCTCTTTAAATCTCTTTGGAAAATACAAAACACAAAGAATCCAATAAATACCTAATTTCGGAAAAAGAATAACTTACTTACCTATTTAAATATAGCTATAGTCCCAATAATTGAGGTACAAACTTTGATACACATACAGATCCTCAGTCAATTTAACCTTGATTTGTTTAAAAGCTTATAGTACTGTTATGAGGTTTATATGCTTAAAGTAAAATTCAGTAGAGCAGGCTGCAACGTTCCCCTTTAATAAACCAAAAGCATGCGATGGCGACGAATTTAGGACTTCAGTAGTTTTAATTGGTATACTAGCAAAGAAATTTACAAATTCTTCTGCAACTAGTTTGTTATCGCTAATAAGACCATGATGTGTCTCCAATATGTAATCATTGTTATGTTTTTTGTTCCTTTTGGTTTCATTATTTATAATTTTCCAAAGAGTTTTTATTTTATTATCTGCAGATTTAACTTTGTTGCTTATGTATAAGGCCTTAGCTGCCTTACAAGTGTTTTTAAACATTTTTGAATACGTAGCAACACACTTAATAAAAGTTTCAATGTTAATAGGCTTGACGACATACAGCTCAAAAATTCTTTTCCTACTTATTCTGATTCCTTTAGTTGCGTCACACGCTACAGCGTACCCTAGTCACCGATTTTGTTGAAATTTCGTGGGGATGTAGCCCTGAAAGAGTTCTATTTAGTACCTCCAATAAAAAAAATTGTACCTCTTGGGTTTTGCTAAAAATTGATTGCCAAATCTGGAGCGTATACGCCTCCAGCGTACCCTTCTTTTTTAGAAGATTTGCAGTTGTTCAATACTGCGGCAATACACACCAAATAATTGTTCCCACACATAAACCTATGAATACGTAATATTAACTCGATAGCGCGCAACGATCGGCTACAATATTAAATTTAAATTTCTAACCTAAAAATGTAGCACCCAAAAAAATGGTATTTTGATGAGATTTTTTACTTAAAGTATTGTTCCCACTAAGCGATCCACGAAAAAGTAATTATATCACAGAAATATGCAAAACTTTAGGAGAAAACATCAAATCAAAATCACACTCAACATCATCAACACAGACCTAAAGATCTTTGGTATGACTAGATGTGGTAATCAAATTTTAGTGGATACTAAACTATGTTTTATGGCGAGTGTACTTTCTAACGTTGCGTCGTACATGCTCTATTTCGGTTAGCCTAATTCAGAGTTAAGTTTTTATCTTCGAACATCATGATCCAACGATTAGTTTAAATAAACAAGATTTAATATCTATTGCTAGTAACATAATACCTTTATCTATAAAATTTAAATAAAAATCCTTCAACTTCTATAAACCATCAAAGCATAAGTATGGACAGATAATGGTACGCTGTTTTGTCTTATTCATTAATCACATTTGTTGTCATACACACCAACATGTGTTAACACTTTTTAGTTGTGACCACAGCTAAAGCACAAGTTCTATAGTAATGTACGTAGGTACATTACTATAGAACTTGTGCTCACCATTTTTTTAATTGATATAAACCAGTGCTTAACTGCGATCCCACCTAACGGTAAGCGGAGATGCAATCATTGATGGTCAGGCGTACTGGTTTATTAAGAGCCTATTCACTCTAGCCTTGAAGACACCTATATTATAGTTGGACGGGAAGACCGCAGCAGGCAAATTGTTCCAGTCCTTCGATGTACGCGGTATAAACGACGAAGCGAAACGCTTAGTCCGGACCGTTAAAGTTTCAACAACGTAAAGGTGGATACTCGCCGTTCGTCAGTTTGTCCGATGGTAGAAAGGAGAGGGCGGAATCAAGTCATGCAATTCCCGCGCACACTCTCCAAAATATAACCTGTAAAATACCGATAGGCTGGCTACCCTGCGCCTGTGCTCGAGGCTTTGTAGATTGGACTTAACCAGATCTGGATCCCCAATTAGCCTCTTCGCACGCCTTTCCATTGAACCACCACTAAACCGTTTAGGTATAATAATAATATTCCACAACTTTCACACAACGCTACCTTGTCCTAAACTAAGCAGTTTGTGATATGAGTACTAGACAACTGATAAAAATACTCAAACAATCGAATACTAAGAAAACTTGGTTTTATTGGTTTACTTGGATTTAATTCTTGAAAAAGTGATTGATATCTTTGGTTTTGCAACAAACATTACTTATTCTTAACATTAAGGTGAGGTTCTATCAATAATCTATGGATACTTCACCTGAAGTCGCCGCCCAAGCTGTGGCACTTATTCAGGCCGGACACAGCCAAAGAAACGTGAGTGCTCAACTTAATTTAAGTCGATCTGCGGTCCGAAATGTTTATCGGAGGTACCTAGAGACTGGCGGCTTTGTTCGTCGCCACGGAAGGCCACGATCTCGGGTCACAACTGAAAGGCAGGATCGATTCATCGTGACGACCAGCTTGAGAAATCGTCACCTTACATCCATTGAGATACAAAACCAACTTCGCGACTTCCACGGAGTATCTGTGAGCGCTCGAACTATTCGGAGAAGGTTAAAAGAACGCGATATGGTACCAGACAAGCCAGCTAATGGGCCCAAACTAACGCGAGCCCACCGAACAGCGGGCCTTAATTTCGCACGCAGTCATTTAAATTGGACACAGCAAGATTGGAGCCGTGTACTCTTTTCTGATGAGTCTAAAATTGTGTTACATGGCAATGATGGAAGGAAGAAGGTCTACCGACGTAAGGGAGAGCGTTTCGCACAATGTTGCTTTGAAGAGAGGGTTGCTTATGGCGGTGGCTCATGGACTGTCTGGGGCGGTATATCCGCGAGCGGCAAAAGTCAACTTGAGGTTGTTACAGGACCACGGCTGCCAACATTAAATGCTGAAAGGTACATTCGTGAGTGCTTAGTACCTGACGTGATACCATACGCGGACTATGTGGGCCCAAATTTCCTTTTTATGCAAGAGCCCATGCCGCCGGCATCGTCAGGGAATATCTTCGGGATGTGAACATCACAGTTATGGACTGGCCAGCCAGAAGCCCAGACATGAACCCCATTGAGCACATGTGGGACGAGCTAAAAAGACGTGTTAGGGCTCGTCAGCCAGTTGCCCAGACGATGCAGGAGTTGAAAACTGCCATAGAAGAGGAATGGGAGATGATCCCTCAAAATTTCATAGAGCGGTTGATAAACTCTATGCCTAATCGTATGAGAGCTGTGGTAGATGCCCATGGAGGCAACACGCGTTATTAAATTAAACCTTTATTTGACAAAACATGTTTTTTATTCAAAAATCAATTGCCTTTAACAAGGCGCATATCCGACTTGTTAGGCGTAGCTCCATGTCGTATGGTATTCTGAATTCAAATTTAAAACAATACGATCGAAAAAGATGGTAAAATGTATCAGGTTTAAAACTGCATCAACAGTTTTTGTTAAATCTAGCAATCATATTTCGGTAGGGGCCATCGAAACCTAAACTCTAAGGTGGGCCAATAGATGTGTCCAGAAGTGTATTATAGATAAATTACACCTAGACACAGAACAAATGATCGTGCTCATCACATCAACATTTGTCTTGGGTGGGAATCGAACCCATGACCTCCGGCACAGCAGTCAGGGTCACTGACAACTGAACTCACAGGCCTGCCAGTATTTAGGTATAGCCAGAGTGATCTCATAATAATTTCAATAACGTGAAACATGGCTAAAATGCATTGTTTTTTGCGTGCAAGTTTCTTTGCATATCTTCCGGTTTTATTTTCAGATCAGTTCGATGGTACGTACCGTTTTCCTCAGAACTATTTGTTTCTAAGACGCATAATTATTTTAGTCCTAGATATCTGTGTATTTGTGTTTTGTGCCGTTCCGTCAGCAACCTTCGGTGGTGGTCTTCTTCATCAGTTTAACTTTATCAAGTGATAGGTACTTTCTGAATGCAAATAGTTTATTTCTTGATCAAAAGACAATGAGGATATTTTAAAGAGATCCCATCATCAGAATTAGATTTTGATATAAATAGGACCAATCTGAAAATACCGATATTCTTTCAAATAAAAAAATAATTTAACAAATCTGTTTATAAATTATTGAGTTCTGAGGTAGCAAACATAACATCAGAGAGAGAGAGCAGTGGTGGCCGAGTGGTAACGGCCCCGACTTACGAGTTGTAGGTTGCGGGTTCAAACCCAGCTAGGCGCATTACTTTGTGTAATTTATTTCATCACCACTGCTCTCAAAACGGTGAAGGAAAACATCGTGAGGAAACCGGCATGTCCTAGAACCAAAAATTCGAAGACATGTGACATCCACCAACCCGCACTGGGCCCGCGTGGTGGATTACGGCCCTTTCCCTCTCCTAGAGAGGAGGCCTGAGTCCCAACAGTGGGAACATTATAAGGCCGACTATGCTATGCTATGCTAAACATAACATAAAAAACGCATTCTTTTTTTTAGTCATTTAAAAACAATATGTTATAAAAGTATGGTAAGTACAAAAAATTTATTTCAGTAAAGTTTAATTTTTAAACACATCATTTTTTAGTTTATATATTAGCACAATGTTAGCAACTATAATAAAATTAAAGCCTAATGTCAAATTACTACTATCTACAAGTTTTTAATACACATATTTTTTTTTTAATTTAGAAGTTTTAGTTTAATTATACGTACATTTTGTGGATTAAAATTATGTCAGTTTTTTTTTATTATTGATAGGTTCACGTTTGATCACTGTTTCAACTGATGTTAATCATCCGATGACTTTTCGCGCTTTAAGGTGGAGCGAACGGGCGTGCAGACTATTATAAACTAAAACCCACACCTATGTTCCTTCTTTACCTTGCGTTTCACGACCCCAGGGTTCCCTTTCAGACGACCCATGGCTCTTGTAGGCTTCGGCCCTGCTTTGAGTTCTATGGTTTTACTGACATCTCTTTGAGGCGCGCGTGGAACACTAGGTGCTATCAACGACTTGAGCTCGGTCTGGATGGTTATCGGACAGTCGAACGGCGAGCTAGCTATTACTCGTCGTCCTTAAGCCCACGCCTGTGATGGCTCGAAATCGGATTCAGGGTCCTAGCGGCTGGGGTTTGACGAAGTCCGTTCCCTCACACTTATGGTCGCCTTCTTGGTACTGTTTCGCAGAAGGAGGTGAACGCCAGCAATTCCTCCTCGCTGCGGACCATGCCCTGTACCAGAACCCTGTGCGAGAGGGCGTTGCCACTGGTCGCCCCCACGAGGACATAGAGGTGCTCTGCTCAAACAGGGCACACCTCTATCGTATGCTCCATCGTGTCCTCCAGACGCTCCACACAGTGGTGACACCCGGGCGTTTCTTCCACATGAATCCACATGAATGCAGGAACCTCCCGAACTTACCATGTCCGGTGAGGAACTGCGTCATGCGGAAGGTAAGGAGCGTGAGGTCTTTCTAGCCTCGCCTCAAAGAGGGACTTACCGCCATAATTGTGGCGTGCCCAGCACTGGGTCGCGACAGTCGCTGTCTCCACTTCACCATGAGATCCCGCCAGAACTCTGTCCACCATGCCACAACTTGTCGCGGCAGCGGAGTTTCACCCCGGCGTTGCAACTCCATGCGCCAAATCGTGCATAC
This sequence comes from Mythimna vitellina, assembly GCA_949316375.1. NCBI lineage: Eukaryota > Metazoa > Arthropoda > Insecta > Lepidoptera > Noctuidae > Mythimna > Mythimna vitellina. The sequence continues at coordinate 9,624,628 of OX438703.1, read as the reverse complement.
GTGTAAAGACTGTTGCCTCTAGATCCCATGGTGGCAGCCTAGCAAGGAGGCTCGCCGCATCCTTATGGCTTGAGTCCAGCCGGGCCGCCGGCTGCTTCCGCAGCGCTGGCGCCCATACCGGTGCGCCATAAAGGGCCATGGACCAAACGATTCCCGCGTAGAGCCTCCGAAAGGTGGCGTTTGGACCTCCTAGGTTGGGCAGGAGCCGCTTGAGGGCAGCTCCAGTCCGATTCAGCTAGACGTCGGAAGTGCTCCTCGAAATCCCATTGGCTGTCGAGAATGAGTCCCAGGTACTTCGTTGTCGACCCGACGCCGATGTGGACTCCTCCTACCGTTACTTGGGAACCCGGTGGTGGCGGGTTCCGAGGGCAGTGGAAGCACATGGCCTCGGACTTGTGCAATGCTACCAATTGTGCGAGTCCCAACTCTCTCTGCTACTAGTTTGACCGTCAGGGAGATCACCGGACAGCACGTAGTCGTATCCGATGTTCCACAAGGGCGGCCCTAGTACCGATCCCTGCGGAACACCGCATGACATCTCTCGCCGTTTCCACTCTCCCTAGTGACCCGAGTAGATAATGTACCTGTCCGACAGGTAGGCCTCGACCACACGACAGAGGTAGCCGGGCGTCCGGTGATACCGGAGTGCCCTCCCAATGCTACTCCAAGGCAGGGAATTGAAAGCGTTGGCGGTGTCTTTGGACATCGCCAAGACACACCTGCCTTGTGACACTGCATCCCCCGTCGTGAGAGCTCGCACGGGCATGATGGCGTCCACCGTGGAGCGCCTCCTTCGAAAGCCGAATTGTCCATCTGTCAAATCCGGCCCCACCCGTGCTAGGTGCGCGACGAAGCGGTCTGCAATTACTAGCCTAGGGAGGTTTAAGTTTTTCAGCAATAGATGGCGTTATCACAAAATCAGCAAATGTTCTAGAACTATTTATGAAAATTATTGAATTCTAATTAATTACTGTGTAAATAACAAGAATATTTACGAACATAAACCGAAGTTAGGTCCAGTCATTTTACCATAACAAGATTTGCAATCGCGTAATGCGGAACTCGGCATATTTTTACAGAAAATAGATAGATAAAGAGATATATTCTTTAAAGTACACAAACAAAATGTATATTAGGAAATAATCAATCAATTTTAATTTTTTTTAAGTAATTTTTACATACAAACCTTATCCTAACAATAAGAAATAAATGCGAACACGTCTCATACACGTAACAGTTCATTTGTATTTATACTTATAGAAAATTATAGGATATGAGATAATGTTAGATATTCGAGGCATTAGCTCAGCAGGGGGTATTTTTATAGGTGTATAAAAAAGTTGGTGAAATAGAGAGACCATAGGACGTAATCGAAACTTATTTATTTTGTTATCAGGTATTCGTGTGGCGACATACATCGTCAGAAAGTACACTCGCCACTAAACATAGTTCAGTACCTACTTAAAATTTGATTACCACATCTAGTCGTACCAAAGTTCTTTAGGTCTGTGTTGATGATGTTGAGTGTGATTTTGATTTGATGTTTTCTCCTAAAGTTTTGCATATTTCTGTGATATAATTACTTTTTCGTGGATCGCTTAGTGGGAACAATACTTTAAGTAAAAAATCTCATCAAAATACCATTTTTTTGGGTGCTACATTTTTAGGTTAGAAATTTAAATTTAATATTGTAGCCGATCGTTGCGCGCTATCGAGTTAATATTACGTATTCGTAGGTTTATGTGTGGGAACAATTATTTGGTGTGTATTGCCGCAGTATTAAACAACTGCAAATCTTCTAAAAAAGAAGGGTACGCTGGAGGCGTATACGCTCCAGATTTGGCAATCAATTTTTAGCAAAACCCAAGAGGTACAATTTTTTTTATTGGAGGTACTAAATAGAACTCTTTCAGGGCTACATCCCCACGAAATTTCAACAAAATCGGTGACTAGGGTACGCTGTAGCGTGTGACGCCTTTAGTTGCCCAGTCACTAAAGCTAAACTTAGGGCAGATTCTTTTAGTTTTTTTCTCAAACGTCTTATTGAACTCGGTTTGGACTATTGAAAAAAAATCTTATACGAAAAATTACCATCGTTCACTTCAAGATTCCAATCACCTTACTTGCTAATTAAAGTGCTGTTAAATTTATTTAGTTTACCGGATGTTATTGGTCTGGATTGTATCTGCACTTGTAGTACCGGTAAGTTAGATTCAAAAGTTACCATTAGGCCGCTATGATCAGAAGGCAGATAATTTACAATGGCCTTTTCTAAATAGTTGCAGCAACAAAAGACATTATCGATACATGTAGCAGTAGTTGTCGTAGTTCGAGTAGGTTCTCTAAACAAATTTGATAAATTAAATGATTTGAAGAGATTTAATAATCTACTGCTATCTGAATTATTTTCTAAAATATTAACATTAAAGAAACTGAAACAACAGTTCCTGTTTCGCCTGTTCCTTATACAAGAACAACCTACAACATTCAGCCGATACAAACGAAACTGACCTGGAACAGTTTCGACCTTTTCTAATTGAACAAAAATATCGATTATAGTTATTATTTTAGCTAAACTACCATTTATCAATTAAAGGACGATGCATCAAAACGGGGACTTCTTTGAACTAAAACAGGGCGAAGCATGTTCAAAATGATCTGAAGTGCAAAATGGAGTATCATAGGGCTCGGTTCTTGGACCAGTACTGTATATAATATATTTACATTGGATGTGCCCATAATCGATGGCATAGCAAATCTCTGTTGATCACAACCCTGATATAGTGTTAAGCGCCGTAAAACTTTAATTCATTTCTTCGCCGAAATCAACAGTAGCGTCAAAAAATTAAAACGTATTGAAAGAATCTAGAATCAAGTCTTTCATTATTATTAATTGATAAGGGAATTAGTAACTTTACTTTCAGGTGTATAAAAGCGACGTCCCTGACTGGAAGTCACTTTTTTTAAACAGTGAGTACATTAGTCACATGTAGTACGAGTACGAGTGAAACCGTCGATTGCTGAACTGTAAAATCTGACTGTGGTGGAAAAAAAGCCGAAGAGGAACCACATTCTATAAGTAGGAGCAGCTGTGGCCACTTCACCATAAGGCCGTCTAGAAACTAATTTGCTTTTGGTCTGACAACCAAATGAAAATAGAGGAAGAAAAATACGTAATGGGAGTCAAAATAGTTAAATAGAGCAACTATTATTGCAATATTGAAGTCAGTGGATTCTAAATATTTCATGATAAATGATTTCTTTTTCCTCTTTTTTGGTGACGGTTCCTTTCACAGATTTAAGAAGGGAGGAGATATGATAAGTAGTAAAAATTGTACCGGAACACGATGTCTCCAGTTTCCCTACCACCGCCGAAACTACTACATTTGCAGTAATATTTACGCAGTCGCGCACACATCCGCAAATCATAAATCAGTCCATACTACCCAGTCAATTATAAACCTTACCTCCCTAAAAACAGCGTGTATTTTCCATGCACCGTACAACTTACGCACACATGAAATGTCGATGTGCTATGCAAAAGCAATTTATTTTACATTTACGCTAGTGATTGACTAAATAGAAAAGTTATCGATTTTTCCATTTTTTTTTGTCGTGCTATTTCTTTTGGGTCCCAAAAACAAAATCATAAAATGTTAATAATAATAATTTAATTTAATGCTAAGACCCTACACAACCGCGAGGTATGCAGTCTCAGGGAATATTTTCTAGCTGCCGACGTGGGTATGCATCGAGATGTAGTGGCAGTGGACAAGGGACTCACCCCGCTCTCCCTGGCTAACGAGAACTGGCGCAAACCGGTAGTGCTTGACACTAACGATCGCAGGGCAGTATGGCAGAGCAAGGAACTTCACGGACGCTTTTTCCGGGCCCTTCACGGGCCCGATGTAGACCAATTGGCGTCCGTAGCCTGGCTGCGTTTCGGTGACCTCTTTGGGGAAACCGAAGGTTTTGTCTGTGCAATTATGGACGAAGTTATCATGACGAATAACTACCGGAGATTTATTGTGAAGGACGGCACGGTTGACATCTGTCGGGCATGTCACCGTCCGGGAGAATCAATTCGTCACATAATCTCTGGTTGTATCTCGTCTAGCTAACGGAGAGTACTTGCATAGGCACAACCTAGTAGCCAGAATTATCCATCAGCAACTGGCTCTGAAATACTCTCTTGTGGAATCGGAAGTGCCTTACTACAGGTATGAGCCCGACCCAGTTCTTGATAATGGTCATATCACTTTGTACTGGGATAGGTCCATCATCACTGACAGGACTATTGTAGCCAATAAGCCTGATATAGTGGTGGTGGACCGAAACGAGAGGCGTGCAATGATCGTTGACATTTCCGTTCCACATGACGAGAACCTCGTGAAAGCCGAGAAAGATAAACAAATTAAGTATATTGACTTGGCTCGCGAGGTTGTCGACATGTGGGATGTGGACTCAGCGATCATTGTACCGATAGTCGTGTCGGGCAATGGCTTAATAGCCAAGAGCCTCGATCAACACCTTAGGAGGCTCGCGTTAGGCGGCTGGATCAAGGGCTTGATTCAGAAAGCGGTACTCTTGGACACGGCTCGTATTGTTAGGAGGTTCCTTTCTCTGGAGCCCTGACCGCCGGTAGCTTGGACCCTGTTCCCGATACCGGTGGGGTACTATTTTTTATATTTTTAAATGTTTTTTTTTTTTTTGTATCATTTTGTTTAAGAAAAATATTTAAAAATGTAATTAATATGTGTTTATAGTGAATAAAGGATCATAATTTAATAATAATAATAATAAATTATTTATTAATTTGTTTTCATAAAACCCAAAAACTAACCATTTACCCGTATAAGGTCATTATATACGTCATTTCAGAACGTCAATATCAAATACTAAAAATCGGCCAAGTACATGTCCTGGTCCTCTAAAATCCTGAAAAGTTTAATAACTTGTATTATGAATTATTGCATGAAAAAGCTTTCAGTTACTGAAAAAACTTTAACTCAGGTCTAGTCTTAATTTAAGGATTGCCCATTCAAAAAGACTGCGTTTTTTTTAGAGGCTAAAGCATTTCTGGTTGAAAGTGGAATGAGCATATAGTACTATATTTTTTTAGGGAACCCATTAGGTGGCCTTCCATCAATCCATTGCTTTATTAAAATTGCATCTTTCGGGAAACTGAAAACATAAAGTAACATTGTAGTTATCATTTTACCTAACTTACTGCTAAACCTCACCATGTAAGGCTTTTGTTAGAAAAAAAATTTCTATCTTGTTAAATAAAGAGAACAAATAAAGAGCTAGAACATGTTGCCTTATTTTAAGCAAAAGTCGTTATTAAATTCTGAATTATGCTATTTCTTTACAACTCTGTAAAATAATCAAAATAAATAAAAATATTTACATTATTTTACTTCGGATATCCAACCAATCGATATTATGGTCGATAGTCTATATTAGTAGATCATACAGGCACATCATTAACTCGCCGCAACTAACAGCGGCTTTATTATGAAATACACCACACGGATAAAGTATCGTTATGTTATTTTTACATTGCTTGTTCCGTTACTGAGCGTTAAAATTAAGTAGTGGTTAAAGAGCAATGTATGTACTGTAAGAGTAATACAGTCGCCTTGATATTTGAAAACAAAAATAACGTAGTAGCAGCAAGGGATATTATAAGATTTGTTGTTTTTACTGATTTTAAAGATTAATATAGTATTAAACTTGTACTTCCATATGGTAAGAGATTCCAAGATGACCCAGGCTTCTCTTATCACTTCGGTTCTTGCATGAAACCACTGAACAACACGGCATTTTAAATTTGTTTACGATCACGTATCGCGTATCTCACAAGTTTATAACTGACGGCCGTTTGCCCGATCGTGTGCATTTTGCGCAAGTCGCGCGGACATGCACACGCCTCCTTGCCACTTCTCCTGTTTTTTTAAATTTCTATGGTTCCTTTAGATAGGTGAAGGCTCAAATAGAAATTCCAAATAAAAATAAGCCATCAAAATGATTATCAATCTATAATACATCTTAGAAAATATTCAGTGTTCTTTTCCTGTTGGATGTTATACAAATTGCCAATATTATCTTGAGCATTTGCACCATTTGTACAAATTTGGCAGTTAATTCTGCGTTCGTCTTCTAGGTCAGGTAATCCATTTTTCTCTTGGCGCACACTGAAATTTGACGTAAATTTATGAGTACATGGTTTTATTTAGTGATAAAATAAAGTATTTATTTTAAGTTTTAATTTGCACTAAAAACGCAAATATCATTGATAGAGGAAATACACCAATATTGTGATAGACACACTCTTTTCTGTTTAACATAAATTCAAACATTCGTCAATCTCTCAGACTGCCACTATTCACGATACGATTACAACCTCTTCTGACACTCCTCCTTAATCGCATTCGTCACTCTTTCATTCTCTTCGGGTACCCTCACTCGTACAATCAAACCCTCACACCTTTTATATCCTCAATGGTGTTTTGCATCATCCCCCATCCCATCTCTCGAGTACAATATTCAAATTTGATTTTCAGCTAACTTTTTGTCAAAATATCTGTTGTCATTTTGTTTGTCTCAAGGTACTTGAGTTGGATCTCCAAGTCACTAATCAAAGTGTCCCGGATAAAATTATATCTCACATAGATATGTTTTGTCTGGTGATGATTTTTTTTTTTTTTTTTTTAATTGATATAAACCAGTGCTTGACTGCGATCCCACCTGATGGTAAGCGGAGATGCAATCATTGATGGTCAGGCGCACTAGTTTATTAAGAGCCTATTCACTCTAGCCTTGAAGACACCTATATTATAGTTGGTCGGAAAGACCGCAGCAGGCAGATTGTTCCAGTCCTTCGATGTACGCGGTATAAACGACGAAGCGAAACGCTTAGTCCGGACCGTTGAAGTTTCAACAACGTAAGGGTGGATACTCGCCGTTCGTCGGCTTGTCCGATGGTAGAAAGGAGATGGCGGAATCAAGTCATGCAATTCCCGCGCACACTCTCCAAAATGTAACCTGTAAAACACCGATAGGCTGGCTACTCTGCGCCTGTGCTCGAGGCTTTGTAGATTGGACTTAACCAAATCTGGATCCCCAATTAGCCTCTTCGCACGCCTTTCCACTGAGTCCAAAGCTGCTAGATGGCATTTTGCAGCACCAGCCCATATGTGACTGCAGTACTCCACACACGATCGGACCTGTGCTTTGTATAACATTAGAAGCTGTCCCGGTGTGAAGTACCGTCGGACCTTTGCAAGAACGCCTAGTTTTCTAGCAGCTACCTTGGCTTTGGACTCAATGAACCGCCCGAAATTAAGATCTGAGAAAATTTCAACTCCTAAGAGTTGAAGGCGGTCGGTGCACTCCAGGGATACATTCTGAAAAGCGGGAGTCAAGGTGAACGGGCTCCTCTTAGCGGTGAACAGACACGCTTGTGTTTTGGCGGCGTTGAATCTTACCAGATTGGTTTCGCCCCACTTGGAGAGTGCCTGAAGTGAGACATTCGTACGCTCTACCATAGCCTCTCGTTCGGACCGAATTTGCTCCTTACTGGCCCGAGGACCTGGCAGGTACCTCTCTACAACTGTGCTATCGTCTGCATACCCATAGATACCGGGCATCAGCAGATCGTTAATATGCAGCAGGAAAAGAGTTGCAGAGAGAACTGACCCCTGAGGAACTCCGGCATTAGTCGTCATGGGCTCTGATGAGCATCCATCGACAACAACTCGGAGGGACCGTTCACTCAGAAAGTCTTTTACCCAGTTAATCAGGCCAGGGGAAATGCCGTACGCTGGAAGCTTACTCAAAAGGCTGGCGTGCCATACCCTGTCGAAGGCCTTCGAGACGTCTAAGGAGACAGCAATCGCTTCTCCATTCTTCTCGAGGGCCTCGCCCCACATGTGAGTGGTATACACTAGTAGGTCCCCAGTAGACCGATTTTGGCGAAACCCGTATTGTCGGTCACTGAGGAGATCGTTACCTTCCAGGTATGCCAGGAGGCGCGAGTTCAATACACGCTCCATAATCTTGCAGAGTATGGAGGTTATTGAAATCGGCCGATAGTTGGCAGGATCGGCACGACTGCCCTTTTTGGGCACGGGTTGCACGTTGGCAAGCTTCCAGGACTTGGGCACTATAGCAGTCCTAAATGAGAGGCGATACAAGCGCGTCAATACAGGAGACAACTCGGGCGCACATGCCTTGAGAACTATTGCTGGTATACCATCTGGTCCACTAGCTTTATTCACGTCTAGACGACACAGTGCTCTCAAAACTTCTCTGTTCCTTATGCGAATATCGGGCATTGAGGTGTTGCAGTGAGGTAGAGTTGGTGGAGTAGCACTGCTAGTGTCAAGACGAGAATTGTGGGCGAAGAGAGCTGCAAAGAGACCTGCTTTCTCTCTCGCTGTGTGAGCCAGTGTTCCATCAGGTTTAACCAGCGGAGGCAATGTGGGCCTACAGAAGTTCGTTTCGACCGATTTGGCAAGGGACCAGAATGCTCTGCTACCGGAAGGCTGTGCAGAGAGCTTTGCGCCAATATGTGTAATGCGGTCGAACCGAGCCTTCTTCAGTGCCTTTTTGTAGGACTTGGCAGCATGGTTGAAAGCTCTCTTCTTTGAGCTCAGATCCGGAGCTTTGCGATCACGAGCGTCAACCCATGCGAGAAACGCCGAATGCTTACGCTCTTCAGCTTGAGCGCAATCGGCGTTGAACCATGGTTGAGCTGAGCCTCCGATGGGTACGTCTCTACAAGGGATGAAAAATTCCATAGCTTGACGTATCACATCGGATATAGCATCTGCACAGCTCGACGGACTTTCAGAAGAGAAGCAGACCTGCTGCCAAGGATAAGACGCAAAAAAGTGCCGCATCTCATCCCAATCTGCTGACCTGTAACGCCATATTCTCCGTTGACCACGTGAGTCGCAGTCAGGTGGGGAGAAGCACGAAACAGACTTCACCAGACAGTGATCTGAAGTTCCCAGTGGTGAGGAAACTGTTACAATACATCTGTCCGGATCGGTGGTCAGCAGAAGGTCCAAACAATTGGCAGTATGACCAACTACATCAGGCACCCTAGTCGCTTGCTTAACCAGCTGGGAAAGGCCCATCGACACTGCAAAGTTTCGCGCTTCTCTCCCAGCATGGTCGGTCTTCTGGTATGGGAAAAGCCAGTCTTGGTGGCAGGCGTTAAAGTCCCCCAGAGCGACGAGCTGCGCATCAGGGTGCCGATGCAGAGCCTTATCGGCGGCCTCACTGAGGTGGTCGAACAACCGAGTCGTCTCCTGATCACCGCTGTGCGATCGGTAGACACAGGCATAAACAATTTTGTCCATACCAGTGTCCACCAACAGCCATAGCGTGGATAAATTTGGGTCTTCAAGGTGACGGAGACGCTGGCAGCAGATGTCATTACGGACGTACACACAGACCCCGGCACGCTGCAGGAAATGATGCTCCAATGAGTATCCCGGGTAGTTGAGGTACGCCGTATCTGACGGACATCTAATTTGCGTCTCCGTCAAGAAAAGCAAGTGTGGCTTCTCAGTCTCAAGATGGTGGTGGACCGCATCGAGATTAGAGTGCAACCCTCTAATATTTGAGAGGTGCACTAGAAATGAGAGGACGTGCATCCGCTGTAGACACTTGCCTTTCTTTTTACCTTTTATTTTATTTTGTGGAGTGAATAGGAGAGATGGAAGATGGCAGTTGAGCGAGGTGATGCGATTTTAAACCCTACAACACGACCAGAGTTGCTGCGTCAAAGGAGGGTTGATTTGGAGACTGCGGGGACGCCCGAACCCCCCCAGGGATCGCCATCGGGTCCTCACGCCCGGTCGCCAACCGGCACGATGGGGCCACCCTGGGATTTTTCGCAGTTGGCGGGGCAGCCTTTCGTGTGTGGCTGGCACACTACTTGGGCCCCCAACTACCTGCGGTCGGCCAGCGGAGCACCGTGCTTCGGATCCCGCTACCCTCCACGATCAAACGTCCGACACAACAACAGCTGGCGCATCGGACCCAGTATACGTCACAACACAACTGCTCAGACCCATCTTCCACCATACGGCTTCACCAGACTTCACGCCGGAACACGACGGATCGCTTGGCGGCATGGCTTTGTCTGGTGGGTGGTAACTTTTAAGCCGGCAGCCGATGCTATGGCCTACCACCGCATTTACTGCTCGTTTAGCACTACCCAGGGGACACGTGTAGGGTGGTCAGAACTAAGTAAATCCTACGGACGCAAGCAGTTCATCCCCCAAAATGCACTGGGTTTAGTACAATAGCCATAGCCGATTGACTATCTGCGTACATACACAGCTGCGTATGATGTATACCTGTAAGTTCTTTATATAATCTTTTGAGGTACACATCTTCTTTGGTAGCTTCGGAGAGACTTACATACTCTGCCTCTGCAGTTGATAAAGCCACTGTCTTTTGATTCATCATGCTTTGCCAGGAAATAGCAGCCTCACTTAACTTGAACAAATATCCAGAAAAAAATCCGGTCAACGATGTTCCCACCATGATCAGCATCAGCAGAACCTTCGATTCCACATGCTTTGCCTTTAACATATTTCAGTCCTAAATTTGCTGTCTTTTTCAGGTACCTAAGAATTCGTTTTGCGCTATCCAGTGAGCTTCCTCGTAGCAGTTGTTAAACTTACTCATAAAATTCACTGCTTGAGCTATGTCTGGTCTTGTACAGACTGCTATATACATGAGTGATCCTATAAGTTTTCTGTAGGGGATCTTCTCATTTAGTTTGTGTTCTCCATCTGGCTTCTGGAGTCTCAGTCCAGGTTCCATTGGAGTGGAAGCCGGTTTACAGTTCTCCATCTCAAACGTCTTGAGAATCTTCCTTATATATTCCTCTTGGTCAATCTTGATCCATCCGCTCTCTTGAGTCATTTTAAAACCCATACTAGTTCGGCCTTTCCTAGATCCTTCATCTCAAAATTACACATCAGGTCTCTCTTAATCGTCTTCACTTCTTGTAAATCATTCCAAAATAAAAGTATATTGTCAACGTAAATTGTAAGTATTATTATTATTTTTCTCTCACGTAAATATACATATGGTTCATTTAGTGATTGCTGATTGCTTGAATTTCAAATCGATTAACTCCTTATGCAATCGTTGGTTCCAGGAACGTGGTGCCTGTTTCAATCCATATATGAAACGCTTCAAGAGGCAAATATGGTCTTCCTTCTTTCTCTTCAAATACAGGTGGTTGTCATGAGACAACCACCTGTATTTGAAGAGAAAGAAGTGTACATGAGTACACCTTTTCAGTTAGGTGACCATTCAAGAATGCTGTCTTTACATCCATGTGGTCGCACTTGAGTGCTTTTTATATCGCTACTGCCATTAACATCCTCCGGGTAGGTACTATATCGCACTACAGGTGAAAACGTTTCACTGTAGTCGACACCTCACGTTGACTGAAGCCTCGCGCCACCAGAGGAGCCTTGTATCTGACCCTATTTCCCGCCTCCTTTTTGATTCTAAATAACCATTTAGAATCAACAAGGTGAGACCACAAGGTGAGACTATTCGTCTATTTGTGGTCTCACTTCACAACAATCCCAAGTCTTGAAGTCGCATTAGAATGGAAAACTTACCACTCAGTGATTCATCTTCCAGTTTGGCTGTCTCAGTCCTCTCATTAAAAAATGCATCACGAGCAGTTATTATTCGACGCGGATTCTCCAAGTCAACAAATCTATACCCTCTTGTAACTTCGCTATAACCAACAAAGACAAGCTCACAGGTCTTAGAGTCGAACTTCTTACGACTACCATCCTTTTTAAGTAGCTGTGCTGTAGAGCCCAACACTCTCAAGTTTGACATATCTACATTGCAGTTTGTCCAGACTTCTTCGGGAACCTTTCCCACAAGAGCCATAGTTGGCGATCGATTTTTTTAGATAAATTGCAGTAGCAACTGCTTCGCCCCAAAATGTCTTATTAAGATTACTGTCGTGAAGCATCTTGACATCTCAGTAATCGTGCGAATACTCCTCTTCGTTACACTATTCCACACTTGGCTAAATGAGCCTGGAGAGTCTTATTAATATCCTCTGTCCCATTGTCACTTCTCAGCCGCTTAATCTTCTTACCGGTCTGGTTTTCTACTAGAGCTTGAAACTCTTTAAAATTCTGTAGCACTTCATCCTGTGATTTCAATATATATCCAAATATCTTTCGGCTAAAATCATCGATAAACAATAGAAAATATATATTACCGCCATAAGTTACCACATTGACGGGACGAGCTACATCAGCATAAACTAATAATCAGAAGCTCTAAAACCTTTCTTCTTTTTAGGAATTTTTTGCACGCACTGCTTCCCTTGACTACAAGGAGCACAAGGACCATTCTCAATCCTTTTATCATAGTGTAGGCCTATGACAATCTTTTTCAAAAAAGGAGCAGATAGGTGACCCAACCTACGGTGCCACAGTTCAAAATTTTCTGAACTTTTACCTTCTAAAAAGACAGTCGCCCCATAACTACTCGTATCTACAATATAAAGACCGTTTATTAGTGGTGCGCAGATTAAAGGTTTACCATCTACAAATACATTAGAATCGAACATTTTACAATTATCTTTATCAAAAATGCAAGAATCCCGAGAGTTCCGAATCCAATGGTTTGTGAGAATCCTGAAACAGTGGGGGAAGAGCAGCCGCTTGTAAGGTGCTATCCTCTCAGGAATCAAAAACCTAAAAGAAATGAGGACATGGTATATAATTACCATTTACAGAATGATCGAAACTCAAGCTCGGTCATGGAGGTCGATGGAGCGTTCTGATAGGGATTTGTCGAAAAAAGCCATGCAAGAATATAAATCCCTGATGAAAAATAAAACCTGGGAATTAGTTAGTCGTCCAAAGAACGTTAATGTTGTAAAATGCAAATGGCTATTCAAATTAAAAATTAGTGCTGATGGCACAGTGCAACGGCACAAAGCCCGAATTTTGCGAAAGGGTATTCGCAAGTTTGTAGAAGAGAAGATTACACCGAGACTTGTTCCGGTTGTTAAGTTATCTTCGATTCGTCTACTGTTGAGATTGTCGGCAGAAATGGACTTAAATGTGCACTATATAGACATAGACGTTACCACAGTCTTCCTTAACGGTGATCTGGAGGAAGATCTGTATATGGAGCAACCCGAGAGTTTTGTCTCGAAGATTAAGCAGGGCAAAGTATGTAAGCTACAAAAGGCAATATATGGCCTAAAACAAGCTGCACGTTGCTGAAACGTGAAGGTATATGACCACATTATTAGGAATGGATTTTCTAGGTCAAAATGACTCTTGTGTTTACATGAAAAAGGAGAAGGACTCAATTCTTGTCGTTTTCTGTCAATTTACTTTTAAAGTCGATCGAATAAAAATCATGTCTGTCAATATACTTTCAAAGTCGATCGAATAAAAAGTCTGTCAATCGACTTTTAAAGTCGATTGAATAAAAAAAGCATGTCTGTCGAATAAAAAAAGCATACTGTAAATGTAAACAAATGTCGATCAAAACTATTCTGTGAAAATTTCATCTAACTGGTGACAGACAAACGATGATTTTTATATTTTTGGAACCGTATTTAAGGATATTGAGGAAATTAAGAAGGAAATGGCAAAGGCTTTCAAGATAAAAGATTTGGGAGACGCAAAAGATTGTTTGGGAATCAATATTTCACCTTTTTCAGGCCAATTTCGTGAAGAAGATTCTTAAAAAGTATGGAATGCAAGATTGCAAACCTGTAGTCACTCCAATTGAGCCTAAGCTAGGGCTTGCAAAAGGGGAAAAGACTGAGGATCTTAGCTACCAGGAAATAATGGGTTCTCTTATGTATTTGTCGTGCGCTACAAGACCGGACATAACATTTGCCGTCAGTTATTTAAGTCAATTTAACTCATGTTGGTCAAACGAGGACATGGTGGCTCTGAAAAGGGTACAAAAGTATCTGAAAGGTACCATTGATTATCGATTATCTTTTAAAAAGACCGGTAAACCGTTAGTTGCTTATGCCGACGCAGATTTGGGTAGTAACGTGGATGGTATTCGTTTACCGGTTATGTTCTTGTTTTTGGTGGTGCTGCTGTCATGGCAAGCACACAAACAGCAGTGGCCCGCTAGATACTTTTATAGGGGGCAAACCAAGGAACCTTGATCCTTGAATGATGACCTTATCTACTACCTACCCATTTACCTCAAATTCTGAATAAAAAAACTCGCGCTATAATCCGCCGCCACGTATCATCAGGGCAAAATCTCTTGCTGTAATGCTCATTTTAATTGCTACATTTTCATTTGTTAATAATAAGTTAGAAATTAATTAAACATCATACCTTGATATTTTTTGGCAGCTCTTGCTCGCTCACAACAAAATCCTAGCTGGCTACTTCTGAATAATCCACTAGATGGCGCACAAAAGATTGTATTATCAATGAAATCAATCATTTGTTTACGATATTGATATATATATTATAATTAGCAAATACTCACAATTTAAACAGCCATAGTGTATACAACAGCATAGCCGTTCTTCGTTTCTTTATCACACACTTAGACATTTCATCACTTAACGGTCGAGAACACGGATATCGGTCGAGAAAGAGAAACAAGTTTGCATGTTCGCGGTTTACCAAAACTATAGAATGAAATAACAGCATATAAGTGCTTTTGAGAATTCTGATGTCTTTTCATAGCAGCAGCGAAGTTATTTAGGTCATTATAACCTGATTGATGTATTTCAAGCATTCTTATCGTTTGAGAAAAATATGCAACACCAACAGAACAATTTTTGTAAATGCGAGCAGCCTCCAATCCAGTGAGTTTTGTAAACTGAGCGATGAAACTGCCTAATATGTGATTTAGTTTAAATCAGGGGTAGGTTTAGGTGAAGTTATGAGATCATATTTATCTCTAAAACTCAGTCTTTACCTGGCAAAGTATTTTTTCCACACATTTTAATCCTTCACATGGAACAATAGCATGGATTTCCGAATTCATTTCAAAGATAATAAACTTTAATCACTTCAAAACCAAGTAAGTTACAACAATAACTAAACATAAAACTAACTTTAAATGACAGAAATCAAAAATCTTTCAAAACGTAAAAACGATAACCGCTCAAAGCAAATTTGAACTAATTTGTTTGAGGAACTGTGTTACGCGTCATAGATAGAGGGCGCCTCGTAGTTTGCGTAGTAAAAGTTCATTGATTAAAAATAACAAGTTAGGCTTATTTTCATAGAAAAACGTTTCATGAGTGAGAGCACACAGTATCAAATTTTACTCACACAGACTCACATTTTTATGTTTTTATAGGGAAAATTGAGATGGCAGAAAGCATCTGCGACAGAAAGAGGCAGCAACAAGTAGTACAGTAGTGTTCATCTCTTTTTTTTGTTCTGTGTTAGAGTGAGATCGGAGAGATTGCGCTCAGAGCGGCAACATTGCATGTCCTACGTATCGTGTCTTATCATATCAATGAATTTTGATTTCGCATAGAACACGAAATGGCAACTTGGCGTAACCGCAAAGGCGCGCGAAATTTAAAATTTTGTTTTATTTAATTTAATTCATTTGTTGTGTTCTATGATATAGATAGATAAGTGTGGGGTGTGGTGAGGTATTTCACATCAAGCCGGGCTTATGCACTTGTATTCCTCGCACGTCCCTGACAAACCACTATGTGTTGCGCAGATTACAGCTGAAGCAGAGTACATCGCTATTTGTGAGGCTTCCAAAAAAGTAATTTTGTTAAGGGTCTTTGTCAGGAACTGACAGGAAATTTTGTAACCATTGATATGTTTAGTTATAGCCAAAGTGCCAATAATTTGGTATATAATCCTATTGGTAAAAGTTCTAAACATATTAATATAAAATACCACTATGTTAAGGAGTTAGCTGAATCTAAAGTGATTTGCATCAAATACTGTGAAACTAGTTCTATATCAGCTGATGCCCTGACTAAAGGTTTGGGCAGTGTCAAGTTTAAGTATTGTTTGCAACATATGGGGATTCAGTGGGGGTGTTGTAAATAGGTTTTAATCTCCATACATTAGACCATGGATCTTATGAAGTCGTATCTTAGAAACTGCTGTTATCTGTCACATAGAAGAAAATTTCCTTTTAGTTTTAATGATTTTAATTTATATAAAATCTGCACATATATCTCTGTAACTCCTTTTTGTTTTATTTCCAACAGACTCACTAGTTTTGTAGGCAGTCGGCATCAATTGTTTAAGCCTTTGTCCTCAAAAGCGTTGCGCAGAGCCTCCCATGCCTGCTTTGCAGTTTTACAAGACCTCACATAGACCTTGCAGTCCTTATTCACCATAAGACATATTTTGCTTAATGCCTTTTGATCTCTTCTTTGACCTGCCTCATCGGTCACTGGCGGTGTTTCCTCTACATACTTCCAAAGATCATCATGCATGAGATGACTGGATATCAAACTTCTAACTTCCATAGTTACGCATACCTTCTAATTTTGATGTCCTATAACCTGTGAGTACATAGCATTATGGGTACTAAATAATAACCATGTACGAGTATGAGTGATAAAATAAAGTATTTATTTTAAGTTTTAATTTGCACTAAAAATACAAATATTGTTGATAGAGGAAATACACCAAAATTGTGATAGACACACTCTTTCTTCTTTTCTGTCTAACATAAATTAACATTCATCAATCTTTCAGACTGCCAGTACTCACGATATTATTACAACCTCTTCTGACAAAATTACAGACAATTGTATACCCATAATGAGGTAACAAAAATTCATATTACACTAAAACATAATTTTGACTCTACTGCAGGTGTGTTTAAAAATATTAAGTTCTGAATAATTATGAATATAATAACTTCATTTACTAGTGAACTATTGAATACTATACCTTGCCATAGCTTCCCTGAAACCTAGTTCCACACCAATGGCAAAACCTTGCTTATAACCAACATTGAAACTGTCTTGAAATGTAGCAGTTTGACCATCAGATGCCCCATCCATGTAACCAATCTGGAAGTTCAACACAATGATAAATTTTAAGAACTTTCTTTAATAAACATAATCCTGATATTGTTGATTTTACCTTCATGACTGGTTCTAATGTGCGGGACAATGTCTTTCTTGATACACTTTCATTATATTCCGACATTTGTATTGTTTTCAGATTGTTTTGTTGTTGCACGTAATTTTGTTGGAATCACTGAATCTTAGGTAATTTATTTAATTTAATAAATCCAGCTTTTGTACACCTACACACGGCGCAAATAATATTATCAATTCACTAAAAATTTCACAAACAAAACAATTTACTATACAACCAAAAAACGAAAGATAAAACGTTTTTAGTGCTATTTTATTTAAAAAAATGAGGTATTATGCAAGTATCACATAAAAAACTTTATAACGATTTACAAGGATGAAATAATGAGGAAAATATTAAATATTACAACTATGGATTAAGAATAAGCCAGAATTTGTTGCGCGCCTTTGACAACAATTACTATCTCATCCCCTGCGTTCCGATTAGTTCCGAATGTGTCACGTATATATCACGATACAATAATATCACGAGTCCGACCAAAGCGCAACGTCACAATAATTACTCAATAGCCCTTATATTTTGTGACTATTAAATTTGGTCGGATTCGCGATATAACCACTTTTATCGCAATTCGGAACATCATCATCATCATCTTCCTGCCCTTATCCCGTATTATTTGGGGTCGGCGCAACTCGTTTTTTTCTTCCACTCTGCCCTGTTACTCGTCATGCTATCACTAACTTCCTTTTCTTTCATATCACTCTTCACACAATCCATCCATCTTTTCTTTGGTCTCCCTCTTCCTCTCCATCCATCCACATGTAAACTCATAACTCTTTTAGTAACATGTGTTTCATCCCTCCTCTTCACATGACCATACCAAGACAAACGATTCCCTTTCAACTTTTCAGTCACTGGCGCCACTTTCAAACTTCCCCTAATATATTCATTTCTCACTTTATCCATTCTCGTCACACCACACATCCATCTTAACATTCTCATCTCCGCTACATGCAATCTTTTTTCATCCGTCTTTTTCACAGCCCAACATTCTGATCCATACAGTATGACAGGCCTTATCACGGACTTGTAGATTTTACCCTTCAACTTGAGGGGCATCCGTGGGTCACAAGTTGTTCCCGTGACCTGTCTCCATTTCATCCATCCTGCGTTGATCCGATGTGTTACGTCCCGGTCTACCTCACCATTCCCTTGGATGAGTGACCCGAGGTACCGAAAGTCAGAGCAGATCGGTATGGGCGTTCCAGCTAGAGCTAAAGGCACTGGATTGGAGAGACCGCCGAAATCGCAGAACAAGTATTCCGTTTTGGTTCTACTCAATTTCAGGCCAACACTCTCCAGTCTGTGCCACCACACATCCAATCTGTTCTGGACCTCTAGGCCACTCTCGGCAACCAACACAATATCATCGGCAAACAACATACACCAGGGAGCCTCTTCCTGAATGTCCGACGTCAGAGCGTCCATTATCATCAGGAAGAGGTAAGGGCTGAGAGCCGACCCTTGATGTAAGCCAACTGCCACATTGAAGCTGCCAGTGGTGCCCACTGTAGACCGGACTTGGGTACTGCATCGACTGTACATCGCTCGGATCAACTGCACATACTTCCCAGGCACACCTTTCTCTTTAAGGGCCCACCACAGAACCTCACGAGGTACCCGGTCGTATGCCTTTTCGAGGTCAATGAATACCATGTGCAAGTTTTTATGCGCACCTCTATATTTCTCGCACAGCTGGCGTATAGCAAAAATGGCATCCGTTGTACCCCGACCAGGCATAAAACCGAA
This sequence comes from Mythimna vitellina, assembly GCA_949316375.1. Classification (NCBI taxonomy): domain Eukaryota; kingdom Metazoa; phylum Arthropoda; class Insecta; order Lepidoptera; family Noctuidae; genus Mythimna; species Mythimna vitellina. Next base: position 9,605,714 of record OX438703.1, on the reverse strand, counting down.
TTGGGTTTGTGAAATTTCACTCTCTTCTCTCAGCCTCCTTTCAATAACTTTCTCCCAGGCTTTCATAGTATGTGACATTAGCTTTATTCCTCTATAATTGTTGCACTCAAGCACATCACCTTTGTTTTTAAAAATTGGCACCAAAGAGCTATTGCACCACTCATCAGGTATGGCTTCTTCCAGCAACAACTTATTGAAGAACAAAGCTAACCACGTCCATCCATCCACTCGCAATAACTTCCACACTTCTACTGGTATTCCATCTGGACCAATGGCTTTACCATTCTTCATTCCATTTACTGCTATTCTGACTTCATCCATATTAACAATTCGCACTAATCCCACATTGACTGGTTTATTCTCTAACGCCCCACTCCAATCATTTTCCTCATTCATCAGTCTTTCAAAATATTCCTTCCACCTCTTTTTGATTTTTTCATCATCCGATAGAACCATTCCAGTTTCATCTCTCATACATCTTACCTGACAAACATCCCTCGCCTTTCTCTCTCTTATTCTAGTAAGCTGGTATAGCTCTTTTTGGCCTGCAGGACTGTCCAGTGTGTCATATAGTTTGTCCTGGGCCTTTGATTTTGCTATTGCCACGGCTTTCTTAGCTTTCTTCTTTAAAAAGTCATACTCATTCTTTTTTTCAGCTTTTAAACTAGCGTTTCCTGGCTCTACGCACTGCCATTCTTTGAATTTTTTCTTCTTTTCTTTCAACACACTCTGAATTTCTGTCGACCACCACCATGTATCCCTATCTATTATGCCCTTTCCTCTCGTCTCTCCCAAAATATCTTTCGCTGCATGCCTGATACACTCAGCCATCTCATTCCAGCTTTCATTTATACTTCGATCATTCATGTCTCCCATCTCTATCATTTTGTCCACCACTCGCTCCCTGAACTTCTTCGCACAATCATTCTTCTCTAACATATGCCATTTTATTTTAGGGGGAGGACGCTCTTTGTATTTGGTAGACAGTACTTTGACCACTGATGTCATAACCAGGAGTCTGTGTTGTGAGACTAGGTCTTCTCCTGGCAGTACTTTGCAGTCTTTGACGTGCTTTAAGTGGTTGCGCCGAACTAAAAAGTAGTCTATTTGGGTCTTATGATTACCACTTTTGTACGTGATCATGTGTTCGTCTCTTTTCTGGAACCACGTATTGGCTACTGCTAGGTCAAATGCAGTAGCGGATTGCAGCAATGTCTCTCCTTCACTGTTCGGACTACCGAAACCCCATCCCCCATGTACTCTTTCATAAACACCTTTCATTCTTCCCACATGTCCATTAAAATCACCTCCAACTATTAATTCTTCATGAAAAGGGATGTTCATTAACGCTGTATCAAAATCCTCCCAAAACTTCTCTTTCACCGTTTCATCACATCCTACTTGTGGTGCATACACACTAACTACATTCAACATCACATTCTCTAACATAACTTTCACAACTATAAATCTATCACTAATCCTTTGTACTTCCATCACGCTTTCTTTCAATTTACTGTCTAACACTATTCCTACACCATTTCTTTTTCCATCACTTCCACAGTAGTAGAACTTATATCCCTCACCAATTTCTCTCGCTTTTGTTCCTCTCCATTTAGTTTCCTGCAAGCATGCTATATTTATCCGTCTTCTTTTCAATACATCCGCTAACTCTCTGGCCCTTCCAGTCATAGTCCCAACATTCCAACTTGCATACCTCAATCTCATTTCCCGAGCTAGCTTCTTACGTTGCACCCGCCCGAGGTGGTGCAACAACCCTAGTCCATTTCCCACAGGAGCGGGGTGCTGCCCCTGCGCGTCGCCTGTGGGGTACGCCCTAGCCCTATCGCGCATTCTATTATGACCGAACATGTTGCTATGGGATTTGGCTAGTTTTATTTTAAAGTCGGCCGCCAGCCTGACACCAACCCTCCTTGGGAATGCTTTTGTTGGTAGTTTACCCGACACCACGGGGTGACCTAAGGTGCTGTAGTATGCACAGAATCTAAATATCCCTTAGTCGCCTCTTACGACACCCACGGGAAGATATGGGATGGTGCTATTCTTTACGTCCGACACCATACAGAACTTATACAAAAAGTACACCATACAAAATTTTATCGCAATTCGGAACACGGGAATCAATTCCTCATGACACTGACAGCTAGTGTTGCCAGGTCAGATTGGATAAAAATCGGAACAGATGATAAAACAAAACGGGATTTAGGGTTAGATAAGTATAACTTTTTTTAATACAGATTTTTTTCATTTTGGATATCATCCAATAACTTCACTCGCTCTAGGGTGGAACAAGAGGGCGTGTCAGACTTTTACTTACTAAAGCCCAGGCTTCTTTAGTTGCCCTTTGCGTTTCAGGGCCACGGTCACTGTTTTGCTTTGCTATTTTTTCACGGTGGCTGTATCCGCAGCCCTAGCAGGCATCGGCCCTACTGAGCCCCTTCTATTTTTCTGCTATCTCTTTGAGAAGCGTGTGCAACACGACGTGCCATCGCTTCGGCCCTGGTCTTTATTGGACGGGTGAACGGCGAGGTACCCATTGCTAGTCGTTTGCAAACCTATGCCTACTGTGGCCGGAAATCGTTGGCGTCGGACGAGTGGGGCGTGAGGATGTCTGTTCCTTCACGGTTGCGGTCAACTCCTTCGCGATAGCGATAAATTCTTTCTCGGAAAGAGGCGACTGCTTCCCATTCCCTCTCGCTCCGGATTATGACCAGAAACAGGGCCCGGCGCGAGAACGAGCCACCGCCAAACGCCTCCACGAGGACACGGCGGTGCTCCACTGTAAGCTCCTTTGGAGGTAGGCGGAACAGAGTGTAAAGTCCCGCAAACCTCCGTTGAAAAGGGAGGATCCTCCGACCAGACGGGTGTTATGTCTGGTGGGCTGCAACTGCCCGGTAGATGATTTCGGGCTGTTCTATATGTTCTAATCGCGCGGAGAACTTTGATTGCGCGATTCAGGATTAGTTCTTATGTTGCACTTGAACTTTAGAAATCTCATTAAACGTAGCCGAGAGTAAGCTAGAAAGAAGATATTTACTTCGAAACGTGTACTGCTTCTTATTCAAACATTGTGATTCATTGTGTATTACGATCAACAAGTCATTTACAAAATGTTCTCCAAAAAAAAATTCAGAAAATTTTATGGTTGTAACGACTGTGTATGTTATTATTTAAAAACGTAAAGGTCCTTTCACACAATATCGGTGGTGTGAAAGGACCCTTACGTTTTTTTTTTAACTAGTTAATGCCCGCGGCTTATCCCGCGTGTACTATTGTTTTTGTATCCCATGGGAACTATACTTTTTTTTCATAGGAAGTAGCATATGTGCTATTTCACACCTTAATCTATATCACTACCAAAATCAGCATTTTCAGTGGAATTGAGTAATGGACATCCATACAAACTATCACATTTATAGACAAACTTTAGATAAATATGGACGAATAACTTATTCCAAATAACACATTTTTTTTAAATGTATTTAAGTGTTGTCTCGAAATTTCGAGACAGATGTGCCGGAAATAATTTAGTCCTAATAGCTAATAGGCACTACCTATTCCTATCACTGCTACTGACAGTACACAGGCACCAAGAATCTTTTATACTAAGCATGGGTGTTTTTGGTCATTAGAAGATGTTACATTTACCCTCATTCTAATGTAAAACAAAAAGAAACAACTATTACGAAGGACTTATTACGCAAGAAAACATGGACGAAGAGTAGGCGATATGGTGGAACGACTATTGCCTTCCCTAAGTGGTAAACAGAAAAAAATCTGGTATTAAAAACGCCAAAACGCATTATAGGTTATGTTGTCATGTGTCGCTGTAAATATCTAAATAAAAACATTACTGCTATAATATGAAAAAAAGTAAGAAGTTTTTTGGGAAAAAGAAAGGTTCATTAAAGCCTACGACAAAAAAGAAGAAAAAAGCTGCAGAAGAAAGGATTGTTAACAAGAAAGCAATTTTTAATAGATACAAAAATGCCCAAAAAATCGAGGAAGAAATGCAGAAGAAAAGAAAAATGGAGGAGAAACTACAGCAGCGAGTAACATATTCTGAAAGTGAGGAGGAGGAAGATGCATACGATCAGTTGTTGTCCTGTTTTAGTAACAAAAAATCTAGAGCTGTAGCAGAAAGTGATGAAGAAAGTAGTAGTAGTAGTGACATGGACGAGGTGCTGGATACAAATGAAGTAGAGCATGCACATAGTAGCATTGATGGAGACCAAGAATCTGCAAGTGGAGCAGATAGTGATGAAGACATTGAGGTAATATCATTCTGTTATTAAATATAAGCTAAGCAGCTGGCAGCAGCTAGTACCATCGCAGTTTACTTGACAACATGATGATAATCTCTTCTTGAATTTTAGATTGTCATATAAACCTTGTAATAAACCCTGTGTTAATTTGTTAGATAACTAGTTACACCTTTATAGTTTCAGACTACAAGGATTCAGTGATAGGACTCCATAGTTCAATAAATATTTGTCTGCTGAACATGGGTCAAATGATTTTTCACTGTACAAATAAATTTTTCACCTATTGAAATATAAATGCAGAATAAATATTTGTCTGTACAGCTTTAGTATCTAATTGATTTACTTTTTGCATCATAATATACAAATTCTTTATTGTGTTACAAATGTAACGTTTTGAATACCATAATTCTCTAATGATGATATTCTCTCATTGTGAAAAGAAAGACAATGAGAGAGTGAATGGCTAGCATTTGCTTGGGGTTTAATGAATTAATACATGTGTTAATTTTCCAGGTGCCCATAGATCATGAAATGGACACTGGAGAAGATAATATGTCTGATGATCCTTTCTCAAAACATCTGCAACATGATCTAGGAGATGAACTACTAGTCTCTCTCACCAACACACCTCCGGCTGTCGAGGTCATATGCAAAACTTGGCCAGTTTTGGGAAACCTATCCATAGTTATACCAATACCCATAGAAACGCTTTCTAAGAAAGTTAAACCAAAAGTTTCAATATTAGAAGAAAACACATATGCAACAAAAGGAACAGTGCCAACACTGATTAACAAAATTGGTTTCCAGCAGTTACACATCAAATCTCAAATACATGGCAATATAGTATCAGCTAATAAAACCAATTTAATAAAAAGAGACTTAGAGCTCACTGAAATATTCACACCATTGCAAAAGGAACTGTTTTCTATAATGAATAACTATCAAGATCTGTATTATACTGAGAGATCATTCAGCAATGCAGATGAAATACGATATACATATTGCCTTCATGTAGTGAATCACATGTTGAAAACTAGAACTAAAATCCTGCATCATAATGCTAAAATATCGAAGAAGAATGATTTGTCAGATGAATTTCGCGATCAGGGGTTGGTGCGGCCTAAGGTATGTTTAGCATAACATTGCATCTGCACTTAGTTTCTTAGAGTATGGATGCTGGCTGAAGTTTTTAAATAGTAATACAAGGTTTTTTTGTGTACATATTTTTATCATGCGGACTATAAACAGAGATTATGTAGTCAGGATGGTTTGTAGGGTTCTGCTTCCAGTGGGGCCCTGCCCCCTGTGGGGCTCTGCCCTTTCTTTCCTTTTTCCATTTTGTATAATCCTTTTTGTAAAAGCTCTGAAGCCCGAACGGGACGTGGGCTTAAAGCTAGTAAGGCTGTGTCATCTGCAAAGGTTGCAACTGTGATCTCTGGGCTTTGTGGTAGGTCAGACAAACATAGGGTTTACAAGACAGGCCCTAAAACAGACCTTTGTCAGCCCTTGTGGCACTTCTGCTGTGATATTATGGTAATCTGATGTGCAATTGTTTTCTTTGTCTTAAAATAATTGGAGATTTTTAGAATTCCAAAATATGTATGTGTCAGAAGTGATTTCACCTTACATAACAGCCCCATGTGCAAAGCCCTGTCAAAAGCCTGCTTTAAGTCAAGTACAATGATGAGTAATATTCTTTTTTTTCAAATGATTTTCTAATGACTCTGCACACTATGGACCTGTTGCGTAGTTGCATAGCATAGCATAGTCGGCCTTATAATGTTCCCACTATTGGGACTCAGGCCTCCTCTAGGAGAGGGGATGGGCCGTAATCCAACACGCGGGCCCAGTGCGGGTTGGTGGATGTCACATGTCTTCGAATTTTTGGTTCTAGGACATGCCGGTTTCCTCACGATGTTTTCCTTCTTCATTCACCGTTTTTAAAGCAGTGGTGATGAAATAAATTACACAAAGTAATGTGCCTGGCTTAGTTTGAACCCGTGACCTATAACTTGTAAGTCGGGGCCGTTACCACTCGGCCACCGCTGCTCCCAGCGTAGTTGCATGTTCTTTCCGAAAGTCGAATTGATGGACGGTGGAATAATGGATGAATGGGAGAGTGGATGGCGAGTAATAGATAGCTCACTCTTCGGCCATCCGGTAAGTACTAAATCTGAGTTAGTGGCGCATTGTGTTTCACGCGCGCCTCAAACAGATATCAGAAAACAACAAAACTGGCGTGGTCGACTAAAACCGATGCCTACTGGGGTTGCGGGAATGTTTGAAACTTACTGTAACCCTAGAACACAAAGAGCAACTGAATGAAAACAGTGGGTTTTAGTCAGTAAAAGTCTGACAGCTGGTCTGGTACAGGCCATAGTCCGGAGCGAGGAGGAGTGGCAGGCGGTCGCCTCCTTCTGCGAAGCAGTAACGCTAGCGAAGGAGGTCGCCTCTTTCGCTAGCATTACATTACTGCTTCGCAAAAGGCACGTGTGAGAGAATGAACTTACTCACGCTCCAGCCGCCGGGATCTCGACCCTGATTTCCAACCACCGTAGGCGTGAGCTTACGGACGGCGAGCAATGGGTAGGTCGCCGTCCGGCCGTCCGGTAACTGTCCGGGCCAAGCCCAAGTCGGCGCGTAGTGTTCCTCAAGTCTCAAGGAAATGTTAGCAAAACTGTAGGGGTCCAGCAGGGTCGAAGCCTGTAACTGAGGCCATGGGTTTGCTTCTGAAAGGAAAACCTGGGATCTTGGAACGGAAGGCAACGAAGGAACATAGGTGTGGGTTTTAGTCAGTAAGAGTCTGACACGCCCTCCTGCTCCGCCCTAGAGCAGGAGAAGTCATTGGATGATTTCCCACTGAGATGTTAATTTTCTTAGAATCATCTGTACAAACAGCTTGTCTATTCACAGGCAGATTATTGTTTGACTGTTTCTATTGGATTCACAAATAATCGAAACTTTTTGCAGGTTCTTATTATGGTGCCCTTTAAGGATGCTGCTTATAGAATAGTCAAAACTTTGATAGATATTCTTGTACCTAAAGAAGCAGGAGAAGTAGTAAATAAGAAGAGGTTTGAAGATGACTTCACGGGTGGGGAACTGATAATGCCTCGAAAGAATCCCAAGCCAGAAGACTATGAGCTTATGTTTAGTGGCAACACTGAAGACACATTCAGACTTGGCATGACAGTTACTAAGAAAACCCTTAAGGTTAGTTTTCCTACAAATATAATTAGAAATAAAACCATTTTTTGCTTATTTTTATAACACTTCATTTCAGCTCTATACAGATTTTTACTCTTCAGACATCATAGTGACATCACCACTGGGCCTGCGCATGATAGTGGGCGCGGAGGGTGAGGAAGACCGCGACTACGACTTCCTGGCCTCCATTGAAGTGCTGGTCATGGATCAGACTGATGTCTTTCTCATGCAGAACTGGGATCATTTGCTACATGTACTTGATCATTTCCATTTGCAGCCGAAAAAAAGCCACGGCACTGACTTCTCAAGGGTCAGATCTTGGGCTGTTAATGGATGGTCTAAGTATTACAGGTAGGTTAATTCATATTCAGCTAACTGTAAAGTATAATGGATACATTTTTGAAGTGCATGTGGAAGGCCAAACCCAAAACTATGAGGAAGAGTATAGGAGTCTTTCACCAAGCTCGATTTTGATGATAACTAAAACTGTTTAAACTGTTTTGAAAAATGAATTTACGTAGCCAGGAATTGAAACCTGTTGATACTGATAAAAGTTATGGGAATCCAATAGTGTTGCTAATAATGAGGAAATTATTTAATTTTAGTATTTTTTTAAGTAGTTTTTCGTATTTGGCCATCTTTGCTCACTTAAAAAATTAAACCTGTGTATTATTTGTGGCGCAATTAATATGTGAACAAACTCATGCAAAAATCATTGTAAAATGTAAAGTTATTGTTTTTCTTTTGCAGACAAACACTTTTAGTCTCATCAGTATCATTGCCAGAAATAAAGTCTGTGATAAACAAGAAATGTCATAACTACGCAGGAAAAGTCATAATCGAGAATCCTGCTCAAGTTGGCAGTATACAACAGGTGTTGGTACAAGTGCCTCAGGTCTTCCACAGGTGAACTATTTATTCTTTTACTTTAAGTCTCAGTGCACACAAGTTTGGGAAAGATCACATTATTATTTTTAATTATATAGGTATTACCAAAAACTCGAACCTAACGAATTTGTACCACAACGCATTGCTGGTTAATATGCCATGAATAATTAGTTGTCTAGTATTTTCTATAACAAAAAAATAAAAATACAATACACTAGAGGTTGGTCTAATGATTAAATTAAGCTATAATTTAATTAGGAGTTTTAATAGGTAGGTGTGTAAAAAAAGCTTTTATGTATACAGATAAATTGGTTTTTGTTTTATTTAAAAATACTAAGAAGTTATGATTTTACGTGCATTTAAAATTTTATATCTTGGTAAATTAACGCATCGAAATAATTCTTTCACGAGTATTTTTTTATTTTCAACAGTGAACACAGAAAGCTAACGTTCAAAATTAGTGAACATTGTTCATTGTATGACATCAACAATCAACACATGCGTGATCCTTACATATTTATAGGTTTGCAGCAGCTAATCCCTTAGAGGCAGTGGAGGCCAGGTTCCAGTACTTCATCAAGGAGATACTGCCGAAACAGCGCGACACGCTCATGAGCCACACGCTCATTTACGTACCGAGCTACTTTGACTACGTGCAGTTGAGAAACTACTTCAAGAAAGAAGATATTGGATTCGTTCAGATCTGTGAATATTCTAAGGTTAGGTCATGAGGTTATAGCAATATTGAATTATATATTAATGGGGATGTAATTATAATATTGAAATAGCTATATTGATTTCTTATTGTCTGTTCTTTTATAACTGGTTTTTATTAATTACAGGATGCAAAAATAGCGCGTGCAAGAGATATGTTTTTCCACACAGAAGCCCACTTTTTGCTGTACTCAGAGCGAGTCCACTTTTTCAGAAGGTTCAGGATAAAAGGCATACGGCATATTATATTTTATCAGCCTCCTACGTATCCACACTTCTTCTCAGAAATGTGTAATTTAATGCAGGTGAGATTTGATGTAGTTTATTTTTGTTTGCTTCTCATCTTTCCATCCGCACGTATATTCCAAATGGGCACTCCACAATTATGGCGGTAAGTCCCCTCTTTGAAGAGTGGCTGGAAAGATCACATCTCGTCCTCACCTTCCGCTTGACGCAGGTCCTCACCGGACATGGTAAGTTCGGGAGGTTCCTGCACCGGATTCGTGCGGAAGAAACTCCTGAGTGCTGCCATTGTGTGGACCGTCCGGAGGACACGGTGGAGCATACGGTGGAGGTGTGCCCTGCCTGGGCAGAGCACCGCCGTGTCCTCGTGGGGGCGATCGGCGGCAGTGATCTCTCGCGCCGGGCATTAGTACAGGCCACGGTCCGGAGCGAGGAGGAGTGGCAGGCGGTCGCCTCCTTCTGCGAAGCAGTAATGCTAGCAAAGGAGGCGGCCGAATACGTGGGGCAAAGGTCCTCACGCCCCAACCGCCGCCGGGATTCCGATCCCGATTTCCGGCCACCGTAGGCGCGGGCTTGCGGACGGCGAGCCACCCATTACTCGCCGACCATCCGGTAACCGTCCGGACCGAGCCCAAGTCGTCGACGGCGCGTATTGTTCCATGCGCGCCTCAAGATGTCAGCAACTGTAAGGGCCCAGCAGGGTCCAAGCCTACTGGGGCCACGGGTAGTGTGAAAGCGAAGCCCGGGGTCCCGGGATGAAGGCAAAGAAGGAACAGGAGTGGGTTTTTAGTCAGTAAAAATCTTATACTATCTAACGCTCCGCCCAAGAGCGCGATTTGTCATTAGATGATTTTCCTAAAAAAAAATACGTATATTCCAAAAGGAAACGTCCTTTCTTCAATATAAAAAGTAGCCAAATGTCGCAATGGTGTCCGTCTCATAACTATGCAAAAAAATACGTTGGTTCCTGTAGCTCTGACAAACGAACATCCTTTTACTCAAATTACAGAAACTTACTTACTATTATTATTATTACTTTCACTTAAATTACTATTATTTATTATTACTACCTTTTATAGCAGAACTTTATATGTATGTCATAATATTATTTTGCATAACAACGGATAGCATAAACTTAATTTCGCAGAAAATCGTTTCGCATACACTCATTTTTCATACATTCAAAACTCATAATTTTGTTAATCAGAATCATCTTTAGGCATAAATTTCATATCCATAAATAATAATTCACAGTCAGAATCGTCTTTTGGCATATATTTTATATCGATAGTCATTAGTTGCGGTGAAAGTAATATCAAAACAGTAACCTAAAGTTAATTACAAAACACTGTTGGTTTACATAGGGTTAACGGAGGCCCCCTGCGGAAAAGAAAAAACTACGAAATAACTTCTAACCTAACCTGTCCGTATCGGGGTGCCCTGAATTTCCGAGACATGATACTTCGCTGATCTAAATATATGTCAAATAATGCATAAATCAAAAACGTCGGTCAATACGTTTCGGTAAAACAAAATTCGAACAAAAAAAAATTCGGCTAAGGTATCGATTCTCCAAATAATCATCTCTCTAAATAATGTCAAAGGTAATTATGCCAAATAAAATTCTGCCATGTTAAAAGTATGTCATTGTAAATTCGGACACATGAACATTCTGCCATTCAATAGTTATACTAAATCATTTTTATGCCTTAAAAATATTCGATTAAAGAAGTTATGCCAAGTGTGTTATGCCAAATAAATGTCTAATGTATCAAGATTTTGCCAAATAGAAGGAACCCTTGAAACACTACTCTGTCATCAGCAGCAGCAGAAGTGGACGTTCTGAAACTTTAGTTGTCGATACAAATATTGCTTTTGTGTAATCGACTGATTACTTACCTTCACAGGAAGTGAACCAGAACAAGTTCGGCGGCAGCGAGTGTAACATGACGGTGACGGTGCTGTTCTGCCAGTACGACCTCAGTCGCGTGGCAGCGTTGCTGGGCGCTGGCCGTGTAGCGCGCCTCGTGCGCTCCGACAACCATGTGCATATGTACGTAACAGGGGAAAAGTGACAGCAGACATTCTCATCAATAAATTGTGATAACTAAAACAATTCTGTATTTTATTTTAGTATGTCCGTATCCCACATTATTGGAAAAAAGTTAGGCAGTTTGAATTTGACTTTATCGTTCGCCACACAGTACAGCCTTTTTTATTGACTAAGTAAAACTATCGGTATTTGAGTCTTTAATACCACAAGCGTGTATGTAGGATCAGAATATTGCTAGAACTGCACTGCGCACACGTGTCCCACACATGCCGATCTAGACGCGTCGGTCTCCATACATTTTTTATTCTTGATAGGTTCGCGCTTGACCGCTATCTCACCTGATGGAAAGCGACGATGCGGTCGACGATGGAACGTGCTTACTTAGAAGTAACCTATTGACTCTTGACTTAAAGATTCCCGGGTTGTAGCCATCAGGAAACACAGATTCTGACAAGGAATTCCATTCCTTAGCTGTACGAACGTACTGTATTTTATATGGAAACTTGACTTGTAGAGCCACACTTGATCCAAAGCCACGCGACGTCGTTCTACGTACAAATCAGGCGTGTTACACGTGTGCGTCGGTCTAATGTAGTTCTAGCTTAAGTCGGCAGAGGATTGAATTTTGTTAACACCCGGTTTCTGAAAGGCCGATCAACGGTATCTCTTGTAATTATTGTATCAATTTAGTTGCTCAAAGCTCAAGATTTCTGGGAGACATTAAATCTAGTACTCACCTATTAGTTGAGTAGGTGTACAGTAGCGATATTTCTACGTTTCTGCACAATTAACATTTTCACTCTGCTGGAACGCAAACATATTCCAGAAGAGAACGTATCGAATCTTAACTGTTCATTGATCTGTTACAGTTTCGTCATACCGAAGGTGGTTGAGAAATCTATTTTGATTTCCCACTACGCGTTCAATGAGACTGTAGCGAATCAGTTAGCACAGATTAATCGCTTGAATTTATCGACATGTGTCAGTTTTACTTTTATATTATGTACTTTGTTGATTTGTTCAGATGTGTTTTATTGTACAATGACGCAATGTTCCCTTCGACTTGAATGAGGTATTTTAGGGTTCCGCACCCAAAGGGTAAAACGGGACCCTATTACTAACATTCTGCTGTCCGTTTGTCTGTCTGTCTGTCCGTCTGACACCGGGTTGTATCTCATGAACAGTGATAGCTAGACAGTTGAAATTTTCATAGATGATGTATTTCTGTTGCCGCTATAACACCAAATACGGAATAAAATAAATATTTAAGTGGAGCTCCCTTACAAAAAACGTGTTTTTTTTTCCGTTTTTGACTTGCACTTTTTTTGTTTGTAACCCGAATCCTTAAGAGATACGAGATACGGGATAACTACATATTTTCAACACTATTTTTTTTGGACAATTCGCACTTGATGAAAATATTACCTACCTATTCCATAGTTATGTTCTTGAAATATAGGTAATGTTTCCCTAGATAGTTTCCCGTTTTCTTTTGAATAAAGTACCTACTTACTTCCCATCCTAGTTACCTATCTAGTAAATAATCTATCTTCTCTACTCTTTGTAATTAACTTAGACGTTCTCTAATTTAACAAGTACAGGTCACGCGTCAGGGAACGGACTTCCTCACGCCCCAGCCGTGGTGATCCCGGCCTCGATTTCCAGCTACCCACCGTAGGCGTGAGCTCGCAGACGGCGAGCAATGGGTAGCCCGCCGTTCAGCCAAAGAGAATTAAACCAATTGAGAGATGATAGACCGATTTCGTCTAGGCACACGATTTACCATTGCGGGTCGGGATAGGGGAAAATACCTATAGTGGTTGTGATTGGCTGATGTAACAATGTCAGCAAACATACTCCATTTACTTCTGCATTAGACAAAAGAGGTTCATAGAAGCAGGTGTGCACAACATTTATTTTTCGAGTTAAATTCAAACAATTTTAATAGATAATGGTTTCAATAAAAAAAATAACATTTCCTACTTAGATTTGTATTAAACACTTATATAGATAAATTAAATGGTTTTTTTTTTTAAATGGCGTATCAACAAGTTCCCTTCTTACAATACGTATACACAATATTTAACATTCATATAAAATTACAAATAGAAATATATAGTTTAATTAAAAACGTTCCAGGTACTGATAATCCCTGCTTCTTTTGGTTTTTAACATGGACACTAGTAGTATAAGTAAGAACTAAATAATTTATTTAATTAAAAGCCCATAAATTCAGAATATGGACAGTTAAAATGAATTCATTTAAGTATAACAGTTGGTATATAAGTTGATTATAATAAATTCAGCATCAATCTTAACTGTAATAAAGCAAAATATACCTATATATATATTACTACGTAAATTACTAACTATACTTTTATTACCAAGTGTACCTTAAAACAACCTTTTTTAACTTCTTTTTAATGCTATCGCGAACAGAGTATAGTGAGTGTAACTTAACATAATTCTAAACTACTGGGCTTGTTTCTTTCTTTTTAGTTTTTATTTAGGTTAATTTTTTCACGTATTTAAAAAAAAATAGTTTTTACGCAGTCGGGTTTTTGTTTTTCTGTCAATTATTTTGTAAAAAGTTTTTTATTTTAAACTTGGGTGCAAATCAAATTCTGACGTAACATTTTAGATTTACCTTTAATAGTTAAAAAAAATTCAATAAATTTTGACGACTTGAGAACTTCCTCCTTCATTGAAAGTCAGTTGAAAATTAGCCAACTGGCATCGAGAATAGGGTGCAAGTTATGCACGGTCAGGCCTCCAAGAGAAAGAAATCTCCTAACTTTAAAAGCCGTGTCCGGGGGCAACGCTTTCTGAATCAAGCCTTTAAACCAGCCAGCTAACGATTGCTTTCTAAGATGTTGTTCGAAACTCGTGGCTATTAAGCCATTGGCTGACCCGGCTATCGGTTCAATGATCGCTGAGTCCACATCCCACATGTCGATAACCTATCCTCTAGCGGATAATATAGTGAAGTTACTTGATCTGCTTATCTTTTTTGGCTTTCACGTGGTTTTCGTCATGATCCCTCATGAATGAAAACCACCAATTATATTACATGTATCAGTCGCGTCGACCCCCACGAGTCGCCGGTCAACCCCCGTTTATTCATTTCTTCGTAAGTGTATTGAAAAAAGTCGTGATACACGTGCAATTTTGTCACTGCAGCCCTCGCCTCTATAACACATTCGCTTATACGGCTCGTGCGAATTCCTCCTCGGTCGCAATGACAAACTTTCTGCACTTGTATCAAAATGTAGGGGAGGCTAGCTCAAAGCAGCCACCTTAACTTTGACTTAAAAAAAAATGACGTCAATTACAGATTTTTCAAAAAAAAAATATAGATACTAATAGGTAGATAATTTATTAAACTTCTAAGTAATGTAAATCAAATTTGCCCAAATGTTAAAATTACTTTAAAATTTGTTTATTACGAAAATTTGTCTAAAAACCGCTTGACCCGAGAGCCTGCCTAAAACGGCCATAGGGGTAAGGGCAACATGGCCAGCATAAATATTCACATGAAATGTTTAGTTTTCACTTTTTAGTTGCGATACACTTATAAATGAGTACCCAAACACTGCTAGGTTACATTGTTTTATTATGAAGTTCCTGTGTCTCCCTTCAACTTTCTGGCTCCATCATCAGATCAGTTCGATAGTACCTTATGGCCAAAGTGCATCTCTTGACAATTCTAATAAGCCCAAACACGGCTAGGATACATTGATCAATTACGGAGTTCCTGTGCCTGCCTTCCGGCTCCATCATCAGATCAGTTCGATAGTACCTTATGGCCAAAGTGCATCTCATGACAATTGTAATAAGTCCAAACACGGCTAGGTTACATTGATTAATTACGGAGTTCCTCCATTGCCTACCTTCCGGCTCTATCATCATCATCAGATCACTTCGATGATACCATTTTCTACGTAACTATTCAGAACCATTCATTTATTTGTATTGTCATAGTCGCTTAACTATCTTCATTGTGATATCTATGTGAGTATGAAGTTCCGTTGACCATTTCTGGTCTTCTTCATCAGTTTCACAATCATACAACTTTTTTTAATTTGTTAAAAACTCAGACTTGAACTTCCTTGGTGTACCTACCTTTTTTTATTTCCTTTGCGCGCGCCATTTTCTTTTTACGTCCCATCTTATTTGGGGTCGGCGCAACACGTTTTTTTCTTACATTCCATCCTGTCAACCGTCATACTATCACTAACTTCCTTTTCTTTCATATCACTGTCCACACAATTCATCCATCTTTTCTTTGGCCTCCTCCCTTCCTCTCCCTCTACACCCATCCACATGTATACTCATTACTCTTTTAGTAACATGCATTTCATCTCTCCTCTTTACATGACCATACCAAGACAAACGATTCCCCTTCAACTTTTCAGTCACTGGCGCCACTTTCAAACTTCCTCTAATATATTCATTTCTCACTTTATCCATTCACGTCACACCACACATCCATCTCAACATTCTCATCTCCGCTACATGCAATCTTTTTTCATCCGTCTTTTTCACAGCTCAACATTCTGATCCATACAGAATCACAGGTCTTATCACGGACTTGTAGATTTTACCCTTCAACTTGGGGGGCATCCGTGGGTCTGCATCTGTGGGGTACGCTCTAACCCTATCGCGCATTCCATTTAAACTCAACATGTTGCAAAAGATATGGCTACTGTTTTACGGTCGGCCGCTTGCTTGACACTAACCCTCCTTCGGAATGCTGTTGCTGGTGGTTTGCCCGCCACCATGCGGTGACCTGAGGTGCTTAACAGTACACACGGTCTTAAAAATGTCCCTTGGTCGCCTCTTACGACACCCACGGGAAGAAATGGGATGGTGCTATTCTTTACGTCCGACACCGTACAGTACATTTTGCTGAATATTTTATTGAATTATCCGAGACCAAAAAATCAAGCACTCTATGGAGTACCTACGTATTTAATGCTAAAAGCAACAACAAATATGAAAAAAAAACATAAATATCGACACCTACCCTAAATAAGTGGCATTTTTAAAAATAGGCTTCCTCTGGTCATCAACCAAATAAATCGAAGGTTTTCACAGCATCTGAAATAGAAAATATTCTTAACAAAGTACTTACCTGATTCCGTTTATTTGGCTTTAAAAGTAAGTCAGTTGCACATTCATTATCTACATAAGAGTTAAGTATATTAATCAACTACTCAACATAATCTAATACATAGGTACCTACTTAGTAGATGTTGATAGGCATAATTATGCATGCATATCAATTTTATTAATTTATCTACGCTTTACGTTACAGGTTGTTCTTATTATTGGTATAAACGGAGCATGTCGAACTAATGAACTAACACAACTTAATGTTAAAAGCATTGAGAAACATTCAGATTTCTTACTATTAATTAATTTACTTACCTAACACGGAGTTGTATAGTCATTGCGTCCAACAGTCCGGTAACCGTCCGGACAGAGTCCAAGACGTTGACGGCGCGTTGTGTTCTACGTTCGCATCATTTGTGGTTATTTTTTTAAACCACTCAGAAGAGCATATTTTATTGCACAATTAGTATTTTTTGTGGAACAAAGGCGTATTTTGTAGTAGAAAACAGGAATAAATCGAGGACCAGCTAAATATTACCCTATAAATTAAAATCAAGGGAACATAAAAAAAACGTTGTTCAATTATTATCAAAATGATTTTAATATACGACAATACTACATTACATACAGAACCTCACCGTAAACGATTACACACATAAAACGATCATTTTAAACACAAAAAAGTCCATAATTTTCTAATAACCTAGTAACGAATAACCTAGTAACTAGGTACGTAAAGTCTAATTACGAAAAAATAAAGTTAAGCTATTCTCTAAATAAAACACAGGTAAGCTACAGTATGGACAAAATACGAGTATGTTAGCCTCTCTGAAGCTAGGCATTCCGAACTATGCGCTTGCTATGCTGTGCTGTTCATGTAAAAAATACGCAATATGTATTCGCCTTATGATCACTCATCAGTGATCGGAGTAGGTAGATTGATTTTTTGTATCATGAATGCACACAGAAAGAATAACATGGATAAGTCATTTTTCCGGAAAGTAATTCCGTTATTTCCGGATTTCAATTCAAAATTTTAAGGAAGGTATAATGTTCTGATAGGTCGTTGGGTTGTGTCAAGTCGTAACTGTGTGCCGTTAAAAAAATATGAAGAATATAATATTACTTATTTTAATACAATTCCTACCGGTTCTATAATCGGTTCCGGTTCTTCGGTGGAATGTCCATATTAATATATATGTTCCGGATCAATGACCCCAATTCAATCTACCTACTCAAATCTCTACTTATTCTTAAAAAGAATTAGGTAGGTGCTGTGCAGCCAATTGTGCGAAGTTCGGAACTGCCAAGATATTACGGCCGTACTATATATCATATCTACACAGGTTATACAAATCTCACTAAGCCACTGACTTCTAAAAAATAATACTTATGATTTATTTATTGAATACCTAACTAAATATATTTATTTAAATAAAATAAATATATTGTAATAATGGCTTGCTTACCAATTTAATGCTAGAGAAAACCGATATACTTAAATATGCAAAGTAGGTAGGTTTTTACATAGTTTTTTAAAGGTGTCGCTAGCAACGTTTTGGGCTACAGGTGGGTAGTATTATATACCTACTATCGACTAGTATCTTCTAACAAGCATGTCAGCACACTATGTGTGGCGATTGCAGCGATTGCACCAATATTCCTATTTAGAATTATCCTTAAATGTTATGATTTCAAGAAATTGTTGTTCAATAGATTTTAAAGACGAATGTTTAAATTTCGCGGGTTACCCTGGCGTATTTCTCATCAGCAGGCTTAGCCAAGTTGATAATTTTCAATCTTTAACGCTAGTAGAAAACTAATCAAATGAATGGGAATGACTTCATCTCAACAAAATTCGTAGCCAAGTTCACATCGTTTAAAATGACAGAATGAAATGTAATCGTTTCTACAATGTTCATCTCCACATCCTTTAGTTTTATGGTATAAATGGTACCTACTTACGCTGACGCTTTATCGATTATAGAAAGAGATTTGACACGAAACGGTCGTAACTTGGCTAAGTATAGGCTTACTGAACTGCTCGGTTTCACCTTCGTCACTTTTCTTTGTCTAACCTGACGATTAGTGTTTTGTACTTAACTACCTGTATCTATCTACCCCCTTCCCTGTTACCAGTTTGGAGTAAGGTTAGGTATTTTCAGAATAACTGCTTTTTTATTTGAGGTATGTACAAAATATACCCACGTGCAATGCAGCCATACCTGTATCATGTTTTTCTACACTACCTATCCTATGTTTAATTCAAGATTCTTCTCTCACCCTTAACCTTGCATGTCAGTTCAGCCTTCTGTCTGTGATGTCACTGATGCCAAAAAATATCTAATAAAGGTACTTATTTAAAACTAAATCTTATGTCCGGTTCCTAAAAAATGCAATAGGTATTTTTTTGGTGGCGAGCAGAATAGTGAGATCTTTAAGTTGGTAGGTACCTACCTACCAAAGTCCTACTGATCTTCTGGAATGATTTTATATTTTTTATTTGTAGGTAAATGTTTCTAAATTATGAAGCTTTTCAGCAAGTTTTGGAAATTATACTTACTTTGATAAGTTTTAAAGACGAACATCTGTTAGTACCTACCTACTATATTAGTACCCATTAATGGTCCTTAATGTTTAGGAATCGGGCATTAAGTACCTATTTACTTACATTTTATGCTTACATTTTTATCGGCCGGTTCTTATGTTGTTAAAAATATGTTCATACTGCTGGGTTAAATGTTAGGTAAAAACAGGGGTGGGCAAACTTTTTCACCTGTGACCAGAAACACGTTTTGCGTTTGTCAAAATAACTATGGCGATTGCGTACAGGAGTTTGTCCGCAGATCTATTGTTTATCCATCCCTGGTTTAAAACTATTTACGACTTATAAAATATCTTTTCACCAGCGCGATATTCGACACTTAACTACACTTTATCGTGAAGGGTTATCAATCGATGTTAGTTACAATGGGGTTTTGCTCAGTATTTCTACCTAACCTATAGAATAACTGACTAGATTGCGTAGTCTGACTAGTAGTTAAGCTGCCACAATATTAAATATCTACAACTGTAACGAAATTGCAGTTCCAATGATCTTCACTTTATTTTAGTCACGTTCTTTAGTTTACGAGTGAGTAGGCGTCATGTGCCGCTGTCCGTGTCGTTGGTGCTAAACCCTGAAGAAGTGTTGAATCCCAGCTTGACATCAGGCAGGGCAGTCGCGTTGAAAGTCACGTCCATGCTGGGCTCTGTGACACCGTCATCACTAAAGCCGCCAGTGATGTTCTCCGGCGTTGATTGAATGATGTCGCCACTCACTGTGGTATCGCCTCCTCCTAGGGATAGAAATTATTTCATTAATACTTAAGTAGCTGTACCCATTTTTAGTAAAGAGAGGTCTTCGGTCGTCACAGGACTGTTTTATAAAAGGCAATATTATCAGTGTACGTCAAAATGGTCGGTCAACAGTCTTATTTATCTTTGAAACAGTGCCTAAAAATTATTTATCAATTGCTTCTATTTGCTTACCATGATGAGAGAATTGCTTATTAGGTACATAACTTAAAAGATTAAAAAAATATAACCGACTTCACTTAAAAAAACACTAAAAAGATTAAAATAACTTTGGTAACGAAAGTCGGTGTTTCTGGGTATTGTTTGTTTCTTATTTATCATCGACTTCCGAAATCAAAGTTATTTTCATCCTTTTGGCGTTATTTTTATTGAAGTCGGTATTTTTTTTTTTGTAAAAAGTTTTTTTATTTCAGAATTTTTAGTTACGATACACTTATAACCAGAGTGCCAATTTCTCATGATCATTCCAATTAACCTAAAGCATTGCCACACAACGTGGTAATGCCGCCAGCCTTTTGGGCACACTTTCAGTCGACAGCGATGCGGAGGAGTTTTTTGACGCCATATTTTAGCTTTTAGATTTTTTATTTAAGTGTATATATAGTAATAGATTAATATGTACAATAAATATTAACCTAAACACTGCTAGGATACATTTTTTTATTATGAAGTCTCCGTGTCTACCTTTCACCTTCCGGCTCCATCATCTGATCATTTCGATAGTACCTTATAGCCAAAGTGCATCTCATGACAATTCTAATAAGCCCAAACACGGCTAGGATATATAGATTAATTACATCATTACAGAGTTCCAGTGCCTATCTTTCGGCTCCATTAACCTCATCAGGTCACATCAATGATACCATTTTCAATCAGAATCATTTATTTATTTGTATTTTCGTAGTCGCTTAACTACCTTCATTGTGATATCTATGTGAGTATGAAGTTCCGTTGGCCATTTCTGGTCTTCTTCATCAGTTCCACTTCATCAAATGTCACTATTTGACTGTAAATGCTTAAGTTCTCGACGAAAATACCAAAATCACTTTATGGTTGCCTATAATATTTGAGGAGTTCCCTTGATTCCTCATGGATCCCATCATCAGAACTAGATATTGAAAAAAAGGGACCAATCTGGAAGCATATCCTTTAAGGGAAAAAAAAATTGTAAATCGGTCCATAAACGACGGAGTTCTGAGGTAACAAACATAAAAAAAATACAACCGTATTGATAACTTCCTCCTTTTTTGCTTTTAATTTATTTATATTGACCGTTCATTGTGATACAGAATGGGTTGGAAAAAATGAAAAAGCAATTCTCTCATTATGGTAAACAAATAGAAGCCCAGATAAGTAATTTTGAGGCACAATTTTAAGGCTGACGTTCACAATATTATCATAAATAGGTAATAAATAGTACCTATGCTTCAATAACATAATTATCTAATATTGACAAAAATGTACTCATAAACATCAACTTTGGGTCCTTGCCTCTTGGTGCATATCTATTGATTAATCTAGGTCCCTACCTCTTTTCATAGGTGCCTAGGTTGGTAACGATGGTATCTAACGTAACTGAAACTGAACCTAGGCTATTTAAGTACTTAGGTATTACAGTGAAACCTGGTAACGTGATTCGTTTTCGTTATGATTTCCCACTGAAAAGTTACCTAATAATGAATAGACCTAAAAGTTATAATGGAGGATTTTATTTTTTAAGGTCGTAAATCATCAAATAACTGCTCCTGCTCTGGGTGAGCGAGGAGTGTCAGACTTTTACTGACTATAACTCCACCTGTGTTTCTTCAGTTGCCATATGCGTTCCAGGGCCACGTTAGGTACCTAACTCTTTCGAATATTCCCATATCCTTTAATATTATCTTATATAGAGTAGTGGTGGTCTATTGGTAATGGTCCCGACTTACGAGTTGTAGTTTGCGGGTTCAAACCTAGCCATGCACATTACTTTGTGTTAAATATTTCATCATCACTGCTCTCAAAACGGTGAAGGAAAATATCGAGAGAAAACCGGCAAGTCCAAATCAAATATTTGAAGACATGTGACAAACATCAACTCACACTGGGTCCGCGTGGTGGATTACGGCCCAATCCCTCTCCTACAGTCCCAGCGGAGGCCTGAGTCCCAGCAGTGGTAATATTACAAGGTTGATGATAAAATTTATCTCCGGTCAGTAAAAGTCTGGCCCTGTCGGTCCACCCTAGAGCGGAAGAATTAAACCTATAACATGATTTCTCACTTAAAAAAATAAAAAAGCACCCCTTAATATAATAATAAAATTGAAATTTCTAAATAAAATGAGAAAATTTATGTACACTTGCATTAAAAAGTTCTGAAACAAGCTTGGTTTATGTAGAGCTGGCGATGTAACTACCTATTTACATACATAGTAGTTGGTACCTGTATACCTACCTGTGTATCTACACACACCTACCTACCTAAAAGTAAAGTCTTCTAAATATTTAGAAAATGCCCAGTGTGTGCATTTTGTATGATATCTATTATTAGAACAAGATTTAGCTGTATGTTTATTTATCAACTCAGATTCATAGAATGTTGCAGACGTAACGTGCGCCTGATGTTGGATTAAAGTTTTGAAGCCAGTTGTGGCTTGTATATATGTTTCTCCCTATATCTACACTAATGTTATAGAGAGGTACAGTTTATTTTATTTGTTTGTAGGAGTTAGGTAATGTCTGAAAATACATTTGCATAGAAAGCTGCTTTGTTTCTGAGTGAAATAGGCTATATTTTATGTACGCCAGCGTATCCGCGGGTAAAAGCTACTGTAGAATAACCTTGTAAATAAACTACTTTCGATAGAAAAAATAACACAGTAAATGATCATGAATCTGAAATAAATAACGCAATTGAAAAACTGACAGAATGGTTAAACATAAATCAATTGTCAATAAATTTAAATAAGTCCGTATACATACAATTTAATAAGTCAAATAATCCTAAACATAACATAAAACTAGACATACCCAAAATTTAAGAAGTGATACAAACAAAATTTCTAGGTGTAACTATAGACCAAGATATTAATTGGAAAAAAATAATAAGTTCGTGTTAACAGGTTAGAAATATAACTAACACAAAAACGACGATAATATCATATCACGCTTATGTTGAATCTTTGTTACGATATGGTCTTACAATGTGGGGTAACAGTACTGATCACAACAGAGCATTCGTTGCGCAAAAAAAGTGCATTAGGGCAATTTACAGCCTGCAACCAGATGAATCATGTATTCAAAAAACTTAATTTATTACCGCTACCGGCTCTTTACATCTACGAAACATGTATGTTTGTCAGGAAAAATCTAAATTTGTTTTTTAAGGCTTTTAATGTTCGTAACCGTCGAGACCCCAACAGGCTTGTTCTAAGCAATATTCCTAGGTTGACCAAATATAATAAAAGCTGCGTTACAATGTGCGTGTGCTTATATAATAAGTTACCTAGTGATATAAAAACTCTAGACATTAGATTATTTAAAAAAAAATTCTATCAATGGTTATTGATTAATAATTTTTATTGTGTAAAGGATTACTTGCATTGAAAAAAGAAATTAATGTAAATACTTACTTACAAAATTTGCATGCTAATACTTAGCGAAACATGTCTGCTCATATTTGTACCTTTTACCACCTTTTATACCATGTTTTTAGCAAATAAATATATTATTATTTGGTTTAAAGTGGTATGATTGAGGCTTTTCGCTGACATTAAAATCGCTTATACTTATTTGGTATATCACTATTTGCGACAAGAATGGCTAAATTTAAAAAAATAAGATTTTTGACATAAATATTTTTAAATATAATTTTACTGCATTGGATTAATAAATAATTATTTCGTTATAAGTTAAGTTATAAATTGCATCATATTTTTGCATAGAAACCTTTGATGAATAGATAATGATTTTATTTTGAGGATAAACATACTTATTTATAAAAATGCTCAGTCACCTTTATCGCAAAAGAGCGATAGAAGTAATAAGTGAAGCTTACTGTCAATTTCTTCCGCTAGAGCTAATCTGAAGATGCAGTGAGTTCATGGGTTTGGCGTTTGGCACTCGGCCTCGGCTGGGCTTTTACATAAGGTCTGTGTAAATGATTCGCACCGGGATATTGGGAAACTCTCGCTGCTTGAGTTCGAGTATCCGCCTGAGTGCGTTCCTCCACTTACCCAATGCACGTTACACAGTGTGCTATTTTGGGCAATTCACCAGAAACCGTTTGTGATTTATATGTTATAAACATGATCAGTGAATAACCGAGTGCGAGTTATTGTGACTACCAACATCTATAATTAGAGCGGCTGCTGGAGGCGCTTGCACGAACACTCAGACTTCGACGGGCCGTTCGATCGTCTTGAGAATTGTATTCGAGGATGTATTCGAGTATCTAAGTTACGTATAATAGTAGATTATGTGACTAGGTAATAAATCAGTGTCTTTATGTCGCGGACAGCTTGTTGAATTCAGAACGAAACGAAGGTTGTGAAGGAATCCCGAATGGCGTTCGGGATTAAACCTTCGAAACCTTCGTTTCGTGAGGGATTTATATAATTAACTCCCGAGCACTGCGAGGGACCTGACCTCCACAAACTAGTAGGTAATCGGGAAATCTGTAACGATTAGCAGAGATCTATAAATGACAGCTGAGACCAACGGCTTTACGTGCTTTCCCAGGTACGGCAGAATCTCGACATGTTAGATGGTCACCCATCCACTGTCTTAATTGTCGGTTATGCTGACGCAAAGTCAAAGTCGAAGATAGTTATAAAGTAGCCTGTCTTTCCTTGGGCTTTAAGCACACTCCGTACGAAATTTCTTCAAATTCGGTTCATTACTTTAACCGTGGAAACGTAACGGACAGACCGAGTAAGTTTCACATTTTTAATATTAGTTTGGATAATCTTATTAACACGTCATCAAGTTATGCTGACCGTGTCTGTTTGTTGGCTGTGGGGGAATGGTAGTGGAATTTGTGGCTTCAGGCACTCCCGTCACCACCATAGGCACTATGATGGATGACGCATCGTTTCGGCTCGCAATCTGTGTATCCTTAGGCGCACCTTGTGATGCTCTACATCGGTGCTATTGCGGCGAAGCTGTCGCCATCTTCGGGTACCAGTATGTACTTTGGACGCCAACATGGCCAATCCTCGGCATGCTAGCATCAACAATATTATTCGTCGAGCTCTTGTTTCAGCCGCGTGTGTATATTTGAGTGGGTCCCTGGATGGTTTGAAAATACAACTGAACCCGGTGGGTGACAGGTTTTCAAGACAACGTCTGCTGGGACCACTTGTTTATACTTCTATATAAAAATGAGTTGCTGGACCAATTTCGCTAATTCTTTTTTTTTGTTTGTTGTGTTTTTTATAGTCAGGAGAAGGTTCTTACGGAAAAAAGAAAATTAAGGAAACAGGAAACAGCGACGTCCATTTAACCTTCGTGCATTTGACAGTTCAAGATAAGACAGGAGAACGTCTTTCGGGTCAACTGTGAAGATGGGAAAACTATATATGAAGTTAAAAGTCACTATTTGATCCAGTCAGCTTAAATAGCGGTAATTTTAAAGCATATACTCCGCTTAGAAGTAGAGGATCTACTTATCTGGAAACTTAAACGAACAAGGCTATTGTTAGTGCTAAGTAGCTACATACTAGGTACACGATAAATCGGGCATTGGCCACTACTCCATACTTCCATTTCATAAAATGATTCAGTGCGTAACTTATATGTACGTAGGTAAAAGTTATAGAATAAGATAAAAGAGAACAATACATGTTGATGTATCTTTTGGCACTATGGATTAAGCCTTGGATTAAAATGTTGTAGTTCATTGAATCTTTCGTTCATTTCTTGAGAGGTTAGAAGTTAAAAAATAGTACTTTGTTCTTTCCAACCGTCCTAAGCAGACTTACTACAGAGCACTTTAAATATTTAACAAAAAAATTCTGATCTCAACAAAAAAAATTCTTAGTTTCTTATAATCATCCACTTATTATCTATTCATACATGAATAATACAAAAGGATCTTATTAACTGGCGGTCTTATTGTGTAACTGCTTATGTACACCAGAGGGAAAGGAAGGCATACACAAAAGGAATACGCCTTTTTAAATGTAAAACGATAGATTTACAGCTTTAAGAAATTAAACTAATTTTAACTTATCTTTCTAGAGACATAAATTCCGACACTAGTCAATTTAAAACTAACTTAATGAGAAACGATTCACTTGAACCAACTATAGAAACTATTTGACACTTCTCTTTACAAAAAATATGTAGATTAACTTATTCAACACACTTACTCGAAAAGCCGCTCTTTCCCCTACCGCTTTTAAGCACGCAATTTACTGTTTTTCGCACTAGTACGGGAGTCATGGAAGCATTTTGAACAACAAACTTGGTTTAAAAAAATGTAGTTTTAGGTTTAGGGTGGGTTTCCAAATTGAGTATTTAAAGTTGAGAACGTGTCAAACCCTAAAATACACTTGCACGACAAAGGCTCTGCCGCCTTGTGGCGCAAATCTGAAACATTTATCCTAACAACCTACATCAAAGAAACAATTATAAAAAATTTGTTGTATTATTTTATTACTTTCCAATGAGTAGTACTTACATGCCATGATTTTGTAAAAAACGGCTTAAATGGATAAATGCAGTAAAGAAATATAACGTAAGTTGATTTTCAAAAGTATTTAAAAATATCTAGTAATGTTTTAATGTTAAAATAGTACGTTTTGCAGTTGTTTTAACACAAAGTCTATATATAAACTTAATCTCAAACAATTTTATTTCAGCAAACGTCCATATCCCATATAAAAATACTACAATATGCAGCGCAGTTTTCGACTTACCTAGTACTTTTCGGGGAATTTATGTAATAAATTAAGGCACCGACATGCAGGCCTGCCTTACATTTACAAATTGCACTTAACAATTCTATTGTACCCAAGCTGTAGCGAAGGGGACATGAACAGAATTAACAACATATATGACATGTTATTTACATCAAAAACTAATTCAGGAAATACTTTACCGTTATTTTAATAACATTATATATTGGATATTTTTGTCTGTGCGACCATTTTGCCAGTTATAACTTAATATATTTATGGTTTTTGATTTATTGATTTTTTGATTGGAATATATATATCTATATATAATATGATTGATTTTCTTGAACTGTTTGCTCTTCTACTTCTATAATATGTTCGGAATCGAAGAGCTTTTGACCTTTGATCATGTTTTGGCCACACTGCTGATCGTTGTTGATCGGCAGAAACCCATATTTTATTATATTTAACATAATCTATATATATAAAAGGAGAAACTGACGGACTGACATATCAACGCACAGCCGAAACTACTGGGACTAAGAGCGTGAAATTTTGCACAAGGTTTCCTTTTATGTCGTAAGCGAGCACTAAAAAAAACTTCTTTGAACTTTGAACATATTATACAACGTGGCGCTTGTCACAGTCGTATAATAATACGTACTAGTTCATAGGAATATTATTAAACTTCCAAAAAAATCCCCGAAAAGTACTTAGTCGAAAACTAGAGCTGCATATTGTACCTACTTATTTTTAGATGGGAGTCAGTTATATGGACGTTTGCTGAAATAAAATTGTTTGAGATTAAGTTTGTTTGTATTAAAACATAAATGCAAAACGTACTTATTTTAACAATAAAACATAACACTAGATATTTTTAAATTCTTTTGAAACTCAACTTACGTTATGTTTCTGCACTGCATTTATCCATTTATGTCGTTTTTCACATAACCATGGCATGTGAGTCGGAAAGTAATAAAATTTTACATCAAACGTTTTATGACCGTTTTTCTTTTATGTATTGAAGCATCCAAAAATGTAACAATGCATTTTAATCACAATTTACGTTATTTTTCACTCCTAAAATAACACATTAGATGTAAAATACGATTATGTAGTATAAACATGAAATGTGAAAAATTAAATAAATTGTTAGGATAAATGTTTCGGATTTGCGCCACAAGGCGGCAGAGCCTTCGTCATGCAAATGTATTTTAGGGTTTGACACGTTCTCAACTTTATATACTCAATTTGGAAACCCACCCTTAACCTAAAACTATATTTTTTTAAACAAGTTTGTTGTTCAAAAAGCTTCCATGAATACAGCTGCGACAAATATTTATTTTAAAGGATAAGTAGACCTAATTCTTTTCGATGAAATAAACTTTCTACACTTACCTACTTATATAAAATTTATATGTGAAGAAATTATATCATTAAATTAAATTAAAAGTTGGTATATCTCACGTTTACTATATCTTGTGAATGTTATTGAAATGAAAATATACCAAACAACTTTATATGGTATGAGACGCACCCCTTTTTTTGTTCGCTTTAATCACTTTATTATGGAAGGTTAGTGACCAGCCTTATAGACCAGTCGTTAATGGATTCCAGATACAGAGTGTTGAAAAAATAGAGCTTTCCGATCATTCCAAATGACTCCGGAACCACAACCCGAAAAAAATAAGCAACTAGAAGAATACCACTATAGCACAAACTTTGAATATATAGGTGCTGTTAATATATTTTTAACGCACTTGCTCAGAAAGTGTTTTTTTTTTTTTTAATAATATTTTCCACAACTATCACACAAAGCCGTCTAGTCTCAAGCTAAGTAGAGCTTGTGTTATGAGTACTAGATAACTGATAGACATACATATATATTTCTAAATACATACATATTATAGATAAATTACACCCAGACACAGAACAAATGATCGTGCTCATCACACAACCATTGGTCCTGGGTGGGAATCGAACCCACGACCTCCAGCATAGCAGTCAGGGCCACTCACCACTAGACCAACAGGCCAGTCAAAAAGCCAGTGATTCTTATTGCACTACGTTTAGGTATATAATGGCACTCGTTACCAAGCTGACATTTTGATTACCATTACGCACTAGTGCTATAATGTAGTTAAAACCTTTTTGTTCAACATCTTTGTTCGCAAAACAAATTTTGAATTCGAATATAATTCCTAATAAGTTATTGCGTTCAATAGTATATAGATTAGTGTCTTACTTATTTCATCCAATTTACAAGTTAAAATGAACAAATTTAACCTAAACAAACGATTTATTTAATAAAAAACATTTGTAAAAAATAAATCGTACATTCAAATAAAATTTGTTTGTTTTTATGGTCTATGGCCACCATTTTAAGATGCGCGCGGTTTTTGGCATGTTTTTTTTATTCCAGTGAAGTTCAGTGGCAGTATTAATTAAATAAAATTAAATACTACAAAATCATTAGAAAATGTTACATCCGTGTTCCATTGTCATTACGAAAGATATTATCGTAAAAAAAATTCACGCAAGAAAACATGAAACGTAAGACTAAGCAGTATTATCAAAATACCTTAGCCTTCCTCTAGGGGTAAATAAAAAAAAATGATGCTCGCGCTTAAGAAAACAGATTTTTACCGCCAGGTCACAGAAAACTTTACTAGTTTTACTGTTGTTTTCTTCACAAGTGTATTGAAAAATGTCATATGACACACGTGAGTAATTAATGATTAGCGTTCAAGGCTCTCTTAAGACCCTCGCCACGGCTCGGGTCTAAATACCGCCTCGACGGTAATCACTAACATTACACACTTTTATCATAATGTAGCGGCCCCGCCCGATACTGTATACCCACCGCTCGGTACTGCTCGAAAGCTAGCATTTAATAAAAAAAAGATTGAAAACCCGATTACACCGCCAGCCACCGGGATCAAACGCATTTTCAAACCATCCAGAGACCCATTCAAATATACACACAAAAATCAAGCCGTTTGGGAGGAGATATGTGGCAAACAAACTTACAGTAGAATTATTTACACAAAGATAATTTAAATTACATTATATAATCAAAGAGAACAAATGACTTCGTTTAGAAGATGCTTCAAAGTCTATAAATGCGTGTATTTACGACGTAATTATACGGTCGTAAATTTTACTTGCAGACGTGACTATTAAGCTAACTACACACTATAGCGATCGATCTATAGAACATAAGAAAAATACTAGGGATCAGTTTAGGGATTATTTCTTATACGTCCATCAAATATTATTGTAGGCATAAATTGCATACATATAATATTATGTGGTTTTATAACTCGATAGAATGTAAAGAAGAGCTTTTTTTTACGCTTCAAAAATTATTATGAGGGCGTCAAAAAACCGCGCGCAATATGCAGTCAGCATAGTTTTTTAACAAAAATTGCCGCGGCTCGAATTCATCAATGGGGGAGGTTGAACTGCATGCTATATTTTTCAACATTGGGCACGCCATAATTATGGCGGTTAGCCCCCTCTTTGAGGAGTGGCTGGAAAGACAACGCGGTGTCCTCACCTTCTGCATGACGCAGGTTCTCTCCGGACAAGGTAAGTTTGGGAGGTTCCTACACCGGATTCGTGCGGAAGAAACGCCCGGGTGTCACCATTGTGTGGACGACCCTGAAGACACGGTGGAGCATACGGTAGAGGTGTGCCCCATTTGGGCAGAGCCCCGGCATCCTCGTGGGAGCGATCGGTGGCAACGATCTCTCGCGCCGGGCCTTGATACAGGCCATGGTCTGGAGCGAGGACGAAAGGCAGGCAGTCGCCTTCTACTGCGAAGCAGTAATGCTGGCAAAGTAGGCGGCCGTATGCGTAAGGGAACGGCCCTCACGCCCCAGCCAGTATCCCGATCCCGATTTTCAGCCACCACCGTAGGCGCGAGCTTACCGACGACGAGCAACGAATAGCTCACCGTCCGACCGTCCGGGCCGAACCCAACTCGTCGACGGCGCGTAGTGTTCCACGCGCGCCTCAAGGAGATGTCAGCAAGACCGTAGGGGCCCAGCGGGGTCGAAGCCTACTGGGGCCATGGGTTGTGCGAAAGAGAACTCCGGGTCCCTGGAACGAAGGCAAAGAAGGAACAGGAGTGGGTTTTATTAAGTAAAAGTCTGATCCCGCTTCGCCTAAGGGCGGGAGATATCATTGGATGATTTCCCATCTAAAAAACTCTCTTACAAGTTTACAACATCATGTGTAGTGAGTAATACTTATATTACTTATTAGTTCATTACAGCTTCTAGTGCACACACGGATACACACTCCCATAGCAATACATGATATCTTGTAATACATGATATCTTGTATCTTGTTGATATCTTGTACAGCCAAAGGTCTGTTCATAATATTTTACTTGTTGTGTATGGATAATATGAATAACCAGCTGTATTTATCTATTCAAAATAAAATGAAGTGAATTTTTCAACAAACAAATAATCTATCCTGTATGGGAAGTTTTTTCCGTTTTCATACTTGATGCGTAAAATGTCAAAATATGGAAGTTTCGACGTTTAGTTTCAAAATCTACACTACAATTGCTGTAGAATGGTGCGGGTGACAGCTGTCGGATTCATATAATGTAGCTATCTATAATTTTCTGTCATCTTAAAAATGCATATTTTCGGCCTGCTGTCATCCTACCCATGCTATGTAAAAACGACCTTAACTGTATACTTTTTACACTTGCTTACATACAAAGCTATGATGAAACATTATCATCATAAGTCGGACACAATCGGTACATACGTACATACAGTATAAAGTAGAGTATAAAGAAAATAAATCTTTACGCTCCGCAAGTAATGACCTAAGATAGAAGATAGAAGTAAACCTAGGTTAAAGTACTGAATCTACCTTTAGCCACGATTATTCACGTACGTGACCTAATTGTAGTCCAATTCAATGAAGATGTTTATTGAAAACTATTGTGTTGGTCCCCAAAATGCCAGCCTGCCTGGTATATATATAATAAACACTTTTATTTACGAGTTAACTTCTATACGTCTTAAAAATACGAAGCAATAGTATATTATTTTTAATCTAAACAATAAATGTAATTAAGGTTTTTCTTTAAGGTGGGAAATCTATGTATATGATATTTAAAATTGAAGAGATGCAATTAAGGTATCTCTTTTATATCAAACAATATAATCTTCTATATCAAAAATAGAACAGCTTGTGCGCCTCTCATGCTGAACGAAGTGCTAGCTATGGATTCGATTAATCATCCCGCGATCCCGTGGAGAATCCTACCCACGCCGTATCGTCACTTATCTATTGATTATAATAGCATAGCATAGTCAGCCTTATAATGTTCCCACTGTTGGGACTTAGGCTTCCTCTCTAGGACAGGGAATGGGCTGAATGTCACATGTCATCGAATTTGTCTAGGACATGCCGGTTTCCTCACGATGTTTTCTTTCACCGTTTTGAGAGCAGTGGTGATGAAATAAATTACACAAAGTATGCGCCTGGCTGGGTTTGAACCCGCAACCTACAACTCGTAAGTCGGGGCCGTTACCACTCGGTCACCACTGCTCCTTGACTATCTATCAAGACTCAATTCAACAAAAAACATTTTGACAAGCTTCAAAATAAACCCGATTACATTTGGTAGCGATATACATATATATATCGCTGGCTTTATGTCATCTATGATATCTTAAATACCTAATAATAAATTATTTTCATAAATCGATATAATAATATTATTAATAATGTGCATTATTACAGTGTTTTATATTTGCAGTTACTTAGTATTTAATAATCTATTTTTAAGCCACCAATTCTACATGACACTAAATCTGCAGTGTTTTGCTAGAATCAGCTGTTATTGAGTGCTGTTGGGCATAAAAAATTTAAGAAGTTTACTACTTCTTCAAAAGAAGAAGCTCTTGTTGTTGCTGCAGAACATTGTATGTCTGTCTGCTCTCATCTAGCTACTAGCACTTTGCCAGCGACTTCGTTCTCAAGAATGTTTTCGTGAAAACTTTAACATCCCTTAACCAGTATTTTGAAGGTACGGTAAGGTAAGTACCTACCTAATAATGTCAGTCTTTATCAATCATTTTGAATAGGTTCCTAGTCACCAAAACCCCTTTTTAGTGCTCGCCTATGTCATAAAAGAAAGCCTTGTGCAAAATTACACTTTCCTAGACCCAATAGATTCGTCATATGTCAGTCAGTCAGTTTCTCCTTTTAGATGAATCTGCATATACATTAATAAGATAGTGATGGTGTAGTGTTGTTTCAATCCGGGTTTAGAACTAAAAGATATTGCTGTTGTGATCATTATAAATAAGTAGCTACTAGATAAATGTTAGTCGTGTCACGAGTTATTGCTATAAGTTTAGTACAAAGCTCAGGAATATATATGCGCGCTCACACGGGGGCATCGTTATTTAAGTACAACGATTATCTGATTATCTCGTATGCGTATCTGTACGAGTCCATGTTTACGAGAAACACGTAAGTAGTGGTAGGAGTAAGAGGGAAGCGTGTCGGTGGTGTGACGTACCGGTGAGGGGCATAAAGCATGTGGGCATTGGTGTGGTGCTGGTTTGCTTCTCTACAGTGTGAAACACCTTGCGTTGCGCGTACTGCGCGTCCTTGGGCTCCCAGAAGAACACGTAGTACAGCGAGAGCATGATGGCGGCGAGCGACACGCAGAACACGTACACGATGACGGTGAGCACGCGCACGCTCTTCTTGTCGCGCTTGCGCTGCTCGTAGAGCGCGTCCAGCACCACCTCGTGCCCGCTGGCCGTGCCCAGCCGCACCGAACCGCCTAGCGAGCGGACGCTGCCCGACGCGCACGACTTGCCCGACATGCTGCCAGCAATAAGCACTGCCGCACCGCACACGACAAATCCAGGTAACTGGGACACGCTTATTGATATGGCCCAGTTCTCCTGATGCGCCGCGGCCGAGTTCCGCGCCGGGTCACGCCGCCCGTGTCTGCCGCTTGACACCTCCTGATGCCGACTGCTTGCTCATTATTATGGCGCACGCTTTGGAATTCATTTGTTTATCCTTTAATTTCACGCTCGGTATACGTAAATCTATTCCAGTTCCTCTGACGTAGCCATACGATCGCGAATCGTCTGTCATAGAACCGTCCCTGAACTTTCATTGTTTTCAGTTAACGAGCATTGTGTTTTTTTTCAGTTTTCTTTGTTATGAGTAAGAGTCAGGTATATTGATACGTAACAAGTAGGAAATGTAACTGTCACTTTGTTAGTTCAAATACATCATTAAAACGAAGTCACACACGAGCGTGCCGGTTGAAGGGGTTCACACCTCGTTATTTGTTTCGAATGAGAGCGAGAATAATGACGATGAAACGAAGTTAATTTACTTGACTAGCGGCACGTTATTGTGACGGTGGCGTGTCGTGGTGCCGGGGCAGGAGCGCGGCGCGGGACGTGCGCGCGGCGGCGGCTCCGCGTGTGCCGCACGCCGCCGCCGCGCCGCCGCCGCCGCCGCCCGCCGCCGACCAGCGAGATCAATATGCAACACTTCTCTTATTCTTTGCAATGACTGTTGTGCTGGCATCTCAATGCAATATTCTCGTGCCTTGTTGAAAACAAAGCCTCAAATCTGTCTTATGTTATTTTTTGTTGCTACCATAATACTTAATATGTGTGATCGATCTAGATTAGAACTATAAAACATGCAAAAACAAAATAGAAATGGGCTGCAATATTCATTAGAGGTCAGAGTCTTACTTACTTATAACGACTACCACCTGCATATACTTAATTATAATGAATATTAATACTGTAAGCGAAGCTATTACCGACATGGTTTAATAATTTACTTGTCAATTAACCAATTGTCGTCAATTTCTACAGAGCTACAGAGCGATCAGCCGCGCAGCTTTCGTGGTAACTGCTAAAGACATATTTTGACCATAATTTAATTACTGGCATTAGCTAACTTGAAGCTTTACTTACACCAATTTAATATTTAGATTTAAGTCGGTTCGTTAAATACTAGAATAGTCAAATGCATCAAGTCCAATAATTATAACATCCATTGTGTTTGTTTTCGATCAATTACGTTAGTAAACCTCGAAGTTAGTAAATAATATATATATATAAAATAAATTATAAAACTTATCAAACGAAGTTGAAGCAAGTTAGAAACAATCTTTGCAACATTCTGTATATCAGTAAAACGGTTGTCAAAAATGTAAGGGATTGTCTATACAGGGTGTCAAGGAAAGGAGTTGGTATAGCAATGTTAAACATTATTTACGGACGTCGATAATCAAATAATTAATTGTACCTCCTAGATTAATTTTTATCAGCTGATGATAATTTTGTACGGAAAGTGCAATTCGGTTTTTTGGGAATCGACTATGACTATCTTGAAGGAACTTGTTATCTTTTTTTATAGATTTGCTTTTGACCGCTATCTCACCTGATGGAAAGCGACGTTGCGGTTGACAATGGAGCACGCTTACCTAGAAGTAACCTATCTTCTCTCGACTTAAAGATCCCCATGGAAATAAAGACTGCGGCAGGGAATTCGACTCCTTAGCTGTACGCACAATGAATGTGTTCCCAAAATGTTTTGTGCCTGTAGGTGGGATGTCCATCATGTACCGGTGGCGCATCGCCGTGACTTCGCGGAATTAGGCTATGCAATTCCGGAGTACACTCCCCGAAATGCAACCAGTTGAAAACCAACAGGCTAGGAACTTGGCATCGATACTAAAAATTTTCCGAGAAAACCCTTTTCCGATACATTTTTTTTTATTGGGTGGGAAAATCATATTATGACATATCCCGCTCTTGGGCGGAGCGAGAGATAGTGTCAGACTTTTACTGACTAAAAGCCCACTCCTGTTCCTTCGTTGCCTTCGTCCCAGGGCCCCGGGTTTCGTTTTCACACTACTCATGATTTCCGATACATGCTACTGTAAAGTTGGGGATTAACAGATTAACCCCGTGCTGGCTCAGCGGCTACAGTCACGACTTACAAGCACTTTCATCAACATCATCATCATTTCAGCCGAAAGACGTCCACTGTTAGATATACGTCCCCCCCAAGTCGCCACAGGCATTTTATGTAAAAATTACTTTATAACCATTGCTCCCAAAACGGTAAAAAAAAAAATTGTGAGGAAAACAGCATGTCCGAGAGCCTGAAAATCGAAGGTACATGTTATCCACACACAGGGTCGCTCCCTTTCCGTGAGACGACGCCAATGCCTGTGCCCGAGCAGTGGGCTCATTATAGGCTGATTATTTTTTCTTTGGTATGTCAATCTTTTTTTGATAAATGGTATCTCAGAATGTTGAATGCGTCGTAGTACAGTTTCTGACTGACTGCAAACGTTTGTCTTGCCGACCATGAAAGATTAGTACTGTCCTACAAAACCACCATGCGTGGGCTCGGCACCTCTATGCCCGCGCGCTGTAAGCTAGTGCTACTACGCCGTAGACTTGGTGCCTCTACGCCGTAGACCTGGTGCCTCTACGCCGTAGACTTGGTGCCTCTACGCCGTAGACTTGGTACCTCTACGCCCGTTATAAGGAGGCGGTATGTATTACGCCGTGTGCTCGGCACTTTGCTACGTCGTAAGCACACGCTGCTACGCCGTCGCGTAGGCTTGGTGTTCTACGACCCGGCCCTATAAGCTCACGCTGCTATACCGTAGTCTAGCTGCCTCTACGCCCGTGTCCGTGATGTAAGCTAGCGCTGCTACGCCGTAGGCTGGGTGCCTCTACGCCCGATGTAAACTGGTGCTGCTACGCCGTAGGCTCGGTACTTCTACGACCCCTGTCTGTCTTCTACGACCCCAGACCCCTGATCGGAGATCGATGATTCTTGATGCGTGCCAGGCCAGTGGTAGGTTGATTCCAGTGGGTCGGAACCGAATGCCGCATAGTTCTTGATGAGTCGGAACTGTTTGCGGCGATGCCCCATTGAGTCGGGATGATGGCCCAGTGAGTCGGGATGATGGCCCAGTGAGTCGGGGTGATGATGTCCCAAAGAGTTGGAATGATTCTGCAGGCTCCAGTTAGTCGGAGTAGTGCTGCTGGCTCCAGTAAGACGGAGCGGTGCTGTGCGGCGTAATGACGACTTGACTGCTGGCGTTGACCAGGAGAGGTTTTTCGTGGATCTTCATGTGACTGGCCGAAGGTGTAGTGTGCTTCGCTAAGGTCGCTGATGAGGCTGAGGGTGATGACCAGGTATTGTGACTTACACAGGCGTTTGTGGTTAGGATACTCCTTTATAGCCGTGGGTGCTGGCTGTATGGCTCGCTGCTCGAAAGCTTGAGGAAGTGATTTATTATTTATTTATTTATTTACAAGCATGTGTACAACGTTACGAAGGATGTCCAAGGCGTTGTACAGTAGAAACTTACAAACTAAAAAAATACATTTAATAAAAACAATAAGTAATAACCTCATAACAAATCCATACACATACAAGAAAAAAAATCTAACATATAATTTAGAAATAAATAAAAATAAAATACATTACATTACCACTAAAATAATATATCCCACAAAACAAATGAAACAATGTTTACTTATTTTTATCCATCTTCGCACAAAACCTTAGAAATTCAAGACACACTATCCATCTCCCAGCAAACAAGTCAAGTGATGATGACGTCTCGAAGTAGTAGCTACATGATGGCTGCGCTGACGTTCTATGTCGAGGGTCACAAGTTTGGAGGTATGTGGAACAGAGAGTAAAGTCCCACAAACCTCCGTTGGAAAGGGAGGATCCTCAGACCAGACAAGTGTTATGTCTGGTTGGCAACTGCATCGTGAGGTCCGATGTTCGTTTATAATTTCGGAATTACAGATATTGTCATTTGCCATTGACACTCACCGCAGTGCATGTCTTCTCTGCTTTAACAAAATATTAGGCTACAACTACTGTTTACCATGTTTACCATGTCATGGTATATGGGTCATACTCAGAAAAAGTGTACATTTTAAATTTGTAACTAAACTGATGAGTAACGATACTGAGAAAGTCTGTCACGAAACTGATGTCATAAAGTATAGTACACATGCATTGGGTGAATATAGTACATGATTATATTTGGCTAATCAGTCTTATTTAAATTAGTTCAAAAAACAGGAATAAAGTTATACTAGGAATAACAAACTATTAACTAAACATTTTATAGGTGAAAGTGCAATTTACATTTCTTTAATTTAACTCTATCTTGATGTTTTTTTCGCATTTGTTCATAATTACCTGGATTTGGTTGAAAACGCTCTCATTATATTTTTTGTTTTTCGGCATTTGATACAGAAACAATGGTGTTTTATTGAAATGAATATGAGGGGTTTATAACTTTTTTCATATATTATTTTAATAACAAAGTGACGGTTGATACTACAGGAATCTTAGTTAGTTACGTATTTTTGACTACGACATTGACATACCTATTAAGTTGGCTAAAGATTTTCTTTATTCTTTATTGTACACACAATTTTATATAAACAATAAAAATAGGACAGTTGATGTACATAGGAGTATTTTCGTAGTGCAAGAAGTTTGCGAATGTAAAAAAGTATGAAACTGCGTGCGCTAACTTCCCCTACTACAAAATATTTGGCGTGCCGGGTAACTATTGCACAGTTACGCACATTTAGTTTGTGTGAACTAAGCTTAACAATTTATCAGTGTCGTAACGTAACACGATATAACGAAAATGAGAATAAAATCTGAGAAATTTTAACCTTTATAAATATTTTTACGGAAACTACGCGTTTACCACGCAAGACCTGAGCGTATTCGTTAAGATAATACAAAAAGTAAGAAAAGGACATAGAAAGTAAACAAAAAATGTAATAAACTTACCACAATGATAGTCGTTTGTCACCCTGAAGTATTTTTTTAATATTCATTTGACCACATGTTTTGACTTCGCCACAATGGCTAGAATATAATGTCTGCCGCGACAGTGATTTTGACGTAAGTGATAGTGATACCAGAATAGGAGAAGACATTTAGACCACTTAAAATAATTGTTTTTCAAACTTTATTGCGTGTTACTAACCCTGAGTAACGAAATTTCATAATTTTGGGACGGAATTCGTTTAATTAAAATAAATTATTTTATTAATGATTTGCGAATAAAAGCAATTGTCAATGTTAAGTTAAGCGATGAATATTCGTAACAATTCATCTCTGAAAATGTGTAACGGTCATTGGGACACAAAAAAATGTATGAGGATAATAATTATAACAATGTTTTGACATTAAAAATATACTCTTTTAATTAAAATTAAAGTTAAAATACGAGGGTAATCTTCGTATTAATAGACTAATATATAATCAAAAGGAAAAAAAAGATAACATGACATACTATTACATATTTATTTTAATATGAAGTAGCGGGACAAGAAAAGATACCAAATGTACACTTTTTCTAAGTATGACCCATATACCAATAAAAACAAAATAAGTACCCTAGTTTTCTAATAAAAATGAACCGGCTCAGGGTCAAATTTATATCTCCGTTGTGCGGTTGACTGTACTAAAATATTTTTCAAAAATAATTGAACTTAGTAATGTTAAAGATATCAAGAAACACAGAGTTTCATGTCACTCAAAATAGACACACAATATCCAAGTTTATGCATATCTATATTCAAGATATGCATAAACTTGGATATTGTGTAACTTACAAAAAGGATTTGCATTTCAAATTTTTCACAAATATACTGAAAAACAATTAAGTTAATAACACAGTTGTAAGAAGCAAGGGCGGATTCAGGGGAGGGTCATGGGGGTCATGACACCCGCCGGGTTGGGTCCAGGGTCTAGGTGTCCCACTGATTAAAATTGCTAAACATAATGTTTTTATGTATTTTTTTTTGTCACCATATAGATTTTATGTAAGGACCTTCAATATTGAATTAATTTCATTATATTACTTTGTATGTTGGAAAACGCATTATTCGGGAACGAACGCATCAAATATTTAAATTTTACCGCACCACCGCCATCTTTCATCTAATATCACATTTCGTGTGACACTTACGCGCGCATTGTTTTAACTAACGTCTTGCAGTCTAGTTAGATCTAAAGTCAATAGGAACAACTACTACTTCAATCAACTGTTATTCTCATAATCTGCAATAATATTATAAAGAGGTAGTTTGTTTTTTAGTATGTAGGAGATAATCTCTGAAAGTTCTGGTCTGCTTGTTAATTTTTTTTTCCCGGTACTAATGTGGTTTATTTCTGAGTGGCATAGGCCTTTTATGTATGTTTGGATGGGGGCTATGAATGATCGGCACCCACTGGTGTAAACTTTAAACAGCAAGAGGGCCGGAACACTACCTACTATTTTTAAGTACAGTGCATACATCAATAGAATAGTAGGTAAGTATTTTATTGATGAATGTATTTTTACCCGTATCTATTATTATCAAAATTAAATTATAATTTCTTTTGACTTGACTACTCGTACGAGTATGTGACTCCACCCCCCCTCGGCGCGAAAGCTGGATCCGCCCTTGGTAAGAAGCGTACAAATCACCAAAATGATTGAAATAAACAATATTCGGCATACGCGGTTACGTATATGTATGGATGAGGACTTGACTCCCCAAGTCTTGTTTGTGCTCAGAAATGAATACTAAAAAAAAATTATATCCCTACCAAATGTTATCTATACAATACCAATATATAAAGAACAAACAGGACGACATTTTAAAGATTTCGTTTGAGCCATACGTCTAAGGATCACTAAAATGATAAACTCGCACAAATGATAAAAAATAATGTTTTAAATGAATTTTTATTTCATCAATTGATAAAACAGCTTCAATAAGTAACGCCACATTTAACGTTTACTTACTGAACGGGGACCGATCTTGTAATCGAACCGACGGCGACGGCGTGGATCAAAAGATCAAAGTATTTATGAGGATTCGGGGAAGGGGATCCGAAACATAAATACAGGGTTACTGGTAATTTGACTGACGGGAATACGAGATAGTTTGACCTATTTGCAAGAATAAAGTACCCGACGAAAAGTCACGAAAAAATTCAATTTTGGTGTTTATTTTTTTGTTTGGCCAGAGTTCTTCGCTAACGAGCATTTTTCTTTTAGAAATAGTTTCTAAAAACTATTATTTTATGTAGGCTTTAACCTTTTAGGTAAAAAACAATAATTTGCAAATCGGTCCATAAATGACGAAGTTCTGAGGTAACATACATAAAGAAATGCAACCGAATTAAGAACCTCCTTCTTTTTTGAAGCCGGTTGAAAAACCTCTACTTCTATTACATTGATACCACTTATCTCATAACTTTAAGCATTGGGCGCACAAAATACAGAGGAAACCTCTAAAAATCAGCTACCTAAATACTTTTTATGTATTCCTACTAAATATCTTGTAAGCACAGCTAAGTTAGCTGGATTCTCACGACCAGTTGCAAGATCACAAGACCCAAAGGTGCTTTTGGGTAGTTGCAGTCGTCTTGCGTGTATTTTTTCTTAAAACCGCCTGGGCTTAATAGAGTGCTTAACGGTCACAATAGATCAAACAATCCCGTCCTCACGGAAGGGAGTACGTCGGGCTACCAGCAAGTAAGCCACCCTGTACAAATCTACAAACATTCAAGACGTGAATTTTACGATAAATGTTCTAAATATACAAATTACGTTTGGCATCGATAAATCTCAAGGAAGACTTTATTGTAAATCATTTTCCCAATTTTACGAGCACTGTCCAATTTCACTTTGATTTAGGTACGTTTTAATTGATGAAAATTAAAACACACACATTACTACCGTTTCCGATGTTTTCAAGCTTATTTAAACTAGAGCACTGGAAAGTGGAACCATCGACAACATCCGTATATTATTAGGTTTTACACGAAGGGTTTCCTGTAATCCAATTAGCTTAACCCAATTGTGTCCAAAACTGAACATCAATTACCTCATTTTGTTGACTTTATGTTGGCTTTGGGAATTTTTACGTGTTTATTTAAATGTTCCCAATACCACTTCGTTTTGCCATTTTTACTGTTTGTAATTTATTTTAGGGACGCTACGAGTATTTATTGTTCTAAGTTGGTCATCAATCTTTAGAAGACTGATCCCTATTGCATAAAAGATGAAGGAGATCAAATTCTAATAGGAATTATAAAACTACTGCAAATAGAGAACGGTCACCCATATCTTACCATAATAACAATATGGTGCATGGTTAATGTCTTGCGGTATAAATAAAGACTAAATTATCTGAACAGAAAAAAACATTACTCGGAAACGACTTTTATTTTTTGGGTAAATATACTACTGTCGGAAAAAAGTTGTAACCTCCGTTATTGAAGAGCTTCCTCGGTAAGGTTCAAGTAAAAAATACCGCTCTCACGAGCTCTTAACGCAATCTATTTGACGACCTGACTGAACTGTTTAAGGGATGGACCTATATACCTAGAGTGTTTAGCTCCATTCCTCTTTGTCGCTCGCACGTTTGACTTTTTAAATATGGTGTTCACTAAAATTACTTTTAAGAGATTTGGGTTTATAAATGAAACAACCAAATTATCAGTAAACAGGCGCAACTTCAGAATGACGTCCACTCGACACGTCGTGGTATGGCCCCAGGTAGTTAGATGCCAGAAAGTCTGACCAGCAGTCTATCCAAGGAGTGTCGTGTTGCCCAGTAACTGGGTCGTGGAGGTTGGGGTCCAGCCACATCCGGCTAGGCTGAAAGCCAAGCTACTTGGGAAAAGGCTAGGGAAATGATGATGATGATGATGACAACGGAAAAAGTGACGGCAATTCTAAATAAACGTTCTGAATTTTCTGACTAAGTCGTGTTTAGAGTAGAGGAGATCACATAGAGGTGCAAGTAAGTTCTGCTGCTTATGTAGCTCCCACAATGTACCTTGAGTCTCTTGTTTCATGTAAAGTTATTATTAATTTATTCTTCGTAAACTTCTCACCTAATATTGTGAAGTGTGTGGTTTTTGTTCCTTTAAAGTGTCTTTATCTTAATTTTTAACGTAGCATATACATACACATGGATATAGGCAGGTTGTGCTTGGTTTATATAGTTTTATTGAAAAGTTTACACGTACTACTAATACAAAAACGGTGGGAATTAACATTTTATTAATTTTATCAAATTGATTTTTTATTGGTAGAGTAGTGAGTATCGCCTTTTAAATTGAGATAAGTACTCTTTGTTTAATTTTACGGGTTAGCAAATTTTATTTTGAAAAGGTACCAAAGCAGTGACCAGGTAGTTAGTAGTACCTATAACCTATTAGCAAACCAACAAAATTTCCTACATATAACAGAATCACAAATATTATTTAACCTCGTGGCTGCCATGGATTTGGATATGGTTTATTTTTAGTAGAGGACCACATGGCCTGATCAAACATTCGTGAAGCATACACTACTTGTACAAGTTACTGATTTGGTTACAGTTCTGTTTGAATCACCGTAAGTGTCGACGATGAAACATTTTTAAAATTCTCATTCGTCCTATGAAGAGTAACCCAATGTGCAACACTCGGCGATCCCCTACACTTAAGTAATTGTAGTGTATTCACCCAATTAAGTAATTAATTAATTGAAACCGCTATGTTTCACCGTTTTGTTATATATCCCTGGAGGATTTCACCCAGCCGCGCCGTAATATTTCTTTACTTAATTTTCTTTATATAATTATGTAGTCGTTTTTTAATAATTGTTATGTTTTTGTAATAATAAAGTTTCACTTTTCGACGAACTGAAGCTGCTCTGTTATTAAGTGTTGCCAATATTTTCTTTTACCACCAGGTTTTATTTTCTGATTAGAATATTGTATTATACCAACTGAATATAACTTAGAAACGAAACGCTTTAAGCGTGTAAACTTACTGTAGGTGTTAGTGGTAGTAGGAGAGTCGAGCTCGAGGAGCTGCTGGCGCTGGTATTGCGTGCCGTTGTCGTGCTGGGCGCGCGGAAGCTCGGGCGAGCGCCACACGAACACGTAGTACACGGACAGCAGGATGGCCCCCAACGACACCGATAGCAGGTACGCCAACACCGTCAGCACGCGCACCAGCTTGCTGGACGGTTTCTGCTTGTAGATGTCGCGCGTCGCCGACGGCGGGGTGGGCGCGCCCTCCTCCGTCGCGCTATCCTCCTCCGCCTGACCACTTTGACCACACACCGACATGCTTCTGTCGCTAACTACATGCTCGAGAGATATTCGGCGAAAAATAAGTCTGCCGTGTCCGCGTGTAGTGTCCGCGGTCGGGTGAGTGCGGCTGAGCTGTCCCGCGCGCGACCGCGCTGCGCCGTCCGCTGACTCCCGCGCTATTCGCCGCGATCAACTACACGCGTCACAGATTTACGACTGCTACCAACCACCGATATACAAACTTAACATTTTATACCTATAGGCAGATTAAAGATGTTCCTCTCTGCCTATAAAACTATGTTGCAAGTAATTTGTATAAGTAGATATAAGTTTAAATATGTTTACCCGCTTTCTTTGTCATGGGCAGCCACCCGCCGGTAATGGGGCAAGCCTTTTTTGTATTTACCATAACCTTTTTATTTCTGAACGTTACTTTAAAAATCCGAATCCCTAAAGTACGTAAGTAAAAGTAAGTAAGTAAGTAGTAAGTAAATCCTAAGATTTGCCTGTAAAACGTAAGTACCTACTTACGTACTACGTTTTTGAAGTAAAACTCGTTTCAGTGATATCCCTTAATTTTTACATTACTCTTCAGAATTTTCCTCCTTTTCCGATTCACGTCGATTTTTATAGAATACTGAAACTCTTTGAGTTTTCTGAAAATGCCACAACATTATTTGCTGTCACATCCATCCACAGGTA
Source organism: Mythimna vitellina (assembly GCA_949316375.1). Taxonomy (NCBI): domain Eukaryota; kingdom Metazoa; phylum Arthropoda; class Insecta; order Lepidoptera; family Noctuidae; genus Mythimna; species Mythimna vitellina. The sequence goes on along the minus strand of OX438703.1, from coordinate 9,561,097 downwards.
AATAGGAAGTACTGTACGGCCGTTCTAACTTGGCGCCCGTGAACATAGGCTCTGCGAACTTTAGCGCATGTACAGTCGTAAAAAAAACTATTATTGACGTTATTTTTTTAAAACCTAAATACGAATAAAATTTTACTAATACAGGCACCAAGTACAAATAAAATAAATATTAAAACACTTTGAGACAGAAAGCTACAAAAATAACTTATTAATTAAAGAAACAAACCTAACACTACACAAAAAACTTAATAATGTATTAATAAAAACCAACGAAAACTTTTGTCACCGCCTGTGCTCAAGACAGAGACAGCGACACGAACACGACACCAATGCTAACGTGTGAGTGAGACACATTACCGCGTCCCGAGCATTGCCGATTACGCACGAAGTTTTACGGAGTAAAGAAAAAGGGATGTCCAATATGCGTGTCTGAGGGTGTTGTTTAATCGATTATTTTTCAAATCGATTGAAATCTAATCATAAAAAATATATTTTATTAAATTTTATAAGGAGGTTTAAAATATTCTCAAACAGTCGTTATTGTAGTAGTCGTTTATAATTAACTGATATTTAACTAAATCATATCTTTCAACCAAGAAAATATAATATTATTAGTTTTTTTATTATTAAAGTCGAAATCTCGTTTACTAACGACAACATTTACTATGTTTGTAAATCTATTTCGTTCAATATGTCATATAAACTAAAATAAATAAATTCCAAATCGATAAAAATCGATTGCGATATTTGATTGAACAAAGGGTCGATTGTGTTTACATAGAGTCAATCTCTAGCTTACGCCTCCGCCCCGCGCACGTCGCCTCATGCCACCATTTTGTTCCTAAAAAACGTTCGTGCGCAGCCATCTGCGCAAATTTCAGGGCCGCCAAATTAAAACGGCCGTACAGTACTAAGTGTCTTTACTGGATGAAAAAGGAGGTACTTTATCTTAAAAGTAACCTTCAAATAAAAACGTTGATGTACGACTCTTTAAAATAAATAATATTTCAATCGCCAGGTCAGCCGTAATTTTTTTGTACGTCAAGACGTCATCAAGATGGAGAGCCAATATCAATAAAAAAGAATATTAATTAATTCCGTGTTTCAGATGGATTCCTAGATTCTTAGCTTTGGAAACATAACAAATTGGAAACGGTGATCACGCTGCATACTCACATTATCACATAAATATAATACTTATCATTAGCCCGTCTCGGAATTGTACCTTTATAGTACGTAGGTACTACTATTCCGAGACGGGCTGCAGACTGCAACCGCAGGCGGTTAGCGGCTGCGGTTGACCGCAGTGCTGCCTGCTGCGATCACAGTTGCTTCTATTCCAAGCGCGGCGACATGTTGCGGCTGCACAATGCATAGAACCATGCTTCAGTCACTCCAATACCTTCATGCGAGACAGAATATCCAACAATACTATCGATACTTTAATTTTGTTAGAAAAAGAAGATGATGGGAACAGGTGTGGATGACTAGCAACAAAGTCAATTAATTTCTCTTCATCATCTTCCGAAAAAGTTGACATTTATGTACGTGTGAAGTCTACGGCTCGCGACACCACTCGTGCTGCAGTCTGCTTCGTGTCGCGGCCGCAGGCTGCGCGCCGCGGTCATCATTCATTTTCAAGAGATTTTTGTTTGCGGTCTGCAGTCCATCTCGGAATTGTACCTTAAAGCTGTTCGATTCCGATTTCGGTTTCGATAAATTTTAATCGGAACTTCTATCGGAGAGACCAAAAAGTTTATAGGTACTGTTCGCGCGGGGAACCTCCGTTCCCTGTCAATTACACTTTTACTTGTTGTTTTGTTTCGTATTTGGAATATTACGAATTCGCTCTTCATTTATATTATCCGAGTTTTTATTTCATTTGAAGCTTTTGTCTCCGCCTTCGATGCCGGTTCCGAATTCGGTGCCCATATAACCTGCACTTCCGTTACATCCCCACTATATACCTATGTATCTAAGCTAAACACAGGTGACCGCTAATAAATACTAGGATTACTATTTAATATTAGGTATTAGTTTAAAAAAGAGTGTTTGGCACTAGTCGTCTTAAGGCGTATAGTCCTTTAAACATCTGGAGACTGGCCGGACACATACTCATACTGTGAATTTAATTCCGAACAGTGCCCTGCTGACCTTTAAATCCATTTTCTTTGCGAAATATTGATTGATTTATATATGCTATGTACATTCTGAAGAACACTTAACCAGCTATTTCTTGTGTAAACATATTTCTAAAGATCAAAGCCGTTTAAAAGGAGTAGGGAAAAATAGCGAAAAAATATCATGTTGTTAAATATTTGTTTAGATAAAAGTATTAATCGCACGAAAATATCATATGTTGCTGTAGCCCGAGCACCTGCTGAGCTGTGGTCATTGATACAACCACAGAACAGATGAGATACTGATGTTTGATACTGATGGGGTATTGCTATAATACCCCATCAGTATCAGTACGCTCCTGTTGTAATATCCATAGAGATCACTTGAAAAACGTGTGAAGTATCGTTGCTCGATTTAAGCTAATAGGCACCAACTTTTTATATTTATTTAAAACGTGTAACTAGGCACGAACAAAAAACAAGTACTTTAAAAAAAGTAAACTTTTTGCTGTTTTTACCAGATATTAAAATAGGGATCAAAACTTGAGAATATCCCTTCAAATAAGTGTATTACATAGGAACATCTCATATATCTAGTAGTTAGAGTACCTAAACTAGCATCCGACTCTAACTATAGTGTCTAGTGTAGGCAAAGAATAAGTACCTAATATTACTAGGTAGTGTAGGCAGTTTTGGCGAATTGATGGATTTTGAGGCAAGACGTAACACATCGGATCAACGCAGGATAGATGAAATGGCGACAGGTCACGGGAACAACTTGTGACCCACGGCCCTTCAAGTTGAAGGGTAAAATCTACAAGTCCGTGATAAGGCCTGTCTTACTGTATGGATCAGAATGTTGGGCTGTGAAAAAGACAGATGAAAAAAGATTGCATGTAGCAGAGATGAGAATGTTAAGATGGATGTGTGGTATGACGAGAATGGATAAAGTGAGAAATGAATATATTAGGGGAAGTTTGAAAGTGGCGCCAGTGACTGAAAAGTTGAAAGGGAATCGTTTGTCTTGGTATGATCATGTGAAGAGGAGGGATGAAACGCTTGTTACTAAAAGAGTTATGAGTTTACATGTGGATGGATGGAGAGGGAGAGGGAGACCAAAGAAAAGATGGATGGATTGTGTGAAGAGTGATAAGAAAGAAAAGGAAGTTAGTGATAGAATGACGAGTGACAGGGCAGAGTGGAAGAAAAAAACGTGTTGCGCCGACCCCAAATAACACGGGACAAGGGCAGGAAGATGATGAATTTGACTAAGTTTAATAAAGCGGAATATTCGATTTTAGCAAATATTATTTTCTTTACGTAATAATACTCACATATATAAAAACCAAATAAACTAAAAATGTTGAGATCAGAAATAAATTCGAAGACATGTGACATCCACCAATCCGCACTGGGCCCGCGTGGTGGATTATGGCCCATTCCCTCTCCTAGAGAGGAGGCCTGAGTCCCAACAGTGGGAACATTATAAGGCCGACTATGCTATGCTATGCTATGTTGAGATCAGCACCATCTAGCGAGAACGTCGACATGCTCGGGCCCGTAGGGTTTACCGAATCAATGCTTTGATCTTGCATTATCAAAGAGATTACTATAGTCGTTTGTACAAATATGAATACTCAAGTTCTGGAACGATTGGTGGTGCAAGGGAAAGTCGAACGCTAAATATCCCGAGGGTGTTCTCCAACACGGTAGACGGACCTCATCAAATCTTTGACGCACTCCAGCATCCTAAAACCAGAGTAGGTTGCTCCAATTTTTTTCTTTTAAATAATATAAACTTATAGTGCTTGACTGCGATCCCACCTGATGGTAAACAGAGATGCAGTCGTTGATGGTGACTGGTGAGGCGAACTAATTTATTAAGAGCCTATTCATTCTTGTTTTGAAGATACCTAAATTATAATCCAGTCCTTTGATGTACACGGTATTATAAACGACAAGGCATAACGCTTAAACCGGACCGTAGAGGTGAAATATAGAGGTGAGCCCCGCTTGAGCAGAGCACCGCTGTGTTCTCGTGGAGGAGGTCGGTGTCAACGATCTCTTGCGCCGGGCCTTGGTACAGGCCATGGTCCGAAGCAGGGAGGAGTGGCAGGCGGTCGCCTCCTTCTGCGAAGCAGTAATGCTAGCAAAGGAGGAGGCCGCATCTGCACACGTGAGGATCGTTACCTCACGCCACAGCCGCCGGTATCCCGATCTAGATTTCCGCCCACCGTAGGCACGGGCTTGCGGACGACGAGCAATGGATAGCTCGCCGTCCAATAACCGTCCAGACCGAGCCTAAGTCGTCGACGGCGCGCGCGTACTGTTCCACGCGCGCCTCAAGGAGATGTCAGGCAATCGTAGAGACCCAGAAGGGTCGAAGCCTACTGGAGCCAAGGGTTTGTGTCTGAAAGGAAAACTCGGCCCTGGTATGAAAGGCAACGAAGGAACAGAATAGAATAGAATAAAACTTTATTGTATACTAAAATAGTAACAAAAAATCTTAAATTAACTTAACCTATAGGTACAATGGCGGTCTTATCAATAACAGCGATATCTACCAGACAACCTTACATAAAAAAGGGGGTAGTCTGCGGTGTACTGCAAATTAAATTTAATTAAATTAAAAATATATATTAGACTTTATATAGATAAAATAATTGTATTATATGTCTATTATATAAACAGATCAGGAACAGGAATACGTTTTAAGTCAATAATAATAAGTCTGACACACCCTCGCGCTCCGTCCAAGGCGTGAGATGTCATTAGAAGATTTTTCCAAATAAAAAATAATAAAAAAGAGGTGATATGTGGTACTGAGATGATACCTCGAGTGTGATAAGGCATCTACAACAGTACTGTCGCACTCTGCAACGGTTTATCTCGAGGTACGGGATTGTGCTTCAATGAAATTCTTGATATATATTATATAAAACTTTTTATACTTTTCTTCAAGATTCAATGTTAGTACATCGCGTTACAATGGTTATGTCCGAGCTCAAAAAACCAAGACATTTCTTTGTTCTACTCAATTTTCAAACCTATTCTAGAACAACGACATCCTTAAATGTATATTTTACTTGCCAATTCGTTAACCTAACTCATGCGATCTCCTTTCGATATCACAGTACCTACTACTGACACTGTTAGTTCCGCTACCCCTGGTAGACAACTAGCTCATCTTTCATCCTATATGGTTCGGGTCTGATGCCAAATGCGCGTCGATGCAAGAAAAAGAACTCAATCATTGTATTGGAATGCAAACTCAACTATTGCTTAAAAATGGCCTGTTTTTCGTAAGTCTATGGGCCACTTGAGCGAGCCAGCCGCACAAGAGTGCAAGGAGTTCATCCATTAGACATAATTGGATCGCGCGTCGCCCGGTACCTAGGGAACTGTATAATATTGTGTCCCCGCCTTTATTGTTCCATGCTCAGCAATCAATCATCCCTGTAATGGACAAGCTATCGTCGTCGAGGGATATGGTGGAGTTACTTTTTCATAATACCTATCTACTTTATATACAAAAAATTAAGCTGTAAAATAAATAATTGATTCGACCATCTGGATAAATATAGGTCGAGATACCCGTAGAACATTAAAAGAGGAATAAATTACTATATTAAAATGGATTATTACATTTATCAGTATTTTAATACTCTCTTGACAACAATATTCTGAGATAAGATTGAAGGTTAGGAACGTGAAGTCGGAGCCTTGTAAGTAGATTACGAATTGGTTAATAAGCTGATTGATCATGGCTCTGCTGATTGATTTTTTTTTCAATACACTTACTCGAAAACCCGCTCTTATTCCTACAGCTTTTAGGTATGCAATTGACTGTTTACCGCACTATACAATTTATTGTATTTATCGAATTAGGCTAGGCGCTAAGGGACCCCCATGAGTCCCCGGTCAACCCCGTTTATTTATTTCTTCGTAAATGTAGTGACGTCGTTTGATACACGTGGAAATTTGTCACTGCAGTACTCGGCTCTGTAACGCCCTCTCCAATGACAAACTTTCTCCATTTGTATCAATATATGGGTACTATTCTGCATCATTTAACACACATGATTTCATGATTTGTGCATGAAGATGCAACGCTGAGACGAAACTTCATTGACGCGACCAGCCGCAGCATAAAGGACAGAGTTCCGAGCGGGATCTCATGGCGATATGATGACAGTGACTGTAACAACGCAGTGATTGGCATGCCATAATCATGGCAGAAAGTCCCCTCTTTGAGAAGTGGCTGGAAAGACGTCACGGCGTCCTCACCTTCCGCATAACGCAGGTCCTCACCGAATATGGTAAGTTCGGGAGGTTCCTGCAGAAGCAGGGACATGGTGGAGCATACGTTGGAGGTATGCCCCACTTAGACTGAGCTCCGCTGTGGCAGCCTATCGCGCTAGGCCCTGATACAGGCCTAGTCTGGAGTGAGGAGGAATAGCAGGCGGTCGCCTTTTTCTGCTAAGTAATAATGCTAGTGAAGGAGGCGGCCCCATGCGCGAGTGAATGGACCTGCTCGCGCCGCAGCCGCCCTGATTTCTAGACACCGTAGGTGGGCTTACGGACAATGGGTAGCTCGGCGTCCGGCCATCCAGAGAGAGAAGTCATTGTATGAATAACCACAAAAAAATAATAATTAAGAGTAGCATAGACCTTGCCGCGCTTGTACGGTAATATATACGCGCGTGCCGCTCGCGCTACACATACATAGCAAGGACGTGCTAGCAATACAAGTAAATAAGCCCGGCTTGATGTGAAAATAATACCTCACATATAAGTCTGTACCTCACATCTGTATCATGGAACACAACAAATTAATTAAATTAAATGAAACTCTAATTTTTAAACTTTGCGCGAATACGCGGTTACGCTTAGTTGCCATTTCGTGTTCAATGCGAAATTAAAATTCATTCATAAGATACGATACCTATGACATGCATTATGCAATGTTGCCGCTCTGAGCGGAATCTCTCGGATCTCACTCTAACAATTAACAAAAAAAAAAGAGATGAATACTAGTGTGTTGCTGCCTCTTTCTGTCGCAGAGGCTCTGTATTTGGCTTGATCTGCCATCTCACTTTTTCCCATAAAAACATAAAAAAGTGAGTCTGTGTGAGTAAAATTTGATACTGTGTGCGGCACATGGACCATTTTTCTATTAAAATAGTCCAAGCTTGCAATTTAGTAAGAATGATTTTTATTATAAAGCGAATTTTTACTACGCAAACTACAAGACGCCCTCTATGTAGCGTAAAACAGTTGCACAAACTACAAATTCGTTCAAATTTGCTTTGAGCGGTTATCGTGTTGAACGTAATTGTTTTCTAATCAGGGGTAGGTTAATCTACTCCTGATTAGAATATTTCTCAGGAAAGTAAATCACATAACAGGCAGTTTTTATTTTTTTCAAACGATAAGAATGCTTGGAATACATCAGGGGCTTAAATAACTTCCCCGGTGCTATGAAAAGACATTTCATTCCCAAAACACTTGAATTCTGTTATTTCATTCTATAAATCCACCACAGAAAAAGTTGTATTTTTAGTAAAGTAATTTTAATGGTGAGAAATAAACTATTTTTTTTTTTTTTATTCTGAAGTTTCGGTAAACCGGAAAAGAAACTTCTCATGACGAAATTTCTAAGTAGTTTAATTCAGTTGTTAAGTTAAACAGATTTTGTGTGATAAAGAAGCGAAGAAAGAAAAGCTATGGCTGTTTAAATTGTATTTGCTAATTATATTAAATATCAATATTGTAAGCAAGTAATTGATTACTATAATCTTTTGTGTGCCATTTAGTGGATTCAGAAGTAAACAGCTATAATAGAATGTTGTGAGCGAAAAAGAGTGGCCCAAAAATATCAATAGATGGCTCTTATATAGTTTACGTCATTTATGCTACAGGTATGATGTTTACATAATTTCTATCATATTATTAAAAAATGAAAATGTAGCAATTAAAATCAGCATTACAGCAAGAAATTTTGCACTGATACGTGACGGCGGATTATAGCGCGAGTTTTTTTTATTTGAAATATTAGTTAAGTGAGTAGTTATTGGTTTGCCCCTATATAGGTATCTGGCATGCCACTGATACATTGCAGTTCAAACGCGAAAGAAGATACTTGCGCGCGCATTTTACGTGCGCCTCACTCGAGCCTTGCTGGAGCTCTACACTAGAGCGGCGCGGCGCACCAAACTTAGGCTATAACCGTACTTGAGCAGCACGCGCGCAGCTCGCAAGTGCGCCAGATCACACACCTTTAGAAATCAAGATAGAGAAGAGGTATTATTAAGATGAAATTTTTTCCAATAACTGCTTAATGGATACCCCTAATAGATGGTGTTTGTCAACGTTGCCCAAATTTTATGGAAATAAAAAAGATAGTTATTGGGAAATTATTTAATAACAAAATTACAAAATTATCGTCATAAACTTTTCTGTGGAATCTGGAATTAGTAGAATCTGGCATTTTAAACTCGTCTGACATTTGTCGACTAAACCGATACGAGTTGGAAAAGTGAAATTACGATAACAACGCGTCAAAATTGATAGAATCACCAAAACTCAAACAATACTTAAAGAGCAGAAGTAGGTACTTACCTATGTAGGTATATGTAGATGCACTCTATAGACTATAAGTATGATTCTTACTTTCTAAATAAATATACATAATTGTGATTGTAGTTTTTAATCATAGAAAATAACACGAAAATATTTACAATTTGCTTTTCTGCCTGTCGAGGAGTTTCTGTTTGAGTGCTCTGCGCAGGATCTTGCCGGACGGGTTCTTCGGAATGTCGTCGACGAATATAACTCCGCCGTACAGCCTCGACACGGCTGATAACTAAGAAAAAACGGCAAAACACAAAACGGTTTAAATTTTTACACATAAAATAAAATATAAATATAACATCATCATGTATTTTCCGAAGGCGTAGGTTGGTAGGCGTATCTACGAGTATATAGGTTTATGCCGAGATGTGATGAGGAAGAGCTAAAAGTGATGCTATAGGAGGAGCCTACCTGTTTAGTAGTTTTTTTTTTTTTATAAACTCTAGATGCTACTGAGATTCTGATAAAAGACTGGATAACACTTTTACCCGATTGGGTATCGAATCAAGGAGTACACGCTCAGGATTCACAATTTCCACTAGTCGGGATCTTGAACAATGATATTGCATCTATAACTACTTACTCGAAAACCCGCTCTTATTTCTCATTAGTATGCAAAAGTGCGCGTGCTCGCCCCGTCTCAATTTATTACATTTATCGTCGCCTCGCCTACGGCTTGGGTGAATGCCGCCTCGGTCGCAATACAAACTTTCTCCATTTGTATCACAATTCTGCATACAGAACTACACCTAAGCCTATTTTTTATTACCTATAGAATGACTTGCGTTTGAGCACTATGTCAGCTGATGGTAAGCGATTATGTGTTCGCCGATGGAGTGCGTTTGTCTAGAAGTAACGTATTCACTCTTGGCTTATGGCTTTTGTTGATATTCATGTGAAGTTCAATAAATACTTTCATTTTATTTTTAAGTTGACATTTACAAATTTAGTACTATTATCATAATTTTGACTTTTTTGAGATATTGGTGACTTTTGATTTTTATTATTTTGACATTTTATCAATATTCATGGATCATTCAATTATTTTATTCTGACATTTTATAGTGATAGCAGGTATTGGTAACGTCTGATGTCACATTATTATGACATTTTTAATCAATGATTTGTGCAATTAAATATTTACAAATAATTTGTTTAATCAGACATTTTATAGCAATTATAGTGAATACTCTATTAATATTTGCACACCACAAGTTATGGTAGAAAGTAAATAGACCTCATTTAAATTAAGATCATGTTACTTTGTACACCTACATTCTGGCAAATAAATAAATTGTTATTATTAATAAATATCCCCTTTTTTGAGGTGGGAAATCATCAAATAACTTCGCCTGCTCTGTGTGAATCGAGAGGCATTGTCAGACTTTTACTGAGTAAAACCCACCAACTGAAGGAAAACAGGTGGCTGTTTTCCTTCAGTTGCCCTTTACGTTCCAGAGTCACGGTAACTCTTTAATTAGCTCTTGGCTTACCCCGGAATTGGCATTCAGGATTAGCTCTTCTTCTTTACCCAGTCTTTGGACGACACTCCTTAGATTACCTATAGTCAGAGGCGTAACAGTGAGGCCTTTTTCTTTCATAAATTCGAAAACGAGGTAGCTACTGTCGAAACCCAGTCTTCACATAAAATATCAGTGAGGCCTTTTTCTTTCATAAATTCGAAAACGAGGTAGCTACTGTCGAAACCCAGTCTGCACATATCAGTGAGGCCTTTTTCTTTCATAAATTCGAAAACGAGGTAGCTACTGTCGGAACCCAGTCTTAACATATCAGTGAGGCCTTTTTCTTCCATAAATTCTAAAACGAGGTAGCTACTGTCGAAACCCAGTCTGCACATAGCAGTGAGGCCTTTTTCTTTCATAAATTCGAAAACGAGGTAGCTACTGTCGAAACCCAGTCTTCACATATCAGTGAGGCCTTTTTCTTTCACAAATTCGAAAACGAGGTAGCTACTGTCGAAACCCAGCCTTCACATAAAATATCAGTGAGGCCTTTTTCTTTCATAAATTCATAAACGAGGTAGCTACTGTCGAAACCCAGTCTTCGAACACATCGTCCCTTAAGATCAGGTGAGATAGTGGTGAAACGCGAAATAAACAAAAATTATGGGGCCGCTTCGCCAATTTCTAGCTACGCTACTTACTGCCTACAGTCACCAAGCCTTGCATGTGTCTTGCCCAACATAATTTGATTAAGATCAATCTATCTAGCTAGAAAACAAGTTTAGTACCCGTGAATTAGTGAATTCCAGTAGCTCCTTCTCGGTGACGTTGGCTCCAGGCCTCTTGACGACGAAGGCGGTGGCCAGCTCGCCCGCCGCCTCGTCGGGCGCGCCCACCACACCGCACTCCGCCACGCCGGGGTGCCCCAACACCACGCTCTCTACCGCTGCTGGCGCCACCTGTGCCACAACCCATAGTATAATCAATAACTATACCTAAAGATGATGAACGATGATGATGGTTGATTTGATTTTAAGCTCCTACTGTAATTTTTTATGATGTACAAGAAACCGTAAAGTTTTCACACAACGCCGTCTAGTCCCAAGCTAAGCAGAGCTTGTGTTATGGGTACTAGACAACTGATAAACATACTTATATATTTCTAAATACATACATATTTTAGATAAATTACACCCAGATACAGAACAAATGATCGTGCTCATCACACAAACATTTGTCCTGGGTGGGAATCGAACCCACGACCTCCGGCATAGCAGTCAGGGCCACTGACCACTAGACCAACAGGCCAGTCAAAGTCCTTGGTAAAGACAGTAATTTCCGATCCTACCAAAAGAAGAAATGTGTGAATGGGAGCCAAATTTAATTGTATGATATTGTGTGGTTATCATCTTCACCGACCAAAGAATTAAGATCTAAATGGGAGCCAAGTTCTATAGACAATACTGAAGTGTATAATTTATAAGAAGGAACTTTTTAGCCTCAACAAAAGTGGCTCTTATGGCCTCTTCACACCCGATCCACCGCCGAAGGAAACACCCCAGTCTTTGACAGCCGCTGGGCTATTTCCGGCCACCGTAGGCACCGGCTCGCAGATGGTGAGTAATGGGTATAAGCTCGTCATCCGCCCGTCTGATAAGGGCTAGACCCGAGCCAATGGCGCGTAGTGTTCCACGCACGCCTCAAAGACAGGTCACCTAAGCTAAAGGGGCCCAGCAGAGCCGATGACTGCAAGGGCTGTGGGACCGATTGAAAGATCGGCAGCTGAAGGGCACAGGTGGGGTTTTAGTCAGCAAAAGTCTGACACGCCCTTCCACCTCAAAAAATAATGTAAGTTATCAACGCACTTGTTTCAGGAACAAAGTTTACGGGTTGTTATTTTTATGTTAGGTACCTATCTATGAGATAGGTAATAGGTATAGCTGAGTTAGAAATTTAAAATAGGTAGGTGGTTACCTACTCATTTTGCACTAATCTAACGTAATATCTATTAAGATTAGAAATTATCAGAGAATGTACATTGAAAAGAATATTTGCGGCGTTAAACAATCATATCTCTAGGCACCAAATGTAGATATATAGTCATAAAACAGGGGATTGCGATTACCGATACAAATAAAGTAATAGTAATAAAGTAGTAGTTTATCAAGGTAAAGATAAAACTTAAAATCCCTCATGAAAATATGAGGAGTTGTGCGAAAATTCTGATTATCGCATAGAGGCAGTTAGCCGACTGATCCTTTCGACACTAAACGATTATTTTCGAAATCACGAAAACGAGAATTTGACTAGTAGTTTCATAATACAGCTGGTCTAACTAGCTCAGTAAAAATCATAAAAAGTTTTGGGATTTTATGAATAACACTGATAGAGTATAAAAGCATTACCTGATGTCCCTTATATTTAATGAGTTCTTTAAGTCGGTCCACTATGAAGAAGCATCCATCTTGGTCGTAGTAGCCGACGTCCCCAGTCTTCATGTACCCCTCCTCATCGAAGATGGCGCGCGTGGCGGCTTCGTCCCCCGCGTACCCCTTCATGATGATGGGTCCTTTCAGGCAGATCTCCCCATTTTCGTTGGGGCCCAGCTTTTTACGAGTATCTATGTCTACAACCTGTAATTAGTTGGAAATTGAAATTAACACCGATTTTACCAATAAGAAACAGTACCGTACTTACTGTTTTTTTTTTACGGAATTTGTCTGCGACGAAAGTAGAGGTACATATACAAATATTCAGCATCTCGTTAGACAAGTCTACACTACAGACAGAAGCCTTTTCCTAAAGGGTCTATAATTTGAGACAAAAATAATTAATTAATTGATCTATGAAACTTACCTTGGCCTTCACTCCAAAAAGCGGATAGCCACCGCTTCCTGGCTTTCTCACAGTCTTCTCGTCGTCTATGTCTTTGGTAGCTGCCAATGAAGTTTCCGTCATTCCGTACGCTTGGAATATGCCTTTGCAATTTTTCATACTGCGAGTAAAAAAATTCTGATGTAGAAAAGTGACAGAAGTTAAAGTTGGGTAAAGACAACTTCTATGTAATTACCCAAGTAGTATAGGTAGGTATATAACAGGGACTTGTTTGTTATGAGAGAGAAGACAATAACTGTACGTCTAAAGCAAATGTTAATTATTGTAGGTAATAAGGTATGGCAGCAAAACCTCTCAATCCTGGAAACTGGAGTGGAGTTCCCTACTGGAGTCTGCGTTTCCTGATAGTTACTTGTACAACTTAGGGGTCTTTAAGTCAAGAGTGAATAGGTTACTTCTAGGCAAGCGTGCCCCATCGTTGACCACATCATCGCTTAGGTACCATCAGGTGAGATAGTGGTCAAACGTGAGCCTATCAATAATTATAAAAAAAAAATAAGACTACCGTCACCACAGACCTACGGATATATTCATACTACGATTTTAGAGAATGTAATTCAATTAAGTATAGGGTCTTTACCGTTTCAAGCAAAGTGTTATGGTTTCCGCAGAAAGCGGAGCAGCGCCGCACCAGACAGCGATGATGGAAGACAAGTCAAACTTCTCCACTACCGGCGCCTTCGCCAGGAACACCACGATAGGGGGCACCGCTGCCAGGAAGGTCACCTAAAATATTAACATATTATTATGTAATATTATATCTTTTTGACGGTCACCTTTGTCTTAGGGCACTATACAGATATATGGCGCTTTGTTCATACAAAGCGCCCGTATTTAGCACCCATATTTTTTATTATTTCTTGTTTGAGATTGGTGGATGTTTCTTTGGCATTAATTTTTTAGATGTTTGCCAAGTAAAAAAAGTATCTTCTATCTTTCGAATCGTATTAATTATATGTAAAATATGTAGGTACCTATGTTTATCAAAACTTTAGCTTTGTGTTAAGAGATATTAAAAAAAAAAAACGTTTAAGTGCAAGTCGGACTCGCGGACCGAGGGTTCCGTACAAACTTATCTATAAAAATAGCTCGATTCCCGAATCGAGTCTCGAAGGTTTTGCCGTATCGCAAAAAAGTTTTATTTTTTTACACTGTCAAAAATACCCGCTCAAACCACACAGTTTAACAAGTGTTTCATACTTGATGATCGCGGAGATAAAAAAAGTCAACTTGAAAGTTGACTTTCTTTTTATTGAGTACGAGAATTGGAGTTTTATATACGGCGGATTAAAACTAGCCTATCTCTGGACAGTTTTTAAATTATTAACATAATGGAAATAGTTACTTTGTATTTCTGTATTGCTCCTAAATATTTCACAGGATTAAATCCATTCATGTACACCAGCTTCTTCTTCACTAGGATATAGTTGATAGTCGACATCAGGCCGTAGGCGTGGTACCACGGCACTATCGTCAATAGTGTGGTGTCTGGCAGTTGGGTCTCGGATCTGAAATATTATTTTTATTTAACACCTTAGCTGCGGCAAGTAACATCACAAACCTTCACCTGGTGCGGCGGCGGGTCAAAATTCGCCCCCAACTATATTTCCGCCAGTGCGTGGCAGATCTTTCTCGACCCAATAGCACTAAAATAAATTAAGCTGCTTTATCTTTCCAAAAAAATAATGCTAATATATTTTGTTTTTTTTTTTTAGTTAACCTTGAACCCAACTGTCTTAGCTTCGATTCGTCCCGGGATCTCCCAAATAGGAAATGAGAAATAAACCAGGAAAAGCGGCAGGCCGATATAGACCTGAATCGCACTAGAAAGTATTTTTACTAGTGATGGGACAAAAATAAGGGAATATCGAAAATAAAACAGAATTATTGTAAAAAAATGAAAAAAGGGTTTTTTTATTTAGTCTTTAAAACCTGACGCACGCAAAGGTTTTGGTTGCATTTCCTGCAATATTTTTTAATTTTTGAATTTTTTTTTTTGGTTGTGTTTTTGATCTTGAGATTTGTATTAAAGGTTCTTCGAGTCTCTCGTAACACCCTGCACAATTTCTCTGTTTACCGCTCATCTCAAGGACATGATCATTGTCCTTAGGTTTTATTTGATTTTCTGTTTTTTTTTTTTTTAATCCCCTGTGAATTATTTACCCTTTCAGTAGAATCACTGTTGTGAACTAGATAAGTTCTCAAATTAAATTAAAAAGTTAAGGGAGAAAATATTTCTTCACTGTTGTCACTATCAATATCTGCAGGGCGAATTACTCTATTTTCCAAAATTAAAATTTTTATTTTATTGCTTGCCATCGTTGATTATATCAAACGAACGCTACATCAGATCAGCTAGATAACATAGCACAGCACTAAATGGTGGTGCACGCGCTCTGTGTGGCGTCGGGTCGCTTGCGGCAGCAAGCCTGTTGGGAGGGCGGGCCGAAATAGGCCTACTGCCGCACTGAGCGGATGTATTTCACCGTTAGTGCGCGGTAGGTGATTTTTGATGGGGAACTCCAACAATTTTGACTACAAGCTGAAATATACAGAGTGTCTTTGACATCGACGCACAAACCAATACCATGGATCCAGTAAATGATTTTGGATCCCCTAGTGGTGGAATTTTTCGTCGGTGTATTTCTATTAAAAAAAAAATCTTTACGTTTTTTAATTTAAACTGTATAAAATTGTTAACGAATTTATACAACGAATTTAAGGCGGGCCGAAAGGGCCTGGTGTTAAATCAATTTATTTTTCATATCTGTTATGCTTGTTTTAGTTACTGACAGGTTCGTTCGTTTACGTCTAATATATATACTGAGGCTAGTAATTTGTAGTTAAGTAATTTAATTTCTAAGCTCTGGTAGAATAATGGTAGGTACTAGGGATGCAACGGAAGTGTCTTAACGGAAGCGGAATCCGTCGAAAACCGAATCCGCACCTCTTCCAATGTGTGCAGTCGTTGAAGCGCCCCCCACCCCCGCGCTCGTCGCTGTATTCTTCCATTTAGAGTTCTGTTATAAATTTTGCGTAAGCAGAAACGGAAATAGAAGTTAAAATGCTTGCAGAACTTCTGCAGCAGCGGAAGCGGAGCACAGTTCTTTTGCAACAATAGTAGGTACGCTAATTGTTTTTTATTAACTAAATGGTGGGAACAGCTTTTCTATCCAAATATTCTTTTTTAATTATAACAGTAGGTACCTAAGTATTTATGGCCAGACAAGCAGTTGAATGTTATAATGAGAAACTTTATTTATTTATACCTAAAAATCTCCGAAACATCATCCGAAAAACATTTTTAACGCTATTACTCCAAAAAAGGAGAGTAATTTACTGAAACTCCACGCGAACGAAGTCGCAGGTAACCGCTAGTTACCACATAAAAATCCAATTAACTAATATAATTGAATATGGCTATTTACAAAATATCTTCCTGACAACTCGGAATTATCTGTTATAATCTATAATTTTTACAATAAACTGCAAATTCGTGACACTATCTGCGATCTACAACGATTACAATCTTAATCACCTGTACTGAACTTTGGCCGCTTATTTTTATACTTTATACAAAGGTTCCTAATACGTGTCTATTTTAGTTCCGAGTTCAGCGATACAACGAATGAATGAATGAAAAACGAGTTATGAATTTACATGTGGATGGCTGGAGAGGGAGAGGGAGACCAAAGAAAAGATGGATGGATTGTGTGAAGAATGATATAAAAAAAAAGAAGTTAGTGATAGCATGACGAGTGACAGGGCAGAGTGGAAGAAAAAAACGTGTTGCGCCGACCCCAAATAACACGGGACAAGGACAGGAAGATGATGATGATGATGATGTTCAGCGATACAACGATTTATCAATCAATCTGCCTAACCTTTTCCTAACTACGTTGGGGTCGGCTCCCAGTCTAACTGGATGTAGCTGGGTACCACTATTTTACATGGCTATGATCTCTAGAACCCATATTTTGTAGGCAACACGATAATAACACCGCACAAGAAAAGCGATATCTTAAAAATAAATAAACTAAAAACTTTTTTATAATTACTCAAAACTGGACGCAGAGTATAGTACGTTTAGGTGTGTCAGCATAACTCCCTTTGGCAAGCCGGTGGTACCTGAAGAGTACAGGATGTAGGCGACGTCGGACCAGCCCTGCACATCTTCTACCTCAAATTCATTCGGGTTTACGTGCACCCCCACACTCTTGTATTCAATTATACCGCTCGCAACCGGTTTGCCATTTAATTGTATTATTTTTTCAATACTCGACACTGTTTTTATGGTCTCCAAATTTCGTTGGAGTCCCACTTCAGAGGCCAAAATAATTTTTGGTTGTGATATATTTAGCACGTGCGTCATTTCATCTGAAACAAACGGATTTTTTTTATAATTTTCACACCTAGTTTAACTGCACTCAAACAGAGAGACATAAAAATTATAATCTACTCCATTTATTAACTCGGTTTGTTTGGCTCGGTTTGCCGTAATTTATTTTGGTTTGTACGAGTACTTTGTTAACTGATTTCAAAAAAGCTCTACCGAGTGGCAACCAGAACTGATGCTCTAGGCTGGCTGCCACGCTAAACATTTGAAATTTTGTACTTTGAACATTGAACACCCAGTGGTACCTAATATAATAAGGAATCTATTATTAGGACAGCTGCATTTCCTTCCCTCAAATCAAATAATGTTAAATGGCAGGTACTGATCGTAACTTTCAGCAGTAAACAGGTGGATACAGTCGTGAAACTTTGGGACAGAACAATCATTCATCATCATCATCATCATTTCAGCCGAAAGACGTCCACTGTTGGACATAGGCCTCCCCCAAGGGTTGCCACAATGAACGGTCCTGTGCGTCTCACATCCATCGGATTCCCGTAATCCTTACCAGGTCATCGATCCACCTTATAGGACGCCTTCCAACGCTACGTCTTCCGGTACGTGGTCGCCATTCCAGAACCTTTCGGCCCCAACAACCATCCATTCTGCGAGCAATGTGTCCTGCCCATTGCCACTTAAGTTTGGCGATTCTTCGTGCTAAGTCGGTGACCTTGGTTCTCCTGCGAATATTCTCATTGCTGATTCGATTACGCAACAAGGAAACTCCGAGCATAGCCCTTTCCATTGCCCTTTGGATGACTTTAGTCTTCTGATGAGGCCCATTGTAAGCGACCACGTTTGGGAGCCATATGTCATCACTGGCAACACATACTGGTCATAAACTTTCGTCTTGAGACACTGTGGTATATTAGACGAGAAGATACCGCGCAGCTTCCCGAAAGCTGCCCAGCCGAATCGGATTTGACGATTGATCTCTTTCTCGAAGTTAGACCTACCAACTGGACCGTCTGTCCTAGGTAAACGTAGTCGTCCACAACTTCGAGTGTTGAGTCCCCGATCTTGATGTGAGTGGGTGCTAGATGGCTGTTTACCATGACATTTGTTTTTTTTTTTTCATGTTCATTTTAAGTTCCACTCTTTCGGAAGCTCTACTGAGGTCATAAAGCATTGTACTGAGCTCCTACGTCGTCTCAGCCATGACTACTATATCATCGGCAAACCGAAGGTGAGTGATGTCCTCGCCATTGACATCCTCCATTGCTGCCGTGAACAGTTTCGGAAAAATAACGTCTCCCTGTCTCACGCCCCGCTGCAAGAGGATAGGTTTCGAGATCTGATCTTGTAGTCGGACTGACATGGTGGCGTTTTTGTACAAACACTTCAACATTTCGATGTACCGATAGTCAATTTGGCACCGTTGGAGTGACTGCAGTACAGCCCAAGTCTCGATCGAATCAAAGGCTTTCTCGTAGTCTACAAACGCTAATCAGAGAGGCTAATTATACTCCTCAGTCTTCTGTATAACCTGCCCCAGTGTATTTATGTGGTCCACGGTGCTGAAGCCTTTTTGGAATCTGGCTTGTTCGGGAGGCTGGAATTCGTCGAACCTGGCAAGTTTCGTGATGACTGGAAAACAGCTTGTAGACATGGCTCAGAAGCGAGATGGGCCTGTAATTCTTAAGCAGGGCATCATCGCACTTCTTAAAGAAGAGTACCACCACGCCTCTGATCCACACCTGTGGCGTTTTTCCTTCAAGTATGAGGGAATCAAATAGCATCTGAAGGGCCTTAAGGACCGGTTTTCCACCCGCCTTCAGAAGCTCGACCGTAATTCCGTCCTCACCCGACGTCTTGTTGTTTTTAGCTGCTTCAGAGCCATCCTAATCTCGTATGGGCTGACGTCCGGGATATCTTCGGTATAGTGTCGAGTCAATCTAGCTCTTGGTCGTTTGCTAGATTTGCAGCGGGTTTAGTGATAGACGTGGTATAACTGTTCATAAAAAGCCTCGATCTCTCCCAGAAGCTCCGATTTGGAGGATATAACTCTGCCATCGTCAGTCTTCATTTTCGTGAGCTGGCTTTGCCCAATAGACAGATCTCGTACAAATACTTTAGAGCCTTTATTCCGCTTAATCGCATCCTTAATCCTTGCGGTATTTAAGCGGTGAAGGTCGCGTATCAGAGACTTCGAGATTTGTCTATTGAGCTGTCGTTATATGCACGCATCGTCTGAATACTGCAGAACAATCATTATGATAACATAATTATATGTGTACCTAGGTATTCTATGTTTATCAATGAACCAGAAAAAAATGCTCCAAAATTTTAGCATATAGCTCATTGTCACCTTTAGTGTAGAGTACGTTAAGCGTGGTGACGGTGGCGCCGCAGCAGACCACGGCCAGCGCGCTCGGGATGAACTCGTCCCGATTCTCGCTGCACAGTGCCACCACATCACCCCGCTTCACCCCCAACCGCTTGAGCCCTGTCGCCACATTCACAGTCTCCTGTAGTATCTGCCTGAATGTTATCTTTTGATCGGTGTCGCCATTGATCTGTGAATAGAGAATATGCATGAAAAAAGTTTGATATCTACCTAACCAGTTTATCAATAAATATACAAAAATATTATAATAGGGGTTACAGTATGAAATTGCCGTTTCATTGTAATAGGTACTTCGAATTAACACAGAACCTTCATGGTTTGAGATTTTCGAGTGAAACTTTTTTCACGTGGTACCTAAGAAGTTCTTTTAAAAAAGGAGCAACATTCGATTATCGACTTTCAGTTGTTTTTTTTTATTCAGCTTAGACAAGAAAGACAGATACTTCGAAAATTCGAGTGCTTTTTGAATACGAGTTCCGACGCGGAACTAACACAGCAGAAACAGCTCGCAATATCAATGTTGCGTTTGGAGACCTCATACAGCACGAGAAACCTTTTTAACTCTACAGGAACTGCAATTAGAAACCATTCGTCACCCTCCGTATTCGCCAGACCTTGCTCCAACGGAATACCATTTTTTCGTGATTTGAACAATTTTCTACGTGATAAAAAGTTTTCTTCTCAGGAGGTAGTACAAAATGCTTTCACACAGTTTGTCGAATCTAGATCACCAGAGTTCTATCGCCAAAGCATAAATGACCTTCCTATTAGATGGCAGTAATGCATATAATAATGGTAATTATTTTGATTAAATAAATATGTTAAATTAAAAAAAAAAAACTAATTTCAAATTTTCAGTACAAATCGGCAATTTCATACTTTAACCCCTAATATTTAAAAAAAACATCATCAACAATAGAATCAGTAACTTAAACTAAATCTGACATAAATTATTAATAATAATTAAATTGTGACTAAATTGGTATTGATATATTGAAAAAAAAAAGAAAAAAATACAATATTAAGAATCTAGGTACCTACCAAAAACAACAAAAATTTACTTATTATAGACTTTTTTTTCAGTACAAATCGGCAATTTCATATTTTAACCCCTAATACTATTAGAAATATAACAAATAACAAATACATCTGTTTCCCTCGCCAACATGCCGATTTCTATGACGATGAGGTACGGGTGTCATGAATTTTCTTTAACGTCAAAAACCATGTCAGAATTCTCTTTCTTATATAATAATCATAATCAATAAGCAGCTTTGAAGCTTTGTAACCTCATTGTTGATGAACAATTTTTTTTTTCATATTTGTTTAATCTTATGTTTGCTAAATTAATTACTTTTTAACTATACTCTGGTATAGTTAAAAAGTATTTAATTTAGCAAACATAAGATTTCATGCTACTCTACTGAGTAGGGCATGCAAACCTACCTCTCCGCACGATCAGCATCGATGCTATGGCAGTCGGTGGGGAAAGAGGAGACGTCTGAAACCGTTTCGGTTGCCTTAAAGCCTCAGAACAGCATGAGGTCGTGATATACGAGAACAGGGGGGAAACTCTAAGTTTCCTTAAAGCCCCTAAAGACCACACAGAAAGCACGATGAGTTCCACTAAAAACCCGACCACCATGAGCGGAGCTGAAAGGGCCCAGCAAAATTTAGCAGCAGAAAAAGAAAGGAAGGACAATGACAAAAACATCGGCCCAAAGGACAGAGCCCGATCTAAAAGCCGTCTCAAAGCAATCGGCACCTTCCTCAGCGCACTGCTCCCGAGTACCAGCCGCACATCACAAACTGAGCGGCAAGAGTCAGCGGTCATGAGATTTCGTTTTTTTTTTCGAAACTATTCATATTAGTAGTATTAGCATATTAGTGTTTCATTTTACGCACAGTAAAGAATGAATATAAAATATTTTCATAACTAATATGTACTTTATTTTTAAGCAAAAGTATAAAGTATATTTACCAAAAATAAAGTAAGGTACGTTATTATAAAGTATGGTTGGCAACTCTTATGTAGATGTATGTTTATCACTAGCACCCAACACCCGTATGTATATTACACTAACCATTTGGAGCCTCTTTTTACCCTTTCATAACTAAAAATGTATTTAACATAAATGCACCAAATTATGTAGATACTATTGTAATAACTAGCAAGGTCAAATGTTGAGGTTATAAGTTCATTTAAATAAATTTCAATATGGTCTATAGAACTTAGCACCCATTTGATGAAGTCGACAACCACACCATAATAATATCATAATGTTGAACTTGGCTACCTTTTTCACATTTATGTTTTTGATGGAATTTTATGAAGGTACAGTGTGTACTTAATAGGTATAATATTAACTATTTGTACCTATGATACAATTAACTTACGAGATATAATGTAAATGTGTTAAGATAACAGTGCTTTGTGTTTTGGTAGAGACACTTATAAATTTTATCTTGTAATTATTATTAAAATAAATTATATTATTTATTAAGAGACCGCTTCTCGCGCTATTTTTAGAACAAACTCGTATGATTTATCTGTAAACAACTTCGTTTGTCGCAAGATCACATTGAAGGTCAAAGTCTACTTCAATGAGTTATACTAACAAAAACTTACCATAGCAACAGCATCTTCTCCTTCGCAAGCCTGTCTCAATTTGTCTATGGCATACTGTCCTAAAGACAAGTGGCTAGGCACACACAACGCCGGACCGGTTGAAACTACTTTGTTTATTATCATTGTATATTTAGATACTGCACACCAGTTTTGTAATGCGTTAATCACCGGCACTACTAAGCACTACTAACACCACCGACCGACTGCCACGACTCACCAGCACATAACTGAGCTAACTAATACTATTGTAATGCTTTTTATCAACAACCGGTAGGTATTAACGTAATCATTTATTAAGTCCACACAGTTATAAACGTAAGTTAACACATGAGGCCGACCAGGGTTGCTACATAAGCAATATTTAGTTGCTCTAGGATGCTATGAAACTGGCGTACAATATAATATCTATCATTAGGTATATCACCGGATTATTGCAAACACCTTAATAAACCTCGTGAGTTAATAAACTTTTAACTTTTCAAGAAATTGATCAATTGCGAAATTATGAGAAGTAGCGCAATTAACCTAAAACTGCATCATTGGAATTAAAAAAAATCAATATTCCTAGTAAGGATTCAGAGTCATCAATTTTGTAAAAAAAACACGCTGTAGATTATACCATCCGATAGAGTCGCTATAATTAGGAAATAATTTCCTGGGAAGTTGAAGATGCAACAATTGTATAATTAGACTCCTGAATTAAAAGGCTTTTTTATTAATAACATAATATACCTACATCTTAGACTCGGAAAAAATGATATCTTCTGTTAGGACAATTTATTATTTGGTTAATAAAATGGAATGAAAAAATAAAATTATTTCTACCAAGATACGGAACCCAGGCCACTTGCTCCTCGTCGGTTTTTTATCTGCTACTCGCCTTCTCACTATAATTATGTACCTACATTGTAAACTACATTCTAAACTCTTGAAATGAAAGTATGGCAATGATTCATTTTTTTTTTAGGTGGGAAGTTATCCAACGACTTCTCGCGCTCTTGGGCGGCGCGGGAGGGCGTGCGTGTCAGACTTATACTGACTAAAAGCCACTCCTATGTACTTTCTTTGCCTTGCATTCCAGGAGACAAGGGTTTTCCTTTCAGAAACGAACCCATGGCCCCAGTAGCCTTTGACCCTGCTGGACCCCTACAATTTTGCTGGGAATGAAAGTAACTTAGGTATTTTTTTTTTTAAGTAAATTAGTCCCGAGAAGGTCTTTAACCCGAGGTTAATACATTAACACTGCGCTTTTCTTAACGAATACAAAGTAAGTAAAAACAAAAACCTCAGGTTTTCGTCGTATGGTTTTAGGTACTTATGTTTCTTTTGATTTAGGCAGAAGTGGAAGGACTGACATGTTTTTTTATTTTAAAAAATCACCTATTGAATATAAGCTAGATGCGTAATAAAACTTAAAAAAAAAACACATAAAATTTATTGTAAGTTAATTCAGTTATCCAGCTAAGTAATGAGTTATATATAAGAGGCGCCATATATACGCTGTGTCTAAACCTTTCTATCCTAGGTACAGGGATCTTTAATAAGTACTGTGTAACTTTCCGATTGTTAAAATTATTATATACACAGCCGAACATAGAACCTCCTCCTTTTTAAAGTCGGTCAAAAAGGGTGTGATTTTTATAACACTTGGCAATTAAAATGTAATAAAGAAATTATCATAATTTCGGAATCCCATTCATTTATCTTCTCTTTCATTTATTGTTGAGATAGTCAATTAAGCCTCTTGTAAATAACACCTAGTCTAAAATGCTGGGGTCTAAAATAAGGGTTCCATACAAAATCTTCAAGGATCCAGCAAAATATCAGCGTCAGATATTTTGATCACCAGATCACCTGACACATACTGAGCTGGACTCCTATTTGGTGCAACACTGAGATGCACACAGCACTGTGGCTCTCGTCTATGTATTTCTTAATTTTTCTAAGTAGGTACCTAAAAGTTACACACAAAAAATCAATGCAGATCAGCTGCCCCTATATGTTATAAATGTGGACAAAATCACTTAGGTAAAACTGGTTTAGTAGAAGAGAATTCTGACAAGACGAAGACAAGACTTGCCTTGAATTTCAGAGGAAAAGAAATATTAAACACATTATTGCTTATTCATGCGTTTCAAAGTCAAAGTCAAAGTCACGTCAAGTCAAGTTTCCTACGGGGTTACCATGACGTTCGAAGTAAGATTGTTTCATTCTTATTTCAGTGTGGGTAAGAGACAGAGCTATACAGGTTGTCTAGCGCCATCTCTTGCCCACACTGGAAATAAGAATGAAACAATCTTACTTTAAACATCATGGTACAGGTCCTAAGCAGAAGCTAACAAAGTCCACCCAACAGCCTCAAATGTTCTCACTACTGTTACATCTAATGATTCTCGCACCAAAAATTATTAATTGAATACTTCATTTCATAATCTAAACCCTCAATTTAACATTTTCATCACAGAAAACCCCAAGCTCCTCTCCTGTAAGCATAGGATTATGACAGAGTTTTGTATAACGCCCTTGTTAGGGGTTATCAACCCCCTTCTGTATCGAATCTGTGTGGTTTGCATATGGAATCCGATATGAAACTGAAACAGAAGGAGGATGAGATGAACAAGTTGTCGACGTTATAATAATCCTTATTATAACCTTATCAAAATGTTATAATGTAAAATTAATATATATTTTGAACCTGAGCATGCCGAACCCGTGGCCTAGCAGGGTCCAAGCCTACTGGGGCCACGGGTAGTGTAAAAGTGAAACCCGGGGCCTGGGACGAAGGCAAAGAAGGAACAGGAGTGGATTTTTGGTTAGTAAAAGTCTGACACTATCTCCCGCTCCGCCCAAGAGTTTCCCACACATAAAAAAATCTTTTGAACCAACAACTACACAAAATACTAAAAGATGGGCACAATAATTTAATGAAACATTATTAATACCTAAAAAACTGACCTATTTTACTTCGGTAAGTCCCCTCTTTGAGGCGTGGTTGGAAAGACCTCACGGCGTCCTCACCTTCCGCATGACGCAAGTTCTCACCGGACACGGTAAGTTCGGGAGGTTCCTGCACCGGATTCGTGCGGAAACGACGCCCGGGTGTCGCCACTGTGTGGACCGCCCGGAGGACACGGTAGAGCACACGGTGGAGGTGTGCCCCGCTTGGGCAGAGCAACGCCGTGTCCTCGTGGGGGCAATCGGCGGCGGCTATCTCTCGCGCCAGGTCTTGGTTTAGGCCATGGTCCGGAGCGAGGAGGAGTGACAGGCGGTCGCCTCCTTCTGCGAAGCCGTAATGCTAGCGAAGGAGGGGAGGCGGCCGATCGCGTGAGGCAACGGTCCTTACGCTCCAACCGCCGCCGCCGGGATTCCGATCCCGATTTCCGACCACCGCAGGCGCGGACTTGCGGACGGCGAGCAATAGGTGGCTCGCCGTCCG
Organism: Mythimna vitellina; assembly: GCA_949316375.1. NCBI lineage: Eukaryota > Metazoa > Arthropoda > Insecta > Lepidoptera > Noctuidae > Mythimna > Mythimna vitellina. The sequence continues at coordinate 9,535,178 of OX438703.1, read as the reverse complement.
ACCGACCGGTAATCGAACCGAGCCCAAGTCGTCGACGGGGCCACGGTTAGTGTGAAAGCGAAACCCGGGGCCCTGGGACGAAGGCAACGAAGGAACAGGAGTGGGTTTTTAGTCAGTAAAAGTCTGACACTATCTCCCGCTCCGCCCAAGAGCGGGAGATAGTGTCAGACATGGATAACTTCCCACCTAAAAAAATCAAACAATATGGAATTTACTGATTAAAAGTAACCAATTATTTGCTATTCCACGTTATGTTTGTGTACGCAATGACAGAGTTGGGTCATCTCAGTCTGTCAACCGTCCGGACCACGGGCGCGCCTTAAAGAGCTGGCAGCTAAACCGTAGAGGACGGAAGCCTACTGGGGCCACGGGTTGACTTCCGAAAGGAAAACCCGTGCTCCTGGAACACAAGAGTAAAGAAGGAAGGTAGGTGTGGTTTTAGTCAGTAAAAGTATACGCCCTCCTGCTCCACCCTAGAGCGGGGGAAGTCATTGGATGATTTCCCAACTTAAAAAAAGGGACCTCTGTCAACCCTATCCGAGCCCATCATCATCATCATCATTTTCTAGGAATTAATATTTAGGTTACCGATTTGATATTACTATTAAATTAGCACCGCAGCTAATAACTATCAAAATAAAATGTATTAGAAAGACGATTCTGAGTGTAAATTTTCTGCGATATGATGAGTCTGCTTCCTAATTATTAATGGATATAAAAATGCCTAGAGATAATTCTGACTACCAAAATTATGTTAAATAGTTGGTGCTTCCGGAACTCGACTCTGCGTATCATCGACGCCTTATTGAATTGTTTGAAAACGCCCCAGTAAAAACTTTTTTACTCCTGCAAGCATGAAGTTTACATAATACAAATCGTTTTATCTGATAAATACTAAAAATATTCCAATATATTAATTAAGCAAATATGAAAACAGAATAAGGCATTCATTATTATTTTTAACTGACTTCAAAAAAAAAGGAGGAGGTTATCAATTCGGTTGTTTATTTTTATGTGTGTTACTTACCCCAGAACTCCGTTGTTTATGGACCGATTTGCTATTTATTTTTTTCTCTTAGTGGATATGCTTTCCGATTGGTCACGTTTGTTTCAAAATCCAGTTCTAGTGATGGGATCCATGAGGAATCGAGGGAACTCCTCAAGTAGGTATTATAGGCAACCATATAGTTATTTTGGTATTTTCATCGAGAACTTAAGCATTTACAGTCAAAAAGTAATATTTGATGACGTGGAAATGATGAAAAAGACCAGAAATGGCCAACGGCACTTCATACTCACATAGATGAAGATAGATAAGCGGCTATGACAATACAAATAAATAAATGGTTCTGAATAGTTATGTTGAAAAATGATTACGCTAGATGACCCGCACCTGGTCGCTGGGTTGATGCGTTGACAGCTGGCTCAAGCACCTGAAACAAAGTGAGCATCCGAACACGGTACGCGGTCAGGTGGTTTCCTCTCTCTGTAGCCCCATAGTATGCGCGCATAACGTTTTCGTTAATCGACTGCGTCCATTGCATGCGCGACATACATCCACCGGTAGCTAGGACCCTATCAGAAGCCGGTAAGCCTCGAGATCGTAAGTAAGCTGGCGGCCGTCGTCTTCCCCGACGATCGATTTTTTCTTCTTTGCATTTGAGTTTGCATTTTCTTATTTTTGGGTGCGATAATTTTAATATTTTCGATAAACATAACCCCAGGGACTTCTGCTGAAAAATATGATGGAAGTTTGAGACCGGAAACTATTATTTCTATTAGATAGAGCTTGAACGTAAAGTAATACGACGCTTGAAAGGCAAAAATTACTAAGCGACATTGAGTAAACCTTAACTTTAAATCTCCTGGAAATAAAGTTAAAATTTTTAGAAAAAGAAAATTGTTAGTAAAAAAAAAATCGGTTATAGACACTATTACCATGATGTTAATAATATATAAATCCGACTATTTCGCCATTTTTACCTAAAAATTTTACTTCAAATCACTCTCCTGTAAAGTTACTCAATGTCGCTTAGTAATTTTTGCCTTTCAAGCATCGAATACTTCTGTCGGCATTCAGAGTTGCCAGAGTTTTCCACAAAGAGTATAGTAAATATAGCGTTTTGCAAATTTGTCACTGTAGCCCTAGGCTCCTTATCAAACTCGAATTGTGCCTTGGTCGCAATGACAAACTTTCTGTACTTGTGTTAAAATGTACTATTCCGCACTTGCATGCAAATGTACCCACTATTACTACTAACGAAAAATTTCGCGCTCGCGTTTGCATCTGGTTACAGTTAGCCTCGTTACCCCCCCTCGCTTAGACTTTCTAGGCATAGGCCTCCTCCAACTGTTTCCATTGGACTCTCTCATTGGTCAGACGGATGTCGGCATTCCTGTTTACTTGCTTTTGCACTTTTGTATTAATTGTATGTAAATGGGTTTCTAGTATTAATTATTTTTTTCCAGTATTTTTTTCTGAAACCTGCCTAATCTAAGGGCTGATTTTGATCTAGGGCTTTTGTGATTTTTTACCACGGCGTAAATCCATGAATTGAACTGGATTTTCGCCGTGGTAACCGTTGAGGTCTAAGACGGTGCATTGTCATAGTGAAACAGCACTCACATTGTCATCGGTCTCACTCAAACTATTGTTAAATAACAATTGCGTATCAAAATTGGCTGAAACTGTGGTGAGTAACTGTCAAAAGATATACAACTATACAATTACTAACATTTATTGACAAGTATCTATTGCTATCGGAAATTTTTCAGATTTATTATATTATGAGAGTGCTCATAAGTCAGTGGAGAGAGTCCAACATCATTCTCCTGCATAAAAAAGGGCCAAGAGAAGTCATCGACAACTACAGACCAATTAGTCTAATTTCGAATGTCTACATGAAGGTATTCACAAAAGTAATTCTAGAAAGAATCCTAAAAGCCCTAGATCAAAATCAGCCCTTAGATCAGGCATCAACTAAAGAACACAGAACTCCCTGGTAATTCTGATTACGACCCTGTTGCATCTTCCACTTAGTGACATCTAGTGTAACATAGTTACGTAACTACAAAATAAAATCGACAGAACGAGCGAGTAGTTTTGCTATTAACTAGCAGATGGCAAATAAAGAATTTGGCGGAGTCAACACCGCAAAGTGTCACGCGTTATTTCTTAAGGAAATCTAATTACAACATCTCTTTGTACTTGCTCCGTGGTGTACATCCTTATTCTAATGGTAAACTAATGAACTATTTATACGAAGACATAGCTCAAAAGATTTAGTATCCAAGCCTAAGCCATTAACAAAAATAATATTTCTTGAGTTTGACATTGACATGGAGTTTTTGGCGGGATTTCTTCGTGTGAAATTCTTTGGCTGTTTTAATTATTCGCAAATTGATTTCTAGTCGATACTGTGATTTAAAATTGGTGTAGTTTTGTATCTCAAGCGCGCATAAATAATATGTGGAATCATTGAAATAGGCGCGATCTCGGTAAAAAGGAGCTGAGAATTTTATTGTACTTTTAGCCACCTCCACAAAGTTTGCTGAGAAGGCTGAATCGATACATTTGCTGCCAACTACATAAAAAAATATTAGAATATGTTACACCCGCATTGTATGTGTAAAATAAATAGAAACAAATATTACGGAAGACTTATTACGCAAGAAAACATGGACGAAAGATTAGATGATATGGTCAAACAACTATAGCCTTCACTAAGAGGTAAACAGAAAAAAAATGACATTGGCATCATTGACATTTGCATCTGTCAAATTGTTGTCAACCCGAATTAAAAAATGAACTTTATAAATTCGATAGCTGTCACAGATTAGAGTACTTTGTAATATTAGCTATTAGCTTATTATTAAAAAAAAAAAACAGCCAAAGCTTAATCTAAGATACAAAGTCTAACAGAGCTAATCCAGTGCTAATCATATTTATTTTCTTGATAAGATTATAATTATTTCTGATAAGCAACTTCAAGTTTCTTTTTAGTCCAACATTTTCTGAAGTTGACTATCAACGACTGAAGAGCTATTACAAAAATGCTGGTAACTATCCATAATAATGTGGTGTCTGGACCTGAAGAACGAAGCATTCCAGCGCATTTATCATATGGTCAATTTCTGTTTGACAAACTGAAAAACGGTGGTGATAATGTAGCCTTAGTAAGTATAAACATTAACTTATTTTCAGGTTTTTGAATTATTGTCAACAAATTAATAACTGTTTTGAGAGTCACCAAACCTATCACACCACTGTTACAGAAATACCTAATAGATCTGATAAACCTTGAATCCAATTAGAATGAAATAGTCTAATAAATTAATATTCCTTGAAATATTTAATCATCTGTAAAAATACAAATGAAGTGTTTTGTGAAGTATGGTCAGAATTTTGTATATTAGCAATGTGTAATTTACAACAATTTATGGTTAATAAACTCAATTTCTAGCCACACTTGATAAATCCTGTACAGGAATTAGAATTAACTAGAACAGAGGTTGTCCATTGTTTTACCATTACCAAATCATAAATCAAATAAAAAATTTAAGTTTGCTTTTTTTGTTATTATCAAATTAAATAATTTGGCTGTTTTAGTTTCATTAGAAAATTATTAAAGTTTCAATTAGACTATAAAATTCATTAACCTTTTGAATACCTTAATTAGAGACACAATAAAAAAGATAATGAGAAAGCGAATGCCGGCATTCGCTTGGGGTTTCATTAATTAATATTTTTTATTTTATTGTAGATAAATGCAGAGACAGGAGAATCTGTAACATATAGGTATATCCTTCAAAACAGTGTGAACATGGCAGTAAGTTTACGTAAGCTAGGATTGAAAAAAGGAGATGTTGTGGGCCTGAGCAGTGAGAACAGATTTGAGTTTGTGGTGGCCGCACTGGCTGTTATATACTGTGGAGGAGTGCTGTCCACACTCAACATCACATATACACCGGGTAAGAAGGAATGTGTATTTTTCAGAAGAATTGGCTAAAACTACTCGTAAAATTATAGATTTATTAGCTTTTGCCAGTGGTTTCACCCGAGAAGAGCTAGATTTCTCCATAAAAAGTTTGGACCCCTGTTTCATCCCCATAGATAGTGAATTTCAGAAAATCCTTAGTGTATGCCGCCTGCTGATAGTTGGGGGTTACCGGGCATATGGTGGGAGTGACGTAGTTACAGGAGCGATGATATCATAATAAATATCTGTGATCCAAATTTCAGCGGCATAGGTTTGAACTGTGTGTTCATATAAAAGTGAGTTGGTAATGGTTTTTTTTTTTTTTTTTTTTTTTTTTAATTGATATAAACCAGTGCTTGACTGCGATCCCACCTGATGGTAAGCGGTGATGCAATCATTGATGGTCAGGCGCACCAGTTTATTAAGAGCCTATTCACTCTAGCCTTGAAGACACCTAAATTATAGCTGGACGGGAAGACCGCAGCAGGCTTTTTATATACATATCTTTATATATAAAAAGATACTTCCTGACTCATGAACGCCTAGCCCAAATCTTTGGACCTAGACTGGTAAAATATTGCTCAGAGGTTCTGAATTTTCCAAAATTCACTGTATAAAATGAAACAGGAGTTGTGTGGAGAAAGCTATGTACTTTCATGCGGGTTCAGCCGCTGGCAAAAGCCTGTATTATTGCGTTATACTCTGTCAGTATTTATGTTCTATTATTCTCTTTAACTTAATAATTGTTGTGTTGTGTGTGTTGAATAAATTATATCTATTTTATCATCTATACTTCTATACTAATAAAATAAAGAGGAAAAATTTGTAACAAACTCAAAAACTCCTGGACGGATTTAAAAAAATCTTTCACCAGTAGAATGTGACAATAAAGATAAACTTACCTCCATATTTGATTAATATAAATTTAATTTACATATTTTTTTTAGGTGAAATAATACATTTACTAAAAATAACGAAACCAAAATTCATCTTTATTTCGCCTATCACATCACAGAATGTCTATGATTGCTGTCAAGAACTATCATCTCCTTGCAAACTTATCATGTTTGGAGAGTTTGAGGTTGTTCCTGATTGTATCATGTATGATAATCTGATAAAGGATCATGTAAATGTGGATGGCTTTATTCTGACTGATGTTAATGGAGTGCAAGATACAGTAGCCGTGATGTGCTCCTCAGGAACAACTGGCATGCCAAAGGGTGTAGAACTCAATCATATCAACTTCCTCACATTGTCAGCACATATGAAGTAAGACCCTCCTCAATTGTACAGAATTTTTTTTTTCACACTTTTGATTGCTATGGAATGTTTAGAATAAGTATCATGAGTGGTAGGATTAAGTGAAGCTTGAGCTAAAAAATTGTTAATATTACAATGAATAAGTTAAAACTATTTTTCTAATTTGCAAATGACTTTGGTCTAACTTAACAACATATTATTCTCAATGTCAGCCACACTAAAATAGTTATTGTTATTTTTTTTATTATGTTTTTATTTTCAAATTTTTTATTATTATCCTAGGTACTACTTTGAATATGTACAGAGTCAAAAAAATAATGCCATAGTAACTGGATTGTCACTAATACCTTGGTTTCATGCTTATGGCTTCATCACAACATTTGCTGTAATGGCACTAAATACAAAAATTGTATTTTTAATCCGTTTTGATGAACAGCAGTACTTGGAAACAATTCAAAATTACAAAGTAAGTATTTTTGTTTGTTTAAATACATCTTTGTGACCCACATTTACAGAATACAGACTCATATTTTTATGATGTGGATGAATTCTTTTAAAATGATTATTTTTTTCTTCTTAAGTTATAGTTTGTGTTTCGATCATAACATCACATCATTCCCTCAAGAAGGCAGGCAGATACTGACGACCCTTCCTACTACACGCCTCTTCCACAATCATTCATTTTTTCATAATTATGTGAGCCAGCTACAAGCACTACCCATCTGACTTACCAACATCTCCAATAAGGTCAGTGTAACCTCTTGTCTTTACAAGTACGACGCGAGGCTGCTACATACAAATCAGTGCATAGCTGCTTCCAAAGGACACGCGTCAGGTTATATACTTATAGATTTTTTTCGCACCCTGAGTTCAACCAGACTGCAAACGTGGGTGCGGGGCGGGCGCGGCGCGGGACACTCAATCAGAACTACTTCTTTGGAGTGCCCACAGTGGGCACTTGAGCGCGGAACGCGGCGTGGGCTGCTCGACACGGGACGCGCGCGGGCAACACACGCCATAGCTCGTTCATAAAAGTGGCTGCAGTGAGTGCGCAGGCGGCGAGCGGCAACTGCGCGGGAGTGGGCATCTCAAACTAGTTTGAACTAACCGCGTGCGTTGTTATGATGGCTTGACTACTACAGCCACAACGCGCGTGATTCCGTACCCGCGCCGCTCCCCGCATCGCGCTGCCAGTCTGGCTGAGCAATGACACTACTAGTAAGGCCTATAGGTGCCTTGGTTTATGGTTTCCTCGCACTTCCATTTTTTTTGTGTAACTTCTACTAGCTAAGTAAAACGAATTTAAAAATATTAAATCATTTTCAGATAAACATGACCTCAATAGTGCCACCCCTCGCTGTGTTCCTCGCGAAACATCCTCTGGTTCCTAAATATGATTTGACTTCGTTAGTTGAGGTGTGGTGTGGAGCTGCACCATTATCCAAAGATATTCAGAAAGCAGTTTCGGAAAGGTAAGTTTCAGAGGCATACGGAACAGAGTGTAAAGTCCAACATAACTCCGTTGAAAAGGGAAAATCCTCGAGAGGCAAAGTAATCAGCATCATCGTCATGTCGTAAACTAGTGCTTGTGTGCAAACAACCTAAGGCCCCGCACAGTCCCGTAATGACAGTTGTAATACCGATTTGACCTACCAGTTAAAACTGTGGCACTGATCACGTTATTGCGAAGAAATTTAAGTCTTAAGTCTAATCTAACCTCTGGTTTTTGGAGTAAATAATTGGTATTTGAGCGAATGTGTGGGAAGGCCACTCGGAGTTAGTGAATTCAGGAATTCTTGAGGGTAATGTACCGCATCCACTTGATCTATTACATTATTAATGGAAATGTAGTTGATGCTTATTTCCTGGACGTTTACCCAGTATTTATTGATTTCTTCAACCACACTATGTATACCTATCTAACCGTGAATATTGTCCTTTGACATATCCACTGGTAGTCTTTATTTTCTATTTGGACTACATCTGGATAGACTTTAGAGATTAGATCTTCAATGCTGCTCTTATTATGATAAACAAATATAAACAATTTTTAGGCACATTTTCAAAGTTAAATACGACTGTTGAACGGCCATTCTGACGTTCACCGCAAACCGTCTAATGTGTCCCGCATTCCTATTTTCTCGCTCACATATACTAGTGTTCCACATCAAAAATACGAACGACGAGACGTAACGTACCATACAAACTCCAAACCGCAGCGCATTATCAAGCGTGTGTGTGCGTGAGCGACTGTGTGCTCGACTGCGCGTGTTGTGTTCGTGCGGTATCTACCATTATATCCTCAGTCTTATTTTGGATAGTGATGGGTGTCCCCACGGAGTAGCAAAGGGTGTCCCGCATTGACTTATTAGAAAGTTGGTCACCTTATGACAACCGCCAATGCTTCTGTTTTCTTTTTTTAATGATTCTAAGATTTTCTATTAAGAAATAGCAAGAGACTTAGGGTCTGCTCATACAGAGCAGCAAGTCACTGAGTCTGCCATCGAGTCGATCATGTGCAGCTGCCGCTGGATCTATTTTTTCTTTATTTTTTTCGGTGGGTAAATCATCTAATGACATCCCCTGCTCCTGGCCGGAGCGCGAGATAGTGTCAGACTTTTACTGACTTAAAACCCACTCCTGTTCCTTCATTGCATTCACACTACCCGTGGCCCCAGTAGGGTTCGTCCCTGGCCCCTACGGTTTGCTGACATCTCCCTGAGGCGCGCGTGGTACAATACGCGCCGTCGACGACTTGGGCTCGGTCCGGACGGTCGGACAGTGAACTACCCATTGCTCGCCGTCCGTAAGCCCGCGGCTACGGTAGCCAGAAATTGGGATCTGGCCTCCCCTCCTTCGCTAGCATTACGGCTTCGCAGAAGGAGGCGACCGCCTGTCACTCCTCCTCGCTCCGGACCATGGCCTAAACCAAGACCTGGCGCGAGAGATCGCCGCCGCCGATTGCCCCCACGAGGACACGGCGGTGCTCTGCCCAAGCGGGGCACATCTCTACCGTGTGCTCCACCGTGTCCTCCGGGCGGTCCACACCCGGGCGTCGCTGCCGCACGAATCCGGTGTATGAACTTCCCAAACTTATCGTGTTCGGTGAGAACCTGCGTCATGCGGAAGGTGAGGACTCCGTGAGTTCTTTCCAGCCATACCTGAAAGAGGGGACTTACCGCCATAATTATGGCGTGCCCAGCACAGGGTCGCGACGGTCGCTGACGCCATTTCACTATGAGATACCGCCGGAACCCAATCCGCGCCATGCTGCGCCTTGTCGCGGCAGCGAAGTTTCGCCCCGGCGTTGCATCTCCACGCAAAAACCGTGCATGCGTGCAAGGACTGTTGCCTCCAGATCCCAAGGTGGGAGGCCAGCAAGGAGGCTCGCCGCTTCGCGGGAAATCGTGCAGTATTCCCGCACCATCCGTATGGCCATTGACCCTCTGGCATGCGTGCCGCCGCCTGCTTCCGCAGCGCCGGCGCCCACACCGGCGCCTGCCGCCGTATCTGGCGCTTAAGTGTAACTGATTTGTATAATTGTTAATTATTTGCAGGACAGGCATCGACTTTATTAAACAAGGATATGGCTTGACAGAAGTAACAATGGCTTGCCTTGTAGACCTAACAAGCGGCGAGAAGGTGGGTTCCTGTGGAACACCTGCACCTGGGATGAGCGTCAAGGTACTTACTTTTCTTGCACTCAGAAAATACACTGTTCAGGTCGGCAGTCACTGGCACAGCTGGGCAGCAAAATCGAATATATAAGCTTTAAATTTTCGATAAATCGACATGGTCAACTAGACTCCAACATCGAAACAGTACTTAATTTGATAGTTATCATAAGAAACATAATTGTCTGGATAACACATTCAAACCTCCCACAATTTTCTGGAACACACATCCATACTTATGCGTCATATTATACACAGTACTACATAATTATATATCAATCATCCAAAATAATTATATTATTTACTATTTGGGGCAATATTTTTCAGGTTATTGATATCGAGAGTGGACAAAAGTTAGGACCGGGTCAAGAAGGTGAATTATGGATCAAATCCCCGTTGCGTATGAAGGGGTACATGGGCGACCGCGCCGCCAGCGACGAGCTACTTGACGGCGAGGGCTACCTCAGAACTGGAGACATCGGCTACTACGACACCGATGGTTACTTCTATATTGTAGACAGATTAAAAGAACTCATCAAATATAAAGGATTCCAGGTAAAGTTATTAGTTGCTGCGAAATTATTCGATTTATGACCTGAATTTGTTCATATTGTTAGTCATCAAACACTCTGTATCTTGTTTGTAATTATTTCATTACATATTGGTATATGTAATGAAAACTTTAAAAACTTTTCCTGTATAATATCGATTTGGACTAGTCTGTAAGATATTGTTGGGAATAAAAATAAATAATAATAATAATTTTAACAATAAACTTGAAGTTTTCCGTAGAAGAACATTCTTGGGGGCCATACTACTAAAAAAAAAAAAAACATTGTCCCACACTAAGAATGACCCCTGTATCATGGGTATGTTCACAAACATGTGAACTCACATACCTAGACAAGACACCTAGACCCGGAAGACTTATGTGCAGTTTATACAAATATTTGTTCCGTGCAGGAATCGAAACCGCGACACGTAACACAGCAACCAATCGCTCAACCACTGCGCCAACCGATTCATCCAACTATAAAGTTCCAATGATCATGATTTAGTTCTGAGGCAGGAATGGTGCTATACATCCTGTAAATCTCAGTCTCTCTCACACACATCGGAATCATGATGCTTTTATGACGTCATAGATGTTTGTTCAGGTAGCGCCCGCGGAGCTGGAGGCGCTGCTGCTGCAGCACAGCGGCGTGGCGGACGCGGGCGTCGTGGGGCTACCAGACGAGGCCGCCGGCGAGCTGCCGCTAGCGTTCGTGGTGGCGCAGCCGAACTCTAAGGTTACCGAAAAAGACCTCGTCGAATTCGTTGCGTCCAAGGTAAAAGTTATTTTAATTTTGAAACTTTCTCAGCTCGACCAATTTCGTATAGCTTTCAGGGTGATTTTCAGTTCATTTTGTACAGTCAAAGAATTATAATATAATTATGCACTGCAGTAATTATGAGAATCTCTCTCAAGGTAACATTGACGTGGAATCTTGCAGTTCACACATAAGCTATCCAGCCATCTCGCGATACTACCGCAGTATAATGTCGGGCTGCCCGCTCATGGTGCTTCTGGGGCACATCTTACATCACAGCAAAAAAATAATCGACAAAAGCTTCAACAATCATCAATATCTTATTACTAATACGCTTTACTTACAAAGCGTATTTTGTAATAATAATGCAAGCAAATGTGCTCAGCCTTGTAATTCTTTGACTATAACTATATAAAATGCGTTCCAAATATGAATAGAACCGATTTTTACGCCATGTTGTGACGAGTGACTCCTCTCCTAGAGAGGAGGCCCGAGTCCCAGCAGTGGGAACATTAAAAGGCTGATTGTGCTATGCTATGTTGTGACGTCATAGCTGTCAAATCGAAAAATTGAGTAGGGTGTGCAAAACAATTTTTTTTTAAATTACATTTATTTATGAATCATGAACGAAAATGTTTAATCAGAATCCAGTTTTTCAATTTTGCTCATATCTTCGTCACTGTGTGGAGTGTCTGAGCAGTGGCAAATAGAAGAACACGAACTGTTCCAAACAAAGAAAATAATAAAGAATATATATTTTTTTAACTAATCATTACTTAAACAATAGCTATAGCAATAGCATATTTAGCTAATTTAGATTAAACAATAACGTTTTTACTTCACCTAGGACTAACTAAGACACAGTAATACAAAGCAAAAAAAATCGTTATTGATACGCAAATAAGTTTTCTTTGCAAACCGTACTTTTCAATCAACATTTGACAGATTGAGGTTATTGACTATCCTATTATTTGGAACGCATAGTATGTAGGTAATCATCATAAATCTCCGGCATTCTTCTAAGAATCTAGATAGCCATGCGGCGACTTACACCGAGCTTCAGTGTTCTATTGTTTTATTGAACCAGATGTTTACGTCATTTAAAAATATCTATATATTTATTAAAGTATTATCTAATAAAACATTGATAAAATATTAATGCAAAGTACTAAGATAAGAATTCCTTTATCAGGTGTCACCAGCGAAACATCTACGAGGTGGCGTGATATTTCTCAAAGATATACCTAAGAACGCTTCTGGTAAAATTCTTAGAAAGGAGTTAAGAAAAATGTTGCAAAAGTATAAAAGCAAGCTTTAATAACCCAAAATATTCTTTACATACTTCTTAATAATATACATATTTTTTTTGCAAGTACCAAAATATATATACATATAGACAATTTATGTTAAGGATTTAATAAAATATTGCGGTTGTTGATTTTTTATTAAAATCTGCTCATCATGGAATCAAAGTAGTTTTATTTACATATAATCTCATCATCTTTGTTCATTGGCAGTGAGTTTGCTGAATTATCCTATTTATTAGCAAGTGCATCTTTTAATTCTTGCGGTATTCTGTTCAATGCGTAACTGTGTAATTCTTTAGAAACTGCCGCCAATACTCCAGTTTTGTTAGGGTGCAACTCTGCCCCGCCGTATTTGTAAGAGTCGCCAAGAATGTCTGTCAGTTGGCCTCCAGCGGCAGACAGGACTGCTTCTGGTGCACAAGTGTCCCATTTCTTGCAGCCAGGGCTGGCAAACACGTAAACGGACGCCTTGCCCTCCAGTAGTTGCAGAACCTATAAAAGTAAAAATATTTTTGCAAAATCTATACTAATTTAATAAAGAGGAAATATTTGTATTTTTCTTTGTAATGAATAATCTCAAAAACAACTGGACCGATTTTTCTCCACTGGACTAATTCGCCAGTAGAATGCTACTTTATCGAGTGATATGGCATACAATTTGTACTTTTACGCGGGCGGAGCCGCTGAAACAAGTTCATCATCATCATCATTCATCATTTCAGCCGAAAGACGTCCACGGTTTGACAAATGCCTCCCCCAATTGTCGCCACAACGACCGGTCCTGTGCATTTCGTATCCATCGGATACCCTATACCCGTGTCCGTTACCAGGTCATCAGTCCACCTTGTTGAGGCCTTCCAACGCCGCGGTGGTCTCCACTCCAGAACCTTTCATTCCCATCGACCAACTGTTCTGCGTACAATGTGCCCTGCCCATTGCCACTTAAGATTCGCAGAAGCTAGTAGTTTTTTGGAAGAAACTAGTAAAAGATATTTTTATATTAAAAGCGACCACTTCATACCTTGTACCCTGCTCCACCAACTCTTAGTATCTGTGCAGCATTCATGACTTGCAATGCCTTCTCAACCAGTGGATTGGAATGACTCCTGGTGGTTGTAATGATGAGGGAATCGGGTGGTGGCGCTGGGGTGAATCCTCCCACACCTACTTCCTGTAGCCCCCATATAGTTCTGCCCATTATTTTCTCCCCTCCCAACATGGTTTTGTAATATGGCTGATGAATTACACCAGCCACTGGTTTCTCATTGACTGATATTCCAATCAAAACCGTCACATGTTCAAGAAATCCTGCAACAATGTTTTAATTTATTTTTTATAATATCATTCCAACACCCATGCAACATGCAATTTATTATTTGATTATTATTTTTATTTAAATCAAGGTAGATCTATAGAAAGTATTAGAAGAAATATAAACTCAGGTTTTCTGTACAGCCAAAAATAGTCATAAAATATCAAGTTAGTTTATTTATTACATTGGTTAGGATAACTTTATGTAATAAATATGTACAATACATACATTAAAACAACCTTCTTGACCATGTTCCACTGTGTCCAAACTACTACAGTGCATTCTAAACAACAAAAGCTCAAAAACCTATGCAAATCTTCAATTTACCATAATGTGATTGGAGCAAACTTAAATACCACTTCACACTTATAAAAGGATGTGTTAAGTACATTTTCCATCTTTCCCATGGATCTCTCTTCAACATTAGCGCACCTAGAATTATTTTACATACATATAATAAATAATTTCAGACATAAAAATTATAGATTTAGAGTATGAAAACGCATGTTACAGTAGGAAGGTGTTGGTATGACTTATGATGGTGTAAATTGAAATTTAAAGAAAATAAATACTAAAACATAATGTTGTGGTGCCTAGCTGAAAATAGATGAAACTGACGAAAAATTGTGTTTACCTTGAGTGTACTCAGAGGTGCCATCAAGAGGATCAACCCAGACAACTATATCCTCCTCTTTGACACTCCGAAGATTAACTGGGCATTCCAAAGATAATACATCTTTGTCTGCTTCTGATATCAACCAGTCACTGGCAACATCACCCTGGGCAAATAAATACATAATGTAATAATCTATATACAATATCATGTCTGCATGAGTGAGCAGCATTAAGGTGCCATTCACAATACAATTAAGAGAACTAATTTTATTTTTAACCTTGGTAGTCAGGAAATTCACAACTATTAAACTTAAAATTACCTGCATATAAAAGTGAATGTCATTTAAAGCACAATAAAACTATATAAATTGACAACTGATTCAAAGAAACAATAATAACATAAAAAACCAGCCAAGGGCATGTCGGACCAAGGGCAGTGAATGGTTCTATTGTTGGGATAATTTTTCACAGATGCACAAAATTTTGAATAATATTAACTACAAAAGAAGTTTTCATTTCAAGTAGTTATGCAGTTGTTACTTTAGGATTTATTTTTGTATTATCCATTAGTTATTGAAAACAAAATCATCAACATTGTTGGTAAAATTTGCACTTTTACTAATACATTCAAAATACTAATTGTAGTCCGGTCAATTTAGACATCCATGGTTACAATAATTCGCACCCATCTGAAAATTGGTAGGATTGTTCAAAACACCATCATAAGTTAAACCTAAAAAGTCCTCATCGATTTAACACCTGGAAAAAAAAATACTCGAGGTCAAAGGTCACAAAAACGAGATTTTCGCGATTTTCAGCAAAACAATAAGTTTTATTATAAAATTAACTCTGACAAAAATTGTAGATCAGATAATCTACAGAAATGTCTCAAAACTTTTTTACTAAGAGCCAACGTCTTTGTGATATAATGATTCAATAAGTTGAAAGAGGTCATCGTCATAACATGCACACATTTTTACCACCTTTGAGGTAGTGACATTTGACCCTGAGTATTTTTTGCATGTGTCAGGTCGATCAGGACTTTTTAGATTTCATTTATGGTGGTGTGTGGAAAAAATCCTACCAATTTTTGGCTGGGTGCAATTTATTGTAACCTTACCCCCATTTTTTGGCCTAATTTGACTATGTATATAATATGAAAACAATTATTATTTATGTTAACAAATAGTACTGAGACTATAATAAAGTAATGCAGATAAAGTGTAAAAATTGAAAGTCCCTATTTTTTATATTCTGTGCATTGTGTGGTATTAAACAAAATGGTATTAACAAAAAAGTTCTAATAGGGTTGCATTTCAGCCATTTAGCTTAGAACCCTAATAATACAATTAGTTAAAATAACTGATTAATAAGTGGTAGGCAGTACCAAATAAATAAAATATCATATGTTGTGTGAATCCAGAAAATATTATCAATACCAATGTAGAAATCAATTAAGTAGCTTAAGTTACAGAATTCACAGTATGTTTTTGGTGAGCTATTGTATAGATAATTTATAATCAATATTATGCTGTAACAAGCCATAAGTGGAGTGTATGTGTACATGAAATAAGCTAAATTAAAGATGGGTCACTTTACCTCATTATCGGAGCCATCCTCTTCGCCAATTATATTCACTTTGGGATACTGTGCTGCAAGTGATGCAATAATACAACGCTGAGCAGATCGGTCAGCTTCTGTTTGATAGTCATCTTTACCCTGAAATGGTGAAAGCATGTCCCACCTTATTCATAAACCCGTATTGAAACAAAATCCCAATAATTTCATGGTTAATCTGGAAATATATTACTACTAGGTACCTTTACTTTGCATTTATTTACAACAAGGGTTTCGTAATAGACTTTTTATATTGGAAAGTTTTTTTGTTGTTAAAACAAAAATAACTGTAATTAAATTGGACTCAATTGTGAACTTTGGCCCCAGTTTCACAATTCCTTTTTTTTATAAAGTAGAGTTTATTTTTTAGGTCGGTAAGTTTTTGTATAATAAATCAGACAACAAACCTTTTCAACTATTCCCAGTTCTCCTTTACTCATAACATCACGAACTATTTTTCCAGCCCTGTTGGCCACTGATACTGAAGAAGCCAATAGCCTCACAACAAGAGGAACGTTTGTCGTCATTTTTCACTATAGTCGTATGACCTCGGTTCCGTGTGATTGTGTTTAACAATTCTACAAGTAATTTTAAACTTTGAACATAAAATTTAACTCAGCGTCAAGCGAACGCAATCGTCCGCAACAAATACCAACCAAAATAACATCACCTGACAATGACAATTCGTCATACATTACACTTTTTTTTTTTTTGTTAATGTTTTGACTTGGATACTAAGTTCTTTAAGCCATGTGTTCGTTCTACGCTAATATTATTAGTACAGTGTATGTCGGAAAAGCTTATCGAAAAAATTACATAAACGATTTATTTATTACTTTTTGATATACCGTAATAGAAAATCGAGTTTGGAATAAGTATTTAAAAAAATACGACTGTTGGGAAATTATCTAAACGCTAGTCTATTCACTAGCACATAATTATTATAGGTAGGGTAGGTATCATAGGTAGACAACGGCGAAGACAGCATAATTATTTAAAAATACTACCGAGTTGAAAACTTGTCAAAAAACAGATATCAATTCGTTATCGACTTATTACTTTTATTATTGTCGATACATTAGACAATATAAATCTACACTTTTTACCCGACCAATAAATTTTTGTACTTGAAATGCTTACATCAACCTCGAAAGCGTTCCAAAGAGATACAATATTTGTAGATCGTGAGACGCCCTTACGCTCTCGGTTAGTCCCGAATAAGCTCTGTAAATTTTTGTTAGTTTTACCTCGTTCTGACAATTAATGTAGCCATTAAGAACGTTGACCGATCCGTAGATCCGAGGTGGTAATTGCCCCTCTCCCCCTCTCAAGATATGAGGGGCAGACTAAACTCTGCTTAGTGAGAGGTTTCTCCAGGACGGTAGGTACTCTCCTAGGGTAATATTTTTTTTATTATCTGCACTCATGATTGGCTGACCACAGCTTTGCTTTTTTAGCGATGGGCTCAGGTCCTAAATAATTGTGTTTCCCATCTTGATCGTGTCTGGTGTGCAGACAGTATCAGAGGCGAACCCACTCTCCAACAATGAAGAGTGACGTACCGTCCCTCCACATCTTCCGTCTGACGTAGGTCCTTACCGGACGGACTAGGCATGTCCAGTAGTGACTAATAGACTTTACTAGTTCGAGAGGTTCCTGTTTCGGAATCAGGTGCCTAGACGGAATAAACACCCGCGTGTTACCATTGTGCGAATCGCCCGGATTACACGTTGGAACATACAGTAGGTAGGAGTCTACC
Source organism: Mythimna vitellina (assembly GCA_949316375.1). NCBI lineage: Eukaryota > Metazoa > Arthropoda > Insecta > Lepidoptera > Noctuidae > Mythimna > Mythimna vitellina. Next base: position 9,517,345 of record OX438703.1, on the reverse strand, counting down.
TCGCTCGGGCGGAGCACCGACGATCACCGCATGGTCATGTATTTTCTAAATTATGTTAGTGTTTTTTTTCGTCATTATGTATGAATTTGTTATTAGATTATTATTGTTTTAATAGAATGAATTAAAAAAAAAATATTCAATACATTCTATTCGTTTTTGTTTCTACTGTCTGCTTGTAAATAAATAAATAATCGTCGCTCTTGGAGGCGATTGGCGGCGGTGACCTCACGTCCGACCCTGGTTATGGTCCGGGTCCGGAGCAAGAGGAATAATAAGCGTTCAGCTCCTTCTGCCAATCAGTATATACGGGTAATGGCCACAGCCGTGAGGGAACTGATATCCTCCAAGCACCAGCCGTTGCCACAGAAACACTCCAGGCATCAGGAGTCGCGAAACAATTCCCGGCCACCGTAGGCTCGGGCTTGCGGACGAATTAGCATAGTGAAACTAGAGCATAGCGGGACTAACCGCACGCTCCACCCAATGCGATTTGATAATTTTTCAACTCAAAGAAAAAAAACTCAACGTTTATAATAACACTTTTATTTAGTGTTGACTAACCAACCATAACCCTAAACTTAATAAAATATCAATATTTATCAAAAGAAACCTGCGCCACTGCCCAATACGTACTAGTACACAATAGTAGAGTACAATATTTATTAAGTATACTTACGTATGTAAGTCCATACTAAAAATTATTATTATTGAGACATTTAAGAGCACGGCGACGGATGAATTATCCAAACAAACGTAATACCAAAATCATTTGCAGATTGAGCACATTTCCACCATATCGCTCACTTAGTAAAATATTGGCACATCTACAGTAAATGCGAAATTAAGTTTTGACGGCCTAAGTGTTTAAAATTGGATAATTTATATCTTTGAATATCTATTATGGTATATAGGTATAGTAGCCAACATCACAATTTCTGATATAAAATGAAAAATTAACTCAAAACTTCGTTTTAAAATTTTTGTAAGTACAATCTTTGACCCTTGTATCTGTAGAATCTAAAAAATGTAGATGTGCCAATATATTGCTAGGTGAGCGATATTATGATGATATTCGAGTTTAGACAATATTTATCTAGGTTCCTACGTCATCTTTTTTAAAAAATACTTAAAACGAATTTTAAGCGAATTGCATTTCGCACATTTTTATGGCGTAAATGGCATGTTTTCATTTTGTTTTTTTTTTTTATTATAAATCACAATATTTCTAATATTGTTTCTGTAAGAACATAGCTTATATTATCAAGTTACAAATTATAGAAAAAAAAAAGAAATACATTAAGTTTACATTCATCATTTTTGGTATTACGGAACACATCCAAATTTATACCCCAAGACTTAGTAGTGCTATCGTGGCAAGCGAGATGTCAGTATCAGTGTGTGCGTGATGTCATTACTTCGGTCGCGTTGTAAATTTTATTGTAATAATATTTCTATTGACTTTCTGCATTCCTTTTACTAAACTTAGGTACTTTCTTTTTGGGTGGGCAATCATCTAATGATTTCTCGCGCTCTCGGGCGGAGCGAGAGGGTGTGTCAAACTTTTACTTACTAAAATCGACTCCTATATTCTTTCTTTGCCTTTCGTTCAAGGGCTCTCTCCACACAGTGGCGAATCCGGTGCAGGAACTACCCGAACTTACCGTGTTCGGTGACAACCTGCGTCATGCGGAAGATGAGAACACCGTGAGGTCTTTCCAACCATGCCTCAAAGAGAGGACTTACCGCAATAATTGAAATTGCCCCAAAAAAAAGCGGAGTGGGTTTTCTTGTCAGTAAAAGTCTGCACGCCCTCACGCTACGCCCAAGAGCGAGAGAAGTCATTGATTGATTTCCCACCTATAAAAAAAGCTGCCCATAACATTTTCGCTAGTTATCCTAATGTGTTGAGATATCGGCACGGTAATGAAATTTCCAAAAAACGCATTACTAGTTTGTACATTCACCAACAATTCCCCCAAAGTATTCGGCAGAAATAAAGCAAATAATGAACATACCTAATTTTACTAACAATATTGTAATACGCTCACTTACACACACTGCGTCAGTCCCTCACATGTTTTTGTCAAACAGAGATAGTTATATTCCGCGATACGTGTCAACTTAGAGTTGCAATCGTCATTCGCTGGGCTCTTAAATTGTTTAAAGAAGATATATATGGATGATAGTAGTAGAAGTTAGTAGGTACATATATTATTTGGTTTTCGCCTTGCAGATGTAGGTAGTTAGGGTTAACTACATCTTAAATAATCACCTTAATGAAAAGTAACATATGCAAAGAAAGAATCTTTTAATTATAAAATGCAACTTTTTACAAGAATAACTCATGGAGGTTAAAGTTAACATCAGTAGATCTGTCTGAAACTAATTTAACAAAGAAATAATTTTCTTAATGATAATTTAAACAAAGATTTTATTCTTTACTTTACTAATATATTCCTTTGAGTTTCAGTTAGTCAATCTTTTAAATGTAGTGCTACAATATTATCATCACATTCATCATTTGATCGTAAAAATATTCCGACTATAATCATTTATAGATAACAATTTGGAGAGCTATTTCGATATTTTATATGATTAGGTTATAAAATAATATTGAAGCAAGATTTTTATCATAACAACCGCGTTTTGAATTAAACACAAATACAGTGCCCCTATTTCAAAGATGATTAGATTATTTTGAAGTTTTAACTACAACAAATTATACTTACAACAATGTTCACATTTTATATAAAAAATAAAACAAAATTAATTAGAAACCCATTTCTTAAAATTACACAAACATAACATTGTTTGGAAGTTTCAATTATAAAATAATTCTTATTATTATTCTAAATTCTGTAAAGTTAAACAGTATTCTTGACATTATATAGCTAAGTTTTAAATGCCGATATACGTTGATTATTTTTAAAATAAACATAGGAAAATAGTTTAGTAAAAAAGAACGATATATACTTTATAAATATGCAATTGTATGATCATGTATGACACACCATTTGATTATCTTCATTGAAAATGATTTGTATCTAATACAAAATAAGAGGGGTTCTTCCTGGAACAACCATTGATTTATTTTGTGGCTCAACAGAAGCATCAATGAATCTATTTAGTCTAGGCAACACTCATGTGTTTCATCATGATTCACGAACCATCCACAGCGCTAGAGCTGTGCGCCGTGTTGCATGTTCAAACGTAAGGTGAAGTGCATTAATGTTAAATTATTTAAAAAAAACTAGTGGTCATGTGAATCTGGAATACTTCACCCTTTTTAGGGTTCCGTACCTCAAAAGGAAAAAACGGAACCCTTATAGGATCAATTTGTTGTCCGTCTGTCTGTCAAGACCCTTTATTTCGAGAACGTATGGAGGAGTTGAAATTAAAACCATATAAACTAGTCTGCGGTCCCTAGAAGTTGTGAAAAAAAAACTTGAGTTAACGAAAAAAAAAATCTATGGCCGTTTCTGTCGCAAAAAACATCGACACTCTCAAGGGAATCAAAATTCATAGGGTACTTGCCGTTGACCTAAAATCCTGAAGTTTCATAGCACAACTATAGGTAAAAATCTGAAAACTGTAAAACACGTCACAAAAAAAAACGTTTTTTGCGATTCGGAAAAATCGTCCTAACATTCGGGAATTTAATTTTTTTCATAGGTAAGTTTGTACGGAACCCTCAATGCGCGAGTCCGACTCGCACTTGCTCATGTTTTTTTAGGATTCCGTACCCAAAGGGTAAAACGGGACCCTGTTAATAAGACTCCGCTGTCCATCCGGACGTCTGTCTGTCTTTCTGTCCTTCTGTCGCCAGGCTGTCTCATGAACCGTGATAGCTAGACAATTAATTTTCACAGATGATGTATTTCTGTTGCCGCTATAATAACAAATACTAAAAACAGAATAAAATAAATACTTAAGTGGGGCTCCGATACAACGTGATTTTTTATTATATAATATATATACCTCTGTATATAATAAGTATAACTACACGACACGACTCGCAAGGTCCGAAATACCACCAACAAAAATCTGTTTTCATCTAAAATAGCATTATACCATCAAGTATTTATATTTAGCTATTGATTTCTAAGAGTACGAGAAAGAATCACACGTTTTCAATATTAAAACTTATTAAACTAAAATTGAAACTGATACCTCAGCTATGCGAGCCAAGATAAGTTGTTGTGAAAATGTTTTTTCCAAAATCTTCAGTAACAATAGAATATATAAACTATCTTTAACAAAATTACAAACTTGGCATAAGCTTTGATCTGAGGAAATAATATTATACCTATTTAAAATAATTAAGGTAGGTACTAGGAAGAGATAATGTAAAATATTGATCTCCTAGTGGGTCTGATCGGCTTGTACCAAATTTTATGTTCACGCCATGATGAATGTATGGCTCTGTTCATGAACATAATATAACTTGCATAACAAATCTAATAGAATTTCATTAAAAAAACCGTATAAAATATGTCTTTACTTTTACTTATAAATCTAAAATATAATTTTACATACCTATTCAAAGTATCATTTAAATTTAATTTACTACCAAACCAAGCTTTCATTGCAACATAAGATATTTTGATAAAATCTTTTATGTATCCATAATTCTAAAGTATATAAAAATACCCTTTGCTTCTCCAGTTTCTAGAAGCATAACAAATAATTTTCTGCTGAAAATAGAATAATAAAACTTTTATTGCACATTCTCTAAAAAACTGTACAATCATAAAAAAAAAACTTGTTTTTTTTACTTCCGTATTTATCTCAACGACCCTACAGCACATAGACGTCTGAATACATCACTTATAGATCTGATGCAGGTCGCCACAGAACAATTTCCAAATATTTTCAATCAATAAGAAAAAATAAGATAAATATAATAATGGCCCCTTGTTCAATACGTTCGTGTGGTAACGAGTGGTACATCAGCCAGATTTCGACTATCTGCAATAATGTTATGATACTGCACGAGTAAATGAATACGAATTATGATTATTTACGTAACCATAATTTCATTAATTTACTGATATTATTTTCCAGAGTTCATCTTATTTTGATTATAACTGAAGGCCTGTGAGTGATATCTTGTTTGCGTCTCTTTCTTCTGTAAGTAATTTTTTCACTTTATCTTTCTCTCTAACATAACTAATAATGTACTAATTCCCACGGCCGCCTCTATTATTAATAAAGCAAAAAACCTATTTAATATATATATGAAATATGAAGATCTTTTTTTTTTACTAACTGCAATAAAGACTACATAATAGGACGGATTTTAATTGTGAATCAGTTGTCGAGTATGGAAATATTTATTGATTATTTTTTACATTTTATGTTATCGCTTGAAAATTATTAATTACATATTTTATGTTTAAACAATATCAAGAAATAGGAAGGTAGAAAAACCAATTAATAATTGTACGAAATATTATTAAAAAATATCGATACTTTCGTGATTTATTTAAACCTATCTCATCCCTAGTGTGCCGTAATGACCTTGGTCGGGCCAATCAGAACGCAGTATCCTGCTTCCCCGTACCTCAGCTAGTTGACAGAATTGTTTTGAGCTAGATCAAGCATGAGGCGTCTATAGGCTGTATGGTCGTTGATTTATCCTAAAGTTACGCCATGATTGAATTTGACAAGTATTGATACTATAGACGGCGCTCTTAGGGTCCATTAATTTATTACATAAGACGATTTAGGGACGAAGGGGGGTCGACCATGTCTTATTTTCTGTTACAAGGGGGTGGGAGGGAGTCTTGATAGTTCTTACGTAAGATCACAAAAACAAGCAAAAGCGCGGACAACCGCGCGAGTACCTATCGATGTGCGCTCGGATGCGTGTAGGTAAATTATTTCCATGGCAATGTACTATTGCCACCCTTGTGTGTTACTTTTAAAAACAAACATTATAACCAACCAAAAGTGTATTCATTTTTTCCTTTACATTCTTACGTAATAAATATTAAACAGGGGGGAGGGACGACCTCTTCTTATTTTAGGTGGGAAAGGGGGCAAAAACTAATAAAAAATCTTCTAACATAATAAATGAATGGGCCCGCCATATTGGTCGGTAGAAAACTAAAATCAGAATTAAACAGCATTTTTATCTCAATACCCACTTTTTCTATTACGATTGTGACAGTGTTTTAAAGAATATGCGATTGTTTAATTTATTTATTTAGTTTGTATTTTAGAATCATAAAAATAGTTGCTGAGTTTTTCAGATACTATATAATAGAAGGAATATACAGAGCGCGGGATGATGTATCAGATTATGTTTATATTAAATATCGCAAGATTTATAAACTTCCTTTGCAATAATCTGGAGACACATCCACTGGATTGTTTAACGAGTTCGAGCCGGTGCATGTGCTATCGCGTCTACTCCGATGCGCTTTTCAGATGTTAATCGTACTACTTTAGGCTCTCAACTTCAACTAGATACTTTCCTTGGTATCATCTTCGCTGACCTGTTTGAGGATGTGTTTGACGATTTGATCTATGGTGTGTGTGTCGAGCATGCGCGCGATGTTCTTGTCTTCGATCACATATAAGAACAAATGCTTGGAGTTTTCTCGCAGGCGCTGTACGCGTGTCCATTTCTCGCGGTCTGCCGGCTTCGCACCACACTGCTCGATCACTTTTTCTAATATCTATATAAAACCATTCAGTAAGTTTATTTGTCTTCAGTATCGCATTAATGTATTGAGAAAAACGTACAAATAACATACCACGTCGACGCTTTCGTCGGGCCAACCAAACAAATCGAGTGTCTCTTCATCAATAAGGTGTGAAAGTAAGAGCTTTAAATTCTCCGTGAGCTCGTCCTCTGCTGACAGTAGGGCAAAATTTTCTTTCTGGAATATGAAATTATGATTATTAGACAACAAATTAAGTTTCCATTAAGAGTATTGTATTATCTAAATTAGTTTAATCTTACCTTTTGGGGTTCGCTACTGGAACTGCTCTGCTCGTCTTGCATACCGCCGTAGAGTACGCCTGAGCCGCTGTAGCCTTGAAGAATACGATCCGACTCGGCGTCTAACAAGTTTACTATAGATTCTATTTCAGACTTTTTCACTCTTTCCACTGAATTATCGATACCCTGGGAAGAGAAATATAAAATAGAATTGGCAACTGCACTAGGAAGTTATAATCATAGCATAGCCTATAACGATTTATTTAAATTTTATGGACAGTGGTGGCACTTAGGCGGATTTTATGCGACAAGGCATTATCTCACACACCCCACAGCTAGTCCAAAAAGTGGAATCACGGAGTAAATATAACGAAGGAGAAAGTGTGAAAAGTGTAAAATGTAATGAGTAACGTCGTCAAAGTGGCCGTGGTCTATGCAGTTTAAATGCACCCATTGCAGTTGGTCCCACTGAAGATGGTATTATTAATGTGTAACTAATGAGTAGTCCGTGTGTGGTGGTTAAAACTGCAGTCCGACTGCAACCAAATACTGTAGTGTGTGCACTTTATAAGCAGTTTGTCTGTTTAAACTTTGGCGTTAGCCATGAAAAGTGACATGTACCGTTTTGTGAAATAATAACTTAAAAAAAAAAACGACAAAAAAAGGGAAACACTCTGTTTGGGTAAAAAAGACACTGAAAACAAAAAATAAAAGAAGAAATTAAAGAATTTACTTTAAATAACAAAATGCATTTAAAAATAATCGGAAACAGAAACTTTATACTATTTTTTGAGTGATGAGCGAAAAATGCCTTTTATCAAACCTCCTCCTTGGGCTATACATCTTTTTATGGTTCCGTACATCAAAAGGAAAAATCGGAACCCTTATAGGATCACTTTGTTGTCCGTCAATCTGTCTGTCTGTCAAGACCATTATCTCGGGAACGCGTGGCCGTATCGAGTTGAAATTAAAACCATATACTTAGGCTACGGTCAATTTGTATTTAGAAATATACAAGTATGTTTATCAGTTGTCTAGTACTCATAACACAAGCTCTGCTTAGCTTGGGACTAGACGGCGTTATGTGATATGATAGTTGTGTGGAATTGAAGATGTGAAAAATTCAAACTTCTAAGTTAACGGAAAAAAAGATAAGGCCGTTTATACAGCAAAAAACGTATATTTCGACATTCAAGAGAACCAACATTCTAGAGTACTTCCCGTAGACCCAGAATCCTGAAATTTTGCATAAAGCATGGTCTTATAACACAAGTATAGGAATAAATTTTAAAACAGAAAATTTGTTGTAACGTCACAAAAAAAAAAAAATTTTGCGATCCGGAAAAAACTTCGAGACTCCAATCAGGAACTCAAAACTCAAAATCAAATTGAACTCTTTACGTAGGTAAGTTTGTACGGAACCCTCAGTGCGCGAGTCCGACTCGCACTTGCTCATTTTTTTATCATAATTATTAACTTTGTGGCTGGCTTACGACCCAGCGCATGTTAGTGCGAGTTACATGTGTTCGATTTTATGGATCAACACGACAATGAAGCTAAAATTCTGGTGTTCCTTGAACACGGCAGGATGGTGCTTACGCACTTGGCAGAGTAGCTACTGCTGTACCAACTGACTACAACACTAGAGAAACTCACAAGCACGGTGCTCACGGGCTGCAGGTGCCCCTTGAACACGGCACGATGGTGCTTGCGCACTTGGCGGAGGAGCTACTGCTGTGCCTACTGACTTATAACACTAGAGAGACTCATAAGCACACTGCGCATGTGCTGCAGGTGTCCCTTGAACACGGTAGGGTGGCGCTTGCGCACGTGGCGAAGGAGCTACTGCTGTACCTACTGACTATAACACTAGAGAGAGACTCACAAGCACACTGCGCACGTGCTGCAGATGTCCCTTGAACACGGCAGGGTGGTGCTTGCGCACGTGGCGGATGAGTTGCTCGCCGCGCACGTAGGCGCGCGCCGACACGCAGTACATGCAGCGCCGAGGCCGGTCCAGCGTGTGCGTATCCAAGTGGCGCCGTAAGTTCACCTCTGAGTGGAACGACTTTAAGCACACTTCACAACTGTATGCTGTAAACATTAGAAAATAATAAATAATGTGCCATTCTAAAATTTTATTATCTATGTTAAATAAAACTAATTAAGAAGAGTCCTATTAAGAATTACATGTCCAATATTGGTGCTGTACAGAAAAATTGAGCTATTATTATGACAGTGTTGAGCCAAATTTTGCTTGATTGATGACTATTAATCAAAATGTTCAATCATAACTAATGTCTAACAACTAAAAAAGTTAATCATTAGTCATAATTGATGATTAGTTTTAGTCATTAGTCATGATTAAATTTTTTATGACTAATTTTATGTTCGCTTACTGTTAAAAAAAAAAAAAAAATACAAAAAAGAAATAAAAAAAATGTGAAACCCAAATAAGATAAAATCTCGATCTGAAAAGTATGAAACAAAAAGATATCCTTAATGTGTAAATTTCAAATGATAGCCGTGGTCGTATTTAATCATTGGTCATTCAATCATGATTTATTTAGTCATGATTCTGATAAAAAAAATTGTCATGATTTAGTCTTTTGTTTGTCAAAAGAATCAATCATAACTAAATCAATCTTGATTAAATTAGTCATGACTAATCACTTGATTGAAAAAATTAGTTGATTGACCCAACACTTCAAATAGCATAATATATGCAACTTGATAAAGCACTAACTTCAAATCACACATTTTTTTTTTTTTAACACTTACGCTTTTCATCTAAATGCACTTTCAAATGATTTTCCAAACTAGCTTCACTGATGAATTCTTTTGTGTTGTATGTACACGATGACACAGGACAAAATAATTTATCTAATCCCATATGTTCTCTCATGTGAATCAGGAGCCTGGAAGCAAATGTACAATCTATACTTAATAATAAAAATTTAATCTAATATATAAAAATCTTGTGTCAGTGTTTGTTATCGAACATCTCCGAAACGGGTTGACCGATTTTTATGTTCTTTTTTTTTGTGTATTTTTGGTAGGTCTAGAATAGGTCGTAGGCTACTCTTTACTCTCCTACCCCATCCTCCATTTTTTAGTAAATGCTATATAAATAACATAACTTAAAAATAATAAAATAAGCAACGCTACGACCCACGGAAGCAGAGCCGTAACCAAAGTCGCGGGTGAAACCGTGTGGGACAGCTAACTGATTATATTCCTAAACTACAAAAATAAATTAAACATTCACTAAGTAGATGGTCGGAAGTTTCTTGCATGTTGACTGGGCAGTTTGAGAAGCTACTTGTTGCTAAGAAACAGAGAGACATTAGTCTAGACATATGAGAGTGAGATGACGCTACCTGGCTCTGGTGGAGAAGGTCTGGCCGCAACTGCTGCAGAGGTTACCGGTGTGCTTGTCTAGATGGCGCTGCAGCTGCACGCGCTGGATGTACGACTTGCCGCACACTGCACACTTGTACGGTTTCTCCGACACGTGCGTGAGTGCGTGCCGCCGCATCACCTCGATCGTGAACGTGCTGTAGCCGCACTGCACACAGCCACGTATTACTCATTTGTAGGGGCTAATTTTGTGGGATATCTGTAACCTAGGTAACTAAACATCTAACTCCTTTTTAAACTTCAAATCAATCATTAGAATTTTTACAAAATTAAAGTAGACAATATGTTATAATGGCTACCATCTGTAGATTTTTCAAGATTTTGATGTTGAATTTAATTTACCAACAGTTCACTTACCTTTTAACTCCTAATGCTGTGATAGCAGTAAACAAATAATTAATGGTTTTAATGAAAATACATTATTGTTTATTACACTTATATTATAAAAGCGAAATTTTGTCACATTCCAATGGCTGAACAGATTTCGATGAAACTTGGTAGACAGGTAGACCGTGTCTTGCAAGCAGGGACCGTACAACCCCGAATATAAGTTAATTCTTTCAAAAGGGTTACAGATTGTATGCCTACAGTAACGGAAAATGTTACCTCTTCGTAGTGTTAGCCCTTTCATAACACTAACGTTAGGGTAACCCTATCAATAAGTTAACTAGTTCAAGATGTTACCGGTTCCAATTGAAGCAGATAACCCTTTGAAAGGGTTTGTCGGGGTAATCAAAGGGTTTTAAATAAAACCATTTTAAATTACGTTGGAGTGGAAGAATAGATTTTAACCTTCCCTTCGGGCACTAAATGATGAGTGAGACAATCCAATGACTTTTATGATTCCGTAAAAAAGACAAGATTATACATGAAACAATCCCGACTATTCCAGAAAAAAAATACATTTAACTTTAAAATCACTGCAATAATAACCATAAAATAATCGTATGTGTATGGACTGCGGAGTCGCTAGGTCCTAGTTTTAGTTAGTAATTGACCAAGTTATGCAGCCTTAACTAAAGTTAACTTGGTATAATTAGTCCTTACCACATCACAGGCAAATTTCTTCTCGCCATGTATTTCCAGGTGTTTGGTCATGGCGGCTCGGGAGCTGGTCCACTTGCTACAGTGGTGACATTGATACTGATCAGGTGTTTCTGTACAAAAATCCTTGTCTCCTTAATACAATATGTTGTGTCACATGTGTTGGTAGTTGGCAAAATGATTTAGAAAAAAAGATTATTGTTGTAATAGCTTGTAATAAAAGAATTCCGAAGAAGAGTCCAAATTCAGTACAAAATTTAAAGGTAGCTACTAATTTATATCAACTCAGCTTGGGGTCTTGCGGGATGGTCTCACAGACATGGTAGCATGGTTGGCATAGTGATTGAGGGATTCGCTGCTATGCAGTGGGTCGCTTAAAAGTGAACCACCCAGTTTTTCCAACAACATGGTATTTTGCCTGTCATTTTAAAACATTTGACAGAGAAAACATATTCATCATTTATTCTATAAGACTGAAAATAAAACATGATATTACCTGCATGTACTTTGTGCCAATGGTTAACCAATTTGGAAAAATTCTTTGTTGAGAATAGACAGTGCTTGCAATTAAAAGCTGTTTTTATAATATGTTGCAACCTTATGTGGACCATTAAATTGTCTTTTCTGGAAAATTTTGCATCACAAATCTGTGGAGAAAGACAAACATTATGATTAAAATAAATGTTTATTGATTCCAAAAAATATAGAACCCCACACTTAATGTGAATAAGAAGGTATTATGCTAATATGGCTGAAATAAATCATTCTAGTTATGTATAGAATGATGACAATGAACCTACATTATGTAGATTTTTTTGTTAACTAATATTACAAAAAATACTTAAACAAACCCTATAATAATATGGGCACAAAGTTAAATAAAGGTCATGGCAACCATTTTTATGTTGAAGTCAGAAAGACAAACATTTTATATTATTAGTAAATCAATTAAGATACTCCTACCAAAGATTTCTTCACAAGTTATGTAATAAAATCAAGTGTTACTAACTGCAAATCTACAAACACACAGAGCAGGAGTTCCCAAAGTGTACGATGTGACACTGGGGGTTGTGGAAACAGTTACTTTGGCTCAGGGTGATGGTGCTTTCAATAATTTATTATCAATGAAAAACAGCTAATGTTATATGAGCCTTCCTGGACTTTGATTTGGTAAAAACAATGCATTTCAATTTTGGAGCAATGATACATTGCTAGAATATGCTACTCTGAGTGTGCTTTGAAGTTTAAAACAAGAAAAAAGTAGCTATGTCAAAACTTCAAATTGTGAAGTTATGCTCAGAACTAATTAGGAATAACTACAACAGTTTTAACATGTAAAAGCTTTTTTTTCTTTGACCATCACAGTTATTTACAGTTCATTTTTTGTCAATAGCTTCACTGTGAAATAGTGTTCCGATTCATCCACCATTGTTTAATCCCCACAGATGATACACAGACACGGATATGGTGGTATGTTATGTGTTGAGATATTTATAGTATAAGTAGGATTCCAATGATAAAAAAACTTACTTCACAACTAAATGAGGCTTGTCCTTTTCCATCACACCCACTCTGTGCCATATGCCGAAGCACATGTGAGCGCCGGACAAATGTTCGCTTACAGTGTGTACATGCAAAAATTACTCTCTCATGAACATTCGTAATGTGGTTAACCAAAGTTTTCTTATCTGGACAACTGACATTGCACTTATCACAAGAAACACTATTGGGTAGCTTGGAGTGCTCATTATAAAGATGCTCTGAGAAGCTTTTCTTAAACCTGAACTTTTTGGGGCACTCTTTACAACTGTACGCTGCCTGAAAATACAACAGATAATAAGACAAGATAATAATGAATTTAAGTAAGATATCAGTTCTGTCATTTTTGAACTTCCAACTCTTCAGTAATGGTTTTTCTGGAAGACTGCATTTTGTATTCAGTAGCTGTCAAGCATTCCACTTCCTGAACAAAATTTACTAGCGGTCTTGCATACCTATCGAAAGTTACATGGGTCTCAAACATTCTCAGTAATGAATTCCTACATTCTATTCTACGTTCTTCTCGATCAGCAATATTATTACATATCAAGCGCCTACTTAACTATTTAATGTGATCATTGAATGTATGTCAAATATTTTGTGTTTACCTTTGAGAAAACCATTTCAGTATATTCTAAGGCGCGACACCGTTTGTGGTGTATCAATAACTGCTTTCCTGTTTGGAAAGTCTTATTGCAAACGTTACAGATGTATTCAACATCTGTAGAACTTATCTCGTTTTCCTTCTTCATAATCACAACACTATAAGAATCGTTTTTCACCAGGTTTTTGTTAGATGTTTTCAGTTGCTTTTTTTTGGACCCAGGCGGTCGCTTTATCTTCTTTCGTTTGGGTGCCATTTGTATAAAAAAGATGATAAAACTAGTGTTATTTACATTTATTTCTAAGATTGTTGTTTACCAAAAGATGTGCAATAAGTTCACTTATATAAAATTTGATATTCTTTTCACTCAGGCGCTAAAGGCTCCTTCTCCTTGGAACAATCAAGCGCCACGTATAATAATCATTTTAGGCGTCCATTACACGGTCATGCAAGCGTCAATCCAAACTATCAATTATGAATGATGTTTGAATGACGGAATGTTATCGCCATTATGTTTTCGTACTTTTCGTCATGCAAACGTCAGTCATCACATTCGACGGTAGGTTTTTCCTCAAGCAAAATATTTGACTTTGGCAAAACTGACAGCAAAATCTATCGTGTATTGGAAGCCTTATATTGCGCGTATGACGTACAGTGTTGCCAGCAAAGAGTATAGTAAATACAGGGAAAAATGTGACAGTAAAGCTGTAGCAAACCATATGTATTCGATACTGAGTAACGGGTGTGCCATTCAGTACAGAGTAACCAAACGTCCCACAAACGCATTTCGTTACTCGTTACTCTCATTTTTCGTAATATGGTCTATGGGTACCTGCTGGGTTAGTGTGGATAAGAGACAGAGCTATACAGGTTGTCTAGCGCCATCTCTTACCCACAGTGACAGCATCGGACTTGATTCCAGTACTCGAGCCAGAGAGAATCAATTTTGTACTCGCAGACTCGATAAAGGGGAGTACGCCTGACTCGAGCCTAGTATTCGAGTTAGATTGACTCGCTCGTTCTGTAGTACTACGTAGTTTTAGTTTTGAGATACCTTTAAAACGTCAAAATTTTAATGTGCAGGAGTTTCGATTAAAAAGAAACTTTCTTCAAGCTCACTTGATTCGTCTAGATGTGATGTTTATACGAAATTAATAACTTGATTTATATTTTTAATAAGTAAAATTACTTGTAAATTTTAAATTAACCCGTGTTTTTATTTATGTTATATACATCTTAACTTCTTCTTCTTCTTTTCGTGTCGATGTACTCTAACTAAATTTTTTCTGACCAGTATTTGGCAACCTCTACGGCTCTGTTATTGGCCTCGTATAGATCCTGAAAACTGCAGGTGGTTGTGCAGGATGGACAGCATAGCAAATGACGCATGTCCTGTGCAGCGGCTCCACACTGGCACTGTGTTAGAGATGGGTCGAGGAAGCCCCATTTGGCCAAATTGTTTTTACAACGGCCAACCTGGGTCCGCAGTCGGTTAAGAGATTTCCAGATTGGCCACTGCAATTCGTATCCAGGGGGGAGATCCAGGGGGTGCATGAAAGGAGCCTCCCCGAGCGGCGTTAAAAATATCGCACAGCGATTCTAAACGCCCGGCGCACCCTGGACAGCTAGCACTCGGTAACGCAGAGTCTAGCTGACTAATCCTTTCACCACGATGTCTCAAACTCAAACTACATCTTAACTAATAAATATTATAACTTAATAAATATTTAAACAAATTGAAAATAATATTATGTACAAACTGGTAGAAAAAGAACTCATAGGGCATCAAAAAATTCGTCCACATCGATGTCAATGGGAAAAGTGCCCAGAACGCTGGCAGCATTGCCACGCTGGATGGCAATGCTAATTCCATGACCAAAGAAAAGCCCAGCCCTCTGGTCACGCGAAGAGTCGACCAGCTGTTTGCTGATATCCCGAACAACTCGATGAGCGCTCGGACCCCATGGCCCCAGTGTTTCAACCCCGAACGGCTCAAATATATAACCTCCGATGAGGTTATTATATTTACGCCGTTTGAGGTTTTCTGCACCTGCAGCAGCCGCCCCAGCACAACCTGCCGTACTCAGAAGATGGGATGGCGCAAGGGTGTCGACACATGTTGCATCCCACACCAAAGGCCTACCCAATTTCCAAGGCATTATAGTCATCCCGTCTGGCCTCTTCCCATCGTCACGTGCCAAGCCATTGGGTTCTAAAACAGCTGGCACCCCAGCGGTGACAAGAGCTCGGCGGATGATGTCATTAATACTGGCATGTCGTGCTGTCCGACCAGCGCTTGTAAATTGGGTAAAAGCTAATTTAAAACCAAATTAAATTAACTTCTAAAATTACCTCTTTATTACGTAATAAAACAAATAGAATTTGATCTTTAGATTTCTGGTTCCCAGGTACCTCTTTAGTACGTTCTATGGATTTCTTTTTAAATTTTTAAAGGTTCGATTTACTATCGTTGTGTCATCATGCTCAACCTACAAGCTGTTTGAAGTTTAGTCCTATTCGATTTTTCCTTTTTACTCTAAAATTGGTAACAAACTCGTGTTCTGTACTTGAATTTTTAGATTCAAGTTCGAATCGAATTCCCAATTTAAAAGTTCTAGACTCGTGTCAGCATTCGAGTCAGTGTTCGAGTCAGTACTCGACTTGGTATTCGAGTCCTAGACTCAGTCAGCAATCGAGTTCTAGACTCGAACGGGGAAGCGAGTCATGATTCGAATACTGTTAAACCGACTCAAATCGACTCGATTCACAAAAATGACTCGGCACATCACTACTGGAGAGTATTTAGAGCTCAATAAATACCTGACTTAAAGGTACTAGTGACCAGGTCAGTAAAATCCAAAAAAAAAACAATAAAATTAACAAAAATATAAAAACTGACAGCAGTGAATTGAAATGTCAATTTGTGACGGAGACATTAATGTCAGTTTTGAAAAGTTTTTTTTTTTCTGTTTACCCCTTAGGGAAGGTTATAGTCGTTTGACCATATCGCCTATTCTTTCGTCCATGTTTCCTTGAGTATTTCTTTTTGTTTTACATTAGAATGGGTAAAGTATACCCTTTACCCATTCTAATGTACTGTAATGCACATTCTGATGTTTTTGAAATAATTGGCAGCAAATGTATCAATTTAGCCTTCTCAACAAACTTCGCTGAGGTAACTAAAACTACAATTAAATTCTCAGCTCCATTTGACCGAGATCGCGCCTATTTCAATGATTCCACATATTATTCCAGTTGCGCAGACACTTGAGATACAAAACTACATCAATTTTACATCACAATATTCACTAGGAATCAATTTGCGAATAATTAAAACAGCCACTGAACTTTACCCGAAGAAATCCCGCCAAAAACTCCTTTTTGATAAGTTTCATAATTACGATGCGTTCACTTTATTATTTATTTATCTTTATTCCAAAAAGGTAAGTAACTTATAAGATAAGCCCCACAAAACCGTTGCAATGGTTTGACTGTGGGTTTTTTTTTATTGGGTGGGAAAATCATCTTATGACAAATCCCGCTCTTGGGCGGGGCGGGAGATAGTGTCAGAATTTTACTGACTAAAAACCCACTCCTGTTCCTTCGTTGCCTTCGTCCCAGGGCCCTGGGTTTCATTTTCACACTACCCATGGCCCCAGTAGGCCTCGACCCTGCTGGGCCCCTACGATTTGCTGACATCTCCCTGAGGCGCGCGCGGAACAATACGCGCCGTCGACGACTTGGGCTCGGTCCGGACGGTCGGACGGCGGGCTACCCATTGCTCGCCGTCAGCAAGCCCGCGCCCACGGTGGCCGGAAATCGGGATCAGAATCCCGGCGGCGGACAGGGCGTAAGGACCGTTGCCTCACGCGATCGGCCGCCTCCTTTGCTAGCATTACTGCTTCGCAGAAGGTGGCGGCCGCCTGCCACTCCTCCTCGCTCCGGACCATGGCCTGAACCAAGGCCCGGCGCGAGAGTTGACTGTGGTGTCGGTGAGTCTCTAGACATACTTATATGTACTTAAAATATTTCTAAATAATATAATGTTAATTTGCGTTCTAAATCTATTTGTGTTTGTTTCACTCCTTATGTTTGCCGGCAGACTGTTCACTAGTATGGTAGTATGGTATTCTCTTTTTTTGTGTTTATTTATCTTTATTATCTATCTTTATTTACTAATAAATGAAGTTTGTTTATTTTAGATCTCATATTCGTATTACGCTTATTCAAATTACACATAACTTGGTTAAAAACATAGTTAAAAAGTTTGATGATTTATAAAAGTTATTTTGGACATGTTGTCTGATGTTGCAAATACCTACCAATGACCATTTATTCATTTTTGGTAACCACTAGTAAGAGCAGCAGCTCAATTCTGTTTGTTTGCCGACATAGAAATTATAACAAACACTTATTTTTTATGTTACATACATAAACATTAATAACACATCTGTGTTAGTTCCCATGGTAACCAAGGGTGTAAACGAAATAATCAAAATCATCATGACAACGTGTTTGACACAGTAAGTTATTCTTGATTTTAGTGAACATCAGTGTACTTATTATAAATATTTCTGGAACTATTGATTACTGTTAATTATTTTTATACGTTGTGTAGCATTATGAACTATGGAAAAAGATTTAGATCCAGACGTTATCAAAACGACGCAAGTAGCCTTGGGAAAATATGTAAAGCGTCCGCCGTTAAGTGAGAAATTATTGAAGAAACCACCATTTCGATTTTTGCATGATATATTTACGACGGTAAGTCGAGCCTACGTATCTATTGTATAATTAATATAAAACTTTTTAGCCTGTCTTCGCATGTCCACTTGTCCAGGGTGCGGTTTGGATAACGAGAAACGGCGCGACGCCTGACCGCGGTTCGTTGCTGAGTCGTTCAAAGATATGGTGCCGAGCCGTGTCGTGCGGATGCATCGGTACCGTGCATGGTACCTAGGGTGCCGCGTCATAGCACACCACGAAACCGTTTTGGTTTGTGTGACAAGCGTTAACTCAAAATGCTGCGGTCAAGCGGCGCGCTGAACTGCCGTTTCAGTTACAACGCTTTGCACCGTGGTAATATAGGTACTGTGACCAAGCTCTTACAAATTGCGAATTCCAATCTAACGTCATGTAGTGAGCGTCCCGCTGGGTATCGATCGCAATTCTTTTAAGGCTGTTGTTACTTTATGGCTAAGAACTCACGAAGCGGTTTTCACCCGCGCCCGCCGCGGTGGCGGAGCTATTGTTTTATTTTTCTGCGCCGGTTACGCAGCCGCCGCAGTTGCGATTATTATCTGCAAAGCGGGCGGTTATTGCAGAACGGGCGGTTAATTATACCAGAAACAAGCTGTTGCGTTATACTTACTTCGCAGAATTAAAGAAGGCCAAAAATTTTTTCCACTGATTGTGGACCATCGGATTTCACGTCAGATATCTGTACCTTCCGCCGGCCACTGCGGGTGCCAACCGATCGCAGAGCGTGAGGGCGCAACCCGCCGCGGTTGCGGGTGACCACAGCCCACGCGATTCTACTAGCTGCCCGCTAGTGCAGCAGCATACGAAAACAACCGTAGGTACACACCGCGGGCATTAAACGCGTCGTCAAATGTGCTTTAGTTTTTGACATATATCAGCATTCTACAGAAGCTGCGGGCTCGCAACCGTGGCGAACGCAGGCGAAAACCGATTCGTGAATAAGTTTGCCAATCAATGCGTTGGATGAAATAACAATTAGCTTTTAAACCATGTTTACATGTACGATAGAAGGATCTTAAGGAAGACAGCCTTTTATTGTTAAATTTTAATGTAATTAGTCACAAAGGGCCCGCGCCGGGACAGAAGTATTAATACCGGTATGCTCGATAGATAACGTTCTACACAAATAGCACTTTACACAAAAAACTCATTGATAAGTTTCGTCATCCACGCGAACGAAGTCGCGGGCACAGCTAGTAACAAATAAACCCATTCGGTACAGCACGCATGTAGCGAACTGAGCTGACCTGTGGGGATGAATTTTTTCCTTGAAATGAAGGAAGTGAAAGTAACTCCAGTATTACCGTAGCTTCAATTTACATTTAAAAAATGATCCCAGAAAAACCAAATAAAAACAAGTTTTGTTTTTAATAAATATTTTTCATTTGAGTTATTGTTTAGTGTTGTAGCCAAATATCCCTAAGTTGGCCTCAAAAAATCCTTGGTGGCAAACAACTTGATGTTATTGCGGAAACAGTAGTTTTAAGTAACTATAACTTTCGATTATAACATAACAGTGGGGTACTCACGTTAGAACACTGTCAGGTAGATTAAGCTCAGCGGCATAAAATGCAGTAAGAAAAATAAGGATAGACAGTTACTACGTTTATTTTCACAACATTATGGTTTATGGCATCCGCATATTGTTGTAGGGATCTGCAGCTGATGTAGAATCAATTTTCATATCGTAAAAGAGAGCAATCCAATCAAGCAAAATTATAAATAGCCCTATTTTTAAAATGTGTACTTACGAATCCATTAGAAACATATTCAAAGAAATAGATATACTGACTCTGCCTCCACTAAATATTTTAGAAAGTAGGTTTTTGTACGTTCGCAAAAACTTAGGACTTTTCAAATAGAAGCGATTTTCATAATATAAATACGCTTTGGAAATTTTAATACCCAAATGGAGATTAACTAAGACAAACAAGTCATTTCTCATAAGAATACGCTTTTATAGCAAGCTGCCAAAGTGGGTTATAGAACTTAGCGAGGAAAAGTTCAAAAGCCATATCAAGCGTGTCATTACCAAAAAAGTGTACCTATTCCAAGATTAAAGACTACATTGAAGACACGCTTGTTTGGCAATGAATGCTTATTTACAAGCCTACTGAGGCCATGGGTTGTGCAAAAGAGGACCCCGGGGCCCTGGAACGAAAGCAAAGTAGCAACATAGGAATGGGTTTTAGGAAGTAAAAGTCTGACACGGCCTCCCACTCCTCCCTAGAGCGAGAGAAGTCATTGGATGATTTCCTACCTTAAAACAAAGAATCGACTACCTTTCGGACCTCCATAAGCCAGTAACTGGGTAACACGATACTAGAATTACTATAACTACTACTACTATCCCCAAAGACTGATGGTAAGACTTTCTGGCGACTGACTATCTATAATGACTGTCAAAGATCTACGAATGACAATCGGGACCAACGGCCTAGCGTGCTCTCCGAGGCACGGTGTCAGTAATGTCCTAAATAAACTTAGAAAAAAACATGTAAATTGAAAAACTCACATTACTTTTTGCCCGATTTCGAACCCGCAACCTCATGCATGAGAGGCGGGTACCTTAACCACTGGGCCATCACGACGATCCACACCTATTAATATTATAATTAGTAAAATATTTAAAAAGAAAAGAGTATCCATGGCGTTTTTGCCAGTTCTCCATTGGAAACGACCAATTGGAACCGTGATATTGATATTTTTAGGTATTGTTGGCCTATGTAAACTATATTTTTATTTTATTTTTCCTAATTTATATACCTACGAACCTTTCTTAAATTTCAGGTATTAAAGACAACAGGTTTCTTTGGAAATTTGTTTGAGGAAAATGAACTGGTATCAGATAATGTAAAAGACAGAGATAGCAAAATATCATTTCTTAACAAAGTGATATTTGTTTTGAGTAAGTTGATTTAAATAATTACTTCTACTAGGTACCCTATTTAGTATACTTTGTTGCAAGTTGCTTAATGTGCTATTATTTTGACACGTAAATAGGTACCACAACAGGACAATCACTAGCTGCAAAACCATCTAAAATAGTTGCTGGTCAAGAACCCGAGAAAACTAATGAATTACTTCAGTGTTTGGCTAAAGCACTCGATGAAAAACTATCTTCAGAAGAAGCTGTAAAAAAATACAAAGAAAATACAAAACCAGCTCAAAATTCTGAAACTAAAAACAAGGAGCCAATCAAATCAACCAAGAAAGCAACAGACTCGAAAAAGTTAACATCGCGAAGCAGTGACAAGTTGAGTAGTCAAAGAAATGATGTGACACGAACTACAACTAAGCAAGAAAAAGAAAAGGTACATGATGTTAAATCAAAAAGAAAAGAAAATGGATCGATCAAACCGGAACCACAAAATCTCAAGAAAATACAACAATCAAAAACAATCAATGCAAAAAACGGAAAGGAAAATACTAAGGAAAAAAAAGATCTGCCGACAGATGATAACACACAAAAGCGGATTAGAAATACGTCGTCCAATTCTAGGGAGAGAGAAAAGGGGCACGAAACGTTAAATAAAGCTCAAAGCCAAGAATCGAATACAACCGTAGAAAAAGGAGATGAACTAGGCAAACAAATAAATGTTCATCAAGTTGTAAGTCCTAGAATCGAACAGGATGTCGAAGGAAAACTTAACAGCTCCTACACGATAGCCGAAAATGAGATGAACTCATCGTCATCTTCAAATGATTTAAATGAAATGTCAAATAATAATAATAAACAAGACGAAATAAACTCACAAGAAATAAATGTAAATAAAGAAACAGCATTTATTGATGTTGAATATCAAAATCAAACAAATACTGAATATAAAGTTGATTTAAAATCAAAAATTTTGGATATAGATGTAAATATTGAAGAAGCAGCACAAAAAATCAACACCCAAGCTCTTATCGAACCCGAAAGCAAAATTATAAATACGGAAAAGGACTCTGTGACTTTATCTAAAGATCCATTGAGTACAACAAGTGATTCAAAAATTCCTCGACCACCCAGTGTAAGGCCTTCATCTTCTAGACCAGGAGCTCCGCGAATGAGGGAAAAGCTGGACAACGTTATAAAAGATTCAGATAATTTGCTCTTAGGTAAAGTCAACATAATCATTGAAAATACCCAGAACGAAGAGGTTTGTAGAAATTATCACTCGCGTGTGTACCTATATAATTATTGTGTATTTATAAAACATTGGGTATATGTTTTAAATAAGCAAACTATAACTGCAGGAAGAAGAAACAAGTCTGTTAGTAATAGAACAACATGGAGCCTTCAATTCAGTTCCACAAGACCAGCAAGAACTGCAGCTATCATCGAACGAACATGGACATCTAGTTCAACAAATTTTAGACTCCCAGAAAGAGCTGTCTCACTTAACAGGAAAAACAGAGATTGTATGTATTCCTTCATTTAATTCTTAAAGAGAATATTAAATTTATTGATTCTTTGTATTTTTGCAGGAGTGGCAATTCGGAGCTCAGAAAGCCAGAGAAGCGATGAACCAAGAAATCGAGCAACTTCGGTTTAATATCCAAGGTTTGTCTCGGGTAGCGAATCCCTTGGGGAAATTATTAGATCACATCCAAGAAGATGTTGAAGTGATGCGTCAGGAACTTCATCAGTGGTCAAACATTTACGAAGACGTTACCAAAGAGATGCTTAAACAAAAGACGTGAGTTTTTCGCTTTCACACAGTCTTCTTCTAAGTCGACGGAAGATTTCCTGTACTGTACTGCGATCACGCAAATTAATTATCCATCTTTTGTTGTTCTGCTGAATCTGTTTCAGGGAAGTTAAAGATAAATATATAATATATACGTGAATACAGTTCAAAATATTCCCAAAATACAATTATTATTGGTGCAGCTCTGCCTGAATTCACTTGCCAAAGCCCAATCCCTTTAGCAAGAGAATTGGAGGTGAATACCTCTTTTTATTTTAAGATACCCCACTCTGTATTTAAAACTTACAGATACTATACTAACTTTAAGTACTACCATTTTATTTTTCAGCTTGAACGAAGACTCGTTGACGCCGTTCCATACTAAATTAAAACAAATAGAAAGGGACATTGAAGAAAAACATGATAAAATAAACGACCTTAAGATAATGATACACAAAAATGGTTTTAGAATTGAGAAGTTACTTACGAGTGGGAGTGTGCAATAACAATTTAACATGTAGATTTGATTACAATAAACTTAATCAAATTAGATTTTTCAATTTATTTCAATAAAATCAAAACGACCTCAAAATGAAACCAGGTACATTCATCATCAATTTATTTTCCTAAAAAAATGTGCGAAATAAAATAAGTAGGCAGTTATTACTTATTACTTTGCTTTATAAGTGATAAAAATTAACAATCACTTGATCAAAATACCATTTGTGGGTAGATTAACATTAGTAGGTAATTCAACATACAAATTATTCAATAACAGCTATGTATTAATTCGTCTTCAGACGAATCATTTTTGTTTGCACCATCATCATCCGCGTCGATATCAGATTGATAATTATGGATTCTATGGTGCTGATTTACACCCGAGTGATCACATTTTTAGTAAGAAATTGAATTTTACTAAAGCACTAGAAAAATTCACCAGCCATTATAAAACCAATATTTCGCAATTAAATTTATTTTTTTTATTCTGGATAGGATCGCGCTTGACCGCCATTTCACCTGATGGAAAGCGATGAGGCGGTCGACGATGGAACGCGCTTACCTAGAAGTAACCTATTCACTCTTGACTTAAAGATTTCCGGGTTGTAGCTATCAGGAAACACACATTCCGGCAAGGAATTCCACTCTTTAGCTGTACGCACAATGAATGTGTTCCCAAAACGTTTTGTGCGTATAGGTAATTAAATGGGGGGTTAAACCAGTTTTGCAGATTTTCCACTAAAACCAGTTTTAGTGGAAAATCCACTAAGTTAGCAACACTGCACACTATATTTTTTGCCCAAAAATTCTTTATTATCTTATATCTTAGGACTTGCAATTATATATGCGCGACGAGAACTCCCGATTGCCTATTTGTCATGAAAGACAGAAAATTAGTACTTGAAAAACATTTCTGTGGTTTGCAGAAAAACCATAGAAACAATTGTAGCTCAAAAGTTTGACTTTTTAAGACATTACTGATGGTATTGAATAGTGATTTAAAGACTTTAAAAAAAAAAAATCAGGGTTTATTTGTTCAAGATAACAGAGTTATGGCTGATTTTGTAAATTTATGATTTCTTTTTTTTACCACCATATTATTACGTATTAGGAATTTAGGATAATAATATGTAACTAGGACTGAAATGTTCTTTTTATTTACACTTATGAACTTACACACAAAGGAATCCTAATTAAGCAGGATATGGGAATTATTGTAATTCAAACTTTTTTGAATAGGGTTATCACGTCGCACAGTAGCTACGTATATTTTTGTCCCAAAAATTCGGAAATGCCTTTTTATTATCTATATCTATTTTATATATGCGCGACGAGAACTCCCGATTGCCTATTTGTCATAACAGGCAGAAAATTAGTACCTACTTGAAAAAAAATTCTATGGTTTCCAGAATGATGACTCCGTTAACGGACCAAAGCGTCCTATATCAAAAGGTCAGCGGATAGTTATGGTGCACACTGGATCAGAAGCAGATTTGTTCCAAATGCCCTGCTGATGTTCAAATCTAGAAACAAAACTGGAGATTATCATGATGACATGAATTTCCTAAATTATGAGAAATGGTTAAGGACTCAACTGATTCCAAATTTGAGTCCTAACTCGGTGGTGGTTATCGATAATACTCCATACCACAACAAAATTTTGAATCCTGCCCCTACATCCGATGATAAGAAGGCAAAAATGGAATCGTGGTTAGCAGAAAAGGGTTTACCATATGAAACTGATATGCGTTCCGCAACTTTATGATTTAATAAAAAACATAGCGTTTTGATATTTATTTTATTTGGTCCCTGTATCTGGAAATTTATATTCGAATTTCGGTTAAAAAAAAAAAAAATGAATGCCAATAACACTTTTACGAGTATACATGCGCGAAAGTTCGCAGAGCCTATGTTCAGGCTCGCCACATAGACTCAAGAGTCTGAATCCGTTTATCTACTACTCATGTGGTGAATATAGTGTGCAGAATATCGCGTAGTGTAATAGGCCGTTTAATGCTAAATTGGCTAAATGCCTACTGCGCCCTTATATTTTATTAAATCCCCATCGTCGAAAAACGAACTCAGTGTCAGAAGACCGTCTCAATGCATCTCTTCAACTCATATTCTAGGACTGTGCTGTGAGCCTATCTTCAGTTTAACGAGCTTACCAAGGTTAGTGAGATAAAAAACCAAATGCAACGTTTTTACGTAACTTATTTAATTTATCACAAAGTTACAGAAACACATACACTTACAAGCCTTATAATTTAATATCTAATTACGCTAAAATTAACGTTCAGTAGGTACTTGGCCTACATTAATGCTGATTAGGTATTCGATTCGATTTCGTCTAGCTAGTCTATGGCTAATTTACATTGATCCAGTGGTTAAATCTTGTACTGAAATCAAGTGACCCTAGAAAGTTGGAGGGAAGTTAAAACTCAAAAAAAAAACATCACGGGCAACTTGACGTCATCATTTTTATTAACGAAAAAAACTGTTTATCATTTTCAAAACTACTAGTGCTCGATTTCTGGTTACATCACAAACTTGAAAAAATGCTAAAATGCAGTTTTATTTTCCTCTAAAATTGAGTCTATGGTTCTCTCGTCTAGCACGGATAAACTTGACTTTAGTTTTGAGATGTCTACCTGAAAAATCACCATGTACAAACTGACCAGACTCCGACTAATTTTGAAGGTAGCATCCATACTAGTTTTTTTCCTTAGTTCACTTCTTCAACCAGTCTGCCGTAAGTCTCCCGTTGTTTGACGACAGATCATAGTACCGCTCACCGCGCCGCTGCGCCGTTACACCTGATGCCTGACCCGACTACACTTTAAGCCCGGTTCTCCGAACGAACTGCGTCATCTGCACTCTGCCCGATTTCAATTATTCCGAGCTATCTCCGGGGCTATGACGATATGATAAAAGAAATGCCCAATTGTCTTGGATTTGAGTTATTGTCTGCATGCTAAGCTATCGTTTTTCGGTCCCATATTTCATGACGAGAAGGACACATTGTGCAAAAATGAACTCATTTGATACGTATATTTTCTCCTTTTTTAAAGAAAAAAAAAATGAGTAAATACATACTATACTCTCATTCGCGATAGCATTAGACAAAAGTTAAAAAAAGGTTGTTTTAGGGTACACTTTGTAATTACAGTTAAGATTGATGCTGAATTTATTATAATCAACTTATATAACAACTGTTATACTTAAATGAATTCATTTGAACTATCTTCTTAATTTATGAGACTTTTAATTAAATAAATTATT
Source organism: Mythimna vitellina (assembly GCA_949316375.1). NCBI lineage: Eukaryota > Metazoa > Arthropoda > Insecta > Lepidoptera > Noctuidae > Mythimna > Mythimna vitellina. The sequence goes on along the minus strand of OX438703.1, from coordinate 9,490,572 downwards.
TAGTTCTTACTTATACTACTAGTGTCTATGTTAAAAACCTAAAAGAAGCAGGGGTTGTCAGCACCTGGAACTATCTAATATTAGTTATTTCTATTTATATGAATGTTAAATAATTATCTTGTATTGTGTACAATTCATATGTTTTGTAAGGAGGAAACTTGTTGACATTTAAAAAAAATGTAAAAATATTTGAAATAATTGTTTATTTAAAAAAAAATCCATTTCATTTACCTAAGTGTTTAGTACTTAATTTACAATACTTAATCAAATTTATCTAAGTAGTTAATGTTAAATTTGTACATTGAAACCATAATTTATTAAAATTGTTTGAATTTATCTCGAAAAATAAATGTGCATACCTGCTCCTATGAACCTGTTTTGTCTAATGCAGAAGTGAATGGAGTATAGTGTGAAGAAAAAAGTGGAAAAATCGTAAAAGACGTAGGAATTACGTTTTCTCTGCAACATAAAATGATGAACACTTTAACAGTGCCACTAAAGAAGGCTCCATACCAAAAATCACCGCAAGCATTCGCGTGACGAAGGAATGTTCTTCGCGGAACAAAAATCTAGTCTAACTAATGTTTGCAAAAGAAATGTGTAAAGCAATGATTCTTCGCGGTGTCCTTACTATGGGTATGCACACGATATTCATAAAAAATGATTAGTTTTACAGGATAGTTATTTTAAGTCTATAGTTATACAGACAAACACCACTTCTGCACTAGCCCCGTTTTAATTGGAAAACACGACGGATGTCAATTATGTTTCCGTACAGTCTGCCATCAACCTGCCTAGGCCTTTTTGGGTCGACTTCCAGGCTAACCGGATGAATCTCAATACTAATATTTTACATGGAGCGATTGTCTATCTGATCTCCAAAACCCAGTGATGGGGTAACTAAGATACCCCTTAGGTCTTGCCAAGGGTATGGTGGTAGTTTGGTGTCAGATTTCTTGTCAAAGGTCTGTTAATGACGGCCAGGACAAACGTGGTTTCCGAGGCTCGGAGGAATCTCGAAGTTAAGGTCACCCATCCATAGACCGACTTCGCCAAGTATTATTATTTTAGCTAGTTACAAATTCTTTTAAACAAATCGCTTACAAAGGGCGGGCGCGACACAAGTCCTAAAGTGGCCTAATTATCGTACCTACGATCCCTATTCGCGGGCGCTAAGTGGCACTTAATGAGCGCCTATGAAAGCTCGCTGTTAGATTTGAAGTGATTGTAAATCTTGGTCCAGCGCGCCAAAATTTGAAAACCTGACAGTGCAATAACACAAAATAGAGATACAGGTACAGAAGTCAATCTCATGTATGTACTTCACTTTTCATACCTACGCTCGGCGATCGCGCTAGGGTCAGCGCGAGGCGTCGAACTGTCCGAATGCGACCGGGCGCGGTGATAAATGCCTATATGAATTGTAAAAATATTGCATGGCCATAAAATCATCTCTTTCTCGGCACGGGGCCTGTTTTGTGTTACGTTAAAACAAACCATCAAAATACAAGCAAATATCTATAACCTCTCTGAAACAACTGGTAGCCTAAAAAACGTCAATTCACTGTTTAATGTTGAATTTATACAACTGTCCGCTAAACAGTTAGAGTAAGGTTTGTTGGTCCATTTTTCCACGCAAAAGTTCACAGACGCATGTCTCAAACAGATAGCATTCGACCTCGCATTGAGCTGAATTGAGCCGAGATATCGAGTCCGTGAGCGGTGTCTATGTGTGCGTTGCTCGAGCGCGATTTGTATGTAGATTGACTTCTGTACCTATCTATTTTGTGGCAATAATATCGAGGCATTGCAATTTATTATGCGAGTCGTTAGTGAAAACGCGACAACGGTGCGGTGGTAAAATTTTCATATTAGTGGAGTTTACAACATAAAGGGAACACCTTTGTTATTGCTGTATTGGATTTCCAACCATCGGAACTGAGCCAAACGAAAAAAAGACTAATATAATAGGAGAATGGAACATCAGAATCAGAAGAACAGTAGTTTTGGTCCTCATGACATTTGTAAAATTATTGCAATAATATAATTTAGAGAACCTTACAAACAATTAGTTCACTTAGTTTATTCTACTACAAAATAGTTACACAACTTTAATAATGAACTGGTTTTATCGCTGACTGCGATATCTACCAGACAACCTTTGGATGAAATGAATACAAAAACTGGGCAGCCAGCAGTATCGCCTGCGTGAAAATAGGTTTCTCCATAAAAATTTTGAACCCCCGAATTTCAGAAAATGCTTTATTAGCGGTTACATACGTCAAAACTATCTGAGTGCCAAATTTCGGCCTAATCCATTCAGTGGTTTGAGCTGTGTTTTGATAGATCAATCACTCAGTAATGGTTGCCTTTTATATTACAGCAGACCAGACAGAAGTTGTTCTGTCAAAAAAATAGTTTGTAGTAAGGATTAACAGCTTATTCTAATATTGACAGCTAAGAACAGTTTTCCCATTTTTTCTATTTTCTCTTCATTAAAATCTTCCTGAAACTTCAACAAATAATTTAAACAAAATGTTGATTCTGATCATTTGTCCTGTCACCGTCGAGTGTTGCGCTTAGCATCACCATTTATTTTTATTTAAATACATTTATAGTGAGATAAAAAAAAAGATAAGCTGAATTATTAATCACTCATGAAATTTAATATTCCTTGATAGAACTATAGTGAAAGATTGTCTTTATCTAAATTCTTGAGGGAACTTAGAAACTGGGCTTGTATAACATAGGACGTCATGCCAAAAATTGTTAGATTTCCCTTGGGACTACTTCATACAAAAATTTGGGTTATTCTGGCTGTGGGTACCTATGACACAATAAAACTTTATGGTGTAAATTCTGTCATAACTGCTTATTTTCAGAAAAAAGCTACATTGATTTGATAAGATCACTAATAAAGCATTAAAGTAAAATGTAACATGAAAGAGAATACTGAGGTATGCTATAAACCGAAAGTGAGTGTGAAAGTGGACAGGACATTATGGAATACAACAGAAAAGTAATGTGAGTGAAGGGCAGGAAGCTAGTCACGAATTAGGTCAAATGGGGTATTTTGTTTTCAATGTGGCCAAGACAATAAATACTTTGGCACCCACTGCTGACTGCCACGGCATACATGATCATGAACAGATTAGATTTGGGAAAATGGTACAATTTTTGTATGCATGTACTGCATATGTTTATTTGGGCACATCATGTTGAGCAATATTTTTTGTGTAACAACAGGTATAAAAGTTAAGTAAAAATCTGAATTTTACCAAAATCAAGCACTGTTCTAATGATCCACCTCCTAATTTACCCAGAAGGTACATAAAACCATATAATTTTACACATGTTTTTGATGAGAAAATACAAAAAAGGTTTTTTTGAGGAATGTTTCCTTTCCTAATAAATTACATATAAATTGATACTTAACATAATATTATGGTGTTGGTGAATCATTTTTATTATTGTTATCACTATTTTCTTTTCCACGGTCTGTTTCTTGGTCATTTCTTGATCGTTTTAATATAACAGCAGCATGCTCCATCACCATGACAAGTCTATGTTGACTCTCCAATCGTTCTAAACAACCTTTGCAAATTGTTTTTGGCAATGGATCTGACTTTGAAACCTGAAATTTAAACATCTTCTTTATTAAAAAACTAAGCAGAAAACTGTAGAAAATATAACAAAAAAGAAGGGATTAAATATTAAGTATTTTATGATCTATCTACTAATTACCAACACTACTAAAACTAGAAGTGAATGGCAACTAGTATGCAGCCTTGTTGGAGTAACACTAAATCTAAAATAGGCTTTAGAATTTTCATGTTTTTTATTGCATGGTAGAAAGCAATATGATTACTTAGTACCCACACATAACATAAGCAGAAAAGCAAAAAGACTATGTACTAAGAATAATGAATAGTAAAAGACTAGATATGTTTTACTCAATCAACATACATTTATTGAAAGATATCTGCTAATTTTGTCGGATACGCCCAAGCGTGTGCCTTCTTCGCCATAAATATGAAGGACTACTCGATGCATTTCGGAACATAATCGACATATAAAGCCCGTCAAAACAGCTCTGTCTAAGCTTCCCATGATGATGCAGTAAAGAATTAATACTTCGAGAAGTATACAAGTTAGAAGTTTTGGTTATTTTCAACTGCAACTTTGATTTATTTATTTTTATATTCAATCACAGTTTTTGTAAACACTTCACACTTCATTTCATTGAGAATAAATTATTATAATAATATAATAATTTTATTTATGAAAATGACATTTGCTTATTTCACTGACATTGACAGCATTTCAGCCAAAGAGTATGTAACTATAAAATAGTACTCTATGGACAGCATTGATAGCAGTTTTTTTTTTCGCCCCATATTGACAGGCTTAGGTCTTAGCTAGCCCATACCGCTTCATCATCAGTAATAAAACGTCCATATTGACTCGTATTAAATAGATACGCAAATGTTTCGTTGAACGAGGCGAATGGTGAGCACGAACGTGTAAATGCGATATGATATGACACGTTTCTAAAAACCAATCCCAACCCAACCCAACGCGAGAGCCACGAACGACGAGGTCAAACGTGGGGTGAACGACGAAGGCGCCTTTTGCTTTGTCACACGCGCGAATTTTTATATTATGTGGCTTGAAATACCTTTTTATACCACCTACTCAATAATGCCCTTTCATATGTCATACAACCATCATATAAAGCAAGTCATTCTGTCTCTAAGAAGATAATGTAGATGTGGTTTGGACGATCCCTATGGAATAATGAGATTTGAATTCGGAAAGTCAAAAACCATTATTAAGAAAAAAACACATTAATTAATTGACGCGCAAGAATCTTTTATACCTACTATCTGGATTGATTAAGTGAACCTCAAAATTTACTGAAGTGTACGATTCAAAAGGATATGTTATATCTTTCTAAGTCAAAGTCAAATAATTTATTCGCATTCATTCTACTAGTGTGTCTATAGACTAGTTCGTACAACGGACAATTCTGTTCTAAAGAAGTTCAAGATGTTATTAATATGTAGGTACATTAATATGGACTTGTACGTTCAAAAACGATTAATTAATATGCATCGATTGTCCGGCCTCATCTAGTTTAAAATGACGAAAAAAAATTTACGTGTAAAAGTGTTTTTTTAAACCTACTTACAAAATAAATATCATTTATCCCATTATGCTAACCAAAGAGAACAACAGGAGGTTTCTTAGTGATGCAGATGGTTAAAAAATAGCAAATTTCTATATAGGTTTAAGGTGGCGCAAAATTAATCATATAATTTTGGTTTTGTTTAACAGTTTTGCTAAATAAAAAAATATACATTTTGAGTTATGGAATTCTTTATTAGGACGTGTACATTTTTTTTTTTTGTTAAGTGAATAATCGAGATCGTCAAGTGGCTGGCGCCAGTGTCGATACACATTTGTGTCCATTTTATCACATTTTCCATAACTTTCCGCAAGATTTCCGGTGATAACTGTTCGCATTCCTGTCCAATATTCTCTCTAAAAGCCATCAATGGTATTAAAGGCATAAACCTGCTAATTAAAGACTTAGCCCATAAATCATGAGACTTGGAAACAATCTCATTGTTTATTGATTATAATATTTTCTCTACATTTAGACGAACCCTTAAACAACGCATCTCAATTGCTTATAAATCCCATTTACATCATATCGAAAACAATATTAAAAAAAACCCAAAACAATTTTGGCAGCACATTACAAGTTTACGATGTAAGGGTGGCTTTCAGTCTACTATCATCCACCACGGCCAAACGTTATCAGGTGTTGATGCTGCCAATGCGTTTGCAGATTACTTCTCCAGTGTCTTTCTTCCTGATTTTCCTGAGCTAAATGCGAATAAAATTAATTCTTGTGATACTACGTCGAAGAGCAATTATATCAACATAGCTCAAATTTCCCCTGAAGACGTGGAAAGCAGCATTAATAAGCTAAGGCTCAGCAGTTCAGCTGGACCAGATAACATTCCGTATTCTATGCTAAAGCTTTTAAAGAAATATATCACTGAACCTTTATGCTGCATATAATTTAACACTGAATACAGGTAAATATCCATCCCAGTGGAAAGTATCGAGGGTTACACCTATACCTAAAAAAAGAGTTAAGGCATCCGTTGAAGACTTTAGACCTATCGCCATCCTTTCTTCACCTGCCAAAGTATTTGAACATATATTACATAAAAAGATTCTCAGGCAAGTCAACAAATATCTGTGTGACGAACAACACGGTTTTCGGGTCAAAAGATCTGTTAACACTAACCTCGTAACACTAGCCGATTACATCACTACCGTATGGACCTAGGGAGGCAGGTGGATATATTATACTTTGACTTTCAAAAAGCTTTTGATAGAATCAATAACGATATCCTATTAGAAAAATTAAGTGCCATAGGTTTTACTCCCAATCTCCTTATATTGATCGCTGACTATCTCCGTGATCGTCAACAGTATGTACGACTGGGCCTGTACAATTCTCAGCCGTATAACACACGTTCAGGAGTCAGCCAGGGTTCAATATTAGGACCTTTACTATTTCTTATAATGATAAACGACATTCCACAAGTTCTAAACCACTCCAAATGTTTACTATATGCCGATGATTTAAAATTATACTCTGAGATTCAAACTCCAGCAGATTGTGTAGCTCTACAAAAAGATATTGACGCTATAAATGAGTGGTCAGTGATCAACAAAATGAATTTCAATCCATCCAAATGTTGCATTATGAGCTTTAGCCGATCACGAAACCCAATGCAATACACTTATACTATAAATGATGTAGAAATAACAAGAGTAATGACCATTAAAGATCTTGGTGTCATCTTCGATACTAAGTTTACTTTTCATGATCACATTGTTTCTCTAGCCAAAGAGTCGTTTCGGAGGTTGGGGTTTGTCCTCAGAAATTGTCGTGAGTTTACAAACCATCAAGTAATCCGACTTCTGTATAACACACTTGTTAGAAGTAAACTTGATTCAAGCTCTTGTGTTTGGAGTCCATACGAGAAATCCTATACCCTTATGATAGAAAAAGTCCAAAAAGCATTCTTAAGGTATTTCTACAAACGTAGGTTTGGATACTATCCATATTTATACCCAACCAAATTTCTGTTAGGTTGTTTGGGCTTTACTTCGCTTCAGGTTAGACGAGCTTTTGATCAGCTTATAACTGCCTGCAAGATCATACACGGAACCATCGACTCGCCTTGTTTGCATGGGGAGTTGTGTACAATTTTTGTTCCCGATAACTACTGCCGGGCAAGACGGCATAAATTATTTGTAGTGCCACGTTGCCGCACGGTTGCACGACGTATGTCACCTATTCCGCGAATGTTAATCGCACTCAACGCTCTCCTTGAATCCAGTCCTAGACTAGATCTATTTGCTGATGAATGGAAGCAGATACTGACAGAATGTCTGGTGATTTGCGAAAAGACTGAGTGAGAGGTTTAGTTATATTATTTGTGTTATATTTTCTGTTTTTTTATCTGTTTTTTATCTGTGTTATAATGTATTTAACATAATTTCAAACTAATGTAATCAGTGTAATTGGCATTTTGTCGTTCTGGTTGAATAAATAAATAATAAATAAATAATAAACCTGCGGCTTCATGTAGCCTCAAAGAAAGAAGTCTGGGGCGGTTAAATCGGACGATTCGGAGATGAAGTGACCAGGAAATGCATCCTTCACAATATCTATTCTGGCTCGTGCTGTGTGTACGGTTGCACAGTCTTGTTAAAACCACTTGTTCACCAAGCCACTCTCTTCCAATTCCAGCTGTAGGGTCCGTCTGGTCATGCCCAATTTCTTGACCCTTGTCTGGTTGATGATTTTTCATTCTCAACGACATCGGCAGCCACAGCGTCGATATTATCGGCAGAACGACCAGTCCGGTGGCGGCCACGCCCTGCAAGGTCTCTTATGGTTCCAGTCTGTTCGAGTGAAGCAGCAAAGCGGCGGAATGTTTGCCTAGTTGGCGCGACACGATTAGGAAATCGACGTAAAACTGCACGCTGCACTAGCACCATCGATCCATTATTTTAAGTCAAAAGAATCGACACAATTATTCAATGCTCTTGCGGGGTATAGTTTATACCAAATATGATTTACGAAGGACGCCATTTGCAATAATTATAACATTTTCCCATAGAGTGATTAATTTTGCGCCACCTTGTATATAGGTAGGTTTGTATCGACGGTAAAGTACCAATACCTCCTAAATATAATTTTTCGAGAAAATCATAATTTACCTATGAATTTAAAGTGTTTCCGCAAGTTTTAGTAAAATCTCCGAAGAATTTTTTTGTTACAACTGTATTAAATTAAAATGTGGAAATACCTCCTAACTAAACCAACGGGTCTATTTCACGATTACCTCCTAAATTATACTAATAACTTCTGGTTTAGTTATAAAAACAATTGTTTAGTGAAAAATTATAATAAAATATACTAAACCAGAAGTTATTATTACTATAAATTAATTGAATATAAATTTTTGACTTCTCAATAAATTAAACTATTTTCTCAGGTTTCATAGATAGTTGGGAGTTATTGGTATTTTGCCTACGATATACAAAAAATATACAGCATTAATTAATATAAAATGCTGCAGTCACAATAACAATAACAATTAATTTAGTAAATTTATGGTTACCCTAGTTAAAGTAGAGGTCAGAAAGGGACACACCACATCTTTGTCGTTGTCTTGCTTGCTTGGTACATTTTTCCCCTTTTGCTTGTCAATGAGTGATAACTTTAACTTTTGAATGTGTAATATTCCTGAAACTGATGGTATTGATAGCTGTCAGTCGTGCTGGAGAGATAATTTTTTTTCCAAATCTACATTATAACAAAATAACAGTTTGATATTTCTTCGCAGTTTTTAGTGTTTTTTATCGTCTCATTAATTTTTTTTTTTAATAGGCATGGACCATCCTCCTCCCCCTCCAGATCCTCCTGACCCTCCTGATGCTTCATATTCACATTCGACGGTTGGTAAGCGACGACACATGATCGACTCCGAAACTATCGAGGTTGTTCCCAAAAAAACTATCATTAACAAGGATATGGCTGTTGCGGCCATCCAAACATTATTCATTCACCCTTCTCTGAAAGAGGGCATAATTTCATATAGCGACTTAGAAAAAGGTCCCTTTTTAGTCCATGTTTCCCGATCCGAACCTGATCCTTCCGCAGGCACATTGATACGTCCAATCAAGTTTGGGCAATTTTTAATTCAAAATAATATAAAAAATATTTGTAGGGACGGCATTAAAAAAGTGGGCAGAAACAAAATCTCTGTTGAATTCACCTCTGGTGAGGCGGCCAATAAGTTCATTTCCAACCCGGTTTTAAAACCAAAATATACAGTCTCAATTCCATTGTATAACATTACCAAAATTGGTATCGTCCGTCAAGTGCCGGTCGATATGTCGATGGACGAATTCGTAGAATCTGTCATTCTTCCTGATGGGTGTGGAATCGTTTTAAAAGCACGTAGGTTAAACCGAAAAAACATACAGGAGGGCAAGACCTCCTGGATCCCTACACAGACTATAGTTGTAACCTTCAAGGGGCAGGTTCTTCCTCGAAGGGTATTTTTATATCATACATCTCTGCCAGTGGAGGTATATCAGTACCCCACTATCCAATGTCAAAACTGCTGCCGCTTTGGGCACGTTAAGGCACAGTGCCGGTCCAAGGCAAGGTGCTTTAGGTGCTCACAACCTCACACAGGTGACAGTTGCGACGTGGTTGAGGCCAAGGCCACTTGCATCCATTGCTTGGGTCGTCACTTTGCCTTCTACGGTAACTGTCCCGAGCTAGGTAGACAAAAATCTATAAAATTATTAATGTCTCAGGAAAATCTCTCATATGAAGAGGCTTCTCGATCCATTCCTAGTGTTAAAAAATTATATTCCGAAGTCTCCCAAAACTTACCAACCCAATCTTCTTACTCCTCTTCCCAATCAACTTGCCTTACTCCTCCTACCTCGTATAAAAAAACTGTGTTTTCCTCCCCTAAGCTTAGAGCTCCTCTAGGCAAGTCTTATGACAAAACTGCCCATAGATCCATTGTTGCTGAAGATCCTTCATCCTTTCCCAATGGTTTCTCTCTTCTTTCTCAAAATTCTTCATCCCCAAAATCACCTCAAGAGGATAGCCTCTTAGAAATACTTTTGTCTCTAATTATTAGTTTAGTTTCCCGTGATAATTTCTCTTTACCGCCCCACGTTGCCCAGAAACTTTCTTTGCTTCTCTTTAATAATAATGATGGATCTAGTCTCCACACTTCAGTGGAACATTCAAAGCATTCGGCCGAAGAAGCCTGAACTCTTATTTTTAATAAATAAATTTCACCCCTCAGTCATTGCCGTTTCGGAGACTTGGTTGGTGCCTGGTTCTCACTTTCGGGTCTCAGGTTACTCCTGTCTTCGAGATGATAGGGCTGATGGGTATGCAGGTAGTGCCCTTCTTGTTAGGCGCTCCCTTCCTTTCTCTTTTATTCCTCTTCCCCCTACTCCTCCTGACATTAATGTAGTTGCTGTTAGGGCTTTTAATATTACTTTCCTCTCTGCATACATCCCTCATCCTCATTCTAGGTTAATTCCAGACCTTTTATGTATATTTTCCTCAGTTCCCACTCCAATAATTTTTATGGGTGATTTAAATGCTCATCATCGCTCATGGGGCTCGAGCCATGATGATTACTTTGGTCGGGCCCTCCTTGAAATTTTTGATGATGTTGATCTATGTGTTATTAACAACGGTTCCCCCACTAGGAGAGTTCGTCCTTCTCAAAACCCTAAATCAGCTGTGGATATCACAGCTTGCTCTGCCTCTCTTGCTTCCATTCTTTCCTGGAGTATCTTGTCTCATTCTTATGGTAGTGACCATTTTCCTATTATTGTCTCTATCTCTGACAGAGTAGTTCCAATGCGTAATTTTAATCCCTCTCTTAAGTATAGATTAAACGATGCAAACTGGTCTTCTTTTTCAGATTCTCTAGAAAATAAGTTACCATCTCTTCCCCCTCCTGACAGAAACAATCTTGTTGATTGCTATTCCAAATTTGTAGACTCCATTATTTCTAGTGCTGATGTAAATTTTCCTCTTAAAAAACCCTACAGATTCAAAGTCTCAACTCCTTGGTGGGATTCAGAATGCACTTCAGCTGTCAAGGAAAGGAAAATAGCAGAGGTTAATTATTCTAATTCAATGACTCTTCAAAATTTTTTAGTGTATCAAAGAAAAGCCGCCACTGCTAAGAAACTTCTTTCCAAAAAGAAAAAAGATGGTTGGCTTCGCTACTGTCAAAGTTTATCTCCCTGTTCCCCTTCTTCCCTAGTATGGAAGCAAATCAAAAGATATAGAGGCTCTTGTAATACTTTTGATATTTCAGCTAACGATCCTTCTTCCTGGATCGAATCTTTCTCGGATAAACTGGCTCCGCCTTCAGTTCCAAATTTGGACTCTTTTCCCTCTTCTCCGGCTTTTCTCACTTTCGAAAATGATTTTGATGCCCCATTCTCTTTTTCTGAACTTCGAATGGCACTTGACGGTCTTGTTGATTCCTCTCCTGGTGCAGATGGGATCCCTTACTCATTCTTGAAAAACGCCTCAAGAAGTACAAAGCAATATTACTTGGATCTCGTTAATACCTTCTTTGAGTGCGGTTTGGTTCCCCAACCGTGGAAACATCAAATAATAATTCCGGTCATTAAACCTAGCAAAAACCCGTCAGACCCAAATAGCTACAGGCCTATTGCTTTGTCGTCTGTTTTGTGCAAGGTTGCAGAACATATGATGAAGCATCGACTTGAGTGGTTTGTGGAAAATAGGAACTTGTTGCCCTCATCCCAGTTTGGGTTCCGTAAAGGTATGAGCACAATGGATAGTCTTAGTATATTAATTTCTGATATTCGTATTTCTTTGATAAGTAAGCAGTTTTTAGTAGAAGCTTTTTTGGATATAGCCTCAGCGTATGATAATGTTTTACTCCCGGTGCTCAGGGATAAACTTGTGCATCAGTTGAACCTTCCTATAAAATTGGTCCGTTTCATTTGTAATTTATTGATGGAGAGAACCATCTCTATTAAAACTCAAGATTCCTCTCTTCTCCCTAAGACTATCTGGAAAGGCTTACCACAAGGTTCAGTTTTGAGTCCTCTCCTATTCAGTCTTTATACTTATGATTTACATTTTTCTACTGATTCGTTTTGTCAAATATTGCAGTATGCTGATGATTTAGCTTTATACTTTTCTGGAAAATCTCTAGATGAGGCTAGTAGCCGTCTAAATTCCGCCCTCGGATATCTATCTGATTGGCTTCTACAACACGGTTTGTCCTTATCAGCATCTAAAAGCTCCGTAGTTGTGTTTACAAAAAAAAAGTTGGTTCCTCATGTTGACATTAAAGTTAACGGTAAAAATATCTCTCAGGTAAACACTGTTAAATTTTTAGGAGTTTGGTTAGATCAAAAATTATCAGGTATTGCTCACACAGACTTTGTTTCACAAAAATGCGAAAGAAACGTTAATGTTCTTCGCTCTCTTTCTGGTGTTTGGTGGGGTGCTCACCCATATTCTCAAAAACTGATCTACAATGCTATAGTCCGTAGTCATTTTGATTATGGTATGTTCCTATTAGATCCTTGTAACAAATCTGGCCTTCAAAAACTCGATAAAATCCAATCAAAGTGTTTACGGATTATTCTTGGGGCGATGAAGTCGTCACCAATAAATGCCATGCAAGTTGAGTGTGTTGAACCTCCCCTCTCGATTCGAAGACAATTTCTGGCAAATAGATTTATTTTTAAACTTGTGCAAAATTCTGAGCATCCCCTCCTTGGTAAGCTGGACCAATTATCATCCATCTTTGACTCTTGTAGTCGTCGTTCTAATATTGAACTTCCTTGTCTTCTTCGTGCCTACCTTCAATTCACTCGTCTTTCTAGCCCACTTTTTCAAAGCCCTATTTTATATCTATACTCGGTGCCTTATAATGCCCTGGTATTCCATCCGGAGATCATTTTGGACTTTGGAATTCACAAAAATACCTTAGAACCGCATAAGATGTTTGTCCAAAAAGTTTCCTCGAATTATAATAATTGGAATATTATATTCACTGATGCTTCCAAAGTCTCCGATGATAGCCCTGTAGGAGTTGCTGTTTGGATTCCTCATACAAAAATTATTTTAAATTATAAGTGCCCATCTGTTACATCCGTTTTTACAGGTGAATCAATTGCTATTTTCGAAGCCATTTCATTTGTTTTGTCTCATAAGTTAAATAACTCCATAATTTTCTCTGACTCAAAAAGTTGCCTTCAAGCCATTTTATCTAATCCTTTCAGATCTAAGTCAAGATTCCCTATAATTTTAAAAATTAGAGATTTGCTATTCCAATGTCATGAACTTGGTATCAATGTCGTCATAGCTTGGATTCCCGGTCATGTCGGTATTCTTGGTAATGAGTCAGCTGATTCATGCGCCAAAAATGCTGTTCTCACTGGCTCTCTTGCCCACTCTGAGATTTATTCCCATGACATTTGTACTACTCTTCCTCTAATTTTGTTTAAATCTTGGTCCAAGGCATGGCAAATCTCTAAGTCCATAAAGGGTAAATTTTATGGAGATATACAACCCGAGATTCCCCGCAAACCGTGGTTTTTCAAATATCAATTGGAAAAAAAAATCACTACCTCAATTATTTGTCGTTTACGTTTAAATCATTGTTGCACCCCTCATTTCTTGGCCAAACTTAGGATTAAGGATAACTCTCTTTGTGAATGCGGTCTGGATGAAGGAAACGTGGACCATTTATTTTTCTCCTGTCCTAAATTGCGCTTCTCTTTTCATGAAATCATTCCTACTCATATTCCTCGTCCAACCTCGGTCAAATGTCTTCTTCCTTTTGTGTTTACTAGTTTTATATTTAAATTATGCAAATTTATTGAAATTAATAAAATTAAGTTGTAACTATTGTAACTACTTATTTCCTTTCATTTTTTTTTTTTTTTTTTTCTCTTTTTCACCATTCTTACGAGTTTCTTTCATGTACATAGTCATAGTCTGTGGTCTGGTCGTAATGTTTGTCTGCGTCTGCGAAGAAATTCTTTTATTTTGAACTTTGATGTTTAGAGATATATGTTTATTTTACTATTAATTCACGCGAAATACTCTCCAGCGTTTGATGGTCTATTAATAGTTTGCACGTGTTATTGGCAAAATTGTGGTGTCTTTTCCACAAATGCCATTAATGAAGAGTTGAAGTTGAAGTTAATATTCCTTCATAATCAATCCAGTTTATCCTTTGGGTATATAAAATGCTTGGTCTGAATCTACCGACGAGTCTCTAAAAAAAAGTTATAGAAAATTAAAACTATAGAATCTTAGAGCAGTAAATTTTTAATTTTTTAAAACAAGTAGAGTGATGATTAAGATTAACTTGTAAATAATACTTATATTTCTCTAACATATAATTTGTTTTTAGTAAATTGTATTTCAATTATCTCACAGATGGTGTTAAAAGTATCAAACACGGGGATAAAGATGTCTTTATCTCGGGAGACTTGAATTCCTCACTTCACTCAGGTTTTTGCATCAATTCCCTCGCTTTGCTCGGGAGTTAATTACATAAATCCCTCACTAGCGTTCGGGATTAAACTTAGCAACCTTCGTTTCGTTCGGAATTCAACGTGCCGCCCGAGAGTACCCCTTAAAAACACTGCTCTATCCCTTAGCCAATTAATCTACTATTTGCTGAAATTTCTGCTTTTGTTTATGATATCCTACCTACCTTTAACCAATGGAGCCCTTTTACCAAGGCTTTACTGTCTAGCCCTCTGTCAGTAGGCTTTATCTCATGAGAGGTACACTAGTTGAAAATTTTAGAGGTTTTTTAGATAGTGGTGAGTAGTATTTCAACAGCTTGAAGCTTTTACGAATATAACAAATCAGTATATATACTTTAAAATAATATTTTAAATAGAGAATGGATATTAAAAATAGTAAGACAATGTGTTAGAATGTTAATTAAATTTATTTAATTCATCCAAAAATGATTTACATTTGTCCCTTAATATTTTAACAGCTTCTACAAATATCACATTAGGCTGCATAGCTCCAACAGACTCCACGTTAACTGAAATAAAAAGAAATTGTAGTCTTAGCAATATTTGACACAACATTAAAAAATTATAACAAATTAAGATTCTACTATAAATTTTTCAAATTTTAGATTTTCTCTTCAGGGACTTATAGTCCGAGGTCGAGCAGGCCTTTAGGCATACGAGGGGCCAAAACCATTTTGCATGTAGGTATAAGCCAGTTAAATACTTTATATATAATGACTAACTTTTCAGCCAACGGCTTCGCTTCGCCGCTGGCACGTTGGTCTAGTGGTTAGTGGCCCTGACTGCTATGCCGGAGATCGTGGGTTCGATTCCCACCCAGGACAAAATTAAATGTTAGTGTGATGAGCACGATCAATCGGTCCGTGTATGGGTGTAATTTATGTATAATATGTATGTATTTAGAAATATACAAGTATGTTTATCAGTTGTCTAGTACACATACCACGAGCTGTGCTTAGTTTGAGACTAGATGGCGTAGTGTGAAATTTGTGGAATATTATTATTATAATTCGCCCGCGTTCCTATATCACTCAGCGATAACCTGTCCAGTACCTAGTTTTTGAGTTTATTTATTACAAACATATCATATTTATAATTTATTATAGATATAGAAGTATAGATGAAGCACCAACCCACGATTGTCCCTGTATACATAGGGATGTATCGGAAGAGGTTATATCGGAATCGAAATCGTAGGTGGGGGTGGAGGCAGAAATTTCAAATGAAAACTAATAAAACTCATGAAGAGCTAATTCAATAATTTCAATTACTAAACAAAACAAATGAAAGAAAAGAAGAATCGACATAAGGCACAGGGCCACAGGGGAGGGAGGTTTCGCACATGACATCTAATAAACTTGTTTGTACCTTCGACTTTCTGATATATTATAAATTCCGTTTAAAAATTATTGGATCCAAAATCGGAATCGAAGGTGCAAAATCAATCGGGAGTTCTGAATTTTCGGAATCAAACCTCTGGAACATATCTGATAAACAGTATGCAAGTAGTAGCATTAGTCTTATACCAATCGTCCTTGCCCCAAAGACCACACCTCGATTGATGTAGGACTTTGCAAAATGTGAAAACATATTATGACATAGGCAATAGGTCATCATCTTCCTGCCCTTGTCCCATCTTATTTGGGGTCGGCGCAACACGTTTTTTTCTTCCATTCTATCCTGTCAACCGTCATACTATCACATAGGCAATAGGTATAGGGTGGATATAGTATCAAGGAACTATGAAAGAATTATGAGGCTCTGCCTGACCACTGTTACAACACATGGCTTTTAAGTGGTAAGGAATAATCAGACGATTCATTATTCGTTCATTCGCATCTTTCATTTGGCATCTTTCACCTGAAGTGCAGTGCCGAATGAATTCAGTAGTGAATTGATCGAAGAATGTTTAGGCGAAATCAGACGATTCAATGTTCGTTCATTTGCATCTTTCACTTCGAATTAAACCTTTAAACATGGAATGTAAGAAAAGTGCCGAATGCATCCATTAGAGGATCGAATCGAAATCGATCCAACAATGTTTTATTTTGGCATTCGGCATCATTCATTCCAAGTTTTCGGCTTGTTCGGCTATTTTGTCCTGTACAGCACTATTAAAAAGTTTCAAGAAGAGAAGTTATTTTTACTGAAATAAGTAAGAGAGATAAGTAGTATTTTAAAGTACTCTGTATAAGTAAAAGCAAAAGTTCAAAAAGAATCTCCAGTTTCAAAGTATCTCAGTATTTGTAGTTTTGTTAGATCAGATATATTATAAAGTTTCTACTTTCGGGACCTCCTCTCTAGGAAAGCGAATGGACGTGCGGGACACGCGAGCCAAGTGCGGATTGGTGGATGTTATGTCTGTCTTCGGATTCTTGGTTCTAGGACATGCCAATTTTCTCACGTTGTTTTCCTTCTACATTTTTAAAGCAGTGGTGAAATATATTAAATAAAGTAATGCGCCTGGCTGGGTTTGAACTCACGACCTACAACTCGTAAGTCGGGCTTTTACCACTAGGTAAGGTAATAAAGTGGTTATTATCTCTCAATAAAGTTTCATAGCAACAAGTAGGATTTATTTAGGTACTTTTGTCAATTCTTAGATGATTGCAATATGTTTCAGGATCTCCATTGGCTTGTTCTTTCAACATATTAGATGTATGAAGCTCCCGACAAATTTTATCTAGCAATACTTTCCTCATAAGTTAAACTAATGCCAAGAAGCAGGACATCATTCGAAGACAACATGAAAGAAAAGAGCAGGTGAATGCTCTTTTCGTCGTGTTAACATGGAATGAAAGAAAAATGAAGCACGCATTCGAGTGAACTGTCTTATTCCACCTTGGTGGAAAGTCTCACTGTCGCTTCTATCTGTCTGTTTGTACACGGTAAACTCAAAAACGCAGTCGTTTTTGAGTCGGTCATAAGAAATGTTTAGGTGTATAATTTACCGAGTTTAGTGTAAATTAGCTGAAATATGACATTTATGTTTGTAAATCTGAAAAAGGGGAGCTTTACTGGTGCGCGCCGCGTAAATCAATATATACGAAAATAATGTTACTTGACAGTCTATTGTGATAAAGTAAAACCGAGGTCGATAGCTAGTTACTTATTATAATTTTTGCTAAATTACAGCAAAAATTATCCCACAGTTGGTCATAATCCACCCCTCCAGCATGGCCATATTCACCAGGCCTGATCTTGTTGTATGCTCATAACATGCTTCTTATCCATACTAATATTATAAATGTGAAAATAACTCTGTCGGTTTGTTATGCTTTCATTGTTAAACTGCAGAACGGATTTTGATGAAATTTGGTAAGGAGTAAGCTTGAACACCTAAGAACGACATAGGCTACGTTTTATATGGCATAGCCTTCGCTTCCGCACGCAGACGATTTCGTGACAAAAGACTAGTATCTTATATTATACAACTGATATATCTGTCTATAATAAAATAGTAATAAGAATACATACATATAAAATGGTCTCGAACTCGGCTCAATATGACGGCATCTTTTATTTCGTCGTATCTATAGACATTTCTGCTGCATGTGTCATATCTGGCGTCTCGAACATATGCCCGCCCTTCCGAGTCCAAGCTGATGACTCCTGGCGCGAAGCAACTTTGTAGCAACGACGCTTCACTGCCGCGCACTTCGCGTGTCAGTGTCACTTCAGGTAGCAGGCGGTACGATGCAGTAGCTAAAATAATAAAACTTATTGTGTTAGGGGTTCCATAGTAAAATGTCAAAAATAGAATTGTTATACTTTTGTCCTGGCTATCCTCATGTAACATGCATTTTACTCATGATTTGGAACTATATGGATGGAAGTTAACAAAACAGTTAAACAATGGCTCGACTCTTGCGTATAGGCATTGTTTAGTATTACAAAGAATACACTATTTTGCCCTTGAGGCATTACAATTTCAGGGATGAAAAAAACACAGCCATTAAAATAAACATAAATAAAAATTCGGATATTTTTATTTAGTTCATTAAACCCCGAGCGAAAGCCGTCGTTCACTCGGTCATTGTCTTTCTATTGTGTCTCTAATTATGCTACTCAAAAGGTTAAAGTGGTTTACTTTTCATGTTCAATTTTTTTGTGAAATAATCTCTCAGATGAAAGTTATTTTTGCTGTCAATCAAATTAATATTGTGAATGTGTACATTTATATTTACCCTGGTTAAGTATGGAACCCTGTTCTGTGCATTGTACAACACACAGTTTTTTCTAAACTTACTCTTAAGTCCAGTAATATGTTTTATTTTATAAATTAACTATTTAATTGACAACACACATAGTTAAAACATACCAACTGGAGAAAACTTAGCATGGTCTCTGCCAATGCCTTTGACAGCAACGAGGCTTAGATCCAGCTCATGCCCTGGCCTCATCTTCGACACAAGTATGTCTCCATGCACGGGGCCAATATCTGCTTCTTTATGAACTGAAGCTTGATTTCCAATAGGTTGCCATTTTATTTGTGATGAATAAACTGAAAATAAATGAACATCTATGATACTGCAGCATCACACTGTAGGAAAAAGGTGTTTCAGAAAATTAAGTATATCAAGACCAGAGGACTACAGGCTCAGCTCCATCAAGGGAATACTGGGACTCATGAACAAGGTGCACGGAGGGCTAGGGGTTAAGTAGACAGAAGGGGAATAGCACAAAAGATCCAGAAGGGTTGAAGTGCTCTGGCCCAGAGCCAGCCCCACAACAAGATAAAATGAGATAAGTATATTTAAATGTGTACAAATATTAGCAATTCTTTTTATGGTTTATTTCCATCCACTAAAATAAGAGAGTTAATAACTTACCACTGTGGTTTTCATATAAATCTTCAGCTCTAAATGAGTCTTTTGGTTGTGACTTATTTATAGTACATTTCACTTTCATTGAAAACTCTAAAGTGTTGAATTCAGTCCCCTCTGTTGCATCTGTAAGCACAAAAGCTATATTAAGAAAAATAATCACATATAAAAATATTACACTGATTACATTTTTTGTAGTCCATTAGAATACCAAACTAAAAAATACGTACCTTCAGGGCGATACTCAAACAATCTAGGGTCTGCTTTGAGGGGAATCAGTCCTAATCTGTGCGCCAACACTTCATCCTGAATAATAGAAGTATTGTTCCTTATCATCACTTTTTCGATAGCCATGCTTGGAACTTCACTCAGCATCAACCTCCGAAATGCGTTGGCAAATGCAGGCTGTATGCCAATTAAGTCAAATTCCATTTCGAAATTGTCCATCCGCACAATAACTATCCGAAACTTCTTTGTGAATTTTTTAAAGCTCCATTTTTCGTCAGCCATACCGTAATCGTTAGGAGCATTCTGAAAGATATTATAAAACTACTGTTAAACTGTTAACGCTCTTCTATGCGTGTTATTTGATTTATTATTACTGATCTAGGTACTAAACTGAAACTTCTTAAAATCACGGTCTCCTATTATTGTAACGCAAACAAACCCATATTACCTTAACACGAAACTCTTCTAAAAGTACACGAGGTTTTTCGTCTAATTGTGGCATTTTACGTTTTATTTTAAAATAAAGTTAAGTCTACAAAAAAACACGTGTTATTATATGAAGTGACAACAGAGAACACAACTCGCTCATTGAATGAGCTCAAGCTGACAGCTCACAGCACAACAACAATGTACTTGATTAGGTAACTTTTTTTTTTGTTTACCATTAGGAAAGGCTATAGTCGTTCCACCATATCGTCTAGTCTTTCGTCAATGTTTTCTTCCTTAATAAGTCTTCCGTATCCGAATATCATAGTTTTTTCTTTAGTTTTACAATATGATGCGTGTGTAACACATTGTAATGTTTTTGTAGTATTTGGCAGCAAATTTTTCGATTCAGCCTTCTCAGTAAACTTCACTGAGGTAGCCAAAACTGCAATAAAATTCTCAGCCCCATTTTACCGAGAACGCGCCTATTTCAATGATTCCAGATGTTCTCCAGTTTGTTTGGGTACATTTACTATACTCTTTCACAGACTACAGAGAAATACATAATTATGGGTCAATGCTGTTCAATGTAATTGTCAGATTGTTTAAATGTCAAGTTTGACAAATTATGACAGTGACATCAATGGGCACTGTCACAAACGTTGTTTTTTCGTTAATTTTGGGTTCGCACAAAGAGATTTAAAGAGATACAATAGAGCGTCTATCAGAAAAAATGTCTTAGAAAAACTGTCATCCTATGCCTCAGTGACGCCATCTGGCTTGGAATAGCAAACAAGCGAATTAAATTTGTCAAAATTTATAATGAGCCACCTACCGAGCGATAGTTAACTATCGCTCGGTAGGTGGCCAGGGGCCATACCATGATAATGTTAAAATGTTAGTCGTACGAAGGAAAGAGAGTGATAGAGCTATACACCTTACATAGCTCCATCCCTTTAACAGATCGATTTAGGTCGAAAAATTTATCACGTTATAAGCTCGTGGTAGAGCCTCAGTGTGTGGCAATGGTAAGATTAAGCTTTTCAGCAATAGATGGCGTTAACACAAAATCCGAAAAAGTTCTGGAACTATTTATAAAAATTATTGAATTCTAATTAAATACTTCGTAAACACCAAAAATATTTACGATAAAAAACTTTTTACAAAAAAAATATAACCGACTTCACTAAAAAAACACTGATCAAAATAATTTTAATTTCGGAAGTCGGTGTTTCTCGGTATTATTTTTGTCTTATTTAACACCGACTTCCGAAATTAAAATTATTTTGATCAGTGTTTTTTTATTAAGTGTATCGCAACTAAAAAGTATGAAATAAAAAACTTTTTACAAAAAAAATATAACCGACTTCACTAAAAAAACACTGATCAAAATAATTTTAATTTCGGAAGTCGGTGTTTCTCGGTATTATTTTTGTCTTATTTAACACCGACTTCCGAAATTAAAATTATTTTGATCAGTGTTTTTTTAGTGAAGTCGGTTATATTTTTTTTGTAAAAAGTTTTTTATTTCATACTTTTTAGTTGCGATACACTTATAAACAGAGTGCCTATTTCTCATGATAATTCCAATTAACCCAAACACTGCTAAGTTACATGGTTTTATTATGAAGTTCCTGTATCTACCTTCCACCTTCCGGCTCCATCATCAGATCAGTTCGATAGTACCTTATAGCCAAAGTGCATCTCATGACAATTCTAATAAGTCCAAACACGGATAGGTTACATTAATTAATTACGGAGTTCCAGCGCTAACCTTCCGGTTCCATCATCATCATCAGACCACTTCGATGATATTGTTTTCAACGTAACTATTCACATCCATTCATTTATTTCTGTTGTCATAGTCGCTTAACTATCTTCATTGTGATATCTATGCGAGTATGAAGTTCCGTTGACCATTTCTGGTCTTCTTCATCAGTTCCACTTCATCAAATGTTACTTTTCGACTGTAAAGCTTAAGTTCTCGATGAAAATACCAAAATCACTGTATAGTTGCTTATAATATTTTAAGAGTTCCCTCGATTTCGCCAAGATTCCATCATCAGATCCCGATTTGGTTACTATGGGACCATTTGGAAAGTTTACCCTTTCCAACAAAAAAAGAATTTTTCAAATTGGTTGGCAAGCGACGAAGTTATGCGCGAACAAACATAAAAAAAAATACAAACATCCGAATTGAGAACCTCCTCCTTTTTTAGAAGTCGGTTAAAAATAAACCGAAGACATTTTCTAAGACATTTTTTTCTGATAGCCGCTCTATTGTATATCTTTAAATCTCTTTGTGTGAGAACAATGTAAATAAAAATAAAAACTAAATATAGATATTAAAATAGCAACTGGCAGCTAAGAGATGACCAGCCTCAACTGACAGCGCCCGTTCACGGACATGACGCTAATATTAGCACCACTCAGCTCAACCATTTTGAAGGGAACCGAATGATCCAACACCCGCGCCACCATCAATGAGCCATTTGAGTAAGCATGACAAACTCTCAGTCATTTTACCATAGCAAGATTTGCAATAGCGTAATGCGTAGTTCTGCATATTTTCTCAGAAAATGTTTTTCTTTTAGTGCATAGAACGGATAAAAACACGACTTGACGTGTAGGTGTGTCATACTAGACTGAGTGACTTATGACCACCAGGTAATAAGTATCGGATCACGATTTTGTTCGCTATGTCCGGTCTATTGGTAGTATATATTATGTATTTGCGTTTGATGCTAAATAGTTAATTAATCCAAATAAACATCTAATAAGTGAAAACATCCCTTTCTAAACATATAAAACATGCCAAAAAACTACTTGCGTGCAAGGGACCCTCGTCGCCGACACCCCCCTACACGTAAAGTGGGGAGTGATTATTTTTTTCATTCAATATATCATACGTTAGGGTTGCCTAACGTATGATATATTGTTGGATAGGTATTTAAAAATAAATAGGGGTTTACTAAATAATTTTTTGATAATGTTAATATTTTCGGAAATTATCGCACCAAAGAAAATATGATAAAAAACTCAAAAGTAGAACTTTATAAAGACTTTCTAGAAAAATTATTTTGAACTTGATGGATTGAACAGTTTTTGAACAGTTGTACTAAATAATTTCTGAACTAAGTTTGTAATTTAACCGTATAAGCAAGCATTTTTTTAACTCAGTCTACATATTACATATATAAATAACAAAGATTGTACACCCCATGGGTATGTTACAGTGATACTTGTAAAAAGAAAATATTTTATTATCCTGAAAGTATCTTCTTTCAATTAAAAAATAAGAATTATTAAAATCGGTTCACGCAATCCAAAATTACCAACGAAAACCCAACATACTTAACCCGTCTTAGTTTGTATAAATTAGTAACCCAATTTACCGAGGGATGACGCTGTACTTTGGGCTACTTCGCGCTGTTAAAATTTTTCCTGAGTTGTCGAATTGTTCGGTTGGTCTCTCGTTTGTATTGTCGAATTGTTCGGTTGGTTTCTCGTTGGTTTTGGTGGTATTTGTTCTTGCTCGTTGTCTGTCGTTCATGAACTCTTAAGTGGGGACACTTATTGTGACGGACGGGAAACTACGGAACCCTACACTGAGCGTGGCCCGACACGCTCTTGGCCTGCTTTTATGTAATGTTTTTAATGCTCACTGTATGTGTGCATAAGTAACCGTCTCTTATCATATCGTGGTAAAGAAGACGCGGTCATTCTCCCATGTCACTGCTTACCACTTACCACCTTGTTTCATACCCGCAAAAAAATAATAACATTTGAGTACCTACTGTAACAAGCCAGATTGGATCAAACACAAATATTTAATCAATTCAAAATTGTATAAGGTGAACAAATGGCTTCTGCAACTATGTCGAATTTCAAGTTGATAGCAGTCTGTGCCGCTGACTGAATGGCCGTGACATACAGCCAAAAAGTAAGTAAGCGCTCGACGCTCATAGCTCACTACAACAAACTCGGGCGTGCCAGAGGTCGTAAGGTCGAGCATCAGACCGTTTCACTCTTAGAAATCCACAGCCGGTAAAAGTAGGCTTTTTTTGGAAAAAAGTACCTAATATTTTGAATTTTTAGTTTGCTTGCTTAATTATTGTAGTCTTACCTAAATAAAGGAACATAAACTTACACCTCTAGTAGTCAGGTTCAGACTCTATAAGTACCAAATACAGAGCCCTCGAATAAAGAATTTCGTTTCGAATAAAGGTGAAAATAACATAAAAATAAAGTACAAAACATATTAAGCACATACTCACACATCACAAACACGATTCTCAGTCACAAAGAATCAACCAAACAGTCATCATTCATTCATTCTTAATTCTTTATTGTACACAAAACATACATAGTACACGGAGATAATACTGTCTATGTACAAAGGCGAACTCAACAATGAGTTTTCTCCCAGCAAACCTCACCATTTTACATTTAATTTAGTTTAACTTTTAATTTAACCTTTTACTTTTATTTTGTTTAATTCTTTTTTTAACCGACTTCAAAAATGTGGAGGTTCTATGTTCGGCTGAATGTATTTTTTTTTATGTATGTTCACCATAGATATCCGTGATGTTTACCGATTTCTCGGTCAACTGTGGACCCACTTGTGCAAAATAATTTTAATTTCAGAAGTCGGTGATAAATAACGAAGAGACAAAACTATTATAGAAACACCGACTTCCGAAATTAAAGTTATTTTGCACATTTCAGTTTTTTTTTTTAATTGAAGTCGGTTCTTTTTTGGATTTTTTTATTATTATTATGTTGCTACTCGTAGTAATATATTCTTTAGTATATCAGCTTACCAGCTCTAAAAATTCTTATTTAAGGGTTTATACTGTCCAAGCAGCAGTAGAACACTGACCCCTAAGACAGGAATTCCTAGTTTAGGAGTCAGGGTGTCAACTTTTGTGCACCTTTAATTATTGTAACTTAACTGATTGTAAGGATTTGTGTCAATAAAATAGTGTTATTATTATTATTATTCTTTTCAATTATATATACCTAGGTGTATGGTACACCTAGGTACAAAACTAAGTACTTTAATAATAAACGAGATAGATTTAGATTAGGTGCACTCGGTTTTTGTTGTGGCTTCAGATGAGGCGTATTACGCGCGAGTCCACTCGCGCGTTTCAATTTCTATGGAGTATCAAACGCGAGAAACTGAGAGTAAACAAACGATTTGTTTATTCTGCATCGAAACAAGCGTGAAGAGAATATTGCCACAGAGAGGAGGCATCTGTTCCAGCAGCCAGAGGACGATAGTGTAACTTTTAGTTAGATGGGTAGGTACTTATATAGATATTTTTTTGTTTAGATATTTTCAAATAACATCCCGCCCTGGGTGGAACAAAAAGTAGTGTCAGAATTTTACTGACTAAAAGCCACCTCTGTTCCTTCGGTTACCATTTGCGTTCTAGAGCCCAGTGTCGGATCAGGCAAGTAGCAAGAGTAGCAAATGTAACGGGCCTCGCGCATTGGGGTTGGCCCTGTTTTTTAATCGACTTCAAAAAGGACTATACACAACACGTGGTTTAATTTTCTTTGATGGACCTATATCTACCTAAATGTCCCGGGGCCTATTTGAAAAAAAATTTCTGCTACAGGCCCCACGCTGGCTTAATACGGCACTGCCAGGGCCGCGGTAACTCTTTCGAAGAATGCCGCAGCTCACATTATGAATGCGTCAGTAACAAAGGTTAAGTAGTTACTACTTCTACCCTGTGACACGGATTCGAACCTATTACAACAGTGCAGACATCTCTTCCGAATAATTTTAAAATATTTTAAAATAACGGATAAACCTGTGCAAGTCATTTTGTTACTTCATAAGGAAATTGAAACGGATATGTATGGCACTGTCTCAGAGAGTCCGGTTGCACGTGCACACGTCACACGCGGGCGCTAATATTAAAGGTGTTGACCTGGTTTTTTATTAAATTGATTTGGTCTTACATCACTTTGATCATACCTTTTTATTGCTGATCATGTAGTAAGGAAAGGTCTGTGAAATATACGTACCTTCTTTCTGGGTCATCTGTGGATATTATGCAGTCGATGTCTTCGCACAACATGACAATTTTCGCTTAAGTAGTAGAGATCAGAAGACTGCTTAATGCCAAGACTAATTAAAGGAAATACATAAGGGGGAACACCTACCAACAACCTAAAGGCATATCTTAAGGATTGAGAACCATGTAGGTTTACAGTACTTGTATCTACATATGTAGGAAGTTTTACCTAAGTACGGTCGGTAACCTAGGAACCTAACATGTTTTGTAATCAGAGCATATGGGTACCTAGAGTAGGTGCCAAGTCACGAGTGACTCTAGTGAAACGACTGGTTAGTGCAAGGCTTTGGAATTAGCTCGTGGTACCAACGTGCGGTCTGAGCCCGGACATGTTACACAAGTTGCGACTATACGCATTTGAGTGTTTATAAATTAACTAATATATAGATATTTATTAATCAAGCTAAAACTTTTATATTTGCTGACAAGGAGAACGACTCTTTCAAATTATATCTACTGAATCAAAATAAATGTAGGTAACTAAGTAGCGAAAGTAGGTACTGGTGTCCCCCAAATGATAATCTGTATCAACTGTGGCCGGTACTTATGCAACATGACGAGAGCGGGCGCCGTTCGCCAGCATCAGTGGCCACCTTACCGCCAGCTGCGACGGGCAGTACAGACCTCCACACGAACACCCGCTCTCTCAGTGCCATTACAACTAATACAGTGCTTATATGGATGTCTTGCTACACTAATCTATACATGTGCATCAAAATATAATCTTGCATCAAAATGCTTTCGTTTAATGTTTTCACGTTGATGGCGGTGCTCACTATCGGATATATAAATTCAGGTAAATATTTGATTTTTTAACTCTTATTATCTACCTTCTAAATATCTATCACTGTTTTGTGTCTTGCTTTTCTTGAGCTGATTGTCAGTACAGTTTAATAGTAATAATAATATTTTTTTTCATTCAGACATCATTGATCCAATGGTTAGTAGAAATATCATCTAGGTGTTAGTAAATTAAAAGATTATTTTTCTTACATTATAATTAGTTCAACCCTATTCCAACAGCACCCTAATTTGATGCTTTAAGTTGTACCTCTATCTGTACTACCTACAGATACCATTTCTAGTTAGTAAACATTTAATTCATGATTTAAACTACAACAAAATCTTACCTATTGATGTCCGGAGATAACTTTCTTATTAAATTATTTCCTTTATTTATTATAATAAGACTAGCCTGTACCCAACTATTCCACTGAAGTTGTACTATTAATTATTCTGTGCCTGAAGGACAAATGACTCTGTTCATTCAAAAAAGACGATCATTCATTAATGACCACGCTTGCACAAGACGGATTAGCGATTGATCAACCTCAAGTCCAGGTTACCCAACAATGTTTTTCTTCACCGATATCAATGGTATCTAAGATAAATTTAGACAGTACTCATGGTTTGAAAGGTCACATTAGTACCTACTTGTCCGGATTTGAACCCACGACCTCAAGCGCGCGAAACCTTTGTTACTGAGCCATCAAGAAATATATTTTAATTATTTATTTATTAAAACTTTATGCATTAGTAATAAACACTGTACAAAGGGAGAGGCGATTATTCTGTTCTATATCATAAATAAATTTATTTAAATCGTTTATAAATACAAGCAGACCCGGCAGACCTTGCCCTGTACAAATACATCCTTAAACTGTAATAATACATTATAAATGCGAAAGTACCCTAATTGTGTCTGTGTGTCTGTTTATTACCTCTTCCCGTCTTAACGACTGAACAGATTTGGATGACACTTGGCACACGGATGCATCATGCCCCCGTTAAGGATAAACTTTTTTATCCCGGCCGCGGCAGGGTATCCTTGGGATAATTTAATTTTTTTAAGAAGTGGTAGAATCAAATAATTAGCAATTATAAAAATACTATATCGTGAAAAAAATGATTTAATAATAAGTATACACGGATATCTATGAGTATACATAACTGATAGCAAACCTGAGGAGTGGTGGGTGGCTATGGTAGTTATAGTCACTGCGTTCGCTGCAGAAGTCATTGGATGATTTTCCACCCAAAAAAAAAAGTGCTGGCCGACTGCTTTTTTTTAGGTGGGAAATCATCATCCAATGGCTGCTCTCGCTCTTGGGCGGAGCGCGAGAGCGTGTCAGGCTTTTACTGATTAAAACCCACCCCTGTTCCTTCTTTGCCTTCGTTCCAGGGCCCCGGGGTACCTACATTTTCGCACAACCCAAGGCCCCATTAGGCTTCGACCCTGCTGGATCCCTACGGTTTGCTGACATCTCTTTGAGGCGCGCGTGGAACATTACGCGCCACGTAATGTTCGACGTCTCGAGCTCGGTCCGGACAATTACTGGACGGCCGGACGGCGCGCTACAAATTGCTCGCCGTCCGCAAGCCTACGCCTACAGTGGCTGAAAATCGGACCGGGATCGGAATCCCTGCGGCTGGGGTGTGAGGGCCGTTCCTTCACGCGTGCGACCGCCTCCTTCGCTAGCGTTACTGCTTCACAGAAAGAGGCGACCGCCTGCCATTCCTCCTAACTCCGGATCATGGACTGACCAGGGCCCGGCGCGAAAGGTCGTTTCCGTCAATCGTCTCCACGAGGATACAGTGGTGTTCACCTCTACTGTCTACCGTATGCTTCACCGTGTCCTCCGGGTGGTGACACCAAAGTAAAAAAACACTGAAAAGTGCAAAATAACTTTAATTTCGGAAGTTGTTGTATCTATAATAGTTTTGTCTCTTCGTTATTAAAGTTATTTTGCACTTTTCAGTGTTTTTTTACTATGAAGTCGGTTGTATTTTTTTTTATAAAAATTTAAAATTTGGCAGGTAGATTTAGAGGATTTTACGAAACTCCACCCCTAAGGAGGTTGGGCACGCCACAATTATGGCGGTAAGTCCCCTCTTTGAGGCGTGGTTGGAAAGACCTCACGGCGTCCTCACATTCCGCATGACGCAGGTTCTCACCGGACACGGTAAGTTCGGGAGGTTCCTGCACCGGATTCGTGCGGAAACGACGCCCGGGTGTCGCCACTGTGTGGACCGCCCGGAGGACACGGTAGAGCACACGGTGGAGGTGTGCCCCGTTTGGGCAGAGCAACGCCGTGTCCTCGTGGGGGCAATCAGCGGCGGCGATCTCTCGCGCCGGGCCTTGGTTCAGGCCATGGTCCGGAGCGAGGAGGAGTGGCAGGCGGTCGCCTCCTTCTGCGAAGCAGTAATGCTAGCAAAGGAGGCGGCCGATCGCGTGAGGCAACGGTCCTTACGCTCCAACCGCCGCCGGGATTCCGATCCCGATTTCCGGCCACCGTAGGCGCGGGCTTGCAGACGGCGAGCAATGGGTGGCTCGCCGTTCGACCGTCCGGTAACCGTCCGGACCGAGCCTAAGTCGTCGACGGCGCGTACTGTTCCACGCGCGCCTCTAGGAGATGTCAGCAAATCGTAGGGGCCCAGCAGGGTCGAAGCCTACTGGGGCCACGGGTAGTGTGAAAGCGGAACCCGGGGCCCTGGGACGAAGGCAACGAAGGAACAGGAGTGGGTTTTTAGTCAGTAAGAGTCTGACACTATCTCCCGTTCCGCCCAAGAGCGGGGATGTCATAAGGATGATTTTCCCACCCAATAAAAAAAAAACCCCTAAGGAGGTAAAACGGGGGTTGCAAGTTTGTATGTAGAAAACGGGGTATGGGTAGTAAGTATAGTGTTATAGGTGAAACCGCTGGCTGAACCTAGTAAAATATAAAAGGTGCTTTATGACCTAGATAATTATTATTACATTTATTACACAATTATAACATAATTTACGTCATTGCAATTACATTATGATCTTTTCTCTAGTTAGGTATTACAACCGGTACTTGCTTTCACTTTAACGACTCTTTTACTACTGACTAGCTGATGATGTCTAGTGTGTACTGTGTGTATGATACGAGTACCTACAGAGGCCCTACCGCAAGCTCTTACCGCAATCCATTTGACGACATAAGCAGAAATGATAATGTCACAGATAGAACTAGGTAGGGTGTCTCTCCATCTCCCTCTCTCGCTCGCTCGTCTGGCATTTTAAAATGTCATGGTGAGGCTGCAGCCCACGGCCTCGCACACAAAGGGCCCTCGCGTGTGCCAGGGCTCTAAAGACGAAGGTTTTGTTTTATAATTTATAGGTTCGCTGTTGACCACTATTTCACCCGATGGTAAGCGACGGCGACGATGTGGTCGATCACGAAATTGCTACAGCCGCTGTCTCGTTTTCGAATTTATAGAAGAAAGAGGCATCGCTGATGCGCCTTCGCCCAGGTCGAAATTAGTCTACGCCATGACTCTGTCCAGTATGGTCAAAATATGTTGGTTGGCTACGCTGAAGTTGGCGTTCCGAACTATTGCGTACACTCGAAAAAATACGCAATACCCTCCGCACTACGCATTCGCCATGCAGCTAATTGTTCGAAGCGGTCAAGATATTTCGGCCGTATCTACTTACCTACGCACCGTACGTAAAGGCAGCCAAACGTCAAGGTAGTAACTGAAGAAGCGTACAAGGGCCCTACTAAATTACACTATAGTTGATTTATTAGTAACTTTCTCATATTTGTACTTTGACCTAAATATTACTAGCTACTACATGTGTGTTTCCGATGGTTACAAACAAATTATTCGTTTTCTGTACTTGATTTTAATGGTTTATCATCTATTTTTTTATTGTGATAATCAAAGTTTCAAAAAGACAAGTTTATATTTAATTTGACTACTTATTGTTATTGTTCCATTTATTTATTTTATATGTATACCTACATATTCAATACATTTTTAAATATTTGTTTAAAAACAAATTAAAAAAATACATTTAAAAATATTAAAAAAATAGTAGCCTATCGGGAACAAGGTCCAAGCTACCGGCGCGCGGCGGTTGGGCTCTTGAGAGAGGAGCTCCTAACAATGCGCGCCGAGTCCAAGAGTACGGCTTTTTGGATCGGTTCCTTGATCCAGCTGCCTAATGAGAGCCTCCTCAGATGTTGTTCAAGGCTCTTATATCTATACTGTGCTCTTGGCTATTAAGCCAATGGCCGTTACGACTATCGGCACAATGATCCTCTATCCACTTCCCACATGTCGACAACCTCGCGAGCTAAGTCAAGATACTTAGTTTGCTTATCTTTTTCAGCTTTCACGAGGTTCTCGTCATAAAGGACCGCTATAGGTATCAACAATCATTTTGCGACGCTCTAGTCGATTTATCACCACTATATCAGGTTTATTGGCAACAATAGTCCTGGCAGTGATGATTAGATCGATCCCAATATAATGGAATATTGCCATTGTCGAGAACTGGGTCGGGCACATACCTTTATTACGGTACTTCTAATTCCACAAGATTGTATTTAAGAGCAATATGTTGCTGATGGATAATTCTGGCTACAATGTGTCTATGCAAATAGTCTCCGTTAGCTAGATGAGAACACCCAGAAATAATCTATAATAACCTATACAATATAATCATTAAAACTAATTAAGTACCTATCTATAGCCAAATTGCATCTCATCACATTTTATAATAAGCCTAAATACAGTTAGGGTATAGGTATTGTTTTATTACGGGGATCTCGTATCTACCTTCCACGGGGTGTAGCTGTCGGGGCCAGGTCTTAGAAATTGATCACTTCATGAAATGGCCAAGTAAAATTGGCCAGATCGTTTTATACGTTAAAGTTTGATGATATTTCAATCTTCGTTTGGCCTATTTTCTTTAGACCTTTTATTATCATTGAAATCTCCAACAAACATTTGATCGGTCGCCACGACGTGCTGATTTTAACTTTTAGTTCTGTATGCTGGTCGTAAATACGTAGCTATCACGTAGATATGACCGAAAATAGGCCCATTTTATACGAGTCAGTGTCGTAATAAAGTTACACAGCAGTCGTATTAATCACTATTTGATCATGTAGTGGTCGTATAGATCTCATAAGGACCTCTTTTCGTCGAGTTATGGTGTTTATTAGCGCGGCTTTGCGGCATTTTATCGAATAACTAGTGTCTTTTATATTTATTATATATCATTTTTTATTACCACCGAAACCAACAATAAATAAGTCACTAGTTTAATTATATATTTAAAATGGTTTTTCATATGAGATTTTCTTTAAGTGAACCCTAATAATTTAGTTAATATGGCTTAAAATTAATATACAAATAAAAAATAAGTGCACGGAACGAAAAGTCGCCTAGATGTTATATTACGGTTGTGTCTTAAACCCTAAGTCGTATATAGGTGTTTTTTAACACTTTCGTTAAAATAAATTTTAAAATGTTGCTTAATTTAAAGAATTTATAGGGCGCATTCATTATATTGAGAAAACTGATAAATGATAATCATCATCATCATCTTCCTGCCCTTGTCCCATCTTATTTGGGGTCGGCGCAATACGTTTTTTTCTTATTGTGAACGTGAGGACAATGTTGATAAATGATATTTATTTTGTAAGTAGGTTTAAAAAAACACTTTTACACGTCAATTTTTTTTGTCATTTTAAACTAGATGAGGCCGGTGTTTCCTAGCTGACTACCCTGAGAAGAAACACCGAAACAAACTCAGGGGTCAAAGTCTCTTTTAAAGTCCATACAGTTAATATGTAATGGTCAAATCACATGAGAACAGTGCAGATTTGTCTGAGATGGTCTTTTGAAGAAAGAACCATACAGATTTGAGTGGACCTGTCCAGTCAGTGCAAGCATTTGTCAGTATTCGCAAAGCTCAACCCAGGACTACTAAGGAGCTCAACGACTTGACGAACAATACCAAGGAAAGGACATTTGGGTAGGCCGCAGAATATACTCAAATTGCCAGATATACGTTAAAATTACTGAAAAGGAAAAAAAAGGCAATCAACATTGTCCTCACGTTCACAATAAGAAAAGTAAATATATAATTTACAAAATGTAATTTACTTAATAAAGTAAATATTGACGTCAAAAATAAAAATATAAGTTTTTAACATATTAATACAGTATATATTTGAGATAGCTATTGATATCTTCTATATTTTCTGAGGCACGTTTTCATGAAAGTTAAAGATCACTTTGAAGTCTACCAGAGACGGATGACATTTTGGAAAACTTATTTTCAAAAAATAATTTTCCGATTGCCCATTTACATTATCACGAAGTATATCATTTTTATTAGTTTCGCTTGCGCTTTCATAATCGGTACCATCATTAAGATATAATTTATCAAATCTACCTTTAAAGAATCTGATTCTACTTTTATAGAACCACTGGATCTACTTTTGCGGTTCGAGCAACATCATATCGTTTAACTTTGCATCGAACTCAATTATCTTGAGTTTTAAACAAAATTTTGTGCGGAACCAATTCCAGTTTCATTACAATTGAATTGTCCTGACTGTGGTTGTAATGTTGAAATTTTTTATACACTAATAGGTCATCTAGTCCAATGACTAGATGACCTATTAGTGTATAAAAAATTTCACACACTTTTATACTACTATTCAATAATAGTAGTATAAAAGTGTTCATATTGACTGAAAATTGTATATGAGTGCAATTTATTACTCTTACACGATTATCACTTAAAAGCAGTTTTCGTGACTCTAATACAATTGATGACGGTATAAAAGTCGTGTAGATGTTACTAAGACGACAGCATCGGTTATACCACTGAAAATTGTGTATCAGTCATATAAAATAGTCGTATAGAAGTTTATACGATGTCTGTAAACGACTACAAGTTGTGTAAAGATAAGAGGCACTAAGTCATATTTCTCGATAAAAATACTTCAATACGATGTTTAAAGCACTTCGAGTCGTGTAACTCTTACTTATACGGCTAAAATGTTTGTTGGGATTCTACATCAAACGGTAACATTAGATATGTCAATCCTCGTTTGGCCAAATCCGAACGAGGATTGACATAATAGAACTATTTCAAAAATATTTATAGAAAGATGTTTATTATCGTCGTCGTCATAATCACGTAAGAGAGGTTGCATTCTTGTATGAAAATGTACCTCGGGAAGGACGCTCTTAAAACCAAACACTATTAATTTCTGATCCGACCGAACTCGGCTAAGCCGAAACACGTAAGAACGTGCGCAAGGTCCCACCCACAGAAATCTTAATAGATTTCTGTGGTCCCACCGCACCATGGCACGCGTTTATAAACGAAACGTTAAATAAAAAATTGTCTTCTCTCTCTATCAATATTTTAGACCCAATGATTTCTCGAGTTCCCGACTTTTCTCGACCGTCATTTCTCGGAAACAATTTTCAAAGATTTCCCGGGTAATATCGGCTTGAGAATTCCTGGGAATACGCCGATGACATCTGGTTTCAATATGAGATCAGTTCGATGGTACTTTATAGCCAGAATGCCTCTTACGATGATTCTAATAAGCCCAAACACAGCTAGGATAATAGTTTTATTACGGGGTTCCCGTGCCCGTCATCCAGCTTCATCATTAGACCAGTTCAATGATACCATTACACCATTTTCAGAATTTTCCTAAATTTGTTTCGTTATAGCCGCTGATTATTACGAAAAAGAAATTGAAAAAAAATCCGAGATATCTGTGAGTCTCAATGCTAGTGCTCTTCATCAGTTCCACCTCATCAATTAGATACTGACTAAGATACTTTCTCAATGCTAGTGCTTGACTTTTTTATGATAAATAACCCTTGGTTGACTGGTAGAGAATGCCTAAGGCATTAAGTCCGCCTGTGTGTACCTAGAAGCCTAAGTATAACATCAGCTATCTGTCAATGAGGGACTTTCCCTCAAAATTGGTCCAGCCATTTCGGAGATGTCTCCTATCCCCAGGAATTAAGAGGGACTCCCTCCCCCGAGAATTATGAAATGCCTCGGGTTTTGCATGAAGTTTTAATAAATAAATAAATATCACCAAAATCGAGAAACACCGACTTCCGAAATCAAAGTTATTTTGATCTATTTAGTGTTTTTTTAGTGGTCGGTTTTTTTTTTGTAATAAGTTTTTTATATTATAAACCGTAACCGAATGGGACACCAATTAGTATTCTTTAGGGGCCCCCATGCTCCCATAATACACATGCATGCATAATATAATGCACAGCCCGTGCCCAAGAAGGGTAGTCGGGCTGACCCAGCTAACTACAGACCAATCTCGGTAACGTCCATTCTCTGTAAGACTATGGAACGTGTACTCAACACTAAGCTCGTGGCATACCTTGAAGCTTCGACCTTGACATCTTAAGTGACCGTCAATACGCTTTCGCCGAAATCGGTCAACTGGTTGTCTTCTAGCGTATGCCATCTACATCCGGAGTGAGGCCATCGAGAAGCTCGTGGAAGCGCTCTGGCCGTCTCCCTCGATATCTCGAAGGCTTTCGACAGGGTCTGGCACGAAAGCTTTATTAATAAGCTTCCTTCTTTCGGTTTACCTGCTGAATTGTGTGCTTGGATCGCAGACTTCCTGAGTGACCGGTCCATCCGAGTGGTAAATGATGGCTGCTCGTCCGGTCAAATGGCCATTAATACCGGGATCCCTTAGGGGAGTGCTCTCGGCAACAACGGCTTGCTGTACATAAACCTTTGGGTATACCGACGACAGCACTGTTGCTGAGAGTTATAAATCCAGCGCGCGACCTAGTGGGTCACAGATCCAGTCTCTTCGAGAGGCTATGGTTGAGCGCTTAAACTTGTCCTTGGAGGCAGTCTTTGAATGGGTCGATGCCAATTTGGTCAGGTTTAATGCAGCTAAAACCCACTCGTGTCTATTTTCCACTAAAAGGAGCCAATTCAGCCCTGCTTCATCTTTCCGGGGTATAACCGTGCCGATAACCGACCATCTTGATCTTCTTGGTGTTACGTTGATGTCAACACTCAACTTTAGGCCATACTTCGAAGCAAAGGCTCAACTTGCTGCAAAAAAGCTGGGAATTCTCGCGAAGGTCTGACAGTACTTCACGCCGGAACAGCTGCTCAAACTTTATCAAGCGCAAGTTCGATCGTGTATGGAGTACTGCTCTCATCTTTGGGATGGATCTGCCCGATACTAGCTTGATGCACTTGAGGCAATTAAGTGGCGAGCCGGGAGGATCATTGGCAATGATGCACTTGTCGAGTCGAGGCTTCAAAGCCTTGTGCATCAACGCCGAGTTGCTAGCCTGTCGGTTTTTTACCGGTTGCATTTCGGAGAGTGTGCGTCAGAATTGCATAACAGACGTACAGCAATGCACCACCGGTACATGGTTGACATTCCTTCTATACGCACAAAATGTTTTGGGAATACATTCATTGTGCGTACTGCTAAGGAGTGGAATTCCTTGTCAGAATCTGTGTTTCCTGATGCCTATAACCCGGGAGTCTTTAAGTCAAGAGTGAATAGGTTACTTCTAGGTAAGCGCGCTCTATCGTCGACCGCATCGTCGCTTTACATCAGGTGAGATAGCGGTCAACGCGGCGGGAACCTATCAGCAATAAAAAAATTACTAACAATATCGTTTTACTAACAAAAAAAAATTATAACACTCGTAGAATTTAATTTCACAGATCTGAAACAAGAGACGAAAGCATTTTTGTAAACTAGTATAAAAAAGGATGGACAAGCTTTCACAAGAATGTTTAGTTGAGGTTACTGGTTCTAAAGAACTAAAGGAAATACTGACCCTTTTTAATCACAGTACTTCAAAAGGACTGAGGCAACTGCATAACATGGTAAGCACTTGCCTCAGTCCTTTACAAAAGAGATTTTATGCTGCTTGCTGTTCATAAATATGAAACATCAAATACTCATTAGAGGGGTTATCGTCTTTTCCATATAACATTGATTGTTGTTTTATTTTCATAAATAAATAACATTTGCAATAAAAATGACAAAATTAAAAAATCAAAATTCATTTATTTGGTGAACATAGGTGATTAAAGGTGTTTTTCAGCATAAATCTATCACAAAAACCGGGCAAGTGCGAGTCGGACTCGCGCACTTAGGGTTCCGTACAATATACGGTATGAGACCTTGCTTCATGCAAAATTTCAGGATTCTAGGTCAACAGGAAGTACCCTATAATTTTGATTCCCTTGAGAGTATCGAAATATAGGTTTTTTTGCGACATAAACGGCCGAATCTTTTTTTTCGTTAAATTAGAAGTTTGTTTTTTTTACAACTTCAAGGGACCGCAGACCTGAATATATGGTTTTAATTTCAACTCGATACGTTCACGTGTTCCTGAGATAAAGGGTCGTGACGGACAGACAGACAACAAAGTGATCCTCTATAAGGGTTCCGATTTTTTCTTTTGAGGTACGGAACCCTAAAAATACATTCAGCAGAACATAAAACCTCCTTCTTTTTGAAGTCGGTTAAAAAGGGTCAGTAGTACCTTTGAAGGAACTACCTTGACAAAATAAGCTCAGTAGTTCCTTCATAAGAACTATTAAAGGAACTATTGAGAACAAACGTTTCTCATTTCTTTTCTTTTATTCGCATAGTTTGTGTTTTGTGCATTTAGTCAGTGTCAAGTTTAGAAAGTATAGTCTATGATCCCCGATGAATCCCGCCCAAAAAAATACATCTTTTTTATTCTTTTGTAGTTTTTCTTTTCACTAGATTTAACTTACATAATTTTGAAAGGATTTGAAAAAAGCTTTTTATTTTATATTTTGCTTAAAGTTGCTCTTTGATACAAATAAAATGAGTCAACTAGGTTTATTAGGTATACAACTATATTTAAAGTAGGTATTCGAAGAGGTGATTCGAAAAAATAATGTGCTCTTTTCTGACTGTTCTTTAGCATATGCAGCAGTATTATATAGCACAACACAATTTAAGCCTATTAGTGAAATTATCAGTTTGTTGTTCATTGTGATAAAAATCAAGATGAAATCATGCAGTTACAATTTTGGTCACACAACAATAATACCTTGGTACAAACACTAGGTACAGTTTTGATGCAAATGGATAAACTTTGCCATTGCAACCAAGGCAGACGTAACTTGCAATGACAAATGACGTTTTTCAACTCATTTAACAAGAAGAACAAATAAAAAATATCAAGACACATAATTATAGTTTTGTAGAAAATGTTTGCAAGAAATGGCCAGCGGATTTATTTTTCGAGCGTCACTCTCAATTCCTCTTGGGGCTGGTCACCGACCTGCCTGATATATACCTAAATAGAATTAAATAATTTTGGGGCTGACCTTTTCAACGGACTTTTCAGTAGGAACGAGAGCGACATGCACTGCATTGTGAGCCTAATAGCATTACTATTATAGGAGCCAGTTTCAATTAATTGTGTTGAAAATAAAGTTTTCTATACTTTAAAGCTTTTTATATTTATTTGAGAGTTGGTTGAGAAAGACTGACATAACCAACCAATACATAAGGAGTGAAAGTTAATAATAGTATGTCTATTACCTACGTTATACGGTATCCGCACTTCATAAATAGATAAAACAGCAATATAACAAAATATACTGGAGTATTCGTAGCGGGTGCGGCGCCGGTGCGCGGTGGCTGGCGTGGCGACAATTTGTACCTCTGTATCTGCCCGAACCTGCCGCATCAATGAGCCCTAAGGTGTGGTGAAAATCTTCAAATCTTATCAAACCAATTGTTATAATAAAGAGGCAGGCATTTTTTTTTTTTCATTGTATGTTCCTAGGTAATAAGTGGAAAAAGTTGTCCGAGAATGGTATTCTTTCACTGATAGAGAGACCTTATCACTTAGTGTTGTTACCATAGGGTAGGTACCACAGAACAGATAAAGTAGGTACCTACCTGCCATATGAACTAAGTTTTATTTAAAAAAATGCTCGGCACGGCTACTCGGCTACCTCACGGCTACCTCACGTGGCCTAGTCAACACAAATGTTGGCTAGGCCACGTGAGGTAGCCGTCGGAACCGCATGGAGTAAAACAGGAATCTCGAAAAATATCAAAGGGACTTAAGCCCTTCTGGATATTAACAAAACCGCAGTTTCATACATATTCTGTGATAGAGCTAACGGTTATCTATTTGTTCTTGACTTCTTGATAATATGATCAGGAACTATTGATGAGTCTCAGGATCTGTCTCAGGGGACAGCTAAGCCTCTGAATGACAAATTATCTGCAACTATTCGCATTTAGCTGAATGGTTTTAGACACACTTCTACTGACACTTTCATTCATAGTAAGCATCGTGGGTCAGACTATCAATAAATGATTGATGGATATGTTTCAGCTTGTAGGTATCTAGGTATAGTAACTGATCTCAAAAATAGAAGCTTATTAAGAAACCGTTCATGAGTTCCGACCGTAATTTTTGCATTAAATGGCCAACTTTTCTTATTCATTGAAGATTAACTGAAAGACTGTAAATTTTTTATATATGGTAAATATTCCAAAGCAAGTTTTTCAATAAATACGCTGTAGGTACTGTACTAACCAAACGAAATCCCACTCTTACTTAGCCTCTACAGACCAAAGTAGACGGCCCAGAGGTATAATCCGGCAGGTTATTGCTGACTAACCCCGGTACGAAAACATTAAGCCCAGCCACAACGTAACCCACCAGCGCCGGCGCGCGGTTTTGGTGTGTAGAGGCCTTTACATATTATAAAACAAAGTCCCCCACCGCGTCTGTCGATAAACTCAAAAAATAACAGAACGTATTTTCATGCAGTTTTCTCCAATAGACAATGATTCATGAGGTAGGTTTAGGTGGTTTATGTGTTCCGAGCGCGAATCGAACCCGCGACATGCAGCGGCACTCGCCAATTGTTCATCCACGGCGCCAACCATGACGTCAGTACCTACATAACTAGTTTCTATCTTCAGCTTCACGCGAGTGGAAGTAGAAAATCTTACGGGGAGACCATATTCTATATCCAGGATATGGGCTCTCCGTGTTCCAAATTTCATACAAATCCGTTCAGTCAGTATTTTTGTTACTCCTTCACGGTCAAACCGTACACACACATACATACATACAAACTTATGATATTAGTCAAATAATATTTCATAAATAGTCATATAATTAATACTGCCGCCCGTGCTCTTGCAGACGCCGAGCAATGGGTGGCTCGCCGTCTGACCGTCCGGTAACCGTCCGGACCGAGCCCAAGTCGTCGACGGCGCGTACTGTTCCACGCGCGCCTCAAGGAGATGTCAGCAAAACGTAGGGGCCCAGCAGGGTCGAAGCCTACTGGGGCCACGGGTAGTGTGAAAGCGGAATCCGGGGCCCTGGGACGAAGGCAACGAAGGAACAGGAGTGGGTTTTTAGTCAGTAAGAGTCTGACACTATCTCCCGTTCCGCCCAAGAGCGGGGATGTCATAAGGATGATTTTCCCACCGAATAAAAAAAAAAAACTGCCGCCCGTGCCTTTGTAATTAAAAAGGGCACAACTATATTTTTTCGATTAAAAAAATAATACATATTCAGTATTTAACTCAAGATCATAAAAAAAATGTTAGTTGTGCCCTTTTTAATTACAACGGCAGTATGACATCCTTGGAATTTAAATAATTAAAAAAAAACGAAAAACAAAGCCGCTTCGTTTACAATGAGCGGCTGCCGTCGATGATGAATTATAGATATTTAGCTATAATACTTAACTATGCAATTAGGTAATTGTTTGACCCACTTAGCGGTGCATTTTCGTCGACCTTCGGCGGCGCAGCAGCTGCGCGAAGTATTGGGCCTAGCCACCGCACACCGCTGTCCGACACGCCTGCTTACTTTGACACTATTGTTTTGTATAATTATTGTATCCCAATTAAAAACTCGTTATCTGTCTAATTGTCCACTATTCAAATAGGTACATTTTAAAAAGTAGTTGGTACTAGGGTTGCCAACTATACTGTTTTAAACAGTATTATACTGTTTTTCACTAAATTATACTTTTTACTGTTTAACAAAAATAAAGTATACAAAATACTGTTTTCAGCTGCTAATTGTGATGAGGCGTATGAAGTTTTTAAAAAAGATTGTAAATTAGTAAGTTGTGCGAGAAGTTCTAAAAAATATGTATTTAAAACAATAAATAAATAAAATACTGTTCGTTTTACTAAAATACTGTTTAATAATCTTTATAGACCTGAGTATACTTTATTTCTTGTAAAGAAAGTTGGCAACCCTAGTTGGTACAGTAAAGTCGGATTACTTTAGCTCTGAGGTACCTTGGGCCCAAACTTATTAACCAATTTGAACAAGGCCTAGCTTGAGCCAAAGTTATACCTCAGAGCCAAAGTAACCAGAGTTTAAATGTAAGATAAAAATATCTCAGAATGGTAGCTATTATAGCACTAATACTGCTTAGGAAATATAGGCTTCGACTGCGTGGGGTAGGTACTGTCTTGATTAAACCTCACCATTTTTGAAGTTTCGTTTCGGAACATTAATCATCGTAATTTATCATTGGTTATTTGCAAATTCACAAAAAAAAAAAACGTAAATCACGGTTTTCTGATTTTTCCATTATAAGTGCTATGAAACCTTTCTTTTTGTCTAATCTCATGATTACAGGTCAAAAGGCAGAAGGTAAAATACCCTTTTCATATATTTGCGAGTGTCAAAATGTATACGGCTTAAATGACTGTATTTGTTATTGTGTTAGAAGTCTTAAGTAGGTATCTCCTCAAAAAGGAAAACGAAAACCTCATAGGATCACTTCTTTCTCCGTCTGTCTGCCCACCAATGTGTCATCCGCCGACATCCATGTCATAGACCGATGTAGATATTCAGTCTAGATTACAGAGAACATTTTTTCAATTACAATAACGATAAGTTTGTCCTACAAGACTGCTTCACTAGCAGAGCGGTAGAGTCTGCGTACTGTAGCTTGGTCCACCCTTATGTGGGTGAAGGGGTCTGTCAGACTGTTACTGACTAAAACAACTCGGTATCAACTCGGGTGTACGACCGCAGTTTCTCTTGGAAGGCGTGCCCAGAATATGATATGCTGCCATCTGCACCGACAGACCGGCCAATTTCCGGCCGGAGGAACTCCGGTTAGCAGGAGGAACACCAGTGAGGGAG
Source organism: Mythimna vitellina (assembly GCA_949316375.1). NCBI lineage: Eukaryota > Metazoa > Arthropoda > Insecta > Lepidoptera > Noctuidae > Mythimna > Mythimna vitellina. The sequence continues at coordinate 9,448,304 of OX438703.1, read as the reverse complement.
GCTGTGTGTGTCTTTCCGCACCCTTTCCAGCGCTTACTTTACGACCATCACTTCCGTGCTTCCTTTCCTTATTTTGCTAGCCCGCCTTGCTCTTGGCCAGATTTTTGTTCTGAGACGGTTCTGAATGTGGTATGGTGGTTATAAGTGTGATTATATATTTCATAGACATATTTAGCATAGGTATAACATTGACTATACTAAATCTTTATTAGGACATTATAAGTTCCGAGTTCACGAAAAAATATAACAGCAAGCATACTAGGTAGTTATTGTATTTTTCAAATTAAGGAAGTACCTATCTAGATAAAATTCGCAATGAATATATTTTTAAATCATAAGTGCCTACTCAATAAAATAACTGATATCTGAAAAATATTATTCAGAGGTCCAATATAATCGACCGCCAAATCGCGCCGGAATTCGAGGCTTGTCGTCCGGCAAGCCGGGAGTCGCGTCCTCCACCTTGCAGTGGCATGGACAGGGCGGGCTGGGCGGTGCTGGAGACTTGCTGGAGTGCACGCGGGCGCGGCAGAAGTAGCCGAAGTCAGGTCGTTCCATATTCAGCTTGTCCTTCATGCACTCATCGAACACTTTTTGAGTTTTACGGCAGTGCCTGAAACTGTAATTCCCCGAGCTTTTATCCACACAATGAGCATATTGTTTGAATTCATGAAGGCATCCGTTCTTTATCCTTCGGAGAACTTCCATAGCACATGCAGTTACCTGCTTGCCGAGGCCAAGGCATGGTCGCGGATCGTTTCGCTCCTGGCGACAGAGGATAAACTCATTATTGACACCCTCGCACTGCTTACCGATGTATGGAGATGCAGTAATAAGAGTTGCTGTCGACATGTTCACTTCATTTGTGTCCAGATCCTCACACTTGGGAAGGGTCACATCTTCTGTGATAACCATTTCAATCGATATTTGACAAATCTTTAAGCCAATGTAAATGTATTATTTAAAGGTCTTAAAGCAAATTTTAAAAGATTTAAAACATTAATTTGGTATAGAAAATAATGATGCAAGAGTTGTTCCACAGAATATATAACGACAAAGAGTATAGTAAATATAACGATTTCTAGTTTAACGTTCAGTCAATGTCAATAAAAAGATAAAAAGGTCAGTGAAAAAGGTTGAAGGCTACACAGGTGACTCAAAAGTCACAACTACTCACAAGCATTTGATACGCGACGCGGATAATTCAGCGAATCCTGCACGATGTTTTCGAAAGCTTTACAATCTGCACCACTTTATTTACACACCTTTGACCAAACAATTTAGAATTGGGACGGAGTTGTACTTAGATCGACAACGTTCGGGTTGACCGAGGCTATTTCGAAGAGACGGGAGAGACTAAAACATCTACAAAATACCAGTCTATTAAAATTTGTCAAAATATTTAATTTAAAAAAATCTTCCATTTCCACTTGTATCAATATGTAGACCTAATTACCTTGTACTATTACTTATTCTGTGACCTAACCTACTAGTATTTCCTGCCTACCAAGGGTGCACGAGGCTACTCTTGCGCTTTGCCGGTTTTTTAGGCAACATTGGTAACGATATCTGTTTCGTTTTAAAGAAGGTGCCTAGTCTAAGTGTTAATTGTAATTGTGATATTTTCCTTCTCAGTGGACAGCCAGTCAGTGGTGTGCCCGGCAGTGCGCACGAGTAGTGGCTGGCTTGACCTGTTCCCACTGCCATGCCGAAAGAATTCCGAGTGTCGGGTTATGAGCAATCAGCACCTCTGTTGCAATGGCTTCTGCACCAAGGGTGTCAAGCTATCAGGGGCAATCCAACAACAACGGTTAGTACTGTTTGTTATTGCTTTTAACTAACAAGTCTTTTATCAGTCAATATACGATACAATGTCACCGACCCACTTCCATGTTATTATGGCAATTCGCGTAAGCCCTTTTTCACATTAGACACAATATTGTGGGACCGATAGGGATAAACTTTCCATTATGGACCGTTAATTTGGAATTATTTTTTTTGTAGTAGTTCTCGTAAACAGAAAGCTTTTTACAAAATTTTAAGTTGCGGAAACTCACGGTTTACGAGATATAATTTTTTAAAGTTTCCATGTAAATTGAAAAATACCACGCCATTTAGGTTGGATAAATTGTCATGGTAGATGTCAAAGTTGTCGTTTCACGTTTAGTTGACGGTGGATGTGTGTTTCATTCAATTTTGTCATATTTTTCTTTAAAGTTTTATGTCTTTTGAGTGGTATATTTAATGATTTTATAAACAATGTATGTAACGCTTATATAACTTAGTTATTTGAAAATTATATCAATCGTTTATTATACTTACAGGAAAAGTTTTTAACCACTGCGTAAATTTTTTTGGTGGTCTAGTGTAAGTAATAGAACACATTTCCATTTTTAGTTCATAACTGATCGTTATATCAAATAAAATTATAGATTCAGTAGTTATATCTTGTAAATATTAGAGAACCTAACCTAACCTCAAAATTGAACCATGGATATTTCTGTAACCGTGAGTTTCCGCGGGGTGGGTATGGTACAGGGGTTAGGCCCCTACCACCCTCCCCGCCTCATAAATTGATGGAAATTAGTGTTCTAACCTAACCTCAAAACTTTGACCATTTTTAACCTAACCTAACCTCAAAACTTTAACCATGGATATCTCCATAACCATGGAGTTCCGCGGGGTAGGGCTGGTACAGGTGGTAGCCCCATTCCCCTTTTCCCCTCCCTGACCCCTAAATCGATGGACCATGAAGGAGAGTTTTTCCGCCTCGAGTACCTAGTCGTACCAGCAACTACGGACGATATACGTCCATTAGAAAAATTATGAAACTATCAGTCCCACAATATTTTGTCGTTATCGCCTAATGTGAAAACGGCATAACCGGTATTAAAAATTAAAAAATAATTATTATCAAGGTCAGGGATATTATGGATATAAAATTTCAGATCTTGGTACACATACGGCATACGGGTATTAGAATAATATACTATACCGGTTTTGGCTAAGATTTTGTCTGCCAGTTTCGGATAGTTTCGATTACGGATATTAGAATGTTAAAATTAAAATAATAAAAGTAAAATACCTACAAATAGCAAGTTTTGACTTTTATTTCTAGTCTAGATTACCTATCATTTGTTTGGCCCATCAAAAAAAATAAATCCACCTTTACGTATCCGAAACTTTAATATCGATTTCGGATATTTTTTTTATTTCTTATATCCTATAGTTTTGGTTACGGTTACGGAGCTCCATAATATCCCTGATCAAGGCTTTGCACGACTTATTTTTGCAATCAAACGGAGCAGCGTAGCAGTTATGCATATTTAAGCAGGTATTTAAATTTTATACCCCATTCCTGAGTTGTGCTGGTGTGTCACTGGCAGTACCGCAACGTAAATGTTATATAAGGGCCTGCGCACACTTGAGACAAGACTGTCTGACAGAATCGTCTACGACTTCGCAGACTTGTCTACGACGTCTGCGACAAGACTGTTTTGTCTACGTCACGGCGCACACTATCAAGACAAAACAGTCTAGCGGCGTACGGCCAGTGTTGCCAACTTAGTGGAGTTTCCACTAAAACTGGTGGTTTTAGTGGCTAGTGGATTTTGCTAGTGCTTTAGTAAAATTCAATTTCTTACTAAAAATGCGATCACTCGGGTGTAAATCGGCACCATATAATCCATAATTATCAATCTGATACCGACGATGACGGTGCAAACAAAAATGATTTATCTGAAGACGAACTAATACATAGCTGTTAGTGAAAAATTTGTATTTTAAATTACTTACCAACGTAAATTAACCCACAAATTGTATTTTGATCAACTGATTGTTAATTTTTATCACATATTGTTAAAGCAAACTAATAACCTATATGCCTACTTTTTTATTTCGTACGACATACATTTTTTTCAATTCAATTTTGCGATATGTGTGTGGGATAATTTTTTGTTAAGTAGTGATTTTCTAGTAATTTTAAAAGTTGACTCTAGTGATTAGATAGTGTAACTGTAGGCAACAATGGACGTCTCAAAACAGTCTTGCCGCAGACAAGTCTGCGACATCGTAGACAATTTTGACTAAGTCTTGTCTCAAGTGGCCCTAACAGAGCCCTCAAGTACGGTACCAAGTACCTCCTATATTAACTGCTTAAGTAATAGGTATCTATCTAGACTATCTAACTACTACAAATTGTAAATGGATAGATAGGTACCTATTTCTATATTATTGTTGGAAAGATGGCTTCTTTCATTGGAATTATTGTAGAGAACGGAACATCTTGACTCACGCTTGGATAGCTATTTTACATTGCTTTGTTTTTTGAAGGCTAAATCTCGACGTAGTACATACTCCAGTGACTTTCTAGAACGTTAGGAAATTTCAAATATTTTATACAAATGATATGCATTTTTAAGCAGATTGCTAAATAGCTCATTCAGCACCATTATGTTGGTTTGTATCTATTTGAATCAGATGGTGCAAAGCAAATTAATGTCAATGGACAACAAAATTAGGTACTTAAACACTAGTAGTAGTGTTTCCAGGATTGTATTAAAATCGGGACACATGAGTGATTTACTGTTTTAGATCGGGGCAAATAAAAAAAAAGTAAAAAATCATTCAATGACTTCTCTTGCTTTAGGGTGGAACTATGTTCTTCAATTGCCCTTTGCCTTCCAGGGCTACAATCAGTCTTTCAAACGTTCCCACGCAGCCCTAGCAGGCATCGGTATTACTGGGCCCCTTCAGTTTTGCTGACATGCTTTTTCTTTTTTGACTTTGACTGGCTCCCGACTCAGATCTACTTATAATTATGTATATTGAGTGAAGCAGAAGAGAAGACGACGCGGCTCCGAGCGAGAGAGACAAGCTAGTTTAGATAGTGATGTGCAGTGTGTCATCGACTGATTTATGTTACTTAATAGTATGTAATTATAATGGCTTTTAATAAATTTATTGATTTATCGGGACATATATCGTCCCGATCAGGCGCAAATCAGGATGCGTCTCCAGACCCCTCAAAATCGGGTCATCACGCGCAAATCGGGACACCTAGCAACACTACTACCTACTAAAAGTCGTTTTTTTTTTGAGTTGCGAAATCTTCTAATGACTTCTCGCGCTCTAAAGTGAAGCGAGAGGGTGATTCAAACTTTTACTAAATTAACCTTTGTTATTTCATTTGTTCATAACTTTCAAACGTTCCCTGTTAATACTTGCATATCAAACAGCAAGTTATTTCCGGTAGATATCTATACATATTTAATAGCTATCTAAGTTATCTTTAGTGACAGTAAGATCAATTTGTATATATTTAATTTAGGCAGGTAGGTACCTTCCTACCTACTGAGAATTGTTGTCAAAAGTGCAATAAAAGGAGGTCGACTTACCTACCTATATAAGGTGTTAAAAAATTAACTTTAAGAATTTTGAGGGGACATTTTACTCCTCATTATGAACAACTTTTACTATGGGACTAAACCTGAAATCGCAAAAAAAAAACAGCTGTTCCCTACTTTTATGTTCGCATAACTCGTCAAAATGTATGGAGCAGCTGTTTTTTTTTCGCGATTTCAAGTTTGGTCCCATAGTAAAAGTTGTTCTTAATGAGAAGTACAATGTCCTCTCGAATTTCTTAAAGTAAATTTTTTAACACCTTATATATGTATACCTACAGGGTTGTCAGATTGATATCTAAACAAAAAAAAAACGCATTTTCTTATTACCTAATTGCTATAAGGGGTCAAAGACCGCTGGTAGTGTGGGCAGATACCTACATAAGTAGGTAGGATTACTTATTCTGTGGTAGGGGGGCCATTAGATACAACTTTATCTACTGAGTAATTATATATAACTCTGTGCACATCTCTGAATGGTAGGAAGGTAATCACGTATTGCACATCTACGTAAATATTGTAATCAAATGGACTATGAATAGATAGGAGAGACCAAGTACCTATGCGCTATGGTATGAACGTAACATTTTTTTTTCATATCACACACGTGTTGGAAAATCAAAACTTTATTCAATACCTACACATGATAGACCAATCTTTCAACTAGAGAATAGAAGAAATACCTAGGTACATACAATAAAAAAATGTGGAATTTATTACAACCATCTCTACACCTAGTTACTTCGTTATTCTAGTCTGTTTAGTAAAAATCAGTGGCGGATTAAGCCAGCGCGAGGCCTATACCACATGAGTAGATAAACGAAACAATTAATTTTATTTATTCATTAATTCATGGCTCGCAATGGCCGAAGACAGACTAGTGTGGAAAAGGGAAAGAGAGGCCTTTGCTCCGCAGTGGGGCATAAATGGGCTATAAATGTATATATAAATATACATTAATTCATAAACAAAACATTCGTGTCGTACTCGTACAGTTTAAAATTGAATCATAAATGTAATACAACATATTTTAAAAAACCACAATACTAAATATATATATAGATTATGCTGGCGCATTTATGACTTTTTCGATTGTGTTGAAAAACGTCGTTTGATACATGTTCGACTTCGGCTCGGGCGTAGATATATGCCACCTCAGCTACAATGGCGTTTGCCCACTTGTAAACTGTGCCAAAATACACACTAAACAAAGTACTATTTTTGCCGTTTACCGAATTACCGATACTACTGACACTGTGTCGGCCCTACGAGATAGTTCATGATTGGATAATGACAAGATCAGATTGGGAGTGCTTTTTATTCTAATCATGGTCATGGTCCACCTTCCCGCCCAGCTGCGACACTCATTTTCATTGTACTACATAACTGTAACGTCATATATAGGGTACTAACGTCTTCCAGCGGTTTCGCCCGCGTAAACACACATACAAACTTTGCCCCCCTTCATCTTCTTGAGAGGCGAATTTTGGAAAATCCTCTCTTAGTGCTCCCTGATGTCATAAAAGGAAGCCTTGTGTAAAATTACACGTTCCTAATCCCAGAACCAGTACTTCGGCTGTGGGTTGATATGTCAATTAGTCAGTTTTTCCTTTTATATATATATATAGACTAACTTCTGCCAGCGATTTCGCCGGCGTGAAAGTTGGTTTCTCAATACAAACTTTGGACTCCCGTTTCATACCCTTAGGGGGTGAATTTCGGAAAATCCGTTCGTAGCGGATGTCTACACCCTATAAGGAACCTACCTGCCAAATTTTAAGTTTGTACCTAGGTGTTATAGTTTCTGAGATTTCGTGATTAATCACTGAGTGGTATTTCGCTTTCATATACATATATAGAAGATGAAGCCACCAATTTTAAATACAATGATTGCACCGAATATGTAATACATAATTACAACGCAGTAGAACTAAGTCATTTAGATATATATCATAAAAACTAAAACCACCAATGGTCTTGAGACTCGGCATTCACTTCACATTTATGATCATTATGAAAAAACTTGGCACATCATCGCATCGCTTTTACGCAACCTATACCTTTTAGAAATATCTTTATCGAAATTCTGACATTAGGCCAATAACTTGTATGAAACGTACATCATTGTCGAATTGATTCAACGATAGCAGATGTAATATAAAAAAAAAAAACTAAGTAATTCGTTGACATAATTTGGCGGATAACTGTTCACAAAAAAAAGTAACTTGCCGCTAAACCTACTTAGATACTAATTAACTTTTTTAAATTACTACTGCAACATAGTTTACTTGCACATCATGCTCAAAAGCATCACTTTTTGTTTTACGCTATTCACCGACACTATCATCATAAACATCATCTAGAATCCATTGGTGGTTTCCATTGTAGACTGACAAAGATAACGGCTAGCGTAGCGGCGCCGAGTAGTACAAGCCCCAGCACGAGCAGCAGTACAAGCACAAGCACCACTAGTAGCACAACGACCACCACCACCACCACCACGACCACGACCACTACTACATCTGCTCCGAGTACCTCCAGCTCGACCACGACCACCACGACGACCACGACGCCGCGCCCGACCACCACGACCACCACGGAAGCCCCACGCCCCTTCTTGCAGCTGCTGCAGATACCACAAGCTACCACGCAAATTAGCGCGCCAGTCAAGACCAGTGAGTATAACTTTTAATTAATATTGCCTTTGGTACTTAAACCTATATAAAGTATAAGATTACTTTTTTAAAATAAATTAACCAATCTGTGTTTGAACCAAAGTGAAATTATAATATCAAGGATCGGTAGTTGATAGGTACTAGTCAACGTAATATGAAGGTAATAAGGTTTAATGTTATTTATAACGCTTAGCTTAACTAGGTGCCTAGTTAAATATTTACGACACGCACACCGACTGTGCGTTATTTTGTTTAATTGCATTGCAATATACGTAATGATTGTTTCCTCAATTTAATTAATAACCAAAATTATTTCAAAGACGACAAAAATTATTGGCTTCAACGGAATTAGTTTTTAAATCTAAGACCGCATTGTCGTGAAACTGAAAACACACTTAAACAAAACAATCAAGGCTGTCTCTTCGTTCTTGAAAATATAGGACGTGGCCAACCGGATCTCTTGAGCAACAAAACCTTACTAACATTTAGGAAAAAAATCTAAAGTAGTTACAGTAAGCATTTTAATTCAAATTATATATTCCATAATATACTTCTATCTAAGTGAAACAATCACCCCAAACATCAGCGAAACATCGCCAGTTGGTTTAATTTGACCCTGCAACCTGCATGCATAAGCTAATAACCGAATCTTACCTACCCTAACCGACCTTCTCATTTCAATTTAGTTAGACTTCGGTTTGATTTACCAATTACCAAATACCGTGATGGATTAACACCAGAACTTGAATCATAACAAAAGCTTGATAATGAACTAGGCTCATAATATTGTTCTTAGGCAATTCCATAACTGCTGACGTAACTTATTCACGCTCACACAACTCTGAATCCATTTATGGGTATAACGTGGATTACTCGAGTGCAGGCAAGACGCAGAAACTGGTGTGTCCGAAATCTGGACAAGTGCCTGTGCTGCTGTTCCCAATCCCGTGCGAGAAAAACTCGCAATGCCGAGCGACCAGCGGGCCCGACCAAGTGTGCTGCGAGGGACGCTGCGTGAAAGGTGTTCCGGCGCCGCGACCTACCTCGGCACCCAAAACACACCAACGTATGTTTTTTAGTACATGCAACTACCTACTTGAAGTAATGATAATGTTCAAAATTACGTAATTTCTTACCGGTTTAAAAGTTGACCTAAGAAAAATGAATGTGCTTGCACGTATTGGGGCGTTAATGATCAGATTTTTGCGACGCAAATAAGAAAGGAGCTAAGCAAGGCCTATATCAATATATGGTTTATTTGTATGCTCCGAAGTACCTATTAATTAAGTATTATTACTATTATCTATTAAATAACCTTGCTCCGACATATGGTCGAAAGTATACGGCTTGAAGGCATAGTTAATTCAGTGTTCTCACACATACATAAAAGTGCAACTGACTACTGGTGAGCGTGGGTTCAGGGTTCGATCCCGGGCGGTCGAGCAGTTTTTGTGGGTTTTCTATAGCAAAATTCTCAGTAGCATCCTAGAGTCTAGATTTGTCTCCGATTCAAGTCCATAGTCTTAACTTCATATCTGGTAGGTTTATAATGTAGGTCTACTACTACTTGAACTATGATAGCGCGTAAGTGCGTACCAATACAAATTCGCATAAATGACTTTATATAGAAATTCGTCAATATTTTTTTGTTGAAATATACAGCCATATTGGGCGTGATACCTCGTGAATGTCCATCGGCGCCGCTCGGCGAACTACTGTTCGAAGTTCAAACTTGCAAGGCCGACTCTGACTGCTGGCCGAGGATCTGCTGCCCTGATGGCACACGCTCCTATTGCCGTACTGCGCGGGCTCGGCTGGACTTGGTGCCCGTCGCCAACCAAATTGACGGACGTAAGTATACATTTGTGGGAGTAATTTAACTAGGTAACAGAAGAAACCATCATTGGTTATTTTAAGTCAGACAGAAAACGTATTTGATACCAACTGGACCAGAATGCTTGAAAAGTGATCTGTTTAGTAGTTCCTGACATGGTAGGTTACCATTACGTTTAAAGTAAGATTGTTTCATTCTTATTTCCAGTGTGGGTAAGAGATGGCGCTAGACAACCTGTATAGCTCTGTCTCTTACCCACACTAGAATAAGAATGAAACAATCTTACTTTGAACGTCATGGTAACCGACCTAATCACATCATAACATCGGATGCCCCTCAAGTTAAAGGGTAAAATCTACAAGTCCTATCATACTGAATGGATCAGAAGGTTGGGCTGTGAAAAAGACGGATGAAAAAAGATTGCACGTAGCGGCGATGAGAATGTTAAGATGGTTGTGTGGTGTGACGAGAATGGATAAAGTGAGAAATGAGTACCTATATAAGGGGAAGTTTGAAAGTGGCGCCAGTGACTGAAAAGTTGAAAGGGCATCGTTTGTCTCGGTGTGGTCATGTGAAGAGAAAGGATGAACCCATATTACTAAAAGAGTTCTGAGTTTACATGTGGATGGAGAGGGAGAGAGAGGCTAAGAAAAGATGGATGGATTGTGTGAGAAGTGATATGAAAGAAAAGGGAGTTAGTGATAGCGTGACGAGTGACAGGACAGAATGGAAGAAAATAAACGTGTTGCGCCGATCCCAAATTAAAACGGGACAGGGGCAGGAAAATGATGACATAAATTTGTTTGCAGTTTTTATTTTAGTTGGCTAGATACATATAGCCGGATAGGAGTAGAAAAATCCGGCCAACAGCGAGTGGGACTCACAGAGTCACACACGAAGGGTTTCGTATCGTCCGTAGCAAAAAAACCACGTTCGTGTATGGGAATCTTGATTTTTAGCATATATTATAGCTGCAACAGAAATACGTCATCTCCGAAAATTTCAACTGTCTATCATGGTTCATGAGATACAGCCTGGTTACAGACGGACGGACAGCGGATTTTCAGTAATAGAGTCCTGTTTAACCATTTTCGGTAACGAACCCTAAAAAAATTACCCCCTTTAATTGCAATTTTGTTTTTTATATATCTCTATATAAATATATAACGGATATATAAAAGGAGAAACTGACTCAATACAATTAACCGGAACTGCTAATTGATGTAGGTAAGCACTAAGGGGTTTACTAAAATTCACTCCCTTAGGGTAGTTAAACGGGGATCTAAAGGGGGCTCAGCGGGCAGAAGCTATATTTATAAAGTATTCAGTAACGTTCCTGCCTACGCCAACAAAATATTTATAAAGTAACGTGGACACACACACTACCATACAAGAGCATGTATCAACCTCTTTATGTCAATAAAACATTATTAAAGTTACTTAGGGGTCTTTATGTCAAGAGTGAATAGGCTACTTCTAGGCAAGCGTGCTCCATCGCCAACTACATCATCGCTTACCATCAGGTGAGATGGTGGTCCAACGAGAGCCTATTATTAATAAAACAAAAATTAAAGTATCCAGTAACGCTCCAGCCTACGCCATCAAAAAATCTTGCGACGTAATTATTTTGAAATCGGTTTATGCATTTAGTAGTTGCGAGTTACCTGTACAGAGGGCCTATATGTATATCAATTAAGTACATAAACCATTTGGGACTTCGCGCAAAAAAATTAAAATATCTTCGATTCTTTCTCTAGCAATTTGTAAATATAAGTTTATAAAGCGAATATGTACGTAGTACCTAGTTATGCCAAATACAGACATAATGACTTGTCAATTTTATGTTTCAGCCGTGCGGATGCTTGAGCAGTACTTGCAGTGCACGCCTCCTCCTCAATACGACCTGTTCCCCCAGAAATGTAGCTCCAGTGTAGACTGCTTCCCCAACTTGTGTTGCGCGGAGGGTGGCAAGAAGCACTGCAGGCCACCACAGCGCAGCCTTCTAGCATTACTCGCCGGAGTCGGACAGGTAGACATTAAATTCGTGTAGTGAATATTAATGGCTTTGCAAATCCTAATTTTATAAATTTTTTTTTTTTTTTTTTAATTGATATAAACCAGTGCTTGACTGCGAAATGTAAGAGTTTGCAAAGAATGGATGTATGTATTCATAACTTCCAATTAAAAACTACTTTTGCATGTGCTCTACTTATGGTTGGTTTATTTTTCAGAGAGTTGGATCTACGATAGGCAACCTGCGGCAAGTGCAAGCTAATGCAAATTAATTGTAGATTAGTAATATATTGTGATTTAGGTAACTAATCTAGCTAGTTTTTTATACTTTTGTACATTTTTGTAAAATAAATATTTTATTTGTTTCCATTTTGTTTTTATTGAAATTAAAATAGTGCATTTTCTGACCCTTTCAGAGAGTTGAAAAATACCACAATGCCAGAAAATAAAACTTAATTAATATAAATTAAGGGATGTGGGTTCTCACTTATGTGACTGACTATGTACAAAATCAAGGTTGAATAAGAGCCAGAGCCGGCATACAATATCTTATTGTCATGCTTCAGAGACCCCAACTGTAACTCGGACAAAACAAAGTCCAAGATGTGTTTGGTTAGCAGATCTTGAAATGGAGCTGGGCAGACCTCCTCACTGAACGTTTGCTGAGAGGCAGCAAAAGAAGTGTTGAAAAACAAACCACTATTTAGCATGGGTGGAACTAGGCTGTTAATGTTGATGAAAGTTGTTGTTCAGACAGGCTAACAATATATCAATATGAGGCAATAAAAAAAAAATGGAACTCAAAGCTGTATTCTCATCATGCAATTTGTTTCTACATGATTGATTAACTCTGGGATTGTGTTGTTGGAGTATGTTCAATTAAAACCAGTGTATTAACTTAATTTAAAGTTTATTTGATTAACATTTTAATCAAGCTGAAACAAAAGAAAGAAATATGTTAATTAAGTTTATAACATGGTTAATATAAATTATTTTCAAAATTCGAAGGTTCTTTCCACAATAGTTAAGTGAATAATTGTCTTGGCATTGAATCATATTCAACAGCTTGACAGGACGAGACAAAATATTATTACCTACTATACACCAGCATGTCAGTAGTTTAGTGTCAAGATAGATAGATATATTCTTTATTGTAAACCAAAAATAAAAATACTTTATGGAACTTAAAATTAATAGGGTGTCACAATGGGTGGTCTTATAGCTAAAAGCGTTTTCTTACAGACAACCTAGTATAGTAGGTATAATTTGTATAAGGGATTAATGGTAAGCATTTTAGTCAAACAAATCTCAAAACAATAAAGAATTTTTTTCAATTGCTAACAGTTTTTGCTACTCTTTTAAAATCAAATTATGGCAGGTTATGAAGTTCAATTAATACCATGCAAATGGGTATTATATTGTAAGGTTCTTTCAATTTTATTCAACCTTATTTCACTTGACTATTTTATAGGTCAGAAACTAGTAAAATAAGTAAGCTTATTATGTTATTAAAAAACTTCTAAAGCAACTGTCACACTCACAAAACAAAATAGACTGAATTGAATAGAATAAACTTTAGAGTACATCAAAAAAAATACACAAATAGAGCTTCTAAGATATTAAAATTGAACTGTTAATAATTTTGATTATTTTGTCACAAACTGCGGTGAAACATCAGATGTTTATCTAACCACAACTGAAAACGCCAGTAGGTAGCTGTATCAAATGGCATTTTCAGGTTTAGAACTATAGATACAAAGTAGATTTGGAAAACGGGCGCAATACAAGAGAACAATTGACTGAGAAGATTGTCTCAAGACTGTCATAACATATTTGATTAAATTTAGAAAAGTAGGTACTTATGTAGACGTTTTTCGGACTGAACGTTACATAGGTATTACTGTCTCATTCCACAATCAAAACAACCACTATCATATCACTAATAAATAGTTCACATTGATACATACCTTCTTGAAACCAATATCGTGAGCGTACTCTCTGAAGCACTGTCTACAGATGTTCAGGCCGTACTTGCGGATAAGACCATGTCTGTTGGAGCAGGCGCGGCTGAAACGTGCAAACCAACACTTAAAACACGTGTTCTAACCAATAACATTTCTTTATCAAAACACACTTCTTGAGAATTCTTACCATGAGCGGGAGCCCTGGCCGTATCTGCGAGGATGAGAATACCAGATGTTAGCGTGACCCATTGTGCAAATTATTTAATTCTTGCGCTGCACCGCAGTATGAAACACGTCCAAAATGGCTGCTGCACATAAAAGACCGAATTTTTATCTATGCCTCTATGGTACGGAGGTTTTAGTTTTTATGATGACGTTTATTACATAGTTCGACACCGAGTCATTTGAATAGTTAGTATGGATAAAGTCGGAATAGCAGTAAATGGAAAGAAGAATGGTAAAGCCATTAGTCCAGATGGAATACCAGTTGAAGTGTGGAAGTTATTACGAGTGGATGGATGGACGTGGTTAGCTTTGTTCTTCAATAAGTTGTTGCGGAAGAAGCCATACCTGATGAGTGGTGCAATAGCTCATTGGTGCCGATTTTTAAAAACACAGGTGATGTGCTTGAATCTTGAGTGCAACAATTAGAGAGAAATAAAGCTAATGTCACATACTATGAAACCCTGGGCGAAAATTATTGAAAGGCGATTGAGAGAAGAGAGTGAAAGAAATTTCACAGAACCAATTCGGTTTTATATCGGATCGGGGTTCAGTGGATGACCCAAAAATCCCATTATTTCGCTGTCCAGTATAGTACAGTTTTACCGCCATTTTTGTTATACGCCAGCTATGCGAAAAATACAGAGGTGCGCTGGTGCGCATATAAACTTGCACATAGTATTCGTTGACCTTGAAAAGGCATACGACCGGGTACCTCTTGAGGCTCTGTGGTGGGCCCTAAAGGAGACAGGTGTGCCTGTGGAAGTATGTGCACTTGATCCGAGCGATGTACAGTCGATGCAGTACCCAAGTGCGGTCTACAGTGGGCACCACTAGCAGCTTCAATGTGGCTGTCGATTTAAATCAAGGGTCGGCTCTCGGCCCTCACCTCTTCCTGATGATAATGGATACTCTGAAGTCGAACATTCAGGAGGAGGCTCCCTGGTGTATGCTGTTTGCCAATGACATTGTATTGGTTGCCGAGAGTGGTCTAGAGGTCCAGAACAGATTAGAGGTGTGGCACAGACTGGAGAGTGTTGGCCTGAAATTGAGTAGAACTAAAACGGAATACTTGTTCTGCGATTTCGGCGGTCTCTCCAATCCGATGCCTTTAGCTCACGCTGAAACGCTTATACCGATCTGCTCTGGCTTTCGGTACCTCGGGTCGCTCGTCCAAGGGGATGGTGGGGTAGACTGGGACGTAACACACCGGATCAACGCAGGATATATGAAATGGCGACAGGTCACGGGAACAATAGGTGACCTACGGATGCCCCTCAAGTTGGAAGATACAAGTCTGTGATTGTCATACTGTATGGATCAGTGTCCATCGAGTTAGCCAATAGCCCCCCTGAATTGATTCAGAATTTTCATGTGGATGAATGGAGAGGAAGAGGGAAACCAAAGAAAAGATGGATGGATTGTGTGAAAAGTGATATGAAAGAAAAGAGTGTTAGTGATAGCGTGACGAGTGACAGGACCGAATGGAAGAAATACACGTGTTGCGCCCGCCGACCCTAAATAAAACGGGACAAGGGCAGGAAGATGATGATGACACCGAGTCATTTGAAGTTAGCGCACCCGAGCAACTTTAATCTACGCAAGCGCAATTTTATTTCTCATATTGATATTTTGATTTTATGAAAGTGCGCACGAGCCCCATCATGACGTCAACGTAGAGATACGTAGAGGCACTCGTCGCGTGACGTCGAGCTTGTGTCGTGTGCGACGGTCCACGTCACAGAAACCGAATTATTACTGCGCAGTGACGCTAGTTCAACAGAAATCAGAAATATTTTTTGTGATACACAGGTACTATGGTTGGACATGTTTTAGGTAAATGTGCGCTATGGTCAGCCTATTATAGGCATACAAAAAGAATTAATTATAATTTTTACATACACATTAGGTAACTTTAACGATTTTTTTCAAATTCATTTAATCTAGTGCTTGACTGCGATCCCACCTGACGGTAAGTAGTATAGTAATCTTTGAAGGTGAGGCGCACTATTAATTTATTATGAACAAATTCACTCTAGCCTTGAAGACACCTAAATTATAATCGAACGGGAAGACAGCATTCAAATTGTTCCAGACCCTCGATGTACGCGGTATAAACGACGAGGCGCGATACGCTTGGTCCGGGTCGAAGAGGTTTCAACAACGTAAGCTACTCGCCGTTCGTCGGGTTGTCCAATAGTAGAAATGAGAAGGTTGCATCATGTAAAACATCGAAAGGCTGGCTACCCTTTTTTTTCGGTGGGAAAATCATCCAATGACATCCGAGCTCTTGGGCGAAGCGTGAGATAGTGTCAGACTTTTACTGACTAAAAACCCACTCCTGTTCCTTCTTTGCCTTCGTTCCAGGACCCCGAGGTTATCTTTCGCATCACCCATGGCCCTATTAGACTTCGATCCTGCTGGGCCCCTACGTTTTTGCTGACATCTCCTTGAAGCGCGCGTGAAACACTACGCACCATCCGCGTCGACAACTTGGGCTTGAAATTGGAATCGGGATCCCGGCAACTGGGGCATGAGGGCCGTTCTCTCGCGCGTGCGGCTGCCTCCTTTGCTAGCATTACTGCTTCGCAGAAGGGGGCGACCGCCTGTCACTCCTAATTGCTCCGGACCAAGGCCTGTATCAAGGCCTGGCGCGAGAGCTCACTGCCGCCGATCGCCCCCACGAGGACACGACGGTGCTCTGCCCAGGCGGGACACACCTCTACCGTATACTCTACCATGTCCTCCGGGCGGTCCACGCAATTGTGACACCCAAGCGTTTCTTCCGCACGAATCTGGTGCAGAAACCTCCCTAACTTGGCTGGCTATCCTACAACAAAATTTTGCTGTCGAGTACCTACTACAAAAAAAAAACATAAAAATAGACTTTATCTCTTCTATCCTAAAATTATTTATTTCAGTATTAACCCTGTAGTATGCTTACAATAATAAAATAAAATACTTTTCACCAATAAATGTAAAAAGTTAAGCAAACATTATTATCAACAAAAAAAAAAGAGTTTTAAATAAACTAAACAAGTCCTCTAATAAAAACCTAATAGCTAAATAAGAGCGCCAACCAAAGTAAACTACCGAAAAAAAATCGCTAGTGGTAGCGAGATTTTAGAATTTTGAGAAAGGGACTGTGGGCATGTCATGGACCAGTATTCAATGAGGTCAATGAACTCATGAATTAAATGTACTATGACTTTGAAAACGATGACGTTCATGACATTGACGTGTTCAAGAATCTGATGAGTGATGCCTACATCCGATTATTTCAATCGAATAATTCAATTCGTCTATTCCAATCAAGTATTAAAAAAAAAATGATCATGATATTTCGCTTTTTCAGTAGCATATCGAATTGTATAATGATTTTGGCAGGTATTAAATAAGTAAAACGTTTTTGCATCTCTTCATTAAATAGAATATTATATCGCCATGTGTAACCCTTCCCTCCATTTGTTATAACTTAAAAGAAGTGTGAGATGACCAAAGTGACCGAGACCGACGCAATAACACTGTAAAATCTTTCTTCTTGTTATCTGATTTTCTTTCGCTTGAAAATTTATTTATTTTATCAAACAGATCTTCAAATCCCTGAACGGTTATTTGGCGTTGATATCTCGATACAAGTAAGAGTAATTATTTATGTTTTCTGTCGCTGTTCGACTAAATCCATACTTTTGACTCGACTGCACTCTAGTAGTGGTGGTTGACACTAGTTGACAGTTAAGTTATTGTACGATTCGTTTATGAATGTGGGGGATTAATTCGAGGCTTTAGCAGGTGATTAGAAAGAGATATTCATTTTTGTGTTTTTACCTTTTGTATAGTAAATTACTTTTTATCCAAACCATACGCGGCTAGTATTTAACCAACTATTGTTAGAGGAATTTCACATACTTGGTACATAAGTCTATAGATGCTAAGTTGTCATTGCACGTCTTTAGCAAAATATACAATTTAATTCAGTTTAGGCTGACCGCTGAATTCCATCCTTTGAACACTCGTAAAATTATTGTTTTATTTAATTGCTGGTATCTTAGTACTTCTTATAAATTTTAAATTTACTTCAACACAGCCACGTTGACGTTCGCATATTGGCGTTTTCGTCACACCGAGGAAACAATAAGATATTTACCTGTTTAATTAACTAACTAAAAGCAATGATTTTATCCTTTTTCAAACTTTCGTACCCTTGACTAGTTGTTACGTTAGTGTAGTAATGCACGACAAGATAATTCCTATGTAATGTATCCTAAAAGACATGTAAAATGTTCATCACTGCCAAGTTCTCAACTCTTCTGACCTGCTGAGTAGTCATTTTTTTTATCTGCATCACATATATTTTGTACTGTTGGCTGATAAGTGTAGAGATTAACACTTTTTCTCCTACATATTATACTTAGACTAAAAATATTCTAACTGTAGAAAAGCAATTTCTTTTGGAAATCTGTATAGGTATTTGATTCATCTTGATCACTAATGCATTAGGTATTTAACCTTTCGAATACTGTATTTAGAGACACAATAGAAAGACAATGAGAGAGTGAACACTGGCGTTTGCTTAGGGTTTAATGGATTAAATAAAAAAGCTTCCATCCTAAAATCATGCACCTATAAATAAAAATAATAGCCTGTACATATTTTATCAAAAAATTTACCTTATTTTTCAGCTATCTACTTTCACAATGGGGTTCATATTTAATGCTATAAAGAGATTAATAAAGACAATCATAAAGCTGTCTTTATTTTTGGCTCTGATTGCCACAGTCATTGTTCTTATACCTAATTTGCCTCCTTACACAAAGTTTTCCAACATTGAGTGAGTAAACATTATATTTCCACTATATTATTAATATTGTTTCCAGTTTTGTTTATTGATTATATAATATAAGTTGTCCATTTAAAATCTTCTAAATTTTGTTACCATTTTTAGTGTATCACCAGTACAACCAATAGTTGGTCCACTAGCCATTAACAGTGCCTTAAACAATGCTGTGAGAGCATACAATGGGAAACTGCTAGGACCTGAAGCTTTCCAAGTATTTAAAGGTGAACTCTACACCAGTCTTGCGACTGGAGAAATTGTCAAGCTGTCACCTGAAGGCCATGTTACATTTGTGACAACAGTTGGCCAACCATGCAGTAAGTAAAATTTTGTACACATATCTGTCCAATTGCAAATCAGATAAGAATATTAGATCACAGAATGATATCAACTAGAAAATAAAGTCACATTCAAGAAATGCAAAGCTTTGAAGAAAAGACTACAATAAAATTAAAAATTTAAATTTTGTTTATTCTACCATTGTATTCCAATTTTCAACCAATATATTGAATCATTGTGTGCATAATTAAATATAAATTTATTTTCTTAGATTGTTAATTTCATAGTTGAGGCTTTTGTCTAAATTATAAAAGGTTGGAATTTTAGTAATTCTTGTTTAGTTTGGTCTATCAGGCAGCAATGGATCAGTGACCATTCATTACATATGGAGACGCCTCAGTTCCTCTAAAATCATGTTCAGTTATCTGTCCCATTTGTCTTTGAAGATGTTTGATAGTTTGATTATTTTACTTTCATAGACACATAGTTATTTCTACACTGGTACCTTATTGTAAAGTCCACAAATACTGTTATTTTCAACTTGCCATTAACGAGCTCATGCGCCCTGCTGAGTTTAAGTCTGAACCTACCCAGTAATTTACTTAATTTAAGCCCTTGAATGCTTGTGCAGTGAGCAATTTGCTACCACACATGGTAGGAATTAGTTGTATTAGTTAGTATTAGTATTTCGGGCTGGTCTGCAACTCCACGACTGAGCGCGTATTTTGCGTACATGATAGGGATGGGCACGCCATAATTATGGCGATAAGTAACCTCTTTGAGGATTGGCTGGAAAGACCTCACGGCGTCCTCACCTTCCGTATGACGCAGATTCTCACCGCACATGCCAAGTTCGGGAGGTTCCTGCACCGGATTCGTGCGGAAGAATCGCCTGGGTCTCACCATTGCGTTGACCGCCCGGAGGACACGGTGGAGCATACGGTAGAGTTGTGCCCTGCTTAGGGCTGAGCACCGCCGTTTCCTCGTGGGGGGTACCGGCGGCAACGATCTCTTGCGCTGGGCCTTGGCTATACAGGCCATGGTACGAAGCGAGCAGAAGAATGGCAGGCGGTCGCCTCCTTCGACGAAGCAATAATGCTAACAAAGAAGGCGGCCACACGCGCGAGGGAACGGCACTCACGCCCCAGCCACCGGGATCCCGATCCCGATTTCCGGCCAACGCAGGCGCGGACTTGCGGACGGCGAGCAATGGGTAGCTCATCGTCCGACCTTCCGGACCGAGCCGGAGTCGTCGACGGCGCGTAATATTCCACGCGCGCGTCAAGATGTCAGCAAACCGTAGGGGCCCAGCAGGATCGACGCCTACTGGGACCAAGGGTTCTGCTGAAAGGAAATCCCAGCCCTGCAATGCAAAGCAACGAAAAACTAGGAGTGGGTTTTAGTCAGTAAAAGTCTGATACCACCTCTCGCTCCGCCCAAGGGCGAGAGATGTCATTGGATGATTTCCCACCTAAAAAAAACATAACCTGGATGTATGAAATCTTTACTGTTGTCTGCAAACTGATTGTACTTGAGACTGCATTACAGGTTAAACTTATTTATTTCACATAGGCCTATATGGGAACTTATATATTGAGGTAGGAGGGTGGCAGGTGAAAGGTTCAGCCAGCGAGCTGCCACTAAGCTCCATTATGTTATGTTTGGGCCTGAATATTACAGACTTAAAAAACTGACCTTTTTTTTTTCACGATTGGAAAATAATAATGTAAAAAATCTAAAACGATTTCATCATCATCTTCCTGCCCTTGTCCCATCTTATTTGGGGTCGGCGCAACACGTTTTTTTCTTCCATTCTATCCTGTCAACCGTCATACTATCAATAAATCGTTTTTTGCAAAAACGATTTATTTTATCAAAACTTATTTTTGTTGCAAAATACAAGGAATAAGCAATACTTAACTTACTTTTTCAGAATTTAATATTTTATAGGTAAAAACTATTAAACTTTTTTTCTTAATTAAATCCTGACATAAAAAAAAATACGATGATGCATAGACATTTCAATAATTCAGTGTTTTGCTTCACAGATCATTTCCTAGTTATATATTCTATAGACTTTTTGTGCCCTTAGATGTTTTGCTAGTTAACATTTTGCCACCTCGTTCTAGGAACTTTTTGACTGAACCTTCTATTTTTAGAAACGAATGCATGCTATAATGGTCTTGATATATTTTTTGTAGGTGGAACTATCCATGAGCATATTTGTGGTAGACCCCTTGGGTTCGCAATAGATGAAAAAGATGAATCTTTATATGTGGCTGATGCTTACCATGGCATTTGGAAGGTAAACTTAAAAACAAACAAAAAGCAATTACTAGTCTCATCCAGTGTGAAGATTGACAAGCGGCAACCTAAACTCTTCAACTGCCTTGCATTGGCCAAGAATGGAGATTTGTACTGGACAGACTCTACCAGTGACTTTCACTTGAAGGATGGGGTACTATCCATGATGACAGACCCTTCAGGAAGGTAATATGAATTATCATTGTGCCGTAGTACTTTACAATAGTATTTTATTGTTTCATATTCATAAAATTGATTCTAAATAATGTTCATTT
Organism: Mythimna vitellina; assembly: GCA_949316375.1. Classification (NCBI taxonomy): domain Eukaryota; kingdom Metazoa; phylum Arthropoda; class Insecta; order Lepidoptera; family Noctuidae; genus Mythimna; species Mythimna vitellina. The sequence goes on along the minus strand of OX438703.1, from coordinate 9,426,499 downwards.
ACAATTTTATTTTTAGATTGTTCCACTACGATGCTGCCAAGAACCAAAGTAAAGTTCTTCTTGATGACCTATGGTTCGCAAATGGTGTGGTTGTGTCTCCTAACAATGACTTTGTAGTGGTCTCTGAGACTATGCGTTCCAGAATGATGAAATATTACATCAGTGGTCCTAAAAAAGGACAAAAAGAGGTTTTCACTGATGGTTTACCAGGTACTTGTTATTTTATTTCTTTAATTGTTGCTCAAAATTGTGGAGTTTGAGGCTAAATATTATAATAACAGTTGCAAAGATCGAACTTCGAGGTTAAACTATGCTTGCCGAGGTCACTCTGTGGTTGGGTGACCAACTATTATAATATCAAGTTTTCTCTGTGCTGGCTGTCATTTGAACACCTCTGACAGTCTTTATGAGTAGTCAGAAGCCGGAAAAAAAATATGCACTAGTTTTACCAAGGAGTATTGTATTACCCAGTTAAGTACTGTACTGTGGAGTTCACTTAAGCACTCAATCCATATAAAATACTAGTATTCAGCTGCATCCAGTTACACTGAAAGTCAACACTAACATTATTGGAAAAAGCCTAGACAACATTTTGGATGTCCTGAAATTTTTATATGTAAATCTAGATCAATAGGATAAATGTTCTTACAATAAACCACTGAGATATCAATCATATTCAATGTTTAAGCACTTCTGAATTATTTCCAATTTTTTTTTATTATTGATAGGCTCGTGTTTGAAAACTATCTTACCTGATGGTAAGCAATGATGTGGCCAAGGATGGAGCACACTTGCCTATAAGTGACCTATTCACTCTTGACTTAAAGACCCCTAAGTTGTATTTCATGATATCATCAAGATTCTATAATCAGTCTGTGTGATGTGTTATGTTTTAACACATAAATATGCTATGATTCTATATAGAAGTACTTTATTGGTTGTTATAAGAATAATTAATAAATACTTTTATATCCTCGCTTAGGGGTATTGAATAATTTCTTAATCATATACACTTGCAACATACCAACAACAAACATTAAGCTTATCTGAAAGGCAGACCACACGTCTACGATAAATGTGTCCTCAAACGCCATGTAGCTGTCGCGCGACTTAGTTGCGGCATAAACGTTGAGCAGACGTCGAGACTTCACCACGTGCTCCAACGTCACAGACAGAGAATCCGCCATTGGCGCCACCTCCACGTAATACGCTTGGCCGTTTTCATCAGTTCCCTGCCACTCCAGCACTTCTTTTTGTGCAGCTTCCTCGCCATCCACCACCGCCACTTCTGCTGCAACTTTACTTGTTGAATCTTGGTCTTCTACTAGGATATATATAAATACGAGTTTGGAGTTCATTAAGCTGAATGTGTTGTCCATACAAAAGGCATAATCTCCATCCACTTCCACGTTGATGATGATTGAATTTTCTGAACTTTTATTATCCTTCACCAGTTTATTATCCTTAGGGTCAGTTACTTCGAAGGTAATATCCAGATCCCCATGTTGTCCGTCCAACACCTGATAGTACACCTCCAGCATTTGTCCAACTTTCCCTGATTCAAAAACGCAAATCCGTGCTCCAGGTTCTATTCTAAAGGTAATATCACTCGTGTATATATTTTGACCAAAGCATTTCGTGTTTAATATTATAGTAATCAAAAAGAAAATAGTGGTCGAATACATGATTTGTAATGACTTTCTTGAGGTTACTGTTACCACAAACTAGCGAATGCTAAAAATAATGTAGGTACATAATTCATTACATCGGTATTGAAACAGGTGTTTTGTACATATTTACGAATAATTGTGGTGAAATGACGCTCTCTTTCCACCTGTACAAACAGGCGTGCCTGACAACTTACGCGCGCTGCCCGACGGTTCCGGGCTGCTGGTGGCGCTGTACAACGCTTTCGAGCCCGAGCGGCCGCCCGTCACGCAGCTGCTGGCCGCCACGCCGCTCGTCAGGAAGCTGCTCGCTCGCGTACAACGACTCGTTGAGATACCCTTCGAATATCTTAACACCTTTTACCCCCATATTGTATTTGAAGAGATTGTATACTCTGTAAGTTTAGTTGTATGTGAATTTATTCCTAGTTTGTAACCCTGAATTATTTATCCTAAAAGTTTATATTATTTACAGGTTGGTCATTTTAAAAGTGTATCCGGCATATCCCCACCCTTATCTGGACTACTGCAAGTAGATTGGAATGGGAAAATTGTAGCAGGATACTACAACACAGATAAAACCCTGAGCCATATCAGTGATGCTATTGTGTTCAACAACAAACTTTATACAGGCAGTCCACATCAAGATTTTGTAGGAACGGTACCAGTTCCTCCTCTTTTGAAAAAAGCATTTGAGTCGTCTATAAAGTCGGACTTTAAGGTTGAAAAGAATGAACAAAAAACTAAACCTATCCAACAAGCACCTGTCAAAAAGGTTGAAGAAAAACCTAAAGCAAAAGTAGAGGAAAAGCCAAAGGCGGAAACCAAACCCAAAGTCGAAACACCTAAGCCAGTTGTAGAAAAAGCAAAGGCAGAGAAAGAAGCGCCGAAAGTAGCCAAACCTGTCGCGGCAGCACCAAAGCCCCCGCAGGACGCCAAACCTGCCGCCACAAAGCCTAACGCAGAAGCCAAGGTGCCCCAGCAAGCATCCAAGGCACCCCAGCCAACACCGAAGCCACCCCAGCAAGCACCTCAGGCACCCCAGCAAGCACCTAAGGCACCCCAGCAAGCACCTCAGGCACCCCAGCAAGCACCGCAGCCACCCCAGCAAGCGCCGAAGGCACCCCAGCAAGCACCGCAGCCACCCCAGCAAGCACCGTTGCCATCCCAACCCAAAGCGCCTTTGCCAACCAAACCTACACCTACACCTGCTCCAGCAAAACCAGAGCCTATAAAAGTACCTACTAAAACTGAACCCAAACCAGCAGCTCCTAAACCTGAAGTAAAAACAACGCCTCCTCCAAAATCGGCTGAGAAGACTACCCCTCCTCCTCCGAAGAAAACAGAAATAAAAAATGAAGCACCTAAGAAAGCTCAACCAACCGTCAAACAAGATGCTCCTAAAACTGCTGAAGTTAAGCCCAAACCTATAAAAGAAGAAATCCCGTCGGACACCGCCAAGCCGGCCAAGGAAACATTAAAAGTGATAAAAAGAGATGGTCCCGCTGAGATCCATGTGCCTAATCAGTAAGTAAATGTGGTTGTGGTTGTATTCAATTTAATAGTTTAAAGATCTCTTTGAAAGGAACAAATTATGACGGGAAACTAAAACATTGGTTGTATGTATTTTAATATTTTGATAAGATTTGCAAGCTGCATTTACGCGCTCGTGATTAGTGGTACCTACGAGTATGTTTTTTTTAAATCATTTTAAGACATTCCAATTTAATTCCTTTTGTAGCATAAATACACCTTGTAGAAAAAGAAAATAGACTCTTTGCAATGTTAACTAGTTCATAAAAAAACTATATTTTTCTTTGAATCTTACAATAATTTTATTAGTTTAAAGGGTGTGACCATAGGAGCATTAACTATATCGTGATTTGCATTACTCAATGTGAATTTGTTGCATTTTTGCATCGATTTCGATGGACTTGCTTGCTCAGTACCAATATCGAGCAAGCAGTTTACTAAAGGTTTAGCGCACGTTCGGCGTGATGTGCACACAATTAACTTTGCAAATTAATATTTTTATTTGCACGCTGCTTCATAAATTTATCGATACAAGTGGATGGTTGTTTAGCATAACACTCGCATAGGCGATTTCTAAACAAGTTTATATCGCTTCGTTACTTGACCGTGAATGAATATTTAACGCACAAACCGCTTTTTACCTTCGAAATTTCCCTTTTTCCCTTTTTAGTTGATTCTTTCAACTTTTCTCATTCAGCGACCAAAAGATCTTATATGACTTCAAAATTGGCATCTTCTTGAGTTTTTGTGGAGTTGCTTTGAGTGTCTTGAGATAACTTTGCTTTCCAAATCACTTCTCTGAGGGTATCTTGGCAGCGGCTCTTCCGTGTTCCGTCCTCTTCGTTATTCTAAGCATCATCATAGCCGAAAGACGACCAAAACTAAAGATACCCCAAGTATCGTCATAATGGCCGGCCCTTCCTGCGTTGCAGGCTTTAAGCAGATACCCGCAGTCTTTATTTTAACGAATTTTTGGTTAGGATAGAGGGTGGATCCCACTGGCATAGACATCATGGGCCTGCCTTCTGAAGCAGCTTATTGATCCTATCGGTCTCCCACGCAATGTCACTGGTTGTTATTTTCCTGCTATTTATTTTAACATGGTTCTCTTACATTTCTTATTATTGATCCTATTACGCAAGTAAACTCTAAGCATCCTCCTTTCCATAGTTACTAAAGTGAGTTAGCCTATCCGTAAGTGAGCGACCACTTATCAGTCGTATCAATGCCGTATGTATTTAAACCGCACTAAAAGATAATGTGTATTTCTATTTTATAAGTTAATACTCACTCACCGTTTAAACTCCGCCATTACGTGATAGAAACAAACACTTGAACGTTAGTCTTGAGTAGGTAAGTACTTAAGTGTGGTGAGTATTTGTAAGACATGTTTTGAGTATACCTAGTGGGTAATGTGCACAAAATGCAACGATATTTCCAATCGATTAGCATGTTTTTGCTCCCTGGCCCCACCCTTATAGTATAATTGTGAAAATCACACAACACCATAGGTAGATAACTAGTATTTGCACTGTTATTATTCCAATTCTTAAAACATTTAGGGCTGATTTTTCGAAAGTGCGATTAAGTTTGCATAAAGGGTAAAAATGGTGGTTTTACATATTTTTTATAAGCTACCCCACCATCAATTTTATTGCTCTGATGAAACTTATCTGACGATTGAAAAATCGGACCTTAATTTAGTACCTATTATAAATGTGAAGGTTTAGGTATACTATTTTTGGCTTTACTAAATTGATTTCTTCCTTTTATTTATTATGATTGTGATATAAGTACCTACGAGTTAGTTTAAATTTATCAAATTGGACCAATTTATAAATTATGTTTACAAAAATATATATTTTAAGAACATCACAAAAATTTAATTCACTTCAGATCGTAAAGATATTTCAATTATGCGTAAAATATTGTGTGTTATGTAATGTTGTTTTTAGTGCAAATCATTGTAACTATGATGACCATTCTTGTTACCTTGGTGGCGATTATTTATCTTTATCGTGCGTTCGCACTTCGAAAAATTCACATCTGCACATGATGGTGCAATGCCTTGTTTTTGTCAATGTATCGATTCGCATAAACCTTTGTATTATAAAACAATTTAATTACAATGTTTCTTTATGAAAATTATAACATGTTGTCCAATACATGTTTTGCTGGAAAACACAAGATACAGAAGAACTTACCTATACCTAACGAGACAAATTTCAAAACAAACATGTCGATTGAATTGAACAGCAAATCTTGTAATCGTCTTAAAATTAACTCAGTTGCGTGTAGTGCTAGTGCGAGTTCAAGAATACATGATGTGATGTGTAACATGTGACAAACTTCAAAACGTGCGAACGCATAGTTACTCAGATACCTATACTAGTTAGTTACCAGTCACCATATAGTGCAATAATATGGATGACATTATGAATGTTTATTCTAAGATTATTTACATATAGTTATGCTACAATTTTAATGGTAATATTGCCACAACAAAATGCATTACGCATTGATTTCCAAACAGAGAAAAAAAATGCTATAAGTAAACAAAGAAATGCGTTATACTACAGTAACAAGTACACTTGTTTCACCCAAAGTAAATTTAAATGAGCAATATTTGACGTGTAAGCAATTTGAAGTATATTTTTATTACATAATGTACATTTATACATTAAACCATTTTAAATTTTATATCGTTTTTTCAAAGTAGCCACGCTGTTTCCTTTACACAATGACACGCTGACATTTGCTGCATCTAGAAATTATATGTCGATCATTTTAAGAGTTCTACAAACCAACATGCTTGATCCTTACCAATAGCTACAACCAAGAGGTTCGGTCTGCAGAAATTTAATTTTTATGAAAAATCAAACACCTTTGCAAACTCTGATACAATTATATGGTTGTTTTTGTCAAACGAACAATTTGAGAATCGCATGCCGCTGCGTTGATCTGGGCGATGCAATCGAGCTGGACATCCTAGCTACACATTTAGAGGCCACGAATAACAAAGTAATTTTGATATCTATAAAACAGTACCTATATTCTCAATTTAAATCCATGTCAAACCTGCCAGTGGCTTCACCCGCGGGAAAGTATAAAATTATCCCCAGGGAACATGCAACCGGAGAAGTATTCTATGCTCTATCCCAGTTAGGAAATCCTCTAACCGTGTGCCAAATTTAATCCAAATCCGTTTAGTCGTTAGACACTGAAAGAGTAACAAACACATAAATACAAACTTTCTAAAGTATTGCTGTTTGACTAGACATGTGGCCAGTGTTATCTGACAAAAAAAAAAAACTTTTTTCAATAGGTCGGCCAAAAAAAATAAAACAATCTTGAATGGATCATTTCGTTTTATTTGTTAAGGAAAATATTATGAATAATATGTTTACATTAGTTATAAAGTACATCAGAATGGTGTGATAATACACATATTTCTACAATGAATATATTAACAGAATTATGTATCGACTTTTAGTGGTACAGGCAGCGAGGATAAATTTTTGATTTATTGATACGTGCTTTAGCAATAGTACGTCGCGGTAAGGGAGAACATATTTTTACATGCTTGGAGATTTGGGGCAACTGAATGTAAATGAGGTAATAGGTACTAAACAGGATGGCCAGTTTATAATGATCCTAAATAATTTTTAGAAGCCTTTAACAAGTTTAGGCGAAAGCTAAGTTTAAAAAAAAATTCGCTTTTCAGTCCCTAAATTAATCTCTTAGATTCCATGACATAAGAGCTGCATTTCCATTACGGATGAAAATACGAAACGAGGAATATTTATTTAATCTTCGTGCAACACAAAAGTACTAAGTCATCAAAATATATATATATATATATACATAAAATTTAAATACCACTCCCTGATTAATCACGAAATCTCCGAAACTATAACACCTACAAACTTAAAATTTGGCAGGTAGGTTCCTTATAATGTGTAGACATCCGCTAAGCAAGGATTTTACGAAACTCCATCCCTAAGGGGTTAAAACGGGAGTTGGAAGTTTGTATGGAGAAACCAACTATCGCAAGAGCGAAGCCGCTGGCAGAAGCTAATATTTGTATAAAGTAAAAGAAAGGGGTTTTGAGAAGATGATGCTAGCTATTGGTATAAACAATAATTCCCCAATTTCTAGATAAATGCATACTGACTGGTGGCAGTCCTAATATCGACAGAAAGCGAATTCCACAGAAGGAAGACTGAACAAAATCAGAGAAGTATGAGAATGACAAAGCAGTAGGTGATTGTTAGAAGAACACAGATTCCTGGCCTGTATAACTGCAATACCCACTAATAATATGTACAAAATAGTGACTGCAGAAATGTTTGTAAGATTTCTGCGGCCTATTTCGATTAGCTTGTTTTACTTGTCCACTTCCGCGCACAGCAAAGTCCCCTACGCATTCAGAGGGGAGGGTCACATACCGTTTTATAGATCAGCTTTAAGGGTAAGTTTCGTTCTATAATAAGAAGCGATTGAACAGATGCCCGTTCATTAGATGTTCTACGCACATTATCACTCCATTCTTCACAAATAGATTAACACAAACTGTTATAAAATGCAAGAGAGCACAATAATTTGCAATAAGAAGCAAAACGCATAACTTAATGGAATGTTTAATGCCAACTTTATCTAAAATGTTCGCAACAGATTACATACTTATAAAGTAGTTTTAAAAGACATTCTTAAGCTGGAATTGTTTTCTTCTTAAAAGGGCCATTCATGGTTTTTCCAAAACAAAGTAAGTCATAAAATTAGTAGATAAAAAAGGAGAAACATAAGAATTGCTACATATCGTATTCATAATACTTTTTTATTTTCAATAAATATTACTATGTACATTGAAAATATTAACACTATTGGTGTCTAATTCAATTTATTGCATTAAATATTCAATTCACTTTTCCGCGCTATCTCCTAATATCTACACTTATTATTTCAACTTGAACGCCACAATTTTATACCTGTATAGTCGGTCCTCCGTACAATTCGGAACTTAGTATTAAAAATTAGCTTCAGAGCCCTTCAATCTGTTAAAATATAATTATGTTGTATGTAATGGTACATCCAGATCTGGCGAATGCGCCGCTCGCGAGACTCTTGCAAACTGCACGCGTGCATTCATGTTCGTACGAAGCGTGCGCGGCTCGTTCGTACGAAGCCCCTGTTTCGTACGAACGAGCCGTGCGCGAAATGCTCACGCGCCGTTTGCATGCGGCTCGGAAGCGGCACGTTCGCCAGGTCTGGACACATCATTAGGCATACCGTAACGGCGTGTTTTATTTCCACCGTTCATCTAGTCATGAACAAGTCTTATCTATGTTACTAAGTGAGCAAAGAAGGCGGTTGCTATATAAACACTTGCTCGGCCGCAAGCGCGTCTGCAAACGGTTTAACGACGCATCTCGTCGCGAAATAGAATATTAAGCCGAATGTTATTGAGATCGGAAGCGCCGGCAGCGCTTTCTTGAGTATCGCTAGTAGAAGAAGAGTCAGGCACAAACCCTGTGAATAAAATAGAAAGTAGTTACAATTCAGTTTACTATATTTATGATTGAGGCGAGAGGAGCAGGTTATATCTACTTCCTACAACCTTATTATTTATAGTATGTATATACATATGTGAAAATACTCACGATTAATATAGCTACGAAACACGCAAGAGTGGTGTTCCAGTCTCCGTACGAACTGGCCTTGCCGACCAACACGCTGTAGAATATGAAATCGCCTAACCCGAGCTTCACACCCTCTGGGAAATAATCATCAATCATACAAATTAGCCATGGTTTTATCAAGAGTATTTATTTCTATGAACATGATATTAATGTGTCGATGAAATTAATAAACAATTATACAAAACTTTGAGATTCGGGCATTATTTTAATAGTAGCAGTAAACAGTCAGCCAGTAGTAAAAAATACCACAGATAATTTGGACAACTGAGTTGTCTCATCATCATCATTTCAGCCGAAAGACGTCCACTGCTGGACATAGGCCTCCCCCAAGTGTCGCCACAATGAACGGTCCTGTGCGTCTCGCATCCATCGTACTCCCGCAACCGTTACCAGGTCATCGGTCCACCTTGCAGGAGGCCTTCCAACGCTACGTCTTCCGGTACGTGGTCGCCATTCCAGAACCTTTCGGCCCCAACGGCCATCCGTTCTGCGAGCAATGTGTCCTGCCCATTGCCACTTAAGTTTGGCGATTCTTCGTGCTATGTCGGTGACCTTGGTTCTCCTGCGGATATCCTCATTCCTGATTCGATCACGTAAGGAAACTCCGAGCATAGCCCTTTCCATTGCCCTTTGGGTGACTTTGAGTTTTCTGATGAGGCCCATTGTAAGCGACCACGTTTCAGAGCCATATGTCATTACTGGCAACACGCACTGGTCATAGACTCTCGTCTTGAGACACTTGGTATATTGGACGAGAAGATACCGCGCAGCTTCCCGAACGCTGCCCAGCCCAGTCGGATTCGACGATTGATCTCTTTCTCGAAGTTAGACTTTCCCAACTGGACCGTCTGTCCCAGGTAAACGTACTCGTCCACAACTTCGAGTGTAGAGTCCTCGATCTTGATAGGAGTGGGTGCTGCATGGCTGTTTACCATGACTTTGGTTTTGTCTATGTTCATTCTAAGTCCCACTCTTTCGGAAGCTCTACTGAGGTCATCAAGCATTGTACTGAGCTCCTCCGTAGTCTCAGCCATGACTACTATGTCGTCGGCAAACCGAAGGTGAGTGATGTACTCGCCATTGACATTAATGCCTAGCCCTCTCCACTCCAGAACCTTGAAGACATCCTCCATTGCTGCCGTGAACAGTTTCGGAGAAATTACGTCTCCCTGCCTCACGCCCCGCTGCAAGAGGATAGGTTTCGAAGTCTGGTGGCGTTTTTGTACAAACACTTCAGCACTTCGATGTACCGATAGTCAATTTGGCAAGACTGCAGTACAGCCCAAGTCTCAATCGAATCAAAGGCTTTCTCGTAGTCCACAAACGCTAAGCAGAGAGGCTGATTATACTCCTCAGTCTTCTGTATAACCTGCCGCAGCGTATGTATGTGGTCCACGGTGCTGAAGCCTTTTCGAAATCCGGCTTGTTCGGGAGGCTGGAAGTCGTCGAACCTGCGTGCAAGACGATTCGTGATGACTCTGGAAAACAACTTGTAGACATGACTCAGAAGCGAGATGGGCCTGTAATTCCTAAGCAGGGCATTATCGCCCTTCTTAAAAAAGAGTACCACCACGCCTCTGCTCCACGCCTGTGGCGTTTTTCCTTCGAGTATGACGGAATCAAATAGCTTCTGAAGGGCCTTAAGGACCGGTTTTCCACCCGCCTTCAGGAGTTCAGCCGTAATTCCGTCCTCACCCGACGCCTTGTTGTTTTTTAGCTGCTTCAGAGCCATCCTAATCTCGTACAGGCTGACGTCCGGGATATCTTCGGTATAGTGTCGAGTCAATTTAGCTCTTGGGTCGTTTGCTAGATTTGCCGCGGGTTCAGTGATAGACGTGTATAACTGTCCATAAAAAGTCTCGATCTCTCCCAGAAGCTCCGATTGAGTTGTCTATGGTCATATAAAGCTAGTTACACATATGGCCTGTCAGGGAATTTTGTTTTTATATTTTTGTAAGAATTGTGTGTCTATTTAGGCAGAATAAACATGTTTTCTTTCTTTTTCTTTCTAGTAGTAGTATTCAGTCAAGGAGAATTTAGGAAGAGTAAAAAAAAATAGATTTACTTACTTTCCTCGTCGTCGGGCCCGGGCATGGCCGCCGAGCGCGGCGGCTCGCTGCGCTCCACGCGCGTCGTGTAGCGCGCGGGCTCGGCGCCGTCCACGCGCAGGCGCCGCTGCTGCCCCGCGCGCGCGCGCCACTCCGCGTCGAAGCCGGCCGCGTCACCGCCTGCGCTGGCTGCGTCGGCCGCGCCCGCAGGCGGGGGACGCCCACCTGAACCGGATACGCCAAATAACTAACTGGACGTTTTTTCCATAGCACAGCCGGAATAACAATTCTTTTTTTTGGTAATTCTAACAAAAATCAATAGTATTCAACAACAAAAAATACAGTAACATGCCATGCCAAACGGTTCTTAAGAATGATTTTTAGTCATAAGGGGTCGTTCAAGTATTACGTGAGTAGATTTAGATTGCGCGCAGCGCATGGTGTCTACAAGCATTGTCATCTTTTGGATAATTTTGTGATGCCCTATCTCATTTTTTTAGTATTAAGTGACACTAAAAGATGTGTGGTGTGACGAGAATAGATAAAATGAGAAATGAGTATATTAGAAGACGTTTGAAAGTGAAGCCAGTGACTGAAAAGTTGAAGGGGAATCGTTCGTCTTGGTATGGCCATGTAAAGAGGAGGGATGAAACCCATGTTACTAAAAGAGTTATGAGCATACATGTGGATGGATGGAGAGGGAGCGGGAGGCCAAAGAAAAGATGGGTGGATTGTGAGAAGAGTGATATAAAAGAAAAGGAAGTTAGTGATAGCTTGAAAAAAACGTATTGCGCCGACTCTGAATAAAACGGGACAAGGGCAGGAAGATGACGATGAAGTGATACTAAAAGAAAAACAGAAATTTTATTACTTTTCTCAAACATTATAATGTTTAAATTTGAAAGGTGATAAAAAATTCTTGGTGTATAATGATTGTGTAGTTTACTGTAATGTGTCAATCCCACTTCAATCGTATTTATTTTACGTAATTGACTTCGCAAAAACAGTAAAAGCATGTTTGAAACTGTTTTACTTTTTTCCACGTCTGCACCAATCTGCTTGTTGATTAAATAATTTTGTGATTGTCTTTTCTATGGGAAATACATGTAGTGCGATATTAATATCATAGAGCGACATTAATGATTCATTTCGCGCGGATGATTGCGTATGGGATAAGTGGGATGCAATCACGCAGGCATGCGGGACAACGGACCGTGCGGGTTGAGAGGACGCAGCTCGCGCGCACGCGGCTCACCTTCCCGCGCCGCCTCAGCCGTCTCCTCCGCGGCGCCGCCCGGCGTCGTCGCCGCCAGGCAATACATCACCGTCGCTAAAATAATCATCATTATTCATGAGTTCATGAGTTTTGTTGCTTATTATTAATTACTAGCTTCTGATAGTCGGAAATTATCACAAAGGAACGAACTCCCAGGATAAAAAGTATCTTAATATATCCTTGGTTTTACATAAATTTAAACTGACAGATATAAATTTTGCATTTATAATACTTGCTGACCTAACATATTGTTATGTTGTCCAGTCCAAACTGAATTAATACAAAAATCTCCAAAAAAGTTAATTAAGTTTTCTCAAATTCAAAAACTCCTTGTCGAACTTTTTAATCAATACTCACATGAATAAATTAATGCTGGGAATATCGGTTCGTTTCGTTCTTGTGCTGTTTCCACAAGTATTCTTAATGGACCCTTTGGTGTTAACACAGCTATCAAGTCTGAAACAAAAGATGAGGTTTAAAATAAAACTTAGTATAGGCTATTTTATTGAGATGGGAAATCATCAAAAGACTTATTCCGCTTTGGGATGCAGCGAGAGGGCTTTTCAGACTTTCACTGAATAACTAAAGGACACTTAAGGACGTAAGTGAATCAACTATATTAAATACATACCCCAAATAGATATAACAGCAAGAACAGCCCATGTGGTCCATTCAGGGAGGTACTTGATGAAGACGAGCGCCATCAGCGCTGCAATGAAGATCAGGTAGGCTTGCTGCAGCCGCAGCGGCCCCTTCCAGTGGATCACGATCATGCCGACCACGCCAAAGTTCCACATCCCGATAAACAATGTTATGTAATCCATCGGTATATTGTACGCCCTCAGTGCTTCCCTGAACATTAATTTATGTTATTTATTGCGAGATTAGCCAAAGTTATCTTTGGAAGTATTAATTATTAGTCAAATGATTAAACTGAATGATAGAAATGTCATAAAAAGATGTTATGTGACGTGATCAATATGAAAACCGTTCCTTTCCCAGTACTCTGGGCGGCCCTTGGTTGGTTTGTTATTTTTTATCCCTAGTACCTTGATAGACTCCAGGCAAATAACAGTAATTTTAAAAGGTAGTTTTCAGACCATATATTTTAATATTAGGCTGTTTGACGGATGAGAATGAAACACATTTTGTTGTTATAATATACTTTTTTTTTCTCATTTATGTTGGAAGTTGTCAAATGATAGATGTAACCTTGTCATTGCAGTGTCCTTTGATTTAACCTCTCAAACTGCACAATAGTATTAAATTACACTATGATACTTAGATTATATACCTCTAGATGTAGCCATGAGACTGAAAACGAAATGTGGAAGTGAGGAGCATATATACGAAATAAGTAAGGAAATTGAGAAAAAACATAACATGTTGTCTCTTAAAAGGTTCATTCCCGGGAATTCTCGAGTCGGGAATTCCCGGGCAATATATGGCCCCTGTTCCCGGGAATCGAGGATCGACAAAAGTTTTTTTTTCCAATAATTAAAAAAAAAATTTTTTTTTTAAACTCTTATTTCCTGACACAAGTTTTCTGAAGTATTCGAGTAAATGGCGATATTACCGAATGCCAACAGATTTTCACGCGTTATTTCTCTTTTTTCGCGTTTTCAGTTCATCAAACATTGCGCTGGATTGCGTTGGTTGAAACAAGCTTTAAAATCGTGCTCACGTTGACGATTGGGGAAGGAACCTCTTAAAAGAGAAACTAATTTTGGTTCCTAATGTTTATAATGAAAAGATTTTTTGTATGTTTAGATTTTGTTTAAAAAAAAAAGATTTAAATATTTTTTTTTATTCTTGCTAAGTTCGCGCTTGACCGCTATCTCACCTGATGGAAAGCGACGATGCGGTCGATGATGGAACGCGCTTACCTAGAAGTAACCTATCCACTCTTGACTTAAAGATTTCCGGGTTGTAGCTATCAGGAAACACAGATTCCGGCAAGAAATTCCACTCCTTAGCTGTACGCACAATGAATGTGTTCCCAAAACGTTTTGTGCGTATAGGTGGAATGTCCACCATGTACCGGTGGCGCGTTGCCGTACGCCTGGTGGTCCGATAATGGAACGCGCTTATTAGGTTATGCAATTCCGACGCACACTCCCCGAAATGCAACCGGTAGAAAACCGACAGGCTAGCAACTCAGCGCCGATGCTCAAGACTTTGGAGCCTCGACTCAACGAGTGCATCATTGCGAATGATCCTCCTGGCACGCCTCTCAATTGCCTCAAGTGCATCAAGCTGATATCGGGCAGATCCGTCCCAAAGATGAGAGCAGTACTCCATACACGATCGAACTTGTGCTTGATAAAGTTTGAGCAGCTCTTCCGGCGTGAAGTACTGTCTGACCTTAGCGAGGATACCCAGCTTTTTTGCTGCCAGTTGAGCCTTTGCTTCAATGTATGGCCCAAAGTTGAGTGTTGACGTCAGCGTAACACCAAGAAGATCAAGATGGTCGGTTATTGGCACGGTTACGCCCCGAAAAGTTGGGAGCAGCGCTGAATTGGCTCCTTTTATGTAATCAAATAACTAGAAAGCAACACCATAACGCCTTTTATAATCAGTATCAAATCCTATAAATATATTTTTTATTATACTTTAACGTGATTTTACCACTTAAATTTAGTGTATTTTCAAAAATGGTTATGCATGAATAACGCTAAGTTTACAACACTATAACCTTAAAAAACTTAACTGAAAGTTAAGTTATATGGGCGTTTAGTGAAATACATTAAACGCTTATTAAGTGTTTAGTGTATTTCATTGACCATTGAAATAGAAAAACCACACTTTTTATGGAAAAGTTTACGTAATAGCAACATTGAAGTTTTATAGTGTTGTCTCATGTGAGGCCACGAGGTGGCTACATCTAGAGGTATATAATTTAAGCTATAATAATACCAGAAAAAGAAGGACATATATTATTTTTAAAAAGACTGTTTTTGTAATTATGTACCACAAGGAAAAAATTAGCGAAACAGACATTATACTTACTCAATATATAAATAGGAGAATAGGAACAGCAGCATAAGTGATGACAGTATGAGCCACCCATGTATGATTTTGTAGCATCTCTTCTTGTACAGTACTATCAGCAACACAGTCATTAAGGCAATTACACTTAGCAGGATCAATGAGTTGGCTAGAGCATTCCATACTTTTGTTACTGCACTTGGACTCTCCTCATGAAATGGTGTGTAGGCTCTGAAAAAGTATTACACAGAATAGGTATATTATCTTATAACACTAAATGACACCAATGGATTTCACACAAACCAGTTCATTAGCCTTTGGACCGCAAGTCATGTATATGTTACCGTTAGAGTATGGAATACGTTAATATGCACAATAACTAGGTAATCTATGAATTACCGGGTACTTTTTTGATGTGGCCATCAAAGGCTTAATGTGTCTGCATGATTATTTTAAATGGATAAATTATACTTACAAATATACATCTTTGACTGAATAAAAATTAATTGAAGAAATAGTGGCGACGACGACGAGCATGCACAGGGTGACAGGCACAAACAGTTTGATGACATGACGGGCTCCATATTTAAGTTCAAGCTCCTCTAATTGTGGCTCTGCTGCTGGAGGTGGCTGTGGAGGCATGTTAGGCGCTGAGCTGCTACCTGCTCCTGAGCCACTGCTTGGGATCCCCTCAACACTCTAAACAAAAGATGAAAGCGAACATTAGATTCAAACAGTTTATAATGTTTTTATCAATACCACATAACTGAGTTTTGTGCTTAGGTACTGCTAATGTTGTATGTGGTCAGCTGCTTCTAGTTGACCGTTTTCGATAATATTACCATAAATTCTGGGAGTGTATTATCACAATACAATTTTGTTCTTTTTAACCGACTTCTAAAAAAGGAGGAGGTTCTCAATTCGGATGTTTGTATTTTTTTTTTATGTTTGTTCGCGCATAACTTCGTCGCTTGCCAACGATTTGAAAAATTATTTTTTTGTTAGAAAGGGTATACTTCCCAAATGGTCCCATAGTCACCAAGTCAGGATCTGATGATGGAATCTTGGCGAAATCGAGGGAACTCCTCAAATATTATAGGCAACTGCATAGTGATTTTGGTATTTTCATGGAGAACTTAAGCATTTACAGTCAAAAAGTAACATTTGATGAAATGGAACTGATGAAGAAGATCAGAAATGGTCAACGGAACTTCATACTCGCATAGATATCATAATGAAGATAGTTAAGCGACTATGATAATACAAATAAATTAATGATTCTGAATAGTTCCGTTGAAAATGGTATCATCAAATTGATGATGAGCCAGAAGGTAGGCACTGGAATTCCATCATTAATCAGTGTAACCTAGCCGTGTGTGGGCTTATTAGAATTGGCATGAAATGCACTTTGGCTATAAGGTACTATCGAACTGATCTAATGATGGAGCCGGAAGGTAGAAAGTAGACACAGGAACTTCATAATAAAACAATGTAACTCGTAATTGGATTAATTGGAATTGTCATGAGAAATAGGCACTCTGTTTATAAGTGTATCTCAACTAAAACGTGTGAAATAAAAAAAATTTTACAAAAAAAAGATAACCAACTTCACTAAAAAAAAACACTAAAAGGATCAAAATAACTTTAATTTCGGAAGTCGGTGTTAAATAAGATACAAATAATACCGAGAAACACCGACTTCCGAAATTAAAGTTATTTTGATCCTTTTAGTGTTTTTTTTAGTGAAGTAGGTTATCTTTTTTTTGTAAAGATTTTTTATTTACTTATATATGCACTGTTCTTTTAAATTGACGTTTGTGTTGGTAGCTGGCTGGTAATTTAGTTAACTAGCAATTCCCGCAGCTTGGCAAAAGTACAAATTATGTAATATTCCCAAACCATGTGGGACTAGACTGGGAATATTCACAAATTATATCCACAAAACTTCCTTGTTTATTATTCTATTTATTAGTAATAAAAACCTTCAGTATGGTAGAGAAGAAGTAAGCAGAGAAACCAACAGAGGTAGGCAGCAAAATTTATTTGATATTATTTATACTCTATTCGGATCACAGAGAGATATTGTACCTACTTTTATTACAAAGTGTACTCTGTAGAGTACACTTTGTAATAAAAGTAGGTACAATATAATGTGTGTATGCTTTATTACAGTTAAGATTGATGCTGAATTTATTATAATCAACTTATATACCAACTGTTATACTTAAATGAATTCATTTGAACTATCCATCTTCTGAATTTATGAGGCTTTTAATTAAATATATTATTTAGTTCTTACTTATACTACTAGTATCCATTTTTAAAACCTAAAAGAAGCAGGGGTTGTCAGTACCTTTTCATTATACTTTAGTTATTTCTATTTGAATAAATGACAAATAATTATCTTGTTGCCTTGTATTGTGTACAATTCATATGTTTTGTAAGGAAGAAAAATAAACAACAACACAAGCCATTTAAAAAAAAAAAGGAAAATTGTTTGATATAAAGTTATTTTTATTTAATTCATTAAACCCCAAGTGAACACTGTCGCTCACTCATTGTCTTTCTATTGTGTTTCTAATTACGGTACTCAAAAGGTTAAAAAAATTTTTTTAACTGTAACGCATGCGTAACAGTTGACTTTAACGCGTAGGCCCAGAAGTGGACATTCTCCTTATGCTAATATTTGTTATACAATTAGTATATTAATAGAAATATAACATTTTCAGGGCAAAGTGTTAATTTTACCAAGGAAGAAGTTATCAATTTACAAATAGTAAGTTCATAAAAAAGTACAACAATATTTTGATGTGCAAAAAACAGATGGTCAAATACCATTGATGACAAAGTAACTTAAATACTTAAAAAATTTGGAAATATGAAAAGAAATTGTGCAAAAAAGGTACCACCAAAACTTTTTTCCTACCACTTATTTTTAACATGAATTATTTTAAATATTAATATTACCAATATGTCGATCTTTATAAATATTTGGTATAATACTTTAGAGATAGGTACATATTGTTTAAAGGAGCCCACAAGGGTGCACCAGGAAAAGAGACTTATAGGTGGAAGCCAGCTGCCTACACTTCAGGATCAGATCTATGACTTCAACCTTAACAACGGAAGTGAAGGGGGCTAAACTGTACTATACTGGACAGTGAGTTTTACACTCATAATTTTTTAATGAAAAGGTTTATGTCTAAAAAGTAATTATGCTAAGTCTCAATGTTAGAAACCATATAGTTTTTGCGAAAAAAAAAAAAATGAATATCGATAATTTTTCATAATATTTGATGCTATTTTGACATGTTTTGTTTACTTTTTACCTTGTTGGTAGTACTATGACAAATGTATTGGTTCTTACAGCCACAATGAATTTTTAACATAATACAAATTTACTTTAATTCATTAAACCCCAAGCGAACGCCGGTATTCGCTCAGTCATTGTCTTTCTATTGTGTCTCTAATTACGCTACTCAAAAGGTTAAGTTACATTAAAAATGACAAATAATGTTGCCAAATGACATATTATACATAATTAAGTGAATTTAGCTTGTCCAATGCTAAAATAATAATATCTGGAAAACATGAAAGAATACAATTTCTACTGTGGAGGATTAGGTAAGGGTTATTTTTTTAAAACCACTCAGAAAACTATATTTCAGTGCACAAATATTTTTAAACAATTTCTCATCATTCCAACAATCAAGTACGTTTTAACAATATTGAAAAGTAAAATTGACTAGAAGCAACATATAGGACTTAAACAAAACTTCGTAAACATGTTTTAAACAGTAAAAATCACACTAAATACAAAACCACTTGTGTTCAGCAAAAGGTTTCTAACAATAACATTTTCAAGTCGTCTTATCACCGAAAAGTTGATATGTGAAGCATTTTATGGAATTAGGGAAATCCAAATTTGGTGATTCATAATTTATTTATGGTGAGTAAGCATAGAACAAAGCAGCCAATTATGGTGAATCACTGGAACCACAATCCACAAGACTCACAGATATTAATTCGCTACAAGTAGTTTATAAATTTTCCAAATAGATAGTGAGATGAAAGACGGTTAAATCGTATTAGTCCTACAAACAGAAGAGGTCTCGTAAATGTCGATACAGTGCAGTCTAATAGCAAATTTACTTACGCCATAAGAGCGCTGATTATCAGATTTAGTCTTTCGTTTTTTCGCTATACGTTCTGCAATCACCCGATCGGGGCGGGCTTCAGCGATGTGGCCGTCCATGAGTGCTGTGTGCTCAGTCGCCTCCTCTATTTCGCTGCCGGTGTCACTCATTCAAGTATTCTTTGGATCTCAGACATTATGTTCAACACTGTGTAATGCTATGATGCAAGTTCGCTTTTAAATTAAACAAAACTTTAAGCAAACGTCGTAAAGACCTACGCGTTTCGAAAGCCTATGTCACTTACAACAAAAGTTCTCTTCTCTGTGGTCACTGGTGGTCACATATGTCAGCATATACATAAAGGGCCTATTACACTACTCGATATATAAACAGTCTTAAAGGCCTATTACACTACGCGAAATTCAGCACACGATTTTCAGACTTTCTTATTTTTTGTTCCGAGTAAGACATCATCATCTTCCTGCCCTTGTCCCATCTTATTTGGGGTCGGCGCAACACGTTTTTTTCTTCCATTCTATCCTGTCAACCTTCATACTGTCACTAACTTCCTTTTCTTTCATATCACTGTTCACACAATCCATCCAACTTTTCTTTGGCCCCCCTCTCCCTCTCCACCCATCCACATGTATACTCATAACTCTTTTAGTAACATGTGTTTCATCTCTCCTCTTTACATGACCATACCAATACAAACGATTCCCCTCCAACTTTTCAGTCACTGGCGCCACTTTCAAACTTCCTCTAATATATTCATTTCTCACTTTATCCATTCTCGTCACACCACACATCCATCTCAACGTTCTCATCTCCGCTACATGCAATCTTTTTTCATCCGTCTTTTTCACAGCTCAACATTCTGATCCGTACAGTATGACAGGTCTTATCACGGCCTTATAGATTTTGCCCTTTAACTTGGGGGGCATCCGTGGGTCACAAATTGTTCCAGTGACCTGTCGCCATTTCATCCATCCTGTATTGATCCGATGTGAGACGTCTCGGTCTACCCTGCCATCTCCTTGGATAAGCGACCCGAGGTACCGAAAGTCGGAGCAGATAGATATGGGCGTTCCAGCGAGAGCTAAGGGCATAGGACCGGAGAGACCACCGAAATCGCAGAACAAGTATTCCTTTTTGGTTCTACTCAATTTCAAGCCAACACTCTCCAGTCTGTGCCACCACACCTCCAATCTGTTTTGGACCTCTAGGCCACTCTCGGCAACAAACACAATATCATCGGCAAACAGCATACACAAGGGAGACTCTTCCTGAATGTCCTACGTCAGAGCGTCCATTATCATCAGGAAGAGGTAAGGGCTGAGAGCCGACCCTTGATGTAAGCCGACAGCCACATTGAAGCTGCCAGTATTGCCCACTGTAGACCGGAATTGGGTGTACACTGACACTTGACGTATTCCGAGTAAGACAGTCTGACCCTTATTAAACTACGCGATACGTCGAATCATAGACTAAAACTGTCTGAATATCGAGTAGTGTAATAGGCCCTTTAGTCGATGTCGCGTAGTGTAGGTAATAGAGTTAAACCGGGTAAGGGTTAGACCGATCTTACTCGGAACAAAAAAAATACAGTCTGAATATCGTGTGCTGAATATCGCGTAGTGTAATAGGCCCTTAAAGGTTCTCTGTGGCCAACATTGTTCAGCATCAGAGAACACTAAGCCATTTTATATTTTTTATTATAATCACAGACTACAAAGTTGCGACGTAGTTTGATAGGTCAGTCAGAGTACAGACTACAGAGGATACTACGAGTCAGAGTTTGAACTCTGCGGTATAAATGAGAATTTGCTGCATACTCTGTGGTCTGCATTGTCAAACACGCACAACCCAGTGATGCCAACTTAGCAACTTTATAGCTAGATCTAGCTATTATTTGGTGGCCCTTAGCTACAATTTAATGAAACTTATAGCTAAACTTTTTAGCTACTTTTTCTAGCACCTTTTCATTTCATCATGAAACGTGAAGCTATTATGATTCGTATAGTAGGGTACCGAGTCTCGAACAAAAAAATAAAAACTAAACGCGAATCTGTGGTCATAGATACTATGTTAGGTACAGCCACGGGTCTGCGTTGGCCGGGAATTCCCCGTCTCCTGGTGCGCAATGACAGTAGAATACTAACTAAACCAAAGTAGTACGCGCTACTTGTATTTTTACCATATGTTGTTTTGTTTTATCCATGGAGCACAACAACCAGTGGAGAGCGCGTGCGACGCTACCGACGGTCACTAAACGTACGCAGTATCAAGCCTATACGGTAAAATATTGGTCACTCGTAGCAATTATAGGTTGTCATTTTATAGCCTACTTACCGTAACATCTAGCTATTCTAGCAACTTTTTGGATTAAAAAAAACTGGCAATCTAGCTACATTTTGCAAAATATCTAGCTATTGGGTAAAGCTAGCAGTTGGTAACACTGGCACAACCGTAGATTTTGGCGGGATTTCTTCGAGTGGAGTTCAGTGGCTGTTATTTATTCACAAATTGTTTACTAGTGTATATTTCACAATATAGGTACACTAGGAAACAATTTGTGAATAAATTTGTGTAAAATTGGTGTAGTTTTGTATCTCAAGTGTCTGCGCAACTGGACAATGGAAATGTGGAATCATTGAAATAGGCGCGATCCCGGCAAAATGGAGCTGAGAATTTTATTGTAGTTTTGGCTACCTCAGCGAAGTTTACAACTACTACAAAAACATTAGAATGTGTTACACATGCGGGTGTAACACATTCTAATGTTTTTGTAGTATTTGGCAGCAAATGTCTGTCTCAGTCAAAACGAAAAGAAACAACTACGATATTCGAATACGAAAGACATTATTATTTTATTTCTATATTAACAATAGACAGGACATAGTGAACAAAATCGTATTCCGATACTTGTCACATAATGATAATATGTCGCTCAGTTAAGTATGACACTCCGTCAAATCGTGTTTGTAAGTATCCGCTCTTTTTTTTTTAGAAATTATGCCGAGTTGCGCATTACGCTATTGCAAATATTGTTGTGGTAAAATGACTGGACCTAACTTTGGTTTATTTTCGTAAATCTTGGTATTTTTGCAGTAATTAATTAGAATTCAATAATTTTCATAAAATCTAGTACATTTGCTGATTTTGTGATAACGCCATATATTGTTGAAAAGCGGCGGCCATACGGCGTACCTGGCAAAAGCTTCACCATGAGCTCTTAACCTGATCCATTTTACCTAAACCGAACTGTTATAGGGATGGAGTTATATAGATTATAGAGTGTACTTATAGCTTCGTCACTCTCGCTCGCATGACTGACATTTTAAAATATGTTAAATCCACTGGCCATCTACCGAGTGATAGTTAAATTTATATAAAGTTTGACAATTTAATTCTCGTGTTTGCTAATCAAAGCTAGATGGCGTCACTGAGGTATTTGGATTTGTTTTTCTAAGACATGTCTTCTGATAGCCGCTCTAATGTATCTCTTTAAATCTCTTTGCAAAATCCGGTCGTTAGCTCCTTGACTATGAATGGTGACCAACACTGGGACAAAATTCTGATGGAGACCAGTGTCAGTCATAGCCCCAATTGGCTGTTAGATTGGTTTGCCGTCAATTAATGTTTTCTGAAGTCACAAACACGGAGCAGTTGTGAGTGTTTCGAGAGGCTTTTGTTTCATATTCGGCAGATTGCCCAAAGGTCATCAAACTGCAACAATTATCTCGCAAATTCTTCAGTACAGATACGGAGAAAGATGACCGCACAAATCACCATGTAGAAATTTTAAATTGGCTAACGGTAGTGGACGTTATCCAGCTGAAGGTCAGTCTGCCGATTATTTTTCAAAATTCTCCGCCAAAGCTGTGGCTGGCTAAAGCTCTGCAGAGAACTTTAGAGAGACTTACTTTAGAAAGATTTACTTTTTAGAGAACATCGAAGCAAAACTTATGGCAGGTAACTTTCCAACAAATTAACAGCGCTAGCAGGCATTGGATCTAAAGGGCCCCGTCTTTTGCTAACAACTCTTTGAGGCGTGCACAACACATCTACTCGCCAACGAGTCAGGCTTAGTCTTTACCAGACGGCTGGACGACAGTTACCCGATGCTCGCTGTCCGCAAGCTCGTATTAGCGGTGGCCAAAAATCATCCTGCGACTATCAACACGCGGGTGACTCTTGCGGCTGGGCGTGATCATGTCCTCTCCCTTATGATTTCATCAGCCACCTTCTTTGCTCGCAGTACTGCTTCACCGTAGGAGGTGGTTGCTTCGTATTCCCTATTGCTCCGTATCAAGTCTGAACCAGGACCTCAGGCGAGAAACACGAGAGGTTGCTGCCACTAATCGCCCAAGCCAAGTGGGGTAAACTTCCACCGTATACTCCATTATGTCCTCTGGGCGATTCGCACAATGGTGAAATCGGTACCTACCTTCCGAAACACCTATGTCCGATGAAGAACTGCGTCAGAGGACACGGTAATGCCCTTATTAGCCGTTCCTTAAAAAGGAGATTTGCTGCCGCGATTGTGGCGTGCCCAAGTTACCGTGTCCCTGGAATGCAAAGGGTAACTAAAGGAACACAAGTGGGGTTTAGTCAGTAAAAGCCTGACACTAACTCTCGCTTTACCAAGAGCCCCCGCTCTTGGTAAAGCGAGAGTTAGTGTCAGGCTACATGTCTCTTTCTGTTTATTGACGTTCCTAGGTTTATTTTGCTCACCAACACGAAAATACACTTAAATATGACATGCAATATTTACGTGTATTTTCGTGTTGGTGAGCATAATAAATAAAATAAATACATCTGGACAAGAAATACATTATATATAACATTTTTACTGGAGATCATTTTCGTTTTGGCCTTTAACCATTTCATGTGAAAGTAAAATAAATGAATTAGATGCTTAGCACAGAATTAGTTCTTGCTTGCTGGTAAAAATGGCATGATGACACATTAGCAGCACAGTTAGAGTCATTAACTGCTTCAGAATCATCCAATTATTCGCTCTGGAAGATTACCAAAAAATATACCCGGCCTACAAAATCTATTCCTCCCCTTAAATAGATTCAAGAGTGGGCAAGAACACCAATAAAAAGCAGACTCATTTGCTGAATATCTAGCAAACGTTTCTTAGCCGATATATCTGAAGAAATAAACAATATCGTTAATCAAGACTACCAAATGTCACTTCCTCGTCGCCCTGCAACAGTCACGGAAGTTTGGGCAACAATAAGAAATTTAGCTAGACAACCTCACCAACCTCTCATTAATTAGGATTTAGATCCTAGCACTCCACTATCGAATAGTATCAGAAAATCTCTGGAAGAAAAACACTTATGCTGCTCTGTCATCCTAGACATTCAATCAAGTCTGGTGCATAGATCTGCTGGCCAAGATTAAAACCTACCTCTCTCGTAGTCACTTCGCACTGTTTGGAGTCGTAGCTAACAGAACGAACCTTCCAAATAAAAGAAAGCAACGTCTAAACTCTTAGGCATGACAGCAGGCGTCCTTCAGGGCTCGGTGTTAGGTTCTTTCCTGTACATTATCTTTATGGCAAACCTTTCCGAAATTGTTTTCATACCCACTGCCACCTTCGCTGACAATATTAACAAGCAGCGACAACCCTACCTGACCCCATTGTGCCGCCCCCTTCGGATACGCAATTTGGTAAGGAAACGAACTAGAGACCTACATCACAGACTATGGGAAGACCATAGTGAGTGCATGCAGGCCAAGGAGGCACTTCCCTCCATCGATGGCCGCTTTACGAAACAGGCCCTACGACTGACTAAACCTCAGTTGCGAAAAGTGACGGCCGTACCAACGGGCCACACGACCTTTAATAAGCACCTCTCAGTCATATGAGTTACAGACAGCCCACTGGCTGCATGGAGGAGGACGAGACAGCAGCACATCTGCTTCTAAGCTGCCCAGTTGTCGCTGGATACAGGGCAAAATACTTAGGAAACCCAGGTAAACTGCTCGAAATGGTCAATAACACCAAGGCACTGCTGGTCTTCCTGGACGAGCTGGGGTGGATCGAATGACGCATTTGTCCCACCCGTACGCAAAATACGCGCTTAGTCGTGGAGTTGCAGACACCAGCCCGAAATACAAATGCAAATACAAGTGGCTGCGAACCTGGCGAATCAAATTCAGCGCATCGAAATCCATCTGACCTAGATATATATATACCTTCATACTAAATGCCAGTCACTGGCGGGTTCAGTGAAGCTCAATGACGTTGTCCTGCCACATAGATACACTGTAACATATCTAGGCATAAATCTAAATCGCCGACTTACCTGGAACCAACACATAAAAACAAAAAGAGAGGACTTTTGGTTCAAAAACCTTGCTTGCCGGATAGGGAGAAATAGCAAGCTGTCAACAGATAATAAACTACTTATCTATAAACTTATCTTGAAACCTGTGTGGACCTACTGCAATACATCCAATATTGAGATCCGTATGCAAAGTTCCCTGTTTTGTTAAAAACACAGAAATAGATGAAGAACTGCAAATGTGTACAGTAAAAGAGGAATTCCTTAATGCCTCTAAAGCATATCTTGAGAAACACCCTAACAAGCTTGCTACCAAGCTGAAAACTCGGTCTTATCTCAAAACGCCTTAGAAGAAAAGACATCTTGCCAACTTCGCCATGACAGACATAGTACATCCTAATGTCGAAATATGAGTAGTTATCC
The DNA here is from genome assembly GCA_949316375.1 of Mythimna vitellina. Lineage (NCBI taxonomy): Eukaryota > Metazoa > Arthropoda > Insecta > Lepidoptera > Noctuidae > Mythimna > Mythimna vitellina. The sequence goes on along the minus strand of OX438703.1, from coordinate 9,400,424 downwards.
TCATTGGGGAGTACACTCCACCTGTATCTATCTCTCAAAACTGCTTATAGTAGTAATTGACAGCAGAAAACATCAGAAAAAAAAAAAATGGACAATTGCACAACAGCAGAGTCAAAGTGCCACAAAACAATTCCAGTGACTGAGGTCAAGTAAATGAAGCCACAGGCACAGCTAGTTTATTTTAATTATAATCTAATATATGAATTTCTCGTGTAACAAAATTCCTCCAAAACAGCTAGACCGATTCTTATGAAATGTGTGTATATCCAATAGATCTGATTTTGTTTATTGACTTTAAGATCTGAGAATAGGACAAACTTTTTTCACCCTCCTACCCCCACCTGCCATTATTTTCTTTGATAATTTATATGGCAGAACAATGTAGACCAGGTCAGCTAATATACATATCTATGATGGAGTGACAAGAACTCCTAACTGACATTGCAATTTTGCTTTTTTTGTTGCGTAGATAGACTTAATAATCGTTTGCGTGAGCTGGCATACCTTATTTATAGCATATCTTATTTTTAGTTTGTTAGTTGCTTTTGCCAGCTCACGCAAACAATTATTAAAAGTCTATCTATGTAAAAAAGTAAAATTGCAAAAATGGCAGTTAGGAGTTCTTATCACTTCATCGTTGATATATTACTTTTATTTTAAGATAGATCATATGCACTAAAAAAAAACAATAAATTGTACTATCAAAGATTTTTAGTTGGAAATATCCTGAATACCAATTGAAGTAATAATAAATTGTGTCATAGCATTAGGTATATGGGGAGCAAATACTACAAGCAGTTCTCTGACATAAGACTCCTGTTTACAAGTATCTAACTGATGTTTAGTTTTTAATAGCTGGTTTGCATCAAATATTTTCAAAGTCTTCTTTAACATGAGCCTAGTGGTGACCATGTTAGACCATGCCAGACCCAGAGAAGGCAATACACTAGATGTATCTTCAAATGAAGCTGTAACTTGGTTTATACAGAGAATAGCTAAATTGAATTCTTGTGCCAGTTTAGTTAATACTGTAGCGATTTCTCTCAAGTCTTCTGCTCTCTGCACATAATTTGTAGTTTCACATCTGAAAGGAGCTGCAATAGAATCAATGACTATCAGTGACAAGTCATTCTGTGCTAACAGTTTAGGTAACCGTATTTTTACACAAGACATCAAGTCTTTTGCCTCTGTAATATGTTCCACATAAATATTTTTTCCATAGTCAATTTTAGGGTTGAATTGTGGAAGATTCATTTTCATTTCCTCGAATCTTTTACTTGGAAAAACGTCTTCAGTACAAATATACACACACCCATGAGCCCAATTAGTTAGGGTTATTTGTAAGGCTAACTGGGTCTTTCCACTTGCGCTTTCGCCATAAACTTCTGTTAATGTACCTTTTAAGAGACCACCATTCAATTGATTATCTATGCTAATACAGCCTGTTGATATCCTGAGTTGATTGTTGTTTATTCTCTTCAAATCATTCCCTAAAGTACTAATTGGACAAATATTATCAGTCACAATATTTTTTAGCAGCAAGATATCATCAACACACAAGTTTGTAAATTTCTTGATATCCCAAATAGAAAGAATAACTATTTGCTTAACCGTGCATATTCCAGCTCTGTCTATTACTTCATATATGTTTGGAGGTAATAACTGTTTTAATGTCATTATGTTGGACAATAATAATAACTAAATATTTGTTTTCAAATCAATGGTTTTCAATAAACATAATAAAGAAAGTACACTCGGTGACTTAACAAAGCAAATAAATAGAATGTAAATTTAAAAGTACAATTCTATGTCAGTGACTCAGTGTGACCAGATTAAATTTTACAAAAAAACCGAAGCTCTTTGAAAAAATACTGAAATATACCAACTTGCACAGGAAAAATATACCAATAAAAATACTGATTTTCAAAACATATTTTATTTATTAATAATAAATATTAAAATTGTATTTTAACATTCTGTTTGTAAATTAAAATTCACACAGCCTCCTTCATCTTTCATACCTTGCTTAGTTTTTAAAATTGCAGATACATTTTTGTTTATAAATCTGTTTCTTTGTTCCGTTTTTATTCAATTAATCTGTGAAAATATGCGCTCGCATGCAGCATTCGACACTAGTGTACATAACAGCGATTTACTGAAACTAGATATATTCTTGTATACCATCACTGCTAGAAAATTTTTCAACTTCCAACCAAAATTGTTCACAAGAAAGAGGTGAGCCAGTACCTACTCGAAGATTTTAATAAATTTACTTCGAGATCGAGTTTGAGTGTTCTATATTCATCGTCAATCATCTGCATTTGTTATGGCTGTACTTCGTACGGGAAAGTTTCTATAACATTTCTCAAACTACTAAATTCTTTATTCACGGCAGTGTCAGAAATTTCAGTTCTCGGAAAAATTGATTTTCAAAAGGCAATTCAATTAAAAAATATTGGCACCTTCTAAAAAAAACAACAATTGTTCTTTCATGTTTATGTTTCCCCTATGTTGAATTAATTCTTAGCCCACTTGAATCCCTAGCATTAGCATTATCAGCCTTTTAATGTTCCCACTGCTGGAACTCAGGCCTCCTCTCTAGGAGAGGGAATGGGCCATAATCCACCACGCGGGCCCAGTGCGGGTTGGTGAATGTCACATGTCTTCGAATTTTTTGATTCTAGGACATGCCGGTTTCCTCACGATGTTTTCCTTCACCGTTTTTGAGAGCAGTGGTGATGAAATAAATTACGCAAAGTAATGCGCCTGGCTGGGTTTGAACCCGCGACCTACAACTCGTAAGTCGGGGCCTTGAATCCCTAAGTACATATTATTCAATGGCAAATAATGCACACTAGATTTTGGGTCTAATGTAAATACGTTTACCGTACTTTTTATATAATTAGTTTTCATATAGCAACCTTACTTACAATCTTATTATTATTATAGGCAGTATTTTGCAAGCATGACTAACACTTAATGCTGCAGAATGACAAACACATTTAATGAATTTAGGAAAAATAGAATTCAGAAAAAACTTTGGGTTCACTTCTTTAATTTTTGTAACAATGCCAGAGTATTGACCAAACATCACATTCGTAGTATCAACAGCGAACCCAATCGCGTCTTTTATATCTAAACCTGATTCGGATAACTTTGATGAAAAAGCATCAAATAAATGATCTGCAGTCTCATAACTTAAATCAACTAAATCAAGGTATTTGGTTTGTACATTTTGATTGTGGTGACATATGTACTTTCATCAATTACAATTGAATATACTGGTTTACATGATGGAGATACAGTACGAAGTATATCTTTAATCATATCTTTTTCCAATCCAGGTCCTAAAATGTTATAGGTAATAGCTACTGCTTTGGTTCTCTTGCAGGAAAATTCATCTGCAATTTCAGAGTCAGGAAAATATTTCACTAGAACATCACTGAGATGGTCCATAGCTCTAAAAGAGGTGTTGTGTTCTGAAAGAAAACCGCAACCACTTTTTTGAAAAATGTGTCAACCTGGAAACAAGTAAAACTATATTATACATTATGACCATCCACTAAATAAAATACCTCCGAACTTCTTGACTTTAGGTATAAATAACAAGTTAAGCTTACCTTTGATTGTCCTTTATATTTGTTCAAGTTCGATTTGTGTTTTTCAGTATTTGCATTTAGTTTTAAAGATGATAAAACGCAACGTACTCGTCATAGTTAACAGCGTAATAGCATAAAGTAAAATGAAAACAAAAAAAAACACGCTCTCTATTTATATTACGACGAACACGTACAATATAAATTTAGGTTTGAAACCAAACCTTCAAAGATTAAGCCAAGTGCAGAACAGAAAATCATTTTGTTATATAATTCGATACTATTTGTAATTCTAGGGGGTCATGCCCTATCTGTGACTTACTGATCTTTGCTCCAAAATGAAATGTAGACTAAATCCGGAAATTTCCCTGAACATCAATGTAATTTTATGGCATGGCTTTTTGGCCTTTGTGCCATTGTTCGCTGAGACGATCGCTATGGTATTGCCATAACTTTTTTTCCAAAATATACCCAAAAATACTGGCTTCCGCCAATATACCTTCAAAAACACTGACTCTCGGAAAACTTACTAAAATATACTCAAAAAGTATTAAAATACTGAATCTGGTCACACTGCAGTGACCTTAGTGATCTACCTAGAGCTGTGACCTGCAGTGACCATAGTGTTTTCAAGATAGATGTTCTCATTTTTTTCTATGCCCCATTTAGGTAGGCTAAGGACTTAACTTAAAGCTAACCACATAAAATACCTAGGTGTTAAGATTGACACAAATCTAAATTTCCGTAAACACATCGAGTTACTATGCACAAAAGTGCGTAAATTAATGAAAATTTGTAAGAACTTACGTCACATAACCGGCTATAAGTTAATTAATCAGGTTTATTTGGCTCCGTGTCAATCTGTTCTTACCTACTGTATTACTTTATGGGGTGGAACTGCAAAGACTATCTTACTTCCTCTAGAACGTGCTCAAAGAGAAATTCTAAAGGTACCTTCCGACCATTTAGGTTTCCCACACACCAACTTACTTACATTATATATAAAATACTAACAGTACGCCAACTCTTTATATTGCACACCGTACATTATCAGCACTCTGAGCTTTCTTTTGACCTAGTACCTTATACCAAGAGGAAATATTTGGTTTGCACTACACCACAGACGAGACATGCATTGGCACATAGATTTTATGTATTTTTAGGGCTTTTTTTGTATAACAAGCTCAACAAATTATTAGATATATATAGTATAAATTATATTAAATGTGGTACATTGATATCGGAGTATCTATTGAATCATAACTACGCAGACAGACAAACTATTATAAGTTTTTTTGATTTTAGGTTTAGTTTGTAAATTGCTATTCTGTAATTTCTGTATACATGCACCCGTAGTGATATAAACCTAGCTCGAGGAAGTTGCTAATTATACATAATTCTAGGTTAATAAAGTTAATTTTCCTTTAGTTCTTAAATACTGATAAGTAAATTATAGCTATTCCTTTGTTGTACCCAAGCATAATTATTTGTTTAAGATTTACTTGAGGCTGTCACATGTAACTTTTTTGTGTAAAAGATGAAATAAAGATTATTATTATATTATCCTAACCCTTAGATTAAATACTTCTAGATGAACTTCTATGTTGCTACCACGTAAACTTTTCCATAAATATGGCCACTGAAATACACTAAACACTTATCATTGCGGTCTATTTCTCATACGTAAGTATACTAAAACTATTACTTTAATTGCCGAAATTATTAAAACTGATTCGAGTCGACTTCTCAGTAACAGTTACAGATCTTTGTTTGGCTAACTTTTCAAAGTTCGCCAAGCAAAAAACCGGCACGTTGTATGAGACAGAGCATGTTAGGTTTTGACTAAATTTTCTTACTTATTTCGTGTATTCTTTTCACTTCCACACTTCCCTACAGTCTCATGGCTAAATCTAGAATCTAAGGAGTTACCTATTCCATACCAAACTTTATTGGAAAAGGTATTTTGAATCGAGTATTTGTGCGAAATTGGACTAGATACAAACTAATATAGTACTACTCAACTCTTCTCTACGTGCTAGCCATTCGCCTTGCTATTCACATATTTAAATCATTACTTCTCTATAGTACTTATTAGGTCCATGAGTTTGACATTGACATGATTTGATGATAAGCAAAGACATTTTCAGATATTTTATTTATAGTCTGTGGTGTTGTGTACTGTGTTGATTTTGTTATCACAGTTTTATTATTATTAAAACAATCTAATACACTATTCATTATTTGTTTTTAGAAATGTCTTGTAATTCCTGTACAAAACCTTTTTCATTGCTTCGTAAAGAGGTATATTTGTTCTAGACGATTTTAATTAGCAATCTATTGATATGGTACTTCATAATAACTAACTACATAATCTGTTTTCGTTGAACTCTACTTGATCAGTGATGAATAATTCTATGAATTTCTTCACTCCTTTCAATTTTGTCACCATAGGTGATGATGAGATAAAATTATACAGACACTAGTTTTGGCTACAAGGAAAGTAGGCAATTCTTAATTTTTCGAGTAATCATTAACTGAGTTCGTGAACTCAATTCGTGAGTTTTCTAACACTCAGTTGGTCCCAGAGATTTTTTGATGCATATTAAAAGAAAGATTGATTAGCATTAAGTGTAGTGTAATTACTTAAAAAGTTAAGGACAATTTAAGAACATTTCAAATACCACCTTAGAAAAAGCCATTCTGTATAATCAACTATCCATCATACCTAGCTGAATCAGAATATACCTATTTATTCAAGTTTGTGTTTTCAGAGAGGATGTCCCAATTGCGGTTTTAGCTACTGCTCCAAATGTTTGGACAACAAAATGTTTTTGTCAAAACTAAATGCTGAAACTAAGGTCAGGCCAGGTAGATACATGTGTGGAACCTCGATTATGCAGGCTCAGTTTTCCAAATTCATCTATGATATTTTGATCTGAGTGCAAAAAATCTAACTAAACAAGAAAACATTTTTTCAAATAGTTTGAGCAATAATTTCTTTCTGGTGCTATATTACATTGTGGTATATAACTTTATTAACACCCCAGAGCTTAGACAGCAGATCATCTATTTCTAAGTTGGATACAGGGCACCTTATGCAAAATGGTCGGTAACAGCAATGCACTGATGGCCTTCCTTGAGTACCTGAGGTGAAACAAATGACACATTTGCCCCATTGCTTGAAAGACATAAAAGTTGTGGACACTAGGCATACAATACCATACCGCAGAGCTTGAAATTATCACCAGTTAAATGCAATAGACTCAATCCCCGTACATGAAAATTAAACTTAACTGGTGAAGATTTAAAGAACATAATATAGGCATCTGAATAATCAAGGTTTCACTATTTTAAATATTTGCATGACTCCTTAACTTTATCTTCTGGTTTATGACATACTTTATTGTTTTAGGTATGTGCTAAATGTAAAAACAGTCAATCAAAACCTAATGAGCCCAAAACTATTGAAGCACCTGATGCATATTACAGGTAAATAAAATTGTTAATTTTTAGTATTTTTGAATTTTAGTACAAAGTTGTTAAAATAGGTTAATGTGACTAAAATAAAATCATCTAAAATATGGTATATTTTAGGAGAATAGGTGCGATGGATCCAAAAGAACTGAATAATTCTAACAGTAATGCAAGGTCAAAAGATGATCAGCTAATTTTAGACAGACTACAAAAGTTAAAAGAAGGCAGAAATGTAACTCCTTCATCAACAACAGATGAAGATATCAAAAGTCGTCTTCAGAATATCAAAGGTGAAACTCCATCTACTTCAGATGCAGAGATATATTCAAGACTGGCGAAATTAAGAGGAGTGCCCCTTGAAGTTGTTAGTACTAAGGTAATTTTGTTCTTTTTTTCCACCTCTTTTCAAAATTATAATTAACAAAGAGCAATTAAAATATATTCCTAGGGTGCATTATATGTGCCGCTAAACAATGTTGTTATACTAGAAAAGAAAATAAAAAAAACAAAATATCTTCATTGTCTATCTGGACCTCATCTCCATACAAGTGTATAAATGACAAATGAAAAAAAAAATCAGTTCAAGTAAGCAATGGTCTCTTGATAGCCTCTTGGATCCTCGATTACCTATAAACCATAAAGAGCAAGCTTCTACGGTTACATTACAGCTGCATTAATAACTTCGTCTTCAGTTACTATGAAGCAGCGGTTTCTTAGTGGTAACGCCACGACTTACCAAGTTACGAGTCGTACGTCTCGGGTTCGAAACCAGACAGACGCTTTTGGGCACGCCATAATCATGGCGGTAAGCTCTTTGAGAAGTGGCTGGAAAGACGTCTCGGCGTCCGCACCTTCCGCATGACGCAAGTCCTCACCGGACATGGTAATTTCGGAAGGTTCTTGCACCTGATTCGTGCGGAAGAAACACCCGGGTGTCACCATTAGTTCGACCGCCCGGAGGACACGGTGGAGTTGTGCTCTTCTAAGGCGGATCACCACCGTGTCGTTGTGGGGGCGATCGGCGGCAGCGACCTCTCGCGCCGGGCTCTGGTACAGGCTATGGTCTGAAACAAGGAAGACCCCGACCCTGATTTCCAGCCACAGTAGACGTGGGCTTACGGACGACAACCAATAAGCAGCTTGCCGTCCGGCTGTCCGGTAACCGTCCTGATCGAGCCCGAGTTGTCGACAGTGCGTAGTGTTCCACACGCGCTTTAAAGAGATGTCTGCAAAACCGTAGGGGCCCAGCAGGGCGGAAGTCTACTAGGGTCATGACCCTAAAGACGAAGTCAATCCATGGATTGACTTCCGAAAAGGATACCCTGGGTCCTGGAACGCAAAGTAAAGAAGGAACATAGGTGTGGTTTTAGTCAGTCTGATACGCCATCGCCCGCCCTAGAGTGTGAGGAGTCATTAGATGACTCCCCGGATTAAAAAACTTACGATTTGCTGACATCTCGCGGCGCGCGTGGAACAGTACGCGCCGTCGACGACTTGGGCTCGGTTACCGGATGGTCGGACGGCAAGCCACCCATTGCTCGCCGTCCGCAAGCCCGCGCCTACAGTGGTCGGAAATCGGGATCGGAATCCCGGCGGCGGATCGTTGCCTCACGCGATCGGCCGCCTCCTTTGCTAGCATTACTGCTTCGCAGAAGGAGACGACCGCCTGCCACTCCTCCTCGCTCCGGCCCATGGCCTGTACCAAGGCCCGGCGCGAGAGATCGCCGCCGCCGATCGCCTCCACGAGGTCACGGCGTTGCTCTGCCCAAGCGGGGCACACCTCCACTGTGTGCTCCACCGTGTCCTCCAGGTGGTCCACACAGACACCCGGACACCCAGGCGTGTCTTCCGCACGAATCCAGTGCAGGAACTTCCCGAACTTACCGTGTTCGGTGAGAACCTGCGTCATGCAGAAGGTGAGGACGCCATGGGGTCTTTTTAACCACGCTTCAAAGAGGGGACTTACCGCCATAATTGTCGCGTGCCCTCCCGAATTGAATTACGAATTTTTTTCCGAATCGCAGGTTTTTTTTAAGTAACTACAAATTTACAGTTTTCAGATTTTTTCCTATGCTTGTGCTATGAGACCTTGCTTCATGCCAAATTTCAGGTCAACGTGAAGTACCCTATGAATTTTGATTCCCTTGAGTATCGAAATACACGTTTTTTGCGACATCTTTTGTTTTCGTTAACTCCAAAGTTTGATTTTTTCACAGCTTTAAGGGACCGCAGACCTGAGTATATGGTTTTAATTTCAACACGATACCTCCACGGGTTCCCGAGATAAAGGGTCTTGACAGACAGACAGACGGAGAACAAAGTGACGGAACACTAAGAAAAGAAAAGACAGACTTTGTAATCTATTTCACCACACTGCTCTCAAAATGTAGGAAAATATCAAGGGGAAACTGGCCAGTCCTGGAAAAAAAAAACTTCGAAGACATGTATGTAACGTATACCAAGCTGCGCTAGGCCCGCGTGGTTGATTACGACCCCTAAGGATTCAAGCCCCCTATCCAGTCTCCTAAAAGGGGAGCCCCCTGAATCGATAGTGAGAATATTATAAGGAATACGAACTTATTATTGCGGTTGGAACCATTATTTTGTCATACATAAAAACTTATACAAATACAGAACCCTGCGCTGCGAGTGATTTTTTTATCGTTTCTTTGCACCGTTATTTTCTAGCCAGTATTGCCTCCACCAGACACGAGGACAGAACAAGAGCAAGCTAATGACTTAATAAAGCAATACATGGAGCAAACCAAAATTGATACTAAATACACAGAAGAGTTTGATGGTCTTGTCAGTGATATAGAGGCCCGCATGCAGAAACTGAAAGGAAATAACCCAGCTTCGCAAGATCCTATACCAATTCAGAAACATGATGAGTCAGAATCAGAAGATGAGGAGACAACTGTCAAAAGAATTGTTGAAAAGGTAATTTTGTAGTTCAAAACTGGTTAACAGAAAAACAGCAATTATTTTTTTTATAATTTATAATTTATTTGGGGAACAGGCACTTCAATAATTGGGAATAAAGCTAAATAAAATAATTGTGCTCATCTCATCAATTATGAAAAAAAAAAGATGTTATTGCACGTCCTATATCGAAATCTCGGTGAATGTGTGTTCGTCTTTGCATGGCGTTCAAAAATAACCAGAGTAGGGTAGGGTCGTTACTCTAACCGTTTAAAAATGCTTCGAGTCGCAACTTGTAACCCAGGGTCGTTCTTTTATAACTCGAGTAGCTACCCTAGAGTTAACCCAACTAACTCTAGCTCCGAGCAGGGTAGGTTGGTGTAAGCGGCAAGAATAACAGTTGCTTGGCATTGACAGTTGAACTTTACGTTCGCGTTCGAAAATGCGAGCATAGATTATCTACCCTGATGACGTCATAAGAGTTACTCGACCCTCATTTTTGAACGCAGGGTTGTATAGTTGACCTGGGGCCTTCCCATGACGTATTAAAATGTCAAGCGCGCAAGCGAGAAAGACGGGTGGAGCTGTACAACCTGTATAGCTCCATCTCTTTAACAATTTAGTTTAGATCGTAAAATGGATCGAGTTCAGAACTCGTGGTACCGTGGTACTCTGTTCTTTCTCTTCCTTTTCGTCAGCCTTAGTGACGAAGATGACACTACAAGCCTTTTTAAAAACGACCACTACCTACTGGCTGTTCGATAACTTTCTTTCTATCAAACTTTGCCCGTATTCCGATAATACTTGGAGACGGAAGCTCAGTCACATCTTTGTTTCTAGATGTTTCCAACTCTATTATAGGCTTTTTTTTCAGATAAAGGCAGAGGCAGTTTTGGAAGATGACATAATTTCACCATCTGATGAACTACCTTTCTGTGAAATATGCAATGAAGATGCAAGGATGAGGTGCCTTGGCTGCAAGTATCTGTTCTGCAAAAGATGCTTTTTAGATCACAAAGATGATGATGACGGCTGTAATAGATATGAGCCTTATGAAGCGCCAAAGGTTCAGTAAATATCTAGGTCTATCTACGTACCGATTAAGCGTGCTATAAGCCTTCAACCTAACTTTTCCCGGTAGTTTTGTTTTTACAGTATTACGCTATATAAATACTACTTGATAACTAAAATGACATTGTTCTGGACACGACAACCAATAAAATAAAATAGCCGCCATCGCCGAAAAGTTGATGTCTGCGCAAATAGCTTTATATTTGAATATGTTTTAAAGATAAATATGCTTATTGTGGTTCTTAGAAAATAGACAAGCATGCTTTAAAAAAAAAAAGAAAAGGTCTTACAAATATCTACAATAATAGACTAATTTTCTCCCAAGGAGAAGAAAATTATTTTAGGTCTTGCCGTAGCCTTCTGAGATTACCTCTTCCGTTTACGGGTGTGTGCCTATTATCTATCCTGTACTCACCCTAAACGTAGGTCGTTATTATCCCTATACATAGAACTAATTATTTGTTATAATATTGCAATTAAACATTATACAAAATTACAAACAATTTTACTGTATACAAAATTTTGACAAAAACGGCTTTTTCTAAAAACTGTCATTGTGTGGGTTGATTCTGTATTGCATAGGTAGGTCCACATGATATATGAAGATTGTAATCAAATTGACTTTAGAATCAAACGATCCCGTATTTAAGGTGTCGGCGAATAGATGAATTTTCGGTTCTTTCAGAATTATCTTTGTTCTTAGTTTACCAACTACCATTGCAACACTCTCTCTCTCTAGTATATTTTCTGGCTTTATTTGGGGGAACGATTCTGATGGATCGTTGGACCTTTCGATAGTGTAATCAAGCTTGTGGTAGGTATCACTAACGAAGCGAATTCCATTTTGCCCAAAATCGAGTTTACTTGTTGCCAACTTCATTTTTTGCATTTTTCTCTAGTGATTGTATTTTTTATATAGGTAGACTTTTTGATTCAATTCTGTATCCCAGTTTGTTCCGAGAACGTTATTTCTTTCAATAACTTATAAATTAAAAAAACATAACAAGCCTAACAATATCATAATACGCTAACATACACACAGTTGCGCGCTGCGTCAGTCGCTCACTTGTTTTTGTTAAGCAGAGCTATATTCCGCGATACGCGTCAACTTGCAGTTGCAAGCGCCGTTCGCCGGCTTCTTAAGTCGAGTGGATTCCAATGATACTGAGTCCAAATGAAATGCAAATACAGCTTTAAATTAGAGCGAAACGTGATCCAACTTCACTCCAGTACCTGAGAGAGAAGTTATCAAAACTATCAGGGAACCAGTGTCTCAAAAGAAAGTCTAACACCAGTGCGTATTGCTATTGATGACAAATGGCTCTGAAACATGGTAGTTTACAATGCACTTCATCAGATGGCTTTAAGTCACCCAAAGAGCAATGGAAGGCTATTCTCGGAGTTTTCTTGCGTAATCGAATCAAGAGTGAAGATAAACTGCACTTAAGTTAAGCCTATCTTCACTGGGTCTGAACTAGCGACCGCATACCTGAAGATGCAGAGTTTGAAGCGCTTCAACAAGGGAACCGAAAAAGTTGTGAGGGTCGCGGGAATCCGATGGATGTGTGACACACAGGACCGGTCGTTGTGGCCGGACCTAATTTTGTGGAAGTATTTAACTGTTACGAAAAATGAGAAAAATAACGTCTTCATAAAATATTTTATTTTATCTATCTTAATAAAAAAAAAAGTTCTACACAGGGGCCCTTTGGTCAAATTTTGCTACAGGCCCTGAGCTGGCTTAATCCATCCGGCACTGGGGACCGTGGCACCTGTTCAGGTACACACACTTGTACGTGAACATTTGCTTTACGTTTTGACTTTGACATAAACGGAATAGTTAATCTCCGAGGTCAGACCGTAGGCATAGAACTGTAATGTACATTTATTTCACGTAATAGTTGTTATTTAGGGTCGAGTGAGCTACATCTGGTCGCTCCGAATCGTATTATCCTATGATTCTATCCTTTTCTGTCACATAGAACAGTCTTTTACCAAAGCGAGAAAGAGAGCGTGTTGCTATTTTTTCAACCGCCTCGTCAATTCCACAGCGTTCGGTCGCACTCTCGCTCTATTAAAATGTTAGCGTCCAAAAATTTAAATTTTGGCCGATTTCATTCATTGATACGTATAGGCTCCTATTTGTGCTAGGGCAATTTATTAGTTGTTTCTTGTGTACTTGTGTACACAAAAAGCTTGCTATGGCAATGCTTAGTTTTATTCACTGGTTCGGTTGACCACTAGCTGAGACTTCTTTTTATACTATGTTAAGATAATATATGGATATTGTTATTTTTGCTATATTGTTTTTATGCTAAATACTATTTATATAATTTGAATAAAAAAATTGAAATTAAGTTTGTGTTTTATTTTTTAATTTTCTTTGTCTGAAATTCCTCTATAATGTTAGGGATGTGTTTTAATAGGTCCTCTTCTGATTGCTTGTATTCATTTTCGATCCAAATGTCTTTGAGTTTATTTATAATGGGACCATACATTCTCCCTGGTGGGACTCCAGCATCTTTCAACATTTTACCATTGATTGGGAATCTTGGCACTTCCCATTCATTGAATTGCTTTAAAAGCATGTCTCCTCTGTACTTTAATACTTCTTTAACATATTCAATTGCATCCTTTTGTTTTATATTTGTATTCAAAACTAATTTCTCATATGGTCTGAAATATCATATCATATTCGTTAGAAAGAAGTGAAACACGAATTTCAGAAATATAAGGCAAGTCCTTCATTAAATAGGGGAGATCCACAAAACAGATGGGTGTTGGATCTAGTGTGTTACTGTAAAAAATAATGTATGTTACTCACAATAATGGCCTGGAGGCTATTTTGTCTCCCCTGTTTTCTACCAGAAAATAGGCAAGGTCTCTGTCATAGCCTGAGAACTTAAGTCTGCTGTACAACACTGTCACATCATCCAGGTCTGTTAGAAGAGCTGCTAGGTAACTCATTGGATGCAACTTTAGGTGTTCAGCTCTTTTTAACACTCTGTCTAATTCTTCAACATTGGGAGATGTTGGTAAACCTACATAAAATAATTGCTTTGTAGTATATTCCCATTATAACAATAAGAGCAACAACCAATGTACACTTCTCATCAGAAAAATCGAAACATTTCCGTTTTTATAGTTTCTGTCCTAATGTAACACAAAAGAGTTTTCATTCCATGAAAAAAAAACACATGATTGTATAGCTGGTAGTTTGGCCATTACAGTGACAAGCGAAAATTCAAAATTAGAATTTCATTTGTTAATCCTATAATTGAAATGATTCACTGTTTAGAGACACAATAAAGCTCAAAAAAAAAAAATGAATTACTTGTTTTACATGTCTGATTTTTAAATATTTTTCTTAAGATAACTATTACTAAGTTATATTTCAGTAGTCAGACTAATTGTAGTGACCAAACATCCCCTAAACACAAATAATATTCAGCCGAGAGTATGAGTGCAAGAGCACGCATGCGTTTCAGAGGGAGTGAGACGATTTCATGCACTGACTGGATGTTTGGTCACTTCAATTTGTCTGGCTAATGAAATATAACTTTGTAATATTTACCATAATAACATATTTAAAAATCAGACATGTAAAAATAAGTAAAGTTTATTTACTTTTTGTGGAGCTTTAAAGTTTCTGACAGAAGTTTTGGTCCATGGAAAGTGTCTGACACTTATGATACTACTTTAGAATAATATTCTACAAAACATATATAAAAATCACCCATAAAAAATAAGTAATTCGTTATTTTTAGTTCTCATCTGATACCTGCTCAGGGGCCCCAAGAGAGAGCTCCACAAGTAGGTATTCAAAGCACATGAGACGCTACTGAGAACCTAAGGTTTCATCCATGTGAAAATAAGTTATGTCAGACAGCTCTGGGATCTTATTATACTCATATTATTCACTATTAAACAACATTTGACATATATTCCTAAATATACACATTTTTCTGATAATCCTAAAAAAAACAGAAACTTGCAGTGTTTCGACTTTTCTGATGAGAAGTGCATTAATACTCAGGTATTTATTTCTACATTAACAATATAAAATGTTCACCTATATATTCTGCCACTCCCACATCAATCATTGTCTTCAAAAGGTTTCCAGCAAAATTTCCTTGGAGCATTTTCTTAAGTTCAACCCAAATTCTTTCCCCTGATATATTTTGAAGCCCCTTAACATTTTCTTTTAAAACTCTGAGGGTGTTTTCATCGTGATTATTTGGTTTATCTGCTATCTTTCCATAGAAACGAAAATACCTCAATATCCTCAGGTAATCTTCTTGAACCCTTCTTTCAGGATCACCAACAAAGACTATTCTGCGCTTCAATAAGTCCTCATATCCAAAAAAGTAGTCATAAACAGAGCCATCAAAACCTATAAACAACATAAATGTAAATTCCATAGGGTAAAGAAATTTTTTCTTTAAATTGTTTATTTCAAACTAGCTAACCCAGCATTAGCTGGGTCAGCTGGTTTGAAATTCGTACCGCCTAATAGTCAATGATTGTTGACCTTTTAGCTAAACTGTAAAAGGATAACGCCATCTATTGGCATTACCACAATCAGCACAGTTCCTTTTTAAAATTACATTTAACTTAGAAAGAAAAGAAAAAGAGTTTATTTAAGACAAACGTGGCGCATTCCATAAAAAAATTAAAATAACAACAACTAAAATTAGTGTTTTTTTTTTCTTTGGTAAAATTATCTTATGACATCCCCCGCTCTTAGGCGGAGCGAGAGATAGTGTCAGACTTTTACTGACTAAAAACCCACACCTGTTTCTTCGTTGCCTTTCGTACCAGGTCCGAGTCTTCCTTTCAGAATCAGACCCTTGGCTCCAGTAGGCTTCGACCCTGCTGGGCCCCTACAGTTGCCGACGAACAGCTATTCATTTTTATATATATAGATATTAATAGATAGAAGGTAGATAAATCCCTTACCTAAAAACATTGAATTAATTGTGAGATCTCTCCTGTTGGCATCTAGTTTCCAATCTGTAGTGAACTCAACTTCAGCATGGCGTCCATCAGTGACTACATCTATCCTAAGTGTAGTTACTTCAAAGCTCTCTTTGTCATTGATTCTGGCAGTAATAGTGCCGTGCTTCTCGCCATTTGCATTAATCATTCGTATGTTTTCTGTAGTGAACATATCTTTCATTTGTTTTGGCGTGGCTGTAGTCGCAAAATCAAGGTCTTTTGGACTCTGGCCCATTAATAGATCCCTGTAAATGTCTTACTTTATAAAAATATACACACCGTAGTCACTACAATAAACAACGGGTTTAAACCAACAAACAGCCTCCATCGCTGATAGAGAAACCAAAACATATGCTGAAATCACTCTTGGAAATCTGCTAACCAAATCAAACTCAAGTCTGCCCAACAAAACAACTACCATCACACACTTCATCTGTAAACCCAAACAACTTTGAACAAATGCTTGATATGTTCAAACATATGATGCAACAAATGCCTACCATCACAATGCTGTTAATGAATATTATGTCTCAACTGAAACCACATTCAAGCCCTTAAGAATTGCTGCATGGAATGCTAATGTCCTATCAAACCATATACTCGAAGTCAAAATGTTGTTTGCACACAATATAGATATAATGCTAGTATCCGAGACTCACTTTACCATTAAAAGTTTCTTCAGTATAAAGATATACAAAATGTACAACACAAATCATCCAGATGGTCCAGCTCATGGAGGCTCAGCTGTGCTTAACAAAGAAAACATTAAACACTATGTTTCAACCTGTTATTGCAGCAAATAAATTCAAGCTACAAATATCAAAATCGAAAGCTTAGATGGACCACTCACAGTAACAGCTTTGTACATTCCCCGAAAGCACAATATAAAGAGTGAAACTTTCACAGGTCTTTTCAAAACACTGTGCCACAAATTCTTTGCTGGAGGTGATTACAACTCTAAACACACTGAATGGGATCTAGAATCGTAAATCTTAAAGGGCGTGAACTCTGTAAAACTATACACTAACTAAACCTCAAAGTATATTCTTCGGGGGACCCAACCTATTGGCCTACTAGTTTCAAAAAGAAACCTGACTAAGTAGATTACTTTGTCATTAAAGGTCACACCTCGTCCTTACGCTGCAAATCTAGTCTCGACCTATCATCTGATCACACTGCAATAATAGCTGACTTATCAAAGTACCGACTCCCTGTAAATTCCGAGAGTACATAATTGATACCATGGATACTCAAATACCGTTGAGAACGATGACATTACGTTCTTCTTCAATCTTTAATAATGTATTTAATCAGCAGCCTGGGCAGCAACTCCCTTATTGAATCCTCAGAAAACTGAATAATATAATATATACCCACATATCCACAAGTTGTAAAGAACCTAGTGCAAGAAAAGAGGCAAGCCAGGAAAAAATGGTAAGAAACCAGACATCCCTTACGTGCCTAAAACAGGTTGATCAAAAAACTTAATTACATTCTGCGAAAAATAAGACGAAAACCAAGAAAATTCTCTGATCAGACTAGAGACAGCACTCCTTTCACAGATTCTCTCTGAAAAATTCAAAACCATCAAAAGACCGATTGCTTTTCAATCACCGCTACGTAAAGAGGCTGAAAATCTGGCCAAAACTGACGCCGAAAAGGCTTTACTGTTTGCTAAGCATTTATCTCATATCTTTACCCCTAATAATGTTTTGGGATCTTCAAAACTAGACGAAGTCAAGGAAACTATGTCTCAACTGAAGTTCAGCATGTAATACGTAAACTAAACCTTATCAAAGGATACGACCTTATAACCGCAAAAACCATGATTGAGCTACCTGATATCGGTATAACATTCCTAACTCAATTATACAATGCAATTCTAAGACGTGATGTGGATATGAATGGGATAAACTCCGCATTCGAACATAAGAAGTACTGTACGGCTGCCTTTCTCGATTTCACAAGCTTTTGACCCAGTGTGGCATGAAGGTCTTCTCTATAAAATATTGAAAACTCTTCCCCCAAGCTGTCACATATTAATTAACCCAGCGTCATTTTTATGTCAAGCATGGAGAAGAAAGAACTGAGTTAAATGACATCAAAGCAGGAGTTCCTTAAGGCAGCGTTCTGGGACCAACTTTGTTCCTTATATTCACTTATGACCTGCCAGTAAATGACAACATTATCGTGGTCACATTTGTAGACAATACGGCAGTCCTAGCTACACATGAAGATCCAGTGTCAGCATCTGCTATACTACAAAGAAGCCTGAGTATATCTCAATGGATACGCGACTCAAGGTGAACGTGTCTAAATCTGTTTACGTAACTTTTACCCATAGGCGTGGGGCTTGCCCTTCTGTTGAATTAAATGGGATCCAAATACCCCAACACAACTTAGGTATATATCTGGACAAAAGACTCACTTGGAAAAAGCACATCTTTATCAAAAGGTAAGCACTAGGGTTGCAACTCAGGAAGATGTTTGGCTGATGTCTCGCACATCTAGAGTATCACTGGAAAACGAACTCCTTTTATACAAATGTATATTGAAACCTGTTTGGTCATACGGAGTGGAGCTGTGGGGAACTGCTGCCGACTCAAACCTGGAAATTCTACAATGTTTCCAGTCAAAGACACAGTGCATGATAACAACTGCACTATGGTACATTTCCAATAATAAAATACACTGCGACTGGAGATAACAGAAAAGCTCAAATATGCCAGACGTATTGAAAAGCATCCAAAAACACTTGCTTGTAATCTGATGCATAAGACCACCAACACATTTATCAAATAAAAAGAAACCTCAAGACCTCATATGACTTTTTGGCATAAGATGATGGAGCTAGCTACTGGGCTAAGGTCATTCAAGACAAAGTGAAAATTCGTGACTTCTAACAAAATGCCCTGAACCAGGTAGATTGCAAGAAAACACCATACCTAAAAAAAAAATTGCCTGTAACAGTGCAGCAGCATGCAAATTGATTTAGGACAGCTTTATTGGATGGATGAAACCAAAACCAATCATACTGTGCTGTAATTGAAATATTTTAGAATGATATATCAGGGAAAATAATTGAAAATCAGTTTTGACAATTCCTAATGAATTGAAAGTATTTGTAACACAAACTGTTTTCTAAACAATTAATGTCTCTAGCTAATGTTGAATACCCCAATTACCTGACTGCACCACCAGCAATCCTTATTTCATAATTGTACTTGTCAAATAAATTCTTGAGATCTGTAACTTCAGGAGTGAATATACTTTTGAATTCTGCCGATTCTAACTTCAGCACAACTGGGTTTTCTCGACATTTTAATTCTTGGTCCATTTTGGAACGTATTCTATGCCTCAAACTTGTATTGTTTGTTGTGTATACCTAAAAGTTATATTAAGAGTTACCAAAAAATAATAAATCCTTAGTCTCCTGACAGAATTTCAGCACAGCAGCAAATTACAACAGGATCTGATAAAGTCTAGTAACTCTCTTCCCTCACTCTCTCTCTCATAGTCTGATGTGACATAACCTGAAATGACGGGTGCGAGAGAGAGAAAGAGAAAGATCAGTTGCAGGGCCAACGGTTTTAAGTGCTTTTCGAGGCAAGGCGATTTCACTGCAAGAACTTTTTAAATCTGGGATCAGGGATATTTATAACAGACAACCCCCAATTAAATGATTCGGTAATAGTGCTTACACAATGAAAACACTGGATACACCATTTAGGTCATTTACCAAAAATTTCATAAAAATCAATGAACGAAAAACTTAGAATCTATCTATATCCTAACCTATAAAAATAGATATCGAGTAAATATTGTTCAATTACCCTTTTCGGAATATTTCTACCAATCTTAAATATCCCTAAACATATGATGTGCATAACGCTATAAAAACTTATTTAACAACGAATATTCCTTGAATAAATTAAAACAATAACAAACTTTCGAATATGATAGTCAAATGTCAATTTGACAGTAAATTACTCTTGACATTTCGTAATTCGTTGACATGAGTATGACCAGTGTTGCCAACTTTTTTCGCGTCCTCATTAGCGGCGTTTCTTGAAACCACCAAAGCCTGAAATCGGCAGTTTTAGACGTGTTTTGAATATCTAGTAGCTATATAGTAGTGTAAACAGCTTGATACTTTTCGATTATATAAAACAAATTGCAATATTACTCACTGTGCATTATAATTTTTAGATGTCCATAATGAGCAGGTGAAACTTCAAGTTAACAGAACGATAAAGGCATTGAAAACTCTTGAAGAAATTGAAATATACACTTCCGAATACATAGAAAAAATATCTTCAATGACAGGTATTTTTACTCCATTCAGACATTTTAGATTTAACAGTTATTTACTATTGTTTATACGAGACGTTTAAGGATGGTTAAATTAAATAATATGCATATTCTTGTATGGCATTTAATTGTGTTATTATTTAGTGGTATCATTAAACGGTTTCGAAATAATTGTGATTATAGTTTTCAGACGTACGTTCATGGACACTGAGAAGAATAAAAAAAAGAAGGGTCTATCGATCAAGGAAAGTGAAAATAATCATAATAAAAAGTGAATCGTAATAGGAAGTAATAAAGAATTTGCGGAGTCACAGTGTTCTCATATTCACATTATAAAAAAGAGGCTAAATAAAAAAAGCAATATCAATAGATGAGACGTTAACAAAATAAATTACTAACGAATTTATGGTGGTTGGGGTCTAATAATATAAAAAAATATTGCAAAACCAATGTGTTAGAAAATAAATGTATATACCTATTACAACACCTACACCTACTAAAAATGACTTGCTGGTTTTAGCTAATTTCCATTTGGGTAATACAATTTCGTGTTTACTATGCATATTTATGTTATGAAAATAGCTTCTAATTCTTAAAAATAAAAAAAAATCCAAGATGTAAAGAAAAGGCAGAGTTAGTATATCGATTTCTTTGTATTTATTTCTGATAGGTTTTTCAAACGAATAGAAAAATTTCGATGATATCTCACACACAATTTGTTTTATTTAAATGTAAGAAACGTTTTATGTCATAAATAAACTTACTAATTATATATAAACTAATAAACATGTTTCGTATATTATTTTCATGAAAGTGAACAGCTTCAGAATTTTTTAATTTGGCATCCTTTTTGTTGTGCCATCTTTCGATGTCTAAACTCTAGAACTGCATGTAAAGATAGTACGAAAAATAAAATACTTTATATTTCTACAAGTACCTAAGACCTATTCAGCGTTTCTCAAATGGCCCAGTCCGGATTGTCCGGAAAGGTTACCTAGACGGTATTCAAGGAATTGAAATAGCAGTTTGTGTTGTAATTGCCATTATAAAAAAAACTATACTAATATTACAACTGTATGTTAAATGTTTAAGAGTATGTAAAGCTAACGCTTTTTTGTTATCTCTTTCCTGTCTTATTGGCTAAAAAGATTTGGTTTAAATTTGGCACACATGTAGACCATGCCCTAGAATAGGATATACACACACATTGTACTTTCACAAGAGGCAAAGCCGCTGGCAGAAATGTAATAAAATTGAAAATCTTCCGTGACGGTACGGAAAGCAGTCATCTCCCTCTGCAAAGCAATAATGCGAGTAAAAAAGAGGTAGCGGGATGCGTGAGGGAGAGACAATCTGTAGGCCACTACCGCCGTAGATGACCTGTCCATAGGGAGTCGTAAGGAGATTCCTGGCTACCGTAGACACGACCTTGCGGGTAGTGAGCAATGGGTAGCATGAAGTACATACATAATTATATACATATGTAGCTCGTTACGTAGGAGATTCTTCCGTGTGTTAGTACGACTCTTGGCCTTGGCATTTTTTGTTTCACACACTAATTCATTCAGTTTCGCATTTATAATTAGTATGGATATTGATTCTTACCAGTGATAGTTTATTTTGGTCACAGTCCTTCGAGTATTGTGGGTTAGCTGAGACCTTTGTCTAGTAGAGGTATGAGCAATAGATCATCGAGGTCTAGGCAAAATAAAAACAGACATAGGTATCCACCTTTATTGGTTTAAAATACAGTTCAATAATTACAAACATTGAAGTTGACTTATGGTGTAGCTAAAACTAGTGTCATTTGCCACCCATTAAACTATTCATCCCACTGGAGCCTTGCTGCAGCTGTCTCATCATGTTGTGCAGGCCAGTCATACCACCCATCTGCTGCAGGATCCGTGGATCCATCATCTTTGCCATTTGTTGGTTAAGCTTAACCATTTGAGTTTGGTTTACATTCTTTGCCATGTCACCTCCTTTGAATAATCCTTTGATGCCTCCCATCTTTTTCACAACTGCTGCAAACTTGGTGTACTGTGCAATTAAATCTTTTACGTCCCTTTCCGTGACACCTGCTCCTTGAGCCACTCGCGTGATCCTGGTGGGTTGTTTCGAAAAAAGTTTGGCGCCATCACGGTGGTCCAGTTCTCCTTCATTCATGGAATCCATTATTGTCATTAGACGTTTCAGTTTAGCCATTGATTCTTGTTCACTACCTTTTGACATAAGATCTTGGGAAAACCCAGGAATCATGCCCTGCAAAAAAGAAGAATATTACCATCATATTACACATCAGTAACTATGAATCACTTCAAAAATCTAACTTGTGAACTAGCTTACCATTATTTGTGAGAATGGTCCCATTTTCATGATGTTTTGAAATTGTTCATACATGGCACGCAATGTGAACTGTCCGTGTTTAAGTTTTTCTAATAATTCATCATTATCATCAAGTTTGAGTTCATTTACTTTATCCAAAAGACCCTCAATATCTCCCATGCCTAGCAGTTTGTTAATAAAAGGTTTTGTTTTAAATGATTCCAAGTCGTCAATGTGTTCTCCAGTACCTATGAAGATGATAGGACTTTGTGTAGCTGCCACTCTGAAATAGAGAAATAAACAAATTTATAAACAGTTCAAACAAGTTAATCTTTAGTTTTTTTTCCCCCTCCATAAAATGTCCATGTTCATAGAATACTCACGCTGATAATGCACCACCACCCTTAGCATGACCGTCCAGTTTAGTGATGATGACTGAACCGATGTCTACTTTTTCCTTAAAAGCTCGAGCTTGGGCCTCGCAAGCTTGGCCAATTGTTGCATCCATCACGAATATAATGTTGTCTGGTTTCTGTGTGAAAATAAGGATTAGTTGAGCTTATATCAACTTTTAATTAGAAGTAGGAAATAAATGTTTAAAGACCTATTTTTGCTGAATGTAAATCAAATTCGGGGTTTAATTTCGGGGTGTTGCTCAGAGGGGAAAGGGGGCTCAGTAAAATAGAAAAATAAAACAGAAGATGGAGTCCTCACTCATAGCATTTGTATAACACTATACAACACTCCTTGACAAAATACAACAGTAAACAAATTAAAGGTTGACAACACAAAAGATGGGAAAACGAACTTAGCTCACAGCAGGTCTAAACTGAAGAAGAGTTGCAAAGGGCAGGAAGCAATGGAAGACATTAAAGGAGGCATTTGCCAAAGAAAAGGCCCACTGAACTCTGTGAAATGCATGTAAAAACTGTATTCTTCTTCCATAAATACTCTCATACAACGTCATATTTTAAAACAATCAGAGAGCAAAAGTAGTTTTGAATCTTAAAAAAGTGGTTCAAGAACTCACAATAGCATTAGCAACAGCCAACATCTCCTCAAATAACGACTCTTCCTGTTTGTGACGACCACTTGTGTCCACTATAATCATCTCAAATCCTTCTTTTTTGAACATTTCCACTCCAGTGGTTGCTATAACTACAGGGTCTACTTCTGTGTAACTGTGAACAGAAACATACATTGTTGAGAAAATATTATAAGTTTGTATCTGTTGAGAACTAGGCCACGCTGTCTTCTTAAAAAATCTTTCATTTTCACAGGTATGGAATGTGTGGCCATAAGCCTAATCATCAGGAGGAAAGTAGAAATACCAACTGTAGCAACTCACAGGACTCTGTGTGGGAGTTATAGGTCAAAGCCCATTTACTCCTCATCTAAACATCTTAACCGTCATCTTAATCTTGAGTATGGGTGAGTACCATAATTAGAGACATAATAGAAAGACAATGAGCAAGCGAATGCCAGTGTTTGCTTGGGTGGTTCACTTTTAATGAATTAAATCAGTATAGAGGAAGAAATATGTATTTGTAAGGGTTCTATTAAAGTATTGAAATCAAGTTTAAAAAAATTACTGATAGAATAGAAAGCTAAACCTATTACAGAATGCCAAAGTTTAGGTTAGCTTAGCCTAAGCTGGTATGACTCTCATGTGTAAGAAGAAGTCACAGGTAGAAGTAAGTATTTTAAATTAAAACAGTTAATTTGTTAAAAAAGATGTAAAAGAAACCAACCTTCCATAAAAAGGTATCCTGGCTTTAGTACAATTTTGTTTGACCTGGTCATAAGCACCAGCTCTGAATGTGTCAGCACACACAAGACAAGACTTCCAGTTTTTTCTCAAGTAGTGATATGCCAGTTTTGTACATGTTGTAGTCTTGCCGGAACCCTGGAGGCCTACAAACATGATGACGTTGGGTTTGCCTTTGATGGGTTGATATGGTTTCACACCTGGGTCTACTAGCTGAAATGTTAAAAGATTTAGTTTTTAAAATGTTTTTGAATATAAATAAAGTATGTATTTACATAAGTTTAGTTTCTTTCTTTTTAAAATTTAATAATAATATTGAACTTTAAAAAAAAGTATTCACAACATGGTTTTTGCATATAGGCCCTGATATAAAATACTCCTTATACTCCAATATGACTTGCAATGTGTGGAGGTTTCTACCTCTGGAGTTCTAATAAGTGGTAGTTACCTGTAAACTACTGGTTGGTAGTGTATCTGAATGTGAATGTAAGAAAGTTCAGTTACATGTATAGACATTTCAATAGTCAGTGTTGTTGTATAGACCAAGTGCTAATTGCTATATAGGTGTTTAGAGTAGCTGGATGTTATGCTACTTAGATGTTTTGATTGTAAGGCCTCCCCACTACTGGTGGTTTGTTTTCAAACACTATTAAATATTATCTTTCTATTAAACACTAGAATTTGTCACATTTTAAAGTAAGCTTCTAAATTCCAGAATTTGTAATTAAAAGAGGAACCATCCATCTTCTTTACTAACCATTGTCATCTGAATTTTTACAATCATATAATTGATACATATGGAGTAAGTTAAATTGTAATTGTAAAATATTGAAAGCAAAATACATAGATCCTACCTTGACCAGTTCTTTGAACACAGCTGACTGGATCATCCGGCGCTTGTTGAGGCCACCAGCCATCTCATCAAAATCAATGACTGCCCTAACATTCTCTCGAAGATTCTTTACTAAACGAATGTTGACATCAGCTTCCAAAAGAGCAGCGCATATTTGTTTCAGCATAGAATTTAAGACCTGTAAGAGTATGGGTCATTACTATAAATTTAGTAACCTACTGACACCAAGATTGATTAACATATTTATAAAGGTAACAAACGTACATCTTCATTTATGATTGTTGCCCTGCTTAAGGACTGCAAGGCAGTAGTAATTTTACGACCTAAATCTGCTAAAACCATCTTGAAAACAAGTCAAAATTGGTTACAATTTAAAGAATATTGCCAAAATTGTTTGGCATCAGCTGTTAAGGGAAAGTGCTTGTTTTTAACTTAACGAAAATGGATACTGAAAATTAAATACTTCAGATACATTTTAAGAATTCATTGTTTATAAATCTATAATTAAAATCACGTTTCATGTAATTTGTTTTAAATTCACAACACCACTTTATGAGTATTCTAATATCCCATTCACAAAAGATAAAATGACATGAAGAGTACACGACGAGGAGACACGTCAAATTAGGAAACATACGTTTAGATCTCCGTTCTAAGAGGTTTGAATATTCAAAATAAATACTGTAAAAATAGCAGCTAAGGTTGTAAAAAAGCGTTATTAAAAGTTTTTCTTAGCAATAAGTAATATTTGTTGAATTATTTCACATATTAGAATTCCGATCACGAATAAAACATATTGCTTTAATTTACGTTACTAGAAACATAACGTAATTTCGGTAGCAACACCGAGAATGCCATTCTCAAATCATATTTGTAAAAGGAGAATGGCGAGGCGAATAATGATAAGCCGACACGCGACGTGCACATTATTTTTCAACCTTGCAATAATTTTTGTTAGTTTTCTGTAGTTAATGTCAAACACACCTGTGTCAAACTTGAAACCTCGTAATTTTTATCTGTGGCTCAAATTCCGCTTTGTAATCATAGGATTGTGGAGTCATTGATTTTAGGAGAATAAAGTTAAGATTTTTACAGTAGTAAATTTGAAAAAGAATAGAAATCTAAAATGGTAATTCAAAGCTTTCCATAACACTGATTAAATAATTACTTATGATATACGTTTTCGCTTGTGATTAATTCACAATTTTTTTTTAGGGTCAGAACCAATCTGGCGGAGGAAGCGGCGGAGACAAGAAAGATGACAAGGATAAGAAGAAGAAGTACGAACCTCCAATCCCAACTAGGGTAGGTAAGAAGAAGCGCAAGGCAAAGGGACCTGATGCTGCGCTGAAACTGCCGCAAGTGACACCACACACAAGGTGTAGGCTGAAGTTGTTAAAGTTAGAAAGAATCAAGGATTACCTTCTCATGGAGGAAGAATTCATTCGCAACCAGGAAAGACTGAAGCCACAGGAGGAAAAAATTGAAGAAGAAAGGTCGAAGGTGAGACATTTATTTACTTTGAGGTTACAGAATAGCTCTCACTATGTTATACTGAGAGAAGTGAATTAATACAAAGTCGCGTTATGAAACTGTAAAATTTTTCATCTGTGAGAATATTCTAAAGTTAACATTGTAAATTTTGCTATCTCACTCAAATTAATTCTTTGTTGGGGATGACAGGCAAGCAGAAGTCAAGACAAAAAAATTGGTATTTACATTTCATACAACTGTAACTGATTTTTAATCATTATATATTATAGTTATATTTTTTTCAAAACTAAAAACTTTTTTTTTAAACTAATATTTTATAAAACATTATTTAAACTGGATTGTGAAAATTACCAATATTGTTCCTAAAATTTTTCAGGTGGATGACCTTAGAGGGACCCCAATGTCAGTGGGCAACTTGGAGGAGATCATAGATGACAACCATGCTATTGTCTCCACATCAGTGGGCAGTGAGCACTATGTCAGCATCCTCTCCTTTGTTGATAAGGACCAGCTGGAGCCTGGCTGCTCAGTGCTGTTGAATCATAAGGTAAATCTATTTTTTATTATTGATAGGTTTGACTTCTATCTCACCTGATTTTAAGCAATGATATGGTTGATGATAGACCTTGCTTGCCTTAACCTATTCACTCTTGACTCAAAGACCCCTAGGTTGTACTATCAGTACACACAGACTAGCAATTGTTGTTAACTCATCTTGTTCTTCTCTCTTCAAAATAATTTAAGATATTTTATCTACAGGCTTGTCAACAGACATAAGCTTTTCCTATGTGTCTGGTAGAATAGACAATATCTCTGCAGTCCAATCAATATCTTCCTGCCCTTGTCCCATCTTATTTGGGGTCGGCGCAATACGTTTTTTTCTTCCATTCTATCCTGTCAACCGTCATACTATCACTACTATCATTACTGAGAATGACATAACAAAGAAAATTCCAAGTTACTAAGAGTTAAGAACAAAATAATGGATAAAAATACCTGGATTTACATACAATAACAGTTCCCAATAAAAGGCTCATAATGCATTTTTTTTACCCAATATGCATTTTTTTACCCAGCTTCTGTAAAAGATAATATCAAATAAATAATAAAAGGGACTGAGGAAACAATAGTTTCATATTAAATACATTTCTTTTAGGTCCATGCTGTGGTAGGGGTGTTAGGTGATGATACGGATCCTATGGTCTCTGTAATGAAGCTGGAGAAAGCGCCACAGGAGACGTATGCAGATATTGGAGGACTGGACACTCAGATACAGGAAATTAAGGTAGGAAAACTGTTACTTCAACATGTGCCACTCTTTTCTTTTCAAAATTGGATCTTTTTGCATTGTTCACAATGTAGAATATTTGTGCATACCCAATTCACAGTTCCTTATGGCTTTTTAGGCTTAAATTCGGATGCCGATAAGCAATAGCAAGTCAACCCACTAGAACTAATAAATTGTTTTTTGGGATATGGGCTCTATGAGAAAATCCTATTTTTTTGTTGTGTCAATTTTTTATTAGAGATGTTTTTCTCAAAATTGCAGCACTAATAATAAAAAGCAATAGTATGTCAACCCATATTGACATACTTTTTATTATTTGTGTGTATGATATATAAACAGTAATTATTTATTTATTTATATATACTTTATTGCATACCTAGTTACAGATTTACAAATAGAATTGTAATACAATATAAAACATACAATTGGCGGCCTTATCGCACTCGGCGATTTCTTCCAGGCAACCCAGAATGGATAGAGATTGCCTGGACACAAAATGGGGTTGCACTTGGTGCAAATACAAAAGCAAACAAAAACCTAATACTAAAATAGATACACATATACATACATACAAAATATAAATATATAAGCAAGAGAAATAAGTGATGAAACGAAGACATGATCACAGTGACAAGTAATGATCCTTAACAAGCCTTTTAAATACAGGCAGTGTTTGCGCACGTTTTACATAATCGTCGTAATTAATATAAATAAATGAAATATTTTGATGCATAAACATACTTGATACTGTTATGTGTGGGTAGAGGAAACCTGATATACCTGGTATTTCATTCTTTATTAGCCTTTTGAATACTGTAATTAGAGACACAATAGAAAGACAATGAGAGAGTGAATGGGCTTTGCTTGGGGTTTAATGAATTAATCATTTTTTGTTTATCATTTTACATCTACCATAAATATATATCACTATCATTGTGCACTGTATTATGGCATTCATCTTTTTCCAAGCCTAGTTTGTTTCCTACTGCTGTGTAAAAACCATCCATCCATCCATTTCTCCTTCTAAACCTCTCTCTCAATATTATACTTACTTGAATTATTTCAGGAATCTGTGGAGTTGCCACTTACACATCCTGAGTACTATGAAGAGATGGGAATCAAGCCTCCCAAGGGAGTGATCCTTTATGGTCCACCTGGAACTGGCAAGACCTTGTTAGCTAAAGCTGTTGCCAACCAGACCTCTGCTACATTTTTGCGAGTTGTTGGTTCAGAGCTTATCCAAAAATACTTGGTATGTGAATTAAATTATTTTGTGTTAATTTATTTTCATTAGTTATCTATTTATAAAATATTAATCTAATATGAAATTTGTGCAGGGAGATGGACCCAAGCTGGTTCGTGAGCTATTTAGAGTGGCTGAGGAACATGCACCTTCAATTGTGTTCATTGACGAAATTGATGCTGTAGGCACAAAACGGTAAAGCATGTAATCTTTATAATTGCTTATTTTAGTTATGACAAAAGAACTGTTCTAACAAATAATATTCTTACAGTTATGACTCCAACTCTGGTGGTGAGAGAGAAATCCAAAGAACTATGTTGGAGTTACTCAACCAACTTGATGGATTTGACTCAAGAGGTGATGTTAAAGTAAGTGTAAAAGAGTCCTAGGTGGTGTGAGCAGCAGTGGCCCAGCGGTAACAGCCCTGAATTACTATTTGTAGTTAGTGGCTTCAAACCAAAGCTAGGAGTATTGCTTTGTGTAATTTATATTTCATCACTACTGCTCTCTGAAATGAAGAAGGAAAATATCGTGAGGGCGCCACATGTAACATCCATCAACCCACACTGGGCTCGCGTGGTGAATTACAGCCTATTCCCTCTTCTAGAGAGGAGGCCTGAGTCTCGGCAGTAAGAACATTATAAGGCTGATTAAGCTGGTGGGAAATTGTGGTATATTGCTAAGGTTTTATTTTCTGAATATTGACTTTAAATGCATTCAAATATCTTTCTCCGATAAGTGTGAAGCTGCAGCAAGCTGTGAAGGTTTTCATGTAGAAGAAATTATTATACTGACGAGGAGTTTAATTTGCAGGTTATCATGGCGACAAACCGCATAGAAACCTTGGATCCGGCTCTGATTCGTCCTGGTCGTATTGACAGAAAAATCGAATTTCCTTTGCCTGATGAGAAGACCAAGAGAAGGATCTTCACTATCCACACATCAAGAATGACACTGGCTGATGATGTCAACTTGTCAGAACTTATCATGTCGAAAGATGATCTCTCTGGTGCTGATATTAAGGTAGAAATTATTCCTGATCTGGAACATAAATGAGAATGTTTTGCGTATGATGCATTGCATCGCTGTTTCGCACACTAATGTACAAAAGACCCACAGGACTCCAGATGACTTGGTGCTATGGGTTCAATTAGTACCTAAAACTGTCTCTAGATGCGGCATGGTGATTAAAAAAGAACCTTAGTACAATAAATATACACTTTAAGAGGGTCCTTTTCCACTCGCCTGTTGTCATCGAGCATGGTTTAAAAAGAAAGATGAATTAGAAAAATATGTAATAACGTCATAATCACGTAAGAGCGGTTGTAAAAGATGTACCGCGAAAAGGACGCTCTTAAAGGTACTCGACCTTGTCGTTCTTTGACTGTACTTAATGGTTTTATTTTCTAGGCTATATGCACCGAAGCCGGTTTAATGGCGTTGCGAGAACGCCGCATGAAAGTAACTAATGAAGACTTTAAGAAATCAAAGGAAAGTGTCCTATATCGCAAGAAGGAAGGCACTCCCGAAGGACTTTATCTTTAACCAGTTTTCATAATTGTTTAATTATTATTTTACATCTATCTTCTTATATTTTCTGCGTAAATAAAATGTGTCGTATAATTAAAATATCATTTGTATTTATCTTTTTGCATCTACTCAAAAGATCGTAAACAAAAATAATTACACATTACATCCCGCTTGTACCCTGTACGAAAGGTTAAGAACTCAAGCAAGAGCGTCGACTCAGCGTGTGCTCGAGACACACTGAGTCTGAGTAGTTTACCTGCCACGAAGTTAAAGACGTTGCCCGACTGTGAGCGGAAACTAAGCGCGGGGCAGCGAGTGGTAAGAACAACAGTAAGAAAATGTTTGAAGCACGCTACGAGACGCTGCTCATAGCGCCACGACCCCGCTTACCGATGCCGCCCCGCTCGCCGCTAAGATCGAACTTGAACAGGCTGTAAAGAATGGGGGCGGAGCTCCCACGAAAAGCTCTGTTTTCCTATAGCTTGCTCACTTGTAACTTTTTGGTAAATTGAGCTGGATGAAAGGTTAAGACTCACAAACTACCAGGAGATCAGAATTAAGAATAAATTAGTCTTCCGAAATTCAATGGCAAATGACCAGGGCGCCAGAGAATCTTGAAGAAATATAACATAAATAATTAAAAAGACTATCTAATAGAATCCTTTTATATTAGGCTTTAAATTAATATTCATAGTCCTATTAGACCATAGAAATCTATATAGGGATTTATAATTTGAGATAAACATCCATATAACTCAAATGTTGACTTCTTTTGCGTCATAGAATTTGTAATAGAATTAGAACTTTGTCGCGTATACCGTTTAGTTCTTGTTCCAAAATTTGTCATCTCGGTTTTTTTTTTCATTTCTGCGAAACATTAGTATTTCAATACAAATCCAGGTTATAAATTGAGGATACACTTCGCGCGGCTCTTTGAAAATTATTGTGCGGCGTTCTCACTTTTCGCCTGATGCAGGTACTCACCAGATACGGTTATTTCTACAGATTGTTGTTTCGGGAGGTTCTTTTTTAAAATTTGGCGGGAAGAAACGCCTCAAGAGCTCCTCAAAGAGCTGTCGGCAACATTGTAGGTGCGTAGATAGAAAAAAGTGAAAAAAGATCACTCACCCTACTAGGGTCGATGCCTACTAGGGTGCGGCATTGTTCAAGAGTTACCACGGTCCTGCAGCCCTGGTATGTAAAGGGCAAAAGGAACATAGTCGGGTTTTAGTCACTAAAAGTCTGATACTCTCTCATTCAGAGCGGGTGAAGTTATTTTAAGATTTTTTCAAAGAAACAAAAATGTTATAAACTGAACGCAAATAAGCAATTAAACGCATCTGGGTCGTGATAAAACATGTTTGGCGCGGTAAAAATTAGAGATTAAATTGAATCTTCAAGATTTAATCGCTATTTAGGTTTTATCAGCGATTTTGTTTTCGTGAATTTTATAATGTTTTCAAGATTTTGGCAACTATTCCGTTAATCACTTACACATTTTCATTTCTTCTAAGATCCTAGTTTTTTTGCCTGCGACTTTTTATCCTGTCACCGTACAAAAAGTCATAGGTAAAAACTAGTATTTATTAATTCCATAATAGAACTTAATAATTCCATTCAACTTGTGAAAGACGTTAGATGTCATCACCAATGTCAATGTGACATTGTCATTTGTCACTGTCAGTGACAGATATGCAAGCGGGATTGTTGACGAAAAAATTTTATTTGAAAATAAGACTATTTATTTGTTATAAGTTGCCTGAATCTAAATTCAGGTACCCCACGTTTTAAGGATTAGCACATAGCAGTTGATGGTTTTTGGATGCCGATAGTTTTCTATCGACACCAATGTATATAGATCGAATTTTGAACAGCATTCGCTATATAGCGATACACTTTCACCCCGCAGGGTCGAAGCCTGCGCTCAATGCCAGTCAGTCTCAGTCTGCCGCGCGGTACGCTAGTGTTTCGTCGACCTCGCCCAGTAGAAGGAAAATGGTGTGTTAAATATGTTCAATACTAAAAGTACTAAGTTGTCTCATGTTTTTATTATCTCATGGGGTTATTATTTTATAGGCAGATAAATTGAGTCAAGAAGAGCGCGACACACAGCTGCAGCCACTGTTACAGTCTGGTTGGAAAGTACAAGCCAACCGGGATGCTATTGAGAAAGAGTTTCAATTCAAGGACTTCAACCAGGCCTTTGGCTTTATGACTAGAGTGGCACTGCTGGCTGAGAAGATGGATCACCATCCAGAGTGGTTTAATGTATATAATAAACTTCAAGTAAGTAGTCAATTGATTATTGAAATTATCAATGGAATGTTTACAAAAATAATTTCCAATCACTATTATTGAGTTCAATGTCATTTTTTGTGACTTACTGATTATTGTTAGTTGCCTCAATAGTAATCAGAGTGTGGCTGAAATATGTAATTTTAATTAGTTTTGGTTATTTATTTTGTTAAGTAGTATCAATATTTTTAGATTATTCATGATTTAAAACTTAAATAATAAGATGCAATGAGCCTGAGTGACAATCAATTCTTTCTAATAAAGTATCAGGTGTATTTTTAACAAGTATTCCATCTATCTACTTATAAAGAGATGCTCCTACCAAAAGTTCAACAGAACTTATCTGTAATATTATGAAGTTAAATAGTCCTTTATTACAGGTCACTTTGTCTTCTCATGACGTCAATGGTCTGAGCAAGAGGGATATCAGAATGGCTATGTTTATGGACAAGAATTTTAGCTAAGTTGATTTCTTTGTAAGTGTATTCAAAAGTTAATGCAGACAATATCAATAAAAATATTTACATACATGTTTAGATAATTATGTTTTGAATGAATTTGTTGTTGTACGAGTGCAAAAGTCTAAAGTAAAAAATGTTTAACAACAAAAATTTCTTTGATTTATATTAAATTTTCTCTCCTATTGAAATTAACTAAAATCCAAGTTTGATCCTGATTTGCATTTTCAGTTAAAAACTAAAACAACCAAAAATCTAATCAAATTTTAATTGGACTCGCATCCAAAGAGTTCCCTACAATACAGAGAGCTTTCTTTTTGCGAAATATTATTCTAGGTCAATGGCGATCGGGTTTGGACATTGGTTCGCGAGTCTGACTCGCCGCACGCCGGACCAATTGACCGATTTCATTATTATAATTTAATTTTTCTTTTGTATTAGCACTATATACGTAAAACGTTTTATGTTTTTATACGATACATTGAAAAAACGAAACACTAAAAGCGGCAGATAAAAAAATCGATGCACCCCGAATCCGACAAAAAAATAAAATTTGATTTCGATCAAAATACACTACTTATTCATCTATAATATTTATTTATTAAAACTTTATGCACAAGTAGTAAACACTGTACAAAGGCGGACTTAATGCCTTGGGCATTTAAAAAAAATAAATCGTATAGAGTAAAAATTATTGTTAGGTATTTGGTACACTAATATTTAAGGAAAACGTCTAAAGTTTCCTCCGATCCACTTGTACGAAAGAAGTTATTAAAGGCTAAAATTCGTAAATATAGTTTTAAAGAAAATAGTCTTAAAAAAGATCAGATGAAAGCTGCAAATCACGCAATTGTGTACAAAGACTCCCTTGATATTTTTTTGATTCCTGAAATTGCATCGCGCAGTCGAATATAAGTACACTTCTCATATGGCCTACAGTTTGACTCCAGCTGCCAGGTGTGAATGCACTTAGTCCTTTAGGACAAAAACCACATCAGTCCCCACACTTATAACCAGAACTGAGCAATTCTTTTTTTATTTTTATGAAGGGATTGATTAGGTACAGCAGCATTGACATTACAGTGACGTTTTTCAATCCGGCGCCCCTACTTGTAATACGGCATGGTATACAATATGGCTGTGACATAACACAGGTGGTTCAACAACTTTATAGACCGGAGATGGTTTAGGGCTCGGCGCACAGCATTTCTATCCAAGTTCCTCATATCTTTAATCGACGATAGCTCTATCTTCCATTGCGAATGTCGCAACAGCCGTAAGGTCATTAGACTGACTACATAATACTTTAAAAAGAAAACAAAACAAAGCTTCGAGCGCTAACAGCACTCAACTAGGTGGACCCGACCTTGTTATCATCCATTACTTTACAAAACGTGCTGTATCAACGAAAGCTGCTTTTTTAGGGTTCCATACCTCAAAAGGAAAAAAACGGAACCCTTTTAGGATCACTTTGTTGTCCGTCTGTCTGTCTGTCAAGACCCTTTATCTCGGGAACGCTTGGAGGTATCGAGTTGAAATTAAAACCATACTAGGCCACTCAGAATATTTTGCGATAAAAAAGTTTTATGTATAAGACACTGACACTTTTAATTATTTTGAAAACTTTGGTTATTTAAAAGTAAAAATATCATTGTTCGAATTTTGAATTTCCCTCCACATTTTTTCGAGAGCCAAATCAAATTCTTGTGTCTCATTTATAAATGGATCTGCATCGAGAATATTTTCGTGCGATGATTTTTGAGTCATTTGATTGACTTCAAATTGCTTTTATGGATCTTGAAAAGCAACCATCTAACGCTGATATAACGAGTTCAAGCGCGGTCGCTTTACTTTGAGAGATGAACAAAGGAGTGGTCGTCCTACGACGGCTGTCAAGGTGTGCTGGGAGTAAAAAAAAATAATTCAAGAAAACAGGCGAATTACATACGAAGAGATTCAGCATATTACACTACAGATTGGTTCGGGAAGCGTTCACAAGATTCTACACGAGCACCTTCGCGTGAGGAGGATAGTTTGCCGATGGGTGCCGCACAACCTCACTGAAGCTCAGTAGCAGGTCCGTGTGGAGTGGTGCCGTGATATGATTCAAAAATTTGAAGCAGGCTCGTCTCGGCGCGTTTACGACATTGTGACAGGTGATGAATCCTGGATTTATCAGTATGATCCAGAAACAAAGCGTCAGTCGACAGTTTGGTTGTTTCAAACCGAAACAACGCCTACGAAAGTGAAGCGATAGAGAAGTGCAGGGAAAATTTTGATCGCTAGTTTCTTCACTTTGAAGGAAAATCTGATTTCAATTCCATTACGAGAACAAAGCAGCATCAACGCCGAATGGTATACCACAAAACGCCTGCCAGAAGTTTTGTCTGCAATGAGCAACAAGCGACCGAACACCGGACTCCGCGGGGTACTGCTTCACCATGACAACGCGCTCGCGCACTCAGCGCTCAAAACGAGGTACTTCCTGGACACCACTCTGGTCAGAGTCTTAGGACACCCTCCTTAAAGTCCTGATCTTGCACCGTGTGAATTCTTTTTATTCCCTAAAATAAAAAATCTGTTGAAAGGGATACAGTTTTCATCACCGGAAACGCGCTAGCAGCGTTCGAGATCGAGAGAAGAGGCCGTGGAAGAGGTGTCTGCGGCGGACTGGAAAAAATGTTTAGAAAATTGGTTCAGGCGCATGAAACTGTATAGAGGTTGGTGGAAAGTTCTTTGAAAAGATTCAATAAAAATATTTTATCAATAGAAGTTCTTTTTTTAGTTTCTTAAAACTTTCTGAGTTTCCCACGAATGTCGTGTAGATCTGCGGTCCCTTGAAGCTGTGAAAAAATCAAACATCTGAATTAACGGAAAAAAGATACGGCCATTTATGTCGCAAAAAAGTGTATTTCGATACTTTCAAGGGAATCAAATTTCATAGGGTACTTCCCGTTGACCTAGAATCCTGAAATTTGGCATGAAGCAAGGTCTCATAATACAAGTATAGGAAAAAACCTGAAAACTGTAAATTTGTAATTAACTGTAAGTTTGTATGGAACCCTCAGTGCGCGATTCCGACTCTCGCTTGCCTTGTTTTTATTTAATGAAGTATCTGTTATCTGTTAATTTACAAAAAGTCATGATAGTCGTAGTACCAAGTAGTAATAAGTATCGATAAAGTTATAAAAGCAAAAGTATAATTGTATGTTTGGTACTCCTTTACGTTCAATCTGCCGAACGTATTTGGATGAAATTTAGCACACGGGTAGATCATGTCTTAGAAAAGCACAGGATTTTTACCTATTTATCTTGGGAGTATGTTCTTTTGGGATTATTTTATTTTCACGCTGGCTAAATCGCTGGCAGAAACATTACTATTGCATTTTACTATTATACTAAATAGTAAAATGCAATAGTAATGTCGTACGATATATTTTAAAACTTAAATTATTATAATTAAGGTGTTAACTGTTTAGGATTTCAAAACAATTTTTAAATTTTGCAACAACAAACTGTCAGAAAAAAATCAAATTCCATTGCAACCCATACTTTTTAAGGCATTTTTAAAACAACTCGAATTTTAAATTTTTACATTAAACCGCAAGCGAACGCTCTCTCATTGTCTTTCTATTGTGTCTCTGATTACGGTATTCGAAAGGTTAATTTGTACAACACTAAAGTCGATAGGTACTTAATTTAATGGCGATGGAATCAATTTATTTCGAATTAAATATTCAAAGACGTTTTAAGTGATTTTTTTAATATAGCAGGGACATGTCCGCTTGTCGTTGAAAGGTTCGTTTTCGAATACGGAAGTACATGGATAAGCTTTTTCTATAGTCCTCTTCAATTCCAGAGCATGCGCCAACCCCTTCGTCTCGCATACAACTTTCATCTGAAAAAGGGAGGATATTAATACAATTCTTTATTTTTGAAAAACCTCTTGCTTGAACAGGTAACCTTTCCATATATTGGAGACAATGGGTGTCTCCATCAATATTTGCGTAATGTACTACAGTTTGAAATCTTTTGGTCGATCATTGATGGTAGTTGGTAGTATTTAGGCTGCAAGCTTGTGGAAACTTTGTTTCTCTGGAGAAAATAAAAACAATTTTTCTGCCAGTTTACATCTTTGCCTACGTCTTTGCAGAGTTGCTACAGTAGGACAATGAGTTCATAAGAGTAGCTACGGTCTACCGAATAATAGTCATCAGCCCCCCGAACCAAGTTACAACCGTTTCGTTTCGATTCTCTTTTCGTTGATCGCCTCGAGTCGGCCACGCCTCCTATTCCTTTATTCTGATCACGTGACTGAGCGTTGAGATGACCTCAAAGGAATCGGAGGCGTGGCCGACTCCAGGCGACCGACGAAAAGAGAATCGAAAAGAAACGGTTGTAACTTGACAAGGGGAGCAGTGATGTAAACGTAGGTTTACCTCAACAAAGTAATCTGAGCCGTCTGTCCACGAGTTGTCTTGGAAGTGACGGTAAATATTGTAGCCTCCGGATGAGATGAGTGACATTAACACAGATTTAGATGCAGCGTCGTTCCTTACACCAACCTGTTATCAAGATCATCAGTCATCACATACATGTTTACTAAAGACGTAGTTAAGTAAATTATAATTTTATTCATATGCTCATTTTCACTAAGGCATAAAGGTAACATGTCTAGTTTAACACGAAGTAACTTTTTTTGAAACGTTGTCCAACATTAGGAATAACTCCTGTATCATGAGTGCGTTCACAAACATGTAAACTGACATGTAACACAAGACACCCAGACCCGGAACAACTATCTGAAGGCCATACAAATATTTGTTCCGTGCGGGAATCGAACCCGTGCCACGCAGCGCATGAGCGCAGCCACTGCGCCAGCCGTTCCGTCCGCGTCAGTATTTCTGTTTATCCGTTAACATTTATTAGACAACGTTAAGGATTGTATGTAATATAATAAGTGTTTGTGTGCATCCGAGGTGGTTCTAATCCTTCCCTATAGCTATATATGTATGTTACTGGCATCGGCAATCTGTATAATTTGGTATTCTATACAATGCCTAGGCAATGTAAAGACACAATAAGTAATAGTACAAGATATAGAATACCTAAAATGTTTAGGTAATGTATGAAATGTTATTTATTTTATACTTTGCCAGGGTATTCTATACAATACCATGAATGTGCAGCAGGTAATGTGGGTAAAAGACGAGAGCAGAGGAGGAGGACGTAATTTAAGGGCACTTCGACATGATTTTTTTTTTTTATAACTTTCCGGAAATACGGCGCAAAATTAATAATCCAATTTTGTTTTTGTATTTTTTTTACCTGAATAATTAAATGATTTTGAGTGATGGAAATCTTTATTAGGATCTGTACATTTTTTCTGTTAAGTGAAAAAGACGATATCTGTGGCTGCCACCAGTGTCGATACGCATCTGTGCCCGTTTTATCGAGATTTCCGGTGACAACTATTTGCATTCCTGTCGAATATTCTCTTTAAGGGCTGCCATTTTCTGAGGCTTGTTGCCATAAACCCGCAACTTTAAGAAGCTTCAAAGAAAGAAGTCTGGGGCGGTTAAATCCGACGATCTTGCTGGCCATGCCTAATTGCCAAAAAGAGAGATTACGCGACGAGCTTGTGCTGTGTGTGAGGTTGCACCGTTTTGTTGAAACCACGTGTTCACCAAGCAGTAAGTAGAAGATGAAGTCTTTCACTAAAATTAGCTGTAGGGTTCGTCTGGTGATGTTTTTTCGTTCTCAACGACATCGGCAGCCACGGCATTGATTTTCTCGACAGAACAACCAGTTCGGTGGCGGCCACACCCTGTAAGGTTTCTTGTGGTTCCAATCTGTTCGAGTCGAGTTAGTATTTGCCCAGTTGGCGCGACACGATTTGGAAATCGACGTCAAAATGCACGCTGCGCTAACACTACCAACCAATATTATTATTGGTCAAAAGAATCGAC
The DNA here is from genome assembly GCA_949316375.1 of Mythimna vitellina. Classification (NCBI taxonomy): domain Eukaryota; kingdom Metazoa; phylum Arthropoda; class Insecta; order Lepidoptera; family Noctuidae; genus Mythimna; species Mythimna vitellina. The sequence goes on along the minus strand of OX438703.1, from coordinate 9,360,829 downwards.
ACAATTATTCTACGCTCTTGAGGAGTGTAGCGTTCCATTGCTTGTCTGTTTATATTCTGTATAGCTGTCTAGTTCACAAGTACCAAATATGATTAACGTACGACGCCATTTCCAATAATTATAACATCTTCCGAAAGAGTGATTAATTTGACGCCACCTTGTGGCGTTACTTTAAGCCCCGCAAACAGAAATAGGACCTGAGTACTTCTATGTTATAATCTAATAATTAAATTATGTTTTATAGCCAGAAGATTTTTTAATATCACGTTAATTTTATTATATAGATTGCCGGTAACAATTTTAATTTTGTGGGTAATATATGGACTATATGTTGAAATAAATGAATAATTATAATAATAATGTTTTTATAATTGTTTTTTTAAAAGAAATATTTAAAAATGAAAATTATGTGTAAATAAGAAAAATAAAGAGATAATAACAATAATAATATATAATTCTTCTGTACGTGTGTTTGTCACTTTTCTCCTAACGACTTGACTGATTTAAATGAAATTTTGGGTGTAGTTTTTCGTGGGTTCCTGGATGGTTTGAAAACACAATTGAACCCGCTAGGTAGAGGTGCAAACGGGATCTCATTTTTTTTAACTAAATCCAGTTTTCTACTATAAAAAAGTATCTATTGCCTATATGCCGTTAAATGTTTTGCACGGTACCGTCGTGCTAAAACTGTATTTTTATTTAGGGTTTTATTCAGGTGCCACTTAGTGTTAGTAAAAAATTGGAATTGGTTATGAGCCGCAAAAAATCCGGGTCGCTAATAAAAACTGTAATAGTTTCTTTAATACATGATGATTTTACGAAACTACGGTATATAGTAGTTGACTGATTAAAGAAAATACATAACAATACAAAAAATCGCTTCTAACTTATGACAACAAAAAATACATATTGCAGTTTATTTTAAGGAAATTTTGTACCTACTAGCTAAATGGGCATGACAATAATGGCAGGAATGTTCATCTTTGCCGCGTGATAGCACAGGGCTATGGCTTCGTTATCTGTTGATCTCGACTATACTAGCCCATACCATTATTGATCCTCCAAATAATAGCACCTATATTTCAAAACACGCAAGATGATAAAGTTTTTTTGGTCGTGTAAATATTCTTCGACTCAATGTGTGTAAATAAACATAATCTGGACTCGTCGGAAAACATAATCCTGGACCAGTCTTCATCTGTCTATCGGACTTTTTCTCCAGTAAACCATAACCTCAGACCATAACCTGGCAACTCTATGTTCTTCGAGCAGTTTGGGGCCATTGGCTGGTGCATTGGTTTTATATCACCTTCACGAAATCGTCACAGGATTGTGTCAAAGCTCACATTATGGTGAATTTCTTGAAAGCTTTCGGACCTGAACTGCCATGAGGTCGATTTCTTAAATTCTTAGATTTGTGCTTCACAATGAATTGGTTTTCTCGTGTAGCTGTGCACCTTGGCTTGCCATTTCCTGGTCTTTTGACTTTCAAGCCGGGTTGCTTGAAATCGTTGGAGTACTCTTTAGACCCTAGGTAAAGATAATCTTATTGTTCTAGCAGTAATACGCAGACTTCTTCGTTCTAGTACCAGATTCATGAACGTTCTTTAGGTGTTAGGAATATGATATTGCACTGAATACTGTCACCAATCTAAAAATTATTTATAATGACAGCTTGGTTTGAAAAAAAGTTTTTTTCTAATTTTGAATTTTGTTCAAAATACAAATAAATATTACCTATGTGTTTTAAGCAGTTAGGTACTAGTATTAATGAAAGGTCTCTTGAGATTTATAATAAGCATAATTAATCTACTTTTAATATTTATTCGAGCGGTCTATGTACAAAACTTAGGGGACATAGAAATTTTATAGGGGACCCGTTATTTTTGCGGCCCAGTATATTTTACATAGTAGGTAATAATATAAGTTCTCACCCTGAACTTCACTAAACGTCCTTCGGCGGCTAATCCTCTTTCCAAACAACGAACCAACATGATATTGTCAACGTTTCCTCCGGTTAGTAGGCAGACCACACTACAAAAGAATACTCTTTGTACACCACCAGCTAGAAAACGTTAAATATTTAACTTAAAGCCGCTGCTGCCTGCTATACAGCAGCGACAATAATATTGTATTGAATTTTATGTATGTTCCTCGGGGATAAAGGTATGTTTGTCTTGAGCTAACTTAAATCCCTCACTGCATTCAAGACTCCTGTAGGTATTAACTCTCTTGCTTCGCTAGTAGGTTAAACTTTGGACTCTCTCGCTCCACTCGGGAGTTAACTTGCTTTGTTTATTAATTTTAATTCAATTTGATTCAGATTTTTTGTAATTGAATATTTGTATTTTTTATCTATTATTATTTTTGTATACTGATACTTTTGAATTCTTTACTGCACCTTCTCTGTATATTGTACTGTATCACACGGAACTTTTAATCAGCCTAAACCTACTGCTAATTAGTCGTAGGCCACCAAGATACAGGCTGTGCCTAGTTTGGGGCCCACGGCCACCTCTGATGTGTTTTCTATTTATTTTCTTTATATTTTTTTTTTTCAAACTTGTGTGTGTTTTTCCATAGTTAATAAAAATAATATTTTTTATTAACTATGGAATCCTTCATTATGATTGGGACGTAATATGACACCCGTGACATAAGACAATGCTTTATCCCCTCCTTGCATAATCTACTATGTATCATTATCATCATCATCATCATCATTTCAGCCGAAAGACGTTCACTGTTGGACATAGGCCTCCCCCAATCGACGCCACAACGACCGATCATGTGCGTCTCGCATCCACCGCACTCCTGCGACTCTCACCAAGTCGTCGGTCCACCTTGTGGGAGGCCTTCCAACGCTGCGTTTTCCGGTGCGCGGTCGCCACTCTAGAACCTTTCGGCCCCATCGACCATCCTTTCTACGAGCAATGTGCCCTGCCCACTGCCACTTTAGTTTGGCGATTCTTCGGGCTATGTCGGCGACCTTGGTTCTCCTGCGGATATCTTCATTCTTTATACGATCATGCAAGGAAATTCCGAACATAGCCCTTTCCATTGCCCTTTGGGTGACTGTAAGCCTTCTGATTTCTTCTACTATGTATATAAACTACCTTATAAAAAAGTCCCGAGTTTCTGTCTGTTAGTAAGACTTGGTTTATCTCTAGACCTGCTAAACGAATTTGTATGAGGTTTTTTTCTGTTATGGTCTGCGTGTCATCAGAAGATTATTGAACCTGTATAAAAGATGCCTTAGGAAGTATAGGCGCTGAACAATAAAGGTATAAATGGATTCAGTAAAAAATATGATTTTTGGACGCAAACATTGTGTGCGCTGAATTAACATAACATTGTACATACTTCTTTGATTTTAGTTCTGGAACAAGGTTTCCGATGATAGCCGCCAGTGAACATGCTCCTGCACCTTCCACTATGAATTTTTCTCTCTCTGACAGATGTAGCATCGCACGAGTGATCCAGTCCTCTTTCACTAGGAGCTTTTAAAAATATTTAGCAAAATAATATTCATTTTAAAAAGTCTTCATAAATAGCATTTACAAAAAAAAACTGGCCTTTTGTATTTTACAAATTCGTCATGTCCGTATGAAATTATGAATATTTCCGATGGAAGCACATTGAACCGAAATGGCAGAGCCGCTCATCGATATTTTGATTTTTCTTTAAAATTACGCTGCACGAAGATACTTAATACGTTATATAGGATTAAGAATATGGTGCCTTAGAGTAAAACGTTGCCGAGATATTTAGAAGTAAGATTGCTCAAATTACTTTCAAGTATGTGGCAGTTTAGGATACCACCTACATCTTTGGATATTTTATGTTTGTCAAAGTGTTCAGAGACCCTACCGCGAGTTCCATTTGACGACCTAAACTGAACTATTTTAACACGTCATGGTAAGGCCCCAGCTCGCCTAATGTAAAAGAGAGGCATTGTTCAAGTCATCAACAAACTGCAAGACGCGCGGGATTGTAAACGCGTCCCAATTTAGGTAAGGCGCGCGACATCAGTCATTAAATAACCTTCATTCAGTCTAATGAAGAGCATAGGCAAAGTAGAGACTAGTTAGTTACTTAGATATCATTACCATTTTGTCTAGAAGGGGCTTCGCGGTAGCATAACCATTAACACCAACTTGACTGACAGTAATAGCATCGGCGACGTTTGTTTGTATCGGCATAGAGACCGGTTCATCGTTCTGCAACGACTCGAAAAACGTTGGCGTTAGCTCAGGTTGGACACCCTGCGAGGAAATATTTAGTTGATAGGGCAGATTTTTGAGGGCAATGCTGCGTTTGATATTTAGATAGGCGCAGTGAACTAGCTACTTTAGTTACAGAACTTACGTAAACAAGAACTGAAGGTTTCTGGTGCTTAATAACAGTCGCCATGGCAGCGGCTAATCCTCCAGAGCCCACTGGCACAATCATGGCGTCCAGGAAAGGCATGACTTCCAAAATTTCCATTGCCATGGAGCCATACCCAGCGAGTATATGTGGATGGTCACGCCTTGGAAAGTCAAAATAAACCGATTTTAAAAAGAGGATTCGTCATCATTGCTCATCGTATGGACAGATATCTTTGAAGATAAGTGTTATCTGTATAATTATATAAAAGGAGAAACTGACTGACTGACATATTAAGGCACAGCCGAAACCGCTCTGAATACAAACGTGAAATTTTGCACAAGGCTTCCTTTTGTGATAAAAACAAGCACTAAGAAGGGGTTTTCAAAAATTCATCTTTTAAGGGGGTAAAAAGAGGCTAATTCGTTTGCATACAAAATTGTATTCTTTAAATTATATCCTTGGGCAAGTACGTATAGTAAGTATACCTACTAGTCTAGGATGCCTTTCGAAAACGTGGCAATGCAGCGGCATTTTTAATTAATCATCATATTAGAATACACCATCCACAAGAGGCAGGGGAATAAGTTCTACTGTATGTTTTTATGTTTTCTTTAAAATTATATAAATAAAGTTATCGCGAACTTTTAAGATACTTACCCATTAATATACGTAAGTCCCTTATCTCTTGCCAGAGCTCGTGCATATTTTTGAGCTTCCACTAAGTTTGTTCCCTGCACAACTACTTTCGCGCCATACGCATGACATCTTTGCATTTTGTCAATGGCCAGTGAAATGGGCATGACTACAATTACAGGAATGTTCATCTTTGCCGCATGATAGCACAGGGCTATGGCTTCGTTACCTGTTGATGCCATGACTACACCAAGCTTTTTCTTGTCACATGGCAAAAGTTGCAGAACATTCAAAGCGCCCCTTTCCTTGAAACTGTAATGGAAAGTAGTGTAAAAACCGACCTAGAGCCGCTACTTTTATTATAAGTAATTTTAGTGTATCAATCTGCTTCATCATCATCATTTCAGCCGAAGGACGTCCACTGTTGGACATAGGCCTCCCCGAGTCAATCTGTTTAGCCTTTACCTAAATAGGTATGTCAGACTCGGCTTCCAGTCTAACTGAATACAGCTGAATTACAAGGAGCGATTGATGGTCTGGTGACTGGTGTCACTTTATCTGGTTTCTGACTTCCCGTAACGACTGTCAAAGATCTACAAATGACATCTAGAACCAATGCCTTTATGTACATTCTGGGGCACGGAAAAATCTCGTCATGTGATTAACGGTCACCCATCCATGGATCAACCTCAGCAAGCGGTGCCTTACCTTGAAAATCGACCTGTGCGACGGTTATAATGAAGTCACGAGATTGTACCACGAACTCTTATGTATGAAACAGTTTTCAGACCCCCACCCCCACACTAAAGCTACTTAAGCGCTTTAGTGTAGGGGTAAGGCTACAAGTAGAACACTTAAATTTCTCTACATAAACGATGTATCCTATATCTACATGTCATGGGTCATGGTCTAGTTTGCTATTTCATCGAAATCTGTTGGTTTAGCTTCACCTAAACTTGGCATTCAGTACCTGCATCGTTTGCAAAGGCTTTCACATGTATCTACAAACATTTATAAAGAAGGTTACAGATACGTACCTGCCAGATTTCTGCATGAATTCCAATTTATAATAAATGCCTATACCAAACTCTTTCTGCGTATGTGCCGCCTGAAATATAATTCAATTATGAAGTATGTACGTATAAGGAAAAGGGCAGAGGGAGGCCTTTGTTGTGCTGTGGGACAAAATATGCGTGATAGAAAGATTAATATACCCACCTATCTAGGTACAGTTTCCTACTGCCATTGAAGTGGGTAATGGGTATGGCAATAGAAATAAAAAAATAGCACGTAAAAGAAACTGGTCACGACCGTGTCAGGCTCGCATAGTTAGTGGTTTTTTTTTTTAGAAAATCTCTTTAATCAGCGAATTCTAAATACATAAATGCTTAGCTCAATAGAAAAGAAAAAAAAATGCAGCGGAACGGAAGACTGCAAAATACTTGCTACTAAAAAATAACGCATACAATTTCGTTTTAAAACGGATTACTCACAATATGTCTAATAAAGAAGTCAAGAAAACTTATTAATATATAATATACGTTATAGTCAAAGTCAAAGTCAAAAGTTTTTATTTCACATAAGCCTACATGGGCACTTATAAACCGTCAGAAGCTAGTGCACGGTTCCAAATTGGTCGTTTCCTATGAAGAAGAACCGGCAAGAAACTCCATGGTTACTCTTTAATTTAAATTATCTGAACAAATGATTAAACTGTATAAATATTTATGTTGTTGCTTATAATTAAAAACATAATTGAATTGATTAATTGAAATCTTTGTATAACATACCATGACAGGCGTGTTGATAATATACGGCCGTGTTCGCGCCGCTGCGTCGACGATATCTTCGTACTTGACTATCTTAGGGTTATCACAGTCACAATTTTCGTCGAAATCTTCCTAAAGGTTAAGTTATATAAATTCAGTTTTTACTAATCCTTCAACGAAAACAGTATCGAGTGGACGGTAGGGCTATAGTATTCATTCAAGTAGGTATAGTCATCATCATCTTCCTGCCCTTGTCCCGTGTTATTTGGGGTCGGCGCAACACGTTTTTTTCTTCCACTCTGCCCTGTCACTCGTCATGCTATCACTAACTTCCTTTTCTTTCATATCACTCTTCACATAATCCATCCATCTTTTCTTTAGTCTCCCTCTCCCTCTCCATCCATCCACATGTAAACTCATAACTCTTTTAGTAACATGCGTTTCATCCCTCCTCTTCACATGACCATACCAAGACAAACGATTCCCTTTCAACTTTTCAGTCACTGGCGCCACTTTCAAACTTCCCCTAATATAGCCTGGAGGTAAATTTTTATTGGTCGATAACTGTTAGGTACTGTCAATAAATTAACGGGACATCCCGTAGGCGCTATAAGGCCTAATGAAAGTAGCGCCCTTTGATGTTTAGAGATATACATTTATTTTACTATTAATTCACGCGAAATACTCTCCAGCGTTTGATGGTCTATTAATAGTTTGCACGTGTTATTGGCAAAATTGTGGTGTCTTTTCCACAAATGCCATTAATGAAGAGTTGAAGTTGAAGTTGAAAGTAGCGCCAGTGAAATTTGGTATTTTATTATTTATTATTGTGAGCCTCTAGTGTCCCATTGTAGGGTATCACCCACCCCGCAACCAAATCCTATATTCCTATGGACCTTTTAAAATGAGATTCTAGAATAACAATTTCAGGAAGTATGTATAAACTTTTGGTACTTACATTTCTTCGACTCATTTTTTTTTGTAAAATAAATAGTATGTAAAGAATAGTTTGTAAACCTACAGTTGTCTATTTATGGGTTTTTGAATTTTATTATTTGTAGTAAGTTATTGTCTTATTGCATGGTTGTGTAATGTTGCTTACTGATGAAGCTTCGTGATGGTGCTTGTTTCCAATGATGTTCCCGCTGACAAGTTTTTTTTGTTGACAAATTGATTGTCAGTGCAAGGAAAACTGACACGAAGTAATACATCAACCTTTTTAAACACGTTTATGATATTGTACCTACATTGATTTCTTTTATGTTTTATAGTACCTAAGACCTCATTTACGGAGACGCGGGGCATCTCGCGTCGCGTGTGGCGTGGCGTCTCGCGGCGCGTCGGACGTTTTTTCTGTTTACGGTGGGGCGGCGCGTGAAGCGGCACGCATCATCGCACGCGTAAACACAAACTTATAGCAATATACGACCATGTTCATAGAGAAGCGAGACGGGAAGCATGGCGGTGCCCGCCGCGGCGCCCGTGGCGAATCCTCTAGCGTGTAGCGAAGCACGCGGCGGGCATCGCGGCGGCGCACGCTCGCCTCGATCAAATCGACTAGTTTTATGTTGGCGAGAGATGGGAACGCACGTGTCGCAACTTGCAGCATGAATGAAGAAAAATTGGAACGTGCGCCGCCGCGATAAACGCTGCGTGGGACGCGTCGGTGCCATCCGCGGGCTCGGCCGCAAAAAACGCCCTAATTCAAACAAACGCGTCTTAAATCGCTTCTCCGTAAACGCACTCATACGACGCCATATATTTGAATTCAGTGCGGGCCGCGCCGCTCAACGCAACGCGCGACGCCCCGCGTCTCCGTAAATGAGGCCTAAGAGCTAGCGCGCACTGGTGACTTTTATCATCGCATTGTCACGTCACGTTTCCAAAGTGGAATGCGCTCACGACAAAACTTTTTTGAAATCGAAGCGTCATTTGCCGATAAGGATTTCGAAGAGACGGTCGTTCTTTGTGAACTCATGAGATTCAGGAGAATACTAGGTACACCCCCTTTGGAGTACAGGCCATGGTCCGGAGCGAGGAGGAGTGGCCTGCGAAGCAATAATGCTAGCAAACGAGGCGTCCGCACGCGCGAGAGAGCACCCTTCATGCCCAAACCGCCGGAATCCCGATCCCGATTTCCAGTCACCGTAGGCGCTGGCTTGCGAACGGCGAGCAATGGGTAGCTCACCGTCCGACCGTCCGCTAAACCGTCTGAACCAGGCCCAAGTTGTTGACGGCGCGTAGTGTTCCACACACCTCAAGGAGATGTCAGCAAAACCGCGCAGGGCCCAGCAGAGTCGAAGCCTACTGAGGCCATCGGTTATGCGAAAGAGAACCTCGGGGCCTTGGAACGAAGGCAAAGAAGAAACAGAAGTTAGTTTTTAGTGACCCCAAAAACCCACCCAAGAGAGAGGCATGTCGACAGGCCTGTTGGTCTAGTGGCTGATGGCCCTGACTGCTATGCCGGAGGTCGTGGGTTCGATTCCCACACAGGACAAATGTTTGTGTGATGAGCACAATCATTTGTTCTGTGTCTGGGTGAAATTTATCTATAATATGTATGTATTTAGAATTATTTAAGTATGTTTATCAGTTCTCTTGTACTCAAAACACAAGCTGTGTTTAGTCCCAAGACTAGACGGTGTTGTGTGAAAGTTGTAAAAATTATTAATATTATGTCATTGGATGATTTTTCTATCGAAAAAAAAGGCTACAACGTGGAATGTTCTATACTATGTAGATATTATTACAAACTTCGAGAAAATACAATGAATTTTTTTTTCTGAATACTCTTTCAACCTTTTATCATAAAGAGCTAGAGTCTTTTCCATTTCTTCTATAAGAACTAATTAATGATTATTAATATCGTCTTTACGAATGTTTACGTTTTACGTAGATGGTGACGCCATTTTAGGCGCGCCTAAGTCAATAGTCAGAATGCAAATGGCGAACGACCAAAGACGAGAGTGACAATTTTGTCACCAGTGCGCTCTATGAGAACTATAATAAAAAATTTATTAGATAATTTAGTATTTATTATAAAAAGCACAGAACAACCTAATCTCACATATTGATGCCTTGTTGCCACAGACAATATAAGAGGAAGTTGACATGAACAAATGTCACAGATTAATTATATTCCTAACACGCGCACCGCTATGAAAACTTAACGACGCGGTGACAGTTTCGTCACGGGCTTGTTCACAAATGTCACCCAGTTGTCACGTCAAAACATGCGCGCATCTCTATACATAGCCACGGACTTGATAAGAGTGACGAAACAGTCACAGTGACGAAAGCCACCAATGCGCGCTAGCTCTTAGACTAAATTTTATTTAATTGACTGTACATGACATCCCACAATCGCGAGATATACAGTCTCAGTGAATATTTCATTGCTGCCGACATGCAAGATGTAGTAGCGGTGAACGAAGGCTTCATCCAGCTTTCCTAGACTACTGAGCGCTGGTGTAAATCTGTGTTTAAGAGGCTTCTTTTTCACTCGCTTATCGTCAACATCATCTATTGCAATCCAACGCAATGTTTCACGAAGATGCAACGCGAAAAAAGAGTGATAACGCCTGAAAACTCTGTTAACATTCGGTAATTCCGAGATTTATACTCGAATATTTCATAAAACTTGTTCCAGGAAATAGGTACGTGTTTTTTTTAAACCCTTAAAAGTTTTTGAAAAGAATTGTTGTCATTCATAATCTTGATTGTTATATTTTTTGACTTTTTTTTTAATTTTGAGTATATTATGAAGTGCCATAAGTTCATGCAAAATAGCAGATTTTCAAAGGTCTTTACTGGATTAGTTTTACACAAATTTACGAATTGATTTCAATAGAAGCCTAGATCCACAAGATACCTAGGTACTGTGTTTCCAAAAATATCTAATGAAAAATGTGTTCTAACGTCATAATTCCGTAAAAGCGGTTTTATGAAAAACTGAAAATGTATGTCGAATCGTTAAGACGTATGGCAGAGTAAGGGTAATCACGGATGCTTTTACCGTGCCCGACATAATGGGTCCGATGTAGACCAATTAGCGGCCTAGCCAGACTGCGTATTGGTGACTGCTGTGGGAAACTTAAGATTTTTTATTGTGCAAGTATAGATGAGTTATCATGGCCAATAGAACTCTGGCCAACGAAAGGTTGCACAACAAAGAGGGGGCCGTATTAAAAAAAATTGAAGCTGTTCACCCTAGCTGTACGCCGCTTAAACGGAGTTGATACTTTTGATTATTCATAAAAATAATATGTATGCGATATATCTATGGTGCATGTTTATTTAACAATTAAACGTGTGCGATTTATTTAGCCGCGATATTCAACGCCGCCAAAACACAAGCGTGTCTGTTCACTGCCAAAAGGAGCCCGTTCACCTTGGCTCTTGGGAGTTAAAATTTCCTTAAATCTAAACATTGGGCGGTTCATTGAGTCCAAGGCTACGGTAGCTGCTAGGAAACTCGACATTCTTGTAAAGGTTAGACGGCACTCAGTGGCTGATTAGCCATGTAGCAAGAGTAGCAATAGCAAATATTACAGGCTCCGCGTATTTGGCGGCCCCGTACTTTCAGGGACCCCCACTTGAACGTAAAAAAAACCAGTCAAAATATTTGTACTGCGTGAAATCTTTTCTTTGGATTTGATGTGATAGTCACATTACTTCAGAATTTCCTCCAAGTAAACTACAGAATAAAAGATCTCTGAATTGCCCCATTACTGTACTTTTTACGCAACTGATCTTAAAATCCACTGGGTTATTGGTGTGTAAAAGCCTTGTTCAAGCTAATTCTTAGAAAGGGTAGCTTTAGCCAGCGGCTTCACGTGCGCGAAGCCACTGGCTAAACGAGGCTACACATATTAAAATTAAGTAGCTTTAGTTCGACGAGGAGGCTTCTCTTATTGGTGGTTGATAAATTTACAGATCAAAAAGTGAGATTAATCAGAAATCTGCAGAGAAAAAAGTGCAAATGCGACGGCTGGATACGTTCAATATAGGTTAGTGTTTTGAAAATCTAGTAAAAAAGCTTGATACGTTTCGATTATTTATAACAAATTGCAATGTTACTCACTGTGTATTATACTTTTTAGGAGATATCGAAAATGAGCAGGTGAAACTTCAAATTACCAGAACGGTAAACGCATTGAAAACTCTTGAAGAAATTCAAATATCAACTGCTGAAACACAATACATAGAAAAATATCTTCAATGACAGGTATTTTTCTTCATTCGGACATTTTAGTATTATCAGTCATTTACTATTATTTATAGATGAGAATTTATAGACATGTAAGGATGGCTAAATTAAATAATATGCATATTGTTGTATTATATTATGGCATTTGATTGTTTTAACTTTATGCTATTTTTAGTGGTATTATTATACTGTTTCGAAATAATTGTGATTTTTGTTTTCAGACGTAAGTGTGAGGACACTGTGAAGAATAAAAAAAGAAGAGTTTACCAATCAAAGAAAGTGGTACACTCCCGGAAAAAAACGCCCTCATTGTCCATCAGTTTCCAATTTGGATAAGTTAATGTTTTATATAAAAAAATATTTTTTTTTAGTTTGGAAAATCATCTGAACTCTTTGAATGCCGTAATTAGAGACACAATAGAAAGACAATTGCTTATGTCGAACTGTGTCACATAAGACATTCAAAAGAAAAAAGAAAAAATAAAAATAAAAAAATTATATAGATGAAATTTCAATCTTGTGTTAAACGCACACTATGCAGGCAAGCATATTAAAAGTTGGGGGATTGTATTGAAGATATACATGCTTGACTCAATGCTGGTCTAGCTCCACTACCACTAGGGCGCACAAATTGATTACTTTGAAATTTGGTATCACTGGTGGTGGCGCGTGTGTTGGATCATCGGTTCTCTTCATAATGGTAGAGTTGATTGGTACTGATATATGCGTCATGTCCGTAAACAGGCGTTAGAAGTCGATTATCAACTTTAGGCCTGAATTGGACATCAGGTTAATTTATGCACCAGAATCATGGAAAATTTGACTTTACGAATGCGCGCTGTCTAGCAAAGCTACGGTGGATATTTGAACAATTTTATAAATACCTATAAATTAAATTATTGCACCCAGCCGTCGCATTTTTTCTGCAGATTTCTGATTCATCTCACTTTTTTGATCTTTAAATTTATCAATAATCTTGAAGAGAAGCCTCCTCGTCGTCCGTTGTTTTTTTTCTAGCATTTTAAGTAAATAATTATAACAGTTATTTTTTATCATTAATTTTATAACTGTTTATAAATTTGCGTAAAATATCCTTTCCAAATATATAATACACTATAGGTATGGTTTTTATTTTTAACAAATATTTAATTCTGAATGTACGTAATTTGATCTCAATTACCTATGAGTTTGATGGGTGAGTCGTGACCTGTAATAGCATGACGTTATAAAAATCGTTTTCTTCAGTGTTTTGACCTGCAGTCGGACCAGCCCAGACCAGAACACCCTACTTTGACGTGCCAATGCCATCATAATTGCCTTAAATTGATCTCTGTCCTCCGTTTCTCCCTTACAATTATGATGATTTTAATAAATATACATCAGCAATATCAACACGGCCGTTCGTGACGGTAGGCACGAGATCACTCCTAGAAATAATTATAAATACTACTTATCCAAATACTTATCATAGGAATATAAAAAAATAAAAAACAAGTTGGTATTAGAGGTACCGCTTTTAATTGTCAGATAAAAAAAATGATTCACTGAACATCACTATATCACATCATTAGATAATAGCTTGTCTTATTGTTAGCAATCAGTAAAAAAGGTTTGGGAAACAAACGCATTTGTTTCTGAGCCAGAAGGTGTCGCCAGTGAATTCACAGATATTAGGGAAAAACTTTTCTATAAGATTTTTTATCGTGTTCGCTTGCTTGAAATTTTTGGTTTCACAAATTATATTTAGCTGTACAATAAAAAAAGAATAAGTTTAAATAGGTATTATAACAGACGTACTCGTTGCAGATCGAGGGAGGGACGTGAGATGAATGAATTTCTGATTAAAATAAAGGTCTTTACGCTATCTTCACTGCCATTAAGGAACAGAGTTACATTAGGTCAAGCACTTACGGACAGAAATAACATCTACTAGTACAGTACAGTGACTAGTACTAGTACAGTGAGTACTAGTAGATGTTATTTCATGATATTTTTTTTATTTGTGTTGTTTTATGTGTTTTGTTGTTAATCTAGTATAGTGAGTACTAGTGAGTACCTACTCACATATATACCCCATATTACCCTACAATAGGCCTTAAAAGTACCTACTTTTAAAGCCTATTATAGTGTAATATAGCATTATAATTATGCATTTTAGAGATTTTTAGATATCTTACATATGTATCAAGTAATTTGCTGTCTTCGAGCCAGTCTTGATCCACTCCAGTACAGATTACATTGCCTTGTAAATATTTGATCACTCTTAAAATTTTGTTTCGGATAAATTCTTTTCCAGGCGCCACACGTATCTATAACGATATGTGTATCTTTTAAGGAATAGACCTATACTTGTTTACTTTTCCACTCGTCTGATAAATTATTTCTTACGGTCATTGTGATAATTCGCCCTTCCGCTGCTTTTCCGTGTAAAATGGCCCGTCTCAAATGCCACATATCTATGTTGCCTCCGGACACGACACAAACCACGCTGAAAAAAGGTTCACTCAGGTTGTTGTCGTTAAATTTTTCGAGGACACTATTGGAATTACATTGATGTTTGGAAAATTTGATAGCGGTTTTCGTATCCAATACAATACAACACTACATTTTTGGAGTAAATTTCAAATTTACGCAGTCCAAGCCGCTGATAAAATCTAGTTTAAAAAAATCAAAATAAAATTTACTTTTTGCCTCCTAACTCTGGAAGTATGTTAGGTATGCACATGAGGGCGCCTAAACTGATTGCGCCTGCGCCTTCGGCTACTATGCTTTCCTCTTCGATCAGATGCAAAATAGCTCGTGCCGTCCAGTCGTCGTGGATCAATACCTTCAGTCATTGTGCATTAGGATCAATTTAACTCTTGGAAAAGCAATTCAAAAAGATGCTACTATAATGTGTTTAGTGACGGGGTCGTTAAGAGCCAACGACGGCCAGACCTTCGTTATTTTATGAATGCTGAAAGTTATTCTGTGCGTATCCCATAAACAGCTGACACTCGTATTCACAAACAATACTTTTCTCAGTAAAGGAGCAACGCTATGCGAAGTAAGGCGTTTCTCACTGCGGTGCGTATGGCAAGCCTTTTAATTCATAAACAATACTCCTACAACCCTTGACTAAGCAAACGCACAGCGTTGAATAGAGCTCTGTGATTGGTTCGTTTGTGTTGCGTATTTCACTTCGCTGTTTGACGTTCATTTCATTTGTCATAACATAAAGGTTGACCGGTGTTCGAGAACTATTTCGTTCGTCTTTGTGTTGTTTTTAAAGTTTTCATTAATAAGTACCTGAAAGCTGCTAGAATAATAAAATCTTAAGGTCACAAGCAACTGATAAATAGGTGACACTGAAAGACCTCTGGCAGTTAATTTTTCTAGATCTTCATTTATCAGTGGCAAGATTATAAAAAGTACCACATCTTTGGAAAACCTGTAGCGTCGTCTAAATTCATCCGAATTGTAATAATCAAAAGGATTTTGGAAATCCCGGATCATTTTTTTGGTATTTATTGTGTTTTTCTCATTGATATATTAACACCCGTATTCACAAACGTTACTATGAGGTCTCACAGTGCGCGAGAGCGCACAGGACCCCTGAAACTTATTCATAGACAATACTTGAGTGGCGGCTAGCACTATGCGTCCCTTAGAATGAACGCACAGGTAAGGTAGCCTGCTAGGTGTTTTAAGCAACGCATAGCGAGTGTCTCTCGCTTCTCTGTGGTCTATTATGTGTTACGAGAATTATTTTTCGGGGTTGGATTGTACTGTTTGTGATAATTTCCCATTTTAATAGCGTCCTTTTACAATAGATTGATTATATCAATGAGAAAAACACAATGAATACCAAAAAAATGATACGGGATTTCCAAAATCCTTTTGATTATTACAATTCGGATGAATTTAGACGACGCTCCAGTTTTTCCAAAGATGTGGTACTTTTTATACTCTTGCCACTGATAAATGAAGATCTAGAAAAATTAACTGCCAGAGGACTTTCAGTGTCTCCTATTTACCAGTTGCTTGTGGCCTTAAGATTTTATTATTCTAGCAGCTTTCAGGTACTTATTAATGAAAACTTAAAAAAAAAACACAAAGACGAACGAAATAGTTCTCGAACACCAGTCAACCTTTATGTTATGACAAATGAAATGAACGTCAAGCAGCGCAGCGAAGTGAACTACGCAACACAAACGAACCAATCACAGAGCTCTATTCAACGCTGTGCGTTTGCTTAGTCAAGCCCTTGAGTATTGTTTATGAATTTAAAGGCTTGCCATACGCAACGCAGTGAGAAACGCCTTACTTCGCATAGCGTTGCTTCTTTACTGAGAAAAGTATTGTTTGTGAATACGGGTGTCAATCATTGTAAAAGGACGCTATTAAAATGGGAAATTATCACAAACAGTAAAATCCAACCCCGAAAAATATTTCTCGTAACACATGATAGACCACAGAGAATCGAGAGACACTAGCTATGCGTTGCTTAAAACACCTAGCAGGCTACCTTACCTGTGCGTTCATTCTAAGGGACGCATAGTGCTAGCCGCCACTCAAGTATTGTCTATGAATAAGTTTCAGTGGTCCTGTGCGCTCTCGCGCACTGTGAGACCGCATAGTAACGTTTGTGAATACGGGTGTAAGAACTGTAGAGTTTGGGTTGTTGTTACTTGGGCAAATAACAGGTAGTAAAGCTGTATAAAATAGTACCTATCTTAATTTCGTTAAATTAAAGTATTTAAAAGCTTATTTTTTATATTTTCTTCGGGATAACTTTAGAAATCTCATCGTCTCTTGCCGGACATTTATGACAGTTGCTACCCCCTGTCAGACACCCCTAAACTTAGTTAAATTATAATTATACTTTCGTTAAAAGCTAAATTTTATATATGTTATTTGAGGACCTATAAAAAGATGTTACCTCAATAGGCGGACAGTTTTAATGGTTTTTACATCTTGCCAGACACATTGAAAGTTCGCTGTAGGTGCGAGCGTGAAGGTTTATTCGATTGCGATGTTTTGAGATATCAAATAAAAAAATATTTTTATTACGTTCATAGACATGATAATAAAGTAAAAAATGTTATATTAATATTATAAAATACTCATAATAATAATATTAATCAATAAGATTTCAATCTATAACTTCTCGAGAAAATATTGAAATTTTTGAACCAGATGTTACTGAAGATAATGATTTAACTCAGGATGCAAAAATTTTAACCGAAAAGGAAAATAATAATATAGACTATCACATTGTTTGTGTGCTTTGTAACAGAAAACATATACATTAATAAATGCTTCTACTTCATAACGCTGATACCGACCAATTTAAATCTAGTATACTACTCAACATTGAAGGTCAAGAGGAGTATGCAGAATTATTAAAAAAAAAAAAAAAAAACTGGTGCAAAAATATCTTATAGAATGTAAAATTGGTGTCAATAATAAAATATCCTCTTCTAAAAAACTATCTAGTAAAAGTGATGGGCATTTTCATAAGGAATAGGTATATCACCAATTCGCTTTTAATGAGATAAGTGGCATCATCGAGGATAACGTAGTTAAGAAAGGGCGCTGTTATCTATTATAATATATAAATGTACACCGATGTATTAGAGAAAAATCTTTGAAGACAATTCTGTTGAAAAGAATTCTGTTTTTACTGCACACCATCTATTTTTCAAAAGATATTATATTTTTTACAATTCGTAATAAAAAACTAATAGCACCCAATTATTTACAAGCAATAGACGAAAAAATATTTGAAAACTTAAAATACTTTGCAAAAAGCTGCATTAATGCAAATGGAAAAATGTAAGTTACTGATAAAAAAATATTACGACAGAGAATTTAATGTCAGGTGAACTGGACTTTTACTTTACTCTTCTATGATGATGAAAAACCGGAAAAAAAGCCTGAAACGTGCTCGTCAAGTGCGTTCTTATTCTCAAGATGTAATCTTTGCTAAATCTTTTCTTTTTATAATAGTCATGTAAAAACATCAAAGCACATCATGTTAGGTATATTTTTTTTAAAAGGAAAGTAAAATGTTTTCGTTAAAGTAAAACTGTAACGAAATTAAGGTACTGTTTATACACCTTTACTACCTGTTATCTGCCCGAGTAACCACAACGCAAACTATAGTCGCTGGTCGTTCTTACCTGTATATAGGACATGCACAGAAAAACTTTCAGCTTTTATAAAATTACGAAGGTCCGGCTGTCGTGGGCTCTTACTCTATAAAAGCACAATTGGCCTCAATCCAGTGTTTTTTTACTTGAGTTTAAAGTTATAATAAATAAACTTTAAGATAAAGTTCTGCTGATGTGTAACTTATTTTCTAAGAGTGGGTTGCACCAAGAGCTACGTTATAGTTTCTGTATTTTTTTTTAACAATAACCATGTGTAACTTTAATAATGAACATTGAAGTTTAGTATCTCCAGTTGCACCATGTAAAATGTTATAGTTTTTAACCGACTTCAAAACAGGAGGTGGTTATCAATTCGGCGATAATGTTTTTTTATCATTTTTTTATGTTTGTTACCTCAAAACTCCGTCGTTTATGGACCGATTTGCTAAAAAAAATTCCGCTTAAAATATATGTTTCCAGATTGGTCCCATTTCTTTTTTAAATCTAGTTCTGATGATGGAATCCATGAGGAATCGAGGGAACTCCTCAAATATAGGCAAACATATAGTGATTTTGGTATTTTCATCGAGAACCTAAGCATTTACGGTCAAAAGTAACATTTGATGAAGCGGAACTAATGAAGAAGACCAGAACCGGGCAACGGAACTTCATACTCACGCAAATATTTGTTTTGTAAGTATTTTTGTCAAAAGAGGTCATTTTTCGTCATAGTTGTTTTAACCGTAACTATGTATAGCCATAAACCGCCCGAATTTGAGCCCGAAGTTAATGTTATCGTTATTGGTGACGTCATTTCATCTATTCATTGCTAAATTGGTGTAAGCTGTATTTCGCTTAACCAAAGATTTGACGGCTGATGATGCATTGGTTATCGTTAAAGTTTGTTGATGCAACTCACTCAAACTCCTAATATTCTTATGTAACTAACGGCCGGGTACATAATGCTTTCAGTCGAGAGTGAAAAGGTTACTACTAGTTAAGCGTGCTTCATCCATCGTCGACCACATCATCGCTTGCCATAAAGTTAGATAAATGTCAATCGCGAATCAATCAAACTACTTATAAAAAGTTTAATAGATCGGAGCTGAGACATACCACTTTGTCGACAAGTGACTGCGCTGTGTGGAATGCGTTGTCACCGGCTTTCGGTATAGTGAGTGAGGCCGCCAAACCCTTCTCAACTGTGGTCTTGTACGGTCTCTCGTTATCTAGGGCTTTGGCAAAACAGCAACTTTTACCTGCTTGTATTCCCTAGGAACAGAAACGTTAAGTTTTAAGTCGGAGAAATTTAAGATAGTTGTACGATCACTACATAGTATAAAACAAAGTCGCTCCCAAGATAGTAGGAAAAAGGCTAAGCAGATTGATTGATTGTTTTTTAACTTGCTAATATCTTACCTTTGAAGGAAGATACTCAAATGATAAAGAAGAAAAATAACTTTACGTATATCAGAACGTCTGGTTTCATGTGCTTGACAAATGTGGCTATGCCTGCTATCAGCCCTCCGCCGCCGACGGGGACTATGATCACGTCAGTCTCGGGAAGCTGTTTCAATATCTCAACGCCGATACATCCTGCTCCTGCTATCACATCAGGATGGTCATATCTGAAACGCCAAATTATATATTAGGTAGCCAACTGTACCAAATTTTTAGGGTTCCGTACCTCAAAAGCCAAAAACGGAACCCTTATAGGATCACTACGTTGTCTGTCTGTTTGTCTGTCAAGACCCTTTATCTCAGAAACGCGTGAAGGTATCAAGTTGAAATTAAAACCGTATAATTAAGTCTGCGGTCCCCGGTTCCTTGAAGCTGTAAAAATCAAACTTTTTAAGTTGACGAAAAAAGAAGATACGGCCGTTTATGTCGCAAAAAACGTTTACGACACTCTCAAGAGAATCAAAATTTTAGGATGCTTCCCGTTGACCCAGAATCCTGAAATTTTGCATAAAGCAAGGTCTTATAGCACTAAATCTAAAAACAGAAAATTTATTGTTAAGTCACAAAAAAAGTTTTTTTGGGATCGAGACTCCAATCGGGAATAGAACTCTTTACATACGTAAGTTTGTATGGAACCCTCAGGGCGCGAGTCCGACTCGCACTTGTCCAGTTTTTTTTTCTATTATGTAATCTGAACTAGGGATGTTACGGAGGTACATTACCGTAACCAAAACTATCGGACATCCGAATTAAAAAATATCCATAACCATAATCTAAACCGATACAAAAATTTCGAATAGTTTCGGATAAGGGCAGAGACTAAATGACAGGTTATAACAGCTATGTGTTTGTTATGCTCGGCCATACTAAATATGATAATCTAAACTAGAAATAAAAGAATCTAGCGGATAATCCGAAATAATTTCATATCCGTAAGCGTATCCGAAACCAGTATAATGACATTCCTATATGCGTATCTAGATTCGAAATTTCATATCCATAACATCCCTGATTTGAGCGTAAGGGTTCTTGTACAGTGTACAAGCACCTTAAGGTGCAATGTTAAGATTAGAAATTTCACCGTGTCTGCGGCAGATAGAACCAATTCATCGTGTACACGATAAATTTGTTGGATTTGTTGGATTTAGGCACGAAAAATTATTGTGGCACCCCCTCTCCCCTACCGCACCATAGCAACTTCACGCATCGTGTGTAGCGCAGACAAGATTTTTTTCTTGGTCAGCGCCAAAACAGTGTGTAGAAATGAAACGAAATCTTGCATGGGCCAGAAGACTTTTCTTAACGTGTACAAGCGGGCTCAGCAGCAAGGTTACTATGAAGTTCAAAGTAAGATTGTTTTATTCTTAGTTCAGTGTAGGTCAGTCAGAGCTATACACGTTGTCTAGCGCCATCTCTTACCCACACTGGAAATAAGAATGAAACAATCTTGCTTTAAACGTCATGGTGCAGGTCAAGGTGGAGTGATCCAGAGCGCATTTAAACAAGAATATTGGCAATGCATCATTACCCATTGAGGTAGGTGCCAACGTGACCTTGGTCAGCTATGAGTTTAAAAGCGCATGTTTTAGCCTCGTCGATGTTCTCCCCACAGAGCACCACTGTGGCCCCATAATCTTGGCATTGATTCACGACGGATGGACGGGTGTACTCCGGGAGGACTACAGTCACCTGTATTTTATGTAGATGTCCTTGATGCGCTAATGCCTGTGCACGAAAAAAAAAAACAAAGCTAGAGTTTAATTGCTTTTAAAGTCTGGTTTAGTTAGAATTAGAGAATTTGAAACCAGTTTGTAATTTTGACTATAATTTGTCATAATATAATTTTAGGGTGAAATCACATTTGTCAGTAAAGATGCGCATTATTCTAATGAAAATAGTATTCTTCAGAAAGGAAATTAATGCTTACCTACGCATCTTCATACAAATGAGTCGAAATAAACAAAATCACATCTCCGATTTTACCCTATGGCTAAGCTGTCAAAGGGTAAAATAGTCTGTATTGTTAAGGTGTTATACTAACCATAGCCCAATTCCCTACTGACGCAGTGAAAACACCATTTTTGCGTTGTTCTGGACTTAATTTAAGTAAAGCATATGCTGCCGATCGTTCGTGGAAACTGTTCAAGTAAAAATAATGGTTAAGAATTATACCAAGGTACCTACATTCATACATTATTTTTAATCAAAATAAATACCTTCCAGTAGTATGTCCGGTTTCTATTTTAAAATACAAAGACATGCGAAATTTTTTGGAAAGTTTTGATTTCTGAAAATAAATTAAAATTAATACTTTAATTTCACCTATAAGGTACTTTAATACGGTCTGTGAGATTGAGCCCAGATATGGGCTTTTTGTCGACAGAACGCTATACGACAATCAAATGTATTAAATAACGTAGATACAGCTGTAGGTATATCTATAATATAATCACACATGCCAATAACAGTAGTACCTGTGTAATCAATTGACATCAATTCGTATAGTTATTTTCTGCAAGTACTGTAGCGTTAACGACATAAATTGTATAATAACACATATTATACTAACTATTTTATTCACTATGCCTCATATCGTTTATTGTACTTCTAGATTTCATCCGAGCATTATTATTAATATGTATGTATTCAACGCATAAAAGATACTTCTTTAAAAAAAAAAAAAGAATTATAATCCGGTATATTCAATAATTTAATACCGCCTAATAGTAAACGGCTGTCGGATTTACACGGGTTAACTGTCAGACTCCTTAGAGATACTGTACTTATGGTCAACGTATAGGTAGTTTTTTCTGTTCCGTTGTAGTTACCAAGAGTGGAGTGACTGGAACAAAGTGTTTCAAAACATCATTTGCTTTCTTGACGTGGTTATACTGTATAGTTTTCGGGTTTTTTGGATCGGAATATGGGTCGTACTCAGGGTGCGGTGGTTTCTGGAAAATGTTTAATTTTTTTATTGTTTTTTATACTCCTGGGCTAAGTGTAAGAGTAGTTTATAATTATAAAGTTCATATTTAAATCAGGCTTAGCTAAATAAAGTCTCTCTGAACAGGAGAGTAAAAGGGTCAGTTCACATTGAGACACTACGCAACGTCACAATGCGTAGAGACTGTTATACGGTGTGCCTCAAGTCTGTTATTACAATAGTGTCAGAATGGTCTTCTTCATTGATTTCATAATTGTTGATTTTGACAAGTTTGGTAATCGACTAATATAATGGCGTCATTATGACTTTCCAATAGTCAACCACTGACATTCCATTGAAAGAAATGGTATAGAATGGTAATCTCGTACATATTGACCAATGAATATCTGACGTATGCGGTAATCTACTAAAATTTTGACAGTTCCTTTGATCGGTGACCTACCATTAAAACGTCATTGTGTAGTCATTGCTTTTAATAAGCTCGATATTGTCATTCTACCACGACTCTATTACGAGTCCAATGACCGAGCAATGATCAATCATTTATGAATTAGTAGATTACGAACTTTCAGCAAAATAACAATGGGATCGTGTTGGAATGACGAATTTATAAAAATAGTAGACTTGGGCCCCAATTGTTTCGTGTTGCGAAGTGACGTGACACCGCCATGCGGGGCGCGCACCGTGAACCTGCGACGCCTAATCTGTAAGGTGCAACACGGGTTCAATGGGTTCTTGAACACCGCCGCTGTGTTGCCACGTCTACTGGCAAAGCATCGTTGCAACGATGGACGTAGCGCTGTGCCACGTGTCGCTGTGGCCCTAAATGTTTAAAACTTTTAAAATAGGGGAATTAGATCATGTAGGGTACATATCATATGAAAGGGCTAAATTTGCAAATTGTACATATATGTTTGTGCAGCTTCTGGATAGAGATTATGATAGACAGACAAAACGAAATCATAAGAGTTCCGTTCTTTTCTATTTGGCTTCTAGTAGCTGATATCTATTTGATGATTTATAATTACAAATTTATTCCTAGGGTTCAGAGTTTTACTTCCTGTGTTCTGTTAAAGTTTGCACAGTCGATGACATAATTAAGTCCGAAGAAGGGAACGAGAAGAACGATGTACTTGTAATACAAACCGAAGACTGGAAGTAAGTTAGTTACAATTGACTAATGCATGATTAATCTCTATAATACATAAAACCTAAGGATCTTAAAACTGTTACTTACTGGACACCAAATGTCTGCCTTTGGTAATTCCCGCTTAGCGAGCGCTGCCGGAGATAGCCCCAGGGAGTCTCTACACTCCGGGGGGGTCGGAGGTGGGAGCGGTGCTTTAGGCATGATGGTAGCTAAAACTTTTAAAAGTTACATGGAAAAAAGGTCATTTTTGGTTTTCCGATCCAATAATTGAGATTTAGATCTGATAAAACATTACATTGGCTACATCATTACAACACCTGTAAGGGCGATACTTATTTGTCATTATCACTGACATATGTCACGGAATGTTGATATCGAGACTTCGAGTCATAGGAGCTATTGTTAGGATGGAATGAAAAAAATGACAGCGAGGAGTCTATGGTAGCGGTGGGCGCACCACTTTCCCGCGCATTTTGGACGGGTGTCATGGCGTGGCGGGAACATCGTTCAAGGGCCGTGAGACTTATACTGATTTATTAGATTAATTAGAATTATTGTTATTTTGTTCTTTTAATTCAAAGTAAAGAATTGTTTATTTTGTTGTGTCACGTATTTTTTTTAAATATCTGCACTTCTGATTCCTAAAATCAGAAGTGGGATAAAGGACACCTAAATTGCCCACTAAATTACTTCTAAAACATTCAAAGAACAAAATATCAAAAATATCTCTCTCATTGTTGATATTTTACGTGTGTGATTTAATATCAAATTATTGTGCTAAATATGCCTAAAAATCATGAACGTCGTCGTTCACGAGGACGATCTGAACGTGTTTCGCGAGAAGAGTCCACTAGCAGTGAAACAATAGATAGGTCGTGTCATAGATCACGAAGGAGCCGCCGTCGGGAACGTAGTGACAAGGATAGTTCGTATTATCGTCGCCGTGATGTTCGTGACCGCCGCCGTTCTAGATCTCGATCTATATTAACACCTTCGCGCGCTATGTGCCCATCGGTAACGCCTCATACAAACAACTCGTTACAAGATACCCTCAGTAATATTATGACAAGGCTTAACGCTATCGAGCATGCCATTACGAATGTAACGTCCACACTTAATAATTTGCAAAAGCCACAAACTATGGCGAATCTACAGAACCCGATACGTAAGGTCACTTTGCATTCTCGTAGTCCCGGAGACTTGATGCGATGTTCCACAACGAGTTCGTGCCTCCGAGGGTCTTTCAACGACCATTCGTACGAACGATCGCGGATCTGATGTTGCGTCTACTGTAACCATGCTTGCGGAAGCCATAAAATCGTTGCAGCCTACTAGATTGCACAGCTAATACGTGTCTAATTTCGATCCGAACATACACGATATTGACGCATGGAGTGATGAAGTGGACCGCGCAGTTACCGCGAACGGTTGGAGCGACTATGAATGTTTGTCGCGAGTAGCTTCCTGCCTTATGGGTGACGCTAAAGTTTGGTGAAATGAATGGGTCACCAATGGTCGAACTTGGTCAAGCTTTAAGCTCGAATTCAAACCCCTCTGCCCTCGGAAGCTAGAATATGCTATGGCTAAGCTAGAATATGGTTTGATGAACTCCTCAATCGTTTACCAACGGATTATCAACCAAACCCTTCGCGAATTCATTGAAGCTCGAAACGTTCTAGTATATATTGACGATGTCCTTTTGTTAAGTAATACCATAGAGGACGGCATTGCCTTGCTCCAAAGAGTCCTTTAAACGCTCACTAAATCAGGCTTCTCGATAAATCTAAAGAAATGTTCTTTCCTGACTACCGAGGTCGAATATCTAGGTAGGTTAATAAGCTTGGGTCAGGTACGACCGAGCTCTCGTAAAGTAGCAGCTTTAAAAAATTCTCCTGAAGAAAAATTAAGATCAGCAGGACGCCTCAGCCAATCGATCCAGGCACCACCGCGTGAATATAAGGTGGACGACCTTGCTTTTGTTATAAAGTACCTACTCGCAATCATCGGGCAAATTAGACCCTGGGATGCGAGGACCGTATAATGACTAAAGTTCTATCTAACGGTCGGTATGAACTTAAACTGCTTAGTGGAAGCCGTAGAAAAAACACAAGCAGCCTCCCAATACTTGGTGCCATGGAAGGGAAAGTGGTGCCCAGAAAGTTGTACCAAACTCTATTTTTGGTTTCAGAAATACATAGGGTGTGGTCCCAAGGAAGTGTGCCGCCCAGCTACAGGATGTGTTCCCCCCAAAGGCGTGCACCGGTCAACAATGAGACGTGTTCCCCATCAAAGACGTGTGCCGCCCAGCTACAGGATGTGTTCCCCCCAAAGGCGTGCACCGGCCAACAATGGGACGTGTTCCTCATCAATGGCGTTTGTCGCCCAACGTACGGGTTTGTCCCAATGGCGTTAGTCGCCCAACATACGGGTTTGTCCCAATGGCGTTTGTCGCCCAACATACGGGTTTGTCCCAATGGCGTTAGTCGCCCAACATACGGGTTTGTCCCAATGGCGTTAGTCGCCCAACATACGAGTTTGTCCCAATGGCGTTAGTCGCCCAATATACGGGTTTGTCCCAATGGCGTTAGTCGCCCAACATACGGGTTTGTCCTAATGGCGTTAGTCGCCCAACGTACGGGTTTGTCCCAATGGCGTTAGTCGCCCAACATACGGGTTTGTCCCAATGGCGTTAGTCGCCCAACATACGGGTTTGTCCCAATGGCGTTAGTCGCTCAACATACGGGTTTGTCCCAATGGCGTTTGTCGCCCAACATACGGGTTTGTCCCAATGGCGTTAGTCGCCCAACATACGGGTTTGTCCCAATGGCGTTAGTCGCTCAACATACGGGTTTGTCCCAATGGCGTTAGTCGCCCAACATACGGGTTTGTCCCAATGGCATTATTCGCCCAACGTACGGGTTTGTCCCAATGGCGTTAGTCGCCCAACATACGGGTTTGTCCCAATGGCGTTAGTCGCCCAACGTACGGGTTTGTCCCAATGGCGTTAGTCGCCCAACGTACGGGTTTGTCCCAATGGCGTTAGTCGCCCAACATGCGGGTTTGTCCCAATGGCGTTAGTCGCCCAACAATGGGATGTGTTCCCCATCAATGGCGTGTGTCGCCCAACACCGGTGTGTGTCACACATATAGCGTTAATCGCTATGGTAAAGTATAAGACAGTGATGTACGATGGTTGGGTCGCTAACCATCTTATATCATTGGTTGTCATCTTCTTATTTTGGCATTAAATTAAATGATCATAATATTCATGTAACCGGTATGAATAATCATGGTAAACTCTTTCAGATAATGAAACTGATGAGGTTCAGAGTGACCCAGGCCACCCCGAAGCCAATGAGCCGGCACTTGAGCCTTCAGGACTATACATGCCGAGCTTGGATGGCGAAATAGGAGCAGTATAGGCGCACCAGCATCGTCGCACTACAGGTGCATCCCAAGAAGATCAAGTCGAGGACGACTTGGTATCAGGAGAGGCCGTGTTAGGATGGAATGAAAAAAATGACAGCGAGGAGTCTATGGTAGCGGTGGGCGCACCACTTTCCCGCGCATTTTGGACGGGTGTCATGGCGTGGCGGGAACATCGTTCAAGGGCCGTGAGACTTATACTGATTTATTAGATTAATTAGAATTATTGTTATTTTGTTCTTTTAATTCAAAGTAAAGAATTGTTTATTTTGTTGTGTCACGTATTTTTTTTAAATATCTGCACTTCTGATTCCTAAAACTATATATTTCAACGTTATCCCTATAAGTAGGTCTCCTTCAACAATATATCCATAGAGTATAAATAATATAAGAATAGGGAGAATACATCATTTTATACATTTAGGGCTGTTTATTCAATAGTCTGATAATTTTTATTTAAAGAATAAATGAGGTTTATAACATAATTATTTTATTCTATACTAGCTTCTGCCAGCGGCTTCGCCCGCGTGAAAGTAGGTTTCTCCTAACAAACTTTGGTAGATATTTATAAAATCTACAATTAATTAGCACATTTTATGGTTCTATCTTTTATAGTCTAGGCAGCGTACGCAAAATAAGTAACTTTTCTGGTTAACTTTTTACACCTTGTGTCCGAAAAACTCAAAAATCTTACGGAACCCAATTTTTTTCCAAAATAAAATATAGGCTATGTTACTCGTGGATAATGTAGCTTTCGAATGGTAAAAGAATTTTTAAAATCGGTCCAGCGGTTTTTGAGCCTATTCATTACAAACAAACAAACAAAGTTTTCCTCTTTATAATATTAGTGTAGAAAAAAAATGTCAAAACGATCATTGCTAAGATAAAAGTTGTGTAACTATTTTTTTCTTCATCTTACATCTATCTTTACAGGTTTTTTTATCCCCAATGCGATAAATAATTGAAAAATCTGCGCCAAGTTTTTACATTTACTCTAAGATTTAGTCAATCTCCTAACTGGTCTCATGCGTCTCTCGTATTTGGACTCATTCCCAACTTATCCGATGCATATGTATATAGTACAAATTAGCTATCACCGTATGGAACATGCCTTAAGGTCAACTTACACCGAGACTTGATGCTCCAGTCTCCACACACTTTAAGATAGCGATACAAAGATAACTTTATTTATTACACAACGATAAACGAGTATCGCTTTTATAACAATACTAGCTTTTACCCGCGACTTCGCTCCCATCTTCTGACTACCTACCCTACCTTACCTATCTACCCTACCCTACCTATCTACCTATATTTTTTCTTTTAAACTTTCCCTGTATTTGATTTTTATATATAAGAAGAAGATTACAGCATCATGTAGGCCTGAATCGGTTTAGAGATCAGGAATCTCGGCACATAACTATGATATCATCTACTTGGTTTAGTTGAATTCATTGTTTATTTTACATCAATCATCAATCTCATCATCATCTTCCTGCCCGTTTTATTTATACGCAATACGTATTTTTCTTCCATTCTGCCTTGTCACTCGTCAAGCTATATAGTATGTGACATTAGCTTTATTCCCCTATAATTGTTGCACTCAAGCACATTATCCTTGTTTGGAAAGATGGGCACCAAGGAACTGTTGCACCAATCATCAGTTATGACTTCTTCCCGCAACAACTTATTGAAGAACAAAGCTAACCACGTCCACTCGCAATAACTTCCAGACTTCAACTGGTATTCTGTCTGGACCAATTGCCTTACTATTCTTCATTCCATTTACAGCAATTCTGACCTCATCCATACGAATCATTCTCACTAACCCCATATTCACTGGCTTACCATTCCAGTTGTTTTACATGTGCACTTTAAATTGTTAAACAAGTAAACGACATACTCTTGTTTCGGCAGCGTTCCGGCTGTATTAGGGCTCTGTATTACAATCCTGGCACGCGACTATCGAGAGGTCGCGATGCAAGCGATCGGATGCAAGTCTTTATTTTCATGTAAGATGGAAATAGGCCTCTAGCGTGGGATGTTACTAGTGTCGACACTCTTGCGCCATTCTATCAGTAGCTCGTCATACTGGCGCCGTCTCTGTAGCCGCGAAGAATCTCAAGCGGTGAAAATATAACAACCTGGGTGGTAGATATCTTTTTTCGAGTCGTCTATGGTTGAAACTTTTGTACCGTGAGCGTGCGGAACGAGAGCTCAGATAGTAGACAATTCATGTGATCAAAGGACTGGCTTTTTACCTTGTTCAGGGGTTACCTAATTCTATAAAACGTGTCAATGCTGACATAGCATATTTATGATTGATATAGCATTTTTTCAGTCGACAGCGATGCGGAGGAATTTTTCAATAGAAATACAAGAATACATAAAAGATCGCTGTAGAAACACAATTTGAAAAACATATTTTTAAACAAATTTTTAATCTTGCTGAAATTCGGTCGAAAACATTCATTTTCATACAGAAATCGCTGTCTGCAATTTACGTCGATATATAGGTACATCATATTTGTAAGATTTTTTCATAGGATCATTTTTGTTTACTGTAACGTCCACGTTATGGGACCGATGATCAATAGTCCATCTTGGCGGACCACATTATTGACGTTTCACTAAAAGTTTGAATTAAAGTTTCAATTATGATCGTTTTTTTACGATTTAATACGAAAATGACTATTAATTTAAGACCTAACAAAACAAAAGGGTCGACTAGTCTATTATTAACAGTATCATAATAACTTATTAAATACGTATTTATATCTACGTACATATATATAAATATTATATGTATATATTACCGGCAATCTGTATAATTCATTCTATACAATAGGCTGTGCCTTGGCAATGTATAGATTACCTAAAACGTGTAGGTAATGTATGAAATATTATTTATTTTATACTATGCCTGGGCAATCTATACAATACTGAATGCAAAGCCGGTAATGTGTGTAAAAGACGAGAGCAGTAAAGGAGGTGACTTAATTTTCACAGGTTAGGTTAGAATATATAAAAATAGATTTTAATATGTATAATTACTCAGGTCCTATTTCTGTCCGCGGGTTTAAAATAAGTCTACCTTTTCCGGGTGGTTATAAAAAAATAATCACGAAGGCTAAAGCTGGAAGCTCCGCTTCTAACCTAACCTGTTCGTGTCGGAGTACCCTAACATTACGTCAATTCCTTCCCTGCTCTCGTCTGTTACACATATTGATTTTAAGTAATAGAACATGTTTTGGGGTCGGCTAACATTGATAAATATAGACCAAAATCTAGTTATTTTACATATTGTCTAGGTATATAGGCTGTATAGAATATCTGAGTTGTACAGATTGAAAAACTGTCTGACTGACATATCAACGCACAGCCGAAACTACTGGGACTAGGAGCGTGAAATTAAGCACTAGGTTCCTATTTATGACGTAGGCGAGCACTAAGAGCGAATTTTCCAAAACCACTTCCTAAGAAGATGAAACGGGGGTCCAAAGTTTGTATGGAGAATTCTACTTTCACGCGGGCGAAACCGCTGACTGAAGCTATTAATACATAACAAAGGAAATGTCTCACTGAAATGTTATTTATTGACAAAATCAGACATACGGGGATAAGGATAAGCATAATATTATGACATTAATAATGGTTGCATATTCTGTGTCGACTACTGCATGCACACAGGATTAGGTGCAAGGCAAGGGCCGCGCTTCCTGCTTGACGTCTTGTCAGCTTTGCCGTTCATATCTTGGAACATATAGTCTTTGTAGTGTTTCTTGATTAGATCCACCATCTGCTTAGTATGGTCCCATCCTCTGGTTTCACATATAATTTTAAACTGAAACGTATAAAGTCTTTATCAATGTTGTTTCATGACGCTGTAACCACACGGTAAAAGCGCCAATATGATAGTAGATAATTAGCTGCCTAAATTAAATTTGTGAAAAATGGAGAGTCAATTAGGATGTAAAAGGGGCAACCGACACACGTCCTCGGCATCGATGTGAAATTTACTTGAAATTAAAGCGCAATTCACTAAAAAATAACTATTCCGTACACAACAATTGTGTCTGGAGATGTTGAGCGATGCACGATGATAGGCAGTGTCGCCAGACTCTGTCTATGACGTCCATTTTCATAATTTTTCTATACTACTAGACATGTTGCGCGACGTTGCACAATGACACAACTATGTTAACATATTTAGCGACGCGTGATGCAGGACATTTGTAACTTCACAACACTTTACTAGGTGTAAGAGTCCACGTCACTATACTAGCTGAGTATAGAGTCTACAACGCTATACTAGCTGAGTAAAGAGTCTACAACGCTATATTAGCTGAGTAACTGGAGTCTACAACGCTATTATATACTAGTTGAGTAAAGTCTCTACAACGCAATACTAGGTGAGCAAAGAGTCTACAACGCTATACTTGCTGAGTAACTGGAGTCTACAACGCTAAACAAGCTGAGTAAAGACTAAAACGCTATACTAGCTGATTAAACAGTTTACAACACTATACTAGCTGAGTAACTGGAGTCTAAAACGCTAAATAAGCTGAGTAAAGACTCTAAAACGCTGTACTAGCTGAGTAAAGAGTCTATAACGTTATACTAGCTGAGTAAAGAGTCCACAACGCTATACAACTGAGTAAAGGGTCTACTACCCTATACTAGCTGAAAGAACACTACACAACGCTATACTAGCTGAGTAATGACTCCACAACGCTATCCTAACTGAGTAATGACTCCACAACGCTATCCTAGCTGAGTAATGACTCCACAACGCTATCCTAGCTGAGTAAAGAGCTCCGTGCCTGAACGCTGAACACGTTCCGCTGCACGCAGGCGATGCAGGTCCGCTCGGGCACGCAGTCACGAATTGTGACGCCGATGCCCGTCAGCCTGCCGCACAGCTCGGCCAGCCCACCTGGCTTGTCCCACACGGCCACCTTGAATTTTATCAGCCGGCCCTCCGCCGCCATACCCCTGTCGAGCGCGCGCCCTAGCGTCGTCGGATCTATGTTGCCTCCAGAAATCACAACTACAACTCTGAAAACGAATAATTATAAATATTACCTTTATACAGGAGTAATTCCAAGTAGGGCAATACTACACTATTATCGCTGCATGTCACACGTTATGCCAACTTTTATGGCTAGGGCCAAAAAAGTTGCACTAATAGCAAACAAATATAATACAAAATCAATTTAGGTAAAACAAACGATCGTATTGTTTAATTATTTTGTAAACTAGCGACCTGCCCAAACTTCGCATTGGTCATCATCTTTCTGCCCTTATCCCGTGTTATTTGGGGTCGGCGCAACACGTTTTTTTCTTCCACTCTGCCCTGTTACTCGTCATGCTATCACTAACTTCCTTTTCTTTCATATCACTCTTCACACAATCCATCCATGTTTTCTTTGGTCTCCCTCTCCCTCTCCATCCATCCACATGTAAACTCATAACTCTTTTAGAAACGTGCGTTTCATCCCTCCTCTTCACATGACCATACCAAGACAAAAGATTCCCTTTCAACTTTTCAGTCACTGGCGCCACTTTCAAACTTCCCCTAATATATTCATTTCTCACTTTATCCATTCTCGTCACACCACACATCCATCTTAACATTCTCATCTCCGCTACATGCAATCTTTTTTCATCCGTCTTTTTCACAGCCCAACATTCTGATCCATACAGTATGACAGGCCTTATCACGGACTTGTAGATTTTACCCTTCAACTTGAGGGGCATCCGACGGCCATAAGTTGTTCCCGTGACCTGTTTCCATTTCATCCATCCTGCGTTGATCCGATGTGTTACGTCCCGGTCTACCTCACCATCCCCTTGGATGAGTGACCCGAGATACCGAAAGTCAGAGCAGACTGGTATGGGCGTTCCAGCTAGAGCTAAAGGCACTGTATTGGAGAGACCGCCGAAATCGCAGAACAAGTATTCCGTTTTGGTTCTACTCAATTTCAGGCCAACACTCTCCAGTCTGTGCCACCACACCTCCAATCTGTTCTGGACCTCTAGGCCACTCTCGGCAACCAACACAATATCATCGGCAAACAACAAAGACCAGGGAGCCTCTTCCTGAATGTCCGACGTCAGAGCGTCCATTATCATCAGGAAGAGGTAAGGGTTGAGAGCCGATCCTTGATGTAAGCCGACTGCCACATTGAAGCTGCCAGTGGTGCCCACTGTAGACCGGACTTGGGTACTGCATCGACTGTACATCGCTCGGATCAACTGCACATACTTCCTAGGCACACCTTTCTCCTTAAGGGCCCACCACAGAACCTCACGAGGTACCCGGTCGTACGCCTTTTCGAGGTCAATGATTACCATGTGCAAGTTTTTATGCGCACCTCTATATTTCTCGCACAGCTGGCGTATAGCAAAAATGGCATCCGTTGTACCCCGACAAGGCATAAAATCGAATTGGGTCTGTGAAATTTCACTCTCTTCTCTCAGCCTCCTTTCAATAACTTTCTCCCAGGCTTTCATAGTATGTGACATTAGCTTTATTCCTCTATAATTGTTGCACTCAAGCACATCACCTTTGTTTTTAAAAATCGGCACCAAAGAGCTATTGCACCACTCATCAAATTTTTGATATTTTTCGACTTTTCTCTACTAAATGCAAGTATTACGCCTAAACCTTCCTCAACAATTTTCTGTTTATTGGTGAAAATCTATTGTCTATACAAACAGACGGAGCCGGGATTGGGACTTTATTTTATAATATAGAAGGATGATGAAAGAAAAAGTGATGCAAACCTTTTGCCTTTTAAGTTAGGTAACAGGCCGCACATAAGAGCAGCCATACCCACTGCCCCGGCGCCTTCTACATTGAACTTTTCCTCTTCAATAATATGCATGATCGCGCGCGCCACCCAGTCTTCTGGAACAACCACCTAAAAAAAGATCAATTTAACGTACCGACATGTTTTTACTTTAAAGAGGAGAGAAGATCCAAAAGGGAATATGCATGAAAAAAAAAAATAACCTAACCAGTTTATCAAATAATTAAACAAAAATATAATACTAATTGTAAAAATATAAAACAATATCAAAATTGGTAGGAAAGCAAACGAGATATGTAACAATTGTAAACAAATATATCTGAATGCCTCTCACGGTAAGACGCCGTTTTCTAAAGCGGCCGTACGGGTGTCATGGCCTGTGACGTCATAGATCATGAAGGACTTCTCTTTCATTGTAGCTGCTCTAAGCTTCGTTGTTGATATATTTTAACTTTTATTTTCATAATCGATTTGAACAGTCTCAGTTGCGGTAATCGAGCGTAACGCTAATCGTCTTGTGTTGTTAGGTAGTTAGGTTCCTTTGGTCCATTATTATGTAGGAAAAGCTAATTCATTGAAAATTCTTGAAATTCACGTTGCTTAGCAACAGGACTTATTAGCAATTAAAAACTAGAGTAACGATCGAAACGAAACCCTTAATAGGATACTTCTGCTGCTATAATTCATCTTTATTAGTTCTGTGTGAAAAGAACAGCGGTACTTCTGACAATGTGTTGGTGCTTGTTGGTGATAATTTAATAAACTCACCATTTTAGTAAGTAGCCCTTTGAGGTTGAAAAAAGTGTTAACTCCGACTTTATTTACAGCTAATCCATCAGCGATTGAATTATCTATCGGAAAGAAAACGCGTTCGTTTTTCTTGAATGCCTCCGTCATACTGCGTGTCTTGTCTGTTTCGATTCCCTGTACATTTAGACGAAAGTTTTAAGTTATGGTGTAAAAACTTAAGACAAGTGAAAACAATTCTCAACTAACGAATGCATGCGCACGACCTAACTATGGCAAAAAAATCCAATACTGGTTGAAGAAGCACGGCTGTTTCGTGAATTACCGTAAGAATTAAAGAAGTGCAATAATATGTTTAAATTTAAATTACAAAAACATGTATACCCTATGACGTCGCCAACACACCAGATGCGAATATTACGATACTCTTTGTATTTCATTTTAAGTGAACTGTAAATTATTAAACTGTAAATAAAATTCTTTAATCCTAAACTTTAGCATAAAATTAATAATATTTTTTTAAATAGTAGAGAGTTAGAGCTACGTGTGAAAGAGGTTGTTTGCGGAGGCCACGCAAGTGCTTGGGCTAATATTATGTATTGAAATTATTGTCGGGGGCGCCCGTGAATTTACTTATTCCCGGGCTCCGGGATTTTAGTAAAATCAATATCTAGCAAAATAATCCAGCATTTGTAATTTTAAATCCCTAAGTCTATGAAAGCTGAATTTCGATCAACCGTGCGGCGTGCTTCTGTAGGCTCGTAGCAGCGTAGCGCAAACCGCTACGGCGTAGCTATACTACGTTAAGGACGGAATTAGTTATCAAAAAATTATTGTTTTTTTTCGGTTCACGTGTTTAGCTACTGTGCACAAATGGTGTGATATTATTTACAATAAGTGAACTCACATAAACTTCGGTGTCGGGTTTGAGATGTTTCACTGCGATGGCTACTCCAGTGAGGAGACTGCCGCCTCCGCACGGTACTAACACCGCATCTACGTTTGGCACTTGATCTATTATCTCAATACCCACGGTGCCTTGACCTTCTATTACGTTAGGATGGTCGAAACTGAAAAGCAATTTTCTTTTCAATACACTTATTCAAAAACCCACTCTTATCCCTACCGCTTTTAGGGACGCAAATAACTGTTTACACACTAGTGCGGAAAACTGCGAGCTCGTCCCGGCCACAATTTATTGTATTTATCGTATCAGGCTCGGCGCTAACCGATCCCCACGAGTCCCCGGTCAACCTCCCTTTATTTATTCGTAAGTGTATTGAAAAACGTCGTTTGATACATGTGGTTGGTCACTGCAGCACTCGGCTCAATAACACTTAGAAAGAATTCCGCCTCAGTCACAATGACAAATTTTCTCCATTTATATCAAAATTTACCTACTACAATTTCAGTCTCTCTTCTTCATTCTATAATGTATTTTAAATCTAAGTACCTATATTTTTAAATACGAAGTGCATGTGGGGTGCTTACCCGTTAATATACATCATTTTCTTTTCTTTAGCCAACATCATAGCGTGTCTTTTAGCCTCAGCCATGTTATTCCCGTACAATATAATCTGGCCGCCATGTCGCTCGGCATTGGCTCTCTTAGTGAGTGGGGCCTTCAACGGCATGACGACTATGCACGGTATGCCTAACTGGGAAGCATTGTAGGTCAAAGCTGTACCGTGGTTGCCAGCACTGGCAGTTACCACACCATATCTCTTTTGATCATCGCTTAGCACCATCATAGTGTTGCGTACTCCGCGCTCCTTGAAACTTAAGATTAGAAAGAAGAAATTAGGTAAATTAATTTATCAGGTAATTATAATTTTTTTAAAAATGACCGCGTTAGTGGATGCTATGTCGTGTCCCCTACCGGCTCTACTGAATGTCACGTCGAGTCGTCTCTCACCACCGCGGGCAAGAAGACACAGCCTGCTATCGTAGGCTCGTAGCAGCGTAGCACAACCCGCTACGGCGTAGCTGTGCTAACTCAAGCACGTTTTTTTTATTTTCAGTAAAATGTGTCAATAAATGAAATGATATGAAAAATAAGCTGTTTTACTATATTACCATCCTGTGTACTGCAGGAACTCTTGTTTCATATACACTTCCATCCCCAGTTTCTCCGACATGTGAGCTCGCTGTAGGCAAACAATGAAATTACACAGATTTTCCCGAACGTTAGCATATACCTAGTTTCATACTTTTTTCTAAATCATACAGCACTAACTTCTGTCAGCGGCTTCGTTCGCGTGAAAGTAAAAAAAAAAATATGCCGAAGTGCAGTAGCATAATACAGGTTTTTTTTTTATTGGGTGGGAAAA
This sequence comes from Mythimna vitellina, assembly GCA_949316375.1. Classification (NCBI taxonomy): domain Eukaryota; kingdom Metazoa; phylum Arthropoda; class Insecta; order Lepidoptera; family Noctuidae; genus Mythimna; species Mythimna vitellina. The sequence continues at coordinate 9,323,840 of OX438703.1, read as the reverse complement.
TCATCTTATGACAAATCCCGCTCTTGGGCAGAGCGGGAGATAGTGTCAGACTTTTGCTGACTAAAAACCCACTTCTGTTCCTTTGTTGCCTTCGTCCCTGGGTTTCTCTTTCACACTACCCGTGGCCCCAACCGTTGCCTCACGCGATCGGCCGCCTCCTTTGCTAGCATTACTGCTTCGCAGAAGGAGGCGACCGCCTGCCACTCCTCCTCGCTCCGGACCATGGCCTGAACCAAGGCCCGGCGCGAGAGATCGCCGCCACCGATCGCCCCCACGAGGACACGGCGTTGCTCTGCCCAAGCGGGGTACACCTCCACCGTGTGCTCCACCGTGTCCTACGGGCGGCCCACACAGTGGCGACACCCGGGCGTCACTTCCGCACGAATCTGGTGCAGGAACTTCCCGAACTTACCATGTTCGGTGAGAACCTGCGTCATGCGAAAGGTGAGGACGCCGTGAGGTCTTTCCAACCACGCAGTTAAAGAGGGGACTTACCGCCATAATTGTGGCGTGCCCAAGCATAATACTGGTGAAGAATTTTTTAAATAATTTTAGAGGTGTAAGAGAGATAAGAGTTTATTCGTTAATACAACAATACCAAATAATAATCCAAAAAAATACAAATCTTTACTCTTTATAATATAAATAAATATAGAATGGGATGTTATCTAAAAGCTACCAGGGTATCACATACCTACCAGGCATTGTGTCCGAGTGACGAAGCCCACCATTCGACGTGATGCTTCTAAGATTCCTTCGAATTTGATCCTATTTGGATGGTCTGGATCACAGTACTCATCATATTCTGGATCCTTGAAACAATATTTAACGTTTTCTTACATTAATATTATAGTGCTATTGATTTTGATTATAAAAACCGGCCAAGTGCGAATCAGACTCGAGCACGAAGGGTTCCCTACCATTATCTATAAAAACAGCAAAAAAAATCATGTCTGTTATATTCGAGCCCCATTTAAATATTTATTTTATTCTGTTTTAGTATTTGTTATTATAGCAGAAACAGAAATACATCATCTGTGAAAATTTCCAGTGGAATCTAGTAGGGTCCCGTTTTACCCTTTGAGTACGGAACCCTAAAAAGTATAATGAGACAACACATTAGACACACACTTGTTTTTACTAAATTCTGTTAAGACCAAACGTCTGTAGACGAAAGTCTATGACTAGTGCGTTGCCAGTGATGACATATGGCACTGAAACATGGTCACTTGCAATGGGCCTCATCAGAAAGTTTACAGTCACCTAAAGGGCAATGGAAAGAGCTATGCTCGGAGTTTCCTTGCGTGATCGCATAAAGAATGAAGAAATAAGCAGGAGAACCAAGGACGCCGTCATAGCCCGAAGAATAGCCAAACTAAAGTGGCAGTGAGCAGGGCACATTGCTCGTAGAACAGATGGTCGATAGGGCCGAAAGGTTCAGCGTTGGAAGACCTCACACAAGGTAGACCGACGACCTGGTGAGAATCGCGGGAATGCGGTGGATGCGAGACGCACAGGATCGGCCGTTATCGCGACGCTTGGGGGAGGCCTATGTCCAACAGTGGACGTTTTTCGGCTGAAATGATGATGATGATGAACCATCTGAAAACGGTTAAGGGCAGCCTATACTCTAGTCATGCTTACCTAGCCAAACCATCCTTCTCGTGCACCTTCGTCAGAGCACAATATGCAGACTTGTTTACCAAGTCAAACCCCTTCCAATAGCTGGTATGACGGTACAGACTGGTAAGCAATTAATTGGAATAAAAACTAGTGAATGAACATTATCTGAATGCACTCATACTTATTGACATTGTAAAAAAAAAAGCGGCTACTTTCAGATGTGGCTTACAGAGAGGCGATTGCCACCTTTTGCTAAAGCAATCGAAGCAGATAGTTGTCTCGAATTAGTTTTCGTCCCGTTGTGAGTGTCCGTGCCCGCTGCCATAGTCGACCATGCCGAACTTTGTCGACTTCGGCAGCCAACTGAGTCAGGGGGCGTTAATACAGGGGTTTTGCCGTAACGCGTTATATTGTCAGGCGTGCAAGCGTGAAAGAGGGATGGAAAAAAGCTATATAGGTTGTCCCCTATATACCTTTTTTTCGGTGGTAAAATCATCTTATGACATCCCCCGCCCTTGCGCGGAGCGGGAGATAGTGTTAGACTTTTACTGACTAAAAACCCACTCCTGTTCCTTTGTTGCCTTTCATACGAGGGCCGAGTCTTCCTTTCAGAAGCAGACCCTTGGCTCCAGTAGGCCCTCCGGTTTGCTGACATCTCTTTGAGGCGCGCGTGGAACAGTTCGCGCCGTCGACGACTTGGGCTTGGTCCAGACAGTTACTGGACGGCGAGCAATGGGTAACTCGCCGTCCGCAAGCCCGTGGTTGCGGTGGCCGGAAATCGGGATTGGAATCCCGACGGCGGTTGGGACGTGAGGACTGTTGCCTCACGCGTGCGGCCGCTTCCTTTGCTAACGTTACTGCTTCCATCCTTTTAACATTTCAGTTCTTTTAGAACTCGTGGTAGGGCCACTGATAGTGCAAGTGAGCCGTCATGATTAAAAACTAGCTTCTGCCCGCGGCTTCACTCGCGTGAATGTAGGATTTGCCATACAAACTTTGGACCCCCGCTTCATCCCTTTAGGGAGTGAATTTTGGAAAATCCTTTCTTAGTGCTCATTATCATCATCATCATTTCAGCCAAAAGACGTCCACTGCTGGAAATAGGCCTTCCCCAAGTGTCGCCACAATGAACGGTCCTGAGCGTCTCGCATCCATCGGACTCCCGCAACCGTTACCAAGTCATCGGTCCACCTTGTAGGAGGCCTTCCAACGCTACGTCTTCCGTCTTAGTGCGGTGAGCATACGTCATAAAAGGAAGCCTTGTGCAAAATTTCACGCTCCTAATCCCAGTAGTTTCGGCTGTGCGTTGATATGTCAGTCAGTCAGTTTCCTCTTTTATATGTATAGATGACGGAGTCTTCGACATATAATATACTCACATCTTTAGGATTGGCCATATTTTTTAAATTATTTTTCCGGTTTTTTTTTATGACACTCTAGGAAATTTACATATTGATTGTGATCATGGGAATCGGTCAACTTAAATTTTCAAAACATATTGGATGTCAACGTTTTTGGTCATGACAGTATCAATCAATCCAAAGAGTATAGTAAATATAAATCAATCAATCATCACTTGGTTGGATCATGGAATTAGTAAGTACGTACTTACCAGTGGTCATAGAGTGTGAGCACCTATGTTAGACGTTACACTGATTATGATTTGAGCTTATTAGCAAAATTGGGTTTTTTTTTTATTGGGTGGGAAAATCATCTTATGACATATCCCGCTCTTGGGCGGAGCGAGAGATAGTGTCAGACTTTTACTGACTAAAAACCCACTCCTTTTCCTTCGTTGCCTTCGACCCAGGGCCCCGGGTTTCGTTTTTACACTACCAATGGCCCCAGTAGGCTTCGACCCTTCTGGGCCCCTACGATTTGCTGACATCTCCCTGAGGCGCGCGTGGAACAATACGCGCCGTCGACGACTTGGGCTCGGTCCGGACGGCTATCAGACGGTCGGACGGCGAGCTGCCCATTGCTCGCCATCCGCAAGCCCGCGCCTACGGTGGCCGGAAATCGGGATCGGAATTCCGGCGGCGGACAGGGCGTAAGGACCGTTGCCTCACGCGATCGGCCGCCTCCTTTGCTAGCATTACTGCTTCGCAGAAGGAGGCGACCGCCTGCCACTCCTCCTCGCTCCGAACCATGGCCTGAACCAAGGCCCGGCGCGAGAGATCGCCGCCGCCGATTGCCCCCACGAGGACACGGCGTTGCTCTGCCCAAGCGGGGCACACCTCCACTGTGTGCTCTACCGTGTCCTCCGGGCGGTCCACACAGTGGCGACACCCGGGCGTCGTTTCCACACGAATCTTGTGCAGGAACTTCTCGAACATACCGTGTCCGGTGAGGACCTGCGTCATGCGGAAGGTGAGGACGCCGTGAGGTCTTTCCAACCACGCCTCAAAGAGGGGACTTACCGCCATAATTGTGGCGTGCCCAGCAAAATTGGGGTGTCTCTTCCACAAATGCCATTAGTGAAAAGTTGAAGTGATTGGAGTCTGTTTTGAAGTTTTATCTCGGTTCACTTATGATTCTCTTTTTTCCTCTGTAACTATGTCGTCACACTTGTCCCTGTTTTATATATATTACTTCGCCCCTCTCTTCGACTCGCCCCTTTCCTAATTATTATATATGGTAATACAACTCTTTGTCTGAAATGTACCTACTTTTTTACACTTTACATAGTTGCCTATTTATTTTTATTCAAGTACCAACAGCAAAATTTACTCGCGACTGTATTGGCGTGGACTTCTGATCGGGATCATATTTATAAACTACTATTTGTATAAGAGGCAAATTACATCAGATTTTGATGTAATATGTGTGTTATTCCAATAGGAAAGTTGCACGTAGAGCGATATGGAAAGTATAATTGGTGCGTAATCTGCTGTAAATGTGCGCCGCTTATAAAATTTGTGCGTGATTGTCATTTTTTTAGGGTTAAGTACCCAAAGGTTAAAAACGGCACCCTATTATTAAGACTCCACTTCGTGAAAATTGCTTAATATTACTGCAAATGTCCCCACTCTCGCCGCTAACATACAATGAGCGCGGGGCGCGGTGGGTCGCTCGTTGTCAGTGAGTACTTGCGATCACCTGACCGCTTCTCGTAGCATTTACGCTTGCGCATATTTAAATTTAGTTTTACCCCCTAATTATAATAATGGAATCAATGCAATGATTTCATATATTTAAGCATTATGGATTTATTTTTATGTCATGTTTTAATATTTACATTCTTGATTGCATTAATACTTAAAAAGGCTTCTATAGCCTGCAAAAGTGTTGTTATTTGAAGACTGAATTGTGACTTAGTGTGTAAGTTTTACAATTATGTGTATATTTTTATATCAATAAAGAATTTTATAAAACAAACAAAACTGCAAATGTCTGTCATGATAGGAAAAAGGACAACAGGGGTGTGGTGTGTAGCTTTTGCGCTAAGTATATTAACTAAAATTAGTTCTAAATACGTTCCTTTTTTTTCTTTCTACCCCACACTATTATCGAGCTTCCCTGTTAGCCCCATCCCCCCCTGGAATTAAGGTATATGTTCCCTGGGAATTACTTATTCCTGTTCCCATAAGGAAATGAAAAAGTAGACGTCGCGGTAAAAGCTTTACCGCGCTGACGTCCATCAAGACCTCGTAAAGCAATTCTTGATTTATTAGAGAAGAGAATTGCCTTCCATTGTTTCGAAGTCCCCGCGACATCGTTCGCATGGTGTTTGAGAATAGTACTCTTCTTTTTTGAGGAAATCTTGTAAAAAAATGTTATCCATTTTAGAGATGAATATGATCCCTGGGAATTACTTACTCCCTAAATCGTTATTCTAACCAACCCCGGTGATACTTTTAGTAAAAACAATTATTTTTTAATTAAAATTTAATTCATTAAAAAATCATCGATTGATAAAATCGTTATTCTAATCAACCTCGATGACATTTTTAATTTCAAAAGTAGTTCATAAATTTTTTTCACTAAAAATGTTAGAATACGATTTTATTCGGTTTAAATTAAAAAAAAAACGTAAATATTTATTCTTTTAAATAGGAAAAACCAACGAAAAATTTCACCACTGGGGGTTCAGAATCATGTACTGGATCCATGGTATTCGTTTGTGCGTCGAAGTCAAAGACACTGTATATAGATAACGCGTGTATGTGCATTTTTGGAACAGTTTTATGTAAACGTGTCTCAGGACTGAATACCGTAAGCTCCCTGGCTTATACTTTTTCTCATTAAGGCGCTGTGATATTTTTTAGAATGTTCGAAAAAGAGTGATTACTCAAAAATTAAAAATATTTCTAGAAATCTAATTCTTACACAAACACGCGCCAGTATTTTTTTTTACCCGTGTAAGTTTATTGTACAACCGCACATACAATGGTTTTACAGATACACACTATTCAGTTTTACTCAGAAGTTGTCAGTAGTTGTTATACTCAGTTTTTGATTTGAATGGTTTTTAGGTGTAGATTATGTATATATTATATTTACCTATATTTTATTGTATCTATGATTCATTTGTATATCTTTTTTATATTGCCTTTTTTTTTCCTTCTCTCTCTTTTATTGCACCTACCACTATTCTTCTCTGCATCACCCAAAGGTTGACTGGTAGAAAATGCCTAAGGCATTAAGTCCGCCTTTGTACCTTTGTGTGCATGAAGTATAAATAAATAAATAAATAATACACGATTCTGCAAAACGTTACTCCAACAGGAATCGTTTTTTCATTTTCCAAAACGACAAAACTCAATAACTTTATTATATGCGACTCACATTTAGAGCAGAATACGCACTAATTATAGGTTCCACTCATATCGCTCTACGAGCCACTTTCACGTTAAGGCAACGTACTCCTGCTTCTTCCATTGCTAGGGCATGAGTTTTTTAACGAAATAAAACAAAAATCAATTAAATTACAAGTGTTATTTTGATTGCACGATAATGAGACGGGGTAGTAATGGCACGTTCTGGTTGCATATCTACTTCTGCATGCACATGGGGTTGGGCGCGAGGCACGGGCCGCGTTTAGTGCCCGGCGTCTTGTCGGTCTTCTCACCCATTTCTTGAAAGAAGTATTCTTTATAGTATTTCTTGATTAACTCTACCAAGTCTTTAGTGTGGTCCCATCCTCTGGTTTCGACAATAACTTTTAACTGTAACAAAGGTGTTTGTGAAATTAAGAAGGCAGCTGTACGGAAAACAGAAGTATTTCGGTAGGGTAATTAAGTAGCAGTAAAAGCAAAAAAATAGAGAAAAGACGTGAATAATTATTAATTATTCAAATATGATAAATCAATTTAAAAATAGTATACTTGAACACTGAAGACATCTCCTTTGACCCAGGCGCGCTCAGGCACGCAGTCCCGCATGGTGACGCCGATGTTAGCGAGCATGCTGCACAGGTCCGCCAGACCGCCCGGCCGGTCCGACACCGTCACTTTGAATTTCACCAGTCGCCCTTCTGCGGCCATGCCGCGTTCTAGAGCACGCGATAGTGTCGTCGAGTCGATATTACCCCCAGAGCAGATTGCAACCACTCTGTAAAATACTTTTTATTTTAGCCTTTTGTGCTTGTAGGAATTTGAGGCTTTCTAGGAATTATTGAACCATTTTAGGAATTACTGTTTCTCTTATTGGAATAGCAAACAGTAAAGATAAAAGTTAGAGAAAACAACAATAATGAGTCAAATACTATTTTAAACCTCATTTAGACGATGAAAGTTTTTTTGTGGCCTGTGACATACAATAAAATTAAATCACAAATGATTTGTATGAATAAACAGTGTTTAGAGACGGAGCAACTTTTTTACTGTTGCTTCAACAAAGAACAAGCGCTTGGGGAAACATTTCAACTGAAATGATGAATGGTTATGAAATTAGTCTCAAGTCTGAGATACTCACGAAAGCCGAGGGGTACCGGCACTTCGTGTACATACGTACGCGAAGTGCCGTTATAAATGGAACAAAGCAAAGAATAGGTTACAATCCAGCTGCAATAATGTGCTTTTACAAGCAGAACATCTAAGTTAATGACGGTATAGCCCCTAAAAGCACCCTGCTCCAGTCTTGAGTGAGCAAGCGAGTCTGTTCTGTTGGGTTATCAGTACTTACTTTTTTCCTTTAAGGTTAGGGAACAATCCAGCCAAAATAGCTGCGATCCCAACTGCCCCGGCTCCTTCCACAACGACTTTTTCTTCTTCGACAATGTGCATTATCGCACGAGCAACCCAATCTTCTCTTACCACTACCTACAAACAAAACAACGTGCGTAAGTTTATTGAAAAAAAAAAACAATGCTCGCATTTCGATTATTCAATGTGATTCGATTAGGTACCATTTTATCGACAACTCCTTTAAGATTAAAGAATGTGTTGACTCCGACTTTATTTACGGATAATCCATCGGCAATTGACGGTTCCAAGTTAATAAAGACCCGTTCATTCTTCCTTAGCGCCTCTACCATACTGTTAGTGTGGTCTGTTACAATTCCCTGAAAAATACGAGTTATGTTTTAAGTTACGTTCAAAGTCGTCATTAAAAATAAGTATAAATCAGATGGTATCTCACATAAACTTCAGTGTCGGGTTTAAGATGTTTAACAGCTATTGCGATTCCAGCTAAGAGACTGCCACCCCCGCATGGAACCAACACCGCGTCCACAGATGGCAGTTGTTCTACAACTTCGATACCAATGGTGCCCTGACCTTCGATAATATTTGGGTGATCGAATCTGCAAATTATACATGTAAACTTTACTAAGCACAAATAAGTAAAATAAAGAGTGGATTTGGAAATAAAAATTTGTAATCACGTTATAGTGGTGTGGATGTAAACTTTGAGACTTACCCATTAATGTACATCATTTTTTTTTCTTTTGCTTTTGTCATAGCAAAGAGTTTTGTATCGGCCAGTGTGTTACCATGTAATACTATTTTTCCGCCTTGTCTTTCTGCCTTGTTAACCTTGTTGATTGGTGCATTCACAGGCATGTAGACCACGCTGGGTATGCCCAACCGAGCGGAGTGGTACGCAAGAGCACAGGCGTGGTTTCCTGTACTAGCAGCTGCTACACCATATCTCTTTTGATCGTCGCTCAGCAAAGATAAAGTGTTGCATACACCACGTTCCTTGAAACTATTTAAAATGTGTTAAAATTATCTAAATTTGCGTAAACTAGTAACACAACCACGATTATTTAAGGTTTAGTAGTAAGTTTTACCATCCTGTGACTTGTAAGAATTCCTCTTTCATATATAACTCCAAACCCAGTTTCTGCGACATGTGAGCTTTCTAGAAAAATAAAATGCAATAAGAATATTTATTAATTTAGCACCTACGATGTTCGACTTTAGTCCTGGCGATTATCTTCAGCCTAAGTAAAGGTTTTATATATAGGTAAGTATGAGAGAGTACCTGCAAAGGTGTCCGAACAATTTGGCCAACTATTCGTTTTGAAGCCGCTAATATACCTTCATATTTTATCCGTCGTGGATTATCTGGATCGCACCACTCGTCGTATTCTGGATCCTAAACATGTTAAGATGCTAATAATATATTTTGTAATGAGGTATTGCTATATTTTTTGTTAGGTACTTATATTTTAGTGTAAAAAAAAAAACACATTTCATGATTTCATGACTCTTGATTTGGTAAGTTACACACATGAATGAAAAGGTATTGTGTATGAAATTCCAACCGAAGCAGCTTTCTTTTTCGGTGAAGACTTTGATCAAATGCAAAAGATGTTTTACTTTTACTAAGTACTACTACTTAACTTATAATCACCTATTTTTTTTAACTATTTGTAACCCTTTCGGTGTAGCAATCGCGATGCTTGACCGAACATGACGTAAAGGAAGGATGTAGAGCAAAGGTATTTAACAAGATATATTTAATGTCTTTGAAGTAGAAGGAAAAGAATTGTGAGGATCTCTATTTTGTAGTTTGACAGCCTTCTTCATAACCTTCACTAACTTCAACAACCCTAAGCTATCCCCTAGTCCACTTACGTCTTTTGGATTCATCTTGAAGGTTTTGCTGTTTTTCTGGAGTTATCTACTTTTTTTTGTTTGCTGCTTAATTTTACATTTTAAACTATTAATTTTTCATTGTTGGAAATATGAACGGAATAATTTATTTATATAAAAAACACTCGTAATTCAACATTATGTTTGCTAAACTTGACATTTAATTTTTCAGTTTATTTTTATTTCTGTCTGGTGAGTGTCGTGGATGTGAAATAAAGTTTTCATAAAGGAGGTTGACTGTCAAATATATTTGATGATGTAAGGCCCGAACTTCACCAATAGCGGAGACTTGCATTTGCCCGTGACTTCGTCCGCGTAAAAGTCAATGTCAAATGTATCTGATAGGCTGCTCACACGAGACTTTAAGGTACATCACGCTCTTACTGTTTGCTCCACTGGACGAGTCAAAACTGTGGCTCTGATCACGTTATTGCGAAGAAATTTGACTCTAACTCTGGTTCCTCTGATTTTTGGAGTACTAATTGTTATAACCGTTTTAATTTGAGCGAGTGTGGGGGGACGGCCACTCGGAGTTAGTGCATTCAAGAATTCTTGAGGGTAATGTACCGCATCCTCGTGATCCATTACATTAAATGAAATATCGGGTCTCTTTAGTGGTATGGAGTGAACGGATAAAAAATGGTTATTGTGGGTTATCCCTTAGAGACAGACAAATACTATCGCAGATTTTCTTGTAGACCTTTTTAAGGTGTACATTACTGTAGTACATTATTTTGATCTATTTAGTAGGGTTCACCCAGCGTTTGCAATGTAAGCGCAAAAACTGTTTTTACATCACACAACACAAACATCTAAAATGATCAGGGTTATTCTTCTATATTATGCATGTATTATACATATAGATTTTTCTCTTGAATCACTCTATCTATTAAAAAAAACCCTATCTAAATCCGTTGCGTAGTTTTAAACATACATACATATTGGGACAGACTGCGTAAAGCGACTTTGTTTTATACTATGTAGTGATAGTATATTTTAACTTTTCTAACTTATTTATTTGTGTTCACATCTCTCATTCAACTCTTCTGTCGCAGTTCTGCTGGATGATTATCTTACCAATCTCTATAATCACCAATCTCACGTAATGTCTTTTTCGATTCTTAACCAATTTACAAAGAAGGGGGAGGTTCGGAATCAGGTTGTATTTTTTTATGTTTGTTACATTGTTCAACTCCGTCATTTATGAACCGATTTGCAAAATTCTTTTTTTACTCAAAACTTTATAATTTTAGATATCCATTTTTTTTTAAATCCAGCTATAAAATATATGAATACAAACATTTACTTCGCAACACGCTCCTGGCTCATTGAATTTTCAATAATCGTCATTGGTTGCCGACTTGTTTGTTGCTCTATTCAGTTTTCGTTAATCGACGGCAATGAGAGGTGTAAAAAAAAAACAAACAATGGCAGAGTAATGTCTTTCTTTTTAATTATAAATAACCTTACAACATTTTACATGGACCTAGTGATCTAATATTATAATAGGCATAATAGAAAGGTGAGTTTAATATAATTTAATTGATTAAATATAAGTCGATGATTAACAGGTTTAATGTTGAGACCGAGTTATCTCGTGTCCCGGTGCGTAGTTACTAATCCTACTCGAAATTTTTGCCATAAATTTTAATCCTTAAGGGTCCATTCATTTATTACATAAGACGATTTAAGAGGGAGAGGGGTCGATCATGTCTTATTTTTTCTTACAAGAGGGTGGACTCCTCAGTCTTGATAGTTTTTACTTAAAATCAATGTTGATAGTCTTAAAAATACGCTAAGTTAAGATTTTAAAAAGCGCGGGCAACCGTTGTTGATCTATATGTATAAAAGGAGAAACTGACTGACTGATGACATATCAACGCACAGCCGAAACTACTGGGACTAAGAGCGTGAAATTTCGCACTAGGTTTTCTTTTATAACGTAGGCGAGCACTAAGAAAAGATTTTCCAATATTCACCCTCCAAGGGATGAAAAAGGGGGTCCAAAGTTTGTATAGAAAAATCTACTTTAACGCGGGCGATGCCGCTGGCAGAATCTATTTTTAAAAATAAACATCAAAGACAACCAATATTAAATATTAAATAATATTCATTTTTTCCTTACACTCTTACACTCTTAGGGGAGGGTCGGCTTATTTTTATTTTTCCTTATTTAGGGGGGGGAAGGGCTCAAAAACTAGTAAAAATCATCTTACGTAATAAATAAATGGCCCTAATATCTTGCAAGCAACCTCACTAAGATTATCTGTATTAATGAGTACGCTTGCTAGACATGAATCGCTGCGACCTAGTCTCTAGCTGTCGCAATTACAAAAAAATAAACAAATGTCTAGTAGATTTACCTCTCTGCGTAGGTACCTTCCTAACGTACCTCGTTGGCTAATGTCCTTAATATTGTAGTCTACTAGTCCTGTAGTTAAAATTTAAAATTATAATTAGCTTAATGAAGTAATAATGTCATCAGAATAATCTTATTTATCACAGACATGTGAAATAACTAACTATCTATCGAGTACCTGCTCGTGCTTAACCACTACTTGAAAGGCATAATTTAGTTTTAAACTGTGCTTAGAGAATGAGCATAGGATAATATTTCAGAGAAGTGCAGTAGATCAGCTAGTGTGACACGTCATCGAGGGACTCGGTGCTGTTCCGGCGTGGGTAGGCCTCGTACTCTCCCGCAAAGTCCCACTCCCGGTACGTGCTCGCGATCACTCCTCGCAACTCTTCCAAGTGGTCAGGGCCACGGGTTTCGCACACCACTTTCACCTAAAATCAAATTAAAGACTTTAAACTACTGGCCTTTTTCAACTTGGAGCGACTGCCTACCTGACCTCCCCAACCCGGTAACTGGGTAACACGATACCCTTAGCAAGACTGGTGTTTTTTTTTTTTTTATTGGGTGGGAAAATCATCTTATGACAAACCCCGCTCTTGGGCGGAGCGGGAGATAGTGTCAGACTTTTACTGACTAAAAACCCACTCCTGTTCCTTCGTTGCCTTCGTCCCAGGGCCCCGGGTTTCGCTTTCACACTACCCGTGGCCCCAGTAGGCTTCGACCCTGTTGGGCCCCTAAGATTTGCTGACATCTCCGCGCGTGAAACAGTACGCGCCGTCGACGACTTGGGTTCGGTCCGGACGGTTACCGGACGATCGGACGGCGGGCTACCCATTGCTAGCCGTCCGCAAGCCCGCGTCTACGGTAGTCGGAAATCGGGATCGGAATCCCGGCGGCGGACAGGGCGTAAGGACCGTTGCCTCACGCGATCGGCCGCCTCCTTTGCTAGCAGTACTGCTTCGCAGAAGGAGGCGTCCGCCTGCCACTCCTCCTCGCTCCGGACCATGGCCTGAACCAAGGCCCGGCGCAGCAAGACTGGTGTCAGATTTTCTGGCTTCTGACTACCCGTAACAACGGTCGAAGAGGTACAAGTGACAGCCGGTTCCAACTTCTTAAGGTGCTGTCCGAGGTACAAAGGAATCTCGGTAAGTAATGAACGGTCACCCATCCATGAAACGACCTCGGCAAGAGATGCTATAAAAAGATAGTAACTTATTTATGCGAAATTGTTCCAATCAGCTACCGTGGCTGTGGAACGCAAAGGGCATTTGTAGGAACACCGGTGGGTTTTAGTCAGTTTTCTTAGGGCTATATTTCACCGGGACACCATGGCGGCGCGATCAGTGGCGCTGCCATGGTGTCCGTAAGCTACCAAACTAGACATCATACAGACACCAGAGTCGCTACACCACACTGAGACAGTATCAAAATGGGCCTTAAGTGCTCGCGTCCGAGTTGGTCGCGCCATCAAATTGGTTGCGCAACCAAACGGACACCAGGTGAGTAACTCTCTATAGAACTGTATACATTTTATTGGTAGCGGCGACTGGTCGTGCCGCTGTGGTGTCCCGGTGAAATATAGTTCTTATTCTCGCTCTCGCACCAACTGGCTGAAAAAGGTACTTGATGACTTCCACCAAAAAAAAAAAAACGCCAATTTGTTATTTCCCCACGAGATTCTCCTACTAAGAAAAAAAATAAGAAATCAAATAAAAGAACTTGATTCATACCCGAACACTGAAAATATCGCCATGAACCCAAGCGCGCTCTTGCATGATGTCCTTGATGGAGACGCCGGTAGAGGAGATCAGCTTGCAGAGCTCGGCGATGCCGCCGGGCCGGTCGCTCACCGTCACCTTGAACTTGGCGAGGCGCTGCTCCGCCGCCAGCCCTCGCTCCAGGCAGCGGCCCAGGATCGTCGTGTCAATGTTCCCGCCCGAGAGGATACACACCACCCTGAAACATAACAACATGACTTGTCAAGTGTCAAGGTTCTTATTCGATGAGTGGATGGATCAATCGGCGTAGGTAGGCGTGTGTAGGCACGGTCCAAAACTCGCAAGAATGTGATCAATTGACCTCGCTTTGGGTTTATCAGTGGAATATTTGCACGAATAGACTTTGGTATTTTTTTTTTATTATCATGCATAGGCTCGCGTTTGACCACTATCTCACCAGATGGTAAGCGATGATGTATGCATGCTTGCCTAGAAGTAACATTTTCACTCTTGACTTAAAGGTAATATCTATATCAATTACACACAACAGCCTAAGGTCTATTCTGAAAATTGCACATCATCAAAACTTAGGTGAAGTGTAGTTGTGATGAACTTTCACTCCACCTGTTAGTGGCGAATTGATACGGACATACTAGGAGATAAGTATATGTCAAGTAGTCTCATATAATACCAAGCGACCAGGATCAGGAAGAATTACTTAAATGTAGACTGTCGGCTCAACGGCAAGCTATTGCACTCACTTCTTGCCGACCAACTCAGGCACGAGGCCCGCCATGATGGCGGCGACGCAGACAGCCCCGCCTCCCTCCACGACGTACTTCTCTTGCTCGATCAGACGCAGGATGGCGCGCGCGATCCAGTCCTCATTCACCGTTATCTGGCAACCAAGGAGCAAGACTACATAGGTATTTGATAACTTTCGTATCTATTTCATAATTAAGGGATCAGAACCACTACTACCTACTACTTGAGTAATCACCCATGCCAAGAAATAAACTGCGCCAACTACGTTTTAAAATATAACTTTATAAAAATAGGATGATAAGAATTTTAAATTATGTAAAACGTAAATGCCTACTTTTAAAAATAATTAAAAATTATCAACACAACACGGATTGTTTTCATGTGACTACGTTATATATATGCTATGCTTATAATGATACGATGTCTCGTTTATATAAAACTACATTTATATACATTGACGTAGATATTTACGCACAAATTATATGCCAAAGCTGTATGCGTAATCGTGACGTTTTCTTTAACCGATAGATAAAATTACCTACTAATCATAACAAATCCGGTTTGATCCACTCTGTTCTGAGAGAATACAAGAAACCTATTTCCCGGGTCAATTGCCTTGTTTGTAGCAGAGGGATATTCTTCAATTTTTTTGTAAATAAAAAAGAAGATTTGACACTAGATTATACATACGATACTAAACGCTAGAGCAGAACGAAGTGACGGATACGTCACACATAATTACGTTCATAACTAGAGATTATGAACAACGTGTTATGAAATTAAAATAACTGAAACTCTCTTATTGTACTTGATATTTTTGTTTTAGAGTAAAGTATGTTGAGAAATGTCAACTGTTCTACTGGTCACAGACCCTGTAGTGGTACCGATTGCTGGCACTTACCATTCTGTCGACGATGCTCTTGACGGTGGCGAAGGCGTTGTAACCAACTGTGGGCACGGCCAGGCCGTCTGCCAGCGTGGACCTGATCTCCACGCTCACCGGCTCCTCATGCTTCATTGCGCTTGACATGCTGGGGCACTTCTCTGTCTCCACGCCCTGGAGAATATAACATTATAAACAACTATGTTGTTTCCTCAACAATGTTGGGGTCGGCTTCCAGTTAAACCGGATGCAGCTAAATGCCAGTATTATGGAGCAACTGCTTATAACCTGATATCCACAACCCAGTCATTGGGTACACAATACCGTTGGCTAGAGCGGTGGAGTGATGCAAAATTTACTTGCTTCTGACTATCCGTAAGGGCTGACAAGGATGTATAAATGACGGCCGGGACCAACGGCTTTACGTGCCTTCCGAGGCACGGAGTAATCTTGGTATGATAAGATTGACCCGTCCACAGACCGACCTCGGAAAGCGTTGCTTAACCTTGGAGATCAATCCGTGCGGCTGTTATAACAACAAATAAACTATAATAATAAATAATATAATAGTACAATAAATTGAGAGGAAGCTACTGTACCTACTGAGACAATTTTGAGGGTCACGAGACTTTTAATAACCACTGCGCTGTTCGATCGCAGAATACTTTTCATGAAACATTAACATAGGTGTCGCCTGCTGACTATAGTCGCACAGTGTCTGCGTGTTTCTATAATATGGTAAGGCCCCAGAATACTTTTCATGAAACATTAACATAGGTGTCGCCACTAGCTGACTATAGTCGCACAGAGTCTGCGTGTTTCTATAATATGGTAATGCCCCGGAATACTTTTCATGAAACATTAACATAGGTGTCGCCACTAGCTGACTATAGTCGCACAGAGTCTGCGTGTTTCTATAATATGGTAATGCCCCGGAATACTTTTCATGAAACATTAACATAGGTGTCGCCACTAGCTGACTATAGTCGCACAGTGTCTGCGTGTTTCTATAATATGGTAAGGCCCCAGAATACTTTTCATGAAACATTAACACAAGTGTCACCACTAGCTGACTATAGTCGCACAGTGTCTGCGTGTTTCTATAAACCATTGTAGTAATTAGGTGTAGCTGCCCACAAATAGTACATTTTATTTTTAGGAACTTGTGAATATAAAATACAGTAATTTATGTGCCGAAGTGCCTAAGAAAAGAACATTGCCGTGGCGCTATTATCATCAGTCACTGATACACTCTTTTGACAGTAGCACGGGCTATGTCAATATCATTTCGGTATCAGTATACTCGTATCGTACATGGTATATAGGCATAGTAAACTGCTTTTGAGGGGTGTGAACAAGAATGATACGAATAATGTACTGTTTATAATTCGAGTCTATATAAAAATAAAACCGCGTTGCGTCATGTTCAATCGTTTACACATTGTAAACTATTTAAGCAATATAGAATGTTAATTAGGAAATGAATTCGCTAAGCTACAAAAAATTGGCCTATTTGAAATGAAAAGAATGTTATGTAGATAAACTGCTCTTACTAGGTAGAACATGAAATTAAAAGATTTCAGCATCGAAAAGCATATTTGCGGCAAATCTATACATATCTACGGCTCTGCTTACTTCCCTTTTTTTGTTTTGCGAGGACTTTTGGGGAAAGCCCAGGACGTATGGGTATCTTACTTCACTAAAAGCATCGGACGGTCTCTGCGCCGTTACCTCTAAAATACCATTCCAGAACGGCGTCTGTACAATGTAACCGTGTACAGTTAGGCCTCACTGTACACGGCAGCACGTGATGACAGCCATCATCTTCCCTTGAATCACTCGGTCGACGTTCAGAGTCCTCTCTCTGAGCGAAGGTAATTCGAAAGTTTCGCATGCGTTAAATGACGTCGGTGGAGTTTCAGCCTGTTAGGCTCCTTCTGGACCATCACGGAATAGAAAGAGGCTATTTCTCCTCAATCTTCTATGTGCGCTCGCATAGCTCTCTCTATAACTGACAAAAACAGGTCTCGCCCGTTCCTGGCGACCAATGATTCGCCGCTCAGAGGAGTATAGGTAAACAATATAATGAGAACTAATTACAAAATAAGCCAAAGTGCCTATACGATAAGAAAAAACGTGTGTCAATGTCTGTTTATCGGTATGACCTTTGAAATCGTTTGTAAATTACGAAACGGGAGTCTTTAGATAATTACGGGTTACTTACAGCAATGCAGTGATTATCTACTGGTCGGTCTAAAAATAAATATATGTAAGTATAACTTTTTCTAAGTAGGACAAGGTCGCTACAGTAATCTCAACCACTGCAATTAGTGAAAGCCAGAATCTATTATGTACTAGCTTGTGCCCGCGGCTTCGCTCCCGTCAACTGACTACTCTATTCTGCTCTACCCAACTCTACCCTACTCTACCCTACTCTGCCCTACTTTACCCTACTCTACCCTACTATACCCTACTCTACCCGACTCTACCCGACTCTACCCGACTCTACCCGACTCTACCCGACTCTACCCGACTCTACCCGACTCTACCCGACTCTACCCGACTCTACCCGACTCTACCCGACTCTACCCGACTCTACCCGACTCTACCTGACTCTACCCTACTCTACCCTACTACCAAATTTTTAATTTTTTCTTTCATAACAACCTTCTCCACAATAACGAAAACAACAAAAAAAAAATGTGAAATCGGTCCAGCTGTTCACGCGTGATGGCGTGACCAAGGGAAATAGGGATTCATTTATATATATATATATAGATTATCATGTGTCAGAGAGCATTCCCATAAGATGAGATGTGCGGATTTTTTGTACTGACGATCGGGTGTAGACCACCTAAACGCTATATACCTATACCTACTTAGCTAATAGATAAGTGCAGATAAAAAATGTGACGCCCTCAACGATGACGAAGACGACTGACGTTGTACTATATACTGCGGTATATATAACGGAAACTCCCTTAAGTTACACAGTAGGTACCTAAATATTAATATTAAATAATTTGCAAACGTAATAAAAGCCCATGACTGGGCAGGCGAATTATATAATTTTAAGAGCACTGCTAACAAATTATGGTAGATAAGGACTATATAATAGTACTCGTATCGTGTATGAGGGAGCTAAACTATATACCTAAAGACATTAAGAAATCAAAATCTCACACAATATCTAATACAATATCTTAAAAGTTACTCAATGTTAATATTACAGTAATTTGAGCACTATCATCATCTTCCTGCCCTTATCCCGTGTTATTTGGGGTCGGCGCAACACGTTTTTTTCTTCCACTCTGCCCTGTTACTCGTCATGCTATCACTAACTTCCTTTTCTTTCATATCACTCTTCACACAATCCATCCATCTTTTCTTTGGCCTCCCTCTCCCTCTCCATCCATCCACATGTAAACTCATAACTCTTTTAGTAACATGCGTTTCATCCCTCCTCTTCACATGACCACACCAAGACAAACGATTCCCTTTCAACTTTTCAGTCACTAGCGCCACTTTCAAACTTCCCCTATACTATATATTCATTTCTCACTTTATCCATTCTCGTCACACCACACATCCATCTTAACATTCTCATCTCCGCTACATGCAAACTTTTTCATCCGTCTTTTTCACAGCCCAACATTCTGATCCATACAGTATGACAGGCCTTATCACAGACTTGTAGATTTTACCCTTCAACTTAAACTATAATTATTATCTACTACTGTCTGCGTATAGAATCTAGTAATCTCCATTGAGACTGCCTACCCCACCTCCGTGACCGGTTAGATCGGGAGGAATACAATTCTCTCGACATCCCTTGAGCTCCAGCTACATAGCTACATAAACAAACGAAGAGGGTTTGAGGAGATGAGGTCATCGAGAAACGGTCCAAACTAAATCTTATTAGCTGTGTGAAATTTTAGCGAGAAGCCCCCTATACTATGACGTACGATTGCCATAATGATACCGTCGTGGAAAAAGGATAGTGCTATTCGTGTTCTGTAGCTCTATCTCTCTCTCTCTCTCGCACTATGATTTTATTATCATAGAATCGTCAAACGTTAACGTCTAAGCAATCTGGCTAGTTTTACTTAACCATATCACGAAATGCAACCATTTCATGAAATGATCCGTCACACTATGAAGTAATCACTTCTAAGATCAGACCACGACATAAATCCCTAGGAATTGCTTCTGCGTAGAGTACCTATAGAAGTTCCTTGCTACATCCTTATTCTGTTACCTTCCAACAGATTTAAAAAGTTTCTAAAGGTTGCCATTTGAACCTCGGCTGCAGGCTGCGGATGCAGGCTGCGGTTGCTGGTAGCACACGCATGACACGCAGCCGCTGCCTGCATACATAGCCGGGAGTGATTCCAACGCTGACTGGACATGCTGCCAGTCTCTTCTAGGCGTGGGCAAAGTGTGAATTTTTGCGATTGGAACATTTGCATCTGAATCACTGAAATGTTCCGAAACAGTGATATGTATAATTTGGAACATATGGAACATCGGCTCACAAGATACAAACAAAACATTTGGAACAACGGTTCAAAAGATACAAACACAGACACTGACTGTTATGAACCGTGATCTGTTATGTTGCGCCTTATACACCAACAGTTTTATTTAATTGAATTTTGATTTGAGAATAATTTAAAGCAGATGTTTTTAGTTCATTTCATATAAATTTACAATATTTAAGCTTTAATTTAAATTTTAAAAAGACTGCATGTTATGTTTCAGTGTTCCAATTGTTTCAAATGATGTATTTAAAACATTACTGCTGTTCCAATCTTTCGGAACACGAAAATGTTTCAGAACAGTGAGTCGGTTCAGTAAAGAGTTACACACGCCTAGTCGCATTCAATATTTCAAGAAAATTGGACGTGTGGAATAGTCGTGAAAATAGTTTGATTTTATACCTTTTTAACCGACTTCAAAAAGGAGGAGGTTCTATGTTCGGCTGAATGTATTTTTTTTTATGTTCATCGATTTCTCGGTCAGTTGTGGACCGATGTCGAAATTTTTTTTTATATGTTTTGCTTCCGAGTTGGTCCCATAGAAATATTATTATGATCTGATCATGAACTTCGAAGATATGAAACAGAACTTCTCCTCGTCGTAACAAGTAAAATTGCTTGGTTTATACGTGTAGTCGATGACTGACTGAAAGAAGAGGGGGAGTATATCGAACTGATCTGACGATGAAGTCTGAAGTTAGGTACTGGAACTCTGTAATAAATTAATGTAATCAAATCGTGCTTGGGATTATTAGAATTGTCATGAGATGTAGGTACTCTGGCTATAAGGTATTTAAGTTTGGCTGAGGGATACTTTTTAGTGGTGGTACCATAACTAAAAAGTGTAAAATAAAAAAAAATACAAAGAAAATACAACCGGCTTCAAAGTAAAGAAAAAGCACTGAAAAGTGCAAAATAACTTTACTTTCGGAAGTCGATGTTAAATAACGAAGAGACAAAACTATTATAGAAACACCGACTTCCGAAATTAAAGTTATTTTGCACTCTTCTTCAAAACACTGAACGTTTTGTTTTTATTTGAAGTCTGTTGTATTTTTTTTTCTAAAAAGTTTTTTTTATTAGAAGAAGAAGAGGATGATGATGACATGTCGTCATCAATCGACAAAATTGTCGACTAGACAAAGAAAAGTAGCCACGCGTCCCTAAATGCAGAAAATGCAGACCCACTGATGGAAGTTATTTAAGAAACACTTGAAATACCTACGAGTATGATGACGAAAAGTTTAGAAATTATTTTCGTTTAAAAAACAGGATATTTTTGTAATAAGATTTAGTAACTGATCTTCTTCAGCCTCTGAAAAACTCATTTTATTGAAATAAATATTAATACTAAATCTAGATATCGAAAGCCGATAAAAAATTAATTCAATCCAATATGAGCGCCAATTTTGGTAAGATCAGCTTCGAGTGGCGATTACTTCGGACTTGTCTAAAGAGGTCGGACTGACGTGTGCATCGTCTTGCGGCGGCAGCACTACTGCCCAAGTTATAACCGTTTCGTTTCGATTCTCTTTTCGTCGATCGCCCTGGGTAGGCCACGCCTCCGATTCCTTTATTCTGGAGTAATCTCAACGCTCAGTCACGTGGTCAGAACAAAGAAATAGGAGGCGTGGCCGATTTGAGGCGATCGACGAAAAGAAAATCGAAAAGAAACGGTTGTAACTTAACTAGGGGGGCTGGTCTGCAACCGCGCTTGGAATGTTTTCTCAGAAATCCATACTACTACATAGAAAATCAGTCGTGCAGCCACCGCATGAGCTGCAGCCTGCAGCAGAGGTTCAAATAGCACCTTTACTTATTAGGAACCTAATACTGAACGGATTTGAAAAATTCTATCTATTTGGGATTTAAAATGAAGGTATTTTTTTTATACAAATAATAAAAAACATTGAGTCAATTACCTAATTATAAGTAAAAGTACTTTTCCTCACTTTATTTTTCTGTTCTAGGAGATGCAGGTTTCCTCACGATTTTGACCTTCATCGGAGTGAGCAGGCGGCTATAGGTATGAATAATAAGATCTTATCGCGATAATCAATTCTTAGCTATTTTGACAGACCTCTTTTGTACATAAAACATCGGATCATCTCTCATATGAGTAACTAGAAATAGATAAGAATTAACCTAAGACCTGTCTGTCAAGATAACGTTTGTGAACGGATTGTATCTAGTTTTTACCCGACTACGGCAAAGCCAAAAGAGGGTTATGATTTTGACAGGCTATGTATGTAACTATGTATGTGTGTGCGTTAATCTGTTCCCTTATAGCTCCTAAACTATTTATCGGAACTCGACAAATGAGGTATCGTTAGAACCGTCTTAATCATCAGCTGTACATAGGCTACGTGACGTGTTGCAAAACTCAATGTGGCGCCCTCTAGCGGACAAAAAGTCATGTATTAAAAAAAACGTACACCATGTTTGATATCATTTCAAGGGGCTTCACTTGTACTTATCAAAAATATTATCAAAATTCAATGTGGCGCCCTCAAGCGGTCAATGAATTCGATATCAATAAGACCAAAATATTTTTAATAATAAAAAGTAAGAAACTTAAACACGACTACGACAAAAAAAAACGACGCTGAAAAAGTATGAAACAAGTTTTTCAAGATGCTGAAATAAACAAGGATACTGGAGAAACAAGAACAGAACAAGTATAATGATTGAATAGGATTTATAAGGCTGTTAAACATATCAATTCAATTTCAATTACCCTTCGCACCAAGGATTATTTATACTGTATAATAATTCCTTGTATATTGATAGTATTATACATATATAGATAGTTTAATAAAGCCTTGATCTTGTCACACCTATACACGACAAAATACTAAGAAGTAAAAACCTGTTGCGCCGACATTAAGTAAAAAACGCAGGAGGAGGAAAGACACACCGCAAAGGTAGATCATTGACCTGTATGTAATACTTTAAATCTTGATACCTGCATGGTAATAGTAGGTACTATAATGGGATAACTTTCGACTTTTACAAGGGCAAAGCCGCTAGCAAAAGCTAACAAATTATCTATACAAGAAAAGGAACCAAAAATTGGTTGGAATTAGGGAAGAAGACACTAAAACCGTGTGGTTAAAATATTTTAAAGGCACACTTATCAACTCGGAAATATATCGTCACTGCCTCGCCTGTTGCCGGCAACCAGGCGTGAACCCTACGCCAGCACGTGACAGGAGCGGATCAGAATCGCCGTCACATCGCTGCATCGATTAGGCTTCGGCTAGGCGTTGCGCCGTAGTCGACCGTTTCTCAACGGTGTGTAATAGGGCCGCCGTAGCCGTGGGTGCTCGGGGGCTCGAGCACCCGTGAGAACAGACATCAAGAAACAGATCAGTGAACGCCTTTTAGAGATGGGCGTTTTTTTTATTACACGACCCGTTTAGCGCAGTGGAACACCGGTTGAGACGCAAGGGTCGCGGGTTCAATTCGCGCACCAACACAAGTGTTTGTTAATGAAACAGATATCTGTGTTGGGTCTGGGTGTTTGTGGTACCTTCTTTGTTCCTGGTTTCCATAGTATTTATTAATAAAAACTAGTTTAATTTTTATATAATGGTGTCATTTTATATTCTTTATTAGTCAGTCGATCAGTGTGTATTTCTCTTCTCACACTTCCCCACTTTTCCGAGACATCAAATGAGCATGAGCACCCATGAGGTTTTCTAAAAGCCGGCGCCCCTGGTGCGTAATAGGAGGGGCAAGCGGGGCGCCGGTAAGACGTAAGTGCGGGGATGGTGAGGCGTAAGCTCTGTGATGACTGCCATAGGTACGGGGAGACTACGCCACACAACGCTTGAGTTTTGCAAACTTGCAAACGCATGCCGTTACACTACCACCAGTGTGCGCTGCAATAGGGAACTTTATAGAAAGTACGTATACGGACTATTTCGAGTTGAGGCTGTGCTGATTTTGACGACGTTTTATTCATTATGACTTAAAAACAAAATCATAGAATTAGTATGTATCTACTACCTAGACTAGGGATGGTTGAGAAAACACATCGATCCATACAGTCGCAGTCAGTTGTCACCTATTAATGCTAGGTAACCATTACTGTGCTGGAATGTGTCATAAAGCGGTATGTACACCTATCAATCTTATCATGTCTACGTCATATCTTAAGTATGGTAGCCAATCACTGAGTCTATGAAGCCTCGACACAACACAACAGAATAATGTGAATCCAGCTTTAGCCATTATCTGTAGAAAGAAAAAACCACTTACGTAGATGAGGACGTGCGGCTTGAGGTGCTTGATGGCGGTGGCTACGCCGGCCAGCAGCCCGCCGCCGCCCACCGGCACCAGCACGGCGTCCACCCCGGGCACCTGTTCGATGATCTCTAGTCCCACCGTACCCTGCCCTGCCATGATGTGGGGATGGTCGTAGCTACCACAACAAGAGTTAGGTTACGGTAAAAATAACAAGTGTTTATTTTCTATAATCATTTATTTATTTATCGACTTTATGCACATTTAATAAACACTGTACAAAGGCGGACTTAATGCCTTAGGCATTTTCTACCAGTCGACCTTAGGGTGGGGCAGAAACAAAACATGATAGGTGCAGCTTAATGGTAAAGAAACATAAAATAATAATTTTTATTTTCAAAAAAGTAATCTAATAAGTAGATATCTATTTATTTTTAAGTTGTTAAGTTTCTAATAAGTATCTGTTTATTTTCTCAAATAATTCATTTTTGTTTAATACGCGTATTTTGTTTCTTTTTATTATTTAAATAGCCTATACTGTCCCTTTTCATCTTCTTGGCAGTTCATCTAGGCAAAGGCATCTTCCAAGGACTCTATTTACTGTCGAGCGACTTTGAATGAGCCAAGTATCACGAATAATAGCATTTATTTAAAAAAAAATATTTACAGGTACTTTTCCATTGTAAAGAAGTCAGTCAGTCTGAAAAATGATGTTAATTGCCCATTCCAAAGCGTAGATATCTATGGACAAGAATGTGGAAGAAACTCCATGGACACTCCATGTTATGTATTACAAATATACTAACCTGTACATATCTTTTGTTATACTTATTGTCTAAATAATATTTTCTTTTTTTTATGCACCTGCCATATTGTCTCTCCACTACCCTAGGTTGACTAGTAGAGAATGCCTAAGGCATTAAGTCCGCCTTTGTACCTTTTGTTGCATGAAGATTAAATAAATAAATCATCGCAACTACTGTGCAAAATTCAAATTTTTAGTTTTCTACAACTGTATAGACATCTTAAGTAACATAACAAAGTAACTAAACTCACCCATTGATGTAAATAAGCGAGTGATCTTGCGCCATTCTCATAGCGTGGTACTTCGCCTCCTTCATATCGTGTCCATGTATGACGACATTGGCGCCGTAAGAACGACAATTCTCGATCTTCATGATCGGGGCCACGTTGGGCATCACGACTGTAGCGGGGATATTGAGCTTGTTCGCGTGATAGCTGAGCGCCTGCGAGTGGTTGCCGAGGGATGCGGAGATCACGCCGCGCGCTTTGTTCTCCTTAGATAGCAACAACAGCGCGTTTCTTGCACCGCGTTCTTTGAAACTGTGAATGGAAACTTATATTTCAGATATTTATTTAAATCCCTCATAATTATGGGTTTTAGTCAGTAAAAGTTTGACATTCCCTGTCACTCTACCCACAGTGGGTGAAGTCATGTTATGATTTCCCATGTAAAAAAGTAACGTAAATAAGTGCGCTTTTTGCCAATACGAGTGCCGAAAGTCTCATGCGTTTCAAACAACGTTTTTCAACACAATTATGAAAAAGCATTTTTCAACCGACTTTTTTGCATCAAATACTCATGAGAAAAAAGCCAAATATATACACAGGTAGTATGGTATATAACAAGTAGTTTGTGTGTTGGAAACCCGAACCTACACATATTGCTTCTGTATGTGTTGGCTGACTAATGTACTCAGTATTGATCATAATATTGGCCGAGACGCCTCCACGCACACAAAAACGATGTGCACTTGAATGTAGATCTCTACGATTCATTGTTCTTCTTCGTGAGATCAAAATAGAAACTTAAATAAACAACCATTTCATTTGTAATTAAAATTGACATACCTCCCAGTGTGTTGAAGGAAATCATTTTTTAAATAAATTTCCATACCAAAAGTTGTAGACATGTGAGATTTCTGGAAAAGAACACACGTTAGGTATCGTGGGTACCTATTAATTCTCTAAAGGTTTAAAAATATCAAAAAGTAGAGAGATATACATATATAGGTACAGTCACGTTATTATACTTATTGCTAATAAATATAAAATTCGATCTGACAAGAAAATTACCTATGATTTTTTGTTTAATTATGTAAGAAGCAAGTTGGTACTAGGTACCCATACATAGCCATTGAAAAATCAAAATTCATCACTCACCACGCATGGCGTTTTCACGATGTCACTCTGGATTCTAAAAGCAGCCGCCGATACATCTTCAAAAGAAATTTTTTGGGGCTTCTCTTTATCGCACATCGGATCATACTCAACAGTCTGGAACACCATTTTTTATTAAGTTCTCGATAGCAAAATTATAACATAATTAAATCTAATCCCCCACAAGTCATCGATTCCCCTTGGCTTCTTACAGAGAAGTGAGTGTTTCGAGGCGTTATCGCTTATAAAAGCACTAATTATTATAAGTAAGGGTTAAAGGTGAAACTATGCTCGTGATGGAATATGCCTTGTCTATTAGGCCAGTAGGTGGGCACATATCAGTTATTAGTAAGTAGGCACTTACTGCTGGTTCAAACTTATAACGTTCCATTTAGATAAATGTTATTCACAATTATTTCCTTCAATTTCGACCGACTACGGAGGCGCACACTTGAAAAATGAGTATAGTTATCTTTTGTTTAATTTTCGTCAAGTATATTGATAATGATTTGGCAGCTATTATTCGCAAAATACCTAGCTGGTTGATTTTGTCCTTAATACAGTTTTATCGTTATATGATATTTCAAATAAAAAGCCTTAATTTAATAAGAATGTTAACTTTGTGGATCGAAGGATCCATTATAAGCCAAAGTTAATCAAAACAACTGTGAAAATCACAGTAAAAATAACGTTACCCGTGCTTTATATTTTTAATTTGCATATATTTCTGTATCTATTTTGAAACAATGCATCTAATAAAAAAAAAACATTTGTTTTCTTTTCCCAATTCAAAACAAAACGTAAACTGTTTTTAAACTGTGGACCCGGCTTTTGTCAATGTCAAGTGGAGTTTTTGGCGGGATTTCTTCGAGTGAGGTTCAGTGGCTGTTTTAATTATTCGTAAATTGCCTCCTAGTGGATATTGTAATGTAAAATTGGTGTAGTTTTGTATCTCAAGTGTCTTCGCAACTGGACATTAAGTAGAATTATTGAAATTGGCGCGATCTCGGTAAAAAACTACTAACTACAATAAAATTCTCAGCTCCAGAGAATTTTATTGTAGTTTTGGCTACCTCAGCAAAGTTTACCGAGAAGGCTGACTCGATACATTTGCTGCCAAATACTACAAAAACTTAAGAATGTGTTGCACCTAAATTCTAATGGTAAATAAACTACTGAACTATTCATATAAAGACATGGCTTAAAAGACTTAGTATCCAAGCCAAAATATTAACACAAAAAATCAATGTCAAATTGTTAATGTCAGTTTTAGGGATGCGATTATTACGAAAAAAAATCGATTTTAAATAGTATCGATTTGACATTCGAATAACAAATCCAACAAAAAATCTCTCTTATGGGTCGAACATTTGTTTTGTTTTTAAGCTTTTATAAAAACAAAACCTGGCTTGCTGTGTCTTGAACAAACGAAGTTCCGTACATAAACCGAAAAAATCGTGTTTCTTGAGGGAAATACACAATTACAATAGTAAAGGCAGTACACGTACCATAACTAGAATTAAATTGAAAATTAATAAGAATCAAGCCAGGATCCCTTGCAAAGGAAAACCCGGGGTCCTGGAACGCAAGGCAAAGAAGGAAATAGGAGGGGGGTTTACTCAGTACAACTCAGACACGCCCTTCCGCCCCCCTCTAGAGTGGAAGAAGTCATTGGGTGATTTCCCACCAAAAAAGGATCCCTGCGGACTCACTGTCCGCGTACCGACCCATCGTGCTGCTCGACGAGGTGGGCAAGCTTTTTGAAAGAGTTATTACAGACCGCCTCGTCTAATAACGGTAGGAGGAGTTCACATCGGTGTTGGGTCGATGATGAAGTACCTGGGACTCGTTATCGTCAGCCGATGGAATTTCGAGGAGCACTTCCGACGTCTGGCTCCCAAACTGGATAGGACTGGGGCTGCCCTCAAGCGGCTTCTGCCCAACCTAGGAGGTCCAGACGCCTTCTGCCGGAGGCTCTACGCAGGAATCGTTAGGTCCATGGTCCTTTTTGGGGCACCGGTATGGGCACCGTCGCTGCGAAAGCGACCGGCGGCCAAGCTGAACGCATTTCAGAGGGTCATGGCCATCCAGATGGTGCCGGAATATCGCACGGTTTCCCGTGAAGCGGCGAGCCTCCTTGCTGGCCAGTCACCATGGGATGTGGAGGCAACAGTCTTTGCACGCATGCACGATCTGCGCGTGGAGATGCAACGCCAGAACTCCGCTGCCGCGCCAAGTCGCGGCATGGCGGGAAGAGCTCCGGCGGGATCTCATGGTGGAATAGCGACAGCGACTGTCGCAATCCAGTGCTCGGTACGCCACAATTATGACGGTAAATCCCCTGTTTGAGGAGTGGCTGGAAAGACTTCAAGGCGTCCTTACCTCCCGCATGTCGCAGGTGGCTCACTGGACGCGGTAAATTCGGTAGGTTCCTGCAGCACCGAATTCGTGCGGAAGAAACGCCTAGGTGCCGCCATTGTGTGGACCGTCCGCAGGACACGGTGGAACATACGATAGAGGTGTACGTGTCCTCGTGGGGGCGATCGGCGGTAGTGATCTCTCGCGCCGGGCATTGGTGCAGGCCATAGTCCGGAGTGAAGAGGAGTGGCAGGCGGTCGCCTCCTTCTGCGAAGCAGTAATGCTAGCAAAGAAGGCGTCCGATCGCTTGAGGCAACGGTCCTAACCGTCGCCGGGATTCCGAT
The DNA here is from genome assembly GCA_949316375.1 of Mythimna vitellina. Lineage (NCBI taxonomy): Eukaryota > Metazoa > Arthropoda > Insecta > Lepidoptera > Noctuidae > Mythimna > Mythimna vitellina. The sequence goes on along the minus strand of OX438703.1, from coordinate 9,294,781 downwards.
CCTGATTTCCGGTCACCGTAGGCGCGGGCTTGCGGAGGGCGAGTAATGGGTGGCTCGCCGTCCGACCGTCCGGACCGAGCCCAAGTCGTCGACGGCACGTACTGTTCTATGCGCGCTTCAGGGAGATGTCTGCAAATTGTAGGGGCCCAGCAGGGTCGAAGCCTACTGGGGCCACGGGTAGTGTGAAAGCGAAGCCCGGGGCCCCGGGATGAAGGAAAAAAAGGAACAGGAGTAGGTTTTTAGTCAGTAAAAGTCTGATACTATCTCCCGCCCCACCCAAGAGCGAGATTTGTCATTAGATGATTTTCCTACCTAAAAAGAAAAAACAACCTAAAAAAAGGATTCCTTACAAAATGTTCTTTTCTACTCCACACACATGACACTGGACTGGCTGACAACTGACACGGTAAGAAACGCCTCACTAGAATTACAACTGCAGGCTTAGCCAAGTTGATAACCCACAATCGTTATCGCTAGTAGAAAACTAATCAAATGTATGAGAATGATATCATCTTAACGTTAAATCACGTGGTCATAAAAAGCGAATAGAAAATTCATGGCCAAGTTCACATCGTTCTAAATGTTCATCGCTACAGTCTAAAAATTTATGGTATAAATGGAAGCCAATTTTTTTTTTTAGAACTAGCTATCGATTCTTGTGCGTCAACATGGCTACCAACTTATCGTTTTATAAAATCACTTACGCGCCGAGACGTTACCGATTGTAGAAAGAGATTCGACATGAAACTGTCATAACTTGGCTAGGCCTGCTCTTAAGGAAGCAGCACTCAATTATGGAAGGACCCGTGATGTGGTTGACGCGGATAAATACGGTATCAATTCTAATTCACTAAGAAAATAATTGGGTTCCGATTAGTTATTCTTCAGGTATGAAACCCTATAAAGCATGATACAGATTATCCCAAAGTGAAAATATTATTTTATGTGTTTCATTTAAAAATACACAAGGAAACTGAATATAAATATAAACAATACCGTACACATTGCCCATTGTACACTTATTTTTAATTATGTTAGTCCTGTATTATTTGTTCACAATCCGCATTTCAAAATTGTAATATTTACTGTTACTAAAACAGAATAATGGAACCTGGAATTTTGAGTTACTCGGAACGATTCACGAGATCGATAAATTGGTTTAAAACGATTAGCAAAATCGATTTTCTAAACTTATGAAATGAAATCGATTTCAGGCAGATCGCATCTCTAGTCGTCAGTTTAGATTTTGGCGTTGAAAGGTTATCTTGTAGTTGCCTGTTTTTTTCATAATAATTCAATAAGAAAACAATACAAGAGTGTTTGAATCGTATCACGTTAAAATTTATTAACGAAAATGCCTTATGCCAATCAGCCTTCTGTACACATTACAGAACTCACAGACGATAATGTAAAGTTCGTCGTTGAAGACACGGAACTTAGCGTCGCTAATAGTATGAGACGTGTGTTTATAGCAGAAACGCCGACGATGGCTATTGATTGGGTACAGTTAGAGGCTAATTCCACTGTGCTTAGCGACGAATTTCTTGCTCATCGCATCGGTCTCATTCCACTCATATCAGATGATGTGGTTGACAAAATTCGTTACTCACGAGATTGTATGTGTGCTGATTTCTGTTCAGAATGCAGCGTAGAGTTTACACTGGACGTAAAATGTACAGGAGATCAGACCAGGCACGTCACTACTGCAGATCTGAAGTCGAGCGATCCGAGAGTGGTTCCAGTGACATCAAGACACAGGGACGAGGACCAAGCTGACTATGGTGAGACTGATGAGATCTTAATCATTAAACTACGTAAAGGTCAGGAATTGAAGTTGAGAGCATACGCAAAGAAAGGGTTTGGTAAGGAACATGCTAAATGGAACCCAACTGCCGGTGTTTGCTTTGAGTATGACCCTGACAATATCATGCGGCATACACTGTTTCCCAAACCTGACGAGTGGCCAAAAAGTGAACACACTGAGCTTGATGAAGACCAGTATGAAGCAGAATTTAATTGGGAGGCAAAGCCAAACAAATTCTTTTATAATGTGGAGTCATCAGGTGCACTTAAACCAGAAAACATTGTTCTCATGGGCATTGTGGTGTTGAAGAATAAACTACTCAATCTACAAGTACAGTTGGCACAGGAAGCACAAAATGATGCATTAGCTATAAATTAGTTTGTTAGATATTATTATTAAAAGTTTGATCATTTAACTTTATGAATGTGTTATTATTTTTAGAGTATGTAAATAATAATTACCGATGGATTTCGTAGATACTTCTCCATGTTGAAAGTAATAGTGTTGCTGCAGTAACTGACAAAATCAAACTGTTTGCAACTAGATCAATCACTGGGTACTTGCATCATGCAATGTAATTATGTTCAAGAGAATGTAAAATGTAATTGCATTCAAAACTCGTTTAGCGAGACAATTTGGTTAATCCAGTTCTATTCTTTGGATCATAAATCTTAATAGCAAGTTAAATTACAAGAATGCATTTGTTATCAGTGATACCTAGCTATTTTAACAGAGGTAGCTGATTAGTGAAATATTAGTTCAATTTTTAATTAGCATTATGATTTGCTTGTGTATTATTGCATCTTCCATAACTAACTACTAGCTACTACTAACACACTGTAGTTTGTTTGCCTGTCCACATCCCGAGTCAATTTTATTTACATTCAAGGACCCATCACATCTCCACTTATAAACACACCTGTCAGCACAGCTTGGACAAATTGTTAAAATTTAAATGATAGTAAAGTCCTGAAGTAATGAGATACATACTTAGGCCTAGTTTAGACTCCAGATCTTCCAAATTGCAAATTCACTTACTTTTTTATGTTCTGTCAAATATTCTTACTAGATGTTTGAAGTGTTATTTGTGGAGATGAAATGAACAAATGTTTTTGGAATTTTTTATACATTGCAAACAGCAAGACCATTTCTTTCAATTATTGTGTGAGCTGAGTCCCATCTCCTTAGCACAAAAAAAGTTATGCAGACTTTAGCCATATTGTACAACATCAAGCAGTTATTGATCCCAGCCCTGTTTAGATTCAGCCTAACTAGACGAAATTAAATAGGTACTAGTTTCCAACTCCTCACCTTCGCCCTACTGAGCGCAGTAACGCCCAGCGCAGTGATACTGCGTAGCTAAGCGTGGGCGAAGCGGCCCCTTGCCCACAGCCTCCAAAGGGCCTGCAACGGGTCTTGCAGGAATAAACGCTCGGGTGTCACCATTGTGCGACTCGCATGTGTAACATATGGTGGAAGTTTCCTCTCCTCCGTGACCTCGTGGGGGGCAATCAACGGTGGCGACTCGAGCGTTCGGCTAGGTACAGTGCGAAAGTGAGTGAGAAATGTAACCTCCTGATGAAATGAACGATACGAACTTATAATAATAATCAATATATATAAAAGGAGAAACTAACTGACTGACATATCAATACACAGAAAAACTACTGGGACTAGAAACATGAATTTTTGCACAAGGTTTCGTGGTACGATGTAGGCGAGCACTAAGAGAGGATTTTTCAAAATTCACCCCTTAGGGGGATGAAACGGGAGTCCAAAGTTTGTATGGAGAAACCTATTTTCACGCAGGTGAAGCCGCTGGCATAAGCTAGTATATAAATAAAAAATAATACTTGGACTTGGTTTGATCATATTAGCGGCCTATCAGTGCACCCTGTGCCTGGACAGCGCTGGCACGGCCCTAGTTACGGCACTGCTCAGAAGCATACCTCCATGAAGATATACAGTAATAAGGAAAACTAAACTGTCTTTTGATGATCTCAAGTAGTAAAATATATGAATAAAGGTAAAAAGGACAAAAACATTGAGCGAGAAATCGGTGTTCATACTTAAAAAGACTAGTGATGTTACGAATGTCAGATTTCTCACATTCGCGTATGCGAATATTCAATTTAAATATTCGCGAATGCGAATGCGTATATTGACTTGTTCAACAAAGTGCGCGCAAAATGTCATACAGGTTTGACTTTTCGTGTCAGTCAGTTTTATACCGAACATAGCAGAGCCAGAACCACAGAGTACATTTTTAGGGTTCCGTAGCCAAATGGCAAAAGACGGAATCCTTATGGATCCGTCATGTCTGTCTGTCTGTCCGTCCGTATGTCACAGCCACTTTTTTCCGAAACTTCGAAACCAAATTGCCTGCTGCGGTCTTCCCGTCCAACTATAATTTAGGTGTCTTCAAGGCTAAACTAGTGCGCCTGACCATCAATGATTGCATCTCCGCTTACCATCAGGTGGGATCGCAGTCAAGCACTGGTTTATATCATTCAAAAAAAAAAACTAAGAACTATACTGTTGAAACTTGGTAAGTAGATGTATTCTGTGAACCGTATTAAGATTTTCATACAGAAATAGAAAAAAAAAACAATAAATTTTGGGGTTCCCCATACTTAGAAGTGGAACTCAAATTTTTTTTTTCGTCGAACCCATCGTGTGGGGTATCTATAGTCTTGATCTTGGACAAGATCAGGTCTTCAAAAATGATATGGAGGTTTCTAATATTTTTTTTTTTCTAAACTGAATAGTTTGCGCGAGAGACACTTCTAAAGTGGTAAAATATGTGTGTGTCCCCGTGTAACTTCTAAAATAATAGAATGATAAAACTAAAAAAATATATGATGTAATGCAAACTTCTACCGAAAATGGGTTTTAACGAGATCTAGTAAGTAGTTTTTCTTAAATCGTAAACCGCAATTTACCTTTCAAATTTGTACCCTCAGTGCGCGAGTCCGACTCGCACTTGCCCAGTTTTTTTATATAATACCTAATAATACATCATTTATTTTCAGGCATCTTAGCCCATAGATACTACGGATACGGTAGTACTCCGCCTAAGCGGGGCAGATTTCCACCGTATGCTCCACCGTTTCGCCCGAATCTTTAACAGGAACCTCCCGAACCTGCTCTCTGGTCAGGATTTTCGTCAGGCGGAAGGTAAGGGAGGGTGCCGTGGTGCCTCTCTAGCCACTCCTCACGAGGACTTACCGCTCTGCTTGTGATTTGACCAATAGCGCTATACCTATAGTTACAGACATGCCATGTTCGGGCTTTTATATAAACTGAAAAGAAGCTTAAGATGCCATTAAATATCTGTCACTAAAATAACATAGTTTTGTCAGATTATCATTAAAATGTCGTGACAATAAACTAAATTATAAATTTCATTAATAAAATTCTTTTCATAAAGAAAAATTAACAAAAAAAATGTACCTACAATTTAAAAAAAAACTGTAAACCTGCAAATTAAATGAACGAAGAAATTATAAAGCAAAATATAATTTTCATATTATTTTTTACAATAGTACTAGAGAGAGTCCTCACTAAAACATGTCTCAAGTAGCTGAATCTGAACCAACTGTGTCATTTTTAACGTGCAATATCCCTGGCGATAGCTTTCCGAAGGAATATGAACCTCGTACTGAAGAGCCTGAGGTAAGCATCTACCTAAATAAGTAAGTACCTCAGTACCTACCTACATCTTCGGAGAATTTTGATTATGTGTTCCATGAATCCTGTAAGTGTAAAATACAAATACATACAAATATTATAAACACGAAAATTTGTATGTATGAATTTTTGTTACTCTTCAGCGTAAAAACTACTGAAAGCTACTGAATGGATTCTAATGAAACTTTAAAATAATATAGGTTAGAAATACATGAGAATAACACTAGGCTATAATTTATAAAGATATTGTGTGAATTATCCAAAATATCTTGACGCCTTCACAACTAAACTGCAGAACTAATTTTGATGAATTTTGGTATATAGCTACTCGAGGTACTAATCCTGCGCAGACGATGTCGCCGTCACCAGTTAGTATATTATAATTCCCTAGAAGTACAATTCGGACCTGATAATGAAGCGTGTCTGAAGGGACGCACACAATAAAATTGGTAGTTTTTGAGGAGTTTACATACCTACCTAATTGCCACAAAACTAACACCCAACTGCAGTCTGCTGACTGGTAGTTTCTTTACAAAGAGTTCACTTTATGCTTCACCAGAAACCATGTCCCATCAACGAAATAATTTAAATTACATCTGTTCTTCAGGAAATTAATAAAAAACCTATAACGGATACGCCTAGCAAACATAAATTAAAATTGCAAGACATTCAAGATGCGCAAAATCGTATCAAGAAGTATGTTGTCTGCACACCAGTTATTGTGAGTTTCAGTCGTTTGTCTCAGCAGATAAAGTCCATTTTTGCACATAAGAACATCTCATTTGGAGGGAATTCCACAGTCATATCACCCAGTCTTGTAGGGCAATCCTTCTCTATTATCTACCGGTATCTAATAAAGCTCACTACGGTAGAAAATGTACTCTTATGTTATGTATATATTATATTATATCTATCATGTAGGGGTAACCTCATCAACTAGCCCCCTTTTTTTTTTTTTTTTTTATTGTGTGGGAAAATCATCCTAATGACATCCCCGCTCTTGGGCGGAGCGGGAGATAGTGTCAGACTCTTACTGACTAAAAACCCACTCCTGTTCCTTCGTTGCCTTCGTCCCAGGGCCCCGGGTTCCGCTTTCACACTACCCGTGGCCCCAGTAGGCTTCGACCCTGCTGGGCCCCTACGATTTGCTGACATCTCCTTGAGGCGCGCGTGGAACAATACGCGCCGTCGACGACTTGGGCTCGGTCCGGACGGTTACCGGACGGTCAGACGGCGAGCCACCCATTGCTCGCCGTCTGCAAGCCCGCGCCTACGGTGGCCGGAAATCGGAATCGGAATCCCGGCGGCGGTTGGAGCGTAAGGACCGTTGCCTCACGCGATCGGCCGCCTCCTTAGCTAGCATTACTGCTTCGCAGAAGGAGGCGACCGCCTGCCACTCCTCCTCGCTCCGGAGCATGGCCTGAACCAAGGCCCGGCGCGAGAGATCACCGCCGCCGATTGCCCCCACGAGGTCACGGCGTTGCTCTGCCCAAGCGGGGCACACCTCCACCGTGTGCTCCACCGTGTCCTCCGGGTGGGCCACACAGTGGCGACACCCGGGCGTCGTTTCCGCACGAATCCGGTGCAGGAACCTCCCGAACTTACCGTGTCCGGTGAGGACCTGCGTCATGCGGAATGTGAGGACGCCGTGAGGTCTTTCCAACCACGCCTCAAAGAGGGGACTTACCGCCATAATTGTGGCGTGCCCAACTAGCCCCCTTCAGAAATGTCTGTATTGATCCACTGCTTCATATAATGTAAGAAATGGTAAGATCACTAGAGGTGCGGCTACAAAGGCACTGCAACTAAAAATGGAACAATGTGTTTTCATATTTAAAAAAAAATATATGACTATTAGAACATTACTTATCTGAGTCGGGTCAGTCTGTGGGAGCCTTTAGCTGTACGGTTAACTGGTTTGAAAGCCACGTATTTATTCGTAGCATGGTCATGGGTTGCAGAAGTTTTGTATGAAAATGTACATACAAAGCGAGGATAAGTAGCTACACGTGTCAGGCTGCTGTGACATCAGCACCTTAATAATTATTCTGTCATCTAACTAACGTGTAGTCATCAGCGTCAGCTTATCATCAGCAATGAAGCCGAAATAGCAATGAAGCTGAATAGTGAAGTCGTCTCAATAACCCCTTTCTTTTACTTTATATCTTTATATAAATATATATATGTATATATTATATTAAACTATATAAATATGTTTATTTTGTATATAAACCACCCATCTTTATGCACCTGCCACATTTTCTCTTCACCACCCTAGGTTGACTGGTAGAGAATGCCTAAGGCATTAAGTCCGCCTTTGTACTTTTGTGTTTAAAAAAAAATGTGGGCATTCACACAATGCCTATGGTGGTGATTCCGATGACCCTATTGAATTGTTTTTAATATAAGTAAATAATACCTACCTAATAAAGTACCTTAGAACACTAATAAGAGAATATGTTTTAGGAAGCAAAATATATAGGAAGATCATTTTGCAATGTCATGTTGAAATGCGAAAACTTACAAAATACGGGAAGGTACGTATATAAGAATTTAATAGTTGTATAGGACCAACGGAACATGTCTTATTAATATTTTTTTAATTGTATTGTAGTTTCAAAGCGCGTGGAGCCTGCAACGTTTTCACCATCATGTCGCATTCAGATAGGAGCAAGGGTTGCACTGTGTCCGGGGGCCGAAACTTCGTCAGCGCTATGACATATTATGGGTTCCGGCAGTCGGTTCCTATCAATGTGGTTGTTCCTAAGGACTGCCCACTCGTCGACAAGCATCGATACAAGGAGAACTTTGCAATCGTGAAGGTTCATGGCAATGACCACAACGATGCCAGCCTGCATGCTCTCACTTATTGTGATGAAATCGGATCCACTTATGTGCACGGGTAAACGATATTTACAATTTCTAATAATATCATTTTAGATAGAATGTTGGAAACCAACTTTTTTAGGGTTCCGTGCCTCAGAAAGAAAAAATGGAATCCTTTTAGGATCACTTTGTTGTCCGTCTGTCTATCTCCCTGTCTATCTGTCAAGACCTTTTATCTCGGGAATGCGTGGACGTATCGAGTTGAAATTAAAGTCATATACTCCTATGAAACTGTGAAAAAATCAAACATCTAAGTTAACGCAAAAAAATAGATTCGGTCGTTTATGTCGCCAAAAACGTGTATTTCGACACACAAGGGAATCAAAATTCATAGGGTACTTCCCGTTGACCTAGAATCCTGAAATTTGGCATGAAGCAAGGTCTCATAGTACAAGTATAGGTAAAAAATCTGAAAACTGTAAATTTGTAGTTACGTTACAAAAAAATCTTTTTAGCGATTCGAAAAAACTCTTCGTAACTTAGGTAATTCGGGAATTTAACTGTTTTCATAGACCAATAGGTTTGTACCGAATCCTTAGTGCGCGAGTCCGACTCACACTTGCCCAGTTTTTTTTAAATTTATCCATTGTCAATTTAAATCATAAGAAAGTAATTCAACAACAAATCATAATTCAGGTTTAGGATTTAGGTAATAATGACTTTGAATTTGATAATGTTTTTTTTTTATACTGAGACCTAAGCCTTTTACATGGGGTAACAGAAATGGGTAGTCGTATTTTAGATATTGCTTCTGGCCGTGGTAATTAACAATTTAGGGAAGTCATACGCAATTTTTAAAAAAAGTAGGGTTTTTCAAGGTGAGGTTAAATTATTTTCGGAATCAACTGAAATTATCTTGAAGTTGATCGTTTCTGTGGATAGAAGTAGTATTTAAAATATGACCACCTATTCCCATTATATCCTGTAGGCGTACAAAACTGATCGTTCATTCGGCAAAGTGCTTATGACAGCTGTAAGTAACATAAGCCGATCGGTTTCTGCCTGCAATATTTAAAGAAACCTAACATGAAGGAGAGAACGGGGGTTATCTCGCTCCTCGGGTAGGCTCACTGTTTTTTTTTTTTTTTAATTTTTTTTTTAATTGATATAAACCAGTGCTTGACTGCGATCCCACCTGATAGCTGTAGCCCCCGTCATCCCTTTCGAACCTATGAAACATGAATGTGTTAGGTTCGAAAGCCTATGAGTGTTTAAAAAAAGTTTTCCACATAGGTCATAGAGGTGACAAGTATATTGGAATCGGTAAGGCGGCCTAAGGTAACATACTATATTCATTCGTTAATGCAGGACAGACCGATTGGACTTAATTGCGGGTTATGGCACACTGGGACTGGAATTGTTGACCCAACTGGAAAACATGGACGCCATCCTGTGTCCTGTCGGCAGCGGTGGGCTTGTGGCGGGTCTCCTGATGGCTGTCAAGAGCCTTAAGCCCAACTGCCTGATATACGTAAGATAAGTTGATAACACACATATATATGTAAACCATACTATCTAGTAATAATAATACAAAACCATGCCAGTTTAGGTGACCGTTTCTAACTATTTTTTGCGCTTATGGTTACAAAATGCGCAAAATATTAAATTACCTTTATTTTTTTTCAATTTTCCTAGTTTACGTCTAGGAGGCGTCGCAATGAGTAGTGCGATGCATGAGAACGGTGCAAATACACTGGATGCACCGTAGAAAAAGCTGGTTCTGTTGATTTAGATAGATATATTTTTTAATGTACACCAATAATAAAATTACAATGGGAACTTAAAATTCCCATTGTAATTTTATTCGTCTTATCGCTAAAAGCGATTTTTTACAGACAACCTTTGGATGGATTTGTCACAGAAGGAGAAAAAGACGTTACTTAGTCATACGCCTGTTTAGGAGTGCTTTCGTGCTATCTTGTAGTTTAATTTTCCTGCCATCCGTCCCATATTATACCATACCTACTAATATTTGATAATTCAGTTAATTCATACACCATTTTCGCTAGGGCGTGGAATGTTCGGCTGTACCCACAATGACTAAAGCGCTCCAAGAAAAGAAGCCCGTCATGATCCAGCAGAAACCGACCATTGCTGACAGCCTCTGTTGTGGTATCGCTAGCCAAAACGCTTTCAACATTATCAGGGGATACCTCGATAGAATGGTTTGTCTGAACACTATTAAAGGATAGTTACTATCATTAAAATGTTAGAAACAGGTTGGGCACTCGGCTATAAATGCAGCGACCTTTGTGGTGTTGTTGATTTTTACTTACATAAAGTAGGATATATATCAAAAGATAGTCAAAAAAACTGCTATTTAGTAAAACAGCACCTCGCCGTTCTTAGATATCCTACTAATATTATAAACGCGAAAGTTTATATGTATGAATGTCTGTTACTCTTTCATGCAAAAACTACTGAATGGATTTCGATCACACTTGGTACACGGGTAGACCATGTCCTGAAATAGCACATAGGATACTTTTATCCCGGGGTATGTTCCCTTGGGATATTTTTTTGCTATCACGTGGGCGAAGCCGTTGGCTGTAGTTAGTATTTTATACGATCTATGTAGCAAAACCAAAAACAGTATTAAAAAAAAAATGTCAACTTGTAGATAACAGTGGATGAATCGTGGATTTCGCGAGCTATGATAAACATTCTGGAGCGAGAGAAGATGGTGGTGGAAGGAGCGGCGGCGTGCCCCGTAGCCGCGGTGATGGCGGGGAAAGTCCCGGAGCTGCGCGGAAAAAAGTAAGCCGACGTACAGGGTGCACGTCAATGCTCACACATACTACAAGTTACAGGCGTCTGCGATCTCTCCTTACTATGTATTTTATACTTGATGATATCATATCAAGAAACTCAGAAAGTGTAGGACATGATTAATAATGAGATTATAACTTTGGATGCCACAATGTCCAGCAATAGACATCTTACGACAGAAATAATAATGCCTACTTAACAACAACCTTTCGACAAGATCTTGTCATGAGTAGTACATTTTGTGCCTTGAAGTGGAAACCTTTGCGAGAGTAATAAATACTGGAGATCAACCTACCTACTGCTGGAGTTGATTGTTCAATGTTTGTTGCAGCATCGTGTGCGTGCTATCAGGAGGCAACATCAACAGCAGTCGCATGTCGCGCGTCATCGACCGCGGCATGGCGGCCGAGGGGCGCCTCGTCAAGTTCAGCGTGACGCTGCCAGACGTGCCTGGCGCCATGGCCAAGCTATTGGCCAAGGTCATGGACATCGGCGCCGACGTCAAGAGCTTTGTGCCCGAGCGCGCCTGGATGAGACGGGACATTTTTACTGTTTCTGTATGTGTTTTACATTTTTGAAAGGCTCAAATCATCAAGTATCTACCTACATCAAATAAGATCTGTGTAGATGGTATTTCTTGTTGTAGTTTCCTCAGCAGCTAGATCAACTTAACAGAATAAATAATCCTTATCTCCAACTAATTAATGTGACCTTAATTATATTAATCTTTCGATAGCCACAACATAAAACTCATCAATATGGCTATGATCGATAGTATTCTAAAAAAATGCGAGGCAAGGCAAGATTGATATAACGTACATTACGATTCCAGGTAAATATGCTGATTGAGACAAGTGACCTGCATCATGCAAAGGACTTGGAGAAGAAGTTGCTGAAGGACTACCCACACTCACACTTTATCATGTTATAATTTGATTTGTTTTCATTCAGTTTCGTACCTGTGCCTGTAATCATGCTCACACTTAACAATTTTGATACAAATGATAATAAATTAAATTAATTACTTATTGAATTTCTATCAAATGTGCTTTTTTTTGTTTTATAAGCCTTTTTTTAAAATTGATTTTCATACAATATAAAAGAACCTTTAAGGGCAGGACAAGTCAAAGTTCTAAAAGGGCTCGTTTTTAGAGTCACGTTGCTTAACTCGATTCACCGGTCAAGGAAAGACGGTTGCGTGAAACGTGACATTACCAGAGACAACTTGAGAATTACGCTCAAAAAAGAACATAGGCGATGCCTGCCACAAACAGTATCGTATCCTCCGCACCTTTCTATACAACACTGTATGCGCCGTACCATGTGGCCATGTCCACTCAACGCTTCTGTACGAGAGTACGAGAGAGTTTATCTCTCGTAGTTAGCTAAGGCTTAATTATTTCCGCGACGCATCGCACAATGTCACATTCAACGCGCTTCCATAAACTGGCCATAAGGGTGCTTGCTAAAACTTTACCCACGCCAGTTTTAGCGTACGCCCTTGTATATAAGTCCACGTCCAGTCCAAGTTCCACAGCTTCATATCGAAGCACGTATTTTGTGTACGGGTAGGACAAGTGCATCATTCGATTCACCTCTGCTCCTCGAGGAAGGTCAGCAAAGTCGTGACTCTGTCACATGTGCTTGGATAGCGTAAGCCCATTTGCGCGGAGCCTGAGTATGAACCCACTCTGTGCACCGGTGCTTTTTCTTGAAATAAAACCCTCACCAGTTAGCTGCTTCTACTACTATTTGTTAGGTACTTCTTACATTAAAACTTCATCGTGTATTCTGCCATAAGTTTTGTCAGTTTGCAAACCAGATTTACTTGACAGCTGAAAACATGAGCAAATAATATAGGCTTACAGTTCAGTATTTACATAAATTCTAAATTCTAGTTTTAATGTCCAAGATAATACAGAAAATGGTAATCATTGAACTTTACACAACCCAGAAAATATATCAATGGCAAAAGTATGTATTTAGGCGAGCGTTTGATTTCAGACTGATTACCCCGACAAGGATGACCAGCCGCACGTCTTATCGTTCGGTGAAATCAAACAAGCTGCAGAAAAGATCGAAGGGGGCATCATACATACACCACTTTGTGTAAGTAGAGTGTCGAAGACTCGAAAAAAAATTAAAACAAGTTTATCGAAATAACTGTCAAGTTTCTTATTATGCCTAATTATAAATAAGCTGTTATGTTTTCAGGAAGCTAAAATCAGTAAATACATGGACTACAATATCTATTTGAAATGTGAAAATTTACAGTATACGGGCAGGTAAGCATTAGTAAATTTATGCCAAATAATCGTCGAGACGAACATGCAAATGAAACAATTTCCAACTACTACAGCGGAGGCAGAGGCGAGAGCGTAGCGTATCGGTTTATTTACTACAGTGTAGCCCACTCGCTTATAGCTGATCGGTTTATATACTACGGCGTAGCCAGAGGGCTACAAGAGCATAGCATAATTACTTTCGGTTTATTTGCTACAGTGTAGCGCTGTTGCACGGAACGGTTTATCTACTACTACAGCGGTAGCATAGCCAGCCCCCCTAGCCAAGTTACAATCGTATCGTTCGCGCTGAACGCCTAGAGTAGGCCACGCCTCCGATTCCTTTGTTCTGACGTCATCTCAAGGCTCAGTCACGTGGTCGTTCGGCGCGAACGAAACGATTGTAACTTGGCTAGGGGGGAGCCTTCTGCCCCCCTAAAGCGTAGCATATCGGTTTATTGGCTACAGTTTAGCCCTCTCTCGTAGCAGATCGGTTTATATACTACGGCGTAGCCAAAGGCTACGAGAGCGTAGCTTATCGGTTTATTTATTACAGCGCGCAGCGTAGGTTGTAGTGGATCGGTTTATCTACTGCTACAGTGGCAGCGTAGCCTTTTACGCTTTTGCCTTTTGGCTACGCTACCGCTGCTTAAGGCTACGAGAGCGTAGCGTAACGGTGTATTTGGGAAAGCGTAGAAAGTGTTGCGTTCGACGCAAGAGAATCGAAATGAATCGGTCGTAACTTGGCTAGGGGCTGTTATAGACTTATAGCGGTTTGTTATATTTGCTACAGCGTAGCCTTGCCATAGTGGATCGGTTTATACGGCTTGCAGTTTGCAGTGTAACGTAGCCTTTTAATTAGCAAGATAGAACTTCTGCGTCTACACGTGTCCCAAGTAATTGCCTATAGTATACAGGGACCCTGTATTATCCAATATTTATTATTATAAGTATTTTGTAATTGCATTTAGTTGCGCCGAGCGTGGCGTACGCAACGCATTGTTGTCGTACGGCGCGGAGGCAACCTCGCGCGGCGTGATCGTGCCGTCGCGGGCCAACATGGCGCTCGGCACGGCGTACCAAGGCGGAACTCTCGGCGTGCCGGTACCTACTTATATACTTGTATTAAACTACAATGTAGAATTATAATGGCATTACCGTCCCGTATGGGTTCCGTAGAGCTATTCTGTAAAAATGTCATCATGGAATCTTAGGTGTGGTGAATATTCGTAGGCGTGGGCTTGCGTTCGGCTGTCCGGTAACCGTCCGGACCGAGCTCGAGTCGTCGACGGAGCGTAGCATGCGCGCCTCAAGGAGATGTTAGCAAAACCGTCGGGGCTCAGCAGGGTCGAAGCCTACTGGGCCTTGGGTTCGCTTCTGAAAAAAAAACCCGGGGCCATGGAATGAAGGCAAAGATGGAACACAGGAGTGGGATTTAGTCAGTAAAAGTCTGACACACCCTCCAGCTCCGTCTTAGAGCGGGAGAAGTCATTAGATGATTTCCAACCCAAAAAAAAGTTTTGGTGAATATGAAGTAAGCTGTCAATCTCTAGCAGCAAGGGAATGACAGCTCGCTTTGCCTTAGTCACAGTGAGCTTGTTACGGGATTCAAGGACTACTCATATGAATTAATGCTCACACACCTACACTCATTCATTTCATATATTCATTTTCTACAGTTGCTGTGTTATCTAGATATTACTACCAAAAATGGTACCAAAAAGGGTTCATGGTGGTATTATATAAAAAGAAACCGCAAAATCTCCGACTCCTAAGATACAGTCCGGTACCTAGTTTAGGTGCTCTAGAATTCGACAACAATTTTGACTGATCTGTACAACCTACAGTTTCTCTATGCTATGTTCTGGTTTTTGTTTTTATGTACAAATAAAGTATTGTTAAAGTGTAAAAACAACCCTTTGTATGCAGGTGACGGTGGTGATGCCGGAGCGCACGCCCCCCGCGCACGCGCAGCGCTGCTCCGAGCTTGGCGCCGACGTAGTACTGTGCGGCGACTCGCTTGAAGACGCCATCAAGTACGCGCGCAAGGTGCACCACGAAAACAACCAGATACTACTCAAGTAAATAGATTTTACGGTACTTTACTGGTTTTAGGGCGCCTTCAATTTATATGTTTTTGACGGCTGGCTGCAGTACCGTAGCGGTGCGTTAGTGCGGTACTGCGCACGGAATATCGTTTTTTTCATACAAAGGCAACAGCCCTGCGCCGGTACAGCGAACGCTCGTCGGCGACACCAAACGCCTAAATTGAAAGCGTATCTGACTGCCGTGCATTCGTATACGCAATATCAGTCAATCATTAGGTCACTTCGACGATACCATTTTCAACATAACTATTCAGAACCATTTATTTATTTATATGGTCATAGTCGGTAAACTATCTTCATTGTGATATCTATATGAGTATGAAGTTCCGTTGGCCATTTCTGGTCTTCTTCCTCAGTTCCGCTTAAGTTCTCGATGAAATTACCAAAATCACTATATTGTTGCCTATAATGGAGATTGGTCCCATTATATACAGGGTTATTTTTAAAACGCCAACAACCTTGCAGGAATATATTACTTACATCATAAACAACAACTTTTGTTCTATGACTTTTTACAAAACATAATACATTTAAGGGCCCCTTCTTTCGAAAGTTTAGGCATTTTACGCACCGAGACGGCTTGCGCCCGCGTTGCACAGGAGCCGTCGCGATATGAACTCCGGTGACCTATGGCGGCGGGCGAACACGCCACAGTATAGATAAATAAATCAGTATTTCAAATATTATTGGCGTGCTGGTAATAATAGCTTGTTTGCAACAAAAACGTATAGCTTGATGTGCTGTCCACTGCACTATTGACTGTAAACACTAATACACTTAGGTATATCGTTATAAATGTATGACTTTTTTTTATTGCTTGGTAAAATCATCAAATGAGTCCTTCCGCTCTGGGTGGAGCAGAAGGGACTGTCAGACTTGTACTGACTAAAATCCACCCTGTTCCTTCGGTTGCCCTTTGCGTTCCAGGGGCAGGCAAAAGGCAGGCGATGATCATTCTGTTGAACTTAAAGAATGGTTGTAGAAGATTTGGTGAGTAATATAATGAAAGACAAATATGATTAATTATAATATAATAAAATAAAATATCTAGGTACCAGCATCAAAATTAATATTCATTAAAATTAAAATTCATAAAAATTTAGTGATCGTGTGCTAGGTCCAGGTTCATTTACATCGACCGATATATTCCTCAATGCTGGGCGCGAGTCTCTTCTAAGAGGGTCAAAGCCACAGTCCTCATGGCGCTCCCCTTTGCGTTGGGAACTAGGACCTGATAGCAAATCAGGTTTGTTTTGCGTTAGAGATTACTCATTTTCCTTATTTTCGGATGATTTGTTCTCTTCAAGTGTCAGATTTCTTATGCCCATACCACGCGTATGTCTAGGGTTCACGATTTCAGGAAGTAGGCATTATATAGCATTATATATAGGTTCAACGTTATAGTAATCATCTTCCTCTTTTTGATTTTCAGCTTCAACAATAATGGAATCATCTTCGTCTTTTCCAGTTGTCCTTTGAAATTTGTCTTCTTGATTTTCAGCTTCAAAAATAATGGAATTATCTTCGTCATCCCTAGTTTTTCTGCAACAATGGAATGTCATTAACGTAATGAAACGGATTTGGTTTCAAAGTCACCGAAATAAACTTTAACAAAAAATCATTTACTGCCATGTTACATCCCATAATAGGATACATAAGACACGTGATAAGTAATAAAACTAAAGCGCGACGAGAGATAACTTCAAACTTGTAGCGGATGAATAAAACTGCTCCGCCATAGTATATGCGAGAGGCCATGGTAGAGCGTACGAATGTCTCACTTCAGGCAGTCTCCAAGTGGGGCGAAACCAATCTGGTAAGATTCAACGCCGCCAAAACACAAGCGTGTCTGTTCACCGCTAACAGGAGCCCGTTCACCTTGGCTCCTGGTTTTCAGAATGTAACCCTGAAGTGCACCGACCGCCTTCTGCTCTTAGGAGTTGAAATTTCCTCAGACCTCAATTTTGGGCGGTTCATTGAGTCCAAAGCCAAGGTAGCTGCTAGAAAACTAGGCGTTCTTGCAAAGGTCCAACGGTACTTCACACCGGGACAGCTTCTAATGTTATACAAAGCACAGGTCCGATCGTGTGTAGAGTACTGCAGTCACATATTAGCTGGTGCTGCAAAATGTCATCTGGCAGCTTTGGACTCGGTGGAAAGGCGTGCGAAGAGGCTAATCGGGGATCCAGATTTGGTTAAGTCCAATCTACAAAGCCTCGAGCACAGGCGCAGGGTAGCCAGCCTATCGGTATTTTACAGGTTACATTCTGGAGAGTGTGCGCGGGAATTGCATGACTTGATTCCGCCATCTCCTTTCTACCAGCGGACAACCCGACGAACGGCGAGTATCCACCCTTACGTTGTTGAAACTTCAACGGTCCGGACTAAGCGTTTCGCTTCGTCGTTTATACCGCGTACATCGAAGGACTGGAACAATTTGCCTGCTGCGGTCTTCCTGTCCAACTATAATTTAGGTGTCTTCAAGGCTAGAGTGAATAGGCTCTTAATAAACTAGTGCGCCTGACCATCAATGATTGCATCTCCGCTTACCATCAGGTGGGATCGCAGTCAAGCACTGGTTTATATCAATTTAAAAAAAATAAAAAATATTATGTAATATGTACATAATGTACTTACGCATACTGTCCTTCTTTAGAGTGCCCATCGGTACTTTTTTTGGACATCAAAGTACCTTTTCCGGTACGTGGTCTCAGAGCACTGGAATGGAATAAATTTCATTACATATTTTCAAAAAAATCAAATTAACAAACACTAATTACTAGAGTTATAAATAAAACCTGATACATATATAAAAATCTCGTGTCTTGACCAGTTTTTTGTAAATATTTGGTAGGTTTGAGAATAGGTCATAGGCTATTTCTATAGCGGCCGGCCGATTTCTACCTACTAAACGCAGCGCGACCATAAACCGTGCTCTAGGTACTTACCTAGTGAGTACAAGTAGTGACCGATAGCCATTGTTCAATTTCTTTCAAATCTTCATAAACATAATAAAAGAATGTAATAATAAAAATAAAACACAACATACCTAGGTACTTACATCTCCTTGAATTTGACCAGGATGCAAAACTGCACTTTGTAAAGGTATAAGAATGTTTCCATTATAGATTTAAAATTCTAGTCATACTGACTTCACTGGTCTGTGTAGAGGAGTAATTATATTATGACGTATTTATAGAATAAGTACTTACGCAATACATTTTCGTATTTTCTTCACTTCAGATACCCTTTTTTCTTAATTTTGTTTTTTCTATTCGCCATTGCAATTACTTATAATACAACACGTTTATTTACGCGCGCGGCAACAATAATTTGTGGTCGCGAACAAAAGTTGCGTAGGTCCTCCCTCGATGATGTCCGGCAGGACACTGGCGCGGTGCGTGCGTGCCGTTTTCACGTATTTATTTTATATAAAAAAAATTAAGTGCCATATTATAAATTTATCCAAAAATATCCCTGTCAAACCCGTTTAGTAAATGAAATGTTAAATTTTCATAAAAGTTGCGTTCCCCCAAGTCTCATAAAACTTAAAATACTTTCAAAATCGACTTTACTTCAGATTTTTTTTTTATCGAGTGAAATGTTAAATAATCTGTTTTTAACCAAAAAAGTCACTAGATCAAAGATGTATCTATACTATATATTTTTTTACGGATTTAAATATGATGATTTCTCTGAAAACAACTCGATCTAGAAACGTAAATTTCGAATAAGGGGCCCTTAACAAAAACAAACCTTCAAGATTTCATTGTTCTTTCTAACACATTTCAACTCTGTATTTTGCTGTACCTACCTACGCCCCCCGAGCACTCCCCGCTCCCCTCCGCTATTGTACTATCGCTTGCCTCGCATAGACTTCGTAACATTTAGAACGTTCTATTTAAATATTCTTATTTTTGTATGAAAATCTGAGGAACCAATATATAATAAATTTTGAAAAGTTATAGAACAAAAATTGTTGTTTATGATGTTCTCAAAATAGTGCTGAGAGGTTGCCGGTGTTTTTAACCGACTTCTAAAAAAGGAGGAGGTTCTCAATTCGGATGTTTGTAATTTTTTTTTATGTTTGTTCGCGCATAACTTCGTCGCTTGCCAACCGATTTGAAAAATATTTTTTTTTTAGATAGGGTATACTTTCCAAATGGTCCCATAGTCACCAAGTCAGGATCTGATGATGGAATCTTGGCGAAGTCGAGGGTACCTACTCCTCAAATATTATAGGCAACTGCACAGTGATTTTGGTATTTACATCGAGAACTTAAGCATTTACAGTCAAAAAGTAACATTTGATGAAGTGGAACTGATGAAGAAGATTAGAAATGGTCAACGGAACTTCATATTCGCATAGATATCACAATGACGATAGTTAAGCGACTATGATAATACAAATAAATTAATGGTTCTGAATAGTTGAAAATGGTATTATCAAATTGATCTGATGATGATGATGGAGCCAGAAGGTAGGCACAGGAACTCCGTCATTAATCAATGTAACCTAGCCGTGTTTGGATTAATTGGAATTGTCATGATAAATAGGCACTTTGTTTATAAGTGTATCCCAACTAAAAAGTGTGAAATAAAAAACTTTTTACAAAAAAAAAATAACCGACTTCACTAAAAAAAAAACTAAAAGGATCAAAATAACTTTAATTTCGGAAGTGGGTGTTAAATAAGATACAAATAATACCGAGAAACATCGACTTCCAAAATTAAAGTTATTTTGATCCCTTTAGTTTTTTTTTTTAGTGAAGTCGGTTATCTTTTTTTTGTAAAAAGTTTTTTTTACAAATAACCCTGTATATCCTATATGAGGAAAATAAATATTTGCAAATCAGTCCATAAACGACGGAGTTCTCAGGTAACATACATAAAAAAAAAACATGCAACTGAATTGATAACCTCCTCCTTTTTTAGAAACCCGGTAAAAATATACTATGATCACACTTTACTAAATTAATTATGATATTTGATACTGAATATCTGAATTATTTGCCTCTTTTAATTGGACTTATAACTTGCTGACTGAATTATAACTTGCTCTTTACTTTGATTTTTACCCATTGAAATTATCATTTACTTTATTAATGCAAGAAGATAATAATATGTTGTTAATTCTATCTGGTAATTGCATACTTTGTCGCTTCGTTTGATTATTACAAATGGCCTTTCGTATGGCGGTTGCAATATTTGTTTTTAACTTCCCAATAAGCACATAACTACGAACTCAAGTTCCAGGTGTATAGAAATAGTTCTAGAACTTTTTTGCACAGTAGGTTTTGGCTTTAAGTTACTAATTATTTCTCCTAATTGTTGTACCTACCTACATATTCCTGTGAGTCGTAGAATTTCCTATATGTATCATAAAATTCAGCGGATAATACTAATCATATAGCGGAGCCATACACTAACAATGCTGCGCTTACACTAGTGTCGCATCTCGGTATCGCTTCCACGCCTAACAATATTGTCGGTAATTCGTCTAAACAATATTCAGTATTTAATTTCGCTCTGAGTGCCGCTTTTGCTTTTTTTCAGCAGGGCGGAAGCCTACTGGGGCCATGGGTTGACTTCTGAAAGGAGAACCCGTGGTCCTAGAACGCAATTTAAAGGGCAACTGAAGGAACATAGGTGTGGTTTTAGTCAGTAAAAGAAAGTATAACAAGTGGGAGAAATCATTAGATGATTTTCCACCTTAAAAAAGCAGTTACGCTACATTGACAATTAAATAGAAAAAGTTAGATTCATAACAATTTATCACATTAATTTAAAATATTAAAGGTTTTAAACTTAGTTATCCCCACTAGCGCCGATTGTACATACGTCTGTATAGCTTGAATGACCTTGAAAAACGGTTAATTGTCGTTTTGTACACGTTTGCACGATTTTTTTTTTTTAGCTAATATTTTGGTTTCTATGTCTTTGTATTTTCTAGAATAATCCAGAAAAAGTTTTTTTTTTGGTAATTTACGTAAAAACGCGCAATTACATAATAATAATACCCGAGGCTCCCGAGGGGTTAATAATTTGTTAATTTAAAATTATATACTTATTGAAAATTAAAAGTAATTAAGTAAGTGAATGTCGCGAGGCCTATCCCGCAGAAATCGTGATTATAAAAGGCCATACGCGAGCGACCATTCGGTAGGATGTTAGACAAAACCGAAAAATTTAAGCGCCCTCTGGCGACGCGATTACGATTGCCATATTTAATGAAAATCGTGAGGATCGCGTTTTCGCTCGGTGCTTACTCTGTGTTCAAAGTCAAATTCAAAAGTTTTTTATTTCACATAGGCCTACATGGGCACTTATAAAACGTCAGAAGCTAGTGCACGGTTCCAAATTGGTCGTTTCCTATGGAGAAGAACCGGCAAGAAATTCCATGGTTACCTACTCTTTAAAAAAAAAAAAAAATGTTAAAATATTTCCATATTACAGCATAAGTACATATTATGTAAGGGCAGTGTAGACTGGTCAATATTGTACTAAAAAGTACAATAAAAATAATCATAATAAAAAGTAACCTAAGAATTCGCGGAGTCAACAGTGTTCTCACATTCACATTATAAAAAAGAGGCTATATAAATAAAAGCAAGTAAAATAAATAATCACAATTATTAATAAATGATACATTAACAAAATAAATAAAAATAAAAAAAAAAATTACATAAGCAATGTGTTAGAAAAAAAAAAGTATATATTAAAATAATAATAAAAAAAAATTGCAAAAGCAATGTGTTAGAAAAAAAAAGTATATATTACAACAGAAAAAAGTATACGTTAGTCAACGAAGCCTACGTATAAAATGTACCTACGTGAAAAAAAAATTGGAATGTGATCAGTAGGTACCTACTTCTAGAGATTGGAAATAAATAAATTTAGGTATCTGTTTGTAACAAACGATTTGAGTAAAGTAATCCAGTATTTTTTTTTTCTATTCAAAATATGTGACTAGAATGACTTTTCTATTACCGATTATAACTTTGTTTACCTTCAAATTCTCTTTCAGTTCGGATGATCCGTTGGTAATGGCGGGTCTAGGCACGGTGGGCCTAGAAATCATCACGCAGCTTCCAGAAGCAGACGCTGTCATCGTACCAGTGGGAGGCGGCGGACTATTGGCCAGCGTGCTCATCGCCTGCAAGAAACTTAAGTGTTCCTGCCTTGTTTATGTTAGCTTCATAACACCTATTCCATTCGTATTACTCTGCTTGCCTCCAAAAGTCACCACAACTTGAAGGCGCGGCACTATTGGCGCAGCGGTTGAGCGATTGAGTTGTTGCGCTACGAGTAGCGGTTCGATTCCCGCACGAAAAAAGTAATTTGTTTGGCCTACAGATAGTTCCGGGTCTGGGTGTCTTGTGTCTGTAAGTTTACATGTTTGTGAACGCGATACATGATACAGGAGTCATTTCTAATGTTCCTACAATATAGTCATGGAACTACCTACCCTTTACTAGATGGATCGCAATCCGCTAAATACTACCTATTTGAATTACCGTGACCATCAGAAGATCGAAGCTCAAGACCATCGCTGTAAATACATAGGGATGGCCTAGTTGCTGCATCGACAGTTATTCAACTGGATGTTGGAGATGAAAATTTTACCTATTGGCAATAATTTCAGGGAGCTGAGTGTTCAAAGGTGCCGAAGATGATGAAAGCGCTTCAAGCGGGCCGACCAGTCCCGGTGAACGTATTGCCCAACCTAGCAGAAGGTATTAGCGCCTCCATTGTCGGAGCCAACGCTTTTTCAACTATCAAAGGCAGGCTTGACAGGATGGTGAGGCATTTCTTCCTTCACATCAACATTGCTTTGTGTTTGTACTTAACAGACTATTTTCGGCATTGCAGTTGGTAGTAGACGAGGTGTATATAGCTCGGGCATTGATATCGATGCTGGAGCGCGAGCGGCTGGTGGCGGACGGCGCGGGCGTGTGCGCCGTCGCGGCGGTCATGCAAGGACTGGTGCCGGAGCTCCGAGGGAAACGGTATGGCCGGGACTCATTATAAGTGCTGTCTAATCAGCAGAGAAGATTTATTTAATTAATGTTAATTAAACCGATTCAAGGCTAATATTAAGTATACTTAACATAAAAATATGTAGATACTTAGTGTTGACAAGTGTGCCGTGTAGGTAGGGGTAGGTAATTCAATTAACAATCTATTGAAACTTTGGACGGACACAGATGTCTGTGTCCGTCCAAAAGTGTCAATGATGAAAAACGCAATGATGTCATTGCGTACTTTCTCTCACGGAACACTTCTCTTAGCTATACGTAGGGTACTTTGGAATAGGAACTCTGGTAAGTTTTCTGTTGGTACCTTCCAAGCACTCAGCATCAGTGTCTCGAGTCGCGGTGTATGAGTAACAAATCAAGGCGCTGCACTCGAGAGTTTACTCCGAACCAGTGGTGTATAACAGCCTGATAACATTGTGCCTGCGCTAAGCACAAGCGTTTCTAGAAACGTGATCTCTAGAAGTCAGACAGCGGTCGAACTCGAAAGTCACTCTCAAGTCCTTTATGTCGGTGACATGAGTAATTAGTTATCACACTTGATACCATGGTACTTAAGTACCATCTGAATTGATGACATTTCTTTGGACAGGGCTGTGTGCATTGTAAGTGGCGGTAACATCGACTCTGGGCGGCTTGCGCGCAGCATTCAACGTGGCCTGGGCTCCAGCGGGCGGCTCATGCGGTTCGCAGTGCCCGTCCCCGACCACCACGGTGGGCTCGAGCAACTCGCAAAGACCATCTCCGAAGAGAGCGCCGTGCTCAAGAGCTTGGTCACAGAGCAGATGTGGGTGCACAGCGATGTTGGAACAACTTGGGTATTTATGTTAATAATGTACTTTTGGAAAATCCTCTTCAAATGTTTGTACGTAACAAGTGAATTTGTTATCTACATTGGTGGCAATCGCCATTAAACTGGCCTTGAATATCAGACACGATTCAGGCAACCGACTTACATCGTCTTATTTACAGGACACCTGCAAATAGCCCACCCACATCCTAAATACCTTGTTTCTTCAAATAATGATTCGGCTACAGCTTTCTAATCGTTAGGAAATAAAACCACTCACTCGATCACAATGCTTGCAAACCGGAGCGATCATGGTAGTCAAATTGGAAAAAATTATGTTGTTCAAGTGGCCACCTCCCGAGTTGATGCACAATACTCGTTTTACGGCATTTCAAATTGTTACTTGCAAAACATCTTTCAAAACTGTAAGGTTCGTGGTGTGTCGTGCTAAACGCGACATTTAAAAAAGCTCCAAAGGAAGGAGTTGGCGCCGTCAGATCTGGTCATATACATTATTTTACCCGTCTGCTCCAGGAGGGTAATGTTTTGTTGTCTAAAGATTACCCTTAGATGCCTGACACTCAGAAGAGGGTAAGCTATTGTGGTGAAATACTCATCTTGGTTAACATCTGGATCATCAAGTACGTAAGCGATGATTAGGCGACGTTTATAAACAACCTCTCTCACAAAGTAGGTTAAATTGTAAGGCTCAATAAATAATATAATTTAGTAATTGTCAGGTTCTATCAATGAATCTGTCCAGAGAGAAGTGAAGACTAAGTGGGAACTACATTAGACCGACGCACACGTGGGCCACGCTCGATTTGTACGTAGAACCGCGTCGCGTGGCGTGGGTCTAATGTAGCTCAACAAGTCTAGTTGCCATATAAAATGTATGGAGACCGACGGGCC
Source organism: Mythimna vitellina (assembly GCA_949316375.1). Classification (NCBI taxonomy): domain Eukaryota; kingdom Metazoa; phylum Arthropoda; class Insecta; order Lepidoptera; family Noctuidae; genus Mythimna; species Mythimna vitellina. The sequence continues at coordinate 9,269,504 of OX438703.1, read as the reverse complement.
CAGATTGGCGTACGCGGCCCGCGCGTGCCCAATGTAGTTCTACCTTGAATACTACAATCAGCGTGCATGGTGATAATTTGTGCTGATTTCAGGCCAATGTGGTGGTCGAGACAGCAAACGAGGAGCACGCGTCTAATTTTAAGGATCGCCTGCGCGATCAATATCCTACCGCTAGGTTCGCCGTCATCGACCTTGATGAGAAACATAAAGTTACAGTGCGATGAAACATTACTAACTAGGTATACAACGTTCTAATTTTTTTACTAAATGTGTATATTTTTGATGAGTATTGTATGCCAGTTGAATTCATCTTCTGATTAGTGTGTAAATATTAAAGACGAGGATTATAAATATGAAACTAAAAATGTTTTTGTTACTTTTTATTGTTTTTTACTTATACATAATCTTATGCAACAGGGTCATCACCCTTGGTGGCCCTCGTGTAGATCACCTGACCGTGATGCTGGACTACCTGTTTGATTAAACCTGGAACAATGAAATGAACAAAATCAAGTAAATGTTGCATATAAAATGTGGTTTTCTGCGGATAGTAGTAGTTCAGACTCAATATATCAGTTTGAAACTGTCATGGTTTATCTAGTAAAAAGGTTCATCACTATATACCACATTCTTAAAAAATTACCTGATTACTTTTAATATGTTTTACAATTTGTTGTTTATCAAACAACAGCACTAGAATGAAGAATCTAATCTGTCTAGACTGACTATGCAGTATAGTAAAAAAACTAAATAATTTACTGCAAAAAATGGATTGGTGCTCTGAGACAACATTTGAATAGGTACTACTAGCCTGTTTAGATGATCACTTAAAGTGTAATATGTAGTTAGATCCCTGATAGGGTTCTACTTAAAGTGACGAATTGTATGTTTATCGGCAAAATAACAAATTTCTTGTGGTCTAAAAAATTCTAGTCTAAATTAGGTGAAAATACCTAAAACATACAACAGTTAACTATCTGCCAGATAAACTAAGAAATTAATCCATAGTAATATTATACATATGAAAGAAAATACACTTTCACAGTTAAACTACTGAACCAATTTTAATGAAATTTGGTATGGAGGAACCTTGAACTCAAAAGATGGACATAGGCTACTTTTTATCTGATTGACTTTGCATCTGCAATAACCAAAATGTATGCAGACGAAGCCACTGGCAGAAGCTAGTAGAACATAAGATAACCCAGGGTATCATGTTACTTTTTCAATATATAATAAATTTAATTTGACACCAATTTGTTTTAAAGCTCAAATTCACACATGGGAAGACAACAACCATAATGTTGAATAATAAAATTATATATACCTTTTTCTCTAAGTTCGATGAGTGCCCGTCTCGCAAGAGAACCTCGGACCTTCAACCTTTCAGAGACAACGGCGGGTGTGATCAGTTTGTACTGGGGCACTTCCTTGTACAGTTTTTCATATGTAGGCTTGTCAAACAACACCTGGTTGTTCAACTTGTCACGGACTTTTCCTTTGGACCACTTCTGCAAGGTGAAAACAAATTATGTTAGTAGTAATATATGAAGGTCTTCATGAACAGCTTAGGGTACAGAAGTATTGCCATCAGCCTCAATATATCAGTTAATTTACTCTCACAGAGTTTCAAGTCTCAATGAATAATCATCTGGCGATATATCTGCAACTTCATTATTCCACTGATTTATGAAAGTAGGTACAATCATTTACACAAGTTCTGGATTCAGGTGAGACGACCAGAACGTAGTCCTTGATCCACTGAACTTATTTCACTCATTGTTCATAGTACGACGCATGGGCATTCAGTCTGTCACACGCACACATAACCTATCTTTTTAAGTTCGCAATTTGTTTACCTTCTTCTTGGCTTTGCCGCCACCGGATCCTTCCTTCTTCTTCTGTGTTTTTTGGGGCTGCTTGGCCGAAGCCTTAGTATCCTTCTTGGGCGGCTGAAATTACAAAAACATCGTTGACAACAAGCTTCGCCACGAGGTCCCTCTTTCCAAATTCCCGAAATCATTTACTAGTTAACACGAAACTTAACCAAAATTATATCACTTGATAATTAAACGTTAATTATTTATATAAGTTATTGGTAAAATTTTAATAATCTCGATGTTTTTAATGAAAATCGAAAATAATAAAACGACAGCTTATTCACTCACCATCTTGAAACCGGAAAGAAAGAATGTCTAGAGAATATTGTCTATGAATTGAGTTGTTCTGACATTTACGTTCCAAAACTGAAATTACAAACTCTAAGCGATTAAAATGAATACGCGAATGTATATTTTTAGTATTGCGTGGAATTATTATCTTTACTGCTTACAAAATTGGAACAAAACCTTATCCTATAACTTCTTAATATGTTCGAGAGGGTCCGTTTTCGGATCGTGATAACTGAAGTGAAAATAATATAGTAATATTGAGTTTCAGAATGTTTCACTGCGTTCACAAAAACCATAGACGTTTACGGGCTCCCGCGTCTAAAGCCGCATTTACACTTTCTCGCGATTGACAAGAACGCAAATAGCAAATGCATTGTTTAATAAATGTAAACAACGCGAATAGATTTGCTAATCGCACAATGCGAATAGCAAATCTATTCTTATTGTGCATTTTATTATTTATTAATTTAATTATGCGAAACGAGAGCCTCTCATTTGACCACCATATCTCATTAATAAATTGCACGCCTGATGCATGATTTGCGCATAGAGATGTAACGTCAGGGTGGAAATCCGCTGCGGCGACAAGTCGCGGTATAGCGGATAGGGTTCATCAATCGACTGTTGCATCCCAGCGCTAGGCACGCCATAATCATGGTCCCTTTTAGAGGAGTGGCTGGAGAGGCGTCACTGCGTCCTCACTTTCCGCATGACGCAGGTCCTCACTGGACATGGCAAGTTAAGGAGATTCCTGCACTGGAATCAGGTGAAAGAAACGCCCGGCTGTCACTACTGAGTAGACCGCCCGGAGGATACAGCAGAGGTATAGGGTTTGCTTGGGCAGAGCACCTCGTACCTGTTCTCGTAGAGGCGAACGGTGGCGCTGAACTTTCGCTGGGCCGGGTACAGGCCATGGTGTGGAGCGAAGGAAAATGGTAAGCGGTCTCCTTCTGCGAAGCAGTAATGCCAGCGAATAGACGGCCGCACTCTTAAGAGAACGGATATCCTCACGCCCCAGCCACCGCAAACCCGGCTACCAGCCACGATAGGCGCGGGCTTGTGGACGACGAGCGTTGGGTAGCTCACCGTTCGGCCGTCAGGTAATCGTCCGGACCGCACCCAAGTCAGCGACAGCGCGTAGTGATTCAACCGCTCCTCAAAAAGCAAACCGAAGTGGCCCAGCAGGTGCAGGGCCAATGCCCACTACGGCCGTGGAAATTTTCTGAAAAGTAAACTCGTGGTCCTAGAACGCAGAGGGCAAAAGGAACTTCGGACACCGGGTTTTAGGATTGAGAGATGTCATTGGATGATTTTAATTTTTTTTTTAAATACCTCCGTACGCTACCATTTACAGGATATCCAATGTGTTGCTAGCTTAAAAACTGTTTTCTGCCATATATAAAGTAAAAAAATACAACATAATCAAACAATTAGCCTTTATTTATAGAAGCTCCCAATTCTTTTACCTCAGTCCATGTTTCAGCAGTTGCAAAATAATAATAAATAATTATGTACAATATTTCTACTTTCAGGTACCTACATTACCAATGTTGCCACCAAAAAGGCGCAATGTAAATGGATTATTGCACCTCTACGAGAAAAACAGGCGTGATTAAATAAATAATTAGAAAAGACTAGATTATAATTGATGCTACATTTGTGACTTCAATGATTCGTAGTATGATAATTCTTCTTCGGTTACTGACGATCGGAATGATTCCACGCCGTGTAACAATTCTGAAACTCCCAGGATAATCGAATCAGGGCTTAATTCACTCTCTTTTACTGCACCTAAAACAAAAGTTTTTATGTATTAATATTTATAACAAAAATATATACTGGCCCTAGTTAGCTCTAGACCTAGAGAAAAAGCATAGCTTCAAGATCGAAGAATCAAACAGAGAATGCATAAATAATACCACAAAGGTAGGACATTTTCTCTTTCATTCATCAGGCAACACCAGAAATGAATATGGGTGTGTGTGTGTGTGTGCATTGTTATGGCGACAATAGTGAATATAAGTTCCGCGCAAAGACAGAATCCTATCCTACTAATATCATAAATATGTAAAACTTTGAATGTTTGTTAATGAATCAGGCTTTGATGGCTGAATTGATTTAGCACAAGGGTAGATCTGGCTACTTAAGGTACTTTTAACACTAATAGTCATTTTCCGGTTAACTTACCAGCATGCAGCTTGGCGACCAGCGCGCGGACAGCAGCAGACCTCGCGGTGGACACGACTTGCAGCAGGTCGGCTCCCGTGCAGCTGTCAGGCAAGGCCGCCGCCACGGACTCCAGGTCCACTTCGTCGCGTAACTTGTAACTGTGCAACAGACGAAACTATTATAGCATAGGCTAAGAGTAGCGATACACTTCCTACTCTTATGTCGGTCATATTTACAGAGAGATTATATTACCTACATACGTTTCTGGTATCTTATAGTTTGAGGGGAATCAAATCGCTAATTAAAAACAATTGCATTCGCAACACAGTTGTAAGACAAAGTCAAGAGTCTGCTGCGTTAATTCTTTCAACATGAGTTGCATTACGATGATGTTCCTCTTTCATTATTGTCTTTGGAATCCGAGGCGGGAAAATGCATTTCGTTACAAAAAGAACTTCAAGAATCTTTGACTGTGTTTAAAGAGCCCAAAGAGTGAAAAATGACGTGTGTTGAAATCAACACGTCATTTTTAGAGTGCCGTACCTCAAAAGGAAAAAACGGAACCCTTGTAGGATCACTTTGTTGTCCGTCCGTCTGTCTGTCTGTCAAGACCCTTTATCTTGAGAGTGGAGGTATCGAGTTGAAATTAAAACTATATTTTTTCACAGCTTCAAGGGACCGCAGACCTGAGTCTGTGGTCCCTTGAAGCTATGAAAAAAGCAAACGGAACCCTCAGTGCGTGAGTCCGACTCGCACTTGTCCAGTTTTATTTTTTTAAGTCATTGACTAAAAAAGAAAATGAAGCCAGGGGGTCCAATAGAGAAATCTTACATTTTTTTTGCGGATTCAACTATGTTTTCTGGTACCGTGCTTGGCCGTCTTGATCTATTACAATGTTTACTTTAGGGCGTGGACACATGTCTACGGTACGGCACCGGCCACTGTGTAATGGCACGGTGCCGTGTACGGTGCACCGCGGGTACAAGGCAGCAACCATCGTTCAGTTTTTGTCGTGATATGGACCGCGAAAGACGTTACACGGTGGCTGGTGCCGTACCGTAGACATGTGTCCACGTCCTTAGTATATATCGATATCTCATCGTGTAAAAAGACATTTGTTTTTTTAGTATTATTATTAAAAGGCTCGCGTTTGACCACTATCTCACCTGATATTAAGCGATGATGTGATCAACGACGGAGCATGCTTGTCTAGAAGTAACCTATTCACTTTGGACTTAAAGGCCTACCTAAGTTAGGTTGTAATAGTCAAGTGAAGCATAGACTCCAGCAGGGTATTCCACTCCTTAACTTCAACAAGAGGTGTTAGGGGATCAAAGTTCATATTTTGTGGAAAACGAGATGCGTCGTTTAGAAAATAGATTAACTTAATACGAATACTGACTTTCTACAAAGCGCTTTGAGCACACAGGTTTTCTCTTGCAAGCCGCAGTATGGCCCCACGTATATGAGTTTGTCAAGGCGGCCGGGACGCAAAAGCGATTGCTCTAACAAGTCGGGCCGATTAGTCGCACCCATTATGAAGACGAAGCTCGAAGTATCTGCATCTGGAATCAAATAAATTCAGACTGTACGGATTTTAATAGTACCTAATGTTGCGAAAAATAAAAATATCTTATTTTTGATGTAAGATTTGTATATCACGAAGAAAATCATACTAAGGTTATGTTGAATGATGACAACATCAGAATAATTATATTACTCTGTCCCTGACCTCCCACGTCTTGAATAATACATATCACTCGACAGTTCGAGCCCGTATTGTATGGGACAAACTAAAAGAAATGCTGTTTTGCATTGCTAAGTATCACGCGCAATAGGGAAACAGATAATATGGTGATAAGGTAGTTGCCATGTCTAGGAAACTTAATAAATTACTGCTGACATCTGACTATTATAAAAAAATCACCCCACTGAATCCTACATTACGACCCTAACACCTGTTTTATCGCAGTGACATATTGGTCTCCAATGGTTGGCCAATAGTTAAGCCCACAGTACCCTGTAAGTGTTGTTACTAACCTTCCCCGCTGCTGACGCCGTCGAGCTCGGCCAACAGTTGGCTGACGACGCGGTCGCTGGCGCCGCCGGAGTCGCCTGCCGCGCCTCGCCGCGGGGCCAGAGCGTCCAACTCGTCCAGGAACACTATGCACGGCGACGATGCACGCGCCGCCTCGAATACTGTGAAATAAAGTTGCATTTATTATGGGTTGTAATGATAATTGTAATGGTTTCCTATTTTACACAAACACAAAGTTCATTTTCCTATGCCGCTTAAATATTTTTAGGGCCTTTACAAAAAAAAAAAATATTCATCAATTTACAACCTTTCTATGTACACACAGATTAGAAGAATAAAATAAGAAAACAAAAACCTTTTCTAACATTTTCTTCCGACTGTCCAATATACATATTTAGTAGCTCTGGTCCCTTGACGCTTAAGAAGCTCACATTGAGTTCTGTGCTAACAGCTTTAGCTACAAGAGTCTTGCCGCAACCCGGAGGGCCGTAGAGCAGTATCCCTAAAACAGAATTAGAAATGTAGGTTAGGCTGCAAAAATCTAATAGAATAAATTTCCTTAAAATGTCATCTTACCTGATCTTTTCAAACTAGAAGTTTTGAATAAATGTGGATATTTTATAGGAAATTCTATAGTCTTCAATAGCTCTTTCTTCAGCTTCTCTAGACCACCAATATCTTCCCAGTACACCTTCGGTATTTTAGGTGCATCCAAATGTTGACTTTGTAGCCCTCGAATTGACTCTGTTTACGAACATAATATTTCGAATCTAGGTTTAGTAAAATCTAAAAAAGTCATTATTGAAGAAGTTTGCAAAAGAACTCACCAAGAGCTGAGTTAAAATCTTCCTCTTGAACTAAATGCAAGTCAGGCACTGGCGGTAACTGATTATAACTATTGTGTTGTTTTAAATAAGACTCTCTTATTGCAAAATGCAATAGAGTATCCAAGTCTCCATATAGAAACATCTCGGTTTTCGCTGCTACCCTCTGCAAGACGTCTCTTGAAGACTTACTCAAGCACACCATTTCTTTGTCAGTGCTCAACTGGTTTGGAGAGAGGTGTTCTTCGCCATCAATGTTCAGCTGCATTACAGTCGTAAACCACTCCAACATTTCGTATCTTTGCTGAACATTCAGTCTAGGTATGTGGATCTTTTCTAGGAACATTCTCAACATATTTGGCTTCAGGTCTTGTCTTTCTGTTATTGCAATGAATATGATTGCGTGTTTGGTGTAGTTTTGGAACAAGTCGGTGATGGTGTTCATGAAGTATTCTAGGACTCTACAGTCTTCGTTGTTTTCAGGGTCAACTGCAAATACCTAAAAAATAATTATAACTGATTTTTATGAAGATTCAAATTATCATGAAACCCATTTAATTCAACCAATATTCAACAAGTAGCTTTGAAAGAGGGGTAAAAGAGTAAAATTTTTGCAATTAATTAATGTTAAGTATTTATTGAATGAATACATCAACAATCAATAGAGTTTGGCAATAGTTAATATTTGGCCTAAAAATTGGCTACATCACCTCAAAGTTATCTAGTACAACAATGACAGGGGCAGCTGCCTTTGCTTTCTGTACCATGGAGTTGATCTTGCTCTCTGTTTGTTTGGCAGTGGAACTCTGAAGAGCATTGCAGTCTATTGGGAGGGAGTTCATTCCTGGAAATAGGTAACAGGCTTTTATGAGTAAAAGTCTTTAACAGTAAATGCAGTTTTGCTTTCACTTTATTATATACTAGCTTTTGCCAGTAGCTTCGTCCGCATGAAAATAGAAAATATAGGCCTATGTTACTCAGTGATAAAGTAGTTTCGTAGCTTTCTACTGGTGAAGAATTTTGAAAAAATCAAATCTTTTCTCTTTATTTAAAATATTAGTTTAGACAAAGAAACTAATATTTTAAATAAAGAGAAAAGGTTTGATTTTTTTTTAGTTTAGACAAAGAAACTAATATTTTAACTATAGAGAAAAGATTTGATTTTTTATTGGTTTGTATGTTACGATTTAACTCAAATCTACTGGACTAATTGTTTCTTATATATGTAGTGGCCAGATCTTAGAATTGATATTTCATGATATGGCCAACTAAAACTATATATATATTATATATAAGTATATTGTATTTCAGATGATTTACACTTGAGTAAGCTGAGTACTATTATTTGTGTTGTTTTTATTTTAAAGATAGTTAAAAACTCACCATTATATTTAGCTAGTATTTTGATAAGGAGATGTCTACCAGATCCAGTTGAGCCAGTGAGCAGCAGCATTGGAATGATAGGGGTTGACATTGAAGACATGAGGTCATCTAAAATGTTTAAAATTGATCATTATCACACACATTACAAAAAATTTACAAATTAAAATTGATTTAATAGATACTTTACTCATTTCTCCAGTCAAAAATGGGTAGATTGTCTCTTGTATCTGATCAAATTTGTGTTTTAGCCCTGTAGGACACAAATGCAGCATATTGTTCAGGCATTTGTTTTGCTGTGGTTTGAAAAACTCATCTTTTGGCTTGATACTATGTACGTTTTCTCCTAAAGTTAGCTGAGTAACACCCTTTACTATAAAGAATGTGTGCACTACTTTGTCCTTGGTTTCATTGTTTATTTCAGCAATATCACTACACAGCTTCTTACATTTGAAATATAGCCTTCCTGTTGATTGCACTAAGTCTAAATACTTATAATGGTACTTTGCAGTCATGTCTGGTGTGAGGTCTATGCTGAATATGTCATTAGTGCTCACTAACTTAGGTGTACCAAAGTGATTATTTAAAACCTCTTTTATGAAGTCATTGGCTAAGTCGTAATCATTCACTATGAGGCTCACTTCTGCTGCTGCTGCTATCTTGGGTGAGCAATCTAAATTGGGCACAGGATGAAACGTCACAGTGATGTCTTTACAAAAATTTAAGCCAAAACTAGAAGCAATGTTATAGAATTCGTTTTCATTAGTAAATGCAATATTTTCTGAGACGTGTTTAGATCCAACTATTGGCACTATTCTTATATTATCAACTCTGTTCTGTGCTGTATCAGTCCAGAGCTTCTTGTGTAACTCTGAGGTGACATAGTGAAGACTAAATTGAATTTCTTTATTGCTGCTGTTCTTCTCTTGGTGCTTTCTTCTCTCTTCTGGAGTCAATTTCAATGCTACCCAAAGAACTCCATTGTCTAGGTAGAATAAATTTTCACTACCTAGTTGAATAAATTGTTCTTTGGATATTATTATGCATTTATTCATAAGAACAGATAAGTTATCCTCCAATCTTTCTTTTATTAGTGATTTAACTAGATGTAATGGAATAGTTTTCACTTCAAAACAATCCATGGCTTTTCGATTAGAATTTTTCCTTTGCCACCAAATTCTATACTTTATCGAGAGAAAAACCAGGAAGCAGTAGTAGTTGTACTTTGGATAGACAACTTTTAAACAAAACTTTATCACCCATAGCTTACGACAAGTTTGCTCATTCATAGTAACTTAAATCACTTTTATGTAATCGCTTCGAGTCACTAAAAAGAAAAATTAAATAAAAGATAACTAAAAAGACTTAAACTTAAATCCAATTCGGGATTATTTTTCAGTCATTTTTTGTTGAATCAATGATAACAATGCATAATGCTGATAGTCCTGACGCTGATAAAATTCATTGACACTGACAGTGACAATAAAATAAAGTGTCATTTTGACAATAATTGATTGGTTTTTTGGTATGTTCCATCCATATGCCGACAACGAACGTGGTCGCACGGAGCGTAGTTCTCTTCTACCAAGTTTTCCAATAATCACGCCAGCAACATAAATGGCAAACAGTTTTTAGTTCTGCAGCAAAATTTTTCGTGCGAGTTGTTATGCCACTTTCTTTCATTCTCACTCTCCCACTTTGTTTTGTTACGACATGCCTATATGTGCCAAGGAACTTATACCAAATTCCTTGCATGGGCCTTCATTCCTTATGGTCACTGTTACTCTCTCTAGGGAATACAAGTTCCTTGACGCTCTGTAATAGAGGTGTAGGCACGGGTGTAGGTAAAAAAAATACTCCAAAATCCTACTGAAAACGTGTTGAAACCACTCCCGTATTAATTATGTAGGTACTCTTTGGTATAAAGCTTGCCGTCGACTATTTGTTTCAGTAAATTACAACGTACTCTGTGCCCTGTGGCTATATACTTACTATACTCTTTGTTGTTAATTTTGACGTAAAGATAGATATTGCACAGTTTATCGTTGAATATATTAAAATTAAAATGTATTTAACGTGGGCTTCTTTCAACAATATAAGGATGCTCATGATGGCATGCATGCCTGTAGTAATATTCTATCTAATTTGGTTGGTCAACACATCAGAAGGAATTCGCAGTGAAGAGGGAACTTTGTTGGATCTCGTCTGTTGGCCAGATGGCAATGCCATACCCGTTATTATAGCTTGTGGATCTGTTATTGCAGTTGTTATAGAGGTATCAACAAATACATTATGTTTGTAGTAAACCTTTTGGATAGTAATCCCCTATGACTTTTGTACATCTGTTCAAATAAAATGACCACTTCCTATTGTGTGTTATAGGCATAATAAATTATCTAGACCCTAGATCATTTATTTATACGAATACCTACTACTTATTTCGTTTCTATTCAGCGTCATAACAATAAGTTCCTTACTCACCAGCTGTACGGTTTGTACCAGTTATTCAAAGCTGGTTTACCAAAGAGAGAATATGACGTCACTAACGGCCTCTTCTACTACGTCTGGGCGCTTATAATAATGATCATAATTTTCCTCGCAATCATGTTCTATTCGGGACTTCAGTCGACTATAATACGAGGTAGCTTATTCATGTTATAAATTACAATTGATTCACTTGATCAATGATATAGACACCACTTATTATCTACCTACCCTTAATTTTTCATGTGGGAAATCATGAAATGACTTCTCCCGTTTTGGTTGGAACACGAAGGAGTGTCAGACTTACTAACTAAAACCGACCTGTGTTCCATAACTTACCCTTTGCGAGTGCCACGGTAAAGCGGGAACTACATTACACCGACACACACGTGGGCCACGTCTGATTTGTACATAGCGTGGCGTCGCGTGGATCTAATGTAGTTCTACAAGTCTAGTTACCATATATATTATATGGAGACCGACGTGCCCAGATCGACTCACATGACCCACGTGTGCCCAATGTATTTCTACCTTTACTGTTTCGACCAATCCCGCAACCTTAGCAGGCAGGAAGGAACGGAGTTATCTTACGCAATGACTTTTTTTAATGTAAGATATTTACAGAAATTCCTTGATCGTAAGGTTTTTTTATTAATAATATTCTAAAGAAGTGATTTAATCGCAGCTAAAATAAAAGGCGGAATAACAAAAGCCATGCTGAGATACTCAAGCCATCTGCCGTCCAAGGTGGCTATAGACAGACTACAGACCAGGTTCCATTGCTGCGGTCGAGTCAATTTCCAGGAGTGGTTCTACATCCCCTGGTATATCAACGGGGAGCCTACGGATTCGAAAAGTTTGTTAGTACTAATGCATATAACAAGTGTAGGTAATACGTGAATTCGACGTAGTTGTTTGTTGGAGTCTGAAATTGAAGATCTGAAGTTCTTCCAACTAACCGATAATACTGTAGCCTCCACATTTACCAATGATCGTAGAACTCAACTTCATGGTGGTTTGTGGTGTTAACTGACAAGCTGCATGTAGATAGGTATTGTGTCTGGCATAAGGTGAACCAAAATGGCGATCGACCTTCAGTGCGTAGTAACACATTTTCGGCTCTCAATCTAAGCGGGGGGCTGCGCGTAACCACAGCAACGACTTCCATTTTGGTTCAACTTATTTGATACACAGTTTATGGTTATTCCGCTAAAATTTAGACCGTTTGGCGACACAACAGTGGAGAGAACAGTGTTTTATGGGGTCTAATTGTGTAACGAGCTACGATAATCACTGGCGAACAAGGGGAAGAAGGAAATAATTATTTTCCTAGGCGGGTATTTTGTATCTACCATGGAGCACAACAGGTATCTAGTTACAGTAACGATACTATCATTTCAATAGTTCAAACCACAAGTTCGTGTCAGACAACGTTCCGTACAGCTGCTGCTCCACAGACGAACTGTATCCCTGCATACATCACGGAGTTACTCAAAAAGGCACTATTTACAAGTATAATCCTGCGGTAAGTGTCAATTTATTTCGTTTTATAACTGCTTCTGATAGTGCTAACATACACTCGAACCTGATACGACGGATTTGGTTCCTTCCGTACCAAATTCGACCGTGACTTAGCGTAAGTTAATACTATAAATTCCGGCAGAAGGCGTCTGGACCCTTGGGCATGAGCCGCTTGAGGGCAGCCCAAGTGCGATCCAGTTTGGGACTTCATCGTCGACTCGACGCCGATGTGAACTCCTCCTACCGTTATTTCGGAACCCGGGGGTGGCGCATTCTGAGGGCCGTGAAAGCACATGGCCTCGGACTTGTGCAGTGCCACCTCGAGTCCCAAATGCTGTATCCTCTCCACGATTGTTGCAACCCCACGTGTCGCTAGTTCGACCGCCGTCTGGTAAGACTCTCCCTGCGCCAGGACCAGCGTGTCGTCTGCGTAACAGACGCTGACCCCGTCAGGGAACATAGGTTACGACTAAGTGCTGGCCGCGCAGCACTTACTCGTACCCGGTGTTCCAAAAGGGCGGTCCTAGTACCGATCCCTGCGGAACACCGCACGATATCTCTCGCCGTTTCCACTCTTCCTGGTGACCGGGATAGATGATGAACCTGTCCGTCAGGTAGGCCTCGATCACACGACAGAGATAGTCAGGCATCTGGTGATACCTGGTGCCCTCCTAATACTACTACTACTCCAGGGCAGGGAGTTGAAGGCGTTGGCTATGTCCAAAGACACCACTAAGACACACCGCATCCCCCGTCGTGTGGGCTCGTACGCGCATGATGGCGTCCACCGTGGAGTGCCTCTTGCGGAAGCCAAACTCGGCGTCCGCAAGATCCGGCCCCACCCGTACTAAGTGCGCGACGAGGCGGTCTGCATTAACTCTTTTAAAAAGCTTGCCCAACTCGTCGAACAGCACGATAGGCCCGTACGCGGACGGTGAGGTCCCCCGTTGCCACGGCTTCGCGATGAAGACCAGTTTCCCCGTCTTCGAACGAAGTGGGAACTGGCCCCTCTCCATCTTATACTAAAGTTGCGTTATGATTTTGGTGTCCTTACCTATATACAACAAAGTATCTCTATCATCTATATATTTATATCCTGTCTATAATTTGCAGACACAACTGACAATATGGGACGCTGGCTGTGAGGAAAAACTGATCAATGAAATGATGTCAGTGTCATGGCGGTTCAATGCCGTGATGGCTCTCATAATAATGGCAATGGTAAAATATTAGGTATCTCAAAATATCTGCCATTAAAATTCATGAGGAAATATGTTACCTACTTTTAGCTCAACATGATGTGACTATAGTGACACACGTAGACATACTCATATAGCTAACAAGAGTCAAGCGTAGCTACATTAGGCCGACGCACACGCACACGTGGTTGACGACCGAGCTGAGGCGTGTGCGGTTGGTATGTATTAATCGGGTCTATCAATATTGTAGATAATCCCTTCGATTTTCAGGTTCACCTGTTCGTATCCACTTTGTTGTGGCCGTTGTAATCGTAGGTCCTGATATATATCCATGCTGCGCTTTCCAACTTTTTTTTTTGGATGTCGTTCGCCCAGCAACGGATGGTGAGGTGACAGACTGTTATTGGCTAAAACCACCCAATTTGTTGAACTGCTTATGATCAGGGCGTTGAAAGACGCAGAAGTTGGCGCTTTCGATTAGATACTTGGCTTATAATAAAAATGATTGTAAGACGTCTGTGTCCAGAAGCGCGTACCTCGTTAGGAATGATGATGAACAATTTGATGTTATTCTATTACATAAGGGAGTCAGACTCTGATATGTTTTCTAACAATAAACTATCCTTCTTTCAAACAGATAATACAAGTAATAGCAGGGCGGTACCTTCATACAGCCTACAGAGGTGGTCTGCACGTCGATAATCAGATCACTTGCAAAGCTTACCTCCTGCGTTCCATAACCGACACAGAACCTCTGAAGAACTCGATTAGGAAGAAAGTGTTTAAAAAGAGGAAGTTCCGACAAGCGCGAACTTTACATTGGGTCTCGGTGTCGTACCGACGCGGGAAGAAACGATATGTGACGTCATCAGCATCGGATGGGAACAGCTCAGATGAGTTGCTGAAGCCAATTTATGAATAAATATAATAAAACTTATGAAGAGTGTCTTGCTACTTACGTTGCAGATGGACGAGTCAAAACTAAAAACATGTTTAACACACCAGTGTTTAAAATCAGAGATGTGATACTGGGGAATATAATAAAAAAAAAACAAAGGATACAAAAAAAAAACATTGTCTCATAATTAGTTCAGTCCCATCCACATGGTTTGATTCCGTGTGACCAGACACAGGTAGGCACTGTGCTTTGAGATTTTCGTTGTGATGTAAGTGGTGGGTTCGTGAGGAATAAATAAAAGGTAAGAAATTTAAAATTCTTAAAAAAGATTTGTTTTCTTACAGCTAAAAATAATAAATTATATTAAAATAAGTTGATAAGTAGGTACATACATAACTATTTTTAAAAAATACTTTGCATTAAGTAAGTAAGTAGGTAGGTACCTACTTCCTCTCGAAGACAGTTCATACAAAATTTTGATAATTAATTTATTCTGTATTCACAAACGACTGTATCAATTCTGGCTCGGCAATTTCATCGAGACGGTGAAGGTTGTCCCACCAGTACGACAGCATGTGATGGTGGATCAGCTTAAACCACGGCGTCACGGGGTCTTTGAGGGTTTCTATAAAACTGATCAGAACATACACCTTTAGTCTTAGAGTGCATTGGTTTAGACTCCTAAAGTGTTGTAGGGGAAGTGTTGTCGCAGCATTAAGGTGAACGCACACTTATCCGAGCCGAACGCGGCGAACGAATCGAAAGAAAATAATTTGTATGATGTCTTGCTAGATCACACACTATTTTTAGATGATGTGAACGAAATAGAATAAAAGATGGTAAAATACTAAAACTACTGTATTGTTTCAAAGCTTATAGGTAAAATGAGCTAATGAACTGATGTGTGTGAAATGAGTGACACGTGGCCCTTGTTGGCCTTGCTGCCCGGCTTGATGGCTCGACGCGAACTGAAGACTATTGTAAAGTAAAATGAGTGAGAGGCGTAAATGCTGACTTGCACTATGTGCGGTTGTACCATACAGAATTTTAGATTTATTTTTAAGAAATTCTATGAAACTACGCACATTTTTCCGCGTCGAATCGTCCGAATCTAAAATAAAGAATTCTAAAATTCTTTTCTTTCGATTCGTTCGACGCGTTCGGCTCGGATGAGTGTCCGTTCACCTTTAGACGAATAAATATTTTGTCTGTGGTTTCAGTACTTAGCTACTTCTTAAAATTAAAGTAGACAGACAAATGGAATACCTACCTATTCCATTCTAGACTAGGTACTAACTCCAACATTTAAAAAAAGTACCTTCATTAAAAACTGATATGATTTTCATACCTGTCCATCTTGTTCCTAGGGATATATTTGAAGTCATCAATTTCGTTAGGGTTGGGGTTTACTGGCGCGTCGCTCTTTAGAATGAGCACGTGGTCCAATTCGTATTCTCCCCACACGCCGTCGCCTGGATCCTCGTATATGAACCGAGATATGAATTTGAAGTCCTCACGGTTTAGCTGAAAAAAGTTCATATGTGACAGTTTTTAGGGTTCCGTACCCAAAGGGTATATCGGGACTCTATTACTAAGACTCCGCTGCCCGTCCGTCTGTCGCCAGGCTGTATCTAATGAACTGTTATAGACAGTTGAAATTTTCACAGTTGATACCTATATTTCTGTTGCCTTTATAACAACAAATAAATATTTAAGGGGGGCTCCCTTAAATATGTCCGTATTTATTTCACATGGGACGGGAGTTAGTATGGTATTTTGCGTTTGCGCACTGCATCCAAATTCGGACGAATTGGATCTAGTCCGCAACCTCTCCTACGGGACTATCTACGTTTACTTCGTTTCAACATTTTGCGGATTCAGATCTTATGAAGTTCACAAAAGTTCTTACTTGATGTTCAGGTATCCCCAGTTCCTGGTTAAGCCTGCGTATAGCTGCGGTCGTGACGTCTTCTGGAACACCGTTGATCAGTAATGGATGACTGCAGCATGTGTTGGTGAAGGCATTTGGATACGTTACCTGAAACATAAGTAGGTTTTAGTGAAAGAGGTTTCCCTTAGATCCTATACAAGCTTGTATCCTAGTTACCGGTTCAGGCAGATTGGTAATAGATTCCAAGTGATATTAAAAGTTGACTTAGCCTTCACTTTGTATTTTTTTTTTTAAGGTAAGTATCAGTAGCGCAGTCTCGAGTTATCTCGCCACTTTATTTCAAACACTGTAACTCCTGTAAGAAACAATCGACAGAGATAGGACCACAAGAAAAGCATCAAGGCAATGAGCCCCGGAGAAACAATTTAACTGTCTTATAACACATAACGAAATTTTACTTTTTGAGCAGCTCTCTTTTGAACGAGCAGTTCTCCCGCTGAGTTGAACATCAGCACACTGAAGGCTCTGTGCAGAGGCACCCTGCCGTTGGGGCCGACTCTGTGGCAATCCCGCTTGCTGGCAGAACCGACGATGTTGTCATTTTCGTCTACCAATAAACACATGTCGTTGTCCAATGATGCTGCCTGAAAATAACCTCTTATATAAGTATATAAAATGTATTCCAAGATGGTGTCTTTTTCTATGCATTCAAAATAGAGTGTTAAAATTTAGTTGCCATGATGATCAATATGATATGCTGTTGTTATATAGCATGAATTTCCGGAGAAAAATAAAACACGGTTATTAAGAAAGTTATCCGCTAGCGAGTATCTGCTTTGACAAATATGAATAATATAGTACCTACTTGCGCATCTGTTATGTCTCTTGTCTCTGTAAATCGTTTCATTGCGGCGTTGATACAAACAAACTTCCTGTCCACGTTCGAAGTATTCCACAGCATCCGTCCACTGTTGTAAGTTATTCTAATATTCCGACCCAACATATTTTTAAAGGTAGAATGCCGAAAATTTTGCCGGAAAGTGTATTTAAGTGGTTTTCACGACAAAAAATATCATATTATTACATTAGTATGATAATTCCATAAAATGTATGATAGGATTTTTATTGTTCACCTTCAGAATTCATTACGATTGACAATGTCGCATCATGATGATATGCAAGTAGGCAGTTATACCTAAATACTTATTTGTATGAATTATTTTTTCTGTAAATGTTTAATCTGAATGTTTACTTTGGAGATTTGACGACGCAGTTGTTACTACAATTTGTGTTGTACCGTAATTAGATACAATAGAAAGACAACGACAGAGCGAATGCGGCGTTCGCCTGAAATACAGCTTACCCTTTGCTGTAAACGTCTTTCTGTGAAAATTGGGTAAAGTCAATATAACAGTCAAGGTCGAATATCATTTCAATATTATTCTTAGTTTTCACGTGTGTGATGCATCTCACCTATATCCGCTGTGATGCGAGTGCACGGTTAAAAAAAAAAATTTGCTACAACTTGATTTCAGCAAACGTAAAGTTGATAGGTATTTGTTTGAGCAGTGAAAATTGCACCGCTCTACGCCTTGTATATATATATATATATATATAGGTTAAAAAAAAAACACGCCTATAATTATTTTCTTTAATAAATATAATATTTATTGTTGCATTTTATAGAAATTGTACAGAGCATAACGTGGTTTCATCTAGGGCTTTTCTTTGAAAATAATCTTTTTTGTAAGCACCCGTCGTTATTAATAGAAAATCTTTTATTTACAGCTTTATAATTATTTTGAATGACGAAATTGTAGAAGAAATCGAAACGAGCGGTTTTTTATTGAACTCTTCTCGCATAATTAACATAAGAGGTAGTTACCAAGCTAAACAATAAACATAATAGATACCTATAACACTAGAACCTACATTATTATTCACGCCATAGATTCTGTATAACTGCATGAATCAAATAAAATAATAAAATCATTACTCTACATTCTTCTCTGGTATAAATTAAACCAATGTGTAATAATTGATTGTTCTATAACTACTACAAAAGCGACGTAAGACTTTATTTAAGATTTAGTTTCATTCATAAACTTCTGTATCTTGTCGGGTTCTGTAAGTTCCTTCAGGCGATGGAGGTTGTCCCACCAGAGCTTCAGCCGGTGTCGGCGGATCATGTTGAACCAGGGCGTGATGGGACCTTCCAGAGTTGGGATGAACCTGAAGACAAACATTTCAGACAATTGTTGACTAATTGCAGACATACATACACATGGTTGAAATTGAAAACTTAAGTTATGGATGGCGATAGCTCATAGCCCATTACATATGTATAGGAATAGACTGAGTGTCTCTATCTGAATGTAACGTATATATGGATTAAAGTTGAGTGTGCGAAAAACAAAATAACAATACAGCCTGTTTTGATTGACTGACTGACAATAACAATTATATTCGTTCTTTTTACGAAAAACGTTGCTCTACAATAGGAATTACTCCTGTATCGTGGGTGTGTTCACAAACGTGTAAACTCACATATACCAGACACCCAGACCAGGAACTGAACTGTAATATTTTTTCTGTACAGTAATCGAACCCGCGACATATGTTGCAGCAGCTAATCGCTTCACCACGTCAACAGTGTTACAATGATGTGTGAAGGGGCACGTATTAGTCGCACAGTCCCTTAGGATTTTTCTATCAAGCAGTTAATTTATGATGGTATTATATAGTGACGAACGAGGGTTCGGTTTCGGCAGAAAATCTACCGAAAGTTCGGCAAACCTAAACTCAGCATCATCAGGTGATTTCGCCGGCCGGTTTCTTAGATCGGTCGTTCAAATACTCATTTAATGATCTTTCCTCTAAAGAGTTGATTATGACAAATTTTTGTTTCTTTGATTTTTAATTGAAAAATCACATTTTTTATTACTGATTGTAAGCGATGAGGATTGTAAAACTGTGGCGGTGATATGGGGGACGATGGACCATGGTTGTTTATTATTTTTTATTTCATTTAACAAAATCATGTATAAGCGTAAAAACAATAGATACATCTTCAACATAAGTATGTCTAAAAAAGTTTCGCTTTTCTTCAAAACCAAGACAGATACCGAAGGTTCTGTTTCGGCAGAAAGTCCTGTTTCGATCGGACACTAGTATTGTATAGTCCATTTTATATTTATAATCTTTTCTACTTCATAGTCTTCTCAACTAGCGTGGGGTTATGTTGTCAGCTATCATGAAAAAGTTTACCAAAATCTCTTCTGACTACACCTATAAAGTAGGATCTTTCTAGACGTTACGTAACGTTAACTTACGCGTTAAACTCAGCCTTAGGCACGAAGCAGTACTCGGAGATCTCGTTGGAGTTGGGCTTGACCTTGACGTCGCTCTGGAAGAAAAGGATGTGGTCGATCTCGTGCTCGCCCCACACGCCGTCGCCGGGGTCATGGTAGTGCACGCGCGTCATGAATGTGAACAGCTCTGGGTCCATCTGAGTAACAAACAGTTCTTTAAGAAATTTTGTACCTATCTATGTATATATAAAAGGAGAAACTGACTGACATAGCAACGAACAGCCGAAACTATTGCGACTAGAAATGTGAAATTGATTTTGATTTTCCAAAATTCAACTCCTAAGGGGATAAAACGGGGTTCAAAGTTTGTATGGAGGAACATAATTTTGCTCGGGTGAAGCCGATGGCAGAAGTTAGTAATATATAAAAGGAGAAATTGACTGACTGGTATATCAACGCACAGCCGAAAATACTGGGTCTAGGACCGTGAAATTTTTTACAAGGCTTCCATTTAAAATGCAGACAAGCAGTAAGAAAGGGTTGGACATGGGTAGTGTGAAAACGAAAACCAGGGCCCTGAGACGAAGGCAAATGAGGAACAGGAGTGGGTTTATAGTCTGTAAAAGTCTGACACTATCTCCCGCTCCGCCCAAGGGCGGGATTTGTCATTAGAAAATAAAAAAAGGGGAGTTTGAGTTGTTAAAAGTCTGACACTCCTCCCTTCGCCCATTAAAAAATATAGTAAGTATCTTAGCAAATACCTGGTTTAAAGGAATGCCTAACTCGTGGTTGAGCCTGCGTCTCGCTGCTGTGACGACGTCTTCGGCCTTCTCGTCTATGAACAGTGGATGACTACAGCATGCATTTGTGTAGTAATCTGGGTAGGTTACCTGAAACAAAATAAGTAGGTATTTAACATATAAAACAACCTAGAATTGAGAATTGAGTTTTATAAAGACTAATTTAGTGAGAGTAATAAAGGAATAGTATATACTAATATACTGTTAGTCTGTCTATTTACATACCATCTAGAAAAATAGGAGTTTATTATGTTTGTTAATGACATAGTTCTCTATGTACTGTGCTAATACAATTACATTTAATTTTTTAAAACAGGTTGCTTTGATGTTTATATCTTTGGATTATTAATTTATTTTATTTTTTATATACACTGTATACACACAAATATACAGAAGATATCTTATTATAAAAAATTGTACAAAGGTACAAATGTTTGTGTGATGAGCACGATCATTTGTACTGTGTCTGGGTGTAATTTATCTATAATATGTATGTATTTAGAAATATATAAGTATATTTTATCAGTTGTCTAGTACACATAACACAAGCTTTGCTTAGCTTGAGGCTAGATGGCATTGTGTGGTAGTTGTGAATATTTATTATTTATTATTATTATTGCTCTAATCTTTGGAACTACTTGTTGCATTGAAAAAATCTTTTTGTATGGGATAGGTAGGAACATGAAAAATGATTTAGGAACATTACAGTGTATGTTACTTACTTTCTGGCTAGCCCTTCTCTGCATGAGCATGTCTCCTCTTTTGTTGAACAGAAACACACTGAAGGCACGGTGGAGCAATACTTTGCCATCCTCTCCTACTTTATGGCATTCTCTTTTAGTGGCGGTTCCAAGGAAGTTATCTTTCTCATCAACTAATAGACACATGTCCTTGTCTAAAGCCTCCAGCTAGAAATGAGGAATAAGTGGGTTATTTTATTTATATAAACAAGAGAACAGTAGCTACAACAATGTACTGTTTATTTTTTGAACAATGAAGCTATCTCTACAGCTTGCTCAAAAGCGATAGTGAAGTGCATACATCTATATATATAAAAAAAAGTCGTGTTAGTTACACTATTTATAACTCAAGAACTGCTCAACCGATTTTGCTGAAAATTGGTGGGGAGATAGCTGAGAACCGACGGACGGACATAGGATACATTTTATTGAGTAGGGTAGATTAGGGTAGAGTAGAGTAGAGTAGTAGAGTAGGGTAGAGTAGGGTAGAGTTGGGTAGAGTAGGGTAGAGTTGGGTAGAGTAGGGTAGAGTTGGGTAGAGTAGGGTAGAGTAGTAGAATATAGACGGGAGCGAAGCCGCGGGCAAAAGCTAGTACTTAAATAAAAATATACAGAACTTAATTATAATAGTTAGTAAAATATACACATAAATATCATTTTTATGTACTTCATACAAAAAACAAAGATTAAATACCTATAATTATGAATGTCAAACTTCCATCTTAACCACTGTTAATAAAAAATTTTATATCATGCAACTGAAATTAGTATAATATCACCACTGTACAATACTAATTTCAATTGCATGATATTCAATGCTTACCTGAATGGGATCTACACCATCTTTTTCTTCAGCTTGTGGTTTCAAAGGCTCAGAAGCAAGTAGCCTCTTCTCCACCCGCACCGTGTTCCACAAGGACCGTGTTAGCCTTCGTACCAACATCTTGAACAGCCGAACAAAGAATGAATTTTAGAATGTTGCAAGTTCAACTTCATGTGACACAGTATTTATATGGTAATTCAAGAGATTTCAATCTTAGAGCACAATGCAATGTTCATGTTAGTATAATTGTGTCTTTTATAAAGGCATTTACATATGAAACAAATCAGAAGTATAACAGGAGGCCTAGATGGGTACTAATATGTTAAATATCTAATACTATTCTGAGTTTTAAAATAGCAACTGAAATTAAAATAAAACTAAAATCTCACAAAGTTTAGTTCCTCTTCTGCTATGGTATTTAAATTATAAACAATTTTAGATTAATTAACACGCAAAATAGGTTATGAGAAATTTTAAATTAATTTGAGAATTATATAAACTCAAAGAGATTTAAAGATACATAATATCTTTGTGAAAACCATAGTGGTAAATATATGTAGAATGAAATCTTAGCATTGCTGTATATAGCATAGCTCTAAATAACCTCCACTTTTCAATTCTTCATGAAACATGAATGGCTCTTGAAAGATACATCACCATTTCATATGCCAATGATAAACTGTAGTAAAGCTTAACTTTCTTAATATACATTTTGTTGATAAGTGATAAAAATATTTGCGTGCGTCTGAATGTCGGGAAATGTTATCCAAATGCAGGATATAGTGGAGAAATCATAGTAATGACCCAGTTACGGTAATATTTGCGCAAAAACAACATTCAAGTGTATGCTTTGAAGTTTGATTTTCATTTTGGGTAGGATAAATACAATTCTTTGCCTGGCCAAAATTAAAAGTGTACAGAATTAATCTGAAACTACTTGTTGTTTTATTAGCAGACCAATGAAAATATTTCTGGAAGATAGTTGATGTTTCTCAAAAGTTTAACAAATACGTTTATGTAGTATGAGTTTTAATGGAAAAAGTAATAACAGTACCTTTCTGCGTGTATTGCTAAGTTATATTAATAACTCCACCGATGCGCATTTGAACAACACACAGAAATATATCAAAATGAACACTTCGTCCGCCAACAATACTTTATTTTTTTCTCCAAAATGTCACCCCGCTAGTGAAGTAGTGATGTCCAAAAAACACATTTGACACTGACAGTGACAGCTACGCAGTTCGTTTTTTACAAGAACTCTTGCTGACTTGCTGTAGATTCGACTTCGACTGATTCGATAATAGGCGATAACAAAGAACCAATAATCAATATAGAAAATATTCATTTAAATTTGAGTTTGCTAAAACCTCTGATGCAAAATGATAACGATAAGAATACGAGTTGATTTAATAAGATAAGAATATATGATGGATGCGTTGGAAACAAAAATTCTTTTGCTGATTTACGCCTGTTACCGTTCCCACAGTTAGTGAATTAACATTTGTCTATTTGTAATATGCATGTTATATTTGTATGAATCATTTGTAGGTTTATTTTTCGGTAAATATTAAAATGGTTAGTGGATCGTTCTAAAAGGAGCGGTATCTATTTTTAAGTTAATTATGCCTTCCTTGTGTTTATGAGCTACAGGAAGGGTGCGTCGTTCTTAAAATAACTTGGTCGAACAAACGGGACTTCCAAAACTGTTCATTATAGTTCAGATTTTTACTATATCTAGTCATGTCGTTTACGAAGGTAAATGATTTTTGTCAATAAAAGTTTGGAAGTTAACGAAGAGTGCAGACTACAGTGTTCGTGAAAATCGATTTGCAGTAGTTTTTGCTTAAAAATATCATCGTTTTGATGTTAAACTTACCTCTAAAATACCAACTATGTCTAACGTGAAACTAGCGATACGAGTAAGGCCCTTTACTGAAAAGTAAGTTATACCTATACTGTTATGTTTTATTCTGAAGAACGAGATAGGTAATTATAAGTTGTTTTATACAAAGTGGCAAGTTCTTATTCTAGGAAATTAATGATTTGAATATCAATTGATTAATTTCGAAAATTATGGATTTGCCAGTAGGTATATATGAAGTATCGTGAAGATTAATCGCTCTTATGTTTACTAAATTATTTTTCAATACACTTACTCGAAAATCCGCTCTTACTACTATCACTTTAAGACACACAATTAACTATTTTCCGCACTAGTGCGCGAGTTTGCCCCCGCCACAATTTATTGTATTTATCGTATCAGATTGATCGCTAAGCAGCCCTCACGAGTCACAGACCCCGTTTATTTATTTCTTCGTATGTGTATTGAAAAACGTCGTTTGATAGATACACATGAAATTTTTCACTGCAGCACTCGGCTCCATATCACCCTTGCCAGGCCCCGGTTGTAAAGACAAAGTTTCTCCACTTGTATCAAAATATACTATTTATTAACGAAATTATTTTATTTTACAGGGAACTGAGGTCTGAAAAGGATCATGTGCCGGTTGTAAACGTTGTAGATAATAACACAGTTACAATAACTAATATCAAAGTAAGTGGATATTTCTAAAATACCTAATCAACATATACACGGTGTTTTTGACACGGTGTTTTTGACACGACGCAGAAACGAATACCACGGATCCAGTATATAATTCTGGACTCTCAGTGTTGGAATTATTCGTCGGCTTTTTCAATTATTATTTTTTAAAAGCGTTAGAGTCGGACTTGTGTCGGAAGGAGGCCTAGGATCATTCCTAGGCGTCTTTCCGACGCACCACAGGGACCTTTCTCCCTCTAAATCATCCAAAGTACATTGGTACTCTTTTATGCCAAGCCGAAGGTGGGGACCTTCGTCGTCTTGTGCTAAATCGCCATCTAAAAACTTTCATCCAAGTTGAAGCCCGATTTAAATCTTGCGCTGATCTTTCCTAAAATCTTCGGCAGCGAAACCGAGTGGACTAGGATCAGTCTAAATGGTGACAGAATATCTTCCTTCTGGTGGTAGTAGGTAATCGAGAAGAAAGCATATGAAATGCACTCATTTAGTAAAAAATCTCTTAATGTTTCCGGGCAAATAAAGCTGGATCGTTGCCATCCGAAAATAGTTTTCAAAATATGCAAATGAACAAAGAAGATATTGTTATAGCATCGATATGTAGCTATCTACCTATTCTATATCAATATCTTCACTAGTATTGTTTTTCAATTATTCAAAGGTATGCAAGTCCTTATGCAAAGAAGTTTAGTAATCAAAATTGAGTTTTTTAAGAACAAGTTTTTATAGCGCGGTATATTCCTTTATAATTAGATAATACTCATCAAGACCATTCCAAAAAGCTCAAACACGATAGGTTTATCTGAGTTCCTATGGCCACCTTCCGATTCCATCATTAGATCAGCTCCATGTCATAATAATTTTGCATTGTAATCTGATTTGCGCATGCCTGCGAAATTGCAGC
Source organism: Mythimna vitellina (assembly GCA_949316375.1). Classification (NCBI taxonomy): domain Eukaryota; kingdom Metazoa; phylum Arthropoda; class Insecta; order Lepidoptera; family Noctuidae; genus Mythimna; species Mythimna vitellina. Next base: position 9,243,788 of record OX438703.1, on the reverse strand, counting down.
TCAAACGGTAACCGGGAAGTGGATTAAATTTAATTTGCAAGATTTGACTACAGACAAGCAAACATCGGAACAGGTGAAATTAAATAAAAGCTTGTAGAATAATGGAATACTACTACTGACAGAAGATTTTTGTTGTACTTAACTAGTTGTATATTGTGACTGTTATCGTTTATTTATCATCATTAAACAAACTACAAGACAGTTATCCATAGTTTTAAATTTGAATAGGTAACAATTTACCAAATCAATATTAGGTATGGAAGTGTTCGTATTATATGATTTTCTGTTACAAGTAAGATATAGTTATAACTCATGAGGGATTATTTGCCTAGGTTAGCGTATCAGGCGCTGGCGACAGTCGTGAGCGGACCCGCCAATATTATGCTGACTATACCTTCGACAGTTTCTGTCCCGTCACGAATTCGTCTTACGCATCGCAGGAAAAGGTCAGTGCCGTCACAAACTTATTAAAAAAAATTGGAGATATAATGATAAGATAATCTAAAGGTCCTGTTTGATGTAATCCATTCCGATGGTGTGTTAGCGATGCTGACGCTACCTACTTTGGATTTAGGATAAATCCAAAATAGGATCATAAATCCAAAATAGCATCCATACCTAAAGTAAGAAGATACTCAGTAATGCTGGTATTAGATTGAAACGTGTGTTATAATTAGAACTCTTTAGTATAGGTAATAATGCAATTGCATGTCTTCAAGTAGTTTCCTACTAAAGTAGGTATCAATAATGTCAAACTTGACTTTGTCCTTCTACGTTTATCTATGTTCCAATGCTAGGTGTTCGAAGCCATCGGTCAGGACGTGATAGCCAGTGTGTCCAGGGGTTGCTCGGCATGTGTGCTGGCATACGGGCAGAGTGCGACTGGCAAGACACATACCATGATGGGGACAGAAACCCAGCCCGGACTGATCCCGCGACTCTGTAAGGCGTTGTATGAACAGCAACCGGTGGATTTTACTATCAGGTATAATGTATTTTCTATCTTCCACTGTGTTATAAATAAAGGTACAACGCGTTCCAAATAAGATCAAGATCCACTTAGCGCCATGTTGTGACGTCATAATTGTCAAATCGAATAAATTTGGTAGGGTGAGCAAAATAAGAAAACTTTTAAATAACATTTATTTACGTATCATGAACGAAGAATTTTTATTCAACTCCGCTTATGTTTGCATCACTGTGTCGTCATCACCATCATCATCATCACTACTGCTTTCCCCTGTAAAATAAAACATGATTTATTATAGGTTTATGTTATTTATTTCGGTCACTGTTGTTTTAAATAAAAATAGGCATTGTTGCGTGGGACATACTTTAAGTTTCTGGATCTGGCCACTTAAATAAAAGAATAAAAAAACAATTACAGAATTCGAAAATGGAACTGTTTGCGAGCAGTTACTTTTTAATTTGCAAAACTGCGTTTGCTATCAAAATGAATTTAACTCATGAACATTTATGTTAAATGATTTTTTATGATTTTCGTTATGGCTTAAGTCAACAAGAGAGTTACCGGAGACTTCAATTGGCATTTGGTGATGAAGCACCATGTCACAGCTCTGTGTATTCGTGGTTTGGAGAATTTAGGCGTGGATGTGATTATCTCTATGACAAGGTACGTAAAGATCGGCCGATGATTGCGGTTGCAGACTCGAATATTGACACCGTACGATAACTTATTGAAACTGACAAAACAATTTACTTGCCAGCAAATTCGTGCTTGCATTGGAATGAGCTAAGTGCAAAACATTTTACATGTGCATCTGAAGGTTTGGAAGCTTTGTACTCGATGGATACCACATGACTTAACGGAGGACCAGAAACGACTGCGTGTCCAGTGGTGCCGTAAACAGATAAAAAAGTTTAATGGAGGACAGTCATTGCCTGCATAATATCGTGACAGGTGAAGAAATCTGGGTTTACTGCTTTGAATCCAAAAGAAAAAGTCAGTCGGTAGAGTGGGTCTTTCCTTTTGAAGGTTTGCCGACGAAAGTTGTCGAATTTTTGGAAAAATATGGTTGCTTCTTTTTTCGGCAAATTTGGACATTAAACTACAGTATCACTTGAAGATCAAAGGACAGTGACTGCAGATTGGTACCTACATAAACACTTGCTTGTCTTAGAAAAAGTTCGCAAAAAGCGTCCTCGAAGCAATGTGTCCGCCACCACGATAACCAATCCTCACATTCCGCTAAGGTAACAGAAGCCTATTTGGAGGCTTCAAATGGTGAACTGATGGTGCATCCGCCTTACAGCCCAGACCTCGCACCCTGTGACTTCCATTTGTTTCCAAAAATAAAAGACAAACTTAAGTCATTTTCCGAGCTCTGAATCGGCGGTGAATGCGTGCAATAAAGTCATTGAAGAGGTCCCTAAAGACGACTGGTCCAACTTTTTTGTACAGTGGTTTCGGCGAATGCAAAAATGCATTTATTGCGAGGGAATACCTCATCATCATCTTCCTGCCCTTGTCCCATCTTATTCGGGATCGGCGCAACACGTTTTTTTCTTCCATACTATACTGTCAACCGTCATACTATCACTAACTTCCTTTACTTTTTAGGTTATACTTTGAAAAACAATAAATCTATCGTAAATCTTATATTTAGTCTTATTTATCAGAATCCAGAAACTTACAGCATGTTCTAAGTACCTGCATATTTTATTTTAAAATTTAATCAGAATCTAGCTCTTCCATACCACTCATCTTGGCATCACTATATTTGTAATATTTTTTTTCAATAAGGTCAGTAGACTCTTAAAACAAAGCATTATTATAAAGCCAGAAGTGTGATGTGTGTTTGTATATTTGTCATTTTTTCTCGTTGGAACGGCTGAAAGGATTTCTCATTTTCATGGACTCATCTCGGCATCACTATTTGTGTAGTTATCGTCGTCGTCATCACAATCATCATCACTGGTCCTTTCCCAGAATAAAAGATAGATTAATACCTATACGTTTTTATATTTATTTCACTAATGATATTGTGACGTTTGACAGGGAAAGTGAAAGTGTTGCCACTATATTAGGGCTAAAGTAGGAGATGTGGAGATGACGTGAGTCAACCGTATAAATTAAAGCAATGGTTGGTTGGCCCACAAGTGAAAGTTAAAGTAGGTAACCCTCACTAACTCCCTCCATATCTATTTAATTCAATTAAGGTTCTTAAAGGGGGCCTCGCAAGAACCTTCTATGAATTCTAATGGCAAGTGCGCTGTGTGAGGTAATGTTGCACATCAGATGCTATCCACTTGGAGCTACGATAAGCGTGACGAGAATTTACTGTTGAAAATGGTATTTTTAGTAGAAGTATTATACCTACATTGTTGAGTTTTGTTTTGAAACAGTCTCTTCAATAGAATGGAATGCAATATGTAGGTACCTACTCTTTTTAGGTCCCTACCTTCTTACACCTTGTTTAAGTTAAAGAAAGGACGATTACTTATACAAAATATACTTAAAGAAGAATGTAAAATTATTTTTTAGGTATAAGTACCATGTTTATGTTACAGAAATAATAAATAAAGAAACCATTCGACGGCCTTATTTCTAAAAAAGACCTTTTAAAGACAACATTTGAACAAACAAGAAAAGGAGAGACATCAAAATATCTTTTCCTTAAACAAGGCCCTTTAAAAATAAACAAGGCCCTTTAAAAACAAAGCCCTTTAAAAACAAACAAGGCCCTTTAAAAACAAAGCCCTTTAAAAAAAACAAGGCCCCTTAAAAACAAATAAGACCATGTAAAAATAATCAAGGTCCTTTAAAAACAAACAAGGTCCTTAAAAACAAACGAGGCCCTTTAAAAACAAACAAGGCCCTTAAAAACAAACAAGGCACTTTAAAAAACAAATAAGGCCCTTTAAAAACAAACAAGGCCCTTTAAAAATAGGTAGGTACCTTTTTACGGGGGCTTTTTTTTTGTCCCACCTTTATCTTTCATAGTAAAGTTTATTTTATTAATTAGGAATCTAGTTTCTCAAATTCGATGACAGGCGATCGGTTTTCAGATCTTACTATTCTTCAAATGAATACGACGGATGTAGCCCGTTCCTCTCGTCAATCTAGTAAGATTTAAATTTTGTATTTCTAACCTAGGTGTCATATCCTCATCGGACATGGTAAGTTCGGGAGGTTCCTGCACCGGATTCGTGCGGAAGTCGCCATTGTGCATTTAATAGTTCAGTTTAGGTCGTAAAATGGGTCGAGATAAAAGCTCGTCGTAGGGCCTTTGTAAAAACAAATTCTGTTATTTCCTAAGCTATCATCCATTGTTCTATGTAATCTTTGTTGCTTTAACGTCTATTCCCAAAAGCAGTTTGTTTTCGGCAAGTAAATTGTTTCCATCGTTTATGCATTCCGTGTGAAGGAGCCATAGGTGGCAGGCACGCGATGCGATGTCAAAATGGAATGGGTGTCGCGTCATTATTCCATCGACGCCGATTCTTTCACAGTAAATGATTGCGGACATTATTGCGTAGCTACTAACAGTGCTTTCTTTTGTAATAAAACTTGGGTTTTTGACGCAGCTTCACTCTCAGGGGTTTTCTAACACTGCCAGGGCTACAGGATATTCGAAAGAGTTACCTACTTTAGTCTTGGAACGCAAACGACAACTGAAAAGAAAGAAAGAAGGCTATGTTTATTTGGCACACAGACAAAAACAATGAACATAAAAGTACATAACATACAGGCTAAATTTTAGATAACCCTTCTTGTAGACGGGTAAAAATAAATAAATATCAATTGGTTCATTTAGCATATTCAACATCATTTCAGCCGAAAGACGTCCACTGCCTAGGATACTTAGGTACTGATAGGCCTCCCCCAAATGTCATCACAATGAACGGTCCTGTGCGTTTCGTATCCATCGGATACCTACCAGGTCTTCGGTACACCTTGTAGGCCTTCCAACACTGCGTCTTCCGGTACGCGGTCGCCACTCCTGAACCTTTCGGCCCCATCGGCCATCTGTTCAGCATATTGCTAGACAAGAACTACGTAGCAGTTGCCTGAAGTTAGTTTTCAACTAAACCTTTGAGTGTACGGATGAAAATCAGTGTTGTTAGGTGTGAGATAAATTAATATCTATATCTATATAACAACTACAGGAACATGGCTTGGTTTTAGTTAGTTGATAAAAGCCTGACATTCCCTCACGCTCCACTCAGGGCGGGAGGGGTTATTTCATAATTTCTCACTGAAAAAAAAAGGGGTTATCCTATAGAGGGTCTTTATTAGTGTAATTTTTTTTTTCAATATTGTCCGTAGACCTTAAAAACAAAGCAATATTATAAAGCCAAAAGTGTGATGTATGTTTGTATATTTGTTATTTCTTCACGCTCAAATGGCTGAAAGGATTTTAATGAAACTTTGTATATGGGTAGACCATGTCCTGAAAGCAGATTGGATACTTTTTATGCTGGGAGTATTTTATTATGGAGGGTTATAATTTTGACAGATTTTCTATTTATATAAATATAGCATAGCATAGTCGGCCTTATAATGTTCCCACCGTCGGGACTCAGGCTTCCTCTCTAGGAGATCCCAATGGGCCGTAATCCACCACGCGGGCCCAGTGCGGGTTGGTGGATGTCACATGTCTTCGAATTTTTGGTTCTAGGACATGCCGGTTACCTCACGATGATTTCCTTCACCGTTTTGAGAGCAGTGGTGATGAAAAAAATTACACAAAGTAATGCGCTTAGCTGGCTTTGAACCCGGAACCTTAAACTCGTAAGTCGGGACCGTTACCACTCGGCCACCGCTGCCCGTATAGTTTAGACATAAAAAGTATTAGTTGTTTTCCATCTAGCTATTTTAGACATTACTTATTTTTTGTGTAAAACTATGTGTGTTAGAAGCAAGACCTAGTAGGATTAGTAATCGTGGTATTCAAGTCATTTATAAAATTAATTTGTCAAGGTCCTGTTGCCTGTTAATGTGCGTACTCTAGAGACACACAATAACCTCAAAAGTTTTATATGTAGGTAGATACTTACGAAAGTTTTATGGTTATTGTGATCAGTAATAATCAGGGTAGAATGGAAGGAAAAAATAACTGTGCAAGTGCGAGTCGGACTCGTGCACGGAGGTTTAACTTTTTCACAGCTTTAAGTGACTGCAGACATTAGCATATGGTTTTAATTTCAATTCCATACCTCTACGCGTTTCCAAGATAAAGGGTCTTGACAGACAGACAGACGGACGGACAACAAAGGGTTCCGTTTTTTTCTTTTGAGGTACGGAACCCTAAAAACGTGTTGTATCGACGCTAAGTAATATGGGACTAGGGTAGAAAGATGATGATGTTTTTTATTTTATTAATTAAGCACACCAACAATTTGTTTACAATTTGTTTGTTTATAGGCTCTTAATAAACTAGTGCGCCTGACCATCAATGATTGCATCTCCGCTTACCATCAGGTGGGATCGCAGTCAAGCACTGGTTTATATCAATTAAAAAAAAAAAAAAAAAATATTTTACACTAAACTTTCAGAAGATTGCAATTGTCAATTGCAGACGCACAATTTATAGAAACGTTTGAACCACTCTTTAGCTGCACTTTTGCTGTTTTGGCCTTTTAGTTGCAGTTAAAAAAAGAATACTGAAAATTGTTTTGAGTTTTTAATCAGTAACTTTCGCGAAGGTGAGATAATTAAGTTTCTTTTGAATTAGTTAGAAGCGCGTTTCGAAAACTTCTTTTTTACTATTGTTTTTTCCAACACTCGTTTAATATATTGTCGGTTGTATTCGATTAAGTTTGAATGGTAATAAAGAGAGGCACCGTGGCTTCCTCACCTCAAGGCTGGAACGACACGCGAGCCTTTAACACCCTGCGATCATGGCTTTATCTGCGCTAATATCTCCCTACGCGATATACATGTGTTCGACGTTACGTAGGTATATAAGAATTATTGGAAAGGTGTTGTTTGTTTTTGCTAATAATTGCAACGTTCTAGGTATTGAACATTTTGAGACATACTTTCTTAAATGCAAATAAAATAAAATCATCACCAGTCGTTGAAACAAGGGTGTTTCATCTGGAGTTGATCCATTTTAAGGGTTGATGCTTCGTAGAAGCCGCGTAGGTTGAATGTGGAATCAGCCTTTGGTAATTTGACAAATCATAGGCTCGTCGTAGCAGTTTCATGGGATCAGCGCAGCAGTCCTGTGAGGTGGGTACTGCGGGCTTCGTGTTACCGTTGCGCAGGCTCGGCGTAGCAGCTGCGTAGGCTTGGCATAGTAAATAATTATAGTGTAGCAGCTGCGTGCGTTTGGCCTAACAGTTTCAGGAAAATTATCTAATGACAAATCGCGCTCTTGGGCGAAGCGGGAGATAGTGTCAGACTTTTACTGACTAAAAACTCACTCCTGTTCCTTCTTTGCCTTCGTCCCAGGGCCCCGGGTTTCACTTTCACATAAACCCGTGGTCCCAGTAGCAACTGCGTAGGCTCGGCGTAGCAGCTGCCTAGACTTGGCGTAGCAGGCTCGGTGTAGCAGAATCGTGAATCTTCGTGAATGCTTCATAGACGTTCAGACAAGATAATTTATAGAAAAAATATAATTAAAAGAAACTCTTTTTATTCGTGTCAATAACATGGTAGTTTCAGATTGTTATTCCAAAACTTTGATACTTTTAAAGCATTTCTATTAAGGCACCCTGTAAGGTAAATTGCATCTCTGCTTACCATCAGGTAGGATCGCAGTCAAGCACTGGTTTATATGAATTAAAAAAAAAAATACTGGTAGGCCAGATTTAATCTAATTATGGAATTAAACCTCAATTGTCTGTGATTAGCAATGCACGATAGGTGATTCCTGACTGTGTAACAAAGATGATTTTGTCAAAGGCTCTTACCTCCAACTACAATTTATTTTTCAAAGCTAAAAATTTATAGATAACTACATAATATAAAAAAAGAAAAATAGTATAGAATGCTGTGTATATGGTACCTAAAGTAACAATATTTTAAAAAAATTCCCAATTAAAACACAAAAAACGTAAAACAAACCCAAAATGTATTCTCACTCTGTAACTCAAAGGTTTGCTGGAAGAAAACTCATTGTTGAGTTAAGCTCGCCTTTGTACATAAACTGTATTATCTCCGTGTACTATGTATGTTTTTATTTTGTGTACAATAAAGAATTAAGAAAAACATAACAATTAAACACATTATACAAACAGTGCGACTTAGGTCCATAATGTGTGGTAGAGTTATTACTAAGTCGTTTATACCTAGTGGGGTGTAGATACTAATATTTTCAGTGGTGGAATAGTTAGTAAGGCTTCAGTCCTCCGAGGAATGGTCGTGAGTCGCGCCCTGTCGGCAGCCGCGTCGAGTATTTCCCGCCCTACTCAATATCGGACGCTAAATAAGTGATAAAGGAATAACACAAGGTAGAAATATTATAATATCTACATAGTTAATAAATACTTATTGTAAAACTGGTGACCCGTCCTATTTGTTTCGATACAGTGGGGCCACTCCAGATAGACCGAAAAAACTAGTGGTATTGCTTTGTTTGTTGTGTGAACCCAACGAATTTACATGAACAAGATCCAATGTACCTCAACTATTTTGATAGAAATTACAATTATTCGCATAGTCCGTCCAGCGGGGCCTCGGTACTATTACGTTCGGAATACATAAAAATAATACTGATCGTATCATCGTAACTTTTGTTAATGATCCCTTGGAGTTAATAATATACGTATTAACTCCGAGGGATCATTAACAAAAAAGGATAAATTCAGACAGAAAAATTTGTCTGCCAGCAGGTCCCTTTGCAATTTGACAAATTTATGGGTTGGGGCAGTCATCTTTTACAAATTTTTACAAAATCTTGGCATAGTTTTTTTTTAATTATCGTCATGGGTAGAAACGCTCACCATAAAAAGCACACCATTGTTATGTATTACCACTATGTATCTTCGATCTAGCTCGAGTGGCAACTCTGGATCGAAACACATAGGTACTCGTCTCGGCTTCGTACAGGTACAATTAAATTTTCGATGTTACAGAAAAAATCTATCATATAAAATTAGTCCCGACAATTAGGAAAACAACTAAAAAAAACTGGGCAAGTACGAGTTGGACTCGCGCACTGAGGGTTCCGTACAAACTTACCTATGAAAACAGTTCAATTCCCGAATTGAGTTGCGAAGATGTTTCCGACTAACACTACAAATTTACAGTTTTCAGATTTTTTCCTATACTTGTGTTATGAGATTTCGCTTTATGCCAAATTTCAGAATTCTAGGTCAACGGGTAGTACAGAGTATCTTTTTATATATAGTCTTAAGAGTGTCGAAATACACGTTTTTTGCGACATAAACGGCCGTATCTTTTTTTCTCGTTAACTGAGTTGTTCCATTTTTTCACAGCTTAAAGGGACGGCAAATTTGAGTATATAGCTTTAATTTCAACTCGATACCTTTATGCGTTCGCGAGATAAAGGGTCTTGACAGACAGACGGACGGACAACAAATTGATCCTATAAGGGTTTATTCCTTTTGAGGTACGAAACCCTAAAAACAGACCGAATTTTGTTAATAAATATAATATATTTATTTACAAATAAATATATTTATTTACAAACAGGGTGAATAGGAACAAAACTTTAGGTTTTTGTTTCTCTCTAACAAAACATCGATTAAAAAAAAATACAATTAATTAACAGGAAAAAATTGGAGTAGTTTAATGCTGCAAATAATATTTAAATAACATTTGGTTTTTGGTCATCCTGTTTGACAGTATGTAGAATTATAAATAAAAACGCATTTCGTGTCTACCTGTGATTCTTCGAAACTACCTACACAACGAATTCTGATGCGGTTTTTATCATGATTTAAAGAATTAAATCCAGGAAGTTTATGTGAATTAATAGTAAACTTGCATTTAATAAAGAAATCTGTTGTTTCAACGAGCTCTTAAACCGTCTGAAAAATTTCCTCAAAAAAATTATGTCTTGTGTTTTTTCCAGTTAAAAGTTTTTTGGTAAAACCTATACGAACGGTTCGATTTACCAATTTTTTCAATTAAATGAGTCTTCTGAGTCGTGTTTTTATTATATCCTTTCGATTTTGAATTTATCTTTACTTTTTGGCTTATGCTTCCTATGTTGAGTCGTTGAACTTTAGTTTTTTCGCAGTGAAAAATTCATTTTCCAAAAAAATTTGACTGTTAAAATGCAGAAAACATTCTTGAATGTTATTTATCTGGCCTGCTGAGCAAAGGTCTCCCTGAATTTCTTTCATTTCCCAGCTCTGAAGCGCTTCTTGCCAATTTCCAAAAACGTGTTGTGATTCCACTTTTATTGTGTTCAATGTGTGTTGTTGTGCACACATTTAACACAATAAAATTAGATACAAGGTTTTCTAATAGCAGTTTTCAGATTAAATTATTTTATAGGTATTGTCATAATTGGATTATGTACAGTCAGGAATCAAAAGTGCAGTTGCACCCTACCAATGCTAAAGTTTCTTTGTTGTAGAAGTTCAATAGTCCACAACTAGTTTATTCAATACTTTAGATTCTATGTTATCAATTAAATCAGTCGTGAACCATTGACCCTTTTCTACAAAGAAATTTTAGACATAGGTAAGGTATAACTGCACTTTTGACCCCTGACTGTACCTATGCGATGATGGTTTATAACCAGTGCAATATGCAGGATAGTAGTTGTTTTTTTGATGTTGAGGAAATCATCAAATAACTTATCTCGCTTTGGGTGGGGCGAGAGGGAGGGTAAACTGACTAAAACCCATCTGTGTTTCTTTTACAGTATTTTAGCTTCAGTAGGTAGGTACCATGAATAAATTTATTTATTAAAACTTCATGCAACACAAAGGTACAAGGGCGGACTTAATGCAATGAAGAGAAAATATGGTAGGTGCATAAAAAAAAGATAAGATTAATAGCAAAACAAGGGATCAAATGTTTATATATAAAATAAACATACATAAATATTTAATATAATATAAACCTACACATATATTATGTATATAAAGAAAAATTATAGGATTTTTGAGACTACTCCGCTATTTGTGTAGAAAATAAAGCCGCAACTTCCGCTTAAATGCATATTGACTGATGGCCGTCCTGATGTCAAGAGGAAGCGCATTTCACAGAAGTATGGACTGTATATGAAAAGAAGAATGAACAAAATCAGAAGTATGAGAAGGACAAAGCAGTAGAAATTTTTATTATGACTCTTTAGGTGAATGACACAGACGTGATGCTATGTTAGAAAACCCGTGTCTTTCCACGGTTTAATAATATCCGTGTATTTCTACATTTTCCATGTAAGTTTTGCGGTGGCGAGTTGTTTTATTGCGTCTGTATCACGCCGTGGGAGGTGTCTGATACCGTCGCACCGCGCCGCCCTGTGTAATATCTTCATACTTTAAACTGTTTCATTCCCACCATAATTATAGTGGTTTACAAAATAATGGAAAAACTGAACCTAGGTACCACTTTAAAAGTTTTGATTGTCCGTTGAAGAAGCAATTGTCTGAGATTGATTCAATGGCAAAATGTGTGAACATTATCATTGTGGAAAAGAAAGTCGTAAGGCACGTTCTTGGTTAATCGCCGCGACAGGAGACACATCGGACGTTGGGAGTCGCAGGGCGGTTCCCGGTCACGCAGGCTTGCAGATGGCGAGCAATGGGTAGCTCGCCGTCCTGCTGTCCGGTGAGGATCGAGCCCGAGACAATCCACGCGCACTTCACAGAGATGTCAGTGACGGAAAAGTGACGGGGCCCAGTAGGTCCGATAAATGCTAGAGCTGCGGGAACGTTTGTATGAATTGGTGGGTTTTAGTCAGTAAAAGTCTAACACTCTCGTTACACCCAGTGGCGGATTTAAATATCTTCAAGGCTATACAGTTTTTGCCTCCCTTGACTCTACAATCTCATGCATTATTTTTACAATCCAAAAATTACGTTGAAATTACACGTAAAATATTGTTTAAATAAACTCTCGGAATGTTGTGCAATGACAAGTGAGAGAGGAAAGTCATCAAAAAAATTTGTTGTAGACTTCTATCTGTGAGACATCAGAAAACCGTCATGCAAAAATCTTTTTGATAACTAAGAGGTAGCAAAAAAAAAATCGGTCCCCTAATTTGCCGCCCCAAAAATCTGCCGCTCTAGACTCAAACCTACTCAGCCTGCTGGTAAATCCGCCACTGGTTACACCCTAGAGTGAAAGAAGTCATTAAATGATTTAACTTACAAAGACACATTCTTTGTTGTTATAAAGATGCGAATATCGAAATTGGCTTAGTTTTAAGATCGGCCAGCTCGAGGTGCATTTTCATACAACCGCCACTTACGTGATTATGATGTTATTACACATCTTTCTTCAGATATTTTGGATTAATAGATATCTTGTGGATATTATCTAGGCTTCAATGTAAATTAAAATATAACGTTGTTTAAAACTAATCTAGTAAAGACCTCTGAAAATCTGCTATTTTAGGTGGACTTTGGCTCATCATGATGTACATATTAAAAATATAAAAATGTACATCCGTAGAAGCCTTGCACATTTAATCGAGATTCTGAATGACGACAATTTTTTTCAAAAACTTTTCAGGGTTTTAAAGTAACACGTATTTCCTGGAACAAGTTTTCTGAAATATTATTCGAGTCACTTAATCAACAAATGCTAAGAGAGTTTTCAGGCGTTATCTCTCTTTTTTCTCGTTGCCTCTTCATCAAACATCGCTTTGGGTTGCGTTAGATGAAGCAACAAGCTTTTAAGCTTTTAAGCCATGCTCGGCGTTAACGGAAGGCGAGTGGAGAAGGGCCCCCTTAAGGTGACAGATATTTGAATATTTTATTCGTAACACATAGGTAAATTAAATATCATCATCTTCCTGCCCTCGTCCCGTGTTATTTGGGGTCGGCGCAACACGTTTTTTTCTTCCACTCTGCCGTCACTCGTCATGCTATCACTAACTTTCTTTTCTTTCATATCACTCTTCACACAATCCATCCATCTTTTCTTTGGTAGGTAAATTAAATACATGAATTTAATTTTACTTAGGTGAATGTCACACTAATATTACAAAGGGGAATGTTTGTGTGTGTAGGTAGATATGTTTGTTGCTTCGTCATGCTCGAACGGCTGAACAAATTTTAATGAAACTTGGTACACAGGTAGACTATGTTCTGGTATAGTATAAAGGATAATTTTTACCCCGGGGGCATATTCCCTTGGAACAATTTTCTAATTTCTCGCGACCGAAGTCGTTGGCAGCAGCAAGTTCATGATATTTTTTGAAATCCTTATACCATTACTAGGTAGGTAGTCTTAGTAATTTCCACATAGTTAAAAGTTAAACAAAGTTCAAAACATAGTTCCAGTTTGTGAATTGTGGTATGATTTATTAGCAGACAATTAGTTTGGTCGTGACTAGCTGACGTTAACTTCCACACAAGTTGCTCAAAGTTACCTTGTTACAGATGGACAGTTGACTTAATTACTATTGTTTACTTATTTATCTGATAGAGCAAGACAAATTGATCCGTTGAAGCAGTTCTGAAATAGTACATTTTGGTATTAATGGCGAAATTTTGTCATTACATTTGAGGCAAAATTTCCACGTGTATTAAAATGTATTATTGTATTGCAGTTTCCTAGAGATCTACAACGAGAGGGTGCACGACCTGCTGTCTGGCGAGGTACCACTCCCTCCCTGCCACTCACTCCCGCGACGCAGAGGCAACGCGCGCAAAGACCTGCGCGTGAGAGAGCATCCTTCTAGAGGACCCTACGTGCAGAGTAAGTGGATGTTTCTATCAATCTTTCATCACGTTATTGCTTTTTTTTCCGAGTATCATAGTTTGTTTGAGTACCGTAAAGTGGGATTACTTTAGCCCTGAGGTATTTGGTGCTTTGGTGTTTGGTACAAGCTTGTTAAACAATAGGAACATTTTACAAGGTATGTCAGGGGTGGTCTTAAAAGTTAAGAGGCCCTGCGCGGCAGACCTTTGCGAGGCCCTAGACTTTTTTCCAAGTATATGAATCAAAACAGGGCATTTCTTACGGCAGGTGAGAAATGCAAAATTTACAAAAAAGTACATGAGTTTCATGTTGAAAATATTATTTTAGAAAATTTGTAATACAGTTGTTACCCGGGGCCCCTACAAGAACGAGGGCCTGGGCAGTTACCCTGCTCTCCAAGACCGCCACTAGAGTGTAGTTTCATCTGAATCATTATACTCATAAATCCGCTGCCATATTTTTGGCATATTGTTCCGTGTACCTACGAAAAAACAAAGACGAGATCATCTAGCTTGGACATTACACGCTTAGTTTGATGGAGGTATGATCAATCTTCAGCGTTATATATCGATCCATCGCTCACAATATGCAGATGTATTGTACCTATCGGTTTCGATAACTGTAAAAAACACATGTACATAGTATGTCTTTCAGCATTTGGCCATTGATTTGTTAAATCATCCTTTATTGTCATATAAATTATACAACATCCTGCTTTAGCTTTGTACATAAAACCACAGTCATCCACTTTCCTATCCCGCACACATAGATCTCCGCCGCGTGTCAGTCCAGGACGCCGAGGCTCTTCTGACGCTGGTCGCCGAAGGGGCTCGACGCCGCCGCACAGCCGCCACGCGACGCAACTCCACCTCATCGCGGTCACACGCACTGCTTGAAATAGCCACACCTCACGCCACACTGCACCTTGCTGATTTAGCTGGAAGGTACTCACACGAATAAATCATCTCATTGAAATATCTTACTTGAAATATTTTACGGGCAGGAGGTCCAGAAGAATGCACGTGATACTGCCTTTGAAAAAGTTATTTTAAGGGCAGGAGGTCCAGGAGAATGAACATGATACTGCCTTTGAAAAAAGTTATTATATGTCACCGTAAAATTGCACTGTTTCACTTCGATAGATTACCGAAAAATAATGCGTCAAATTGTAAGCAGTATTTTATTTTATTTGGGTGGCTTACAGCTAACAATACAAAATTTATAACGATAAGGTAGAACACGATGAGCCATTTACAAGCCTCCACATATAATATGAGAGTATTATTGAAAGTTACAGTTATAGAAGTAATTGAGATATAAAAAGTTTGGTAGGAAGACAATAATGTAATGCAAAACAATGTTTATGGATGCTAAACTGCTTGTAAAGAGATCAACTGAGGTGTGTTACGGTTCATAATCTTTCGACAGTTTACAATCTCGCGAGATAGATTATAATCTAACGGTATTTACAATTCTACGGTGACATATACATACCGTTTAAAACGTTTTTGGATATTATATTTTATCTTCACTCGACCACAACCAGTGGTAAAAACAAGACCAGTATAAGCTGACGTCGTATTCTATTAGAACTATGTACCTACTGAAATAATGTGTTAGGCCAGTTTAAATTCAAAGACTAGGTACCACTATGTGTGGTCGATTGTACATTTATAGTCGACACACATCTCATAATCATCTGGCACACTGATACGGCCTAGCTTCATTCGTAGGCATTACCTACTTCTTTATTTTAAGTATTCTGTACGAGGTTCGAATCCGCGATTGTTAACTTGTAACAGATGCCAATGATAATATTGACACATTAACTGCTCCGATCTAGAATTTGGGGTTGTTGCGAATGCCAAAACTTTGACATCCGCGGATGCGGAAGCGAATTATTAGAGAGCCACATCCGCGGATGCAGATGCGAATACGGATTTCAGGAATATTATAAAAAATATTCCAATCATGGTAGACAGCGCATCAAGTTATTACAAAACGACTTCGCTCAATCGAAATTGAAGTTTGCGTTTGACGTGTAATGCAAAATTGTTTGAGAAAAGGAGGAGGGTTGATAAGAGGCATATTTCGCCCATAACAAACTCAAAAAAAAAGTTTCTTTTTTCGACTATTTTTAAATGCATTTGTATAGTAAAAGATATGTATTTTTATTCAGTGACATTTACATGATAAATAATAATATAGTCATTCACGAAATTACTGCCCAAACAGAGAGTGTTACGCTTTTTTGTACATTTTTGTCGTTTTTGCAATATTCAAGTCATTATTTCTGAAACAATCCTCTCCTCCATTAATCATATTAAGGGATCTACTTACTTCTGCGAGAAAGTAAATTCTTTATTGTATACCAAAAATAAAATAACAATAGGAACTTAAAATACACGGGTAACTTTTATTACAAATTTTATACTAGAACTTCTCCGGATCATTTTTGTCCAATATAAGTCCAGATTGTTTTTATTGGTGGCGACATTTTTATTTACTATTGCATTTAATATTTATGTCCGAATATTGAAAAAACTTGTATAAACAGATTAAATAAACACTAAATAATTCACAGTGAAAATCACGTCGATACGTAAATGGAAACGGATATTCGCATCCGCATCTGTAAATGCGGAATATTAGCATCAATTTTGACATCTGCATCCGTATCCGCATCTGCATCAAATTAATGCGGATCTTATTATTTCCCACCTCAAAATAAAAAGTTTATTAGAATTGTATTAATATAAATATTACAATAGTTTTTCTTAAACGAATTTTTTTATTTCTTTTAATATTTAAACTATTTATTTACTTAGATAGGCTAACTAGGACGTATGAATAATAATAAATGCTATATATGCAATATCACCACTAGCTTTTGTACACGCAATAGGTTATTTTTATGTAATTGTAATTATGAATTAGTGACGATACAATAGATTATGTAAGAGTAGATAGATTGCCTACGTAACAATTGAAATGTAATATTTTTGAGATAAACAACCTTGTAAGGGCAAGCTTCGTCGTATTCCGTACCTCGAAAGGAAAAAAAAACCGGGCAAGTGCGAGTTGGACTGGCGCACTCAGGGTTCCGTACAAACTTACACCTATGGAAACAGTTCAATACCCGAATTGAGTTACGAAGATTTTTTTTGTGACGTAACTACAAATTTACAGTTTTCAGATTTTTTATCCTATACTTGTGCTACGAGGCAACTTAGTAACCGTAGTCAACTAGGAACCCTTATAGTTTCGACAAGTCTGTCCGTTCGTCCGCGGATAATCTTAGTGACCGTTAGCACTACAATGCTGAAATTTAGTACCAATATGTATATCAATCGCGTCGACAAAGTGGTAAAATAAAAAGCGTAAAAAATGTTTTATTACCCTACACGTAAAATGGGGTGTGATTTTTTTTCATTTAAACCCTAACGTGTGATATATTGTTGGATAGGTATTTAAATATGAATAGGGGTTTACTGAAATCATTTTTTGATAATATTAATATTTTCGGAAATAATCGCTCCAAAATTTAAAAAAATGGGTCTCCCTCTAACTTTTGAACCATAAGTTTAGAAAATATGAAAAAAATATAAAAGTAGAAATTTATAAAGACTTTATAGGAAAATTATTTTGAACTTGATGGGTTAAACACGTTTTGAAAAATTGTGCAAAATAATTTCTGAACCTTGTTTGTAATTTAACCGTTTAAACAACCATTTTTTTGTAACTTAGTTTACATATTTTATTATTCCGAGCATAATTTCTTTCAAATAAAAAAAAAAAACTGGGCAAGTGTAAGTCGGACTCGCGCATTGAGGGTTCCGTACAAACTTGAAAGGTAAATTGCGGTTTACGATTTATGACGTATTAAGAAAAAACTACTTACTAGATCTCGTTCAAACCAATTTTCGGTAGAAGTTTGCATGGTTATGTATAACATATATTTTTTTTACCACTTTGGAAGTTTCTCTCGCGCAAACTGTTCAGTTTAGAAAAAAATTATATTAGAAACCTCAATATCATTTTTGAACACCTATCCAAAGATTTATTTTTTTCTATTTTTGTGTGAAAATCTTAATGCGGTTCAAAGAATAGACCTATTTACCAACTTTCAACAATATAGTTCTAATAGTTTCGGAAAAAAGTGACTGTGACATACGGACGGACAGACATGATGAATCCATAAGGGTTCCGTTTTTTGCTATTTGGCTATGGAACCAAAAGAATTATTAAAGTCGGTTCACACAATCCAAAATTACCACCACAACCTAACATACATAACCCGTCTATAGCATAGCATAGCATAGTCGGCCTTATAATGTTTCCACTGTTGGGACTCAGGCCTCCTCTCTAGCTGTTTTGAGAGCAGTGGTGATGAAATAATTACACAAAGTAATGCGCCTGGCTGGGTTTGAACCCGCGACCTGCAACTCGTAAGTCGGGGCCGTTACCACTCAGCCACCACTGCTTAACCCGTCCAGTTTGTATAAATTAGTAACTCCCGCAATTTCCCGAGAGATGGCGCTGTACTTTGGGCTACTTCACGCTGTCAAGATTTTTTCTGAGTTGATGAGGTCGGGACGGGTATGAGCTATTATATTGTCTAATTGTTCGATTGGTATCTCGTTGGCATTATTGGTATTTGTTCTTGCTCGTTGTCTGTCGTTCATTAACTCTTAAGTGGGGACACTTATTGTTACGGACGGGAAACTACGGAACACTACATTGAGCGTGGCCCGACACGCTCTTGGTCGGTTTTTTTTTTCGTTTACTCAGAAGTTTGATTTTTTCACAGCTTCAAGGGACCGCAGACTTGAGTATATTGTTTTAATTTTTCGAGTCCCGGGCGAGGCAAGCGAGTTTGAGAAAATCTTTGAAAGCAGTTTTGTTTCTTTTAAAAAATAAAGGAATGTCTCCTATAAGTAAAATGAGCCAACTTAAGGATATATGGTAGTTTTCTTCCAGGCCTCGACTTATTTTTCCACACTGTATATAGGTAGGTTTGTGCGGAACCCTCAGTGTGCGAGTCCAACTCGCACTTGCTCAGTTTTTTATTAAAATAATAGTCACCTGTTTCCGTTACAATCTGTTTAATTACTTAGTTCAGATTGCTACACAATATAGTATGCATTTACGAGTATCAATGACAAAAATACAACTTACCTATTGTTCTGTTTACCCCTAACGTGAATACGGGAGTACCTAAATGTCATGCTTTACAAGATCAAAGAATGACAGAGACAGACAAATGCCCCTAATCCATCGAGTAGGTTAAGCTTCGACGTGTCTACCTGTAGATTAAAGAAACCCTACAATCAACATTATTCTAACTAAATACTTATTCAATTTATTAGTCATAGCTTGCTCAGGTTCTACTAAGCTATGGAACAGGGGCGCCGACTCCGTGGGTGCTCGGGCGCTCGAGCACCCAAGAGAAATAAATGGTGGGTGGGCAAGAAACAGATCAGTAATCGGCTTTTTAGGTTACGTATAAATTATAATATTTCTTGATAATAAAAACTAGTTAAATTTTTATATAATGGTTTCATTTTATATTTTTATCAAACATAATTAGTAAGTGCGCAGTATGTAAGTAGGACATTTATTTATTTGTAGGTCGATCAGTGTGCATTTCTTTTCTCACACTTCGCCACTTTTCGAATCCATCAAATAAGCATGAGCACCCATGAGGTTTTCTAAAAGTCGGCGTCTCTGATGACATGTACATATAGCTGGGCTACGGGATTGTTTGAAAGAGTCTCCGGGGCCCAAGAACTCAAAGAGCAACTGAATAAATACGGGTACTTACTACAGTCTACACACAGACGGAGAGAAAGTCGAAAGAACGATAATATTATAAGTGAATTCCAATTATCCAATCTTCCCTTCATTCCTTCCATTAATAATAAGACCGAAATAAGCCGTTATTTGATGATTTCCCAAAAAAAAAAAGAAAGCTAATCATTTCTAACAAATTAACAAAAATCTATATATATAAAAGGAGAAACTGACTGACTGACATATCAACGCACAGCCGAAACTACTGGGACTAGAAACGTGAAATTTTGCAGGTTTCCTTTTATGACGTAAGCGAGCACTGAGAGAGTATTTTCTAAAATTCACCCCCTAAGGGTCCAAATTTTGTGTGGGCAGACCTAATTACGTGCGAGCGAAGCTGCTAGCAGAAACTAGTTGAAGCTAGCTGGCAGAAGTAGTTTATAATTTCATCCGAAAGACATTTATTTCTGGACATACTTCCCCAAGTGTCGCTGTTGAATGAATAGTCCGCTAGATGCGAAAGCATCTAGTGGACTATTCATTACCTACTACTAAATTGGATATTAAGATAGCTGGGATAGTATTATTTATATTTTTAAAATAGCTAATAAACATTAAACACACAACTATGGTAGTACCTATACATACATATATGAACCCTGATTTAATCTGCTTGGAATATTTACCACTTCATTTTTAACTATGATATTAAAGTTGCGCATGTAAACTTTTGACATTCTCCTCAGTGCCTAAAACCTGAGGTTTTCTAGATATTTAGATCTAGGCTCAGTTCTGAAATGAGAATTAGAATTTGTGAATATGAACATATAATTATTATATAATTTGTGAGTACACGAATTGAGTTACCGTTTGTTATTTATCGTTCTGACATTAATCAAGGGATTTCTCCAGTGAAAGGGCGAGAGCGATTGAGTCGAGTGGAGGTCCTTTAAACTGATTTACTTACGTAGCATAATTATGGGCTTTAACCTACAATAATGCCAAAGTTTGGGAAGTTTTTACTGCAAGTTTGTCACAAATCTCAAAACTGTTTAGCATTTCTTTAGTATATAGCCTATTAAAATTTTTAAATAAGTATCTGCTGAATAGGTGCTAAACAGTTTTTATGTTCATCTCCTTAGCCTTTTTCCAATTAACTTGGGGTCAGCTTCCAGTGTAACCGGATTCGGCTGAATAGTGTTTTATATGGAGCAACTGCCTGTCAGACCCCAGTTACTGGGAAACGTAATACTCCTTGGAAAGAGTGAAGATCAGACTTTCTGGCTGACCACTATTTTATGAAGAGATGATTGTCTCAAAATTGTGTATTGTATAATGTCTGTATTATGTGTCCAGTGAGAAAGCAAGTTGGGAGGGCTGTGGCGGCGGCCGGCAAAAAGAAGGCTCCAATATAAATAAGTCATTGGTGGCACTCAGCAATGTCATATCTGCACTTGGTACGTACCTAAAAATATTCTGTTGTTTTTTTGTTAAAAAAAAAACATTAGTACTTAGCGCTTTTTGTAAGTTATCAGTAGGATGACAATGGACTGGTTATGAAGTCATTTGTTACAAGTTTGCAACATCTGTATATAATTCTTCTGTACGTGTACTTGTCACCTAATTCCTTCTAAACGGCTTGACTTGATTGGAAAGTCATTTTGTATGTGTATTTGAGTTGGGCCCTGAATGGTTTGAAAATACAGCTCAATTTTTTTTTCTGTCAATATGCCAGCTTCCGGATAGGACTACGTCTGCCGGGACCGCTAGTAAAATATAAAAATTGTCTCTCAATATTTTTATTCCTTTTTTTACCCGATTATTCCAATGTGAAAAGGGTAGTAGTGACACAATTATTTTACCTAACTACATAATATTTCTCGATGTATATTTTTATTTTTGTGTTTTTTTCGTATTTCAAATCTAAGCAATAATGAGAATAGGGACTAAATATGGATACTATTTTCATCGTCTTCGAAGATCTTCGATACTGATTATTTTTGAATTTGATTATATATTTGCGTGTTACCAAGCGTGTTCGTGAAATATGTTTGACTCACTAATTAGCTTAAAATATTAGTTCTCTCTAACAAAATTTTTGCGTATTTGGGCACGTACGTATACTATCAGTGCAAGCTCGAGGCTGTTGGACATATTTTGACATACACGTTTTTTCCAGTATTGCTAAATTATTTATTAAGCATTGTAGAGACTGGAGGTATAAGCCACAGGATCTGGTGTTGTGTGTATAAAGAGTAAATCCGCACAGCAACATTTTGATATTTACATTTTCAAACACACCTGTTACATGCTGACCACCATTGTACCTATAGATTTAAGTTAAAGTTTTGTTACTCATTGGTGTACCTACCTACACCTTAATTTTATTATACCTTAATTTTATTATATTCTATTTTATGGTCTACCAAAATTTGCAATCTCACTCAAATCCTATTTTCAATTTGCACAATCCTTAAGAAGTACCTTTAAACGATCGAACAGTCGGTATGCTGACATGTTACGTTCCATGCGATCTAAGTAGGGAGTTTAGATATTTACCACAGTATGTACGATTGAGTTATTCATAGGTACTTTGGTGCCTAAGGTAGAAATATAGTGTTCACACAACTTACTATCACACAACTGAGACAACGCCATCTAGTCCCAACTAAGCAGAGCTTGTGTTATGAGTCCTAGACAACTGATAAACAAACTTAAATATTTCTAAATACATACATATTATAGATAAATTACTCCCAGACACAGAACAACTAATTGTGCTCATCACACAAACATTTGTCCTGGGTGGAAATCGAACCCACGGCTTCCGGCGTAGCAGTCAGGGCCATTAACCACTAGACGAACAGGCCAGTCAAATATTAAAAAAAACAATAATTTCATTATTTTATATTCTTTGTAGATCTTTATAATGTAGATTTATAATTATCAATTTACTATTGTTTATTAATATTATTTTTTTGCTAGTGGGTGGGGGTGCTACACGTGGGAGGTTCGTCCCATATCGCGATTCAGCTCTAACTTGGCTACTAAAAGACTGCTTCACGGGCGGAGCCAGCACATTTATCATAGCTAGTAAGTACAACTATATTATAAAACGAATTGCAACACACAGTTTTGTTTAATTAGAATGTTAGGTAAGCTTCGAGGTCTATGACTATAGCTCTTATGAGGTGGAACCTTGACACACATCTAATGTAAATTAGTATGCGTGATTATGTCAGTTAACTCAGAGATTTAGTGTTGAAAGCTGTCCTGACCTTGATTCGATGCTTCTATTTATTATATGAAATGTCTGTTACGTGTTTATTTTACGAGCATCTCATCAACAATTCAATTTGAAATGAATAGCGATGACAATGAAAAGAATATCTCCTTTAGCTTTTTCCCCCTGATTTATGTTTCAAGACCCTTTTAATCTATCGCCACCGATTCAGATATAAACGTAAAGGTTTTGTATTAATAGTTTATCTTTAAGAGATCAGTGTTTAATTTAAAAGAGCCTAAAAAGGCATGGGTCACACTGGAATTAGAACTTTGTCATGAACACAATAGAGTTTTTTGTTCCATTTGATGATAATCTCGAATTCTGAAATCAAATATGATATGATGCGCTTATTCTCCTGTACATTTATACAGCTGTTTCGCCGAGTGTTGCCTGTTACGGGGAGTCAGCGTCGACGCTTCGCTGGGCAGCCCGAGCTCGACAGCTTCCCACACCACGTGCCATCAACTGCGGCTCCCACGTCGCCTCACGAGCTGCGTTACAGGCACAGCTCAACCAACTCATCTCAGAACTCACTAGGAACCATATCAGATATGTCAGTAACAGTATCAAATCCCACAAGTACCTGTAGCTAACAATTTCAATTATGTAAATGCTATTTTATCACTTGCAGGTACCGGAAACTGGAAGAATATCATTTGATGACGAACATTGGACATTGCGAACAAATGAGCATGATTTACAACCTAATGATTTAAGTAAAGCAGCAAACATAGGCAACATTATGAACTTAACGCGTCCAAAACCAGACGCGACAAATTCAGAGTCAACCGCTTCATCAGTAGCTAGCGGGAGTTCAGATGTCATTAACAACATAGACAAGAACTCAAAAATTGCAAGCGAAATCAATAAAGAAATGGACAAATTGTTTGGACCTGCCCTAGAAAGAGCCAGCAGTGGGGATGACCTAAAAGTTGTCGCCCCACTTAGACACAAAAGGAGACAATTCAGATCTCAAGAGGTTTTAGCCAATAACGAGACATCTTTGCCAGGCCAAAGTAATAATTTGGCGAATACTCTCCCAAGTCAAAGTGAAGTGCATATAAATGATGTACCAAGTTCGGAAAAACTTAAAGTTCCTAGCATAACCATTCTTCACGAAAACCAGAGAGCAGAAATTGTAGCTTCAGTTACTGAAAGACTGTATACAAAACTAAAAAAGAAAGAAGAGGCTGCTGTTTCTAAAGTGGAATCAGTGGTGGACAGGAAAATTATAGAACCACTAAGTGAGCTAAAGATTTGCACAAATGCACGTCAGCGGCTCATGGAATTAAGTCAAAAAGCTATTCGTAATAAAAGAAGAATAGGTATACCAGCACATACACAGACAAGAATTACCGCAACTCGTGTAAAAGATCAAGCTATCGACGTGCAAACAGATCTCTACTCATATATTTCCCAAAATAGGCTTTCTCACACATTATACCGGGATGTAGCTACTGAGACAGTCCCAATGACACCGCGATGTAAAGAAATAGCCGTAGGTCCGACAGGGTCACTCGATTCAATTGATATTTCTACAGAAACTAAAAGAGTTCTTTATAAAAATTCCTTTATGATGACGGACATAGTAACAAAAAACGAGCGATACACTCAAACGCTCGTAGTACCCCCGCCTAGAAGAAGAAAACGTGCATCTTCATCAAAACACGTCTGCAGAAAAGAGAATCGCAATTTTACTGAAGAATGTTCTGCTGCACCAGTTATAAGCATAAACATATCGCAGGTTTACCCTGTGGATACAGAATCTCAAAGTTCTGATGATAATTTAGAGAACATAACTTTAACAAATAGCAAATCCAGTGTTGCAACTGCTACTCCAGATTTGTTGACCAACCATAGTACCACTGATCCACAAAATATTATTGATATAAGGGAAGATGAAATTAGTGTATTAGTTAATGTTGCAGAAGATGCTAAAGTTCCTTTTATAATTCATGGTGAGGAATTCCCAGATGATGATGATTTAACGTTACCAAGAGTGAGTCCCAATACTGTAAGAAAAGTTAATTCAACTGAGATTAAAAATATGATATTAGGACGCAATGAAAATATGTACCCATACAATATTGTATTATCACCGCCAAAACAAAGAGATACTAAAAGAATAGTTAAATTTAAAGATACTCAAGCAGATCAAGCCATGGCAATTGATTTAGAAACGGGAAAAGAGAATAAAAATGATGATAATACTAAGAATGAAACAGAAACTGCTTCTGATATGACAACATCTGAGAAAGACTTTCCGGCAGACAAAGAGTATGAGAGCGTATATTCTGATTCTACAGAATCTAGTAAAGTGGAAACTGATTCTTTCATTTGGAAAAAGGGTGGTAGCAGAACAATGGGAAGTTTAAAGAGGTCGAATTACGTTCCTGTATATAAGAGCACTAAATATAAAACAGCAAAACCAAGAGTTTTTAAAGATTTTGTAGAATTAGAATGTGAAGGAAACGGAAGAGGACTTACAAACTTTGAAATGGGTCAAAATTTAAGGGAGTTTAGTTCTAGCGACAGTAAAGATACGGACAACGCATCGGAATATAAAAATAGATTACGGAAGCCATATTATGAAAACAAATCATATTACAATCGTAGCAGTGATTATAATTACGACGATTTAAATGAATTTCAGAGTATCGAAAGGAAATTACTTGATTCTTGTGGTAATTTGGAGGATTCGGTTAACAAATATGAAAATTATGTTACAAACTACAAAGGAAGTATGCAAAATGATCATGTTGAAACAACGGCAAGGAGGCCCAAAGAGTATCTACAGCATTTAGTACAGTTAAGAAGAGAAGTAGTGAAAGCAGAAAGCGAAAATACAGATAGTTCTATAGATTTAGCCCATAAGTAATGTCATGGTTTTGTGTGTTTAGAAATAAGTATTTAAACGATTTCAGTTTTCTTTTCCTGTAAGAATTTTTGTAACAAGATTATTTTGTATTAAAGTATTCTTTAATACGTGTTGTTTTTATCAAAATATTTAATGACATAACATACGGTATACGAGAACTTACTTCATCTTACATAAGCCTAATTTCATAACATTTTGTTATGATCCAACCTGCAAATTGCAACAACTAACGAGTGACCGGTGCACAGTCAAATTCAAGTTCATTGCAATCGTAAGATTTGTGACCCTGCAGTAAACTAGTAGACAATATTATGAAATAGGCAAGTCCACAGCAAAGTGCCTTAGCTATGAGAACCACACTGTTCATTGACAATGCGCTCGCGCTGGCGAATAACGTCAATAGAGAAATTAAATAAATACTAGGTAAACTATGAAAATTTAAAGAATAAAAACAAACTGTTGTGTTGTGTGATTTTTGAAGAATTCTGCAATGTCTTTCATAATAATGCAAGTGTTTAATCCTCAGACAATAATATTTGTGGTTGTCACCATTATTTACACATTTCTGTGGTTCCGCTATAAGTTTACGTATTGGTCGAAACGAGGTGTCACCGGGCCGAAGCCAGAGTTTATTTTTGGGAATATTAAAAAAGTGATTAAAAGACAGGAACAGTTTTTCCAACCGTACTATGATAATTACTTTAAATATAAACATTTACCTTACATCGGAATGTACTCATTCCACCAACCGGTGCTGTCGATACATGACCCAGATATAGCGAAGCTGTTGTTGATCAAAGACTTTGACAGCTTTCAATCCCGGGGCACATATGCCGGCGGGGTGGGCGACCCATTGGCGGCGAATCTGTTCAATATTTACGGAAAGCGATGGAAAAGCCTGCGGCTAAAGATGACGCCGACGTTCACTCCAGGAAAACTGAAGACTATGTACCCAATTGTTGAGGATATAGCGAAACAAGCCCTAAATTATGTAGATGTGTTAAATTCTAATGAAGAAACGATTAATTTCACCGATTTTTATTCAAAATATGCGATGGAGATTATTGGAAACGTTGGATTTGGTGTTGAATGTAACGGCTTTGTAAATCCAAAATCGGAATTTTACATAAGAGGACATGAATACTTCGATCATCAATCTCATTACTGGTGAGTGTTGCTAGTCTCGGTTTTTATTATTTATAAGTGTCTGAGATATCATGATATTTACTCGTAAATTAACCCTGAGTGTATTATGTTTGTAGTTAGTCAAACCGCAAATGATTTCGCAACGTCCGATGTATGGTTTTCTAGCCACTAAGTAAGTAGATGAAGGACATTTTGTGATAATAAATCAAACAAAAAAGGAAAGGCCTATTCAAAGTACAAGATATAGTTGAATTTTGATTTAACTACGTATTTTGCACTCAATAAATTTTTATTGGGTAATTTTCGAATGATGACCAATGCTTAGGGAGACCGAACAGACTGGTCTCTGTTGCCTACACTTAGCAGAAGAGTGAATTATAAAATGCTAGATAAGTACGTACTAACTTACTGAGTTTAATGTTATTTAATTTTTTAGGAGACTTATCCGAGCGTTTGCGTTTTTCGCCCCAGACACATTTGACAGCTTGAAGATTAGACGAATCAGTTCTAAAATAGAGAACTTTTTCTGCAACATTGTAAAAAAGACAGTCGAGCACCGACAGAAGCATTCTTTGACGAGAAATGACTTCTTACAAACGCTTATTCAATTAAAGAATGGACATGTAGTCGACGAACAAGGTACGTAGGTGAGATAACTGCATTACACATTCATTATGTTTAAAACATTTATTTTGTAAGAGTAACCTAGTTTGTATGTGGTGCTTCGTTAACTTTATACAACACGTGGAAAAAATTACTAACACTAATGCCTCAGGCAATATTTTGGCACATTACTATGTTTATGTGTTAATCTACATAATATGTCTATGTTATTAATGTAACTAGAATATTAAATATTATAAATATAATCATTAACAATATTAAAAAGGTAACGAAATAGTAAAGTCTATGCTTTTGCTTTAATGAAAATAGTTAAAGTTTAAACATATCAAAAACTAAACATTCCAGGCGAAGTGAAATACACGAAGACGAATTTCCCGTTCACGATGACTGATGTGGCTGCAAACACCATGTTGTACATGATAGCTGGCTATGAGACATCAGCCACGACGGGCCAATTTGCGGCGTATCAGCTCGCTCTGAACCCTGACATCCAAGCCAAGGCGCGCGAGGAGGTGATCACAGTACTAGCCAAGCATGGAGGCGAGTGCACATATGAAGCTCAGAACGAGATGGTGTATTTAAATATGATTTTGGACGGTAAGTGCATAAATGAAAACAAATATTCAAACAGTTGTACAATATTGTATGACTACTACAGTCAATATGAAACTATTTTCCAGGGTAACTGAAATTCTGTTTTTTTTTTGTATTTTATGATGTGACCTGATCACATCACTAATATCACATCATATGAAGCTTGTTTCCTTATGTTGATGTATAGTATAGCATAGCTTTAAAGCATAACCGGCCTTATAATGTTCCCACTGTTGGGACTCGAGGCTCCTCAATAAGAGTAATCGGGCCAAGTTGGATGCTTCTGGGACGTGCCGGTTTCGCCACAATGTTTTCTTTGCCGAATCGAGAGCAGTGGTGATGGAATATGTAAATTACGTAAAGTAAAGCGCCTACCGAACTAGCATAGAGAGCAGTGGTGGCTGAGTGTTAGAGGCCCAGACTTACGAGTTGTTGGTCGCAGGTTCAAACAGAGCCAGGCGCATTACTTTGTGTAATTTATTTCGTCATTACTGTTCTCAAAACAGGGTGAAGGAAAACATCTTGAGGAAACCGGCATGTCCTAGTACCTAGGATCAAAAATTCTAAGACTTGTGACATCCACCAATCCACACTGGGCCCGCGTGGTGGATTACGGTCCATTCCCTCAGCTAGAGAGGAGGCCTGAGTCCCAGAAGTGGGAACATTATAAGTTTGAATTATGCTTATATGCATAGGCATTATCCTATCTGGATTTGAATCCGCGTCGTACGACTCAAAGTCGGGGCTGTTACCTCTAGGCCACTGGGTCGACGTGTTTACTTGAAATAACAACTGGCCAAATCGGATGGGATCTTGGACCAAAGAGTAGGTTAATGTCGTTGTCAAGATTTCAGAAACCAAGATTTTTGTCTAGTCAACTAGAATCTAACTAGTCTAGATTTTGCGTCAAGGCTCATTATTTGCACACAACATTTATTTCTAGGTTAAGGCTTAGTTATTGCTGCAACACATTCTTGACTTATAATAGGTGTTATTGTATGTTTAACAACGAATGAATTTGCTTAGGATACCTATACACCAGAAGTTAGCCTAAAGGGCAGATCAGACTATGCTGTACTATTTTCGCTTTAGATCGGAAACACCAGTCAGCAAAAAAAAGACACGCATTTAAAATATGGTACTTATTTGAGTCGAACTGGTTAATTATACCAGTAATGATCTTGTCCTTCGATGATGAAGAATTTTACTAATGTAGTATATTTCCTGGCTACTGTAGGAAGCCTCTACATTGGTAAAATTCTTCATCATCTTCGGACGAGACAATTACTGGAATAATCTCAATCGAACGGCGCTTATAGATAAGCTAGTTTGATTGTTCAATTTATAAGTATGAAGGCGATGTAAACTATACTTGTTGTATCTATATATATAAAAATCAATGCCACTTTTCGTTGTAATTTTATAACTCAAGAACGGGCTCACCTATCCAAACCAAATGTTTAGGCTTTGTTCGGACTATTTAGTAGATAGTTTACGTGAAGTTTGCACAAAATCGGTCGAGCGGTTCTTCATTTATCACATTATTAGGCGGTACGAATTTCGCCGAGTCAGCTAGTACTTTATGCGATTTTAACTTTTTTCGTTATCCCTATATTTTTAACTTAGTCTTGACACTGACTGTATTAATCGAAAATTGTTGTCTGTCCTAATCTAGAAACAATGCGTATGCATCCATCAATGCGCGCTCTATTCAGAAGATGTAATAAGGACTACAAACTGCCCAAGAGCGACCTGGTCATAGAGAAGGGCACAATGGTTTTTATACCCATACACGCCATACACATGGACCCTGATATATTCCCCGAGCCAGAGAAATTCGACCCCGAGAGATTTTCACCGGAGAATAAGGCAAAGTTGCACCCATGTCATTGGATGCCTTTTGGAGAAGGACCAAAGAAATGTTTAGGTAAGAATATTATCATTTTAATAATAATGGGTAAAATCACGCTTAAAGTCAATGACAAATTGATTGATGAATCAGAACCAAATATCATTAGGTACCTATTAACTAATAACTCGTGTCCGACCGAAATCGAACTTTCGATATCTGTCTTATATCTGAAACAAACAGAAACTTTAAAGCAATAAAAATCTATTTTTGAGGAACTAATTTTTTTTTACACTTACACTTACGCTTAACATGTGTTGAATTAAATAAAAAAAACAGTAATTGAAGTACATTAAGTAATTAATGTACTTCAATTACACACTTTTATAACTGTAACACAAAAAATTACAAAGTTGTTTCCAAAGCTTGTTATGTTATTTATTTATTTATTTAAGCTTCATGTACAGTGGTGGTACATAGGCGGACTTAATGCCACAAAGCATTCTCTACCAGTCAACCATTGGGTAAAAAAGACAACACTGTTACCCGGTTGACCGTACAAATACATGGTCACCGGAACATCTAGGCTACTGAGGGGTTATTTTGCTCCCGCATCCAGCAGTGCGCTGGCGTCTAATGCCCGTTATGACCTGCCGTGATTCTGTGTTGTACTTAGAGTCGGTGGTGTCCAACTTGTGACCTGTTTTAAATATTTTTGGGAATAACAGGGTGTAAAAATTATTGGAATCGATTAAGTTACTGATTCTGAACATACTATATTCAGGTTTCGCATATACTAAAAATAATGTTGTCTAAATTATTCCGTCTCTCAGAGCAGTGGGCAGTGATGGCCGAGTGGTAACGGCTCCGGCTTAGGAGTTGTAGGTTGCGGGTTCAAACCCAGCCAGGCGCAGTACTTTGTGTAATTTATTTCATCACCACTGCTCTCAAAACGGTGAAGGAAAACATCGTGAGGAAACCGGCATATCCTAGAATAAAAAAATTGAAGACATGTGATATCCACCAACCCGCGCTGGGCCCATTCCCTCTCCCAGAGAGGAGGTCCCAACAGTGAGAACATTATAAGGCCGACTATGCTATGCTATGCTAAATTTTCCTGTCTGTTGGTCGGTTGGTCAGTATCTCCCGCTCCGCCCAAGAGCGGGATTTGTCATTAGATGATTTTCCCACCTAAAAAAAAAAGGTCGGTTGGTAAATGACTCAGAGTATTTTACCAACCGATTTGAGAGGCCGGCCGGCGAATGCAGCTGATGAGCTGCCACGAACTCTCGCAAAGTCAACCGAACGGCGCACTATAATCCTGAATTAGCACGCGTCGTTCGGTTGAGAGCCGAGTTTTGGTGCGGCCTAAGGTTCGGCAGAGTTCCTGCCGAAACCGAAACTGGAAAGGAAACCACATTTTTTGCCAACACTTGTCGAAAACGAACCTACTAGGTCACTAAAAATAACATCTGTCATAAACATACGTTTTATATTTAAACACGCATGACTAAATCTTTCCATAAGGTGTTGGTAACATTAATATTTAATGATTGCTTGAGTAATGTATTACATATAAACCACCATTCTTCATCATCAAATGGTTCTATTTTACAACATATTAAATTGTAAGATTTAAAATCTAAGTTGGTAGTTGACAAATTGGCACTTTTTTAATTCAGAGAATTTCTTTAAGTTGTCATTGAGGTATCTCCATCTTTTTCATTTTATTGCACACTAGGCCCTCCGGGAGTCTGGTTACGCCAACTAAGCCCATCATTTCTCATTAATCAAATGTTCAGCTGTTACTTTTGCTTAATCATTTGCTGTTTGTTAAACAAGTTTTAGCGGTCTCATCATCTTCCTGCCCTTATCCCGTGTTATTTGGGGTCGGCGCAACACGTTTTTTTCTTCCACTCTGCCCTGTTACTCGTCATGCTATCACTAACTTCCTAACAAGTTTTAGCGGTCTATTATAGCTTAAATCTGACTTTCAACTGGCAAAAGAAAGGACAGGGTATACTTTGAAGGTGGTCTCATAAATATTTGAAAGAATAGGCACAAACTTAAGACTAACATATTGCAAACATTTTCTTTGACGAAAAAATAAATAAAAGTAAAATATATGCGCCATGTCCGAGCAAAACGGCCGTACGCTTAGCGTAATGCCGTGTCCACACGCAAAAAGCGACAAATGTTTTCAGCGTGGGCCGGTGACGATATCGACTAACAGACGTCGGCAACAGTATTGTGAAAATGGAGTAGCGCCCTTAAGAGGTGGATAGAATTCGGGAATATCGATGGACTGTTCAACCACTGAATTTTTACCTGTGAACTAATTCTGTTGACATATCTCATACTATATGCCATATCTATATGCCACACATAGTTCTACACAAGAACTATGTGCGGCAAGTACTACAACATATGAAATTGATCTGATAATGGCGACTGAAGATAATCTAGGGAACTCCGTACGTACAGCATACAACAGCAGCGTAGCTAGCTCATGTGTTGGCTTATTTATTTAATCATGAGTTCTCTTTCACTCAAATTCGGTCCACCTTATGGGAGGCCTTCACTGGTGAGCGTCACGGCAATCCGATGGATACGAGACGCACAGGACCGTTCGTTATGGCGACACTTGTTAGAGGCCTTATGTCCAAAAGTGGACATCTTTTGGCTGAAGTGAAGTTTATACCTAACTGAGATAAATCTTACATGGAGGGACTAATAATAATAATGGCTATGGAAGACTAGTCATAAAAGACGTTTGCAGTTAATTAAAATGCCGCGTACATCGAAGGACTGGAACAATTTGCCTGCTGCTGTCTTCCCGTCCAACTATAATATAGGTGTCTTCAAGGCTAGAGTGAATAGGCTCTTAATAAACTAGTGCGCCTGACCATCAATGATGCATCTCCGCTTACCATCAGGTGGGACCGCAGTCAAGCACTGGTTTATATCAATTTAAAAAAAAAAATCTGTAAAGGAAAAAAGTAAAGCAGGAATCTTTGTAAATAATTTTGAATGTGACAAACATTACGAACACACAACCACTTTTTTATGTAGAAAATGATCAAATGAGAGTGAAAGGGATTATTAGAATTTAACTGACTATAACCCACCTGTGTTCCTTCGGTTTACCTTAGTGTTTTAGGGTCACGGTTACTCTTTCTTAGCTCTTTCGAACAAACCCGCAGCCCAAAACATTTGACTCTATGTACGTTTTTTTTTGTTGTGTTTTGTGTTGTTTTGTTTTATTCTTGTTGTTTTGTTTATTGTTGTTGTGTACAAGCAATGTTAATTAAAAATAAATAATATGAGTACAGGTTCACCAGTTTCCGACATTATTTCATACATCTAAACGAACATAGCTATTTATAGTAGTTGGTTATGTAGATGTATTGATTGGGTAACGAATATTTAAAGCCAATATGTGCATCTATTGGCGTTGTTCTTGACCTGCTAGTACCGGGCTGCATAACAAACCAGTCATTGACATTAGATACTTCACGCCATTATGTAAAACTTATTATATTGCATCACTTGATCTGGTCATTATGACCGAATTATACTAAGACAAGGTTCAACCAGCTTAGACTAGATTTGCCCGAGTGAAAGTTGAAAATGATTATCCCGCCGGAATGTGTGTTTCCTGATAGCTACAACCCGGTAATCTTTAAGTCAAGAGTGAATAGGTTACTTCTAGGTAAGCGTGTTCCATCGTCGACCGCATCATCGCTTTCCATCAGGTGAGATGGCGGTCAAGCGCGAACCTATCGAGAATAAAAAAAAAAAAAAAATCCCAAGTGATCTTGTTTCCCTGTGAAAAAAGTAGTTCTTATAGGTACTATGTCCTACTCCATCTATCTCTATACTAAAATTTATCAGAATTGGTTTAAAAGTTTAGACGTGGAAATATAACAAACAGACCGATAGACATTTTGATTTGGTGTTAATTTACTGTTTTTTTTTCTTGAGGTATTTTCTTTCAGTCAGGTTAACGATCATCTGTACTGACGAATGACCTTGTATTTAAATAATTTGTTTAAGACAGTTTGAATGATAGTGTTCTCATATTGTTGTGTATCTAGAAACATATTATTATTATCATCCTCATGTGTAAAATTTCTCTCTATATTTATAACTAGTTGACCCGATGAACTTTGTACCACCTAACAGTCAATGAATGTAGTATATCTTTTGATATAGTCAACCGATTGCGATGGAACAAAGTAATATATAAAGTTACATACAATTTGTTTACATTGATTTCGTACATTTTACGTGATGCGCGCACAACTAAAAACTTCTACAGATTTATTACAATAATATGTATAGATAAAGTTTGTTGTTAAAAACACCAATTTAGAGTACAGGTCGCCTGTATACATCAGCTGGCCTATTTTTTATTATTTTTAAAAGTTGTGTACAATAAAGAATGTTTTTGTAAAATACCTAATCCTACAATAACAAGTAAACTATTTCAAGTGATTACGAAAAACAGATTATAATGTACGATTCTAACCTCTCGATTTTCAGGTGTAAGGCAAGGGTACATCCAGTCGAAGATGGCGCTGATAAAAGTGCTGAGCAAGTACGAACTGATCTTAGATGAGAGGACTGAGGTACCGATGAAGATCAAGAACTCTTCACTCGTATACGCAGCTCAAGGCGGAGTATGGCTCAAACTGAGAAGACTGGACACGTAGAAAACTTCCCAATGTAATAGAACTAACTAGGTATACCTTATTTAAAAAATAGATAAGCTTAAAATTCGCGTCAAGTTTTGCCAGTCTGAATTAGGCTACAAATAGGGTTGTCACTTTTTATTGGAAGAAATATATCAAGTTTTTTGTTTTTAAATCCTTGTAAAATATACACCGTGTCTCAAACATCGACGCATAGTCGTCAAAGTCTTACTAAATTGGTCAGAAAACGCGCAATATATTGCAAACAACGCGGTTTTAATAGTTTGCTTTACTACCATGGCAGTGAGAAAGCGCGCGCCGCGGGCCGCTTCGTAACTTATGTACAAAAATTGCTTAATGACGACATTGATATCACCTGATGATATGAAATTAGATATTTACAATGATAAAGAAAGAGCTATGATCTTATTCCTTTAAATGCGCGAATTTAAAGAAGTTTGTATGTCACATTGCGATCCAGTAATATACTGAATGTAACCACCCTAACCGGGTACGGTTCGAAGTGGCCGCCCTTAACTCGCTCGCAGATCAGAGCGCAGCGCAGTTTCAGCGGGGATACGAGACAAAAATGGGTCCTCGATACTTCTCACGCAGAATCAATCATAAACGATTTGACGATGCGAGTTCATGGTACACGTTTGTGCGTCCATGTGTTTTACACCGTGTATACGGGTATAGTACGGGTGGTAACACTAGATACAAATGACTGTGCAGTGTAAATGTTATATTAGTTAGAAACGGTAGCAGTATTTAAAAATCGAGTCGGTCTCGCCAACCGAAGGTTCTGTGCCTTGCCTGTGCAAAATAAGGTTTACCTATTTTTTATCATTTTGGTACGGAAACTCTTAAAATCGTGCTGGTTTTTATACTTGGCTACAATTAATTTGAGTGCTCAATGCTCATATCTACATATTTTTTTTATATAAGTTTTTTATTATTTCGGCATAGTTTAAATACAGCTATTTTATGCACACGTACTCGTTTGGTCGTCGATGTCGACAATGAAAGCACGATGTGTATCCAGCATTACCAGACCAAGCCTTGGGACTGTTGAACGCAAAAATTTTATGGAGCATAATAATTATGGCCCATCAAAATGAATTAATGGCATTTGTGCAACTAATCGCTTTCACTTTTATTTGTAAAACTGCATATAAATATCCCTGCCCCACAGGGTAGAATTTCAATCAACATTATTTGAAGATTTTATGGGCTGCCTATCATAAAATATATAGACACTAAATCATAAAATTGTTTAGGTAGTTAGGTACTCGACCTCAAATTACTGTGAATGCAAGAAGATGTACATATAGTACCTATTAGGCTAGGCACTATGCAGTTTCGAGAGTAACGACCGGCCCTGAAGATCCAAAGTGGTATTTGCGTTTGTGTACCATCATATGGGTCGTCTTTTATAGGTAATACGCAAATAATATTATTATTTTGTCTATTTTCATGCTGTGGCTATATTATCGCAAGAAAATTTGTATCGCGATAAAAACATCATAATATTCGGGTATATGCCAATGCATATACGCCACTGACTGTCAATACAGTTAACCGCATAACAGCATTTTTATGCGGCTGTGTATGTCGAAAAGCATTCGTGTTCGTCCAGATACTTCGCGATTCGACGAACTACTTGGTCATATTTGCCACGGTATGCGGTAACGCGAATATTCGCCGAATCCCAATAGTGTAGCTACAGCATAAGAAACATAATATCTGAACATAATTTTATAAATGTATGGACACAGGTTGATGGTATTGCTGAATAATAATGCGCCTTAATGTACGTAGGTATGTACTTAAATTTCGAGAATTCAAGTGTAGAAGAGAATATTTAGCTACTAATTGACTGATTGTACTTTGTGGTAGGTAACTAATCATATAGTTTAGTGGTATTGTTATTATTTTTAAGTTTTTGTAAGAAACTGCTTTAGACATAGGTACATAATATATTATTAAAGAATGGGCCAAGTGCGAGCCGGACTCGCGTGCAAATTTTTTATTTTGTATTTTATTTAATTTCCAATTTCCGTATAATATGATTCAAGTAAAGGTCTATAATAATAGACTATGTGATTAGGGGATAAATCAGTGTCTTTTGTAGGGCCGGCATGTTGAATTCCAAACGAAACGAAGGTTGCTAAGTTTTAGTCCCGAACGTTAGTGAGGGATTTATATAATTACCTACCGAGCATAGCGAGGGATTACCTAATTAATATAATATAGAAATTTGAGTGAAGTAAGGAATTCAAGCCGCCCAAGATAAAGACAGTTTTATCCCCGAGTTGGATATTCTCCATTTGTGAGGTAATTAAAAGACAATTTACTGAAACAAATAATATATTTGAAAATAATTTTCATATAAGTATTATTTACAATCTTGATAATTGTTTTGAGATTTTAAACAAACAAAATTCGCTATTTTAAGATTCTATAGTTTTAATTTTCTATATCGCTTACGCTTTTTTATTATTATTTTTTTAGGAGATTCGTCAGTATAATAGTACATTATATTATAAGTGTGTAATGTTAGTGATTACCGTCGAGGCGGCATTTAGTTTACTTACGTGTCATACGACGTTTTTCAATACACTTGTGGAGAAAACAACAGTAAAATTAGAAAATTTTCTGTGACACGGCGGTAAAAATCTGTTTTTATAAGCGCCCGCTTTTTTTTTTATTTACCCCTAGAGGAAGGCTAAGGTATTTTGATCATACTGCCTAGTCTTACATTTATGTTTTCTAGCGTGAAAACTTTTTACGATAATGTCTTTCGTAGTGACAATAGAATACGGATGTAACATTTTCTAATGATTTTGTAGTATTTAATTTAATTTAATTCATACAGCCAGAGTGAAGCTTCACTTGAATGAAAAAAAAATCAAGCCAAAAACCGTGCGCATCTTAAATGGCGGCCATAGACCACAAAAAAAAAACAAATTTTATTTGAATATACGATTTATTTACTAATTGTATATTCTATATTATTTTTATTAAAAAAATCGTTTGGACGAGTTAAATTTGCCACCATTTTCATACCTTTTCCAATGATATTATTAATGTGCATGGTAAAACAAGGAAATGATCTTTGTTCTTCTCTCTGATTAATAAGCAAGCATTACTCATAGATCCCGTATGTTTTAAGTTTTTGCAATGATGTTCCATTGAGGGAATAAGTGAATGGTATTTATTTTTTGGTTGAAAAATCATCCAATGACATCCCGCGCTCTTGGGCGGAGCGGGAGATAGTGTCAGACTTTTACTGACTAAAAACCCACTCCTGTTCCTTCGTTGCCTTTCATACCAGGGCCGAATCTTCTTTTCAGAAGCAGGACCTGCTGGGCCCCTATGATTTGCTGACATCCCCTTGAGGCTTGGAAAAGCACGTGCCCCGGTCCGGATGGTTACCGGACGGTGAGCTACCCATTGGTAGCCGTCCTCAAGCCCGCGCCTTTGGTGGCC
This sequence comes from Mythimna vitellina, assembly GCA_949316375.1. Classification (NCBI taxonomy): domain Eukaryota; kingdom Metazoa; phylum Arthropoda; class Insecta; order Lepidoptera; family Noctuidae; genus Mythimna; species Mythimna vitellina. Next base: position 9,205,613 of record OX438703.1, on the reverse strand, counting down.
GGAAAGTGGATGGCATGGGGTACTTTTTCCGCGTAAATGTAATATGATGACATTTGTTACCGTTCAAAGCCATTCTATTTGCGACACACCAGTTCTGCAACGAATTTAGATCGGATTGGAGTAGAGCAATGTCTTCTGGAGTATTTATTTGACGATAGATCTTAAGTTCGTCGGCAAACAAGGAACATTGAATATGTTTGATGCAGTCGACTATGTCGTTAATGAACACAATGAAGAGAATAGACCCGGTATGAGATCCCTGGGGCACACCGGGCCTATTTAGTTTGTCCCAATAACAAAAAATTAAGACAATACAATGAATTGTAATATCGCGTGACGTCACATCTGCGTAAAAAACGTACCTACAATCTCTATTTTTCTATTAGATATTTTTCCGCAATTTCCTAAAAAGTTGAAAGTGACACCAAGGCTGAGCACTCACGAAGCGGTTTTCATCTGCGATCGCCACGGTGCAAAAAAGAGCTATTTCATTTCTAAACTTACGAGACCGGAGTTTCGTGCGGTTGTGCAGCCGTCGCGGTTGTGATTAGCTCACAAACTTGGGGGGTCGCAAGACGGGCGGATTCACAGCGTCCTTACCTTTCGCAACACGGCGTCGTTACCTTCCGCATGACGCAGGTCCTCACCGGAAATGGTAAGTTCGGAAGGTTTCTGCACCGGATTTGTGCGGAAGAAATGCCCGGGTATTACCATTGTGTGGACCGCTCGGAGGACACGGTAGAGGTGTGCCCCGCATGGGCAGAGCACCACCGTGTCCTCGTGGGGGCGATCGGCGGCAGCGATCTCTCGCGCCGGACCTTGGTACAGGCCAGGCGCCCGCCAGCTTCTGGGAAGCAGTAATGCTAGCAAAGAAGGATGCCTGTGCACGCGCGAGGTAATGACCCCCGCGCCCCAGCCGCCGGGATTCCGAACCCAATTTCCGGCTACCGTAGGCACGGACTTGCGGACGGCGAGCAACAGGTAGCTCGCCGTCCGACCATCCGGTAACCGTCCGGACCGAGACCAAGTCGTCGATGGCGCGTAGTGTTCCATGCCCGCCTCAAGGAGATGTCAACAACCGTAAGGGCTCAGCAGGGTCAAAGCCTACTAGGGCCAAGGGTCCGATTCTGAAAGGAAGACTCGGCCCTTGTATGAAAGGCAACGAAGGAATAGGAGTGGGTTTTTGGTCTATATATATAATAAAAGTCTGACACTATCTCTCGCTCCACCCAAGAGCGCCGGGGGATGTCGTTGAATGATTTTTCCAATGAAAAAACCTCCAGACCACCATGAACGGACTAGCATCAGAAACGAGCTGTTACTTTATACTTACTTCACAGAAGAATTCAAAAAGAAGGCCTAAAAAGTTCTGAGTGTATCCACCTCCGCCGGCCACTGCGGGCGCCAACCGATTGTGTTGCGTGCGGGCGCAACCCGCCACGGTACCGGGCAGCGGGTGTGCGCAGCCCACGCGGTTCTACTAGTTGCCCGCTGCAGCGGTAGCCACAAACAACCGCGCATACCGCGGGCGTAAAACGTGTCGTGAAATGTGCTTTAATTTTTTACATCATATATTTGCATTCTACAGAAGCTGTGTGTGATTTTGATCACGGTGGCCAATCTCAGCCGAGTACGCAGTAGATATTTTGGCGCACAAATGTGTGCACAACCACAGATGTACTCTTCGTTCTTTTAGTCTCATAATCATCCGTCTGGACACTAAGTCGCCACTACCGGGAGAGATCATGCGCAGGATCAACGGCTTTCCTGGCTTTCGAAGGCACGGGGGTGTCACACCACCAACGTTCAAACTCCGGGCTGCTACAGAGTAATTCCTGGAAAAACCCAATAGCAATTCCGGCCGACCCGGGAATCGAACACTCAACTGTCGCGCTTGCGACCACGAGACCAATTTTGTGTGTGCAAACTCTTTGTCCGAAGCAGTATTTACCTATTAAGCCGTACCATAGATGTCTATGGCTCAATAGACTATAGTTTTCTACAGCTGTCATGATCACGTCTGGAAAACCGAGTAATATAAACAAACAGAGAGTTATTCATCTAAAATGTTTGCTTTTGTTGTTATGACGGTTTTTGTTGTAGCTTCGTTGTTTGTCAGTGTTGGTTTGATTGTCCTTATATATGCCCCGACGTTAGAAGTTTTTAGGCAATCGATGTTCGTTACTTTCATCAATGAGAACACGCAAAGATGTAGCATTCATTCGAGGCACGCCGATTGACCGGCGCTTTGCGTGACCGGAGCTCTGATTCGGTTTTTGGTCAAAGAATACCGTGAGAGAGAATAACGTGGCGGTGCTACCAATCTTTTGGCCATGTATCCGGATTGCAGCGAAGTGGAGGAGTTCTTGACGCCTAAGTATCCTAGGGTTCCATTTATTTTTTTGTTAATAAATACCTAATTAGGTTTAGTATAAATATATCGTATCTATATATATAAAAATCAATGCCACTTTTCGTTGTAATTTTATTACTCATGAACGGGCTCATCTATCCAAATGTTTAGGATTCATTCGGACTATTTAGTAGATGGTTTATGTGAACTTTGCACAAAATCAGTCGAGTGGTTCTTCATTTATCACATTATTAGGCGGTACGAAGTTCGCTGAGTCAGCTAGTAAGTTATATATTTTTGATATAAATGTAGTGTTATTTAATTACAGACATGATAATAACGCACGTAAGAAGCACGACGCACTCTCACATAAAAAGAAAGAAGATCAAAACAGAAAAAAGAAACAGAAATGGGTCAACCAACAACAACAACTGATCAATCCAACATTTTTAATTAATAACTTTCATTCTACTTTATTTTTTTCACCGTTTTTCATTTTGCTAAGAGCCAGGGCTTCGAGGTTGTTCGAAAGACTTACCGTGGCTCTGGAACTGGGTTTTAGTTGGCAAAAGTCTCCCGGGGCCCCGGGATGAAGGCAAAGAAGGTACAGGACTGGGTTTTTAGTCAGTAAAAGTCTGTCCCGCTTCGCCCAAGAGCGGGATTTGCTATTAGATGATTTTCCCACCTAAAAAAAAAGCTGGCAAAAGTCTGACAGCGAGATGGAGCTTCGCATGCTTCATCTAGAGTGGGAGGGGTTAGCGAAAACAAAGTTAAGCAATCTTGCAGCCACCGCTCGGAGTTCACTCTGGTTAAAATAATAATTACGTCCCCCGCGATTTCACCCAAGTACGTCTTTGCTCCGCTCATATTAGTCGCAGCGTGATGTTATATAGCGTATAGCTTTCTTCGATAAATGAGCTATCCAACACTAAAATATTTTTTCAGTACGGACCTACTCATAGTTCCTTGATTTAGCGCCTTTTTTTATTATTATTTGCTATAGGTTCGCGCCCCCAAACGTGTTGCGCCGACCCCAAATAACACGGGATAAGGGCAGGAAGATGATGATGATGCTATAGGTTCGCGCTTGACCGCCATCTCACCTGATGGAAAGCGATGGTGCGGTCGACGATGGAACGCGCTTACCTAGAAGTAACCTATTCACTCTTGACTTAAAGATTACCGGGTTGTAGCTTCCTAGCCTTCCAACAAACAAGCAAACTCTTCAGCTTTGTAATACCTATTAGTATAGATTATATCAATGTAACATTGTAGGTACATATAGTAAGTAGAAATAAGTGAAATACATTACTATTCTTATTTCGTATTTTATTGATTTACATAGAAGAAGTAAAATAGCAATATAATTTTGAATTATTTTCAAAATCCTTTCATACAGATAACATAAAAAATATATCTTCTAATTAAACAAACTGGATTTAGAATAAATGATTCTCCTAGTAAGTCGTAGATCTTAGCACAAAAGATCGAAGACAGAGCCGCCGCCACCGCGTCGCACTGAAATCGCGTGAACCGTATCAGACCGCTTTGCAACCGCAATCGCGTTGGATCGCCCACGTAGGACGCCGCGTAAGAGGTTAAGGGCGTGAGTCTCTACCACGAGTTCTTAACGCGATCCGTTTTACGACCTAAACTGAACTGTTAAAGGAATAGAGCTATACATATAGGGTGTATGGTTATCCCTTTTTAATTTTTTTAAATAAATGATAAGTACTCTTTTTTATGAGTCTTATTTACCTCGTTTGAAATGGGATGTACTCTATTTCTTCTAATAAAGGTTGGCAACCCTAAATGTTCGTGTCATAGTACAACGAGGCACTGTATCGGGCACTGAGTGCTTAGTGCGAGTTTGATTTACGTTAACTCGATTGACACGTTTATGAAGTTCGGCGCTGCGATTGGCCCGCTCCAAGCTCTTAACCAACCAGAGAGCCAAACGCAGTAAACGTTTCGATCGCGTTATCGTAAAAACAACTCGCACTCAGCACACAGTTATATCTCACGACGATACGGCAACGTGCCGCAGTACGGCGCTCACGCCGATCGTATGTACATTTCTTTTGCAGCGTTTATAACGAACAGTTATTTTCTAGTATTATAGGTTCAAATTAGTGAGCTCTGAGTTGCTTATCTAAACAAATAATGAACATAGATAAGTCCAGCGATGGGACAACATAGGTAGGTGAAGCAAAATAAAACGCCTATAATGACTTAAAAATAACAACGATATCTTGCAAAGAAAAGATTATCTTGACTAAATATGTAAAAAGTAGGCGCTTTAGTATGACGACTCGCCGAGTCGGCCTTGCACTATACACTAAGTTTCCATAGTAAATACTGACTCCCTACATTTTGACGAATATAAAAGTCCGTAACTTACGTCAATAATTGGGTATTATACCTGTGTTTATTTTTGGATCCAAAATATTTTATACAAAACTAGCTTCTGCCAGCGGCTTCGCCCGCGTGGAAGCAGGTTTCTCGATACTAACTTTGGATTCCAGTTTCTTCCCCTTAGAGAGTGAATTTCAGAAAATCCTCTCTTAGTGCTCGCCTACGTCATAAAAGGAAACCTCGTACAAGATTTCACCCTTCTATTCCTAGTAGTTTCGGCTGTGCCTTGATATGTCCGTCAGTCAGTTTCGCCTTTTATATATATAGATAACAAATGTCACTAAAAAGAAACCTTATTAAATAAAGCAGAAGAATATTATACGGATTTGAAAATATCATTCTATTTGCGATTTTGGATAAAGTAACTTTTTTATGCAAATAATAAACTAAATTATATAGCATAGTCGGCCTTATAATGTTCCCACTGTTGGGACTCAGGCCTCCTCTCTGAGAGAGGGTATGGGCCATAATCCACCACGCAGGCCCAGTGCGGGTTAGTGGATGTCACATGTCTTCGAATTTTTGGTTCTAGGACATGCCGGTTTCCTCACGGTGTTTTCCTTCACCTTTTTAAGAGCAGTGGTGATGTAATAAATTATACAAAGTATTGCGCCTGGCTGGATTTGAACCCGCAACCTACAACTCGTAAGTCGGGGCCGTTACCACGCGGCCACCACTGCTCTACTCTACTCTGCTCTACTCTACTCTGCTCTACTTACTAACAAAATTCAATCAATCAATCCTACCAATTTTCAGCTAGGTGCAGGTTGCATCAACAAGTTACTTTATCCAAAATCGCAAATAGAATGATATTTTCAAATCCGTATAATATTCTTCTCAACACCATCACAAATGAAACCTAAAAAGCCCTCATCGATCCGACATCTGGAAAAAAAAATACTTGTGGGTCAAAGGTAAAAAAAAAGGTTTTTTTTTTGTTGCGATTTTCAGCAAAACGGTAAGTTTTATCATAAAATTAGCGCAGACAAAAATTGTAGATCAGATAATTATCTACAAAAAAAGTCTCAATATTTTTTCCTAAGAGCCGATTTTTTCCTACGAGAAGGGAATCAAAATTCATAGGGTACTTTGGTAATTCCCGTTGTCCTAGAATCCTGAAATTTGGCATGAAGCAAGGTCTCATAGCATAAGTATAGGAAAAAATCTGAAAACTGTAAATTTTTAATTAGGTGCCAAAAAAAATTTGCGGTTCGTAAAAATCTTTGAGACTCGATTCGGAAATTGAACATAAAGGTCCGTATCCTTTTTTTTCGTTAACTTGCAAGTTTGATTTTTCACAGCTTCAAGGGAGCGCAAACTTGAGTATATAGTTTTAATTTCAACTCGATAACTTTACGCGTTCCTGAGATAAAGGCTCTTGACAGACAGACATACAGGCAGATAGACAAACGGACACAGACAGACAGACGGACAACAAAGTGATCCTATAGGGGCTCCATTTTATTCTTTTGAGGTACGTAACCCTAAAAACACGCTCAGTACACTACCTCAAAGGTGGCGTGAAAACGGGTGCATGACGATGACGTCTTTCAACTTTTTCAATCATTATATCTCAAAAACGGTGGCTCTTAGGAAAAAAATTGTTGAGACATTTTTGTAGATAATTATCTGATCTACAATTTTGTTCTGAGCTAATTTTATAGTAAAACTTGGCGTTTTGTTGAAAATCGCGAAAAACTAGTTTTTGTGACATTTGACCCCGAGTATTTTTTTTTGCATGTGTCGGATCGATGAGGACTTTTTAGATTTCATTTCTGATGATGTTTTGAACAATCTTATCAATTTTCAGCTGGGTGCGACCTATTGTAACCTTACACCTGTAGGAGCCCAGTAGGGTCAAAGCCTACTGGGGCCATGGGTAGTGTGAAAACGAAACCCGGGGCCCTGGGACGAAGGCAACGAAGGAACAGGAGTGGGTTTTTAGTCAGTAAAAGTCTGACACTATCTCCCACTCCGCTCAAGAGCGAGATTTGTCATTAGATGGTTTTCCCACCTAAAAAAAACCTTACCCCTAGTTTTCGGTCTAATTTGACTAGACTATATAGGTCAAAATAAAAATACTTTAATCACTGTTTTTTTTTTCTTGGATATCTTTGGTTAGACGTACTGAACGCTGTGTTAAAATTTGTCCCACTATTTTAATGGGACCTTATATAGGTAAGAATCCGCACTGGGCCGGCGTGGTGGATTACGGCACATTCCCTCTCCTAGAGAGGAGGCCTGAGTTCCAACAGTGGGAACATTATAAAGCCGACTATGCTATGCTATGCTATATAGGTAAGTAGGTACCTACACATATTGCAGCTACGTAGGATATATGAGGAACAGCAAATCAATCTTGTTTGTCTTTTGTCTGTGTTTCTTTATCAACCTCTTTTTTTTTTGGTCGTCTTGGAGTCTCATCCCCCGCGACGATGTCGTCGTCAGATTTGATTCGAATCGCTTCCTCTGCTATATGGACACTGAAACTTGGTTTATTTTTGTCCGTCTGAACGCTGACCGCTTTTAAATTTGATTTCCTTGATCTTTTTGCTGGTACTTTGTCTGCAGTCCGTCGGAACTGTGAAGTTTGTTTCCTCTGCAAGTCATCGTCTAGATCCGGTGGTTTCGAAGTTGAGGCTTTAGGACTTGATTCATCTATAAACTGAATCGAATCTACCTTCTTTTTTTTAGCTTGATGAAATACAATGCTGTCGACCCTCGTGGGTGCTGGTCTTACATGATCTTCCATTTCTTCGAAAAGTGAAGAAATAGCTTCTTGTCCGAATTGCCTCTTAATTCTTGTTAATGATATGCTTGGGTCTAAGCTGATTGTGGTAGCAGAAGTACGACGATCTAACCTTCTGTTGGAAGTATCAGGCAAATTTAAATTGTCGATCAAGTTATAAATCCATTTAACAATAAATGCTTTATCTTTAGGGACACGTTTAAGTGCCTGTTTACGCGCTATTCTTTTCCACTCGTCAGGGACTAATGATGGTTCAGAAGATTCCGATTGGCGGTTTGCCAGATAAAGCATATCACCTCCATCTTCCAGCAGCTGGGATAGTCCTCCAGCATCCGTTGATAATCTGTCGCCAGTAGGTAGGTAATCGCTTGCACATTCGCTTTCAATGTTCATCCACGTCTTCGGAGGCGAAACACTTCTAAGTTGGACCTCATTCATTTCCTGAATTGTGAAAAATCATTTGATATTATTGGGATATAATGATGAGCCAGTTTAGAGTCTACACGAATACTCATTTGTTGTTAACTGTGGACTTCAGTGTGTCGCACAAGCGAGCACTCGAACTATGGTGAGTCGTAGTACAGGGGCCCAAGTCTGCTATTTTTATAAATTCGTCATTCCAACACGATTACATTGTCATTTTGCTAAAAGTTCGTAATTTGATAATTCTTAATGGTCGATCATTGATCGGCCAATGATCTTGTGGTAAAATTCGAGCTGTTTCGAAACAAATTAAAAGCAATGACTGCACAATGACGTTCTAAAGGTCCCTGATAAAAGGAACTGTCAAAATTTTGGCAGTTATAGAATAGAATAGAATAGAATAAACTTTATTGTACACCTAAAATAGTAACAAAACTACACACACACACACACACACACACAGTTATCCGCATGCGTCAAATATTCATTTGTCATTATGTACCAGATTACCATTCTATGCTATTTCTTTCAATGTAGTGTTAGTGGTTGACCATTGGAAAGTCATAATGACGCCATTATATTAGTAGATTACCAAAAATGTCAAAATCAACAATTATGAAGTCAATGATAGACCATTCTGACACTATTGTAATAGCAGACTTGAGGCCCTTTTATTTCGCACAAGCTTTAATCGCACCCCCATTTGTTGAGTTCATCAGACTTTGATTTTAGTGATCATTTATATTTTCAAAAGAAGTTGAGTCTCAAAAAAAAACCGACCGCAAAAAACAAGAAAGAAATCTAAACAAATCACTTGCGGTTGGTGGAATTTATTATGGTTCAATCATAGATTTGCGAGTACGTCATAAACGGTCGGGTTTTTTACGTATATATACCTAACAAATAAAAGTTACTACGTCAATGCTATACGAACCATAATTCTATCAATGTCTCCATGTAGTTCGACCGAAACCCGGACTAGTAGGAAGTCGACGGCCAGCAGTACTCGGACGAGGGCCAGCAGGGCCGACAGCAGCCAGCAGCAGGTGTGCAGCCAGGCGGAGACGATGGTCAACCGCGTGGCCTGGTACACGCCGCGGATGCGCCGCTCATACGTCAGCGTCGCCACGTTCACCGTATATGTACAACTGTGGAACAAACAGTAGGGACTGTAGGTACTGGAACTATAGCAGTACAGAAGCGTCAACTTCATGTATTTATAAGATAAAATATCCGAATTTACTCGATTTCTTTTTTAGATTTCTCAAAGCCTATACTCCATTCGAAATAAGATAGGCTATTCAAACAAACCATTTTTACTGTCCGTTCAACCGATTTTGACTTATATTCCGTAGACATATGACATATGGATGGCATTAAATGCAAGAAAGTGGTTACAATACGAACTATTTACTGCAGCCGCCATTTATCATGCCCAGATGGGTTACCATGACGTTCAAAGTAATATTGTTTCATTCTTATTTTAGTGTGGGTAAGAGACAGAGCTATACAGGTTGTCTAGCGCCATCTCTTACCCACACTGGCAATAAGAATGAAACAATCTCACTTTAAAAGTCATGGTACAGGTCTTGGTAAACGCAATCAAAATCGGTTGAACGGAGAGTAAAAAAGGTTTCGAATATCGTAATTAGATACACAATAGAAAGACAATGAGAGAGCGAACGTTCGCTTGGGGTTTAATGAATTTTATGGCTTATCTTATTTCGAATGGAGTATAGAGAAAAGGAAAAGCCTTGCCTTGTGTAATATCGAAAAATGACGACGCTGTAAGTTTTATAAAAACAATGTAAATAGAGTCACTATATATGTGTGTGATATGAAACGCTGTAATAAGCCTCATATATACTAGGGGACAAAATATCCTCAACATGACGCGCAAAGCTGTCAAATTGTCCAAAAACAAGTCCAATGAGCAACTGAGCTCTCCCGGGCGTATCGGATTGCCGTCACGTCCGAGTATAAAAACAGAGAGTGCACCTATTTTCGCACACAGGTAGAGCACTATAATATCTCCTCCTTACCTACCTTGTTAAACTTCGAAAAGATTGGCCACCATGATCGAAACTTGAATGGGGAAGTTAATGGTCAAATATTGCCACTTGTTTTTTTTTTAAATAATATAACTATTATATTGAAATAATTAACTATTGTTATTATGCATACGTGGGACTGCCGGTGATTTCGCCAAGTTTGCGGCATAGTTCCTCCAAGCCATTATGTGTTATGATGGATGAGTGCACGCAGAGACAGCCCATTGCTAACGAGAACACGAATACAGGTGGCAGCACTCGCCACGGCCGTTGCAAACTGGAGAGAGTAATAATATCATCATCTTAATTTATCAATCGGGGGAATAGTTGAATGGTGTTGGTTAGTAAAATGTGGGGCACGCTTGCCTTGAAGCAGTGTCGTTACTAAGGCGGAGCCAGCAGTACACAGGCATAGGGCGTAGATCCTAATGGGCACAGAAACGATCAAAGCAAGAACAAGCTTCGAACCAATTTTTCATCAGAAGTAGCGTTACTGATTCCCATTCCCTCTCGTTCCGTATCATGGTCTGAATCACGACTGGATGCTCAGGTCGACACCGTAAATACACGACCGGGCTCCATCCAAGTGGGGCAAACTTTCACCATATTCATCGTGTACTCGGTGAGTATAATGCATGTACTATATGTTTGGTGAATTGGTGACGCCCGAGCTTTTCTTCATTCATTTCCGGTGTATACCTGCATCAGCAGCGCGTAAAAATGCTAATTACGACACTTCCTACATATTCTATATATAAGGTCCCATTAAAATAGTGGGTCAAATTTTAACACAGCGTTCAGTACGTCTAACCAAACATATCCAACAAAAAAAAAAACAGTGATTAAAGTATTTTTATTTTGACCTATATAAAATAATAAATGGCACTCAAGAATAATAATAAAATCCAATAAGGGTAGGTACTTAAACTCGCGCCTCGCACCGCGCGTCGCGCGCTTAGTTCATTGAACCCCGAGCGAACGTCGAACGTCCGGTCGCTGTTTCTAATTACCTACGCTACTCAATCGTAATAGTTACTTTCAGTTGTCTACACACCGCATTTTAAGGATAGTGTTGCTAGTCTGGATAAGTAGTAATTTCCCAACACACTTTACCAGGCTTTGGACTGTCTAATTGCGTGCTGAACTGTTATCAAGGTATCAAAGCTATTGCAGTATGTAAGTTGTAAATAAACAAGCGCTTAGTGGAAACAGTGTACTGATATGAATCATTTTTGATTATTTTAAAGTTCGATAACAGTAAAACACTGATTCAGGCGTGTTTAAACATTAGAATCAGCCCTATTTACAGTAATTAATTGAAATACTACTTACTCTACGCCGGTAGGTTTAGATTAATTGTTGAACATGCCTACTGTTTTGTTCAATGCACTTGCGGGCGCGTTTAATTATGTGTCTTTTCACTTTTAAAAGAGTGTCTTCACTTTTAGTTCCTGCACACGAGTGTAATGATACGGGTGGAGGCCTTCATCACGAAGGAGTTTCCACACGTAAAAATCACTGACATTGAATACACTACCAGCATCGGCCGTGCTCGCCGTGGGGTGTCGTCTAAAGTCTAAAATGTCTTCTTCAAGATGCACTGCATAGCGCGGTCTTCCTGCGTCAACCGCAGCTGGCATGAAGGTGCCTTAATCACGATGGCGCTATACTGCTCCCAGGATTGTCGCAAGGCTCGACCGCCTTCCAAATCTTTTATGGTAAAGGATTTGGGCTTGTCGAATGCTATTTCCAAGTATTCTTGATTGGTGTACGCGTAATAAGGCATTGTTGTCGATTGTGATAACTACCTAGGTGCGTAATAACACTCACACACTTACATTCGACTTTCGCGAAACATGTTACCGTCTCGGTTGCACGACGAAAACTGAAATTGCGTCATCATTGTCATTTACGGCAAGCGCGCGACGCGGGCGCCTGCGAAAGGCTATGTTAGAGTGAGAAGGCACGAATTGATCAATGAACGCGGCGGCCGGTGACGTCACGTAGGTATTTTGTAGTATTAAGAGATGTGTTTATGCATCGGGTAACCAACATTTTTAGTAAATCGTTAGCTGTTTTTTTTTCATTGTAATTAGGAATGTACAGTTTATTTTTTTTTACCATTGTCTTTATTTTGGTGGTCTGAATGATTTCTAAAAGTTTGTCCCACTATTTTAATGGGACCTTATATATGAGCAGTGGTGGCCGAGTGGTAACGGCCCCGACTTACAAGTTGTAGGTCGCGGGTTTAAACCCAGCCAGGCGCATTACTTTGTGTAATTTATTTCATCACTACTGCTTCCAAAACGGTGAAGGAAAACATCGTAAGGAAACCGGCATGTCCTAGAACCAAAAATTCGAAGACATGAGACATTCACCAACTCGCACTGAGCCCGCGTGGTGGATTACGGCCGATTCGCTCTTTTAAAGATGAGGCCTGAGTCCCAACAGTGGGAACATTATAAGGCCGACTATGCTATGCTACCTATTCACTCTAGTCTTGAAGACCCTCTTAATGGCTAGAAATCAAGAAACACAGATTCCGGAAGGGAATTCTAGACTGCCTTACGGCCTGACACATTACCACAGTACAACGTCTTTAACGTGAATAACTTGAAACGGTGCATCACCTGACTGTGATACTATGCCGTAGAAATGTGGCCAAGCCCCGAATCCTTCTTTAAGATCCAATCTATCTCTATGAGAGCAGTGATGGCTGAGTAGTAACGGCCCCGACTTACGAGTTGTAGGTCGCGAGTTCAAACCCAGCCAGGCGCATAACTTTGTGTAATTTATTTCGTCACCACTGCTCTCAAAACGGTGAAGGGAAACATCGTTAGGAAACCGGCATGTCCTAGAACCAAAAATTCGAAGACATGTGTCATTCACCAACCCGCACTGGGCCAGCGTGGTGGATTCCCTCTCCCAGAAAGAGGAGGCCTGAGTCCCAGCAGTGGGAAAATTAAAAGGCTGATTATGCTATGCTTAAGCTATCTCTATACTAAAAACTCATCATCAAAGCAACAAACAGACAGGCAGATAGAGCTACTTTCGCATTTAACATTACTATGGATAAATTACCCAGTGAGAGTCCTGCTCCCGGTGGAGCACATGAGGAACATGGTGGTCCACACAAGGCCGAAGATGCCCGACACTAGCGGCACGTACGTCGGCAGCGAACAGGTACTCTTCTCAACCCACTGAGTGCTTAAGAAGTCCACTGGCACTGTAAACAGTTTAAATCGGTAACCTTTCTTCTCATCTTGCGCTTTGTGACTATGTTGTCTTTACAGTAGTCTTCCCCATTTTAGCCATATCAAAATCAAATAATTTGGTTCAATTATATCATGAAATTACACTTGTTAGACCCCACGATTCAAAAGTTCGCCGGGCCCTGGTACAGGCCATGGTCCGGAGCGAGGAGAAATGGCAGGCGGTCACCTCTTTCTGCGTAGCAGTAATGAGAGCGAAGGAGGCGGTCGCACGCGTGAGGGAACGGCCCTCATGGCCCAGCCGCCGTGATCCCGATCCCGATTTCGTATTCGTATTTGAAAGTTACTTTTTGAAACAAATAATAGAAAATGTGTCAACTGAAATGCATTTTTGTGATTTGTGTTAAAACTCTACCTTTTTTGGGAAATCATCAAATCATCAGCTCTAGGCGGACCGAGAGGGGCATGGCAGACTTCTACTGACTAAAACTAACCTTTGTTATCTACTTCAGTTGCCCTTTGCGTTTCAGGATCACGGTGACTCTTTTGCATATTTCCAGGGCCTCAAGTTTGCTATTACAATAGTATCAGAATGGTGTATAATTGATTTCATAATTATTGATTTTGACAAGTTTGTTAATCTATTAATATAATGGCGTCATTATGATTTTCCAATGGTCAACCACTGACACTTCATTGAAAGAAGTGGCATGGAATAGTAATCTCGTACATATTGATAAATGAATGTCTGACGTGTGAGGTAATCTGCAAAAATTTTGACAGTTCCTTTGATCAGTGACCTACCATTAGAATGTCATTGTGCAGTCATTGCTTTTATTAAACTCGATATTGTCATTCTACCACAACTCTATTACGAGAAAATTGACCGATCAATGATCGATCGTTATGAATTAGCAGTTTACGAACTTTTAGCAAAGTGACAATGGGATCGTGTTGGAATGACGAATTTATAAAAATAGCAGACTTGGGCCCCAATAGGAAGCGGTGGTGTCTCTCTAGCCACGACTCAAAGAAGGGACTTACCGGCGCGATTTTGGCACGTCCATTCAGTCAGATACCATTAGATACTAAGATATAAAAAAATAGCTAATATGGATAACACTTACAATCACTGTTTTCCTTGTTGGAAGGTATAAACTCATAAATGACGTTGTGTTTGAGCGATGTGAGGGACATGAGCTTCGGGAACAGCACACATTTCTCGTCAAACAAGTACATTAGCATGTGGAAGCAAAATGTGCAGAACGAACCAAACACAAACGCCAGGAAGAAGAGAAGCAGGTGGGCTCCTGAAATATATAATGTTTCTCAACTCTATCAATCAAGTTAGTCTACACGGATGGTCGATGGGGACGAATGGTTCTGGAGTGGCGACCACGTACCGGAAGACGCAGCATTGGAAAGCCGGATCGATGACCTGGCGAGGGTCGCGGGAATCCGACGGATGCGAGACGCACAGGACCGGTCGTTGTGGCGACGCTTGGGGGAGGCCTATGTCCAACAGTGGACATCTTTCGGCTGAAATGATGATGAGTCTACACCAGACGTGAATAGGAGGGTTGTTGTTGTTTTTCCGCCTTTATACTTTGTGTTGCATGTGGATTAAATAAATAATAAATAAAGCTAGAACTAAAATAGACCGACGCACACGTGTAACTCGCCTGATTTGTACGTAGAACGACGTCGCGTGGCGTGGATCAAGTGTAGTTCTACAAGTATAGTTTCCATATAAAATATGTAGAGACCGACGCGCCCAGATCGGCGTGTGTGGCACATGTGTGCGCAGTGTAGTTCTACCTTAATCAACACCCAATTATCCACCAGTCCAGGTACCAAGTCACTTCCGCTGTTTCTGGCTGCTTATTTGAGGGGTGTATACATGTAGCTAGACCTCAATCAGGGTGACGCCTCAGGAAGCGTTATATTCTATAGTGAATGTCTTTCTGTGGTAATGATCACATCATGGCGCTCACAAATTCTTACCAAAGTATGTAGCTGTAACACGCTACTTTCAATGTGGGATATTTATAGCTGTGGTAGAATCCAGATTTTGCAATAGCGAATTGACCCTCTTATATATATTGAAATATTTAATTTAAAAAATGGAAATATAGAATAAAGCTGTCTTGAATCGACATCTATCATGATCCTTTACATTTTCTTATGTTGGTAAACTGTTCATTGTTGGTTTTTCGGATACCTACGCAGATATATTAGGAAAGGGAGCTTTTGTTGCATATTTATCCGACTCATACGATACTGAACCTATTGTTTTTTTTTAACCTAGGACCTTTGATTATATAATCAAATAGGACACAACATAAGCCTCTTGTTTACTTTGTCTTTGTCTCAGCACTACAGTGTTTTAAAAAGAGATTCGGTACCCTTCCAAGCTCCATTGATTTCGTTTTCAGATCTTTCGATCAATCGGTATTCTTCAAATAACGGGACCCTTTTATTTGCAGGTACTGTATCTTGTGCAGATTGTGGTGTATGACTCATTTTTTCCTGTTTTTTAAATCTTTGGGCAAAACCTTACGAGACAGATTTCAACTTCAACTCTTCATTAATGTAATTTGTGGAAAAGACACCACAATTTTGCCAATAACACGTGCAAACTATTAATAGATCAAGGAGACAGATTTCAAACACTTAGTAGTAAACATAATCTGCCACGAATGACAGTATGACAGCATAAAGGTGAGAAGAAGACAAATAAATTTTTGTATGAAAAGTATTCGAACTTTTTATACAAAAATAGTTGACATGTACGAGGCACTGGGACGCCATGGCAGCGTAGCCAAAGGCGTGACGCCAAAAAAATATATGATTACTGTGTGACCTGTGGCCAGATGTTTTTTAAGTTAAAGTTATTTTAAGTTCTCGTAATTAGAATGATTTCTTATGTATCATAGTATTTATTAGTTTATTATATTAGCATATATACGTATTTTATTATTATAAGCCACTTAATTTAATGATACTACATTCTATTTCAAAAATATCTGTTATTTATTTATTGTGCACACCTACCACAGTGTTGTCTTTTTAACCCAATGGTTGACTGGTAGAGAATGCTTTGTGGCATTACGTCCGCCTATGTACCACCACTGTACATGAAGTTTAAATAAATAAATAAATCATCTAATGACTTCTCCCGCACAAGGTGGAGCAGGAGGGCGTGTCAGACTTTTATTTGCTAACACTACACCCGTGTCCTTCAGTTACCCTTTACCTTCTGGGACCACGAGTTTCGTTTTCAGAAGATTTCTGTGGCCCTGGCGGGCATTGGTCCTGTTGGACCCTTACGGTAACAGTTGCCAGGTACACACCATAGAACTGTAAGCATTTTCTTGGACGCGCGAACTGGTAGCACCGCCATAGCGACCCAATAAGGTACGGGCCTAAGGAAAAAACGGAACTCTTATAGGACCACTTTGTTGTCCGTCTGTCTGTCTGTCAAGACTAGAATTGCCAGATCGGAACTTACCGAGTCCGGGACAATACGGAATATCTATTTAGAGGTAAGCGAAACAGAGAGTAAAGTCCCGCAAACCTCCGTTCAAAAGGGAAGATCCTCCGGCCAGACGGGTGTTATGTCTGGTGGGCTGCAACTGCCCGGTAGATGATTTCGGGCTGTTCTATATGTTCTAATCGCGTGGAGAACTTTGATTGCGCGATTCAGGATTAGTTCTTATGTGACGCGATAGATGTCGCTACATCACTCCCCTCCGGAGATCAGAGATCGATGGTTCTGATGCTTCTTGATGCGTGCCAAGCCTGTAGTAAGTTGGTTCCAGTGGGTCGGAACCGAATGCCGCATAGTTCTCGGTGAGTCGGAACTGTCTGCGGTGATGCCCCAGTGAGTCGGGGTGGTGCTATCCCAGTGAGTCGGGATGATGCTGCAGGCTCCAGTGAGTCGGAGTAGTGCTGCTGGCTCCAGTGAGTCTTAGCGGTGCTGTGCGACGTATCGGCATGACTGCTTGCGTCGACCAGGAGAGGTTCTTCGTTGCTTTTCATGTGACTGGCCGAAGGTGCAGTGTGCTTCGCCAAGGTCGCTGATGAGGCTGACGGTGGTGACCAGGTATGACCAGCTAGGCATGCTGGTGGTCAGGATACCCTTTATAGCCGTGGGTGCTGGCTGTTTGGCTCGCTGCTCGAAAGCTTGAGGAAGTGATGATGACGTCACGAAGTAGTAGCTGCACGAAGGCTGCGCTGACGTTCTTTGTTGAGGGTCACCAGTTTGGAGGTATGGTGGAACAAAGAGGAAAGTCCCGCAAACCTCCGTTGAAAAGGGAGGATCCTCCGGCCAGACGGGTGTTATGTCTGGTGGGCTGCAACTGCCCGGTAGATGATTTCGGGCTGTTCTATATGTTCTAATCGCGCGGAGAACTTTGATTGCGCGATTCAGGATTAGTTCTTATGTGACGCGATAGATGTCGCTACATCTAATTTTATATTTGTAAAACCTTTTATTTTTAAAATTTATTCTTTTATTAGACCAGATAAAAGAAGTTTGGTAGAAAATTACCAAATAACAAAATATTATAGTAGGCAATCTTATAAACTAAATAAAATCAGACAAGAATAATAATAAATAAAAAACAAACAAAATTAACCTCTTCTCTCCTTGGGTTCCCTGATGAAATAGACTATCTATAGAATTTAGCTGCCTGCCGCCTAGCCCTGTCATTTTTTTTTATTTTTTTTAATTATTAAATTTTTCGGAATCCGGGACAATAGATGCTGAAGCTAGACACGGAACAAGACGTAAAATTCCGGGACAATCCCGTACATTTCGGACAACTAGATTGCCAAAAAGAAAAAACAAATGAATACCTAAGGCATTAAGTTCGCCTTTGTACCTTTTGTTGCATGAAGATTAAATAAATAAATAATCTAGCAACCTTAGTCAGGACCCTTTATCTCGGGAACGCGTGTTGGTATCGAGTTGAAATTAAAATCATATACTCAGGTCTGCAACCTTGAAGCTGTGAAAAAAAATCAAACTTCTATGTTGAAAAAAAAAAGATACGGCCATCTATGTCGCAAAAAACGTATATTTCGACACTCTCAAGAGAATCAAAATTCTTAAGGTAGTTCCCGTTTTCCTAAAATCCTGAAATTTGGCTTAAAGCAAGTTCTTATAGCACAGATATAGGAATAAATCTAAAAACAGTCGATTTGTTGTTACGTCACAAGAAAAAAAATTTTTTTGCGAGTCGGAAAAACTTTTCTGCGAGGAAATTAATTAATTTTATTAGGTTAGTTTGTACGGAACCCTCAGTGCGTGAGTCCGACTCACACTTGCCCAGTTTTTTATTTCATCTCATCGCCGCTTGCTGCGAGGTTATAAGACATTCAGCAATCCACACTGCTCCTCGTAGTGGATTACGGCCCATACTCTCTCATAGAGAGGAAGCCTGTGTCTTAGCAGTGGGGACTTTATCGTATGGCCGGATTCTGAATGAGAAGTTAGATTTATAGAGATCCCTACTTTCAAGCCAAAGTTGTATAGACTTATAAGGTCAAATTCTTAATTCAAAAACGGCCATAGTCTCATTAGAAGGTACTTTATCTTCAGCAGAATCGATTTTTATTTCTGATGCGATCACGCATGGAAACTTCGAGCATAGCCCTTCTAACTGCACTTTGGGTGACTTTAAGCCTTCTAATATGGCCTATTGGGAGGTCTACAAGATGGACCGATGACTTAATGAGGGTCGCGGAAATCCGACTAATGCGAAACGCACGTGATCGGTCGTTATGGCGACCGGGAGACCCATCGTCTTACGGCTGAAATGATGATGATGATGTCTCTAGTGCTTCTAACACTTTCTACTGTATTTGAAAGTCGTACACTGTATGGCTTTGGACTAGCTGTCATATCAATGACGATAGTATGTCTGTATTAGGCATGTCATGTGATGAAACTCGAGATTGTTGATTCACAAACAACGGGGTAATGATATGGATATGATCGCGATCATTGATGATAATCGTTCCCTCTTAGTGATGTTTGCGAATCGATAATTTTGATCGATAAGATTATTTATTTACAACTAGTCGACTATTTATTCCCGATGCGCAACAGCTCCAAAAAAAAAGTATGGTCAACAAAATTAAACTACTGATTTTTTATTATTTGTACCTTTGAATAAATTATTATAATTGGCACATTATTCATCAGCATAAGATCAATTAGTGTACCTATTCAGAAACTTGTGATTTAAAGTATTTTTTGCTTTAAAAATAATTGGCATTTAAGGTCATGGCTAAAAGTAGTATAATATTTAAAAATAGCCGCGAGCGTCGATGTCCAAGGTTTTGTAACACTGGGCGGTCTATGATTGATTGACTATTCATTACATGCCGAGATTCCTTCGGCCCTCGGAAAGGCATGATCATTTGACAGTCGTAATCGTTAATCAGAAAATCTGACGCCAGCCTTACCAAGGGGTATCGCTTTGCCCCGGTACTGTGTTGAGGAAATCAGATAGGCAGCCAGTTCATGTATTATAAAATGCTGGTGACCGAGAAATCGGTAGACATACATAAAATAAATATATACTCAGCCGAACATAGAACTTCCTCCTTTTTGAAGTCAGTAAAAAATTAACCCCTATTTTCCCTGGTCACGCTATTTTTAATTGTTCTTGTTCTTTTTTTTTATTCACCAACATACAGGGAAAGTTGTAGGGTAGATAGGTAGGTAGGTAGGGTAAGGTAGGTAGCGCAGGGTAGCGTAGGGTAGGTAAGTAGGGTAGAGTAGGGTAAAGGATATATGTAAAAGGAGAAACTGACTGACATATCAACACACAGCCGAAACTACAGAGAAATAGAGAATAGCGTTATTTGCACAAGGTTTCCTTTTATGATGTACTTAAGCGAGCACACTAAGAGAGAATTTCCCAAAATTCACCCCCTAAGGAGATAAAACGGGGTCCGAAATTTGTATGGAGAAACCTAACGCGGGCGAAGCTGCTGGCGGAAACTAGTCGACAGATAAATTAAACTACCAACCCCACAATATCGTGTCGTTATCGTCTAACGTGAAAACGGATGCTATTGGGAAAAGGCATGTAGGTACGTTGATTGATATCTCTTTGCATTGACTGAAAGTCTAAACTACTCCTGGAAGTGGTGTAGATTAAGGAGCACCACAGTTTCAAAAATAATTTGAATAACTCAAGCTGAAAATTATATGGTTCGTTATGCCCCACACGTTCAACGATGTTCATCTTTGCCATTGCGCGTCAGTTTTTTCATAGACATCAAGTTCATCAAGTAACTAAAATCGCACTGAAAAGGTGTTCCTGCCTGAATTATATAGGATTGGGCCTGATATGTTTTCAGCTCGATTATTTAATGGAGGATGTAAGGACATATTGGTGTAACTAGTGCATCATCATCTTCCTGCCCTTGTCCCATCTTATTTGGGGTCGGCGCAATACGTTTTTTTTCTTCCATTCTATCCTGTCAACCGTCATACTATCACTAACTTCCTTTTCTTTCATATCACTGTTCACACAATCCATCCATCTTTTCTTTGGCCTCCCTCTCCCTCTCCACCCATCCACATGTATACTCATAACTGTTTTAGTAACATGTGTTTCATCTCTCCTCTTTACATGACCATACCAAGACAAACGATTCCCCTTCAACTTTTCAGTCACTGGCGCCACTTTCAAACTTCCTCTAATATATTCATTTCTCACTTTATCCATTCTCGTCACACCACACATCCATCTCAACATTCTCATCTCCGCTACATGCAATCTTTTTTCATCCGTCTTTTTTACAGCCCAACATTCTGATCCATACAGTATGACAGGTCTTATCACGGACTTGTAGATTTTACCCTTCAACTTGAGGGGCATCCGTGGGTCACAAATTGTTCCAGTGACCTGTCTCCATTTCATCCATCCTGTATTGATCCGATGTGATACGTCTCGGTCTACCTCGCCATCTCCTTGGATAAGCGACCCGAGGTACCGAAAGTCGGAGCAGGTTGGTATGGGCGTTCCAGCGAAAGCTAAGGGCATAGGACCGGAGAGACCACCGAAATCGCAGAACAAGTATTCCGTTTTGGTTCTACTCAATTTCAGACCAACACTCTCCAGTCTGTGCCACCACACCTCCAATCTGTTCTGAATTGGTGTAACTAGTGCACTAATTCAATATTAATATTTTGATATACTTTGATATTTTTATACTTTGACATTTATCTACAGATATCTTGATATTCTCATTTTAATACATGACATTTCAAATTGTAATTAAACTATTGATATTATTATTTTTCGTAGTGAGCTAAATTAAAATATATATTGAAATTTTTTTTTGCGTGAAATTGTATAATAACAATAAAAAACTTCTGATTTGCATACCTCAGGGTGTAATATGGTTGGACTGTGCTATTCTTTTAATAACTTTATGTAATTACCCATATAAGCAAATAAATGATTATAATTTTTTTTTATTATTCAAACAACTATCACACAACGCCGTCTAGTCCCAAGCTAAGCAGAGCTTGTGTAATGAGTACTAGACAACTGATAAACATATTTAAATATTTCTAAATACATACATATCATAGATAAATTACACCCAGACACAGAACAAATGATCGTGCTCATCACACAAACATATCTCCTGGGTGGGAATCGAACCCACGACCTCTGGCATAGCAGTCAAGGCCACTAACCACTAGACCAACAGGCCAGTCAAAACTATGAGTCATGATCAGCTGTGAGCTGAAAGACAATATAGGACCCAATAAATAGTTATTGAGTTAATTGCTAGGTGACGACATCGGGACAAAACGAGACGAAGAAAAGTAATTATTAAGATAAAAACTGAACATTTACTTACCTAGTTAATGAAAATTTAAGTAAACGTTCACGCTTATTAAAAGAAATCCATTCATCAGGTAAACTAACCAAGTGAAAATAATATTTTTCGCTACGCTTTCAAATTTATTAGCTCTGGAAAAACTCATGTACGGTAAATATTTGTAATGACCGTGTTAGTAATGTAGGTACCGCGTCACTCTAGTATAATACCTAAATGTTATTGTTCTTATCGATAGTAACTGTTCAGTAAACGAGACACATCATTATAATGGAGTCAGCGACAAGCGCTTGATAGCTATTAGCGCTGAACTTACTAAATGTTTATCTCGCTTGTCTAAAAACAGTACAATCATTTATTTGAATCATGAAGACGTTTATTTTGTTGTGCTCCGTGTTATTAATAGTAAACGCTAAAACTATTGATTTATCGTCCAGTGAAAATGTTTTGTGGACTTTCATGAACAAGAATAACAGTAAGTTGCTTAGTTTTTTGTTTACTTTATATAAGTGTACTTTGTTATCTTTAATAAATTATTTTATTAAAATTCGATATTAGAATAAACAACCGATGCGATAAGGAAAGTTCAAAATATAATACCAACATTGAGTTGTTTATAAACTTGATTTCAATCAAGTTTAGAAACAGCATTAGGAAAAAATAAAGTATTCAATTTGGTGTAATTATAAATTAGTTCTGCAGTGCTTTAATATTGAGAGATATGAGATACCTACCTTACCAACACAAGGATGAGGAACTTGTTTCAAACTCTATCGGTGGTCTAATCAAGGACCTATGCGCAAAAAAAAACCGTTTACACACACTAGTGTGTACCTAATAAATACAAATGGTTTTTTCTTTGCTTTGGTTATCATATCAAACCAGTCCTTCAGTCATTAGGTCAATCAGTTCTGGTCGTTGAGGTTAAAAAAAATGGCAAGGCGAGCTTTACCTATTATTTTAACTTTTCGTCTCCTTTTCAATTTTATATTTGATATTTATTAGTATGCTCCCAGCCGCTTCGTTCGGGTGAAAGTAGAAAATTGTTTCAAGGGAACATACTAACGGGTTAATAGATCGACAATTACATAAAATTTATAACTTATCATAGACTAACGAGTCAGTCAGTTTTTGGTATCTATCACAACCGGTCCGGTTTTCGGTCGAGCCGAATATGCAACCCCTTTTTAGCCGAAACCGAATCTTCGGTCAGTCTCTATAATAAATATACTTCAAAAAGCAATGTTTTTATTTTACAGCTGTGGGAGGCAACGCAAAAGTACCGGGCGGTGTGTACTCGGACTTGCAAGCCAACGGCTTTATTGGAGACATCCTGTCAGAAGACAATGACGTGCGCACGCGCTGGGTGGCTTACGATAGATGGTCGTACACTGCCAAGTTTCATGGTACCCGTATAATGTTTTTATTTTTATTTACTTTTTTCGTGTTCCAGATATCTCCGTTCAACTTAGCCTATCCCAGTCCTATAGTGGTTAAAGTAAACCTACATACAACTATATATATAAAAACGAATAGCTGTTCGTTAGTCTCGCTAAAACTCGAGAATGGCTGGACCGATTTGGCTAATTTTGGTCTTAAAACGGTTTAAACGGTGAGAAAATATGGAAAAAATCGCGAAAAAAAAAACGCGTACTAAAATGTAATTTTAAAATGAATTATCCTGGTTCTGGTAATGCCAGTAGATAGTTTTATCCTTTGACAATGTAGCTTGAAGGTCACAATATTCATTGACTATTGGCGGTACGAAGTTCGCCGGGTCAACTAGTAAATAATAAATTAAAAACATGGTAAATTAACGACCCTTAGGGATTGCAAAACCTGGACTTTTTAGAAATCCGAATTTCTGTACTCTCGTCCGATAAAAATCCGGATTATCCGGATTTTTCGACCTTTTGAGTATTTTAAGTTGATTTGATTTAACTGAAATGAATAGCATTAATAATTTAAAATATGTATTTATTCGCTCAATTCACAGCACGACAGTAAAATCAACTAAAATAATCCACAAAACTTTTAGGCATCAGTCATGTTCCCGTTATAAATTTACGTAATCATTTTTAATATAACATTAACATAAACTTTAGATAATTAAGATAACGACACAAACTAATTAAAAAAATCATTAGGGTTGTGTAAATATTGTAAGGCACTGACAACAGTATAGAGCCGTCTCTCTTTAATTCTCCTTTTCAATGAATTTGCCAGTTGCTTTGCAGGTATAGTGCCTTGGCTGTCTAATGATTTTATCAAAAATTGAACAGCTATATCGGCCGTAAGAATAGTGGCATCTCTGGCGACCCAAATTCGCGCAAATACACTACAATACACCTAATCTTACCAATTCAAATATCTTTTGGATTACATTCAGTGAAAATTTGTGGATAACTGCAAATATCATTCGTTAAACTCAGTTTTGACTAAAATCCGAAAAAAACGAATTTGAGTCAAAATGTTAAAAATAAATCGGATTTTTCTATTGTTTCCGAATCCGATTTCGAAGAATCCGGATTGCAATCCCTAGACCCTGTTCAGGGTAGGGGATGGCGATTTGAGCTCAGTAATTAAAAAGAAAGTCCTACGATGGTCAGGATTATCGTACGCCTCTATTCTACCTGTACCTGGACCTGTATCCACTTTTATATGATGGGTGCAGCATGTTCTTTGTCCACATCCGCATAACTCGACGTCTTACCTCTGTCTGGCAACTGTGCCCTCGAACACAGTGGATTAGTGGTATCTTATCTATGGTAGGTATTCATAATCATGTAGGTTCATTAATATTTTCATTGTCTGTGGCTAGGCACTTCTACCCCTTCAGGAAATATAATAGGTAGCCGTGATGTAATATTCGATTGCCGCATGGAAAAAATATTTGTGTGACCAACAAATACTAACACTAGGAAAGTTTGGAAACGTGTAAACATACTTGCACAAGATATTCAGGCCCGAAATAACTATTATTTATTTGCTATGGTGTTCAATAAAATCACTTTTTAGGGATTTGGGTTTATAAATGAAACAACCAAATAATCAGTAAGCAGGCGCAACTTTAGAATGACGTCTGCTCGTTCTCGGGAACAGATCGAGTGTGCCCACGACGCTACACCTCAGCTGGTCTACATTTAATGTGTATACCACATATGCAAAACAAATCCAATTCAATTCTTTATTGCTATATCGCATGTGTTATATAAGATCTTAAAAATAGTTAAACAAGTGCACATGGACCCTGTCGGGCACAGCAATTTCATAAAGGTAAGCAAGTAGAAGTAAAATTTTAAGAGAACAAAGTTATAATTAGAGAAAAAAGAAATCGGACGTACAACACAAATTAAATGAAATACAAATGTCACTAACATAGTAGATAAAAATAGTAAATGTCATAATTTCATTAAATGTTATAATTTCATTAAATGTCATAATTTCATTAAATGTCATAATTTCATTAAATGTCATAATTTCATTAAATGTCAAAATTTTATTAAATATCATAATTTCATTAGATGTCAAAATACATTCTTTCTAAATATTTGTTCCGTGCGGGGATCAAACCCGCGACACGCAGCTAATCGCTCAACCACTGCACTACATTATAAGGCTGATAATGCTAAAAAAAACTGTATTTTTGAAAATAAAGCCGAAACCTTCAGAGCTTCATTAGAATATTGTATCACTTGGCTATATATTTCATAAATAAAAATAATTTTCAGTGTCACGTGAAGACTTGGACGCCCGAGTTGTACACTTGGTGTTCGAGGGGTTGGACACAGCAGCTTTCATAACACTGAACCAAGACGAACCCATTGGGGCAGTCGATAATATGTTTGTGCGATATGTTTATGACGTTAAAGACAAACTTCAGGTAAGATTTCAAGCTCGGCACCTTTAATCTGTCTAAGATACTATTTTTTTTAAGTCCATCGTCTAATCACTTCTCCCACTCTAGGACGGAGTGAGAAGGCGTGTCAGGCTTTTACTGACTAAAAACCACACCTATTTTCCTTCAATTGCCATTTGCGTTCTAGGATTACGGGTAACCTGTTAAGATCCTATAAAGAGTTCTTACTTTAGATAATAAATCTGAATGGGTTTATCTTTATTCTATACATACGTACATAATGAGTATATTATGTACAGTCAACAAAGGAGATAAGTAACGAGCGTCGTCGTCGATGGATATATAAGAATAAATTTTAATTTTATTAATGACTTGTATTTTTGTTTGTTATAAATAAACTCAAGAACTACTGGGCCGATTTAAAAAACTCTTTCAACAGTACAGTGCTAATTAATCACTGAGTGACGTAGGTATATATCAATTGCTTTCACGCGAGCGAAGCCGCTGGCAAAAGCTAGTTTACTATTAATTTAATTATGTTTCATTTGTAGCGACATCTATCGCGTCACATAAGAAAATCCTGAATCGCGCAATCAAAGTTCTCCGCGCGATTAGAACATATAGAACAACCCGAAAAATCATCTATCGGGCAGTCGTAGCCCACCAGACATAACATCCCGTCTGGTCGGAGGATCCTCCCTTTTCAACGGAGGTTTGTGGGACTTTACACTCTGTTCCGCATGCCTCCAAACTGGTGACCCTCGACAAAGAACGTCAGCGCAGCCTTCGTGCAGCTACTACCTCGTGACGTCATCATCACTTCCTCAAGCTTTCGAGCAGCGAGCCATACAGCCAGCACCCACGGCTATAAAGGGTATCCTGACCACCAGCATGCCTACATGGTCATACCTGGTCATCACCCTCAGCCTCATCAGCGACCTTGGCGAAGCACACTGCACCTTCGGCCAGTCACATGAAGAGCAATGAAGAACCTCTCCTGGTCGACGCAAGCAGTCAAGCCACTACGTCGCACAGCACCGCTCCGACTCACTGGAGCCAGCAGCACTACTCCGACTCACTGGAGCCTGCAGCATCATCCCGACTCACTGGGACATCATCACCCCGACTCACTGGGGCATCACCGCAGACAGTTCCGACTCACCGAGAACTATGCGGCATTCGGTTCCGACTCACTGGAACCAACCTACCACTGGCCTGGCACGCATCAAGAAGCATCAAGAACCATCGATCTCCGATCTCCGGAGGGGAGTGATGTAGCGACATCTATCGCGTCACATAAGAAAATCCTGAATCGCGCAATCAAAGTTCTCCGCGCGATTAGAACATATAGAACAACCCGAAAAATCATCTATCGGGCAGTTGTAGCCCACCAGACATAACATCCCGTCTGGTCGGAGGATCCTCCCTTTTCAACGGAGGTTTGTGGGACTTTACACTCTGTTCCACATACCTCCAAACATTCATATCCATCCGTCGGCTTTTTTTTATTGTAGATAGCTAGTTTACTATGAATTTAATTAAGTATGTTTCATTCATATCCATCCGTCGGCTTTTTTTTGTAGTAGGATTTCATGAAAACTTCAACTAGGTTCATCTGGCGACTCTGGTTACTTATCTCCTTTGTTGATTGTACCTTTAGAAAAGATTGAAAATAAATAATGGTTTTACTGTGGTGATAGGTATGTTTTAGCAGTTATCACTCCCTTCCTAGTACATTACAGCTCTGCTGGTCACATGTCTACGAATTTTTGGTTCTAGGACGTGCAGGTTTCTTCACGATGTTTTCCTTTACCGTTTTGAGAGCAGTGGCGATGAAATAAATTACACACATTCTCGGTCACCACTGCTCAAACACACCAAATTCAGTTCCTGAGTCCGACAAAATGTTCTGTCCATTCCTCTATAGTAGCCCGGAGGGTGTTAGCCATTGTTTCTGAAAGTAGGTAAAGCCGTTGGTTCCTGCACCTACTCTCCTCCTCTGGCGGAAAACAATAATATCTCCTGTGTATTTGGGTAATCTCCTTCAAAATTGGCCATTGTGATCAAATTCGGTTGTGAGAATGATTTATTATTATTATTATCTCATTGCAGGAAGGTGAGAATGAGTTAAAAGTGTCTTTCTTATCGCCGGTGGCGGCAGCGAACATGCGCTCTAGCAAATTCTTCGCGGCGCCTACGTGTGTGCCCTCTGTCTACAACGGGGAGTGCCACGTCAACCAGCTCCGCAAGATGCAGGCTTCCTTCAGCTGGGACTGGGGACCCGCCTTCCCATCAGTTGGCATTTGGTAAAACCTTGGCTTTATGATGACTGCTTCGTTTTTCTGGGGTATTCCTCAAAGAACAACTATTTTTAAGTACAACCAACTAAGCGCAACGAAATTATTCCTCAAAGCGCAACCATTAGTTGCGCTCACAAATTCAAATTAAAAATATAGAGAGGGATATGATGATTTTAAATAAACTGTCCTAATTGTTTATTTATTTAAATGGACTACCAGGCAAAATGAAATTAACTGGAAATAAGTGTTTAAGCAACTTTTGGTAAAATGTTAAAAATAATATATATATAGTTAGGGGTATCTCTAATTTTTATCATGGTTGCGTTTTGAGCAATAAACATATTATTATATTTTTAATTTGAATTTCTCAGAGCAACTAATGGTTGCGCTTTGAGGAATAATTTCGTTGCGCTTAGTTAGTTGCGTTTAAAAATAGTTGCGCTTTCAGGAATACCCCAACTTCCTGCATTTGTGTCATGTTACTTGGGCAGCAGCATTGTCTTCTTCCATTCCATTCTGTCAACCGTGACGCAAAAAGAATGACATGAAAGAAGAGACAGACACTATCTTCATGTCGTTCTTCCTAAATGTCTAATCATTTCTATTCTTCTTTGGAGTGACTTATGATTATGATTGATTAAGTTATTTATAAATATCTAGTAGTGCAGTTACACAAACATGATAAGCCGTCCTTTATTTTGTCCACTTCAGGACGTCGTTTTATATCACAGTGTTAAGATAACAATATAATCTTTCTGACAGTTCATATTTAGCTATTTGTGATAGTTTTGATAATATGATCTGTTAAATTTTTCATCATTATAATGCGGAAAAAAATCTAGTCATAGTCATAGTAGTTTATTGATATGGGATTCTTACAGATCGTATACAGATTACATTACAGTCAACAAATTATTTGAAAAATATACATAGTTACATATGTAGTATATACTTTATACCAAAATGCCCGATCTGGGGCCCAAGTCTGTTATTTTTATAAATTCGTCATTCCAACACGATCCCATTGTCATTTTGTTAATAGTTCGTAATCTGCTAATCGGACAATGGTCTCGTACTAGAGTTGTGGTAGAATGACAATATCGAGCTTATTAAAAGCAATAAATGCAGTATGACGTTCTAATGGAAGGTCTCTGATCAAACGAACTGTCAAAATTTTAGCAGATTACCGCATACGTCAGATATTCGTTTGTCAATATGTACAAGATTACCATTCTACGCCACTTCTTTCAATGGAGTGGCAGTGGTTGACCTTTGGAAAGTCATAATGACGCCATTATATTAGTAGATTACCAAAATTGTCAAAATCAACAATTATGAATCATCAGTCAATGAGAGATCATTCATACACTATTGTAATAGCAGACTTGAGGCCTTGCTAATTTGACTCTGACCTTTTGGTGAGAACATGGATTGCGATGTCCCTAATTATAATACTATATTAAAAATAAAACATATTAAAATATATAAATGGGAAAAATAACGTTTAAGTACGTATTTGATGTGTTTCAGGAAGCCAGTCTACATCGAATTGTACAATGGGGCCATTATAAGATCAGTCACAACACACACAAGCAAAGTAGGAACCGATTGGAAGTTAGACATCAAAGTATACTTGGAAACGAGCCAGAAAATAACACAAGTTGCTGGTGTGTTGAGTGCATCGCTACAAGTGGAAGGGAAACAAACACAAAAGACGTGGACTCATGTGAATGCATCAAGCGAAGCTGACGGGACTCATGTTGTTGACATTAGCATGAATATTAGTGAGGTAGGTTAGGACTATATCTAGATACTAGATTGCATCTGATAATGACATGATTCCGACTATAATAAAATGAACTCAATTAGATCGAGTAAATAACGCAGCCATCTAGCCTAACCTGTTTATTAAACGGTGCCATTCAACTAGATGCCTGAATGATATTCAGAAATTCAATCAAAGAGCTAATGGGCAAATGAATTGGTAGGTCAAACATTTGAGAGAGGCTGTGACAAGCCGTAAAATTAATTTTGATTTGCGTTTAGTAGCCAATGTACTACAATGACAACTGTCGGAAGTAAAATAAGTCGTCGGAGCTCCGCCGGGCTCCAATTACTGTCTGCAGGGTTTAAGGGCCAACGCTGTGTTAAGCAGGAGCCCGCGCGTGCTCCCGTCACGTGATGTCGCGGGGGTATCGTGTGCGGCGGTTCCCGTTGCGGAAACCGGATTATTACCTGCGCAGTGTCGTTAGTTCAACTTTAACGGTGTGCATGTAGTCGTGTCGATGGAGAACTTTAATGTGTTATTATGTAGCAAAACGGGCGCGGGGCGCGGCTGCCTGCATCAGTCCATCATATAGACATATCATAGAGACCTGACATAAAGGAGATAACGGGTTCGTTCGCTGGCTCACTTTAACCCCGTCATTTCCTTCGAACCTAAACTGTCCGTCACACTGTATTCTGAATGGTCTAAGCTTGAAATATACTGCACAATGTGCATAAACGTAACAATAACTTCCAATCGTTTTAAAATAATATTTTATCAATTGGATCAATTCGACCCTCCTTTATTTTTCGTTTTACAGAACAAAATCAGGCTTTGGTGGCCGAACGGTTACGGAGAACAGCCTCTATACGAGTTAAATGTTCTCTGGACTCCGGACGAGCACCAGAATGAAATGTCTCATAAAACACTCATGGTGGGCTTCCGAACTTTGCAACTGATTGAATCCGATGCCTCTGAGATATTTGGTGAGTTTTTATGTAATTTTGTTAATGGTTTTAATTTTATTTGGCATCAAACGACAAGTTAGTAACATTTGTTAAATGTTACTAACTTGTCGTTTGATAAGACGACTTATTAAACAAAAAAATGCTCAAGCTTTCCTCAAGATGCCGAAGTTTTGGAGCCTTGATCTAACTTTTCTAAACTTATGAACTTGTACTTTTTTATAATTATGGATAGGCTCGCTTTTAACCTCTATCTGACCTGCCCGCCTAGCCAAGTTACAACCGTTTCATGTTGAGTTTTGTTCACCAATCGGTAACGCCTCGGTGTCAGCAATTGTGGAAAACGATAAGTTGGTAGCCATGTTGATGCGCCTGAGTCGGCCGCTCGTTCTACAATGTCGTTCTACAATAACAAAGGATGTAGCGTTGAACATTGTAGAAACGATCTATCATTTTGAACGATGTGAACTTGGCTACGAATTTTCTATTCGTTTGTTCTGACCACGTGACTTAACGTTGAGATGATATCATTCCCATACATTCGATTAGTTTTCGACTAGCGTTAACGATTGCAGATTATCAACTTGGCTAGGGGTGCTGATGGTAAAAAACGATGTGGTTGACGATGGAGCACGTTTGCCTATAAGTAACCTATAGACTCTTGATTTAAAGACCTTTAGGTATCAGGAAACACACAATAGTATTAATCGAAATTATTTGCAGGCAACGAAACCGCCGGGAAAGGTCTGACATTTTATTTCAAGATCAACGACTATCCTCTCTTCATGAAGGGCTCGAATTGGATCCCGTCTCATATTCTCCCAGAATTGGGCGAAAGTCAGCGAGATGTTGGTGAGATAAATATTATTTTATTTATTCTATCAGTACACCATTCGATCATTTAAATCAAAGAATTATGCCTTCGTTGGGAAAATGAAACTGCGTTAATATCTTCAGGGCCTTTGCCATTTGGCGT
Source organism: Mythimna vitellina (assembly GCA_949316375.1). Taxonomy (NCBI): domain Eukaryota; kingdom Metazoa; phylum Arthropoda; class Insecta; order Lepidoptera; family Noctuidae; genus Mythimna; species Mythimna vitellina. Next base: position 9,173,668 of record OX438703.1, on the reverse strand, counting down.
AGCCTTCACATAATGTGGATCAGTCATGATTTTTGTAGAGTATGCCGACTTATAGCGACAAAAAAAAGTAAATACGGTGAAGAAATTATTTAAATCGGACCAGCAATTTTAGTGTATAGCGCGCCCGAGAATGAAGCGACTCGTTGTGACGTCATCTGTAATGAGCGGTCTCCATCGGCAAATGAATACGATCAGCCGTTCATCACATGGATCATGACAGATGACGTCATCGTAAACAGTCCAGCGAGAGCCCGCGTTTCCAAGTAGTCGTTCAGAAAAACTTTAATAAATCCACTATTTCTTGATGGAAGGAATTTAAAAAATTAAATGCTCAGTAAATTATTACACAGACGATGTACTCAGTAAAAATTGATTGATCATCATTAGGCCTGAAAGTAGTAGTAAGACAGATTTTCCTAGAACTGGCTCCAGTCTCTACAACATCAGTGTAAATGGTAAAAAATACTGTAATTATATACTGCATTAATGAATTGTTATTTATGCATTATGAAAATGGATATGAATAAGGAGAAAAATAAACGCTTTTATTATTATGTATTACAATCCGGGTTCCTGTAGTCTTTCGTAGTTGTAATCTATTTTAGTCATTATACTTAGGGCATACTAAAAGTTTCTGGATTCTGATAAATTTGACTAGATATAAGACTTACGATACATTTATTGGTTTTCAAAGTACATACCCTCGAAACTAATGCATTTTTCTATTCGCTGAAACCACTGTACAAAACTCTTCAATGACTTTATGGAACGCATTTGCCGGCGATTCAGGGCTCGTAAAACGTATGCCTCTAAGTTTGTCTTTAATTTTTAACAGACTTCCAAAAAAGGAGGAGGTTCTCAATTCGGATGTCTGTATTTTTTTTTTTAATGTTTGTTCGCGCATAACTTCGTCGCTTGCCAACCGATTTAAAAAAATCTTTGTTTGTTGGAAAGGGTATACTTCACAAATGGTCCCATAGTCACCAAGTCGGGATCTGATGATGGAATATTGGCGAAATCGAGGGAAGTCGGTTATTTTTTTTTTGTAAAAAGTATTGGAGTTTGGAAACAAATAGAAGTCGCAGGGTCGGTCGAGGGTGCGAGGTCCGGGCTGAAAGGCGTATGTATCATCAGTTCCAAATTTGAAGCTTTCAAATAGCTTCTGTTACCTTAGCGGAATATAAGATTTCTTGAAGTCAGTTAAAAATATTGTTTGTTCTAGTTGACGGCCTGTTAACGAGCGCTCATGACGCGCACATGGGGATGCTGCGAGTATGGGGCGGCGGCGTCTACGAGTCCGACTACTTCTACGAGAAGTGTGACCAGCTCGGCATTCTCGTCTGGCAGGACTTTCTCTTTGCCTGCGCTATGTATCCTACTGATTCTGCATTTATTACGTGAGCCAACTCTAATAACATTTCGACTTTACACTAAATTATGGGTCTTCAGACATATCGTAAGAAAAGGTGTCCATTTACATATAAAACAAACACATTTTTTTTCTGATTTCAGTTCAGTTCAAGAGGAAATAGAGCAAAACGTTTTACGTCTCCAGCATCATCCCTCCATAGCTATCTGGGCTGGTAACAACGAAAACGAAGTCGCGCTAAGAGGCAACTGGTACGACACTAGGCCCTCTTTTGAAAAATACAAAGCTGACTATATCAAGCTGTACGTGGACACAATAAAGCCCATTGTCGAAGACTTGGATCCCGGGAGGCGTTACTTAGTTTCCAGTCCATCGAATGGCTTGGAATCGGAAAGTGAGGGCTACATAGCAATGAACCCTTATGATCCTCATTATGGGGACACACACTACTATAATTACTTAGCCGACAACTGGAACATGTTGACGTACCCCAAAACGAGGTTCGCGTCCGAGTACGGCTTCCAATCACTACCATCGCTCAAAACCATGAAAACTGCGACGAAAAATGAAGAAGACTTCAGTTTACAGAGTGAATATTCTAAACATAGGCAGCACAGCCCTAACGGCTACAGTTTCATACGCACGCAAATGGAAAGTCGCTTGAAATTGGATGAAAACGATCCGAAATATTTTGAAAAATTCGTTTTTTATAGTCAGGTAGGTAATATCTTGTTGCCTTATGTAATGTTTGTAAATTTTACTTGTTTAATGTATCAAGTGTATTTCACATCTGCCAAGAACAGGGTTGGCATCCGTGTTTATTTATAGATGTGCTCGCTAAATACACGTAAATAATTTCTAGATATCTCAAGCGATGGCAATAAAGGCTGAGACGGAGGTCTATCGCCAAGATCAAGCTAATTGGTACACAATGGGCGCCTTGTACTGGCAACTAAATGATGTGTGGCAGGCTCCCTCCTGGTCTAGTATAGGTGAGTTACCACTACATACTAACATTTAAGATAAGAGAATTCGACCAACCAGAATGGTAAAAGTTAGTATACTTTGGAATTTTGTTCCAAAACCGTAAATAAATATGTTTTTGGAAAATATACTTTAATACCCATATAACCATGTAGTTTAGTTTACGTTATTGAGACGTGGCGCCAGTGACTGAAAAGTTGAAGGGGAATCGTTTGTTTTGGTATGGTCATGTAACGGGGAGGGATGAAACGCATGTTACTAAAAGAGTTATGAGTATACATGTGGATGGGTGAGAGAGGACAGAGAGAGGGAGGATGGATGGATTGTGTGAAGAGTGATATGAAAGAAAAGGAATTTGGTGATAGCATGACGGGAGACAAGACAGAATAGAAGAAAACAAAACATGTCCCGTGTTATTTGGGGTCGGCGCAACCCCCACAAGGGCAGAAGATGATGATGATTTGCGTTATTATGAGTAAATAAAATCATGAGACAACATTTAGAAAAGACCACAGATCTACTTACTGCCTTCTATTTTGTACTCTGTAAAAAAATTGTTGAATATTTTATTTTTTCAGAATACGGTGGACAATGGAAAATGCTGCATTACTTTGCACTATCATTTTTCGCGCCGGTACTTGTGTCACCTCGGTTACTCCCATCAGATGACATAGATGTATACCTCTTAAACGACCGATTCGTGCCAATAATCGACGACAAGATCACAGTGGATTTTTATAATTGGAGCAGTCCTGCACCAATCAGTACTAAGCAATATTCTGCGAATGCAGAACCATTGAGCTCGAAATTACAGGAAAACATAAAAATCAACTTTTTGGACTACAGAAAGGAAGAAGTGTTTGTTAAGTTCACCTTGCAAGCAGCTGGGATCAATTCGCCACCGAATTATATCTTTCCGGTGCCTCTAAAGTCAGCGGTGGGGATAAGGAAACCCAATCTTCAGGTAATTCCGAACAGTAAATTGTAATAGCTTAGTTGGCCTTATAATGTTCCCACTGTTGGAACTCAGGCCTCCTCTCTAGGAGAGGGAATGGGCCATAATCCAGCACGCGGGCTCAGTGCGGGTAGGTGGCTGTCACATGTCGTCGAATTTTTGGTTCTAGGACATGCCGGTTTCCTCACGATGTTTTCCTTCACCGTTTTGAAAGCAGTGGTGATGAAATAAATTACACAAAGTAATGCGCCTGGCTGGGTTTGAAACCGCGACCTACAACTTGTAAGTCGGGGTCGTTACCATTCGGCCACCACTGCTCCCAAATTGTAATACCTATCCTTATGACAAATGCTTCTCGTAACTTACAGTTTCGGCCTACTTTTTTTAGGACGCCTTTTTCGTTTTTTTAAATTGTCTTATATTTTCGCAGATAACAGTAGCTAATACTGTCATGAGACGACACGACGAACATCTACAATATGCTATAAATATCCGTGTTGATACCGTAGTGCTGTTCTTATGGCTGGAGACTGACGTTAAGGGCTACTTCGAAGACAACGGAATCATTGTTACAGAACCACAGAGTGTCATAAAATTCATAAGTAAGAAACATGTGGAGCCACCAGTTTTACAGAAATCGATTAAGATTCAATATTACGTCAATTGATATAAAACTAAAAAAATTGAGACGCTCTTGGTCTCCAGACAAAGTGTAATTCAATTCGATTCGATTGTTGAAATGCCAAAATGTTTGAGATTAACCACGTGACATTTCGTTAAAGTTTGTCATTTTGCTGTTTGAGCTTGTAATTAAAACTCAGTTCTAAGTGCTAATAAAGTAAGGAAAGTATTTTACGTTACTTCATTGTTTTATTAATTTTGATTTTGTAATTAGGTATTTAACAGAACATTAAAACAGTTCCGCTACGAAGTGATGGTAGGTTTAAATTCATATAGCTTTAATGACCTTAAATGATCGTTTAATTTGTTAATTGTTTGAGGGTGAAAGATGCAGAAAGAGGTTTTAAATATATTCTGAGTTAATGTCAATTCCTGGTTTGTGGTGGTATTTAACAACACGGCGCTGAGACGACTCGCTAGTGGGTCAGTTCATGGCCTGGAGCGAGAGGGAATGGGAAGCGGTCGCCTCCTTCCGTGTAGTAGTAAGTCTAGCGAAGGAGATGGTGGCAACGGTGAGGGAACGGACATTGTCATAACCCAGCGGCTGCCACAGGTGTTGGAAGTTGCAGGGTGATCCTCGGCCACCGGAGGTGTGGGTATACGGACGACGAGCAATTGGTAGCTCGTCGTCCGGCCTTTCGGTAAGTACCGAGCCCGAGTAGTCAACGGCGCGTAGTATTCCACGCGCGCCTCAAAGAGATGTCAGTTAGACCGTAGGGGCCCAGTAAAGCGTATGCCTGCTAGGGAAATTTTTGAAAGAGTTATTGTGGTCTTGGAACTCAAAGGGCAACTGAAAGATACAGGCGAGTTTTAGTCAGTAAAAGTCTGACACGCCGTACTCGCTCCATTCTAGAGCGCGAGAAGTCATTGGATGACTTCGCAACTAAAAAAAAAACAGCTGGTCAAGTCCTTGACTTTTGGACATTGTAAACAGCAGTTTTTTGTTTGTTTAAGTAAGGTAGCAATGGTAAAATAAAACTCACATAAAAAAAAGCAAATTAATATATTATAAGATTTTTAGTTAACAATGCGAATATGCGTGCGGTTATTACAAACTAATTATAAATACCTGCAATACAATATAGTACAATGATGCATCTAAATTAATCTTTGGACGATTCTTCACGAACTGGTAAGGGCTTTGCTGATATTCTTTTAAAGTATCAATACTTTACAAATATTATTTTTTATAGTATTAATAATAGGTAAGTATAGTCTGTAGTATAGTTTATAGATTTATATGACCTAATCGTTGAAATGGGTAGCTAGAATTTCAGTGGACATCATTAGAGTATTATTAAGATTTTTAAACACTGGAGGTACAACTGGATTTACTTACTATTTGATATTGAGTTTCGGAGGTCTACTTGAGGGCATTTATTTTAAAGAATTACGATTTTAGACCTTTTATGTGTTCTTATCTAATGTGTAAAATTAATGAGTTATAATAAGTACAGTCAAGCGGAGTGAATAAGAACGCAGGGAAGATGTCTAAAATGGCTAAAAAACTGTAAGTGTGAAAAAAAAAAATAACATTAATAACCAATTTAATCTATGTTATCAATGGCAATCTCAAAATATTACATATTATATTTTCATTTCATTATAGTATAACGCAAATATCTAACGCCTTAATCTTTATTCGGTTACGGTTTAAAGACCTGGTAGTTTTTGCTATTGATTTCTCGTATTGGCCTCTAACATATAACCTAGGTTTCATTTCTGGTGAAAAGAAAAAGTAAATCGTGCCAATAACTTGCATTAGCCTTTGAAATCCCCTTCACGTTATTTAACATTTTTTCCCAGCCTTTAAGTACCTACTAATTGATGATTTGATAGAAATCAATAATATAAATAAACACCAAAGTGAAAATCATAATCAAAGTTTTGTTCCTATTCACTCCTGCTATCCTTTTCACCCCGTTTGACAGAGCTCAAGACAGAATTAATAGCTACCCTCATACTGTATACATGTAAGTTGTCTGACCGTCCAGGCAGATAAATAGCACGAGTAAATACCTTACAACGAACAAAACACTGCTGCTAACGTTAAAACCATACAAAATATACAAACATTTGAGATTTAATTTAATTATAGTAAAATAAAGGCCCTTACCTAATAAGGCCAGTACAAAACTTGTCGCAAATGAGACTCGTTCTTAGATAACAACTAGTTTACTCAAAAAGCACCATTTTACACAAATCAATCATCACATTTGGGGCCTGTTTCACCACTTTTACTTAATTTTAATTGATTTTTTCGTTTGTAATATCAAATATTACGCCTATATTCCCAAAGGTTTCGTTATGTTTAATTTTGATGTATATAATAGGGAGCGAGCCTATTGCAATATCAAAAGAGAGCTCATTTGACAGTTTGATACGCGATAGCAATATTTTTGTTAATTTACTTCTTTAAAATCTTTTATAATAAGTATGAAATAAGGGAACATTCTTTCATTATATAATAAACGAGCGGTCCTGACAGACGTTGTCATACCCGAAAACTGGCTCTTCATAGTATATACCATTTTAAAAAAAGTCATCCAAATCGGTCAAGCCATTTAGGAGGAGTTACGTGACAAACTCATGCACAGAAAAATAATTATTTAAAAAAAACTTTTAGATTAGTCATTTATCGAACAATAGTGAGATTTCTGGGACAGTGGTGAAACACGCTCTTATGTAGCGCTTACCAGCTAAGCGTACACTGTGAAATTGTAATATGTTGTTGAACTTGTGAACTCTTTTCCATTTGGCGATTACACTATCGTGCAAACATACTGAAAGGAAGCCGTTTTATTTAAGCACAATTATTTTGAGCACAGTTTTGTTTTGTAATTTCAATTTCACTATGTAACAGCACAAGTAACAATAAACATAACGACTAGGGAAGAGATTTTCATTTCAGTCACTGCAATATAATAAAATCAGTTATTAAAAAGCTATTTTAACATTATTTTATTATAATCAACAATATTTCTATAGTAACATTGATGTAATAAAAATTTAAACATTTCTTACAAATGGAATCAGAATAAAATAAAATATTATAATAAAAATAAGAAAGATTTTTGCTAGATATTTTGGTGAGAAATACTAAAATTTTGCTAGTTTTGAATATTTACAACTCGATTTATATACTTCTTCTATTTAATCGTTGTTGCAGTAAATGTAAGTTAATACTTAGGTATTCCTAGAACTATACACGTACATGAATACATAATTTTAATGTAATATGTAAAAAAAATATAATTTCGTATAATAATAACTATATTAATTATATAATAATTATATTAAACATCTCTGAATAAATACCTACTGACTAAAACTGTCCCTATTGAAGAGGTCAATTTATTGGACTGCATTGATGTCGTTGAAAAAAATGAGGCGGAAAATGTGTAATATAATAATAATTATGAAAAATAATATTGTTAAGTAGCACGCTACAGAATAATGTCATAATTGGTATAAAATACTTGGTTCGTTTTAAACACAACATATTAATAAATATAGATAAACAAAAATAAATATAAAAATAATAAACAAAAAATAAACAAAAAAATATAAACAAAAATAAACAAAAAAATAACCAAAAATAATATGTAAATAAACAAAAAGCCAACACATCGTTAAAAATGATACATAAGTAAACAATGTAACAAGTCATAAATAATAACATAAAAATAATTATATTTTTTACTTTTTTAGAGGCAATCACGTAAAATTCCGGGACGTTCGGCGATTTTAGAGCATCAAATAAAGAATTTGCATCTAAGAGCTGTGAATTATTGAGCATTGTATATCGCCTTCCCTAGTTACAGCCCCGCATAATACGAACTTACCTTGTACTGTACGGTTTTTGAAAACTTTTTGAATTTAATCTCATTTAAAATCTCATGTTGTTGACGATTATTTTGAACTAATATATCAGCTTACTGATTAAGGACTTAATTGTGCTTTCAGAAAGCAGTAGTACTCGTATGTGTCGCCTATGGCACATCTAATATATAAAAACATACACAATAATATTACATATATAATACTATAACAGCACATTTAACGGCATTTTGCATCATGCAATAATAGTTCTTATAAAGATTGTCATTAGCTAATAAAGAAGCAAAGCTTCTCTTTGGCATTTGTATTGACACAGCGTTCAGTGAGTGGCTAATAATAATATCGCTTGCAATGTTTGTCCCTAGTTAATGATAATTATATTATTATATCCATTAATATAATACATAAGCGGACAAATTAAATGAAACGCCTTTCTTGTAGGTTTTGCTTCGTTTTCTACGTGGATTAAGCGAAGCTTCTATGCGTGCTTCTAATTTAACAGTGTATTTACGCATAGCATATTTTTAAAATTTAATTATGATGTTTTTCGGCGCTCACTTAATTTGTCCCGTAGTGTATAAAATGAGTATATGTTTGTTATTATTGACATTAGATGTTCAATAGTTACAGGGTGTAAAAAGGTACCCAAATACATACCGGGGGAATATCTTGGCAAACGACTTTTATTTTTAGAATGACAAACTGCTTTGTAATACAACGTGTACTACGCGCAACAGACTGCCTACATGTGTATAGCACAAATTATAAGAGAAGATTCATGTTTGGTTTGAATACTTCTTTATAAGAGAAGTATATGATCTTTAATATTTCCATAATTGGTTGATTTCAAGGTAAGGCCTAATAAAAAAACATATTACCATAACGGCAAAATTATTGATTTTTCACTTCTCAAGGGTCTTTTTACACCCATTATATTGCTTATATCAATTGACAAATGAGGTGACGTCGTTACAAGTTAGTGGTCCATGCAAGCCCATCAGAGATAAGCACCGAACCTGTAAACAAACATTCATTTATTATAATAGCAGGTAACATAATATTAATACATGTATAGAGAAGAGAAATATAGAAATTAGTATATAATATAATAATAATTCGGTGGGTTAAACAAATACTGCATAAAAATAGTGTATTATAAGTTGTACTTAATTTATTAAGTTTATTATAATTGACATTCACCAGATATATAAATAAATAATTGAAGTAGAGATAAAGTAGTGCATACAGTAGACGAAGACCATAAATAGAGAGCAGGCACATTCAAAACAAAACAAAAAAGCTAGAAGCACCCATCCTCCAAGGTCAACACAGTTTTAGGCTAATAAAAAAAAAAAAAAAATGTTCAATGACTCCCAGTGTGGACGATAAGGGACCGGTACCTCTTTTTAAATATATAAAATAGGGTGCATGCTACAAAATCATCTAAAAAGGATTCAAACGTGCAAAATTCAGTAGATACTCACCACAGTACACACAAAGCAAGCATTTTTATTTGTTTTTTAAAATTTATATTTTTTATACAAAATGTTAAAACTTTGTATCACTTTAAATAATTACTAATGGTGCTTCAAAGACTATAAAAGTACGGTGCACAAAAAGAAATATAGTTAGCAACCACTTTGGCGATAGAATACACACCTTATCTTAAAAACATCCCAATAACGACCTAAATTAACAAAACATCATAGAAAGTCATAAGTGGACAAGTACTACTTAAGATCCACTAATAATAATATCAGAGAAAGTCATAAGTGGACAAGTACTACTTAAGATCCACTAATAACATCAGAGAAAGTCATAAGTGGACAAGTACTACTTAAGATCCACTAATAATAATTATCAGAGAAAGTCATAAGTGGACAAGTACTACTTAAGATCCACTAATAATATCAAGTGATTAATACATACATGAGGTAGTTAATTAAGTATTTTGTGCGAATATAAAATACAAGAGGAAAATTTTGAATTTATATAAGGAATTTAACTAGCACAGGGATTTATGGTTTAACTCACAATTTAAAATAGGGAACATTTTAGCTGTAAATATTCTATTGAACTTACTACCTTTTGAAAGTAAAGAACTTACATCTTATTTATTAGTATAGGCACATTGAAGATCACTTTTGAGTTGGGCTACGCCCAAAGGCAACTATTTTATTACACTTGGCAACAGTTTATAATATTATAAACTAAAATGTTGACTTTTATCCATATACTTATAATTTGGAAATAAGTTCAATAGTATATTTTTTAAAACCATCACTTGTCAGTATGCAGTTGATTACAATTTATCGACAAAAACTCAAAATCCAAAATGGGGGATACACATAACGCATTCAAAACTCGATGAACGAAGGAATCAGTCCTCATTCGGTACACACATCCGATTGATAGAATAAGTTTATTAAATACACGAGCTCTGTCCACCCGTAGTACAAAATTGAATATAGGTTGAAAGATGCATTGACAAGAGAGGCATAAGCTCCTCTTGTAAAACAAAATTGATTAATATTTTTGCGGATGTCAACATTAGATATATACCCAACATAATTTGTATATTTTTGATGGTAAGTTCAGCAAAAATTCGAAGTGCACTATTTCATTATTATATATATTGTTGTGAACATTTACACCCTAAACAATTTTGCTCTATCGTGGACAAGCTCAAGACTGATTCCTTGTACAAACCGCAGATTTACCTGACGCGTGAGTGCAGGGCCGCCCTCTCCTCGGAAGGCGTGTCCCTCAGGAATGTGGAGGACAGGTTTAGCACGACCATGATGCAGCAGAGAAGCAAGGGGCCCAGTATAGCTCCCTCGGGGCCCAGGTAGAATATACCGCCGGCTATGGCGAGGCCCGTGACGTAGGGGTGTCCACCACTGGAGATAATTGAGATAATAATTATCGAATACTGGCTTTACAAAGTTCTATGTTAAGCAATGTTATAGATTTGGATGTGTGGTTCAAATTCAAGTCACAAACTTTTTATTTTATATCGTCTATACCGAAACCGATTCTGTATTTTTCTCGAGCCATTTCGAACGAGCCCTTGCGGTAGGCGTCTAGGTCGTCATAACTCAACCCAATAAAAAAAATTCAGTGAAAATCAAGTCAAGAATGTACGTAAAATAATGTTTATGTGTCACATGATGAAACAGCGTAACTATTTAAACATACCTACATCAGATACAGTATCAATATATTTCGCCAACATTGACCTTATAGGTTGTATATTAATAAATTGATACTACGCTACTCATACAAAATTGCTATTTTTATTGTATCTGCATAATCACAAATATTAGGGGTTAAAGTATGAAATTGCCGATGTGTACAGAAAAATTGATATTCGTTTTTTTTTTAATTTAACATATTTATTTAATCAAAATAATTACCATTATTATCTATACATTGCTGCTATTTAATAGGAAGGTCATTTATGCTTTTGCGATAGAACTCTGGTGATCTAGATTCGACAAACTATGTGAAAGCATTTTGTACAGCCTCCTGAGAAAAAAACTTTTTATCGCGTAGAAAATTGTCCAAATCACGAAAAAAATTGTAGTCCGTTGGAGCAAGGACGAATATGAAGGGTGACGAATGGTTTCTAATTGCAGTTCCTGTAGAGTTAAAACGGTTTCTCGTGCTGTATGAGGTCTCGCGTTATCATGGAACCATAATGGTGAAGATCGATTCATGAGTCGGGTTGTTTCACTGCTAGTTTTGCTATCATTGTTCGGAGTTCGGCACAGACTAGTTTTGCTTGACCAGATTGGAGAAAGCTATAGAGAATAACACCAAGCTGAGACCACCAAAGAGTTACCATTGCCTTTTTATTCGTAAGCTTTGCTTTAGGTCACTGTTGCGGCGTTTGACCTGGAGTCAGCCATTGCATTTTTCGCTTAGTATATCGTTATCGTAAAGAATCCACTTTTCATCACATGTCACAATTCGATCCAATATTCTTTCATTTCTGTATCGATTCAACAAGGCAACATAAGTTTCAACACGCACTTCTCTCTGTAGATCCGTCAAATTATGAGGTACCTATTTTTCATATTTTTTATTTTATTGATTTGATGAAAATGAGTCAATATTTTTGGTAAGGTAACGTTAAACCATGCCGCTAATTCCTAGGTAGTTTGGCTCGGATCGGCTTTCACCATCTCTTTCAATTCACTGTTATTCACCTGTGTAGGCCGTCTTCCACTTCCTTAAACCAAAATCGCACGATGTGTTTATTAGCAGTCCCCTCTCCAAACGCAACATTGATATTGCGAGCTGTTTTTAAAAAAAAATATTTTTTCTTGTTCGGTTCGCGCTTGACCGCTATCTCACCTGATGGAAAGCGATGATGCGGTCGACGATGGAGCGCGCTTACCTAGAAGTAACCTATTCAGTCTTGATTTAAAGATTCCCGGGTTGTAGCTATCAGGAAACACAGATTCTGGCAAGGAACTCCACTCCTTAGCTGTGTTTCTGCCGCGTTGGTTCCGCGTTGGACCTCGTATTCAAAAATTACTCGAATTTTCGAAGTATCCATCTTTTTTGTCTAAGTTAAATAAAAAAAACAACTGAAAGTTTCCTTGTCTAAGCTGAATAAAAAAAAACAACTGAAAGTTGACTGACTGTTGAATCGAATGTTGCACATTTTTTAAAAGAAATTCTGCATAGGTACCATTTAAAAAAAAATTCACTCATAAATCTCAAACCATGAAGGTTCTATGTCAATTCGAAGTACCTATTACAATAAAACGGCAATTTCATACTTTAACCCCTATTACAAAGTACTTACTCTTTAATCTCAGCGTAGACGGCGGCATCGAGGAAGGCAATGGGCGCTGCTTGTGCTATGGGTAGCAAAAGGGCCGCCATTGGCCGGCCCTGTAGCCACACGTCCAACGCCGCCGGTATGCCTGCCAAGTAGGGACCCAAGAACGGGGCCGCGCCTAACACCGCTGCTAATACTGTAACAATCCTCGTAAACTTTACTTGATACTCGAAGTTGGACTGAAGAAACATGTTATGTGTTCCATATTGTTGTGCATTGTGGTAATTTCATCAAGTTTTATTTTAGTTGTTTTACTGACTAAAGATTTTATTCAATTATTATTTTCTATCTCTATTTCCGATCCCGTAACCTATAAATGAATTGCGTTACAATTGTTTGGTATTATGTATTCTAAATATTTGGATCATACCACAATTAGGTACATATAACAAAATACACGCCTAATACAATGTTACAATATCTGGAGATAATACTCATACAGGTCAATTGAAACGATAACTGGTGAAATGATATTTATTATTATACTACACAGTGATCAACAACAATTAAGTTTTCTTTTTCTTAATCTCATTTTGCTTCGGCGGCCGCAGCTGTGCGTACACGTATTTGTAGAAGTCTAACGCTTTCTGCTTGTCGTAAGCGACATTGTTCCTGCATTGCGCTCCGACACAGCGGTTTATGTATTCTTCAGGAGGTGACTTCGGTGCTTCTGCAAGTCTCTTCCGTGACGAACTCGTACTTCGAAGCGTCTCGACAAAATCTTTCGAGGAATCGAACACAACTTTGATCGCCGTTCTGTTGGTCATGTTCAAGTGCGTGTCTTTGAGAAGGTCGTCCTTGTCTACTGCCGTCATGGCGGCGCTCGCGTCACCGTTCGGCGAGTTGGCCTGACGTATCAAGTAAAACGTTGGGGCTGGCTCCGTGACGTCCTCATCTGTCGTCACCTCGTTGTTATGTTTGTCACTGTACAACAGACACATCACTTGTGGATCGAGACTAAGCTGACACATGGAACTCTCTTGTAGGATCTTCACAATGTCTAAGGGCAGCGTACACGGTGCGAACAAACAAGTATTGTTGTTCGAAGTGTCCAAAATCATGTTGTTCAGTTCATTGTTGGTGGTCAGGAAAACGATATTTCGGCATTTGCAATCCATTTTATTGCCGCTAAAGGTGATCGTAGCTCCGGCAGTTCTGCAACTAGTGTAGTCGAATGTTACGGAGTGAGGTTCGACGTTTTCAATTCTGTTCCGTTTGAAGTTGAACTGTTTATTATTACTTCTATTCCAGAGACACTTGACGCTACTTAGGGCGTTGGTTTTAAGTTTAGTGATGTCATTTTGACTTATATCCGTATTGACAGACTTAAGTACTAGACCATTTGCGCGTATTTCTCTAAATTTGTTACCAATAATGTTCAAATTATCGGCAGTTATGTTTATGGTCCCGCTAAGTATATCGTTGAACGTACTTTCTGATACAGTAGCCGTCGTGGTTTGTACTGTAATACCTTTAAGTTCTAAGTTTTCAATCCTACTATTGGTTATAGTGAATATCGCGTCGGTACCCATAATCGCCTCTATGGCTTCATTACGGACGTCTGTTATTGTAACGTTATCAAATTCTATACTTTTTATACCAATCACATTATAGATCGCTTTTGTGTTTATCGAGTTTATTTTAGTGTTAGTCACTCGAATTTTTTTCAATGTGGCTGCTCCAAGGCATTTTAGTTCTGTAGCCGTGCTTGGGGACTTGAAAATCTTTTGTGGTAAGGAGATAACTTCTTTGACATTGTCTATGGTGACTTCTGGCGGTGTTTGGAGCAATGAGGTCGGCACTAAAGTCACAAACTCGAGTCTATCGCAGTCTTTGATTATGAATCTCTGGAGTTGTGACGTTCTCTGCAGTATCGGGCAGTCGAGGACGACTCGTAAATCTCTGCAGTTCTGAACTGTGAGGCTCGTTATGTGGTCAGTGTAGTAGTCTTTCAGGTGTATTATGTAGTCCTAAAACAAAGTAATTGAGTGGATTAGGTCTCTCAGGTATTGACTGTTAATGTCGGACTAATACATAAATTTTCGCTAAGTTTTTATTTTATTTATTAGACTTGCATACAGCTGTCTTATATATTCTTATATTCTTTATTGTACACAAATTATACAGTCAATAAACAAATAGAACAGGTGTGCTATCATATCTTTTGTCTAGTATAATATAATAATAGTCTTTTGATTCAAAATTATTTAAGTAATATACTATTTTGTCAACTTTTCAGAGAGTTACGTAAGACGTTTTATTAGGGACCAATCAGCTATTGTATTTTAAACAAGAGAAAAAAAAACGCAAAAACCATTATAAAAACAAAGAGGGTACTCACATTGCTTCTCATACTACAGCTATAAACCAGTTCATTGGGTAAGTCATTGGCGCAGGCCCACTCGGGGTCTTGGCAGCTCGTAAAATTGATCCTGATACTCAGAGCAGAGTTGATTAACACAGCGAACAACACAAGGTTCCCGTGGGCCATCACAAACACACGTATTCCGTAACAATCACCGATTTGCACAAAAAGGCGCGCGCAGTAAAAATACACGTTCGCGACTGAACATCATCCCGAGATAATTCTCCGCGAATGACGTACAAACATTTATGAATTTTATCAGAAAGTTTATTGACATGCCTGCGTTATTTTTTTTAATTATTATCAATTACTACATCCGTATTTTGAAGAGAACATCTTAATGTCATATGTCATCACATAGTTGGCGCGAAAAAAATATGTTTTTGTAGTAAACGTATGTAAGTCTTAATTACCAAATCAAACTCGTCCCATTGTTTCGTCATCGTGATGGCTTAATTTTGTAATAATATGTAATGAGAGTGTCGGTAATTAAATGTCTGTGCGTTTTATCGGCACTTGTAATTTTACACTAAGGTCACGTTTGTTGATACGCACCTAAAATTAAATTGTTCTGTCCCTGGCCTTTAGATAACAAGGACATGTTATAAGGATCACGTTTCAATTGGAACTCCATACTTTAAGGGCTATTTTTCTGTACCATGCAATAAGGGGAGGCCTATGCCCAAAAGTGGACGTCTTTCAGATGAAATTATAATGATGATGAATAAGAGGATGAACTTTTTTTTATAGGTGGGAAATTATCCAATGAATTCTCACGCTTTAGGGTGGAACTTGAGGGCGTGTCAGACTTTTACTTGAACTAGAACCCACTTCTATGTTCCTTCTTTGCCTTGCGTTCCAGGACCCCGGGGTTTTCCTTGCGAACCCATGGCCCCAGGAGGCTTCGACCCGACGTTCACAACATTTACACACACCCAGACCCGGAACAACTATCTGTACGCCATAAAATATTTGTTTCGTGCGAGAATTGAACTCGCGACACATAACGCAGTAGCCGATCGCCCAACCACTGCGCTAACCGTGCCGTCTGTGGTCAGTTGAAATTGGTTAGTCTAAAAAGTTACCTCTATAGCCGTATACATGTATATTTACTTGTTTTGAACGTGATATCAGGGTTGTCAGACTCTTAAACAGAGATCTAAGTCATGAGTTCATCACGTTGTTGCCACACAAGAAAAATATAGTAAAAAAAATACGCAGCAAAACATTTTTATCTCTGTTTTTAATTATCAATATCCACTTAAGTCGTGGTCGTTTAATGATGCATTTTTATTTGATGGCTGTTTGATGTCTGATGATGGATATTTATACGAATAATAAAAAAAAACTTATGACAGTAATTTTTTACTTTAAAATTGATAAACTTTGACACCGTTTTAAGTTCAATGTAGAATAATATACGCGGATATCGAAATCGAATTCGTATCACCAAGTGAGTAGGAATGTGACAGTCTTACCTGAAGGTAGGTACACAACTTTGGCTCCAAACAGGTTGTGTACGAGCCACGTCCATAGGCCATAGAACAACGCCATCTTGAATGACGCCCTAAACACCTGAAAAGGACAAGTACATTGAGGCCGCGTATTCCATGACTAAAAAAGAGTGATACCACAAAGAGCACATACAACTGCATATTAGCAGTAATAATAATAACGAAGACCGGTTGGATCTATACTCCTTTCGAAATGTGATTAAAGATTTTTAAAACCTTTTTCACTGTCCGTTCAACCGATTTTGACTCCTATTCCGTAGGCATAAGGATGGCATTAAAAGCAAGAAAGTGTTTATAATACCAACTAGTTACTGTAGCCGCCGGTTATCATGCCACCAACGCAATAAATGTCAAAATCAGTTGAACCATCATTAAAAAAAGTTTGATTAAGTGTAATCTTAACGCGAATGGAGTATAGGGCCTGAAACGGAAGGATCGCATTGAGAGGAGATTCTCTTATCTGGAGCCCTAACCACCGGTAGCTTGGAACCAGTTCCGAACACCAATGGACTACTTTTCAGATTTTTAAATGCATTTTATATTCTATTGTTAAAAAAAAAATATTTAAAAATATAATTTATGTGTGTGTACACAAATAAATAAAGCAATAATAATAATAAAGTTGATCAATAAGTCAGTTTGTGGGAGCAAGATGTGGAATAATTCTTTCAACTGTAGAACAATCATTAATTACTCAGAAAATAAGGGTCTAAACTGCGTTATGCAGTCGCCCGTTCGGTCCCATACAAAAGTGTTCCGTCGCGGGGAGCCGCGCCCCGCGCTCGTTTTGCTACGTAATAATACATTAAAGTTCTCCATCGACACGACTACATGCACACCGTTAAAGTTGAACTAGCGACACTGCGCAGGTAATAGTCCGGTTTCCGTGACGGGGATCCGAGCACCGGACACACGCGCGACGTCACGCGACGGGTATCCGTCGCGGGTGCACGCTTAACGCAGCGTCGGCCCCAAAATGGTCAAGTTGTATTGCCCCTTAGCCTCATCTTAAAGAATTAAGTAAACCCCTTACCAATTTTGCATTCATTTTCGTCCAAAATTACTTTGTTTTTAAGATGTTTACGAGGAGATTATCATTCATGTGTTGTTTTTTTAAGAAATCAGGACGGGAAAACCACTTGTTTATCGTTAGGCTAATATTTTTTATAGTTTGTGTCCTAAATTGATAACCTCACTGATAACAACATGTTTTAAAAAATGCTCATCGCCTCGCATTGCATTGCAAAATTTGTAATTTTGTTTGCAGAAGTAAAAGTGGAATTTCAGAACCGATTTTGTAAATTCTTTCACCAGTATCAAGCTACATATTCCTGAGTGATATAAGCTATATTTGTTTGTAATTTATCATGTTTTTTATCCCAATAAATATTTCACGCCCAGCGAAGCGAGCACGGGTCAGCTAGTTTATAATAAATAAAACTTTAACTTTATAGAAATAAGATTGAAAAATAAACGTTGACAGTGCTGCCACTCTTTACGTACGTTACGACTTTTTACAGTCTGCGAACACATATCTTACCTGATTGATAGCAACGGAGAGGGCGATGCCGAGTCGTGGTCCAAAGTTAGGTTGCACCTGTGTGATGACTTCCACAGGCTTGTACAGAGCGTTGCTAGACGCCAGCAGATAGAACAGAGTCGTGAAGAACACCACCTGTTCGAAAAGAACCTCTAACTAAGAAAAAAAAACCTTATATATTTTTTTGTACACCTTTGTTCCCTGAAGAAGTATTCATAGTTAGGGATCTATAAGTTTCGCTTTACTATATTGACATCAACTGAAAACAAACACTGCTGGCTGGTGAAAATTTAATAAGCAATGTAATAATGGTAAAATCCTTTTTTTCGGTGGGTAATCATAAAATAACCCGTCCCGATCTGGGTGAGTAAGAGGGAGTGTCAGATTTACTGACTAAAATGATATTAGGGTTCAGACTAATAACACGGTTGAAATTTTACGAAGTTGTTCGCTGGCTCGGTCGGCCGATCGAGCTGCCGAGCTCACTAATAGCGACACGCTATGAGACACTCACACTACACACGTCACACTCACACTGCACACGTCACACTCGATTGGGACACTCACCAAATTGATGAACATGTTGATAAGCGCGCTGCCGCCGCACAGTAGCAGCGACGTGAACGCGCCGAGCGAGCCAGCCAATAGCGACACGTTGCTCGCCAGTGGAGCCCACATACTGGTCGCAATAGCACTTAAAGTACCAACATTAGCTTGCACCCAGGTTACTATGCCGGAGTAGTCGAACATCCCTGATGAATAAGAATAAGGAGTTGTAATTTTTTTAAACAATAATTAAGTTAGTTTTCTGGCTTGAATATAGGACAGGAGTTCATGAAGCAGAGCTGATTTTCAATCAACAACGGCGCTGCCGCCTCCGACGTCGTTGAATTGGCATAAGTAACAAGATAGACCTGTACCATGACGTTTAAAGTAAGATTGTTTCATTCTTATTTCCAGTGTGGGTACGAGATGGCGCTAGACAACCTTTATAGCTCTGTCTCTTACCCACACTAAAATAAGAATGAAACAATCTTACTTTGAACGTCATGGTAACCCCGCATCAAATCGACAGACAATAAAATAAATACTGTGTGGAAAGTTACATTCAGTCAAAAAAGTATCGGGAATGGATGATTTGTTTATGGTTCCAAATTCAAATTTTTGTTTTTTTGTAGTTGTTAGATTGGCACAACTGTTTTCCATTTTGGCGCGGAGTTTGAGTTGCATCTGTTATTTATATTAAATACAGTGCTGGTTTTAGTAATACCATATATAGTGTGTATTGCGAATTTCATAATGGACAAAAATATCGAACAAAGAGTTTGTCTTAAATTTTGCATCGCCAATGGAATTTCGTGTTCGGAGTCACTGAAAATGTTACAGAAGGCTTACGTTGAATCGACTTTATCAAAAACTCGTGCTTATGAGTGGTTCAAAGCGTTCAAAAGCGGTCGAGATGTGATGGAAGATTTGCCTCGCTCTGGTAGGCCGTCAACGTCTGCAACTGAAGTTAACATCGCAAAAGTGAAGAAAATAGTGACTGAAAATCCCCATTCAACTCTGAGAGAGATAGCCGCCGAACTTTCTGTATCTCACGAGTCGATCCGTACCATTTTAACTAATCATTTGGGTATGAAACATGTTGCTGCTCGGCTAGTCCCAAAAGATCTGAATTTTCTCCAAAAACTCAATCGCATAAAAGTCGCTGAGGACATGCTAGAACGAGTCAGTTCGGACCCAACATTCATGAAACGCATTGTTACTGGTGACGAGACGTGGGTTTACGAGTTTGACATGCAAACTAGTCAACAAGCTTCGGAGTGGCGCCTTCCAACTGAACCGAAACCGAAAAAAACCACGCCAAAGTCGATCAAAAGTCCAAGGTCATGTTGACTGTTTTCTTTGACTATCGCGGTGTTGTGCACTCTGAATTCTTACCGGAAGGTCTAACGGTAAATAAAGAATATTATTTGAGCGTTATGCGGTGTTTAAGAGAGCGAATTCGACGAAAAAGGCCAGATTTGTGGAAAGAAAGTTCTTGGATTTTGCACCACGACAATGCGCCTTCGCACAAGGCTATCATTGTGAACGAATTTTTGACCAAACACTCAACAAATACCATCCAGCAACCACCATATTCACCAGATATGGCTCCTGCTGACTTTTTTCTTTTTCCTAAACTCAAATTACCACTTCGTGGCACCCGTTTTCAATCGATAGAAGACATAAAGGAGAATTCGCGGCGAGAACTGAACTCAATTCCGGAAGCAGCGTTTAAAAAATGTTATGATGAATGGATTATTCGTTGGCGCAAGTGTATCGATTCTAAAGGAGCATACTTTGAAGGTGATAAAATAAATTTGGATGAATAACAGACATTTTGTGTATTATTGATCTTTTCCCGGTACTTTCTTGACAGAGTAGTATTAATAGTAAAACTGGTAGAAATAAAGTATGTAACACGGATTTTTTATTGGAGACTTCACATGGTCCCAAAAGTTCTAACATAGAAGTAGGTCAAGAGTTTGTGAAAAATTGACTAAAAAAATTGGCTAAAAGGATGTTAATTAAATTTATAATAAAATAAAAAGAATAAACTTCCCTCATAAAACATTATTAAATTAATGGTTAAAAGTGTACGACCTGTTGCACCCGTTACATGGAATGATCCTAAAACGATCAAAATAACTTTAATTTCGAAAGTCGGTGTTAAATAACAAACAAAAAATACCAGAAACATCGACTTCCGAAATTAAAGTTATTTTGATCGTTTTGGTGTTTTTTATTACAGTTATTTTTCTGTATGGTCGAGCTGTCGACTTAAGGACGTGGACGCGTAATAGCCTGACCCCCAGCTCTACTACACTCTGTTCCACAACATTAACATCTGGTACCTACCGGGAGTGTTGGAGACATCGTTGACAAGGTTGTCCCACGAATCTTGTATGGCCGAGCCATCGACTTGAGGTCCGACTGTAGACGCGAAGTGGCCCGACACCCAGCTCTGGTACACTCGGTCCCACAGCTCTAACAACTGTTGTTCTACTCGGAATATCTTCTCTGGGTCACCTTCTTTTAAGATGCTTTTTACCTGCGGTGTACCAAAAAAGGATTTATAACAGGAAAAAATTTTTTCGAAGTGTTTTCAGCGCGATGTTGAATGTTCGATGAACGATTTCAAACGTCAGAAAATGTTATTCAACTATATCAAGAAGAAAAATGTTAGTGTTAGATACTAGAGATTAACACTGTATACGATGTGCCGAAGATCTGTTATTAATGGTAATGAGAGAAGCAGTAGAAATCAAAACTAATTCGTGCGGAGTAACAGTAAACTCTTACTCCGTAAATCTGTATAATTTTCTATTAAATGGACACTTACAATGTTATCAATCTTTATAACATCCATATGGAAGCAGAAAAGGAAATAATCTAAATTAAAAAAACATAATCATCTCATCATAATTTTCCACAAGTCTGCGAAAATAATGGGATATTAATTTGGGCTCATTTGTGGCTACTTTTGTGTGTACCCTTTTTCTGAGTGTTGTCTTACAGAAAAGATTGTTAGGTAAGATACTAACCGCTGTAGAGATTCCTTCCCTCCCATAAGTGTAAGCGTTATCAATGAGTGAGTCGAGTTTCTCCTCCCATCCTTCGGGAAGGTACGCATGCAGCTCACTGTTCTGCACGTACGTACTGTTCAACAGACTGCCGCTCAGCTGGACTACCACTATCGCTTCTGAGTAAATCTGGAATAATGTAATATTATATTAGAGGCCAGTTAAACTCAAGAAACTTACAATAATTCCAAGCAAGAAATAAAAAGAAATCAATCAATTGTGAGCTCTATATTCTCTCCTCGTGGGGGCGATCGGAGGCGGCGATCTCTCGCGACGGGCCTTGGTACAGGCCATGGTCCGGAACGAGGAGGAGTGGCAGGCGGTTGCCTCCTTCTACGAAGCATTAATGTTAGCAAAGGAGGAGGCCGCACGCGTGAGGCAACGGTCCGCACGCCCCAACCGCTGCCGGGATTCCGATCCCGATTTCCGGCCACCGCAGGCGCGGGCTTGCGGACGGCGAGCATTGGGTAGCTCGCCGTCCGACCGTCCGGTAACCGTCCGGATCGAGCCCAAGTCGTCGACGGCGCGTACTGTTCCACGCGCGCCTCAAAATGTCAGCAAACCGTAGGTGCCCAGCAGGGTGGAAGCCTACTGGGGCCAAGGGTCTGATTCTGAAAGGAAGACTCGGCCCTGATGCGAAAAGCAACGAAGGAACAGGAGTGGATTTTCAGTCAGTAAAATTCTGAAACTATCTCCCGCTCCGCCCAAGAGCGGAGGATGTCATAAGATGATATTCCAACCGAAAAAAAAAGCTCTATATCATACCCTTATTGCAAAAACCAACTATTTAGTTGGTTTTTGCACAAAGATTTTTGTATATTATTGTATTATTATATTATAGAATAATTATTATATTCGATCAAATCTGTAGGTTATTTACTATTTCCGAAGATATCTTTGTAAATAAGTGTCGTAGGTGTGCGTACGCGCAGCGGAATGTTGTTGAATTTAAAGATTTTAATTATGCAGATATTTAGTGTATGACGTCGTATAATTGTGTTTGGTAAAAAAAAATTTGTGCACGCAACCATTGTGGAGAAATTCACCAAAAACTGATTCCGCTGGGCGAACGTTGTCCTGGCGGAACTTTTTTTAATCCATAGACTTTAGAAGAAAAGAGATGTGTCCAAAAATTAGTGTGTATTTGTGTGTAATTGTGTATGTATGAATAAAACTAGTGCATGCATAAACTTCGGAGAAATTCAAGTTTCCGCTACCCGAACGTTTGGCCATTAGCTAGTTTTCATATAAAGCGCTTACATAGAAAGCTGTAGATTTTTACATACGTTGTTTTGAATTTGTTTATATTTGTTTAAAAAACAGATTTAGGAAAAATCGTAGGGCTTAAAAGATAAAAATATAAACGTAAAATACGCTTATTGGGTCTTAGTTCTTAAAGTATGCACTTTGGGGTCTAGATTTTCACGTTTATACAAACCTTGTGAGTGTCTGCAACATGTTGCCAAGTATCAATGATGTAACGTGAAGTAACTAAAGAGTTATAGGACAAATTTACCATGAACAGATCACTGTTTACAAAGCAGTCAAATATCACGACGTTCTGAAGGAATTGCATGGTAATATGTATGTCAATAATTAGTGTATTCATTCAACTATTCTTATGCAAAATTTCATTTTATTAAATTCAGTAATTAAAGAAAAACAATTATAATACTGACGAAGCATCGAAAAACTACATAACTCGACCAAGTTCGGATGGCTACAAAAAAGCGGCCGTGCAATATATTTAGGTAACATCCCAAAATTTACAGTATAATACCGGTATTGAATTGGTATAGGTGATAACACAATTGTTGTTTCGATATAATTTTACATAAGAAAAAAAAATCGATTCAAGAAGTAGTTTTTTTTAAGTTATTAGATTGTTTGATCCACTAAAGTTGCAAAGGGGAACGCTCGTGCATGCCTAGTCTATTGGTTAAATAGTGTAATAAGCTACAATATGATAAATATTTACCTAAACAGTAGTACATACTTACATGTGGTAAATATTTAATTTCCTAAGGGGTCTATAGTTAGAATCCTGATCCGTGAAATCTTCAATAGAAATTAGCTGTATGAATTTTATTTGTCTTAAATAATATATTTAGATTAAATCTCAAGTCTCAAGCGCATACTTAAATAAAGTACCTACGTAAATAGTACCTACTTTCTGTCATAGTCAAATACATTTAAAAAAGTAGGTGTACAAAAAAAATGACCTATAAATTATATCGAAACAACAATTGTGTTATCACCTATACCAATTCAATACCGGTATTATACTGTAAATTTTGGGATGTTACCTAAATATATTGCACGGCCGCTTTTTTGTAGCCATCCGAACTTGGTCGGGTTATGTAGGTTTTCGATGCTACGTCAGTATTATAATTGTTTTTCTTTAATTACTGAATTTAATAAAATGAAATTTTGCATAAGAATAGTTGAATGAATACACTAATTATTGACATACATATTACCATGCAATTCCTTCAGAACGTCGTGATATTTGACTGCTTTGTAAACAGTGATCTGTTCATGGTAAATTTGTCCTATAACTTTTTAGTTACTAACGGAACATCATTGATACTTAGCAACATGTTGCAGACACTTAGAAGGTTTGTATAAACGTGAAAATCTAGACCCCAAAGTGCATACTTTAAGAACTAAGACCCAATAAGCGTATTTTACGTTTATATTTTTATCTTTTAAGCCCTACGATTTTTCCTAAATCTGTTTTTTAAACAAATATAAACAAATTCAAAACAACGTATGTAAAAATCTACAGCTCTCTATGTAAGCGCTTTATATGAAAATTAGCTAATGGCCAAACGTTCGCGTAGCGGAAACTTGAATTTCTCCGAAGTTTATGCATGCACTAGTTTTATTCATACATACACAATTACACACAAATACACACTAATTTTTGGACACATCTCTTTTCTTCTAAAGTCTATGGATTAAAAAAAGTTCCGCCAGGACAACGTTCGTCCAGCGGAATCAGTTTTTGGTGAATTTCTCCACAATGGTTGCGTGCACAATTTTTTTTTGTACCATACACAATTATACGACGTCATACACTAAATATCTGCATAATTAAAATCTTTAAATTCAACAACATTCCGCTGCGCGTACGCACACGTGTCGTAGCTAATAAACGGTTTTACCTGTAGATTCGTCTTGATGAGACGAATAGATATTTAACTTAGTTTAGGTAAAAAATTGCAGATAGTTGGTTTTTGCAATAAGGATATAATATTCTCTATTTTAAAGTCTCTGTAATACTTTGAGATTAAGATTGAGAACATTTGCTTCCAGAAATATGAATATTATTTGAATTACAAGAAGGCCTGATTTCGTGTGAAGCGCTTACTGTTGAGCTTACGAGTGAAAAAAAGAATCTAAAAGTTTTAAACTATACCTGTATAAATATAAAGACAATAGCGACAGTCAGAAAGAGGATAAGTCCGACGATGACGATGCAAGTGGACACCGTGTCCACGGAGCTGTAGGCCATGTCCCGGAAGCTCGCATTGCAGAGGGAAGCCATCTTGCCGATCCCGCGGACGTGCGCTGGGAGCAATGCTGATTGCCTGGTAAAGTAGATGAGAAAATCAAGGAAAGAGCGAGTTAAATCTAGGTTCGTAGGGGTCAATATTGTCTGCATATTGTAAACTGCGACGCAACACTCTGCCGATGCTTCGTGCTTCGAAAAGTATTTACAACTCTCTTCTTCCAGCGGTTTTGCTCGGGAGACAGTAGGTTTCTCCATATAAACTTTTAAAACCCGTTTCACCCCCTTAAAAGTTGTATTTCCAAAAATCCTTTCTACTAAGAAAGGATTTTTGGAAATACAACTACGGCTGGCCTACGTCATAAAAGATATTTGGTACGAAAATTTTCACATTCCTAGTCCCAATCATTCTGGCTGTGCGTTGATATGTCAGGCACTTAGTTCCTCCTTTTACACATATATATATAGATAGACTAGCTTGTTATTGTGGTTTCACCCGCGAATAATCATAAAATTATCTCAAGGGAAGTACACCCAGGATAAAAAAAATATTTGGCTTGGGTAGGCTTAGTAAGGCTCTTCTTTTTAGTGTAAAATAGGAAACACCTAACAGTTGATAAATTCAAAATTCGAAATTTTGTATGGGAAGTACCTATTAATTTTAAAGGGAACGGAGCCGCGGGGTAGCAGCTAGTTATTTAACAATTAAAACTTAGTTTTAGTCACTTACCTAGTTCTCCACCAGCTCTTAACTTTTCCCATGACATTATTATATTGGTTTTCAAAGAACAACCAAACACCAAAGTAGTCCAACAGCCTCTTCACCACATGTATGGCCAAGAAGAACAAAGTCACCGGTAGCAGCCAGATATGCTTCCAAACGAGCATACACAGGCATCCAAAGAATAACAGCTTGAAGTACAAAGCAGTTTCCTCATCATTGTCAAAGTTATTCTTCATATAGTTTTCGTCAAGCGACCTTTGTTTGAAGGCAGCTAAGAATCGGGTATCGCATTTGATTTTCGGATTCGATAATGGCAATGCAGATAATGTTCTATTTTTAAATAACATTTTTGGGTGTCGTGGGAAGCTTTGGATGGGCTCATTAGCTGCCCAGCTTCCCCTTTTGACTATAGTTTCTGGAGTAACGGGGGATGGTGTGTCTTTTTCAGGAGTACTTTCTTGTTCGCTGGTCTCTATGTGGGTATTCTCTTCAGGTTTATCTTCGTCCTTTTTGTCTGATTCAGGTTCATTTAATATGGCTTTGTGTAATGCTATCAGCATCGAAGCTTCTGGATCTGTAGTATAAATGGTCACTAATTAGAATCAAACTCTTAAAATAAATCCTATATTGCTTCAAATATTAAAAAACACCATAGGATCAAAACTCTATACATAAAATCTTATAATGAATAATTATATGGGCATATAAATGGATATTTTTCCATGCAAGATCAACCTCGTCTTCCGTTCAATGTCGAATCGAGAGATAAAAAAATATTGCTTTAATTTATAAAATTGTTGTAATTGATATGAAGATGGTTCTTGGTTAAAATTGAAACATTATGAATTCAATTGCAGAGATCTTATGGAGCTCCGTAACCGTATCCTAAATTTGGGGTCGGATTCTGAAAGGAACAACGAAGGAACAGGAGTTGGTTTCTAGTCAGTAAAAGTCTGACACTATCTCCCGCCCCGCCCAAGAGCGGGGGATGTCATAAGATGATTTTCCCACCGAAAAAAAAACCGTATCCTAAATAAAAAAAATATCAGTAAGCATAACCGAAACCCATATAAAGGTTTCGGATAGCTTCGGATAAAGCCGGATTCTAAATGACAAGTTACGATAGGTTTTGTTTGTTTTGCCCGACCTAACAAATGATAATTTAGAATCTAGACTAGAAATAAAAATTAAATCTTACCTACAAATAGTATTTTACTTTTATAATTTTAAAATTTTAGTATCCGTAACCCAAACTATCCGAAACTAGCGGATAATCTGAAATAATTTCATATCCATAACCGTTTCTGAAACTGGTATAATATTATTCCTATCATCATCATCTTCCTGCCCTTGTCCCATCTTATTTGGGGTCGACGCAACACGTTTTTTTCTTCCATTCTATCCTGTCAACCGTCATGCTATCACTAACTTCCTTTTCTTTCATATCACTGTTCACACAATCCATCCATCTTTTCTTTGGCCTCCCTCTCCCTCTCCACCCATCCACATGTATTATTCCTATAGGTATCCATATCTGTATCTAGATTCGAAATCTCATAATTTATCCATAACATTCCTGTTCTATTGTTTTTAATAACCTTACCTTTTAGTAACAATTTCTTATGGACGTCCACCACTTCTAAAGCAAATCCAATGAAGCAGATTGCTTGGAGGAACACAAAAGTGTAAACTTGCAGTGATCCTGTGAGGCTTGCTATGAAGCTCGAGATGACCAGCCAGAGAAGTTGTGACGTCAATCGGAAGACATTCTCTCTTTGCGGTGTCCAGAGGATATACACGCTGATGACGTATGCTAAGAATATTGTTAACGTCTGGAAAGAATAATTTCAGATTACATGAAAGATACCGGATACCGCGGGAGTGCGGTGGATGCGAGACGCGCAGGATCGGTCGTTGTGGCGTCGCTTGGGGGAGGCCTATGTCCAGCAGTGGACTTCTTTCGGCTGAAATGATGATGATGATGATGATGAAAGATACCAAATCTTACTGAAAGCCATAATATATTATATATATTATAATAATTATTACATATATATTTATTATATATACAATAAATACAAATGTAATAATTATTATTTAATAATTATTTTGAAGGCGACAGGAATAGTAGCAAAGAGCATACATAGATATTGTGATAAATTAGATTCAGGTATAAACATCATCACATCATATAATACAAAAACAAGCAGCAATCCATACATTTAATATTTTAAGTAAAGTACTGGGGGGCACAGTATTTGTAACTAATTAGCAGGGGATCCGAACCTCCTTTTCCCTGAGGGTCTCAGGGCGGGAGCGAGGAAAAACCACCGAGTAAAAAACATTTTTCAAAAAACTATAATAATTATTATATATATATTTCTTATATAAATAAGAAGGAACAGAAAGCTTAATAGTAGACCAATCACAATAAATATGTGAGATTATTTTTAATAGCATTATTATTTTTTAGAAACAACATTTTATCTATAACTCCATCTGTTTAGGTAATTAACTAAATGTAACAATCTTGACATGTCTTTTATCTAAAATTTGTCTAATAATGTTATATAAAATTGTTTACAATTTGTTATTTATCTTTACATATGTTTGCTAATTAACTAAATTTAAATAATCTTTGTAAATCTATGTACATTTAAAAAAAAAATTATGTACTTTTAGTTAACTACCTAAACAAATGGAGTTTAGTTACAGTTTATTTCTGAAAGTTTTTCTAAATATAGAAAATTAATCTGGGTAAAATGTGGGTGAGAGAATGAATATTCATTGGTGGATTTTAAGTACTGGGGCTTTACCATGACGATGATATGTTGAAATATCAGAAATATCACCTTATATAGCTTCATCCCTTTTACAGTTCAGTTAAAGTTGTAAATTGGATTGTGTTACAAGCTCATAGTAGGATGTCTGAGTTTAAATAAAGATTTCAATTTAAAGAACCTACAATGAATTCCAAATAAGGATAGGATCGATTGCCATGTTGTGACGTCACGTCATACTGTCAAATAGCAAGAAATTGGGCAAAATTGAAGAACTCCGAGATGAGCATGGCAATCGATCCTATTCTTATTTGGAATGCGTTATACCCGCTCGCATAGTACATAAATTAAAAACATCAATAAAAAGTTTTTATTTTATATAAACTAATGGGTATTAAGTTTAATTTTCTATTCACTTACAATATAGGAGCTGCAGACACTGATGAGTAAGGTGGTTGAGAAACTTATGAAGCTGCTTAGCTGCCAGAACAGGCAGACAAAACTCCTCGGAACAGCGTTGTACATCCATGGCAACACAAATATTGCAGACAGCAGTCCTATTACAGTCTGAAAATAAAAGAATGAGATGGTTTAGAATTGTTATTTATTTATTATATCTAGCCTATTAAACTGTCCCATTGCTTAGCAAAGGCCTTAGCTTTGAGTCACATCTTGTCAACTCCTAAAGAAGGCATCTAAGTTGTCCCGCCATCTCCTTCATGGTCTGCCTTGGTGCGATTTCAGGGCAACAACTATGTGTTTTAGAGATACACAGCACATACTGGCGCAATACAAAAGGCCAGAAGCATACAAAGCTATTTCTTTTTGATATAGATAAGGCCTGGATCCAAAAACTATAGAGGTTCAGCATTAAGTCTTCACGGGGTACTATGCCGCCAACAGCTCCACAACATGGGGCTAGCAAGCGACCCAACTTGCAGGATCTGTAGAGATGCAGAGGAGACTATGTAACACTTGCTGTGTATAACAATATTGCATTTTTAACCCAGGCCAGAGAGGATGTTAAGATTGTGCAATAAAGCAGAAAGTTAACATCTCTGTGTGATTCATTGTTTATCTACTTTAATCAGATTTGTTACGGGTATTATAATTTCAACAATACAGGTATAAATTCACTCAAGGCCAATTATGTCACAATGTTACTAGGTATAGTAAGAAATTGTCTAGAAAAATCCCAGATGGAAATAATTGATTCAACATAAAATAAAAAAGATGTAGCCCCTATCATTACATACTTTATCCTTAAGATTTTGACTTTCATAAAATTGGTAAAGCCAAGCACAAAATGTTCCATATACAATGCAAAAGAAATTAAATTTACTAGTGATACCGAGTGGTATATATAATTAGTACCATGAGCTAATAGTAGCAAATGCAAATGTATTCTCAATTAATTAAACTGATAATGGCAATTAAGACAGTTAGGCATTCCTTCTTCGAGATTGGCTACATTATGATATGTATGAATGACCACATTCTCTTGTAGATGAGAGTCACAATCATGTACTACACAAAGCTAGTACTCCCTTGGTCCTAGCATGCAAAGGACAACTGAAGAAACATGCTGCTCATTTAGAAAGACTAACCTTATAGTGATCTATGAACTGCTGTCCAACAGTATCCGAAGCAAAGTTAACCACATTCACTGGTATCACCATTAAACCAACCACCACGGATGTGTTGGACTTCTCTAAATCTTCGAACCATGACTTCAGCTTCTTAGAGAGCTTATACTTAAATGGATGGAGTAGAGAGCCAACTAGCAGGGCCCAAAATAGAGGCTTAAAGAAAGGCTCTAAAATAAGAAACAGCACATACACTGCGACACAACATACTGCTAATATAAATAGGGCAAAGGCGTTATAGAACCCATGTTTCATGGGTTTCTCATTCCCTTCCGTTATTCCACCTATAATATTGAATATATTTTCGAAAGGTGACTGCTGCATTGCTTCTTCGATGTTTTAGAAATACACGACACAGCTACGTAGC
Organism: Mythimna vitellina; assembly: GCA_949316375.1. Taxonomy (NCBI): domain Eukaryota; kingdom Metazoa; phylum Arthropoda; class Insecta; order Lepidoptera; family Noctuidae; genus Mythimna; species Mythimna vitellina. Next base: position 9,142,911 of record OX438703.1, on the reverse strand, counting down.
ATTAAAAAGTTTAAAAAATAGAAGAGAATAGGAAATAGTTGTATTCACATTTAAATAATTATGAGATCATAGTTTTTATTTGATTTTCGGGAACATTTCGATTCACAGTCACGTTTCAGTATAATTGGTTTATTGACAGCAGGATAGCAAATTTGCGCTTACAGCGCGAGTGAATGAAACAGATATCACTTTCTTGAAGTGAACACTTTGAACATTTTGAGTTATATGTTTAGAATGCGACAAATTCTTTTCTGAAAATTGATCGATGGACTTTTGGTTCTGTAAATAAATGACAGCTGACGCCTGACAGTACTTTTATGAAGTACGCTTTGTAATTTGTAATATTATTATTCTGCCACCTAATATTCCTTGACAATTGCAATTTACTTTAATTATTGTTATTCATTGACATATATATTACTAGCGTAAGGACCAGGCTAAACGCGCGACTAAATGGCACTAGCGCGCTGGCCCTAGAATTACAGTTTAGGGCCAACGCGACTCAGTTGACAGTGGTCCGTGTGCGGGAGTGAACGAATATTTGCTTGTCATAAAAATGCCTAGTTGTGTGGTAAAAGGTTGCAAAAATTATGATACAAAGGTTAAAAAGGAAGATGGGATATCGTATCATCGGTAAGTAACCTTACATTATTTTGTTTTATTAAATAAACACATTTTATTATGATAAATAATTTACTACCGAATTCTACAATAGCGGCCATTGTGTGGACGCTACTGATCGCGCGAAGTGCATGAAGTAAACTTGTACGGACGTAATTTTTATTTATTTCATTGTTGAACTTAGTGCTTGTAATTTTGAATTTAGGTATCTAATGTGTTTTATATTCAATAAGGGTAAAACAAATTGATTAAAAAAAAGGAGCTTAGAAACGGTACCTACCTAATTGAAACTGAAAATTTATTCTTAAATTATTTTGAAATGTAGTATTATTTTCTTCACGCTAACTGAGATATCCGTTAAATTACTAGCTTACGCCCGCGACTACTTTCGCGTGAATTTCGGTTATCGCGGTTGCAAGTGGATTAAAAATAGGTTACATATTATATCTTTTCTTGGGGCTCAAGCTTAGTCCGTACCACATTTCATCGAAATCGGTTCAGTAGTTCAGCCATGAAAGCGCGGTAGACAGTTATTTTCGTATTTATAATATAAGTAAAAGTATGGATGTATGGACGAATTCGCGATGACGAATTATGACTCAAATATATATTTTTATTTTCAGATTTCCAAATGATGCAACGCGTAAAGAGATTTGGAGTCGAATTATTAGGAAACAACGAAATGAGCCATATTTTAAGCCTCATAAAAATACAAGAGTATGCTCTGCTCATTTTTGTGACAATGATGTTGAAATTTCAAAAGCTGGACTCCGGAGGTTAAAAGGATCGGCAATACCACGATTTGAGATTAAGGTTTTGGCCTCACGTATACCTATTTATTTGCAATACAATTAAATAAAGTAGCACCTTGAAAACTCAAACCTCGATAGCTTAAAAACCTCTATAACTTCATAAAATAATGTACTCCCTTTTCCTCAAAGCCCAAAGGGTAAACTAAACTCTTGATAAATTAAAATTATAAGTCCAACTGTATTGTTTGCTTGTTTTTCATAAACAGAATCCTATCTATTTACTAAATTTCATAGTTATTTACAGGTTTGTGAGAACGAAGAACTTCGGCCTTCAACGCCGGCACAAAGTTCACAAATAGAAGAAATTGATGTTGACATTAGCGATCTCAATTCAATATTTGACACACCAAGGGAAGTACACCTAAAAAAAAGAATTGATAGATTACAAAAACATCAAAGCCTTGCAGCAAAGAAGATAAAAAATTTAAAGAAGCAGAATGCTAGATTAAAAAGAAAAAACAAATCATTGCTATATATAATCAAAAATTTGAAACAGAAGATGTATATCACTGAAGAAATTGAGCCCGTTCTTGGAACAAATGCCGAAATAAATAATAAATAAATAAATAAAATATCTTTATTTCAGACCTAAGCAGTCCATACGTAGTTAGTGGTTAGAAATAACAGAGCTGTATAGATTACAAGTGTTAAAAAACAAATACATCAAAAATAGAAACAAACCAACAAAAACAAAGCGACCATCTTATCCACCCGCCCTTCGAAAGTTTGCTATGACATTAAATTTTTACTCGCCATCTGCCTATAAATATGTGCGAAGAAAATTTGATTGTTGTCTTCCTCACCCAAGAACTTTGACCAAATGGTTAGTTAATAAACTAGTTACAGTCTTATAACCCGGACGCGTATGTTTCTTACTTCATTGGTTTAATTGTACTTTTTTTATAGGTATAGCTCCATTAACGGTGAACCTGGATTCACACAGGAATCGTTTGAAATGTTTAAACCTAAAAAGGGATATTTTGCAGAAAATATAGAATGCTGTCTAATTTTTGATGAAATGAACATTCGACAGGCCAAATTATGGAAAGGCGAAAGAAATGTTGGTCACGTAGACATGGGATGTGGAAAAACTGATAAAGAAAAGAAAGCTAGTAAAGCTTTTGTAATGATGGTCGTTTGTCTCTCTGAAAATTGGAAAATACCAGTCGGTTATTTTTTAATGGACGGTTTTACCAGTGAACTTACATCAAATACTGTCAATATTTGTCTCGAGAAATGTAATTCCGTCGGTGTCAATGTCGAAGCTCTCACATTCGATGGATGTCCCACGAACGTGAAAGCTGCGAACATTCTGGGTTGCAACTTAAATAGTATAAGTCAATTGAAAACAACTTTTCCCCACCCCGTCACAAAAGCGAATATTGTAGTTTTTATGGACGCATGTCATATGATAAAATTAGTCAGAAACGTGTTTGAAAAAAAAATGTAATTTTCAATGAGAAGGATCAGCGAATCGATTGGAAATTTTTGATTCGGTTATTAAAACTCCAAACAAATCAGCAGCTAAATTTTGCTAATAAATTAACCTACATACATATTTACTTTAAAAACCAAATAATGAAGGTAAAATTAGCGAAACAATTGCTAAGCCGAAGTGTCGCAAAAGCACTGACACTCTGCAACGAAGTATTATATAGTAGTTATTTTTCAGAAAGCAGTGCTACATCGGAGTTCATTATTTGTTTAAATAATATATTCGATATTTTGAGTTCTCGCAGATTCAATCAATCTCCAAAGAATAAAGTAAAAATATTTAATTTTATTGAGGAGGCTATTACTTACATAAAAAAGGTTTAAAAAATTTCTCTAATGTGAAAAGGATTATTAAAAAACATAACAGACAACCGCAAATAGTACTGATTATTAAAAAAAAAGCATTTTGGAAATAGGATTCTTAGGACTGATTGTGTGCTTGGAAAGTTTAAAAATCCTGTATCAAAATTTTGTTGAGTCGGATTCTAAATTGAAGTACATTTCGACATACCGCCTATCTCAAGATCATTTAGAGCTATTTTTTAGCTTGATAAGAAAGCACGGGGGGTACAACGATAACCCAAATGCTATTCAACTCAAAGGAGCGTACAGGCATTGCATGAACCACTTGTCATTAAAATCGACATTTACTGGAAATAGCATTCCTTTGGACAATTTCTCAATTTTGACTATTTCATCTGTGAGAGCTATTAATTGCACCACTGAAATGAATGGTCACGAAGAAGAAGATCAGAACATGAACCACACATCAATAGATACATATCAAGAGGAAAGGGATAAAGTTTATTCCAATAATTGTGTTCAATTATCGCATACTTTGGATAATCCAACCGAAAACGTCTTTGGGAACCTGTTAGAGAATATAGAACTCATTGTTGGGTATATTGCTGGATGGGTAGCCAGAAGTTTAACAAAAAACATAAAGTGTGAAATTTGTGTAAACACTAAGTAACGAAAAATTATTTTTTCATAGGCTGATAGAATTGACAAATATGGGCGGACTTTATTTTCCTTTTCCTGACCTGTTTGAGGTATGCTTAGAAACCGAAAAAAATATAAGACATCATGATAGACACCAATTTATGGCAAAAAGTGACTTTATGTTCCTATCCACAAAAACTCTAGCAAAGTTTGTAGGAAAAAGCACTTTCACTGTTTTGAACTTGCACTCTGTTGATCAACCGGTCACATTAAATCATAGATTGCATCTTATTCGAGCCATCATTAAGAAATATACAAATGTCAGAATGCATCATGAGTCTAACACGGAAAATACGGGGAAAAGAACTGTCCTTTGAATAAAACAATTTTTAAAAAATTGTTTTATTCAAAGGACAGTAATTTTGCTTTGTTTTACACATATGCATATGCAAACTATATCGTATTTTATAATAGCTTTTAAATATACTAATACCTACCTAATTAATATAACATTAAGTTAATTACAATGCCATCAAAAACATAACTTAAAAAACCAAGCTCGCAACTCAGTTCGTTTTCCGTAAAAAGTGGTGACATCCATGTAATACCAAGTCGGTTAATTTATTCAGTCCCTACTTGAGGGACCTTTCCAATATTTTTTATTGACCATATCAATATTACAAATCTTTTGTTTTAAAGAAATATGTTGACTTGGCAATCGTATTATATTAAATTAGATTGTTTGGTCCGATTGGCAAGTCAATATATTTACATTATATTGTGCTTTTGCCCGCGGCTTCACCCGCATATATTAAATATAGCCTATGTCACTTAGGAATAAAGTAGTTTTTTATCATTGAAAAAATTTTCGTAGTCGGACCAGTACTTTCAGAGATTACAAAGCAAAGCAAATTTCAAATAAAGCTGATTGAGACTCATTAAATTTGTTTTAATTATATTTTCATAGTGACCTGTAAAATATCATCGCAAAAAGGAAATCGTTATGTACCTACATAAAACGGCATGCAATTGATTTAATTATACTGACTCCTAATATGCGAAAAAAAAACGCATACGCGCGAACAAGGTTACGTCGAACACTTATGTAGTGCGGCAGTCACGTAGTTCGTATGAGTTATCACAGATGTCGCTATTTTTGCTTGTAGTATAAAGGTTTATAAGAAATGTTCAGATGGGCGCATCCTTCCTTTCGAAATCATTGGCAGTGGGTTAAAGCATGTGATACATTAGTTCGTTTCCTTATATAAATGTTCTTTTGCTTAACTATACGTTTTAGGTTAGGTATGCTCCGCTCCATTGCTCTTTGGCGAGGTTGAATTTTTTTTTTTGGTTATTCCGTTAAAGATCCAAGTTTGGCACGCGTATGATATGCAGGGCAGTAGGCAGGTACGTAACCTATATAACCTACCTACTAAATGAACACAACACAATATGTACTTGTACTGTACGATACTAAACTAATGAAGGTCGGTACTACAGATATTTATTGAGATGACTAATCAACATTAATGAACTTTCATATATAAATCGAACTCGCGACCCTTGCATCTCAACCGGCGCTCTAAGCCACTGCGCTAAAGGGGTCGTCGGGGAATGAAAAAACACCTATTTCCTAAAAGGCGATTACTGTTTCTTGATGTCTATTCTCAGGGGTACTCGGCACCCACTGTTTATTTCTCAGCGCTTTTATTTATCGCGCCCGTGTGGCCACGACATATACATAATAAAATGCCTAAGGCATTATTAAGTTCGCCTTTTTACTTTATGTTGCATGAAGTTTAATAAATAAATAATATCTAATAAAAAAATATTTTTATGATTCATATTTTACTAGCGGTCGGAGCAGACGTTGTCCTGCCCAAAAACTGGTAAACGTCTGAATGTTCAGTCAACACCCGTATTTAGCTTTGAAATTTACCTAAAAATTATCTACCTACATATCAATTGTTTCTAAGTATTTGCTTACCATGACGAGAGAATTGCTTATTTCATGTTTTATTTTTAAGGTTGACCGCTCATTCTAATAACAAGACAGGATGGCAGGACAATCTCTGTAGAATTTTAATTAAAACTATGTGGAATTACTGAAACATGGGCCAAAAATGGCTTATCACACGAATTGCGTATTCTCGCTTTGCTTATTTCACTATTTATAAGTCTAGACCCTGTCTGTTCTTTCTATATGATAACCACAAGTTTAAAACACCCTGCACCTGTTAAAAATATGTAAGCAAAGTGACGTCTTTCAAACAAGCACTTCATCAGAACAAAAATTTCAGATCCCGATTGTAGCGCCACCCACCGAGTCCAATAGTATTTTCAAACCATCCAGGGATCCATTCAAATATACACTATCGAAATCGGTAAAGTCGTTTAGGAGGCAATCGGAGACAAACACACGTACAAACAAAATAACTACCTAGTATGTAAAGATAATCAATCACGAGTGAAGTTTTTTTGGCCTTGTTCAGCCATATCTTTGCCAAATGTGAACCGATATTGACAATTCTTTTTTCTTTTACAAATTTTGTCTGTCACTTATATGGTGAAGGTCTGATAAAGAAACACAGAGATAGACAATGGAACACTTAAATAAAGATAGCAAATCTTCCGGAATTGCTGCAATCGCATGTCTGTTTATTGTTACGAGTAACACCATTTCATAACATAACATCACGCCAGTACTTTCGTACTTACCGCAGATGTGTAAAGTTTTCATTGGTAAACTCTCATTTTATCAATTTATACTCATGTTCAAATTCCGTGTTATTGGAGTTATTAATTCGCGTATAAATTTTTAGTTTATAGACCGATTAGCTTCGGCCAGCGGCTTCTCCCGCGTATAGCCGTGAAGGTTAGTTTCTCCATACAAATTTTGGACATCCGTTTCTCTCCTGAGGGGCTGATATTTGAAAATTACTCTCTTAGTGCTCGCCTACGGTATAAAAGGAAATCTTCAGTCAGTTTCGGCTATGCGTTGATATGTCAGTCAGTTTTTCCCTTTGAGGTACGGAACCCTAAAAAAAAAACACTAATAAGTGCAAAATTACTTTAATTTCGGAAGCCGGTGTTTCTATTATAGTTTTGTCTCTTTGTTATTTAACAGCGACTTCCGAAATCAAAGTTATTTTACACTTTTTAAGTCTGTTGTATTTTTTTTGTACAAAGTTTTTTCATTTTACACTTTTTAGTTGTGGTAGTTTTGAAAAACTAATAATGCATTTAGGTGAGTATTTGTAACAAATTTCAAGTTTCGCTCAAGAATAAGAGTTTTCAGCAATTTTTAACACCCTCGTTAAATCTTCTTATTGCTTGAACAAAAAGCCTCTAAGTTTTGTTATATTTATAAGATAGAAAACAATATTATCCTGAATAAGTTTTCAGTACGTTGGTTTTGATGAAAATGTAATTAGGAAGATTCGTAACCGTGGATTTATGTCCACAGTTCCATAAGCGCTTCTAAACGTTTTTAAAATATAGAAAGTATCAACGTAGGTAATGTTTGAAACATTTATTTTGTCTTTAATGGTAGTGACAGGTTGAGATCAGTTTGATCAGATGAAGAAAACATGATTTGGAATGAAGAGACTAATAAACTATTTACAAAAAAAAAACTGACTTCATTACAAAAACAAATCACTAAAACGATTACAATAACTTTAATTCCGGAAGTCGGTCTTAAATAACAAGCAACAATACCAGAAACAACGAATTCCAATAAGCCAAGCACAGGCCTACCTTCCGGCTTAATCATTACATCAGTCCGATTTATCCCTTCTCGTCTTTTAGTCAGTCATCACCTACACGTATAAACAAAGCAATATTACTTGTTACGACAGTTCTGCTTTTTTCCTATGAGGAGTTCCATATCTTCAAAGTTCATCATGAGATCATACCTTTTAATCAAAAAAATCATTTTCAAAATCGGTCCACAATTGACCGAGAAATCTCACCGATTTTTACATATATAAAAAAAGAAAAATACATTCAGCTGAACATAGAACCTTCTCCTTTTTTAAGTCGGTTAAAAATAACTGCCGCGTCAACATAATCAAGCATCTTTTTACTTAATATTACATTGGGTCTTAGATTTCTAAACTAAGTATTTCAAACTTTATGTATTTAGCTTTCCTTGCGTTCGCCGCGTTGGGAACAAAGTTACTGGACGTTAACCCATCTTCAAAGTCTTGTCTATTCTTATTTTCTTTAATGATCAGAGTTTTATCATCTGCACTAATCTACAAATAGTTCACGTCACAGATACCCTCTAAGAAGAATTGGAAAACATTTATATAAAACAGAAATGAGAATGATCCCAGTATTAAGCCCAGAAGCATACCTAAATGAACTGGTAGCCTGGACTATTTCACACCATTGGTGTCTACACATTGGAATGAGTTTGGTTTTCGAGACCGTAATGAAGTAGTTTAGGTAAAAGGGTGTCAAGGTGTACGCAATCAAAAGCTTTGGAGAGGTCACAGATAACTTCGATTGCATTTTGAGAGTACTCTCATGCGTTAAATACTTATGTGTTTTAAGAGAGCAACACCTGAGCCTTAGCGTTAATTATGAAGTATGAAGGAGGCTATGGCGATTAAAAATCTTAGCAACTGCTTGAATAATACTTTATAACTTTTCAAATATTTGGCTTAATATATGTAAGATGGAAATAAGTCTGAAGCTGCTGATGTACCTAATTTTGATTAGATAGCTATTCTGATTTTCCATTACAAATATATTAGGAATATATAGGTAGGTTACCTACAAAGTAAAAATACAGGTTAAAACAATGTTAGTAACTAATTTAGAGTTTTAGGCTCAATTTGATCGAAGCTCACGGGGAGGCAATTAGACCCGTTCCTTCACTCTGCCTATTCGCGTAGATAGGTGCCCTTCCAAATTACTAGGTACCTCCAACAACTACATAATTATGTACAAACAAACAACTACGCATTGGTATTTAAAATTCATCAGAGTGAAAACATTGGCAATTTTTGATGCTTAATGGAATTTTGATTTCAGTTTAAAACCTGACTATCCTAAGTCCGTGGTACATTGAGAATTCGTAGGTGGAAATAATATTGCTCAGATTGCTATAACCGTTAGTTTTAGAAGTAGAAGTACTATTGGAGTGGTACCTATCGAGACAAGAGGATCATGGGCATACAGTCGCCGAATTAAAACTACGAAGTCTTTAACACCGAAGCTGAGTTGCCAGGCTGTTGGTTTTCTATTTGTTCTATTTCGGGGAGTGTAGGTACATCGGACTTGTATAGCTAATTCCGCCAAGCCCGTTCCGTCATCGGACCAAGAAACGTATGGAATGCGCCTGCGGTACATGGTAGACATCGTACCAGAAAACGTGTTAGGAACACATTCATCGTGCGTACAGCTAAGGAGTGAGATTCTCAATCGAAATCTGTGTTTTCTTGACAGTAACTAGCAGGGGGTCGTTAAGTCAAGAGTGAATATGTAAGAGTGATCATAACCTTAAATATCATAGGCAACCATATCATAGGCACTATATGGTTGCCTATGATATTTAAGGAGTTCCCTCGGTTCCTCATGGACCCCATTATCAGAAATGAATTTTGAAAAAAATGGAACCAATCTGAAAGTACATTCTTTAAGGAAAAAAAAAACCAAATCGGTCCATAAACGGACTTCTGAGGTAACAAATATTTAAAAAAATACAACTGAATTGAGAACCTTCTCCTTTTTTTGAAGTCGGTTAAAAAATAAGGTTACCACATTAGGCTGTAATATAGACCGTACCTACATAGATTAATAAATCATATCTAAACCCCCCCAAGGTTTATTGCCTAGAAACACTGTATAAAGTAATTCCATATTTTAATAGCAATGTCCTAATTAGGCGTAGCCTTACCAATTAAATAGTGTTTCCATTTTACATTCATCAATGGTGATTTAAGTTTATTAGATATTGATGTATCTACGAATTAATAGTGATAGTTTGGTGCAAGCATTAAACAATACAAACATTACATAACATAAAACAGTCACATCCCGCTGTCTGTACCTATGTATGCTTAGATCTTTAAAACAACGCAACGGATTTTGATGCGGTTTTATTTAATGGATAGAGTGATTCAAGAGGAAGGTTTATATGTATAATTCATGCATAATATAGTAGAGAAACACTGATAATTTTAGAGGTTTCTAAATTTATGTTGTAAATAAACACAATTTTTTGCGCTTACATTGCAAACGCTGACTGAACCTTACGAGATAGATCAAAATAATGTACTACAATATTGTACACCTTAAAAAGGTCTACAAAAAATCCGCGATGGTATATGTCTAGTTCTAAGGGAAAACCCACAATAACCATTTTTTATCCTTTACTTTTTACGAGAAATAATGGTTTATTTACGAAGCGATTTTTAGCAATTCAGCTTTAATCCTCATCCAATAAAGTACCATAACTACACGGTGCATTTAAAGCTCTTTACAGCATGTCATGTAAGTGAATATTATCGAAGATATTACGGATTTAAAATATAGGGACATAGCGGTTGCGGCGGTATCAGCATTGTATCCGTGCGAAGCCGGGGCGGGTCGCTAATAACTAATAAAGGAATGATTAATTGTCCTCTTTAGTAACAAGCTGAGCCTATATAAGTACTGTTTCTTTTTATTTTAGGTATTCTTTTTTAGAAACTGAAAGTACAAACAACGAACACATGTACTGGTGGAATATTTTGAAGTTAAAAATGGAAATATATATATTTACGTTGTTTTGCATTTGGTTAACTAGTTGTGCTGTATTGAAAATTGAGCAAGATAATATTCAAAGTCTTACAAGTTGCGTCGTTAAAATGGTAGAAGATATTGTTTACAAGAACTATTACCACTCAATGGATATTACATTTATGAACGTGAACGACGATTTGAAGTTATCAGCCCTCCACAATGTAAAAGGTGCACGATTTGTTTCAAGAAGGTTCCTTTGGGACACCGAAAACATTAGCAATATGCTTTACATTGTGATGAGTGAAGATTATCAAGAATTAAAGATCGGGTTGAGTGAAGTCACTTCTGATGCACTTTGGAATCCATCGGGCAGATTCATCTTTATCCTGCAAAACTTAGAGAGTCTACGTGACATAACTGATCTACTTCAAGCATACAATATTTTTCATAACGTTTCACTAATATCTCGTCATGGTGACGAATACGCTATATACAAGTATAATTTTACAAAACCTGATTTATGTTTCAATTTAGGCTACCTGAAATTTTGGTCATGGTGCTCTGATTACCTTACTGAGAGTAATTTACCTGTCCTATATCAGGGAACTATTCGTAACTGCCGATATAAATTTTTATCTCGTAATATATGGCCACTCATGAACTTCGATTCAAACTTCAAAGGAACGGAACAATGTTTCATTTCAACATTCCAGAAGCAATCCGGAGTGGAAATAGATTTACAAGAATTTACCAAACTTGACAGATACGGAACAGTCATGAAAAACTCAACGGTGATTATGTTGCAGAAAATCGTGAACAACGAAGTTGAGGGTGTTTTAGGAGGATACGAGATAACTTCGGCGTATTCTGTCGATAACATTTCACACAGCTACCCGATAACAATAGATCACATGTCTTACATACTTTCTCATGCCTATCCCTTAGGACAATGGGTTGCAGTTGTACACCAGTCTTTTACTACTTTTGTTATAATTGGATTCCTGTTCATAATTTTTTGTATGGCAGCTACATTTTTATCAATATTTTCTTCACAAAAAGATGCTTCTCGCGATTTTCTAATTATATTTGGATATTTATTAAATACAACTGCTGTTAGGCGACCAGAATCTGGATGGCCACAGGCACTCATTTTCTCGAGTCTACTGTTCACAGGTTTTATGGTTCCTTACGCGATTCAGGCAAACTTGTGCAGTGTGACTACTCGACCAGTCCGTGGTTATGAACCGAAAACCCCAAAAGATTTAAAACCATATCAAGCTGTTTTACATACGGATTGGCAGCATCGCTTTGAATTTGATGGACATATAGATTGTGGAACTAGAATAAATTGTTTAATGATGATTAAACATGACCCGACCAAGTCCCTATATACTGTGGTTTCAATGTCTCACTACATGGTTTATAGATGGCGTCTGGCCAACGAGCAATGCCGTATGTCAATGTACAAGTTAAAGGAACCTTATGGAAGCATCTATAGGACTGTATATTTACGCCGTGGCTCTGTATTGCTTAAAGAAATGGATCGTTTTGTACTTCAGTTTTCATCAACAGGTCTCATGAGGAAGCAAGCCTCTGATATATTCCACAAAGAGTGGTTCAACTGTAAATCTCGTTTTCAACCTGAGCACTTGGCTCTAAGACTGTCAAGTTTTTATTATATATTTATGATACTTATTGGCGGTTACTGTTTATCTTTAGCCAGTTTTATTTTCGAGGTCTGGGCTGGAATACGTCGCAAGCAGACCTATGTGATTTAATTATGTAGGTAGATAGATAATTATATTTTTTTGTAGAATAATACTATCTGTTAGCACTAAATATGGATAAATCATTGCTGTCTTTTGCCTTTGTAGCTTTGTTCACCAATATATTTTTGCTGTATGATTTGTTGCATTTTTTTCTCCAATTAGTAATAATAGTAACAACAGTGCAGACGGCTAAACTACGACTATGCCGAAAACCTATTCCTAAGAGTTCCTTGGTAACCTATATAAATCCTGGTAAAAGAGAGTTCTCCTGAAGGTTGACATAAAAAATGCCTTCTATCAACTCAGTTAATGTCATATATTATGCCATACTGGATGTATTGTTTTATATTTATAAAAATAATAAATCGTTTATTTACAAATTAAGGCACAATTATAATGGAGTAAATTAAATCCCACCAAAAACATTTCACGTAAAATGTTGCCAAGACGACCACATAAGGTTTGCCCTGCAAATGTTTTTGGTGAGATTTCAGTTCTTTTTGTAAGTTGCTAGGCAGTCTTTATAGTGTTTATTTTTTTCTCCTTTTTTTTGGGGTGTATTTCTTGCACAGCATAGGATTTTGGTTACTGTCTACAGTCCCGTGTAAACTTTCAGGTCCTAATTCATAAAATTGGTGAAAGTCTCATTCAAAATCCCCCCCCCCCCCCCATTTTAGGGGATGGGGGAGCAAAAATTATAAGTTTATCTGGGGGCACGGTACTGTTTTTTTGTATACTGAACTTTGTTTACATACCAAATTTCAGCTTTCTAGCACTTCAGGAAATACCTTAACATTTTGAAGTCTCATACAAACTTCTACCTCCCCATTTTAGGGAATGGGGGGCGAAAGTTATAAGTTTATGATTTTTTTGTTGGTTGTATACTAAACTTAGATTACATACCAAATTTCAGCTTTCTAGCACTACAGGAAGTAGCCAAACATTTTGATGATTATCAGTGTGTCAGTGAAATCGGTGTATTTTAGATATCAATAAAATCTAAAGTATTAGAGTATTTAAGTGAGACTTTGTATGTTTAATTAGTCTATTATTTACATCATATCCTGAGAATATGAACTATCTGATACATCGGAAACCAACTCTATGAGGGTTCAACAAAACGACGAAACACTTCGAGAAAAGGTAGGTAGAGCCGGTAGGTGGTATAGGCGTAGTAGTAGGTACGTCTGTAGTAAAAAGGAGGTACAAAACCAAGACGCTGCCCTGAGGAACTCCTGATTCTATTTTGTACAGCTCTGATGTTTCACCATTAAATTTAACTTCATAGCAGCATCTCTTGCTTAGGTAACTCTCGAGTATTGGGAAAAAGGAGTGTGGCAGAAACTTCTTGATTTTATACAGGAGACCGTCCTGCCAGACTTTGTCACTGGTGTCATGACCATGTCGAAAACTAAAGTAATGTTCAGGTAGTACACTATCCAGGCGCGGATTGAAGGGATTGATAATAAACCTTTTTTAAAGATCTTACTGAGAAGGGGCAGCAGGCTGGCTGGTCTGTAAGAGGAGACTTCCTCTACAGGTGGTTTAGGGATCATGACGACTTGTGCAATCTTGCACTGGCTTGGATAGTGTAAGAGCCTCAGACAAGCGTTAAAAATGTTTACTAGGCACATTATTCCCTTTCTTGGCAGGTTTTTCAGCAATGTAGAATCTATGAGGCCATAGCCAGGGGCTTTTCCAGATTTCAGTCCCATGATCATTTTCTCTATCTCTTTAGGACTTACTGGTTTTATAGGCGTACAATGCTGGTATGGAGATTTTAAACAGTCTGCAATTTCTTTATCGTGATCTGGGTTGTTACTGGTGCAAGATTGGAGATATTCAACGAAAACTATTGCTGCTGCACTTTTTCTTGGTCTGATCTAGCGCAGTCCCTTTCCTGTTTCCTTAATGGTGGAATATGGACATTTGGCCGTTTCAGTTTCTTTGTTCACCAAAGCAAGTAATTAGTATCTTTATAGGGCGTCAAATATGCCAATTTACTTTGCACTGAGCAATTCTCTAGATCTTTTGATAAGTGACTTTAATTTTTTGGTTATTTTATTAAATTCGGTTTTATCTGAAGGATATCTTGTTCGTTGCCATTCTTTTCTCAATTTACGTCGTTCTTGGACTTTGTTTCTTATTAGTTTGGGGTAGTTTTTCAGTTTTACGCTAGGGTTCTTGTGCATCAGAGTAGTTTGGCTGGCGGCAGTAAGTATGGCAGTATGGAATTTTTCAATGCTTATTTCTAGGTCCTCGGGTGATTTTAGTCTAATTTTTAGATCTAAGATGTTACTGACCGTTTCTTTAAATTGTTTCCAGTTTGTTTTATCGTTATATACATTTAAAATGACTGGAGTATGATCCGAATACAGATCATCACACGCTTCTATTTTTATATAACCTCTGCCAATATTTTTTGTTATATAAAAGGCTAATATATCAGGTATTTTGTTTTGGTCTGTAGGCCAGTATGTAGGTTGACTATGGGATATGCATTCCAATTTTAAATCTACTGTAGTTTTATACAGTTGTCTTTCACTAGGATTGATAAGCCTTGAACCCCAATTAGTATGTTTGGACTTTCAGTCTCCTCCACACGTGAAACGTGTGCCCAGTTGGCTGGAGAAGATCTTAAAATCATCTGAGGATATCACATGTCTTGGTGGGCAGTACATCGCAGACATAGTAGTCATTTATGACTATATATTTATGCTGAATGCAGATAGAGTTTGCTTAAATTCTATCTGTTTTACATGGTTCAAAGACATGATGTTTAATATTACTTTTGACTATGATGGCTTTTCTACCGTGCGAGTTTCCAGATGGTCAGTCCTATAAATGCTGTAATTGTATATTTCAATATGTGATTGACGTGTGAATCTCGTGTCAGATATTAAAGCAATATTAATATTTTCTGTATTCATAAATAGTTCAAGCTCTTCTATCAGTCAGTCCCTTTGCATTCCATGCAATTAATCGGATATTTAGGCCCCCTGTATTACTATCTGTGTGATAAGTTGGAACATTCGATCCTTCATGCTGTCTATCATGTTTTTCATGATTGCTTCAAATTTATTGAACATAGTGTACAATAGACTAGCTCTATGTCCTGATTTGATGTATGGAGTGTTAATATTACGGTTTTCATTATTACCTTTTAGTGTGTCTGAGTAGCTTCTCGGTTGTTCGGTTAATTTATCTGGTTCTTTTGTTTTCGTGATCTGTAAGTTGTTGTATTTAGGTTTACTTTTAAGTATCCTTTCTTTATATTTGCAGCATCCTTTGTAGCTTGCCGGATGTTTACCATTGCAGTTAATATGAGTAGCTTCTGTCTTTGGGGTCTTAGTACATTTTATAGTCGGGTAATCATTCCCATATTTCACACATCTAAATGGTCGAAAGCATTGATTTTTCGAGTGCCCAAACTTCTGGCATCTCTTACATTGTATTCCTTGTTTTTTCTTGTAAGCTGCTTCGATTCTAACTTTCACTTGTCCAGTATATTTAAGGTTATTATTATTCGGCTTTGGCGTAAGGTCTAAAAAGTACATTGGGAGTTTCTCTTTGGTTGTGCGATGTAATGCATTTACTATCTGCCTAACGTCATGTCCATTTCCTCTTTGACTATGGAGGTATCTTCACTTGCATGCAGTCCTCTTATAACCACTCTTTAAGCACGCTCGCTTTTAAGTTTTAATAATAATTAAAAAAAATAATCGAAACATGGGCTTCCATATATCATTACTTAAATGATTTTAGAGCATTATGGACTTTGACAACGACAATTTTTCAACTGCTGATAAAAGAAACCTGTGTGATTAGATACAAATAAAACCAAAATAGTGAATCTTTTCTAATATAAGGTATCAGAAAATGATGTTATTAATAACAGATAAAGCGCTTAAATATTTTGTGGATAAAAATAAAGACAATTGTGTTTTTCATATTTTTCATTTTGATCAGTTCTAGTACTTGTTTGGAAATTGAGCAAGATCATGCCAAAAATTTTATTAGTTGTGTCGTAAAACTGGTATATATATGGACATCACAGATAAGAATGTAAATAACGATTTAAAACTATCAGCTCTACATCACAATAGACGGCGTGAGATTAATTTCAAGAAGGTTCTTTTGGGATCCCGGAAATATAAGTAATGTTATTTGTATTGTGATGAGTGAAGATTATCAAGAATCGGATTAAGTAAAGTCATCGCAATAAATTTTGGAATCTTTTTAAACTTTGAGAATACTGGTAGTCCTGTCAAGTTAGATATCCAAGGTTACAATAATTCGCACCCAGCTAAAAATTGGTAGGATTATTCAAAACACCATCATAAATAAAACCAAAAAAGTCCTCATCGACCCGATACCAGGAAAAAAATACTCGGGGCAAAGGTCACAAAAACGAGTTTTTCACGATTTTCAGCAAAACGGTAAGTTTTATCATAAAATTAGCAGACAAAAATTGTAGATCAGATAATTAGATGTAAAAATGCCTGAATACTTTGTTTCCTAAGAGCCACCGTTTTTGAGATTTAATGATGTGTGCATATTATGAATTCATCGTCATAATATGCACACGTTTTCACGCCCCCCTTACCTCCTCCTTGTGAACTCCTTTGAGGTAGTGTACCTACTTACTCTTGCAACTCACTCAATGTTAGACAACAATATACCATACATACGGTTCTACTTCAACACAAAATAACTCCTTTCAAGCAAATCTCCAAACGTCGTAAAGACCTTATCTGCACACTCCCACCGGCACGAACAGCTTTTATAAAAAAATTTGCTTATTACATTGGCCCATCACTTTATAATAAAGTGAATGCAATCATCCCTATTTATGACCTAAATTCTACTACCTGTAAAAAGACTGTTCGCTCGTACCTACGGAATCTTAACTTTGACGAAACAAAATAATTCCTGAAGAAGTAAATATCAACACAAACATACATCACACTTAACATAAAAAAAAACCTAACACGCATCACGCAAATACACTCTACTTTTACACTACCTACACTTAATTTTAGTTTATAATTACTTTGATTTAGTGTTTTTTTTTTTATTTAGTTTTTCATTGTCTTTATTTTTTTTTAAATTAATGTTTATATACTTGTGACTAAACACACGTGCTAGAGATGACAGGGGATCGCAACTGACTCTTTTAAACACAGGTTAGCTCGTAACCTATCTAGAAGAGCGGTACTGCACCCACTAACTAGTCTAAGTAAACATTTGGTTGTGTAACACAAGAATGTACTAAGCTAGTTCTAAATGTATCAATAAATTTATTATTATTATTACTTAGCACGTTTTTAGAGTTCCGTACCTCGTTCGTCTCTTCTTCTAAAGAATAAAACGGAACCCTTATAGAATCACTTTGTTGTCCGTCTATTTGTCTGTCTGTGTCTGTTTGTCTGTCTGCCTGTATGTCTGTCTGTCAAGACCCTTCATCTCGAGAACGCGTGGAGTTATCGAGTTAAAATTTTACCTAAATTATTAATTATTTTAAATTTTAATTAAAACTATATACTCAGTTCTGCGGTTCCTTAAAGCTGTTAAAAAATCAAAACGGCCGTTTATGTTGCAAAAAACGTATATTTCGACACTCTCAAGGGAATCAAAATCTATAGGGTACTTCGGTACTTACCGTTGTCCTGGAATCCTGAAATTTGGCATGAAGCAAGGTCTTATAGCATAAGTATAGGAAAAAATCTGTTAATTGTAAATTTGTACATACGTCACAAAAAAAAAATGCGGTTCATAAAAATCTTTCGACTCGATTCGGATATTGAACATAAACGTCCGTTTCTTCTTTTTCGTTAACTTTCAAGTTTGGATTTTTTCTCAGCTTCAAAGTAGCGCAAACTTGAGTATATAGCTTTAATTTCAACTCGATAACTTTACGCGTTCCCGAGAGAAAGGTTCTTGACAGACAGACATACAGGCAGACAAACGAACAGATAGACGAGCAACAAAGTGATCCTATAAGGGTTTCGTAAAACGAAAACCTTATAGGATCACCATTCCTTTTGAGGTACGGAACCATAAAAACTCGCTATGTACAAAGCTTGGATTATGGGGTCCGAGTGCGTGTCTCCTTTTCAAGGAAATTTTACGTCATCTGATCGACACTTTGCGTGACTGGCTCATGGCTGGCTTGTTCTTCGCCCAAAGAATTAGCATTGCCCTTTAACGTGGCACTGCTGCCAGCCTTCTGAGCACATTTTCGGATGACAGCGATGAAGAGGAGTACTTCGCGGTCAGCGTGTATTTTGTGTCTTTCTATTATACGTACACAGTTAGGTTTAGTATAAAAGTATTTATAGTTAATATTTAAGTCCTCTAATACTATACAAATAAGTTTTCAGTTCATAAAAAAAACTTATATTCTATAATCTTAAATATTAAAAACAAACTAAAAACTAATGTTATATAATTTTGCACACGTCGACGCGTCACATACGGATGAGAAGGGTGGCTTGAGTCTATGCTCGGTTGTCGTAGTAAGTAGGTATTTGTGAGTGACAGCGAAAAACGTTTAGTAGCAATAAATAAAATGAGCCCATTGTGTGTAACTTGTAAAATGGAAGTCCCATATTTCATAAAACGAATTAAAAGCTTTATCGGCTTTTATTATAAAAGCTGATAAAAGAAACAAATATGATTAATGATACAATAACAATAAAAACAGTTTTTTTCCGTCTGATTCCGTTTATTCGATTTTAGGTCTCCGTAAATGATGAAACTATAAGTAAACTGCTTCATTAATAGGTGGTTAAAAATGAAAATAATATTTTTTAACAGTGTTTGTATTTTAGTTGGGGCCATTTTGAACACTGAGCAAGATGATACCAAAAGTCTCACTAGTTGTGTCGTAAATATGGTAGAAGACATAGATTACAAGAAGTATTACCATTTAATGGACATAACAGTTATGAACATGAACAATGATTTAAAGTTATCAACCCTCCATAACATAAAAGATGCACGATTTGTTACGAGAAGGTTCTTTTGGGATCCTGGAAATATAAGCAATGTGATTTATATCGTGATGAGTAAAGATTATCAAGAACTAGAGCAAGGTCTGAGCAAAGTTATATCAGATAAATTTTGGAATCCATCAGCTATATTCATCATTATCCTTCAAAAGTTTGGAAATTATAGCTTATATGACATAACCAATCTTCTCCGTGTATACAATATTTTCTATAAAGTTTCGTTGATATCTCGTCATGGTGATGACTACGCTATATACAAGTATAATTTTACAAAACCTGACATTTGTTTCAATTTTGGTCATCTAACGTTGTGGACACGGTGTTCGGATTACCACAACAAGAATAAAATACCTTTCTTATTCAAGGGAAGTATTCGTAACTGTCGATATAAATTCATAACACGTAATATATGGCCGTTCACGAACTTTGACTCGAGCAATAAAGGATCCGAACAAAATTTCTTGTCATTGTTTGAGAAGCAATACAGTGTTAAAATTGATTTTCACGAATTTAGTAAAGTTGACAAATATGGAAATACCATGAACAATTCGACACGTGCTATGATACAAAGAGTCGTGTACAACGAATTTGAAGGAGCTGTGGGAGGATGCGAGGTTAATTATCAAAATAAGCTTGGGAATATTTCTTACAGTTATCCAATGTCAATAGATCACTTAATTTATATAGTTGCTCACTCTAATTATGAAGAGCAATGGTTTGCAGTTTTATATAAATCTTCAACGACTTTCATTGTAATCAGCCTGCTTTTTGTATTGTTCTGTGTAACAGTTACAATTTTATCAATATTTCGTACACGAAAAGATGTTTCATTTAATATTCTTATTGTATTCGGATATTTATTGAATAAAAGCTATGTTAGGCGTACGCAATCTGGATGGCCACAGACACTCATTTTTTCGAGTCTGTTGTGTACAGCGTTTATAATTCCTTACGCGATTCAGGCAAACTTGTTCAGTGTGACCACTCAGCCTGTTCGGACTTATGAACCAAAAGAACCAGAAGATTTAAGGAATTATCAAGCAATTTTTTATACTGACTGGCAGCTTCATAAAGAATTCCCTGGACATTTGGGTTGCGGAACTAGATTAAATTGTTTGACGCTTGTTAAAAAGTTTCCAAACAAGTTTTTTTATACTATTATTTCAGGTTCCCACTATCAGGTTTATCAATGGCTGATGACCGACCATCAATGCAAAATGGCAACATATCAATTGAAGGAACCTTATTGGACCATTTACAGAACTATATTTCTGCGTCGTGGTTCTGTTTTAATTCCACATTTGAATAACTTTGTACTCCAGGTATTGACTACAGGTGTCCTGAGTAAGTTCGATAGGGAATTATATTTCCGAGAATGGTTGAAGTGTAAATCTCGTTATAGACCTGAACATGTACCTCTTCCGTTATCAAATTTTTACTATGTATTTCTGATACTTCTTGGTGGTTACTTTTTGTCTTTAGGTATTTTTATTTATGAGGTGTGGGCTGGAGCACCACGTAAGGTGTACGTGCGACGAAACTCTTTGTGATGCAATATGCTGTATGTGAATGTGAGTGTGTATGTGTTGTGATGCGAGTGTGAGTCAATTTAAGTCCATATTATTTTGACTCCCGTTTGGAATGCAAGCATAAGTTGTCCTGCACACAACAATAACTATAAAAACTGTTTAACTAGGTATACACTTTTCAATGACAATAAGTAAGTGACCTAATAATTATTATGATATAATCATTATGAGTAGTATCTGTTGGCATTTTGATATGTTGCCCTTCTGTAGCTTCTTTCACTAATAAAGATTTTACGGCACGAAAAATATCTGCTTTTTTGTTCTCCACGATGCCGACCGTAAAACTACGAATATCCTGAACACCAATCGCCAAATATTGTAGATTTAAAAAAAAATGCAGAACTGCCTAGATAGGCACTGAAAGTACCGGGTTAATTAAGATAAATACAACAATACAACACTATTTTATAACGACAAAAAGAATTAGATATTGTAACTAATCTTGATGATTAAAGTCTTCAATAAACTGGTTGAAGACTCTGGCCATTTCTAGGTAATTTGGCTCTTGACGATATTTTTTTTTATTACATATGAACCAGTTTGGAAAATACTTTTCTTATTTGAAAGATATACTTTCAGTGTGGTTCTATTATATATAATTAATATACAGGTTTGATGATCGTCTATGGGGAAGGGAGGAATTGAGGAAACTCTCTCTTTTTTTTTTTTTTTATTGGGTATGAAAATCATCTTATGACAAAACCCGCTCTTGGGCGGAGCAGGAGATAGTGTCAGACTTTTACTGTCTAAAAACCCACTCCTGTTCCTTCGTTGCCTTCGTCCCAGGGCCCCGGGTTTCGCTTTCACACTACCCGTGGCCCCAGTAGGCTTCGACCCTGCTGGGCCCCTACGATTTGCTGACATCTCTTTGAGGCGCGCGTGGAACAGTACGCGCCGTCGACGACTTGGGCTCGGTCCGATTACCGGACGACCGGACGGCGAGCAATGGGTGGCGCAAGCCCGCGCCTACGGTGGCCGGAAATCGGGATCGGAATCCCGGCGGCGGCGGTTGGAGCGTAAGGACCGTTGCCTCACGCGATCGGCCGCCTCCTTCGCTAGCATTACTGCTTCGCAGAAGGAGGCTACCGCCTGCCACTCCTCCTCGCTCCGGAGCATAGCCTGAACCAAGGCCCAGCGCGAGAGATCGCCGCCGCCGATTGCCCCCACGAGGACACGGCGTTGCTCTGTCCAAGCGGGGCACACCTCCACCGTGTGCTCTACCGTGTCCTCCGGGTGGGCCACACAGTGGGGACACCCGGGCGTCGTTTCCGCACGAATCCGGTGCAGGAACCTCCCGAACTTACCGTGTCGGTAACTTACTCGGTGCTAGGGGTCGCTACCACCGATCACCCCTACACGGTGGTGTTCCGCCCAACATGGGGAACATGGGTAATTTATAGAGTGGAGCAAAGTTTAAAAAAAAATGGCGTTCTGGTTTTCATAAAGAATCATTTCATTATTAATTTTGATCATGAAGTGGTACGTGGGACACTCAGAAAGTTTTGGAAAACTAAAAAAACAAACTTTTTGCACTTGTATCAAAATTTACTATATAATTTTGATACAAGTGCAAAAAGTTTGTCATTTCGACCGAGGCGGAATTTGCACGAGTCGTAGGCGAATGAGTTCTGGAGCCAAGGCTGCAGTGACAAATTTACACGTGTATCAAAGGACGTTTTTCAATACACTTACGAAGAAATGCTTTCTCTGAAAATTACGACGCATTTTTGTTCATTTTGGACTATTGAAAATTTTCCAAAGTTGCAATACATTTTAGTTTTGATTTAGATGGCAGCAGGCTATCGCAAGTATTTTTATCTTGATGATAATATCTGGTGGCGGTTGCGTACCATTTAAAGAATTTCTCTTCAAATTTTAAATTCAACATATTTTTCACAAATAAAAAATAATATGTAATAGAATTTTTTCCCGCGCTTTGCCCTTGCAGGTGGAAGGAGAAAAAGGTATTAAACCGTTATATATCCTACTTAATATTAAAAATAGAAATTCCAATATTTTTGAATTTAGAACACGGATAATTATTAATTTGTTGATAAGAACAAATTATTGTGTAAATAATGTTATTATTTATGATATTTTGTTCAATTTTAATTTTCATTATATATTAAAACCTTAAAAATCTGCACCTCTTTGCTTAAAGAAAAATAATCACCGTTGACAGTGACGAAATGGGAAATAAAAAAGCCCTTGTTGTAATAAATTAAAAAAAAAACACGAGGGTGATATAGATGGCATATTGAACCTAATCGTAGTGCGATAAGAGTCAGTTTTCGAGGAAGTGTAATGAAAAAATATTGTTATTAAATATTTTCAAAGAACTCTCCACCAGCCTTTATTTCATCCGTCTGAACCAATTTTCGAAACATTTTGTCCAGTCCGCCGCAGACACCTGTTCTACGGCCTTCTCGAACGCTGCTAGCGAGTCTTCCGGCGATGAAAACTATATCCCTTTAAGCAGATTTTTTATTTCAGGGAATAAGAAGAAATCACACGGTGCCATATCAGAACTGTAAGGAGAGTGCCCCAAGACTCTATCCAGTGTGGTTTCCAGGAAATCCCTCGTTTTGAGCGCGGAGTGCGCGGGCGCGTTGTCATGGTGAAGCAGAACCCTGTGGAGCCCGGTGTTCGGTCGCTTGTTGCTAATTGCAGGCAAAATTTCTGGCAGGCATTTTGTAGTATACCATTCGGTGTTGATGCTGCTTTGGTCTCGTAATGGAATTGAAATCAGATACCCCGTCAAAACGAAAAAAACTAGCGATCAAAATTTTTCCTACGCTTCTCGATCGCTTCACTTTCGTAGGCGTTGGTACGTTTTGAAATAGCTAAATTGTCGACTGGCACTTTGTTTCTGGATCGTATTGATAAAATCCAGGATTCGTGACCGCCACACGCCGAGACGAGCCGGCTTCAAATTTTTTAATCATATCACTGCACCAATTCCACACGGGCCTGCTTCTGAGCTTCGGTGCTCGTGTAGAATCTTGTGAACGCTTCCTGAACTAATCTGCAGTGTATGCTGAATCTCTCTTCTTATGTAATTAGCCTGCTGGACATAGGCCTCCCCCAAGTGCCGCCACAATGAACGGTCCTGTGCGTCTCGCATCCATCGTACTCCCGCAACTGTTACCAGGTCATCGGTCCACCTTGTAGGAGGCCTTCCAACGCTACGTCTTCCGGTACGTGGCCGCCATTCCAGAACCTTTCGGCCCCAACGGCCATCCGTTCTGCGAGCAATGTGCCCTGCCCATTGCCACTTAAGTTTGGCGATTCTTCGTGCTATGTCGGTGAACTTGGTTCTCCTGCGGATATTCTCATTCCTGATTCGATCACGCAAGGAAACTCCGAGCATAGCCCTTTCCATTGCCATTTGGGTGACTTTGAGTCTTCTGATGAGGCCCATTGTAAGCGACCACGTTTCAGAGCCATACTCGTATGTCATTACTGGCAACACGCACTGGTCATAGACTGGTCTTGAGACACTACGTGGTATATTGGACGAGAAGATACCGCGCAGCTTCCCGAACGCTGCCCAGCCAAGTTGGATTCGACGATTGATCTCTTTCTCGAAATTAGACCTTCCCAACTTGAACGTCTGTCCCAGGTAAACGTAGTCGTCCACAACTTCGAGTGTAGAGTCCCCGATCTTGATAGGAGTGGGAGCTACATGGCTGTTTACCATGACTTTGGTTTATCCATGTTCATTTTAAGTCCCACTCTTTCGGAAGCTCTACTGAGGTCACCAAGCATTGTACTGAGCTCCTCCGTAGTCTCAGCCATGACTACTATGTCGTCGGCAAACCGAAGGTGAGTGATGTACTCGCCATTGACATTAATGCCTAGCCCTCTCCACTCCAGAACCTTGAAGACATCCTCCATTGCTGCCGTGAACAGTTTCGGAGAAATTACGTCTCCCTGCCTCACGCCCCGTTGCAAGAGGATAGGTTTCGAAGTCTGGTCTTGTAGTCGGACTGACATAGTGGCGTTTTTATACAAATACTTCAGCACTTCGATGTACCGATAGTCAATTTGGCACCGTTGGAGAGACTGCAGTACAGCCCAAGTTTCAATCGAATCAAAGGCTTTCTCGTAGTCCACAAACGCTAAGCAGAGAGGCTGATTATATTCCTCAGTCTTCTGTATAACCTGCCGCAGCGTATGTATGTGTTCCACGGTGCTGAAGCCTTTTCGAAATCCGGCTTATTCGGGAGGCTGGAAGTCGTCGAACCTGCGTGCAAGACGATTCGTGATGACTTTGGAAAACAGATATGACTCAGAAGCGAGATGGGCCTGTAATTTGTTATGAGAATGTGTGTATGTAATTTGTGTAACTGGAAACATTAAATAAGTAGTAAGTAGGTGTTCGCGTGCGACAAAGAATAGCGTTTCGATATAATTAAATGAGCCTATTGTGTCTAACTTGTAAAATGAAGTTTCCATATTTCATTAGATGATTTAAGAGCTTTATGGGCTTTTATAATGCTGATAAAATAAACAAATATGATTAATGATACAATAACAATAAAAACAGTTTCCGTTTGCTTCCGTTTATTCGATATTAGGTACCAGAAAATGGTGGATTCATGGTTAAAAATGAAAATAATATTATTTAACTTTGTCTGTATCTTACTTACTGCTAAGGCCATTTTAAAAAATGAACAAGATCATGCCAAAACTCTCACTAGTTGTGTCGTGAAAATAATAGAAGACATAGATTACAAAAAGTTTCACAACTTCATGGATATTACAGTTGTGAACATGAACAATGACTTCAAGTTATCAGACCTCCATAATGTGAAAGGGGCACGATTTGTTTCAAAAAGTTTCTCTTGGGATCATGGAAATACAAGCAATGTAATATATATCGTGATGAGTAAAGATTATCAAGAACTAGAGCATGGTCTAAGTAAAGTCATCGGAGATAAATTTTGGAATCCATCAGCGAGATTTATCATTATCCTACAAAGCCTTGAAAATACTAGCTTATATGACATAAACGATCTACTTCATGTATACAATATTTTCTACAAAGTTTCGTTGATTTCTCATCATGGTGACGACTACGCTATATACCAGTATAATTTTACAAAACCTGATTATTGCTTAAAATCTGGTCGGCTAACATTTTGGTCATGGTGTTCTGATTACCACATTGAGAAGAATTCGACTGTCTTTTTGAAGGGAAGTATTCGTAACTGCCGATATAAATTCATAATACGTGAATTATGGCCGTTCACCAACTCTGAAAGATGTAATCAGGGAATTGATCAATATTTCATCACATTATTTGAGAAGCACTTTGGCGTGAAAATTGATTTATACGAACCTAGTAAAGTTGACAAATATGGAAAACTTATGAATAATATAACCCTGATTATGATACAAAAACTCGTGAACAACGAATTTGAAGGAGCAGTGGGAGGATACACGATTAACCCGGAGACTGATAGTGAAAACATATCATACAGTTATCCACTGGTTATAGATCACATGCGTTATATAGTTACGCACTCTGATTATGTAGAGCAATGGGTAGCATTGTTATATCAGTCTTTTCAAACGTGTTTTGTAATGTGCCTCCTGTTTGTAATTTATTGCATAGCGGCTATTTTTCTGTCTATATTTCTAACACGAAAAGATGTGTCATATAATATACTTATTGTATTTGGATATTTATTGAATAAAAATTCTGTAAAGCGAACGAAAACTGGATGGGCACAGACGCTCATTTTCTCATGTTTATTGTTCACGGCATTTATAATTCCCTACGCAATTCAGGCAGACTTGTGCAGTGTGACCACACAGCCGATCCGGGGTTTTGAACCGAAAGAACCAGAAGATTTTGAGAATTATCAGGCTGTTTTATACAGTCAATGGCCGAATCGGAGCGAATTAGCTGGGCACTGGAATTGTGGATCTCCACTAAATTGCTTAATGCAAGTTAAGAACTATCCACAAAAGTCTCTATATACAGTGGTTTCAGATTCTCATTTTCAAGTTTATCAATGGCAGTTGGCAGACGATCAATGCCAAATGCCATTGTACCCTTTAAAAGAATCTTATGTGAGCATTTACAGATCCATACTTTTACGTCGAGGCTCAGTTCTCATCCCATATTTGGATCACTTTACCCTGCGGTTATTTACAACTGGCCTGCTGGACAAGTATTTTGGGGACATATATTTTCGAGAGCGTTTGAAATGTAAATCTCGTTATCGTACTAAAGATATGCCTCTACCTCTCTCAAATTTTTATTATGTATTCTTGATACTTATCGGTGGTTACTGTTTGTCTATGTTAATATTTGTTTACGAGGTGTGGTTTGGATCACAGCACAATGTACAGCCTTATGTTGACTAATGCAACAACGTCTTGTGTATTAATATAGATGGTTTTGACATTTGATTGAAATCTAAATTGGGCTACGAATTTATTTAATACATAATTAATTAAACTTGCATATGTATCATAAAGTGATCTGTTTTGTAATGTTTGTATTATATAATATTGTGCAGTGGGTTGCTACACACATAAGCGAGCGTCGTTCGTCGCATTGTCGTTTCGGTATTATCGGTCAAACAACAGTATAGCGGATCCAAAGTAATTGTATTCTTGTTCGGTTCCAATCGGCTTGTGCCGATCGGGTTGATATATATCAGTGATGTATTAACTGTGATGTGTGTTTTTGTTCCACAAATACTGCCGAAGCGAGTGCAATTCGGCAGTATATGTGAAACAAAAAACAATCCATAGCAAGTTCTACTACATTACGTTTAGCATCATTCGGCTTATGTCTACCTAGCGAAAGCCGATCGGCATTTTTCCCGAACATTCATCTACTTAACCGCACGGCTGTACTGATTAAAGCCGGTTCGCTTATGTTTGTAGCAACCTTAAATTATTATGTTTTAAAATTAGTCACGTGTACCTAAATAGTGTTGTGTGAAATATTTTTCTTCTTTCACAAATAAAGTTTTCATGTTACATTCTGATATCGGTTGGCATTTTAGTGTTTTACACTTGTGTTGCTTTTATTACTAACTAGCTCCTGCCAGCGGCTTCGCCTGCGTAAAAGTAGGTTTAGCCACTCAAACTTTGGACCCCCGTTTTAACACTTTAGGGGTGAATTTTGGGAAATCCTCTCTTAATACTCGCCTACGCCATAAAAGAAAACTTTGTACTTACTAAATTTTCCGCTCCTAGTCCCAGTAGTTTCGACTGTGCGTTATTGATATGTCAGTCTGTCAGTTTCTTCTTTTATGTATCGCACCTCCGCTCAAATGGTGTTACAACATAGCATAGCATAGTCGGCCTTATAATGTTCCTACTGTTGGGACTCAGGCCTCCTCTCTAGGTGAGGGAATGGGCCATAATCCACCACGCGGGCCCAGTGCGGGTTGGTGGATGTCACATGTCTTTGAATTTTTGGTTCTAGGACATGCCGGTTTCCTCACGATGTTTTCCTTCACCGTTTTGAAAGCAGTGGTAATGAAATAAATTACACAAAGTAATGCGCCTGGCTGGGTTTGAACCCGCAACCTACAACTCGTAAGTCGGGGCCGTTACCACTGGGCCACCACTGCTCCTCGTTACAACATAACAAATGTTTTTTGCTGAAAATTATGCTACTAATTTCAGAATAAATATTATCTTTTCAGAATTCATTATACTTTAAGCTCAGATAGAGCCACATTAGTAGTTTAATTATTGCCCACAGGTGACTTTTTATTTTTATGTTGTGTAACATTCCTGAATTATTAGAATTTAAAGACCTTTTTCTCAACAGTTTTATTTGGAGTTGTGACCCTATTTGAGTGGAGGTGCGATATATAGATAAAGATTTTACATATTATGCGTTAGTTCGAGGAAAAAGGTGTCTTTTAGACAGTTACCTATAGTTTGACACGCTTTGTTACTCCGTCCTAGAAGAAGCCATTTGACGAATTCTTAAAAAAAAACAATCAAATCGTAAAATTATGACTATCTTGTCTAACTGCTGCCAGTCTTCGTAAATTCTAGTCTGTCGACAGTGTTTAGTGAGGTGCTGCTGCAGGTTTCCTTAAAATCCTGGTCTGCTGACTGTGTTTAGTGAGATCACCATTTATTTATTAAGTTAAAATTAAATGAATTCAGTAATTAAGTGCTAGTAATGACAATCTCGCGGGATATTCAGCGCTTGCAGAGGTCACGTTAAGTGGTTGGTTCCGGCTGTTATTTATTCGATCTTTGACAGTCTTTATAATTTCGATATCCCGTGGGAAGACTATAATAATAGTAATAATAAGTTTTAATAGCAGCAAAGATCTCACTGATACCCACTAGATCTTGTACTATGCGGCTGTAGCGGCATGTCGTGTAGTTGTGACAGAGCTACACGACCAGCTGTGCCAGCTTGGCAGTGGAAGATAGAGCGCCGTATCGGTGAGGCTAGAGTACTCATCGGTAAGCTTATCTGTTTCAGGGAGGGCAACACTCTCCCTAGGGTGATGCGCTTTGTGAGGCGGGCATTCTCTGGACTGGACTGATATTAGTCCTCGAGATTATCTGCCCTGCGTCACATAGCGTGTCGACTTCCTAAAGCAGAAGATCTATGCATGGGCAAACCATAGGTTTCGCCAGAAAT
Source organism: Mythimna vitellina (assembly GCA_949316375.1). Lineage (NCBI taxonomy): Eukaryota > Metazoa > Arthropoda > Insecta > Lepidoptera > Noctuidae > Mythimna > Mythimna vitellina. The sequence goes on along the minus strand of OX438703.1, from coordinate 9,113,295 downwards.
TAACTCAATAAAATTCTTCATCAAACTTTTTACAAAAATAAATACCGACTTCACTAAAAAAGAAACACTAAGTAAAATGATCAAAATAACTTTTATTTCGGAAGTCGGTGTTTCTCGGTATTGTTTGTTTCTTATTTAACACCGACTTCCGATATTAAAGTTATTTTGATCCTTTTAGTGTTTTTTTAGAGAAGTCAGTTATTTTTTTTTTATAATGAGTTTTATTTTACACTTTTTAGTTGCGATACACTTATAAACAGTGCCTATTTCTCATGACAACTCCAATTAACCCAAACACTGCTAGGTTACATTGTTTTATTATAAAGTTCATCAGATCGGTTTGATAGTACCTTATAGTCAAAGTGCATCTTATGACAATTCTAGTAAGCCCAAACACGGCTAAGATACATTGATTAATTATGAGTTCCTGTGTCTACCTTCCGGCTCCATCATCAGTTCGATAGTACCTTACAGCCAAAGTGCATCTCAAGACAATTCTAATAAGTCCAAACACGGCTAGGTTACATTGATCAATTACGGAGTTCCAGTGCCTACCTTCTGGCTCCATCATTATCACCAGATCACTTCGATAATACCATTATCAACGTAACTATTCAGAACCATACATTTGTTTGTATTGTCATAGTCGCTTAATTATGTTCATTGTGATATCTATGTGAGTATGAAGTTCCGTTGGCTATTTCTGGTCTTCAGTTCCACTTCATCAAATGTTACTTTTTTACTGTAAATGCTTAAGTACTCAATGAAAATTCCAAAATCACTATATGGTTGCCTATAATATTTGAGTTCCCTCGATTCCTCATGGATCCCATGATCATAATTAGATTTTGAAAAAAATGGGACCAATCTGGAAGCATATCCTATATGGAGAAAAAATTAAAATTTGCAAATCGGTCCATAAACGACGGAAGTAACAAATATAAAAGCCTAAGGCATTAAGTCCGCCTCTGTACCTTTATGTGCATGAAGTATTAAATAAATAAATAAAAAAAATATGATGATAATAAAATACAACCGAATTGATAACCACCTCCTTTTTTTTTGAAGTCGGTTAAAAAAGGGTTAAAAAAAATCTCGCGCTCTTAAAAAAAACAACAAAAAATCCCTAAAAGTCTTGAAGTCCCGAGGATTCTTAGGACTTTGATTGTAGGCTGTTTCGTGTCCTGGGACTTTGAAATTGTCGGGAATTCCCAAACCCTTAAGACTAATTTGAACTAACTTAAAGCAACTTAACGCGTAAACGATTTGGAAAGGTCTTTATACAATTTATGAGCACTCGAATCCTACAATCCGAGAGTTTCAACCCAAAACGGCTCAAAAATATAACTGCCAACAAGATTATTATATTTTCGTCACTTGAGGTTTTCTGCAGCCGCAGCGGTAGCACCAGCACAGCATGAAAAGATAGGAAAATGTGATAGCCCAAAAGTATCGACACAAGTAGCGTTCGACACTAAAGGCCTATTCATCGTCCATGGAAATAAAAACCTTTGGTCTCTTATCATCGCGACGTGCCAGGACATAAGGTTCTAATACGGCTGATATGCCGACGGTGGCAATAGCGCTTTGGATAATGTCGGGTGGTGTCCAAGGCTAACGACAACTTTGCCACAGTGGCAGTAAAATTAAAAAAAATAACAGGGGGCACTTAGACGTAGGGAAGCATCGAGGCGAAAAGTATAGTTTTGTCGAAGGTGTCTATGATATTTGACGATGGTAGTGCGTGAAGCCAGAGACCCAACACCCACTCTCCCGCAACCAAGTAGGACTGCTGGCTTGCGCAGTTACGGCAGAAGTATTGAACTGGGGCCCAAGTCTGCTATTTTTATAAATTCGTCATTCCAACACGATCCCATTGTCATTTTGCTAAAAGTTCGTAATCTGATAATTCATAATGGTCGATCATTGATCGGTCAATGATTTTGTGGTAGAATGACAGTATCGAGCTGTCTCGAAACAAATTAAAAGCAATGACTGCACAATAACGTTCTAATGGTAGGTCACTGATCAAAAGATCTGTCAAAATTTTGGCAGTTATCCGCATACGTCAAATATTCATTTGTCATTATGTACAAGATTACCATTCTATGCCACTTCTTTCAATGGAGTGTCAGTGGTTGACCATTGGAAAGTCATAATGACGCCATTATATTAGTAGATTACCAAACTTGGTCAAAATCAACAATTATGAAATCAATGATAGACCATTCTGACACTATTGTAATAGCAGACTTGAGGCCCTGGTCTTCTTGAAGTGCTTTGCAGAGTGTATATGTAAAGTCGGAACTATTTATTGATTTATTTAAAAATATAAGTTTACAGTCCATGGTCAAAAAACACTTATATTCTAAAATCTTAAATTTAAAAAAAAAAAAAAACTAAAAATTAATACTATAAAATTTTGCAGAGGCCGTGGTCTCACATGCGAGTGGAACGAAGGGAGCCCAACCTCGATCGTCCATTGCTACAGCTATGCATGCTAGGTATTATAATGTAATCTATACTTATAATAAATCTGTAGAAGTGAAAATTCTGTACATTGAAAATATCAAAAAAATAAATGGCACGTGTTACTAGACCGACACCGAACCCAAAAATGTGATTAAAAAATTTTTTTGCCTGTCTGTCTATTTGTTCAGGCATCACGCAAAAACTACCGGTTCGACTACGATGAAACTTGGTATAATTATTCTTTAATTCCCTGGGTACCACACAGGATACTTTTTATATCACATCGGAGTTCATTAAGGGGCGCTGCACACGGCTAAGATACTATAATATTTTATCTTAAGATACAATAACGCTCGCCATACAATTCAATGGACAACACACGATGAAGATAAGAAATAATATTATATATTTTCGTATCTCAAAAAACCTAATAAAACCATTTTCGACTTTTACGCGGACGAAGTCGGGGGCAAAAGCTAGCAAATAAATAAATACATTTCATATCAAATTAGTAAATAGGTATTTGTAAGCGACAACGAAAAATGTTTAGTAACAATAAATAAAATGAGCCCATTGTGTCGTACTTGTAAAATGGAGGTTCCATATTTCATTAAACGATTTATGACTTTATCGGCTTTTACAATTCTGATAAAAGGAACAAATATGATTAATGATAAAATATCAATAAAAACGGTTTCTCTCCGTCTGATTCCGTTTATTCAATTTGAGGTCTCAGTAAATTATGAAATTAACATCATTATTTCGTGGTTAAAAATGAAAATAATATTCTTTTACAGTGTGTTTATTTTAGTTCGTGCTAGGGCCACTTTAAAACCTGAGCAAGATGATGCCACAAGTCTCACTAGTTGTGTTGTAAATATGGTAGAAGACATAGATTACCATTTAATGGACATAACAGTTATGAACATGAACAATGATTTAAAGTTATCAGCTCTTCATAACGTAAAAGGTGTACGATTTGTTTCGAGAAGGTTCTTTTGGGATCCTGGAAATATAAGCAACGTTATTTATATCGTGATGAGTAAAGATTATCAAGAACTGGAGCAAGGTCTGAATAAAGTCATTTCAGATAAATTTTGGAATCCATCAGCAAGATTCATCATTGTCCTACAAAAGTTTGGAAATTATAGCTTATATGACATAACCAATCTACTTCGTGTATACAATATTTTATACAATGTTTCGTTGATATCTCGTCATGGTGATGACTACGCTATATACAAATATAATTTTACGAAACCTGGTTATTGCTTTCAATCTGGTCGGCTAACATTTTTGTCGTGGTGTTCTGATTACCACATTGAGAAGAATTTACCTGTCTTATTCAATGGTAGTATTCGTGGCTGCCGATATAAATTCATAACACGTAATATGTGGCCTTTTACGAACTTTGACACAAGCAATCTAGGAACTGATCAATATTTTATCACATTGTTTATGAAGAAATTTGAAGTGAAAATTGATTTATACGAATTTGATAAAGTTGACAAATTTGGAAAACTCATGAATAACGTATCTATGATTATGATACAAAAAGTTGTTAATAACGAATTTGAAGGAGCAATGGGAGGATACGCAATTAATCAGGAGAATATTTGTGGAAACGTATCATATACTTACCCAATAGTTATAGATCACATGCTTTATGTAGTTCCTCACTCTGATTTTGTGAGAGAGCAATGGATTGCAGTGTTATATCAGTCTTTTCAAATGTGTTTTGTAATGTTCCTTCTGTTCATAATTTTCTGCATGGCGGCTATTTTTCTGTCAATATTTAAAACGCGAAAAGATGTGTCATATAATATACTTATTGTATTTGGATATTTATTGAATAAAAATTCTGTAAAGCGTACAGAAACTGGATGGCCGCAGACACTTATCTTCTCATGTTTATTGTTTACAGCATTTATAATTCCTTACGCAATTCAGGCAAACTTGTGCAGTGTAACCACTCAGCCGATCCGTGGTTTTGAACCGAAAGAACCTGAAGACTTAGTGAATTATCACCCTATTTTATACAGTGAATGGCAGCATCGCCATGAATTCCCTGGACACTGGGTTTGTGGAACTAGACTAAATTGTTTGATGGACGTTAAAAACTGTCCATACAAGTCTCTTTATTCAGTAATTGCAGATGCACATTTTAAGGTTTATCAATGGCAGTTGACAGACGATGTATGCCAAATGGTATTGTACCCTTTGAAAGAATCTTATTTAAGCATTTACAGAACCATACTTTTACGTCGAGGCTCAGTTCTCATCCCAAATTTGAATAAATTTACTCTGCAGTTGTTTACTACTGGTCTCACGGAGAAGTTTTTTGGTGACATATATTATCGAGAGTGGTTGCAGTGTAAACCTCGCCACCGTCCTGAACACATGCCTCTGCAACTCTCAAATTTTTATTCTGTATTTTCGATACTTATCGGTGGCTACTGTTTATCTATATTAATATTTATTTACGAAGTTTGGTTTGGATTACAGCACAATGTACGGTTAAACGTTAACTGATGCAACAAAGTCTTGCGTATAATATTAAGATGGTTTTGACTTTGAAATCTAAATTAAGGCACAAATTACAATCAGTAAAGTATGTTTAGATAAGAAAAAAAAATTATAATTTGATTAAGCAAATATTCTTTTTAGACTAACACGTGTGGATTGTGTTGTGTGACATAGATATTTTTTTTCTTTCACAAATAAAGTTTTCTTGGGACTACAAAAGTCTGGTTTCCTTTTTACACTGAGTCATTTTGAGTTATTTGTTGATGAACATGTCGATGACCTGCTTGGCGGCACGCGGCTGGTCAGTGGACACCTGATGTCCTGCGCCAACCACCATTGCTTCCATAAAATTACCGCTTGATTTCACGAATCTGAAATCCCTCATTAGTTAGGTTTAGAAACTCTAATTAAAGAACCTGCCTTTCCTAGTCTGGTCAAAAATACATTTTTAAGTATATCGGTCTGTTTATTAACATCATCTTCTTACCCCTATCCCGTGTTATTTAGGGTAAGCGCAAGACGTTTTTCTTTCATTCTGTCCTGTTAATCGACACACTATCACGAACTTTCTTATCTTTCATATCACTCCTCACACAACCCTTCCATCTTTTCCTTTGCCTCCGTCTACCTCTCCTTCCACATATATACTCATAACTCTTTTAGTAATATGCGTTTTATCTATCATCTTCATATAACCGCACCATACCTTACATTAGATAAATGATTTACTTTCAACTTTTAAGTTATTGGTGCCAATTTCAAACTTCCATTAAATTCATTTGTCACTTTATCAATTTTTACCACACCACACATTCATCTCATACTTTTAATCCCCGTTGCATGCCATCTTTATTCATTTTTTTTTACAGCTCAACATTCTGATCTATGTATGGATCATACTGTAGGGTTGATCATTACCTGTTTATTACCAATTTAGCTACAAAGATTCTTAAAAGCAAGACTATTTCAAACGTTTAATTGCCGTTAATAAAATTACAGGGAAGTTTGAATTTGTCAACTGACTTTTTCACAACTAAGTTGGAGTTGGCTTCCAGTCAAATCGGATGCAGCTGGATACTAGAATTTAATGTGAAGTGGTTGACCTCCATAATGCAGTAACTGGGTAACATGACGGCCCTTGATAAGACGGGTACAAAAGCTCTACCAAAGTGACTAACGATTTTACGAGCTTTTCGAGGCACAGAGGTATTTTGGTGTGTTAAGATGGCCATACATCTACAGACCGACCTGGGCAAACGTTGTTTGAACTGTGTGACTTTTAAAAAAGAAAGAAAGAAAGAAAAACTGTTTATTCGCACGAAATGACGCAATCTTAAAACTAGATAACAAACAAAATCAATTGATAGGTAAGATGTTGATGTTGTTTGTTGTTGTTGTTTTATTTCTTATCCTTTAAATTCGGTAAAGATTCGACTATGTTTAGTTGCAATCTGATATCCAAAAGTTGATAACCTGGCTGGAAGTAAAAAAATTGTATATATTTACTGTCATAGTCCGGTTGATAAATTTTCAATCAATCAAACAAATCAACGTAATCACATAAATTATTAATGCGTTATACTTACGAGTTAACTCGAGAACTATTTTCTTCGTCGTAAAGAATTTCCTTGTCTTCCGGACCACTTGAGGTTTCTATGCGTTCGAACTGACAGAGCTTTGGGTATTGCCTTATCCAGCTGCCTACTAGAGGTCAGAAAGTATTGAATTTAGAACGACATTTAGGCCATTAACCTAGATCTTATTTATTAAAGGACATCTTCAGTTATATTGCCTCGTCGTTTATATCTCGCTGGAACAATTTACTTGCTACGGTCTTCCCTTCCGATTATAATGCAGGTGTCTTCATGTCTAGAATGAATAGGCTCTTAATAAACTATAGCGCTTCACCATCAACGATTATATCACTGCTTACCATCAGATGAGATGAGATCGCAGTCAAGCACTAGTTTATAAAAACTAAAAGAAATTATATTTATTATTTCGTAGTCTAGAAAGGACTAAAATTAACAAAATATGTATTAGAACATATAGCTTTACTAATTCTTAAATTAATCGCGATATCTTTGTTTTAATGTATATGATGTCCAAAAGCGGGAATAGCCAGCGTAGGATTCACCAGCAATAAAAAGAGGTCATCATCATCATCATCATTTCAGCCGATAGACGTCCACTGCTGGACATAGGCCTCCCCCAAATGTCGCCACAAAGAACGGTCCTGTGCGTCTCGCATCCATCGGATTCCCGCAACCTTCACCAGGTCATCGGTCCACCTTGTAGGGGGCCTTCCAACACTACGTCTTCCGGTATGCGGAAAGAGAGGTGCTGTTCTTAATTCCGGGAATACTTGAAGAAATTGTTGAATGAATCTTAGAAAACACCAACCTACCTGTGAAACCAAAGTACTTTTTGATACAACGAAGGATTCGTATTGTTATTTACTTGATTCTCATTGGTAACGTATTTTCCTTCCTTGGTGAAGCTAAAGCCAGTTCCTACAGGATTGGAGATAAATAGAAGCGAGTAGTTGAAGACCCATATGGTATTTGTTACTTGAACTGTGAAAAATATGATGATGTAATTATCAGATTCATTGACAATTTGTAAAGGACCTATTTCCTGGAACAAGTCAAATAAAGAAGAACTACAAGACCCTCTTTGTAGCCTAATAACTAACTGTGTACTTTCTAGATCAACTCCTTGAATAAAAAATATGATAAGAACAAATTCCAATTGCGAATTTTGTCAACAGTAAAATACGCGGCGTGACTGTTGACGCCAGCGAACAAGCTGGGATCCACTTAAGATAATTTCTTGGCTTTTTTAACTTCTCGATTTTCAATTAAGGGTGTGAGATATATATATGTATATGAGGGCTACTGTGATGGTCACCTTCAGTTAAAGACCCACTGTGGATTAAACACTGACCACTGGATAGAAATATGAATAAGAAAAATATACATTACAAAAACAATAAGTACCTACCGACTGACAAAAAATTGCACAAGCATATTTTGAAATTTGTTTGTAGAACATCTAACAGGTAGATTAATTTCAACAAGCAAAGCTAAGTAGAAAAAAAAAACGGAAAAAATGAATCAGCTAGGAGTTAGGACTCAAATTAGTTCCTAAACGTAAATTCAGTATAAGGCATAGAAACCCTCTTAGAATCTTTGAACTAAACACATGCATTTTGTATGGAATCAAAACAAATCCACTATTTGCTGTAACACTTTTGAAAAAACAAACGGTATAAACTTTAAATTAATACAACACAAACAATAAACACAATATACTCGTTACGGCATCATTACTGAAACTATCAATTCTTTATAATATCAACCATATTTAATGCATACCTTAAATAGTGAAGTAGAGAACAGGTATTTCAATTTAAAGGAAAAATTACATTTTCTAATGACAAAGTTACTCTGTTCTTTCGATTTGCGCACATTTCTTGGAACTATGACGTTAATTCAAGTTCAATAAAATTACAAAGTAATATTTTAGCGCATATTATGTATCTTAAGTAATATAAAGAAGCTATAAAGCTTGTAGATCTTATTTTCGAATCCATTAAAAAGATATGAATATTTTAAATATTTACTACCTAATAAATTTTAAATGTCGCAGTTTTTGCTCTTTGTTTTCCTTGACCTATTTGGCTGCATAAGATTATACATTAATATTTTATAATATATGAGAATGTGACGTCAACATTTTGCACTTTCTTACGTAGTTTTGTGAATATCGATATTAATGAGTAATGATTGTTACGAATTTAATTTCTGAAAACAAGGATAGTTTGTCAGATGATGTACAGGAAGACTACACATTAGATGAATGTAAACAAATATGTACTAACATCAACTATGTAGTAGTGCTATATAGTGCCTTTTATTGCACACCTCATAATGTAAACAGGATAAAAAATTGCAAAAACAAGTGTACTAATGGGTGGTCGTATTGCACAAGGTAATCTCTTACAGACAACCTTTAGATGGACTGAAAGGAGTAAATACTAAACTTGTGTAAGAAAAAAGTTTGCTCGAAATGTCAACGGAAGCTCCTAAGTTCATCGCTATTGCTATTTTGGGCTCGATCCTGGAGTTATATATCCAAGATATCCTGTGATTTTGGAACTATTTGCATCTGAAATCAGTGCAACATGAATGCTCGGAACAAAGTATCTACGTACCTAAATAAATAGGTACATACACGAACACAAGCTAGGAATTTATCACATTTACTAGGCATCACTTTCTTCAATTATCCTGGAGGAAATTGGAATGGTCTTGTCTAGCAGTCGATGAGAAGCGTCTATTGTTTTAAATTCATGATAATCTTAAGCGTAAGTTCATCGGTCACAATCACCATTGGAAAAGTTGACACATCATACTGTGAGGTTATTGACCTTGACTACCTACCAATCTAGATGCTTCATTGGATTCAAGGAATACCTATTGCAAACTGTGACAGTTCAGTGATGCATTTATGACTCATGTGTACTGCACGATACTATCCTAAGTACTTATAGGAAGATAACACGTGAAATTCTAAGTATTTTATTTACAGAATTATAATCTATACATATAATAAAACAGTAAAATTCTTTTGGGATGGTATTAATTGGCGCAAAAACTACTGAACCAATCCTGTTCAAATTTTGCATACACAATCCTTATAGGTCAGGGCAACTGATAGGCTATAAACTATCACGCTATTTGCTATGGGGGGTGAGCAATATTCCAAAATGTAGGTATTGAACGACATTTACCGCGAGTTCAATTCCCAGCTACAGTTAAAAATTTTGTCATTATTTTGTCTTATTTTTTTTGTATTAAAATAACTTTTACCATTTTTTCAAAATAAAATTGACATTTCTATTCGATATCTTCTAAATATTTTGAACAAACTAATCAAAACACATAATAAAATCAAAGCGACGAATAAAATCACGTACTATAATGTTATATTATTCCATTTAGCTACAAATTTAACTTCTAAAACGAAAATCATCACGCTATCATCGTTAGGGAGCCAACCAGTCAATTATGACGTTTATATAAGAACGTCTATTTTATAGTTTATTCATCGAAGACCGCAGCCCAGTGGTTTCGCATCTAGACTTTAATGTAATGTGAAGGTGGTTCAAATCCCGTACGGCTCTCTTAGGAGAAATTTTTGTTCTATTTTGTCATCGTGAATAAGATTTTTTTATATATTTTTGCATGCTTACAATTTTGTTTTATAAATCTACGTATATAATATATGTATAGAAATTTTTAGTGAAGTGCGTATTATTAATTTTAGAAATCGATGTAGATAACTTTTGTACATTTAAATTGTGAGGAACTTGATAATTATATTACTTAGGCTTTGTTTCATCGCAATGAAACAAAGCATGTGAAAGACAAACGGTATGAAATCAAAGTTTTCGAGAAGTAAAATATGACACCACACGCAACTCGCAACGCCATCTAAAGACTCAAAGTAGAAATAATGATGACAATGACGGTTGAACTTCATATTAAATTTGATAGATGGCGTTGCGTATTTTACGTAATTTTCTGAGTGGCAGAAGAATGGCCATCGCCCACGATTACAGTTATGGTTAAACTGGTGTTAGACGGAGGCATTTTTAACAATCCTACAGCTTATTTTTATTATTTTTTCGCATTATAGTAACAAGCTAATTGACCGTGATTATTCAAGGGATACCATCCAAAGACGATAAAAGTAAATAGCTATATGTATTTAATTATTCACTTTAAAATAACACGGCCACATTTTCGGAAGGGGTTACAGGGTACCTTGCGTTGGAGGGTCCCCAGGTGGACCGATGACCTGGTGAGGGTCGCGGGTATCCGATGGATGAGAGACTCACAGGACCGGTTATTATAGCGACACTTGGGGAGGTCTATGTCCAGCAGTGGACATCTTTCGGCTGAAATAATAATGATGATGATGGCACCTTTTTTTTCTTTTTTTAAGGGTGGAAATCATCCAATGACTTCTTCCGCTCTGGTTGGAGCGGGAGGACGTGTCAATCTTTTACCGACTAAAACTACACCTGTGTCTATCACTGCGCGCTGTTGAGGATTGGGCTCGATCCTGTCAACTACAGGACGGCTAGCTACCCATTGCTCGACGTCCGGAAGCCCGCGTCTACCGTGATTGGTAGTCGGGGTCAGAATCTTGGCTCGGCGTGAGGCCGTTCGTTCCCTAACGCGTGCGGCCTCCGCCTTCGCTAGCATTAAGGCTTTGTAGAAGGAGGCGACCGCCTGCCACTACTCCTCGCTCTGGATCAGGGCCCGGCGCGAGAGGTCACTGACGCCGATTGCCTTCACGAGGACACGGCGGTGCTCCGTCCTTGCAGGGCACATCTTCACTGTATGCTCTACTGTGTCCTCCGGCATGATGGCACCTTGCGGATTAATAATGGTGTGTTTTATTATTTGCAGTCACCGCTTCATATAAAACGGGATCGAATGTGTTTTTCTGACCACAGTTCGACAACGTATGATGTATCTCAGATTCCTTACAGCCTTACGTCGATATCTGGACGTTACCTCTTTGCAATGAGTGGTGAACAACACTGGAACAACCCTCTAAGGGAGGCCAGTCTCAGGGATAACACTTATCGGCTGCTACATTTGTTAACCATAATTTCATTGTTTTATGGATAAGCTCAGGACTGTTGTGGGTGTTTCGAACGGTTTCTGTTCTGGGTTCGGTTGAAAGTACCCTGATATTACCATTTTGTGAATCACCTGGAGGACTCGGTGTAGCATGCGGTGGAGGTCTATCCATCTTGAGTGAACCGCCGTGTCCTCATAGAGGCAATCGGCGTCAGTAATTTCTCGGTTTGGTCATCAATATGCGAGTTCGATTGAACGGGGATACACGCGCACAAGGTTTCGCCGTAGTTTCATTCATAAGTTGGAGACTCTTCATAAGGTAGTTCCTACTATGAAAAAAACATTTGTCTTATATACGGGGATGTCAATTAAATACACACCAAAATATCCTAGGTAAATGAACAAGTAATTCTAACGCCTAAAATGATCGAACTGCAACAATCAATGCAAGCATACTCTCGCCAATTCTTCATAAGTACTGTTGTGGAAGAAGATAGTTGATGATTTATTTATTTATTTAATCCTTTATGCACAAATGTACAGCGGCGGACTTAATGCCTGCCGGATGATGATGGTAGTTTTTGGATTCACTTAAGGCTTTTCACTATCAGTGCACGTTATCCAGCTGAAGGTCGGTGTCCCGATTATGCTCCTTCGTTTATCTCTACCAAAGCTGTCTAACTGCTTAAACTCTTCAGTGAAAAGTTATTGAGGCGAAAATTGTTATGGGAGATAACTCTTTCGATCAATCTTGCAGCCCTAGCAGACATCGGCCCTAGAGGGCCCTATCCATTTGCTGAAATCTCTTTGAGTCGCGCGTAGAATACTACGCGCTGTCGATTCAGGACTGCTTTGACCAGACGGCTGGACAGCACCACCGCAATCCCGTGTTTGCGATAGCTGGGAATTGCCTTGCGGCTTTCAACACCCGGAGCGTCCCTTGCAGCGACCGCTGAGGAGTCAGGATGTCCTATCCCTCATAGTTTCAGCCACTTTCTTTGATCGTAGTGCTTCACTGAAGGAGGCTACTGGTTGTCATTTTCTCCACCAATCGCCCCCATAAGGACAAGGCGGCGCCGGCGCTCCGACCAAGCGGGACTGACTTCCACCGTATGCTCCATCGTATTCTCCGGGCGTTTCGCAGAATGGTGAGACCCGAGTGTTTCTTCCAGCTGAATTCGACACAGATACCTTCCGAAATACCCACAACCGGTGAGTCCTGCACAAAGAGAGGATGCCGTGACGCCTCTGTAGACACGTCTCAAAGTCAGGCATTACCGCTGCGATTTGATTGTGGCGTGCTCACTGTGGCGAGGGGTTAAAATCATGCAATGATGTTTTACCAGAACATAAACCAGAAACATACATAATTGCCCATGCATACATATGCCTTTTCCCTTGGGGTAGGCAGAAATTACCACTGCTACGACCCATACATGCTCTTTCTATTCATTGACGGTCATACATCTGGATCTGGACGAGTACATAACATGTTTCCTGAAGGTAATTTGCGTGTTTAACCGACTTCTAAAAAAGGAGGAGGTTCTTAATTTGGATATTTTTACCTTTAACCGTTTTATGTTAAAGTACAATAAATTATTGCGATGCTTTCGGAATGAATTGCAAGCACAGAGTGATTGTACAGTTTTACGAACTTAACGCGGACGAAGTCGCGGGCAACAGCTAGTTATTAATATAACTTCATGCTTCCCTCTTAATATAGACAGTCATTTAGTACAAATTTAATAATAAAAAAAAAAAAGCCGGGTAAGTGCGAGTTGTTTTCGCGCATGAAGGGTTTTGGTTGAAAAATAGTATCATCGGACAAAGTTCATAATAAAATAATGTACCTACATATGTTACAACAGCAGCAGCAGTAACTATTTCTGGTGCTCCGACTAAAGGTAGGCAGCTTCAAAACTCGTTTGAAAAAATGACTTATCGAGCGAGCTTTTTATTCCTTTGACGAATTTAAGATGATGTAAACTTTGACTTGAATATTAATTTGGATTGTAATATATTGTGAATTTTCTTTTGATCTACCTAATTATTTTTATATTTGATTTGACTTCCATTTATTTGTTTTTTGTATTTTCTGATATGGATTACCATCTATTTATTATTTGATATTATTTAATATTGTAACGTAATTTTAGTAATTTGTGGACATGTAATGCTTTTAAGACTTGTAAGACTTCTATGTATGACTTGTAAGAATCCCTTATCAATAAATTATTAAGACTATGACTAGAATAGCCAGTATTTACTAAACTCTTTCCTTAACTTGTGCTGTGAGACTTTGCTTGCTGCCAAACATGATTCTGGCGCAACGAGCGCTCTTTGATTTATTTACGAGTAACAACAAACCAAAACATTACTTGTAATATTATACTTTATTGTATTATTTGTCTTTGAAAAATGTCTCAAATATGAGGTAATTGTGAATAATGAAATCTTATTGCGATTTTTTATTGTTTTTACCTTATAAATACGTAACATGCTTTTGGTAGGTTGGTAGGTACTGTAGGAATCGTCCTTAATCTGGGAAAAACTTGAATAAAATTTGTAAACCCAACAAACTGCTACATTGCGTCACTAGATTAAAGTACAATGACACCATGCGTCAGTGTAATCACTTATACGTAATATCCAGTTCAGTTAGTATGCACTTGGCTAATTAGTCATATTTAACCTAAAGCACAAATCAGAGTTACATAAGACACTTGTACAATCACGAGCAATAAGAAGAAATAAGTATACGACAAATGCTTCTTAATTAGTTAATATCAAATATGTCATTTAGAACCACTTGTCGTATACATATTTTTAGGCAGTCTCTCTGTATTTTTTTTTTGACTGGATTGTTGATCTAGCAGTTAGTGGCCCTGACTGCTATGCCGGAGGTCGTGGGTTCGATTTCCACCCAGGACAAATGTTTGTGTGATGAGCACGTTCATTTGTTCTGTGTCTGGGTGTAATTTATCTATAATATGTATGTATTTAGAAATATATAAGTATCTGCTTGGTATGTACAGGTACACGTCATACAAAGATGAGCTGTAAAATAATAAAACAAAAACGGGTTCCTTCTATTTGGCAGAATCTTGATACTCCGATTTTTATTTGGCATAACTCACATGGCATAATCTTATTTAATCGAATATTTTTAAGGCATAAAAATTATTTAGCATAACTTTTGTTTGGCAGAATATTTACGTGTCCGAATTTACAATGGCATACTTTTATCTTGGCAGAATTTTGTTTCGCATAATTATCTTTGCCATAATTAATATTATGCATAATTTTGTTTAGCATAACATTTATTTAGAGATACGATTATTTGGTATGGGTGCATATTTGAACATCAAAAATTAAAATAGATGTATCTTCTTGTAAAAATTAGTGTTCAAAACATCAAAAACTTATAATATATGGAATAAAACTGATAATTTAAATAAAGTAAATTTATGCTGTCGAATGGTTAGATAACCTACGTGCAATGTATTTAAAATCGAATGGTCTGCAAAAGTGACATAGAATGTTCTAAATATAGCATGTATTGGTAGCATTTTCAATATTACAATATTATATACGTTGTGCTGCAAAATTTTGTGACAGAAACGAATCGCTGCGAAACCGACTTTACGCAGTCTTGTCTGCCCTACCCCTAGAGTGTAATTTAAACCCGCGTAGGCGCGGAGGGGTAGGGCGGCCCGCGAGCTGAGGAGCAGGTGGTTTGAAGGCCCGCCACCGCGGCTGAGGCTGGCCGGCGAAGCCGGCCAGCAAGCCGAAGCTGCGGTGGTGAGCGTTAAAACCATCTGTGACGATAAGCTCGCGTGGCGCCGCCCAAACCCCGCAGCGCCGGAGCCGTGACAGAAACAATGCTTGCTGCATGTTGCATGCCTGCTTGCATGCTGCATGCCTGCTGCATGTTGCATGCCTGCTTGAATGCTGCATGTTGCATGCCTGCTTGCATGCCTGCTTGCATGCTACATGCATGCTGCATGCATGCTGCATGTTGCATGCCTGCTTGCATGTTGTATGCCTGTTTGCATGCTACATGCATCCAGTTCTGCCTTTTAATGACTATCGATATAAAATGTATGCCAAAAGACGATTCTGACTGTGAATTTTCTGCGATATGATGGTTCTGCTTTTTAATTATTATGGATATAAACATTATGCCTAAAGATGATTCTGACCAACAAAATTATGAGTTTTGAATGTATGACAACTGAGTGTATGCGAAATGATTTTCTGCGAAATGAAGTTTATGCTATCCGTTGTTATGCAAAACAATATTATGACGTAAAAAGTTCTGCTATAAAAGGTAGACCCAACAAAAACAGGTGCTCGGCGACAATGCTCATACGAGTACTACGGCCTTACAACTTATGTCCTTATAAGTCAACCTCAACCTTCGAGCATCAAAAACATACTTCTTCATATTCCTTTGCACCGTACTGGGTTTATGGCTAATTCTTACACTGTCTCTACTATAAAACTCCAGAATGTGCTTCCCCTTGACATCAAAAAAGCCGAAAGTAAATTTTCCTTCAAGCGTAAAATTCGGAACTACTACTTGAAGTCCTCTCCACCTTAGCTCAGTCTTCGTCATAATTGTTGTATTTGAAGTTCTCCATTTTATATTTATTTTGTATTTATTAGTTTATTATATTAGCATAAATACGTATTTTATTATTATCATCATCTTCCTGCCCTTGTCCCATCTTATTTGGGGTCGGCGCAACACGTTTTTTTCTTCCATTCTATCCTGTCAAAAGTCATACTATCACTAACTTCCTTTTCTTTCATATCACTGTTCACACAATCCATCCATCTTTTCTTTGGCCTCCCTCTCCCCCTCCACCCATCCACATGTATACTCATAACTCTTTTAGTAACATGTGTTTCATCTCTCCTCTTTACATGACCATACCAAGACAAACGATTCCCTTTCAACTTTTCAGTCACTGGCGCCACTTTCAAACTTCCTCTAATATATTCATTTCTTACTTTATCCATTCTCGTCACACCACACATCCATCTCAACATTCTCATCTCCGCTACATGCAATCTTTTTTCATGCGTCTTTTTCACAGCCCAACATTCTGATCCATACAGTATGACAGGTCTTATCACGGACTTGTAGATTTTACCCTTCAACTTGAGGGGCATCCGTGGGTCACAAATTGTTCCAGTGACCTGTCGCCATTTCATCCATCCTGTATTGATCCGATGTGATACGTCTCGGTCTACCTCGCCATCTCCTTGGATAAGCGACCCGAGGTACCGAAAGTCGGAGCAGATTGGTATGGGCGTTCCAGCGAGAGCATAGGACCGGAGAGACCACCGAAATCGCAGAACAAGTATTCCGTTTTGGTTCTACTCAATTTCAGGCCAACACTCTCCAGTCTGTGCCACCACACCTCCAATCTGTTCTGGACCTCTAGGCCACTCTCGGTAACCAACACAATGTCATCGGCAAACAGCATACACCAGGGAGCCTCTTCCTGAATGTCCGACGTCAGAGCGTCCATTATCATCAGGAAGAGGTAAGGGCTGAGAGCCGACCCTTGATGTAGGCCGACAGCCACATTGAAGCTGCCAGTGGTGCCCACTGTAGACCGGACTTGGGTACTGCATCGACTGTACATCGCTCGGATCAACTGCACATACTTCCCAGGCACACCTTTCTCCTTAAGGGCCCACCACAGAACCTCACGAGGTACCCGGTCGTATGCCTTTTCGAGGTCGATGAATACCATGTGCAAGTTTTTATGCGCACCTCTGTATTTCTCGCACAGCTGGCGTATAGAAAAAAAGGCATCCGTTGTACCCCGACCAGGCATAAAACCGAATTGGTTCTGTGAAATTTCACTCTCTTCTCTCAGCCTTCTTTCAATAACTTTCTCCCAGGCTTTCATAGTATGTGACGTATTTTATTATTATAAGCCATTTAAATTAACGATACTACATTCTATTTCAAATACTTGTTATTTATTTATTGTGCACACCTACCACAGTGTTGTCTTTTTAACTCAATGTTTGACTGGTAGAGAATGCCTTGTAAGTCCACTTATGGACCACCGATATAGTTAAAAGTTAAGTTTAAATAAATAAGTATCAACTTCGTTATTTTTTTACCAATGGAATAATCCACACAATTAATTACAAGCACATGCCAACAATAGCGGCAGACGATAAGATGATAAGAATATAATTAATATGGTTATGATGTAGTTTCAACCGACATTGAAATATAAAAATATTATTTATTTTATATAAACTTTGAATATATACAGCTTATAGTTGCTTACAGAATTTGAAAGATATATGGGTGTTTTTAATATCGTGTGGTTTTGATCACGCATGCGGGATTGCCCCGAACACGTAACCACGTAGCGTACATTTCATAGTATTTATTGTAATGCGTGGAATACGCATGCTGGACGCGTTTTGTTTGGATTTTGAAATTTTCTGCATGCGGAGCAATCCCGCATACGTGATGAAATCCGCACGATATTAAAAACACCCTTAGGCAGCTCGCAGCGGGTAAGAGAACAAATTCCAATTCCATAAATAACAACCAACTACCATCCAGAAATAAGCTGTGTTATGGTTGGGTCAGTTCAACCAACCATCTGTTTTTATTTTGAGGAAGGAAATCATCCAATAACTTCTCCCGTCATCTCCCGTGGTGGAATACTAGGCGTGGCATGGCAACCGTAGGCGTGGGCTTGCGGACGACAAGCAATGGGTAGGGTCCACCTACCTCTCCGTCCGGCCGTTCGGTAATTAGCCTGACCGAGCCCAGTCGTCAAAGTCATAGTGATCCACACGCTCCTCAAAGAGATGTTAGAAAACCGTAGGAGCGGAACAGGGTCCCGCTCCACCCAGAGCGCAAGAAGTCATTGGATGATTTCCACACTTAAAAAAATTTTGTTGAAGCCTACTGGGGCCATGGGTTGTGCGAAAAAGAACCCTAGGGTCCTGAAACGAAAGCAAAGAAATAATATAGGAGTAGGTTTTAGTCAGCAAAAGTCTGACATGACCCTCGCCTGCTGTCCTAGAGCAGGAAAAGTCATAAGACGATTTCCCACCTAAAAAAAAAGATCTATGGAGATGAACGTGCAAGAAACTCCATGGACACTCTTTTAAATCATGTTATAAGTTATATAAATCTTGGTTACATATACATAAACTATAAGGAAATTGTACCAGCACGTCATCAGTAATAACAGCTTAGTGTTGCGGATCCTACTACATGCAAAATGCAGTCTGGCAACTGGCATTGTTATTCATATATTGACGTATCCTGTCTGTATCACACCTACCTATGTATTGTCCCACTTCCAAGCAATGCTGACTGCATTTACGTATAATTATACAATATTACAAAATAGGAAAATTCCATCACTAAAATAGAATAGTCTCACCCTTTTGCACCACGTTGTCCTTGGATAAAAAATCATTGGATTCATAAGATACACTAGGCCGTAAAAATAATGGGTCATGGAAAAACTGCGATACCTCCCAAAATTATGCACATATATCGTTATAAATCTCAAAAAGTTTACTTGTAGAAGCTACTGCCTTAATTTTTTCAATATTTTTTTAATATCGATTTTCATAATTATGAAAAGAACCAGCTGCAGCCATCTAATATCATGCAGCCACCACCCGCGTGATATTAGATAATTATTCCAAGAAAACATTTTCCCGGAATTAAAAAAAAATTGTATGTGTTATTTCAGGATATGGTCTACCCATGGACTAAGTTGCTTTGAAATCCGTTCTGCAGTTTGAGCGTAAGTAGGTAAAAAACATACAAACATAAACTTTCGGCTTATGTCAGTGTGATGTTTTTTTCCGGTTTTGACTCAAATCAAACTGTCATTTAACAAAAATCATGGATTGGTCATAGTATTTAGTGCTACATCATGTCGCTGACACCTGATAGGTACACAAATTAATGCCATGATGAAGAAGTCAGCGTAGTGTTGCGAGAATAATAGGAGTACCTTTATCTATGGTCCAAAAAGTACTCCAGCAATTTTGTTATTAGCGAAAAGACCGGCATGAACATCAGAACACCACGAAATAGTACAACTATACGAGAAAACTGGGTAATTGTGAGCACTATGCTACGAAATCGACATAACACGACTGTTCAGATCTGAAACAGTCTTTGAGGAATTCATCACAACAATGTTAGCTCTGACTTGATTCTGCGACGACTTTATGAAGCTGACCTTGAAGGCCAGCTATGACCCTTAACTGCTCGGAGAACATCAAGTTGCCAGGTTACGGTTTGCTCGAGAACCCGTCCGATGGATAGATGAAGATTGGTACAAAACATGTTTTTAGTTTGTGTTATAAAATAATCTTTCATCTACTACAACAATTTCACGAATTCATCTGATGTATTAAAGAAACTAAATTTTTTTTTAGCAGTCCGGATTTTTTGTGGCCCAGTGTATTCTGTAAAATAAATAGGTAAGTTAATTCGTAAAATTTAAACAATATCAGATTCACTAAGAGTCCTGTACATAAAATATGAGAGTGACTCGTATTCGTTCCGTTCTATACTACGAGTAATAGTTTTACAACATGATTCGAGTACATTATATAAAGGCAATCTCCGGGGATCGTAGGTCGAGTGGCTATTATGATACGCAGCATATTTTCAGCAATATTTATTGCTATAATCTGAGTAACCCGACCGTATTTCATCTTTATCGAGGCTACTGGGGACCCGATCGAACCCACGTGGACCCAATCGAGGTTCTACATACTAAACGTTCTTTTGTTTTGTTGTAAAGCAAACGGTAATGTTTTTCCTTGAAAAAAAAAAGAAACCACTTGAAAAATTAGGAGGCACCGCGGTTGTAGTTGTAAATTCGTTAGGTTTTTAATTATCTAATGCATTTTTACGCTCTAGCTATCGAGAGGGCTTTCCTTTAGTCTAGCGGCCGTCTTCGCCCACATTACTGCTTCGCAGAAGGACACGACTGCATCCCATTTTCTCTCGCTCCGAACCAGGACCCAGCGCGAAAGATCGCCGCCGCCGATCGCCTCTAGGACTAGGACACGGTTGTTTTTATTTGTTTATTAGTTTTAGTTTATGAAACACGTATTTTTATGTACATAATCTATGTACAAATCTCATAACTGTATCATAAAAAATCACAAAGCTATAAACTTGTTATGTTACCTTGTTGTCCGCTCAAATACATGGTCACCAGACCATTCGGGTGACTGAGGGATTGTTTTGATCCCGCACCCAGTTATAAGCTGGCGCACAGCGTGGGCATTAGCCCGCTATGACTTGTCGTGACCTGTGTTGTAGGTACTTAGTGCCTTAGTTAAAAATAATGTTGTATATTATAGTCTTCTGTACGTGTATTTGTCACTTAACTGCTCCTAACCGGTTTGACCAATTAGGAAGAAATTTTGTGTGTATATATGAGTGAGCCTCTGGATGGTTAAAAATACAATTGGTAGATGGCACTGCATTTGAGTTCTTAATTTAGCTGCAGGATAATGTCTACCAGGATCGCTAGTATATACATATATTTATAGCAATACAAGTTATTTTTAAGTCCAGATTCTGTATTATTGTTAAGTACTACATCTTCAATAAATAAAGGCTATTTTAATTTATTTGTTATGAGTACCGAGTACAGTTCTAAGATTAATTATAATATTGAAATAGGTATTAAATTGTAACTTTGTATTAAATAATGCAATTGTCTGATGCAAGTTTATGCAGACGTATTAGTATATACTCTGGCGGGGATATCCTCACAAGAGCACTTTGACCTAGAGGAATTCTTCAGGGGAATACTGTCTGTAATTAATATTGACTTATTCATAGGGCTTGTTTTAATGATCAAGCCCTATAAATAAGTACTAATTCCTTGTTTCCTTGTATGCTAATGATTAGGGTCCGACCGAAACTGGTTTTTACGACCAAAATCGAAACCGAATTTCAGCAACAGTCTCAGTTTCGGCCAAAATCGAATCCGAAACTTTCTTACAAGGATCATGTTTTGAGGAAAAAATTAAGAAAACGTTATTATGATTATAATAACGGATACTTAGGTACTTATGTAAGTACCTACTCATTTAATTATAAGTATGTTATTTTTATTAATCTAATCTATTCAGCTTTATAGTGTTCCCACTGCTGGGACTCAGGCCTCCTCTCTAGGAAAGGGAATGGGCCGTTGGATTACGGTACTGGGCTCGCGAAGTGGACCACGCGAGCCCAATATTAGCAAGGCAAGTATTGTACCATAGCACGGGATTGTCATATGCAGTGGCGTGCCTAGGGTTTCAAAATAAGGCAAGCCCAATAAAATTTTAACCAATTTCAAAAAAAGAAAGTTCAGTTTTCGACTGAGAATGTAGGTACCTACGTATGTATCATCGCAATTTTCTCATAAACTACTGGTTAGGTACAATAAATTAAAAGTGAATTCATCCATCTTCTTCTTTCCTCTTCTTCAATTTCACTCTTGCTTGTCGTGCGGTGAATGTGGTAACCAAAGCTCACTGAAAGCATGCTAGTGCTAGATTGAATATAATAAACATATCTGCAATTGCATACCTCCGGTGGCTTTAAAAAAAGCCGTTTGGTTTCCTTCATTGCTTGAGGGAACAAAGTTATGGTAAGTAGTTGCTTGCTTTGTAACAGGACTAACGGGTTACAGACAAAAACAAAACAGAAAGTTACAAAACGAAAGTTAAAAAATAGCTAGATAAAATGTAATAAGGAATTTAAATGAATTATTTATATTCTAATTGGAATCGTCTATCTTTATTAAGAAATGATTTAATTACATCAAAGTAAAATGTTGGTGATCGTTTTAATTCTACCAACAGCTGTTTTTCAATAGCTATCATTGATAATTCGGAAAGACGCTCTTGACCTTGTGTATTTCTCATGGAAACGTTTAAGAGACGAAAAAGCACGTTAAAATAGTTACAACAAGATACGCTAACTTTAACAGCTTGAATAAATATGCAGCACCAGCAATATAACTTAATAGTGTGCGAACAGCCAACAATCCAACTAGTTTTATACACTGATCTATTTTTCGTTTATGCGATTTACTAGTCTGAGAAATACACAGATTAGGCGTCGTTTTTAATGAAGAAATTAACTGTTTTTTCTGAGCAAAGTTTAAAGATTTTACCTTATCTTCGCCAATCAAAACTAGAACGCATTTTAAATCCTCACAAGGTACAATTGCCTCCATTGTTGTAGGTAAGTCACCAAAACAACTGTATCACTGAGAAAATCTAAGAAAACACGAAAAACAACAAACAACAAAAAACAAAAAATCAATTTTCCACTCAAGTAAATAAAACTGAAGTGAGTTGCAAACAGAGTTGCAGTGTTCTCATTTAGGAAAAAAAAAGTCGCCAGGTATATGAAAAATCTAGCAAGATGTCGCAAATTTTTTATTTTTAAGATATTGCTTGAATATATAATTTCATTGTTTTAAAAAGTCGCTAATTTTATTGTTGCTAAATCTTAAAAAAAGTTTCCAAACTCGTTAAAAATCTCCAAGATCTCACAACGTTGCTAAAACGGCAACACTGCAGAGTTGGCAATGTGACGAGGTCACGCATACGCGAGCAACTTCATACGAATGCCCGGCTTAAATCTTCCATACTGATCGATTTGTAGACGCAAAAGGTCCTAACTCGTTATACGGCACGTCGCCATAGGTGCGAAAGAGACAGATATAGTATTTGAAAGCCCGGCAAAAGCCGGTGCGTGTAAGCGAGATAGCTATATGTAGATGCTGCAAATGCGAAACTCTGCGCGCGAACAATCGCGATGTGTAGTAGTGTGGCATAGGTAGATACTTTGTGTTATTTTGATAAGAATTAAGCGCGCGAACTTTTAAATAGTTCGGGTTTGATATTGATTCTCTATCGAGCATTTTAGTAAGGCATCTCGGCATGTATGAAGAAACCGCCACTGGTCATATGGTAAATTGTTGAAAATGGTTCAATGTGGATTGGCTTCTGTGAATCTTTTCTGTCTTGAATATTGTGCAGCTTCTTTGTGAGTACGAGGCCCAGCATTTTGCTGAGCGCTGACCGTTTTGCGTGGATGTGACGCATATCTTACCACTTATAATATAAGTCGTTGCTGTTATTTGTTTTTATTTTTAAGGTATGCGCCATGTTTGACGTAAATAAAATATTTTTCTTTCTTCTTTCTTTTCTTCTTCTAGTCGAAAGCATTAATTTTAAGAGGTGACATGGTTAATTCTTCAATTTCGACTGGCACGTTGCTTATTTTTATGGGCTGTCCTTGGATGCGGTCGCAGTATTAGCGATGGCGAATTCGTCTGTTCGTAGCTTGCAGTTGGATGGAATGTGGTGTGTGATAACTAAGAAACTCCCGGATTAGGTCATGGATTCTTTTCGTTCACAGATTAGTTGCTCCTGTGTTGCTTTCGGGAATATGACAGCGTAGCGGCGATTATCTAACTTTTCCATGGCGGGCTTCGTTAGGCTAATGGTAATTATGTTAAATAGTTTTTCTGGTGTTCGACCTCCAATTATGTTGCAAATGAAGTCTGGCTGAGTTTTCATTTGGTGGTTGAATTTTTTTTCACAGAGGACTCTGAAGTTGCCTTCGGGCAATGTAATTTTTTTGGGCAGATAAACATTATTATTATTATAATGGCTTGCCTATTTTTATTTGGTACAATGACTAATTTATACAACAGGAATTTTAGTGGAGACGTTATGGGAAAAAATGCAAAGACTATTTGGTTTCCATTATAATACGTAAGGGTTTCATTAAATCATAATATTCCCTGTTTACTAAATCTAGTAGTTGGTTTTTGTCATAAATTGTGCCTAATTTATGGATCATATTGCCTAATGTTTCCGTCCCTAACCGCAACCGCAAACTCATCACTCTATGTGATGAGTTCGCGGTTGACCAGAAAGTGCCATCGAGTTCTCTAACTAACTTAATTCGCTTAATAAACTACCTACGTTATTACGTAACGTAGGTAGTTTGAAATATTTACGAGAACTTTACAAATTTTATAAGATTATACTGTTTATACTTATCAGCGTCAAGTAAAGTGTGCAGACCTTCATTTAATCAGGGGAATTTTACTCCATATGAGAAAAAATCTATTAAGATAGCTTAGGTAAATTCAGTCGGTAAGTGCTAGTTTTAGTTCATGTTATTTCGTCATTCGGCTGTGTAAACTAAAGTGACAGTTGTCAACTGTTAACTGATCGGCCATACTGAGCGCATTTGTTTACACAGCCAACTGACGTCACGACCACATAGTAAATATGGCGTCAAGTGCATTCTACAATTTCGTCAAATTACGCGCGAAATTTGAAAATGTGAATTTTAAATGCATTTTTAGGGTAGTTAACGACTGAATAAATTTTTGTGTTTTTTTAGTGTTTTATTAGCACTATAGAATCTAATTGAGTCACTTTTCAAAAATGAGTGCAAAAGCCTATTGTGCTTGATTTTCTCCTAGTTTCGTAATCATTTTTATATGCTAGTTCATCAAGTCTTTGCTTAGACTTAAATGATGATTTTGCTTAATGGCTGTTTGCTGCTGATTATCATTTAAGGCCTGTGTGATCTAGATTACCTGTAACGCTCTAAATTACGGTTCCGAAACCATTCACTAAACCTCTCTTGAAACGATTAGGCTTTAGGCTTTGTAGTTGAGATGAAGCTTTATTTAATTTCGTATGCAAACTATCTAGTTGTAACTCATATAACGTGCATGTGTAATTGCCAAACCTGTCGGTGGCTTTATTTGGTTTAGTTCGTATTTTGTTAATATTGTTGTCTTTATGTGTCAGTTCTATATTCTGAAAGAATGTGTGGTAATGAGTGATGAGTTGCATGGTTCCTAATTTGAAAAGCAACAGTCCAGGTCCATTCTCTAGTCGTTCTAGATTGATCTCCTGCGCCTATGTTCGGCTAGACGTCAGTAACAGAGGTATCCTGCAACAATTTCTTGGTTTTAGGGACACGTTTTAGTCTGGGTTTAGTTATCGGTCCCTTTTTCTTGGAAGTGTAAATATGGATAGGTAAATTAGGACTTTGTCCTGAGTGTATCTGGGAGCGAGTTTAGATCTACTAGCAGAAGGATTTCTAATGAATATTTGCTGGTCGGGCTCATAGTCGACCTCGTCTTCACGAGTTTTATTACGACTCTCTATGAGCGTTGTTCGATTAGCAAGAGATGTCTCGTTGATAAGTTCATATACTTTTTGCATTCGTTCTCTATGGGTTTCGGTATATTGTCTAGAATGTCGGTGATATTCGGGATTGGGTACGTTTTTTCATTAATGTTCCCTAAGTCAACGACAAGAGGCTATTTCTGTTTCCCAGAAGCGTCAGTCTTCTTTAGAACAATCTAAATTGGTGAGCTTCATGCGGACTCAGATGGCCCCTGATCTAACATCTTCTCTACTTGATCACTAACGTATCTATAACTTTTAGTGTAAATTGGGATATTATATGGCATTCTGAATGAACGGACCAGGCATGTTAAAAGAATTGGCTTTTACTAAGGCATGTATATTATTTGGGGGGATGGGCATTTTAAAATTAAATTCCCTGTTGATTAGGTGGCATTCGAGTTGAGGTTTTTTATCCGATAAGCTATCATTTTTACTCTGCAAGTGCATAGTGTTACTCTTCTTGTGCACAAACTCTAGCGCCTTCTCAATGGTTTCTGGTCTCATGGTAAACAAAATCTATAATTCAATCAGTTCCTTTGTTGTTGTTCTGGATTGTTTGTGACTGCATCTGAGCAATTTAGCGAATTATCTAGCCGTTACGTTGAGTTGAAGACGCTTTAATAACTGTGAAGTGTGTGTGTACGTACTATAATTAAAGAGGCGAGTTTAAAATGTGTTAATTGTGTAGCAACATCTATGGCGTCACATAAGAACTAATCCTGCATCGCGCAATCAAAGTTCTCCGCGCGATTAGAACATATAGAACAACCCGAAATCATCTATCGGGCAGTTGCAGCCTACCAGACATAACACCCGTCTGGCCGGAGGATCCTCCCTTTCCAACGGAGGTTTGCGGGACTTTACTCTCTGTTCCGCATACCCCCAAACTGGTGACCCTCGACAAAGAACGTCAGCGCAGCCTTCGTGCAGCTACTACCTCGTGACGACATCATCACTTCCTCAAGCTTTCGAGCAGCGAGCCATACAGCCAGCACCCACGGCTATAAAGGGTATCCTGACCACCAGCATGCCTACATGGTCATACCTGGTCATCACCCTCAGCCTCATCAGCGACCTTGGCGAAGCACACTGCACCTTCGGCCAGTCACATGAAGAGCAATGAAGAACCTCTCCTGATCGACGCAAAGCAGTCAAGCCACTTGCGATTAGAACATATAGAACAACCCGAAATCATCTATCGGGCAGTTGCAGCCCACCAGACATAACATCCTGTCTGGTCGGAGGATCCTCCCTTTTCAACGGAGGTTTGCGGGACTTTCCTCTCTGTTCCGCCTACCTCCAAAATTGCATCGTTTGCTTATCGCGAATATGATATGAAGACACACTTTATTCGATGAGAGTATCTCATCAATACTATTCGTCTGAGAACATGTCCGAGGGATGTAAGTATTTTACGAAAAATATATGAGTGGAGGTAGTGACGAACTCGTGATAAGTTTTCCATGTTGAAAAGTAGTTTCCGTTTAAACCAAAATAAAATGTGCATATCTGCTCAAATTAATCTCAATACCTATAACATACAAATGGTTATTTATATTGTATATTTTTCGTTTGTGTTTCGCTTATTAAATGTTGGTATCCAATGGGCACAACACATTTCTATTGAACTTTGTGTATTTGTATTTAATCAATTCTATTTTGATATCTATGAATACGCTTATTTTAATAAATACTATGTAAAATATCAAATAATTATAATAGACAAGAGCACTTTAAATATAGGTAACAATTATGGCAAAGAACGAATTAAGGACTTCGTTTATTACTTATTTTAAATGCGGACAATGGGAACTCACTCAGTAAGGATAAATACAGTATTTTGTTAGCACTGTATATTGTAATGAAATGTATTTGCTAAGGCAAGTAAACACTTTATATTAGTCTACAAAAGGATGCACGTTTTCCCCGTATGAATCACCAAAAACAAAAGCGAGTTCAGGAACTATCTGCTCAATCAAATAACTCTTTGAGTGACGTTGTTATCCCGAGTCACTTTGTCAGCGCCGCAGTCTAACAACAGTTGCATCACAAATATTGACATACAGACGAACCTTTTTGATTTACTGTTCAATCTGTTTCATCATTCTCCGATATAGGTAGGTATGAATATGTTTTTTAGAGTTTCGTGCTTAAGTCGGCCAAAACGAAACCACAACAAGTGCGGTTGTACGGTTCCTTGAAGCTGTGAAAAAATCAAATTTGTAAGTTAACGAAAAAAAAAGATATGTTGCCAAATACGTATATTTCGTCACTCTCAAGGGAATCAAAATTCCTGGTCTAGCCAGGCTTGCCACCATGGGATCAGGAGGTAACAGTCCTTGCACGCATGCAAGATCTGCGCGTGGAGATGCAACAAGTCGCGGCATGGCAGATAGAGTTTCGGCGGGATCTCATGGTGGAATGGCGGTAGCGACTATCGCAACCCAGTGCTGGGCACGCCTTAATTATGGCGGTAAGTCCCCTCTTTGAGGAGTGGCTGAAAAGGCAACAAGGTGTCCTTACCTTCCGCATGACGCAGTTCCTCACCGAACATGATAAGTTCGGAAGGTTTCTCCACCGGATTCGTGCGGAAGAAATGTCACCATTGTGTGGACAACCTGAACGACACGTTGGAGCATACAGTAGGAGTGTGCCCCGCCTGGGCAGTGCACCACCGCGTTCTCGTGGGGGCGATCAGCAGCAGCGATCTCTAGTGCCGGGTCTTGGTAGAGTCAGGAGGAGTGGCAGGCGGTCACGCGCGAGGCAATAGCCCCTGTGCCCCAGCCACCGGGATTCCGATCCCGATTTTCGGCCACCGTTGGCGCGGGCTTGCGGACGGCTAGCAATGGGTAGCTCGCCGTTTGACCGTCCGGTAACCGTCCGGACCAAGCCCAAGTCGTTGACAGTGCGTAGTGTTCTATGCACGCCTCAAGGAGATGTTAGCAACCGTAGGGGTCGCAGCAGAGTCGAAGCCTACTGGGGCCAAGGGTCTGATTATGAAAGGAAGACTCGGCCCTGGTATGAAAGGCAACGAAGGAACAGGAGTCGGTTTTTAGTCAGTAAAAGTCTAACACTATATCTCGCTCCACCCAAGAGCGGGGGATGTCATTGGATAATTTTCCTATCGAAAAAAAAAGTTTAATTTCAGTATACAACATCGACACTATTGCACGTCCGCGGAAAAAATAGCCAAGTTATTATTAGTAACATGTCAATAAGGTCTCGTTAAAATCGATGTAGCCGTTTCGGAAAATCGATAGAAAAAAAAAACGATTTTAGTTATTTTGATAGAACGTACACAATAATCACCATTTATTTATTCATTTTTATTAATACACATATGTGTACTGTTTGTGACCAACCCGCACTGGGCCTGTGAGGTGGATTACGGCCCATTCCCTCTCCTAGAGAGAGGAGGCCTGAGTCCCAGCAGTGGGAACATTAAAAAAGGCTGATTATGCTATTATTATGCTATGTACTGTTTACTAACACAGTTACTTTATTTCTACTAGTAGTTTTCGAAACATTGCAATGCGGGAATTTTGTGAATATTATTTAATTTACCTTAAGACATAAATCGTAATACAATTAATTAAATATATTAATTCATTAAGGGGCCGTAATTATGTAATTCGCAATGATTCCTTTAATGATTCACTGCATACAACTAAGATCTATTTCTATACATTATTGGTAAACACAATAAAGGGAATTCCAGCAATACAGTATATAAAGTAAATGTTTCACGGATAAGTTATATTCTTCATCAAACCACCGGTCCTTCAGCACATTTATAAATACAGTCATGTATTCAAATATGTGTGTGAAGATCGCTCTGTGCCTAGCTCTGATCGTCAGCATTGACGGTTACGTATTGAAACATGATACACTGCCTCTGACAGCGGAAGGCATGATGGTGGAGATCACTGTGAAAAGCAAGGAAGACCCTCGTCACCCTTTGTTTACGATGAGGTTGGACATCAACGAAAAAAATAAGAAAGTGGTGATTGCAACGGCTGAAGCTTCATCTGGAGAGCCGAAACAGTCCCACGATAAGGTTCCTGCTGTGTCAAGTTTCGGGGATCGCCACGGGATTACCTCAGGTACCTGCCCGGAAGGTTATGTGGGGAGAGCTGGATTTTGCTTCCCTAGCGACGACGCTTGAGCAAATGGACTGACTATTCATACCTTCAAATATTGTGATCAACGCTGCTTCCACGCTAATGAATTCAATAAATGTTTTGTTTATATCAAACTTTTTTTTTTTAACTTAATTTTCCTTGTAATTACGCTATCCCACCATAGAAAATAAGGCCGGTTGATAGAAAAAATATTTTTACCATTGAATACCGTTAAGGTAGAATTACATTGCACACACATGTGGCACATACGCCGATCTGGGAGCGTCGGTCTCTATACATTTCATATGGTAACTAGACTTGGAGAGCTACATTAGAACCGTGCCATGCGACGCCACGCGACGTCACGTCAAATCAGACGTGGCCCACGTGTGCGTCGGTGTAAACGTAGTTCTAGCTTTAAGCTATTCTGTAAACTTTACAATAGTTGTATTTTCAAAATGATTCAGTGTCTATGGTCATATTAAAATAGTCTAATGCTTTCACTATTACTAGGATGTTTGGATTGAAAAAGTTTAGTGTACAACTGTCTTCAAAATATTTTACAAATAGTGGACTAGACATTCCATAGACACTTATTGTTTTTCAAGCACATGACCGGTAAATCAGCCGTTTGGGGAAAACCTGGGTCCTTACCATGACGTGTTAAAGGTATGTCACTCGTGCGAGAGAGAAAGAGAGACAGAGCTATACACTCTATATAGCTTCGTCCCTTTAAAAAATCAGTTAAGGTCGTTAAATGGATCGTGGTAAGAGCTAGTGGTAAGGCCTCCACCAGGATCTTTCTCAGTTAAGACGGTGGTGGTTGGCAAGTATGTTGACTGTTATTTTGTTTCTGATAGCCTGACCATCATCTTACCTGATGGTAAGGGATGACGAAGTCAACGATGGAGCACGCTTGCCTAAAAGTAACCTTTTCATTCTTGACTTAAAAATCCCCGGTTGTAGTTATCAAAAAACGCCGACAGTCCGGTAACCGTTCGGACTGAGTCCAAGTCGTCGACAGCGCGTACTGTTCCACGCGCGCCTCAAGGAGATGTCAGCAACCGTAGGGCCCTAGCAGGGTCGAAGCCTACTGGGGCCAAGGGTTTGCTTCTGAAAGGAAGACTCGGCCCTGGCACGAAAGGCTACGAAAGAATAGGAGTGGGTTTTTAGTCAGTAAAAGTCTGACATTATCTCCCGCTCCGCCCAAGAGCGGGGATGTCAATAGATGATTTTCCCACCGAAAAAAAGACTGCGGCAGGGAATTTCACTCTTTAGTTGTATGCATAATGACTGTGTTCCCAGAATGTCTTCTGCGTGTGAGTTCGATGTCTTAATGTCTACCGTGTACTGTTGTCGCTCACCGTGCGACGTGTGGCCTGGTGACGGCTCAGGTGGTGGAATAACATAGTAAGAATTCTATAGGTAGCATTCCGGGAAATTCCCTGAAAAGCTAACTGTAGAAAACCGACAGGCTAGCAAGTCTGCGTCAACGCTCTAGACTTCGGAGCCATATTACGACTGTTGAGTCATATTACGACTGTTGAGTCATATTACAGAATAGTTTGTCTTACATAGTTTCACGAATAAGTAATTTACATATTTCACTATGTGGAAAAATGGAGCACCAAAAATTAACTATTCATAGAAAATACCAATTTTTTTAAATATACGTGTATGAACAATAATGAACTAACATGGACTAACTTTGTAGGGTGATTCTTTGAAACCGAGGGAATATGACTCAATCATATGGCCTAACTTTTTTTTCAATTTGGTTTTTAATTGCATATTAGTTTTCCCGGTTACTAAATGTAATAACATATATCAAAGGCACTCATTTGCGCCCAATGGCTTACGATTTAAAACGTGCTGATTAATTAGTCAGCCATATTAATGATGATCAAGGCAGAATCATGAGACTTTACACCAAATTAATTGGAATTTTATTTTTATTTTATTGTAATCGGAAAACAAACAGTTTTAACAACTAATAAAAAGAACAAATTATGCAACTATTAACCAATGACTTGTTTTCGCATTTAAATCGCTATGAAGAGCTTGCTCGATAGAGCAAAACAAAAAACAAAGTTAATAACAATGATGACATGCACTTTAACATTTTTCAAGTAAATGATTATTTTAATTAGTAATTACTATTTATAATAATTATAATTATTTTAATTCATTTTCAATAGATTTTATACTAAAGCCGTAAGAACTATGAAAAAATCCCTAGATGTTTTAGTGGTAAACCAAACTGGGGAAAAACATATTATAGGTTGGCTGAAAAGTTCGTACGCTGACACATTGATGGTACTATAATAAAATTCATATGATTGTCAGTTAGTACCAACCTTCGTAATATACGTGTATAATAAACTTCATGGCTGTCGGACCATTGGTTCTTGAGATATAAAAATGAGAGTGAAGCAACTTTATATATGCCTATATGTATATTATATATGATATTTATTTATAGGAAAGGTATTATTAATTTTATAATAAATGTAATATAAATAAATGTAGTTAAATATATTTCATTTTTATATTTAACTACATTTATGTATTATTTGATAGCTTAGATTAAGATTTCACACATTCTTCTTCTCTTGCTCCCTACACACTATTGTCTACATTTCTTTTGATTTCTCCTTTCGCAGGTCTGCTGGAAGAAATTTCTTTGGAAATAAGCAGTACCTTTGTATTCATGTCTACTTTGTATTGTCTTTTTCTGTTTTTGTGTATACATAAATAGTAAAATAAATAAATAAACATTTTTTTTGTTAAAAAATGGATGGAATATATGTTATCTTAATTTATTTCATTTGAATAATATATGTATTCAACTTTTGTATTGAGATCTTCATAGAAAAGTGATTAAATTATTGAAAAATCCTTTATAACACTATCTTCATTTAATGGGGTTAGTGTTTTTCCAACTTTGCTATCGCAATCTATAAAACAATAATTTTATTCAACTTTTAACCGACATGAAAAAAAGGGAGTTCGGTGTTAAATAATAAATAAATCAAAGTCAGAAATACTGACTTTAGCAATTAAACTCCATCATTATCGTCATTTCAGCCAAAAGGCATCAACTGTTGAACATTGGCTTGTCCCAAGTTTCGCCTAAATGATCGGTCCTGTGCATCACGCATCCATCGGTACACGTACAAGGTACCTGCACTTTATAATTTCATAATGTTTATTTTCAAATAAAATAAAAACTGGGCAAGTCGAACTCGCGCACTGCGGGTTCCGTACAAACTTGAAAGATAAATTGCGGTTTACGATTTATAACGTATTAAAAAAAAAACTACTTGCTTGATCTCGTTCAAACCAATTTTCGGTGGAAGTTTGCTTGGTAATGTACATCTTATTTTTGAAAAATTATTTTATTCTCTTATTTTAGAAATTACAGGGGGGGGCACACATTTTACCACTTTGGAAGTGTATGTCGCGCAAACTATTCAGTTTAGAAAAAAATGATATTAGAAACTTCAATATCATTTTTGAAGACCTATCTATCCATAGAGACTCCAGACGTACGGGTTAAAAAAAATAATTGAGTTTCAGTTCTAATCATGGGGAACATTGGGGATATTTATAGTTATTTTTTTTTGTTTTAAATTGTTAATGCGGTTCACAGAATACATCTACTTACCAAGTTTCAATAGTATAGTTCTTATAGTTTCGGAAAAAAGTGGCCGTGACATACGGACGGACAGGCAAACAGACATGACGATTCCATAAGGGTTCCTTTTTTGCCATTTGGCTACGGAACCCTAGAAATGTGGGTTTACAATAACAGTAAGCCGAGAAAACCCGGTCGCGTGCGAGTCATTCTTTGGCGCGGTTTAAGGAGCTCTTGTTGTTTTTCTACTGAGACTAATTAATTCTAATACTAACGAACCGGACAATCGTTTGTTTATTATGTATTTCACAATATTCCTTGGAATTTGGGTAGGTACTGACCAACCTATGAGTAGGTCATTAGGTCTGGGCGCCTTTGAAGGTTTCCCCTCAAAAACAAAAAAAAGGTAGGTTAGGTAGGCATTAGGTCGGCCAAACATTACAATATATAATTACTATAGACCGTATTATTTATATCTATTATGCAATGTTTGAAGTCCTAACCGTGTAATCAAAAAACTACTATGATGTCGAAGGAGATCACATACATAGCGTAGGAACCTTGTTTCCATATGGGTTGGTCGGAATAGATAATTTTAAAGGGCCAAATAAATTACTAATTAAAAACAAATAAAGTACTAACTGACCCGGTAGACGTAGCTTTCTGTCTTATCTATAAATAATAATTTAATCTATAAATAATAAAATTTGAAAATAGAAAACCAGACGACTTGGTTTTCTATTTTCCAATTTTCTGCACATTTTTCTTTTCGTAAGATTACAATCATTTAAAATAATTTAAAATTTGGCTATGGAGCAACTGTGGTCGATGGTCAATATTGTGACAAAGCTCCTTAGGGCGTTTTCAATTTATGCGTTCCTTATTGCAACCGGCTGGCTGCCGCACGTTTACCGTGCCGCAGCCGGCCGGTTGCTGTACGTTAGCAGTCTGATAACAAGCGCCTAAATTGAAAACGTATCTGGCTGCCGTGCGTTTGTATTCAACACCGAATTGAACACGGGTTGCCGTCCTGTTGTCGACCGTTCGCCGGACGGTTGCTGCACCGCGTGCATTATATGAAAAGTGCGATTGTCCGTACATAGTACGACGAACCCGCAGCAGACCATCAAAAAATGCATAAATTGGAAGACCCCTTAAAAAAAAGAACATTCGGAACGTACTCGAAATCTTAAAAAAAAAAAGATTTACTAGTGCGCCTGACCATCAATGATTGCATCTCCGCTTACCATCAGGTGGGATCGCAGTCAAGCACTGGTTTATAACAATAAAAAAAAAAATAATTATAAAATCGGTAAAGTCGTTCTCAAGTTCTGACGCGACCAAGGAAAATAGGGATTAATTTTTATATTATAGTGGCTGACCTGAAAAACGATTTTCTTTCTTAGCTATATCTCAGCGAGACTGCGACGGTTAAATAGACGTTTTCAGTAATTTTCTGCACATTTGTCTTAATTTTTCGTTTTTATTAGAAACTTCTGACAATAACAAACACAACAAAAAAGAATTCGCGACATTAGTCCCGCCGTTCACGCGTGATGATATGACCAAGGAAAATAGGAATTCATTTATATATATGTCGGAGAAGTCAATAGTACGAAAGCTTATGTATGTGGCAACAACATCGTCTCTCGGAGACTGTTTCACGGCTCGTTGTGTGAAGTGAATACCTAAAGCTTGCATTATAATAAATCAGTTGTATGATCTGGAATAATTTGTTTATTGCTCGATACCCAGCCATCGCCCACAAAACAGAGTCCCTGGACAGAGCTTCAATGATGATCGGCATCCTTGCGCCGACATATACAATATATATAGAATAGCTGCCGCCCGCAGTGCCGTGAAATTGTTTCTCACTTTTCAATAGGGTTCTGTACCTGAAAGGAAAAAACTGAACTCTTATAAGATCACTTTATTGCGACCTAAACGACCGTATCTTTTCTTAAAGTTAGAAGTTTGATTTTTCACAGCTTCGAGGGACTGTTAACCCTGAGTATATGGTTTTAATTTCAAGTCGATATCTCCACGCGGCCCCAAGATAAAGGGTTTTGACAGACAGACTGACTGACAGACAGACAGACGGACGGACAACAAGGTAATCCTATACGGGTTTCGGTTTTTTCCTCTTGAGGTACGGAACCTTAAAAAAAGGTCCACTCACATCTGTGTATTTGAGTGGTCCTATTCAGTCAGTGCAAGTCTTTGCCAGTATTTTCTTTAATACGGTAAAAAATCTTTTCTAGAAACCAAATTTTTTAAGACAAAAATTCAAAACTGTATCTGCTGTTTGTAAGTGTTGCGTCGTACCGTGCAGTGTGCAGTATCTAGTTTAGTAGATTTTTAAAAATCTACGCAAGTTTCAAAAGCTCGTTATTCTCGGGACTGGAAGAATCAGTGTCGAGTCTTAAAAATGCGGAATAATCGTCGAGACTCTCGAAATTTTTTAGACCGAGACTCCCAGAATGGGCTTTCATCCTGGGAGTCTCGGTCTAATTCCTACATGGAATAAAATTAAAGAACTACTTTGAGTAGAATTTCAGAACAGAGATGTAAAGAATGGCTTAATATTGTAGGTAATGATTTACCATACTACGGCATGTAGTATGAGGAAAATTACGCATATTACTAACGTAATAAAGGAAAAAAAATCCTAAGAGACAAATCCATTTACGTCATCAAACGGTATATAAAGTCCCGCTTGAACAGGACCAATTGTACTCCTCAATTGGGCAGCGATCCTTCGCCACATTAATAAATACAATCATGTATTCAAATATGTGCGTGAAGATCGCTCTGTGCCTGGCTCTGATCGTCAGCATTGACGGTTACGTGTTGAAACATCGCACCCTACCTCTACCAGCGGAAGGCATGACTGTGGAGATCACTGTGAGAAGCAAAGAAGATCCTCGTCATCCTCTGTCGACAATGAAGATCGATATCAACGAAAAGGACAAGAAAGTGGAGATGTCGATGGCTGAAGCTCCATCAGGAGTGCTGAAACATCTCTCGAAGGCAAACAACGAAGAAGAAATTCTGGGAGACCGAACCGGTATTACAGTCGGATCGTGCCCTGCGGGTTTCACTGCTCGCGGTTTTTTCTGTGTACCCAACGACTATTAGACTAAGAATTACTCCAGACTATCTGATAAATACTGTGATACATGCTTCTATTTTGTTGATAAATAAAACTTTATTGTGGAATACATCTGTCTTTTGTTTATTGTTAAAGTGCGAGTGCCTCTTCCTTTTATTTAAAACTAGCTTCTGCCAGCGGCTTCGCCCGCGTGAAAGAAGGTTCCTCCTAACAAACTTTGGTAGATATTTATAAAATCTACAATTAATTAAAACATTTTATGGTTCTATCTTTTATAGTTTAGGCAGCGTACGCAAAATAACTAACTTTTCTGGTTGACTTTTTACACCTTGTGTCCGAAAAACTCAAATATCTTACGGAACCCTATATTTTTCCAAAATAAAATATAGCCTATGTTACTCGTGGATAATGTAGCTTTCGAATGGTGAAAGAATTTTTAAAATCAGTCCAGTAGTTTTTGAGCCTATTCATTACAAACAAACAAACAAAGTTTTCCTCTTTATATTAGTGTAGATAATCAGTTCGACATAGATTTTACTCCTAGTTTCCCTTGCATATTGTTCATAAAATAACAACGCGCTCTACTATGAGTGGACAGTTATAATATATGGCTTTGCCTTAGCGTGAGACCAAATATGACACATTAAGAACAGGAAGGAATATAGCGAAACATACAAATGTGCCAATGTTTGTAAGTAGGTAGAGTGAGCGGTCGGTAATATATCTCATCGATTTTAGAAAAAAGTTTCTGTCAATCATACTGGCGATAAAAACTATTTTTAAAGCCCAATGAATTCTAGTACAGCTCGAATATTCTTTAGAAATGCGTAATTCTTTATGGTACTGTTACCATAAAGAATTGTACCACATCTTCGTCAATGTCTGTACATTGACGAAGATGTGGTACAAGTCTGCCAAACTTTTCCTATACCGTTCAGTGATAGTCAGAATTAACTTGGTGACACGTAAGAAGGCACCAACGAGCTATAGTTCAACAAGTACCAGAGAAACAAAATTAGCTATCCTGCTTCCTAAAAACAAAACTAATCAGACAAAAAGAAGTAAGAAGAACCGGGCAAGAACATATTGGATTTGGAAACCTATGAGATAAAATATTGAGATTGTTTGTAGATATACCTATATCTACAAACAATAGATATCTAACAATCGATAAATCTATAATAGGTACCTACCTAGACTTATAGTTCTTCAAAATCACTGAATAAAAATGGTACCTACCATGGATATTTTATTTCAATTATAAGAAGAAATGTTACAAACGCTTGAATGCACGAAAAATTTCTAACGTCAAGTTAGAGCCAAGATCAAGTAACCTACCTATAATATCATGGCGATTGTATACTTTTTTAACTGAGTGTAATCATTAAATTGAAAGATTATTATTATTATTCCATTTATTTATTGTTATACATATTTATTAAATTTTCATATATTTCTTTAAAAAATATATAAATAAAAAAAAACATTTAAAAATATATTATTAACCGTAATAAAATGGAAATAAATTGCTTGAAATAGTTCAGTTAACCATTTTATCAATGATTCTCTTCACGTTAAGAATCTGTGTTCTTCTAGCAATCTTCTACTATTTTGTCGTTCTCATACTTCTGATTTTGTTCATTCTTCCTTTCAAATACAGTCGATCTTTCTGTGAATGCGCTGTGCTGCGAATTTCAAGTATTTTACTGTAAGAACTTAATTATTGAACAGTTTGTTGACAAACAGTGAAAGGTAATATCTAGAATACTCGGAGTGACTCGATATAAGATTTCACTTCTTTTGACGGTAAAAGTGTTCGAAACTTGGCATGCATGTTTTTGATGGAATTGATAAATGATATTTATTTTGTAAGTAGGTTTAAAAAAACACTTTAACACGTCATTTTTTTTGTCATTTTAAACTAGATGAGGCCGGTGTTTCCTAGCTGACTACCCTGAGAAGAAACACCGAAACAAACTCAGGGGTCAAAGTCTCTTTTAAAATCCATACAGTTAATATGTAATGGTCAAATCACATGAGAACAGTGCAGATTTGTCTGAGATGGTCTTTTGAAGAAAGAACCATACAGATTTGAGTGGACCTGTCCAGTCAGTGCAAGCATTTGTCAGTATTCGCAAAGCTCAACCCAGGACTACTAAGGAGCTCAACGACTTGACGAACAATACCAAGGAAAGGACATTTGGGTAGGCCGCAGAATATACTCAAATTGCCAGACATACGTTAAAATTACTGAAAAGGAAAAAAAAGGCAATCAACATTGTTCTCACGTTCACAATAATACAAGTAAATATATAATTTACAAAATGTAATTTACTTAATAAAGTAAATATTGATGTCAAAAATAATAATAAATAAAGTCAAATTGCAAAATAAAAATAATCTACAATATCAAATTGTAAAATAATCATAATAAAGGGCACAATTGAAAATAAAAACAAAAGAGAAAAATAAGACAACAGTTGTAGTGGGTACTGGAGCAGGTCAATCCCAAGCCTTTTCGTCCTCAACATAGTCCTTTATAGAGTAAAAAGCCTTTTGACAAAGTTTTCGCTTTACAAATGTTTTGAATTTATTAAGGCTTAGTTGTTGAATATGACTAGGAAGTTTATTATAGAAGTGTATACATTAATTAACTTTTTTTTTTTTTTATTGTTCCATAAATACAGTCTTTTTTACAGTTTTGGTTTCTTTTGTACCATTAAACCAGAATTGGTTTGTATTGGTACTCACATTCGCATAACAACGCTTACTTAATCAGTAATGCTTACCAAAAAAAAAAAATATAAATTGCGATATTACATAAATTCAATTAGGTAACATTCATACACCATTGCGGGTAAAAACCTAAATAAAAAATAATCGCACGAGACAAAGGAACGTAAACATCTATTAGTACGTGGATTTGTAGGTACTTGAATAATTTGTACGTTACGTATCTACGGAGCTTTGCGCTATTGGTTACTCATTATAACACAGGTTTAAGTCATTGTATACAGGTGGTTCACTTTTCTGGAACTTCAATGTGGTTTCTTATGTTGTTGCTTTAATATCGAATTTTAATTAAGCTTGCTGTTATGATCAATTTAATTTGTATGGCAATGTATAATTTAATTTGTAACTACAGTTTTTATTTTTTTATTATTATTTGTGTTTGTTTTGAAATTGGGACTTTGTGCCTGAATAAATAAATATTGAAAACTGCATATAAGTATACGCTTTTGTACCCATGTTTTCCTTTATATTGTATGCAACTGTCATGTTGTCTCTCTCCCACCCTTGGTGGACTGGTATAGAATGCCTAAAGTAGTAAGTCCGCCATTGTACGTTTGTGATGCAAGAAATTTAAATAGTAAAATGTTGATGCAAGTTTTAGTATAGGTATGTAACCCTACATTATTTCGCAT
This sequence comes from Mythimna vitellina, assembly GCA_949316375.1. Taxonomy (NCBI): domain Eukaryota; kingdom Metazoa; phylum Arthropoda; class Insecta; order Lepidoptera; family Noctuidae; genus Mythimna; species Mythimna vitellina. The sequence continues at coordinate 9,073,081 of OX438703.1, read as the reverse complement.
TTTATTATGTCTATATTAGAATCGCTAGACATCTATAGCCCTCTGTTTTTATTTTCTAACAAAGTAGTTCAAGAATTCTCTGTCCGTCTTTTCTCCTCCTCCTAAGCTAAGTCACCAAATGATATTCTGGTGGGTTAAAATCATCATCATAATGTAATAAAAAGCTATAAATAAACATTTACAAGATACAATGTATATAATAATTTACACACTGACTGCATAACGTATTTGGTAATTATATTACTTATTTAATACAGAGTGATTCACTTAAAATTAGTATAGTATGACGTAATTCGACCAGTTAGGCATTTAGGAAAATAAAAACTAATTTAAGGTATTATATTATTCAGTTTACGTCATTAAATGGTATATAAAGTCCTGCTGTAGTAGGACCAGGCACACTCCTCGATTCTTTCCTCAACTGGGCAGCACTGGTCCGTCAGCACATTAATAAATACAATCATGTATTCGAATATGTGTCTGAAGATCGCTCTGTGCCTGGCTCTGATCGTCAGCATCGACGGTTACGTGTTGAAACATCGCGCCCTGCCTCTGTCAGCGGAAGGCATGACTGTGGAGTTCACTGTGAGAAGCAAAGAAGACCCTCGTCACCCTATTTCGACAATGAAAATCGATATTAACGAAATGGACAAGAAAGTGGAGATGTCGATGGCTGAAGCTCCATCAGGAGTGCTGAAACATCTCTTCAAGGCAAGCAACAACGTGCAGACTCTGGAAGATCGTGTTTTGGTTTATGGTCAATGCAGTGAGGGAGAAGAGTTCCGCTTAAATGTTTGTGTACCAAAAAATGAAAAATCAGACGACTATAAATCAGACTAACAATCCTAACAATAGCAAATCGTGTTACAATGAACAACTAGTGATGAATGAATTAACTAAGAACTACCAAAAGACTCTGATAAACACGCACGTGCTTCTATTTTGTTCGTAAATAAAACTTCATTGTGAAATACATCTGTCATTTGTTTTTGTTAAATGCAGAGTGAGCAACTCTTCCTTATATACTAAGATCCCAGAGCGATCCAACATAACTTATTTTCACATGGATGAAACCTTAGGTTCTCAGTAGTGTCTTATGTGCTTTGAATACCTGTGTGTTTGTGGGTCTCCACTTTGGAGCCTCTGGGCAGGTACCAGGTGAGAAAGGGAACGAAAAATAAGAGTGACTTAGCTTGCTTGCTTGTTTGCGTGCTTGGGCTAGTGCTGCAAAATGCCACCTAGCAGCTATGGACTACGTGGAAAGGCGTGCGAAGAGGCTAATTAGTGATCCAGATTTGGTTAAATCCAGTCTTCAAAGCCTTGAGCATAGGCGCAGGGTAGCCAACCTTTCGGTGTTTTACAAAATGCATTTTGGGAGAGTGTGCGCGGGAATTGCGTGACTTGATTCCGCCATCTCATTTCTACCATCGGACAACCGGACGTACGGTGAGTATCCACCCTTACGTTGTTGAAACCTCTACGGTCCGGACTAAGCGTTTCCCTTGTCGTTTATATCGCGTACACCGAAGGACTGAAACAATTTGCCTGCTGAGGTTTACCCATCCGATTATAATTTGGGTGTCTTCAAGGCTAGAGTGAATAGGCTCTTCATAAACTAGTGCAGCGATTGCATCACTGCTTACCATCAGGTTCGATCGCAGTCCAGCACTAGTTTATATCAAATAAAAAAAAAAACTTAAATTTTTATGGCTGATTTTATATTTTTTTTGTAGAATATTATTCTACCAAACATCCAGTCAGTGCATGGAATCGTCTAACTCGCTCTGAAACGTGGAAGTGCTTACGTGAGCTTGACCATAAATACAGTTTGTAAATATCGGCGCAGATACTTGTATTACAACTCAAACTGTAGCTAAAGAGTTTGTCTACTATGTTATAGAACTAAAACAAGAAAAATAAAAACACTTAACTAATTAAAACTATAACTAAAAAGTCACACGTCAATATACAACCCGCGCCTGATCGTTCCCGGTGCAAAAGTTCCCATAATACTGGCCGCATTACCTCGCTGAATAGCGATGGCCATCCTTTGCACCAAGAACGACCCGGACCGGGAGTCACCCGTTGCCTCCCAGAGCCTATGTTATATAAAAAATATGTTTGTGGCAGGTAATAGTATATAGCAATGAGCATCTAAATCTATAAACACTATGCAAGTGTTACACCATTTCAGAGAGCTTATAATGTAATAGTAAAAATACACATTTTTTTGTATACACAAAATAAGCTATATAGTTGTTATTATGTTTACTAGAAATATTTATCTCAACACATGTCATTTTAGCGTATCTGAAACTTTCAATTAGATTTTTGATAGTTGTTGAAATTTGCCGAAGTTCTATAAAGGACGTTATTTGATAGAGAATTTAATATTATTATACAAAAACTACTTGTTACTACTATTTATTTATTTATTTATTTATTACATTTTAAAGAAGGCTTACAGACTAACAAAATAAGTGATACAAAAAGTATGATATTTTCAAATCGCTAATTACAAGCCTCCACATGTAGACAAAAAAAAGATATATATTTTTAAAGTAATATATCGTGATGGAAAGTACATATCACAATTAATAATATTTTTTTGTTTTTTTTTTTTTTTTTGCTTACTGTACTTGTATGCTTGGTGACCTTAGTAGAGCTTCCGAAAGAGTGGGACTTAAAATGAACATGGACAAAACCAAAGTCATGGTAAACAGCAAAAATCGGGGACTCTACACTCGAAGTTGTGGACGACTACGTTTACCTGGGACAGACGGTCCAGTTGGGAAGGTCTAACTTCGAGAAAGAGATGAATCGTCAAATCCGACTCGGCTGGGCAGCGTTCGGGAAGCTGCGCGGTATCTTCTATTTGTTCTTCTATTTGTTTATTGTGCAAGCCTACCACAGTGTTGTGTTTTTAACCCAAAAGCTGACTGGTAGAGAATGCCTTGTTGCATTAAGTCCGCCTATGTGCCACTACTGTACATGAAGTTTAAAAAAATAAATTCTATTCTGGGAACCCATTTTTATGTATATTTAATTTAATAAATAATTATTTATTGAATAACATTTATAGTGAATCACTCTATAATGACGAAAGTAGATATCTAAGAATGTGTAATTAATCGCATGCACTGAATTATTGGTTACATTTATGCAGTTTCAGACGTAGTCACGGGCAATAGTTAGTGCGTAATAAAGGGAAAAACAAACAAAGTATTTCCAGTTAACGTCATTCTGTGGTATATAAACTCCTGCTTTATCTAGTACAGGTACACTCATCAACTGGCCATCGGTCTTTCGCCACATTAATAAATACAATCATGTATTCAAATATGTGTGTGAAGATCGCTCTGTGTTTGGCTCTGATCGTCAGCATCGACGGATACGTGTTGAAACATCGCACCCTACCTCTACCAGCGGAAGGCATGACTGTGGAGATCACTGTGAGAAGCAAAGAAGACCCTCGTCACCCTCTGTCTACAATGAAGATCAATATCAACGAAAAGGACAAGAAAGTGGAGATGTCGATGGCTGAAGCTCCATCAGGAGTGCTAAAACATCTCTCTAAGGCAAACAACGACGTGCCAACCCTGGGAGATCGTTCAGGTGTTATGGTAGTTGGTAATTGCGCTGAGGGAGAGACTTCTCGCGGTCATATTTGTGTACCCAGAGAAGTCGAATCAGACGACTATGATCAGACTAAGAATTCTAGCAATAGCTAAGATGATAAACAAATAGGAGATGCATTAATAAACTAAGAACTACCAAAACTATCTGATGAACACTGTAAAACATGATTCTATTTTGTTGATAAATAAAGCTTCATTGTGAAATACGTTTGCCATTGGTTTTTATTAAATGCTTCAGAGTGAGCACCTCTTCCTTATAAGTAAGTGAATCTAGCTGACGTAAATTTTCCTCTTAATTTTATGTGGATATTTTCCATGAGAACAACGACGTACTCATATGTGAGTTCAGAGTTCAAAATTAGGCCATACCTTACTCCACCGTAGGCGAGGGCTTGCGGACGGCAAGCATAGGTAGCACGCCGTCCAGCCTTCCAATCACCTTCCGGAAAAAGCCCGAGTCGTCGATGATGTTTAGTGTTCCACGCGCGCCTCAAAGAGATGTCAGCAAAACCGCAGGGGGCAACAGCAGGGCCGAAGCCTACTGGGGCCATAGTTTAGAACATAGAAGTAGGTTTTAGTCAGTTTAAGTGTGACACGCCCTCCCGCTTTGGCCTAGGGCGGAAACAGTCATTGGATGATTTCACACCTAAAAAAAAGGCCGTACCTTACTGTTAGAACAAATATGAAACGGCGCCTCAAAGAGCTGTTGGCAATAATAACGGGGCTCGCTAGGAAAGAAAAGATTAATATTAGACAGAAATTTATGGTTATAGTAGGAAAAATGTTAGATAGTAAATTAAAAGAAGGCGTGATGGAGATATAAAGGATAAATGATAGATTTATAGAATGTGGTGTAATAGATTGCGATATTGGATGTAGTCAGAATGTAGGTATGCAACACAAGTTTTGAAAGGATTTTGATACATCTTTTATGATCATTCCTGTACATGAGGAATTGATAGTTTGAAGTGATTTAATGGATATCTGGGAAGAATAAGAGGTGTTTATAAAAGAGTAAGTACATGGGGATGGGGTTTCGGAAGTCCGAACAATGAAGCAGAAACGCTACTACCGTTACCGTATTTGACCAGTATATACTTAGTTCCAGAAAAGAGATGAGCACCTGATCACGTACACAAGTGGTATCCACAAACGCTAATTTCCTTAAATTGGCGCAACAAGCACATAAAGCACGTCAACGACTGCAAGTGCTTGGAGAAGACCTAGACTCACAGCACAGACCCCTGGTCCTGGTATCCATGTTCAAAGTACAGTATAACAAAGGCAGAGTGTGCTACCCTCAAAATAAAATGGTATATGTAAGAGAGGATTTTTTTTTCGAATCAAGGTCTATCAAAAATTTTATCTGAGAATTTTATCAATTTACACTAAAGTAATTCTCGATTATACCTACTTAATACATATTTAATAAAAACAAATATTACTATTTAAAAAATATCTGAAATCAATTTAAAAAATATCAGTGAATTTCTTTTTAATCTGATGATACACTCGTTGAATTGAAGCTTCAAAGTCTTGAGCATCGACGTTTTAGTTACGAGTTGTTAGCCTGTCGATTTTCTACCGATTGCATATCGGGGAAAAGAAAATAAAGAAAAAAAAAAATTATTTAGCACACAGCCACACACAATGAAGACAGATGATGAGTGATGGGAGTGTGTATCGTAATTGCATAATCTAATTTTGCCAAGCTCTTTTTACTATCGAACCATCAGATATACGGCAAAGCGCCATCGGTACATGGTGGACATCCCACATAGATAAGAAGTGGAATTCCCTACCGGAGTCTGTGTTCCTTGATTGCTACAACCTGAGAGTCTTTAAGTCAAAAGTGAATAAGTTACTTCTAGGCAAGCGTGCTCCATCGTCGACCACACCTTCGCTTCATCAGGTGAGATTATGGTCAAATTCGCCACCATTTTATAACTGATAATCCCTTTGGAACGTGTCAATATTACGTACTGAGTCATAAGTAGAGAATACACGCGTAGATATATATATTTTTAATTACTGTGAAGGCGTCGAATTTTTGTTGATAAAATTTTTTTGAGTTGCATTCTATAAACACATTGTACAAATAGTTTATTGCGTCGACTAGCTTTAAATAGGTGCCACTGAACCGTACTTCATGTCATTTTGAAATTATGTTTGATGAAGTATATTTCGTCGCGCTTTTTTGGTATGTTTTTTTTTTTCTATCATCTTCAAATATTTTTGGTAATAACTTTAATCTCATTATTTTACTTTAGCACATCTGCTCTGAGCGCAATAGTAATACCAGCAGATCAAGAATATGCTCCTCTTATTCTAACACCTTTCGTCGAAAATGGAGAAACGGAAATTGCAAAAGAATTGTCGACAGTGGATTCCAGTTTGTTCGCCGGAGTCAACAGTCACGCCGCGTACTTCACTGTTGACCAAATTCGCAAGTGGAACTTGTTCTTCTGGTATTTTCCCGCACAAGGAGTTGATTTAGATAACACACCGTTGGTTATCTGGCTACAAGGAGGACCTGGTGGTTCTTCTTTATTTGGTTTATTCAACGAAATTGGTCCAATAAGGATTGTTAACAACACAGGTAACAACTAAATCACAATAAATTCGTACATTTAGTTTGATAGGATCGTATAATGTCTAAAAAAAATTTCAGTGGAAAAAATGCCTATCACATGGGGTTCCAGCTACTCATTGCTGTTCATTGACAATCCAGTAGGAACTGGATTTAGCTTCACTGAGGGAGGAGAATACGCCACCAATGAGGATGAGGTGAAAAGAATTGGCAGTATCAAATGGAACTGTTTCCAATGGAACTAAAGTGATATTTATTGAGTTCCTTATATTTGCAGATCGGCGCTTGTCTCTTAAGCTTCATTCAGCAGTTCCTTTTAGTTTTCCCAGAATTGAGAAAAGCACCTTTATTCATCGCTGGCGAATCATACGCCGGAAAGTATATTCCTGCGTTTGGACACTACATTCATAACAATCAAAATGAGTCCATGCCAATTAATTTGAAGGTTAGTTCTTATCATACAATGAGTGAGCACTTTTAGGATTTAGTGTGAAAATCGCATTAGAAAGGAATTTTTATGGAGCGACTTAGTTTCCAACATTTGCTGATTTCAAGCATTACTTACTTTCGACTAACTTTATTTCAATCTAAAGTATTGTACTGTGTAAAAGAATGTAAGTATCTCAGTTCAGCGTGTCTCTTGGCACGGGCCTCCTCTAATATCTTACATTGTCTTCTATTTCTAGCTTTATTTATTAATACACAATGCATGTACGTTGATAAAATGACCGTAAAAATACTACCTATCTTCCTAGGGGATAGCTAGAATAAGATTTATCTAGATAAATTTAATTCGACAACGACGAGTAAAAAATAACAGCCGAACCTTTGCCCATCAATTTTATTTGTTCTGCTGTCAAAAATAGCGCATTTTGATGCAAGTGGAGAAACTTTGTCGTTGCTACCGAGGCGGAATTTGCCTCGGCCGCAGGCGAGGGTGTTTTATGAGCCGAGTGCTGCAGTGAGTTTCCACGTGTATTAAATGACGTTTTTCAATATACTTGCGAAGAAATAAATAAACAGGGGCTGCCTGACGACTCATGGGGAATGTAAAAAACAGTAAATTGCGTGCCTAAAAACGGCTAAAATCCGCTCCTATCTCTAGACAGGAGCGGATTTTTGAGTATATTGAAAATTAATATTATCATTTTGAAATTGGAAAATGTATAGGTTTTTTTTTTTTTTTTTTTATTGGGTGGGAAAATCATCCTAATGACATCCCCGCTCTTGGGCGGAGCGGGAGATAGTGTCAGACTCTTACTGACTAAAAACCCACTCCTGTTCCTTCGTTGCCTTCGTCCCAGGGCCCCGGGTTCCGCTTTCACACTACCCGTGGCCCCAGTAGGCTTCGACCCTGCTGGGCCCCTACGATTTGCTGACATCTCCTTGAGGCGCGCGTGGAACAAAACGCGCCGTCGACGACTTGGGCTTGGTCCGGACGGTTACCGGACGGTCAGACGGCGAGCCACCCATTGCTCGCCGTCTGCAAGCCCGCGCCTACGGTGGCCGGAAATCGGGATCGGAATCCCGGCGGCGGTTGGAGCGTAAGGACCGTTGCCTCACGCGATCGGCCGCCTCCTTAGCTAGCATTACTGCTTCGCAGAAAGAGGCGACCGCCTGCCACTCCTCCTCGCTCCGGAGCATGGCCTGAACCAAGGCCCGGCGCGAGAGATCACCGCCGCCGATTGCCCTCACGAGGTCACGGCGTTGCTCTGCCCAAGCGGGGCACACCTCCACCGTGTGCTCCACCGTGTCCTCCGGGTGGGCCACACAGTGGCGACACCCGGGCGTCGTTTCCGCACGAATCCGGTGCAGGAACCTCCCGAACTTACCGTGTCCGGTGAGGACCTGCGTCATGCGGAATGTGAGGACGCCGTGAGGTCTTTCCAACCACGCCTCAAAGAGGGGACTTACCGCCATAATTGTGGCGTGCCCCCATAATTGTGGCGTGCCCGAAAATGTATAGGTTAGAGAAACCTTGGCGAGTCATGGTTTGATGTATTTTTTTTTTTAAAGTTAGAAGTAATTGATTGAAATAAGTGATCTCAACGATTTAGGGTTTAGCGATCGGCGACGGATGGATAGACCCGCCGACACTACAGCACTACTCCGAATGGGCACTACAAGTGGGACTCTTGGACCCTGAACAAGCAGAGGTAGTTCATCAAATGGAAGAGCAGGCTAGACGGTTGTGGGATGTGGGCAACTATGGCGCTTATGATCAGGTATTCTTTGGATTCTCTGGTGCTCACCTCCATATTATCAGCGACGTTATGAAATATTGGTATGAGTGTTAAACACGATTTTATTAAATTTCTATGTGTATTTAAATATGGATTGAGAATGAGAGATTGATTAATTTCAGTAATTTACAGTTTTGAACGTACGACATGTTTTTAGTGCTTTAAAATCGTCGCTAGAACTGGTATGCTATCGTAGAATTTTAACTCTACTTATTTATTTCGTACAATTTTTAAAATCTATTTTATTTTTTTAGATTGCTCGAATTGCGTATAGCATATTCTCAAGTTATGCTCCTGTAAATCATTATAATTATTTACTTGACATTGAGTGGATTGATATAACATTCGAAACATTTTTAAATAGACCCGATGTGCAAAATGCCCTTCACGTCAAGAAAATGGAATTCCAATGTTTAAATAATGATGTTCGTATGCACTTGGACCCAGATATATACGATACTGTCAAACCTTGGTTAGAGGAGTTATTGGAGCATTATGGAGTCATGTGTTACAAGTTAGTACCTGTTTCTAAATTTGTTTTAAGTTTTTTTTATGGCATAAGGTTTTAAAATTATTAATAGTATGTAAAACGCTCAAACGTCGTATGATTGGGTTCCATGCTGAACCAAATAAGTCTATCTTTTGGGTAATTGGGCGGCCATAGTTATTATTATTTAAGTCCAAAGAAGTCCACTAGCTAGCGGCGAGTACTTGACATCGTACGCAAAGCAACTCTTCTATCCGATCGTCTGTGGTGAGAACGGATTTGGTCCATCATACCAAATTCGAGCATATGTTAAAACTTTATAATTTTAACACATACTCGAACTTGGTACGGACGGACCAAAGTCGTACAAAGTTTGAGCGAATGTTAGCACTATTAACAAGCTAATGAAGATGTGTACACTACTTTTTTGCCAACCGTAGGGGCCCAGCAGGGTCGAAGCCTACTGGGGCCATGGATAATGCGAAAGAGAACCCCGGGGCCCTGGAACGAAGGAAAAGAAGGAACAGGAGTGGGTTTTAGTCAGTAAAAGTCTGTTACGCCCTCCCGCCCCACACTTGGGCGAGAGGTGTCTTTGGATGAATTCCCACCTTAAAAAAAACACTACATTTTAAATATTTTTAAGAGCAAAAATGGTTTATTTGATAAATTAAGTACTAAAACAAGAAAAAAAAAAACTTAACTAATTATAACTATATTTACACTAAAAGTAACTCTTGGGCCGTGGGGTCCGAGTGCCCATACGCTTTTTAAAGAATTATCAAAACGTTTAGTTAACGCCTCACGTGACCCAAGGGCTGGTTCTTACCTCGGTCAGAGATTAAGCGGTATTGACACGTTGTGTGGCAATACAACGTGGCAATGCCACCTTTTGGGTACACTTTCAGTCGACAGCGATGCGGAGGAGTTTTATGACGCCATATTTTAGCTAGCCTTTAGTCAGCTCTACTTAAATCTTATCCTTTTCCCATCAGTGGGCAACTGGATGTGATCGTTGCGTACGCGCTGTCAGTCCACACGTACAGAAGTCTCAACTGGTCCGGAGCAGAGGCGTATCGGGCCGCTAAGAGAACACGTCTGACATCTGCAGATGATCCTACATTTAGTTCGTAAGTCACCATCTTATTGTTTGGTCCACTCGTCGTGTCTTTTCACAAACCATTCGCTAGGGTTGAATTATTACTCTATTAAAGATGGGCTGTGGAAATGTTCGAACGAGTATACCGTGGCTCTGAAAAGCAAACAGCTACTGAAAGAACACAGGTGAGTTTTCCTCAGTAAAACATAGAAAGCCTTGATTGAATAGTGAATAGGTTACTTCTAGGCAAGCGTTCTCTATCTTCGACCATATCATCACTTACATCAAATAAAATAGAGGTCATGGATGAGGTTGACCTCTATCTCACTCAATAATAATAAAAACAGAAGTCCAAAACGCACCATTTAGGGCGAAAGAATTTATTTGATCATTTTCCAGCTTAAAAAGGGTAGTGTTAAAGCAGTATTTCATTTAAAACAATCGCTGTGAAATTGTGATAGTGGTGATATTCATATGTTTCAGTTTCGTGAAAGCGAGTGGTAACTTCATGGACGTGATGGTGCGCGGCGCGGGACACATGGTGCCTGCTGACAAGCCGCGCGCTGCCAAGCAGATCATGGACTTGTTCATCATGAAGTTTAAATAAATAAATGACAATAGATATTAAGCATTTTTAGCATTTTCTCTTATGAACCCTACCTAAAATGAGATACAAAGAGTTTTTATATTATAAGAATCGTAATACTCGTATATTGACATCTGTTCCCCAAGCCAAGTTACGATCGTTTCGTTTGCGTCGAACGCCTCCAGTAGGCCACGCCTCTGATTCCATTGTTCTGACCACGTGACTAAACGTAGAGATGACATCAGAACAAAGGAATTGGAGGCGTGGTCTATTCGAGGCGTTCGACGCAAACGAAACGATCGTAACTTGCCTAGAGGGACTGGTGTGTTGGCGACGTTATTGGGTGTCAATATTTTTTTTTTTTAATTTAAATTTATACACTAATGTCATGTCATTCACAGTAATTATTTTTTGAATTGGTTAAAGATAGCACTCCTGTATGTCAATTTCTGGTGACAATTTTACCTAGACGAGGCCGTTGTTTCCTAGATGTATTTGGTACATATGCTCTTTATTGTACAACATGAGAAATTAGGCAGTTCAGTAGGAGTCTAAAATTAATAGGATGATGAGTTCTTTTACCGCCAAAAGCGATCTATCACAGTTGTGTGATGTAGTGACGTTTTTTCTCTATGTATTGTAGCTAGCTTTTTTTCCCAGGGTCTTTTTGACTTCTCTCACCCTAGGGTGGAGCGAGAGGATGTGTCAGACTTGTACAGACTAAAACCATAATTCTGTCTATTAGTTATTCTTTGCTTTAGTTGGTTCCCTTTTTAGATATGCCCCGTGGTCCTGTAGCTAGCTTGAACGTAACTTTACTGTGTATGTATGTACTAAATATGTAGTTAGTGTATGTATCATCATCATCATTTCAGCCGAAAGAAGTCCACTGTTGGACATATGCCTCCCCCAAGTGACGCCACAACGACCGATCCTGGGCGTCTCACATCCACCGCACTCCCGCGACTCTCACCAGGTCGTCGGTCCACCTTGTGGGAGGCCTTCCAACGCTGTGTTTTCCGGTGCGCGGTCGCCACTCTAGAGCCTTTCGGCCCCATCGACCGTCCGTTCTACGAGCAATGTGCCCTGCCCACTGCCACTTTAGTTTGGCGATTCTTCGGGCTATGTCGGCGACCTTGGTTCTCCTGCAGATATCTTCATTATTTATGCGATCACGCAAGGAAACTCCGAGCATGACCCTTTCCATTGCCCTTTGGGTGACTTACAGTCAGCTTTCTGATGAGGCCCATTGTAAGCGACCATGTTTCAGTACTATGTCATCACTAGCAACACGCACTGTTCATAGACTTTCGTCTTGAGACACTGTGGTATGTTGGACGAGAAGATACCGCGCAGCTTCCCGAACGCTGCCCAGCCGAGTCGGATTCGACGATTGACCTCTTTCTCAAAGTGTATGTATAATAAAATCTATAAATTACTAACAGCTTATCGGTAGAATATTCCACAAAATTAAGAAGGTATACTTAGCAACAAACAAAATACAGTTGTATTTGAGGATCATCATCTCACAAGCCTCTTTCCAAGTAGCTTGGGGTCAGCTTTCAATCTAACCGTTTTAATACCCGTGTGTTAGGGCGGAAACAGATTATTGAAACGTGACGCGACACCACGTGTCGACACCCGACGTGCACCGTGCACATTCCCATTACGCGATGCCACGACACACAAGCCATTTTCGAATACAGTTGTCTGACAACAGTGTGGTGTATGGTCATGTGCTATGGATATAATAAATAACGATTCAGATGAAGATTTTCAAAAAGATTTAGAATTTAGATTTCAAAGAGATTTACACTGCATGCGCCGCGTCGGGTGGCTTGTTTTCTCCACTACCACCAACACGTCGATCTGCCCCCCTAGCCAAGTTACAACCGTATCGTTCGCGCCGAACGCCTCGAGTAAGCCACGCATCCGATTCCTTTGTTCTGACGTCATCTCAACGCTCAGTCACGTAGCCAGAACAAAGGAATCGGAGGCGTGGCCTACTCGAGGCGTTCGGCGCGAACGATACGATTGTAACTTGGCTAGGGTGGCTGGATAGATTGAATCGGGTGGCGTGTGCACGCATTGCGTCGTGTCGTATGTTTCTAATGTGAATGATCATAGGAAATAGGAGATTACATTTGACTCAACACGCGTCGCGTTTCAATAGTCGGTTTCCGCCTTCACATGGACAGACTGCGTATCAGATCTCCAAAACCCAGTTACAGAATAAATCTACGAATGACAACCGGGAGCAACGGCTTCGAGTATTTTCCGAGGCATAGGATACTAGGATATACTAGGATACGAGGACTAGATAAATTTAATAAAGTACATGTGAATTGAATAAATCACATTGGTACTTGCCCGATTTCGAACCCGCAATCTCATGCACGAGAGATAGGTGTCTTAACTACTGGGCCATAAAAACACGGTAGTATTTATTTATTTATTATATCCTTTATTGTACACCAATACAAACATAAAAGGAAACTAAAACTAAAACACATACGTAAATACAATGGGCGGCCTTATTGCATTCCGCGATCTCTTCCAGGCAACCTGAAATGGACAGTAATTGCCTGGACAAGAAATGGGGCTGTCATTGGTGTGCCAAAACTAGCATTAAACATACGATATTATAATGGATACACAGATATATACATATGCTATATAATAGATACATATATACAAACATAATTATTGAAACCTGTAGACAGAAATATGAATCACGACTATCGATACTTACAGCGACAGGTAATGTTCCTTAACGAGTCTTTTAAAAACAGGCAACGATTGAGCGCGTTTAATTGTGTCTGGTAATTCATTCCACAGACGAGCAGCCTGGACAGTAAATGATTTGTCATAGAAAGTCGTGTTATGGGTTGGCAATTTAAGTCGCAAGTTCTCTGATGATCTTAGCAATTTTGTATGTGAGTTGCAGAGCTCAAAACGTTTTTTAAGGTAAAGAGCCGTGAATGAGGAAAAGAGCATTCCGCATTCCGACGAAGGCGAATTGGCAACTACTAGAGCTTTATACAGAATTCCAAAATCCGGAATTTATTCGGAATTAGTATATGCCGATGAAGTTTTAATTATCAACAAAACTGATGCACGTCGTATTACGTATTGAAAGAAGAGTAAGAAACTGGGCTGGTTTGTAGTTTAGTAGTCATTAATTTCGAAATCAAGAGTGAATAGATTATCTACTTCTAGGCAAGCGTGCTCCATCATTGGTCTCATCATCACTTACCAGTAGGTGAGATAGTAGACAAACGCGACCCTATTGATAGTAAAAAAAACCGGGCAAGTGCGAGTCGGACTCGTGCACTGAGGGTTCCGTATAAACTTACCTATGAAAACGAACGAAGATTTATCTGTATCGCAAAAAAAGTTTTTTAAGTTTTATATTAAGATTTATGCCAAATTTCAGGATTCTAGGGCGACGGGAAATACCCTTTGAATTTTGATTCCATTGAGAGTGTCACGGGGTAGCCGTCCGGACCGCGCCTAAGTTGTCGACGGCGCGTAGTGTTCCACGCGTGCTTCAAGGAGATAGGGTAATGGGTTAAGTGAAAGTGAACCCCGGGGACCTGCAACGAAGGCAAAGAAGGAACAGGAGTGGGTTTTAATCAGTAAAAATCTGACACAACTTCCTACTCCGCCCAAGATTGAGAGAAGTCATTGAATGATTTACCACCATAAAAAGGTGTTAATCATAGAAGGTACTGCTAGCGATGGTATGCCTATGAATTCTATTCCGGGACTCCATTTTCCTGTATAATTAATAGCATAAATGGCTAGGTAGGAAAACATATGTTTTTCCATAGCTATTAATTGAAAATATATTAATGAGTAGTACCTAACGTGCATAAATACTGGGATATTGTATGCTATTGTGATATTTGACTTCCTATTATTTGATTGATTGATTAATTTACACCATAAATAAAATTACAGTAGGAATTTAAAATTGATGGGGTGTAAAATAACTTAAAATTCAAAATTTGGCTATGATGGAGCGACATAGTCAATATTGTGACAAAGCTCCTTAATAAAGATTAAAAAAAAAATGGGGTATCAATTTGGGCCGTTTTTTTGTTTTTAGTAATTTTTACCTTTAACCGTATCTTAAATTAGACGAAACTAAGCCATGATAAGTAGTTAGCAGTGCGTCACTATTTAGCACCGTGGCTAACTTAAACAGTGCATATGTTGAATTACTATTTTTTTTGTTTAGAGCTTCTTTATGTTCTTTCCAATCTAATTTACTATCTACAGTTACACCAGGGAATTTAGCTGTGTAAACTTTGCTTATAGGTTTGTGATAGTTAGCATTTACTTTAGGAATAGTTGATTTTTCGTCGAAATGCATAATGTTTGTTTTGTCAAGATTAATTCTAAGATTGTTATTTTCCAACCATTTCATCATATACTCAATTGAATTTAAGTTAATATCAGTTTCGTAAGTATGTCTATTTTTATAAGCAATTACAATGGTACTATCATCGGCAAATAATGTCATTGGGTGGTCTACACTTTTGGGTAGGTCATCGATGTAAAGTATAAAAAAATTTTGGACCAACTACAGTACCCTGAGGTACGCCAAATTTCACTGTACTTGTTTATTATGAAGTTCCCGTGTCTACCTTCCATATTCTGTCTCCACCATCAGATCAGTTCGATAGTACCTTATAGCCAAAGTGCATCTCATGCCAATTCTAATAAGCCCCAGGCATACATTGATTAATTACAGAGTTCCAGCTCCATCATAATTCATAATCATCAGGTCACTTCGATGATACCATTTTCAACACAACTATTCAGAACCATTTATTTATTTGTATTGTCATAGCCGCTTAACTATCTTCATTGTGATATCTATATGAGTGTGAAGTTCTGTTGGCTATTTCCGGTCTTCTTTATCAGTTCCATTACATCAAATGTTACTTTTTGACTTTAAATGCTTAAGTTCTCGATGAATACCAAAATCACTATTTTTTTTTTTTTTTTATTGGTTGGGAAAATCATCCTAATGACATCCCCGCTCTTGGGCGGAGCGGGAGATAGTGTCAGACTCTTACTGACTAAAAACCCACTCCTGTTCCTTCGTTGCCTTCGTCCCAGGGCCCCGGGTTCCGCTTTCACACTACCCGTGGCCCCAGTAGGCTTCGACCCTGCTGGGCCCCTACGATTTGCTGACATCTCCTTGAGGCGCGCGTGGAACAAAACGCGCCGTCGACGACTTGGGCTCGGTCCGGACGGTTACCGGACGGTCAGACGGCGAGCCACCCATTGCTCGCCGTCTGCAAGCCCGCGCCTACGGTGGCCGGAAATCGAGATCGGAATCCCGGCGGCGGTTGGAGCGTAAGGACCGTTGCCTCACGCGATCGGCCGCCTCCTTAGCTAGCATTACTGCTTCGCAGAAGGAGGCGACCGCCTGCCACTCCTCCTCGCTCCGGAGCATGGCCTGAACCAAGGCCCGGCGCGAGAGATCATCGCCGCCGATTGCCCCCACGAGGTCACGGCGTTGCTCTGCCCAAGCGGGGCACACCTCCACATACCAAAATCACTATATGGTTGACTATAATATTTGAGACTAGCTGTTGCCCGCGACTTCGTCCGCGTTAAGTTCGTAAAACTGTACAATCACTCTGTGCTTGCAATTCATTCCGAAAGCATCGCAATTATTTATTGTACTTTAACATAAAACGGTTAAAGGTAAAAATATCCGAATTGAGAACCTTCTCCTTTTTTAGAAGTCGGTTAAAAAAGCAAATTACCTTCAGGAAACATGTTATGTAATCGTCCAGATCCAGATGTATGACCGTCAATGAATAGAAAGAGCATGTATGGGTCGTAGCAGTTGTCATTTCTGACTATCCCAAGGGAAAAGGCATATGTATGCATGGGCATATGTATGTTTCTGGTTTATGTTCTGGTAAAACATCATTGTATGATTTGAACCCCTCGCCACAGTGAGCACGCCACAATCAAATCGCAGCGGTAATGCCTGTCTTTGAGAAGTGTCTACAGAGGCGTCACGCCATCCTCTTTTTGTGCAGGACTCACCGGTTGTGGGTATTTCGGAACGTATCTGTGTCAAATTCAGCGGGAATAAATACTCGGGTCTCACCATTATGCGAATCGCCCGGAGAATACGATGGAGCATTCGGTGGAAGTCAGTCCAGCTTGGTCGGAGCGCCAGCGCCGCCTTGTCCTTATGGGGGCGATTAGTGGAGAAAATGACAACCAGTAGCCTCCTACAGTGAAGCACTACGATCAAAGAAGGTGGCTGAAACTATGAGGGATAGAACATCCTGACTCCTCAGCGGTCGCTGCAAGGGACGCTCCGGGTGTTGAAAGCCGCAAGGCAATTCCCAGCCATCGCAAACACGGGATTGAGGGTAGTAATCTACGCGCGACATAAAGAGATTTCAGCAAATGGATAGGGCCCTCTAGGGCCGATGTCTGCTAGGGCTGCAAGATTGATCGAAAGAGTTATCTCCCATAATAATTTTCGCCTCAATAACGTTTCACTGAAAAGTTTAAGCAGTTAGACAGCTTTGGTAGAGGTAAACGAAGGAGCATAATGGCTGCTCAGCTTCAGCTTCAGCTGGATAACGTGCACTGATAGTGGAAAGCCTTAAGTGAATCCAAAAACTACCATCATCATCCGGCAGACATTAAGTCCGTCGCTGTACATTTGTGCATAAAGGATTAAATAAATAAATCATCAACTATCTTTTTTCACAATAGTACCTATTAAGAATTTGCGAGAACATGCTTGCATTGATTGTTGCAGTTTGATCATTTTGGGCGTTAGAATTACTTGTTCATTTACCTAGGATATTTTGGTGTGTATTTAATTGACGTCCCCGTATATAAGACAAAAGTTTTTTCCATAGTGGGAACTACCCTGTCTCTAACTTATGAATTAATTCCGTTGAAATCTTGTGCGTATGTATCCCCGTCCAATCAAACTCGCATATTGATGGCTAAACCGAGAAATTACTGACACCGATTGCCTCTATGAAGACTCGGCGGTTCACTCAAGATGGATGGATAGACCTCCACCGCATGCTACACTGGGTCCTCCAGGCGATTCACAAAATGGTAATATCAGGGTACTTTCAACCGAACCCAGAACAGAAACCGTTCGAAACACCCACAACAGTCCTGAGCTTATCCATAAAACAATGATATTACGGTTGACAAATGTATCAGCCGATTAGTGTTATCCCTGAGACTGGCCTCCCTCGGAGGGTTGTTCCAGTGTTGGTCACCACTCACTGTAAGGAGGTAACGTCCAGATGTCGACGTAAGGCTGCAAAGAATCTGAGATACATCATACGTTGTCGAACTGTGATCAGAAAAACACATTCGATCCCGTTTTATATGAAGCAGTGACTGCAAATAATAAAACACACCATTATTAATCCGCAAGGTGCCATCATGCCGGAGGACACAGTGGAGATATGCCCTGCAAGGGCGGAGCACCGCCGTGTCCTCGTGGAGGCAATCGGCGTCAGTGACCTCTCGCGCCGGGCTCTGATCCAGAGCGATCAGTAATGGCAGGCGGTCGCCTCCTTCTGCAAAGCCGTAATGCTAGCGAAGGCGGAGGTCGCACGCGTTAGGGAACGAACGGCCTCACGCCGAGCCAAGATTTCGACCCCGACTACCAGCCACGGTAGACTCGGGCTTCCGGACGTCGAGCAATGGGTAGCTAGCCGTCCGGTAGTTGACCGGACCGAGCCCAATCCTCAACAGCGCGTAGTGATAGACACAGGTGTAGTTTTAGTCAGTAAAAGATTGACACTGTCCTCCCGCTCCAACCAGAGTGGGAGAAGTCATTGGATGATTTCCACCCTTAAAAAAAGAAAGAAAAGGTGCCATCATCATCATTATCATTTCAGCCAAAAGACGTCCACTGCTGGACATAGACCTCCCTAAGTGTCGCTATAATTACCGATCCTGTGAGTCTCTCATCCATCGGATTCCCGCGACCCTTACCAGGTCATCGGTCCACCTGGGGGCCATCCAACGCAAGGTACCTTGTAACTCCTCCCGAAAATGTGGCCGTGTTATTTTAAAGTGAATAATTAAATAGATATAGGTATTTACTTTTATCGTATTTGGATGATATCCCTTGAATACTCACGGTCAATTAGCTTGTTACAATAATGGGAAAAATATAATAAAAATAAGCAGTAGGATTGTTAAAAATGCCTCCGTCTAACATCAGTTTAACCATAACTGTAAACGTGATGGCCATTCTTCTGCCACTCAGAAAATTGCGTAAAATACGCAATGCCGTCTATCAAATTTAATATGAAGTTTAACCGTCATTGTCATCATTATTTCTACTTTGAGTCTTTAGATGGCGTTGCGAGTATCTGAGTTGCGTGTGGTGTCATATTTTACTTCTCGAAAACTTTGAACACTTTGTTTCATTGCGATGAAACAAAGCCTAAGTAAGATAATTATCAAGTTACACACAATTTTAATGTATAAAAGTTATTTACATCGATTTCTAAAATTAATAATACGCACTTCACTAAAAATTTCTGCAGATATCCGAAGATTTAAAAAAAAATTGTAAGCATGCAAAAATATATAAAAAAACCTTATTCACGATGACAAAATAGAACAAAAATTTCTCCTAAGAGAGCCGTATGGGATTTGAACCACCTTGACATTACATGAAAGTCTAGATACAAATCCACTGCGCTGCGGTTTTCGATGAATAAATTATAAAATAGACGTTCTCATATAAACGTCATAATTGACTGTTTGGCTCCCTAACGATGATAGCGTGATGATTTTCGTTTTAAAAGTTAAATTTGCAGCTAAATGGAATAATGGAACGTTATAGTACGTGATTTTACTT
Source organism: Mythimna vitellina (assembly GCA_949316375.1). Lineage (NCBI taxonomy): Eukaryota > Metazoa > Arthropoda > Insecta > Lepidoptera > Noctuidae > Mythimna > Mythimna vitellina. The sequence continues at coordinate 9,053,548 of OX438703.1, read as the reverse complement.
GCCGCTTTAATTTTATTATGTGTTTTGATTAGTTTTTACATAATATTTTGAAGATATTGAATAGAAATGTCAATTTTATTTTGAAAAAATGGTAAAAGTTATTTTAATACAAAAAAATAAGACAAAATAATGACAAAAATTTTAACTGTAGCTGGGAATCGAACTCGCGGCAAATGTCGTTCAATACCTACATTTTGGATTATTGCTCACCTCCCATAGCAAATAGCGTGATAATTTATAGCCTATCAGTTGCCCTGACCTATAAGGATTATGTATGCAAAATTTGAACAGGATCGGTTCAGTAGTTTTTGCGCCAATTAATACCATCCCAAAAGAATTTTACTGTTTTATTATATGTATATAGAAGTTCCCTCGATTCCTCATGGATTCCATCATTTCAACTGGATTTTGAGAAAAATGGGACCAATCTGAAAGCACATCCCGAAAAAAAATATTTTGCAAATCGGTCCATAAATGATAGAGTTCTGAGGTTTGTCTTTAACTTGCAATGTATGTAACTATGTATGTTCGGCTCAAATCTTGTAACTCAATTTTTAAGCAGATATCTTCTACCGATTTCGCTGAAATTTTTTATACATATGTAAATCGCCTGGCAATGCAATATTATGGTGACATGGAGTTGATCTGGTGATGGAGCTGGAAGGTGGTCATAGAGATTTGTGTTGACGAGTACTTTGGTCCTATATAGAAACCAGAGTTTGATGATGGAACTGGAAGGTGGCCATTAGAATTCCGCAATAAAACGACACGATACCATTGATTTTGTGTTCATTTGATTCGTCTTGATGAGTACAATGGACTCTACAATGGACCTCTGGGGACAGAGGACCGTTTTGGTCGCGCGAGAAACTTGAACAAAAAATAAACTACTGCGAATAGAGAAGGGATAGAATGTGGTTCTAGTCCGAAACTCTGACACTTGGTCGTATTTGTTGAGACCAAAACATAGTTTGTTTAGAAGTACTTCCGTAGCATATAGAAAACAGATATCCGCAATGTCCATGAGCGGTAAAAGAATAGATTGAGCAAGAGCAAATGGCAATAATTATTGGAGACATTTAGAAAACTGAAAATAATAAAATACCCTCTTATTCACATCAGCAATATAAACCTCCCATGAGAGGTCAGTGTCTATATGGACGCCAAGGTTTTTAGCACTTTGGAGTATAATATTGGTACATAATAATACACTACTGGTGGGAGGGAGTTTTTTTTTCAGTGGGAAAATCATCTTAAGACATCACCCGCTCTTGGGCGGAGCGTGAGATAGTGTCAGATTTTTACTGACTAAAAACCCACTCCTGTTCCTTCGTTGCCCTTCGTAAAGGGGCCGAGTCTCCCTTTCAGAATCAGACCCTTGGCCCCAGTAGGCTTCGACCCTGTTGGGCCCCTATAGTTGCTGACATCTCCATGAGGCGCGTGTAGAACAGTACGCGCCGTCCACGACTTGGGCTCGGTCCAGATAGTTACCGGACGGTCGGACGGCGAGCTACCCATTGCTCGCCGTCCGTAAGCCTCACCTACGGTGGCCGGAAATTAGGGTCGGAATCCCGATCGATCGTAATTTAATTTTGATTTTATTTTGAAGTCAGTTAAAAATATGATGTATATAACATGCTAAAAGGAAGTAAAACTCTTCTCACCTACTTTTTCTGGGTTATTTCAGTACTAGACGTAAAATCATTTTACTGGTAATCACGATTTAAGGTATTGGTTTTGAAAAAAATAGCACATAACTCCTCTACTAGAGAATAAGTATTTTCCGCAAAGGACTGACAATGTTATAATTAAAAAGCAGTTAGTTAGCATTTATAAGATACAGTGATCATGTGCATAATGAATACATAATTTAGTACATACGAGTTTAAGAATAATTTAATAACATACATAGTGAATCACTCTATAATGACGAAAGTAGATCTAGGTATGCGTAATTAATCGCAAGCACGGAATTATTGGTTACATTTATGCAGTTTCAGACTAAATCACAGGCAAGAGTTAGTGCGTAATAAAGGGAAAAAACTAACAAAGGATTTCCAGTCAACGTCATTATACGGTATATAAACTCCTACTGTAGCTAGTACGGTACACTCATCAACTAGCCTTCGGTCTTTCGCCACATTAATAAATACAATCATGTATTCAAATATGTGTGTGAAGATCGCTCTGTGTCTGGCTCTGATCGTCAGCATCGACGGTTACGTGTTAAAACATCGCACCCTACCTCTACCTGCTGAAGGCATGACTGTGGAGATCATTGTGAGAAGTAAAGAAGATCCTCGTCACCCTCTGTCGACAATGAAGATCGATATCAATGAAAAGGACAAGAAAGTGGAGATGTCGATGGCTGAAGCTCCATCAGGAGTGCTGAAACATCTCTCCAAGGCCAACAAGAACGTGCCGACTATGGAAAGCCGTGCTAGTGTGGTGGTTGGATCGTGTCCTGCGGGTTATACGCCTCGTGGTCGTTTTTGCATCCCCGATGACTACTAGACTGCATAGCAACCTACTTTTTTCCAATACTGTGATATGGTTTCTGTTTTGTTGATTAATAAAACTTCATTGTTAAATACAACTGTTTTTTTGTTGCTAAGTGTTTTTTACTAATTTTGCGGAACACGGAAGAGAGCATACTCAAGAGATAAAAAGTAACCTATAATAATAAAATTATTTATTGACATTAGGTACTCGCACACAGAAATGAAATTCCGTGGCTCCTGTGCTAGTTAGAAACTGTATTACAAGAGCCAGTGTATTCCTCATATTGTTAGTGCAAAGGTAATCGAAAAAAAAACATAAAGAAAAAAAAAGTGCTATTCTAGGACATGGTTTAACCTTGTGTAAATTCCATTCAAATCCATTCAGCTATTTGAGCGTGAATGGGTGACAAACATACACAAAGACATACCAGTTTTCTGAAATCTGGTATGTACTTGTGCTCTGCTCAGTATGGTTTTCAGGTTAATTATTTGAATACTAGCTCCTGCTAGCGGCTTCGCTCGCGTGTAAGTCGGTTTCTCCATACAAACTTTAGACACCGTTTTTCCCGTTAGAGGTTGAATTTTGGAAAATCTTTTCTTAGTGCTCTACGTCATAAAAGGAAACTGTGCTAAATTTCACGCACCCAATCAGTCAGTTTCTCCTTTTATATATATAGATAATAATCACTAAAGATACGCTTATACGTTAGGAAAGTCAAGTTCAGGCTGCGTAATAATCAAACAACCAATTTACCAACTGTAACCCGACTCCTGGGGTTCCGAGGGAACACCTAGCCGTGCTGCAGATTTAAAAGGGTATATGAAGTTAGGAAAAAATCAAAGAAACAAGTACACTTAAGTATATTACAAGATTTATTAACAATCACCCAATGCCTATCATCGACATCGAGCATGGTTTAAAAGCTTGTTACTTCATCTGACGCAATCCAATGCGATGTTTGATGAAAAGGCAACGCGAAAAAAGAGAGATAACGCCTGAAGACTCTGTTAGCAATCGGTAATTCCGTTATTTACTTGAAGAGTTGGGAGGAAAACGACAAACGAAACGATCGAAAAGAGAGGATGATGAGCGACAAGGTTTTCCTCTCGGAACAAGATACTCAAAGCGTTGCTGAAGATACAAGGGGGAGTTGGGATTATGAAGAACAGAGAATAAAAAAGAAAGAGTGTGGCAATCCCGACGTTGCCGAATAGGCAGCCACTTCAACTGCCTTCGAAATTTCGACACATGGTCATATTTCCGAAGGCAAAAAATGAAGCGGATACACAAATCCTGCAAACGCTCCAGTTTGTCAAAAAGTTCCTCAGTCACATCAAGGCAGCAGACATCAGCGTAGTCAAGAAGAGGTAGAAGAAGAGACTGAGCAGATCATCATCAGATCAGTTTGATAGTATCTTATGGCCGAACTGCATACCAAGGCAATTCTAATAAACCCAAACACGGCTAGGTTATATTGATTCATTACAGAGTTCTGGTGCCTACCTTCCGGCTCCATCATCTTCATCAGATTAGTTAAATGATACTATTTTCAACGTAACTATTTAGAACCATTTATTTATTTTTATTTTCGTAGTTGCTTAATTATTATCTTCATTGTGATATCTTTGTGAGTGTGAATGTGAAGTTCCGTTGGCCATTTTTGGTCTTTTCCATCAGTTCCACTTCATCAAATGTTAATGTTACTTTTTGACTGTAGATGCTTGAGTTCTCGATGAAAATATCTAAATTAATATATGGTTGCCTATAATATTTGAAGAGTTCCCTCGATTCCTCATAGATCCCATCATCAAAAATAGATGTAAAGCATATCCTATAGAGTGAAAAAAAAAAATTGTAAACGACGGAATTTAACGGACCTATTGAAAACCTCTTCCTTTTTTGAACACGATTGAAAGGAATGACAATTGAATTGAACTCATTGTTATATGTCTCAACCAAGTGATGAAGAGGAGAACGTGAGCCAGCGTAGGATTTACAGTGGCTAGTAGAAAATAGAAAGCCAGTGCGTACCGACTTCAAGTAACTAAATCACTCTGTCTATATAATCCGTTCAGTAGTTTTTGAGTTTATCGCGTTCATAAAGACAGACAAACGCTGCGGGGGACTTTGTTTACCATTTAAGGATGAATTTTAATGAAGTAAAATGGAAGGTTAACAGACGTCATCCGATGAATTGAATCACTCGAGTCATGATTTTAAGGAAAAAGTTCTTTGAATCTGACCTGTTGCGAAATAATGCAGTACCGACCCGTCACATCTATAATATGTATAATGGTTATCCGGTGATGTAATACGCAGACGACATTGTTCTTTTTGCGGGAAGAACCTGCTAGGTGAAGTTGGTTCTTAGAAATTAGGAAATTGGCGAAAAGAAAAAAGATCCATGCCTCGCAGAGGGCGATGTCGGCCTAAGTGAGATGATGTGTATATTTTGTAGAGCATTATAGAGTGACGTGAGTGAGAGTCACTCGTCAATTGACAGTCAAAATACCTGCCAAAACTATAAGTATAAACTACCAGCTGCTGTCAGTGACTTCGCCCTCGTGATAGTATAAAATCATCCCAAGGGATGAGGGACTCTTGGTAAAAAAAGTATCCTATAAGCTATTCCAGGATATAGTCTACTCGTGTACCAAGTTTCATCATCAGCCATTTGGGCATACCTATAAGTTATTCCAGGATATAGTCTACCCGTGTACCAAGTTTCATCATCAGCCATTCGGGCATAAGGCTGCTTTTCCACCAAAGATATGCTGCGAGGATGCAATAGCTAAACTGTGAAACTATGTGACCGTTTCCACTGATACTAAGCTATGTGGCGGTGCGAGTAAGGTGTGCTATGCAGATGCGCTGCCGCAATGTAGTTGCGCGAGGAAGATGCGCAGTTCGAGCTATGCGATGTATCGATAGTACGGGAGCGGTACATAGCTACACCACTCGCGACCATCCATAGCACGCATCCGTAGCACACATCTATAGCACGCATTCATAGTACGCATCCTTCCATATAAAAATCAAATCTTAGTTGAACCCGTTTCCATCAGTGCTAAGCTATATGCAACAATTAACGAATCCATAGCAACGTACGCACATCTCTAGTGGAAAAATTACCCTAAAGAAGCGACAAATGTACTCACACACACAAATATTTTGTCTTTATAATATTCGTGTGTCTAGCTACTGCTAGCGGTTTTGCCCGCGTAATAGCAAAAGGTTTTTTTTTTTTTTAAATGATATAAACCAGTGCTTGACTGCGATCCCACCTGATGGTAAGCGGACATGCAATTATTGATGGTCAGGCGCACTAGTTATCCCAAGGAAACATACCCCGGCCCCGGGTTAAAAATCCTATGTGCTATTGATACACGTTTGAGCGTGTATTATACTCATAAAACTTTTGGCCTTTACAATATTACTGTGACATCATAATCATAATCAGCCTTTCAATGTTCACTGCTGGGATTCAGGTCTCCTCTCTCTAGGAGACGGAATGGGCCGTTATCCACCACGCGGGCCCATGTGCGGGTTGGTGAATGTCACGTCTTCGAATTTTTGTTTCTAGGGCATGCCGGTTTCGTCACGATGTTTTTCTTCACCGTTTTTAGAGCAGTGGTGATGAAATAAATTCCACAAAGTAATGCGCCTGGCTGGGTTTGAACCCGCAACTTACAACTCGTAAGTCGGAGCCGTTACCACTCGGCCACCACTGCTCTATAACTTTAGTGTGACAAGTGAGACGGAATGTTACGGCTGGATACTACGGTGCCGAAACCGCGGCCTTCTAGTCCGTGGTTCTAGTAGTTTCAACCGCTGCCTGCTGGTGCTAAGGGAATCTTCCAAAGAGTTGTCGTGGCCCTAGAACGCAAAGAGAAAATAATGGAACACCGGTGGTTATTAGTCAGTACAAGTCTGACACGCCTTTTCATTTTACATCTCCTGCTCTAGAGAGGTCATTTGTTGACTTCTTATCGAAAAAATAGAATAAAATGTTACTCATAATTAGATAAATTTACTAACACGTGTTTATTTTTTATTAACTGCTGTCAACTGCTTCCCCCTCATGAAAGCTGTAGAAAATTATCTAAAGAAAACATACTCCTGCAATAAAAAGTATTCTATGTCCTATTCCAGGATATAGTATATCCATGTGTTAAATTTCATCCCATTCTATTCAGCCGTGGGCCCTGGAACAGAAGGCAAAGAAGGAACATAGGAGTGGGTTTTAATCAATAAAAGTCTGACACGCCCTCTCGGTCCGCCCAAGAGCGAGAGAAGTCATTGGATGATTGCCCACCTAAAAAAAAAACTTTTGTTCCAGGCTGAACTGTGGTACCATTTGTTACTAACATTTAATTCACAAGACAACTCTGGATATGAAAAACTAGGTTTTAAAGTAAATACTGTTTTGTCCTGAATTGTGTCAAAAATGAACCTTGTGCAGACTTTAGGTATCTTCGCGGGATTGTTCGAAACAGTTATCGCGTCTCTAGACCGCAAAGGGCAACTAAAGGAACACAGGTGGGTTTTAGTCAGTAAAAATCTGACACTCCGTCACGCCCCACCCTAGTGTAGGAGGAGATATTTGATGATATTTCACCACAAAAAAGAAGGCTTGTTAGGACTTAGATAAAATATCTGGGCCGGCCATCTTATCTACTTAAGGTAATAAATAGCCTATAGACCTATGATGATATTTATATCATCTGAGCCAGCTGTACGGGTAGATCTTTGAAGTTAAGCAAAGCTTTCAGAGTTTAGTCCATGGATGGGTGACCTTCCATTACAAAACCAGGTTCTGGATGAACTTGGTTTTGCCTCAAAAATAATTGGACTCGTAAGTGAGCTCAAAATAATGGGAAAACATTTGGCAGTTTGATTGACAGATACCTACGGAAAAATAATGATGTTTTTAATGAGTACACATATTAACAGTTACAATTATGACCTTGATAAAATAAACAACCATGATTGTTTATCATGAGAATAACATTAATTTACTCGTTGCCACTATATTACATTCCGATAACAAAACTAATTTCCTGGAGGCAATCCTGAAACGTTATTAAACTAGTGGTTCCTTATTTAATAACAATTATTATTTTTAAAGCTAGATAAGGCGCTGGTGGGTGCTCTGGATTCGCAATTGGCAAACTATTTTGACGACTGCAACGATCTCACCGATACACACTCGATAATGTACTGCGCAGCTGTAGCGGCATGTCGTGTAGCTTACGTCAAATTTCCAAACAGTGACGTAGATACACGACCGAAATCGGCCGTGCCGGCTTGCGTCGTATTGATGGGGCCAGAGTACCTACTCATCGGCAAACCAATCTGCTTCAGGGAGGACAACACACGCCCAAGAGTGATGCGCTTTGTGAGACGGGCATTTTCGGGGACTGACATCAGCCCTCGAGACTATATGTCCCGTGTCAGAGAGCGCATCGACTTCCTGAAGCAGAAGGTGTATGCATGGGCAAACCGTATTCGCAGGTATAAGCGGAGGGTGGAGCGATACACCCAGAAACGCACATACCGGAGTAATGATAGATGGATTTATAGGGCCTGACCGGACCGAAGTGTGACTGAAGCGCGCCTCCCGGATGATGACGCCATGAGTTCATTCTAGCGCAGCATCTGGTTGGTGCTTGTCAGTCACATCGAGGTTGACTGGACTCGGGAGATCGAGCGTACATGCGATCCAATATCACAAATGGGGGCAATTGATCTCAGTCCCCAAGATGTAGCTCGTGCAGTCCGTCCGTTGCCAAACTGGAAATCTCCAGGGCCGGATGGGCTGCACAATTTTTGGATTAAGTGGTTTACAGGATCGCACGCTCGCTTGGAATGGAAAGGGCTATGCTCGGAGTTTCCTTGCGTGATCGAATCAGAAATGAAGATATCCGCAGGAGAACCAAGGTTGCCGACATAGCACGAAGAATCGCCAAACTTAAGTGGCAATGGGCAGGGCACATTGCTCGCAGAACGGATGGCCGTTGGGGCCGAAAGTTTCTGGAGTGGCGACCGCGTACCGGAAGACGCAGTGTTGGAAGGCCCCCTACAAGGTGGACCGATGACCTGGTGAAGGTTGCGGGAATCCGATGGATGCGAGACGCGCAGGACCGTTCTTTGTGGCGACATTTGGGGGAGGCCTATGTCCAGCAGTGGACGTCTATCGGCTGAAATGATGATGATGATGATGATGATGACGCTCGCTTGGCATAACAGTTTCAGTCTGTCTTCGAGTCAGGGTCGCTGCCCCAGTTCCTAACAACAGGAATAACCCACCTGCTCCATAAGTCAGGTAGTACTGCGGAGCCTAAAAATTATAGACCGATCACGTGTTTGCCGACGGTCTATAAAGTTCTTACATCCATACTGAGAAGCAAAATTAATAGTCATATTAACAAAAATTGTATCATGTCACCTTCTCAGAGAGAATGTAGGAACGGGTCCCGCGGTACTAAGGAGCTACTCCTCGTTGATATCACCATTAGCCAACAGGTTCGACGTTCCCGAAAGGATCTGTCGACATGTTGGATTGATTATAAGCAGGCCTATGACTCTGTTCGTCGTACATGGCCCATGAGGGTGCTGAAATTGTATAAAATTGATACAACACTACGTACCTTCCTGATGTCGTGTATGAGGCAATGGAGTACGGTCCTACGCTATCCAGGATGTCGACATATCCAGAGGAATAGAGATCCTTTAAGGGTCGAGCGAGGTATATTCCAGGGTGACAGTTTGAGTCCGCTTTGGTTTTATCTAGCCTTGAATCCTCTAAGCACGCTGCTGGATTCAGGCCTAGGCTATTGGTTGAAGAGAGGTGGTCAGGTAATATCTTACCTACTTAACATAGATGATCTGAAACTTTTTGCCCCCAACAATCTGCAACTGATGGAGCTACTGAAGGTAACTGCCATCGGGATGGAGTTTGGTCTGGACAAATGTGCGGTCATACATGTAAATCAAGGGGAGGTTGTGGAATTCGTAGGCACTCAACTCACGGATTCCATAAACCTGAGATCCCTCTCTCCAACCGAAATTTATAAGAATTTTATATTGGGTATGTCGGAAGCTATAGGCATCAAAATCAATGGTTGACTGGTAAACAATGCTTTGTGGCATTAAGTCCGCCTATGTACCACCACTGTACACGAAGTTTAAATAAATAAATAATAAATAAATATCGACGACGCCTGAAGAACGTATTTAATAGCCTTCTTTCAGGCTCAAGGAAACAAGGTGAGCGCCTTCAACGGTTGGGTCATGCCGGTATCGATGTACTCTTTCGGGGTACTCAAATGGGCTCAAACGGAACTTGAACTGTGCAATTATGGACGAAGTTATCATGACGAATAACTACCGGAGGTTTATTGTGAAGGACGGCACGGATGACATCTGTCGGGCATGTCACCGACCGGGTGAATCAATCCGCCACATTATCTCTGGTTGTTCTCGCCAGGATTATCCATCAGCAACTTGCTCTGAAGTACTCTTTTGTGAAATTGGAGGTGCCGTACTACAAGTATGTGCCCGACCCACTTCTCGATAATGGCGATATCACGGGCAGCGGGGTGTAAGGCAGGGAGACGTCATTTCCCCGAAACTGTTCACGGCCGCAATGGAGGATGTCTTCAAGGTTCTAGATTGGAGTCCACCAAAGCATTAAAGTCAATAGCGAGTACATCACTCACCTCTGGTTTGCCGACAATATAGTAGTCATGGCTGAGACTACGGAGGAGCTCAGCACAATGCGTAATGACCTCAATAGAGCTTCTGAAAGAGTGGGACTTAAAATGAACATGGACAAAATGAAACTCATGATAAACAGCCATGTAGAACCCACACCTATCAAAATCGGAGACTCTACACTCGAAGTTGTGGACGATTACGTTTGCCTCGGACAGACAGTCCAGTTAGGTAGATCTAATTTTGAGAAAGAGGTTCACCGTCTGGGCTGGGCGACTCGGCTGGGCGGCGTTCGGGAAGCTGTGCGGTATCTTCTTGTCTATCATACCACAGTGTCTCAAGACGAAAGTTTATGAAACGTGGTCGATCACAATGGGTCTCACCAGATGGCTTAAAGTCGCCCAAAGGGCAATAGAAAAGGCTATTCTCGGAGTTTCCTAGCGTGATCGAATAAGGAATGAAGATACCCACAGGAGAACCAAGGTTGCTGACATAGCACAAATCGCCAAACTTAAGTGACAATGGGCAGGGCACATAGCTCTCAGAAAAGATTGCCGTTGGGGCCGAAAGCTTCTGGAGTGGCGAACGCGCACTGGAAGATGCAGTGTTGGAAGGCCTCCTACAAGGTAGACCGATGACCTGGTAAGGGTTGCGGGAATCCGATGGATGCGAAACGCACGGGACCGTTCATTGTGGCGACACTGGACGTCCGACAGCGGACGTCTTTCGACTCATATGATGATGATGATGAGAGTGGAGCGAGAGTGCGAGTCAATCTTTTTTTAACAAAACCCTGCGTTCAAGAACCACGGTGTCACTTTCAAACATTCCTCAGGCTGAGATAAAATTCGCGGTTTTCTAAATTATTTCACAGCGAACCCTGATTATAACGCGGTTTTATTAAATTTTAATTGGCCCCCGATACGTACACAATATAAGTTAATAAACTAAAAATTCCGTCATTTGTGATTTTAATGTCGACAAGATGAATCGTTATTCGGTATTATTTGTTTTACTGCTATGCGTTTTGGTAGATTCGTATAAAAGGAATAGACATGGCCACGATTTCAGAAGATCTGTTAAAAAGTTGAACGCTCCTCCTCATTGCACTCAAGTAACAAAAGGTAAGTCTTTATACTATCTCATATGCATAAGCATACATGAGCATATTTTTTTCCAATACTGTAATTCAGGCCTCCTCTCTATGAAAGGGAATGGGCAACAATTCACCACCTGGCCGGGCTCGGTGCAGATTAGTGGGTGTCACATGTCTTCGATTTGTTGGTTCTAAAACATGCCGTTTTCCTCATGATGTTTTCTTTCACTGATTCGAGAGGTGACAAAATATTACTACACTACTTATCTCAATCATCATCATCATCTTTCTCCCTTGTCCCGTTTTATTTGGAGTCGTCGCAACACGTTTTTTTCTTCCATTCTGTCCTGTCACTCGTCACGCTATCACTAACTCCCTTTTTTTTTCATATCACTTGTCACACAATCCATCCATCTTTTCTTTGGCCTCCCTCTCCATCCATCCACATATAAACTCATAACTCTTTTAGTAACATGCGTTTCATCTCTCCTCTTGACATGACCATACCAAGACAAACAATTCTCTTTTTAGAACTATAAATAGAAATCATTTATTTGCCAATAATGTAGGTAATAGATAAGGTGTTAATTTATGGAGAGTCCCAATACATTTTGCCTTATGGCATGCAAAATTATTTAATTAATTGAATACATTGCCTAAGTTTACATTTACTTAACATTTCTATACAATTGAGACACATAATTACATAGTATTACATCTAAAACTTATCAATTATAGCATAAAATAATTATCATATGGTATTAAAAAACTTTTAATCTTTCAGTCACTGGCGCCACTTTCAAACTTCCCCTAATATAGTAATTTCTCACTTTATCTATTCTCGTCACTCCACAAATCCATCTTAACATTCTCATCTCCGCTACGTGCAATCTTTTTTATTACTTATCTCAATATTGAGGAAGCTCTGGCAAGTTACTGTACCAGCATGTCGATGTAAATTGATTTTTAACCGACTTCTAAAAAAGGAGGAGGTTCTCAATTCGGATGTTTGTATTTTTAATTATTAGTATTGTAGGCTTTATAATGTTTTATTATATTGTTAAATTTTCAACCATTTGACACAAATGTAAATTTGTTGATGAAATGAAATGAATAAATGTACTTATCTCAATATTGAATAATAAAAGCACTAGGGTCTACTAATATGTCAGTTATTTGTAAGCGGCAATGGATTTTACTCTGCAAGCAATGTGCCCTACTCACATTGCTGCTAGAGCAGAAGCTATTGCTTGGGACTGAAACTTTCTAGAGTAGCGCATACCAGAAGGCGTATCTAGTATAAAAAGGCTTTCCAATGTGTTTTGATACTCTAGTGAAAGCTGCAGGATTTCGCTAAGTATCGCAACCCTTGCCATAAAGAGCAAATGTAGGAACACTGTGATTTTTAGTCCTTAAAACTCTGACAATCCCTCTCGCTCCGCCTAGAACGGGAGAAGTTAATTGCACAATTTATCTCAATCTGGTAACATGTGACGATGATGATGAACAGATTTTTATTATTTCTCATACTCACTTGAAAAGTTCTATGTTACAACGTACCTACCTACATTGACACTGTCTTTTCCAGATACGGATTACCAATCAAGATTTCATTACAACTATCCGATTGCTTACATCCAACCTGGACAACGTGAAGCTTATCAACAAGTAAGTGTTATGAATTAACTTATTTATCTCTTAAAATGTTCTCTTAGAATAAAGGGACCCAAGTTAATAGTATCTCACATAATTGAAAAACGGTGGTATAGGACACGGCGGTGCTCCACCCAAGCGAGGTAGACTTCCACCGTATGCTCCACCGTGTCCTCCGGATTATCTGTACAATGGTGGCACCTGGACGTTTAACCGCCGAATTCAACACAGGTACCTCCCGTAACACCCATGTCCGGTAAGGACCTGCGTCAGGTGGAATGTGAGGTCACTGTACCGCCTCTGTACCCACTCCTCAAAGAGGAGAATCTTTCTGCCGTGATTGTGGTACGCCCAACCACGTGACTGTCTGAGACATATATTTTAACTCTAAAGGCGGTTTCTATAATAGTTTCATCTCTTCTCTGTTTAAAATCGACTTCGGAAATTAAAGTTATTTTACACTTTCTACTGTTTTAATACATCGAAGTGGGGTACTTTATAGCCAGAGTGCATCTTATGACCATTCTAGTCAATGCCAAACATGGTTAGGGCATATTGATTTATTACAGAGTTCCGGTGCCTACCTTCCGGCTTCATCATCAGTTTGAGGTACCCACTCTTTTGAAGTAGTTTAATAATAATCCTCCCTTTTTAAAAGCTCCAGATTGAAATCTTGTTGCCAAAGCCAGTTCGACTTAAAGCTAAAGAAAATCAGAAGATGATAGTTTACTTAATATTTCCAGCTGTTCTGCGTGAACCCTGCCACAGTGAACAAAGCAGTGACGACCGTGTGCGACTGGGCAGCCCCTCCTCAAGTCCAGTTCACGTTGGGTGACGAGTATATGCATGTGGTACGCCAGGACCCTACCGGGCGCTACCTGGGCAATGCTGTCATCACAACATACCAGTGGTGCAACCATACTCTGCATCAGAGCTTAACCAGATCTGAAGCGGATGTAACCGTTACAGTTTTGTAAATGGAAATTCATAATGTTAAAGATGGATTAATAAACCTTTTTTTAACTTGACTGTTGCTTTTTTTTCCAAAGGTATGTTCGCAGGGTACTCAGGAACGATTTAAAGAATTTACTGCCTATCGGGAGAAGGGACTGAAGTATTCTAATTTGGTGAAATAGTAAAAAAACCGGTCAAGTACTCGCAAAAATGTAATGAAATGTATTATAAAACCTGACACAATGTCTTTTTAGCCACATATCCATATTTAACCAGTGAGAGTTGCTAATAAATGAATAAAATACATTTTTCTCAGTTTTCAAATTGTTAATTGGTTTTGTTTTTAAGTTTTGTGGTAAAATAACAATAATTTTGCATAGAAACAGTTGACTGTAACGCGTAGGCCCAGAAGTGGGCATTCTCCTTTATTGTCGTAGTTTTCCTTTACTTGTGCTACTTAGAATTCGCCTTTCATGATTATAGGTCAACAGAAAGTTCTCTATAGGTTTTGATTTCTTTGTGTAAAAATATGCGACATATACGGAGAATATACGACCTTATGTTCAGGATTAGAAATGTGATTTTTTCATTGCAACAAGGGGTAGTCATGAGTTTGATAAAAATTTTAGCTTGATACCTCCACGCGTTCTTGAGAAAACGGGTCTGGAGAGACGGACACCATAGTGATCCTATAAGAGTTTCGTTTTTGTCGACTGAGGTACGGAACCCTAAATAAGTATCAGTAAAACTATTTCCAAATTTTCCGGCGTAAAACTGGTTTGATTGACGGCATTTACTTCACTTCAACAATAAAGGCGCGAGTTGTATGCATCCGAATGTATTTCTAAGAAATACCTTCCGCAGCTATTAGAAAAAAACATTTTTGAGAAAGATTCTACGTATAGTCGCTTAACCGCAGACGACGGCGACGTATTGTCTGGCCGCAGATCAGAGGCGTGTCACGGTGTCAGAGGACTTAGCCAAGGTGATAATCTACAATCGTTAACGTTAGTAGAAAACTTCAAATGTAAGGTAATGACATTATCTCAACGTTAAGTCACGTGGTCAGAATAAAGGAATCGGAGACGTTACCGACTGTTGACAGAAAGAGTTTCGAAACGAAACGGTTGGAACTTGGCTAGGCCTGCAGTAGTGTCAGTACTCAGTAGCCACCGAAACTAAAGCGACGACTACGTGTAGTCGTTTTAGCGTCTTTTTCAAAAAATGAGTTTTTTTCCCCATTCTAAGGAAGACAAACTGATCAACTTCCCTGATTGCTCTGCACTTCAGTTTTAGACGTGTGGTTTTTCGTTTTTTCAGCTTTCGAATATGGAGGGGTCACGGGTACACGTACAGTACAGACAACAGGTCCAATTGAATTAGTTAGCGGAACTTCATAGGTGTGATGAGTGTCGTTATTAATGATGATTAAACCAAAAAAGACTTACTGTCTGCAGGAATATTTCAAAAATATGTACCACCTATCTCCTTGTGGTTGTTAACTCCGTAGTAACTTGGTAGAAACGGAGGCATGGTTGGCACTGGTTTGTCGAAAGAAAATCAACAATACGCACTAAAAGGTGTTATACCAGCGATTATAAAATATACAAAGTAAATGTAACGGTAAGTCTTATTATTCCCACAAAAAATTACGCCTTTATAATATTAGTTGATATATTTTTCGAAGAAAAGATGGATGGATTGTGTGAAGAGTGATATGAAAGAAAAGGAAGTTAGTGATAGCATGACGAGTAACAGGGCAGAGTGGAAGAAAAAAACGTGTTGCGCCGACCCCAAATAATACGGGATAAGGGCAGGAAGATGATGATGATATTTTTCGATATCTAGAATACCTATTATAATAAAATAGGATAAACTTTATTGTACTTACAACCAGGGGCGCCGGCTTTTAGAAAACCTCATGGGCGCTCACGCTTATTAGATGACGGATGAGATGATGAAGTGTGAGAAGAGAATACACACTGGTCGACCGACAAATAAATAAATGTCCTACTTATATACTGCGTACTTCTAATGCGTGATAATAATAAATTGAGACCACATCACATACATTGTCCTGGTACCAAACTAAGATTTTCCCTTGTACTATAGAAAACAGAAACAACGAAGGTACCACAAACACCAAGACCCAACATAAATATCTGTTTCACCAACAAACATTTGTGTTGGTGCGGGAATCGAACCTGCGACCCTTCCGTCTCAGCCCAGGTCGTCAGGTAATGAAAAAACGCCCATCCCTAAAAGGCGATTACTAATCTGTTTCTTGATGTCTATTCTCAGGGGTGCTCGGCACCCACTGTTTATTTCTCATGGGTGCTCGAGCCCCCGAGCACCCACGGAGTCGGCGCCCCTGTTTACAACAAAATAGTAACATAACTTATAAACAAACTTAACGCTGACAGTGATATCTACCAGACAACCTTTGGATGAACGGATGGATGGAAAATGATAACATAGTTGAAAATTTAAAATGAAATGATGATGTATTAAATTCATGTAAATCCCTGCAAAATACAAGCACCCTGCTTAATAACGGTATATTTTTAATGACACAGACATTAAGTCATGCCGTGTGTAAGATTGAGGGGGTTTTCCTGCCTTAACTTAAAATATTTTTGTAGGACGACACACGTTACGTCATCAGAATTACACATACACACCACCCAGTAACGCGAGCACGTCTAGTGATTCATGCTTGTTCCTTATTTTAGTGGAAAATTACAGGCCGATACACACTTTTAGAGGAATGTGGAACAGGGTCTAAAGTCCGTTGAAAAGCAAGGAGCCTTCGACAACATAGGTGCTGTGTCTGGTTCAGGCAACTGCTATCGGGCCACTGCCCGGATCAGACACATTAACTTTGGACTACTGTAATGTTCTAATCGCACAAAGAACTTTGATACGATGCAGGATAGTTTATATGTGGCGATATAGATGTCGCTACACGCTGTTCATCCTTGATGTATACGAGAAGAATACAATCAAATCTGAACTTAGAGGAAACAATCTGCTCGGATGTATTTTTATTGCTCTGTAGATTGTAAGTACAATAACCCATCTCTTAGATTTTCTTTGGTGACTGATTTCTTCAAACCTCGTATTATTGTAGAGCCTCTTTCATAGGTCCATCTTTAGAGGTTCTAGAACTGGCACACGATAAATAAAAGAAATAAACAGAAATTCGAATATTAGAAAACTTAAGGTAGCCATACCTGACAGGTTTGCCTGTACAGTTGAGTTGTACAGGGAAACCGGAGCGTGTATGTTGCATAACTGCGCAGGTTTCCATACAAGCTTACCTGACAGGTATAACTGTTCAGGCAAACCGGTCAAGTACACCCTAGCGTTTATGGCTACCTGAGCGTTATTGAGATAAGGATGGCTGATCAGAGCGATAAGCGCGAGCAATCCTTACATCTGGGGGCACGGTAGTGCCCTCGCCAAGACGAACCAAGCGAAGCGCAAGGGCACCTACCTTTACCTACCTTTTCTCGAAGTGTTTCGTCGTTTTTTTTAACCCTCATAGAGTTGGTTTCCGAGGTACCAGATAGTTCATATTCTCAGAATATGATGTCAATAATAGACTAATTAAACATACAAAGTCCCAATTGAATAGCTTTAATACTTTAGATTTTATTGATATCTAAAATACACCGATTTCGTCACTGACACACTCATTGATACACTGACACACTGATGATCATCAAAATGTTTGGCTACTTCCTGAGGTGCCAGAAAGCTGAAATTTGGTATGTAATCTAAGTTACAGTAGTATACAATCAACAAAAAAATTCATAAACTTATAATTTTCGCCCCCCATCTCCTAATCTCCTAAAATGGGGGGAATGGAAGTTTGTATGAGACTTCAAAATGTTAGGGTACTTCCTGAAATGCTAGAAAGCCAAAATAGAAGAAAAAAAAATACTAAAAAGACTGCTTAGCAACTTACAAAAAGAACTGAAATCCCACCAAAAACATTTCATGTAAAATGTTGCCAAGACGACCACATAAGGTTTGCACTGTGAAAAAAATATCAGATCTCATGTAAAGCTAAGCTTCTCAATCTACACGGCCTAACTCTACCGACCCTAACTTCATAAATTCTACATATCAGTAAAAATGTATGGCTTGGCTGTTTCGTTACTTACTTCAGAAACTAAATATTTGTATCACCTCCACGACGACGACGACTACTTTATTTTTTTTATGGTTGTACAAAATTAAAGAATATATTATCTATCTGTCTGTTTACTGACAAATCTTTTCCATTATAGAGATACCTTTAAAAATAATTACAATACCAAGAAATAGATCTTGGTACGCGATTATATAGAATCACGTACAAATACGACAGACAGGAGGAAAGACGTAGACATTGATCTGTGACGGCTACAAGGTATTATGTAAATCAGCAGTTTTAATGTTAACATTACTAAAAATAGCTAGTGACTCATCTAACTGTTTATAGGGAAGAGTCTAAGTCCTGGCTTCGAGTAAGGAAGTACTTGCCCTGCGGATTTTCCCATAGTCCACGTATAGGTGACGTACTCGAGTGCTCAATCTATTCAGGCAATGGTCTACTGCCCGAGTTTAGTCACCACACCAATTCACTTTTTAGTTCACTTGACTACAGTCGCCAAGTTTTTGATTAAAAAAGTGACTAAAAACTATTAAACATCGCGTTGATCGCGAGTTTTGATTAGAGGTTTATTTTTTCGCATTTTTAAAGAACTGTCGCGCACATTTGAATCTTCACCTCAGTTTCCCAACATTTTGACTAGTTTTTGAAATTGATTGAGACAGATGATATTGAGACTTGAATTTGAATATTTCAAGTTATTTTTGGTAATTATTATACATGATTTGACCTTCAACTTTATCAAGTTACAATTTGCCGGGAATTTCCAAAATCTGACCAAAATAAAACACGTTTGCAAAACGTCTTCGGAAGATGACATTTCTGGTTTTGTTTCTTCGTTATCACTGACACCATTTCATCAGTTCCACTTTACACAGTGATAGTTTTTAAACAAAATGCTTAACTTCTTGATAGAAAAACCAAAATCGCTATATATATCTATACAGTTATAATAAAACAGTAAAATTGTGGACCTATAGTATTAATTGGCGCAAAAACTACTGAACCAATCCTGTTCAAATTTTGCATACGTAATCCTAAAAGTAAGTCCCGTAAATCCTATAGGTCAGATCAATTTATAGGCTATAATTTATTTCAATATATGTATATAATATTTGACATTTTTGATAATAGCTAAATTAATCAGGAAGTATGTCCTTCCAAATAAAAAAATATTTTTTATTTTTTTTAAATAAATTTAAGAAACTTATTTTTTTTCGAAATCGATCAATAAATGTTCAGATATTCTAATGCTTGCTTAACTAGGTAGGTACCTATAGAAATGATACCTATAACGTTTTCTTTCATCTTTCAACGGGATTGATAATATTAACAATGTCTCTTCATATTTTTGTATTAGCTCATTGTCTTTCTTAGTCTTCTTTTTAAATATAAACTACCTTTCATTAAGTGTTTTATTCATCACTGCTTAAAGTATCTAGTTAAACTAACCGATACATTAACTGTTGTAAAAATTATTGTATAACTACGTACTAATATTAAAAATGTAAAAGTAACTCTTTCTGTTACGTTTTCACGGTAAAACACCAGTACCGCTTTAGATGTTGTTTTCCCAAATATAATAAATAAATAATTGTAATGATAAAAAAATACACTGGTAATCAAAAGATAATTGTATTAACCGGAAAGTCCTTCCTTCATTTGAAAAATAATTTGCATTTGATTTTTGTTCCAAAATTGAATGGACATTTATTAAATAAATTGATTGGTAATAAAAATAAAATTAAAGATGTTTTCCCTGTTCATTACGAGATATTTATTTGATACATCAACAAGCCATGACTCACTTTTAAGGGTTCCTTTACGCCGAAGGTAAAAACGACGCTGTAGGATTTCGGTGTCTTTGGTAGACACCTACTTTGTAATTCAATTAACACAGATTTAGTATAATGTATTTTATCTATTGTGTAAGTATCAGAAATCTATACCTACTGTTTTTATGTAAAGTGTACCTTAAACTCAAAACTCTAAATTTTAAGACCATCTAACTCTAAATCTAACATTTGATTTATATGAAAAAAAGGCAAAGAAACCTTAGCATGCAAATTAAAATCGTCACCAAATGATTCACCCGCACCGTGCCGTCCTCCGGGGAATATTTGTATGCGTAATGTCTGAGACGTAACTACTTCCGACCTTCCACATTGGTATATATAAAAACAAGCGCCGTTGAGGACTCACAATCATTCAATATCTGACCACAGCCGGTCGTTCAACACATCATAAGTACAAAAATGTATTCAAATATGTGCGTGAAGATTGCCGTGTGCCTGGCTCTAGTCGCTTGCGTCAACTGCCATGTAATTAAACACCAAGAAGTGCCACTATCACCGGAGGGCATGGTACTAGAGATCACAGTAAAGAATAAGGGAGACGGGCAAGTCGTGTCTGCGATGAAGATTGATATCAACGAGAAAGACAAGAAAGTTGTGATGTCGATGGGTGAGCCAGTGCCTGTTAACTTCGGAGGGTCGACCACGGAGTTCTTGCCATCCATTGAGAACCGACACAACATCAGAGTGGGCTCCTGTCCGCTTGGCTACACTCGACGAGGTGGCTTCTGCTTCCCCGACGACGACTATTAGGCTTGAGGACCGGATTAAAGTGATTCTTTCTTTAGTGTCCACCGAAATTAAAAGACTTATAGAAATGTGATATCTCCTCTCAGTGTTATTAATTTATTAAAAAAAAACATAGTTTAAATGAAAACCTGTTTTTTTATTGTTGTGTTTCCTAATAAACTCGAGTGATTATTAAATTATGATGTTAATTATATCGAGTCTGTTGTTGAAATCCTATATACGAGTATGAGATTATTATAAACATAACATGATAATTTAAATTCGATATTGAATCTAAAGTTTCCTATAAACAAACGAATTTATAATAGGTTTTATCTATTCGTACAGTTTATCAATTAAGTTATGTAGTTCGGTATTATTATAATACAATTGGATTGTCAAAGGTAATCTTATAAACTATTGAAGAACAAGTGATTGAAATCAATTGCAGATTTTCTGAGTCAGGTGTGTGTATCTCAATTTTGAAGTATATTGAAATCGGTCATTGATATTTTTTCCTAATCTAATTGAGTGTTGATTGTGCCAATGACTCAACAGATACTTTGAAGTCTTATTAGTCATACACCTACCTAATTCCTTTTTTTTCGCATAGAAATTAGTGCCCGATTATTTTTTGACCGAAACTGGATTTTACGTCCAAAACTGACACCGAATTTCGGCAACAGTCTCAGTTTCGGCCGAAACCGAAACCGGAACTTCCTTACAAGGAATCATATTTTGAGGGAAAAATAAAGAAAACGTACAGTAGTTCAAATTAAATTGGTTTTACTTAAAGTATACATAAAGTCGAAGGAAAATACCAACCAACTTAGCAGTGGTAGTTGCTTGAAAGAAGTGGAAGCGGGCAAGCCACGTAAGGTGCTGACGGCGTTGTTCACAGGGTAAAAAAGTTGGATAAGAGTCAAGCCAGCCTTAGGTGTGTCGGCCAGGAACCTAGTGAATCGATGACATGGGGTTATACTATGACGTCTTCAAATAACTAATAAAAAAAATAAAAAAAGTTTGGTGATATAGAGACGGAATTTTACAGGACGAATGTTTGGCTACACTCTTAAGATTGGATGAGACTTGGGTGCGAGAGGCCCATTGCTGGTTTTTTTTTTTTTGATGTGGTAATCTATGTAATAATTTCTCTGAGCATGTTACAGTTTTACTGACTAAAGTCAACTGTTCCTTCAGTGGCTTTTTACGTTATAGGACCACGGGTTTCCTTTTCAGAAATTCTCCATGACTCTAACGGGCATCTGAAGCCCCTGCATCCTCAGCCTCAGCATCTGACATCCGGGCGTATCCGGAAGACTCGGAAAAGTGGCGTCTGATAGAGTAGGACAAGGTACATTCAGCATTGGGGGATCACGTTGGAGAAAAGTAGAAAGCAAGATAGATATTACATGAAGTTTATATTTAGTAAGTATCATCATCATCATCATCATTTCAGCCGATAGACGTCCACTGCTGGACATAG
This sequence comes from Mythimna vitellina, assembly GCA_949316375.1. Lineage (NCBI taxonomy): Eukaryota > Metazoa > Arthropoda > Insecta > Lepidoptera > Noctuidae > Mythimna > Mythimna vitellina. The sequence goes on along the minus strand of OX438703.1, from coordinate 9,031,400 downwards.
GCCTCCCCCAAATGTCGCCATAAAGAACGGTCCTGCGCGTCTCGCATCCATCGGATTCCCGCAACCTTCACCAGGTCATCGGTCCACCTTGTAGGGGGCCTTCCAACACTGCGTCTTCCGGTACGCGGTCGCCACTCCAGAACCTTTCGGCCCCAACGGCCATCCGTTCTGCGAGCAATGTGCCCTGCCCATTGCCACTTAAGTTTGGCGATTCTTCGTGCTATGTCGGCAACCTTGGTTCTCCTGCGGATATCTTCATTTCTGATTCGATCACGCAAGGAAACTCCGAGCATAGCCCTTTCCATTGCCCTTTGGGTGACTTTGAGCCTTCTGATGAGGCCCACTGTGAGCGACCACGTTTCGGAACCATACGTCATCACTGGCAACACGCACTGGTCATAGACTTTCGTCTTGAGACACTGTGGTATATTGGATGAGAAGATACCGCGCAGCTTCCCGAACGCTGCCCAGCCGAGTTGGATTCGACGGTTGACCTCTTTTTCGAAATTAGATCTACCCAACTGGATTGTCTGTCCCAGGTAAACGTAATCGTCTACAACTTCGAGTGCAGAGTCTCCGATCTTGATCGGAGTGGGTGCTACATGGATGTTTATCATGACTTTAGTTTTGTCCATGTTCATTTTGAGACCCACTCTTTCGGAAGCTCTACTGAGGTCATTTAGCATTGTGCTGAGCTCTTCCGCGGTCTCAGCCATGACTACTATGTCGTCGGCAAACCGAAGATGAGTGATGTACTCGCCATTGACATTAATGCCTAATCCACTCCAGTCCAGAACCTTGAAGACATCCTCCATTGCGGCCGTGAACAGTTTCGGAGAGATAACGTCTCCCTGCCTCACACCCCGCTGCAGGAGGACAGGTTTCGAGGTCTGGTCCTGTAGTCTGACTGACATAGTGGCGTTTTTGTACAAGCACTTCAGCACCTCGATGTACCGATAGTCAATCTGGCACCGTTGGAGAGACTGCAGCACAGCCCAAGTCTCGATCGAATCAAAGGCTTTCTCATAGTCCACAAACGCTAGGCACAGAGGCAAATTATACTCCTCGGTCTTCTGTATAACCTGCCGTAGCGTATGTATGTGGTCTATGGTGCTGAAGCCTTTTCGGAATCCGGCTTGTTCGGGAGGCTGGAAGTCGTCGAACCTGCGCGCGAGACGGTTCGTGATGACTCTGGAAAACAGCTTGTAGACGTGGCTCAGAAGTGAGATGGGCCTATAATTCTTGAGCAGGGCCTTGTCGCCCTTCTTAAAGAAGAGTACCACCACACCTCTGCTCCACGCCTGTGGCGTTTTTCCCTCGAATATGACGGAATCAAACAGCTTCTGAAGGGCCTTAAGGATCGGTTTTCCACCCGCCTTCAAGAGTTCGGCCGTAATTCCGTCATCACCTGGTGCCTTGTTGTTATTAAGCTGCTTCAGAGCCATCCTAATCTCGTACAGGCTGACGTCCGGGATATCTTCGGTATAGTGTCGGGTCAATCTAGCTCTTGGGTCGTTTGCTAGATTCACAGTGGGTTTTGTGATTGACGTGTACAACTGTCCATAAAAAGCCTCGATCGCTCCCAAAAGCTCCGATTTGGCGGATATGACTCTGCCATCGTCGGTCTTCAGTTTCGTGAGCTGGCTCTGCCCAATAGACAGATCTCTTGCGAACACCTTAGAGCCCTTATTTCGCTCAATCGCGTCTTTAATTTTTCCGGTATTAAAGTGACGGAGATCGCGTTTCAAGGACTTAGAGATCTGTTTATTGAGCTGCCGATATGTGCACGCATCGTCTGAAGACTGCAGAATCATCTCACGCCTCTCCTTCATAAGCTGGAGAGTTCGATCTGTGAGCCTCTTGCTCTTACTTGTACGAGTCTTATAGAATTTAGACCCGACCGTATGGACAGTTTCCACGAACCCATCGTTGTATTCATCCACAGAGCTTCCTAGGCATTCGAAGCGATTTTGAAGTTCGAGCTGAAAGCTCTCGGAGTTTTGGATCTGGATATGTGCAGGACGGAGCGTAGACCTCATCAGTCGTGACCTTTCAAGCTTGACATTGATATTCAATGAGCCCCTTACCAGGCGGTGATCACTTCCGGTTTTCACGCCATTGATCACAGAGACATCATTGAATATTTGCTTCTTTGTGGACATGATGAAGTCAATCTCATTTTTAGTTGCACCATCAGGGCTTTGCCAGGTCCACTTCCTATGCTCACGCTTTCTGAAGAAGGAGTTCATCATGTAGAGGCCCTCCTTCTCCATAAAACTGGCCAGTAGGTGTCCCCGGTGGTTCCTACGTCCAGACCCAAATTGCCCCACTCGCAGCTCGTCACCGTCGCGTTTGCCCAGTTTCGCGTTAAAGTCCCCCATAACCACGGTGAAGTGAGACTTATAACCATGAATGGCCCTGGATACATCCTCATAAGTATAATTATGTAGTAATAGTATTAATAAGTAGCATTTTAGTAAGTATATCAATACATTATTTGCTTGATCTTCTCCTGTTCCCATTATGGGAAATATTGGGTCGGTTCACCTCACTATTCGGTGCCAGGATATCTTATCCTGGGTTTTCGATTTAGTAATTCTACATTGGTTCGTTAGATTAGAATTAAATGAAAAAAAAGATCGGCAGTTTATAAAGCGGTTTTAGTGAAACAGGCGGATTGGTAAACATTTTATTAGAATACTTATACAGTGAAAAATTTTAAAGTTTTACACACACATTTAAAAATGGGTAAGCATTATTACTGACCTATAAATTACACTTTGTGTAAGTCACATGTATAAATATTATGAGGACCTAAATGAGTCAACGCAGGTTGGTGTGATGCAATCAAAAAACGAGATATGATGATCTTAAAACAATTCAATTAGTTTTCGATCAACTTCGAATCCTATTCTAAGGCACAAAATTTTAAAAGTATATTTGTCTAGTCAGCTCACCTGTGCCATTCAATTTCATTTGATATCACAATATCTTATATTTACGTAATCTTCTCTTTAAATTACGAATGCGAATTTGAGAAGAAACCTTATTAATAGTAATCGTATATTTTCGAAAATATTTTATGGTTAAAATATCATAAAATTAATATGATTATAGGAGAACTAAAATGGATTTTGATTCTTGCGTAAGTATTGCGTATCAGTTGGTTTTTTAACGTTAACATTTAGAGGAGTGTGCATTGGAATTGTACAGATTAATTCCGTCAAATCTGTTCCATCATCGGACCACTAGACGTACGGTGCTGCGCCACCGGTGCATGGTGGGAATCCTAACCATACGTACAAAGCGTTTTGGGAACACATTTATTGTACATACAGGTAGGGAGTGGAATTGCCCTGCCGGTGTCTGTGTTTCATGATAGTTACAACCTAGGGGACTTTAAGTCAAGAGCGAATAGGATACTTCTAGGTAAGCGTACTCATCGTCGTTCACATCATCGCTTCCTTTTAGGTGAGATAGTGGTCAAACGTGAGCCTTTCTATAATAATAATAAAAAGAGGTTTTTTATTCTTGCGGCTGCTCTATTGTACCTCTGTTTCTACTTCTGTGGCTACATTATCGAGCGAACATTCGTTTCGCGTTGTCGCGATAAAAATTGATAGCCGTTGTGTGCATCTGTTTAAGTGTCGACAAGCATTTGTGATCGGTGTAGTATTCGGGCATACTTCGCGATTCGACGAACTACTCGGCAACATTGGTAACGATAGTGTGAATGTTCACTGAATCCCGATAATAATAAAATCTCAGACACCTTAAAAAATAATACGAACCCCCTTAACATCAGGAATGGGGGGGTTCCCAGACTCCGTTTTGGAAACTAAATACATAATGTGTTTGCCGATCAATGATGCCCTGTGTTTCGTCACAGATAAGAAGGTACTGTACTTATACTGAATGGGCTGTCCCGGTCATGGCCATATTAAAAGTGAGTCACTGCTACGATGTACCCACGAATGATCATGCTGCACACGAGTGTCTATGAGTGTGTTTCGAGTTTCACGAATTTTTCCTATAGAGATTCACGTTTTGAACGTGCCAATTTTCTGAGTAACTGATGTTTTCATAAACCCTTGGAGAGCCTCTCGCCTGGACACGTGTTGCCATGAACAATCTGGAAAACTTTGAACGGTATACGCACACAAAGCACAGCAAAGATCAAAGATAATGTCTACATGCAGGTGTTCTCTATCTTTACTCAGATCATGTCTAGAAAGAAAGGAAGAAAGGAAGAAGTAAGAAAAAACGTTTATTCGCACACTTACAGTAAAATAAAATATACAGTAGAATACATTGGAATTAAAATATAGTAGAAAAAGTATCAAAAAATAACTGTATGATCTGTGTAAGGTCAAAAAGGCGCCTAACTCAGCATATGCTGCGATATGTCTCGCCTTCCATCTTGCGTCACGTGCCTGTTACCCGCTAATGTAAAGATTTAATGACAGCGTCAGCGGTCAGCTGGTCGGCAGTCAGCAGATGGCATTGCCGTAGCCGAATACTGGGCCAGGTAAGGAATTTAATTTAGGAAATATATCTAATATTTTTACCATCACCAGGATAAAAAGATTAACTAACCGACTAAAAGACTATTCATAAGTGTAATAATTCGTTTCATCATCATCATCATTTCAGCCGAAAGACGTCCACTGTTGAAAGAAAGAAAGAAAGAAAAAATGTTTATTCGTGCTTCACACAATCGTATAAACTAAAATTACACACTAAAAAAAGGCTGTTGGACATAAGCCTCCCCCAAGTGTCGCCACAATGAACGGTCCTGTGCGTCTCGCATCCATCGGATTCCCGCAACCCTTACCAGGTTATCGGTTCACTTAATAATAATTCGTTTAGTTTCAGTAAATGCTATGCCAAGCTATTGCAGTATGTTTTATTTTTGATAATACTCGTAAGTATGAACATTTTCGATTATTTCAATTTTAGAATCATTTTGTTATACTAATTGTACACAGTATTTAGCAACTTTTTTTTTGAGGTGGTTTTCATCGGATAACTCCTTCCGCTTTAGGATGGAGCGAGAGGACGTTTTAGACTTTTACTGGCTAAAACCATTCTGTGTCCTTCGGTTTTCTTCAGCTTTTTTTATTGATATAAACTAGTGCTTGACTGCTAGTTTATTAAGAGCATATTCACTCTAGCACTGAAGACGCCTAACAGAAAGAAAAAAATATAAATTATTATAAGGGTAAATAGGTTGCTTCTAGGCAAGCTCTATCCATTCTCAGCCACATTATCGCTTTCCATCAGGTGAGATAATGGACAAAAACGAGCCAACCATAATAATAATAAAAAAATCGTTTTGCGTTCTAGGTACACGGTCACTCTTTAAAACGTTCCCGGCTCATACTTGCATACTTTACCCTAAAGAATTATAATGTACTTTACAATAAATAAAATTAGAACATAAGAAACGTTACCAAAGCCACCGATACCCTGGAATATGCTAAAAAGCTGAAATGGAAATGGGCGGGACATGTGGCAAGCATGTTATACGAGCGTTGGACCACAAGGGCGACTCATTGGAGAAGCCCAAGTGGAAAATCACATAGAGGAAGAGCGCTTCCAAGATGGGCTGGCAAGCTGGTTCTTACTGGATGGACACAGCACAAGATAGAGAAATATGGAGTTCCTTGGAGGAGGAGGCCTTCATCTGCGGAGGGGTTCTTATCATCATCTTCCTGCCCTTGTCCCTTGTTATTTGGGGTCGGCGCAACACGTTTTTTTCTTCCACTCTGCCCTGTCACTCGTCATGCTATCACTAACTTCCTTTTCTTTCATATCACTCTTCACACAATCCATCCATCTTTTCTTTGGTCTCCCTCTCCCTCTCCATTCATCCACATGTAAATTCATAACTCTTTTAGTAACATGAATTTCATCCCTCCTCTTCACATGACCATACCAAGACAAACGATTCCCTTTCAACTTTTCAGTCACTGGCGCCACTTTCAAACTTCCCCTAATATATTCATTTCTCACTTTATCCATTCTCGTCACACCACACATCCATCTTAACTTTCTCGTCTCCGCTACATGCAATCTTTTTTCATCCGTCTTTTTCACAGCCCAACATTCTGATCCATACAGTATGACAGGCCTTATCACGGACTTGTAGATTTTACCCTTCAACTTGAGGGGCATCCGTGGGTCACAAGAAAACAATATTATATTAGGATTAATTTTAACAACTTATTTACTTTGCACCAAATAGGTTTAACTATAGATTCATAGTTTACTTACTTCGTTATCTCTAATTGTAAGAAATAAAAGGCTTTTTTATTTTATTTATTATACTTTACAATAATAAAAAGGTTTCCTCCTACTTGTTAAGTAGTAGTCATGTCAACGTCATTGATTTATGTTTTACGTAGACGAGCCAAAACTAACAATGAACTGTTACGTATATATTTCCTGGAGGTGTCAAGGAAGCACTAGATTTTCCTTTAATATTACTGATGAATTAAACCCAATAACATATTGGCAATAGGATAACAAAGTTTGTCTGTTATTAATGTATAAATTACACAAAGTAATGCGCCAGGCTGGGTTTGAACCTGCGACCTACAACTCGTAAGTCGGGGCCATTACCACTCGGCTACCACAGCTCTTGTTATAAATGTACTTGTAATTAACTTAAGTGACACGGCCCATCATCGCACGGGTGTTTGAAATTTTGAAATTCTTGGTTTTTCTCTTCTATAATATGCATGTACCTAAATCTGCCTAATGAACAACTTTATGTGAAAACCACATGAAAATCCAAAAAGTAGTTTTTGAGTTGATCACGGATAGACAGACGTGTAGGGGGACTTTATTTTGTAACAGGTAAGGATAATACGAAAAGTTACACAAAACCGCAAAAATACTATTCCAGACTAGAGAGACACTCTAACCTACGGGGTTACCATGACGTGCAAAGTAAGATTGTTTCATTCTTATTTCAGTGTGGGTAAGAGACAGAGCTATACAGGTTGTCTAGCGCCATCTCTTACTCACACTGGAAATAAGAATGAAACAATCTTACTTTAAACGTCATGGTACAGGTCCTATTCGATACTCAAGTCACAGTATCAGATTATCTCAGTAGAACAAAAAGCTTGGTTACTTTCACCCCTTGAAAACTTGACAATGGCTTGCGGACGACGACCAATGGGTAGCTCGCCGTGCGGCCGTCCGGTGACCGTCCGGACCGAATCGAATTCGTCGATGGAGGGCAGTATTCTACCCGCATCTATATCGGCCGATACCCGCTGGGGCCACGGAAAATCTCTGAAAAGGAATACGTATGGTCTTAGAACGCGAAGGGCAACTGAAGGACACAGAGTGGTTTTAGCCAGTAAAAGTCTGTGACACGCCCGATCCAATGCCATCTCCCGCTCCATCCTAGAGCTCAGAAGGCATTGGGTGACTTCCCATCTCAAAAAAGACAATGTCTAAAAACAACAGACTGTAAACAATAAGTACCTACATATCGCTTGAAATACATTGCTAAAACTAGGTACATGCTTCATTAATCCCTAGACTATAATATTAAAGTATTATTCAATTGGAACCAGAAATATACCAAAAATAATTAAAGCGAAACCATTCCAATTAAAGCCTGATTTAGTCACAATAGTGCGCATGAATGGTAAATTTTAATCTTCTTGTCAAAGGTTCAATAGCTGAAATATGGCCGCAGTTGGACTCAGTGCGATGGACCGTCAGCCCGCTACGTTCCATTCCATGAATAGTTCACTCATATCAATGTGAAGCTTTACGACGTAAACCCGCGAGATTGTATGCAATTAATGGAAATATTTCATTCACTTTGAACAGATTTAAACGTATTCATTTTGGCGTGTTATTATTTTATTTTGTAATGATGTTCTCTTTATGTTTTCATTTATTGGAAAGGTATTAATTATGTTGTGTTTTTATAATTGTTGTTTACTCAGCCTTAAAATCCGAGCAATTTTTTTTTAAATTTAATAACCACGAAGATGGTTTTATTTGCCTGGCAGGGCTGCAGGATTGTTTGAAAGAATCAAAGCGACCATGGACCTGGACAGCTACCGAAGGAACATGGGTAAGTTAGTCAGTAAAAGTCTGACACTCCCTCTCGCTCTATCTAAAGCGGGAGAAGTTATTTGATGATTTCCCACCCTTATGTTATAGTCCTAAGCAGGATATAGTTGTGATCGACCGATTAGCATGCGCAATAATAGTTGATGTCACCATCCCACACCGTGCACGCGCGAGGCAATGGCCCTCGCGCCCCAGCCGTCGGGATTCCGATCACGATTTCCAGCCACCGTAGGCGTGGGCTCGCGGACGGCGAGCAAAGGTAGCACGCCGTCTGACCGTCCGGTAACCGTCCAGACCCACGGCGCGTAGTGTTCCACGCACGCCTCAGGGAGATTTCAGCAACTATAGGGGCCAAGCAGCGTCGAAGCTTATCGGGGCCAAGGTTCTGATTCTGAAAGGAAGATTCGGCCCTGGTACGAAAGGCAACGAAGGAACAGGACTGGGCTTTCAGTCATTAGAAGTCTGACACTATCTTCCACTCCGCCCAAGAGCGAGATTTGTCATTGGATGATTGCCCACCTGAAAAAAAAACCTGTCTTCGGTACAACGACGAATTTTCATAGAAATCGCCTTGATTTTTCCCACCGAAAAAGAAACCCATATGACGAGACTCATGAAAGATGAAAAAGAGAAACAAATCTGTCTGGCGTATGCGGTAATCTGCTAAAATTTTGACAGTTCCTTTGATGAATCTACCATTCGAACGTCGTTATGCAGTCATTGCTTTTAATAAGCTCAATATTGTCATTCCACCACAACGATATTACGAGACCATTGACTGATCAATGATCGATCATTATGAATTAGCAGATTACGAACTTTTAGCAAAATGACAATGGGATCGTGTTGGAATGACGAATTTATAAAAATAGCAGACTTGGGCCCCAGGGGGTCAAGTCTGCTATTACAATAGTGTCAGAATAGTCTATCATTGACATCATAATGGTTGATTTTGACAACTTTGGTAATCTACTAATATAATGGCGTCATTATGACTTTCAAATGGTCAACCACTGACATTCCATTGAAAGACATTTCTTTCAATCATTATGTACGAGATTACCATTCTATATATATATATATGGTAATCTATATATTCTACATATATATTTATATATTCTATATATATGGTAATCTCGTAATATGAATGTCTGACGTAATTATGCGGTAATCTGCTAAAATTTTGTTCCTTTGATTAGTTTCCTAAAATTAGAACGTCATTGGTTGTTTTTGTTTTAAATTCTGTGGTAGTTTCATAATTTATATTTCTTTTACCAATACTAAAGCAGTGTGTAGATTGTGTCATTATTATTTTGTCATTCCTTTACCTTTCATACCTTACACCTATTCCAGGAGAACTTGCTGTTTTTTTCCTCTGTAAAATTGTGGGGTAATACAAATACGCAAGCAAGCAGTAGAACAAAGGCGGTGTTTTGGTTTTGTTTATTCGGTTATTGATGCAGCTTTCATAAATTAAAGTTATTTTGTAATTTTTCGTTTATTTATTAGTAAGTATTAGTTGTATTTTTTTGTAAAACCAGGTTTAATTTTTTTTGTAAACTAGGGACTAAGGAACCCGTTGATTAATAATAAATATAGGTAATTTACCGTTTATAATATGGTGAGGCAGGGGGGAATCACCTCCCCTCGCCTTTTCAACCTATATGTAAATCAGCTGATTGTTGAGCTCAGCAATACAGGGGTTGGCTGTCATATTGATGAGATTGCTTTGAACAACATCAGCTATGCAAACGATATGGTGTTGCTGAGTCCATCAATCAGTGCGTTAAGACGATTGCTGAAGGTCTGTGAGGACTACGCGGTGGCTCATGGGCTTAGGTATAACGTCGCTAAGAGTGAGTTAGTTGTGTTTAATATTGGCACCAGAAGAGACTTATATGTGCCGTGTGTTTCTTTAGCAAACATGGGCATGTTTCACTTAAAGCGAGTATCAAAATTTAAATACCTGGGTCACTGGGTCACCGAGGACTTGTGCGATGACTTGGACATAGAGAGGGAGCGCAGAGCATTGTCTGTTCGAAGCAATATGCTGGCTCGCAGGTTTGCACGGTGTTCTTGTGAGGTAAAAATGACGCTCTTTAGAGCCTATTGTCAGATTTTTTACACCTGCATCCTGTGGGTCAAGTATACGCAGAAAGCATACAGTGCTCTGCGTGTCCAATATAATAATGCCTTCAGAATGCTTGTGGGGCTGCCGCGTTTCTGTAGCGCTTCGGGTATGTTTGCCGATGCGCGAATAGATGATTTTTATGCCATCATTCGTAAGCGGTGCGCTTCTCTCCGGCGCAAAACTGATGACAGCTCCCACAGCATGTTGAGGGCATTGAGTGACCGGTGGGACTGCCCTATGCTTGGTCGATGGATGAGACTGCACAAACAGGTCGACTCAAAGTAGATACTTTGAATCGACCTGTGTCGTGCAGGTGGTTTTTATGTCCATTTCTTCTTTGTGTCGTATGTTATTGTCTGTTATTGTTTGTATTGTATTTGTTGATTATGTGTGTTACTAATATTAGTTAAGTAAGTCTATTTTATGTATTACTAACACTATGGACTAAGGTCAGCAAATAAAAAGTTTATTATTATTATTATTATAAAGCATATCGAATGACTCATCACAGATTCAACTAAGTAGTATCTAACAATTTGAAGGTTCCTCTAGTTCACATTTGATTAGAACTTGGAAGTGCACGATGCAGGATTTCGATTTTTTAGTTCATATAGAATAGAATGGAATAGAATGGAGTGGTATGGAATGGAATGGAATGATATGGAATGGAATGATATGGAATGGAATGGAATGGAATAGAATAGAATAGAACAGAATAAAACTTTATTGTACACCAAAATAGTAACAAAAACTTTTAAACTAGCTTAATCTATGGGTACAATAGCGGTCTATGTGGTGCTATAGATGACGCTACAAACAGTGTCATTTATAAAATAAATAAAAATATAATAAAATAGTCTTTTATTCTATTGTCACATCTAACAACAACAACAACAATAGGTCATACATTTTAAATTCATTAATTACATTATTTTATATCAACTGGTATTATTAAATAGGTTTACCAATATTGTTGTTGAGGAAGACTGGCGTCAACACAATATGTTATTTCAGGAAATCTGTAGGTTATTGATTATAAATAAATCCCTCATATGTTCGATCTAGGTTAAGGAAATTAAAATAGGTTGTAAATATTCAATTAATATGTTTGAGTAAAATTACCCATGCGCTATGAATCCTTCGATTTTCTTATAGATACACTATGGAATGCATACATGTACCTAAAATATTTACATTTATAGATGATGGGCATATTTTTACATGATGCATTTACTCTGCGGTATGAGACTAACCTATAAACAAGCTGAAGTCTAAAAATATGGTATTTATAAAGAAATTATTTTAATCTTTTAACTACCTACCTTTTTATTCCGCCAGGGTCGCACATCCGCGCCTAGATACTCCATCTCTTCACTTTTTCAAATAATATTCAGACAACTATCACACAACGCCGTCTAGTCCCAAGCTAAGCAGACATTGTGGTATGAGTACTAGACAACTGATAAACATACTTGTATATTTCTAAATACACACATATTATAGATAAATGACACCCAGACGTAACAAATGATCGTGCTCATCACAAAACCATTTGTCCTGGGTGGGAATCGAACCCACGACCTCCGGCATAGCAGTCTGGGTCACTAACCACTAGACCAACTGGCACAGGTAATTATGGAGATTGAAGAGCTTAATAAAATGGAGTACCCAGTCGCAAACACACTACCCTGGCGAATCCACGGGTAGTGTGAAAGATAAGCCCGGGGCCCGGGGATGAAGGCAAAGAAGGAACAGGAGTGGGTTTTTAGTCAGTAAGAGTCTGACACTATCTTCCGCTCCGCCCAAGAGCGAGATGTGTCATAAGATGATTTTCCCAATGGTTAAATTGATTTGGTAAGTGGAAGACTTGATGCACTTTAGTTAGTAGAGTTCATATGTAAAATGTCGACTCCCCGCGCCGGTTAAACCCACGACCACCAGCATAGCAGTCAGCGTCACTAACCACTAGACCAAAAGGCCAGTTAATTAGATACTGCTAGAACTATTAGGTACTTTGACTGCTAGCTTGCATATGCATACTGTAAGTTTCCCTTCGGCAATCTTAAGCTAGAACTACACTGCGCACACGTGTGCCACACACGCCGATCTGGGCGCGTCGGTCTGTATACATTTTATATAGAAACTAGACTTGTAGAGCTACACTTGATCCACGCCACGCGACGCCACGCGACGTCGTTCTACGTACAAATCAGGCGTTTTAAGCTAGAACTGCACTGCTCACACATTTACCACACACGCCAATCTGGGCGCGTCGATCTCCATATATTTTATATGGAAACTAGACTTTTAGAGCTACACTTGATCCACGCCACGTGACGCCACGCGACGTCGCTCTACGTACAAATCAGGCGTGTTACACGTGTGCGTCGGTCTAATGTAGTTCTTGCTTTACCGCTATCTATTGTAATTTAATGGCGGTCCTTATTCGGCATACTAAGTTTACTACCCAAAAAAAAAAAAAAAATTTTAATCTTTATTTTTAATTGGTGGTCATACAAACTTTCTGGTAATATGACAAACTGAACTAGTTTACGTAAGTGTTTCGCAAAAAAAATATGTTGTAGGAAAATGTAGAAAACGTAGGTTCAATGTAGATTGTACCTACATTTTCTACTGTACAATATTTGTTCTATTATTACAATTAAAATGTAAGTATGAGGTAATTAAATTATTGACGTTGATTGATTAGGTTTATGTTATACCACATTTTAATGAGTTTCCTTATAAAGTGCCTACAACTAAGCAATAAATACAAATTGTTCGTGTTAAGTCTACTTCATTCTAATTTTATTCTGAAGTGTTAAAATGAGAGATTGCCAGCGCCATCTACCTCTTTCAACGCGAACTATAAGCAGGAACATTCTTAAATGACAGTTCATCTTGACATTTCGGTCAACGCATTTTATTGTGATGGGTATGTTTAAGTATATTCAAATATGTACCAAACAGCTGGGCCTTATTTAAAATAGGTCGGTTAAATATAATAAAACTTAAAGTTTTCGAGTGTATGTGTGTTCATCACATCAAAAGAAGAAAATCTATTTAGATACTTTGCGTAGGTATAAATCAAAATGAGATTAAAAGAAAACTGTTTTTTAAATTAATTAGCTAAATAAAAGCTTTATGCACAAAAAAATATAGACTTAATACCTTAGGCATTTCTACCAGCTAACCTTCGGGTAATGTAGATATTTTTTAAGACTTTAATGATTAATTTTTTAGGGTTATGTACCACAAAAGGAAAAAACGAAAGCCTTATAGGATCACGTTGTTGTCCGTCTGTCTGTCTATCTGTTTTTCTGTCTGTCAAGACCCGACGTACACGTGAAGGTATTGAGTTGAAATTAAAATCATATACTCAAGTTTGCAGTCCCTTGAAGCTTTTAAAAAATCAAATTTGTAAGTTAACGAAAAAAAAAAGATACGACCGGTTATGTCTCAAAAACTTATATTTCGACACTCTCAAGGAAATCAAAATCCTTAAATTTTGCATAAAGCAAGGTCTGTATATACATAAAGCAAGGTATAGCACAGGTATAGAAATAAATCTGAAAACTGTAATTTGTTGGTACGTCACAACAAAAAAAAAATGCATTTCGGAAAAATCTATAATATTATCTATAATACGTATGTATTTAGACTCATAACACAAGCTCTGTTTAGTTTAGGACTAGACGGCGTTGTGTGATAGTTGTGGAATATTATTATTATTATTTATTGATGATGTCAAAGAGCATATTTGTATAAGATGCGTTTAGCTCTACGGAGACTTGCCTATAAACAAGCTGAAGTCTAAAAATAAGGTATTTATTCATTTATCTATGTGTGTATTTTGAAATGTATAAGTATATTTATCAGTTGTCCAGTACTCATAGCACAAGCTCTGCTTAGTTTGGGACTAGATAGCATTGCGAGAAAGTTGTAGAATAATAAAAAAGTAGTAGTAATAAAATAAAAAATACTATACTTTTCAGGCTTAAAAATCGTTATATCCACATATCAATTCATCCTACTCAATTAAGATAACCATCAGACATTGTCACATCTAAAACTGTACAGACGGTTCTATTTATAAATCGTAATTGATATGTCATCAGGTACGCAGACATGAGCAGTCCTAAATGAAAATTGGAGCACCTGGCACGAAGTATAGTTGCAGTCATAACAAGCTGTTTGTCAGCACATTAATAGCTCCATAACTGTGGTCGTCAGGCTGGTCGAAAGGGCAGGGACACTGGTGAGAAGTCAAGAACGCTGATACGCACTAGCCATTGTAAGTGGTACCTGTTCTTTCGTCTGTAACCATCCGGACCGACGTCGTCGATGGTGCTTAGTGTTCCACGCGCGCCTCAAGGAGATGTCAACAAAACCCTAAGAGCCCAGCAGGGTTGAAGCCTACTGGGGTCATGGCTTTAATTGCTTTTGAAAGAAAAACCCGTGGTCCTGGAACGCAAGGCAAAGAAGGAACATAGGAGTGAGTTTAAGTCAATAAAAGTCTGACACGCCCTCCGAGCACCGCTCTAGAGCGGGAGATGTCATTGGATGAGTTCCAACCTGAAAGAAAAAAGGGCACAGAATTACTTAAGAAATAATGAAAATTATGAATTAATGATATATTTATTTGCAAGAATATAGGTAACTAACAAGTTCTTAATATTCGGTGGGGTCTCACTATACCCTAGTATGATTGATAGGTACTTTTATTGTGACTGCAGCCAAGGAGTAGTATTTTGTGCTGGAGTTTGTGTTTCCTGATAGCTACAACCTAGGGATCTTAGTCAAGAGTGAATATATTATGTTACTTCTAGGTAAGAGTACTAAGCTTCATCTTCGACCATATCACATCGTCGCTTGCCGCAGGTGAGATAGTCAGGTCAAGCATGAGCCTATCAATAATAAATAAGAAAAAGAAAACGGTAAATTGCGAGTCGGACTCGCGCACGAAAGGTTCCGTACCATTGACTATACAATATTAGACAGTATATTATAACTTTTTTTTTAGGTTCACCTGTCTCGGTTTTTGTTTGTTGAAAATTCACGTTTTTTTATATGGGAGGGCTCCCACTACTTAAATATTTATTTTTAGAA
Source organism: Mythimna vitellina (assembly GCA_949316375.1). Classification (NCBI taxonomy): domain Eukaryota; kingdom Metazoa; phylum Arthropoda; class Insecta; order Lepidoptera; family Noctuidae; genus Mythimna; species Mythimna vitellina. The sequence goes on along the minus strand of OX438703.1, from coordinate 9,016,057 downwards.
TATCTAATATCTATAATATCTGTTAGAAATGCATCATCTGTGAACATTGCAGTTGTCTAGATATCACGATTCATGAGATAAAGCCTAGTGACAGACAGACGGACAGTGGAGTCTTAGTAATAGGGTCTCATTTTTACCCTTGGGGTACGAAACCCTAAAAATCGGGCAAGTGTGAGTCGCACTTGCGCACTGAGGGTTCCGTACAAACTTACCTATGAAAACAGTTTAATATCCGAATCAAGTCCCAAAGATTTTTGAGAATCGCAAAAAAGTTTTTTATATTTTGACGTAACTACAAATTTACAGTTTTTAGATTTTTTCCTTTACTTATGCTGTGAGACCTTGCTTTTCGCCAAATTTCAGGATTCTAGGACAACAGCAAGCACTCTATGAATTTTGATTCTCTTGAGAGTGTCGAAATATACGTTTTTTGCAACATAAACGGCCGTATCACTTTTTTCGTTAAGTAACAAGTTGATTTTTTCACAGCTTCAAGGGACCAAGAGAAAGGGTCTTGATAGACAGACAGACAGATATTCCTTTTGAGGTACGGAGCTCTAAAAAAACGAAAGATCAAGTGCAAGTCAGAGTCGTGTGTTCCAACCGAATCATGTTTTTTTAATAACATATCTAGTTTTAAAACCTGTTAGAAAGATACGATACACTTGTATCAGGTTTTGTAGTAATCTATATGTAAAGAACTACATAATTATTGTTGTTAACATTTTTATAATTCTCATTAGTTTGTAACAGTAACTCCGCTTAATAGCCTACGTAGGAGTTTAGCAACGACACTAGTGAACGTCTCATACTGTGGTGTTAAAATCCCGTACGTAGGTACGCTTTTCGTTGAACCAATGCCGCCTGTAGTTCATGGCTACCACAATAGATGGCGCTATTTGTCACTGGAAACTGGGTCTACCTTTTATAGCAGAACTTTTTACGTCATAATATTGTTTTGCATAACAACGGATAGCATAAACTTCATTTCGCAGAAAATCATTTCGCATACACTCAGTTGTCATACATTCAAAACTCATAATTTTGTTAGTCAGAATCATCCTTAGGCATAATGTTTATATCCATAATAATTAAAAAGCAGAACCATCATATCGCAGAAAATTCACAGTCAGAATCGTCTTTTGGCATACATTTTATATCGATAGTCATTAAAAGGCAGAACTGATTTTTTTCGCCACACACATGCGACGATAACGTTAATTGCTACATGCAGCATGCATGTAGCATGCAAGCAGGCATGCAACATGCAGCATGCAAGCAGGCATGCAACATGCAGCAGGCATGCAACATGCAGCAAGCATTGTTCCTGTCACGGCTCCGGCGCTGCGGGGTTTGGGCGGCGCCACGCGAGCTTATTGTCACAGATGGTTTTAACGCTCACCACCGCAGCGGGCCTTCAAACCACCTGCTCCTCAGCTCGCGGGCCGCCCTACCCCTCCGCGCCTACGCGGGTTTAAATTACACTCTAGGGGTAGGGCAGACAAGACTGCGTAAAGTCGGTTTCGCAGCGATTCGTTTCTGTCACAAAATTTTGCAGCACAACGTATTGACTTTTTATGACACAAATTTAATTTAATATTGAAAATGCTACCAATACATGCTATATTTAGAACATTCTATGTCACTTTTGCAAACCATTCGACAGCATAAATTTACTTTATTTAAATTATCAGTTTTATTCCATATATTATAAGTTTTTGATGTTTTGAACACTAATTTTTACAAGAAGATACATCTATTTTAATTTTTGATGTTCAAATATGCACCCATACCAAATAATCGTATCTCTAAATAAATGTTATGCTAAACAAAATTATGCATAATATTAATTATGGCAAAGGTAATTATGCGAAACAAAATTCTGCCAAGATAAAAGTATGCCATTGTAAATTCGGACACGTAAATATTCTGCCAAACAAAAGTTATGCTAAATAATTTTTATGCCTTAAAAATATTCGATTAAATAAGATTATGCCATGTGAGTTATGCCAAATAAAAATCGGAGTATCAAGATTCTGCCAAATAGAAGGAACCCCTGGAAACTACTAACTCCAGCACCTACTTACCTAATATGTGTCAAATTCAGGCAAGATTCAACTGAAACTGAACCCTTCGGACACCAGACATAATACATATATAGGGTTATTGGTAACTCGATGTATTCCCGGTAGGACGTGACCTATCTAGACCAATTAAACACCTAGTTAGAAACCCATGGGTTAAGAAAGAAAGTTGGCAGTTTTAAGAAACAAATATGTAACGAATTCTGGGAAATTTTCATAAAACGCAAAATTCTTTCTCCCTTCTATCTCACATCCTATCCTCTAATGAGAATAGCTGCATAACTGGCCAAATGGACAGTTAGGTACTTCACGTAAGATACTGATTTTCATAGTCATAATAGTTTATCGGTAAGGGAAGAATAATACATTATAGTTGAACAAATTAATTACCAAAAGTAAGTTACAAAGTCAAATGGTAAAAATAATAAAAGATGTAAAACCAATAAAAGAAAATATAAGAAATAAATACATAGAAATCAAATCGTAATGATAGATTAAATGATATTTAGTAGACTAGAAACCGACTCCAACTAAGTTAGAAAAAGGCTCAGCTTATGATGGAGCAGAATTCGAATCTGTTTCTTTACACGTATTATTATAAAAAGGGAAAAATTATTTTTATAGACAGAGCATAATATCATAATCAGCCTTTTAATGTTCCCACTGTTGGGACTCAGGCCTCCTCTCTGGGAGAGGGAATGGGCCGTAATCCACCACGCGGCCTTAGTGCGGCTTGGTGAATGTCACATGTCTTCGAATGTTTGATTCTAGGACATGCTTGTTGCCTCACAATGTTTTCCCTCACCGTTTTTAAAGCAGTGGTGATGAAATAAATTACACAAAGTAATGCGCCTGGCTGGGTTTGAACCCGCGACCTACACTCGTAAGTCGGGCCCGTTACCACTCGGCCACCACTGCTCTTATAGACATAGTGGGGACTTAAATATTAATTATAAATACTATTATACTAAACCTAACTATGTACGTATAATACAAATACACAAAATACACTCAGGCGTCGAAGTACTCCCTCTCCTAGAGATGAAGCCTGAGTCCCAACAGTGGGAACATTAAAAAAAGGCTGATTATGCTATGCTTAGGTCATAGTACTCCTCCACATTGCTGTCATCCGGAAATGTGCCCAGAAGGCTCGCCACGTATTGTATTATTTGTTCCTTTTTTGTTGCAATTTAATATTCCTCAATGGCGATGTTGTTGGAAAAGGAAATAATAGTTAATCTACATCCCATGGGAGCAACGTATTCGGATGAAGTGTAAGTGCTTTGTGTCCTTCTGAGGTGGGTTCACTATATGCAGCTAGATCTTTATTGGATGGCTCCCTGAGGAGTTGGATCAATGTTTGCGTAGGCAGGTATCTATACTTACCAAACACTCATGATCTTTCATTGTTTCGACAAGTAGTCGATTTTGGCATATATTGAACTTACGTATTCCAAAAGTATTCATATTTATTTATTTGTATTTGTGTTAGCGATCTTATTGTCAATATTATAGATACTGGAAATTTATAGAACATTATTTATAACAATTAAAGTGGCTGTAACACTCAGAGATAATAAAAACTTAATTAAGGTTATTTGATGATAAAACACATGAGCTTAATTGAATTGTATTGAATCAAAATATCGATAAAAATATAGAAGTTATAGTTACACAAAAAAAAAAACAATAAAATCAAAGAAAAAATAATTAAAAATATAAGCCTGAGATGGATAGGTCTATTTAAACTGTTTTGTGGGAATGAGCCGGTCAGATCAGTTGTATGTATAGCGACAGACACAATGGGTGCTTGAAGATGAATAGCAGCTCCTCTAATTTCAACCTTGGAAGGGCTTGGATGACTAAGGTGTGTACCACATGGCCTTGTGAGTGATGGTGCAGCAGTGGCAAGCGATGATACTGTTATTACTACTGATGTTTATCTGTTTGTCGATTTGGACCAATTTTTGTATTTTTTTTGATTATATATATTTAGTTCATTAAATTAAGTATATATTATGTAATATAATTATATTATATTTATTGTATTGTATCAGTGACTAATTTGTATATCTTTTTATATTAACCTTTTTTTTTTCTCTCTCTTTTATTGCACCTACCACTATTCTTCTCTGCATCACCCAAAGGTTGACTGGTAGAAAATGCCTAAGGCATTAAGTCCGCCTCTGTGTGTGCATGAAGCTCCACCAATCCACCAATCCACCTTTATGTGCATGAAGTGTTAAATAAATAAATACATACTGTGAAGAATGAAAAAATATTGTATTAAATTATTTCAACGTAAAATATTTTCCGAGAGTACTGGTGATCAAGTAGTAATGGCCCAACTTACGAGTTCAAACCCAGCCAGGTGCAGTTTGTGTGATTTATTTCATCACCACTGCTCTCAATACAGTGGAGAAAAACATCGAGAGGAAACCGGCGTATCTTAGTACCAAAAATTCGAAAACATGTGACATCCACCAATGTCAAAAAACTGGGCCCGTGTGGTGAATTATGGTAAATTCCCTCTCTTAGAGAGAACACCCGAATGGGAACACTTTTTTTATTTTCACCACTATCAAACAACGCCGTCTAGTCCCAAGCTAAGCAGAGCTTGTGTTATGAGTACTAGACAACTGATAAACATACTTATATATTACTAAATATGTACATATTATAGATTACACCCAGACACAGAACAAATGATCGTGCTCATAATAAAAACATTTGTCCTGGGTGGGAATCGAACCCACAACCTCCGGCATAGCAGTCAGGGCCACTAAGCACTAGTCCAACAGGCCAGTCGAAACATTGTACGGTCGATTATGGTATGCTGTGAAAAAAATATTTTGCATGATTTTTTACAATGTTTCTTTAACAAAACATAAGAATATTGAACAAATAAGCGAGTTTATCGATAAAATATATCGTCAGAAGTATATATTAATACTCGCGGTTTGGCTGTCGAGTTGTGTGACATCTTATTTCTACACTGGTGGAGATGAAAAGGGTAACGTTCGATATAGACACGAGTGGATATTTTTATTTCTTTGCCGACACTGACCCAATTCTTTGTCACGGAGTGGCCGAGGACGGATCTAAAACTATTGTTTCAAAATGTTTCGTTCATTTTGTTTTCTTATGTGGCGTTTTATTGTGTTTTTATAGTTAATAGGGGTTTAATTAGGATTTTGTGGTGTTGATGTGTAACATTTTGCTAGCATTTTAGTTTATTTGTTAAGATTTAAAGATTTTTTAAATCACGAAAACGTCAGTACTTGGAACTGGACTTTGGAATTACTTGGGTACTGCGAAAAAAACAAACTATAATTACAGATGTGCTTACGAAAGCTTTAGGGCTTGAAATAGAAATGAGTAGATCATATATTACGTTACATATACAACAGATGGACTATACGGAGTACTCGTTGAAGTGGACCAACTTCTGGGAAGAGAAAAGTTAGAAGACCAATTAAATGGTAGGCTGATGACATCATAAAGAATGTAGAAAATGACTGAATGAGCAAAAGCAAACATAAAGCAATATGGAAACATCTGGAGGAGGCTTCTACTCAAAATGAGATTCAGACCAGTGAAAATATAATTAACTCTACTAACAAAATCTAGTTTAAGTGAACCCAATAATACTAATAAAAAATTTGAAACGTGAAAATAAGGTATGAAATTAAAATGGCTTTAATATCTAATATAAATTATTAAGTATTATTTACTGTTCGAACATGAAAACCAAATGCAAGATGAGTGGAAAGGGATAATATTCTCTTAAATTAGGTTGGTACATAGCGTTAAAATAGTCCCCTGCTATTTTGCCTACATTTTTCCCATTTTAACTTAAACTTTCCTTCTCTTCCGATATTTTTATAATTCATAAAATATTTGCACTATACAGTGAAGTGTCGAAGGCTCACTTTTCCATCTTCATAACGGTTATGCCACTTCATAATATTTGTTTTTAGAAGTCCTATTAAACGCTACGAACCAGGTACAAGACAAATCTGACTTCATTGTAAAATATCACTTTCTTCTTTTTCTTCTTCTCGGTCATTTCATTCTTGCCAGAGTGGTCATGGTTAATATAAAGGTAGCTGTCAGGGTACGCAAGACTTACAGTCACTTTTTCCTGCTGGCAGTCATCCGGGCACACTGGTTCAATGGGCAATAAGTAAAATATCGCTTTACGAGAAGGTAGTCGTAGTTTCGGTATTGATGATTTTTTTATGATACATTCTAGTGCTTGACTGCAATCCCACCTGATGGTAAGCAGTGATGCAATCGTTGATCGTGAATTGCAGTAGTTTATTAAGAACCTATTCACTCTAACCTTGAAGGTACCTAAATTATAATCTTTTTTTTTTTGCACTTATCATATCAATCTAACCTTCTGCTCCTACATATCTGGTGACTTTAGCACAAAAGTAGCTCAAACGTACTCCAGGGAGTTATTGGATTAGCAGCTATGTCAAATTTGGCGTGCAGCTATCCGCTAACCGCGTTTTGTTCCGTCAAACAAGGCGCACGGCCGTTTGTTCTGACGAAGCAACGTTTTGTGTTGCTCATCGTCATGTGAAAGTGAAACTGTTTTACTTGAAATTGTTTTTATGAAGGACTGTTTTGAGTTTTTAGTGCTTTTACCTGGCATCTAATCAGCAACCTTTTTATTATTATTGTAGCTAAGATTGTAGGCGGAATGAGATGATATAGGGTTGTAATGGATAACGATAAAGATATATTTATTGCGTAACTGTGTACATTAAGATCTTATTTATAAACTAGCTTTTGCCCGTGACTGTGTCTGCGTAGAAGTCGAAAATGATTTTATTAGGTTTTTGAGATACGAAAATATGAAATATTATTTATTATCTCCGTCATGTGTGATAGTCTATTGAATTGTATGGCAAGCGATATTGTATCTTAAGATAAAATATTAAAGTATCTTAGCCGTGTGCAGCGCCCCTTAGTGAACTCCACTGCGGGTGACTTAACCCACGACAAACTTATTATTTGCGGTTGGTACAGTAATCGGGTCTAGGGATCGAACCGCAAAATTAAGTTTGTTTTTTTATTGTTTATACTTTTTCGGGATAAAAAGTACCCAGTGTGGTGCCCAAGATATTAAAGAATAATTATACCAAGTTTCATCGTAATCGAACCGGTAGTCTTTGCGCGATGCCTGAACAAACAGACAGAGAGACAAAATTTTTTTAAGTCTAGTAACACCCCCGCCATTTATTTTTTTGATATTTTCGAGTTTTCACTTCTACAGATTTATTATAAGTATAGATATTACATTTTTAGTTTCAACAGTCTACCCAAATCGGATATGCAATAGTATTTAAAAAAAAAATATATAAAAAAAGTAGATACACTCAAATATTATTTTTATCACAAAACTCCATTATCAATCAAAAATGTCTTCAATTTATTTTTAAACATATAAATTTCCATTTAATTACTTAATGGCTGGCGGTAACTGGTTGTACACACGAATTGTACATACATAGTACATAGGTACTATTACAATACATTCATCATTTCAGCCGAAAGACGTCCACTGTTGGACATAGGCCTCTTCCAAGCGACGCCACAACGACCAATCCTGTGCGTCTCGCATCCACCGCACTCCCGCGACTCTCACCAGGTCGTCACACCCTTATAATATATTAAGCTAATTATCTAATTGACCATAAAAAACAAATAAGAACATTATCGTCACTCATACTATATGTAGTGTTATTTTTAGCTTATGGCTAGGCGCTCCAAATGTGCGTATAATCCCTTCCTGTCCACTAATGAATATTGGAGGATCACGAGATTTAACAATTTTGAAATAATGTTACTAACAATAGAAACGGAATGCGACATACTAATTATTTTGGTGGTTCAAAACTGCTTGAGTTAGAGCCGTTGTTGGCACTGTGACAAGTTGTTAAGAGGTTATTTTATTCACATAAGCGATTAATCGGTCTCATTAGCTTTTTTTATGATGGTCTGCGTTTGTTCAGGTTTGAAAAGGTACAGTTAAAATGCTTGGTGTTGTACCTGGCGTTGTTCATGGATGTTTCTTATAGATCCTCAAATGTCTACGTATTATTTTGTGGTTAAATAACGAAATAATCTATTAAAAAAATTCTTTTGTATGTCTGACTGTACACACTTCTTCTATACAAATAAAAAAAAAAACATTTTTAATATAATGTAACTAGTTACTGCTAGCAGCTTTGCGTGAATGTAGGTTTCTCCATACAAACTTTGAACTTCTATTTTTCCCCTTAGAGGATGAGTTTTGGAGAATTCTATCGTAGTGCTCGCCTATGTCAAAAAAGGAAGCCTTGTGCAAAATTTCATGTTCCTTGTCCCAGTAGTTTAGGCCGTGCATTGATATGTCGGTCAGTCAGTTTCTTCTTTTATTTCATATACACCATTAATTTTTAATTACTACAAATTCTTAAGATTGAGAGAGATCACAGAGAATCACATCCAGAGAAGGGCTGTCACGTAAGGAGTGTGGAAGAGAGTTCCATAGACGCACTGCAGTGACAGAGAAGGAGCCATCATAACGGCTATTATAGACATTGCACAAAATCGTGCTCAATAGAAAATTAAGAAAAAGCAATGGGATAGGTCTAGCCAAAAGAAGAAGACAGGCACTGTTGTTGAAGTACCGTCTTTGGCAAATGAATTTAAAGTTTGGGAAATGGCTAGTCCCAATACAGATTCGCCGGACAACCTGCCCTCCCAGAAACGACTCTGCAATATTATACACAATAATCTGTTAAATTGTGTTATGAATATCTAACCAAAGTTTATGATTCATGTGCCTAAATAATTATAATTATTTTGATTACTGTTTAAATGTTTTATATTTTACTGTTTGCTAGTAGTCTTACATTTTTCATTAGATGTTGTTTTTTCAGTTCCTTTATATAGTAAATATTTTCAATCACTGCATTTATTTTTATTTTCAAGTAAACCTTGAGGTCTGTATGGAGTCCACGCTACTAATAGTGTATGTATTTAGGCGCGACTAGCTAACGGGTAAAAATGTTATTGAGTACTTCTGAGAGGTAGAAGGCTTACAGTTACCCAAAGGGCAATGGCTATGCTCGGAGTTCCCTTTCGTGATCGCATAAAAAATGAAGATATCCGCAGGAGAACCAAGGTCATCTACATAGCCCGAAGAATTGCCAAACTAAAGTGGCAGTGGGCAGGGCACATTGCTCGTAGAACGGATGGTCGATAGGGCCGAAAGGTTCTAGAGTGGCGACCGCGCACTGGAAAACGTAGCGTTGGAAGGCCTCCCACAAGGCGGACCAGTGACCTAGTGAGAGTCGCGGGAGTGCGGTGGATGCGAGAAGCACAGTTTCGGTCGTTGTGGCGTCGCGTGGGAGAGGCCTATGTCCAACAGTGGACGTCTTTCGACTGACATGATGATGATGATGACTGCTGAGCGTGCACGCCTGTTGGCTATGGAGGCATGGGAGTCGGGTTTGTGACTTCAGGCACTCCTGTCATTTACCATAGGCATGACCTATATAACGCATTGTTTCGGTTTGCAATCTGTTCACGCTAAGGCGCACCTTGTGTTGCTCCATATCGGTGCTATTACAGTAGAGCTGTCGAAGGCCTTGGGCATCGGGCTAGGGCCACGGGGAATTTCTAAAAGGGAAGCCGTCATTCTGGAACGAAAAGGGCAACTGAAGAACACAGGTGTGATTTTTCTTAGAAAAAATCTTATACGCCCTAAAGTGGGAGAAGTCACTGGATGATTGCCCACCTCAAATAAAAAGCTTTGGGTACTGGGTCCTGTCCTACAAAGTGTGCATAAAATATTTACTATAATACAAATACCTAATATAGTTATTTAGGGTATATTTAAGTTTGTAGACTCAAAGTAGGTTCATGTATGTTCGGAATTGTGTGGAGTCCTGTAATCACGTGGCACCTTTAGTTCTCAGTTCTCCGCGTAACCTACAGATGGCACTACGGGTCGCAACACGTGCGCGGCCAGACAAAGTTCAAGTTCACACAAATTTTCTTTACGCGTGGCACAGTTTGAACGATAAGTAAAGGATACGCTCAAAAATGAAACCCCTGTTGCTTATATTAAATGCTCAGAATTCGCTGCAGCATTTTAAGAATAATATTGTTCAATTCTTATTTAAACTTCAAACGCAATTGTAAAGACATACCGAGGGACGCGCTGATCCTCTAAATGTTAATTTTATCTGTCCTCCCCTGATATTTCAAAACAAGCAATCAGAGCGCTGGCGGAGGTCAAATTTAATAATTCTGAAAGCCTTTTTTTGTTGGAGATTGGAGGCCTCTCGTGCGCCCTTGGAGCTGTGCCCCCGTCTCGGAGCGCGACCTGCACCGCTTTCATGTTCACCTAATTACTCATAATTGAGCATGACTAAGGCTTCCAGAACAATGAAAGGTCATAAAAAACGTTCGTGCGATGAAAAAATTTACGATTTATTTTTCGACAGCCAGCAGCGATTGCTTTGTTTATAGTGCTCGATTTGATGAATGAAATTTGGTTATTTTGATGTTGATACATTTTATGATAGAAAAATACTTGATGTGGTTTTTATATAGTGTTTTCTCTGTTGTAGAATTAATACAGGCTCTTTGAAATGTTCCAACAATTGTACTTACATTCCCACGGGGCACCGGTTTTTTGTCGGCCCCGTCAACTTTAAAACTCAATTTAGTTTTCAACTACGCAGACGAAACCCTTCTACAAAAGACTTGAAAATATGAAATAAATAAGACAATACTAAAGAATACGAGACAAAAAGAAGAGAAAGTACTTGTGTTTGCGTTTCACTGTAACATCAAGGAGATTCAAAAGGTAAAGACATTCAATTAATTTGTGACGAAACATTCTTAGGTACGGTCGTCAAAGCGACCGTCCTTTAGGATTTTGGGGCAAGAGTCTCTCCATTAGGAGGCTTTTAAAAAAGATAAACAAAGGGCCGTCGACATGGCTGTGGTCGTGGTCGAGTAGACGATGCAGGTCGTGGTGTGTTGGCCGGTACGATGGCGTTGTGTGAGCGACCACAAACGCACGGTGCCCATTTGTCAATTGATTCCCAATATAATGAAGGGTACATCGCTACATTGGAGCGAGCTGTCAGAGGTGGTCGCCCATTTCGGTATAGATTTGGAGGGGGTGTGAGTGTGGTGGTCGTAGGGTGTATCGAGCGCTGCGTGCGCACCACGGTGCGTGTCGTGGTCTTGCTCGCTCTCGTCCCGCTGCCGTTCTTCGGTCCTGCTCGTCGATCTACACAGCCTCCAAGTTGCGTGCTATTTGATTACACGCGTCTGTGTGGCCTCTTGTTTATATTGGACTTGATGCCACTTTAAATTGATTAATTCTTACAACGACACCTCCGATTCTAAGAAACGATTTCGATTAATGTGTTTAATTTTTTTTCTTTGTTTTTTTTTGGGTCCTGTCCTAGAAACTTTTCACTATGAAACATAAAAGTTGGTAAAAGTCTGGATCTGTTACAAAATACTAGTGTTCTGCTTTCCTATTTAACGAGTTTTCCATACCTTTGTTTACGTACGTTTATTTTATAATTAGCACACTCGATTATCATGAGAACTGTTTTATTTAATTTTAAAAGATAGCCATAAATAAAGCTCGTATTAATATCTATAACAAAGACAAAAGCCGTTATTTAGTTGATAAAAAAATTTAATAAATATAGTAGTTAATAATATTATATTTATATCTATTTTTCTGTGTATTTATTTTTATCAGTTTATTGTATGCATATGATTACATATATACTAGCGCTATTACAAAATATGCGATGTTCAATAAAATCTATTAGGAGCGCTGTTTTGAATCATGAAAATCCTTGCGCTTCTGAAAGCGTCCTAAAGAGAGTTTTCCACAACTCACTAACACCGATTCGCCGGTCGTAAGCACGCGACTTTCCACGCACACTTGCTAGCCGAGCAAAATAAGCGCCTGAAACTCGGGACGGAGCCACGCGCCTCGTGCCGTCTCGCTCGCACGCGGTCCCCCGTCCTATTTCAACAGGTTTCGCCTTTCAGCAGTCGCAGTAGAACGCGTGCCTCTAGTAACCGAGCACAAACAGTACGAAGAACACACGTCGCGTTGGAAAACTGAAAACACAGTTTCACTGACAGCTCCGACATCACCTGACATTCACCGCCGTACCGAACTACGGCGGGTTCGCGTATTAGTGAAACACTTGGACGTGGATACATATAACTATTTATAAATGCATATTATTCCGTAGCGACGTGTGTTCAGTGGCCGGTCGGGAGTTAGTGGAAAACGCGCGCGTGTCCGCGCTTCGGCAAACTTCACGTGTTAACATGAACTCCGTCAAACTTAACTGTGCCAAAAACTATCTTATAAACAACTTGTAAATATGAAAGTACACCGTAAAGTTCTACTTTGTGATGTTTCCGTGAATTAATATGGAATTATTAAGAAATGACAGTGAAAGTTAACACGATGTGAATCGTACCGTGTTTCAATGTTTACCTCTTCAGTGTTGTGAATAAAAATTAAATTAGTGTTTAGAACTTGAAGGAGATGTAGCCGTGTACAAGTGTGGACTTTTAGACTATAGACGGATGGGTGGCTATGGTTGTGATAAACAAAAAAGATTAAGATCGGAGTGCGTTCGTTACGGTTCTGAAAAGACTTACAAAAATATTCTGGTTGTTAATACTCCCGTAAGTTGTGATTAAACGCTAGGAAAGCAAATATATTTATGTATGTACAAATAAAATTGTGAAAATTAAGTAAGTATTTTATGTACATATGTTGCTACATGTTGTAGTGTTTGCGTTTCTATTACCATTACAAACGTTGAGAGATTGTCGTTGGGAGTTCGAGGATAATTTCCCATGAGGTTGTGACTACTATACGATAAACAAACTGGCGCAAAAAAACTTGGAATTTCCGTGCTCATTGAGATGTGATTGTCCGTACATCGTGTTGTATAGTGATATATAGTGCAGTACTTGGACTTATCTGTGTGCCGGGTTTGAGACGTCGACTCTATCAAGGTAAGATTTACGTTGTTTGTATTGTACGTTTTAGTTAATTTTATTTATATCACATACCGTGATCAGCTTTATGAAGTTCCCACTGCTGGGACTCAGGCCTCTTATCTACTAGAAGAAATGGTTCGTAATAAACTGCGCGGGCCAAGTGTGGGTTAGTGGATGTCATATATCTTCGATTTTTTTTTTGTTCTAGGGCATATCAGGTTCCTCACGATGTTTTCCTTCACCGTTTTGAGATGAAATAAATTACACTAAGTAAAGTGCCAGGGTGTTTTTACCTGGAAAATCATCAATTAACTTCTTAGGGAGTGTCAGGCTTTCACTGACTAAAATTCAGTCCTGCAATTGCTCTTTTTACGAGGGCTACCAGGTTGGATTCGAATCTACGACCTACAACTCGTAAGTTTATCACTGGGCCACCAGAGCATTAATTGCTTACTTTTTTTATTTTAAAATACGTAATAAGAACTTGAATGGTTTTGTTGATTTACAAATACGTAATAAGAACTTATCTGGTTTTTGGTTAGCGTGCAAAAAATGCAAAAAACTAGCTTCTGCCAGCGGCTTCGCCCGTGTAAAAGTAGGTTTCTCTATACAAACTTCCAACCCCCGTTTTACCCCCTTAGGGGTAGAGTTTCGTAAAATTCTAGGTAGATTTCTTAGCGGATGTCTACATCCTATAAGAAACCTACCTGCCAAATTTTTAGTTTGTTGGTGTTATAGTTTCTGAGATTTCGTTATTAATCTGTGAGTGGTATTTCGCTTTTATATAGATAAGTTTTACTCCTTCGTCTTTGTCCATCCCTGCTCCCTCTATCTGGGATCGGGTCTCCTCACAATGCTGCGCCAGAACAGTCTGTCTTGGGTTGTCAATTTTGGTAATTGGGCTTTCTTGAGATCTCGCTCGATGTTAGACCACCAGGTTAATGTCGAGCGGCCTCTCCTTCTCTTTTGTTCGGGTAAATTTCGGGTTATTTTTACCACATGGCCTTAAACAGTTTTACTAAACTCAAAATTTATTATGTTCCTATTTGTCTACATATAATATTAAATGATTGCAGACAATATTTTATGACCCACATAACTTCTGGTAATTTCGTATTCAATAATCACCAAAGCGAAGCTGTCGGCTAGAAAGCCGGTGATTTTCTTTTGTTCGTACAATTGTAACACCAATAGAGTTGGACGCGGAATTTAAGAATAATTAGTTTTCTTTTCCTTTGTCTTGTTTTTTATATTGCTTTTTGATCATTTTTCATTAAGATAACTTATTCATTATTTCTTTGAGTTGATTATTTATTTGGTGTTGTTTAGTAACCATTTTGATGATTAAGGTTTAATTTGAGAAACGGGATAGAAGACGGAAATACGAAATCAATTTCCGCTTTTTTGTAATTCTTTGATGATTGATTTTGTTTTTGTTTTTTGATAAGGGATTTAAAATGGGGTATTATAATAAAATCGGAGTAAGTTATTTTCTATAAGGCACAGACTAGAATAGGCTGCCCCACTCAAGTAATAAAGATATGAATATAAACTAAATGTCTGATTTACAAAGTTTTACCAAATAATCACAGAATCGAAATAAAAACAATACAACTTTTTGACGGGTTACAATTAGCAAATAATTGTAAAGCTATCCATATTTAAATGATAACAGAATATAAACAATAGAAGTTAGGTAGCAAAAATATAAAAATTCAAAGTGTAACTGTAAGATTTACCAAAAGACTATTCAGTCATAATCAGTTTTTTTTTGAATATACATAAAGTATACTAAAAAATAAACTGATTAATCAAACATTTTATAACAATGAAAATAACACTAAAAAAAGAAAGCAACACGGTCCGTTAATACAGCGATAAACTTAACGCAATAACGAAGTGACAAACTACCAGTTGATTGGCTGTTCACTCATAACGCTAAGTGGCCTATAATGTCGGCCACAAACACTAAATAAGGTCTGCGCGGAAAGCGACACTTGCTTGGAAAACATAGGGCAGTATCACAGAATTACCACAATTCTTTTAATGGATATAATATGATTTGTGTGAGCAAATATTTAAAAGACAACGAAAATTGTAAACAAGAGGCTGATAAAGCATTGTTATTTAAGACTAGATTTTCTAATATTTACCCATCTGAAACACATTAAAGACAATAATCGTTAATATTTAGAATGAATGAAACAATGAAAAAGTGACATGGTCCGTTAATACAACCATAAAGTTAATACAATAACGAAGTGACAATCTGCCAGTTGATTGGCTGTTCTCTTATACTAAATAAGGTCGGTGCGGAAAACGAGACTTGCTGGAAAAACATAGGGTAGTTTCAAAAAACGGCTGAACGTTTATACAGACAAATACTTCCTTTATTAGATGTTACCAAAATCTTCCTATCTAGATTTAAGGGTCAAAATACTCATGAGTATTTTTATGACAGACAACATATATTACAACTGTATGTTGTCTCTACCATGAAACTCTGGAATAAAAAAAGCGGAAAGTAAATTTTCTTTCAATTCGGAACTTTACTACTTGAAGTCCTCTCAACCTTAGTTCGGTCTTCGTCATAATTGTTATTTTTTATGTTCTCCTAATTATAATGTATTAATTTTTTTTATAGTATTAGCATATATATGTATTTTATTATTGTATATTAATTTATTATTCTACTTGATATATCTGTTATTTATTTATTGTGCACATCTACCACAGTGTTTGTTGTCTCTTTTAACCCAAAGGTTGACTGGTAGAGAATGCCTTGTTGCATTAAGTCCGCCTATGTACCACTACTGTACATAAAGTATAAATAAATTTAAAAAAATCTGTTTAAGACCTTTCATTTTAATATAGATATTCCCGAACCAAGCTCCAGCTTACATATTACTGATATTTACTTGTATTATTTACTAGCTGTCCTCTTGAACGTCACTAAGTAAATATTTCTCTGCTTTCATATATATATAACATGTATATGTATTTTATTAGTTACGTATTATATTTATGTAAATAATCCGCCACGAACTACCTGTGTATTATTTTCTCTATCTCTGTCAAATCCATTCGAAGGTTGTCTGTAAAAAATCGCTTCACCCCTATTAATTTTAAGCTCCTACGGTAATTTTATTTATGGCGTACAATAAAGAGTATTATCAATCGATCAATCAATACCTAATTTTAGCAAAAAAATACTGTATTTGCTTACTAAATTAATAATATAAACTAATACCGATATACTTGCATCCGTGTTGTGAGACAAACTATCCAATAAATACTATAACTTAATAAATATTTAAACAAACTGAAAATAATATTATGTACAAACTGGTAGAAAAAGAACTCATAGGGCATCAAAAAATTCGTCCACATCGATGTCAATGGGAAAAGTGCCCAGAATTCTGGTAGCATTGCCACGCTGGATGGCAATTCTAATTCGTTTACCGAAGAAAAGCCCAACTATCCAATTGAGATAAAGCGTAGACTAAATATCCGATCCGCGATCTCCAACAAATTATGTAAAGTTTTCATTTCAAAACATGTTTTCTTGAAAAACAAAGACGTTCGTATCCAACAGAAGCTTTTGTATGAAATGAAGTATGAATGCGCAATGTTCATTTCCCTTGTAAATAAGAGTAGAGAGGCATGTGTGAGCGCACATTAAAATTAGTTTTTATTTATGAATCTTCGTTTCAGACTCGAGGGAAATTACTCGTATTTAAACTTCCGTCTGTCTGCTATCTTTTGTATGAGTGAATTATTAGATATGGGATCGTTTAAAAGAAGAATTTTATTGAAAATTAATAATTTTTTTTTGTTTTTTCGTCTAAAGATGACAAACACATAACAATTTTAAATATTATAATTATGATTATTACATCTAGCCTATACTGTCTTATTGCTGGGCAAAGGTCTTCCTCCATTTCTTCCATGGTTCCTGGCTTTGAGCCGCCAGTTCCTAAGGAAGACATAAAATAATATTATAATATAAATTTAAAAAAATATATATATTAACAAAAAGTATTACACAATCTCACCTGCCCCCTAGCCAAGTTACGATCGCTTTGTTTGCGTCGAACGCCTCGAGTAGGTCGCGCCTCCGATTCCTTTGTTCTGACCACGTGACTGAGCGTTGAAATTACGTCAGAACAAAGGAATTGGAGGCGTGGCCTAATCGAGGTGTTCGACGCAAACGAAACGATCGTAACTTGGCTAGGGGGGCTGATGGTAAGCGGTGACGTAGTCGATGATAGAGAACGCTTAACAAAGAAGCACGGACTTACTCAGTAGGAAATTCCACTCCTAAGCTGTACGTACAATGAATACGCATGCAGTATTTATATGTATATGTAATAATGTGATATAAGATGGTATCTACTCAATTATATTTTGATGTCACATAGTTATAAAACTGAAAAATGACTTTATTTCGACTTTGGATAAACTTACATAATTGTATACTTTCCTACGCACACCTAGTTAAAATAATGTAACAAAAAGCTCTAACTTGTAAAAATAACAATAAATGATGACCATAATATTTGTCATGAAAACAATTGTAACATCCGAATGTGAACGCAAAATTTGATCGACTTTTGGAAGTGGATCTCCAAAAGTCGATCAAATTTTGTTTTCTTTTATTAGTGCTGAGATATTGTCTTTAACTACAGCTCTATCATTGATCGTGACTATTTTAGCATTTAAATATAGTTTATTTTCGATGCTTAAATAGCATGAAAATGCATTTTTATAGGATATAAACTAGTTCTAGACTGCGGCATTACCTGATAGTAAGCAGTGATGCAATCGTTGATGGTAAAGCGCAGCAGTTTATTTACTAAGACCCTATTCACTCCAGCCTTGAAGATCCCGAAATTATAATCGTACGGGAATTTAATAATTAATTAATGATTTAACTGTAACAAACATTTTATAATTCAAAATAATAACTAGCGGCAGCTTTGCATGCGTCATCATCATCATCATCATTTCAGCCGAAAGACGTCCAATGTTGGACATAGGCCTCCCCCAAATGCCGCCACAATGACCGGTCCTGTGCGTTTCGTTTGCATACGTAATGGTAGATAATTATCCCAAAGGAAAATAATCCCGTAACAAAAAAGTATCTTATGGACTATTGCAGGGCATGGTCTATCCATGTATCAAGTTTCATCGAACTCATTTCAGCAGTTCAAGCTTGAAAAGGTAACAAACATACACACATACATTCGCCTGTATAATATCAGTGTGATTACTAACCTAAAACCAATTACATCACAATGATAGGTATAATATGCCTAAAAATATCCTCCTAAAATATAACTGTTAAAAATAACAGTTATTTTTCGTATATCATCGAAATGGGTCCTAATTAAATGAATCCCGGCATTCTCTGAATTCTACTGGCGGGTCGCCGTAACGTCACCATAGATATCCATGTATACTAGAAGGACTACACGAGTGTTTACTCGTCAAATATTCATCGCTACAACCCAAAGGGACGCTTCTCGTAAATCGTACATGTATTTGTGATATAAACATCTATGTAGATGTGGCATGGTTGGAGTAAGGGGTTATGTCAGTGGAAGAATTTTGGGATTATCTTCGGTTTGGTACTATTATTTTATGAGTTGTTTAATACTTACCTATCCATGTTCTCTACATGATGACGAAGTGTCATTCTATCAGTGAAAATCACACTAATATTATCAAGGCGTTTAAGTTCATTTGAAACACGGGTAAATCATATCCTGAAATAGCAGGTAGGATACTTTTAACCCACGAGTATTACTCTTAGGAAAATTGTCTACTCTCACGCGGTCGAAGCCCCCGGAGGACACGGTGGAGCATAAAGTAGAGGTGTGCCCCGCCTGGGCAGAGCACCGCCATGCCCTCGTGGGGGTTATCGACGGAAACGATCTCTCGCACCGGGCCTTGGTACAGGCCATGGGCCGGAGCGAGGAGGAGTGGCAGGCGGACGCTTTCTTCTGCGAAGCAGTAATGTTAACAAAGGAAGCAGCCGCACGCGCGAGGGAACGCCCCTCAAGCCCTAGCCGCCGGGATTCCGATCCTAATTTCGGCACGGGATGCAGACGGCGAGTAATGGGTAGCTCGCCGTCCGACCGTCCGGTAACCGTCCGGACCAAGCCCAAGTCGTCGACGGCGCGTAGTGTTCCACGCGCGTCGAAGTTTACTCGGGCCATGGGTTGTGCGAAAGTGAACTCCGGGGCCCTGGAAACAAAGGAAAAGAAGGAACAGGAGTGGGTTTTTAATCAGTAAAAGTCTGACACTATCTCCTGCTCTGCACAAGAGAGGGGGATATCATAAGATGGTTTTCCCACGAAGAAAAAAAAAACGCGGTCCAAGCCGCCGTAGCAGATTGGTGTTTTATAAAATCTAATATGTATGGGCATCACATAACCAATACTATATGCAATTTTGACCGAAAAAAAATTAACACAGTACACAGTGATTTGATAATTCATGTACAAAGGTGAGCTTAACTCCACAATGAGTTTTCTCCCAGCAAACCTTTGAGTGACAGAGAGATCATATTCGAGGGTGGGATGGATCCTACCCTCGAATGTGACACTGGAGTGTCCAATATAAACCTACATAAATAAGTGTAATACATAAAAATATACGTACACACTAATAAATACCAGTATATACGATTATTATGTCAGTTCTGAAAGAAAGTGCTCTGTTATCAATTTTTTTAGAGCCTAGTTACTATAAAGACCGGAAATAATGAAAAGGCGTTATGTTATATATGTGCGTTAAACTATAGTGTTTATTTCTATTAAGTTACTAGTTTACATTAATATATTATCAAGTTACTCACGCCTATCGGTCTGACAGCCGTATTAATCTTCTCTGACAATCTTCTCTCTTCTATAACTCGATTAGTGTGTATCTCTTTTTAAGGTTCTTTATCTCAAAAGGAAAAAAATGGAACCTTCATAAGATCACTTTGTTGTCCGTCTGTCTGTCTGTCTGTCAAGACCTGTTCTTTATCTCAGAAACACGTGGAAGCAACTCGTTGACCCAGAATCCTGAAATTTGGCATAAAGTAAGGTCTTATAGTATAGATATAGGAATAAATTCGAAAACTGTAAATTTGTAGTTACGTCATAAAAAAAACTTTTTTTACAATTCGGAAAAATCTTCGTATCTATATTCGGGAGTCAATATGGGTGTCAAACTATTTTTGTAAGTTTGTGCGGAAGCCTCAGTACGCCGGTCCGACTCGCACTTGCCCTGTTTTTATTTATAATATATCAGTGCTAAACCTTTCAAAAAGGCACATATGAAAGAGGCTCTTTAGTGCCATCCAGGTCATGGATTTTTGTGAATTACATGATTTTCTTTAGATGGTTTTCTTATCAAATCATAAAGGATTTTGTAGACATTACAGAATCGTAGTTTGTAAGAACTTTCTAAGAGATCTATTGTACTCGTAAATATCAATGATAAAGAGTGTACCTAATAAAAATAAAAATTCTCTACGGATATACATATAAATCGTTACAAATTAACGTAGGTACACATGAAAAAGCTGCAGTATTCATTCGCTAATTTCTCGAACCCCAGGGAGGTGCCACAAAATGATGTACATGATGTCGAGCAACCGAATCGCGTGTTGATTGCTCCGCGTGTGTTAACTCCCTGCACGATGAAATTGTGTAGAAAAAAGAAACGGACAATTTAATTTACGTCGCATTCCCATTGAGTTTGTATTTTTTTGGTGAAAAGTAATAGTAATCGGGGAAAAAAATATGTCATCTGTCGGAAATTCTGAATTTATGATATGGCAATCATAGCTTGCAAAGAAATGTTATGGAGGTATGCATCTAAATAAAGATGTTGGAGAAGAAGTTTAAATACAGAAGAAGTTTAACTTATCTATTACTTTTGCCATGTTTTTTGCATGAATGTCCTCAAATTTGTGTCATCATCTTCCTGCCCTTGTCCTAACTTCCTTTTCTCTCATATCACTCTTCACACAATCCATCCATCTTTTCTTCGGCCTCCCTCTCCCTCTCCACCCATCCACATGTATACTCATAACTCTTTTAGTAACATGCGTTTCATCTCTCCTCTTTACCAAGACAAACGATTCCCCTTCAACTTTTCGGTCACTGGCACCACTTTCAAACTTCCTCTAATATACTCATTTCTTACTTTATCCATTCTCGTCACACCACACATCCATCTCAACATTCTCATCTCCGCTACATGCAATCTTTTTTCATCCGTCTTTTTCACAGCCCAGCATTCTGATCCATACAGTATGACTGGTCTATGTGTACCGAAGATAAAACTAAACTAACATGCAATTGTAGGTTTGCTTAAATAATTTCTTTTATTGTTGACGTGGGATGATAAATAAACCCTAGAATTAATTAGTTCTCTGTAATTTTCGTAACTCTAGATCAACCCTACCAACTCTCGCTCCAGTGAGCAATGTCGCTTATTCTTAAAGAACTCTAAACTTTCATCCACTAAAGAAATTAATTAGAAGAGAAAATAGAAAGAGTTTGAAAGAAAATCAATTTCCACTTCCGTTCTCACCAAAGCGTAAGACAAAAAAGAAAAACTAAAATGAGTCTCGACGTCGACTAATGAAAGAATTGAAGTTGGTTTGTGAAAACTGGAACTGGTACCGAATACCGAAATCATTGGTACTTATACTTAACGTTAATTATGCGATTTTATCACTGTGGGATCGCAGTCAAGCACTAGTTTATATCAAATAAAAAAAATACGACGAAAGATACAAGAAACAGTTCACACATTGTTGTAAAAGATTTTATTTTGACATTTGCAATTTCCCTGAAGACTTTTATGTTATGAAGAAATTATTTTTTGTGAGATTTGTGATAATAATGTTTGTTTGGATAAAGAACTTATTACAATGTTCAGGAATTTGAAACGTCTGGATTTGTAGTAGGCGTCATATCAGAAGTCAAGACCCAAGGCTGTGGGCGGTGACAGGGTGGGCTAAGACATTTCAGGCTTTTCGCATTTGTTTTGAAGCTCGTAAGTTTAAAATTCTCATTGTAATGAATTTTAATGAAGCCTATTATTACAATTGGACTCGTCAGCTGATCTGAAGCAGAAAATAAGTACAATTTACTGTAATAATTTTGTATACGAAGAAATTAGACGCTACGGAAAATCCGGAGAATTTTTCTGGATCTTTTTTGTATTGAAAATGATTGGCCTTTATTTTTAGTCTACCAATCTAACAGAAGCGAGTCCGTGAATACAACAAATTTTAATAAATGTTAAGATATATTTCAGTGGGTTTATGAATTATAGTTTCTAATAT
This sequence comes from Mythimna vitellina, assembly GCA_949316375.1. Taxonomy (NCBI): domain Eukaryota; kingdom Metazoa; phylum Arthropoda; class Insecta; order Lepidoptera; family Noctuidae; genus Mythimna; species Mythimna vitellina. Next base: position 8,993,554 of record OX438703.1, on the reverse strand, counting down.
TAGAACAGTGAATGACCGCATTAATAATAAAATTTTCACTATCATCCCACCTTTACAAACTACCGTATTTCTATTCGCTTTGTCAACTCACACAGCGGTAAATATCACTAAACCCTAAATTAGTGTATGCTATTTTGGTCATAGATACAATTCACATAAAGATGATAATACCACGCATATATTTACGAGAGTAAACAGAACTAGGCAGTAGGTTGTAGAAATTATTACCTATGATTATACTGGTGACAGATTTATGCTAAACATTACCATTTTTCGTCGGTGTCTGCCATAAAAATATGTTATTAGCATAGCAATGTGTTGTAAAAATAAATATAGAACGAGGTGTGAGATTTCCATTCCATTCAGAAACATCCATATTTAACAATAATGTGTTCATGTGATATAACTCTTCCACTGAAAAAAATGTGTCTACAGGTTATGTAATACTTGACTTGACGTTATGTGTCACATGGAATTTGCCCGAACCGCAGGCGAGGGTGTTATGAGGCCGAGTGCTGCAATGAAAAATTACCACGTGTAACAAAAGATGTTTTTTATTACATTTACGAAGAATATTAATAAACAGGGGTCGACGTGCGACTCGTGGGGGTCGCTAAGCACCAAGCCTGATATGATAAATGTGATACCTACGAGTAAACTGTGGCTTAAATCAAAGTGAGTAACTGATAATTAAAAATAAATGGTCAACTATGCAATTGGTTAGTCTTGTTTCCTTGAATTCAAGACACAATGGTATTCTATGATTGCATCAGTGTTTACCATCAGGTGGGATCGCAGTCAAGCACTGATTTATACCAATAAAAAAAAAAAGATTGAACGCCCTATAGGAGTTGCGGTCGTATGCGGCCAAAGGGAGTGACGGGGTCATACAGAGCAACACCTGGCCAGGTGGAAGTGTGACGGTATACGTAAGCAGTACCCGAGTCAAAGGTATAAGTATAACACGGCATAGTTTGAGTCAGTAAGATTCTGACCGATTTTTGCGTCCACCTCAGGACGGACAACATTTAAGAGGATTTCAACGATCAGATCTGTCTTAAGTATTTTAAACCTTTTATAATCACGATTACTGAAATTATACTCGTAAATTCGCGTGGATATCTAGTTTCTTCTATCATGAAGGTTAGATTTTTTGGATCACGTATCTTCATCTATCTTTCTCGCTTGAACGATTGACATTTTAAGGCCAGGTTTTACTTATTTTTTAACTATTTTCAATGTCTGGAAATCCATAAATATAAAAGAGCACACCGTCAAAAAATATTTTATCAAAATTGACCATATGACCAACCCCTGGGTAAAAATCAAAAAATGATAATAATATAAATTAGTAAATTCGATAAAAAAAATCACGAATCTGAGTCTAACTTACAAATTCAATCGTGTATATCTACGAGATTACGTCACGGAAATATTTGAAATTTACATAAAATAATAAATCTTGTTTTTTAAAAGGGTCTGGCAAAAACAAAAATCTTGATTACTATGATATGATATGATATTCCACAACTATCACACAACGTCGTCTAGTACCAAGCTAAGTAGAGCTTGTGTTATGAGTACTAGACAACTGATAAACATACTTATATATTTCTAAATACATACATATTATAGATAAATTACACCTAGACACAGAACAAATGCTCGTGCTCATCACACAAACATTTGTCCTGGGTGGGAATCGAACCCACGACCTTCGGCATAGCAGTCAGGGCCACTAACCACCAGACCAACAGGCTAGTCAATGTTACTATGTTTTTTTTTGAGATCCGGGCCACAAAATACTCTATGTCTACAACCGGTTCTTAACACCTCATGGTAAGGCACCAGGGGCAATAACTGATACCCCAAATCCGTTGACACTTACTAATGTATATTATGATGTGTCACACTTTTCAGCTTCAGTGATTAGCGAAGTATGCCTTCCTGATTTATAGTTCAGCTGAAAGTAATTACGTGTCATCGAAAACTAGTTTATTTGAGTTACGGCACATTAAGGTGGCGAGTGATTACAACAGAACTCTGCGTTGTAATGTTTGTTCAAGAATTGTGGGCGAACAAAAATTTGTGAACGCTTTGCACATGTTGTGGAAGCGTGTTTGGAAGCGTGACATGAAATAGGCATGTATTTGTTAAGTGTATTGTGGTAGGCCTGTAAAAAATACCGACTCCCTTTAATTTCAAGTTCATATTGTATTTTTAATTTTTGGTGTATAGTAAAGATAGATAGATAGATTCTTTATATTTATATGTACACCAAAAATACAACAAAAAAAAAAAGATAAAAAAAGAAGAAAGAGAATAAGAAAAAGAAAGAAGAGAGTTTATCCATCTATCTATAAGAGGAGCTACCGTTGTCCTGAAACGCGAAGGGAAACTGAATGAACACAAATGAGTTTTATTCAGTAAACGTTTGACAGCAACTCTCGCTCCACCTAGCATGGGAAATCATCCAATGACTTTTCTTGCTTTAGGGCGGAGCGGAAAGGCGTGACAGACTTTTACTGACTAAGAACACATCTATGCTCTTTCTTTGTCTTTGCGTTCCAAGACAAACGGTTTCCGTTTCGGAAATCTGTCCATGGTCGCAGTAGACTCCGGCCCTGCTGGGCTCCTACGGTTTTGCTGGCATCTTTTTGAGACGCGCGTAGAACACTGCCGTTGATGACTCGGGCTCGGTCCGGATGGTTACCGAACGGGAATTCGAGTTACCTATTGCTCGTCGTCCACAAGTCTACCGTTGCACCAAAACTCTATTATCAGAACATGGGCACGAGGATTATGACTGTGGCTTTGTATTACTGGATATTGCAGTATATTTCAGAGCGCCTTGACCTTTGTCTAGTGTTTATGATATTCCAACTACGATCGTTCGGATTAGCCGATATTTACTGCATCTTAAAATAGTTTGCATCAACAAATATAAATCAGGTCAATCTGTATGCGAGTTAAGAGCCGGTTGTAGTTACTGAGTATTATGTATGAACTCCGCTCGGGTCTATGTTGGTTTCGCGGCCCCGTAACAGCGGTCTTATTTTTATAAAAAAAATAATAATAACTATTCAAGATTTTGGTTTTTGCGAGGCCCTTTTGAAAAATAAACTTTATTATTTTTTGTAACTTTCAAATATTTTTATACACGTTTGAAATTGTAAGTTAGGGTCAGATTCGCAATTTTTTTTTACGAGTCTACTTAGTATACTCACTAATTTATATTATGTTTTGATTTTTTCCCGGCGGCTGGTCATATAGTATTTATAATTCCCGATATAGTAATTTTAACAAAATATTTTTTTTATATTGTTCTCTTTTATATTTGTGGATTTCCAGAGGTTTAAAAAAATTCAAAATAAGTAGAACCTGGCCTTAACTCTAAGGCATACAATGCGGAGCTTATAGACCACTTCAATTTTATGATAATACTAGTTTTTGTCTGCGTTATCGCTCGCGTGAAAGTAGGTTTCTTGATATAAACTTTGGACAATCAATTCATGTCCTTGGAGAGTGAATTTTGGAAAATCTTTTCTTAGCACAAGCCTACGTCATAATAACTACGCCAAACATAATTTTAGTGTTTTCAGCTACGTGTTGATAGATCACTCAATAAATAACGGCAGCCTTTTATATCATAAAAAATAATCATAATCAGCCTTTCAATGTTCCCACTGCTGGGACTAAGGCCTCCTTTCTAGGAGAGGGAATGGGAAGAATTACCACCAATTCACCACGCCGGCCCAGTGCGAGTTGGTGAATGTCATATATCTTCGAATTTTTGGTTCTAAGACATGCCGGTTTCCTCACGATGTTCAGTGGTTATGAAATAAATTACACAAAGTAATGCGCCTGGCTGAGTTTGAACCCGCGATTTACAACTCGTGAGTCGGAGCCGTTACCACTCGGCCACCACTGCTCACACGGTGGTGACCTTTTCAGTTGTGGCCTTTTATATAATTATATAGATTTTTGTAGTATGTTGTTTACCGATTACTCATTATTCATTAGGTTTTTTCACATCCTCTGCTTTTCCAAAATCGAACATTTACGCTAAACTAATCACAAAGTGTTAATACTCAGCATGACCTTGCAAAAAACATTTTTTTGTATTATATATTTTTTGTATTGTATTATATAGGTATATATATATATTTACATTATTTATCCATATAGCCCGAAATCTTTTCCTTTCATTCAGTCCATCCAAAAGTTGTTTGGAGCACACACTTATTTTTATAAATGTTTTTCCTTTGATAAGATAAGTGTACAATAAAGAAATAAATAATGATAATTAAAACAAAACGAGTACAATCACGGACAATCTTTAAAGTTCAGTTTCACGGCTGTACGCGTATGTACAGAAAATAAATGCCCAAAACACGAATAATGATTGGAAGTACGCTCGCGTCGAGCGGTTGTTATTGCTCGGTGTCGGTCGTTCCCTGTTTTAACAGTTGTGTGCGAGCCAAATCGCGGCCGAGTAATGTACTGCTACTGCCAAGGCGAATTCTATTGCTATGATACACCAGTGACCTTCTATTGTCTCCGACAGTAGGACATTTCTTTGGTACAGTCGTGGGGTAAAGTGGAATGGTAATCGATTTTTACACCTTTCGGGTAGAGTTATTCCAATATATTATGCAGAAAAAAAATAAGAGATATTCGATGTGAGTGTTGTAACTTATTGTTACATTATATCGTACTGGATTTAGTTGATAATGATCTTAGATTTAACACTTTAATATTTAATACCAATTTTTTTTTTTTATTCTGGAGTAATTCCTCCTCCAACATTTTCCATCTTTTATCATTTCCACGCCAGCCTAGTTTAGGTTTTTTCAGCTGTTTTTATCAAATCCTCTTCCCATCTCATGAATGTTTTTCCTTTCTTTCTCTTTTCCTCGCTTAACAACCAGAGTGTAACTACTATCATCCACTTCAATTGCTCATTTACTGCAGATAAATTAAATAAAAAAAAAAAAAAATACATATTTAAAAAGTAAGTCATAGTCTAAAATAATAATACCTACACAATATTGCGTCAATCCTTATATTTTATTCCGAAGGAAAAGGCGTGGCAATGTCACTCATTCTGACATTAACATGAAATTGTACCAGAAAAAAAAAGTTACACAGAAAACGCAGATTCATATAATAATCATGACATTTCCGAGTCACGCCCGAGTCAAATCTAGAAATATTTAAATGATATGACTGTATATAACAGTTTATATTGAAGTTAATGAATGACACATCATCTCTCTTGTTCCAACTAGCTTGGGGACAGCTTCCAGTCTAACTGGATGCGACTGCCTTTAAAACCTCTACAAGCCACTTATTAGGCAACACGGTACTCCTTGGATATACTATTATTTATTTAATAATTCTAAAATCTGGACTGACAACAGTTCTACCCTGCTAATTGTAAATGCAGTAATCAAAATTTTTGGGATTTTCACTTTTTTGCAATAATGACATCTCATGGGGCTAATGTATACATAAAAATATTATTTTCTTATTCTCTTGGTACACTTTTGAAATTATATCTAACTAAGACTTGTTGTTTAGATATCAAAAAAACATGTTTACCGCGTGTATCTCTGAATCGCGCCATTTTGCAAGTACTGCATTTGCAGCAGGGCAGAGTTATTCTGGCAAGTAAAGCAGTGTTGTTGCTTTTACTCGAGTAAAAATAAAATCAAATAGATAAAATCGATTAAAACAAAATTAATTTATGGGTCAGAAAACTGGTTTATTTGCAGAAAATTCAATTTCATTGGGAAAATCTCTCTTTTTAGGGTTCCGTACCTCAAATAGAAAAAAAGCCCTTACAGGATGACTTTGTTGTCTGTCGGTCAATACCTTTTATCTCGGAAACACGTCGAGTTATCGAGTTGAAATTAAAACCATATACTAAGGTCCGCGGTCCCTTGAAATCAAACTTCTAAGTTAACGAATAAAAAAGATACGGCCGTGTATGTCGCTAAAAACGAAAAAATATTCCGATACACTCAAAGAAATCAAAATTCATAGGATACTTCCCGTTGACCCAGAATCCTGAAATTTGGCACAAAGCGTGTTCTTACAGCATAGATATAGGAATAAATCTGAAAACAGTAAATTTGTCGTTACCAACGTAAAAAAAAAACTTTTTTGCAATTCGGAAAAATCTTTGAGACTCCATTCGGGAATTGTAGTTTGTACGAAACCCTGAGTGCGTGAGTCCGACTCACACTTGCCTAGTTTTTTGTTCCGCACTACCACAGGTTTGAGCTTTTAAAATTAGATCATATTATTATTATAAACGCGAAGGTTTGTATATGTGTGTATGTTTGTTGATCTTTCACAATCAAATGGCTAAATGAATTTGGATGATTGGCGCACGGTTAGAGACCATGTACTCCCCAGATGAAAAGTATTTAGCGTGTATTCCACACGCTAAATACTTTTCATCTGGGGAGTGCAGAATATAATAAACTTAATTAAGTTTTTTTCTATACGTATGTGCACCAAAATAGTAACTAAATTTTTACACAAACTTAAAGCTATGGGTACAATGGCGGAGTATGTTCCCTTGAGATAATTATCAGCTTTCAAGCGGGCGATGCCGTTATCAGAAGCTAGTGTTTTATAATTATCTACTTCTTCATTATCATCATCATTTCAGCTGATAGACGGCCACTGGTGGACATAGGTCTCCCCCAAATGTCTCCATAAAGAACGGCCCTGTGCGTCTCGCATCCATCGGATTCCCGTAACATTTACCAGGTCATCGGTCCACCCTGTAGGGGGCCTTCCAACACTGCGTCTTCCAGTACGTTTCTTTCCTTTCGAACCTTTCGACCACAACGGCCATCTGTTCTGCGATTCTTCATTATAACCTAGTCTAACTGTTACAAAAAAAAGAATATACAGAAAAGGTAGATATTGCATGAAAAATAATATCGTGTTATCAGATGGGCGTGAGACATTGGCAATAGATCATAGAGAGACGATGGAATAAAAACATACTCGTAGAATGACACAACTATGAACAAGGACAATATTTTCCCTCAAAACATTCCACAATTTTCTGTCACACCAAAATCACATTCGTTTTCACGGAGACAAGAACAAAACGCCCATTTTTCTATTCATTGCTCGTTGTGTACGCTTGACTCAAGGCTACTGTGACGGAAAAAAATGCAAAACAGAAATAGACACGGCTTTCAGTCGATTCGTCACCGTTCCTTGGTGCTGTCACATTGTTTCTGTACACCCGTCATGTAGGACTCAGTGGTAACGTAGTTTTGTGCAATAATCGTCGTACACAATGTGCCAATTTAATTATTCTGTCAGTCAAATTGTTTAATGTAGGTGTGAGGTTTTATGTTTTTCGTTATGAATTATTATTGCTTACTGAAAGCTAAACTAGAAGCGATTGATTGTTTTTGTTTAAAATATAAACTGGGTTAGCAAGTGACAAGATGGTAGTCGTTTATAATAAATTTATGTGAGCAATGTTTAAAAAAAAATATTATGTTATTTTTTTATCCCAAAATAAGGCTTGATTATTTTAGGATAAAAATTAATTACTTTGATAAATTCTTGTTAAAATTTGATTGCGTTATAAAAGTATTGTAGCGACATCTATGGCGTCACATAAGAACTAATCCTGCATCGCGCAATCAAAGTTCTCCGCACGATTAGAACATATAGAACAGCCCGAAATCATCTATCGGGGCAGCTGCCCACCAGACATAACACCCGTCTGGTCGGAGGATCCTCCCTTTTCAACGGAGGTTTGCGGGACTTTACTATCTGTTCTGCCTACCTCCAAAGTATACCTTGTGCCAAATTTTATGCTCCTAGTGCATTGATATATCAGTTAGTCAGTTTCTCCTTTTTAGATGTGGTTTCATCAAATCTTAGATTCATTATAATTAGCTTCGATAGTACAACATAATAGTGAGTCACTTACGAAGTCCATCAAAATAGTAAATGATCCATCAAGTGAAGTTGAGATGTCGCCAGAACAATCGTTATTCTCCACAGCCAAATCATTCACGAACGAAAATAATATAATTGATTTTATAAATGACATTCTAAATGAAAAAAAAAGGTTGCGAATTTGTGAACATTATTTTAAAATACCCAATATTAATTTAGTTAAGTATAATTCACACTGCTAAGGAGTGGAACTTCTTGCCGGAGTCTGTGTTTACTGATAGTTACAACCTGCGAATCTTTAAGTCAAAAGTGAATAGGTTACTTCTAAGCAAGCATGCTCTATTATTGACCACATCATCGCTTTCCATCAGTTGAGATAGTGGTCAGGATAATAAACCTACCAAAAAAAAAAACTAAAACAACGGTCAAGATCACAGATGATGGTGAGTCACAGATTTTCCCCAAACGCGTGTTCATCGACAATAAAAAAACGGGACAAGTGCGAGTCAGACTGGCGCACTGAGGATTCCATAAAAACTTACCTATGAAAACAGTTCATTCCTGAATTGAGTTATGAAGATTTTTCCGAATCTAAAAAAAAGTTTTTTTTTGTGACATTAATACAAATTTACAGTTTGCAGGTTTTTTCCTATAATTGTGCTATGAGATCTTGCTTCATGCTAAATATCAGGATTCTAGGTCAACGGTAAGTTACCCTATGAATTTTGATTCCCTTGAAAGTGTTAAAATGTACGTTTTTTGCGACATAAACGGACGTATCGTAACGTGTCTTTTGCTTCGTTACTTCAGAAGTTTAATTTTTCACAGCTTAAGGGTTCGCAGACCTGAAATGCATAGTTTTAATTTTAACTCAATACCTCCACGCGTTCTCGAATTAAAGGGTATTTACAGACGGACAACAAAGTGATCCTATAAGGGTTCCGTGTTTTCCTTCTGAGTTACGGAACCCTCAAAACATCTCTCAAATTCTATACATTTCATAAGAAAATCTGAATTAAATGAGCAGTAGAATGAAGTATTTGGAAATTAATGTAGCCATATTTTCGTGAAAATATTTGTACCTGACAGAGTCTAAATGTTCTAAATGCCAAAGAAAAAACTAATTCTAAGCGACAAGTAAATTAGTATTTGACTGTACGCCCCTGAAAAAAACAATTTTGTACAGCCACCCACAATCGAAAACATATAAAAAACAAAAACTCGTTAAAATGTTTTATCTCCATAAACTAGCCACGGCACTCGACTCTGCTCGTTAAATACCAACATTTTTATGTTAATGGATCAATTTACCGATCTACATTGGAATTGACAAAATTCTATTAAAACAAATAAATATCAACCTGTGTTTGTTCATCATTCGGTCCTACAAAAAGGTATAGGCGTTTGTGTAAGAAATATTTTTTTTTATAAACAATAAAATCTTTACTCATATTGGCACGAAATCAAAAGTTATAATAATAATGTAGTATTGTGGGCACGATTATCTTTGTGTTTTCTATCAGTTCGCGACAATCGGTCTTGTCCAACATTTCCCGAGATCAGCAACCGTAAACAGATGGTAATTTTTTTTTTGTGTTGTTATGTTCGTAAAAGTCGTGTAATGTATGAGTGTAACACATCCACGAGTGTTTTGTTTTACTGTCACAAGTTGTGTTTATCGAAAGAATTCGGTCAAGTACAACGACCAAGAACAAACATTAGAAAATGCATTGAATATTTTTTTTTTTCATATACCTACCCTAGCTACAATAAAAACAAAAATTATTTCACTGGCATTATATTATTTGGATTTTTTCCAACAGTACTGTTTTTTAGATGAAAAGTATTCTTTATACATTTCCTGACGATGATTTGATAGTGGTCAAGTGCGAGTTTATCAACAGAAAAAAAAGAAAAGTTTATCAAACTTGCTGTTGCGTTTACAAAGTTATATATTTAATTAGGATACTGTGGGCAGTAAAACAAAGAATAAAATTATGAGATATGCTTCGTTTAGCACTTTTTAGTAATAAAAAAACCGGCCAAATGCGAGTCGGACTCGCGCACGTAGGGATCCGTACCAATCTAAAAACGACAAGAAAATCACGTTTGTTGTATGGGAGCTCACTTAAATATTTTTATTTTTATTTTTTAGTATTTGACGTTATAGTGGCAACAGAAATACAACATTTATGAAAATTTCAACTGTCTAACTATCACGATTCATGAGATACAGTCTGATGACGGACAAACAGATAGACAGACGGAAGGACAGCGGAGTCTTAGTAATAGGGTTTCGTTTTACCCTTTTAGGTACGGAACCCTAAAAAGCATGTCAACACGATTTATCTGTTTTTACTTAAATTTAAGTTTTCTTCAATCTGGTCTATTTAACATGGTTTTCCACGTAATACATAAAATATTTGTAGTTAATAATAACTAATCGTTCATAACCTGTTCGCAATAATAATGCTTTGTCATAAAGTGACCAAATTCAAAAAGAGGGTATTTGTAAATTAAACCTTATTATTTAAACATATGTTTTAAAATTCAAATACCCACTTTTTAAGTTAGGTCTCTTTGTGATTAGTTATACTATATATCCTTGTTATCTTTCGGCTTTATCAAACATCATCGATGAGCTACGGCGTAGCAGGTGTAGCGCTACACAAATCAGTGATTGCTACGCGACAATGTGTTGAAATATTTTCGTAGCACTTCATAAAATATAGCCATTCTATTTTCTGTTTAAGTATAAGGAGAAACTGACTGACTGACATCAACGCACAGCCGAAACTGCTGGCACTAGGAGCGTGAAATGTTGTACATGGTTTTCTTTTATGTCGTAGGCGAGCACTAAGAGAGGATTTTCCAAAACTTCATCCCCTAAGGGAGGTCGAAGCTTACTGAAGCCACGGGTAGTGCCAAAGCGAAACCCGGTGCCCTGGGACGAAGGCAAAAAAGGAACTTGAGTGGGTTTTTAGTCAGTAAAATTCTGACGCTATCTCCCGCTCCGTCCAAGAGCGGGATTTGTCAAAAGATGATTTTCACACCCAATAAAAAGAAAAAAAACCCTAAGGGAATGAAAAGAGTGTTCAAAGTTTGTACGGAGAAACTTACGTTTACGTGGACGAAGCCGCTGGAAGAAGCTAGTTCTTTCATAAAAAAGATAGAAGGAAGTGGAAGAAGTATTCCTTGCCGTTTCAAATTGGAGTGTAGCTTGCGGCTACGCTTGCTAATTTATACAATCATTCAAAGTAAAATTAAACTCAAAGTTCTTTTTTAGGGATCCACACCCTAAGGGTAATCCTATTACAAAGCCTTTTCTGTCAGTCAGACTGTCAGCGGACCGTATCACATAAACTGTAAGTGGTAGAGAGTTGAAATTTTCACAGAATATGTATTTCTGTTGCTGCTACAACAACAAATAAGAAATTAAAAAAAACACGTTTGCTGTATGGAGGTCTCCATACAGCAAACGTGTTTTTTTTTTTTGCTCTATTTTCATATTGTAGTACCCTTCGTGAGCGATTCGAACTCGCATTTGACTAGTTTTTTAGTTTTAATTTACAGTTCTACTTTGTTTTGAACCAAAAAATAAATAAATTTAAATGTCCTTTTTAAATACGTATATCAACTTTATAGAAATTAAAATTTACAATATCCTTGAAAGTTAGCAATCGGTCCCAAATTAGGGACAGCCTGTATCTTGGTGACCTTGCATTACATACACCCCTATTTCTTAATAAGTTAAAAAAAAAAATGGGGCTCTATCCGTACCCGTTACTGGTCATATTTTTGTAGTCAAAAGTAAAATAAAAAATAAAATCCTAAAATTGTCCACGACAATTTGTCATAATTGGTAAATTCATAATAGAATCAGTCATTCATAACAATTGCTACTAGATACGCGCGCAGTGATTTTTTCCATTTTGATCGTCAGTTATTCATTCATAATCCATAGCCTGTACAATAAATAATGTATTAAGTTTTGTTTACTTTTATATTTGCACCAAGTGCCCAATGCACCAAAAACCCCATTTTGTGTCCAAGCAAACTCTATCCATTCTGGGTTGCCTGGAAGAAATCGCCGAGTGCGATAAGGCCGCTAATTGTATGTTTTTTATTGTATTACAATTCAATTTGTAAATTTGTAACTTGGTATGCAATAAAGTATATATAAATAAATAAATATTTCCATAAATTGAGTGACATTTTGGGATATAAACAAACGCTAATAACTTTGCTGTTTATGAATATTATTTATTGAGACTTCACATGAATAACAACAAGACCTCTAATAAGCCCTTTAAGTATTTATACTATTTAAAAATTAGTGATGTGTATGTTATTTATTCATTTATTAAAACTTTATGCACAAGTAGTAAACACTGTACAAAGGCGGACTTAATGCCTTAGGCATTTTCTACCAGTCGACCTTAGGGTGGTGCAGAAACAAAACATGGTAGGTGCAGCTTAATGGTAAAGAAATAGAAAAGAAACACAATAATAAATATATACTTAGATACATACATACAAATTAACAATCTATTTATGAAAAACGAATCCAACAAATCAACGTTGTGATGATTACACCAACTTCCTGCGAATGTGCTCACGTGCCATCACCTTAAAAATGAACCGACTGGACCCCATCCTGATGTTCGGCGGGAGCGCATTCCAAAGAGCAATCGCCTGGACAAAGAAGGAATGGTGTTACGTATGTACGTAGTGTAACTTTACGTAATTTTGTCGACTGCAAATGACATTATAATTTGACGCAGTGCAGGAATATGAAAACGAACTGATGTCTCACGTTGAACAAGTCGTGTGTAATAACTAACTACATTCTAGCCTCGTAAAACTATTTTATGGTCCACGGAGAAAATTCGCTATGAAACGGAATTTTTTATTTGGCTGCAGAAAGTTTAGAGAAATTCATTTTATTGCTGAGCACCTGATATAAGTATTTGAAATTAGGATGGTAAGTTCTAAAGTGTTGTGTGGGTTATGTGGATATCAATTTGCCAAAAAAAAGTTCTTACTAACTGCTCGCCCGTGTCAAAAATGTAAAAATATACCATTCCAGGACATGGTCGACTAGAATGTCAAATTTCATCCAAATCCGTTCAGCCGTTCGAGCGTCAAGAAGTAACAAACATACACACACACTAACGAAGCCGGCCACCGGCGAGACAGGTCCTGGTCTGGGTAGCTCCCCGATAGTTGATTTGAGACGGTTGTATATGTCCTATTGCATGGATAACTCTACAACCGCGATGTAGATATTTGAATTTTAGTTCCCAAGTGGCGTCATAGATGATTTAATTTAGAGTTACGCTTCACGTTAGGGGACATATTGTCTCCTAATATATATATATATATTACTTTTTTAGACTTCTTTTTTTAAGTGGGAAAATCATCTTATGACAAATCATGCTCTTGGGCGGTGCGGGAGATAGTGTCAGACTTTTACTGACTAAAAAACCCACTCCTGTTCCTTCTTTGCCTTCGTCCCAGGGCCCCGGGTTTCATATTCACACTACCCGTGGCCCCAGTAAGCTTCGACCCTGCTGAGCCCCTACGGTTTGCTGACATTTCCTTGAGGCGCGCGTGGAACAGTACGCGCCGTCGACGACTTGGGCTCGGTTTGGACGGTTACCGGATGGTCGGACGGCAAGCCACCCATTGCTCGCCGTCCGCAAGCCCGCACCTACGCTGGCCAGAAATCGGGATCGGAATCCCGGCGGCGGTTGGGCGTGAGGATCGTTGCCTCGCGCGATCGGCCGCGTCCCCCATAGGCCTCCAAGGCTCGGTGCGAGAGATCGCCGCCACCGACCACCCCTACGAGGACACGGCGTTGCTCTGCCCAAGCGGCTATACCTCCACCGTGTGCTCCACCGTTAATATATCTGAGACTTCACGAGAATCACGGAAAAACAATTTAATATCATAATGTTCCTGTCCCGTGCAATTAGAGCAAAAACAAACTTCATCAAGAGCTGTAAGGAGTTTTATTATCAAAGACTTAATTTGAATTCTGCGTTAACATTTAAAAAAGAAGTCGCTAATTAATGTCATATTCAGAGGCATTAGGAAACGTGAATCACTGGTTCGCGTTTTAAAAATAAAACGTCTTGGTAAAAATGAACTGTGGGCGGGAAAGACTAAAATATGTCGGCCACTCATTTTTGACGGCTCGTATACTTGCATTATTTTTGTGTTCGTAATGACCTTTACAAATATTTCTAACAAAAATATAAACTACTAACTGGTCCCCGCGGTTTCACTCGCTTACTGCTTTCCTCGTTTTTTTTTTCTTTCATTTTGTCCTGTAACCTGTCTTGCGAACACTTTATACACCCTTAAATAAGCTACAAAATACTAAAATATTTTTTCAATTCGAATCAGCGCTTCCTGAGGTTAAGCATTCAACCAAACAAACAAACTCTCCAGTTTTATAGTTTTAATACTGAATAGTATTTATTCAAATGATTTTTTCTCACGTGTAATTTGAGCTTTTAAATGGAGGTAGCATGCAATGTAATTCAGTTGACGTCTGCTGAAAAACCTAATTTTACTAATGCTGATAAGCACTTGCTGAAATTCGGAGTCAGCTCAATTTTAAAAACCTTTTGGCTTGAATTTATTTATATTTTTATTTAGTGTAAAAACGCATAGCATAGTCGGCCTTATAATGTTCTCACTGTTGGGACTCAGGCCTCCTCTCTAGGAGAGGGAATGGGCCATAATCCACCACGTGGGCCCAGTGCGGGTTGGTGGATATCACATGTCTTTGGATTTTTGGTTCTTGGACATGCCGGTTTCCTCACGATGTTTTCCTTCACCGTTTTTGAGAGCAGTGGTGATGAAATAAATTACACAAAGTAATGCGCCTGGTTGGGTTTGAACCCGCGACCTACAACTCGTAAGTCGGGGTTGTTACCACTCGGCCAACACCGCTCTCCAGTGTAAAAACGGCTGTAAAACAAATAAGCATGAATGTATGGATCTCGATTAATACTCTCATTATATACAGCTTCTGAGTAGATTAGCTGAAATATTCTATTCATCTGACCGTACGAACTGTCAGCAACTTTTTAGCTTTGTAGACCGAGTAACAGCTCGAACTGCAATATATCTAACAAGTTTCAAACTGTTTGACAACCCTGATTTATGATCACAGTGGACTGTCGTAGACGAAGGGATGGCGCATACAAGTGTGCGTGTACACTTACATGTAAGCATTATGAAGTAAGCAGATCTTGAAAGTAAGACCCTAGCAAGCAAAATAGACTGATCATATATAAAGCTGTGTTTTGACACTTCGATGTTTGGAGACTTCTGGGTCACACGTTATTTGCTTGACTTTTACTCGTTAATTTTTCTAGTTGAGCACAGTTTTTCCGGAAACTTTCTCGTACGTTGTTTTGTTTCAGTGTCGGATATTGGCGTATGTAATAATATGTGCGACTTGTAATAAAATAATTTATTACTGTTTGTAACTTTACACCAAGTCAATAAACAACACAATTTGAGCTTGTTAATGCATATGTACTAGATTCAAAATATTCAATAAACTAGTTATTAGCTTAGGACCGGAGATATAGAAAAGGTTTATGAGCATTACTTTTCTAGTATTGATTCTTGGACTATCG
The DNA here is from genome assembly GCA_949316375.1 of Mythimna vitellina. Taxonomy (NCBI): domain Eukaryota; kingdom Metazoa; phylum Arthropoda; class Insecta; order Lepidoptera; family Noctuidae; genus Mythimna; species Mythimna vitellina. The sequence continues at coordinate 8,977,952 of OX438703.1, read as the reverse complement.
TATTACTATTTTACATTAATATATGAAATTGCTCGCGCATATTGTGCAGCCATCCTAATCTCATTAGACCATATCGTTTCTTTTAAAATTCGAATTATATTTTTTTTCTTTTATTTATTACTTGCCAGTTCTTTTTTCTTTCTTCTTTTTTTTCTTTGATAAAAAGGTTCTTTAATACTGTTTTCGATTCGATTTCCTTCCGCAGTTTCGTTGTTTACATCTTTCGACACGCAAATAATTTTGACGTCACTGGAGCAGAAATGTACTAAATGTACCACCTAACTCACATTACGCACAATCACTATCTACGTATGCACAGCACAGGTGAATCACGTTTCTTGGTATTTCGACGTAAAACAAAACCGAACGTATACATGAGCGTCATAGTATCCATTTTCTTTCATGGTGTAAAGTTGTGTATTCACTGGTGGAAATGGGTAAGTTCAATATGTTGCCCAAGGCCAAAAACTCGCCCAGTAGATCTGAAATCAGAAACGCTTATTTCAAATAGGCCATTTACAGGCATTTTTGAATATCAATGTCGGTCAACAAAAAAAAAGTGAAGCTAAACTGCACGTTCCAAAGCGTAGATCTCTATGTATAAGAACCTGCAAGAAACTCCATGGACACACTGAAATAAGCCACTGGTGTAGCTAAGAGACGACCCAGTTTTGACTGACGGCGCCCGTTCAAGAGTATGACGCGTGCATCAGTCCCACTCAGCTCAACCATTTTGAAGGGAACTGAATGACCCAACAACACGTACCACCAGCGCGACATTTAAGTGAGCATGACAAACTCTCAACTGCCATGCTCGTTTATGTCAAACAAGTAATTGCTCCATGCTACTTCAGATCGCAGTTGATCACGTTTTACTCTAGATCATTAGGTAGCCAATCTGTTAATGTCTGCTAACATAATTTGTGACATTGATACTCATTATTAAACGTTTCTGAGTTGCTGAATATCGAAACACCTGTTTTATTACATTTTGCGTGGCATATTGTTGGAGGGGGTCAGCGCTAGCCAATATTTTGCCAGCTAGTGAACACTCCGCTTTATTAGTGCTCGTCTAAATTAAGTTCCCACGATCGTGTGTGCTGATGTTTTTTTTTTTATGATGACGCGTTGTTTTTAAATGTTTGTAGAGGAATGTTTTACGTGTTCGTTGAGTTGGGCGTCATCTAAAGTAATTATGTATGAAGGGGCGGTGTTGGCGGCCGATATTTAGTTGTCGGCCTATGTGACGTAACCAGACAGTGTGTGGTAAACGTGACGAGATTTGTGCATACCGACGCGAAGTGAAGCGTAAATGATTCTCAAAACAAACAGTTTTGTGTGGTAGGGTCTTGATCTAACTAGATGATAGAAAATAATAATATAGCTATATATAGGCCACCATTTTAATTTGATATTTGGAACAAGTTTTTGTTCAAGATGATAGTTCATAAAAACCCCAATCATAAAGACGGCGATGCCAATTATTCCTAACTAAACAAAACCCCTATCGAGACTGGGTAGAATTAAAAAGAAAACATTATTTTCACCGTAACTAAAATTCCTAAAACACGCGGACTGAAAGGGAAAAAAATACAACAATGGGCTGAAGAGGTTTTAAAGGACACGGCTGGCCCACTTTCGCCCGCAGCGTTTTTTTCGCTTAATGACGCCGCGCTCAAGGAAAGTTGGAAATATTAAAATGAGCAAGCACTTGTGTCGCCGTTAAAACGGCCATCTCTCTAGGCTTTGCGCCTCCTTCCTAAGGATACCATATTTTAAATGTAAGTCGGATTCCCTGGCTCTCGAATCTCGATGCCTGAAATGAAAAAAGTTTGTCAGACACCTTATCGCGTTTTGTTTTTATCGAGATCTGAATGCATAGCCTCGAGTTTTCAATTGCTTTGTAATTACATAAAGTACTGAAATACTTTAGAAAGGCTCTCTGTTGTCATTGCATTGTTTTTCAACGGAAAAAAAATACAATAAAAATACAAGTTGGACGAGATAACTTCGTCTAAGTCGTAAATTCCCGAGGGACAACAACTTTTCCATCCAAAAAATAAACTGACAACTCCATAAAATGATTTACGAAGGACAAATACACACTTAGCGTACAATAAACTTGGGTATTATCTCTCAAGGACGGAGACTCGACGTCTTGCTTACATTTGACAACACACATAAAAATCAGCGCTTATACGGAACCGTCTCCAAGGCGCAAAGTGGAATGTCGTTAAGGAAAAAAGGAAAAATACTGGGATATATTCGCAGCGTGTCCCCAATGAGTAATGCCTCCTGCGATTTAGGTGTCAGCCCGATAGAAGGCGTTCGACACCAATGATATATGCCCTCTGCTGGTCCTGGTGCCCTCTGCACTTTGAAATGCCGCACTTTATAAAGATTTGTATAGACATTGCCTTAGTCTTAAGAATGAGCTGGCACATATTTTTGGCCTAGTTGGCGAAATCTGCCTATTTATGTAGAAAGGACATCAAACAAATGGAATGATGTCAGGGCTTAACGTCAAAAGCTATCTACACCCTCTGAGTTTATCTGAAGCTTTGTCGCGTGCAATCATTTTGACAAGATTATATAATATAATATTCCACAATAAATAATATTCCACAACTATCACACAACGCCGTCTAGTCCCAAGCTAAGCAGAGCTTGTGTTATGAGTATTAGACAACTGATGAACATACTTATATATTTCTAAATACATACATATTATAGATAAATTACACCCAGACACAGAACAAATGATCGTGCTCATCACAGAAACATTTGTCCTGGGTGGGAATCGAACTCATGGCTTCCGGCATAGCAGTCAGGGTCACTAACCACAAGACCAACAGGCTAGTCTAGTAGTCTCTCTAGATTGTCATTGAAAGAAAAATCACCATGGTAACATTACCTACACATATGCGTGAATGAAAAATAAATATTAGCAAGTTTAATCTAATTATAAAAAATATACTAATATTAAAAAGACGAAATTTTGTGTTTATGTATGTTTAAATGTATGTTCGTTACTTATTCACGCTGAAAAATTTAGCACACGGAAAGACTATGTCCTGAATGTACCACACATTTTACAGTGGTAGTATGTTTCCTTAGGATAAATTACTAATTTCACGCAAGTGAAGCCACTGACAGAAGCAAGTAATGCAATATAATAAAGTTTCAGACTGGCCTAGTAACACGTAATGGTAAATATTTGTACTGAGAGCGTATCGACAAAGTGCCAATATTAGAAAAGACGTTTATTTACGTTTTAAAAACTCTTAAACTCTGCTGAAGTATAAAAGTAACTCTGAAATCCATTAATTAACTGTTAGTTGTAATGATCAGTAATTAAATTACTTGGAAGAGCGAAATTTGATCGATCGGAGTTTGTAACAAAGTTGATTTCGTCTTGTTTAGTTTGCAACATGATATCTTTGAGTTTTTAATACTTCTCCATCTTTTGGCTGATATTATTAATTTTAAATTACTTTACAATTTCCGAACGTTACATAATTGTTTGTCAATGGATACTTCCATTGAAAAATAATTAAGCGAAAATATTACGTTACAGTTAATTTATATTTAAATATGGTCCTTGGTGGCAGAATCGTTGTTTGTTGTATCATAATAAATTCTGCAACCGACTAGAAATTAGCATAGCATAGTCGGCCTTATAATGTTCTCACTGTTGGGACTCAGGCCTCCTCTCTAGGAGAGGGAATGGGCCGTAATCCACCACGCGGGCCCAGTGCGGATTGGTGTATGTCACATGTCTTCGAATTTTTGGTTCTAGAACATGCGGTTTCCTCACGATGTTTTCCTTCACCGTTTTGAGAGCAGTGGTGATGAAATAAATTACACAAAGTAATGCGCCTGGCTGGGTTTGAACCCGCAACCTACAACTCGTAAGTCGGGGCTGTTACCACTCGGCCACCACTGCCCTCCCAATCGACTACCGCAGCCCTCAATGGAAATTACAATATTGTCTTGATATGTACGTTTGAAAACTAACGAGACGATTTATCGTTGTATGATGAGTGTGTTTGTTTGTTTTAAGCTACAACATTAAAGTCTTTTGAATAAAAGTGAGTAGGTTACTTCTAGGCAGGCGTGCTCGATCGTCAACCGCATCATAGTTGAGATAGTGGTTAAACGTGCTTATCAATAATAAAAAAAAGTATAAGTAGTCAACAAAAAACTTTGTCTGTATAAAAATAATAGGTACAAAAACAACCAAATATTCATGAATCTTAAACTATTTTCCTCCAACATTCCAGGGCCTTATATCCCCAAAACATTTATTTTTCACGTCGTCTAACCCTCTGCAAACGCCATTACGGAACTGGAGCGAGTATCGTATCTTTCATCGTTGGGTAATCGCTTATTCAAATTTCCCATAATAAAATGACAGGTGACGACCCTGATCGTATATACAGATGTTTTGCTCGACCATAAGGGTCTTTACTAAATCTTGCATCGATCTTTCGGGTATTGGGCATGTACCCTCATCATCTCAGGCGGACGATGCGGGATCTTGGATACGTAGGTTTACGAAAATGATAGGGCTAGTCTAGATTATTTTTAGCGTAGCGTGATTTGTTTGATTTATTTTTTTGGAGTATGTTTGATTCAGTGGACTTTTAATGGCATAAGAGAGTTATTATTATCAAAATTGTATCATAAAATAAATAAACAGCAATAAAAGCGTTAACATTCGGAACTGCTACTTAAATTCCTCTCAACCTTAGACGTGTCTTCGTCATAATTATTATATTTCGAGTTCTCTTAATTATAATGATTTGATATTTATTATGTTATTAGCGAATATATATTTTATTATTATAAGCATCTAAGTTTAGTGATACTTTCTTGTATTTGTATTTCTTATACCTATTATTTATTTATTGTGCATACCTACCAAAGTTTAGTTTTTTTAATGGTTGATTGGTAGAAAATGCCTTGTTGCTTTAAGTCGACCTATAGGTACATAAAGTTTTAATAAATATATGGTAGAGATCGTCGTGGCTTTTCTATTCGTAATTTTCTGCCACGTCTCGCCTCAAATGTTCCCATGAGAAAAAATAACGACGACACTTTCAGTTGCTGAAACATCTAAAAACACTCTAAAGAGAACATGGCGAAATTACACTATTGAGTGGCACATCTTCGGCTGCTATATTTACTGACACAACAAAAGATTTCCTTTAGATGACTTTTATGATAGAACAATAATGATAAGCGTCTAACATCCGCCGTTATTTTTCTCAGAACAGCGTGGAGGCAATAAATACTACGGACATTAATACCATTGTAGTAGCAGCATCTAAATCTATCTCGACGATGACCTGATGAATCAGTACAGAGGGGGAGGGCATGCGACGGAGGCGGGGGGAGGGGGGGAACAGGGAATGCTAATGATTTATGTTGTCGCTCGGAGACGCATCTCCCATAATAAATGTACCAGCGTTACGCAAGTGAGTTCTTCGAGATCCGACGCGAGTCTAGCCGCAAATTGTTTGATCACTCAATAATTGCATTATAGGGGGCGAGTCAACAAGGAAATTTCCCTACTCTCCGATAGATGGCGTATTTTTAAAGGTCCTCCTATTTATAACATACCCTTTTAAGTTGATTTGAGTGGCTTTATCTCTTTGACTGATTACGTTATATGGGGACTCTTTTTTCCGTTGTGTTTTTTTTTCGTAGATGAGGCAGATGTCTCCTGAAAAAACGCCTTTTTGTACCTTTTAACTGTGTAAATAAGTTATTTGTTTACATTCATTTTATTGCACATGTTTTTTTCTTTCTTAGAGGTGTGAATTCATCTAATGACATTTCACATTCTACGGTGGAGTGAGAGGGCGAGAGGCGTGTCAGACTTTCACTGATTAATTGCACATGAATGCGAACGTGGAGCGGTTCATACCAAAAAAATAATTATCGACGCAGACTTTATTAATTAACACTTCATCATCTATTTCGATTTTTTTCAAATATATATAGGACACAATAGGGAATATGCTTGAAAAAATATAGGCAGTTAATAAATTATTACACAAAAATAGAATACTAACTTTGAAAACAATATTAAAATTTTAAACCAACATATCATCTGTCTCTCTCTTTCTAAGACAATTTTTTATGGTGGGTGGCCCTACGGGGGTGATGAACTTTGATGTTTTGGACTTCTCTTTCTTATAAGCAGCTTAGAAGCTTTATAACTTTGTTGTAAATGAAGATATTTTAAAAATTCCTTCATATTTGTTTATTAGAGCCAAACATTATTTAATTTAGCACATTAAAAATCATCCATATTCCCAATTCAATACACATATAATTTCGGGGGGGCGATCGGCGGCAGCGATCTCTCGCGCCGTGCCTTGATACAGACCATGGTCAGTAGCGTGGAGAAGTGGCAGGCGGTCGCCTCCTTCTGCGAAACAGTAATGCTAGCAAAGGAGGCGGCCGATCGCGTGAGGCAAAGGTCCTCACGCCCCAACTCCCGCCGGGATTCCGATCCCGATTTCCGGCCACCGAAGGCGCGGGCTTGCGGACGGCGAGCAATGGCTAGCTCGCCATCCGATAGTCCGGTAACCATCCGGACCGGTCCCAAATCGTCAACGGCACGTACTGTTCCACGCGAGCCTTAAGGAGATGTCAGCAACCGTAGAGGCCCAGCAAGTTTGAAGCCTACTGGGGCCATGGGTGATGCGAAAGAGATCCCCAGGGCTCTGGAAAAAAATAGCAAAGAAGGAACAGGAGTGGGTTTTTAGTCAGTAAAAGTCTGACACTATCCCCCGCTTTGCCCGAGGAGATGTCATTAGATGATTTCACCCCGAGAAAAAAAAATACTCATATAATTTACATTTAATAAATAATTAAATAACTATAATTACCTACAGTAAATCCAAAAGAATAATAATAAAAAATTCTAAACTAACTAAAATAAAGAATAAAATAAAATATGGCGTCAATAAAATTCTTGCGCATCGCTGTCGACTGATAATGTGCCCAAAAGACTGGCGGCAATAAATTATTACTACCTATTTACCTATTTAATTATATTCTGTTCTCTAAGTAACTTTTCATCAGGTATCTGAACGGCTAATAATTAGCAGCAAACGTAATTCAATCACAACGTAACAACATTAGCTAACGAGGTAAACGTCTACGTCATCAACAGAGATTACAATTACGTTAATATGCTAATTACCTATAATCGTGTTAAATGCTGATAAAGGGATAATTATTGTCCTATACTGAGACAAATTACATTAATAAGTAGATCTCCGCAGGTGTGATAGTAGATTGATACTGATAGATAGATAAAACAGTTGTTGATGTAACACAAGAAAAAATAAAGTAATTTTATAATACTCTAGTTTTTGCCTGCAGCTTCGCCTGTTTACATAAATATAATAGCCTATGTCACTCAAGAATAAAGCAGCTTTCTATCGGAGAAAAAATTTAGCAATCGGATCAGTACTTACTGAGATTAACTCCAATGAACAAAAAAACAAACTTTACCTCTTTATAATATTAGTGTAGATACATTTTGAGGACACATAACCAGCAATTTTATATTTTTTTAATTAAATAGAATATAATAGAATAGAAGAGAATAGAATAGAATAGAATAGAATAGAATAGAATAGAATAGAATAGAATAGAATAGAATAGAATAGAATAGAATAGAATAGAATAGAATAAACTTTATTGTACACCCAAAAAGTAACACAATAACTTAAATCTATGGGTACAATGGCGGTCTTATCGCTAACAGCGATATCTTCCAGACAACCTTACTTGCACTTTGACAGACCAGTACTTTCAGAGATTAACTCTTACAAATAAAAATACAAAAAAAAACAAACTTTACCTCCTTATAATATTAGCGTAGACAAGATCAAAATTAAATCAATAAGCTAAAAACCCAAATAAAAACTAAAATAAAAAACGATTTCAAATATACTGTAATATACTATTGCCATTCATCGTCTCCCTAGCCTTTTCCCATCTAACTTAGTGTTGGCTTCCAATCTAAACGGATGCGGCTGAATACCTACAACCCAGTTACTGGGCAACACGACACTCTTTGGATAGTCTTAGATACACAAGACTTGTCGTTATGGCGACACTTGGGGGAGGCCTATGTCCAGCAGTGGACGTCTTTCAGCTGAAATGATGATGATGATGATGTACGGTAGGGGACCAAGGAGCTTATTATTCCTGTTTGCTCAACTCACTATCAGAGTATAGTTTATTATTGTTTCTGTTACTAAAATACCTCAAAGTTTACATGAAATTAATTTATGTAGGTACATCTGGGGAGGAAGCTTGAAATGTATCAGATACCTATCATTACGGAAGTCGTAACAGTCAGTGGAGGACAAGGCTAATTTGTGTGTTTACCAATCTCCAGCGATATCAAACTGTACGCGTAAGATTGATTGTAATACTGCTCTACATAGGGAATAGTTAATGGAATTTCGGACTTAGCGGCATGTTTTTAAGGTGCTTTTTTGGGTATGGTCGATTTTATTGTTTTATCTGCTTATGTTTATTTATTTTAATTCATTACAATGGTTAAACAACCAATTAACTGTAATTGGTGTAACTAAACCAAAACCATTAAAATTATAAACTAGCAGTAGTTTTTCGTCAAGTTGTTGAGCTCCTTAGTAGTCCAGAGTTGAGCTGTGCGAATACTGACTGGACCGCTCAGAACTGAAGAAGAAATGTGGTTCTTTCTTCAAAAGGCCATCTCAGACTCCAACCTGCATGGTTTTCATATGATTAGACCATTACATGTTTGCTATAGGTATGGACTTTAAAAGAGACTTTGATCCCTGAGTTTGTTTCGGTGTTTCTTCTCAGGGTAGTCATCTAGGAAACAGCGGCCTCATCTAGTTTAAAATGACAAAAAAAAAATGACGTGTAAAGAGTTTTTTTTTTAACTATTTACAAAATAAATATCATTTATCAATCCTTCTCATAGTGCTTCTGACATTCCATTAGAATCATCTTCCATTCATACGCAAACAGATCGTTTGTTGGATTAGAATCCAAGAGGTTATTTAGTACTGCTAAAGTGGTGATGAGGTGTCGGAGACTGAGCACGTTGCCCGTAGGGTCTTTGCTGTGCCTCAGAGCGAGACTGAGGCACAGCAAAAATCCTGTGCTTTTTCCACGGCAATAATTTTTTGTAACAAACAAACGTGCCAGCACAGCAAGCAGGTCAAGCGTGTCATTTAGGAGTAAGTTCCCGCTCATACGTCAAACGACTCCTAGAGAATTGTTTTTCTTATCTAAATAAGAGTTTTAAAGCCACAAAAACTATTTGGATTTTTTTAACTTTGAATATCATTAAATAGGACGGAAGGAGGAAGTAGTAATCAGACTTTTAGTGACTAAAACCCATTTTCCTTTCAGTTGACGTTTTTTATAGCAACTGTTATATTTATACTAACACAAAAATATCATATTAATATTGTAAAGGCGAAATGTTGTGACTGTATGCGTGTATGTTTGATACTTCTTCACGCTCGAACGGCTGAACGGATTTCAATGAAACTTGGTTTGTGCGTTGCCTTGGGATAATTTTCTATTAACATGCGGGCGAAGCCGCTGGCTAAAGCTAGTTATAGAGATGACTGAAAAAGAAAAAAAATCCCATAGTGACACCCTATTAATTTAAAGTTCCAACTGTAATTGTACTTTTGGTGCACAATAAATAATATATCTATCAAGGTTTAAATGTAGCATTTTTTTTTTTAATTGATATAAACCAGTGCTTGACTGCGATCCCACCTGATGGTAAGCGGAGATGCAATCATTGATGGTCAGGCGCACTAGTTTATTAAGAGCCTATTCACTCTAGCCTTGAAGACACCTAAATTATAGTTGGACGGGAAGACCGCAGCAGGCAAATTGTTCCAGTCCTTCGATGTACGCGGTTTAAACGACGAAGCGAAACGCTTAGTCTGGACCGTTGAAGTTTCAACAACGTAAGGGTGGATACTCGCTGTTCGTCGGGTTGTCCATGATTTATTAACGTGATGATGCTATCTATCTAGTGATCCACTAACCAGATACTTCATTCAACATCCAATTAGCTGCTTAATGAAGGTGAAAACAAAGCAATTTCCTCAACAAACTATTTCCTACTAAATCTTATAATCTCATAAGCTCTTATAGCCATTTTAAACATAAAAGCGTTCACGTTCAATATTTACGGGCTCTTTTAAAAGTACGATTGTTAGCGTGCCCACCATTATACTAACCGTAAACCCGGTTAAGCTGAAAACGTGGCATCGACGCGAATGATTTATAAACGAGGATAACAGGGCATTAGCAAAACCACAACACGAACGCACACTGGATTTAGTAAAAAGAGATCTTCCATTATTGTACGAAAAGATTTATTAGTTGCAGGCATTCGGCCATTTTTTTCCCTGTCAATATGGCAGATACAGAAAATTAGGTAGGGTTAACAAAGCAAGCGGGTACCGAGTTGTTGCGCATCGCCTGAAGCTCGAGGTACGGTGTTACGAATATTAAGGAAAACTTTCATGTTTCGGCTTTACATACCTCGTACCTCGTTCGTTGGTACCTCGGTCGTAACAATCAAATGTTTGGAGTGAGTACCTTCGCGCTTTACTTCAGCCAGCGGCTTCGCCCGCGTGAAAGCTTAGTCGCTTTCTCCATACAAAAGGTTGAACCCCCGTTTTATCCCCTTAGGGGGTGAATTTTTGAAAATTCTTTCTTATTATTTGTAAACATTAAAAGTAAATAAAAGGAACCTCTGTGAAAAATTTCAGCGTTTTAAATCCAAAGTTCAAGAGTTTGGGCTAAGCGTTGATGAGTGAAGTCAGAACTTTGCTTTATATATATATAGGTACAGAAAAGGAAACCCGTGGGCCTGGGACGCAAAGGACAAATGAAAGAAAATTGGTGGGTTTTAATCATTAAAAGTCTGACACGCCCCCTCACTCCACTCGGGAGCGAGACAAGTCATTAAATGATTTCCTACCTCCCAACAAAAAAACATGTGTAAACGGCCTGTCCTGTCGTCTCGTGATAAGTTCGATACATTTTTAAAAAGTCTCTGACGTGTATTTACACCTTTTTTATGTCATAGCTCTAAATTACGCATTTCAGTCGGCATGTATTGGAAGCGGATGTTACACCGGCGGCGGCGGCGTCAAAGCTTCTCTTTTCAAATTGAATTGAGAAACAGGTAATGTTGTGCCAATTCTATATTGTGACCGTTAAATTCGTTTGAAATTATTGATCTGTGGTGTTAATCGTTTTGAAATAATGGGTTACTGAGCATGTTCTATTTTCAATTAAGTATCGAATAAATACATAGTCATCGTTTTTTTTTATATATATATAATTGTTTTGGTTTGGATAATAAGGCCTTTAAGCCAGGTCTTCGAATGGTGTAGACACTTTAAGGTCTACTATAACACTTTAAGGTCACTATAAGAATGTGGACGCTTTTGTAGTATTTGGCAGCAAATATATCGAGTCCGTCTTCTCGGCAAGCTTCGTAGAGGTATACAATATTACAATAAAATTCTCAACTCCATTTTACCGAAATCGCGCCTGTTTCAACGATTCTACACGTTGTCCAGTTGTACAAACACTTGAGATAGAAAACTACATCAATTTTATATCACAATAGTCACAAGTAATCAATTTGCAAATAAATTATAACAGTCACTGAAATTTACCGGAAAAAACCCCCCAAAAATTCCACTGGCCGTTTAAAAAGTTACAACTCACAGATTATTAATAGCTACTGTTTTTTCAGCCTTTCCTCAAGGAAATGTCATGATTTAGCGATTAGGTACCTCAGCCTATTGGTTCTTATGGGTAAGGTTATTAGGTAACTTTTTTGTCTTCTCTCGAAGTGATGTCAGCGGGCCCCGTCCGTTTGGCGGGGCCCGCTGGGGCCAAAGTCTGTCAGGGCTGAGAAATTGTTCGAAAGAGTTACTGCGGCTTTGGAACGCAAAAGGCAATTGTGTTTGGATGGCACAGTTGGCGCAGTGGTGTAGAGATTGCTTGAGAGTGTCGTGGGTTCGGTTCCCGCACGAAACAACTATTGGTTTGGTCTAAAGATTGTTTTTCCGAGTCGGGGTGTCTTGTGTATGTGAGATTACATGCATCCGCGATACATGACGAACTCCTGTATCGCGGATGCATTCACAAACATGTCATCCTTCTAGTGTGGAGGACCGTTTTTTTTTTAAAATATAAAATAACATATACCTAATTGAAGAAAAACCCCCTGTGTTGGGTTTTCGTAAGTAATGACACTCCCTCTCAAACTGCACAGAGCGGGATACTTTTCTATTTTACAGCTTGTCCAAAGGTTTACTTGCCATCTAATTCTTAAAGAAGCCAAAAAAGTATAAAAGCTCTCTTAAATAAATAGGTAATTTAACATTTCTAGACTTAAAATAATTTCTATTAAAAAAATAGCAGCTAGTTCTCATTCCCAATTATTCTTTGCAATTTCAGTGTGCAATTTAGTTGGTAGCTGAGCCCTGAGGCCTCGGGCTGGGCTTACAGAGCCACTCGTGCGGAACAGCCGCCCCGGCTTTCTCACTGGTAATGTCAGTTACCTTTTATTACGTATAATATGTAAATATAATAATGGCCCGATGGCAAGGCCTTGCGCAGGAATTTTATTTGAAATATAACGTTTTATTGCCTGCCTAACCGTGGCTTTGACGGGTTTTGTACGTCTATACATTGCGCTACCCGGCCTCTATTGATAAGGGATATTGGGGTACCCTAGTCTACTTTGCGTGAAACTTTGTAAGGAATAAATTATAGAACATTTTTCAGAAAAAAAAAGCTTGAGGCCTATGGAGGCTACGTTTCAAAGGTCGTAACATTTTTGTTGTTTTTTTTTTAAAGTTCAAGGTTGGTTGTAAAAACTTTAGGTCTTTTGTGTAACATAAAACACTTCAAAATGGAACATTACTCATTTTCATGTGTTGCGGGGGATGGTTATTCTAATTTATTTTGACAAGGCTCCGTTGTTTTGTTTGTGTAGGTCTGGGACTTGGGTATTAGCTTAGTTGTTGTAAGATAATATCTGTAGACTGTGTGGCAAGGAAATTTATTACAACACGGCCTTAGCGAAAATACCAAAGGTAGACGGGAAACTTGCTAAATCAAGAAGCTACATAAATATCTACTTAACGAAAAAACTAAATATAAGTATCGTTATTTCTTTGCTCGAATACGACTTAAGTTACTTTTCACTTCACAATTTGAGCCGGGAACATTCATAATATTTGTTTCCTTATGTTTGACTTTGACTCCCTCGAGTACTGAGATGGCCGCGTTGAACAAACTAACTAGCTACAACTTCCAGCAAAAGTCCATTACTTACAGTACCTTATAATTATATAGACTTGTTTAACAATAAACGTGAAATAAACGCACTGTCATACATAAATGAGAGTAGATACGCCTTTATCTCAAGTATAAACGATATTAACAGGCCAAGTTCTCTCATAGCGAAATATAAACGGCAACTAATTTCAGATTAAACAAACAACAGTGATTACGGTTACTTGATATACGAATGGTTGTATCAAAACATTCTATTTGTACGAGCTCCAGCGGACTACGTACGCAATAAAACGCTGTTACTGGCGAGTTTGTATCCAATCTTCGTAAACAGCGATCCGTGCTGTTATTGGCCATAACGATTACAAAGCTACCGCCAAATTGAAAGTATAACTCGGTTGATGCGATCCTAAGAATGTGCAAGCCGGCAAATCTATAACTACAGCTACGCAGACCGCCCTTCGTGAAATTATTGCACGCCCGCCCGAAAATAGGTCAATTGCCTCCTGTGCTAGAGTGAGAGGCGTAGGGATCATCGCGTGTGACAAGGACGGAAGTTTTAATTCGTTCAGGTGACGTCACGAGGGTTTTAACAGGATCGTTCGTTTTCTTTTTGCTAGCTATTGTTTTGGTAGGTACTGCTCGGAAGCTCACAGGAGCTCTCGTCTCCGTTCAGGGGCTTTATTTGTTCGATCTTGTGTGGAATCAGTAATGTGTCTCTTCTATTACGTTTACCGCAGGAGTTTGAATTTATCGTATTTTTGACGCAACCCGATACGGTTGTCGACGGAGATCAAGAGAGAAATGAGTCAGAAGAAATGAACCGTTACTCTTTGATCAAGATGTTCCTGTTTATTTTCTTATAATCAGCGGCATGTTCTATTTGCCTGATAAACCCTTTGTTCCGGTTTTCCTTGTAGTCGTTTGTGGATACGCCACTCGCTCATTGTTTTTGGTAACAACGTAACACAATAAGTAGCGTAAATGAAAGCTCTAACTTCGTTGAACCCTTAGCATAACTTAGTAGAAAAAGTCTTTGGGAGCGTCTGTTTATTTCAGTAGGGTCTACTATCCACTGATGCGTAGCTTTATAGACGCGTATTCGTCTTTATACGCTTGGTGTACGCCTGCTCACAGCTTACGTACGAAATTACGAGCATGAAACTCCATCGACGAAGCGGCAACGTCATGGCGTTGTACATGACCAGAACGCAAGGGTGAGAAACTAGTCGCGTATAGATTGGAAATCATATTTTATACAATGTGTTACAATATATACAAGAGTAGTACGCAAATACTCGCGTATACTTCGTAGTGACCTAACTACCTAACCTTATTCCATAATATACAGTGCCAGTACGAATATGAACTAATCGTGCGTAGATCGGAATAATCGCGCCTGGATTAGGTCCATTAGAACACGATGGCGAGCGAACGAAGCGATGATGTGGATTAGGTTGGGTTAAAACAGTGACCATTAAAGATCCCCTTCTAATGTTAGTGAATCATTTGGGTTAGGTTAAAAGTCATTATTATTTATCTAATTCTACATTAATAATATTTAAACATTTTTCCACTACATGAACAAATGATTTTATATATATGTGTTTTGAGCAGTGGTGGCCGAGGCGCATTACTTTGTGTAATTTATTATAGGAAAACATCGTGAGGAAACCGGCATGTCCAAAAACCAAAAATTCGAAGACATGTGACATCCACCAACCCGTACTGGGCCCGCATGATGGATTACGGCCCATTCCCTCTCCTAGAGAGGAGGCTTGAGTCCCAACCGTGGGAACATTATAAGGCCGACTATGCTATATGTATTTCAGATTTTATCAGGCGTAAGTGATGTTAACTGTAGTATAGTTTGGAACTAGAATGCGCGCGTACACGTTACAAACTATACAAGACCAGTACGCAGAATTCGTGTATACGTTGTGATTGTAGATTAAAAAATAGCAATACAAAGTATACGCGAGCAGTTTCCTATGGCTGTAGAATGGAAATATGCAACGTTGTGCCGTTGCGCGTTGTGTCATACAGCTTCGTCGACAGGTGTAAGCGTATAACGACGAATATGCGTCTATGAAGCTACGCACCCATGGACTGTAACACGGTAAGTTCAGGAAGTTTCTGCACCGGATTCGTGCGGAAACGACGCCCAGGTGTCGCCACTGTGTGGACAGCCCGGAAGACACGGTAGAGCACACGGTGGAGGTGTGCCCTGCTTGGGCAGAGAAGTCGTGTCCTCGTGGGGGCGATCGGCGGCGGCGATCTCTCGCGCCGGGCCTAGCAAAGGAGGCGACCGATCGCGTGAGGCAACGGTCCTTATGCCTCAACTGCCGCCGGGATTCCGATCCCGACTTCGCGGGTTTGCAAAACGTAGGCGCCCAGCAGGGCCGAAGCCTACTCGGGCCATGGGTAGTGTGAAAACGAAACGCGGGGCCCTGTGACGAAGGCAAAGAAGGAACAAGAGTGGGTTTTTAGTCAGTAAAAGTGTGACACTATCTCCCGCTCCGCCTAAGGGAATGATTTTCCTACCTAAAAAAAACCCATGGACAGTAAGCCTAAGAAAAATAAAATAATATCTTTCTTTAAAAAGATGTTTATGCAGTGTTTCATTAGGTACTGTTATATAATGTGTCATAAACAGTGTAGCATTGGGTAATTGGACACTTCAATGGAGAGAGATTCTGGGACACAATACCTCCTTTGTATTTCGTTGATAATGCGAGCCGAAAGTCATTAACTATGAAGTCTATTGACTGAAGTTATCACGGTGAAATAAAATGTTTTATTGGTTTCTCTAAAATGATGGATTGTTGATAAAATAGTTTGAAAGGGAATTTATGAGGATCATTAGAAAATTTTAATTAAGAATCTGTTTACTTATGTGACGTGTCGATTTTTTTATGTAACACTCTAATATTAGACAGGCACAAATCGTGTTTGTTACTTTTTTCACGCAAAAATGACTGAACAGATTTTGATTAAACTTTACAGTATTATAGTTTGTACATCATAATAAAATATAGGCTTTAATTTTTAAAGGAGCGTAGTCTTAATTGCACGAGGACAAAGTCGCTGACAGAAGCCAATACTATATTTAAAAAAAAACTGGGCAAGTGCGAGTCCGAATCGCGCACTGAGGGTTCCGTACAAACTTACTCATGAAAACAGTTTGATTCCCGAATCGAGTTACGAAGATATTTCCGAATCGAAAAAAAGTTTTTTTTTTGTGACGTAACTATTTTTTTTTTACTATACTTGTGCTATGAGACCTTGCTTCATGCCGAATTTCATTCGGATTCTAGGTCAACGGGAAGTACCCTATAAATTTTTATTCCCTTGAGAGTGTCGAAATATACGTTTTTTGCGACTAAACGGCTGTATCATTTTTTCTCGTTAACTCAGAAATTTGATTTTTGCAAGAGACTGTAGACCTGAGTATATGGTTTTAATTTCAACTTGATACCTCCACGCGTTCCTGAGATAAAGGGTCTTGACAGACAAGCAGACAGACAGACGGACAACAAAGTGATCCTACAAGGGTTTTTTTTTTTATTGGTTGGGAAAATCATCCTTATGACAGCCCCGCTCTTGGGCGGAACGGGAGATAGTGTCAGACTCTTACTGACTAAAAACCCACTCCTGTTCCTGCGTTGCCTTCGTCCTTGGGTTCTGCTTTCACACTACCCGTGGCCCCCTGCCCTGCTGGGCCCCTACGATTTGCTGACATCTCCTTGAGGCGCGCGTGGAACAGTACGCGTTTTTTTTCCTTTTGAGATACGGAACCCTAAAAATGAACACTGACGTGGTGGGTAGTTTGGAACAGGAAAGTTTAGTCAATTTGAACAGATTACGCTAGTTCTGATATTTTTTTTTTTGGCAGCACGTTAGATGCAGTTGAGCGACTAGCCGCTGCGTTGTGCACAGAACAAATATTTGTATGGCCTGCAGAGTCATTCCAGGTCTGAGTGTCATGTTTATGTGAATTTACATGTTTGTGAACGCACCTACGACAAAGGAGTACCTATTCCTAGAGTAGGGTACCGAATTTTTAAGAAGAAAAAAAATAAAAAAATCCTTAATATGGAACTAACGTTTACGTTTGGTAACCATGATAAAACGAAACACTCGTACAATATGGAATTAATTTACTCTAAAGTATAACGACGCTATATACTGGTTAACAAAATAAACAGATTTAATAGACGCAGCTTGTAAGATGTGTAATTACTTCGTAATTAACACATAATAAGGAACCGTAAACGTAAGAGGAACGTTGATGAGCAGTCTGATCATAAATTGTTTTAACATGAGATTAGGCCACAGCCTCCGTAACCTTATAAATAATACTTATATATACAGGGTGTAAGGGCCTGTCCCTTCTGTCTCCTTCTCTCCGTAAACTTATTCAGTTTCGTTAAAATAAATATCCACAAGATTTTAAAAAACGAAAAAAAAATCGGCCTCTCCATACAAACTGTCCAATCAAGTTTAAAATTTTGTATGAAGAGCGGCCTCTTCGTACAAAATTTTTTTTTCGTTTCCCGAAAAAAAAATTGTGGATGGTTGTTCAGTTTCATCTACAGAGCAAGGCCTTAAAGATTGCCGAGACCTATCCCTTACACCCTGTATATGTGGAAGCTTGTAATTAGCGATCTTCTCTACCAATATAAAAACGTAAGCTGTAAGCTTTCTTAAAAATAAATAAAATAAAATAATATTGTAAAGGCGTAATTTTGTGAGTATATGTGTATGCTTGTTGCTTCTTCACGCTTAAACGCCTGAATGAAGTTCGATGACACTTGGTACATGGGTAAACCCATGTCCTGGAATAGCATGTAGGATACTGTTTATCTCAGGAGTTTAGTCTCTTGGGGTAAATTTCTATTCTCACGCGGGCAAAACAGCTTGTAGTAATATTAAAAAGGGAAAATTTATGAAACCAAGGTTGCCGACATAGCATGAAGAATCGCCAAACTTAAGTGGCAATGAGTAGGGTACATTGCTCGCAGAACAGATGGCCGTTGGTGCCGAAAGGTTCTGGAGCAGCGACCGCGTACCGGAAGACGCAGTGTTGGAAGGCCCCCTACAAGGTGGACCGATGACCGGGTGAAGGTTGCGGGACTCCGATGGATGCGAGACGCACAGGACCGTTCATTATGGCAACATTTGGGGGAAGCCTGTGTCCAGCAGTAGACGTCTATCGGCTGAAATGATGATGAAAATTTGTGAGGGTATATTTTCTTTGTCATAATTTTCTAATTTTACTCGGGCAAAGTCACTGGCAGAAATTAGTGTAATCATATATTTGATTTCTGTTTTGACAGAAGGATCTCCTTTGAACTGTAGGACGAAAAGCTACGATTAATTTTGAAGTTCTCTTTACTTAAAAGGACATCGACCTTTTATATAAGTTACTTAGTAGCTAAGGTTAATGTTTGAATGTGTGGTAATGAGAGTGTTGGACCGCTACATGGGTTCAACCATCTCAAGGTAGTCTGGAGGCTACGCTCATTCCAGGGTTTTATTTAAAATTATTTTTACTTTGCCTTCTCATAATCTAATAATAGGTGAAACCTATGAAATTGATGTTTTTTAAATTCCTTTATTAGCAGTTTTAAGTCACACATAGATACATTGATTCCTTGGTAGAACTCATATTACAAAATAATGCGAGTTTTTTTTAGATTCATAAAAAAATGGTTATAAGTACTGCGATATTACAGAAAATACAAAATAGAAAGAAACCAATAGATACCTAATTTCGAAAAAAGAATAACGTACCAGAGATATAACACTTCAAAGCAATCCGTTTAAAAAAAAAGGCAATTTCATAGGTAAAGAGAAGACCTATTCTTTGCATTTTAGCAAATTATATGTACATAAATGATTGAAATACTAACTACGTAAATATATAGATAATAACTTCGACTGGCCTGTTGGTCTGGTGGTTAGTGGCCCTGACTGCTATGCCGGAGGTCGTGGGTTCGATTCCCACCCAAAACAAATGTTTGTGTGATGAGCACGATCATTTGTTCTGTGTCTGGATGTAATATATCTATATATGTATGTATTTAGAAATATATACGTATGTTTATCAGTTGTCTAGTACCCATAACACAAGCTCTGCTTAGCTTGGGACTAGACGACGTTGTGTGTTTGTTGTGGAATATTATTATATTATTATTATTATTATAACTGAATTTCAGCAAATTTTAAAATAGGTAAAAGTTACCCATTTTAACAATTTCTTGATTAATCTTGATTGCATCATTAGAGTGTATGTGTGCCTGCATACCAGGATAACTACTTTTTTTTTAAAGCGCTACATAAGTGCATTTAAGTAAAATGTCAATGCTTGAATTATATTTATAACTTAATTTTCTGATTGGGGTGTATAAGAGTGTGCATTTTTCTAGTAACCTACATGTTGTATTATTATTATTATTTATTAATTATATTCTTATTTTTTTTTCTTTTGTTGTATATACATACATACATACATAATCAGCCTTTTAATGTTCCCACTGCTGGAACTCGGGCCTCCTCTCTAGGAGAGGGTGTGGGCTGTTATCCACCACGCGGACCCAGTGCAGGTTGGTGAATGTCACACGTCTTTGAATCTTTGGTTCTAGGACATGCCGGTTTCCTCACGATGTTTTCCTTCAGCGTTTTGAGAGGCCTGGCTGGATTTGAACCCGCGACATACAACTCGTAAGTCGGGGCCGTTACCACTCGGCCACCACTGCTGTCATATTGTATATACAGAATCAAATTCACTATAGCGTAGAAATAGTCCTCCACATCGCGGACATTTGGACAAGCCAGAAACGTGACTAAAAGACTGGCAGCATTGCCACGTTGATTTTTTTTTTCTATGGCAAAATAAATGTCAAGAAACTAACAATTTGAACGTAATATTGTTTCGCTATAACGGCTCGCAGCAAATAATTATGTAGACTAATTAAACAGTGGAGAAGTCAACTTTCTACCCCTCCCCCCCCCTTCTTTTGAGAGCCAACCGAGTGTGTTATTAGGGGCGATGAAGGCAGTTCTACACGACGCCTGTTTGCCCGCCCGCGTTTCGAATAATTTAGACTAGTGTAGAACAATCCTGAGTAATGCTGTTTGCTTGTTATTTTAACGTTTGTTTGGATGTAAATGCATTCTGAAAATTATGACATAGTGATAGGAGGGAATAGGAGTTATAGTGAAATTTGACTTGGTGGATACATGGCCTTCAATGTTTCCACGGCGGGGGCTCGGGCCTTTTCTTTATGAGAGGGAATGGAACGTATTCCACCACGCGGGCCCAGTGTGGGTTCATGGATGTTTCGTCAAGTTTTTGGTTCAGGGACATGCCGGTTTTCTTCACAGTTTTAAGAGCAGTAGTGATGAAATATATTACACAAAGTAAAGTGCCTGGCTGTGCTTGAACCCACCCTAGTATTCGTAAGGCGGAGTGTTACCACTGAGCCATCAGCCTACCATTACTCTATGAAGGATATTCAAATCAATGAGAAGACCTATCTGAAATATTGTGGAAAGGTGAATATTGTTTGTTTGTGTAGGCACTTGTATGGTAGGACATGGATGAGGTTCACAAAGGAAAATGGAGGTTGGCACTAGAAAAGAGAGGCCTCATTAAACAAAGAAAGAAAAAACCGTTTATTTGTGCCTTACACAATGTTATAAACTAAAAATAAACATAATGAAAAAGAAAATTATAATTAGTTCGAAGCCAAAAAGGTGCTTATCTCGACATATATGCTGTATGACCTGTGCGAAGCTTAAAAGGCTCTTATCTCAGCATATGCTGCGATATTTAAAAACAAATAACGCAGCGTATTTGATAATAAATCTCTAGTAGTAATAATTAATTAACTCGACAATTATTTTGTTAAAAAGTTATGCAGTAAATGCAATAGGTATTGTTGTGCCTTAGAATAAAATAGAATATTATTTTGCAAATATAGGTAATACATAATAGTTCTTAAGATTACATTACAGCTCAAGCTACATTACACACTTTACCATTTGGCATGCATAAAAGCATAAGCATACTTAATCAGCCTTTTTAATGTTCCCACTGCTGGGACTCAGGCCTCCTCTCTAAGAGAGTTAATGGGCCATAATCCACCACGCGGGCCCAGTTCGGGTTGGTGAATGACACATGTCTTCGAATTTTTGATTCTAGGACATGCCGGTTTCCTCACGATGTTTTCCTTTACCGGTTTGAGAGCAGTGGTGATGAAATAAATTACACAAAGTAATGCGCCTGGCTGGGTTTGAACCCGCGCCCTACAACTCGTAAGTCGGGGCCGTTACCACTCGGCCACCACTGCTCTACATCGGCATTTCATGTCATTATTATTATACTTAAAAATGATTTAGATTTATTGCCTTCTAAAAGTTATGCAGTAAAATGCCTTCTATATTCCTTCAAAACCTAAGAGTGCAATGTAAGAGCATAAAATTAGTTCAAGATGAGTACAGATACTCGTATATTAAATAAATACATTTGATATTTCGTTATGAATAATGACGTGTCATAGATATTCACGCTTATTGAAATGAAAACATCTGAGTTAGTAAGATGACACATATAATTTTCAAGAATGTAAACAAATTTCGACGAATCAAATAAATCATTTATTCATTTTTAATGAATGCCTTGATCTTTGTTGCGCTGTAGGTATTTTTTAAGCCTGCAAATATAAAACACTTACTCACTTAAGAGGGACCGCCAGGGAAATTCAGATTTTTTAAGTTTTTAGGGTTTCGCACCTCAAAAGGAAAAATCGGAACCCTTATAGGATCGCTTTTTTGTCCGTCCCTCTGTCTGTCAAGACCCTTTATCTTGGGAACGCGTGGAGGTATTGAGTTCAAGAGAATCAAATTTCTAAGTTAACGATACGCCGTTTATTTCGAGACTCTCGAGGAAATCAAAATTCATAGGTTATACTACCCGTTGACCAGAATCCTGAAATTTTGCATAAAACAAGGTCTTATAGCACAGCTATAGAAATAAATCTGAAAACTGTAAGTTTGTTGTTACGTCACAAAAAACAAAATTGCGATTCAGAAAAATCTTCGAGACTCCATTCGGGAATTGAACTGTTTACATAGGCATAGGTTAGATTGTACGGAATCCTCAGGGCTTGAGTCCGACTCGCACTTGCCTAGTTTTTTTTTTATTTTTTGTTTTTTCTTTTCAATTTTTGGTGTAATTACATTTTTTTAATATTTTTATGGTTGTTTGTCCTATGCCAGTCAAAATAAATGTTTTTCTTTCTTTTTAAACCTGTTTGCAAAGTTTATTAATATTTTTTTTCTTTACTATTTCAGGTAAGATCATCCACCGTGCATTATAGGACATAAAAGGTATCATATTAATACATATTTTTAAACTTGCAAGCTTTTGCAAAATCTCAACAAAATTTAATGAACCACTCTCGAACGAGATGTTTAAAATGATGATGACGAAAGATTAAAAATTTCTCCATAAAGCCCCGGTTTGAAACGATCAGCGATTTTATTATGTCGATTGTTCCTCTCAGAACGATAGACTCGTAAAATTGTTATTAGTATGCCCGTAAAATCGCTCATAACATACGGCCCGAACATCAATTAACTCAGAAGCAATTAATCCACTGATACCCCCAGTTTTATAACTCCGACTCAACGGTGAAAAGAAACTTTATACTACAATGAATATTTATAAGGAAAGCGGACGTAAGTTCCAATCATATTTTTTGCTCCACCCGACTGAAATCTGTAAGTATTAAAACATGAAAACTTTTGAATGTACGCAGGAGGTACCGGTCTACTCATCATCATCATTTCAGCCGATAGACGTCCATTGCTGGACATAGGCCTCCCCCAAATGTCGCCACAAAGAACGCAGGACCGTTGTGTCTTGCATTCATCGGATTCCCGCAACCTTCACCAGGCCATCGGTCCACCTTGTAGGGGGCCTTCCAATACTGCGAAGCCGCGAGCCGGTCTACTCAATATTCTTTAATATTAATGAATTCTTTATTACAGATTTAATTAGACTAGTGTGAGCACAAAGAGAGTCCTGTTCGAGTTTTGGATAAAATGAAATGACTTTGGAGTTTCCCCGAATAAACCCATTCAAGTTAAAATTGTGTTGTGACTCTCTTTACTAAATATCACAGCCAATTCAGTAGCTTTAAACATCCAAAGATATTTTTTGTCTGGAATGGAGATTTCGAATAATATAAAGTTTCGTAAAGTTTGTTTATCTCAAATTATAATTTACACCTATTTCAAAGTTAAGACGACGCTTAATTGAATCTAGAGTTATTTAATAAAGTCTAAAATATAATGAAAAACACGCAACGTGACATCCGATTAATTTAATTTTAACCTGTCAGAGAGTACATTTGGCAGACGTACCCTCAGCCCTCGGAGGGGTGGAGGATTCCCACGACACTTGGAGAGGAAATGGAACTTTCAGCTTTGATAAAGTTTTAATATATTCTTCGGCAAGTTTCCAACTTGTTTCGCCGGGCGTTATGACGAATTCTGTGTATGTTCGCCTTCTTTTCGCTACGCTTTTCCCAGTTTCACTTATTCTATGGAAGGATTTAATTTATGGAATATGGCCGCGGGCGCGACATCCCGTTAGGTTATAGATGTAGTGTGTAGTTTGTAAGTTGGTTTATATAAGTTAGTTCGTGCAAGGAACTAGTTTGCGCCGGGATGTCGGTGGTTTTTCGTATAGCTTCAGAGATATTGCAGAAGAGTACCACAAAGAACGAAGTTTTGTTCTATTACGGTT
Organism: Mythimna vitellina; assembly: GCA_949316375.1. Classification (NCBI taxonomy): domain Eukaryota; kingdom Metazoa; phylum Arthropoda; class Insecta; order Lepidoptera; family Noctuidae; genus Mythimna; species Mythimna vitellina. The sequence continues at coordinate 8,953,756 of OX438703.1, read as the reverse complement.
TCGTTGTGGTTTTTGTAATCTTAAAATTGGTTGTAGTATCTTAAGTAAAACCACAGGAGATGCCCCGGGCGATGGGACTCGCAGGCTGATCCTCAGTCACCGTAAACGCGGGCTAACGGACAACGAGCAATGGGTAGTTCGCCGTCCGGCCATGCGGTAAGGCCCGAACTCAAATCGCTAACAGCGCGGGATTTTTTGAAAGAGTTGCCGTGGCCCTGAAACGTAATGGGCAACTGAACTTTTTAGTCAGTAAAAGTCTGACCCGCCCCCTCGATTTACTTTAGAGCGGGAGAAGTCATTCGATGATTTTCCACTTCGAAAAAAAGTTTGTTAAGTAAAAAAAACCATTGGCCATCAAAACAACCTAGACAGCCAGACGTCTGTGTTATTCAAGGTTAGAAAAATAAATTATGCGAGAAAAATTCAGACACAATTTTAATTATAAAATTCAATTAAAGAAGGCATTCATAAAAGATTTAATTAGCGCAACGTAACACTTAGAATTCAATTTCGACAAATAAAATTTCTCGCAAATAAAAATTTGGAGCCGCCAAAAGTTTCCACCTCAACGGGTTAGGTATTCAAAAGTGTTTAATCGCAATTATTAACGAAAACAGGCTGTTTACGAGTTATATAACAATGGCGACCTGATTGCGGCACTTGTGAATTAATTTTTAAGGCGTGTAGTCCCTTGAACCTGGCTGGAGTTAAAGCATACATACTCGGGCGCCCGCATAGAGCACCTTTGAACTTAAAAACTATTTTTTTTTTATGAATATATATATTTTTTATTTTATAGAGAAAGAAAGAAAGAAAAATACGTGTATTCGTACCTCACACATACAGTAGAATTTTAAGTATGGAAAAAAAAACTTTAATATCTTTTATGAATAATATATGTGTGTATAATAATATCGTGTTGCGCCGACCCCAAATAAGATGGGACAAGGGCAGGAAGATGATGATGATATGTACATTTTGAGAATATATAACCAGCATTTTTTTTCGTGTAAACATATTTCTAAAGATTAAAGCCGTTTGAAAGAAGCAGGAAAAACAAATAAAAAATATCATGTTGTTAGAATATTTTTTTTGGCGAAAGTGTTACTCATACGAAAAAATCCTATGTTGATAATGTTATGTGTATATAAATTTATAATAAATATATATACTTTTTAAATCTATTAACCCAGCCGTTACCGAGGAATAGACTTCAGAAAGTAACTGTTTTATGGCACTGCTCGGGAGCAAGGGCCTTAATATTTAAAATTTTGCAGAATTTCCTCAAAGTCGGAGCAACGTATTCAAGAAAATAATTAACCTTTACTCGTTCCTGTCAAATGCAACGAGCCGCGAGCGACGACTTGCTTTTTGATTTTTAATGATCGCGATTTTTTGCTTTATTCCCTTTCCGGGGCATTTTTTAATCCGTATCAATTTGGATTTCGTATGATTGTGAAAATAAATGGGCCATGTGAGACTCGGACACGGTTCTGTACCATAAACAACATTAGACTGACTAACTTTTTATAGTATCACCTGTCCCGGTGTTTGTTTGTTGAAAAATCATGTTTGTTGTATTGAAGCTTCCACACTTCTGTTCTAAGAGAATCCCACTTCAATATTTATTTTATTCGGCTTCAGTATTTATTGTTATAGCGGCAACAAAAATACATCATCTGTGAAAATTTCAACTGTTTAACTATCACGGTTCATGAGATACAGCCTAGTGACAGGCAGATAGACGGACAGTCGAATCTTAGTAATCCCTTTGGGTACGGAGCCCTAAAAAAGAATTTCTAGGAAAGCGATGAATTGATTAATTCAATTGATTATAGCTCAGATTCAGCATTTCAATTCCTTCTCATTAGATTAGATAGGTACCTACATTTTTATGTCAGTGCTTCTTTTGATAAGTTACCTATCTACCAACCTGACGTAAAAACATTTCAAGTACAAAATACTTAGTATGCAGCCGTCGTATTCACGAATTTAAATAAAGATTGGCAGCTAAGCAATAAAAACAAAATAACACTAAAAGAAAATATTTTGTGATCTTTCAAGCGTTAAAAATGACGTAAATTTGGGGCGTCGGTAGATCTTCATCACAGTTGCGTCACAAACGTCACTCGCTCAATCGGATTATCCCAAAAGGGCGAAACTAGCGTAGTTTCGGTCTCCAGACAGTCTGACAAGATATCTCCGTCGACCTGCTTGACATTATGTCTGTGCCCATTACGTGGCCGCCGCGACAAACAATGCTTTGATAGCTTCTAAACTGGGGCAATCCCGACATCGCTCCTTGTCATGCGCATAGGGCTGCTAAGCTGAGGGATTATGACCATTTGCTTATAGCTTTTAAACTTCACACACAGATAGGGTTACTATGAAATATAGTTGAACTGAACGCTGGGTTAACATTTGCATTTGAAGTTGCCTTTAAAATAAACGCAGAGGGGTATCTACTTGATCCTTTCGTTAAAGAAAGTCAACTATGTTTTTATTCGACTATTTGCGTAGAAAAACTTTAGAACCTTACTGAAGCACAGCGTTCATATTTTTTAAATTTATTTTGCTAGAATATGAGTACAGTAATTAGTTTCCAGTTTTAACATCATATTCAACCATAATCAGATATGCAAAAATGTCATATTGTAAGTAAGAGGCAAACCCAATAAATTGTTTATCAATTTTTTATGTATTTATTTTAATTAAAATTTATAAATTCAATGTCAATAATATTTTAAAATAATAATGTCGAGATAGTAACTACACAATTAAAAGGAAAGAGAAAGAGGTAAAAAATATCATGATTCAAATGTCAGTAAAATTAAAATAAATAGAAAATAATAAAACTAAGTATAAAAATATTCATGTCTTGTCCGTCAAATTTTCCGAAATATTATAATATGCGTTTTGTACAAAATTTTGTTTTAGTATTTTTTTTTAAATTGATTAATGTGAAATTCCTTCATATGCCTTGGTAAGTGGTTGTATGACAATGTATATCATTGTGTCTAAATAAAATAATATCTGTTTGTGGATAACCCTAACAAATTGTGTGATACGTCTGTCTCGCTCACTCGTCGACCTGCAATCACTCCCTTGACGCCGACGCTGCCCCAATGATATTTGTGTTCGATTATAATTAAACCTATGTCCTCTTTCTCTGAAATGTCAAGCTGTCTTTAATTAAAGCCGGCCTTTTAATTATAGATCTGTCCCTTTCTGTTTTCTCAACAAACAAAAATATACTCGAGTATTATTTAATACTTGACAAACGATTAAGTTTTCGCAAAGTTTGTTTGCGAGATTAATATTTGAGTCCGACGTTTCAGTTTATGTAATAGATGCTGTGTGTCGAGCTGTCTTCTGAACTGTTGTTGATAGATAAATATTTTATTTTTGAAGTAATTCCGTACCGTTTTATCTACCTCTATTTTACAAAGGGATTAGGATTTCATGAACTTTGTTGAGTGTGCACATTGCTAACTTTATTAATTCAAGAATTTAATCTTTACTATAATTATACATTAATATATATGTATAAATATAGAAGCCGAAGAGTTTTTGTTGTTGTTTGTAAACGCGGTATTCTCTAGAACTATCACTCTATTACACATTCATTGTGCGTTCAACTAAGGAGATTTTTTTTTATTGGGTGTGAAAATCATCGTAGTTTTTTTTTTTAGTTTGATATAAACCAGTGCTTGACTGCGATCCCATTTGATGCTAAGCGGATATGCAATCATTGATGGTCAGCCTATCTTCAGTAAAAAAATACTAACAATCGGATTGGAAAAAATCATTCTGTATGAGATTGCCATATTCATGACAAATAGGGTTATGTGACATTACGTTACGACCCACGGAAGTGGAACATTAGTCAAAGATGCGGGTGTAGCTGGGGGGCGGGGGCAGGGGCAGTTAGTTTGAAGTAAATTCTTGATATCCTCAAGTTTCATTGCGAGTCTCAAAACTGACAAAAAATACAGTGTACTCGAGATTTATTTACCCTTACATGTATGTAGACACCTACAGTTCAATAGTTTTAACGTGTTAACACACGTTCGATCTTGGTTCAACAGATTTGGTCCGTCCGTACCAAGGGCGAGCGTGACTCATGTAATTAGTATTATACACGCTCAAATTTGGTACGATGGACCAAAACTACGTTGAGTCATGCTGACGTGAACGGACCAAATCCATCGTGCTAACTTCAACCGTGTTTAACACTATATGGAAGCATAGTTCGCAACAGATATTTTCAGACTTCATATATTATTTTGTTGATATTTCTTGGAAGTTTAATTCTACTGTACTTTTTTTTATCTGGAACGTGACGATCTTTGCGTGTTTGTAACTCGTTAGCCCCATGTTTCATTCTCCACATAATTTTTCACAAAGTTTTCACGTACAATATTAGCCTCTTACAGAACCTTCCATGTCTTTTTTAATGTAAAATCATCAATTAATCCAGAATCTTACGGACTAAAGCCCACCCGTGCTCCTTCCGTCGTCCGCGGTAACTCTTTGAAACAATCCCGCAAAGACCCTTCCACGCCTTACTTCCATACATTTAGGTATCCGCATAAGTACGAATACCTACTTCAATGTAACATTATACGTGGCGTACCTTCGTGCTGTCAAAATCTCCAATAAGTCCCGTAAAACAAAAGAACCTAGATTAATTTGAACAATGTTCTTGTGTCAGGCGTGCAGCGGATAATTTATGAAATTCATTATGGCGCCCAACAGCGCCACACTACGCCGTCTTATTGTTACCACCTAATATAAAACATTATTTATACACCCGTTCACGTAATTATCGTTTTATTCCGACATTTTCTTTCGCAACTCTCGTTACGGACTAAGAAACTAGATTTTCTTATTATACCTACACGTAAGAAATTCGGTAATCCCTAGGTAATTAGGAGATAAAGCGAGATCTGCGCTTATTACACTTTATTAAGCGCAGATCTTCTTTGGGTTTCATTTTTTTTTATAGATTATCATAATTTAGATCGTATTAAAAAATGATAAATTAAACTTCAAGTTTATATTGAGTGGGAATTGCAAAACTAAAATTACATATTTTTTATTTGAGTTCAAAATCGCAGAGTATATATTAAGTACATTGTATTCTAAAAATCACAAAAGCCTTTATTGGCTTACATATGGCAGTTGAGTTCGGAATAAACAGATTAGATAGTAAGTTCATACATCTGTAAGTTTTATATTTAAGGAAATATATATAATGTAAATAAATATAACAAACTAAACTAATTCATGTGTAATTTTCAAAAAATGCTTTTTTAATTCGTATTATCCTTGGTTTATTTTCTTCGAAATCATATTAAGTACCCACATGTTAAATAGCTGTTGCCATGTTTATGAACATAAATCTTTCAAGTCAAAACCTCATACAAAAATGTTTACCATGCATAACTTATTGATAAAAACACCATTTACGATCGTTGTCGCATCCGTAAACGCTGAAAACAGCCTATTTGTGTCCCCATAATATTTTTTGTTTTGTGTCATTTTTTATTGAAATCAAGCAGGCTATAAACCAATCGTGGCTTTCAGACATAAACAAAGATGGTGGCGCCGACGATGTTTTCTTGTTAACTGTGCCGTTCTGTAATGGTGGATCCGTTCGATAGTGGAACCCAACCACGGGCACAAACACGACTCGGTTTGGCGAAAACAACACTATTTATCAAGAGGGTAGATATCGGCAACTCTTTTCGGGAAAAGTCGGGCAATAAAAGCCACAGCCGCGTGGCGCGTGGGGATTTCATATTCCAATATGGCGGGTCGTCGCGCCAACGGCCAATTCACTTATACCCGTGACTCACAGTTTGTCGGAGCGACGAGCAGTAATCATATTATCTGAGATCTGTATGCGTGACTCCTACTTGGTATGCGTTTGCTTAGACAAGTGACTTTTAAGTGCTGCTTGTGAAGATTGAGAAAATATTTTGGAGGCTAAGTAAGAGATTCTTATGTTCAGTAGTGACAATTTGAATAGAGACATGAGAGTTTATAAATTCAGCATACTTAACAGTTTTCATTTAAGTTACAAATAAATACAAAACCTGTATGTAAGATTTTATTTATTTATTTATTTATGGCACACCAACGATCACAATCAAACTTAAAATCTAGAGTGAATTTGTCACTTACAAGTACAATAAAATAATACTTAGAAAGACTTCTTTATAAAATAGATAGAACTTTGTAGGTATTGTAAGTTATAATGAGCTTAAAATCATTACGCATTTCTAAACTACAACACAAATAATAGTGAGATTAAAACTGATTTATTATAATAACGAATAACATCGACTAATTGATATTGGTTCACCACAAACTGTATTTAATTGATATTAGCGTAGTTAGTACGGTTTATCTGCCTATTATGGTAAAATATTTAAATGATGTATGTATTTATGGAAATAGGAAAATAAACAGAATTATTGATATAACTATAGTACTTATAGAAATGATATATCATTTTAGTAATTTCAGGATTACCACGATGTGATTCGTGTAGTATCTTTGTTGGCGGATACAAATGATAAGGATAATTTTAATCTTAATCTTGAAATTGTTTACATAAGTCGTGCCATGTTTGAATACTGTATCAGAAATGCTTTTTTTTTGCTTTAATGTGGTCTCTCGGTATTTTTTTTTTAAATTACTTTATAATACCTATGATGCATCATAGGTATTATAAAGTAATTTAAAAAAAAAATGCACAATGCAATGCAGTTTGGAATGCACAATTTATGTTTTTTTTTTACAAATTAATAAAAATATTTCACACTTATATCGCGTTTGGAATTTTGATTACCACTTCTAATGAAACAGTGGCAATGAGTTGTCAAGTATTTCTATTTTTTTTCTCGTCAAATTGCCATAATTAGATCACTGACTTCGGTTTAATTTTGTTGAATAGACTAATAGTCTTAAGTAATTGAAAATTGAACGTTCTTATATATGACTGTAATACTATTTTCATAACATACCTATTAATATCGTGAAATGTCTTATTTATCTCAAAGAAAACGCCAAAACAAAATTAATATGCCGTAACTAATCGCTTACGGTGGTTGGCCAAAAAATATTGGAACGATAACTGTGTATTTGTTCTCACAGAACCTTGAGACAAACAGTGTCGAGTTAAAGGAAGAATAGAATTATTTGTGGCCCTTCAGGGCCGTGTGTCAGAGACTGAGTGTCAACAAAGACGTTCTATTTCCCAACTCTATTATTTTAGTATGAGAGATTTAAGTTCCGCGGTATGGAGCCGTCTTGCGACTATTTGAAGGAATGCTCGCTCTAGTAAAGAATATAAAAGAGAGCATAAGTACTGTGTGACATTGAGGCCCGAGGCGCTGGAGACGACAGTATACATAACAAATTCAACTAAATATGTAACTTTGTTTTGTAATAAGCAGAGCGTTAGTGCGAACTTATTCTTAAAGAAAACCTTTTCAAAGAGATTGTACAGTTATCAAATAGAAAAAAAGAAATTCTATTCTTTTTTACTTTCAAGTCTACTTTATAATGAGAGATACTTTCAAAAGGTTACTTAAATATTGAGTTCTGTATTCGTTCAACAAATATCTATCTGTGATGAGCGTGCCCGTAAGGAGTTCTTATTTGCGTTGGCAGCACGAGAATATATAATTTTATTTTAAATCGTTTAACACAGCCGCGGTTCAAAAGGTTCCATTATCATAATTCTAACAAGGGAAAAGAACAAAATTCGTGCAATGCTTGCTTATAATAAAAACAATGGGGTCGTCCCACGTGAGCCTGAATGTTTTAGCGGTCTGAACCCTTGCCTCGCACGAGCTAAACATTTTAACTTTACTTTTTTCCCTACCAAGGTCTGCTTCTCTTTGAAAAATATCTGAGTACATCGGTCGAAGAGGAATTTTATTAAAATGTGTCCTAGGCTCTTGGGTTGAGGGTAATTATGTTTAGAATGTTCAACAACGATCATTTAAAATTTAATAGGTATAAAAAACAATTATTCGAAGTAGTAATATTAGTAAATTTCGTATCTATTTTAATAAAAGAGCTCCTAATGCATCTATGAACAACACCACCTAATAAAGAAAAATCGTACCTCCCCGCTATGGTCTTCAAGGTGGAGTTGGAGCTAGCCCGCACTCTGCAGAGCAAAGAGGCAGATTTCTGTTTGACGATGGCGTGAAAGCCATCGATATATGCCTCAGAGAACAAATCTGATGCACTATAGAAACGGTGGGCGGTGTGTTTAAACAAATGGGGCAGCCCCATCAATATCCTGAACACGTTATTATATTGAACCCGCAGGACACTGTTAGTCCGGCGAGTATCTATAGTTAGTGCACAGCCTACGCATGTCCCTATTCTTTACCCCATACAGTAGCCACAGCACGTGTGTGAGTACCTACTAAATATCTAAAACTACCATTTCGCTCACCTAGTAAAATATTGGAAGATCTATACATATAATAAAACAGTAAAATTCTTTTGTGATGGTATTAATTGGCGCAAAAACTACTGAACCGATCCTGTTCAAATTTTGCAGACATAATCTTTATAGGTCAGGGCAACTGATAGGCTATAAACTATCACGCTATTTGCTATGGGGGGTGAGCAATAATCCAAAATGTAGGTATTGAACGACATTTGCCGCGAGTTCAATTCCCAGCTACAGTTAAAAAATTTGACATTATTTTGTCTTATTTTTTTGTATTAAAATAACTTTTACCATTTTTTCAAAATAAAATTGACATTTCTATTCGATATCTTCTAAATATTTTGTAAAAACTAATCAAAACACATAACAAAATCAAAGCGACGAGTAAAATCACGTACTATGTTACATTATTCCATTTAGCTGTAAATTTAACTTCTAAAACGAAAATCATCACGCTATCATCGTTAGGGAGCCAACCAGTCAATTATGACGTTTATATAAGAACGTCTATTTTATAGTTTACTCATCGAAGACCGCAGCGCAGTGGTTTCGTATCTAGACTTTCGTGTAATTTGAAGGTGGTTCAAATCCCATACGGCTCTCTTAGGAGAATTTTTGTTCTATTTTGTCATCGTGAATAAGATTTTTTTATATATTTTTGCAAGCTTACAATGTTTTTTTATATATCTACGTATATAATATATCTGTAGAAATTTTTAGTGAAGTGCGTATTATTAATTTTAGAAATTGATGTATATAACTTTTATACATTTAAATTGTGTGGAACTTGATAATTATCTTACTTAAGCTTTGTTTCATCGCAATGAAACAAAGCATATGAAAGGCAAACGGTATGAAATCAAAGTTTTCGAGAAGTAAAATATGACACCACACGCAATTTAGATACTCGCAACGCCATCTAAAGACTCAAAGTAAAAATAATGATGACAATGACGGTTGAACTTCATATTAAATTTGATAGATGGCATTGCGTATTTTACGTAATTGTGGCAGAAGAATGGCCATCGCCCACGTTTACAGTTATGTTTAAACTGGTGTAAGACGGAGGCATTTTTAACAATCCTACTGCTTATTTTTATCATTTTTTTCCCATTATTGTAGCAAGCTAATTGACCGTGATTATTCAAGGGATACCGTCCAAAGACGATAAAAGTAAATACCTATATGTATTTAATTATTCACTTTAAAATAACACGGCCACATTTTCGGAAGGGGTTGTTTATAGGGTACCTTGCATTGGATGGTTCCCAGGTGGACCGATGACCTGGTGAGGGTCGCGGGAATCCGATGGATGAGAGACTCACAGGACCGGTCATTATAACGACACTTGGGGAGGGCTATGTCCAGCAGTGGACGTCTTTCGGCTGAAATAAAAATTATGATGATGGCACCTTTTTTTTCTTTTTTTAAGGGTGGAAATCATCCAATGACTTCTCTCGCTCTGGTTGGAGCGGGAGGACGTGTCAATCTTTTACTGACTAAAACTACACCTGTGTCTGTCACTACGCGCTGTTGAGGATTGGGCTCGATCCGGTCAACTACAGGACGGCGAGCAATGGGTAGCTCGACGTCCGGAAGCCCGCGTCTACCGTGATTGGTAGTCGGGGTGGGAATCTCGGCTCGGCGTGAGGCCGTTCGTTCCCTAACGCGTGCGGCCTCCGCCTTCGCTAGCATTAAGGCTTTGCAGAAGGAGGCGACCGCCTGCCATTACTCCTCGCTCTGGATCAGAGCCCGGCGCGAGAGGTCACTGACGCCGATTACCTCCACGAGGACACGGCGGTGCTCCGCCCTTGCAGGGCACATCTCCATTGTGTCCTCTGGCATGATGGCACCTTGCGGATTAATAATGGTGTGTTTTATTATTTGCAGTCACTGCTTCATATAAAACGGAATCGAATGGGTTTTTCTGATCACAGTTCGACAACGTATAATGTATCTCAGATTCCTTGCAGCCTTACGTCGATATCTGGGCATTACCTCTTTGCAATGAGTGGTGACCAACACTGGAATAACCCTCTAAGGGAGGCCAGTCTCAGGGCTAACACTTATCGGCTGCTACATTTGTTAACCGTAATTTCATTGTTTTATGGATAAGCTCAGGACTGTTGTGGGTGTTTCGAACGGTTTCTGTTCTGGGTTCGGTTGAAAGTACCCTGAAATTACCATTTTGTGAATCGCCTGGAAAACTCGGTGTAGCATGTGATGGAGGTCTATCCATCTTGAGTGAACCGCCGTGTCCTCATAGAGGCAATCGGTGTCAGTAATTTCTCGGTTTGACCATCAATATGCGAGTTCGATTGAAGTCGTAGTTCATTCATAAGTTGGAGACTCTTCATAAGGTAGTTCCCACTTTGGAAAAAAGCATTTGTCTTATATACGGGGATGTCAATTAAATACACACCAAAATATCCTAGGTAAATGAACAAGTAATTCTAACGCCTAAAATGATCAAACTGCAACAATCAATGCAAGCATGCTCTCGCAAATTCTTCATAAGTACTGTTGTGGAAGAAGATAGTTGATGATTTATTTATTTATTTATTTAATTCTTTATGCACAACTGTACAGCGGCGGACTTAATGCCTGTCGGATTATGATGGTAGTTTTTGGATTCACTTAAGGCTCTTCACTATCAGTGCACGTTATCCAGCTGAAGGTCGGTGTCCCGATTATGCTCCTTCGTTTACCTCTATCAAAGCTGTCTAACTGCTTAAACTCTTCAGTGAAAAGTTATTGAGGCGAAAATTGTTATGGGAGATAACTCTTTCGATCAATCTTGCAGCCCTAGCAGACATCGGCTCTAGAGGGCCCTATCCATTTGCTGAAATCTCTTTGAGTCGCGCGTAGGATACTACGCGCCGTCGATTCAGGACTGCTTTGACCAGACGGCCGGACAGCACCACCGCAATCCCGTGTTTGCGATGGCTGGGAATTGCCTTGCGGCTTTCAACACCCGGAGCGTCCCTTGCAGCGACCGCTGAGGAGTCAGGATGTCCTATCCTTCATAGTTTCAGACAACTTCTTTGATCGTAGTGCTTCACTGAAGGAGGCTACTGGTTGTCATTTTCTCCACCAATCGCCCCCGTAAGGACAAGGCAGCGCCGGCGCTCCGACCAAGCGGGACTGACTTCCACCGTATGCTCCATCGTATTCTCTGGGCGATTCGCACAATGGTGAGACCCGAGTGTTTCTTCCCGCTGAATTCGACACAGATACCTTCCGAAACACCCACAACCGGTGAGTCCTGCACAAAAAGAGGATGCCGTGACGCCTCTGTAGACACTTCTCAAAGACAGGCATTACCGCTGCGATTTGATTGTGGCATGCTCACTGTGGCGAGGGGTTAAAATCATACAATGTTGTTTTACCAGAACATAAACCAGAAACATACATATGCCCATGCAAACATATGCCTTTTCCCTTGCGGTAGGCAGAAATGTCAACTGCTACGACCCATACATGCTCTTTCTATTCATTGACGGTCATACATCTGGATTTGGACGAGTACATAACATGTTTCCTGAAGGTAATTTGCGTTTTTAACCAACTTCTAAAAAAGGAGGAGGTTCTCGATTCGGATATTTTTACCTTTAACCGTTTTATGTTAAAGTACAATAAATGATTGCGATGATTTCGGAATGAATTGCAAGCACAGAGTGATAATACAGTTTTACGAACTTAACGCGGACGAAGTCGCGGGCAACAGCTAGTCTACAATAAATGCGAAATTGAGTTTTAACGACTTAAGTGTTTAAAAGTGGATAATTTACAAGTATCCATCTAATATGGTGTCTATAGTAACCAACAACACAATTTCTGATAAAAAATGTGAAATGATTTTATTTTGTACAGTCTTTGACCCTAGCATCTGTAAAATATGAAAAATGTAGATGTGTCAATATATTGTTAGGTGAGCGATTTACTGAATATACGGGTACCTTTGACTCAAGGTGGAAGCGCCAGATCAGCCCGACAAATTTTAATTTCTTTAATATTTTTGCATTTGGCAGGGCCGTCTTACATTGTGAGGCTGATAAAGATATGATTTGTGACCGTAGCTAACCGTATTGAATGACTTTTTTTTATGAAATAGCCATTTATAGCCGTTTTTAGTTCTTTGAATCGATTTTAGGGTCCCGTACCTCTAAAAAAACGGAACCCTTATAGGATCATTTTGTTGTCCGTCTGTCTGTCTGTCTGTCAAGACCTTTTATTTCGAAAACGCGTGGAAGTATCGAGTTGAAATTGAAACTATATACTCAAGTCTGCGGTCCCTTGAAGCTGTGAAAAAATCAAACTACTGAGTTAACGAAAAAAAAGGGTACGGCCGTTTTGTCGCAAAAAACTTATATTTCGACACTCTCAAGGGAATCAAAATTCATAGGATACTTTTTGTTGTCCTAGAATCCTGAAATTTGGCATGAAGCAAGATCTCATAGCACAAGTATAGGAAATAATCTGAAAACAGTAAATTTGTTGTTACGTAGTAGATTCTGAAAAATCTTAGTAACTCAATTCGGGAATTGAGCTGCTGTGCTTCATACTTAGGTAAGTTTGAACGGAACCCTCAGTGCGCGAGTCCGACTCGCCCTTTCCCGGTTTTTTTATTACTCTCATGTATTTTTACACCGTTCTCACATAATACGAGTATGTAGGTATAATTTTAACATTAACGATGTAACCATAATTTTCTTGGAGTTTCTTGCACGTTCTTCTACAAAGAAACCTTTGATTTAAAACGTGCAAACAGTTTCAACTTTTATTCCTTTTTTTGTTTTAACTATCTTTGTGTGATCAAAAGTACCTGTAAATATTTTAATTTATTGAAATAAATGCTTTGACTTATAAACCTAAACGGTTTGAATTTGATGCGTTCAAAATTATAACTACGACGATTCTAGTTAGCTAGAATTCAGAGTCTAACTAGTTGCCAATATCTAAGTAAATGAAAAGTAGTCATGCAAAATGTACGTAGATACTTTAGACCTAACTGCAAAGCCTCGGAATTCACATTTTAAATCCCAGAAAGAATTTCTAGCCGCAAATTTTATACAGGTAATGTATTAGACCAAAAATGGCACTTACATCCGAACGTGGGACAAAACAAAATCACATTTTGATGTTCGCGCCGCACAGGTGCATTGTAGTGAGGTCTATTTTATATTCTCGTATCCATTTAGAAGGAAAGTGCGATAAGCGAAATTGCCTTCCTTTTATAACAAGTACGACACTAAAAAGAACCACCGAAAATGAGACGCAGATTGTTCTGCACAATTCCCACGCGTGCCATTTTGCGCTTGCAATATTTTTATGTGGCAACTTCCAAGTAAAATGTTGCTTAATCTTCATATATTCCATTTTTGAATTTCACAACGTGCGCCACCTAAATATTGCTACGTCACTGCAGATGGTGTGCGATTTAAAATAAATGGTCCGTGTTAGTAAAACGGGACATCTAATATTTTGTCGACACAAAATTAGAAAATTACGTTGAGACGGTCAAGTCAATTACAGGTGGCTTACAAAGTTATGATCCCTCACCGGGTTGGAGACGTAGATTTATCTGCGTTGGCTTCGATTTGTTATTTTGCGGCGCGCATTTAAAATTGAATACATTAATTTCGAAAAGTTTGTCGTGGACTAAATTACAGATGAAGATGCCGAGACGAGTCACTCTAGCGAAGTAATTTGACTGGTAACATTTCTCGTTTACGGTTGTAATTTTACTGCGACCGTATTAATCAAGTTGATGCTACATCAGTTACTCCATTTGTATGTAGGCTTTATTGAAGAGAATTTGAAAGCTACGTAATATAGGGACCCATATATTTTTTGTAGCATGTGACCTTTTCTGATAGCCATTTGTTCGATGAAAACATTACATATGTAGATCAGTAAAACATTCATCATCATCATCATTTTAGTCGATAGACGTCCACTGTTGGACATATGCCTCCCCCAAGTGTAACCACAATGAACGGTCCTGTGCGTCTCGCATCCATTGGATTTCCGCAACCTTTACCGGGTCATCGGTCCACCTAGTAGGAGGCTTTCCAACGCTACGTCTTCCGGTACGCGGTCGCCACTCCAGAATCTTTCGGCCCCAACGGCCATCTGTTCTGCGAGCAATGTTCCATAGCCATTGCCACTTAATTTTGGTTTTCTTGCGGATATCTTCATTTCTGATTCGATCACGCAAGGAAACTCCGAACATAGCTCTTTCCATTGCCCTTTGAGTGACTTTGACCCTTCTGATGATGCCCACTGTGAGCGACCACGTTTCAGAACCATATGTCATTACTGGCAACACGCACTATCCATAGACTTTCGTCTTGAGACACTGTGGCATGTTGGACGAGAAAATACTGCGCAGCTTCCCGAACGCTGCCCAGCCGTGTCGTATTCGACGGTTGACCTCTTTCTCGGAATTAGATCTATCCAACTGGACTGTTTGTCCGAGGTAAACCTGTATGACCTTCAGCGAATATCTTGATGATATTCAAAGCATAAGGTACGCCACCCTGGTCGAAACACTCTCGATCTTCACCACATTGTTCACAAGGGACTTGTGGACGATAAACCTGACACCACTGCGGACTGCTGGTCCCCTTCCCGAAAATAGAGCAGGTTACCAGATCTTAGGATTATCGTGTCCTCCCCTATCTTTGGACTTGGATAATCCCACAATACTCCATCGTAACCTGCTTAACTCCTCCTCAAGTTCGGTGATATTTTCATCGAACCAGAGTGTACGCGTGCAGTAAAACATTGCTCATATAAAATGTTGACATAATACACACATTCTCTGTATCATAATTTGCGTATTGTATCATAATTATTATGTGAATAGTTTGCATTTATCAGAACATAGTCCAAAGCCAAATATCTGTCGAAAACTTTAGTGCACGCAGACATAATTTAACGTCTGCCAACTTTGTATAAACAAACAGAGTACCCTTAACCCGAAAACAGAGACATAAATTATTAAAAACGATATCATATTCAGTGAATGCGAAAAAAGTAAAAGGAGGTAAGGAAAAATCGAATCCCCTTTCAATAGTCGTCACGTAGTGGGGCCACGTTCGCTTTTCGTCCAATATTTAGTATGCACGTACTTAGAGCGCCAGTGAGCGTGATTGGTGGAGCATCCCAAAGGCTTTGTGGGCTATTTGCAGTAGTCTCACGTGTGGTGTGTTGGCTACGTGACGTCACACTACCTGGCCCGTGCCGCCCGTGCTACACGGCACTAAATTCTGAGCTATCTGTATGTCACACTGATGAGTTGTCGGGATTACGGATATAATTTGGAAAACGAGGGTAATTGTTGATGTTAAACGGTGGAAACCACTTACATTTTCAGTGATATTTTTACCGTTCCATGAACTGCACGCGTTGGGATCGTTGATCTAGCGAACAAGCACGATTGCTGAGTTTAATGCCTCGGGTCTGAATTCCCAGTTGGATTTCGTATGATTTTTTTTATTGATATGTAATAACTGTATAATATACTAGCTTCTGGCAGCGTTAAAAACGTAGTCCTGGGATAAAAAATATCTCATGTCTGGCTGTGTGTCTTATGTCCTATTCCACACACACAAATGCATGTTCATACAAGCTTTCGCCTTTATTAGTGTGCCTTTTTAATGCTAACGCAGTCATCCGCATCAGCTACTTGGTTACTTTTTTACTCTAAGTTGTATACACTTTTGATAAATACCATACTGCTAAGTACTGTGTTATAAAAAATACTCGAGTATTTTACAACAAGTTCTCTTTGATAATTTGTTCGCTTTTATTAACCTGTTGTCGTTCATGGAGAAAAGTCCCGCTTTCCCGGAATTGTCAAAGAGGGTTAGGATTAAATACTTCAGTACCGATGCGTTCCGTGTTTGTCAGTTGTTTTTGTTCAATAATACATGCTGTTCTTTATGAAAACACGAGAATGCTTGAATTTTGTTTTTTTGATATCTTTTGTTGTACCTATATGAAAGAGATGGGGGTCTATACTGATATTGTAAATTAAACTGGAAGTCTGTCTCGTGTAACTGTTTTATTACAAAATCTATGCATTGTTAGACAACTGTAGGGTACAAGGCAATATGTCTTTGTAAACACAACCATGTCATTTCTATAGATTTTCCGTAACAATTTTCTCAAACAAAGGTCTCCTTCCCTTCTGCTTTCACACCAATATCATAAAGGCGAAAGTTTGAGAGTATGTGTATGTATGTTATTTCTTCATGCTCGAACGGCTGAACGGATTTAGATGAAATTGGCACACGGGTAGACCATGTCCTGGAACAGCACATAGAATATTTTTTATCCTAGAGTATGTTCCATTGGGAAAATTTTCTACTACCAGAAAACCATGAACCAGATTTTTGCTGTCATATGTAATGACAAATGACTATATTATATAAAATGATTTGTTGACGGATGAATAGAAGATGATTTTATTGGTATGTCAGAAGTACTGTGAAAAGAATTGATGTAAGTACATGTTGTTTATAACTTAAAACTTTTTGTTTAGTTACTGTAATTGGTTGTTTAACCGTTGTAATTTATTAAATAAATAAATAAATATTGCTAGTGAGCAATGATAACAGAAAACACCTTTGAACACCGACCACCAATAGGTTACAATTCTTGTCAATATGTTCTGAATCATAGAATTAATGAGACAGCTTGCACATGACTGTCGGATCTAATTGCACAACCTCCACCGTATCGGGTTGATTAACCGATACAGATTATTAAGGGGATTGCTCATAGCTCCACATTTGTTCTGGCGGTTGGCCAGCGGCGACACTATGGCTGAGTGACGGTTATAGGGCTGACTAACGGTTGATTTTATTAACCATTTATATTTATTCACAATGAATCGTTTTAAAAGAAATTTTACCGGATTATCTTATGTTCTTGTCAATATAAATTGTTCATGTATTTTTGTTGTTTGGAGAGCAGTGGTGGCCGAGTGGTAACGGCCCCGACTTACGAGTTGTAGGTCGCGGGTTCAAACCCAGCCAGGCGCATTACTTTGTGTAATTTATTTCAGCACCACTGCTCTCAAAACGGTGAAGGAAAACATCGTGAGAAAACCGGCATGTCCTAGAACCAAAAATTCGAAGACATGTGACATCTACCAACCAGCACTGGGCCCGCGTGGTGGATTACGGCCCATTCCCTCTCCTAGGGAAGAGGCCTAAGTTCCAGCGGTGTGAACATAAAAAGGCTGATTATGATGATGATGTATTTTTCTCGTTTACTTGTTGATTTGTAGACGTAGTGAAGCAATAAAATATGCTTTCAAAGACATAATTTACATTCAAAACACGTGGTAACCATTCTCTAGACTAACTTCGGAGTGCATAAAGATATCATAATAAATAAATGAATCATTTTGAGTCATTGAACTGCAGTTTCAGTGCCAATATTACATAGACTAATAACAACCAATGACTTGTACATCTCATCAAATTCAAGATCATTCTATTCCTGCAGTTCCACGTTATATTGTTCTCTATATAATTTCTGTGGGAAAAAGCCAGAGCTACACTGGCCGCAAGCGTGAAAATATTTAAATTAGTGGTGAACAAAGCCGGTCAACCCTAAAGTAAACACAATAGAGCGCCGCCCACCGAGTCCGCGCTGCAAATATATGAGTACGGCTGTCACAGTGGCCGGTGTAAGCGAGCGTGCCAGTGTGATCATAGCTTTATAATTCAACGGCCGCTTAGGCGCCTGTGGACCACGGCTCTAACTTACCTATATAAGAATGTTTGTCTGTTTTCGGAACACCTTCGAAATAAAATATTTTGATACATGTGGAGAGTCTGTCGTTGCGGCCGAAGCGGAATTCGCCCGAACCGTAGGCGAGGGTGTTACGGAGCCGGGTGCTGCAATGATAAATTTCCACGAGTATCAAACGAAGTTTCTCATTACACTTACGAAGAAATAAAAATCGAGAGTTGACCCATGACTCGTGGGGGTCGCTTAGCGCCCAACCTCATACGATAAATACAGTCAATTGTAGTGGGGCGAGTTTGCGCACTTTTCTACACTAGTGTGTTACAGTAAATTGCGTGCCTAAAAGCGTTACGAATAAAAGCGGGTTTTCGAGTAAGTGTATTGAAAAAAATCAATTTGTGTAACAATTTTTAAGGAAAATTATAATTAAAATTATTAGTACAATAGCAGACATAACATCTGAGGGCTGCGGGATTGCTCCTCAGAGTTACCATGGCCCTGGAATACAAAGGGAAATTGAACGAACTCAGGAGGGTCTTAGTCATTAAAAGTCTGACAGTCCTACTCACTCCACCCAAAGTAAAAGAGTAAGGGCCTGCGCACACTTGAAATTAGACTGTCTTAGACAGAAGACGTCGCAGATTTATCTACGATGATTTATGATTCGTCTAAACGCATTATTACATAGCTGTTTAATAATTTACATATTGACTTACCTTCTAATGTTAATTTACCCACAAATGGTATTTTGATCAACAGATTATTAATTTTTACTACTTATTATTAAAGGAAACTAATGACCTGTA
Source organism: Mythimna vitellina (assembly GCA_949316375.1). NCBI lineage: Eukaryota > Metazoa > Arthropoda > Insecta > Lepidoptera > Noctuidae > Mythimna > Mythimna vitellina. The sequence continues at coordinate 8,934,700 of OX438703.1, read as the reverse complement.
TGCCTACTTATTTTATTTTATACAATACACATTTATTTAGAGGGAAATTTTGCGATTTTGTGTGTGGATAATCTTTTGTTATTGGTTTTCTGGTTATTTTAAAAGTTGACTCTAGTGGTAAGTTAGTCTAACTGTTGGCTACACTGGACGTCTCAAAACAGTCTTGCCGCAGACAAGTCTGCGACGTCTTAGACAATTCTGTCTAAGACAGTCTTGTCTCAACTGTGCGCAGGCCCTTATTTGGTAATTTCCCACCGACCTACATAACATTTCATATTTAAGTCTATAAGTAGTTTCCACGAGTAAACCTAATACTCCCAGACAAGAGCATTTTCATGTACCAGAACCACCAATTAAATTGATATCGAACTAAGTTCCCGTTGAAATATAAGCGTGCTTGTTAGAGGCTATGCTAGAAGCAGGCAATTACCAGACATGAAGGTAGACCACTAGTTGATTTTACATTCTAGGAACGCTCGTGCGCTATTAAAGGTCCAATACATAGTCACTGTATTAATTCCATACAATTTTCCGAACGATATTCCTATAAATTTTAGGGTTCCATATCCAAAGTGTAAAAACGGGTAATAGGGTATTACTATCACTCTTAATTTGCAACCAATGATCTGGCAGATTCATTATACCCAGAGTCAACAATTATTTTGGTGACAGAAACCTATCTTTTTTTTTTTTGAAGTTAGTTTTTTTTTCACAGCTTCAAGGGACCGCAGACCTGAGTATATGGTTTCAACTCGATACCTCCACGCGCTCCCGAGATAAATGGTCTTGACAGACAGACAGACAGACTGACGGACAACAAAGCGATCCTATAAGGATTCCGTCTTTTTTCCTTTTGAGGCATGGAACCCTCAAAACGGATACCATATCTATTGAATAGTCTGCCGGCAGACATAAGGAGCGAAACAAATAAAAATAGATTTTAAACTCTCTCTTATGAACTGTGACAGCTAGATAGTTGAAATTTTCACAGATGATGTATTTCTGTTTCCGCTATAACAACAAATATTAAAAACGGAACAAAATAAATATTTAAGTGGGGCTCTCATTCAACAAACGTATTTTTTCAATAAACAAACACCGGGACAGATGAAACTACAAAAAAAGATTATAATATAGTATCTAATGTTGTATATAGATAAAGGAACAAAAAAGGCAAAAAATAAATTACTTATTGTTTTTTTTTTGCCGTTTTTATTACTACGGTACGGAATCCTTCGTGCACGAGTCCGACTCGCACTTGGCCAGTTTTTCACAAAGCTACATCCCCGCAAAGAGCTTTTGTTTGCCTCCGCAGTTTAGTTTTCCAATTAAAATCGTTCGGCGGTCCCTGTGATAAAATAACCCCAGTCATAGTAAGGTCGGGATATAATTGGCCCTCGGTTATTGGTGGAGCCGAGTCTGAAACACTCTCCGTTATCACTATTAGCACTTAGGTCTCGTGATACGGGCACAGGACCTGAATAGAAATGACGTGAAAGGGGTTCGCCCGAGGCCTCCTTCGCAACGTTTCATGCATGTCACGGACGCCCGCGCCCCGAATAACTCGACTCTTGGTCTACTATATAAGTAATCGTTTGTTTTATTATTTTCTTATGATATTTCTTGTATAGAACGACTAGCTTCTGCCAGCCGCTTTGCCTGCGTGAAAGTAAAAAAAAATTGGGCAAGTGCGAGTTAGACTTGTGCACTGAGGGTTCCGTACAAACTTTCCTATGTAAATAGTTCAATTTTTTAATGGATTTCTCCGAATCAAGAAAAAAGTTTTTTTTTGTGACATAACAATAAACTTATTGTTTTCAGATTTATTCCTATATCTGTGCTATAAGAACTTGCTTTATGCCAAATTTCAGGATTCTAAGTCAACGGAAAGTACTCTATGAATTTTGATTCCCTTGAGAGTGTAGAAATATACGTTTTTTTGCTACATAAACGGACGCATCTTTTTTTTCGATGTTTTTTTTTTTTCACAGCTTCAAGGGACCGCAGACCTGAGTATATGGTTTTAATTTCAACCCGATACCTCCAAGCATTCTTGCGATAAAGTGTCTTGATAGACAGACAGACGGACAGCAAAGTGATCCTATAAGGGTTACGTTTTTTCCTTCTGAGGTACAGAACCCTAAAAACGACTCTTGTTACTCTCAGTTTTTGTACTGACACTGTTTATAATAAATTATAGTTTATTATTAGAAATAAAATGTTTTCGATGAACATTGGTATGCAATGTAAGATTTTTTTAGGGTTATGTTTCTCTTCACAAACTTTGGAACCCTTTTTTAGAAAATCCTTTCTTAGTGCTCGCCTACGTCACACAAAGAAACCTTGTGTAAAATTTCACGCTCCTAGTCTCAGAAGTTTTGCCTGTACGTTTATATGTCAGTCAGTTTCTCCTTTTATATGTTAGTCAGTCAGTTTCTTCTTTTGAAACAGACTTGCTTCTTCCAGCGGCTACACCCGCGTGGAAGTACATAAACTTTGGAACCCCGTTTCATTCATTTAGGGGTCAATCTTGGAAAATCCTCCCTTAGTGCTTGTCTACATCATAAAAAAAAACTTTGTGTGAATTTTCATGCTCCTAGTCTCAATAATTTTGCCTGTGCGTTTATATGTCAGTCAGTCAGTCAGTTTCTCCTTTTATATATATAGACTTGCTTTTGCCGGCAGCTTCACTCACGTGAAAGTAGGTTTCTACAAACAAACTTTGGACCCCCGTTTCATTCTCTTAGACCTTTTGCAAAATTTCGCAAGCCTAGTCATACATGTCAGTCACTTTTTCCTTTTATATATATAGATACATAATACTTTCGTTCTACGCACCAAACATCACCCTAATTACTTGATGTTCGCGCAGAATGAATGACGTCATGAACTCACATTTTCTTATTTCTCAGCAAATAAAGGTTGGAATGAGAAGAGACAGCTGCTGCTTATGAAATCAATTTCCTCCACAATTCTATGTTTGAACGCAATTCTGTACCTACACAATCTTTGCGAAAATACGCTATTTGAAAAGATTAAAGCGGTACTGTTTTGATAGACAGTCGTAAATAGATCCTATTTGGTGGAAAATTCCTTTCATCAATGTACATAGTAAGTAAATAAGTATCATCGGAGGTTTCATCGTCAAAGGCCGCATGGAGATGAACATCAGATAATATGATTTATATTTCTCAAAGAATCGTAGAAATTGAATACACATTTTGTACTTTTAGAGCGTTTATTCTGTACTCAAGGCTTAAACTGGCTTAAAATATAACATTGATAAAGTGAAAAATAACCAGCGTTTAGTTTAAATATAAATCTTTACTAGATTTTTTCGTGATTTTACCTACTGTACCTTTTAATAATATGATCGTTTATTTTTTCATTTAGAAAATAAAATAAAAAAACTTTTTCATCACTTTATTTTGAAAGTACTTTTACATAATTTTACGCAGAAAATTGAAAAATGGTTCCGAATTCGAATAAAACTCGCTATATCTAATTGAAACCATGCTCGATGAAAGGTTTTGAAATACTTCAGGCAACAAATTTTATTTTATTTACTTTTTGTATCTGGCTACATCGATTTTAGGGTTTTTTTTTTCAGTACAATCAGTTTTCTCAAACACTGTTCCAAGTCCATTACTAGGATCATTTTATAAAATCTACCTATATTATTTTTTTGTAACAATAGTATCTTTGTAATTTGCTTAAGGGTAATAAAAGAGAATGATTCAGAATATCAACAAGCTTCATCATGTTTGGACGTTGCCTAGACGAGAGCCCCAACTTCGTAAAAGCTTTTGAAGTCCCCTACGTATACTTATTGGTTGACTAATCTCATTGTGGCTTACTATACTCGTATGTTAACAACGGCATGGGCTGATATACTCTAACACGGAAAATACAATTTTCGTTCGTGACTAAAGTCTTGCGGTGCGTTTCCAATGAAGTGGAGCTGAGCGGAGCAGAGCAATGAAAAATGGCAAGTATTTCCATTGATAGGCAGCGGGTCGGAGTGGAGTTAGAATCCGGTCTTGTACCACCGCCTGCTTGACTCAGTTCTCTCGTTTTTATTTGTTTCATTTGAAAGTCCGTTTAGCTACACTCCGCTTTACTTACACTGTTTGACTGGCCTGTTGGTCTAGTGGTTAGTGGCCCTAACTGCTATGCCGAAAGTCGGTTCGATTCCAACCCAGGGCAAAAGTTTGTGTGATGAGCATGATCATTTGTTCTGTGCCTGAGTGTAATTTATCTATAATATGTATGTATTTATAAATATTATAAGTATGTTTATCAGTTGTCTAGTAGTCATAACACAAGCTCTGCTTAGCTTGGGACCAGACGGCGTTGTGTGATAGTTGTGGAATATTATTATTATTTTATCTCCTTTATTCATTGTAAACACGTATTAATTACATTTTTAAATATTTTTTTAAACAAAATCATACAAAAAAAAAAACATTTAAAAATATAAAAAATAGTACCCCACCGGTATCGGGAACAGGGTCCAAGCTACCGGCGGTCAGGGCTCCAGCGAAAGGAACCTCCTAACAATAAGAGCCGTGTCCAGGAGTACCGCTTTCTGAATCAAGCCTTTGATCCAGCCGCCTAACGCGAGCCTCCTAAGGCGTTGGTCGAGGCTCTTGGCTGTTAAGCCATTATTATTTTATTATTATTACTGTTCCCACTGATGACGGAGTGGAGATTTCGAGCACTGTGATTGGCCAATTCTGAGTCCGCTCCTCTACGCTACGCCCAGCTTCAGTGGAAACACACAGGCAATGTAGTCGTAAAGAATTCAGGCACTCTATGAACGTGCCTGAGTAACGTGTTATCAGCTTAAAATACATAATGCTTTTTCACGACATTAGTACTTTAGGACTAGTCATTTATTAAACGCTCGCTGAGGTACGAAAAGCGATAATCCGTGAGGGGCTTAGACAAATTTCGAGTAGAAAATTGATGTGGAGAGAGGAGGTTAACAAAAAAGAACTCATTTGGGGCTCCAGCCAGTCATAGCGTGAAGATAAAATGGGATTTCAGAGGGAGACATTTTTTTTTTTCAAAAATACCCTTCAACGTATACACAGCTGGCTGTGTTTTGCGTTGACGTTTTTAATCAAAGCGGACAGCCAATTGGTACAACGCATAGGTATGGACGCAATCTGTCTCTTTTTTTCTTTATCGAAAATGACTTTGTAACGTGTTTTAGGTTACAAATAGTTCGTGAAAGGCATCCCTGAAGTCCATCACATCGTAAGCTGTTACAATGTAACTTTAGTGCAGAGTACAGTCACAGTCTGCGAATTAATGATCTGTGTATTATTTCACGAAGTTACGATGATTTTTGTTTGATATTGTTTATTTAACACTTTGATCCCTGATTGTGTTTTGGAAATATTGTCAACAATAAGTTAAACATTTTTATTCAAATACGCTTTACTGTGTCTATGTTCGCTTCCACGGGTAGTGTGAAAGTGAAACCCGGGGCCCTAAAGAACAGGAGTGGGTTTTTAGTCAGAAAAAGTCTGACACTATCTCCCCATCCAAGAGCGGGATATGTCATTAGATAATTTTCCCACCTATAAAAAGTCTATGTATGCTTACCTTCTTATTTTGAGGTGGAAAACCTCAAGTAACACCTGCCACTATAGGTGGAGTAAGAAGGTCAGGGAGGTGCCAAACCTTTACTGACTAAAACCTTCCTATGTTCCTGCCGATTCGCCGTCAAACTAACGTTTGGTGAGTTACTTAAAAAACACATTAAAACAAAATTTCAAAAAAAAGTTTCCCTTTGCTTTTCAGGGCCACAGTAACACTTTCGAACCAGCCCGCAATTTCGAAGAATCCTATTTTCTACTTACCTATTTCTTCTTTCAAAGAAAGCTCATTAAGAATTATGTACTTAAGTCGCTGCTAGCATTCATCAACTGTAGTGGAAAACAGCAAACGTTCTTCACATCGTTCAGACGAAACCGATAAGTATTACCAACACACCATTACACGCATCATGCTATACAACAATTTTTAGGGTTCCGCATTCAAAGGATGCCATCAGGATCCTACTACTAAGCCTCCACTGTCCGTGCGTTCGTTCATTCTGTCAGATCATCTTTCAGCGGGCTGTATTTTATAAACCATAAGAGGAAGAGATTTGCAATTTTTACAGAATGTGTATTTCTAAAGCCACTACAAGAAAAAATGACAAAAATTCAAGGTGCTATTCATACAAGAGACGTGATTTTGCCGTCGTCTTTTTGCTAAATTTTAATAATGTACTACGGAACCCTTCGAGTGTGAGTCCGACTCGCGGTCGACAAAAATTTTGTCATAATAAGCAGTCAAAATTGGCACGCAATATCTCGAATACGGCACCAATATGTGAGACAATAACGTCCCTCCTGCCATACTAGGCTGGTATACACTGTGGTGACACACGTGGCTATTTCTGACCGTGCGTTACAAATGCGATCGCATAATATTTTATTTTCAGTGCGTACTAGTGTTTATTCGTAGATGACGCGAGAAGTCCACCAGTGACTATGCGCCCGTCAATTATTTAGAACAATCTGTAGTATAGAGACAGTAATGTTAGAGGCGGCCTACTTTTATTTAGAGAATAGAGACTAGTTATCCTCCTCGGTTTCACTTGCGTCTTTGGTTACTGCTCTGCTCCTATTGGTCGTAACGTGATATTTATAACCTTTCTCGATAAATGGGTTATCCAACACTTAACTATAGTTCCTAAGATTAGTTGATTCTAACAAACAAACAACTCCGCAGTATTATATGATATATAATCTTTATAATCTATATAAAAATCTCATGTTACAGTGTTTGTTATCGAGTTTCTCTTTAAAAGCTTACCCAATTATTAGGTATAACTTTTTAATGTGTTTTTGCTAGGTCGGAGAATAGGTTGTAGGTTATTTTTTATCCCCTGTTTTCACATTTTTTAGGGTTACATATCAAAAGGGAAAATCGGAACCCTTATAGGATCACTTTATTGTTCGTCTGTCTGTCAAGACCTTTTATCTCGGGAACGCTTTGAGGTATCGAGTTGAAATTAAAACCACATACTTAAGTTTGCGGTCCCTTGAAACTGTGAAAAAATCAAACCTCTGAGTTAACGAAAAAATAGATACAGACGTTTATATTTTAAAAACTTATATTTAAACAATCTCAAGTGAATCAAAATTCATAGGGTACTTCCCGTTGACCCAGAATCCTGAAATTTTGCATAAAGCTTAACAGAGAAAAAACTGGGCAAGTGCGAGTCAGACTTGCGCACTGAGGGTACCGTACAAACTTACCTATGAAAACAGTTCAATTCTCAAATGGAGTTACGAAGATTTATCCGAATCGCTAAAAAGGTTTTTTTTGTGACGTAACTACAAATTTACAGCTTTCAGTTTTTTTTACACTTATGCTACGAGACCTTGCTTCAGGATTCTACGTCAACGGGAAGTACCCCATGAATTTTGATCCCCTTGAGAATGTCGAAATATACGTTTTTGCGACATAAACGAATGTGTCTTTTCTTAATGACCTCAGAAGTTTGGTAGGTATCTCCACGCGTTCCCGAGATAAAGAGTCTTGACAGACAGACAGACTAACAACAAAGTGATTTCGTTTTTCCTTTTAAAGTACGAAACCCTAAAAAAACGTACTTTTTTCTGATTTATATCTTTTTTCGTTTTTAACTTTGTTTGTTTGAAAGTTAAAGTCCAATACATCTTGCAGCTTACGTGTTTGTCTCGAAGTTCAAAGTCAAGCAACTTCGCGATAAGACTTACGAGTAGAGCTGACTTAGTACAATGTTAAATGCATTATGCATGCACAGTGCACATATGTATGTTCGGCAAAGTTCGTGTTTCTCGTCGGTTCGGCAGTAATTCAACTGTGGTCTACACGATGTTGGACATAACGCATTAGCAACGCTCGAAACTACGTAAGTACCTTTCTAGGTACATAAACATTTTAGGGAAGCTTGCTTCAAAGCATCAGCTGTCTACCAACGTTTGTTGAAACATTAAAACTTCAGTTTTAGACGGGTAAACAGAGCATCAATGTACAACAAATAAGTTATAATAGATCAACAACTGTCACTTTTTTTCTAATTCCGACGTAATTTACGATGCTCTAAAAAGACGCTGGGCCACTAAGGTTTACGTAAATAGAATTATGGTACAACAAAGAACGAATTCCGGATGACAATCAGATGACAAGTTTTTTTTTATGGAACGTAAATTCAAAAATTAATGTGATTTTCAATGTCGTCGTCGAGCGTTCGCCGACATGATTCCATTTATTCTATCCGTCCAAATGACGTCCCGTTTCACTCGACATTTCCTTGAAAATGGCGACTACTTTGTACTATGCGTATTTAAAAAACATTGTCTCAGGGATTTACGAGCTCATCAAAATTTTTCGTAGGGACAACTTTATGTGGTTCGCTAACGAAGATTTCAAGAATATTTTTTTTTAAATCACACTAGCTTTTGCCCGCTACTTCACACACACTCAGGAATAAAGCAGCTTTCTATAGTTAAACAGGTTTTAGCAATCGGACCAGTCCTTTAAGAGTTCGTTCAAACAAAAAAACAAACTTTACCTCTTCATAATATTAGTGTAAATTTTATAAAACTGATGATTATTGCGCAGAAATTTTCTTTGTATTGTGTCATTACTTGCGCGTAAAACCATTTGTTAGTGGATTGTGTTCTTTGTTGTGTTCTTATCCAATTTAAAATGTCATTTGAACAGATGTCATTGTTTGCGATGTTCAACTGTCTGTCGAGCAAGATACTTCCCGATGTTGGCTATTATCCCAGCACAGCCAAGAAATTTTATCAACTGAATTATTTTTATTTATTTATTTATTAAAACTTTATGCACTAGTAAGAAACACTGTACAAAGGCGGACTTAATGCCTTAGGCATTTTCTACCAGTCGACCTTAGAGTGGTGCAGAAATATAACATGGTAGGTGCAACATAATGGTGAACTAGATTAGGAAAACAATAATAAATGTATATTTAGATACATACATACAAATTAACAATGTTATTATGAAAAACGTATCCAACAAATCATCGCTGTGATGATTATACCAACTTCTTACGAATGTATTCACGTGCCATCACCTTAAAAGTGAACCTTCTTATTTTATCACATAAACAATACCTGCCTGCTACAAAAAACTACAACACATTTACCGAAGCAACATAATTAAAGTAGCTATCCATTATTTGCAGGTAATTTATCACAGCGGAGGCAGCGACGGGGATTTTTCCACATCACCGACCACAAGGTTTGAAAGCTAAAAAATAAGTACTAACTCAGCTTACGTAGGCGAACGACTCCGAAACAAATAAAAAGCGAGTGAAGTAGCAAACTTTCTAGTAATTTTAAGTCAGTGAACGAAACGGAACTATTGGGGTGTAGGAATTGGAAATCGAAACGCGTTTGGTGGAGCAGAAAGACAAGGATGTGCCTATTTAAATTAATTTCGATGCGAAGCTTGCTCGGGTTATCGTCAGGAAATGTTCGAATGTGGGTCGAATAAACGTTTCAAGTACAATGCGCCGTATTGATTGTGTCACTGATTGTTTTGGTTAAGGACCCGGGACTGAGTTGAGTTTCAATACTGATAAACACATTGGATCTCCTCAAAGAGGTATCGGTATTATTTAGCGAGCGGCAATGGCATTTTGGCGGTTGTTGCTGATAAATTTGACTGCCCTTATACTAAAGCATCCAATTAGGGTGCTGATGGATTAGGGATATTGAATATGAACTCTGTTTTCTTTTTTACATTTCTTTAATGTTAATTCCGAATCTGTAAAATTAGTTAACCACAAAAACAGTTTCAAAAATTAAATGTCAGCTCTGTAATAAACTGAAACTGTCACAACGTGAGTAACGCGTCCGTCAGCTTAAAATAACTACTGAAGAATTGGGTCTCTATCAATCAGGAGCAATACAAATAAAAACAAGTCGACTGACACCCTTTGTAATGTAACCCACGGGATTTCGGTCACGCGACCGCTCGGCGTAATGTTCCAATTGTCAAACTATTCGGTCCTAGCGACGATGAGAACAACTTAGTATAACTGACACCTATGGAAACATTTCAATATGTTCTATTTTTAAAATCAAAAGAACGGTTTTGTTCCGTTCAAAACGATGATTCTAGAACAATAATTAAGAAATTCTTCTGAAAAAATTTTCGTTGAATTTCCTCGAAGGTATGACGAGAAAGAATGTTGAGGCGACATAAGTGAAATACAATACAATGAGAAAACATTTTGTCTATATTTTCTTTCAGATTATTTGATGTTCAAAAGTCTGCAGTATTCAGGCATTAAGATATCCTTATTATATTATGAAACAAAGTCACTCATCGCGTCTGTTTGTTTGCAATAAACTTAAAAACTACAGACCGGATTTTCATGCGGTTTTCACCAATAAATATAGTGATTGACAAAGGTTTAAATGTACAATACATGCATATTATAAGAAAAGACGAGAATTTCAAAGATATATAGGTACAAAAGTTGCATTAATTTTTTTATGTTGTAATGGAAATATATAATAATAAATAATTAATTGAATTAAATAATTTTATTCTGATAATTAATTGACTTATATTGTATTTTAATCGTATGTTATATTAATTTGACTAAGTTATTTTATTTTTGTAAATGTTATGAATTGGATCAAATTGATATAAAATCATTATTGTAATTTATATTTTTGACTACACTATCGCATTGGATTGGTCTGTAATGATAGCTGTATGTGTCTTATAATAAATAAATAAAATAATAAAAATAAAATAAATATCTAACACACATGCGAAACTGGGGCTGGTCGCTTGTAGGTAAAAAATAAAGCTGATCTTTTAACATTATTTAAATCTCAGTAAAAAAGAATACAAGCTGTGTTAAGTGTTTTATAGTTTCTTTTATCTGCTATATTTTAGTTAAAGGACATGTAAAAATATGATTTGTTCGTATTAAAGAGTTACGCTCGTTTTGAGAACAAAGCAAGCGTTTTCTTTGATTTAACAGAAACATGGATTAATAATGCTTCGTTCGATTAACGTCGTGTCCTTTGCCGAAATTGTTTAGGAAATTACCTACTAATGGACATCAATCTTACTCGAGGCACTTTATAAAACAACTTTTTGTTAAGAAAAAGTGTGTAATTTGTTACGGGACGCAAATTAAGACGGCGAGTTTGAGTTTCGAATGAGAAAATGATAAATATCATAAAAATAACCTCATCTTGGGCTTTTAGCGGTGTTCTAAAAAAACGTTTGTTCCGTTTAAATTTCTTTATTTTTTTTTCCTGAAGTAGTTTATCTTGGCGACATTGTTGTACATTATCTACGGCTAAATTGGAAAATTTTTCTTCGTTATTTAAAAAAAAAGACTTTTATTCGCAATCCAGGAAGTTAAACAAGCTTCTTAAAATAAAAACTGTATCAAGTTTTTTGTTTTCAAAATAACATAGCGAGAAAAATTCGGCACTTGCATTCAGTAGGAGCGAAGTCAGCATTTTAGATCAAGGGTGCCAACATAAAAAAAAATGGAACGCGTTCGCGGGAAAATTCTGAATTTAAAAGCACACTTTTTTAAATAAAATGCGAAGGAAATTCTATTTACTGCGTTAATTTTACGTATAGTACCTACTTAATGAATACTCTTTGGTACTTCATTTGCATTCTAACTATCCCTTTATTTTATCTTTGTCTAGTTATTCATTCTGCGAATGTGTTCTCGCTCTTGTATTTAGATACGTGAGATAAGGGGTATTTAAACTTTTATGACTTATTTTACTGAATGAGTTTCATTTTGTTTTATTTAATTAATTTGTCGGTTTTGTGACGCACTCGCCTAGATATGTATCTACCACAGACTTCATCATGTTCTATAGCTTTAGTTATTGACATAACGGTTATGAAAAAAAAAACTAATTTATATATTTATGGTAATGTTGTAATTAGTTGCTTAGGAGAGTTTTGGTTAGGGTTTCTTCGAGTGAAGTTCTGTGGCTGTTTTCATTATTCGCAATATGATTCCTAGTGGTTATTGTGTTGGAAAATTGTAGTGCGTAACTGGAGAATATGTGGAATCATTGAATTGAAATAGGCGCGATATCTGTAAAATGGAGCTGAGAATTTTATTGTGGTGTTGACTAACTCGGCAAAATTTAACGAAAACGTTGACCTAATACATAGATAGATAAAAGTATATCAGTCTTGATAGTATGCCATAAAAAAATACAGTAGGAGCTTAAAATTAATAGGGCGATGGGCGGTTCTATCGCTTAAAACGATTTTTTACAGACAACCTTTATAATTTTGCTGCTAAATACTACAAAAACATTAGAATGTGTATATCCATCTAATGGTAAACATATTAACTATTCACACGAGGACATGACTTAAAAGACTTAGTATCCAAGCCCAAAACATAAGAAAAAAAAATAGGTACTTAGATAATTTGGTAGCCCAAAACAAGTTAAACCCATGCCCTTCTCCAAGATCAAACATCCATCCATTACTCATGCGCCGATGTCTATAAAAATAAAAGTTAAGCAGCTCACGTTTCCATCGCGCCGACATGAAAAGTGCGAAAAAGTAAGATTTTATTGTATTCAATTTTTTAAAGCTTGTGTTTACGTTAATCCGTGGCGCCTACGTGACCGCTCCGACGCGACTGGTAATCCGAACAAAAACGTTACCAACTTACTTTAGGGACGACGGGGTTTATTTTTTTTTGATGTTGGCAAGCTTGGGCCTCCTGTTTAGCTTATTTTTCCACTTTTTATCTAAGGTATAAAAGTCAGCTTAGACGTTGCCATAGCAAAATAAATGAAAGATCTCTCCCTCTCTTCTTGCCTAGTCTAATCCCATTATTTCGGGTATTCTCACTATTCTTTGCCATATTTGTCTATGGGTTGTTGTTTACGTCAAATTTCTAGGTATTCGGCACGGCTGGCGCAGTGGTTTAGTGTTTGGTTGCTGTGTTGCTTGTCGCGGATTCCATTCTCGTACGGAACAAATCGTTGTATGACCTACAGATACCTAAGTGTTTGTGATTTGGGTGTCTTGTGTATGTAAGTTCACATGTTTGTGAACGTACACATGATACAGGAGTGTGGGGCAAAGATTTTTTCTAATAAAAAATATTATTGATTTCAAAAAATGAATTTCAATTAAACAAATATATTTACGAGATAATTGGGACTTAACATCTATAACGTAACCAGTAAATACAATCAATACCAAATTACGCCAATAATTCAACCAAATAACTGAATTCATTGTCTGTAGCCGTTTCAATGTTGCCATAAATTACTATTTATAATCTGTGTTTGGCTGTAATAAACAACGCGCCGAGCACATGTTGGAATGTTGATTTTTATTCGGGAATGTGTTTGCATAATTTGATCATTCGATTTATTTAATCGCCATTAGGTTTGAAATGTATTTAATCCCTTATTCATGCATAAAAATTTAATAAAATGAAACGGACCAATTTCACCATTGAGAGTTTTCTCATTGTTAACGTACTAATTTTTTTCACACCTGTGGAGTGTGTACACGCTGGCAATACAAACATCTGATTTTTGTGGACTGAAACCATATTCTTACTGAACGTCTATGTTTTCTCAATAAATTACAACTTCCAACTATAATCTCTCAACAGAAGACGATCATTATAACACAGTAACTGCGTCATTTTTCATGGCGTATTGCAATTTACGACAGGCGCCGAAGAAAAATCGTATAAATACATTGAACATGTGACCATCACTCCAGCTGCGTCGGAGGATGTTCCCGAGAAATGTTTGTATAAAATATTCAAACAAACAGAGCCAGGGTTGCCAGCGTCGGATGGGTTAGTGTTATGGAACTTTATGGAAGTTATAATATTTAAAGGTTTATGATGCTCGTAGGCTGCTTGAAATCGGTCACCGCAGTGGCCGTTTTAGGTAAAGGAGTCGTAAAATTTTCAATATGTCCACTAGAGATATTTTAAGAGACTACTTACAGTATCGATTGAACGCTCCCACGAACAACATAAATGTGAAAATGGGAGCCAAGTTTAATATTACGTTATGGTGTTGTTGTCGACAAAGACATTAAATATATACTTGTCGACTTTAACAGCAAAATAATTGAGATCTAAACGTGTGCCAAATTCTGTAGACCATTCTGAAATAGATTTATAATATAATATTCCACAACTTTCACTCAACGCCTTCTAGTCCCAAACTAAGTAGAGCTTGTGGTATTAGTATCTAGTGAACAACTGATAAACGTACATACATATTTTTAAATACATACATATTATAGATAAATATGTATGTGTGTGTATTTATAAAAACTTATAACCTCAACATTTGACCTGGCTAATTCTTTTTACCAACGAAAGAAATATTTAAAAGAATATTACTTTTTAGTATAAAAACAATAACGTTGAGGTTAAACGTTAAACTAAATTTAGTGTGTTTACGTGGGTTATTAAAAGGCAAAAAGTGAATCCAAATGGTTCGTATACTGTACACAAGTGTGCTATTCACGAGTTCGCTCTTGGCTCGTACTTGGTGCGACACTCCCTCGTGTCTACATTATATTTTATTTCACGTATAACAAAAGATCAGTTTTTAAAACTGTAAGTTTAGACACCACCACGCGCCGAGCCCCATTACTCATAACATAAACATGTCAATACTTACTACATTCTAGAGTGTCTTACGTCCAGCGACTGATCAAGAGTTCTGACCGCCCTAGGCTAATTACGAGGACGCGCCCCCGCTAGGTGTGTTACAGACGGCCTAAAAGGTATTAAGTGAGTAGAGTAGTAGTGTGAAAGTTTTAACATGGTTCATACTACATATAAAAGTTTTCAGATCGATCTGCAAGCGAAACTAACGTTGTCCTTTAATCTGCATGACATTCAACCTAAAGGTGGCAAACCATTTTTTTATCTGACCGTACATAAAGGCAAAATACTTCACGCATTATAAGACCAAAATCATGACAAGTGACTGCAGGCTACCAAGTAGAAAACCAAATCAAAATCGCGTTTGGTTAGTTGTGAAGTTGCTTCGACTATATTTTTTAAATACACACTTATACACACTTCTGTTATTTTTTAAAAAAGAGGTGAGACATCATACGAATGAAACATTTTTACATTAATGATTTATTTGAAAATTATAGTAATTAAGTAATTATTATTAGATTATACAAAAGTCCTTTTTCATGGTTTAGTATTTGCAAATCTTTTCACATTTTTTTCAAATTTAATAGTTTGAGGCTTTGCTTCTAATAAATTCACTGTCGTCTAGTTCATGCAGTTTCCATAAGAAAGCAAACTTTGTGTTTACAGTATTATAAATATTTTGCCGGTTTTTTAAGTGCACTTTAAGACAATCAATAGCTGCATAATAATTATCAACGATGAAAGATCGTCTCCCTTCTAACTCAATGTGTCCCGTTTTAACTTCATCAAAATGTTTAGGTTTCTTTCTTCTTACATCTTTTTTGTAAGTGGCCACTTCGCATCTCTTGATTGCCTCTGATTCAAAATTTTCGAACTCTTGTTCGTCACGCAACGTATCAAGATAAGCATGTAATGTCTCATGAAGAGTAACAACGTTAAATAAATCAACAAAACTTACTTGTAGTTGTGCACTAATGATTTGAAACCTTTACGAGCACAGAGTTCCAAAAGCACAACATTATTGTAATTTTTAGAGTTTAAATTTTTTCTAATATTCCTTTTGCTTCTATTTTGATTTTTATCTTCGCAAATAGAGTTTAATGTTTCCAGAACTTGTTTGTATGAATTGTATAAAGCTTTGCTTGCTTCTGCTCGCGCACTCCATCGACCTTTTCGATATTTTTTTTAGTACCGTCGATTTTTCATCCAATTTGGATAACATTATTTGCCATCTGCTTGTAGATCCAGAAAAATAATTAAAACATAGTTGTTGTTCCAATGTAAAAAAAGCAGCTGACTCGTCTCTACTTTCCGCGGTAGCCGATCCCACGAGTTGTAGAGAATGGGCTGCACAAGAAACAAAAGTAGCCAATGGATTTACAGCTTTAATTCTCGACTTAAGTCTTTTGTATTGACCAGACATATTGCTAGTTAGGCTAAAGAAAACGCAGTCTTTTGAATGGGCAATCCCTAAATTAAGACTTGACCTTATTTTTGTAGAAGTGAACTAAAGTTTGTTTAGTAACTGAAAGCTTTTTCATAATATAAGTTTTTAAACTTTTTTGGATTTTAGAGAACCAGGACACGCACTTGGGCGATTTTTAGTATTTGATATTGACGTTTTAAAATGCCGTATGGCCTAATGCAGGTAAATGGTTAGAGTTTTTCGGTTTTATGAAAACAAACTTAACTATTCTATTCTTAGTATTTATTTTCTGGACATATTGATTTTGTTTTTGGGGCCCAAAAGAAATAGCACAACAAAAAATGGAAAAATCGATAACTTTTCTATTTACTCAATTACTAGCGTAAATGTAAAATTAATTACATTTGCATAGCACATCGACATTTATGTGTGCGTAAGTTGTACGGTGCATGTAAAATACAAATTGTTTTCAGGTCTAAAAGGTTTATAATTGACTGTGTAGTATGGTCTGATTTATGAATTGCGGATGTGTGCGCGACTGCGTAACCATTGCTGCATATGTAGTAGTGTCGCTGGTGGTACGAGAAACTGAAGACATCGTGTTTGCCCGTTATTGCGAGGCGGAATAACGGGCCGCCTTTGTACTTTGTGTTGCATGAAGTTTAAATAAATAAATAAACAAAACTCGCACTAGGCACTCTGTTGCCAGCTCACCCATTTGCTCGACCACCGACCGATTCGAGTAACAAGTCAGAGTTTGTTAAACGCGCGATTTTTAAAATACCAAAATTTGTTGTTAAATCAAGGAACCTCAAGCGCATTTAGTTTTAGTGTTTTGTCTCGGTCTAATTGAAATATGAAGGGTAGATTGGGCACGCCACAATTATGGCGGTAAGCCCCTCTTTGAGGCGTGGTTGGAAAGACCTCACGGCGTTCTTACCTTTCGTATGACGCAGGTTCTCACCGAACATGATAAGTTCGGGAAGTTCTTGCACCGGATTCGTGCGGAAGTGACGCCCGGGTGTCGCCACTGTGTGAACCGCCCGGAGGACACGGTAGAGTACACGGTGGAGGTGTGATCTCTCGCGCCGGGCTAAGGTACAGGCCATGGTCCGGAGCGAGGAGGAGTGGCAGGCATCCACCTCCTTCTGCGAAGCAGTAATGCTAGCAAAGGAGGCGGCCGGTCGCGTGAGGCAAAGGTCCTTACGCCCTGTCTGCCGCCGGGATTCCGATCCCGATTTCCAGCCACCGTAGGCGCGGGCTTGCGGACGACGAGCAATGGGTGGCTTGCCGTTCGACCGTCTGGTAACCGTCCGGACCGAGCCCAAGTCGTCGACGGCGCGTACTGTTCCACGCGCGCCTCAAGGAGATGTCAGCAAATCGTAGGGCCCCAGCAGGGTCGATGCCTACTGGGGCCACGGGTAGTGTGAAAGCGAAACCCGGGGCCCTGTGACGAAGGCAAAGAAGGAACAGGAGTGGGTTTTTAGTCAGTAAAAGTCTGACACTATCTCTCACTCCGCCCAAGAGCGGGATTTGTCATAAGATGATTTACCCACCCAATAAAAAAAAGGGTAGATGCAATGGTGCTAGATTAGGGCATGCGAAGACACGATTTTAGCGCGCCCCCCCGAATCTCGCGCCCTAGGCTGCAGCCTTATTAGCCTAAGGGTTAATCAGGGCCTGCTTACGTCGATACTTGTAACAGTTATTTATTTAATCTTCAAGCAGCACAAAGTACAAAGGCGGACTTGCCGGCTGCGGCCTTCTTGGTACCTGAACTTTAATATATATTATCTTCTTACTCAAATTCTTCAGTCACTACGTAAAAAATATATGATTTTATTTTGGTTTTATCTATTGCTTGTGAAATATCATCGAATACTTACGTCCTCCCGCCCTGAATGGAGCGAGAGGACGTGTCAAACTTTTACTGACTAAAACCCACTTCTATGTTCCTTCATTACCTTGCGTTATAAGGCCTCGGGTTTTCCTTTCAGAAGGGACGCACCCTTGTTTGGACTAAATCGTATTTTTCAGTTGCCCTTTTCGTTCCAGCCGCTCTAGCCAAGTTACAACCGTTTCGATTCGATTCTCTTTTCATCGATCGCCTCGAGTAGGCCATGCCTCCGATTCCTTTATTCTGACGTCATCTTAACGCTCAGTCACGTGGTCAGAACAAAGGAATAGGAGGCGTAGCCGACTCGAGACGATCAACGAAAAGAGCATCGAAACGAAACGGTTGTAACTTGGTTAGGGCAGGGTTACGGTGAATCTTTCTAACATTCTCGCAGCCCTAGCAGGATTATGAAATAGCTATTATCTAAATTGAATGCTGTAGGTATATACGTTTTGCGGCATCAACGTAACAGATACGTAGATTATTATTTATATGCCCAATCATCATTTCAGCCGAAAGACGTCCACTGTTGGACATAGGCCTCTCCCAAATGTCGCCACAATGACCGGTCCTGTGCGTCTCGCATCCATCGGATTCCCGCGACCCTCACCCGGTCATCGGTCCACCTTGTGGGAGGCCTTCCAACGCTGCGTCTTCCGGTACGTGGTCGCCATTCCAGAACCTTTCGTCCCCATCGACCATCTGTTCTGCGAGCAATGTGCCCTGCCCACTGCCACTTAAGTTTGGCGATTCTTCGGCTTCGGATTTTGGATTCTTTTATATGCCCAAAGAAATTAAAAAAAAAATGCTTTTGTACATACTATTATTTTCAGTTTTTGTTTATACCTATTGTTTATTACTTTAATTGTAATAACTTACTAGCCATATATAATCAAGTAAATACTTTTATGGTTTTCAGTTTCAATAAAAAAAAATGTTAAGCAGTTATATTTTTAACTATGCAAATAATTTCTCTTTACTACGCCAACTTAAGAATAGATGTTTACAATGTATAAAATTAAAATTTCATCTGTATTACCAAAAAAAAAACTTAATATAAAAAAAATAAAAACACGGAAGTCTAAAATAATCTCGCGCTCTCTCTACGCTCGAGACCTAATGATGCGAAAATGCGAATTTTAAAAATAAATATTTGAATTGCTGTTAACATGCGTATAAAGATTTTAAAGTGGAACTTCATCCACCTATTTATTTCTATTTGGATGTCTATTTATCCATTTGATGTTTTTTATTGACAAATCGCGATCTTGGGCGGAGCGGGAGATAGTGTCAGATTTTTACTGACTAAAAACCCACTCCTGTTCCTTCGTTGCCTTCGTCCCAGGGCCCCGGGTTTCACTTTCACACTACCAGTGGCCCCAGTAGGCTTCGACCCTACTGGGCCTTTACGATTTGCTGACATCTCCCTGAGGCGCGCGTGGAACAGTACGCGCCGTCGACGACTTGGTCTCAGAGCGGACGGTTACCGGACGGTCGGACGGCGAGCCACCCATTGCTCGCCGTCCGCAAGCCCGCGCCTACGGTGGACGGAAATCAGGATCGGAATTCTGGCGGCTGTTGGGGCGTGAGGACCGTTGCCTCACGCAATCGACCGCCTGCCACTCCTCCTCGCTCCGGACCATGGCCTGTACCAAGGCCCGAATCCATTTGATGTAATGTTTTTTAAAATTAGCACCCACGGTATCAGGCAAAATACTGGCGTCATCTGTAAAATGTTGTTGTTACCAGGCATCCTATCGCATTAAATAGAGTGAAATATTATCTTGTGGCTTTTATTGTTCAACATTTGTAAGACGGTTCACGTGTTGTGCAGTTTGTATCATAAATCTGGAAGTGTCTCTCCGCCAAATGTGTTGTTGACAAAATAAAGTATAATTTGTTGTTGTTGCTGCTGTAGGAGCACTTTTGTTAATTTTTCTTACTTCTCAGCTATAGTGATCTGGTTTAGCATAGTGGGCCTTATTATGGTCCCACTGTTGGGACTCAGGCCTCCTCTCTCGCGCGGGCATAGTGCGGGTTGGTGGATGTCACATGTCTTCGTATTTTTGGTTCTAGAACATGCCGGTTTCCTCACGATGTTTTCCTTAACCATTTTGAGAGCACCACCACCGGTTGGTGAAATAAATTACAAAAAGGAAAGCGCCTGGCTGGGTTTTGAAACTGCGACCTACAGCTCGTAAGTCGGGGCCGTTACCACTTGGCCTCTTAAGAGCAGTGGTGATCTGGTTTTGTAAACAGCAAATATCATAATTATGTTTGTTAGAGTACCTAGTCAGAATTATTTTACACTATTCGTTGTTTTTTTTAAATCATTTAATCTAGTTCTTGACTGCGATCCCACCTGATAGTGATGCAATCGGTGATGGTGAGGTGCACTAGTTTATTAACAGCCTATTCATTCTAGCATTGAAGACACTTAAATTATAATCGGACAGGAATGAAAGTGATTTAACTCAAAAATTGCTCCTTACGGAAAATGAGTCGGTACGAAAATTTTCGAAATGTACTGTTGATTATGTATGTCTACCATCTTTCTTTCTTACTCATACTTCGGGCTCTTTTTCACTACAAAATTGTAAAGTACACTTTTTGAGTTAGGTCACTTTTATTGTAAGGAGTGGAGTTAGGATAGCTCGCTGATAAGAACCAAGTCAGGGTCGATGGCGCGTTGTGTTCCACGCGTGCTTCAAAGAGAAATCAACTTAATGGACAGGGCTCGGAAGGGCCGTTGCTTGCTAAGGGGCCATTCATTTATTACGTTAGCATTTTATTAGTATTTGACCCCATCCCCTCCAAAATAAGAAAAAATAAGAATAGGCCGACCCCTCCTCCCCTGTTTATTATTTATTACGTAAGAATCTAAAGGAAAAAACGAATATACGTTTGGTTGGTTTTGATGTTAATTTTTAAAGTAACAATTTAAGAATGTTTACAAGTGTGTCGTTTACGCAAACAAGTAATGCCTAGTTCACAAGCGGGGAGGTGCGCATCCGAGCGCACATCGGCACTCGTGTGGTTGCCCGCGCTTTTTCGAATCTTAACTTTGCGTATTTTTATGATCTTACATAAGAACTATCAAGACCCACACGTAAGAAAAAATATGACATGGTCAACCCCCGTCCCTCCCTAAATCATCTTACGTAATAAATGAATGGCCCCTAAGACTGCGTGATTGTTTGAAAGTAAAAATCGAACACTCCCTATTGCTCCACCCAAAATAGAAGAAATTATTTGGTCAGAAATCACGTTTATTTCAAATAGACCATTTACAGGCACTTTGAATTTTCACAATGTCGTTCAGTTAAAACAAGTGAAGCTAAATTGTCTTTTTCTAAGCGAAGATCTCTATGGAGAAGAAAGTGCAAGAAACACCATCGGCACTCTTTTAAATCATATTATGAGTTACATAAATCTTGGTTACTTACATATACCTTGTTGCTTCTATTTAATAAATATATATATAAATAATTAAAATATACATAATTAAAAATAGAAATTGAAATAAGCTGATTGATGATTTCTAATCCGTAAAATAATAATAATAAAATATTGGAATCCACTTTTGTTCGAGGGTGTAATATGCCCGTAACTCCGTGTGTGAGTTCCACACTTAAAATAATGTTAAAACAATTCTGACAGAATGTATAAATGCGTTTGGCTCGTTTTCAAACAAAAAGCCATTACTAGGCATTACGTGAGTTAGAGAGCGACTACATTTTCCATTAAATAAAAGTGAATGAACGAGTATGCGAACTCTTTTATGAGCTGAAGTTATGCGTCGATTCTGACGTTACATTGTACAGACTGTTACGTGACGTCACTCTGTAGTATTCATATTTGGAACTCGCGTTAACAAAGTGTCAGTCAGCCATGTTTTTTCATCAGAATAATCCTTTGTATTTTTCGGAAAATGTTATTGTTTAAAAATTATAACGCAGGTAGGTAATTTAACGTAAAGCTTAGTCATTTATTTTAGTGAGTAATTATTTATTTTAATAAATCTCATCGTATTTTTTAGTCTTATGTCTTTTTCTGTGGTAAGACCGCTACTAGGTACATCCACACAATAAAATCGTAAATAATGAGTCGTGTAACAATTTTGATGTTACAATAAAGGATATTTTAGCCGTATATCCGATTTTCTGCTACGGTAGCCAACCTCTACAGAGATTAGTCAAGTACACGGAAAACCCGTTGCTTTACATGTTATTCGAGGCACAGGAGTATCACACCATACGAGGTGGCTAGGCTAAGGAGCCTAGCCACCGCAACTCAACAACGCACTGGCAAGGGCCAGACGGCCAACATGGAATCTGGAGGCAACAGACCTTGTACACAAGCACGAGTGGCGCTTGGAGTTGCAACGTCAGGACAACACTCAGCAGCGACAAATCGCGGCACGGCGAACAGATTTCCGGCCGGACCATGCTGCACTGAACACGCCACAGTCGCGGCGATATAGTCCCCTCTTTGAGTAGTTATTAGAGAGGCGTTAAAGCACGCGCTTCAAAGAAATGTCAGCATGACTGACGGGGCCCGTTAGACTCAAAGGCTGCCAGGACTGCAGGTCGAAATATTCGTAGTGGCCCTTGAACGATAAGAACAACTGAATGAATAAGGGTGAGTTTTACTCAGCAAATATCTGACACTTCTTATTCCATCCAGACCAAAAGAATATCAACGAGACAGTAAAACAGACACATGGTCTATGTGTATATCCATGTATATAAAGGGCCGCACGATGCATTTGAAAATTGATGCTAATAATCTGGCCTACCACATGGCAACTCAACTTTTCTTCTGAAACGGCTCGTTTCCTTTGTTTAAACTACATACGTGGTAATAAAGCATAAATTAATCATCCGTTTGTCGGTTTGCTTGTGCGAATTAATGCGTGCGACAATGTAAACATGAGCAAAACGACGGCCATTCTGACAGCGATCATCAAACTTTAATGGCCGAACCATCAATAAAGTTATTTCAAGTGTTTGGGAGTGCAAGACCTTTATGATCCCGCACTAAACGTGTGTTTCTGTAAACAATGTTATTCTCGATACTAGTAGGTCAATCGATTGTTAATCGATGCTGTGTCGGACCTTTAATGATTATCAAACTTTCAAGTTTTTATAGGAGCGTATTTCGACAAAGTAAACGTTCTATTGGAATGTTTGTAGTGTAACTGCTATCAGCAGTAAGGATGTTATGGAGCTTCGAAACTGAAATCGATTTAAAAGTGTCGAATAAAGGCGGAGTCTAAATTACAGGTAACGACTGTTTTTTGTTTATTTGGCCCGGCCTAACAAAAAATAATCTAGATTAGAAATAAAAATTAAATCTTGCTATTTGCATTTTACTTTTATAATTTCAATATTCGAATATCTGTAACCGAAGTTATCCAAAAGTAGCGAGTAATCCTATTATTTCTAAATAATATTATTTCTATACATCCGTATCCAGATGCGAAATATGATTTTTCAGGCCTCTTGTTCAGCTCTGACTTTGAATAAGGTCTTAATAATTATTAAGGCATCTCGGAAAGGTTACAATCCTTCATCAACATCATCATTTCAGCCAAAAGATGTTCACTGTGAGGAGCATTCGCCTGCAAGGGTCGCCAGAACAACAGGTCCATTGCGCCTTGCAACTATCGAATTCCCGCGATACTCACCAGATCAGACCACTCAGTTCACAAGTGTCCTAACAAACAGGCTATCAGGGCTCCAAGTCTGCTATTTTTATCAATTCGTCATTCCAACACGATCCCATTGTCATTTTGCTAAAACTTCGTAATCTGCTAATTCATAATGGTCGATCATTGATCAGTCAATGGTTTTATAGTATGACAACTTAGAGCTGTCTCGTAACAAATTAAAAGCAATGGCTGCACAATGACGTTCTAATGGTAGGTCACTGAACAAAGGAACTGTCAAAATTTTAGCAGATTTCAGCTTACGTCAAACATTAATTTGTCATTACGTACGAGATTACCATTCTATGCCATTTCTCTCAATGGAATGTCAGTGGTTGACTATTGAAAAGTAAAAATGACGCCCTTTATATTAGTAGATTAACAAACTTGTCAAAATCAATAATTACGAAATCAATGATAGACCATTCTGACATTATTGTAATAGCAGACTTGAGACCCTGACCTTCTGGCCAAAACATGTAAAATGCTGTTGGGAATGCCATGGGGTCGGTTCTGATATAGCGTTAAGTTGGCCTGAATCAATCGGCGATATGGCATATTATCTGTATATATACTATCCATTATATATGTGCTTCATTACATCAGAAGCTAAGCATTAGATCTATAATGGTGCTCATTATTTAGTCTGTCCGTAATGCATTCAACACGAAATTAAAAACGATAAGTGCTGAATTAAAAGCGTCTATGTTTACGAGAAACGAATTCTTAAATAAAACTATTTTGGCAGGTCTTGTATAGTAATTATACCTATTGTAGATAACGAATAAGCATTTCTTGGTTGGTTATGTATGTACGTTACGCTTTTTTTTGTGGTTGACTAGATTAAAAAGTAATAATAAAAATAAGTACCCAATGAGACTTTTTTGTAGGTGGGAAATCATCAAATAACTTCTCCCGATACTGGTCGGAGTGAGACTCGGAGTATCAGACCTTTACTTACTAAAAACCACCTGTGTTCTTTCAGTTGCCCTTTGCGTTGCAGGATCACGTTAATCCTTTCGAAAAATTCTGCAGCCTTAACAGGCATCAGCTGGTTTACTCGTATATATATAGCCTTAGATTGTGGGTTCAAACCCAGCCAGGTGCATCATTTTGTGTAGTTTATTTAATCACCACTGCTAAAACGGTAAAGTAAAACATCGTGATGAAACCCGCATGTCCTAGAACCAAAGAATCGAAGACATGTGACCTCCACCAATCCGCACTGGGCCCGCGTGGGCCGTAGTCCATTTCCTCTCCTAGAAAGGAGGCCTGGGTCCTGGCAGTGGGAACATTATAAGATTGATTATATCTACTAGTTATGTCTAACTCTTATAATGTTGGCCTTATAATGTTCCCATTTTTGGGACTCCTCTCTAGGAGAGGGAATGGGCCATAATCCACCACACGGGTTCAGTGCGGGTTGGTGGATGTCACGTGCCTTCTAATTTTTGGTTTTTGGACATGCCGGTTTCCTCACGATGTTTTCCTTCATCGTTTTGAGAGCAGTTATGATAAAAATAAATTATATAAAGTAATGCGCCTGGCTGGGTTTGAACCCGCGACCTACAACTCGTAAGTCGAGACTGTTACCACTCGGCCACCACTGCTCTAACTCTACCATTTTTTTTAATGAGAAATAAATTTTTTTTTTGCGGATATTTTTTAGGTGATTTACCTACTTTTTCGACTGTTTGGAGAATCTTAATGAGCAATCGCAAGCGATATGCTTGTCGTATATCAGATTACACATTTGCCAAAGCCACTGCACAGTGACCGATGGATCGAAGTCCTGTCAAACAGAGCGTAGAGACGTTAACTCAGCCAAACACAAATCGAGAACAAATCAAACAACCATTGCGATGGCAAGGCTATTGATGATAGCTACATGCTAAGTTTATTAGTACAGATTGTAGCAAAACAATGTTAGTTTGATGCAGAAGACTGACTAACAGAAGTGCTGTTAGATGAGTTAAAGATTGTTAATAACGGATTTTTTTGGGTAAAATTGTAATATCTTTGTATAATTCTTCTATACATGTGTTGGTCACCTATCTCCTCCCAAATGGCTTGACCGATATGGATGAAACTTTGTGTGTATGTTTGAATGGGTCCTTGAATGGTTTGAGAATAAAATGACCCGGTAGGTGGCGCTGTAATCGGGTTATGAATTTTTTTTCTGTCGAAGAACCAGCTTACTGGCAGGATAACGTCTGTCGGGAGGTCTAGTAAAAAAATAAATATTATTAATTTATTTATTCTATAGTTTAATAGCTTCTGCCCGCGGCTTCACTCGCGTGAATGTAGGTTTCTCCATACAAACTTTGGACCCCCTTAGGGAGGGAATTTTGGAAAATCCTTCCTTAGTGCTCGCCTACGTCATAAAAGGAAACCTTATGCAAAATTTCACGCTCCTAATCCCAGTAGTTTCGGCTATGCGTTGATATGTCAGTCAGTCAGTTTCCCCCTTTTTATATATAAGATGAACACACACATATACATTGAAAAAGATACAATGAAAAAAATGTTTTTTCTTTTTGCATCCTGCATCTGGTAGTGCTATTGTAAACGCATTATTGATTATGTACTTTAATTTAATTAGCATAGCATAGTCGGCCTTATAATGTTCCCACTGCTGGGACTCAGACCTCCTCTCTAGGAGAGGGAATGGGCCGTAATCCACCACGCGGGCCCAGTGCGGGTTGGTGGATGTCACATGTCTTCGAATTTGTTGTTAATTTAATTATTTACGTATTAATAATGCTAAATTGTCAGTTAAAAGTATTTTATAAATTACTTAAATCACTAACAATTACAAAAAATACCCTCCTGAAAAAAAGTACTTCTTGCCTTGCGACCTTATGCGTAGGAGGCATCAAACAAACAGGTTGATATGTTTTTCATGGCGGATTCTTTTTATTTTATTTTTGTTGCTAAGTCCTCGTATTTATATACAATAAAAAACGGTATCTATATTATAGCGTATAAAAAGCATACATTTCTTTTTCAGACATCTCTAGGGCCTTTCAAAACATTGATTCCATTTTTGCTCCAGAGGGATATGTCTACGCTTTCATCGCTCTTATCGTGGTCTGCTTACAAATAATCCGATATCTATTTCAATCAATAATAACAATATCGGCTTGAGACATCTTTTGTTAACGTACACGTTTATTCTGACCTTTACGAAGAATCGTTGAAGATACAATAATAATCTCGGCCTGAAATTTTCCCGTTACAAGGGTAAAGAATTTTTTTTTGCGCGTCCTTTTCACTGTCTTACCTAATGGTAAGCGAAAATATAGTCAAAAATGGAGCACTCTTACTAAGCCTATTTGCTCGTCTTAAAGACTTCCAGGCTATTCAAAGAAACGCACTTCAACAGGGAATTCCACTCCTTAGCTGTCCGCACTCCGCACAAAAAAAGTATTTCCAATGGAATATGAAGAAATAAAAGACTATGGAGAGCGCCGTGTAAGAAATAAACAAATTCATAATTTTACAACTCAGACAACTCTACACTGACAGTAAAGGTAAAGGTTGATCGCTGCTTGTATCGCCACCACAATTCAACTGAAAGTGAGGTAGCCGCATTACATTAGAGCAACTTTTTTTTTTTTTAATTTGGCGCACCTTCTTGTAACATGGTTTTATATACCACGTGGTTGCGAACTAAATATTACAAAAAATAATCAACAAGGATAGCGTACGGGGACAACGGGAAGTAATTTTAATTATTTAACTATATTCCCTTTATCTGCTTTAAAGAGGATATAGATAACGTGAACAACGGGTACACGCGAATAAATTGACATAAGGTAAAGATATCGATAATAATGTACCTGGTTACAATCTCTGTCTTTCCAGTTCTATTACATAAGGTTATTCAATTGTTATTCTCCTAGTTAACCGAGTTGACGTTGTATATAATACGGCTACGTCAGGAGTGAGTTAGTGCTCAACAGATGTTGGGAACGCATTCCGACTCGGACCGGAATAGTCTGGTCAAATGACAAACCGTGGATTTTTCTTGGCGTTTTATAATATTTTATTTTTAAGTTAACCTTTATTTTAAATAGATAGGTAATTGTTCAGGGAAAATATAACAGGCTTATGTAAATGAATAAGTTTGTTTTTATTACTTTTATTTCGGCTGAAAAGTATTATTCATAGGTACTTATTGTTTTCTTATTATTGCGACCACCAGATAAAATTGTTATTATCCGAGGTCGGAATTAGGTAGAATTAAATATGTACTTACATTGATTTCATACAGCGAAAGAATAAAGTGGATATGCCTCAAACCCCGAGATTAATTTTAAAGAACAGATTTTTTTTTATGACTCTGTCAGAAATATAGCAGAAAAAATTGGTTCCTGCATTAATGACGAGGAGGAGGAAGTGCATAAATTTGTTAAACTCACCTCAGTCGATGTAGAGAGATCTTTTTCAATGAAAATTATCAATAAAAATTCTTTGTTAATTACCTTTGTTTTATTTGTCTTATCTATCTCTCAGGTTTTATTATTATCATAGTCGGCCTTATAATGCTCCCGCTGTTGGGACTCAGGCCTCCTCTCTAGGAGAGGGAATGGGCCGTAATCCACTACACGGGGCCAGTGCGTGTTGTTGGATGTCACATGTCTTCGAATTATTGGTTCTAGGACATGCCGGTTTCCGCACAATGTTTTCCTTCACCGTTTTGAGAGCAGTAGTGATGAAATAAACTAAACAAAGTATTGCGCCTGGCTGGGTTTGAACCCGGAACCTACAACTCGTAAGTCAGGGCCGTTACCACTTAGCCACCACTGCCCACCCTGTTTTATTATTATTTATTTTTAATATTGTTGGCCACACGGGATTTTTCATTAGAAATCCCAGGAAGATCCATATTAATCTACCTAATTCCAACCTCTGGTTATTATCTATATAATTATATAAAAGTTAAAGTCCTGATTTACTTACTGACTCAATAACGCCCAGTTTTTTTCCATAGAGGTTAGTTTTATGATGTTTAAAAAGAACAAGAAAGGATTTTCCAAAATTCACCCTGAGTTGAGATGAAAGGGGATTCGGAGTATGTATTGAGAAAAATACTTTCACGCTACCTCTTCCTACATAAAACTAGTTTTCTCCATTCCATACAAACTAGTTGAAAATATGTCTCATGGATTAAAAATACCCATATTTCAGTATTCACGCAACACATTGCACAATCTTCAGCTAATGCACACGTGTTTTCAGAGTGAAATTCTGTTACGTGACATCCAAATTATAAATAGCCAAATATAAATACGCGATTTTATTTTAAAATGTCCTCTAAATTCTTCCTCATTTTAGCGAATACTATGTCTTACCTAATGAGTATAATAATATACTGTTTTCAGAGGGCTATTAGTTCACATGACAACAATATTTTAACATACTTCTTGGCAGATGGCCCGCTCTTTGACGGCAGGAAAGAAGCTAAATCGTAGCATTTAATTGTAACAATAAGTTTCGTCACTCTAGTTTATTGATTGTGATGTTTTATTTTATTCTAAATGGAAAATACCTGTTTTTATTATGATATTCAATACTGCTTAGGGCTTTATCACACTAGCGGTTTGGCTCCGGGGCGGGGTGGGCGCGTAGCGAATGCGTCGCGAACACGCCGCGGCTGCACAGAGAAAACGTCGCGGACGCGTGACATACTCGCAACGTGTTTTTGTAGCAAGTTAACAATGATGACGACAATACACTCGGTAACATGGATTCCGACGAAGTGATACTACGGTTTGCTCAGTTACTTCCAAGACTCCGGAGACCTGCACCTCTTTGCTGGATCTGGTTGCGCGTTCGCAACAAATTCGCTGCGCATGCGCGGCGTGTTCGTGGCGCGCCCGTGACGTATTCGTTGCGCACCCGCTCCGCTTTGAGGACGCTCGTAATCCGCTAGTATGAAAAAAACCCTTAGTATTTACTTACCATTTACGTGGAAAAAAAAAATCATTTTCCACTCTGTATGGATCTCTGAGTCTGGACATTTAGATATGGGTACGAAACATAATTATTTAGTATCTATATTATTTATGATGTTTTAATTATATTCATCCAGGTATTTTAATATGTACTAGTTTTAATAACTCCCTTTTATGAGGTGGGAAATCATCAAATAAATTTTCCTGCTCTACGTGGAGCGAGAGGGACTGTCTGACTGGTACTGACTAAAACTCACAGTGTTCCTTTAGTTGCCTTCTGCGACGGTAACGGTAACTCTTTCGAACAATTCACAACTCTGGCAGGCAGAATCTACTTGCCTATATTGACGAAACAAAAAAGACACAAAAAGTTTTTTTTATGACGTAACTAACAATTTACAGTTTTCAGATTTTTTATACTTGTACTAATACCTTGCTTCATGCCAAATTTCAGGATTCTAGATAAACGGAAAGTACTCTATGAATTTTGATTCCCTCGAGGTTGTCGAAATATACGTTTTTTGCGACATAAACGGCCATATCTTTTTTTTTCGTTAACTTAGAAGTTTGATTTTTTCACAGCTTCAAGGGCCCGCAAACCTGAATATATGATTTTAATTTCAACTCGATACCTTCACGCATTTTTGAGATAAAGGGTCTTGACAGACAGACAGACAGACAGACGGACCACAAAGTGATCCTCTATGTGTGCCGATTTTTTCCTTTTGAGGTACCAACCCCTATAAATCAAAAACGCATCAACAAAAATGAAAACATCTTCACGCAGTCCTCATCTCATAGCACATTATTGAGTCCCCGCACAACATACTAAATACATAATTCTTTCCGTACGTACCGCCGTCTCGTGCACTCTCGTTCTGTTCGAAATGCGCGGCACCCTTTATCCAATCACTGGCATTCCGGATCAGTGGGCGCTTAGGTCGTAACACAGATACATACAAAAGGTCCGTGCTACATCAGCCTACGACAGTATTCACTGCTAGAAACAGGCTCCTCTAGCCGCACATTATTCAGTTCGATTCTCAGTAAATCTCACTCAGCGTCGTCTTGCAAATACAGTCTGTTTTACTGTTAATATTACGGGCCCACTGCCACACAGATACGTGATGAATGTTATATTGTAATCGATATCTACAGCACTACTTTTCTTTTAGTTTGAAAAATCATCAAAAAAAAATATCTTGTTCTGAGTGGGGCGAGAGTGTTAGATTTTTATTGACTGGTGTTCCTTCAATAAATTGCTCTTTGTATTCCAGATTCATATAATCTCACAGTTATAGCAGGCATCGGGCCTGGCGAGCCCCATCAATTTGATTGACATAATTATCTTTCAGGCTTGTCATCAGCCATACGCGCGTCCATATCGAACGGTGAGCTACCTATTGCTCGTTGTCTGTAAGTCTAGTACACAACACTAATTCGTTCCGGGTTCCTTGATGGAAACCTTGATCTGGTAGACTAGCCATACCGTGAGTGTTGACTTCTCGGCCCCGTAAATCTTAAGATTCTGAAGAATGACAAAGAGATCCAAAAAACTATCTGAAGTTGCCGAGTTGCGAGTGCGCTAGCATTTGGTGTACGTGATGCGTGCCACTGTGTGCGTGGATTGCCGCTTGTTGTATGAAGTTGACCTTCTGTACTTATCTATTTTATGGCGAAGG
Organism: Mythimna vitellina; assembly: GCA_949316375.1. Classification (NCBI taxonomy): domain Eukaryota; kingdom Metazoa; phylum Arthropoda; class Insecta; order Lepidoptera; family Noctuidae; genus Mythimna; species Mythimna vitellina. The sequence goes on along the minus strand of OX438703.1, from coordinate 8,903,276 downwards.
CGAGCTAAAAGAGAGTTTTACCATATTACCTCCTTGTATCGGATTTGTTACCACCAGTCCTGTGAGTGCCTCTGTCACAAGCACCCTTGATGTTTATTGAATTGTAACGTGATTGTAAATGCGTTATCAGATTTTTTAAGCCGAGAGATTATTCGAGATACAGCTTTATTAGCATCTGTTGTGATTTTTAAGTTCGACTAGCTTTGTCAGCGGCTTCGCCCGCGTAAAAGTTGGTTTCTACATACAACTTTGGACCGCCGTTTCATCCCCTTAGGAGGTGAATTTTGGAAAATCATCTTTTAGTACCCGCCTACGTCATAAAAAAAAAACTTTATTGCAAATTTCACGCTCCTAGTCTTAGTAGTCTGTTTTTTTTTTACTGGCCTGTTGGTTTAGTGGTTAGTGGCCCTGACTGCTATGCCGGAAGTCGTGGGTTCGATTCCCATCCAGGACAAATGTATGTGCGATGAGCACGATTATTTGTTCTGTGTCTGGGTGTAATTTATCTATAATATGTATGTATTTAGAAATATATAAGTATGTTTATCAGTTGTCTAGTACTCATAACACAAGCTCTGCTTAAATTGGAACTAGACGGCGTTGTGTGATAGTTGTGGAATATAATTATTATTATATTATTGTTAATCAGTTTCTCTTTTTATATAATATATTGATGTTAGTGAAAGTTTCAATGGATTATGATGGTTTCAGTTTTTGTGATGATTGGAAACAGAATTTGTTTAGCAAGTATTTTACGACTTGGCACTATTGCTTAACTACTTAACTCAATATATAATGTTTTTATATAAACTAGCTTCTGCCAGCGACTTCGCCCGCGTGAAAGTAGGTTTTTCCATATAAACTTTGGTCCCTCGTTTCCTCCCCTTAGGGGTGAATTTTGGAAAACCCTCTCTTAGTGCTCACCTCCGTTACAAAAGTAAACCTTGAACAAAACCTTCTCTTAGTGCTCACCTCCGTTATAAAAGAAAACTTTGTACAAAATTTTACGAAGTGCTCATCTCCGTTATAAAAGAAAACCTTGTGTAAAATTTTACGCTCCTAGGCCTTGTAGTTTCGGCGATGCGTTGATATGTCAGTCAGTCACTTTCTCCTTTTATATATGTTTATAGATGAACGTAATGATGAAATTCACTATCTTATCTTGGTCGTGTGCAATTCAGGCTTATTTTTAAGATTAAGTTCAAGAAGGCCAGAGGCCCCCACGTGCTCTTAAAGCGATCGTTTTGGCAACTTGGAACTGTTAAGGGATGGAGCTATAATATAGGGTGTATAGCTCCATCCCTTTTTCTCGCTCGCATCCTTGATATTTTAACACGTGATAAGGCCCCTGATTGAGGCAGTTAATGCTATCGTAATAGATAAGGTCTGTTATCGAGTCCAATTCCAGAAATTCCTTTAAATAAGAATTGTGAGAATCGCTGGCAGTAGAAGAAATACTCAGCAATCGCCGTTGTTTTATGGAATAAGATTCTTACTGCCAATACTTAGATCCTAGTGTCGTAACAGTAGGTAAACTGAATTAATACCATGTAGCTACCAGAATGGACCGATGATCTGGTGAGGGTCGCGGAAATCCAATGAATGCGAGACGCACAGGATCAGTCTTTATGGACACACTTGGGGGAAGCCTACGGTCCAACAGTGGACGTCTTTCGGCTGAAATGATGATGATGATGACCAAGTCGATTAAATAAAAAGTAATACCTAATGATAATAAGTTGCCAATGCACATTTTTGTTAGGTAGGATTTCTGAGCCAATGAACAGTGTCAAGTGTCACATCTAAAGCTTGTTTAGTCATTGTTGTTACAAATTAGTGACGACCTGATTTGATATCATGGATACGATATACCTAATTCATATTATCCATGTTTGTACCAAAAATTTTTTTTTTGTCGGGCTTGCGGACGGCAAGCATTGGGTAACTGGCCGTCCGACCGACCGGTAACCGTCCGAACCGAGCCGCGCCTCAAGGAGATGTCAGCAACTGTAGGGGCCCAGCAGGGTCGAAGCCTACTGGGACCAAGGGTCTGATTCTGAAAGGAAGACTCGGCCCCGATACGAAAGGCAACGAAGGAACAGGAGTGGGTTTTTAGTCAGTAAAAGTCTGACACTATCTCTCGCTCCGCCCAAGAGTGAGGGATGTCATAAGATGATTTTCCCACCGAAAAAAAAAATCTAATTTTTTGTGTTTTTGTTTTTGTATTCTTGGTTGGTTTTCTCAACATTTCTTAGCTAATAACTAAAATTAGTTGTTAGCTAGTTGTTGTTTATTTCATCACCACTGCTCTCAAAACGGTGAAGGTAAACATTGTGAGGAAATCGGCATGTCCTAGAACCAAAAATTCGAAGACATGTGACATCCACCAACCCGCACTGGGCCCGCGTGGTGGATTACGGCCCATTCCCTCTCCTAGAGAGGAGGCCTAAGTCCCAACAGTGGGAACATTATAAGGCCGAGTATGCTATTCTATGCTAGTTGTTAGCTAAAAAGAAAATAATTTCAAAAATTTCCTACGGTAATAATTCTCAAATGCCAACTACCGTCAAAGGAAAATAAAACGCGATATCTATTCGTAAGTTGGGTTTCCAATTACAGATTAACTCTCCCGGTTGTAGACGATAATTTATTTGATATTCAATCTGATAGCCACATTAATTTTGTACCTGTAATGAAACTGAATTTCTCCCTACCTTAGCCGTTCCTTTGAGAGTTTAGGTTGTAACATCAAAAGTTTAAATATTTTATTCGTATTGATTCGATAGTATTCCGATTTAAGAAATATATTCCCCTCTTTGTTATTTATTGATGATAAAGATTATATGCTACATAATGTATATATTGAAAAACTAGGAACAATAAAAAAGCTTGTGATTTGCTTACCTCAAGGTGTAATATGGTTGGACTGTGCCATACTTTTAATAACTTTATGTAATTACCCATATTAGCAAATAAATGATTATGAATTATTCCATTTATTTAATTATTTACACATATTAATTACATTTTTAAATATTTCTTAAAAATAAAAAAAAAACATTAAAAAAAACATTTAAAAATATAAAAAATAGTAGCCCACCGGCATCGGGAACAGGGTCCAAGCTACCGGTGGTCAGGGCTCCTGAGAGAGGAATCTCCGAACAATACGCGCCGTGTCCAGGAGTACTGCCTTCTGAATCAAGCCCTTGATCCAACTGCCTAACGAGAGCCTCTTCAGATGTTGGTCGAGGCTCTTGGCAATTAAGCCATTGGCCGTCACGACTATCGGCGCAATGATTGCTCTATCCACTTCCCACATGTCGACAACCTCGCGAGCTAAGTCAAGATACTTAGTTTGCTTATTATGAATTATTATTATTATGAAAAGTGATATATCTTAAAACTAGATAACCATAGATTTATGATTGTCTAGATTGAAGACATAAAATTTATAGATGAAGGAATATATTTCTGGTCGATATTACGATATTATTATAGTACGAGTACTATAATTGTCATGTGCGTTTTGGGAAATGACGTGTTATTGTAGAATCGCGACGTATGAAAGCAACATAAAACAGTGTAATGTGTTGTTCAAGCGAAATAAAATTGCGCAAAGGTCATCCACCTTTGCGTTACAAAATTAAAATTATTGGCTCGAGTTGAACATAAAGATTTATCTCCATCAGCCTCGCAACGCTTCATAGGTATGTTATTAACAACAATACTCTTAAACGTCAATGAGTTTACTACTTTGAGCAGCTAAAAATTATTGGGTATGAGTAGGGTTGTCAACAGCTGTACTCTAATATACTAGAGTATTATAGGTACTTTGTTTTGTGGAAGAATACTTTATAATCTACGAAGGTATAATAGAGTACGCACTTTAATTCAGATTTTGAATTAAACTGGATGAAATTATGCTATTTCAGTATTTGTTGAAAGAATCTTAGTCTTCTTGGTTAAAATTGCAAAGTGACGGTAAAATCAATCTGTGGCTTCATCGAAACTGTTCGGTAGTCGTACGATTATTTTAAAACAACATATTTGTTTAGCAAAAAGTATAACAGTCAAGGGTACTCTTTTTTCTAACAATGTCATTCGTATCTCATTTTGTCCTTCTGGAATCAGACAATGCTCATTTGCTACCAGAGTAGGTGACAACCCTAGCAAACCCATGAGTAACTTTTTCCGGTTTCAAAAGTTTGTAAGTGTGACTATAAAATTCGTTATATCAAGAATCCTCCGTGCCCCAGACAGCACCTTAATCCATTTCTCCTGGCAGTAATTAGTAAATCTTTGACGGTCATTACGGATAATCAGAAAAAGACAAAAAATGCAACACCAGTCTTAGGGCTATCGTTTTCCCAGTTACTGTGCTATGGAGGTCAGACGGTCGGTCACTCTGTGTAAAATACTAGTTTTTAGCTGCATTCTTTTAGAGTGAAAGCCGGCCCCAACATAGTTGAGAAAGGGTGAGGCAGATTGATTGATTACAGTGTTGGTCGGGAGATCGTTCATATTCATAAGTACTTTCACACCCTAAGGGCCTACGCAGGCTAGGACGGCATGGCAATAATACAAATTTCCAGGTGTATCAAACGATTTTTTTCAATACACTTACGGAAAAATAAAGAAACAGGGCGCAACTCGTGAGGGTCTAAGCGACCAGCCTGACCAGCCTCAATAAATTGTGACGGGGCGAGCTCGTGTACTTTTCCGCACTAGTGCAGAAAATACGTTTGTTTCGTGCCTTACCTACTAGGTCAACATTACAAATGCGGTCAATTGTTTTTTTTTTTACTTTGTACTATAATTATTTAAACATCAAGAAAAGTGATGAAAAGAGAAAATGTGTGACTACATGAACAAGTATTGAAGCGGAGTATGTATTGATTTCTACAAAAAAAAAAACACAAGAACCGCTGGATCAGAAATGCCAGGAAACGACACCGAAAGAAGTTCCAGAAAAAGATGACGGGCAGCTGGATTACGTTTTAAAAGAATGACCTAAAATCACAGAAAACTGAGAAGAATGAAGGAATGCCTTTGCCCTTCAGTGAGATGCTCATAATAAAATCTTTCCTCTGATTCCAAAAACCACAGTCATGGTAAATTAAGCAATATCTTTACTATCTCGTAAATGGCGGTATTTAGCACACGCTGTGATCCCACGATATAAAAACGATGGATGACCCAATATCATTCATATACGACAAATAAATAAAGCAATATTCAAAGCCAACATGCGGCTGAATATTAATGATGAGAGATATAAAATTTCCGTTCAACACGATATGTTTGTTGCCTTGTCCATTAGTTGGTGCATTGCCAAGCGATATCCAACATATGGACGACGCATTGTTCTATGAAGTATATTATAAACGGTATTATTATGTCGTTTACATATATACCGTGACTTAATTGGTTTTTAAGGTTACGTACTTTGAAAGGAAAAAAACGGAACCCTTATTGGATCACTTTTTTGTCCGTCCATCTGTCTGTATGTAAAGATCGTTTATCTCGGGAACGTGTGGAGATATCGAGTTGAAATTAAAACCATATAATCATGTCTGCGGTCCCTTAAAGCTGTGAAAAAAACAAATTTCTGAGTTTACGAAAAAAATAGATACGGTCGTTTATGTAGCAAAAAACGTATATTTGGACACTCTCAAGGGAATCAAAATTCATATGGTACTTCCCGTTGACCTAGAATCCTGAAATTTGGCATGTACCATGATTTCTCAGCACAACTATAGGAAAAAATCTGAAAATATAGTTTTCTTCAGATTTACGAGTAGAGGTGTGCCACAAAAAAAAAACCTTTTTTTGCGATTCGAAAAAATCTGCGTAAATCAAGCCGAGAATTGAATTGTTTTTATAGGTAAGTTTGTACGGAACCCTCAGAGCGCGAGTCCAACTCGTACTTGCCCGGTTTTTTTATATGCCTTGTTGATGTAGTGTCTTTTAGTGGTTAAATTGCAATGAATTCCTGATGAATTGTCGAAGTTTATTGAATACGCCTAGAATTTTGTATATCTCATGCCGCTTGAGAAGAAAACTCGTAAAACCTCGTAAGTGAATTTAAGACTATCATTTAGATTAAATAAGCATAAGCATAGTCAGCCTTTTTAATGTTCCCACTGCTGGGACTCAGGCCTCCTCTCTAGGAGAGGGAATGGGCCGTAACCCACCACGCGGGCCCTGTGCGGGTTGGTGAATATCACATGTCTTCAAAATATTTAGTTCCAGGACATGCCGGTTTCTTCACGATGTTTTCCTTCACCATTTTGAAAGCAGTGGTGATGAAATGAATTACACAAATTAATACGCCACTTTTTTATTAAACTCGGCCACCACTGCTTTAGATTAAATAGTCATTGGTAATCATCACTTTTGGCAAGCTTTTGAGGTTTCAGATTGAATTAGAAACGTTAATAAACTTTACTAACGGAAATATCTTAACAGGTATTTATTATGTATTTACTTACTTTGAAACATTACAATCCAACATAATAATAAATGTTTTACGTATTATGTAACCTTTTTTATTATTTCTTAACTCAGGGTTATATATTTTCATCTGAAAATGTCGTTTGTAATAATTTAAGAAATATAATATGTATCAGTAGATATATATTTTATTGGCAACTAGGTCAGTGATAGATTGTATGCCTACTAATAATTTAAAAAGAAATCTTTACCAAAAAAAAAATGCGTATTTATCTCCATAAATTACACTTTAAACACCCAATATCTTATTTGGCAGAAAAACATAAGCACATAAATAGGTGAATATATAATTTGTGGGAGATCTGGAGTCTAAACTGGGCCTAAGCCTGTATCTTAGAACTCCAGAATCAACTTGCCGCTGCCAGCGGCTTCGCCCGCGTGAAATTAGAAATTTATCCTAAGGGAACATACTCCCAGAATAAAAGGTCTCATAGATGCTACTCCAGGACATGGACCTTTGAGTCAAATTTCATCCAAATCCCTACAACCGTCCGAGAGTGAAAAAGTAACAAACATACACACACACACACGCAAAAACTGTCGCCTTTATAATATTAGTGTGATCTAATATTATAGTCATATACGAATATCATATATACGTATAATTATCAGAAAAATGCTGAGAGTTCGTACCTTTAGAAAATGATTGCATTCCATTCTTTCGTTCGAAGACTGATTCAACCGAAAGTAATAAAACTCTTTCATGAACAAGTTCGGAACATAACTACACGTAACAAAAGTAGAAGTATTTACAACAGTAAGTCTGAAACCCAACGCATGTCGACCACTAGTAATGAAAACCAGAACTTTTGCAAAGGATTCATTCGTTCCCGGTCAGAATCGCAATACAGGTGATCCCACAGAGCATTGACACGCTTTAGTGGCCACTGATAAAGTCGCATTATGAAAACTTTTTATATAAGTCAAGCATGCCACCGTTTACCTACCTATAGGAATTAACGGATGTTTACAAACAGATTAAAAGATAAAAAGAAAAAGATTTTATTTTAGTGCTATTTGCATTTACAAATAGCACTGAAATAAAATCGTTTTCCGAAAACAGGATCAAAACTGGTTATTAAATGAAGCAGCATTTCAAATATTGGAATGACAGTGAGAGCAAGATGGGGATATCTCGCTTTGTCTTATGTATCCATGTAAACTAATGGCAGTGACGTTCAGTTTGTGCACATTTTTCTGTTAATTGACAATCTCACCTTCCACCAGATTTGAAAAGTCTTAATAACTTAATTTAACAGTATTACCAGCTAGTTTTAAGTATTTGAAATTGTAATCTGTGGAGAACGTAGTGGGTAGCATGATTGTTTTATAATGTAATATTTAAGCTGTTATGAATATCCCATATTGTGCTACTGTTTGTTTTTCCTTAAATAAATAAAATAATTTAGAACCGAATTGAACTTCTTTCTATTTGCTATTTTAGGTCAAGTTAATTTTTGAAACAAATCGTAAGAAAATATAAGTCAAGTATTCAATTCCGATATCATTATCTTGTTCTCATTCTGATTTATTTGAGGCCAGCGAAAGTTTCAAACTTTTTCTTTCAAACTTCTACATTAATGACATGACTATGCCAGCTGAAAATGCTCAACGCGATTACGCTACCACTTTTAATAGCAATGGTATATTTTGTGGACGCTACCAGTACGGCGCGACGTTCCGTAGTCTATGTGTCATCCCAAACAAGTCACCGCGGAACCCAGTGTTAGTTGGCAAACTTTCTATAAAATAAACGCTCCTACCCTTACATTAAAATCCTTTTGACTCCAGCTTAAAATTAATAGGCCATTCATAAACGTGGCCCAATTATATTATGTTTTAATTACAGGCCTAACTTAATTTCGAAACAAAAGAGTTTCCTTATTTTTTTAAATTAAATTATGGGCGGGGGAAGTCGGTGTTACTTTTACGGGTCGTAACGAGGAGCGTAAAATCAAGGTTGCTATGGCAGCCCTGACCTCATTCTACTAATTCTTTACATCATTTTTTTTTTTGTTTCATTACAATTAATAAGGAAAAATTGAGATGTTAGGACAAAGTTTATATTAATTTTGAAGACGTTTTGTGTTGTTATTTGTTAAATGATTAAAAAAGCAATACAGTTTTATTTTCAGTTATTTTTTTTTTTTTTTGTAGTCAGCGTCGAACTGGACCGACGAGTGTTTTGGCGTCCTATTCGCCAGAGACGTGTGTCGATCTCGTTGAGCTCTTCAATCCCCATAGGTGACAGAAGAGCTAACGAGATGGAGTATTTGGTCGTGGATATGCGACCCTGGCGGAATAAACGCGAGATTGTTTGTCGGATATATCCGATGGAGGCGATTACAAAGTTAAACCTTCTTCAAAATTCACAACATGCATTTTATTGCAGTAGGGGAGTATTTTAAAAGTTATATAAGTATTTAGAATTCTTTGTTGTTCAATGACTTGTCAATGGCAATATGGTAAGCACTCGGTGTTTGTTCCCTGTGTTGCTGACATACCAATAGTGTTAATTAGAGAGCTACAGACTGTTCACACTTGAATGGGATTCTGTATTGTCGTTACATCTTGTAGCTATGCCAAACATTCTTAACAAAATTTTGTAGATATTCCTTAGTCAAATATTAGTAGTCCTAGTTTTAGTCCAGGCTCCTCCTTCTGTGATCGTAAGGGAGAGAACGGGATAGTGCAGGTAGTAGAGAGTTGCGGACGAGACGATCTCCGGCCACCGTAGGCGCGGACTTGCGGGTTCGCGGGCAACGCGTAACTCGCCGTCTGGCCATCCTGTCGACGGTGCGTTGCATTCCACGCGTGCCTCACAGAGATGCCAGCAAAATGGGGCCCACTCGGGCTGATACCTGACAGGACTGCATGAATGTTCGGAATATTTACCGTGGCCTGGAAACTTCAAAGGCAATTGAAGGAACACTGATAGGTTTTAGTTAGTAAAAGTCTTACACTCCACCACTCCACTGTGTAATTTGAGGATTTTCCACCTCAAAAAAAAATAGTTTTTTTTTACTTTACGTCTAGTCTATTCACAATATCGTATACCTAGATACATATTCCATTCACCTACAAAGTTTATTCAGATATTTTATTCCGTTTTTATAAACGAAACATTAAAAACTCTGGCGCAATTTTCCGCGACTAATTGTATAACGTATTCGAAAAGCATGCAAATGAGTCGCGTTTGCATATGTTTGGCACACATTATGGCCGATAATGTTTTCTAAAAATATCATATAACAAACATGTGTAGTCCTGCGTGGCCAAGCTTTTGTCGTGGTTCCTATGTTGACAATAATGTTGGTCGAGTGTCGTAATTAAAGAACAAATCGCGATTTGAGGAAAAGTATATTAGTGAATTCTTCACAGTGACTTTTTATTATTATTTCGCTTATTATTCATTATCTCTAGGTACATATAAACATTTTTAAATATTTCTTAAAACACATAAATAATACCTATTTAAAAATATAAAAAAAATTTAGTCTGCCGTTGTCGGGAGCAGGGTCCATACTACCGATGATTATGGTCCAGAGACAGAAATCTCCTCACGATTCAAGCCGTATCCAGGAATACTGCCTTCTGTCTTTGATCCAAACGCGCATTTTTAAAACATTTTCGGACATGGAAAGTTCGGGAGGTTCCTGCATCGGATCACATTGTGTGGATCGCCTGGAGGTCACGGTGGAGTATACGGTAGAGGGTATACCTCGACTCTACCGCCTGGGTAGAGCACCGCCGTGTCCTCGTGGAGGCGATCGGCATCAACGATCTCTCGCGCCAGGCCTTGGTACATGCCATGGTCCGGTGCGAGGAGGAGTGGCAGGCGGTCACCTTCTTCTGCGAAGCAGTAATACTAGCAAAGGAGGCGGCCGCACGCGTGAGACAGTGGCGCTCGCGTCGTTCCACGCGCGCCTCAAGATGTCAGCAACCGTAGGGGCCTAGCAGTCTGTTGACTGCTGGGCCCCGCCTACTGATACCATGGGTGACGCGAAAGACATCCCCGGGTCTCTGAAACAATGGTAAAAAAGGAACTGGAGTGGATTTTTAGTGTGTTAAAGTCTAACACGCCCTCTCGCCATGTCATTAGATGGTTTACCCACCCAAAAAAACACTGTATTTTTCGGTATGCGGTCACCACTACAGAACCTTTTGCTCCAATGTGCCGTGCGCACTGCCACTTAAATTTGGTGATTCTTCGAACTATACCTGTAACTAAACCACTGAAAACCTACTCTACCGTAACATCAGGTATCCAAATAGAACCGAAGCCATAATAACAGAAGCATTATAAAAAGCATGTTGTATCAAATTCACCGGTAATCATCGGTTCCGTCATACCGGCTGGTACAGGCTGAATAGCCATATCAGTAATTGCTAACGTCATCGATACCTTACGCTCTAGAAACCGTGTTTACTTACACCAATGGGGAGAATGTACCTGAATGCGCACCTATTTGTGATTGAATGGCAAATCGGTGTACAATTGACTAAGTTTGACTATAAGTCATTATAGTCTTGTATTTGAATAGAATTCTAAATACGAGTACTTTGGTGTCCCGGACACCAAGAGTAAATAGGATGAAGCAATTATACTAAAATGTGTGTTTAGTGTCAGCATTTTTAGAATTCCGTAACCTCAGTCGACAAAAACGGAACCCTTATAGAATCAGTTTGTTGTCCGTCTGACGAGAACCAATTTGTCAGGAACGTGTAGAGGTTAAGAAATTAGTATTGGGAGCACTGAATAATTCAAACTTCTAAGTCAATGCTATCTAAAGATAAGAGCATTTGTGCTCGATTTAAGCGCAAACTTTGACATTCGCAATGAAGTCAAGGCTTATAGGGTACTTCCCGTTCACATAGAATCCTGTTTGACTAAAAGCAAGGCCTCATAGCACAAGTAAAAAGAGTCTGTAAATTGAGCAAGTAGTTACATCACAAAATACTTTTTTGCACTCAGAAAAATCTTCAAGAATCTGACTATTTACATAGGTTTTTTTTTATTGGGTGGGTAAACCGTCTTATGACAAATCTTCTTCTCAATCTTGGGCGGAGCGGGAAATAATATCAGACTTTTACTGACTAAAAACCCACTCCTGTTCTTTCTTTGTCTTAGTCCCAGGGCCCTGGGTTTCACATTTACGCAGGTAAGTTTTTTACGGAACCCTCTGTGCGCTAGTCCGACTCGCACTTGAATGGTTTTTTAGTAAGGTACGTACATTAAACTTGCATTTTAATATTTTCCTATTTTGTATGTTCTTGTCAAATGTAGCTTTAACCGGGTCAAAAAACGATAGCTCACCGTCCAATCGGGCCTGGGTATCAATAAGAACACACAACTCCAACGGACCAACGGTCCGGACTAAGCGTTTCGCTTCGTCGTTTATACCACGTACATCGAAGGACTGGAACAATTTGCCTGCTGCGGTCTTCCCGTCCAACTATAATATAGGTGTCTTCAAGGCTAGAGTGAATAGGCTCTTAATAAACTAGTGCGCCTGACCATCAATGATTGCATCTCCGCTTACCATCAGGTGGGATCGCAGTCAAGCACTGGTTAATATCAATTAAAAAAAAAAAAAAACTATACAAAGCTTTAAAGTTCTATATTTTTTTTTAAATAAACTAAATATAAAGTTCTAAACCACCAAGGAACTCAAGTGATAGTACAACAGGTACATACCTAAATAAAAGGTTGAAGACATTGGTAACTTCGAGAATGTTCCTCTTGCAATTCTTGTTATGAAGATTCTGTTAGCGGAAGAGACTTTCATCTTGTTTTACGAAACCTCGTCTTGATTTGAACAACATCAGAAGGAAACTCTTGCAATTGTGAACCCAATTAACCTTCAAACAAATTATTTAATAATACGTTTCAAATAAGTATAAGAAAGTCAATGACCTCGATCTGTCAAATGTTGATTAAAAAGTACAGTTTGCAAAGAAATCTTATTTGCTCATCAATAAGGCATATTTTTGCTTTGTTTTACTGAGTCTTAATTAAAAGTAGGTAAAATAAAAAAGGAATAAATTAAAAAAAAAATAATTAATTATTAGCAACAATTCGTCTTCTTCCATTTGGCACTACCCAAACACTTCACATAGTGCCGCAGAGATGAGAAGAAATGTAGAAATGGAATCTGATTAAACTTTTTTCGTTCATGATTCGTAAACAAAATTAAATTTTTAAATTTTATTGTTTTGCTCACCCTACCCAATTTCTTCGATTTGACAGCTATCACGTCATAACATAGCGCAAAATCGATCATTTTCTTCTTTACTTTTCACAATTAAGTAACTTTTTCTTTGTCTTACATAGAATTTTAAAAAAATTAGATCTCTTGCCAAAATGTTAACAATGACATTAAAAAAATATTTATGCAACGGAACCGGGGCAGTTCCGCAGAAGTAGAACAAAAATTAACGCTACTGCGAAAACAGCTGCGATTTACAAGGAAAAGAGTTTTTTGGGACAGTTTTTGATGGAACTGCTGAGCAGGTAGTGGCAAAATAATGAGGAGCGAAAGAATGTTAGGTTATGTTAAAATTCTGCTAATTTATTTGTTTTATTTATTTACTACCGACTCACCCTAGCTTTCCACGGTATTGTACACATAAACCTTCCTCCTGATTATTTTTTTTCGTGTGGGAAAATCAAAAGCCTACTCCTGTTCCTTCTTTGCCATTTTTCTAGGGCCCCAGGGATCTCTTTCGTATTACCCATGGCCCTAGTAGGCTTCAACCCTGCTGTACCCCTTTTTTTTATTGGGTGTGAAAATCATCTTATGACAAATCTCGCTCTTGGGCGGAGCGGGAGATAAAAAACATCGCATTCTGCGAATTTTGTGTGGTTTTGAGACATAATGTAAATCTATTTTTTTTTAATCCGTCAGTAATACAAACAGCGATCAAAATCTCATGTCAATAAAATAATTAAAAAGGTAAAATCACACATGGCTACATAATTATCCGATCAAGCGACATAATTGCTTATTGGGTGTAACATTAATGATCATTTTAATGTGTTAATAAAATTTCGGGAGCGCGCCGAACAAATCGTTAACTTACTCTATATGTGCGTAAGGTAATCATCGGCTGCCTCGATTTGTTCATCTGGAAGTACTCGCATATGTTTGTTATGACAACTGCCAGTTATACGTGTATTATAATTATTCTTGTATATATTTTACGGATATTGAATATATTAGGGGAAGTTTGAAAGTGGCGCCAGTGACTGAAAAGTTGAAAGGGAATCGTTTGTCTTGGTATGGTCATGTGAAGAGGAGGGATGAAACGCATGTTACTAAAAAAGTTATGAGTTTACATGTGGATGGATGGAGAGGAAGAGGGAGACCAAAGAAAAGATGGATGGATTGTGTGAAGAGTGATATGAAAGAAAAGGAAGTTAGTGATAGCATGACGAGTAACAGGGCAGAGTGGAAGAAAAAAATGTGTTGCGCCGACCCCAAATAATACGGGATAAGGGCAGGAAGATGATGATATTTTACGGAAAGAAGCTGAGCTCACTGAAGGGGTTTTGATTACAATCAACAATGCAAGCAACAAGATTCGATACTGTCAGGCAGACGAAGATACACCGTGTATTGTGTATACCTACTTATTGTGTTATATTTACGTTTCTGACGTACTGGGGGTTTAACATTTTTTTTATTTTTTCTTAAAACACACCTAAATCATATAAAAAAATATAAAAAAAATAGTAATCTGCCGGTGTTGGGAGCAGGGTCCAAGCTATCAGTGATTAGGGCTCCATAGACCGAAACCTCCTCACGATTCAAGCCGTATCGAGGAATACTGCCTTCTGTATCAGCCTTTGATCCAACCGCGTATTTTTTTTTTAATGATATATAGTTGCGCTTGACTTCGATCCCACCTGATTGTAAGCAGTGATACAATCATCGATGGTGAAGCGCACTAGTTTATTAAGAGCCTATTCACTCTAGCCTTGAAGACACCTAAATGATAGTTGGTCGGGAAGACCGCAGCAGGCAAATTGTTCCAGTCCTTCGATGTACGCGATATAAACGACGAAGCGAAAGGCTTAGTCCGGACCGTTGAAGTTTCAACATGGAGTGTTAAAAAGTCATGCGTGCGAGTGAGAAAGAGGGATAAAGCTATGCACACTATATAGCTCCATCTCTTTAACAGTTCAATTTAGGCCGTCAAATGGAGCTCGTGGTACGGCCTCTGTACACTCAAAAATTAACACTCGTCATACTAAATTATTTATTTTTTTGAAAACCACTGAATACGAATCGAAAAAATATTGGCAATTCTTAATATTATAGTTGACAGTTTTTTTAATGTACTATCATTTATAACACAGGTTTTTATGACGAACTTATTTAGTATGAAGCATAGAATTATTATTTTAAAGCTTGTAGATGACTAAATCATAATAATCGTATCATTTATCTTCTGTCACTTATAACCATCATTTACTAGAGCGAGAAAGCGAGCGGGAGTGCCATCACACGCAGAGAATCAACGAGGCGGTCGACAACACGCAAAAAAGAGGTTGTTATACGTGGCGCTATATTCAAGCTAAGACACTTAATATAATTAAATAAATTTAGAATTATTGCAAACGTCGAATGATTTTAATAAATCTTACAATATATTAAACTCTACCTCCTACCTCTCTACTCTCCAATCTATCAAAATTCAATACTTTATAATCTATCAGCGTCCTGTCGAAAAGAAAGAGTTTACAATTATACGAGACTAATTATAAACTAACGTAAGGATTTTACAATTACTCAGTGGCATACCCACATACCGAAAGAATACTGTCTTTAGAAGTTAACCCATTACCGCAGACCCAGACCCACAGAACAACAAAACTATTAGATCTACTATTCTGATTTGGTACAAATGGCCAACATAAGAACAATAGAATTATACCAGTGTGTGATTTCAACTAGGTAGTACAAGCCAATCTATGCCTATTCACAAGTTGAAATTGCCAACAAGGTACTTGAATCTGCTTTATCGGGTAAATACCAGTAAATACCGATAAATACTGATACAAATTATATTATTGACGGTATCAGAGTGGACTGCCGATTCCAATGTAACAGGATACTTCACAATATATTTGTTTGATTCGTTTTGATTAAAATTAATCTGATAATTGATGTATCCGTCGGTACTCAAGTAACAGTTAGTGCAAATTACATTTTGTTATATTCTGTTCATGTGAATTTATTTAATACAAATATTTATTTATTTATTAAAACTTTATGCACTAGTAAGAAACACTGTACAAAGGCGGACTTAATGCCTTAGGCATTTTCTACTAGTAGATCTTAGGGTGGTATAAAAACAAAACATGGTTGGTGCAGCTTAATGGTAAAGGAAAAGAAATACAAATATAAATATATACTTTGATACATACATACAAAATAACAACGTAATTATGAAAAACGAGAGACGAGAGAGATCGTTTCGTTTAAACGATATTGTGTGACTGGATTATTTATTTGTGTTGAAAGTTAGCACAGGAAGGTGAGGATTTGTCAAAGGTAGGATATATAGATAAGGAAGAAAGAGGAAGTCTGTAGTCTGTATTTTAAAATAATTATATTATATATTTAAAATAATAAAAAAAACTTTTGACAAAAAAAAACCGACTTCGCTAAAAAAAAAACACTAAAACGATCAAAACAACATTAATTTCAGAAGTCGGTGTTAAATTAGAAACAAAAAATACCGAGAAACACCAGTTTTTCCACCACAAACAAAAGTTTTTTATTTCACACTTTTTAATAACGATACACTTATAGCCAGAGTACCTATTTTTCATGACAATTCCAATTAACCCAAACACTGCCAGGATACATTGTTTTATTATGAAGTTCCCGCGTCCACCTTCCACCTTCCGACTCCATCATCAGATCACTTCGATGAAACATTTTCAACATAAATATTCAGAACCATTTATTTATTTGTATCGTCATAGTCGCTTAACTATCTTTATTGTGATATCTATGTGAGTATGAAGGTCCGTTAGCCATTTGTGACTTATCGTATATATATACAGTTTTCAGATTTCCTGAGAGAGTCGAAATATACGTTTTTTGCGACATAAACGGCCGTATCTTTTTTTTTCGTTGACCTGAGTATATGGTTTTAAATTCAACTCGATACCTTCACGCGTTCTCAAGATAGAGGGTCTTGACAGACACACGGATAACAAAGTAATCCTATAAGGGTTCCGTTTCTTCCTTTTGAGATACGGAACCCTGAAAAATTATGGATGATTACAATACTTACGTTTGTAATTTATCTAAATATCTGAATCTAAGCATAATTATTCCAGTAACATAGAGTTTTATGTTCTATTCAATTCAACTGGTGAATCAGACCATGCACCACCAATGTTTTCACTCTCTGACTTCGTGTTTAAGGTTCACTTCTTGCCAATATACTGCCAAAGGCCTCACAAGACGTCTGACTGATTGCATTGTACATGTGATTTATGTGTAATGTCTCGATACAGGAGCCCCACTGTGGGCCGTTAAGCGGAAGACGGCGTAAGATCAAAGCGGTCACTCGAATACTACATGATGGCTGACCAAATCGGTTCCTAGTTGACAAATTGTCTACAATGTTGGTGTAGAGCAGTTTTGTGACCAGCCATGATTTTTCGATTTCCTTGTAAATAACCATTTTGTTTCTTTGTGGATGCTTGTTAGCAATAGTTGGAGAATTAACAAGCTGTATCATGATGTGGAGTTATTTTGAATTAATCTATATTTTATCTATACATTTATGTATACATATAAATAAAATTGAAGTGTCTGTTTGTAATATCAAAATATAGTTTTTTTCTAAATGCATTTTTTTATTTTATTTTTTAGGTGGGAAATCATTTAATAAGATCTCTCGCACTTGGGTAGAGTGAGAGGGAGTGTCAGACTTTTACTGACTAAAACCCACTCATTTGTTCCTTCTTTGCCTTGCGTTTCAGGGCTCCGGGGTCCAGCTAAATGTATGAAACTGTATTCGATACCTAACAGAAATTAAATATTTAAAATTTTTGTCTGTCTTTCTGTTTGTTCCAGCTAATCTTCGGAATGGTAGGATTGATTTTAACGGGACTTTTACTGGTAGATAGGAGACGTTATAAGGAGTAACTTTTATTTTAGAAAAATAATAAGAGTTCCACGCAAAAAAATCTTCTAGTAATTGTGACCAAATGGCATTGTACTATTTTAAGAGTCTGGTGCAGATGAAGCCGCGGGTATCAGTTAGTATATAAGAAAAAGAGAAGGCTTGATTCACAGATTCAACAACGCCCAGTCTAAACATTTAGACTGGTTTCTTTTACACGCTGTAGACGAGGAGTTTTTTTTAAATTTCACTCTTATGGAGGTAAAAAGAGGTTTCATGCGAGCGAAACCGCGAGCATTAGCTTGTTGAAAATAAAACAAAGTACTCCCATTGCTTGTTTAAAAATAATAACGGCTAGTAAGATATAGGAACCTAACATTAGACTACGCAGCGGCGTGATCAACAAAAAACAACACTCGAATTTACGTCCGTATGACAAAGCACGATCAAAATAAGTCAGAATTATTTAACGCACAGTTTTTTGTGTCGTTGCTATGAAGAGACATGGAATGTGAGCGGCTCATGTGACGCTGTCTCTCTAAAATAATAAATGGCTGCTCTAAACAGTACCGTGTCTCATTTTGACTGAACAACAGCATTTTCTTTTGTTTTCCTCGATCGTGATCACTGTTTTTGTTGACTTTGATTTGACAAGACATTAGTACTTTTTTTTTGAGGTGGGAAACCATCCAATGTAGAAAACCCAGTCTAGGGAGCGATAGAGCGAGAGGGCGAGTCAGAATTTTATTGACTAAAACCACACTTGAGTTACCCTTTGCGTTTTTGGTCACGGGTTGTGTGAAAGTAAAACCCCGGGCCCTGGGACCAAGGCAAAGAAGGAACAGGAGTAAGTTTTTAGTCAGTAAAAGTATAACACACCCTCGCGCTCCGCCTAAGAGCGGAGGATGTCATTGGATGATTTTCCCACCTAAAAGGATTTGCATACTACTTAAAATGTATATGTCCCGTGTTTTTTCTTATTCTTATTTATTTCGGTCTCTTTTCTACCACTGGGTTTAATAGTAGGTTTTTTAAAGTCAATCTGTGTTTGTAGTGTGAAAGTGAAACGCGGAGCCCTGGGACGAAGGCAAAGAAGGAATGTTTTTAGTTAGTAAAAGTCTGCGGGATTTGTAATAAGATGATTTTCCAACCTAAAAAAAAAGCAATACATATCTTGAAAATTTTGAGTGAGGTCACTTTTACTCTAAAAGATCAAATAAATAAATACAAATAATTCATTTTCTTTTCCCAAAATTCGTACTACGTCTAGTAGCTGAAGTGAGCAATTCAGCTACTAGATGTAGTACTTTTTCACAGGCAATTTTAGACAAAACTGCCTGTGTTAGGGCATTTCGCTCTTCCGAAACTTAAAATTAGGCAATGTACCTAATAAAAATTTATTTCAAATAAATAGTTTATTTAAAACCATTTCTACCAAGGATGTTGATCACCAAAAACATATCCATAGTCACTGTTAACAACATAACTTGAAACCATTTCTATACAGATAGTCAATCTTAGGGACAGTTCAATTCGGTTCGGTACTCACCACATTCAATACACAGTAAAACAGTCGTGTCACCAACACGCCTTAAGTAACACACGACGAGACTTCCGACCATCGGTGCTCGCAGAATATACGGGGACTGTGTTTCACTAATGTTTGTATACATCTTCATGTCTGTATTCAGTTTCAGTGAGATAATCTATAAAGGGAACATACAGATACAAAGTTATTGATATACTGAAGTTCTCGTCTTGTGTTGCTGTAGGACGTAGATCGATACTTGGAAAGTATCTCGTCAATGTGATCTTGTTTCGAGTTGTTTGGTAACCAGCAAACAACAGTGGAACATTTTTAAAATTAAATAAAAACTCTTTTTGCATTTTTTTTTTATGTTCGTAATGTATGAGTGGACTGATCGTAATTGTGCTAAGTATATAATAATAATTTTTCAATACACTTCCTCGAAAACCCCATCCTATACTTACCGCACTAGTACGGAAAGGCCCACGAGCTCACTCCCGCCACGATTTATAGTATCGAGCTAAGCGCTAAGCGACCCCCACGAGTCGCATATTAACCCCCGTTAATCTATTTCTTCATAAGTGTATTAAAAAACGTATTTTGATGTATCATCAAACATAGATGCACGTGAAAAGTCACTGCAGTACTCGACTCCATAACACCCTCGCCTGCGACTCAGGCGAATTCTGCCTCGGTGACAATGAAAAAAATATATAACCTTTCTCCACTTGTATCAAATTTACTATAAGTAATGCCGATGGTCGTGACAGAATAGCCTGATGGACAAAAGCCTCATCGACCATCTATCTGCAGAAGCTGTCGTTGCACGGTTGGATCAAAGGCCTTTTTGCTGGAGCGCTTACCACCGGTAGCGGTTTCAGAATGAGGGTTTGGACCCTACTTCCAACACCGATGGACTACAATTTTTTTGTTATTTCTATTTTTTTTAATATTTTATTTGTTTTACTAGAAATATTACAAAATGTAAACACACATTAAGTACAAACATTAGTGTTGTCGTGGCTCTTACACTATGATATCCTCTATCACAAGAATCAGTATATACTCGTACCAAACTAAGAGTGAGTTGCATCAAAAGCTACGTCACGGGTTCTGTGAAAATGAATTTTAACAATAACATTGACCATTGTTTTTTTACCAACAGCAGTTGTAATTATGTAAAATTTTACAGTTTTGTTAATAAACGTCATTATTTGTCCTCTGCTTTGACCATAACTATAGCCCAATTTGAGCAGTTAATGACATCATTATTCGTGATATCATTTTGACTATTATTAAATTGATTGAAAGAAAATAATGAAAAAAACAAAAGAAAAAAAAAGAAACGAAAACATATTAAAGGAAAATAGGTAACATGTTTATTTGGCATACACATATACACTCAGTTGTGACTCAGTGTAAAGAGAAGTAGGTATGTAAAAACACACATTTTAAAAAAAGAACATTGTGATAATGCCAGACAACTTCGTAGTAGTTGCTTGACGCTGGTTTTTTAATTGATGCAGCCCTTACTTTGCTTAACCAGTGGTTTGACGGCTGATGAATCATTTGATAAATTTAAAGTTATTTTGTGCAACTCTCTCTAAAATGCTGCAGGTTAGTTTTATTTGAAGCGTGAAATGGCTTTCAACTTTGCAAAAATCTATTTTAAAAATTCGTTCTAATTTTGTTATGATGCCAAGAAACTTTGGTCCATAACGTAACAATTTTTATAACACTTGTGCACTTTTACAGCAAGGTTCGCGCAAATCGTTTTCCGAACACATCCAATAACTTATAATTTTTATGTTCTTTTGATGTTGAAAATGCACGGAGAGCGCAAAACCAACAACGAAAATGGACTTGTGGAAACTTCGAAATACCTTAAAGTACTCTGTTAAAGGAAACAGACATAACAAACACAAACATAGAATCCGTGGAACTGAGAATCGGAAACGAGTTCCAACTTCAAGTCACCGGCAAGGTTACTAGCTCAGTTCTCACAAAAAGCGTCGTAAGCATTCACTTTAAGACATTACTTTGTAAGGGCCCCGACTCGGGGCCTCCCTCTCTCCTCCCACCCGGCTATAGAAAGAGCCCCTATTGTCGCGAATCTCTATAGACAACTCGAAATTAGGAATCTGCGGAATCGTGGAAATTATTCAAATGATACGGTTTGCGACGTAAATAGAAATATTGGAGCTCATTCGCCGGATTTATTGTTAGTTTGTTTTTCTTATATCGGATAGCGACCAAGAATTTGTTTTGTGGATCTTATCTGCTTTCCTTTGGCAATCTGGATAACATGCGCTATTGGATTGTGAGTAGATATTTTCGTTTGTAAGATTGCAAACAAATCAGATAAGTCTGTCTTGTAGCAATGTGAATGTTCAAAAAAAATATTTTTAGAGTTCCGTACCTCAAAAGGAAAAAACAGAACTCATATAGGATTACTTTGTTGTCCGTCCGTCCGTCTATCTGTCGCGCGGAGGTACTGAGTTGAAATTAAAACCGTAAACTCAGGTCTGCGATTCCTTAAAGCTGTGAAAAAATCAAACTTGTTAGTTAACAAAAAAAAAGATACAGCTGTTTGTGATTATGTCACAAAAAACGAATATTTCGACACTCTCAAGGGAATCAAAATTCATAGGGTGCTTCCCGTTGTCCTAGAATCCTGATAGTTGGCATGAAGCAAAGTCTCATAGCATAAGTATAGGAAAAAATCCGAAAACTGTAAATTTGTAGTTACGTCACAATAAAAAAAAAACGTGTTTGCGATTCGTAAAAACCTTTAATACTCGATTTTTTCATAGGTAAGTTTGTATGGAACCCTCAGTGCGCGAGTCCGACTCGCACTTGCCCGGTTTTTTACCTATCGACTGCGAACTGGCAACCGGTACTATTTTAATTTTCACAACTATAAGGATGAAGAAAATATTTGTTTGCATCTTTGCTATTTTATACCAATAGCATCTAGTATACTGAATAAAAATACGTGTTTTAACCTTTGATTGCACATCTTATTAAAAACAACAGTTGCATAATATGCTGGCGTCTAATATAAAAACAAGATATGACAATATAAATCAGCAAAATAAATTGAAGTCAGTACAAGTTGAATGAAGTGGATTCTGGCCCCTTTATATGTATCTAGGCTGCGGAGTATGAAATAGTATAAAATGGTATTAAAAAGTGAACTCTTCAAAAACTTTTTTATAGTCGCTATGTCAATCTATAAATTCAGTACATGAAAACCAATTGCCATTATAAAGTTCCATAACCCTGTAACAGCTTCCCTACTCGTCAACGTGGCGTTCACTGCGTTCACAGAGTTTGACGTTAACAGCTTCAGCCGGGACTACCTGACGCAGCGGGTAGTGTGACACTGTGAATGACGGCGTCAGACGTCGACATCAGGCGTGTGTCGTATGACGTTGACACTCAATCATGCAGGTACACTCGGGTTGCCGGGAATGGATACCTGGCCTTATACTGCCGCGCTTATGATAATTACAGTAAGTCACATTTTGGTCAATATTGAGTTAAGTATATATTTGGAATGTAGAGATTGAGATCTACATTTCTGTATATTTAAAATTTGAAAATGTGGTATAGTTAATGAAATAAGCTTAAGCATAATTACAGTAAGACACGTTTTGCGCCAAGGCCTACTTATTATGATTGCAGTAAGGGCACATACGGTTGATTTTTTTCATAAAGTTAAAACCATTTTCTAGGTATTGCTACAGTAAGTCATTTTGCTATTATTATTTTTAAGTTAGGAGTGTTTTTCATCAACTAGCACTGAAACATATTAGCAGTAAGTACCACTTGCTATAATTATATTAAGAATTGGAAACAAAACATTAGTCTAATAAACCTTAACATATCTACAGTAAGAGTATATACTATATTAATGCTTAAACATTTCGCAACGTATTATTGTATTATCTTGGCATAAGTACAGTAAGTAGAACTTACTGTGTATAAGATAAGTCAGCGAATTAAAAAAATATATATATGTGTTGACGTAATAACAGCAAGATTCACTACTGTAATTATGTTTAGGAATATTTCATCTTATGTGTAGACTTGCCTGGAACTAATTAGAAAAAACACGTTACTTACTGCAAAAATTCTAAGGCGTTTAGGGTCCAAATGGATAGTGCGGGGTGGGGCAAGTACGTTAATTTAGCAGTCACGGACCATGCAAAAACAGAGACTGACGTGCGTCGGAGAATAAAAAAAAAACGATGCGTTAGGTACTGTCCGTATGGTCGAGTCTAAGTTTTTCAAGACACACCGTACAAATAAGAATATGAGGCTCTCTGATCAAACTCTCGAGCTCATGAAGAAGAGGCGTGAGATTTTTCTGCAGTCTTCAAACGATACGTGGAGATACTGGCAGCTCAATAGACGGATCACGAAGTCTCTCAAACGCGACCAGATACTATTGAGCGGTTTATACCGCTTAATCGCATAATTGCTTAATACTTTGCACGAGATCTGTCTATTGGGCAGAACCAGCTCACGAAACTGAAGACCGACGATGACAGAGTCATATCCGCCAAATCGGAGATTCTGGGAGAGATGGTGGAGGCATTTTATGGACAGTTTGTACACGTCAATCTCCAAACCCGCTGCAAATCTAGCAAACGACTCAAGAGCTATATTGACTCGACACTGTACCGAAAATATCCCGGACGTCAGCCTGTACGAGATTACGATGGCTCTGAAGCAACTTAAAAGCAACAAGGCACCGGGTGAGGATGGAATTACGGCCGAACTCCTGAAGACGGGTGGGATACCAATCCTTTAAGCCCTTCAGAAGTTGTTTGGTTCCGTCATACTCGAGAGAAAAACACTACAGGTGTAGAGCAGAGGTGTAGTGGTACTCTTTTTTAAGAAAGGCGACAATACCCTGCTTAAGAATTAAATACTCATCTCATTTCTGAGCCATGTTTACAAGCTGGTTTCCATTGTCATCACGAACCGTCTCGCACGTAGGGTCAACAACTTCCAGCCTCCCAAACAAGCCGGATTTAGAAAAGGCTTCAGCACCATGGACCACATACATATGCTGCGCAGATTAATCGTACAGAAGACTGAGGAGTATAATCAGCCTCTCTGCTTAGCGTTTGTGGACTACGAGAAAGCCTTTGATTCGATCGATACAGTACTGCAGTCTCTCCAACGGTGCCAGATTGACAATCGGTACATCGTAGTGCTGAAGTATTTATACAAAAACGCCACCATGTCAGTCTGACTTTAGGACCGGACCTTGAAGGCAAGACTGTCCTCTAGCAGAGGGGTGTGAGGCAAGAAGAAGTTATTTCTCCGAAATGGAGGATGTCTTCAAGGATCTGGAATGGAGAGGGCTTGGCATTGATTTCAACGGCGAGAAAAAAATACTGTAAAGGTTTTATTTTTTAGAAACAGTGCTTAGTTTATTTGGTTTATGATTGTTTCTTGTACGAAGCCCGTTGTACAAACATAAATTGTAATTTTTTAAATTTAGTTTTTATTATGATTCTAAAGGATTAAAAAAAAATATAATAATTTTATTGTATTAATAAAGCTGTGTATTTTTTCTACTAAACTATAATTTTATAAGATCTCTTTTGTTTTGAATTATCTACCAATAATATCGAGAAAGATAAATTAATTATGATTCATGGTAGATGCCAAAAGTTTACATATTGCTCCTAGCTATAATTACAGTAAGTGATTAAGTAACATTAGGCAAATTGTGGAATTTTTGTTATTCTATTTAAACATTTACCTCATTTCGTAATCATTGTTGCAGTATGTACCTCAAACTAAATATTGTTACAGTAAGTCACACACTTACTGTACCAATTACTATAAAAACGTTATTTTTTAATTGATTATTCTTTAACATACATATTTTTTCAAGCTTTACTATTTAAATATTATTACTACATAAAAATAAAAATATACAAATTGTTAACCTAACACATGTTTATCTAAAACATTTTAGAAAACTTAGGTTTAATTTATACTTCGGGAGAAATGTCAAAAGTAAAAAAAAAAACTTTGATCGCCTTTTTCTCGAAAGTGTCTCTATGATACTTACTGTATATATCACAAGCACGGCAGTATACAGGATATTACGTCTAGCTATATCCGTGTTAAAATATTTTATTTCGAAAACGTACTAAACAGTTGCAAACTGTTGTTTGCCTTGTCTGAACAAAATATTACAGTAGCTAGCTTTTGGATTCTTACTTGAAAAAAAGTGTTTTAATGACCACAGATTAAAAAAAGAATTTCGCTTGTTATCCCACAAATCTTAGTTCCTATTTTGGAACAGGTCTCATAAAAATGCCAAAAAAAACTGATTTCTCCATTGTCTTATTCTCTGTATGGCGATTGAAACCCCAAATCAATATTGATTTTTTTTTTTTAATTAGTAAGGGTAATCTTGGAATCAGTTAGATTATGAGCAGATGAAATTGTGATCTGTAGCTCTCAGAGCAAAATCTGTCTTTGGCCATAGGATTTTTTTTTAAAAGGAAACCTATGGCTCTAGAACGAAAAAGGCAACTGAATTGCGCAGGTGTGATTTTAATCAGTAAAAGTCTAACACGCTCTCTTGCTCTACCCTAGAGCGATAGAAGTAATTATTTGATATCCCGTCTCAAAAAAATGAGCACAATTCCTCGCGGATCAATATCTATATTGAAGTATCTGCAGCTTTCCATTTTCAAAATATTACCTTTGCAATCTTCGTATTGAATTTGTAACAAAAACAAATGTAAGTAACCCCAATATATACAACTAGCTTCTGCCAGCGGCTCCGCCTACATAAAGGTAGGTTTCTGTTTACAAACTTTAACAAATTTTGAAAAATCCTCTCTTAGTGTTCACCTATGTCATAAAAGAAAACCATGTCCAAATTACGCGCTCCTAGTCTCAGCAGTTTTGGCTGTGCGTTGATATGTGCAGTCAGTCTGTTTCTCCTTTTATATAGATATACTATGTACAGCTTAGCTGTCCTTTTCCAAAGACATTTCAGTCTTAGCATTGATTCCGTAACAATGTAACTAACCCAAACATATCGCGCACAGTTTCTATTGAATAAAATCGTTCTGAGATCTCAGTCGTTACTAGTCTTCGTAACTACAGCCACAGCACCGTATGAAAACTAGTTAGCAACACAATCCTCTAGCGATGAATCCCGCTGACATAATTAGTGCATCGCAGCTCGTGCAGGTTCCTACATATTATGTAACATTTGTGCGGGAATTACTTGGAATTGCACGTTATTGCACTAAGTGTGGTTTTCTTTGAACTTATCGGTATGGGATGGCGTTAATGTGCTATTTATGTTTAACGTTGTAGGTCCTTGTAATATAGTCAGTTCTCGTTTATGGAGACACGTGAATATATGCCTGACATTAAGTCCACCTTCGTACAATGTTTTTTTATTCATACATGAAGTTTTTGATAAAATCGAAAAATTTAATATCATAATAAATTTGACTCTTTCCCACTGATTTTTTTTTTGCTTATGGAACCTGCCATTTTGGCAGGAGTTGAGCTCATCCTATCATTTTACGCCTCGATTATCTGGCGCCTAATAGAACCCATATGGTAGTTTTTTTAAACCATTTCTCCTTTTTTAAGCTTGCGAAAATGCCTTTATGATCTATTGATTTTACAGTTTTCAACAGTTCAGTTTTTATTTCCAAAAACCTTGTACTATTTATCTTCAATACTAAAATAGAAAGTCGAAAATCTTTCTTTAGTTTAGATCTTTCTTCTCATTTCTAGTTGTCATTACGAGAACGAAGCGTCAATCAAGCTTGATATAGCTATATCAAAATAAATGTAACAATCAACGAAATGAGGTATCATCATTGGATACTGAGAATGCTAATGATGCACAGTACGCGAGTAAGTGGCAATAGCATCCTGAAAACAGTGGCTGAGAGTTACTCCCCTATTCTGAGGCACTATGTGGAGGGAACTATGTCGGAACTTACAAATGAACATGGAAAAAACCAAAGTTATGCTAAACATCCATGTAGCACCCACTCCTATCAAGATCGGAGACTCTACACTCGTAGTTGTGGACTACTACGTTTACCTGGGATAGGTGGTCCAGTTGGGTAGGTCTAACTTCGAGAAAGAATTCAGTCGTCGGATCCGACTTGGGCAGCGTTCGGGAAGCTGCACGGTGTCTTCTCGTCCAATTTACCACAGTATCTCAAGACGAAAATCTATGACCAGTTTTTTTATTGGGTGTGAAAATCATCTTATGACATCCCCTGCTCTTGGGCGGAACGGGAGATAGTGTCAGACTTTTACTGACTAAAAACCCACTCCTGTTCCTTTGTTGCCTTCGTCCCAGGGCCCCGGGTTTCGCTGTCACACTACCCATGGCCCCAGTAGGCTTCGACCCTGCTGGGCCCCTACGATTTGCTGACATCTCCTTGAGGCGCGCGTGGAACAGTACGCGCCGTCGACGACTTGGGCTCGGTCCGGACGGTTACTGGACGGTTGGACGGCGAGCCACCCATTGCTCGCCGTCCGCAAGCCCGCGTCTACGGTGGCCGGAAATCGGGATCGGAATCCCGGCGGCAGTTGGAGCGTAAGGACCGTTGCCTCACGCGATCGGCCGCCTCCTTTGCTAGCATAACTGCTTCGCAGAAGGAGGCGACCGCCTGCCACTCCTCCTCGCTCCGGACCAGGGCCTGAACCAAGGCCCGGCGCGAGAGATCGCCGCCGCCGATTGCCCCCACGAGGACAGGGCGTTGCTCTGCCCAAGCGGGGCACACCTCTACCGTGTGCTCTACCGTGTCCTCTGGGCGGTCCACACAGTGGCGACACCCGGGCGTCGTTTCCGCACAAATCCGGTGTCCTCCCGAACTTACCGTGTCCGGTGAGAACCTGCGTCATGCGGAAGGTGAGGACGCCGTGAGGTCTTTCCAACCACGCCTCAAAGAGGGGACTTACCGCCATCTATGACCAGTGCATGTTGCCAGTGATGACATATGGCTTCGAAATGTGGTCGCTTACAATGGGCCTCATCAGAAGGTAAAGGGAAGTCAAAGGGCAACGGAAAGGGCTACGCTCGGAGTTTCCTTGCGTGATCGCGTCAGAAATGAAGATATCCGCAGGAGAACCAAGGTTACAGACATAGCCCGAAGAATTGCCAACCTTAAGTGGCAATGGGCAAGGCACATTGCTCACAGAACATATGGTCGATGGGGATGAAAGGTTCTGGAACGGCGACCGTTAACCGAAAGACGCAGCATTGGAAGGCATCCCACGAGGTGGACCGATGACCTGGTGATGGTCGCGGGAATCTGATGGATGCGAGACGCGCAGGAACGGTCCATATGACCAACAGTGGACGTCTTTCAGTTGAAATGATGATGATGTTGTGGAGGGAATGGTCAGATCGTTCTCTGCACATCTCCGACACACACTTCACTGTATGTTTTTTTATATTTTTTATTTCTTTATTCATGTACTACCGATACTAATTTTAAGATATTTTACTAACAAAATGGATCATATTGTTGCCTTATCTTAAATAAAATAATAATAATGTCGTATTAACTGTCCAGTAAAGTTTGGCAAAAAGTGATTTTTCTTTCTCAGAGAATTATACTTATAACTTTTCCCAAAGCTATCCTCCTCAAGACACTAAGGTATAATTGAAGCACTTCATCAACCAGTGACACGTCGCTATCTATGTTCCTGTCAGAGGCAGACGGCGATACATTGGCCTACCATGATTGATCTAATACATTCATCGACGGCGAGACATCGATCAGGTGAACTACGAATGCGAATGTTACTACTGAGTTTGCTGAAGGACGTAAGCAGAAGTATAGGATATTTAAAATGTTAGAAGTTGGTTTCTTGTTTGTCTTTTTCTTTTTCCGGGTTTGTCTTGGTAGCATAACATAGTCGGCCTTATAATGTTCCCACTGTTTGGACTCAGGCCTCCTCTCTAGGAGAGGGAATGGGCCGTAATCTACCACGTGGGCCCAGTGCGGGTTGGTGGACGTCCCATGTCTTCGAAGTTTTGATTCTAGAACATGCCGGTTTCCTCACGATATTTTCCTTCACCGTAGTGAGAGCAGTGGTGATGAAATAAATTACACAAAGTAAGGCGCCAGGCAGGGTTTAAACCCGCGACCAACAACTCGTAACTCAGGGTCGTTACCACTCGGCCATCACTGCTCGTTTGTCTTGGTATGGTCATGTAAAGAGGAGGGATGAAACTCATGTTACTAAAAGAGTTATGAGTATACATAAGGATAGATGGATAGGAAGAAGAAGGTCAAAGAAATTATCGATGGATTGTATGAAGAGTGGAATGAAAGAAAAGGGAGTTAGTGATAGCATGACGGGAGATAGGACAGAATGGGAGAAAAAAACGTATTGCACCGACCTCAAATAACATGGTCAGGAAGGTGATGTTGACGAGTAGATGGTTTCTTGAGGGTTCGTAGTGCCTTCTCCAGGGTATACAGAGGTACAGACAAAAATAATGTGTATTTCTTGCCGTTGAGTCAATATAGATTCATAAGAAACTTAAATATTAATTTACTATTACACTAAACCTAACTTAAAACAATTTTTTTATGATTAAAATAGGTTTTGTGTTTAAGGGTGTTTTTAATATCATGCGGATTTCATCACGCATGCGGGGTTGCTCCGCAGCTCTTGGTCTGTGGCCATAACACTAGATGGCTTAAAAATTCAAAAGAAAATATACACTGCATTTAAAATAATGAAAATTATCCAGTTGAGATTATAATGCATAAGTAGACCAAAGTAGCAGGAACTGCATTAGATGCGTTAAATGATTTGATCGCAGACTACTCATAATAGTTTGGCACATGGCTTCTATTGGACGCATTTCAACATTCATTCATAAATTATTATTGTTTTGATGAATGATGATTCTGAGTATTCTACTCTTCAGTCGTATTACTGGGGACCATTATAAAACTATTTGTACAAATTGTGGGAAAATTATTGGCAAGAAAGAATGTACTACGATACGTTTCGTTTTCAGTTCTCGTGTGAAAATTTTCGTCGAAAATTATTTTGTTTTGTGATGTATGTAGGTATTGGCCATTTCATATAACATTACAAATTGGCGCGCCAGATTGAAAAACATCGCTGTAATGTAATGAGACTACCTCACGTTCACCTAATGGACGCCGCTTTGTATAACGTATGACTACAACAATCCAGCTGAATGTGAAGTAACCGTATTACAATACAGTGATGATTTTCAATCCGGCGCGACAACTTGTAATACGGCGAGTTATACAATACGGCTGCAACATAGATTCAGACGTTTTCCCATGTTTGGACTTACTCCCGTATCGTGGTTGCGTTCACAAACATTTAAACTTATATTCACAAGACACCCAGACCTGTTACAACTATCTAGAAGCCATACAAATATTTTTTCTGCGCCGAAATCGTTAAACTTATTGATGGCTTACCGCTTTGTCTATACGGTCATTGTCTTCTTCCGTCTATATACGAGTAGAAACTCTGATTCGGAATAGGATTATAGTGGAACGTGAAACGCACCGATGCTCTTTGCCGTCGTTTCTGTGGTAGCTCAATGCATATGTCATGTTCTGTTTAGCTATAGACCTGTAGTGTATTTCGTTGAATTCAGGTGAGGTGGATAGTGGAATTTGGGAAGCATTTCTTTGGTGTAAATGGCAAATATAGAAGAAAAAACTGAATAGGTGAGATAATGGTAAAATACAATAGTAAAAAAGCAAAGTTCTACAGATCAAATTATATACTAATGGACTTGGTTCACAATAATTAAGACCCAGTAGAGACTGGCTGAGCGTAATATCACCTGAATTTTAAATAAGTACTTTTTATAATCAGCCCCCCTAGCCAAGTTACAACCGTTTCGTTTCGATTCTCTTTTCCTTGATCGCCTCGAGTCGGCCACGCCTCCGATTTCTTTGTTCTAACGTCATCTCAACACTCATTCACGTGGTCAGAACAAAGGAATAGGAGGCGTGACCGACTCGAGGCGATCAACGAAAAGAGAATCGAAACGAAACGGATGTAACTTTGCTAGGGAGGCTGTTACATTGTACGATAAAGAGTGTTATAATCATGTTCTTTATTGAACAACACAACAACTAAAACGATTTGCCTGCTACGGTCTTCCCGTCCGATTACAATTTAAGTGACTTCAAGGCTAGAGTGAATAGGCTCTTAATAAACTAGTGTGCTTCAACATCAACAATTGCATCACTGCTAACCACCAGGTGGGATCGCAGTCAAGCACTAGTTTATATCATAAAAAAGAACTATCCTACTAATTAAGAGAAAGAATTAACAAAGCCCTCCCTCCATTATTTCCTTTGTTCTCGGCCCTGGGCCACTTTTTGCCAACTTTTAATCATTTAAGTCATCCCATATACTACCTCAAAAACAGACACGTGTATAAAAATAAAATCGATACTAAAAACGAGATAATAGTTAAACGTAACCAGTTAGCCCCAAATATGGTTAAACACATCTCACATGACTTTAAACATCAACAATAATTGCATCATGCACCACACATCCATTACGCAGGTATTTATGATATACCTACACCAGACAACGTTGTTCCAAATAAAGCGTTAGGAATAGTATGGCGATAAAATGGAGGCCGGAAACCATGGATCTTGACGTCACGCCAGCGAATGTTACAGAATCTATTGACGTAGCACATGAAATACGATATTTTGTGTACTACTATACTATTATTTTGCAGATCATGTTCCAAGAACGTTGGTCTGTGTGGGTTTTTTATTATTTTTGTGCCAATGAAAAATTCATTAGTTACAAGAAAAAATCTTACAGTTGAAAATAATACGTGGTTAATTTTTATAAAGTACGTTTTCCTTTAACTGAAATATGCGGCGAAATGAACAATCTAATTCCAAGCACCAACAATCAAATTAGCGAGCGCCTTTTTCAAAGACACGCGAAATGCAGCAAACATTGGCCAGAACAATTGACACCATTGTGTTGGAGAATAAAAGAATCACCCGTCGCCTCGTCGGTGCTCGGAATTGCTCGGCATTTGTCGTAAAACAATGTTTTATTGTGATATAAACATGGCTCCGGCAGACAGCCATTGACGGCCGACTTTACGGGTTACGCAGACGGGCGACTGACTAAAATCGGTTTGGCAGTTTCTGCTGAGACTACGAATGTTCTTCGTTGCCCTTTGCGATCCAGGGCCGCTGTGACTATTTGATGATTTTCCATATCAAATGATTATTGTTATGACCTATTTTCTCTAACACCCACACATCACAAACAGAAGTGTCACGGTATTCATAGTAAGAATGTACGTCATCTTTGATTGACACCACACTACCATTGATTATCTCCAAAATTACTCAAAGTACAGGCAGCTAAAAATGAATGCGAGCAAGACCCCGCAGATTTGAGTATATACGAGTAGTTTTAATTTCAACTCGATACCTTCACGCTTTCTCGAGATAAAGGATCTTGACAGACAGACGGACGGACAACAAAGTAATCCTATAAGGGTTCTGTTTTTTCCCTTTGAGGTATGGAACCCTAAAAATGAAAAAAAGTAATTCAAAAATAGAAATCAAAATATGCCACTGGCAATTAAGAGATGAACAGTCTCAACCGATGGCGCCCGTTCGCGTACTTGGCTCTAAAACGTTCGTCTGCATTAGACCTTATGCGGTAATGAGCACTTTACGTTCGCATGCGGTAACAAGGCTCTAAAAAATTGGCAGACGTTTGTGCCAGCTTATATGCTTTGTTCAGTTCTGTATTGCATCGTCAAGTCCTGTAGACTTCTTTATGTGCACTAATGTAATTTAGGAGCTCGTTTCAGCTTTGCAGTAAACGTTTTCGTTATTGAAAAGGGCGCTTTGTTCTATATTAGATGAGTAAATTAATTAGTTTTCATGAAAGGGACCAGGCGAAATGTCTTGTTATTGTCTTTTACTGCTTTTCAATGCTAAAAACACTTTGTGTAATTGCTTTGATTTTTTTTTTTTTTGTAGAATGACGACATTTCTAATGATAAATATCAAACAACAAAAATATATACAGAGTCGTTTGTATATATTTTTGTTGTTTGATATTTATCATTAGAAATGTGGGAAATCATCTAATGGATCCTGATCTAGGGCGAAATGGAACGGCATGTCAGACTTTTACTGACTAAACCCACAGCTATGTACCTTCAGTCGCCCTTTCCGTTCAAGGACTACGAGTTTCCTTTTCGAAAATCAACTCATGGTCTCCGTAGGCTTCGGCCCTTTTGAGACCCTGGGTTCATTGAAAAGGAAAGAAAGAATTTATTTGGTACAGTACAAGGCACAAACATATTATTAGGAAACACGAAACACACAAAAATATATATATATATATATATATATATAAAAACAAATAGTAGCAAAAAATATAATTGTGTGCCTCAAGGCAGCACCAAAATAGGTCCAATTCAGCATAAATGCCAGCCAACTAGTGCCTGTAGCTGGTTTTCAACTGAACTGATTGTTGAACTGACATGGGTTGTGCATTGAGCTGCTGGATCCACATAATGATCTCTATAAAATATTTTAACGTTTACAAGTCTGCTTCAGAAAGGTATTCTCTGAATGTCATGAATCAGGCGCCAATTTTAAACGTCCGATTTGGCCCATATCGGAACTTGACCGAGATTCGGGCCAGAGCAATAAACATCTCTCATGCCAATCCGATAAAATGTGACCACCGCTCGCGTATACGTTTAAAATATACCTATCATAAAATACAGGCGCAGGTATTTCATAATTGTTTAGTGCTCGCTATTCTTTTTGACTTTGAGTTCGTGATGACCGATAACAGCCGAACGAGGACGGGAGGGGGTTAATCAACGTTTACAGATGGGTATTTTCCAGGGCCCCGGGATCTCTTTCGCATCACCCATGGCCCCAGTAGGCTTCGACCCTGCTGGGCCCCTACGGTTGCTGACATGTCCTTGAGGCACGCGTGGAGCAGTACGCGCCGTCGACGACTTGGGCCCGGTCCGGACGGTTACCGGACGGTTACCGGACGGTCGGACGGCGAGCCACCCAGGGTACAGGACGGGTAAGATATATGTAGGTAAAGAAGTTACGTCTAGGCAAGCGCGCGCAAGTAGGCCATAATTATCTACGTTACCATCAAGTGAGGTAGCAGAATTGAGGTAGAAGTGAGGGTTTTTATTTCACATAGGCCTACACGCACGGCTCCAATTGGTCGTTTTCTATGGAGAAAAACCGGCAAGAAACTCCATGGCTATTCTTATTGACCTCCGTTTCATCCCCTTAGGGAGTGAACTTTAGAAAATCCTTTCTTAGCTCGCCTACGTCATAAAAATAAACTTTGTGCAAAATTTCACGCTCCTAGTCTCAGTAGTTTTGCCTATGCGTTTATGTCAATCACTCAGTTTCTTCTTTTATATATATAGATAACTAAATAAACCTTTCATTCGAGTGAAGTCCAAAAATAAAAGTACTCCTGCCAAATGAGAATATGGACCCAAAACAACAAAGAGTAGGTAAACAAAGCAGACAGGCCGTATTTATTAACCTAGACATCCATCCTTTTTAATCCCGTATGGTCTTTGTCAGCCAAACAGTGAATGAAGCATGTGTATTGAACAGTCGGTCCGAATTCGTTCTTTACGGATTATCCAGCTTTGTCCTCAGTGGAGTGCTATTGTCATCCTATAGCGGCCACTAATTCAATTTTGCTAATGGTTTCAGCCATTTCACTTTATGCCTAATTCAATATGACGGCCGTGTCTGATTTGGATATAGGTTTTTTTTTATTTAGATGGTTGCGTAACCTGGCTTTTTTGCTTTAATTTTATACGCCATTCTTTTGGATAAACATAGTGCACTTTTTGTTATTATATCTACTACCTGTTTATCTATCTATATTTAAAAAATAAATGAGTGATTGATTCATTGGTGCTTATGATCAGAAACGTGGTGAGCTTTTGTTTCGTTCACTTTCGACTAAGAGATAATCCTCTCCCCATTCTACCAATTTCTATTCCTACTCTTTCACTGTGCACGAATAACGGTTGTGGAACTCACTATCACCTGACATTAGGGACTGCCAAACTTTTGCAGTATTTAAAAGTAGAGTGGAAGGTCAGTATCTTTCCATTGTGTCATGGTTTTGTTTTAAATATTATTATTGTAAAGCGATATTTTGATTGCTATTTCACCTGATGGTGAGCGTAAATGGCCGACAATAAAGCACGCTTGCCTAGACGTAACCTCTTTACCTACCTATACCCAACCTGTCCTGTACCCAACTCTCCTTTTGCAGGTATATTTTGAGAGATTTCTTTAGAAATAAGCATAATAAGTCCAATCTACAAAGCCTTGAGCACAGCCCCCCTAGCCAAGTTACAATCGTTTCGTTCGCGCCGAACGCCTCGAGTAGGCCACGCCTCTAATTCCTTTGTTCTGACGTCATCTCAAAGCTCAGTCACGTGGTCAGAACAAAGGAATTGGAGGCGTCGCCTACTCGAGGCGTTCAGCGCAAACGATATGATTGTAACTTGGCTAGGGGCCCCCCTAGTCAGCCTTTCGGTATTTTACAGGATGCATTTTGTTGAGTGTGCGCGGGAATTGCATGACTTGATTCCACCATCTCATTTATACAATCGGACCACCCGATGAACAACGAGTATCCACCCTTACGTTTTTGAAACCTCTACAGTCCCGACCAAGCATTTCGCCTCGTCGTTTATACCGCGTACATCGAAGGACTGGAACGATTTGCCTGCTGCGGTCTTCCCGTCCGATTATAATTTAAGTGTCTTCAAAGCTAGAGTGAATAGGCTCTTAATAAACTAGTGCGCCTCACCATCAACGATTACATCACTGTTTACCATCAGGTGGGATTGCAGTCAAGTACTAGTTCATATCAATTAAAAAAGCATAGCTTTTGTCCGTATATTTCTGTTTCCTTCTTCTTATCTTTATTTTATATGTGTATGTACTTAAATTGTTAAACAAATAAATATAAACGTGTTCTTCAAAACCTTCAGAAGTATATTTATAAGACTACATTTTCTACCGAAGGGCGAAGATCCTCTTTGACGAACATTAGCAAACAAGGTATTTCCCTAATTAAATGGTTATGCTTGAACGAAATCAATAACACAATTTCCCTTTACCCATCTTACACTAACAAGCTTTTCTTAGAAATAGCAATTATAACGTTTATGATTTTTGGGAAAAACTCCAAGAAACCAGCGATCTTCTCGTGCATAAAACCTAAAACAACACACTTCAAAAACAGACCTGAAAAGACATAAATGATTCTATTGAATTATGAAAACGGAGGAAAATTAAGAATAAATATTAAATCTTTATACGTAAATAAAAATTCATTCATGGTGCCCATGAATGGCTTTTTTGGGTTTCGTACTTCAAAAGCAAAAATAGGATCACTTTGTAGTCCGTCTGTTTGTCAAGACCGTTCATGTCCGGAACGCGTGGAGGTATCGAGTTGAAATTAAAACCATGTACTTAGTTCTGCAGTCTCTTGAAGCTGTGAAAGGCATGCTATGCTATGCCATGCTATAGAGAAACGCAAGTCTGACCATCAGTCAACCCAAGGAGTATCATGTTGCCCAGTAACTGGGTTGTGGAGGTCTGATAGGCAGTCGGTCTATGTAAAATACGGGTATTGGGCAACTAGTTCAACTGGAAGCTGTGTTTAGGAACGCAAACAAAATTTATTGAGAATATATTAAAATCGATAATACCGAAACAAAATTACTTCGTACGTGAGTTCGACTCGCACTTGGTCCGTTTTTTTTTTTAAGTTGGTAATTTTGTTCAGTCGTACTATTTATTATTGTCTATACAACATTAGGCAATATTTTATAAATTTTGGTAATTGTTGTCATAGCGGGAATAGAAATACATCATCTGTGAAAATTTTAACTGTCTAGCTGTCACGGTTCATGAGATACAGCTGGTGATAGACAAACAGACGGACAGTAGAGTCTTAGTAATAGGGTCCTGTTTTTACTCATTGAGTACAAAACCCTGAAAGAAAAGCTGAAATAATTTCAGTAACCGATTATGACGTTACTACTTTCAAGATGTGCATTTATTACGAGTATGTTATGTTGTACTTATGGCTTGGAAATAAAAATCTTTGGCGACAAAATAACGTTACATTCAATCAGGAAAATCGTGGGAACCCATGCCCATGGAAGATAATAGACCTATCACTAGTCCTTTTTTTCCTTGGCTATACCCCGTCGGGTTCGCCCAAAGTGGTCCTAAAGCTTCGACATCCATGTTACGGATCGCTGCCTAATCAAATCCGAATCGAACTTGGCCTTTATAAACACTATCCGTCTGATTACATAAAATGATTTAGTCCTGCAATATTGAAGCATTTTTTGTTTTTTTTTTTTGAGTATTATTTAAGTCAAAGTCAAATGTTTTTTATTTCACATAGGCCTACATGGGCACTTTTAAAACGTCAGAAGCTAGTGCACGGTTCCAAATTGGTCGTTTCTTATGGAGAAGAACCGGCAAGAAACTCCTAAGTTAATATTTTAAAAAAATGTTGTTTTTACAATATTTCCATATTACGGTATAAGTAGATATTATGTAAGGACAGTGTAGACTGGTCAACACTACTAAAAAGTACAATAAAAATAATCATAAAAAGTAAGTCGTAATAGGAAGTAACCTAAGAATTCGTAGAGTCTACAGTGTTCTCACATTCACATTATAAAAAAAAGGTTATCTAAATAAAATCATGAAATATAAATAATTACAATTATTAATAAATTATACGTTAACAAAATAAATTACTAACGAATTTATGGTGGTTGAGGTTTAATAATAAAAAAAAATTGCAAAAGCAATTTAGAAAAAAAAAAGAAAAAGGGATGTTATTACAACAAATGTGGAGCAGTTATTAGATACATTTACACAATATTATAAGGTCTAGGCTTGTTACAGTAAAGGCTCATTTAGATAGATTTTTAATTAATAATTTATTCGTTACTCATATTACTCAAAGTCAAAGTCAAAGTCAAGTCATATTACTGTGACTGTTAAGTGTTACATGTTGGTTTCTTTATACATATTTCGTGTCTGTTGTGTTGTTGTTGTGTACATAACCTACAGTAAAAAGTGGAACAACTAATGAAAAATTTACTACGACATGATCATCATTAAATTGACTACGGTAGTGATAGTGAAGAAATTCCTTATAAATAGCATAAAACATTTAATTAAAATTCATTAAAAGTGCTTTGTTAAAGAACATTCTTCAAAACGTTTCTTGAACTTATACTTATATGCAAAATCTTCGTTACTCAATTCAAACGAATTCCCATGATAACAATGTCTGTAAGATCACCAAGACGTTTCCAAAATATTCAAATCTTCCAGATCGATCAAGTCAATCATATTAATATCCATGTTTAACGACTTTTTTATGAAATAACACACAATAATAATCAAAGCTAACCTTAAATATACATATTAGTATCGAAGTTGGTACCATAGTTAAACTAGGGGTTTCGGCGATCTAACTTTAATAAACCTCATTTCTTAATAACTTTCTATTTATTTATGGTCCTAAACCGAGTAATAATCCCGGAACTACACTACAGTGGGTTGTGCGAAAGAGAATCCGGGAGCCCTGGAACGAAGGCAAAGAATGGACAGAAGTGGGTTTTAGTCAGTAAAAGTCAGACACGCCCTCTCGTCCATCCAAAGGCGGGAAATGTTATTAGGTGTCTTCAAAAAAGCCCTGGCAGGTTTTCAACGGGCGACGTCAATTTTATTGATATATCTTTGAAGCGCGCGAGAAACACAATGCACTGTCCTTACCAGACAGTCGGACGGCGAGCTACCCATGGTCCACCATCTGCATGCCCGAGCTCACGGTGACCGGTAATCGTCCTGCGGTCAAATGTTTGTCTAGGTCGACTGAAGGTTGACTACTCAAATCTGCGCTTTGAACTGAATTGATTATAGAGACGCTGTCGACTGTACTAATAAAGTAGGTAATTGAACCAAAGCCTTTGATGCGGGCTAGTATACGAAATTAACTCTTTGGAACAATGTGGATATTTCTACTAAAATTAATCATCCATTTTGTCTGCGAGATTCATCAGTGTTTTGACTGGTATTGTTCTCTTGTTGACTGTAGACTTGTAGAGGATTTATGGAGTCAGTAAAACCGAAGGGATTCGTAGGGGGTCGATTTTTATTAGGTGTATTTTTATTTTTCGAAACAGTTATCGTGGTCCTGCCCCCCTAGTCAAGTTACGATCGTTTCGTTAGCGTTGAACGCCTCGATTAGGCCACGCCTCCGATTTCTTTGTTCTGTCGTCATCTTAACGCTCAGTCACGTGGTCAGAACAAAGGAATCGGAGGCGTGGTCTACTCGAGGCGTTCGACGCAAATGAAACGATCGTAACTTGGCTGGTATGCAAAGGGCAACTGAAAGAACACAGTTTAGTTCAACCAATTAAAATTAGACACGCCCTGTCGCTACACCCAGTCTGGGAGAAGTTATTTGATGATTACCCATCCCGAAAAAATGGGTTAAAGGAAAGGTATTAAAAGAAAGAAAATAAAAAAAGAAACAAACCGGGCAAGTGCTAGTCGGACGGTAACGGTTCCATCCAAACTTAACTATCAAAATAGTTCAATTCCCAAACTGAACTGATTTTTCCGAATCGCAAATAGGTTTTTATTTTTTCATTCGTAACTACAAACTTACAGTTTTCAAAGTTATTTTTTTACTATACTTGTGCTATGAGACCTTGCTTCATGCCAAGTTTCAGGATTCTAGAGCAACGGGAAGTACCCTATGAATTTTAATTCCCTTGAGAGTGTCGATACATACGTTTTTTGCGACATAAATGGCCGTATCTTTTTTTTTCGTTAACCTAGAAGTTTCAAATTTTACACAGTTTCAAGAGACCTTAGACGACGTTTTAATTTCAACTCGATACCTCTACGCGTTCCCGAGATAAAGGGTCTTGACAGAAATACAGACAGTGACAGACAAACTGATCCTCCTATAAAGGTTCCGTTTTTTTCTTTCTATTTACGGACCCCTAAAAACAATTATTCGTACCTCACATATACAGTACATAGTTATGGAAAAATAACATTAAAATCTGTGTAAGGCCAAAAAGGCGCCTAACTCGACATATGCTACGATACATGAAACGATAAATAACGCAGCGCTGGTATACAGTTAGGGCCCTAGGTGATGCTACAGTCACACTATAAAAC
The DNA here is from genome assembly GCA_949316375.1 of Mythimna vitellina. NCBI lineage: Eukaryota > Metazoa > Arthropoda > Insecta > Lepidoptera > Noctuidae > Mythimna > Mythimna vitellina. Next base: position 8,862,740 of record OX438703.1, on the reverse strand, counting down.
ATTGAATGGATTAATATACTTCGGTATCGTAAATCACATACTAAATTTTGTTTCGTACCTCTAACTAAAATGTTACCATTCTTTAAGTTATTCATAAATTTTCTTGAAAAATCCCCACAAAGGCCAAAGCTCTTCCTTGTTTTCATAACATTACTTCATAAATCCTTTTTGATTTATATTCTTGAATACCTTTTCCCGCCTTTGTTGTACGTGACAAAATTAAAAACACTTCTTGTGCATAAAAATAACATAATTTACCTGCACTGTTTGGTACCTCGTGTCTTTCGTCTGCTTTATTAAAGTTTTTCGAGCCAAAGTGATAAAAATGATGGGCGGGCCTTCATAACTAAGGCGCTTTGTCTATATTTTGTTTGTAGTCATTTTTAATAAAAGGTGGTCTCGTTTTTATTTTCACACGAAAGGACGACAGAGGCAATGACCCGTGAAGTTCACGCTGAGAATCTTGACGGGTTAAGCAGAATTAGTTAAGGGTCACAGCACAACTTATTTATTAGGTATGAGTCCTATCTCTTTTTTTTTTCTTCTAAAATCACCAAGTTACTTTGCTCACTCTAGGATGGAATGAAAGGGTGTGTCAGAATTTTACTGACTAAAACCCGTCTGTTTCTTTCATTTTGGAGAAAGAGAGAGATTCCGCCATCTCCTTTCTACCATCGGATAACCTGACGTACGGCGAGTATCCACTCTTACGTTGTTGAAATTTCAACGGTCCGGACTAAGCATTTCGCTTCGTCGTTTATACCGCGTATATCGAAGGACTGGAATAATTTGCCCGCTGCGGTCTTCCCGTCCAACTATAATTAAGGTGTCTTCATGGTTAGAGTGACTAGGCTCTTAATAAACTAGTGCGCCTCACCATCAATGATTGCATCTCTGCTTACCATCAGGAGGGATCGCAGTCAAGCACTGGTTTATATCAATTAAAAAAAAAGACATTAAGCTCCTTTTACATAGCTATTATCAGCCTTTTAATATACTGCTGGGACTCAGACCTCCTCTCTCTAGGAGAGGGAATAGGCCGTAATCCACCAAGCGGGTGTGGTACGGATTGGTGAATGTCACATATCTTCGAATTTTTGGTTCTGGGACATGCCGGTTTCCTCACAATGTTTTCCCTCACCGTTTTGAGAGCAGTGGTGATGAAATAAATTACACAAAGTAATGCGCCTGGCTGGGTTTGAACCCGCGACGCGTAAGACGCGGCCGTTACCACTCGGCCACCACTGCTCATTATTTAGTGCATTATCATAATTATCATTTCAACTGAAAGACGACCTCTGCTAGACAGACGAACGGCCCTGTGCGTCTCTCATCCATCGGATTCCCGCTACCCTAACCAAGTCAACGGTCCACTTGCAACGCTGCATCTTCCGATGCACAGTTGCCACTCCAGAACTTTTTTTCGCCATCGATCATCTGTTTAGCGAGCAAGTGCCTTGTCCATTGCCACTTAAGTTTGCTGATTTTCCGGGCTATGTCGGCAACCCTGATTCTCCTGCAGATATCTTTATTCCTCATTGCAAAGAAACTCCGACCATAGCTCATTTATTCAGTGCATATAAATTGAAATACGAATTTTAGAATAATAGGTTCTTCTAAAACTAGAAGCGTAACGGCCGAACCTGGTAAATCCTAGAACCGAAAATTCTAAGACACGTGACATCCACTAACCCGCACTAAGTGGGGCCTGCGTGATGGATTACGGCCCATTCCCTCTTCTAAAGAAAAGGCTTAAGTCCCAGCAGTACTAAAATCATAACATATTATTAATTTAATCTAATACTCGTATTTCAATTCATATGCACTAAATAACGTAACCGATACCAAACTCGAACGAAAAAGGGATTACCTTTCACTAAAGTTAAGACTTAATTTATTTCTGATTGGAAATTTGTAAAATCTATTTCAGCCGTCTTCAAACCTAAGTCTTGAAACAATATTAGCTCAATTTAGAGTACTAAAATTGTTTTCAACAATCGAATGATTTTACCATGTTTTTACTGGCAAATTTTTACTTTAGAAAGTTTACACAGTGAAACTGTGTTGTTAAGCGGTGATGTGGTCGACGATTTAGATGCCATTGTGATGAGATGATGATGACGTGAGATAGTTGTTAAGTGTGATCGTACTAATAATAAAAAAAATCCGATTCGGAAAAATCTTCAAAACTCCAATCGGGAATTGAACTTTTTACATAGGTAAGTTTGTACGAAACCCTCATGGTGCGATTCCGACTTGCACTTGGCCAGTTTTTTTTTAATTACACCGTGCCCACCAGTGGCTGCTTGACAACTTTTGAAGTCTAGCGTTTTAGCATGAATGAGTCTAAACTTATTGACATCCAGTAAGGACCCGAGTTGACGACGCGTAGCGTTCCACGCGTGCTTCAAAGAAATTACATAAAAACTAAAGAAGCCCAGTAGAGTCAATGCCTGCTAGCACAAGGGAAATTTCGTGGCCCTGGAACACAAAGGGCAACAGTCTGCCACGCCTTATTGATCCACCCAAGAGCGCGATAAGTTATTGATGGTTTCCCAAATATAAAAAAAATGGGTTACGTGTGATCTTGACCGAATGGTTTTCATATACCTACTTATAACACTTTTAAGTTTCAGCCCACCCAAAGGGATAGTAGATATCGCTGTCAGCGATAAGACCGCCTTTGTACCCATAGATAAAATTTGTGTAAAAGGTTGTGTTACTATTTTGGTGTAAAATAAAAATTCTACTTTATTCTATATTTGAACGCGTTTTTTACGGTTAACTGGATAATATGGTAACAATAAAAAAATGTTCTGTTTTTTATTTATAAAATAATGAAATTAAATATCGGAAATATTCATTGAAATAGTCAATTCTGGGTAGTTCAGACGAAATAACACGAAAAATTGATTTTACAATTTTTATCCATAGACTACAGATTTGAATCCTGTATTTTTCAGTACAGTGAGTTTTTAGAATTGTTCACGGGAGTTTTTTTTTTTATTTCATTTTAAAACGAATACTGGGAACAAACTGTCATTTTCAATTCGGCGATGGTTTTGACGTTAGAGAATATCGAAACGGGATTTTTTACACTAAGCTGCAAGATTATGAACTGTTATTGTCTGTTTAATATTGCACTTAAAATATGAAAAGCTAGTAAATAAATGTGGCTTTATGTACTGCCATGACAAAGCTATTAAAATGGTGGTCCAGTAGTGACGGCCTCAATTTAGGTGTGAGGTAAGTGTAGGTCGTAGTCGTAGGTTCAAACCGAGTCAGGGGATTTACTTTATGACTTATATCAGCAACATCAGTACTACTCTCAAAACGGTGAAGAAAACTATCATAAGGAAACCGGTATGTCCTAGAACTACTCACTCTCCTAGAGGGGAAGCCTAAGTTCCAGAAGTAGGAACATTATAATGCATCATCAGATAACTCCTAGCGCTCTGGGCGGAACGCGAGGGCGTGGCAGACTTTTACTGACTAAGAATCCACTCCTGTTCCTTCGTTGCCTTTCATACCAGGGCCGAGTCTTCCTTTCAAGCAGCAGACCCTTGACCCCAGTAGGCTTCGACCATGCTGGACCCCTAGGGTTAGCTGACATCTCCTTGAGGCGCGCGTGGAACAGTGCACGCTGTCGACGACTTGGGCTCAGTCCTGACGGATACGGGACGGTCGGACAGCGAACTACCCATTGCTCGCCGTCTGCAAGCCCGCCGTCTACGGTGGCCGGAAATTCGGGATCAAGATCACGGCGGCGACAAAACGAAACCCAGCTGTGTTCCTTTAGTTGCCCTTTACGTCCAAGAACCACTGTAACTCTTCTTATGCTTACACCATAACCTTATAACTTAGTTCTAAGACATTCGTCATCTATGACTAGAATGTTTAAAAAATCCGTCAAAAATCTCCATACAGCTGCTGTAACGTTGTAATAATATATCATAACAAGAAGCATCCATTCTGACACGCTATCAATCATCTCCGTCCAGCACTTGGCACGAGCTTACGACTTGTTATAAATGAATTTTTAAACCCAGTACTGTGACTGTCGTCCTTTATCGAGCGATAAAATATAGTTACGTTTAAGTATTAAGAGTTCAAAGAACAATGGAAAGGGATATGCTCGGAGTTTCCTTGCGTGATCGCATCACGAATGAGGATATCCGCAGGAGAACCAAGGCCTCCGATATAGCCCTAAGAATCGCCAATAAGTGGCAGTGGGCAGGGTACATTGATCGTAGAACAGATAGTCAATGGGGCCGAAAGGTTCAAGAGTGGCGACCGCGCACCGGAAAACGCAGCGTTAGAAGGCCTCCCACAAGGTGGACTAATGACCTGGTGAGAGTCGCGGGAATGCGGTGGATGCGATACGCACAGGATCGGTCGTTGTGGCGACGCTTGGGTAAGGTCTATGTCCAACAGTGGAAGTCTTTCGGCTGAAATAATGATAATGATTAAGAGTTTCAGGGCTTTAAAGGCTTCTTGAGCTGGGAAATCATCCAATGGCTTCTACTGTTCTAGGTTGAAGCGAAAAAGCGTGTCAGACTTTTACTGGCTTAAAACCCACTCCTGTTCCTTTTTTGCCATTTTTGCCTTTTTCGGCAAAAAAAAGTGCCAAAAAAAAAAAGAAAAGTCAGGCCACTTTAAATTCTTTCATCTTCTAGAATACAGTCAGTAAAATGAGATGAAAAATACAGTCACGTTTAGTCACGTGGAGCGAGCGATAAAATCGTTGTTTTATGACCAAAGTTTAGATAGAAGAGACGCTGAAAGCTTCTTGTTTACGTATGGCACGTAACTCTACAAAACTTGTGAATTTAAACGCTTTTATGTCTAAATCCCACTACAAAATATAGGTTGTATATTCTCTGCACGGCTTCGTATGAAACCAGAATTAATTTGAACCAGGCATTTATGTAAAACATTTTTTGCTTTTGCAAAGGAGCAGTAGTGGCTCTGTGGTAACTGCTACGACTTACGAGTTTGTAGGTCGCGGGTTCAAAACCAGTGAGGCAAAATTCGAAGTCATGTGACATCCACTAATCCGCACTGGGCTTGCATGGTGGATTACGGCCTATACGGATATGGCTAATGTAATCCACCACACATGCTCAGTGTGGATAGGTAGATTTCACATATCTTCGAATATCTGGTTCTAGGACACGCCGTTTTTCTCATGATTTTTAGGATTCCGTACCTCAAAATGAAAAAACGGAACGCTTACAGGATCACTTTGTTGTCTGTCTGTCGGTCTGTCAAGACCCTTTATCTTGGAAACGCGTGGAGGTATCGAGTTGTAATTAAAACCATTTACGCCCCCCCTGCGCCTGTCTACGGTCCCTTGAAGATGTGAAGAAATCAGACTTCCGAGTTAATTAAAAAAAAAAAGATACGGCCGTTTATGTCGCAAAAAAAGTATATTTCGACACTTTCAAGGGAATTAAAATTCATAGGGTACTTCCCGTTGCCCTAGAATTCTGAAATATGGCATGAAGCAAGGTCTCATAGCACAAGTATAGGAAAAAATCTGAAAACTGTAAATTTGTAGTTATGTCACAAAAAAAAACTTTTTTTGCAATTCAGAATCTTCGTAATTCAATTCGGGAATTGAACTATTTTCATAGGTAAGTTTGTACGGAACCCTCAGTGCGCGAGTCCTACTCGCGCTTGCCTGGTTTTTTTTACCATTTTGAGAGCAATGGTGATGAAATAAATTACACAATGCGCCTGGCAGGATATGAACCCGCGTCCTGACCTTTGACCGTCGTTACCACTGGACCAGTACTGCTCTCAGCAAGTACCTATAATCTGTTAAATCAATGGATTTAACAGATTGAAAGTTGGACACTTGGAACTCATCACGTTTCGAAATCATCGATCTGATAATCTTGTGAAAAGACAACCTTATCGGGGTACGGCGAGCTATGGGTGGCTCGCCGTCCGACCCTCCGGTAACCGTCTGGACCGAGCCCAAGTCGTCGACGGTTTTTCTACGACTGTTCCACGCGCGCCTCAACGAGATGTCAGCAAATCATAGGGGCCCTGCAAGGTCGAACCCTACTGGAGCCACGTGTAGTGTGAAAGCGACACCCGGGGCCCTGGGACGCAGGCAAAGAAAGAACAGGAGTGGGTTTTTAGTCAGTAAAAGTCTGACACTATCTCCCGCTCCGCCCGAGAGCGCGATTTGTCGTAGATGATTTTCCAACCCAATAAAAAAAAACCTTATCGGGGTAGAATCACCATCAACATCAAACAGACTATAGTTGTGGATTGACGCCACGGAGACTAGACTAATAAATCATACCTATCTACAAGTAGGTACCTATTAAAACATCGAGCTACTTCAGTATCTCTTACAGCCAATAACTAATATTGACACGTTAAATGAAGCGTGTAAGCAGCAGTCGAGCGCACTGGCACGGCACCGGGTGGCAAGTCGAGTTAGACGTTATGACGTCATCGGTGCCGGAGTTGATCCCGTGGTCACTGAGGAAGTCCAATGAGGAAACATGACTGCGTTAAATTTTATTATGTTTGCTGTTGTGGGAAATCTCCTTTTTTTAAGGTGGGAAATCATCCAATGACTTCTCTCGCTCTAGGGACTTTTAGATAAAAGATTATTTATTTTGCTTAAACATAAGTGCAAGAGGTTACATAATGTACGTAACCTCAAAAAACCAAAAAAATCTTTTTTTTCCTTTCGGAAAAATCTTTGAGATTTAGTTCCGGAATTGAACTGTTTTCATAGGTAAGTTTGTACGGACCCCTTCGTTTTTTTTGAGGTGGCATTCCTTTCTGATCTACTTAGTTTACCTAGTAACAATATAGTCTGCTGTTGTCTCCTGTATGTAACTGAAAAAGCTCTCATTAAGGAACCCTCTGTGTCATTGTGCCTAAGCAGCTTTATGCTGAGCGTTCGGCCGTTTTGCGCGGATGTGACGCACATCTTACCTATCAATTGATTTTGTTTGTTATTTAGTTTTAAGATTGCGTCATTTCGCGCGAATAAACTGTTTTTCTTTCTTTCTTCTTTCTTTCTAATACTCTGTACTAGCTGCTGCCAGTGACTTCGCCCGCGTGTTAGTAGAAAATTATCCCAAGAGAACAGACTCCCGGGATAAAAAAATATCCTATGTGCAATTCCAGGATATGGTCTACCCGTGTACTAAGTTTCACCGAAATCCTTTTAGTACTTTTTGCGTGAAAGAGTAACAAACATCCATATATAAAAACTTTCACATTTTGTAATATTAGTAGGATAATTGTGTTTTCTGGGAGATCCAAAACAAATAAAAAATTCAAGGAAACCCTTGCTACAGAAAAGTTTTTAATTTAATAACAAAAAGCACCTTGACAACTGGTTAGTTTTATTGAAGCTCCTTCCGCTATTCTTCATTTTTATTGGCTTTTCCTCTATTAACCAACCGTTCAAACTTTCTAGTTCTTTTTTAATGTCGGTTAGTCGACCTGCCAGAGCGATAGAAAATTTAATTTAGATTTTTTATAATAAGAAAAAGTCGTAGGAGAATATTCATTTAGAACTTCACTCGTGTTTTTAAATTGGAAGTAGGTAATTTTAAAGTATGACAAGTACATCATCACACTTAATAATAAAATAATAATACCAGCCTCCGGACCGGTCATTGTGGCGACATTTGGGGGAGGCCTATGTCCAACAGTGGACGTCTTTCGGCTGAATTGATGTTGATGAGCCTGTAATGTTCACATTGAAAGGCATGCCAAAGAGTCTCAGCCCTGGAACGCAAAGAGCAACTGAAGAAAAAGAGTTAGTTTTAGTCAGTAAAACTCTAACACTCCCTCTCCCTTTACCCAGAGCGGGAAGAGTCATTTGATGATAATCCACCCTCAAAAAAAAATCTGTCACCTTTTTTATATTTACCACTTTTCGAGATCAATATCAATATATCTCAGCGCTATCCACAGCGCTGAGAAATATAATTTGATATCATTAATAGAGTTCCCACAACAGCAAATCTAAGAAAAGCTAAGCACTCTAAGTGGAGCTAGACTATTCATTATACGATTTACTACCGGAAAAAAAGCTTTACGACATTATCATGATTCGGACACAGTGTCCGAATTAGCACATTTTCATATCAATATTTTTTTCAATGACGATTCGGATACACACTGTTTAGTACCGTCAGACAAAAAATTTTAAAATGTAATATATAATGGGGGAAAAATGCGTTACTAGAACTATTTTAGGATAGATGTAAAGCAACAATTTCGGGTAATAAACTTTACATTATATTTTAAACCTTTTTTTTATTTGACTAATAATCAGGTGAAATAAAAGTGGTGTCCAAATCGTCAGCAACTCCCGGTATCCATCACAGTACCTACATTTTACTTTCTCCAGTTCAAACACGTCTTGAACTCACTATTGACGACCAAACTCATCGTCTGCATCCACTAATATCGTCAAGTTTTATTTATCCCCACACGTGCACATTGTGTGGAATGTCCGTCTGATTCAATTTTATTAATGGACTTGGAAACTTGCCCCACTGACTGTGAACGCTACTATTCTATTTGTCGCGACACAACCATCTTGATGAGTGATTTCGTAACTTATGCGTTTGTGTTTAGGTCTATATTTGTTAGTCAACGCATAATGTTTGTTGTAGGGTTGTTACTGAACATTTTATATCGTATCGGTAGCTAGGCACGAGTAAACACTTTCAGCAGTGGTGATAAATATTTTCTTCTTGAATAAAATTATCTGAATTTTGTTTGGTTGAGAGTTGAAATAACTTACAGTTTTATTGCTAAAATGTATATGTTACGGTGCGTTGTGTTCCATGCACGCTTCAAAAACGGCTCATGCCTGTTAGGGCTGCGGGAATGTTCGAAAGAGTTACCGTGGCTAAAGAACGCTGGTGGGTTTTAGTCAGTAAAAGAACGCGAATGGGTTTTTGGAGGTAGGCGGAACAGAGAGTAAAGTCCCGCAAACCTCCGTTGAAAAGGGAGGATCCTCCGACCAGGCGGGATGTTATGTCTGGTGGGCTGCAACTGCCCGATAGATGATTTCGGGCTGTTCTATATGTTCTAATCGCGCGGAGAACTTTGCTTGCGCGATGCAGGATTAGTTCTTATGTGACGCGATATATGTCGCTACAGGTTTTAGTCAGTAAAAGAACGCAGGTAGGTTTTAGTCAGAAAAAGAACGCGATCGGGTTTTAGTCAGTAAAAGAACGAGGGTGGGTTTTAGTCAGTAAAAGAACGCGGTTGGATTGTAGTCAGTAACAGAACGCAGTTAGATTTCAATCAGTATAAGTCTGACTCGCCGATATTTTTTTTTTAAATTACATTACAGTGCTTGACTACGATCCCGCCTGATATCACTTTAGCCTTGAAGACACCTAAATTGTAATCAAACGGAAAGACCGTAGCAGGCAAATTGTTCCAGTCCTTCGATGTATTCATTTTTAATGGGGGGGAGGTAAATATTTATGGGGGGGGGGTATATCACATCCAAATCAACGTTAAAAAAAACCAGGCAAGTTCGAGTCGGACTCGCATACTGAGGGTTCCGAACATACTTACCTATGAAAACAGTTCAATTCCCGAATTGAGTTATAAAAATTTTTGTAACAAGGTTTTTTTTGTAACGTTACTACGGATTTTAGTTTTTTCCTATACTTATGCTTCATGCAAAATATCAGGATTCTAGATCAACGGGAGGTACCCTATGAATTACGTTTTTTGCGACAAAAAAGGCCATATTTTTTTTTTTCGTTAACTCAGAAGATTGATTTTATCACAGCTTCAAGGGATTGCAGACTTAAGAATATAGTTTTAATTTCAACTCGATACCTCCACGTGTTTCCGAGATAAAAGGTCTTGACAGACAGACAGACGGACAACAACGTGATCCTATAAGGGTACAGTTTTTTCCTTTTGAGGTACAGATTCCTAAAAAAAGGAGTGAGGGAAGGAGGGTGAAAAATAACGTACGACCAATTCTCATAAAAAAAAAAAAACATAAAAAAAACGGTCAAACTTTTGGTATCATATTTGTCTACTTATAGCCCAGCGCTAAAGGGCTTTGTTCCCACCAAAACATATGTAGGTACAGTCAATTCAGTCAACAAGTAACAGCCCTACGTGTAAGACGAGTCGCCCCGCCCGCGAGACAGCATTGACTCATTGAGTCACATCATACAACATGTCAACAAGGCCGACCCGCTTTCTGCGTTTACGATGCTTTTAGGTTAATTTACTTTATGATCATTCAATATTTTCACATTCGATACTGCTCTGGCCTTTCTATACTCGTAGTTATTTATGGCTGTGATGTTAGAGCTGCTAGTGTACAGAATTACGTAGATTACGCACCGATATTTGTCTGCAATGCCCCCCTAGCCAAGTTACAACCGTTTCGTTTCGATTCTTTTTTCGTTGATCGCCTCGAGTAGGCCACGCCTCCGATTCCTTTATTCTGACGTCATCTTAACGCAGTCAGTCACATGGTCAGAACAAAGGAATAGGAGGCGTAACCGACTCGAGGCGATCAACGAAAGGGAAACGAAACGAAACGGTTGTAACTTGGCGAGGGGGGCTGTTATATTGCATAGACACAATTCTAAATAAATCTACGTCAATCAGCGTGTAGACGCATCATTAAGGTCTAAGAGTCTAAACGTTTACGATACCTACTTATGTATGTACATCCCCATGATGAATGTGTACATACAATTTTTATTTTTATCGTTTCAATTTTGATCTTTATTCAAATTTTTAATTCTTTTCTCTTATTTTTAATGAAATACTTTATTTTAATGTAATTTATTATCATAGGTATATAGGTACAACATGTAATTATTTAGAATAATGCAAACCCATAAAACCCCAAATAGAAAATTAAATTAGAATTATAATTCAAGCACTGTAATAGGTAGTTTTTTTAAAGAAATTTTCATCGGTATCGGTATCACTCACACAAACACTCTGGTGACGCAATCAAGAATTATCAAGAATTTATCAAAATAGGTAATTTTTTTATTCCATATTTAAAAAATAGTTGAAATCAATTTACTAGCCAATTCTACGGAGGACAGGGTGGAGCATACGGTGGAAGTGTTAACCGCCTGGGCAGAGCACTGAAGTGTTCTCGTGGGGGCGGTCGGCGGCGGCGTTCTCTCGCGCCGGGCCTTGGTACAGGCAATGGTCCGGAACGAGGAGGAGTGGCAGGCGGTCGCTTCCTTCTGCGAAGCAGTAATGCTAGCCAACGACCAAGCCCAAGTCATCCACGGCACTTACTGTTCCACGCGCGCCTTAAGGAGATGTCAGCAAACCCTGCTGAGCCTAGGGGCTCAGCAGGGTCAAAGCCTACTGGGGCCAAGGGTCTGCTTCTGAAAGGAAGACTCGGCCCTGGTACGAAAGGCAACGAAGGAACAGGAGTATGTTTTTAGTCAGTAAAAGTCTGACACTATCATCCGCACCGCCCAAGAGCGGGGAATGTCATTGGATGATTTTCCCACCGAAAAAAAAAACACTACCTACTACTTTCAGAATGCGCGTCAATTATGTTACATGTTGTATGTATATGTATATGTTGAACTAATTATGTAATCGGAGCATGTTTACTCAATAACGTGTAAGCTGTGGTTACCTATAATTGAATATACATCACGTGGTATAAATGTTTACCTACCGGGTTTGTATTCTGTTATAAGTTGGTGTTGGTAATCTATCTACATATATAAATAAAAGGAGAAACTAATTGGCTGACATATCAAATCAATGCACAGCTGAAACTACTAGGATTAGGAGCGTGAAATTTTGCACAAGGTTTCCTTTTATGACGTAAGCGAGCACTAAGAAGGGATTTTACAAAAATTCGACTTAAAAGGGGAAATTCGCTTGTGTACAAAATTTCATTCCTTTGGCCCATATTCCTGAAACTTAGCATAAATAGTAACCCAAGTAAATAAAAGAGGTTTTCATAATGGTTTTTCAAAACTACAAACGATTATAAAACGATTTACGAGGTGTTAAAGATTATTGTTGTTTCGCAATGACTGCTTCTGCACATGTGGCCCCCTGGTAGCTCATAATATTTTGTAAATGTTTCTATTAACTGCTCCACATTTGTTGTAATATACGAGTATACTTTTTTTCTTTCAAACATTGCTTTTGCAATATTTTTTTTATTTATTATTATTTATTTTACTTGCTTTTATTTATATAGCCTCTTTTTTATAATGTGAATGTGAGAACACTGTAGACTCCGCGAATTCTTAGGTTCCTTTTTATTATGATTATTTTTATTGTACTTTTTAGTACAATATTGACCAGTCTACCAAGTCCATACATAATATCTACATATGCTGTAATATGGAAATATTGTAACAACATTTTTTTTTTTAAAGAGTAACCATGGAGTTTGCCGGTTCTTCTTTATAGGAAACGACCAATTTGGAACCGTGCACTTGCTTCTGACGTTTTATAAGTGCCCATGTAGGCCTATGTGAAATAAAAAACTTTGACTTTGATTTTGACTTTGACTTATTCGGGAGAATCTTATTCCTTGAGTTAATAAACTTAAAATTTGGCGCAAATTCTAATCCAAATTAATAATTCTAAATCTTTATTTTGTACATTTACCACACACAGTAACAGTATATAATAACATGAACAGATATAATAGTTGTACAAACATTGATCAATGGAAATAAAATAAACATTAGACTCCTAAACTAAGTAAAATAAATACTTGTATCTCAGGAGCCAGTTTCTCATTGGAGATGATCAAAAATATGATGTTAAGTATAATTAAGATAGCCTTTATATAGAAGTGTATAATATTTATTATAATAAAGACTATCATTATTAGATGTTTTTTTATTGCTGATAGGTTCGCGCTTGACCGCTATCTCACCTGATGGAAAGCGACTATACGGTCGACGATGGAGCGCGCTTACCTAGAAGTAACCTATTCACTCTTGACTTAAAGACTCCCGGGTTGTAGCCATCAGGAAACACAGATTCAGATTCAAAATAACCCTCGAAATAAGTTTTAAGATATGTTAAAGTTTTTATTTATTTATTTATATATTTATTTAATCTAGGAGAACCAACAGCTATAACAAAAGAATAACAATAGTGTAAGAGACATTGAGCTAATTACAGGTTCTCACTGTTAGAAACAGGTAAAGTAATAGAAAACTTACGATCACTAATAAGCACGATAAAAAAGAACATAATTAAACATCCCTTAATTAAAATTAGCACTATGCACTTTTGAAAAAGTCTGCATTCAGCTGAGTGCGTGCCGAATAGGTTTTAATAGTAAACGGGTCAAAAGAGAACTCTTTACAAAGAATATTAAAGTCCTCATGCAAAGTACTAGTCCTTAATAAAATAAATGTTTGTTGACACATGTGTTCATTCCAGTATTATTTGTTTCAGAATGCCTCGGTAGCCGGCACCGCTCATGCATGATGGCGGCAGTCAATTCGGTAAGCTTCAGATTGTGGTTACAGGGCTTATTTAGTTCGCTGGCTATGCTCGTTATTTAGCTGATGGAGGAGAGAGAAATATATATGAATAAAGGTTAAACGGACGACGTGAAATTTGATGTAAATGGTTTGATATAAAGAAAAATATGACTTACCTTTTCGGACTTTATTTTAAGATTATTATTATTAGCATAGCATAGCATAGTCGGCCTTTTAATGTTCCCACTGTTGGGACTCAGGCCTCCTCTCTAGGAGAGGGAAGGGTTTATTATTATTGCTAGCCTAATAATATGATTTTACTGCAGAGCGAAGGCCTCTATTTATTCCATGAAGATCACGAAGGAGATGGCGACTGGATGGATGACTTAGATGTGTTGCTTAGGAATTGACATGAAGTGGCACAGAGCTGGAAACAAATTTTATAAGCCGGGCAATTGCGAGTCGGACTCGCACAATGGGGGTTCCGTACAAACTTACTTATGAAACCAGTTCCAGTTCCATAGACAGACAGATAGAGGGACGGACAACAAAGTGATCCTATAAGGGTTCCGTTTTTTTCCTTTTGAGTTACGGAACCCTAAAAATAATAGTATGTTTTTTTTAAAATAGTCGATTTATTCTGAAGAACAATCGTAAAATTAAAGTATTAAAAATTCATAAAATATCTGCCCGTGAAATCAAGGACTGTAACGCTCTGTGTAAAATTTTCTTCAAATTCCTGCTTTTCAAATTCATCCATTAACAAATGAGCATCGCAAACCAAATTCACTAAATTTACACAGAATCCACAACCGCAATAACCCTCTAATCTACCCAGCTTCAAAAATTTACTCCACGATAATTGGAATACATGAATTAATAAACCAATGTGTACAACATTGAACGACAGTTCCTATGAATTCAACCACTGAACTTTGATATTCCCATTCCAAAATAATTTTCACATTGCCAACTCTACTGTATGTAGCTTAAAATTAATATCGTAAAATCGGTTGTTATCATACGTTCGCAAGTAAAGCAACGTTGAGAATCGAGTCATCGAGCTACAAATATCAGTAAAAATAACGATGTCTAACGCGTTGTGTTTAGCCACAGGAGACGCTCCGGGCATTGGAGTCGCAGGGTGTTCCCTGGCCATAGTTTGCGCGGACTTGTGGACAACGAGCAACGGATAGCTCGCCGTCCGGCGTTGTAGTAAGAACCGAGCTCGAGTCGTCGACGGCGTGTAGTGTTTCACGAGCGCTACTAGGGCTAAAATTTCTGCTAGGGCCAAGAGAATTTTTTGAAAAGGATGCCGTGGTCCTGGACCGCAAAGAGCAACTGCCCCCCTTGCCAAGTTACGATCGTTTCGTTTGCGTCGAATGCCTAGAGTAGGCCACGCCTCTGATTCCTTTGTTCTGAGGTCATCGCAACGCTCCGTCACGTGGTCAGAACAAAAGAATCGGGGGCGTGGCCTACTCTAGGCATTCGACGCAAACGAAACGAACGTAACTTGGCTAGGGGGGCTGAACAGTACAGGTTGGTTTTAAGCAGTTAAAGTCTGACATGCCCTCTCGCTCCACCCTAGAACTGGCAGAAGTCATATAATGATTTCACACCTCAAATCTCACCTTACATCGTGTCAATAGTTCAGTACCTAACAGAGCAAGACAGACTACAAAAATGATTTATGGTCCAACGGCTCACTTCTTAGCATGAGTACCTATTACAGTCATCTCATTAACGGGGTTCAATCCGTCGTGAATATCTGTCTATTATACAGTTCACTAATTGGCACCGTCTCGCTACAAGACTCATCTCTCGTGATGTGATAAATTTTCGGCGATGGCTTTATAATTAAGAGTACTGTTGACGAGATCGAGACGTGTTCTACGTTACAACGTCAATTTGTTTGAAATGATTCGTTTTTAAATATCGAATGATTTAATAGCTTTAAATAGCTTGAAGTGGTTTATAGGGCTTTAAATAGATTATTGCGACAGCTGGCCGTGACAATGTTTTTCTCTTTATATACACTACTATTATAAAGAGGTAAAGTTTGTTTTTTTTATTTATTTTTTTCATCAGAAGGCTTAAAGTTACTCAAAGGGCAATGGAAAGGGCTATGCTCGGAGTTTCCTTGCGTGATCGCGTCAGAAATGAGGATATCCGCAGGAGAACCAAGGTTACGGACATAGCCCGAAGAATCGCCAAACTTAAGTGGCAGTGGGCAGGGCACATTGCTCGCAGAACAGATGGTCGATGGGGACGAAAGGTTCTGGAATGGCGACCACGCACCGGAAAACGCAGCGTTGGAAGGCCTCCCACAAGGTGGACCGATGACCTGGTGAGGGTCGCGGGAATTCGATGGATGCGAGACGCACAGGACCGGTCGTTGTGGCGGCATTTGGGGGAGGCCTATGTCCAACAGTGGAAGTCTTTCGGCTGAAATGATGATGATGATGATTTATTTTTTTGTTTTTAGGAGGTAATCTCTGAAAGTACTGGTCCGATTGCTAAATTTTTTTCACCGATAGAAAGCTGCTTTATTTTTGAGTGATAGGCTATATACAGATTTATTCTAGTACAGTTAAGTGCCTGTATATATAATATAATAGTCATACCTTTGTAATTATTGCTAAGATTATATTTTACCAAATTTTAACTCTGAATAAATATATTATTATTATGATTATTTTTTGTGTGGCTTTAAAGCGTCTGACAAAAGTTTTGGCCCATGGTAAGTGTCTGACACTTATGGATACTACTTTAGAATAATATTCTACAAAACATATATAGAGCAGTGGTGGCCGAGTGGTAACATAGAGCAGTGGTGGCCGAGTGGTAACGGCCCCGACTTACGAGTTGTAGGTCGCGGGTTCAAACCCAGCCAGGCATATTACTTTGTGTAATTTATTTCATCACCACTGCTCTCAAAACGGTGAAGGAAAACATCGTGAGGAAACCGGCATGTCTTAGAACAACAAATTCGAAGACATGTGACATCCACCAATCCGCACTGGGCCCGCGTGGTGGATTACGGCCCATTCCCTCTCCTAGAGAGGAGGCCTGAGTCCCAGCAGTGGGAACATTATAAGGCCGACTATGTACTATGTAAACATATATAAAAATCAGCGATACAAATTTAAGTTAAGTAACTCTTATTTTTAGTTCCCTTTCTCACCTCGTACCTGCCCAAGTTCCCCCAGGGGGAGCTCCAAAAGCACACAGGTATTTAAAGCACATGAGACGCTACTGAGAACATAAGGTTCCATCCATGCGAAAATGAGTTATATCTTATCGCACTTTTTTTTTTCGGTGGGAAAATCATCTTATAACATCCCCCGCTCTTGGGCGGGGCGGGAAATAGTGTCAGACTTTTACTGACTACAAACCTACTCATCGCTCGTCTTATCGCTCTGGGATCTTATTCTATAGTTATAAATAAAAGACAGCACGACTGGCCCAGTGGTTGCAACGCTGCGTGACACGGGTTCGATTTCCGCACGGAGCAAATATTAGTTTGATCTACACAATTGTTCCGGGTTAAGGCGTCTTATGTGTGTGAGTTTACATGTTTATCAACGCACTTACTATACACGAGTAATTTTTAATGTAGAGTAACGATTCTATTTTGACTGACTGGCCTGTTGGTATAGTGGTTAGTGGCCCTAACTGCTATACCGGAGGTCGTGGGTTCGATTCCCGCCCAGGACAAATGTTTGTGTGATGAGCACGATCATTTGATCTGTGTCTGGGTGTAATTTATCTATAATATATATGTATTTAAAAATGTATTAGTATGTTTATCAGTAGTCTAGTACTCATAACACAAGCTCTGCTTTGCTTGGGATTAGACGGCGTTGTGTAATAATTGTGGAATATTCTTTTATTTTTAAATCTATCTTTAACATCAATAATAAATTCACTATTTTAAAAGAAGCAGACAAAAATATACTCAAACAATGTTGACATTTATAAAAACTAAAAATAAAATGCTTTGATTTGACTTTTTTTATTTATTGTTTTGCGACTTTGTTTTGTCCTACTCCTGCCCCTCCTACAAACGTTTACCTCCACTCATCCCACCTTACTTTTACTAAAGATAAAATAAAACACTTGATTATATCACCAGATAAAAACAAATCTTCGTGCTACGTTTTCATAACACAGGAATAAAAATATATGTACCTAAGAGTTGGCCTCTACTACAAAATATGTTTTTTTTCACAGGAAAACAGTAACATTATCTGGTAGATATAATTTATACAGAGTTTCTTGGCTGCTAAGAAATTGCCTTCTCTTACTTAGAAACCGTTCTACAAATAAAGAAAGTTTTCTAATATTAATAAATACATGGGAGCAGTGGTGGCCGAGTGGTAACGGCCCCGACTTACAAGTTGTAGGTCGCGGGTTCAAACCCAGCCAGGCCCATTACTTTGTGTTATTTATTTCATCACCACTGCTCTCAAAACGGTGAAGGAAAACATCGTGAGGAAACCGGCATGTCCTAGAACCAAAAATTCGAAGACATGTGACATCCACCAACCCGCACTGGGCCCGCGTGTTGGATTATGGCCCATTCCCTCTCCTAGAAAGGAGGCCTGAGTCCCAACAGTGGGAACATTATAAGGCCGACTATGCTATAAATACAACGGTTTCTGACGTCACACTTCAAGTTAGTAACAAGTACGGCACAGTTACGAAGGGTAGATTAAGTGGTAAGGGCTCTTATACATGTCAAAAAAAAAACTAACTGTCGCCCGCAACTTCATCCACGTCAGACTCATAAAACAACACAATACCATTTGCTCATAATTTCGCTCCCTAATTCTTTTTTTGTATTACCTTTTATTATCCTAAATTACTCCTTACAATATCAGCTATCTACTTGGGAAAGTCCTGTCAAAATCGGTTCAGCCATTTCGGAGTTATAAACAGGAAGACTTGGCTACTAAGAAATGGCCTTCTCTTACTTAAAAAACAAAAATACAGGAAGAATGTAATATTTACTAATAGATAAAGATGCATAATATATGCATCTAGTAAAGCAAAAAAATATTTTGAAATAACAAACAGACACGTTAATTTTATTTATATGTATTAGGCACAAAGGTTTCTGACGTCACACTCCAAGTTAGTACGCGTTAGGCATAGCTACGAGGGGTAGATTAAGTGGTAAACGCGTTTATATGTCAAAATGTGGCAGCAACAGAGCGAAATGTGGTTGTTTGTCTGACATCATTCACTAGAAGGTTCTTTTCTTTCAATAAGAAAGAGTAATTTCCAGCATTATAAATTATAGCCTGTTATTCTGTTGTATACACTATGTTACTGTGAAGTTTCATGCAAATCGGATCCGCCGTTTGAGCGTGAAGAAGTAACAAATATACATACACACACAGTCTCATATTAATCTAAACAAACAACTAAAAAGAACGTATTAAAGAAATTGTATCTTTCAGACTAGGTCGACAATTTATAATAGACGTCACATAAACCTTAAACTTTTTTGAAACACGGCATATATTTTTACTCGACCATGACAGTTAAACTTGAGTGTCAAAATGTGGCAGCTACAAAGCGAAATGTGGTTGCTTGTCTGACATCCTTCACTAGAAGGTTTTTTTTTTTCCAATAAAAAAGAGTCTTCTACCACTTGACGGGACGATTGGCTCAGTGGTTTTTTTATTTTTATTTTTTATTTGATATAAGCCAGTGCTTGACTGCGATCCCACCCGATGGTTGGGCGATTGGCTGCTGCACTGCACTTACAGACTGTTGTCCGGGTCTGAGTGTCTTGTGTATCGGTCGCAGCACACGGGCCACCGGCCACAACCACAAAACGCCGCCACATTTCCTATAGTTTTCATACATTTTATATAGCCGCACATCGTTGACGCCGGTAGCCGCTACACGCTACAAATCGCCGCTGGTCGCTTCTTGCGGCCCGCACTGGCCACTAAGCGCCGATACAAAACGCCGCCGCATGCCATTCGCGCCTTTGAACCTTCTTAAACAGAGTCCATTATGATACTGAGCGTATGGGTTAAAAAAAGATAGCAGCCACCGGCCACAAGTGGCTGTCGCGGGCTTCAGCTTCCTTTGTGGTCGCTTCTAGCTTCTCGTGACGGCGTTTGTGGCTGTGGGATGTGGCCCATGTGCGGCAACACTTAGTGAGTTTACATGTTTGTATACGCACCCACGGTACTGGAGTTATTCCCCTAGCGTGGTGTACAACATTAAAAAAAAAAATACAAAATAAATTTAAAAAATATGTTCAATAGTTCATCATTGTTAGTTGGTACAACATATTTTTCTCCCATTCCGTCCCTTCACCCATCACGCTATCTATAACTTCCTTTTCTTTCATATCACTCCTCACACCACCCATCCATCTTTGCTTTGGCCGCCCTATCTATCCACACACCTGTATACTCATAACTCTTTTAGTAACATATTTTTCGTTCCTCGTCTTCATACGATCATGCACACAAACGATTTCCTAACCACTTTTCAGTCATTGTTTCCAATTTCAAGCTTCTTGAAATGTACCTACTCATTTCTCACTTTATCCATTCTCGTCACACCGTACATCCATCTCGACATTCTCATCTCTGCTAAATGCAATCTTTTTTCATCTGTCTTTTTCGCAGCCCAACATTTTCTTCCTTTTATTATTATTATCCCATTCTACCACTCCTTTTTTTTGGAAAAATTGTGCCGTAGGCTCGGAGAGACAACGGGAGACTCCCAGGTTTTACTTGGTACAAACGTTGGCCATGCTATTCAGCAATACAATGCGACGAGTGTTATGGGTACCTTTGCACCGGGAACGATCAGGGGCTGGTTATTTAATTATGTTTGACATTCTATTTATTTATTTATTTGTTATAAGATAAAAAAATTGATATTGTTTTCACAAACGATAAAAAAATAGGTACATATATATTCTATGACCATTTAGTTCTTCAAAATAAGGCTAAGAATCAGAAAACCACATTGATGTAATAAAACGAGAAATAACTCCTTGTATTATTTTTATTACTTGATTTTACAGTGTAACAGATTTACAGCAGTGCATGTACGGAAACCAAAAAAAGAGAGAGCGAACAGTGTTACCAAAGTAAAACGCAGTGATATTAATCTACACTTTGATCTTAGCCAAAAGACCGAGAAGCGATCCCCGGATACAAATACAAAATACAAAATACAAATATGTTTATTGTTCAAAAATAAATGTAATAATGTTGTTGTTGTGTTGTAATGTTTGTTGTTTGTTTGTTGTTGTTGGATCCGGCGAGCGGAGCCCCGGGATGAAGGCAAAGAAAGAATAGGATTGGGTTTTAAGTCAGTAAAAGTCTGACATTATCTCCCGCCCGCCCAAAAGCGGGAATTTTTATTAGATGATTTTCCCACCAAAAAAAAATTTATATTAATCTATGACAATAGAGTTGCTCACTAAAATTAAACGTATCAATTACTTAGTATATCAACACACATTAAACTCGCAAACAATTTCCTCGTTCGTATCGAATCAGTTAAACAGGCTACTCCACACCTTGCACTGTTTTATCTCCTATTTTTTCCCGCCATAAGGCCTCATTCAGAGCTTAACAGCCGACGATTGAGGGACGTAACTGCGCGTTGGCTCATCACTGCTCTCTCCCAGGTGTAACGTGACCAGATTATATGGACCTCCGCGAACTATTTTTTTAACAGTTACCGAGACCATTTTACTCTGGCATGGTTATAATGGTGCTCGTGTTGGACGTTCTGCCATGGACGCCTTCCAAATCGCATCGCATTTGAATAGCAACTGCAGTTTGGCGATAGTCGTTTAACTTTTATCGATCCATATCTGTGTAATCTTTAGTGAACTGGCTACATTTATATTCTTGAAAGTGGAAAAATTAGTCTATCTATACGATAATGTGATGTTTAAATTATTCAGGGCTATTAACTTTTATTTATTGATTATAAACGACAGTAAATATTCTTCTCAGTAGCAAAACGTAAATATTTGATTCTATTTGATTAGACGATCGTTGGGTCGTCAGTTGTATGAGTCAATAGTTGGTAAGCACACTGTTCGCCTTTGTGAACGATGGCTATTAAGAAAGAATATTTATTGAAAATTAGCTTTTGCCAGCGGCTTCGCCTGTCTGTAATGACTACTTCCTAGTATTATAAATTATATCCTATATGTTATTATTTTATATACACTATATTACTATGAAGTTTTAAACGAGTAACAAACATACACACACAGATGGATACATACAAACTTTCACCTTTATTATATACTAGCTGCTGTCAGCAACTTTGCTTACGTGGAAGTAGAAAATTATCCCAAGGGAACATACTTCCAGGATAAAAATGTATGTACTAATGCCAAATTTCATCCAAATCCGTTCAGCCGTTTGAGCGTATACAAGTAACAAACACGCACACACCAATAAACTTTTGCATTTAAATATTATTAAGTGTGAAGTGTGATAATGGATGCCAAAAATCCAAAAAAAATGTATGGTACTTAATTGTACTTTTTTGACTAGATAGTCAATTTTTAATAGACACCTCAAACACATTTTTTTTTAATTTGACAGATTTTTTACACGACCGCTGCGATTCAGAACTTGAGTGTCAGAATAACTTCAACAATGTAGCAACCAATACTCTGTTCTATTTTCAAATGTTCGAATAACCATAAACAATAACGGGTGCTAACTAGCGGACCGGAACCGCGTTTATGAACGGCAACTGAAGATCATAAGAAGTTCTGCCAAATGGTAGCAGTTACACACTTTTAGTTACACTTTAAACTCAAACAATATCGTCAAATCAATTTTCTTGTTATACTTCAGTAATTTTCTTGCCGTTGGAAGGAAATGAAACGGCTCGTTTGAAACGACATTTATTTCAATTCTCGTAGGTTAATGTATATCTTTCTATATGTATATAATTTGTCTGTACGTGTGTTTATTACCTAACTCCTCTTAAATGGCTTGACCGATTTATATAAAATTTTGTGTATGTATATAATCGAGTGGGTTCTTGGCTCGAATATACAATTGGACCCGGCAAGTAGCGCTGCGATTGAGTGCTCAATTTTTTTGTCGTGTCTATAAAATTATATGTATAAAAGGAGAAACTGACTGACAGACAGACATATTGACAACGCTCAACCGAAACTACTGGGACTAGGAGCTTGAAATATTGCACAAAGTTTCTTTTTATGACGTAAGCGAGCAATAAGAAAGGGTTTTCCAAAAATCACTCTCTAAAGGGATGAAACGGAGATCCAAAGTTGTATGGAAAAACTTACTTTCAAACAGCTGAAGTCGCTGGCAGAAGCTAGTATTAATAATAAAACTAATCTTTAGTCGGAAACCGAATACTGGATTCCAAGTATCCGGCTAGATAGAGGCATTGATAGCCTCTATCTAGCCGGATACTAATAAAATGGACTGAGTACCTGATAGTTGCCAAATATTTGTTTAATCTTTAGTTACTGTGTAATATAGTAATCTCTAGTTAATATCTCATCCTTTGTGGAGACAGTTATTTTTGCACATAAGTTTTTTTTCCTCTCGTGATGTCAGAAACTGAAACAAATAAAAACCGGCCTGTAAAAAACGTCAACAGTCTATCACGGTTCATGAGATATGGACTGGTGATAGACGGACAGGCAGACATACGGTCAGGCGGATGGACGGACAGCGGAGTCTTAGTAATAGGGTTCCGCTTTACCGTTTGGGTACAGAACCCTAAAAAGGTTTCAATCACACTTATATTATAAAGGTGAAAGTTGGTGAATGTGGGTATGTGCGTTACTTCTTCACGCTCAAACGGCTTAACGGATTTGGATAAAATATGGCAAATAGAATAGAATAAAATAGAATAGAACAGAATAGAATAGAATACAATAGTTTACAATATATTAGAATAGAATACAATAGTTTAGAATATATTAGAATAGAATAGAACAGAATAGAATAGATTAGAATATAATAGAATAGAATATAACAGAATTATTTATTAAACTTCATGCAACATAAAGTACAAAGGCGGACTTAATGCCTTAGGCATTCTTTACCAGTCAACCTAGGGTGGTGAAGAGACAATATGGTAGGTGCATAAAAAGAAAATTTTATACGAAAATAAAGAGTGAAAAAAAAGTAAACATATAATTAAAATGCATGCATTCATGCATGTTTATTTTTAATTAATTAATAAATTAATTATAGGCCTCATCAGAAGGCTTACAGTCACCCAAAGGGCAATGGAAAGGGCTATGCTCGGAGTTTCCTTGCGTGGTCGTATAGAGAATGAAGATATCCGCAGGAGAACCAAGGTCGCCGACATAGCCCGAAGAATCGCCAAACTAAAGAGGCAGGGGGCAGGGCACATTGCTCGTAGAACGGACGGTCGATGGGGCCGAAAGGTTCTAGAATGGCGACCGCGCACTGCAAAACGCAGCGTTGGAAGGCCTCCCACGACCTGGACCGACGACCTGGTGCCGCGGGAGTGCGGTGGATGCGGGACGCACAGGATCGGTCGTTGTGGCGTCGCTTGGGGGAGGCCTATGTCCAGCAGTGGATTTCTTTCGGCTGAAATGATGATGATGATGAATAAATACATAAATCTTTAATCATTTCAGTTAAATAAGTATAAGTACTTGTTCAAAACAAATTACCTACAGTTGCTTTCCAATTTCTTATTAACAATAAGATAGAAGACACACTTCAACTAACCCGAAATACTCGTAAATGTCTTAGATTCAATTGTCAATCCTAGAGTTGTTACTGTGTGGCTATAAAGAGATCTGTGGAAGCCCGACTTCGCTAAGACTTTAGTACTGGATCACCGCACACTCGTATAAATCCGTCTTTCGTTATTACCCTACTAGGCGGTTACGTGATATAGCCTTGAAGTATAAATAAGACAATGTGTACACTGCTTTGGGGGTAATATGGTACATGCTTGGTTTAGAACTTTTTTTTCTTTAGTGTCGAACTGACTCAAATCTTGTTCGACCAATAATTTAGCTACCTGGACAGCTCTATCGTTGTTCGTATCGTTAGTTCGATTTCCGTACGGAACAAATATTTATTTGACATATAGATAGTTTTTCAGGATCTGAAAGTTTTTTATATATGCGAAATATTTTTTTTTTTTATTTTGACAGGTTTGCGCTTAACCAATATCACACCTCATGAAAAAGAAAATGCTAGCTTTTTTAACGCACCTACGATATTGGAGTAATTCCTAGTGTGGAGCAACATTAAAAAAATAAAGGCAAGATATTACCTAATGTTCTAACCTTTGTCTTATTCGTACTCTATAGAATAGAGCTCCATTTATGTCGAAGTGATCTAAGTTCATAGGCTTTAGGTTGAATTTTATAGTCTGTTCGTGCTTTACATCCAAAACATAATATGAGTAAGTAAAATATAGCTTTATTGCTAAGCAATTGAAGAGTAGTCTTTACTCTACCTAAGAATGTCACTCACTGGGTCAAACATAATAACGGGCATGGCATAATCAGCTTTATTATATTTCCATTGCTGGACTCAGGCCTCTTCACTAGTCATAATCCACCCCATGGGATTTCCCATAATATCTTCGAACTTTTGGTTCTAGGATATGCTGGTTACCCCAAGATGTCATGGATGGAAGCATAGTCGATCTTATAATGTTCCCACTGTTAGGAGTATGGCCTCCTCTAGGAGAGGGAATGGGCCGTAATCCACTACGCGGGCCCAGTGCGGGTTGGTGGATGTCACATGCCTTCGAATTTTTGGTTCTTGGACATGCCGGTTTCCTCACGATGTTTTCCTTCACCGTTTGGAAAGCAGTGGTGATGAAATAAATTACACAAAGTAATGCGCCTGGTTGGGTTTGAGGCACAAGGTAAGTTCGAAACATTTCTCCCATTGTTCGCAATTTTTTTATATAAACTTCAAATTTAATTCACGTCTTGTTTCATCTGTTTCCTCTTTGTGAGCCTGACAGCTCACAGCCTATGATGCCAGTGTTCAACGCTTTACAAACCATTTAATTTTATCGAATGCAATGTAATACAGATTGTTATGAATCAGCTGGGAGTCAATTTACCGCGCACATATGGAACGCGTTACCAACGTGTCAGCCTCATTTATTTTTTAACCGTCTGTATTTTTGTGTGTTGATTTATGCTGGCCAGTGTCAGTGGGGCAAATAAAACCAGTGTCAGATTCCATTTTAAAGCCCCGTTCCATTGCTGTTTAACCTAAGGTATTTTCGAACGGTATGCAAAGAAGTCAACGATGGACGTTAAAGTTGGTATTTCGATTTTTATTTCCGTTCCGTTTTTAGAAATTGATGATAGCCGTGCGTTAACGTGTGGTGGAAGAATGTGTAGTCGATTATTCATAGCTGTGATTTATTCTTAGCTTTGTTTGATAAATGTTGTAAACCAAACAGACTTGCAATTACACAGGTCGTCATGGAACCGTTAGAACTTGTGATTGTTCTCGTATTGTTGTATTTTCTGGCGATTTATTTATTTACGAAAGGTCCTAGCAAAGGTTTCTGTCATCATCTTCATCATAACAAACTGTCAAGTTTCACACTCCACAGCCGGTCAACGTAGCACGGCTCTTTAAGAAAAAAGAAAAAAAAAACATTTTTCCTTTTCGTTACTCATTCTTATTTCGTTTTTTAATTCATTTTGTTTCATATTATTCTCGACGTTGCTTGTTCACATTAATAAATTAAATTACTTGTTGAATGCACAGACAGAAATAAGGTAAGCTTTATGGGACTTATAACAAAAAATGCTACGTGCATTTACAAAGTAAACACGATAAAATTACCTTCAAAACTTTACAGCAACCAAAGCTTTTTTTTCTTTTATTTCGAAAGAAGGACAATGTAAACAGCGAATTAAATAGACAGAAACAAGGGGAAAATATCATTCGGACAGACTGTATCTAAAAGCAAGGAACTTCGTTTATATCCTTCTTAGAGTCTAAGGAACAAAAAAGCATAAAACATCCTGTAGGTACCTACTTAAGATAATGTTTTACGACTTATCAGTTAAATCAAACAACGTTTCGCCATTTAAAAGGCATAAAAAGGGAAAAAGGGGCCAAGTTTCCCAGTTTTTCGGAGTTCTCCGTCGGTTCGGATCGAACGGGATTAGGCTAATGAGTGCCGGATTTCGTCCATAAAATATACAAGACATGTCCGGAGCTTGATATCGGCAAATATTTAATGAAAATGGAATCAAGGGTTCCGGTCTGTTTATTATTAGAATCGATTAAAAGTTCATTTGTTTTGTTTTCAATCTTTACTAGCTTTTGACAGTTGATTCGCTTGATTACACAAAGGATACTCCTAGGATATAATTTTTTTGATAAAAATCTGTTCAGTTTTTTGAGAAAGAATAGAAGGAAAGAACGAAATCAATTAATTTTTGGAGTATCTCCTCATTATGAACAACTTTTACTATGGGACCAAACCTGAAATTGCGAAAAAAGAATCAGCTGTTCCCTACGTTTATGTTCGCATAACTCGTTAAAATGTATGGAGCAGCTGATTTTTTTTTCACTATTTCAGTGTTGGTCCCATAGTTAAAGTTGTTCATAATAAGGAGTACAATGTCCCCTCGAAATTCTTAAAAGTAATTTTTTAACACCTTATATAACAATGTGTAATGAGTTACCGTGGCCCTGGAAAGCAAAGGGCAACTGAAAGCCTCAGTGCATTTCAGTCAGTAAAAGTACGACACCCCCTTTCGCTCCATCCTAGAGCAGGAGAAGTCATTCAATGACTTTCAGCTTCAAAAAAAAAAAAAATTCACTCCAACTTCACGGACAATATGCGGTCATTAAAAAAAAATATGTCATAGTTGTACTATTGCTGTATTTGTATTTAAAAAACCTGTCAATATTATAACAGCAAAAATGATTTCATTACAAAATTAGTGACTACTTCATTTTAATGTACACAATAAACAGTTCATTGTTACCTAATAAAGTGTTAAGTGGCAGTTCGCGCGACGT
The DNA here is from genome assembly GCA_949316375.1 of Mythimna vitellina. NCBI lineage: Eukaryota > Metazoa > Arthropoda > Insecta > Lepidoptera > Noctuidae > Mythimna > Mythimna vitellina. Next base: position 8,835,211 of record OX438703.1, on the reverse strand, counting down.
TCGAGCCTCCCGAAATAACCGTGTTGCCTGTAACATCCCTATTTTCAACGAATATTACTCACATAATATAATAATAAAAATGAATGAGAATGCCATGTGGTACCGAAGCCGGTAATATGATAACTACACTGATATAAAGAGGTAAAATTTGTTAGTTTGTGGGGAGAATCTCTAAAACTATCGAAGCGATTGTGATGGTTATTTCACTGAAATTTAGCAGCACTATCCCTGAGTGCTATTGCCTATATATTTTCTATATTCACATGGGCGAAGCCGCTGGCAGAAACTATAGATTGGACGACTCGCTTCAGCTTCAACATCGATGTCAATGGGAAAAGTGCCCAGAACGCTGGCAGCATTGCCACGCTGGATGGCAATGCTAATTCGTTGACCAAAGAAAAGCCCAGCCCTCTGGTCACGCGAAGAGTCGACCAGCTGTTTGCTGATATCCCGAACAACTCGATGAGCGCTCGGACCCCATGGCCCCAGTGTTTCAACCCCGAACGGCTCAAATATATAACCTCCGATGAAAGCCTCCCCAGCAAAGCCCGCCGTACTCAGAAGATGGGATGGCGCAAGGGTGTCGACACATGTTGCATCCCACACCAAAGGCCTACCCAATTTCCAAGGCATTATAGTCATCCCGTCTGGCCTCTTCCCATCGTCACGTGCCAAGCTATTGGGTTCTAAAACAGCTGGCACCCCAGCGGTGACAAGAGCTCGGCGGATGATGTCATTAAAACTGGCATGTCGTGCTATTCGACCAGCGCTTCTACTGCATGATAGGCCATAGTGTCCGAGGCGGTCGACTGCTATGCTGCATGTAGCGATCCGGAAGGTGGTGTCACTCAGCATAGTTCCTATGTTAGGTGACGGTAGAGCCTGTAGCCAGAGGCCCGACTCCCATTCACCCACAGCCAGAAGGCGGGCGCGCTCAGCAGTATTGGTGGACGTATTAATAAGATTATTCCGTACCAACCTGCAGAGCGGCTCATCCCAGTGGCTCTGGGAAGATGGATTCAATGTGTTTTATTAGGTATGTATTGTTTATATATAAATAGTACACCACGCACTACCTGCGTCTTTCATCTTCATTTCATCTTTTCTCTTTCTCCTTCTCTGACAAATGCAAAGGTTGTCTGTAAGAAATCGCTTTTAGCGATAAGACCCCCCATTGTAATGCTCTATTAATTTTAAGTTCCTATTGTAATTTTATTATTGGGGTACAATAAAGAATATATCTATCTAATGGAAACAGCTAGAGACTATAGTCGTCCGACGATAAATTAACCGTTACGACAAAGTTAGAACGCGGCCTAAAATATAGTCGCTCTTAAAAAACTGGTATGGGCTGTGTCCAGTTAGACAGGAAACTTACCGTAACTGGCAGAACAAAATCTAGTCAAGCAGGCTGTTTTAGGGCTGTGGATATGTTCAAAAGATTTACTGTGGCCCAGGAACCCAAAGATAAACTGTAAAAACACAGGTGAGTTTTCGTCAGTATAAGTTTGACATACCCTTTCAACTCTCACTCCTCCTCCTCTCCAGGGCGGGAGAAGTCATTTTATATAAAGTCCAGACAGTTTTGTTAGTCTGTTACCAACATTATTACTTCGAACCATGAATACATTTTCCAGCAACACAGAACTTAAACAAAGACGTTTCATTAACTCAAAATAAAAAGCCATTAAAATTCCGCTTTCGGCCCAGTACAACAAGGAAACGACTGAGTGAGATTCTAATATTCTAGTGCTGCAAACACTGGAGCCTTTTGTAACGGGTAATAAAAGGCATTCTAGGGCTCAAGTGGACCCAGCGGAAATTTAATCTGACAGAGGACCCTTTTGTTTCAAGAAATTCTGTCCTTAGATAAATGTCGGTAAAGTAGGAACAGCAATGAACGAATATTTCAATTTAATTAAAAATACGAGCAGAAAATATTGTTTTATCCCGATTGCCCGTTTAAAGGACACTCTTATCAAATCTTAATGACCCTCCGGTGTTTTGTCTTGATTTGAGTAATGACCTGAATTTGTTCCGGTAAAAAATGTTTCATTATTTGTGTGTTTAATTTCAATTTTACGTATATTTATTTTATGTATGATGAGATGTATATTAATGTTGTTATCCTCTAAGAAATCAAATTAATAAAAAATAAAAAAAAAGGTCTTTGCACATTTTTTTGTGGTTTGAAATGACTGACTGATGTACCCAATTTTCTGTATCTTGTACTAAAGTTTTGAACAAATAAAGATTATTATTATTATTCCATTTATTTTCTATCTAAACATATTATTTACATTTTTAAATGTTTCTTTAAAAAAAGCATATTAAAACATACCTTTCATATCATGCTATATCAACTTATATTATTATTATTAAATGGTCAATAAATGACTTCTTCCGCTCTGGGATGGAGCTAAAGGGCGTATTAGACTTACTGACTAAATCCCACCTGTGTCCTTCATTTGCCTTTTACGTTAAAGGGCCGCTGTAACTTTTTCGAATAATCCACTTACCATGCCAGTTTAGCTGCTACCACGTGTTGCGGGTTCGATTTCCGCTCGAAACAAATATTTGTATGGCCTATAGATAATTATTCTGGGTCTAGACCCAGACACCTAGGTGTCTTGGGCGATCGGCGGCGGTGATCTCTCGCGCCGGGCCTTGGTGCAGGTCATGCTCTGGAGCGAGGAGGAGTGGCAGGCGGTCGCCTCCTTCTGCGAAGCAGTAATGCTAGCAAAGGAGGTGGCCGATCGCGTGAGGCAACGATCCTCACGCCCCAGCCGCCGCCGGGATTCCGATCCCGATTTCCGGCCACCGTAGGCGCGGGCTTGCGAACGGCGAGCAATCGGTAACCCGCCGTCCGACCGTCCGGTAACCGTCCGGACCAAGCCCAAGTCGTCGACGGCGCGTATTGTTCCGCGCGCGCTTCAGGGAGATGTCAGCAAAACGTAGGGGCCTAGTAGGGTCGAGGCCTACTGGGGCCATGGGTAGTGTGAAAGCGAAACCCGGGGCCCTGGGAAGAAGGCAACGAAGGAACAGGAGTGGATTTTTAGTCAGTAAAAGTCTGATACTATCTTCCGCTCCGCCCAAGATCGGGATTTGTCATTAGATGATTTTCCCACCTAAAAAAAACCTAGGTGTCTTGTGTATGTTTTTTAAACGTACCCACGATACAGGAGTACTAAAGTAGGGCAAGTTTTTATTTAAGTCCCTGAACGTGGCTTTACAATCTGCGAAAAAGCAACCGGAATTAATATTTCAGGCACTTGCTACAGTTATTTTCATTAACCCTTGTTCAGTATAGCTACTTGAACAGACTCAAGTACTTATTATACCAAAAGTGAACCCAATTAATGAAGCTTATATAAAGGTCGCGTCGTTTATTAAAGGTTTCCCTTTATTGTAAACAAATAACATTTTGAAATTTATTGGGTTGGTATACTTGGTATTAATTTTTATTTGTCTAATTATTAACACGTGTAACTAGCGCGTATTGTTCCACGCGCGCCTCAGGGAGATGTCAGCAAATCGTAGGGGCCCAGCAGGGTCGAAGCCTACTGGGGCCACGGGTAGTGTGAAAGCGGAACCCGGGGCCCTGGGACGAAGGCAACGAAGGAACAGGAGTGGGTTTTTAGTCAGTAAGAGTCTGACACTATCTCGCGCTCCGCCCAAGAGCGGGGATGTCATTAGGATGATTTTCCCACCCAATAAAAAAAAAAAAAAAAAAACACGTGTAACTAATAATAGTTGATCTAATATACACCCCTATTTTTTATTTATCTTCATAACAGGTTATATATACATCTTAACTATTAAATATTATAACTCAATAAGTATTTAAACAAACTGAAAATAATATTATGTACAAACGGGTAGAAAAAGAACTCATAGGGCATCAATAAATTCGTTCACATCGATGTCAATGGGAAAAGTGCCCAGAACGCTGGCAGCATTGCCATCCAGCGTGGCGATTCGTTTACCGAAGAAAAGCCCAGCCTTCTGGTCACGCGAAGAGTCGACCAGCTGTTTGCTGATATCCCGAACAACTCGATGAGCGCTCGGACCCCATGGTCCCAGTGTTTCAACCCCGAACAGCTCAAATATATAACCTCTGATGAGGTTATTATATTTTTTAATTAGAACAAAAAATGGGGCACTCCTCAAAGAGGAGACTTACCGCCATAATTATGGCGTGTCCAGCACTGGGTTGCGACAGCCGCATCCATTGTCCATAGTGTTTGTTATCAACTCCTCCGAAAAGGCTTGATCGATTACTATGAAATTTTTTGTGATTTTTTGTGAATTTCTTGTAGATCCGAGAAAAGGTCTAAGGCAATTTTTTACCTTACTACCCTCACCCTAACAGAACAACGTATTTTTTTTTAGGTGGGATTATCATCTAATGACAAATCCCGCTCTTGGGCGGAGCGGGAGATAGTGTCAGACTTTTACTGACTAAACACTAAATACACTACCCGTAGCCGCAGTAGGCTTCGACCCTGTTGGGCCCCTACGATCTGCTGACATCTCCCTGAGGCGCGCGCGGAACAGTACACGCCGTCGACGACTTGGGCTCGGTCTGGACGGTTACCAGACGGTCGGACAGTGAGCTACCCCATTGCTCGCTGTCCGCAAGCCCGCGCCTACGGTGACCGGTAATCGGGATCGGAATTCCGGCGGCTGGGGCGATAGGACCATTGCCTCGCGGGGTCGGCCTCCTCCTTTGCTAGCATTACTGCTTCGCAGAAGGAGGCGACCACCTCCATGGCAGAACAACTTCAGTAAGTAGCACAAGATTTCTTAAACAGTGGCTTTTGGACCAAACCTGATTGACACTAATATAAACCAGTGCAGTGCAATCCACGCTCGAGTACGGATGTGTTTTCACTGTGCACGTCACGAATTTTATTCGCGTGGCACGCAGCAATAGTCTCTGCTCGATAACACTATGAGTTCTAAAAAACTCGTAGTCAATGAATTGCTGGCTTTTCTAGTCCATGCTATTGACTACATGGACGAGGTGAGCATCCTGCAGATATGCCGGTCCAATTTCAAGGAGGACGAGATCAGCAGTGGAAAACTGTTACTGTTCCAGTCCCTTGGGAAACTAGACGAGATGCCGTCACGCCGCAGAGATGGTACTGGAAAGAGTCTTCAGGATATCATCGATATGTTGAAGAAGACTGACCCGGACGACGTTCTAGATTTCGTGGCAAAGGAGCTGAGTAAGCTGCCCCCCGTCACGTTCGATCACGTCGACATCACACGGCTGCTAAAGGACATCACTACATTGAAAGCGGAGATGACCAGAATGCAGTCTAGAATGGAGGTATCAGAAAAGTCCAATGCTGAGTTGCGTGCGGAAATAGCATTATTGCGCAACGTTCATTCAGTAAGTGGGTCACCTGAGGCCTCAAAGGTGAAAACACGTCGAGTGGCGCAAAATGCATCAGTCGGCAGTTTTGAATCGACGAACCCAAGTGAGTCACCAGCTGCCGTAAATGCTGATCAAGCACCGCCCGCCGTCGCCGTCGCCCGCACCTTAACACCGGCTGCGGAAACGTCACATGTAGGTACGTTGACCCCTAAACGTGCCTACGCTGCTATTGTCACCGTCGGCAAATCAGGTGCGTCGCAACCAAAGCGACAAACAAAAATAGGGGAAAAGCTGAAAACGGGTACTAAACCTACCCTGTCTGTGGTCCAGAGCACCTTGCCAAAAACAGGCCAAGTGGATGAAGAGGGTTTCACAAGAGTAGAAAAGAAGAAGAAGAAGCCCTGTTCCCGTAACCAGTGCGGTACCGCACCGAGTGGTCCAAACATGTTGCTGCGTCCTGCTGTGCCTACGACGCAGCTATACATTTCGCGCCTGCATCACTACACGAAGGTTGAGGAAGTCGTGGAGTATTTGAAGGTGAAGACCAACTGGACTCTGAGGGTCGTAAGGTTGGAGGCGCGCCACGACGTCAACTTCAAGTCGTTCGTGGTACGAGTTCCAACCCAACAGCTACAGACCTTCTTAAAAGAGGACTTCTGGCCGAAAGGTGTCGTTTACCGACGTTTCCGAGGACGGTTATGCGACACCACGCAGCGCAACACGACGCCGACTACATTAAGTGTTTAATTTTAGTTAAATAAGCATTGTTTTTACAATATGTATTAGTGTATTATTATTTAAGATTATTTTTATGTATTTTGTCTATGGGCCTCTGATGCCTAAAAATAAAATGATTATTATTATTATTATAAAACAGCACAGTACTCTCTGCCTCCTGTTCTCAATGAGGCTTAATTTACATCCCCTCTAGTTAAAGCCACTAATGACAGCTGGGCTCAACTGCTTACTTCTCCAAGCGGCACTGAAAGACATCCAAACCCCGTAGTTACTCAATTCAGACGATGAATTATACAGGATTGTGTTTCGAATACACTCGATAAAGTGGTCTGAATCCAACTTTTTAACTGTTACTGTTACTTTTTATTTTTGGACTAAGTAAACCAGTTAACTGTTCAGTCTTCTTTTAATATGGAAATATTGTAAAATTAATATATTTTTTTTTAAAAGAGTAACAATGAGTTATTTATTATGTTTCCTATAAACGACGCTTCTGAAAAATGTTATCTTATAAAATGAAGCTAGTGCTTGGTTCCATTGGTCGTTTTCTATGGAGAAAAACCGGTTCTGGATGGAGCGAGAGGGAGTGTGAGATTTTCACCCATCTACTAATTAAAATCCACCCGTATTCTTTAGTTACTTACACTGTAGCTTCCAAGACCGCCAACTTCCTCAAACAATCGCGTAGCCTTAGACATATAAGGTTTATAGTTTAAGAATTATCTGACTTGTTTCTGTGCCAAACGTATAATGGAACTGTAGATGTGAATTCTCCTTTTACAAAGTAACAAATTCTTTATTCAACTGTATTCTGTAAACCACCAACAAAAGTGTAAACACTACATTAATAATCTCAAAACAGCATGATATTACGCGGCTTCCGATACCTCACATATAAATCGCTATGTCAAGGAATATCCTCTAAGCGCCTTTAAGTGGTCGATGCCTCAGTTTTATGCCCATGGGGACAGTCCCAACTCATTATCTGCAGCTCTGAGGCTTCAGCTATCATGAATATGCGATAAATATACGATATTTTATCTTGAGACTAAATATTTTGGCTGAAGACGATGGGGAGACTTAATTTAAGATCTTAAAGGAAAGATTTAGTTTGAACCATCTCCAGTCGTGTGTCGTACACAGCCTTGGGGTAGTTCAGTACTATTTCGTGGCCTTGCACGAATTATATTGTAAAGCGACAGTACACAATTAGCATTCACAGACGGCTGTACTCATAAGAGATCACTAACGCTATATTCATATATCATTAGTTACGTGGCTTGCAGACGGCGAGCAATGGATGGCTCGCCGTCCGACCGTCCGGTAACCGTCCGGACCGGGCCCAAGTCGTCGACGGCGCGTACTGTTCCACGCGTGCCTCAAAGAGATGTCAGCAACCGTAGGGGCCCAGGAGGGTCGAAGCCTACTGGGGCCATGGGTGATACGAAAGAGATCCCCGGGGCCCTGGAAATAAAATGGCAGAGAAGGAACAGGAGTGGGTTTTTAGTCAGTAAAAGCCTGACACTATCCCCCGTGCCGCCCAAGAGCGGGAATGTCATTAGATGATTTTCACACCCGAAAAAAAAAAATGGTCTTCGCGATAGCATTAGACGAGAAGTTAAAAAAGTTGTTTTAAGGTACACTTTATAATAAAAGTACAATATATATGTATATTGTGCTTTTCTACAGTTAAGATTGATGCTGAATTTATTTTAATTAAGCGATTTATATGTGAGGTATTGGAAGCTGCGTAATATCATGCTGTATTGAGATTATTAATGTAGTGTTGTATACACTACATTAATTGGTGGTTTACAAAATAGAGATGAACTTAAGAATGTGTTAGGTCGTAAAAGGAGAATCCACATCTGCAGTTCCATTACACGTTTGCCACTGAAACAGGTCAGATAATTCCGGAAACAATAGTAATTTTGTAACTTTGTAATTAGGTAGGTAAGTCTCGCCCCCGGTAAGATACAAAACTAAGCATAAAAGCAGAAACCACGTTTTTTAGGAAGATAAACTGAATTGTGAGTGACGTAGTCGTGATTGCTCTTGTTTAACAATAATAAAGTATTGACCACATAAACATAATGCGTAATTAGGCGAAACGCTGAATGTTACATAATACAGGGTAACAAAGAAAAAAAATCGACCTCTGGATACAAAATTATAAACTTGATTGAACAGTTTGTATGGAGAAGCCGATTTTTTTTTTCGTATCCTGAAAAAAAAATTGTGAAAAGAAGCCCTTAAAGTTTACGGAGACCTTTCCCTTTCACCCTGTATGTCCCCGAATTTTTGGTTCTAGGACAATGTTTTATTTCACCGTTTTCACAGCACTAGTGACGATAAAAATTACACAAAGTAAAGTTCCAGTCTGGGTTTAAACCCACGACGACTTGTAAGTCGGGACCAATGGAACGAACCACCACATTTATAGAATTAACCGCCTAAGCAAAAACAAACATAAAGTAAACCTATTATATATGTACACGAATCTAAACTAGAAATGAAAACTATTTCAGCCTCTATCCCGTTGAGTAGGCGACGGGTCCTTTCTACCCTTTTAGCGAGTGAGTGGATCACAATCGCTGAGTTGACTCCAACCCTCCTCCGCCTGCCGACCGCCTTGGAAACACGCCAGCAATCTGTTTACTCAACTTTAATTGAGATTATCCTATTCTAAAATAATTTTAAATAGCCGAACGTTGATTTTATAGAAGCAAACCAAAACATTCTGATTACTTAATCAAGACTCTTGTCTAAATAAAATTTAACCAGCCATCAAAATATTCACGAAATCGCTAGATATATAATTATCTTTTCCATTTCCGTTGACGCAAATGCCGAATGCATCAAAACGTCACGTGTCAGGTGGCCGAATGTCTCAAATGACAAGTACACGTCAGTCCCGCGGACAGAAATAGCAGACGGTTGAATAACCACTTCAGAAAAAGATAGATCTTAATTTTCTATATAATGTTAGCTTTACTCCGCTATCAAAGCCGTATTGAACATAAAATTTTAACGATGCCGCAAAACGGGCGGCGGTAGCGAAGTGTGCCGCGCGCCACCGCTTTATAGCAAATTGGAGTCATAGCGGGTTGACACTGAGACGGCATGGCATTGTCCCATGTGACGCGATACAACGAGACCCAACGGGCGATGTCGAGCGGCGAGATGAGGCGGCCATCGCGGCATCGGACAGCTTGGAGGCGAGCCAGCGATGTGTCCCGCCACTCGCGTGCTATGGGATAACAGGATATCTAGCTTATGTAGGGATTATTCAGACAACTAGGTCGAAATCTCGTTTGTCGAGCGAATTTTCAATGGGATTTAATGTGCTATGGACTTGGTTGATATAAGTAATTCGCCATTTTAATATTGTTAGAAGCGATTGTTCCGCAAATACCGACCAAATAGAGTGTATTCTAGAAACAGTATAGTCTATCAAATGTTTTTTTTACGCTGCTGACCTAAATTTGGATTCACATCCTGTAACATTACGTGCACGATTAGTCAGTCTCTGTTTTGTATAAATCCAGTTTTAGCTGAGTGAGGCATCCTAAATAGATTATGTACATCCAAAATAGCTCAATGCTTTATTTTTGTATTTGTAGGTTAGAAAATGACCTTACACTAGCCAACGCTTAAATCTTAACGCCTGAGGGAATAACAGGACCACTAGAAAATGGGATTTATTTTTTATTATTTCGTAAGAAAATCTTACATTTTTGCCGTAATTGAGACAAGAAAAGAATCTGAAGCTGTGCTATTTTACTAATGGGCTGTCTGAGCTTGAATTCTGTCATTAGGACTTGGAATTTCACCTTTTATCGGGCAAATGGTATGCCACCGCAGCGGGATAAATGATCTTCATTTGTTCATAGGTGGCACAAATATTATGGAAGTGAAAATTTCGGTAGCCTCATTTGCTGTTTGTGCTCAATCAGTGGTTTCTTGAAACTGTGTTATTTTTATAAGGATGTTTTCTGTTTTGATGCAAGTTTCTCTTGCGTGCGTCAGGTGCATTCTAGGGCTTCCAACTTCCCGACAATACTTGATTGTATGACCTAATTGCAAAAACTAATCACCCGAGAAAGCATAGGCGATACCATGGTTTTCGAGAAAATCCAAGTTCAATTGGTAGTTTTAACTAAAAATTATGTTTAGTAAAGGAGATGGTGGCAATGTGGCTCCTAGAGATATAACTATTGAAGAGGGCCTTCAATATTTAATTTCAGAAACACGCCATCTAATACAGCTTCGGGGCAATTTGTGACAGTAGGTATTATTATAAAGTCGAAAGCTTGTCAGTATGTTTACTATTTATTTAATGTTTATGCAACAAAAGGTACAAACGAGGACTTAGTGGTGCATAAAAAAAAAGAAAATATTATTTAGACAATAAGTATTACAAAATTATATATAAAAGCTAAAACTAAACATACATACATATTTAATAAAATATATACCTATACATACACAGGAAAGGAGTTTTAAGATGATTTTGCTATTTGTGTGCTCGAACGGATAAATGGATTTCAATGAAATTTGGCCCACGAGCAGACCATGTCCCGGGATAGCATAATACGATATTTTTATCCCGGGAATATTCCTGGGGTTATTTTTTACTATCAATAGGGCAAAGCCTTAGGCATCACCGCCGAGTTGCTAGCCTGTTGGTTTTCTATCATTTACATTTCGGGACGTCTAATTCTCCCAAGTCCGTTCCATCATCGGACCACTAGACGTACGGCGTTGTGCCGCCGGTACATGGTAGACATCCCACCCATACGCACAAAGCGTTTTGAGAACACATTTATTATGCATACAGCCAAGGAATGGAATTCCTTGCCGGTGTCTGTGTATCCTGATAGCTAAAACTTAGGGGTCTAGTCAAGAGTGAATAGGTTACTTCTAGGCAAGCATGCTCCATCGTCGACCACATCTTTACTTACTACCAGATGAGATAATGACCAAACGTGATAAGGCAACGAAGGGTTTTTAGTCAGTAAGAGTCTGACACTATCTCCCGTTCCGCCCAAGAGCGGGGATGTCATTAGGATGATTTTCCCACACAATAAAAAATAGCCTATTATTGATATAAAAAAAACTTGTGCAAAATTTTATGGTGCTAGTCCCACGGGTAATATGAAAGTCAAACCCGGAGCCCTAAAACGAAGGCAAAGAAGGAACAGGAGTGGGTTTTTAGTCAGTAAAAGTCAGGCACTATCTCCCGCTCCGCCCAAGAGCGTGATTAGTCATTAGATGATTTTCCCAACTAAAAAAAAAATCGCTTACCATGAGGTGGAATGGACAGGATGATTAATAAAAAAAGGTAGTTAGTTCAAAATAAATGGAAAGCGCAAGTTGATAAAGATAATAATACAGTTGATTGTTCCTAACAGTAGCGGGTATACTTTCTTTAAAGTTTGTAACAAACTGGCCTCGCGATAGCTATGCTATTCGTTCCATGTGCCGAGGTATTTACGAAATAGGGCTGTCACGCTAAATGATATTTGCGGGATTGTTCGAAAAAATCACCGCACCCCTAGAACTACGGGTAGCGTGAAAGTGAAACCCGGGGCCCTGGGACGAAGGCAAAGAAGGAACAGGGGTGGGTTTCTAGTCAGTAAAAGTCTGACACTATATCCTGGTCCGTCCAAGAGCGAGATTTGTCATAAGATGATTTACCCACCCAAGAAAACAACCGCACCCCTAGAACTGAAAGGGCAACTGAAGAAACACAGCTGGGTTTTAATTAGTAAACGTTTAACACTTCTTCTCGTTCCACTCAGAATGGAAGAAATTTTTGCTTGATTTCCTTCCCCAAAATAAAAAAACTGGGCAAATGTGAGTTGGACTCACTGAGGGTTCCGTACAAACTTAACTATGTAAATAGTCCCGAATAGAGTCTCGAAGATTTTTCCGAATTGCAAAAAAAGTTTTTTTTTGTGATGTAACAACAAATTTACTGTTTTCAGATTTATTCATATACCTTTCCAATAAGACTTGCTTTACGGCAAATTTCAGTATTCTGGGTAAACGGGAAGTACCTTTCAGAGATTACCTCCTACAAACAAAACAAAAACAAACTTTACCTCTTTAAAATATTAGTGTAGATTGTTATTATTAGTCTATAAGCTTTCCTAAAAAGTAAAAAATAAAATAAATAAATAAATAAACCTGTGGCAGCCCTGTTTGCCGGCAGCTGCAAGGTTCTGTCGAGACTGAGCGGCATTCAATGCTGCAAGTTTCTTAACTGGCCACTCAGTAAATAAATAAACTGATCAGAATATTTAAGCTTGTTAATACTTATCTAATAAGGTGTTAGTTACACTCAAATGATTGGCAGATCCAAGGTCACCGACATAGCACGAAGAATCGCCAAACTTAAGTGGCAATGTGCAGGGCATATTGCTCACAGAACGGATGGTCGTTAGGGCCGAAAGGTTCTGGAATGGCGACCATGTACCAGAAGACGTAGCGTTGAAAGGCCTCCTACAAGGTGCACCGATGACCTGGTAATGGTTGCAGGAGACCGATGGATGAGAGACGCACAGGACCGTTCAGTGTGATGACACTTGGGGGAGGCCTACCTTCAAAGGCTGTACCTACTTTCTGTGCAAATAAAGATTTATTATTATATTCTATATCTAATGCTTAATTCCGATATTGGGGGATAAAAAGAGAGAAATGAATCAGCAAAGCTGTTAAAATAAAATAGTGTACTGTTTTATACAGTTGCATTAAAAGAAGTAAGACTTTCCTTCTAAGGTCTGATACACTCTCCTCAGACTTAGTAATTGGACCATATTTGTAGGTTATTTGTCAAAAATATATAACTAGGCAAAACAAAAAGATTCTGGCGGAAATTTTTGAGTGAAATTCAGTGCCTGTTTTCATTATTCACAAAAGGATTTTTAATAGATATTGTGATACAAATAACTAACTACTGGACAATATTATGTAGAATCACCAAACATGCGCGATACTAGTAAAATGGAACAGAATTTTATACGCGATGTACCCAAATATCGGTTACTAGCTGTTGCCCGCGACTTCGTCCGCGTTAAGTACGTAAAACTGTACAATCATTCTGTGCTTGCAATTCATTCCGAAAGCATCGCAATTATTTATTGTACTTTAACATAAAACGGTTAAAGGTCAAAACGCAAATTACCTTCCGGAAACATGTTATGTACTCGTCCAGATCCAGATGTATGAACGTCAATGAATAGAAAGAGTATGGGTCGTAGCAGTTGGCATTTCTGCCTACCCCAAGGTAAAAGTCATTAGTTTATGTATGTTTCTGGTTTATGTTCTGGTAAAACAACATTGTATGATTTTAAACCCTCGCCACAGTGGGCACGCCACAATCGCAGCGGTAATGCCTGTCTTTGAGAAGTGACTACAGAGGCGTCACGGCATCCTTTCTTTATGCAATTCTGCGGGAAGAAACACTCAGGTCTCACCATTGTGCGAATCGCCCGGAGAATACGATAGAGTATACGGTGGAAGTCAGTCCCGCTCGTGGGGTCAATTGGTGGAGAAAATGACAACCAGTAGCCTCCTTCAGTGAAGCACCAAAGGCCGCCAATTGTATGTTTTTTGTTGTATTACAATTCAATTTTTAAATTTGTAACTTGGTATGCAATAAAGTATAAATAAATAAATAATAAGCACTACGATCAAAGAAGGTGGGTTCTCAGCTATCGCAAACACGGGACTGCGGTGGTGCCGTCCGGCCGTCTGGTCAAAACAATCCTGAATCGACGGCGCGTAGTATTCTACGCAGGACTCAAAGAGATGTGTAAATGGATAGGGCCTTCTAGGCCACTTCCATCATAACCAACTATCTTTCTCCACAACAGTACTTATGAAGTATTTGGGAGAGAATGCTTGCATTGATTGTTGCAGTTTGATCATTTTGGGAGTTACTTGTTCATTTACCTATGATTTTTTTGACGTGTATTTAACTGACGTCCCCGTATATCACACAAATGTTTTTTCGATAGTGGGAACTACCCTATGAAGAGTCTCCAACTTTTGAATGAACTTCGGCGACATCTTGTGCGTGTGTATCTCCGTCCAATCTAACTCGCATATTGATGGCCAAACCGAGAAATTACTTACGCCGATTGCCTCTGTGCACTCTGTCACCCAAGCTGGATAGACCTCCACTGCATACTACACTGGGTCCTCCGGGCGATTCGCAAAATTGTAATATCAGGGTACTTCCAACCGAATCTGGAAAAGCAACCGTTTGAAACACCCACAACAATCCTGAGCTTGTGCATCCAAAAAACAATGAAATTACGGTAAACAAATGTAGCAGCCGTATTATCCCTGAGATTGGCCTCCCTCAGGGGGTTGTTCCAGTGTTGGTCACCATTCACTGCAAGAAGGTAACGTCCAATGTCGACGCAAGGCTGCAAGGAATCTGAGATACATCATACGTTGTCGAACTATGATCAGAAAAACACATTCGATCCCGTTTTATATGAAGCAGTGACTGCAAATAATAAAACACGCCATTATTAGGCCGGAAGGTGCCATCATCCCGGAAGACACAGTGGAGCATACCGTGAAGGTGTGCCCCGCAAGGGTGGAGCACCACTTTGTCCTCGTGAAGGCAATCGGCGTCAGTGACGTCTCGCGCCGGGCTCTGGTTTGGGCGAGATTCAGAGCGAGGAGTAATGGCAGGCGGTCGCCTCCTTCTGCAAAGCCGTAATGCTAGCGAAGGAGGAGGCCGCAAGCGTAAGGGAACGAACGTCCTCACGCCAATCCGAGATTCCGACCCCGACTACCAGCCACGGTAGACGCGGGCTTGTGGACGTCGAGCGATGGGTAGCTAGCCGTCCGGCCGTCCGGTAGTTGACCGGACTGAGCTCAGTCGTCAACAGCGCTTAGTGATCCACGCACTCCTCAAAGAGATGTTGCAAAGAGCAACTGAAGGAAACAGGTGTGGTTTTAGTCAGTAAAAGATTGATACGCCCTCTCGCTCCTATCAGAGCGAGAAAAGTCATTGGATGATTTTCAACCTTAAAAAAAAAGAAAAAGGTGCCATTATCATCATTATCATTTCAGCCGAAAGACGTCCACTGTTGGGCATAGGTCTCCCCAAGTGTCGCCATAATGACCGATCCATCCATCGGATTACGCGACCCTCACCAGGTTATCGGTCCACCTGGGAGCCTTCCAATGCAAGGTACCCCTTCCGAAAATTTGGCCGCGTTATTTTAAAGTCAATAATTAAATACACATACATAGGTATTTACTTTTATCGCCTTTGGTTACAGTAAAAGTTGTTAAAAATGCCTCCGTCGAACACCAGTAGTTTTAAAATACACAATGCCATCTATCAAATTTAATATGAACTTCAACTTTCATTGTCATCATTTTTTCTACTTTGAGTCTTTAGATGGCGTTGCGAGTTGCGTGTGGTGTCATATTTAACTTCTTGAAAACTTTAAATTCATACCGTTTGTATTTCATATGCTTTGTTTCATTGAGATGAAACAAAGCCTAAGTAATATATCAAGTTACACAGAATTTTAATGTATAAAACATTTTGCGTGATACGCACACAACTAAAAACTTGTACAGATATATTATGTGTTATATAAAAAAAATGTAAGCATGCAAAAATATATATAAAAGTCTTATTTACAGTGAAAAAATAAAACCAAAAATTTCGCAAGAGATACATGGGATTCGAACAACCTATAAATGATACGCAAGTCTAGATACGAAACCACTGCGCTACGGACTCCGATGATGAAAGTTTAAAATAGACGTTCTTATATAAACGTCATAATTGACTGGTTGGCTCCTTATCGACGATAGCGTGATGATTTTCGTTTTAGAAGTAATATTTGCAGCTAAATGGAATAATTTAATATTATTGTACGTGATTTTACACGCCGCTTTGATTTTATTATGTGTTTTGATTAGTTTTTACAAAATATTAAGAAGATATCAAATAGAAATATCAATTTTGTTTCGAAAAAATGGTAAAAGTTAGTTTTATTACAAAAAAAAAGGATAAAATAATGACAAAATTTTTAACTGTAACTGGGGATCGAACTCGCGGCAAATGTCGTTCAATATCTACATTTTTGATTATTGCTCACCCCCCATAGGAAATAGCGTGATAATTTATAGCCTATAAGTTGCCCTGACCTATAAGGATTATGTATGCAAAATTTGAACAGGATCGGTTCAGTAGTTTTTGCGCCAATTAATACCACCGCAAAATAATTTTACTGTTTTATTATATGTATAGATATTCATAAAACTTTCGTAATATCGGTCCACTCATTCCGAGTCATCGCATAATAATTGACAGATCCATACAATGAATAACAACAATGAATTCAAAACAAGCAGTGCCCCCTTAAATAATCACGCTAAATGAAGGCGAAAACTCGTGAATATTTGTGTGTATCTTTGTTACTTCTTCACTCTCGAAAGACTGAACTGATTAAAATGAAACTTAACACATGGATAGACTGGGCACGCCATAATTATGGTGGTAAGTCCCCTCTTTGAGGACTGGCTGGAAAGACAACACATCGTCCTTACCTTCCGCATGACGCAGGTCACCGGACATGGTAAATTCGGGAGGTTCCTGCACCGGAATCGTGTGCTAGAAACGCCCGAGTGCCACCATTGTGTAGACCGCCCGGAGGACACGGTGGAGCATAAGGTATGCCCCGCCTAAGCAGAGCACCGCCGTGTCCTCGTGTGGGCGATTGGCGGCAGCGATCTCTCGCGCCGTGCCTTCCGACCTCTGATTATCAGTTACTAGTTTCATATATACCATATCTACATATTACTGTAGCAAAAATAAAATAGCTATAATTGACATTGATATTCCACGCTTCTAGTGTTAAAGTTTGAGGAAACTTAACCTTTATATCCTTTAAAAAACGAACTTTGTCGTAGTCTTTTGATCTGTACTAGTGACTTGACTAAAGCAACGCAGCGGTTTACGCAAACTTCTTACTTATTTGCCACTGGTTCTTATTTGTGAGTGAGAGCAAACTGTGCACTTCGGAGGAGCACGTCATCTACATAAATTGGGCCAACCCGTGACAAGAGCGCCCCCTTGCGCGTCACGTAGGAACTACATTATTCTGCTACCACAAATCGTACATATTCGACGAATATTCCGGAGTTATGTCTCACTGTTTTTCGGCAAGGGGTGGACAAAGTTATGGTATTGCTATGTTCCACACGATTGAAATTATAGCAGAGAATCAAAGTATTTTTTTTACTCTTACAATAAGCCATTTACTTATACAGATTGGGCTGATCTTAGTGCTGTTTCATTCTAGTCATACAATTACAAATCAATTAAAAACAGTATACTATAATTGTATTTGAGAAAATGTTTATCGCTGAATGCATTATCACTAAAATATGCCATCTATATATATATAAATTAATGCCACTTTTCGTTGTAATTTTATAACTACAGAACGGGCCCACCTATCCAAACCAAATGTTTAGGCTTTGTTCGGACTATTTAGTAGATGGTTTATGTGAAGTTTGCACAAAATCGGTCGAGCGGTTCTTCATTTATCACATTATTAGGCGGTACGAAGTTCGCCAAGTCAGCTAGCAATGCATATATTTCAGTGATGTAGCGTAGTATCTTAGAAGGATCAGAGAATAGAAGTATCCTCGGACTTTGATAAATGCTAAGAAGTTAAGGAATTGGGCACAAGTGTAGTTATGTAGAGTAAGCGGAATATACAACATTATTTTTAGTATATGCAAAACCTCAATATAGTTTATTCAGAATCAGTAACTGAATCAATTCCAATCATTTTTACACCATGGTATATTTTTTCCCAAAAATATTTAAGAAGAAGATCACAAGTTTGATACCACCGACACTATGTACAACACAGGTCATAGCGGGCATGAGGAGCCAACGTACAGCTTGATGCGGGAGCAAAACAACCCCTTAGTCGCCCGGATGACCCGGTGACCATGTATTTGTGCTGGCAACCAGGTAACATAACAAGCTTATAATTTCGTGATTCGTGATGATACAGTTATGAAATTTTGTACATAGATCATTTACATAAAAACACAAATACGTGTTTATTGTTTCGAATATACTAAATCTAATATTATATACTAGATCGTTTTAGAGTTAGATACTACAATATGGATAGTACTATTAGATACAATAGGGACCATCATCATCATCTTCCTGCCCTTGTCCCATCTTATTTGGGGTCGGCGCAACACATTTTTTTCTTCCATTCTATCCTGTCAACCGTCATACTATCACTAACTTCCTAAAAATACGCAATAAAAATGTAGCATAATCAGGCTTATATTCCCACTGCTAAGACTCAGACCTCCTTACTAGTAGAGAGAATACCACGCTGGCCCAGTCCATATTGATGCTTCACCGTTTTGAAAGCAGTAATGATAAAATTAATTACACAAATTAAATCACCCAGCTGGATTAGACCTACGACCTACTCGTAAATCGGGGCTGTTACTATTGGATTAAAATGTATATTCATCAAATTGGGAACAAACTCATTAAAAACTATTTACTTATTATTTCACGTACAGCCTTTTTCCTATGCGATACAATGGCACTTAGCATTACTTTAAGTTATTACTATATGTAATGAGCTATCCCGGGAATTCGTCTCGCTCTAGTTCCCGTTAGTGAGGCTATTGCGATCCCACGCGGTTCGCAATCCCGGGAAACGGGCAATATTCTAGATTACACATTACATGCATAAATGGGCCGATAGAGCGAGGGACACGTCACTGCACAGTGTGTAGCTTATTTCACTGTTTGAAGATAGTTAATTATTTGACTGGCCTGTTGGTCTAGTGGTTAGTGGCCCTGACTGCAATGCCGGAGGTTGTAGGTTCGATTCCCACTCAGGACAAATAGTTATGTGATGAGCACAATCATTTGTTCTGTGTCTGGGTGTAATTTATCTATAATATGTATGTATTTAGAAATATTTAAGTATGTTTATCTGTTGTCTAGTACTCATAACACAAGCTCTGCTTAGCTTGGGACTAGCCGTCGGCGGCGACGCATTGTGTGATAGTTGTGTGAATATTATTATTAATTCACTGCTGAGAATCTCGGCACTTATTCTAGATAGAATAGAATAGACTAAACTTTATTGTAAGCCAAAATAGTAAAAAAACTAACCTTTTTCACAAACTTAAATCTATGGGTCCAATGGCGGTCTTATCGCTGACAGCGATATCTACCAGAGAACCTTAGGATGGACTTTAAAAACTTAAAATAAAAAGGAGTAATCTTGATTTAGCTTTATATAAAACTAGTGACCCATCCTAGCTTCACTCTGGTGTAAATCTTTATAACCTCGACTTTTTCCTCCTATAATATGCATGTATTATAACACACCTACACTACACCTACTTCATGGATCACTTTTATTAGTGAAGCCCATATGAAAATCATGCGTAACTATGATGCTTCAAGTGGTCAGTCAATCAGTAAAAGTCTAACATGTCCTCCCGCCCCGCCCAAGAACGAGAAAAACCATTGGATGATTTCCCGCCTTAAAAAAATGGTATTAAGTGTAATGTAATTTTAACACAATTGAATCAGAAGTTCTAGAAGCTTCGAGACTAACAAAGCGTCTAGATTATTTATGTACTTATAAATTAATCAGGTTGTTATATCAAATCCTCCCAAGTAACCATTTGAAAATATCGCATCACATATTTCAACAGACATTGTGGATGCTCTTAAAGCTCGAAGCTGAGGTGTTTAAGCTTCTCAAAGCTTAGGCCAATGAGCTCCCAAGTTAAGAGAACCGTCAGGTAGCAACAGGTCGATGAAACCCTGTACAAACCACTAAAGACTCGCTCCAAAATGGATCTAAAGATATTACCAAGATAGAATTATTAGATGAAAGAAAATGTAAGCTTACCCTTGCTAACATACTTTGCGCACAGTTTATCTATCTGCCACATGAAATCTTTACTCCAAAAGACTTTGAAGGAAAACCTTACAAATATTATTGTTAAAAATATAATGAGACGTTTAAGGGGAGGCAACTCGACATACATTTTCACTGTTGAATGTCGTTATTACAAATTTTTCATTAGATATTTTGGGAACACAATATCTTGTGCATAATCTCTAGACCTCTATTGAAATACATTTAATAAATTTGTGTAAAACTAATCCAGTCCTCTAAAAAACTAAAACTAATCCAAGACCTCTGAAAATCTGCGATTTTGCATGAACTTTGACACTTCATAATGCAATCAAAAATTTGAACAAAAAAAAACAAAACAGTATAACAATAGAAGCCTTGCAAATTTAATCAAGATTCTCAATGACGACATTTTTTTTTAACTTTTAAGGGTTCAAAAAAAAAACTCGTATTTCCTGGAACAAGTTTTGTAAAATATTCGAGTAAATCACGGAATAACCGAATGCTAACAGAGTTTTCAGGAGTTATCTCTCTTATTTCGCGTTGTTTTTTCGTGAAACATCACGTTGGATTGCATTAGATGAAGTAACAAGCTTTAAAACCATGCTCGATGTTGACGATGTGCGAGTGAAAAAGGACCCTCTTAACTGTCTAACTCACAAAAGGCATCCTCAATTATATATTTTTTTATTCATGATATTATTTTTAACAGTATTTTTTTTAATATTTATACAACATTGGACGGTTTTTGGCTGAAATGATGACGATAATGACTTCACTATTCGCCGGCGATGACTCCGGCTCGGGCCGGACGGTTACCGGATGGCCGGACGACGGGCGGGACATGTCAGCCGCAAGCCCACACCTACGGCGGCTGGTGGACGGAGTTGGGGTCTCGGCGGCTAGGGCGTGAGGATAGTCGTTCCCTCTCGCGTGTGTCCGTCTCCTTGGCTAGTATTACTGCTTCGCAGATGGATGCGGCCGTCGGCCATTCTCCTTACCCCCATGGCTTGTACCAGGGCCTGACTTTTTTAATGTACCTACTGTGTCATAAATGGCAGAAAAAAAATCATGTATTGATTTTTACATGCTAAAAATATTTTAATACCCAAAAGCGCTTGCAAAGAAAATATTAAAACCATTATACATACTCCAGTCATCATTATTTGCTTGCAGCGTTATCTTCTATAAATAATTTAATTAGATTTCTCAAGTCTGTAGATCATGTGAAATAAGATAGGTACTTATGAAGCGAACTCCGACATAATTAAATTTAGAACAGGTGGGAGTAACAAAATGAATCAAAATTAATCCAAAGCAATTTGACTGCGCTGTCGTCGGCTTCTAGTTTAATTTTCATGTTTAATTAAATAATATTTTGTTTAACACGTGAACGGACCAGAATAGACGAAAAAAATAATTCTCATTAGCTTTGATGCTGAAGTAATTAAGTGGCTCGACTCAATAAGGTTTTATGTAGATTTCCAACAAGTCTTTACGTAAATGTTCAGACTTTTTTATATGAATTAGGGAGTGTTTTCTTTTTGTGTAGGTACCTTCCTATATTAGTATGTTCATTATGGTTTTAATGTTCCCCAATTTGTCTATTTAAGATTTTTCGTGAATTTATGATTTTTAGACTTATAAATAAATGTACAATGATTTGTATATTTTTTCATAATACACACACTTATACACTATAATATTATAACATGGTAAAGTTTGTTTTTTTTTTGTAGGAGGTAATCTCTGAAAATAAAGTCCGATTGCAAAATTTTATTCACCGATAGAAAGCTGTTTTAATCTTGAGTAACATAGGCTATGGCTATAGGCGGGCAAAAGCTAGTAATGAATAAACTCAAAAGCTACTGGTCTTATTTTAAAAATTCTTTCAATAGAATGCTATTGTATCACTCAGTGACATGGGCATGGGCTTATATTTTATCACTTAGTACCATGGGCATGGGCTCATATTTTATCACTCAGTGATATGGGCATGGGCTCATATTTTATCACTCAGTGCCAAGGGCATGGGCTCATTCATATTTTATCACTCAGTGATATGGGCATGGGCTCATATTTTATCACTCAGTGCCAAGGGTATGGGCTCATATTTTATCACTCACTGACATGGGCATGGGCTCATGTTTTATCACTCAAAGACATGGGCATGGGCTTATATTCTCTACTGTCACGCGGGTGAAACCACTGGCATTTGTGGTTTATTACCTATAGAAAATGCCTAATGCATTAAATCCGTGTCTATGCTTTTATGTGCATAAATTAGTTCTAAGCAGGGGTTCTTTTTTTCGTTTCACTCACGATTCGGACTCTTTTTCACCAGAGATTTACCTAGAATAGAATTTTTAATGTCAGTTTATAGCAAAATCTGAATTTACTGGCTTATTTTAAACTAGTTCACTTTCATTCTAGGGGAGCTTTTTGTGGGTTATAGCTAGTAAAAGTTTGAAAATGGCCTCGCGCTCTACCTATAACGGGAGAAGATATTTGATGATTTTCCACCTCAAAAAAAGTAGTTATGCGTATTTTTTGTAGAGATCTATGTACTTACATCATAATAGGTTCGTGGGTCCATCCATCTCAAAAAAAACAAAAAAAAAACTCAAAGAATAACCGCTTCTATTCATTTCACATTCAAATAACGTCAACAGAACAATAATTCGGATTATCAAATACATCTTACTTTTCGCATTCAGCAGTAAGGCGAGAGGAAAGCGAATTCTTGGCTCAAGTCCAACCGCGGCCAAATATCTAGCACCCTGCCTTTATGACTGCCGAAGAACGAAACTTTCCTTGTTATCCGAGAAATATCACAACATATTTCGAAGGTTTTATAGAGAAACTTTGAAGGACCGCGCAGGACCGAACAGGGAATCATTGACCGGCCTTTCGATTGAAAACTTTTGGCGACTCCATGAAGCTGCTGTTATTATGTATTGGGACACATAACACTCATATTTCGAACCACATTTACTGAGCAGAGGGGAAGTTTTTGGGGACCGCGTTAGTTTGAGAGTTAATGGTTTTGACTTTGTCAAAGTACCTGACTTGTTGGCAATGCGTTAAAGCACTTATCTATACTATCACACTTATAAAAGCGAAAGTTTGTGATTGGGTTTGTATGTTTGTTATTTCTTCATACTCGAATGACTGAAAAGGTTTGGGGCACATGAGTACATGAGTAAGTTCCATGTCCTGGAATATCACATACAACACGTAGACAGCACGGTTAGTCATAAGTTATTTAATTTCTTAACAATGGAATATTGTGTTGAAAATAAAGTATAAAAAATTGTAGTGATGTGCTGAAGAAAAAACATACAACAGACTACAAAATCCTAATAAACAACAATGTTATGAATAATTATTATATAATAAAAAATATATTTCATAACTTATTATTAAAATAAATTTCACATGTCCCATAAATTCAAAATCAATTTTGTATAAAACAGGTAGCTGGTTCAGTAGTGCGATTGGCTGCTGTGCTGCGTGTCGCTAGTTGGACTTCCGCACGAAATAAATATTTGTGTACCCTTTTTTTCGGTGGGAAAATCATCTTATGACGTCTCTCGCTCTTGGGCGGCGGACGGCGAGCCACCCATTGCTTGCCGTCCGCAAGTCCACGCCTACGGTGACCGGAAATCGGGATCGAAATCCCGGCGGCGGTTGGGGCGTGAGGACTGTTTGTCCATTGCTAGCACTACTGCTTCGCGGAAGGAGGCGACCGCCTGCCACTCCTCCTAGCTCCGGACCATGGCCTGTACCAAGGCCCGGTGCCGGAGAGATCGCCGCCGCTAATCGCCTCTATGAGAACACGGCGATGCTCTGCCCAAGCGGGGCACACCTCCACCGTGTGCTCCACCGTGTGCGCCGGGCGGTCCACACAGTGGCGACACCCGGGCGTCGCTTCCGCACGAATCCGGTGCAGAAACTTCCTGAATTTACCGTGTTCGGTAAGAACCTGCGTCATGCGGAAGGTGAGGACGCCGTGAGGTCTTTCCAAACACGCCTCCGCCATAATTGTGGCGTGCCCAATCTTATAAGGGTTTCGTTTTTTCCTTTTGAGTTACGGAACCCTAAAAAGGAGATGGCGGGACGACTTATATGTCTTCCTTAAGAATTGGTAAGAAGTGGCTCAAAGCCGATAACAATGGAAGGAATGGATGGAGGCCTTTCCCAAGCAGTGGGACAGTATAGGCTAGATATAATAAATAATTACAGTCGCTAGTTATAATATTTACCTACATAAATAATACATTAGCTCAGTAATCAAACCATACGTAGATACTAATACAAAAATAATACATTAACGTTTGCAAATCTGTTCGCTACAAAAACCCATTAATATCGACTCAGTACATAATTCTTTATTCATGGCTCCTAATTTTAAAACAATAATGCTCTACAAATCCACAAATTCGAAAAACGATTACAATCCTAAATAAAATTGGAAGTTGCAAACGGAAAATTAAGGCGAAGTCATTTAAAATGCGATGGAGTTTAATTACGAGATTTGTCAAATAATAAATAAATAAAGTTCTGTGTACCCTCTCTGTGCTCGGCGTGATTTCAAAGCTGAATTCAGATACCGCCACGATTTATTCTCCGAGTTCTCGCTTCCTTTATATTACTTACCCCTTAAAAGCTTAGTATTGAATTTGTTTCGTTTTTGTTTACCTCTTTTTTTAGGTAGGAAATCATCCAATGACTTCTCTTGCTCTTGGGCGGTACGGGACGGCAAGTCAGACTTTTACTGACTAAAATCCGTTCCTATATTCCTTCTTTGTTGTTCTTTCCAGGGCCCTAGGGGAGTGTCCTAACCAAAAGCGTATTATAAGGTTAAAGACTATGTCGAAGACACGCTTGTTTGGCAATTACTACTTCTGCACATATGGCCCCCTGGTAACTCATTAATATTGTGTCTATTAACTGCTCCTCTTTGTTTTAATATATACATTTTTTTTCTAACACATTGCTTTTGCAATATTTTGTAACTTATTTAGACTTCAACTACCTTAAATTCGTTAGTAATTTATTTTGTTAACATCTCATTTATTGATAGTTGTAATTATTCATTTTTTTCTTGCTTTTTTTTACATTGCCTCTTTTTTATAATGTGAATGTGAGAACACTGACAGTAGACTCCACGAATTCTTAGAGTGTGTTATGTGAATATGAAGTTCCGTTGGCCATTTCTGGTCTTCTTCATCAGATCTACTTCATCAAATGTTACTTTTTGCTTAAGTTCTCGATGAAAATACCAAAATCATCATATGGTTGCCTAATATATATATTTAAGGAATTCCCTCGATTCCTCATGGATCCCATCATCAGAACTGCATTTTGAAAAAAATGGTACCAATCGAAAAGTATATCCTCTAAGAGGAAAAACTAATTTGAAATTCGGTCCATAAACGACAGAGTCTGAGGTAAAACACTTAAAAAAAACATACAACCGTATTGATAACTCCTTTTTTTTGGAGTCGGTTAAAAAAAGTAAATAACCGTGGAGTTTCTTACCGGTTCTTCTCTATAGAAAACTACCAATTTGCACTAGCTTTTGACATTTTATAAGTGCCCAAGTAGGCCTATATGAAACAAAAATATTTGAATTTTTGTTTATTTACGAGATTTGTCAAACAATAAAGAAATAAAGTTCTGTGTGCCCTCTCTGCGCTCGGCGTAATTTCAAAGCTGGGTTCAGATACTACTACGATTTATTCCTCGAGTTACCATAACCTTTATATAACTTACACCTTAAAAGCTTAGCGTTGAATTTGATTATTTTTTCTTTAGTTCTATGATTGAAGTCAAGATTTGGATTTCGATGTTTTCCGTTTCAGTTTATTTGGTTATTGAGAAACTATTTCTGTTTGAGCTTAGTTTATTTTTTCGTTAAAACCTTAAAAAATACGCACCGTTTATGTAATGTAGGTTTTTGTTTAGTATTAATCTAACTATTTACTTAGGTAGACGGGACGTTCCTTTTTTACCGATAATTGAACAGTACAAAAAAGTGTGACAGAGGCTTATTTCGTCCACTCTGTCACGTAAAATAAAATAAAAAATCTGGCCAAATTTGAGTCCTGAGAGGCCTGAGTCCCAACAGTAGAAGCATTATAAGGCTGACTATGCTATGCTATGAATTGCTTATTGCAAGTTTCTTGTATGGGAAAGTATGTATTATTTGTAATTGTAGGGGTAATATAAATATAAATTTCGTGGAAACTTCAACCCTCACCTTTTACGGTTTATCAGATACAGCCCGCTGAAAGATAGATATCGAGACAGACAGACAGACAGTGGAGGCTTCGTCATAGGGTTCCATTGGTTTTTTTTTTTTTTTTTTTTTTTTATTGGGTGGGAAAATCATCTTATGACAAAACCCGCTCTTGGGCGGAGCGGGAGATAGTGTTCCATTGGTACCATTCTGATACAGTACCCTTAAACAATAAAATATTGTTACTCGATGGCCAGTAAAATAGAAGAACGTCCCAGATATTTTTAGTAAGAAATTGACATTATAAACTCGTGTAGATCTCTAATAAATTGGTCACATGACCTTAAGGCCCTAGCACCCGAGCAGTGCAATAAAACAGTGACTTTCTGAAGCCTACTCCACGGTAACGGCTAGGTTAATAGGTTTGTAAAAATTATATGATTATTATAGATTCATCCACCAGGCGTACGGCAATGCACCACAGGTACATGGTGGACATCCCACCTATACGCACGAAACGTATTGGGAACACGTTCATTGTACGTACAGCTAAGGAGTGGAATTCCTTGCTGGAGTCTGTGTTTCCTGATGGCTACAACCCGGAAATCTTTAAGTCAAGAGTGAATAGGTTACTTCTAGGTAAGCGCGTTCCATCGTCGACCGAATCGTCGCTTTCCATCGGGTGAGATAGCGGTCAAGCGCGAACCTATCAAGAATAAAAAAATATGAGCAACATTATCAACATATTATTTTTCGTGCGACTAATACTTTTATCTAAAAAAAATATTTAACATCATGGTATTTTTTCGCTTGTTTTCCCTGCTCCTTTCAAACGGCTTTGATCTTAAGAAATATTATTACACCAAAAATATCTGGTTAAGTGTTCTGCAGAATGTACGTAGGTTAAGTAAATCAACCAATATTTCGCAAAGGAAATGGTTTTAAAGGTCAGCTGGGCTCTATGTGGGCGCACGCGGCAGTAGGAGTTCGTGTGCATTTAACTCCGGCCAGATATTCGTGGGACTATACGCATTAAATACTCCAGGGTACCCCGCAAAACACAAATATTCGAAAGTTTTTTTGCAAATTGCTGCGATAGGTAAAACGTAATCAAACTGGCACATTTCAGCTCTTTTTTAAGTAAGACAATTTTGATAATGGTTTTAATGGGTATAATTGCGTAAATAGATACATGTCATTACCGCAAATATTTGATTTACCTGACTATTCGATATTGAGCTGAAAATTGCAAAAAATACATGAAAATTTTAATTTCGCAGGTGTATATGTTGCAGTCAAAACTCTTAACCAGTCAAAAGTACTATTGACTAGCAAAATCAGTCAAAAGTACTTTTGACTGAACAGGTTGGTCAAAAGTGGTTTTGACTGAAAATTATTGGTTATTAGTACTTTTGACCGCAAATTTACGGTTAAAAGTACTTTTGACTGACGCTCTTCGTCAAAAGTAGTTTTAACTGCAATAAAGCATCAGTTGAAATCACTCTTAACTCGTTAGATGTGAATAAAAAAAATATATATTAAATGTGAAATCGAAATATTACGAAAAATTTAACATTAAAATCAATACAAAGAAAACATACACTTAAAAATTTGTCATTAAAATAGGTAATCACAAAATTCACAGGTTATAAAAACACAGTGAAAGTCTTCTTTATTGCAATCCACTTATAATTTCCAAAGGTAGATTAGATGTTGTTAGCCCCACTTTAGATTCCGTTCCAAACGTTGCTTGATACGGAGACTGCTGCTCTGTTCTTCATAAATTGAACAAATTTAAGTCCATTCGACCAGTTAATGGTTTTATTGTCTTCCATCCAAGATGCTAGCATTTTTTCAACATCTTGATTAGCCCTTTCCACGGAACCTTGACTTTGGCTATGATTTTGCTTCCCAGTTACTAGTTTTAGGTGTGTTTAGTCATTTTAGTAGTTAACAAACTCTCTGCCATTATCTGAGCGCAAAATACATGGTGCTCTAAAGGTCGAAAAAATATCCATTAATTGATATGCAACTTTAGTAGCTCTTTTTGATGTCAGTGGTCGCAAAATTACAAATTTAGTCAAATGATTCTGATAAACCATAATAAATGTATGCCCGCGATCTTCTTGCGACTGCATGTCAATAAGATCGACTTGGCAGCGGCTGTTCATTTCAATGTGCAGAATTGGTTTCGAAACCAGAACCCTCATTTTCTTCCTTTGGCATACTATGCACAGTGATAAATATATATTAATCATTTCTTTTGTAATATTAGCGTACTTTCCCGTTTCATTCTTAAGTCTATCGCGACCACCATGCCCTATAGAAATATGAGCAGCATCAATTATGTCGTAGATTTCCTCAGCCGGCAAAAAATATTTGACAGGTTCTGTGTTTGTAACTAATTTTTTTATACTACAAACTTCAATGATGTTAAAGTGTTTTAGTCTACTGTACTGTAATGGTGTTTTCTTTTCATCAAATTTCGCGTCTTCCACATCCATTGCAAACTTTCTAAATTTTTCTTTTGTCATTATATTGAAATGACTATCTTTCATATCTTCTACCGCTAAAATTTTTTGCGTTATTTATTTTCGTGATCACTCATTTTTGTTCTAATATTAGCACATTCTTCACTAATAATGAGAAATATAAACGTTTATGTGCGCGTTTGTCGCTATTTTTATCGACCATCTTAACTTTTTAAGAGTTTTGACTGATACGACCAGTCAAAACCACTTTTGACGGACTCACTTAGTCAAAAGTACTTTTAACTGTTATTTTAGTCAAAAGTATTATTGACCAAAGCATACGGTCAAAAGTACTTTTGACTGATTTTGCTAGTCAATAGTACTTTTGACTGGTTAAGAGTTTTGACTGCAACATATACACTAAGTATTCACCTTAACAGATAACCATGCGCGTACTGTTTCACGCGCGCCTCAAGGACATGTCAGCAACTGTAGGGGCCTAGCAGGGTCGAAGCCAACTGGGGCCAAGGGTCTAATTCTGAAAGGAAGACTCGGCACCGCTACACAAAACCAAACGAAGGGTAAGGAGTGGGGTTTTTAGTCGGTAAAAGTCTGACACTGATGATTATCCCACCGAAAAAAAAAACATAACCATAAAAATCAAGAGCAACTATTTTATAAATCCAATCTGTCCAAAAGAGCGTCTCTTCCAATTTATCGTCGGGATGATCAGTCTGCTGGATTTGTCGTAGCACTGACAGATCGTTTTTTAATGCTGACGGCATCTCTCGCAATTACTGAACAAATTAGAACGGCCCCCTACCTACAATTTAACACTTTTTCGTCCATTTTAATGAACATCTTAATGAAGGAGTAACTAAAAAGTGTCGCAGTTGTCAACGTTTTATGGGAATAAAATTCAGTAACCTACATTTTGTAAGTTTCAATGTGCTTAGTGAAGAGTTTGAGATCGAAGTAGAAACACTCGTTAGGATATCGAGGTACTGAGAAACAGAACTATTTAGAAGAGAGAGTAGGTGCCCAACTGCTGAAATTTGTTAGTGAGCTAATTCAAAGGCATGTACAATTTACTTGCCTTTGAATTTAATCAAAACAATAATGTCATTATTGTAGATTTTTTTTAACAATCATTTTCTCAGTTTACAAAAAAAAAATTAAGTATGATTGTAAACAATGTATCTGTCGTAGTCATATTGCAAAATTAACCATTACATAATGTGGTCACCCATTTCACCTAATCGTTGGCCGCTTCATGAAATGACCACCTCAAAACTAACCTCCATAGGTAGTGTGAAAACGAAACCCCTGGGACGAAGGTAACGAAGGATTAGGAGTGTGTTTTTAGTCAGTAAAATTCTGACACTATCTCCCGCTCCGCCCAAGGACGGGATTTGTCACTAGATGATTTTCCCACCTACAAAAAAAACCTCAAAACTAACCTAACTTAAACTTAGCTATATTATTAAAAAACTGACTCTACGGTAACTGTAATTTACAACTTACTAACTTACTACTTACTGTAACTTAAAAAAATCCAAAATATGTAGGTATCAGTTAGTTTCCAGTAAGCATCTCTCTAACATAGCACATAGAAGACTCAAATATTCAAATCTTTTAACAGTCGAAACATTTCGGAAATTCGCTTCCAAGTTCAAATAAATTCTAGTTGCCGTGTCAGTACATTGGCGCATTCGGTACGCTCAGCCGAGCAAATGGGTCTTTGAAGGCACATCAACAAAGACAAAAGACGATTTGGTTGAGTGTACAACGAAGGTTGGGCGCCGTATCGATGTTTGACGATCTTGTCTACGAAAACCGTAAACATCTTGTTTAAAAGTAGTTTTTATTAGGACGAATCTCGAAATAGAGATGATGAATTTAAGAGTCACCGCATAAGGCAACTGAAGGAACATAGGTGTGGTCTTAATCATTAAAAGTCTGACGCACCCTCTCGCTCCACCCTAGTGCGAGAGATGCATTAGTGTAGTAACAGAACGTTACTTGATGCTGACAATACTTGATAGCTTGTCTATCCATAGACCTCTAGAGAAACACGGTCGTAATATTTGTCGTAATATTTAATAAACAGTATAAATTTTTAAAAGTAATAAATAACTTCAACCATAAAATACGATTCGCATAATTAATAATAAAATATCAAGAGAACATCTATACAACTAGAAGATTTTCTACCTTAAAAAAAAACCACAGTTGAAACGCAAAGGATAACTGAAGAAAAACGGGTGGGTTTCTCGCTTCAGTCAGAGTGAAAGAAATTACATGACGATTTCCCAGCCCAAAACAAAAAGTAGGTACTCATTAGAACGTTTTTTACACGACGAAAAATATATTTTCTCTTTTATTTTAACTAAATTTTGGATACCAATCACATCAGCCAATAAGACGCAAATCCCTGCTCCGACCCGCTACTACAAAATCAACACCAATACCTGCGAGAAAATCGAAAGCCCGACCAAGAACAGACCAAAGGTGAGCTTAGCCACCTAGACAGGTGTACCTACAGTTACCGAGGTGTCGACTGACAGTAATTAAGTCAACCGGTGTGTAACAGACAGCGGTCGCGCCTACATAGGTACCAATCGGCCAGGATAGCTTAATCTGTCCTGCGGTTCACACAAACCACGGTCAGGAGTTCAGGATAACAATAGCACTGACTTTCTAGTTCACCTTTGGAAATGAAGACTAGTATTGCTATCTTTTTCTAAAAAATTGCGAGTTGTAACTTCTATTAACTGGTCCTTTTTCATTAGTGACGTCAATTTTGCTTTATTTTTTACATTGTTATATGTATAATTGTGTCATTTATTAATAGGTTTATTTTTATTTTTATATGGATGGATTGTGTGAAGAGTGATATGAAAGAAAAGGAAGTTAGTGATAGCATGACGAGTAACAGGGCAGAGTGGAAGAAAAAAACGTGTTGCGCCGACTACAAATAATACGGGATAAGGGCAGGAAGATGATGATGATGATTTTTATTTTAATATAGCTTCATTTTTATAATGTGAATGTGAGAATACTGTAGACTCCGCAGACTTTTAAATTATTTTCTATTTCGATGTAGTTTTTTATTTTAATCATTAGGTATGTACATGTTGATTGGTCTACAGTGTCTCTAATACGTACTTATTAATATTGCAACATGGAAATATTGTATTACTAAATCATTTTTTTTTAATGTAATCGTGGTTCCATGCCAGTTTTTCTCCTAAGGAAAAGATCAATTGGAACCGTACACTACCTTCTGACGTTTTATAAATACCCATGTAGGCCTTTGGAAATATAAAAATATGTATTTATGTAAGTGATACGAGTAATAGACAATATTATAGTCTATGTAAGTCATTGATAAAATAGCATTCAAAGAATGAAAAAAAAAATTCGAAACAGTAGTTTTTGAGTTTATTTATTACAAATAAAGATACTTACAAACCTTTTTTGTAATATTAGTAAATATAGTTTACGAGTTAGATTCAAGACGCATATTTTAACGTAGCATCGAAACGAGTCTTTTCTTATTTTTCCGTATCTTCCTCATTTCAACTGCGAGAAAAAGTCACGAAAAGCCTTAATTAACCAACAGAAACAGCATTGACATTGGATTTCTAGAAACGTGACCATTGATGTGATTAGTCGTGCGATTTTGTCGCAGTGAGTGACGGATAGGTCTCTAATGAAGAGATGACGTGGCTGGTCGCAATTACCGCGAATTAGCGATGCGACGGCTTTGCTAGCGTTGCTTGCTGATTACTCTGTATTGGTATGCGGCTAACTGACGTAATTAGAGGCAGAAAAATCACATATTTGCAGCGTATTTTGAGGTATCCGAACGATTCTTTGATTGGTTGGGATCTTTGAATGATTCGTACTAATAAATGATAAAAACCCGGTAATCTTTAAGTCAAGAGTGAATAGTTACTTCTAGGTAAGCGCGTTCCATCGTCGACCGCATCATCGCTTTCCATCAGGTGAGATGGCGGTCAAGCGCGAACATATCGAGCATAATCTACATGTGGAGGCTTGTAATTAGCGATTTGAAAATATCATACTTTTTATATCACTTATTTTGTTAGTCTGTAAGCCTTCTTTAAAATGGAATAAATAAATAAAAAATAAAAAATGATATTTATTTTGTAAGTAGGTTTAAAAAACACTTTTACACGTCAATTTTTTTTTTCGTCATTTTAATCTAGATGAGGCCGGTGTTTCCTAGCTGACTACCCTGAGAAGAAACACCGAAACAAACTCAGGGGTCAAAGTCTCTTTTAAAGTCCATACGGTTAATATGTAATGGTCAAATCATATGAGAACCATGGAGATTTGTCTGAGATGGTCTTTTGAAGAAAGAACCATACAGATTTGAGTGGACCTGTCCAGTCAGTGCAAGCATTTGTCAGTATTCGTAAATCACTTCGGCTTCGTAATGAAACTGAGTAATAACTTAAAAGACAACAATGTGTAAACTATAAAAGAACCAAATGGAGTAACTGTAACGTACAGCTAAATATTGGAATTACCTGCTGAGTCTATGTTTCCTAATAGCTACAACCTAAAGATCTTTAAGTCAATAGTGAATAGGTTAGTTCTAGGCAAGTGTGTTCCGTCAGTCAATCCCTCCAATCGGCTCAACGGCCAACTGTTCTGCTGGCAATAAGCTCTGCCCACTGCCCCTTAAGTTAGGCGATGCTTCGGGCTTGTATCTGTAACCAACCATTAAAAAGCAGTTCAAAATATGGCGTCGAAATATTTATCTGTATGAAATCTTACACGATAAACTAATGAATATAATTCAGTTGTTAAGAGAATTCTCTCTTGTAGGTATTTGATTTCGATTACACTGTCGTCAAACAAAAACAAAATGAGAAACTTTAATTTCTCGAATCAATGACCTAGAGCTATGCAAGGTCAGCTGCACTCGGAGAGTTTACAAAATAAATAGACAAGAATATCTCTAATAAATTCTCAACGTAATAACATTTTTTGCACAAAATTATGTACCTCGACATAAACTCAGAGAGTAACATAAATTGAGAGAGCTATTTGAAATAAGACCGTTTCAGATTCTTTTATTTTATACTAGCGTTTGCCCGCGACTTCGTCCGCGTAGAAGTCGAAAATGGTTTTATTAGGTTTTTTGAGATACGAAAATATGAAATATTATTTATTATCTTCGTCGTGTGCTAGTCCATTGAATTGTATGGCGAGCGATATTGTATCTTAAGATAAAATATTATAGTATCTTAGCCGTGTGCAGCGCCCCTTAGTGAACTCCACTACGGGTGACGTAACCTACAACAAACTTATTGTTTACGGTTGGTACAGTAATCGGGTCTAGGGATTGAACGGCAAAATTAAGTTTGTTTTTTATTGTATATACTTTTCCGGGATAAAAAGTATCCAGTGTGGTGCCCAGGATATTAAAGAATAATTATACCAAGTTTCATCGTAATCGCACCGGTAGTTTTTGCGTGATGCCTGAACAAACAGACAGACAGACAGACAAAATTTTTTTTTAATCGCATTTTTGGGTTCGGTGTCTATCTAGTAACACCCTCTGCCATTTATTTTTTTAATATTTTCAATGTACAGAATTTTCACTGCTACAGATTTATTATAAGTATAGATTATTAGTAGTCTCGGGCAAGTACCTAATTCTAATAAAACTTTTGCGGTACAACACTATTTATCATAACTGGTAATGTATGATTATGTACTCGTACAATTCACATAGAATTGGTATAGGATCTAATTCAAAATTGTTCTTAGAAAGTTGTGTCTGTATAAAAATATTTGCCTTGACTTACTTTTACATGGCGAAATATCTGAGTATGCTACTCTAATTTCTCGTTATTATAATTTTGTATTTGACGTATGAGTAGGTTTGTTTCCGCTTTTAAACGACTGAATGGTTTTGTATGAAATTTAATTAAGATTAAAACATTGATTTAATTTTTTATATCTTTCATATTTTTTCTCCCGGGAATTCGGATCCATGGGGTCGCTAATGCCCAACAGTTCGCCACAAAACTGTTATTATTATTATTATTAGCACAGGAGGAAACCATATCCTGGAATATTTTTTTATCGCGGGAATCTGTTTTCATGGGATATTTTTTTTTTACTTTCACACGGGTGAAGCCGATGCCAGAGGTTATTAGAATGTAATTAGAGATTTTCGTTAACGTTTTTTTCATTTTTGACGTCTCGGTTGTCAATTGTCTAAAAAAGCAATGACCTTAAAATGTCTTACCATACTGAAAGAAAATAAACTCCTCCATGACACTTTCCAGCCCGTCGTAATTGGATCATGTTCCTAATGCAGATAACGTACCCTACCTAGAGGTATAGACATAACATTTTAATTATGTATATGTGCGTCAAATGCGAAACAAAAGCTCACATTTCCACGTGATGCGGGGAACATGACGCTGGAGGCATACGAAATGAAGTCGGCCCAACAAACCGAATTGGTACGTTACGTTAAGTGAAATTTTATGCCGTCTCATAAAAATCCACGTTCTAACGCTGGTACGGACGTAGCCTCGATTAAACGAGGCATTGCTGCAAACGAGGCATAGCCTGAGAGGTACAGGTGCAATCATGTGAATTTTGACTTTTACTGGAGTGATATGACTTTGAGAAAAAAGTTTTTTTTACTTCTTTCTTTTTATGCATTTGGCTTATGTGTCAAGTTTAGAAAGAATTTCTTTTTTTATACCGAATACAGTCAATTTTTCCATTAGAATGCGAATGTAATACGTTTTATATTACACTATCTCACCTGATGACAGGCGATGATGTGGCCGACGATGAAGCACGTTTGCCTAGAAGTAACCTATTCGCTCATGACTTAAAGACCCCTAGGTTGTAGCTATCGGGAAACGTTCTAATATTTTTGCAGTATTTAGCAGCAAATGTAACAACCAGCCTTCTCGGCAAACTTTGCTAAGGTAGTCACGTTACGATAAAATTCTCAGCACCCCTAGCCAAATTACAATCGTTTCGTTCGCGCCGAACGCCTCGAGTAGGCCACGCCTCCGATTCCTTTGTTCTGACCACATGACTGAGCGTTGAGATGACGTCAGAACAAAGAAATCGGAGGCGTGGCCTACTCGAGGCGTTCGGCGCGAACGATACGTTTGTAACTTGGCTAGGGGGGCAGCTAAAATTTACCGAGATCGCTGCTGTATCAATGATTTCATATATTTTCCAGTTATGTAGCTAGATATTTAAGATACAAAACTGCACCAATTTGACATTATAATATCCACTAAAAATCAATTAATGAATATTTAAAACAGCTACAATGGAAAAAACCTACCAAAAACCCAAAAAAAATTGCTTGAGTTTGTTTTCTTGTATTGTACCTACAGTGCACGTGAAAGATATTAATAGGATTCATTCCGATAATTTTCACAATATATAACCAAAATAGTGGGTTGTTGACTGTGTAGTTAAAAATAAAACACGTCTTTGATTTAGTATATTTACCTTTATATACGTCCGTTACAAAAGTTACATTGGACCGTATATAGTCATCGTCATCATCATCATCATCATCTTCCTGCCCTTGTCCTATCTTATTTGGGGTCGGCGCAACACGTTTTTTTCTTTCATTCTATCCTATCAACCATGTCATCAACAAGTCATGCTATTATTTATTTATTTATTTATTTATTTATTATGGCACTCCAACGAATAGTTCGCCGATACATTTACAATAAAAAAGTCTTATTAATATGCAATTAACCCAGCGAATTCTTCACTTAAAGGTGTGCACAGCACTTACAAGGTTTGGTAAGTTAATAATAATAATTACATTTTAAATTAATTGTTCTACATTATATGTTCATGCAATAATTAATAAAAAGGTACAGATAAAAATAAATACAACTATCACTAACTTCCTTTTCTTTCATATAACTGTTCACACAATCCACAATCCAAATCTCAAAAAACTAACGTATATTTTACGAACAACTACGATCCAAAACAATTTGCTCACTGAACGGTGGGATATCAACTTTTAGCTTCATACCGTAGGCAAAGTGAGGTACTGCGGTTGGACGCAGTTCACTAAAACGATGCCAGTTCCGAGCCATTTACCTCACGGCTAGCGAGCTAGTCTTTTGTTTCTATTATGTATATTTGTAGGTATGTATGTATACAAATAGTGTGAAGTTCACAAAAGCAAGATGATTTATTGTGTGTTTTATAACAGACAAATTCTACTTTTGGTTCGGTTTGAGGGGTAATGTTACCAAATGTAAACAAATCATGTTAGAGCGCACTTGCTTTAACATGATTTAAAAGAGTTTCTATGGAGTATCTTGCACTATTTTCTCCATAGAGATCTACGCTTTGGAATGTGCAATTAGCATCATTTTTTTTGACTGACTGACTACTACCAATAGTAAAATACGTAATCCATAGCTAGTATCGCGTGCAATACTCATCATGCATCATGTGCAGAAACAGAAATGTATCGCGCGCAATCTAACATATCGTTTACAGATACAAAATTATTGTGTTGCTTCCAATTTCCTAGACAAGAAAAATGGATTGAGATTGAGACAGATACATTTAAAACAAATTGTAGATTGTAGGGTTACCTTTACCAAAACAAAATTAAACGAAAATAATAGTACATTATGTGACTAAAGCAGTGTATTTAAGTCGCGGGTGGCATATTGAATTCCGAACGAATCGATAGTTCCCGAACACAGCGAGGGAGTCAATATAGAAACTTGAGTGAAGTGAGAAGTTAAACCACCAAAGCAAAGACAGCTTAATCCTCGTGTTGGATACTATACGTTTTACACCATTTATGAAATAATAAAAAATATAATTAATATACTGAAACCAATTATATATTAAAGAAATACAACATTTTATTTTGTTTTTTGAGGTGAAAGCTACGCTCTTTTTCGCTAGTAAGCGCTGCCAAAAACCAAATAAACTAAACATTTTTAGTTTATTTGGTTTTTAGTGTATGGGACCATTATTAAATCAAGATATTTGATAAAATTAGAAAAAAATAGTCAAATTTTTGCATCAAAATCCAACTAATTATGATTGTTCATAAGTTATTATAGTAGTTAAGTATCGTTATATTTTCTTAACATAAATTCAATAGGTGTGGTGTATGAATAAAGGCTGTTGAAAGTATTAAAGCGTAAATATTCGTAAAAAGAAGTATTATTTATTTATTTATATATACTTTATTGCATACCAAGTTACAGATTTACAAATAGAATTGTAAGTATTGTAGTTTTTGGTTATTGTTGTTGTTGTTATTATTAAGTGTTGTGTGTAAGTATTTAAGTCAAGAGTGAATACAGGAAGTAAGTGATAGTATGACGGTTGACAGGATGGAATGGAAGAAAAAAACGTATTGCGCCGACCCCAAATAAGATGGGACAAGGGCAGGAAGATGATGATGATGAGTGAATACGTTACTAGGCAACGAAGGAACAGGAGTGGGTTTTTAGCCAGTAAAAGTCTGACACTATCTCCCGCTCCGCCCAAGAGCGGGATTTGTCATAAGATGTTTTTCCCACCCAATAAAAAAAAACTACTAAGTAAGCGTGCTCCATTATTTTATTATTTTTTTATTTATTTATCTTTATTCCAAAAAGGTAAGTAACTTATAAGCTAAGCCCCACAAATCGGTGGGGTCAATGAGTCTCTAGACATACTTAAATGTACTTAAAACTAAATATTATTTAAACTTAACACTTATATAAAACTTAAAACATTTTTAAATAATTTTAATTTACGTCTAAATCTATTTGTGTATCGTCGACCATATCATAGCTTATCATCATGTGAAGAAGTAGCCCAACGCGAGCATATCAAATTTAAAAAAACTGCGCTAATTTAGCCTGTGCGACGCATACGATACCATGGTATTGTTGCATTTAACAGTGCAACAATACTATGGTATCTACCTGTTTAGGTGTCGTTTAGTGTAAGTGAAACGTGCATTAATGTCAAACGTGATCCGCGGTAACCGCCGTGAGACCTAATCCTCGACCACGCTGCGTTTAGTGTGACGTCACTTATCCGATACGGAAACCGCAACGTTCCTACCGCACCATTAGATTATATCCGACATACAACAGCGTCACATGAGAGAAGAGACCATTTTTTATACAACTAGTATAGTGAAGCGATGATGACGTTAAACGAATGGGCTGTGAAGAATTATTTCGTCATGTGTTAAAGTCAATGGTTAAGGCCCTAGTTCTCGAGAACTGCCATAAAACAGTGGTTCTCTGAAGTCTACTCCTCAGTAACGGTTTGGTTCAAATGACGTTTTTGAATACACTTACGAAGATATAAATAAACGGGAATTGATGCGCGGCTCACGGAAATCGCTTAGCGCCCAGCTTGATAGGAAAAATGTAAAATTGTGGCGGAGACAAGCTCGCGCACTTTTCCGCACTAGTGCGAGAAATAGTAAATTGCATACCTAAAACTATACAAAATGAAAACTGTTCTTAGGCAAGAAATGTTACAACCCTAACAGAAAGTGGAAAGGTTTTAGAAAAGCTAAAGTCCGGCAGATCTCAGCACTTGGACACAATGATGGATTAATGGCCGTCCGGGGAATACTCGGCTACAATTTAAACGGCTCGTGCTAGGAAAACTTTTTAAATGTACAATATACCTGGATATCAGGTGCTATTGACTGTAAGGTCTTAATGGCAGTGTTTTATGGAAGTTCCGCAGTTTAGGAGCTGTTAAAGAAAATTCTTAGCTCACGTGCTCAAGCAGGTGATTGAAAATATTTTAGTACTTTAGTTAGTAAAAATTTTAAGTTAACTGAGGTATTAATGCCGTCAAAATACTGAAATAGTAAATTTTGATACAAGCGGAAAGAGTTCGTTATTGCGACCGAGGCGGAATTAGCCCGAACCGAAGGAGGGTGTGCCAAGTGGAGGGCCGAGTGCTGCATGGACTTTCCACATGTATCAAGTGACGTTTTTGAATACACTTACGAAGATATAAATAAATGAGGATTGGCGCTTAACGCCCAGCCTGATACGAAAAATGTAAAATTGTGGAGGAGGCGAACTCGCGCACTTTTCCGCACTAGTACGAGAAACAGTAAATTGCGTACCTTAAAGCGGTTGTGATAGAGCGGGTTTTCGAATAAGTGAATTGAAAAAGTTTAAATGATCAATTCCTTTTTTTTTCGTTTTCCAAGTAATTCGTCATTAATTCGACCAATCTCCAGTTTAAGGAAAACCGCTATATTTTTCTTTGATAATCAAAAAATTGTTTGGGTAATTCGATTTATTAAATAACTTGTTTTTTTTTTCAGGTACGTTCGTCCAATTTTCCTGATTAATAGAGGTATGAAAGTCGTTGTATGTTCTGTAGAGAACATTATAACACCAACCAAATAACTGTTCGAAGTACAAAGACAACCGAGACCAATTCGACAGTGGAAAGTGAACTTAACTGAATTATGTTACATAACTTATTTTCTACCAAAGTAGCGGTTAAACGATTTTACCTTTCCACTTTCGAATTGATAAAGTAGACAATTACATCCAAAATATTGTACGGCGTTCTATTTTCAAATCAAAACAATGCTGAATTTAACAAACTAGATATAAACAGCGACGCAGACTAGAGATAGCGACTATCGTAGCCCAACGCTGGGCACGCGACTATCGCAACAGTATGATTCGTCTGAGAGGAGTGGCTAAAGAGGCGCCAAGGTATCCTCACATGCCGCTTAACGCAGGTCCTTACCTGACACGGTTGTTTCGGAAGGTTCCTGCCCCCCTAGCCAAATTACAACCATTT
This sequence comes from Mythimna vitellina, assembly GCA_949316375.1. Classification (NCBI taxonomy): domain Eukaryota; kingdom Metazoa; phylum Arthropoda; class Insecta; order Lepidoptera; family Noctuidae; genus Mythimna; species Mythimna vitellina. The sequence continues at coordinate 8,794,540 of OX438703.1, read as the reverse complement.
CGTTTCGATTTTCTTATCGTTGATCGCCTCCCGTCGGCCACGCTTCTATTTCTTTGTTGTGACCACGTAACTGAGCGTTGAGATGACGTCAAAATAAAGGAATTGGAGGCATGACCTACTCGAGGCGACCAACGAAAAGAGAATCGAATCGAAACGGTTGTAACTTGGCTAGGGGGGCTGCATCAAATTCGGCGGGAAGAAACGACCGGGTGTCACCATTGTGCAGATCGCTCGGAGAACGCAGTGGAGCATATGGTAAAGCAATGAGTAGCTAGCTCGCCGTCGAATAAGGGCTAAGCCGAGGTCGACTTCGCGTTGTGTTCCGCGCGTTCTTCAAAGAAATGTCAGTAAGCTTGATGGGGCCAGTTATGGCCGATGCAGGCGGGCTTCGGATTCTTAGAAGTACTTACTTTCGCCCTCGTAAAGGGCAACTGAAAAAAAACTGTGGATTTTAGTCCGTAAAATTCCGATACTCACTATCGCTCCACTCTAGAGCGAAAAAAATTATTTGATGTATTCCCATGTAAAAAAAAAACTTATAACAAACTACAATGGACCGTTCACTTTAATCTAAAGTATGAAGAAATAAAACAGACGCGACAAGACATAATGGGTACAAAAGTTTTAAGAAAAATAAACGCAGCGCGGGAAATAAACACGCCATGTCAGAAACACGGCAAGTTCGAGTGTCTCTGGGTCACACTGCGGACCATAGACAAGAAACATGGCCGCTCAAGTAACGCTACAGTTATCAGATAAATGTTTTCTTTTATGACGTGTTTGTTCACGTACTTTATATTGTTTAGCTTTTTGTTACGTACTTTTAGTGGACGTGACGTTTTAACGGGACTTACAAACTTCTTGCGTGTTATTGAAATAGTCGAATGCCTTTTCTTAAGATTACTATTAATCGCCTTGGTCTCATTAAATAACGTTATAATAGCCTTGTTAACCGACTTTAAATAGGAGGAAGTTATCATCATCATATGCAGGAAGTTAACATCATGATTGGCCTGTTGGTCTAGTGGTTAGTGGCCCTGACTGCTATGGCGGAGGTCGTGGGTTCGATTCCCACCCAGGACAAAGGTTTGTGTGATAAGCACGATCATTTGTTCTGTGTCTGGGTGTAATTTATCTATATATGTATTTATTTAGAAAAATATAACTATGTTTATTAGTTGTCTAGTACCCATAACACAAGCACTGCTTAGTTTGGCACTAGACGGCGTTGTGTGATAGTTGTGGGATATTATATTATTATATATCATCATCATCATTTCAGCCGAAAGACGTCCACTGTTGGACATATGCCTCCCCCTAGTGTCTCCACAACGACCGATCCTGTGCGTCTCGCATCCACCGCATTTCCGCGACTGCCACCAGGTCGTCGGTCCACCATGCGGGAGTCCTTCCAACTTTGCGTCTTCAGGTGCGCGGGCGCCACTCTCGGACCTTTCGGCCCCATCGACCATCCGTTCTACAACCAAAGTGGAGGAAGTTATATTGGTTCATAATTCTTCTTGAGGTTTTGCGCAATAAAAATAAAAGCATCAAATTTGTACCAATTTTTTTCTGTTTCCTTCTTATTTATTATAATATGTGTGTAAATAAATTGTTAAATAAATAATTTAAAAAAAAAATCTTTTGCAATACGTAATGTGTTTTAAACAAGACGTGAGATACTTAAGGAATAGGAGTGGATTTTTAGTCAACGTCTTAAAATTTGACACTATCTCTCGCTCCGCCCAAGAGCGTGATTTGTCATAAGATGATTTTCCCACCCAATAAAAAAAAAGCCTTTAATATTGTTTTTTTTTAACATGTTTAGAACGTATTGGAAGCTGTATTTTTTTTTATTTTATTTCTAAATCCCACGGATTCCAATTTAAAATTGGTTGCTAGTATTTTATGGATCTCTATCGATGCTCGAGGGGTTAAAAATCTACTAACACATACAAAGAATCTGTTATTTGACAGAATCTGTGTGTGTCTTTGCTATGTATGCCATAACACAAAACTATTTTTATCAGATCCTGTTTTTTTTTTAAATAATTTTTATAGGTATTCCACTACCATCACACAACGCCATTTAGTCCCAATCAAAGCAGAACTTGTGCTATGAGTACTAGACAACAAACATACTTATATGTTTCTAAATACATACATATACATACTATAGATAAATTACACCAAGACACAAACAAATGATCGTGCTCATCACACAAACATTTGTCTTGGGTTAGAATCGAACCCACGACCTTCGGCACAGCAGTCAGGGCCAATAATCGATATATCAAAAGGCCAGTCCGAATTAAAGCTAGTTTGAGTTTTAAAAAGCAACGGTAAACTATACATTACAATGAACACAATTAAATAATGAGTTAGTCCGACAATTCTATTTACAACCAACAATTCTTAGTTTACAGGTACACTTTGTTCCATTTCCATTGTGTAACTGGACAAAAGTGCACCGGGCTACAAAAAAAAAACTGAGCAAAAGGCTTTTTAGCCAGCCAAGTAGGTCGCACCTTTGGTATTCATTAATCAGTGCATTTTGTGCAAAGCCAAAACAAAAGGAGCAAAAGCAAGGAACTATTGTAAATAAAAAGTGTTGGTGTAAAATATAGCAACCTACTTACGTCAACAGCAGACGCTTTGGGGAAATAATTTCCAATAGCTGGTCCCTTCCGTGTGAATGGCGAGGAAATTTGCCGTCTTTGTCGTGCGGCGGCGGCGGCTTTGAACTGTCCCGTCGGGCACTGACATTCGCTTCTTGTGTAGTCGCCCCCAAATGGAATGCTGTTGGATGTTTCTTGTTTGAGTGTTGATAATTAAACATTAAACTAGTTAACTGTAGCTATACAGTTAAGACTGCAAGTAGTTTGGCTTTATTTACTATCTAAATGTTTTCTTTATTAAATAGCTTACTTGAGCTGGTGGCTTCGCCGATGTGAACGTAGACAATTCTCCGAAAAGAACATACTTCCAGGCAGGACATCGTCTACCCGCGTACTAAATTTAATTCAAATCCGTTCAGCCGTTTGAGAGTGAAGATATACACAAACTTTCTCCTAAATAATATTAGTGTGATCAATTTCTATTGCTACCGTAGGTCACGGGTTCAAACCCAGCCAGGCGTGTTACTGTGTTTCATCACTACTGCTCTCGAAACGGCGAAGGAAAACATAGTGTGGAAACTGGCATGTCCTAGAGCCAAAATTCGAAGACATGTGACATTCTACAATCCACACTGGGCCTGCCTGGTGGACTACGGCCCATTCTCTTTCCTCGAGAGGAGGCTTGAGTCCCAGCAGTGGGAACATTAAAAGGCTGATTATGCTTATGCTTATGCCTATACTTCTCTACCTAAACAGACATATATTCTGTATATATACATAATGCTATACAAAGACTGCTAAGTTTCTATTCGTCTTTCTTCACAGCGGGCTGTATATTCTTGTTTATACTTACCATCTTATGTAATAATGCGTGAAAAATCGGTACTCAAGTCACATTTTATGTCAGTTTGTGACTCATAAAAAACAGTCCCTGTTGGTACTGGCACACATAAAATGTGGGGGTAGGTATGTAGGCCATGTTTGTAGTAATATCTTATAATGTAAGGAAACATAGCAGGAGCTCTAATACTTACCTCAGCAGAGCACACGCCACGAAATAACTTTTCGTTATCATTATAAAAAATGTGAGCAATAAAAACTGTCGTCGTGTTGGATTTTTATTTAATTTCTAAGTTGAGGCCTCGATGTGACGCGGAATATACGCAAATGGCCTCCAAATTGGTTCGGTCATTTAGGCTGTATGTGGTAAATGCGTGTACATTTATTCATGAAGGTAAATTGTCGTCCATCTATCAATTAACATCGAGATGACATTTTGGAAAATATATGCACTACAAACAGTAATCAGATACACTCGGCTTTTAATTAGGTGTGTCTATACATGTTTTATTTTACAACTTAAACATTTGGCCAACTAAACTGTAAGCAAGAGAAACCAAACCAATAAAATAACAATTTCCAACAAAAATTGGTATCAAATAGTTAATTCAAAAGTTACTTAGTGAGTGGATTTTAAATAAGGCCAAAATGTTTCAAAGGAGCAACTTTTCTCAAAACGAGGCCTTTCGTTTAAAGGCAAAGTGAGGCCGCTTAAACTCAACGACCACCTAACTAACCGTGGTCGTTATACACCAAACCTGCCTTCCTTTATATTTACATCGGCCAGATAGAGGGACCAAGAGGCTATTGAGAGGGAAGAAAATTGCAATAACATTTGAAATAGGCACGGAATTGATATAAATTTATAGATTTTAGTGATTTGTAAAATTTATAAGTGAAATTCAATGTATTTTATATTGAATTTCACTTATTTATTGGCCCTTTGCGTTCTAAGGCCGCAGTTAACTATTTTGAAAAATCCGTCACCCTTGGCAAGCATTATTGTCCCAAGCGGGCCTTATTAATTCTGCTGACAGTTCTTTGAGGTGCACAAGGGGCACAACGCGCTGTCGTCAATTCGAGCTTGGTCATTATAATATAATATAATATTCTACAACTATTACACAACGCCGTCTAGTCCCAAGCTAAGCAGAGCTTGTGTTGGTAATAGACAACTGATAAACATACTTAAATATTTCTAAATACATACATATATAGATAAATAACACCCAGACACAGAAAAAATGATTGTGCTCATCTCACAAACATTCATGGAATCGAACCCACGACCTCCGGCATAGCAGTCAGGGCGACTAACCACTACATCAACAGTCCAGTTAATTTAACAGTTACAAAACTAAACGAAAACAATAAAGGTGCACAAAAAATATTCGAAATACTTCCAAAGCCGCCAGTTATCGGCAACAATAAGTCATAAACTATTAAAATGGCGACCCTCCAGTCCACGGCCCAGACAAGTTCCGTCGTAAATTCAACTCGTCCCATTTCTGTCGAAAACAGCCGGCGAATAATTCCCGATAGGAACCATACAGCGATATTCCATCATCTATAGAGAATGAGCCGAGCCTTCTCGACCGAACATGGACCCCTTTTCAACCCACGGGGCCTTAAAACCAGAACCCGCTTTTCATTAACCTATCTTTGAGTAATTGAAAGGGACATTGATGCTACTTATTCGGGTGGAATTGATAGGCGAATGTATTGAATTGTGACGTATTGAATTCGTATGTTGTTGGTATTAGGACGATTCTTCATATTGTATTCTATTATAGCCGTCGGTACTCTCTAAGCGGCTTTCAATTTCAGTTGCATTACTGTTTGTTTGACGACTTATTGTGGGCATTTGTCGTGTGTTATGTTGTTTGTTGAACTTATTGCATTTTTGACAATGAATTTTCCTGTAACAATTTTTTTTTTACAAAAAAAAACATCACTACAAAAAGACACTAAAACAATAAAAAAAAACTTCAATTTCGGAAGTCGATGTTTCTATTATTGTTTATTTGTTATTTAATTCCGAATTCCAAAATTTTTGTTTTATTTTTAATAAATTGTTTTTATTTAACATTTTTTAGCTGTGATACACTTTTAGCCAGAGTACCATGACAATTCATGTATGTTTCCAAAGGGAAAAATTAAAAAAAAAAATTGCAAATCGATCCATAAACGACGGAGTTCTTAGGTAACAACCATAAAAAAAACATACAACCGAATTGATCACCTCCTTTTTTGCATTCAGTTGAAAAATATACTATTTATTACTCGAATAAAATCGCGATTGATGGGACCATTGCAACCCAGATTGAAGCAGTCTTGTAAAACCACAATTTCGTTACATTAAAACGCTTCACTTTCAAGAGAATGTAACATAAGGACACTACAAACATCTGCCCCATTTGCTTCGGACCATGAGTAAGGATGCTAACAGAGTATATATTACACAACGTACAGGACATTTTGTAAACTTCCTACACGTTCCCTTTATAGAAAATTGGCTTTACGTGAAGATTTCACGGTAATTTACTAAGATGAAAAGAGCTTCATGTATGTTTAATAAGGCGAGCAGACTTCAACGCTTTTTGTATAAAGGTTGTAAACGCGCATTTGGAACGTGCTTAGAGCTTTCTTGTTGATATTGCCCCAGTATCGACACTGCTGGCAATTCTTCTCACGCCGAAAAGGAATAAGCAAAAAATCTTGTATATTTCTTTCGTAAACTAAATCTCTCAGATTTACAGCTATCGTGATTCATGAGTCGATGAACCCGTACCTTATCTGTGTTTCTATTGTCAACAATAAAAAGTATCGAGACAACTCAAGTAAACAAACGCATGTGGTGAAAAAGCGCGATAAATCTGCCAAATCGCGGTGACGTTCGAGCGAGTTCGTCACGTCACGTCGACGTCGCAGGTAGCGTCAACAAAAACCGCACGCGCCGATATCAAACCAATATTTGCTCAACGCTTATTTGTAAAAGTTATTCCTATGAGCGCACAGTAGCGCAGCCGAACAGGGGCGTCTGTGTCAACATGCGAATTCGCTTTAGTTCGGCGCATCGCTGTTTGAACTGGGGCTTTGGCAAACGGAAACTTTGCCTTTACAATGTATAAAGACGTTTCGGAGCTCGTCTAATGCGGTGTGAAGTTAATTGAATGATACTCCCCTATAACAAAATTAGCTGACTTTAGTTTGGATTTATCTTGATACATCTCCGTCTCAAAGGCTGGAGAATTTGTTAATTTATGAAAGTTCACTCGTGGGATGGAGCGCTGGATAAAGTGCTCGGTTTGAAGCGCTTTATTAGATATTTAATAAAGTGACTTTAATAATTTAGTTCATTATTATTATAGATACTTACGTAGATGTTACATTCAAATGCCATAAATTCCTCTGTTCTAAACCTAAAAGTCATATAAAGTTATAATCACACAATATTATACAGGTGAAAAATGATTTTCTCCTGCATGCTCAAACGTCTGAATGGATTTAGATGAAATTTGGTACACTGGAAGATCATGTACTGGAATAACTGAGTACTCATATCCCGGAACTGTGATTCCCTTTTTAGGTTTCCGTACTTCAAAAGAAGAAAAACGGAACCCTTATTGGATCACTTTGTTGTCCGCCTGTTCGTCTATCACCCTTTATCTCGGGAACGAGTGTAGGCATCGAGTTGAAATTAAAACCTTTTACTTAGGTCTGCGGTCCCTTGAAGCTGTAAAAAAATCTAACTTCTGAGTTAACGAAAAAAAGATGCGGTATTTATTTCGCAAACGTATTTTTCGACACTCTCAAGGGAATCAAAATTCATTGGGTTGACCTGATCCGTTGACCTAGAATTCTGAAATTTGGCATGAAGCAAGGTTTCATAGCTCAAATATAGGAAAAAATCTGAAAACAAAATTTTTAATTTCGTAATTGTTTGTAATTTCGTTCATTAATTACGTCACAAAAAAAGATACCTTTTTTTGCGATTCGGAAAGTATTTCGTAACTCAATTCGGGAATTGAACTGTTTTCATAGGTAAGTCTGTACGAAACCCTTAGTGCACGAGTCCGACTCGCACTTCCCCGGTTTTTTTATTACTGATAGGACTTGACCATTATCCCACCTGATGGAACGCGCTTGCCTAGCAGTAACCTATTCACTATTGACTTAAACACCCTTAGGTTGTAGTGATCAGGAAACACAGACTTCCACAGGGAATTCTACTCCTTAGATGTACGTACAATGAATGAGTTTTCAAAACGTTTTGTGCGTATAGGTGGGATGTCCACCAGTGCCTCCTTCCAAAAAAAAACATTGCTTAAACTAACTTCACACGCGTAAAGCCCCTGGCTGAAGTTTGTCGTTCAGTAAAACACAAACTGAAGTACTTAAATATTTTATACGTAGTTAGATTCGTCATCATTTCAGCCAAAAGACGTCCACTGTTGGACATAGGCCAAGTGTCGCCATAACGACCGGTCCTATGCGCCTCGCATCCATCGGATTCCCACGACCCTCACCAGATCATCGGTCCACGGGGAGGCCTTTTAACGCTGCGTAGATAGGTTACCTACCTGTGAAATAAAATGTGATGTACAAATCGCCAAGTCTACGTGTATAACCCCGATCTGTCAACTAAACAAAACGTATCTTCTTAAGCAATTTGTCATCCCTACTTGAACTGACATTGTTTAGGTTTCTCGCATTTTTCAGGTTCAGTTTTATTGTATCTAGACAAAACCCTTTTCCCTTTTTTTGTGTTGGAAATCCATTGTATATCTGCTTCACCTTTAAGTGGAGCGAGAGGGAGTCTTAAACTTTTACTAACTTAAACACTATGTTGCTAATCGGGCTTGCGTAACCGTCCGGACCAAGCCTCAAGGAGATGTCAGCAACCGTAGGGTCGGCCCAGCAGGGTCGAACCCTACGCGCTGTCAATTCGAACCGGTAAGGAGTAACCTTACCGGACGGTGAGCTACCCATTACTTGCCTTCTGCAAGTTCGCATCTGATTCATGATTTTACGATTTGTGGCCGGGAATCGCCCTGCGACTCCCGACGTAGAAAAAGAGGCCCTGAAATATAGACTTATTTAAGTAATAAAATTTACGCAAGATTTGAATTACATAGAAAATACCGTTTTTTTGGGGTTAGCCTACACTTTACTGCACAAATGGTGGCAAATTCAAATCTCGCGTTAATTTTGGGACACCCTTTAGTTTATGATTCAATAAAAAAATCACAATCTGAAGACTAAAATCAAAACTGTGTTTTCTATTTAATTCAAATATTGCATTAATTTTGGGACATCCTATATAATTAGTAGTAGTGTAGTGTATAATATATAAGTCTACATTTCAGGTCGCCATCGTCGTTATCACTTCAGTTTTACAGTCAAAACTGTTACTCAGTCAATTCCATTTTTAACAGCAAAAAACGGTCAGAAGTACTTTTAACCAGTTAAAATTACTAATAATTACTCAGAAACCTGCTTAGTTGATACATAATAAAACATACATGTTTTATCGTAAAATCGTATCAAGTAAATGAATTCAGACCGAACACCGTGCACCGGAAAAAGCAGCGTGGGAAAGCCCCACAAGGGGGACCGACGACTTGGTGAGAGTCGCGGGAATGCGGTGGATGCGAGACGCACATGATCGGTCATTGTGGAGACGCTTGGGGGAGGCCTATGTCCAGCAGTGGCCGGCTTTCGGCTGAAATTTTTTTTTTTTTTATCTATAATAGGCTCGCATTTGACCACCATCTCACCTGATGGTAAGCGATGATATGATCAACGATGGAGCACGCTTGCCTAGAAGTAACCTATTCACTCTTGACTTAAAGCCCAAGTTGTAACCATCAGGAAACACAGACTCCGGCAAGGAATTCCACTCCTTGGCTGTACGCATAATAAATGTGTTCTCAAAACGCTTTGTGCGTATGGGTGAGATGTCCACCGTGTACCGGTGGCGCAACGCCGTACGTCTAGTGGTCCGATGATGGAACGGACTTGGTGGAATTAGAATATGCAATTCTAGTGCACACTGCAAATGTAAACTATAAAAAACCGACAGGCTGGCAACTCGGCGGCGATGGCCAAGGCTTTGGAGCTTCGACGCAACAAGTGCATCATTGGCGATGATTCTCTTGGCTCGCTTCTCAATCCACTCTAGCGCATCAATGATGATGATGAACAGTATTGACTGTAAAATAGATACGTACATAGACTTAAGTACTATCCCATTCAGTAAGTAGGCAATTGAAAAAGCAGAGATAAAGGCAATCTTGCGAAAATAAAATTCGCTGAAATATCTGGATTTAGAAGTGGCGTATTCAAGTGCCACGACGAAGCGACGCCTCTTTACAGGAAAACATAGACTTAGGACGTTGAAACACGTCCCTTAGGAAAAAAGAGGAACAACTTAAGGAAACTCGAGACAAATCCGCCGAACCAAATTATCTGCGCGTTGCGTATTTCTACCAGATTTTAGCAAAATGAATGAGAGCTTAGACAAAGAAGTCTTAATATCTTGAACCGTCATCTTTTTCTTTTAGTACAAGAAAGTTAGGTTTGGTTGATTATCAAAATCCGTCTAAAATGCCGGTTCCTTCTTAAATTACACAAAGTAATGTGCTGGGTGGGCTGGGTTTGACCCCGCGACCCACAACTTGTAAGTCAGGGCCGTTACCACTCGGACACCAGGCGCACTAATTTCTGTAATTTATTTCGTTACCACTGCTCTCGAAACGGTGAAGGAAAACATCTTGAGTAAACCGGCATGTCCTAGAACCAAAAACTCGAAGACATGTAACATCCACCAACCCGCACTGGGCCCGCGTGGTGGATTACGGGCCATTTCCTTTCCTAAGGAGGTCTGGGTCCCAGCAGTGGGAACATTATAAGGCCGACTATGCTATGGTAGTACGCCTGGCTGGGTTGGAACCCGCGACATACAACTCATAAGTCGGGGATGTTTCAACTGAACCACCGTTGCTTTTCCATATTATATACAAGCTTTTGCCTGCAGCTTCGCCCGCGTACATAAAAAATAGATTATGTCACTCAGGAATAAAGCAGCTTTCTATCGGTGAAAAAATTTTAGCGATTGGACCAGTACTTTCAGAGATTAACTCCTACAAACAAAAAAACAAACTTTACCTCTTTATAATATTAGTGTAGATATATAATATTGAGACTAATATCTCTTTTTCTTTCTCCATTCTATGTGATATAAATCAACACATTTTTCTCAGGCATAACAGATAGTACACTATCGGCATTTCTGTGAAAGCATTGGAAATAGTCACTTCTTGGACAATGGCGCGCAAATCTATTGTACCGATTTAGGAACAAAGAGGTATCGACACTCATATCTCATATTATATTCTGTACTAAAATCAACCAGACATTCTTCGAAATGGTGAAGACAAAATAGCAAAACATATTTTTATAAAACTACAAATAGATTAGGTACATACAAAACTAAATAGTACCAGTATACTCTACCTATTCCAACCTCTGGTAATCATACATTCGTACATAAATAAAATCTCATAATTCAAAAAACATATCGGCCAAGTGCGAATCAGAATCGCACACGAAGGGTTCTGTACCTTTACCTATAAAAACGGAAACAGTCAAATATTTAATATAACAGCAATAGAAAATTTCAAACTGTCTATCTATCACGGTTCATGAGATGCAGCCTGATGACAGACGGGCGAACAGCGAACTCTTAGTAATCATCATCATCTTCCTGCTCTTGTTCCGTGTTATTTGGGGTCGGCGCAACACGTTTTTTTCTTCCACTCTGTCCTGTCACTCGTCATGCTATCACTAACTTCCTTTTCTTTCATATCACTCTTCACACAATCCATCCATCTTTTCTTTGGTCTCCCTCTCCCTCTCCATCCATCCACATGTAAACTCATAACTCTTTTAGTAACATGCGTTTCATCCCTCCTCTTCACATGACCATATCAAGACAAACGATTCCCTTTCAAATTTTTAGTCACTGGCGCCACTTTCAAACAGCGAACTCTTAGTAATAGACTTCCATTTTACCCTTTGGGTACGGAACTCTAAAAACAATGGACAAAAACTCAACACCAAATACACATCTCTTTCAAACATAAATACAGTTTCGAAATTCGAAAAAATTAATAACAGTTAAATCCAATATTGTCAGTGTAAGTCATACGGCAACAAACGGCCGCTCGCTTTGACATGTCAGCTAACTTTCTGTTTGCCGTATTTGTCGAAATATTGCCCTCAGTTCAGCGAACACGGCTTTTGAACATAATGCGCATTTTTACACGTGCATTCTATACAGCAATATATGCAAACTTCCCTTTGAGAAGTTTTACCTTGATTTTATTTTTACAAGAGACAGACGTTCATATTCTCTGTTGTAGGAATAGGACAAATACTGTGTAATGCTTTTAAATCAAACATGGCACTCTCAAAGCTTTGTATTGCACAATTAATGTTAGACGACGAGAGAAGTATACAGTTGAAAATTTCATGTAGATTTTTATATTTCAATGTAACTTATTCGAATAAACCTTTTATGTTAAAGGTGTTTGAGGAACCAAGATTTCTTGTCAGGGCTGCAGATTGCTCGAAAAAATTACCGTGGTTCGCAAAAGGATATTTATTTATATTAAGGTACTCCAACGACTTATTCACTAATTACATATTACAAAAAAATAGTTTACATATATATTTTTTTATTATGGTGAGCTTGTCACTTAAAGAATTACACAGCTTAGACACAAATAAAAATTTCATACAATTAGTGATAGTTTTTTTTTTTTTAAGTAGGAACATCATCTAATGACAAATCACGCTCTTAGGCGGAGCGTGAAATAGTGTTAGACTTTTACTGACTAAAAACCCACTCCTGTTCCTTAGTTGACTTCGTCCCAGGGCCCCGGGTTTCGTGTTTACACTACCTATGGCCCCAGTAGGCTTCGACTCTGCTGGGCCCCTACGATTTGCTGACATCTCCCTGAGGCGCGTGTGGCACAATACGCGCCGTCGACGACTTGGGCTCGGTCCGGACGATTATGGACGGTTGGACGGCGGGCTACCCATTGCTCGCCGTCCGCAAGCCCGCGCCTACGGTGGCCAGAAATCGGGATCGGAATCCCGACGGCGGTTGAAGCGTAAGGACCGTTGTCTAACGTGATCGACCGCCTCCTTTGCTACCCTTACTGCTTCGCAGAAGGAGGCGACCGCCTGCCACTCCTCCTCGCTCCGGACCATGGCCTGTACCAAGGCCCGCCGCGAGAGATCGCCGCCGCCGATCGCCCCCACGAGGACATCATGACACCTCCACCGTGTGCTCCACCAAGTCCTCCGAGCAGTCCACACAGTGGCGACACCCAGGCGTCGCTTCCGCACGGATCTGGTGCAGGAACTTCCTGAACTTACAGTGTTCGGTGAGAACCTGCGTCATGCGGAAGGTAAGGACGCCGTGAGGTCTTTCCGCCCAAGCCTCAAAGAGGGGACTTATCGCCATAATTGTGGCGTGCCTATTTATGTCCATTTGGACATTTGTCGACTAGGCTATTTGGGGCCTTCCTCTTCTCATCTTTCTTATAGCGACGGAGACTCACTTTTAAATCAACGTGATGATACTCCCTCTTGCTCCACCTAGAGCGGTAGAAGGCATTGAATGATTACCCACATAAAAAGAAACCATAACTTAACAAAAACTTACGTAAAAAGAACAAAAAATATCTCCTGTAATCCAATCAGGCTGTAAAAACAAGGAGTCGCTATAAAGATAAAGATTCCTTATCAGATAAGGTAAAAGATGGCGGTAGACAGGGTGACCCTCGTCGGCCCTGTAAAGCTCCTGCTGTACTGGGGCCTTATCATGTCTTGTTACTATGTACGAGCGAGAAGGAGGGATGGAGCTATACACCTTGTATAGCTCCATCCCTTAACAGTTCAGTTTAGGTTGTCAAATAGCTCGTGCCTCTGAACTTCGGGTTGGTAGATAAAAACAAGATTTTTTATTGAAAACTGCCCCCTAGCCAAGTTACAATCGTATCGTTTGCGCTGAACGCCTCGAGTAGGCTACGCCTCCAATTCCTTTGTTCGGACGTCATCTCAACGCTCAGTCACGTGGTCAGAACAAAGGAATCGGAGGCGTGGCCTACTCGAGGCGTTCGATGCGAACGAAACGATTGTAACTTGGCTAGAGAGGCTTAAATACTATTTATTCTTATTATTCGCACAATGCTCAGCAAGTAAAACTTCTACGACATGACACTGGGAACAAGTGGCGCCACCAACAGTTACAAATGTAAAACTAAACAGGCAAACGCATATTCAAGAGGTGAACAGACGGTTGCAAACTAGTGTTCCAACCAAAGTGACTCCCCACAGAAATGTGTGGAGCGAGAGGGGCAAGTGTCAGACTTTTCATTTGATGATTTCCCAGCTAACAAAAGATACATTCAATTCAAAAGTTAACAATTTTATTTAATTTAAATATTATTATTATTATACAATTTGAGTAACAACTCAAATGAAATGAAATACAAATGTACAAATATCGGAATCTTTTTTCTCTAATTATAACTTTGTCTTCTTAAAATTGTACATCTACCTACTTACCTTTATGACATTGCTGTGCGCGACAGGGTCCATGTGCACTTATTTAACTATTTTTAAGACCTAATGTAACACATGCATCTTCAAAGCTAGAGTGAATAGGCTCTAAATAAACTAGTGCGCCTGACCATCAATGATTGCATCTCCGCTTACCATCAGGTGGGATCACAGTCAAGCACTGGTTTATATCAATTAAAAAACAAAATTGATATAGAAATAAAGAATCGAAATGAACTGAATACATAATGTAATGCGCCTGACTGTATTTTGGCCCACGACTCCGTAAGTCGGAGCTGGGATCACTGTGTTACCACTTCTCCTACCTACCACACACAGACGAAATACTAACATTAGTGTAACTCATCCGTTGCAAGGGTCATTAACGACCCCTTTGCCGGAGTTGATTGTTACCCAGAAGAAACTTGTATGGAATTATAAGTATCTTTGTTTCCCGTAAGTGTCCCTTAACTTCCCCTTCAATCAATGGTTAAAGTAAACGACCCTTAAGTCTACCTACGATAATTTAAGGATCGGAGGTAGTAAAAAGGTTTTATACGTGTTTAACTGCAAGACTTAATCCTAAGAAAAAAATTTTTTTACGCAACTATAAAAAAATCTTTAACGCCTTTCGGCTGTCCAAATTTTACCTGACCAAATTATTTATTTTTAAACTCGAATTAGCGTTTAGAAGTTTCTTTTATTTAATAATATTGGAAAGAGGAATCGTGATCGTTGGAAGAAATGGAGGGAGACCCTAAGGTATCGTCTCACCACTGAGCTAACCCAGTGGTGAGACAATACGGGCTAGTTATAATGATGTGCCAAGAGTTTGACTGGCCTGTTGGTCTAGTAGTTAGTGGCCCTGACTGCTATGCTGGAGGTCGTGGGTTCAATTCCCACTCAAGACAAATGTTTGTGTGATGAGCACGATCATTTGTTCTGTGTCTGGGTGTAATTTATCTATAATATGTATGTCTTTAGAAATATATACCTAAGTATGTTTATCAGTTGTCTAGTACTCATAACACAAGGTCTGCTTAGCTTGAGACTTGACGGCGTTAAGCGATAGTAGTGGAATTTATTATATTATTATTATATTAGTTCTGATCCAACTAAAGAGGACAAAATTAGGCACTATTACCATTTAATATACATGAGATAAACACTAATTAAACCAACCTATATCTAATAACATACGCTACGTTTCTCAAAAGCGAGCTTATGTCGTGATGAACAAAAAGTAATATTCACTCATCTTCTACAAAATTACTATGTACCAATCAACGCTGTCATGTTTAAACCCCACTGCGGCAAATCCTCGAGAAAAGCCACAGCACACCGCATTTACTCTAACCTAAGATGTCATAATTAACATTCACCCGTAGGAGGGTTAACAAACTTATTTAAACTCTTACAATTATGACTTTAATCTCATTTGACGCTCATCGTCTCAGTGAAGAAAAAGACAGAACTTTGCCAGTTTGAAAAATCACTACGTTGAATATGCCTCATTTGCAAAACTTAAAAAAAAAAACCAAATGTCAATCACAATAACTAGGACGCTAGCTTTTGCCAGCGGCTTCGCCCATATAGCCTGTCAGTCAGTGATAAAATAGCGTTCTACTGGAGAAAGATATTTTTTATAACGGTCAAAAATGTTTTTAAAACTGAAAATCAATGTTTTGCGAGTTATCAATACCGTAGACAAGAATATTTTTTTATCAAGTAGGTACATCGCTTTAAACCAATTCCTATGAAAATACATTGTTGTACCGAGGACAGCTGCTACTTCCAAAGCAAAAAGAATAGGTAGTTAACCATAATAATATTGCTTAATGTAATAAAAAATGTAGTTGCCTCAGACGTCTTTGCTTTTATTTATTTATTTTTATTTAATCATTTAAATTGAATTGTTAGTAAAACTTAAAAGTATGTTGGTACCTTATGCCTACTTATTCACTTATTCTAAACAATCAACCACTTATTTCATATTAAAAAGCCACCCGAACTGAATATTTTATTCCAGTGCGACACAATAGGACACTCAACCCTTTCTGTTATGGTGTTACATATCAAAGTCCCGAAATTTAAATTTAAAGTTGTATGTTTAAGAGGTTCCTTTTTCAATCGCCTATCGTCAACATCGAGCATGGTTTCAAAGCTTGGTACTTCATCTAATGCAATCCAACGCGATGTTTGAAGAAGAGGCAACGCGAAAAAAAAAGATAATGCCTGAAAAAACTGGAAGCATTCGGTAATTCCGTGATTTACTCGAATATTTCATAAACTTGTTCCAAGAAATACGTGTTTTTTTACTTAACCCTTAAATTTTTTGAAAATAATTATTGTCATTCAGAATTTTGGTTGTTATATTTTTTGTTTTTTTTTTTATTTTTGAGTATATTATGAAGTGTCAAAGTTCATGCAAAGTAGCAGATTTTCAGAGGTCTGTACTGAATTAGTTTTACACAAATTTACAAATTGATTTCAATAGAAGCCTAGATAATATCCACAAGATACTGTGTTTCCAAAATATCTAATGAAAAAATGTAATAACGTTCTAATCGCGCATAGAAGTTGCATTAAAAACAGTGAAAATGTATGTCGAATTGCATCCCTTAACCTAAAAACTTGTCAATTATTATTAGAGTAGGGTTTGAAACGATCTCAACTGCAAATACTGAATTCAGAAATCGGTCCTTACCCATATAAATACTAAGTAATTTAGGTTTAAACAGTGTTTAATTTCCTAAAAACATTTTCAATTTCCAACAATAGCTCACAATACCTTTACAAATATAAGAAAGAGAGCGTAAACAGTGTTCGGGCGATCGATCTCGCAAGACGTGTTTAATCGCCGAGCAACGGACTCGCCGACAGAAAGATTAAGCGATACGGAAGCACGGACTTTTCTTTCTTTCTTTCTTAAGGCCACAAAGCTGAGGTAACTACGATATCTTTGCTATTGTGTTTTATTCACACAATGTTAGTTACTATTCATATTGTAAGGCAAGGTTATTTTTTTCTTTTGTTTGAAAACTAGCTGAAGACATTTTCTGCTATAGTATATTACTACACTCGCGAGCAAAAAAATCAACTCAAGTACTCTGCAAATATGATTAGTATATATAATATAAATACGCTAACAAAAAGCCGCTCAAGTGGTTGTTACTTTATTGCAACAGGGACTTAGTCATAATGTAATAATAATACCAATTTAAAACCGAAGTTTCAGGCTTTCCAACAGTATATCGTCACACATCTTCAAGTGTACGTTGAGTCTATTTGGTTGCATGTGAGTGTAATACAAACACGGAAAGGGCTATGCTCGGAGTTTCCTTGCGTGATCACATCAGAAATGAAGATATCCGCAAGAGAACCAAGGTTACCGACTTAGCCCTAAGAATCGCCAAACTTAAATGGTAATTTAAGTTTGGCGATTCTTAGGGCCCACCAATACCTGGTGAGCAGGGCACATTTCTCGCAAAGTAGCAATCTACTTATCATGGTCGCCAATCCAATGATTGGCGACCATGTACCGAAAGACTCAGCTTTGGAAGGTTACCAAAAAGGTGAACCGATGGCCTGGTTAGGGTCGCGGGGATACGATGGATGCGAGACGCACAGGACCGGTTGTTATGGAAACCCTTCGTCTATGTCCAACAGTGGACGTCTTTTGGCTGAGATGATGTACTCAAAAATGTGTTTTTTTTTCCACTAATATCTTTGTCTGTCTCCTGGGAACTGGCACAATTTTTTTTCCAGACTTTCAGTGGCGAAAACCTACTGTATTTTTTCAGTTTTCCTTTTTAGTTGATTTTTTTGATTTAGTTTTTAGCTGTATTTTATAATAAACTATATATTTCTTTTTATTATTGTGAACGTGAGGACCACGTTAGTTGTTTTGTTTTTCCTTTTAAGTAATTTTAACGTATTTTTGGCAATTACAGTATTTTCTGCAGCCTACCCTTAATGTCCGTTCCTTGGTAGTCCTGAGTTGAGCTTTGCGAATACTGAAAAATGCGAATACTGAATAGACAGGGCCACTCAAATCTGTATGATTCTTTCTTCAAAAGACAATCTCAGACAAATCTGCATGGTTTTCATGTGATTTGAGTATCTCATATTTAATGTATGGACTTTAGAAGAAAAATTGACCCTTGACATTGTTTCGGTGTTTCTTCTCAAGGTAGTTTAGGTAGCTAGAAAATACCGGCTTCATCTAGTTTAAAATGACAAAAAAAATTGACGAGTAAAATTGTTTTTTTTAAACCTATTTTCAATAAATATCATTAGTATTATTAGTATTAGTATTTGTATTAGTGTGATTCCATATCTGTATTCTTTTTGTAATAAAAACTTATTTAACGACTAGGTCGGAAATCCCGGATTTTCGTGTCGAATTCTTTATTTGACCATGCAGACTAAATGAACCCATGGAAAACGATCCGTGATTTAGTCAGCGTGTTTAGATTACATTTACACATGCTTAACTAGATTTATTCAATCGGAATTTGTATTTATTAGCCAATAATTCGAACGTGTCAAATACACGTAAAATACTTTAGTCAAGCTTATCAATGTTATACTTTAAACTGTAAAATTATGCCAACTAAAATTATACTGATGTGATAGTCCGTTGAATTTATGTTCTCATAAATACTCGCGTAATAATCATACAGATTAACTGTAATTCAAAAGTGAATTGAGTAATTGGACTGGCCTGTTGGCCTAGTGGTTAGTGGCTCTTATTATTGTTATAGGTCGTGGGTTCAATTCCTACCCAAGACAAATGTTTGTGTGATGAGCACGATCATTTGTTCTGTGCATGAGTCTAATTTCTTTATATGAATGTATTTAGAAATATACTAGCTTCTTAGGGCGTGAATTTTGGGAAATACTCTGTTAATGCTCGCCCACGTCATAAGAAGCTTCGTGCAAAATTTTACGCTCTTACTCTAAGTAGTTTCGGCTGTGCGTTGATATGTCAGTCAATCAGTTTCCCCTTTTATACATATAGGTAACAATTGCTTGCTATACTTACAGTATCACCGAAGCGTAAAGCAAGCCAAAAACCAACAAACTATGAACTAAAAAATTTGATACAAACATTTATCATTTCTTTACTGCTATAAATTTTTTTGTCAAATAATATGTCAGTCAGTCAGTTTATCCTTTTATACATATAGATATGTATGTTAATCAATTGCCTAGTACTCATTGCACAAGCTTTGCTTAGTTTTGGACTAGATGGCGTTGCGTGACAGCTGTGGAATATTATTATTAACTTTGTACACTAAATGAAACGTCAGTCATAGTGGATAATAATGCTGGAAAACGCTGGACCATTCCATGCTGGACACTTAGTGTGTGCACGTGACCCAGTAGTTTAAGCCGTACGTGACCATTTTACGAAGCCAAGTCGATTTTGGTCCAGGAAATCGAGAATTTCGACCCATATAATAAGTGTCAGTATCTCCGGCTCCAGGCAGAGGTACATTAAAAACTAGAGTCTATGGCATGATTATTGAAATTTCAATGTTGTTCACTTTTGAAAAGTCCGTCTCGTGTATACTTTGAAAAATGCATATATGCCTTTTTTGGTGTAGGAAATTATCAATGGTGTGTGTATTGTGATATCGAAAGGAGATCGCATGAGTTAGATTAAAGAACTGGCATGTAAAATATACTCGTAAGGATTTTGTTGTTCTAGAATAGGTTTAAATATTAAGTAGAAAACAGAAATGTCTAGTTGGAAGAGATCTGACAGGACAATTGTATAAAAATGAGCTATTATTGATTGATTGAAGAAAAATACAAAGAAACATATAAGCTATCAAGCATTTCATTACAAGTAAAGTTTAGAACCCCCAACCAAACCGTCGCAGGGTGTGACAGTATACACCATTGCATTCTGTTTTAATAAAGCATCTTAGATATAAACTCATATTTATATTTCTCCTGTACTAAACCAAATTGAAGTTATGGCATCTGCATGACGGTAGAGAAGACTATATTTTTCTTAGCCGCAGCGCAAGGGAGACACATACGAGGCGTGTTAGACCTCGTTCCCCTCTGAACATGTCAAGATATTTTGGTATGAGGAGACAGGGGCATGAAGACTTAAAATAGATTTATAAAACAACCTCATCAATATTGAATATTTTGACCTTGTAACACTGTAAAACTTATAATGAATAATTCATAAATCACTTTAATTTAAAAATAGCTCCTAAACCTCAGCTTACGTCGGGGTCTGACCTATATAAAAGGTAGGCCCTAAGCACTGCTCAATGAATGACGTAATCTCGAAGTCGCTTAGTACTAAGATTTATTGTCAAACTTTTTTTTGCATTGATACCGGCTTAGATAAATTGGTCGTAACTTAAAGTGCTCTTTTATTTGAACAGTCTAATTAAGATAAGGCAGGGGGAACATTGCACTCAGGTAAAATTAAGTAATGATCTTAGTAAATATCGAATCGTCCTACTGTAGCCCTATTCTCCGTTTAACCCTTGGGAAAACAGGCGTAGAGTTATATTGTTTTTTTTTGTTTTGACTTCACACAGTCTGTGCATGTATACAGTATTATTAAGTTAAGAAAATATTTAATTTTTTTTTTTCCGGTGAGAAAATCATCTTATGACATCCCCCGCTCTTGGGCAGGACTGGAGATAGTGTCAGACTTATACTGACTAAAAACCCACTCCTGTTCGTTGCCTTTCGTACTATGGCCGAGTCTTCCTTTCAGAATCAGACCCTTGGCCCCAGTAGGCTTCGACTTTGCTGGTCCTCTAATTTTTAATAAGGTATACAGTCACTTTGATTTCCATTACAATCTGAATGTAACACTTTTATTTCTGCAGTGTTTGGCAGCAAATGTATCAAGCCAGCCTTTTCGGCAAGCTTCGCTGAGGTAGTCAATACTACAATAAAATTCAGCTCCATTTTACCAAATTCGCGCCTGTTTCAATGATTCCGCATATTGTCCACACCTGAGATACAATTTTACATCACATACCAGGAATTCAAGTCCGAATTGTTAAAACAGCCACTTAACTTCGACTCTGATAACTTGTATTTATATACCATCAATACATCTGTCATCGTCCATCGGTCAACCCTCCACCGTATACCACAATGGTCTACCATATACCGGAAGACGCAGCGTTGGGAGGCCTCCCACAAGGTAGTCTGATGACCCGGATGTCGCGAGAGTTCAATGAATGCGAGAGGCACAGGACCAGTAATCATGGCAACGCTTGAGTGAAATCTATATCCAAAAGTGAAAGCAAACGTTTAGTGGACGTATTTCGGCTGACATGATGATGATGGTGAAAGAAATAAATTATATTTTTTAATTATAAAGTTTAACGCGCAGAGCGTTGACAGACGGATGATGACATTGCTGGCTGGCTGCAAAATTGCTAAAAACAGTCACCGTAGCCTAGAACGCAAACGGCAACTGTAGAAACACACGTGGGTAAGTACCTAAAAGTTTAACACTCACTCTGCCTAGAGCGGGAGAAGTTGTTTGATGATTTCCCACCCAGACTTTAGCCTTTACTTTCCTGAATTCCTATCCATTTCTCCAAAAATATCTAGGTCCTAAACACGTACTAATCACCAATGTTAAATTTAATTGTTATTATTTAAGTACCTACCTAGCACACATCAGGTATGCCATTACTGCTCCCTTATACGTGACTTCAAACAATAATTATCGCTTCGCCTACAACCCGTCCCGATAATTCTCAAGGGTTACCGATAATTGTACCGACGTTTTATCTTACCCACACCTGAACAACAATTCTTTATCTAACTGTTTTTGTTTGCCACCCTTATTTTATAACTCTTTGTTTGGTTAAACATAATAGAAAATATACGAAAATTTTACACCACACGGATTTATTACAATGTAAATTTATCTGAAGCGAATCTCTTTCTGTCAACATTTGTGTTAGAAACGTAAATGTTATTTTTATTGTTGGCCCCGCTCAAATGTTTGGTTTTATAAAGTTTATCAATTTATGAACAATGAATTAAGAATATGTGTTTGTGTTTAACTGAACGTTAAATCGTTTGTGTATCTTGCAATAGAATTGTTGTTAAAATTTGGGACAAAAAGTATTGTAGCCTTTTTCGTAGCACAGGCCGAAGCGATTTTCGTAGCATTTAAAACTCGTAGCTTGGCTACGCAAGTTAAAGTCGTCTTGAGAGCTACGTCGTAGACTTGTGAGTTACGTCGTAGCCGCGCGTAGAAATATATGAAGTCAGAAGTGTAAAGGTTTTTCATTTTTACAGAATCCTACAAGTGTTAATGTTAAGTCCTACAACTATCAAATAAATTAAAAGCAATATTGAATGACTTTGCGCAAAGGAATGAATCTGTAAACGAATGAAAGCACCATTCAAAATTATTCGAATCGCGTGGCCAGCTTTCCTGAAATTGTTAACATTTATTTACACTATGATGCAAGGTTTTTCTTACTTGCATCACAGAAGGCAATATAACTATCGGAATTATAAGAAATTAAAGAAGTTGTTACTTAACAAAACTTAATTGTTAGTCATTACTGAACAACTCTCCTAACGAAAAGTTCTAATTATAAAATCAAATTAAGTAATAAAATAAAATTATCATAATACCTTTTATATTTATTACAATTATAAAATCTTACCCTATTGACTTGTGGTCCGGAGCGAGGAGGAGTGGCAGGCGGTCGCCTCCTTCTGCGAAGCAGTAATGCTAGCAAAGTAGGCGGCTGTGATTCCGATCCCCATTTCCGGCCACCGTTGGCGCGGGCTTGCGAACAACGAGCAATGGGTAGCCCGCCGTCTGACCGTCTGGTAACCGTCCGGACCGAGCCCAAGTCGTCGACAGCGAGTATTTTTCCACGCGCGCCACAGAGAGATGTCAGCAAATCGTAGAGGCCCTGCAGGGTCGAAGCCTACTAGGGCCATGGGTAGTGTGAAAACGAAACCCGGGGGCCCCGGGACGAAGGTAACGAAAGAACAGAAGTGAGTTTTTAGTCAGTAAAAGTCTGACACAATCTCTCGCTCCGCCCAAAAGCGCGATTTGGCATAAGATGATTTTCCCATCTAAAAAAAAAATCTTATTGACTTTGTCCTCAGACAACTCTAAGAAGAGTAAAAAATTCATGATAAGACACACCTTCCCTTACAAAAAATGTTATTTAAAGTAACTTCTGTTCAAGTACATCTCGACCATAATTTTGAAACCATAGAATTTACATGAAGTTTACAATTATTTTTAAATAATTTTATGCAAATTTATAGATGTCATCCAACATTTGTTAAATTTAAATGTAGATAGCAATAATGTGTATCAAATAAATAAGAAAACAAAATTTTAATGTCGGCGTAAAGTCAAATCCAAAATTATTTAATATTATGATAACCATAACCTTTCCATTGGACTAGACTCGTATCTTCATTATCTGTGGCAACGCAACCGATGTAAAATGGCAGATTTTTGGCAGGATTTCTTCAAGTGAAGTTCAGCGGCTGTTTTAATTATTCGCAATTATTGATTTCTAGTGAATATTGCGATGTAAAATGTAGTTTTGTATCTCAAGAGTCTGAGCATCTGGACAATGTGTGTTATCATTGAAACAGGCAGCATCTCAATAAAATGGAGCTGAGAATTTTATTGCAGGGTTGACTACCTCAGCGAAGTTTGCCGAGAAGGTTTACTTGATACATTTGCTGCCAAATACTAAAAAATATATTAGAAAGTGTACATACATATTCTAATGGTAAACAAATGAATTATTCATAAAAAGTCATGGCTTAAAGGTCTTAGTATCCAAGCCAAAAAAATTAACAGAAAAATGTAAAATGGCGGCATATTAATGTTGTTTGTGAAGATGGTTATTATTGGATTTTGGCGCCACGATATTTTAATGAAATTATACTAAATAGTGCAAATAATTAAGTTTTAAAAAACTATGTAATAACTAACGCAAACTAGTAAGACAGTTTTATAAAGGTCTGTAATTAGTTTTTGTGCACCTACCACTGTATAGTATTTTAGTCCAAAAATTGACTTATAAAGAATGCCTTGCTGCATTAAGTGCTCACATGGACCATTACTGCATATAAAGTTAATGTAAATAATAAGCGTTTACTTTACCTTCAAAATAAAGTGTGTTTTACTTTTAATATTTCAAAAGTAAATACATTATCGACATGTTTGTCAAACTATCTGCGTTTGACATGTCTCGGGAAAAATAAATTACACTTTTTCTAACAACCTCACTCTCTGAGACGGCAATACATGTGAGGACGTATGTGTACAAAGACGAAGGCTTTCTTTTGACGAGAATAAAATGGTTTTTCAAGTTGTACGAATATTTTTTGGGACTGTCTTCTTTGGGATGGAGTTTTTAGAAAAGTATTCGTAGCTTTTGCAAATGTTTGGTATTAGTTTTTATGTTATACTTCTGTTCGGTTAAAAATAGACCGCAAATAATAATAGGTCGCGAAGATATATACTGAAACCACAGTTTGGCATAATATTAGATGGGGAGATAAACTTTATTGTACAGTCAGGGGTTAAAAGTTCAATTGCACTCTACTAATGCTAAAGTGATTAACATTTCTTTGTTGAAGAGGGTCAATGGTTTATGGATGATTTAATTTGTAGCGTAGTATCTCAGGTATTGAATAAACAACTTTTGGATTATTGAACGTCTAATATACAGAAATTTTAGGCACTTTAGCATTGGTAAAGTGTAACTTCTCTTTTGACCCTTAATGTACATCAAAATAGTAACGATTTCAAAGAAAGTAACGTCAATGTATCGTCAACGTATCGTAACGAAACTATCACACAACGCCGTCTAGTCCCAAGCTAAGCAGAGCTTGTGTTATGAGTACTAGACAACTGATAAACATACTTATATAATTCTAAATACATATATATTATAAATAAATTACACCCAGACACAGATTAAATTATCGTACACAAAAACATTTGTCCTGGGTGGGTCAGCGCCACTAACCACTAAACCAAAAAAACACCTAAAATTAAGCCAAAACATTTCAAAATTTTAGAACCTGTTTAATTAATTTGATGAAAATAAATATTATTTAGAAAACAATCATTCTAAGAAAATAATAACGAGATGAGCTCGTCTTAAGTGTAACACAACACAACATAACACAATTCTAGACCAAAGATTATCTAATAAGTCTGTCTAGTCAAAATCATTCAAAAATATTTTTGAGTGTTATAATTTAATGAGAAATATCTTTGGTACTACGAAATAAAGACTTATAATTAATTTTGTGACATAAAATTAATATATTTTTGCTAAACAACTTCGTGACAATGACACATTGCTTTGTCCAGCTCGTTTACTTTGCCAAACATTCAACAAATTAATAAACACAGTTAAAATAAATCGCTGTCCAAAACATGGGTTCCAACCAAAAATGTAACGCGGTCCACGGTTACAAATCAAATACAAACATGTAATCGCTTTGAAGTTTTATTATTAGTAAAATACTGAATGTTTGTATGTCCACCCGTCGCTTCTAGCTTAACAGCACTGTTGAACTCGCTTTTCAAACGAAAAAATAACATTCGTTGATTTTCCGAAAATCGCCGAACGTAAATAGTAGGGAAAATATTCGTTCGTTTTTATTTTGGAAGGCTATTCGCCAGCTTTATTTTAATTCAGCTCAATCGATCTATCGGTTTCTGAATGAGTGGACTCAGTTTTGAAGTAGGCTATCATCGCTTTTAATCTCTCGTAAAAGTAGCCTCGGGTTTTCATGTCCCTGTATTTTAGGTGAGCTTCTATAGATACCTACTCAAAGGTTATATACAAAAGAGATTAGAGTTTTGATTTTCACTGGACTTATTACTCCTTAGATTTCTAAAACATATAATACGCTTAATACTTATTTTTTTTTAGGGTTCCGTTGGCAACGAAGGAACAGGAGTGGGTTTTTAGTCAGTAAAAGTCTGACACTATCTCCCACTCCGCCCAATAGCGGGATTTGTCATAAGATGATTTTTCCACCCAATAAAAAAAAACCTCAAAAGGCAAAAACTTAAAATATTTAGTGCTACTTGCTTTTGTCAGTGGCTTCACCCGTGAGAAAGTAGATTTTTTTATTCATGTAGGTACAGTAGTGGTACATAGACGAACTTAATGCAACAAGGCATTCTCTACCAGTCAACCTAGGTTAAAAAGACAACACTGTTGTAGGTGTGCACAATAAATAAATAATAAATATTTAAAATAAATATAAAGAAGTACCATTAAATAAGGTAGTTAGGTAGGGTTGGTAGGGTAGACTGACCTAGGGGTCAGTTGACGGGAGCCGCGGGGAAAAGCTAGTAAATAATAAATATTTCAAATATAATAAAGTATCATTAAAATAAGCTGCTTAGAGAATGTATTATTGGGATAAGAAATATCCTGTGTAACCTTGACAAAGTCTTCTCGTGTGCTAAATTTCATTCAAATCTGGGCAGCCATTTGAGCGTGAAGGAGGAACAAACATACACACACGCATACATACAAACCATCGTCTTTATAATTTATCGTTTTTATTAGTGTATTTTCTACAACATTTGAAAACGTTATTATTGAGCGAATTTCAGCTTAAGAAATTAGAAAAGTTTATTTCAATTCGACCACGACACAGACACTTTTGTATTGTCAAAATGTCAGTCAGTCAGTCAAAAAAAAAGTGAAGCTAAATTGCATGTTCCAAAGCGTAGATCTTTATGGAGAAAAACGTGCAGGAAACTTATATCTATAAAGGAATTCTACTCAAACATTGCTTTGTAGAGAATACAGTTCTTGTATTTCTATGTACATTTTAGAACTTATTCTCGACACTTTACAAGTCAAGATCGCGAAGAACAATAGTAAGGTGATATTAAAGTTTCTTTTAGTGCGGATGTTAGTGTTAAAGCAGTGCATTCATGATGCTACAAACGGCGCGACACGTGAACCTGTACAGTCGCAGTCACATTAAGTTTTTACAAGCCGTACTTAGACGAGCTACGGTTTCTGTTAGTTTGAATTTTGAAAGTGGAATGTTAATTTTTTTTTATGTTATTTTTTTTGGCTTGGTTTGAATTTTGAAAGTGGAATGTTAATTTTTTTATGTTAATTTGTTTGGGTTACTAAGTCCTTTAAGTCATTATTTCAGTAGTTTACTATTAGAATATGGATGTACACATTCTAATGTTTTTAGAATTTGGTAGTATTTGGCGGCAAATGTATCAAGACAACTTTCTAGGCAAACTTCGCTGAGGTAGCCAAAACTACAATAAAATTCTCAGCTCCATTTTACCGAGATCGCACCTGTTTCAATAATTCTACATATTGTCCAGTTGCGCAAACACTTGAGATATACGTGTAGTGACCAATTTTACATCACAATGTCCACTAGGAATCAATTTGCAAATAATTAAAACAGCCACTGAACTTCACTCAAAGAAATCCCGCCAAAAACTCGTGGAACGTTGAATATACCTCTTTATCATAGGTAAGTAAAGTAGCGATGTTAAAGAAAGAAAGAAAAAAACGTTTACTCGTACCTAACACATACAGTAGAATGTAAAAAATACAGTAGAATCAAGTATGAAAAACCTTTAAAATCTGTGCATATGTGTGTGGTGAGTGTTATGTTAAATATAAAAAAATGGAATATCTATTTGAATTTTTCCCGAAAATATACGTGAGCTCTTATAAAGTAGTTCGAAGGAATAACAACTTTGATAGGCTGTATTTTTATCATAAATAAAGTTTAATGACGTACGATTTGGACGTCAACTATAAATGAAAGTATATTTTTATCTACCGAAAGAAAATTTCCAGAATTTGATTAGTCATAATAATTATTATTATTCAGGCTTCCCAATTTTATATGGCTAACAATATCTATAGCACCATTTTTTTACCATTTGCTAGCAATAAACGCGCCAAATTTTTGACGTATGTTTCATCAAGTTTTTGCATAATTTATTAGATATCTCACTATCAAAATAACAAATATTTTGCTTCTAGTATACAAAACAGATCACGTCCCTTTAAATAATCTCTAGAGAATTTGAAGTATGTTTAAATCAAAATTAAAGTCAAGTCAAACTCAAAAGTTTTTTATTTCACATTGGCCTACATGGGCACTTATAAAACGTCAGAAGCTAGTACAAAAACATGTTCATAACATATGACGTCACCAATACGCAGATGTGAATATAACAATACTTCTTACCTATTAATTGTATCTCATTTGAATTGAACTGTTATTCTTCTTATGAGAATAAATTCTTTAAACCTAAATCAAATGAATCACTGATCAACATACTTATATATTTCTAAATACATACATATTATAGATAAATTACACCCAGACACAGAACAAATGATGGTGCTTATCATACAAACATTTGTCTTGGGGCGGAAATCGATACCACGACCTCCAGCATAGCAGTCAGGGCCAACAGACCAATCAAATCACGTTGGCCTAAAATTGAAAAGGTGACCAAAAATGTATACATCGGAGTTAAAAATGTTAAAGTTAAAAATGAATACATTGAACTTTAGTGGTTTAAATAGGGTGGCCTATTTAAACCACTAAAGTTCAATAACCTAAACATTATTAATATTCACGTTTCAAAGGCTTTGAACTCGCATGAATAGAAACCATATAAAGTTACTAAGACTTCATTTAAATGAATCTCCAAGACAAATTAACAGTACTAAAACATTTCTAGCGTGGGCTATCCTAAAGAAACATAATTAAATTTTATAAAAATTGAATATTATTTTTAGAATAAACTAACATAAAAGGTTTTTTTTAAGTGTAGATAGTAGACGACCTGGATTCTGCACAGCATACGCTGGAAGACCGTTCAGCGTGGGCCACTGAGCGACGAGTCCTGGTCGGCAGGATCGGGCAGGATTTGTCTCTACCAGCAGTAGTGAGGGCTATGCTGGTGAAGCCAGAAAACTGGAAGAAATTGGCCTCCTTCTTTGAGACCGTAATGGTCCAGAAAGAGGCGGCTAAACGAGACCGTGAGAGGGCTGATCCCGCTTGGAGAAGAAAACGTTGGGGAGGCAACCGCCTCGATGCCTAACACGACTAAACTCTACTTGCATCATTCAATGCAGACGGGACTTTGGAACCACGGGCGTGTAAAGTGAGTACTCTGCCCACCCATCGAATGATTCCAAGGAAGATGATGGCACAGTGATCACAAGCTGCCGTGCACAAAGAGGCTCAGGGGAGACCGTTGTACAGTCTCCTCAGGGATGTGCCCTAACAGGTGTTGCACAGAGGGGGTTCCGGAATGGTCTTTTAAGAGGTAACGGCGCCCCTTCTATATGTGCTGGTGATCACCGGGGTAATTTTAGTGAAATAATAATACCACACTCCCCGGACTTATCCCCAAACTCCAGGCGCCTTTTGAAGGTTTCACCTCGAAAACAAAAAAAAACGATTCCAGACGACCTACAGTTATATATACCATTTCTCTTAGAGAATATAAAGAGAACAAGCATTGTTGTGAATTGACAAATAATTTCCTTTACAATGAATCAGTGAGCAGTGATAGCCCGTTCCCTTCCGCGGGTGGTGGACTACGCCCTATCTCCTAGAGAGGAGGTCTGAGTCTCAGCAGTAGGAATATTATAATGTTGATATGTATGTGTATGTTTCAGGGAATCAAGTTGCCTCAATGAACATAGCTTATGCAGCCCATTGCTGAAAATCTCATAGATAGGCACTATCTATAATTACATATAGCCAAACATTTCCATTTTGCTTAACCTTTTTAAAGTATATTAGACTCGGTTCCCAGTCTAAACGGATCTAATACACTCATACATTAAGCCCCTTAAAAAAACTCAAAAATAAAAGTCTAAAAGTCGCTTCTGCCAGCGAGTTCGATCGGGCCAAAGTAAATAAAAATTATTCTAAAGAAACATACTTCTAGGAAAAAAATACCCTATGTGCTTTTCAAGTCAAAGTCAAAGTCAAAAGTTTTTTATTTCACATAGGCCTACATGGGCACTTATAAAACGTCAGGAGCTAGTGCACGCAAGGTCATGGTTAACTGGTAAAAGAGTAACAGACACACACATTTAATATCAGTGTGAAATTCTGAGCTCAAACATTCCCCCATTTCCAAATTATCAGCAAGATGTTAACACAACGACATAGCGTAACACGTCGCACCAAATTGCCACCTCAGGCAGAGAACGATATCAATTAAAACTTCGCTATGTCACGCAAGATATACAAGCCAATTGATTGATTGAATCAGTACCGCCGATGAATGCAGGGTAATCAAGCGGCGCCATGTTTTCGCAGCCGCAACGCCCGCGAAGCTCATCCTCTAAGTCAGGGATGGTGAACCCTTATTGAAGAACGTGTCAATAAATATATAAAAAAATGACTTTGTAATTTATTTTAAAAATAAAATTGAAAGTAAATGCTATTAACTCGTAATTTGCAACGCGAAATTCGTAGAGCGTAACAGTTGCTTGCTTATTTAATTAAATAAAAGTCAAAATAGTACGATTATTATAGTATTAATTGAGAAATTATAAGTCAAGTCACACATTTGTTGTGATTACACTTCTCATTTTATAACTAAGCAACGGGAAAATGAGATACCCTCTAGTAAAATAATTCGTTTTGTTTACAATACTAACCAAATATTCTTAGTGCAAATCGAGCCCAAAATTTTAGGACACTCCGACGCGGAGAACTTTTGTTTGAAGGCTTAGGCGGGAGCCAAGCGGAGCGAAGCTCCCGCCCTAGCCTTCGTGGTTTTTTTTATAACCACCCAAAAAGTGGCTTGTATAATGCTATTAATAAAAAGAAGTCTATTCATTTAGCACCCGTATTAAATCACCTACATGCTGTACATCTCACGCTGGCGTTCCCAAATTGTAATGCCTCGACCCAAAACTGGCATGCGTGCCATAGGTTGGCCAACCCTGCTCTAAGTCTGTATTGTGTGCATTTACATATGGATATTAAATTATATCTATACAGCCTCGTATAATAAAATAAAGTCGCTTTTCATGTCTGTAGGTGGGGTCGCCTTGTTCCTCTAAACTACGTTACGCATTTTAATGCGGGTTTCGGCATCATTTTGCGAATTTATTACGGCAGGCTTATGTGTATTTAATATTAAACTTTCCTATAATAAAAGAATCTCAGTGTCAGGTCGTAAGAACTGTACGAAGCAGGAGCGGATTGCTACAATCATTTCTTATATTTATTACTAGCTTTCGCCCGCAGCTTCGCCCACGTATGTACATAAATTATAAGCCTATGTTATTCAAGAATAAAGCAGCTTTCTATCGGAGAAAAAGTTTTAACAATCGGACCAGTACTTTCAGAGATACAGATTACAAACAAAAAAACAAACTTAGCCTCTTTGTAATATTAGTGTAGATATATTATTAATATAATTATTTTTTGTAATTTTTGTTCATTTAAACAGGCTAATCGCTAACTACCAGTCGGATTGGAAGACATTTTATACTATAATGGAGTAAATCAGAGATGCTGGTGAGACATCAGAGGACAGCCAGTCTATATTTAGTTTATCATAATCAACCTCGTAATTTTGCCACTGCTGGGACTCAGGACTCCGCTCCAGGCAAGGATCTAATATAATAACAAGTTTTTATGTAGGTGGTAATCTCTGAAACTACTAAACCGATTCTGAACATTCTTTCCCAATTCGTAGTTGCACTATCGCTGAGTGACATTAGCCTATATATATTTTCTTCTTCTACGCGGAAGAAGCCGCTGCCAGAAAATAGCTATATATTTGTATTAGTTGAAGACAGTAAAGTGACAATTGTTTATTCTACGTGGGTTAGTAAAGAACTAGGTTTTATAATATTGTTTCAGGCATTAATAAAACCCATATTACCATAATTCTAATATAGTAAACAAAATGTCATCGTTTTCTCTACCTCTTTTTATAAAAAACATTGTGCCTAGACTTTTTTTCCGGTGGGAAAATCATCTTATGACATCCCCCGCTCTTGGGCGGGGCGGGAGTTAGGAATTACTCCTGTCTCGTGAGTGCATTCACAAATACGTAAACTCACATACACAAGACATCCAGACCCGAAGATCTGTAAGCCATGCAAATATATGAAGTGTTCCGTTCGGGAATCGACCCCGCGACACACACCGCAGTAGCCAATCGCCGTACCGTCAAACGAAAATTTGACGAGAATATCTCGCAGGCAACACTCAAAAACTCCAGTAAACAAATAACTCACATAATTACGGATCACATAATTAACATATGAAATAGTGATAAAAACCCCACTTGGCATTATTCACTCATAAAATGACGCAGACCGTGGTTATGAAATTTTCATTAAACTTTCGTGGCTTGAGCTCGGTCGTCAAAAATATTTCATTACGGGTTTAGATGGTCCTTAGGCTGGTAAGAAAAAGCTTTTTGTGCGTGTTACACAAAGAGTGTCACGGTGCCTACCCACCCACCTGCTTTGTGTGCAAGTTTTTGTGCGTTAAGTGCAGAAGATTTTGAGGGCATTCTGTTTGTGAATTAATGTGTGGCTTTTGAATGTTCTTTGTATGGAAGGTGATTTAGGGTGTTGAGATGAAATTGCTCGTTAATAAAATGCTACCTTTAGCCAAAATGCTTTTACCTAAATATTTCTTACCTTCAAAGGTCCAAAATTCTACTAGGTAATTATTTTTTACCTCCGAAATTATTTAAAATGATAAGAATAGTGTTCTAGAAGTTGTTTTTTTTTATTCTTGATATGTTCACGCTTGACCGCTATCTCATCTAATGGAAAGCGACGATGCGATCGACGATGGAGCGCACTTACCTAGAAGTAACCTATTCACTCTTGACTTAAAGATTCCGGGCTGTAGTCATCATGAAACAGATTCCGGCAAGGAATTCCTCTCCTTAGCTGTACGCACAATGAATGGGTTCCCAAAACGTTTTGTGCGTATAGGTGGGATGTCCACCATGTACCGGTGGCGCATTGCCGTACGCCTGGTGGTCCGATGATGGAGAGAAGGAAGTTCTGAATGGAAATGGTGTTTCTTTATAAAAATATTTTTTTACCTTTTCTTTCTTTCAAAAATAAATACATTACTTCACACTAGGAGTCACTCCTGGGGCCCAAGTCTGCTATTTTTATAAATTCGTCATTCCAACACGATCCCATTGTCATTTTGCCAAAAGTTCGTAATCTGCTAATTCATAATGATCGATCATTGATGGTTCAATGGTCTTTTTTTTTTTTTTTAATTGATATAAACCAGTGCTTGACTGCGATCCCACCTGATGGTAAGCGGATATGCAATCATTGATGGTCAGGCGCACTAGTTTATTAAGAGCCTATTCACTCTAGCCTTGAAGACACCCAAATTATAGTTGGACGGGAAGACCGCAGCAGGCAAAGGTCTCGTACTAGAGTTGTGGTAGAATGACAATATCGAGTTTATTAAAAGCAATGACTGCATAATTCTGAGACTTTCTGCGTGCTCCACTGTCGGCCACATCATCGCTTACCATCAGATGAGATGTGTGGCAACTCTATCAATAATAAAAAATAAAGCTAGTTCCACACTAAGCTAGCCTAAACAAAGCATCCCTGTGTTCCTGCATATCAAAACTCGACACTACTAAGCGTCATACGCATATTAGCGTGCAGATCGTGAAGCGCTCGCAACACTTCATTCGATTTCCCTAACTGAGTTCAAAGCTACAAAATACAGAGTACGGACCAACGCGTCACGCGACGTCGACTGAGGTGGAAATAGGACAAAATCGCTTCCAGCAAATGAGTGGGATGAGGACCGTTATCTGTGTGACGTCAAACCTTTGTTAATGTTTAATGTTTTTGGTATAAACAAGCTGACAGTCACATAGTTAATAGTTTTTTTTTTCTTGATATAAAGTAGTACTTACGATCCCACCTGATGGTAAGCAGTGATGCAATCGTTGATGGTGCAGCGCACTAGTTTATTAAGAGAATATTCCTTCTGGCATAAAAGACACCTAAATTATAATCGGAAGGAAAGTGGAGGAGGACGAGAAGCAGCTCATCTGCTTCTAAGATGGCCAATGGTCGCTAGATTCAAAGCAAAATATTTGAGAACCTAAGCATCCTCCGTCAAATGGCCAGTTACATAAAAGTGCTGATGGCCTTCCTTGAAAAGCTAGGGTGGATTGAATGACACATTTGTCCCACCCATATGCGCTTGAGGCGTAGAGTTACGGACATCAGTTCGACATACTACATCCCTAGCAGAAATTGGCCCTACTGCAGAAATTGACCCCACTGAACCCCTTCAGTTTTAATCACGTCTCTTTGAGGCTCGCGTGGAACACAACGACTAGGGCTTGGTCCTTGACGGATAGTTGGACGGCGAACTATCCATTGCTCTTTTCCGACTATCAGTTATTAATTTTGTCCAACTTGTTCCGCTAACTACTGCATGAACTGTAATGAAGCGACGCCAAAAACATAAAAGAAAATTTTGATTTAGTGTCTGTTCGTGTTGGCAGAAGGCAGACAATTTTACAATACTAGGTAAGACAAACATAAATGCTAATATAGTAAAGGTAAAGAATAACCTTAAATTCAAGCAAGTGACACTACATTTCCAAGTAAAAATGTAAGCATGTATATTTATTTCCCAAAACAAAACCACAAAGAAATACACGGACATAACTACAAGAGTAAACAAAGTCAATGTGTAACCGACATATTTATCAACATTTCAAAAAGCCTTGCCCGGGGCTACGCCGTCCATCCGTCCAATATTCCATTAAAACCGTCCAATATTAGTGATTTAATTCCGTCCAAAAATATAAAATATTCACAAGTAATTCTGCAAGTACGTTTACACTTTCATCGAAATTAATTTAATTCGTTATATAGTAGTACACTGGCGGTTCATTAAATCAGTTCGGTTTGTAATATGTATGTTTTTAACGATGCTAAAAGCGAATTATGTGTGATGATCAATTTCAGGCAATACGGGGCAGTAATGAAGTTGTTGTTTTCATTAATATAAACTTTCATAGTCATTGCGTATCGTATAATATTATTACTGTTCGTAAATGAACAGTTCTGGATCAGGCCGTTGCATTGTTCAATCAATCGTCCGATCAAGATTTTAGAAGTAATTGAAGTACAGTTTGTACACTGGGGCACGCCATAATCATGGCTATAAATCTCCTCTTTGAAGAGTGACTAGAGAGGCACCACGGCGTCCTCACCTTCCACTTGACGTAGGTCCTCACTTACTATAAAGGAAGATCGGGAGGTTCTTGCACCGGATTTGCACTTGCACGCTCGAGTGTCACCATTTTGTGGACCGCCCGGAGAACACGGTGGCTTCACCGTATGATGAAGGTGTTTGAAAGCGATAGGAGGTGACGACCAGTTGGTAGAAAAAATGGTTTGTACACTACCTAGTTACTTCTACAATATACCTTATAAAATAAGAGACAAAAATGACAGCACTCCTAATAGTTTAAATAAGAATAGATAAATTCAGACAAACGGAATGAGCTTAAAGAAAATCAAAGCTGTTTTTTTATTCCAACGCGGACTCGTAGTATAATTATGTAAATGCAGACGCAACAGCTAATTATTTATTATTTTTATTATTATTTTTTGTTCTATTAGTATTAGCTTGACTTTATGCTAATTTTCTTCTTTTTACTATTGTATTACCTGCCTGTGGAACTTGTACTTTATGTCACTACTGGAAGAGATTATTTACTAGTGTCTGGATTAAGTATTTTTATATGGTAAAACAACAAACAAAACGTACAAATATTGCCCTTTAGTTCATTTAATAAAATAATATTGTAAACATCTAACCAAGAAATATAAGAACGAATATTATATAATAAGTTTATTTAAATTCATTTCATTTTTAACAGTGTTAAAACATATTTGTATGCTACATTTTATAGTAAAGAATAATTTATCATATGTAGCCGATCTAGGTAAAAGCCTGCATTTGTTCATAAACATAAAACGTGGCCATCGAGCCATTAAATATTAACGATGCTCTAGACTTAAATAACTACTATGACGTGGAGTTTAAACTCAACCCGAAGGTGTCGGGGTAGACTCAGTTAACATAGTGAGATGAGACAGTAAACGACCAGAGGTCCCTACAAATAGCGCTTTTTTTTAATGTAAATCATCAACTAATTCTTACTTCTCAACTCTCGCTTCTCTCTTCTACATCTCCTGCTCTATGCGCGAGGAGTGTCAAAGTTTTACTTACTAAAGCTTACCTTTGCGTTGCTGTTCTTGGAGACATTTTCGCAGCCCTCGAAATTTAGAAGCCATGAGAAGTCTTTGCTCACCAATATAATGATTCAGTAGATTACAGTTATCAGTGTATTAACAATGCATAATTCATTTTATAAGCCGTCTGTCATGCCACGCTAAGCTTGATCAAAACATTTCTCGAATTAAACAATTCAAATAACCATGTCAACGGAACGCCAAACTCGGAACAAACATTCATTATCAATATTCCAAGTTGATAATTAAAGGGCAATTATATCGGATCCAATAGAAATTCTTGAGCTAGTGACTGGCTGTGTCGCTGTCTTACTAATTGATAAGGAAGTATTCGGACGACATTGCAAATCGAATATTAATCGACTAAATGAAAGTGAAACTGGCGAGTTTGTGGTCGAATTGTTAGGATGTAGATGGCTTTTGAAGAGGATTTGTAGATAAAATGATTTTACTTGCATTCGCTTTTATTTAACTTCCCATATTTGTATGTATACCGCCGCCGGGATTCCGAGCCCCGGTTCGAAAGGCGACGAAGGAACAACAAGAGTGGGTTTTTAGTCAGTAAAAGTCTGATGCTATCTCCCGCTCCTCCCAAGAGCGGGGGATGTCACAAGATGATTTTCCCACCGAAAAAAAAAAATGTTTGTATGTATGTATGTTTGTTTAGTTTCAATCTTGGAAATACATTTTGAAACAGTTATCCATAACCGATTGAGTTAACTAAATTAAGTTTTTCTTTTTAATGCACTTATCATATTGTCTCTTCACCACCTTAGGTTGACTGGTAGAGTACGCCTAAGGCTTTAAAAGTCCTATGTTCTCTTGTGTTAAATGAAGATTAAATAAATAAAAGTGAGCTGTTTGGTATATCAATATAATTCGAATTACACTGCATTAATATGGTACCGTGGAGTTGGTTTGAAGTTAGAGTCGGATATTGGCCATAGGAACTGTTCAGACTGAGAGCAATATGTATGTGAGAGAATGTGAAATAAAAATATTTTTGATTTGATTTGGACAATATATAACCCTATCGTGTTTGAGATTTTTAATATGGTTTTGATGAGCAATAGCATAGCATAGTAGTTTAAGATACATTCTGTAACTCTGGACTAATAAAAAAAAAAATATTATTATTATAGTCGGCCTTTATAATGTTCCCACTGCTGGGACTCAGGCCTCCTCTCTAGGAGAGGGAATGAGCCGTAATCCACCACGCGGGCCCAGTGCGGATTGGTGGATGTCACATGTCTTCGAATTTTTGGTTCTAAGACATGCCGGTTTCCTCACGATGTTTTCCTTCACCGTTTTGAGAGCAGTGGTGATGAAATAAATTACACAAAGTAATGCGCCTGGCTGGGTTTGAACCCATGACCTACAAATCGTAAGTCGGGGCCGTTACCACTCGGCCACCACTGCTCTGCACTCGGCCACCACTGCTCTATGATGAGCAATACAGCGCAGTAAAGCTTGTTTTGAAAAAAGTGTGACACATGAGAGTTAAGCATATCATAGTCAGCCTTAATAATGTTCTCACTACTAGGACTTAGACCTCTTTTTAACCGACTGCAAGAGGGGTTATGTTTTTTAGGAGAAGGAATGGGCCGTAATCCACCACGTGGGCCCAGTGTGGTTTTTTTTTTATAGCCCATTTATGTCCCACTGCTGAGCAAGGGTTTTTTTTATACCGCGAACATCAAAGGACTGGAACAATTTGCCTGCTGCGGTTTTCCCGCCCAACTATAATTTAGGTGTCTTCAAGGCTAGAGTGAATAGGCTCTTAATAAACTAGTGCGCCTCACCATCAATGATGGCATCTCTGCCTACCATCAGGTGGCATCGCAGTCAAGCACTGGTTTATATCAATTTAAATAAATAAAAGACTCTCTTTTCCTTTTCCACAGGGCCATAGTTATTTTAGTTAGTTTTAATTAATTTAGGGTTTTTAATTCGTTTTGTTTTAGAGTATCTATTATTATAGTTAGTTAAGTGTTGTTGTTTTATATTCAAACTAAAAAAAAAGCACAAAAATTAGTTACTCGACTTAATCGATATCAATTTCGATTCGACTGATTTCACACCTCGATCGCAGTGTCTCATCCCTCATAATTAACAGCGTGAGATATTCATTGGATTGAATAATAGTTGCTGGTGGAAGTGGGGCGTGAGTGTTGATGCCGCTGATTGACTTTTGTAAACATGGTGCGACCTGCTGAGTTGCGTGCGCTGAGGTTATGTCTTATGAACATGTAATTTTGATGTGCTGGGAACAACTATGATTCGTCACTTAGATTACAAATTACGGGATGAAAATTCATAGATTCTTACAGATTATTGTTGTTTCCTGACGAAGGTCGTGGGAATTCGATGGATGCTACACGCTCAGGAACGTTCGCTGTGACGACACTAGGGAGGCCTATGTCCAACATTGTACGTCATTCGGCTAAAATTATGATGATGATGACAGTTTATTGTAGGTAAATACAACTACTTATTTATATATATAAAAGGAGAAACTGACTGACATATCGACGCACAGCCAAAACTACTAGGACTAGGAGCGTGAAATTTCGCACAAGGCTACCTTTTAAGACGTAGGCGAGAAAGGGTTTTCCAAAATTCAGCCCCTAACGGGATGAAACGGGGGTCTAAAGTTTGTATGGAGAAATCTACATTCATGTGGGCAAAGCCGCCGGCAGAAGCTAGTTTATTATGTATATGCGATTAATAAATCATATGACGTGCTAAATCTATACTATAGTATTATCTTTATCTACCAATATCCTAATATCATAAAGCTGAAGAGATTGTTTGTTTGGTTGAACACGCTAAACTCAGGAACTACTGGTTCAAAGTAACAAAAATAAAATGAGTTGGATAGCCCATATATCGAGGAAGACTATATAACATCATCGCTACTACTAATAGAAGCGGGACTGTAACCAAAAACACGAGTAAAACCACAGGGAATAGCTAGTTGATAAAGCGAAGACAAACGCGATTCGTTATTTACAAATAAAGTGCAGAATATGCATAAGTTAATACGGAGTTAGTTTGCAGTAAAACTGCTTGTATAATATATTTCTCAGATAAAAAAATTCAAAGCCAAGCAATTTTGTTTCTGAAAATTGATATTGCTAAAAGATTCTTTGGAAGTTTTCCAAGGAAACGTTTAAGCTTCTTCGGAATATTAGGAAAACCACTCTACAGGGTGTAACGGAAATAAGTTTTCCTATTTTACATACTGCTTCTACCCAAACAAATGTACAACATTCTTCAAGGAAGTCATATTAAATGATGACATGACTACCTACCTATTTTCGTATACGAAAATCGATTTTTTAATTTTTTAATAGGTTCGTGCTTGACCGCTATCTCACCTGATGGAAAGCGAAGCCGCTGGTACCAGCTAGTTATAAGTACTATCAGTGTCCGGTGCACTTATAGTTAGTTTAGTATCTTGACACTTTCAAACAAAAGGTATTACAGGATTCCAGCAACAATCACCCAGCGATGCTTAAAACATTAATCACTAAAAAATGTTTAAACTCCGATGTTTTTACACCCTACATTTTCCGACCACATTCCCAAAAAGTTTTCTTCACAATCTGGGTTTTAAATCTAGACAAAATGGCACAATTTTGTCATTTTTATTTCGAGTTTACAATGTGATAAAAACCAAATGTTTTTGCTGAAGTTTCAAAAAGCAGTTTAAACCATAGTTAGGTATTTTTTAAGTTTATAATAAAAATCCCTAAGCTAATTACAACTAACTAAAATCAAACTAAATTATGGCTTCAAAAAATTTTACCATATCACTATCGTCTGTGCCCAACAGACTGGTGGCATTGCCACACTATATGGCAATACTTATCCTCTGTCCGAGGTAAAAGCCAGCCTTTGGATCACGCGAAGTGTCAACTAGAGTTTTAGGTGTTTTTCTTAAGACAGACCAAATCCCTATATCGGCAACTTTTGCACTAGAGAGCTTCTGGCAAAGTGAGTTGCTTAGGAAATCTAGGAAACCGACATTAAGTAGTCATGGAAGTCGTAAGGTTATCCTATGAAGTAGCTTGAAGTAGAATTTACTCAAGTACTAACTGAAGGTATGGTTGGCGTAGCAGTTGATCGATTAGCATCTCACAAGTTTTAAAATGATATCAACATTTTTATACCTGTTGCATTCAATCGAAAGAGTATTGGCGACTTCCGTGTTCTCTTGGAGGCGATCGGCAGCAGCAATATCTCGCGCCGGTCCTTAGTACAGGTCATAGTCCGGATCGAGTAGGAGTGGCAGACGGTCGCCACCTTCTGCGAAGCAGTAATGTTAGCAAAGGAGGAGGAAGCACGTGCACGCACGAGGCAATAGCCTTTGCGCCCCAGCCGCCAGGATTCCGATCCCGATTTCCGGCCACCGTAGGCGCGGGCTTGCGGACTGCGAGCAATGGGTAGCTTGCCGTCCGACCGTCCGATAACCGTCCGGACTGAGCCCAAGACGTCGACGGCGCGTAGTTCTCCACGCGCGCCTCAAGGAGATGTCGGCAAATCTTAGGAGCCCAGCAGGGTCGAAGCCTACTGAGGCCATGGAAGATCCCCGGGGCCCTGGAACAAAGGCAAAGAAAAAACGCACGAAAGAGCGGGGGATGTCATTAGATGATTTACCCATCCGAAAAAAAAAACTAAAATAAAATAAATAGTCCTAGTCTTTCATTTTCTCTGCATATGAACGACAAAGTAATTAAATGCGAACATCATCGTTGAAATGTTTATAAGGCTTTTAACAAAAATTACTACAAAAACTGTACAGAAACAAAAAACCTTATTTACAAAATTCCCTTCAATTTTGTGTACTACAAAACACACATTCTGTAACTTCGTCCGTAGTTCTCATCACGTACATTCAAACATCTGAATCGTTGTTGGGACAGTTTTAAAAGCAGTAAACGTCCATTACTCATGGGAAAGTTTAGACAATGAGTCGCATGTGTTTATCACGGGAACTTGAGTAATAACGTAGTAGGAGACATCTGTGCAACGTGCTACAGCCGTCACTACGTGCGCCTACCTACAGACGTGTTGTCAGCGTTAAATTCTCTCATTTAGTTTTTAGAACAGTCCGAAACATGGCCGCTGTTTAATGCTGGCATGTTGGCTTTAACTTGTTTTGTCGTTTTGGTCTAGTTCTCGTTTGTAACAGTTTTGGTATTTAGTTTGATCTTGTGTGTTGGGAGTTGGAATGTTTTATCAGGAGGCTTACACTAATGTGTTGTGGTAGACCACACTCCAACATACTCAAGCACAAACTTCTCCTTGTTTGTTAAAGACTTTAGAGTTCATTTTCGACAATGACCTCGTAAAGAAACGACCTTCAATAAACTACTATGTTCCTAAAGACAGAATTACTACAAATCTAACCCATTTCCTTTATTTAACGACTCTTATCAAAACTCTAGTTCCAATAGCAATAAAACTATTCAGCATAAAAATCAAATCGCGGAAAACATAGAAAGGATTGGAACGGTTCGGTATAAACTTGTAGTAATCGTAAAAGTCTTCGATTGGTAAAACTTTGTAAGGTGTAGCTCGTAAAAGGAGATTATTTACGAGCGTAGCTTGGCGCGGGTTGATGACAGAGATTAACATGAAAATGGAGGAATATGGAGTTATTAAAATCTACTCAAATGAAATTCAAAAGAGCACCGTGGTATATTATGTCGTGATTTTGATGATTGTCTATGATGCCTCCCCGAGAGATGATTCCCTCTCCTAGAGAGGAGCCCTGATTCCCAATAGTGGGAACATTATAAGGCCGACTATGCTATGCTATGCAATGATTTAGGCAACTTACTCATATCTTGACAAAAATATTACTTTGGTAGACCTCTCATATTGTTGCACGAACCAAATGTGGCACGGGACTTTTATCGTTAAACGTTAACAAGGTTTTATAAAGACATAAATCACACTAATATTATTCAGGGTTTGTAGGTATGTGCGTGTATGTTTGTTACTTCTTCACGCTTAAAACAGCGGAACGAATTTGGTACCAGGATAGCTTATCCTCAGCTAACACATATATGAAAAGTACTCATATGACGCGAGTAGAGCATGCGGCATAATGTACAAACTTAAGACTCCAATTGCTCGCTACTCCGTGTTCATGCGGTTTACACCGAAGTGCCGACCACCTGCACCTCACCTTCTATATTTCAAAGTAAAACTATGTGAATGTAACTAATTTGCGGTGTCTCTAATCCCCTTAAAGAGTGCAGACATGCATTGACACAGGTTTCGTTGAGATTAAACTTGTTAGGGACTTTTGTGTGAGTGTCTGTTAAGTTAGTTACGTTGATTTTGATGAATTCATACTTTTATTCGGAATAAAAGCTGTTGAATGTTTTCCATTACAAATGACTCTGTAGTAGCACGGAGTTTGGAAGTTGGAGGTGTGACA
Source organism: Mythimna vitellina (assembly GCA_949316375.1). Classification (NCBI taxonomy): domain Eukaryota; kingdom Metazoa; phylum Arthropoda; class Insecta; order Lepidoptera; family Noctuidae; genus Mythimna; species Mythimna vitellina. The sequence continues at coordinate 8,751,644 of OX438703.1, read as the reverse complement.
CCTCTGTTCCTGGAAAGCATGTACTTAAATCCGTTTGTCTTGCGCGTGATCTCTCCACGGTTGTGTTGGATTGCCGACCCATCGGACCATATGGCCTGGAGCGAGGAGGAGTGGCAGGCGGTCGCCTCCTTCTGCGACGCAATAATGCTAGGAAAGGAGGCGGCCGATCGCGTGGGGCAACGGTCCTCACGCCCCAACCGCTGCCGGGATCGCGATCCTGATTTCCGGCCACCGTAGGCGCGGGCTTGCGGGTAGCTGTATTGATCCAGCAGATTCGAAGCCTACTGGGGCCAAGGGTCTGATTCTGAAAGGAAGACTCGGCCCTGGTACGAAAGGCAACGAAGGAACAGGAGTGGGTTTTTAGTCATTAAAAGTCTGACACTATCTCCCGCTCCACTCAAAAGCGAGATTTGTCATTAGATGATTTTCCCTCAGAAAAAAAAACCCATCGTACCATAATAGTAAAGGAACAAAGAAAGCACCTGTGTTTGCGCACAGGTTATGCACTAAAATATCTCCTACATAATTGACTAATGTTTGTTAAGACTTGCCCTCAAGATCGAAATTTGGTCGAGAGGAATTTTATTTTACAAGCTGCTTCGAGTGGCTTAGCCCTCGTGAAAGTACAAAATTGTTCCAAGGGATGCTTTCTGAGATAAAAAGTTTTATCCTATTATATGTGCCATTTCAAGACATGATCTATCTGTTTACAAAGTTTCTTCTAAATCCGTTCAGCTTTTCGAGCGTGAAGAATATACACACACCAACACTCCCAAATTTTCGTCTTAACACTCGTAATAATCAACTTCCAGTTTGAAAGCCAGCTTTATTAGTTGGTAAAATTCTTATAAGTTTCTAATCTCTTCCGCAAATAATCAGAAAGAAAACTACAAAGATAGCATTGATATTCAAGTTAAAGTAATAGCTATTGGAACTTATTTGTTCCCTAAGCCATCCCAAGCCCTCCCATCCTTTACCGTACCGACCATCATTATTCTGAACGACATCCACGGCGCCTACTAAGGGACGCCGTCACCCTACAGTACCCATAACACGCGCGAATTATCCTCCATCCCCCTGTCAGTTGCGCGGATATCCGCACGATATTTCCTTCCGTGGGGATGACGGGGATAGAAATCTATGTGTCGGATTTTTGGCACATCACTAGTTGGCATGTGAAGCCGTGTATTGACTTAAAAAGTGGAGCTTTTCTTCTGTCGCTATTTGTGGGTTGAAATAATGTAAAAACAAAACCGGAAAACCACGAGTCAGACTCGCGCACTGAGGGTTCCGTACAAACTTACCTATGAAAACAGTTCAATTCCCGAATTGAGTAACAAAGTGTTTTTTTTTTTAATAATAGATTGTAAATCATTTGACCATGCAATATTTAATATAATAACAAATTTTAATAATGATTGAATTATGATGAATGAAAATAACTTTGAATAATACACAAACAAAAAGTGAAGGTTGCCCGGTTAAAGTGGGATTGAGCTTGCCACGTCGCGCGAATGCACTCGGCCAGATGGGCGTATATTGTCACTCACTGAATGCCTGAGGGAGTTCGACTGCGGCGAAGGTGGTGTGACAATCTGATCATGTTCTCGGGGCAAACTTAGCCAGAATTTACCCTAGACAGAGAGGTTTGGAAGGAGAAAGGAGAGGCATTACACAGCATTAGGACACAACATAAAAATACACAAATATTTATAAATAAAAGGAGAAACTACGACAAGTTTTCTAGAGTTGTTCATCATTTTTGAGACGCATTATGTATCGAGGCAGATTGTATTCATTATTTACAGGCCTGTCAAATCACTATTAATTTGATTGGCCTGTTGGTGCAGTGGTTAATGGCCTAGACTGCTATGCCGGTCGTGGGCTCGATTCCCACCCAAGACAAATGTATGTGTAGTAATTTATCTATAATATGTATGCACTTTTAATAACAATTATGTTTATTAGTTGTCTAGTACTCATACCACAAGCACTGCTTAGTTTGGAACTATATGGCGTCGTGTGAAAATTGTGGAATATTACATAGGTTATATATATAGGTAAATTTACAAGGTCAACTACACGCTCTAAGTGCTAAACTTTACAAAAAGAAAGATAAAACAAATAACGACTACGTTTTAAACGTTTCGACTTTTAAATTATGAAAAACCATTTTTTACTGAGCCAAGTTCGCAACTTATTTGGCTCATGATTAAATTTCATAAGTAATGGTCAAAAGTTGGCGGTTTTTTGGCAATCCCGTCGTACATTGTTTATCAGCAGATATGAAATATGCATTAATCACTGTGAAGCTTTTGTAAACAAGTTTTATAAGTATCTCAGCTGGGTTTAATGGGAATCGGTCTGGTTCAGTCCCTTGTGTTGACACATACCTTGGTTTGTAATTTACTGAATTTGTGGTTTACCAATATCTAAGCTAGAACTACACTGCGCACACGTGTGCCACACACGCCAATCTGGGCGCGTCGGTCCTCATACATTTTATATGGAAACTAAACTTGCAGAGCTACATTTGATCCACGCCACGCAATGTTGTTCTACGTACAAATTAGGCGTGTTACACGTGTGCGTCGGTCTAAAGTAGTTTTAGCTTTATCAACGTTACCTTTATGTTCCTCTATCTGTATTTAATTTTGTTACTTATTCATGTTTTCAAATGTTTGCGTATACAGAAATCTATCCACATAAAGAAAAGTTATGATACACCATTTATAACTCAAGAACGGTTAGAACGATTTAAAAGTTTTTTGCGTTATTAGATTCATCTCTGCCCCGAATAGCAGAATAACTAAAATATCGGAAATATCACGAAAAAAAAACCAAATACGTCGAAAAATAATAATCTTAACTGTCAAATTTTCTTAAATGTCAAAAATTGGTCTCAGTTATTCAATCAATCGGTCAATAAGTCTAGCTAAAAGGTGATCACTACATTGAAGTTTAGTTCAAAAAAAAAACATCGCAATACTCTAGTATTTACGCCTGTATTGTGGGTGCGGTCACAACATCTGATCTCACGTACGCCGTACACAAACCATTTAGATCCCAAATAATTAACTGTAGCCAATACAAATATTTGTTCCGCGCGGGAATTGAACTCACGACACGCAGGACCAATTGTACAGTCAATTAATTAGCATCATTGATTCCGTGTGGGAATCGAATCCACGACACGCAGTGCAGTAGCCATTCGCTCAACCACTGCACCAACACGGAGTCAATTGATTAGCCTCAACGATATTATTCGTTGAGCTCTTGCCAGCGCACCTGCGATATTAGAACTTAGCGGCATGTTGCTTGTGCCAGATGGCATTTTAAATGGCATTAGTGCCATGGAATATGGTTAAGGCTCCTGTGTCGACAGCCTTCCACCTCATGTTCCAAGAACTGCTGTGCTGGCACTGCCGCTGCAGCTACTGACAAACTTCAAAGCATTATAATTTAGGTGTATTCAAAGATTAAGAGTCTATTCATTTTAAAAAACTAATTCGCCCCACCATCAACATTTGCATCACTACTTACCAGCAGGTGGGATCGCAGTCAAGCACTAGTTTATATCAATAACGGCGTAATTAGCATAGCTTAACATAATCAGCCATTTTAATGTTCCCAACTGCTGCTCTCTAGGAGAGGGAATGGGCTGTAAACAGGTGAGTGGCAAGGGGGCGTGTGCATGTCCGCGCGAGTTGCGCAAAATGCACACGATCGGGCAAACGGCCGTCAGTTTTAAACTTGTGAGATACGCGATACGTGATCGTAAACAAATTTAAAATGCCGTGTTGTTCAGTGGTTTCATGCAAGAACCGAAGCGATAAGAGAAGCCTGGGTCATCATGGAATCTCTTACCATATGGAAGTACAAGTTTAATACTATATTTATCTTTAAAATCAGTAAAAACAACAAATCTTATAATATCCCTTGCTGCTACTACGTTATTTTTGTTTTCAAATATCAAGGTGACTGTATTAATCTTACAGTAAATACATTGCTCTTTAACCACTACTTAATTTTAACGCTCAGTAACGGAACAAGCAATGTAAAAATAACATAACGATACTTTATCAGTGCGGTGTATTTCATAATAAAGCCGCTGTTAGTTGCGGCGAGTTAATGATGTGCCTGTATGATCTACTAATATAGACTATCGACCATAATATCGATTGGTTGGATATTCAAAGTAAAATAATGTAAATATTTTTATTTATTTTGATTATTTTACAGAGTTGTAAAGAAATAGCATAATTCAGAATTTAACAACGACTTTTGCTTAAAATAAGGCAACATGTTCTAGCTCTTTATTTGTTCTCTTTATTTAACAAGATAGAATTTTTTTTTCAAAACTTTATTTTGTTAGAAAAAAAATAGTACAGTATTTTTTTCCTAACAAAAGTCTTACATGGTGAGGTTTAGCAGTAAGTTAGGTAAAATGATAATACAATGTTATTTTATGTTTTCAGTTTCCCGAAAGACGCAATTTTAATAAAGCAATGGATTGATGGAAGGCCACCTAATGGATTCCCTAAAAAAATATAGTACTATATGCTCATTCCACTTTCAACCAGAAATGCTTTAGCCTGTCAAAAAAAACGCAGTCTTTTTGAATGGGCAATCCTTAAATTAAGACTAGACCTGAGTTAAAGTTTTTTTAGTAACTGAAAGGTTTTTCATGCAGAGGACCAGGACATGTACTTGGCCGATTTTTATTATTTGATATTGACGTTCTGAAATGACGTATATAATGGCCTTATACGGGTAAATGGTTAGTTTTTGGGTTTTATGAAAACAAATTAATAAATAATTAATAATTATTATTATTAAATTATTATTATTAACATTTTATGATTTTGTTTTTGGGACCCAAAAGAAATAGCACAACAAAAAAAATGGAAAAATCGATAACTTTTCTATTTAGTCAATCACTAGCGTAAATGTAAAATAAATTGCTTTTGCATAGCACATCGACATTTAATGTGTGCGTAAGTTGCACGGTGCATGGAAAATACACGCTGTTTTTAGGGAGGTAAGGTTTATAATTGACTGTGTAGTACGGACTGATTTATGATTTGCGGATGTGTGCGCGACTGCGTAAATATTACTGCAAATGTAGTAGTTTCGGCGGTGGTAGGGAAACTGGAGACATCGTGTTCCGGTACAATTTTTACTACTTAACCTATCTCCTCCTTTCTTATATCTATGGCTGTAAACCTCCGCGCGGGCGCAGTGCGGGTTGGTGAATGTCACATATTTTCGAATTTTTTGGTTCTATAATATGCCGGTTCCCTCACGATGTTTTTCTTCACCGTTTTGAGAGCGGTGGTGATGAAATAAATTACACAAAGTAATGCGTCTTGCTGGGTTTGAACCCGTGACCTACAACTCGCAAGTCGGGGTCATTACCACGGGGCCACCACTGCTCTGCTGCTGCTCGGCGTAATTACTGTAACCTTATTGGTCATTTATTACAGTTTTGAGCCATTTAGGGTCGAAACACTTGAGTCACGAGGTCCGAGTGCACGTTATCTTTTGAAAAAGATATTTCTCGCCAACTAATCGACACTTTGCGTGACCAGAGGACTGGCTCGTTTTGCGCTCATAGAATTAGCATTGTCACTCAATGTGGCAATGCTACCAGTCTTTCAGGCACGCTGGAAACGTGGCTAGATGACAGCGATCTGGAGGAGTACTTCGACGTCTAAGAGTATTGTTTTTGTATATACGTCCCTTATCTTCTTCTGTACAGGGATGAGAAGCATGTTACTAAAAGAGTTATGAATTTACATGTGGATGGATGGAGAGGGAGAGGGAGACCAAAGAAAAGATGGATGGATTGTGTGAAGAGTAATATGAAAGAAAAGGAAGTTAGTGATAGCATGACGAGTGACAGGGCAGAGTGGAAGAAAAAAAAACGTGTTGTGCCGACCCCAAATAACACGGGACAAGGGCAGGAAGATGATGATCTTCTTCTGTATATATATAAAAGTCCACTCACTGATTAATCACGAAATCTTAGAAACTATAACACCTACAAACTTAAAATTTGGCATGTAGGTTCCTTAAAGGATGTAAACATGCGCTAAGAACGAATTTTACGAAACTCCACCCATAAAGGGGTAAAACGGGGGTTGGAAGTTTGTATGGAGAAATCGAGTTTTACGCGGACGAAGCCGCTGACAGAAGCTAGTTAGGTTAAAAATACTTGTAGTTAGTTAATACTTGAGTAATATGTATATCGGTGCTTGCTACCATAAGGTCGTAAAGCAAAATACGCGTTTTTTTTTTCAGGAAAGCCATTATTACAATTGTTAATTATAGAAATAATTTTGTGAAACACTTGTAACTGATGTTTTTACATGTAATCAATAATCAGTCTATGATAACAGTACCAGATGCTGGAAAATAAATAATAATTATTAATTTATTTTATAATTGCATTTTACTCAAAAAATATGTTACGAATTTATGTGTAGGAGGGATCGTTTGTTATTTCCCAGTAAATATTCTTACATTTATAAAAAAAACAAGGTTAATACATTTTCATCATAAAAAATACATGTCAAAAACCAAATTCATTTCCATAATGCCACAAGTATTCAACCAATCACGCGTAATCCAATAGGTCAGCCAAGCCAAAGATTGCATACAACAAAATCATTCCATTTTTATTTTTCTTCCAATGAAATCGGTAACGAATCACTCCATCGGGAGGCTGATTGACAGATGGCCCGTCTCCATAATTGAGACGAATGAGACTCTGCTTGGCTGCTTCGATAAATCTGCTCTTGTATTTTTCATCGATATTGTCAAAGTATAAACCATTTGGGTACGGGTACGCACGAGTAGATATTGTATTTTATTTCCAATTTTTTTTACAATTTTCTGCGTGGGCCTACATTCTTTAGGAATTGGTGTGGCTTTGTAAAAATGGTTTCTCAAAAACTTCAACTCTAAAATAGGTTTTGAATCACTAAAACTAATAAATATTAACAACGTAATAGGAATATATACAAACTAAAAATAATAATATTTACAAACGGGTAGAAAAATAAATTATTGGGCATCAAAAAATTTATCCACATCGATATCAATAGGAAAAGTGCCCAGAACGCTGGCAGCATTGCCACGTTGGATAGCGTTGGTTTTGAATTATGTATCAATGTTATGTGACATTCACCAACCCGCACTGGGCCCGCGTCGCGAATCACGGCCTTTTCCCTCTTCTAGAGATGACGCCTTAATCCCAGCAGTGGGAACATTAAAAAAAGCTGATCATGCTTATACTATGTATCAATGTTACATAGAATTATATGTAACCAACTTTTGGCCGCAGCTTCGCCCGCGTACATAAAATATAGCCTGTGTTACTGAGGAATAAAGCAGCTTCCTATTTGTAAAAAAAAAGTTCGTAATCGGACCAGTACTTTCTGAGATTACCTCCTACAAACAAAAAAAAAACAAACTTTACCTCTTTATAATATTAGTGTAGATTCTAAAGAAAAGATGTGTTTTACATTTTCTTTCTCATCACCATTTTAGCCGAAGATGTCCACTTTTAGACAAAGGCCTCCCCAATAACTACTGGTCTTGTGCGTCTCGTATCCATCGGATTCCAGCTTCCCTTACCAGGTTATCAGCCCACCTTGTGGGAGGCCTTTCAACGCTGCGTGCACCTTTCGGCTCCATCGACCACTGTTCTGCGTGTAATGTGCCTGCCCCCTGCTACGTAACTTTGGTGATTCTTAGGGCTATCTTGGTAACCTTGGTTTTCTTTTTAATACAGGTATATTAAATATAATTTTCAACTTGACAGCCTCTTGGCATAATATGTCGCGTGGGTAAGTATAGTCAGTATTTTCCACCGCTTTCTAAGAACTGACAAAAGATTTCATACAAAGTAAGTCAAGAAATAGATACTTATAAACCGTTAAATATCAAATGAACACCTCGAAGTGTGAACTCATAGAAACTACGTCTACTCGCAGTTCGTAGTAAGTTGTGGAAGATATCTTATAATCGTTTCGAACTAACACCGTGTCTTGATATTCGAGAACAGAACTATTATTGTGAAATTCATAAGTTTGAACAATACACTCGAGTTGGGTTTATCACTGATCGGAAGTTGCGGTAGCGTGTATTGGAGGTATGTATTATAAATATTGTGTTACAAGAATTATATTAAACTAGCGGTCCCGGTAGACGTTGTTCTTCTCAAAAAGTAGCACATTTTCAGAAAAAAATTAAGAACTTGATTGCAGTGCCACCTACCGGGTTCAATAGTATCTTCAAACCATTCAGAAACCCCCTTAAATATACACAAAAAATTACCTTCAAATCGTTCAAGATGTTTAGGAGGAGTTATGTGACAAACACACGTACAGAAGAATTATATATAATATATAATGATGACAAAGTGGTCTTATGTTTCCCGCCTAATTAATATAAATCATTTGACAACAAGACATGTCTTGAATTTTTGAAATATTGAACATTCAAATTCAAAGAAGAATCTAAAACATTCAGGGGAAGCATGAACTCATTGAAATATTCTCAAATACGGAATGCGTCTCAATAGCAAAACATATTGTTACGGCTGCATAAACCGAATTGCTAAAAGCATTCTCAGTTAGAGAATCTCCCAAATACAAGTGAAGGAGCAACTTGAAACCAGTGTCACAGTTACTGGAATCTAAACCAACTTTGAATTGCAGGGTGCCCAGATAATGGTGAAATATATGGATGGAACTTAGGTTACAGAGATGCCCAACCTGCGGCCCGCAAGACGTATCTGACTTATCTGTGTAACCAGCCTTTCTTTTCTACCGCGCTACTAAGGAAAACGAAATTATAATACCTACTACACTATCCTAAAATATTTTCTTAATACTAGCTGACCCGATAGACGTCTTAGCTATAAACTGTCATACGCACGAACAATAGTCTTCATAGTTGACTGAGATATTCCGGTTTTCTGCGAAATTTTGTTAATTTTTCTATCCAATAATTCTTGCGGAAAGAAAAATCTTCTTTTACAATCTTTTACTTCTTTTTCAATATTCAAAATCTTAAAAAACAAATATTAATAAAATTGATAAAGAAATTCTTAAGTTATGGCGTGCCCAAGAGAAAAGGGATTAATTTTTATATAGATAGCATAATAATTCTGGAGTAATTTACATTCTCAATAAATCATTATGTCAAGTAACTTTCGACTTCTCATTAAAACAAACTTACCTATTTATTCAGTTTTTGTAAATCCTTTACGTCGACATTTAGAAGTTTTTGGCATTATACCGTCGATTTATAGATTAATTAATGCTTTATTATATTTAAAACTTGAGCCTAAAGGCAATATTTTAAAATAAGCAGTGAGTGAACTTGCGCATATAGCGTTGTTTGCGGTCCACAAAGCAAAAACCTTGAGCACCACTGCCTCAGATAGATTGGGTTGAATGAATGTGATATTAGATAACCTTTTGCTAACGTTCTAGAGTACCTGTAATAATATGAAGGTAAAGTTGTTGGCAGCGTTCCATTCGTTTCGATTGATTCCGTTGAGTGTAGAGACGTGTAGTGGTGTGAAACGAGTTTTCGCCATGCTGAGAAAATTAGACGTTACTCGTCATCCAGGGCTGTGGGATTATTCGAAAGAGTTACTGTGTCCTTGGTACGTAAAGGGCAGCTGAAGCAAAAGACTTGGGTTCTAGTCAGCAAATGTCTGACCCTCCCTCTTGTTGGGGTTGGGTGTAAATGAGAGGATTGTTTTTCTATAAGCGGTGGTATATTGCCGTTAACCAATATATTCCAAAATACAATTGTCCTGAAGAAACAATAAGTTATCTATTATATTCGAGTGGTGCCGTCCATCGCGGCAGGGTCCGTGGAAGCGAGTGCCCACGGTGCGCCGGACAGCCCGCATCTCCGTCCACCTCTGCTGGTGACGTAAGCGCACGCCTCATGCACAAAACATTAGCGCAGGTTTATTTCCGCACCGCATCGTGTCAAATCTGCATAAAATCACTGATTTTTTTATCACGTGATTTTTTATCGCCTGTGCGGACACTTCCATAAGACTCAATGTGCTACAGAATGACGAAAAAAAACCTCGCAGTGAAATATCGCTGTGCGGACAGGCCCTTATAGGAGAGACTGGCCCGCAATCGCTGATGAAAGAGGGAGGACTTCCCCCAACAATGGGACATAATGGGCTATTTAGAAGAGATTGGATAGAATATATGTCAATATAGTTTAGTAAAAAGGAAAATCCAAAATTTTGTTTCAAAATGTTGCAATGAGTCAAGGTTTCCCAAAACGTCCAACCATAGCTCTACCAACCCAAAAAGCTAAGACAACATCTCAGAAAATCACGACAAACGTCAAACAAGTTGGTGCTCGTGGAATTTACACCTTTCCGGAATATTTCGGGTCCAACAATAGCTGAAGGCGCCGTTAAACGCCTCGGCTTAACCACGCCGGCCAGAGATTGCATTGGCTTGAGTTATGGGCGACGGAACTCGTGATATTTACCAAGTTGCCGACTGCATTTGGAAGGTGCTGTTTGCTTTTGGACTTGGGGTTACGTGCTCACAGGATAGGTACTAGATAGATGTACGTACTGTGAGGGCGTGTCAGACTTTTACTGACTAAAACCTGTGTCCTTCAGTTGTCCTTTGCGTTCTAAGACCACGGGTTCCCTTTTCTGCAAATCACCGCGGCCCTGGCGGGCATCGACCCTACTGATCCCCTAAGGTTTGCTAATATCTCATTGAGGAGCACGTGGCATACTACATACTACTATGCTGTCAACGACTTGAGCTTGTTCCGTTGTGTCTGTTGAATAAATATCTTCTATTCATTTAACATATCGATATTAGGTACCATTTTACATTCCTGCCCCCCTAGCGAAATTAAAACCCTTTCGTTTCGATTCTCTTTTCGTCCATCGCATCGAGTCAGCCACGCCTCCGATTCCTTTGTGCTGCCGTCATCTCAACGCTCAGTCACGTGGTCAGAACATAGGAATCGGAGGCGTGGCCTCCTCGAGGCGTTTGGCGCGAACGAAACGATCGTAACTTGGCTAGGGGGGCAGGTCTCAAAAGTGCCCGCTAGTAGTAACATCACATTTACAGATATACATAAGAGAATGTTGGTACCTAATTAATATTTCCTAAGGCACTTAATAATATTAAGAACCGTACAAATTTACGGTCGATACACTTAGAAACGAGGTTCAAAGCTGTCGTAATTAAATTACTAGTTCGTAAAATAATTCATGATTTTAATTAAAGTGAATGAGAGTTCCTCAGAGGGTGAGGAGCATTTACATCTGTTGTACTCGTAGCGATGGTATTTAGCGCGATTGATTGAGGAAAAAACAAATTTAAAGATAATAGGAAGATGATATACATCACAAATTTTTAATTACTAACAAATACTTAAAGGGCTATATAGAAAAGGTCTTTTTTATTATTTATGTAAAGTCTCAATAAATAATATTCATAAACAGGAAAGTTATTTGCGTTTGCTTATATCCCAAAATATCACTCAATTTATGGAAATATTATACAGGCTTATTGATTATGAATGAATGAATGGCGATCAAAATGTAAAAACACTGCACGTAGTATTTTTTAGTAGCAATTTTTATTAATGATTGATCCAATTATGAATTTACCAATTGTTACAAATTTTCGTAGAAAATTTTGGGATTAAGGTTTTTTTTTTAATTTTGATTATACAAATATGATCAGTAATGACTCTATCCGTGTTTCTTCCCATTTTTTTTGTAAGTACTAATTAAAAACTAGTGGTAAAATAGGTTTTTTGCGACATAAACCACCGTATCTTTTTTTTTTCGTTAACTCAGAAGTTTGATTTTTTGATAACTTTAAGGAACCTCAGACCTGAGTATATGGTTTTGATTTCAACTCGATACCTTCACGCGTTCCCGAAATAAAAGGTTTTGACAGACAGACAAACAGTCTGACGGACAACAAAGTGATCCTATAAGGGTTCCGTTTTTTCCGTTTGAGGTACGGAACCCTTAAAACGTGGTCGGTTCGGGTAACAAACAAATAAACTAAAAAAATCAGGCAAGTGCGCGTCGGAATCGCGTACTGTGGGTTCCTTACAAATATACCTATGAAAACAGATCAATTCCCGAATTCAGTTACGAAGATTTTTCCGAATCGAAAAATATGTGACGTAACTACAAATTTACAATTTTTAAGATTTTTTCCTATATTTGTGCTATAAGACCTTGCTTCATGCCAATTTCAGGATTCTAGGTTAACGAGAAGTACCTTATGAATTTTGATTCCCTTGAGAGTATCGAAATATACATTATTTGCGACATAAATGGCCGTATCTTTTTTTTTCGTTAACACAGAAGTTTGATTTTTACATAGCTGCAAGAACCCGCAGACCTGTGTATGTGATTTTAATTTCAACTCGATAACTCCTCGAGTTCCCGAAACAAAGAATTTCGACAGACAGACAGACGAACAACAAAGTGATCGTATATGGGTTCCGTTTTACCTTTTGAGGTACAGAACCCCAAAAACACGGTCGGTTCGCGTAACAAACAAATAAACTAAAAAATAAACCACTTCGGTTTTTGTAGTGAGCATGTGGCTATGAAACTTTAATATATCATGTTCCACGCTGCATTTAAATGGACTCGGATATTGAAAAATAAATAATACACGGTTTATTTCATATTTAACAACGAAACTGGAGTAACTACTAATTGCACCACGATACGGTTTTTCATGATTTTATTTTAAAATGAAAACAAGATTTCCTTTGAAAATTATGCACCGATTTATCGTGTATTTTATTAATAAATTTAATTTACGTGTTAAATTGAGCATGGAAAGCAAACATTACTGCTATTGGGTGCTTAAACATAATTTGCGAACTGACTGTATAATTTAACTCATTATAGATTATTTTGTTACTCAGAATTCCACATAAACGCAGTTTTAAATACTTGGTAATACGTAAACAGAATAATGAGTATCTATTTACAAACAACCAATTAAATCTATGTAATATATAAAAATGAATAGCTGTCAGTCTGGCTAAAACTCGAGAACAGCTGGATCGATTGGGCTAATTAAGGTCTTAGTAATAGTAATAGCAAGACGCACAGGATCACTCGTTGTGGCGTCGCTTAGGGGAGGCCTATGTCCAACAGTGGACGTATTTCCGCCGAAATGATGATGATGATGAATAGTAATAGTGGTAATAGTTCAGGGAAAGTTTAAACGATGAGAAAATACGGAAAAAATCAGTAAAGAAAAAAATCCGAATACAACGCTATCTGTTATTCAAATTTAATTTTAAAATGAATTATGGTAGTTCTAATAATACCAGTAGATGGCGTTATCCTTCGACATTTTAGCTAAAAGATATCATAACATTCATTGACTATTCGGCAGCATTCCCAAATTATTCGTAACGGTAAATTTATCGACGGACGACTATCATCTCTAGCTGTACCCATTATGACAACAGTTTTAACACACACATGATTTACCGTTACGGTTTAGTCTTGACAATTTTTTATCGTTTAACAACTGTTGTGCTAGACGTTTCAACTAATGATAATGGGACATTCTGATGTCACCGCAAAAAGTCGTAGATGACGGTTAATTGTGTTAATTTTATAAGCTACGACATTTACATCTACACGACTATCTGTCGTCATGACATAGTGGGAACTCGGCCTTAGGCGGTACAAAGTTCGCCTGGTCAGCTAGTGTACAAGAAATTAAGTGTGTGGATATTCAATTGTTTCTTAGAAAAGACTAAACTTCTCATAAAAGTATGTACGAGTATAACGTGTCGTTATATTTGTATGATGCTGCGCGTACATGTTTATAGAATATAATAGAATAAACTTATACACACACACATATACGCTAAAAAAAACGCTCATAACCTTCTTTTTCTTTGACCCACTCATCGCACTGACTTCCTTCAATATTCTTTCTTTGTTCAGGCTATTTCTCAGTGGAACGCGCTCCCCCAAGACGTCAGGATGGTAACAAACCGATTAAAATTCAAGATTGAGGTTCGCGAGCATATTCGTAAGAAGTTGGCAGTAGTATCATCACAACGTTAATGATTGTCTGTTTGTCGATTTGGAACATTTTTTTTATTGCTTATATATATGTATACAGTTAGTTTAGTTTTCTAAATTATGTATATATTGTATTTACTTGTATTGTATCTGCGATTCATTTGTATAACTTTTTCATATTCACCATTGTTAGAAAAGAATAGTGGTAGGTGAAATAAAATCTGAGAATCTTTTATTTCACCTACCACTATTCTTTTCTGTACCTATCACCCAAAGGTTGACTGGCATTAAGTCCGCCTCAGTACCTTTATGTGCATAAAGTATGAAATAAGTAAATAAATATCTTATCTTTATTTTATACCTATATATAAAAGGAGAAACTGACTGACTGACGTATCGACGAACAGTCGAAACAACTAGACTTAGAAACATGAAATGCACAAGGCTTCCTTTTATGACGTAGGCGAGCAGTAAGATAGTGATTTTGAAAACTCAACTAGGATAGGAGAGAAAAAGGGGAAACTCATTTATATTCAATTTTTTTCCTTGTGCCCATATTCCTGAAACTTAGCATAAATAGTAACCCAAGGAAATAAAAAGGTTTTCATTATTCGTTTCTCAAAACTACCCCTGTAAAACGATTTAGGCGGTATTAAAGGTTATATGGGGGAATCTTATTCCTTGGGTTAATAAAAGTGAAACTTGGCACAAATTCTAATCAAAATTAATAATAAAGACTTTCAACATTAGTTTTTCAAAATGATCTTCGAAATACGGTTTAAGAGGAAGGCGAATGCTAGTAGCCTATTTGCGTCACATCCTTTCCTGCTAAGCATGCAAAACTTTTTTTGAACTAGAACTTTTTAACGTGGGAAATCATCAAGTAACACCTTTCGCTCTGGTTGGAGCGAGAGAGAGTCTTAAACTTTTACTAACTAAAATCCTATTTACAAAATAAATATCATTTTTATACGATGTCTCGTCTAATGTAACATGGCAGTTAATAAAAATGAAATACCCAACGCAACAAAAAAAAACTAGAAATGCCATTTTAATTTTAATTCTCATTTCCTTTTTACAACTCTAAATGAATGGTTTCCACAGTGACATAATGCGTTAGCCACCCACTAAAAAGTTGCTTTACATTTCAGTGTCATAGAACTGGAAAATTGCCAAATTTGCATTGTACCAAGTTCTCCTTGCACAAACATTTTGAAATTATTCAACATTTTTATTGTAATGAGCTGGGCTGGAGGTAATTAGCGTTTTTTATTACACGGACTGAAAGAGTTTAATCGACGGGTCTTTAAATGAAGATAAAGCGAGGGATGAGTCGTTAAAATATCAACAATGCTTGTCGGAGGACCGCTGCTGTTGCAGAAGGTAATTTAATGTTTAAAATATCAGCTACCTAAGTATATTACGTCAAAGATTCCTCTTTGTTTTCTGATTAGAAAAATTTAGGTAGGTACTTACGTTTAATCGACGAAAACTAGGTATATGTGTATGATGAGAAGTATGGCAGTAATAAATTTCTTACACAACTGCCCAAAACACTACAAAAAAAACTGCGATGAAAATTTCAGTTTTGTAGATCAAGTAGTATCCGAGATTTCGTGTTTAATTAGTGAGTAAATTATTAAAATATATGTAAAGATTAATAAACAATGCAAGAAATGGAGGAAGGCCTTTGCACAGCAGTAGGACAGTATAGGCTAGATCTAATAATAAAAAACAAACATCTTGTTTTTTGCTTTTTGTTTTTTCTTGAAATGGCAGTCGTGTTTATTTAAATTTTTCTAATTATTTTATTTTATTATTGACAATTGTATTTTTATTTCATTTGTATAACCAATTTATTTGACATTTCCTTTTTAAATTTTTCTAATTATTTGTATTTATTATTTTAATTAGCTTTTGCCAGTGGCTTCGCCCGCGTGAAAGTAGTTACTCCATAAAAACTTTGGACCCTCATTTCATCGAATTGTGAGAAAGTCTATCTTATTCTTTGTTTACATCATTAATTAACCTCAGTGCAAAATTTCAGCGTTCTAAATCCAAGGATTTGGGCTGGGTATTGATGAGTTAATCAAAGTGAGTATTTTAATCAAATCAAATCAGTTTATTGTAAACATGTTGTACAGTAGTTGAAATAAAAATTTAAAGTTTGAAACATGCACCCTGTAAGGGCACTGCAAAATAAAGAAATAAATAACAGTAAAAAAAATTATTACATTAATAAATTTCAAAATTCACATTAAATTCACAGTTACATTTAAAAAGGAAAAGCAAAAATTATTAATATTACAAGCATTAAAATAGATAAATAATTGTATAATGTCAAATCAATTAAATGTCAAATTATATATAAATGTCAATGTCAAAATAAATGGAAATAAAACGAAATAATAATAATAACAAGCCACCACGTTCGAATAAAAGCGTCAAAGGGGCCTATGCGAGTTAGTTTCGACTCCGCGTACGCCTTCCAGAGGTCCAGGACCCCGGGGTTCTGAGATATAATAACCCATATTAATAATAATAACAATAGTAATAAATTAATAATGAAGTTAGTTAGAACTTTGTCTTTAATTTATTATACAGATTTATATAAAATCGTTATCTGACAAGGTTCATGTGAACTATTTACCTTATTGAAGACCCTATAAAATAAATATATTTTGCAATAAAATTAATTGAATTGAAGTTCTATGATGATATGAAAAAAATATATCCGGACGTTCAAAATGATTACCATAATATTTTTTTCCTTAAACATAAAAAATGTAAACATGATGTTTTTATCCGGTATAACAGTATCTACTCAACTCACAAAGTACGTTGAAAAGCTCCAGGATCTGCCTTTAATAAAAATTTTACGTCGACACGAAGCTGTTATGAAC
This sequence comes from Mythimna vitellina, assembly GCA_949316375.1. Taxonomy (NCBI): domain Eukaryota; kingdom Metazoa; phylum Arthropoda; class Insecta; order Lepidoptera; family Noctuidae; genus Mythimna; species Mythimna vitellina. The sequence goes on along the minus strand of OX438703.1, from coordinate 8,734,640 downwards.
TTACAAATTAATTTAGGCCGGTTTTGGAAACTCAATTTTCGGTTTATTTTATCCGCCAATATTTACTGAATATCAATTATCTGGTCCGTGACGGTGGGCCGTGACGTCATCAATCTAACTGGCCGCTCGGTCCCCCATCCTGCTTTATATTTCAAACTTGCTGTTTAGGGACATTTCATCATAATTTCATTAGTCCAATATTCTGAGGAGTGGATGTAATTAGTTTGTCCTACTTTGGGGTTTGAAATATCTTGGACCAACTACTTCGTAATTTGATTGATTTAATTTTCGATATTCAAGTGACTTTATATCTCCATTTTTCAATTCCCTCAGTAACATTAAAATATAAAATAGTTCATGCATGCATATTTTATTAATTTCTTCTAAATCTGGTAATTTCTCGCCTTCTTATATTTAGATATTGTCTTCAATATGAAAATGAAACCAATAACGTTGTGAAAAAATTCAGAGCTTATAAAAATTGTCTTGTCTTCAAATCTATATGTTACGCTAAATTGTTTAATCAATCCAACCAGTTTATTGCATGTTTGTAGTACAGAAATAAAAAACTAAAAGTTTCAAACATGCACCCTGTAAGGGCACTGCAAAAAAAGTATAATAAATCATAATAACATGACCACCACCACCATCACCTTCGTAATTATTTTTCTTTTTTTGCTTCTTGTCTTTTATTGTCTACTTCTTCTGCCAGCGGCTTCGCCCGCGTGAAAGTTTCTCCCTACAAACTTTGGACCCCCGTTTCATCCCCTTAGGGGGTGAATTTCGGAAAACCCGTTGTTAGCGGATGTCTACACCCTTTAAGAAACCTACCTGCAAAATTTTTGCAGGTAGGTTCTTAAAGGGTTTCTTAAGTTTGTAGGTGTTATAGTTTCTGAGATTTCGTGATAAATCAGTGAGTGGTATTTCGCTTTTATATATATAGATACATATAATAAATCTGTAGAAAACTTTAGTTGTGCGCGCATCACGTAAAATGTACGAAATCGATGTAGATAACTTTAATATATTTAAATTATGTGTAACTTGTTATATATTACTTAGGCTTTGTCTTATCGCAATCGGTTGACTATATCGAAAGATATATATACTACATTTATTGACTGTTAGGCGGTACGAAGTTCGTCAGGTCAGCTAGTATGTTACATAAATTATTAAATAAATAAATAAAATTATATTACATTTCAAAATTCTCATTAAATTCACAATTACATTTTAAAGCAAAAAATAATAATATTACAAGTATTAAAATAAATTAATAAATTGAATCTAACATCAATAGATCACCTCTTACTCGACTGCGTCAGAGGGAGAGTAATATTTTTGATTAAGTAACTGTCTGAGCCTAACTTTGAACTTAAAACTCATAACAAAGACGTCTAGCTCCAACCTCTCGACCTAGTTCCCTCGCACAAAAATGTTCAACAGTGTTAAATAACACCTGGAGCATTTCATCTACTTTGTTTTCCTTCTTGAACTATCAAGAGGGTATTTAGTCGGAGATTGCTTTCATCCGGCATCTCAAGCACCTCGGTAATTTGATACAGGCTCTGAATGAGCCGACTCGTCCTACTTTCAAAGTTCTGCACGGTCTTAGGCGAACCCTAACGTTGGTTTAGATGTAATCTTGTTTGTGACGATTTTTTTTTATTGGTTGGGAAAATCATCTTATGACAAATCGCGCTCTTGGGTAGAGCGGGAGATAGTGTCAGACTTTTACTGACTAAAACCCATTCCAGTTCCTTCTTAGCCTTCGTCCCAGGGCCCCAAGTTTCACTTTCACACTACCCATGGCCCCAGTAGGCTTCGACTCTACTGGGCCCCTACGATTTGCTGACATCTCCCTTCTTGTTTGTGACGATTGGTCTATCTATACCAGTGTGCCTGGTTAAATAAAGGACGTTGTTATATAAATATTACAATAACATCTATCTATATATATTAAAATGAATAGCTATTCGTTAGTCTCACTAAAACTCAAAAACGGCTGGACCGATTTGCCTAATTTTGATCTTCAAATATTTGTGATACTCCAGGGAAGGTTTAAATAAAGAGAAAAAATCACGAAAAAAAATTCCGAATACTACGCCATCTCTAATTAAAATGTCGTTATAAAATGAATTACGTTCTGGTAATGCCAGTAGATGACGTTATCCTTACTATTAGGCGGTCCGAAGTTCGCCAGGTCAGCTGGTCTTTATATATAATTCATGTGTATGTGTACATGTATTTATCACCTAACTCCTTCAAAACGGCTTGAACGATTTGAATGCAATTTTGTGTGTATATTTGAGGGTCTTTGGACGGTTTGGAACTATAATTGGATCCGATGGCGCTGCAATCGAGTTCTTAATTTTTTCCTCACAAAATGCCAAAAGACGTCTTCCGGGACCGCTAGTACTAATATAAAAAAATATTATATGTATTTAAATAAATAAAAAATATTTAAATTATAGTAATATTCCAAGCAAATGTTTCGAAATTACGAAAGGTTTACCGTGGCCCTGGAACATAAAAAAATACTGGAGGTTTCCCCTTGCTCCACCTTAAAAGGTCTTGGCCTCCTTACCGAATGACGTGATAGTTGAAATGCCAAAATGTTTGAGGCCGACCACGTGGCTTTCTGTCTATCCCATAAGTTTTCCAACTATCGTAAAGGCTGATGGAGGGCTATTTGCATAGTATCGTCTTGGGTGACCTTTGGTAACCCAGGAAACGTGTTTCGATCGATTTTCCCTACATAATTCAAACTAGTACGAAAATAGGAAAAATTGCAAGAATCCGAGCAATTAATATGTTTATATTAGGTAGGTTAAATATTTAGGTCTTATTTTCACACAACTCTAACCAAGAGTTTTTTTTTGTGTTGGCTTCGCACTGTTTGTGCAATTTACCAGTGTCAAGTCTAGGAAGTTTTAGATAAGTACTTTGAGTTCCATTAGAATGCGGATATAACATTTTATAACGTTTTTGCGGTATTTGGCAGCAAATATATCGAATCATCCTTCCCAGTACGCTTTGTTGATGTAGTCAATAGATTCTACAATAAAATTAAACTCGATTTTACCGAAATCGTACCTGTTTCAATAATTATACATATTTTCTAGTTTTTTTGACACTTGAGATACAAAACTACATCAATTTTACATCACGATATCCATTAGGAAACCATTGGCGATTAATAAATACATCCACTGAACTTCCCCCAAAGAAATCTCGTCAAAAACTCAAAGAAGATTTATTTCCATATTATTTGAATTCAGAATCAAATAGACGATACTCTTCTTCGAATTTTTTTCCTCATTAACCCAGTCACCCTGTATATTACTTGAGGGAATGTTGTGGTGTTGTGGAGTCTGATGGCCATGTTATCAGTGAACTTCATCGGATATAGGCACGGCTTACAAACTAAACTACATTTCTTATGTAACTTAGTCTGGACCACAAATTGAGTCTAGTTGACCTGACTTACTTCCAGATAAAACGACTTTCTTTGATCGTTGGCACAGAAAACAGATCATAGGAATATTGGTAGCTAATTATATATACATACAAACATTATGGCGGTATTTGTTTGAGAAGTTATATATGTATAGGTATCATGAATATGAAGCACAAGTACGTATGTTAGATAGCTACCAAAGTAGATATAACAAGACAAACTTTAACTTGAGTAATGTATCACGAAGACAAATTATTTCCAATGACATTTGTAGGTCGCGTCAGACCTTGGCCTTAATAAAATAGGCCTTAATGACATCGCAATAAAGTTGGTAATTTATTTCTAAAAAAAATCATAGCTTAAACAGGCAGGAAATTGATACTTCACAAAATTGAAACTTAATTAATGAGACAGATAAGCACCTATTAAAAATTGAGACGAAGATTTTCAATAATGATACGAAAAAAAAATCCGACACTCTAATGGGTCGGATATTTTTTAACAGGCCCTGTAATTTATGAATATTTTTTAAAGTTCATTAAAACCCGTGGGAGGGTAGTTTGATTTTAATTAAATCGAACTCTAACCGAAGCCACGTGGTTTCGGTTACGTTTCATAATAATTCGAGGATCGGCGTGTGTTGTGTGCTCCTATTATAATGTATTTCTCAATAACGCGAATATTTCAGTGATTTAAAGTGGGAGGTATTTATTCTCAACTAATTGCTACCAGCAGCTTCGCCCGCGTGATAGTAAAAACATATTCCAAGAGAACATATTCCTAGGATAAAAGTAATCTATATGCTATTCCAGGACATGGTTTACCTGTGTACCAAGTTTCATCGAAATCCATTCAGTTGTTTTTGTGTGAAAGAGTAACAAACATCTATACAAATTTTTGCGTTTACAATATTAATAGGATGTCCTCTCATAGAGATTTCAGAATATACCATTATGATGAGCAACGAATCAGTATCAGCTGAGAGCAAGTTACAAATAACAAAATGACAATAATGTAGGTATTAAATTTATTCAGGGTGCTCGCGGTGGGAATATCTCACTATCTTTTTTAAACACATAACCTAATCTCGGTGACGCGTGACGTCACATTTCAGTATACGCATCTTTATTGTGACATGACAGTTACCCTTCCATTACATTTAAAAGGTTTCTAACTAACTCAGTATTGAACGGATTTGAACAATTCTTTCTATTTAGGAGGATTTTAGATAAAGTAATTTTTCGATACAAATTTTAAAAAAATTGCGTCAAGAGCCCAATTTTTATTTACAGTTAGAGTTCTCCACGCGATTTGGTAATATACAACAGCCCGAAATCATCTCTCAGGCAATTGCCCACACCAGAGATAAGACCCGTCTGATCGAAGGATCCTCCCTTTTCAACGGAGGTTTGCGGTACTTTATACTCTGTTCCACATACCTTTAAACTCAATAGGTAAAATAATTGTCAGCAAATTGTAGGGGCCCAGCAGGGTCGAAGTCTACTGTGACCACGGGTAGTGTGAAAGCGAAGCCCGGGACCCCGGGATGAAGGCAAAGAAGGAATAGGAGTGGGTTTTTTGTCAGTAAAAGTCTGACGCTCCGACCTAGAGCGGGATTTGTCTTGTTTAGATGACTTTCCAACCTAAAAAAATTGGTAAAATAATATCTTCGTCTATTTTAGTAAATAAACACAGGTACTCAGGCCTTCTAAGGACGAAACCTAAGTAAGAGACCTAAAACATAATTACTGTCGACGTCTTTTAAATTGAAATATTCGTTATAACTTTATTATCTAGATTTTAATAAGCCAGATAGTAAATTAGATTTCACTAACAAGACTACTAAAACGGTGTTCATTAAACTATAAAGAATTTTGGTATTATAAATAAACCCAGAGAGTGCCGAGTGGTAACTGTCCCGACTTACAAGTTGCAGGTCGCGGGTTCAAACCCAACCAGGCGCATTACTTTGTGTAATTTATTTCATCACCACTGCTCTCAAACCGGTGAAGGAAAACATCGTGAGGAAAACGGCATGTCCTAGAACCAAACATTCGAAGACATGTGACATTCATCAACACGCACGGGGCCCGCATGGTGAATTACGGCCCATTGTCTCTCCTAGAGAGGAGGCCGGAGTCGCAGCAGTAGGAACTTTAAAAGGCTGATTATGCTATGCTATTATGTATAAACTGGCAGAACAATATATAAAACCTCTTATAACCGATGGTAGCCAGTTGTCCTAATAGCCAAATAAATAAATTTAATACAGGCATTTTTTTTTATTTGTAATTTAATTTGTTTTAAGCTTTCGTATACAAATATGAAGTAATTTTTATAATATCTTAAAGATGATAATATGAAAGAGAAGTTCGATATGAACTTTGACGTCGAAGTACATCACGCACCATAGCGGCCGCCTTAGAATAAAGCATATTGGCGAGTGAAGCAGATATATTTGCTATAAATTGTTATATGTCATTTTTTGGCAATTTCTACATTGTTTCCACTGTTAGTATTCTATTTTAATATTTTTATTAATAAACTGATTATATACCAATATAATCAAGTTTTAATTTTCCCACTAGTGGGCCGCAGCGACCTCCTGTCGGTGTTAGAGAAAACCTATGGGGCCTACGCGGGCCCCGAGCCGACACTGGGCCCACATGGTGAAGTAAATAAGGAACACTTCAGTGTCTTTCACGTTTATTGTCGAATACACTGTTTTGACATGACAATATTGCAAAAAAACCTTAGTGTGGATCGTGTCAAGAATAAAACTTAACCGTCAAATCAAAGGTCCACGAACTAAAAATACACTAAAAAAAGTGTATTCTCAGTACATCAAAATGTACCAAATTAAATTAATAAAATATGCTTCATTCGTCAAACAAACATGAACCTGACACACACATCGCAAAAACATTTCAGCCGATACCGACGTCATTTGACGTTCTAAATGAAGGAAGTGGAGCGCGACTGCGCGACATCTATTTCGTCGCATCGTGACTCGTGTTGTAGCGTCACGACTCATGAGACGAGACGAGAAACCGGCACGGAACCAGCCGAGACGGAAATGATACCGGCAGCACATAAGAACTGAACGTCGCCGTCGTAGGTTATCAAAGGACAGAAGTGCGGTGGAGCATCACTGTAGTTTAAAATTTATTAATTACAAACAAAACCACACCTTTGTACTATTCTTCTGTTTCCTTCTTCTTTTCTTTATTATTGTGTGTAAATAAATTGTTAAATAAATAATAATAAATAAAAATACAAATCTTTTCTTTTTATAATATTTAATATTTTTCGGAGTTTCCTTGCGTGAACGAATCAGAAATGAAGATATCTGCAGGAGAACCAAGGTTGCCGACATAGCACGAAGAATCGCCAAACTTAAGTGGCAATGAGCAGGGCACATTGCACAAAGAACTGATGGCCGTTGAGGCCGAAAGATTCTGGAGTGGCGACCGCGTACTGGAAGACGTAGCTTTGGAAGGCCTCCTACAAGATGGACCGATGACCTAGTCAGGGTCGCTGGAATCCGATTGATGCGAGACGCACAGGACCGGTCGTTGTGGCGACGCTTGAGGGAGGCCTATGTCCAGCAGTAGATGTCTTTCGGCTGAAATATATTTATATGTATACCATACATTTCGTTGTTGTAGAGCTCCAAAATATTATATTTACAATTATTCGTGTTTTTTTTATTTTTTTTTTATTGTGTGGAAAAATCATCTTATGACAAATCCCGCTCTTGGGCGGAACGGGAGACAGTGTCAGACTTTTACTGACTAAAAACCCACTCCTGTTCCTTCGTTGCCTTCGTCCTAGGGCCGTGTTCCATCTTCCCACCATTATTCGTGTTCAAAATTCTGTATAAATTTTCTAATTGTTATCTTTTCTCTTTTCCAGGTACTGATGTCAAAACATCCACATCTAGTAAGATAATAATTCTGAACATTTAACCTGAGTACTAATTAAATATGTAGTAACCAAGCAGCCGTCCGTTTCCCTTCATAATTCGAACAAACACGGGAGATACAATATCAAATATTTTCTCAAGACATGTTCCCTCCCTCACGCACCGGGTCACGGAAGTCGCTCGCGGGCTCTCGTAAAGTACAACGGAAATGAGATACCGGAGTCTCGATGTTTGGATCAACTCCACGCATATGATTAATTTATGTTCCACGGTTTTGTAATATACTGTCAGTGTTTATTTATAACCGTCTGCAGGGAAATTAGAAGCACTTCTTTAGGGTTAATATTGATAAATGTTGTAGATTGTGCTCTTAGAGTTCGTTCGAAAGAGTTACCGTAACCCCGGAACGTAAAAGACATAGTTAACTGAATGTACAAATCGTCGTGGCGACTTTAGGTCCTCGTTTGGGTCACTTTTGGCAAAACCACTTTTTTGCGCCACCCTTTTTAACATTTTGAAGCTCTATCGAATGCAAAATCAAAGGTAACCCAAAAAAAAGAAAGGTATCCCAAAGGTTGACTGGTAGAGAATGCCTTGTTGCATTAAATCCGCCTATGTACTACTGTACATGAAGTTTAAATAAATAAATAAATAATAAATAAAATCTCTGATGTGTATACGAGGATTTAATCGTCATCTGTTTACCTATTTCAAGATCAACAATGTACTTCCTAATAAAATACTACTTTTACATTTAAACTGGTTTTTTTTTTTAATTATTATATTAATTTAATTTCAACTAACAATAGCAAAATTAAAAGCAGGAACTCATGTGGCTGATACCTATATTTTTGTTGTGGTTGTTTTCATTATATTTTTTTCAGTAGACGGTATTTATCGATTTTCTCATAAAGTTGAATTTTACACATATGGTCTTAAAGTCGCAACTACGAAATGTGAGTTTTAGTCAGTAGAAATCTAAGGAGTGTCAGATTTTCACTCCAACCAGAACAGGAGAAGTTATTTGATGATTCTCATTAAAAAAGGGTACTTATGTGCTCTTCCACAGTTCGTGCTAAACCACCTGATGGAAAGCCTGGATGCGATCAAAAATGGAGCATGCTTACCTAGAAATAACCTATTCACTCTCGACTTAAAGATCCCTAGATTGTAGCTATTAGGAAACACAGACTCCGGCAGAGATTCCACTCAGTTTCAATTGATGAATCAAAGATGAAAAAACTTTAGTAATTACTTCTGTAATGTCATTATTCATTATTTTATTAGGCAATAGGACCGCCCATTGTGACACCCAATTAATTTTAAGTTCCTATTGTAATTTTTATTTTTCGTGTACAATAAAAAGTATTTATAATTATATCTATCTATATATCTATTCCTCGTAAAAAGTGCCAATAAACAACTACAAATATTGTATTTACTACACATCTTTTCTATTTTAAAATACATATCTATAACAGAATTCATTCTCGTTTACATGAAAAAGCTCATTCTTATCGGGCCACTTGTACAGCTTCATTTTAATCTTGTCTGTAAATGAGCATCCATTATAGCTACGCCATTTTATTTGTAAGTTTTCACTTATCTGTTACACGAGGATAATTTGAAAATAGAGTATCACGACTTTGTTTGTGACGTGAACAGAATATAGAGAATTTATAAAGAGACAGAGGTGAAATCGTCTAGAAATGGTGTTTTAGCTGTAGTGGAGGATACTGCATGTCTTTACCGGGTACAACAGATTTTTTTTTTATTATTGATATTCTTTTGGACTCGTTTGTCTTGTTATGGTCATGTAAAGAGGAGAGATGAAACACATGTTACTAAAAGATTTATGAGTATACATGTGGATGGGTGGAGAGGGAGAGGGAGGCCAAAGAAAAGATGGATGGATTGTGTGAACAGTGATATTAAAGAAAAGGAAGTTAGTGATAGTATGACGGTTGACAGGATAGAATGGAAGAAAAAAACGTGTTGCGCCGACCCCAAATAAGATGGGACAAGGGCAGGAAGATGATGATGATGATTCTTTTGGACCCGGTCGCGTGTAAAACGCCTAGGTGTCACCGCATTGTGCGGACCGCCTGTCCTTGTGGAGGCGATCGACGGCGGCGACCACGTGCTGGGCCTGCCCCCCTAGCCAAGTTACGATCGTTTGTTTTACGTCGAACGCCTCGAGTTGGCCACGCCTCTGACTTCTTTGTTCTGACCACGTGACTGAGCGTTGAGATGACACGAAACGATCGTAACTTGGCTAGGGAGGCTGGATTAAAACTATGAGTCGGAGCGAAAGGGAATAGGATAACTGAAGGACACAGATGGACTTAAGTCAGTAAAAGTCTGATACGGCCTCTCGGTCTATCCTAGAGCGAGAGTTCATTGGATGATTACACACCTCAAAAAAAAAAAAACATAGTAGTTCGTGGCGTGTTTCTTTCCGTGCTGTTTCCTAACAAAAATTTCTACATTCAATTCCTCGCTAACCCGTAGCGCACCTATCGCTCCAGGTATTTTTAACCTCCTATTTATGAATCTACGATATTTGGCTGACATTTCGAGTGTTTTCTCTCTTGAACCTATCCCGCGTTCCTAGACGGAGCGCGAGATGGTGTCAGACTTTTACTGACTAAAAACCCACTCCTATTCCTTCGTTGCCTTTCGTACCAGTGGAGACTCTTCTTTTCAGAATCAGACCCTTGGCCCCAGTAGGTTTCGACCCTCCTGGGCCCGTACAGTTTGCTGACGTCTCTCTCTCTGACTTAGACTCGGTCCAGACGGTTACCGGACGGTCGGACGGCGAGCTACTCTGTTCCTACCTGAAACTCTGATTTTATTTTAAATCCAATTTCAGCTAAACTAACGTTAGCCAATAATAATTAATCGGCATCCGATAATTTTGTAACGGATGCGTTCAGCCAACTTATCGGTCGGCTTTGTAGAGAAATAGTTTTACACTAATACCAAAAGTTTTGTTTCGCCATTAGTGCGGCCTCATCGGCTAGGCACGTACTTGGTCGGTTGCTGTTGGCACAACTAATAGTCGGTAGCACAAATTAGCGCAGAACTAATAGATATTAAGGTTGAATTTTGTACCATAAATTTCGACTCCTCGCAATGTTTTCCGCTAAGGCATGGAATTCCTTGCTGGATTCTGTGTTTCCTGATAGCTACAACCTAGGGATGTTTTGGCAGAGAGATTCCGATTTCCGGCCACCGTAGGCGTGGGCTTGCGGACGGCTAGTAATGAGTGGCTCGCCGTCCGAGCGTCCGGTAATCATTCGGACCGAGCCCAAGTCGTCGACGGCGCGTGTTCCACGCGCGCCTCAAGAAAATGTCAGCAAATCCTAGGGGCCCAGCAGAGTCGAAGACTACTGGGGCCACGAGTAGTGTGAAAGTGAATCCTAGAGCCCCGGGACGAAAGCAAAGAAGGAACAGGAGTGGGTTTTCTAGTCAGTAAAAGTCTGACACTATCTCCCGCTTCGCCCAAGAGCGGGGGATGACATAAGATGATTTTCCCAACTAAAAAAAACAACCTAGAGATCTTTCAGTCAAGAGTGAATAGGTTACTACTAGGTAAGCGTGTTCCAATGATGACTACATCATCGCTTACCATCAGATGATACAGTAGTCAAGCGTGAGCGTATCAATAATAAAAGAAAATGTAATAACCAATTACCATTAAAAGCTGTCACAACTTCCGTCAAATTTAATTTTAACAGTAACAATGACATTGAATTCTATTATCAGTTGTTGCACCATCACATAATTCGTTACAGTTTTGTAAAAATGTAATTTTTACCATTTGCTATAACTGTAGACCGCCTGAATTTTGGCGATTAATGTTATCGGTATTTATGACGACATTTTACCCGTTGCTAAATTGATGCAACTTGACTTAAAATTTCTTGAGATTTGATGGCTGATGGCTGCTCGAGTGGTAACGACCCCGACTTAAGAGTTGTAGGTTGCGGGTTCAAACCCAGCCAGGCACATTACTTGAGTAATTTATTTCATCACCACTGCTCTAAAAACGGTGAAAGAAACCGGCATATCCTAAAATCAAAAATTGGAAGACATGTGACATCCACCAACCCGCACTGGGCCCGCGTGGTGGATTACCGCTCATTGCCTCTCCTAGAGAGGAGGCCGGAGTCCCCACAGTAGGAACATTATTAGGCCGACTATGCTATCCTATGATGGCTGATGAAGCATTGGTTGTTGTAAAAGATAGTTGGTTGGCGACAAACTCTAAAATCGTTAAAATTCGGTAGATGAGGCTTAACAAATTGTCCTCTTCGTCTTTCTGCCCTTGTTCCATAATTCTTAGGATCGGCGCAACACGTTTTTTTCCTTCATTCTATTCTGTCCTTCGTAAAACTTAATATAGAATTATATTATAATTTAAAATTTAAAAACACTTAATTCTAAATTATTTAAAGCAATATTTTATAAATGATTGCTTGAATATAATTTTAATACTTTAAAAGAATTTATAGATAAAAAGTTTTAATGTTTTTAATTGTTCATTGTTGATGTCTACTTACCTATTTGCATAACTTTAAAAAAAAAAAACAAATTTGTACGCTTTGTCATCCATTTTACTATGTTTTATGCAAATAAATATATTATTATTATTAACTATCACTAATTCCCTTTTCTTTCATATCACTCCTCACACGATCCATCCATCTTTTCTTTAGCCTCCCTCTCCCTCTCCATCCATCTACATGTATACTCAAAACTCTTTTAGTAATATGCGCTTCATCCCTCCATAACAAATTGTCCTACTATCTAACATATTTAATAGTCCATTTTATATCTTTCAAACTATGTATAGGAGTAAAAAAAATATAGGCCACAAAAATAACACAAAAACTTTTAGCCGAGTGTCAAAACTTGTAATCCTTAGCAGCCAGCAACGCAGAAAAAAATACTGGTCAAGTGTGAGTCGAACTCGCGCACAAAAGGCTCCGTACCGTCCGTAGCAAATAAAAAACGGCAAAAAAATCACGGTTGATGTTTGGGAGCACCACTTTAAATATTTATTTTATTCTGTTTTTAGTATTTGTTGTTATAGCGGCAACAGAAATACATCATCAGTGAAAATTTTCAACTGTTTAGCTATCACGGTTCATGAGATACAGCTTGGTGAAAGACGGACAGACAGACAAACAGACGGGTAGGGAGTCTTAGTAATAGGGTCCCGTTTTCCCCTTAGGATACGGAACCCTAAAAACACATAAAATCAGCCAATATGGCGGCCGAACATAAATGCGAACTCGTCGACGAGGCTCACCATCATCAATAAGAAAAATAAAAGTTTGACGGGCCGTCAAAACAGTATGAATAAATAAGTGAAGGGACCAGTAAGCCTACTCGTGCACTAACTTAGCTAAAATATTAAACGTTCGAACTTCGAATTTCAAACTTGCTTGGTAACTTAACGGTTTTTGGGAGGTTTTTGGAGATGTTAAAATAGACTTTGTATACTGTTTTAAGATCATAAAACCCTCGTTTATTGTTATCAAGGCAAAAAAGTGTTACCTGTTTAGGCACCTATATTTTAAGCTGTTTTTTTTTGGTGGGAAAATAATCTTATGACAAATCCCGCTCTTGGGTGGAGCGAGAGATAGTGTTAGACTTTCACTGACTAAAAACCCACTCCTGTTCCTTCTTTGCCTTCGTCCCAGAGCCCCGAGTTTCACTTCACACTACCCGTGGCCCCAAGTAGGCTTCGACCCTGCTGGGCCCCTACGATTTGTTGACGCATCGACGATTTGGGCTCGGTCCGGATGGTTACCGGACAGTCGGATGGTTTGACGGCGAGCCACCTATTGCTCGCCGTCCGCAAGCCCGAGCTTACGATGATATTTTAAGCTGTGGGATTTTTCGAAAGACTTACCTACCGCGGTCCTGGATTGCAAAGAGCAACTGAAAGAACCCATATGGGTTTAATTTAGCCAGTAAAAGTCTGACACTGACACTTCTATCCGAGAATGGGGTTAGAGAGAATGATATTTCTGTTAGCGTTCCCGCTAAACGCTAAGTACCTAATGTAATGAGTGTGTGTGTATGTGTGTGTTCGTGTGTGTGTAATGTGGCACGTCACTTGTCACGTGACTTCTCCGCAGGTAATATCATTGTCATACATTTTGTACAGAACGCTAACAGAAAAGTATTTTTTTCAAACTCACTGAAGAAGTTATTTTTAAACGCAACCCACTTTAACAAAATGAACAAACAATACGGAGTGTGACGAATAATAAAAAATACATTTTTTTTTATGATTATTGTATTATTTGCCTAGATATTCATAGCGTAATAACATTTACAACGAGCGAGATAGCAATGATGTATTGACTATATCATTCTCACTTCCTTAGCCGACTCGAGCCGATCTTACCCGAATGAGCGTTACATAGCCGATCGTGACGGCTTATCTTCATTCAATACCTACCAAATAAAGTGCTCATAATTAAGTAAAGATTATCATTGTAAATAAAAACAAGCTGAAAAATTATTTCCCCGAAATCAAGTAAAAATTAGAAATAAAGACCTAGATAGATATAATAGGCATAAGAATAAAATGGGAAACACCCATAGGAAAGAAAGGAGACGCATGAAAGAAAGATACAATATGCGGAATGACAGTACGCGAGGCAAAAGAGCGAGAATCGGCATAGTCTCCAATTATGTTGGAGGTAGATAGTACAAAAAAAATAGCGCTCAGAGCGCCTAAGTAAGTTTCAATTTTTAAAAAAATAGCAGTTAGATACATTTACCGTAAAACTGAAAAAAGTTATTAAAACAACATGATACCTCGTCTTTCCACTCTCGAAACTCCAACTGCCATGCAACACAAGAAATCCTAAATTGATTTTCCATGTTCGCAAGAACTCGTCGCTTGAAAAATGACCTCTCCTACTTGGGAAGGTAACGCCGAATAAAAGTTGTTCCTTATGCACTTAATTATTCATAATGTTTACCGGTGATACCCTCGTGAACTTTCTCCAGCCTTGTCACTGTATTAGGTGACAAATTATAGCCGAAAATCGAAGGAATGTTTCATGAACAGTGACGTACAGCTCTGTTTTTGTTTGAGTTATTTTTATTTTCCTCAGTTTTTTTTTTTTAGGTTAAATAATAGGTATTTAACCTATGAAACTGCCCTTTTTTAAAACAGGTTGCTTTGAAGTGTTATATCTTTGGATTGACTTGGAATTATGAGTTCAAATAAACTTTATATTAATGGTACATTATTCTTTTTCGAAATTAGGTATTTATTGGTTAGCATAGCATAGTCGGCCTTATAATATTCCCACTGTTGGGACTTAGGCCTCCTCTCTAGGAGAGGGAATGGGCCGTAATCCACCATGCGGGCCCAGTGCGGGTTGGTGGATGTCACATGTCTTCGATTTTTTGGTTCTAGGACATGCCAGTTTCCTCTCGATGTTTTCCTTCACCGTTTTGAGAGCAGTGGTGATGAAATAAATTACACAAAGTAATGCGCCTGGCTGGGTTTGAACCCGCGACCTACAACTGGTAAGTCGGGGCCGTTACTACTCGGCCACCACTGCTTCCTTAACTTTATTGGTTACTTTGTTGATCTTCTGTAATATGTACTTATAAACATGAAAGCTAATAAAATTATTAATTTGCAGTACACCGCATACTACACCCCTTTTTTTTTCTATTTCATATTCTTACATTCCACCCTAAGGTTGTCTGGTAGATATCGCTGTCAGCGATAAGACCGCCTTTGCACCTATAGATTTAAGTTAGTGTAAAAGTTTTTGTTACTATTTTGGTGTACAATAAAGTTTATTCTATTCTATTCGAATAAAAAAGACGTTTTTTTTTTCATATTAAGAGTTCCAATATAGAAACAATGCTCGTCTACTTACGACTTTCTTCTAACAAAAGAACTTTGTGTTCAATCCAAAGATATAACAGTTCAAAGCCACCCGTTTTAAATAACGGGTCTACCTATTATAAGTTACTTTTTATAATATTCTGCCTAGCTTGTACTGTACCACGGCTGGGCACATTTCTTCATTCTTGTCATGGTTCACGTTTCTGGGCCACTTCTTGCCAATTCCTAAGACCGACATCTAGTCACCATCTTTGTGGTCTGCTGCAACCCGTCATGCGATTCCAGGGCATCAATTTTGTGTTTTACGGGCCCATCGCTCGGTGGGCATCGAAATTGAACTAAGATTTTATAATATCAGTATTATTTGTCACCTTTTTTAAGGTGGGAATCGTCAAATTACTTCGCGGGAGGGCGTGTCAGACTTATACTGACTAAAATCCACCTGTGTCTTTCAGAAGATTTTTGCATTCCAGGGCCACGGTATCTCTTTCAAACGTTCCAATATATTCAACAAGTTGGCATACTTTGTCATTAACGCCTCATACGTACTTTGAAAGAAAAAAAAATTCATAAAATTTCTATTTGTAATCTAGGTATATAAAAGGAGAAACTGACTGACTGACATATCAACGCACAGCCTAAATTACTAAGACTAGGAGCGTGAAATTTTGCACAAAGCTTTATTTTATGACGTAGGCGAGCACTAAGAGAGGATTATTCAAAATTCACATCCTAAGGGGATGAAACAGGGGTCCAAAGTTTGTATGATGAAAACGTTCTTTCACGTTATAATAATCATTGAAACAAATATTACCTACACTATCAACGCCGATCACCACAGCAAACTTTGAACCAAAAAAACGAACTGTAACCACTTACTTAAATTAACAGCAAAAAGCAACAAAATAAAACCACAAGAAAAATAATTAAACAGAACAGATTTTATTGAAAATGAAAAGCAAATAACGAAAAAATAAAAGCGTGTGTTTTAAACAAAAAAAAAAGAATCGCAAAGGGCTTTGCGTTGGGAAAGGGATTTGGCCTGACATGGGGGATGGCTTTATCATCATATCTCGTACACACTGTGATATTGTCTACCTGCTTAGGTTATATTTTTGCTCGTGATGCGGCATTTATACGAATATGTACGATTGAAAGGCGTGTATGGTTTTAATATTTTCGGCGTCGATTTTTCTTGGTTTATCGCGCATTTTTGAACTATGGTTTCTAGTACGTCTGCGTTCGTCCTTTTATTATCTATTTTCACTTAGCTAAGCAAACCTGTTAACTACTTGTGAAAACATTGTAAGCTTAACATATTATGAGAATGTAAAATACATCAAAGAAATATATACTCACTACAAAATAAACAAATTCTGTAAAATGCTCAGTACATAATTTATTCTGGCCTGTGACTAAATTAAAAATATATATGTATATATATTTATAATCCCTCTGTCTGTATTTCGGTCATGGTGATCGATCTCATCGGAGATTAGTCAGGTATGGAAGAAATATTAGAAATTAAAAATTTTTGAAGTTTCTTTCATTTTGCCGGTCAGGGTCAAGATATAATATGTTGATTCAAATTTGATTCGCGGCTATAATACGTATTTATTTTCGGAATTATAAATATTAAAATCATCAATACAACTCTCTCAGTTCGTTTTACTCTATTGAAAAAAACCGACTTCTTCACCAATCTGCACTGATTACGGCCCACTCACTTCCCTGAAGAGGTGAAAGGATATCTTAAGAAAATATTAATTTTGCGGGCTACCTTAGAACATCCCTCTTAAACGTATGCGCAAATACAGGTTCTCTCCGTTCTTTAAATTTCATAGTACGATGGGACGGCAATCTGAACCGACAGAAGAGAAAAAATAGCGTAAGTAATGTATGGTATTATTACAAAATCTCTAATATTTACAAGATATAACAACTGAATTTATAATTTTATTCGATATAACGATCATTTAATATAATAAATAATTCATATAATTTTCAGACAACTAATTTTTATAAGCATAACATACATTGATTATAAAATCTTTAGATATACCACTCAAAAGACATAAGACTTATTTAGTCTAATATGAAAGAGCAAAAGCTTTTTAAAAATCATAATGGCTTTTAACTTAACCCAAATGATTCACTAACATTAGAAGGGGATCTTTAACGGTCGCTAGAACAGCGACTTTCTAACCTAACCTAACCTAACCTAACCTAACCTAACCTAACCTAACTTAACCCACATGATCGTTTCGTTCGCTCGCCATCGCTTTCCAGTTGTCACTATTCCTGACCTAATCCAAGCCCGATTATTCCGATCTACGCACGATGAGTCCATATTCGTACTGGCACTGTATATTATGGAATATTGTTAGGTACTTAGGTTACTACGATGTACTCTTGAATAGATTGGAAGACCTTAGTAGAACTCCTTGCACAAGTCCGAGACCATGTGCTTTCACGGCCCACGGACCACGCCACCACGGCGTTCCCAAATAACGGTAGGAGGAGTTCTCATCGGCGTCAAGTCGATTACGAAGTACCTGGGACTCGTCCTTGATAGCCGGTGGAATTTTTCAAAACTTGATCAGACTGGGGCTGCCCTCAAGCGGCTCCTGCCCAACTTAGGTCCAGACAGAAATTATATCAACAGTTGGTCTATCTCACGTTTATTATATATTGAGAAAGTTATTGAAATGAAAATATACCTAATAACTTTAAACGATATAAGACTTAAGACGCACCCGAAAAAACAAATACCAATAATAAATAATGTACTGAGTTACATATCCAAGAAAAGTTACAAAATGAACGGCTTAATGATATTCAAAACACGCGCCGATGAAAGGAAAATTGTAATAAAATCAAAGCTCTCAAATACATAAACGTATATGGTCAGAATATATTTTATTGTCCGAAGTCTAAATGGACGGGACAGGTGACACCCACGACTTAGCCTCAGGGAATATGTGAAAACACGGTCTTTCTTTTTATATCCACATCGTAAAATATTCCTAAATAGAAATACCTATTTTATTTATTCCTCTGATATTTACGATGTGTGATATTATATACGGGTTTATGTACGGTTATTTTACTGAAAGTTCACTCTTGACAGTACGACTCGTGTCTTTTAGTAATATACAAATCTATACTATAATCTATACATATAAATAAAATTGAAGTGTCTGTTGGTAATATCAAAATACCATTTTATTACTAAATTTTATATTATGAAAGTATCAATAATAAACCATAACTAAAATGCAATTTTGATGTTTTTTTCGTTTACATTTTTATTTTTAAATTTTTCTAAGTACATGCTCTGGGCGGAGCGTGAGGGAGTATTAGAGTTTTACTAAATAAGTACCACCTATATTTCTTTAGTTGCCCTTTGCGTTTCTGGGCCGTGGTAACTCTTTAAAACAACCTAAACCTTTTGTTCATAATACATAGAAACCAGTAGTGTCGCGAAGCGTCATCTACTGCTGCTGTCTGCAATCGACTAAATACTTGTACTTTAAGGGCCTACGCTGCGTTACGCGGTCGCCCGTACGGTCCCAAACAAAAGTGCATGTCGCGGCTCGCCGTGCGGGCACCAGTCATGGGCAGTGGCGCCCCGCGCCCGTTTTGCTTAGATTAAACTTTTCCATCGACATGACTACATGCACACCGTTAAAGTTGAACTAGCGAAACTGCGAAGGTAATAATCCGGTTTCCGCTACGGGGACCGCTGCACACGATGGGTGCTCGTGCGGGCGCCCACGCTTGCACCCTCTTAACGCTGGCGCCGCGCGTTGGCACTAAACATTGGCATAAGCATAATCAGCCTTTTAATATTCCCACTGCTGGGAGTCAGGCTTTGAGAGCAGTGGTGATAAAATAAAATACACAAAGTAATGCGCCTAGCTGGGTCGGGGCCGTTATCTGGTCTAAAGCAGTTGTGGACTAGTTAACCTTATCTGGTTAACTGATCCACAACTGCCCTCAAACACTATTCCACAACATTCAATCAAATCTATCCCATCACGCACCTTGGTTCTGCTTAGCAAAGCGCTGGTAATCACCTAATCACTATGTCAAAGCTCCGTCAGTGTCTCAGCACAATATCCGGCTCGCAGGCGAAGTTACCGATACACAATAACTTGGCCCGGGCCAATCTCCGGCGGATACGACGGCTTCACTTCCCATAAAGCCACTTCACATTGCCTTTGATTATAATCTCAGGTAGCTTGTCTCTGGATTTATATTTGTGATGGTTTGTGAATGGGAAGGTTCGATGAGGGAAATCAGTTCCAGAGTCAGCAGTCTCGTTTATTTATTTCTTTCTTAGGTTTTTATGAATTTAAGTCGTTTCGTCTCGTACATTGCACGCTTAGTCATAAGTAGATCTAAATAAAAAAATGTTTGCAAATTGTATCATAAAACATATAGCTTATGATTCAATTTTCAACTACCTCTTTTATAAGTTAAGTCTCTTTATAATTAAGCGTTGGGCATGTATACTGCCGAATTTATTTATAATTTTTTTATGTAAAAAAAAAAGTAATAATAATTATATAATAATAATAATTGCGATTTATTCTCTCTTCACAAAGCTGAAAGGTAATTTTGACAAGACAATGTCGCAGCTGTATTCCACCTTTATCAGAAACTGGTGCCTGTTATAGGTTTTCAGAAAAAAACCTGTGTTACACTGTGGAAGGAGCCAACATTCATAATAATGAAAAACTAGGTAAGAGTTAAACAATAAACTTAATACAAAAATAGAAGTAGTAAAGTAATTAACAAACATATTATTTTAGTAGTAAAGCAACGTTTGCCAGGGTTAGCCTTTATAATATTAACATAACATAGGAGGACACAAGCTTCTTCTGTCAATGCAAACTACAACATAATATGTGTAGGTAAAAGAGGGAAAAACAATATTCATATGTCAAATGCAAAAAGAATCTCTTAATAAAATCTCATTGAATAAAATTAAAATATGAAAATAAATGAAACAAATGAGCGTCATATTCTCACTCCCACACCTTCCACAATAGTTCTCTAAAAATGAGATTTCATAAATATTATGTCGTTACACAGAAATATCTACCGTTGAGTATTTACGACACAGTGTTAAATAGAAATGACACAACATTTTTATTTACGAACATACCTATAGGATTAGTCAGTACTGACTCCGTATAAAATAGATGAAAGAAACCTGTCACCTATTTCAATTCATAAAATGATTTTGTAAAGTGAAGATACATGATTGAACTTTGTCAAAGATGGCAAAGACCTAACGCTTTACGCAATTTGAAAAGAAACTGTGAGATAGCTTATATCATTTTGAATGAGATTACTAGACCAGGCGTGAGCCGCAGGATGACTACCGGCCACCGAAGAAGTAGGCTTGTGGACGACAAAAATGGCAACAACAACTAACAACAACAACAACAACAACACAACAACAACCACTAACAACAACAACAACTTTGTAACAACTTTTATTTTTGTATTGGTGTACAATAAAGGATACAATAAATAAATAAATAAAAATGGGTAGTTCGCCATCCGGTCGTCCGGTAACCGTCCGAACCGGTCCCGAGTCGTCGTGTTCCACGCGCGTCTCATATAGTAGTCAGTTAAACCGTATGGAGTAAGCAGGGCCGAATCCCGCTAGGACTACGCGGGATTTCTGAAAAGGACACCCGTGGTTTTAGAAGGCAAAGAGCAAGTGAAGGTTTTGGTCAGTAAAAGTCTGACATGCCCTAGAATGGAAGAAGTCATTAAATGATTTGTCACCTCAATAAAAAAGACCTAACAAAAAGTCTCAATTAACGTTAATTTTAAGACAGATCCTATGTAACGAAAAAACTAGGAGGATTCAAATGATCTTCAAAAAGGGAGATAGTTTGAACAATAATAATTGCAGCCCCAGAAACATTCAAAACAAATCGTCTATCTTGTAAAGTTTTATACAAAAACATGGCTTTAATTTTACAGAACTTCCTTACACAAAACTTCCCCTGCTAATGGAGCATGAAAAAGACACATCATCAAGAACCAGCCGAGTTAAAGTAAGTTCGAAGCAGCGCCCATAAACTTTCATAGTATGCGCTCAATAGTAGCGAGTGCTACTGTCAAGGAGTAGAGAATTACAGAATGCCAGCTTCATACATAAAACGTTTCTACTGCTTGGCCACGGCCTCTTTGTAGCGAGTAGTGCTCTAAAATCTTTTACGCAAGCCCAGTGCGGAAAAGTGATATCACGGGTCTTCGAGTTTTTGGTTCTGGATATGCCTGTCTCCTCACGATGCTTACTTTCACCGTTTGGACAGCAATGTTGATGAAAATAATTATGCTTACAAACCGAAGATTTTCAATTTATTTAAACTGTACATGGTGGTATATAAGCCGACTTAATGCGACCATAATGGTATTGAAGTGTTATGAACCCACTACTAACAATTCATAAATTGTGATGGTTATCTACTATTGATCGAAGACTGCTCTTGGTTTGAGATCATCGTTACGACTCACGCTTATATGTGCGCATTTTCACTAGTTCTATGAAGTATCTGAAGAAATCTAATATCATACCTATCTCTGTCGCCAAGCAGCATTGTACTAGTTTGAAGGCTATGGGTGTAAGGGATTTTTTAAAACTTTTTTCCACATTATTATTGACTCTCGTATCGTGGATGCGTTCACAAACATTTAAAATCACATGCACAAGACACACATCTGTAGGTAATAAAAAAAAAACCATGCGGAAATCAAACCCGAAACACGTACACATCATTACAGGTACATGAGATATTACACCTATCTAGGGTGGCGACGCAAATGCTTTGCAAATGCAGAGCCTCTGGAATCACAAATGACTATTGACAGTGACGATGACCAAGTTAGCCTTCTGCCCTTGTCTACTCCGTGGCACTGTAGTCAGTTGTTCACGTTCCGAATAGTCTCCATAACAATGTGTTATGTGGTGTCGAAACGCTTGGTACCTCATTAATGCCATAATACGAACAAAGGATTTTAGTTTAGCTTCGAGTAAAGCGCCAAACCGGCTGAACACACATTTGTATTGTAATGTTCTTGTGTACGAGTACAAGTTGGTCGTGGCCAGACATGATTGTTAATTCCCTAATTAAGCTCAAGTACATAATATCTGGAAGGTACTTTTTTATCGACAATCGCTCGTCCTCTCGAAATACATCGAATACTATATTTATATTATTTCAATATTAAATGTTTTGTTTGTACTTTTCCAACTCTCCTTTCGCAGGTATGAAGGCCGGAAGAGATTTCTATAGAAATAAGCATCACTTTTGTACCCATTTTTAGGGTTCCGTACCTGAAAAGAAAAAAAACGGAACCCTTATAGGATCATTTTGTTGTCCGTCTGTCGGTCTGTCTTTGTGTCAAGAACTTTTATCTCGGGAACACGTGGAGGTATCGAGTTGAAATTAAAACCATGTGCTCAGGTTTGAGGTCCTTGAAGCTGTGAAAAAATAAAAATTCTGAGTTAACAAAAAAAAAAGTTACAGCCGTTTATGTCGCAAAAAACGTATATTTCGACACTCGCAAGGGAATCAAAATTCATAGGGTACTTCCTGTTGATCCAGATTCCTGAAATTTGGCATAAGCAAGGTCTATAAGAGCATATATACACAAGTATAGGAAAAATTCCAAAAACTGTAAATTAGTAGTTACGTTACAAAAAAAAACTTTTTTTGCGATTCGAAAAAATCATTGTAACTCAATTCGGGAATTGAACTGTTTTCATAGGTACCCTCAGTGCGCGAGTCCGACTCGCACTTGCCCGGTTTTTCGTTTCCTTCATATCTTATATTATGTGTGTATATAAATTTTTAAATAAATATTTAAATACTATTTGCGCTTGAAATTTTTAAGTTTCTCAATTTTTATTTTCGACTAGTTTCGCCCGCGTGATAGTAGAAAATTATCACAATGTAACATCCAACATAAGATAAAAATCCGTGGTCTATCCGTTTATCAAGTTTCATCGTAATCCGTCCAGACGTTTGAGCGAGAAAAAATAACAAACACTCGGCTTTATAATATTAGTGTTGTTGAGGTATTCTAAAATTATTCGCTTCGAAATTCCATCTTGATAGGGATAAAACAGTAAAGAAAAAAATTGCACTGCAAAGAAAATCAATACAAATTGCAATTGAATTGTCGAACACAGTTTTATATAATTTAAAAAAAAAATGAAGGCACAACCTGACTTACTTACACACCAACCATTAAAACGTCAGCTACCAAAAATCGACAACCCTACAATCTAATTTCGGAGGTAATGCCGCTATTAGGACCATCTCACTATCGCCAACCGCGCCAGGGGAGCCACCATAACGATAAAGCGTAAATGTTTTCTTACCAAACGGTACAATGCTGAAGTAATAATGGAAAATGGTGTCCTCTACGGATACGTCATGATATTACCTACAATGCCCGACGTTGAGGCTGAAGACATTACGTAAACAATAGTATTATCATACACATATAATGCCGTTAACATTGAAATAGTATGATTATCTCGTTTTGTACCGACGACACGATAGTTTTTCTATTGCTTCTATTTATTTTTAGGGTTCTGTACCTAAAGGGTAAAAGCGGGACCCTATTGCTAAGAGTCCACTGTCCGCTTATCTGTCACCAGGCTGTATCTCATGACGGTTCAGTTGAAATTTTCATAGGTAATGTTGCTGTTGTCGGTACAACAATAAAAACAGAATAAAATAGATACTAAAATGGGGCTCCCATTCAACAAACGTGACTTTTTGCTGTTTGTGGCTTAATATTAATAATAGTTAATAATATTCACGTTAGGCGTTTTTCAGACTTTTAATAAATAAAACCCACCCATGTTCATTCAACCTTCCGGGCAGTTTTGCGTGCTAGGGCCATGGTAATTACAATTTAGCAGTCATCCTGTAAAAATCGTAATAGCAGGGTCAAAACCTATTGGGGCCAAAGGTCTCCTTCTGAAAAGAAGACTTGGCCCCAGGGCCAATTCCACACCAGTATGAAAGGCAACGAACGAACAAGAAAATCTGACAAACCCTCTCGCTCCGCTCAAGAGCGGGGGATGTCATTGGAAGATTTTTCTACCGAAAAAAAATCCTGTAAAGGCAAATTAGAATTATTTGGTTATTATATATATAATTGTACGTAAGCATATAATCAATAATAATATTCCACAACTTTCACACAAAACCTTGCAGTCTTAAACTAAGCAGAGCTTGTGCAATGAGTACTAGATAACTGATGAACATTTTCATATATTTCTATAATGACACAGAACAAATGAACGTGCTCATCACACAGATATTTGTCTTGGGTGGGAATCGAATCCACGATGCATAGCAATCAGATCAACTAACCACTACACCAACAGCTTATAACAAAACAAAGCTGAACTACTATTTACAACAGCAAAAACCTAGGTATACCCTATTTAAAATTTGTTACATATTTGTATACAGACTGGCAAAGTTTTTACAATTTGCCCAAAACTGTGTTTGCAGGCGTTCCCCGTGGTCCAACATAAATATTATCGTCAAGTGTTATGTCAGCGCTGCCCGTCGCGATCCTTTGTTCTGCCTCAGTTTACCGTTCCACTGCAAAGGACGTTGTCATGTTTACGCCTCAAGTTTCTTGGACCCCTTCCAGTCGCGTCACTCTCAGTAAAATCCGCTGGAATCCAGCCACAGCGATAAAATACTAAAAAATATTACTTCAAAAACTACATAAGACTATTTTTAAATAGTCAATATTTTATGCTAATGTGTACACCATCTGTAAGTGACGTTTTAGATTGTCTACGTCCGTGAGCAATCAACTTTGCCTACAAAGATGTTTGTCTTTGTGGGCAAAGTTGAATAACTTTCACTATTTTATATCTATTTGCAACTAGCTTCTGCCTGCGGCTTCGCTCGCGTGAAAGTAGGTTTATCCATACAAACTTTGGACTCTCGTTTCATACCTTTAGAGAGTGAATTTTGAAAAATCCTCTTTTAGTGCTCGCTTACGTCACAAAAGGAAACCTTGTGCAATATATCGCGCTTCTAGTCCCAGTAGTTTCGGCTATGCGTTGTCTAGTACTCATAGCACAAGCTCTGCTTAGTTTGGGACTAGATGGCGTTGTGGTATAGTTGTGAAATATTATTATTATTATATATCATTCAGTCAGTTTCTCTTTTTATATAGATTCCGGGCGTACGAAATATCAAGCGTTATTTTTCTTCGTTTAACACTCACTAAAAACCCAAATCAAAATCACGGTTAGTATTCCTTTTTCTGAAGAATTTAAAAATAAATTGTAAGGAAGATATACCTAGCAAAGTTCAGGCCATTTGTAAGGTTATAAATCGTGGTACATCACACGAGTCATTTGTACTTTTCTAAACGTCTGCGACAAGGATGCGATGTATCACTCAACAACTACTTACATCGGGAGCAATAAAATTGACTGATAACTTGTCTCCTATTTATTTGTTGGAGATACAAGTAATAAGTATTTCGCTTACTCTTTCAATATCAATTTATGATATCCATTTTTCTGAAAGCTCATCTTTCCTTCGTATATTAGTATCATAATAGATATTCTAGTATAGCTCCTCTATCTACGCTATGTATATTTTCTTTTGCGAATAGCTTGATCATCAATTTAGTAGATATCAAGAAGATGCGGCAATGATGGCCAAAACTGCAAAGTTTTTCATCGGCGCAGAGTTCTTAGCCTGTCAGTTAGAAAACCGATACAAACGATAGAAATCGTTTACATTTCGGGGAGTGTATCGGAGTTCCACTCAATCGATGGGTTAAAAGATTTTGGAGTCGGGACCATGTATCGGAAGACGCAGCTTCAGAAGGCCCACAAGGTGCACTGATGACCTTGTGAACTGGTAAAGGTCGTGGGAATCCGATGAATGTGAGACATACAAGATCGGTTATTACGACGACACTTTGGGAAGGCCTACATTATGTCCAGTAGTGGACGTCTTTCGGCTGAAATAATTGTGATGACTCCTCCATGCATGCAGACTACATGCATAAAAGACTAACATTAGTTTTCAAACCCCAAGCATACATATTTTTATTCAAATAATGTATTGTGCAAATCGTTGGAAGCTGCTTTACTTTTTCGTCCTGCAGTCCAGTATTTTACTAAATTTGTCTTGAAGTAGTTTCTTTGCAAAAAATACGAGAAAAAAATCCCTGCAGCGTATAAAAACTTTTGGAAGGAAAACCTCAGAAGTTCCAGACAATTTTTTTGATTTATTGTATAAGAAGACTGTTTTGTACGATCTCTCTTGCGTTTCGTAGTTAAATCAGAGCGGCTTATGGCGCTTTTAATCGAGCAATTTAATAAAATGAATGTGGTCTATTAGCCGGAAGGGGTCGCCGTCAAACACTAACTCAACAGTAAGCTTTTCCTCTAAGTATTTAGTTAAATCTTTTATGTTTGTAGTTAATTTTATCTATGGTGGGACATACGTTTTAGTAGAAGACTAGCATATTATACAGGTACTATCTTTTACAGTTTTCATAAAGCCAGCTTCACGTGTAGCTAAGTGGACTTTATCTCCAACACGTGTAGAACCATCATATTCACGGCCAAATTGAGGCTAGTCTGCTTGCGAGAATGATAAGTTACACATACCGTTAAATATGGCTTATGAAGACTTATTTTGTTCTGAAACATTAGGCTTATGAAAAATATGCACATTTTTTTTTTTAATTATGTATTTGCATAAGTAAACTTCTTGGTCATTCATGGTAGTTCATAACTTCTGCGTGCCCTCTTTTTTTTTATTTGTTGGGAAAATCATCTTATGACAAATCCCGGTCTTGGGCGGAGCGCGAGATAGTGTCAGACTTTTACTGACTAAAAACCCACTCCGGTTCCTTCTTTGCCTTCGTCCCAGGGCCCCGGGTGTCGCTTTCACACTTCCCGTGGCCCCAGTAGGCTTCGACCCTGCTGGGCCCCTACGATTTGCTGACATCTCCTTGAGGCACGCGTGGCGAGCCACCCATTGCTCCCCGTCCGCACGCGTGCCCTGTGAGAAAATAACGTAAGATTATGTATTTGTACCCTTCTTAGCATAGTTTTTTTTTTCATTTAGTTTCGTTTCAAAAAATTACAACTCTCACGAAAACCCTTAAACTCTTATGCTATAAATAAACACGAATACAGGTGTACATTCTAGAACAAGAGGTTGGCTCAGCCATAAACTTGAGACAGCAATATACCGCTTGCCTGGCAGCAACTAAACGTGACTTGTTTCCTTTTAATATTTCCACGGACACCTCATGCATTTAATATTAAAACGAAAAGGTAAGGGTCAGTTCACAGCTAAGCGACGCGGCACGATGCGATGAGATGGAAGAGTCGTGGAACGTATAGTGACGCCGCGAGGTGCATTGTGAGACTCTGGTCTCAGTGGTTTGGATAATCACATAAAAGGCGTCCAGAAAGATTTTTTGTTTTGTCGCAGCATGCGTCAGCGATGCAGAAGATAATGTGTCCGACACGGCATACTGGAGCGTCCAAGAGTCCAAAGCTTGAAGCAGCGGGGCGTATTTGAATTCGCGTGCAATGCGTCGTGCTACGCCTCTAAATACTGCGCGACGCTGCGGATCGCCACATGTGTTCTCTTTCGTTTAAATTCTCTCACTGAAATTAGTTTCATATTGTATCGCTTATTTTAAAAAGCGCGCGCAATTTCGCGTCTTAATGTGAACTGAACCTAATGGACGACATTTTAAATCTGCCCGACTATACTTCGTTTAATCGCGCAATTTATAATGAAGAATATGGTTCGTTATAGCCGCACCTCCCCTAGGACGTTTTATAAGTAATCGACGCGCTATTAGTCGTAAATTGATTCGATTCGTTCCAAAGAATTGAATAGATTTAGAGTTTATTTGTGAAACGTGGCACTCCATCAAAATATTAAGGATGTATATATTCAGTTTTATTTTGGACATTATGAATTGATAGATGAGAATGTAATCACAGGTATTATGGCTTACGTAAAATATTAATAATATTCAATAACTATCACAGCGCCATCTAGTCCCAAACTAAGCAGAGCTTGTGCTATGAGTACTAGACAACTGATAAGTATACTTTTATATTTTTAAATATATACCTACATATTATAGATAAATTACACCCAGACACAGAACCAATTATCGTGCTAATTACACAAACATTTTTCTTGGGTGGGAATCGAACTCTCGACCTCCGGCATAGAAATCCGGGCCACTAACGACTAAACTAACAGGCCAGTCAAATAAAAATACATGCCTATAAGGTCTTTTTAGATAACATTATTTACATTCAAGCTATCACTGGAGAAAAAAAATTCAATGAATTGCTTTGAATCACTAGTGACACACAGTACAGTAAATGATATTACTCAAACCTTTCAAAGTCAAAAGAAATCACAACGTCCGAAGTAAATTCGAATGTTTCCGTTAGCTACACGTGAATCATTGGCCATGATAATGGCGGATCCTGCACTTAACGTGATGGATCCTACCAGCCCCCCTCCTCCCCAGCATCTCATGATAAATGGCTTAGTCAAACCCCGCGAATGTGGGTCACGGAACCCAGCTCTAATGGCCCTGCAGCGATATATTTTAAAACTAACGATCTAGTTTTGTTTATGGCGATAATCGAAGTTTACGATAAAAGTTATCGGGGCGAGTTATGGCATATTAGTTTGCATGAGAAAGGGCCGAATTAACTAGGAGAAACTTTAAGTTTTAAGGGACTTTGAATATATAGGTAGGTATTAAAATCAGCGTATTTAGTGGAAGCTTTAAAATTTATGTATAGTAATACGGTCTCGAAGTTTTCAGCGGAATTTTTTCGAGTAGAATTCAGTGGCTTATTTAATTACTTATTCGCGTTCGCAGCTGGATACCTAATATGTGAAATCATTGAAATAGGCGCAGTTTCGGTAAAAATGGTGCTGAGAATATTATTAGAGGATTGACTACTTCAGCGAAGCTTGTCGAGAGGGCTGACGCTATACATTCTTTTTAGCATAATCAGCCTTTTAATGTTCCCACTGCTGGGACTCAGGCCTCCTCACTAGGAGAGGGAATGGGCCGTAATCCACCACGCAGGCCCAGTGCAGATTGGTGAATGTCACCTGTTTTCGAATTTTTGGTTCTAGGACATGCCGGTTTCCTCACGATGGTTTTTCTTCACCGTTTTGAGAGCAGTGGTGATGAAATAAATTACACAATTAAAGTAATGCTGGCTGGGTTTGAACCCGCGACCTACAAATCGTAAGTCGGGTCCGATACCACTCGGCCACCACTGCTCTCTATTATTGAGACGCTATACATTTGCTGCCAAATACTACAAAAATATTAGAATATGTTACATCTATATTCTAATGGAACAAAAAATACTGTATACCGTATCAGAACCACCTCTTGCCAGATATATCAGCGGCGTCGTTATATTCAACTGATTTAAATCCGTACACCCAAAGAAGGGTTTAGTTGACAACCAGCTTCAGGCAATTGCTATGTACTTGTTTGGAATTAAAAAACAAAAATCTAAGACACAAAATGTTATTGTTTTTTTTTCTTATTTTGCAATTTAAGTTTTTATACACTTCCTTCTTTATTGTTTGTGTAGCTACCTATGTGTGGTAAATAAAAATGTTTATTTATTTATTATTTATTCATTTAATACTTTATGCACAAACGTACAGCGGCGGACTTAATGTCTTAGGCATTTTCTACCTGTCGACCTTAAGGTGATGCAGAGAAAGAAAAGGCGGTAGGTAAATAGTGGTAGGTGCAATAAAAGAGAAAGAAAAGGCGAATAGGTACAAGAATAGATATACTAATAAACCATAAATACATACACAAATTAATAAATTATCTACTTATATATCTACACCAATAAAGTCAAACAATTTTCATGTTTCATTCGATATAAAGTCTTTTTCCATTAAGGTACCGCTAAGGTAAAACGAGCAAGTACTGTCGCACTCTGCGACGATTTGTGTGAGGGATCGTATTTTTACTATAATGAAATGCTGGATATCGTAAAAGATCTTTGTATTTTTCTTCAATAATTCAATAAAAGATACGAACGAAAAGAAATCCCTTAAACTAGGCACTTCTTTATTCTACTCAATTTTTAAATCTATTCTAGAACAACAAAATCCTTAAAAGTATATTTTACATGCCAGTTCGTTAACCTAACTCATGCGATCTCCTTGCGATATCACAATACCTACAAGAACCCTCTTCCAATCAGTCGCTTCTGCGAGTTCAGCAAATCTCTCATTTCAATACCACAGCCTCCCCACAAGCAGAGCACTAAGCTCGCGATAACCATATCTTTCCCGCTAATACAGCAGTATTAAGATAATCCAAGTCCCGACAATTACATTTAGATACACGCCTGGCATCCAGCCAATCCGATCATAATTGACAGAAAGATTGATGCCTGTCTGTGGCCTGATGATTTGATCATACGTATGAGAAGTTTTGTAAACGGTTCCACTTAATATCTTTATCGATTTTGTTACAAAAAACCAAGATATATTTTCGCCCTCATTCTGAAGAAAGTACATTTTTTGAGATGATTTGATTTTGCCTCGATATAAGAAACACTATATGTATTTATTTAGGTACTGTTCGGGAGTTAGTACGCCATACCGTTTACCAAACTATCCAAAACCAATACAGCAAACTAGTAAAATCCTTTACTAAAACACAAACAATCTATTTATTCTACCTTATCTCCTGCGTTTAGCTCCGAAAAAAGCTACGTTTTAACCCGTCATCTTTATCTTCAAGAAGAATAGCCGAACGTTGTGCGGGCAAAAACAACAGATTTGGGCAAAACTTTGGCTAAAAGTAACTGATATACTGCTAGATAATACAGTCTCAGATGGCACATTGCTCAAGCTAACGAGGCTTTACTGCCCTCCTCTGGCTCGTAAATTTAGGCCCACTATTCTTTTCCCGGTAGAATTTAGTAAATTTATTCCTTAGCGCAGGGAATTCGACGCATTTGTAACGGTTTGATGTGATAAAACCAGCACCAATACTTATTTTCTGCATAATGTTAGGACTTTATTGTTGTTTTGGCGTCGATACTGAGGACATAAAGAAAAGGACAAAGCTTGTTCACGAAAATGCTGAATATGTCTCTAAGCAAATCCGTAAAAAGAACATTATTTTGGTTGTAATAGCATAAGCATAATCAGCCTTTTTAATGTTCCCACTGCTGGTACTCAAACCTTCTCTCTAGGAGAGAGATTGGGCCGTAATCCACGAAACGGGCCCAGTGCGGGTTGGTAAATGTAACATGTTTTCGAATTTTTTGATTTTAGGACATGCTGGTTTCCTAACGATGTTTTTCTTCACCATTTTGAGAGTAGTGGTGATGAAATAAGTTACACAAAGTAATGCGCCTGGCTGGGTTTGAACCCACGACCCGACTCGTAAGTCGGGGCCGTTACCACTCGGCCACCACTGCTCCTACTGCACTGCACTGATTGTAATAGGAATTAAAGGAAAACAATTTCAAGATAATTATCGATTCGTCCCACACTATTCGCTCCCTGAATTCTCATTTCTTTGTTTAAGGACCAACAGTTAATTTAAGAGAGGTTTCCATTACAATAATAATAACATTATAATAAGAAGACCTATCATTTACTTATTTTGTCCTAAAGGTAAATAGTGTTTGTACAATCTATAAAGTAACAAGTTTGGAGATCTGCAAAAATGAAAATCTGAAAATTGTTTGATCAAACTCATTCTCCAAATACTTACATATTCCAAAACAAAAATTTTCAGTAGTGAGTGTACTCCACTGAGGCTCTCTGTCTGTACACAATAACTCAAAAAAACTAATGAATGAATTTTCATTAGGCGTGTGTCTTTACTGAACCGACTCACTGTTCCGAAACATTTTAGTGTTCCGAAAGATTGGAACAGCAGTAATGTATTAAATGCATCATTTGGAACACTAAAACACTCTTTACTTTAAGTGACCTGCAGTCTTTTTAAATAGTGTTAATATAATTAATGACCTGAACTAAAAACATCTGCTTTAAATTATTCTCAAATCAAAATTCAATTAAATAGAACTGTTAGTGTATATGACGCAACGTAACAGATCACGATTCAAAACAGTCAGTGTCTGTGTTTGTATCTTTTGGGCCGTTGTTCTATATGTTCCGTTTGTATCTTGTGAGCCAATGTTTCAAATGTTCCGTTTGTATTTTGTGAGCTGATGTTCCAAATGTTCCTTCTGTATCTTTTGAGCCGATGTTCCAAATGTTCCAAATGACACATATCACTGTTTTGATGCAAATATTCCAATCTAAAAGATGACACACTTTGCCCATGCCTAATTTTTATACCATTTTCACCTATAAATAGAGTGATATATGAGAAAGTTTCAAATATTTCTAACACCTTAGCTGGGGCGGGTCGCTAGTAGTTACTCGTAGATAAAATGTTAGTTAGGGCCACCGGCAAAGAACGCAAATGGCAACTGGAGGACACAGGTGCGGTTTAAGTCAGTAAAAGTCTGACAAGCCCTCGCACTCCACCCTAAACCAGGAAAAGTCATTTGACGATTTCCCACCTCAAAAAATAAAACCTAACTGTTGAACGTTAAAATAATAATAAAAATAATACTATTTAATCTTTAACTTAACCAAAAATATCACACGATAGTAAAAGATCTGTTTTAAATTACTCCTCTTTCTTAATTAATCTTTCTGTTCACGTCATCAACATTAAGATGTCCTCATAACATTCAACACACACAAACTCAGATATAAGTAGATAAACATCTACCTATATCATGTAAGTCTGTATGCATGCTTGTATGACATTGTAATACATTAGTGTATTAGCAGAAATTCTGCCATTTCCCATGTATCTCACAGTTGAGTACCTCGTTAGCATTGTTATTTACAGGGCCCTACCATGACGACTTAAAACAGTCAAGAGAGAGATGGAGCTATATAAAATGTAACTGAAATACAGTGATGCAATCGTTGATGGTGAAACTCATAAATTTATTAAGAGTAGTGATGTAACGAATGTTAGATTTCTCACATTCAGGAATGCGATTATTTGAATTCAATATTCGCGAATGCGAATGTTGACTTTCAAACAAAGTGTTCGCAAAATGTCAAACAGGTTCGACATTTCTTGTCAGCCAAGTTTAAACCGAACATAGAGCTATTACAGTTAGCGGCACGAATCTTGAGCGCTCGGCAAAAAAGCGGGGATCGTTTTGCGCATCCCACAATATCGGCAAGCCAATCAATGTACAAGGACTTCACTCCCCGCCCCCGCATCTCTCTTCATACCACTAAAGAGACCCGACATTTCACTTCTGCGCAAGTCGAACTGTAGAAGTCAGCGCTCAAGATCCGTGCCGGTATCTATACATTAGGTTAATATGAAAAGATTCGTTATGATTTAGTTTAGTTAGTATTATTGAATTTGTTAAATTTAAGTGTTAAAAAAACATGACTATGACTCCAAACTTCGCTAACATATGTTTCACAATTTATGACACTGAAAATGTGAAATGCAAGTTGTGTGATAGAAAAATATTAAAATAAACATAAAATTGTAAAATCATATCAGTTGTAATGTCATTCTATATCCATTCAATTAATAAATTGTACCTTTTTAATCGTGAAAAACATTCGCATGTTCCTTGCGAATACGAGTCCGAATGACGAAAAATGTGCGTTACATCACTAATAAAATTAAGAGCCTATTCACTCTAGTCTTGAAGACGCCTAAAATGATTCTTGATTATTTTTAGTTTAAAAAAACCTATTTTAATAATTGCTGAAATCGATTTACTGGCTGATTCTGAACATACTATTTTCAGGATGTGAGTTCATTATGTTAGATATGGTGTAAAATGAATACCACTATCCGATTTTCGGATTCAATGCCAAAAGCCCGCTATAGTAGTGGCTGGCCTGTTTGCCAGTTTACATACACGTGCGTAAATAAATAAGTAAGACTTACTAAAGAATTACTAAGTTTAAGGGCCAATTTATATACAATTGGAAGTGGTCGGCAACAATGTAGCTAGAAGTTCCAGTGTAAAAAACCAGTATCGCTTGAAAAGTTCCAAAAAGCTTTTTATTTTTTAAGTGGCAAATTATCCAGTTACTTCTACCGCTCTAGGACGGAGCGTGAGGGCGTGTCAAACTTTTACTGACTAAACCCACTCCTATTTTCCCTCTTTGCTTTCGTTCCAGGGCCCTAGGGTTCTCTTTCGCACTACCCATGGCCGACCCTGGTGAGCCCTAAGGTAGACAATAAAATAATACCATTTTCTGCTCTATTTTACCAAGACCACGCCTGTTTCGACGATTCCACATATTATCTAGTTATGTTGACAGTTGGGACATAAAACTATAGCAATTTTATATCACAACATAAATTTTGCCAATAATTAAAACAGTCACTGAATTTCACTCGAAAAAAACTGTCTAAAACTTGCGTATTCATTCGGTAGGACCTCGAATCTTGTGATATTATAAGAGCCAAAGTCCTGACTCATTCACAGACTCATCAACGTCTAGCCTAAACCTTAAGAAAAAATCTAGAACGCTGAAATTTTGCACAGGGGTTCTATTTATGATGAATACAAAGAATAAAAAACTGGGCAAGTGCGAGACGAACTCGAGCACGGAGGGTTCCGTATCTTTGTCTTCGTTCCAAAGGCCCCGGGGTGCTCTTTCACACAAACCATAGGCCCAGTAGGTTTTGACCCTGCTGAGCCCCTACGGTTTTGCCGACACGACATGACACATGATGCGCGCGTGGCGCTATGCGCCGTCTGCGACTCGGGCTCGGTCCAGACGATTACCGGACGGTCAGACGACGAACTACCCATTGCTCGCTGTCTGCAAGCCCACACTTAAGGTGGCTGGAAATCGGGGTCGGGATTCCGGCCACATACAACCGAATCAAAACAAAAGACGACCATTTTCTATTCCCACCATCACACAAACCATAACAAAATTAAAAATCCATCTCCATACTCAGATAAGTGAGACAATGCAAGGCATAAATCGACCATTATCACCGGGGTAGCCGTCGCCCGGGCCGTTTGATTCAATTCTGCGAAGATTTAGTGTCGCCCTTCCGACACCTCACCTTGCCTTGAACATCGTCTCGTTGCTAATTGAATCGGCTGGCATATGTGAGGTCAGGCGTGTGTGGCCAGGCTCCTCGTACGAACAAAAGATACGCGTCAGGCTTTGATAGTATATATAATCCTTCCGTTTCTTGATTGCATTGACGGGGCAAATTGTTTCACAGAGCTGCAGCTTAAATTTTAGCTCGTATATGTCACCGGAAAATTGTAAACGCCGTTAGATTGTAAAATTGTAAACTATTTTTTCTAAATAAAACACGGTTATGTTATGTTCTGAAGGTCATACAAATTTTTATTCTGTGGGGTAACCGAACCTGCGACAGGAAGTGCAGCAGCCGATCGCTCAACTACTGTGCTGGCCGTGTTATCAAGTTTTATACTAATACTATTTTATTTTTATTAGGGTGCTGTACGTTTGTGCATAAAGTATTAAATAAATAAATAATACTAATACTGACATATTTTATTTGATTAATGTTATGATGACAAGGTATGTTTTGGATTCCTAATTCCCACACATGCTTATTACTGCATATGTATAAGCTGCTAACATTTACTTCAACATTGATGTTCGTCCTTCTTTGTGCTATTTACTTTTACCTCTAGATTACACCCATGGAAACTTATTAACTTTTAGTCAGACATTCATATTTCTAGGGCTTAAATATATTACTAAAGTTGTCATCCATATCTTTACAAACAATATAAAAATAAAATCTGTCTGTTCACGAGAGTTTTGGGAACACATTCATTGTGCGTACTGCCAAGGAGTGAAATTCCCTGCCAGAGGCAGTGTTTCTTCATGGCTTCAACTTGGGGATCTTTAAATCAAAAGTGAATAGGTTATTTCTAGGTAAGCGTGCTTCATCATCAACCACATCGTCGCTTTCCATCTGGTGAGAAAGTGGTCAAGCGTGAGCCTAACAACATTACAAATAAATAGGTTTTTAAATTTCACGAAACTTAGACTGCTCCCACTCTTGTCACACGAAGTCACACTTCATCGACCCCCGCCCCTCGCTTGGACGTATGCCATAATTTATGAATGGTCCCTAAGTGCAAGCAAACCATTTTTTATACTTAACTAGTTTCTGCCAACGGCTTCGCCGGCGTGAAAGTGTGTTTTTCCATACAAACTTTGGACCCCCGTTTCATCATTGTGAATTCAGGAGAATCCTCTCTTAGTGCTCGCCTACGTTTTAAAAAGAAAGCTTTCACAAAATTTTGCACTCCTAATTGCAGTAGTCTCAGCTGTGCGTTGATATGTCAGTCAATTAATTTTTTCCTTTTATATACATAATATATATTTGTTTAGACTAGTGCTTATTCAGCTGAATCTGGATCGAATAACGTAATATGCTCTAGAATAGCCCCCAAAATCTTTTTTCTTAAGTTTTAGTATTTTGAAGCCTTTTTTTTGGTTGGTAAATCATCTTATGACATCCCCCGCTCTTGGGCGGGGCGGGAGATAGTGTCAGAATTCTACTTACTAAAAACCCTACAGTTGCTGACATCTCTTTGAGGCGCGCGTCGAACAGTACGCGACTTGATTGAGCTCGATCCGGACGGTTACCGGACGATCGGACGGTGAGCCAGCCATTGCTCGCCGTACGCAAGCCCACTCCTACAGTGGCCGGAAATCGGGATCGGAATCCCGGCGGACCACCATAACCTTTCTTTACCAGCATTTTGCAGGTGAGGAAAGGTTAAGGTGGTTATCTGTTTTGTACGTTAAAATACGACTGGCGGCCATCCATTACACGTGTTTATTTACGGAATTATAATCATTTAAAACCATCAACACATTGTACACCCTCTCAGCTCAGCTAACTCTGTTGAATACTTTTTCATGGAATAACCATTCAATAGGGTTAAGATAATATTCCGTTAAAAAATACGTGTTACGGTCGTAATTTATATTTAATGAACATACAAACTTAATTCTGCCTTGCAAAATGAAAAATACTTAAGAAAATTTGAATTTCGCGGGCTAGCCTGTAACCTCCACCTTAAATAAGCTGGCCCTAATATACAGGATGTAAGGGACAGGTTTCCGCAAACTTTAAGGGCTTGCTCAGAAGACGAAACTGAACATTCAACAAGATTTTTTTTCAGGAAACGAAAAAATATTGGCCTCTCCATTATACCACCGAAACCAGCATGTCCTAGAACCAAAAATTCGAAGACATGTGACATCCACCAAACCGCACTGGGCCCGTGTGTTGGATTACGCCCCATTCCCTCACCTAGAGAAAAGGCCTGAGTCCCAACAGTGGGAATATTATAAGGCCGACTATGCTATGCTCCATTATATAACCTGTCCAATCAAGTTTATAATTCTGTATGAAGAGGCCGATTCTTTTTTCGTTTCCTGAAAGAAAAATCTTATGGAAGGTTGTTCAGTTTCATCTACTGAACAAACCCTTAAAGTTTGCAAAAACCTGTCCCTTACACCCTGTATAGTTAAGTAAAGACTAGGCAGTCATAGTCTGCATACATTCAAAACGTCTAGACAGATTTAAAAAAAAATCATGCTACAATCTTGCTTTGATCATAAAGTTGCATTCCACCTCCACAAGTCCCATTATAAGCTAACATTTCATTGTTTGACGCTGAAAACGTAATAACATCATTAGTCGACGCTTCCGAATGTGTCGGTCTATTATTAAAATCGCATCCCCAACATATAAGCTAGCAATATAACGAGTATGCGCTATTAGTGTTACCTCGGGAAATCACTAGACACGAGTGAGCGATGTGTTTGCCGAGCATTTTGAAGTCGAGTGGCTATGTCGTGTGGTTCAATTGTCTCTTGTTTGGCGTGTGTTTAACTTTGTAATGAGTTTTATCAATAAATATTTGTATAGTAGAACAGTCTGAACTGACTGTCAGTCTGTCTTTTATCATCTCTGTTATAGTGGATACAAGTCATGGTAAAAATATGAGGTACTATTAACTGTTAATAGAGAGGAGATTACTAATACATTAAAAAAAAAAATTCCTGAGATCAATTATGTGGTTCGTGCCTACCTAAAAATCCAACTGATTTTCTAATGCTCCAAATTCGCAATCATAATTACTAGACAATGCGACGGACCGCGAATCTCGAACGCGGGATTGTGTTCCCGAGAAAAACACGATATTACCAAATGCGTGAATCATCTGAACAATGTTTGCGACAGTTATGGCAGCGTTCTCCTGAGTTATTGTGTTCCAGACTCAAATTTACTGTGATTTAACGTCTACCGGTCGTTATTTTTCTTGCCGTTTTCCTTGTGGCTTGCGAGTGGTTTCAGAATAGGACCCGTAACGTAATGCTTGAAAGTGCTAGAGGGCTCGTTTATTACCGTTTTGCTGCACCTGGAAACTATTGACTAAAAGGTTAACTTTTCTATTACAAAACTCATTATTTCTTTTATAGAGAAACTTATCACAAAATTACTCTTTAACAATAACTTTTGATTCATTCAAACAATTTCACAATCAGGCTACCATTAAACGTTAAATATTTAAAGCCGTCTCTATCGGCGACCCAGCTATCGAAATGCATTAAACACAATCTTGAACCAAATAGATTTCCAATCCACTTCCCGAACAAAACGTTTGATTAAAATAAAATCCACTTCTCACAGTCCGATGTTAGACATTCAGTCTGTGAAATGAAGCATCAAATCCACAAAAATTAGACAACTGAACAATTTAGCTCGAATTTCCGCTCGTACGGGCCATTTAACCCAATAAATTTAGACCATTACCCTTGTCCGAGCGGCCCGCAATAAAGTGCTTTAAAGCGCCCGTGTCGCTTTGAAAACTCGTTACGTTTTTTTAAAGCGAAGACAGAAATAAAATTAATTTTGTATAATTGGAGAAATTATAAAACGTTTGGATGACATTCCGGACGTTCGGTTCGGGGCCCTTGTATTTATATGTGCGAATTGGCATTCGTATGTATTGGAAGGGTGCTAAAATGTTTTCCGAATTGTTATGGAAGGATACTTTTAAAATGGGACTCGGAGCCTTTTCAATTGGAGGTCATAAAGACTCGAGAGAATTGATACTTGGATGAAGTGTAGCTCAGAATTTTTGGGAAACAATATGATACAATTTGATGATCTTTCTGTTACTAGACATGACAATGCGTACCGCTTCTAGCTACGGAAAGTAGTTTCATGGAGCCAATGAGAAGTAACAAGTTTACATTGTAACTTTTGCAAACAATAAACTCAACTCAACCCTCTTTAGTACTAACGTTAACGAGGCATCAACC
Source organism: Mythimna vitellina (assembly GCA_949316375.1). Taxonomy (NCBI): domain Eukaryota; kingdom Metazoa; phylum Arthropoda; class Insecta; order Lepidoptera; family Noctuidae; genus Mythimna; species Mythimna vitellina. The sequence continues at coordinate 8,694,858 of OX438703.1, read as the reverse complement.
TGTAACTATGCACTTCAGAGCAACTTGTTAAAATCAGTCTGGTATCGCTCCGTAACAGAGAAAGGCGAACGCGAGTTAATCTGCAACATCAGTTAAGCTGCATCTAAGCTGTTGATAGCTGTACCTTTACGAAACAGGGGTGGCTTTGTGCTTCGGTGCTATGTTTGCAGAATTCGGTGGCAGCTAATACAACATCAGCAAATATAACATCCGAGAGCATGTTACTGAGCGGATTACGGCCCATTCCTTTTCATAAAGAAGAGGTCTGATTACCAGCATTGGGAGCATACTTATAAGGCTATATTATACTTCTTCTTATAACACGAACGTTTTCACTTCTTCTTCTTCTTCTTCGTGATAGTATGACTTTTGACAGGATAGAATGGAAGAAAAAAACGTGTTGCGTCGACCCCAAATAAGATGGGACAAGGGCAGGAAGATGATGATGATGATACTTCTTCTTATTATTATGCTATTCATGCAACTTTGTTTTGACTATCCGAAATATCAGGACTTTTTTTAAAGTTTCTTAAGGTAAGTCAAACGTTTTCCTTTGTAGTTAATTAGCATGCATATTGCAAAGTGTCTTTCAAAACTGCTATTTTGTGTGTTGCATTGAAAAATAGCAGTTTAGACTTTCGTGCAATTCATAAAACTGCATCAAAACTGTCGATTGAGTGCACAATCTGCTACAGTTAGAACTGCACGTGAGCTACCAATTCAAACGAACTGTTTTGTTATACAAAGGAACACATCGGGCAAAAATATTTGGTCAGTGTCTGTTACTAGTATTTTTTGGGTTTCGAATTTCTTTTTTTTTATTTTGGAGTAGCTTTTTCGTGGCCTATTGCGCCGAGCCACTCATCTTCAGGGATTAAAGTGGCTTATCGCACTGCGCGATATTGTAGCTTTCAATAAGTGAAACAATTTTTTGTATTTATTAGATCAATTTTGACGACACGGTTAGCGTAGTGGACAACCAATTAGCTACTGTGCTGCCTGGCACGGGTTTGATTATATTTTAGATTAGATAGTAGTCTTAGGTACAAAGAAGCGAAGAATTTTACATCTTTATGATATCTATTATGTTACCCACCTATTTATTTTAATTTAATTTAACTAAATTTAATTTAACTTATTTTGACTTTATTTAATTTAATTAATTTTTTTTTTCTATTTGCAATTGATTATTAATAATTCCTTATTCTGTATTATTTTTATAAATTTTTTATTGCCTTGTATTCATTTTTATCTGTACCTTTTTATTAATTATTGCATGACCATATAATGTAGAACAATTAATTTAAAATGCAATTATTATTAATTTACCAAACTTTGTAAGTGCTGTGCACACTTTTAGGTGAAGAATTCGCTGGGTTAATTGTATATTAATAAGACTTTTTTTTTGTAAATGTATCGGCGAACTATTCGTTGGAGTGCCGTAATAAATTAATAAATAAATATTCCTGTCTATATATGAAACTGTAACTATTAGTGAACGCATATAATGAAAATACAAATCAGTACAATATAATCTATCGACGTCAATCTTCGTTGACTTCAAAATTCATGAACAATCCACTAAAATATTTCTCAAGCAACAGTCTCACTTACAAACCGACTCTTCAAACTGAAACTTTAAGTATAAACTTGAAGTTACGAAGTTTTGAGAGCTCTTGAAATAAATACTACAGAGACTCGACTATCAGGCCGTCTGACGTCGATTCGGCACAAACTCGTATATTTAAACTGTGATTAGGCCAACAGGTTGATGGAGACGATGATTTTTGATTGGCTTGAAATTATATTCTTTGGTATGACATAAGCGGCTTTATTCTCAAAGTTCTTGGCCGGAAAGTGTGAGCAGTGGTGGCCGAGTGGTAACGGCCCCGACTTACAAGTTGCAGGTCGCGGGTTAAAACCCAGCCAGGCGCATTACTTTGTGTAATTCATTTCATCACCACTGCTCTCAAAACGGTGAAGGAAAACATCGTGAGGAAACCGGCATGTCCTAGAACCAAAAATTCGAAGACATGTGATATCCACCAACCCGCACTGGGCTCGCGTGGTGGATTACGGCCCATTCCCTCACCTAGAGAGGAGGCCTGAGTCCCAACAGTGGGAACATTACAAGGCCGACTATGCTATGCTATGCTTAGCCGGAAAGGCAAAGAAGATTTTTTTTTCTTTACTTTTGTTGATAGCCTCCTCACAATTTTAGTTGTACGATGTACGTATTTGGTGGACACATTTTGAGTCAATAGAGCCTAACGATTCCTTCCTGTATCTTATAACGTTGAATAAAGCTCTTGCGGGATAGTTCGAAGGAGTTACCAGGGCTCTAGAATGCAAATGGAAACTGAAAGAACACAAGTTGAGTTTAGACAGTAAAAGGCTGATACTCCTTCTCGCTCCATCCAGAGCGAGAGGTATATACCGATTACTAACTAAAAAAAATGTTTGTCTAAAACCCCTGTTAGCAAAGCAATAAATCCAACTAAATCAAACTAAATTATTTATCGAAGAGATAATGAAACAGCCATAGGTATTCGGTGGTTTAGTATTAAATCATCACATACCCACACTACACGACGAACAAACACACAAACTAAATAATAAATCAACATCTGCAGTTGTCTAATAGCGGTGAATACTATCAGCTTACAGTAATACAAAATCAATATAGTAAGCCTTCAATTAATCGGTACTTCGTAGGTTCGGTACGTAAAGCCGATTCGACGAGCTCGCAGTACTTACGGGTGCCATACCAAAAGCTCCTGTGATAATGGCTGCCGAGTTATTCATAATTCAGGTGCTGACGGGAACAGATACAATGGCGGGGGTGACGGGGTATTAAGGGGATGCAACGCGAAATATATTTTCACTGTTTTTCATGCAACCGCTCTTACGCGATTATGACGTTATTACACATTTTTCATTAGATATTTTGGAAACACAGTATCTTGTGGATATTATCTAGGCTTCTATTGAAATCAATTTATAAATTTGTGTAAAACTAATCCAGTAGACCTCTAAAAATCTGCTATTTTTCATGAATTTTGACACTTCAGTATTTACTGAAAAATTTAAAAAGTCAATAAAGTATAAAAATAGAAGCCTTTCACCAATAGGAGAGGAGAATTAAGTTACGAAAAACGCGAGTGAAATCATGGGAGAAAGCTAGTAGACTAGCGTTGCAAAAGGCTACTTTGAGAGCAACGAGGATTATTTTGAAATTATAATGATATCAATTTATCATTAGCTTTTTGACAGGTGCCTACATTGACATGTCAGTGTTGCCGACTTATGAACTGTTCAGAAAATCTTTACTAATGACACCCCTTTCGTTCTCTGTTGTTAATAAAGAAATCATTTTAGTGCACCTCTACCTATTTCCTGTCATAAAAAATAGCACTACTATTATTATATTAAAATAACGTACGTACGTAAGTTATTTTAATATTGGTAAAATAAGTTATTATTTACCATTTTACATATTACAGAAAATACAAAACACGAAGAAACCAATAAATACCTAATTTTGAAAAAAAAAAATAACGTACCTTTAACATAACGTTTATTTGAACTTATAATTTCAAGTCAATCATAAAAAACTTAGAAATTATAAATCAAAATTTACATTAAAAACTTATATATCAAATCAATCTAAAGATATAACACTTCAAAGCAACCCGTTATAAAACACGGCAATTTCATACTTTAACTCCTATTATTTGAAGTCTGTACGTCAATTAGTACCCAAACCATTGTTAATTTCGCTCTGTTAGGTTGAAAAACGAGCTGTACCAACCTAACAAAACAACAATGAAAAGCTGCGAACAATACATGATGTATTTTACCAACTTACTAATATATGAAACTAAATTGACGTAAATTCTGCCTGGCAGCTTAGTACAATAGCTGTCAATTCAGCTTACAGTGAAGTGAATCACAATTATTATGAAATGTTGCAACTTTACAGTTATGCATGTAAACGAGTCACTCAGAAACTGATTAAATTCCAAAGTCGATCACAAGAACACAAGGGATAATAAAAAAACATTGAACACACGAAAGAAGAAGAAAAAAACACTTTTATGTGGCACATAGATAAACACAATGAAATAACAATTATACAGAATCTTAAGGACATGCAGTTCGACATAAATTTTCACTGTTTTTCACACAACCGCTCTTAGGCGATTATGACGTTATTACACATTTTTCATTAGATATTTTGGAAACAGTATCTTGTGTGTGAAATAAATGTATAAATTTGTGTAAAACTAAACCAGTAAAGATCTCTGAAAAACGGTTTTTTTGCGTGAACTTTGACACTTTATAATAACTCAAAAATTAAAAAGTTTAAAAAATTATAACAATAGAAACCTTACAAATTTAATCAAGATTCTGAATGACAACAATTTTTTTCAAAAACTTTTAAGGGTTTAAAAAAACACGTATTTCCTGGAACTGGTTTTGTAAAAATGTTCGAGTAAATCACGGAATTATCGAATGCTAACAGAGTTTTCAGGCGTTATCTTTCTTTTTTCGCGTTGCCTCTTCGTCAAAAATCGCGTTGCATTGCGTTAGATGAAGTAACAAGCTTTTAAACCATGCTCGATGTTGACGATAGGCGAGTAAAAAATGAGCCTTTTAATACATCAGCATTGCCTTCATAAGGTTAGGCTTAGGAGTAGGCCAGGCCAGCATGAGTGTTCGAAAGCGTTACCGCGGCAAAAACGACATGTTTTTTGAGTTATGTCGCCCTTGTCGTAAATGAGTGAAGTATAAAAAAACAATTCACTTTGGAATAATATAATATACTAGCTTTATGCAGAGAGAGTTTGAGCAGTGGTGGCCGAGTGGTAACGGCCCCGACTTGCGAGTTGTAAGTCGCGAGTTCAAACCCAGCCAGGCTTATTACTTTGTGTAATTTATTTCATCACCACTGCTCTCAAAACGGTAAAGGAAAACATCGTGAGGAAACCGGCATATCTTAGAACTAAAAATTCGAAGACATGTGACATCCACCAACCCGCACTGGGCCCGCGTGGTGGATTACGGCCCATTCCCTCTCCTAGAGAGGAGGCCTGAGTCCCAGCAGTGGGAACATTGTAAGGCCGACTATGCTATGCTAGATACGAAAAAAAAAATACGAACAAATACTCTGACAGTAAACAATAACTGCCCACAATTGTCTACAAAACGAGAACGCTAAACGCTATCTTTTAACATTGAACATTTTTATTTAGCTCGACACATAGGAATTGACGCGTCAAACACAGAAGGGAGCCCGGAGGGATGAATCGTCAGAACCTATACCTAACAATTTTATACACGAATTTTACTGTCCATAAATATTTCTGGCAAGTTCTGCCAACATTTTATACTTTTGTACGATTTTTGTTCGCATTCCTTGAGTAGTTTATGCTTAGTACTCATAAACGTCCAGTTTTTATGGTAGAAATCAAGGAAAGTGGGGTGTCGGTAACTGTGATAGATAAACAGCAGGCCTAGCTAAGTTACGACCGTTTCGTTTCGATTATCTTTCGTCGATCGTCGGTCACGCCTCCTATTCCATTGTTCTGACCACGTGACTGAGCGTTGAGATGACGTCAAAACAAAAGAATCGAGCCGATCGTCGAAAGCGAAATGAAACGGTTGTAACTTGGCTAGGGGGGCAGCTGTAGTTTTCTTTCAAATTAGAATGGGCTATGTAGTAATTTCATGATGGAAAATCAATTGCTGCAGCAAATCTGGTTACCAATGTCACCAGTTCCAAAATGGGAAATGTCCCGTGATCCCTTATGAGCATTGATGGGCCCAGTAGTAACAGCCCCAACTTGCGAGTGGTTCGTTGTGAGTCGTCTATTTATCTAGTCTCTTTTCTCACGCAGCTCAAACCAAAAATAAATAGAAATAAGCAACATCCTAGCCACGACCACCACTTCTCAGTGAAATGTCTCAGTTCGTTGAGAAAAATTCCTGAAACCTTAAAATATCGCTCAAAGTTCGTCGCAGCTTCGTCGTGGTCTCCCTTCATATACAAATAAAATACACAGACACGCTCACTGAAGAAAGCGAAGGTAATTTGCGCACAAAACACAATAACGCAAGATATTAATTAACATCTAGTCTAATAAGAAGCTCCCCAAACGTCCTGTCATTACGTAAAAACAGGTCAGGTAGGGTGAGCACACGCATTGTCGGCCGAGCCATTTCCTCACAATACACACTGTTAATCACTCACGCGATTCCCCGTAATATCATGCCTTAACAAGTAACGCGAACAAATGACCCGAGTCGTCGGCAATCATCACACGAATGCGAAAATCTTAAGCGAGATTAGTGTTCGCTCTTGACCTAAATCGAGGTATGAGGGATATTATAATAATTACAATAATATTTATTATTTTCTTTGAAGTACGGTCGTAACGCTTAGTAGCCTTTATTAACAATGAAAATTTTGATCCCCCAAATCGCTGGAATTTCTACGAATCGTAAATTCTCGAATTTGAATATTGTATTGGACTTTGAAAGTGAATTAACAGTTTTATTATTCAGCAGGTCCATTATAGTTCGATTTTGAGTAAGTAATATTAATGTATAAACAGATGATATTTGTGCCAATAATTGATAACCTACTTGACTAGGTTAACCATTTTGCAATTCTGTTTAGTTGAATTAAGGGAGGTAGGTATGAGAGAACGGATTACAGAAACTATAAGGGATTAATCACTAGGATTAAACTGTAAGTTATGGAACTAGTGCGCGATAGATAATGTCAGGAGCTTGGAGATGGCTTACGGTAAAATTCATGTGGAGGTTAGGTATAAATAATGGCGACAAAGGTATAGGTGCTACTCTAAACTTTTGTTGACTGAAATTAGGTTGTTTTATCGGCACTTCAAATAATTTAAAGAAAGAAAGAAAGAATATATGTTTATTTGGCACACCATGATTCATTAATCAACAAATAATTGATTTACCCACAAAAATAAAACTTAAAAAAAAAATAAGGAGAAATTAAATTAACAATAAAAATATGTCTCACGGCCACGCCAAATAGGTCCAGTTCAGCATAATGCCAGACAACTACGCAGCAGTTGCCTTTCGCTGGTTTTCAACTGAACCTTAGATTTCCATTATTAACACCTTGTTTTACAAAATAACCTTGTCATCAGTGACCCAGTTATTTTGTACTCAGAGAAAACCCCAAACTCCTTACTCAATGACATCAAACGGAACGAACTTTAGTATCTAAATACATAATAGGGTGTCGGTCAAATTGCTCATCCGGACTATTTCGTGTTTATTTACCGGCCAACAGGGTATAATTGCGCTGTAATCAGCTAGCTGGTGTGCCCACGGGACGGAATTGCGGTGAACGTAAATAGCTCTCGCATAGACGACAACTATGGCATTTACCCTGTTTATACTCTATTTGGAATTTATTGGTTTACAAGTTACTGCCAGCGGCTTAGCCCGCATGAACATACTCCTGCGATTAAAAGTATCATATTATATGCCATTTCAGAACGTGGTCTACCCGCATACCAAGTTTTATTCGGGTTTTTAGTCAGTAAAAGTCTGACACTATCTCCCGCTCCGCCCAAGAGCGGGATTTGTCATAAGATGATTTTCCCACCTAATAAAAAAAAATACTATTTAGCCATTCGAGTGTAAAAATGTAAAAGACATATACACACATACACACTCACTCTTTTACCTTTATATTATAAAGGTAAAAGGTGATAGTGTTTTAAATTGATAGGAAGACAATTTTGCATCAACATTCTTTAGAAGATTACATATACAGTATCTGAAATTTAAAAAAGTGGTGGTTTAGCGATTTTACCTTTCCACTGTCAAAATTATCTGCCGGAGTCTGTGTGTATCCTAATAGCTGTAACCTAGAAGTCCAAAGTCAAGAGTGAATAGATTACTTCTAGACAATCGTGCTTTACCATCAATCACATCATCGCTTACCATCAGGTGAGATAGCGGTCAAGCGCGAACCTATCAAGAATAAAAAAAATAGGTTACGTCACCCGCAGTAGAGTTCACAATTCAATGGACTATTACACGACGAAGATAAAAAATAATATTTCATATTTTCGTATCTCAAAAAAACCTAATAAAACCAATTTCGACTTCTACGCAGACAAAGTCGCGAGCAAAAGCTAGTAATAAATAATTTTAGAATATCCTAGATATCGCATATAAATATCTGTTCGTAGTACCTCCCACTTTATTTACTTGGTAATTGAATCCTTATTTCCATAGCAACTAAACACATACTTACGTTTTTATTTGGATTCACGTGTGTCTTACGAACCTGAACGTCCACCGTTGATTGATTCCCAATCTTCACAATGATCGCTTCAATGATCTGTCAAATGGGAAATATTGTAGTGTAATCATTACGCTCGACGAACACAATTGAACGGTAGAAACCAATGACGGAATGTCCTAATAAAACTTAGAAATTATATTGTTTTTGAGATCAAAGGATATACAGGAATGTAGGTATGTTAAGTTTTTGTGAATTCTAGTATTTGGGAATGAAATTATATCATACATAATGGGTTACTTAAAGTGCTCGTAGCTTAAATAATAAAAGCCTCACGGGTAGATCTAGAAGGTCAGACCGTAGATGAGCGATCATTTTAGTATGCTTAGATTCCTCCGTGCCTCGAAATCATGATGAGGTCTTGGTGCCGGATGTCATTTGTAGACCATTGATAGCCGGTGACGAGTCTTGCCAAGGATATCATGTTACGCCATTAGTGGGTTATGAAGGTCAGATAAATAGACGCTTCTTGTAAAATAAAAAATAAAATAAAAACTGTACAAAGAACAAGTACCATAAAATACTGGTAAAGTACTGGCAACCTACCTACTGGTAAAATACTGGGAACATACCTACTGGTAATACACTGAGAACATACCTAGTGGTCAAATACTAGCAACATATCTACTGATAAAATACTGGAAACATACATACTGGTAAAAGACTGCAAACATACCTACTGATAAAATACTGGGAACATACCTACTGGTAATATACTAGGAACATACCTACTGGTAAAACACTAGCAAAATACCTACTGGTAAAATACTGGCAACATACCTACCTACTGGTAAAATACTAGAAATATACCTACTGGTAAAATACTGGAAACACATCTAGTGGTAAAATACTGGAAACATACCTACTGGTAATATACTAGCAACATACCTACTGGTAAAACACTAGCTACATACCTACTGGTAAAGTACTGGCAACATACCTAGTGGTAAAATACTGGAAATATAACTGCTGGTAAAAAACAGGTAAATTACTTGTCAAATACTGGTTATCAACTACATTTTGAGGAGGTAAATACTCAAATAACTCCCGGTCTGGGTGGAGCCAGACTTTTACAAACTAAAACCCACCTGTGTTCCTTCAGTTGCCCTATGCGTTCCAGGACCATGGTACCTCTTTCGAACATACCCGCAGCCCTGCTCATCATTACTACTCACATCTCTTGACTTCACCAGTCTCGGGAAACAATCGTGAATCAATCACCACGTCATCATTCCCCTCGTCGTCATTACTCTCAATAAACAGCTCATAATGGCCGCCTCATTGCCTGCCGCGATAGGATTTCTAATTAGCCACCACATAATGACGTCTTAAGCGGTGCACTATTTATACGGAGGAGGTAACGACGTGTTAATTTCTTCGTTAAACGTCATTAGATTTTATGTTGTACTGGGTTATGTTAAAACAACGCTTTGACGTTTACCTAATGTTTATTATCTTCTCTGATTGCACGGGAATTATCTTAATTTACATGAATGTAAATGAATGTAATATTAATCAACTCATAAAATAGTATAATAATAAATTTGCATTGGCAATGATGCGCTCGTTGAGTCGAGGCTTCAAAGTCTTGAGCATCGACGCCGAGTTGCTAGTCTGTCGGTTTTCTACCGGTTGCATTTCGGGGAATGTGCGTCGGAATTGCATAACCTAATTCCACCTAGCCTGTTCTATCATCGGACCACCAGGCGTACGGCAATGCGCCACCGGTATATGGTGGATATCCCACCTATACGCATGAAACGTTTTGGGAACACATTAATTGTGCGTACAGCTAAGGACTAAAAATCCTTGCCGGAATCTGTGTTTCCTGATGGCTACCACCCGGGAATCTTTCAGTCATGAGTGAATAGGTTACTTCTAGGTAAGCGCGTTCCATCCGAACCTAACAAGAATAAAAAAAAATTAAAAATAGAAAAATTATAAGCTACAATATTACATAAGCTACATATTTTAATTTTACCTCTAATTTAGAAGGTAATGTAGACTTTTAGAGGCAAGTAATGCTATTATGAAAAAGAACTCTGTTTAATTAGCTCCCATAAAAATACAGTACAAGTAGATTCATACTACAATTTACCGTCTTTCGACCTACGTAAACCATTAAAAACATATTCATCGCTTTCCCGAACACTGATTGATCTCACCATCAAGATTCATCATATCCATAGCCTTTTCCCAACTAGCTTGGGGTCGGCATTCAGTCTAACTGGATACGACTGAATACCTGTGTTTTACATGAAGCAACTGCATAACAGACCTCCACAACCCAGTTACTGGGCAACACGATACTCCTTGGATAGAATGATGGTAACGATTCTCAAAGATCTACGAATTACAACCGGGACCAACGGCTTTTCCACCATCAAGACAAAGTTAATAAAAAGATTACACACAGTTTAATAAAGTAATTTCCCCAAAACCAGGTCATTTTCTTCCAAAATTAATTAGTAGTCATTTCCTGGTTCAAACCTTTCCTTATCGTCCAAGTTAAATCCTTTCAGTAATTAAAATCCAAAAAACTCAACCCTAATTAAATCTATAAAATATGTTCATAACATGTTAATAAGAGGTATTGCAACTCGCATAACATATTTAAGGCGTCATTACCGTCTAATGGGACACAATCGCGACGTAATCAGGGCCCTACCTGGGGGCCTGGGGCCCTACAATGTCTCGTAATTATGTTAGGGCCCGTTCATCTTGAATTTATGGCGTGTTGTATCAATTTTCACAACGTTTCTGCGGTTCTGTAGAAGGTACTTGTTAGGCTCTAAGTGGAAGTGCGTTTAGTTGTTATTAATGTGGCCTTGTTTGTGTGCGTTTAGTTGTTCGTGTTACGTCTTCATTAATGAAGATGTATGCTGAGAATAAATGGTGGATGGGTTTTCTTAAAGGATGATTTGAATGAAAATATAGTTAGTGCTAGCGTGAGGGCCTGCGCGAATGACCATCAATTTAGAGACATGCGGAACCGCGTGTAAAGTCCCACAGAACTCTGTCAAAAAGGGAGTATCCTCCGTCCAGATGTGTATTGTGTCTGGTCTAGGCCACTTCTCAATAATTGATATAGGACTGTTGTATATGTTCTAATCATGCGGAGAACTCTAATAGATTCTAAAGAGGTTTATAATTTTCCCACGCTCTCTCGCTCCACCCTTGTGCGGAGCGGGAAGGCGTGTCAGACTTTTACTGACTAAAACTCATTCGTTTGTTCCTTTTTTGCCTTGCGTTCCAGGGCCCCGAAGATTCATTTTCTCTTAACCCATGGCCCCAATAGGCCCCGACCTTGCTGGGCCCTACGATTTGTTGACATCTCCTTGAGGCACGCGTAGAACACTACACGCCGTCGATGACTTGGGCTCGGTAAAGCATCTCTGCTTACCCCAGCTGCAGCTCAGCATCAGGTGGGATCGCAGTCAAGCACTGGTTTATATCAATAAAGAAACACATTATGGTTGCTTTTTTTGAGGTGACAGGTGGCAGAGCGAGAGGGCGTGTCAGATTTTGACTGACTAAAACCATACCTATGTTCTTTCAGTTGCCCTTTGCATTCTAAGAGTACGGCTTTCTCTTTCAGAAGTCAACCCATAGCTCCAGTAGACTTCAGCCCTGCTGGTGGAGCGAGATTGAGTGTCAGACTAAAATTCAACAAATTCTTATACACACAACCCTGCAAATGGTATCCAATATCTATAAGGCTTTCAGCATGTTCAAAACTGTCATCTTCTTTGTAGAATTAACTAAAAATTACTCTTCATTAAGTCAAGATACAGGTCATAAGTCATAATGGAGAGCAGTGGTGGCCGAGTGGTAACGGCCCCGACTTACGGATTGCAGGTGGCGGGTTCAAACCCAGTCAGGCGCATTACTTTGTCTAATTTATTTCATCACAACTGTTCACAAAATGGTGAAGGAAAACATCGTGAGGAAACCGGCATGTCCACCAAAAATTCGAAGACATATGACATCCACCAACCCGCTCTGGGCCCGCGTGGTGGATTACGGCCCTCCCTTTCCTAGAGAGGAGGCCTGAGTCCCAGCAGTGGGCTGATTATGCTTCACTAAATATACAGGTCATAATCATAAAAGTTAATAACGCTGCAATGCATCGTTTTACACGTTGTACTTAAAGTGAAAATTTGATAAGTAAGTAGGTACTTAAATACTTGGCAAGCTATACTCAAGTTGCGACCCACCGGGCTTTTCCTGGCGTCCCCCTGAGCTTAAAGGAGGTCCGCAACATAAAGTATTTAATACGAGTTTAACTTAAGTTATATACCTAGTTAAGCTGGGAAGCCTTTATCTCGCTGTGGGACACTGCTAACGCTAAGTAAACAGCTACAATATTATCCAAACCATTTTTAAACTAGATATAATGAGACTTTCTTATTTTTTACCGCTAATAATAAATGATTAATTATATTTATTTGGCAAATGGGTTTTTAGGGTTCCGTAGCCAAATGGCAAAAAACGGAACCCTTATAGATTCGTCATGTCTGTATGTCTGTAACTATAAGAACTATACTGTCAAAACTTGGTAAGTAGAGGTAGAAAGTAGAAAAGGTTGATTGATTACACATTGATTTTGAATTAAAAAACATAGTGTAAGCTAGAGTTTGCACGCAATCTTTGACCGTCCGTGTTGAGATCTATAACAATCGTAACAAATATAAAGCATGGGCCACATGGATGTAATCCAGCGTTCAAACAGAGGTCACTTGGTGATCTGTTGGTGCGAATTTGTGGATTGCAAACCAAGCCAACCATTGTGTTGATTGTCGGTTTGGATTACATCTGCTGTTTACACGAACTGCAACAAGCAAGGTCACCTCTGTTGGGACTCTAGATTAAATCTGTGTGGTCCATACTTAAGGCGTATAGTCCCTTGAACATCTGGGTGGAGTTAAATGCAGACATATTTGTACTGTCACTTACGCCCACATAGAGCCCCGCTGACCTTTAAAACCGTTTTCTTTCGAAATATTGATTGATTTACATATACTATGTACATTCTGAAGATCACTTAACCAGCTTTTTTGTACAAACATATTTCTAAAGATCAAAGCCTTTTTTTTTTGCAAAAGTATTAATCATACGAAAAAAACATACATTTTGATAATGCTATTAACCTGGCCGTTACCGAGGAGTTGGCTTCAGAAAGTCACTTTAATTGCAGTGCTCGGGAGCTAGGGTCTTAAACCATTCGCTCAACACCACCGTATACCTGCTCGACGTGGCAACGTGCCGCTCTCAGGCGCCGCACCATCTGACATTAACGAAGCCGTGCCGATGTGGCCACACCCTTAATCCTAGTAAATAACACAATGACTAAAGCTTCAGGGTAGCCCGCGAAATTTTAATTTCCGTACGTTGTAATGATAATGCTCGCATATATTTATACAATTACACTCATTAAAACTATTAAAATAACTCTCTAAGTTAAAAAAGAGCAAACCTGTGCCATTTTAATAATAACTTGACGTTTTACCATGTCTCTAAGTTAGAAAGTTATTACCGATGGTATTAATTAAAATAGTTGTGTAACAATACCGCAAATATGATTTTAGTTGTCATACTATCCCATATTGAACTGCTATTTGCAAAAAACTTTTCCCATTTTGAATTTCGCGGGCTACCTTAGAGCATTAATAGCCTTTTTCGTGCTAAGATATTCAAATTGCAACAGTTCTCTATAGAATTGGAGATCTAGCACAGTTTGAGTGCACAACTACAGTATACAATTAATACAAATTACAAGTTTGAACACGATAAGTAAATGATGGGAACATGACTGAATCTGCATAGCGCGAGCGAACCAGAGTCTTGCTACTCAAATTGATACTGAAATTGAAATCCAACCGTCCTCTCACTGTAATTAAACTTTACCCAAGCTATTTGAACTATCAAAGTTATTTGCATCGGTTTATTTCATAAAACTGGAAATTGTGATATACTTATGTAATGCACGCTGCAATGTTTTTTTTTCTTATGGTTTTGCAAAGCAGTGGTGGCCGAGTGGTAATGACTCCGACTTACGAGTTGTAGGTCGCGGGTTCAAACCCAGACAGGCGCATTACTTTGTGTAATTTATTTCATCACCACTGCTCTAAAAATGTTCACCATTTTGAGAGCAGTGGTGATGAAAACATCATAAGGAAACCGGCATGTCCCAGAACCAAAAATTCGAAGACGTGACTTTCACCAACCCGCACTGGACTCGCGTGGTGGATTATGCCCATTCCCTCTCCTAGAAAGGAGGCCTGAGTCCCAACAGTGGGAACATTGAAAGGCTGATTATGCTATGCTTATGCTTATGGTTTTGAACGGTTTATACATTTAACCAGTGCTAACCTTAAAAAATGTTTAATTATGAAGTTTTTGCAGTCATCATTTCAACCGAAAACGTTCACTGTTGGACATAGGCTTACCCAAAGTGTCATCACAACGAACGGTCCTGTACGTCTCGAATCCATCGGATTCTCGCGACCCTCATCGACCCACCTTGTAGGAAGCCTTCTAACGTTGCATCTTCCAGTACGCGGTTGCCACTCCAAAACCCCCATCGACCATCTGTTTTGCCCACTGCCCACTTAAGTTTAGTGATTCTCCAGATTACATCAGTAACTTTGGTTCTCTAGTGGATATCTTCATTCCTGATGCGATCACGCAAGGAAACTCTGAGCTTAGCCCTTTTCATTAACCTTCGGGTGACTCTAAGCCTTCTGATAAGGCTCATTGTAAGCGACCACGTTTCAAAGCCATATTATTCTCATCACTGGCAACACGCATTGGTCATAGACTTTCGTCAGAACGACATCAGCTACCCTGGGGCCCAAGTCTGCTATTTTTATAAATTCGTCATTCCAACACGATCTCATTGTCATTTTGCTAAAAGTTCGTAATCTGCTAATTCACAATTATCGATCATTGATCGGTCAATGGTTTCGTAATAGAAATGTGGTACAATGACAATATCGAGCTTATTAAAAGCAATGACTGCATAATGACGTTCTAATGGTAGGTCACTGATCAAAGAAACTGTCAAAATTTTTGCAGATTACCGCATACGTCCGACATTCATTTGTCAATATATACGAGATTACCATTCTAGGACATTTCTTTCAATGCATTGTCAGTGGTTGATCATTGGAAAGTCATAATGACGCCATTATATTAGTACATTATCAAACTTGTCAAAATCAACAATAATGAAATCAATGAGACCTGATACTATTCTAATAGCAGACTTGAGGCCCTGGTCTTGGTGTGTAGTTGGTATATTGTTTCGGACTCGATCCATTATTTTAACACCTGTAATAAACATATTGCACTCCATTTATCATTGGCAAACCATGCCTTCGGAATTTTGTTTGTCAAAGACTGACTGTGCGCCATAAGTCAACAATAATAGTAATTGTTATGTTGAAAAAACAAGTTCTCTATAAAAAAATTGAGGTTGAAACCAATATCGGACTTTAGTGCAAGAAATCGTGGTGACCTTACCAAATTTTCTTTCCTATAACTAAGACCTAGATTTTTTTACCCGATTGCAAGAAGGGTTATGTTTTTCGCGCGTATCTTGTATGTATGTATATAATATTCTTTATTACCTCATATCTTCCAAACCGCAGAACGGATTTACATAAAGATTAAGATAACGTTAGAGTCGTCATGATAATCCAAGTGTTCTTAGACAGGTGACGTTGAAAAAAACCAAAATTACGACTGTAAGTGACTTTAGATTTTAGACATATTGACTGCAACAGTCGGGACCCATTAAAATAATCCAGACTAAAATCATTCCATTTAATATGGGTCCCTACTATCACAGTCAATGTTCCGTATAAGAATTTATAATTATTTTTATTTTATGTTTTAATATTAATGCAATTGAATTGGTATCTACGCTACTGGATTGAACTTATTTCTTTAAAGTTTTTTCACACTTATATTTTACGCGGTCGGGTTTTTTACTTTTTAAATTTATTTTTAAACCCCGCACTAAGTACTGTATCGTGGGTGCGTTTCGAAACATGTAAACTCACATACATAAGACATCCGAGATCTGGACTTGACAAGAGCTTAATTCTTGTAACAGCAAAACCTAATAAATAAACACACGATGAAGATTTTCCAACTCTTTTCATCCACAATAACATCGTTTCACAGTGAACAAAAACTCAATTTATTGTCAGCGGTAGTGTTACGTTGTATTATTCCATTACGGCGCGCCCTCCAGTTTAATCGCATTATAATCTCGGCTGTCGTTACGCCGGCAATGAACAATGCGCCTCGATAATTACTCGCCAGCTACTATTTATTGTCGCCTGCCACATTACAGGTGAGGGAAGTGGTTTGAGTTGGAACGAAATGGGGCGTATTGTTTGAGGAGCTTCAATGATGTGGGCGGTACGGACTTGTTAATAAATACTATAATTGAATCATAGATTGTAGACAAGGTTCTGGTTACATTCTATCAGACAATATCACTAGGAAATCTGAATAAGGTGACTGTTATTTGATAATCTTTCAGGTTAAGCAACTTAAGGAATACGAGTAGGTTCTACCCCCCTAGCCAAGTTACAATCGTTTCGAAAAGAGAATCGAAAATTCTCTTTTCGTTGATCGCCTCGTGTCGGCCACGCCTCCGATTCCTTTGTTCTAATGTCATCTCAACGCTCAGTCACGTGGTCAGAACAAAGAGATAGGAAGCGTGGCCGACTCGAGGTGATCAATGAAAAGAGGATTGAAACGAAACGGTTGTAACTTAGCTAGGGGAGCTAGTCAGTTAAAGTTCAACCCTTCCTCTTGCTCCACCCACGCGTGAGAAAGGTTAGTACATGATCTCTCCCCCAACATCAACTACAACAATAAATCTGAAATATGAAATAAAATCTGCTGTGTATTTACGTGATATATTTACGTATGTTCAACCTCATCGACCATTGCTAGACCAATGCCCTGCCCATTGCCACTTAAGTTTGGTCGCAGCGTTGGAAGGCCTCCTACAAGGTGATGACCTGGTGAGGGTCGTGGGAATCCATTGGATGCGAGTCATTTAGAGGAGGTCTATGTCCAACAGTCAAGTGGATGTCTTTCGACTGAAATGATGATGATGAGGGTTTTATTCTTTCATGCCCAAGCAAATTCCACATAGTTCTATTCACTTTCAAGTACCAATACGAGCGAGGCATCAGTGTTCTGTAAAGCACATTGGACAATATCCCTGCTAGTTCTAAAAAGTTACGGTCTTGTGACTCTAGGCTTCATTTCAAAAGTAAACTTGATCTCTTCACTTTTATAACCGAGTCAAATTTCTTGTCGAAAAATCTCGTAATATTTTAAACATAAAACATTTCAGAATTTTAAGGCCGTCGATTTTATAGTTGGTGCAAGAAAAATTCTCTGTAATTCTTAGAATCTAAGCTAAAATATTGGACGATAAAATGTTCATCATTTTACAAGAAGTTTTCATAGCTGACTGTACATAAATACATCAGAGACGTTCGAGCGAGTTAACAAAACAGTCGGTAAAATCGGAAGGTGCCAATTCGCGAGCACTCGCGAGTTTAGCAGTCGCGAGTTGACGATTCAGTCACATTTTTAAATACTTCAATATAAAAAAGGTCAATCATTTAGAAGTTATGGTGGAATAAAGAAACTCACATACATACATCCAAACATACACACATGAGCCCTGAAAACATAACACTCCTTTTTTGGGGCATTCGTGTAAAAATATTAGCCCACCGGTATCGGGAACAAGGTCCAAGCTACTGGCGGTCAGGGCTCCAGAGAAAGAAACCTCCTAACTATACGACCCACGACTTGTATACACGGACACGTCCAGGAGTACCGCATCCTGAATCAAGCCTTTGATCTAGCCACGTAACGCGAGCCTCCTAAGGTGTTGGTCGAGGTTGTTGGCTATGAAGCCATTGTCGGACACGACTATCGGTAAAATGATCGCCGAGTCCACACCCACATGTCGACCACCTCGTGAGCCAAGTCAATATATTAATTTGTTTATCTTTTTCGGCTTTCACGAGGTTCTCGTCATCCGGAACGGAAATGTCAACAATTATTACAGGCCTCTCGCTTCAATCGACTACCACTATTAGGCTTATTGGCTACAATAGTCCGGTCAGTGATGATGAGCCGATGATCCCAGTAGAAAGTGATATGACCATTATCAAGAACTGGGTCAGGATCATACCTGTAGTAAGGCACTTCACATTCCACAAGAGAGTTTTTCAGAGAAAGTTGCTGATGAATAATGGTGGCTACAAGGCTGTGCCTATGCAAGTAATCTCCATTAGCTAGACGAAAATTATTATTATTATTAATATCGTGGTATCGAGTACATATATTCGACTGTGTGTATACTTTTTTTTTAATCATCGAATAACCTCCTTCGCTCTAGATGAAGCGTGACGACGTATTAGACTATTACTGACTAAAATTAAGCTGTGATCTTTTAGTTACCCTTTACATTCCAGGGACACGGTAACTCCCGAATATTCCCGCAGCCCTAGCAGGTATTGACCCTTCTGAGCCCCGTCCATTTTACTGAGATCTCTTTGAGGCGCGTGTGGAACACAACGCGCTATTAAACATATAATTACTTAGCCATAGCTTATTATATTGATTATGCCATATGTCATAATCAGCCTTTTAATGTTCCCACAGCTGGGACTCAGGCCTTCTCTCTAAAAGAGGGTTTGGGCCGTAATCCACCACGCAGACCAGTGCGGGTTGGTGAATGTCACATGTTTTCGAATTTTTTGATCCTAGGACATGCTGGTTTTCTCACGATGTTTTCCTTCACCGTTTTGAGAGCGGTGGTGATGAATAAATTACACAAAGTAATGCGCCGCGACCTACAACTCATAAGTCATGGCCGTTACCACTTGGTCACCACTGCTTTTATAATTTACTTGTATAAAAAAAGTACGCAAGTCGGAAAATTAATAAGGAACTTACCATTTCTATTCCATCTCTATACAACTCAAATTACTGTTACCACTCTGTAGCATTCGCATGTACAAACTAATACAAGTTGTAGAACTAAAGGGCGCCTCCCACGCTCATAATTATGTGTTTTGGATTATGATGGATATGCTTTTGATGTATTCAAACGACGTGCGAAATTACACGAGCCTTGTTACCGTGTAATACATCATCATATACAGCAAATGGTTCCTCCGCTATATGTATGAGGGCTGTCTGTATGTGTCTGTATGGAGATGCTTAGCTAGCTTCTTTTTAGATAGCTTCATGGTTTTAAAGGGTAATTCAAAATTAATTTTATTTAAAAGAGTATTGTAAAAGGGTAATTAACCATTTCGAATAAAAGGCTACGCTCACACATAGTTTTTTTTTTGTAAAAAAGCCTATCAAAAATTTAAAAAAATCTGTCGTAGAGTAAGCATCTGACCGCACGCGAACCACCGACCACAACCACAAAACGCCACCAATCAATTTCTCTTATACACGATGACGTCAGTGGGCGCTGGCGCTACACACTACAAATCATCGCTGCTCGCTCCTTGTGGCCAGCATCGACTACTATATGCGAACACAAAACGTTGACACATACTACTCTCCTTTCGTTTAAGTTGAGGATTTCGAATCAAAGGTATAGACGCACTTCGTGCTTTTTAACTAAAAAATGAATATAGAATTATTTATATCGGAAATTCAATCGTAACAAGCATGGGTTCAAAAAAGCAGCCAGCAACCGCAAGTGTCTATCCCCGACTCCAAGTGGCTTGCTTTGCACCCGCTTCTAGCTTCAGGTCGCGACATTTGTAAGTTTTTTTTTAAGGTGGGAAATAATCCTATGACTCCTCCCGCTCTATTGTGTCAGACTTTTACTATATAAAACCACACCTGTGTCCTTCAGTTGCCTTTTGCATTCTAGGACCACGAGTTTCTTTTCTGAAAAACCCCGTGGCCCTAGCGGGTTAGATAACGCAGCACGTGAAACATTACGCGCTGTCGACGACTTGGGACTTTTGGGATTCTATCCGGACGGTTAACGTACGGTCGCTCATCGTCCGCAAGCCCGCGCCTACCGTAGCTGGTTGTCGGGGTCGGGGTCGCAGCGGCTGGAATGTGAGGATGTCCCTTCCCTTACGCATGCGATGGCATTTGTGGTTACCATGTGTGGCCCCTATGGGGCCAGGCTAAGTTGAAGAAAAATATGTAATAAGATATTTTTTCATGTTTGAGATATTGACTTACAACTGTTTCAAGAAGCAGCTGATTTAAATATTTGCAGCTGATATGTTAAATAAATAAAAAAGGCTAAGGCCCACTTTTTGGAGAATTAATGTCGCAAAATTAATTTGACAAATTGTCAAAAGTGCGTTTGCTGCTGTGATTGATTGAATGAATTTTCATAATAAATTCAATTCACAACAATTTCAAGAACCAATCACAAATCGTTATTTCAGTTTAGTTTGTGGTGTGTCGATAATTAATTAATGTATAATATCTTGCTTAAATCTGTGAGTAAGGATCTAAAGCTGGGGAGTTGTTCAAAAGACTTACAACAGCCCTGGAACGCAAAGGGCAACTGAAGGAACACGGTTCAATTTTTAGTCAGTAAAAGTCTGACAGTCCTTCTCGCTTCTTCCTTCAGCGAGAGGGAGTGTTCCAGCGATGATTTCTCACCCTTAAAAAAAAAAGGATCTAGAAATAACCAAAACTTGATATATTCTCGACTTATCCCTTGCTGGTTTTACCCAGGACGTAATGTAGTAGCACATTGTTAACCTTAGGGTTATCTGAAGATATTTTCTGCCGCCGATTAAGCCATAAATGATGTGGGTACCGGGAAATTATTCAGAATGACTCTAATTTCCCACGTTAACGTCTGAAATAAGACTCGATATCATTCATGTTTTTGTTCTTCAAATAAAATGTGTAAATAAATTAATTAAAATATAAATTAATTCGTATAGTATAGCATAGCATAGCATAATCAGCCTTTTTTAATGTTCCCACTGCTGGGGCTCAGACCTCCTCTCTAGGAGAGGAAATGGGCCGTATTTCACGACGCGGGCCCAATGCGGGTTGGTGAATGTCACATGTCTTCGAATACGAGCATGTTATCGATTATACGATGGAACTTTTTAAAAGCTGGAAGAGACGAGAATTACTCTATACACGAACTAAGTTAAGGATTAATAACTTCTTTGAAAAAAGTAGATTTATAACCTATTAAAACTCTCTTTTAACGCTTAAAAATCACGAGAGATGAATAAATATCTACTTGTAATTTAAAAAAAACGCTATCTCGGTCTCAATGTATAATTTCTAATATTAAAAAAAAAATATATATTGTCTGGTATGAGATTACGACTTTCAAAATACTATTTTTAAGATATAAGAAATGGGCTTTGAAAAAAAGATGTTTCCCACATTTTTTTTGCATTGAAAACTGGCTGAAAGTAGTACCACGAATTTGTTATTTATCGACCTATTTAAAACTCGCGAGTGTTGTACATCACTAAATTATGTTAGATTTTATGATATAATCTGTATATATGATGATTCTAAGAGATTACGACTTTAAAAATGTTTATTTTTAAGGCACGAGGATGGACCTTAAGGAGTCTAATAAAGGTATTCTCCCACAGGTACAAACAACGCGGCTGCCGCTGCCGACGTTCGCGCCGCGCGCCGTAGTGATGTACAGCGCGTCGGTGGGCGGCGAGGGCTCAGTGGCACTACAGTTGCGTGAGGCCGGACCGGGCGACTCGGCGCGCTTCCATGACAACCGTCTCGCGATAGCGTGTCATGAACCCGAGCTACTGGCCGACTTTTTGAATGCTAATGATATCGGTGAGTAATTTTTTTTTTTCCTGAAGAGCCCGTGCCTGATCTTGCCTTATGGTAAGCGATCCGTCCGGTAACTGTCCGGACCGAGCACGGGTCGTCGACGGCGAGTAGTGTTCTACGCGCGCGTCAAGGAGATGTCAATAAAACCCCCCCTGGGTTTTAGCAGGGTTGAAGCCTACTAGTGCCATGGGTTGTGCAAAAAAGAGAACCCCAGAGCCCCGGGACGAAGACAAAGAAGGAACAAAGGAGTGAGTTTTAGTCATTAAAAGTCTGACACGCCCTCTCACTCCGCAAAAGAGCGCGAGAAGTCATTTACCAGCTAAAAAAAATATAATTAGGTCAAAGATGTAACGAAATTACTTGTTCACCTTTGCGTTGAAGGATGAGTAAGTCATTATATCAACCTAGTTTTGTATGCGTTGCCTGGTGCCTTAATACAGCGTCTCAGTCCACCATTAGGGCTCAGTAGCGCAACAGTTGTCCGAGCACAATTACTTCCCTATAGCGTGTCATGAACCCGAATTTGTATTTAAATGCGTCACTAGCTTTTTTCGCAATAAAGAAAATATCTATCTATCTATTTTTTATAAAACTCAGTCATCAGGTCGGGATCATGATCAGTAAATCACGTTAAAATAGAAAGGCGAAAGTTTGTGAGTATGTTTGTTACTTCTTCACGCTCGAACGTCTGAAAGGATTTCGATGAAATTGGCACACGGGTAGTCCATGTCCTGAAATAGCACATGGAATGCACGCTGGTAGCAGCTAGTTATAATATAATTTTATTTTATTTTTTTAATTGATATAAACCTGTGCTTGACTGCGATCCCACCTGATGGTACGCAGATATGCAAACATTGATGGTGTGGCGCACTAGTTTATTAAGAGCCTATTCACTCTAGCCCTTGAAGGCACCTAAATTAAATGGTTATAATAATTCGTATATTATATTATTATTACTACATTATTTGTAGTCAGTAAATACAGTGGCGGGTAAAAGTTGCGCACACACACATCATCAATTAAAATTTTTCAATATTTGCTTTTTCTAAGTTTATTCCATAAGTGTTGGCCGTCTTATGGTTTTAAACAAAAACTTCTTTATTTCAAAAACAACATTCAGCCCAAAACAATGCTACGCCTTACTCAGTACGTCTATAGGTAACTCATCTATAAACTCATCTGCTTGAGTGTTTATTTAGCTTAATGACGTGGATCAAGCAGATCAGATTAGATAACCATCGAACTTCTAATCGATTATAGACATCATTTACAATACAAATATCAATAATAATATCATTTGATGAAACTATATTTGGAACGTCTACCGATCAGTTATAATTAGTCATGTCTAACTTATAATTTACTCGATTCATTAACGACGAATATTAATAAATTAATGTTCTAGAAATTCTTAGAAGTGCTTATAAGTAGGTTTATTAAAATACACAGTTTACTAGATGTTACATTTATTACAACATGATATTGAAAACATTTTGTACACTTTAGGCATGGTAATAACACTGGTTTTAAATTTATGTAATGCTAGCTTTTGCCCGCGGTTCCGCCCGCGTGGAAGTCAGAAAACGAAATAGTTTCGGAATAAAGATAGTATCGTAATGTGCATCCAATCTAATTCACGGTCTACCCGTATGCCAAATTTCACCCAGTCTTTTAAGGCACCAAGCGTTATAGAATAGAATAGAATAAACTTTATTGTAAGTACACCAAAATAGTAATAAAAACTTTTACATTAACTTAAATCTATGGGTACAAAGGCGGTCTTATCGCTGACAGCGATATCTACCAGACAACCTTAGGGTGGAATGTAGAATGTTATAATTCTGACAGAAACTATTTCTTTTGTCACCGGCCTTTTGGGTGACACAGACAAAACTTTTTTTTTTGTTAAATAAATTTTGAAAATATTAGTACAATCCATCAAAATAGCACTGGCTGTCAACTCTACATTAAAATCATTCCCCATAATTTGGAATTCCAAATAAAAACTGAACATTTCGATAGGTACCTAGTTATTTTTTAAGAAGCTACTTTAACCCAGTTCTATCGATTGCCTTTTAAAATATGCAAAATGTTGAACAAACCTCTACCATGCATACTCAGCTGCAACTGAGCACCCAGATGTGTAAAAGCATTATCCTACATTTGATTTTGCATAAAAATTTGAATTACAGTCAACAAAATTGGCATTCAGACTTCGCTACAACGTTCCAGATATTTTATTTTACGCGAAGAATCATGAGCAGTATTCCACAACTCGGAACCCGGAATGCTTCGTCGGTTATTTTGAATTTCAAATATAGAGTTTTGCATTCGAAACTGGGTGGAAGCAGCACCGCGCTTGGACATCGCTCCGTCATTTGTTATCGACTCATTTAAATCTAGCGAGTGTTGTACATCACTAGTTTATGTAGGTAGCAGTTTCCATGCCATGCAGATGGAAAAAAAGAGAAAATTGAGTTCGCATAGATCGTCCTCGTGTGTATAGATTGCGTTGCACGTCCATGATGTTATCATTTTATTATCAGATGGCTTGCCTTCTAGTAGAAGTTGATTTTTATGAAAATTGGCTCCTTGCTTTGAACAAAGTAAAAATTGCTTGTATACGTATTTTCTTATCGACATACTATTTTTACAGCGATCTTGAATCCAGCAAAACTGAAAATATAAACCTACATAAATTACGATAAAATGATCATTAATATTAATGCCTATTCTGTATTATTCAGTCGTAAATAAATGCAGTAATTCAAGTTTTTACCCAATAAGAACTTAAACAATGTTTAAAAGATAATAACTCGATTCGAAAACAAATTTAGTGGCCGCTGTAATTCAGTAGACTCACAGTTAAATAAAATAAGTCTTGTTGAATCACAAAACTGACTCACTGTTCATTTACAAAACCAATATTTACGGAGCAGCTCGAATATTAAGCAAAGCTAGGAGTAATAATTTATTTGTTTCGATATTACATTGTAAATCTACTTTAGAGATATGCTTTCAATTAATATTTTGAAATCCGTAACGAAAATGATTAAATTTGGAATATGGAACGAAAGTTTTCAAATATCATGAACGTTGTTTATTTTTTTTTACGATTATTTTCAAATTGAAAATGGAACGTAAGTTTACATTTTTTTTTTTCTAGAACATTGTAATACAGTAAGTGTCCATAGAGTAAGAAGTTTTTACAAGTTCTTCAAACGAGCAAATAACTTGTTCTTTTTTGTGACTGACCGACCTTGACAATCGAAATAAATGCTATCAGTTGGATTTTACTTCGAAATACTTTATCATTTACTCAGCAAACATAAATATTATAACAAAAAAAACGTTAATATAAAAATGAAATTAGCATATTTGAACACAACTCTCCAAATATTTATTCAATGCCGTTCTTTTGCTCTTTATTTTTATTGAAGATCAAAGCCAACATAATAATATTTACTTGCACCCAAATTCAAATTATATAGTTCATCGCCAGCCCCCATTAGCCCCCAGGGAGGCCGCCATTGCAGGACATCAACTTGTCAAAATTCACTTGAGAAGTGTTTCGATTTTGCTTAAAAATGCAAACTCATGCAAACGAAGCCTGAAGGCGCCAAATTGAATTACATCTCCTTAGCGAACGATGAAAATTTCTCTTCTATTATTGAACCGTAAATTGTTAAAATCTTGCCGTTGTGCATTTCAATTATGTAATTACTGGCTTCTGCCCGCGGCTTTGCTCGAGTGAAATTAAAAACAATATGCCAAGGGAACATACTCCAAGGTTAAACATCTCCTATGTGCTGTTCTAGGGCATAGTCTACCCGTATGTCCTATGTGCTATTCTAGGGCATAGTCTACCCGTATGCCCTATGTGCTATTCTAGGGCATAGTCTACCCGTATGTCCTATGTGCTATTCTAGGGCATAGTCTACCCGTATGCCCTATGTGCTATTCTAGGGCATAGTCTACCCGTATGCCCTATGTGCTATTCTAGGGCATAGTCTACCCATATGTCCTATGTGCTATTCTAGGGCATAGTCTACCCGTATGCCCTATGTGCTATTCTAGGGCATAGTCTACCCGTATGCCCTATGTGCTATTCTAGGGCATAGTCTACCCGTATGTCCTATGTGCTATTCTAGGGCATAGTCTACCCGTATGCCCTATGTGCTATTCTAGGGCATAGTCTACCCGTATGTCCTATGTGCTATTCTAGGGCATAGTCTACCCGTATGTCCTATGTGCTATTCTAGGGTATAGTCTACCCGTATGTCCTATGTGCTATTCTAGGGCATAGTCTACCCGTATATCAGATTCTGATTCTGATCACATGGTTGGCGCAGTGGTTGAGCGATTGGCCACTGCGCTAAGTATCGCGGGAACGATTCCCACACGAAACAAACATTTGTATAGCTTATAGATAGTTGTTCCGGGTCGGTGTATGTGAGTTTTACATATTAGTGAAAGCACTAACGATATAGGAGTTATTCTTAATGTGGGGCAACTTTTTTAAAAATAAAAAAGTAGATATCATCTAATCCATTGTCGTTGAAGCGTAGAGGAGTAACAAACGCATACACAGACACGACCATACACACACTTTCATACTAACTTTCACCTTGACAATATTAGTATAGCATAGTCGGCCTTATAATGTTTCCACTACTGGGACCCAGGCCTCCTCTCTAGGAGAGGGAATGGACCGTAATCCGCCACGCGGGCCCACTGCGGGTTGGTGGATGTCATACGTCTTCGAATTTTTGGTTCTAGGACATGCCGGTTTCCTCACGATGTTTTCCTTCACCGTTTTAAGAGCAGTGGTGATGAAATAAATTACACAAAGTAATGCGCCTGGCTGGGCTTGAACCCGCAACCTACAATTTGTAATCCGGGGCCGTTACCACTCGGCCACCACTGCTCTGATATATTTATATACCTGATAATATTAGTATGATGATCTTTTAATTGTTTTAGCTAGGTATTACTTGGGCTTAGAGGACTAGAGCTGTTAGCAAATAGTTTCTTAAACTCTTTAAATCAACTTAGTGTACTTAATTTACTAAATAAACTTTGGCCTAGACTATTTGATTATTTGTTTATGTAAACTTATGTATAGCATTGGTATATAGTTGGACTTAATGCAAAAAGGTATTCTCTACCAGTCAACCCTTGGATTAATAAGACTACACTGTGTGTATAATATTTGAATTAGAATTTAGGCATTTATAATAATAAATTAAATAGCTTAAATTTTTTGATAAAGTTATACTGTCCTCTAAATATCGTAGCATAATGCTGTGCGTGCTATAAAGATATTAAAAAAAAACTGGGCAAGTACGAGTCCGACTCGCGCACTAAGGGGTTCCGTACAGACTTACCTATGTAAATAGTTTAATTCCCGAATGGAGTCTCGAAGATTTTTCCGAATAACAAAAAATTTTTTTTTTGTGACAACAAAAAATTTACAGTTTTCAGATTTAAAAGGTCTTATAGCACAGGTATAGGAATACCTGTGCTATAAGACCTTGCTTCATGCCAAATGTCAAGATTACGGGTCAACGGGAAGTACCCTATGAATTTTGATTTTCTTGATAGTGTCGAAATATACGTTTTTTGCGACATAAACGTTAAACGTATCTTTTTTACGTACCTAACGTTAAACGTAGTTTTTTTTTTGTAAACTTAGAAATTTGATTTTTTCACAGCTTCAAGGGACCGCAAACTTGATTACATGGTTATAATTTCAACTCCATACCTCCACGCGTTTCCGCGATAAAGGGTCTTGACAGACAGACAACAAAGTGATCTTATGAGGGTTCCCTTTTTTCTTTTTGATACATCAAAATCGGAACCCTAAAAACACAACAAAATCTGAATAGATTAGATTGGGTTTGAAAATACATAGCCAACTGATTTAGGTAACATTATTACCATCATCCCGACATGTCACAACGAAATTTCAGTACAGTTTATCGAATTAGTGAACATCACTAAAGTGGACACAGAGACCATAACGTATTAAAATTTCAAAAGTGCGAGCGAGAAAGAAGGTTGGAGCTATACTCTCCATATAGCTTCATCTCTTTAACGGCCGAGTTAGGTCGTCAAATGTATCGCGTTAACAGCTCGTGGTAAGGCCTGAGGCCGGGTGATAGTTTGCTCGCGCTGTCAACTAAAGTTACAGTCGACTAAAATAGTCGGTAAGTTTCATAACAACGTGTTCCATCACCGCTCACCGCGTACCCTTGTAGGTAAATATTCGGGAATTCCATTAGCCAATCCCTTAGAGAGTATTTAATTAACATATGGTAAACAAGTTCATTATCCCTTTGTGCTTTGAACAAACTTTTCGACATTCTATAACTTCTACTGTATTTAAAATATAGGTACTTTAAAACAGGAAGCCTCGCCGGGAAGGATATTTAGAAATTGTTACTCTTTTAATTACGCAAAGTGGAGGTTTTGAGTTCCAGAGATTCTGTGTTGTCATACTTTTTTTTTTGTAATATCACCCTTGAGGCGAGGTTGATACTTTTGGAGAATTTTAGATCAAGGGTGAATTCGAATTAAGAATTCCAAGGAGCGCTGTTGCTTTTTTTTTTCTTTGTCTTATCTACTTTTCTACTGCTGTTTTTGATGAGTCGCTTTTTGCTGCCAAATACTACAAAAACTTTAGAATGTGTACATCCATATTCTAATGATAGACAAATTAACTATTCTTACAAAGATATAGCTTAAAGGAAAAATATAAAAAAAGCAAAAAATATCCAAGCTAAATATATTTACAAAAAAAAAGATGAGACGCTTTGTTTTGATTTCCAAAAAGATTGAAGTAAAAATGTCCGACTAGACACCAATAAATTATGCGGTACATTGTGACGTGTCGTCATGTCTGAAGTAAACAAATAACAGAAGAAGCCTCAAACGCAATCAACTTATCACTCCTCTATAAAAGAGTCACCATAAAAAACAGAAAAACAACATTATTTTCCTTAAAACAAAACCTCAGCAAAGGGGAACAATAAAAAAGCGAACAGCAGTAAGCAATCTGCAATATGAATAAGTGGTAGTTTTTGCATATTTCATCCGCACCGAGTATCGGAGCAACAAGCACTTACAAAAATGAATTGTCACTTTTAGAAATTGTATCCGCCGACTCAGCGGGTCCGACTTAGGTGACGGTGGAACACTCCTTTAAATTATAATAGCCATAATATTACTGAAATAAATTTGATTTTTTTATTAGACGTTGTTGTTTGAAATTTGTTATTTTTTATTCTATTTTAAAACTAGCGTCTGCTTTAGCGACTGCTACCTGCGACTTAGCCCGCGTGAATGAAGAAAATTTAAGAGGATAAGAGGTGTCCTACGCGCTGTTGCAGGATATGGTCTGCATGTGTTATTATTTAAAACAAAAAACAAAATAAACGGCTTTTAACTTAATTCATTTTATTTTCAAAGGATACGTTATAATTTTGATGTTCACATGCTTTTTCCCCACCCTTCGGAAAATCATAAAAATACCATTTCTTTTTATTGTGCGACCTTGAATGACTTACGAAGTAGAATGACAAAATTACATGCGTATGATTTCCATGCATTTACATACAATTTCCTGTTTGGATGTAGTTCACGCTCCGTGTTTTGTTCGAGCTGCAACTTGAGTTTTATTTCGTTGTGACTTTGTTTCATTTCGCTCATTTGGTACTACGATGACGTAATTACACTTTTAGAAATTTTAAAAGAGATGTAATCAAAGATTTCTATTAAAGGCGTTTTGAAAGGACTTAATATAATTGTCATGATTATAAAAGTAAATTCAATATTGTGAGTTTCTTTTAAAATTACGACGATCACATTAAAATGTAGCATCTCCTGTAAAATTTATAAAAGTGTAATTACTGTTGCACCAAATGAGCGGTATTGTACTTGGTTTCTAATTCCAAATTGGTAACACCAGATGATTTTATAATGGCCTCCGTAATTTTTAACAATACCCAGAAGCCTAACAAGATTGAACAGAATTCGCTACATTTTTTTCCCCCAAATTGATTTTGTTTTTAAAATCCGCCCGCTGAAATTGAAACCTATCATAAATATTTTCGTTACTCTCAAATTTTCGAGCTACTACAGAATTAGTACTGGCATCCCAATCGACCCACATTTTGCTTCACATAAATTCACGTGGGGCTGTTTCTATTAAATTTTACGACAAACGCGAACCCTCATATAACTTTGATAATAAATGTTATAATATATTGGAGGCAGATGCTAGTCCTATCTGACATACTAACTATAGTCCCCACTATTTAAGTCTGCTCGGAAATTTGTAAATAATGTCTTTAGCAACTATTTGCATGTCAGGATTTGTGGCCGTCCAAAGTTATATTAAAGGGAATGTTGTGTGTTAAGTAGCGTGTTATGAGCAAGCTAGTGAATTATTTACGAGTGTCCAAATGACTTGGGACCCTGAGGAAACTTGGAGACCCGATATTAATATAATTATGTATATTACAGTAATAATAAAAATATATATTATGTATAATGTATATATAGTAATGTAAGTATTTATTGGAGCAGTGGTGGACGAGTCGTAGGTCGCGGATTCAAACCCAATCAGGCGCATTACTTTGTTTAGTTTATTTCATCACCACTGCTCTCAAAACGGTGAAGGAAAACATCGTGAGGAAACCGGCATGTCCTAGAACCAAAAATTTGAAGACATGTGACATTCACCAACATGTGACACTGGGCCCGCGTGGTGGATTATGGCCCATTGCCTCTCTTAGAGAGGAATCTTTGATTTCGTAGGACTGCAAAAAAAATTAAATAAGCAGTAAATAATGCTTATAAATTTATTTTTTTAAATATACGTTATATTTTATTGTACAATGTTTTGTACCAATATATATATAAATACAAAACAACGTAACGTATATTTTTTGTGTTACAGTGTGTATGTAGATAATAAACGAAATAATTATAAACTACTTTTAACTTTTGCCCGCGGCTTCGCCCGCGTACATAAAATATAGCTTAAGTCACTCAGAATAAAGCAGCTTTCTATCGTTGAAAAATTTTAGCAAACGGACCAGTACTTTCAAAAGACACACTTTACCTCTTTATAATATTAGTGCAGATTATAAACTATAAACATTTAAAGAGATAAAATTATAACATGGCTTTAATAATACCTGTAGACTTTTCAAATCTACTGGTAAGCAAGGCAAAGTAAATAAAAGAGCGATAAAAATAGAAGAGCTTGAAGTAAATCTATAAAGTAATTATCTAAATAGCGGGCACTTACGTCCCTCTCGCATTAAAGACTTGTAAGAAGTTCAAGCCGTATCAGATGTCATAATTGTCCTCTGCAGAATCTGAGACGAAGCCGTTGTGTAGAGATAACAGAAGTCTAAGTGATACAACATGTACTTTCAAGTTTTTCTGATACAGGGAAGTACTAGAACTATTGATCGTCTGGATCATTTTTAGAAATTCGAAATGCAGCGCGGCAGGCAGTCGCCTCCTTCTGCGAAGCAGTAATGCTAGCTAAGGAGGAGGCTGCACGCGTGATGGAACCAAGGTCCTCACGCCCTAGCCGCCGTAATTCCGACCCTGACTACCGGCCACGGTAGCCGCGGGCTTGCGGATGTCGAGCAATGGGTAGCTCCCCGTCCGGCTGTTCGGTAATTAACCGGACTGAGTCCAGTCGTCAACAGCGCGTAATGATCCACACGCTCGTCAAAGAGATGTCAGCAGTGTATAGGTGGAAAACTATTAGCTGCTACCAGCCGCATAATAGTAAAAAAACCGCGCACTGAGGGCGGAACCCTCAGTGCGCGCTTTCTTTTTGCTTTACTATTTGCGGTATTCGCGGTACTATTCGCGGTTTCAACACACAGTTCAATTCCCAAATTGAATAACGAATATTATTCCAAAAAAAA
This sequence comes from Mythimna vitellina, assembly GCA_949316375.1. NCBI lineage: Eukaryota > Metazoa > Arthropoda > Insecta > Lepidoptera > Noctuidae > Mythimna > Mythimna vitellina. Next base: position 8,662,677 of record OX438703.1, on the reverse strand, counting down.
AAACTTTTTATTTGTGACGTAACTACTAATTTACAATTTTCAGATATTTTCCTATACTTGTGCTATGAGCCCTTGCGTCATGCTAAATTTCTGGATTATAGGTCAACGGGAAGTATGAATTTTGATTCCCTTGAGAGTGTCGAAATATACGTTTTTTTTTTGCGACATTACCGGCCGTATTTTATTACTCAGTATTTTTTTCTCAGCTGACATGAGTTAGCTGACGTGAGTGAGAGAGTTTTAATTTCAACTTGATATCTCCACACGTTTCCGAGCTAAAGAGTCTTGACAGGCAGTCGGACAACAACAGACTTCCTATAAGGGTTCTATTTTTTCCTTTTGAGATAAGGAACCCTAAAAATGATCCCAAGAGAACTAAAAGCTAAAAAGTATTATATGTGCTATTCCAGGACATGGTCTACCCATGTAGCAAACTTTATCATTTGGCGTACAATAAATTTTATTCTATTATATTATATTATACAAGCTTTTGCCCGCGGCTTCGCTCCCTTCAACTGACTACTATATTCTATTCTACCCTACTCGATAAAAAGTCCTATGTCCATCTCCTGGTTCTAAGCTACCTCCCCACCAATTTTCAGCTAAATCGGTTCAGCCGTTCTTGAGTTATAAATTGTGTAACTAACACGACTTTCTTTCATATCTATAGATTCATCGAAATCCGTTGAGCCGTTCCAGCGTGAAAAAGTAACCTTTAGCCCTTATACATAATAATATTATTCAGTTTAATTGGCCTGAATGCGATTAAGAGACTTCATTTTCCCACAGAACTACTCGTATATCTTCAGACACTAAAACCTTCATAAATATACCTTCTGTATCTTGTCTTCATGTTGGCAGAGGGCAAAGACTCGAGAGCGAGACATAACAGAAAGGTCATGAAATTTATCCAACGCTGTAATTTGGAAGCCATTTCAACGCTGTGTTATACTCGAGACCCACTTGGAAGCATTTCTAAATTAGCTCATCTTAATATGTATGAAATTAAATTAAGTAGATCTTATGTCTATTAACTTAAAGTTTGTTTTAGTTGAAGCCTGTTTTCGAGAAGTTAGGAGCTCTTGGATTTGCAGTTAGGTAAAAGTGGGCGGACGAAATTTCTTCGCTTTCATTCGGCTCTCGTTTTATTCTTGGCACTGAACATTTTGATTTTATACAAACCTACATTAATATGTTATGCGTCTATAATATCTTGTAAGGAAAAGATTTATATTTTTATTTGTAATGAATAAACTAAAAAACTATTGAACTAATTTTGAACATTCTTTTACCAGCAACATTCTTCTTTACAGTCACTGTTTCGTTGGCCTTGTGGTTGCAAGCGTGAGGTCCTGGGCTCGATTCCCGGGTCGAGTTAAAGTACTATCGGGTTCCATTAGGATTTAGTCTGTAGCTTTTGGAAGTTGGTGGTTCCGATACCCCCGTGCCTTGGAAAGCTCATAAAGCGTTGGTCTTGCGCCTGCCCCCCTAGCCAAGTTACGACCGTTTCGTTTCGATTCTCTTTTCGTTGATCGCCTCGAGTTGGCCACGCCTCCTATTCCTTTGTTCTGACCACGGGACTGAGTGTTGAGGTGACGTCAGAATAAAGGAATCGGAAGCCTGGCCTGCTCGAGGCGATCAACGAAAAGAGGATCGAAACGAAACGGTTGTAACTTGGCTAGGGGGGCTGATCTCTCTCCGGTCGTGTCGGATTGCCGTCCCATCGGACTATGAGAGTAGAGAAACTGAGAGTGCGCTTGTGTTTGCGCACACACTTGTGCACTGTAATATCTCTGCGTACTTCGCATGTTTCTGTTGAGATTGGCCACCGTGATCGAAATTCGGTCGAGAAGATTACTTGTTTACCACTGAGTGACATGGGCTATACATATTTTGTACTGCAAGCAAGCGAAACCGCTCATAGAAGCTAGTTATAAATATTTTGTATTGGCTAAGTTTAGTATCAGTATAGCACAATCGGATGATCGTGAAACTAAAATAATAAAAAGGCAGGCTTTAACCGAACCCCGGTGATACCATCTGATCGGGACCACTCAATCGTATCGGATACCGGAGCGTTTTCGATAGTCCAAATACTCTCGTTGTTTTCCTCATTTCCGAGGAAAACATTTTTACATCTGTTGACAAAGATTTTTTTTTTTAAATTAACCGACTTTTAAGCTACCTGTAGCTTGACGTAATGATTTTATCACACACTAATATTGTAGATGCGAAATTTAGTCTGTATTTTCTTCTGTCAGTCTGTCTGCTTGTTTTTTTTGTTAAGTATTCACGCCTTAACCGATCAATTTGGATGATAACTAAAGAAATACTGTGTGTTGCAGTCTATAAAAGTAGCCCACCGTAGGTGCGGGCTTGCGGACGGCGAGCAATGGGTGGCTCGCCGTCCGATCGTCCGGTAACCGTCCGGAACGGGCCCAAGTCTTCCACGGCGCGTACTGTTCCACGCATGCCTCAAAGAGATGTCAGCAACCGTAGGGGCCCAGCAGGGTCGAAGCCTACTGGGGCCATGGGTGATGCGAAAGAGATCCCCGGAGCCCTGGAAATAAAATGGCAGAGAAGGAACAGGAGTGAGTTTTTAGTCAGTAAAAGTCTGACACTATCCCCTGCTCTGCCCAAGAGCGGGGATGTCATTAGATGATTTTACAATCCGAAAAAAAAAAGTCTATAAAAGTAGTAACTAGTACTTATGTAAAATAATACACAATTAACAGCAGCAGACTAGGCAGGCCAATAGTATCATTTTAAGAGCACCGAGAACAAATTACGGTTGGACTATCGTGTATGAGAGAGCTATAACCAATTACCTAAAGACATAAAGAAATCGAAATCCATGCCATTTAAAAATCTATTAAAAAATAGATTAAGAAAAGAAAAAAAAAAGAGAAAGGGAAAGGAAGAGGAAGAGATAAGGATTAGAGATTAGAAGAGACACCATATTTTAAAAGTCACTCAATGATGTTAATTTTATTGTAATATATATATACTAGCTGACCCGGCGAACTTCGTGCCGCCTAACAGTCAATGAATGTAGTTATATATTTCGATACAATCAACCGATTGCGATAAAACAAAGACTAAATAATATATCAAGTGACACACAATTTTAATGTATAAAAGTTATCTACATTAATTTGGTAAAATCTGCTACTGATTTATTATATGTATAGATTACTAGTTATTTCTTTCTGCAATCCCTTCGCTTAATTTAATCCTTAATTTATTTTTGTTTTACTCATAGAAGTGACTTTTTTTATTATTATTATTATTATTGAATGAATAATGTCTGTTTAACCACAAAAGTCTGACAAACCTACTACTCCACCCAAAAACCGGAGAAATCATTCATTACAAACAAAATACAAAGAAGCATTACAGTTCACTTCCTACTTAGTTCTGAGATGATACTTGATGGTTTCCACAAATAAATTAACAAATCCCTACAGTAATGCCGTAATACCTGACTAGACGAGTGGCCAATGATGTCCACTAGGGAATATTATCAGCATACATCAGCAGCACACAAAGTTGGCATAGTTTCTCCCTGGAGATTGGCCATCACCAAAATGATCGACTATTCTATTCCTAGCTCCATTATTAGTAAAATGTTATTTATTTAAGGATAAAATATATTATTTATGAATGAAGTTCGTGATTGATCGCACCATTTAGTTTGAACGTAGTTTCGACACGATTGACATTTTTGACATGGGTAGCCCTTATTAAATTTTAATATTATTTTCACAAACAAATCATGAGATACTACTCGTATTATGTTCTCTATCAGAAAATTCAGTCAGGAAACAGAATTTGTAATACTTAGTCTTCAAAATCTACACTAATATAATAAAAAGGTAAAATTTGTTTTTTTTTTTGTTTGTAGGAGGTAATCTCTGAATGTCCTGGTTCGATTGCTAAAATTTTTTCACCGATAAAAAGCTGCTTTAGTCCTAAGTGACATAGACTGTATTTTATTACGCGGGCATAGCTGCAGGCAAAAGCTAGTTTAATATTTATATAAAAATATCGTGTCATAGTGTTTGTTATCGAACTCCTCTGAAACGGCTTGACGGATTTTTATGAATTTTTTTATGTGTATTTGGTAGATCTGAGAATATGGTAGAGGTCGCAAGCTGTTTCTTACCCTCCTACCTCCAACCTCCATGTTTCCATGTTTTTCTTTGATAATTTATATGGTCGAACAACGTTACCAGGGTAGTTAGTAATTTAATATTTTGTTTTTGAAACAATTTTATAATGTGCTAGCTTCTGCCAGCGGCTTTGTCCACATGAATGAAACGGTGCTTCACTCCAGACCAGCTGTTCGAACTTTATCAAGCGCAAGTACAATCGTGTATGGAAAACGGCTCTCATCTTTCTGATGAATATACCGGATACCAGCTAGATGCACTTGAGTTTATTAAGAAACGAGCCGAGAGGATCATCGGCAGTGATGCACACACACGTTGAGTCAAAGCTTCAAAGTCTTGAGTATCGAATCGTGTCAGTTTCGTTGTAGTTCGGAACTGCATAACTTAATTCCGCCCAACACTTTCCACCATTGGACCACAAGACGCACGGTTGCAGCGATGCGTTACCAGTACATGGCAGATGTCCCACCCATACGCACAAAACATTTTAGAACACATTAATTCTGCATACAGCTAAATAGTTTTTTTCCCTTCTGGAGTCTATGCTTCCTGATAGCTAAAACCTGGGAGGTACGAGTATTTAAATCAAAAGTGAATAGTTTTTTTTTCTAGACAAGCGTGCTCCATCATTGACCACATCATCACTTATCAGGTGAGATAGTAGTCAAGCGCGAAGCACTGATAATAAAAAAATGGTTGAATAATACAAAGCGTTTCGAAAATAACCACCTGTAGTTCCTCAGCGTAAATTAAAAACAACATAACAAATTAAATATACAGCGTTTTATTTGACGAAAACATAACAAGGGCACACACCTACTTTCTCCTCACTACTTCAGGAACAAAGGAACAAGAACGGGATCATAATTTTAAGGAAACCGCCCCAAGTTTTTTTTTTTCATAAGCTAGACAGGGAAGCGGAACCCTCGCGGTCTCGCGCAAGGAAATGCGGTACTATAAAGTTGCAAATGAAGTAATATCATTCTCGAGTTGACTTACTACCGAAAACTAAGTCAGCGACTGGTCGCAGCACTAGCACTTGTCCCACAATAGACGGCTACCAATTTGCAGTCACTATTTACTTAGTGTCATTTAATTTAGATGAATAAATTTGTAGGAGCACGGCCACCACTGGGCCCAGTTGCCTCACTTTGTAATTAATATTGACCATTCAGACCGAAATATCGCAAACTATTCAATTGTACTCAACTATTCTGCCGCCGTCTCTAGTTGTTTTCTGGCAATGAATTTATTATTAGTTAGATTTCTTGGGTCGACTCTCAATTATGCTTTGTCATGGCCTGCAGTGACCGCTATTTATTAAATAAGCCTCACAAAATATTATTTGCCGTGGATCCGGAAGCGGTTTTCGTTTTGAAACTATTGGGTCAAAGCGGCAAGGACAAAATACGCGGGTCGAATTGATCCTTCTTCGCTTAGAGGAAGTAAATAAACTGATCCTTAAAGTTGATAACATTCGATTCCATTTTGTTCAAATTAAAAAACTTTGCCGTTGAATTTAAAATTCGAACACGAGCTTATTTTTATGCGGCCAGCACACGAATTATCCAAATGTAAACGAACCATAATTCAAGATTGAAGAAAAATATTGTTGAAATTGACGCGTTGGGGAGCAGCACGGCAGCGCGCGTTTATTGCACCCTTCGCGCGTCACTTCCCGTTTTATTATGTCCCACATTTGGTCGCGAATAAACAAGATGATAACTGAAACGTGCCAACAGAATCCACAACCTTTTTTTACTGCCGCCATATTACAGAATTGGGGAAGTATGATTGATTGAACACTACCTTTTCTGCCTTTTATTATTGGACTTGATTACTTGTTTAGGACAGATTCGAGTATTGTTGATATAAAACTGCCGGAATAGCTACATATGAATTGTTTCCTTTATTATAAAAATATACTCAACTCGCATCAAATTCAAACGTTAATTAGAGAGTCAAATAGACATATTTGTAAGACATCTTAGCTCTTTATAAACCGCCATTTTGTAATTGCTTCCCAACTTCTGCTCGTCTATTTCTTATGTAAAGCTGGGTACAGACTGTATAACGTAACATGAAAGGAGCCTTTTATAAGTGTGAACGCAATGCGCGCCAGAACCGAGCATGTACCTATTCGCATACTAGAAATGCCCTGTTCGCATGCGCAGTGAACACGGTTCGCGTGCGCAAGGCGTCCACACTATGAGAATTCTGTTACATTGTATGAACAATACAATACCCATAGTGTACGAGTATTATTACTGTGATATCAAAAGCCTACCTAAACCTAACACAGATAGGGACATCTGTGTTAGGTTTAGGTAGGTCATGCTTAATCCTTCGAAAGTTTTTTTTAGAATATAAATGCTTGTTGCCTCCACATTTATATGCATTGTGGCGTAGCTCAAGTGATATGAAAGGAGATCGCTTGAGTTAGGTTTATTACAGCTAACGAACTGGCTTGTAAAATATACTTTTAAGGATTTTGCTGTTCTAGAATAAGTTTAAAAATTGAGTAGAACAAAGAAATGTCTAGTTTTTTCAGTTCGGACATAACCATTGTAGCGCGATGAGCTGATATTAAATCCTGAAGAAAAGTAAAACATTATAGCATCCCAAGAGTTTTATTCAAGTAAAAGATCCCATACCGCAGCTCTATGGTCGCAAAGTGCGACAATGTGGACGACAAATTCTTTCATTGCGTGTTACATTGCATGTTACGTGTACAGCAGTCTGTACCCGGTTTAACTCGAAAATATTAAATTAGGGCTGAATGAAACGGTACTCTCGTTAATAGAACAATCGAGTATGACATCTAAGAGGTACTTCAGACCTACGTAATTAGGGACCGCCGCACGTCAGGGAATAAGGAAATTGTTCAACTGCCATAAATAATTTATAGGGATTCGAAGCTGCACAAGTTTTGAGAGCTCTTCTGTTCGCTCGTAGGCAGTATTATAACAATTATTTTACTATCATGTACTTATGATATTACTCCGTAACTGTGGCGCTGAAATAATCGTGATTGTTTTTGTTCTTCATTTGTTGATTGTAGACGTTCATAGCCAAGGACCGTAGCCAAATTTAGCCTTTTACTTAATTTTGAAGCTATGTCAAAATTATAAATAGCAAAGGAATGTCCACCATGCTCCCGCGACTCTTATCAGGTCGTCGATCCACCTTGTGGGAGGCCTTCCAAAGATGCGTCTTCCGGTACGCGGTGGCGAGAGTGCGGTGGATGCGAGACGCTCAGGATCGGTAGTTGTTGCGTCGCTTGGGGGAAACCTATGTCCAACAGTGGACGTCTTTCGGCTGAAATGATGATTGATTTACATCTGATGATGATGAAAGAAATGTACCCAAATAACAACTAAAAGATTTACAAACTTTTCAGCTACTCGTCTTGCTTCGTCGTCAAGTCATGTGTATCTCATTTACCTGCTCTTGTCTAGCCTAAGAATAAAAAAGTAGAGATTGCCCAATACTCAAATTAAACAAGAAAATGGTGATAAATCCAACCAATATACTAGCCTAAGTTGGATTAGTTCTAAGAAAGTATCATTATTTCACATGTCAGCGTCCTATGTAATAGGTACATTTTTTTTCTATCAATTTCTCCAGTCAACCGTCACGCTACTATTTTTTTTTTAGAATAGAACAGAATAAACTTTATTGTACACCAAAATAGTAATAATCTCACAAAAACTTAGATGGCGGGTACAATGGCGGTCTTATCGCTGACAGCGATGTCTACCAGACAACTTTAGGATGGACTGTAAGAACTTACTAAAGAGGGGGTAGTCAAGGGTGATCTGCTAGCAAATATAAGTAAAAAAAAAATAATACTATTATTTTTTATTTTTTAGGTGGGATATCATCTATTGACTTTTCTCGCTCTAGGGCGGAGCGAAAGGTCATGTCTAAAACCCACTACTATGTTGCTTCTTTGCCTTGCGTTCCGGGACCCTGGATTTTCTTTTCAGAAACGAACCCATGGGTCACGATAACACTGACTCCCTTTTCTATGGCGTCACATAAAAACTAATCCTGCATCGCGCAATCAAAGTTATCCGTGCGATTAGAACATATAGAACAGCCCGAAATCATCTATCGGGCAGTTGCCCACCAGACATTACACCCGTCTGGTCGGAGGACCCTCCCTTTTCAAAGGAGGTTTGCGGGACTGTACACTCTATTCCGTGTACCTCCAAATATCACTCATTATATAATCCATCTATCTTTTTTTTAGCCTTCATCCATCCACATGTATACCTATTTTTTTGATGACGGGGTGGAAAATCCTCATGAATGTCTTTCGCCAGAGGCAGGCGAAGGGGTCTGTCAGACTCTTACTAACTAAAAACCACCCCGGTATTCCCTCCCACACTTGGACCGGGGATCGTGGGAGCTGATACGCCGTCCATGATCCCCGGCATCCACATGTATACCTACTCCAACCTCATGTAGTAACCTGCGTTTCACCGCTCCTCTTCACATGACTGTATAATTTTCCTGACATATATACGACGTGTTCTTAATTATTATCACAGTTACTAGACAGTGCGCACTTTAATACTACTCCAAACGCAAAACCTCAACATATAAATTACACAATAATTGATGATATACTTGAGTTACAAACTTAATTTGTTCGTAAGTGAAACCTATTCGTTAAGTTTAGTTGAGAGTATAAGTAACTAGATTAATTTTAGGTTCTCTGGAGTAATGTAATAAACCTATTCAAACCGTCTGTTAGAGTAGTTTCAGTCAGTAAATACTGTGGTCTCTGGTCTTGGTCACAATATACTATTCTGTCTATACCTACCTATAGGTAATTTTGTGTAGTATGAAGGTTTTCTTTTCTTTTTGACATGTAATATTGTAAATATCAAAGATTGTACACCCCATGGGTATGTTACAGTGATACTTGTTACGACAATAATTTTAAGAGCTGTACTTCCACCTGTGACAAACAATAAATATATCTGAATCTGAATCTATTTTTACTGGCCTGTTGGTCTAGTGGTTAGTGGCCCTGACTGCTATGGCGAAGGTCGTGGGTTCGATTCCCACCCAGGACAAATGTTTGTGTGATGAGCACTATCATTTGTTGTGTGTCTGGGTAGATGATCTATAATATGTATGTATATAATAATATATAAGTAAGTTTATCAGTTGTCTAGTACTCAAATACAAGCTCTGCTTAGCTTGAGACTAGACGGCGTTGTGTGATAGTTGTGTGAATATTATTAATAAAAAAACATTGTATCTCTGGTATACATACTCTTAACATTTAATTACATGAAATTACATATTAACTTAACTGGCTATTATTGCACTAATAGGAACATGGCGAGATGTTACAGTAATTTTCTATTCTTATAACTAATGTATATAGATACTTCTGTTAGTCTTGGGAATGTTCGAAAGTTACCGCGGCCCTAGAACGCAAAGGGCAACTGAAGGAACGCAGGTGGGTTTTAGTCAGTAAAACCCTGATACCTCTCGCTTCACCTAAAGCGAAAGATATTATTTAGTGATATTCCACCAAAAAAAAAAAAAACACTTTCGATAGCCGTAATCACTAACTTGATGTTTTAAGTTAGTGATTACGACAATCGAGAGATTCTACTTGATAATAAATAATTAGTTTCCGTGAACAGGCCCAATTTATTTACCGTATGAGATTCGTGTGAATTGGCATATATTGGCAATATGACATAGACATGGTTTGGCATGGCTAAATAAAGTTGAAGAAGTCGTTTTATAGACCTGAATACAAACACTGCTTAATTGAACCCTAAAATTATAAGCACGGTTTCAAAAAACGACACATAGAAAATATCCTAAAATTAAACCTTCTCCTAAATACTAAAATGACTAAAAAAAGATAAAACTTAAAAACACACCATCACATCAATCAAACAAAAACAATGAACCAAAATCAATACAATTGTTTCAGATGGTGAGCATGGTGGTCTATCAGCTCTTTTGGGGTCAGCATCCCCAGACATGGCTTTAGCATCAGATGCCTCCGACAGCTTGCCGCTACCAGACCATGATAACGGTGAGATTTCATAACATAGTTTCTGTACAGGTTGAAAATACCCGGTAGTGAGAATACTGTAGTACCTGGCAGTGAAATTATTGTAGTACCGAGCAGTGAAAATATTGTAGTGCCGAGCAGCAAAAAAACTGTAGTACCTGATGGGGAAAAGTACTGTAGTACTTGGCAGTGAACTTATTGTAGTACCAAGCAGTAAAAGGCTACAAAGTAAAGATAGACTTTGATTGACTTGTTAAAAATGAATCTAATATTTTAACAGCTTGACGTAAAAGAAATAGTGGACAATAAAATCTTTCGAGGTATACTCAAAACTAAAAGATTTTCGACTAATTGGCTTTTTTACTATAAATACACTATTAAATGCGAAAATAATTCTGTTTGTTTATAATAGATTTGGATTGTTATTGGATTTGTCTGGATTGACACATGGGTTAGTCACGTCCTGGATTACGACCTAGGATATTTTAATACGGGAGTACCCTTGGGATAATTTCTAACGGATTTTCGTGCGGACTAAGCCGCTTACAGAAGATCTTTTATAAAGAGTGGATTTCGACAATGATATGAATGAATTTGCAGTTATTTGGTTTGTTATAAAGAGAATGCACATATGTTTCACTGGGAATGTAACGGTAGTGGTTATATCGGAACCGAATTCGGATGCGAAGTTTTAAAATTTTTCGGAATCGTAATCGAAATCGGAGTCAGAAGTAAAAACGTCAAATGAAACACTACAAAAACAAATGAAAAACACGGTTAGTTTGGTATAAATGAAACACGAACTCACAAAATGCTTCCGATTAAAATTTATCGGAACCGAAATTGGAATCGGAGGTTCAAAAAGAATCGGAAGTTTCGACGTTTCGGAATTGGAATCGAACCTTCGTAATATTTCTGGTTACAAACACACGGGCGCAGTTTACTCATAAAATCTGGCCGCTTAGATTGGTAATCTTTACTGAGATTGGCCATCATGGTCGAAATTCTTACTAGTAAAAATGATGTTGTCAAAGTTTTTTTTCTCTGTTAATGCCTATGCATATGCATATCTACTACCTACCCTTGTTCCTTTGCGTTTTAGAGTCATGATGATTCTTACCAACAATCCCTGAACCCTTCCTTAGGGTCCCAGTAAGGCAGAAGCCTACTGGAGCCATGGGTTGACGTCCGAAATGGAAACCTGGGGTCCTAGAACGCAAGACAAACACAGGTTTTTTTAGTCAGTAAATGTCCCTAGAAAGGGGAAAAGTCATTGAATGATTTTCCCCACTTAAAAAAAAATTAATAATAAAAAATCCTGGATAAGAGCATCTCTGTGTAACCGTTCGATGAATCGATGTTATGTGTATATCGTGGCCAGATCTTAGAAATTGATCATGACATGATATGCATATATATATGCATACGCATAAACAATCCTAATTCTGCTTATTTCATCTAATTATACAGAACCCATAACAATGAACCTGGCAATTAACCGTACTTGACACAATAATATCAATTACACATAGGACGTATTCTTATCAACTACTCTCACTAATTGTACCGTCATATTAGAACGTGTATCAAACCTCTTTGGTCCTAGATAAAGTGCAATTACATTGCATACAACATGTACAAACGTATGTATAGTGAAGTAATACATTAGTGCATGCAAATTATGTCAAAGCCAAGACATCTGGGAAACGTTATTATATATGAGATATGTACTTACGTGGGCTACGTATGTGGACGTTTCAGATGCGACTGAAAAGCGTGCTTTGACTCATTTAAACTTATTTGTCTGAGCCTCGAATAAAATTAAAGCAAACTAAATAAGTAAATTTCATAGACAAATTTAGCTTTGATATTCCTCATTTATTTATGAGATGGGAAATCATTAAATAATTTCTCCTGCTTTGGGTGGAGCGAGACGAAGTGTCAGACTTTTACAGACTAAAACCTACCGGTGTCGTTTCAAAGGTCATCCGAAAGGAACCCCGGGGTCCTGCAATGTAAGGCAAAGACGGAAAATTGGAGTGGGTTTTAGTCAATAAAAGTCTGACACGCCTTCCCGCCCTGCTCTTGAGAATGACTCTCCATCTAAAAAAAAAAATAACCCGTCGTCTAGTTGCTCTTTGTATTAGTATCAGTACGGTAATTCTTTCGAACATTGCCGCAGCACATTTTTGATATTTCTCTCAAATATTTGTATTATCAGAAAATTAGAAAGCAAGTTCCGCCATTTTCAAAGGCAAACTTAGAAGGAGCTAAGACGAAATATATGTATTCCTAATGACACGCTTATGCTCGGTGGATTGATGAAGACGGCTTTAAAACATTAAGATGAATAGATCGCCGGGTTCCGCGTGTTCCCGAGAACTTTGCGAGATTGATGTGTTTCGACGAGTGACACCGGAGTTCTAACGGCGTAACTCCTGTTTTATGGGTCATGCCGCGTGAAATATATAGCGAACGTTTGTTATAACCTGTTACGTGAATCTTCTGGGAAACTGTCTTAATGTTCATGTCTTAATATCCATGCAATGTTCGTAGAATAAGTTTTAAATACGCAAGTTTTCATTCTGCTATAAATAAGGGAGAAAATTTTATTTACTGCAGTCGATTGCAATATTTTAAACAGTTTTAAAAATTATTTACACTGTGCTGCATTTTTCTCGTTCAATCTATTTACTTTATATTTAACCACAAAAATAGAAGCAACTAAATAGTGGCAACTATTGAAATTTTTTTACGAAAAGGGAGGGGCATGTCACACTTAAACTGATTAAAATCACACGTGAAGCCTCTCTAACAATTCCTCAAAGAGGGGACCTACCGCCATGATAATGGTGTGCCCAGTTGACAATACATACCTACTAATGATTTATTGAAGTAACAAAATATTCCTGCTTTGCATCTGATCTCCACAAAAGTTATTTACTTACCCCAACCACTTATTCCCGTCTGTGTACTTAGTCAATTTATCTACGAAGTACTAATAGATGCAAATGCATCATATTCCTCTGGAACTGTTAACAGCTTACAGTTCAACGTTGAAGTTAAGCCAAGTTCTTTAGAGTGCTGCTTTGAGGACTATTTAATGTACGTTTGAATTTTAACCCACGTTTCGAAGCTATCTCTGGTGTATTTGAAAGACCTTTTGCGAGCGACTTTACAAACTGTTCGTCAAAGGGAGTTATTTTCTGAGTAGTGGTTTGGGCTAATCCCTTCACTGCATAAGTGGATTGAGTACGGAAATTCTCAGATATTTAACTCAAAGTAAATTAAATTCGGGATTTTTTGAAAGAGTTACATGCAAAGGGCAACTCAAGGAACACAAGTGAGTTTTAGTCAGTAAAAGTCTGACACTCCCTCTCGTTCCACCCAGAGTAGCATAGTCGGCCTTATAATCTTCTCACTTTTGCGACTCAGGCCTCCTCGCTAGGAGAGGGTATGGGCCGTAATCCACCACGCGGGCCCAGTGTAAGAGAAGATATTGGATGATTTCCCAACTCAAAAAAAAGGCAAATTAAATTCGAAACATTCGTTACCTCGATTTATATTTTAAAACTTACAACAAAGCCGGTAGGTACGGGCAAAATTCTGTTCAAACAGTATGAAGTAAAATGAACAAGAAAATAATTAACAAGGTATCAAAAACACGCCGTTTTCCTGACGTACAAGAAGTCAAAAAAGTTGCAACGAAGTTGTGGGAAACAATTTGGAAAGACTCGCGGCGTACGTACCGCGGCCTGCGTCAGATGCAGCCGCATCCGAACACTACCGAAACCAACTTTGTATTTTATTTACCAGCTTTTGTTATTATTGAATTAAGAAAATAAGAATGTATGTTATCAGTGGCGTAGCTACGTAACCAACGGTAAAAAAAAACAGGGGTCCCTTTTTTTAAACGAATTGCTATGGTTAAGATAGTGTTGCAAACTATTTTATTTTGATTTCGAAGGTGGGAAAATTTTTAGGTAGTTTAATAAGAGGTTTGCTAATCAGGTATTGAGGGCCTCAGGGCACTGCCCCGCCTAGCTTTTCGGTAGCTACGCCAGTGTATGTAATTCCGACAATATATACCGATGCGTCGGACTTGCATGCGGAGTTGTGTCAATTATTGGTTCCGAATAATTACATACATTTGCTCTAGAAAGCATAAATTGTTTAATGTCCCATTTTGTCACAATGTGGCTCGATCCACCTGCCTTATACAGCGTATGCTATCGATGCTCAACGCGCTCGTGGAAACCAACCTTGAATTGGACTTGTTTGCTTACAATATTATTAGAAAGTTTATAGTTCTATGAGAAAATAGAGTGAAAGGATAAATTTAATTTAGTTTTAATGAGAATAACCATTAAGTTAATCCTCTGCACTAAATACTGTCAACAAATTAAATATGTGTCGGTTTAAATTATAAATAGTGTCTCAAATCCAATAATTTCTTAATTATTAACCAAAACTGAACGCAAAGCGTCAAAAGGCATGTTTAATCCGAAAACCTAACCAAAATCGCGACATTATAAATCAATACCCTAAAACGCATTTGATTTCGCTCATCACAATAACTCAAAAGCTGAAATTCCTGTCACGATACATCGAATGATATGAAAAGACAGGGTGGGACTCGCCGTGATACGCGAGAACGGTGTCGGATGCAGGGCCGAAATCAGGACGATACGAGTGAACGATGTCGGTTTCAGACCCGAATTCCGCAGTAATACGCGTCACTCAAAGTCATGCGTCAAACTGACAACCGCACACAATGCAACTGCGCTAGATATCGTGTTATTGAATTTTGATAGTTTTGAGAGGGAGTTTTAGAATCCATACAACTGTTAGCCTCATTTAAACAAAACTTTATTTGTTAACTAGACTATTATACCAAATCAGAAAAATCTTACTGTCTTGTACCTAATGACATGAATCTAATGACAGAGGTCTATTCAAATCTAAACATTATATTCACAGGGTACTACGCAACTGTGACCTAATTTTTGCCTTTATCATCATTATGGCGACAGATATTCAAGACAGACGACATCGCTACCCTGAGACTAATTCCCTTCTCATTGTCAGCACAAATTAAGCCTCGGGCGGCCATGATTGACGCTGCAGTACTCTGTATTGTGACAATCCATTACGACTAATGGATCTCCTCGTCCAACTTATTTGATGGTCAAATTCGTCCATTTGAATCACGGATTAGAAAGTATATGGAATGCCCTGAATTATTATTTTTTTTGTTTGAACAAATCCCACTCAACAAATTGGTCAGGCACACATGGTATTGGAGTTTTTTATTTGGTGCCCTTCGGCGGGTTCCATTAGGCTTTGTTGCGTGGTTACTCGGTATTTGTGAAGATTTTTTACGCCCGTCTGCTCGCATATTTTCACTCCAATTGATTACCTGTTGGTGTTTTATGCCTGGTATCTTTAATACACAATATTTAATACGCCAACCAAAATTATGTAACAATACGCTGCTCCTGTCATTGTCAGTTTTCCGTAATCAGAATCGGAATTGGAAGCCATTGGTCGCTTCTGAATTGTATATCGCGCAAAGGGAAACAATAGATGATATTGATAACTATTAATAGCAGATAGAGTGGTCGCTCGATACCGTTTGGACCGAATCGTGATTATTAAAATCGCAGTAATACTCGTATTCAATGCGAGACAATCTTTGTTTCGTCGGAGAAAAATAATGGCATTTTTTTGTGAGAAATCATCAATAACCCCTTCCGCTCCGAGTGAAACAAAAGGGAGTGTCAGACCTTTACTAAATCTATCCGTGTTCCTTCTGTTGCCCGTTGCATCACAGGACCGCGATAAGTCTTGAGTAATCACGCTAATGTATATGTGAATTCATGCAAAAAGAACTTTATAAGAAAGGCGACCTAAGCACTACATACTCCCATTGGGTCGTGTCCAATTTTGCATGCAGAGTCACGTGTAAACCGTAGTCTACATAATATTGCCCTACATTCCCGTACAAAAATGCACTTACCCTGATCGAATAACGAAAAATAATATCCATCTTCTATAACAATTCCCCACAGAATATTTCGTAAAGGATGATATCGTTGATAGCTGAGATCGTATTCAGAGGCATGCTTCAAAACACATTTTGTTATATCCTTGATTCCTTTGGGAGCGTTCTGGTCAAGTATCGTTCTATCGAATGTACATTGGAACTGGAGATTGTCGTATAATGGAAGACAAACGATATTGCAATGTCTTCGTACTGTCTGTAACTATATTACTTGTTGGCGGAATAATCAATGTTAATAATAATAATCACACCATGCATAATAATAATTACTGAAACTTCACATACGTGCTGGCATTAATATCTGTTTATCAAGAAAAGACGATAAAAAATTAAAGAATCAATCAACGCCGCCTAATAGCTTAATAAATTGTTTCATAATTTGAAGTTTCGTCAACCTCCATATGTTTAATTGATTTCGTGAAAGAAACGGCTGGTATTGTTAAGCTATTTGTAATTAAACTAGCTTCTGCCAGTAACTTTGCCCATGTGGAACTAGATATTATATGCCTATTGCCTTTAACATCAGTGATGTAAAGTAGCATCATACCTACTGTCGAAAGAACTTTCGAAATCGGTTCAGTAGTCTCTGAGTTACAAACAGAAATACAAATCTGTCCTCTTTATAGTATTAAGTACATTACAGTACAGTACAGTATAGGTTGTACTCCTCGGTCTTCTGTATAACCTGCTGGAGCGTATGTATATGGTCTACGGTGCTGAAGTCTTTTCGGGATTTGGCTTGTTCGGGAGGCTGGAAGTCGTCAAACCTACGCGCAAGACAATTCGTGATGACTCTAAAAACGTTCGGTATTAAAGAGGTGGAGATCGCATTTTAAGGAGTTGGACTTGGACTATTGAGTTGCCGGTAGATGCACGCATCGTTTGAAAACTGCAGAATCATCAGACGTCTCTCTTTCAAGAATTTGAGAGTTTGATCAGAGAGCCTTTTCTTCTTTGTACGACGAGTCTTAAAGAACTTAGGCCCGACCGTAAGGACAGTTTCCACGAACCCATCGTTGCATTCGTCCACGGAGCCACATAGGCATTCGAAACATTTGTAAAGTTCGAGCAGAAAGCTCTAGGAGTTTTTAATCTGAATCTGTGCTGGACGGAGCATAGATTTCATAAGACCGAGATCTTTCAAGTTTGATATTGATATTCGATGTGCCTCTTACCATGCGCTGATAATTTCCAGTTTTCACCGCGTTGATCACAGAATCATTACTGAATATTTACTTCTTCGTCGACATGGTGAAGTCAATCTCATTTCTAGTCCCACCATCAGGGCTTTGCCAGGTCCACTTGCTACGCTCACGCTTTTTGAAGAAGGACTTCATCATATAGAGGCCCTTCTTTTTCATAAAACTAGCCAGTAGGAGTCCAAATCCAAATTGCACCACTCGTAGCTCATCACCATCTCGTTTGCCCAGTTTCGCGTTAAAGTCCCCCGTGACCACGGTGAAGTGAGTCTTAGAACCATGCATGGCTCAGGATATATCCTTATACATGGACTCCACTTCGTCGTCGGGGTGTGTCGAGGTCGGGGCATAAACCTGTATGACCTATTGTGGGTTAAGCTCGCCTGGGTACATCACCTATTATATTTTTCATTCATTGTATAATTTGTATACAATAAAGAATATAAGAGTTACTTACTCGTTGGTCCTCGTTAGGGTAACGTGACTACGTACAGAGACGTTTCGTTTATAATGCCTTCAGTAAATACGAAACGTCTCGAGGAGCTGATATTGAAAACCCGTAGCCCCTTAGTAGAGAAGAATTTTGTTCAAATATGCAGTTTTGTATTGTATAATGGCGTGGTTATGCGACAAGGCAAATTGCCATTTCTGAATAGAATTATTTAAAAAGTCGGTGAGTAATTGTGGTAAAATGTAGCTACATACGATATATAAAATTAAAAAAATCTGCTACTCTATGTATTTTGTCGAGTTTTGTGAACATAAATGTATGGAGAAGCGGATTTTTTTCACCATTTCAGGGTTGGCCGCATAGTAAAAAATGCCCATATTGATGAGTACAATGACCCCTTTTAACGAAAGCCCATCTGACGTTTAAGCGTTGTATAATTTAAAATTGTAAAACATTCAGATAGTAAATCTGTGCGTCTCGCATCCATCGGATCCCCGCAACTCTTACCAGGTCATCGGTCCACCTTGAGGCCTTTCAGTGCTACGTCTTCCGGTACGTGGTCGCCAGAACCTTTCGGCCCCAACGGCTATCCGTTCTGCGAGCAATGTGCTCTGCCCATTGCCACTTAAGTTTGGCGATTCGTTTCTCCTGTGAATGTTCTCATTCATTCGATCATGCAAGGAAACTCCGAGCATAAAACCAAGTAATTATTGGATGGAACGTCATATTTTCGTTTTTGTTATTTTAGGGATTTAAGAAATTAAATAGAAATTAAAACATGACACCTTTTTCGAAATTCGAATATTATTATTTTTTATTTTTTATTAATGGTAGGCTCGCGTTTTATTTAAAAAATATTACTTTTTTCTACGTTCAAGTCCCTTTCATACAGTAATGTTGCATTTAACAATCTGGATCTATCTAATTTAATTATTCATTCAATTTATTTTTTTGTTATTAGTGTGATAGTTAGTAGTTGTATCACACTAATATTACAAAGGCGAAAAATTACTGTATGTATGTGTGTATATTTATTACTTTAACATTTTGATTTTGATGAAACCAGAATTTGAAGAAAGGCACACGGGCAGAGCATAGCCTGCCCCCCTAGCCAAGTTACGACCGTTTCGTTTGCGTCGAACGCCTCGAGTAGGCCACGCCTCTGAATCCTTTGTTCTGACCACGTGACTGAGCGTTGAGATGACGTTAGAACAAAGCAATCGGAGGCATGGCCTACTTGAGGCGTTCGACGCAAACGAAACGGTCGTAACTTGACTAGGGGGCTGGAATAGCACATAGGATACTTTTTATCTCGAAAGCATGCACATTGGGACAATTTTCCATTTCCTCACGGGCAAAGTCACAGACAGAAGCAAAACATAATAAAAACAAACATATAATACATAAAATTACAGGATGGTACAGAAGATTTTCTTTGACCAGCTTTTTGAAGTTAAATACACATTTGTGAGCAAATAACATCCGCAACGTAATTACACAAGCAGTGGGAACTTTAAATATGAGTGTTTCGTCTTCAATTTACGTTTAAATGGAAATAATTGACCACAAATAGAGCGTCGGTGTGGTGTAGTGAAGGCTGACAAATCATAAAACGTCCATCATTTCTGCTATACAGTTTTCGTGAATAATTAAATGTTCAAAATGATTTTCATTTATGAAAACGTATTGTGTAGGTACAAGGTTACCCAACAATTGGTAAACTTACATAGATTTAATACCTACACAAGTTTCCAGCTAGTATTAAAAAGTAAAGGCCCATTGTAATTGAGGAAAAATTATGGAAAAATTAAAAAACAGGACCTAATTCGGTCCTGTTTTTTAATTTTCCCACAACAAACATCTTGTTTTTTGGTTTTTTAGTTATTTTTTTTTTGACATGGCCGTCGTATTTTTTTAATTATTTGATTTTATTTTAAGCCTTTTAGTGATATGTAACGATAATATAACGATACATGTTATAAGTAACAACGCTTTGAACCTACTGAGTCATTTCGGTGGTTGATTGGTACTCATGTGACTTTCTGTGACCCAAACGCAGACGTGAAAAGTTAATAAATAAATTTTGACTAAGGAGGACTTCTGGTAAATTTGAAATAAAAAATATTTTGCAAACTGGCACACTGTATCGTGCGACGCATCAAATTGTGGCAATGTGTCTTTAGCACACTTCCAATCAATAGCGATGCGGAGAATTTTTTGACTCTATATTTTGAGATATTTAGTTACGAGTGTATATTTTAAGTGTGTATATAGTTAGTTAGGCTTTTTAATAATATGTATATTTCTTTGTAAAAAAATAAGTTATTTCATCTACGCATGTCCCAAGTTCACACTGACACACAAAGAAAAGTGAAAACCTACAAAATACAAATTCAAAGTTGCCAAAAGGTAGTACGTATACATTACAGGATGGTAATGAGCCTCGCCCGCAGGGTCCAATTGTTGACAGGCTCTGATGGATCGCGAGCTCTTCCTGTTTGCACAATAACCTCAACCGTTCGCTTCGAGACCCTCGAGTTCCCAACTTGCTTCATCATTCATAATACGGGCTTTTACTTTCATAAAAGTTTCTCTATATAAATGATGGTTGTTTTAACCCGTTAGGATTCGGATTTGTGAGTTACAAATTTAGAAAATGGTTTTGAATAGTTTATTGTGATGCGTTTAGAAAATTAAAAGCATTATCTTTCTTGTGAAAATGGATATTATTTTTTATACTGTTGGTAGACCTTGACCAATATCTCACCTGATAGAAAGCGACGATCTGGTCGATGATGGAGAGCGCTTGCCTAAAAGTAACCTACTCACTCTTGACTTAAAGCTCCCTAGGTTGTAGCCTTCAGGAAACACAGACTCCGTCTCCTTCGGCTCGGCTCCTAAGCTGTACGCACGCTGTATTAAGTGAGGTTGCGACAGTCGTCGGCAGGATCCAGGAGTTGGGTCTCGAGGTGGCATTGCACAAGTCCGAGGCCATGTGCTTTCACGGCCCTCGGAACGCACCACCACCGGGTTCCCAACTAACGGTAGGAGAAGTTCACATCGGCGTCGGGTCAACGATGAAACCTGGGACTCGTTCTCGACAGCCAATGGGATTTCGAGGAGCACTTCTGAAGTCTGGCTCCCAAACTAAATCGGACTGGGGCTGCCCTCGGGCGGCTCCTGCCCAACCTTGGGGGTCCAGACGACTCCTGCCGGAGTTCCTCCTACGCGGGATTTGTCATAAGATGATTTTCACAACCAATAAAAAAAAACGCTGTATTAAGTAGATTATTTAATCTAGAACCACGCGTAAACAACAATTACTAAGCACCCTAGAAACAAAAACTCATAGACACACTATATTACTTTAAAGATATTTGTAGTACAACAAAGTTGATTTGTGGCGTCTCGTCTGTCTGTAAAACCGTAACACTTCTCAAGTAGACACTCAAATATATTAATCCAACCTGTTTAAAACTAACTCTTGAGTTCTATAAAAAATGCTGGGTCGTGACCGCAGACAGACAGTGTCGAGGCGACGTTGTGTACCTCCTTTATGCAGGAACTTTGTTAGTGAGCGAGCCTCGTAAATTCTCACGGCACAGATGCTGGAGATAGGTGACGAATAAAGGCCAGAGTACGGTGGTCCACACTAATTTATGCTTACTTTTCACTGTTATGACTCTCTGAGGTAGTGAAATTGAGACGGTAAATTCTGTTTGTAGGATACCTAGATATAATGATGTGGTTGTGGCGTTGATATTGAAAACAATAGACGGTCTTGGTTGTCTTTTGTTTTTGAATAATAATAATTTATTTATTTATTAAACTTCATGCAACATAAAGTACAAAGGGGTAATAATCTAATATGATTATTCATAAAATCACACGTTTTGTATGTTTATTACTTCATCACGCATTAACGGGTGAACGGATTTGGATGACGTTTGGCACACGGCTTTGCCAGATCCTTGAATAGCACGTAGGATTTTGGATCGAGTATGTCCCTTAGTACAATTTTTAGGGTTCTGTACTTATAGGATCACTTTGTTGTCCATCTGTCTGTCTGTCTGTCAAGATCCTTTATCTCGGGAACGCGTGGAGGTATCGAGTTGAAAATGAAACCATATACTCAGGTCTGCGGTCCTTTGAAGCTGTGAAAAAGTGAAAAATAAAACTACTAAGTTATCGAATTAAAAAGATACGGCCATTTATGTTGCAAAAAACGTATATTTCTATATTCTCAAAGGAATCAATTCATAAGGTACTTCCCGTTGATCCAGAATCCAAAAATTTGGCATAAAGCATGGTCTTATAGCACAGACATAGGAACAAATCTGAAAACAGTAAATTTGTTGTTGTCACAAAAAAAAAATATACTTTTTTGCAATTCAGAAAAATCTTCAAGACATTCATGCAGGCGATGCCGCTGGCAGCAGCTAGTAAATGATAGAATGATGATAATATTACATGTTACCTTCATCAGCCCAATATCTTCATATGCAATAAGTACTCGTATATTAAACATTCTTCAATTTACATTTTAATGACTATCTCAACATAATTTCTAAACATTGCCCGGTCACTCTGATCAAGTTTCAAATCAACTTTGCTCCTACCTGTTGGAGATTTGTTTTTGACATTTCATTAATTTTGTGTGAAACAATAAAATATAATACCAAAACAAGAAAATAATTGATATAAGCAGCACAATGGGCACAACGGGAATGTTCGAAAGATTAAATCTTTCGAATAATCTTTCGGGCCCTGCCCCCTTAGCCAAGTTACAACCGTTTCGTTGATCGCCTCGAGTATGCCACGCCTCCTGTTCCTTTGTTCTGACCACGTGACTGAAAGTTGAGATGACGTCAGAATAAAGGAATCGGAGGCGTGGCCTTCTTTTTCGGAATTATCGAGAAAGTGTCAGACGACGAGCAATGCGTAGCTCGCTGGTACGGACCGAACTCGAGTCGTCGAAGGTGCGTGTTCGAGCCGATGCCCACTAAGGCGGCAAGGAATTTCGGAACCGTAGCCCTAAAAAAGCAACTAAAGGACACAGGTGGGTTTTAGTTATTAAAAGTTTGACACGCCCTCTAGCTCCACTCTAGTGGAAGAAGATCAATGAATGATTGCCCACTTAAAAACTAACCCTGTGTTCCTTCAGCTGCCCTTTGCCTTCCAAGGCCGCAGTGACTCTTTTGAATAAGGCACCTTCAAGTCCGTAAAACCACAGACAAAAGCTAGACAAATCATAAACAGCTACTTTATATTCAAGGTTTTTACAAACTTTTACAAATTTATTCTTGTCAGTCTGAACTGAAAGTTAAGTTGTAAGGTCAGTCCGTTTGACGGCCAGGTTCTATATTAATCACTATCTAAGTACGTATTTGCTTAGCTTTGTGATTAATGAATAAAGTTGTATTACATGATGCTAGTGCCTACATGTAATATGAAGTTTAGGATAACCTTAAAATATTGAATTTGGTATTTGGTTTTAGAGTAGATCGAGCTTGGGTTTGGATACGTTTATTTTGGTAGATGTACTGTTTTAGAACTACAAAAAGGCAATAAGGCTAGAGGAGCAGTGGTAGCCGAGTGGTAACGGCCCCGACTTACAAGTTGTAGGTTGCGGGTTCAAACCCAGCCAGGCGCATTACTTTGTGTAATTTATTTCATCACCACTGCTCTCAAAACGGTGAAGGAAAACATCGTGAGGAAACCGGCATGTCCTAGAACCAAAAATTCGAAGACATGTGACATCCACCAACCCGCACTGGGCCAGTGTGGTGGATTACTGCCCATTCTCTCTCCTAGAGAGGAGGCCTGAGTCCCAACAGTGGGAACATTATAAGGCCGACTATGCGACTAATAAGGATAGAGAGGGAGAGGATTTTAATAAAATTTCTAGTAATATATTTTAGGTTTGCTGTAAGAAAATCCAATGTGGGTTTTCTTATAGCTCGCCTTTGTACATCAACTGTCCATTTTTAATGATGTTTTATTTTATGTACAATAAAGAATATACGAATATATAAGAATAAGAGGCAGATTTCTGTTTTCACATTAATATTCATTGATTTAGATATTTCATATTAAATATTTTATATTGCAGGATTCACAAAGTAAGTGATGATTTGTGATCGAGGATAGGGCGCGCTTGCCTAGAAGTAACCAATTTATTTACTGTAGCCTGGAAACCTGCCTTTAGCATTAAATTGGGGTTTTTAACCAAGCAAGATAAGCAGACGCACAGGACCGTTCATTGTGGCGGCACCTGGGGGAGGCCTATGTCCAGCAGTGGACTTCTTTCGGCTGAAATAATAATAATAATAATAATGCCGATAGTCGTGACGGCCAATGGCTTAATTTCCAAGAGCCTCGACCAACATCTGAAGAGGCTCTCGTTAGGCAGTTGGATCAAGGGCTTGATTCAGAAGGCAGTACTCCTGGACACGGCGCGTATTGTTCGGAGATTCCTCTCTCAGGAGCCCTGACCACCGGTAGCTTGGACCCTGTTCCCGATGCCGGTGGGCTACTATTTTTTATATTTTTAAATGTTTTTTTAATTTTTTTTTTAAAGAAATATTTTAAAATGTAATTAATATGTGTAAGTAATTTAATAAATGGAATAATAATAAAATTTATTTTCAGAATTGCTTCCATATATAATGATGAAGATAAGCACAATGTACACTCATTTATCATCCTCATTATCAATATTTCAACCGAAAGACGACTACTGCTAGACATGAGCCTCCCTTAAGTGTCGCCACAAAGCATTGCCGACCCAGAAATTTCAATTAATTAAAAATCAACTGCTTCCAATAAATTTTCCTCTACCACTTCCCGTTTACATTCCACGCAAGAATAACAATTAGTTCCCACAACAGAGCACAGCTAACTGAAAAAAAAAAGTTAAACAAAAAACAAGGGGAATAAAGGCGAACATTTTACGCAGTACAGCTTTGGTGATTTAACTAAAGTCCGTGAAGGGAAAAACGAACGATTTGTATTCATGATAGCGTCCCCTCCTCAGGTTTGGTAGGTGCGACAGAGTAGATTCGCAATTTTCTCTGATTCTCTGGAGGGAACCCTGATTCGGAACAGTTATTACGATAAAACCGTGGCCTACTTCGCATACCGGAAGAAATGGAACATTCGGATTTTGGTTACTACTGATTTTAAGAAAAAAAAGTAATTAAAAATAGGAAAAAAAAGAAGTTCGAACTGTTTGTTTTCTTTTCAAAGTCAAAGCATTTTATTTCAAATAAACCATTTACAGGCACTTTTGAAATGTCAAGAAGTCAGTCAGTCAGAAAAAATTATGCTAATTGCACATTCCAAAGCGTAGATCTTTATGGAGAAGAATGTGCAAGAAACTCCATTGACAATCTTTTCAATCATGTTTTGTAATTACAAATATATCTGTTATATGTTTTTTGTCGCTATCATGTGAGAATAATGTAAATAAAGTAAAAATAAAAACTAAATATAGATATTAAAAGTCCGATACTACAGACGATTAGGTGCTCAATGAAATTTGTTCGCAGAACTCAGGTCTCAGGTCAGTGCAGCAAAGACAATCTTCGCTTAACCCTAGGTGCGAGTTGAATACAGTCTCTCATACCCATTCAAAAGGTCCTAGACCCAAAGGCCCGAATATAAATAAAAAAATTACTCGTTATATGCAAGTGGCATATAACCAGTCATTTTTAAACCAACGCTAGACCATTTCACACTAAACCTCGTAAACATAAGCACAGGCTTAGGTTAGCCAGCCTTTCGGTGTTTAACAGGATGCATTTTGGAAAGTGTGTGCGAGAATTGCATGACTTGATTCTACCATCTCATTTCTACCATTCGACAACTTGACGAACGGCGAGTATCTACGTTTATATTGTTGCAACCTCTACGGTCCGGACGAAGTGTTTCGCCTCGTCTTTTATACCGCGTACATCGAGGGACTAGAACAATTTGTCTGCTGCGGTCTTCCCGTCCGCTTATAATTTGGGTGTCTGCTCTTTATAAACTAGTGCGCCTCACGATCAATGATTACATCACTACTTACCATCAGGTGGGATAGCAATCAAGCACTAGTTTATATCAATAAAAAAAAACCATATTGGATATGTAGTGAAATTTTAAAATTACTTATTCGGAGTTAATCTTCGCGTGCTCGCTATAAAACCTCGGTTGTCGTGTTCGAGTCACCCGACCGCTTGCAACACGCGATAAATCCCGAAGCACACGTGACAACGGAGATAAATAACCCTAACTCAACCCTTTGTGGAAGTGACACAACATCGGTGCATAGCTTCTGTTAATTAACTTAATATATTTTATACTACAAAGTACGGAACACTTAGATTTATTCTCAGTCGGGCGTGGGAAGCTCCTTTTAGGTAAATAAGTACCACGAAATTGCTTTCAGGAAGTTCCCTGTGTGGGTGGGTACTTGTTTAGAAAATGGCCTGATAGATGGGTTATTTATTAGCTATGTTCATGATTTTGTAGGTTCTCGGCGTAATCAGTTGGCTTATTTGTGTAAGTCAACTTTTTTCATTTAATGATGCGACGAGCATGACAAGCAGGGTAACCGAATTATTAAAATATGTATTTCAGTTACACGTGTCGGCTTATGTAACCTCTTCAAATTCAGGTTTTTTACTTTGGTGGGAAATCATCTAATAACTTTTCTCTCTGGGTAGGCTCAAGCCTAGGGTGGCAGATTTTTGGGGCGGCAAATTTGAGGACCGAATTTTTTTTTTTGCTACCTCCTAGAAATCAATAAGATTTTTACATGACGGTTTTCTGATGTCTCACAGATGGAAGTCTGCAACAAATTTTGCTGATGACTTAACTCTCTCACTTGCATTGCACATTCCAAGAGTTTATTTTAAAAATTATTCTACGTGTAATTTCAACGAAATTTTTGGATTGTAAAAATAATGCAGGAGATGACAATTTTTGAGGCAAAGGCGACAAAAACTGTATAGCCTATCTATGCCTTGAAAATTTGTAAATCCGCCACTGACCACAGTAACTCTTTCGAACAATCCTCTAGCTCAAATTCAGGCTATGTTGAATACGATTCTCTACCCTCAAAGTCTTTATTTTATATTTATAACCTGACGGTCTTTATACCAAGATTAATACGGTACTAAGCGCGCATTGGAAGACGGGCTCCCACAAGGTGGACCGATGACCTGGTGAGAGTTTGCAGGAATACGACGGATGCGAGACGCACAGGGCCGTTCGTTGTTACGTTGCTAAATAGAGGCCTACGAGTACGTTCAGCAGTGGACGTCTTTCGGCTGAAATGATGATGATTATGATGATGATGATGACGTTACTAAGCACACCGTATCGTCAAGCACATCATTCGTAAACTTTTTTTTTTGTAGGGATTGGTAATCATCAACTGACTTCTGTTCTGAGTGGAGCCAGGAGAAGTGTCAGATATTGACTGAATAAATTTCTCCTATTACTCAGTCAGTGAGAGCAGTGGTGGCCGAGTGGTAATGGCCCCGACTTACGAGTTGTAGGTTGCGGGTTCAAACCCAGCCAGGCGAATTACTTTGTGTAATTTATTTCATCACCACTGCTCTCAAAACGGTGAAGGAAAACATCGTGAGGAAACCGGCATGTCCTAGAACCTAAAATTCGAAGACATGTGACATCCACCAACCCGCACTGGGCACGCGTAGTGGATTACGGCCCATTCCCTCTCCTAGAGAGGAGGCCTGAGTCCCAAAAGTGGGAACATTATAAGGCCGACCATGCTATGCTATGCTATATTACTCAGTCAAAAGTCACAGCTTCCACTTTTTTTGAAGCGGGGGATGTCGTTGGATGAAACTCCCACCGAAAAAAAAAACCAAGACTCGACCGACGGAGACCGTAATATACTTCCATTTCATTAACCTGTTTTAAAACAAGAGCAAATAAATAATAAATAAGTTGAAAAAAGTTCCGTCCTACATTCAACTACTTGGCGCGACTTTTTTATATGCCTTTAGTAAATTAGTAGTAAACTTTGTCTTGCCACTCCCGGTCCCACGTTTTATCAAGTTACTTGTGACTAATTAATTATTTTTCCTTTTATTTTAAAAGTTAAGTGCTGCGCTGAAATAAATTGTATAGAAGTAGGGAAACAAAACTTTTTGTTGATGAAGTGCGCAGAAAAAAAACAAATGAAATTTGTGGTTTTATCGTTTTCAAACCATTAATTATTTATCGTATATACTATAAACCGTGTTGTGGTCGGTTCCTGTCTTAATACAAGCAGCTAAAAAAAAACAAATATTAAAAAGGTCACAGGTCACATGGTTTTAGGGTTCCGTAGCCAAATGGCAAAAAACGGAACCCTTATGGATTCGTCATGTCTGTCCGTCCGTATGTCACAGCCACTTTATTCCACTGTAAAAACTATACTGTTTAAACTTGGTAAGTAGGTGTATTCTGTGTACCGCATTAAGATTTTTACCCAAAAATAGAAAAAAGACAATACATTTTGGGCTTCCCCATACTTAAAATTGAAACTAAACATTGTTTTTTTTTCATCATACCCTTACGTGTTCGTTACGTTATCTATGGATAGGTCTTCAAAAATGATATTGAGGTTTCTAATATTATTATTTTTTTCTAATCTGATTAGTTTGCGCGAAATACACTTCCAAATTGGTAAAATTTGTCCCCCCCCCCCCTGTAACTTCTAAAATAACAGAATGATAAAACTTAAAAAAAATATATGAAGTACATTACCATGCAGACTTCCACCGAAAATTGGTTTGAACGAGATCTAGTGAGTAGTTTTTTTTTTAATACGTCATAAATCTTAAACCGCAATTTACCTTTCAAGTTCGTACGGAACCCTCACTCGCTAGTCCGACTCGCACTTGCCCAGTTTTTAATATTTGTTTTTTTTTGTATATATTGGTCTGTGTATAGGTAATTATTTATCTAAACCGTGTTGTGGTCGGTTCCTGTCTAACTACAAATAGCTAAAAAATAAGAAATTTCTGTGTGTAGGTAATTTATTTTTAATATTACTATATTGAATAGAACCACTGCTGAATGTGTTTGATTGAAGTGTGCCACACGAATAGACCGTGTTCAGGAATAGGACTTATACGTAGGATCTCGAGACTGTTCCCTTGGGATTATTTTCTACTTTCACGAGGTTTAAACGCTGGCAGGAGCTAGTGTTATACATACAATATAATATTGACTGCCTAACTGCCCGAGAATCTTTAAGTCAAGAGTGAATAGGTTACACCTAGGTAAGCGCATTCCATCGTCGACCGCATCGTCGTTTTCCATCAGGTGAGATAGCGGTCAAGCGCGAACCTATCAAGAATAATAAAAAAAAAACTAACCTCCATAATTCAGTTACTAGTAACACCATTCCTCTTGGTCCATATTACTATTCGTTAGATTAAATACCCCCATTTAACAAGTTAGCCTGTTAAAAATTAAAATTACTGCATTTCAACCTTACAGCCTCAATAATACTCATTCACAATAACAGCTCGCACCAACCAGCTTGTTTGCAAATAAAACTATAACAACCATTAACATCACGGCTGGCAATGCGCACTGCGTTACAACCGTCCCGTATTAAAACCGTCCCCATTCTCAGTTGATGGATGTGCACGCAATTACGGTTTACAGTCGTATGTTAATAACGTGATCATTATGACATGCGGAATACATTCGCTTCATATTCATTCACATTCCGCAGTTTGCTGATATGTCTCGTAATTAGGAGACGTCTGTCACGATTAGTGGAATGATAATTAAACTATTACTAAAGTAAAGATGGAGCCCCTGTATATAAGGGTTCCTACTACAGGTCGCTAGGTTTCGAATACGCTACGGATACGGCTACGAATATTTGCTACGCACTAGGTACTCGTAGCGCGTAGCAAATATTCGTAGCGCGCTACGCGAAGGTGTAGCATACAATATTATTGGCCAGAATGGTTAAAACAAGATAAAATACTGCCAAAAATAATAACAAAGAACATCACCAGTCAATTAAAATGGTATTCAATAAAACAATTTGTTTTTATATATTTGCATATTGAATAGAACCTTCTTTCAATGGAACTCAATAGACTAGCAACCCAATCCCATTATTCCAGAACAAGCCACAATAAAGGCGCCATTGTTCAATGTAAGTAGTATTCTGAGAAAGAAAAAATCGATGTGTCTCGACAAAGTTAAATCCTGCCTGTCGGCGAAACGATTCGCTCGCAGGCCTGCCATCGAAACTTACACCGTAGCGTCTTCAATAAAACCTTTAAAGTTCCCCAGGCGTTGTTCTAAACGCCTCCCCCTTATTACACATCAAAACTTTAACGAAAATATCTCTGGAGAATCGACAATGGGCTGGTAAGACTTCTTTGATGTCAATTCTTTATGTTATCAATAATTATTGTCATGTTTTGTTGAGACGTGTAAGTATACGCAAATATGGGATAATGAAAGTCACACATGCGTATTGTCCGTACGTTTATTTACCAGAACTAATTGAGTTGTTGAGCTATTGACCGCTGTGCCGCGTGTCGCGGGTTTGAACCCCGATAGTTGTTCCGGGTCTGGGGTGTTGTGTATAAGAGTTTACGTTTTTGTGAACGCACCCACGATACGCGAGTCATTACTAATGTGGGGCTAAGTTTAAAAAATTAAAAAAAAGAGAACTGTGTGTTTAATTGGCTCGCCTTAATATTTTAAACAAATAAAAGTATGTTACCTGATTTCTAACTTAGTTCAAAGACTATTTTCAAAACCTTAATGAATACATCTGAGTTCACACACATACAAATACGTAACTCTTTTTGTAAAATATCTTTAAATATGTTTTTTTTTTATTGGGTGAGAAAATCATCTTATGACAAATCTCGCTCTTGGACGGAGCGAGAAATAATGTCAGACTTTTACTGACTAAAACCCACTCCTGTTCATTCTTTGCCTTCGTCCCAGGGCCCCGGGTTTCGCTTTCACACTACCCGTGGCCCCAGTAGGCTTCGACCCTGCTGGGCCCCTACGATTTGCTGACATCTTGCGCGCGTGGAACAGTACGCGCCGTCGACGACTTTATATATGTAAGATTAGGTGTAAGCACAGTATCGCGACTTCAGACCGCATTGGAAACAAGCTCGCGTCAGAACCAATTATGATACAAGCTTAAGTTTGTTTGGAAACCGAAACTGTGTCAAAGGCTGGAAAGTTAGAACGTATTAAATTTAGGTAAGATTGATTTCTTTAGGAACGTTATAACATTAGTCCTCAAAACAATGTAGAGGATTAATGTCATAACTTTAGTCCTCTTGTTTTAATATCGTATTTAAACTTCATATATTTTAGGTTCTCAATTGTCTTTTATTTTAAGGTTATTAGTATCTAAAATACAAACAATCATTCAAGGGATTTAAATTAAATAAAACCTTTTACTTTTTTTTATATTGCGTAACAGAGTAGAAGAAATACAACTCACATTTTTTCTTTTTCGAACTGTTCAACTGTCGATAAAAAGAAGAACGTCCCTATTTAAGTGCGCGGTAAATATCCAGAGAACTAAGAGGGTCCTTTTTCACTCGCCTATCGTCAACATCGAGCATGGTTTAAAAGGTTGTTAGTTCATCTAACGCAATGCAATGCGATGTTTGACGAAAAGGCATCGCGAAAAAAGGGAGATAACGCCTGAAAAATCTGTTAGCATTCGGTAATTCCGTGATTTATTTGAAAATTTTACAAAACTTGTTCCAGGAAATACGTATTTTTTTAACACTTAAAAGTTTTTAAAACAAATTGTCAACATTCAGAATTTTGATTATATTTGTAAGGCTTCTATTGTTATACTTTTTTGAGTAAATTATGAAGTGTCAAAGTTCATGTAAAATAGCAGATTTACAAAGGTCGTTACTGGATTACTTTAAAATAATTCTATAAATTGTTTTCAATAGAAGCCTAGATAATATCCATCCTGTGTTTCAATAATATCTAATGAAAAATGTGTAATAACGTCATAATCGTGTAAGAGCGGTTGTGTGAAAAACAGTGAAAAATTGTGTCAAGTTGGATGCCCTAACTGCTTAACTAATTTTGTAATAATAAAATTACGTATTTTTACAGATTAAACCTATTTTAATTTTAGACATTAAGTACCGGGTCCAAGTATATTACGTTTATATCTTTACTAACATTCAACTCAATACATAGTCTAGACGATTGTAGTTACTGAAACTCCTTCAATTACCAACTCCATGTTTAGAGTCCATACAAACTAATTAATTCCCTCATATTACCTAATTACTTGAAATGGCATAACTTGCAACTCGCAATAACTTGGTGCAGATTCATTCGCACATCAGCGCAAACTAAATGCATCCGAACTATCCTACTAGCAACTTTACAATTCTACAGACGCCGCTGAAGTTTGGCTCAAAAGGTCACTCAGACCTCACAGCGTTGGTAATGGGATTAAAATCTCCCCTTTAACCATGAGTGACGTTGTGTCGTTATATCCTTGTAGTTAATTAATTAAATATTTTATCTTGCTCTACTTGGCTCACAAAGAGTAATGTTTGTGACTATGTTGCATTATGAGATGCCATTTTTCTTTTTGTGTGTGGGCTTATGTTTTGCTTTTAAAGATAATTAAATAAGCTTTGTGAACTCATAGCTCTTAATTCATTCACATATTCATATATCTCAGGACTCTAAAGTCCTGGACCGTTGGAAGGTGTATGATGAACCAAAGCCAATTCGAGGAGGGGCGGCCTTTAGGCATTTTTTATGGAACGTGGTACCAACCGTTGATTATCTCTTTATATGTTTTTTTTTTCTTTCTCTTCTTTACTAGTGTAGCCATTCAAAACCCCCGTTTGTTCGGAAAGTATTGTGACATAATTATGGAAAACAAAGATGTTTGCTATGTTTTTAGTAAGCTTAAGTGGACTGGTTACTAAGAACTATGCAAAGACTATGGCTCCTGCCTGAGCAATGTTATTAATATACATTGATAAAAAAGCAAGGGGTGGCTTGCACACTCAAGCTGTTAATTATTATTAATAAATTAATGTTAGCCGTATAATTAGCCGTGTTGTGACATTACTGTCACCCCGTGCCTCGGAAAGCACGTATAGCCGTTGGTTCCGGTTGTTATTATTGTTTATTTATTTATCTTTATTTCAAAAAGGTAAGTAAATTTTAAGATAAGCTCCACAAAACCGTTGCAATGGTTTGACTGTGTGTGTGTTATTCGAAGATCTTCGACAGTCGTTACATATAGTCAGACATCTGAAAGTCTAACCATCAGTCTAACCAAGGAGTATAGTGTTGCGTGGTAACTGGATTGTGGAGGTCTGATAGGCAGTCGTTCCATGTAAAAAAGACTCCAATTAGATTGGAAGCTGACCTGAACACACTTAGGAAAAGGCTACAGAGATGATGATATAATGATATAATATAAGCTGTAATTTTGTCGGGTAGTGCTCACACGTGCTCCTATCACGGCACATTTAATATTCAAAAGCTTCTGTTTAAAGATTGATTTCACGGCCACGACACGTGTAACCTAGTTCGCCGAAAAAGACGCACGTATTAAAGGTTTGTGTACTTACTGTTATGAAAAGTTTTGATTGCGTTCCTCGTCGTATCTCGGATTGTACAGTCGACTATTCACGAAATATTACTTTGCTGTTAAATTGGTAATAACGTGATTTACAGGGTAGAATAATCTTTATTGTAGATCAAAATATTTTTAAAAAATTACACGAAGTTAAATCTATGATGATAAAAGAATTTTCTATTTAATTTTAAATTATATAGAAAATTTCTTTTTTTATTTTATTAATTTCTTCATACCATTTAGCTGTCTGCCCGCTACATCGTATCATGTCATGACCGTATGCTCATGTTATCATGACAGTGCTATGAAGGTGTCAAGCATTAAGCTTATCAACATCGGCAAAATATAGATACGTAAGTTTAAGCATGTCTTGGACCTGTACCATGACGTTTAAAGTAAGATTGTTTTATTCTTATTTCCAGTGTGGGTAAGAGATGGCGCTACACAACCTGTATAGCTCTGTCTCTTACCCACACTGAAATAAGAAGGAAACAATCTTACTTTGAACGTCATGATAACCCCACAAGTGTTGCGCGCTGGTAGCATAACGGTGAGCATATGAGTTATAACTGCGTATGCTGACCATCATGAACGAAGATACGCTGTTGATACATTCTAGTAGGGGTACTATTATCCGTATCTTGTTTCTTTTCGCGCTTGTTACGTTACTAGCACGGTCATAATACGATACTGTGTAGGTAACTGAGCAGATAATTTGACATCAAAAAACAAAGTAAATACACATAGCTAGTTACACGTAGTTGCAAAGTTCATCTTTTTAATTCAAATTGTATATAACCCTTATTTTAAATATTAATATTTTACCTAGTTATACATATATGCATGCTGTGATCTCCTGTAACTGAATGAGCACACGCTAAAGGACCCCTTGTACAATTTGTGATTTATTTATTTAAACTTCATATACAGAGTGGTATATAGGTGGACTTAATGAAACAAGGCATTCTCTACCAGTCGACCTTTGGGTAAAAAAGACAACACTGTGGTAGGCTTCACAATAAACAAATAACAGATACTTCAAACAGAAAAAAGTAAAATAATAAATACTATGAAAAATATCAAATCATTAAGAGAACTTAATAATAATTCTAACGAACACCAATCTAAAGTATATATATAGTTTAGGATTTATATTAATAATTATAATACGAATAATATATTTAAAAAAAAAGACAACTAGGTTAGTAACTCTTATTTCTATAGTAGTTCATAGACTTAAAAACATATAGGTAATAATAATAGGCGAAAACAACAAAGTACTAAAATGATCAATAAATTAAAATATTATATTTAATTCTTTATATTTATTTATTTATGTTATTACTGTGTATCCTCTTAGTCTTGATTCAATTAAATAAATAAAATTAAATGTATCAAGACTTGTGCGTGAAAAGGCGTGTATTACCCAATGAAATACAAAGATATATATATAAAGGTCGGCCACAGATAGGTTAAGTGTGAGTTATATCGCCACAGCGATTAGCGCGCGTTGCTAACGAGCGCACGTGAATGCCTTATGAATAGTCTGTGTAGTTAACGCGCTAAGTACTTGTCTTCTAAACATACAAGTAGCCTCATCAGCTAAATTCTAGCTTTTTAGCAAGGTTGCCAGCCTCATCAGCCTGGCTTAACTACAATCTAGCATTTTCGGAATGATCTTCTCCCTGAATAATTAATTGTGGCGAATATTTCAACTTATTCTGCAGCGGTTGGTAGACTTTTAGACTACTTAATAGGACTGTCTTTTTTTACAGAAAATTATCAAATAACTTGCACTCGCTGTGGATGTAAAGAGAGAGCGTGTTAGAATTTCATTGATCAAAACCTACCAGTGTTCCTTTGGTTGCCCTTTGTGTTCCAAGGCCACGGTCTTTTGAACATTTCCGAAGCAAGTAGCCTGACCTCCATTTTCATCGTTAAATGTTACTTTCTCTATATTAAAGGGAATGAACCGTAATCCACCATGCATTCTTCACACGTCTTCGAAAAATAACTATAACAATCGTATTCCAACATTAACACTTATACCTTTCTCATGAATCACTTGGTCTATTAATAAAAACCGCATAAAAATCCATTCATTTGTTTTTATGTTTAAAGCAAACAGACATGCGGTGAGAGACTTTGTTTTATAATAAGTAAGGATCAATAAAATTGCTTCAGTAAGTCGGACATGTGCGCATTTGAAGTTGTGACTAGCAACAGTAATATAACAGGAAATGAGCACAACCCTCTTAGTTCGTTACGGAAAACGAACCAATCCTAATAAGATTACTTCCTTAACTCATATTTGTACAGGTTTCCCTATCATAGATACGGCTAAACGGTTGGTCAACGTAAATATGTTGCGGGTCGCCGTATCCTAAACAAAATCTTTACAGATAGTTGCAAAACAAAATGATAAAAAAAGGTTTGTGTCCGTAATAAATTTCTAAGCATTTGTAGAAATATCCATCAATTGGGATAGATTTTGGGCCGCTGCCTCAGGCGCGGCGCACGATCCGCTTCGACCGGGTCACCAATATGAATAATTTTCCAATCCCGACGTTTATTCACTTCTTTGTCTACCATTCCTGGCCCGGAGACAATTTTATGACGAATCGTAAACGCCTTTTTATGCAGCAATACCATAGAATGCGCAATAAATAACAGTGAAAATTTTGGATGGGTGCACAAGTGATTTACTTTAGTTCCTGAATCTAAGTCAGTAGGATAATTAAGGAGCAGTGGTGGCGGAGTGGTAACGGCCCAGACTTACAAGTTGTAGGTCGCGGGTTTAAACCCAGACAGGCGCATAACTTTGTGTAATTTATTTCATCACCTCTGCTCTCAAAACGGTGAAGGAAAACATCGTGAGGAAACCGGCGTGTCCTAGAACCAAAAATTCGAAGACATGTGACATCCACCAACCCGCACTGGGCACGCGTGGTGGATTATGGCCCATTCCCTCTCCTAGAGAGGAGGCCTGAGTCCCAACAGTGGGAACATTATAAAGCCGACTAAGCTAAGCTAGGATAATTAAATGCAACGAATTCAAATGAGTTTCAGTTAGAAATAAAATTGATTAACCTCAACAATAAATAATTAACAGGACATCACATTCATCTCACAATATATCTTTCGCTTAATTTCCCCATTCTGATTACCGCCTCGAGGTAAATGGCGAAGAAATTTCCTTAAGTCTGTCGCACTTGCTAAACCAAAGAAGCGGTCTAACACGTAATGTAGGCTTAGAGAGACTTACTTGTTCAATGCGTAGCTCACTAGGGAGCATCTAAACCACCGTTATATTTGTTATACGCCACGCTACGCAAAATATATGCATTGATGCCAAACTGTGGCATCAAAATAAGAATTAATATATAAATGAAATAAAAAAAAAACCTTTAGG
Organism: Mythimna vitellina; assembly: GCA_949316375.1. NCBI lineage: Eukaryota > Metazoa > Arthropoda > Insecta > Lepidoptera > Noctuidae > Mythimna > Mythimna vitellina. Next base: position 8,625,690 of record OX438703.1, on the reverse strand, counting down.
ACGCCCTTTGTGACAAGCCCTGTGTATTGGGCACAGAGCTTTTTGTGAAATTCGTTGTGTATTAAATCAAAAGTGCGATTTATAATTATGCCCATTGCTCATATTAATTGATTTGACCACGTCACAAACGTTTTCCTACCAAAATATTTATCCCGTGACGTATTACCAGTGTGCTCTTTTCCTTTATCAAGTCATCCAACTTTAACGACCTCATAAAACAAGTGAAAAGGAAACTCACATGATGTAAACACACGCCAATAAAATACTAAGTGTTCCTAGTCTTTGTGACGAAAAGCCTTTACTTGAGACATTATTGGAACAAGCACCCTTTACCGGAACAATTTCTTGGATATTGAGCCAAAGTGCTTTAATATATTTTCATAAATGCATGCCTGTTATCTTGCTGTTCGGGATACTGAAAAATAATGTAGAACCGTATTTTATTGAGTGAATCCCGGCCACCATTATTGCGGACTTGCGGGCGGAGAGTAAAGGGTAGCTCGCCGTCCGACCGTCCGGTATCGTCCGGACCGAGCCCAAGTCACCGACGGCGCGTACTGTTCCACGCGCGCCTCAAGATGTTAGCAAACTGTAGGGGCCCAGCAGGGTTGAAGCCTACTCCAAGGGTTTGCTTCTGAAAGGAAGAATTAGCCCTGGTACAAAAGGCAACAAAGGAACAGGATTAAGTTTTTAGCCAGTCTAACACTATCTCCCGCACCGCCCAAGAGCGGGATGTCAGTGGATGGTTTTTCCAACAAAAAAAAAACATCATCAAATGCTCCCATAATTTTAATTGAATTAATTGCACTTGTAATAACTCTATTGCAATCAAGCTATAAAGAAGGGGACATGAACAGAATTAAAAATATAGATGACATTATTTTTTAACTAATTCAGGAAATACTTTCGTGTTATTTTAATATCTTTCGATTGATGTTCTTGATCTGTTTGCTCTTCTACTTCTATAACATGCGCATAATAAAATACAAGCTAATGGTGAAACCCGGGCGTCTCTTCCGCTTGAATCCGGAGCAGGAATTTCCCGAACTTACCATGTCCGGTAAGGACCCGCGTCATGCGGAAAGTGAGGACGCCGTAAGATCTTTCCAGCCACGCCTCAAAGACGGGACTTACCGCCATAATTATGGTGTACCAATATAATAGACATAAAGGATTTTTTGTTGCCAATAAAGCGAGCGCTACTTATTGTAGTATTTTTAGATGGGCGTTTGCTGAAATAAAATTGTTTGAGATTATGTTATTTATAGACTTTGTTTTTAGAGGAAAATAACTACAAAATGTACTTCATTTAACAATAAAACATTCGAAGTCATTGAAAAATTTTCCACTTCTAAAAATAACAATAATAATTCAAGCGGTTGAGGGCTATAGTTATGGTGAAAACAGGTGTCAAATAATAACATTTTTTAACAAAACTTTAACGTTGTCATGTAAACGTTAATAAAGTTAACGTTTTATAAAATTGAATAGTCGTTGTTAATTTTCCTGTAAAATTAACATCGAACATAAAAAAGAAAAACGTTTAGTTGAGACTCGCACAGGACGAACAACTGAATAAAATAAAAATGTTAACTAACATTTAACGTAAACTAACAAAATAAAATACAACACTAAAAAAAGAAAAACAGAACTGTGTGAAGTCACTAAAAGACACCCCTATCTCAGCAGACACTGTGATTTAAAAAAAAAATACACAACGCTGACGGAAACTGTAGCCATCAACTGATACACAAATCTGAACTATGAACAGTTACTACTATTACGAAAAAAACTCAAGTATTTTTTTTTAAGTGGGAAGTCATCTAATGACATCTCTCGCCCTCGGGAAAGCCTGTCAGACTTTTACTGACTAAAACCTACTTCTAGTTTCTTCGTTGCCTTTCATTCCAGGGCCGTCCTTTCAGAAGTGAACCCATGGCCCCAGCACCTACGAAATCTCAAATATTACGTATGTAGTTCGTGATCGATAGAATCAGGTAGTCGCAACCCACAATTGGACATCAAATCCACCTATACAACACCAGCCTCCGTTTTCCTCATCCAATCTTACCCAGCTTCCCCCTTAAGCTTGACCTTTATCATCCTACTTATCGGATTTGTTTACTGCCCACGTTCCTTAGTAAACATAGCAATAGTTATACTTCCTTTTCTCTCGCACCTTTAAAACATTTTGCCAGGAAACGAGCTTCAATTATTCCTAAAATATTTGAACGGACATAAATGAAAAAACGACGAACTGTTTCGTAGATTTTGATGAAACTTTCTTAATAAAATAGCTCTATGATGTAATATTTTTGCAAAAAATATGCGTCTAATATCGTAATAGCGCGTGTAACCTGCCCCCCTCGCCAAGTTACGATCGTTTCGGTTGCGTCGAACGCCTCGAGTAGGCCACGCCTGCAATTCCTTTGTTCTGACCAAGTGATTGAGCGTTGAGATGACATCGTTCGACGCAAACGAAACGATCGTAACTTAGCTAGGGTATTGTAAATTCAAATATAAAGTAATAGCTACCTCCCGCGGTTTTTCTGCGTCTTTGACTGCTCCGCTCCTACCCAGTACTATTTTTTTCCAATTCGAAGCAGTAGTTCTTGAGTTTAGCGCATTCAACCAAATAAACTCTTCAGCTATACAATATTGCGGTGGCCTCTTTCGGCGAAGCAGTAATGCTAGCGGACGCATGCGTCAGCTTTTTCCTATTTTTTTTTAATCTGTACTTTTTTAAATATAAACTGTATAAAATCATTATTTTAGCCAACACCGATATTTTTAGTTAAAAAAAAAAAGTCATTTGGGTTGATAAAATCTTTATTCTAATCAACCCAGATGACATTTTTAATTTTAAAAGCAATTTACCCATTTTTTTTTCTCTAAAAATGTTATAATAACGTTTGTAAACACTTTAAATTAAAAAACGTAAAGATTAAAAAAATAGGAAAAATCCAACGAAAAATTCCACCACTAGGGGGGGCCAGAATCATGTAGGTACTGGACCCATAGTGTTCGTTTGTACATTGATGTCAAAGACACCCTGTATATGTATAGATAAGTATATTTAACTTAACAATAATCCAACTTACAGGTCACGGTCTATAACAACTATAATTATGTCCACTAATTCCCTTGAGAATCTTTAAATGTCCACTGAATGATTTTTAATGAAATTGTAATTAATGGACACGTTGTATAAGTGAGCGGAGAAGTTCATTTACATAATGTAGGCATTAGTGGGCGTGCTATTAAGCGAAGTACGTACATACCTACAAATACATTAGTATCTACATAGCTACAAGTTTCAGACGAGGCCTATCTCTTTGCCTGACATCTGCTGCACGTATTTAATCTAGAAACCTTTTAGGACGTTAAGCTTTCGAATACATAAAATAAATGAAGTTTTCCTTTATTTCGTAGGAGTAAGATTTTCCATGAGTAATAATGATAGCCTAAAGTTAGTGGTAGTTAGTAGTCTAGGTTAAAAAGAAGAGAAAGTGACCGGAGTCTGTGTTTCCTGTTAGTTACAACAAGGGGTCTTCAAGGGGTTAGGGGTCTTCAACGCAAAAATGAATAGGTTAATTCTAAGCAAGCGTGCTCCTTCGTCAACCACAGCGTCGTTCTCCATCAGGGAGATAGTTACTGAGCTAGGTACTGATAAATAATAAAAAAAAACAACCTAACCTAACCATAACTGGGGCCATGGGTTCACTTCCAAATGGGAACCCCGTATTCCTGGATCGCAAAGCGTAAAAAAGGAACATAGGAGTAAGTCTGACACACCCTTTCGCTAGCCTTAAAAAAATTCTTACCATTACAATAATTAATTTAATATCTGAAAGACTGACGAGTGTAATGTGTATTATTTTACCATGTGCTTAAAGATGTTTAATTAGCATTTATAACAAAAAAAAAGAACAAAATACACCTAAAGAAACACAATCATAACAACTTCGTTGTCCTACTTCACCGTCAAGATAAAATGGAACGATTGCGCAGGCATAAAAGCTAACATAATTAAATCGGCCGAGAGCAACTTATCCTGAGTGGAACGAACAACGTCTTTTTTCTCCAACGACATTACCTATTCATCACACGGCTCGCTGAAAAGCGGCCACTCTGTTACTTATATATCTTTCCGCACAGGTTCTCCTGAAAAAGATCGGGAATCATTTTTCTTCGGTTCCATTAGTGGGCATCGACCGTCCGAGACGGATATGCGGCGGAGCAAACATACACAAAGTGATGGAGCCTGTCCAGTGACAAAGAACATGCCATCAGACGGCAAAGCGACTGAATCAATACGGATCGTATGAGCCCGTCGTTTTAGAGCCTCTGAATTCGCTTCACGTTATTGTACCCGATAGCTATCAGGCCTCCTCGCCACAATGCCTGACTCAGGATATGAGACTATGAGCACATCTTGTGTGCGCTCAGGCGCATTGTCTCTATCTCGCAAGCATCGCCCGTGAACGTATTCACTCAAAGACAATAATGGTAATTATACAGTTAATTCATCTGTGAAGACGAATCGAGTTTGAAGCTGAATAGTGAACCAGTGTGTGCTTTGTTAGCGAACAAGGAAGTAACTATTGTGTTGTATTAGTAATGTTCAATAGGCAAACCAATTATAGAAATAAAACTTTATCTACTACAATACCTACGTTATTTGGTATAAATTTATTAAGAAACTGTATTTTTTTTTCTCTCGCTCTAGCGAGGGAGTGTCAGAATTTCACTCACTAAAACCCCACCCGTGTTCTTGCAGTTGTTCTTTCTATTCCAAGCCCGGTTTTACCACTTTCGATCAATCTTGTACCCCTAGTACCTGTGTTTCAAAATATAATAACAAATTGTTACGCAAATATTGATCAACAAATAAAAAGCACGACCACGAAAATCTAAGCTAACAGTTTTTATAATTTATGGTCCGTCCAACAACAATTTATTGGTGATCCAATAAAAGCACTACGATATATTTTTGATAAAAAATAAAATAAAAATGTAATGAGAATTACGAGGCTTTCGAGAAATGGTTTGAAACAAAAAGAATTGATTTTGTAAGACATTGATTAATGATGATTGAGAATTTGAATATCCGACAACGAGTTCCTTTGTTCAAAGATTACGGCAAGCTTCTGCTCGTCAAGGGGTGTGCCTGGCTACCTTCACCTACAAAATTTGCTTCAAGACGAGTCAGCAGACGTCAGCAGTTGGTTTCATTTATGTATTTTGTGACCCTTTTATAGGAAAGTCAAATAAAGGGTGCCCCGTAAGCTCGTAAGTACGTAATACCGAAGTCTGTTTCTCTATATTACCTATGTAATATAGATATAACAGCTAAAGATTTTATTCTAAACTTGTATGTCTTGAAATATCTCTTACGAATAAAGAAATATGTTTTGAAGTATTTATTTAACAATGGCTATATAAGGTGTTAAAAAATTAACTTTAAGAATTTTGAGGGGGCATTGTACTCCTTATTATGAACAACTTTTACTATGGGACCAAACCTGAAATCGCGAAAAAAAAATCACCTGCTCCATACATTTTGACGAGTTATGCGAACATAAACGTAGGGAACAGCTGATTTTTTTTTTCGCGATTTCTCGATGGTAATCTGCCCAAATGCTAATAGCCATACAGTGTGGCAATGTAGCCTACATTGCCATGCTGTATGGCAATGATTATTTTCTGCCTAAGGTAAAAACTAGTCACGTCACACAGGTCACGCGAAGTGTCAACAAGGCATTCAAGGTTTCGAGAGTTTTTTACACAATTTGTAAACACTCGGACCTAACGATCCGAAATTTAAAACTCAAATGGCTCTAAAATATAACTGCTAAAAAGGATATTTTCGCCACTTGAGGTTCTCGCAACGAGTTAGGTGATACAAGTCCCACACTAAAGGTCTATACTTATTTTCCATGGAAAAAAGACAAAAAAATTTTGAAGGTATAAGAGAGGTTGCAAAACATTGATCCTAACTTGTAAGCCAACATCGAAAAATTCCCAAACTCAAATGAAATACGCTCCCACAAAACCGTGAACCAATCTAAATGCACGTGTAATATAATGAACAAAAAGTCCAACGAAATTAGATTGTTCGCGAACAGCTTAAACCTCGAGTTTCACAAAATTGATCCTTTGCCCAAGCAATCTTTACTTTCGCCTAATTCAACAGTTTTTCCCCAATGTGAAAAAGGAGAAATAACTCTGAATTCGGGCCGGCGTACATTTTGGAACTCTTGTTTGCCTTCGGCTCGCTCTAAATTAATATCGAACCGTGAAAATTAGGAGCGAACTCGAATTACGAACGATTCTGAGCGGGGTTGTGGGTATACAGCGAACAGGAACGTACAGGAACCAGAAGTTTAGATCAAATAACTACCTATCCAGATACCTCTTTCACATCATGTTTGCCTGGTATGCATAGATTTATAACGAAGATGTAAAAAGTATAAAATATCTTTGTATAAACGAGTATTTTAATTGGTGACCAATCAAACCAATTTAGTTTTCTTTTTAGGGCTCCGTACCTCAAAAGGAAAAAACGGATACCTTACTCCTGTAAGGGATCCGTTTTTTCCTTGGTCAACGACAACAAAGTGATCCTTCACTTTGTTGTCCGTCTGTCTGTCTGTCAAGACTTTTTACCTCGGGAACGCGTGGAGGTATCGTGTTGAAATTAAAAAATACTCAGGTCTACGGCCCCTTGAAGCTGTGAAAAAATCAGTCTTCTAAGTCAAAGAAAAAAAAATACGGCCGTTTATGTCGCAAAAAAGTATACTTCGGCACTATCACAATCAACATTAATAGGGTACTTCCCGTTGATCCAAAATCCTGAAATTTGGCATGAAGCAAGGTGTTATAGCACAAGTATAGGGAAAAATCTGAAAACTGTAAATTTGCAGTTACATCACAAAATAAAAACTTTTTTACGATTCGGGAAAATCTTTGTATCTAAATTCGGAAATTAAACTGTTCATAGGTAAGTACGGAACTCTCAGTACGCGAGTCCGACTCGCACTTGCCCGATTTTATATCTTAAAATTTCCCAGACAAGACATTAACTTATATATTAGCAAAACAAAACAGTAGTAAATAGGATTCCAATTTTATCTGCGGTCACACAAACACGACTTAATTGTCAGTTACCTCTCATAATAAACCAAAATCCCATTGAAATAACAAGCCAGTGTAATATCCGAACTTTGAATTCCATTATTATACCCGCTCAAATAAACAACCATAGTTGCATACATCGAATTATTTTGTTAAAAGCATTTCACAATAAAATGTCTGTCATATTTGCGTTTGCCAATTACTGATGAAGTTATTTATCAAATACGGAATTGATTTTCATGTTATTCGAGGGATTTCGTTTCATAAACAGACAGTCATTGAATTGTGGTGAACTGTGGCGGAGTTGGCAAATATGTAACTAAATAGGAATGCAGGGATAAAGCAATAGTTATTTGATATTAAACCGTTCTATCTGGTTTAGTTGATAAGCTGCAGCTTGCTAATTCCTGTGTTAGTAGTAAAGCGAAAATTCAATATTTTTTTTTAATTTTTTGTGTTTTGCAGGTTTGATTCAAGTTGTATGTTGATTAAAATATGATTCGCGGGCTTATTACGAATATAATATAGGCCCTTAATCCCATTTGGTATCATAAAACAGTGACTTTCTGAAGTCTACTGCTAGGTAACGGCTGCGGTAAAAGATTTGAAAAAAAAAAAATATAGATTCATATATAACATTATCAACATTATGATTTTTTCGTATGACTAATTCATTTGCCAAAAAATAATTTAACTACGTGACATTTTTTCGCTGGTTTTCTCTACTCCTTTCAAACGGCTTTGATCTTTAGAAATATGTTTACACAAACAAATTGGTGTTCTTCAAAATATACATAGCATATGTAAATCAATTAATATTTTGCAAATAAAATGGTTTTAAAGGTCAGCTGAGCTCTTTGCGAGCGCAGGCGGCAGAACGAATATGTGTGCATTAAACTCCACCCAGATGTTCAAGAGACTATACGCCGTAATGCTTTGCTTTCGAAACGTGACCTGTCATTGCAGCGACGCCTGTCTTAATGGGGATTAGCAAGGCACGTAAGGACATATTTATTTAAGGAATTATAATAATTAAAGTCATCATTGGTGATCAGAGCAGTGGTGGCCGAATGGTAACGGCCCCGACTTACGAGTTGTAGGTCGCGAGTTCAAACCCAGCCAGGAGCATTCATTACTTTGTGTTATTTATTTCATCACCACTGCTCTTAAAACGGTGAAGAAAAACATCGTGAGAAAACCGGCATGTCCTAGAAACAAAAATTCGAAGACGTAACATCCACCAACCCGCACCGGGCCCGCGTGGTGGATTACGGCCCATTCGCTCTCCTAGAGGGAGGCCTGAGTCCCAACATTGGGAACATTATAAGGCCGACTATGCTGTGCTATGCTAAAGTCATCATTACAACCCTCTCAGTTCGTCTTACTCTATTGAATGATTTTTTATTGAAATAACCGTTCAAATTTCAAAATTGTATGGGCTACGTTAGAATAGAGTATTATCCTGAATTACGTTTTTACAGATTCTGATGTTGATATTACTGATAATTTCTTGGAAATATAAAAGAGTCTTTGATATTATTTCAATAAAATGAAAAAAATAAAAAAATAATAATAAAATATATATATTAAAAAATATATATTTTATATATATATATATTAATATATTTATGAATAAAATTTCAGGAATACCTTGTCTCTACGAACAAGTTAGTCACTACTCTTAGTATTAAAGATGTATTATAAGTATTCATACGTGCATATACAGCTGAAATGTTTGAGAGTTACCGTGGCCCTGGAACCCAAAGAGCACCTGAAGAACACTGGTTGGTTTTAGTAAAGTCTGACACGCCCTCTTGCTTCAAAACGCGGGCCACACGAGATAATAGAGGACAGTGTACTAACTTAGCGACAAAAAGAATTTCGACAACCCCTTTAAGCAAGCTTTTTTAATTATCAGATGGTGGACGTCCCACCTATACGCACAAAACGTTTTGGGGACGCATTCATTATGCGTACAGCTAAGGAGTGGAATTCCTTGCCGGAATCTGTGTTTCCTGATGTATACAAACCGGGAATCTTTAAGTCAAGAGTGAATAGGTTACTTCTAGGTAACCGCGCTCCATCGTCGACCGCATCGTCGCTTTCCATCAGGTGAGATAGCGGTCAAGCGCGAACCTATCGAGAATTAAAAAAAATGATTTCTGGGACTTTCTTTTTCTTAGCGTTTAAATACTTTTTTTTCTTGTTAAATTCCTTTTCTAGCCCGATATTCGACCACGACAATACTGTCCACTGGCGCTGCCATTAAATCTCTATGTAAACAAGTAACAGGACATGTGACGCAAGGTGGAGAGTGAAATATGTTCTGCGGAGAGACATCGCACAAACACTGAAGATTGGGACTTTATAGAAATAATATAATGAAAGTATTAAGAAAAAAAATTCAAAATACCTTTAATGGAATTACACATTTATACGCTGTTTATGTATGTCCCACTATGTGTACTATATATATATTGTATCTATTGTACCACAGACATGATGATCCACGCTATTTTTTACAGTGTTATTTATTTATAAATTTTTTACAATGGCATTCTATCGTGCCCTCATCTTAACATTTACTCAAAAACTAAGCTTCAAAACTACGCAAGTCCACCTCAATTTGTTGTTTTTTTGTTGTGTAGTATATTTCAAGTCTACCAACTGTATAGATGTTCTCATGACTTATTGGTGTCTAATTGTGCCTGTTCTATTGTTTCAGACTGCACATCATCACCATCGTCGCTGCTGAGCGGGGTGACGACGGTGTCAGTGGCGGTGACCGGGCTGGAGCGGCCGCTCAGCAAGAAGGTGCGCCCCAAGCCCGCATCGCCTAACCGACAGGGGCCGCAGCAGTGCCAAGTAAGTACAGACCTAGCCTTAAAATTGTTCAAACTTGAAAAACAAAGCCTTATAAAATTTTAATTAAAACTATTCTTAGACAAAGAAGCCGACGACTCAGACAAAATGAAGTAGTCTTTACAAAGAGTCCTTAGGTTCCTACAATGACCTGCGGGATTTTTCGAAAGAGTTACCTTGAAACAAAAACGGCACCTGAAGGAACATAGGTGGGTTTTAGCCGGTAGAAGTATGACATTCTCTCTCCTTCGATCCAGAGTGGGCTCAGTGGGAGGAGTCATCTAATGTGTTTAGGCTCAGATATTATATTAAATTAAAAGCAAGTGGACTGTATAGGGTTTTATTCTAATCTTAGCAAAAGTAGGTTATAGTTCAAAAGTCATCTACGCGCGGTCGTGTTGGACGATGCAATGCCCATTGTCCTGCGTGCTTGGACCCCGCGCCGCCGCCGCCCGCCGCGCCCTGCCGCGTCATCGTAGTGTGTGTGTGACCATAATGATTTCCCATTAAAAAAAAATCCTATAAAGACGAATGAGCAAGAAACACTATAGACACTTCTTTGTAAGTATATTCTTGTCTTGACAAACAGTCCCCAAAAAGGCTTTAAACTTAGCTTTTTTAATCGACAGAATGCTTATTTGGATGTTATGAACGCAGTTAGTCTTTTATTAACTGCTTTTTTTTTAGTTGGAATAATCATCTTATGTCAAATCCCGCTCTTGGGCGGAGTGCGAGATAGTGTCAGACTTTTACTGACTAAAAACCCACTCCTGTTCCTTCGTTGCCTTCGTCTCAGGGCACCGGGTTTCGTTTTCACACTACCCATGGCCCCGGCTTCGACCCTTTTGGGCCCATATCTCCCTGAGGCGCGCTTGGAACAATACGCGCCGTCGACGACTTGGGCTCGGTCCGGACGGTCAGACGGCGAGCCACCCATTGCTCGTCATCCGCAAGCTCGCGCCTACGGTGGCCGGAAATCGGGATCAGAATCCCAGCGGCTTTATTAACTGCTTGCAAGTCTTTAAGCGCTACACCAGAAAACCAAAACCAACGATATTCAGTATAAAAAAATCAATCCAGGAAAAAAAACTTCCTTCCTCCTTAACCTTCCTGCGCCTTCCTTAAATAAATATTTTCTCCATTTATAGCCTAAATTTATCCGTTCTCTTTAATTGAGTTCGTTTTACTAAACGAAGCCCACGGAAATTACTATAAAATATTTTAATATAGTTAAAAACCTATCTCAGGAACTGACTGTCAATTTGAAGTGTACATAACACTTAAAATCGTCAGTCCCTCATTCCTAGAATATCAGTTAGTTTGGGTACTGAAAAAGTGCTTTTCAAATGCGAGGATGCACTCCGTACTTGTACGACTCAAACCGCATGACTGGAACGTGAGTGACAAACACATTACAATTTTTACTGCATGCAGATAAATATTCAGTCCCACGTAGACGACGCTGAATATTTCTGTTTACTCACTTCATGGCTTCACTTTAAAATTGTGCAGTAAGTAAACATGTTATTCGTAATGTCAAGTGACCATTTCTTAAGAACAGCATTTTTATTGTGACCCAACATTAACGTGGCTTTTTGCATAACGAGCTACGTTGACTTGCATCTTAAGGTGTTGCCACACCAATTTATTTTTCGTCGATATATATAGGTATATTCCTTTCCATAGTTATAAATTATTGTGCTTAGGAAGATCGTCATCACAAGAAGATTATTTTTGGTAACAACTTTAACTCTTCATTGATGGCATTTAGGGAAAAGACACCACAATTTTTGCCAATAACACGTACAAACTATTAATAGACCATCAAACGCTGGAGAGTATTTAGAGTGAATTACTAGTAAAATAAATATATATCTCTAAACATTAAAGTTCAAAATATTATTTTTGGTATCCACTTATATTCTCAGAAAAGTGCCAACTTTGACAGTCAATTATAGAAACTTGTTCATATTTTGGCGTTGATGGAAACTGTGTCAGAAAAAACTATTTTTTTCCCCAAACTTTAGCAAAAAACCATCCATGATTTATTCGTGATAAAATTCATCGGTTTTCTTTGAAGGCATGTGTAGCGACTAGCGAGTGATATGACGTCACAGTAGTGCCGGCCAGTTTCCGGCTCATAAAGGCCGATGGGCCGTGACAATTGCCTCTATTTGTCTTTGGTCGTACAAAGGAGAACGCCCGTCATTTGTCTCATGGACACCGCTCTCAATATACGTGGTATCCACCTATAATTCTATGTGGGATAATGCGATGGGTTATATTTATTTGGACTAAAAATTCCAGAAGATATTTCGTTGTTTGGATAGCAAGCTGAAAATTAACATTAAGAAAAGGTTATGTACTTTTTATAAATAAACTAGCGGTCCCGACAGTCTTTGTCTTGTCTGAAAAGTTAGGTTAGGTTCCGCTAGGTTTTCATCAGAAAAAAATTGATAGTCCGATTGCAGCACTACGTACCACATCCAATTGTATTGTCAAACGTTCAACTCAAATATAAACACCAAGTTTGTGAAGTGAAGTATAGAAGAATTATATAATATTAAGATGAGTAAATAACTACACCTACGTGCTGGATTCTGACTAGTAGTAGTAAATACTTGTAAAATGCTTAGCAATTTTAAAATTAAAATCATGTATGTATGTAATATAAAGAATCTTATCATTAGATCTGTAATTTGTCGGATTACAAGGCACTCTTGTAATCCGACAAATTACAAATTGTGAAGAGTGATATGAAAGAAAAGGAAGTCAGTGATAGCATGACGAGTAACAGGGCAGAGTGGAAGAAAAAAACGTGTTGCGCCGACCCCAAATAACACGGGATAAGGGCAGGAAGATGATGATGACAAGGCACTCTTTTGTAAAAAATACCGGACTATAGGGGGTCTTAGGCAGTACTCTATAATCCGACAAATTCGATAGTTCGACACTGCCCTGCAAAATGTTTGTCGGACTACCGGGGGTCCACTGTAGTTAGATAGAAAATATTTGTAGACCTAGTAAGTCGTTCATGACTCCACTTAATGACGTAAATAAAAAAGATAGCTTTCGACATAAAATACACACGAAACTAAAAGACATTATATTTAATTTAAATGTTTGCTAACCATTACTATTTTTATCTCCCATAGCAGCAGCAAACAGAACATTATTACTACAAACATCGTCTATCTATACATAACAAGCTCAAACACAATTTATCCCTATATTGAGAGTTCGCAAACAAGAATTTCTGTATAAAATAAATCTGTAATAACTCAACTATTCGTTATTATAGAGGAATCCGTATTTATGAAATATCGTGTACGTTCAATAAACTCAAATATTATATAGGTAGGTATTATTTATCTTTCGTTTATGTAAGGAACATAGTCTCTCCATTTTATTATTGGAAAGATCGTTTGCACCTAGTTAGGCGAGCCTGCAAATATTTACTAACGAAGGATGTAAACAGTCCTAATTGGCACTTACGACGCCCTACACGAAAACTACTCAGAAAAAAATCAATTCGAAAGTAGAAGATTAACTACTAAAATGTTTACGTTCCATTGACGAGGGTCGTGATAAGAATAAAAAAATACACCTATATAAATAAATTTCTAAATATAACTCAATTAGTTTTCTGTAAATATCTTAAAGTTTGAAGAAAACTTAATAAAAGAGTCGGCCGCCCGAACAGGGACTTGAACCCTGGACCCTTGGATTAAAAGTCCAATGCTCTACCGACTGAGCTATCCGGGCCGTATCAAACTAGGCGAAACGGCAGTTTACATAGGAAATAACTGAACCATCTCGCTTATCTAGAACTGTTATCGCTTCATTTTATTCACAAAGCGAATGTTTTTCCTGTTTTTTTTTTCTTTTAATACTAATGTAAGGACGTAGTTTAGGGTATGGATTGCTTTTTCAACTTGTGAGTAAAATAAGTAGTCTTATTATTGTTTAACGCTTATCGAATACCTACATTAACGTCCACTATGATAATAATTTACAGTTCATAAACTTAAAGGTTCTCGGAGATTGATGTGAGGTAACAATCATGAGGCAAATCTTTTTGCAGAAATTGGTTTACAAATAGAACAATTTAAATAAAAAACGTCGTCGCATCAGTGTCGCATTGTAACATCAGTCTTGTCTGCGAAAACCTTTACCAATTCTGGAAAATATGTCACAAATTGTATGCAGAAGTGTATTTTCAACGTTACAAATAAGTACGATCCCATTTGTCTATAAAATAATTCACATTTACTGAAAGAGAGTCCTCTAGAGAGGCAGCAGGAAGATACAAGACAAACACTAAGAGGGCTGAGTGGTTCATATCCGGGACGTTCTTCACGCAGCCACCCGGGAGGAACACTGCTGAAATATGTGGGATGCCTCCGATCTTTTAACTAAAGTACTGGGTTTAAAACTGTTCGAATTTTAACCATACTATTTAGAATTGTACAAACATAACTGTTGAAATGTCTCTCTCTTCCCTTCAGGTAAATATAGGCATGTATTTACCTGAAGGGAAGCAGCATGTAAAGTCTTTTAGAGAAACTCTGTTTCAAATCTGTCGTCTTAGCAGAACTAGTATTTTTATTAGAAAGATTTTATCTTCTCAGCAGCACAGGTCTATGAAGAAGTTTAATAACCTTTATTAAATGTACAGTTAAATTTTATGCCTACCACAATTTTTTTAAAACACTACAACGATTGTGAAGATCTTTAGGGACTTCAAGTACCGTTAGGGCTTCGAAATGTATTAAAAGCACTTCCAACAAATTGGTACTACTACAAAAATTCTGCTCCACTCAGTACCAAATGTACTTTTCTCTCACTCCTAAAAATTTATGCTCATTGTTATTTTTATAACGCCTTATTACTAAAACGACTCTTAAAAGGAACTCATTTACAAATTCAAAAGTACATAAAATATTATTGTTGCCTATATCTACGTACTACGATCGAAAACTGTGTTTGTAGGTCAGCCGAATATCAACAAAGGAGGGATAAAGAACGTCGCAAAGGGAGGGGAAGGGATACTGTTACCAGGAATACCGAAATTCGCGGAACGTCCTGAATCTCGACCTTTTGTACTGGCGGGCCGCGAAGGGTGACGCGGCCCGTTAATGCCTTGCCATTATGTTTAGAAATAGCTTCGATTTCCGATTAACGGTACTGCATTACAGGGAACTCTTGTTCTGATTTCCTTTACAACTATTTCGGGAATTAATCCTCGATAATTTTAACGAATATTAAGCTAATGTTTGTTAAGGTATTTTGCAAAAATGTTGTCATCCTTACCAACGTTATTTTAAAATAGGTTAGTGAAGTTAATATAATCGTCATGTCAAATGTCAGGCACAGCTTTATCCCGAAATTCGTCACTTCAATTCTGGCTACACTTAGTAGGGTGGTCCCCTCTAAGGGAAAGTGGCGATTCATCATATCTTTCCAACCCTCACACTACGTAATTGCAGACTCTGAAAATGAACCGATATTCTAACTTATATTCATCACTGATGTTACCTAAATGTTTAAGTGGATCTCGAGTTTGAAGCATTAAAGTGAAGTGACTTTGAAGAGTTAAAAGCGGTTTATGGGTACTATTTAATAACGTTAAAATGTAATCTTTTTACAGCACTCCATTAGCGTTTTTTTTTTTTTTTTTTAAATTCTCGCATTTGCATGATCAACTTGTGGCTTAGTGGATGATAGGTAACGGTCATCCTTAAGACCGCATATGGTTAATATTTTTACAGTTGTGTTAGGTACATCATAAGCCATGGTAGATTTTTTAAAGAGATACCGTGGCTCCGGGGTTTCAAAGGGCAGTTCTTCATTTGCGCTTTAGTTGAACACGGTGGGCTTTAGTCAGTTAAAGTCTCACTTTCCCTCTCTCTCCACCGTGGCAGAACTTTATTTCAAATAGGAATTTATCAAATAGTTTTAGTAATACAAAAATTCTAAAATAATTGTAAATGATTAAAAAAAAACCTATTTTAAAAATAGCTAAAATTGATTCAGTAGATTCTGAACGTACAATTTTCAGGATGTACGTTTATTATGTTTATATGTTATATACTTACATATAATTAATATTGATTTACTTTTAAAGAACATTTATGTGCGATGCAATTAACGAGCTTATATAGTGCCAACACAAACCCTAGACATATTGTGTTAATGCCTAAATAACTGGCTTAATTACCTCTTAGAACGTTCGCAATACAAATCCATTTGATCCTAATTAGCACGTATTACTGATAAAATATTGATCATAGCGATGGCAATAAACAGTAACAATAATCCTTAAGGACCAGCATCATGGCCCGTTCCCCCCTTTCTTTTATTTCACCTTCAGTTTTTAGGGTTCTGTTCCGTATATAGGGTGCCAACACTATTACTAAGCCTCCGATGTCCTACCGTCCGTCCATCTGTCAGCGGGACGTATCTCATAAACCGTTTGACGCAGAGAGTTGATGTTTTCATGAATGTTTATTTCAATTGCCGTTACGACTAACAAATTAAACAAAAAAAAATAAAGAGGGTCTTCACATTCAAACGTTATTCGGCGTTTTAGCTCGATGTTAATATACCTACTTTGTGTGCAAGTCCGACTCGCAATTAGCCAGTTTTTTACTTCGTGTAACACACAAAGTGTACGTTAGGGTCTTGTTCATTTTTCTTTTCCTAAGTAACATAGAGTTGATAATACCTCTATTAAAACTCGTTGGGTATTCGCAACACTCTAACTGTTGAACAACTAACAATACATTCATAGGTTAGTTACAGACTTACTTACTAGATGGCGTTAGTAGTAACGAGGTGTAACCGAGTCAGGTAAATAACTTTATTTTGATACATATATACTAACAACCTCCTCTAAAATCCCGTAATTATAAACTAGATAAATTATATATTATTATTATTAGTATGAATTGATCCCCAGATTTATGATCAAAAATCCATAGAAATATTAGCCATACAAATATTTGTTCCATACGGGAATAGAAGATGCGACACGCAGCGCAGCTGCCAATCGTTCAGCCAAGTTCTGTGCTAACCGTGTCCCAATATTAGCGTGATCATTATTTCAGCCGAAAGACGTCCACTGTTGGACATAGGCCTCCGCCAAGTGTCGCCACAATGATCGGTCCTGTGCGTCTCACATCCATCGGATTCCCACGACCCTCACCATATTTTTTAGTGTGATACTAATCCTATTTTACTTGATTAATTTTATGAAGTTATATATGTTTTGGATTCCTAAATCCCACACACGTTTATTACCACCACTGTGTACATATGTATAAGCTGCCCACATTTATCTTAATATTGATGTGTTCTACTTTCTACTATTTTATCTCTGCATGGACTATGATAAAAACAAATTAATTCCCATGGGTGTCCATGGCAACTAATTTGTTTTTATCATAATTCTTGGTCTAAATTAATATTACTACAGTTGGCATCCATTATCACCCCTTTCCATCCACACCTTTAAAAATATTATATAAAACAAAGTCTACCTGTCTGTCTGTTCGCGATAGAGTCGTGCTGACATAGTGTATCCGTGTTTGTTCTAGTTATCATAAAATGTTGACATATAAAGATATCGACTATATTGACATTGAAGACCACCGTTGCCATCTGAACGTACTCTTTATTTTCAAAAAGGCTATAAATCCAACCAAAGTTATTATAGTAATTTAAAATAAAATCAATACTGATATTATAAGGAACCCTGTCTGTCTGTTATGTCTTCACGGTTTTAAATTACTGTACCAATTTTCATGACATTTGGTACGGATTCAGCTTGAACCCCAAGAAAGGGTACAGGCTTCTTTTTATCTGGCTTCGACTTCGACTTTTCAGATTTTTTCTATACTTGTGCTATGAGACCTTGCTTCATGCCAAGTTTCAGGATTCTAGGTCAACAAGAAATACCCCATAAATTTTGATTTCCTTGAGGGTGTCGCAATATACATTTTTTGTGACATAAACGGCCGTATCTGTTTTCTTTGTCAACTCAGTTAGATTTTTTCACAGTTTTGAGGGTCTGTAGACTTGAGTATACGGCTTTAATTTCAACTAGATATCTTCACGCGTTCCGGAGATAAAGGTTCTTGACAGACAGACAACAAAGTGATCCTATAAGGGTTCCGTTTTAAAAACGCTAAATCAGCCAACAACCTTGATCATGACATCCGAATCAATACAAATCCTCAAAGTTCTGACCTAACGTTAACCCACTTCCAATAACAAAGCAAACTTGTAACAGCAACCAGGACGCGATTTAAGCAATATTCCTAATTGAGCCAGAAGCTAATAGCTGATGGCCGACGCCTATTAAAGCTTATTGATGTCGCTCTGTAGATCTTCGACGACCCTCGTCTTGTTTTAACCCCATCTAACTCCCTTGCTAATAATTAATCAAGCAATTAAGCAGATCCGTAGAACGCGGTTGATATTTTCGTTGCTTTATGAAGCCTTAGTACCTATGTTGGTTGCTTATCCGCAATATAATAATATGTTGGTGGGAGAATACGTAGTTGTCAATTGTTTTTACTGTGTTGGTAGTGGTGTTTTCATCTTTATCTTCATACATATAATTCTTCTGTACGTATGTTTGTCACCTAACTCCTCCTAACCGGCATGACCGATTTGGATAAAATTTTGAGTGGTGTTCTATATTTGAGTGGGTGCTTTGAAAATATAATTGAACCCGGTAGGTGGTGTAGCAATCAGGTTCTCAATCTTTCGCCGTGAAATTAGAAAATTAGCAAAAGGCAAAATTTTCCCAGGACAAAAAGTATCCCACTTGTATTCTAGGCCATGCAAAATTTCATCCAAATTCGTGCAGAAGTTTGCGCGTGTAGTAGTAACAAGCACACAAATATACACATATATACTTTATATACAAACTTTCACATTTATAATATTAGTGTAACCTGATTTACGATGTATGTATGTCTTTGATGAGGGATAAAAATATTACCTACCTAGTCATATAAATGTTGAGATTAAGTCTTCTTAACAAATAGTAGGACAATGTCTAGATTATTACTTACTAGCTTTTGCCCGCGAATTCGTCCGCGTAGAAGTCGAAAATGGTTTTATTAGGTTTTTTGAGATACGAAAATATGAAATATTATTTATTATCTTCGTCGTGTGTGATAGTCCATTGAACTATATGGCGAGTGATATTGTATCTTAAGATAAAATATTATAGTATCTTAGCCGTGTGCAGCACCCCTTAGTGAACTCCACTGCGGGTGACGTAACCTACGACAATCTTATTATTTGCGGTAGGTACAGTAATCGGGTCTAGGGATCGAACCGCAAAATTAAGTTTGTTTTTTATTATATATATTTTTCCGGAATAAAAAGTACCCAGTGTGGTGCCCAGGATATTAAAGAATAATTATACCAAGTTCCATCGTAATCGAACCGGTAGTTTTTGCGTGATGCCTGAACAAACAGACAGACAGACGGAAAAAAAAATTTTTAATCACATTTTTAGGTTCGGTGTCGGTCTAGTAACACCTCACCTACCATTTATTTTTTTGATATTTTCAATGTACAGAATTTTCACTTTTACAGATTTATTATAAGTATATATAGATGAGCACCTAAGTTGCTTCTAATTTCAGTCTGTCCATTCTTAGACTTTCATGTTATTGTAAGAACGCGGATCCAAGTTAACGGGTAATGACTTGTTTCAAAACTCATTCTCTTTTATAAACCCATATTTTTGTCATATCATGGTTATCAATAATGGCCACCTCTATTCCCCACTTTAGATACGCCTTAATCCTCCTAACGACACCCGGAAGACTTCTTTTCTCAATCTAAACCACGCGGCAGCAGAGTTTGTAAACCTTTTCTTCCTTTAATAAAAAAAAAACCCTATTTACGAGTAATTTTTTATCGCGAAATAAAAAAGTTTTCGAGAAACAAAGAGGTATCTTAATGAAGAGTCACTTTGACTTTATTTTACGGTGATTAATTCGACTTAGAAGTTGGAGAATTCCATAGATAGATATTATAATTGAGATTGAACGGATTTCACAGTAAATTAGAGACGAGAGATATTTCGAAATTGATGTTTGAGACATATTTGATTATGATCAAGTAGATACTTGATTGGATAATCAATAATGTATTTTGTGAAACGTTGCTTATTGTGAACAGTTTTTATTGTTCTACATTGAAAACTTGTCAATGCTATCGGTAATGTCGCTGGTTGAGCAATTGACTGCTACTTAGAGTGAGTTCGATTCCCGCACGGAACAAGTATTTGTAGATTTTATAGACAGTTGTCCCGGATCTGGGTGACACACACGACACAAGAGAAATTTCCGGTAAAAAAAAATTGAAAGTATATTGAACATATTGTAATGCTCATACAGTAAATGAGTGCGTGTGTGTATGTTTTTTACTACTTCACACTCGAACGACTGAACGGATTTGAATTAAATTTGACACACGGGTAGACCATGTCCTGGAATAGCATTTTTTTATCCTGGGAGATTGTTGCCTTTGGACAATTTTGTACATTCACGCTCGCTAAGCCGCTAGCTCCAGCTAATCTATATATATAAAAGGAGAAACTGACTAACTGACATATCAACGCACAACGAAACTACTGGGACTAGGAACATGAAATTTTGCACAAAGTTTACTTTTATAAAGCAGGTGAGCACTAAGAGAGGATTTTCCAAAATTCTCCCTCTAAGGGGATGAAATGGGTGTTCAAATTTCTTTGGAGAAACTTACTTTCACGTGAGCGAAATCACTGGAAGAAACTAGTCGCAAATAATTTCGAAGGACCTCACTACCAACCCCTTTCATAAAATACCTACTGCAAATATCCTCTCTAAATCTTAAATTGATGCAAATAATATGTACCTACTAATGAGCATGTTTCAACATAGTCGAATACATTCGCACCCCACAGAGGTATTAGTGCTGGCTGATCATAACATTCCGCATCGGAGGAGGAGCACGGGGAAATTAATTAGCGCCCCCCGAGACACCTCTCATTATTGCGCCAATTACTGAGTAATAAGTAAGCCAGGCTGTGTACCGCGGAGTTCCCATGACCTTTATTATATGAACAGACAACACAGGCATTATAATACAGTCCTCCTCAAATAAGTTAGCGTTACTTTATATATTTATTTATTCATATATTATATTATTTTCGAAAAAGAGATCAATAGCCGAATTCGACTGCCTGGCGATCGGCTGGGCAGCGTGCTGGAAGCTACGCGGTATCTTCTCATCCAATATACCACAATGTCTCAAGACGAAAGTCTATGACCAGTGCGTGTTGTTAGTGATGATATATAGCTCCGAAAGGTGGTCACTTACAATGGGCCTCATCAGAAGACTTAAAATCATCCAAAGGGCAATGGAAAGGGCTATGCTCAGACTTTCCTTGCGTGATCGAATCAGGAATGATAACCAAGGTTACCGACATAGCACGAAGAATCGCCAACCCTAAGCGGCAATACGCAGGGCACATTACTCGCAGAATGGATGGCTTTTGGGGTCGAGAGGTTCTGGAATGGCGACCACGTACCGGAAGACGTAGCGTTGGAAGGTCTCCTACAAGGTGGACCGATGACCTGGTAAGGGTTGCGGGAAACCGATGGATGCAAGACGTACAGGACTATTCATTGTGGCGACACTTGGGGGAGGCCTATGTCCAATAGTGGACGTCTTTTAGCTGAAATTATAAATGATGAATGATTTATATACTTTATTGTACCTCACAATGTAGACAGGATAAAAATTTGCAAAAAGTAAATGTACAATGAGCGGTCTTATCGCACAGGGCAATCTCTTACAGACAACCTTAGGGTGGATTGAATGAAAGAAGATGGATTTGGGGCGGTCGGTGTACAAATATCATAAACTAGCTTCTGCCGGCAGCTTTGCCCATGTTAAAGTAAGTTTATCAGTACAAACTTTGGCCCCACGTTTCATCCCCTCTTAGTACTCGTCTACGTCATAAAACAAAACCTTATGCAAAACACACTTCTAGTCCTAGCAGTTTCGACTGTGCGTGGACTTGAGGTCGGCTTCCATTCAAACTTGATGCGGCTGAGCGACTGCTTATTACTATATCCAGTGGTCAGACTTTCTGTGACATAGATATTTAAAAAAATATTTAGTATCATAATAGAAGAAACAACACGACTACAAGAAACATCTATTCATAGACACATAGACAGTTTCACATTATAGCAATGTCACCACGCCAAGGAAATTCTGTAAAAAAATCAAGTAAAAGACTCTAGTAAAAGTCATAGATTGTTTTCAAAATGCAGATTTGATCACGAGTTTTTACACTCCCTGTAAAGACAAATTAGTTCGAAAATGATCTTATTTAATGATTCCTAAAACGAGCTGCGACGCGGTTTGAATGTCTGATACCATTTAACTCCCTCAACTTATTTCTGTTGTGTAGTCTAGTATTCAATGTGCTGTGAAATTTTGCTGCACCCCTAACCTATTAACCGTCTGCATGGAGGGTTGCACATCCACAACCAAATACTCCATCTCGTCACCTATGGAGATTGAAGAGCTAAACGAGATGGAGTCCCAGTCACAGATACCCTGACGAATAGGACCCGAAAACACTTGTTGGACTCGAATCCGGCGCGGGCGTTTAAAGGGCTGACGTTCAGCATAATAGCATAATCAGCCTTTTAATGTTCCACTGCTGGGACTCAGGCCTCCTCTCTCTAGGAAAGAGAATAGGCCGTAATCCACCACGCGGGCCCATTGCGGGTAGGGAATGTCACATGTCTTCGAATTTTTGGTTCTAGGACATGCCGGTTTCCTCAATATTTAACGTTCAGCAGGAATAACGAATTCAAAAGAGTTTAAAGGACATCAACTTTGGCGATAATTTGCATAAATTTAATCGTCTATATGTACATAGTTAGGTTTACTATAAAAGTATTTATAGTCAATATTTAAGTCCTCACTATGACTATACAAATAAACCCCTCTTATAACGACTAGAAATAAAAGAGAATTTAATCTCAGTTTGTGTGTCAAATTGTTTTCGAAAGGTTTGTGTTATCAGATTTTCTGTGCTTTTACGTGAATTTAGTGATCTGTGAACACTGTCGATGTGGTATGGGCTCATAAAGAATGAGCAACATTGTTGTGAGATCTAGAATGCCTTTAAAGCCAGCATAGTCCAAAATCAAACACATCATCGCTTAGCATCAGTTGATATAGAGGACAAGTGCGGTACAATAAATAATAATAAAATCTAGAAGTGTGTACTTACTTAATAGTACACTTTATAATACTGTTTTCTTTGCTAAAAGTTTTCGTTAACAAGCTCGAAGCAAGTCTCCTAGAGACACAAACAACATTTGAAGCAAAATAGCGGTACCTTCACTTCACCGTAAGCCAAAACAAAAGACGAATATTTCAAACACAGAAAATACTCCCTATATTTTTGTGTTGCCAGCGTTCGTAAGTGTACCTAGAAGTATTAACCGGCCGGGCTTGAGTCGCGGTAGGTCGCAAAGCCTCCTGAGCCGACCGTTTGGGTGACTGCCAGGCCCCGATAAGCCACGGCACATAGCATTACATATTTCTTATTTAACCCCTGTCTAAGAATGGCTTTCGTAATTGCTGATGCAGAAATTACCTACAGCTGTTATGAACAGTTTAAGTCTTTCGAAAAAGTCCTGCAAAATGTGCTAGCGGTGCAAAGCGGTGAGCGCAAAATTAGGTTTTATAAGAATAAGTAAAACTATTTTACCACCAGAATTTAGTATCTAAAGTTTACACATTTTAGGCTTTATGAAGAACTTGAACAATGACGACACACCGGCCATCATAAATCTCCCGAAACTCGGTTCTAATAAACGGCAAAAGGGGAGAAACGTGGCCTTTGAATTCTTTTTTATGTCCAGATACAAACTGCACTTACCTTTCAAACTTGCAAGTCACAGAGAATGGCAATCTTACTAAATATTTTGCTTTAATTAATTCTCACTTTTAAATCTTAGACACTTTGAATCTTTCATATTATTTAGTATATATTCAGTTATCAAACAGTATTACAAATTAAATTTTACCGAAGTACGGTGTTCTACTTACAGTAATATTTATAACAAGTTTTTACTTACAATACAAATAAGATTGTAATAAATCAAAAACTATTTTAGTACAATTTGTTTACAGTCTAGACAGACATTACATAGATTACTCGATCTTTCTCCTAAATTCATAGCACTTAAAATAATATGAATTTGCCGCTCCTCAAAATTCAATATCTACCTGGAGCTCACATTATTATCGCCAAACTTTATGTAACAGAGATCTATTGGACCGCTCTAGAGGAGACATACTCGTATATATTTCATATTACTACTATCACTTCGCAAGAATCGCTAGATTGGAAGCAATAAATCTAGTTAGATCTAGTGTAAAGGTATGTTCAGAATAAGGCTGTTCCCAGCCTATAAAAATCATAAAGTCAATGAAGACTATGGAAGTAACGTTCATTGATATAGTTTAGGTCTTCCTTACACACAACGGTGATGCTGCTTTAATAAATAAAAAACCTCAGATACATTAAAGGTCAAAACGTCTTCAATCATAAAGCGAAAGGTTAAATCTACGTGACACTGCAATGTTGCATTATTGATAAATTTATATTCTTTGATAAATTTGACAGCGTTGAGCGTCATGTTATTGGATATTTTGTCCACTAATGTATCTGAGGCTTTATTCTCACACTAAACACAGTTTCAATATTTTACGCTGATAATAATAAAAATAATATTCCTCAAATATCACACAACGCCGTCTAGTGTCAAGCTAAGCAGAGCATGCGTTATGAGTACTAGACAACTGATAAACATACTTATATATTTCTAAATACATACATATTATTATAGATAAAACATATATATTATACATTATATACATGTGTATATATATTTATTGGTTGGTATGGTTTACTATGATGACAAATAAACCACAAATTAAATGCTTCAAACACCTTGAAACGGTATAACAATCTGAAACACGCTTTACAATCGCCACACAGGCTAGGCAAAGAGTCGTTGCACGCTTGGATAGCCGCCAAACCATGGCAGGTAATCCCACCAATGGTCGCGGTCATGTCCGCAGACTGTGCCTCGATATTTAGTTCACTAAACTGGCTAAATCACCCCGCATTTGGGTGCAGCTTACAAATGTTACAATTATTAGATGCAATTTGAGCCTGACAGTGGCACTCGACGTTATTATCGATCTGTTAATTGGCTATTTGTGTGGTCGTGAACGCATTTCAGTGTTTAACTCTGCCGGACATAATAATACGATTGGACTGTTGTTCGCTAACAGTCATTAGCCAAGCTCCTGAACTAAAAGCGTTGAGGATAATCGAATCTCACACATTCAATTTGTGTTTGGGACGAGTCAATCACCTATAAGTCTTTGATTGAATATAAAGAAAGTAATGTTTATAGATTTTTAACACCTTTGCAAAAAAATCTTAAATATGTATATATACTAGGTATATTAAATATATATGTATGTGCATTTTAATTATATGTATACTTTTTTTACCATTGTATTTCGTATAAAATTTTCTTTTTATACACATACCATATTGTCTCTTCACCAGCCTAGATGACTGGTAGAGAATGCCTAAGGCATTAAGTCCGCCTTTGTACTTTATGTTGCATGAAGATTAATAAATAAATAAATAAATCTTATGTATTTAATACCTACCTAAATATTATGAACTAAGTAAGTGAAAAAAAATATCCTTTCATCATTCCCACACTATATGTGTGGTGTCCTCAACCCGTAAAGTCTCTCTAACGACTCTCATTGTTCACTGATAAGATGAAAATGCAACATAACTAGCAGAGGCACTGGGGACTCTTTCACAAAACTTTACAAATATTCTCCAGTCCCCTACGCCTGTAGCTTCCATTGGCCGATCTTTTTATAAATATATCCCCTATTTTCAGAAAGTACACTCAAGTCCAAACTCCAGTCATGAGATCGATGTCTAATTAATTTTCTGTTCGAATATATCACCCCATCCCTTGTCCTGCGAACAAATTTGACATGAAATGCGCATCAATCAATATTAGATTTGGGAAAAAAAATGGACTGTGGTCTCTATCAATGTTGGTTTAGTCACTAAAGTTCAGTGGGGTAATTGTTGAACGATTTGTTTCAGAATGATGATAAATCAATCTTTCATAAGAGTAAGATCACTTTTACAACATTTAGGTAATCACGTGTCTTCTTTAGGTTCTTTAAGCTCAGGTTCAATTGAAAACCAGCGTCAGGCACTAGTTCCCTGGCATTTATGCTGAACTGGACCTATTTTGGTGCAGCCATGAGGCACACTACTATATTTTTTTGCTACTGTTTGGTTTTTATATATATTTTTTTTTGTATTTCGTGTTACCTAATATTGTGTTTGTGCCTTTTGCTGTACCAAATAAATTCTTTTTTCTTTCTTTACCCCCATATTCAAAATAATATACGGTAACATTAAATCTGCCTCACCTATACACTGAAACTTTACTAACATTCAGACAAAAGCTATAAACGTGCCAACTTCCACCTCGATCCGTTGATAAACGTTGCTCCCCATCGGAAACTTTTCAACGAAGTATTGGGTCTAAAGCCATAATCGATACAGATATATAAATATTCACTCGTGCCTACTAAAATTTCGCGAAAACGTAATCTGTTTTTGAGCGTATATTAACTCTGAATTGGATTACAAGAGCGTTCTAAAACAAAGATCAAAAAGATTATCAAATTAGTTTTATTCAAGATCCTTAGAATTTCATTAAAAGGGTTTCCACATAAACAGATATCATGTTATTACCGACGTTGGACAGAACACTAACGAGAGTAATCTCCTGTTTCTAAGGACTTAAGCTTGTTAGTGCATTTTAGTCTAAAACGTTTTCACAAATCGCTTTTATCTGTACTATTTTGGGACGTAAGCAGACGTCGCCAAATCTAATGGCGGCTGCCCCGAGAGAATCCATCGTTTCCCTTAAAAGGTAAATTCGATCCAAACGCGAGGTGTTGGGCTTTTCTTGACAAATTCACATTATATCCCCGATTGTCTGTGCGACCGTAAAAAAAAGGTCAGTTTTATTACACGGACAAGGCTATGTGCGACGGTTAGTTAAACAAAGAAAATTGTCGTTTTCACAATAAAAAATTATGTTCCTCTGTATCGGTCTTTAATAAATTCGGCCGGTGCAAAGAAAAGCGAAAATAAAATGGCTGCCTCAATAAAGATATTTCACTCGAATAGTTCGGGTTGGTTGACGGGGTACAGATAGTTTTTTTGTAGGGGAGCGCTTTTTAGATTGATATTTCGTTGTCTGGTTTCGAGGAAATTCCGTTCGCAACATGCACACTGAACGAGCGTGTTCAAATGAATTAGTGAGGATTGGCTCGCCGTATTCGACTGGGTTATTCTGAATTCTGAAAAACTGTATGTTGTTTCACATTGTCAGTTTACTTCGAAAATGATGATACGAACCAGTATTGGAATGTTAGTGTTACTCCCGTATATTTTTTATTCAATTAGGGTGAAGTAGAAATGAAAACATACTTACTGTGTTTTTATCAGAGCTGTCTTTTAAAGTTGACATAGAGATTTTATAGATAGATTTTCATACATAATGCAAAGAACAAACAATTGACATACAACTTTTAAAACACAACTTCACTAAAATTAAAAAGCAAACAATCTCAAAAGCGTACAAAGTTGAGTGTAAAATCAAAATTCAACTCGGAAATCCCACTTTACCTGTGTTTCTCTTCATACAAATAACGTGTGGTTACAAACTGCAGTATTTTTTCTTTTTCCCGCCAAGAAGAATGCTCCGCCATCTTGGAGCCGTGTTTGTTTTCAAAACCGCTGCCGCCATTTGTCACTCGCTGCCAGCTTTTGTCTTCCTCTCAGATATTTGTCTTCCCCTAAACTGAAAGGAGTGCATTATTTTACTTCTGTTGCTATTGTTAAATTCACACAATCTGTTCCCGAATTTGTTCATCTTGATTCAAATTGTTCAGTAAGAAAATATTTCATTCTAATATCGCTTCAAATAAAACCGAAAATGTATAAAAGCAAAGGTTCGCAACAAAACGGAAAGGACAAAATCCCTTACAACAACTCTCTAAGACGGACAAAACTTGTAATAACTACGTATATTTCTGCCAAACTAAAAAAATGTTACCAATAGTCGCGACCCCGTAAAACGAGAAAAAAAAAAACAAGATACAAAATCTATGTGAAACCAACAATAGACCGCTTCGACAGAGGTTTTACCAATGAAAACATGCAAGAGAATTTCGCCACGCGAATTCTCTGGATTATTCGGAAACGGTTACCAACTGTGCGTAGGTACTTACCTACTCGTAACTAGTTTTTCATCATTTGTATCTACGAATATGTAATAAAGCTGACATTTTGTATAGATGGGACTCAAAGTAAAGTCTCGTTGAAATATTAAAATATTTTTAAAATCATTTTTTTTTCTACCAGTCCTGTCTGATTGATTGAACACAAAGTATATCTGAATGAAAACGTTTTTAATATTAATGTTTATTTTTCGATATTTCGCTACCGGCAACATCGTCCACAAATTGGTTAGTATTGATAGTAAAGCTACTGTGTGCGCTAAAGTAAATGTTTGTTTTAATTCACGGTGTAATCCTTTTGACAGTTTAACTTTTTTTTAAATCTTATTTGATTTCATTTATTTGTATGAAACTTATAGTGAATATTACGTTAAGAATGTAGACTTTATTCTATATCTGTTTTAACCTTTCAGACCAGACCTCGAACCTCAACGAACTATCAAAAAATAACACTAAATGAAAGACTATTTTGACGTGTAAAAGTGTTTTTTTCTAACCTATTTGCAAAATGAATATCAATTATCATTTGTATTACTGAAGCACACACATGATCATTCATTATTTCATTAGTCACTGTTTTTACCCAGAAATTCAGCACACAGCGATAATACTGTAAAAACTTAGTCTACACACATGAAGTTGATCATATAAAAACCAAGTGTGACCAACTAAAAAGGCAGTTTTATTTTCATCCAAATTATAGGGAAAAGAACAAAAATTACTAGTGTATGGTGAACACGGATGGTTTTCTTAATACGTGACTAATTTGTCAGTGTACGGCCATAAGCAAGGCTGCCGAATTCTTCAAATGAATTCGTCTCTTTCAATCTTAAATGTCAACGGAATTAATTTGGATTAAATTAGCGAATAAGTGATTTCATTCAACTGGTATTACTTCGACATTGTTATTAGCTCTACTTACAATTTTTTTTATTTTATTTTTTTGGATCTGGAATGACTTATTGGGTAAAACATATTTTAATTCATTCTGCCTTTAAATCGTACTAATTTAAAAGAAAGATAATTCAATAACTGTCAGAAAAATTGAATTTAAAAACCGCCCATGAAGGGTTCCGTACTGTCCGTAGCAAAAAAAAAATGTTTGTTGCATGGGAGCCCCACTTCAATATTTATTCGATTTTTAGTAAGTATTTATTGTTATAGTGGCAACAGAAACACTTCATCTGAAAATTTCAACTGTTTAGCTGTCATGGTTCATGAGATACAGCCTGGAGACAAACGAACGAACAGTGGAGTCTTAATAATAGGTTCCCATTTTAACCTTTGGGTACGGAACCCTAAAAAGTGTGTCTTTAGGTGCCTTTATGATACGTTAGTGTTTTGACCACAATACTGTTAACTCAGATAGAAAAAATAAAGTATCATTAAAAATGTATTCGCTTTGATTTGCCAACCTGCTGACGAACCTAAATGATGCATAGGGGATCATGTTTTACGCATATACATCAAACAACCCGCAATTACCAACTGCGTGACCCACATACATAAGTACACATCACATGCCTAAAATCAGCTTTGAAACAGACATGTAACAAAATCGTAGGGATATCAATAGCTCTTAATTGGCGGAGACGAACCGCCGATCCTCGCGCACCAACGTCATCCAATTAGCGAAAGCCGAACTTCGAACGTGTACCGCAAGATGGCGCCTGCAGATTGGCCCATAGATTGGCCCTATCGCCCTTGACTAATAGCCCATGTTGCTAGACGTGGGTTCCGTTTGTATTAGGAAATGTTGATGAATTTTTTGTGAGGCCCACCAAGTTTATTGGGTCACGGAAATGACGAAGCCAGAAGTTTTCGGTCGCTGTCAGGATAGGGAAACAAAAATATTTCTATTCAACATAGTTATTTAGTTGGTGTGCTTTTTCAAGTTTTATGTGCGGTTGTTTTGACGTCTGAAATACATAGTAATATTTCACGGGTAGTGTGAAAGCGAAGCCCAAGCACAAGAGTGGGTTTTTAGTCAGTCAAAGTCTGACATTATCTCGCGCTCCGCCCAAGAGCGGGATTTGTCATTAGATGATTTCCCTACATAATTTTTTTTTATTAAATAATAATATTAACGTACAATTAAGTTCAATTATTATAATTCGCACTTTAAAAAATTGCAAAACGACTTAAGTATACCAAAATTCTTGATAGAGGGGGACTTGAATGTAATCCAGTCAGTGTCCAATTGTATTTTAATTAAAATATGATAGGCACATATTTATTTACAGAATTATAATCATTAAAAAAATTAATACCACCTCTCCTTATACAATCAAAAAGTCAGTCAAGATACTTAGGTACTCAAATTTTAATTTCGCAGGCTACCCTGAGACTTCACCTTAACAAAATGAAAAGAGAAAACATTTAGACCAATAAATGTAGAGTCTAGAGCTCTAACAAAAGAACTTAAAATATTCCTGTAAGAACAATGCAACAATTGCAATAGCGCCCTTGTTTTTTTTTTGTCCAAATTATCTGCAGGACTCTTTAAGTGGTTGACCTTAATCTACCGTAAAAGACGAATACAGCAAACATCAACAAAAACTAGCCATCTAATCACAAACAGAGAACTTTTAACAAAACATAGCATTGTTTTGTGCCCATGGATAATGAAACACACATTTTTCTTAGAAGCAGGTTCTATAAACAAAGGGCACTCATCCCACTTTCAATTCAATTCGCGGTAACGTAAATCCGAGCGATCAGGGAGGAAAAATCACCAGATTACGCGGAGTTCTGGCTCTGGAAACATATTCATATAAAAATACTCCTCCATTCAAATAATATGAAAACTGTTATTACTATCTCTCGCTCGCGCTATGTTTCAATAAATATTATCGATGCGTGGGCTATTGTAAAGTAATTAAAAGCCGAACGGTATCGGGTTTACATTGTGGGGATTCATTGAAACTGCGGTATGGTAAACCTTTAACAATCGTTTATTACAGGTTACTATAATAAACGTATCAAACCCATAGGTGTTCGAAAACTAAAATGATACACCACTTTGTGAATAAAAAACCTAATATTTTCAGTCAGGGCCATAGGGTCCGAGCGCTCATCGAGTTGTTCGTGATATCAGCAAACAACTGGTCGACTCTTCGCGTGACCAGAGGGCTGGGCTTTTCTTCGGACAACGAATCAGCATTGCTATCCAACGTGGCAATGCTGCCAGCGTTCTGGGCACTTTTCCTATTGATATCGATGTGGATGAATTTTTTGATGCCCAATAATTTATTTTTCTACCCGTTTGTAAATATTATTATTTTTAGTTTGTGTATATTCCTATTACGTTGTTAATATTTATTAGTTTTTGTGTTTCTTATAATTAGTATTAGAATGTTAGCTATTGTAATAAATCCCCAGTTGATTATAATAACTGCAGCAACGAAACGAAAAAAAAAAAAAATATTTTCAGTAACACAATATGTAGCTTGTAAAAATATTATGTAGGTACGTACAGTCTCAACAATAGCAAGCGTTGATCGTGTACTCCTTAGCTCTCCGCTCACGCCCCACAGGGGTAGAACAAATCCACCAGATTAAGTCATCGAAAAATTTGATGCGTGCGCGGCGCGCGCCCCCGCGGCTTAGCCCAAGGTGTGATCCGTAACCGCGCACTTTCCATTGACGATGTGTCGCTGAAAAAACGGATTTAACGGCTTTACGGAGCTCCGGTTATTTGGACTGACAGCTTTGCGGACTATGGATTTATTAGGAGTTTGTTTTGAACGCAGTTTGAGTGTTTTTAAAATTGCGGCTATTAATTTTATTAAAATCATTCCATCCCTTTTTTGAGGTGGGAAGCCATGAAATGACGTCTCCTGCTCTGAGGTGAAGAGAGAGCGCGTGTCAGACTTTACTGTCTAAAACCTACCAGTATCCTTCAGTTACCCTTTGCGGTCTAGGAACACGGCATCTCTTTTAAAAATTTCCGTGGCCCTAGCGGTCATCGGCCCTGCTCGAGCCCGGGCGATTTTACATGGTTCCACAAAATGAACAAAATATTAGGTTTACTTAAAACCATTATTCTAAAAATAGTCTCTACATATCCGAAATTATAAGAGCGAACTCGCGAATGAGACGATCAATCGGTTACAATATTTCAATTACAAGATACAACTCCATTCCTGGTACAGCTTATTCCGAGAGAACCATAAAATCCAGCGAGCATTTACCCGAAAAAACATAAGCACGCAGCAATAATAAAACGCAGTAAACACGAGTTTACCCAACTATACCGGTAAAAGAGAAATAAAAACGTGTTGTAAATAGGGCTGTCACGTATCAAGACGCTTTTCTTTCAAACTGGCAACCTTTGAAGTCCGAGATAAGTTCGCAATTCGCTGAATCGAGACAAAAATACTAAGGCTTTTATGTGAAGACTGCCTTGACAGTAATGTCCAGAGTTGACGCTACACTTAAATAAAATTGCATTTCTCGACTTAAGAACTGTAATTTTCTGTGTCTAGACCACATTTTCTTAAAGTTTATTTTCCATTCACTAAACTCCAACCGAAATGCTTTTCTATAAAATAATCTCTAAACACTCTATCTTTTAAGAATCTTACGCTGAAAACTAAAACAGGCTTAAATTTTATTACCTGAAATTTAAACCAATGAATAGCCATCATTTATTTCTGCGAGCAACACTGATATAACAAGAGAAATCTGTGACAGACATTTGAACAAAAGCAAAGAAGGGTAATTACAAAAGGTACAGATTTTCTTTATGAGGTACGGAACCTTAAAAACGATTAAAAAGATAAAGTTAACCTACTAAATCATTTTCAGTGACCTCTTTGACCCGTCAAAGGCAGCCCTTGCACTATAATACTAGACTTGACCCGGGTTTTACGTGCATTTCAATGTGGGTCAGGGGCTCGACAGTTTACAGAAATTGGGTCGCCACAAAATGTTCACTAGAATGACGAAGGCGACCGCTTTAGTACATAATTACTGTTAAATTTTCGTTTCACTTTTTAACTTAAGATAGCCTATTTAAATATGCAAGTGAATTAATTAACACAAAGTGATTTCTGTCTTTGTGCCCTATTTAACGGGGACGAGAAATCATCTAGCAACTCTTCCTGCTCCGAGTGGAGCGAGAGGGATCTCGCTCCACTCGCTCGTACCAGACTTTTACTGACTAAAACCTTTGCATTCCAGGGCCGCAGTATGTAACTCTTTCGAACAACTTAATAAATACGAGATTTTTACAGATGAATTTTTATTATTAGAATTTATAAATATCTCATTTATTGATAGATTCATTTTGATTTATGTATTGTATCTTTTTATAACGTGAATGCGAGAACACTGGAGACTTCACTGATTCATAGATAAATATTTTTATTGTGCTTTTGGGTATAATGTTAACCGGTCTACACTGTCCTACATACCTATTAAAATTGTAATTAGGAAATATTACAAAATCAATAATTTTTAAAAAAAAGAACCGGCAATAAACTCTATGGTTACTACCATGAAGATTTTTGCCGGTTTTTTTTCCATAGGAAACGACCAATTGCAATCGTGCACTACCTTCTAACGTTTTATAAATGCCCATGTAGGCCTGTGTGAAATATGTCATTTTCAGTTTGCGTTTGAGCTTAAAGTTCCTTCTTCCAGAAGAGGCTATTTCATTGAATAAACATTTCCAATAAAATCACGTAACGTTATGCAATAAATAAAAAATAAACCATGCATACGACCCAATAGAGTCGCGACAAATATATCGGATCATAAAACCGATATTAATGTCGGATACAGCCGTTAAAATTCGCTTCACATCAAACTATCTGCTTTTGACATCGGTCTCATAGATGTCAGTTTATTCGACTATAAAACCATGCTCGTCCCATAATACTTCCTGTATCTTAATGCCTGTTCGGAAGCTGTTAGGTTTTATGCGCTCTGTAACTTGTATCAATGAAGTTGTGTTGTTTGAAGATGTCCTGTTTACAGTACTGACACCAGTAAAATCAAAGGCAATGAGAAGTATTTAAGTGTACCGGTTTCTGGGTTTTTAGGTGGCTATTTGATGTTAGTTCGTTTTTATTAATTATTAGCTTCTAACAGTAGTTTCGTCCGGGTAAAAGTTGAAAATTATCTCAAAGAATCATAGTCCCGGATAAAAAGTAACCTATGTCTTATTCCAGAATCTGGTAAAGAAATAAATAAGGAAAGAAAGAAAGAAAAAGAGTTCATTAACGTCAAACATGGCGCATACCTTAGAAACAAAAAAAAATAAGAATGACGTATAAATATGTAAAATTTCTTTCTCACTCATATGGCTTGCTGTAAGAACACCCAGTTGTGGGTTAAGCTCGCCTATGTACATCAACTTTCCTATTTTTATTGATTGTATAAAATTTTGTGTACAATAAAGAATAAAGAAAAAAACGACTTATATTATAAGTGATAGGATATGCGTCACATCCGCGCAAAACGGCCAGCGCTCAGCGAAATGCTGCGGCTCAGCGCCACAGCGTTGATTTTCAGCACCAGCCATCGTCGACGGTCAGACAAAAAAATTTTTTTTTTGCGATTTGGAAAAATCTTCGTAACTAAATTCAGGAATTAAACAGTCTTCATAGGTCTTCACTCGCTCTTGCCCGATTTTTTTAAAATATAAGCACAACCCTGAAACTAATTTCTTGAAAAAACGTAATTTACGATGTCTATGAATTGATTGACTGATATAAAACCTGAATAGTTGTCTCAGCTTATTACAAGCATAAAATTTTCATTCACTACAGTTTTAGATACATACCTACGTAAAGTAAAAAAATAATATAAGCGCTTGTCCCACTCTAAAAATTGCTCCTGTATCGTATGCGTTCTGATTATTATTTATATATGATGTAAAATTGGTTGGTATAGTTTTGTATCTCAAGTGTCTGCACAACCTTACTTATGTGGAATCATTGAAACAGGCGCGATCTCGGTAAAAATAGAGCTGAGATTTTTTTTGCAGTTTGGACTACCTTAGCGAAGCTTGCCAAGAAGGCTGACTCGATACTTTTGCTGCCAAATACTACAAAAAACATTAGAATGTGTTACATCCCTATTCTAATGGCAAAAAAGTAACTATATCTGACGGAAATAAAGACTATGAATAGACTAGAATAACCTAAAGGTCTCAGTTACGAGGTCATAAAATCCCAAAAAAAAAACAAATATGAAAACTCTCACACACAAGACATTCAAACCTGGAACCACTATCTGTAGATTATACAATTATTTAACATTTAGCGTGCTTTCATGCTACATAAAACAAAAGTGGACCTAAAAAAAACACACTCACAAGACACCCAGGAAACGACTTTCTATACGCCATACATATTTAGCATTTAACGTGTTTTCATGCTAAATCAAACAGCAAAATGCTAAAGTTAATATAAAGGTAGAAAGAAGAGGTTACAAAGTCTCGCAAACAATATAAAACGTAGCAAAAATACAACACTCAGGGAGCATTCCGACTGCGAGCAAATTATGATTTCCTTTTAATTTCTCAAAGAATAATGGCGCCGTATCGATATTGCTCTCTTCCTATCTTTTCTCCTATATTTCACTGTTTTCAATTGTTATTTTACTCTGTTTTATACTCAATTGATTTTCAATAGTGAATGAGAATTTATTATTCAATGAATGCGTTTAATATAGCGATTTATTCTACGTTTGATGCTCAAGAA
This sequence comes from Mythimna vitellina, assembly GCA_949316375.1. Lineage (NCBI taxonomy): Eukaryota > Metazoa > Arthropoda > Insecta > Lepidoptera > Noctuidae > Mythimna > Mythimna vitellina. The sequence goes on along the minus strand of OX438703.1, from coordinate 8,589,508 downwards.
AAGGAAATTATATCGTTTTTCTCTAAAATTTTATGCGAGGATTTAAAATTTAAGTTATATTTATTAATATTCATTTATTTGCTTCCACAATGTTGGGAAGTTGGTAACAAACAAGCTTAGAGTTATGCATCATTATCGTTGTTATGACCATGGTCTACAAAAATGTTTACATCATTATTAACATTAAAATACTTGGCCTGTTGGTCTACTGGTTAATGGCTCTGACTTCTATGCCGGAGGTCGTGGGTTCAATTCCCACCCAGGATAAATGTTTGTGTGATGAGCGTGATCACTTGTTCTGTGTCTGGGTGTAATTTATCTATATATGTATGTATTTAGAAATATATAAGTATGTTCATCAGTTGTCTAATACTCATAACACAAGCTCTGTTTAGCTTGGGACTAGACAGTGTTGTGTGATAGTTGTGGATTATATTATATACTTATATATACTTGTGCGTATTCTAATGACTTTTTTATATTTGGATATGTATGAAAATAGATCAAAAAGATATTTTCGACCTATCTTCTCTAACTCCCATTTTTAGTATTTTTGTTTCGATTTATTCGTCCGATAGATTTATTTGAAAACTTTCATGGCAAAACAACGTTTGCCGGGTCAGCAAGTTTATAATTTTTTAACTTATTTTTTTTTTTCTTCTGTGTTTGCATAAATACCGAAAACGCTGTACTGCAGCCAGCATCTATTTAACCTAGTTCACAGTTTAGCAGTTTGTCAGAGCATCTAGTACGTTACATAATAACTAAACTACGAAATCCTACATCGCGGTTTACAAGTTCTCTGCACGATTAGAACATATAAAACAGCCCGAAATCATCTATCGGGCTATTGTCCAGATAAATCAAAATAACTGTCTGATCAGAGGATCCTCCCTTTTCAAAGAAGGTATATGGAACTTTGCACGCTGTTCCGTTACCTCTAAAATTTCAAAAATACGCTAAAGTATAATGTGCTCGATCCACAACCACAATTCCTTCCACTCTGATAAAAACAAACCGGCGAAGAAAAACAAAACAGCACAGATCATTAGGGGTATGTTAAAAGTTGCATTTCCTACAACGATGCCCTCCCGCAAGACCGCGCACAGCAATCATTAATGTGCATCCGTCGAGGATCTTAGCTCGCGAACCAAGTTTCTTTTTACTTTATTTGTGCAAAAAGAAATTTAACCGCACGTACGAGTATGTCTGCGGTACACAATCAATAGCTTTGTTCCGATAAAAAGTATTTGAAAATGTAGGTAAATGTAACAATCTACAACACAGAACAGTATAGGGTAAATCAGGCATATATGCCCGCCCCATTTGGTAAAGTGACCCACTAGCAAAACTAACAACACAAACTAACGCATTCATAATTACAGAAACTATACAACGCAAGTTTAACTTTTTACATCGCCGTCATACTTGTAATACTAGCCAGATCAGTTCGAATAAGCACCAAATTTTAAATGCATGTCTTAGTTTTGCAAGTGTCGTACGTTACCGACTGGGATACGTATACCTGGTTCCTGAAAGTATGAATAAATAGGAATTAATGAAAGAATGAATGATTGAATGCATGAATAAATGAAACTTCAGTCCTGCAAATAATAAGATTTTTTTTGCTTAATTTTTCTTTGATTGATTAATTGCGCTTGACTACTATCTCATCTAATAGTAAACAATGATCTACGAAGGAGCACGTTTGCCTAGAAATAACCTGTTCACTCTTGTCTTAAAAATCCCTCGGCAGGAATTTCCTCCTTGGCTGTACCCACAACGACTGTGGGTGGAATAGGATGTTCACCATGTTAAAATAGACTTAATATAACCAATTAATGTCTTCTTACTATAGAAATTATGTCGTTGTTACAAAATACTCGCGTTGAAAAGTAAATAGTAGATAATATTTAGACCAACGTCAAATTAATATGACAAATTGTCAAACGCATATTAAATGCTGTGATGATTCAACCATGAATGAACTTTCATAGCCATTTGCATCACTCATCATCATCGTCTCATTTGTTAAACGATATTTATTTTGAAACACTTTTATTCGTCAATTTGTTCGTCAATTTTATTTAAATTAGATTAGAACGGTGTTACTTTTATTGTAAGAAGAAACACCGAAACAAACTATATATATTAGCTTACCAGCTCTCAATTTCCATAAGGTATAATATAGTGTCTAAGTGGCAGTAGAACACTGACTCCTAAGTCACAGGTTTTCCTAGTTTAGGAGTCAGGGTTTCAGCTTTTGTACGCCTTAACTATTGTGAACTTTAGCTAGATATTACACACACACACCATCACCATCACATACTTACACTTCCACACACAACACACACGCATATACTTATATGCCCATACACACACACACACACACACGTATACTAACGAATATTGATTTATTTATCTATTAAAAAATAATTTTGTATGAGTTCAACGATCAGTTTTGAAGACTAATGTTACGAGATAATCACTGTATAGAGGCGGGGTCCTGGTGTCCTGAAATACAGGCTTGCAGCTTGGTTTAGGCATCAGTCTTGCACAATAATAAAACACTTGTAACATTTTAAGAATTTGATAAATTGTAAAATATTGTAGTGAGAAAAATAAACATTTATTTATTTATTAAGCATATTGTAAGGATTTGTATCAACAAAGTTTTATTATTATCATAAACTCAGAGTTCAAAGTCTCTTGTAAATTAATACAGCAAACATGTAATAGTCAAAACAAATGAGAACCATGCAGGTTAAATGTCTGAGAAGTTCTTTTAAAGAAAGAACCACACAGATTCGTGTAGCTCAACTCAAGACTACAAACGAATTGACAAACGATACTAAAAAAAAGGACATTTGGGTAGGTCAAATAAAGTAGTCAAAGAGCCAGACATATTATCTTAAAATTACTGAAAAAAAAAAACAATGGTCCCCACATTCACAATGATAAACGAATATTACGCGTGGGTGCCTCAAAGAGCTGTCAGTATATTAGACAGGGCCCACCAGGGACGGTGCCCGCGAGGGCTACGGGCTTACTCGAAAGAGTTACCGCGGCCCCAGGGCGCGTTTTCTTTCAGTTGCCGTTTGCATTCCAGAATGTAAAGGGCAGCTTATGACTGGCCTGTTGGTCTAGTGGTTAGTGGCACTGACTGCTATGCCAGAGGTCGTGGGTTCGATCATTTGTTCTGTGTCTGGGTGTAATTTATCTATAATGTATGTATTTAGAAATATATAAGTGTGTTTATCAGTTGTCTAGTACTCATAACATAAGCTCTGCTGACTAGACAACATTGTGTGATAGTTGTGAAAGAAAAACAAAAAAAAACTGAAAGAAAACGGGAGGGTTTTACTCAGTAAAAGTCTTACATTTCCACTCACTAAGAGCAGGTGAAATTATAAAATGATTTCACAGCTCATAAATATATAAAGATAGTAAGTTTACTAACATAGGTATATGTTTTTTGTAATTGTTTACTAATCTATATGAACGTCACTAATCCGCATTAAGGATTATTTTAATTTTTATTTCTAAAGCTAAAAAAATACAACAAAAGGCGTTGTAATTTTTTCAAAGTCGAATGCTAATCTTCTTGATTTTCCCTATTTTTTGTGTACAGACATTTGTTTATTCCTCTATGTCTCCATTTAAATATAATATCTTTCTTCCTTCCTAATTTCCAGTACATTGTCATCCCTAAATAGATTTACACATGCAGACCAATATAAATGAATGGGCATGTTATGTATAACTAGGAATATCTCAAGGGTCGGGAACAATGGCCGTCCGACCTACGGAACCTTTGTGCTGCTGACCCTACGATAACATCGCACTACCAGACGATCTCATTTAATGTTAACTGCCTTTACGATATATGTATACGTACCCACGGAAACATGTTTTAAATTGGGATATAGTATATATTAGTATAATAATATTTTCTGGCAGCATTATTTAACTCTAAAAATCTACATTGCCTTCTGTAATACTAAGTCAGCCACAATTAACAAGAATCTGAATGATCTTAGCCACTAGTATTTTTTGAATGATATAAACAAGTGCTTGACTGATATTCCATCTGATGGTTTTTTTTTTATTGATATAAACCAGTGCTTGACTGCGATCCCACCTGATGGTAAACAGAGATGCAATTATTGATGGTGAGGCGCACTAGTTTATTAAGAGCCTATGGTAAGCAGTTATCACCTAGGTAAGGCACTTAATGACGACGGTTTTGGTCCATGTAGGTAGTGATTCATCGGTACCAAGGTGGAGCGTGACTCAGAGTAGTATTAACAGACGCTCGATCGAACTTGGTACGATCTTCTTCTTCTTTTCGTGTCGATGTACTCTAACTAAATTTTTTCTGACCAGTATTTGGCAACCTCTACGGCTCTGTTATTGGCCTCGTATAGATCCTAAAAACTGCAGGTGGTTGTGCAGAATGGACAGGATAGCAAATGACGCATGTCCTGTGCAGCGGCTCCACACTGGCACTGTGTTAGAGATGGGTCGAGGAAGCCCCATTTGGCCAAATTGTTTTTACAGCGGCCAACCTGGGTCCGCAGTCGGTTAAGAGATTTCCAGATTGGCCACTGCAATTCGCATCCAGGGGGGAGATGTTCTGACGGGGTGATGAAATGTGTAGGAGTTGGATGCTTCTGCTTCCACTTGGTACGATGGACCAAACTTACACCGAGTCTCGCCCGACTTTGGTACGACACTGACTTTATGTAGGTACAGAGGTTGTATTGTACACAGGATCGTACCCTCGAATGTAATTTCTCTCTATCGCTCAAAGTTTTGCTGAGAGAATACTTATCGTTAAGCTCACCTTTCTAAATATTTTTTTTAATTACTGTGGACTATGTTAAGTTTTGATATTGTAAGAAAATTTTCGCCATTATTAAGTAGGTAGGTACATTTTTAGCATGATAGTACAAATGATAAATAAGTAGTATTAGTAGATAATAAGGATATTTCCTTCACTTCACTCATCTCAATCAACATGACGAAAACTCTAAAAGCATGGCAAAAGTCTCTACGTATATCAATAAATAACAAGCTATAACTATCTATTCGATTGACGGAGGCTGAGTCGAGTGGAGGAAATTGTTTAGAATATATAGAGGAGTAAAAGCCTCAAACTGTCAAAAGACAATTTTACCTAAGTGGTTCTTAAATTCTACTTGATATCTCTACCTACAGAATATACCTGCTAACTTATCTAAAATGATGATTGATGAACACAAAATAGCAGCTAAATGTAAATAAAATACAAAGCTATATTAATTACAACAGATTAATTCATATTAAGCCGAAAAAAGAGGATTACGCCATGAAAAGCACATCAAGCAAAAAGGTTTTAACATAATGTTGCCATACAAATGGCCAGCCATGTTGGCCGCACTGATTCAAATTTCAAACGAACCTTATATGGAATTCATTCGAATTTCGAATGAACGTTATTTACAGATTAAATTGGATACTCATTTCAACCATTAAATTAAATCCAGATTTTAATAATGCGTTTGTTAGTTTGTGAACGGTAATCAAATATTCCACAAAACGAAAACAAATGAAATATTTTATAAAATCGTTGTAAAGCTCTCAATATTTTTAGAAAAAACGCGGTAGAATATTTTGTTAGTAACAATAATGATATGATATGGATCCTTAAACGTTATTTTATAGATAACTTGTTACAATAAAACTTGTAACAAGCAAGTAATTATGAAAACAGTCAACATTACGTAATAATCAGTTAAGTATTCATGCATTCGTATTGTTCCTTTATGAAGAACTCGGAATGTGACGATCATCCCAAGTTTACGAGGTGCTGTTAAAATTTCCAGTAGTCCGGCCTTGTCGTTCATATCATGTCATCTGGCAAAAACGAGAAACGTCGTCTGTGAAATACTGTTTAAATTTGTATCTTAGTTGGAACCAAGGTTGGAGAGACCACAGTTTGAAGAACCTCCACTCGGCTCAGTGCACGTAACAACGATAAAAATCTCAATAACTGTCAATATAACTCTTAGTATGTTGTGGAAAATGTCGTAGGTTTATACATTTATAACTTCTGCATATTTATAACTTAATATAAGATTTTAATGTATAAATAACTGTTATTTATCCCGAATAAATAAAATTTATGACTGGACTTGGAATCTGGACCTGTACCATGACGTTTAAAGTAAGATTTTTTCATTCTTATTTCCAGTGTGGGTGAGAGATGGCGCTAGACAACCTGTATAGCTCTGTCTCTTACCCACACTGAAATAAGAATGAAACAATCTTACTTTGAACGTCATGGTAACCCCGATAGGTCTAGGATTGATCAGTCCGACACCTCCCACGGTTATAAAGCAAAAAGTTTATTTTTCAGAAGCATTTTTTAAATTATTAATTATGTAAGTAAATTGTGAAAATCCTATTAACCGATATATTTGCATTATATTATCAATAATCAGTTTAAAATCACAGTACCAAACGCTGGATGAAATAAAACATAATAAAATTTATTTTAGGTACATTTTTTTTTATTATTGTTAGGCTTGCGTTTGACTGACCCACCAGGATCTTATAAACGCCATTTTTCTCCACCAAACACGTACTCACAAAAAACAGCTGACTGCAATTTTTCCGCCGTTCGATTTTTTCGGCATAGTAACAGACTTTTTACACCAAATAACAGTGAAAGGTATCGGAAAAAAACAGGTTAGCGAAAAACGTTAGGGTTGACGAAAAATATTCAAATGTCTTACATAATACCCGAACAATGGGGGTCGGTTGTACCACACGCCAGGGTTTAACCTGCCCTGATAAATAATTCATGATAAATATCTGTTGCCAATAAAACTATGTTATTATAATTTAGATGGAGTTTGGATTGAGAATTTCAAACGTGTTGCGTATAGCTTTTGTTTTGGAATTACGATGTCAAGCAAAAGTGCTTTACTTTGTCGTATATTGTAAATATGTTTTTCACTTTCTTTTGTTCTTTCTATCTCTTTACCAGTTTTGTTAACAGCATATTTTTTGCAGGCAAATACTTATACGATGTATTTGTTTATTAAAACTTCTTGCAACACAAAGGTACAAAGACGGACTTAATGCCTTATGCATTCTTTACCAGTCAAGTAAGGGTAGTGAAGAGAAAACATGGTAGGTGCATAAAAAAAAAGAAAACATTAATAGGAAAACAAGGGATCAAATGTATATATATATAAAAAAACATAAATATTTAATATATGTAATTTGAACCTACATATATATAAATATATATTATTTATATAAGAAAAAATTAAAGGATTTTTGAGACTACTCCGCTATTTGTGTAGAAAATAAAGCGGCAACTTCTGCTTAAATGCATATTGACTGGTGGCCGTCCTGATGTCAAGAAGCGTACAATTTATGGATATTTATTGATTTATTTAAAAAAACAACTGCTACTATCTACATTTTGTTGAGTTAGAGAAGACGCTCACGAGCAAGTTAGTTGCTCTACAACTTTTTTGTCTCTGTCCTATCTTCTTGCCGATGTTTGGAAGATGTGCACACGGGAGCGACAGCGACACGACTTTTTTGAAAAAATTGCTGCCAATAAACGGGGCGATAGTTGGGTCACCCGTTTGTAGTGAACCGGCGGATAAAAAAGTCTCATCTACATGCGCTTACTTTCATACAATTCGACAAACGTGATCTGAGAGAGTTGCACAACTTACTGAACTACTTGATTTTTGTGACGCAAAAGGTGTGGGATTACGAATCTTTACAACATACTTACATAAATGTACACTACAGTTGTACTGTTACATATTTTCATAACATCGTTAATCACAATAATAATTAAAACTCAATTAAAACAGTACAGAAATATATAAATAAACTCCTTTAAGTCCAAAACTTCTAGAAGTGAAGCCGCAATTGGAATTGTTTTCTGTTTCGAACAATCACCACAGCTTCTAATCTGATCTCTCGTTACACGTGCCATCAATACTAAGCCCAAAAGGAACATCAAAATAAAAACACAATAAGTAAAGGAAAACACCTTCTAATTAGATGAGAAACAAACGCAAGATTAGGGTCAACACTCGCCCGGGGAACTCTCGCCATTGTCGGAGCCTCGGAGGTACAGCCTCCATTTTAATATAATTATTATATTAAGTACAGCTTACTGTTGCCGCCCGGGGCCACTCGCCTGTTTTGATGTTAGTTATGCTATAATATAAGGATAGTAATCTTTGTTTGTTTATTGTGTGTGTGGAGGTGAATAGAAATGGGTATTATTTCCCAACTACAAAAAAAAATGTTATGGCTTGAGGGAAACTCGTTCGTTTATCATGATATTATAATATTTTGTAACTACTTTTAGACATCCTATATGAAAAGAGGGACTTTAAATGAGTCTTTTGTTACTTGAAATAAATAAATAAATATTCCTTACTCCTTTACCTAACCAAACTGTTAGCTCCATCCTTAACCCTGCTCCTTGTTTACCACTTAGGTATAAAGTCTATCTCTCTTGTTCCAGGTATGCAACAAGATCTTTGGCAATGCGTCGGCGCTGGCCAAACACAAACTGACGCACAGCGACGAACGCAAGTACGTGTGCATCACGTGCGCGAAGGCGTTCAAGAGGCAGGATCATCTGTAAGTTCAAACTGACTTTATTAAAAAAAGTGGCGGGATTTCTTCGAGTGAAGTTCAGTGTCTGTTTTAATTATTTACAAATTGATTCCTAGTGGATATTGTGATGTGAAATGTATTTTTGTATCTCAAGTGTCTGCTGGACAACATTTGGAATCATTAAAACAGGCGCGATCTTGGTAAAATGAAGCTGAGAATTTTGTTGTAGTGTTAGCTACCTCGACGAAATTTGCCGAGCAAGTTGACTTGATACATTTGCAGCCATATACTATAAAAACATTGAAGTGTAGATACATCCTTATTCTATTGGTAAACTAATTAACTATTCATACAAAAACATGGCTTAAAGGACTTAGTATCCAAGCCAAAACATTAACAAAACAAATCTAAGAAAATATTTGGCGATAAGTTGTTGCTGGCCAAACAAAAGCTCACGCACAACGACGAGTTCGAAAACGTGCATGACATACACGAAGCTTGCTAAGTTTAGGCTGATTTTGTTATGGTTATAAACTTTTCCACATAATTATTAGGACAAGAGCGCTTAGACAAATTTTCATTTTATTTTCAAAAGTTACCATATGACATTTCATTATTTAAATTTGGAACTGTTCGAGTTTAAAAGTGCCAGTGATACAGAAGAGGAGAGGAAGGTTTTTGGCGGGATTTTTGCAAGTCAAGTTAAATAATGGCCGTTTTAATTTTTTACAAACTTTTTTTTAAATTATTGGCTTGCGTTTGACCACCATCTCACCTGATGGTGAACGATGATGTGATCGACGATGGAGCACGCTTGCCTAGACGTAGAATAAAAAACTGCGATTGTTAGTGGGTATTGTTATCAAGCGAAACTTGCCAATTTGATACATTTGCTGACAAAATATTGCAAAAACATTAGGAAGTATAACATTCGCATCGTAATGGAAAAAACTAAATATTTTCCAAACATGAGACTGCACAAAGATAAAACTAGTGCCACACTAAAAAAAAAAACAGGTGACTGGTCAAATGCACTAATCAAATGAAGGCGAAAGAAAAAAAAAGTTATCGCTTCATAGAAAAAAAAAGTTATCGCTTCATAGACAGAATGCCACTCTTTCTAGAACCCATCAAAGTCTGTCTCTAGATTTTTCTCTCCAATCTCGAAGTTACCTTTCCTTAATCTTTAGTAAACGCATCGGAGTCTAATCGATAATATATTTTTTTTTTCTCTTACTCGACGAGTTTAAAAAAATATTGATTATTGTTGTGGTCAATGAAAACAATAGGTGCTTATCGATAAATATATAATTTCTATAATCGTGTATATTTAACCTTACCAAAAACACGTTTTATTATAACCCAGAAATAATCTAAAACGTAAATTCGCAATCTACTAATTCGCATAACCGTGGGAATAGTTATCATACGGTAACTAGTTTGGACAAACAAGCTAACTAGTTTAAAGATCAAAGCAGTCATTTAGCCGACGGGACACATGTCGAGCAAGGTGGTGCTTTAATGGCCGCAGCTTAGCCGCATGAATATTAATGAGCAATGAGCTATAACGCGCGTACTCACGATCATACAAACTGAACCGAATATATGCTAGATAAATACTACTCATATAATTTTAGTTTAAAAAAATTTACGGTGGTTATCGTGACGTGAGACACCAATTTTGAAAGCAGTTCCTTTCGCTAATATTAACTAACAGGCACAATTAAATAAGGTAAATGAAAAAAAAAACCTGCTTTACGAGAATGTCATCCATCATTCTGTTAAAATCTTTTCGAAATCCTGGCCACCTGTAAAAACTGCATTCAAAATTTCAAATATGGAATTAAGCGGGGAAAACTTTCGATCGGGTTAGTAAAAGAAAAATTCAAAAGTTGAAAGCGCTCGTCTTTTTATGTCGATAGATATTTGTGCGTTATGGAGATACTTTATGATACTCTTAAAGAAATTTTAGTCACTTGAGAATTAGTAGAATGACACTGCACTTTTGACCCCTGACTGTACATAAGAGTTACCGCGCACTGGTGACTTTTGTCAGGGTGACAGTATTTGTCATTTTTTACCCAACTGTCACGTGGGTCAGTGGGTTGTCTCAGGGGCGGATTTGTCACCGTGTTCAAGCGCGTGCACCAAATTTTGGGTTCATAAGCACGGTGACTTTTTGTCAAAAGTCACCAGTGTGCGCTAGCTCGAAATCAACCAGAAAGTGTACATAGCGCTTAATGGTGACCTAGTTTGACTAATACCGCAGAATTTTAGCATTTCATTGTTGAATATGATGAGGTTTTATTGAGCTCGTTCAGTTTTATGAACCATTGTGGTAAATATATTAATTTCCATCTGTCATTTACTAAAGTGCCTTATATTGCAGTCGGGTATATGCGGACCTAAACACATCTGTGTTGGGCTGGGTTACCCGAAATTGAAAATTAATATTGCAATAGGCCTTAATGAAGGTTGCTCTTGCTTTCGCTTGTACCTATCACACCTTGTAAGCTTGTGACCAGGATAGATGAAGGCAGAAATGATAAATTGAATAAATGAAGGTCAGGTAGAAACTACAGAAAATGATAGGAATGTCTAAATAATACAGTATAATCAAGTAGCGTATGTAAATATTGCAGCTATCGAAGTATCGAGAGCAGTGGTGGCCGAGTGGTAACGGCCCCGACTTACGAGTTGTAGGTCGTGGGTTCAAACCCAGCCAGGCGCATTGCTTTGTGTAATTTATTTCATCACCACTGCTCTTAAAACGGTGAAGGAAAACATCGTGAGGAAACCGGCATGTCCTAGAACCAAAAATTCGAAGACATGTGACATCCACCAACCCGCACTGGGCCCGCGTGGTGGATTACGGCCCATTCCCTCTCCTAGAGAGGAGGCCTGCGTCCCAGCAGTGGGAACATTATAAGGCCGACAATGCAATGCAATGCAATGAAGTATTGAGAATGGCGACCTTTTCTCAGTTTAGTGTTACAAAAGAATCACGATTTACACTATTGAGAATGCGGCTGAATTACATTTTCAAATTGTGTACAATTTTTTTTTTATTACTACATATATATATTAAAGGATATAATAATACATAGCTCTAACAGCTTTTAATTTGTGGTCAGGACGCTAATTTTATCGGGTCTTGTCGTTAAAATCTTAAATATTAAATCAATAAACGTACTATTATATTAAATATCCATACATTGACACAACCAGTGATCGTTTAGGAAAATGTTTCGTACATGGTACGGAATTTAGTGCTTGGGACAAAATCGTTTCCTATCTATTACTGGATAAAATCAGGAGTTAGCCTTTCCAATTTCCGCCCGGACACATTTCTGTTATCCTATTCAAGGATATATGAGGGGAAAAAGTTATTCAGATATTTAATAACGATTTTGAACGGCTACGATCAGCGTACAATGTTTTTTTTTTTTAATTAAAGGCTATCTAAATTATGAAGACGTAAAAGACAAAGACAACTTAAAAGATTGAAGGAAAAAAAATTGAAATATAAACCTTCTAGAAATAATATACACGAATATAAAAGGGATGGCGGAAGACGCAGTGATAGGAGGCCTTCCACTAGGTGAACCGACGACCTGGTGATGGTCGCAGGAATCCGATGGATGCAAGAGGCACAGGTCCGGTCGTTGTGGCGACATTTGGAGAGGCCTATGTCCAGAAGTAGAAGTCTTTCGGCTAAAATGATGATGATGAGACGAAAATTATAAAACTAACTTTTTCCCGCGGCTTTGCTCCCTTGGCCTATCCGACAGAAATCGAGCATTTTCCAGCCACACACAAGAGGTAGTTTAGTTTACTTTTCGTAAAAGACAAATTTGTAACTTTATCCGTACTTACTTTTACAAATTATCATCATCTTTCTGCCCTTGTCTCGAGCTTTTCTATATATCGTCACCTGTATGGCAAAATTGCGAATCTGCCGTTTGCGTTAATGGCAGATTCGCAACTAAAGGGAGAAACTGACTGACTGACATATCAATTGACAAAATTCTATTTATCCACATGTGTACTCATCACTATTTTACTTCTCTTTACAAATATAGAATTTTACACTACACATTTTACGTAACCATTAAAATTTTCTATTTTTCTATTAACACTTGTGTCATGTTTCAGCAACGGCCACATGCTAACACATCGCAACAAGAAGCCTTACGAATGCAAAGCAGACGGTTGCGGCAAGTCATACTGCGACGCGAGGTCACTGCGACGACACACTGAGAACCACCATCAACCGCCGGCACCGGAATCAAGTGGGTATATTGTTACTGTAACAGTTGCGTGCAATAGTTATTGAAACATTGTTCGTAAAATAAACCTACGGTCTGATTTGACTGGCTTGTTGGTCTAGTGGTGGGGCTGACAGCTATGCCGGAGGTCGTGGGTTCGATTCCCACCCAGGACAAATGTTTGTGTGATGAGCACGATCATTTGTTCTGTGTCTGGGTGTAATTTATCTATAATATGTAAACATACTTATATATTTAGAAATATATAAGTATGTTTATCAGTTGTCTAGTACTCATAACACAAGCTCTGCTTAGCTTGAGACTAGACGGCGTTGTGTGATAATTGTGGAATAAAAAAATATATATATACGACACATACTAGACATATCGATATGCCACATACGAGATATCTCGTATGTGGCATCTTAAAAGAAGTCACCTACGAGATATCTCGTAGTTGACATTCAACGTTTTAAGATAGTCAGCCATCCACAGACCGCCCTCGTCATGTGTTGCTTAACATTGACGTACGGAGCCATAGATTGTGCGAAAGAGAACCCCGGGACTCTTGAACGAATGCAAAGAAGAACATAGGACTGAGTTTTTTTTTAATGTATAAATCTGATTCGCCCTCGCGCTAGAGCGGGAGAAGTCATTGGATGATTTTCTACTTAAAAAGAAGCCAAAATCTGGAAGCATCTCGTTGCAATAGATTATTCACGTTGCAGTCAGTAATTTTGAGGGATAATCTAAGTAAGCACGCTGTCAATTCCGTGTTAGAACGTTCGATCATGGAATTTACCGACTGATCATAAGCCCATAGTGATCTTGCAAATTACACCAGAATGTTCTACACAAACGGGCTGATTTATATTATAAAGGCGAAATTTTGTATGTATGTTTATTACTTCTTCACGCTCGAACGGCTGAACGGATTTCGATGAAATTCGGCACGCGTGTAGACCATGTCCTGAAATAAAAGAGTAACCATGGAGTTTCTTGCCGGTTCTTCTCCATAGGAAACGACCAATTTGGAACCGTGCACTAGCTTCTGACGTTTTATAAGTGCCCATGTAGGCCTATGTGAAATAAAAAACTTTTGACTTTGACTTTAATAGCACATAGGATATTTTTTATACCGGGAGTATGATTCCCGCGGGCGAAGCCACTGGCAGTAGCTAGTTTGAAATAAAATAAGCAATTAATCATATCCATCTGCTACTTGCCCCTTAGGCATCGTAAATCTGGAAGGGTCGGTCTTAATCTCGATGAGTACCAATTTTTAATCGATCCTACGTGAAGGGCCTTCAATATGTTTAATCTCTCTCCTTGAATCGCTGATTAGTTTACGAATACGGTTTTTATAAATTGGATAAATTATCTGATTATTCAAAGTTACTAACCAAAAAAATATTAACGTTTTTTATATCGAATAATATTTAGTAATCCAAAACAGTAAAATTATATTTTGTAAAATTTATATCATAAATCTCAGTTTGTGAGTCATATAATCTTTGTAACAAATGAGCAAAATGTATTTCATAATTTCACAACAAAAAAATACGATTAAAATGAAAATCAAATACCTAATATTTTGTTTTAACTCCGCGAGGATTGTTATCATAAGAAAAACGTAATATTACGAGCTTCGTATCATGTTCGTACACACACAATGTCTACAATATCAATATGTAGGCAAGTCTGTTCTTGTAACTAGTTCAAAACCCGAGGCGAATATAAATGGGAGCTGCGGCGAATTGAAACAGACTCAATACCTCCATAAGCCCTAGCGTTCGTCTCCTTTCTTTGTTCCCTCGGAAGCGAAACTTGTAATTAATTGTTGTAGTCTTACACTAAGCTTTTGTATTCTTTAGTGGGAAATTAAATAAGTAACGAAACAATAGTATAAGTTTAGCAATTAAGAAGAAAATAAAGAAAACGTTGCTCGTGAAAGAAGGTGTAAAATGGTCGGTGCAGTTGTACAGGCTATAAAAGCTTATTGCCCAATACCACTGCAGCCGCGACAGTTCTAGTGAAAGTGTCACTACAACGCTATGGAGTGGCATACATTCACGCGAGTAAAATATTCAAACCATTGCATTGCACAGTTGCGTATCTGGTATAACAAATATTTCGTGTAGCTCTTATTTTCATATCAATGCCATCAAAAAATTGTGCGTTGTGTGAAGATAGCTCTCTTCTCAGTTGTGCACTTTTGACAGAGTGATAGTGGTCATGTCTTGGTCGAGTCTTGCATCATCGCTTCTCTCGTGATGCGACAGCATGCAGCTCTGTGTGTTTATCTATAAGTTTACAAAATCATAGACGATCACGAATAAAAGGATAACAAGTTCTGGAGTGGCGACCTCGTACCGGAAGACGCAGTGTTAGGCCCCCTACAAGGTGGACCGATGACCTGGTGAAGGTTGCGGGAATCCGATGGATGCGAGACGCACAGGACCATTCTTTGTGGTGACATTTGGGGGAGGCCTATGTCCAGCAGTGGACGTCTATCGGCTGAAATGATGATGATGATTGGATAAAAGTTAATTAAGTAATCAAAGATGAAACAATGATTAATTAAAACTGAGCAGGGATTCTAAAAAGATTGCTTTTTAATCTATTTTTCCTTCGCAGGTTCGTCAAGCACACCAACGACCAGTGTTATTACGATTGTGGAACGCGAGGTGATTACACACGGGCACGCGATCACAAATGCGAACGCGAACGCGAATGCGAATAGTAAAATATCGCAGCGAATCGCGTCTCCCATCTCGCCTGCTGCGCGTACTCAACCTCCACATTCAGATGTAAGTATATTAAGATCGCGTCTAGAAATTAAAAACCAAACAACACTTTTAGAATTTTATTTATAAAATATTTACATGTAATTTTTTTATTCATAATCATTTTTAACGCCCTAACTCCTAAACTAGGTGTATGTCCCTGTGGCTTAGGAATCAGTGGATTTTAAAATTATCATTAGAGAAGATGATCTGCAGGCCTAGCCAAATTATGACCGTTTCGTTTCGATTCTCTTTCGTCAATCGCCTCGAGTCGGCCACGCTTCGGTGCGGGAATCAAACTCGCGGCACGCACCACAGCAGTCAATCGCTCAATCAATGCGCCCACCGTGCTGTCAAATAAGCCGTTTTATTTTAAACCCATTTTTTAAATAACAAAATCTCAGCATTTAATTTAGGAACATATCATTGCGTATAAGGTCCCGACCCACCAACAGATTTGAAACAGGTGTCATTCGAAAAGTCTTGTTGAGTTTTTTTTATTATTACGACATATTTCAAAAATATGGGGTTTAGGTTTTATAAAATATTATATTTTAATCTAACCTAACCTAACCTGACCTAACCTAACCTAAGTTGTGCACACATAATATCCATTGTATGGTACATTGTGTTACAGAGACACATTAATTTTAATGCAACAGTACAAATGCTTGATCATATTATAATAGATGACTAATAGTAAAAGTCTTTGTATGGAAAAATAAACACATTAATTTCTACAAAGTTTTTTTTTTAAATTAAATAAATACCACATATATTTTAATAACCAAATTAGCCGTCTTGTCTTTTGTGGATAGGAATGAACAAACTGGCATGTATCCCAAGTCTGTTGGAAGGTGGGGACGGTGGCCATACAAAATCCGGCATCCTCCATTATATCCATTCGGAATCAATTTAAAAAGAAATACAATATTGAAATGAACCACGGCACGACTATGGCGCAAACTTACAGCGACAAGCGTCCCCCATTTTACTCACACATACTCACACCCCAAATTCCTACGTAAGAATAAAGTTTCAGATTTCATTAAGTTATCCACAAGATTTGTTGGGGGACAGACCTCTTAGGAGAATATGGATTTTTTGATGAAAGTCGTGTGCAACAGGACACGGATAAACTTAGCTATTTATTTTTCTTCTTTTGTGTCGTTTTGACTCAAATTTCGTTCGACCAATATATAGCCACCCGAATAGCTCTGTTGTTGGTCTCGTTTAAGTCGTGGAAGGTGCAGGTGGATGTACATGCTGAGCAGGAAAGGAGGTGACGCGTATCTTGTGAAGGGGCTCCACACTAGCATTGTGGAGCAGCCAACCCAAGCCCGCAGTCGGTTTAGAGATTCCCAGATTGGCTACTGCAGTTCGTGTCCATGTGGCAGATGTTCTGCCGGAGAGATGAAGTTTGGAGGAGTGGGCTATCTGTTCCTCCACAATTCGTGGCTCTGGTCCGAAGCGCTGTTCTCGGAGGAGGTGGTACGTCTTAAAAAACTACGGCGTAAGACTAGACGTAGCTACTGCATCAGTTCTACATTGTAAAAGGTCACTGAAGCCTCAGAACAAATGCTGCAACATTAACTACACCTGTTTACTTACAAAATGTAATAAAACAAACCTATTTTTCTTAGTAAACTACAGTTAGCTGTTGTAGGTACCTTCTAGTTTTATGTACCTGAAGTTAAACTTCAACAAACTTGTGCATTACCACAGTGAATTATCTCCGTAATTTATTTGTGAAGCTTTTTCAATAGCTTCTGTTTTTTTCAATACAGTATTTCTACGGTATACGTAACTAATATCCTCAGAATAATGAAGTCACCATTTGAGTGCTTATTGTTTGTTAAACAAGAATTTAAACAAGAAATAACACTAAAAATAAACATTTTCCCGAAATCAGCTTCATAATTGGCTGATGCCAACACGGGCACGTCTTGCTATCTCATTTGCACGCGCGCATTCTAATGGCGGTGACGTCAAATTTTAGTTTCTACATTCTTTTTTCTTGACAGTTTCCCCTTACACTAAATTTTAACGGTTTCTAACTTTCTTAATTTCATTATTCATTCATTTTCAAGTTACAAGACTCATTTTAGACACATAGGTACATCTATATATTAAAGGAGAAACTGACTGACTGACATATCAACGCACAGCCCTGGCTGCCTACTGGGTCTGAGAGTATCAAATTTTGCACAATTTTTCCTTTTATGACGTAGGCAAGCACTAAGAGAGGATTTTACAAAATTCACCCCCTAAGGGGATGAAACGGAGGTTCAAAGTTTGTGTGGAGTATTCTACTTTCACGCGAGCGAAGCCGCTGGTTGAAGCTAGTCACAAATAAAATGAACGGATTTAAAAAAAATCTTTCGACCTATTTACGATTATGGATAGTTATTTTCTGAAACAAAGAACCTTAAAAATCAGTCAACTACACAATTACAGCTTCAATGCTATGTTCTCAGATGACGTATTTTAACAAATTAATAGGTACTCATTACAAAATTTACAAACCCACAAAAACATACGTAACCCTTATCCGCTAATTTCCCATCAGTTAGTTCATACTCTGTTTTTAGTCCCTAATTAATCTAGCTTTTTATACTTAGGCATGTCTGGCGGCTTTCCAACTGGCCATCCGTGTAACACTCAGCTACCGCCCTTATTAATTAACCAATTAGCCCGAAATCCGCGTTGTGTGTGCTCTTTTAATTTCCCGCCATTAAAGGTTTGGACAAAAAACGCCCACCAATATGGAGGGTGTTTATCTATGTTCAGATAAATCAAGAGGACATGTGAGGGTTGAGGTACGGTGATTTTGTTACATATTTTTTTGTATTACATTGACTGCTCTTTCAGTGTGATTTCGTATTCATAAGGTGTTTATATATATATTATTATTTTTTTTAATTGATATAAACCAGTGTTTGATTGCGATCCCACCTGATGGCAAGCGGAGATGCAATTATTGATGGTGAGGCGCACTAGTTTATTAAAAGCCTATTCACTCTAGCCTTGAAGACACTTAAATTATAGTTGGACGGGAAGACCGTAGATAAGATAGATAGATATATATGACGTGAAGATTAAATTTAGTCAGTTAGACAAAACCTTTTTTTGGCGCGAGTAATCAAATGACTTCTTCCACTCTAGGGTGGAACAAAAGGGGGGTTTCAAACTTTTACTGACTAAAACCCACCTGTGTCCTTCAGTTGCCCTTTGCATTTAAGGGTCATAGTAACACATTTAAACGTTCCCGCGGCACAGATAAACAAAGCCTGCAAGATATTTTGCCGTCATAAGAAAGAATGGCGTAACTGACAATTTTATCAGAAATGAGATTAACATGGCATTTTCTTTGCTGATTCCGAATGTGTTAATAACTCATTTTTGACAAAAGTGTCAGTTACGGCCTTCTTTCTTATGACGGCAGTATTGTCCGTGTGTACAAGCTTGTTGCTAGCTATGTATTTCAAAGAATGTCCAGTACATAGACGAAAGACATAAAAAACTGATCACACTGCACTTTCTATCAAAAAGACTTGGTAGATACTGTGGAAATCGGAGATTATTAAATGGTGAATGGTGAAACTAGCTCGTTACTGCTTACCATCAGGTGGGATCGCAGTCAAGCACTAGTATATATCAATTTAAAAAAAAATTACTGCAGCCACTGTACCAATTAAAGTCAAAATCAATTGAACGGACAGTAAAAAAGTGTGTTCAAATGTCTAATCTTAACGCGAACGGAGCATAGCTATAATTCATTTAACAAAACATGAACGACATTCCAGCCGGTGACAAAACACTGCAACTATGAACAACAACAGCACTTCATCAGTACGTAACTTGTAACTTGAGCCTTCAACATCGAAACTTCTCCAATACATACATACAATACAATAGCTGGAATGGAATTTGAATTGAAAACTATTCTTTTTCTGTAAAGTTTTTTTTTATTCCGATCGAAATACGATTACGATAAGGTTCATCTCTTTTATTTTAATTTTATTTTATGTATATGTGATTTTTTTAATTTTAAACAACCACTACAATATTTTAGAGAGCAGTGCTGCCAGTACTCGGCAACAGTAGTAACAGCCCCGACTTACGAGTTGTAGGTCGCGGGT
Source organism: Mythimna vitellina (assembly GCA_949316375.1). Classification (NCBI taxonomy): domain Eukaryota; kingdom Metazoa; phylum Arthropoda; class Insecta; order Lepidoptera; family Noctuidae; genus Mythimna; species Mythimna vitellina. The sequence continues at coordinate 8,569,669 of OX438703.1, read as the reverse complement.
TCAAACCCAGCCAGGCGCATTACTTTGTGTAATTTATTTCATCACCACTGCTCTCAAACCGGCATATCCTAGAATAAAAAATGCGAAGACATGTGACATTCACAAATCACTTGGCCCGCCTGGTGGATTACTGCCCATTCCCTCTCCTAGAGAGAGGAGGTCTGAGTCCCAGCAGTAGGAACATTAAAAGGCTGATTATGCTTATGCTAAACACGTGAACGATGCCACTGTAAATGATGTGCATGCCTTTAATTGATTTATTTACAAGGAACTATCCTCTGAACACTTAATCTAGAATTTTGTTTTGTGAACAAGTTGTTTATGTGCCTTATTAATAAAAATACACTGTGACTTTTGGCACAATTAGTCAAAAAAAATCCTACAATTAAAAAAGGTCTTAAATGTTTCTCATTACATAATGTAATGCTAATAGTTATAACATTACCAAGTTAAATCTTTCTTTTGTCAAAAACCATATTATAAATAAATAAAATAATTATGATTGAACAGTCACATGGTATGGTATATTGGAATGATGTCCACAACTACATCTTTAGGCGCATATTTCACATAATAATAAAACTGGTTGATCCATCCCAGTTCCTGAGGGAAAACCAGCAACACGCAGAATACGACAATACCTAGATAAGTAGATATCACTGCCAATCCATAGAAGGTTAACACAGATGCATTTATATATCTCAGGAATCTGAGGTCCTGGACCTTTAGAAGGCGTACGAGGGGCCGAAGCTAATTCGCAGAGGCCGTTTAGATAATTTTAATGGAACGTGATACCAACTGACGATTATCCCTGTACGCGCTGTGCTAATGGACCCACACATATTATTATTTTGTTCCAAATGCAGTTAATATTTTCTTTTTGCTATTTAAATAAATACCTAACCAATAATTCTCTTACAGTCAAGCAACGGATCGGACAAGTCGACGGGCACGTCAAGCAGTACCAACTGTGACTCCAGCCCCCCCTGCACACCGCCAGCACCGCCCACACCCCCGACCAGACCCAGGCCTAAAAGCAGTAGCAAGCCTAAGTCTTGTACGGTAAGATACACTAGTTTTATTTCTTGAGAGTATGAATAAGACAAGCTGTCGAATTGAAACTATCGATACCCTGGTGGAGACTGCTAGAATCCGCTGACTGCAAGAACTGCAGGACTTGTCAATGTGTCACAACCCTCGGGGGAAGTCTATGTCTCGCTATCATCGTCTTTCGGCAGACTATGATAATGATAATTTAACTAAAAAGGGTATTAAATTTCGCTGTAATTCTTTTTTTTTTATCAAGATGTCAAGCACAAAATAATCAACAACCTAACTAGAAAATTATTCATCTATAGAGTTGAATAAAAATAAAAGCTCGCCTTGTAGTTTTCGTCGTACTCTAGAATTTCTATCTTTGTGATAAGAGAAGGCTACAAGAAAAATACGACAAAGACTAGCAAAGCGAGCAGGCACAAGCCCAAGACTTGTTCTGTACGATAACAAACTTTTTTCTACCTATTTACGTCGAAGAAAGGAGAAAAATACGGAGCTTAAACAACACTAAGAACTCGCTTTGTTAATTAGTAGGATTGTAATTTGTTTCTTCAAGTGCCGTCGTCATCTTCAAAACATCTCAAGCGTTAATTTTTTCTCATTACCAACTCGTGGTTCATTAGCATTTTATTTTAAGAAAAGAGCTTTTAATATCCTATTTGTTTTATACCATGAACACTAAACTGGAATAATTACTGAAATTGTAGATAAAGAGCGGAAACTCGTTAATCTATCCCCAGTTTAGGTGCTTGTACTGTAGCAATAGACCGTTAAAGCATTAGAACAAAAAGGCCAATTCCCGACGAAGGATGGTCGGTCAGCCTTGCTCAACTCAAATAATTTTCATCCAACATTGACCGTAGTCCGTAACTAACAGCGCACGCCAAACAATAACACATCTGGGGGAAAACAAAACAGCGACGGCGTAGCGTGTAACAATACTGCTACGCTTCGTAGCCGACCGCAAACTTCTACAGAGTTTCGTAGCGGACGCAGCACTAAATCCTATGTAGGACTTGTACAACAATTCAGCCCACGTTGTAGATTGTGTATCGTTAAGTAACCACCGCACACATTTATCTAAGCACACACGTATATGTTATACTGTATATGTATACTTATAAGTCTCGGGTAAACCATTTATAACTTGGTCGAAGACATTGCATTGTTGTTCGGGTCTAGCTCGCCAACGATATTAAATCAATGTTTGCTTATTGGACAAGTGTAATCTCTTACTGATATTTTGTCGAAAATCTCGGAGTAATGTAATTCATTCATAGAAAATTCTATAACTATGTTAAATATTTTGCAATTTCTATCTTTCTCTAACTCGCAAACAATATTCGTTTACGTTTTACTCCAAACTATTTTAGAACGCTCGCGAACATCAAAACCACTACACTTACATAAAACAAATTAAGAGATATTTTATTCAACAAAACGCCCGTCAAAACATTTTTCCTTTAACAGAAAAATAACAACCTAATGTTATTGAAACTCTGTTCTGCAAAATTGTACGTATATTAGAGCTATATGTTACTGCATTAATTGACCGTTGTAACTTTAAAACTGCAACTAGAATATAAGCATAAAGCATAAGCATAATCAACCTTATAATGTTCCCACTGCTAGGACTCAGGCCTTCTCTCTAGGAGAGGGAATGGGCCGTAATCCACCACGCGGGCCCAGTGCGAGTTGGTGGATGTCACATGTCTTCGAAAATTTGATTCTAAGACACGTCGGTTTTTCCACGATGTTTTCCTTCACCGTTTTGAGAGCAGTGCTGATTAAATAAATTACACAAAGTAATGCGCCTGGCTAGGTTTGATCCTGAGTCTCGAAACTTGAGGCCGTTATCACTGGTCCACCACTGCTCCAAATAGAACATAATTGATTATTATTAAATGCAATCCAAGTAGAATTATTAATCCTAGTGAGAAATTCTATTATGAAAACAATGTAAGTAGACCGTGGGAAGTAGGGTGGGTTGAATTCTTATGCAAATAGCAATACATCGCGGATCGGAGTGCGAATCGCCATTGGGCTACATTGGCCATTCATCAGCCTTTGTGAGGGTTAAATAATTCAGGTGTGGTCGCGGACTCGCGGACGGTACGGACAGCATCTAAATCATGGTACGGCACCATGATTTAGATTCGATATCTGCGACGCAGACTGTTTTAATTCTTCGGTGTAATTATTGTTTTATAATATGCACATAGGTTTAGTATAAATACTTCGTTTAGTTAATATTTAAGTTTCTTATACACAGAATTATAAATGTTGCAAATCTGTAAAAATAATAAAATCTAGGTATGTACTGGGTTTAGATTTCACGACGACCATGCGATAATTGTCTGTTCGTTTTTATATTAGATGTTTATATTTTAAAAATATAAAATAAATCATACTTAACAACAAGAACTCATTTTAATAATTGATTAAAATTTCAAAAGAATTTTTTAAAAAATCTGTTAATTATATAGCATTTCATGAAACATTTATTTTCACAATATTACGCTGCCTGCACTTATAAATTATAATAATTTTCTGACCCACATCTCTCGCCCTGAAATCTATCGACAATCGTACAACCTTAGCATCTCATGGTAGAGGGTTTGCGAATACGGTCCCGCATACATCGCACGTCCACCTGTTCTCGTCCCATAGACCGCTTCAAGGGCTCTAGTTCGAACCGGTTTTATCGCATTGTATTGAACTAGATTCAGTCGCATTTCGCACTGGTATAGGGTGCTATTTGAATAGCAGTTACGATGTGAACTTTCCAATGAGAAATGTTTTATTATTTGAGCTTATTAGTTTATTTTTATTGGTACCTGTTCTTATATGTAACCATAATAGGGTTTTTTTTTATAGTGCGGTTAGTTTTCTTCTGTGCTGCTTATTTACATGGTGATACATATCATATACACGCAAATACTATTTAAAAGGAATTCGAATAAAATTTTGGTTTTTCGCAATATATTTTTTAATCGGCTACCCGCATCTCCATTTTTTAAGGTTCCGTAAATCAAAAGGAAAAAATACGGAACCCTTATAGGATCACTTTGTAGTCTGTCTGTCTGTCTATCTGTCAACACCCTTTATCTCGGGAACGCGTGGAGGTATCGAGTTGAAATTAAAACCGTATACTCAGATCTGCGGTTCCTTGAAGCTGTAAAAGAATCAAATTTCTGAGTTAACGAAAAAATATATACGGTCGTTTATATCGCAAAAAACGAGTACTTCGTCACTGTACGGGACTCTCAGTGCGCGAATCCGACTCGCAATTGCCCGATTTTTTTTAATAGTTTATACGGCATAACAACATCTGTTGGGTCAGCTAGTAGCACATAATATTCTGCATCAAGTATTAACAAATAAGCCAGCACAGGCAAATATTCCACCAGTCTGCCTGCACACGATAAATTCAAATTATGATCCGAACTATAAACATTCCACAAAACGAACGAATCAAAACAAATACGACGCACATAGCAAAAATAATTACAGCGCGCCACTCATTAAAACTACGCAGACACGAATTCAGTTGATTTAACATGCGGAAAATTCACTATAGGCTAACAGTTCCTACACAAACAGCGAAAGTATAATCGCGCAATAATTAAAACAGGACTTATGGTTCATCGGAAACGACCGCTCGAAAATGGTCTCTCTTAATACAGGTTAGGGGTTTAATTTGTATTAATTTTGTTCGTGGATTTTGACAGGAAGGGGTCAACGTTAAATAGGCATTGCAGGTATGCGTCGGTGAGGTTTATTAAAAGTACTCACTTTGATCGGAGCCTGATTCAACGTCACCAGCAGGAAGCAATAACGTCGGGCCCACACGGTTACATAATTATAAACGGTCCAGTGTACTCCATGGAAATAATTCCCTCACAACATTGACAAAGGCTCTCGTGTAGACTGTGAAGCGGTTGTTTCGTTATTGAATAGCTATGTATTTACCGACGGTATTTAGATTGTTTGTGTGAGGTAGCTCTTATTAATTGCCGTTCGAATTTTGATTGGAATGCATGGTTTAAAAATGAATATTTTTATCACCGAAAATTCATTTGACTTTGATATTGAATTAATATAAAAATAGATTTTTTTTTTTATTAGAGCATGTATGCTTTAATAAACAATTAGTTTAAGTCTTAATAACACTTCACACTAATATAATAAAGATGAAAGTTTTTATTGTGTAAGTGAATGTATGCTGTATACAGTGCTGCTGACAGAAGCTAGCAAAAAAATATTTACCAACGAAACAAAAAGCCTTTGTGTCTGAACATTCCTCTGCATTTGATTTAATCGAAATATATAACAGGGTATTGAAACAAAAACCTTTTCTGTATTACCTTTAACGTGAAATAGTTCACTAAAATGAATTTTGCTGAATGAAATTCGCGCAAACCGAACTCGGGCGCTATTAAATGCAATACTGTAAATGTACGGATTCATTTTACAGCATGTTTCTCGGAAACAGAACGAGAGATCAATTACAAATATTCGTCACCAGTTTCCATTTCACGTGTAAAATGAAATGTGCTGCATCCTTTTGTGTGAACCTTTAAAGTAACTACAGTTATTTTTATTTATAGAATTGGTGGAGTAACATATACAAAGATGTTCCAAAAAAGTAAATCAAATAACAATTTTTAATTTGCTAAAAAGTATCTTCTAGCAGCACCGAAGTCTACCACATGGCATTCCTCGACTTCTGTAAAGGTTACTCCTAGAATGCAAAAGGCAATCAAAGAAACCTAGTTGTAATTTTAACCCTAAAAATTGCCGGGCAAGTGCGAGTCGGACTCGCACACTGAGGATTCCGTACAAACTTGAATTACAAAGATTTTTCGAATTGCAAAAAAAAAGTTTTTTTTGTGGCGTAACTACAAATTCACAGTTTTCTGATTTCTTCCTATACATGTGCTATAAGACTAAATTTCAGGATTCTAGGTCAACGAGAAGTACCCTATGAATTTTGATTCTCTTGAGAATGTCGAAATATACGTTTTTTGTGACGTAAAGGGCCGTATCTTTTTTTTTCGTTAATTCAGAAGTCTGATTTTTTTCACAGCTCTAAGGGGCCGCAGACCTGAGTATATGATTTTAATTTCAACTCGATACCTCCACGCGTTCGGGTCTTGACAGACAGTCAGACAACAAAGTGATCCTATAAGGGTTCCGCTTTTTCCTTTTGAGATACGGAACCCTAAAAAGCGTGAGCGCCGGCCGAACAATTGTTAAGAAGTGCACCTTCAGCACTTCTTCTGGAATAAGACAAGTTTTCTTTTGTTCATACATACCAATATGGAAATTGAAAAAAAAACCTTTGTTGATTTTTGAACAAAAACTTGGGCACCAAAAAAGTGCGCAAGAAGACCGAAACGAGCTTGAAAAAGTACTTCGACACAGATATGCTAGATTCTCTAATAATTAAAATATTAGAACGAGGCTTGCTTATATTTTTGAATGTGTTTTTTTTTTTAATTTTATTGCAAGCCAAGGACGTGCAAGAGCATCTCCTACAGCTACAACCAACATTAATTATTTTTTTTTAGTTGAAGATCCAACTAAAAGAAAATTTTACACAGTGGCTTTAGTCGAACACACATTTCTGCGTAATTTTATACTCTAGGATCAGCTAGAATCGTTTTTCCTCACCATTAATGCTTTTCTAAAAGTAAAACAATGACTCAGAGAACAAAAAACACGAAAACATCTCCGCAACTGCGCTTTAACTGTAATCCGACCGCGTCGGTTCACCACTTTCGCGGTTTACCACTTTTCAACTTTATTACAAACAAACTATTTAATTCAAACCTTTATTCTTTGTTGATAAGGTCTACAATTCCTTGTATTATTTAATATTAATAAAGCTTTCAATATAGGAGATCACGTAGGCATTTTCTGAGTACAACTCGATAGCCTCTCGAATTCCGTCTGGGATCGATTTGTGTTATTAACAATGGGTTTGCTGTGTCAGGAACATATCGCCAGCGGGGTTAGCTAGCAATCGCTTTGAGACGTCAGCCATAATTATAGGCCAGTTGCACACCGCTGTAATAGAACACGTTGGCGCCTGACATTGACGTCGGTGATCGGATTTCACGTCATAGACGCATTATCTATGTGTGTGGTTTATGATTGTTTCGGCTATTCCGCTTAATTGTATCATCTGTGTTTGATGGAGGATAATATGGAGCTTTGTTTTGTGTGCTGGCCGTGAGTTGCGGGCTAACAACCACCCTACAGGTGTTATACGTATAATAATATCTATTAAACATTTCTATGTTGAATAGATATTACTATGTTGTATAATTCTGTTATACTTTTGAATAATTGTAAGAATTCAACTTACGGGTTCACCTCGAAAAACTTCTTAATTCTTTGTCGTACACAAAAATTTAACTTTAAATAAAACAGTGACTTGACAAGTCATGTACAAAGGCGAGCTTAACTCAACAGTGAGTTTTCTCCCAGCAAACCTTTAAGTGACAGAGAGAGATCACATTCGAGGGCAGGATCCAGTGTACAATATAAACCTACATAAATAAGCTTTAGGCACCGTATCAATTATCAGACTTTACGTCTCACCCATGATTAATTACTGAATTCTAAGTTACATTAATGCGAAGGCCTATTTCTATTGGCCGGGCACAATTCCAAACTTCAAGTCGCTACTGAGAATTTCGAATATTTTTATATTACTTTGCCTGTATTGTTAAACGAACTCAAGACTCCACTCCAGAGCCTGGCTAACGGCCAATAGACTTGGCTAAACGCACGTCAACTTGTCATCTAAACCTGCCTTAACATTTTGGAAACAAAAGCTTACGCTAGGGCCTTAAAATTTTAACACATCGTCATGGTAAGCCATGACGTAAATGTCAGGCGTGTGAGCGAGAGAGGGGGATGAAGCTATACGCCTTATATAGCTCCATCCCTTTAACAGTTCAGTTTAGGTCATTAAATGGATCGCGTTAAGAGCCCGCTGGTGGTGGAGGCACCACACTATGTTCTTGAAATTTGTATTTCTTAGAACAGTGCCATTGTGTAAAATTGCACTGCATTGTTAGCGGCCACACAAAGAGCGGTGTGTTACGTAACCTCGATTAATATAGAGAGTCCATTTGGCCGTAAACAGCCAATCTAAAATTAAAACCGTTTGCGCTTAATTTTGTTGCAATCAAGGTTGTGTGGGTAGGAAAAGTTTTTGGTATTTTATTTGTTTTTGTAGTTGTTTGCGAGTAGAATTCTGTTAAAATTAACAACTTTTTTCGATAATTCACTTTCCCATTACCGCAAATGCGTGTGTGGTGCTACGTTAGGTATATTATTTTTGTATTGACAACGTCTATATATCTATTAATAATAATATAATAATAATAATAAACCTTTATTATTCCAAAACATACACAAATGTTACATTGTTGGAGCATAGCTAAGTGAGCCAGAGCAAAAAGACCCTGACTTCTAAACTAGGAATAACCTGTTTCCTAGAAGTCAGTGTATCTTCGAAATTATGTACGCATAAGACTAAACAATTATAACCTGGATAGGACACAGTTATACAAAAAACTATAAAAATAAACTATATATATTGGAGTTTGGTTTCCGCACTTAGTCCACATGCGCAATTGTCTGCTCTGCACAGGAGACTGTCTGTGATACCTATTGTGTGGAGGTGTTTATTCAGTGTGTCATGTCTCGTGATGGTCCTCATCAGCTGCCTTTGTCCGGTCGCATTAAGCTTTTGGTGAAGGTTTTAACGTGTGATCTTGTAGTGATAACATATTTATAAATAATCTTACCTTATCTTTAGAGTTTTGGTCTCAGTACTGTAGACAACACCAACAGGAACAGGACGTAGTTAAAATAAAGATGCAAGAATTACACAAACTGTCTTATATTTTTCTTGATTCGCATAAACAATAATCGATTCTTAGCACTAGATTACAGATTATTTAATTTCAACAACTATCTGTCCACCTATCGCGTTGAGTCTTCAAGACCAAGAGACCGCGCAGCCGGCCAAACGTTCCGTTAGCCCCCATTAACCCCTCCATTTTTAAGCGGGAAGAAGCGAGTTCTCTGATTGGTTCCCGCCGATTTGCGTCAACCAATCACAGAGCGACCACGAATACACTAAAAGGTTAAAGTTGCCAGTGTAAAATATTAAATTGAGGCTGTATTAATACGTATATCGATTAAATAAATCGATTAACTAAATTAAAATTCAGAAACCCTAACAATCGACCGTCCTGACAACGTGTACGTCCCCGGACACGACCCCTGGTGGAACCCTAACAATCGGACCGCTGGCAGGCTGCTCAGTTTTTGTTTTTACATCATCATTTATTATTTGACTATCAATTTACAGTAGTTTCAATTTAATTTATACACTTAAATGAAAGATAAGAAAATCTAAAAAAAAAAAAAAATATATATATCTAAATCTATTACAACAGTTAACAACCATCTGCTTCCCTTATACTAATTAATGTGCAACTTATTAATCAATTCTCCAGAATTTGCATCTAAAACGACACGTATACGACTTTACAAATGAATAACAATTTGTGTTAGGATTAAGCTGTTAGGATTAAGAATATAAATATTAAATTTAAATTAAGTAAAAGTTCAATAAAGTTTATATAAATGCAATAGCTAACGGTTCACTCAATTGGGGTAAATATCTGATATAAATACTCAACTACATTCAAGGCATGTGAAGTACAAATCAACTTAATAAATTCATGTAACGATTATTAACTCTAGTTACTGAATTACATCCATCGGATCAGTAATATCGTGTATGACTTCTATTATTAAATTTCTCTTTGAATTTGATCAGAAAACAGCGATCGATATATGTTTTCTATCACTTTTAATCAAACTTTGCTTTAGGGTCCGAACGATCGATTAATCGGTTTACCCATCATATAACTACTAACCCGAACGATCGATTTTTCGGGGCCTAACTGATGCCTACAAGACGATCGATTTACTTGTGGCAGTCAGTAGGACATTAATTGTTGAATCAAGTCACGATCCGATCGATTCTCGTGCCTGATCCGAACGATCGATTTTTCGGGGCCTAACTGATGCCTACAAGACGATCGATTTACTTGTGGCAGTCAGTAGGACATTAATTGTTGAATCAAGTCACGATCCGATCGATTCTCGTGCCTGATCTGAAACAATGAACAACACGCATCTGTAGTTAAGTGTTTCTAATATTTAATGGAATACACTAGAGATCTTGGGAAAAACTCAATAAAATGGTCAAATTATGGATCAACAGGGTCCTCATCGTCTGTGCCACTGGTATCAGAATTATTCACCTCTAGGGCCGCAGTGTGTATCCATGGCATCATACGATCTGCTGCCACGGTGGTAGGTCGTTTGTTTTGCATACTGGTCAACCCTGGAACCGGTGCTACTTTATATCTATCCCCACCTAAAACTGTGGTAACACGATAGGGCCCTACAAACGAGGGCATGAGCTTTTTACTCTGCCCGTCATTATTGAAACAAGTCTTAGTAATTTTGACAAGTTCACCTTCGACATAGATCCGGGCCGGTACCCTATTTCTATCATAAACCTTCTTTTGCTTAATCTGTTCATTATCAATCCTTTTTTTGACCTCCTCTCGAATAACAGTAATTTCACAGTTTTCACGCGAGTCTTTGGTAATTTCGTTAAGAATGGGATTTAGTTCACTACTCATATTAGTTCCAAATAATACCTCTGAAGGAGTCCTACCTGTGGTTTTCTGTAAAGTATTGTTTAGACCCCACTGAATTTTCCCTAAATGACTATCCCAATCCTTTTCACCGTATTTAACAGTCATCGCTTTTAAAGAGTCGAGAATGGTACGGTTGTAGCGTTCAACCTGGCCATTTGACCTTGGACTGGCTACTGTATTTAAAATATGCTTAATTCCCTTATCTAGGCAGAATCGATTAAAAGCATGAGATGTAAAGCAGGAACCACGATCGCTAACAAGACGATCAGGGACCCTAAATGTAAAAAATATATCTTCAAGAACTCTAATTGCATTCAAACTATTTGTATTTCTGACGGGTTTGATAAAACAGAATTTAGTGAAGGCTTCGACAACTACCAGTAAATAAGTGTAGCCTCTCTTTGACTTAACGAAAGGCCCGAGGTGGTCAACATGCACCGTATGAAATGGTACCTCTATTTTTGTGATGGGATGGAGCAGACCTTCGTGTGTATTGGTCTTATTCTTCGCATATGCACATTCAATGCATGAACCAACATATTTTTTGACAAACTTTGACATTTTGCTAAACCAATAATGTTTTTTTATTCTTTCGAGGGTCTTCTCCACCCCAAAATGGCCAATATCGTCATGGTTCATCCGACAGACTTGCCACCTCGCACCTTTTGGTACTACCCAACGAACATTATTTTTATCGTTACCTATACAACGAAATAATTTGTTATCCTTGACCATGAAATTATCTTTTATGTATCTGAGTTCCTTCTCATTAAGACTATCATTTAAAATATTTTTAATCCTACATAGTTCGGTATCGCCAAGCTGAAGCGTATGTAACCAATCCTCACTAGTGATTGACATAATAGAAAATTGATCGGTGGGGTTCTCCCCTGAACTCTCTAGTGGATTACGGGATAACGCGTCTACATGGCTCATCTTTACGCCTGCTCTGTACTCAACCGAACATTGGAATTCCTGCAGTAAGAGCCACCAGCGTGCTATCCTCGGGATCAGGTCTCTTTTTGAGAACGTAGATCGTAGAGCACTACAATCTGTAATGATCTTGAATGATTTCCCTAGTAGATATACCCTAAACTTTCGCAACGAGCAGATTACTGCTAGAGTTTCGAGTTCGTATGAGTGGAAATTCTTCTCTTCAGGAGAAGTCTGTCGGCTGTAGTAAGCTACTGGGCGAAAAGCATCACTGCCTTCGGAGCGCTGTAATAATATTCCTCCAAGACCTAGCTTGCTTGCGTCGGTGTGAAGCTCTGTCTCTGCTGCAGGATCATAGATTGCGAGAATGGGCCTATCAACTAACTTGGATTTCAAGACTTCAAAAGCCTCCTTTTGACTATCACCCCATGTCCATGGGGAGTCTTTTTTTAGCAACTTACTGAGAGGCAAGGCAATTCGGGCAAAATTTTGGATAAATTTACGGAAATAACTAGCCAGACCCAGGAACTGGCGTACATTATGAACATTCTCAGGTCGTGGAAAATTCATGACACTAACGATTTTCTTATCACCTGGCCTAACTCCCGCTGCACTAATTTCGTAGCCCAGATAATCAATTTTGTCTCGTAAAAAGTCGCATTTCGAAAGATTCAAAGTGAGATTTGCTTTCTCCAAAACCTGCAATACCTCCTCAAACCGTTCCAGACATTCACTGAAGTCTTTGCCGAAAATAAGGACGTCATCTAAATAAGCAGTTGCCTTGTTGAACCGAGACGAGCCTAATATCGAATTCATCATTCGTTGAAATACAGCTGGTGCATTTGCCAAACCAAACGGCATGCGGTTAAACTCGTACTGGCCGTCTGGCGTGACAAAAGAAGTGAGATGTCTGCTCTGTTCCGAAATTGGCACCTGGTAATAACCTGATGTAAGATCGAGTGAAATGAAACAGGCCTGGCCAGTAAGACGTGCTATCTCGTCTTCAATAATGGGCATAGGATAGCGCTCCTTCACAGTGATGGAATTGAGCATACGGTAATCGACACACATTCGAAATGATCCATCCTTTTTGCGTACGAGTAGAATTGGACTAGCGTACCCTGAGACCGACTCCCTTACTATTCCTGCATCCAGCATCTCCTTCACCATTGCCCGTACCTTTTCCCGTTCATAATGCGATAACCTATATGGGCGGTAGACGACAGGACGTTCACTGGTTAACTCTATATTCATTTCGGTCGCGTTGGTACAACCTAGATCCCTAAGAGAAGAAGCGAAGCAATGATGATATTTTCTAAGCAATTCGAACAACCTTTGTTTTACGTCTTCTGGTACCTTATCACCGACACGAATAAGATTCTCATCGAAGTCGCCCTCAATCGCCATAGGGATTTCTGGTGGTTCGACAACTACCCTACTAACAACCTCTACTCGTTTCGCACGACATAAAACTACATTATTAGCGATCCAGCAGGAGTTCGAACATGGGAAGACGGTTATATAGATCCGACCATTTTCAGAGCGATAGAGACCTCCACAAACAAAGTACTGTTTATTTGGTTTCCCAGCGACGATATTTTTCAAGAGAACGCTGCCACATGTGGAGGGTTCAATCCATGCCTTCACTGATGCTGCACCGAAGAGTTCTACCAATCCTTTTGCCCTAATCTTTAAAGAGGACTCTGTTACATCCGGATCTGGTTGTGGCATTTCATTGCCAATGTCGATAAATTGTAGCCTAGTTACATCCTTATAAACTATGATATGAGGTTGTTCAGTGAACGACTGCCCTATAAGCGTGGATTTCTCTAACAAATCATCACCCACAACCTTGCATGAAACCTGAGCATTGATGCCATCCACCTCGAAATTCAGCAGCAACCCGCCCGGCGACTCTATTATACCGTTTCCAAACCCTTTCAATAATGTTGGTATATGATCGTGGGTCAAGCCTAATTCACTCACTACAGACTCTTTAATAAGCGTGACTTCACTCCCAAAATCTATAAAAGCTTGCTGTAACGTACCGTTAATTTTTACATCCTTTATAAACTTCGAGTTCAGGTGCAAGTCGCGACATTGACTGGTCACATCGATACACATAGCTTTTGGAATGTGGCCACTGGGTTTAACAATATTGTTTTGTGTCTGCGCGTCACAGTTGTCAACTGTGTGTCCTATTTTGTTGCATTTTGTGCATTTTATAAGCGGTTTAGGACAATGTAGGAAGCTGTGACCTCTTTCCTTACAATTGTAACAACCAGGAAATGAACCCGACTTAGCACCCGACCGTTGACTGGGCCGACTATTAGGCGTACTAGAGTGATCGGTTTTGTTCTTGTTATGGTTTCGATCGAAACGCTGGTACGAATCTCTACTGCTCATCAAGAATTGCAAGAGTTGATCGGGGTGAGAGGACCGTAAAGCTAGAGCACCCGATTTAAGGGTCCTATCACTAATCCCATGAATGATACAGTCTACCGCACGTTTCCCAACAATGTCACATTGGTTAAGCAAAGCTAGTTTTTCGTAAAAATAAACCTCTATAGGTTCATTATACCTACTCCTTCTTTTAAGCATGTCTTCCAAAGCCTGACCGTAATTTTGTTCGCAAGGGAAGGCGTTCGTTAGTTTATCTTGCCATTCTTGCCAGTTAAACAATACAGAGTTTAAACCTTCATACCAGGTTTTGGCGAGGCCTTGAAGTTTTTGCATAGCAAAATGAACGACGGTTTTGTCATCCCAACCGTACACACTAGCACATTCGTTTACCTTTTTGAGCCATACGTCAATTCGTTGGTTTTTTGTAGATGGATCGAAGTTAGGCAGTATGTTCATGTGATCAATTTTTTGAAAAGAATGTGTGTCTCGGACTGGTTGAGATGTCAAACTATCTTTCAGACATTTGAAAACATCGACAATATATTTTTTAGATACAGATGGGCTACGTGACCTTTTAGAATATCCCGCGACGTTATGATGCTCAGCCTGTGGGTCGCCACCGTCATGATGATTGGCCTCCGCTCGTTGCCGCTGATGTTCAGATGTCCCACCGCGGTGACTGCGACTAGGCTCGCTACGCTGGGCGGCGTGTCGCGAGGATGTGCACCGCGCGCTGCATCGGCTGCGACTCCGGTTACAGGTCTCCGCACGTAGAAGGCGCTCCCGTTCTCGTAGCAGCTGTTGCTCTAAGAGCTTGACTCGTTCATGGCTCGTACTCAGTTCTTGATCCCGGTTGCGCCAGGCGCTGCGACTTCGCATCCGACTACGGCTGTGGTCTCTCACCCGGCTCCTACTTCGACGCTCTATCGCAAAAGGCGTCTCGAGTCTTCGATGACTGGACTCCATGCTTGGACGCCTCGATGTCCCATCCATGATGCAAGATCTCAAAAGAAAACGAAAACATCATTAACTTTGATCTAATCAATTTACGTCTATTTCTACGGTGAACTATGTACTCTTTATGCGTATGCAATTCAAAGCTGGCAATTGAAAAAGCACTGGACTATTACTAAATTATTACCGCATTCTATTCACTAATTATCGCATACATATTAAAGGGAGCGGTCATATGTTATATGTCTACCTTTTGTAATATTTCTGAAACTAACAGGTGCGAATCAAGTTAAAGTTAATGTTTCTGGAAATTAAAATATTAAAAGAATAATCTGATATATCATAATGAATACAAAATAATTCGAATATTCGTGATAGATGTCCAAATATTGTTGTTCACAAACTACGACACTACTGAGCTGATATAGCAAGCAGCCTTACCAAAATATTTTAGCAAGTTTTCGTAAAATTATTGTCACTACTTAACCGAGATTAATGCCAGAAAAACAATGTAAAAATAATCAAAATATCGCATAGTTAATTACAAAATATCAACGCCTTTACTCGGTAACAGGACGGTATTACTCGAAGTTAGTGTGGGTAGATACACAATCATGATTATGACAAATAATTGTAAAAACCGTTACATTCTTTATCACTGTTACGTAGCTATCTTTCTTTTTTTTTTTTTTTAAATAGACTGACTCTAAAGGTCTATTTATAACCATTAAAGTACGAGATAAAAATAAAAAGTCATGTTACCAAGCAGTGGGTATTGACGTAAATAGAATAAATGCAAATTAATCGGCGTGTACTTACGTTGCTATCCCACTTCTGAAATGTAGACAACACCAACAGGAACAGGACGTAGTTAAAATAAAGATGCAAGAATTACACAAACTGTCTTATATTTTTCTTGATTCGCATAAACAATAATCGATTCTTAGCACTAGATTACAGATTATTTAATTTCAACAACTATCTGTCCACCTATCGCGTTGAGTCTTCAAGACCAAGAGACCGCGCAGCCGGCCAAACGTTCCGTTAGCCCCCATTAACCCCTCCATTTTTAAGCGGGAAGAAGCGAGTTCTCTGATTGGTTCCCGCCGATTTGCGTCAACCAATCACAGAGCGACCACGAATACACTAAAAGGTTAAAGTTGCCAGTGTAAAATATTAAATTGAGGCTGTATTAATACGTATATCGATTAAATAAATCGATTAACTAAATTAAAATTCAGAAACCCTAACAGTACTTAGACCGTGATGGGCCATTGTATAAGTACATGAGGCTTTCGGAGCTTTTAATAATTTCTCAATTGTTCTTTAAAATATCAAATACGTTTGGCATTGCGACGTTTTCGACACTACCTTGAGTCTCACAACTTTAGACAAATATTTTGAGTTTAACATTATATTTACAATTCAAAGGGCATTTTTTACGCTGTGGAAAATCGCGTTGAAGAAGCGTCCCCGTCACCTCGATACTCAATGGGGCTCCCCATTGAGCATCGAGGCATTATTTGGTGAAATTTCCAAGTTGAATACAGTTTATTGAATAGCCGACAACCCTGAAGCCAGTGTGGCGTGTTCATTATTGTTACAGCTCTATAGCGCTCCGAGCGAGAGCAATACATTATTTTTAATTCTCATTTTAGTGATTTAAATAGGTCTTATTGTTTTGATTTTAATTTCAATGTTATACCAACTGTAAAGCTTTTGTATTATGTTTATTTATTTATTTAACTTCATGCAACATAAAGTACAAAGGCGGACTTAATGCCTTAGGCATTCTCTACCAGTCAACCTAGGGTGGTGAAGAGACAATATGGAGAGGCATGTATTGGAAATGACATAAAATCTCATAAAAAATTATATAAAGTCTCAAAATAAAATATATTTCTACTATTTTGCGTTACACGGCAATCAAATTAAATAGTAGTTTTTAAAAACTGACTAATACAAAGTCGACTATAAAACAACCCTCACTGACTTCGTCATAAACGCACAAACATATTGACAAAAATCCCTGAACAACTTCATTCACGCTCTCTAGTGCAGAACACTTCGAAACTATCGCACAACAGCACAACACACATCTTACACAAAATAACGTAACACAACAACTATATCTCCGCGCGTCGTTCCAAAACTGTCACGATACAGAATAAGAACTCATTTTTCGTTGAAAATACGCGACAATTTTCAATAGAAACCAATTTTCGGCGTGGTCAATACATGTTTAGCGGGCCCGCTGGGCGAAGCACTCAATAAGTGAAGATTGGGCCCGGCACCGCTGCAATTTTTGACGCGGTCCACAAATTGCATTTGCTGTCTCCAAGGACCCGTATTTCTTACCTGCATGTGGTTCAAATCAGTAGGTAACACCTACTGATTTTTAAGCCGATCACAGACCAAGAGCTAAGTCAGTTTAGCTTAGCTCGCATAGTTAAGGTAATTTTTCACACTTATTCTGCGGGATTTTTCGAAAGAGTTACCGCTGGCCTGAAACGCAAATGAACACAGGTGGGGTTAAGTTAGTAAAATTCTGACAACCTGTCTCGCTAGCGGGAAAATGATTTGATAATTTCCCACTTAAAAGAAAATAAAACTAAGAGCTTAGTCAGTTTAGGTTAGCTTGCATCGTTAAGGTAGTTTTTCACACTTATACACGCAGTATAACGTGCTTAGTTAGCTAAACGGACGGAACTATGGACACCTAAGGGTTCTGGGTGAGTGCTTGGGATTTCTTTTAAAATTGGAATGACTGCTGAGATACAAACTTTATTTATTATTATCTAATATACTGTTATAACTTCAATTCTTTAAAAGTTTCTTGCGGTGCACCAATAAACCTTTCTTATTATAAAAAATGCAAGAGCGATATCACGTGTTTAACCTTCGTTTCACATTCATTCATTTGCCATATCATGCTTACATGCTTGTTACTATTGACGCATCCAGAATCATATTACAGTCACAATATTTTTCGTTACTCAAATGGATATTTTTTTCACGTCATTCATTATTATTTAGTATTAATGCACGCTCGAACTTGGTACGATCTGACCACGAATTTGGTTCGCTTTCGAAACAAATCAGTCCATCGAGTAGCCAGTGTGCACTCGATGTCGTCATACGGAAAGCGACTGTACGGTCCGGTCGTCGGTTGCGTTGAACGGATTTGGTCCATCGAACCAAATTCGAACGTGTGTTAATACTATGAAAGAAGATATTACTTTATTTATTAAAACTTGCTGTACCTTTCTTCAGAAAACTAAATAAAATACCTAACCACGTAATCCACTTTCAATCCCACAACTTTACGTCAATTGTTCGAACACAAATAAAGAAAATAAAATCTAAAAACTGGAACACAATGTCACGTTAGTATTTTAGAGAACAAAGAGCGCTAGTGTGTCCTCGTCTCAAACCACGTCCCAAAAGAATTCTTCGCTGTCTCTTATCGAATTCTACGTCTTTGTACATTCCACCAACTTCGCTCTAAATTCGATTCTTTTTCAGCTATCATCTGCTCGAATATCTCATAGACTTTTGATTTTTGCACCCCTCTGATGCAAGGAAATACGTCAAAGTTTCTCCCGAGATACAATCGCCAATATCGAAAATAGAAAATGAACATTTGCCCTGCAAACTTTTTATATATTAATTTCTGGGGCTTTTAATGTGAGCGGAAAGAAAAAAACTCAAAAGTGAAATTGAATTTGAGATACCCGTGACAGATGTCAAGGCACAACTTCTTCGTACACAGTTATTAAGGGCTGAGAATTCAAGTGCATAAAACACTGTATGAATTAACTGAGTACTTTACATATGCATGGGATAATCCCCGAAATACCGCGTTCGTTGATTAAAAACAGTGGCAGCCCTTCAGGAGTGAGTTCCAACAATAATTCATAAGTTTTAGCTAGAAAAGGGATCGTTTATAAAGACGGTGTCATTGTTTTAGGGACGTCGCGATCCCGCCCGACGCGCTCCATTAATAATGTAGGGTGACAACGACGCAGGTGCGGCCCGCTCGCGCCGATAAACGTCCCGATGCATAATTGAAGACGTGTACCTAACGTAGCACTTACGTGACTCCCTCTGTCTTCAGCCTAACATCAACTCAAAGCACGTGTAATAGATGGTTTTCTAATACCACGTCCGACACTCTATAAAAATAAACAACATGAACACATTTTCGCTAAGCTGTTTACCAAACTCAAGCGCCGCGGTAAATGTAGACGGATCAAATGTCGCGAAAATACTTTTCTGTTTCCAAGAAATGTCTTTTGAAGTACATTTTTCTTTGGCACATTCGTTTTCGGTAACCCTCAAATGCGGGCTGTAATTTATTGTTTTGCAATTCGATGAATAAAATAACTTTTTGAAATGAGTTTGGTAATATTTTTGAAACTGAACAGTAAGATAAAAAGGACACACGAGCAATTAAATTATTTAATTAAAAGACGAACAACTTAAACAGGGCACCCTATTTTAAAAAGTGAAGACTTTTGACCTTTTCTAACGCGTAGTGACCTATGACCTCGGCGCCACGTGGCCTACTCACCCCTCGACTTGAAAGCCAGACTTAAAGCGACCCTTATTTGTTGGCTTCCAAAAATCAGCATTTTTAATTTTTCACACGACTTCCAACTACAAGATGAATTATTCTGACACACTCCGAGTCTTTGTTAATTGTTTAAGAAGTTATAGGAAACATTATAAAAATAATAAAATAAAGATTTATCGCAGAGTTGCTTTGGCTTATTGCTTTAAATAATAATGAAAAACATAACCTCATCCTAACAAATTTGAATCTATGAGGAAGTAGCAAAATAGTGAAATAAAACAAAATTCACAGAAACCAAATCATATTTCATTTGAGGTTCTAATATAAAACTTTTACTAGCAAATATAAAGATAAGTTAATTCCAAGCATTTCAAAGCTTTAATTTGCTCAAATCTCAATTTCATCCGTATTAAAGTACTTGCCATAAAATTATATCTTACTCTCAACAATAAAGAACTTTTATCAAAACTACTCCCGACAACTTTTATTTTACAAGCTAAAATTTCGACTGAAATGAGTAGACTAATGCAGTTTATTTTAAATAGCAGCTCACTATAAAAGTAATTCTATAATTCTTTTCACTCGTATTCGTAATTGAAATAAAATTAATATTCTCACAAGAAAATAATAATGTTTTAGTCCAAATAGAGTATTCTATGAAGTATATGCAAATTGGTGTTCATACAAACTGCGCAGCTTTTGTTACTCGTCTGGTCAGTTATCTCGATTCGCGAGCTTGGAAATTAATCGAGGGGTCATCTCTTCGATATCTTTCCCATTCATTGTATCGTCATTTTATATTCGAGTCCCATGAGATGAGCATCACAGTCTCGTTGCGAAGTAGTTCGTTGTCGAAATATTTTCACCTACAGCGGTGAAAGGGTTATGTGTAGAGCATGCGTGGGTAGACTTGGTATTTTGTACCATTGTTGTGAATAGTGCAGACATGGACAATTGGATAACGGAGCTTTTTCAGGCGCACACATTTAGTAAGCCTATCAGTAAGCCAATCCACAAGGTATGTATCTTAATTGCTTTCACTAGTTTTGTGCGCGATTTTGTATCTGTAAACATTCTTAGATAATAATTATAGCATAGCATTGTCGGCCTTATAATGTTCCCACTGTTGGGACTCACAACTCATAAGTCGGGGCCGTTACCACTCGGCTACCACTGCTCTCAGATAATAATTATTTCCTTTTTATTAATTGTTAAATTGTGAATGGCACTTTTATATCAGTTCTAACACACTTGTTTTTTTTCTCTAAGTTTCATCAATATTCAGTTTATTTACCCACGTTTCCTGTTTTATTCACGTCAAGTTCCTTTTATATGTCGACTTAATTTTTTAATCAAAATATTTTGTCAATTAATAATACGCCCTTATTAATTTAGGCCTAATAAGATTATGAACTTAAAGTTGAAAGGGGAGTCGTTTGTCTTGGCATGGTCATGTAAAAAGGAGAGATGAAACGCAAGTTACTAAAAGAGTTATGAGTATACATGTGGGTGGACGGAGATGGAGAGGGAGGCCAAAGAAAATATGGATGGATTGTGTGATGAGTGATATTAAAAAAAAGAAGTTAGTGATAGCATGACAACTGACAGGGCAGAATGGAAGAAAAAAACGTGTTGCGCCGACCCTAAATAACACGAGACAAGGACAGGAAAATGATGATGATGAAAATTATGAACTGGTCCGCCTAGCAAGGCGAGCACTTTAAGAGCACTTTAGAAAGTCAATTCCGGCTCTATCATGTATTCATTAATTTCATAGGACGATTATTATGTATACTCACAACGGGAATTTATCTACTAAATAGTTCTCACACTTTTAATGTTCAACTACAAGATGAAATGTATATTCTCTTCGCATTTTTTATAGCTTTATAACTGAATTGAGCACCATTTGCGAACTGCGCAACAATAACGAGAGAACGGTTCAGACCAAAAAAGCACAACACTAGAGCCAACTGCAGTTCGGATGATGTATAGCAAAAACGCTACAGCAGCTCCACAGAACATCTGCTCTCACCTCCACATTAACCTAACGAGCCAGCCCTAATGGCGCGTTAGGGCTGCTCCGCGAAAAAAGCTTCAAATCAAATAAATTACTCACCCTCACACGACCCACTTTTAACATATGTCCTCTGTACCGTTATTAGTCACGTGACAAAAAGCGTTTATCTGCACAAACGAAGACATAATACAGCGTTTTGTTTGTGCGTGCCAACCCTGACAACTGTGACGTCATTAGTGCGGGTCCCAATGTGTTTAGTTTAAGTGGTTGAATTCTAGTTTAGAGTTTTCGTGTATTTCGTATTCGTAACAATAAAAGCAAGTGTTTGCAATATTAGTTTGTAAAGTATTACGCTATAACACTTGCCAGTATGTTGGCGTGGTCTGCGAACTGAATAACCTAAATTATATATGTTCTTAGTATCGTACTTAATACTAAACAAAACAAAATAGTAACTGTCAATATGTGACACTTTTTCATAAGATATTTTCGACTTCATACATTTACTAGCGGTCCCAACAGACATTGTCCTACCCGAAAACTTGAATTCCGTTAAAAAAAGTGCTACCTACCATGTCCAATTATATTTTCAAACCCTCCAAAAACCCACTCAAATGTACACACAAAACATTCAAATCGGTCAAGTCGTGTAGTAAGAGTTAGGTGACAAACACACGTACAAAAGAATTATATATTATAAAGACGAAAATATGTTTGTGGATGTGTTTAAAGTTTATAATCCGGTCTACAGTGGGTAACACTGGCAGCGGCACATTGAAGTGGCTGTCGGCTTAACTCTTCCTGATGATAATGGACGCTCTGACGTCGGACATTCAGGAAGAGGCTCCCTGGTGTATGCTGTTAGCCGATTACATTGTGTTGGTTGCCGAGAATGGCCTAGAGGTCTAGAACAGATTGGAGGTGTGGTGGCACAGACTGGAGAGTTTTGGCCTGAAATTAAGCAGAACCAAAAACGAAACTTGGCCTTCCGAAGCCAAGCAATGGGTGAAGTCAGGCTGTGGATGGCGATGGTGATGATATGTTGAGTTTACATAAAGAAAAATATCTTTAGAGACCTTTCCCGAACTAATTATTTATCAGCTATTACAAAAGCGATGGTTTCATGTACTGATAATGAATTCCCTTTTAAGCGTAATAATAAAATATTCCTTTTCATCTCTACTTATAATAATTGGCTCTACATTTAGTAGTCTGTACCGCAATAAGTGTCTCGTTCATAATTGGATATTTGTATTACGAGTATTAATTAGGCTTTTGCTCAATTAATAATGAACCCGGATCATTAGTACGACTTGCGAACTGTTGCCAATAAGAGTAGCCGCTGAACTAATTAAATAAGATTTTACCAATTAAGATAAGGGATTATTATTAAAATTACGTTTAAACTATTAAATTGTAGGTTGTGGATTCAAATTTTAAATTACACGTGCATTACTTTGCGTAATTTATTTTATCACCGCTGCTGTCAAAACGGTGAAGGAAAACATCATGAGGAAACCGGCGTATCCTAGAACCAAAAATTCGAAGACATGTAACATCCACCAACCCGCACTGAGCCCGCGTGGTGGACTATGGCCTATTCACTCTTCTACAGAGGAGGGCCTAATCTCAGCAGTGGGAGCATATGACTGATTGTATAAAAATAACAGACAAAGTTTTTAAGAAAAGAAAGGCAGGGGTCATCTGCCATTGACATGGTGGTCCACAGTCGAAAGAGACCTCAAGTTAGTCCAATTGACGGAGCCAAACAAGGATAGAATCTCCTGGCAACGAATAGTGAGGAGACTCAACCCCAAATAACGGTAACAAGAGAGGACCAAGAAGTAAGACTATTAAAATAAGGGATCGAAACGCCTGATTTCGTTGTAGAATAACAGACGATAACTACACAACTCACCTAGTATAACATACCTTGGTAGGCCACCTCAAAGAGCTGCCCGCATAATTGACGGGGTCCATTATGGCCGATGCCGGCCAGGCCTACGGGATTGTTCGAAATAGTCACCGCGGTCTTGGAACGCAAAGGTCAACTAAAGTAACATGTTTAAGCTTTAGTCAGTAAAAGTCTGATACTGCCTCTTGCTCCTCCCACAGCAGGAGAAATTATTTGACGATACAATACAAACTAAAAAAAAAATCGGTTGGAGAAAAATAGAGCTTCTTTAAATAAACTTGCGAATAAAATGTAATAGACACAGTAATAACCTAACTCGCAGCAAGTTAACGAGAATCACTTGATATGTTTAAAGTTTGTACAATAAGTCTTCACGACTTTTAAGGGAATATAAGTCGTTTAACAGTCATCTACCTCCACCTGCTCGAACTGCGTCAGTTTGGGCCCAGGGGTGTCGTTCAAGTATTATTGCTTGCAAGACGACTATAGCGCCGGAAAGTTTCGACTGCCAGCCCTAACACACCCGTAATGCCCTTAGGCATCCTCGCCTTCTGTATCTCTCAAATTGTTCCACTTAAACATTTAAGCTATTTTTGAATGATTAACTCAACTTCACTCTCCTTTTCCGACGATAAACAATAAATATTTGTTGTACAATCCCATTATTCTATGTTCGCAAAAATATTGCCGTAATCGAGCTTCTAACTGCGCGTGTAGAACAAACTCAAATGCTAATGTCCGTAAATAGAATAATTCCGACATTAAAACATTTTATCAGATATAATTTACGAGTTGGCGCGCGACGCGTCGCACGCCGACGCCGCCGCGGTGCGACGGATATCCGCAACTAATTAAAATTCTACGTGAATGAATAACTGCACTGCGCTCCCATTGCGCTCTGTACGAAAAATTTTGCTACTAAATATTACCTTACCCGGCATTATTCTAAGTTAGCACCACTCTTTCCGCTATTTACGACTCCGGATTGACCTATAATTACCAATTTCCTTTTAATCATCAAGGATTACGCAGAGTCCATCAGAATCTATTAATTGACTCAGAATATTAACGAGGTACCGAAGACTGAAAGTTTGTATCTTGAAATTACGAAGAGCGTAATAGGTTCTAAAGTCTTTTGAACTTTTCAAAAGTCATCGTGAATTTCTCAGACGCAGCAGAGCAGTCAGAAAGCCGCGTCGGGTGCGAGTGCGAGCGGGGCGGCGAGCGGGGCGGGAAGTGGGGCCACGAGCACCGCCGCGCGAGCTAGCGATGTCAAGCCGGTAGAATGCAACCTCTGTCATCGGAAGTTTAAAAACATACCAGCACTAAACGGGCACATGCGATTGCATGGTGGATACTTCAAGAAGGTAATAACATAACTCTCAAACATAAAATATTTTAACTAAGAATATCGACAATCAAACTTGATGATATTTCAGGACTCTGACAACAAAAAACTGGACAAGAAAGAATCAACGGGACCACCTTTACAAACAGCATCGGTATCCGTCCGGGCGCTTATAGAAGAGAAAATCATAAGCCGCCGCGGTGCCACTGTTGCTTCCACAACACCTACAGGTAAGTAAGACAAACACAAACAATCACTACACTTTTAAACTCCGAAGTGAAAACTGTCATTTCTTCCATATTCTCAGGTATAACCACGGACTCAGTAATATCACGCACAGGATTCGTAGCGCCGGCGCCTCCACCATTATCCAACATCCGAACTTCGGTAGCATCGCCTGCATCCCCGGTGGCCACGTCGTCACATTTCATCTCGCCAAGAGCACCGCCTGTTGTCACTATTGCGAACAACGCAGCGACAAGCATCTGCGCCGCACAAAGAGATTCTACACTCATAGAACTATTAAAAAAAGGGAATAGTAAGGTAAGAATACTTTTCAGTTTGTCCACCATAAGTTCATCTGGTTAAATGTGATCATAATTGTTGTGTTTATCCTCAGGCCGTAAAACGATCAGCGTCAGACCCCGGTCAGTCACCGACACAACAAGACTTCACTTTCCGGCCAGAATTATTCGGAGTCTCCTTCAATTCTGATGATGGCTACTTTTCGCCAGCACTAAACGAAGACACTTTCCAATTTACCACTACTCACGACCAATTAGAGGAACTCGCTTCCCTTGAAGATTATGCAACTGTAGCAGCATCTATACGAGAACGATCACCTGTAACTTTTCCTTCTAATAGACGGCTAGCTGCGGTCCTTAATTCACCATTACCAGAATCTCTTGCCGATTTCGGCGCTTGTCATGGAGGGTCCCCGGTTCCATCCCCAGGCATGGGTTACTCTGCTAATTCACCAGGATTATCTTACTCTACTGGAGGCTCTCCAGGGTTGTCGTTCACAGCCACATCTCCAAGTAGTTATTCGAACCATGCCGAGCCGTCACCGGGAATGGCTTATCCGACGCCTCCAGCTTCACATGATCCTCATTCACCTGCTCAAAACGCACCACGTGCGTCTTCACCACTTTCAGCTGCCTTTTTCACTGCCACAATGTCTAGTCAAGAAGAGGTAATTAATATTTCTATTAAATAATCCATTATTAGCATGAAACTTCAATATAATTTACATTTTTTGCTTAGGTGGAAGAGGCTTTAGAAGAAGTTCTGCCAGAAGAGTGTCGGTCATTAGATGCGTACGCGCTGGAACCCTCGCCAACTCCGCGCCGGATCATGCTTAACTCTGAAGATCCACTCCTATCGAGCAGTCCTCGCGACTTCTCTCACCAGAGGCCTTTCCGTCGACACAGTCGTTTGGCGTCATCTACTATTTCGCCCTTACAACAATGGCAGCACGACTCACTTCAAGTAAAGACCTGATATTATTCGCCCACATTTTTCGCAGAAAACGTCTCGGTAAGATATCTTTAACTTTCTAAATCTTCTCCTCAGGTATGTGTGGAGGGTCGAGATACAGTGCCGGCAGTATTTTTGAGTCCAAGCAGTGTGCCCGCGTCCCCACAGAGACGCAAACGCCGAGCGTCTCCGGCCGGTCCATTCCGCTCCCGCATGCGGCGCAATACTAGTCACTACACACCTCAACCGATACTGCCTCCAGACAGAGAAGGATCAGGGCTGCTTATAGAACATACTGCAGGTAAATAAATGTGCAGCGACATCTATGGCGTCACATAAAAACTTATCCCGCATCGCACAATTAAAGTTCTCCGCGCGATTAGAAAATATAGAAAAACCCGAAATCATCTATCGGGCAGTTGCCCGGTTTGCGGGACTTTACTCTCTGTTCTGCTTACCTCTAAAAAAGTATAACAAAAACTTGTATTTGACACCACGATACCAGAAATGCATACTGCTATTAACAACATAGTAGACTCAGACAGAGAAAACATGATGACTCTGCTTCCAAAAAGAATGTTTGTTGTTACGTTAAGAAACCTTTATCCTTCGGTGGGAACTCCAGGATTTTAAAGTACTCTTTTCGATTTCAGGTACAGCCTCGCAGACCGATGTCTTGTCTCAACTGGAAGAGCCTCGGCATGCCCAGATCAACATCGGTCGAGACTTCCAGGCTGACCTGCCGGCTTTGTGCAATGATCGTATAGATCTACATCGCGTGCCGGAACAGCTTCTATGGGACCCTGGCATCAACGATGCTCTAGATGATAATGAAGGTAAGTCATTTCCATATTTACAATTAAAATTGTACTTAGATCTATTTTTTAATATCTCTCATATAGTGCTAACAAGCGTAAATGAAGAAACAAGTGTAAGCAGTAAGCATGGAGTTTTGGGTTCGACTCCCAGATTAGACAAGTATTGGGGTGTTAGCCGATGGGAATTCCACAGCGCAGAGAGTGACCGGTTGAAAGAAAGAAATGCGCAGAAGCAGAATGCTTGTAAATGTGAAGTATTTTAGCAATTTTTTATCTATAAATTTGATTAAAAAATTAAAATGCTATAACGGTAAAACGTTGCTTGTAGAATAACTTAACAAAAAATGACAATGATTGCGTGTATATATGTATACCGGTTTGTAATCGATAAAAGTAATGTTTGAAGCATTTTCGTATCTTTTTTCTAACGAACTAGATCAGTTGTATTATGTTTTGAATAAACTATCTATCCAGTATTTGTTCTGAAGAATTACATATATCTGATTCTGATCATAAATATACTTTTACGCAATATAAACTCCTGCAGTCCACTTAAGATTTCTGCCCTAAACAGCATTGGCATCACGCCCAGGTGTAATAATTGAACTCTGCGTAACTCTTGGTTAATTACAAGCCTGATATGTCGAGACTGACATACAGTTCGTGTAATTTCCAGTGCGGATGTTCATGGAGCTGTCGATGTGCGCGGCGATGCCGGTGGGCGGGCACAGCCGCGAGGCGGCGCTGCAGACGCTGGGCGAGTGCGGCGGCGACGTGCGCGCGGCCACGCTGCGCCTCATGACGCGCCCGGCCGCGCCCGCCGAGCGCGACTCGCGCTGGGCGCCCGACGAGCTCGAAGCCTTCCTAGCTGGGCTAGGCCATTACGATAAGGATTTTTACCGAATTTCGCAGCTGGTAAGCACCCATCTCTACTATTTTTGTTAGTATGGTAGATGAAGAAGGAGAGAACCCTCCTTTTTCTCGTTCCTTGCTTCTATCTTGTGCGGTCGCTGACCAGCGCTGCACCGTAAACCTGGTCCGAATTTCACCTTCACTGCAATAGACCTCAATTTCCTTCCAATCCAATGAATAACGATCTTTGCTCATCTGTCCATTTCATACAAAACGTTACTTTTATTTAAATGTGTGCTATCGTTGACCACATCATCACTTACTATCAGATGAGATAGAGGTCAAACTCGAAAAAAAAAACACTAAAATTCCATTAAAATAATTTTCTCCGAAAATATTAATATAGGAACTTAATCAGCGTTTTACTCTTTCTCAGGTAAGAACAAAAGACTCGAAACAGTGTATACAATTCTACTACTTCTGGAAGAAACTCACGAAAGATTACAAAACGCTGTACTTACGGAGCTGGACCATGGACCAACAGGTCTCATCACAAGTAAGCACCGCCATTCACTCCGGCCTACAACACTTTGTCTTCCGGCTCTCTGATGAGTGAACACCGATGCTTGACGGATCTTAATACACGCGACTTATCTACATCCAGGGTTCTGTAGGCCAGTATAGCGCGCTCAGCTCCGCGGCCACCTCCTCCTCCACCACCGCCTTCGATAGCGAGGAGTTCCCCTGCAAGATATGCGGGAAGTAAGTTCCGAGACGCCGATCACGTCTGCATACTGCTTACATCGACATACAGCGAACTGCGCAAACGCAATTTACGTGGAACATGGACTTCCATACTGTAACCTGTGCCAAAACTTATCGATACCCTTACAACTCTCGATATATATTTATAAAACTCGAACTAACCACGTTAAGTTTCACCTAAATTGCCTTTTGAGCATGCATTATACGTATTAAGAGAAATATTTACAGCTTCATAGTAACTAACTGAATGGCCGGAAATATGTTAAAGTTAAGTTTAACGATAGAACTACGGCACTAGTCGTGTAATGTCGTAAATCGTCGACGCGTACATACGAGTGTTCCGTACCGCGGCGGTCTCGCCGATATTGATGTCGATTTCACATCAACTAATGTTTGCCAAACTTCGTATTTTAAACTAATTATTTATTTATATTATTATATAAAATCTATTCATTATTAAAATATTTTAAGGGCGTACTTTGCCAAAAAATGTACTTTGTGCCAAGCATCCACGGTGCCTAAATTCAAAAGCACGTATTCTTCTTTGAAATATTCTTAAGAAATATATTTTGTTACACTAAAATTAGCAAATTTCAAGAAAGTGTTGTGTACTATTTATATTGTATCTTACGTGCCATTAAACCGCTAAAATACAAATTCAAACGTTTAACGAGTAGTTGTATGTTAAGGCTACAATGAATAGATCTTATTATTTGACAGCGATTCATGTAAATATATAATTATTATAATGTATTTTCATTGTATTTTAAGACAGTGAATTTATGTCCATTGCTTAAGAGGTTGATATCTTATTTATTTATCGTACTTATAGTAGGGTTAATATTTAATGGTTTTGTGTATTAATGTTGTATGTATATAAGTTTTCTCTAATACTAACGCTTCACGCTTGCTTTATCTGCAGTTGTGCTTATAAGTTTTAATACGTTCGTTGGTTTTTCTTTCGCTTCTATCATTTGTTTCTTGTGTTGCTATTTCTAATAGTGTACCCTGTTATGTTTCAGAGTATTTAACAAAGTAAAAAGTCGTAGCGCACACATGAAGTCGCACCGGCCACTCGACGCCGAGCCAAAAAGGCCAAAACTCGAAAAGCCTTATGAAAAGGTCGAAAGATCCGATGACAGATCCCACGCGACAGCTGAATACCAAAGCAAACCGCCCGCTCAGTAACCGACTCCTTGCTCACTCATCCCGCCGCGCGACTCTGTCCGACACTAGCCCGACCGTCCGACGTCCGACAGACTGTCCGACTGTCCGCCACTAACGACTCGACCTGTAGCTAACCCAGTACCACCACGACAGTGGGCTCGCTCGGACGACTAAATGCTGAATCGTTTAAGCATTTATTATGATAACGAAATAGTTAATTTAGATTAAATTAAAAGTGACCTAGGAAGAGCGACGTAGTGACTAGTAGCTAGAGAAGAAGTAGCTTCCGACGAATATCTATAGTCAAACGTAAACTTTCGAAATTGTCGTAACGCTAAGCTTGGAAAGAGCGCATAAAGATATTTTGTATAACGATTGGTACATAAATAGGTAGCTCTTCGTAAAGTTTTTATATGACAGACTTCTTAATGTGACTTGCAAGTGTGATGTTGTACATAATAATAGAACAAGTAGTTCGTTGTAACGCTACGGTTGATCAGGCGAGCTCTATCGAGATGATCAAGTATTATAGCTATGATATACGTGTGATAACATAAGTCGTGTAGTTACTACACCTCCTCGTTTCTCTTCATTGTTTCATAGTTCGCGAGCTCAGCTCGTTGTTACATTCGCTTGTTTGCTCATTGTTTTGTTAATTTTCTAGTTATTCATTTCTATTTATTTTTCTAGTCGTATTAGACAATTTTATGTTGAATGCACTTTGGAATTCAGTCATTGCTCTGTTGTAGTTAGCGTAATATTAAGACAACGGAATTCAATTCAGCATCCGTACCTACTAGTCACATATCGATGTTGATTCAACGCACTTAGACGAAATATTCACACGTTAAGGTTCGCTCCGTGAGCTCGTGTAGTCAAGTGGAAACACAAAACTGATTGATAAATATTGATTGATCGAAACTAAACAATGAATTGATATCCGTCACTGATTAGATATAAATTATACTATTTTAGAATAAAACATACTTCCACTTGACTCCGAAGCGCTCACGGGAATCGAAAAAAAAAATGGAGGGATAATATTTTTTTACACAAATATTATTGAATGCTCAAATGTGCTATATTTTATGTTGGTAATATTATTATCTAGTTCCTTGTTGATCGTTCTGAATAATATGCCATTATTTATTACTTGACAATGTATAGTTAATTTATTTTAAATGTGAACATTTTTTTCTACAAAAATGTCATGTACTAGTAAATGTGTCTACGTGTACCTACGTGTTGTGATATACCTATGTATGTATGGTTGATTGTTTCATCGTATTCTATCTATTAGTTGATGGTACAAACGGGCAATAAATGTTGCTCAAACTCTTATTAGCGAATGTGTCAAGTTGCCGCACTCGGCTCTATACTGCTCTGCTCCAATGTTGCCAACTTATTTCTCGAGTGACGAACACTTCGTGGTTGTGATGTTTCTTAGTCTACTGTTTTATTGTCTTCCGATACTTGTACGACTAAATTAATTTTGGGGCAGAATTCCTCGTAAAAGACATGTTTTAACAATATTAATCTTGAATTTTATTTACAAGCTGTTATTAACAAACTCTTCTTTAGAATTAAAGTTTAACAATATCTATGAGAACGCGTGCGACGCGCCCAGTATTATGAAAGTAGCTCGACGTATCTAAAGATATTTATGACAGAGTTTAGAAGAAACACGTGTGTGCTTTATCGTGTCAGAGTTCGTACTGGGGATATATCAAATTTATAATAAAATAATTTTAGAAACTGCCGTTAATTCCTCCCTAGGAATAATCGGCAGCTATAATAATTATTTTAAAGTAAAAACTTGCCCCATTCTAGTAGTTGTTCGTTTATCGTGAGTGCGTTCACAAACATGTAAACTCATATACACAAGATAATAGTGGTACATTACGGTCAAAATATGTTAGCCATTCTGAAGTTGGCGTTTTGAACTATTGCGTATATTCGATCTCTTGATCCTTAAAAAGAAATAGTGCGCAGCCAATTGAACGAATTTTGGAGCGATCAAGATTTCGGCCGTACTGTTCAACGGACAACTACCTACATCTCGTGCGATTAGCGTTGCCAGGCCTCCAGATAAAGCTGGATACGGTCAGGCTTTTTAGTTGCGTGTCCGGCTAAATCAGACGGAGTCCGATCTATATAGATTTAGTTAAACTTTTTAAATTTGAACATTGTGTTTAGAATTGTCATTTGAGTTCTACCTTACGTTCTATCGCTAGCACAAGCAGAGCGGACATGCAATTAGTCTAGCAATTATATCATTTATTTTTATTGTTTTTTCATTAGAATTTAAAAACATTATACAAATTTTATTGTTCAAAAAAATTATCGACCTTTTTGACCAAATGTCCAGCTTTTCGGTTTCAAGACCTGGCAACCCTACGTGCGATACAGCACAAACGTGTTACCATACAACGCAGATATTTAAAAGATGTATTATTTTTTTAATATCTTCTGGAGATAATTATATTCGTTTTCCTTCCACGAGTACCTGAACAGAGTTCTGCCAAACTACGACACAACATAATATTGTATCAGTTGAACCCGTCGTGTCGCGGTATCTACTGGTTGTTAATAAATTATAATGGTGTACGCATAGTATTTGTAAATCACTAACTTGTGTGATTATTTGGTTGTGTTAATCTATCTTAACAATTTAGACGAAATTTTGTAATAGTGATGTTAATTCTATACTTTCTAACTCGATAAGCAAATGTTCTGCCAAATTGATAGTTGTAACTGATCTATAATAGGTACATCGTAACTAGAACGAAATATAAGTAACGGACAAATTAATTAAAATAGACGCGTTTCATTTAGATTAAGGCAAGGCTTGAACTGAAACCCCAAACGTGAAGGTTCCGTAGTTATCTCAATCAATAGTTAAAAAATTTAATTTTTAAATTAGGGCAATGTGTGTACATATTTTTTTTGTTCTTTCTTGAGCAACAGTTACCATTGGTCAAACGAACAATTGATTGAACAAACGTATTTTTGTGAAATTCAGTCAAATGGAGTGAATAGAAACTCAGGGGTGAATTGAAACAAAACTTCGAAGGGTATTTTCACAATATTTGAATATTTTTTTCAGCATTTAACTGTATCAATTTACTAATGAATTGTAATTCTAAAAAGTCGATGCATTGTTAAAAGCCGATAGTATGGTATCAAAGTGAAAAACCAAACCATAGTTTTGTTTCTATTCACCCCTACGTTTCTATTCACCCCGTTTTACGGTATGGTTTTTAACTATTAGTTGACATGAATACGGATAAAAAAAACTCGCCCTAAGTGAGTCACACAGCTTTACGATTCATAAACTACGAAACCAAGTGCCATTTATGTTGTTGTACTAAAATTAATGACTTTAGACCGACTTTATCGAATAGCCCGACGTTCATTGTTATTTTCTCTACATTCAGAACGCACAGAGTTATAAAATAAGTAAAAATTAAGTCATACAAAACTATCGTGTAAATACTTAATATTTTTCCAAAAGAAACTTAACGGTACCGGAGATAGTTCTACGTCGTAATACAATCTATTAAAGACAAGTCCCTCCAGAGATAATTTTTAACAATACTCTTAGCCATTAAGACTGAAAGGTACTTTCTAAATTCACAAAAACTTCGTTAATTTCTTGTAAATGTAGTTAACTATCCTTCCTTGCATTATTTATTAACTAGTAGTAATCATGGTGTCACTAACCCATTCCACGTGCCCAGTCATACTAGCCAGGGTATAGCATTATAATGATACCCTAATTTAACCAAATGTAACCTAAACTAGCGAGTATCGATGTTCTGTAGAGCGCCCGTGCGAGGACGCCAGCGCCCCCTAGCGTTCACTACGACATGTCGCTGTATTCTTATAGAAGTATGCACTCAGATACTAAGTATTAAAATTAACATAAGATTGACGATTTAAACAAAACTTATTTCAACTTAAATATAGAAGTGCCTTACGATTTTAATTTTTATACTATTTTGTCATAATTTATTTTCGTTTTAATATCTAAAAGCACTGGAAATTGCATTTATTGATCCACTGTCCGTTCTGCTAGGTCAGAATCGATGTGCGGATCGCACTGTCGTGTTTTGTTTTATGTTGTTTTCGTTTCTTAAAATAAAATAATTCTTAGAAAATATAATTAGAGGTTTAAAAAAAACCAAAAAGACGTTATTTTTTCATGTTTTTGTTTTTAAATTAGGAACGTCTATAGTATTAAAAGTCACGAATAATAATTACATCAACAACATTATCACAATATCGTAAACCACAATAACTAAAGGTCAATTGTATGAAGAGTCTAATAATGTGAGGAAAATGTCTTACTACCAAATAATGTAACACTATGAATCACCAATGAATACAGCGCTAATTAAGTGTAAGTAATAAATGTTTGTAATATTAAATACCGATTTTCTGTTCGCTTGAATGTTCTTGTATCCGACTCTCGTTTGTATTCTGTAGTCCTGGCACATAGTGTAAATGTAAGTACTTCTGTATTTGTGTCAACACATAAAATGTTACTATAGTATTAATATTTTGTAAGTCTAAATGGATATTATATTCTTCTAATTTTGTATCAAGCGCGCGAGCGGCGCGGCGGGAAGGCGCGGGGATACGCGAGTAAGCGCGGGTGAGCGTGGGGAGACGCGGGGATGCGCGGGGATGCGCTGGGAGACGCGGGGATGCGCGGGGATGCGCGGAAATGCGCTGGAGACGCGGGGATGCGCGGGGAGGTGTGGGGAGTCGCGCCGCTCCGCCTCGGTGTACTACGTACTTAATACGTACTTACTTGTAATATAACTGTAGACGATTAATGTACCGTGCCAAACGCACGATAATTGATATTACACTCTGTGTTGTGATTTTGAAAATTCTGTAAATTACAAAAGTCTTTGAAAATACTATGGAAAAAAAATGTAGACACCTTTTTAGATTAGCACAATTCTTCGCGTAGACACATTAGGCCAAAAAATTATTAAGCATTTAGATTAAACGAAGGTAGGTTATCTTTGGAGAAGTAAGTGTATGTATGAATAGATTCATTGTTATATTCGATCAATGTGATGATTCGTAAGGACAACGACTACTCGGGCCCTGTGCCTGCCGCGGCGCGCGGGCCACTCTTCACAACTTCGCATATCCTTGAAACAATAAGTAATAAAATTAATCTCTATTATATATTGATAAATTTATTAGGGTAACTAATTTTTTAAGACAATGACTATTACGTGATCTTTTAGATTGTCTTTATTAATAAATATATGGTGAAGGTTTTGTCAATTCGTTTTTATTTTATTTCCCCCTTTCCACTTATTTATAGCGACTTCGACGTTAACTTAGGTAAAAGCTTTGCTTACTATAACAAATACCCTCCGCAAAAAAAAAGGCAAACTTTTGGTGCACTTCAATGATACATAATGAAATCCGATTCATCACTGACCAAGGTTCAGCCGCTGAGGAGCGTTGGTCAAACGTTTCTCGGTTGACTGAACTGAGTCGACCAAATTGTTGGGGAGCAGAGGCATTACAGACGAGCCTAGTAAGTAACAAGATAAAGAGCTATAATTGCTAAAATTAAAGAAAACTGCGGAGATTAAGCTGTTTATAGAAGGCTTCGAAGTCGTAGCTGTTTGTAGGAGACTACGAAGTCGGAGAAGCTCGAGAAAGCCGAAAGTCGTAGTAGCTCGTAGCAAGCTACGAAGTCGTAGCAACTCGTAGAAGGCTAAAGTAGATGTTTATACATGGTTACGAAGTCGTAGCAGCTCGTAGAAGGCCGAAAATCAAAGTAGCTCGTAAAAGACTACGATGTCGTAGCAACTCGTAGAAGGCTACGAAGACGTAGCAGTTCGTAGAAGGCTACTAAATCGTTGCTGTAGTAATTTTGCATGCCACAATACAAACTATATCGGGACTCTGAAAATATCCATCATGTTTGTGTAGGTTCACATTACTTGGCAAAAAAATGATTTCTATTGCTATTTCTATTTCTAAGGCTGCTAAGTGTAGTAGCTCGTAGAAAGCTACGTCATAAAAGATTTTTTTTTTTTTTTTAGCATTTTGATAAATAAGCCCGCGAGACAAACCTGTACGTGCAAACAAGCCTTTTAGAACACAACGCACTGACTGTACCAAATGTTGAGGGTAGCTCTAGTATCTTACCCTCTAGAGCTGGATTCAAGTATGACTTACTTAACTTAATATACTATGTCTCCTAGAAGGGGCAGAAGGCAAAGGCGTACTTAATAATCCTCCAAAGGTCTTGAACTTCTGTTGCTCACCGCTTCTATCAACACAGTACGACGTCAAGTTTGACGGTGACGGCAACGCTTACTTTTTCCTTGAGGATTCCAGTCCAACGCTAGCTTAGGTTTTGTATATGATCGGAATCCTTTGAATCATGTGGTGGGATTGTTCAGTGTCGTAACTAGCCTTATATACGCCCGGTACCAGTTTCTGAAACTACACCCCTAAAAACGTCCCGAGTTGGGTAAGTTTAATCCGCCTGACGTAGTTCTTCACCGGACATGAGTGTTACCGCCCGTCGCGTCCTTGTGAAGGCGAACAACAATGGTGACCTGAGTAATAACCTGAGAACAGTAACGTCCTTCTGATGAAATAAACGATACAAAACTTGGCCTTGGTTTAATCATTTCTGCGCCCCATCACATGACACCGCCCTAGTTACGTTACTGTTTTCAGAGAAGAAAACTCTTCCGGCTTAGTCTGCCCGGGCTGTTGCCGGTGTGTTCCTATGCACAGCATGTTGGGAAGCGGATTAGTGGTTTTTATACTTCCAATAATGGTATGGATGGTGGTTTTGTAAAAACAAAACAAATCTAATTGGTTTATCTGTAACGTATACGCTCGACTGTAAGGATCTCAATAAATAGGATAAACAAAGAAGGACCAAAAACAATCCGACTGCAAGAACCAATGAAAAAACAAGCAAAGTATCTGGCTCGAAGGACTGATAATGTAACGTATGTTTTACTTAGATATACGCGTATAATATACAGCAAAAAAATAACTGTATCCATTTAAGTACCTATGTTCATACTTAAAAAAGGTTCTATCAGGTTTGAGTGCCTGCAGTTCTAACTTGTGCATGACTTAATGTCCTGTCCCTTGGATGGGCCAAAGGGCAGTCATTCCTATACTCGTCGCATCTGACAAAACGGTGCGTCGACGCGCTTGCACTGTGCTTTCCCTTGAGGAATCTCTGAAGCGTGTGGCCAAACCACGTACACTTGAGACGCTTGCATTTCTCGTACAGCCCTACGTAGGAAATGGTCGCTGGCTAGTAAATTCCGAAGATGCCACGAAGACAGTGGTTGACGAAAACTGATTTGTATGACACTGGCATGTATCAAACAGCGATTTAAATTTTGATAACACAAAAAATTTGTCGCTATCTAGTTGAAATTTGTCGACAAATATCGTTTTCTTTTTGCCAAGTCAATTTTAATGGTCTTAGTGTAGATTTAAATAACTTAAACCAGTGACCGACAAATTCTGATAGTTGGCGACTATATATACTTCCGAATTAGCGACTAAATATGGGAGATATAAATGTGACCAACCCGGGAAAATTCTCTCTAATTCTGATATTTGGCGACAAACGAGTTAGATGTCCATCGACATACATTAAATTGCAATTGGAGCATTGTGCTGTGGGATTTTTCGAAAGGGTAGCGATGGCTCTGGCACGCTAAGGGCAACTGAAGGAACACAGGTGATTTTAAGTCAGTAAGAGTAAATAAAAGTATATCAAAATAAAACCAAAACTGTCGTCTCCATCCGTTTATTAAGAACATTGTTACCACAATGAATCTTATCTACAGATCGATAAAACTCTGTTACATTTACGCAAAACAATTGATGGACAACAATAAAATAAAAATACGTAACACAATAACACCCACTGAATTATATGAAACAAGTTCAAATCGATATTTGTATATCTTGACAGTGCACGAAAATTTTAGGGTTTAAAATTTATTTATATTAAAGTAGACTAAGGTCATTTATTTAAGTATTCTTCAACTTGAAATGTAGTGTTGCAAGACCTAGTATCATTTTATAAGTTTATGATGAAAATGTGTATAAAATTTAAAAAGTAAAGAGAAGTACAAGTATATGTGAGAATACAGTCACTAGTATTTATTTTCCTTAGCATAAACTCAAAATAGCAGTATCAGTAACACTATGGTCAGACATAAATGCAGTGTACAACACTACAGGTCAAGATATACTTACAAATGATTTCCACAAATACAACATTTAACTATTCAAACACGGATTCAAACTTTGTTTAGATTATTATTTACGGTACATAATTATAACAAGACACAAAACATTATTTCTTCCAGCGATTGTTAATTATGTGTTAAACTAAGTTGTGGTAAGTACTGAAGTGTAGCGAGGCAATAATGTTATTTAAAAGAATTTAATAAGTTATGTGAAAAATTAAAACATACAACCGGTAGGACAAATAGCGCTAAATATAGTTTTAATATTATACAAATGGACGTAGCAATTACAAATATAATTCTTCTCAGAAGTCCGTTACACGGTCGCACACTGCGCGGCCGTCACGACAGAGTGACTGCGACGCGACTGATCGTCCCGTCGGTCTACACCTAGATTCAGACATGAATGTTGTGTACAAAATTATGTATACAGACATTATCTTAAAACATTTAGGTATTACACTCATTTTATTAAAACTCCCGGGACAGAACATCGAATTGTAACAAATCTACTACGACGACTAACGATCGATCTACATTATTTATTGAAAAATGAAACACACAAGAAATCAAGGTATATTATACTATTAGAATTGTATGTATAATTGTATATCTAACCAGTTAAAACACGTTTTATTACTCTCGTTACACAAATAAAATATTCATGATTGCTCTAAACATTAGCTCTATACACGACTACGACTAAGTAAGTCGCAGTATTGCCACACAAGTTATCTAATATTTCAATACGGAATACAAGAAAATTATTTATTTCAAATACAAAGTAAATGAAGCATATTTACAGATACCACTTTATTCGTGCATAAAGAAATATATTATTATTTCTGTACTATTTAATAAAATTTGAATTATTGCATTACCAAAGTGTCCCTGTGACAAACTCAACACTTACATTAAACACCAATCTACCCAGTGCTAGAACAAACTAAATTATTATATTTTAGAAACATTTTTATCTAATGGACTAAAATACATACATATATAATTGGTGTCAGTCATCATCAGTTTATAGTACATCAGTGGTAACTCCGTGTTTTGTATGTCATTCTACAATCACATACACAAATAGTTCACACACCTAATATTAGAATTGTATGAGAAAATCACGCACACCCACACACAGAAATATTGAATATTAATAATAATATCGAATGAGGAATTTAGAGTAAGATTTATTAAAGTAGGCCAATAAGATTAATTTTAGATGATAAAATAAAAAGTAATAGCAAACAAAATATATACATTTAAATTATAATATTCAATATCTATTGTCGCAAACGTTAGGCCTTCCAATTTAAATGCTGAATAGTACACGTAAGATTTCTTTAAATTACACTTAAAAAGTCATTCTAAAAACCGAAACTAACTCTTAAACATAGTAGTGAAAAGGAAGGATTCAGCATACAACATTGAACCGAATGTACACAAAATTCTCGAAACTATTATGCCGAAGTACTAAGAAATCTAACGTGTACTAAAATAATCTCAAACACTGGTTAAGTGATGAGGCTTCTTTCATTTTCCTTTTCTTCTAGAAGCTCAGCTTCGTACAAGTTCTCCATACAATTCCGGCAAATAGGTTTGTCTACAAAACACGGCGCGCCGCCACCTCCGCGCGCGCACTAGCTGCGCACGCGCCGCCACGCGCGCGCGCGCCTCACGCCGCGCACGCTGCGTCACTCCAACCTCACTGCTTTTTTGCCTTTTACAATCGTGGGTTTATTCTTGATCATGCCTTTTCGCCTTTTAGATGTCTGTGGGGAGAAAATTATGTTATTTGATGTGTTTACGGGTGTGGTAATACTATGAATAAGCACTGCAGCCAACAGAAGTCACATTCAGCGTCGTTTATAAAATGTCGTATGAAACATGCAAAGCTACTACAAGGTGTAACATAGATTGAATATTTGAGAAAAATAAAATTTATTTTTAATACTAAAAGATCAAATTCAACGATTTAATAGTGGCTGTATAATG
The DNA here is from genome assembly GCA_949316375.1 of Mythimna vitellina. Classification (NCBI taxonomy): domain Eukaryota; kingdom Metazoa; phylum Arthropoda; class Insecta; order Lepidoptera; family Noctuidae; genus Mythimna; species Mythimna vitellina. Next base: position 8,529,348 of record OX438703.1, on the reverse strand, counting down.
AGCTTATCGCTAAGCAGCAACCCTTCCCGTTACTGCCACTGTCATATGAATTCACCATGTGCAATGACTTGCCTCGTATTGCAAACCACCCTTAAGTTTGAGTTTATTATTAGCTGTCGTATTTTTGTGTTACACCTTGCACTTTAACTCAAAAATACTTGCAAAATAACTGATATACTAGACGGTACATTACTAGCAACCAAATAATGATGTTTTTTAGGGTTCCATACCTCAAAAGGAAAAAACGGAACCCTAAAAGATTACTTTATTGTCTGTCTGTCTGTCAAGACCCTTTATCTCCGGAACGCGTGGAGGTATCGAGAAATTAAAACCATATACTCAAGTCTGTGGTCCCTTGAAGCTGCGAAAAAATCAAACTTTTTTGTTACTTTCGTTACTTAGAGTAACAAATAAAAAAACGTATATTTCGATACTCTCAAAGGAATCAAAATTCATAGGGACACAGAATCCTGAAATTTGGCATAAAGCAAGGTCTTATAGCACAGGTATAGGAATAAATCTGAAAAGAGTAAATTTTTGTTAACAAAGTCACAAAAAAAAAATTTGCAATTCGGAAAAATCGACGAGATTTGATTTTAGTTTGTACAGAACCCTCACTGGCGAGTCCGACTCGCACTTGCCCAGTTTTTTTTTAAAAATAAAATAACTTTAAATTAAACGTATTCTAGAACTAACTTTCGCAACTACTCTAACCAAGTTGCCAGACCTTAGACCTGAAAAGGTTCAAAGTATCAATGCTAATCTATGGCACCTGCAATCACCATAAAAACCATGCAACTTTAAAATTGGCAACACCGAACAATATTGTATTATTTGATCTGGCAACCCCTTAAACATCAAAACAATGACAATGCGAAAATTAAGACAGTAAAGCGAAGATGTATGACGTCACACAAGCTCAGGCTACATACAACCACATACATCGGTCAAACAGAACTCAACAGTGGTAGGTACTATACCATCGGTCCGCCTCCTAAAGCTAGCTGAAATATGAGAAAATTAGTCAGTGTCAGTACACCTTTATTAGTAACAAGGGTTATTGTCCTACAACACCAGTCGACGGCAGTAATTTCAAACGATATAAAGGACATACATTGCACTGTTGGATTTTCAACCGTAGACGCTGATCTGAGCGTTCAAAATCCAAAAGTGCGCTATGTCTCTTACGACGTTTCAAATGTTCACCAGTCATTTTGGTTAATACGAAACATAAAAACTTTTAGTGTTCGTTTTTAATATCTTGGGACTTTGAACATTAGTCGCAATGATTAAATTCAGTGGAAGTAAGAACAGTGATTGGGTTAATAACACACTAAGGCCTTTATTTAGTAACACTATGCAAAACTTATCCAAATGCATGCGCTAATGTATTTTCTAATCTATGCGCTGAACAGAGCGTTAAAAATTCAATGGTACACTTCTGTTTAGGCAATCATTTAGATGTCGCTGAGTGTTACTAAACAAGCAAAACACTTTTTAATTATTTTAAGTATAAACTATAAACCACAAACAACAATAGAGAAACCATCATAGAGAATTAAGATATTAACAAAGAAGGTTAGTAACATAAAAAAAAAATTCAAGTTTGTTTTACCTTTTTAGAAATTGAGTTGCTAGTCGGGACTGTTCGTTTTGCAAGCGGCAAGCGCGGACGATTGAACTCATCTGGCTTTTTTACTCTGTAAATTGAATACAAATATTGTGATTAGTATCTCTACCATGATTTTAAAGCAATAGTATTCGTCGCTACCCGTAAATTTTTTGTATGGCAAATTCTGCAGCGCCTCTAGCGGTCACTTGCAGAATCAAAATCGGTAGTATAAGTCATCAAGTACAAAACCTATTAAATAAGAACTCGCTAGCAACTAAAGTTTTTAGCAGTTTCCTATAGAAAATGGGTACCATGAGTAACAAATTTGACAGGTGCTATCGAAGCAAACCGTTACATTACTACAGTAGTAAAGTAACTCACTAGCATATAGAAGGATGAAAGTGTTGCAAAGCGTGTCTTTTAAAACAATATTTTATTTATTTGTGCATAAATATGTCCGGTAAAACTTATTTAACGTAGAATATGTTAGGTACAGTGCATATGAAGACGAATGACGCATCAAAGGAAGTTTTTAAACGACTATACGAAAGGTACTTGAACATATTAGTGAAAATAATTTCATCAAAGAATATAGGCTCAATAAATAGGCTTTCGAGTATTTGTGTGGTATAAAGATTTGAAAGCTACACAAAGAGTAACACTTGAATCAAAGGTAAATTAGAAGTATGTTAGAAATAAGGCTATAAATTTAGTTTTATACATGCATTTCATAATAGAAATACCGCTTTTCAGTATTCAGTTATATGCAAAATAACAATTATTTTGCATATAACTGGCAAAGCTTTCTATTTTTCCCATTCAAGAATTCACTAACTCACAGCAGCACTGAACCATTAAAATATTTGTACAACTACAATTATCACATTTTCAATAGACTAGAATAGAGAATCGGTGTTTCAAATTGGTAAGGTTTTTAGGTCTAATCTGCCTTACTCTGTCTTTTACTGTAGCTAGAAAGACAGCAAACTTAAGTGTGAGATTGATTATATTTGCCCTGTAATGTTACTTGAAATTAGGAACTCCTAATTCCATACTTAACCTGTACCCAAATACCGTAGTTCAAAAATTCAATTTTTATTTCAAGAGGTAAAAAGAATGACGTAAGTAAATGACATACCTGTATATTCTAACCAGCCAGTGCTCAGTGGTGTATGCCTCCTCTAGATATGTGAGCTTAAAGCCACGGTTCCCTGGCAGTGCGCCACGCGTTCTATCGTAACCCGGCGGACTACCGCCGCTGTCGTATCTAAACAAATAAAGATTTTATAATGAGCATTAAGCACCTCTAATTCGGAAGTATCCCTAACCGCCTACGTCGGATACATCCAACAAATACTCTCGCATTTATTCCGCCATGGTCGCACATCCTCGACCAAATACTCCATCTCGTCAGCTCTTCTGTCACCTATGAGGATTAAAGAGCTACTAGTTGGAGTATCCAGTCGCAAACAGACGACCCTGGCGAATAGGGCACGAAAACACCCGACGAGTGTTTTTAACCGCTTGTTGTTAAAGAGTTCAAATTAAATAAAATCAAAATGTAAAGATGGTTGCAATAAAAAAAAATTAGTAAAAATCGTTCGCATATTTAAGGAGAAAGCTTACGCCGATTGTGGCTTGTCCTGACTAAATGGCGCTGAACTCAACATTTTTAGTTTACTTTGTTTTTAGTGAATGAGAACATTATTAAGTCAAGGAAATGGTATTTGCTAAAATCGGATATTTCACTTTATTGAAGTCAATCAAATTATTAACTCAAAATTTACCTAATTCTAATTGCTTCCGAATATATGATGTTTAAGTATAGCGCTTATTATGCTTGTATATTATGTTTTTGTGTATACAATAAACAATAATAAACAAATGACGATCGCTGTTGATGATAAATGATGTTGAATTTGGCTAACGTCGAAATGATGTGACATATTGTAAGGATACATACCTATAATATGATAGTTTGTACATTAGACAGTTTAACATAGTTTTAGACGCTTCTGAATCGACCCTGTATTCGCCTCTCTCTGTGAAGTAGTCTGCTTCCTGTAGAAAACATATCAAAGTTTAAGGAACGAGCAAAATAAGAAAACATAACCCCCTTCGGCGCAGTCGGGTAAAAACTAAACCGTCATCGCTTTTGACGTTAAGACTGCTCCATTTGGACTCAAGTCTCTTTAAAAAATGTGTAAAATAAAGTATAAGTAGGCAATAAGTTAAAACCATGGACAACTTCATATTATTTTTTTATTTATGGTCTACAAGTCATAAACATCAAGCTATAGTTTTATCCACTACTAGCGACCAGCCCCAGCGTCGCACCGATATTACACATCTTTAAAATTCTCGGCTTTTCTCTAATGTGCCTCTAATATGCAAGTGATACAAATCTAATCTTCATTCACGAATCACTTTGACTATTAGTGAAAACCGCATAAAAATCCGTTCAATGGTGTTTGAGGTTATCGTGAACAGACAGACAGATACGGTAAGGCACATTGTTAAGGATTGGGGTAATGAATGCCATCATTATTATTTAGAATTTAGAAGGAGTTCGAGCTCACTATGTTCTGTTAAATTAAGCTGTTATCAGTCTCTCGGGTCATGACCAGAACAATATATATTTTGTGTTTAACCTTCGTCTGTTTAGAAATTTTATTTACAAGTATAACCTATCAAAATGTGTGTGTGTTGAACCTACTACAAATCGACTGTCTAGTGGGCACCATTGGCTCCCTTTAGAAAAGGCTTCTGCATTTCATTGAACTAAATGATTCATCCATCACAATTTTTTTTTTTTGAAAATTATGAAAGCAGTCGAAAGGCTAAGTCAGGAAAATTCAGGTTAGTCATGGTTAGACAATATCTTGGATAGCACACTTTAGAAATAAGTACTGAACCTAATCAAACCTTTAAGTGAAAAACCTACATAGTTGTAATGAACCTAAACACCTACTCTGATCCGAAGGAAGATATAGTTATCGGCACGGATCTTGAGCGCTGACTTTCACTTGCGCAGAAGTAAAATATCAGGTCTCTTTGGTGGTACGAAGTGAGACGCGGGGGCGGGGAGTGTCAGTTATTGGCTCGCCGCGCATCGCGTAATAGACGACACTCGTGATTGGTTCCCTGCGCTTGCTGCACGTACCTAACGACGACGAGGACACTTCCGTGCCAATAAATTGACTCGTGATTTTTAATCCATCGATTTTATTTTTATCATTGGTTATTTTATTAGTAGTTATTATGTCACCAAAATACACACACAGAAAGTTCCTTTCAAAAGTAGGTAAAATGTTAGGAATTTCTTCGTAGGGATGTTACAAATCTTTGAAATTTTTTCTTTGCTACAATATGCATACCATCCGGTAGAAATTCTCTAAAAGATAATGAAAACCGTATGAAAATCTGTTACATGGTTAATAAGTAAACGCACAAGACTGAGAAACACCGACTTTGATTTAAACTATTTATATTTTTTTTTTTAACTTTTACCTTCAACCAGAAATAAGAAGATGGCAGGTAAAAGAAAAAATAAAATATGTGTACATTTTTTTTGCCATAAGTGTACGATGCGCAAAGCGATCCCCACTCTTTCGCCGAGCGCTCAAGATCCGTGCCGAAACCTGTAGCTGAGGTTTAGCATAAATAATGCAACGCTCAATATAGTACATAACAATATGTAAGGACAATTTAAATACTTACATGAATATCCTTAGGATGCTCGCCTTCCGCGATACGAACCATCCAGATGAACTTATTGATATCGTCACCGGAGTAGCCGATGGCACCTCCGAAGATCACCAGCACATAGTCCACATCTAACATCGTCATGATCTCATACGCCGCCGTCTCATTGCTGGCCATAGCCTTGCCGACTAACGCGATGTGGGAATTGTTCCAGGTGTTGTTGTCGACTAGCGTTGTGCGGTTGCCCATGCCCGCTATCTGTGGAATTTATGGAAAACTTTAATTTTTTTAATTGTTTGCAAAAAACTGGCCAGTTGTCCACGTTGGGCGTTATAAAAAGCTATTAACGGGAGGATCGCTAGTGAAACATTTGCCTCCTATATATTTGAAAAACTACCGCCTTTATTATATACGTATGGTAAGAAGTAGATAGATTTGGGACTGTCGGTGTACAAAAGGCAAAAATAATATTAATTAGACATAAAATATAACACTTATAAGTATACAATACTAATTAATGTGAATGATTTTTTTCCAAACAAAGGCTTATTTATAAATGGTCACTTATAAAACGTCAGAAGCTATTGCATGGTTCCAATTGGTCGTTTTCTATGGAGAAGAACCGGAAGGAACGTCTATGGACGATCTTTAAAAAAAAAATGGATTTACGACATTAATAAGAAGGTTTATTATCACTTTAGCAAATCAATCCTTGCTAGCTTGCTAGCTCTCTCTTGCTTCTCTAGAAAGAGAGAGAGAGAAGTTTTGTTTTACATAACACAGTAAATTTTATAGTTGTTTTATTTTATAGTCATTTTAAGTAGTTAAAAAATCGCAAAATCTCCATCTCTAATCGGTAAAACCAACCAGCAAGTAATAACTACGATTTATCGCATTCATTAGATTAATATAAAACGCGTTTTTTTAATTGACTGAGTCTAGATTATACGCGGTCTGAGGCATTACACATACCTCTACCCCACACATACATATGCAAGTGCAAGTGCAAGTTTGTTTTCGGATTGAAAGATACTCCACGACACGTGGAACTCCTGGGGCCGGTCGGCGGCAGCGATCTCTCGCGCCGGGCCTTGGTAAAGGCCATGGTCCGGAGCGAGGAGGAGTGGCAGGTGGTCGCCTCCTTCTGCGAAGCTGTATTCCCGCCCCAGCCGGGATTCCGATCCCAATTACCGGCCACCGTAGGCGCGGGCTTGCGGACAGCGAGCATGAGTAGCTCACTATCTGACCATCCCGTAACCGTCCGGACCAAGCCCAAGTCGTAGACGGCGCGTATTGTTCCACGCGTGCCTCAAGGAGATGTCAGCAAATCGTAGGGGCCCATCAGGGTCGAAGCCTACTGGGACTAGTAGTATGAAAGTGAAACCCGGAGCCCCGGGACGTAGGCAAAGAAGGAACAGGAGTGGGTTTTAGTCAGTAAAAGTCTGGCACTATCTCCCGCTCCGCTTAAGAGAGCGATTTGTCATTAGATGAGTTTCTCACCTAAAAAAACGACACGGAATATATATATTTTTTGGTATAATAAAAATTATTATTATAACACTAATATTATAAAGGCAACAGTTCGTGTGTATGTTTGTTATTTGTTCACGCCCGTACAGCTGAATGGATTTGAATAAGATTTGGCACTCAGACAGACCATGTCCTGGAATAGCACATAGGATACTTTTTATCCCGGAAGTATGTTCCCTTGCGACAATTTTCCACTTCTTTTCGGACGAAGCGACTGGGAGCTAGGTAGTTAATTATATATTATTTTAAATTCTTACCTGATAACCGTAATCCCACCAGGACATAACCCTCGCATCTTCAGCAGTATTCTGTGACAGCCAGCCGTATGCTTCCCTGAAGTCGTCAAGAATTTTACGAGATCTGAAATAATAGGATGACGTCAATACATGATTGTCAAATAAAGAGATAAAGCGAAGTCCAATTAAACAAATGACATTCATGATGTCATCTGTAAATTCGGGAATGAATATGGCACGGTAAGGTGATGTTTAGGGCTGCGGGATTGTTTGAAAGAGTTACCATGGCCCTAGAAGTCAAAGAGCAACTGAAGGAACACAGGAAGGATTTGGTCAGTAATAGCCTGACATTCACTCTCGCTCCAACTAGAGCGAGAGAAGTTATGTGATGATTTTCCACCACAAAACAACACGTTTAGCATAAGGCATCCAGACGCGGAACAACTATCTGTAGGTATTAATTGTTCCATACGAGATTTGAGCCCACAACACAGCGTACTTAAATGGAAATTCAAAATTTCAACAAGATGTGATGCGTGATCGAGTATGTTTGTGTTTTATTGTTTTGTACAGTGTTCTAAGTGTTTGCGACGAAATATGAATCAGATGGACTCATGAGAAGCCATACACTTTACAGTCACAATAATAAGAGTAATGAATAAATTAATAATTAAAAATCCATCTAAATGAGCCTTTACTGTATCAAATTTAGAAATTTTACTAAAAAAAAATGCTTTAGTACTTCAGTTTTAAAGCATTTTTTTGTAATAAGACAGATTAAGTTAAAAAAAAAACGGTTTTATAGAGCGCCGTCTCTGTCACTCATATGTTTGTCTCTTTCTAAAGCTCGACTCATTTAAATAAGAAAAAAATATTTTGAATGACTTACCCGTCGTTTCCGTAGCTAGCGAGCACGATACTAGGGCTGGAGTACGCGTTGGAAGTGGCCCAGGTGCAGTGCACGGAGAACAACATGAGCAGGATCATGAACAGTATGAGCGTCACGGAGCGCACGTTCATGCCCAGGCCGGTGTCGGGGGGCAGCGCCGGCTCGTGAGTACGCTTCTTTAGTTTACCGGCCTGTGGGAAGGTTTTGATGTTAGTTGACTAACTCAAAAAAAAGTAGAAAAACATTCTAATTATTTTAAATCTATACTAATATTATAACGCTAAGAATTTGTTTAGTTGAACGCGCTAATCTCAGAAAATACTGGTTCATATTGAAAAAAAATTGAGTGTTGGATAGCTAGCCCATTTATAGAATAAGGCTTTATAACTTAGGCTTACTTAGGTTAGGCTTAATAACATCACGCTACCACCCACGAAAGTGAATCAGCAACTAAGACGCGGGTGAAACCGCGGTGCAAAGTTTCTAAATAAATCCGTCAATTTATGGCTTGGAGATCAGTGTTGAGACATATGAAAAAAGGGGACATTCCAAAAATGGTCTGATAACCGTTTCGTTTAAATTCATTTTACTTTGCTGTTATGTGAACTTCTAAAACCCCATTTATTAATTAGGAAAAAATTACTACACACAATTTATTTTAGTGTTACGGGAAAAATGTTACTGGCAATTTTGTATGCAATATTAATTTTAGTTTAAAAAGTCATGTCACCTTACCTTATCATACAAGCTCTTAGACTCCTCCGTGTCAACTTGGGGCACAGGCAGGTCATCTTCCCTCAGCACCAGGTCCAATAGGATGGAGAACGCAATGCCGGAGAGCACACAGACCACGGGAGTCAGCGTCAACATAAGACGAACCATCACGCCGGCGAAGTACACTGCGCTCAGTGCGTAGAGTGCGACTGGAAGGGAAACAAGGGGTCAACGAGGTTTTTCATGAATTTTTCTGAGAAATTTATTAATTTTTCTTTCCTTAACAAATTTCTACACAGAATTAGAAAACTCAAAAAGATGAATTAAATTGGTACTCGTTCTCGAGTTATGGGGTGACCAAGGGAAATAGGGATTTATTTTTATCTATTTATATACATTACCAGCGGCATCATCCGCGTGAAAATATGGTTCTCCATACAAATTTTGAAACCCCGTTTCATCCCCTTAGGGAATGAATTTTGGAAAATCCTCTCTTATTGCTCGCCTACATTATAAAAGAAAACCTTGTGCAAAAATTTCACGCTCCTAGGCCCTTTAGTTTCCTGTGAGTTAATATTATGTCAGTCAGTCTTTTTCGCCTTTTATATTATGTAGATTAGAAATTTCGGCGTTTGTGTAAAATTTCTGATAAGCCATAAAGATTAAACGTGGTTTTTTTTGGTAAAAGAATTCTGAGTTTAAGTTTTCTGTCATAATTCCAAAATACATATTATTTTACAGTATATAGCGAACGACGGATTATGTTATTGGATCACGGCTTTCTGGAATTAATGGCACGGTTCACGGCTCTACTTTCCGAACAGAACCGCACACACATTAGTTTATCATTAGCTGGCACATTCATTTTATTTCAACATTCCTGTCGCATTATTTAAAAAAATTAGTAACTTTTGAACTGCAAAAGTCGTTAATACTGGTAAGGAATAAAGTTGCTACTCTTCGTCGCTTGAATTTCGTAGGCCACTCTGGCGCTTTTACTCCTTAAATTGTTACCTCTGTCGCTAAATAGACAAATATTCGAAACTATTAAAGTCTCTCTCTCACTCACCAAAAACTCGCTCATCGTTGATATTCTTGATGCAGTACCACAGGCCCACGGGGAAGGTGCACACCAGCACGTGCAGGTCGAAGAAGAATGACGACCACGTGGTGGGCTGGTGCTCGGACACCGAAGCTATGATAGGGATATGTATTTTCGCGTACGTCGTGTCCCATAGCGAGTAGAATCTGGAATAGAGATGAGATTGAGAATTTTGTGACTATAATACGGAGATACGAAAGCCAATTTATCATAAATAGAATACTAATTGTGTAAACAATATCAAATTTAGTAGAAAGGCTAACGAGGTCTAACAATTTTAAATAAATATATGTCTCTTTCGCCAAGACACCGTTTTCTATGACAAAGACGGTCGTACGGGTGTCATAGCCTTTGACGTCAAAAACCACGTCGGACTTCTCTTTCATAATAGTAGCTTTGAAGCCTTATAACTTCGTTGTTGATGAAGATATTGTATTTATTTATTCATATTTAGTAATCAGAGCTAAAACGTATTTAATTTAGAAAATTAAAAAAATGCATGGATATTCCCTATTCATTTAATTAGCGACAGTATCAATATCTAAAGAAGTTAACCTTAACTCCTAACTGCAACGACAATACCAGCCGCCCTTGACCCTTGCTTTTTCAGGACCATCAGTCGTGCAATGTTTTGGTACTACTACTAGAATAAAAGTTACTGTGGCCGTGGAACGTAAATTGTAACTGAAAGAACACAAGTGAGTTTTAGTCAGTAAGTCTGACTCCCTTTGACTCCATTTAGAGTGGAAGAAGTTACTTAATGTCTCACCTCAAAAAAAAAACAAAATTTTATTTTGATACATGTCAGTTTAGAGCTCAAGCACACAGCGGCATGGTACCAACGGCAAAGATAACTGCAGCCGTCAACACTTCGGCTGCAGCTGTTGACGCTCGACGGCTGCCGTCGACATTTCATCAAATGGAGATCAGCGGCAGCCGTCACGTGTGCCAAGTATCACTATAGGTCGACGGCAGCTGCCCCGTTGTCGACGGCTGGCCGGCCAGTTAGCTCTGCCGTTGGCAACATGCCGCTCGTGTGTATGAACTCTTAGTGTTGCTACTTGGTGTGTCATCTAACACAGAAATTTCCTTAGAAGTGAAATTATAAGCTCCAAACGAACACCTTTTACGTCGTAAAACATCATGTTCTATTTACCTATTAAAACAAAAGCTGTCAACATTGAGGTCAACCCAGTAAACACGAACATTCATATCAGGCTATAAAACCCCATGTTTTTATTGCCGTTCTAAGTCAACACCTGTAAATGACCTACTTGGTAACACGTCAGAAATAACTCGAACACATGTTATAGAATAAATAAAATACACGTAAACATAAGAACTGGTGTTTCACATGAGTATAATGTTTATAAACGGTACGAATATAGGTATTCATATTATACTATGCTCGTTGAGTGTACTCACGTGATTTTTGTAGATTGTAATATTAAAGGTCTGGCCACATCGCCACAGCGGCGGCGTGACGTCATCAACGTAAAACAGCGCGAAGTCGCCGTCGTTTATATGAAACTTTGGAGTGGAGCCTAACTGCCGCACTTTTTTTATTGTTAATATTGTCGCGCTTGACCACTATCTCACCTGATGGAAAGCGACTATGTGATCGACGATGAAGCACGCTTGCCTACAAGTAACCTTCATTCACTCTTGACTTAAAGATCCCCATGTTGTAGCTAACAGGAAACAATAGACTGGCTGAGAATCCCACTCCTTAGCTGTATGCAATTATTGTGTTCCCAAAACGTTTTGTGCATATGGGTAGGATGTCCACCATGTACCGGTGGCGCATTGCCATACGTCTGGTAGTCCGATGATGGAACAGGTTTGGCAGAATTAGGTTATGCAATTGCAATTGTAACGCATACTTTCTGCTAGAAAAGCAACCGGTAGGAAACTGACAGTAACTCGGCGTCGATGCTCAAGAATTTGAAGCTTTGACACGACGAGTGCATCATTACCAATGATCCTCTTGGCTCACTTCTTAATTGACACAAGCTCATCAAGCTGGTATCTGGATTATCTGTCCCAAAGATGAGAGCAGTACCCGAACTTGAGCTTAATAAAGTTTGAGCAGCTGTTCTGGCGTGAAGTACTGTCTCACCTTTAGGATTCCCAACTTTATTGCAACTAGTTAAGCCTATGCCTCGATGAATGGCCCAAAATTGTGAGTGGATGTTACCGTACCACGTAATGTCACGGTTATACCCCGTTATGTTGGAGCAGAGCGGAATTGGCTCCTATAAGCGGAAAAGACATCAAGGATATTGATCCTTGACGGTTTTTGATTGCAAAAACCAAAGGATTTTGCGACGTTCCCTTGACGTGCATTTACGCGACGGCACCGTACCATGCATCCACTTAACACCCGGCACCCTATACCTGCACAACGCGACCACGTGCCCCCGCCGCCGTGCAATGGTAAAAGCGTGCTTTACACAGTCACTCTTTCGTGAAGAGCGCGCTTGTGAAGATTATGAAAGGGGATGAAGAAGACCAGACGTTCAGTGGTGGTCACTCTCATCAGTCAGTAGAATTGCTGTGTAATGGGCTATTGTGGCCAGGCCCATACGCGCTCATTCATGAACGGTTTGAAAATATTGCCTTTCTATTGTAATAACAATGACCAGTGCACGGAATTTGTAAATATCTATTCATAATTGATGAGTCTCTAAATATTTTATTTTCAAGCGGTCATAGGAAATCCTATTACTTTTTGCTAATTACTTAATGATATCTTTCGGAATAAAATGTATCTCATAGATCCTATCCCCGGCCACACATTACGCGTGTTAAAATCTTTAGTCGTTGGGGAGTGAGGTTTAACAAACATACAGAATTTAACAATAACAGTACAGTAGAACGAACTGCTATTGCTGTTTTTATCTTGGTTTTCTATCTTAATTAACATGAATTCCGAACGCGGTCATGACATATGGATGTATAACTACGTACTCACTATCGAAATTGTAATTAAAGAAGGCTGATCAACCTCGATTACTGCTTATAAAATGTGTTAGCCATCTGTATTCGTAATTACTATGATATTAGATCATTTTCATTTTTTCACTTTCCTTCCATTGCCATTTATTTGGACAGATGCACTGCACTCAAACTCAAATCATGACTTGCATGTTTTGAGTTTGAGTTTCTGAAATTGAGTATTTTGAATTAAGAACTTGTCAAACCCAACGAAAATAGCAAATTTTGACTGGTATTCAGGCCTTCCGAAAAAACTCAACAGTCTATCACATAATACTGACCTTCCACTCCAAGGCGCGATGACTCCGGCGTACGTAAGCAGAACAACTGCTAAGAACACGGCACCGGCAGCTATCAAACCGCCCAGAATGAGCAGCTGCTTCCACTGGCCCTTGGGGTTAAGGCTGTGCAGATACTTCATGGCACCTATAGCCATCACCAACGCGAACACACCTGTTGGAAACGAACCATTATATTGCTTGCTTGTGAAGTTACCGTAGAGTGTCTTCCTGTATACAGGGACAGAGGTTGAGTTGATTTATTTTCGACTTTATTGTCAACTAGCTGGTGCAAGCGGCTTCACCCGCGTCTAAGTTAAAAATTGTCCCAAGGAAACATACCCCCGGGATAAAAATTATTCTATGTGCTATTTCAGGACATGATCTGCCAAATTTCATCAAAATCTGTCCTTCCGTTCGAGCGTGAAGAAATAAGTACACACATAGTCACACACTTTCACCTTTATAATATTAGACTTATTATCAGAGCGAAATTTGAATTTCCATGGTAGGTAACAGAAATTGCTCATCAAGATATCTGCTACTGCTACCCCTAACATTCACGATGGTTAGTTTATTTTGCATTAGCTAACCGCTCCAATTTCGCACGGGTGTTACAAACCTTTGAAATTTTTCATTCTCCAAAAAAGAGCAATATGTACAATTTTCAGAATCTCACAAAGAGAAGGCTGTCGATTTCAGTTTCAGCGTTTTAATATCCTAACATTGCCCAGCCTATACGTGCTAGTATTGTTAGTAAATTTTAAAAAATATGTCCATGAATATGAGTCTGAGAACGATAGAATAGCCAGGAAAAATACTCTTAGAAAGAGTTTTCAAAATAAAATTGGGCCAAAGAAAAGATGGATGGATTGTGTGAACAGTGATATGAAAGAAAAGGAAGTTAGTGATAGTATGACTTTTGACAGGATAGAATGGAAGAAAAAAAACGTGTTGTGCCGACCCCAAATAAGATGGGACAAGGGCAGGAAGATGATGATGAAGTATTAAGATTGCCAAGCATCGTCGTCATTACCAAGCTGTACAAATATTTAATAAACTGCCAGCGGATTTAAAAGATTTGTTGTACACTAGCTCTTTTAAGACGAAGCTCAAAGCATTTATGTTAGAGAGAGTCTTGTACTCTTTAGACGAATTATAATTTAATATTATTTACAATTTTCTATTCTGTAAATATATGTATTATTTTCGTTTTAAGCACGTATTCATGTTTTAATTTTTTTTCCCTATGCATGCATGTTAAATTTTAGAATTGTATATTAATATTAAAAATGTATCAAATATAATGTAAATTGTTCCTGATAAATAAATAATAAAAAAACATTACTATTTTATACAACTGTTATAGACAGGTACTATACAAGGCTAATGAAAACATTTATAGAACTACTTTGATCTATATACTTGTTGATCGTTACCCTTTTGTGTCTATTCTAATCTGTATAAGCTTAATATTTACATTACAGGTCTGGTTCATTAATGGTTATTGAAATATAACAATAGGGCGATTTTGTGATATAGTGTTTAAATAGTCACAACTGCTCAAAAATAGAGCAATCCGGTTACATAACTGAAATTTGTGTTCCTCCTTATAGGAGAAATTTACGCTCTATGAGTTTTTAAAACCTTATTATACTAACTTAAAAATAAATTTTAAGTAAAAATTGTAAAAAAAAGGGTATACATCAATAATAAGTAGGATATACAGATTATTTATAGTAATAACTTTATAAAATATATCAAAACGTACAATAATAATTTTCCTGTGTGGCCTACAGTTATTTATTAATAACATAGTATTATACAATAATATAAATAAAACACCTATATAATAATAAAGCGCCTGCACGAAATGTAACTGCAAGTTTTTACCTGACGTATTTTTGGTCGTCAAAATATTTTCAGGCGTAGAAAATGTCAAAAAAAAATGATTTTGTAAAGAAACTAATAATATCTTCGTAACCTATTGTTGATTTTCGGAGGTACTAAATCGCGTACATAATACTAGTTTTATCAAAATGATGAAATTCGTTATAGTTTTGGCATACAAGCATGGTCCCGCCATTATAACGCGTTATAATGGCGGGGCCAACAAAATCGTGAAATTCCGTTAACACCTTGTGAGGTACAAAAATTTCAAGAAGGGTACAAAATAGTACTAAATATACGTGGTAGAATCATTCGGATACAAAATTTGGTCTCGCCATTATGACGTTTATGAATTATCTACTGAAAACCTTGGCTGTTTTAATGACAGGTACATTACGCTAAAAATATTCATATTAGCCTTTTGATTTGAGAAACAAAATTATATCACTGTTGTTATTTATTAAAGCATAGAACTTAAGCTATGCATATGTATAAAAAATATTCCTTCAGTAATAATTGATTTTGTACAAATGACGTTTATAAGCAGAAAATTGAGTGAGACTAGTGTCGGGCACGTTACTATGGAATACATCATTGACCCGATCTGCAGTGAATTATTACGACCTATGAATCTAATATTTTTTTTAGTACTTTGCTTATTAATCGAAAAAGAATGCAGTAATACCGAGCCTTCCTCAAATAATAACTGTTGAGATACCTATATCATGAAAATATATGAGTGTGAACTATGATAGTGGGATGTCTAGGTACACAAGAATTACAGTTCGTTACCCTCAATTAGCCCGGCGAGCCTGCGTGGGATTACATACCGCGATAAAATCAACATTTTCTTTCATACATTTCGCATTTTTAAAGGAAAATTTTCCGCATTTCATTTTCAGATATCTTAAATTATTTTCTAAGTGAATTTTCTCGGCAATAGCTTTGTACTAAAACTTGGACTATAGCCAAATCGTATTCGTGCAGCACTTTACAAAATTACCTTAAATAAATTGGATGAAATGCACATGAGGGGTAAAGTCACCGCCGTGGTAACAACTGTGTCAACAAAACGCTATGATCAATTTGTTTCATCAGCGCAATTATAGCTAGGTACAGAAACAGCATATATTCGCTCAAAGTCATAGATGGTGGAATGTAATAAGACTTGCCACACTCAAGTTACTAAGGCGAAAGTTTGTAATATTTTGTGAATGATAAGTGTTGTGTGTCAATAATGACATTTTTATCACAAATAGATCGATAAACGAGATAAATGAAGTGAAATCAAACAATAGAGACAATTGGAAAAAAATTGGAGGACGCGTCGTTGCGAGGAAGGACCTCGCAACGACGCGTCCTCCTAGTTAATAATAAAATTTAAAATTAATTAATACTAATATTGAACAAATTTAGTTAACTATTAAATATTATACATGACTTTATAAATGTTTGAAATTAAAATTATTATTTACTTAAGGATATCAACATGTTAATTAAATAAATAATTTATTTTATGTAAATTTTAAAAATTGTTTATTTATTTTATATGAATGTGTAAATTATTGAATTTATTTTATGTGAATGTTTAAATTATTGAATTTGTAAATTATCTATTTAACTAAATTGTCAATAAAGGCTATAATAATATGTGTATGTTTGTTACTCCTTAACGTTCAAACGGCTGACAACCACATCTTGGAATAGCTTTATAGCTCTTTATAGCCGTAGTATGTTCCCTTGGGACAACTTCTACTGTCACGAATCCGCTGGCAGAATCTAATATATTATAAAGCAACCTGTAGCATTTCAATTCAAACTAAACTCAAAAAAATATCTCTGACAAATGAAACGGTTTTTTTTAACCTTGAATTTACAGCAACTTACTGCTATCTTGAAGCAACAGTTCATGTATTTTATTTAATTTCCTTTGTTAAGGTAATCGTGTGATACATAAAACTTGTTTGGCTCGGTGAAGTTTACTCTAGAAAAGACATGATAATCCCCAGTTTAAGGAACTTTCACACGGTGTTAGGAAATAATTTGTATCCTTATTAATCCTAATTTATGACGATTTTTATTTGTTTTTATTTTAGACCAGAAAACGTTAGATACCTGTAAACAAGGGACAAATTTGATCCCGATTATTTTTTACTAACAAGGAAAAGGTCAAACAGCAATGGAGCCTTAATCATAACAACTACACGCACACTAGAAAAAAAAACTATATGTCAAAAATTACATTTGTGTGAAAGATAATAATTATTTTATTCGTATGCTGAAACATGTTTATACAATACGAAGCATAATGACATAATTTATGCTAGTACTATCAGTCCAGATCGGCCAATGAAACAGCTACAATTTAACAAAATTCACCTTGAGCCACACATACAAAACGCAGAAAATTGAGAACATTTGAATATCTCTATCTGTTTATTTCTCGCGGCAGTTGTTTAGAAATTGCTTTTTTGAGTTGAGAAATCATCAAATGACTTCTCCTGCTCTAAGGTGAAGCAAGAAGGCGTGGGCCTCAGTAACTTTTTCAAAAATCCCGTGGGCCCAAACGGCCCTACTGGACTGTTAGGTTTGCTGACATCTCATCATCACGCGTGGAACACTATGCGCCGCCGACGACTGAATAGCTTGCAGATTGGATCTGAATAGAGTATGTTTACGGAATATTTGGTACCGCAGTGAAATGGTAATCATTGCTCCACAATAGATAGTATCTGCATTGTGTGTCAATCTTAGAACACGAAGTATAGTAGTGATCGAGAATGTTATTGCTGCATCCTCTAAGCGAGCCTAGAAGCAAAATAATGTAAATTTTCTGATAGTAAATTTCTGCTAAATTCTTTTTGATGTGGCTTTTCAGGGTCATTAATCACACTAATATTATAAAAGCGAAAGTTTGCAAGTGTGTGTACGTATGTTTATTACTTCTTCACGCTCGAACGGCTGAAAGGGTTTGGATAAAATTTGGCACACGGGTAGACCAAGACATAGATGATACTTTTTATTCCGGGAGTATGGTTCTTTGGGACAATTTCCTACTTACACGCGAGCGAAGCCGCTGGCAGCGGCTAGTAACAAGTAAATACGTAAAACATTTGTCTATGTTCACAAACTAACATCATTAAGGGCCGGTTGTAGGCACCTGTGTATGAACTCCGCCCGGGTCTATGTCGATTTTGCGGCCCCGTAACAGCGGTTTTCTATCAAAAAAAAAAAAACAATAGATATTCAAGATTTCTGTTTTTGCGAGGCTCTTTTAAAAAACAAGCTTTATTCTTTTTTGTAACTTTCAAATATTTCTGTGACGTAATCTCATCGATATACTCGTTTTAAATCGTAAGTTAGGGTCAGATTCGAGATTTTTTTTTTATCGAACCAACTAATTTATATCATGTTTTAATTTATACCCGGCAGTTGTTCATATAGTCAATTTTAATAAAATAATTTTTCAGGGTGTTCTCTATCATATTTGAGGATTTCCATAGGTTTAAAAAAGTTCAAAATTAATAAAACCTGGCTTTAAGTATATGCCCTTTCCGCTACAAAGGGCGTTACTCCAATTCACTTTTGAGAAAAACCAATTTTTTTTTAAAGTTTTGTAAGTAAGTGATTGGGAGCTAAGGCAATGTTTGGTAGCAAAAATATTTTTGCTTATTTTTTTATATACAGATCGAAAAAGCGTAGAAAACTGAGCGAGTGAGAGTACATCAGAAATAGCCTTATGATTCTCATTGACATACTCTGTCGCTTTCTAGCACTGAAAATAGTAATCGGACGGTACTTCCAAAGATTATGTATGTTTTTACCAAAGTAACCTCTCATTATTATCTAACTACACTATTTAAAATACGTAAAATACTATTTTTGTAAGCATTTCATTGTGTGGATGGATGGAGAGGGAGAGGGAGACCAAAGAAAAAATGGATGGATTGTGTGAAGAGTGATATGAAAGAAAAGGAAGTTAGTGATAGCATGACGAGTGACAGGGCAGAGTGGAAGAAAAAAACGTGTTGCACCGACCCCAAATAACACGGGACAAGGGCAGGAAGATGATGATGATTTCATTGTGTGGATGACTTTATCGCTAAAAGCGACGTTTTGAAGCAGCGGTTTCCAACCCTTTTGACCAGGGACCACTTTGAAATCTTTGTTGTTAGCCAGAAATCCAGAAGAAAATGTAACTATGTTACTTTAAAAATAAACTTATATCAAGCTTGTATCACGCCTATGTATTCTTAAAATCAAAACTAAGGAGAAAAACATAATATTTGTGATAAAAATTAAAATCAGCATCAATTTTACTTTTTAATTGGAAAGTTTGAAATTTTAAACCTAAGGGTCAGTTCACACCAACCAAGACGCGACGCTGCGCGCATATTTTAAAAGAGGGACTCAAAATATAACTTTATTAACTACACGAAAAGATACACATTTCACATAGAGATGCCTCGCGGAGCAGCGCTGCGTGGTGAAAAGTATTCTGAATTTTCACAATTAAATTTATAACTTTTCGTGTAGTAAATGAAGTTATATCAAAGCACAGGTCCGATCGTGTGTGGAGTAGGTGCTGCAGCCACATATGGGCTGGTGCTGCAAAATACCATTTAGTAGCTATGGACTCAGTGGAAAGACGTGCAAAGAAGCTAATAGGAGTTTCAGATTTGGGTAAGTCTTATCTACAAAGCCTAGAGCACAGGCGTAGAGTAGCCAACCTTTCGCTATTTTTCAGGATGCTTTTAAGAGAGTGTGCGCGGGAATAGCATGACTTGATTCCGCCATCACTTTTCTACCATCGGAAAACCCGACGCACGGTAAGTATCACCGTTACGTTTTTAAAACCTCTACGGTCCGAACTAAGCGTCTCATCTCGTCGTTTATACCGTGTACATCTAAGGACTGGAACAATTTGCCTACTGCGGTCTTCCCGTCCGATTATAATTTAGGTGTCTTCAAGGCTAGAGTGAATAGGCTCTTAATAAACTAGTGCGTCTCACCATCAACGATTGCATCACTGCTTACCTTACCATCAGGTGGTGGTATATACAACGTGTTGTTTTTGATGTCCCATAACTAAAGGTTTATATTCTATAACGAAAAATAATACTGAAAGTCCTAGAAAATGTGGTCCAAAACTGCATAGTTTCGAAGATGTCATCAATTTTAATTAATTTAAATCACCCGTATGACAAATCTTTACTTTTGCGGAGTTACCAAACTTCGTAGTAGTGTAGTAGAGTTATAAAAAAATATGACAGCGTAAATAATGACATTACATATTTACGCTGCCATATTTCACGTAAGGGTATTTTACATTAATAATAGTATAATAGTGAACTTATCGAATTATTATGTATGGAAAATGAAAACAACAAAAAAAGATAATTGAAAAATAATTCGTATGCCAGTTAATTCTTTTATATGTTCTCATTCATACCCCAGAGTTATGGGATATCAAAACAAAAAAACACGTTGTATATAAATATTTCAATAAAATTTGCGCGCAGCGTCGCGTCATGGTGTGAACTGACCCGTACGCGAACCATATACTCTTGCGGACTCCGCTATTTTAAAGACAACCTTTGGATGGATTTATAAGGGGAGAATGATTGACAATTGGACAATAATGTATGTATATTAGCATAGCATAGCATAGTCGGCCTCATAGCGTTCCCACTGTTGGGACTCAAGCCTTCTCTCTAGGAGAGGGAATGGGCCGTAATCCACCACTCGGGCCCAGTGCGCGTTAGTGGATGTCACATATCTTCAAATTTTTGGTTCTAGGATGTTTCCTCACGATGTTTTCCTTCACCGTTTTGAGAGTGTATGTATATTATCTTCTTAATAATATTTCTCCTCAGATGTAGACATTTAAAAAAAAATTCGAACGTAATAAAAACTGTAAATAGACATTAGTACAAAAAATAACCATTATACTTAACGAGCATTGTATAATCAATTACCCACCAAATTGAAGCCGTTAAATCCGATTGTAAACAATTAAATCTTATCATGCCTGTTTCATGGTAGTTTTCGAGGCTGTTGTGGTATTTTCATACCATTTCTCTTTAACATGCTTACTTACGTACGTACGTAATTATGTCTCATGATATCAAGAACAATATAATCAATAAATAAATAACATCACATTCTTGATTGATGTGTCATTATTGACCTAGCTCCAACTTAAACTACAAAAGATTTACCCCCGATTTCTGAATTAAGCATTTGAAGTTGAGTATTTCTCAAACTCTACTTTAGCCTTCAAACCTGTCAAAATTTGGCATTAAAGTACGGTTTGAGACGTACTTACCTCAAAATACTCAATTCAGAAACCCGCCCATTGTTGCAAAAGTTGTTTTAAGTATAACTCAGAAGTTTTCTACCTAATTTTTTACATGACTACCCAACAAAAAAAGTATGGACTTCTTCTACTGTGTAGTAGTTCTGTAGATCAAGTAGTTACCGAGATTCCGTGTTTAGTCAGTGAGTGAATGAGTGACTACTTTCACTTTTCAATAAATTAACAAAAATCTCGTTTTTTTTTGCTTTTTAGTTTATTTTTTTATGGCAGTCGTGATTTTTTTTTTCTAAACGGTACATATTTCTTCTTCTTGGTCATGTCATGGTTATCACAAATGTAGCTCTCCGGCCACTTTTGCTAGCAGGCAGTAATCTGGGCGCACTGGCGCCACATTCAGATTTGGGGAAAATCTCAAGTTACCTGTAGTATGGGTAGCTAGTAGATAGCTTATATCTCTAATCGAAACCGTTCTATAGTAAATAAAGGTTTTACATTTACAATTATTATGCAATTTAACAGAGACAAATGTTATTTGTTAATTATTAAAAAGTGGTGCGTTTCATAATCAATTTTAAGCTAATCACCTGATTTTCATGCTTCCATGCAGTATCGTTCAAGCCTATTAGCATTGATATTACCGTGTATCAAATATTTAATTTTCGTTAGTACAAATAGCAATACTCTCATGATACTAACTAATGCGTGCTATTTAAATTTAAAAAACTGGGCAAAACAAGTCCGACTTGCGCATTGTGGGTTCCGTACAAACTTACCTACGTAAATAGTTCTATTCTCGTATAGAGTCTCGAAGTTTTTTTAGAATCACCAAAAAAGTATTATTTTTTTGTGACGTAACAACAAACGATCATGGCGAAGTCCCGAAAAACATTTTGCAGGCATACGTTTTTAGCGTAGTGTTGAAAAATATGCAAAAGTATAAATGTAGACTAAACAATTTTGTCTTAGACATTACTATCAATAGAAACCGCGTATTAAATATATTCCAGTTTAAAGTTGGTGAGATTACGTATATTATATCAATAATACCTACTACCTATAAACGCATTTTTGAACGAACGACAAGATGTCATGTCATTGTCAATAAATGATTTCCGTCATTCCGTAGTAATGGGTTGTTATCGCTTTTTTGACGGGCATAACGTAACCGTTTTAACGTAACGGTTACAGGCAAATGGTGTCGTTGCAACTGGTTTGAAAAGACTTAAAAGATGAAACTATCTTTGAGCGAAGTAGTTACAGTTTCTCACAACTACTAACAGTTTCAAATATATGAAACGATTAACTCAATAATTCATTTTATTGGTCGAAATTACTACACGATGAAATGTAGTTACTTTCATACTTTTGCCGCAGACTTTGCAATGCGTTTTTACTCTAATACTCTACAAATTATGCTATAGCGTAGCGTAGCGTAGCGTAGCGTAGTCGGCCTTATAATGTTCCCACTGTTGGGACTCAGGCCTCCTCTCTAGGAGAGGGAACGGGCCGTAATCCACCACGCGGGCCCAGTGCGGATTGGTGGATGTCACATGTCTTCGAATTTTTGACATGCCGGTTTCCTCACGATGTTTTCCTTCACCGTTTTGAGAGCAGTGGTGATGAAATAAATTACACAAAGTAATGCACCTGGCTGGGTTTGAACCCGCAACCTACAACTCGTAAGTCGGGGTCGGGGGGCGTAAGTAATTATGTTATAGAATAATATATATTAAAAAACAATATGGGCATTTCAATATTTACAAAACTATTTACAGTATAAAATTCCGTCGTATCAATTTGCAAACAAAATATCCGATAATTATAGAACTCTCTTTGCACGTGCATAATTACAACTGATCAAAAGAAGATGTAAACAAACAAGATCCTGACTATTTTTAATCAATATGAACAATGATAGAACAAAAGTAATAGTTGAATCACTGGATTCTCTACTATTTTTCTAAGACGTAAAAAAAAAGCATCAAATTATTCGAAGACGGGTTCGTGCAACGATGACTTTGGAACCAGGTCGTAAAAACGGTACATTGCCGTTATTGGCGTTTCCCCATAACTATTTTCATATATAAAATATAATGTAGTCTACACAATATGTATTTAACTAAGCTAACTTTCCTTAGGGAAGTTATACATACAATAATAATATAATTATTATAAATGTGATTAAATATATGGGTAGGGGTTAATCATGGATAGGTAAAGATAAAAACCCTTTTTCTTTTAATATTCATTCCTCATGGTCACTAACCACAATGTCATCCAGAAAACATGCAAGTGCCGAAATATTTTATTGATGCCTGGCCCATCCTAGACACCATACCTCAGTCATTAAATCTGACAGTTCGTCTTCCAAGCAACGATTTCGAGCGTCCCATCACTACAGTATATTATTATGTCACTAAGCCGGATGACAGTTGTTACAGTGTAGTGTTATTTTTTTGACAGTTGAAATGTTATAGTGTCGAGTTATTTTTTTTAAGTCATTTGGCTGGATGATTGTTGAAATGTATTAACATTATTATTATTATTATTTATTTATTTCGAGTACCAGACTCATTTTAGTTCCATAATCACATACAGACAATACATATAATAAAATTACATACAACGGAATGTTAAAATCTAAATTAAATTAGACTGCATTGGATTATCATTAAATTACATTGGATTGTCATTAAATTAAATTGAATTTTATTACAACGCCAAACTTTAACGCCATGCTTTTTTTCTGGTGATGTTGCTATACTTGAATAGCACTACGAAGTCAAATGTGTCATTGTTACCACTAAATTCTAAGCACAAATAGTTATTTTTACTTTTATATTTATTATCTAATGCGGAAATGTATTTCCTAAGTATATTAATGCAATAAATAAAGCAAAGTATATTATGTTACTTGACCAAGATATTAGTGGCAACATTAAGAGTTCAGTTTAGCCAAAAGTCATGAAGTCAAGCAAGCAAAAAAAAAAACTAAGCCACGATTATTTACTATCGTAAAAAATCTAGTCAATTCAGTTTGTAATTAAGACGATTTTTTTTGTGATACTTAAGACTGGCTATAAGCGTGATTTGATAATACTTAGTAAATCATT
This sequence comes from Mythimna vitellina, assembly GCA_949316375.1. Classification (NCBI taxonomy): domain Eukaryota; kingdom Metazoa; phylum Arthropoda; class Insecta; order Lepidoptera; family Noctuidae; genus Mythimna; species Mythimna vitellina. Next base: position 8,504,963 of record OX438703.1, on the reverse strand, counting down.
TCGCAACTATATATCACGGTAATATATGTAGACACTTGATTATTTTATCAACAATTTCCTCACCATCCTTCTTTTCTGTTTTCAGATTTATTCCTATACCTGTGCTATAAGACCTTCGTTACCCTAGGTTGACTAGTAGAGAATGCTTAAAGCATTAAGTCCGCCTTTGTACTTTGTGTTGTATGAAGATTAAATGAAATGAAGACCTTGCTTTATGCCAAATTTCAGGATTCTGGGTTTACGGAAAGTACCCTATGAATTTGCATTCTCTTGAGAGTTTTGAAATATACATTTTTGGCGACGTATATGGCCGTATCTTTTTTTTTCGTTATCTTATTTACTCAAATCACAGGACTTACCTGAAGCGGCCATATGTTCACTAGTCCGGATGGGCTGGAAGCCGACGAAGGGTATCTGCATGGACATCAACAGGCCTACGATATAGAACACGCTGTAACTGACGAACAGCCTCTGCGAGAACCTTCCCATGATCAGTAGCAAGAACACATGCAGAGGAATCAAGTTGATGATGAACACATAACCGCCCCATGCTGACACCTACAAAACAAATAATAATGATTTATTACATACCATAACACTTATACATTATATGTAAAAATTACAATGCATATAATTATTACTCTTTAAATTGATATGCTCGACTGCGATCCCACTTGATGGCAAGCAGTGATGCAATCATTGATGGTAAGGCATGCTAATTTATTAAAATCCTTTTCAGTCTACCCTTGAAGACACCTAAATTATAGTTGGACAGGAAGACCGCAGCAAGCAAATTGTTCCGGTCCTTCGATGTACGCGGTATAAACGACGAAGCGAAACGCTTACTCCAATACTTATATTTCTTTCTGATTAATAACCAGCTACTGCTAGCGGCTTCGCCCATGTGATAGTACAAGATTATACTCCAGAGATAAAAAGTATCCTTCGTGCTATTCCAGGACATGTCTACCCCAAGGACGTGTGAGCAATACAAGTAAATAAGCCCGGATTGATGTGAAAATAATACCTCACCACACCACACTCATCTATAATATAGACCACAACAAATGAATTAAATTAAATAAAACTCTAATTCTTAATTTTAGTTTTGTATTTGGCTTGATCTGCCATCTCACTTTTCCATATAAAAACATAAAATGTGTGTATATGTGAGTAAAATTTAAAAATTAAAAAAAATATCATCAATACGTGGGCGCGAGTTTTTTTTTATTCGGAATATTAGGTAAATGGGTAGGTAGTAGATAAGTCAAAGTTCCTTGGCTTGCCCCCTATAAAGGTATCTGGCACGCCACTGGCTACCCGAGTACCAAGTTCCATCAAAAGCATTTCAGTAGTTTTTGCGTGAGAGTGACAATCATCTATATATAAAAATCTTTTGCATTTATAATATTAGTAGGATTATGGCAAGATGTCAGTTGTATTTAAGGTTTACCCATTGTCAATAATTATTATCATGGAAGTCTTGGCTTTGCTAAGCATATTAAGCATATAGATTGTTTTCATAGAATGTTTAGATAACAAACATCTACTATACTGGACAGATGCATACATGAAATATTTATGGTTGCATAATATGAAACACTTCATTTTAAACTCTGCAGCCATGTTCTAACTAATATACAAATGTTTATTGTCTGAATAGCATTGTCAAGTCATATTCTAACAGGAATACAACAGAGCATGCCAAACTATGTAAATTAATCTACTTGACTGTGTTCCCTCTTTACTGGTGACTTTAGTAAAAATAAAAATGTAACTGCTGTTTTCATTTTTATTCTCACACTAAGATTTTATTATACACTAACTTTTACCCGTGACTTCATCCTTGTGAATGTTGGTTATGATGGACACAAAAAAGCCAGATAAAATATAGCCTATGTCCTTTCTTGGGGACAGTTTATTGCATAAAAAAAATAATGGGTTCAGTAGTTTAACTGTGGAACAACAGAGTTACATTCATGTTTATAATATTACATTCCCATTTACATTAGTATGGTTTAAAAAATAAAACTAATGAGAATTTTTTTTAGGCTTGTATCATCTATTATCAAATGTGAATTGGGAAAAATTACTCAGAGATTGACAATACCAATACATTGACCAACAGACGATACAATATAAATAAATAAGTATTTGATATTATCTTCCTCTTTTCCAAGAGGAGTAGTAATAATCAAAACTGATTCCAATAGGAAAATGTATTTAACACTTTTAGTGCCAGGAAAAAACTATTATTGACTGGTGTTCATGCCCAGTAGCCAACCAGCAAATTCAATTTAGATTAGATTTTTCAATCATTGCATGATCTGACTACCGGGACCGGCTTGATACTAAATGTGTTAATATTAGTTCATTAAACCCCTATAAATTGTCTTTCTATTGTGTCTCTGATTACGCTACTCAAAAGGTTAATTCATCAAACCCCAAGCAAACACTGGCATTCACTCTTTCATTGTCTTTCTATTGTGTCTCTAAATATGGTACTCAAAAGGTTAATCTAAAAAATATTATTAATTAACTCACCATGTAAAAGTAAGAGAGGGCAGTGCAAATGGACCAGAAAACTGATCCATTCTTCAAACTCTTCAGCCATAAATAGTATGTGAACTGCAGTGCAAATATGGCAATACCCTCATTATCATAGCTTCCTGCTACGGACCGACTGCTGTAGCCAGGGACAATGGCTATGAAGCAGGCAGCAAACAGACCAGCACCACGAGACCAGAGCTCAGATGTCAACAGATATGTTGCAATGGCTGTTAAACCACTAAAAGTTAAAATTATTATTAATTTTTTACATACTTATTTTCCTTAAAAATATACAAATAGATTGATAAATGTATTGAAATTAATATTACAGAATATTTTTGAGGGATAAGTGTGGGATAAATTTTAACTGTATTGATTAATGACTAAATTGTAACTAGCCATTTCTAAGTGAATTGTTTTGTCAATATTTGGTGTAAGGCAATGGCTTATCACAAGCATACTTTCAGAAATGTTAACTTTTGCTCTAATTTGCAGTTGAAGTACCTTCAACACTTCAAATTATCTGATTTTATCTATATCATGTTCCAGTATGAATAAATTCTAGTGATGTTAATACTGTCATAACAATGGCAACCTAGATAATAAACAACTATGAATACCAACACTATTACCTGAACACAGGTGCGAGGAACACACAAATATCTCTAATGTGTATTGGAATATTTAGGGTGTGGAGGATCCAGTGAATTGTGCCTGATGTGATCATAAGGCCTGGGTACACCGTCCCACCCACAATACGACCCAGCGGATACCACGCGCGTTCGTCGAACCAGTTCAGGAAGTTGTAGAACCCATGCTGCACCATGTAGGCCGTGGATCGGTAGTTGAACCTAGAACACGTAGGCAATAAATGGAGGGAACCCTTTCCTCAACAGGTTATCACTACTGACTAAATTCTTCGCACTCACCATGGATCAAACTCGTGAATTATGCTCTCGAATCTTATAACAGCGAATAGCCGGGATGCGAAACCGGCCAGCCAAGCCAATGACAATACCGTAACAGTGATCAGAGTGCTAAAGCCGGTCGTATTGTTGAATATCCCTTTATTACGGCCATTGCCCGGCTTCGCAGCAGAGGTCTGCGGCATCTTTGGGGCTGATAATTCTATCAACTATCCTAATAATTCACTACGACTATATTTTCATACATCAGTCCCAACAATTCGATTCAGAAGAAAATTGACTTTTTGGATGACTGACGTACGGACACGTCTCTCTTCAGAATAAAGTTGCCAAGTGATTAAATAATTATGCCAAGCCCGAGTTGCTGGATAAAAACCGGCTTTTAGCGGTTTTGTTTTCGGATATTTTTTCAGGTGGCAAGGTTTCTACAAGTAGTAGTGTGTGTGTTATTTTTTACAGCTGTTTGTTGACGTTGACATTTTGTCATCAATCGTACACTATTTCGTTGGACGTAAATAAGTTCCAATGAATAAATATATATTGTAACAATTTACCGTTTTCCGAATGAAATTGTATCATTATAAATAATACAAATGTCCAATTACCAAGAAATAGTGAACTTAAACGTAGGCGGTACGAGGTAAGATATCAATGAAATGGAGAGTGTGTGATAATATTTTTTATTTTATTTGCTTTTATTTGTTGTATCTCGGCATTACATGGCTTGACATTATGCATTATGATTAATTACATACTTAAGATGTGTCATGCATAGATGTACTTATTATTAATGCAGTAGAAAATTCAGATTCATATTTCTACTTAGATATTTCATCGTAAACACTGTTTTATGTTTATGCTTACGTCGCCGGATGGATTCAAAATTCTAATCTATCCCACTGTCAATCAGAAAACTTGCTAAAGTAATAGCATTGCAACTCTCTTTAGTAAAGTAATTTTAAGTTACATATAGTACCTATCAAGAAATAACAATCTGTTATTTATTTTGAAATACGATTTATTATTAGTCATTAATTTGTGCGTCCATTACTTATTTGTTGAAAATTAATGTTTTGACATTTTCTAAGCCAAACTACCTTTTTTAGATTCTCAACATCATGGCACACATTAACCTGGGTCCCAGAGACATTCTTCACTGCCCTCCTCAGTGGAAGGATTCCCACGGTGCGGGATGAAACCGGAGCCATATTCATAGACAGGGACCCAAACCTGTTTGGTCTCATATTGAATTTCCTTCGTACTCGGGATATAGATCTTAATAATGTTAATATTAGAGCTTTGAGACATGAATGTGATTACTTTGGCATCACTCCATTGAGCAGAAGACTGGCTTTGTGTGACGAGATGAACCATTCAACCTGTGGGGATGTCCTATTCTATGGATATCTACCACCTCCATGTAAGTACTGTAATGTTGCTTCAGAAATTAGCCAAAGATAAACAAAATATAATGCTGTTGTCACATTAACAATTTTGTTACCAAATGAGTCATTGTCCAAGCTGAATTTGTCTAAGTTGATAAACGATGAATCATCCAAGCATATTAATCTGTCATGCTTTGATTAAATTGAGCCAGACATTGTAGACTTATCAACCAACAAAATATATGTATAAGTTTAATATTGGAGTTATATTAGTAAAAGGCTAAGTAGAAGAGCTATACTTATACTTTTATTTTTTGTATTGAAACAATTGACCATCTTATCTTATCTTTTGTTGGGCTGGCCCTGGGCCAGAGCACTTCGACCCTTCAGGATCTTTTGTACTGTTCCCTCCTGTCTACTCAACCCCTAGCCCTCTGTGCACCTTCTTCATGAGTCATACAATTGACCATACATGCTTATATTATGCACCATTGCTTTACATTTGATACACTAAAAGTAAAGGTTTCATAAAAACAGGTTAAAAACACAAAATAGGAATGTAAACCATTCATAATTTTAATTATTTAATGAACATGGAGAAATAATAAAATTACAAACAAATACTTGCTATCTTCAATCAATACGCCATTGATTATAACAATACATAATAATTCTGATATAAGCATTTGAGATATGTATGAATTATTTATTATTAGAAAAAATATTGAAAATAATTTATTCAGTTTATTCCAAAGGATGATGCACATTTTCACTTTTATGGTTGGTCCAAAAATTTTTGTTTTCCACATATATAATCCTATCATTCTAGTTGACTATAATTAGATATGTTGCAGTAGATAGAAATTTTGGTGGGTTAAAGCCACTGTCTTAACTCTCCTTAGTCATCTAGCAAATTTGCTCTTTTCGGTTGATTGATTAGGTTTCGTATTAGAAGCATGCTTGTCAATAGGTTGGGATGAATCTTTAATCGTTCAGGGTGTGCATTGTTTGGCTTATATAATGACAGTCTTCATATTTAGGTACTCATGTATTTCAATGTTATATGTGAACCAGGCTGCTCCACTTATGGGCCTTAGGATGTTGTTTTGGGCTCTTTAGAGGCAAAGTATGTTGTATTTACTGGCTGAAGACCACAGTTGAATCTCATAGGTCCAAATCGGTTTTATAACTGAGCTATGGACTTAAGTTTATTGCTTAGGGATAGAACTGATAGCTTGCCAAGCATCCACAAAAGATTTTTGAATCGTTTATTTACTTCGTTCTGTTTGTGCTTAATATGGTCTTTCCATATCATACATTGGTCCATGTAAAATCCCAAGTATTTAACACATTTGCATGGCGGTAGAGGATCCTGGCCAAGTTTGACTGTTGGGCACAGCTTATTTCTAAACGTGAATGTAATGTGGTGCGATTTAGGGGCACTCGCTTTTACACGCCATCTTCACAACCACTCGTCGGTTTGGTTGAGCTGGTTTTGTAGGCATCTACGGAATGCAAGTAATTCGGCATCAGCCGCGAAGGATGCAACAGTTACGTTTGCGGCTTGAGGTAGGTCATGAGCGAAAATGTTGTACAACACTAGACCAAGGAACGATCCCTGTGGCACCCTCGCGCGGCAGGTATGCAGAATAGATATCGCTCTACATTGCTTGAAACGTTCTCTCATTTAGATAAGACTTCACCAGAAGATAAAACGATTGTGGAAGGGTTTTTTAATTTTATACAGCAGGTATTTATGCCATATTCGGTTGAAGGCCTCTTGGACGTCAATGAAAGCTGCTGAGCAATACTCCTGATCGTGTGGTAGACTCTATGCACTTGTTCCACGGTGGAATGATCTTTGTGAAAACTGAATTGGTGATTAGGGATTTGGAGGTATGCGGAACAGAGAGGCTCCCTTTTCAAAGGAAGTCTCGCAAACTTCCTTTGAAAAGGGAGGATCCTTCGACCAGACGGGTGTTACGTTTGGTGGACAACTGCCTGATAGATGATTTTGGGCTGTTCTATATGTTCAAATCGCGCGGAGAACTTTAATTGCGCGATGCAGAATTAGTTCTTATGTGACGCTATAGATATCGGCTAGAGATGTAACATCATTCTCATCAAGATGCGCTTTTAACCTGGTCAAGAAAACTCTTTCCCATACACAACAATGGTGTGAGGCTAATTGGTCGGTATGAAGTCACTTCATTGATAGGTTTCCCATGCTTATTAATCATCACTATCTGCATTATTTTCCAAGGGATGGAAAGTAGAAAACTCGTAGAATAATATTAATAAGATTTGTTTGAAAAACAATGCACTTACTAGGCAACTCTTTCAGTATCTTTGGTGTGATTAAGTCAAAATCGGGGGCTTTATTTGCTGCCAGATTAGAGATCTCCTTGGCTAACTCTTTCGGAGATGTTGGTCGCAAATGAATTTTCGGTTGGGTTAGAATCCTGAATCAAATTTGTGATATATGTGCATGCTTGATCAATATCTGCAGGAATTTTTAGAGAACAGTTAAGATTTATATTGAATTCCAGATAATAGCGGAAGTCATCCCAGTTAGTTTTTGCATTGTTCAATTGGTCACTGTCTGTTTCGCGATTTATGATCGTTGTGCTAATCATTAGCATTCCGGAGTGTGGTCAGAAGAATCGTCGTATGGTAATAAACAGTGCTTCAAGCTATTTTTAATATAAATCGCTGAGCCTGCGTGGGCACCTCCATCAAGATGAGACGTGAAGTACACACTGTATCCCGGAATGGATGTTTGACTTCTTGAGGTTGTATGTCCCTCGGATATGAGGCATGATGCATCAAGCTTGTTAGAATTGAGGAAAGTTTCTAGTTCAAGAGTGTTTGGTGCAAGACCATTAATGTTCCAAATTGCCACAAGAAGCATTGTCATTTTGACAGTTTAGTGTCAAGTGTGGTGGTAAGATCCAGCAGAGCAGGATTCATATGGTAATGATCAGGATTATCATAGGTTAATGTTGATGTTCTAGAATTTTTAACTACAGCTTGAGCGTAGGTTTTGTGGTGTGATTTTTGGTCTTCGACGATCCGATGTGACAAGTGTGGTTCTGGAGCGATGACTGAAGTAACTGGTAATCTGGTGTTAAGCTAGTTTGGTTTTCTTGGCCTTGGGGTAGGGTTCTGTCTCCAAGCAACAACCTCTATAAATTTGACAACCTTCATAATGTGCTGGGTGATCGCAAGAGCATAACGCGCATTTTGCAGATGTTTCGATCTTTTTTATCGCACTCAGAGGTTTTATGATTTTCTCTGAACTTAACACATCTAAAGGGCCTCACACAATTTTTCTTCTAATTTCCATATTCTTAGCAGCGTTGGCATTGAACAACACTCTTCGATTTGAGAGGATCTTCTTATTTTTATTTTTTTGGTTATATATGTAAAGAATGTTTTTTACTGCTAAATTATCATTACCTGGTTCCAGATTGACGAAAAATTTAGAAATGGGTTTTTTTTTCCGGCCCAAAAAGCGCGTTAATTAATTCACCCCTCACTTTGTTTCTAGAAGCTTTAATGGCTTCGACAATGGCTCGTGCGGTATAGAGTGATGGACGTTTTTGAAACTTATTCGGTAGCTTTTGGTATCCTTTGGATTAAATGTTTAGCTAATAATTCCATTTGCTCGAATTACTGAGATTTATTGATTGTATTCTTCCATAATTCATGGAAGTACATGCAAGACTGATTTATTCAGTATCGTAAGTTTAAATATCGTAAGTCCTAAAATGCGATAATATTATAACTATGCTCTTTTCTTTTTATTATGTTGCACAATAAACTGCTCCAGACCAAACTCCTGGGCCAATCTCGACCAGAGACCAGCCATTGCGTAGGAAATATTTTACCAGTGAAAACTAGGTAATGAAAAGGTTAGGCTGATTAAAAACTTTTTCTGATATTTTTCAGTAAATACAGCCCTGCCAAATGGCACCACTTCACGTAGTGGCAACAGTTGTTCGCGGAAGAACTCGACGGCCTCTAGCACAGAGGTGTCAGCGAATAGAACACATTCACGAAACTCCTCACTTGACCTCCGAACTGTCGGTAGGATACCTTCACAGGACCAACTAAGGTAAGTACTTGACTAATTTTTTAATAATGTTTGTTCCAAAAATTAACTTTATCAAAAATCGCGAAAAGTAAGAATTTTCCAAATTGGTTCAAAATTAAGTAAAAAAAACCTTTTAAGCCTGGGGGAAGAGGAAACGATGAACGAGTAGAAATTGTATGTTCAAACTTTAATGTGTCTTCACTATCATTACGTTACGAGTGCACAAACGAGATAGCAAGATGTTTATAACAAATTTAAATGCTGTTTTCAGAAAAAAAAAATACTATCATTAGTTGTTTGCTATAAAATAACCACGTGAAAATACCCAATTGTCACTTGTTAACATCGGAACTAAAAAGTGTGAAATAAAAAACAAACAATACCGAGAAACACCGAGTTCCGAAATTAAAGTTATTTTGATCGTTTTAGTATTTTTTTTATTAAAGTAATTTTTTTTTATTATTTTTTTATTTACAAAAAAAAAACAACTTCTTTGTCTTCACTCTTAGTTCTATCTCATAGGACGCACGCATCTTCCGTGAAAAAATGTTTTCCGTGAAAAAACGTTTCGTGACAATTTGACATAAAAATGCTGCCATAGCGTCTTAAACCTACGTAACGCCGATGTGAGAAAGGAATAGTGCTATACGGCATATATAGCTCCGTCTTTTTCTCTCACACCGGAAAGTATTTTTCTAAATTGAATACCACTATTTTTTAATTAAAAAAATATTGGAAGAGTAATTTTGGAGCCTCCTACCACTACCTAAGTACATACATAATATATACAATATATATAGTACATAGCAAAATTACATCGCTCGCATTTCAGTATTATTATAAGTATTTTGTATTAGGTGTGTATTTGACTGGCCTGTTGGTCTAGTGGTCAGTGGCTCTGACCACAGACCAACAGCCGCCAATGCCGCAGCAATGCCGGAGGTCGTGGGTTCGATTCCCACCCAGGACAAATGTTGATGTGATGAGCACGATCATTTGTTCTGTATCTGGGTGTAATTTATCTATAATATGTATGTATTTAGAAATATATAAGTATGTTTATCAGTTGTCTAGTACTCATAACACAAGCTCTGCTTAGCTTGGGACTAGACAACGTGTGAAAGTTGTCGAATATTATTATTATTATCTATCTATTACCTAACAATAAATACCACTATGTTTATCTCTTTGATCACAATTGTTGTAGTTGCATTCTACAGACACATAAATTTATAAACTTTCACATCCAACCATTGTTAATGAAAATGACTCAGCTTGCTATTTGCTATCTTTTTATTTTATGGCTACAACAAATATTGTACTTTTATAGGTGGATAAATAAATAATGATAATACTCTTTATAGCCTATTACTAAGACTCCGCTGTCCGTCTGTCTGTCGGTCCGTCACCAGGCTGTATATCATGAACCATGATAGTTAGACAGGTGAAATTTTCACATTTGATATGTTGTTAAAAAACAGAAATATCTGTTGCCGCTATAACAACAAATAATTTAAAAAAAAAGCTGGGCAAGTGCGAGTCAGACTCGCGCCCTGAGGGTTCCGTACAAACTTACACATGTAAGTAGTTCAATTCCGGAATAGAGTATCGGAAGATTTTACCGAAAACAAAAAATTGTCCCGTGACAACAAATTTACAGTTTTCAGATTTATTCTTATACTTGTGTTATAAGACCTTGCTTTATGCCAAATTTCAGGACCCTGGGTCAACGGAAAGTACCCTATAAATTTTGATTTCCTTGAGAGTGTCGAAATCTACGTTTTTTTCCTACATAAACCTTTTGAAGTACGGAACCCTAAAAATTGTGACGTGACAACAAATTTACAGTTTTCAGATTTATTCCTAAACTTGTGAGAGGTTTCAAACGAAAGTTGAAACATATCCCAAGTCCCATTAGGACGTGGTCTTCCCGAGTGCCAAGTTTCATAAGAAACCGTTCAGTCGTTAAGGCGTGAAAGCGTTACAAACAAACTCATATTCGCATTTATAATATTACTAAGGATATAAATATGCTCCAATTTGTAATGTGTATCAAACATTCGCAGAATCTAAACCTAACAACTACATACAATTTACAGTCGCTGCGGCAGAGGTCATTCGAGAGCAGCGTCGTTAGGTAACGCTGACTGCCACAAAGGACATCGCCCGCCAGACAGTACGTATATTGATGCTATTATGTATCTCTGCGTAATCAGAGCAATTCAACTCATGATTCACTCATTGTGCCTTTGCCTTTATGTATCGTTCGCTGGTTAAGTGGGGTAGGTATTATAAGTGTAGCAATTTTGATCGTTAAACATATTAGGTCTTTAACTATGAAATTGCCGTTTTTTAAAACGGGTTTCTTTGAAATGTTATATATTTCGATTGACTTGGAATTATAAGTTCAAATAAACTTTATATTAAAGGTACGTTATTCTTTTTCCGAAATTAGGTATTTATTGGATTCTTTGTGTTTGGTATTTTCTGTAATATCGCACTTCAAAGCAACCTGTTTTAAAAAAAGTCAATTTCATACTTTAACCCCTATTTATTATATTTTGATAAACGTTAATATTCACAACATTCAACAATTTATATAGCTTAGGATAGCTATAGTGGGACCCAATAAGTGGCTCTTTTAGCCCACCGGTCATCTGACATGCGGCAGACATGTCCGGCCCAATCCCACTTCAGAGTGGCAGCTTTTCGGGCAACATCTTGTATCTTAGTTTTGGCGCGCAGCATTTTGTTCCTTACACGGTCGGAAATTCGAACACCCAACACTTATTGGGTCCCACTAAACGCAAGGCGACACCGCGGCAAACCAAGGCGAAGGTGGAGAGATGAACTGGATAAATACCAGAAGGACTGGCCTGCAATGGCCGAAGACAGACTTGTGTGGAAAAGGGAAAGGGAGGCCTTTGCTCAGCAGTGGGACATAAATGGGCTATAAATAATAATAATAATAGGATAGCTATGAGAGTTTTTTTTATTAACCATTCGTCTTCTCTGATGTTATGTTATGATATTTGAATTATGAATTCGTGATACTTTCCTATTTTGGATCAACAAACTCTATGTCACATGTGACAAAGTACAAATCAAATCAAATTACAACTAGGGAATGCTATACCGGAATACCGAAATACCGGGATCCCACATGCAATTTGCGGGTCCAATCGCGGTCGTAAATTAAACGAGTTCCCGCGCATTATTAACGATTTTGTCAAAAAGCGAATTTATAAGTGCCATAAAATTGTTCCTACAAGAGTGGTACTAGAAAGAGCATTTTCCATTGCTGGTCATATAATAAGCGAAGTCAAGTCGATAGCTAACTAAACACTAAGGGCGGAATTCACCAATAAAACTAATCGCGTTTTAAAGTTTGGCTCGTATAATCGCGTTTAGCTGCTGTCACTAGTGTCACTTGTAAAAATACAACTAAAGAAAAATACAGACAGATGATTGACAGATGAATTCCGCCCTAAATACTTTATCACTTTTGCTAAGTTACATTCAAAACGATTTTTCTTCTATGAAAAACTCTGATTGATTTGTCATTTATGTCACTTCAAATGAAAAAATAAATTATGAACTGGTTGCAAAAATTGTCTATAATTTATCGTTTGTAGTCCTGATAATAAACCAGACACAGTCTATGAACTGGCAACGAGCTCTTCAAACGAAGGAGGCAGTCTAAATCTAAATATGTACTGTAAAGTTGGGTTATATTGGCCCTGGGGCATAACTTTGACCCAAGATTTTTAACCAATAAGAACACGGAACTTCTTGATTACTTTACCTAAATATCGGTGCCGGAAGAACCTATCAATTAACATATGAGACATTTTGGTGCTTTATGTAAACGTCCCTTACGTTAATTGATACTTTTACCATCGATATCTATAGCCCGATACACTGGCGTAGCTACCAAAGAGTTGTGCGACCCCTAAACTGTTAAACCCTAAACCTGATTAGCAAACCTCTTATTGAACTAGTGAAAAATTCTCCCAGCTTCGAAATCTAAATAAAATAGATTGCAATACTAAGTACTAGAATAGTTAATTGATACTTCTACCATCGATATTTATAGCCCGATACACTGGCGTAGCTACCAAAGAGTTGGGCGAGGCAGCACCTAGTGGTCCCTAAACTCTGGGACCCCTAAACCTGATTAGCAAACCTCTTATTGAACTAGTGAAAATTCTCCCACCTTCGAAATCTAAATAAAATAGATTGCAATACTAGTAAAAGTCTGACACTCCCTGCCAAAGAGCAGAAGTAATTGATTTATTTGATGACTATCTATGTAAAAAGGGGCCCCAGATTTTTTTGCTTCAGGGCCGTTGTTCACCTGGCCACGCCACTGGCCCGATAGGTACAATAAATCTTTGGTCTACAGCACATAGTAGAACGGCCCTCATTCCGTGAACATAATCCTTAATTTCCCGTTTATACGACTTCTTTGATACGATTACGCCAGATTAATTGCCAGTGTAACTTGATATTCTTTATTTGCAGTGAGCACGTGGAATGACAGTATGAAAGTTCAAATTATAAAAGCACATCACAACTGGGTTGCTGTGGCCTACACACATTTTGTGACTGGCTATAGGTATGTACCTGTACATTTTATCTTTACAAATACAGAAGGAACCGGTGACGCGATAGGCCCAGAAGGAGATGTCATGACGAGCTGGATTCCTACCTACAGGATTGACTAGAAGTAACTAAGGACAGAGAAGAGTGGAAGAATGGAAGGAGACCTTTGCCCTGCAGTGGGACATGATTCTCATAATAATAAATAATAACACAGTTTATATCTAAAGGCTGTACCTAAAACTGATTAAATGATCATTTAATTTTACAGAGTGCATCTCAGGACAATTCTAATAATCCCAAACACGGTTAGATTACATTAATTTATTAGAGAGTTCGATATATCCCCTCCCCCTTTTCTTTTAGTCAGTCATCGACTACACGTATAAACAAAGCAATTTTACTTCTTACGACAGTTCTGCTGTGATCCTATGAGTTCTGTTCCATATCTTCGAAGTTCATGATCAGATCATAACAATATTTCTATGGGACCAACTTGCAAGCATAAACTTTCAATCAATAAAATAATTTTCAATATCGGTCCACAATTGACCGAGAAATTGTTGAACATACATAAAAACAATATATATACATATATTCAGCCAAACATAGAACCTCCTTCTTTTTGAAGCCGGTTAAAAAAGAGAAACTGACTGACTGGTATATCAACGTACAGCCGAAATTATGGGGCCAAGGAGCGTGAAATTTTGTACAAGATTTCCTTTTATTAATCGACTTCTAAAAAAGGAGGAAGTTCTCAATTCGGATGTTTGTATTTTTTTTGATAGGTAGACGAGCAATAAGAGAGGATTTTCCAAAATTTTTCATTTTTCCAAAATGAAACGGAGTCCAATAATTTGTATGGAGAAACTGAATTTCACTCGGGCGAAGCCGCTGGCAGAAGCTAGTGTATCATAATGTTAAAATATATTGTATAAAATTTATTTACAGATTAACTGACTCATGTGGTTGGTACGTAGTGTTCCAATCGCCAGTTCAAGACTCGGTAATAGAACGGATAGCGTTGAATGCTAAAACTGGTGGAGGCGCGGGCACGTCTAGTGGGACCAGCACGACCGGAACTGACGTCATGTTGGGCATAGCGAGTGGGGCGCATGTCCGACTGTGGGCATTCTCCACGCACAGCGAGCCTGTTAGACGTACTTTGGTTGGTGAGTGAAATTTTTATTGTTTTTTAATTTGTATTAAAGTATATTAAGTATATTGAGAGTTTTCAGTTCAACGATTTCGTTATTTTTCAACTATAGTTTATTCGCATTACGAAAATAGTGACTCATCAGTGCAACTGCAAAGTACTAGTGCAAAGCACTGTTTAATTTTAAAGCAAACTTTTTATCACACAGTTTTTTTTTAATATTAAGTTATTATTCCAGAATTTAAACATAATCTTTAGAATTTCCGCTTTCATTATTACGAATGGACGAGGTAATCGAGGTCTGTACTTTCTGAATAGTTTATTTCAACTGGCCATTGTGAAATCGGCTTTCTAATTTACTATGACCTAATTGGTCGAGGGACGTGGCTAAGCTGAGTGACAACGATGAATCACTATTTTCTTAACGCTATTTTTTTTTCTATATTTTTCTATTTTCTTTACTACAGTTTCCAACTCTTGACTTAATGGTATAGCAAATTTACGCATGCAAATCGAAAGACTTTGTAAAAATGACCATGATTACGGACAACATACCACATTGTTCAAATACATTTATCTTGTGGCCAAGCAATAAGTTCACTCAATAAATAGCCTTAATCAATGTCGAATTTGTTCATCTCCTTCCCAGGTACTTTCAACCTAGGTGTAAGAGTGGAACACCTACTCTTCGTAGGTCCCCAACTGGTAGCTTTAAGTGGCGCTGGCAGCCGTAGCAAAGCGGGAGTGTGGCACACCAGCACACAACACTGGCAGACACAAGACGTGGCGCATCTGACTACTTATGACACGGCCGGCTCGTTCCTACTGCTCGGCACTGCCACCGGAGCCATCAATTATATTGGTGAGTTGAACACAGGATGTGGCACACAGCACACAAAACGTGGTGCATCTGACCACGTATGAAACGTCCGGCTCGTTCGTACTGCTCGGTACTGCCACCGGAGCCATCAATTATATTGGTGAATTGATCACAGAGCGTTGCACACAGCACTAGCAGACACAAAACATGGCGCAGTACTATGATCAGTTAGAAGATATCATGACATGCCTGTGGCCTGCAAAGTTGACAAAGGAGTTTGAAAAGGTTTATCTAATTGACATTACTGAGTCACGAATTATCAGTAAAATTGTCGAATTATGATTGTTTCGTATCTCTCGTAACGTGAACGCAATTTGCATTGCGTAAAATATGAATATATATAAGTACTTAACTTTTTGCGTTATCCGACAGTAGGTACCTACCTGCCCCTCCGTATCCGATCCGATTATCGCCATGATCGTATCATGATAAGGTTTACGATAGATAAAGCATCTACGCAATTACTGACATTAATACATACTGCGATTAGCATAAATGAGATCATAATCTTTGTCTTGTTTTTATAGATATGATATGAGTAACTTGAATAAAAATACATAACGTTTTTGTAATATAGCTTATAATTCAGTTTATCTACAGCTATTTTTAATCGATATACCTATAAAAGGAGAAACTGACTGATTGGTATATCAGTGCATAGCCGAAACTACTGGGACTAGGAACGTGAAATTTTGCATAAATCTTTTATGACGTAGGTGATCACTAAGAGGGGATTTTTGGAAATTCAACCTACAAGGGAGTGAAAAAGGGGAAATTCATTTGTATACAAAATCTCATTCCGTGTACAAATATATACTTACTACAATATACGTGAAAGTTATCACAAATAGTAAATAATAAAGGCAGTCATTATAGGTTTTCGGAACTACCCTCAATACAACAATTTAAGGGGGTTTTACCGTTATGAAGGATTTTTATTTTGTGGGTTAAGAAACTTGAAACAAATTCTAATCAAAATGAATAAAGACTATCACCATTCGATTTTCAGAACTACCCTCAAAATATGGTTTAAGGGAAGTTAAAGTTTTTATGAAAACATTCTTGCGAACGAAGTCGCGGGCAACGTGCTAGTAACGCTATATTTGACCTTAGCAATACTAATTTCTAATAAGTTCCTTTTCGGGCCTTATGTAAGCTTACTTAAGTGTAAACTTTGCCACAGCACCTACAGATATCTCAAGACAAGTATGCGCTTCGAGATTCATTGCCTATCTTTGTTAAACTGTAGGTCGAGTATATCGTACAATTTCGAAACAACTTTAAGATTACCGAAAAGCAGTTTTCTGGTTGTTAATACATTTTTTTTTTCTTACTTTTCAGATATGCAAAAGTTCCCGCTTCGTATGAAGGACAACGATCTATTAGTGACGCAGCTATACAAAGACCCCAATCAGGAGCCAATTACAGCTATTTCTGTGTATCTCACACCTAAAACGAGTACGTATTCAAACATAATAGGTATAATACAAGTTGACAGTCCAATCATTTTAGGAATACACCCCTTCCCCCCTTCCTCAGACAGAAGACCAGTGAGTTTACTGAGAGTTCAGTTGCTGTGAGTTTAATGAGTTCTGTTCACTCTTTTTTTAGGTGGGATATCATCCAATGACTTCTCAATAAAGTTTATTCTATTCTACTCTCCCGCTAGAGTGAAACGAGATGGCGTGTCAGACTTTTACTGACAACAATCCTCCTGTGTTTTTCAGTTATTTTTTGCGGTCTGAGGCCACGGTCACTCTTTCAAATGTACCCACAGTCTAGTCCGCACTTTATGTTATTATAGAACTGGCGTTAAGGGGATGCAATTCGACATACGTTTTCACTATTTTTCATACAACCGCTCTTGCGCGATTTTGACGTTATTACACATTTTTCATTGGATATTTTGGAAACAGTATCTGGTGGATATTATTTAGGCATCTATTGAAATCAATTTATAAATCTGTGTAAAACTAATCCGGTAAAGACCTCTGGAAATCTGCTATTTTGCATGATTTTTGAAACTTCATAATTTACTCAAAAATTGAAAATGTCAAAAAAGTATAACAATAGAAGCCTTGCAAATTTAATTAAGATTCTAAATTGCAACAATATTTCAAAAACTTTTTAGTGTTTAAAAAAAAAACACGTATTCCCTGGAACAAGTTTTGTAAAATATTCGAGTAAATCACGGAATTACCGAATGCTAACAGAGTTTTTAGGCGTTATCTCTCTTTTTTCGCATTACTTTTTCATCAAACATCACGTTGGATTGCGTTAGATGAAGTAACAGGCTTTTAAACCATGCTCGATATTGACGATAAGCGAGTGAAAAAGGACCCTTTTAAGAACTGAATCCTCGAGCCATAAAACATTATTATAGTCTGTCTCGCTCTCACTTATTGAACTTATATGAGAACTTATCGTCAAGACACAAGGTGTTACACATTGTTAATGCTACTGACATTTATGGCCCGACTACACCGGTTCTTAACGTGAGTCCCACTGTGTTTATACATATACCTACTTGTCCATTGATAACCCAAACTGGCTAGTTACTTGGGGCTTTAAACTAACTACACTCGTATTCAATGCGCTGAGTGCGAATTGTTTTTACGTTAACGCGGTCGAAACGTTTACCGCGTTTGGTTCTCTGATTGGTTAAGAGCTTGGAGTGGACCAATCGGAGCGCCGAACGTCATAAAAGTGTCGTGTCGCGTTAACAAAAAACTAATTCGGATTAGGCACTCTGATCTGAGATTGTTATGCTATAGCGCAACTTGCAACTTGATAATTATGGTGTAGTCTTTTCATTTGAAGTTAACTAATAGATTCTACAAAACATTTATATTACATTGAATTCTATTTCTATCATGTATCATCTTTATCGTTCCATAGTTTGAAATTCGAATCTAATTACATCTCTTACATCACCAGTTTATTAACAGTTTCCTAATACAATGACAGATCTATGCGGCAACTGGATAGAAATAGCATATGGGACCCGCTGCGGATCCGTCCGCGTCATCGTGCAGCATCCTGAGACGGTGGGCCATGGACCGCAGCTGTTCCAGACCTTTACTGTGCACCAGAGTCCTATCACTAAGGTAAATACATATATTGACTAAAATGAAATATGTTTAAAAAAAAGTTACTCCACAATAGGTATTACTTTTATATCGTGGGTGCTTTCACGAACTTGTAAACTCACATACACAAGACACCCAGCCCTGTAACAACTATCTGTAAGCCATACAAATATTTATTCCATGCGGAAATCAAATCGCGACACGTAGCACAGCAACCATTCCCTCAACCACTGCGCCAACCGTTAACTCCGCAGACGTGGCGGAATCGATAGTTAAAGACTATAAGGCTTCGTTCTATTGTGCCAATAGAACGGCGCCTAAAACAGAATAAGATCTAAACAAGAACATTTGAAGCATGAATTATTATTAAAACTTGGTATAATAAATAACTTGCCACTCCAACTAACTGTAACGTCACTTGTGTTCCTTCAGTTGCCCTTTGCGTTCCAGGGCGGTAACTCTTTCGAACTATCCCCCAGCCTATGTGATGGACACTTGACAAAACCAATTCTTAATTGTCTGAAATTTGGGCTGCAGGATTGTTCGCCGCAGCCCTAGGACATACAAGCAACTGAAGGAACAGAGGTGGAGTTTAGCAAGTTGAATTCTGACACTCCCTTTCGCTCAACCCAGAACGGGAGAAGTATCACATACTGATTATAGTGTATTCGCGTTAAGATAATATTGACTTATCGTGGCCATGCCACTAAGCCATGCCCCTTGACCAATTAGAGCCGTATTCATACTGACCAGCTGAAGTAAGCCCTTCAAACAATAGAAACTATTACTAAACAACTTTTGTCAATTAAAAAAAAAAACCGGCCAAGTGCGAGTCAGACTTGCGCACAAAGGATTCCGCAACGTCCGTAGCAAACACGGCAAAAAAAATACGTTTGTTGTATTGAAGCCCCCTTAAATATTTATTTTATTCTGTTTTTTAGTATTTGTTGTTATAGCGGCAACAGAAATATATCATCTGTAAAAATTTCAACTGTCTAACTATCACGATTCATTGGATACCTGGTGACAGACGGACAGACAGACGGATGGACAGCGAAGTTTTAGTAATAGGAACTCTAAAAATGAATACTTCACCTATTTGTAAAAATAAAAGTGAAAATTCAGACTATTATGGTTAAATTTTAAAATAATTACTTACCTAATAATTATATTTGAAATTACTGTGTAATAAAAAGTTTGCTTCTACCCCAGTATGTATTCACCTTCACTTTGCTGTTGCACTGATACGTCACTATTTTCTTAACGCGAATAGACTATATATAACTGCTATTGACTAGTGACAGATACTCTGGTGTCTCCTTCTGCTGACCTATTTAACCAAACATTATTTCCCTCCAGGTATCTCTATCAGAAAACTACCTAGTCTCAGTGTGTAGCGAGTACAACCACGTGAGAACATGGCGCGTCACGCGGTTCAGAGGAATGATCTCCACTCAGCCAGGAACAACTCCCAAGGCCGCTTTCAAAGTTTTAGCATTGGAAGCGCCAACTGCACAGCCCCATAATGATTGTGGTAAGTAATCTCTACGTGGTGCATTTCACGATGGAGTAAGCCGAGTAATATTTTCCACCAATTTTTTTTTTTTTGCAATTATGGTAAAAGTATCATAAACAAGGCACAAAGCCACCCAATAAATTGTATGCTTTTTTTTATTATTTCTATCATAGAATTTGTGATTCTTAAAAATTATGGTGTCATTATTTTAATTATTTTTTTTTCATATAAAACTTTGCTTATAGGTACTGGCAGGCTGCCAGTCATAAATAAGTAATAGTCTATATATAATATTTAAAAAAAACTCAGGACCCGAAGTTCAGCGATCGCATTTGTCTATTAAATGTAATAAATTTCCACTGCTTCAGAAGAATGGAATCATTTTGATCCAGCCATGAATTTAACAGCTTTTAAATATCATCAACGTCTAATTAGTATCTGTGTTATAATGCGGTTTCAGGTCCTTATGGTGAACAGGATGAAGAACAAATCTTTATACAGAAAGTTGTTCCTGACACAGATACGTTATATGTCCGACTAGCGTCAAATGGCAAAAGGTATTCAATACAAACTTTTTTAACCTGCAATGAAAATATGAATCATTTGTAATGAACATAAAGGTCACAGTCCCATGTGCTATTTCTATGACTAACTTAGTCCCAATTCCTCAGGGTATGTACAATCCGTTCAGTAGACGGGTCAGCGGTGTCATGCTTCGTTGTAGCGGAGTGCGAAGGAGCGTTGCGACCGCGCCGGCTACTGTTATGTGGTCACCGGTCGGGGGCCACTCAAATGTGGGACCTCACAGCACCCATAGATAAGGCAGTTAAGCTCCCGCCTGTGCCCGGCAATGGAGGTATGGAAATTCTTATTTGTCTTGTAAAATAGAATAAGCTACTAGATTTTTTTATACACGTACTATCATAAATATCCATCTTACCACTAATATATTTTTATTTTGTTTACGTAATTGTATATGTCTTTTGGACACGGTCGTTCTATTGTAGATAGCTCATTCATGACTTTCAGGCGTGATCAAAGTCAAGAACTCATTTTTTTTTTCATTAAATCTCTAAAATAGTATAATATAGCCGGAATTAATGCATTATAGCATTTAGTCGCATTCAAAGTGAAATAATAATAAAAAAATTCTAAGCCTAAGCCCATCAACATACTCACAATATTTATAACAATGGGCCTGTATACTTAATTATAGCCTATCCACGTTAAGAAAATGGTGAGTCATCAGTGAAACTGCGAAGTAAAGGCGTTTTCATACTGGAGTAAAAAATAAACCATTACACAGTATTTTCAAATGTAATCATTAAATAATTATTTTTAACTTTAATCATAATCATTAGAATTTTCACTTTTAATTTTACGAATAGGTGAAGTTTTAAATTGGCAAAAGATGCGTCCGAACTGTTTGAAGAGCTTACTACAACTGGTCAACGTGAACACGGTTTTCTAATTTACTATGATCTAATTGGTCAAGGAGCGTGGCTAAGCAGAGTGACAAAGATGAGTCACTATTTTCCTAACGCGAATACACTATAGTTTGAGTGTACAAGTATTATGGAGCATAGGATATTGAAATGCTCTAATGGATATTTTATTTATTGATAGGATGGATGGCATACCTACATGCTAGTATTAATTGGAGTCTACAATAGAAGCCACTATGTTTGAATTGTATGTGATTTATTTTATTTTTATGTTAACTTGTAGGTAGTCACCCTTAGGTACCCTTACCCTTGTTAACCTTGTAAATTTCGAAGAATTAAAAAAACTGTTATATTTTGTCAGACATAAGACGATAATGCTTTTTGTCTGTCTCTCTCTTTCTCTCCCTCACACAGCCAATGCATATTATGGGGGTGACATTTGTCCTTCTGTTGCCGAATATGCGCGTTATTTCGTTAATGAAAAGGATTTTTATTCTAACAACAATAAGGTATATTTTTGAATACGTTAAGTATCGCATATATTCTTACCAACCGATTGAAGTTAAAGCAAAAGGAAAATATAATTCCCGACCAATCTCACCATATGAGTGTTTCCTTCAGCAGCGGAGGGCGACGAATCTCCAACCCCTGACGGGGGCCCGACCCCAGACGAGCTGGTCCGATTGCTGTCGGCGTGTGACCTGGACGCGACGCCGGCGCCCGTGGTCCCGCAGTCCCCCAATCGGCCCATACAAGCACCATGAAACTCGGCCTCCAGAGTGTGCGGAGCCCTACTCAGGTTTTACTCTTTAGTCGTCAATGCTTGACATGATCTGACTGTTTTTCTTTGGAGTTGTTATCTTGTCTTTTTTTTAATGTGTCGATAAATGTAGTCAATGCATTAGGGTACATAAAGGTCCTAACTTTTTGAGATAACTTTTTATCATTTTGAATCAAAGTTATGCACTGTGTACCTATTGCTGATACTTAATCAGCCATATACTGGACGTAATGGAAAGATGTGATCATATTCAACAATAGATCGTCATAAACAATTTTCTATAAGAAAGTCATAGTACCAAAAAAACAACTTTTATCTTCCACACAAAATTTCACCACCTGTATCCCTACAACTGATGACAAAAAATTTAAATAAAATACGACCACACCTTTCCTTTACACTGTTAGTGGGTATCGCAGGTGAGGGAATAAAGCTGAAATTACAACTTCAGATATATAAAATAAATAAAATGCATATCATACACCTTTTTCCCCGCAACCTTTCGACATAATCTCCTAAATGGCACGGTAACAAAACTGACCAAAAGTATTTTTTCGAATAAGCTTTTTAATGTTATGTATCATATGCGATAAAATAGATAAACATTGATAGACTTCGCATGTAAATATAAAATTGATATCAAAACTATTCGTAAATTCGACTAACTTGAATAAATATTGCCAATTTTTGCCTTATGATACACTCAAAATGTCTTAATCTAGTATTTGTGTGGATAACTTATATTGGTGTTCAATATTGTTCGTATATTCTTTTATCACTAGATTGTAAATAAATTGCAATTTTCATTGTTCAAGTGTCCGCCTATTAATTCACTTTTCATCGCACGATAACTATGTGAAGTTTGCAATTTTATTTAGGTTAGAACTCAGAACTTTAACTAACATAGAGAGTAACAAACATGGACAATTGGTTAATTGACTATTTTTTTTATGATTTGTATCAAAGTAAATTTATTTAAAATCGCAAATAGAAAAAGAAATTAAAAACCGCATCAGAAACCTTTAAAATTTGGCTAAGGGGAAACAATCAAGTAATTAATAAGGATAAACATGCAGAAATTTGACGTCACCGCCATCAGGTTACGTGTAAAGAGGCCGCAAGATATCCCCACCAGGCCGAAACTTAACCTCATTCCAATATTAAAATGCTAATTACTGCTTCATTTAGTAAGCAATTTTGATTTTTTCAGAAAAAGAATTCTTTTTAATGTTATTTTTTGTTTAGTATAAATTATTGTACAAAAAGTAGTGTGTTTACACATGAAAGAAACAAAATACTCTCTATGTTAGTGATTCCTCTGAAGGTTAAGCAAATAATATTGTTTTTTTTTTTACCATGGTGACTGAAAAGGATATATATAATATTTGACTTTTTTAAATGTACTTGCTTTTTTATTTTCAAGTCTCCTGCGATATGATGACAACACACTAAGTTTTTTGATAAAAAGCTCGTATGTTACAGGGTTCTGTTAAATTATTTATAATGAAATTATATGGGCAGATACTGCGCTAGGGCTCATCGACTGGTAGAAGAAGCATTATATCGCTTTCTAAGTGAAGAACAATCACACTTAGTCCCACTACACGGCCATTAACATTATTATTATAACGGCGCATTTCACCAATTAAACTGAATGTGACAATGATCATGGCATTGATACTGGCAGCTCTTGAAATCAGTTTAGATGTGCTGGTTGCGTTAAGTTTAATTCGTGAAATACACCCTTAGTTACTGTATATCCTATGTGACTGTTGCGGCCAACTAACTCAATTCGCCGGACCGTTAACAACAAAACTAGCGGCCTGAATGATATAACAGGCCTAGCTGTTTGATTGAATGGCTGACATTCAATCAAACAACTATGTCGGTTAACTAAATGTCAAATTAAGCTGTAGCCAACTAGCTAACATTTCCTACTACCTAGTGCAGTCTTTGCGTTGGAATGCCTACGATAGGGTTTCGTCAAGTCTCGAATTATAACAGTGATCATATTATTTCGATTTAGATTTTATTACGAGTCGTTTTCGTGTAGTTATCGAGTGCAAAGTTTAATCGCGTGTAAGACTGATTTGATTCACAAGCTCAATCACGAAAAAAACCCTATCTTGAATTGTTTATTTTTGAATATCAACGTTTTGTAATAATTAAGTATACCTATATAATAATTTAATATTAAAACAATTGTACATGTTGCTGAAATTAAATTAAATTAGATAGATGTGAGCAATTTTTATGTAAACGTTTCTTGTTAATTTAACACTGCTGATTATATAAAACTATATCAAATGCATTTAATAACAGAGTGTTAACAATGTAACATTGAACAGACAAATCTCTATTCTACTTCAATTAAGGTTCATTATTATATACTGAAATATACTTTGTTTTAATGCAGCTGATTATACGTTTTTATCATTAACTTTTCCTAGTTTGATAACTTTAAATCATCTAGATGTCTATTTTTGAAAAAAATTATATTAAGTAGATAGGAAATGTCATATCAATGTTTAGTAAAAAATCGAATTAATGTGCTTTTGTCGTGTAAATTGTCGAAAAATATTTAAATGAAATTTTGGAATCTGTTGGAATAATGTCAAAATGTGCGTGGTCGTTGACAGTCGCATTTAATTTATTTGAAAGAGCTTGAATATTTTAGAGCGTCATTTCGAGTTTTTTGAAAGAGTAGTGCAGAGTGCACACTGCCGTACAAGTATCAATGTTGCCCACTTACACTTTCATTAGTTCGTGACAGCACCAAACAGTAGCACGTGGATAAGTTTATTTATTTATTTCTACCTTATTTCAATGTGGGCAATATTAATATTTGTTCGCCGTTGACTACAACGCCTTAGCTCTTTGCGAAGTCTGCATTGTTAGTAGTGAATGAGCCTAAGTAATAATATAGGAAAAATAATATTAAAATATATTTTCTGAACGCATCGTACTTGGTTCGAAGTGAAGTAGATATTTGTCTCTATTTAAATTTTATATGTATTTGTGTATCTTTAAACGAGTGTATGCTATTTATGGTGTAAATTAGAATGAAATTAGATTGTTCCTAGATAATACAAAGTTATGTATATACGGAGTAAATAAAATATTATTTACACATACAATGTTATCGTTATTTTACAAATTGAGTGCTAGAGACACTGAGTTTTCTTGCCATCAGTTTTTTGAGTGCTTTATTAAAGTCTTTTTTATATAGCATGGGTAGGACAACATCAAGACGAAAATATGCATTTTTAAGATGTGAGAACCATTTCTCCTTTTCTATATCGGATTTTACATTATATGAATCCGATAGCTGTCACCCCACACCATCCTATCTTGATAATATAGGTATAATTTCAGCTCCCCTCCATAACTCACACCCAGCTTGCTTAGTGCTAGCAAGACAGTTCCACACAGCTCAATATCTTCACATCAAAACACTTGTGCGAGAAACTAAAACTCTGAAGTTCTCCGCACAATCGTGTTACGTAAACATCAAAATAATTCCAAATGAGATAACCCAACTGAAATGTCTTTTTAGAATTTTTTTAAGTGACAATTTTTATTAAAATCTATATATATATAAATCAATGCCACTTTTCGTTGTAATTTTATAACTCAAGAACGGGCTCACCTATACAAACCAAATGTTTAGGCTTTGTTCGGACTATTTAGTGGATGGTTTATGTGAAGTTTGCACAAAATTGGTCGAGCTGTTCTTCATTTATCACTTTATTAGGCGGTACGAATTTCGCCGAGTCAGCTAGTGCCGTATAAAAAGCATGGGTTCCAATGGAATTTGAACTTCAACAATTTTGTTGAAGTTCTAATTCAAAGACTTGGCGTTTTATTGTTCCAAAATTTGCAAATTATCTCGAATATAAAACTTAAGTATAGTAATAAAAAATACGAAAAGGCATCAAAGGTTTAAATAAAAGTAGTTAATAATCATGTAAGTTTATTTTATGACAAGTAATATCGTTGTTTTACAAACATTCTCACGTCACACATCATTATAATTAGTTTTAAATAACAATATATCAATTGACTAGTGAGGCAATATGTTGCGAAGTATCCATGCGTGCAAACCCTGTCTAATTGTTATTTTTACGTTTTTACAGATATAACAAAAAGTATGGCACACACAATAAATTATGAAAAAATTTTTTCACCACGATTGTCCATACAATACAGTCTAGTAGTAGTCTGGATTAAAATCACTTTGCTGAATATTGATTTTAAATTGCAGACCCAGAACAAGTGGTAAAACAAAACATCATAAATGAAAAGCTTTTAAACAATAGAAAAATAGCAAGTTTCTTTTTTTTTCAACCACACTCAAATGACTGGTACAATAACAACAGGACACCCTATTGTTAACCAGTGATTTGATTAACAGAAAGGTGTAGTCATATTTTAAAAATTGCTTCTGCCCATCGAAATGAACAATTTTCTTTTAAGATGTCACAGTCACAGTTGAATCCCAATAAAAAAAAAATCTACCTCCCATACTAATTATGATAGACCAGGCACGAGTCAACAGTAGGGTTCCGCGCACGCCTCAAAGAGATGTCAGCTAAACTGAAAGCTCCCAGTCCGGTAGATACCTGTTAGACCTGCGGGAACGTCTGAAAGATTGGTCATGGCCCTAGAATGCAAAGGGCAACTGAAACACTGAGATGAATTTTAGTCAGTAAAAGTCTGATACGCCCTCTCGTTTCACTCTAGAGCGAGAAAATTCATTGGATGATTTGCCACCACGAAAAAAAAAATGTACGGTTTTTTCCTATTGAGAATCATCTATGACTTCCTTAAAGTTGTTTACTTCCATGGGCAGACGCTGTTTTAAAAATATCACCAAACCTTTCCGTTCCACGCTATATAATCATACATAACAAAATTAATCATCATCATCATCATCATTTCAGCCGAAAGAAGTCCACTGCTGGACATAGGCCTCCCCCAAGTGACGCCACAACGACCGATCCTGTGCGTCTCGCATTAATAAAACAAAATTAATAAAACACTGCAAATATCGTCAAAACCTGCGCGAATAAACAAATATTACCCTGCAAATCTAAACCAGTCTGCTACAAGAAAAAAAACGATGTTTCGCACTATTGCTAGATAGCGCTAAACTCTACATTTTCACTTTATTTTGTTTATTATGGTATGGGTGCATTATTAGTATAGCAAAATACGGCACTATAGCTGATACTTGCAACAGTCAGAATAACGTAGATTTGAGGCATTGAATTTAATAAGGCTACGTAAATGTTCAATTCTAGCAAATACCTACCTTGACTTAATAACACTCGTATAATAAAAAAAAAAATGAGTTCAGCGCCATCTAGTGAGAACATGCCCACGCTTGGACTCGTAGCTTTCACCAAAGAAGGATGCAAATCCTGAGGCCCTGCCACGAGCTCTTCATGCGATCCATTTGACGACCTAAACTGATGAGCTATATAGGGTGTATAGCTCCGTCTCCTTGCACAACTTGCATTTTGACACGTCGTGGTAAGGCCCCTGGGCCTCAAGTCTGCTATTACAATAGTGTCAGAATGGTCAATCATTGATTTCATAATTGTTGATTTTCACAAGTTTGGTAATCTACTAATATAATGGCGTCATTATGACTTTCCAATGGTCAACCAGTGACACTCCATTGAAAGTAGTGGCATAGGATGGTAATCTCGTACATATTGACAAATAAATGTCTGATGTATGCGGCAATCTGCCAAAATTTTGACAGTTTCTTTGATCAGTGACCTACCATTAGAACGTCATTGAATAATCATTGCTTTTAATAAGCTCGGTAATGTCATTTTACCACAACTCTAGTACGAGACCATTGACCGATCAATGATCAATCATTATGGATTAACAGATTACGAACTTTTAGCAAAATGACAATGGGATCGTGTTGGAATGACGAATTTATAAAATTAGCAGACTTGGGCCCCTGGTTCCACCTTTCAATAGCTGTGAGTGTTACATAGTTCGATAGGTATTTTTGAGCTGAATTAAAGTTACTTTGGCGCAAAGTTTCAAATCTTAGTCCCTTCAAAGCTATTTTATTTAACATGTTCAAAAGCCAAAAAAAGCACAAATTATTTTTCACCTCAGCAGCTCAAACATGTAGATTTTGCTGCGTCAAAACAGTGTGCAAAATCGCATTTTTAGCAGCCCACGAGGGTCCATCTCGTACACTCCGTGAAGGTGATGCGAATGCAAGGTGGAGAGCGCGTGAGATGAAGTAACTTTTTTTTTGCCCACCATAGGTACAATGGAGAACATTCTAACTGCACTGCGTTCTGTCTATTTCCCGCCCTTATAAGAAAGCGAGTGAAAAAACAAGCCATTTAATCACGAAATACGCTATCATTATTAGTTTCATTTGTAAAAAAATGTATTTGATTAACCTAATTTTGGAAAAATAATAACGTACCTTTAACGTAAAGTTTATTTGAACTTATAATTCCAAGTCAATCCAAAGATCCATTACAAAGCAACCCGTTTTAAGAAAGCAACCCGTTTTAAGAAAGGGCAATTTCATACTTTAACCCCTATTAGTAACTTTTTTCAGCTCAAAAAAGTATTTGAATAACTATGAACGGACTAAGATTTGGAACTGGTAACTTTTTTCAGCTCAAATTACCTATACAATGATAGAAGCACCTAGCAATTGGAAGGTGAGACCAGATTTCATAGAAACCCTGACATCATCCTTTGAAGCTAATTTAGTTTACTTAAAACAGTACAACATTTCAGAGATCTTTGTCATGAAATCATTACTGGGTTATGAAAATACTTTCTAATTACACACTATAAAAAAAGTCCACATTTGCTTATAATGTTGAGTTTAATATTGTGCTTGTACAACTTCAATGAATATGTCATTAATTTAGACTTGTAAAAAAGTTTACCAAGCCGGAATTGTATAAAAGTAACATGAACTGAAGGCACTGGCATTGTACTATTTCTAACCTTAATAACAAATTAAGGCACACACCACACACTAGTAACGACTCGGCAACCAAATAACACTCCCTTTTTGTTTGTGTAAAAACTACTGTTCGCACAATTTAAAGCTAGTGTACACAGTCACACTAATACACACACATTTTATCATACTTTTTATTGATAATAACATACTTATCTTCCCTTGTTCATTAATATTAGTAGTAACCATAGGATAAAGTTGTACTATATTTTACTGTGATTAGAATTCAGAGGTAAAATTACTTATGTTAGTGATTATCAGGCAATACTGGAGTGTTACTATTTAATTACGCATTGTCTTTCTGGCAACACCCATGTCACAGATATAGAAACCAGGGGCGGCTGTACGTTAAGTGCACTCGTGCGCCGAACTACCAGGTTCAGAAAAATCATAAAATTCGTAATGTACCTATCTGTTTAACTTTCTGTTCATTATTCTAAAAAAGCAAAATTATGACGAAACCATTTCAACTCTTTACTATAAGTGTTAAGGTTTATTTTTGCAGTAAAGAAAATTTCTCGTGCGCTAGGCAAAGCGCACGGCGACCGCTCATACAACTTCTATGAAACACGAACTAAGACGCCTGGCGCGTGAGACAGAGATAGTTTAGTAGAAAATGTACTGCAAAATATTCCCGCTCCCGTGCGCCGCTCGAGCGAGCCGAAGGTTACCGAGAGCACACGAGGTGTTACGAAATTCGCCCGAGCCGGCCGGCTCACTCACTGCCACATCGCGATAGGGTTGCCATTTTTTAATAAAAATAACGTATCATATTTTTTAGTACGAAAAATGTATTTGAATGAAAGTATTTTTCAAAATTTTATTTATGTGTTGGTTTTTTCTCTTAAAAAAAAAAATGTACTGTTTTAAATACACTAACAGTTTTTTCCATGAGGTATTTTTACATTTTTGGAAACGTATTCGTGTTTCAAGGTAGAAGCCTCGATAAATAGTTCAGTAATTAATCATATTAGTGTTTCTTTTTATGTATTACAGTATAGATTTTAAATAGAGTATTCTCATAAACTTTATTTTTATGTAAAAGTATAAAATATATTTACCAAAAATAAAGTAAAATACGTAATTATGAAGTATGGTTGGCAACCCTTCATCGCAGACGCGCGTGTTTTTGTTTGTAATTTTGTGTTTGTTTACATTTTACGTATTACTGTGTTGTGGTAGTGTGTAATAAATGAAAATCAGATTTTAAATTGGCGGGGCCACCTAGGCCATGTCTTAATTTGAAACAGGAGTGTAAATCCAAAAACAAAACATTTACGCGGAGTTTTAAAAGTGAAATGTACATTAAAAAGAAATGGTTGTGTGGATGTGAGCAGCTCAATACTTTGTTTTGTTTTCCTTGTATTGTTATTGGCGGTGAATTGATTTGGACGAAATCAGGAATTAGTGATTTGACGCAGGTAAGTGAATAAAAAAAATACATGATGCATCGCAAGTACATCTACAAAATTTGTTTGTGTTGGGCACCGTAGATATTCGTAACCAATTAAATTCTGTTTACAGAACCAGTATAATAAAATTTTACGAATAAGCTAATAAAGGTTTCACGCAATTATCTGATTAACTAATTTCGCAAATACAGTCTACATAACCACATTAGTAGGTATATTGCGCATCCATAATGCTTTTTTTTTTGGACCTGTGAATTCGAATACCTAATAAGCTGGTAAAGTGCACCACCTCTTCTATGATCCACCAGCCGCCACTGATAGAAACAACATTTTGCTAGAGTAATATTATTTTAATTTTACTTAACAAAATGGAGGACTCATCTGGATGGATGTAGCCATTGTCGTAATTTATATCTTATTATTATTTTATCAGCTTCCTATACTAAAATTATTTGTTAGGGTGATGTTCTACCGTTTACTACTTAGTAACAATTACTTTTTGAGTATGAAAATACGTTTCGGTTGATAAATTACAAATAATGATGACTCTATAAACAAAACCATAAAACCAGTGATGCACGAACGCGTTGCTCAGCGTTACGCTAAGTTTGGTTACAAAACCAATGTCACGAAAGGAGTTATTCCAATGTTACATTCGATCATGACCTGTACCCTGACGTTTAAAGTAAGATTATTTCATTCTTATTTCCAGTGTGGGTAAGAGATGGCGCTAGACAACCGGTATAGCTCTGTCTCTTACCCACACCGAAATAAGAATGAAACAATCTTACTTTGAACGTCATGGTAACCCCACATATCAGTTGCAGTTGATTTTTAGGCCAAGTTATGTGTAAGAATTTAGAATATAATGAAATTCAATTTGCCAAAGCCATTTCAAACTGTTACATAGAAGGTTCTTTAGCGGTGTCAAATTTTAAGTCAAATCTCAGTTTTCAAAACATTAACATTACACTGAATACTGGTCGACAGTCCAAAGGGAAACAGTATATTATTTATATTTTTTTTAGTAAACTGTACAGTACCCGAGCGAAGTTATGACAAATTGCGCTTTAGAATGGGACTGTTAAAAAAGTATGAGAAACAAAAACAAAACTTTACTAAGACATAGTTTTCCTAAAAGTCTAGCCATATTTACGGCAGGGTACTGGCAAATGAGATACTGGTAGCAACATTTGTAATAATATCATAAGGTTCAAGTTTCCCAATGTAATCTGTTGTCAAAAATATCTGGACTAGTCAAAGGGTTGAGCATGAAACACCATAGGCTTAATCCTACTAGGAAATTACCTATGATTAATACTCGCTGCATAGGTGGGAACTCTGATATTTCGGTAAAGTTTGGGAATCCCATGTGGTTGCAGAACATGTGTGCGACTAGAGGAGCGACAAAGTGTCCTGAAAAAAAAAATATTAGACTTAAAAAGCTAATTTGAACGTATGTATTTTCATTAAATCAATGAGGATAAATTAAAAATTGAGAAGAATGATTAAAGATAGACACAATTTACTATTGTTATTTTGTATATGAAAGAAGTTGATTATATTTTTTCAATACATTTACTCTAAACCTCGGTCTTATCCCTACCGCTTTTAGGGACGCAATTTACTGTTTTTCGCACGTGTGGAAAAGTGCGCTCGCTCGCACCCGCCATAATTAATTACATTTATCGTATCAGGCTGGGCGGTTTGCAACTCCCACGAGTCGCGCGTCAACCACTGTTTATTTATATCTTCATAAGTGTATTGAAAAACTTCGTTTGATACATATGGAAATGCGAATACCGTCTTGGTCACAATGACAAGCTTTCTCCACTTGTTTCAAAATGTACTATTAAAAGTATGGTCCTTAATCAATGATTAAAATATCCATATTTAATACTACCCACCTGTTCTTACAAACAAATACGCCGAATAAGCACCAAACAAACTTGTGTAAATAAACTGGAATGCTGAAAATAAGTTATGAATAAATATATTGATAGTGTAATCATATTAATAGGTACAATTTGTGTATTTCCTATTGCTTGTATTATATAGCAATCAATACAATCAATATTATATGTCGGTAACATGCCATTCTATCTAACACATTACCAATAAATATGGCATATATGTATAACATCATAGCAGGATTTGGATGCCCATTATCCTATAATGATTATAGTACACACAGGCGAATGTAAACGTAAGCTACTTTTGGAAGACAACATAAACACAAACAAACAACATAATTGTCTCAATGCCACCTGCAATCTCACCTTATCAACTCACATTATGTTTGCCACCTGGCTTTAGGTATAAGCTTCAGGCAGGCATAATCAAAACTATGTACAACATGTATCAAAATAAATGCACATCCTGAAATAGTATGTTCAAAATCGGCTACCAAACCAATTTCAGTAATTATTTAAATGGGTAATCTTTAGTCCTAAAATACCCAAGAATAAATTTTAGATGTAAAAAAACACCTATTTCTTGATAAAACTTGATTACGTCACTAACGTGTTTATGTATGTAGACAAACATTCTAGTATCATTGCATGCACTACCTATGTAGTACACAGACACCACCAATTTAGTGTATTGAATCCTATATTATTACCCACCAAATAGGATTTATAAAAAAATTCTTTAAAAAACACTACCTAAAGGCATTTAAGTAAAATTTCAGTGCTTAAATTATTATTTTGGAATGACTTGGGGGAGGCCTTTACCCAACAGTGGGACAGTAAGGGCTAGTAAAAAAAATATATATATTGTAACTTAACTTTCTAATTGGAGTATATTGTTACGCCGTGAAACTTGAACACGCCATTTAAATCAAGAGTAATATCAAATAATTAAAATGCATTGCTGCACGAACCTTCTACAATGGAAGTACGTACCCAGTCCTGGAATGATCTAGAAAAGTCCGACATAAAGTACCTACCACTATTATTATTAAATAAGGTTAATAGGTATCTACCTGATTAGAGAATTCGTACCTTCCTTAGTTGACAATAGAGTCGAAATTCGCGTGATAGGAGAGAGGTACATGTTTGTAAAAAATAATTTATCTAATAATAATATAATAGACGACAATTTTCTGGAGACAAAAATAAAGTATCTAGAATGTTCCTGGCTTTTCATATAAATACGAGCTCCCGACCGGAAGTGAGTAAATTTGTTTTCGACTGCGAAACAAGTGCGATACCTAAGTGTATGAAGTGATCTACCTAACGACCTGAGCGATACTTAAAGGAACTCTAGTGTACATTGTGATTTGGATTATTAGTTGATTGGACAAATTTGTTATTGTTTGTGGTGAATAAAGTTCTCTGTTAGTAAACCGGCATTTAATTACTCACATTCGTAACAGTATAAAGGTGTGTATTTTTCGAGTTACATGTTGTATATTAGGTTAATATCATTGCTCAAAGAACAGTGAAGTGAAGAAGCCTTGAAGGGCAATTTTAAATACCACTCATTAGAAAATGATTGGTATCTAAAATTAAGTCGTAACAATTGGCTACCTATACTGAATACTTGCCAAAATTGTTTTACAATCACAAGATTATCTAACATTTAATATCTATTAATTATACTTACTTGAAATCATGAGAGCTGTCTTGAAATTAAATCCAGCTTTCATCTGTTCATACATGTGATGGAAATGAGCTGAAAAAAAACATACTCCAATTATATTCTTGTCACCACTGTAATACAAATGATGTCATGTAAGGTTGTTATGTGGGCCTGTTCTACCTTGAATTAATGATGTGTCACAATAATATATCAGACAGTATCTTTTCAGTGTTTACTTAGTACTGTTAATATTACAATCTTGTAAATAGACCTTTGATTGTAATGAAAACAATATATCCGCCACCGTAAAATTGAAAATACAGTTACATTTAGATTATAATCTATATAATACCATTAGATTGTAATCTATCTCGTGAGATTATAAACTGTCGAAAGATTGTAAGCCGTAACATACTGCTAGATACAATTTGACGCATTATTTTTCGGTAAATTATAATCTATCGAAGTGAAACTGTTAAATTACAATTTGTCGCGCATTAAATTGTCAACTGTTCGAAGGCTGTCGCTGATTGGTCGGTCTTACAGTAAGCCGTTCTGTGTCCTGAGCAATAGGAATGAAACACAGATGTGAGTCAAATAAAATAAATGCGCTTCAAGAATTGTGGCATCAATATACGTATAAAACACTGATTGTTTACATTCGAAAACAAACGAATTAACCAACAAATATGGCGACATGATGTTTAACCAATCAGCGCGCGAGATGCATTCAGTTCTATGCCATTTCACAATTTGACGATTTCACTTCGATAGATTATAATTTACAGAAAAGTAATGCGTTAAATTGTAAGTGTAATGCGTGAAATTGTAAGTGTAATGCGTTAAATTGTAAGTTTAACGCATTACTTTTCTGTTCCAAAAATTTCAATTTCGCGAGGTAGGTTATAATTATACGGTAATTCCGATTATACTGTGATATATACAAGAGAAAAAATCTAAAAATATATTATTATGATAGCTTAGGTTAAAAGCAGTTGGTAAGTGTTAGTTTTAATTCATAAAATAACAAAATAAATTTTTATTTTCAATTCGAAGTTTTTAGTTTTTATTATCTGTTCTTTATCACCATGAAATAGTAGCCATGTTATTACGTCATTCGGCTGTGTAAACTAAAGTGACAGCTGTCAAATGTCAACTGATCGGCCATACTGAGCGCATTTGTTTACACAACCAACTGAAGTCACGACAACAGAGTAAATATGGCGTCCACTATTATATGGCGTACACGTTATTAGCACTATAGAATTTAATTGAGACACCGGGTCTTGGTACAGGCCATGGTCCGGAGCGAGGAGGAGTGACAGGCGGTCGCCTCCGTCTGCCCCAACTGGTCCTTACGCCCCAACCGCCGCCGGGATTCCGATCCTGATTTCCGGCCACCGTAGGCGCGGGCTTGCGGACGGCGAGCCATGAGTGGCTCGCTGTCCGACCGTCCGGTAACCGTCCGGACCGAGCCCAAGTCGTCGACAGCACGTACTGTTCCACGCGCGCCTAAGGGAGATGTCAGCAAATCGTAGGGGCCCAGCAGGGTCGAAGCCTACTGGGGCCACAGGTAGTGTGAATATGAAACCCGGGGCCCTGGGACGAAAACAAGGAAGGAACAGGAGTGGGTTTTTAGTCAGTAAAAGTCTGACACTATCTCCTGGTCCGCCCAAGAGCGGGATTTGTCATTAGATGATTTACCCACCTAAAAAAAAATATCTGGGCAACTAAAAAGGGACAATTTAGATATTGAGGAATTATTTAAAGTACATATTACCTATACCGAAGAGAAGTGGCCCAGCAAACACAGCAGTCATGGGTTCCACACACTGGATCAGCAATGGTATCATGCAAGCTCTAAAAACCCACTCCTCACTCAGCGGGGCCATGAAGTGGTTCCTCACCCACACAAGATCCCGCCAGCTGGTTAGCCAATACATTGGCTCTGCATAGAAAAGAAAATATGGTTCAATAAGTATGATTAAATAAAGTTTCTCTTACATTTAAGAAATAAAGTAGCAGTAAAACTATTACACTAATAAATCATAGGACTGTATTGTAACTTCAATTTAATTAAATACAATTAGACATCATAAATGAATTATTCATTTTTTTTTTTATTTACTAACTACCCTAAACAGACCGTTTTTATGGAAACATTCTCAGAAACAATATTGCGGGTAAATTGATAGTGTACCAATAAGATTTCAGTACCTGTAATATTGAAAATCCAAATAAATAAATAAAGATTAACCTTTTGAGTAGCATAATTAGAGACACAATAGAAAGACAATGACCGAGCGAACACCGGCGTTCGCTTGGGATTTAATGAATTAAATACCAATAAAACATAAATAATATACTGGTAACAAATGACAAGATTACAAAAAACATTATTACCTGCATACAGTTTCCAAATTCCAGATAAAAACTGCATAGTTAATGGACCAAAAAAAAGTGTAGCAGTCAAAATTAGTGGCGAAATCATAGCTGGTATGATACCACACCACCGCAGTCCAAGCTGCTCATACAAGTCGCCTTTACTTAAAGATTCTTCTGTGATAAAACACGAAACCAGAAATGGTGCCATTAACATCATTACAGACACACTAAAAAATCTTCTTTTAATCGTAGACGGATGATCTCTGGAAATAATTACATTAATGGTAGCTAGGACATCCTTAAAGCAATTCATAATCAATAATTTTTATTCATTTACCTGCTCAGTGTAGTTCTCCATACGTACAGGCTCGCAACATATGAAAATGTTAGGAAGATACAGGCACAAACAGACAAACTACACTGACTTACACCAAACCAATTATTGAAAGACATGTCTAATAAATAAGTACAAGCACAATATTACCACAAATTACATAAATAAAATAAAGAAAATTAGGGCACCATCACATTTTAAAATGTGACAGCTAGTGTTGAGATTTTATCCGACCAAACACTCAAAATGGATAAATACTCAATAAATATCCGTTTTTACACGAGTATTTATCCAAATCATGGATAAATACTCACTACAGTTTGGATTGCGTTATTTAGCTTATATCTTGTTATTTTATCAACGGAAGGATTGAAATAATAAAAATACAGAAAATATAGATTTGTAACGTGCTTTATTAATCACATTTAATATAAACACTTCTATTTTTTCTTTAAAAATACTAACATTCTAATACTAATTATAAGAAACACAAAAACTAATAAATATTAACAACGTAATAGGAATATATACAAACTAAAAATAATAATATTTACAAACGGGTAGAAAAAGAAATTATTGGGCATCAAAAAATTCATCCACATCGATATCAATAGGAAAAGTGCCCAGAACGCTGGCAGCATTGCCACGTTGGATAGCAATGCTGATTCGTTGCCGAAGACAAGCCCAGCCCTCTGGTCACGCGAAGAGTCGACCAGTTGTTTGCTGATATCATGAACAACTCGATGAGCGCTCGGACCCCATGGCCCTAGTGTTTCAACCCCAAACGGCTCAAAGATATAACTTCCGATGAGGTTATTATATTTACGCCCTTTGAGGT
Source organism: Mythimna vitellina (assembly GCA_949316375.1). Classification (NCBI taxonomy): domain Eukaryota; kingdom Metazoa; phylum Arthropoda; class Insecta; order Lepidoptera; family Noctuidae; genus Mythimna; species Mythimna vitellina. The sequence continues at coordinate 8,466,962 of OX438703.1, read as the reverse complement.
TTTCTGCACTTGCAGCAGCCGCCCCAGCACAACCTGCCGTACTCAGAAGATGGGATGGTGCAAGGGTGTCGACACATGTTGCATCCCACACCAAAGGCCTACCTAACTTCCAGGGCATTATGGTCATCTCGTCTGGCCTCTTTCCATCGTCGCGTGCCAAGCCATTGGGTTCTAGAATAGCTGGTACCCCGGCGGTGACAAGAGCTCGACGGATGATGTCATTAATACTTGCGTGCCTAGCTATCCGACCAGCGCTTCTACTGCAAGATAGGCCATGGTGTCCGAGGCGGTCGACTGCTTCACCGCATTGACACCGATGTGGAGCTCCGCTTGGAGCACCCAGTCGCAGGCATGTAGCGATCCGGAAGGTGGTGTCACTCAGCATAGTACCTATGTTGGGCGACGGTACGACGGTACGGTGTCTGTAGCCAGAGGCCCGACTCCCATTCACCCACAGCCAGTAGGCAGGAACGCTCAGCAGTATTGGTGGACGTGTTAATAAGGTTATTTCGTACCAAACTGCAGAGTGGCTCATCCTACAGTCTCTGGGAAGATGGGTTCTCGGGCAACGCCTTGTTCGGGCAAGCCATTTTCCAGGCGGTTACGGCCTCGGCCAAGCACGACACCTCACAGCTAACCAATGATGGACTCAAAATTCTATTGGTCAACTGTTGAGTGCTGTGGACCGAAGACAGGAACGCCGGTAGGCTTACACTAGAAATTTTGCGGATGCCGAGCCCACTAAAACGAATGGGTAGCGTAGCTTGTAGCCACGCTCGGTCATCCAGGGCCACATTTAAAATGGAAGTCAGAGTATATCGAATGGCCTGATCAATTTTGTCCAAGAGATGTGGCTGCTTCCATAAAGGGGAAGAGCGAAGAAAATACATGAAATTTGGTGCAAAACAACAATACCGTATGAGGGTGAAAGCCGAATGTAGGTTAATTTTGCATAGTCTTTCCGAAATTTTGTTATAACGTTCAATTTTGTCGTCAATGAATAATGAAAAACTGTCTTCCAAAATTGGAGAACCTAGGAAGTGCAGTGAACTTTTATCTAAAATTTTGATTTCTGGAGCTATCGAATAAAATTTCTGTAGAGTCGATTGTCTGTCAGTATTGTCTGAAATAAAAATTTCACATTTTGAATGGTTGAGGTCAAGGCAAGGATTTGAATTGATTTTTGAGAAATTTGAAATCTTCTAAAACGGTTTCTACGTCACCTGCCAGAGTTCCATCATCTAAATACCACACATTAAATTTTGAATTTAACTGTTGGATGATTGGATGAATAGCCAAGCTAAAAATGATTGGCCCTAGAGGGTCACCTTGTTGGCATCCAACTGCAGATTCCAAAACATTATCTTTGTATAATAATTTTGATGGGTGCCTATAGCATTGCCACAAAAAGCCGAAAATTTCTGGTAGCTCTTTTTTTGCTTCAGCCAACAAAGTATCCCTGTTAACAGAATTGAAGGCGTTTTTAACGTCAACCTTGAGGATGACCTCGCCCTTATCGGAATTTAGAAAGGCGGAGAGGGCATGTACGGCATCCTCACAGCCCCCTCTGGAACCAAAGCCAAGCTGTAGGGGCTGAAATTTGTTGGACAAAGCTTCGCCGTATAGTCTGCAACAAATGTTGGCTGCCAGACGCCTGTACGTGCACACGACGGCGATGGGACGAATGCCGCCGTCCTTCTTGCGCAGGGCACATAGATTGGCCCCGTACAAGACATCGACAACGGCCTCATTCACGCCGCCGGAGAGCATAAGTGTGACTAGTGCCAGAAGCTCCTTCAAAAGCGACTCACCAGCGTCCCCGCCTGAACTTAAAAGGTCCTTTAAATGTTGGGGAGTCAGACCGTCGAGGCCGCCGGCGGAACCACTTCTGAAGGAACTCACGGCTGCATTTAAATGAGGGGCTGAAATTTGATAAAATGATGAATCCGGATTGGGGCTATCAGCAGGGTCAGGGAAAGCGAGGTCATCCGCAGGCGCTAGGTGTTTACTCTCCAGAGCTGATATTGTATCTGGAGAGTAAGGCGCCACCACATCACTACTAAAAAGTAACCTGGCCGCTCCGCTAATGTCACCTTCACTTAATTTGGATTCTACATGAGAATTCAAACCTTTCTGGGAAACGTTGTTGAAAGGGGATAAATTTGGATCTCAAATGTCAGCCGAATTATTGCAATTATCTTTAATTTGGGTCGTTATCACATTTATAATAATGTAAAGCCTATTATATTCCATCTTGAATATTTTCGTCAAGCATTATCAAAGAATTAATATATTGATTTGTTCAAAAATGTACAAAATGGTAAATACTTCGTCATCAGTTTTTTTAACGTTTCCACTGCTTGGACTCAGGTTTACTCCTCACCATGAGAGGAAATGGACTAAAATATAATCCACTGTGGTGGCCCAGTGCGGAATTGTAAATGTTTCACATCCTCAAAGTACGTAGTAGATATTTAAATCATTGTAATAATAGAAAATAACATAAAAATACTAAATTAACCTTCAAGCGGGCGCGCGACTATTTGAAACATTAGCCGTCGCGCGTAACCTAAAACACCGATGGAAGATTACAGGAACTTAGAATACTGATTAATTAACGATAATTTATTTTTATATTCAGATATTACCTATTTTTCAATTACACAATAATTTTTTAAAATTCAGAACAAAATTTTGAAGTTAAATTAGTTTCTTCGAATTAGGAATCAATTCTACCCGTCATAACAAGAGTTTTGATTATATCTCCAGTAAATTTTTATTTTTTCATATTCTTTAAGAGATTGAATAATTGGCATTAAAGAGTTTTTCGTCTACTTAGGTCTAATTTTCTTCAGAATCAGTCTTCTCGACAATGTAAAAATACAAGGCATGCGCGTGTACTCTTTTCGACGACTGCACCGCGACTAAAACAAATGCGATCTGTGGAGTGGGGTGAGCGTCCCGAGCGACGGTTTATTCTTTATTTTACTCCCAATGACATAGCGACAGGCTACTAGAAATGAGAAATAAATATGATGTGTAACAATAATAATATGAACGAAAATATACTAAGCGCGGTCGATTCGACTATGCGCGCCCGCTTGAAGGTTGACAATAGATCCATAAAATCAACTTTTTCGTCAAACGATCTCAATATAGATGAGTACGATACTTTACTCACATAAATAATAACAAAAAAATATAACAGTAATAATGAATTTAAAAAATTATACTACTTATCATTTTGACAATTACAGTCACCACCAGAATTTGGTTTATACCAATCATAAATATTTTAAAATATCAATCACTAATCACGAATGTTTTCTAAAATTAATTACCTACTATCACTGTCAGAAGCTGCTTGTTCATCATTATTAGAAAAGGAATTCACAAATTGGACCTATTCACTAGATTTTTTTGAATCTGCTGATTTTTCAGTATCAGATGGTACTCGACGTGACGATGGAAAGCTTTCATCATTATCGTCGCTGTCTGCACTTTCTTGTATTTTATTCAAAATATTCCAACGGTATCATTTGAGATGACGGTATTTTCTTCAATGGCTAACGCTAAGAGATAGGGCAGTTACCTAATATCACTAAGCAGCTTTTGTATTTTTCAAGCTCCTTAGTGATATTAGGTAACTGCCCTATCTTGTGCAGCACGACAGTTTTATTTTTGTCCTGATTTCTTTTTTTTTACAATTTTCTGCAGTTTCGATCCCAGTACTTGAGATTTTTTATAGAATTTATTACATCTATGCAGAGTTTTATAAAATAGTTGAATCACATTTCAGTGCGTCATGCGCCAGCAGATTTATTGTGTGTGATGCGCAGTTTAAAGGCACAACATTTGGTTGAACTTCTTGTACCAATTTTTTGGTCTTCCTATGATACCTAAAACAATAAAACATTAAGTCAACACAGGAAAGCGAGTAAATATGATATTGTCATATTATTCAAGCTATATTCAAAGTTACAAATTTCAAGCTTATTGGTACGCTACAGGTATGTTAAAAATAAAAATAAAAACGTTTTAAAAAAAATGTTATGTAATAAAAATTGGTTATCAATCACGTTAATATAGGTTTGACCGTAAATACCCAAGTTACCATTTGGATTGGCACAAATTAATAAGAATAGTAAACTTACCTTGAGACGTTATAACGTAACATCCAAAATAATAGCTGCCGTGCGATTTTTATGACGCGTAACTGGGCACTGAACGGGACAGACATTATACTGGGGGTCTCCACCCCCAGTATAATGTCTTTGAATTTTGTTTTGCTTATATTTATATTTGCCCTCCGGTAAGATAAGCAAAACAAAAGAAACAGGACAAAAAGAAACCGGGGTAGCGTGCAATAAACCACACATCATTATAGACATCAAAACTAATAAAATGAAAATAATGTAGTTTTTTTTTTAACGTTTCAGTAAAATAACTAAGTACTCCTTTTTTGAAATCTCTAAAGATTAAAATACTAGTCATTAATCCTTAAAATAACCATTCGATATTCAAAAAAATAAATATCATTTCATTTTGAGTAAATATCCATCACCCTACAAAGAGTATTTACTCATTTTGGATAAATACTCGAGTATTTATCCTCTGGGTATTCATCCGCCGCCCATCTCTAATGACAGCTGAATGACAAATGACAATGAATGACTTTGACAGTCACAGTGACAAAAAGTAAAAAACATTGTCTATATAATTGCAAGTAGAAAAAAAAGTGAATAAGAATAAAATAAAAAAGACAATGCTAATTCGGGTGAGATTGCTGAACATTTAGCAATACTTTACTACCGTTTATGTACAATACCTCCTGAATCTTCGGCTGTACTTAAGCCTGAAAACGGCTTTTTTCAACGGACACCATGTAGTAAACCATAAAAACCGCTTTACACAAATGATCACAAGACTGTAAGAATAAAAGCAACTTGAAAATTAATGTCTGATAGAACATTCTAACGTCCTTTATTGAACCCTAAAGTATATAATGAGCAAAATCAGAAACATAAATTGGTATTATTAGAACGGTTCTATTTTGAACGCGTCAATAAGTAAAAAAAAAGTTCTTGTTATTTCGTAGATGGCGCTGCGGTCGGTCGCCATGTTAATCCAAAATCCGCCATATTTTGCTGAGAGTCGCCCATCGCTTGAGGGTAGTGTGGATTTTCATCATAATTTATTCAGATAATGATTATTATCAGTTTAATATCATAATTTTAGTGTCAGTGTTCAGTGTGGTATTTATATATCAATAGAACTCTCATCTAGCAATAATCAATGTGGTATAATATCTGTTTCCCGTTTGTCTGCCCAATCTAATCTAAACAGAAAATGGCCGACGGTGTTGGTGCGGGTGTCTCCTTTGTTTAGGGCTGAATTCTAGTGAAAATAAGTGTTAAAAGAAATAATGCCTAGTGCCTCGTTTTCCTCTTCGCGTTCTTACGTCCGTAGATCGCGGAGAAAAGGCGGACATCGAATACCACTACCTTCTAGGACACAATCGAGTAAGTAATCCGGGTCGGCCGAAGTCGCCCCGATCTTTAGAAATGCTTCGATATTCATATTTCCTTGATCATGTAACTTGAAGTTACACGTAAATGCATTTGAAGTTGTTAGGTAGTGTTGTAATAACTAATTTATGCAGCTGTATTATAGATTAGACATTCCCATTTTATACGAAAATGTTGGAGCTTGGTATTGAATTTTGAATTGGTCGATCATTGTTCCTCGTACGTTGATTGACATGTAAATTCTTATTTCCATACATTCCAAGTTTCAAGATGATATCGAATAGCGCATTTCAGTGACATTTTGCGCAATATGGGTATTGATTTGCTAGATGAAAACTTATTTTACACAGAATGACGAAACAGCTGTTCTGATACATAGTACATAGCTGAAGAGTCAATGTGTATTTGTGTGAAATTACGAAACATTTTTCATTTCATCTATCATACATGGATCCAGTATCGAGTTTTTGTTTATTTTTTTTTTTGCTTCATACCCATTATAACAAATAAAAAAGTATCTACCTGTATGACATTGGATCTTGTCAAAATCCAGAATGAAAGACTTTAAAATGGACACTGTATGCCAGATTAGAGTGTATTTACGCTAATTTTATTTGATTTTGATCTATGTTAACATTTTATTTCACTAAAATCATTGAGAATTTGTGATGCCATTGTGGTTATTGAACTTTTGTATGAAGAACTAATAATGTTGAGGTCATTCTGAAACCAGTTAGTGTTGTTTCATTTTGCAAATAATGAAATGTATAAAATAGGAAAATACAATTTATTATTAACTTTGAATAGTGTTAATTTGATCATATTTTTGTAGGTATAATGACTAAAGATTTCATATCATGTACCTTTTTCTCATGATTAAACATGTGTTACCTACAAATCATTTGTGAATAACATTACTAGGAACTATAGGTAGTTTATATATTGTTAATTGTGAAGGACACAAAGATATGAGGAAGTATAATTTGGTACTGATATTTTTGCATAATAACCTGCAAGCTTTGTCAATGAATACCAGTTTTGAATCAAGAGACTTCAATGTTGTCATACCTATATCAATGTATGTAGAATATACTATGATAACTCTGTAATGATTAAATGATAATGGAATATTTGTTAATTGGTACCTACCAAAATACCACTATTTTATTTTGTTAAAAGTAAACATGTGAAAGCTATTATTTTGAACAATGAACCTCTTATTAAACAATTTTTCTTACATAATTATTATCATAGAAAATTTCATCAACCATTTTATTTTGTATGGCCAACAGATTACAGTTTAAACTAAAATTAAACATACCTCTTGCTTAAAAAATAAACTTATTATTTAAGTCTACGTAGATGTAAGAAACAGCATAAACTCATTCAATCCGTAATAAAACTCATTTACACATGAAATAATCAAAATATTAGTCACAACATCTGAAATTCAATGTAATTGATTGTTTGCTTCAACTTAATGGCTAACATTCTTTTCATTAGCATTCATTCATGGTGGTGACTCATTATAACAATATTCGATTCTCACTATAGATTATGCAAGTTAGTGATAGTATGACGGTTGACAGGATAGAATGGAAGAAAAAAATGTGTTGCGCTGACCCCAAATAAGATGGGAAAAGGGCAGGAAGATGATGATGACTATAGATTAGTCAAATTGTTTTATATTTTAGTTGTTCTAAAATCTGAAATAGGTCAAAAGTTTTGGCAACACATCAAACTACTTTTTAATATTTTGCTGTTACAAAGTGGTACTGAGGCCTGATTTAGATTTTTTTTTTTTAAATAGCCTGAGCATTTGAATTTTTTATACTGACTAAATGTGGGAAATCATGAGTGGGATCTGTAAACATTGTGTTTATATACCAACATTACTATATAAACATAGGAATTGGTTTCAGACTAGCTTAATTAGGTAATTGTCTTACCAATGTTTATCAATAAAACAGGTTATGTTAGTGTTTTCAACTGACTTATCAGTCCCATAAAAACTGATAAGTGGTTTGTTTGTAAACACATTAGCTCAGTAGTACCATGACCACTCCACAGTTGGCATGCTTTAGGCAGATTAGACAATAACTTGAAGGCGCTTTGAACTGAAACAGATATGGAGAAATTTTTACAAATTTCATGTTCAGTTTGCTTCCTACTACAAATTCTATAGGCAGCCACTAGGTAATTAAAATACAAACTACACAGATGCTAATTCTATATCTTTTTTATGTAGATTCATTAAACTTTAAAGTAACTAACCGTTTTACAACAAATGAATATTAATTTGCATACAATTTTTACCTATCATAATTTTTTCTGGTTAACAAAATAAAATTTTATGAATATAGGAACAGTGTTAGTTGGCATCGGTTTAAAAATTAACTCTTAAGATGAGTTCTACATCTGCCCATAAACTTAAAGTCTTTAACCCCACTAAAGTGCCTTTCTAGGTAATTTATCCTGGTTCTCTCTAAAACTAACTTATACTTTAATTACAGGCGAGCCATGTGAGTCAGTCCCCTGCCCAAACAACGTGACGGGCAGCGCGATGGCGGCGACGGCGGCGTGCGCGGGCGCGAGCGGGAGCGGCGGTGGCGGCGCGCCGCCCGTGCCCGCGGCCGCGCCGGCCAGCACGCCAGGCCACCACAGCCCTTACGACCTGCGCCGCAAGTCGCCGCCCGCCTACCACGAGCCCGGCCCCTCAGGCGCTTGCTCTCTACCTGCCAGGAAAAGGCCTAGAACGTTAGTAAACCCAACATTACTACACCTAAACAAATTTTTTACTTATGAAGTATTATAACAAAAAGAAGTCGTCTTCATCATCTTTGCAAGATTATAATTTAGTCTGAACAGAAATCTTACAAAGAAAAATAAGTTTGAGATCGAAATGCAAAAACAGTGTGCCAGATGTCACACACCTGCAGAAGTTGAAAACCTAAAATGAATAAAAAACCTTATGCTAATAATGCTGCCTTTAAGAGTGTCCTTTTCGAGGTACATTTTCATACAACCGCTCTTACGTAATTATGATGTTATTACATCTTTCTCTAGATATGGATACACAGCTATCTTGTGAATATTAAATGATGGCTTATAAAGAAATCAAAACATACATTTCTGTTAATTAAACTAATCTAGTAAAGACCTCTGAAAATTGACTATTTTATGTGAACTTTGGCCCTCCATAATGTACTCATATATTGAAAATATGTAAAAAAAAGTACATAGATAGAAAGCCTTGCACATTTTATCGAGATTCAGAATGACGAAAATTTTTCTGAAATACTTTTAAGGATTTCACAAAAACACGTATTTGGTACGTATTATATTAAATATTCGAGTAAATCACGGAATTACCGAATGCCTGAAAACTCTGTTGGTTTTCAGGCATTATCTCTTTTTTTGCATTGCCTCTTCATGAAACATCGCGTTGGATTGCGTTAGATGAAGCAATAAGCTTGTAAACCATGCTCAATGTTGATGCTAGTCTAGTGGAAAAGGACCCTCTTAAAGAGAGTCACAAATTCCTACTTGTTTCCTATAAAAAGTTTAATATAACTCCTTTTTTTCCCCATGCAGATCTTTATCTCAAGGTGTGGATGTGTGCAATGTATCACAGTACTTGCAGTATGAGCTGCCCGATGAAGTTCTCCTGTGTATTCTATCACACCTGACGGAGCGAGACCTCTGTCGCGTCGCGCAAGTCTGCAAGCGATTCAACACTATTGCTAACGACACTGAACTATGGTAACATTATACATCTTTTTTCTACTCATCATTTTGTTTCATGTAAAAAGTAGACCTATAATATGAAAGTCATGGTAGAAAGTTTTGTGACCAATATTTGGGAACTTAGGTTTTGCAACATTCATGAATTATGAATGTGTAAACATAACAGTACTTTGTTAGGGTAAGTACATGAGTATTTTCTTATAATGCCCAAGTCTGTTCTAACTGTGGGGTAGACCATAGTTAATTTGTATAGCAATTGAATTTTCTAGTAAATCTACAGTTTATTTTTAATATCCTTTGAGCTCTCTCATCCTGGAACACTTAGCTGATTTGTTCATCTAAGTTGCTTTGCTCTGTTCTTAAGAATTTATTTCTTTTTATACTTAACCCCTCGAGCGCCTATCTTCTTATACCACAACACAAAATAAAAAAGCAAGATATTTTGAACCTTGAAATTGATATGGTGGGAAAATATATATTTTTCAATTTTTGATCTCTTTCTACAGGAAAAGTTTGTACCAATCCGTATTTGAGTACGACATGCCACTGATGCACCCCGCGCCGTGCCAGTTTGAGTTCGTAGCTCCCGATGAGTGTGACGCCGACAACCCTTGGAAGGAAAGCTTCAGGCAGCTCTATTATGGCATACACGTGCGACCCAACTACCGTCCCAAGAAGGACTCGCGTATTAAACATTTTAACACTATTAGGGTGAGTCATTGATATTTACTTGTAGTATCTTCATTCACTGACAATGGTCTGGTTAGGGTGAGAAGCTTGAGCGGGTGCTGAAGTAGATGCGAGGTATGAATCATGAAACTGCCATTGGCCTGCATATTGAAGCGACTGTAGCGTCTAGTGAGCATTCGTCTATTACATTACCTTAAGAGAGCATCTCTAGCTTCTACTGTTCATTGCACGCAATGTACTGTGCGACGCCACCTAATCGCGTCCACACCTGGCTTAATCGCTACGTGTTTATTTGTATCACCACAAAAAGACTTGATTCGCTGCATAACCCTATTTTTACCTAGTTGTATGTGCATGCTGTGGTTGTCTGTAACTGAAGGAGCACACATTAAAGGACCCCATGCCTGGGGATTTCTGTTGTATCTGTGTGACCTTTGTTGGAGATCCAAATAAATAAATACTGAACTTCCCATACAGTTTTTTGAAGAACCCGACTAGATATGCCTCTGGCTTCACAACATACCATAGTTACGATTTGGCAAAGTTAACAAAGAAGTGTCTGACTAGGCGAGCTTGGAGTACGTTGAGGAGCGCTCCGGCGGCGGCGCGGGCGCGACGCTGGCGACGGGCGGCGCGGCGGCGGGCGCGTGCGCGGGCGCGGCGTGCGCGTGCGGCGCGCCCGTGTGCGCGTGCCGCCGCCCCTCAGCGCCCGCACAGCCTGCACTCCTATTCGTGCACGCAGGCCTCTACCAAGAGGAGTGCCTGGCCATTGATACGGATGTGCAGCTTATTGGTGACTGTCTTTTTAATTTATTTGTTGTTGTACACACAAACATTTAAAATCGAAAAGAACAAATACTAATAGAGTACAAAGGTACTGCTCATTTCTAACATAATTTCTTCCAGCAGACCTGCGACAGGAGAGATGTAGATGCAGTTTATTTTATATTTTTCTTAATAATTTATTTAGAAAAAAATAAAATAGACCATATCGACGGTGAAGTACCAATAACTCCTAACTGTCGGAAGTCAAAATTATCTGTCCAAAAATTGTTAGGAAGTAATACTATAAATTGACACGTTGGTTTAGTTAGGTGTTTGTTTCCACAAATTAATTTGATGCAGTTGCAACTAAATATCCGCTTCGGATATTTTACGAAACATGCGGAAACACGCATTTAAAATATAAGCACTTAAAAGTAATTTTATCGAAAAATGTCAGTTAGAAGGTATTGGCACTTCACCGTCGATATTATCTAAATTAAATCATATGATACATACATATATCAATAACAGATATAATACTTATATTAAATTATAAAAATACATATATCTATAATATATCATTTTGAATGCACAAGTTTTGCAAATCAGCAAAATTGCCAAAAAAAAAAGTTTTGCAAACGCTCAAGCTTATTTAATAGCTCCTCAGTGGCAGGTAGCAGGCATCAGTTTAATCGACGATCGGCTGAATTAAATTTTGGTTTTAAATGGCAGAAACCTTTGAAGGGATTTAAGACTGTGGAAGGAAGAGTGTACCTTACGGCTAACCTCGTTTACCTGCGCTCGCCAAGAAAAGTTGCTGTCAAATACCACCGAGATTTATATGCAATTTCAAACAGTTCCTCTATCTAGAATATGTTGGAATATTACTATTTATTCTTATATATTTATTTACAAACAGCTGAAGTCTTTGGATCTTTCTTGGCAAATGTATTTACAACGTTCGGGATCAGTGGCCTATGGGCCTTATGGCCCATTTGGAAATAAGTTTTAATTTGTTATAATTTATAAAGATTTAGAAAGGCTCTTGGTAGAATTTGATACAGCCCCCACATTAGCTTAAACCGGCCATTGGCTTAAATCGGCACTATTAACCCCTAAGACGTGGTGCAGCAACTAGGCGTGGGAAAAATGTGTCATCTTAGCGATTGGAACATTTGCATCTGAATCACTGAAATGTTCCGAAACATTGATATGTATCATTTGGAACATTTTCTCAAAAGATACAAAACAGAACATTTGAAACATCAGCTCAAAAGATACAAACGGATCATTTGAAACATCGACCCACAAGATACAAACGGAACATTTGGAACATCGGCTCAAAAGATACAAACGGATCGTTTGAAACATCGGCTCACAAGATGCAAACGGAACATTTGAAACAACGGCTCAAAAGATACAAACACTGACTAAACACTAAAGTGTTTCGAAACAGTGAGTCGGTTCAGTAAAGTTACACACGCCTAGTAGCAACCAACTCTGAGATTCAAAACTATTAGAAACTGACTTCCAATTTAGTCCACCTCTACAGTGCTGCTCTCCTCACGAGGACTGGAAAATAGTGAAAGGATTAGAACTAAACAAAGCTCCAGAATACTACTTGATAACTGTCAAAATTCTTAGACAACTTCCCAAAAAGGCCATTGTCTTCATAATGCAGCTCATTAATGGAATTTGTAGTTCAGGGTGGTGTCCGCAACTCCACGACTGCAGCGTGTATTTTGCGTACGGCAAAATAAGGGAGTCCAAGGCCTGGTTATTTCTCAAGAATATGGAAAGCCTCGGAAATCATCATGATTCCAAAGCTAAGACAACCACATCACCTTGTGTCACACACAGGCTAATAAGTTTTCTGCCTTTTTGTCTCGTAGGCAAAGTACTTAAAAATGGCAAAATTATTCCCCAACGCCAGTTAAGGTTCAGAATAGGGCACTGAACAATGGAGCAGATGCAGAATACTGCTCAGCTATATTCCTGTATGTACAACAAGCGTTTGAAAAGGTCTGGCACCTCAGGGCCGATTATACAAAATTAGGAAACAGCTGTTGCATAACATTTTTGTACTACTAAAGTCATATTTAGAAGACAGAAATTTCCGTGTATAAGTTCTCGAGTTCTCGTACTCGAAATTTGACATAAAATCTGGCGTGCCTCAGGGCTCCATTTTAGGCCCACAGCTTTACCTATACCTATACACAGCAGACTTACCAACCACAGAAGAAGTTCTTGGTGCCACCTTTGCTGATGATACAGCTGCTCGTGCTATGACAGGAACCCTTATATTACGTCACAAAGAAGCTGTATAAAGTCTTAAATAATAAAAACTAGCCTGAGCAAATCGACCCACGTGACATTTACGCTAAGAAAGAAAATATGATTACAAACAGGATCATGACAGACCAATTGGATGCTGTATACACAAAAATACATATTTTGTGTCATAATAATATACAGAAACATGTAGTAATATGCAGAAGAACAAGTTAGAATGTGTTAAATCTTGTGTGCATGTATTTATTTACTTACTTGTGCATATAGGAGCATTGTGATGAAACATAAAAATAAAAAGCTATATTGTAGATATATCTTAGTAATGACAATTCCCTAAAACTTATGAAGTTTTATGACCATCAGTTTCTAAAGAACTAATCAGCAAACATGGACACTGCTGCCACTGTCACCTGGTAAGCTCTGACATGTACTCACATCACCTCCACATACTAACTCTTAAATTCCCTTCAGGTTGTGCCCCAGGCAATGTAGCAGAATCCGTCGTTCTCGAGCGCGAAGCCGAATCCACACTGACATTCGCTGAGGGCGCGAACCGCGCGTACGCCGGTCACATGACTCTCAAGTTCTCGCCCGATGCCACCAGCACGATGCAGCACCACAAGCATTACTGTCTGGAAGTGTCCGACAACTGCTCGCCCACCGTGGATCACTGCATCATAAGGAGCGCTAGTGTTGGTGAGTCAGTAATGCTGTTAGCTTATATTGATGTTTTAAGGGGTGACCAGATGGTTGCAAACCAACGTCCAACCAAGGTGACCTTGCTGGTTTCAATCCATGTAGACAGCAGTTGTAAACCACAATCTTTAACGCCCTTGGTTGGGATGCGCAATTTCCCAACCACCGAACGTGTTGGCGCGTGGTTTACATCCATATAGCCGCAATACAAAGAAAACACATAAACCAAGGTCACCTTGGTGCGAATGCTAGTTTGCAACCGTCTGGTCACCCCTTTACTGTGAAAATCATACTTGAACAAAAGGTTTTTTAATTGCTATTACGATTTCTATTCGCAAGTTTATAGTAGTCAAAGTATGCAGTTACGTGTATTCTGATACAAGGATCAATTTGCACAAGCATTATAATATCAGTTTGTAGGCACTATGGGCGACGTCACGCATACTTGTACAAACTATTTGTAAGGTGTGTGTATGTGGTGTTATAGAAAAGTATTTTCGCAAAAGGTAAAGAATCCTTTACCTTCACCTTTTGCGCGATAAATGATATTTATTTTGCAAATATGTTTTTATAAACACTATTTTACACGTCAATTTAAACTAGATGATGCCGGTGTTTCCTAGCTGACTACCCTGAGAAGAAACACCGAAACAAACTCAAGGGTCAGTCTTTTTTAAAGTCCATACAGCAAACATGTAATGGTCAAATCTGAGATGGTCTTTTGAAGAAAGAACCACACAGTTCTGAGTGGACCTGCCCAGTCAGTGTAAGCATTTGTCATTGTTTGTGTAGCTCAACTCAGGTCTACTATGGAGCTCAATGACTTGTCGAACAATAGCAAAGAAAGGACATTTGGGTAGGCCAAAAAAAGTTCTCAAAACAGCCAGACATTATGTTAAAATTAAAGAAAAGGAAAAGTAATCCACATTGTAAAATTTACATATACTTACATTCACAATAATAAAATTTACAAAAATGTAATAATTGCAATTTGTAAAAAAACATACATATATATAAAAGTAGTTGTCAATGTCAAATTGTAAAATAACAATAATCGTCAATTTAAAAAAAAAATGTAAAAGGTAATTTAAAAAATAAAAAATTAAATGACAAAAATTATAGTGAGTACTGGAGCAGGTCAATCCCAAGCCGTTTTTTCTTCGAGATACTCTTACAGTATAAAACAGCGTTCTGGCAAAGTTTTAGCTTTACAAATAATTTGAATTTAGGCTAATTTCCTGAATAAGACTGGGAAGCTTATTAGAAAAGTCTGTACATTGGCATTTAAATGAGTCTACTATTTTTTTGAGCCTGGTTGCAGGAACCACTAATTTGTGTTTGTTCCTTGTATTAACGTTTTATATATCACTGTATTTATTAAACATGTTTTTATTTTTATGAACATACAAAATGTTTGCATAGATATACTGAGATGGCACAGTCAAAATTAATATTTTTAAATTTGTCTGTGACTTTATAAATTGAATAAATAGCCCTTTTCTGCAAAACAAAAATCGTCTACCTTAAGTACGCTAAAACTGTAACAGAAATCCAGGGTATTTCTGTCCTGGAGTCCTACTAGCATGTTTATTTACCGCTCGGAGCCACGGGCATCGACGCCTGCTCTTTTCCTTTAGCGCATCACTGTGAATTAAGGGTTATTGTACTGCCGGGACCCCTAATCTCACGACATGACTTGCTATCCATTGGCTAATGTGCGTTACTGGTCGTTTGTTTTATCTAACCTTGACTCCTGCAGGGTCTGCTGCGACGTCTTCCGGCTGCATTTCTTGTTAATTTTTAAATAAATAATTTGTTTGTACAGTCGGTGCGGCGGTATGCGTAAGCGGTGCGGGCGCGAACCCCGTGATCAAGCACTGCGACATCAGCGACTGCGAGAACGTGGGACTGTACGTTACCGACTACGCGCAGGGTGCCTACCAAGACAATGAGATCTCAAGGAACGCGCTCGCCGGGATTTGGGTGAAGAACTTCGCCAACCCTATCATGCGCCGCAATCATATACACCATGGCCGGGATGTCGGGATATTCACCTTTGAAAATGGCTTGGTAAACGTCTTTCTTTGGATTTGCTTTGCATAAGAACTTATCTAATAATAAAATCTAGCTATGTTGGTTAAACCAAGTGTCAGAGCTAATAAAACACATAGTTTTAAACCAATTTGAAAATTACAGGGCTATTTTGAAGCAAACGACATCCACAACAATAGAATTGCTGGCTTCGAAGTGAAAGCCGGCGCTAACCCCACCGTAGTCCACTGCGAGATCCACCACGGACAAACTGGCGGCATATACGTACATGAGTCAGGGCTCGGACAGTTCATAGACAATAAGATACACTCCAACAACTTCGCTGGGGTCTGGATCACCTCCAATAGCAACCCGACGATCCGGCGCAACGAAATATACAACGGACATCAAGGCGGGGTGTACATCTTCGGCGAGGGGCGCGGATTGATCGAGCACAATAATATTTATGGAAATGCTTTAGCTGGTATACAGGTAAGTCGTCTGTTTGTTTATTTTGGCTTAACTTTTCGTGTGATTAACACGGGAATGACTGTTTTTTTCTTGTCATTCCAATGCAAAATGCATTGACTCAGGTGGCCACCTGAGACAGAATAATTCAGTATACTTTCGATTTAAAAAAAAGCAGACCCAGACATACAAAAAAGATGTGTTAGGCTTGGATGTGTATCCACGTCGATGTTGTCTAAAGAACAAACCGTAGATCTTCAACCAGATCATCACTTATCAAATGCGAGGATACCAACAGTAGAAAAATAAAGATTTGAGGATTTGTCTAGATCTACAAAACTGAATTATTCCCCAATTGTTGTGCAATAAAGCAAATATGGAATATTTGTTGTTTAAAAATATAGACGCAAGTAGTCGTATTGTAGCATGTATTTTATCTACATGTTATTTCATTATACAGAATTGCAACAAAAATGTTTGATAACTCAATGATGTCTAGATATTCTCTGAATAAATATAAAGAATGGGCAAACTTGATTCCCGTTTTGTTTTGGGCCTAAACACAAAATTGTGATGTCGCGTCATCTACGACTTGGTGCGACGCATCGTAAGAATTACCGATTTAATTCGAAGAAACCTGCGATGCGGCGTCTCATCGTATCGCTTCGCAGTTTAGTGCGGGAACACATCAGCTGGCACTGAAAACGGGTTCGCTACAAATTAACCCTATTTCCATATAAAACAGTTTTGCCTAAAATATCGTCGACAAACTCGCGTTTCGGCTATTTTAGTTGTGGCTAAATTAATCCCAGACAGTTTAGAATAACATAACCTACATTGTGATATTTGTGATGCCAAGTTTAGCAATGCAGAGTTAAAAGTTGTCAGTTCAATCTGACCTTTATAATTTCTCGTGTTGTTGTTGTTGTTGTTGTCTGTCTATCTGTCTGTCAAGACTCTTTATCTCAGGAACGCGTGGAGGTATCGAGTTGAAATTAAAACCATATACCTACTCAGGTCTACGGTCCCTTGAAGCTGTGAAAAATTAAACTTTTAACGAAAAAAAGATACGGCCGTTAATGTGGCAAAAAAAACGTATATTTTGATATTCTCAAGGGAATCGAAATTCATAGGGTGCTTCCCGTTGACCCAGAATCCTAAAATTTGGCATAAAGCAAGATCCTATAGCACATGTACAGGAATAAATCTGAAAACAGATTTTTATTTTTACGCAAGTTTGTACGGAACCCTCAGTGTGTGATTACGACTCGCACTTGCCCAGTTTTTTTCTCTTGTGTATATGGATGGTTTTGTTTTCACATGCTCGTAATTAATCAGTGTGATGCCGATTGCCAAACGGAACCATAATCACAAACATATTTGTGAGGTTGAATAATTTGTAATACTTTTATAGTAAACACGGTTTTTTGTTTTCATATATTTTCTTTTGTTAGAAAATGTTTCCCTCATTTGGTTTTCATAACTGATATATTGTTGTAAATCATTAGAATAATAAACATTGAACTGCGGCCATGTGCCATCACGCCACCACGCCGGACGGCCAAGGTGCTAACTTCAAAGCTCTAATCAAATAACTTTTAAATTTTTACTTGGTGTTTACAGATACGTACAAACAGTGATCCGATAGTAAGGCACAACAAGATCCATCACGGCCAGCACGGCGGTATTTACGTGCACGAGAAGGGCCAGGGCTTGATCGAGGAGAACGAAGTGTACGCCAACACGCTCGCCGGCGTCTGGATCACCACGGGCTCCACGCCAGTTCTGCGCCGCAATCGTATACACTCGGGGAAACAGGTATGTTCATAAAAAAAAATATATATATAAAAATAATAGTCCCCCGGTGTCGGGAGCTACCAGTGGTTAGGGCTTCAGAGAAGTTAACCTCCTCACAATGCGAGCCGTATCAAAGAGTTACCTTCTGTATTAGGCCCTTGATCCAACCGCGTAAAGCTTCGACAGGTGGTCGTCGAGGTTTTTGGTCATTGGCGGTAATGACAATGACGGCCGAGTACGCATTCCACATGTCGAAAATCTCGTGTGTTAAGTCGAGGTATTTTCGCCTCAGCTTTCACGAGGATATTAATTGCTGTTCGTAAGTCTTGCTTACTTAGAAACGGCTTGTCCGATTTGAACAACTTTTATTGGTTTTTGTTAGACATAACACGGGTGGGTAAAAGAAGAAAAAATTGATTGATTGTTATCTCTCTCTGTCACTCAAAGGTTTGCTGGGAGAAAACTCATTGTTGAGTTAAGCTCGCCTTTGTACATAAATGATCAAATCGATGTATTGAAGTTAAGTTTTTTTTTGTGTGTACAACGGAGCCGCGGGCGACAACGCGGCAGCTAGACACGCATAAATATCAAAAAACTTTTTCCACAGGTTGGAGTATACTTCTACGACAACGGTCATGGTAAACTAGAAGACAACGACATTTTCAACCACCTGTACTCCGGCGTCCAGATACGGACGGGCAGCAACCCGGTGATCCGGGGCAACAAGATATGGGGCGGCCAGAACGGAGGAGTTCTCGTGTACAACGGAGGCCTAGGTCTGCTGGAACAAAACGAGATCTTCGACAACGCTATGGCCGGAGTGTGGATAAAGACTGACTCCAACCCAACGCTCAAGAGGAATAAGATATTCGATGGGCGCGATGGGGGTATTTGTATTTTTAATGGGGGGAAGGTGAGTGTTGTGCTGTTGTTTATGTTTGTTTGTGCATTCAATAGCTTAAGTGAAAAGTGGCAAGAACTGTATAAATTAGACTCCCAAAAACAACTAAAAAATTATGTAAGGATAAGTGATAGAAATGTAGATGTTCTATTAATTTCAACAGATCTCAAGAACAAACAAAACAAAAACAAAGAAAGAACAAGTTAAAATTGTATCAAAAAATAAGACAACTTGTATTTTATTACATTTTCTTATTGTACATACTAAAAACTATATGGCAATACTTCTTTTTTTGGTTAATATCCTTTTACTTTAAAATTATTTACACTTATCTACAAAACCTCATATGGTGAATCAATAATTTTTCATATTCAATTTTGTTTTTGGGACCTGTCGATTTGTCAATCTGATATCTATCAAAACTTGAGTTCCTACAGTATGTAACACATGTATCCATCTCGCAGGGTGTTCTCGAAGAGAACGATATATTTCGCAACGCGCAAGCGGGCGTGCTGATCTCGACTCAAAGTCACCCGGTGCTGCGACGCAACCGTATCTTCGACGGACTCGCGGCCGGCGTAGAAATTACTAACAACGCCACCGCTACACTGGAACATAACCAGATATTTAATAACAGATTTGGAGGTAAGCAACTGGTCCATAGATTGCTCATCAAATATCCACCAAGTTTCCCAACTCTTTACATTATATAAGCCAATGATAGCTAAACTTTTAATATTATACTTATTTATGAAATGAAAACACATCGACATGGCGTGCCCTGGTTTAGCCTGGTTTAACCAGGGTACGCCATGTGATGTTGTCTACCAGGAGTAATAAAACCAGAAAGAACAAGACTGCCTACCTTAAACATGCACTGCTTACTGCTTACCTTTAAAGGCAATGCCACACATCAGCAGTAAAAGGTTATAATCACACATTCATGAAAACGATTCCTTACGCTTTCGCCATCTTTTGAAGTATTAACGAAGTGATCAATTAGGATTATTATCAGCCTCTAACATATTGTTTTCGTGTAGGTCTGTGTCTCGCGTCTGGCGTGTCGCCGTTAGTCAGGGGCAACAAAATCTTTAGCAACCAAGACGCAGTGGAAAAAGCCGTGGGCGGCGGACAGTGCCTGTACAAAATCTCATCTTACACTTCCTTCCCGATGCACGATTTCTATAGGTAAGTTTGAAAAGGTACCCCTTTTAATATGTACTTAAAATTACTGGCCAAGGTGTATTCTACACCCTTGCCCAATCACTCTGAAAATGCTAGTGTGACGTGTCATTTACTTTGATTAGAATCATAATAGATACAAAATTGTATTTTGTTGACGAAACCTCACTGGGTAAAAGGCAGAGGGTGACACCGTGTTTAATTTTTACAGTGCTCTTTCAGTAGTACATAATAACAGGTGTTATTTTAAAAACAAGAGCTATGATGTTGATGGATAGTCAGCCAGTCTGCCATATTCTGTTTTCAAGCTTTAATTGAACCTTTATCCTCAATTCCAGGTGCCAGACCTGCAACACGACAGACCGTAATGCAATCTGCGTCAATTGCATCAAAACGTGCCATTCCGGACACGACGTAGAATTTATTCGCCATGACAGGTAACAATACAATTCACACTGTTATAGTAGATTATGATCCTAAATTGAACTAATAACACAACAGCTAAAGGGGGCACCCACGCAAAACTGCGATGCGATGTGAATTGCGAGATGACCATACAATGTGCGATGCGAATCGATTCGCAAGTTCATACGATGTGTCTCGTGCTAGCTCGTAATTTTTACGATGCGACGTCGCATCGCAGATTTGTGTTTTTTGGGCTCTATGTCAGATGACGAGAGATTTAATATATCTCGAAACGATAATAAAAACGCTTGCGTTTGTATCATGAAATCATCAAAATGTAGATGCTACTACGTTCTGCTGTTAACCTGGTCTCCCGTGTTGCAGGTTCTTCTGCGACTGCGGCGCGGGCACGCTGTCCAACCAGTGCCAGCTGCAGGGCGAGCCCACGCAGGACACGGACACGCTGTACGACTCGGCGGCGCCCATGGAGTCGCACACGCTGATGGTGAACTGAGCCGCACGCCATACCGCCCACCGCGCACACCGAGCCGAGGATATCAGTATTCGTCGGAAATCTATATTTCTTTTTATTTATTTTTAGGCGTTATTCGCCGCCAATTTTAATGTAGTTATTTGTCTCCGCGAGTCGCGACTCGCCCTCTTCTAGTTCAATTATTTTTATTATCTAAAACTTGGTATTGTATATTCTCGTTAGGGAGTTGCCGACAGTGTGCTCCCGCTCGCACACATGTATCCGGTTGATAGAATGTATTTTCATCTTTGTACTTTATAGTTGACGAAACTAATCATATTTCGGACACTGTTACGCTATCTGTATATGTAGGGAGTTTTTTTAATCATCGGTACTTAATAATTATTGTATTTTGTCGAGTAGTATCATGCATTCCCAAATTGTAATCGTAAACCATAATAACGAGAGATCACATTGATATTTAGAATAATGTTATTCGTTTTATAAGATGTACTGGTAGTAGCTTATATATTATAGTATCTACTAGTTTCATAATCATGGGGAAGTAAATTAGTTTTTGTTTCTCAAAAAAAAATCTATGATATTTAGTTATGTAATAATTGTCGATCCAGCGACTGTGACAGTCAGGATAACTTTGTAATATAATGAATCCATATAATTTTAACTTTTTGACTATACGATTTCATTTTTATTTTGGGGCATTTATTCCTTAGCTCTCCTGACAATAAAGTTCATTGGTCAGATGTTTTAGTTAATAAAGATACTTGTACTTGAGTTTAGTTGGTGTAGTGGCGTGTGAGGCCGCCGTGCCGCACTTGTGGATGCATGGCGCGGCGCATTTATTAATCTCTCGTCTAGGAGTCTGCCTCGCCTAACTATTGTGGCGCTCCTAATGCGCTTTGTAAATATTTATGTCACACAATAATCGAAAAATGTAGTAATTAATGTATTTGTATCATTATATTTTTATTATTGATCACAACATGTATGTTTAATTATGGAATTACGTACGTTATGCTCAGTGGGAAGGCCGGGCGCGCGCCCGTGGCCGGCCTCGCTTATGTGAAGAGCACGTTGCCTGTGAGCCAGTAGATAGTCCGGAGATATCATTAGCCGCCTACGCGGCCCGTTAGTGTATATTAAGATGCAAATTAAGAACGAATGTGCGTATTAATTGGAAAAGATCTTAGGTACAATTGATATTTTATTATATTGTTAATTTAAATTTGGTATTGATATCGATCGAGAAGCAATGTTAGGAACTGGGAAGAGCCGTGCGTGAGCGGCCAGAGTGCTGATAGTGATAAGTTAGCTCATAAGCTATAATGAAACCTAAATTACTCAGTAATCACTATTGCAAGTTTCGAATTGTTAAATCGTCTCTCCATAGCACGGTATGTTCTGAATCTGCTTTTTTATAATCCTCAAATCTGTGATCATCGCTAAATGTATAAGTGAAAATATTTTAGTTGAAACCCTACATACAGTATGAATATGACTTATGTTATTATTATCAAACAAATTCAAAATCGTTTATTCAATTTTTATGTCAAATATAACGGGAAATTTATTGTGGCGCCGATGCTTTATATTATATTTGAACGTGAAAATTGTTATTTATTAAATTGTCAGTAAGTTCTTAATTTATTAAATTGAAATCAGGATATTTTGTTTATACACGAAAATACCACTGTAAAATCCGTGATATACATCATATAATATTATAATTGGAATTTTATTTCTGTCATTTTTATACTTTATCCTGATACATTGTTTCGAGAAACTAAAAAATGATGACGGATCCGTGGCTACCACCGCTATCCTACCACCCACCATTGCCAAACACTTTAGTGTCTGAACACACTGTGCCGAAGGTACTCGACCGAACTTCGGCATGATTATGCTTACAATGCTATTTGAGTTACTGACGACATGCCGAAATTACGTTGCGTTATAGCAACGTATTCTGTAGAGCACACATACGCGACCGAAGTTCGTATGAAGATGCGGGGCGGGGAGCAGCGGGAGGCAGGCATGCCCGCGCCTCACGTGTCCGCCTGTCATGTCTGTTAAAATAACGGAACCCTAACAGGATCACTTTGTTTTGCGTCTGTCTGTCTGCAGTTTCAGCGTGAAATAATTTTATACTTTATCTAAATAATTAAAAGACCAATGTCGCTTCGAAAAGGTCGCGAGTTAGGCCGTGGTAAGCCGCTCGCTATGTGCGTCTTGTCGATAGTTCTAGACTAGCCGGCGACTACCATTCCGGTGTGGCATGGCCCGTAATACCAATGAGTTGTAGTTAATCTTTTGAAAAAAGAACTACCTCAGTATTATAGTTTTCGAGAAAACTGTTGTGTGACTGACACTGGCATGGTCACCATCAAGGATATTGATTTTTATAACAAAAATTGGTCGCCAAATATCAGAATTTTTCAGTCACTGGTTCAAAAATTATATGGGTTTTTAGGGAAGATAATTTCCGCAGCTTGGCGACATTTTTATCTCTAAAACTAAAGCATCTAGCACGTATCAGAATCTGTGTCCCTGGTTCAAAAGTAATAGGTGGAAAGCATTTCCCCAGCGAAAATCTGTTTTCTCCCAAAATTTGTCGCAATTTTTCATCAATTTACAGATTTAGTAGGGAGATCTATAATTACAACGATATTAGAGAACTCGATTTCTTCATACATTGGTAAGTAAAGAAAACGCATACTTTGAAGTAGTTTCTAAACGTTAAAAACTTTTGTACCAGTAACCGACAAATTCCGGTATTTGGCGACTGACTCAGACTAATTAGCGACTAGATTTAGGAGAAAACATCTTCACTGGGTGCCCAACAAATTTAATTTGGGCCAAGCTGAAGAGAAGTTCCCCAGATCGGCCACCTATAAACGCCTATAACTTTTGCTCCAATGACTGACGGATACTGATATTTGACGACTAATTAGCGGCAAAGCGGATCTTTGATACGTGCCATAATTTTAGAGATATAAATTTAGCCAAACTGGAGAGATGCCACCACCACCACCTCACCACCTAGAAACGCTTATATATTTTCTTTATTCTCTATCTATTCTATCAAACTTAGCATTTTAACAGTGATTTGGAAATTCTCATGTACTAAGGTAAGTTTGATTCAAAAAAAATTCTCTCAATAAACCTTTGCGTGACAGAGAGGGATCATATTTGTAAATAGGGTCCAGTGCATAGTTTTAGACGCATAATATAAACAACCGTAGGCGTTGGTTTGCGGACGGCGAATAATGTGTAGCTCGCCGTCCGGAACAAGCCCGAGTCGTCGACGCCGCTTAGTGTTTCTCGCGCGCCCCAAGGAGATGGCAGCAAAACGGCCCCAGCAGGTTCGAAGCCTATTGGGGCCATGGGGTCGCTTCTGAAAGGAAAACTCGGGTCTCTTCAACGCAAGGCAAAGAAGGAATATAGAGAGAAAGTCATTGGATTATTTTCACCTAAAAAATATAAACCTACATTAATAAGTCTATGTATTAAATACCAATATAAATATGCTACTATTATGTCAATAGTGAAAGACGGTGCTCTTTAATTTTCCCTGTAGACATTCGGAAAAGGGTTATCAAATCTAGTACCCGACAGATGCTGATATTAGGCGACCGGACGAAACGGATCTTCGCTAGGTGCCCTAAGCTTTTTTGAGATATAATTGTGTCCAAACTAAGATGCTCCCCAGATCGGCCACCTATAAATCCTAATAATTTTGAACCTGTGACCGACAAATTAATGACTGAACAGTTTTTGTAATATCAAAATTAAAACCCCTAATGGTGTCCGTGCCAGTATCAGGCATAATACCTAAACCACGCAACGAATTTAGATTCGATTATTGCTAATCGAAAGAGCAGGTTAAGTCTATAGTCACAGAGTACTATTTTATAGCTAAAATACATATATAAGTTTTCACCCTTGCGAAGGCGCGGTCACATTCAAACCTTTATAACTTTTTAACCAACTTTGACTTATGGTTTTGCGAATGAACTTTTACAAAATCAAGTATTTTTTCTTTAGTAGCCAGTAGTCACAACTTGTGTCAAGCGATTTAATTGTCTTCGTTATGCCATTCGAGTAGTCAACTCGAATCGTCTAAGTAGGTACCAAACATATGAGGGGTTTTTGATTTTTATAGTTGAGCTCATGTTGAGCTTCTCCTCTGATAATCCTTTCAGAAATCCTGGGTTTTTTACTCGAACCATCACATCACAAAAAATAAAAAAGAATATTTTCCGATTGTTTTAATATAATCATAACTAATATAATTAAAATTGTATTTACACATGGCCACTGGTTACAATATTTTTACCTAATCGAGCATTTTACTAGAATTACAAAATCATGTCATTCATAGGTAGATACATAAATATTAATCAACAGATATTGATTGAATTTCTTCCTATACACGTTGCTTCTGCCGTGGTGATCGTCTTCTCGGAGAAATATGAACGGCTTTTAGCGGCGTATTAGTCTTTCTGAGATCATTGCTAATGGCTGGGAGTCGAGAACTCTTTGGGGTACAAAGAGGCTTCTTCAATACTGGTATTTGCGGGGTTTTCATTATCATACTGCGTGGAGAAACAACATTCTTTACAGGTGGCGTTGTCTTTCTAGCGTTGCGCCAATTTTCGAATTCGTTGTTACTGGGGACGTTCAAACGATACGATTTTGAAGGCACATTTGTAGTTTCAATATTTCTTGAAACTCGGACCGGAATGCTGGGAGATATAACAGGAGACTGTATTTTGGGCTTCACGAGTGCCACATTCTTTTGAGGTTTACTTTGTAGACCAGTTATTCTAGGCTTTCTCGCAAATCCCGTATGGACTGCCTTTTCTTGTCTTTCTGAGGATTTATCGGAGCTCGATTCGAAGAGCTTCGCTTTAGCAAGAACGGCGCCAGCGTTCTGTTTTCGCAACTTATTTACTGAAGGTCTCCCTGTCTGACTAGTCTTCTCTAATTCCCCAGTTTTATCCATGAAGAACGCTGCAGCGCTCCGCCATTTTTGCTGCGACTGTGGAGGACTTGGCTTACGATTCCTGCAAGTTATGTTTTGGTAACATCTAGCCAACATACTATTATTAGATCTTGCACTCGTGTTTAAAGTGTTGTTCATTGAATTTTCCGAAGCTGTGTTATCCCAACTGTTGTTTCCAATGGTAACATTCAAAGATCTGCGCGCCGGTATTCTGCTAATAGGTTTTTCAGTGTTATTATCAGGTATAAGACTAGTTCGTTTTCGTAAGCGATATTTCTGACTAGAATCCGACACATTGTTGAGCGAGTGTTCTGATGTCGAGGCATCCCATTCATTGGTTGATTTCTGCGCTGCTAAGTCAGGTTTCGCGGTGCTAGTTCGTTGTCTACGAGTCAGTCCTACATACGGATAAAACCTATCAGTATTTTGACTAGATTGTGACTGAGATGACACATTCCAGGACTTGTGCCTTACGATTTTCGTGATGTTCTCTTTAGATCTCCGTCGTATGGAGCCGATTTTCCGCGCACTTGGTGATCGAATTATTTTGGCTTCTTCGGTGGGTCGTATCTTCAGTTCTTTACTTAACCTTCTCGCCAAATGATCGGAACTCGGGCAGTGCAACATTGCAACTTCCTCTAAAGTTTGTTCATAGACATTTTGTACTTGTTGCAGAGGTTGTACTCTCGGTATATCTGTGAATTCTCTTGACAGTCTGTTTTCAATAGCTGATACTCTGCTTTTGATCTCTTCATATTCTTGTTTTGAAATCCTGACGTAATCTTTGTCTGACTGTTTCATATCGGGAGACAAATCTACTGTGTCGTGTACGCTGAACAAATGCTCAGAGGAAGTTATCAAATCTTCACTACTGACGCTTGTTTCGGAGTTCTTGTGAGAACTGAAGTCTCTATTGATGATTGGAGTGCTTCTTGCGTCCATGAGGCTTAGTCGTAATCGTTTTCGTTCGATACCCCTGAAAGAAGAAGGTTATTTTGGCTTGTTATTAATGCTGTATGTTATAAGCAGACAGTTGTAATTCCTTGCTAATTTAAAAAAAAATATGGTAATTATGAAATAAAATTTAATGACTTACATCTTCATTGGCGTGAAGGATAATTCTTTTTGCGGAAGTCCTTTAGTGATTTCTTTCCTATAAAACAGAAAAAACAGTGTTAAAATTGCGGCTTGGGGTTCTTTTTATTTATCTAGCATTTTAATAAGGTCGATTAATTAGATTTTATTAGCAGGTATTTTCTAACAAATAAACTTACTTAGTTTTAGCAGAAAGTCCTTCATGCGTGTCGAACTTTCGTTTCGCGGCAGATTTGCTCAGGATTGGAGTCTTGCCATTCTCATTGACTGTGGCAGGAGTGTTTACACTACCCGACACCATTTTGCGGAGGCCGTTTAATACTCCTAAAACAAAAGTAATCAGAATTATTAGTTTGACTATACTTTTCTCACGGTTGTAATGATAGTATCTTATCTTGTTGTGGGGCCGAGCACTTCGACCCTTCTGGATCTTTTGTGCTATTCCCCTCCTGTCTACTCAACCCCTAGCCCTCTGTGCACCTTCTTCATGAGTCCCAGTATGGCCTTGATGGGGCTGAGCCTGTAGTCCTCTGGTCTTGGAAATGGTTGGCCCAGATACTCTAGTGTTTTGGAGCCTAGTGCTGCAGTGTAATGATAGTAACTTTTAGGGAAATGAAACCCTTTAAAAACAAGTCATCCATGGATATGACTGTCTTTATTTATGCCACAACTTACTGTTGAGAGAGCCACTGCGTCGTTTCTTCTTCCTCCTTGCAAGATAGCCATCGGAATCATCGTCCAGCTGTGCCATCAACTCTTCTGTTAGTTTTCCTATGTGTTGCGAGTTTTCGATGAACATCTGGTAAAATAGTAATTTTATATTATTGTCTCATTTTTTTGCTTAGCCTTTTATTAATTTATTTTTTAAAGCTTTATGCACTAGTAAGAAATACAGTACAAAGGCATACTTAACCTTTTGAGTAGCGTAATTAGAGACATAATAGAAAGACAATGACCGGGTTTAATGAATTAATGCCTTTGTAAGGCATTTTCTACCAGTCGACTTTAGTGTGGTGCAGAAACATACATGGTAAACAAATAAAAAAAAAATACATTAGTAAATTTGTACATAGATAAATACATACAAATTAATAATGTTATTATGAAAAACGAATCTAACAAATCAACACTGTGATGATTCCACCAACTTCTTGCGAATGTGTTTACATGCCTTAAAAGAGAACCAACTGGATACCGTCCTGTTCCTGGACAAAAAAGGAGGCCTGGATAAACCTAAAGTGATGTGAGGGACATTGTAGTACAGACGTTTTATCTCACGAGCTCGGTTGTGCCATACTTGTGTGGATAAATGTACATGCACATTGTCTTTGTTTGCATACGCTCGGGAGCGCTCAGTTTCGGCCGAGTCGACGACTGAGTCAGTAGTGTTATCCAGTTCGCGCCAAAATTATTTAACTAATACCGTCAGCATGGAAGGTACGAGTAAACGAAGAAAAGTTGTTCGCAGTAAGGTAAGGCAAATTAATGTTTATGTTTGGTGTGTATTTACGTTATGATTATTTATTGTATTGAATTAGTTTAATAAACGTGATTTTAATAATCTATTGTTTTTTTAGGGTCGTCAAATAATTGCAAATGTCTATCATTTTCTCAAAGAATATGAATTCCAACCAAAACCAAATTGTATGATTGATTGATGTATCACATTTGCATAATATTACAAAGCGCACTGCATCAGCGACGGGAGTTAGTGAACGAACAGTGCAGAAAATATTAAAAGAAGAACGAGACATGTCTAATGAAAGAGATGTAGCTAGCACATCTTCGAAATTCACTTCACCAATGAAAAACCGAAGAAAGAGAGAAAATAAAGTAGACATTGATGGATTTACAGCTGATGTTATTCGGAGCACAATACAAGATTTTCATATCGTACAAAAACAAATTCCAACATTACCGAAACTCAGGTCAGTATTAAATGAAAAAAATGGATTTAATGGATGTCTAGCTACGTTACGTAAGTTACTAAATAAATAATAGAAAAGTTTCAGTAGAACAGCATGATATCCAGATGTGGGAATTGAAATATTTAAAAAAAAATAACCGAATACCATTCTCAAGGCCGACCTACTGTTTATACTGAAAATATAATACTATAATTTCGAAATAATACCTGGGTTCAAAAAGACAAACCATCTCCATTTACCAAAAAACTTAGTACAGGTACTCGTTTTATTTTAGTACACGCTGGAAACGATGCCGGATTTATTGAGAACGCTTGTTTAGTCTATAAAGCTAATTCCACAGTTGGGGACTACCATTCAAACGTGAGTTATGAAAACTACGTAAAATGGCTGAATAAAAAATTGCTGCCAAATTTACCAGATTGTTCCGTTATAATACTTGATAACGCATCCTATCACAACACACGTGCTGAGAAATTACCAACGTCTGCCTCAAAAAAATCTGGGATGCAAGAGTGGCTCGCTTCAAAAAATATACCGTTCGACTCAAATTTGCTAAAAGTTGAGCTGTATAATAAAATAAAAAAACATAAAAGTGATTTTATCACTTACAAAATCGATGACTACATCGCAGAAGGATTTGAAGTATTACTTCTGCCTCCCAATCACCCTGAACTGAATGCTATAGAGAACATTTGGGGGGTCCTTAAAAATCATATTGCTCTAAGAAATGTAGAACAAAATGTAACCAGTACAGAAAAACTTATCGAAGAAAGTATTGAAAAAATAACGAGTGACACACGGCGTAATACATGCAATAGTGTAATTAAGAAAGAAACTGAATATATGAAATATTTTGACACTGATTTTGAATTAAATCAATTTACAAGATGACAGTGACGACGAAACTGACTCTGAAGAGGCGTCTAGTTATGATTCTGTTTGAAATATTATTTTATTAACAATCAGTGTCAAAATAAATATGTAATTAAAAAACAAAAAATAAATTATTAATGAGTATAAGCTTTTATTTTATTATTTTTTTCGTTTTGCAATTACCAGATTTAGTATCATGAAGTAATTTAAAACCACACTATATAATACCTTTATTATTTTGTTCATAAACAGTGAATGAGCTTGCTAACGCTACTTGTAGTTACGCACACAAGCGCGCGTGTCTATACGCGCTTCAACTACAACTATGGCTCACTCGTGCTCGTGAGATAAAATAACTGTAGACGATTATTGGTAGATTGGAGATTATTGCTATGACAAGAGCAAAGGAATTAAATTTGAGAAATCAAATAAAACAAAGAAAAAGGTTAAAAAAGAAAACAGGATAGTCAAGGATCTAAGTGCTTTTTTTGGTGGTGAGTAATCATCAAATAACTTCTCCCATCTGGCCGAAGAGAGTGGGAGTGTCAGATGTTTACACACCAAAGATGGCTGTCTCGAGTAAGCCCCAATGATGGCCGCTTCACAAAACAGGCCCTACGACTGACTAACTCTCAGTTGCGCAAAGACACGGCTGTTACAACAGATCACGGGACCTTTATTTAATAAGCACCTGTCTGTCATAGGAGTACCACTCTGCAGAGCCTGCTCCATAGGGCGAGACAGCAGCTCATCTACTTCTAAGCTGCTGGATACAAGGCATAGTACTTTGAGAACTTGTCATTAGCACCAGGGGCCTGCTGGCCTTCCTTGTGGGGCTGGGGTGGATCAAATGGCACATTTGTCCCACCAGTACGCGAAATACGATATACAATAAAACACAAGCCTCCAATGCAATAGGCACACATAGGAAAATAAATTGCAAATGCCTACAGTGCTATACTTGAAGTAAACAAAACAGTGGTTTGCTCATAACGAGAAATGATTGAGAAGACAATATTGTGCAAATAGAGAAATTAATAGAAGGTCATTTTAGAATATTCCATAAAATTGTTTGTCAATGAGGTCTGGAGACAATAAATATATATAAGTAGTATAGATAAGAACAAAGGAGAAGCCATAGCATTAGATTAAGAGTAGTAAATACCTTGACAAGTGCAACATGGTGCTCCAGTCTCTGGGCAGAAGCTGCAGCGGGCAGCGGCATAATACTGGGAGCCATCACTATGGCCAAGTTGGAGGAGTCCATTAGGTTGTCCTTGTGTCGGGAAGCTAGGAAGTTTAATAACTGGAACATGCAAATATATTGTCTGTTATAATATTGTTCCCATATCCCATAAATATATATCATATATTTAGTATCCATATACTGTTAAAACATTCCAAAAAACTGGCTTCATGTAACAAGCACTCAGTACTTTTAAACTAGAGAAACCAAATATTGGCGGTGAAATGCCAGCACTTTCTCTTTTTTTAAGTTACTTTTTAGCTAGCAGCTAGATATTTAGATGCAACTACATCAAATTAAATTGTGAAAAGACCTGATTAAACCAACATCAATATATAGTATTGCCTCCTAATGGTTTTTGGGACAGGAAATTTTTGACTTCAACAGTTACATCAACAAGTTACAAAATTTTATTATTATTAGACTAACTATTACCCGCAACTTCGTTTGCGTGGAATTTAAGGACTTCTCATTTATTGCTCTAGGAATTATTGACACATCGCTGGCGATATATGTAGAAAGACTTAAGCCTTCTTATACCTTTAATTCTTCTGGCCAACTGTGTTAGCTACATTCACTGCGATTATAAAAGCAAACTCGCAAGCCATATTACACAGAGTAGATTGTTCCATTGGGATATTGAGAGGACTTTATTCTCTTAATGGGATAAGTTTGGTCAGTCAGTAAATATTATATCTAGCAATATCTATAAGTATAAACTTATACTAGCCTTCCGGCTCTGAGCCACTTATATTCAATTCCTAAGGAAGACATCTAATTTGGTCAGTATTTCTTATTATAGATTTCACAGCACGGTTGATGCAATTAAGTGATGGCTGCTGTGCTGGTTATATTGCAGGTTTAATTCCCACACAGAACAAATATGAGTTTATATGTTTCTGAATGCACCCATGATATAGAACTTATTCTTAGTGTAAGGGCAATTTTTTGATAAACTATTTAAGCTAAAAGCAAATATTCCTTTCACTGTTGAAGAAATGTTAAAAAAAAGAAATGATACCAAGACAGTTTAATTTGATACTGCTGAAAAAGAAGCTTTTCTGCAATTTCAAAGGTTATAAAATAGCACAGCATTCCTACCTCCATAATATAGTGTAACAGGTGAACATGTAATACTGGTAGTAACAACAAAGTGTGCAGAATAGGCTTCAGTGCATCCTCTCCGGCAGTCAGTCTACATCTCAATAACAGGTCTTGTACTTCAGCACTGATCAGGGGCTCTGGCAAACATCGCAGGTACAGCTTCAGTACACTTGCTACATCTATAGGATGGTGGCCTTCTGATACGCAGCCTCCCGCATCTAACAATCTCTGTTAATCATCAAAATGGTATGGTGAATAAGTAATCTATACAGGAAACCATTTAGAGTAATAGATAACACATACACAGAACAACTTTCATTATCAACAAAAAATATATTTTTGAAAGAATATTTGAATTCTATTGAATGATAAGTATAACATAGCTTTGATTGACGACTCATAGTTGTTTTGGAGGGAAAAATAGGCTTTTGCATAAATTATACCTACTATTTTCAATCAACAAAAACTGCTTTTCATTATTTTCTTATTACGAACCTTGATATCTTTTTGACGATTTTGTGAGCCAGCTTTCCGGAACAAACCCTCAACATGGGCGTTGGATCGCAGCACTGAGGACATCTCAGTGACAACTATGGGAACACTCAATGTACTACCACAACAAATAACACTGCACGATGGCACCTTCAGTAAAGGCGCTCCAAACACTGTTTTATGATCCTGAAACAAATATTCTCGTTACAAGTGTAAAATATTAAGCAAAGAACCATTGTTTGTAACAGGAAATGCAAATGCACCCACTTTTACACTTTTCAATATAATCTTCTTCAGCCGATGCTTTAGACCGGCCTTTTTCAATTCCCCAACAATTATTGATTGCAATTTTCCATGATTTATCCCGTCCGAAATTAACATTTTGTTTATTTTTATTATTTTATCTAACACAAGTCAAAACTTGAACAGATTTTTAAATCCGCCATTCGTAAATTCGTTAAATGTTGTTTCGTTTCACGGTGTGGAAATGAAACGTCAGCATTGCAAGCACTGCCATTACAATTAAAAAGCTGCAAAATCATAACAGGCTGCAAAGTTTCTAAGTTTCTAGCAAAAGATCATTTAAAAAAAGTGAATCTTTTCTTGAGTTAAATCGTCTTTTAATTATAGCTTTTTGAAAAAAAAAATATAATTTTCTGAATTATGAGTGGAATGGAAAATGATTTCGTTCAGAAATTGAGAGATTTTCTCTTGCTCAGTTCAGTCAGCCCTTGAAATATACACGACGATTAAATTAAAGTCCTTTAATTAGATAATCTTTTGGAAGATAATCTATGGTGAAAACCATGCGGTTTTATTAATTTTATTTAAAATATTTAATCGAAAAAAAATATCGGATTTCGATTTCAGAACGCAGGCACGTATTTCACGTTTGACATTGACACAATCAATCCGATCATTTCATGTTTCATCCCTTGTGAAACTACATTTTTAGCAACATGTTTCAATTCAGCAATTTTTGTTGAAAAAGTATTATACGTTTTCATGATGAAAAAGTGAGACAAAAAAAATCTGATGTTCCAAGTACCCACTTTCTCAACTACATCATTATTGTTAGTATGTTGGTTGATCAAATCATCAAAATTATCAGAGCATCAGCAATTTCCACAATATTGTACATTTCATTTTACTTTTGAATCATTTGATTCACAGGAGTACATATATTTAAATTATAAATGGTGTAACACAGTGATTTCCTCTAGTTGGGTTGTTTGTAAACATCACAATGATTGAATTGTCTGCAAAATTAACAACTGGAACAGTTTATTTAGCTGGAGAAGCCTTGGAATGCTGCATTTCATTTTGCTATACTGCTCAACCAGAGCATAGGAATTCACAAAGTCACTGGTAATGACCCCTTTCAACAAAATTTAGAAACCTACTTGTTATTGCCAGTTTGCCAATTAAATGTAACTTACATATTATAAATACTATTTGAATGATTTTTATTCCAGTGATGCCCTAGAAAATTTAGCATGGGCTTCAGCCCAGATCCATTGTTTCTACTCCACATCAAAGAATACAGGTGACAAGACACCAACTATTGGCAAGACCACCTCTTTAGAAGTTACTTCCTGTGATATTGGAGATGTAATATTCCACACCAAACCAAAAATACTGTTCTGTGATTTGACTATTCCATTGGGGGAAACTAAGACTTGTAAGTACATAACTTTATAGCTGAACAAGTAACTGGTACTAGAAGTGTTTAAGCAAAATAAGAAGTTTATACTTAATTTATTTTACTCCCCAGTCTGGTACAGAGAATCACTCCCAATAGAAGCTCCACCATCATACAGAGGCACTTCAGTCAAGTACTCCTACAAAATCACCATAGCAACCCAGAAAGTGGGCTCCCACATAAAAATGGTCAGGATACCTTTCAGAGTTCTGCCCATTAGTCCTATCATGAACATGCAGGACTTGGCAGCACTGTGTGGTAATGAAACCACTGAGGAACTGCAGCCAACCAACCCATTTTCTGAAGAAAGGAAAGTTGAGACACCTCTGACTATGGCTTTACAAGTCTTACAGGTAATTTTTATTCAAACCTATTTTTATTTTGTGATTGCTTCTTTGTTTAGAATCAAATAAAAATTATTTCAACACGGATGCACACTAAATACTAAAATGAATAGATAGATAGATATTCTTTATTGTACACCAAAAATACAATTTACATTAGGAAATTAACATTAATAAGGTGTCACAATGGGCGGTCTTATCGCTAAAAGCGATCTCTTACAGACAACCTTTGGATGGATTTGACAGAGAAGGAGAAAAAAAGATATAATGAATTATGGTAACATTAAAATTCATGTTTCATGACAAAGACAAGCCAAGACTTAGTTAATTTCTTGTTAAACATTGTTTCATAAACCCCAATTGATTTGACACAGCTGTAAATTTAATAGTTGTGGTAGTTGAATGACAGTTTGATCAGCCTTTCAGAAATTGGGTGTGACAACCTAATATTACTCAGTTAATTTCTAAACATTCATCAATAACCTGTGCTGAATTTCAGAATCTCACCGCCAGAAGAAGTCCGAACTCCTACATGATAACCAACACTAGAGGCAAGGTTGGCCGCTTCTGTCTGTTCAAATCGGCTTACAAGCTTGGTGAAGATATTGTGGGCACTTTTGACTTCTCCGTCGGAACTGTCACATGTATGCAGGTAATTCTGGTGGAAACTTATAAAACAAAAAAATATGTTTAGGTTCATTTGAACAAATAACTTGGTGGTACTGACAACCCCTGCTTCTTTTAGGTTCTTAACGTGGACACTAGTAGTATAAGTAAGAACTAAATAATTTATTTAATTAAAAGTTGGATAGTTCAAATGAATTCAGTTGGTATATAAGTTGATTATAATAAATTCAGCATCAATTTTAATATCAATTGTAATAAAACGCATTATACATAATTATATTGTACTTTTATTACAAAGTGTACCCTAAAACAACCTTTTTTAACTTCCGTCTAATGCTGTCGCGAATTGAGTATAGAGTGGGATAAGTGGATGATTTTCCTACCTCAAAAAAAACAAGAAAGGTTGCAAAAATTAATAACACAAGTTAACAATAGCTATATACAATGCATTCCAAATAATATTAGGATCGATTGCCATGTTGTGACGTCACGTCATACTGTCAAATCGCAAGAAATTGGGCAAAATTGAAGAACTCGAGAGTCTAACCTAGATAAGGTTTCCTGTGCAAAAATCACTTGCCAAATATGTGGCCTTGACTGCTAAGCCGGACATTGTGGGTTCATTCGGGTTCGGACAATTAATGTCACACAATGATATGCACAATCATTTGTTCTGTGTCTGAGTGTAATTTATCTATATAATGTATGTATTTAGAAATATATAAGTATATTTATCAGTTATCTAGTACTAATAGTACAAGCTCTGCTTAGCTTGGGTTCCTGGATAAAAATCACTTGAATCTAAATTTTAATAGCTCTTACCGCATTTTTCAGGTGTCAGTGTCTTTACAACCAGAGGAGATAATCAAATCTAAGTCTCCCTCCAAGAATGTCAGTAAGGACACCAGCAGTAGGTCTATGACAGTGGCCAGATATCATGAGGTGACATTAGGACTGACACAGTCGCAGCTGATATTACCAATACCTTTGCACATCACACCAGCGTTTGAAGTTGATGATGGTAAATATTTAGGATTTCATTCAATCATTGATAGAGTTGTGAATTAAACAATATATTGTATTGGATATGGATAAAATAATAAGCAAAAATTACTAAAGAAAAGGGCTAAAACTATTTTAATGTGAGGCTAAAAAAAAACTACATAAATAAAAATCAATTACCACATGTATAACTGTGCGTCATTTAGGAATGGCTCAACCAATTTGAAATTTTTTTTTTTTGTAACATTAATTAAAATATTTTTTATTTTGCAAAATTCGCCAGAAAATAAAATTCAAGGCTTTAAACAACTACATTATTTTTTCAGTATCCCTGAGCTGGCGTCTCCACTTTGAATTTGTAACATCAAATGAGAAACTATTACCAAATCCAGAAGAGAAGGACTGGACAGCACCATTAAATGTGCCCATAGAGACCATGGTCTGGAACCTTCCAGTCAAGATATATTCGACATTGCCCAAGCAGATCACACAGCATTCAATAGGCAATGATGCTTATACGATGTTTATTAAATAAGGAGAAATTCAGTTGTAAAGATAGTTTAATTTGTTAATTCCAGGAATTCATAGGTTTTGACTAAAGATTAACTAATTCTGACTGTGCATAAAATTATCAATGTATCATTGAATCTGGAATTGTAGTGTAAGGTTCTTTTTATAATGATTAATAGAATTAGGTTTGAGCTACATGTGGCCATACCGATTTGCACTTTCCTATGCTTCTATCCTTTTCATTCCCTTAGAACCATCATTTACTAGACCGAAAAAGAGCGTGTTGCCTACAGTTTCGTCGATTTTGCTGCGTGCGACCGCATTTTGGCTCTATTTCTCGTTATAAGAAATGATGGTTCTAAGTGACAGAAAGTGCAACTGGGTGCGCCAGATGTACCTCAACCCTACCGAGAAAAAGCGTGTTGTCTATCGCCTCGTCGATTCCGCCGCGGGTGATCGCACTCCGCTCTTTCTCGCTCTTATAAATGATGGTTCTAAGTGACAGAACGTGCAACTGGGTGCGCCAGATGTACCTCAACCCTACCGAGAAAAAGCGTGTTGCCTATCGGCTCGTCGATTACGCCGCGGGCTATCGCACTCCCGCTCATATAAATGATGGTTCTAAGTGACAGAACGTGCAACTGGATTCGCCAGACGTACCTCAACCCTACCGAGAAAAAGCGTGTTGCCTATCGCCTCGTCGATTACGCCGCGGGCGATCGCACTCCCGCTCTTTCTCGCTCTTGTAAATGATGGTTCTAAGTGACAGAACGTGCAACTAGGTGCGCTAGACGTACCTCAACCCTACCAAGAGAGGGAGCGTGTTGCCTATCACCTCGTCGATTCCGCCGCGGGCGATCGCACTCTCGCTTTTATAAATGATCGTTCTAAGTGACAGAAAGTGCAACTCAGTGCAACCAGATGTACCCTAAATGTAAAATAATTTCTGTAAATAATATTATTATGTAAAAATGTGATTGTATGATATTGATTCTTATGGAATAATGTAAACAATAATAGATTACTTTGGATATTTACACTTATTTATTAAAATAGTACTTAAAAACTATTAATTATTGTCATTCATCAACTGACTCTTTATCCCAATCTTTCATTTTGGCACCCATCATGAAGTCGTCCCTGGAATGTTAAAACAAAAGTTAGGAACTGAATTATAAAATAGAAACTTTAAAACAGGTTATTGCTTTGATGAGAAGAAAGATTAATAAGAAAGATTTTTAGCAGAGTTAACCCTTTTAATGCCAGGCATTTTATAAAAAACGTTCACTAAATGCCACAACCCAAAAATGTATGGTTCTGAAAAATCAGCACTTACATTTTACAATATTGTAGTGTATATTATAAGTGCTGGTTTTTCAGTTGACATAAAAATTGAAATTTGTTCAACCCATTTATTTGTCTCATATAACAGATTGTGATGAACTTTTTTTTTTGTTAGGAGAAACGGCTCCCGGACTTTGGGGACTAGTCCGGGGAGTGTGGGATTTTTCCTCTAAAACTAAAACCACCCCAGTGATCACCATCAGCACATATAGAAGGGGTGCCATTACCTCTTACAAGACCATTCTGGAACCCCCTCTGTGCAATGTCTGTTATATCTATATATAGACCGTTATACAGTCTCCTCAGAGATGTGCCTCTCTGAGGAGACTGTATAACGGTCTCCCCTTAGCCTCTTTGTGAATGGCAGCAAGTGATCACTGTGCCACTGTCTTCCTTGGAATCACTTGATGGGCGGGTAGAGTCCCCGCTCTGAATACCCATGGTTCCAAGATTGTGGTAGGCATTCAATGAATTTGTCACATATATCAGACTGCAGCATTGAAAGGGTTAAGGGTTGTAGGAATGTATATACTCATACTAACATGAATTTTTTATTTACTTAGATCATTATTTGTGCTAAGTTTCAGGTCTATTGGCCCAAGAAACAAAACTTTGCATACAAACAAACAAATTTCCCCCTTTAACTAGCAGTAACCCTTAAAAGTTGGATTTTCAAAAACCCTTTCTTAGTGCTCACCTACATCATAAAAGGAAGATTTATTTAAACTTAAACTTCATGTACAGTAGTGGTACATTGGCAGACTTAATGCAACAAGGCATTCTCTACCAGTCAACCTTTGGGTTAAAACGACAACACTGTGGTAGGCTTGCACAATAAACAAATAACTACAGCTTAGCTAATAACATAGCTTAATACAAATTTCACATTCCAAGGCCCAACAATTTCGGCTGTATGTTGATAAGTCAATCAACTAGTTTCTCCCTTCATATTATATATAGATAAATACTTCTACTGAGCTATCCATTAGCTCCAATGGTTATTACATAATACATTTATTTCAAAATTTTAACACATATTAGATAATTACCTCAGTGCACTCCATTTTGGCTTATCCTCGTCTTTGATTTCATTCTTTGCAACTTTAGTTTGTTCATCAACAATAATTGATTTACTTTGTCCCATAAGTGTGTCTAAAAAGGCTCTCTTATCAAATTTCTTCAATATTTTCTCTTTTTTACTTTCAGACAAATCATTTCTATCCATTTCTTGTTCTAGAGATTTTTGTTGATTTCTGACAGCATTGAATAGTTGGACAACACCTTTTGTAGCTATTTTTGTCAATAACCTTTCCCTGTCCTTTTCTAGTACATTTGGTTTTACTCGTATTGATGGCTTTTCATGTTTCTGAAAGGAAATTATATTATTAATCTTTACATTATTATTCTTCTGTACATGTGTTTGTCACTTGACTCCTTGTAAACGGTTTGACCAATTTGAAAGTAATTTTGTACGTATATTTGAGTGGGTCTCTGGATGGTTTGAAAATATGATTGGATTCAGTAGGTGGCGCTGCAATTGGGTTCTTAATTTTTTTTCTGACAATTGGCCAGCTATCGGGCATAACAACAATTGCTGGGACTGCTAGTAAAATATAAGCATTCTATTGTCCCACAATTCGAAATGCAAGTTTAAGAATAAGAAGCAACAAAGTTGCAGTTTGCTCAATATTGAGCAATCTGAAT
Organism: Mythimna vitellina; assembly: GCA_949316375.1. NCBI lineage: Eukaryota > Metazoa > Arthropoda > Insecta > Lepidoptera > Noctuidae > Mythimna > Mythimna vitellina. The sequence continues at coordinate 8,426,991 of OX438703.1, read as the reverse complement.
TCACTTGTGTGTCTTCTTATGAAAGCTAGATAAAGCTACCAAACATTGGTTATAAACAAATCAACTTACAACTTTCTTAGCAGGAAGTTCTGATGACACTGGTTCTGCTTCTTTTTTCAGTACTGGTTTCTTCTCTCCTGTCTCATCTATAACCTCAAACGCTGGTTTCTCCTCCTTGACAGTCTTAATTATGTCTGCATGCTTCTTAGCCCTTGATAATACTAACGTCTTTTTGTTTTTGGGTTTGCTAGACCCCAAGATCTTTGCTACAGAGTCTGCCCACCCTTCATTTGTTACGAGAGCAGCCTTGCCATCTTCATCATCAGAGGATTCACCTTCAGCATCTGAAGCACCGCTAACAGCTTCAAGAGATCCGCTTTCAGCATCAGAGGCATCGCTATTGGCTTCAGGAGCAGCACTATCGTCATCAGGAGCATCACCTTCGGCATCAGAGACACCAATTTCAGCATCAGGAGCGTCACTATCAGATTCAGAGGCAGCACTTTCAACATCATCTTCGATGTCATCCTCTGCATCTTCGTTTATGTCTTCAATTTCGTTTTCCGAGGTTTCGGATTCATCTTCGCTTGATGAATCCGATTCTGAATCCACTACAAACATTCACAGCAAATAATTAATAAAACTTAAAAAAATATAGTAAAATAAACCCTTAATTTTAAACACAGAAAGACTTACTTGAAACTTTAAGTACGGGTTTATTCATTGTTTCAGCCACTACCATATTTGTGTATGAATTCCAAATGTTTTATTTATTTCCAAGTTTTCACGTGTTCTCTTTCGCCCACATGCAATTTGACAATAGTTTGACAGTGACAGTGACGAAAGGGAAGATTAAAAAGCCAAAGGGTACGTTCAATTGTTTTGCTTGAAGATACGTTTCGTGTATTCTGCAAAGGATAATGTTGTCACAGCATCGATTTTTCGCAAAGTGAGATACAGATATTAATAAATAGTTATTCAGTAGAAGATTACAATCAATTAAGTTTTTATGTTTAATATTAGCGATATTTTAGTTAATAAAAAAATCTAACTATTAATATTTTCTAGAAAATAATTTATTGACGTGTTAAAAGCATAACGAAACGCAAAATTGTTTTTAAAAATAAAATACAGCTGATCGACAAGGCAAGAGAAGTTTTGTTTCATTCGTGAGAAAATGGTGGTTCTGCTCTAAACATGGCGAATATTGCGAACCCTATATCATATTTAAATAGAAGGGAATATGGACTCTTACCAGATATTAAGTCTCAATTCTTTAACAAACGTTTAAATGCAGCGAAAAATTTGTATCGACGGGAACTTGTGTGCCATTTTGGATGTGTAAATGCTATTGAGTTTTCTAGCAATGGCGAATTACTTGTATCAGGTATGTCATTTCCATAGTATTATGCCTACACATTCGTTCACAACTTGTAAATGTTTATATTTAGTTCAACCATATCAGCAAAACATTACAAAAGAAAATTATATTATATACGATTGTAAAAAAAAGTTATTTCTAAATATATATCTACAACAAAGTACCTATCTTGAATGATAAATAAGTAGGTTGCGGTTAGGCCGAACCTAATTAATTTTATGTAAGCATAAAATAAATACAGGTCAATGCTAGCTTTATTATTAAATAATAAATTTATTATAACTGAATTTGCTTCAAAATAAGTCTGGAATCTCCAAAACTCTTGTTCCACATTAGAACTACACATTTATATCCATGGTTGTGATGCTTATAAAGGTTGTGATGGTTTTGTTCATCCCAGTCAACTGATCAAGTTCTTTTATGAGTTAACTTTTTCCTACAGACAGTGCCAAGCTTAATTATGTGGATTTTTACTATCATTAAATCTCTAAAGCCAACGTAAGGGTTTTTTTAAACAATTAATATAAGTTGTATTTGTAAATACTAAACCTAACTATGTACATATAATACAAATACACATAATACACTTAGGCATCGTCTTTAGGTATTTTACAGTAATTCTGCTCTTCTGGAAATTAACCAGACAATACAAATTGAGAATTAGTATACTTATTACTGATAATGAGCGGGGAGCGGGCCAATCTGTGTGCTTTTGCGGTTACTGAACGACATGACTCACATGGTAGCACAGAGGTTGGCCTACCTCACAGACTCCTTCAGAGGATGCGAGGGGGCGTGGGCTTTAAGGGAGAGCGCAACAGTCGTATAGATCCTTAAGGTCAGTCTGGTGGTTATCCTTCTCATGGTTGCCGTAACTTTCCACATATTATGTTAGTAGTAGTTCAAACTCATGAAACTGACTGAAAACATTATTAGGCCTGGACCATATATTAAATAAGCCACATGAGCTGTAATAAGCAGTTTTTCATACATGTATAAGATTTTGCAATATCAGGTGGCGATGACAGGAGGGTGATGCTATGGCAGTTCGGGAAAGCAATTATGGACCGAGGCAAGCCTGAGCCTATGAAGGGATTACACCAGTCCAATGTTTTCTGTCTCGGCATCACTAATGACAACCAGAAGATATACTCAGGAGGAAATGATGATATTGTAAGTTTTTGAAGAACTGATTTTTTTATTAATAATTGTAAATCAGAGTGTTATAATGCCGACGAAATAGCAGTCGCACACTAAAGAAGGAAATGGCATCAATTTGTATATAACCCACATAGTCTTGCTAACAGCAGTTAGATTGTAGTTAAAAAGTATTTAAAACAATGCCTACTTTGTTCCATAAACATTTTTAGCAAATCTAAACCTTGCCTTTTTATTATTATGTTTAGACTACAAAATGCTTTGTTGATAATTAATGCCTTTAATCATACACAATATGTGCCATTCATTTGGGTTCTCCACTTCGCCATTTTCACCAATAAGATTTTTTTACTCTTACCCCTACTGGCCTTGCCCATTTTCAAATACTCAGTTTAATATTTGTTTTTTGTAAATATAGGTGATAGTCCATGACCTGGAGAGCAAGTGCCCTCTAGAAGTGCTGCAACATCAGCGTGCAGTATGCAGCTTGAGTATCGACCCTTTCAACGAGCGTGTGGTCACCACAGCTGGTAATGATGGCCGGCTGCTGCTGTTTGATACGCGACAGTCAGTGCATGGTAAGGGAATTAATATATTATGTTTGTCCCATGCGACATACAGTTTTGTCATAATATTTCAATTCTGTACTCTCATGATCTTGGAATAACAAAATTCTTATGATGAAACTCGGTTTTCTATGCATAACACCACTCCTATTGTAATGTCTTGTGCCACTTAAACAGTAACACTGACTAAGGACATTAGGCGGCAAATACAAAATGACTGTGTTTTATTTACAAAATACTTATTTTGATAGTCGCAAAGTTTAACCCAATAAAAATTGATGTAAGAAAAAAAGAGGGGAATAAACCTGCGCCCTTCTAAGAGTATTGTACTCATTTGAGTACAACAGTATTTGAGACAGAATTTAGTACACAAATGTTGATTATAAAAGTTAAGATTATCCTTTACATTAACTGTAGGCAAAGACAATTCCAGTCAAAGTCAGTGTTGGTTATCTGGATTTAGGATGCATTGGTAAATAATATTCATGTGTTGAGCCCCATATTTACTCTACACAGAATCCCTGGTGATATCGCGCAGTCGCAAAGCGTTCCACGGCGTGATGTTCCACCCGGCGCAGTCAGGCATGCTCACGTCTGCCAACGCTCGCGATGGGGTCGCGCTGTGGGACCTGCGCTCGCCTAAACAGTTAGTAGTAATCATAGCTATAATACTAGCAAACTAATATGCGTTTGCTTTCCTGGAAGGAGAAATAGACAGACACATCAAATTCTCGTTGTACTAATTTTGCAAAATCTGATAGTATTTTTCCTCATAGACCGAATATGTTAATAACATCAACTGTTGGCATTACTATTAAAATAGTGGTTTCCTGTTTTATCATTTATATGTTCAAATATTACATTTTGATACAAGTGTATAAAAGTTTGTCATTGCGCCCGAGCCGTAGGTGAGGGTGTTATGAAGCCGAGTGCTGCAGTGACTTTCCACGTGTATCAAACGACGTTTTTCAATACACTTAATAAATAGGAATTGACGCGCGACTCGTGGGGGTCGCTTAGCGCCTAGCAGGATACGATAAATGTAATAAATTGTAGCGGAAGCTCGCGTATTTTTCCTCACTAATGTGAAAAACAGTAAATTGCGTACCTAAGAGCGGTAGGTATAAGAGCGGGTTTCGAGTAAGTGTATTGAAAATTATATTATTCTGGTTTCATTATACACAAGCTTCATTGGTATAATAAATCCTGTACTTTCTTGCTACAGCCCAGTTCTTCGGTATGCGGGCACAAATGGCACTTGTCAGAATTGTATGAGTGTTCGCTTCAACTCAGCGGGCACGCACATCTTAGCACTCCGTCGTCGTCAGGCACCTGTCCTCTACGCAGTTCACTCCCCTGAGCCGGTTGCAGAGTTCTACCATCAAGACTATTACAACTCCTGTACCATGAAGAGCTGTACCTTTGCTGGGGAGGGTGATCAGTTTGTTCTGTCTGGGTCTGACGACTTCAATCTTTATATGTGGAAGATTCCGCAAGATGGCTCTGGTGATCGTGAGTAAAAAATATGTATTTTTATTTAGAAAATAGAATCTCTACTTCTGATTGGAAATGCCTCTAGAAATGGATTCCATCTACCAACCATTAACTCTTCAACTGGCCTGCATTAGATTGTTCCGACGATTGTTTTCGTTACCTCCTCGTCAGGGTCGTGTGTTTGCGACTGTGTACTCGCATCTTGTTTAGCTCTTCAATCCCCATAAGTGACAGTAGAGCTGACAAGATGGAGTATTTGGTCGTGGATGTGCGACCCTGGCGGAATAAATGAGAGTGTTTGTTGGATAAATCCGATGTAGGCGATTAAAAGGTTAAATAATAAAAATTATAATATTCCCCAACTATCACACAATGCTGTCTAGTTTGAAGTTAAGCAGAGCTTGTATTATGAGTACTAGAAAACTGATAAGCATACTTATATATTTCTAAATATATACATATTATAGATTAATTACACCCAGACATAGAACAAATGATCGTGCTCATTACACAAACACCTCTGCCACTAACCACTAGACCAACAGGCCAGTAAAGGAGTGGCGCTCATAAATTTTTAAATCTTGCAGAAATACCAGTGGCGCCGCCGCACATAGTGCTTTATGGTCACAGATCCATCGTGAACCAAGTGCGGTACAACCCTCATTACTGTCTAATTGCATCATCTGGAGTCGAGAAGATTATCAAGGTTTGTAAATCAGATTCTTTTTAAAAGCCGTAAGATGTTCACTCTTTGATATAGATCTCCCGTAAAATATTGTCTTTGTAAAAAAAAAAACTCTGGGATAAAAACCTTCTCAGTAAGATAATAATAAATTCGTATAAAAGAATTGAAATCAAAACGTTGACCGTTTTTCATTAGTCCCTTATGATTTTTCTATTATAGATTATTAATAGTCATAGTAATATAAGGGATTTTTACTTTGTATTCGTTAAAATTCGTTTTTTTTTTCTTTTCTAGGTGTGGTCAGCAGTAGAGTTCCCTAAAATGCGCGGCGCGTTGTTGGAGGAGGCGCAGGGCTCCGACAACCCGCGTGAGATATACAGCCACGAAGACTATGTATCACTGGTGCATCATAGTGGACAGGTTAGCAAATCCCTTCCTGTCATTTAGAAATTCTCTACTTCAATGTACAACTTAGCTTGGTTCGTAGTTTTTATCCATTTTATATACCACTTGCAAATAATCTAAACTGGAAAAACGAGGAGGAATTTTTTTTTACGTCATCATCTTCTTGCCCTTATCCCGTGTTATTTGGGGTCGGCGCAACACGTTTTTTTCTTCCACTCTGCCCTGTTACTCGTCATGCTATCACTAACATCCTTTTCTTTCATATCACTCTTCACACAATCCATCCATCTTTTCTTTGGTCTCCCTCTTCCTCTCCATCCATCCACATGTAAACTCATAACTCTTTTAGTAACATGCGTTTCATCCCTCCTCTTCACATGACCATACCAAGACAAACGATTCCCTTTCAACTTTTCAGTCACTGGCGCAACTTTCAAACTTCCCCTAATATATTCATTTCTCACTTTATCCATTCTCGTCACACCACACATCCATCTTAACATTCTCATCTCCGCTACATGCAATCCTTTTTCATCCGTCTTTTTCACAGCCCAACATTCTGATCCATACAGTATGACAGGCCTTATCACGGACTTGTAGATTTTACCCTTCAACTTGAGGGGCATCCGTGGGTCACAAGTTGTTCCCGTGACCTGTCTCCATTTCATCCATCCTGCGTTGATCCGGTGTGTTACGTCCCGGTCTACCTCACCATTCCCTTGGATGAGTGACCCGAGGTACCGAAAGTCAGAGCAGATCGGTATGGGCGTTCCAGCTAGAGCTAAAGGCACTGGATTGGAGAGACCGCCGAAATCGCAGAACAAGTATTCCGTTTTGGTTCTACTCAATTTCAGGCCAACACTCTCCAGTCTGTGCCACCACACCTCCAATCTGTTCTGGACCTCTAGGCCACTCTCGGCAACCAACACAATATCATCAGCAAACAACATACACCAGGGAGCCTCTTCCTGAATGTCCGACGTCAGAGCGTCCATTATCATCAGGAAGAGGTAAGGACTGAGAGCCGACCCCTGATGTAAGCCAACTGCCACATTGAAGCTGCCAGTGGTGCCCACTGTAGACCGGACTTGGGTACTGCATCGACTGTACATCGCTCGGATCAACTGCACATACTTCCCAGGCACACCTTTCTCCTTAAAGGCCCACCACAGAACCTCACGAGGTACCCCGTCGTATGCCTTTTCGAGGTCAATGAATACCATGTGCAAGTTTTTATGCGCACCTCTATATTTCTCGCACAGCTGGCGTATAGCAAAAATGGCATCCGTTGTACCCCGACCAGGCATAAAACCGAATTGGGTCTGTGAAATTTCACTCTCTTCTCTCAGCCTCCTTTCAATAACTTTCTCCCAGGCTTTCATAGTATGTGACATTAGCTTTATTTCTCTATAATTGTTGCACTCAAGCACATCACCTTTGTTTTTAAAAATCGGCACCAAAGAGCTATTGCACCACTCATCAGGTATGGCTTCTTCCAGCAACAACTTATTGAAGAACAAAGCTAACCAAGTCCATCCATCCACTCGCAATAACTTCCACACTTCAACTGGTATTCCATCTGGACCAATGGCTTTACCATTCTTCATTCCATTTACTGCTATTCTGACTTCATCCATATTAACAATTCGCACTAATCCCACATTCACTGGTTTATTCTCTAACACCCCACTCCAATTATTTTCCTCATTCATCAGTCTTTCAAAATATTGGTTCCACCTCTTTTTGATTTTTTCATCATCCGATAGAACCATTCCAGTTTCATCTCTCATACATCTTACCTGACAAACATCCCTCGCCTTTCTCTCTCTTATTCTAGTAAGCCGGTATAGCTCTTTTTGGCCTGCAGGACTGTCCAGTGTGTCATATAATTTGTCCTGGGCCTTTGATTTTGCTATTGCCACGGCTTTCTTAGCTTTCTTCTTTAAAACGTCATACTCATTCTTTTTTTCAGCTTTTAAACTAGCGTTTCCTGGCTCTACACACTGCCATTCTTTGAATTTTTTCTTCTTTTCTTTCAACACACTCTGAATTTCTGTCGACCACCACCATGTATCCCTATCTATTATGCCCTTTCCTCTCGTCTCTCCCAAAATATCTTTCGCTGCATGCCTGATACACCCAGCCATCTCATTCCAGCTTTCATTTATACTTCGATCATTCATGTCTCCCATCTCTATCATTTTGTCCACCACTCGCTCCCTGAACTTCTTCGCACAATCATTCTTCTCTAACATATGCCATTTTATTTTAGGGGGAGGACGCTCTTTGTATTTGGTAGACAGTACTTTGACCACTGATGTCATAACCAGGAGTCTGTGTTGTGAGACTAGGTCTTCTCCTGGCAGTACTTTGCAGTCTTTGACGTGCTTTAAGTGGTTGCGCCGAACTAGAAAGTAGTCTATTTGGGTCTTATGATTACCACTTTTGTACGTGATCATGTGTTCGTCTCTTTTCTGGAACCACGTATTGGCTACTGCCAGGTCAAATGCAGTAGCGGATTGCAGCAGTATCTCTCCTTCACTGTTCGGACTACCGAAACCCCATCCCCCATGTACTCTTTCATAAACACCTTTCATTCTTCCCACATGTCCATTAAAATCACCTCCAACTATTAATTCTTCATGAACAGGGATGTTCATTAACGCTGTATCAAAATCCTCCCAAAACTTCTCTTTCACCGTTTCATCACATCCTACTTGTGGTGCATACACACTAACTACATTCAACATCACATTCTCTAACATAACTTTCACAACTATAAATCTATCACTAATCCTTTGTACTTCCATCACGCTTTCTTTCAATTTACTGTCTAACACTATTCCTACACCATTTCTTTTTCCATCACTTCCACAGTAGTAGAACTTATATCCCTCACCAATTTCTCTCGCTTTTGTTCCTCTCCATTTAGTTTCCTGCAAGCATGCTATATTTATCCGTCTTCTTTTCAATACATCCGCTAACTCTCTGGCCCTTCCAGTCATAGTCCCAACATTCCAACTTGCATACCTCAATCTCATTTCCCGAGCTAGCTTCTTACGTTGCCCCCGCCCGAGATGGTGCAACAACCCTGGTCCATTTCCCACAGGAGCCGGGTGCTGCCCCTGCGCGTCGCCTGTGGGGTACGCCCTAGCCCTATCGCGCATTCTATTATGACCGAACATGTTGCAAATTGATTTGGCTAGTTTTATTTTAAAGTCGGCCGCCAGCCTGACACCAACCCTCCTTGGGAATGCTTTTGTTGGTAGTTTACCCGACACCACGGGGTGACCTAAGGTGCTGTCCCGCACTCACGTGTCCATAGTGGACACGTTAAGTAGTTAGGTTTTCCGCGCCACACCGCATAGCGCCCGCTTTTGCGGTCTGGCCGATCACTTTACCTTTTTGATTTTAAAATTGCAATTAATTTAAACAGCCCTCTTTTCAGTATATATCTCACAACTACGCCGATCAATCAACCAGCGAGGATCCGCGTATGATGGCGTTCTTCGACTCGCTAGTACAACGGGAGCTGGAGTGCCTGGCCGAGGAGACGGACTCGCTCGACGGCTCAAGCTCAGGCGGGTCTTTACACGACAATGATTCGGAATCCTCGGATACAGATCAGATTGTTGCTGACTTTCTACCTCTGCCACCTAAACGAGGTCAGTTCGAAAGAGATTTTATTCTATTACTAACTTTTGCCAGCGGCTTTGCCTGCGTGAAAATAGAAAATATAGTCCTATTTTACTCAGTCATAACGTAGCTTTCTACTGGTGAAAGAATTTTGAAAATCTGTCCAGTAGTTTTCGAGTTAATTTGTAATATATAAACAAACAAAAAATCAAATCTCTCCTCTTTGTAATATTAGTTTAGATTAAGTTAAAGAACTTGTACCTGAAGACGCACCATTCGAAGGCTTCGTACAAAGTAGACCAATGACTTAATGAAAGCTGTTGGAATCTTCACAATGCAAGATGCTCAGAGGCGTTCGATGAGACGGTATTTGGAGGAATCCTATGTCCATTAGAGGAAGTCTTTCGACTGAAATGATGATAGACGGGAAGATGTGGATTATTCCCGTGATGGTCTAATTTTTGGTTGATTGAAGTATGTATGTTTGTTACTCTTTTAAGCTCGAATGGCTAAACGCATTTGGATGAAATTAGGCGCACGGGTAGACCGTGCGCTGGATAAGCACATCCACACATCACACGCACATCCTTTTTATCTCAGGAGTATGTTACATTGGGACAATTTTCTAGTTATTCATAAAGATTAATATTTACCAATCAATTTGCAGCCAACCAAAACGGGAATCGCAGTCAAAGATGTCCCAATAGACTGGCGCGTCTGGTGGCGCAAAGATATTCAAAGAATTTACGCTCACAAAAAAGGGGATCCCTCAGGTAACACCAGTACTACATAATTTTATGGTAGTTAGTTAGCTAAACATACAATTGGGAATATTTCACGAAATTATTGATGGTTTAGACTTTAGACAACTTTATTTTATTTGTTCTTATTATTTTTTAGAAGTTACCTTTTTGGGTGATCTATTTTGAAAGGGACATGCTTCGACTATATTTTTAGACGAAAAAGCTGGAGATTCAGGAGTCCCGGGATCGCTGGGAAGTTCTAGAATAATAATGAAAACGTGTTAACGAAAGACAGACGTTATGTATATGTATTAACGACAGGTTAGTTCTTTAAGTTCATCGATGATGATGTCCGTCATGTGGGTGTAGTAAAGGCTGGAATATTTCAGAAGGAGTAAACCGTGTCGGTCGTCGCTGAGCAAGTCTCAGGTGGCGTGCGTGAGCGGCGCCAGCGCCAAGGGCAAGCGAGCCGTGACGCGGCGCGCGCGCGGCCCGCGCCGCCCGCCCGCGCCGCGCGCGCCCCGAGCGCCGCGAGGGACCTCGCACCACCACTCGCGCATCTCCGCGCCCTCTAGCGAACGTACTGACTCCGACGAACCCGCGCATACTCTCTTCAGGAATACTGGCAGGGTGAGTCAAACTCAATCTAATCTAATATACAAAAATCCAGTATCACAGTATTTTATTTATTATGGCAGTAAGTCCCCTCTTTGAGGAGTGGCTGGAAAGGCAACATGGCGTCCTTACCTTCCAAATGACGCAAGTCCTCACCAGACATAGTAATTTTAATTTCAAAGCAATGGGTAGCTCGCCGTCTGACCGTCTGGTTACTGTCCGGACCGAGCCCAAGTCGTCAACGGCGCGAAGTGTTCCACGCGCGCTTCGAAGGAAATATCAGCAACCATAGGGACCCAGTAGGGTCGAAGCCTACTGGGGGCCATGGGTGATGCGAAAGAGATTCCCGGGGCCCTGGAACAATGGCAAAGAAGGAATAGGATTGAGTTTTTAGGCAGTAAAAGTCTTGCACACCCTCGCGCCCCGCCCAAGAGCGGGGGATGTCATTCGATGATATTCCCAACCAAAAAAAAACAGTTCAATAATATTTGTCGAATAGTCGACAAATATTACAACTTAAAGATTACTTTATAAGTCTTGCTTGCCTATATCTGGAACCTAAAGTTAAAAATATAAAATACGATTTAGAATTTTATTGTTGTGAGCAAACTAATGAAGATGTTTTCTGCATTATTCCAGATGATCAGACCGCTTCGGCGGCGTGTGAACCTCACAAGGACCGCTAAGAGAAAAAGTAAAGTCACTAGTTATAGGAAACCAATGAATTTAAGAAGTAATGGTAAGATTTCCTTAACTTTTTTACTGATAAAATTGTATACAGGGTGAATTTTTAAAATTTCATTTTGTTACATATTTATTCAATTTTTCGTAGGCGTAAATGTCCAAATCCGAAATAATGGGGAATACCGAAAAATACTCGGGACAAATAATTATTTTGATATGATATTTATTATGCTGTATAATCGAAATAAATAAAAATATTTTTACCTTGTCTTTTCCAGGAGCTGCCATGGCACAAGACAGTAGTGATAATAACAATTTTTCTAACTTTGATAATTTCGACGACAACTTAGCACAACCAAGCACAAGTACAGGTAATTAATATCTTAACAATATGGGTACTACTATATAGTTCATTATATCTTACTCCACTTGCTTTTTAGGGTTCCGTACTCATAGGGTAAAAACGGGACCCTGTTAAGAAGACTTCCCTCTCCGTCTGTCACCAGGCTGTATCTCATTTACCATGATAGCTGGACAGTTGAAATTTTCACAGGTTTATTTCTGTTGCCAGCAAAAACAGAATAAATATTTAAGTGGGGCTCCCATACAACAAACGTGTGCCGTATTTTTTGGCTACGCACGGTACGGAAGCCTTCCTACGCGAGTCCGAATCGCGCTTGGCCGGTTTATGTACATTTGTCGTTTTTACATATTCGTATTTGCAGGTTACCGGGGACAAAACACATCGGCACTATTTCGAATAGCAGAGGTAGATTCCGACGATGACCAGTCAGTTGGCAGCCGGCCGATATCGCCACGGAACCAGAACGGCAACCAAAACATTCCCCCCAACCTCGTCAGTATCATCCCGACGCCTATCAATGGCTCGCGGGACTCGCTCGGAGAATCCCTACGCGTTGAGCCTCCCGAATCAGAGAGTAACAATTCGTCCCCACCACCACCAGAACCCAGACGAATGAACTTGCGAAGAGTTCGAAGGAACGGCCGCCTTAGTCTACATCGCTCAGATTCCAGCGAGTCTCCACCTCCTAAAGAGCCAGCTGATCGTGCGAGTACATCAGTTATAGATCATTCGGCTAAAGTAGGATACAACCGGACAGTCGCGAGACTCATGAACGAAACCAATGAGAGTGAGTTAGAAAGTAGCTGTAGTACGGAGAGCAGTTTGTGGCCCGCTCCGGACACTATGGGTACGCCGGACAGCGGCGTCGGGACGGTCGTCGGCAGCAGTACGAGGAACTCACAACCCCGCGCTGACGACGTGTCCGATGATCCAGACTACCAAGCGTTCAAATTCCGGCAGCGGGTTAAAAAAGCTCGTCGCAACTACAGAAATCACATGGACTCTGACTCCAACTGAACTGAATAGATAGTTTTAAGAATTGTGTTCTATGATAATGTAGTACTGTAGCAGTTCTGCTGTAAGTGAACTATCCAACGACTGCATCTTATAATATTATTGTTATAAACTAAAACTTAAAATATCCACATTTATTGGTGTTTTTGTACCCTTTAAATGTTTGGATTCCGTTTATTGATACCACAATATTGTAAGGGCGGAATTCACCAATAAAACTAATCGCAAGTGACACTAGTGACAGCGGCTAAACGCGATTATGCGAGCCAAACGTTAAAACGCGATTAGTTTTATTGGTGAATTCCGCCCTTAGACAGTCTACCATCTTCTATATCGTAAGTGTAAGAAGCGAAGAAGAATAAAATATGTATGTAAATGGTACTAAGCCACAGTGTAGTTTTGAGATTTTTGAGTAATGTATAGCAGCACAGCGTCATTTATTGTGTACTCGACATGGATAGGAAGGATCCCGTGGGTTGCGATGCATACAAACGTGGGTTTGCTTTTGTAAAGTTTATAAAGATATATGTGATCTAATATTATCAAATAACTTAATAAATTAGTATTTAAGAAGCATCAATGTTCCCCTGAACAGGTTGTTAGTATAAATCCTTGCAAATATAAATACATTGACTTGAGCATATATATTTGTTTAATTTAAATATATGTCTGTCAATGATACTGAATTTTTTACAGAGATTTAACAAGATACAGTCAAACGGGGTGAATAGGACCGCAGGGGTGAATAGGAACAAAAGTTTGAAGGGGATTTTCGCCTTAATTAACAATTTTCCCCAGCATTTAAGTACTCCTATTTGTTCATTAATTGTAATAAAAACGGATACTTTGATAGAAATCAATTATATAAATACATACCGATGTAAAAAACTTAACCAAAGTTTTGTTCCTATTCACCCCTGCAGTCCTATTCACCCCGTTTGACGGTACAGACGATGATTGACTTTATGCACACAGCATGGTTACGTTACGAAAGAGGTGGAATTCGTCTGAGCCGCAGGCGAGGGTAGAACAGCCTAAACTGCGTAAAGCGGACGCCCGCAACGGGGCGTCGTGTGACTAAGCGCGTGTGTACACGCAGACGGTCTCCATCGCGGAAACCGGATTATTATCTACGCAGTGTCGCTAGTTCAACTTTAAGGGTGTGCGTTTTAGTCGCGTTGATGGAGGACAACTTAATATATTATTACGTAGCAAAACGGGCGCGGGGTCGGCTCTTACGATGGATGCCCGCGCGGGCGTCCACTTTACGCTGTTTCAGCCCATATGGAGCAGAGTGCTGCAGTGACAAACTACGTTTTTTAATACACTTACGAAGAATAGTACATTTTTATTCAAGTGCAGAAACAAATTGCTACGTGTATCGAACGACGTTTTTCAATACACTTACAATAATAAATAAATGGGAGGTGACCGGCGACTCGTGGGGTTCGCTTAGCGCGCTGCCTGATACGATAAATACAATCATCCATTGTGGCGGGGGTGAGTTAGCGCACTAGTGCGGAAAACAGTAAATTGCGTCCCTAAAAGCGGTAGGGATAAGTGAGAGTTATCGAGTAAGCGTATTGAAAAACTTCAATTTGACCTACCGATGCTTTCATCCTCTTGAGTTTCTCGCGCTACCTACTAAAATAGGGGTGGAAATTTCAGTAGCAGTAAGATTGATACAATAGAAATATAAAAAAAAAAATAGTATCCCACCGGTATCGGGAACAGGGTCCAAGCTTCCGACGGTTAGGACTCCAGAGAAAGGAACCTAAGAATACGAGCTGTGTCCAGAAGTACCGCTCAATCTCTCTGTAGTCTGTGATACCGCTTTTTAGATAAAGCCTTTCAAGGCGGCTGGCCACCTAACGAGAGCCTCCTAAGATGTTGGTCGAGGCTCGTGGCTATTAAGAAAGAATTTAATTTGATTTAATTTACTTTTTACTTCCGTTTTTATTAATCCGTTGGCTGAAATGACTATCGGTACAATGCTGGACGAGTCCACTTCCAACATCTCGACAACCTCACGAGCCAAGTCAATATACTTGATTTCTTTATCTTTCACGAGATTCTCGTCACGTGGAACGGATATGTCGATAATGTCGGCTTACAGGCTAACAGAAAGAATGATCCAAGGAGTGTAATATTATCGAATCGCTAATTACACGTAGATAAAAAGAAATATCGATGACAAGAAAGTACACTCAAGCTAATTTAACAAACGACACACGACGGACGATTGTATAAGAACTCACTAGATTACCAACATGTTAAACAAACGAGTAAGTAGATTGCCTTTAGAAAGAAAGCCCTGATAGCCGGACTGTTCACACGGAGAGTTGCTCTCTCCCTTCTATGAAATCTGGTAAACAATTACCTTATCACCAAACTTAACGAATCAATACAATAGGTTATTCCGACGACCCTGCAATCCTCGTACCTGAGAAGTCTACTGCAGTCCTCAACATCTTTCAGCAAGCACTACGTACCTCTAAGTAACTTAGACAACTAGATGTAACTAAAGCAAAACTCCCGTTGTCCGATTTTAGTGACATTTTTAATGTTTTTTTTTTATTGCTTTGTGGTTGTGTACTTAGGCTTTAGTATCCTCTGTGGTCTGTGCTATGATCCTTGGCAGTCACTGGTCACTGACGTCTGTCAGTCAACTTATGACATTCGCTTATTGTCATGCCAATTGCCAGCTGACGATTACTGAACGGTGAACGCATTTGGCATTCCATGTGAACCATTAAAGTCAGTCGGAAATTGAACCCGGTCGTCCTGAATCGGCACGTATTTGTGAGTAAAACTTAGAAAAAATGGATGGGATATCTACTTATAATAATTTTTTAGCGTTACACAAACCACAGTTATTATTATCGGGTGTACCTGAACATTTTTGGCCATCGGTATGCAAGAAAATTACCGATCAGATTTTTGATGCCGGTTTAACGTTTCAACTCGTTCAAATAGATTATGAAGACACGAAAAAAATGCCCTACGACCCCATATGGAGTGTAATTGCAATTCGCGATATCGAGTGCTCAGATGCTAGTCATATTTACTTAGTTGATCATGCATGGACTTTCAAGGCGAATAGTATTCAAACTAGCCTAAGAAACGTGCCAGGGCTCTTAGAACGAATGTGCAATTTACTGCAAATATCCGTTAAAACAACAGAAGAACAAATCAACGAAGTTTCAAAAGGGATATGGAAGTATGCAAACACTTATGCAATTGGAGGTGATGAATTTTCGGTTGAAGATAGAGTTCCAGTGTGGTATGTGTTAGATGAACTGGGTTCTGGTATAACCCACTCAGATACTCCTAATTTCCGAGCAGTGCCTTTTATCTATGTGCCTGAGCAATTAACTTACACTTTATTGTTTCCAATAAAAGATGTAGAAGAAGGTGACATGGTTACTAGAAATTTTGTAGAGGGTTATTATCCTGATCCTATGCAGAGAGAAGCAATGCTCATTCCTTGGAAACATTATGAACACTTTGGGGAAGATTTTGCCCAAGTTGAGCCAAGCTCTAAATATTTTCTGGAGGGACACATAGTGGAAACTCTTCCAGAGCTAGACTTGTTAGAAGTAAGAGAAACTAGTTCTTCTAAGTTAAAAGTATTCTCAGAGTACAGATATATAAATGATCACCTAACAGCTCCCGAGTTTCAGATAGTAAACAATGAAAATGATGCTGATGTATTGTGGTACATGAACCACTTCAAGGAATTTCAAGATTTAAGTGTCAACTCTCCAAATAAGTTTGTTAATCAATTCCCATTTGAATATGTTATGACAATTAAGGATCTGCTGGCTGTTATTGCCAGAAGGTCTTCAGAGAAGTACTGCAATGATAATGATTCTCTGGATACTAATCCAGTGTGGTTGCCCACTACCTTCAATATGAAAACCGAGCTGCCAAAATTTGTTGCATATTACATGCAAAGGAAGAAGGCTGGATTAGACAATCACTGGATTTGCAAGCCATACAACCTTGCAAGAGGATTGGATACCTACATCAGTGACAATTTAGATTTTCTATGTCGATTACCCCTGACTGGACCTAAAATAGCTCAGAAGTATATTGACAGCCCTGTACTGTTTGAGAGACCAGATATTGGACCAGTCAAGTTTGATATTCGCTATGTTATTATTTTGCATTCTGTTAGACCAACAGAAGTTTATGTTTATAACAACTTCTTCCTCAGGTTTGCTAATAAGCCATTCTCTTTAGACAATTTCGAAGACTATGAGAAACATTTCACTGTTATGAACTACAGTGAGAATGCAACACTTTTTAAGATGTTGTGTGCAGATTTTAAAGAGGCGTGGTCTAGGCAGTTTGCCAATTATAACTGGGCAGATGTTGAAAAATCAATATTCCAGATGATATCAGAGTTATTTAGTGCTGCTACATCAAAGGGTCCCCCATGTGGAATAGGAAAGAGCCCACAATCAAGAGCTTTATATGCTGCTGATATTATGCTGAGTTGGAGAAAGAAGGATAATGAAAAAATCATTCAACCTATTTTGTTAGAGATGAACTGGATGCCTGACTGTCAACGTGCATGCGAGTACTATCCCGATTTTTATAATGATATTTTCTCTGTAATGTTTTTGAATCGAGAAGTTGAAACATGCACAAAAGTTATGTAAGCTTTAACTATAGTGCAATATTAAACACATTCAGCTTTTATACGCATTTATCAATTTATTGTATTTACACGTTTGTTACTCACATAATAAAACAATTGAAGCCTGACTTTTGAAACTTTATTTAACATCTTATTCTTTCGAGTTATGGAATTATTAATTTAAAACAAATACATTATTTAAAAAGAAATTAAATTAATATAATACAGCTAATTGGGTTTACAATATATCACTTCTTAGATTGCTTGATATTAATAATAAATAGGTAGATTTAGTTTTTCTGTAGTACCCTCTTATCGTCATCCTGGATCAAACCGAAGGGGTTTTCTTCATCAATGTCTCTACCGCTGAGCAGCAATAGGACCACAACTAATGCTATCACGACAAATAGCATGATCCAATAACGTCGGTAGATTCCTCCGGCTCTTCGCACACGAGAAGAAGGGAGTGAGTTCCTGGTGAAAGAAATACTGTTTAGAAATACCTTATTGCCTTGAACTTTTGAGAACTGCATAGGTGGGAATTATATACACAAACTTCCTAGTCTATCGCACTTTCTTTACTTAACTTTACCCTCACACTAGGAATGACTCCTATATCGTTGGTGATTTCACCAGGGACTTTTTGGAGCTCCAATGACCATAGTTTTCTATTTGATATCCGAAAGAAAAAAATTTCCGTTATGGAAACCAATGTCACAATAATGTTTTTCTTTAGTTTCTTTCTTTCGGATAAAGGTAGAAACTTAAGAGCGGCCGACTTGAGATACATTTCTACACAACAGCTGTTACGTGATTATGACGTTATTATTACACATCTTTCTCCAGATATTTTGGAAACTTACACTTAACTTAACTTATTTTGAACACTAGGTTCAAAATCAAGATATTTTGTGTAAAACAAATACAGTAAAGACCTCTGAAAATTTCCTATTTTGTGTGTTCTTTGGCCCTTCATAATGTACTCATAAATTAAAATATTTCTATCGAAAACTAAATGGAGATTCTGAATGATGAAACTTTAAAAAAAACTTGGAATAAGATTTTAAATTAAAAAAAAATATACTTTTTTAGTATCTGTTATAGCAGCAACAGAAATACATCATCTGTGAATTTCAACTGTCTAGTTCGCACGGTTCATGAGATACAGCCTGGTGACAGATAGAAACGGATGGACGGACAACGGAGTCTTAGTAATAGGGTTCTGTTTTATTATTTGGGTAGGTACGGGACCCTAAAAAACAAGTATTTTCTGGAACAAGTTTTGTGAAATATTCAAGTAAATGACGGAATTACCGAATGTTGGCGCTCTCTTTTTCCGCGTTCCCTCCTCATCAAACATTGCATTGGAATTAGCAACAAGCTTTTAGACCATGCTCACGTTGACGATAGACGAGTGGGGAATGGCCCTCTTAAAGGGCTATAATATCAATGATAGTAAAAACAAATGATAATAGATAAATAAGTGGTGATGAAACAAATTACACAAAGTAATGCACCTGGCTGGGTCTGAACCCGCGACCTACAACTCGTAAGTCGGGGCCGTTAGCACTCATCCGAAACTGGTATAATATTATTATTACTTTTTTTTTTAACCGCTTTAAAAACTCGGTTGGGCAGACTACACATCTCCAAATTATACGAAACAAACGTATCAGCTAATAGTTCCTAGTGTGTCTTACTAAATAATAATAATATATCCGTATCCAGATCCAATATTTCATAACATTCCTGGTTTTCATAAACTTCTAAATTCACACAACCAGACCCGGAACAACTATCTGTAGGCTATACAAATATTTGTTCCATGCGGGAATCAAACCCGTGTAACACAGCGCAGCCAATCAATCAAAAGCAGTCAATCGCTCAACCACTGCTCAGACCATGCGGTTGTTGCGTGGTTTAGGAGTTAGTGGGTAAACAGAAAGACAGTTGAAGCCATAATAGAGAACGTATCGTCTCGTTTTGTCCACTTCTCAAAATGTCTAGCATAGCATAGTCGGCCTTTTAATGTTCCCACTGTTGGGACTCAGGCCTCCTCTCTAGGAGAGGGTATGGGCCGTAATCCACCACGCGAGCCCAGTGCGGGTTGGTGGATGTCACATGTCTTCGAATTTTTGGTTCTAGGACATGCCGGTTTCCTCTCGATGTTTTCCTTCACCGTTTTGAGAGCAGTGGTGATGAAATAAATTACACAAAGTAATGCGCCTGGCTGGGTTTGAACCCGTAAACTACAACTCGTAAGTCGGGGCCGTTACCACTCGGCCACCACTGCTCTCAAAATGTCTACCTGTCGCAAAATGTTTACTTCTCACTTTGTGAACTTCTTATTATGTCCACTTCTCATAACGTCAATTTCTCAAATGTCGATTTCGCACAATGACAACTTCACTTATAGTCAACTTCTCACAATGTTAACTTCTTGAAATGACAAGTTCACAAAATGACAACTCCACGTAGTTTCTACTTTACAGCGAAAGGGCATGTCATGCTTTCACTGACTAAAACCACATCTATGTTCCTTCTTTGCCTTGCGTTCCAGGGACTCTGGGTTCCCTTACAGAAGTCAACCCATGGCCCTAGTAGGTTTCGGCCCTGGTTGACATTTTGAGAAGTGAACTTTTGTTCGATACGATAGAGAAGAGAGAATCACATCTCTATTAACATCTACGCTAGAGGAGCTGAGCACGAACCGAGCTCAAATTCGTGTAGTGGGTTCACACTATACGAATTATAAGACTCTAGAGTAGCCGAGCACGAGCGACACTACATGAATTTGAGTTCAGCTCGTGCTCAAGGTGGGTCTTCCTGCACTAGAGCAGGAAGACCCTCCTTAATCCCTTCAACTGAAATCTATATTAACTATTTCTTTATAATATTGTATTCTTGAATAAGACATGCTTGAGGTACTGGATGAATGAAGGAACTTACTTCCACCACCTACTGATCCAAGCAAATGTAGACTTCTGTTTGTACTTATTTTCATCATGATCATAGTTTGTTGTTAGTTTTTGTGGGTCATTTGACTTGATGCTTTTCCTTGGAGCTTGACCACCTGCAAGTATAAAAAAAAAATCGGTAAATAAATTACATTTGTTGTATGGGAGTGGGAGCCCCATTTCATCATCATCATCATCATTTTAGCCGACAGACGTCCACTGTTGGACATAGGCCACCCCCCCAAGTGTCGCCACAAGAGGAGCCCCGTTTAAATATTTATTATTCTGTTTATATTACTTGTGTATCATCTGTAAAAATTTCAACTGTCTAGCTATCACGGTTCATGAGATACAACCTGATGACAGTTGGCGAACAGCAGAGTTATAGCAATAGGGTCCCGTTTTTACCCTTTGGGTAAGGAACTCTAATAAATAATGGCACATCATTTCATAGGAAATAAACTCTTTCAATTTTTCTACAGTTGATTCTACTTTATGGCTTCATTCAAAGTGGTAAAGGAAAGTCATAGTACAAAACACACAAATCTCTACAAATGTAGCTTAAATCTAGCACCATACTATTAAATAACAGATATTTATTACATTCAAACTTATAACTAACCTTGTAAACTGTCATTCCTCTTAATGGAAGTATTGTCATAAATGTTAACTGGTTCATCAGCTATCTGAACAATGGAATGTGGTGTGCCATTGGCAGAGCGACTGGTTGACTCATCATCACTGGCTCCTACCGGAGTGCCTCTTTGGTTGTCCACTGTGCTTGTGTAGTAGGGGGAGTGGTGGTCGATAGGAGACTGACTCCGGCGCCCTGCTGCGCCTTTCATGTCTTGGTCTTCTGAGAGCTGTGTTCAAGAAACATTGTGGAAATAACAATGAATGTGGTCTAATAATAACAATAGCATAGTCGGCCTTATAATGTTCCCACTGTTGGGACTCAGGCCTCCTCTCTAGGAGAGGGAACGGGCCGTAATCCACCACGCGGGCCCAGTGCGGGTTGGTGGATGTCACATGTCTTCGAATTTTTGGTTCTAGGACATGCCGGTTTCCTCACGATGTTTTCCTTCACCGTTTTGAGAGCAGTGGTGATGAAATAAATTACACAAAGTAATGCGCCTGGCTGGGTTTGAACCCGCGACCTACAACTCGTAAGTCGGGGCCGTTACCACTCGGCCACCACTGCAATAATAACAATATTAGTTCATAATTTTATTAAATACCCCTTCAGCTGAGTTTAGATTAAAAAATGATGGAATTATGTCAGAAACAAAATGTTTACCCTAACTTATTTTTGTCCCCACCATAATAGTGTATTTTTACAGTCATTAAAGCCATCTGGGCATGTCCATTCAACTAATCATGACAAGTCATGTATCAAACCAATATAAAGGCGAACAGAGAAAGCTTGTGTTGATACTTTTTCATGCTCGAATGGGTCTACTGATTTTGATTTTTTATGGTTCACAGGTAAGTTATTTTGGAAGTATGTTCCCTTGAGACAATTTACTACTATCATGCGGGCGAAGCGAAAAATTACAAACAAAACATGGCTTATAGCTAAGCTAATTATAAGAAAAGTCTTATAATTAGCTTGTCACACAAGGCACTTATATACTAAAAATAATTAAGTATTACAGTTTATTATGAGCAAAATTCAATACTCCTCCAATATAAACATCCCACAGCGACTTCAAAACATTATACTAAGACATATAACAAGTGCACAGTGGTTTATTACAAATGCCGAGATACATAGGAACCTACAAATCAGCACTGTGCATGAAACCCGCTTGAAACAGCGTTTATTTCTGAGACCAGACCAGGTTTAGCCATTTACATTGAGGAGTTGTTGAGAATTTAAGAGATATGAAAGAAAAGGAAGTTAGTGATAGTATGACAGTTGAATGGAAGAAAAAAACGCGAGTTGAATTCCGAGCATGAAGAATACTTATTTTCTTATCTGGGAGTCTACATCCTGCTTTTACTCTTAGGGTATGGAACCATAATTAACAAAGTTACATCCCCAAGCCTTCCATTCTAAGGTGATGATATATTATTATTAGTCCTAGTAACATTGTAACAATTAGTATTACATTATAAAAGTTATTTACCAGAGGTAGACCCAAGCCTGCTCTGGCCCAGTTGACTCCAGCCAGCTTCTCTCGTAGCTCATCAGCGACCGGGGAGACTAGGTTGGGTGGTGGGAACACAGGTGTGGCACAGGACGGGCACTGATAGCCAGCTGGAGCCGTTGTGCGTGGCAGAGCCCTGTATCGTGCTTCGGCACATGCCCAGTGGAATACATCTGTAAATTGTTTTGTTGACTTTATTCTATTATTAGTATGATTTCTGCTTCAACTGTACAGTAGACATTTTAAGCTCAAATTATACAGTTTTACTAATAGACAAGATAATTTTGATTAATAATTTATTTTAACTGTACCTGAGAATTGTATCTTATCAAATTGTAGAAACATGCTTCTTAAATTAAACTGGTCTTGATCACTATCTAAACTCAAAAGTACTCACGATAACAAGTAAGTCGAATACATTCGCCTTCACTCAGACTTTTTGTGCAAATTTCACAGATGGGATTATAATCACTGTCTTGTAGCCATTGTAAGTATGACTGTATTATACACTGGAAAGCAGAAAATAATACAATTCGTTAATAATTTACATACTTTCACTATAATTTTACATCTTATATGGATATGTGGCTCCAAATTACCTTCGGGTGACTCGTCACCATACAATATTCACAAACATTGACTCTGTGTTCAAAGCAAAACTGATTTGTAACTCGTCTCTTTGGACATTTACACAGCCCCATTGTGATCTTACAATAAGGTTATACCAACGGGTAATTTGTATTAGAAGTTGTACATGAAAAACAATGAAGTTTTACAATAATCCTGTATTTAAAATCGAAGACAAACAAAAGTGGCAGTGGGGATGCAGGCAGCCCAACGAGCCACGTAAAACAACTGTCAAAATTTTATTGGTGCGTTCAAAGCTAAGGATTTATTCGACTAAAACCATAAATGTGCATACACAAATTAAGAGAAATTGGTGATTGCGGGAAATCTCCTCCATTCTGGATAATAAACTAATATGTTTATAAAAGTTCATGAATAAAAGAATAACTCAAATAATAATTTACAAAAAAAAAACTTAGCTTCGATCATTATCATTTCATTTTCATTTCGTTCATTCAATTTCCATTTCATTTCTGAAGCGTCGTAAAGTTAAAACTACTATAAAATCTTAAGGCCTGCGAACACTTGAGACAAGACTGTCTTAGACAGACTTTTCTACGACGTCGCATACAAGTCTGTCTAAGACAGTCTTGTCTCAAGTATGCGCTTACTTAAATAAACGTGACCACTCGTCTTGACGCGGCACGCGCTACTGACAGCACTGCGAGAGAGACTTTGGGGTTTCGTAAATGCGTATGTTTGTGTGAGTGTGCCGTTCCGACCGTTTGTAGGCAGAAGAGAAGAACAGTACGGAAACTGCCTAAAAACGGTCGGAACGGCACACTCAACAGTGACAACCCTATTGCTTTAATGGAGTGTAGGTAGTTATTTTATCAACTAGGCTTAGTTTCTATACTGTTCCATATTTATACTGTGACTGTATTCTGCATATTGAGCTAGTCGAATTTTAATTTACTGATTTAAATGTAACTATTGACAGTGTAGAGTTTTTGTTATTCACAAATTGATCCCTAATGGATATTGTGATGTAAGATTGGTGAAGTTTTGTTTTTCGCAACTGAACAACATGTGAAATCATTGAAACAGGCACGTTCTCGGTTAAATAGAGCTAAGGATTTTGTTGTAGTTTTTGCTACCTCAACGAAGTTCGTTGAGAAAGCTAACTCGATACATTTGTTGCTAAATACTACTAAAACATTAATAAATGTGCATTGCACTCACATTCAAATGGTAATCTAATGAACTAGTCATATGAAGACAGCGATTAAAAGACTTAGTACCCAAGCGAAAAACATTAACAATAAAAAGAATACTGTCAATGTCAATTTGAACCACCAGATCTCTCCTGTCAAATGTGAGGGGTTGACAGATGTTTACGAGAATTACATAGTGAAATTTCATCAAATAAATAAAAGAAACAGAGGTGTACCTCTGTTTCAAAATGTCTTTAAAAATACTGACACTCGGAAACATTTTAAGCAGACCAATTAATATTCTTTTGAAGCAGAACAATGTTACATCTAACCTCAAAACTAATTTCAGCACAACGTCTGTCGCCTGTGTAAACTTCTTCAATAAGTGTAAGTTCTGTTACACCGACAAACCATCGGCTGTTATTATGGCAGAAAATAAATAGCGTTGTAATTTATTTTTCTTATCAGTGCCTGCTGAAAAGTTGTGGAAGTCAGTAACATCCGTCAGTAATGCTGGTGCCAAGAAGGGCCGTGGTCGAGGAGCGGGACGCATCCGCATCCGCGACTTGAACCGCGGACAGATGATCGGAGTAGGCAGGATCAACATGTTGTGGCCTGGTCTTTCTGCACCAGTGATCAGGGGTAGAGAGCTGCTTAAACAGCAGAGACTGCCTGATGACCAAGAAAGGTAGCATATATTTTACTCTCTTAAAGTAGATAAGGAATAAAAACATTGTAAATGCATTAGAGAACAGGACAGATGTTCCAGGATGGACCACGACAAATGTTTGTGTGATGAGCATGATCATTTGTTCTGTGTCTGGGTATAATTTATCTATAACATGTACATATTTAGAAATATATAAGAATGTTTATCAGTCATAACACAAGCTCTGCTTAGCTTGAGACTAGATGGCGTTGTGTGATAGTTGTGGAATATTATTATTATCACAAAGGTATATAACTATTTTTATATTTCCATTACAGACTTGAAAAACTAATAAAGATCAGAGATTCAATGACAAAGTTCCGCCGTCTCAAACTCAGCCCTATAGAGAGAGGTTGGTCAGGCACTAAAATGCCTGGACGCAGTCTAGGTCCCCCAGATCCAATTGGAGAAGGTAATTCTTTTTACATATTATTTAACAATGGGTCTTATCTTATCTTGTAGTGGGGCTGGCCCTGGGCCAGAGCACTTCGACCCTTCTGGATCTTTTGTGCTGTTCCCCTCCTGTCTACTCAACCCCTAGCCCTCCGTGCACCTTCTTCACAAGTCCCAGTATGGGTTTGATGGGGCTGACCCTGTAGTCCTCTGGTCTTGGATATGGTTGGCCCAGATACTCTAGTCGTCGGGTCGCTTGCTAGTCCCATGTTGTGGAGCAGTTTGTTGGTGGCATAGTGCCCCGTGAAGACTCCTAAACAATGGGTACCTTTGTTTGTTTGTCTGTTCATGATCAATTCAAAAACTAATGAACAGATACTCATGCAGTTTTCACCAATAGACACAAGTGAGTCATAAGGAAGGAAAAGGGAGACATGTATATTATTGTAGAGAAAAGCCGAGAATTTTAAAGATGCTTAACACCCATGCAAAGCTGGAGCGGGTAGGTCATATAATTTGTAAATAGGCCCGCATGCATAACAAAGATCACTTTGTTCAAATACAAACCATTCAACAGATCCCTTGAATTCCTATATTTGCTTGTACTTGTTTATAAGTATGAGGTCAGATTAGAACTCAATTGTTGCAGATGTCTTTACTGGCTTTGACACCAAAGTCCTGCAGCTGAGATCACTCCTGATCATGAAGGGCACTCTTGGACGTACCAGGAACTTTCAGGCATTGGTAAGATCAATATTAAGCCTGTGTTATTGATAAAAATTTTAAACCTGTTTATACCAGAAACGTAATAAGCTTTTGAATGTGGGAATAGTAAGTACATTTTGATACAAGTTGACAGTTTGTTTGGTTGCGACTGAGGCGAAATTCGCCCGAGCCGTAGGCGAGGGTGTTATGGAGCCGAGTGCTGCAGTAACAAATCTTCACGTGTATCAAACGACGTTTTTCAATACACTTGGGAAGAAATAAATAAAAGGGGATTGACGCGCGACTCGTCGACTCTCGAATAAATTGTGGCGAGGGTGAGCGCCAGCACCTAAAATCGGTAGAGATAAGAGTGGATTTTCGAGTGAGTGTATTGATAAAAATATTTCATTTTAGTTTTTATATGTTTAGGTTGTCACTGGGAATGGACAAGGTTTGGCTGGATTTGGGTTTGGTAAAGCCAAGGAGGCACCAGCTGCACTTAGGAAGGCTAAGAACAGATCAGGCCAGAAGCTCATGCACTTTGAGATCTACAATGGACACACAAGTAAGGGTTTTTTTTAATTAATTGATTTTTTATGGATTACTCATATGTTATGTCCTGAAAGTAAACTTTATTATTATATTATTCTTAATTCATTTCAACTTTTATTTATGAAATCTTTCTTATTTCAGTCTACCATGATTTCTACACAGCTTTCGGAAAAACAAAGATATTTGTGCAAAAGAAGAATGAAGGCTATGGCTTGATGTGCCATAGAGCTATCAAAGAAATCTGCCAAGCTATAGGTATCAAGGATTTGAGAGCAAAAGTTGAAGGGTCTAATAACCTGCAGCACATTGTTAAGGCATTCTTCATTGGTCTATTGCAACAGGTAAAGGGAGAATTATTTACTACAGACCAAAACACCATTTGCAATCGAAACCGAAACCATAACCAAATGTTCGGCTGCTGTTGCGGCTGTAAACAAAACCTATGGTAACAGAAAAACAGGCAAAAAAAAAAAAAAAAATGTTATGAGTCAGTTATATTACCTATATTTCGAAATAGTTATGCTTAATCCTAAAGTTACTTTTATAAAATACTAGTTTTTGCCTGCGGCTTCGCTCCCGTCAACTGACTCTATTCTTCTTACTACTAACTACTCTATTCTACTCTACCCTACTCTACCATACTCTACCCTACTTTACCATACTACATTTTTTTTTATTTTTTCTTTCTTATGAACCTTCTCCTGACAATAACAAACACAACAAAAAAAGTAATAGTGAAATCGGTCCAGCCGTTCACGCGTGATGACCAAGAGAAATAGGGATTTATTTTTATATATATAGACTAAATAATTGAAAAAAAAAATTGACGATTACTTACATAAAAATTAAACAACCATACACAAATGTCTGTTAGCTCAAACATGCTAGTTTCGGTCACGCCGAATAATCGGCCGCATTTTGACCAAAACAGAGTCTTCAGTCAGTGTCTACTATTGACTATTGCTGCCCTAATGTTTTCTGGATGTTTTTCTTACAATATTTTTGTTCCCTTTTTCAGAGAACTCACCAGCAGCTAGCCGAAGAAAAAAAACTGCATTTAGTTGAATACAAAGCTGAAAATGAATACTTCCCAAAGGTTGTTGCCAGTCCTTCTGAAGTTAGGACTAAGGATCAAATACAAAAGAACGAGACTGTCGATTTCACTCAGTATGTCATGAATGACAAAGTTATTCTGAAGAAAAAGAAGTTCCCACGCTTCTATGAGACTATGCCTCATTACAAGATATACCTTAAGAAATATGAGAAGTTTAGAAATCATGAAAAGATCCGTCTCAACTTGAAGGT
The DNA here is from genome assembly GCA_949316375.1 of Mythimna vitellina. NCBI lineage: Eukaryota > Metazoa > Arthropoda > Insecta > Lepidoptera > Noctuidae > Mythimna > Mythimna vitellina. The sequence goes on along the minus strand of OX438703.1, from coordinate 8,399,049 downwards.
GGAATATGGTGAAGTAAAGAGCTTCCTCACTGACAAATATCCCGAGAAAGCAGAGACAGAAGCATAGATATAGTAAATACGTGTATTATAGTGTTGTTAGTAAATAAATAAAAGAATGTATGTTGCAATCATTTATTTATTGATTTCAAATTATCAAAAGCATTATTATCTTTGTTTGAATAAAAACGATAATGGAATAGTCTTACTACTCTATTAGATGTCAAGGAATCACACATATTAAATGAAATAAGCTTTCTATTTTGAGTAAATAAGTGTATCTTTACATCTACCTTTACACCATCACATATCACATGTTCTTTCTACTCTCGATTTTCCTCGCGGCGATTCGATGTAATTTCTTTAGTCAAGTCTGGTGTCCGGCGATTCTTAAATTCAATTTTCCAGCACTATTTTCTGAACCATTTAAAACAAATAAATTGAACAACCCCATTTCGATAATTACAATGACTTCAAAGATGTAAATAAATCTATATACAGACCAACATTCCGAATAGGATCTCGGTATAAAAAAAAGCAAAAACCTATAATAAAATAATAACTTCCACGTAACTGTCATGGCACCCAACTTCCGTCCAACGATTATATACATGAACGTTTAAAGCCTAAAGGAGCCGCTAAATGCTCTAAAATGCTAGACTGTTCAACTTAAGCACCAGTCTTCCATAGGTCAGGTTCTATTGTATTAGTTTTGGTGAGTTGCATTAGAAAGTTGATTACATCCAATCAAACGGAATTTAATGTAATAGTTACAAAATAATATTATCAAATCATTAAAAATAAAAATGCAAGGCAAAATGTCAAGGTTTTCTAATGCAACTATTACCGCACTGTCGGAAATATAGGGCATATCTATCAAGAACGTTCTGCTATAGACTCAGATATGTTAGGGGACAAAATGTCCCCCAACATGACGCGCAACGTTGCCCAGTTTCCCGCAACTTGTCGCCCAACTTTTTGCAATGCATTCACGTAACGCAGGACATGTTGGATAATTTGTCAGTGTTGCGCGTCGTGTTGGGGGATACTTTGTCCCCAAATGTATCTAAGGCTTAAATTGATTTACAATTTAGAAATGTCTGATTTCAAGTACAGATCTTTCTTGACAGGCTAACTAAAAACAGCTGTACTTGAAAACACTAAAATAAAATGAAATAAACAATATACTAACTAAAATACTATATATAGGTACTATAATAACATCATAATGAGTTACATAACCATCGCTCTTTTATTATTAAACAATGTCCTGCCAATAATAAATTTAATATCAAAATGAGAAGATTCGTTTTGTACCTCGATTATGTAATTTGTAATTCTGTATAAAAATACATCACATTTTAGAATCACTACGAGTGCTTGACATATTTTATATCAACCACATTATTAGAGCACACGATGAAAGCGCGTTTTTTTATCTATAAAAATATCGTGTGGTCTTCTATTTTATTTACCAATAGAGGAAAATACATTTTTTAAACTAGCCGCTTCCCCATTGATGAAAGCCAGAAACCCTAAATCTACAGTTATACTAAAGGTATTGAAAATAGCATATTTCCATGATCATTACGTGAACATAAGTGGCAGTCGACGGGGAGCCTCGTGTGAACTGAGCAGGGGACTATAGCGGGTTGCACCAAACTTAGTTCTTTGATAGAGCGACAACTTGAGCGTATGACAATTAGATATGTATTTTTCCCTTTATCAATTTCAATGGTGTTCAGATATGTATGTAATTATTCTAAATTGTTTGAAAGCGGAATGTTATGGTAGGTACTAATGCTAGAGAAGTGGTACTGATGTTTAAGTTTGGTGCAACCCGCCCTCACAAAATTTTACACGAGAATAAATTGTGTGAGAGAGATCATCGTATAAAAGTTGACAAGCAGGATCTTCTTAATCTATAGAATCTGAAACAAAGATAGTTTTCTTATAGTAGATTCATTAAATAAAAAAGACTTGGGGAAAATAGGCTCACGTTATTGGTCTAAAATTATTAGTTATTTTGTAGTGTAGTCAGGCTTTCAGCGTTTCATATGAACGTTCATATTAGTATGAAACGGTTGTTCAAATTTGTTTATAATATATACATTATTGGGTAGTAGATAGGGTCAAAAATCCCAGCTTCCACCACTGTTGGTCCTACCCGCCTTGCGGCATACGGACTCATTGGAACCTTCCGACAATTGCGTGACTGCGTAGGTATGTCTCTACAGCTTGCTCTCCCAGAACGTGCTTTGTACACTCCATACATTATTTTTTCCTGTCCCTCTCTTTACTCTTTCACTTCTCCCCATACTGGGGCGTGCTACACCACATAACGTGACTGAGCGCGCGAGTAGCCCTAGCGGCTTGTTATCAACTAAAAGCTAAAAAGCTGTTCTGCTAGAAAAAGGTCACATTAGTATTAGAGCAAAGTAAACTAATTATGCAATCTTGTTGTCATTTACGATTTCTTTCAAAAGAGCCGCGCCGTAGTGCATTTTGCAATGACGGCGAATTCAAATAACAAATGGAACAGTCCAGTTGGGCTACCGGGCTAATAAATAGGCTAGTGTGTGCTTACCCGTGGAGCGCGTAGAGCGGTCGTGCGTCCGCCACTTGTCGGCGTGGTGGCGCTCCGCGTGCGGCGCCAGCGAGGCGCGCACGCCGCCCAGCACGTCGGCGGCGCCCGCGGCCGCCAGCGCCAGCGGCGCCACGGCGGCGCCCGGCAGGTGGCGCAGCACGCCCACGCCGTGCGACCAGCGCGCCGCCTGCGCCATCGTGGCCGCTGTGTCCGCGAAGCCCTACGACACAAACATGATAAATATGTGCATTTCAAAATTAAGTCTTATTATCGATTTACAAATTACCTCGTTGATTTTATCAACTTATTATATTATAATATTATATAAAGGGCTGGGCGTTGTTAAGTCGGTTAGTCAGTGACAAAACAATTTCAAAAATTGTATTCACTGATTTATTAGTGTTGGTCTATATTATGATTCCATTTCGGTAAATATGACTACTGCTACAGTACCTCCTTCACAGTTTGGTAGGCGCTGGCGACTCCCTCCCGGATGTCGGCGGGGTGTCGCGAGGGGTCGTGACGTCGGCGGCGGCGTCTTTCTCGCCGAGCGTACGCGTCCTGTAGTTGCAGCGTTGGGCCAGGAGTTAGCATGTCAAATGCTGTCTCAGCTGTCGCCTTGATGATAAAAAAAGACGTTATTGATTATAATAGATAAGAGAAGTTTTCGGTTACGGAAATATGTTATCCTTGATCAAATTAGGAGCTTATCAGATTAATAATAATATTCCACAACTTTCACACAATGCCATCTAGTCCGAAACTAAGCTGAGCTTGTGTTATGAGTACTAGACAACTGATAAACATACTTATATATTTCTAAATACATACATATTACAGACTAGCTGTTGCCCGCGACTTCGTCCGCGTTAAGTACGTAAAACTGTACAATCATTCTGTGCTTGCAATTCATTCCGAAAGCATCGCAATTATTTATTGTACTTTAACATAAAACGGTTAAAGGTTAAAACGCAAATTACCTTCAGGAAACATGTTATGTACTCGTCCAGATCCAGATGTATGAATGTCAATGAATAGAAAGAGTATGGGTCGTAGCAGTTGGCATTTCTGCCTACCCCAAGGTAAAAGTCATTAGTTTATGTATGTTTCTGGTTTATGTTCTGGTAAAACAACATTGTATGATTTTAAACCCTCGCCACAGTGAGCACGCCACAATCGCAGCGGTAATGCCTGTCTTTGAGGAGTGACTACAGAGGCGTCACGGCATCCTTTCTTTATGCAGGACTCACCTGATGTGGGTATTCCGGAAGGTATCTATATTGAATTCTGCGGGAAGAAACACTCAGGTCTCACCATTGTGCGAATCGCCCGGAGAATACGGTGGAAGTCAGTCCCGCTCGTGGGGTCAATTGGTGGAGAAAATGACAACCAGTAGCCTCCTTCAGTGAAGCACCAAAGGCCGCCAATTGTATGTTTTTTGTTGTATTACAATTCAATTTTTAAATTTGTAACTTGGTATGCAATAAAGTATAAATAAATAAATAATAAGCACTACGATCAAAGAAGGTGGGTTCTCAGCTATCGCAAACACGGGACTGCGGTGGTGCCGTCCGGCCGTCTGGTCAAAACAATCCTGAATCGACGGCGCGTAGTATTCTACGCAGGACTCAAAGAGATGTGTAAATGGATAGGGCCTTCTAGGCCACTTCCATCATAACCAACTATCTTTCTCCACAACAGTACTTATGAAGAATTTGGGAGAGAATGCTTGCATTGATTGTTGCAGTTTGATCATTTTGGGAGTTACTTGTTCATTTACCTATGATTTTTTTTTGACGTGTATTTAACTGACGTCCCCGTATATCACACAAATGTTTTTTCGATAGTGGGAACTACCCTATGAAGAGTCTCCAACTTTTGAATGAACTTCGGCGACATCTTGTGCGTGTGTATCTCCGTCCAATCTAAGTCGCATATTGATGGCCAAACCGAGAAATTACTTACGCCGATTGCCTCTGTGCACTCTGTCACCCAAGCTGGATAGACCTCCACTGAATACTACACCGGGTCCTCCGGGCGATTCGCAAAATTGTAATATCAGGGTACTTCCAACCGAATCTGGAAAAGCAACCGTTTGAAACACCCACAACAATCCTGAGCTTGTGCATCCAAAAAACAATGAAATTACGGTAAACAAATGTAGCAGCCGTATTATCCCTGAGATTGGCCTTCCTCAGGGGGTTGTTCCAGTGTTGGTCACCATTCACTGCAAGAAGGTAACGTCCAGATGTCGACGCAAGGCTGCAAGGAATCTGAGATACATCATACGTTGTCGAACTATGATCAGAAAAACACATTCGATCCCGTTTTATATGAAGCAGTGACTGCAAATAATAAAACACGCCATTATTAGGCCGGAAGGTGCCATCATCCCGGAAGACACAGTGGAGCATACCGTGAAGGTGTGCCCCGCAAGGGTGGAGCACCACTTTGTCCTCGTGAAGGCAATCGGCGTCAGTGACGTCTCGCGCCGGGCTCTGGTTTGGGCGAGATTCAGAGCGAGGAGTAATGGCAGGCGGTCGCCTCCTTCTGCAAAGCCGTAATGCTAGCGAAGGAGGAGGCCGCAAGCGTAAGGGAACGAAGGTCCTCACGCCAATCCGAGATTCCGACCCCGACTACCAGCCACGGTAGACGCGGGCTTGTGGACGTCGAGCGATGGGTAGCTAGCCGTCCGGCCGTCCGGTAGTTGACCGGACTGAGCTCAGTCGTCAACAGCGCTTAGTGATCCACGCACTCCTCAAAGAGATGTTGCAAAGAGCAACTGAAGGAAACAGGTGTGGTTTTAGTCAGTAAAAGATTGATACGCCCTCTCGCTCCTATCAGAGCGAGAAAAGTCATTGGATGATTTCCAACCTAAAAAAAAAAAGAAAAAGGTGCCATCATCATCATTATCATTTTAGCCGAAAGACGTCCACTGTTGGGCATAGGTCTCCCCAAGTGTCGCCATAATGACCGATCCATCCATCGGATTACGCGACCCTCACCAGGTTATCGGTCCACCTGGGAGCCTTCCAATGCAAGGTACCATGTAACCCCTTCCGAAAATTTGGCCGCGTTATTTTAAAGTCAATAATTAAATACACATACATAGGTATTTACTTTTATCGCCTTTGGTTACAGTAAAAGTTGTTAAAAATGCCTCTGTCGAACACCAGTAGTTTTAAAATACACAATGCCATCTATCAAATTTAATATGAACTTTAACTTTCATTGTCATCATTTTTTCTACTTTGAGTCTTTAGATGGCGTTGCGAGTTGCGTGTGGTGTCATATTTAACTTCTTGAAAACTTTAAATTCATACCGTTTGTATTTCATATGCTTTGTTTCATTGAGATGAAACAAAGCCTAAGTAATATATCAAGTTACACAGAATTTTAATGTATAAAACATTTTGCATGATACGCACACAACTAAAAACTTGTACAGATATATTATGTGTTATATAAAAAAAATGTAAGCATGCAAAAATATATATAAAAGTCTTATTTACAGTGAAAAAGTAAAACCAAAAATTTCGCAAGAGATACATGGGATTCGAACAACCTATAAATGATACGCAAGTCTAGATACGAAACCACTGCGCTACGGTCTCCGATGATGAAAATTTAAAATAGACGTTCTTATATAAACGTCATAATTGACTGGTTGGCTCCTTATCGATGATAGCGTGATGATTTTCGTTTTAGAAGTAATATTTGCAGCTAAATGGAATAATTTAATATTATTGTACGTGATTTTACACGCCGCTTTGATTTTATTATGTGTTTTGATTAGTTTTTACAAAATATTAAGAAGATATCAAATAGAAATATCAATTTTGTTTCGAAAAAATGGTAAAAGTTAGTTTTATTACAAAAAAAAAGGATAAAATAATGACAAAATTTTTAACTGTAACTGGGGATCGAACTCGCGGCAAATGTCGTTCAATACCTACATTTTTGATTATTGCTCACCCCCCATAGGAAATAGCGTGATAATTTATAGCCTATAAGTTGCCCTGACCTATAAGGATTATGTATGCAAAATTTGAACAGGATCGGTTCAGTAGTTTTTGCGCCAATTAATACCACCGCAAAATAATTTTACTGTTTTATTATATGTATAGATAAATTACACCCAGACACAGTACAAATGATCGTGCTCATCACACAAACATTTGTCCTGGGTGGGAATCGAACCCACGACCAACTAGACCAACAGGGCAGTCAGGTCAGATTGAAGTAACTTTTTTTTTGGCATCAGCCTATTTTAAAAGACTCATTAAAGCAAGTAATACCTCCTTTTGTAATGAACAGCTAACCTAGTTACCTAGTCTAGGCAGCTACTAAAACTAGACGCAATGTAGCTAAATTTATCTTATGATCACTGATATCGCATCGCAAGTAAGATGATAGCGTTCTTTCACCATACCTGTATAAGCTGCAATAGCCTGGTTGTGATATCCAACGCAGCCACAGCGGTGCGCGCGGTGAAGGAGGCGGCGCCTCTTCTCAGACCATGGACTAATCTGCCGTCGCGACGCCATTGTTCTACTGGCAGCCACACCAGGTCCCTGATGCCCGTTACTGAGGAAGGCAATATAAATGAATCGTATTTCGGAAAGAAGCTTTCATGACAATTTGATAACAGACTCATTTTTTTTTTAACACAAACACAAACACTCTGGTGTTTATTCCGCCAGGGTCACACATCCACGACCAAATACTCCATCTCGTCAGCTCTTCTGTCACCTATGGGGATTGAAGAGCTAAACGACATGGAGTACCCAGTCGCAAACATACGACCCTGGCGAGTAGGACACGAAAACACTTTCGGACCAATCTGACGCAGAAAGTTGAAAGGTTAATTGTTTGTATCAAAAAGTTTATCGAAAAGTTAATTGAAATTGTGTGAGTACCGCCTCTATAATGTTATTTCAGTTTGAAAAGTGTAAAACGTCAAACGGTATTTTTTGCCTTTAGTAACAAACAAAAAATCACTATTTTCTTAACGCGAATACATTTATAAAGTGCTTATATATTTATAAAGTGATCAAACTTACTGAGCTGAAGCAGCGAGTGCATTGGACCGATGCCGCTGAGAAGACCCGGCAGCTGGTGACGTTTGATGTCTGACAGCCACTCGTGTAGCGCCCATTGTACCAGCTTCTCTAGGCCTAAAAGACCCAACCTGGAACAATTACATACATACATATCAACATTATTTTTAGTATATGCGAAACCTGAATATAGTTTGTTCAGAATCAGTAAGTGAATCGATTCCAATAAATTTACACCATGTCATATTTTTTCCTAAAAAATATTTACTAAGGTTACAAGTTTGACACTGAGCGGCACTAAGTACCCGTAATCCGTATGCGTATGGCACACAATACAGGGCACGGCAGGTCATAGCGGGCACTAGGTGTGAGCGTACAGCGTGGCGAGGGTTAAACAGACACTTGTATCGCTGTCGAAACAAGACTGAATCACTTCCAGTCTGGGAGCTCGCTTTTACACGGCCAGGAATATTAAAAAAAAGACGTTTCAAGGCCACTGTAGAACAATGCAGTCACTTCGTGGGTCCTAAACAAAAACAATGTAATTTTCTAGAATCTCGGAACATCATTCGAATTTCGTCTCTCTTGTATAAGATGGAAGCTACAAATTCCTTTATTATGTAAGTAAGTAATAAGTCCGTATCGATTCTGCGTTTGCGTTGCGTTTTAATTATTTGACACTAGTTTTGATTTTGGCGGAAATATGACTTATTAAAGTTTCACGGCGTAACAATATGCAAGGCTACGGTCGGAAACCAAAGTATAAGAGTTTACAAATGAGCTGTGGTTCACTTACTTGTAGTCAAGCCTCTTGAGTGTAAGCTCGGAGCAGTTGAGTTGTCCCAGGCCCATGAGCAGGCCAGCGACCGGCCCGGCTGATAAGTCCACCCTTTTGCCCACGTAGTCCAGACGAATTGGCACTTCGGGGGAGAAGACGACGCGTCTGGTGAAATAAGAGGAGTTTAATATTAAATAAAGATCAGGATTTGCGGACTATTGGCGGTGGAGACTTCCTCGCATTAGGCCCTGGTACGGTGCGAGAGGGAGTGCAAAGCAGTCATCTCATTCTGCGAAGCAATATATAGTAAGCGAAGGATTGGACACCCTCACGCCCCAGCCGCCACCGCAGGACACGTCTCAGGCATCAGGAGTCGCAAGGCGATTCTCGATCACCATCAGCGTGGGGTTGCGGACGGCGAGCAATGGGGAGCTCGCCGTCCGGCAAGGACCAAACCCGGGTCTGCGCCTCAGAGATATTAGCAAAATGGACGGGATCTAGTAGGGCCGATACCTGCTAGAGTTGCGGGCTTGCTCGAAAGAGTTACCTTGGCCCCGTCAGTTTTAGTCAGTAAAAGTCTGACTTAAGTGTCAGGCTAATTCGCTATCTTCAAAAATAATGTGAACAAAGTTTACCTAAAGTAGATAGGCGAGTCGTCAAACGGCTCAGTATCCACTGGTAACTTGGCAACAGGCTTCTCCTGTATGCCCAGCTTATTGAAGTCTTCTTCAAGTTGAATTAGATTCTCTGACACTAGTCGTTCTGCCTCGTACGTCTCCATCAGCGGCTCGTCGTTACGGATCACTGGAAAGAAAATTAATTTTAATTTTGGAGTATTTATTAAAATTTCAAGCAATATAAAGTTACATAGTCCTAAATCAAATACTTATTCAGAAATAGTAGAAGAGTTTTTTCTAACCGACTTCAAAAAACGGAGGAAGTTCTCAATTCGACGAATTATTTTATGTCTGTTTCTTCATTACTCGAAGACGCCTAAACCGATATGTATAGGTATTTTTTAGTTTGAAAGAGTATATACTCTTTTCCCAAATTGATTCCGTTCAAATATTGTCGTGAAGAAAATGAACTCTGGGTATATGGAATAGAACTCCTCACAGGGTCATAGAAAAACTATCGTATTAAGTTAAATTGCTATGTTTCTACACGTAGTCCATGACTAAATGAAGGAAGAGGGGTGGGGTGGGGGGGACATCGAACTGATCTAATGGTGACGGAAAGTTGACACCAAAACTTCAAAATAAATCAATGTATCGTAGCCGTGTTTGGGCTTATTAGAATTGTCATGAGATGTAATTTGTCTATAAGGTAAAGTCGAACCGATTTGATCATGGAGCCAGTAATTTAATTTCCACTCATTCTCTATCTTCCACCTTATAAGCGCACTGCAGAGTAGGGAACGTAATATAGATATAGTATTTGTACAGGGGTCTGATGACTATAAAACGTCGCGTTACGTTAGACATTTTCCCGGCTAAAAGCATTGCTATACAAACAGTGCTTACCATCACCAGCGTCGTTCAAAGACAGCGAGTCGGCGTCTCCGAGCGAGGTCGGGGTAGGCGGCGGGTCGCGCAGGTGGCTGGCGATGCTCATGACGGGCGGCCGGTGCGTCGGTGTCGTCTGCCGAGACCCCGCCGACTCCGTGGAGAGACCACCCACGCTCTTAGAGTCGTCATCTGCGGAAGAAATCATTCAAGTAATTTATTTATTTATGACAGGTACTCTCTGCACTTACAGTCGAAACCAACACGTGCAGAGTCATTATTATATTACAATGTTTATGAATGTGAAAAAAATGAATATAGAAAAATAAATAACATAATTAATAAAGATCATTATCATTACAGGTACAAATCCTACAAAAATAACAATAAAAGAAGAAAAATTAATTTGCAATATAATATAGAACAAACAACAACAATAACACACAACAACACACAATAACAATAACGATGACAAAATAAAAAAATATGTACCTATAATAATAATTAATTAATTAATTCCATGAATTGTTACTTAGTCTTCGTCCTCTCTCCTAACTTTGCTGTGCCCGACAGGGTCCATATTGATCTTAACAATGTTTATACCACCTATATGTACTATGGAATGCAATAAAGTATTGAGTATTGTAGATAAAAATCTAATCAACTGCCGAAACATTCTCTGCACCTCTCAAAAAACAATCGCACACTAGAGTGGAAAAAGTCTACATCCAGATGCTGAGCAGTCAAATAAGACTAATCATGTCTTTGCTCGTAGTGGTCATGGTCGTTTGGGTCAAAAGGTTTTAGAGTGGCGATCGGGTACTGGAAGACACAGCGTTGGTAGGTTCATAAGGTAGATCAATGACTTGAGGGTCACGGGAATCCAATTGATTCGAAACGCACAGGACCGGTCGTTGTAGGGGAGGCCTGTGTCAAACAGTAAATGTCTTTCGGCTGTAATGATTATGATAAATATAAACTTACCAGCTGACTCGTCAGTACCGAGCTTGGACAAGTACCCGACGAGGAAGGCGAGCGTGTCTTGGTCCAGATTGAACCACAGAGGCAGCAGCGACACCTTCAGGCAACACTCTTGAGCTGATAGCGCAGGGTCAGGCCGGAGGTGGACTGCTTTTACTATTAACTGTTAGAGAAAAGCATATTTATATTAATTCCGTCTAACTAGCTTGGTTTTATAGGATTATTAGCTGACCCGGCTAACGTTGTGAATCCTAAAAATAAGGGATAGGAGGGTAAAAAATAGCCTGCAACCTATTCTCAGACCTATCAAATACACAACAAATTTCATGAAAATCGGGCAAGCCGTTTGGAGCAGTTCAGTGATAACACTATGACACGAGATTTTTATATATTAGACCTACTGCCAGCAGCTTCGCCCGCGTGAAAGGGTTTCTCCAAACAAACTTTAGATAGGAGTTTAATCCTATGTTCTAGTGGTGATTTTTGAGATCAATGTTACATCATACTCATTATTATAATTATGTAAGAAATTACAAATAAACGTTTAAAATACCACAGAAACGTTTTTTTGTTATTTCACGGAACCAGTATTTGTTCAAATCCTTAGGTTTGTTAAGGAAAATGATAAAATAGTGTTGTTACTTTAACATCCTCCGTAATTTGATCAAATCACTTAGGGAATTGACTAAATCTCTGTTTTTGTCATATCCCTGCGACGTATATATAGACTAGCAACCCGCTCCAACTTCGCAGTAGTGTTAGAAATCTTTGAAATTCTCGGCTTTTGTCTACTATAATATACATATATTATACAGTTAGACCTTCCACATGAATTACTGAGTCTATTGGTGAAAACTGTATGAAAATTCTTTTAATATTTTTTGAGTTTACCGCGAACAGACAGACAGACGCAATGGGAGACTGTTTTATAATATGTGTGTTTACTTTCCTTCTCCTAGAGTCCTCTCTAGGAGAAGGAAAGTAGGAGAGGAGGGAGGGCCTGTGTCCCAGCAGTGGGAACATTATAAAGGCTGATTATGCCTATATTATGCTATATGTTTACTTACCATATGCGCGTTCTTTCTCTCCGGTTCATCTTTAAGTTTGTATTGGCTGAGCAGCTTGTTGATGTCGCTGTTAACCAACTGGTCCAGGACTTCTATCTTACTGATGGCGAGTGTTTGGCGAGAAGCGTGGATCCCGCCAGAGGGGTAGATCTCGTATTGGAATTTGACCTGACAATAAAATGTTGATCATATAAATACAAGAAGATACGGCTTGTATTGTAAAGACTGGATCAATTAATTGAAAATGAAGCCATTGTAAGTAACCGAGTATTAATCTATTTATTAATGAGTGACAGAATTATATGTGAATAGCTGACCCGGCGAACTTCGTCCCGCCTAATAGTAATGATAACGCCATCTACTGGCATTACCAGGACAGCATAATTCATTTTAATTAGAGATGGCGTTGCATTCGAATACTTTTTTTTCGTGATTTTTTTCCATATTTTCTCATCGTTTAAACCTTCCTTGGACTATCACGAATATTTCAAGACCACAATTAGCCAAATCGGTCCAGCCGTTCTCGAGTTTTAGCGCGACTAACGAACAGCTATTTATTTTTATATATATAGAAGATTATAATATAATAGTCTACATTAAAAGATGTAAAGAATAAAGTTATCAATTCCATTGTTTGATTTTCATAAACAGCGTTTTCAAGCTTAAACATGCCTTTTTGTTTTTGAAATGGGAAATCATAAAAAAACAGCTTCCACTCTGGGAGGATTGAGAGGGGGTGTGCCTTTTACAGACTAAAACCCACCCGTGTTTCTTCAGTTGCCCTCTACCAGGGCTACAGTAACTTTTTTGAACAAACCCAAGCTAACTGCAGCCCAAGCTTTTTTTTTATTGGTTTGGGGATGGTATCACGTTCCTGTCATGTGGCGTGTAAGGCCTTCACGGGCCTCTAGGCATTTCTCACGGCAGTCATACACTGATCTGTACATACGGGCCCGCCGTTTGGTGCCCTTTAGGCTAGAGGGAAGAAGAGCACATGCCCGTATGAGTAGATGCTATAGCCTTCGGTCATTGGCGTTGAGTAGTCCACCTGTAGCTCAGCTTACCTTAGAGAGGCACAGCTTGACTCTCGTGTGATGGTCCCGCTGCGGCCCCCCCCGGGCGCGCAGTTCGCGGCGCTGCGCCGGCCGCGCCGCACGCACGCGCTCGGTGCCGGCCGCCCAGCGCACTCCACCCGCCCGGTACGCCGCCGCTACAGCGCGAGCACTCTCGTACGGCTCGTGGTCACTACCTACCTTAGAGAGGCACAGCTTGACTCTCGTGTGATGGTCCCGCTGCGGCCCCCCCCGGGCGCGCAGTTCGCGGCGCTGCGCCGGCCGCGCCGCACGCACGCGCTCGGTGCCGGCCGCCCAGCGCACTCCACCCGCCCGGTACGCCGCCGCTACAGCGCGAGCACTCTCGTACGGCTCGTGGTCACTACCTACCTTAGAGAGGCACAGCTTGACTCTCGTGTGATGGTCCCGCTGCGGCCCCCCCCGGGCGCGCAGTTCGCGGCGCTGCGCCGGCCGCGCCGCACGCACGCGCTCGGTGCCGGCCGCCCAGCGCACTCCACCCGCCCGGTACGCCGCCGCTACAGCGCGAGCACTCTCGTACGGCTCGTGGTCACTACCTACCTTAGAGAGGCACAGCTTGACTCTCGTGTGATGGTCCCGCTGCGGCCCCCCCCGGGCGCGCAGTTCGCGGCGCTGCGCCGGCCGCGCCGCACGCACGCGCTCGGTGCCGGCCGCCCAGCGCACTCCACCCGCCCGGTACGCCGCCGCTACAGCACGACCACTCTCGTACGGCTCGTAGTCTTTATTACGTCTGGCAACAAACAAATTGGTATAAAAAACGGTTGGCAAACTAGCGTTCCAACAAAGGTGACCTTGGTTTATGTGTTTGGTTTGTGTTGCGGCTACATGGATGTAAACCACGCGCCAACACGTTCGGTGGTTGGGAAAACGCGCCTGCCTACCAAGGGCGTTAAAGTCATGGATTACAACTGCTGTTTACACGGATTGAAACTAGCAAGGTCACCTTGGTTGGAACGTTGGTTTGCAACCGTCTGGTTGCACCTTAAGCGAATTTACAGGACTTATCCATGATGCAAAAATTAAATCAATTCTCAGTAAGTTCGTCACTATCAAGGTTGAAACTATCTAATACCCGTATTTAAAAACATTCTTTAAATTTTAAGGACTTCCTAAGCCAAGTTAGAATGCGGCTGACGGTTCTTGGCGAGTCCGAACTTTGCGCAGTAGGTTGCGTAAGAACTCTTTTAGGAACCAAATAGCATGAGACGACGTGCGCGGGGCGGTGGTCTAGGCTAGACCAATCGACCCTTTATTCCATCAAATATCGCAAACGATTTTTATTGATTTAGAATTTTTGTTTATATGAGATATTAAACGAAATAGATTTACAAATAAAGTGAATGTTGTCGTTAATAAACGAGATTTCGACTTTAATAATAAAAAAAAAACTGACAACAATTTTTTTTTTGCTTGTAAGACATGATTTAGTTAAATATCAGTTATCTTTTAGCGACTACGTGAATAAAGACTGTTTGAGAATATTTTAAACGTCCTTATAATATTGAATAAAAACATATTTTTATGATTTATTTTCAATAGATTAGAATAAAAATCTATTAAACAATACCTTCAGACCCGCGTATTGGACATCCCTTCTTGGTTACTTCGTAAAGCTTCGTGCTTATTCGGCAATGCTCGGTAATATGTCTCAGTCACACATTAGCATTGGTATCATTTTCTGTCACTATCACCGTCTCGAGCACAGGCGGTTACAAAAGTTTTCGTTGGTTGTTATTATTATAAAATTATGTTTTCGTTAAGTTTGTTTCTTTGATAAATATTTTTTTGTAACTTTCTGTCTCAAAGTGTTTTGATATTTATTTTATTTGTATAGTAAATTTTTATTCGTATTTTGATTTAAAAAAATAAATGCGTATAACAGTTTTTTTACGAGTGTACATGCGCTAAATTCGCATTCGCATTCGCAGAGCCTATGTTTAGACTCGCCAAGTTACGTCTGCTTTATAGTAACATGTGACTTTACGTTATCACACTAATATTATATTAAACTATTATAAAGGTAAAAGTTTGTGAGTAATGTGTGTGTATGTTAGTTACATCTTTACGCTCGAATGGTTATTTGGATAGACCATGTAATGGATTAGCACATAGGATATTTTTTTATCCTGGGGGTATGTTCCCTTGGGATAACTTTGATCTATAAGGGGCGAGCGAAGCCGCTATAATGATTATAAACATGTAATTTTTCACAAGCTCGCGACTTCTTGCGAATTTCGACTGTGTTGTACCAGACGGAAGGTACAAATTCCCTTCTCAACTAATAACAATGGAAGTACCTGCGGTGGACTTATGTGGAAAATCCTAGACCTGGATACGGACTCCAACTCTACAACTTTCACTCAATAATACTATTTAATTGTTTGTTGCTACTGCTGATTTCGGCGGAGATATGACTTGTTAAACTTTCACGGCGTAAAAATATGATAATTTTCCTCCTTGTATTTTTACCTGTATAAGTGCTAAGAAAATGCCTCCCTGACTGTATATAGTTTTATTTCATGTTATTGCTGATAAAAGTAAAAATGATAAAAGATGCCAACTCACTTCACAGTAGTTGGTGATCCATGTGGTCTCGGATCACCCTCAATGGTGACGGTCTTCTTAGTAGGCGGCGAGTCAGCGGGTCGGAAGTCATTACCACCATACATGTTCCACGTCACGCTCATCTCGCACAGGGTATACCTGTAAACAAGGTAAGCTGAATGAGATCGTAAACCTGCGAAAAATTCTGTCAACAAAGTTTGAGCTTTATACCCTTAAGAATAAGGTTGAAAAGTGGTCGACCGAGAGTGTAATAATCAGCCTTATAATGTTCCTACTGGCCTTCTCTCTAGGAGAGGGCAGTAAAGGTAAAAAACGCGGGCCCTATGCGGGTTGGTGGATGTCATATGTCTTCGAATTTTTGGTTCTAGGACATGCCAGTTTCCTCACGATGTTTTCTTTCGCCGATTTAAGATCAGTGGTGTTGAAATAAATTACACAAAGTAATGCGCCTGGCTGGGTACCCGGAACCTAAAACTCGTAAGTCGGGGCCATTACCACTCGGCCATCACTGCTCTGAGAGAGTATAGTGAAGACATAAATATTATTATTATTACCAGTGTTAATTAGTACGAGTGACAAAGGAAAAAAACTAAATTAATACACAGGGCTATGACTGATACCCCTCCCACCTCCAAAGTCTGATCTCCCTCTCGCCCTACGTTAAGTAGGAGAGTTATTTAATGATTTACCACGTAAAAAGAATTACTCCGGCCCATGCCCATAAAAATTCTAATCTACCCTACCTCCTGGGGCCAAGGGTCTGATTCTGAAAGGAAGACTCGGCCCTGGTATGAAAGGCAACGAAGAACCAGGAGTAAGTTTTTAGTCAGTAAATATTCTGACACTATCTTACGCTCCGCTCAAGAGTGCAGGATGTCATAGGATGTCATTCCCACAGAAAAAAAATCTACCTTACCTCAACATAGGCAACGGGAAGCTCTTAGGCGCCTTCAGCACGTCTGTCCGTGCCGCGGGCACAGTGAAGTGGTTGTCGAACATGTACACCGGGCCGGGCCCGATCCAGTTGACGACTGGCTCGTCTAGGTCGTTGTCTAGAGTAGGAGCTTGCGTCTCAACGAAACAGTACTCGTCGTCTGTGTTGCCGCCGTCGCTGTTTGATTTGTGCTGTGGAATAAAGTTCTATATAAATGTTGGGACACTTAAATTAATAGTTTTAATAGGTGAAAATTCTTGGTTAGAAGTTACTTCACTTGCGTGTAAGTAGGTTTCTCTACAGAAACTTTGGACTCCCGTTTTATCCCCTTAGGGGGTGAAAAATCCTCTCTTAGGACTCTTACAGACTGGAGACGGGCGCGGCTGATAGCGCGAGCACGTGTGATTCAAAATGTAAGCAGACGCCATTTGCGTTCACAGTGCTCCCGTGAGCCGCGCGTCTTCATGACACGGACGCGGGTGCGGGTGGCGCGGGAGTTTCTAATGGTTCAGTCCGCCCATATCGTTTACAGTGATATAGCGTCTGTTAGGTGACTAAGCTTGTGGTTCTAAACCATTTTGATTCACCCGCCGAAGCGTCGTACACTCGTAGCTCGTTCGGCACTGTGAATACGCAGACCCCAAGACCCGAGCGCCCGCGCCCGCCCGCACCCGCTATTGCAGTCTGATTGACCACTTAGTGCTCGCCTATATACATATCACATCATACAAGGAAACCTTTTGCAAAATTTTACTTTTTTTAGTTCCAGTAGTTTCGATTATGTGTTGATATGTCAGTTAGTTTCTCCTTTTTTTATATATAGAGAATCACCCTGGGTGTAAAGAAGGTTTACCAATACACTTCTGTATAGCCCGCCGGGAAAGTAAAGCGTGATGAGGTCTTTTTGTCTTTCTAAATTAAGGTAAAATGATGGTCGTAATTAAGACATCACCATCAGACAGACCTCGCTGCGAGGGACTCGTATTTCTGACTGTAGAGTTTAAAAGAACCTAACACGGAGGAGATGACGGGGGCTTCGTTCGCTCACTCCGCTCAATCACTCAAGCTATAGGTGTATCGGTCAGGCCGCTCGTTGAACAGCGTCGTTTAGTAATAAACTTAGATAGTAAACTGAAGTCTAATTAAGCTAGTTAGCTGTGACTGCAACATACATACCGATTTCCTCTTAGACCTTCTTGGTGTAGGTTTCGGGGTGGATGAAGGGTCTCCCAACTCCTTGGCAACTTGCACATTAGTGGGTTTGGCTTCCTGCGCCTCCTCAAACATGGTCGGCGGCAAGTCCTCCGTCTCGATGGACTGCGGCTCTTCCTCTAGCGGTTCTGAAGGTAACCGCTTCATGTTCGACTCGTCGGGGAAGAAGAATATCTCGACGCCTTCTTTTTCCGTTGAACTGTTGAGGTCGTCTTCCTCTACTGTAATGGAATTTTATTGTATAGGCATTTTTTGTGTATTTTACTATACAGTTGATGAAGTTGTCATCACCAGACGTACAGCGATTCGCCACCGTTACATGGTGGACATCTCACCCGATGACTATCGTGCGTTTACCTAAGCAGTTTTCTTTCGGCGAGTGTCCACTCTTACACCTGACACCTCTACGGTCCGGACTAAGCGTTTCGCCTCTTCATTTATACCGCGTACACCGAAGGATTGAAGCAATTTGCCTGGGCGGTCTTGCCGTCCGATTAATTTAGGTGTCTTCAAGGCTAGAGTGAATAGGCTCTTAATAAACTAGTGCGCTTCACCATCAACGATTGCATCACTACCATCAGGTGGGATCGCAGTCAAGTACTAGTTTATGTCCACTAAAAAAAAAACTTTCTACATATTTATTTGGACTTACGTGTTGTATTGGGGCTCTCCTTCATAGCTTCAGCCATAAGATCGTTCACTTGTTGAATTTCACTTGGTGATAGTTCTCTGATTTCCTCTATGGGTCTATCGTCTAGTCCTGAAAAGAAATCAAGTGTTTCAGAAATAATCGAGTGTAAATGATTCGATATATCGATGACTTTATGGCTGGACTTGTGATATTATTACGATAAAGATTGTCTTCAGGGACCAAGATAAATGTTTAAGTGATGAGCACGATCATTGATTATGTGTCAGCCCTGCGTTCAAAAATAACCAGAGTAAGGTAGGGTCTTTACTCTAACCGTTCAAAAATGCTTGGAGTTGCAACCCTACTCGAGTAGCTACCCTAGAGTTAACCTAACTAATTCTAACTCCGAGCAGGGTAGGTGGGTGTAAGCGGCAGAAATGACAGCTGCTTGGTATCGACAGTTAACTCGCGTACGTTCGCGTTCAAAAAAGCGAGCGTAGAGCATCTAATCTAATGACGTCATTCGAGTTAACTCGAACCTCACTTTTGAACGCAGGGCTGGGTGTAATTTATGTATTTAGAAATATATAAGTATGTTTATTAGTTGTCTAGTACTCATAGCACAAGCTCTGCTTAGTTTGGGACTAGATGGCGTTGTGTGTGATAGTTGTGGAATATTGTGAAATATTATTATCATCATGTGGCGTTGCTTAGCTTGCTGCGTAACGTCAAGGAGATGGGTTTGTATCGAGAATTAAATCAAGCTGCGTATGCGTCGCTTTAGCAAATATTATGCGCTAGAAAATAGTGTAAGACATGTGCCTTTCGCTTACATTTTATTTATTTTTTAATGTTCAGACCAGCTTTATAATTTGATTATTTATATTACCATGATTGTTTGTTTCATGATTGCCTTGATTACTTGCTATTATTTTAACTATTTAATTATTTTGATTATGTTAATTATTTTGTTAGTTTTTGATTGTAATTGGCGACTGTGTAAGACTTGGGCCAATTGTTACCTGTACTTGTAATATCCTGTAATTATATACGTGATTGTCGTTATTTTGGTGTACAATAAGGTTTTTTCAATACTATGCTGTGTACAGCATGCTGTTGGTTGCGCCTTAATAAATAAATAATGTTCTCACTGTTGGCACTCAGACCTCCTCTCTAGGAAGGATAATGGGCCGTAATCTACCACGTGGGCCCAGTGGTGCATGGCAGATGACTTCGATTTTTTTATATCTATGACATGCCGGTTTCCTCACGATGTTCTCCTTCACCATATAAAGAGCAGTGGTCAAGATATTAATTACACAAAGTTAAGTGCCTGCCTTGGTTTGAACTTACAAAATACGACTCGTAAGTCGGGGCAGTTGCCACTAGGCTACCACTGCTGTCTTATAGTCTCTTATTTTAAGAAAAGTAACAAAACAAAAAACAAAAACAAAAACAGAAAAAAAAAGAAGTACCTATTTGCTTTCTTTTTTTTTGTACTAGCAATACATTTTACATATGTAGTAAATCTTCCAGTGGCTGGTCGGAGCATATGCTTTTATGTCGGGAAGGGGGAATCGGTCTAAAAGTCTGTAAATCTCCGTCAGTAGCTGTATAAATGTCAGCAGCTAACATAGAGCTCATGCCGAGTACGTGTTACCATGTTGTTGGTACAGATCAATCATCAAATCATCCCAGGATAAATCGAAAAAGAAAGCAGGACATATCGCTAATGTCCAATAGTTTCTTTAAGATTTGCGTGCTAGGCTACCAAGGCCTACCAGTAACTTTACATACCTACTAAAGGTTCCAGTGGCTGGTCGGAGCATATGCTGGTATGTCGGGAGGAAGGGTCGAAGGGCGTCTGTGAGTCTCCGTCAGAAGCTGCATACGTCAGCAGCCGACACAGAGCTGACGCGGAGTCCCAGCAGGTGTATAATGTTACCATATTGTTGGACGCACTTAGGTCCACTTGAGGTTGTTCGTTTGACTGCAAATAATTACAGGGCTTGTGTTTAAATGCCTACCAGAAATGCACCTATGTTACTAGGTAAATTCGAAACACCTGTCAGAATGGATAAAAGCTCACCAAATTGTATTTCATAAAGTGTTGTGGAAATGAAGCTATTCTCCTTTTTGTTCTATCCCATAAAAATATATAAACGCCTTTAAAGCTAATTTTAGGCGGCTTGGGTAGAGTCGACGGCCCCCTGCGGGGCCTCCTATTTCTGCCTGTGAGGTTCAAAATAACCTAACACGCAGGGGATAACGGGGTCTCGTTCGCTTGCTTTGCTCGCTCACACTAGCTTCCGTTAACCCCTTTTAACCTAACCTCACCTATGCTTACTTTTTTGTCATGGTTTACCCACTAACGAGGGAGTTTCACACTTTTACTGACTAAAACCCTAGGTGGGTTTTAGTCAGTAAAAAAGTGAAACTGTTCCTTTAATTCGGCTTTAGTAGGGTCGCGGTGACTCTTTCCAAATATAAGGTATGCTACTCTATGGGTCTGTTGCTATACAGAATACTAAATACTTTTTTTTTAAGGTGGAATATCATCCAATAACTTCTCCCGTTCCAGGGCGGTGCGAGAGGGCATTTCAGGCTTTTACTGGCTAAATCACACCGATCTTTCTTCTTTGCTTTGCGTTCGTAGAATATGCCACAAGGTTCATTCTATATAGTACAAGGTGTACAAGTTCTGAACAACAAAATGTCCTATAATACTCACACAATTAGCCTTATCCTCCATCCGGAGCGACAACTCAAACAGTCCGACATCCACCACACAAACATAATCTTTGACGACATCGGGCAACCTGTCATCATCCTGAGGGACGGCCATGTTGGGCTTCGTGACGGTCAGATGCATCAGGAATAGAGTGCACTCCTGAGCTAAGAAACGCAGGCAGGAGGTGTTGGTCGCGGCGATTAGGTTGCTGGCTACGCTGAAGTTGCCCAGGATCAGAACTGTCCGGATTGGGAGGAAGAGGGGCCTGTAAGAGATGATTTTGTTAGAAGTTAATGGTTATAGAGAATAACGGATCTTGAGCGCTAACTTCTACAGTTCTACTTGCGCAGAAGTGAAATATCGGGTCTCTTTAGTAGTATTAAAAGAGACGCGGGGGCGGGGAGTGCAATCCTTGTACAGTGATTGGCTCGCCGATGTGTACGATGCGCAAAGCGAACCCCGCTCTTTCGCCGAGCGCACAAGATTCGTGCCGGTATCCGTACTTTTTGGTGGGGAATTTAAAGATTAAAATAACAATAATTTATTTATCAGTTAACGATGATCCATAATGTCTTTTTTTAAATTTGATTTAACTAGTGCTTAACTGCGATCCCAACTGATGGTAAGCAATGATGCAATCGTTGATGGTGAGCCGCACTAAAGGCTACAGTGAAAAGGCTCTTAATAAACTATTAAGAGCCTTTTCACTGTAGCCTTTAGTTTAGTAACAATTAGAACTTATAAACTGTGTTAGTATGATAATAATTCTTTATTCAACAACAATTTCATAATGGTTAGTAACAGTTGGGATTTATAAACTATGTGAGAAGGTAGAAAATACAATCACCATTCATTAAAAAAACAAAATGATTTTTGTTCAATTTGTTTGTTGATTTAATGTATCTTTAAAAAAACAACTGTGTTGCTAATTATATAAAAATTTAATTTAGGATATGAATGATGGGGAGTTAAAATAGTTGTATGATGTCACCTCTGTATTGTTATCTACTCTTTGCCCAAACAAAACAGATTATACACTGAAACTATAATGAACAGAGCATTCTAACACATATAAACGTGTAGCTCCTACAACACAGTTGGCCAAGTATATCCGAGCATAGAGTAGTCAATCACATGGATGACGTTTAAGAAACTTCATGAACGCTCACCATCAGGTGGGATAGTGGTCAAACGCGAGTCTATCAATAATAATAAAGAAAAATAATTACTCAGGGAATCACGTGGCTGACTCAACAGGCAGCCACGCGATTCCCTTGCTGCCTCTGTATCGCTTACTACTCTATGTCCACTAAACAACAAATAACAGCGCAGTCCAATACGTGGATGTGTAGTTCTGACAGCACTGGAAATAGTGTACATGGAGTATACCCGAGCATAAGGTAGTCAATCACATGGAACGAACGACGTTCGTGTAAAGTCGTGACTCGGGAAATCGCGTGACTGACTCAAAAGCCAGCCACGCGATTCCCTTGCCGCCTCTGTATCACTTAATACTCTATGTCCACTTAACCCTTAATCGCTTGCGCCGGATTGGTCTCACGAGTGTTTTCGTGTCCTATTCGCCAGGGTCGTATGTTTGCGACTAGGTACTTAATCTCGTTTAACTTTTCAATCCCTATAGATGACAGAAGAGCTGACGAGATGGAGTATTTGGTCGTGGATGTGCGACCCTGGCGGAATAAACGCGAGAGTGTTTGTCGGATATATCCGACGTAGGCGATTAAGTTTAACAACAAATAACGTACCTATAATCAACAGCGCAGTCCAATACATGGACGTGTAGTTCTGACAGCACCGTAGATGGAGTATACCCGAGCACAGGGTAGTCAATCACATCGATGACGTCCATGAGTTGAGTCAGCCATGAGATTCCCTTGTCGCCTCTGTGGCGGAGTGTTGCTTGCTCTATGCCTAGAGCTATGCATATTGTCTGAGGAAAGAAGAAAAACTTATAAAAAAACTACCAACATTTTATTGTAATACAACAATTTTCTACGTTGAAGTGGAAATGTAGCCCTAGTGCAGAAGTTAGATCATGGTAGTTTTTTTTTAGTTGACAGTTTTAAATCATCATCATTTCATCCAAAAGACATCCTCTATTGTACATAGGCCCGCCCCAAGTGTTGCCCCAAAGACCGATGCGTCACGCATCCATCGGTTTCCCGCGACCCTCACGATATGATCATCGGTCAGAGGTCGCCACCTTTTGGCGCCATCTGTTCTGCGAGCAATCTGCCTTGGACACTTTACCGCAAACCTTCATTGAAAAGGGAATCCTCCAACCAAACGGGTCTGATCTGGGTAACTGCCTGATAGATGATTTCGGGCTGTTGTATATTATTATGTTCAAATCGCACGGAGAACTTTTAGTTCTTATGAGGCGCCATAGATGTCGCTTCATACTAAACCCACACATTCTTATTCATAAAAAACTTCTGTACTGTTATCATCTGTAATGCAATTGATTATCAAATATCTGAGAGACAATTTGACTTCTGCTCAATAGGTTTTTACAGTCCAAAATTTTTAGGAATAAGGCAGATAATTTTCAGTACAGAGTCCCACTTCGCAATGTAGAACTTGTCACCTACGGCTTCGCTTCAGTTGAACCAAGTCTGACACTCTGATGGATGCGAATTATTTCTCTATCATAGTTTTACCTTCAAGTTAGGCGTCTCCGAATCGGGTTCGACTTTGAGCGCTAACGTAAACATATCCTTCTTCGGCAACCGCTCCTTGATGACGACGCCTTTGCCAGACGGGTAGATCGTAGTCTTGAGGTGAGACGGCAGGAGGGTTCCGTACAGACGCAAAGGAGGCTTTTCAGATGGTATTGTTATGAGGGCTGAAAAGGAAAAAAGAATTATGTCTACCAACCGTAATCAAACAAAGTTAGAGACTATTTAGTATATTGCTATAATTTTTTTATCATGTATTATTTTTCTAAAAATGCGTTATTGTAGTTCCCATTGCAACTGATATTGCGGTCACGGATAAGAAAACATATATTTCGTTCATGATATAATGGAGGACTAGTCTGGGCGACTAGGCTAGGCTGAGCGTCTGATCAGATATATATTTTATACTAGCTTCTGCCTGCAGCTTCGCCCGCGTGATAGTCGGTTTCTCCATATAAACTTTGGACCCCCGTTTCATCCCCTTAGGAGGGGAATTTTAGGAAATCCTGTTAGTGCTCGCCTACATCACAAAAGGAAGCCTTGTGCAAAATTTCATGTTCCTAGTCCTAGTAGTTTCGGCTGTGCGTTGATCACAAGCGTTGCTCAAGGTCAGTCAGTTTTTCCTTTTATATATATTTCTAAAACCATTACTGTCCCATTGCTGGGAAAAGGGCTTCCCCCTAATCTTCCCAGAATTTTTTCTCATACACCGTCTTGAACCAGTCTTTACGTATTTAAATAATTTCACCACCCTTTCTGGCCCAGCCTTGAGGCGTTTTTCATCTAATCAGATAATATCAAACAAATATCAACATTGCCACACTTATCATCAATTAAATAAAAAATAAATAATCCTAGACGTGCGCCTACACATGTCCACTCTCTAATTTAAGTGTAACTTATTTATTTTACAACTATAGTTCAACAACTTAAACAAAGTCAATATTTCTTTGGCAGAGTAAGTCACATTGTGATGCGCCTGAGATGTACCCTCATTTTAAAGTAGAATGAGTAATACTATGATCTATTTACTTACAATCGTGATACAGCGTCATCTTCTCTGACCGTAGACACAGCTGGGCAGTCTTCGAGCGTCCGTAGAGTCCACTCACTTGGCACATTGCTAAGTTGTGAGCTTCCAGTACTAGCTCACCCATCTGGCCTGGAACTACTCGCTTGTTGCTGTCCTAAACAAAACACTGACAGTTAATACTTACAGGACACAATTTAAAAAAAGAACACCACTTTTTAAATGCTGAATTTAGAAGTGTGTCGCTAAGATATCGATACTTGATGAAGAAATTATATCGAAAACTAATATTTCCGATAGTGTCCTGTTAAATGATGAATATTACTTTAATTTAATGCTAATGTAGATAATCGACCTATGGCCACAATTTTAAATTAACGGTGCCTGTGTTTCGTCAAAGTAATTGAGGTTGTCGTAGTTCAAGTGTTAATACTGACCAAACCTTTGAGCAAAATTATAAGCATAAGCATAATCAGCCTTTCAATGTTCCCACTACTGGGACTCAGGCCTCCTCTCTAGGGTGAGCAAAATTAAAGATCTTTTATATGTCTAAAACAATCACCAAATATGTTATCAAACATGAGTTATTTTAGTAAGGAGGGAGGCAGGAGTATAGATAGTCAGCAGTCCCTTGCCGACTTTGAGTGAGAGACAGAAGTTGTGCGTGTCGCTGGTCTCCTGCCTACTTACTCAGTATCGTACGTGGAACAGTACAAGTTCTCTTCTTCTGAGGAACTGCTGTCAGTGACCGAGTCTAACTTACCCTCACAGGAGTATAGATAGTCAGCAGTCCCTTGCCGACTTTGAGTGAGAGACAGAAGTTGTGCGCGTCGCTGGTCTCCTGCCTACCTACTCAGTATCGTGTTCGAGTAGTACAGGTTCTCTTCTTCTGAGGAACTGCTGTCAGTGACCGAGTCTAACTTACCCTCACAGGAGTATAGATAGTCAGCAGTCCCTTGCCGACTTTGAGTGAGAGACAGAAGTTATGCGCGTCGCTGGTCTCCTGCCTACCTACTCAGTATCGTGTTCGAGTGTATCGTTTCGTCTATGACAGCTTATGCATACTGCACCAAAATATAAATGGACTGCTAGCAAAGGGTGACATAATAACTGAACATTTAGATACTCTCACTAGCAAAGGAAAACGTGTTCATATTCTCTGTTTTACGGAACACAATATGAAAGAGAGTGACCTTGATTACTTAAACATTCCCAACTATACTTTGGCCACATACTTTACTAGACAAAAGCGAAATGGTGGCTCTTGTATACTAGTAAACAATCACATTAGTTTCTCAGAAATAGAATCAGTAAAGAGTGTCAACATTCCGAACGTCTTTGAATGTTGCGCGGTAGAGTTGACAGACCATAAAGTTATAATCCTGTGTATATACAGAATTCCAAATCAAAATAAGATGAATATTTTCTTTAATAATTTGACAAGTTTACTACAACAGTTTTGCTATAAAATTAATCAGAAAATAATTATTTGCGGGGATTTTAATATTGACCTTTTAAAGATAACTAAAAATTCTATTTTGTTCAAAAATTTACTAAAAGAGTTTAATCTCAATATAGAAATAAATGAGCCGACACGTCCTACTAGTGGTACGTGTTTAGATAATTTTCTTCATAATATACGAGGATGTAAAAGTGAGATATTGGAGCTTGGTGTGTCAGATCACACAGCACAATTTATGAAGTTCCCAGTGCAACGAACATGTGTTTTAAAATATTACTATGTAAAAAAACGCGATTACAGCAAGGAAAACATTAATCTGTTTAAAAAATGTATTAGTAGCCTTAGTTTTTCTGATATCTACAAAACAGAGAATGGAAATAAAAGCTTTGATTCCTTTTATGAATTATTTAAGCTATTCTACGATCTTTGCTTCCCGATTGTTAAACGTAAAATTTCTACAGTAGCTAAACCACAATGGATCACAAAGGGAATAAAGCGGTGTAGTAAAAAGAGACGGACTTTATTGTGGCAATATAGACTAACACGAAATACTGAGACAAAAACTGCTTTTAGAACATTCTCAAAAAGATATCAAAAAGTGATCAAATTGACACAAAAAGCTCAAAATAGCTATTTTATTGGAACAAGTACAAACAAGTCGAAAGCAACCTGGAAAGTAATAAACAGAATGAAACCTAACATTCCTAAAGCAAATATAAATCTAATTAATGTAAATAACAAGTATATAACTAATCCTCAAATGATAGCAGAGCAATTTAATAACTATTTCATAGACTCAGTTCAACCTAATACTGATAATTATAAAATAAATCAAAACCCTCAAACATCAGGATCGCTTAACTCTTTGTTTATGGAACCAACCATACCAAAAGATATTTGTAACATAATAAGC
Organism: Mythimna vitellina; assembly: GCA_949316375.1. Classification (NCBI taxonomy): domain Eukaryota; kingdom Metazoa; phylum Arthropoda; class Insecta; order Lepidoptera; family Noctuidae; genus Mythimna; species Mythimna vitellina. The sequence continues at coordinate 8,371,806 of OX438703.1, read as the reverse complement.
AATCTTAAAAATACAAACAGTACCGGCTATGATGAAATTGACACAAAGGTAGTTAAATCAGTGGCTCCTTTTATAGCACCTATATTAAGTGATATTATAAATAAATGTGTTGTAAATGGTACTTTTCCCCAAAAGTTAAAAGTATCTATTATCAAACCCCTGTATAAAAAAGAAGATAAAACCAAAGTCGATAACTATAGACCTGTAGCACTAATACCAATATTCTCTAAAATATTTGAAAAAGTAATTTATAATAGTATATATAATTTTCTTGAAAAACAAAAGATTTTTTGCAAGGAACAGATGGGTTTTAGAAAGAATAGAACAATTAATATGGCTATTTATAATTTCCTAGAAAAAATATATCATAACATGGACAATCGAAAACCAGTAATGGCGATGTATATGGATATGACCAGAGCTTTCGACTATGTCGACCATAAAGTTCTATTAACTAAGCTGTACAGATATGGTATAAGAGGTAACGTACTTAACCTCATTAAATCTTATTTAGAGGACAGACAACAAATTACTCAGATAAGTCAAATAGACATTAGGACTAAAACTGAGGTAATATACTCATCTAACTCAAGAGTGCTATATTACGGTGTTCCGCAGGGCTCCGTGTTAGGACCCTTGCTTTTTATTTGTTATATTAATGAGTTCCCTAATATAATCAGCCACCAAATGTCCTTATTTGCCGACGACAGCACAGTTATATATAACAGTGGTAGTAATGAAGATATAGTGGATGACATAAATACTAGTCTTATCACAATTATTGACTGGCTAAAAGCTAATAACCTTCAAATTAACCTTGCCAAAACTAAAGTGATGAATTTTAAAATAAGACAAAACATACTATCAAACTTGAACTTAAACTATAAAGGAGACCTAATAGATGAAACAAGTACAACGAAGTTTCTTGGACTACACATTGACAACGATATGTCATGGAGGACTCAAATTGAAAATGTGTGTGCTAAGCTCAGTAAGTTTTCTTATGCTCTCTATATGCTAGGTAAAATTGCGAATAAAACCGCACTCCTAGCAGCTTATCATGGTTATGGCGGATCAACTTTAAGATATGGCATTCTATTCTGGGGCAATGCGACAAAAGTTCAAGAGGTATTAATAGCACAGAAAAAATGCATTAGAGCAATATGTAAAATAAAGCGAACGGATTCCTGTAAATCACATTTTCAAAATTTAAATATATTAACTGTACCATCACTCTATGTTTATGAAGCCTGTATTTTTGTCAAAAATAATATGTATTTATTTAAGCATGTACAGAGTCAACGACGTTCACATAAATTGCACCTACTTCAGACTAAAACAAAATTTTATCACAAAAGCATATTTGCAATGGCTCCTAAGTTATATAATAAGTTACCTGAGCAAGTAATAAGCAGTAAAAATGTAAATGAGTTCAAAAGAAATCTTTTTAAACTATTAAATGACAAGGTATATTATTCCGTTAATGAATTTCTTAATGACAAATTTTAAAAATATTTGACTGATTTAAATTTATCATTTTATATATTGACAATATTTACTGTTTTGACTGATTATTACTTTATTTTATTTGAATGTGACATGCAATTAGTTGCGAATTAAACTGTGACTAGTTAGACTTTATTTTAATTGTTGACATTTTATTTTTAATGATTATTGTATTTTAATTATCATTTTGCAATTTATAAATATTACAAATTCAAATCATATTGATAATATTTGTATGCCTTCTGGCGGGACATTGTTGGGACATTATATTTTTTTGTAAAACATCTTTAACCATACCCTATGTTCACAAATAAATATATTATTATTATTATTATTATTAGTAGTACAGGTTCTCTTCTTCTGAGGAACTGCTGTCAGTGACCGAGTCTAACTTACCCTCACAGGAGTATAGATAGTCAGCAGTCCCTCGCCGACTTTGAGTGAGAGACAGAAGTTATGCGCGTCGCGGGTCTCCTGCCTACCTACTCAGTATCGTGTTCGAGTAGTACAGGTTCTCTTCTTCTGAGGAACTGCTGTCAGTGACCGAGTCTAACTTACCCTCACAGGAGTATAGATAGTCAGCAGTCCTTTGCCGACTTTGAGTGAGAGACAGAAATTATGCGCGTCGCTGGTCTCCTGCCTACCTACTCAGTATCGTGTTCGAGTAGTACAGGTTCTCTTCTTCTGAGGAACTGCTGTCAGTGACCGAGTCTAACTTACCCTCACAGGAGTATAGATAGTCAGCAGCCCCTTGCCGACTTTGAGTGAGAGACAGAAGTTGTACGCGTCGCTGGTCTCCTGCCTATCTACTCAGTACCGTACGTCGAGTAAGTAGTACAGGTTCTCTTCTTCTGAGGAACTGCTGTCAGTGACCGAGTCTAACTTACCCTCACAGGAGTATAGATAGTCAGCAGCCCCTTGCCGACTTTGAGTGAGAGACAGAAGTTGTGCGCGTCGCTGGCCTCCTGCGCCGGCTTGCTCGCACCGATGCCTTTGCGCAGCTTGTTGTCGTACGTCGAGTAGTAAAGGTTCTCTTCTTCGGAGGAAGTGCTGTCGGATTCTGAGTCTAGAAAATACGTAATGGATGAATATTGGTTTTAACTGTGTCAGTTAAATAAAACTGTCAACATTTTAAAGTCAATGGAAGCAACTATTATTAAAGAATGTATAATTTCTATGATTGATTGTGCCTTTTTCAGACGTGCTTATTGTCGAGTGGTTAAGAGTAAGCTAGACGAATTGCGGCGTATGTTACCGTACCGCCTAACAATCAATGAATGTAGTCATTACCTTTTAGCTAAACGTATTGACCGATGATTGAATGTAATTTTTCGATGTTTTTGGATATTTTTCTAAGTGAATTTTTCCGAAATTTTAATAGTTATTCTACTATTTGGGCCGTAGACGAATCTAATAAAGACAAGATCATTAAAGTCGGTCCAGCCGTTCTTGAGTTATAAATGGTGTGACTAACTACTACTTTGTTTAATGCATATGGCAGTGAAAGGTTTCACACAATTCATTAAAAGACGATAATCAAGATCGAATATAAAGTTAGCCAGTTGGTGTAAAGTGTTATCTTTGTTCGAGTGAAACCTAACAGCAGAATTAATCCTTTTAATCATTACAATAACGTTCAAAATCGCATAGCAAGCAAAGTTACCATAGCCACTGCCTTTGCACATGCCAAAGGCAGGGTTGAGCGTGGGATAGGCGAGCGGACTGATGTCGAACTGGTTCACGAGCTGCGGCTCCCACAGCAGCAGGTCTGAGTTGATGCGGTTGTAGATTATCTCGTAGAGTTGCTTCGATCTGAGGAAGAAAATAAACTTCAATTAGTGTTTGACTAAGCCAAACCGTGATAAAAATAAAATACACCAATAACACCAATCTACAAAGCCTGGAGCACAGGTGTAGGGTAGCTAGCCTTTCGTGATTTTATAGGATACATTTTGGAGAGTGTGCGCAGAAATTACACGACTTGATTCCGCCATCACCATTTTACCATTGGACAATCCGACGTACGGAAAGTGTCACCCTTACGTTGTTGAAACCTCTACGGTCCGGACTAAGTTTTGTGTCGTCGTTCTACTGCGTAAGTCAATGCACGTTTACGATTACTGGCGTAGCTAAGCGAATAACGGCCCTGGAAAAAAAAAAACCGGTGCCCCTTTTTACATGGGAAATCATCAAATAACTTCTGCACTGGTGTGCTATCCTCGTGCTTACACAAGTTGCCATGATTAAATCCTTATACTTTTCTTCAAGATTCAATATTAGCACATCATGCTACAATGTTTATGTCAGAGCTGAATAAAATTAGAAATTTCTTTGTTCTACTCAATTTTCAAACCTATTCTAGAACAACAAAATTCTTAAAAGTATATTTTACATGCCACTTCGTTAACCTAACTCATGCGATCTCCTTTCGATATCACATGAGTTAGGTTAACGAACTGGCATATAAAATATACTTTTATTTTGCAACCTATTTTATTTAGATTTCAAAGATGGGAGAATTTCGCGGTAGTTCAATAAGAGGTTTGCTAATGAGGTGTTGGGGGTCCCCCGAGCATGGGGCTTTAGGCACAGCCTCACCTAGCCCATCGGTAGTTCCGCCTGTGCTTATGATTCACGAACACTGAAGGCCAACGGTCAACCCATAACTGAGCCTAGAGGTTTGTGTATTATAAGCAAATTTGTTCTGTTATCAGAAACTCTTTTTTCTTATACTCACTCTAGCTGCAAGCTAAGGATTGGTAGTACGAATTCCAGATGTATGGAAGACAGTTCAATGGAGCTGCTCGTAAATTCTGACATCTCTTCATCAGTTCCGGGCATTATTAGCTCTTCTTCTTGACCTGAAACAGTATTGAATGAATGAAGATATCAGTTTGAATGAATGAATGATCATGACATTACATTATAATTAATTTTATTGATATTACATTACTAGAATTTTATTGACATTATATTTTTTTACTTTACTTTTTACTATTATTTTTTTGACATTATTTATTTTTTATTGACATTATTCACACTGTATTGACATTATTTACATTTTATTGACATTTAGCTTTTTTAATATTGTTTTTAAACTATGATATTAATGTGATGACAAATAATGTGGAATGTTATTTATTTACCTGGTAAGTTATTGTACCAGCATGTCGATGTAAATTGATTTTTATTTTTATTGTGGTTTTTGAATGTTTTATTAAATTTTTAACCATTCGACACAAATGTAAATTTGTTGATGAAATGAATAAATAAATAAACTTTATTTGTTAAAACTTTATGTACTAGTACGAAGACGGACTCAATACCTTAGGCATTTTCTACCAGTCGTCAGTGTGTTATTGTGACATCATAATAGTAATATAACTTTTACACAAACTTAAATCTATGGGTACAATGGCGGTCTTATCGTTGACAGCAATATCTACCAGACACGACCTTTGGATGAACTGTAAGAACTTAAATAAAAAGGGTGTAGTCAGTGATGTACTGCTTATTAATTATAAATTCAATTTTACATTATAAATAAAGTACACATAGATATCAAATTATTTAGCTATACAATAGTTTGGGCCAAAGAACCTAGATATTATAGAAGCTTTTCAAGAAAATTACATTTTTATTGGATATTTTATCATTAGGTAATGCTGTAATTATCTAAAAGATCTGTAGCGACATCTATGGCGTCACATAAGAACTAATCCTCGGGCCGTTGCCCACCAGACATTACAACCGTCTGGCCGGAGGATCCTCCCTTTTCAACGGAGGTTTGCGGGACTTTATTTTCTGTTCCACATACCTCCAAAGATCTGAAGATTATTGCAATTTAAACCTTCTAACAATAGCGTAAAGTCGATTATAACTCTTACCTTGATGCGGACTACTCTCATGCTTCGTCACACTCTGGTGCGCCATCTTCTTCCCGCTGAAGGGGCTGGGATGGTTGGGCCGCAGGTTGTTCATCATATACATGGAAGTAGTCATAGGGTTCGCTTGCGCGGGCTCGAAGTGCGATGGTTCGTCGTGGAGACTGTCAAATGGACCCTTCGGCGAAGACTTCGGTTTGAATGTTACTGATATCCTGAAAACAGTAGTTTAGTTTTAAAAGGGTTCGGAATTTAAGTTGAGAACTCAGAATAAGGGCGGGACTGCGGAAGATACTGGCATTTGGATTAGCTTCGTATTGGTGATTTGTAATATCAAATCTTTTTCTTTTTATTCTATTAAATACTGTGGAGGGTGGGTAATGCAATATCAATTGTAAGATAACTTTATCCGAAGGTGGCAATTAGGCAGTTTACATTTTTTTCTTCTTTTATTTGTATCAAAAAGTTTAAAAGGTTTGTAACTTAGATTTTGAATAGACTTAGGTAGTCTATTCAAAATCTCAAATAGAAATAATTTTTCAAATCCTTTAATTACTATATAAGCAGGATCAAGTAAGTTCTTTCAAATTTGGGGGAAGGGGAAAGTGTGAAGTAACAAAATAAGGATGCACACACTAAAATGTGATGTCATCACCATTAGGTTACAAAAGAGATAGCGAGATGTTCCAATCACGACCCCACTCTAACTCATACCAATATTTAACATGCTTCGTTTATTAACCAGTTTAGATGTTGTTTTTTTGATAAGATTTACTTGTAGTGACATTTTTGTTTAGTATTGAAAATTATAAGATAATACCCGTTTGGAGTACAGAAATAATTAAAATACTTTTTAGGGTTCCGTACCCAAAGGGTTAAATGGGACCCTATTACTAAGATTCCGCTGTCACCAGACTGTATCTCAACCGTGATAGCTAAACATTTGGAATTTTCACAGATGATGTAAGTATTTCTGTTGCCGCTATAACAAATAAATCCTAAAATTAGAATAAAATAGATAAAATATTTAAGTGAGGCTCCCATGGTACAAACGTGATTTTTTTTAAGTTTTTTGCTACGGACGGTACGGAACCGTTCGTGCGCGAGTCGGACTCGCACTTGGCCATCTCAACTTTCTGTTTCAAGTAACATTTAGAACATAAACTTACGTTGGCAAAGCAGTCGTAGTCATATGCCCGCCTAGTATGTTGCCTTCAGTGACATTGTCATCCATTGTAGTTCTAGCGATGTGTGTGCCGGGGAAAGTGTCGTTCTCCTGGAATGTAAGAGAAAATACTTTTTTAATACACTTACTCGAAAACCCACTCTTATCCCTACCGCTTTTAGACAGGCTAATTACTGTTTTCCGCACTAGTGCGGAAGAGTGCTGGCGCTTTTGATTGTATTTATCGTATCAGACTGGGTGCGGCGCGACCCCCACGTTTCGGGTGTTAATCGACGTTTATTTATATTCCTTAGTTTATTGAAATCGTCGTTTGATACACATGGAACTTTGTCACTGCAGCACTCGGCTCCATAATGCCGTCGCCTGCGGCTCGGGCGAATTTCGCTTTGATTACAATGATAAACTTTCTTCACTAGTATCAAAATGTATGTATGTGTGTGTGTGTGTATTTTATAATATTGATTTTTAAATTAAGATCTCTCCTTTACTGTATCTGATTGCTAACATAATTTATTTATTAAGACTTCAACACAAAGGTACAAAGGCGGACTTAATGCCTTAGGCATTCTCTACCAGTCAACCAAGGCCATAATATGGACTACGAACTGAAATAAAGTATAATTTTTTTAGGGCTCCGTAACTCAAAAGAAAAAATGGAACCCTTATAAGATCACTTTGTTGACCTTCTATCTGTCTGTCTAAAGTTTTTATCTCGAGAATACGTGGAGGTATCGAGTTGAAATTAAAACCATATACTCAGGTCTGCGGTCCCTCGAAGCTGTGAAAAAATCAAACTTCTGAGTTAACGTAAAAAAGATGCGGCCATTTATGTTGCAAAAAATGTATATTTCGACACTCTCGAGGGAATCAAAATTCATAGGGTACTTCCCGTTGACCTAGAATCCTGAAATTTGGCATGAAGCAAGGTCTCAAAGCACAAGTATAGGAAAAAAAATCTGAAAACTGTAAATATGTAATTACATCACAAAAAAAGAACATTTTTTTATGCGATTTGGAAAAATCTTTGTAATTCAATTCGGGAATTGAACTGTTTTTATGGGTAAGTTTATAAGGAACGCGCGTGTCAGTGCGCGAGTCCGACTCGCACTTGCCGGGTTATATTTATTTATAATACCGGTCCTAATCGTTGCAAATTATGCAAATAGCACACGATGGACTACCGGCGTATTTTTCTCCTTTTCTGTCAAATCCATCCAAAGGATGTCTGCTAACAATCGCTATTAGCAATAATGTTCCACTTCATTACTAACTGTTTTTTTTTTTGTTATACAATAGAGAGTACACCCATCATTTCTAGCGTCGATTAGACGATTAATTGATAGCGATATACGCCTTATGTAAAGTAAGTATAATTTTAACAAACCAATAATATAATTATTACTTTGATTCTAAAGGAACTTTTAACTTCTTAATTCTTTATTGTACACCATAAAAAGTTACAATATATGTGGATATCAGAGTTCATGTACACAGGCGAGCTTAACTCAAAGTTGAGTTTTCTTTCAGCAAACCATTAAGTGATAGAGAGAGATCACAATAGAGGGTAGGATCCCGTGCACAATTTTAAAATTACAAATAATACATAAATATACCTACATACTTATAATTATCACATATATGTACCTACTATGTCATTGTGAACGGAAATGCTCTTTAATTTATATTCTTCAACTTACATAATAATACAAGTCCAGCATGGTAGATCGTAGATTGATGGCGGTGGGCTGCGGCCTCGCGCTGGGCGTCTGCGTCGAGCTGATGGTGGCGTTCTGGAACTTGAACACCAGGTAGTCCGGCCGCACGCGCCGGAACTCGCGGTTCACGCCCGGCCGTAAGTCTGCTATCGGGAACCTGCAAATTAAGACACAATTATTGACACTGATAATTTAGGACTGGAGCCCAGAAAACTACAAGTTTTGTACAAGGCATTGTCTGAGGAGCAGTGTATAGGTCGCGGGTTCAAACCCAACCAGGCGCATTATTTTGTGTAATTTATTTCATCACCACTGCTCTCAAAACGGTGAAGGAAAACATCGTGAGGAAACCGGCATATAAAAGAACCAAAAATTCGAAGACATGTGACATCCACCAACCCGCACTGGGCCCGCGTGGTGGATTATGGCCCATTCCCTCTCCTAGGGAGGAGGCCTGAGTCCCAACAGTGGGAACATTATAAGGCCGACTATGCTATTGTTTTAAAACGGAAAACGGTTATCGTTGCTACAGGTTTGAAGACCAAATTATCATAGAGTGAATTAGTTGGAGTTTGTAGAAAATGTTCGTCGTCGTAACTGGTTTGTAGACGGCTTAAATAGTTGCAGTTTCTTGAAACTATTTACGGTTTCATGTTTCAAATGTATGACACGGTTTACTTTTATCACTCGTAGAGAAAACAGGCTCATTATCACAAGGAATTTGCTGGATTTTTCTTCCATTAGATCCATTAGAAGTAAAAGTTCTAATGTGTTTTTTTAGAAAAAAAAACCTCTTTTTTTGGCGCGAAATAACGCAGCACAGCTCGTAACCCTATAGCAAGAGCGGCCTGTTCAAAGTTACATAACGGGCATAATAAAAGAGACTCTCGAAACGTGAACTTAAGGTGCATTGTTACTATGCCCGGTAGGCAAATATAATGAAGGTCACGTCCGTGCCGTACTATGTTTTATGAACATTAGTACCGTTGCTAGTAGGTTTATATTCGCATGTCTTCTTTCGAAGAGTGAAATTTCTGTATTTGTACTATTACTTATTTTGTGGTAGCGGTGATGTTAGTTCATAGGAATGTAAAAGAAAGATGCACAATTTGGAATTTTGTTTACATAAAGAAGCAAATCGGTATTTTTCAGCTTACAATTAGACAATTCGAAGTAAATGAACAATAGAACGAATTATAAATTTCGTTGCCTTTTAGATTACCTACATTTCTAATAAAGGAAGCAGACGAGAATCGTATTCTATGGACTGTTCACCACTGATATTTACATATATGGAAAAATTCACTTACCTAAGCACAGCGTTGAGGTTGGGACACTGTAGCGACAAGGACAGCTGGTTCTGTGAAGAAACTGGCGTCGTCGGGGTAGTCGCCTTCTTCGAAGGACCACCCAAGAACGTTGCGGACATACGCTCGATTAACGTCAGTTCCACGTCCAAGTGAAATGGCGTGCATTTTATACTAGAAAGAGAGGGAAATTATAAAAGTTTAGCTTTTAGAGACCGTGTTTATTTTTATACTTAACAACAAATAATACTAAAAATAAATCTTTTTTTGAAAATAACATCAAAATTCGTTATAAAATATAGCAGCAATTAGCATTTCAAATATTTGTATGAGGAAGAGCAGGAGCGTGGTGGGAACATCGCGCATCTCTATTCTACGCGCCTAACCTAAAGACGGTGACGTCACCTGTTATTGTGTGCGTCCTTTTTCATCTTGTTACTTTTTTTTTAATTCACATAGGCCTACATGGGCACTTATAAAACGTCAGAAGCTAGTGCACTTGAAAGTTTTTCCTTCCACTAGACTTAAAAAGCTGTCTTAACTTACTTAATTTGGAAATCACTTTGATTCGATCACGAATCACTTTGTCTATTTGTGTAAACGATATGAAAATCCGTTTAGTAGTTTTTGAGTTTATCACGAACAGACAGATAGACATGGTGGAGCACCTTCATTTTTTTTTCTTGTTAGGTTCGCGCTTGACCGCTATCTCACCTGATGAAAAGCGACGATGCGGTCGACGATAGAGCGCGCTTACCTAGAAGTAACCTATTAACTCTTGACTTAAAGATTCCCGGGTTGTAGCCATCAGGAAACACAGATTCCGGCCAGGAATTCCACTCCTTAGCTGTATGCACAATGAATGTGTTCCCAAAACGTTATTTATATGTATGTTCAAGGATAAGGACAAACACTTATGACTTACACTACATCGGTGGTGGGGTACACTAGTTTCTTCTCTCCCGACATGCGCACGTATTTGGAAGTCTGTTTGAAGTTGATTCGGACGTTAGCTCGCGTCGTCGACGTGCCGAACTGACTAGAACTGTCGTCATCATCTGGTAACAAAATAAAAAAGTAAGTTTAGAACAATAGTGCTGAATAGAGACCGACCGAAGGTTCAGTTTCAGCCAAAAAAAACTAGTCTTTTTTGGAGGCTTGAGTTTCGGTGTTGGCCTAAAAGAGGCTGAATATTCGACTCGACCGAAACTAGCGTCTTAGAGGTGACAGTTGTGATGAATACCTAAAAACTGACTGACCGTTCGTTATAATTTTTATGTAATTGTCGATTTATTCGATTATTTCGTATTATTAGCGGTACTATTATAATATACACACAAAATTTCATCAAAATCGGTCAAGCCATTTAGAAGTTAGGTGACAAACACACGTGCAGAAGAATTATTTATATATATAAAGATATTAAGCATAACTATATCGAAATATAACTAGGAATAATTGTATCGAAATATTATTTTTATTTCTTGTCAGTTTTTTCTGTTATCACGTTAGTTTCGGTTGTGATGGCCGAAACTGTAAGAGCAGCCGAACATTCGATTACGGTTTCAAATCGTGTTTCGTTCGGTACATAGTGCCGAATTTTTCGATCCAAACCACCACACATGCCCACCAATGTAGGCTTGTGTTTATTCTGACACGTAGAATACTTTACAAGCACTGTTAATTGACCGGCCAAACCTCTCAAAATCCAGTATCATAGAAACTAGGACACGTTTGATTATTAGTGTGTTTTTTAAGTGGTAAATATCGAATAAGTCCTCCCATTCTGTTTGGAGTAAGAGGAAGTGTCCGTTTCACTGACAAAAGCCGACTTGTATTGCCCTTTACGTTCCAGGGCCACGGTAAAGCCTACTGTCTACGGACGTATAGCTTCATAGACGCGTATTGTCATTATACGCTTGGTGTACGCCTGCTCACAGCTCATATAAAAAACTATGAAACTCTGTCCAACATCGTGCCGTCGTATCGTTGCCGCTTCGTCGACAGAGTTCCGTCAGCGTCCGTCGACCGCAGGCCTAACTCTTTCGAACAACTTCGCAACGTTAGCGGGCATCATTAGTGTGATACACAAAGTATCTTTACTGCTTATACGGTTAACAAATGATTGGGCATCTTAAAACTGAAGAAAAGCTGATTCTGAAGCTTCTGATGAAGCAAGAAATACAAGGCAATACTAAGTTGTGACGTCACTCACCTTTACTATGGAACCGAATCAAGTCGAAGCCCTGCGGTTCATCGCCAGCCTCAGTGGAGAAGTAAAGACACTCTCTGACTAGAAGGTGTCTGACTGACGCCTCGCACATCGTCTGACTGCCAGTGGATGTAACTTTCTCACTGCCATCGAGTGATATCTCTGATGTTAGTAGCCTGAGGAACAAATTAAAATATAAAAATGTAAGTTGTGCATGTCATTTCATCGAGTTTTGAGTCAAGTGCGCCACCGATACATGGTGGACATCCCAACAATACGTACACAGCGTTTTGGGAACACATTTATTGTGCGTACCGCTTTTTTTTTTTAGGTGGAAAATCATCTAATGACAAATCCCGTCCTTGGGCAAAGCGGGAGATAGTGTCAGACTTTTACTGACTAAAACCCACTCCTGTTCCTTCTTTGCTTTTATCCCGGGGCCCCGGGCTTCGCTTTCACACTACCCGTGGGCGTACAGCTAAGGAGTGGAATTCCCTGGCGGGGTCTGTGTTTTGTGACAATTAAAAAAAAAACACTTTTTTTGTATTCATTTTAGTTATTTAGGTACTATAAGCTCAAACTTATCGTATTTTTTTCTTAATAATACAACAAACGCCTTTTAAGTTAAGAAAAGTTTTGACAATATTTTTTTCGCCATATTTTCGATGAAATCGCGAGTAGCATTAAATAGTTAATACGCATTGCTGTGCGAAACTTCTAGAATGGAAGTAAGTACCCAGGCCTAGCAAGTTCTAGAAAAGTCCACCATAAAGTACCCACCACAGGTGGTTAATAAGGGAATTTGTTCCTTCAAACAATAGAGTCGAAATTCACGTGAAAGGGGATTATGACATGTTTGTAATAAAAATAATTTATTTCGCCGCGATGCGACTGTATTGCTCTAGAATGGTCTTGAAACATCTGTTTACGTGCCGGTGCACTTAAGTGCCGTGAGTCAGTTTGTTAGCGACTGCGAAACAGGAGCGATACCTAAGTGTGTGAAGTAATAATTCCTAACGACCTAAGCGATTCTAAAACGGAACTCTAGTGTACATTATGATTTGGATTATTGTTGATTGGACAAATTTGTTATTGTTTGAGGTGAATAAAGTTCGCTGCTAGTAAACCGGCATTAAATTACTCACGTTCATTACACCATTCAAGACGTTGACGTTAATTTAACTAATATCTTTAACCTTATACTCGCCTAAGTAGGATATATCCGACAAACACTCTCGCGTTTATTCCGCCAGGGTCGCAAATCCACGATCAAATACTCCATCTCGTCAGCTTTTCTGTCACTTATGGGGATTAAAGAGCTAAACGAGATGGAGTACCCAGTCGCAAACACACGATCCGGGCAAATAGGACACGAAAACACTCGTCGGACCGATCCGAAGCAAGTAGTTAAAGGGTTACCATGTAGGGTTCACCCCTACCGCATAGTTTATTTATGTTTATGATAAACCCACACAAGACACCACAATTAAAACACAAACATATACATAGCCACAGTATTATTATCATTTACGTTTATCAATAACACTACTCAACATTCACGGCATTTATAATGTTTAACATTATAATGTCGGATGGTGTCGGCTACCCTAGCGCGCGGGCCAGCGCACGCGGCGGTTGAGTGTCCCAGGCTCACTTTTATTTTTATGTGGGTCAGTCGGTCGTAGACCTCACCGCTAACCGCCTGCGCCGCGCCCGTGATTAACTCGCTTACATATTGTTACGTGAACTATTATTGTTTTAGTGTGAAGTATTGTATTGTGCTGTGACTATTGTGTTTCTCCTGTCCGTTCTCCTTCTTGTTTTATGTATACCTATAGTGTATGGACCTAGTGCGAGTAAACCGTGAGTACTATAGCTGCAGTGACTTTTATTTCCACGCACCCGCACTCACCACACACACGTACCTAAAACCATAAGCGTTTTGGCAGGTGACCTGGACCTGACGACTCAGTACCGCCACCTGGTGAACTTCATTTTAGAAAACCCTCACCCAATTTATTTATTTCGAAGAATAGATTGTAAAATATGTATCACCTCAAATGGTTCTTTCCAGTAGTTCTATCAAGAGCCTCGTTAGCTGCACTGAAGTCGTCCACAATGGAGAAAGGATCCAAACTGCTGTAGAACTTGTCGGACACTTCCTGCAACTTTGTGGCACTGGCCGGCGATATGCAGTCCGAGCCGATCATTGTAGGGATGAGAATATCCTGAAACCAAACTTTTTTGTTTAGTGTCTGCAACACTAGAAAATTAGTGTTATGCGGCCTTGGAACGCAAAGGGAAACTAAGTGAACATGAGTTCCACCAAAAGTGGGAGGAGTTATTTGGTGTCCCCACTCCAAAACAAAATACCATTAACATACGACTTTGCTATAATGGTACATTTTGATACAAGTGGAGAAAGTTGAAAGAGTGCTGCAGTGGCAAATTTCCACGTGTATCAAACGATGCTTTTCAATACACTTACGAAGATTTAGATAAGCGGAGATTGACGCGCGACTCGTGGGGGTCGCTTAGCGCCCAGCCTGATACAATAAATGTTATGAATTGTGGCGGCAATCTCGCGCATTTTTCCGCACTAGTGCGAAAAATAGTAAATTACATGCCTAAAAGCGGTAGGGAGCGGGTTTTCGAGTAAGTGTGTTGAAAAAGAATTACCTTATGTAGTAAAACACAGGCTACGGAAGCAATCCTTAAGCTAACGTGTGAAACCTCAGCTGTAGGGTCCCCGTCGATGTGAGGAACTGGAAACAAAATCATCAATTGTTAAGTAAACTTGATGAGGTCAATCGCCAAGTAGTATGAGTCGGAAATAAGTTTTTATAATGACTAATTAGGACACCAGCGCCACCTAGCGGCGCTCGACTGAGACTACAACGTCGCGCTCGACCGGAGCCAGTTCAGTTGATCGGTAGCGGTCGAACAGTGAACATGTCTTAGAAACTGATGCGTGTCTCGACTAGTTGTATGTGTTTATAGAAACTGACTGTGTGACAGAGAGCGAGAAAGTGTTATGCAAATCACTTATGAGCGAGAGAGACCAAAATATTAAACTACTTACTCTTCTTATTCCTCTTGATCCTGGGTGCAGCCGTGGGCATGTTTACGCTGGAGTTCATGCTGGTGTTCATGGAGCTGACTGATGATGAGAAACTCTCCGACATCTGGTTACCTGGCGATGTCATCGGGTGGAACTTTTCGTTTTCAGCCTCTGTGTCTTCTGAAAGTTGGAATAGAGTTCAGATTATATGCTGCTTTTATATTTGAATTGGCAACCCCAAACAGGTGTTAACATTTTAAACTTAAAAAAAAAAACAACTACTAAGCAACATATTTTTTTTATCATTCACAAACATGTAAAGTCACATACACAAGACACCCAGATTCGGAACACCTATCTAAACCATAGACCACAAAAATATTTGTTCTGTGCGGGATTCGAACCCGCGACACGCAGCTAAGCAGCCAATCGCTCAATCACTAAGCCAACTGTGGTTGGTACATTCTTGCAAAGTGACACTTACCATAGCTAGGTCCGGACCAGCCATACATGCCACCACCAAGTTTCGAGTTCTGCCTCTCCAGGTTGCCTAGCAACTGAGCCTCTATCATCTGGAAGTCGGCCGGCCGCATCGGCTTGCACTGCATGTTCATACCACTTGGACGAAGTGGTATGTTGCTGTAATGAGAATGATAGTTATTAAGGCATTATTTTTTTTGCTATCAAGAGTTATCATCAAATACTTGCAACTACCATAATTTAAAAATGACAGGCGTAGCCTTTCGGTATT
Organism: Mythimna vitellina; assembly: GCA_949316375.1. Classification (NCBI taxonomy): domain Eukaryota; kingdom Metazoa; phylum Arthropoda; class Insecta; order Lepidoptera; family Noctuidae; genus Mythimna; species Mythimna vitellina. The sequence continues at coordinate 8,356,184 of OX438703.1, read as the reverse complement.
CTATAGGATGCATTTTGGAGAGTGTGCGCGAGAATTACATGACTTGATTCCGTGATCAACTTTCTATCACCGGATAACCCGAAAACGGGGAGTGTCCACCCTTACATTGTTAACATCTCTTTTTTTTTTTTTTTTTTTGCGGAACGGGAGATAGTGTCAGACTCTTACTGACTAAAAACCCACTCCTGTTCCTTCGTTGCCTTCGTCCCAGACGATCCGGACTGAGCGTTTCGCGTCATCGTTTAAACCGCGCATATCGGAGGACTGGAACAATTTGCCTGCTGCGGTCTTCCCGTCCGATTATAATTTGGTGGTGGTTAAGGTGTCTTTAAGTCTAGAGTCAATAATAATAGAGACAATAAGGCTCATACTGAGGTCCCCTGGTAGAAAATGCCTAAGGCATTTAGTCCGCCTTTGTACAGTATTTCTTACTAGCGCATAAAGTTTTAATAAATAAAAATAATAAACTAGTGCGCTACAACATCTACGATTGCATCAGAGCTTACTATCAGGTGAGATCACAGTCAAGCACTAATTTACTTTATTTAAAAATTTGATAAAACGGTTTAAAAAAAAGGGACTGATCTTACCTGGTATCTTCCAAATCCGGTTGATTTAGAGCATCAACGAGTTCGAGCAAGGTATGCAGCTGCCTCGGCGTTATGAACACAATAAAGGAACCAAACAACATCTTAACTTCAACCTTAGGCCCTTCCACCTCTTCAGTATGTTTCAATTTCAACGACAACTCCTGCTGGCCCGTCAGCTTAGCAAAGAGTATTGGATCAGGATGGTTTAGCTTTTCATCGGGAGTCATTTCTCTAGATTCAGTACGGCTTTTAGCTTCGGTTATAATTTCTTTGACGGGATCCGCTTCAATAGTCGATATGACACTTCTGGTCTCATAAAAAACATCTGATAAAGTACTTTGATAGTTCATATCCGGAGTTTCGACTTGGCTGTCGGTCTTGTCAGCTTGCGAGGAAACGGACTTCTCCATGATAAGACTCCGGGCCATGGTACGCAGTTTGGAAGGGAACTCGTCCGTGTACATTGTGACTCCATCGAATTTGATTTTTTTGTTTGTGTATGTGGCTACTATGTATGTCTTGGGCTTGTCTGGATCTGTCACGTCTGGTGTTGGTTCTGAACCGGCTTCGTCGAAGTAGTCGATACTAAAATAATTGACATGGTAATTAATTTATAGTGATTATATAACCCTTATAAGATTTCGGATGTAGAGGTAAGCGGGATAGAGTGTTAAGCCCCGAAAACCTCCATTAAAAAGGGAGGATCCTCCGACCAGACGGTTGTTACGTCTGGTTTAGGCAACTGCCCAAAAATGATTTCGGGTTTTGTATATGTTTAAATCGCGCGGAGAACTCTAATTGTGCGATGCAGGATTTTGTACTTTAGTTCACATCTAGCGCCAAAAATTTCACTACACGGATACCAATAGTACTATAAAGAGTACCTCTTTTCTTTATACTATTAGTATGATACCATTGGTGTTCGAAAGTACCATTGGTATTGGTATTCGAATAATATTAAGAGAAGAGGTACTCTTTATACTATTGGTATTCGAAACCAATGCTATCATACTGATAGTATAAGGGGGCGTCCATAAATTACGTGAGGTGTTTTTTTGAATATTCTGTATGGTGAGATGCCGTGAGATTTTATTCAACCCCCTCCCCCATCCCCCAATCTCACGTGAGATTTTAATGTGGGTTTCTTACTGACGCCCCCTAATGAAAAGAGGTACAACCCGGCGAACAGCAAGTATCCACCCTTACGTTGTTGAAACTTCAACGGTCCGGACTAAGCGTTTCGCTTCGTCGTTTATACCGCGTACATCGAAGGACTGGAACAATTTGCCTGCTGCGGTCTTCCCGTCCAACTATAATTTAGGTGTCTTCAAGGCTAGAGTGCTCTTAATAAACTAGTGCGCCTGAACAGCAATGGTTGCATCTCCGCTTACCATCAGGTGGGATCGCAGTTAAGCACTGGTTTATATCAATTACAAAAAAAGGTACTCTGGCATTATCATCAATTAAACGACTACATACGCAGGGTAAGGAAGTCCAAAATAATGAATTATTTGCAAATATTAAAATCTGTTGTCATTCCCACATCAGTCCGTTTCAACGGTGCCTGACTTTAGAATTACTTAAGATCTTTATGCATTTGTAATAACGTATTAACCATTTTCTTATACTACACAGTAGTGATGAATTATTTATTACTTCGTTACACAACAGCCTTGAAAGTCCGTTACAATTAAGTTTGGAATGCCTATAACAAAGATCGGAATTTTGAGATTAAAATAACTGTTATATGTATCATAAGTACTATGTTTGTCTATATCTATGCTATTCCATATTTCTACACTTAATACTTTATAGAGAAATAAAAAAACATTTTGTTTGTAATGAATAAATTAAAAAAGTACTGGACCGATTTTAAAAATTCTTTCACCAGTAAAATACTACTTTATTACTGAGTGGCATTTACAGGTGTCACTTACTACCTACCACAGGCACCAGCAATCCACAAAAAAAAAATTTCAGCTATGATTTTTAGAATAAGATTGTCTGTATTTTTTGGCTTGTGGGGACATATAAACGTTACGTTATTTATAGGCTCTATATTTTAAAAATTCTTTCACCAGTAAAATGCTACTTTATTACACTCCATTACGCTACACTCCATTCAAACTAAAGTTGTCAAAAAATAATAGGACCGTTTTGACATTTGTATTTTGCTTATCTGGTGTAGTAGTGTAGTGTAGTAGCTACTATAAAAATAATAATTAGGGGTCTGGTGTAGGAGCAGCTATTTTAGTAGTACACTGTAGTGTATGCATTGTAATGCACACTGGTTAAGCCGCTAGGTAGTCAAAATACAAATGTCAAAACAGGCCTATTATTTTTTGACAACCTTAAGATTACACATTAAAATAAACCTTTTTACTGTCCCTTCATCCGATTTTAACTTTTATTGTGTTGATGGCATGACAAACGCAACTGTAGTAAATATTTGGTATTGTAACCACTTTTTTGCTTTTAATGCCATCCTAATTAAGGAATACCGATTTTGACTTCTATTCCGTAGGCATAAGGATGTCTACATAATAGAAGTCAAAATCGGTTGAAACTACAGTATAAAACGTTTGTTAAAATGTCTAATTGGTGCGGCAAAACAACATAAATCGGAAGTATAATAATTTATTCATAGAATATTATATTATTATTCATCATTTCAGTTCAAAAGACAAAACAATGACATGTGTGATAAAATCAAGGCCACTGATTCGTCGCGTTAAGATTATTCTAATCAGACGCCTGAAGAGAGGTCAAATGTATTGACAAGGAAGTACTACTTTGTATACAAACGAGACCAGTGTCATTTACAATGTGCCGATATAAGCGAGAACTACACTAGGCCGACGCACACGTGGACCATGTACGTAGCGGCGCGTTGCGTGGCATCGCGTGGCTTGGATCTTACTTATTTATTTAAACTTCATGTACAGTAATGGTACATAGGCGGACTTAATGCAACAAGGCATTCTCTACCAGTTAACCTTTGGGTTAAAAGACAACACTGTGGTAGGCTTGCACAATAAACAAATAACAGATAATTCAAATAGAAAAAATAAAATAAAATAAATCTTATGTAGCTCAGCAAGTCTAGTTGCCATATGATGTAAACTGTATGGAGACCGACGCGCCCAGTTCGGCGTACATGGCCCACGTGTGCGCAATCTAGTTCTACCATTAAACTGTGCGCTGAGTGTGTGTTGTTTTTACATTACCTCGATCGAAACGTTTAAAGTCTATCGCGTTTGGCCTTCTGATTGGTTAAGAGCTTTGAGCTCGCCAATCGGAGTGATGAGGGCCTAGTGATAGTTTGGTTTTAAGTTAACGCGATCGACATGTTTATGACGTTCGGCGTTCTGATTGGCCCGCTCCAAGCTCTTTACCAATCAGAGAGCCAAAAGCGGTAAACGTTTCTATCAAGTTAAAGTAAAAACAACTCGCACGCAGTTTGAAAAGTCATAAATGATAGAATAGCTTTAGTATGGGGGTATCGTTGAGCTGGGGTAGTGTTTCACGAGGGGTGTTTATGCCATGTTGAGCTCTCGCATCATCGCCAGAACTTCCTGCACCGCTCAGCTACGTCAACGACCCTATCAGTTAAACATTAGGCTTACCCAACTACGTGAATCAGACAATTCATAGAATCGGGACGTTCTCATCAAGTACCTATACATTCTACAAATATTATAAACGCGTATGGATGTTTGTAATCTTTCACTCAAAAACTTCTAAATGGATTTCGATGAAACTTGGTACACGGGTAGACCATGTCCAGGAATAGCATATAGGATACTTTTGATTCCAAGAGAATGTTCTCTTGGGACAATTTTCTAGTATCACGCGGGCGAAGTCGCTGGTAGCAGCTAAGTATATCATTAACAACTTTCTTCAAGGATAACATACTAAATTGTGGGAAAAAAATGGACCTAGCATACTAATTTTGAATTGCTGGTGATAATTTTGTATGGGAATCCGATGTCTTTTTTCAAAATAATCTTAGACTGCCTTGAAGAAAGTAGTTCATTTCCATGGACAGAAACAGTACCTAATTAAGGTATAAGTATATTACGAGGATGAATGTGTGTGTTGATGTGTGTGCGTTGAAGTCACTTTATTGGCTACTTACCAACTATAGTACTATGTTATAGAAGGGTAAATAGGGTAATAGGGTAATCCTATTAATAAGTATACTCACTTCTTTATATGGACCTCTAGTGCGATGCCTCGGTCGCCATTTTTAGGTACATGTTCTATTCTTATTTTTGTGTTTTCAAACTTTACTTTTACTCGGCTCAGTACTGAAATAAATACAAAAATAATTTTTATTATCACAAGTCATCGATTTTTTGTTTGCTTATATAAGGAAAGGACAAAAGAGTGAAGATTAAAACAATTTGATTCTTTGTTTGATTGAAGCATAAGATATCTTAAATATTGATTATCTGGAATCTCTCTCTACTTATAATAATAATAATATTTCACAACATTCACACAACGCCATCTAGTTCCAAACTATAATAATATAATATATAATATTCCACAACTATCACACAACGCCGTCTAGTCCCAAGCTAAGCAGAGCTTGTGTTATGAGTACTAGGACAACTGATAAACATACTTATATATTTCTAAATATATACATATTATAGATAAATTACACCCAGACACAGAACATATGATCGTGCTCATCACACAAACATTTGTCCTGGGTGGGAATCGAACCCACGACCTCCGGCATAGCAGTCAGGGCTACTAACTACTAGACCAACAGGTCAGTCAACTAAACAGAACTTGTGGTATGAGTACTAGACAACTGATAAACATACTTATATGTTTCTAAATACATACATATTACGGATAAATTATACACAGACACAGAACAAATTATCGTGTTCATGACACAAACATTTTTCTCAGGCCTGTCTAAATTATATGTACATGTATTAAGGCATGGGACAGAATTGGTAAACATAAGTTTTTTTAAATTGTTTTTACTTAAATCGTAGATAGTTACTGCATAAATCTTCTGCCAAATTGCAGTACAATTTGTAGGCAGTGTTCTCGGTGAGACAGTCTTATGATCTAATTGCAGAACTTTGATATTACCATGTAGGACTTGTGTAACCTCAGTGTCTTTAGTTTAATATTTTGCAATCATACATAGCCCATATTTGCAAAAACCTAATAAAACAAATAGGACTATGAGTTGTATAAGTACGACAAATGTTTCTTGTATATGTGAGTTTACATGTTTTGTGAATGCTCACACGATACAGGAATAATTTCTAGTGTGAGGCACATGTTTTTTTAAAAGAAAAAAAATTATGAGGAAAAAAATTATTTTTAAGCATGTTCATTAGATCATCATCTACATTTAGATTCTCAAAATTGTTCCATTACTACACGAAGATGCTGAATCATGCCCTAATTAATATGCAACACTTGTGAAAATACAGTACAATTTTAATAAATATATTTAATGCCTTACTTGAGTCAATAGCATGTGCGAACATCTCAATGCCCTCCACGGGGTGGGATTCTTGTGGCCCATCCTCTTCTCTCAGGCACTCGGCAGCCAGTTGCATGGATGATGACATGGATGACCACATCGATTCCAGCATTGACGACACTGGTGGTGAAAAATAATAACTTAGTTACTTGATTAGTTATTTAAGTATTTCATTTTTTATATTTCACTACATATATGTATTATTTGATAGTTTAGATTTAGATTTCACACATTCTTCTTCTCTTGCACTCTTCTCTCCCTACACTTTATTGTCTACATTTCTTTTAATTTCTCTTTTCGCAGGTCAGCTGGAAGAAATTTCTTTGGAAATAAGCAGTACCTTTTTACTCTTGTCTACTTTGTATTGTCTTTTTCTGTTTTTGTGTGTACATAAATAGTAAAATAAATAAACTTAAGAAAACTGTAAATTTATATCATCGCATAATATGTGTGCAAAATGTAACAATAAGTAGTAACCCGCCCCAGCTTAGTACAGGTGTTAGAAATTACGGATGTTCTGTACCGTAATATGCATGTATTATACAGCTAAACCTTCTTTATGAATCATTCTGTCTATTGGTGAAAATGGCATAGAAATCTGTTCGGTAGTTTTGAGTTTATCATATTCATACAGGCAGATAGATTTAGTGGGGACTTTGTTTTATAATATGTAAGGATACCATTCAAACAACGTTTTTATTTAAGAAAACATGTTGCACCAAAGCTCAATAAATTCGGTACAAGGCAGAAAAATAATGGCGTTTTTGTTAGTATTTATAATTTTTCAAGACTATTATGGAATTTTAACAATCACAGTTTTACTTATTTCTTATAAAACCAGTGCACTTTTCTTGGTCAAGAAATAACTCAACAGCTGTTACGGACAGTTGTCTTACATTATCTTTTAATTAAACAAGAAGCAGTTATTTTTAATTACTAGATTCGGTAATTGTGTTGACGGTTAGATATGTACACATTCTATATGTAACATCCTTTACATTAGTATGTAATGCAGACTATTGTTCTATTGACTTTGAGCACTATGTAATTAATTCCTATTTGCTAACAATACTGTCTCATGTAATAGTAGAAGGTTGTTTTATAAATAGTTTTTCATGAATGTATATGGAGTAGAGTGTAAAAATCCTCAAACTCCTTTGGAAAGAGAAAATATTCCAACCAGGTGTTGTGTCAGTTTTGGGTTATTGTTGATAGTTGATTTCAAAGTTTTGAATACAGGATAGTCCAAATAGTGCATTGCATAGCATAATCAGCCTTTTAATGTTCCCACTGCCGGGACTCAGACCTCCTTTCTAGGAGAGCGAATGCGACATAATCGACCACGCCCAGTGCAGGTTGATAGAATAGTCCAAATAGTGAGGGCAATAAAAATATGATTTCTCATACCTAGGGATATTCAAAAACATTTCATGTCTTTTTTTAATTTTAGTTGAATTTATTTGGGCACATCTTAAAAATTTATAACTTCTTTCTAAGAGCTCGTTATGAATTCTTTTTTGCGACAGAGCTATCATGCATAAAAAGACTAACTTCCTAAATCAAGGATCATATTTATGATGTTACTATTTTGTCTACCCTGCATGTTTAAGTCATAGAACTTTCCTACTGCAATGCAGGATTTGTGTGAAGTCAGATCTTTAGTTTATATGTACCACTAGAAATTTTTTGTTGGAATGTGAAGGACTCAGGCGAAACAAATATCAAATTTCTCTATGCTGCTGTTGCTCTATGAATACAAAGTTTATACAAAACAATAAACATTGAATTTTAACTAGTCACCTACTTTGCTAAGACCTTGTTTTGATAAGTAATGTATAAAATTAGCAACAATTATGCATATATTACCTGGCTCAGCTCGTACTTTCGGCTGCACAGTAAGTGATAAGCCGTTAACTTTGACAATAGAGTCATCTTTGAATAGTGTGGACCATGGGATAGTCACTGTGATTTCTTTCATATGCCCATCCACAATCTCCAGGGGCCAATTCTGTGCATCTCCAAGCTCATTGAGTGCCTAAAATAAATAAAGGAGTTAACATTAGATGGGAGGTTTAGTAATACAGATAATATATTGTTAGGGGCAGATTATGAACCTAAAATTATGTGATTCTCATTAATTCACTAAACCCCAAGTGAACATTGGCGTTCGCTCACTCATTGTCTTTCTATTGTGTCTCTAATTACGGTACTCGAAAGGTTAACACTTTCATTGCTATGAATATATAATTATTATTTGTGTATGTAGCTATTGTTAACTTCTGATCATGCCCAGTACCCGAGTAGCAAGTCCAACATATAGTAAATATTTAAAAAATTAGTATAACTAAGCATATTTATACTTAATTTTTTAAGGTTTTCAATTATTGTATGACCCAGTTCCTGGGTCCTAAGCACTAAATGTTTTAATTCTTTTGTAAAAAGACTGGTGGTGTTATTTTCTCTAAGTTGTTACTGAATGTTATTTTACTTTTGAGCTATGTTATATAGTCATCTTAGTTTTAGAATGAAGCATAGACTTTACAGAACATTGGAATTCAATACTTTTCTTTGTGTTTGATACATGCAACTTAATTCAGTTATAAATTTCTTAGCACAACTATTATCAAAGCAGTTGTATGTTTGCACAATCGAACTAATGAGTTTGACAATGCAACCGTAATGAAAAGAGATAGATAAGGTACAACTTAAGATAATAATGAAATGTCAATTCTTTCAATCATTAAAAATACACTGATAAGAATGAACAGGCATATTACTTAAGATAGAATGACGAAATATGATCAAGCTCTAAGGTGTCCTTTGTTTGAAATTCATATATAACACGTGTTGTTTCGTATTGCGCATATTTTATTGGCAAGTAAATGTACACGTTTAGATGATAACACCGACTTGTAATCAACATATTATTAATACAATATTAGAGGAAATGAAGTAATATAACAAAATAAACTCACATCGCAGTCAAGGCTAACATCGCAAACTGTTCCAGTACCATTGTACAGGTCCACACTCAGCTGATCCAAAGTCAGTTTCTCTTCAAGGAAATTACCAAGATATCGTTGTAGCAGATATCTGCAGGCTCTTTTTTTAATACTTTCAGACCATGGTAGATACCACAACATCTTCAGAACTTTATAAAGAGCATCACACTGAGAATTTTTATTTTTGTGCGTAATGACTATTGTGATTTGCGTGCGATTGACTCGCGAACGTAAATAAACATAACGTTTCGTTCTATTCAGCTATCTGTCAGCTGGTATTTTTTTCCTAAACTGGTTTGTCTATGGGTCATTCATTATGACAGCAAGATAACTTAGGTCGCGTTCCGAATCACGTCAATATTCCATACAATGCGTTCCAAATAAGAATAGGAAAGTCAATAACCTCGATCTGTTTTTTGTAGAATAGAATAGAATTCTATCTATGTTTTTTTTTGTTAAACCTAGTCTTAATTAAATCCAAGTGAAAAAACATAAAAAAATGTCATAGGTACCTATTAGTTTTTAGCAATAATACTTTTATTTCTTATTTTGATTTCTGGTTACAATTTATTTTATCAGATTAAATTTTATCATAAATGCAGGTAACAGTGTCTATTTTCATTTAAAACAACAGTTGGTGGAAAAAATATTAAAAACCTATGTTAATCCATGTTTTATTTTATAGGGGAAAGTAGCAGTGATGATGAGGCTGCTAGTGAATGCAAACCGGTTTCACCAAAAATTGAGTTTTAATTATTAAAAAATCCGGGTTTTATTTTGAAGTTTCCGAGTTTTTTTATTACTTTCAAACGGCACTGTTCCAGTCACACCAATCAGTGTGCACCAACACTTCTTTTGTTTACGATCATAAAAGATTCAGGCTGGCCGTGTGTTGTGAGGACTCTACAGTCCTGCGTTTAAAAATAACCAGAGTAGGGTAGAGTCACTAATCCTACCGTTCAAAAATGCTTCGAGTTGCAACCCAGGGTCGTTTTTTTATAACTCGAGTAGCTACCATAGAGTTAACCCTAACTCTAACTCCGAGCAGGGTAGGTTGGTGCAGGTGGCCATAAATGACACTTGCTTGACAGTGATAATGAACTCTACCTTCGCTGTCATGGCCAGAATTTAAATCCCTTGAGGACACAATAATCTTATTCGTAGATGGAATACCCACCGCTAGATCGCTGTCGCTTATCATCTAAGATCCTCATCATATTATCATCACCCAACGAGTTGCTTGGATAGAAGAGAGTGAAAAGATCAAAACGTTGGCTTGTCCGTTACACTGATAGAAAACTTAGGGATATTCTTGTTGGCGATGAGAGAATTTTCACAATCGAGAAATATTAGAACTAGCAAAATGATCGGGTGTATGCTCGTAGCTCCGAAGAACACTCTCAACTGGTTAGCAGAGTCCTGAATGGTCATCATCACGTAGTGTCCAAGGTTCATTCTTGTGAAAAAGGGGTAAAAATTTCAGCTTATGTGTATCAACGGTATTACAATCGTTTTTATAAAGTTAAGATATTTTTTTATTTGTATCAGAATTTATGTCCAGGTATACAATTTCTTTTGGATAGATAAGATTCTATTTAATTGTTAAAAATATGCAAGTTGTAGGCGCGTAGGCGGCATGAATTTCACAAGCAATTAAAAAATTTATCTTAAAAAAAAACTGGTTTCACCCAAAACCGGGTTAAGGTAAGAAAAACTGCAAAAAAATCGGGTTTTAGGTTTGGCCTATTTTGGCCGATTTTGCATTCTCTAGACGATTACAGTATTTGGTAATTTTTTAAAACAAAGGAAAAATAATAACAAAAGCGTTTGTTATTTTTTTTAATGACAGGTAATACTATGGACAGCTAGGTACAAAGATATTTTTGCGATTTAAAGACATCTCCAGCGCAGTGCATTGAAATTGCCTGTGGAATTATACTTATCACTGCATAATATAAAACAGAGTCGCTTACCGCTGTCTGTCCCTATGTATGCTTAGATCTATAAAACTCTACTCTAAAAAAGGTTTTTTTAATAGATAGAGTGATTCAAGAGGAAGGTTTATATGTATATACATGCGCAATATAGTAGAGAAACATATATGTATATATCTATCTCTTAGGGATAACGCACTATAATCATTTTTTTACTTTTACTAATACAGCATTAATCCTTATCCAATGAAGTACCTTAAGTACATTGTGCACAGCATGTAATTTAATTTAATATTTTCGAAGATATTACGGATTTAAAATGCAGCGACATAGCAGTTGCGCTGGACTCCATCCTCATCAAAATGGTGTCGAAAGTAGGTTGTTTTATAGCATGTTATTATATTAAGAAACATATTTATTAAGAAACCTAAACTTTGCAATAACACAAGTTTGCTGGTAAAATCATTAAAATATTTCATAATACAGTGCACAATCAGCTCGCCGGATGTAGTACCGGAGATGTTTAGTTTTTTTAGAAGATTCCCCGAATTCCTCTGATACCATCGGATTTACCGTTTCTATTTAAACGCCTAATATTTCCGATAAAGATATCATTTGCATGACCATTAATAAATTGCAGTTTCTTTTTTTTTTGGTGGGAATATCATCTTATGATCCCCGCAAACTTTCAACGTTGCAGGGTTAGATTTGAGCGTTGAGTGTTTTTCATATGGCCAATATGTCGCTCTTTCAAGAGTAAAGAAAACATGTTTGTATTGTCTAATGAGAAAAACAGATATGAATATTGTATATAAAGACATTCTGTAGTATATTTAGTATCAGCATTGCACCCGTGCGAAGCCGGGACGGGTCGCTAGTAAAATATATTTTTATTTTTTTTGCACTAGTTTCAATGTTAACCACGATACAAAATATTGTGCAGCTGTAAGTTTGTACGCTTTACAATAAATTACTTTCTGTCTTTCTCATGATCACTGTGGAGGAATGGTAAATAAGTATGTGGCAACGGATCCGAATCTCCTTTACCCATGGAAACTACTTCAGCTGATTCTCTTTCTTTGTAGCAGCTATAAATATTGACCTTATAAAGAAAAAAACTAAGGTGGGTTGGCAGAAATAACGTAGCAGCGAACTCAGAATTTCCAACACCTTCCTCGGAGTATGCGTAACTGCTAGTGTTGTTAATTATTATCATTATTTCTACTCTCGATATTTTGTAGCGGTCTGAAAAGAAAGTAAGTATCATTAGGTAATTTTAGTCAGGAGCTTACAGCAGTGGTGGTCTCGCTAGCCTACATATAGACGGCTTATAGTGAATACCTCGTAACTGTGAAATACTTAACCTTTCAGGAGGCAGAAAAAGCCAAACTAGACCTTTATTATCATGTAATTATAATGGACTTCTACGTATATTATTCAAATATTTACAACTATTGATTTATTTCAAACGCTTTTTTCTCTTGATTTCCTTTTTTTCCATAAGTTTTGAAGCGCCATTGCGAAGTTATCACACCAAACTGAGTCGAGAAAAGTATGCATTCAACATCGTAGATGGTGCTACGAGTATCAAATCATAATTTTTCGTGATACAAGATTATGCGTTACAAGATTATGCGTTACAAGCTTTTCTCTTCTTAAATACAAATAATAAAACAAAAATTACCTAAAATTGCATACCCGAGGTTTTCACTCTAAGCCTATATGTATGTATGTTTAACGGTGCCGATCCTCTGACTTTAGGAGTTATAGAACTTTTTTTTTCTAATTTGAAACCCTTACTTTGATTATCGCGTTTGTTGTTGAAATCAATTTTCTTTCAAACCAAAACATCACAATAAACTATAGCTAAAGAAAAACATTACGTGGAAATTTACTGAATTGGATTGAGGAGACTGATTGATTTGATTGAATTGATGGTCCCAGAACTAAAATTAGAAGACTATATTGCTCAATGCACCTACACGAACTAGGTAAGGGTCCATCTGTTGAATTATAGTTCACTAATGCTAGAATATATACTGTATACATTCAGTCAAAAAAGTATCGGGAATGGATGATTTGTTTATGGGTCCAAATTCAAATTTTTGTTTTTTTGTAGTTGTTAGATTGGCACAACTGTTTTCCATTTTGGCGCGGAGTTTGAGTTGCATCTGTTATTTATATTAAATACAGTGCTGGTTTTAATAATATCATATATAGTGTGTATTGCGAATTTCATAATGGACAAAAATATCGAACAAAGAGTTTGTCTTAAATTTTGCATCGCCAATGGAATTTCGTGTTCGGAGTCACTGAAAATGTTACAGAAGGCTTACGGTGAATCGACTTTATCAAAAACTCGTGCTTATGAGTGGTTCAAGGCGTTCAAAAGCGGTCGAGATGTGATGGAAGATTTGCCTCGCTCTGGTAGGCCGTCAACGTCTGCAACTGAAGTTAACATCGCAAAAGTGAAGAAAATAGTGACTGAAAATCCCCATTCAACTCTGAGAGAGATAGCCGCCGAACTTTCTGTATCTCACGAGTCGATCCGTACCATTTTAACTAATCATTTGGGTATGAAACATGTTGCTGCTCGGCTAGTCCCAAAAGATCTGAATTTTCTCCAAAAACTCAATCGCATGAAAGTCGCTGAGGACATGCTAGAACGAGTCAGTTCGGACCCAACATTCATGAAACGCATTGTTACTGGTGACGAGACGTGGGTTTACGAGTTTGACATGCAAACTAGTCAACAAGCTTCGGAGTGGCGCCTTCCAACTGAACCGAAACCGAAAAAACCACGCCAAAGGCGATCAAAAGTCAAAGTCATGTTGACTGTTTTCTTTGACTATCGCGGTGTTGTGCACTCTGAATTCTTACCGGAAGGTCTAACGGTAAATAAAGAATATTATTTGACCGTTATGCGGCGTTTAAGAGAGCGAATTCGACGAAAAAGGCCAGATTTGTGGAAAGAAAATTCTTGGATTTTGCACCACGACAATGCGCCTTCGCACAAGGCTATCATTGTGAACGAATTTTTGACCAAACACTCAACAAATACCATCCAGCAACCACCATATTCACCAGATATGGCTCCTGCTGACTTTTTTCTTTTTCCTAAACTCAAATTACCACTTCGTGGCACCCGTTTTCAATCGATAGAAGACATAAAGGAGAATTCGCGGCGAGAACTGAACTCAATTCCGGAAGCAGCGTTTAAAAAATGTTTTGATGAATGGATTATTCGTTGGCGCAAGTGTATCGTTTCTAAAGGAGCATACTTTGAAGGTGATAAAATAAATTTGGATAAATAACAGACATTTTGTGTATTATTGATCTTTTCCCGGTGCTTTTTTGACAGAGTAGTATATCAACCCTTTTATTAACCGACTTCAAAAAAGGAGCAGGTTATCAATTTGTTTTTTTTCAATTTGAATTTTGTTACCTTAGAACTCTGTCGTTTATGGATCGATTTGCAAATTTTTATTTCTCCTTAAAGGATATGCTTCCAGATTCATCCCATTTTTTTTCAAAATCTAGTTCTGATGATGGGATCCATGAGGAATCGAGGGAACTCCTAAAATACATATAGTGATTTTGGTTTTTTCATCGAGAACTTTTACAGTCAAAAAACAGCATTTGACAAAGTGGATGAAGAAGACCAGAAATGGCCAACCGAACTTCTAACTCGCATAGATATCACAATGAAGAGAGTTAAACGACTATGGCAATACAAATAAATAAATGGTTCCGAATGTGTTATGTTGAAAATAGTATCATCGAAGTGATCTAATCTGATCCTTGATCAGATTAGACCAGGGTTCCGTTTTTTCCTTTTGAGGTACGGAAAAACCCTAAAAACACTGAAAAATGCAAAATAACTTTAATTTCAGAAATCGGTGTTTCTATAATAGTGTTGTCTCTTCGTTATTTAACACAGACTTCCGAAATTAAAGTTAGGTTGCACTTTCAGTGTTTTTTTTACATTGATGTCGGTTGTAATTTTTTTGTATTTTTTTTATATTAAGTACTTACACTTTTTAGTTATTGTACCACCACTAAAAAGTACCCCTCAGCCAAACTTAAATACCTCATAGCCAGAGTGCATCTCATGACAATTCTAATAATCCAAACACGATTAGATTATATTAATTTATTACAGAGTTCTGGTGCGTAACTTCAGGCTTCATCATGAGATCAGTTCTATATATTCCTCCTCTTCTTTCAGTCAGTCATCGACTACACGTGTATAATCAAAGCAATTTTACTTGTTACGACGGTTCTGCTGTGATCCTATGAGGAGTTCGGTTTCATATCTTCGAAGTTCATGATCAGTTCATAACAATATTTTAACTAGAAAGCATAAACTTTCAATAAAAAAATCGGTCACAATCGGTCCACAATTGACCGAGAAATCGGTGAACATACATAAGAAAAAAAAATACATTCAGCCGAATATAGAACCTCCTACTTTTTGAAGTCGGTTAAAAAGAAAATGATTTAAAAATTAAAGTCCTTAAATGCTGTAAGAGCAGTGGTGGCCCAGCGAACATTATTGACCCAGTAGTAACGGCTCCGATTTACGAGTCTTGGGTTCAAACCCAGGCAGGTGCTTTACTTTGTGTACCTAATTTATTTCATTACCACTGCAGGCTCTAAAAACGGTAAACGGAGGAAAACATTGTGAGGACGCAGCAGGCCCTAGAATTAAAAATTCGAAGACATGTGACATCCACCAATCTGCACTAAGCCCGCGTGGTCCGTCCCATTTCCTCTTATAGAGAGAAGGTCTGAGTCCCAGCAGTGGGGTTATTATAAGGTTAAATAAACCTGAGTATGCTAAATGCTGCAAACAATCTTCAAATGAAGTGAAAATTTATCAGGTAGGGACTATGAAATATGGTTGAACTTTGTCTATGGTACAAACTTGAAATCATTATAAAATTTACCAGCCTAAAATGTATTAATAACGATGACGTTAGTAATAAACAACTCTAATAACCAAAGGGGCAAAGTTCAAGATTACCTATTAGCTTAGGTAAATTACGTAAGTAGAAGGTAGAAGATTTAAGGAAATCCTTTATATAATATAAAAATACTAACCATTATCAGACCTGTAATAAATATCTAAAATGCGGTTTAGAACAATTTTTCCCCACAATTTTTGATCGCTGTAGAGCAACGTTTCTGTAATCATAAAATAAAGCATTTTAATTTTATTTCTTATATAGGGTAAAGTGGGAACTACATTAGACTGACGCATACGTGGGCCATGCCTGATTTGTACGTAGAGTTGCAACGCGTGGCGTGGATCTAATGTAGCTGTGGTGTATTGGCTGTGTGGGTAGTCTCAAGCATTGTGACATGATATAGTTGACACGAGTCACTGGCCATCCAGCGATTGACTAGAGCAGTTGTGTTGTGCGAATATATGTGTGTCACTCTGTTGGTGAACTGTAAAATACTCCAGAACGCAGTACAATACAGTAGCTCTACAAGTCTAGTTGCCATATAAAATGTATGGAGACCGACGCGCCCATATCGGCTTACGTGGCCCACGTGTGCTTAATATAGTTCTACCTTAAAAATTGATACGACAGCGTCTTCAGTAAGCCACACTTAGGGCTGGCAATTAATGCATTTTTGCTTTCGCTGAAACCACTGTACAAAGCAGTTGGACCAGTTTTTTTTAGGGATCTCTTCAATGGCTTTATGGAACGCATTCACCGCCGAATCAGGACTTGTAAAACGAGTGCCACTAAGTTTGTTGTTGTGTTCTTTAATTTTTGCAAACAAATAGAATTCGCAGAGTGCGAGGTCCGTGCTGTAAGGCGGATGCGTCATCAGTTCCACATTTGAAGCCTTCAAATAGGCATCTGTTAACATAGCGGAATGTAAGGATGCGTTATCGCGGTGGAGGAGTACATTGCTTCGAGGACGCTTTTCGCAAACTTCTAAGACTTTGGGCAAGCAAATGTTGATTCCTTTGATCTTCAATACTGTAGTGTAATGTCCAAAAAAAGAAGCAACCATTTTTTTACCAACACATCGACTTTTCGCGACTTTTGTCGGCAAATCTTCAAAAGGAAAGGCCCACTCTGCCCACTGGCTTTTCTTTCGGGTTCATAGCAGTACATCCAGTAAACTTTTTTATCATTTTACGGCACCACTTGAGACGCGGTCGTTTCTGGTCCTCCGTTAAGTCATGTGGTATCCATTGAATGCAAAGCTTCCGAACCTTCAGATGCACATGCAATATGTTTTGCACTTGGTTCATTCCAATGCCTAACAAAGCACGAATTTGCTGGCAAGTAATTTTTTTGTCAGTTTCAAGTTAGTGATCCCGTCCGCGTCTAAATTCTCCAAACCACGATTACACAGAGCTGCGACATGGTGCTTCATCACAAAATGCCAATTGAAGTATCTGGCAACTCTCTTGTTGATTTAAGCCACAACGAAAATGTTAACGAGTTAAATTCATTTTGATAGCGTTACACAAACTTCGCAAGGACGGCACAATGAAAAAATAAATGACAGTCTCGCTAATTAAAAAGTAACAAGCTCGCAAAGAGTTCTATTTTCAAATTCTATAATTTTGTTTTTATTCTTTTATGGTAAGTGGCTAGATCCAGAGACTTTCAGTATGCTCCACGTACATAGATATCTCCCGCGTTCCAAATTATGATATCATCGCTGTTAGCGCGTCATTACATCGCTTGATGTACGGCGTTTAAACTAATTGGGACGATTGTTGGCGGTTCATATTGGCGATGACTATCGGATAGCGTGTGTTTTTTCCCAAAATCATCGGGTCAGATTTCTGGGACTATTGAAAAAAAAACCCAATTTATGCAGTTTTTAGTTTTCATCCATACCTACTCCTTTGAGAAATTTTCGCTTTTCTCCAAAAGTTCGGATTTTACCATCCTCGCCACTTGAGAAATTAACCTATGTCTTCTTTTTTTTTGACGGGAAGTTATCAAAAACCTTCCGCTCTGAGTGGAGCGAGACGGCGTGTCAGCCTTATACTGACTAAAACCCACCTCTGTTCTTTCAGTAGTCCTTTGCGTTTTAGAGCCACGGTACTTCACTCTTTCGAACAATAGCCGTAGCCCCCTAACTCATCTTATTAAGTCGTCGATAAATGAGTATAAAATGGGTAAAAAAAATAAAGCAAACCTTACCTTTACAAGAGCCCAACGCCATTAGAATTTTATAATACGGATTTCCAATTGCAACTACTTTTCTGCTAAATCGGAACTCTTTAGAATTTTGGACAAAAAATAAAGCCAAAACAAGGTTTAGAGTGATCGTTTTGGCGAACATATTGATGAGAAAACTGATTACCAAGCAACTAAGACTAAAGCTTAATTAAGTAAGAACAGGCTCGGGTATAGTAGTGTAGTTTAACTATCTAGTGTCTCTGTTATGAAAACAGAACCCTATAAATCTATTGTTTGTTTCCAAGACACTGACACAATGAGAAGGTAACATGGAGCAAAAGTAATTTCAGCTGACTTAGAAACTAAATAACGTACCTAAAGAGAATTTAGAAAAAAAGTGTTCTAAACAAAATCGAATTAAAAAAAAAATTGGAATTAAGAAATTATTTTTAGCCTATCCAGTGTTTCGAGGATATGGACGTATGCCATTATTCTGAAAATATTGTCAAAATGACATGTAGGTCAAACCAAGAACAACCCGTGGGTGATACATTTTTACTTGAACTTTTATTGGGGTTGTTTTTTTCAAGAATATATATACACCCCTATTTTTTATTAATAAAAAAAATATTGGGCTCTACCCGTTACTGATCATATTTTTGTAGTCAAAAGTAAAAAAAAAAACGAAATCCTTAAAAAGCCCACGAAAATTTTTCATAATTGGTAAATTCTTAAAGAATCAATCTCTGACTTGAAGAAGACAGTCTTGTCTCAAGTGTGCGCAAGACCGAAATGAAAAAAAAAATCCACAAAACAAAAATATCAGTCAGTTTCTCCTTTTATATATATAAAAGGAGAAACTGACTGATATTTTTGTGAAAAATGGTCCGAGAGAAGCAGACATATGATAATCAAAACAATTCCATACCATTGTTACCCCAAGAATACAGGAAAATATTTCCAAAGCTGTGTAGAGATATGTAGAGGCCAGTTGCAGTCCTGTCAATATGTGACAACACTGCACTTTGGACGATTCTAGTCTCTGGCTCTGAGAAGGCAAAGGGATCATAGATGTTGGAGCAGGGGTTAGCGCTGTCTACATTGGTGCCAAAGTGATGGTCAAAGTTTCGGTTGCCGTCTACTCCGGGACAATCATCTGCTCCTTCGTGCGCCTTGGAACGAGTTTTACGCCACAATCGGTCCTGTGGATTGTTAACATTAATGAGGTCTATAATTATAATAATTTAAGGACCTTTAAAAGTCTGATGGCATAATAGCAATGGCTTATCAGAAGACTGTTCTATCGTAGGATAAGCATTGCCAAAACTGTGGATTGTTCGAAAGAGTTTTGTGGACCTCGCAAAGGGCAACTGAAAGAACACTGTAGATTTTAGTCATTAAAAGTCTGTCATTCCCTCTCGCTTGACCCAGAGCGGGAGAAGTCATTTAATCATTTCCCATGTAAAAAAGGACAAGCATTGGCGCCTGTGGAGTATTTACGAGTGTGGTACTAAATTGCTAAATCGTTAGTCGTAACTCTGATAAATGCAAAAGCTAAGTGTATAAAAGTTTGTTAACGGAATTATATTTCCCAGTGTTGTTTCCGAATGCAACAGGCTTCAAGGATTTTGTAGTGACATTGACCGTAGCCACCTGAAGCATACAGGCTAATGATCTAACGAATAAAAACATTCCGTTTACGGAATAAACTCTTTCATAAGATTGTAGCTGAACTCACCATGAATACAAATGGAGCTTCAAGGGAAATTTAGTTCATATGGCGCCCAATTATATGCACGGAAGATGCTGATGTGGGTCATGTTGTTATAACATACATGTTGTTCGTCACGTACCTATAATCTATCAACATATTTTTGTAAATATGGAACCTACCATACTTAGTTTTTCGACTTTTGGGTTTGGTAAAGTCGATACATGCTTTGACAGAGACACTTAAAAGGACACTATTATAGTGACTAACCTCATCGAAAGAGTATTCGTAACCATCAGGATTAACCACAGGAATGATGTGCCAGTCGATTTCATTAACTAGGACGCTGTTCTTGCCTTGGTTCACGAGCTGCTCGATGATGTAGATGGCGACGGAAGTAGTTCTCGGGCGTGGGTCATGGCGTCGATTATAATGACTGGCTTCCGATCATTTTCAAAGCGGGTGGTCGTGATCCTCACGTACTTGATCTGACGAACTTCGTAGCTGAGCCCTGCGTTGATCACGGTCACGAGATCAGGGTGTTTCGCTGCCCAGTCATTCAGGTAGTCGTTGATCTAGAAGAAACCATTCATTATGAAACCTTCAATTTGTTGTTTTAACTCACTCGGCAAGGTTGTCTGCGATCTTCGTGTACGCCATGTTTCTCTCATCGAAGTACTGAAGTCATAGCTGCTTCTCCTCTGGAGAGAGCCTGACTACAGTTTCGAGTTTTCCTGATGAATTCCTGGTAGCTGGCTTAGCAGACAAAATGTCTAGACTTGTTTCTAGCGCCTGGATCTGTTCGCCAAGGCCGGACACGCGATATAGCGAAGTGGCTGAAAGTTTTGAAGCCTGATGATTTTTTGATCTGATCCTGTGTACTTCTAATAAATATTGGGATCCGATAGAAATTGAGAAGTTAAATGGCTGTCTATCTTGGAAGCCAAATGTAAGATAGATATTTTTAAAAAAGCCTATGGAAGGCTTTCTACAGTAAACTGACGTATAACTTTTCGTAACAAGTAATCGTGCATGGCACGTTTATATCAAGGTTACTACAATGTGGGTTATTTTGTTCGGGTAATCCCAGATAGGGATCGCTATGATTCATGAACAAACAAGTAATTGCAAAGTTAATTTAAACATTAAAAAAAATATCAACAATAACAAATATGTCTCACTGCTGCGCCAAATAGGTCCAGTTCAGCATAATGCCTGATAACTACGTAGCAGTTGCTTGACGCTGGTTTTCAACTGAACCTTTGAGTGCGGGTACGGATGAAAATCAGTTTTCTTATATGGGAATTAAATAAATAAATATATAGGTAAGTATATGTATTTAAATTAATGTGTAATTTATCACTACTATAGTGATAAATTATAAATAGATGTTTAGTGTTAGCTGTATATGGATATATAGATGTTTATGGTCATATAAAAGTCACCAGCGGATAACTAAAACACAAAATAATGGTTGAGAAACTATTACTTACCCTTCATATTTTTCGTGACCCCCGAGGACGGAGGAGGTCACGTACAGGAGTACACAGATCATCAACCGAGACATTTTATCCAACTGCCACTGTGCCAGCAGGTCGATAATCTTATAGCCTTCGATTAAGGGTAATCTTTTGATAAAGGTCAAATTTTTATATCTAGCGAGTTCTATTTGTAAAATTTATTATTGCAGTTAAATTCTACCGCTTTTGCGATCATTTAGGTGTAAATCAGCACCATAGAATCCATAATTATCAATGTGATACCGACGATGATGGTGAAAACAAAAATGATTCGTCTGAAGACGAATTAATACATAGCTGTTATTGAATAATTTGTATGTTGATTACTAATACTGTTGTTCTTTACTAATGTTAATTTACGCACAAATAATATTTTGATCAACTGATTGTGAACACTTATTAGTAAACTAATAACCTATATGCCTTCTTATTTTATTTCGTACAACACCCATTTTTTAGTGGGAAATTTTGCGATTTTGTGTGTGGGATAATTTTTTGTTAGTGGTTTTCTGGTGGTTTTAAAAGTTGACTCTAGTGGTAAGTTAGTGTAACTGTTGGCATCACTGCACGTCTCAAAACAGTCTTGTCGCAGACAAGTCTACGGTGTCGTAGATAAATTTGCGATGTCTGCGACAATTGCTTGGTTATTATTTCTTAACAAAGAATAACTTTCAACGGACTAAGATTTCAAACTTGGTGCCACAGTAACTTTTAATCAGCTCTAAAATACCTATCCAACGATGTAACACACATCCTAGCTATTGGAAGATGGGCCCAGAATTTGCATCCTCCTTTATTGTTCGTTTTCAACCGCCATGTCACGTCAACAAACAAAGCGAAATCAGCACCTCTGCCTACCGGCAGACAATATAACTACAATATAACTATTTTAAGATGTATGATCCACTCATCCTCATGTATGACCATATTGTGAAATAATCGTGCGAATAGGTGTTCATATCGGAACACTCAGCGTGAAAACGCTGAGCGTTCATTGATTTGGCTAGACCATGTCATGATGTGATCTGTGGGCAAGGAAGGTTGTTCAGTTTCGTCTACCGAGCAAGCCCTTAAGTTTGCGGAGATCTGTCACTTACACCCTGTATATGAGTCATGAAATACGACCATTTCACGACATGGTTAAATGAAATATTCAATTCTAAGATCTGGCCTTGACATATACATGTGAGTTAAAATCGTAAAGCTCTTTTTGGCTTCTCCGTAAAATCTTGCACCTAAGTGACTCGTCTTATTCTGACTCTACTGTTTCGTGCAAATGTGGAGCTGCTCCACAAACGAACCATGACTTCTCTAATTTTTACCTTTTTAGGGTTTCGTAGTCAACTAGGAACCCTTATAGTTTCGCCAAGTTTGTCTGTCTGTCCGTCCGTCCGCGGATAATCTCAGTGACCGTTAGCACTAAAAAGCTGTTGGTAACAATATGTATATCAATCACGCCGACTAAGTAGTAAAATAAAAAGTGGAAAAAAATGTTTTATTAGGGTACCCCTCTTACACGTAAAGTCGGAGTGATTTTTTTCCATTTCAACCCTAACGTGTGATATATTGTTGGATAGGTATTTAAAAATTAATAGGACTTTACTAAAATCTTTTTTGATAATGTTAATATTTTCGGAAATAATTCCTCCAAAAGTAAAAAAAAATGTGTCCTCCCCTTTAACTTTTGAACCATAAGTTTAGAAAATATTAAAAAAAGTAGAACTTTATAAAGACTTTCTAGAAAAATTATTTTGAACTTGATTTTGAACAGTTTTTGAAAAGTTGTACAAAATATTTCCTGAACTAAGTTTGTAATTTCACCGTATATGCAAGCATTTTATTTTAACTTAACTTACATATTTTATTATCCTGAATGTATCTTCTTTCAAATAAAAAAAGAATGATTAAAATCGGTTCACGCAATCCAAAATTACCAACAAAAACCCAACATACATAACCCGTTCAGTTTGTATAAATTAGTAACCCATTTCCCGAGAGATGGCGCTGTACTTTGGGCTACTTCGCGCTGTTAAGATTATTCTTGATTTGATGGGGTCGGGACGGGTATGAGCTCTTATATTGTCGAATTGTTCGGTTGGTCTCTCGTTGGCGGTGGCATTTGTTCTTGCTCGTTGTCTGCCGTTCATTAACTCTTAAGTGGGATACTTATTGTGACGGACGGGAAATTACAGAACCCTACATTGAGCCTGGGCCGACACGCTCTTGGCTGGTTTTATTTTTGATAAATTGGTATGTAATTCCTTTCGACCTGGGCGCAGTGAGCCTGAGCTAGAACCGAACGCGAAATGTCGCCGCTCTAGCCTCTAGCATCTCGGCGCTCCATCAAACTACACCGACTGTAGTCTCGGTTATAGTTACTTAGCTAATTATCAAGTTGCTAAATTTTCAGGTCAAATAAAACAATCTCGATTATTCTTTAAATATTTTGAGAAATTTTGTATGTACAACAGGTGTTAAGTTCCTATAATAAGCATTTACCAATTATTTATGACATAACGAGCTCCTGTGGCAATGCCAGCCCAAGTCTCGGTCACAATCTGTTCAATGTATTCTGGAGGTACTTCGAATCGGTATTCGTAGCCGGGAAGCTCCAAGGTGTACGTGAGTGGGATGCCCACAGCCCTGGTCCAGTCCCGAGAGGTGCCAGTCGTGTAGTACAGGACGTTTGCGGCATTACCCACAATGTATCGGTCAGCCTTGTCTAAAGCCAGCTCATCGATCGCTGTCGCCATTTGGACGCCGGCGAGGTGGAGGATCAGACCGTTTGATGGTAAAGTTCCTGAAAAGTAACGTATGAGTAAAGTACCTACGTGTTAAAAAACACAATCTAAATGTACTCATCTGACTATTAAGGCTGGTCTAGACTTTTAAGATTGACGGGGGGTACAATTCTAGGTAATTTATATTTTTGTGAATATGCCAAATGGTCTGTGAGCATCATTAACCTATGATAAATGAATTAAAACTATTCCTTACCATTGTTACCCCAAGCATACAGGAACATATTTCCAAAGCTGTGTAGAGATATGTAGAGGGCAGTCCTGTCAATATTTGACAGCACTGCGCTTTGGACGATTCTAGTCTCTGGCTCTGAGAAGGCAAAGGGACCCTCATAGATGATGGAGCAGGGGTTAGCGCTGTCTACACTGGTGCCAAAGTGATGGTCAAAGTTTCGGTTGCCGTCTACTCCGGGACATTCATCTGCTCCTTCGTGCGCCTTAGAGCGGGTTTTACGCCACAATCGGTCCTGTGGATTATTAACATTGATGAGCCTATAATCATAATAATTTAAGAAGTTTCAAAGGTCCGATTGCATTATATAAGCAATGGTTTATCTGTAGGATAAGTATGCCTATCGGGGTTGCGGATTGTTCGAAAGAGTTAGTGTGGCCCTGGTAAAGGGCAATTGAAGGAACGCTGTGGGTTTTAGTAAGTAAAAGTCTGACACTCCCTCTTGCTCCACTCAGAGCGGGAGAACGCCGCTTTTTGATGACTTTCCGACAAAAAGAAGATATAGGTGCAAGGTTAATTTTTCAAGTGGGTGAGGATGGCCAAATACAAACCTATCTGAAATTTTTTTGGAGTTCCAAAACTCCGAAAAAAAAATCATTCATTATTCATTGAGAAGTCATTTGTTGATTCCCCACATAAAAGCCTGGGCAAATGCGAGTCGGACACGCACCCTGAGGGTTCCGTACAAACTTACCTATGTAAATAGTTCAACTCCGGAATGGAGTCTCGAAAGATACTTCCGAATCGCAAAAAAACAAAATAACAAATAATTTACAGTTTTCACATTTATTCCTATACTTGTGCTATAATATAAGACCTTACTTTATGCCAAATTTCAGGATTCTGGGTCAACGGGAAGTACCCTATGAATTTTAATTTCCTCGAGAGTGTCGAAATGTACGTTTTTGCCACTTTATGTGGCAGAATCTTTTTTTCTTGTTAACTTACAAGTTTGATTTTTTTACAGTTTCAAGACTCTGCAGACCTGAGTATATGGTTTTAATTTCAACTCGATACCTCCACGCATTCCCGAGATAAAGGGTCTTGGCTGGCAGACAGACAGACAGACAGACAGGCGGACGGACAACAAAGTGATCCTATAAGGGTTCCGTTTTTTCCTTTTGAGGTACGGAACCCTAAAAAGGATGAGCATTCGCGCCTGTAGAGTATTTACGAGTGTGACACGTGAAAGCAAAGTACGCGGTTAGTTAAACTGCTAAATCGTTAATCGTAGCTCTGATAAATGCTAAAGGTGGTATAAAAGGTAAGGTAAAGTGTATTATAAGAGTTTGTTAACGTTCAGAATCTTCAGAATTATGTTTCCCATTGTTACTTCCGAACGCAACAGGCTTCAAAGATTTTATAGTGGCATTGACCGTAGCCCCCTGAACCATACAGGTTAATGATCAAACGAATAAAAACATTCCAAATACGGAATAAACTCTTTCATAAGATCTTTAGTTACTGTCGAGCTTACCATGAATACAAATGGAGCCTAAAAGGGAAATTTGGTTAATAGGGCCCCCAATTAAATGCACGGAAGATGCTGATGTGGGTCATGTTGTTATAACATACATTTTGTTCGTCACGTACCTATAATCCATCAACATATTTTCATAAATATGGAACCTACCAGACTTAGTTTTTCGTCTTTTGTATTTGGTAAAGTCGATACATGCTTTGACTGAGACACTTAAAAGGACACTATTATAGTGACTAACCTCATCGATGGAGTATTCGTAACCATCAGGATTAATCACAGGAATGATGATCCAGTCGATTTGGTCAGCTAGGACGCTGTTCTTCGCTTCGTTCACGAGCTGGTCGATGATGTAGAGGGCGACGGGGGTGGTGACCCATTCTCGGGCGTGGATCATGGCGTCGATTATGATGATTGGCTTCCGATCATTTTCGAAGCGGGTGGTCGAAATCCTCACGTACTTGATCTGACGACCTTCGTAACTGAGCCCTGCGTTGATTACAGTCACGAGCTCAGGGTTTTCCGCTGCCAGGTCATCAAGGTAGTCGTTGATCTAGAAGAAATCATTTACTTTTAAACCTTATTTTGTTTCTAGATCTGCAATTTATGAGAAAAGTTCGAGTTTAATTTGAGTGGTTTTATTTGGCCCATTGAATTAGTGGTCTTTATTATATTACCTATTATGTCGTGTACTGTACAGGGTAATACTAACTTCATCATGTCTGTAGTAGGTGTCCCAGGAAATCGACTTTCCACTGCGTTTAGCTGCTGCTCTTCTCAAGTTTATTTGAGCTTCTTCAGCGCGGAAAATGCTAAAATAAATAATAGGTAATTTTTTTTTTGGTAGCGCATTAATAAACTTCATGTTTCTACCAAGCAAGAAGTACCTAAATCTAAGGTTTAAATTATAGTTTTAAAATATCTTGGTTTTAAATTATTATGTTTATGTTATTACTTTGAATTTGTGTAACAACTAGATACTCCTAAGCAATGTTATTTAAAGTTTTGTCTCACTCGGCAAGGTTGTCGGCGATCTTCGTGTACACCATGTTTCTCTCGTCGAAGTACTGAAGCCATTGCTGCTTCTCCTCTGGAGACAGCCTGACTACAGCCTCAAGTTTTCCCGATGAACTTCTGGCAGCTGGCTTGGCAGACAAAATGTCTAGACTTGCTTCTAGCGCCTGGATCTGTTCGCCAAGACCGGACACGCGATATAGTTCGTGGCTGAAACATTTAGAAGCCTGATAATTTTTTGATCTGATCCTATATACTTCTAATAACTATTGGGATCCGATAGGAATTGAGTCACGTAGAGTCTAAATGGCTATCGATCCTGGAAGCCGAATCTAAGGTAAGATACTTTTAAAAAAGTGTATGCTAGGCATTCTATAATAAATTAACGTATAATTTTTGGTAACGAGTAATCATACATGTCACGTAAATTCATTTCAAGGTTACTACAGTATGAATTATTTTATTCGGGTAATCCCAGATGGGGAACGTTGCTATTCAATCATAAGAAGTACCTACACAACAATCTTACATTAAAAATTAGGTGATTTCGAGTCGATGTTCAAATTAAGATAATTAATGGTCATATAGAAGCCACCAGCGGGTAACTAAAAAGTCGGTATACAAAATAATGGTTGAAAAATTGTAACTTACCCTTCATATTTCTCGTGACCTCCGAGGACGGAGGAGGCCACGCACAGGAGTACACAGATCACCAACCGAGTCATTTTACCCAACTGCCACTGTGCCAGCAGGTCGGTAATCTTATAGCCTTCGATTAGGGGTAATCTTTCGATAATAGACAAATTTTTATGTCTGGAGACTTCTAGTTGTAAATTTTATTACTGTAGTTGAATTCTACCGACTTGAACAGACGATAATGTTATCAACTACAGTGGCACATTCAAAGATTTTGTGCCCCGGGCCAATAAAAAGGCTCTGGCTTATGTTTGAAGAATTTAATGATGAATAAAAAAAAAAACATATTTATGTGAGCCTATTCTCTTCGTCTAATTATTATCTTCCCGAGTGCAGATGTGGAATTGCGTTGCAGACTATATCCCGCCTACAATGCATCCAAATAAGAATAGGATCGATTGCCATGTTGTGACGTCACGTCATACTGTCAAATCGCAAGAAATTGGACAAAATTGAAGAACTCAGAGATGAGCAAAATTTAAGAACTGGATTCTGATTAAACTTTTTTCGTTCACAGTTCGTAAATAAATAGAATTTTAAAAATTTCTTGTTTTGCTCACCATAATTATTCTTCGATTTGACAGTATGACGTGACGTCACAACATGGAAATCGACCATATTCTTATTTGGAACCCATTGTACTATCCTGTCCGCTATTCCCTAATACTTGCAGCCAGAGGAACTTGTGCGCTGCCATCACAGATGCCGTGGAAGTGGTGAAGCATTAGGTCAATAAAATTAAAGGCGAAGAAGAAGTTAAAAAGTATTTATGCAAGAGCAAAGCCAGCACGAAAATATTGCTTGGGACCTTGGACAGCTTTACAGGTATTCGGGATGACAGGCCATAAGTAATACTGGTCTCAAAAATGCAGCATGAGGATGGTGTCTTTCGCAGTGCAGCGGCCCAGGCCATGGCCCTCTTAGCCGAAGGGTAAATACGCTACTGATTTTCGATGTCGTAATGATTAGTAGTTAAGTATCAATAAAAGTTTTAAGATATATTTGTACCTACACTGATTACATATTTACATCTACGTGCAAAATTGTTAGGAAATAGGTTTTAATTTTAATCACTTAATCAGCAAGAGCTTCAGACCTGTGAGCATTATCATCATCATGTGGGTTTGGAGATAGACTAGGGTTTTTTTTTAATACTATCAACTGCTTTGTCAACATTTCTGTTTTCGTTTTCTCCTTTAAAACGGAAATCAATTCAAAAGTAACTTGAGCTAATTTTCACGTATGTAAAATCAATTAGGTCATAAAGTGGTACCTAGCATCAAATGAGGCTCTTACCTATGCCATGTTCATGGTTGAATCAGTTCTTTATACAATACTAACTTTTTCTCGCAGCTTCACCTGTATACATAAAATATAGCCTATATCACTCAAGTATAAAACAGCTTTATATCGGTGAAAATAGTTTAGCAATCGGACCTGTACTTTTGAGATTACCACCTACATACGAAAAAAAACCTACTTTACCTCTTTATAATATCAGCGTAGATTTAGTAAATAAACTGAAAATAATCTTTCTCTTGGTAGAGGGAGTGTCAGACTTTTACTAACTAACATCCATCTCTATTTTTTCAGTTGCTCTTTGCGATTCAGGACAGTAACTTTTTCAAATAATACCGGGATTGTACGTATTGGCTGATAGTGACAATAACACCTGAGAGGTGTTATTGTCATTATTCCTACCTAAATCCTAAAAATCTAATCCCATAATTAATTATTATAGAAATTCATAATCATTCGATATTTGGGGACTGACATTATAATTTATAGCCCGATATAGTTTTATTGAAATTATCTTTACTTGTAGTTGTAAAATTAGGTCGTAAATATGGTTTGCTTTCATGTTTCTGATTATCCAGAATGTTCAGAATGTTATATTTAAAAAAATAAAACATAAAAAAAAACAAAATAGTTTTGTATGTTTTATTCTTTTACCTTTTTTTGGTAACTACTAAAGGGTTTCGTGATCATGTCGCATGAAAATTGTCGTGTCCGTGTTATGTTGATGGAAACTGCAAATACGGATGTTTTTTTAGTATTTGACGTCAGTCAGAAAAGAAGGTCAGTAGTTAGCGCTGGTAAATACAGCTACTACTGCCGAATTACCTTAGGATTTTAGCTTCAAAGACCCGCTAATCGGTTCCTTAATCCTAGGTTTTATCAATAGCGACTTTGTTTCAAACTATCTCATACCTTATCAGATAATTATCACGCTGATCTGTGGAAATAAAACAAAAAATATATAAAACAATTTGCTTTATTTTAACAAAAAATATTAACTTATCAATACTGTTTGACGTTTCTAAAATTATTACTAACCTTATATTAATATCATACAAATTTATCATATTTTGTGTTTCGCCACACACTTCCAATATATTCTCTTTAGGGTACTTTTGAAACCTGAATGTCTCCATGCGTAGATAATAGGATCACAGAGACTATTGCAAGCCCCTAACAGATATAGGGGACCTAATGTTAATATTTCTAGTGGAATGCATTCATAACCATTTTTCATGATATCACACTTCACGTACATGATTACTGCTACATAGTAAGGAGCCCATGTAAATAGGAAACATAAAGTTACAATGAGGACAGTTTTCACTGCCTTCAATTTACTTGGATGTGAAGTTGATCTGCTTCTACAACATTCAAATCTTTTTCCTTCTCTACTGATGTCACTTGTTTGAGTCTGAATTTCACTGTCAAACTTGCGCATTTCAACATTGTTCCCATTTTCAAAAGATTCAGAAATGGATATAACGGCAGTTGAAGTTGACAAATCTTCGAGGTATCCTTTATTTGTATAACTGCTTCCCTTAAATTCTCTAATTTTGTCAACGGCCCTAACCGCGCTACGCAGAATCAGTATGTACAGTATGCAGACCATGATGATAACTGAGAGGACTACGATGGATAAAACGAGGAGTAGGGCTGAGGGAAAGACGGCGATGTACCAGCATCTGTAGTCTGTGAACGTGCGACCTGTCCAGCCCATCGCTGGTAATGTAGATATGAATATACCTGTGTGGATGGCAAATGGAAGAATTAGGATTGGCCTTTTTGGTCCTTAGATCATTTTATAAAAATAGTGCGGTTTAAATCGAATTCAGAATTGAACATATTTCTTTTCAAAAAACCAGTCCTTGAGCATCTAAGGCATTATCTACAATTAATTAAATTATCATTAATAATGTGATCTACAAAATGTAGAGCCACAGCCTCAATATCCATAAATTTTTGAATCAGGTATCTATATAAATATCACTGAATGATACGATACCATTTCAAGACATTTATTTATCAATATTAAATAAGACTATATCAATTTATATGTAGATATAAAGAAGCCGGGGATCACAAGTACACATATTTTATTGTATTCCTGGTTTATAGGTAAGGTAGGTAATAATAATAACAGATATTATGTAAAGCTAGATTACGTTATCACAAACATAAAAATATTATAACAGTAACTACTTACAATATAAGACAAGCAATTACAATATTTTTAATATTAAAATTATACAGCTCACTCTAACACTCACTGCACAAGATACATACGTATATAGAGAGCTCGATGATATGTCATGGGTAAAAACAGTAAAGTCCATGTTTAATAAAATATTCAGTTTCGCTACCTACCTATCCTACAAATATGATTTAGTATAAATACTCGGTAATAATTTCTAACGGACTTTTGAAACCCTTTATGCCACCACGCGTAGATCAAGGGGTTCAGCAAGCTGTTCAAAAAAGCTAAAGCTGCCAGAGGACCACCGACTAAGGTCCTAATGTACATGCACCTCGGATTAGTCAACTGATTTTCACAAAACACGAATGCACTCACAGTAATAAAAAATGGCATCCATGTAAATAGAAAACTTCCAGAAGTCAACATTACTATCGTGATTGCCCTCCATTTATTTGGTTCTTTTGGTTTACGTGTAATAGCATTTATATTGCAAATTTTCTTTACCTGATTTTGGAACCTTGAAGTTTTAGGTGGCATTGAAAGATTAGGACTAGAGACTTGAGAGTCAACAGTATAAACGCTAAACACCGAATCACTTTGAGGTGTGTTTTGATTGCCAATATTTTCGAAGTTATTTGCAGTCTTCGTTTGAGCAAGATTGAGGTCATGGTTGCTTTTGGATTTAGTCTTTATGGTTGGTTTTACTATGCTTTCGTCTTCGTTCCCATAATAATTATTGTTATAGGAGGCACTTTTAGTTAATCTGGGCGTTGAAATGTTTTCAGAAAACTCAATTGATTGAATGCTAGACGTTCTCACGGTACCTCTAGATATTCTTAATGTAGAGTTTTCTCTAGTTGGATGAGGGTTCAAATTTTTTGTCGTTGTATTTAGGACTTTTACTGTTTTTAAAGCTTGAACTAATATTATTGAATAAAGGATGAGCACTACCATAATTGGTACAATGCTAAGAATGGAATTGATAAGTATTAGGGCACCAGGAAAAAGAGAAACGTAGTAACATCGAGTGAGGAGCAACTCTTTATTAGTCCATCCTGTCACTGGCATGAATCCAAGCGTTACACCTGTAATAAGGGTTAACACAAACATTTATTAACACACACTAACTATTTAGTTAAGTACAATATTAGCTATGAAGTCTTCAGAGGAAGGTGTTGTTTTTCAATTTATAATTACAAAGAAAATTGAAAAATACACATTTCTGTTAGGAACAATTATAGTTTATGCATATAAATCTATAAGTATCTTTAACTACCTCAATTCAAATGGCTTGCCAGCCTGCAGTTTTAGGTACGCTTATACAAAAAAGAAGCAACACAATACGACCTTTAATGGTTTTAGTTAGTTATCATTAAGAGATTAATATACAACAGCACAGTTAAGTTAAACACAAAACAGTTTAAAGGTAATTGATTTCTCACCGATCAACCATATGCAGAGAATTCCGATTCTGACCCGTGTGGTGTTGAAGTACCTCTGGTAGTAGAGGCCGTGAAGGATATAGATGTATCGATCTACGGCGATGAGACCCACACTAAAGATGGACACCATTGCCGGACATACCAGCATGCCTGTTGATAAAAGTAAGTTAGTGTGGTTTCAGGCGAGGCAAAGATGAAAGAATCGGAGAGACGTGGGGGGGGGGGGGGGAAGTAAGGAGGTAGCTGCATCCTGTACAATAGTGTCAGATGTGATCAGTAGGGGTCACATAAGCGTTGAGAACAGCATTACAGTTGAGACTTGCAGAAATAAGTACATTCGGTCGCAAAAAAATCAGGCCGCTAATATTAGGTGTGATAGTTTTTTAAAATAGGTACATATGATCAAAACTGCAGTATGTTGTAGACGACTTTTTAATACATAAAATAAAACACATTACAAGTTTTAACTTTAAAATTTTAAATAATTTCTAAAACAAGTCCCTAGTTTTGAATTTTATTCTTCAAAGTTAAGAAAATTTGGTTTTTTAATCTATAATTTGTTCAAATGAAACCTTTTTTGAGATTTGTAATCAGCATAACTAATTCGTTTATAAACATATTATTTTTTCGACCGATCTAGTACATAACGGAAGATATCGGAGTTTTTCTGTGACCCGTTATTTTTGCGGCCCAGTGTAATAAAACATTAAGTGCAGTGGCACTTAATGTTTTATTACACCAATACAATGAGGTTTTTACTATCTTATATGTAGTGACATATAAGATAGTAAAAACCTCATTGTATTGGTTTTTTTAATTCTTGATAGGTTCGCGCTTGACCGCTATCAAGGATTGTTGGTTGATATGCACACAAGTTAAATATCAGGTATTTTGAGTTTTTTGACTAGCAAACTGGTTTATAATCTGTTTTCGTGAATGACAGTAAAATAATGGAAAAATTCGTTTGTGTATTCAGTGTACTGTACACACAATTGATTGTTGTGGAGTGTCATTTACGATCGTGAATCAGCAACTTTACTCATAAGACATCACTTAAAAAAAATACAGGCCCGAACAGTAGCTTCAATTACATGTGCAAAATTAATAAAGATCGACAAAAAAGACGAGACAATGTAAGTCATCAAACCTTGCTAATCATTTTAAACATTATTTTTTATTACACTTGGCCCGAAGTTGAAGTATCTAAAATGGATTCCAGCGCAATAGATATGCATATCGTTACTACTTAGTTAAATAATTAATCAATTCCATTACACCATAAATAATAGCGTATTGACGATACCTATCTATCTATCTATTTAGGTATGGTTTCCGCACTGAGTACTATGTGGACCATTGTACGTGGGCCATGGCGGCCATAACCTGAGGTGGGCTTATTCCAACCAGCCCACCTCTCTCCAAAAACAGATTAGGCCTCTTAGGTTTTTCAGGGCATCAGTAAGGAAGTTCGGGGTTCCTAAGGTGCGTGTACGTATTTCAGTTACGCCTGTGTAGTTTAGGAGCACATGTGCAATTGTCTCCTCCCCCTCCAAACATGCTCTGCACAGGGGACTGTCTGTGATGCCTATTGTGTGGAGGTGCTTATTCAGCGTGCAGTGTCCGGTGATGGTCCCCGTCACCAGGCGCAGGCCGCCTCTGTCCAGTCTTATGAGTTTTTGGTAAGGGTTTATTGAGATGTGGCAGGGCCCCGACAATACTTATACACATAACGGTTTTTAACCGACTTCAAAAAAAAGGAGGAGGTTATCAATTCGGTTGTATTTTATTTTTATTTTTTATGTGTGCTACCTCAGTACTCCGTCGTTAATGGACCGATTTGCCAAGTTTTTTTTTTCTCTTCAGAGGATATGCTTTCCGATTGGTGCCACTTTTTTCAGAATCCAGTTTTGATGATTTGATCCATGAGGAATCGAGGGAACTCCTCAAATGTTATAGGCAACCATATAGTGATTTTGGTATTTTCATCGAGAACTTAAGCACTCACAGTTAAAAAGTAACATTTGATGAAGTGGAACTGATGAAAAAGACCAGAAATCGCCAACGGAATTTCATACTCAAACTTATCACAATGAAGATAGTTAAGCGACTATGATAATACAAATAAAGAAATGGTTCTGAATAGTTATGTTGAAAATGGTATCATCATCATCGAAGTGACCTGATGATGATGATGGTGCTGGAAGATAGGCACCGGAGCTCTGTAATTAGTCAATGTATCCTAGCCGTGTTTGGGCTTATTAGAATTGTCATGAAATGCAGTTTGGTTATAAGGTACTATCGAGCTGATCTGATGATGGAGCCGGAAGGTGGAGGGTAGACACAGGAACTACATAATATAGCAATGTAACCTAGCAGTGTTTGGGTTGATTGGAATTGTCATGAGAAATATGTACTCTGGTTATATATAAGTGTATCGCAACTAAAAACTGTGAAATAAAAAAATCATCATTTATAAATAACTTATTACAACAAAAAAAAAAAACGATTTCACTAAAAAAACACTAAAAGGATCAAAATAACTTAATTTCGGAATTCGGTGTTAAATAAGAAACATACAATACCAATAAACACCGAATTTCGAAATTAAAGTTATTTTGATCCTTTTATTGTGTTTTTTTAGTGAAGTCG
The DNA here is from genome assembly GCA_949316375.1 of Mythimna vitellina. NCBI lineage: Eukaryota > Metazoa > Arthropoda > Insecta > Lepidoptera > Noctuidae > Mythimna > Mythimna vitellina. The sequence goes on along the minus strand of OX438703.1, from coordinate 8,320,933 downwards.
TTTTTTTTTTTGAAAAGTTAATTATTTATGATGAGTTTGATACAGTAGATTATCAATCTTGACGTAACGAACGTAAAACACAAATAGCACTGGCATTTTGACTATAATCATCCAATAATGCAGCGATCAGGATGTCAAAAACCATGGAACAGAAGGTTATCTATATCCAAAGTAAGTAAGTTTACAAACTGAACGAGAATATTTTAATCTATAAGAGAAATATTTAGAGATATTTATTTTAGCTTACCTATTTGAAAAATACACAAGGGGTTGGAACTCACAGAGTTGTCTACTGTGACTCCAAAAATGAGGGAGAACCCGACGATCGTGTCGGCGAGGGACACATTTCCAAGGAGAAGGTATGTGCTTTTTGGCTGCTGACCTGAAACATAAGGGTGTTTTTTTTTAGCTTAGCTTAGCTTAGTCGGCGTTATCATGTTCCCACTCAGGCCTCCTCTCTAGGAGAGGGAATGGGCAGTAATCCACCACGCGGGCCCAGTGCGGGTTGGTTGAGGTCACATGTCGTCGAAATTTTGGTTCTAGGACATGCCGGTTTCCTCACGATGTTTTCCTTCACCGTTTTGAGAGCAGTGGTGATGAAATAAATTACACAAAGTAATGCGCCTAGCTGGGTTTGAACCCGCGACCTACATTGTTAGTCGGGGCCGTTACCACTCGGCCACCACTGCTCCCTGCTCTGTTTTTGCACTGCTTGCACTGTTTCTATTTAATATATGTTAAACTAAGATCTTGACTTATATGGCTGGACGATCTCAATTCCTACCGAAAAAGCTTGAAGAAAACAAAATAGTATGGAAAATAAGAGGGAGACCGTATCTGGGTATAGGTCTGAAAGAGCCAAAATAAGCTAGTTAGGTTAGAGCTTCTTAAGTTTTAAAGATCCTTAACAAATTATGGCGGCCTGATGGTTTCTAACAACAATGCACTTACAATATATCCTTGGATCGACAATGTTTGCCTAACAATCAAGTCATTTAATAGAGTAAATCAAGTATTGACGTTTTAAAATTGACTCCTACTATATCTAAGATCGTATTATCAAACTTTCTTACGAGCAAGCTTCATTAACATTTCGATTGACCAAAGTCGCCATTGACCTTTTGATATGCAGCTGCTCTTTCGTCTTCCGAGACACGTTTGTTTACTTGATAGATAGGATTGCTACGATTGCTGAACTTTTACTATCGGTTGGCCATGTCAATATTGCAGAAATCTCATCTTTGTGCACAACGTTTCGTAATCTTGGACTTCCCATGGTCGACTCTGCTAGCAATTTAAATAAATCAATTAAGAAAGAATGTAAAGAATTTAACAGGTACACAATCTGCCATATATATATATATAGTCGTGCATGTGAGATGCTAAATCTGAGTTTTGATGCATAAAACTAAGACAGGTTTTTTCCATATCTTCGGTGTTTTTCCTAACTAAAGTTCTGACGGTTAAAGGAATACCTCATTTTTTTTCTGCAAAATTAATTCAAGCCTTCCATTTAAATGTAACTTATTATGGTTCATTTAAACTATTTAATTGCATTTTCATAAGCTTGAAAAGAACTTCAGTTTCAAATAGCATTTGGATTGGTGTAACGTTATTTTAAGACTTGTGTGTGAATTTTCAAATCATGATCTTTTTGCTGTTTTTATTAGCATCCCTCGTGTTACACGTTTCTCACGATTACTCTTTATTATATTCCTAGAAGTAATAAACTTCTTAGACTTGTGACTCATAACATCGTTCCATTTTGCTAATGCGCATTTTCATCTTATTTTTACCTTCGATAAATTAGCTGATAGCTGGGATTTTCATGTACGTATTATTTTCATTATTTTACTGGCATCTCAACCATTTTGAAAGGCAAAGAAGCTAGGCTATTATTATTGGTAGCTCGCGCATGATCGGTAAAGTGGTGGTTATCTCTCTTCCTCCAAATGTTTTTAATGGTGCCTTCATTCCCATCAGTCCTAGCGTAAAGGATCTCGGTTTACATTTTGACTCGACGCTTGGCTTGCAAAGTCAGGTTTCTAGTGTCTGCCAAGAGTCAACGGGACTTTGCTGAATCTGTATTGTTTGAGGAACTTTTTGCCTGCGAAGACGAAGACAATGCTTGTGCAGACTTTAATTTTCCCTATAATCGACTAAGGGCATGTGCTACTTTGACCTGAATGCGGTCTTGCTAGACAAGTTTGACAGGCTCCTCAACAACTGCATCCGGTTCATATTTAGCTTAAGACAATATGACCATATTTCAAGTTACAGATCTGAGCTCAAATGGATGCCCATTCGCCAGAGAAGAGGTTTGCGCGCACTGACTACACTTTTCTCTCTGCTTAAGTCCCGGACCCATCCTTCTTATCTTATATCAAACTTTCAATATCTATGTTCTTCCCATGCTAAGAATCTGCGTTCTTCTAACAATCTTCTATTACTTTGTCCTTCTCATACTTCTGATTTTGTTCATTCTTCCTTTCATATGCAGTCCATACTTCTATGGAATACGCTTCCTCTTGTCATCAGGACGGCCACTAGTCAGTATGCATTTAGTGAAAGTTGCGGCTTTATTTTATCCACAAATAGCGGAGTAGTCTCAAAAATCCTTTCATTTTTCTTTATATAAATAATACATAGTGGTCAAACGCGAGCCTATCAATAATAATAATATATATATATATGTATGTTTATTTTATATATATACATTTGTTCCCTTGTTTTCTTAATAATCTTTTTTTTATGCTCCAACCATGTTTTCTTTTCACTACCCTGGTTGACTGGTAGAGAATGCCTAAGGCATTAATTCCGCCTTTGTACCTTTGTGTTGTATGAAGTTTGAATAAATAAATAAAGGAGTTCATTAAGCCTATTACTTAGTCGATACAATTTTGTATCAGGTACTTGAGTATGCAGAAAAAAACATGCTTACGTAATAATACGAGTAAGTTCAACGGGATATGTGAAACTAATTTTTATGTCATTATATAGATATCTTAGGATATCTGAAACGCGTTGTGCCGATCCCAAATAAGATGGGACAAGGTCAAGAAGATGATGATGATAGATATCTTAGGAACCTGGGGTCACGGACCTTTGAAAGGAATATGAGGAGCGGCAGTCAACTTGCAGGTTGACTGCCGCGTAAATTTTTTTTTATCGAACGTGTTTCCAACGGACGACTACCCCTGTACGCGCTATGCAAGTGTTGCACCCAAAGACCCTGTTGGTTGGAAACTACTGCGACCAATGGAAAACAAAGATATAGGAAATATGGTTTCGGGAGGCTTAATTGAAATGGTTACTAAGAGCTATGTAAATGCATGAACAATGTTATTAATATAAATCGGTAAAAGGGCAGGGGGTGACTAGTACACTCAGTATATATGGGTCCCTAAATACGGTAGCTCGCACGAAGTGACGTAGCAACAAGGAGGCAACATATCTTGTGGTACTGGAGAGGTATACCACGGCTATCAGGATAATAACGGAAGTATGGTCAAAACCATTGCCAGTATCTTGCTGGATTACATCTTTCTCCAGAGCACATTTGCTCTTGGTATTCTTCTCTCAAGGCAGCCAATAAAGGCAAGAAAGAGGTGGGAGCTCTGTTCCTCACAATTATTATTAGGAATATGGTGCATTTGAGCGACAACATAAATCGAATGCTTGCGTAGAGAGACGCACAAAAAACTAATTAAAGCAATTTTAAGAAACTTGTTTGATATTGCTTTACCTCGTTAATAAGTAGGTGTGTATACTTATCGATTCCGACCATTCTATGATCAACCAAATGACTATAAATAAAGATTTCGATATAGGTACTAGGGTAAATGAAGCAACCTGTAAACGACACACATACATACGTACATAGTCGGCCTTATAATGTTCCCACTGCTGGGACTCAGGCCTCCTCTCTAGGAGAGGGAATGGGCCGTAATTCCCCACGCGGGCCCAGTGCGGATTGGTGGAAATCACATGTCTTCGGATTTTTTGTTCTAGGACATGCCGGTTTCCTCACGATGTTTTCCTTCACCGTTTTGAGAGCAGTGGTGATGAAATAAATTACACAAAGTAATATGCCTGGCTGGGTTTGAACCCGCGACCTACAACTCGTAAGTCGGGGCCGTTACCACTCGGCCACCACTGCTCTACACGAACAAAACTTTAAATAAAGCCACCTATTAAATCATTATTAATCTACACATGGCAGACAGAAATTCGAATAGAATCGCTAGATTTATTTGTCTACAAAATTAACACCACAGAACGCTATAATTAGACGTAAATACCACTTAAAGACATACAGACACACACATAGAGTATGATCATGGCTTATTTTATCTTAAAGATTATCTACAGCTCTTCAAAGAATTTACGAAATCACTGTCTTAGATTTGTACCATGACGTTTAAAGTAAGATTGTTCCATTCTTATTTCCAGTGTGGGTAAGAGATGGCGCTAGACAACCTGTATAGCTCTGTCTTACCCACACTAAAATAAGAATGAAACAATCTTACTTTGAACGTCATGGTAACCCCGTTGATCAATTATTATGTAACTGTGGTATGTGGGTATGTGCCTGCTTATATTTACTTCCGCTGTAGAGCATGTTACAAATCATAGACATTACAACAGCTTAACCTTATGCGATCTGACTTAGCTGTGGTATGATCTGTAGCCTTGGCTTTACCTCACAGTGGATTACAAAATCTGATGTGGACGATCCTAGGACTAACAAACATCGAATCTGTATTCTATGACTGAATCTTACTTATATTTCAGAAACACTAGAGCTTAGTGATGTTCATTGGTTCTTTGTGAATCATCCTGAGGGTTTCGTATGTTGTTGGATGTATTTTCTGTATTAATATGCTGTCTGCCTCGAAGCCGACACCAAGTTAATTGGAAAAAGGCTAAGGAAATGATAAAAAGGCTGTCTATTATGTGTATCGTGGGGTACATTACCTAGAAAAGCAATTATGTAAAGTTCTGACATAAATTTGATCAGTTTCGTGATTATATTTATGTAGCGTATACAGAGGCGTAGCGTGAACTAATTTAGACGTGGGTGAAAACACATCAGTAAGGCCTTTTTTATAAATTCGAAAACGAGACAGCGACTGTTGCAACCCAGTGTTCGGTCACTTAGTCGCTTACCATTAGGAGAATTAGTGGTCAAACGCGAGACTCTCAATTATGAAAAAAAAAACCTCGTTCTTTCGCCCTCGCTTGCACTAGGCCCCTTTGGGTGCGAGGCCGTGGGCGGGGGCCCACTTCGCTCACGCCTAGCTACGCTACTGTCTGTATGTTGACATAGCATGCGCATCGGAATTCCAAATTCCTTTAAAGAAGAACCTTGTATTTAATAATAATAAAAAAAAAAAACATTTAAACGAAGACAATAAACAAGGTATTTTAACTTAAGCTTGGTCATATCGCCATGAATCATATCGATGTAGAACGTTGAAAAACATTTACTTAGGTTAATAACATGGACGATTTTTGAAAGCCTCTTTCCATATTGCCACGTTGAAATGAGGTAAGCAATTAGTTATTATGTGTTGTGAAACCAACGACAATCGCCACTAGTCCGAATATAATATTACAAAAGTTATCATTTCATAAACTCGTCATGGTGAAATTATTTTGATTGCATCGCTCCAACAAGTTCTAACACATACCTACAAAGTTGTTTGTTTTGAACATTGTTGAATATCGTGCTACACAGTAAAGCTGTAGGTTTATTTAAGGCAAATTATGCAAATCATTAAGTATATGGACATCGTAAATAATGAAGTGATGCATACCTTTTCTTAAAATCAGTCCGCTAGATATGACGACCGTTAAATTGCTTAAGATAATGAGTGTCCCAATTATGTACGCTACTGACTTATAAACCATTAATTGTTCCTTTTCAATTGTTCGGTAGGCTTCATACAAGTCAAATAAATGTATTTGTGTCACTTCACTTTGGTTCACATTGGATAGGTTTAAATTAAAAAAATCCATCACTTGGTCTAACGTCACATTTGTTTTGAAGTTCGATATGTTCGTCTCCATGTTTTCGATCTACCGCACCATTCGGATCGATTTCACAAATAAAATAACGTTACGAAATGTTAGCGGACACATGTAAATGCCGTCGGTGGACGGTGAAGAATGAAGCCAAACACTCCGGCATCTTGACGATGACACTGACTCTGGTCCGTAGTTTTGTTTATTATAATGACTTGATTTACATGTTTTATGGTTCCTTATGAATAAGTTAGAGACATGTTTCTGTGGTCACGATATATTGGTAAATATCGACATTATGCTGTACTGATGTGGTTGAGCAATAATGACTTTTGGCAGTTGATAGATGTTGTTTTTGTCATAGCTTAGAATGTACCGAGTTAACTGCTTTTTTTTTTTAAATCTTTTTTGTTCTTGTAAATCAGGTTTGCCTTATATCGACTTGTTTTTCTGATTCTGTGCTCGGAGATGACGTATTATGAACATAATACGGAACCTATGTACTTACTCGTATACGAAAGCAACGGATTTTAAGTTTCCTTAGTTCGTTAAGTAGGACTATGTTCATAAGGCCAATTAAGTTCATTACAAGCGTTCAGCGCTTGTTTTGAATACAAATTCGTTCAATGAGGATGTTAACAAAGGCAAAATATTTCAGGTAGTTAGTGAGGCTCCTGAAATCTATAGAATTATGTTGGAGTTACAGAATGGAAGGTAGTTGTTCATATGTCCATGAATTTAACGTAATTTATATTTATATTGTAAAAAAATAGCAACAGACATTTCATTTCAGGTATACCTAGGTATTTTCGCACTCTGCGACGGTTTCTTTGAGGGATCGGACTTTTACTTCAATGGAATGCTAGATATCGTATAAAAACTTTGTATTTTCCTTCAAGAATACAATATTAGCACATTTTGATACAATGGTTATGTCCGAACTCTAAAAACTAGGCATTTCTTTGTTCTACTCAATTTTTAAATTATTCTAGAACAACAAAATCCTTAAAAGTATATTTTACTTGCCAGTTCGTTAACCTAATTCATGCGATCTCCTTTCGATATCACAGTATCTAGATGAGAGGAATGAAGGGCTTATTTGGTACTATCTACTTCTGAGCTTATTTGAATTTAGAGTAATGCATTGAAAATTTATGATAGTCACCGCTCCTACGTTCGTCAAAAGACGGTCCTAGTAAATTGCTAGGGTTAATGGCTTAGGTCCGTCTGTATCTATGTCAAGACCCTTTATCTCGGGAACGCGTAGAGGTATCGACTTGAAGTTAAAACCATATATACTCAGGTCAGGACTCCGGTCCCTTGAAGTTGTGAAAAAATTAAACTTCTAAGTTAACGAAAAAATAAGATACCTACGGCCGTTTATGTCGCAAAAAGGTGTATTTCGACGCTCTCAAGGAAATCAAAATTCATAGGTTACTTCTCGTTGACCTAAAATCCTGACATTTGACACGAAGCAATGTCTCATAGCACAAGTATAGGAAAAAAAACTGAAAACTGTAAATTTGTAGTTACGTCACAAAAAAAAGCAAGTCGGTAAAATCTTCGTAACTCAGTTCGGGAATTGAACTTTTTTCATAGGTAAGTTTGTACGGAACCCTCAGTGCGCGAGTCCGATTCACACTCACCCGGTTTTTTTTATTTTTATTTTAAGTTTGTTACGTCAGAACTCCGTCGTTTATGGACCGATTTCCAAATTTTTTTTCCTTCCATATTGGTCCCATTTTTTTTCAAAATCCAGTTCTGATGATCTGATGGGATCCATGAGGAATCGAGGGAACTCCTCAAATATTCTAGGCAACGTAAAAAGTGTACGAAGGGTGACCACTTTCCCCTACAGTGTGGTGGGCAGAATCCTGGCTTAGAAACAAGGCAGGTACCTACTCTATCTATTATTGGTATTACCTATTGGCATATAAAACATATACCTATCTAACATATATAACTATTTGCATAATGAATCAGTGAACATCAGGATAACGAGTGTACGTCAAACAGTGATTCTATACATGAAAGTAATGTTCTAGCAATATGAGGAATGTGTTGCAGGAGCAGCCTGTGGCATAAATCGACTGTCCCTAAGTAAACTCTCGAATCTGCAAATTTGCATATTTTTTTCTATTTTAAGCTTAGAGGTATTTTTTACTATGCGTACTAAAAAACCGATAATTATCAGTGCTTATTGCTTTTTTGAAATCCAATAATATCCAAATCCAAGAGTTAAGCCGTCGCATATGAAAGAAAATTAAGTATCGTGTGCATATCGCGAGTGTTTGCTGCACACCGATGCATGCCGCCGCAGTCTGAGCGCGGTTTTATTTAAATTGTACTATAAGTTACGGAATTAAAAAAAAAATTTAGGCCTTTTTCTTTCTCAGTTTTTTCTAGGTAATAAACTGGATCCGGCAGTTTCGATATTTTTCGGCTCGGTATGTATTCAAAATAATATAGAAAATGCCATTTCCGATGGTGTAAGTGGAATTTTATGTGATGTAAACTATCGAATATGGCTGTTTCAATATGTTTTGGTAACTGAGTTTCCTTGTAAAAAATCAAAAGTACCAGTTTCGATCAATAATGTCAGTGCAGTTACGTAGTATATGATAGTAACTCATTTTTCACAAAAACAAAACTATTCTTAATTAATAAAAATCATTTTTGACTAATGATTCTTAAACCCAACCTAAACATGAAACCAAATTTATATACTGATATCTAAAAGTTATACATAAAATAAACTTCAAATCGCTCTCCTGTAAAGTAAGCTTTTTCGATTCCGATAGTTTACCTAGGGACAGCCGAAATGTTCCTAACGTTTTGTCGTGATTGCCGATTGCGTGTATAAAATAAGCAGGCGTTTAAATATAGAATTTTTATTTTTTAAATTACTGTTAAACCATTTGTCGCATCTGATTCTGCTTTTGGTACGTTCGAGCACATTGCGGAACATTGTTACACTAGTGTTTTCATATTTAGATAGTAAGGAATTTGCTCAGATCAAAAATACACCCGTCATATGTAATAAAATAAAATAAATAAATAAATAGGTAAGTGGTTAGATAGTTACACATCGATCCGTGGTCTTTGTGTTCAGGAATTGTTTTGATCATGAGGTTATTAGTGTAAAATGACAGCCATTATTTTCAATAGTGATGGCAGTTGATGGACAATGCCAGTTAAACCTCATCATGAAATATCTGTAAATAAATAGTCACATGATTATAATACCTATTTATTGATGACAAAACATTAGTGTTTTCTATGGTTCCACTAAGAAGAAACAATAAACAAATATGTCTTGAATTAGGTACTTAGGGTACTTTGTAGTATGTTATACCGGTACCTACCTATTTCTATAGGCTTGTGACGCAAAGAAGTAGGAAGTAGGTTTTCAAATGGAGTGGTTTAGCAGTAAGTAGGTCGGTACCTACTTACTTAATCTTCGAAAAAACGTCTGGAATGTTCTTCCTCTTGATATCAAAAAAGCTGAAAGTAAATTTTCTTTTAAACGTAAAATTCGGAACTACTACCTACTTGAAGTCCTATCAACCTTAGTTTGGTCTTCGTCATAATTTTTACATTTTAAGTCCTCTTACTTGATTTAATGATTTGATATTTATCATAGTATTTATTAGTTTATAACTTGAACATATGTATATATCTATGTATTTTATTACTATAAGCAATTTAATGATCCTACGACCAACGACCTACTTCATTGTATTTAAAATATGTATCTGTTACCGGTAATCTGTACAATTCAGGTATTCTATACAATACCTAGGCAATGTATAGAATACCTGGGACATCCAGGCAATGTATGAAATATTATTGTCTATTACATACTTTTTCTAGGTAATGTATACAATTCCTAGGGATCGTATAGAATACCCGCTGGTCCACTGGCAATATGTAAAATAAATATATTTTGGTATATATTTATCAATGTTAACCTGCAAAATGACGGCCAAATGAAACATTCTAAGTATTACCTAAAATCAATGTGTTTAAAAGACGATAGCAAGGAACGAATTGACGTAATTTTAGGGCACTTCGACACGGACAGGTTAGGTTAGGTTAGGTTAGAGAGCTCAGGCGAGAGCAGAGCTCCCATTACAGCCTTTGTGGGTTTTTTTATAACTACCTGGATATAGGAACCTTACTTTAAGCCCCGCGGACAGAAATAGGACCTGAATACTTAAACATAATAAAATTAACGTGAAATTAAAAAATATTCTGGCTATAAGATCCTATTTCTGTCTGCGAGATTTCAAGTAGGGTTTATATTTCCAGGTGGTTATAAAAAAAAATAACCAAGAAGGCCTTCTAATCTAACTGCTTATGTCGGGGACTCGGTACCCTAAAATTGTGTCTCCTCCTTCTCTGTTTTCTTCTTTTACACACATTACCGCCTGCGTATTCGGTATTGTATACAATACCTAGGCAAAGTATAAAAATAAATAATACACTCCTGGACACATCTATTGGCCCACCTTAGAGTTTAGGTTTCGATGGCCCGTACCGAAATATGATTGCTAGATTGAACAAAAACTGTTGATGCAGTTTTAAACCTGATACATTTTACCATCTTTTTCGATCGTATTGTTTTAAATTTGAATTCAGAATACCATACGACATGGAGCTACGCCTTACAAGTCGGATATGCGCCTTGTTAAAGGCAATTGATTTTTGAATAAAAAACATGTTTTATCAAATAAAGGTTTAATTTAATAACGCGTGTTGCCTCCATGGGCATCTACCACAGCTCTCATACGATTAGGCATATAGTTTATCAACCGCTCTATGAAATTTTGAGGGATCATCTCCCATTCCTCTTCTACGGCAGTTTTCAACTCCTGCATCGTCTGGGCAACTGGCTGACGAGCCCTAACACGTCTTTTTAGCTCGTCCCACATGTGCTCAATGGGGTTCATGTCTGGGCTTCTGGCTGGCCAGTCCATAACTGTGATGTTCACATCCCGAAGATATTCCCTGACGATGCCGGCCGCATGGGCTCTTGCATTATCATACATAAAAAGGAAATTTGGGCCCACATAGTCCGCGTATGGTATCACGTGAGGTTCTAAGCACTCACGAATGTACCTTTCAGCATTTAATGTTGGCAGCCGTGGTCCTGTAACAACCTCAAGTTGAGTTTTGCCGCTCGCGGATATACCGCCCCAGACAGTCCATGAGCCACCGCCATAAGCAACCCTCTCTTCAAAGCAGCATTGTGCGAAACGCTCTCCCTTACGTCGGTAGACCTTCTTCCTTCCATCATTGCCATGTAACACAATTTTAGACTCATCAGAAAAGAGTACACGGCTCCAATCTTGCTGTGTCCAATTTAAATGACTGCGTGCGAAATGAAGGCGCGCTGTTCGGTGGGCTCGCGTTAGTTTGGGCCCATTAGCTGGCTTGTGTGGTACCATATCGCGTTCTTTTAACCTTCTCCGAACAGTTCGAACGCTCACAGATACTCCGTGGAAGTCGCGAAGTTGGTTTTGTATCTCAATGAGGTAAGGTGACGATTTCTCAAGCTAGTCGTCACGATGAATCGATCCTGCCTTTCAGTTGTAACCCGAGATCGTGGCCTTCCTTGGCGACGAACAAAGCCGCCAGTCTCTAGGTACCTCCGATAAACATTTCAGACCGCAGATCGACTTAAATTAAGTTGAGCACTTACGTTTCTTTGGCTGTGTCCGGCCTGAATAAGTGCCACAGCTTGGGCGGCGACTGCAGGTGAAGTATCCATAGATTATTGATAGAACCTCACCTTAATGTTAAGAATAAGTAATGTTTGTTGCAAAACCAAAGATATCAATCAATTTTTCAAGAATTAAATCCAAGTAAACCAATAAAACCAAGTTTTCTTAGTATTCGATTGTTTGATATCAACAAACAGGCTCCAAATTGTCTTTTGTTTCTTTAAATTCTGTGTTCGAAATTCAAAAAAAGACTATTGAATGAAATTGTGAATGTGCCAGGTTTAAAACTGCATAAAAACTTTTTGCTCGACCTAATATAAAATTTTAGCTAGGACCAAACGAAACTGAAAATACAAGGTGGGCCAATAGATGTGTCCAGAAGTGTATTTCATAAATTACCTACACGTATTAGGAATTCTATACATTGCCTAGGTATTGTATAGAATACCGTTTTATACAGATTGCCAGTAACATATCCATTATTTATTTATTGTACACACCTACCATATAACAGCTGCCCTTTTTAACCCAAAGGTTGACTGATAGAGATTGCCTTGTAACATTTTGTACATGAAGTTTAAATAAATAATCTAGTGACTGACCGAAACACGTTTTGCCGCCGAAATCGAAACCGGAGGCGTATGTTCGGGTCCTCTTCCAGTTTCAGCCGTAACCAAAACCGAAACTGACGTGTTAACAGAATAACAGACAAGAAATAAAAATAGAATTTCAACCTAATTATTTTGAACGCGAAACTATATCGAAATATATTCGATACTAGCTGTTGCCCGCGACTTCGTCCGCGTTAAATTCGTAAAACTGTACAATCACTCTGTACTTGCAATTCATTCCGAAAGCATCGCAATAATTTATTGTACTTTAACATAAAACGGTTAAAGGTAAAAATATCCGAATTGAGAACCTCCTCCTTTTTTAGAAGTCGGTTAAAAACGCAAATTACCCTCAGGAAACATGTTATGTACTCGTCCAGATCCAGATGTATGACCGTCACTGAATAGAAAGAGCATGTATGGGTCGTAGCAGTTGTCATTTCTGCCTACCCCAAGGGAAAAGGCATATGTATGCATGGGCATATGTATGTTTCTGGTTTATGTTCTGGTAAAACAACATTGTATGATTTTAACCCCTCGCCACAGTGAGCACGCCACAATCAAATCGCAGCGGTAATGCCTGTCTTTGAGAAGTGTCTACAGAGGCGTCACGGCATCCTCTTTTTGTGCAGGACTCACCGGTTGTGGGTGTTTCGGAAGGTATCTGTGTCGAATTCAGCGGGAAGAAACACTCGGGTCTCACCATTGTGCGAATTGCCCGGAGAATACGATGGAGCATACGGTGGAAGTCAGTCCCGCTTGGTCGGAGAGCCGGCGCCGCCTTGTCCTTATGGGGGCGATTGGTAGAAAAACAAGAACAACCAGTAGCCTCCTTCAGTGAAGCACTACGATCAAAGAAGGTGGCTGAAACTATGAGGGATAGGACATCATGACTCCTCAGCGGTCGCTGCAAGGGACGCTCCGGGTGTTGAAAGCCGCAAGCCATTGAAAACACGGGATTGCGGTGGTGCTGTCCGGCCGTCTGGTCAAAGCAGTCCTGAATCGACGGCGCGTAGTATTCTACGCGCGACTCAAAGAGATTTCAGCAAATGGATAGGGCCCTCTAGGGCCGATGTCTGCTAGGGCTGTAAGATTGATCGAAAGAGTTATCTCCCATAACAATTTTCGCCTCAATAACTTTTCACTGAAGAGTTTAAGCAGTTAGACAGCTTTGATAGAGGTAAACGAAGGAGCATAATCGGGACACCGACCTTCAGCTGGATAACCTGCACTGATAGTGAAAAGCCTTAAGTGAATCCCAAAACTACCATCATCATCCGGCAGGCATTAAGTCCGCCGCTGTACATTTGTGCATAAAGGATTAAATAAATAAATCATCAACTATCTTCTTCCACAACAGTACTTATGAAGAATTTGCGAGAGCATGCTTGCATTGATTATTGCAGTTTGATAATTTTAAGCGTTAGAATTACTTGTTCATTTACCTAGGATATTTATTTATTTATTTATTTATTAAACTTCATGCAACATAAAGTACAAAGGCGGACTTAATGCCTTAGGCATTCTCTACCAGTCAACCTAGGGTATTTTGGTGTGTATTTAATTGATATCCCCGTATATAAGACAAATGTTTTTTCCATAGTGGGAACTACCTTATGAAGAGTCTCCAACTTATGAATGAACTACGGCGAAACCTTGTGCGCGTGTATCCCCGTTCAATCGAACTCGCATATTGATGGCCAAACCGAGAAATTACTGACACCGATTGCCTCTATGAGGACACGGCAGTTCACTCAAGATGGATAGACCTCCACCGCATGCTACACCGAGTCCTCCAGGCGATTCACAAAATGGTAATATCAGGGTACTTTCAACCGAACCCAGAACAGAAACCGTTCGAAACACCCACAACAGTCCTGAGCTTATCCATAAAACAATGAAATTACGGTTAACAAATGTAGCAGCCGATAAGTGTTATCCCTGAGACTGGCCTCCCTTAGAGGGTTGTTCCAGTGTTGGTCACCACTCATTGCAAAGAGGTAACGTCCAGATATCGACGTAAGGCTGCAAGGAATCTGAGATACATTATACGTTGTCGAATTGTGATCAGAAAAACACATTCGATCCCGTTTTATATGAAGCAGTGACTGTAAATAATAAAACACACCATTATTAATCCGTAAGGTGCCATCATGCCGGAGGACACAGTGGAGATGTGCCCTGCAAGGGCGGAGCACCGTCGTGTCCTCGTGGAGGTAATCGGCGTCAGTGACCTCTCGCGCCGGGCTCTGATCCAGAGCGAGGAGTAATGGCAGGCGGTCAACTCCTTCTGCAAAGCCTTAATGCTAGCGAAGGCGGAGGCCGCACGCGTTAGGGAACGAACGGCCTCACGCCGATCCGAGATTCCGACCCCGACTACCAATCACGGTAGACGCGGGCTTCCGGACGTCGAGCAATGGGTAGTAGTTGACCGGATCGAGCCCAATCCTCAACAGCGCGTAGTGATAGACACAGGTGTAGTTTTAGTCAGTAAAAGATTGACACGTCCTCCCGCTCCAACCAGAGCGGGAGAAGTCATTGGATGATATACACCCTTAAAAAAAGAAAAAAGGTGCCATCATCATCATTATTATTTCAGCCGAAAGACGTCCACTGCTGGACATAAACCTCCCCAAGTGTCGCTATAATGACCGCTCCTGTGAGTCTCTCATCCATCGGATTCCCGCGACCCTCACCAGGTCATCGGTCCACCTGGGGACCATCCAACGCAAGGTACCCTGTAACCCCTTCCGAAAATGTGGTCGTGTTATTTTAAAGTGAATAATTAAATACATATAGGTATTTACTTTTATCGTCTTTGGATGATATCCCTTGAATAATCACGGTCAATTAGCTTGCTACAATAATGGGAAAAAAATAATAAAAATAAGCAGTAGGATTGTTAAAAATGCCTCCGTCTTACACCAGTTTAACCATAACTGTAAACGTGGGCGATGGCCATTCTTCTGCCACTCAGAAAATTACGTAAAATACGCAATGCCATCTATCAAATTTAATATGAAGTTCAACCGTCATTGTCATCATTATTTCTACTTTAAGTCTTTAGATGGCGTTGCGAGTATCTGAATTGCTTATGGTGTCATATTTAACTTCTCGAAAACTTTGATTTCATACCGTTTGTCTTTCATATGCTTTGTTTCATTGCGATGAAACAAAGCCTAAGTAAAATAATTATCAAGTTCCACACAATTTAAATGTATAAAAGTTATCTACATCGATTTCTAAAATTAATAATACGCACTTCACTAAAAATTTTTACAGATATATTACATACGTAGATTTATAAAAAAAAAATTGTAAGCTTGCAAAAATATATAAAAAAAATCTTATTCACGATGACAAAATAGAACAAACATTTCTCCTAAGAGAGCCGTATGGGATTTGAACCACCTTCACATTACATGAAAATCTAGTTACGAAACCACTGTGCTGCGGTCTTCGATGAATAAACTATAAAATAGACGTTCTTATATAAACGTCATAATTGACTGGTAGGCTCCCTAACGATGATAGCGTGATGATTTTCGTTTTGGAAGTTAAATTTGCAGCTAAATGGAATAATGTAACATTATCGTACGTGATTTTACTCGTCGCTTTGATTTTATTATGTGTTTTGATTAGTTTTTACAAAATATTTAAAAGATATCGAATAAAAATGTCAATTTTATTTTGAAAAAATGGTAAAAGTTAATTTTAATACAAAAAAATAAGACAAAATAATGTCAAAATTTTTAACTGTAGCTGGGAATTGAACTCGCGGCAAATGTCGTTCAATACCTACATTTTGGATTATTGCTCACCCCACATAGCAAATAGCGTGATAGTTTATAGCCTATCAGTTGCCCTGACCTATAAGGATTATGTATGCAAAATTTGAACAGGATCGGTTCTGTAGTTTTTGCGCCAATTAATACCATCACAAAAGAATTTTACTGTTTTATTATATGTATAGATACTTTCGCCAAACAACATAGTTATTAGATTATAATTTATAAGTTATAAATTATAACTTTCATAAAATACTAAATAATCGAATAAATAAACGATTACCTACATAAAATTAATAACCTACATAGGTGATCGAGTCGTCAAGTTTTTAGGTATCTATCTTAAGGGCCTATTACACTAAGCGACATCGACTAAGATTTTCTGAATATCGAGTAGTGGCCCTTTATCACAAACGTCAGATCAAAGACGTTAGTTTCGGTCGAGCCAAATATTCGGCCCCTAAACTCCAGCCGAAACCAGTTTTTTTGTTGGCCGAAACTAGCCAAAAACGAAACCGGACGTTCGGTCGGTCTCAAAAAAGGTTAATATAATCTTTAGTCAGAAGACATTTTAGCGACAGAAGGGAGTGAGCATGGCAATCTTCGTAAGTCCACAGCTGCACTGTTATATTTTTGACGGTACAAAAACAGATTCTTTTTTTGATAAATTTTATCATAAAAATCTAATCAACACCTGGCTGTCGCCTTAGTAGATTTAATATTTTTTTGTCATTTTATTTATTTATTTTGAAAAACGGAACGTGATTGTTACGTTCCATTATACGGTTAAAAAAGTAGCATGTTATATTTACTATACTCTTTGTATTAAGAGTATTACATGCATATTACGTTTTTCACACCAAGAAATTTAGAATTGGTGTAAATAGTTTTAAAATTCTATGAATTTTTTATCGGTTAATTTTATGAACTGCATTTTAAGTTAATGTTGGGTACAAAAAAGGAAATAGTATAGTAAATTTTGACAAATGCAAGATGACATTTCGGTTCGTAAAACGTAACACGAACCGAATTGGTTCCATTGTGGATCTTTCTTAATTTACTTAATTTATATTATAATAATTGTACGAATAGCGTAAGAACCATGTTTAATATGTCTTTATTGAGGCAGTTTTCGAGGTGGGTAGAATTACAGAGGATCGAATTTTGTCAACATAACCTATAAAATATATCTCATATTACTTTAAAACATTCAATATGAATGTTATTTTCAGATTAGCAATATGTTCTGCTACCAAAATACCAATAAGCAGTAGAAATATAGCTACAACAGCAGCAGTGCAGTTCAAAATTACAGATCAATTATGGTATGTTATAAAACCTATTTATAAAAGTTCATCAATATTTTACTTATCAATCAATTAAAACCAGCTTAATGAATAATGAAGTAAGTCTGACTGCTTTCAATATATTCCTAAATTTTTCATACTAATGTTAATAAATACAAGCAATAAATGAATTTGAAACTTTGTTGATATTAGTACCTAGTGATTTTTGTTTACTATAAGATATACAGCAGGATGGAGAGCAGTGGAGGCCGAGTGATAACGGCCCCGACTTACGAGTTGTAGGTTGCGGGTTCAAACCCAGACAGGTGCATTACTTTGTGTCGTTCTCAAAACGGTGAAGGAAAACATTGTGAGGAAACCGGCATGTCCTAGAACCAAAAATTCGAAGACATGTAACATCCACCAACCTGCACTGGGCCCGCATGGTGGATTACGGTCCATACCCTCTAATAGAGAGGAGGCCTGAGTCCCAACAGTGGGAACATAATAAGGCTGTGTATGTATGTATGTATGTATAAGATATACATTTAAAAACATCAGAATTATTAAATAAAATACTGCATTATTTTTCTCAATTGAATGTTTCAGGGCTGAACCTATGAAGAAGAAGAAAAAAATAGACCCAGCAATTGTCAAGGCACGAGAAGAGAGACGTCGCAAGAAGCTGGAGAAACAGATTCGAAGGTTGGAGAAGAATGCTCGCCAGCTGAAGCCAATTGATGAGATGGAGGTGCCGCTTGAACTGCTTGACAACTTTAAGTAAGTAGCATTTAATTATCAAGTTCTTAAGCCTTTGACCACCTTATCAAATAAGCAAAGATTAATCAACTTTATTTGGATATTCAGAAAACAATTTTGCATGACAAAAGAAGAATTTTGTACGTCACTGTGTCTGGTTTGTAATTCCAAATTTGCCAGTCAAAGATCCAATATTAGGCATCAAAGTATTTATTATCAACTTAGGTCTAGTTTTCTTCAGAATTTGGTGTTTCTCAGGCAGGTACGTTACATAGTCTTTTGACTCCTGCACTGTGACTGAAACAAATGCATTCTGTGCTTCCGAGATCGAGAAAGAGGAATACAGTTGTTTTTGTGAGTAGTAAAGTCATAACAGTCTTCTACAAATGAGAAATACTTGTAACAAGAATTTCAGTTACAAATGAATATCTAATGACTATTAGATTTGACACCTAGCAACTGCTTGAAGATAAATGGACATAGCAATATTGATTTTGTCAAAAGAAAGACTGATCTACGGGAAGTACCTAATATTTTGCTTGACAGTTGAATATTTTTTTAAAATTAATATTATTGTTCCTAGGCTGGTGCATGGCCACCATCTCACCTAAGAACATTTTATCTTATCTTATCTTGTTGTGGGGCTGGCCCTAGGCCAGAGCCCTTCGACCTTTTTGGATCTTTTGTGCTATTCCCCTCCTGTTTATTCAACCCCTAGCCCTCCGTGCACCTTCTTAATGAGTCTTGATGGGGCTGAGCCTGTAGTCCTCTGGTCATGGAAATGAACCTAAGAACATTAGTAAAATCACATTGTATCATAAATATTTCAATACAGAAAGAAGGTATTCTATATTTAAACTTTTTTATTGTTTCCTTACAGTAAACGAAAGAGGCCACAACCAAAGTTAACAGAAGAAGTCATAGAGGCACGAGCTCTGTTACAAAAGGAATGGACACGGTACAAGCGAGAGGAATACATGGCAAATGTGGCACAGATTGATAGAATTATGGGAGCACAGCGAAGGGCACTTGATAAGCTGCTGGAAGAGTCCGAAGACTTATACAATGAGGCCATTATGGTATGTAGTTTGAAGTATAGAATTTATGGTTGCCAGGGCTGCAGGATTGTTCCTGCCTATTCTGTAGGATTCTTTTGAGGAGTTACCATGGCTCTGTAGGCTTAGACACATAACTTTTCTGTTAGCCTTCCTGCTAAACGCTAAGTACAAAATGTATGACAATGACATTACTTGTCACATCCTTTTTCTGCAGGTAATGTCAGTGCCATACATGAAACACATTGATGAAATACAGGTGGGTTTTAAAGTCGGTAAATGTCTGACTCTCCTCCCAAGAGAAGTAGTTTTTTGATGATTGGACTTAAAAAAGATTTCTTGTATTAAAAACAGAATTGCGGAATGCTAGGTTTTATGCCTGGTCTTTTAAGGTTACCCTAGTCGATACTTTTTGGGGGTATTACTCCACAGTTTGACATTGTACATACAAAATAAAATGTGATATGGTTTTATCTTATTATTAATTATGTCTTTGCGGAAAAAGAAAAACAAAAAAAAGTGCCATTAAAAAGTTATGAGCCAACAGAGATTCTGTTTTTTGATGGCTTTAACGCCACTTTAGGTGTAAAAAAGTAACAAAAATCATATAACATCTCCAAAAGAATTCAGTAACGAAAAAGCTTTATTACCGAAGAGTTCTACACAATTTATTTGTAATAGATTTTTGAAGTGGTTTTTTATAAAACTCGATTTTCCAAAGTACTACTCTCAGATGTTACGCACCGTTTAGTGTTGTTTCAGTTCGTAACTGTGATTGTGTGCATGCGAACAATACGTAGTGCATATAGGCTAGAGTCTCACTACTCATACTTTTTTTTTTTATTTGGTGGGAAAATCATCATATGACAAATCTCGCTCTTGGGCGGAGCGCGAGATAGTGTCAGACTTTTACTGACTAAAAACCCACTCCTGTTCCTTCTTTGTTTTCGTCCCAGGGCCCCGGGTTTCACTTTCACACTACCCGTGGCTCCAGTAGGCTTGGACCCTGCTGGGCCCCTACAATTTGCTGATATCTCCCTGAGGCGCGCGTGGAACAGTACGCGCCGTCGACGACTTGGGCTCGGTCCGGACGGTTACCGGACGGTCGGACGGCGAGCCATCCATTGCTCGCCGTCTGCAAACCCGCGCCTACGGTGGCCGGAAATCGGAATCGGAATCCCGGGAGCATTGGGGCCTGAGGACCGTTGCCTCACGCCATCGGCCTCCTCCTTTGCTAGCATTACTGCTTCGCAGAAGGAGGCGGCCGCCTGCCACTCCTCCTCGCTCCGGACCATGGCCTGTACCAAGGCCCGGCGCGACAGATCGCCGCCGCCGATCGCCTCCACGAGGACACGGCGTTGCTCTGCCCAAGCGGGGCACACCTCCACCGTGTGTCCCCGGGTGGTCCACACAGTGCTGACACTCAGGCGTGTCTTCTGCACGAATCCGGTGCAGGAACTTACCGTGTTCGGTGAGAACCTGCGTCATGCGGAAGGTGAGAACGCCGTCAGGTCTTTCCAACCACGCCTCAAAGAGGGGACTTACCGCCATAATTGTGGCGTGCCCATCACTACTCATACTTGAAATTATCGCTGATGGACACAATGTCAGATAAGATATCGCACTTTTTGGCCTCAACCATCCATCAGCGACTACGAGCCCGCGACTAGTTCAGCCTTAGAAGAGGTAACGATGCCCCTTCTATGTGCTGATGGTGATCATGTAGATCATCGGGGCTGTTTTAGGGAGGTAAAAATCCCAAACTTGTGCAGGTTTTGAAGGTATCCCCTCGAAAACAAAAAAAAGGTACAAGTGACTAAGATTTGATGTTATTTTTTGTTTGTCCATAGCCCGACATGCAGTTGATTCCCTACGAAGTGCGCGGCCCCGTGGCGACGCCCCCGGTCAAGGGCTACGCATCACCCGACGGCGAATATATTGACGTATCTAAGAAGTGGGATAATTAGTGTTCACTGTGCTTTAAGTAATATTATATTAGTGTAATAAAGTTATGTTTTAAATAATGTTTTATTGAAATTTCCTATTGTCTTCTTATCATACTATTAAAAAAACTGGCTAACTGCGAGTCGGATCCGCACATGAAGAGTTCCGTTCGAGCAAAAAACGGCAAAAAAATCACGTTTGTTGTATGGCCCTCCTTAAATATTTTAAAGTGAATAAAGAACTAAATATTCTGTGAATATTTGAAGTGTCTACTTGTTGCCGTTGGTAATATCGAGCACAAAACGGCGACGGACCCTTTATCTCAAGAACGCGTGGAGGTATCGAGTTGAAATTAAACCATATACTCAGTTCTGCGGTCCCTTGAAGCTGTGAAAAAATCAAACTTCGCAAAAAACGTAGGTATATCACACACTCAAGGGAATCGAAATTCATAGAGTACTTCCCGAGGACCTAGAATCCTGAAATTTGGCATGAAGCAAGGTCTCATAATAGCATAAGTATAGCAAAAAATCTAAAACTCTAATTACGTCACAAAAAAAATCTTTGTAACTCAATTTGGGAATTAAACTGGTTTACTAGGTAAGTTTGTATGGAACCTTCAGTGCGCAAGTCCGACTCGTACACGCCCAGTTTTTAGGGTTCCGTAGCCAAATGGCAAAAACGGAACCCTTATGGATTCGTCATGTCTTTCTATACGTCCGTATGTCACAGTCACTTTTTTCCGAAACTATAAGAATTATACTGCTGAAACTTGGTAAGTAGATGTATTGTGTAAACCGCATTAAGATTTTCACACAAAAATAGAAAAAAAACAATAAATTTTGGGGGCTCCCCATACTTAGAACTGAAACTCAAACATTTTTTTGTTCATTAAACCCATACGTGTGGGGTATATAAGGATAGGTCTTCAAAAATGATATTGAGGTTTCTAATATAATTTTTTCCTAAACTGAATAGTTTGCGCGAGAGACACTTCCAAAGTAGTAAAATGTATACCCCCCGCTGTACCTTCTAAAATAAGAGAATGATTTTTTTTTATTTATTTATTTTATTTAAAACGGTACACCCACTTACATTAATTAACATAGAATTTTTAAAACTTATAAGATTAAATACAATACTACATATTAACATGGAACAGTGGACATCACACAAATTTTTAGATGATAAAAATAAAAAAAAAATTATATGATGTACATTACCAGATAAACATCCACCGAAAATTGATTTGAACGAGATCTAGTTAGTAGTTTTTTTTGAATACGTCATAATTCGTAAACCGCAATTTACCTTTCAAGTTTGTACGGAGCCCGCAGTGCGCGAGTCCGACTCGTACATGTGCCCAGTTTTTTAAAGTTAACAAGAAACGCGTCCGTACCGTCTGAAGGGTTTTAACAGGTCAATGTGAACACGGCTTTCTAATTTACTATAATCTAATTGGTCATGGGGCGTGTCTAAACTGGGTGACAACGATGAGTCACTATTTTCTTATAGCGAATACGCTATAAAATTTAACTTAACTGTAAGTTTAGCTTCACTGTAAATTTTATTCCTCAGATAAAATTAATAGGCAAGTAAATTTGACTAACCGAAATAAAAAAAACCCTTATTATTTAAACTAAGTACATCCTTAGCTTTTATGAGTTTTAATAGATAACATCCAATGCATATACACCTTCGCTTGGATCTCCTCTTCATCCATTCTCATAGGATAACGACCCGGAAGAGTGGCTCGTTACGTCACCCAAGGGTAAAATCGATTTTCATGCATGATCGGCCACGAAAGATAATACCAGGCTTTATTATTTCGCATCAAAGGCTCACTTTATTTCCTGTTTTTTGAAGTAAATAGCTGTCCCCTGCGGTTTCACCCGCGTATTTGGTTATTGATCCGCTGCCTTTGGGTTGTACCGTGATCTTATGTGGCCTGTAGTCTTCTTCGATGGGCTGTCCAACCAGTAGTTATTGAGATTAGCGTTTTTCAGTCAAACAGACAAACTCTTCAGCTTTGCTCAGCCTTTATAGTATAAGTGTGTATAAAAATCACTCTAATTTCGCTCTTGGGCGGAGCGCGAGATAGTGTCAGACTTTTACTGACTAAAAACCCACTCCTGTTCCTTCTTTGCCTTCGTCCTAGAGCCCCGGGTTTCACTTTCATACTACCCGTGGCCTCCTGCTGGGCCCCTACGATTTGCTGACATCTTCCTGAGGCGCGCGTGGATCAATACGCGCCGTCGACGACTTGGGCTCGGTCCGGACGGTCGGACAGTGAGCTACCCATTGCTCACTGTCTGCAAGCCCGCGCCTACTGTGGCCGGTAATCGGGATCGGAATCCCGGCAGTTGGGGCGAGAGGACCGTTGCCTCGCGGCTCGCGTTGCGGTCGGCCTCCCCCTATGCTGACCTATGCGACCGCCAGCCACTCCTCCTTGCTCCGGGCCATGGCCTGTACCAAGGCTCGGCGTGAGAGATCACTGCCGCCGATCGCCCCCATGAGGACACGGCGGTGCTCTGCCCAGGCGGGGCACACCTTACCGTATGCTCCACCGTGTCCTCCGGGCGGTCTACACAATGGTGGCATCCAGGCGTTTCCGGATGCCACCATTGTGTGTTTCACCACCGCACGAATCCGGTGCAGGAACCTCCCGAACTTACCATGTCCGGTGAGGACCTGCGTCATGCGGAAGGTAAGGACGCCTTGTCTTTCCAGCCACTCCTCAAAGAGGGGACTTACCACCATAGTTGTGGCATGCCCAAAGTACGTCATGTAGTTTATTTACTTAGTGAAGCTACATGTAATAATAAATAGGCATGTAATCATAAATACTTGTAGTTAACTATTTTTAATCATAATTAGTGATTACAAAATAGTAGTTTACTACGCCTTACCCTGCAGGTACACTATGTCCTGGAAAAGCACATAAGATACTTTTTGTTCCCTCCTTTTGGGATAATTCTCTACAGAAGTTGCTGGCAGCAGTTGGTAAACTAGGTGTATAGACGTCTCCATAAACTGCGATACTTCAGTGCTTTGCTTATTCGAAACGAACTGTGTTAAGCTGTTTAGGGAGCAAATAAAGGCAGATGACTATATGCAAAATCAACCTATTTCCTACCTTTCGTAGCAGAATCTCAGTTACCGACCATAATAACAAGGCCAGAATGTCAAGGAAAAATCTTGGATTTCTTTTTGATTAAGGGAATTCCTTAGATATAGTCTGATACATTTCCTCAATTAATTTTGGTCACATTAAAACCAACCATTCAAATTGCTGTCTACTCATCCAGAATCATTTGTATTTTAATTCAAAGCTTTTATGATCGGTTTTGTACTAAGGGAACATTGTTATCTACCCCCGCCCTCTGTAATAAGATGCACGATAAAAAAATAATGATTAAATTCTCAGAGTTGAATAAGCAACCATTAGGTACCTACCTAAGTTGCAAAATACTCTCCCTTTTATTATTTCACTTATTATTGTTATTATGAGCCCGTTGTGTCCCACTGCAGGGCAAAGGCCTCCTTTCCGTTATTCCACTAACTATACTTAAGAAAAAAAAAAATGTGCGAACATTCTGACTCAGCGAATTCCGCATTCAATTTAAAACGCAACATCATTATTTTTTAATCGTAGATTTTTTTTTTGTAAATTATGTTAGGGTAGCAATTTACATCAATCAATGTAAAATCATGCCTACACAGTACTATAGTCTATGTGTAGAAGCTTGAATGTTTGTTACCGTCGTGACATGACCTTTGGTGCGGTCCTTTTTAACCGACTTCAAAAAGGAGGAGGTTCTATGTTCGACTGAATGTATTTTTTTTTAAATGTATTTTCACCGATTTCTCGGTCAATTGTGGACCGATTTTTAATTTCTTTTTTGATTGGAAGTTGTGATTCTGAGTTGGTCCCATAGAAATATTGTTATGATCTGATCATGAACTTTGAAGACATGGAATAGAACTCCTCATAGGATCACAGCAAAACCGTCGTAACAAGTAAAATTGCTATGTTTTTACGTGTAGTCGATGACTGACTGAAAGAAGAGGGGGGAATATATTGAACTGATGTGATGATGAAGCCTGAAGCTAGGCACCGGAACTCTGTAATAAATTAATGTAATCTAACCGTGTTTGGGATTATTAGAATAGTCATGAGATGTACTCTGGCTATAAGGTATTTAAGTTTGGCTGAGGGGTACTTTTTAGTGGTGGCACCATAACTAAAAACTGTAAACTAAAAAACTTTTTTTTATGCTGTATAGGTTCGCGCTTGTCCGCCATCTCACCTGATGGAAAGCGAAACTAAAAAAAACACAACCAACCCAACCACCCACCAACCTTTTTTTTTACTAAAAAAAAATACAACCGACTTCAATGTAAAAAAAACATTGAAAAGCGCAAAATAACTTTAATTTCGGAAGTCGGTGTTAAATAACGAAGAGACAAAACTATTATAGAAACACCAACTTCCGAAATTAAAGTTATTTGGCACTTTTCACTGTTTTTTTTTTACATTGAAGTCGGTTGTATTTTTTTTGTAAATAGTTTTTTTGGACTGCATAGAAAAGAAAGAGAAGTGCGACAACACATTTATTGCAAAATATTACAAAAAATAATGAGCTAGTAAATATATATATATATATATCTTATATCTATAAATATAAAAATCAATGCCACTTTTCGTTGTAATTTTATAACTCAAGAACGGGCTCACCTATCCAAACCAATTTCCAAAGCCTAAATTTTTAGGCTTTGTTCGGACTATTTAGTGGATGGTTTATGTGAAGTTTGCACAAAATCGATCGAGCGGTTCTTCATTTATCACATTATTAGGCGGTACGAAGTTCGCCGAGTCAGCTAGTATAGGTATAGAAACCTTTAACATTGCATATATACTAGATCATATAAGCATTTCAGTGAATTAAACGCCGCACAGATACGGACCTGACTCCCAAACCAGGAGATCCTGTATTCAGGAGTCAAGGCAAAGTCGAGTCAAATATAAAACAATCATATTTTGCATTAAGATTCGATTCATTATTATTAATTTTATCAATATGCGCATACGGGAAAAAAGGTCAACGTTAAAGGTAAGTTTGACGGTCATTTATACAATTTTTTAACGTATTTCTGAAACAACCAAGTTCTCAGAAATATATTCAAAATTAACATTATTATAATTTTTCTCGTGTCCTCATACTTAATTTGACTAAACAATTTTTAGGAAAATCAGCCACTTTTAGGTATGATTCAGACGCGCACAAAGGGTTCCGTGCCGTCCGTAGCAAAAAACGGCAATAATATTTATTTTATTCTGTCTTTAGCATTTGTTGTTATAGCAGCAACAGAAATACATCATCTGTGAAATTTTCAACTGTCTAGCTATCACAGTTCATAAGATACAGTCTAGTGACAGACGGACAGCGAAGTCATTGCAATAGGGTCCCGTTTTTCTCCCTATGGGTACGGAACTAAAAATAAATCTAGAAACTTTTTCGTGAACTGTATTTTTTGCACCAAGTAGGGAATGGCTATCTGTTTGCATCAGGATAGCACTTTTACTTGCTGTGCTCGACGGAAAGGTCGAGGTAAAAAAACCTATTGCATCAGCAGTCATATATATTGATTTACATAGTATTCGGTGATAGTGACGTTAATGATTTGCTCAATGTTATGAATGTTACAAACAACGCATTCCGGCAAGGTTCTCGTGGTCGAATAGTCATAATAATATGCAAATAAAATTAATGGGCCCCACGTAAGTATCTACGTATGGCTTGCTTGTTTTGTCTGTTTTCTTTTGATTTATTTGTAAGGAAAATAGCGTGCGATCACGTCTTGTATATACAGGATGATTTTTTCAAGTGGGCGTGTATACCTAAATCCAAAAGTGCGAATACTTTTGTATTTACATGGAATAGTAAAAAATACTCAAAGGAGACTCGGGCTCCATTTTGATGAAAATTGGCAAAACAAATTTTTTTTTTTGAAAACAACGATATCAGATTTTTTTTCGGTTTCCGAATATGTCATCATCTTCCTGCCCTTGTCCCATCTTATTTGGGGTCGGTGCAACACGTTTTTTTCTTCCATTCTATCCTGTCAACCGTCTCGTTATCACTAACTTCCTTTTCTTTCATATCACTGTTCACACAAAATGTGTGTCAAAATATTTATTTCAATACCTACACAACTATTTACAATACTGAATTAATTAAATATTCATAATATTTTTTTTTCTGATTTCGAATATGAAATAAAAGTTAATTTCGAAAAAAAAAATGTTGTGCCCTTTTTAATAACGACGGCAGTACAACTGAATCATTGGGTTTTTAAAAAATCAATATCTATATATACATATAATAAAACAGTAAAATTCTTTTGTGATGGTATTAGTTGGCGCAAAAACTACTGAACCGATCCTGTTCAAATTTTGCATACACAATCCTTATAGGTCAGGGCAACTGATAGGCTATAAACTATCACGCTATTTGCTATGTGGGGTGAGCAATAATCCAAAATGTAGGTATTGAACGACATTTGCCGCGAGTTCAATACCCAGTTACAGTTAAAAAATTTGACATTATTTTGTCTTATTTTTTTGTATTAAAATAACTTTTACCATTTTTTCAAAATAAAATTGTCATTTCTATTCGATATCTTCTAAATATTTTGTAAAAACTAATCAAAACACATAATAAAATCAAAGCGACGAGTAAAATCACGTACTATAATATTACATTATTCCATTTAGCTGCAAATTTAACTTCTAAAACGAAAATCATCACGCTATCATCGTTAGGGAGCCAACCAGTCAATTATGACGTTTATATAAGAACGTCTATTTTATAGTTTATTCATCGAAGACCGCAGCACAGTGGTTTCGTAACTAGACTTTCACGTAATGTGAAGGTGGTTCAAATCCCATACGGCTCTCTTAGGAGAAATTTTTGTTCTATTTTGTCATCGTGAATAAGATTTTTTTATATATTTTTGCATGCTTACAATTTTTTTTTTATAAATCTACGTATATAATATATCTGTAGAAATTTTTAGTGAAGTGCGTATTATTAATTTTAGAAATCGATGTAGATAACTTTTATACATTTAAATTGTTGGAATTGGAACTTGATAATTGTCTTACTTAGGCTTTGTTTCATCGCAATGAAACAAAGCAAATGAAAGACAAACGGTATGAAATCAAAGTTTTCGAGAAGTAAAATATGACACCATAAGCAATTCAGATACTCGCAACGCCATCTAAAGACTCAAAGTAGAAATAATGATGACAATGACGGTTGAACTTCATATTAAATTTGATAGATGGCATTGCGTATTTTACGTAATTTTCTGAGTGGCAGAAGAATGGCCATCGCCCACGTTTACAGTTATGGTTAAACTGGTGTAAGACGGAGGCATTTTTAACAATCCTACTGCTTATTTTTATTATTTTTTTCCCATTATTGTAGCAGGCTAATTGACCGTGATTATTCTAGGGATACCATCCAAAGACGATAAAAGTAAATACCTATATGTATTTAATTATTCACTTTAAAATAACACGGCCACATTTTCGGAAGGGGTTACAGGGTACCTTGCGTTGGATGGTCCCCAGGTGGACCGATGACCTGGTGAGGGTCGCGGGAATCCGATGGATGAGAGGCTCACAGGACCGGTCATTATAGCGACACTTGGGGAGGTTTATGTCCAGCAGTGGACGTCTTTCGGCTGAAATAATAATGATGATGATGGCACCTTTTTTCTTTTTTTAAGGGTGGAAATCATCCAATGACTTCTCCCGCTCTGGTTGGAGCGGGAGGACGTGTCAATCTTTTACTGACTTTTTTTTTTTCCGGTGGGAAAATCATCTTATGACATCCCCCGCTCTTGGGCGGGGCGGGAGATAGTGTCAGAATCTGTTACTGACTAAAACTACACCTGTGTCTATCACTACGCGCTGTTGAGGATTGGGCTCGATCTGGTCAACTACAGGACGGCTAGCTACCTATTACTCGACGTCCGGAAGCCCGCGTCTACCGTGATTGGTAGTCGGGGTCGGAATCTCGGCTCGGCGTGAGGCCATTCGTTCCCTAACGCGTGCGGCCTCCGCCTTCGCTAGCATTAAGGCTTTGCAGAAGGAGGCGAACACCTGCCATTACTCCTCGCTCTGGATCAGAGCCCGGCGCGAGAGGTCACTGACGCCGATTACCTCCACGAGGACACGGCGGTGCTCCGCCCTTGCAGGGCACATCTCCACTGTGTCCTCCGGCATGATGGCACCTTGCGGATTAATAATAGTGTGTTTTATTATTTACAGTCACTGCTTCATATAAAACGGGATCGAATGTGTTTTTCTGATCACAGTTCGACAACGTATAATGTATCTCAGATTCCTTGCTGCCTTACGTCGATATCAGGACGTTACCTCTTTGCAATGAGTGGTGACCAACACTGGAACAACCCTCTAAGGGAGGCCAGTCTCAGGGATAACACTTATTGGCTGCTACATTTGTTAACCGTAATTTCATTGTTTTATGGATAAGCTCAGGACTGTTGTGGGTGTTTCGAACGGTTTCTGTTCTGGGTTCGGTTGAAAGTACCCTGATATTACCATTTTGTGAATCGCCTGGAGGACTCGGTGTAGCATGCGGTGGAGGTCTATCCATCTTGAGTGAACTGCCGTGTCCTCATAGAGGCAATCGGTGTCAGTAATTTCTCGGTTTGGCCATCAATATGCGAGTTCGATTGAACGGGGATACACGCGCACAAGTTTTCGCCGTAGTTCATTCATAAGTTGGAGACTTTTAGGTAGTTCCCACTATGGAAAAATCATTTGTCTTATATACGGGGATATCAATTAAATACACACCAAAATATCCTAGGTAAATGAACAAGTAATTCTAACGCTTAAAATGATCAAACTGCAATAATCAATGCAAGCATGCTCTCGCAAATTCTTCATAAGTACTGTTGTGGAAGAAGATAGTTGATGATTTATTTATTTATTTATTTAATCCTTTATGCACAAATGTACAGCGGCGGACTTAATGCCTGCCGGATGATGATGGTAGTTTTGGGATTCACTTAAGGCTTTTCACTATCAGTGCACGTTATCCAGCTGAAGGTCGGTGTCCCGATTATGCTCCTTCGTTTACCTCTATCAAAGCTGTCTAACTGCTTAAACTCTTCAGTGAAAAGTTATTGAGGCGAAAATTGTTATGGAAAATAACTCTTTCGATCAATCTTGCAGCCCTAGCAGACATCGGCCCTAGAGGGCCCTATCCATTTTGCTGAAATCTCTTTGAGTCGCGCGTAGAATACTACGCGCCGTCGATTCAGGACTGCTTTGACCAGACGGCCGGACAGCACCACCGCAATCCCGTGTTTGCAATGGCTGGGAATTGCCTTGCGGCTTCCAACACCCGGAGCGTCCCTTGCAGCGACCGCTGAGGAGTCAGGATGTCCTATTCCTCATAGTTTCAGCCACCTTCTTTGATCGTAGTGCGTCACGGAAGGAGGCTACTGGTTGTCATTTTCTCCACCAATCGCCCCCATAAGGACAAGGCGGCGCCGGCTCTCCGACCAAGCGGGACTGACTTCCACCGTATGCTCCATCGTATTCTCCGGGTGATTCGCACAATGGTGAGACCCGAGTGTTTCTTCCCGCTGAATTCGACACAGATACCTTCCGAAACACCCACAACCGGTGAGTCCTGCACAAAAAGAGGAGGCCGTGACGCCTCTGTAGACACTTCTCAAAGACAGGCATTACCGCTGCGATTTGATTGTGGCTTGCTCACTGTGGCGAGGGGTTAAAATCATACAATGTTGTTTTACCAGAACATAAACCAGAAACATACATAAACTAATGACTTTTCCCTTGGGGTAGGCAGAAATGCCAACTGCTACGACCCATACTCTTTCTATTCATTGACGTTCATACATCTGGATCTGGACGAGTACATAACATGTTTCCTGAAGGTAATTTGTGTTTTTAACCGACTTCTAAAAAAGGAGGAGGTTCTCAATTCGGATATTTTTACCTTTAACCGTTTTATGTTAAAGTACAATAAATTATTGCGATGCTTTCGGAATGAATTGCAAGCACAGAGTGATTGTACAGTTTTACGAACTTAACGCAGACGAAGTCGCGGGCAACAGCTAGTTAGGAATATAATTTTATTTTATGATTAAGAATTTTAGAGAAAAGTTCTAGTTTTCATCAAAATCGGGTCCGAGGCTCGTATATTTTGCAATTCCCATATTCGTTCATGGTTTCGGATTTGGCTATCCACGCACACTTGTAAATTTCACTGTAGAATTAAATAGAATAAACTTTATTGTACACCAAAAACGTAACACAATTTATATACAAATCTAAATCTATGGGTACAATGGCAGTCTTATCGCTGACAGCGATATCTATCATCAGACAACCTTAAGATGCATCGTAAAAAACTTAAAAAATACTTCTGCGGTGTACTGCTAACAAATCACTCAAACACTATAGATAAGCATCACCGCCTTTTCTTGATGTCGATCTGACTTCAGCTGTATGGTGCAATTGACCTCTGTCGGCGTCGACTGGGGCTGAGTTCTAGTTCCTTGATAGCGTGGCATATCGCGAAGTAAATAAAACCGAAATAATAAAAATGGTTTCATATGGTAATGGTATGGAATTAGCATGAATCTAAACAAATCGCGCCCGTTTAAGTTCAAAAATGATCTTGGGTTGCCTCAAATATAAAACATTTTTTTTTTGACTGGCCTGTTGGTCTAGTGGTTAGTGGCCCTGACTGCTATGCCAGAGGCCGCGGGTTCGATTCCCACCCAGGACAAATGTTTGTGTGATGAGCACAATCATTTGTTCTGTGTCTGGGTGTAATTTATCTATAATATGTGTGTATTTAGAAATATTTAAGATGTTTATCAGTTGTCTAGTACTCATAACACAAGCTTTGCTTAGCTTGAGACTGGACGGCGTTGTGTGATAGTTATGTGAATATTATATTATATTATAGAAAAAAACGTATTGCGTCGACCCCAAATAAGATGGGACAAGGGCAGGAAGATGATGATGATGATGATATTATATTAATTTCAATGTCAAAAGATTATTGTATATGTGTATTGATTATTGTAAATGCTGACATAAGCGTGCATTAAGAAAGGATTTTCCACAATTCTACTCTAGGTTCTAAAGGTAGGTTTCTAAAGTTTGTATCGAGAAACCTACATTCACGCAGGCGATGCCGCTGACAGGATCATGTATTACGTAATTTCGTCAAGTTCACTCAGGCATACCTTATTAAATAGGTCGTCTATTGACGACAAGTACCAAACGACTTCAATGAGGTACCAACTCGTGAGCGTATCGCTTAGGTATTGCATAATTCATTCAGTTTGCCGTTTATTCTTTAAAGTGCTCAAAAACTTCCAGTTCCATTATACGAGAAAGCCTCCGCAAAAACTATGACAAAAACTCACTTCTTCCATTTAGTCGGGAAATTACTAGGCTGCAAATCTGTTGCGAATATTAAAGTATGTACCTATTATAAAATTATACAGCTGCCAGTCTCCATCCGCAATTATCACGCTAAAAATGATTTCACTGCGATCCTCATCAAAAGAGCGACGCTTTTCATTCCCGCTCCGGATCTCTACGTCATCTAAAAGACATAACCTATGATTTCAAAAGTAGACAGACGATTTTCAGCTTCAAAATCATCAGCCATAAAGTTGAATATACCGTAAAGAACGTTGCATTTTGTGACTTATCTGAATTAAGGGGAGTAGTGTCAACACTGAGGTGATTTTAAAAAGATACGCGTTCCACCTGATGATAGTCTTTTCATGAAGTTTTAATAGCTGTTGGTACCCCCTTAGAGGTTTGCCTCGGGTCTGAACATGGCACAATCTGAATGGTGCTGGTTTAGTGGGTCAAGTGTTGTCTATGATGGTGAGGACCCGACGCTGCGAGCCCTAGTTTCTTAAAGACATCTCCTAAAGGAAAGTAAGCTTTCTAGTCTAGTGCGTCACCTCAATCTTTTTCCTGTTAGCTTAGCAGCGAAAGATTCGGGACGTTTTTGCATTTTTATGATGTCGTACGATATTCGACCCTAATGTCCCATGGGGAATTAGATGAGTAAACGAACAATAAATTATTCCTATGCCGTTTCGTATTATTGCTGATCGAAAATTGAATAAGGTACTTCATATTATATTTCCAGTATTCGCCCATAGGGAGAAGTATATTTCAGGATATTAATATTGGCAATGTCGTCGATCTACCCGAAACTTGTATTGGGACTTTCAATAAAATACATTACGCTGAAATATACTCTATATTCTCTATTCTTTATAAGCTTTATGAGCGTCGGTACCGCTTCTATTGGAAATACGTTGCTTAGATTGGATATTTACCTACTTACATTGTATCATATTGGGTCTATTGGCTAAATTGACTTGCTTTTATAAATTCGTAATAAAGGGTCGTAACTAAGATTACAGTTATTTTTTTAAATTTTTGTCAGACTAGCTCTTGATGATGTGATCGTCGTTGGAGCACGTTTGGCTAGAAGTACCCAACCTATTCAATCTTGACTTAAACACCCCCAGTTTGTAGCTATCAGAAAACACAGACGCTAGCAGGGAAGCTACTCCTTAGCTGAACGCACAATAAATGGAATTGGAAATCCAAAAATTTAAGAGCACCTTTGATCAATTTCATCATATATCGAAAAATAAAATGACGTCGCTCAAAGTGTATAAAAGTTAGATTAAATTATTCATCCCGAAAACAACAATAAATATTGGCAAAGGGATAGGTATCTGGTGTTTTAGATCACATATTAGGTATTTACATAGGTACTTATATCAAACAAAGACCCTTTCCCAAAGGCAAGATAACGATACCGAGAACGCAGAATACTTTTATAACGATTGGAATATTTCAAATGTAGCAGTAAAGCGACAAATAAATCCTTAATTTTACGCATGCATTCCTCAAAGATATGCAAATAAATCGAAATTCACCGTTGAAATAGGGAATATAAATGAAAGCGAAGTGCGAAGATATTCGTTTTCGATTAATGGAATAACTTTTGGCAAGCCACCGCGAATCCTAGGGTAAGCTGTGGGGGCGAGACGTTTATTGGGTACTGTTAGAATAGCCGCTATATACTGTACTGTCAGGTCTAAGTACATTATTCACCCTATCGAGGTTCATAAATTCACTCGTAAAATCTAAATCTACTTCATTTCAAGGCAGCTGTGAAGTGGATTTAAGTCTCTCTACTAATAGATTGTTATATATTTCTCTTTGTGATGCCAGACTGTTAGCTTTTGTAAATTATTTAGGTTCTTCGGTCTTGTTTACAATATACTCTATATATTTACAAGATAGAATGGAAGAAAAAAACGTGTTGCGCCGGCCCCAAATAAGATGTGACAAGTGCAAGAAGATGATGATGATAATGGTCTTCTTTACAATAGACGTGTTTAATTGTTTACTTATTTAACTGTTATATGATTCTGCTTGATTAAGTCATCAAAGTAGATAATTGCTATCTCGTATTTATATTCGATTTTAGCTTTTGTCCGCGACTTCGTCCGCGTAGAAGTCAAAAATGGTTTTATTAGGTTTTTTGAGCTATTAAAATATGAAATACTATTTATTATCTTAGCCGTGTGCAGCGACCCTTAGTGAACTCCACTGCGGGTGATGTAACCTACGATAAACTTATTATTTGCGGTTGGTACAGTAATCGGCTCTAGTGGTCGAACCGCAAAATTAAGTTTATTTTTTATAGTTTATACTTTTCCGGGATAAAAACTGTGATAAAATGTGTGGTGCCCAGGATATTAAAGAATAATTATACCAAGTTTCATCGTGATCGAACCGGTAGTTTTTGCGTGATGCCTGAACAAACAGACGGACAGACTAATTCTTTTTTAATCACATTTTTGGGTTCGCTTCGGAGTCGGTCTAGTAACACCCTCTGCCATTTATTTTTTTCATATTTTCAATGTACAGAATTTTCACTTCTACAGGTTTATTATAAGTATAGATATTGTTTACTTGGTAATCTTTTACATATTATAAAACAAACCCAAACGGACATACAGTCAGAAGGTGACTGTATGTTCGCGATAAACTCAAAATCTACTCAAGATTTAAGTGCATACATGCATATTTATAGTAAAGGAAAGCCAAGAATTAAATAGATTTCTGTCGCGAGTGTGTCATACAATAAATGTCATATGTGCGACACGTGTGGTAGCTACACATTTTAACGGACCTAACTAACTTGAAGACCCTGCCCTAGCCAAGTTACAATCGTTTCGTTTGCGCCGAACGCTTCAAGTAGGCCACGCCTCCGATTCCTTTGTTATGACGTCATCTCAATGCTCAGTCACGTGGTCAGAGCAGAATCGGAGGCGTGGCCTACTCGAGGGGTTCGGCGCGAACGATATGATTGTAACTTGATTGATTATAGCAAATATAAAATGCGAATAAAAAATATTTTACTATACGGATTGTATCTTTCAGCTAGCCCCTCTCTCAGCTCTAAAGCGGTTAGAAACTTACCAGCTGATAGCTAGCGAGCAATCCTGTAGAAACCAATTGAAGCAAAAGCTCTGTTTATTGCGTTCCCTGATTGCTGGTTTATTTGTCAGTCCGTAATTACGCGGGATTTTCTCGCCATCTCTCCACAGACGTGATGTGAAATTCAATTATTTTGCGAATTCGCCGCCTCTGGGCTATCTCTTACCAATTTGTCCGTTTGTTCGCATTTATTTTCATGCATTAAATAAATTCGAGCGTGTAATTAACTCGTAAAATTTGGTCTTCGTCTGCTTAAACGGTCTTGCCTGCCTTAATAAATTAAAGCCTCCAGCCAGGACTTAAAACTAGGCAACTACACGATATAGGACCTCGCTTTAGGGCGTCGCTGGGGAGAGTGCAGCAAGGGACAAGTTAGATCGAACATAGATAGAAAAGAAGCTAGAAAAATGCTTCTTATCGAAGAGGCATTTTTCGCCCAATAATAAAAAAAAATGTTTCTGACTATTTTTAAGTGCTTTTATATATATTTATTCAGTAACATTTACGTGATAAATAATATCGTAAGTCAAAGCAATTCTTGCCCAAACATAGAGTCAGAGAAGATAACTTTTTTATAGTAAATTTTTTGTAGTTTTTCAGGGTTCCGTTTATGTACGGAACCTTAAAAAACTACAAAAAATGTTGTTTCAAATGTTTCGTTGGTATCTTGTGAGCCGATGTTTCAAATGTTCCGTTTGTATCTTTTGAGCCGATGTTCCAAATGATACATATCACTGTTTCGGAATATTTCAGAGATTCAGATGCAAATGTTCCAATCGCAAAGATGACACACTTTTTTCACGCCTAATATCAGTTTATATAAAGACAACTTATAGGTGCAACATAATTTAACTGTACTTGTATTTTGTATCGCGTAACGCGCACATATTAGAAATATTATAAGGTACAACACACAGGTTTTTCTTGGATTACTTTAAAACTATAATATTAACCATAAAAATAAAGTTCACTATCGAAGTGAATGTTTTTATCTACAAAAAAAAAAACAGGGCAAGTGCGATTTGGACTCGCGCACTGAGGGTTCCGTACAAACTTACCAATGATATGAATTTTGATTTCCTTGTGAGTGTCGAAATTCACGTTTCTGGCGACATAAACGGGCGTATCTTTCGTTTTCATTAACTCAGAAATTTGATTTGTTCACACCTTCAAGGGACCGCAGATTTGAGTAGTTTTAATTTCAACTCGATACTGTCATGCGTTCCCGAGATAAAGAGTCTTGACAGACAGGTCTGTCTGTCTGTCCAGACAGACGGCCGGACAGCAAAGTGATCCTGTAAGGGTTTCGTTTTTTCCTTTTGAGGCGTTGAACCCGCGGCTGCGGCTAGAGCCAGTTTTCTAGTAATAAATAAATCGTCAATAAAAATAAATAATACCGAGACGAGACGTTCAAGCACAAACCGCAAGCATAAATCATTGGCTTATCATTGGTAACAACGGGATCGTTCGTCAAAGTCATCCGCAACAACAGCGGAACGTGACTGAAAAGATTTTATATGTCGTATTTTGATATCGTCTTTTGTCATTCGGGTGTAAAAAAAAAACAATAAACTTTAAAAATATGAGATTATCTAAGTATACCAAAAGAAGCTTTTTTTTTGAAGATTTGTGAGGTCAGCAGTACAGTGACCTTATAAAGGTTCCGTATTCCTTTTAATCTTAAAAAATATCTCTTAAAAAAGATATTTGTTTTCGTTGATTCATAGTAAATAAACCTTTGCTTTTGCATGACACGCAGCCGTTGCTTGCATCCGCAGCCGGGAGTGATTCTGAGGTTGGCTGCACGTGCTACCAGTAGCAAATTTACGATTTTCGTAAAAATGTGCGCATCGACTTGCGGTCACCGCACTACTGGTCTGCGTTTGGCTGCGGCTGCAGGTCGCGGCAGCACTCGCAACTGAAGCTCGACAGCACGTGCGGCCGCAGCCGCGTTCGGAATGGTTTTCACAAAAATCCATACCTACTACTACATAGAAAACCAGTCGTGCAGCTGCAGCCGGTTTCGTGCAGCCGCCGCATGTGCTGCCTGCATCCGCTGCCTGCATCCGAGGTTCGAATGGCACCTTTACCGTGGCACTGGAACAAGAGGAACACAGGTGGGTTTTAGTCAGTACAAGTGAAACTCGCTCTTGCCTCACCCAGAATGCGAGACGGGGAGAAGTCATTTCATGATTTCACAATGAAAAAAAAAAACAAGTGATTCAAACCTATTTGCTTCCTACCAAACCTACGTAGCTCTGAGTTATAGCAGTGAATCCTTATTTTAGGATGTAGGTGTAAAATATTTATTTATTTATTATATAGTTTATTACACACTAGCGTCCCGCCCCGGCTTCGCACGGGTGCAATGCTGATTACTTCATAGTATAAAACAAAGTCGCTTTCCGCTGTATGTCCCGCTTTCCGCCAGTAGTAATTATACTACAGAATGTCTTTATATACAACGTTCACAGCTTTTTTTGTCTTTAGATAATGCAAACATGTTTTCTTTTGTGGTTGCTCTTGAAAGAGCGACATATAATTGGCCATGTGAAAAACACTCAACGATCAAATAACGATCAATAACGTTGCAACGTTGACAGTTTGACCCTGCGATTTATTATTGGTCATTGCAAAGATATCTTTACCGGAAATTGTAGGCGTTTAAATTGGAACGGTAAATCTGATGGTATGGATGGTTCATGACAATTTTAATAAGCCCAAATACTGCTAGGTTACATTGATTAATTACGGAGTTCCAGTGCCTACCTTTCGGCTCCATCATCATCACCAGTGCACTTCGATGATACCATTTTCAACATAACTGTTTAGAACCATTTATTTATTTATATTGTCATAGTCGCTTAACTGTCTTCATTGTGATATCTATGTGAGTATGAAGTTCCGTTGGCTATTTCTGGTATTCTTCATCAGTTCCACTCCATCAAATGTTACTTTTTTACTGTAAATGCTTAAGTTTTCGCATTGCGTTAAGGTTGCCTATAATATTTGAGGAGTTCCCGATTCTTCATAGACCACATCATCAGAACTGGATTTAAAAAAAATGGGACCATCGCAAAGTATATCCTCTAAGATAAAAATAAAAAAAAGTTTTGCAAATCGGTCCGTAAACGACGGAGTTCTGAGGTAACACACATAAAAAAAAAAAAAAAAAACATACAACCGAATTGATAACCTCCTCCTTTTTTTGAAGTCTGTTAAAAATGATGCTAATTGCACATTCCAAAGCGTAGATCTCTATGGAGAAGGGTTCCATGGACACACATCTTCTCCGGTACCACATCCAGTGAGTATTTTGCACTCTATTATGACAGTTTTTAATGATTTTACCAGCAAACGCGTGCCATTGCAAAGTTTAGATAGATTCAGGTTTTTTTATAAAATAACTGGACGACCTACTTTCAACACCATTTTATGAGGAGGGAATCCAGACGGGTTCAAAGAATTAAGAAATTCTGTAGGAAAAACAGTTTTACAAAAAAAAAACTGACATCACTACAAAAAGTGGGCAAGTGCGAGCCGGACTCGCGCATTGAGGGTTCCGTACAAACTTAGGTACCTATGAAAACAGTTCAATTCCAAAATTGAGTTACGAAGATTTTTCTAAGTCGCAAAAAAAATTTTTTTCTGTGACGTAACTACAAATTTACAGTTTTCAATTTTTTTCCTATACTTGTGCTATGAGACCTTGCTTAATGCCAAATTTCAGAATTCTAGGTCAACGGAAAATACTCTGTGAATTTTTATTCCCTTGAGAGTGTCGAAATATACGTTTTTTGCGAGAGAAACGTCTATTTCTATCTTTTTTTTCGTTAACTCAGAAGTTTGATTTTTTCACAGCTTCAAGGGACCGCAGACCTGAGCAGTTTTAATTTCAACTCGATACCTTCACGCGTTTCCGAGACAAACTAACAACAACGTGATCCTATAAGGGTTCCGTATTTTCCTTTTAGGTACCTACGGAACCCTAAAACACTAAAACGATCAAAATAATTTTAATTTTGGATGTCAGTGTTTCTGATATTGTTGGCTTGTTATTTAACACCGACTTCCGAAATTAAAGTTATTTTGATCGTTTTAGTGTTTTGTTTTTTATTTGTAGTGAAGTTGGTTTTTTTTTTGTAAAAAGAAATTATTTCACACTTTATAGTTGCGACACATTTATAGCCAGAGTACTTATTTCTCATGACAATTCGAATTAATCCAAACGCTGCTAGGATACATTATTTTATTATGAAGTCCCCATCCACCTCCCGGCTCCATCATCAGGTCAGTTCGATAGTTCCTTATAGGCAAAGTGCATCTGATGACAATTCTAATAAGCCCAAATACGGCTAGGTTACATTGATTAATTACGGAGTTCCAGTGCCTATTTTCCAGCTCCATCATCATCATCAGTTCACTTCGATGGTACCATTTTCAACATAACTATTCAGAACCATTTATTTATTTATATCATCATAGTCGCTTAACTATCTTCATTGTGATATCTATGTGAGTATAAAGTTCCGTTGGCTATTTCTGGTCTTCTTCATAAATTCCACTCCATAAAATGTTACTTTTTGACTATAAATGCTTAAGTTCTCCATGAAAACACCAAAATCGCTATATGGTTGCCTATAATATTTGAGGAGTTCCCTCGATTCCTCATGGATCAGGTTTTTTTTTTTTGATGTCGGTTAAAATGAACAGCTTCCAAATCGAGAACAGTTATCGACCGAGTAAGATATTTGCGTCGGCGCATCAATCTATCAAAGAATCAAGTTATTTACCGAAACCGCTATGTTCTTGTATTTTAAATCTGTAATATCTTCGAAAATATTCATTTAAATTTCACGCTATAACGGGCTATATTGATCTATATTAAATGCAAAATTTATTTAAGGTACTTCATCGGATAAAGATTAATGCTGTATTGCTTAAAATCGTTTCGTAAATAAACCATTATTTCTCGTAAAAAGTAAAAGGATAAAAAATGGTTATTGTGGGTTACACCTAAAAGATAGACATATACCATCGCGGACTTTTTTGTAGACTTTTTTAAGGTGTACAATACTGTAGTACATTATTTTGATCTATCTCTT
Source organism: Mythimna vitellina (assembly GCA_949316375.1). NCBI lineage: Eukaryota > Metazoa > Arthropoda > Insecta > Lepidoptera > Noctuidae > Mythimna > Mythimna vitellina. The sequence goes on along the minus strand of OX438703.1, from coordinate 8,280,000 downwards.
AGGGTTCAGCCAGCGTTTGCAATGTAAGTGCAAAAAAATGTGTTTATTTACGACATCACATTAGAAAACTCTAAAATCATCAGGGTTCCTCTACTATATTGTGCATGTATTATACACATAAACCTTTCTCTTGAATCATTCTATCTATTAAAGAAAACCGCATCAAAATCCGTTGCGTAGTTTTAAAGATTAAAGTATACATAGGGACAGACAGACACGAAAAGCGACTTTATTTTATACTATGTAGTGATACAAAAGGAAACTAAAACACATACAATATACATACAACATTGTGTTAACAGAAAAGCTTTTTCCAGGCAGATTTGTCGCTTTTCAATTTGGTTCAATAAGTTCGTAAACATAGAGACGTGCGAGGTGACGATGTAATTCAATTTTGATGATTGCTTCTCGGATAGTTTCGTAATTTCTTTTAGGTATGTATTTTCGATCCAATTTTGATTTCATGGCTACGTTGCCGCTATCTTTCTTTAACTTTTCTGAAATTATAATCATCGTCATCTTTCTGCACTTGTCTCATATTATAGTTATCGGCACGAATCTTGAGCGCTCGGTGAAACAGTGGGGATCGCTTTGCGCATCGTACACTTATGGCAAAGAAAATGTACACCTATTTTATTTTATTTTTTCTTTTACTTGCTATCTTCTTAATTCTGGTAGAAAGTAAAAGTTAAAAAAAAAACATAAATAGTTTAAATCAAAGTCGCTGTGTTTTTCTGTCTGTTTTTCAGTTTACAACCATACAACAGATTTTCATACGGTTTTCATTATCTTTTAGAGAATTTCTACCGGAAGGTATGCATATTGTAGCAAAGACAAAAATTTCAAAGATTTGTAACACCCCTACGAAGAAATTCCTAACATTTTACCTACTTTTGAAAGGAACTTTCTCTGTGTGCATTTTTGGTGACATAATAACCACTAATAAAATAACCCAATATCCAGGTTTCCACTTGCATTTCCATGGCACCAGTAGTCTTCGGCCCTGCCGTGAAGTCGCTGTTATCGATCGCCCCCATAAGGACACGGCGGTGCTCCGCCCAAGCGGGGTACCCCTGCACCGTATACTCCACCGTGTCCAACTACTGTTATGCTATATCGTAGATTCCAATTATGAAGTCAAAGGATATACTTTATTGACATACTTTATTCACAGACAACGGAATAGTTTTTATAATGTACCTTGCCTAACAAAATAACTTTTTTCTGTGAGTTTTAGACGGGATTTTTCGAGTGAAGTTCAGTAGCTGTTTTTATTATTCGCAAATTGATTCCAAGTGGATATTGTGATGTAAAATTGATGTAGTGTCTACACAACTGGACAATATGTAGAATCATTGAAACAATTGCGATCTCGGTGAAATGGAGCTGAAAATATTATTGACAACCTCAGGTAAGTTTGCTGAAAATATTGACTTCATATATTGGCTGCAAAATACTGCAAAAACATTAGAATTTGTTACATCCACATTCTAGTGGAATTTAAAATAATTCAAAGTGACTGTAAAAAGCAAATAAATACTTTCAAAACTTGGCTGGCACTGGCTAAATAAAAATACACAAGCCGTCCAAAGACAAAAATTAAAAAAAAAACAATATAATATTAATATTAATCATTCCTAGAAACATCTAACAGCTTGGTAAGTTGTCATTGTTAACATTAACGTAGGTAGTAAGTGCAATCCTAAAGGTGCTTTTTGAACCTCGGCTGCGGATGCTGGCAGCACATGCGGAGGCTGCACGAAGCCAGTCGCAGCCGTGTTCTGAATGTTTTCACAGAAATCCATACTATTACATAGAAAACCAGTCATGCAGCTGCAGCCGGCGCATGTGCTGCCTGCAGCCGAGCACCCTCGAATAGCACCTTTAATATCTTGCACATGAACATTTTCAATTCGAAAACCGGCACTATACATTTTTTTGAAATGTAAACATTAGCTCAATATTTTTTGTCCTTTCTAATTATTTATAGCTAATCATTATTTTTTGTCATTTTCTAATTATTTATAGCTAATCATTATTTTTTGTCCTTTTCTACTTTTTTTTTTTTTTTTTTTTTTATTCACGATAGGTTCGCGCTTGACCGCCATCTCACCTGATGGAAAGCGATGATGCGGTCAACGATGGAACGCGCTTACCTAGAAGTAACCTATTCACTCTTGACTTAAAGATTACCGGGTTGTAGCTATCAGGAAACACACACTACTACTACTAGGTACTTATTTATAGCTAATCATTATTTTTTGTCCTTTCTAATTATTTATAGCTAATCATTATTTTTTGTCCTTTTCTAATTATTTACAGCGGAAATACTTTTTATTATTATTATTTATATTACTTTTTAGGGTTCCGCACCTCAAAAGGAAAAAACGGAACCCATTGAGGTTGTTCGTTGTTGTCCGTCCGTCTTTCTATCTGTCTGTCAAGACCTTTAATCTCAGGAACGCATAGAGGTATAAAGTTGAAATTAAAACCATATACTCAGGTCTGCGGGCCCTTAAAACTGTGAAAAAATCAAACTTCGCAGTTTCTGAGGAAACGAAAAAATATATGTCTGGTACTTTCCATTGACCTAGAATCCTGAAATTTTGCATAAAGCAAGGTCTCATAGCACAAGTATAGAATAAAATCATCACAAAAAAAAACTATTTTAACGATTCGGAAAAATCTTCGTAACTTAATTCGGGAATTGAACTGTTTTCATAGGTAAGTTACGGAACCAAGATATTTTTTTAACTCAGTACGCGAGTTCGACTCGCACTTGACAAGTTTTTTTTTTTAAATTAGCCTGTTTGCTCAAGCTTGAACAATGCAACGAGGTTCATCTTCAAGGCCGCAGGTCAAGCGCAAGCTTTTTGCAACAGAGCTTGGGCGATCTTAGTTTTTTCTATCACTGATTTACACACGCCTATTTATAGGGGTTATTCATTAATTATGTCACAAGTTATGGAAAGGAGGGTGCTGATGAAGGGTCAAATTGTGTGATAAGGGGTGGGAGGAGTCATAAGTTTCATGACGTCACATTTCATAACTTATATCGAAGTGTTCATTTTTTTTTTAATATTAACGAAAATCTTAAAAACAGAATAGAATAAATATAATAATATAATAATTACACAACTATCACACAACGCCGTCTAGTCCCAAGCTAAGCAGAGCTTGTGTTATGAGTACTAGTCAACTGATAAAACATACTTAAATATTTCTAAATACATACAATAAATTACACCCAGACACAGAACAAATGATTGTGCTCAACACACAAACATTTGTCCTCGGTGGGAATTAAACCCACGACCTCCGGCATAGCAGTCAGGGCCACTAAATACTAGACCAACAGTCCAGGTCAAACTTTATTGTATACCAAAAAAGTAACACAACTTATACGTAAACTTAAATTTATTGGCACAAGTTTTACCGCTGACAGCGATATCTATCAGGGGGATCACCTTAGGAGTGCAAAAATAAAAATGGCTCGAATTTTTTTTTTTTTTAATGATTTAAACCAGTGCTTGACTGCGATCCCACCTGGTGGCAAGCGGAGATGTAATCATTGATGGTCAGGCGCACCAGTTTATTAAGAGCCTATTCACTCTAGCCTTGAAGACACCTAAATTATAGTTGGACGGGAAGACCGCAGCAGGCAAATTGTTCCAGTCCTTCGATGTACGCGGTATAAACGACGAAGCGAAACGAAATTTCAGGATTACTGTTTTAATTTAATTATTTTTAGATATCATCATTGGCTGGCTTCCATTCTAACCGGACGCGGTTGAATGACAATGTTTTACATGGAGCGACTGCATATCAGACCTCCATAGCTTGTTTTCTTGGCAACACGATATTTCTTGGATAGGCTGATGGTCAGACTTTTCTGGCATCAGATTACCTGTAACGATTTAATTATTTCTAGATGTAAAATTCTATAATATAGGACAGGAAACGTCATACTAGGGAATTTCACAAATATGACTAGCTGTGATAAGAACGCGGGGTAAAATCATGAAATTCGTGTAACGTAATTAATGGATGGCCCCATATCAGTAGGCAATGAACTTGTAAAAGGTTCAAAGTACCCAGACGCTCTTTGAGTACAGGAAAAACTTTGTAACCGATTACACTTTTAAAGTAGTCTGGCTGACTGTTGGAACCATAAAAACCTGGCTGCTGTGAAATCATTTTCTTACAATTAAAAAGAAACATATGACCTTGAGTTCTAGGGTCCCGTGTTTTCCTTCCAGAAGCGAACCCTTGGCCCCAGTAGGCTTTGACGCTGCTGGGCCCTTACGGTTTTGCTGACATCTCCTTGAGGCGCACTTGGAACACTACGCGCCATCGACGACTCAGGCTCGGTCCGGACATTTACCGGACGGCCGGACGGCGCAAGCTACCTTTATAGTATAACGTAAGCACAATTACATTGTATTGAAGTTTAAAGGTGTCTGGCGAGGGATTGCCACTACACTAAGTGTCTGGCAATGGATGATTATGATTACCATACACATTTTCTGAAAAACATATTTTTTTTTTTTAAGAATTTGGTTTAACACACTTTTGTTACCTGTCAAAGCCACCATAACTGAAACTTCGTATCAGGGCATCGTACCTAGCTGTGTTGGGGTCATGAACTGATAAACTACCAGCATTCATAAAAGAACGAAAGATTGACAGCCACGGGCTGTCACTCTATTGCGGCAAAGAGCGCCGGCCTAAAAACAACTATGTAAATGATCATTACAAGTGTCAGCGCGTTAAGTTGCGAGCGCTTTGTGTTGGTACGCATGTGGGAGGGAAAACTCCCTGATTTCCACTTTACAGCATTAAAGCTTCAGTACCCCGGCATCAGCCGTAGTGAGTGGACGTGTACCCTTTGTCGGTTGTTCTCGTGATCTCAAGTGCGAATGCGATGTCGAGTGTTAATGTGCGGAAATAAAGTGTTGAGTGAGTGTTACATAGGAATGTTCTTTGTGCATCAAGAGTAATCGTCATTGGATATTGAAATGTAAGTCAAACTAGCTTAGGTTGAAATTCATATTTTCAGTAAAATGGCTAACATAAAGGAAATGACTAATATATCCCATATTTTTTTAAATTATTTGATTGTTCTCTATTTATTTTTTAACGTTTACTTATTGCCGATAATCTCTAAACCATCTAAGTACTTCGTTAAAGTGCGTAGGTTGGTATATATTTTACAATTTAATATAATGATAAAAAAAACCATGTCCGCGCTGATCCATAATAACAATTAATTACCCTATGTACCTACAAGCAATGTATATAGTGCGCAAACCAGCTCCAGTCCCGTTGAAATCAATAAGGAAATCCTAAGAAAATAACACGTATTGTTTACAAAATTAAATATATTACGAAAGTCAGTAATGTATTTATTTATTCACCCTAACGCAAAAGGTCGACACAAGTGTAAAAATCCAACATACAAGAACAATATTATCTACATAATATTTTAAAATGTGTGAATGAAAACGGTTAAACTTTCCTTTATGGACCGCCGATTTGGAAGTTCATCTTTTTATTAGGGTTCTGTAGTCAACTAGGAACCCTTATAGTTTCGCCAAGTCTGTCTGTCTGTCCGTCCGTCCACGGATTATCTTAGTGAACGTTAGCACTAGAAAGCTGTTATTATGTACCAAGATGCATATCGATCACGCCGACAAAATATTAAAATAAAAAGTGGATAAAATGTTTTATTTGGGTACACCTACACGTAAAGTGGGGAGTGATTTTTTTTTTCATTTCAACCCTAACGTGTGATATATTGTTGGATAGGTATTTAAAAATGAATAGGGGTCTACTATAATCATTTTTTGATAATGTTAATATTTTCGGAAATAATCGCTCCAAAAATCTCAAAAGTAGAACTTTATAAAGACTTTCTAGGAAAATTATTTTGAACTTGATGGTTTGAACAGTTTTTGAAATGTTGTACAAAATAATTTCTGAAATAAGTTTGTAATTTAACCGTATATGTAAGCGTTTTTTTTTAACTTATTTTACATATTTTATTATCCTGAATGTATCTTTTTTCAAATAAAAAAAGAATTATCAAAATGGGTTCACGCAATCCAAAATTGCCAACGAAAACCCAACATACATAACCCGTCCAGTTTGTATAAATTAGTAACCCAATTTCCCGAGAGATGGCGCTGTACTGTAGGCTACTTCGCGCTGTTAAAATTTTTCCTGAGTTGGTGGGGTCGAGACGGGTATGAGCTGTTATATTATTGAATTGTTCGGTTGGTCTCTCGTTGGCATTGGTGGTATTTGTTCTTGCTATTTGTCTGTCGTTCATTAACTCTTAAGTGGGGACACTTATTGTGACGGACGCGAAACTACGGAACCCTACATTAAGCGTGGCCCGACACGCTCTTGGCCGGTTTTTGTAGATAGTACTCATAAATAGAAAGCTTTTTAGAAATTATTAAGTAGCAGAAACTCACCGTTTACGAGATATAATTTTTTAAAGTTTCCATTTATATTAAAAAATCATACGTCATTTAGGTTAGATAAATTGTCATTGTAGATGTCAAAGTTGACGTTTCACGTTTCGTTAAGCGTCCACGCTTGTTTGTGGTTTGTTTCATTAAATTTTATCATGTATTTTTTTTAATATAATTTTATTTTCACATATTAAATTTGGTATGTAATGAATGTGCACAAAAACCATGCTGTAATAAGCAATTACATTGACGTTTTACATAAAAAATAACGAACATTTGTTTACACTGTGGAACGGAACGGAACGTGAAGCGACGCCATTTTGTTTTATAGTCGTCATGACGTCATCGTCCGTCTTCCCCCCTCCCCGACCCTTAAATCGACGGTCCACAAAGGAAATTTTAACCATGAAAACAATACAAGGCCTAGATAGTTTTATTAATAATGCCAATTGTCAAAAAATCCAAAATGTACCTATCGGAGCCTGTCGGAGTCTGTGTTTCCTGATAGCTACAACTTAAAAGGTCTTCAAATCAAGAGTGAATAGATTAGTTCTAGACAAGCAAGTTCCAATGTCAACCTCATCAGCACGACCCAGTCAATAATAAAAAATAAAAAAGTGATGGGTAGCGCACTACAATATAGTGCACAACCGAAATGTCACTTGGTGTTAAAAACACTACAGCAGAGCAATCGAACAGTAGTGGCCATAGCTCAAATAAGATAGTAGGTATTATATATCTGTGGATGTGGCCCAGTAGTAACAACCTTGACTTACGAATTTGTAGGTGTAGGTTCAAACGCATCTAGGCACTTTTCTTTGCGTCATTTAATCTAGGACAACATTAGACCGACGCACACGTGTAACACGCCTGATTTGTACGTAAAAAGACGTCGCGTGGCGTGGATCAAGTGTAGCTCTACAATTTTAGTTACCATATAAAATGGATGGAGATCGATGCGCCCAGATCGGCGTGTGTGGCACGCGTGTGCGCAGTGTAGTTCTAGCTTTATTTCATCACCACTGCATTCAAGATAGAAAAAAAAATGGAGATATGTGACATCCGCCAACACATACTGGGATCGCTTGGTGGCTTACGGCCCCCCTAGCCAAGTTCATAATCTGCATCGTTAACGCTAGACGAAAACTAATAGATTATTAAACATTTGATTATACCGTTACTTAACGTTGAAATGATGTCATTTCCGTATGGGAATGGATTTCAACGTTAAGTCACGTGGTCAGAACAAACGAATAGAAAATTCGTAGCCAAGTTCACATCGTTCAAAATGATAGAATGAATTGTTATCGTTTCTACAATGTTCAACGCTACATCCTTTGTTATTGTAGAACGACATTGTAGAACGAGCGGCAGACTCAGGCGCGTCTACATGGCTACCAACTTATCGTTTTCTACAATGACTGACACCGAGGCGTTACCGATTGGAGAACGGAATTCGACACGAAACGGTTGTAACTTGGCTGGGGGGCTGTCCCTCTTCTGTGGAGGCCTGAGTCCCAGCAGTGAGAACATTATAAAACGGATTGATTATGTTAATTTATGAAAAACTACGATAATATTCTATCAGTTTTCTATTAATCATAGAGTGTCATCTAAAGTTTTGACGTTCATTTCCGACGTACCTAAGTTTAAAAGAATCAGCATGGAAATAATATCGGCTAATTTTCCTTGAAGTACGCACGTTGATAGTGTTGGATATGTTCCCAGATACGTGTCGGATCATACTAGGAAATCTGATCAATTATACATTACCTACCTTCTATTGCGCATTTTATAAATTGATGCGCAGTATCCTTTGGTTAAATGTACACTAACGGCCAAAAGTTTAGAAACAGTCTGGCGAAACCAAATAAAAAAAAACAAACCCAAGTCTAAGCGTCTTGTGTATTTGAGATTAAATGTTTGTAAACGTACCCACGGCACGGGAGTATTTACCAGTATGGGGCAACGTTTTTATCAATAAAAAGAAAGAGTACCAATAATTCAAGTGTGCTACTTGAGTTTAGTCATTTTCAGAAAAAAAAACATTTTTTTAAAATAAAATCCCACCTTTGCATAAAAAATGCACCAAACGGAGTAAATCATAAAACACGTGTATCGAAAAAATCAAGGATATTGTCAAAACTTGATGAATGTGGGACGTTAATCCTCTTGTTTTTGCGTTGTTTGCATATCGTAAACGATCGTAAAACATGATTTTATAGCCAATTATAACCGCATTTTATCGGCGTTATTTTATTTTGTTTAAAAATAGACGCACTTCCAAACTTTTGGACAGCAGTGTATTTATTAATAAATTATACTCTGCAAACCTTGGCAGTACGTGTAGTTACAATGTATTAGCAACTCTGGACATAATGCATTTCCCGAGTTGGCACGCGTACAATGCTTGTTTCGTTGGCTTGTTGATGTGACTGTTTCAAACAAAGCAGTTGTGTGACTAAGACAGTGCTGTGTTACCGAACAAACGATACTGTTTACGTTTATCAGCTGATTGATCACTCGTGCTGAATGATGTTGATAGTTATACAGTTGTAGAATGGCATTGTCGTGCTCTAAGTAGGTTAGTAAGTGGATTGTACACATAAATTTATTAACATCACAGTCATTGTGACGACGCTTGGTAATTACATGTACTTGTTATTTACCTACATCTAATTGGTACTACACAATAATTGTCACTTGTGATTAGTGTTGCCAGGTATTCTGATTTGCGCGGGATGTCCCGATATTTTGGTTTCTGGGGAGTCGTCCCGAATTGCGCCTGATCGGGATGCTAAATGTCCCGATAAATCAATAAATTAAACACATAAACATGAAATGCGTTCCTCAAAGAACTGTCAGCAAAACTGAAGGGTGCCCAGTAAGGCCGATGTCTGCTGGGGCTGCGCGGGAACGTTTGAAAGAGTGACTGCAGCCCTGGAACGCCAAGGGCATTTGAAGAAAAGGGTGTAACTAACCCTTTTTTTTCTTTGAGAAAATCATCTTATGACATCCCCCGCTCTTGGGCGGAGCGGGAGATAGTGTCAGACTTTTACTGACTAAAAACCCACTCCTGTTTCTTCGTTGCTTTTCGTACCGGAGCCGAGACTTCCTTTCAAAATCAGATCCTTGGCCCCAGTAGGCTTCGACCCTGCTGGGGCCCTACAGTTGTTGACATCTCCTTGAGGCGCGCGTGGAACAGTACGCGCCGCCGGCGACTTGGGCTCGGTTCGGACGGTTACCAGACGGTCGGACGGCGAGCCACCCTTAGATCGAGAGAAGTCATTGAATGATTTTTCACCTCAAAAAAAAGGATATTTTATTTGTCCCGATCTAAAACCCTAAATCCCGATTTGTTTTACCATCTGTCCCGATTTTAATCCACCGACCTGGCAACACTACTTGTGATGGTTGTTAACTATCTCAACAACTAGACTCGCTTGAAAATAAATTACAACATGAATATAAATTAATTGAACGCTTCTCTTATACTGGCGTGTGAAGATGTTAAAAATCTATATAGAATCTTTGGTCAACTGGTGGATCCAGTCGAAATAATTGGTATCGGTCAACCCACTCTCACTTGGGATAGGTCGAGATGTAGACAGACATTGTGTAAGAGTTGAAGAAACAATAGTAAAAAAAGTACTTTGAAAGGTACCTACCTTTCAAAGTACTTTTTTTTTCTATTGTTTCTATATCCAAATAATATTATAAGATACGTTGTAATGTTGTATCAATCAATTGCATAATTATCAAGACAATGTGAGATATTGAACTCATTATCATTATCATTTTAGCCGAAAGACGTCCAATGTCGGACATAGGCCTCCCCCAAGTGTAGCCAAAAAGACTGGCCCTGTGCGTCTTGCATCCATCGGATTCCCGCGACTCTCACCAGGTCTGACTAGGGACCGGTCCACCTTGTGGGAGGCCTTCCAACGCTGCGTCTTCCGGTACGTGGTCGCCACTCCAGAACCTTTCATCCCCATCGACCATCTGTTCTGTGAGCAATGTGTCCTGCTCACTGCCAAGTTTGGCGATTCTTTGGCCTATGTCGGTAACTGTGGTTCCCCTGCGGATATCTTCATTTCTGATGTGCTTTTTCCATTGCCCTTTGGGAGATTTTAAGTCTGGTCAGTCGGTCCACCTTGTGGGAGGCCTTCCAACGCTGCGTCTTCCGGTACGTGGTCGCCACTCCAGAACCTTTCATCCCCATCGACCATCTGTTCTGCGAGCAATGTGTCCTGCTCACTGCCAAGTTTGGTGATTCTTTGGCCTATGTCGGTAACCGTGGTTCTCCTGCGGATATCTTCATTTCTGATATGCTTTTTCCATTGCCCTTTGGGAGATTTTAAATCTTCTGATGAGGCCCATTGTAAACGACCACGTTCGGAGCGATATGTCATCATTGGCAACATGCATTGGTCATAGACTTTCATCTTAAGACAAGTTGGTCCAATAATCCAATATAAGGACGAGAAGATACCACGCAGCTTCCCGAACGCTGCCTAGCCGAGTCGGATTCGACGATTGACCTCTTTCTCGAACTTAGACCTACCCAACTGGACCGTCAGTCCCAGGTAAACGTAGTCGTTCACAACTTCTAGTGTAGAGTCTCCGATCTTGTAGGAGTGTTGTAGACATGACTCAGAAGTAAAATGGGCCTGTAATTCTTAAGCAGGGTATTGTTGCCCATCTTAAAGAAGAATACCACCACACTTGTGCTCCATGCCTGTGGCGGGTTCCCCTAGAGTATGACGGAATCAAACAACTTCTGAAGGGCCTTCAGGACTGGTTTTCCACCCACCTTTAGGAATTCGTTGTAATTCCGTTCTCACCTGACGCTTTGTTGTTTTTCAACTGTTTCAGAATCATCCTTATCTCGTACAGGCTGAAGCCCGGGATATCTTCGGTATAGTGTCGAGACAATCTAGCTCTTGGGTCGTTTGCTAGATTTACAGCGCGTTTGTAGATAAACATGTACAACTGTCTATAAAATGCTTCGATTCCTCGACAGAAGCTCCGATTTGGAGGATATGACTAGCATCGTCGGTCTTCAGTTTCGTGAGCTGGCTCTGCCCAATAGACAGATCTCGTGAAAATACTTTGGAGCTCTTATTCCCCTCAATCGCGTCCTCCGATAATGAAGTGTAAGTTCAAAATAGGTTCAGAATTTATGTAACTAAATATCCTCGTGATCGAACTCACGAAATAACACGCTTTACAGCGAGATTAAGAAAGTCGTAAAGTAAATTTTGGCATTTATTTGAAAACTCAATTTAATATTAGATCATACCGCGCGAAGGTCGTAGCAACTGCAGACGGTTCTCATTTCGAAGAAAAATAAAAATAATTTGCGAGAAAAGTGTTGTGTAGACTTAGTAAAGACCTTCTTTACTTGAACAATTGAAACTAAATAGGATCATTGGAACATTTAGAAGAAAAGAGGGCCTAAATAAGGGTTGTACTTATGTAAGGAGGTTTTTGTTTTGAGGTGGGAAATCATCAAATAACTCTTCGCGGGTGGGGTGAGAGGGAATGTCAGAATCTTACTGACTAAAACTCACCTATGTTCCTTCAGTTGCCCTTTGCGTTCCAGAGCCGCGTTAACTCCTTCGACCAACTCTGCAGCTCTGGCAGGCATCGGCCCTGACGGGTTCCGTCAATTTGGCTGATATCTATTTGAGTACGCGAGGAACCAAACCCGTCGTGTTCCTCTGGGTTTGGTTCATATCGCACAGTGATGCACCCATTGCTCACTGCAAATATTGAGTAGTAATTTCATTCGGTCTTTTCGAGACGCATAAGACAGTCGGTCTATAATCTCAATTCCGGTGTGTGACATTCAAACAGACTGGTTTAGACGCAGTCACCATATTAGTGCTAACAACCACGCATTGACAAGATTCCAGTCGACATCGAAGTATTGTTTATGCGCCAATTATGCAGGTATTTATTGAGTACCTACTTACATGTCTACTAAGGATTCCACGCGCGCCTCAAGGAGATGTCAGCAAACCGTAGGGGGGCCCAGCAGGATCGAAGCCTACTGGGGCCAAGAGTCTAATTCTGAAAGGAAGACTCGGCCCTGGTACGAAAGGCAACGAAGGAATAGGAGTGGGTTTTTGATTTTCCCACCAACAAAAAAAAATGTATACTAAGGTGTTAGATATTATTTACGCATCAAAGGTACAGTTTTATTCCAAATCAAGTTACTTTTAGGGTTAAAACAAAGGACTGTTTTAAGATTTTCAATAATAACTAGCGTTACCAAATGCTTTTTAAGAAAAATAACGTATATCTCATTTTTTTGTAGGGAAAAAAAGTATTTGAAAGAAAAAAGTATTTTTCGTAATAAAATTATTTATTTGTTAGGTACTTCTTCTTTTGAAGACATATTTTTGTGTGCTATACTATGCTGTTCTAGCACACACAAACAGTTTTTCTCTATCCTGATATTTTGGAAACTATATCTACTTGCTTTCAAGCACTTAAAAATTAAATAAGCACATTGTTTATTTGGTTTTTTATTTATTTATTTAAACTTCATGTACAGTGGTGGTACATAGGCGGACTTAATGCCACAAAGCATTCTCTGCCAGTCAACCATTGGGTTAAAGAGACAAAAACTGTGGTAGGTGTGCACAACAAATAAATAACAGACATTTTTTTTCTTGTTTCAACGTAGAAGTATTTATAATAGTTCACTAATTATGCATAATAATATAAGGGTTTTATTTTTATGCTAAACGTCACGTAGTCAACAAGTCGATCTTGCGTTGTCATGAGTAGTTTATTAAGGAATGACGGGAAAGAGTGCGGTGTGTCACCAATGCACTGTCTTCGCGCTTGAACGACTCGCACTCGCATTTGGGACCGGCGCGTGGGCAACGCAAGGCATGCGTGCGAGCAACGGGTGACCATCGAGTGGTCCACTCGATATCCGGGCGAGGAACTCCGGAGTGGATGTTGTGAGTGTATATTTATAGTACTCTATACAAACAATACTAATCGACTGACATGAGGTGGTGTCGGGTGGCTGCAATGACCTTTAATGCTACCTACACCATAGACTTGATGACGTAATACTTCTCTTGTATTCTAGTTACTTGAACTAGACACTAGGCAGCCTTGTTCAATGTTTCCTGGTGCTAATCGACTTGCAGTGCAAATTGTCGATCAAGGCCTTAACATACCTACCAGACAGATATCACAAATATCGATTGTTATTCGAGTAGGGAATACATATTCATTGTCCCGATGTCTACATCATGTTTGTACTACACAATGACCTCGCTTATGCTCAGGTTCAAATGTTCGTGTAGCTACAGGTAGGTACGTAACATGAGGAGATTGCAGAATAATTAACGTCATGTATCAATTGATACGCCACCCATCTGCATTTTTACTGCGATTACTTGAAACAGGGATGTTATGGGATATATGATGTATCTGAATACGGTTTTTTATGATAAAAACTAGTGCTTGACTGCGATCCTACCTGCCCCCCTAGCCAAGTCACAACCGTTTCGTTTCGATTCTCTTTTCGTTGATCGCCTCGAGTCGGTCACGCCTTCTATTCCTTTGTTCTGACCACGTGACTGAGCGTTGAGATGACGTCGGAATAAAGGAATCGGAGGTAAGGATGCAATTGTTGATGGTGAATCAGACTAGTTTATAGCTAGTTTGGAGTGAATAGGCTCTTCGCCTATTCACTCCAAACTAGCCTTGAAGACACCTTAAATTATAATAGGACGGGAAGGCCGCTGCAGGCAAATTGTTCCAATCCTTCAATTATTATTATTATTTGGAGATGTTTAGTTTGGAGATGTTTAGTTTGTTCAATCGATTTTTAAAACAGTTCTATGTAGAAGCTTTTACAATATTTTCCGAGATCCTGTTCCATGCCATTACTACGCGGTTAGGTAGAAATTGCTTCCCGAGATAAGGGTTTTGACAAACAGACAAACGGACAACAAAGTGATTATATAAGGGTTCCGTTTTTCCTTTTGAGGTACGCAACCCTAAAAATAATATAGATGGTACCTGAAGCTAGCCTATTCCCTCCGCAATAATAAATTGGACTCACATAATATCGCTACGTGCTGTATATATGTTTATGCGACTCCAATTTTTTCAAAAGGAGCTTCGAATTTTCCAACAAAGTGGAATTAATCTGTTACTGTATTCGCCTTTTTCTCTCTCTTTTATTGCACCTACCACTACTTTTCTCTGCATCACCCAAAAGTTGACTGGTAGAAAATGCCTAAGGCATTCGCAGGCAAGGCAGTCCGCCTTTGTACTTTTGTATGCATAACGCTATAAATAAACAAATAATGAGGTCTTACCAAAAAAAAAAACACGAAAGTTCTTACAAGGATATCTCTACTCTTTTTTCAAACAAAGTTGTTCCCTGTTATTCGTTAAAAGTTATGGAAGTGTTTTAGATGAATTTCTCGTCCACTTAAGCTTATCTTGACATTTGCCTAATGGAACAGTTACTTTAATTAGGCGGAAGTTCTTTGTCGTAATCGATTTTTTACGCGTTCATGTCGAGATACTATCACTGCTAACTGTTCTTCAACGTTGACTGTTATACTGACGTGCTTGCACAAATCTCTATAAACGAATTTCGAATATTACAACAAAGCTTAATTTTATATTTGTACGTAAAAATATCCCTTAAGACGATTGGCGTAAGAGTCTTTTACCTAAAACGTAAAAATGTCCGTTACGTTAATTGATAATTCTAGTATCGATATGCATATAAAACGCGAAGACCTGAGTCACTCACTATTAGAGCTAAAGAACATACATTTTATTTTATCGGGTATTTTATTATTTATTTCCGCTGCAATACTAAAGAAGCTTCTCGTCATAAGAGACGTTTTACATTTCACAAAGTATAAATAATTATTATATTAAGCACGCATATGGGTGTTTTCTTTACTGTACATAGTTTCTTGAATAAATGTGGATATTTTTTTACAAATAATGCAAGATGTATAAAGCCGGTAGAGTTAATATTTTTAAATTTAAAAATAAGGAATGCAACTATTTCTTGTTTTTAAACCACACATACACCGTACGCATCTTTGCTGCATCCTGAAAACAAGTTCCCTATTTGTTGACTGTCCCCAATAATTAACCATGATATGCCATCAACAGTGTATCAATATTTACTTTTTTTGAAAGTAGACATAACAAATATGCTGATTTACTTATCGCTTGCAAATTTTCTCCAAATGAAAGTTATAATAATATTCCACAACCATCACACAACGCCATCTAGTCTCAAGCTAAGCAGAGCTTGTATTATGAGTACTAGACAACTGATAAACATACTTATATATTTCTAAATAAATAAATATTATAGATAAATTACACCCAGACACAGAACAAATGATCGTGCTCATCACACAAACATTTGTCCTGGGTGGAAATCGAACCCATAATCTCTGGCATAGCAGCCAGGGCCACTAACCACTAGACCAACAGGCCAGTCAAAAGTCGGCTTTTCATCTATAGTTATACCCAAGAACTTCGCGGTATTAACTTCCCCTATTTTATAATTATCATTAGCAACACTAATTAGTTGTTTCTCAAACCGTTGATGAAAGTGTATTATATTCGTTTTATTTAAATTAATTATTAGATTATTATCATTAAGCCAATTTATTATTTTATTTAAAGAATTAATTATGTCATTTTGATAATTGTTTGGATAATTACATTCTATAATAGCCATGCTATCGTCTGCAAAGAGTACCATTTTTTGCCCTATGAATTTTGGGAGATTTATATTTATTTATTTAAAACTTTATGCACTAATGAAACATTGTACAAAGGTGGACTTAATGCCTTAGGCATTTTCTACCAGTCGACCTTATATATATCAAGAAAAACGGTGGTCCTAGAATTCTACTTTGAGGTACACCAAATTTTATGTACCTTAGTTCAGAAGTATGTGTGATTTCTAATTTTGTTGTAGGACATATTCTAGAGATTTCCGTACATTGTAATCTGTCACTTAAGTATGATTCTAAAAGCTTAAGTATGTTGCCTCTAATGCCATAGCTATGTAATTTTTGCAATAAAATGTTATCATCTACAAAATCAAATGCCTTCGTCATGTCTGTGTATATTGTACAAACAAGGTTTTTTTTTATCGACAAATGTCAAGACATTTGATAATAGGTCAAACCGTGCCATATTGACATTGACATTTTGTTTCTGAATTCCTTTTGTTCCTTGCAAAATACTGTATTAGTGTTATTATGTCTTATTAGTATTTTTCTGATGTTGTACACTGACTGCCCTAAATCTCCTTTCTTTCAGTCCATCCAAAGGTTGTCTGTAAGAAATTGTCCTGTGCGATAAGATCGCCCATTATACACTTATTTTTAAATATGTTTGTCCTGTATTTCTGTTGTGTGTCTTTATGTAGTGTACAATAAAGAATTTAATAAATAAAGAATAAAATAATTTAAATTTTTGAATTAAGCATAAATGAAATTATAATTTACTTTATGTATTATTTTTGAAAATAACGGAATTTTAGCAATTGATCTATAATTTTTAACATTAGTTCCGTCATTTCTTTTAAAATGGCGCTTAATTATTACTTTCTTTAAATTATTTCGGAATATACCATCAGAAATACAGAGATTGATTACATGTGACAGTGGTTTCGCTATTACTTCCTTGAAAGTCAATCAAGTTTGAAAGTTCAACCCAAGTCAAACCAAAGCCAAAAAAACCAAACCAATTTCACTAAAGTGATAAAATATGTTATCACGTTGGTTGAAATGCCATCATGTCCGACAGTGTTTGTGTTTTTAAGGCTGGTAATTATTTTAACTGTCATCCTCTACTACAGGCATCATAAATGACGAATGCGATGTCGAATTTTGACTAAAAGGTTTTTTTGTTGACGTACAATTCGTTTGTTGATATTTTCGACAGTCTCAATAAAATATTTATTAAATTCGTTGACTATATCCAACGGGTGGGTTACAATTAAATTTATTCTTTTTTAGAGATAATATTGATTCTTGGGGCAAACAATATTTTGATTTCTTTTTTACTTGCCAGGCCGCCCTTGATTTGTTTTGTGAAACATTGATGAAATGGTTATTTTGAGTTTTCTGGGGTAATTTTATATTTTTTCCGTAATTTTTTTTTTAAACTTGTATATTTTTTGAATTGGGATTAAGTCTATACGCCCAGAGTAGCTGACTCTGTTTTTTACTGCATAATTGAATTCCACGAGATAAACATTTAATCTTCTTATTACTAAATATAATATTTTTCCGGTAAGTATAATCGATATAATAACGAAAAGTCAACTATAAATTTGTTGTAACACTCGTTTGCATCTTTGGCGTTGTATACTTGCAAGAAAGATAAACAATTTAAGAGATTTTTGAATTTAGATAAATTACATGCTGAAATGTCTTGTTTCTTAGTTTTCCAAAATTTTAGTGTACAGACTTTGTTGATAGGTATTTTGAGTAACTGAGAAGTATGATCCGATGGAACTAGATCGATTATTTCCGCTTTGCATTCTTTTCGGTAAGAGTGTGCAAAGTTATCTATACAAGAATTGCTACTTAACCTGGTCGGTTCATTGAGGACACGTATAAGATTACACTGTAAAAGAAACATTTCAAATTCCAATGCACTTTTCTTTCTTTTTGGTACGAGTAGATCGATATTGAAACGTTCTGTTAAAATTATATTTTTATTTGTAAGTGAAAGAATTTTTTTCAATTTATCGTCCAATTTTTCATAAAAATAGCGTGTTGCACAGTAAAATTTAGTTTATCTATAAACACAGATAATAATATACTATGAGATATCAGCTTAATACCACAGCACTCGAAAACATCGGTCAATGATTGTTTATCTACTTCCGTTAACTCTCTATAATGTACAAAACGAACGAACAAATATACAGGTTCCTCCTCTTTTAATATGTTTCAATATATAGGCAATAATTAGGTAGATGTAACAAGCTCTCAGTACCTGTTTCATCGAAATGTTCTGTGATGCATATAACATCTATATCGATTCCTTTATTGAAAAGCCGTTCTAACTTAATTGTTAGTAATTATAATTTTTTTTCCTGTAATGAATGCAAGTTTGGTAGTTACCTAAGTTTGTTATAGTTTAATTGTCTTTACTGAGAGATCAAAAAAATGTAGTGCTAATTCAATATAAAGGCTAGGGGGTTCTTAGTCAAAAGTGATTAGGTTACTTTAGGCAAGCGTGCTCCATCGTCGATACGATGTTATCGCCGATGGAGCACGCTTACCATCGGGTGGGATAGTGGTCAAACGAGAGCCTATAAATCACAGGAATATTATAAAGGCGATTTGTGAGAGTGTGTGGGTGTGTGTGTACGTATGTATGTTTTTTACTTCTTCATGGTCAAATGGCTAGATTCGAAATGGCTGAAATGAAAATGCCAATGAAAAGGCTTCAAATGGCTGGATTTCGATTAAACTTGGTATACGGGTAGACTATGTCCTATGACTATGTCCTATAGTATATATGATACTTTTTATCACGAGAGTATATTTCCTTGGGACAATGTTCTACCATCATGCGGACGTAATTGCTGGCAGCAACTATTTTAATATGGATAAAAAAACCGGTAAAGTGCGAGTCGGATTCGCGAATACAATGGTTCCGTACAAGCTTACCTATGAAAATCAAGGTCAATTTCCAAATTGAGTTACGAAGATTTTTCTGAATCGCAAAAAGTTTTTTGACAGTTTTCAGATTTTTTTCTATACTTGTGCTATGAGACCTTGCTTCATGCCAAATTTCAAGATTCCAGATCAACGGGGAGTACTCTATGAATTTTGATTTCCTTATGAGTGTCGAAATACATATTTTTTTGCGACATAAACGGGCGTATCGTTACGGCGGATCCGCAGACCTGAGTATATGGTTTTAATTTCAACCCGATTCCTCCACGCGTTCCCGATATAAAGGATCTTGACAGGCAGACCGACAGACAGACAGAAGGTCAACAAAGTGATCCTGTAAGGGTTCCGTTTTTTCTTTTTGAGGTACGGAACCTTAAAAACGAATTTGTGAGAGAGGACCGTTCAATTTGATTTTTCTTTTGTATGATAAATCATTAAAAAACTTCTCTGATTCTGGATGATGTCAAACTTTTCCTGACTAAAACCCACACGTGTTTCTTCATTGGAACCACGGGTCGGGGGTAACTCTCGAACAAACCCGCAGCCTATTCAATTTGACTTAACTTATCTACAAACAAACATTGATTATCCAAATTCAATTTAGATACCTACAATCACATTGGACTAATTAAGCTCTCACAGTTAAGAGTCGCGGCGTCGTGTGAACACGACTGTCATGCGACGATAATTGGATTTGAGAATATGTTCGTGCAAACATGTGAGTGCGCCACGGAGGAAGAAACAAATGAAGTGCGTCCGAAATTTAATAATATTCTACAACTATCACACAACGCCATCTAGTACCAAACTAAGCCAAGTTTGTTTTATAAGTACTACACAACTGATATATATATATATACTATACTTATTATATATTTCTAAATACATTTATATATTATTAGATTAATTACACCCAGATACAGAACAAATGATCGTGCTCATCACACAGTGGAGTGGAGCGGAGAAGACAGTGAAAAGTGTTTCCATTGAAACGGTGCAGAGCGGAGTAGATTTGAGCTTCCCTCCGCTTTGTGTTCTCCTCTCGGTACCCGACTTCGTTCTGTCCCGATCCCGTTCCTTCCGCCCCGCTCCACTCCCCACCCCTCGGCTCCGCTCCCCTCCACTCAGCTCCCCTCCGCCCCCTCCATTCACCTCCGCTCCGCTCCCCTTCATGCCCCTCCGCTCCGCTCCCCTCCACTCCCTTTCGCTCCGCTCGCCTCTACTCCCCTTCGATCCGCTCTCCTCCAATTTGCTCCGCACCCCTCCGTTCCGCTCCGTTCCACTACACTCCGCTCCACTGCGCTCAACTCCGCTATATTAGAATCGCACTCTTAGACTTGTTTGCAATATTCTCCAGAGACAGTTCGCCTAATTTGTAGAATCGTTTAACGGTCGCACTCCATTATTAGTAGCTCCGTGTTCCACAGACAATCTAACGCTGTTTTATTCAGCTGTGATTCGTTCGCAGGATTTAGGATTGTATTAATAATAAATAGCTAAGCCGTTTTTGCTGAGGTTTGGGTTTAGGTACATAAAACCCTTTGTCAAAAATTCATAAGGCACAGAATTATAAATTGCGTTTACTTATGTAGATACTCAAAACAGAATAAAGTGCACCCGTCAAATTCTACAATAAATAAAATTACTCTTGTCTTGTGTATGTGATAATTTGCACCTAAATGTTAAAAAAAAAAATAATTATAATGAGCCTTTTGTGTCCCATTGCATCCCGCGACTTCGTCCGCGATAAGTTCGTAAAACTGTACAATCACTCTGTGCTTGCAATTCATTCCGAAAGCATCGCAATAATTTATTGTACTTTAACATAAAACGGTTAAAGGTAAAAATATCCGAATTGAGAACCTCCTCCTTTTTTAGAAGTCGGTTAAAAACGTAAATTACCTTCAGGAAACATGTTATGTACTCGTCCAGATCCAGATGTATGACCGTCACTGAATAGAAAGAGCATGTATGGGTCGTAACAGTTGTCATTTCTGCCTACCCCAAGGGAAAAGGCATATGTATGCATGGACATATGTATGTTTTTGGTTTATGTTCTGGTAAAACAACATTGTATGATTTTAACCCCTCGCCACAGTGAGCACGCCACAATCAAATCGCAGCGGTAATGCCTGTCTTTGAGAAGTGTCTACAGAGGCGTCACGGCATCCTCTTTTTGTGCAGGACTCACCGGTTGTGGGTGTTTCGGAAGGTATCTGTGTCGAATTCAGCGGGAAGAAACACTCGGGTCTCACCATTGTGCGAATCGCCCGGAGAATACGATGGAGCATACGGTGGAAGTCAGTCCCGCTTGGTCGGAGCGCCGGCGCCGCCTTGTCCTTATGGGGGCGATTGGTGGAGAAAATGACAACCAGTAGCCTCCTTCAGTGTAGCACTACGATCAAAGAAGGTGGCTGAAACTATGAGGGATAGGACATCCTGACTCCTCAGCGGTCGCTGCAAGGGACGCTCCGGGTGTTGAAAGCCGCAAGGCAATTCCCAGCCATTGCAAACACGGGATTGCGGTGGTGCTGTCCGGCCGTCTGGTCAAAGCAGTCCTGAATCGACGGCGCGTAGTATTCTACGCGCGCCTCAAGGAGATGTCAGCAAATCGTAGGGGCCCAGCAGGGTCGAAGCCTACTGGGGCCACGGGTAGTGTGAAAGCGGAACCCGGGGCCCGGTCCGGACGGTTACCGGACGGTCAGACGGCGAGCCACCCATTGCTCTCCGTCTGCAAGCCCGCGCCTACGGTGGCCGGAAATCGGGATCGGAATCCCGGCGGCGGTTGGAGCGTAAGGACCGTTGCCTCACGCGATCGGCCGCCTCCTTAGCTAGCATTACTGCTTCGCAGAAGGAGGCGACCGCCTGCCACTCCTCCTCGCTCCGGAGCATGGCCTGAACCAAGGCCCGGCGCGAGAGATCACCGCCGCCGATTGCCCCCACGAGGACACAGCGTTGCTCTGCCCAGGCGGGACACACCACCACCGTGTGCTCCACCGTGTCCTCCGGGTGGGCCACACAGTGGCGACACCCGGGCGTCGTTTCCGCACGAATCCGGTGCAGGAACCTCCCGAACTTACCGAGTCCGGTGAGGACCTGCGTCATGCGGAATGTGAGGACGCCGTGAGGTCTTTCCAACCACGCCTCAAAGAGGGGACTTACCGCCATTATTGTGGCGTGCCCAATCATTTTAAGCGTTAGAATTACTTGTTCATTTACCTAGGATATTTTGGTGTGTATTTAATTGATATCCCCGTATATAAAACAAATGTTTTTTCCATAGTGGGAACTACCTTATGAAGAGTCTCCAACTTATGAATGAACTACGGCGAAACCTTGTGCGCGTGTATCCCCGTTCAATCGAACTCGCATATAGATGGCCAAACCGAGAAATTACTGACACCGATTGCCTCTATGAGGACACGGCAGTTCACTCAAGATGGATAGACCTCCACCGCATGCTACACCGAGTCCTCCAGGCGATTCACAAAATTGTAATATCAAAAGTACTTTCAACCGAACCCAGAACAGAAACCGTTCGAAACACCCACAACAGTCCTGAGCTTATCCATAAAACAATGAAATTACGGTTATCAAATGTAGCAGCCGATAAGTGTTATCCCTGAGACTGGCCTCCGTTAGAGGGTTGTTCCAGTGTTGGTCACCACTCATTGCAAAGAGGTAACGTCCAGATATCGACGTAAGGCTGCAAGGAATCTGAGATACATTATACGTTGTCGAACTGTGATCAGAAAAACACATTCGATCTCGTTTTATATGAAGCAGTGACTGTAAATAATAAAACACACCATTATTAATCCTTGCCACGGGTAGTGTGAAAGCGAAGCCCGGGGCCCCGGGATGAAGGCAAAGAAGGAACAGGAGTGGGTTTTTAGTCAGTAAAAGTCTGACACTATCTCCCGCTTCGCCCAAGGGCGGGATTTGTCATTAGATGATTTTCCCACCTAAAAAAAAAAAAAAACCATTATTATTCCGCAAGGTGCCATCATGCCGAAGGACACACTGGAGATGTGCCCTGCAAGGGCGGAGCACCACCGTGTCCTCGTGGAGGTAATCGGCGTCAGTGACCTCTCGCGCCGGGCTCTGATCCAGAGCGAGGAGTAATGGCAGGCGGTCGCCTCCTTCTGCAAAGCCTTAATGCTAGCGAAGGCGGAGGCCGCACGCGTTAGGGAACGAACGGCCTCACGCCGAGCCGAGATTCCGACCCCGACTACCAATCACGGTAGACGCGGGCTTCCGGACGTCGAGCAATGGGTAGCTAGCCGTCCTGTAGTTGACCGGATCGAGCCCAATCTTCAATAGCGCGTAGTGATAGACACAGGTGTAGTTTTAGTCAGTAAAAGATTGACACGTCCTCCCGCTCCAACCAGAGCGGGAGAAGTCATTGGATGATTACCACTCTTAAAAAAAGAAAAAAGGTGCCATCATCATCATTATTATTTCAGCCGAAAGACGTCCACTGCTGGACATAAACCTCCCCAAGTGTCGCTATAATGACCGGTCCTGTGAGTCTCTCATCCATTGGATTCCCGCGACCCTCACCAGGTCATCGGTCCACCTGGGGACCATCCAACGCAAGGTACCCTGTAACCCTTTCCGAAAATGTGGCCGTGTTATTTTAAAGTGAATAATTAAATACATATAGGTATTTACTTTTATCGTCTTTGGATGGTATCCCTTGAATAATCACGGTCAATTAGCTTGCTACAATAATGGAAAAAAAAATAAGCAGTAGGATTGTTAAAAATGCCTCCGTCTTACACCAGTTTAACCATAACTGTAAACGTGGGCGATGGCCATTCTTCTGCCACTCAGAAAATTACGTAAAATACGCAATGCCATCTATCAAATTTAATATGAAGTTCAACCGTCATTGTCATCATTATTTCTACTTTGAGTCTTTAGATGGCGTTGCGAGTATCTGAATTGCTTATGGTGTCATATTTTACTTCTCGAAAACTTTGATTTCATACCGTTTGTCTTTCATATGCTTTGTTTCATTGCGATTAAACAAAGCCTAAGTAAGATAATTATCAAGTTCCACACAATTTAAATGTATAAAAGTTATCTACATCGATTTCTAAAATTAATAATACGCACTCCACTAAAAATTTCTACAGATATATTACTCGTATATACGTAGATTTATAAAAAAAAAATTGTAAGCATGCAAAAATATATAAAAAAATCTTATTCACTATGACAAAATAGAACAAAAATTTCTCGTAAGAGAGCCGTATGGGATTTGAACCACCTTCACATTACATGAAAGTCTAGTTACGAAACCACTGTGCTGCGGTCTTCGATGAATAAACTATAAAATAGACGTTCTTATATAAACGTCATAATTGGTTACCCTTGGTTGACTGGTAGAGAATGCCTAAGGCATTAAGTCCGCCTTTGTATCTTTGTGTTGCATGAAGTTTAAATAAATAAATAAATAAATAAATAATTGACTGGTTGGCTCCCTAACGATGATAGCGTGATGATTTTCGTTTTAGAAGTTAAATTTGCAGCTAAATGGAATAATGTAACATTATAGTACGTGATTTTACTCGTCGCTTTGATTTTATTATGTGTTTTGATTAGTTTTTACAAAATATTTAGAAGATATCGAATAGAAATGTCAAATTTATTTTGAAAAAATGGTAAAAGTTATTTTAATACAAAAAAATAAGACAAAATAATGACAAAATTTTTAACTGTTGCTGGGAATTGAACTCGCGGCAAACGTCGTTCAATACCTACATTTTGGATTATTGCTCACCCCCCATAGCAAATAGCGTGATAGTTTATAGCCTATCAGTTGCCCTGACCTATAAGGATTATGTATCCAAAATTTGAACAGGATCGGTTCAGTAGTTTTTGCGCCAATTAATACCATCACAAAAGAATTTTACTGTTTTGTTATATGTATAGATTCGCATAGTCTTGTAAATTGAAAATGTATAATAGGTATAAATTTGCTTGACTGGCCTGTTGGCCTGGTTGTCAGTGACCCTGACTACTATGCCGGAGGTCGTGGGTTCGATTCCCACTCAAGATAAATGTTTGAGTGATGAGCACGATCGTTTTTTCTGTGTCTTTGTGTAATTTACCTATAATACGAGTATGTATGTATTTAGAAATATTAGGTCTTTAACTATGAAATTGCCGCTTTTTAAAACGGGTTGCTTTGAAGTGTTATATTTTTTGATTGACTTGGAATTATAAGTTTAAATAAAATTTGTATTAAAGGTACGTTATTCTTTTTACGAAATTAGGTATTTATTGGTTTCTTTATGTTTTGTATTTTCTGCAATATCTGTTTTTTTTTTTTTAAATTTCAAATCCTTGATAGTTATTTCTTCATTGTGTGTGTGCCAAATAAACGTGTTTTCTTGCTTTTTATCAATCTTACTTTGTTGAAGCCGTTAATTGCCGCTGCACTGGCAGGTTTAATTAGTTCATGACATTAATACATTGAGTTGTAGATGTCAACACAACACATTTAGAAACATGAACCGCTGCCAAGTTCAACGACTCGTCTATTTAGTTTATAGATATAAAACCACCGATTTAAAACGTTTAAATAAAATGTAGGCGTTTTAAACCCCAAATAAGTCGTTTTAAACGGTTGAAAACTAGTCTACAAAAATAAAAGAACTGTTGTACACTTCATTATAGCAATTTTTGATCACCTGACGTCATGTTTTGTTTTAGTTAGTTTAGGTAATAGCGATGCTTAGTCGGACGTATATCACTACAGCACACGTCTCACGTTATATTACTGAAACACACCTTCCAATATAAAGTAAAGGATTAATAAATAGTTATTATTTCAAATCTTTAAAACCGTGTTTGCTTTGGTGTCCACCTATTAACCCCAACAGGTATATCACACTTTTAAAAAATCTTTACACAATTCCGTTATGTCCCTACCTCGGTAAAAGTAAGAAAATTTAATTATAATTAAGAAAAACACATTTCATCAACACCAAACGCCAATCAACCGAAAAAAAAAATGGTTTATTTCAGTTTCAAACGATTTTTTACGTTTTAAACATCATTTCAGCCAAAAGAAGTCCACTGTTGGACATAGGCCTCCCCAAACCATCGGACTCCCGCAACCTGTTGTAACCCGTTACCAGGTCATCGGTCCACCTTGTAGGAGCCCTTGCAACGCTACGTCTTCCGGTACGGACGCCGTAAATTTGTCCTCACCCGACGCCTTATTATTTTTCAGCTGCTTCAGAGCCATCCTAATCTCGTACAAGCTGACGTTCGGAATATCTTCGGTATAGTAGAATATATATATTTGCAGCGGGTTTAGTGATAGACGTGTATAACTGTCCATAAAAAGCCCCGATCTCTCTCAGAAGCTACGATTTAGCAGATATGACTCTGCCATCGTCGTTCTTCAGTTTCGTGAGCTGGCTCTGCCCGATAGACAGATCTTGTGCAAATACTTTAAAGCTCTTATTCCGCTCAATCACATCGTTAATCATTGCGGTATTAAAGCGGCGAAGATCGTGTTTCAGAGACTTTGGGATTCATCTATTGAGCTGTGCCGTATATGTACGCATCGTCTGAAGACTGCAGAATCATCTCACGCCTCTTCTTCATTAGCTCGAGGGTTGAATCAGAGAGCCTCTTGTTCTTATTAGTACGGTGGGTCTTGAAAAACTTAGACCCGACCGTATGGACAGTTTCCACGATCCCATCGTTATATTCGTCCACGGAGCTTCCAAGGCACTCGAAACGATTGTGGAGTTCGAGATGTGATATTTTAAACGGTTTGGTTTAATTGTTTTTAAACCAGCCTTACAGCTACATTTATCCAGCTACGAGTACCGCCATCTACTTTATTCGCAAGATTTCAAGACCTTTTTAATTAGCCTAGAGATTGTATATGGCACAATTTCCGTACAATCTTCTATACCATCGCTCCCTCGTCTTATTCAGCATATCTCTCGCGATATTCATAAAATATGCGGAACCACGGGAGAGGTCGCATTGAAGAAATGCTTCACTAATTAAAATACTGCCAGTATGAATGTGGAGCGAGACGAGTGAGGTCGGATAAAAACAAAGTTTAGCGAGTGGTATAATAATGTTAATATTTTTTAAAACTGTTATTTGATAAGGATCAATTTTCTTCAGTAGTTTTGCTTTAAAATTAATCTTAAAAAAAGTCTTATAAAAAAACAAATGATTTCAATTTTAAAAAAATACACTAAAATGTACAAAATAAGTTTTATTTCGGAAGTCGATGTTTCTATAATAGTTTTATCTCTTCGTTATTTAACACCGACTTCCGAAATAAAAATTATTTTGCACTTTTTAATGTTTTTATTTTATACTAGCTGTTGCCCGCGACTTCGTCCGCGTTAAGTTCGTAAAACTGTACAATCACTGTGCTTGCAATTCATTCCGAAAGCATCGCAATAATTTATTGTACTTTAACATAAAACGGTTAAAGGTAAAAATATCCGAATTGAGAACCTCCTCTTTTTTTAGAAGTCGGTTAAAAACGCAAATTACCTTCAGGAAACATGTTATGTTCTCGTCCAGATCCAGATGTATGACCGTCACTGAATAGAA
Organism: Mythimna vitellina; assembly: GCA_949316375.1. Lineage (NCBI taxonomy): Eukaryota > Metazoa > Arthropoda > Insecta > Lepidoptera > Noctuidae > Mythimna > Mythimna vitellina. The sequence goes on along the minus strand of OX438703.1, from coordinate 8,252,195 downwards.
AGAGCATGTATGGGTCGTAGCAGTTGTCATTTCTGCCTACCCCAAGGGAAAAGGCATATGTATGCATGGGCATATGTATGTTTCTGGTTTGTGTTCTGGTAAAACAACATTGTATGATTTTAACCCCTCGCCACAGTGAGCACGCCACAATCAAATCGCAGCGGTAATGCCTGTCTTTGAGAAGTGTCTACAGAGGCGTCACGGCATCCTCTTTTTGTGCAGGACTCACCGGTTGAGGGTGTTTCGGAAGGTATCTGTGTCGAATTCAGCGGGAAGAAACACTCGGGTCTCACCATTGTGCGAATCGCCTGGAGAATACGATGGAGCATACGGTGGAAGTCAGTCCCGCTTGGTCGGAACGCCGGCACCGCCTTGTCCTTATGGGGGCGATTGGTGGAGAAAATGATAACCAGTAGCCTCCTTCAGTGAAGCACTACGATCAAAGAAGGTGGCTGAAACTATGAGGGATAGGACATCCTGACTCCTCAGCGGTCGCTGCAAGGGACGCTCCGGGTGTTGAAAGCCGCAAGGCAATTCCCAGCCATTGCAAACACGGGATTGCGGTGGTGCTGTCCGGCCGTCTGGTCAAAGCAGTCCTGAATCGACGGCGCGTAGTATTCTACGCGCGACTCAAAGAGATTTCAGCAAATGGATAGGGCCCTCTAGGGCCGATGTCTGCTAGGGCTGCAAAATTGATCGAAAGAGTTATCTCCCATAACAATTTTCGCCTCAATAACTTTTCACTGAAGAGTTTAAGCAGTTAGACAGCTTTGATAGAGGTAAACGAAGGAGCATAATCGGGACACCGACCTTCAGCTAGATAACGTGCACTGATAGTGAAAAGCCTTAAGTGAATCCCAAAACTACCATCATCATCCGGCAGGCATTAAGTCCGCCGCTGTACATTTGTGCATAAAGGATTAAATAAATAAATCATCAACTATCTTCTTCCACAACAGTACTTATGAAGAATTTGCGAGAGCATGCTTGCATTGATTATTGCAGTTTGATCATTTTAAGCGTTAGAATTACTTGTTCATTTACCTAGGATATTTTGGTGTGTATTTAATTAATATCCCCGTATATAAGACAAATGATTTTTCCATAGTGGGAACTACCTAAGAGTCTCCAACTTATGATTGAACTACGGCGAAAACTTGTGCGCGTGTATCCCCGTTCAATCGAACTCGCATATTGATGGCCAAACCGAGAAATTACTGACACCGATTGCCTCTATGAGGACACGGCAGTTCACTCAAGACGGATAGACCTCCACCGCATGCTGCACCGAGTCCTCCAGGCGATTCACAAAATGGTAATATCAGGGTACTTTCAACCGAACCCAGAACAGAAACCGTTCGAAACACCCACAACAGTCCTGAGCTTATCCATAAAACAATGAAATTACGGTTAACAAATGTAGCAGCCGATAAGTGTTATCCCTGAGACTGGCCTCCATTAGAGGGTTGTTCCAGTGTTGGTCACCACTCATTGCAAAGAGGTAACGTCCAGATATCGACGTAAGGCTGCAAGGAATCTGAGATACATTATACGTTGTCGAACTGTGATCAGAAAAGCACATTCGATCCCGTTTTATATGAAGCAGTGACTGTAAATAATAAAACACACCATTATTAATCCACAATGCCGGAGGACACAGTGGAGATGTGCCCTGCAAGGGCGGAGCCCGGCCGTGTCCTCGTGGAGGTAATCGGCGTCAGTGACCTCTCGCGCTGGGTTCTGATCCAGAGCGAGGAGTAATGGCAGGCGTTCGCCTCCTTCTGCAAAGCCTTAATGCTAGCGAAGGCGGAGGCCGCACGCGTTAGGGAACGAACGGCCTCGCGCCGAGCCGAGATTCCAACCCCGACTACCAATCACGGTAGACGCGGGCTTTCGGACGTCGAGCAATGGGTAGCCGTCCTGTAGTTGACCGGATCGAGCCCAATCCTCAACAGCGCGTAGTGATAGACACAGGTGTAGTTTTAGTCAGTAAAAGATTGACACGTCCTCCCGCTCCAACCAGAGCGGGAGAAGTCATTGGATGATTTAAAAAAAAAAAAAGTGAATAATTAAATACATATAGGTATTTACTTTTATCGTCTTTGGATGATATCCCTTGAATAATCACGGTCAATTAGCTTGCTACAATAATTGGAAAAAAATAATAAAAATAAGCATTAGGATTGTTAAAAATGCCTCCGTCTTACACCAGTTTAACCATAACTGTAAACGTGGGCGATGGCCATTCTTCTGCCACTCAGAAAATTACGTAAAATACGCAATGCCATTTATCAAATTTAATATGAAGTTCAACCGTCATTGTCATCATTATTTCTACTTTGAGTCTTTAGATGGCGTTGCGAGTATCTGAATTGCTTATGGTGTCAAATTTAACTTCTCGAAAACTTTGATTTCATACCGTTTGTCTTTCATATGCTTTGTTTCATTGCGATGAAACAAAGCCTAAGTAAAATAATTATCAAGTTCCACACAATTTAAATGTATAAAAGTTATATACATCGATTTCTAAAATTAATAATACGCACTTCACTAAAAATTTCTACAGATATATTACATACGTAGATTGATAAAAAAAAAATTGTAAGCTTGCAAAAATATATAAAAAAATCTTATTCACGATGACAAAATAGTACAAACATTTCTCCTAAGAGAGCCGTATGGGATTTGAACCACCTTCACATTACATGAAAATCTAGTTACGAAACCACTGTGCTGCGGTCTTCGATGAATAAACTATAAAATAGACGTTCTTATATAAACGTCATAATTGACTGGTAGGCTCCCTAACGCTGATAGCGTGATGATTTTCGTTTTAGAAGTTAAATTTGCAGCTAAATGGAATAATGTAACATTATAGTCTGGATTTTACTCGTCGCTTTGATTTTATTATGTGTTTTGATTAGTTTTTACAAAATATTTAGAAGATATCGAATAGAAATGTCAATTTTATTTTGAAAAAATGGTAAAAGTTATTTTAATACAAAAAAATAAGACAAAATAATGTCAAAATTTTTAACTGTAGCTGGGAATTGAACTCGCGGCAAATGTCGTTCAATACCTACATTTTGGATTATTGCTCACCCCACATAGCAAATAGTGTGATAGTTTATAGCCTATCAGTTGCCCTGACCTATAAGGATTATGTATGCAAAATTTGAACAGGATCGGTTCAGTAGTTTTTGCGCCAATTAATACCATCATAAAAGAATTTTACTGTTTTATTATATGTATAGATTGAAGTCGGTTGTATTCTTTGTCCCCCAAATAAGATGGGACAAGGGCAGGAAGGTGATGATGATGATGATGATGATTTTATATTGAAGTCGGTTGTATTTTTTTTTGTAAATAGTTTTTTATTTTACGAGTTTTAGTTGTTGTACCTATCGGCTACATCATCAGATCAGTTCGTTGGTACCTTATTGTCAGAGTGGATCTCATGACAATTCTACAAAATATCCCAAACACGGTTAAGATACATTAATTTATTACAGAATTCCGGTGCTTACCGATGTTTAATTTTACCCCCTTTTTCCTTTTGTCAGTCATCTACTACACGTATAAACAAATCCATTTTACTTGTTACGATAGTTCTACTATGATCCAATGGGTAGTTCCGTTCCATATCTTTGAAGTTAATCATCAGATCATAACAATATTTCTATGGGAATAATTAGGGAGTATAATCTTTCAATAAAAAATAAATAAAATCTGTCCACAATTGACCGAGTAATCGATGAAAATACATAAAAATAATACTTCCAGCCGAACATATAACCTCCTCCTTTTAAAAGTCGGTTTAAAACAAGTATTCCTTTCCCCATATTTCCCCAGGGCACGAGCCAACTAGTTTCAAAGGCTTTGTAAAGTTTTTAAAACCACCGAAAGTATGCGCGTAGTGGAAACTAGACTTGTGAACATTTCTCAAAGGCTCGCGAAGCCGCTTAGAACAGCTTCTAACTAACTCAAGTGGAGCTTTGACAGAACAATCAAGAACTTTCTGAAATCTAGGTCTATTGCATTCGATGTTGAACGAAGAAATGTGTACGAAATTTACCTAGTTAAGTAAATTTAGAAACTTCCGCTGATATTTTTTGTACCATACTATACCATTTGTTTCACCTTCGTGTATAATAAGGTTACCAGTAGCTTGTCTTGTGATAAAAAGAACTTGATGTTACAAAGTATTAAAATAATGGCTTTTTGGCCTGTTTATTTATTTATTTATTAAATGTGTATGAAATTTATATTTTTGTGTATGAAAATGTGTATGAAATTCATTCACAATTTTTTTTCTCACTCTCTACTATGAATGAGAAAAAAATATATAAAAAATAAATTTGAATTATAAAAAAAAAAACGGAAAAATAACTTGATCTAGCAAAGTGGCTAGGTTTATCTATGTATTTATTTATTAAATTCTTTATGCACACAAAAATATAAATGCGGACTGCCTTAGGCATTTTTTACCAGTCTAGTTTTGAAATACGAAAGCAGGAAACGCTTAGGGCGTCGGAAATCACAAGGCTATTTCCAGCAACCGTAGGCATTTTTCCTCCGATCCCGATTTCCGGCTATAGTAGGCGCGGGCTTGCGGACGGCGAGCATTGGGTAGCTCGCCGTCCGACCGTCCGGTAACCGTCCGGACCGAGCCCAAGTCGTCGACGGAGCGTACTGTTTCACGCGCCTGAAGGAGATGTCAGCAACTGCGAGGGTTCAGCAGGGTCGAAGCCTACTGGGGCCAAGGGTCTAATTCTGAAAGGAAGACTCGGCCCCGGTACGAAAGGCAACGAAGGAACAGGAGTGGGTTTTTAGTCAGTAAAAGTCTGACATTATCTTCCGCTCCGCCCAAGAGCGGGGGATTCGGGGGATTATCATAAGAGGATTTTCACACCGAAAAAAAAGCCACCAAAAAGCGGATAGAGTTCTGGCGGGATCTCATGGTGAAATGGTAACAGATGGATCTCAGAAAGTATTAATTGTAGTACGAATTGAAAAACTCTTGTAGTGTTGGATAGCCCAATTATCAAGGAAGGTTATAGGTCATTTATAACATCACGCAACGATCAATAGGAGCGGAGCAGCAGTTAAAACAACGGACGAAACCACTGAAATAGGTTATAGAACCATCTCATAAAGCCTGCTTTTAAACGAGGTCACAGAAGTTATAAGTTGATAAACTAAGGAACATGGAGTAGGTAATGAATAGCGCGGATTTTCACATCAACATCCGGGAAGTATACTAAGTGGGTGATGCACTGTTTGGTTTACTGAATGAAAATGTATGCGTGTTACCTGTTTGGTATACTATTATGATTTATCCATTAGGAATGACTTTGTAGCTACCCAGAATTCGGAAGTTGGTGATATGTAAAGAAAATGAAAGAAAGAAAATATGTTTATTTGGCACACCATGATTCATTAATCAACAAAATAATTGATTTACAAACTAAAATTAAACTTAAAAAAAGGAGAAATAAAATTAACAATAAAAATATGTCTCACGGCTACGCCAAATAGGTCCAGTTCAGCATAATGCCAGACACGCAGCAGTTGCCTGACGCTGGTTTTCAACTGAACCTTAGAGTGCAGATACGGATGAAAATCAGTTTTTTTATTTGGGAATTAAATAAATAAATATACAAGTATATATATGCATATATTAATGTATAGAAAGTGATAAATCCTATATAGATGTTTAGTGTTAAATGTGTAGGTATATTATATATGAATAAATATTGCCAACTTCTAACTATATTACATGTCATATGTATTATTATATGTCATCCCTGTACCTCTTAAAGCATGTAAAAGCAGTTGGTCCTGCACCTTTGATTGCCATCACATCGGACTATGAGAGTAAAGGAACAGAAAGTACACTTGTGTTTTCGCACACATTTTTGCACTATAATATCTCATGCATATTTGAATCATCTCTGTTGAAATTGGCCACTGTGATCGAAATTCGCTTGGCAGGATTGTTATTATAGATCATGAAAAGTTATGGGGGCTTTTAATTTTCCGTTCTTGTTATATATTTTACTTAAAAACCCCATTCTTGGAATTTCTTCTGTATCGTGGCTGCGTTCACAAACATTTAAACACACATACTTAAACCCGGAACAACCGACAGTAGGCCACCCTAAGGGCAATCGAAAGGGCTACGCTCGAAGTTTTCTTGAGTGATCGCATCAGGAATGAAGATATCCGCAGGAGAAATAAAGTTGCCGATATAACCCGAAAAATCGCCAAACTTAAGTGGCAGTGGACAAGGCACATTACTCGTAGAACAAATGGACGATGGGGCCGAAAGGTTCTGGAGTAGCGACCGCGCATCGGAAGCCTTAGTGCTAGAAAACCACCTCAAGGTGGACTGATGACCTTGTGAAGGTCGCGGGAATCCGATGGATGTGAGACACACGTTGTGGCGACACTTGGCGAAGGCCTATGTGCAGCAGTGGACATCTTTCTGCTGAAACGATAATGATGATTGATACCAAAAAACTTTAGTTACGGTGACAGTTACGGGCCTGAGCGTGGCCATGTTCTCGTTAGGTGGCGCTAAAATCAACTGACATTATTAGATAAGTCAAGGAAAATATAAAGGTATTGGCTAAAATCGGATATTTCAGTTTATTGAACTTAGTTAATTTATTGCCTCAAAATCTATTTAATTCAGACTGTCTATGTGGTCAACTATAGTGCTTAAGTTTAACATCATACGTTTCTTATTTACGGGGCGAGAGGACATGGGAAGTCTGAACTTTTACTGACTAAAACCTACTTATGTTCCTTCATTTGGCCTTTGCAGCATAGGGCGACAGTCTTTGAAATGTCGTATAATTCATTATTTCAAAAGAGTAACTGTTGTGAAACCACCTCATATTTAAAGTTGCAACACAGGTTAATAAAGAAATAATATTTTATTTTTTATTAGTAGCAACACTGTTCTTGTAAAAACTAGTTGTCATTTGACCCTGCAAAAATAAAAATGAACGAACGCCGTATTCCTCGAATTCTTGACTATTAATCTCCCTTCCAAGACCTGAAAACCCCATCATTTTATAGTAACCATGGAGTTTTTTGCTGGTTCTTCTCCATAGGAAACGTGGACTTTAAAGCGTCACAAACTAGTCTGACGTTTTTTAGGTGCTCATACAGGAAAAAAACATTCAAAATAAAAATGTTTTGAATTTTCGTTCCCACTACCCATAGTGCCATACAAAGCATTATAGTTTTAATTTAAGCACAATTAAAATGCGCGACTTTTTTGTAACAGCGCAAGCAACATGGTAACAGGCAAAAAGTCAATTCCAACATCAACGTCGATGGGTACAAACCGCCATTCGTTTCTAGCTAAGCAATCCTAAACGAACGGTTTTATAATATTCTTTTTTATCCGATTCAAAATATCTTTGCTGACTGCTCCATTAATAACAGACAAGAGGCAGAGTCGACTGCGCGACAGACGACAGAGAACACTTCATTATTTTCAATGAAGACGCGAATTTCGAGTTTTATCTTCACATTTTTTTAATTAAATTGAATTGTGGCCGAGGAATTTTTCCTATAAATAATTCTCTGGAATGTCGATCACGGTGGTTTTTCCTTTTTTCGGTGGGTAAATCATCTTATAACATCCCACGCTCCTATACTGACTAAAAACCCACTCCTGTTCCTTCGTTGCCTTTCTTACTAGGGCCGAGTCTTCCTATCAGAATCAGACCCTTGGCCCCAGTAGGCATTGACCCTGTTGGGCACGGCTACAGTTGCTGATATCTCCTTGAGGCGCGCGTGGAACAGTACGCGCCGTCGACGACTTGGGTTCGGTCCGGACGGTTACCGGACGGTCGGACAGCGAGCCATCCATAGATCGAGAGAAGTTATTGATTGATTTTTCACCTCGCGCCTACGGTGGCCGGAAATCGGGATCAGAATCCCGGCGGCGGTTGGGGCATGAGGACCGTTGCCTCACGCGATCGGCCGCCTCCGTTGCTAGCATTACTGCTACTACTGCTTTGAGTAGCTTATACAGTAATTCCTAATGGAAAAATCCAAGAACACTTTTTACCTGACCCGGGAATCGGACCCAGGACCCCACGTTCAGCAGACGCGCTTGCGACCACGAGACCAATATTGCAGTCAAGTTGAGGCACTTCCTATAAATATTGTATTATTAGTGACTAGTTTTTGCCAGCGGCTTCGCCCGCGTGGAAGTTGATTTCTCCATGCAAACTTTGGACCGCCTTTTCATTCCCTTAGGGGGTAAATTTTGGAAAATAGACTCTTAGTGCTCGTAAGTCATAAAAGGAACCCTTTTGAAAAATTTCACGCTCCTAATCACAGTAGTTTCGACTGTGCGTTGATATGTCAGTCAGTCAGTTTCTTCTTTTATATATATATAGATATCTTGTAGAAGTCACGATTTATATATTATATCAGACTGATCAGATCTTTTATGAGGTAATATTTTTTTATAGCATCGTCAAATAAGCTTTTTGATATTCTAGAAAACTTTGATCATTAATACTTTTATGAACCTATTGAATATGAAATGATTCGTAGATTCCCATAATGACTTTAGTAGATTGTGTTAGACATTGAGCTATTTCAGTTGATTTTGTTTTAAATAGTCACAAATATCGCAGCCCTGGTTTTTTTTTTTAGGTGGGAAATCATCAAATCCCGCCTAGGACGGAGCGGGATGGCGTGTCAGACTTTTACTGACTAAAACTTAGTCTTATTCCTTCTTCTCCTATTCCTAATCCTTCTCTGCCTTGCATGGTCCCAGTAGGCTTCGACCCTGCTGGGTACCTACGGTTTTGCTGACATTTCTTTGAGGCGCGTGTGAAACACAACGCGCCGTCAACGACTTGGGCTCGGTTCGGACGTAGAGCTACATGTTGCTCACCGTCCACAAACCCACGCCTACGGTGACTGAAAATCGGGGTCGGGTTTTCGGAGGCTGTGGCGTGAGGAAGTTCGTTTCCTCGCATTACTGCTTCGCAGAAGGAGGCGACCACCTACCATTCCTACGCGCGTCGGACCATGGCCTGCACCAGGGTATGGCGCGAGAGGTTGTCGTCACAGATCGCCCCTAAGAGGACACGGCGGTGCTCCGACCAAGCGGGGCACACCTGTACCGTATTACCGTATGCTCCACCGTGTCTTCCGGGCGGTTTACTCAATGGCGACACGCGGGCCTTTCTTCCACACGAATCCGATGCAGGAACCTCCCGTACTTACCATGTCCGGTGAGGATCTGTGTCATGAGGAAGGTGAGGACGTTCCTGCCCTGGGTGGAAAGAGAGGAAGTGTTAGATTATTACTGGATAAAATCCACCTGTGTTTCTTTTGTTGCTCTTTGCGATCTTTGCGATCGAATGGCGTAATAACTTTAACAATAATACTTATGTTAACTTTAGGTAACGCCTATTTGGTTTAGTTAGGATCTAAAGTAAAGTAAACTGGCATACTTTGCACAAATTCAAGCATTTTCATAATATAATTTGTCCTTTTCACGCTTGAGGGGAATTTAATAACATATCATTTATCAAAGCGGCTTATAGGTTACGAGAAAATGGCAAATTGCCTTATGAGGAATAATTTATAACATGTTATAGATTCGTTATAAGTAGTCATACTATTGTACTCGTATTATTTAAACGTTTTTGAAAAAGCTTTCATTAAATACTGTTGAAAATACCGTGACATAAAATTGTAACCAAAATAAAGAACTCAAAACAGTTTCAAAACAAGAACTCAAAACAATTTTAAAACAAGAACTCGAGCTGTATCAAAACAAGAACTCAGAACACTTTCAAAACAAAAACTCATAACAGTTTTAAAAAAAGAACTCAAAACAGTTTCAAATCAAGAACTAAAAACAGTTTCAAAGCAAGAATTCAATACAGTTTAAAAATAAGAGGGTGGGACCGCAGACCTACGTATATAGTTTTAATTTCAACGCGACACCTCCACACGTTCCCGAGGTGTAAAGAAATGGTCTTGACAAACAGACAGACAGAAGGACAACAAAGTGATCATATAATGGACTGTATGTGAGTGTAACTTGTATAATATAACATTCACATACATTTATGATGTATTTGATATTGAGTATTCCTTTCGTGTTAACGTTTTCATGAGTTCTGTAGACGGGAATCGAAAACGAAATACAATTTAATATGAAGGCACTTTTATTTGCTGCGGAATTATTCGGAGGAGGCACTGCCGCGGCTCTGGAACGCAAAGGGCTACTGAAGAAACGCGGGTGGTTTTAGTCAGTATAAGTTTTACACTCCCTCTTGCTCCTCCTAAAATGGGAGAAGTTATTTGGTTGTGTGATGATTTCCTACCCTGAAAACAAGGCACTCTTGCTTGTCAATATCTTCATCATTTCAACGTCCACTGTTGGACATAGGCCTCCCCCAAGTGTCGTCATACCGATCGGTGCAGTGCGTCTCGCATCCAGTAGAAATCGGTACGGAATAATTTAGTAAATGCGATTACTCATGAGAAAACAGAAACCCAATAACATATAGATAGTAGTGGAATGAATAATAAAAATAATGATTCTGTTTTCTTATGAACTAGTACTATATGTAGTACAATCGTTACCATATATAAATGTTATCACAATTATTTTGTTGTACTACTTATAATAAAAGTAAAGTGGTCTTTGAGCGTCTTGTGATCGCTGTTATATATTATATGTGAACGTTTTCTTTTGCTTTTTCCCTTAATCTATATATATATATATAAAAGGAGAAACTGACTGACTGACATATCAACGCACAGCTGAAACTACTGGGACTTGGAGCGTGAAATTTTGCACAAAGCTTTTTTTTGTGACGTGTTCACCTACCAGTAAAGAATATGCCAAAATTCAGCTCCTAAAGGGATGAAACGGGGCTTCAAAGTTTGTATAGAAAAACCTACATTCACGCGGGCGAAGCCGCTGGCAGAAGCTAGTTGTGGGTATAATAGGACCTCCCACTTAAGAGCGGTCAACCCGAGATAAATTTCCATATAACCGCACTCACGTGATTATGACGTTATTACGTATCTTTCTTTATGTATTATGGAAACAAAGACAAATTGTGGATATTATCTCGGTTTCTTTTGAAATCAAAACATAAATTTCTGTTAAACAAGTCCAGTATAAAACCTCTGAAACCTTTATATTTTGCGTGTTTTTTTTTTTTTCATTCATTCTATTCCTACATAATATATAAATTAAAAACATAAAAAAAACTGGGCAAGTGCGAGTCGAACTCACGCACTGAGGGTTCCGTAAAAACTACAATTCCAAAAGGAGTCTCGAAGATTTTTCCGAATTACAAAAAAGTATTTTTTCTGTGACATAGGTAGATAACAAAAAATTTACTGTTTTTAGAATTATTCCTATACCTGTGTCAAAGGGAAGTATCCTATGAATTTTGATGCCTTTGAGAGTATCGAAATATACTTTTTTTTGTGACATAAACGGCCGTATCTTTTTTGTTCGTTAGCTTAGGATTTTTTCACAGCTTCAAGGGACCGCAGATCTTAGTATATGGTTTTAATTTTAACTCGATACTTCCACGCGTTCCTGAGATAAAGGATCTTGACAGACAGACCGACAACAAAGTGATTTTATAAGTATTTAATTTTTTCCTTTTGAGGTACAAAACCCTAAAAATATAGCTAAAGAAACCTTGCAAATTTAATCGAGATTCTGTATGACGAACTTTTTTTGCAAAAACTTTTAAGGTTTTAAAAAAACATGTAGGTATTTTCTGGAACCAGTTTTTGGAAATATTCGACCAACTGACGGAATTACCGAATGCCAACATAGTATTCAGGCGTTATCTCTCTTTTTTCACGTTGCTTCTTTATCTAACATTGCGTTGGATAATACAACAAGCTTTTGAAAAATGCTCACGTTAACGATGGACAAGTGGGGTGGGGCCTCTTAAATGATACAGACGTAACATATTTATTCACAGACAATTACGTTTACTTGCAGAGAAAGAAAAGAATAACTCAGTTTTGTCTTTTTTTTTGTAGATACAACGCTGTAACTATAATAGGTAGGTAACAATGTAGAACAAAGGATCGTTATTTATGTAATGTATTTTTATTACATTATTGTTTTTTATTTTTTCAGGTGAGACAATACATAACATACACTTTAGACTGTACATTATTAGATACGTGGGACAGTTGAAAAACTTAGTCTTTTATCTACATAAGGAGAAACTGACTGACTGACTGACATATCAACGCACAGCCGAAACGGCTTCCTTTAATAACGTACGCAAGCACTAAGAAGGGATTTTTGAAAATTCAATTTTTAAGGGGTTGAAATGGGGTTGCAAAGTTTGTGTCGACAAACCTACTTTTACGCGAGCAAAGCTGCTTCCAGAAGCTAGTCTACTAGTATATTAAAAATCTCGTAACTCAGTGTTTGTTCGAATTTTTCCTAGATAGATTGACTGTTTTTTTATGATTTTTCTGCATGTTTAGCAAGTTTGAGAATAGTGCGACCTACTTTTTATAGCCCTAGGCAATATGGGTGGCACGAAATAATTTAATTTTTTTTTATTTTATTTTACAAGTTAGTGATAGCACGACGAGTCACAGGAGAGAATGGAAGAAAAAAACGTGTTCCGCCGACCACTAATAACACGGGACAAGGGCAGGAAGATGATCATGATGATATTTTATTTTACAGAAGGCTTACAGACTAATAAATCAATAATAAAAAGAGTGTGTTATAGATTGCTAATTACAGGAGGGGGGAGGGGGGAGGGGGGGATTTTAGTTTTAATAAATAAATAAATCAATAAATACACACAAAAATGAAAAAAATATCAATAAAACGAAAGTACATACATGCCAATTAATTAGTTAACTATCATTACGAGAAATATTAACTACTATTGAAAAATGACTGAACAACGTTTGCAAAACAAGTTAGTATCTAAATAAATGAAAATGTGTGGCTGAAACTGTTGCTAAGCGCAAAACTCGAGAATAACTGAACTAATTTCGATGAACTTTTTTAAAAGGCTAGCGTGGCCAATTCCTTTTCCTAGAGAGGAGGCCGGAGTCCCAACAGTGGGAACATTAAAAGGCTGATTATGTAGATGCTATGCTTATGCTATGCATATTCCCTATTCAAGGTTGCCGATACAGCACGAAGAATCGCCAAACTTAAGTGACAATGGGCATGGCACATTGCTCGCAGAACAGATGGCCGTTGGGGCCGATAGGTTCTGGAGTGGCGACCGCGTACTGCAAGACGCAGTGTTGGAAGGCCCCCTACAAGGTGGACCGAGTGAAGTTTGCGGGAATCCGATGGATGCGAGACGCACAGGACCGTTCTTTGTGGCGTCATTTGGAGGAGGCCTATGTCCAGCAGTGGACGTCTATCGGCTGAAATGATGATGATGATGATTCCCTATTCTGGTAAGATCCGTGATGACTGCATGTAAAAAACAAACTTGTCTTTCTTAACTGTCGTTTGTTTCTAACACTCATTTATTTTCAAATGAGCTCGATCGCTCATCGCTTTCAAAGTGTAATCTGTCTTGATAAGATGAAGCTTATCTTGTCTCTCAAAGAACCTTTTAGGCGATTAGTTTTGTAAAAGCCGCAGTAAAAAATGTAGTACTGTTACAATTTTTACCGTACCTTAGAGACCTCCTTCCATCTTTGGCAAATTTCCAAAGTCTTGGGGGCGGGCTATAGTACGAACAGTGCCAGTGGTATGTGTCGTTATCAAACTATTGTCTTTTTTTTTAGCAGTCAAAGTGCTCTGATTAAAAAAAAAAATAGTTCACTATCTTGTAAAAACCAATTCTTAAGGTTTTAGTGTCTTTTACAAAATTTCGAAGCTTGATAAATTAAAACAGGCTGTTTGAGTTTTATTTTCTACTAGCTTTTGCCCGCGACTTCGTCTGCTTAGAAGTCGAAAATGGTTATATTAGGTTTTTTGAGATACGAAAATATGAAATATTATTTATTATCTTCGTCGTGTGTGGTAGTCCATTGAATTGTATGGCGAGCGATATTGTATCTTAAGGTCGTATCTTAGCCGTGTGCAGTGCCCCTTAGTGAACTCCACGGCGGGTGACGTAACCTACGACAAACTTATTATTTTCGGTTGGTACAGTAATCGGGTCTAGGGATCGAACCGCAAAATTAAGTTTGTTTTTTGTTGTATATACTTTTCCGGGATAGAAAGTACCCAGTGTGGTGCCCAGGATATTAAAGAATAATTATACCAAATTTAATCTTAATCGAACCAGTAGTTTTTGCGTGATGCCTGAACAAACAGACAGACAAAAAAAAAATTATCATATTTTTGGGTTCGGTGTCGCTCTAGTCATTCCTCCTGCCTCTGCCATTTATTTTTTTGATATTTGCAATGTGCAGAATTTTCATTTCTACAGATTTATTATAAGTATAAATATAGATTTGAAAATGGGGTTGAGGCATTTCAATAATGCTGTTTTTTTTTTCATTATTTTCCAGTTGATTTCGGATATCAATGGCCATCTTTAAGTCAAGAGTGAATAGGTTACTTCTAGGTAAGCGTGTTCCACCGTCGACCGCATCGTCGCTTTCCATCAGGTGAGATAGCGGTCAAGCGCTAACCTATCAAGAATTTAAAAAAAAATCACAAATACACCAAATAGTTTCTTTTAATAATCTCGTGATTTGGTTCACCACCAACTAACGAGATTCCACTAATGGAAGGGTGCTCGCAATACTCGTAAATAACTGAATAACACTTATAGTTGGGAATGTCTAAATGGTTCAGGACTTGAGGACTACCCTGCGGTCTGTACGAGCTATTATGTCTCCTTCAAACTAAAGGGTCAGCTAGAAATTTACTTTATGGTGGTCAGTAATTTAAACTTTGATTAATTGTTAATCCCACCATTTTGTGGGAGGGTCGCGCGTTTACGGTTGATTTAGATATCGTATTTCTCTTTACAACAGACGGTACAGTAGGTAAAGTTTTTTATTTGTTAGCCTGTTCTGTCCTACTCCTGGGCAAAGACCTCCCTCCACTCCTTCTATGATTTGTGGGTCCGCACTTCCTCCTTCCAATTCTGGAGAAATCTGTCTAGTTCGTCCCGTCATCTCCTTCGTGGGGCGGTCGCGACCCCGTCACAATGTTTCAGGGCACCGACTTTGTGCTACTCTGTTCCGCAGTTTGTCGGGCAAGCGGCAGACATGTCCTGCCGAGTTCCATTTCAGTTGGGCAGCTTTTTGAGCCACGGTGATTATTCTGGTTTTGGAGCGCAGTATCGAACTCGGTCCGTTAATTAATGCGCTTCGTTGCTTGTAGGTTTTTTTTTTTGCTTTCGCTCTGGGTGGTGTGAAAAGGAGTGTTAATTTTTTTACGGTCTAAAACTCAACTGTGTTTTTCAGTTGCCCTTTGCTTGCCAGGACCATTGTAACTCTTTAAAATAATCTCGCAGTCTTAGCAAATATCGGTCCTACTGGGCCCGTCAATTTTGCTAACATCTCTTTGACGCGCGCGTGGAATACAACGCGCCGAAAGTTACAAGCTCACCATATTTTCACCTTTGTGTCATTTCTTTAGATTTTTCTCTGTACTTTTTGGTCTACGGTGAGGTCTCATCCTTTTTAAGTTAATAGTAAGACATTGATGTTAATCTTCCCACTCTGATCTCGGTTAATTCTCCACAATTGCTTCCAGCACAAAGGTCTCTGAACAAATATTTGATTTTAGATGGTTATCGTCACTTGAACGATGCTTTTAAAACTGACCCTTTTCTTGTTGATGTTAATAAGGTCAACTTTCTATGCAAAACAGTTGGGCAACACTGCTGGAATACAATTAAAATTTTCAAATGGGTTTGTTTTGTCTCTGGGGTTTTGGATTATTTGCGTATTTTTCGGCCTATTTTAATGTAGAGTTCTTTTTTTATTGGCCTGTTTTCTATCCCAGTAAAGGATTCCCCTTTCTCCTACCAAACCTCTCTGTCTAGGGCGATATTTGGCCAAGTGTACCCCGTGAACATAATCAGCCCCCCTAGCCAAGTTACAATCATTTCGTTCGCGCCGAACGCCTCGAGTAGGCCACGCCTCCGATTTTTTTGTTCTGACGTCATCTCAACGCTCAGTCACGTGGTCAGAACAAAGGAATCGGACACGTGGCCTACTCGAGGCGTTCGGCGCAAACGAAACGATTGTAACTTGGCTAGGGGGGCAGATCATCACAGCAATTTTGTTGCGATCAACCTCGACGGCGCTTCGGCCTTCTTCAAGCGTCCAGTGAGTAACAATCCTCGCCTATCTGTCCGGGTGCATACGTGTGACATGGCCAGCCTACTCCCACTTCTGCCTGGCTGTTTTTTCCAGAACATCTGCTACTTAAGTCATGAGCGCAGCGTGGTGTTTCTAACGCGATCTATTCGCTCAACACCTACAACAACCTATTACGTGAGGTTTTATCAGTTGTATTGTGAATAAAAGAGCATTAGCATAGTTTAATTAAGATCATCTCATCAATGTCCCTCGCCCTCTCTTTGCGCTCAACCCTCTTTTGGACACGCAGCCTTATTGTGATAATCTATGTTCTTGGACGAATGGAACACATCATGTCAGTATGTTTGGAGTTCTGTGAGATGAATGTGTGAATTTTGTGTATATTAATTAATATATTCTTTAACTAAAGTAATTGGCGGATAGCTGTTTTTGTTAAAGTTAAACAAATAAATAAATCAATAGAACTATCGGAAGCACTTTCCTTTTGAATTTCATGTTTTACGAGACTATTCATTAATAGTCCCACATATAAAGTAATAGTAGTCGTTTTAAAGTTTGTCATTTTGTGGTAAATTTTTAACTAACTTATTAGTTCGGTACCCTAAACAAACAACAGTGGTTACACGAGTTCCCATGGTTAGTTAATGGATACCTATGAACTTTCATACGAAATAGTTAAACTGTACTATGGAATTTATTTATTTATTTAATGAGTAATAGGCACCTTAATGACTTACTCACTAAAACATACATAAACAAAAAACACAAATAGTTTTAAGCATAGTGAATTCGCACTTGAGTACAGAAGTGCACAGCACTGACAGATAACAACTTAACTTAATTGTTTGTTAGTCATTAGTTTAATCTTAATTTTACATTGATACTTTAGAGGTATGCATTGAAAAGGGAGGATTCTCCGACCAAACGGATGTTTGGTCTGATTTGGGCAACTGCCCGATAGATAATTTCAGGCTGTTGTATAATTCGGCCCCAACGGCCATCCGTTCTGCGAGCAATGTGCCCCCCCAAACTTAAGTGGCAATGGGCAGGGCACATTGCTCGCAGAACGGATGGCCGTTGGGGCCGAAAGGTTCTGGAATGGCGACCACGTACCGGAAGACGTAGCGTTGGAAGGCCTCCTGCAAGGTGGACCGATGACCTGGTAACGGTTGCGGGAGTACGATGGATGCGAGACGCACAGGACCGTTCATTGTGGCGACACTTGGGGGAGGCCTATGTCCAGCAGTGGACGTCTTTCGGCTGAAATGATGATGATGATGATCTATAAGTTCAAATCGCGCGGAGTACTGTAATTGAGTGATGTAGGATTTCGTAGTTTAGTTCTTATGGAACACCATAGATGTCGCTACAATTGTATAAAACATTTTACGTCCACAAGGAGCTTTGGATAAGTTTCTGATAAATAAATCCATAACCCGTATGTTTGTTATTTGAAAACACAAGCCAAACACTTTTATCACGTAACTTTATTTGACGAGTCACAAATATATCGTAGACTGTAACATCGATTGTTGACATCGTGTCTGCTAGACAATACCTCACCGTTTACGGGATTTATAGCATAAGCATAGTCAGCCTTTTAATGTTCCCAATGCTGAGACTCAGGCCTCCTCTATAGGAGAGGGAATGGGCCGTAATCCACCACGCGGGCCCAGTGCAAGTTGGTGAATGTCACATGTCTTTGAATTTTTTGGTTCTAGGACATGCCAGTTTCCTCACGATGTTTTCCTTCACCGTTTTGAGACGAGTGGTGATGAAATAAATTACACAAAGTAATGCGCCTGGCTGGGTTTGCACCCGCGACCTACAACTCGTAAGTCGGGGGCGTTACCACTTGGCCACCACTTTTCTACTTGGCCACCACTGCTCTACTTGGCTTGGTTAGGGGTCTTACCATGACGTATTAAAACTCAATCAGGCGAGCGAGAAAGAGGGATGGAACTATACACCTTATATAGCTCCATCCCTTTAAGGGTCTAGCGCCCGAGCAGTGCCATAAAACAGTGACTTTCTGAAGCCTCAGTTTGAAAAAAAAAAAATGTTTATTATAGATTCATGTACAACATTATCAACATATGATTTTTTCGTATGACTATAATACTTTTCCCAAAAAAATAATAATTATGAACTTGATATTTTTTCGCTTGTTTTCCCTACTCCTTTGAAAAAGCTTTGGTCTTTAGAAGTATGTTTACACAAAAACAATGCTGGTTAAGTGTTCTTTAGAATCTACACAGCAGAAAAAAATCAATCAATATTTCGCGAAGAAAATTATTTTAAAGGTCAGCAATGTATGCATTTAACGCCGGTCAGATGTTCAAGGGTTCAGTATAGGCTAGTTTTTAATCTAATAACAATAGGACATTTTAAATTTTTATGATTTATTTATTTAATGTGATGTCAACTATATGATTGCAATGAATTAATGACTGTTATTAGTATGTTTTTGTTCGTGTTTTGTGTCTTTTTGTGTATCTGTATTTGTGTTAACATATGGGTATCTTATCTGAAATAAATGTTTATTATTATAATTATTATTGGGTTGTAAAATAGATTGCGTTAAGAGCTCCTGTTAGCGCTATAGTTCCACTGTAATTACTCTATTTGTGTAAATAAAAAATGGAATTCTGTTCGTGCTAAGGCGTCACTTGTTCACGGAACAATGTTTTTATTTATTTAAGAACAACCAATAAATCGTACTGTACACGCTAAAGATTCCATATTTTAACATTTTATAGTGTATCTTCAACTAATGGCTGCTGCGGCATGCATTCAACATAGGAGGAAATGCAGTTACAAAACATATTTTGCTTATAAGCTAGATACCCTTTTTTTTTAGGTGGGAAAATCAAAAACCACTCCTGTTCCTTCTTTGCCTTCATCCCGGGTTTCGCTTTCATACTACCCGTGGCCCCAGTAGGCTTCGACCCTGCTGGGCCTCTACGATTTGCTGACATCTCCCTGAGGCGCGCGTGGAAAGCAAGATATACTTGTGATCCTTTCAATAACATACAAACAAAAACTAACTTCTGCCAGCGGCGTCGCCCGCGTAAACGTAGGTTTCTTCATACAAACTATAGATGCCCGTTTCATCCCCTTAGAGGGTAAATTTTGAAAAATCCTCTCTTAGTGCTCGCCTATGCAATAAAGGAAACCTTGTGCAAAATTTCGTTTCTAGACCTAGTAGTTTCCGCAATGCGTTTATATGCCAGTCAGTCAGTTTCTCCTTTTATATAAAGAAATAAATAAAAACCTACTAATGAATGCGATGCTTTTCATGTAGTTTAACTCGCAAAAGTAATAGCATAAACATGTATTGGCATTTTGTTTGACGTTATACCAACCAATAAAAAAAAAATCTAAAAGACAAAAACTAGTGTACATCATAATAGCTATTTTATTGGGAACAGCGCGATTGATCAATGATACCAACATCTCGATAAAGTAAAACTAAGAAGGATAAATCGGTCACTGACCTAAGCCTTAGTTTTGCTGAGGAATAAAACGTTTCGCTGAACTACGGAACAGATTTAAAAGACTTTGTCCATTTCTCGTAAAGTTGTGTCGTAAACACTGAGTCGGTCATTCTTTGCAATAGTTGCATTGTTTGGTAACGTAGCTGCAATACATTATTAGATGTCATGGGGACTATAAACAGATGAAATATAGTCAAGAGGATTTTTAGGACGTTGCTCTTTGTAGTGCCCGCCCTTACTTAAGTTTTTTTTTTATGGATAGGCTCGCGTTTAATCGCTATCTCAGCTGATGATATGGTCGACAATGGAGCTCGCTTGCCTAGAAGTATCTAACCTATTCACTCTTGACATAATTTTATTTTTTTATATTCCACAACTAACACACAACGCCGTCTAGTCCCAAGCTAATTAGAACTTGTGTTATGAGCACTAGACAGCTGATAAACATAATTATATATTTCTAAATACATACATATCATAGATAAATTACACGCAGACACAGAACAAATGATCGTGCTCATCACACAAACATTTTTTCCTGGGTGGGAATCGAACCCACGACCTCCGGCATTACAGTCAGGGCCATAACCACTAGACCAACAGGCCAGTCAAACTTAAAGACCCCTAGGTTGTAGCTATCAGGAAAAACAGATTCCGGCAGGGAATTCCACTCCTTAGCTGTAAGCATAATAAATGTATTCTCAAAACGCTTTGTATATATGAGTGGGATGTCCACCATGTACCAGTGACGCAACGCCGTACTAGTGGTCCAATGATAAAACAGTTCCGAAATGTAAACAATAGAAAACTGACAAGCTAGCAAGTGGGCGTCGATGCAGAAAGTAATAATCGATCCATATTGGCTTTTGCATCGCTTTAAGAATCTTGGCATCAATTCCTAGTTTTGAGTTATTAGATGTAAGAAAATCCGTTTTTTTTATTACGTGGAATATCATCTAACGACTTTAATTGACTAAAACTCACCTGTGTTCCTTTAGTTGCTCTTTGCGGTCCGAGGCCATGGTAACTCTTTTGAACAGTTCCGCACCTCCTTTGCTGACCCTGACGAGATGACTGCTTTCCATGCCCTTTCGCTTCCATGGCCTGGACCAGGATCGGACGCGAGAGGTTACTCCCGAGGACATGGCGCCGGTGGTGCTCCTCCGGGCGATCTACACAATGGTGACACACGGATTTAATCAGTGACTGACAAATCTTTTAACTAGAGTGGTATATTATTAACTTTTTAACTATTTGTTTGAGAAACTACGTCGATAATAAGTGTGTATAACAGTTGAGAAAAAGTTGCGGCACATTGAACAATTTGCGTCGCTACACTTAACCACAACGGTATTGACCTCCCACTTCACTTGATTACCGCAACTTGTGTGTACTGTAGTGATTAATTATGTTATGTAAGTGGACCCAGACATTATATGTGCGTCACTGCGGGGTGCTAGCTGAAAACCAGCGCTAGGTGTCTGACGCCCAGCAATTGCTGAGTTGGTAACCTTTTCGGTTCAGGCACGCTCAGTAGCTGTATTATTGTATTTATATTGTACACCAGCAGACACCATTGCTGCGGTAAGTCCTCTCTTTAAAGAGTAGCCGGAGAGGCGCCAGGTCCTCACCTTCCACATAACATGGTAAGTTTGATAAGGTCTTATTACAGATTCAGACGAAAGAAACAGCAATGTCACCATTGCGCGGACCGCCCGGAGGATGTGTCAGTAGACCATACGGTGGAAGTGTGCCCCGTTTGGGCGGTCCTAGAACACAAAGGGCAAGGGTAACTGAAGTTTCTTCAGTTGTCCTTGCTCTATAAGTGTGCTTTCTGTCAATAAAAGTCTGACACGTTCTCTTGCTCCACCCCAGACAGGGAGAAGTCATTAGATGATTACTCAGCACAAAATAGTAATAAAACTTTTACACAAACTTATATTAATTCTATGGATATAATGTCGGCCTTTTTGCCGACAGCGATATCTACCAGACCATCTTAGGGTGGACTGAACTTAAAATAAAAAATGGTGTAGCCTGCGGTGTACTGCTAGAAAATTAATAGCGACATAATATAGTTTGCATTTTTGCAAGAAAGGGTTTTTTCAATGATACTTAATTAAAAAATATTAAGAATTTTGTAATATTTTTCGAAAAATAAAAAGCTTTTACAAAAACATAAAAAAAAATAACCGACTTTCTTTTTTTCTGTAAATGTTTAAGTTCTCGATGAAAATACCAATCACTATATTGTTGCCTATAATATTTGAGGAGTTACCTCGATTCCTCATAGATCCCATCATCAGAACTAGATTTTGAAAAAAATGGTACCAATCTGGAAGCATATCCTTTTAGGGGAAAAAAATTTTTGCAAATCGGTCCATATACGACGGAGTTCTGAGGTAACAAACATAATAAAAATAATGATGATAAAAAGAAAAACAACCGAATTGATAACCTCCTCCTTTATTTTGGAGTCGGTTAACAATACAACCGAATTGATAACCTCCTCCTTTTTTTTTAAGTCGGTTTTAAAATACGACTTGTTATTCGTACAATTACTGATCTAATGAAATCCAGTGGCCGTGGGCAGGCCACATAGCTTGCAGAACAGATGGTCGACAGGGCCGACAGGTTCTGGAGTAGCGACCACATACTAGATGACGCTGCGTTGGAAAGCCTCGCACGAGGTAGATCGATTACCTGGAGAGGGTCGCGGGAACCCGCTGGATGCGAGACGAACGGGACCGACATATGGCGATACTTGGCGGAGGCCTATGTCCAACAATGGACGTCTTTCGACTGAAATGATGATGATGATAATGACTGATCTATTAGAATAGTTACTATTAAGATATTGTTATAAATAATTATTAATTAGGAAAATAAAAGTTCTTCCAGAAAATGTACATTATGCAAATCTGTAGGTACATAAATTTACTAGATGCTAGAAAGATAAACCAAAAAGCAATCAACTCGTGATTATAACTTTGGCAATTTTGAAACTGAGGGCACATAAACCTTGTGAAAATATCAGCTATAGCTCGGTGCCTGCTAACTGGAACGTGACCACTTACTAGCTCACAGATAAATCAAAATCAAAATTAATATCAAAAGCATTTTATTTCAAATAAACCATTTACAGGCTCTTTTGAAATGTCAAGAAGTCAGTCAGTCAGAAAAAAAAAATACTAATCGCGCATTCTAAAGCGTAGATCTCTATAGAGAAGAATGTGCAAGAAGCTCAATGGACACTCTTTTTAATCATCTTTTGTCATTACAAATATCTCTGTTTCATGTTTGATATTAGCACTCGATACTACCACGGATCCTGAGCGCTGGCTTTCCCTTGCGCAGACGTGAAATATCGGGTCTTTTTAGTGATATGTAGTGAGACGCGGGGGCGGGGAGTGCAATCCTTGTCCTGTGATTGGCTCGTCGATGTTTATGATGCACAAAACGATCCCCGCTCTTTCGCTGAGCGCTCAAGATTCGTTCCGGTATCTGCGCCTCTAGCCAAATTGATAATCTGCAATCGTTAACGCTAGTCGAAAACTAATCAAATGTATGGGAATGACATCACCTTAACGTTAAATCACGTGGTCAGAACAAACGAATAGAAAATTCGTAGCCAAGTTTACATCGCTCGAAATGATAGAATGAATTGTTATTGTTTCTCCAATGTTCAACGCTACATCCTTTGTTATAACCTGTTTGACGTTTGTAGGAACGCTCGCCATAGACTACAAAATAGATCGTTTTTCTAAAGATATTGTAGAACGAGCGGCCCTCAGGCGCGTCAACATGGCTACCAACTTATTGTTTTCTACAATTGCTGACACCGAAGTTTTACCGATTGGAGATCGGAATTAGGCACGAAAAGGTTGTAACTTGGCTAGGGAGGCTGCACAGATACCGGCACGAATCTTGAGCGCTCAGCAAGAGTATAAAAGTGTACACTTGTACAGGCTAAATTCGAAAACACAAACACGCTTATCTCCAGCCTGAATTTCAAGTTTATTCAATAAAGCAGGTCGTGGCCGTCACACGGGACATCTCCTCTCAAGTGGCAAGAGCCTTAATAAACATCCCTTTACTTAAAATTTATTTCACGCCCTCTCCGTCGTAAGGAAAAAGTACTTTACAAAAACGAGTCCGCAATTTGTTCAAGCGCCGTAATTCCTGAATTTTTCACGAGATTTCTTTGGCTTTGAGAAGTAAATAAAGATGTTTATTTACTTCAGAGGCAGCTTCAAAGAATGTTTTACGGATTTACAGTCAGTTCTCATGCGATTAGCGAGTTAGCGTTTATTCTATAAAGTAAATTAACTTTAGTACCTAGCTGTCGCCGCAGAAGACGCTTTGAGCGTGGAGAGTCGCAGAGTGATTTTCTGCCATTGTAGGTGCGGGCTTATGGATGGCGATGGGTCACTCGCTGTCCGATAAATAGTAGAGCGAGACTGCGAGCTCTTAAACCCCCCTAGCCAAGTTTCAACCGTTTCGTTTCGATTCTCTTTTCGTCTATCGCCTCCAGTAGGCCACGCCTCCGATTCCTTTATTCTGACGTCATCTCAACGCTGAATCACGTGGTCAGAACAAAGGAATAGGGGGCGTGGCCGACTCGAGGCGATCAACGAAAACAGAATCGAAACGAAACGGTTGTAACTTGGCTAGGGGAGAAGATGTATAGTCACATACTCGTACTGCCGCCTGCGCCCGTATAGAGCCCCGCTGACCTTTAAAACCATTTTCTTTGCGAAATAGTGATTGATTTACATAATTATGCTATGTACATTCTGAAAAACACTTTCACGTAAACATATTTCTAAAGATCAAAGCCGTTTGAAAGAAGTCGAGAAAACAAGCAAAACATGTCATGCCGTTAAAATTTTTTTTTGAGTAAAGAATTACATATACGAAAAAATCATATGTTGATAGTGTTGTATATGAATCTATAATAATTTTTTTTAAACTAAATGAGAGTAAGGGCTTAAGGCACTATCCAAACCCACCAATGAAAATAATTCAATTCCCGTATCTCAAGAAGATTTTTCCGAAACCCAATTTTTTTTTTTCACGTCAGAATTAATTTACTGTTTTCAGATTTATTCCTATACCTATGCTATAAGACCTTGCTTTATGCTAAATTTCAGAATTCTGGGTTAACGGGAAGTAACGGCCGTATCTTTCTTTTTCGTTAACTTAGAATTTTAATTTTTTCACTGCTTAAATGGATCGTAAACTTGAGTATATGGTTTTAATTTTAACTAGATACCTCCACGTGTTCCCGAGATAAAGGTCTTGATAGACAGACAGATCGACAACAAAGTGATCCTATAAGGGTTCCGTTTTTCCTTTTGAGGTACGGAACCCTAAAAAGTAATATGGTATCTAGCTAAATGTTTTATTCTCAGTAATCAGTCAGGCTTTACTTTTAAACACAACTCCGGTTACAGTTATAATGAGAATCATCAAACTTAGATTTGCAAAAGCACTTCAATTTCTTCCTGAAAAATTGCGTCCAAAAAATGTTTTACATTTATTCAGAAGTTTGTTGTCCCATAAATCAACCTTGATGAAAAGAAAATTACGTTTTCATCTCGGTCCCAATTAGTAGCAGATATTATTAGGGTTCGGGAAGCAAGTTCATGAAATTGTGAGGCAAAAGTATATTTTTTACGTTTTTTTGCGATTTACAACACTTTCAACGTTATTTATAAAACTCGCGAGTCATTCATATGCTAAGTTTTGAGCAGATTCTAAATTCAAATATTCGTTGAAAACTTTTGAATTAAGAACTTCTTTTTTTTTGGTAAGCAGAGATGCAATCATTGATGGTGAGGCGCACTAGTTTATTAAGAGCCTATCCACTCTAGTCTTGAAGACACCTAAATTACAGTTGGACGGGAAGACCGCAGCAGGCAAATTGTTCCAGTCCTTCGATGTACGCGGTATAAACGACGAAGCGAAACGCTTAGTCCGGACCGTTGAAGTTTCGACAAGTTAAGGGTGGTGTAGGGTGGTGGGTGGGTGGTGGTGTTATATATAAGGTTCATTATAATACTTATGTAAAACTAATAAAATGAAAAGTTATGACAAAACTTAAACTAAGAAACGATCCTAAGATATCGTTTCTATTTCTAATCGACTTAAAAAGAGGGGGAGATACTTAATTCGGTTGTATTTTTGTAATATGGATTTTTTACCTCAGTACTCCAACGTTTATTAATTATAGGGACACGCAATTTTGATAAAAACTAACTAAAAACAGAATACACGTATATTATTTTGTTACTGGACAGAACTGTACCTATCTCGTCGCATTAATTCGCAAAATAAAGTAGTTTCTGGTTCACTAGCGGAATAACAACCGTTAAGTTTCTGTATTTATAATTAAAATATTCAGCTCCAGTTGGAATTTTACGTTTTGCAATAAAACTTTCCCGGAATTATTCGTTTAAAACAATAATACAAAAAAACTGTGCAAGTGCGAGTCGGACTCGCGCACTGAGGGTTCCGTACAAACTTAATTATGAAAACAGTTCAATTCGCTAATTGAGTTACGAAGATTTTTCCGAATAGCACACAAGTTTTTTTTTTGTGACGTAACAACAAATTTATAGTTTTCAGATTTTTTCCTATACTTGTGCTATGAGAACTTTCTTCATGCCGAATTTCAGGGTTCTAGGTCAATGGAAATTTTGATTCCCTTGAGAGTGTCGAAATGTATATTTCGACACTCGACTTCGACGGCTGTTTGTGCCGCAAGACCGTATGGTCTTGCGGCACAAACAGCCGTATCTTTTTTTTTCGTTAACTCAGAAGTTTGATTTTTTTCACAGCTTCAAGGGACCGCAAATCTGGTTTTAATTTCAACTCGATACCTCCACGCGTTCCCAAGATAAAGGGTCTTGACAGACAGGCAGATGGACGACAAAGGGATCCTATAAGAGTTCCGTTTTTTCTTTTGAGGTACGGAACCCTAAAAACTTAGCTGTGGCAACAATAACTGGCCTGATATTTATCTTTATATATATAAATCTTCTGTTCATGTGTTTGCCACCTAATTCCTCCTAAACTAGGGACTAGGAACGTGAAATTTTGCTCAAAGTTTCCTTTTTATGGTGTATGCGGAAAACTAAGAGGATTTTCTAAAATTCACCCGCTAAGGGAGTCCTTTTTCACTAGCCTGTCGTTAACGTCGAGCATGGCTTAAACGCTTGTTACTTCACCTAACGCAATTCAACGCGATGTTTGACGAAAAGGCAACGCGAAAAAAGAGATAACGACTGAAAACTCTGTTAGCATTCGGTAATTCCGTGATATCCTCGAATATTTTACAAAACTTTATTCCAGGAAATACGTGTTATTTTTAAACCCTTAGAAGTTTTTGGAAGTAATTGTTGTTATTCAGAATTTCGATTAAATTTGCAAGGCTTCTATTGTTATATTTTTATTTTTTGAGTAAATTATGAAGTGTCAAAGTTCATGCAAAATAGCAGATTTTCAGAGGTCTTTACTGGAATAGTTTTACACAAATTTTTAAATCAATTTCAATAGAAGCCTAGATAATATTATATTCACAAGATAATGTGTTTTCAAAATATCTAATGAAAAATTTGTAATAACGTCATAATCGCCTAAGAGCGGTTGTATATGTAACAGTGAAAATGTATGTCGAGTTGCATCCCCTTAATAGGATGAAATGGGTAAAGTAAAAGTTTATTGACCATAAGTTTAGGTACACCGGTAATACATATTTACATAGTACATAATAATGCTATCACAAGTAAAGCAATGGTCTACATACTTGATAAAATTTATAAATGCCCAATGACGGTATACAGAGAAAAGTTCTATACCTCCCGTGCTAGTCAAGGACAGTGTTACGGCAAGGTAAAATTCTCGCTGATGGAATAATTAATAGTCATAATGTAAACACGTTAAGACACTTAACGTGTCTAAAGGGTGTCCAAAGTTTGTACGGAGAAACCTATGTTCACGTTGCTAGAAGCTAGTTGGCACATAAAAGCCATTAACTAAGTGTAATATTTCCAAAATCAAAATCAAAATAGCATTTATTCCAAATAAACCATTTACAGGCACTTTTGAAATGTCAAGAAGTCAGTTAGTCAGAAAAATAAAAATAAATGATGCTAATTGCACATTCCAAAGCGTAGATCTCTATGGAGAAGAATGTGCAAGAAACTCCATGGACACTCTTTTCAATCATATTTTGTAGTTACAAATATCTCTGTTACATGTTTCTTGTCGCTATCATGTGAGAACAATGTAAATAAAAATAAAAACTAAATATAGATATTAAAAAAGCAACTGGCAGCTAAGAGATGACCAGCCTCAACTGACAGCGCCCGTTCACGGACATGACGCTAATATTAGCACCACTCAGCTCAACCATTTTGAAGGGAACCGAATGATCCAACACCCGCGCCACCATCAGTGAGACATTTGAGTGAGCATGACAAACTCTCAACTGCCATGCTCATTTATGTCAAATAAGTCCAGTAGCAACATAAAAACTATAAAAAGCTCCATGGTACTCACATTTACAAACTGTGGAAAAAATGCTTCTATACATATAATACAATACTTATATTTTACAATTTCAAGAAAAAAAACATTAAAAAATAATTTCCATACTAATTAATCAATTTGTACACCCCGGTGGTAGTGGAGCTGGACCAGCATTGAGCCAAGCATTTTTATCCTGAATATAATCGTCCAACTTATAATATGCTTGCCTGCATAGTGTGCGTTTAATACAAGATTTAAATTTCGTTTCATTGAGTTCTAATATTTGTGAAGGTATTTTATTATAACATTTCAAACAGTACCCCATAAAAGAAGAGGCCACTTTTGCTAGTCTGAAACTTGGTTGAACTAATTGTTCCCTATTTCTTGTAACATAATTATGTCTATCGCCTCTTTTGCTAAAAAGATTAAGATTTTTTCTAACATACATTATGTTTGCATAAATATATTGACAAGGCACCGTTATTATGTTAATTTCCTTAAACAGTTCCCTTAGAGAATCGCAGCGGCGAAGATTGTATATAGCTCTGATCGCTCTTTTCTGTAATATAAAAATTGAGTCGATTTCTGCAGCCCGTCCCCATAGTAAGATACCGTAAGACATGATGCTATGAAAATAATTCCCACCATGCTTTTAGTTTTACACTATGTACAATACGCACGCCCATTACAGGTTTTCGCACCTTACGCATGACGATGGCGGAACACTATTTCCTTTCTACTAAAGTGTATCTGCCGATGCAGTGTAAACATATTTAGTAATATTTGTGTTGTACACGAGATCATTGCCCTAGAAGTGTGCATCTTTTCGTGTTTAGAATTTTAATATGGCAACTGTGGAATACGTAAAAAGCATGGATTTATACAAACAAGGGATTAACTAGCGGCACAATATTAGGTCTTTAACTATAAAATAGCCGTTTTTTAAAACGGGTTGCTTTGAAGTGTTATATCTTTGGATTGACTTGGAATTATAAGTTAAAATAAACTTTATATTAAAGTTACGTTACTCTTTTCCCGAAATTAGATATTTATTGGATTTTTTGTGTTCACACTTTTTGTTGTGGTAACCCCCAGCCAAGTTTAAATGGAAGTACCTATAGAATTTAATCATTAAAACATTGCATGATTCTAATAAGCCAAGCCATCCATCATCAGATTAGCTCGACCGTACCTTATAGCCAGTGCATCTCATGACGATTCTAATCCTAAACACGGCTAGGTTACATTGATTTATTAGATACAAGGTTCCGCGTCTACTTACCGGCTTCATCGTCGGCTGACGATAATACTCCCCTTGCCAAGTTACAATCGTTTCGCTCGCAGCAAACGCCTCGAGTAGGCCCCGCCTCCGATTCCTTTGTTCTGACCTCGTGACTGAGTGTTAAGATAACGTCAGATCAAAGGAATCGGAGGCGTGGTCTACTCGAGGCGTTGATCGTGAACGATACGATTGTAACTTGGCTAGGGGGGCAGATCAGTTTATTGTATCCCATCCCCTCTTCCTTTAGTCAGTCATCGACTACACGTATAAACAAAACGAATTTTACTTGTTGCTACATTTCTGCTGTGATGAGGAGTTCCTTTCCATATCTTCGAAGTTCATCATCAGATCATAGCAATATTTCTATGGGATCAATTCGGAAGTATAACGGAAAAACTTTCAATAAAAAAATAAAAAAATCTATCTATAATTGACCAAGAAATCTTGTGAACATCAATTTAAAAAAATACATAGGTACCATATACTCCTCATTTTTAAAATCGGTTAAAAATAGTTTGCAACGGACATAAAAACCAAAAAAATAATTGAATGGTTTAATGACATCCCTTTAATACGGTACAGAAATATTATCTTCATTCCACAGCCAATATTAATGTTATGATAGCAAAATTTACCTTCATTTAAGATACGAAATTAGAGACGTGGGTATGTTCTTAAATAAATATTACCTCTGCATACATTAGGTACATTAAACATAATTCCCTCGTGTTTATGTTATCTACCTTCGTCATTTTACATTAGGTATCTCTTTAGCAAAAGGATTTCATTCTGGAATTGAATCTTGATATTAAACCACAAGTTTAGATTACCTCTTGGAGCAGATCTGTCTATTATACAAGACGTATCACAGTGTGTGAGCTGATAGTCTAATTTCCTTGCAATACGCGAGAGAAGCTGACGATATTTGATGTCACATCACATAGCAATATACTGAATTACTGTATTTGCAAGTTAGTATAACTATTTCGCTCTCGGAAGCCAAAAAGTGATAACTCAAAAAGAGTGAGTTTCTGTTATAAAAACCTGGGATTTTATAAAAAAAATATATCCGTGTCTACGCAAGTGGTGGTTGCGGAAGCAGTCGCAGCTGATATGTGAACGTTCTTTTATATTTGAGTTCTATTTTTATATTAAAATATATGACAGCTGTAATAAAAGACATGAAGTAAAATAATATGTATAAAAACGAAGAATAGGATTTTATTTATAACTATTTAATTAATATGGCGACCGTGACTAATGCAACCGGCGCAACATAATTGATATGTGGACCTTCTTTTTATACTATTTTTTATATTATAAAATATGACAGCTGCAATAAGAAACGTGAAATAAAAAAATACGTATAAAAACGAAGAATTGGATATTATTTATAACTATATAATTTAATCCGTCGGCATAACACCGTCAAAAGTTGATAAAAAGTATTTTAAGTCTTTCTACAAGTCCAAGGCTATATGTTTGTTAAATAATATGGTTTAGATTGGTTTAGCGGCTAAGGCGTAGCTACTTTTCAAACAAGTTAATAGAGTTATTTTTGCATTTTTAAAATGAGTAAGCATGAATAGTCTTTTTCATTGTTTCAATAAAGTGACGGGTTTTTCGTGAACCTTGCAGAATTTCCGAAATATTTGAGCTATACGATGAAGTTTGTATGTCTCACAAGTATCTTCTACTACAATCTTAATCGATAAGTGACGTCTACTGGAAAATTCAAAGTCAAAGTCAAAGTATTTTATTTGTTTAACATAGGTAATAAGGTACATGGTATAAAATTTGCGTTGTATCACTATGTTTTGCCTTGCAAGGCGTACAAATAAGGCGTAAAAAACTACAAACTAAATAAAACTGTTTCAACAAGATAGAACAAAGAGTGGATCGGACATTTTTTTTTATTTTAAGCTTCTATCATCTAAAAACTCACTGATAGAATAGTTAGCCTTTTTAATCAAGATTTTTTTAAGTTGCGATTTAAAATGGTTCATGTTGGTTAAAGTTTGGCTTTTTAAAGTTTTTGGTAGTTTATTGTAAATCTTTGGACTCATGCAGAGACAATTCTTTGAGAAAAGTGCAGTATTGTGTTTTTTTTTTATTTTAGTGTGCCTTGGTGACGTCTAGTATTAAGTTTTTCAAATTTAGAGAGAAATTATTGACAAGCTTCATAAAGTAGTTGATCGCTCCGAAGCGAAGGTTCACATTTAAAGTAATCTGCCCACAATACCGTATCATTCCATGGCCGTGTTAGGTACGTATCAAGCGCGGAAAGAAATAACACAAGGACTACCACATATCGGCACCGGCAAAAATATTATCAAGATATGTTCTGTGCATGGTAAGTACGCTATAGAGTTGGTCGGTGACGAAACGATCTAGTTGACACAGTCTCGTACTTTTCAATACAACCTAGTTTTTCATCTGACATGTTCCTAGCTCGTAGTTATGATACGATGTGGTGGATAGACTCCTTTTCACTGCATTCTTTGGCAGAGAATAATCGAGTGGTCGCAGTTTGGGTGCTACATAGACGAGAAGATTATCATATACCTAAAATTGATTCAGTAGCCGATTCTGAACATACTACTTTTAGGATATGCGTTTATTTGTGACCAGATACAGGCCAAAAGCCTACCTTAGGCACCAGTCTTCCACAATATGAACCCAATTATTGTCATTGTCTTAGTTTTGTAATTGCTGTGATACTGTGATGAGAAATAAACGAATTGTTATTATTATTGTGTTACCTATATATGTTGTACCTATACAAGGTGTAGTTTTGACTCAGCAAAAAAATTCAGGAGGCAATTTTATTTTAGATATGCTCGACCCGAATCAACAATAAAATGGGAAGACGCACAAACTTCAAATAAAGCGTCTCATAGACGAAATTGTCTAATACCTACAAAAACTGCATAGTGACAAGTCTGACCAACGATTGTCGACTTCCCTTTTGTATGTATGCGGGTGCGTACAACACCGACAAAACATTCTAGCGACGTACCTCCTCTGTAGTAGTAGTCTCTCGTCCAAGCCTTCAGAGAGTAAACACGTCGCATCATGTTTACAGACGAACAACTCGTAGAAAAATTAATACAACAGTAGCGATGAAGCCCATTTTGATACTGAAAAGATTGACAAAAACGGTGTGCGTCGCGTCGTCGTAGTAGACAAAATAGTTTCATTTTAGTTTTGAGGCAGACTTGTGTTTGTGAGGAAAGTCTGTGCTTAAAACTATCGTGACTCAAGTTTGTGCTCAGCCTAAATCACAACGGGTGATCCTGTTTTTTTGAAGAGAATTATAAAGAGAGTTATTCTGTATAATATTCAAAGTTAATAAGACTAAAATGACAAGTATTATTGATTATTATTATTTAGGAGTTTTTTAACAA
This sequence comes from Mythimna vitellina, assembly GCA_949316375.1. NCBI lineage: Eukaryota > Metazoa > Arthropoda > Insecta > Lepidoptera > Noctuidae > Mythimna > Mythimna vitellina. The sequence goes on along the minus strand of OX438703.1, from coordinate 8,219,163 downwards.
CCTTCTGAAATTTGGTGCAGATTTAAATCTGCACCTTGTATAACTATAGACATAACTTCATACTAAAGATATCAATCGAGATCCTATAGGTATTGATAATTCTAGAACTTTGATAGTTGGAGAGTTACCTGCTGATTGAACCTTATTCTAAACTTCTTTAAAGTTTTAGGTGTAATCTCATGGGTACCAGAACTATTGATCAATTAGTTACTTAACTCTAAAGTTAAACCCATGTTTCAACCTAAAACTTCGGTCTCTTATGGTTTACGTACAAATAATTATAATGTTATTGGGACGAACTTTTATAGGTAAATAATACCGCCATGACTAATTAAAAATAAAATCTTTACTTTTTTAATACAGGTTAGGTATTTTTGTAGACTTTGTGGAGAGATTTAAACATTGAAACTAACTAAATTGGTTTTTAATAAAAATGAATGATAAAAAATTAAAAAAAAATCTATTTGGAACAATACAAGGCACACAAACACTAGTTAAATATAAGCGACACAATAAAGAAGCAAAAAATAAAATAGTGTGCCTTATGGCTGTAAAATAAGTTCATCCCCCGTAGCCAAGATACAACAGTTTCGTTTCGATTATTTTTTCGTTGATCGCCTCGAGTCGGCCACGGCTCCTATTCCTTTGTTCTGACCACATGACTGAGCGTTGAGATGACGTCAGAATAAAGGAATTGGAGGCGTGGCCTACTCGAGGCGATCGACGAAAAGATAAACGAAACGAAACGGTTGTAACTTGGCTAGAAGGGCAGTTCAGCATTAATGCCAGATATCTAGCGTCTGACGCTTGAACGCAACGAGCAAATAGTTTTAAAAGATAGTGTGTGTATATTTGCATACATTGCACATGCAATTGTAATTAAACCGTTCACTTCAGTATGTGAAATAATATGATTAATACTTAATCAAAGCATTTGTTTTAAATAAACCATTTACAGGCACTCTTGAATTGCTAAAGTCAGTCAGTCAGAAAAATTCTGCTAGTTGCACATTCCGAAGTGTCTCTATGGAGAAGAATGTGCAAGAAACTCCGTGGATGCTCTTTTAAATCATATTACGTATTAGAATAATATCTCAGTAACATAATATATTTATTTTCGCTACAATAATACAAGAGACAAATTGAGCGTCCAGTCTCAACGATTGCCAACCGAACTAGAGGGCTGTCGTCGCCTGCCATTAAACTACATCGATAGCTTTACCTTTACTACAGCCCCCTTAGCCAAGTTACAATCGTATCGCTCGCACCGAACGCCTCGAGTAGGCCACGCCTCCGATTCCTTTGTTCTGACGTCATCTCAACGTTCAGTCACGTAGTCAGAACAAAGGAATCGGAGGCGTGGCCTACTCGAGGCGTTCGGCGCTAACGAAACGAGTGTAACTTGGCTAGGGGGGCAGATGTAGTAAAGCTATCGATGTATATCGATGATTATCTAATCACAATACGTTTCGGAGTTGCCAGTACAATTAGTCGATTGCAATGCTAATTGAATACAACATGAATTAAATAATATTCTTTGTTACAAATCAGAATAAATAATATGATTACGTATCTAAAGCTAACATAGTGAAACAGCCTCAGCAGAAGCCGAAACCGCCAGCGATAGCACTTTTAAGTATGTATCGTATCACTTGATTCGATTTCCTATAATTCCATTCATGACCAACATCGACGCAGATGTGCAACAGTTACAATGTTATGGGCACTTCGACATCGTCGCACGTGCGTCAATGTGGAGTTAGATAAGGACCAAATTACGTCATTGGGTGTTGGCCGCTGATTCGCTTGAAATGGTTCTTGTAACTTTACAGCAAACGGTCAATGAGAAAATTTCAATATTCTGTTAATAATTTATTTGACACATTTATTTGATCCATCAACTCAAAACTACATCAATTATAATTAAATGAAAAGTGTCAGGTACATAGGTTCTTATGCAAGGTGTGAAACCAAGTTTACAGCTTCAAAAGACCTGTGCTATCTGTGTCGTTGGAGTCCTAGACCTTTGGAAGGTGTACAAAGGGCCGATGCCAATTCGCAGACGGCCCTTAGACACTTTTTGAGCAACGTGGTATCCATCGAGGATTATCTCTGAACGCGCTATTTTTTTTATTCGCAAATGAAGGGCTTTTGTCGCAATAACATACTAGAATATATAGTATGTAAAATCATACTAGAATATATTTAACCTAACCTTGTATAGTATTTATACACTTGTAGAGTATTCATCAAGTACACTCAAAGACCCCCGGTTTGTGAAAACTGTTCCGACTGTGTGAACAGTGATATGAAAGAAAAGGAAGTTAGTGATAGTATGACAGTTGATGGGATAGAGTGGAAGAAAAATACGTGTTGCGCCGACCCCAAATAAGGTAGGACAAGGGCAGGAAGATGATGATGATCTTAAATTTATTTTTATTCTCTTCTTAAACTTTATATTATTTCAATCTTTCATTAAAACCGTTATGGGGTCTTCAATAAAAATGTAACGTTATCCTTAAACAGTGCAACGAATAATAAAGTAAAAAAAACATATCCTGTACACTATAACGTATGAACTGCAGCTTTTGCATATGCATATGCTATATTTGGTATAATGACCAGATTCAATCCAACCGTAATCACAATGTTGTCACAATGATTTCTCTGTTTAATCGAGTATTGTTGGAATGGGAGCTGAAAGGCAAATAAATTAAGTTGAAAATAATAATGTTCGTAGCATAGGGCTGTCACGCAGACAGTTGTAAATGGTTTGGCTGAAATATTCCTCGAACTGTAGTGACTGAATATTATAATGAAAAAAGGAGTGCTTGAATTTTATACAAGAATGGAGAGGAGGTATTTCATTACATTATAATAGAAAATGATTCATCTTTATTGAAGCAACTTTAACTCAAAACTCTCCTCGTGAACGTCATTAAGTATGTTTCTCTGCTTTCATATAAATATTATATATTTTTTGTATTATATGTATTTATTGAATGAATGAAAGATTTATTTGCTAGAATACAGGTTTTGGTGGTAACAATTTCAGATGGTTTCACTGCATTCGACTTTTAAGTCGTGCAATTTGTCAGTTTATTACAAGCTATTAAAATGTCAATAAAATATAATGTCATACAGGTTTGAAATTCGAAAAGACATCAATTGAATAAAAACATCAGTCACATAGCCAATTATAAAATGTTCTGCTAAAGTCTGGGTAATTGAGTTTTCTAACCGTTGCGTCAACCGTGCCGTCATTACAACACGGTCTTATTTTCTTCTATACGTGTACTGTTCGAGAGTGTATCAGCAATAATAGCTATTAAAATGGGGTCAATAGTTTATTAAAGATGAGCCCAGATTACGCTTACACTAAGCATTAATAAAGGGATATTGCCGTCGAGCAAGATTAGCATATCAAAAGCCGCATTGCCCGGTCTCGGGACAAAGCGAAAGAGAGCGGGTAAACGGTGACGTAACTCTGTGACGTCAGAGAACGTGGCTCAAGTGTGACTGTGAAGAAAGACAAGTTTTCAGCTTACTGCGACCACCGACACAAAGAACAAAGATTTAAATCTCTTAACACAATTAGATTCAAGAGATTTTCCTTTTTGCCGAGATTCAACGTTTTTAGAGTTCCGTGTCTCAAAAGGAAAAAACGGAACCCTTAAAGGATCACTTTGTTGTTCGTCTGTCTGTCTGTCAAGGCCAATTATCTCGAGAACGCGTAAAGGCATCGAATTGAAATTAAATCCATTTACTCAGGTCTGCAGTCTCTTGAAGCTGCGAATAAATCAAATTTCTAAGTTAACAAAAAAAAGAAAACATACGGTCGTTTATGTCGCAAAAAACGTACTCATTTTGATACTCTCAAGGGAATCAAAATTCATAGGGTACTATTTCAGGATTCTGAGTCCCGTTGACTCAGAATCCTGAAATTTGGCATAAAGCAAGGTCTTATAGCACAGGCATAGGAATAAATCTGAAAACAGTAAACCCTTTTTTTGCGTTTTAGAAAAATGTCGAGACTCCATTCGGGAATTGAACTATTTGCAAGGTAGGTTTGTACGGAGCCCTCCGTGCACGAGTCCGACTCGTACTTGCCCAGTTTTTATCTATAAATTGTATCTACAATTGTAAGTTGGTTGTGTGGTTTTCACTTAATCAGCTATTTCATTTTATTTTTGTAGAAAAAGAGGAGTAGGATACTTTTTATTTAATTATTTTATTTGCCAACCAACAATCGTATACACTGAAACCTATTTAAAAAAATATATAATCTAGGTTTGAGTTACAATGTCTTATAATTTAGCACCGTATGCCCCATAAAAGTTAAAACTATAATAATATGCTACTATAATACTACTTTAATAAAACTAAATTAAGGTTGAAATTAAAATATTAAAATTATACCTAAATAAAATAGATTTTTTATTTTATTTATTATTGATAGGCTCGCTTTTGACCACTATCTTACCGGATGGTAATTCAAACCGAAATTGAAATAAAAATATTAAAAATTTAAATCAAGATTTAAATCACAAAACAAAATTAAAACAAAACATTGAAAATAAAAACAAAGTCTACACTATAACGCTGTATTTGATTACAATACAAAAATAATACTTGCATAACAGATCGCGGAATAAATAACAGTTTTGTGAAACAGGTCATTGCCGTTCAGATTACACCTACTTGTTGTTTACCTGTTTTTATTTAAAAATAGAACACTTTTGTATTTTGGTTAATACAAGTGTTATTTTGTTGTTATTTTGTGCACGCCATAATCATGGTGGTAAGTTCCCTCTTTGAGGAGTGGCTGCAGAGATGTCACGGCGTCCTCACCTTCCGCATGACGCAGGTACTCACTGGGCATGGTAAGTTCGGGAGGTTCCTGCACCTGATTTCGTGATGATACGTTCGGGTGTCATTATTATGCGGACTGCCCGGGGGACACGGTGGAGGTGTACCGCACTTGAGCGGACCATCGATGTGACCTCGTGGGTGCATTCGGCGCTGGTGACTTCTCACGCCGGGCCCTGGTACAGGTCATGGTCCGGAGCGGAATGAAAGAAAAAATATGTCCCAACTTAAAAAAAGAACAGTGTTCTATATTTATAATTATTTTAATAATGTAATCCCTGTTTTTTGAAATCTACGTTACATATGTTTCGATTTTTGTGTGCAGGTTTTAATAAAATCCGAAATGAGCTTAATGCTACAATGTTGTTAGCAAACTAACGTTAACAATTTTTGATAACAACAACAATATTTTATGTTTTCGTTTATGATAGTTGTTAGTTTTACGTTATTATAATGCATTTTTTTTTTTAAGAAAACCATTACTATAAATTTAGTATGATTTATATGATTTTTTTTTTAAATTTAGTATGATAACTAGCTGTTGCCCGCGACTTCGTCCACGATAAGTTCGTAAAACTGTACAATCACTCTGTGCTTGCAATTCATTCCGAAAGCATCGCAATAATTTATTGTACTTTAACATAAAACGGTTAAAGGTAAAAATAACCGAATTGAGAACCTCCTCCTTTTTTAAAAGTCGGTTAAAAACGCAAATTACCTTCAGGAAACATGTTATGTACTCATCCAGATCCAGATGTATGACCGTCACGGAATAGAAAGAGCATGTATGGGTAGTAGCAGTTGTCATTTCTGCCTACCCCAAGGGAAAAGGCATATGTATGCATGGACATATGTATGTTTCTGGTTTATGTTCTGGTAAAACAACATTGTATGATTTTAACCCCTCGCCACAGTGAGCACGCCACAATCAAATCGCAGCGGTAATGCCTGTCTTTGAGAAGTGTCTACAGAGGCGTCACGGCATCCTCTTTTTGTGCAGGACTCATCGGTTGTGGGTGTTTCGGAAAGTATCTGTGTCGAATTCAGCGGGAAAAAACACTCGGGTCTCACCATTGTGCGAATCGCCCGGAGAATACGATGGAGCATACGGTGGAAGTCAGTCCCGCTTGGTCGGAGCGCCGGCGCCGCCTTGTCCTTATGGGGGCGATTGGTAGAGAAAATGACAACCAGTAGCCTCCTTCAGTGAAGCACTACGATCAAAGAAGGTGGCTGAAACTATGAGGGATAGGACATCCTGACTCCTCAGCGGTCGCTGCAAGGGACGCTCCGGGTTTTGAAAGCCGCAAGGCAATTCGCAGCCATTGCAAACACGGGATTGCGGTGGTGCTGTCCGGCCGTCTGGTCAAAGCAGTCCTGAATCGACGGCGCGTAGTATTCTACGCGCGACTTAAAGAGATTTCAGCAAATGGATAGGGCCCTCTAGGGCCGATGTCTGCTAGGGCTGCAAGATTGATCGAAAGAGTTATCTCCCATAACAATTTTCACCTCAATAACTTTTCACTAACTGCTTAAACTCTTCAGAGTTTAAGCAGTTAGACAGCTTTGATAGAGGTAAACGAAGGAGCATAATCGGGACACCGACCTGCAGCTGGATAACGTGCACTGATAGTGAAAAGCTTTAAGTGAATCCAAAAACTACCATCATCATCCGGCAGGCATTAAGTCCGCCGCTGTACATTTGTGCATAAAGGATTAAATAAATAAATCATCAACTATCTTCTTCCACAACAGTACTTTGAAAAATTTGCGAGAGCATGCTTGCATTGATTATTGCAGTTTGATCATTTTAAGCGTTAGAATTACTTGTTCATTTACCTAGGATATTTTGGTGTGTATTTAATTGATATCCCCGTATATAAAACAAATGTTTTTTCCATAGTGGGAACTACCTTATGAAGAGTCTCCAACTTTCGAATGAACTACGGCGAAACCTTGTGCGCGTGTATCCCCGTTCAATCGAACTCGCATATTGATGGCCAAACCGAGAAATTACTGACACCGATTGCCTCTATGAGGACACGGCAGTTCACTCAGGATGGATAGACCTCCACCGCATGCTACACCGAGTCCTCCAGGCGATTCACAAAATGGTAATATCAGGGTACTTTCAACCGAACCCAGAACAGAAACCGTTCGAAACACCCACAACAGTCCTGAGCTTATCCATAAAACAATGAAATTACGGTTAACAAATGTAGCAGCCGATAAGTGTTATCCCTGAGACTGGCCTCCCTTAGAGGGTTGTTCCAGTGTTGGTCACTACTCATTGCAAAGAGGTAACGTCCAGATATCGACGTAAGGCTGCAAGGAATCTGAGATGCATTATACGTTGTCGAACTGTGATCAGAAAAACACATTCGATCCCGTTTTATATGAAGCAGTGACTGTAAATAATAAAACACACCATTATTAATCCGCAAGGTGCCATCATGCCGGAGGACACAGTGGAGATGTGCCCTGCAAGGGCGGAGCACCACCGTGTCCTCGTGGAGGTAATCGGCGTCAGTGACCTCTCGCGCCGGGCTCTGATCGAGAGCGAGGAGTAATGGCAGGCGTTCGCCTCCTTCTGCAAAGCCTTAATGCTAGCGAAGGCGGAGGCCGCACGCGTTAGGGAACGAACGGCCTCACGCCGAGCCGAGATTCCGACCCCGACTACCAATCACGGTAGACGCGGGCTTCTGGACGTCGAGCAACGGGTAGCTAGCCGTCCTGTAGTTGACCGGATCGAGCCCAATCCTCAACAGCGCGTAGTGATAGACACAGGTGTAGTTTTAGTCAGTAAAAGATTGACACGTCCTCCCGCTCCAACCAGAGCGGGAGAAGTCATTGGATGATTACCACCCTTAAAAAAAGAAAAAAGGTGCCATCATCACCATTATTATTTCAGCCGAAAGACGTCCACTGCTGGACATAAACCTCCCCAAGTGTCGCTATAATGACCGGTCCTGTGAGTCTCTCATCCATCGGATTCCCGCGACCCTCATCAGGTCATCGGTCCACCTGGGGACCATCCAACGCAAGGTACCCTGTAACCCTTTCCGAAAATGTGGCCGTGTTATTTTAAAGTGAATAATTAAATATAAATAGGTATTTACTTTTATCGTCTTTGGATGGTATCCCTTGAATAATCACGGTCAATTAGCTTGCTACAATAATGGAAAAAAAAATAAGCAGTAGGATTGTTAAAAATGCCTCCGTCTTACACCATTTTAACCATAACTGTAAATGTGGGCGATGGCCATTCTTCTGCCACTCAGAAAATTACGTAAAATACGCAATGCCATCTATCAAATTTAATATGAAGTTCAACCGTCATTGTCATCATTATTTCTACTTTGAGTCTTTAGATGGCGTTGCGAGTATCTGAATTGCTTATGATGTCATATTTTACTTCTCGAAAACTTTGATTTTTTACCGTTTGTCTTTCATATGCTTTGTTTCATTGCGATGAAACAAAGCCTAAGTAAGATAATTATCAAGTTCCACACAATTTAAATGTATAAAAGTTATCTACATCGATTTCTAAAATTAATAATACGCACTCCACTAAAAATTTCTAGAAATATATTACTCGTATATATGTAGATTTATATTAAAAAAAATTGTAAGCATGCAAAAATATATAAAAAAATCTTATTCACGATGACAAAATAGAACAAAAATTTCTCCTAAGAGAGCCGTATGGGATTTGAACCACCTTCACATTACATGAAAGTCTAGTTACGAAACCACTGTGCTGCGGTCTTCGATGAATAAACTATAAAATAGACGTTCTTATATAAACGTCATAATTGACTGGTTGGCTCCCTAACGCTGATAGCGTGATGATTTTCGTTTTAGAAGTTAAATTTGCAGCTAAATGGAATAATGTAACATTATAGTACGTGATTTTACTCGTCGCTTTGATTTTATTATGTGTTTTGATTTGTTTTTACAAAATATTTGGAAGATATCGAATAGAAATGTCAATTTTATTTTGAAAAAATGGTAAAAGTTATTTTAATACAAAAAAATAAGACAAAATAATGACAAATTTTTTAACTGTAGCTGGGAATTGAACTCGCGGCAAATGTCGTTCAATACCTACATTTTGGATTATTGCTCACCCCCCATAGCAAATAGCGTGATAGTTTATAGCCTATCAGTTGCCCTGACCTATAAGGATTATGTATGCAAAATTTGAACAGGATCGGTTCAGTAGTTTTTGCGCCAATTAATACCATCACAAAAGAATTTTACTGTTTTATTATATGTATAGATGATTTTTCAAATTTACAATATCGGTTGCACGCCATCTAGCGTTCAATATTATAACCTATCGCAATCACGTTTTGCCCGGTTTTCAAGACTGCTTCTCTCAATATATAATGCAAATTATTTACCAAAAAGTTACATGCGGAACTATTTCATTGTAGAAAAGTGATAAAGTGATTCATTTTGAGCAAAAAGTGTCTATATACGGATTATAACGCGAATGAAAAATGTATGAACAGGCCGGCGGAACATTCACCTTAAAAATAATGTAAGTTATTGCTTACATTGCTTACCTACTGCCCTTTTTTTATCTTTGTCTAGCCCCATGGTTATCATTACCTATTGTACCTATTTTGTATTTGGGGTTGGTGTTCGCAATTCCATGTCTAAAGCGAGTAGTTTGCGTACGGGTGAGACAAATGTGTCTTTCAATCCACCCCAGTTCCTCAAGGAAGGTCAACAATGCCTTTGTGTTACTGAGCATTTCATGGAGCTTATCTGAGTTCTAGAAGTACTTTGCACTGTATCCAGCGACCACGGCCTTGCGGTCACGGAGATCAGTATTGGGCCCCTTGGTAGAATAGGCTACAGGCTCCAAAGTGGCTTAATCCGGCAATGTTTGTGCTTTACTTTTACGTGCACTAATCTTATATAAAAAGAAAAAATAAAATAAAGTAAAACTTTGGCAAAAGGTTATTTTTCAAATGAAGTTACTTCAAAAACAGGAAAGTTTTCTACGAGACCTAATTCTAAAATTAGCAGCTCTTTAAAGTTTTATCCGGAAGATCTTTGGAACTGTTTTCCTTTCTTATCTGATTAGATTTTTTTTTTTACTTTTAAAGCTTGTCAAGTTTTTTCTGGTCAGTCAAACGAAATTGTATTCCATGCCATCTATATTTTCAGTTAATCTATAACTGAAAATAAATCTTAAGAATTTATTCCAGCTCAGTTTTTTTTGGTTAATATCTTAAAAAGATATATCATTTTCATTACTAATGTAATATTTGATTTTGTTTCAGGTATGTATTATTCTGCATTAAAATGGCGGCTTTGTAATGGTAAGGATAAATGGGATTGAGTTTAACGTTTAACGTGGGAATAAATGAACTGACTTCTCTCGCTCTATGGTAGAGCGAGGGTGTGCCCCGTAGCCCTAGCGGGCCTTGGTCCTACTAGGCCCGCAGGGTTTAACTGATATCTCTTTGAACGCCGTTGAGTCGGGCTCGGTCCTAACCGGACGCCGAGCCACCAATTGCTTGTCGTCCGAAAGCCCGCACTAACGGTGGCCGGGAATCGCCCTGCGAATCCAGTTTCCTGTGACAGCGGCTGGGACGTGAGGATATTCGTTCTCTCACGGTTGCCGCCATCTCCTTCACTCTCATTACTGCTTTGCAGACTTTGGCCTGAACCAGGGTCAGACGCGACAGCTCCCCGCCGCCTATCGCCTCCACAAGGACACGGCGGTGCTCCGCCCAAACGGATAGACCAAAATGGGGTAAACTTTCACTGTATGCTCCACCGTGTCCTCCGCGCGATCCACACAACGGTGACTTCCAAGTGTTTCTTCCACCTGAATCCGAAACAGGAACCTCCCGAATTGGCTACGTCCGGTGAGGACCAGCATCAGGCGGAAAGTGAGGACGACGTAGCGCCTCTCTTGCTTTGCTTAGAACCAAGTAATTATTCTGCAACTAATTATGTTAATTAGAACCAATTAAGTGTCAGTGTAGTGAGAGCAGTGGTGGCCGAGTAGTAACGGCCCCGACTTACGAGTTGTAGGTCGTGGGTTAAAACCCAGCCAGGCGCATTACTTTGTGTAATTTATTTCATCACCACTGCTCTCAAAACGGTGAAGGAAAACATCGTGAGGAAACCAGCATGTCCTAGAAACAAAAATTCGAAGACATGTGACATCCACCAACCCGCACTGGGCCCGCGTGGTGGATTACTGCCCATTCCCTCTGCTAGAGAGGAGGCCTGAGTCCCAACAATGTGAATATTATAAGGCCGACTATGCTTTGCTATGCTATGCTATGCTATAAGTGTCAGTAAGCACTGTTCCTTTGAAAGTTCATCAACGAGAACTTTATCTACTGCGACCCGAATCTGCTTCTGGTAAATTGACTTTGTGTTTGAGTTCCTACTGAGGGTGATTAATGATGGAGTACAACAATACGCAAGTCTTATAGAACAAATATTCATTGTGAAGTTATTTTGAAGATATTATTTCTGTAAATTTTGTCCTGGACCGAATAGAACCGAGTTTGTTTTGCAATTTGTTTTCAATATTAAAGTGTTGTACCACGCGAATTTAGCTTTGAAAGGAATATATAAATATATATATTTTTTAACCACCCCTGTTCCTTCTTTGCCTTCGTTCCAGGGCCCCGGCCCGCACTAGGCGCCCTCTTCGCAGAAGGAGGCGACTGCCTGCCATTCCTCCTCGTTCCGGAGCTCGATAGACCGGAAAATTAAGAAATTATTGTGTGCTTACTGATCAATATAATATTTGGGTCTCATACAATATGTCATGTTCCAAAACCTTTATGAGATCAGAATAACAAATTACCTTACATTATATTATCCTATACCAAGTTTGATATTAGTTTGTTGCGCGCGCGAGTCACGATAATGGCCATGTGCCACAACTGTCACATCAGACACTTCTTTAATTTACGCGTGATTTATGAAATCACTAGATTGAAAAAAATTATACAAAGAGAAAATATTTCTGGGAAAAAAACAATCTTATATGCTATCCAGGACATAGTCTAGGTATTCGTGTACCAAGTTTCATCGAAATCCGTCTAGATGTTTGAGCGTGAAGAAATAATAAATATACAGACAACCACACACATACTAACAAAGTTTCGCTATAATATGACTGTGATATGAATTTCATACAATATGTCATGTTCCAAAACCTTAATGAGATCGTATTAACAAATTACTTTACATTGTATAATCCTATACCAAGTCTAATATTAGTTTCTTGCTCGCGCGAGTCACGGTAGTGATTATGTGACACATCTGTCACAGTAGACATTTAATCATCGCCAGTGGCTTCGCTCGCGTGATCGAAAAAAAATATACCAAGAGAAAATGTTCCTGGGGTAAAAAAGTATTCTATACGCTATTCCAGGACTTGACTTACCCACGTACCAAGTTTCATTGAAATCCGTCCAGAAGTTCGAGCGTGAAGTAACTAACGTACACACACTTCCATAGGTTGTGCAAAAGAACCCCGGGGTCCTGCAACGAAGGCAAAGAAGGAACATAGGAGTGGGTTTTAGTCAGTAAAAGTCTGACACGCCCTCACGCTCTGCCCTAGGGCGGCAGCAGTCATTGGATGATTTCCCACCTAATAAAATACCAACACACATTAACACGTACATACTTTCGCCTTCATAATATTATTGTGATTTAGTTTTAATTTTTTTAGAAATATGCAAATGATGTCGTCCCTTAGCTAACAACACCGCATAAGTCATTTTTACCAACTTTACAGGAAACGAAAAAAACTGTGCGGTTTTGAGAGGTCAGTCGACTTGCACGCTGTCACTATTTTTCGAATTATGGTTTCTGATTGGCTGAAGTCTATATCATGTGACCAATGGTTAGACGCGCAATGAGCAGCTCGATCTAAAGAGTCTAAAGGCATTCAAATTTGAAAACCGGCAATTTTCGACTTGAGCATTGTTGTAAGCTAAGGGACGATATGTGTAAATAAAATACGTAACGTAGGTAACATACACGTAACCCACATTGATCAAATTAAAAGCGTATAATTTACACGTTGTCGGAAAACTTTTTAATATAAATTAAAAGTTTTACTTTGATGTCGACGGTAGGTATTTGTAATAATATAATGGCGTGCAACGAAGTTAAAAGGCGAGCTTGCTATTGAATTCCACAGAGTTTTAATTAACGGTTGCGATTCATTTTGCTGTAACATATAATTGCTTGAGTAAAATGTAATTGATTGGTTAACAATGTAAGTTAGTAGCCATGTCGTAATTAGTACATCATTATCATCTTCCTACCCTTATCCGTGTTATTTGGGGTCGGCACAACACGTTTTTTTGTTCCATTCTGACCTGTCACTCGTCATGCTATCACTAAATTCCTTTTCTTTCATATCACTCTTCACACAATCCATCCATCTTTTCTTTGGCCTCCCTCTTCTTCTCCATCCTTCCACATGTATGCTCATAACTCTTTTAGTAACACGTGTTTCATCCCTCCTCTTTACATGACCATACCAAGACAAACAACTCTCCTTCAACTTTTCAGTCACTGGCGCCACTTTCAAAATTCCACTAATATAATACTCATTTCTCACTTTATCATCTTCGCTACATACAATCTTTTTTCATGTAGTCGTAATTAGTACATCATACTTACTTATTAATATATCGTACCAACCTAAACGAGTTTAATATAACATAAATATATTTTATTATGCCCAGAGTCACGGTATAAGCCAAGCAACGGCCAATTGTTACTTGGATGCGAAGCACAACTTTGATTTATGTATTGTACTTATTTATTACAATTATCTTTTTTTTCTTTTATTATTGTTTATTTTTATGTTGTGTTGTTTTTGTCGGTCTTGGTCGGTGTCGGAGGTGCAATAGATAACTTATTCGGGCAGAATAAACATGTTTTCTTTCTTTCTTTTCTTTCTATTTACATATCTCTAAGTTGACGCATGTCGAGTGTCACATTCTGACGTTGGATAACGTTTATTAGCATCACTCATTCCTATCACAAGTTTATTTCAGGAGGCTATCCCAACTTTGATCACACTAATAAATTTTTTATCACGGTTAACAACCTCCCTGAACCAGCGCACTACCCAAAAAAAGCAAAGTGGGAACTGGATGTAGAAACACACAGTAACTATTTATTTATGTAAATTACTACATGTTAAAAACAACCAAAACCAAAATATCTAAAACATTTTACTTAATATTACATTAAATACAGGAATTAAGCCGCTATCCCACTAGCGTTTTACGAGCTTTGGCGGTTAGGCCCCTCGCCCACGGCGACTTTTTCTGGCGATGCTACTAACGCGTGTTAGTCGCATTTGCAAATGCTATAGAAAAGATGCCAACGCGCTACTATCGCGCTGCAGCGTCGCGACTGTATCGATGCGAACGCGCGACAGCATCGCTACAAATAGTCGCCGTGGGCAAAGGCCCTTAGGCAACGTTTGCACAGCGACGGCGGGCGCTACATAGACGTGATGTTAATGTTGGGCATCCGCAGACTGTTAAAAATATTTTAACGGACAGACTCAGACGAGGTGATTGTGCGTGTTACTTAACACGTTATTGCTGCTCAAACGTTCGATAAACGCAAACACTAAAAAACGCCAGTGGGATAGCGGCCTTACTTAATGCACCACTTTATTTACCTTACTTGGTGGGTCTCATACAGTATTTATTTATTTAGTACAGCAAAATAACCATTAATCAGGGGCGACGACTCCATGGGTGCTCGGGGGCTCGAGCACCCATGAGAAATAAACAGTGGGTGCCGAGCACCCCTGAGAATGGACATCAAGAAATAAATCAGTAATCGCCTTTTAGGGATGGGCGTTTTTTCATTACCCGACGACCCGTTTAGCGTAGTGGTTTATAGCACCGGTTGAGACGCAAGGTTCGATCCCCGCACCAACACAAATGTTTGTTGACGAAACAGATATTTGTGTTAGATCTGGATGTTTGTTGTACCTTCATTATTCCACAGTATGTAAGTAGGACATTTATTTATTTGTCGGTCGATCACTGTGCATTTCTCTTCTCACACTTCGCCACTTTTTCTAGTCATCAAATGGGCATGTGCACCCATAAGGTCCCTATGAATTTTGATTCCCTTGAGAGTTCGACACTCTCAAGGGAATCAAAAAAAGAAAAAATATACGTTTTTTGCGACATAAACAGCCGTATCTTTTTTTCGTTAACTCAGAAAATTGATTTTTTCACAGCTTCAAGGGACTGCAAACCTGAGAATATGGTTTTAATTTCAACTCGATACCTCCATGCTTTCCTGAGATAAAGGTTCTTGATAGACAGACAGACAGATGGACAACAAAGTGATCCTATAAGGGTTCCGTTTTTTCCTTTTGAAATACGGAACCGTAAAAACATTGTAAGTTAAGTAAAAACGTGTTAAAAGAGCGGAAGCATAACGTCATTAACCTCGCCCAAGTCATTCCGCGTCATTACCGCGAGCGAGCTACTTTACGCATCTCGTTATCGAGAGAATAGGCTCTCGAACTTTTTAAAGAAAAGCCAACTGCCGTCTGAAGTCGATATAACGAGAATTAAGTATTGATACGTGACCAAGCTTGGAGTGCCTATAGAAGATTTGTGTGCGTAACTGCCAGTAAAAAAAGATTCAGGAGGTAGTCTTGATTATTATTTTTTTCGTTGGGAAAATCATCTTATGACATCCCCCGCTCTTGAGCGGAGCGGGAGATAGTGTCAGACTTTTACTGACTAAAAACCCACTCCTGTTCCTTCCTCGCATTTCGTACCGGGGCCGAGTCTTCCTTTCAGAATCAGACCCTAGGCCCCAGTAGGCTTCGATCCTGCTGGGCCCCTACAGTTGCTGACATCTCCTTGAGGCGCGCGTGAAACAGTACGCGCCGTCGACGACTTGGGCTCGGTCCGGACGGTTACCGGATGGTCGGACGGCGAGCATTCGGTAGCTCGCCGTCCGCAAGCCCGAGGAGGTAGTCTTGATAGGAATTGTGTTCAGTGTAATGCTATGCTACCGTTCTACCGAACACTTTACATATAATTACTTACGCGCCTATAAGGCGATGCGCCTACTTACCTAACATCAATTAGTGCATTACACAGACACGTAAATGTGGGCTTGCGAACGACGAGCAATGGGTAGCTCGCCGTCTGGCCTTCCGGAGTGTTTCACGCGAGCCTCAAAGAGATGTCAGTAAAATCGTAGCGGCCCGGCAAGATTGAAGCCTACTGTGGCCATGGGTCGACTTCTGGAAAAGAAACCCGTGATCCTTGAAAGCAAAGCGCAACTGACAGTTTTAGTCGGGTGAAGCCGCTGGCAGAAGCTAGTATATTTTAAACGTGCTCTTGAGTTTGGGTCTTACCATAAAATATCGCTACTTTAAAATGTTTCGGGTCAATGCTTTCACCCATAGCCATATAAAATGCCATAAATATCCGAAGGCATATTTTAGAAGCGGGCTCTTTGATTTTTCTACGGCACGCAGTTTTTCTTTTCATGTGAATTATAAAAAACCCAACATAATAACCGCACTGCCGGATGCTCATTGTGGTAAATCCCGTCGAGAGACGCCATCCGCCACACTCACTAACTTTTTAGTAAGTGAGTAGTAGGCCAACATATATTTTGTATAAAATATAGTTCGAGTTTGTAACTGTAGAGTGTCATACGAGTGTAATCAGGTTTGTGATTTGTTTGGTAATGGATAACTCCCGTTTTAGGGTCCCCCTTAATAAGATTCCGATGTCCGTCCGTCTGTCTGACTGACCGTCTGTCTCCAATCTGTATCTCATGAACCGTGACAGCTAGACAGTTGAAATTACCACAGGTGATGCCGCTATACCAACAAATACTAAAAATAAATATTTAATATTTATATCCCATACGGACGGTACAGAACTCTTCGTGCGCGAGTCCGACTCCCACTTGGCCGGTTTTTTTTAAATATCAGAATTATGGGTTTTTATATTTTACAAGGGATATGGAGCCTACAAAAATTGAACACGAAGGGATTTCAATATGTTCGGGTATACGGTAACAAAGGACCAGAGTTGACGAATTCAGTCAAGTGGATGCGAACAGCTGTTTTATTGAAATTCTCGACTGATTCAGAGAACAATACTATATATAGAATACTAATGGCTGCCAGTAACTTCGTTCGCCCGTCTTCGGTAGTGGACCTATTCTCAGAGCCACCAATTATACATTAAAATAATCATAAAAATCCATTGAGCCGTTTCGGGGAAGTTCAACAACAAACACTGTATGTGATACGAGACTTTTTATATAGTAGAATAAGATTAAGGTTTGGTGGATGCGAGACGCACAGGAGGCCAATGTTCAACAGTGGACGTCTTTCGGTTGAAATAATGATGATGATGAAGGTTTGTGAATGAGGAATTAGGATGATAATACGAGTAATTTAATGATTCAATTTGTTGAACAGGGTGCGTGCCAGTATCAACGGCCACCTGAGTATCATTGCCAATAAACTGGATTGTCCTATTATCTGGTCTGGTGGACCAGATAATGGCTTCTGTAAATAGGAGTACCTATGTTAGTAGACTACTGTCTACTAACATATTTGTTAAGTTTTTGTGTTACTAACATCTGGGTATTTGTATTTTTTTACTAACATAGTTTTGAAAGTTATTATGATAATAACTTTAAATAATTTATTATGGAAGTTAATTCCGAAATAAAATATTTTTCGAAATATATTATTTTATTATTAAAATGTAGGATTAGGCAGTAGACCTGCGGGATTTTTTGAAAGAGTAGCAGTCAGTAAATGTCTGACACCCATTCTCGGCTAGTCCTCTCACCCAGAGCGCGTGAATGATATAATGTCCCCCCAAAAATAAAAAAATAATTTGACAGAGAGGCCCCTCGCCCACGGCGACTTTTTGTAGCGATGCTTTAGCGCGTTGGGATATTTTCTATGTTAGCGCTTGCAAATGCGATTAACGCGCGTAAGTAGCGATGCTGTCGCACGCTTACGAAACGCGCGACAGCATCGCTATAAAAAGTCGCCGTGGGCGAGGGGCCTAAACACCACATCTTGTGTGATTTGAAAGACTTTTGAAAAA
The DNA here is from genome assembly GCA_949316375.1 of Mythimna vitellina. Classification (NCBI taxonomy): domain Eukaryota; kingdom Metazoa; phylum Arthropoda; class Insecta; order Lepidoptera; family Noctuidae; genus Mythimna; species Mythimna vitellina. The sequence continues at coordinate 8,201,158 of OX438703.1, read as the reverse complement.
AAAAAACATTGTAAAAGATACTGAAATCTCGTTTTGCGAGTATATAAAGTTATTGAAGTGTAAACATCTCGTACTAAATCCTCTAGAGATCAGATGGAAGTAGAATGGATCACTCTATTACTCGGGGGATGTGAACACAGAAAAGGTGTATAGGTCAGCTGTAATGTAGGTACATTATGTATGTATGGTACGAACAATAGAATGAGCTTTTTCAAACAGAACCTGTGTGTTTTATGAACGTACGTGGAGTTTTTTGTGTTTTATTTTCGAATTCAGGGTTTAGAACTAAAAGCGACGCAACACCAAATGAAACTTTCACTAAAAATTTTGATCATACTGCGGTTTTCCGCGGTCTTTTTCTCTGAATCTTGGTATGTTAAGACTGTCACATATTCATAGAATGACCTCAGCAAGCGATGCTTAACATTCAGGATCAACCCATTTTTTTTTAAGGTTTTTTTTTTAGTTGGGAAGTCATCTTATGACAAATCTCGCTCTTGGGCGGGGCGAGAGATAGTGTCAGACTTTTACTGACTAAAAACGCACTCCTGTTCCTTCGTCTTTGTCTTCGTCCCAGGGTCCCGGATTTCACTTTCATAATACCCGTGGTCCCAGTAGGCTTCGACCCTCCTGGGCCTCTAAGATTTACTGAGATCTCCCTGAGGCGCGCGTGGTAACAATACGCGCCGTTGTCGACTTGGGCTCGGTCCGGACAACAGCCGCACGGCCGGACGGCGAGCTACCTATTGCTCGTCGTCTACAAGCACGCGGTATATATAACTGCCACTTAAAGTTCCTAATGTGATATTGCTGTATTCGTACCATAACTATGAAGTTCTGTTAATTTTATATAAATTTTCTGTACCCTAACAGAATCATGTACTTAACAATTATGGTAAGACTTGTCTGTAAGTTGTGTTCATTGTGTGCAATAAATAAATAAAGTACACACAATACATAACTTTTACATCGTACTTCCAATACTTTTATCATCTTAACAATCGAGTTCTGTAATAAATTATAGATTCAATTTGCTCATCATCTCAATTTATGTTCAAGATGGAGTCCGAGGGATCGTATATTTTTATTGGTTAAGGAAAAATGGTATCTATAATCAATTGTGTTTGTCTGCGAAGTGGATTGAGCTAAGAATAATAATACAGTCTAAATTGTTTTCACAAGCCTTGTGTTAACTTCACCGTCATCATTTCAGTCGAAAGACGTCCACTGTTGGACATAACCTCCCCTAAGTTTCGTCATAATGTACGGTCCTCTATGTCTCCCATCCATCGGATTCTTTCGACCCTTACCAGCTCATCGGTCCGCCTTGTAAGAGGCCTTCCAACGCTGCGTTTTCCGGTACGCGGTCGCCACTTCAGAACCTTTCAGTCCCAGGGGCTGTTTTGTCCGTTCTGCGACGAATGTGCCCTGCCCATTGTCACTCAAGTTAGGTGATTTTTTAGTTATGTCGGTAACCTTGGTTCTCCTGGGGTTATATTAACTTGCTCTGTTCAAAAGAGCGTGTTTGGTTATAATGTTAACATGTGTGCTCTGTGTGTGTGTCGCACTTGGTACGACGAACCAAACTTACACTGAGTCACGTTCGACCTTGGTTCGGACGAACCAAGTCTATCATACCAAGTTCGCGAGAGATCGTTTACACTCCTACCACTAAGAGCGTTAGGTGTCGTTAGTTAGTAAACCTTGTGACGGTTAAAACAACATGCTAAATGAAAAAAATTGCCGCATAAACTTATACGGCGAGGATTTAATCGTCTTTAGAGTATTTAATAAAGAAAATTTTAATGTTATTATCTCCAAATAGCAATGGTAAAACAATAAATTATCTATATAAATTGTAAAGTATGGTGATAAAAATATACCCTCTTCCTATAGTAGTTTCCTTTATTTCAGAACATATAACAAATAATCAATAAAACACACATATAAAAAAAAACAATAAATTACGTCAAATAGAAAAAAAATACACGCACAAAAAATAACATAAAAAAGACAATTTTGTTGAATAAAATAATCAGCGATAAATGAGATAAAAATATACCTAAATAAATATAAAAATGACAATAAATGTACAAAAAATAAATAAAGAAAAGAGTTACAATTGTTACTTTTTTATTCCTACATATAAATGTGTCCTAATTAAATAAAAATATCCACCCTGAAGGAGCAAGTCGTGTCTGTATCCAGGCTTATGGATTATATGAAATCCTCCAACAAAATCGAAGTGTCTAGACATTTAAAAAAAAATTGCCTATGTAAATTCTTGTGTAAATCTAGTCCACTTCTTTCTATTCTTAGACAAACTCGATTACAAGTTTTTGGACAGATTTTCATCCATTCCAGACAAAATTTCAATGAATTTTCGGAAAGATCTGAGTAATCGTATTTTTTTTTATAGGCCACTATACCGTGTCGAGGTAAGTGTGTCGATACAGTCACCGGCCCACGCTGAAAACCAGCGCTGTGGACTCGTCGCATTTTGCGTGTGGTCACGGCATTATGTTGAGCGTTCGGCCGCATGACCGCATGACCGATGATGACATGTCGCATATTTTTTATAAAAAATGTTTATAATCTGTAGTTAGTCCTAAAATTGAGTCTTTTCCACCAGTTAAAATGTTTTTCTTTTTTCTTTAAGATGCATTCAGTTATCACCTCAATTCTTTGCTTGTCATATGAATCGGGTATGTTAAGGAGAAGGCATTTAGCATAGCATGTCAAAATGAAAATTGAATGAAAATCCTCCAAAATTATATTTTAATACAGGTTATATTTGTATTTTTTTTTTAATTGACGGTGCTGCGACGGGCTGTGTGATTGGCAGTTGCACTTGTAGCGAGTTTGATTCCCGAATGAAAAAAAACATTTGTATGATAGCCTGCAGATAGTTGTACCGAGTCCAGATGTCTTGTGTATGTGAGTAGGTAATTCCAAATGTGGGACAACGTTTTTAAAAAGGGTGCCATTTTGAATCTGCATAAAATTTTATTAAGTTGTTATAAAACTCGTAAACACATATAAAATTACGGTACCTGGTCAATTAATTAATCAATAATACTAGTTACTTTTTATTAGTTTTTTGAGTGTTATTCAATTAACCTCTTTAAAAATATAGAATCAACCGTTGCGATTTATCGCGCGTTATGTCACTGTGTGCGTGAGTGCGACAGCCTGTACGAGGCTCCGCCCATTTACTCTACAATATGCTTTTATCGTTTTCAAAAAAAGACCTACCCATTTTATTGTTAATTCGGGTCGAGAATCACTAACATAATTGCCTCCTTAATTTTTTTGTAGATTCAAAACTGCACCATGTATAATACAAAAGTATATAATACCCACGAATGGTCCTTCCCTTCAAGGTAATCGTCTCAAGGACATTTCGACTTCTCCACTATTTCACTGCAAGTTTCATGGACTCACGTTATTTATTGTGACCCGTCATGACTTTCCACGGTAAACGTTTATCTTCAGAACTCAGGCACAATTTGTATCCAAATCTGCATTACTCGTACTTCCCCTTTTGTTGTACCTTTTTACGACAGTATTGTACTTTCTTTATTAAAATTATCATTATGAATAATTATAGTAGCTTACACAAAAAAATAAATTGTCAAGAAAATATCTAAAGAACTGTCTTGATTGCATTCCAACAGATACAACATGGAATCACATAAAAATATGCTTAAATTCTGTAGTAAAAAATAATTTTTCGAAAGAAACAATCAAGATAATTCCGTCCCAACCAATTATAATTTAGGTGTCTTCAAGGCTAGAGTGGATGGGCTCATAATAAACTAGTGCACATTAACATCAACGATTTCATCACTGCTTATCATCAGGTGGGATGTCAGTCAAACTCTAGTTGATTTTTTTTCCAGGCCCTGAGTTCCCCACTGCTGGGGAAAGGCCTCCTCCAAGTCCTTCCAAATATTCTTCTCCCGTACAGTTGATATCCCCAAAAAAAGAAAAACCGAACATGTTTTTAGTCTAAAAATATCGAGTCTTTTCTGGAAGAAAATCATAAGCGAGTTTTTAAAAATTATTTATGACTAGTTAGCTAGTGCCTGACAGTCAATGAACGTAGTATATCTTTCGATATAGTCAACTGTTTGCGATAAAACAAAGCCTAAGTAATATACCAAGTTACAAACAATTTTAATGTATAAAAGTTATCTACATCCATTTCGTAAATGTAACGTAATGCACAACTAAAAACTTTTACAGATTTATTATATGTATAGATGATATATGTAAATATCGCATATTCTAATAGATCAGTAGTTTTACGAATGGCTTTTAAATATAATTCTTCTGCACGTGTGTTTGTCACCTCCTAAATAGCTTGACCGATTTGGATGTCATTTTGGGTGTATATTTGAGGTCACTGGATGGTCTAAAAATACAATAGGACTCAGTTGGTGACGGTGCAATCGGGTTCTTAATTTTTTTTTCTGACAAAATGCCTGATTTCGGGCAGGACATTGTCTGCCAGTACCGCCAGTACCTATATAAGGTCCCATTAAAATAGTGGGACAAATTTTAACACAGCGTTCAGTACGTCTAACCAAAGATATTCAAGAGAAAAAAATAGTGATTAAAGTATTTTTATTTTGACCTATATAGGTCCCATTAAAATAGATGAACTAACTTTTAGAAATCATTCAGACCACCAAAATAAAGACAATCGTAAAAAAAAAATAAACTGTACATACTTACAATGAAAAAAAAAACAGCTAACGAAAATTTACTAAAAATGTTTGTTACCCGATGCATAAACACATCTCATAATACTACAAAATACCTACGCGACGTCACCGGCCGCCGCGTTCATTGATCAATTCGTGCCTTCTCACTCTAACATAGCCTTTCGCAGGCGCCCGCGTCGCGCGCTTGCCGGAAATGACAATGATGACGCAATTTCAGTTTTCGTCGTGCTACCGAGACGGTAACATGTTTCGCGAACGTCGAATGTAAGTGTGTGAGTGTTATTACGTACCTAGATAGTTATCACAATCGACAACAATGCCTTATTACGCGTACACCAATCAAGAATACTTGGAAATAGCATAAGACAAGCCCAAATCCTTTACCATGAAAGATTTGGAAGGCGGCCGAGCCTTGAGACAATCCTGGGAGCAGTACAGCGCCAGCGTGATTAAAGCACCTTCATGCCACCAGCGGTTGACGCAGGAAGACCGCGCTATGCAGTGCATCTTGAAGAAGACATTTTAGACTTTAGACGACACCCCACGGCGAGCACGGCCGATGCTGGTAGTGTATTCAATGTCAGTGATTTTTACGTGTGGAAACTCCTTCGTGATGAAGGCCTCCACCCGTATCATTACACTCGTGTGCTATCATTACACTCGTGTGCAGGAACTAAAAGTGAAGACACTCTTTTAAAAGTGAAAAGACACATAATTAAACGCGCCCGCAAGTGCATTGAACAAAAGAGTAGGCATGTTCAACAATTAATCTAAACCTACCGGCGTAGAGTAAGTAGTATTTCAATTAATTACTGTAAATAGGGCTGATTCTGATTTTTAAACACGCCTGAATCAGTGTTTAACTGTTATCGAACTTTAAAATAATCAAAAATGATTCATATCAGTACACTGTTTCCACTGCGCGCTTGTTTATTTACAACTTACATACTGCAATAGCTTTGATACCTTGATAACAGTTCAGCACGCAATTAGACCGTCCAAAGCCTGGTAAAGTGTGTTGGGAAATTAGAATCTTTTCTTAGGCACCTAGAGGCACCGGTTCATAATCATGTGTGTTCGAGGAAAGTTTATACACACTCGATGGTAGCCTGTTTTTGAGTTGCGCGTACTTACTACCTTATCTTCTACTTACCCAGACTAGCAACACTATCCTAAAAATGCGGTGTGTAGACAACTGAAAGTAACTATTACGATTGAGTAGCGTAGGTAATTAGACGTTCGCTCGGGGTCAATGAACTAAGCGCGCGACTCGCGGCGCGAGGCGCGAGTTTAAGTACCTACCCTTATTGGATGTGTTTATTCTTGAGTGCCATTAATTATTTTATATAGGTCAAAATAAAAATACTTTAATGACTGATTTTTTTTTCTTAAATATGTTTGGTTAGACGTACTGAACGCTGTGTTAAAATTTGTCCCACTATTTTAATGGGACCTTATATAATATGTTTTTTAGTTTTTATTATAAATAGCTATATTTGAATTAGGAAAGATATAAATATCCCTTCGTGCAAAAAGGAAAACTGTAGGTTACAATTTTCCTCCTGATAAGGCTCAATATTTTCTTTTCTATTAACTTGAATAGTCTGAGTTTATTTAGGCAACGTCGCTGAGACAAATGTGCTCAAGTTTAGCATCAAATTGCTACTGAACGCGTCTGTACATCTCTGAGACTGTTTCTCAATGTTGATAAAATATAGAAACCCCTAATAATGATAAGGTCTCTCTTATAAATCTGTCCTTTGAGAATAGAAGTGTTTCTTTTGTTTCAAATAATAAGTCTTGATACTTCTGTTGGCCTTATCGCCCTCTTCCTGTTACTAGCTTTCAGTTAGTTATCTGTGAAGTGTATTCGATGTATATCATTGTTTCCTGTTTACTCGAATTCTCACTAAAAAGTTTATAAAGCAAAAAGTGTGCCGGCTTCTAACGACGAAGATAATAGCCAAGAGCGGTACGGCCTACTTTTTTTTCTTGTTTTTATGTGATATAAACTCGCGCTTAAATGCGATCCCACCTAACGGTAAGCAGTGATGCAATCGTTGGTGAGGCGCACTAGTTTATTAAAAGCTTATTCACTTCTAGCCTTGAAGATACCAAAAATTTTAATCGAATGGGAAGACCAGAGAAGGCAAATTGTTCCACTTAGCTTACAAAACAAAAAGTCTCATGAATGTCTTGATCATTACGGTGAGCTACCCATTGTTCGCCGTCCAGAAATTGGGATCGGATTCCCGGCGGAGGTTGGGGCGTGAGGTCCGTTGCCTCACGTGTGCGGCCTCCTCCTTTGCTAGCATTACTGCTTCCCCACACGTCTACACACTGGTGACACCCGGGCGTTTCTTCCTCCTGAACTTACCATATCCGGGGACCTGCGTCATGCGGAAGGTAAGGATGCCTTGAGGTCTTTCCAGCCACGCCTCAAAGAGGGGCCGTACCGCCATAATTATGACGTGCCCAATCCTATAAGGGCTCCGTTTTTGCCGATTGTGATGCGGACCTTAAAAACAACAGAATAGCTTTATATATCTCTAATATATAAAATTCTCGTGTCGCGGTGTTTGTGGTTAAACTCCTCCGAAACGGCTTTCCCGATTCTCATGAAATTTTGTGTGCATATTGGGTAGGTCTGAGAATCGGACAACATCCATTTTTTATCCCCCTAAATGTTAAGGGTAATCCACCCCAAAATTTTTTTTTCAATTTTAGATTTAAAAAAAATTATATACATAGCAAAACAACGTTTGCCGGGTCAGCTAGTTTTTTTATATAATTTGCCTAAATTTAGAATATAAATCCTTATAAAAGCATCATAAGAGCCTATCTTCCAAAAGGGAACCACTTTCGGCACGAATCTCTAAAACAATATTGTCCAAGAAATAATAAAGTTATGAAGGTAAGGAAAAACTCTCATAAAACTTGTGCTGTTACTTTTTCAGCCAATCTAATATCGCTCCACGGACCTCTGAACTTTGTCACGTTTGTCAAATTAATTTGATACGAACATTTTCTTTGTTATCTAAAAGCTTACTTAAAAGTTTATAAACTTAATAAATATACGGCCCGATATTAGAAAATTAAACTTAGCATCTAAGAGAAATTACAAGTTTCAGTGATTTTGATTTGAAGGACTTTTAAAAGGTAAAGGTAAGGTAATAATATTAATATTCCACAACATTCACACAACGTTGTCTAGTCTCAAGCTAAGCAGAGCTTGTGTTATAAGTACTAGACAACTGATAAACATACTTATATATTTCTAAATACATACATATTATAGATAAATTACACCCAGACACAGAACAAATGATCATGCTCATCACACAAAAATTTGTTCTGGGTGGGAATCGAACCCACGACCTCCGGCATAGCAGTCAGGGCCACTAACTACTAGACCAACAAGTCAGTCGCGAAGGTAAGTTGGCTGGACTAAGCGTTTTGCCTCGTCGTTTATATTGCGGTCTTCCCGTAGGATTATAATTTGGGTGTCTTCAAGACAAGAATGAATAGGCTCCTCATGAACTAGTGTGCCTCACCATCAACGATGATGTGGTGACCTGATGGTTGCATCACTGCTTACCATCAGGTGGGATCGCAGTCAAGCAATAGTATATTTTTTTTTTTAAATTAGACAACCATTCATCATAAAGTAGGTAGTTAAAGTAACGCACGGCACATTTTTTTTTTTCATTTACCGGCTCGCATCTTTTGACCACCTCTCATGATGTTGTGGTCGACGATGGCGCACACTTACCTAGAAGTAACCTATTCACTCGTGACTTAAAGACCCCAGGTTTACCTATGAAACAGTTCAATTCCGAACTTGAATTGAGAATTGAGTTACAAACATTTTTTCGAATCGCAAAAAAAATTTTTTTTAGACGTAACTACTAATTATCAGTTTTCAGATTTTTTCCTATTTATGTGCTATAAGACCTTGCTTTATGCCAAATTTTAGGATTCTAGGTCAACGGGAACTTATCTTATGAATTTCGATTTCCTTGCGAGTGTCGAAACATACATTTTTTGTGACATAAACGGTCGCATCTTTTTTTTTCTCATAAATCAGAAGTTTGATTTTTTCACAGCTTCAAATGACCGTAAACTTGAGGATAGGATTTTAATTTCAACTCGATACCTCCACGCGTTCTCGAGATAAAGGGTCGTGGCAGACAGACAGACAGACGGATGGACAACAAAATGATCCTATAAGGGTTCCGTTTTTTTTTTGAGGTACGGATCCCTACAAAGCAGTGCGGTGTATCTCTTAGGCGTCCATTACACGATAGGTTTTGCTGACCGTTTTATCACATTCTATGTTTTGATTGACATAAAACCTACCGTCGAATGCGATGTTTGACGTTTGCATGACGAAAACCTAATGGCGATAAAATTCCGTCATTCAAACATCATTCCGAATTATTGATGGAATTGATTGACGCCTGCATGACCGTGTACTGAACGCCTTAAGATTCATCAAGTGGGAATCCAATACAGCGCATGTCAGGAAAATATGCCTACATTATTTTTTTTTTGGGAAATAATCAAATGATTCGTCCTGCTCTAGGTGGAGCGAGCGGGAGTGTCAGACTTTTATTGACTTACCTGTGTATCTTCAGTTGCCCTTTGCGTTCTAGGACTGCAGGAACTCTTTCGAATAGTCCTGCAGCCGTAGAGGTAAATATACCTGACGATAGATTTCAATAGAAGATTTGTGAGGAGTGGCTTACGATCAAGAATACTCGGAGATAAGCGGCATTCACCCAAGTCCAGAGTTATGGAGCCGAGGGCTGTAGTGACTAATTTTCAGGTGTATCAAACGACGTTTTTCAAAACACGTACGAAGACGTAAATATACGGGGGTTGAAGAGCGATCCGTGGGGGTCGCCTAGCGCCCACTTTGATATGACAATTGTCCGCCCTTTTTCGCACTAGTGCGAAAAACAGTAAATTACCTAAAAGCGGTAGGGAAAAGAGCGGGTTTACGAGTAAGTATATTGAAAATGTTTTTTTTCTTATTTCCCAGGCTGGCGACTTGGCGCCTGCTTGGCTTCATGCTTCTTAGCGTGTGCGCCGAGCACGCGCGCACGCAACAGCGCCACAGCGAGCACCAGGGACCACAAACCTGCGGCGGACACTTGAAGCGACACGTGGGCACGATCACAACACCAAACTTCCCCAACCCTTTCCCTGTCCCGATCAAGTGTAAATGGATAATAGAGCACGACATAGTGAATGGGACTATATCGATATACTTCACTCAGCAGTACACTACTACTGGGTTGACCTTCACTGAGTATATGTATTATGACGAGTCTTACAAGTTGGGCGAGAGGAGAGCACTCACCGTCACCGACGACAACATCACCAGGATCAAGTGGCTACAGGTGAGTTTAATTAAACCACTTTAAGATTTTTGAATGTAAGCTAGAACTACATTAGACCAACGCACACGTGAACCACGCCTGCCCCCTAGTCAAGTTACAATCGTTTCGTTCGTGCTAAACGCTTCGAGTAGGCCAAGCCTCCGATTCCTTTGTTCTGACCACGTGACTGAGCGTTGAGATGACGTCAGAACAAAGGAATCGGAGGCGTGGCCTACTCGAGGCGTTCGGCGCGAACGATACGATTGTAACTTGGCTAGGGGGGCTGATTTGTACGTAGAACCACGTTCCGTGGTGTTGCGTGCCGTGGATCCAGTGTAGCTCTACAAGTCTAGTTTCCAATTAAAACGTAATGAGAACGACGCACCCAGATCGGCGTACGTGGACCACGTGTGCGCAATGTAGTTCTAGCATTAAACACTAGAGCCCCGAAAGTAGTTACAGTGCCTTTAAATTACAAACGTATGTATGAATTTATTTTGTCACGGATCGCCGAATACTATTATACTGTGCTTCAGATATCGACGTACAAAAGTGTACTATGGATGCAGTACATGATTCTGGTTCTGATTTTTAGACGGTGTTTATCAAATAAAAAAATCTTTATTTTTTTATTTTAAAATTTATAAAATCATTGTTCTGATTAACCCCAATGACATTTACTCACTTTTTTCATTTAAAACATAGTGTGAATAAAATTAGACAGAAAAAGCTCATTAAACTATGCTTAACTATAGCAGTTTTAGCTGAGCTAAGATGCTTAGGTGAAAAAAGTGAATCTTGGATTAAAAATGTTATTACCGGCTTCATCTAGTTTAAATTAACAAAAATAATTACGTGTAAAAGTGTTTATAAAAAACCTTTTTGCAAAATAAATATCATTTATCATTTATTGGGGTTGATAAGAATAACGATTTTGTACAGTTAAAAAAAAAACGATTTTATTAAAATTACGAAAACACCGACAAAAAATCCCACCATTGGGGGTCCTGAATCATGTGTATTGTCAAATTAATTTATTAGAACAGCGGTTGTGGCAGGAATCGTAAATAAGCAGATTTTACAGCCAATTTTATTCTGAGTAAGAAAATGGAACTGCACATTAATTTATTTCCTCAAAAACTTCATACGAAGAGGAAGTACAGGTGTACGTGTGATACATAACGGCAGATTGTTATTATGACGGGGAAAATTGCGCACGTTACTGCCTCGAGCGACTCACTGTGGGGGGAAGGTTAATAATGTGCTATATTACTGTAATCATTCAACGTAACGAGTTTAGATGATAAACGACATTTATTTTGCAAATTGGTTAACACGTTGACACCGGCACTAATTTTTGTTCTATTCCTGCGGTACGGGGCTTTTAAGACCTCGTTTGGAAATTATCATTATGACGGTAAGGGACTTATTAGATCCCGTGACGTTTAAGGAACTTACAAGCTTTTTTTGTTTAGTGCGGTACGAGGTCAAAGTGACCCCGTATTTAAGTAGATACACCACTGCATTTTATTTTCATAAAAGAGATAAATATGCATGTTATATGTAAAGGTATCTTACATATAACATGCATATTTATCTCTTTTCTAAACCAAATCAAATCGAAATCATGGCCTGAGCACGGTAGAGAAGACTATGTTTTTCTTAGCTGCACCGCAAGGAAGCCACGTACGAGGCGTATCAGACCTCGTTCTACATTAAAAGTGTTAATGTCACGTTTACACATTATTTATTCTTTTAATTTAAAAGTGAGACTTTATTTACATCTAGAAAAAAAATTACTTTGCGTGTTTGGAACCAACATGATAGTTGAAGTCTATATTATATTTTCTATTGTATGGTTTGAGCTGATTAATTATTATGTTTTGTGTTCAAATACTTTCATTTCAACAATTTCAAGTTTCAATCAAAACTTAGAACATAAAAACGGTATTTAAATCATCCACCATTTATTTAACTTTTAGTATGAGACTAAGATATTAAAAAAAATGTTTGTGTGTATGATAATTATTTATTCTAAGACAGAAACTTATGAGTAAAGAATAATTAATCTTCTAAAAAAACTTGTGAATACCAAAAAACCAAAGTGGCTCGCTCCCACGAAGCCGGAACAAAGAGGAAAAACAAATAATTTGTATTTGGTTTAACTTTTTACATACCTCATTCCACGTTTACACGCTTTTCTTTATTTAAATAATACGATGGTAAACATACAATTACTATTCTTGCAACATTTTATCTTTTTTAGGGTTCCGTACCTCAAAAGGAAACACGGAACCCTTATAGGATCACTTTGTTGTTCGTCTGTCTGTCTGTCAAGACCCTTTATCTCGGGAACGCGTAGAGGTATCGGGTTGAAATTAATACATTTCCCACTCACATTTCTTGAAGCTGTGAAAAAATCAAACTTCACAGTTAACGACAAAAAAAAAATACGGCCGTTAGTGTCGCAAAAAACGTATATTTCGACACTCTCAAGGAAATCAAAATTCATAGGGTACTTCCCGTTGACCTAGAATCCTGAAACTTGGCATGAAGCAAGGTATCATAACACAAGTAAAGGAAAAAATCTGAAAACTGTAAATTTGTAGTTACGTTACAAAAAAGGTTTAATTGCGGTTCAGAAAAAAATTTCGTAACTCAATTTAACTGTTTTCATAGGTAAGTTTGTACGGAACCCTCAGTGCGCGAGTCCGACTCGCACTTGCCCGGTTTTTTTGAGGACACATCTTTTCCAAAGATCTTGGAGCTCTTATTCCGCTCAATCGTGTCTTTAACTTTTTTTGGTATTAAAGCGGTGTGGAGGTCGCTTTTCAAAGACTTGGAGATCCATCTATAGAGCTGCCAGTTTTTGCATGAATAGTTTGAAGATTACAGAATCATTTCACGGCTCTCTTACAAGAGTTCGGGAGTAGGATAATACAGCTCCTTGTTCAAGTTTGTTTAAAAAAAAATGGTTTATTAAATAAGGTCAATTTTAAAATACCTACTAGTAGTGTAATGATGGTCGATGGGGCCGAAAGGTTTTGGAGTGGCGGCCGTGAACGGGAACACGCAGCGATGGAAGCCCTACCACAAGGTGGATCGATGACATGGTGAGAGTCGCGGGAATGAGATGGATGCGAGACGCACAGGACCGTTCGGTGTGGTGACACTTGGTGAAGGCCTATGTCCAACAGTGGACGTCTTTCGACTGAAATGATGATAATGATGACTAGTGTATTATGGACTGAATAAGCCCTTGAATCACTCTGATTACACGTTTCTTTATCTTAGTATAGCATAGCATAGTCGGCCTTATAATGTTCCCACTGTTGGGACTCAGGCCTCCTCTCTAAGAGAGGGTATGAGCCATAATCCACCACGCGGGACCCAGTGCGGGTTGGTGGAAGTCACACGTCTTCGAATTTTTGGTTCTTGGACATGCCGGTTTCCTCACAATGTTTTCCTTCACCGTTTTGAGAGCAGAGAGATCCTTTATCTTACCAAATCTAAAACATAGAAGGTATTATTATGACATTTTGTATTAGTTCATTAAACCCCGAGCGAACGCCCGGCTTTCTCTCGGTCATTGTCTTTCTATAGTGTCTCTAATTACGCTACTCAAAAGGTTAAATGAATAAACACATCACTTATGAGATAGAATAGCTTGATGGCGTCTATTAAATTTGTAGTAGCCTTGTGAAGCAATCTGCGTAATTGATAGTGCGTACTTGCGGAGTCACATGTTCAGAGACCGGAGCTCATAATTATTGATAGATTCATTCCTATTTGTGATGACAAAAAAATAATTAAATAGCATTGCTTTGCATAAAATCAAATAAATATTTATAGTACTACAAATAACTGCGTGTAGTAACTGTCTCGTGATCGCAAGCGTTACTGTTAGGCGTGGGGGCCTGCCCCCCTAGCCAAGTTACGATCGTTTCGTTTGCGTCGAACACCTAGAGTAGGCCACGCCCCCGATTTCTTTGTTCTGACCACGTGACTGAGCGTTGAGATGACGTCAGAACAAAGGAATCTGAGGCATGGCCTACTCGAGGCTTTCGACGCAAACGAAACGATCGTAACACGGGTTGGGCAAAAAGTTCTATTGCTTTTTTCTATTAAGAATTTAATAATAGTGATTTGGAAGTGGGTGATGAGAAAGATGTCGCAGACATCTCTGTGCCTCGGAAAGCACGTAAAGCCTTGGTTGTCGCCTTCTTGGATGTGACTGTGTTTGAGAATAAAGGAAATGAGTGCACCTGTGTTCCGACGTACATAATGCACTATATACACCACTATTTTTAAATTAGTATTAGTAGTAAATCTTATGAAACATTGCATAAATTTTGAATTTACCAAATTTGAAAAAAACTCCTGGTCATATTTGGGATTTCGTTTTTTTTTTACTTTTGACTAAGTACACAAATTAATATGATTAGTAACGGATACGGATGGAGTATTTTTTTTTGTACTTATAAAAAAATAGGGGTGTATCTCCTGCATACTGGGTTAATTTTTGTTGAGATTGGTCATCGTGATCAAAATTCGACGCATAGGTGATAATAATGACTATGCTCATACTCTCATAATTCTTTTACTCTATATTTTATTTGCAAACCATTAACCACAAATATTAACTTGGTTTTTAGTACATTCATGGGGTATACTGTATATATTTTTTATCTATACTTTCCAACTGCTGGGCAAAGATGTCCCACAAAATCTTAGGCCAGGTAGGCGTCCAAGTCATCACCACCTTTTTCTAGGTCCGCATCGACTGCGTCATCTATCCTCAGACAGCAATTTTGTGGAAATTTACCCAGCGGACCTTGCGGCTGACGTGACCAGCCCAATCCCATTTTAGCCTGGCAGCTTTTTTTTTTAATCAAATAGGTATTATAAAAACTTTTTACAAAAAAAACAAAACCGAAATCCGAAATTAAAGTTATTTTGTGTGATAGTGAACCAATCTGGAAGCATATCCTTTTAGAGGAAAAAAAATTGCAACTCGATCCATAAACGATGAAGTTCTGAGATAACAAACATAAAAAAATGGTCATAAAAAAAATATAACCGAATTGATAACCTCCTCTTTTTTTGAAGTCGGTTAAAAAAAAAAAAACTTTAAAGCCTAGCTTTCGCTTACTTAAATATTTTAAATAACCTTGGTTTTATAGAAAAAAGAAAAGACTGGTTATAATAAGAGTATTTTCAGGAAAAAATACACTTCAACAAGAGGACAGTAAAATATGTTGCGGACCAAACGTTTACGTAATAAATAAAGTTTCTCAGTAATATTTATTGTAACAACGTGATACGAACAGTGAGAGTGTTACGAATCGTTTCCTTTATATTATTTTGGTTGCTCGAGCCGGAATTTACTTTACTTCAGTAAAGTATACGTAAATCTCGCCTTTGTGCGTTACAAAGACGGTTTTAAAAAAACTGTTTTTTTGTTTCAGTTTTTTTTTAGAAGAAATTCATATAATACTCACTAACTAGCGACATATCCCAGCTTCGCATAAGTGTTTTAAATCATTGAAATTTTCAACGTTTCTCTACTATAATCATCATCTTATATAAAGGTGTTAAAAAATTAACTTTAAGAATTTCGAGGGGACATTGTACTCTTCATTATGAACAACTTTTACTATGAGACCAAACCTGAAATTGCGAAAAAAATCAGCCCTTATCCCTACGTTTATGTTCGCATAACGAGTCAAAATGTATGGAGCAGCAGATTTTTTTTTCGCTATTTCAGGTTTGGTCCCTTAGTAAAAGCTGTTCATATTGAGGAGTAAAATGTTCACTCGAAATTCTTAAAGATAATTTTTGAACACCTTATCTATACATATAATAAAACAGTAAAATTCTTTTGTGATGGTATTAATTGGCGCAAAAACTACTGAACCGATCCTGTTCAAATTTTGCATACATAATCCTTATGGGTCAGGGCAACTGATAGGCTATAAACTATCACGCTATTTGCTATGTGGGGTGAGCAATAATCCAAAATGTAGGTATTGAACGACATTTGCCGCGAGTTCAATTCCCAGCTACAGTTAAAATTTTTGACATTATTTTGTCTTATTTTTTTGTATTAAAATAACTTTTACCATTTTTTCAAAATAAAATTGACATTTCTATTCGATATCTTCTAAATATTTTGTAAAAATTAATCAAAACACATAATAAAATCAAAGCGACGAGTAAAATCACGTACTATAATGTTACATTATTCCATTTAGCTGCAAATTTAACTTCTAAAACGAAAATCATCACGCTATCATCGTTAGGGAGCCAACCAGTCAATTATGACGTTTATATAAGAACGTCTATTTTATAGTTTATTCATCGAAGACCGCAGCACAGTGGTTTCGTAACTAGACTTTCATGTAATGTGAAGGTGGTTCAAATCGCAAACGGCTACCTGAGGAGAAATTTTTGTTCTATTTTGTCATCGTGATTTTTTTACATATTTTTGCATGCTTACAATTTTTTTTTTTTATATAATATATCTGTAGAAATTTTTAGTGAAGTGCGTATTATTAATTTTAGAAATCGATGTAGATAACTTTTATACATTTAAATTGTGTGGAACTTGATAATTATCTTACTTAGGCTTTGTTTCATCGCAATGAAACAAAGCATATGAAAGACAAACGGTATGAAATCAAAGTTTTCGAGAAGTAAAATTTGACACCACACGCAATTCAGATACTCGCAACGCCATCTAAAGACTCAAAGTAGAAATAATGATGACAATGACGGTTGAACTTCATATTAAATTTGATAGATGGCATTGCGTATTTTACGTAATTTTGTGAGTGGCAGAAGAATGGCCATCGCCCACGTTTACAGTTATGGTTAAACTGGTGTAAGACGGAGGCATTTTTAACAATCCTACTGCTTATTTTTATTATTTTTTTCCCATTATTGTAGCAAGCTAATTGACCGTGATTATTCAAGGGATACCATCCAAAGACGATAAAAGTAAATACCTATATGTATTTAATTATTCACTTTAAAATAACACGGCCACATTTTCGGAAGGGGTTACAGGGTACCTTGCGTTGGATGGTCCCCAGGTGGACCGATGACCTGGTGAGGTTCGCGGGAATCCGATGGATGAGAGACTCACAGGACCGGTCATTATAGCGACACTTGGGGAGGTTTATGTCCAGCAGTGGACGTCTTTCAGCTGAAATAACAATGATGATGATGGCACCTTTTTTCTTTTTTTAAGGGTGGAAATCATCCAATGACTTCTACCGCTCTGCTTGGAGCGGGAGGAAGTGTCAATCTTTTACTGACTAAAACTACACCTGTGTCTATCACTACGCGCTGTTGAGGATTGGGCTCGATCCGATCAACTACAGGACGGCTAGCTACCCATTGCTCGACGTCCGGAAGCCCGCGTCTACCGTGATTGGTAGTTGGGGTCGGAATCTCGGCTCGGCGTGAGGCCGTTCGTTCCCTAACGCGTGCGGCCTCCGCCTTCGCTAGCATTAAGGCTTTGCAGAAGGAGGCGAACGCCTGCCATTACTCCTCGCTCTGGATCAGAGCCCGGCGCGAGAGGTCACTGACGCCGATTACCTCCACGAGGACACGGCGGTGCTCCGCCCTTGCAGGCCACATCTCCACTGTGTCTTCCGGCATGATGGCACCTTGCGGATTAATAATGGTGTGTTTTATTATTTACAGTCACTGCTTCATATAAAATGGGATCGAATGTGTTTTTCTGATCACAGTTCGACAACGTATAATGTATCTCAGATTTCTTGCAGCCTTACGTCGATATCTGGACGTTACCTCTTTGCAATGAGTGCTGACCAACACTGGAACAACCCTCTAAGGGAGGCCAGTCTCAGGGATAACACTTATCGGCTGCTACATTTGTTAACCGTAATTTCATTGTTTTATGGATAAGCTCAGGACTGTTGTGGGTGTTTCGAACGGTTTCTGTTCTGGGTTCGGTTGAAAGTACCCTGATATTACCATTTTGTGAATCGCCTGGAGGACTCGGTGTAGCATGCGGTGGAGGTCTATCCATCTTGAGTGAACTGTCGTGTCCTCATAGAGACAATCGGTGTCAGTAATTTCTCGGTTTGGCCATCAATATGCGAGTTCGATTGAACGGGGATACACGCGCACAAGGTTTCGCCGTAGTTCATTCATAAGTTGGAGACTCTTCATAAGGTAGTACCCACTATGGAAAAAACATTTGTCTTATATACGGGGATATCAATTAAATACACACCAAAATATCCTAGGTAAATGAACAAGTAATTCTAACGCTTAAAATTATCAAACTGCAATAATCAATGCAAGCATGCTCTCGCAAATTCTTCATAAGTACTGTTGTGTAAGAAGATAGTTGATGATTTATTTATTTATTTATTAAATCCTTTATGCACAAATGTACAGCGGCGGACTTAATGCCTGCCGGATGATGATGGTAGTTTTGGGATTCACTTAAGGCTTTTCACTATCAGTGCACGTTATCCAGCTGAAGGTCGGTGTCCCGATTATGCTCCTTCGTTTACCTCTATCAAAGCTGTCTAACTGCTTAAACTCTTCAGTGAAAAGTTATTGAGGCGAAAATTCTTATAGGAGATAACTCTTTCGATCAATCTTGCAGCCCTAGCAGACATCGGCCCTAGAGGGCCCTATCCATTTGCTGAAATCTCTTTGAGTCGCGCGTAGAATACTACGCGCCGTCGATTCAGGACTGCTTTGACCAGACGGCCGGACAGCACCACCGCAATCCCGTGTTTGCAATGGCTGGGAATTGCCTTGCGGCTTCCAACACCCGGAGCGTCCCTTGCAGCGACCGCTGAGGAGTCAGGATGTCCTATCCCTCATAGTTTCAGCCACCTTCTTTGATCGTAGTGCGTCACTGAAGGAGGCTACTGGTTGTCATTTTCTCCACCAATCGCCCCCATAAGGACAAGGCGGCGCCGGCTCTCCGACCAAGCGGGACTGAGTTCCACCGTATGCTCCATCGTATTCTCCGGGTGATTCGCACAATGGTGAGACCCGAGTGTTTCTTCCCGCTGAATTCGACACAGATACCTTCCGAAACACCCACAACCGGTGAGTCCTGCACAAAAAGAGGATGCCGTGACGCCTCTGTGAACACTTCTCAAAGACAGGCATTACCGCTGCGATTTGATTCTGGCGTGCTCACTGTGGCGAGGGGTTAAAATCATACAATGTTGTTTTACTAGAACATAAACCAGAAACATACATATGCCCATGCATGCATAAGCCTTTTCCCTTGGGATAGTCAGAAATGACAACTGCTACGACTCATACATGCTCTTTCTATTCATTGACGTTCATATATCTGGATCTGGACGAGTACATAACATGTTTCCTGAAGGTAATTTGCGTTTTTAATCGACTTCTAAAAAAGGAGGAGGTTCTCAATTCAGATAGTTTTACCTTTAACCGTTTTATGTTAAAGTACAATAAATTATTGCGATGCTTTCGGAATGAATTGCAAGCACAGAGTGATTGTACAGTTTTACGAACTTAACGCAGACGAAGTCGCGGGCAACAGCTAGTATATTTATATATATATAAAAATTAATTGCTGTTCGTTAGTCTCGCTAAAACTCAAAAACGGCTGGATCGATTTGGCTAATTTTGGTTTTGAAATATTCGAGATAGTCCAGGGAAGGTTTAAACGGTGAGAAAAAAATGGGTAAAATCCTAATACAACGCCATTTCTAATTAAAATGTCATTATAAAATGAATTATGCTTGTTCTGGTAATGCGGTATATAGCGTTATCCGTTGACAGTTCAGCTAAAGGGTATCACGGCATTCATTGACTGTATGGCGCATGGCGGTATGAAGTTCGCCGGGTCAGCTAGTCTAATATATAAAAATCTCGTGTCACAGTGTTTGTTATTAAAATCCACCGAAAAGTTTTAACCGATTTTTGTGAAACCTTTTGTGTATATTTGGTAGGTAAAAAATTGTTTATAACTACTACGTGTCAGGTTGTAGGCTATTTTTTACTCACCCCCCATTTTTTCTTTGACAATTTATGTGGCAGACAAACGTTTGTTGTGTCAGCTTAGTATACCTATATATTATTATTTATAATACCATTGTGGTATTTTGCACCTACATTTTACTCATTAATCATTCTGCCTGTTGGTCAAAACTGCATGAAAACCCGTTTAGCAGTTTTTGAGTTTATTGCGAACAGACAGACAGACGTAATTGGAGACTCTGTTTTATAAATAACTTGGTTTTGTAAGGTTGACTGGTAGAGAATGCCTTGTTGCCTTAAGACCGTCTATGTACCACTACTGTACATGAAGTTTAAATAAATATGTAAGGATGTAACGATTGTTCATTTTGGATACGAATTATTCACTAAAACTGTCCGACATATGAAGGAACAGCTTTGTGAAATAAATGCTAATAAGGCAGAGTGGTAACGGCTCCGACTTACGAGTTGTGGCGGGTTCGAACCCAGCCAGGCGCATTCCTTTGTGTAATTTATTTCATCACCACTGCTCTCAAAACGCTGAAGGAAAACATCGTGAGTAAACCGGCATGTCCTAGAACCAGAAATTCGAAGATGTGTGACATTCACCAACCCGCGTTAGGCCCGCGTGGTGGATTACGGCCCATTCCCACTCTTAGAGAGGAGGCTTGAGTCTCAGCAGTGGGAACGTTAAAAGGCTGATTATGCTTAGGCTTAAATAAATGCCCACAACCATTTTTCTAGTTCACATTTTGAAACAATATACCAAGTGAACTTCAAACCACTTGACTAATTGCCTCTGTACGGAACTTTTCTGTTGTAAACTTCACCTGTACAGTTGCTTTGTTGGTAACAAGCGAGGCTATGTGAGAACAACAAAATATACGGAAACTTTGTTGACTGGCCTGTCGGTTCGCTGTTAGAGGCTCCGGAAATGAGTTTACAAACTTACTTGGAACGTAACTGTTTGCTCACATATCTTCTTAGTGACGTAAATAACTAAAGTGAAAATCATACTGTTAGCGGAAATGTACTGCGCCCATAGCCAAGTTACGATCGTTTTGTTAGCTTCGAACGCCTCGAGGAGGCCACGCCTCCGATTCCTTTGTTCTGGCCACGTGACTGAGCGTTGGGATGACGTCAGAATAATGGAATCGAAGGCGTGGCCTACTTGAATCGTTCGACGCAAACGAAACGATCGTAACTTGGCTAGGGGGGCTGACCTATCCTTCTGAAACTAATTGGAAAGTCCTAAAGTTACCTAAAGTATACCTAGTTATAAAAAGTATTATCGAGCAGGTGGTGTAAAAAATAGTTTAACGATATGGGAACTACGTACTATATAATTTGTTGACAGACAACAAATTATTATTGCGATTGCCAGGCGATTTATCTTTGGAATGCGCTCCCACCGAACATCAGGATGGCGTCCAGTCGGTTCACTTTTAAGGTGATGGCACGTGAGCACATTCGCAGGAAGTTGGTGTAATCATCACAGCGTTGATTTGTTGGATTCGTTTTTCATAAATAGATTGTTAATTTGTATATATGTCTCTAAGTATATATTTATTATTGTATTTCTTTTCTATTTCTTTACCATTAAGCTGCACCTACCATGTTTTGTTTCTGCCCCACTCTAAGGTCGACTGGTAGAAAATGCCTAAGGCATTAAGTCCGCCTTTGTACAGTGTTTACTACTTGTGCATAAAGTTTAAATAAATAAATAAATTATCTTAAACTAGCTTTTGTCCAGAACATCGTCCGCGTACATAAAATATAACCTACGTCACTCAGGAATAAAGCAGCTTTTTATCGGTGAAAAAAATTTCACAATTGGACCAGTACTTTCAGAGATTACCTCCTACGAACAAAAAAAAACAAACTTTACCTCTTTATAATATTAGTGTAGATAACAACGAAACACTTATTATAATTACTGTACTGTATAAGATGTGAACATTATCGCACCCCTAGTTCGGGGTGAATGGGGATGTTCACATCTGTTCTGCGTCTGTTTAACTTTTTCCAAGACATAAAACGGCTCACTCTCGTTACGTCGACTTTAACAATGTTAAAAACTGTTGCTATGTTGTCGTAACACACTTTGTGACCCCTTTTTAGATTAAAGTTTCTGGTAAAAAAGATGGTTCGTTTAATCCGGGAGCGACCTTTATGCGTTCACCCGTAACGTGTTATTTTTTATTTGGAGGATAATGTTTTACGTTAGAAGGGCCTGCGTTCACTTGAAACAAGACTTAGACACTTGTCTACGACGTTTCCGACAATAATGTTTTGTCTACGTTACGACGTACACTTTTAAAAAAATCATCTCATAGAAGTGTCAAGAGACACCTATTTTACAATTTTTTAAAACACACAAGTCCTTTAACAAGAGCGGCCTGTTCAAAGACGCATAACGGGCATGATAAAAGAGACTCCCGTTACGTGGAATTAAGGTGCATTTTGATTCGTAACGAGCGCTACTACGCCCAGTAGAAAAATATAATCAAGGTCACGTCTGTGCCTTGCAATGTTTTATGAACATTATTAACGTTGTTAGTAGGTTTATATTCGCATGTTTCCTTTCGAAGAATGAAACTTCTGTACCTTGTACTATTACTTATTATGTGGTCTTGATAGTGTGCGCAATGACGTGGACAAAACAGTCTTGTCGCAGACGTCGTAGCCAAGTCTGCGATGTCGTAGACAATTCAGTCTAAGACAGTCTTGTCTCAAGTGTCAGCAGGCCCTAAGCGCATATCAGTAAGAAAAAGGTTTAGGTAGGTAGCCTTTTTCTCAGCATGATCCAATTTATTTTCTGATTATGAAGATGGTGGCAATTACACTACAATTGCTATTGTATGGGGCGAGTTACAGCTGTCGGATTCATACAATATAGCCTATCCTTTTCTCTCATCTTAAATATGCATATTTTCTTCCTGCTGTCCTACCCATGCTGTGTAAAAAAGAACTTAGCTAAGGCAATATAGAGATATGTTTGCCTTTCTATTAAATCTTTTCAATTTCTTTATGGTAGAAAATAAATGAACAAATCTGACAACTAAAAATCCGCAGATTGTATTGGATAGGGAGACATACAAATCATCGTTTATTTATTCAATCGTTCTATAAATGGAAGCTAAAGCTGTGCCGAGCGTTAGAGAATGAAATGGACAATTTGTGCGCACATAACATTGCACTGCCACACTCGTCGGCCATTTTACTGGAATATTCTATGTGCGCTGAAAGGGAAAGGAATATTTATTTCAATTGAAAGAGGAGTTTCAAATTCTACAAAATTCTGTTTGGTTATTCGAAAACTAAAAATTGTACGCAGTGAAACTGCGATTGTTTATTGTATTTTGATGTTCAACGATACCCCTTCAACCGAATTCAAAAAAGGAAGCCCGGCTCTTGCAATTCGACTGACTTTTTAGTATTTTCTTCAACGATATCTTTGTAAAATGTTTTCCGATTTTGATGATATTTCGTTGTTTGCAAACATATTTTGTTAAGGTCATCATCATCATCATTTCAGCCGAAAGAAGTCCACTATTGGACATAGGCCTTTCTCAAGAGACGCCACAACGACTGATCCTGTGCATCTCGCATCCATCGCACTCCCGCGACTCTTACCAGGTCGTCGGTCCACCTTGTGGGAGGCCTTCCAACGCTGCGTTTTCCGGTGCGCGGTCGCCACTCTAGAACCTTCCGACCCCATCGACCGTCCTTTCTACGAGCAATGTGCCCTGCCCACTTTTTTATTTAGGTGCTCACATTTAAATGAGAAGATGTGATGAAAAAACTTTGGAGATAAGCTTATGGAACTTTTCAATAAATGGCAGTTGTAATCGCCCATAGTGCCCATACACCTGCACTATGGAGAATTTAATGAGTGCCACCAATGCTGCAATTAATGTAGCTACCTACTGTGCCCGAACAGTTTAACGAGTTTACCATCGATTCGAAAAGAAGATGAAGTTGTAATCGTATATCTGTTTATTGTTAATACCATTTCATAACATAAAATTACGCCCGCTCCACCCTATACCATATGTCCATATGTCCACCAGATGTGTACAGCTCACCATATCTTTATTTCACCAATTATTTTGGGATTCTGTTATTGGAGTTATCAATTCGGATGAAACTATTTTATTTATGGACTAATCTTGATGTTTTATTTTGTGTTGGGTTAAAACTTAACCTCCGCTGTAATACTAGCTAATCCCAAAGCAATGTGTAGATTAAGTTACTATGTGTGTATTGTCATTCCTCGAGGTGTCTAACCAAAGAACTTCTTAAATAAACTAGAATAATTTGCCTGCTGCTGTCTTCCCGTCCAATTATAATTTAAATCTCTTCAAGGTTAGTGTAAATAGGCAACTAATAAACTATTGCGCCTCCCCATCAACGCTTGCATCACTGCTTACCATCGAGTGGGATCGCAGACAAGCACTAGTTTAAATCAATAAAAACTATAAAACTAGGCAAGTGCGAGTCGGACTTGTACACTGAGGGTTCCGTACAAACTTATCTATGAAGACAGTTCAATTTTCAAATTGAGTTTTGAAGATTTTTCTGAATCGCAAATTTTTTTATGACGGAACTAAAAATTTGCAGTTTTCAGATTTTTTCCTATACTTGTGCCAAATTTCAGAGAGATTGAGAGACCTTGCTTCATGCCAAATTTCAGGTTTCTAGGTTAACGGGAAGTACCCTATGAATTTTGATTATCTTGAAAGTACACGTTTATATACACGTTTTTTGCGACATAGACGGCCACATCTTTTTTTTTGTTAACTCAGAAGTTTGATTTTTTCTCAAAGGACCGCAGACCTGAGCATATGGTTTTAATTTCAACTGGATAGATACCTCCACGCGTTCCCGGGAAAAAGGATCTTGACAGACAGACGGACAACAAAGTGATCCTATAAGTATTCCGTTTTTTCCTTTTGAGGTACGGAACCCGAAAAAAAATAGTGAAAATCCATTCGAGTGTGTAGCCAATATATTACACTAATAGAAAAATATCCTTTGTATTGTTTACACTTACACACAAATAGTTTGTGGAATATATTTACTAGAAAAATATTCCACAAACGATATGTTTCCACGAATACAGTAATTTTGCTTTCGATCAGAACATCTGACCATTGAATTCCCACTGAAACGTGAGGCAGTTTCACAGCTCTCAGGTTCCGTAGGTTCTGTCGCACTCTGCGACGGGGTTTCTTCAGGAACCGGGACTTAACTACAATGAAATGCTTTAAAAGCTTTATACTTCTATTATAATTTTCTTCAATAATTCAAAATATGAACATCGCGCTACAATGGTTATGTCCGAACTGAAAAAATTAGACGTTTCTTTGTTCTACTCAATTTTCAAACCTATTCTAGAACAACAAAATCCTTAAAAGTATATTTTACTTGCCAGTTCGTTAACTTAACTCATGCGATCTCCTTTCGATATCACAGTACTTAGGCAGGTGTTTTAAAGTTAAAAAACAGTTTAATTATTTATTGCATTATTGTTAAAACTAAAAACATAATTGTTGATGATTGTTAAAACTAATAGCATGACTCTTAATGATTGTTAAAACTAATAGTTTGATTGTTAATGATTGTTAAAACTAAAACCATTATTGTTAATGATTGTTATATTAACAGCAAGGTTGACCATTGTATTCGGTCTCACGAAGGCGAAGCCACTGGCAGTATTTTGACACTGTGAAAGAATAATTTCGTAACTATACTAACACACGATGTTTAAGCCCTCTGTATTATCTCCGAACCCTGAATACCTGCCTACATTAATAAAACAGCTGTCTTGTATTGTTACAGTGCTGAATAAACAAAACGTGTACCTAAACGTACCTACAATGTTTTGTAATGCCAGGTACTCACTGGCGTAGCTACCGATGGGCTAGGCGGGTTTGTGCCCCAGGGCCCCCAAGCACCGGGGACCCAAGCTGGGGGCTTCCAAAACCTGATTAGAAAATCTCTTATTAAACTATCAAAAAATTCTCTTATCTTCGAAATCTAAGTAAAATAGGTTAACCGTAGGGGCCCAGCATGGTCGAAGCCTACTGGGGCCATGGGTGATGCGAAAGAGATCCCCGGGGCCCTGGAAATAAATGGCAGAGAAGGAACAGGAGTGGGTTTTTAGTAAGTAAAAGTCGACACTATCCCCCGCTCCGCCCAAGATCGGGGATGTCATTAGATGATTTTCCCACCTGAAAAAAAAAGTAAAATAGGTTGCGACCCTACTTTAATTATGGTAACTTGTTTTAATCAGTAAAAGTCTGACACTCCCTCCTACCCCACTCAGAACAAGAAAGGTTACTTGATGATTTCCAATGTAAAAAAGGGGCCCCAGTCTTTTTTTACCCCTGGGCCGTTAGTGGCCTGCTACGCCACTGCTCTGTAATAATAAAACGGAGAGCTCTTCAAATTAACTGCTCATTGTTGTGGATGGTAGCATTTTCGGTATTTGTAAAAGGTAAAATTAAGCTGCGAGAGAGGTATATTAAAGTAGACGGTTAAATATGACGATAAAATTAGAGGATGATAGAAGGGACTTACCGCCATGATTACCTATGGCGTGCTCAGCACTGGGTTGCGATAGTCGCTGTCGCCATGTTGCCATGAAATGTCACCGGAAATCTGTTCGCCGTGCCGATGCTGCGATTTGTCGTAGCAGCGGAGTTTCGCCCCGGAATTTCGTCTCCATGCGCAAATCAAGTTTGCGTGCAACGGCTATCGCTTCCAAATCCCACAGCGGCGAGAGAAGGCTAGGCTACTAAACAAATAAAACCAAACCTAGGTAAGTTATCATCATTATCGTTTCAGCCGAAAGATATCCACTGCTAAACATAGGCGTCCTCCCAAGTACTGCTACAATGACCGGACTAATGCATCTTGCATCCATCGTATTCCTGCGACCCTCACCAGTACCTCAGTCCACTTTGTGGGAGGCCTTTCAACGCTGTGTCTTCCGGTATACGATCGCCACTCCAGAACCTTTTGGCTCCATCGACCATGTGTTCTGCAAGCAAAAAACCAAAAGGTTTATGTCGTTAACCTTGGTTCTCCTGCAGGTCATCTTGATTCTTGATGCGATCACGCAAGGAAACTCTGACCATGGCACTTTCCATTACCATTTGGGTGACTTTAAGGCTTCTGATGAGGCCCATCGTGAACAACCACGTTTTAGCTATATGTCATCACAAGCAACATGCAGCAATCATAGACTTTTGTCTTGAGACACTGTGGTATGTTGAACCAGAAAATACCACGCAGTTTCCCGAACGCTGCCCAGCCGATTCGGATTTGACATACGTACCAAACAAACAAAGCCAAACCTAGCTCAGCACTCATTTTTAATTCCTAATTCCTGCCACCCAGCGGCTCCCGCTATCTAATAAGATAGAGAAGTTGCACAATTATGCAAATCTACTATCCACACACCTTACCCCTCCCACAGCAGAAACTTTATTCTACATTCTTCTGAAACCATTTAACCCAATGTGATGTTAAATACTTGGACGATCTCTGTTTGTACCGTTATCATTTACGAACCATTTGTTTGACCCTCCGTTAAAATAATTTTTACTTCTTATCTGAAAGATTAACATTTTCAGATGGCAGATTAACTACATCTACTCTCGTTAATTGAGGAAGGATTTTTAAACTATTACGATTTATCGTTTTCTGAAATATGAAATGTTTCGAAATTATCGACAGAAAAAATACGAGAGTTTGAATTATTGAGTAATAATCTGTTATTATTTATTAACTGCAATTTTTTCAACAAAATCAAAAAGTTTGTGGTACGAGTAAGTACATACATACATAATTAAATGTCAATTATTTTTTAGTCTTTTGAAGAAGTCTGTGGGTAATGTTAGGTTATTTTTAAAAATTATATATAAACTATTGCTTGACTGCGATCCCACTTGATGATAAGCAGTTATGTAATCATTGATAGTAAATGGCACTAGTTTATTTAAAGACTATTAGGTATAATGGGACGGGAAGATCGCATCGCCTGGGAAGTATATGCAGTTGATCCGATCAATGTACAGTCGACGCAGTACCCAAGTCGACGCAGTATCCAAGAGTGGGCACCACTGGAAGCTTCAAAGTGGCTATCGGCTTACATCAAGAGTCGGCTCTCAGCCCTTACCTCTTCCTGGTGATAATAGATGCTCTGAAGTCGGACATTCAGGAAAAGACTCCCTGGTGTATGCTGTTTGCCGATGACATTGTGCTGGTTGCCGAAAGGTGTGGTGACACCAACTGGAGAGTGTTGGTCTGAAATTGAGTAGAAACAAAACGGAGTACTTGTTCTGCGATTTCGGCGGTCTCTAAAATCCAGAGCCTTTAACTCTCGCCGGAACGTCCATACCGATCTGCTCCGACTATCGGTACCTCAGATCGTCAAAGGGATGATGAGGTAGACCAAGATGTAACGCATCGGATCAACGCAGGATGGATGAAATGGTGACAGGTCACTGGAACAACTTGTGACCCATGGACGCCCCTCAAGTTGATAAGACGATTTTAAAAAAAAGGGTAAAATTAAAACCTGTCTTACTGTATTGATCAGGAAGTTGGGCTGTGAAAAAGATGTATAAAAAAAAATGCATGTAGCGGAGATGAGAATGTTGAGATGGATGTGTGGTGTGACAAGAATGGATAAAGTGAGAAATGAGTACATTACAGGAAGTTTCCATCTACATGTATACTCAGAACTTTTTTTGTAACATGGCGCCACTTTCAGCGCCAGTGACTGAAAAGTTGAAAATCGTTTGTCTTGGTATGGTCATGTGAAGAGGAGGAGAAAAAAGATGGAGACTAAAAAGGATGGAGAGGGAGAGCGAGGCCAAAGAAAAGATGGATGGATTGTGTGAGGAATGATATGAAAGAAAAGAGAGTTAGTGATAGTAAGACGGGTGACAGGACAGAACGGAAGAAAAAAACATGTTGCACCGACCCTAAGTAATATGGGATAAGGGCAGGAAGAAGAAGAAGGAGGGACGGGAAGATCGCAGCAGGCAAATTATAGTTTGCTTCAAAGTACAAGTTCGAACTTGTCTCAAAATGTAGACCTCTACGCAATCTGATTACTTTGAATAGTATTTGATCCCTCTATGTTCACATTAACGACGATATTTTTGTTCTTAAAAATGTACCTATAGATTTTTTTCGAAATTTTAGAAGATGTTTTATGGAACTCGTGATAACTTCGAATTATAGAGAGGTTCGAATTATCGCAGGTTTGAATTAACGAGAGGCGACTGTATATTTCACACGAATTTTGTATAAAAAATATTTTTTATACAAAACTGTATCAAAAATATTTTTTGTGGCAGGAAAATTTTGAGAACCTTCTGTCATACACACGCAAAAACCTTCATGTAGCGAATACAATGTTGATATATTTGATCTCTGAAAGGGTATGCCAAAAGCCTGTCAATATGTGTTTGGGATTTTTCCAGGTATTAAATACATTGAGATGTGTCGAACCTTATCAGAATGAAAATTGTAACCGGTAGTTTGCGCTTTTTGCAGGAAGGGGCATTTTATTTCCTATTTTAAAAATGATAAACGTTGTTCTAAAAATGTTAAGACTCCGTATTCATAAAACTAACAGATCCATTAGAATAGGCAATGTTGACATATCATTACAAAATATATTTTTTTTATCAATGATAGGCTCGCGTTTGACCACCATCTCAACTGATGGTAAGCGATGATGTGGTCGACGATAGAGCAGAGCATATTTTAACTAGGAATGAAGAACTCCTATCTGCTTGTTCTTGTTTTTTCGAGTCGATAGTAAAATTCAAAAATAACAAAATATTTTACATTTTAATAAGTTATGTTAGTCATGTTAGACATATCATGACTTATTAAAATGTTAGTCGTGCAAGGGAGAAATAGGGACGGAGCTATGCACCTTATATAGTTCTATCCCTTTAACAGTTCAGTTTAGGTCGTAAAATGCATCGCATTAAGAGCTCGTTGTAGCAATGCAGTGGTTACGTTCACTGCAGCAACGATGGTGAGTGCCATCGTTAAGTTCCTCAAAGTGCAAAAGTATGGGCACTTGGGTCATTTCATCTCCTATCTGCAAATTTGCGATCTTTCGTTTACGATTTTCTTCCTAAAAAGGCTTAATATTATAAAAAAGGAATGATTCCTTGCACTTATAATAAAACGGGTTAGAGTTTAACAAAAATAAAAGCTACGAGCTACACGCGCAGCGACATCAGTGCTATGGTAATTACTGTAGGCGTCTTGCAGAAACACCCCGGATATTGGAAACCTAACTTTCAACCAGAACATTCGGATTCCGGGTAGATAGATAAGCTCCTACTATAGAAGGACTGATTGAATGTACTGAGATGTTAGTCAAATACCACACCAAGAATATTCTTGGGTGTGATCGGGCTATTTTCAAGCCTAAAAATGTTCGACACGAGCATTTTCTCGCAAATTGAAGGGACCGAAGTTTTAACACCTCCATAAATACTGTTGCGTAGTAAGATTTTTGCTGAAATTTCTTTGAGGTAGAACACAAAGTACTGCCGAACCGGTCCGGACCTAGGTCCTTACCGGTCGGCTTACAGCTTACAGCTGGAGGACGATCCACCTATTGCTCGCTGTGTGCAAGTCAGGAGCCGGAAATCGTCCTGCGATTCTCGATCCCCAGGGCACTTGTGCTATTAGCCCTTGCTTCATGTCAAATTTCAGGATTCTGGGTCAACGGGAAGTACCCTATGAATTTGGATTTCCTTGAGAGTGTCGAAATATACGTTTTTGAACATAAACGGCCGTGCCTTTTATTTCATTAACTCAGAAGTTTGATTTTTTCACAGCAACAAGGGGCCCGAGACCTGAGTGTATGGTTATAATTTAAACTCGCTACCTCCATGCGTTCCCGAGATAAAGGGTTTTGACAGACAGACAGACAAACAAACATACAGACAGACGGACAACAAAGTGATCCTATAAAGGTTCCGTTTTTTCCTTTTGAGGTAGGGAACCCTAAAACAATGTATGGTGGAACTATTCACCTTTATATATCTACAAAAAATCATATGGCAATATAAAAAAAAGGAACGCAATTATAACTCGTGCATACTCTACTACCCGTACGTACGGACTAGGGTAGATCACTAGTTTTATATAATTATGTTATTTATAAAACTAACGACCGTCGGTTGTTTGTCAGATAATATGTGCCTATATCCTGTCTTTTTTGTTTGACTTCTCCCAGATCAACCTATGAGATTGTCATAGTTTAATCGGATTTGCCTATGGTAATCTTAAAAATACTAGCCAGGACTTATAAAAAACCTAAAAAAAAAAAACGGAAAACTGAGTGGCTACACGCTAACGACTCCCTGTGGATTACGAATCTCGGCTCATGGCTTTACTTGGTAGAGGACAGCATGGGACGGAGTGGATTGAGATTGAACATTCTATTGATCTATTCTAGTTTTGAAGAGCAGTGGTGGCCGAGTGGTAACGGCCCCGACTTACGAGTTGTAGGTCGCAGGTTCAAACCCAACCAGGCGCATTACTTTGTGTAATTTATTTCATCACCACTGCTCTCAAAACGGTGAAAGAAAACATCGTGAGGAAACCGGCATGTCCTAGAAACAAAAATTCGAAGACATGTGACATCCACCAACCCGTACTGGGCCCGCGTGGTGGATTACGGCCCATTCCCTTTCCTAGAGAGGAGGCCTGAGTCCCAACAGTGGGAACATTATAAGGCCGACTATGCTATGCTATTCTAGTTTTATTCGTATTTTATAGCAGAGTACGATTACGTAAATCAAGAAAGAAGAAAGAAAAACAGTTTATTTACGCGAAATGACGCAATCTTAAAACTAGCTAACAAACATAATCAATAGATAGGGAAGATATGCGTCACATCCGCGCAGAACGGCCAAACGCTCAGCATCAACCTTTTCCCGACCAAAATGAACTATGAATATATTTCCATTCAGTAAACTTCTGCCCTCTTTACAAGTAACTTTTTTTTTTCGGATGGGAATATCATCTAATGACATCTCGCGCTCTTGGCCGGAGCGGAGGATAGTGTCAGATTTTTACTGACTAAAAAACTTCCAGAGCCCCAGGGATCTCTTTCGCATCACCCATGGCCCCAGTAGGCTTCGACCCTGCTGGGCCCCTACGGTTGCTGACATCTCCTTGAGGCGCACGTGGAACAGTGCGCGCCGTCGACGACTTGGTCCCGTCTCGGACGATTACCGGAAGATCGGACGGCAAGCCACCCATTACTCGCCGTCCGCAAGCCCGCGCCTACGACAAGTAACTTTAGCCACAGCTTTAGTCCACTCGTGATCTCAAAACGTACTGTTTGTCATAATTAATAGATCGCGGGTATCACGACTTCGTCTGACGGAAGGGATCAGACGAAGCTTAAATAGTTAATAGGATTGTTGAGGTCGAATGTTTCTCAAGTTTGCTATTAATAACAATACCACAAAGGCAAAGCTTTGGACTTACTCTACCCTTATCTGTGATTGCGGTTTCCGATATTGAGGCGAGAAAGTAATCTATATATATAAAAGGAGAAACTGACTGACTGACATATCAACGCACAGCTGAAACTAGTGGGACTAGTAGCGTGAATTTTTGCACAAGCTTACCTTTTATGACGTAGGTGAGCATTAAGAAAGGATTTTCCAAAATTCACTCCCTAAAGGAATGAAGCGGGGGTCCAAAGTTTGTATGGAGAAACCTACATTCACGCGAGTGAAGCTGCGGGTAGAAGCTAGTTTAAGATATAGAAGAATGATTTCACCCATGTTACTTAGTAGGTCCGAATTAAGTGAAAGCAAGTTGATTTACTGATAGATGCCAGATGCTTAATGGTTTTGCCATTCGTAGTCGCCCAATTGGGGGCGGCTTGTGTCCAGCAATTTTTTATTATGATTATTTTTATTGTACTTTTTAGTACAATATTGATCAGTCTACATCGTCCTTACATAATATCTACTTTAACTGTAATATGGAAATATTGTAAGAATATTTTTTTTTTTAAAGAGTAACCATGGAGTTTCTTGCCGGTTTTTCTCCATAGGAAACGACCAATTTGGAACCGTGCACTAGCTTCTGACGTTTTATAAGTGCCCATGTAGGCCTATGTGAAATAAATAACTTTTGACTTTGAATTGACTTTGACAGCATTGTACGTTTTTCAGCTAAAATCATGATGATTAAGTAAAGAAAGAAAAATATTTTATTTGGCACACGTAGATACAAAAAAAAGAAGATTAAAAAAAAGAAAACTAACATTGTGTGTCTCGCGCCTGAGTCAAGTTCAACAAAAATGCTAGACATCTACGTGGTAGTTGCCTGACGCTGGTTTTCAATTGAACCTTATTCAGACTTGTACTGGTTAAAATCTCGCCATTGTCTTCCATCGGTATTGTTTGCATTCAATGCAACCAATACCTTAACCGTAACAGTCCAGGACGCATAATGTATGTCTGTCTAAATGGACCATAATTAAACTGAATACACCATTGATAGACGACCTGATTGATCTTCATACATAATGTATTGATCAGATGCCTGATTAAAGCTTTTGACTAAATGGGAGATTTCAGTGTAATCTAAGCATTCTAAAATGTATTCATCATCATCATTTCAGCTAAAAGACGTCCACTGTTGGACACATAGGCCTCCCCCAAGCGACGCCACAACGACCGATCCTGTGCGTCTCGCATCCACCGCACTCCCGCGACTCTTACCAGGTCGTCGGTCCACCTAGTGGGAGACCTTCCAACGCTGCGTTTTCCGGTGCACGGTCGCCACTCCATCTTTCGGCTCCATCGACCATCCGTTCTACGAGCAATGTGCTCTGCCCACTGCCACTTTAGTTTGGAGATTCGTCGGGCTAAAGTGGCATTCGGCGGCCTTGGTTCTCCTGCGGATATCTTCATTCTTTATGCGATCACACAAGTAAACTCCGAGCATAGCCCTTTCCATTGCCCTTTGGGTGACTGTAAGCCTTCGGATGAGGCCCATTGTAAGCGACCATGTTTCGGTACCATATGTCATCACTGGCAACACGCACAAATTTTTTAAATTCTGTCTATATTGTTTTTAAATTGGGTCCCAAAAGTCCATAACCACTTTTTCTCAATGTTTTAGAACACGTAATATTATATTTAAAGACTCACCATAATAACTATCACTCATAATATACATCATACTTATATCATGGATATTATGTTACTAATGATTTAAAAGCTGATAATGTCATGGAGAGGGTACACAGAGCATTGTCAGTTCTGCTGAACATGTTTGCTTGCAGATTCTCCCTTCGTACGCGAATATGTAATTGCCGTTGTACAGACGTAGTCAAAGTTACTTTATCTAAGGCATATTGTACCTCACTGTACACGGGAAGTTTCTGGGCTGACTATACCCAGAGAGATGAGATGAGAGATACAATGCTCTGCGAGTCCAATTTAATTTTATAAGGGTGCTTTTGCGGCTTACACGTTTCTGTAGCGCATCAGCAATGTTTGCTGAAGGACACACAGAAGCCTTCGTAGCTATTTGTCGCAAAAAGACCGTAGCACTCACCAGTCGGCTGTGTGGAAGTCCACACAGGATCTTAAGTGCATAGCTGTGTGACACGATTGTCCTCTCATGTGGAAATTAGTACAGCGGGCCAAACCCACCACTCATCAGTCGGTCGTGTGGAAGTCACCACAGCATCTTGAGTGCATAGCTGATTGACTGGAAGCCAACCAAAGCTAGTGGGGATAAATCTACGGAGATGATGATTATAAAATGCCAAATTCGTTCTATTCTGCCTCACAATAACTAAAACAAAGGGATCTTCTGAGGTTAAGAATAATCCACGATTGACTGCTTTCTGCCTCCACGAAGACCTTTTCGGAGGGACCATTTTCTTTAGAAAAGGGTAATATATTCGGTTTCATTTCCCTACGGATGTAACCGCAACACGAATTTATATTTTTAGCTGCTGGCCTTAGTGGCTTTGTGGGGTAGCTATTTGTACCCCACATTAAATCACACATACACTGCTTTTTATAATAAACTCATGATTTTTAGAACGTATACGCTTTAAATCATATACATTTATTTTTCCGGTGGGAAAATCATCCAATGACTTCACCCGCTCTTAGGTGGTGCGCGAGGGTGTGTCAGACTTTTACTGACTAAACAACCCACTCCTGTCCCTTCGTTGCCTTTCATACCAGGGCCGACCAAGCAGACCCTTGGCCCCAGTAGGCTTCGACCCTGCTGGGCCCCTACGGTTTGCTGACATCTTCTTGAGGCGCGTGTGGAACAGTACGCGCCGTTGACGATTTGGGCTCGATTCGGACAGTTACCGGACGGTCGGACTGTGAGCTACCCATTGCTCGCCGTTCGCAAGTTCGCAAATCGATTTCGACCAAATATGTTATAATTTCTAGTCCCGAATCCAAAAATTCCCTTGGGGAATATTAGAAGCACATCGATAAACAGCTGTTAACAATCTTTGTCCTTCTTAACCAGATGTACGCTGCCAGCTGTAAGGCGTGTCAGACTTTTAAAGACTAAAACCCACTTTATGTTCCTTCTTTGCCTTGCGTTCCAGGATACCAGGTTTCGCATTTTCACTCTTCATAAAACTGGATCAGATTTAGCTACCCACACTCTCTTTAAAAAAATAGCCTGTATTCGTATCTACCTATTCATACGTATTTATAACTGTTCGTTGTTTTCTAAGGTTTTTCTAAGATTTAGGGCTTGTGTAGTGTGGGCTTGTGTGAAATACCGTGAGGAATAAATGCTCTTGTTTAGGGCATTGTTTAGGTGCTGAACCAGGATCTAACAAACTTGCTGAGCGCTTGTATTTTTCACTGCAGAGAATGCTCATTATCATCGATTTGTAAGCAATCGATGGCCATTGCTACAAACCGCTACGACGTGCTACGAACCGAAGTTGCGTTTTGCTACGAAATGCTACGAGCGGCTACGTCGATAAACGCCAGTACGATACTGAATTCTAAGAGCCAAGTTAAACGGCTCATCTATTTTAATTTCAGGTTACATTTTGGAGAGTGTGCGCGGGAATTGCATGACTTGATTCCGCCATCTCCTTTCTACCATCGGACAATCGGCGTACGGCGAGTATCCACCCTTACGTTGTTGAAACTTCAACGGTCCGGACTAAGCGTTTCGCTTCATCGTTTATGCCGCGTACATCGAAGGACTGGAACAATTTGCCTGCTGTGGTCTTCCTGTCCAACTATAATTTAGGTGTCTTCAAAGCAAGAGTGAATAGGCTTTTAATAAACTAGTGCGCCTCACCATTAATGATTCCATCTCTGCTTACCACCAGGTGGAATCGCAGTCAAGTACTGGTTTATATCCATAAAAAAAAGGTACATTGGCCATCAGAGTAAAGAATTTGAATATAATGTTGTGTTGTTGTAATTTATTAGTTATTTTTTTCACCACACTCTGGCAACCAAGAATCGTTCATCAATGATAAGTTTTGAACTTAAACTATACATGTATATACGTCGGGGTCGTCGGAAATCTCCTACGACGTATGTGCGTGTATAATTTGAGTACTCCCTATGATATGTGTTGATCTGATGAGTATCAAGAACAATAAAAGGCTGGATTTTTGTTGGTATCTAGTTTTTTTTTCTCAACAGTAGGTAGGCTAGGCTGAGGGACACGGTGAAATTCCTGAAAAGGAAACCCATGGTTCTAGACCGCAAAAGGTCTATTTTTTTTTTGTTTTTAATAGGTTCGCGCTTGACCGTCCATCTCACCTGATGGAAAGCGACGATGAGGTCGACGATGGAGCACGCTTACCTAGAAGTAACCTATTCACTCTTGACTTAAAGATTCCCGAGTTGTAGCCATCAGGAAACACATTACATACGCATTAATTACTTTCTTAAGACCATGATTTCCCACCACCCAAAAAACAATAGTGTTGTTTTATTTCGTGGACATCCAGTTCACATCTCATTTCAACGTACTTCGAAGTAATTGCGCTATTCTGAAGCACACAATCACAAACTAAACAGATACAGTCTCAAGTGCTGTGGGAAGCGACAGACAAACAGATTGCGGCTCGCAATCTCTAATCTGAATGTTAGAACAGAGTAATCGAGTACACTAGACTAGATGAAAACAGGGATCGAGTCGCTAACGATTATCTACTTGAATACGAGAATCGATTTTAAATCGAGAGCAAAAGAAAAGAGCGTACAGCGTTCTTTATTCTGTGAAGGACGGTATTATGCGGTAGTTTTGTGAGTAAGTAGTGACGACAAGCTATGGGGAGATTATGTATGAATTTTAATTAAGGTGTATAGTCCCTTGAACATTTGGCCGCAGATAATTGCACACATACTCGTACAGCCGCCTGCGCTCGCATAAAGCCCCGCTAACCCTTAAAACCATTTTCTTTTCGAAATGTTGATTGTTAACATGTGCTATGTACATTCTGAAGAAAACTTAAATAGCAATTTTTTTGTGTAAATATATTTCTAAAACGCGCGCCAAAACTAAGATACAAGATGTTGCCCGAAAAGCTACCACTTTGAAGTGGGATTGGGCTGGACATGTCTGCCGCATGTCGGATGAGTGGTGGGCTAAAAGAGCCACTTATTGGGTCCCACTAAACGCAAGGCGACACCGCGGCAAACCAAGGCAAAGGTGGAGAGATGAACTGGATAAATACCAGAAGGACTGGCTAGAGTGAATAGGCTCTTAATAAACTAGTGCGCCTGACCATCAATGATTGCATCTCCGCTTACCATCAGGTGGGATCGCAGTCAAGCACTGGTTTATATCAATTAAAAAAAAAAAAAAGTCTGGCCCGCAATGGCCGAAGACAGACTTGTGTGGAAAAGGGAAAGGGAGGCTTTTGCTCAGCAGTGGGACATAAATGGGCTATAAATAATAAATAATATAATATTTCTAAAGATCAAAGCAGTTTGAAAGGAGTAGAGAAAACAAGCGAAAAAATATCGTGTTGTTATCATTTTTTTTTCAGTCATACACATTTAGTCAGATATATCCGACGTAGGCAGTTAATAGTTTAAAGTATGGTATTAATTACTAGTTTCTAATAGCAGCTTCACTCACGTGATAGTAGAAAATATATGCTTATGTTACTCAGTGATAAAATGACTTTCGACTCTTGAAAGAATTTTTTCAAGAACAGTAAGAAGTTTTATTTAAGAGCCTTTTTACGAAATTGGTAAAATACGGCAGCATTGTTCAGTGTGCGTAACTATCTACATATACACAACGCAACCAGTGTAGCGCTAGTGTCGAGACGGACTAAACAGTCTTGAGCCGTTATAATCGTATTGCATTTTGGTTAGATTCATGAAAAAGTTATTTTATTTATTCAGTCTATTATTTATTTCTTTTAATTATTTTTTTTATTCCGGCGCAAAGGACAGCTGACGCTAAGTCCCTGTTGTCGACTCCAGGTCACCCCGCTCGCCTCACCTTACGCCTAACGAGGTATTTGACCCGTTGTGTTTTCTCGTACCTACTTTCCAGTTACATGGTTGTTTTTGTAAAAAAAATTAAGGAGCTCGTCTACGTCAATTGTTTGTTAAGCAGATGTTGCTCTTGTGTAAGAGAGAGAGAGAACATCTAGTAGTAATTGCAAGTTGAAATTGCATAACTTACTCGTTTCTATAGAACTCTGTTGGGAAAATCATCTTATGACATGCATAAGATGATTTTCCCACCGAAAAAAAAACCCGAACGATTACGATTTTGTATTATTACCATCGCCTTAATGAAATTTTCACTTCTCTTGTGTGATCTTAAGTACACACTGTTTTTTTTTAATCAGAGTTATAAAAAGAATTAGTATAACCAAATAGTGTGGTAGTGAATTTCATATGAAGAACCTTTTGCAAATTGGATTAGCTTAGGGTTTCGGGGTCCGCTTCAGCAGCAAATCATGTTTTATCTTATCCATTTCCATTTGGGATATCAGATATCTTCGTTCATTTTACATAACATCTGTATCTGGCTCCATGACCTACAAACATAACGCATGAAACACTGTTGGGACACATTCATTACAAAGATTTGGGACCCGCAAATATACGAAACTTTGATACTTGTTGGAAGTTTTCTTCTCGTCTTTGGTCCTTTGAGGGAATGAATCGTTATTTAGAAAATAAGCGTTTTGTGAAGGTACTTTTGGCTTATTTATGTAATCGTATGAGTTATCGTCGTCTTTTTGTAATTTATTTTATCACCACTGCTCTCAAAATGGTGAAGAAAAACATCTTGAGGAAACCGGCATATCCTAGCACCAAAAAAAAATATTCGAAGACATGTGACATCCATCAACCCGCACTGGGCCCGCGTGGTGGATTACGGCCCATTCCCTTTCCTACAGAGGAGGCCTGAGTCCCAACAGTGGGAACATTATAAGGCCGACTATGCTATGCTATATGAGTTCTCGACACATAGAAAGCTCATTTTACTATACGTGAGGACTTGTTAATGTCTTTATTAATTTACTAGCTTTTTCCAGCGGCTTCGCTCGCGTAAAAGTAGGTCTGTCCATACAAAGTTTGGACCTCATTTTCATCCCCTTAGAGGGGCGAATTTTGAAAAATCCTCTCTTAGTTCTCGCCTACGTCATAAAAGGAAACCTTATTCAAAATTTCACGCTCCTTGTTCCAGTAGAGCCTGTGCATTATATGTCAGTCAGTCAGTTTCTCCCTTTATATTTTTATAGATTATATTATTAGGCTTTTCAACCATGAGTACGCTATTATTATTATAATGTATGTGACATTATAATTGTACGGTTTGCTGTCATCTATGATAGTTTTTCTTTTTAGTTAGTTTTTTTTTTTAATATAGATACTGTAAGTCTTCTATGCTGTAATAAATATATAATACCAGTTCTGTTAATAAATAACCCCACGATAGAAGGGCCAAAATAGCCTACAAAATATTCTCAGAACTATTAAATATATATGTTACCGCAATCTGTATAATTCGGTATTCTATATAATACCTAGGCAATGTATAGAATACCTAAAACGTGCAGGTAATGTATAAAATATTATTTATTTTATACTTTGCCTAGGTATTCTATACAACACCGAATGCGCAGCGGGTAATGTGTGTAGAAGACAAGAGCAGGGAAGGAGGTGATGTAATTTTAGGACACCGTGAGAATCACGAATTTTACACACATTGATTTTAATAATAGAGAGTTATAGAACATGTTTCATTTGCTCATCATTATAGGTAGGTCTGTTGACAGAAATAAATATAGACCAAAATCTATTTGTTTTACATATTACCGGTGGACCAGCAGGTATCCTATACAATCCCTAGGAATTGTATACAAAACCTAGGTAAAGTATGTAATGGACAACAATAATCATAATATTTCATTTATTGCCTGGACGCCCCAGGTATTCTATACATTGCCTAGGTATTGTATAGAATACCTGAATTATACAGATTGCCGGTAAATACAATAAATTTCATAAAAATTGATCAACCCGTTTCGGATAAGTTCGATAACAAACACCGTGACACGAGATTTTTATTATTAGATACCTTCGCTTTTTGTAAGATCCCGAACTTTTTAAGTTTGGATCTTAAACTCTCGTTAAGAAGTTTAAGGAAATAATACGGCTCATCATAACTCATCATCATCATCTTCCTGCCCTTGTCCCATATTATTTGGGGTCGGCGCGACACGTTCACCACGCACGGCACGTTCACGGTTCATCATAACTATATCAACTATATTATATGAAATTGGTGATAGAGTAAATAAAGCAGTAAACATTATGAAGGTAGCATAAAACAAAGGAGTCTAAATTTACCAATGCTTCTTACATAATACCAAAAATTTACATAGCACTAAAATGTTACTCATAAAACATGGGATGTGAACTAGAATACAAAATATACAAAGACAAGTTTATGAAGGAAAAAAACGGCGATACACACGAAGTATAAAGCCGCGAGTTGAATAAGAATGTTCGCTTTACCAGCCACTGGCGAGGAGTGGAAACAAATGAAGATCGTTATGAGAAATACACGAAAGTTAGGGCTGATGGATGACCAGTCTTTTTAGTAAAATGAATAAAAATAAAAGATATTTTTGTCCGTCATCCCATTACATTATTAATAAACAACAAAAGTTTGTATGTAACTATGTTGGTTTTTTTTTATTATCTACACTAATATTATAAAGAGGAAAACTTTGTTTGTTTGTTTGTAATGAATAGGCTCAAAAACTACTAGACCGATTTTTAAAATTCTTTCACCATTCGAAAGCTACATTATCCACGAGTAACATAGGCTATATTTTATTTTGTAAAAAAATAGGGTTCCGTAAAATATTTGAGTTTTTCGGACACAAGATGTAAAAAGTCAACCAGAAAAGTAACTTATTTTGCGTACGCTGCCTAAACTATAAAAGATAGAACCATAAAATGTTCTAATTAATTGTAGATCTTATAAATATCTACCAAAGTTTGTTAGGAAAAACCTACTTTCACGCGGGCGAAGCCGCTGGCAGAAGCTAGTTAATTATAAACTCGCGTTTGACTACCATCTCACCTCACGGTAAGCGATGGAAGGAGCCGACGATGGAACACGCTTGCCTAGAAGTAGCCTATTCACTTTTGACTTAAAAGCCCCTAAGTTGTAACTATCAGGAAACACAGACACCGGCAAGGAATTCACTTTCGTTACCCGTGTGAGCCACAGCTAGCAGCTAGTAGATTCATAAATAATAACGTCAGTAGGTAACTCTTCTCCATATTCTCAATTGCTTTCTGTATTTCTTATATTTGTTTTCATTGTTTCAGGTAACTACGTGATATTACACTATTGTTTTTTTTTTTTACGAGGGGCCGAAGCCAACTCGCAGAGGCTCTTAGACACTTCTCATGGAACGTGGTATGAACCGACGATTATCCCTGTATGCATTTGCGGTTGGCGGGAAACTATTTTTTATTTTAGTATATGCGAAACCCGAAACACGTGTCTGGTATTTTTATGTAAAGAATCTATGTACAAAATTCCATAACTGTATCACGAAAATTCACAAAGTTATAAGCTTGTAATGTTACCTAGTTGTCTACACAAATACCTGGCCATCCTGGCAATTGAGGGTTTGTTTGGCTCCTGCACCCAGTTGTGCGCTGGCGCCTAATACCCGCTATGACCTGTCGTGACCTGTGTTGTACTAAGTGACGGTAGTGTCCAACTTGTGACCTATTAATATATATCTGGGTAAATCTAACACAGTGTAAAAATTATTGGTATCGATTCAGTTACTGATTCTGAACAAACTTTATTCAGGTTTAGCATATTTTATACTACCTTTTATACTACCTGCGATAAGTAGAATTCAGCTCTCAGAATGATAAATACTATACTCTTGGGTCAGTATATAAAGCGGTTTCTGTTATTTCTCTAATGAGATGATATTATTTCAGTAATACTTACCTCCGATTTCTGTGTTAAGTATTTGAACTTAATTATTTATCAAACTCAACTTTAGCCTCGAATCCTGTCAAAATTCGGCATCAAGGTAGGGTTGACATGCACTCAACCACAAACACTCAATTTAGAAACCGATCCTTAGGCACAAAGGTTAACCTTTTCTGAGCCCAATCGCTTTTATAAATAACTCACAAAATTGAGATGATTAATGACATTTATTTCTCAATAGGGTCGTAAGAGAAGTCCGCAGGGTTTTGAACATTGAACTGAAAACTCATAACAACAAATAATTTCGAAAACAATTATGTAAGTAACGAAGATTTTACGCAATGTAATGATTGAAGAAGTTTATTTCAAAGTAAATTGAGATGGCTAAACTTTTGCCGCAACATATTTTTTTGGGGGTAGAATTTATCCAAGTTTTCTCGCTTAGGGAGTGCCAGACTTTTATCGAATAAAACCCATCCATGTTCCTTGAGTTGCCCTTTGCGTTCACGAGCCGCGGTAACTCTTTCCAACAATCCCGTAAAACTTTTGACACGCTGAAGGTGTTAATTTAATTCCTCGATTAAAACTTTTAATGTAGGCGTGAAATATATCAAAATGTTAAGCTATACGGTTTCTATCATCACACCAACTAGCCAGGAGATACAGAAAATTAAAGGTTAAATAAAGCACACAGTATATGTAAATGGAAGTTCCATCATCGGACCACCAGGCGTACGGCTATGCG
Source organism: Mythimna vitellina (assembly GCA_949316375.1). Lineage (NCBI taxonomy): Eukaryota > Metazoa > Arthropoda > Insecta > Lepidoptera > Noctuidae > Mythimna > Mythimna vitellina. The sequence continues at coordinate 8,157,746 of OX438703.1, read as the reverse complement.
CCACCGGTACATTGTGGACATCCCACCTATACGCACAAAAGTTTTGGGAACATATTCATTGTGCGTACAGCTAAGGAGTTGAATTCCTTGCCGGAATCTGTGTTTCCTGATGGCTACGACCCGAGAATCTTTAAGGCAAGAGTGAATAGGTTACTTCTAGGTAAGCGCGCTCCATCGTCGACCGCATCATCGTTTTCCATCAGGTGAGATAGCGCGAACCTATCAATAATTAAAAAAAAATGCTCATTTGCCTATTAGGCGCAGCCGGAAGGGTCGCCGCACATGGTCCACTGCCCACAACCACAAAGCGCTACCACCGGTATATTTTTGCCGCACACGTTTTTCGCCGGTGGCCGCCAAACGCTACAAATCGCCGCTGGTCGCTTCTTGTAGCCCGCACTGGCCACTAAATGCGATACAAAACGCTATCACACGCCACTCACGCATTTAAACCTTCTTCGTTAAAGTCCATTATGATACTGCGCGTATGGGTTAAAAAAAGTAGCAGCCACATCGGCTATAAGTGGCTGACGCTCGCTTCAGTTTCCTTTATGGCCGCTTCTAGCTTCTCGTGGCGTTTGTGGGTGTGGCATGTGGCTCATGTGCGGCGACACTAAGACACAATGTGTCCATGTTCCTTTTTTAATCTTAAGTTTTTATACTGTGTGTAGAAACAAAATTCAGAAACAGTGTGTAGTGTAATAAAATGTTTTTCTTTCTTTTTTCTTTTCTTTCTTTCTCATTTTTCAATTTTGAACCAATGAAATAAAATTAAATAATTTAGAATTTTAAAATACTCATGTTTTCGCTTGAAGTAGGCCTATAAGTTATTTATTCAGATGAGCTTGATTAATATTCTCAACTTAATTTTGGCCACAGGACAAAATGTTAAGAGGATTTTGTGATGCTAAAACAACGTTAATACCCAGGGACGCGTTATTACCATACAAAAGCTAATAAATAAATTTAAAATGCCACTGAGGCTACCAAAACTTTTTGCAGAATGGTGGGCTCTTAAATGCCCCTAAAGTTACCAAAAGGAACCGTTATAGCTACCGACTGCTAAATTAACCGCACCACTTTATTCAAGTCAACAAGAAGTCTCTTAGAAAAGTAAACTGGCACAGACAAAAGACAAGCGCTTTGTCTTGAATTTACGAAAACTTTTCGTTGTCTATATCTAGAAAAATCTTTGTTCATTTTTCTTATAACATCTTAGGTCGAGCTCCAAACTTCAAGTATACTTAAAAGTACAAGAAACATTTTTTAACCAATCAAACGGTGCCTGTTTGCACTGAAATTACACCGTACCATACCATGACCGTGTTAGGAACGTATCGGACAGAAAATATTCTTCATACTGAAAAGTATGCGGTTATGTTTAATGCTCACACATTTTTCTCATAAACTCGTCGAACTTCAAACTAAATTTTTATTACTCATTTAATTTGCGATTCTCCACTGCCGAGAAGTACTTCATTTCGAATTTCCGGATCCCGTGTCTGGTGGAGTAATTAGACTGTTCATATTTACAAAGTTAGTTGAGGATCCTAAACTAATACACTTTGGTCTCTCGTCTGTACGTGTCTGCGCGGTGCACTTAACTAACTACTATACACATCGCTGCCTCTGTAATAGAGTTCCTTTCGTGTTTACAATAATGTTATGCGTCTAAACGATAATGAAAGCTTTTTAAATGAATTTGTATAAGAAATTATTTGGATGATTTTTAGGTTTCTAAAAGAGTTATGAGTCTACATGTGGATGGATGGAGAGGGAGAGGGAGACCAAAGAAAAGATGGATGGATTGTGTGAAGAGTGATATGAAAGAAAAGGAAGTTAGTGATAGCATGACGAGTAACAGGGCAGAGTGGAAGAAAAAAACGTGTTGCGCCGACCCCAAATAACACGGGATAAGGGCAGGAAGATGATGATGATGATGATGAGTTTATAGCGACATCAGCCCAACAGTCCGGAATCAATTATCGGGCAGTTGCCCAGACTACACACTAAATCCTGATTGGAGGATCCTCTGTTTTAAGGTGAGCACACCGTAGTGCGCAGAAAATTGGTGTTTTTAATATCGTACGGTTTCTTTTTTATCACGCATGCAGAATTGCTCCGCATGCGTAACCTCCGCGTATGTCCATTTCATACAAGTATTTATTGTAATGCGTGGAATACGCACGTGAGACGTGTTTTTTATGCATTTTGAAATTATCTGCATAAAAGAATTTTATGCATGATAAAATCCGCAGAATATTAAGAACACCCTAAACGCAGCCAGAGGCGCAGGGTGCTACTGAACGCGCTGTGAAGTGCGTAAGAAATACAAAGAGTAGTTTGTAACGTAAGAGTAGCATAGTGCTCATGGTACGTGCAGTTTAGTGTGTAAGGTGCGCGCAGCTTAATGCGTAAGGTGCGTGCAGCATGGAGATTTGTGAGACTTTATACACTGTTCCGCATACTCCTAAAAATTTAAAAAACAAAATAATTAGGTGTGAAATATGACCATCACTGGCTCTTCTCTCTTTGCTATATAAGTAAATATATCTTTATCTCCTGTATTAACATATGATCACTTATCCACTTAGGCGTCTCAACAATTAATCAAAACGCGAGTTTCACTTTCAATGCTCTGACGTATCGGCATGAAGGACGCGTCCGGAATATACGTGAGTTTAAGAGGGAGCCACTGTTGCAAGTAATTTTTTGCAATTTAATGCGCAAATTCGTCCATAGTGTTGGAATTTGTGTACCAACTTGTTCTAAATCTAGCTTCTGGTATTGCCCGCGTACAAGTAGAAAATGTATAGCTAGGCTATATATTTCTTGCTTTCTTTGACTCAGGTATAGTGCAGCTACATATTAGTGAAAGAATTTTCAGAATCGATTTAGTAGTTTCAAACATTATCCCCTACATACAAACTAATCAACGACCTTAAAGCCACGAGACGGCAAATAACAGGCGACGCATGTCTGTCAACGCATATGATCGTAAATCTGATGTCTCGACCAATCAGAACGCAGTATCCCGTTCCCCGTATCTCGGCTAGTTGACAGAATTGTTTTGGTGCGCTAGTTCAAGCATGAGGCGTGTAGTTGGGCTGTAAGGTCGTTGAAACTAACAAATTATACCACTTTGTAATTGTCTAAGAAAATTGATAAAATAAAATCTCTAATATTGTGGACCAACCCACACTGGGCCCGCGTGGTGGATTACGGCCCATTCCCTCTCCTTGAGAGGAGACCTGAGTCCCAACAGTGGAAATATTATAAGGCCGACTATGCTATGTAATATTGTGGACTAGCTTCTACCAGTAGTTTTTCCCGTTTAAAAGAAGGTTTCTAAATATCTACTTCATTCATCTCTACCTGAAACCTATATCGTTTAATGATGCACGTCTTTGCGACGATTACGTCAAGGTCTATCTAAAGGTATCTAACATTTATTACTTACTTTATTTTAGTATAAACATTTTATTACCAATCAAATGGTCCCTGTTTAAGGAGTCTGCCCAGAGATTAGACTGTACTATACCATGCCCGTGCTAGGAACGTATCAGACAAAAAATATTGTTTGTACTAAAAAGAATGCAGCTATGCTCTCTAGTTCCGTTCTATCATTGACAAACAACGTCTCGAATCAGACACGGAGCTTATCAGCATCGGAACAACAAACGTGAATATGCGAATCAAAAATGCCAAACTTGTGTGATGAAATGGTTTGCTTACAGGTTATAACCGTTAATGTTGACTTATATTCACGGGTATGAGACGTTGTTAATATGTTCTAGTAGGCATGATAGTAGACAGCATCGTGTTCTTTCCGTGCTTGATATGTTCCTAGTACGGTCATAGTATGATACGGTCTATTGGTCAGACTACTTTGTTGTTTCAACTTTTATTTATTTATTTAAACTTCATGTACAGTGGTGGTACATAGGCGGACTTAATGCCACAAGGCATTCTCTACACACAGGTGTGCACAATAAATAAATAACAGATATTTGAAATAGAATTTAGTATCGTTAAATTAAGTGGCTTATAATAATAAAATGCGTATATATGTATGTATATATACGTATGTTTTATTCGTTTTCTGTTTCATTTATTGTCATCTGACATCCATTTATTGGACAGTACGATGTCCTCGCCCGACCGAACGCCGTAAACACGTTTTATTTCCAGACACGGAAAGTGAATCCTGACAAAGTAACAATGCGAAAAGAAAACAAAACTTATAGAGTATGGCCATTCCATATTCCACCTTAAAACAATAAACATAAAGGTGCTGTAGACAAACATAAAATAAAGGGCGAGATGAAATATGAGTTGGTGAAATAATCCAAATTGAGACTATCAAGTCTATCGGCAATTTGGTGTTATTGTGAACGTTGACAAATTGTTTAAACACTTTTTGATTTATGGCGGATTGATATTTAAGTTTATTCAAAGCAAATACCAGTACTCTATACAAAAATTTAAACCCCAAGCGAACGGCATTCGCTCTCTTATTGTCTTTCTATTGTGTCTCTAAAAACGGTATTAGAAAGATTTAAATTTGTATTGAATTTAGACATACAAATTGAGCTTCATCATCATCTTGCTGCCCTTGTCCCATTTTATTTGGGGTCGGCACAATAAGTTTTTGTCTTCCATTCTGTCCTGTCACTCGTCACCCTATCACTAACTCCTTTTTCTTTCATATCAATTCTCACATGATCCATCCATTTTATCTTTGGTCTCTCTTTCCATCCATACAAACTAAAGTTATTGGCTCTAATATACCTACACTAGCTTCTGCCAGCGGCTTCGCCCGCGTGAGAGGTTTCTTCATACAAACTTTAGACCCCCGTTACATCCCCTTTGGGACTGGATTTCGAAAAATCTCGCCTACTTTATAAAAGGAAGCTTTGTGCAAAATTTCTCGCTCTTAGTCCCAGTAGTTTTGGCTGTGCGTTGATATGTCAGTCAGTCAGTCAGTTTCCCTTTTTATATATACAGATATAATTAGACTAGCAACCTGTCATCTTTGAAATTCTTGACTTTTCTACACTCTCTCTACTTCTATATACATGTTTTATACACTTATACTTTTCTCATGAATCGGTCTATCTATAGCTGAAAAAGCATGAAAATCTGGCCAGTAGTTTTTGAGTTTATTGCGAATATAGATCCAGATGCACACTCAATGTAACGGTCCTTCGAGCCGGATAGCAGTGTGATCGCATCTGAAATTCCTAAGCTCAGTGGATTGTGAATTTAATGTGACTTTTTGTTGGTGTATGCGTTGGTCTCCTGGTCTAACGTGAAGTAGAAAGATCTGTTGGGGAATTTTGTTGGTCAACTTACGTTTACTATGTTGATAATTTGTCTAGTTATTTTCCGCGGTTTCACTGTCGTAGTAGCTAATCTTACTCACAACAACCACCGTTTCTGAGATAAAAACCTTAACGTATAATATGTATGTATTTTGAAATATTTAAGTACCTATGTTCATCAGTTGTCTAGTACTCATAACACAAGCCCTGCTTAGCTTGAGCCTGGACGGTGTTGTGTGATAGTTGTGTGAATATTATTATTATTATTAATTATCAAGAAATTTGTTCTTAATAATAAAAAAAAATTAAACAAACCGACTTCATTAGCAGTATGGAAAATACGAAGTACTTTAACATACTAAAAGGATGTTAAATGACTTGAATTAGAAAGCTAATATTGTTACTTCCACGTTAACGCCCCTCATTATCGCACATTCCCTCGTATTTACGCAACAATTTCTCGTGTTTATTTGAAATTACTTCCATTAATTATTTTTACACTTAACGCTCTTTCTAAATAAAATGAGGAGGTAAATGAAATTCTGTTATCAAAATGAACGTTAATTTATTTTAACGTATAATTAATAATGTATATCAGGCTTTAAATACTTGACGAAGATTCAAGTAGGTTATGTAAAAGAAATGATAATATTTGCAATGAAGATGAGTGTATTTTGCATTTATTTCAGATTTGCATTTTTTCATGTTTATAGCCAATATTTCGTATTTACCATACTTGCCTTGCAAAGCCAAAAGGCGGCAACTCAATTAAAGTGAGTTTCGAGAAGACAAGAATTTTGTAAAGAATGATTGCCATCTTTGATAGATAGACAGATAGATAGATAGAAGATAGATAGATAGATATATTCTTTTTTGTACACAAAAAATACAAATTACATTAGGAACTCAAAATTGACTTTGTGATGTATAGTCACAGCGTATAGTAAACTAGCTCCTGCTAGCCGCTTCGCTCACATGCAAGTTTTTCCACACAAACTTTGGACTCCCGTTTCATCCCCTTAGGGGGTGAATTTTGGAAAATCCCCTCTTAGTGATTGCCTACATCGTAAAAGTAAACTTTGTGCAAAATTTCACACTCTTAGCCCCAGTAGTTTCAACTGTGCGTCGATATGTCAGTCAGTCAGTTTCTCCTTTCATATATAGTAAATAAAAGCTTCTGTCTTCAGCTTTATCGGCTTGGTATGTTGATAAAAAGTACCTTTATTAAGTACCAAGTCAAGTTTAATTAAGATTGGTTAAGCGGCATAGGCATTAATAAACAGAGTTCCTTACGCATTTGAAATATCACTAAGTAAGGCCAGACAGGCAGGTTTTTCAAAAGATTGTCTATAAGAAATTGCCCTGTGCGATAAGACCACCCATTGTACATTTATTTTTAATTATGTTTGTCCTGTATTTTTGTTTATGTGGTGTACAATAAAGAATATAATAAATAAATAAATAATAAGGATTTTTGGTTTTTCAATATTCCAATAAAGATACGGGTTTTATCGAGAAAGTATAGCGGTAACACATCACGAGGGGGTGATAAGGAGCGTTGCAGAATTTCAGAGCAAAAAAAAAAAACGTAAAATTTTGAGATATCGCCTTTTAGTTTAGCAGGGCTGCAAAACTATGTAAAAAAGTTAAATAAAAAACCTTTTACATGTTTTCATAAAAATATAAAGTATATGAATATTCCAGTAAAAAAAAACCAGGAACAACTTTTAAAACAAAGCTGAACCCAAAACTCATGACTCATACAATAGACTTTCAGCACACAATATAAAACTCGCCAAAAAATGATGGTTATAAACCAAGTGTCGGCGAGTAAGTTATGACATCGTAAATTAGTCGGATGTCAGCATTGTCCAAGCATACCGTCAGCATAACCCTACCATTGCAGGCTTTTACGGTATCCACAGTCAGACGGAGGTAGGAGATTACAAGCGAGAGCTTGATGAATTGCTAGCACTTGACGTAGAAACAATTGATGAGGTGGCAATGAGTCAGGGTACACTTTGTTGTATGGATTACACTTAGAGGATTGGAGGTAAAAATAAAACAATAGAAACTGTAGGTAATGGTTATTTGCGCAATAATTCGGTACTTCACATTTTTCTTATTTTTTAATCGCCTTTAAAAAAAAGGAGTTCGGTATCGATACGGTTTTATTTCTTTAAACAACATCACTAAAAAAAAAAGCACAGGAGTTGTTGTTAAATAAAAAACAAACAATACCGAGAAATACCGACTTTCAATATTAAATTTATTTTCATCCTTTTAGTGTTTTTTTTTTAATGAAGTCTGTTATTTTTTTTTGTGTAAAAAGTTTTTTTTTGCAGCAAAAAGTAACTATATTCAAAACTAGCTTTTGCCCGAGTACATATAATATAGAGTTTGTCACTCAAAAATAAAACAACTTTTTATCGTTGTAAAAATTTTAGCAATCGGACTAGAACTTTAAGAGAATAAGACAAACAAAAAACAAACTTTACCTTTTTACAATATTAGTGTAGATTGCAATTAGATTTTTTTCAAAAAAATCCATATTTGAAATGCTAATTGCTAAAAGTATCCAATGCTATTCCAGGACATAGTTTACTCGTGAACTAAGTTTCATCGAAATCCGTTCAGCCGTTTGACCGTGAAAAACTAACAAAAACGCACACACTTACACACCTTTTACCTCTCTAATATTATAAATCCTTTTTTGAAAACAGTAGCACTACTGTTTTCAAAAAAGGATTTATTCTTATTAATGTTATTTGTGATTTAGTTTAAAATATTGAAAAAAATTAAATAAAGGAGAATGTACAATTGAAATAAAAAATACACACAAATAACGCGTATAAAAACGTTTATGTGATTTGCACAAAATCCATTTGAAGTTGACAAACATTATTTAATTAATGTATATCATTTAATCTATTTACTGTTAGGAACTCTAAATGTCATCCAATCAACCGTGTAAGTACATAACATCGTGGCAATGCCTTAGGGAACACAAACAAAGATATCACGACTTACTGATTACGCTTGCTGTTTTGGTTGTGAGCTGTCATACCTACTGTGTTCAATTTTTCTTTATAATACCTAATACTATATTTATTTCTTTCTTTTAGTAAAAGGCCACGACTTACGAATTGTAGGTCGCGGGTTCAAACTTAGCCAGGCGTATTAATTTGTGTAATTTATTTCATCACCACTGCTCTCAAAACGGTGACGGAAAACATCGTGAGGAAACCGGCATGTCTTCGAACCAACATTTTTAAGACATGTGACATCCACCAATCCTCATTGGGCCCGCGCGGTGGTTTACGGGTGGTTTACGCGGTGGTTTGGGACTCAGGCCTCCTCTCTAGGAGAGGAGGCCTGAGTCCCAACAGTGGGAACAATATTAGACCGACTATGCTATATGTATATATTTACTTCACATAGTGAGGACAGTCTAAACAGTTACAATAGATATAGCCAATTTACAGTGTAGAAGTTGATTGTCCTGGCGTCTTAACTAGGTTACATAGTAATCTGTGTTAAGATTCACCAGCCCAAGGTCGAATTATTACAGTAATATAAGAATACAGAAAGACTGCCTTCGATAGTGTTATTTGTTATTAAAAATTAAGTTTTTAATAACAAATAACACTATCGAAGGTTGCCATGATACGTGTGAAGTGCGTACAAACGCATGTATGTATAATGTGTGTGCTTTGTGTGTAAACGTAAAGTGTGAAAACTGTAAAAGTGTGCGTGTAAACGATGGAAAGAAAGTTATGTAAAATATAGTATAATTCATAGTTCTTCATGTGCGAACACTGTGTAACGTATGAGAAAAACGTAAAGAGAGTCAATAGTAAATTCTCTCTACACACAAGACGGGTTCCTCAAATTTGTGCTACATTTTTTTCCCGTTGTTGCTCCGGGCAAATACTCAGCATTACATAGCAATCCCTGGTGGTCAGTGATGTGCAATAATGCCTCACGAGTCATTGCTTATCGATTGTAACCTCTAAGAATCTTGATCAAAGATAGAACGGTATTTTAAAAACTACGACTTTTCAAATTACTGCTTTTATTAAATTCGAACCTAACTTAACCGATCTTAACGTAAAACACAACTTCGGTTTTAAAAAATGTAGGTCTTTTTACGCGTTTTCAAATTATAAGAGGTGATGCATTTCCAGCTTCTTTACTTCTATGCATAGCAGACAGAGCAAATCATAACTACAAAGCCTTTAAAATACTTAAAGCTCATGATAGAGTAGGAAATTCTTTTAACGGCGGTTTAATTAAGAGTTTTGTTGCAAGATTTTAATTAAATTTTGAGTTTAAGTAACTTTTTAGTAACCCTTAGTAACTTTTTGGTTTAGTTTTGTGGCTTATCCGAATTTGACTTTTTAAACATAACACAAAATAAAACATATCAGAGTTAAAAAAAAAATGGGTTTCTATGAATAGTAGAAACAATTATGTTGCTTAGATTTCGTTTCTGATTATGGTGACACAAAACAATCAAAATTGACCATATTCAAACGGAAGAAACGCCCGGGTGTCACCGTTGTGTGGACCGCCCGGAGGATACAGTGGAGCATACGGTAGAGGCGTGCCCCGCTCGGGCAGAGCACCGCCGTGTCCTTGTGAGGACGATCGGCGACAACGAACTTTCGCGTCGGGCCCTGGTACATGCCGTGGTCCGGAGCGAGGAAAAATGGCAGGCGGTCGCCTCATTCGATGTCAGTTATCAGCATTTTAACTTATTATCTGTTAGTTTCTTTACTCACTCAAGAGGAATATCGACGAGAATACCGCCGTTAACCGTGTTGTAGTTCGGCAGAAGATTTATGTGAAAATATTTATGAGAATTTTCTTGAATAAACCATTAAAAGTCCATATTTTGCTCAAAAAAGACATGCGCATAGAACGATATAAAATAAAAAATTGCTGGAATATTTTTAGTTTCGTGTTGCGAAAATCATGAAAGCCGTCGTATAATATGCGGTGCATTATATCTAGTGTGGCGAGCACAATGCCGGGCGGCAGTGACTATCGGAAGCGAGGCTGCAGTGCCACGCTGCGGCGTGTATGAGTGTTATACATATGTATAACCGTATTTGCCACATGTAGTCTGGGTCGTTTTATAACTTAATTTGAAAAGATATAAAAATGAATAGCTGTTCGTTGGTCTCGCTAAAATCCAAAAGCTGGACAGATTTGGCTAATTTTGAACTTGAAATATTCGAGATAGTCCAGGGAAGATTTAAAAGGTGAGAAAAAATGGAAAAAATCACGAAAAAAAAAAATCGAATACAACGCCATCTCTAATTAAAATGTCATTATAAAATGAATTATGCTGTTCTGGTAATCGCGTTAGATATCCTTACTATAAGGCGGTACGAAGTTCGCCGGGTCAGCTAATTTATAATAATAATTTAACTGTCTCAGAAACATCAGATACATTTGTGATACCAACAAAAAGGACACAGGTGTGGTTTTAGTTAATAAAAGTCTGTCACGCCTTCTCGCTTCACCCAGAGCGATTGACAGATGATTTTCTACCTTAAAAAAAAAAACGCACTGAGCCGCTGGGTCCGAATCGATCCCGAACAGCAGGAGCCGGCAACGCAGTAGGCTCAGAAAGATATGGCGTGACAAGTTGGTCTTCTACATATAGGATTGGCTAGATGTAGTAGGACAGCCCTCCTAGCCAATTTACAATCGTTTCGTTTGCGCCGATCGCCTCGAGTAGGCCACGCCTCCGATTCCTTTGTTCTGACCACGTGACTGAGCGTTGAGATGACGTCAGCGTTCGGCGCGAACGATACGATTGTAACTTGGCTAGGGGGGCAGAAAAGAGTGGACGAAAGGAAGGGAAGCCTTTTTCCTGCAGTGGGACAAAATAGGCTCAAAATAATAATAATAAATGAGCCCGCGTGTTTCGCCATTGACAAGTTATTGCTATTTGTGTATGTTATGTTTCTACCCAAAAGAATTTCAAGTTTTGTACGAAATCGTCTTCGAACGAACTATGCCTGATACACAACACTAATTTAACTTGTAACAAGCGAAACCACTTCTAATTACACGCAAACAAATAAATGATTTAAATTCCTCTCTCGCCTTCCCTAACCTTTTAAATATTTCGTATTTTCTTCTGTAACTGTTTGTAAAACAAAAAGCTAAATGTGAATAAGACTTAGTATTGTGTAATTAAACATCGCGGGAGTCTGGGACTGAATGTTGATTACAGAGTTCGACAGACTTAGTATTTAAGAGCATTTCAGCGTGAAGGAATTCAACGGAGAATGAAATCAGAAACTGAAGATGTTTTGAAATTACAATGAAATTTGTTCGTTTTAATTAATTTTATGATAACTGGAGCAGTGGTGGCCGAGCGGTAACGGCTCCGACTTACGAGTTGTAGGTCGCGAGTTCAAACCCAGCCAGGCGCATTACTTTGTGTAATTTATTTCATCACCACTGCTCTCAAAAACGGTGAAGGAAAACATCGTGAGGAAACCGGCATGTCCTAGAACCAAAAATTCGAAGACATGTGACATCCACCAACCCGCACTGGGCCCGCGTGGTGGATTACGGCCCATTCCCTCTTCTAGAGGAGGCCTGAGTCCCAGCAGTGGGATCATTATAAGGCTGATTATGCTTTATGCTATGATAACTTAAAATAACAAAAGAAATCTCTTAGTATATTAAAATAGATGTTGCTAAGAAAAATGTATTCACTTAAACAATTTTGTTTCGAAACTAATCCAAGCCAAAGTCGATAGTGCTTTGTGTCCCACGCTCGCCTCGAAGAGATATCATAAAAACCTATGGGGCTCAGTAGAGACGATGGCTGTTGAGGCTACGAGAACAATTGAAAGAGTTATGAAAGGAAAAAAGAAAATACGTATACTTGGCACATATGTACGTATGTAGACACATAAATTAAACAGACAAAAAAACAATAACATTGTGTGTCTCACGGATACGCCAAATAGGTGCAATATAACATAAATGCCAGACTACTACGTTGCAGTTGCTTGACGCTGGTTGGCTGGTTTTCGTGGCCTTGGAACGCAAAGGGCAACTGAAGGACAAGGTGGTAGGTTTTAGTCAATAACAGTTTGACTACGCCGTTTCACACCACCCTAGAGCAGGAGAAGTCATTACAAGATTTCCCAACTTAAAACAACAAAAAAAAACCGAGCAAGTTCGAGTCAGAATCGCGCTCTGAGGATTCCGTACAAACTTATGAAAACAGTTCGAATAGCAAAAAAAGTCTTTTTGTGACATAACAACAAATTTACAGTTTTCAGATTTATTCCTATATTTGTACTATGAGATGAGACCTTGCTTCATGCTAAATTGCAGGATTCTAGGTCAATGGGAACGGGAACGGGGTTTCTATGAATTTTGTTTCCCTTGAGAGTGTCAAAATATTTTTTTTTTTTTGCACAAAAACGGCCGTATCTTTTGTTTAACTTAGAAGTTTGATTTTTTCACAGCTTTAAGGGACCGCAGATCTGAGTATAAGGTTTTAATTTCAACACGATACCTCCACGCATTCCCAAATAAAAGGTCTTGACAGACAGACAGACGGACAACAAAGTGATCTTATATGGGTTCCGTTTTTTCCTTTTCAAAGTCAAGTCAAAGTCAAAAGATTTTTATTTCACATAGGCCTACATGGGCACTTATAAAACGTCAGAAGCTAGTGCGCGGTTCCAAATTGGTCATTTCCTATGGAGAAGAACCGGCAAGAAATTCCATGGTTACTCTTTTCAAAAATATTGTTGTTCTAATAATATTCCCATATTACAGTACTAGCTGTTGCCCGCGACTTCGTCCGCGTTAAGTTCGTAAAACTGTATAATCACTCTGTGCTTGCAATTCATTCCGAAAGCATCGCAATAATTTATTGTACTTTAACATAAAACGGTTAAAGATAAAAATATCCGAATTGAGAACCTTAGAAGTCGGTTAAAAACACAAATTACCTTCAGGAAACATGTTATGTACTCGCCCAGATCCAGATGTATGACTGTCACTGAATAGAAAGAGCATGTATGGGTCGTAGCAGTTGTCATTTCTGCCTACCCCAAGGGAAAAGGCATATGTATGCATGGGCATATGCATGTTTCTGGTTTAAGTTCTGGTAAAACAGCATTGTATGATTTTAACCCCTCGCCACAGTGAGCACGCCACAATCAAATCGCAGCGGTAATGCCTGTCTTTGAGAAGTGTCTACAGAGGCGTCGTCACGGCATCCTCTTTTTGTGCAGGACTCACCGGTTGTGGGTGTTTCGGAAGGTATCTGTGTCGAATTCAGCGGGAAGAAACACTCGGGTCTCACCATTGTGCGAATCGCCCGGAGAATACGATGGAGCATACGGTGGAAGTCAGTCCCGCTTGGTCGGAGCGCCGGCGCCGCCTTGTCCTTATGGGGGCGATTGGTGGAGAAAATGACAACCAGTAGCCTCCTTCAGTGAAGCATTACAATCAAAGAAGGTGCCTGAAACTATGAGGGATAGGACATCCTGACTCCTCAGCGGTCGCTGCAAGGGACGCTCCGGGTGTTGAAAGCCGCAAGGCAATTCCCAGCCATCGCAAACACGGGATTGCGGTGGTGCTGTCCGGCCGTCTGGTCAAAGCAGTCCTGAATCGACGGCGCGTAGTATTCTACGCGCGACTCAAAGAGATTTCAGCAAATGGACATGGCCCTCTAGGGCCGATGTCTGCTAGGGCTGCAAGATTGATCGAAAGAGTCATCTCCCATAACAATTTTCGCCTCAATAACTTTTCACTGAAGAGTTTAAGTAGTTAGACAGCTTTGATAGAGGTAAACGAAGGAGCATAATCGGGACACCGACCTTCAGCTGGATAACGTGCACTGATAGTGAAAAGCCTTAAGTGTATCCAAAAACTACCATCATCATCCGGCAGGCATTAAGTCCGCCGCTGTACATTTGTGCATATAGGATTAAATAAATAAATCATCAACTATCTTCTTCTACAACAATACTTATGAATAATCTGCGAGAGCATGCTTGCATTGATTGTTGCAGTTTGATCATTTTAGGCGTTAGAATTACTTGTTCATTTACCTAGGATATTTTGGTGTGTATTTAATTGACATCCCCGTATATAAGACAAATGTTTTTTCCATAGTGGGAACTACCTTATGAAGAGTCTCCAACTTATGAATGAACTACGGCGAAACCTTGTGCGCGTATATCCCCGTTCAATCGAACTCGCATATTGATGGCCAAACCGAGAAATTACTGACACCGATTGCCTCTATGAGGACACGGCAGTTCACTCAAGATGGATAGACCTCTACCGCATGCTACACCGAGTCCTCCAGGCGATTCACAAAATGGTAATATTAGGGTACTTTTTAACCGAACCCAGAACAGAAACCGTTCGAAACACCCACAACAGTCCTGAGCTTATCCATAAAACAATGAAATTACGGTTAACAAATGTAGCAACCGATAAGTGTTATCCCTGAGACTGGCCTCCCTTAGAGGGTTGTTCCAATGTTGGTCACCACTCATTGCAAAGAGGTAACATCCAGATATAGACGTAAGGCTGCAAGGAATCTGAGATACATTATACGTTGTCGAACTGTGATCAGAAAAACACATTCGATCCCGTTTTATATGAAGCAGTGACTGTAAATAATCAAACACACCATTATTAATCCGCAAGGTGCCATCATGCCGGAGGACACAGTGGAGATATGCCCTGCAAGGGCGGAGAACCACCGTGTCCTCGTGGAGGTAATCGGCGTCAGTGACCTCTCGCGCCGGGCTCTGATCCAGAGCGAGGAGTAATGGCAGGCGTTCGCCTCCTTCTGCAAAGCCTTAATGCTAGCGAAGGCGGAGGCCGCACGCGTTAGGGAACGAACGGCCTCACGCCGAGCCGAGATTCCGACCCCGACTAATAATCACGGTAGACGCGGGCTTCCGGACGTCGAGCAATGGGTAGCTAGCCGTCCTGTAGTTGACCGGATCGAGCCCAATCCTCAACAGCGCGTAGTGATAGACACAGGTGTAGTTTTAGTCAGTAAAAGATTGACACGTCCTTCCGCTCCAACCACAGCGGGAGAAGTCATTGGATGATTTCCACCCTTAAAAAAAGAAAAAAAAGGTGCCATCATCATCATTATTATTTCAGCCGAAAGACGTCCACTGCTGGACATAGACCTCCCCAAGTGTCGCTATAATGACCGGTCCTGTGAGTCTCTCATCTATCGGATTCCCGCGACCCTCACCAGGTCATCGGTCCACCTGGGGACCATCCAACGCAAGGTACCCTGTAACCCCTTCCGAAAATGTGGCCGTGTTATTTTAAAGTGAATAATTAAATACATATAGGTATTTACTTTTATCGTCTTTGGATGGTATCCCTTGAATAATCATGGTCAATTAACTTGCTACAATAATGGGAAAAAAAATAATAAAAATAAGCAGTAGGATTGTTAAAAATGCCTCCGTCTTACACCAGTTTAACCATAACTGTAAACGTGGGCGATGGCCATTCTTCTGCCACTTAGAAAATTACGTAAAATACGCAATGCCATCTATCAAATTTAATATGAAGTTCAACCGTCATTGTCATCATTATTTCTACTTTGAGTCTTTAGATGGCGTTGCGAGTATCTGAATTGCTTATGGTGTCATATTTTACTTCTCGAAAACTTTGATTTCATATCGTCTGTTTTTCATATGCTTTGTTTCATTGCGATGAAACAAAACCTAAGTAAGATAATTATCAAGTTCCACACAATTTAAATGTATAAAAGTTACCTACATCGATTTCTAAAATTAATAATACGCACTTCACTAAAAATTTCTACAGATATATTATATACGTAGATTTATAAAAAAAAAATTGTAAGTATGCAAAAATATATAAAAAAATCTTATTCACGATGACAAAATAGAACAAAAATTTCTCCTCAGAGAGCTGTATGGGATTTGAACCACCTTCACATTACATGAAAGTCTAGATACGAAACCACGGCGCTGCGGTCTTCGATGAATAGATTATAAAATAGACATTCTTATATAAACGTCATAATTGACTGGTTGGCTCCCTAATGATGATAGCGTGATGATTTTTGTTTTAGAAGTTAAATTTGCAGCTAAATGGAATAATGTAACATTATAGTACGTGATTTTACTCGTCGCTTTGATTTTATTATGTGTTTTGATTAGTTTTTACAAAATATTTAGAAGATATCGAATAGAAATGTCAATTTTATTTTGAAAAAATGGTAAAAGTTATTTTAATACAAAAAAATAAGACAAAATAATGACAAATTTTTTAACTGTAGCTGGGAATTGAACTCGCGGCAAATGTCGTTCAATACCTACATTTTGGATTATTGCTCACCCCCCATAGCAAATAGCGTGATAGTTTATAGCCTATCAGTTGCCCTGACCTTTAAGGATTATGTATACAAAATTTGAACAGGATCGGTTCAGTAGTTTTTGCGCCAATTAATACCATCGCAAAAGAATTTTACTGTTTTATTATATGTATAGATAAGTAGATATTATGTAAGGACAGTGTAGACCGGACAATATTTTACTAAAAAGTACAATTAAAATAATCATAGTAAAAAATAAGTCGTAATATGAAGTAAGAATAGAAAAAAAGAGGCTATATACAAAAAAAGGAAGAAAAATCAATAATTACAATTATCAATAAATGAGATGTTAACAAGATAAATTACTAACGCATTTATGGTGGTTGGGGTCTAATAATATAAAAAATATTGTAAAAGCAATGTGTTAGAAAAAAAAGGATATATTAAGTAATATTTTGAGGTACGGAACCCTAAAAAAAGGGTTCAGCATCACCGTGTGTGTTTATGTTAATCCGGCTTATTCGCCGGTCGTCGTACACAATTATTTACCGGATAATCATCGGTGAATTCCGGTTCCCCTTTGCTCCACCAGCTGCTAATAAGCTTCTAGTTAGTAACGTTAATAAAGCAAATGCCAAAATGAAATTTAGTCGGGATTATATTCTTAGTAAAATTTAAAACATTTTTTACTCTTTCTAATATTTGGACAATCTGTAATCTAGGGGGTCTTATTTAAAAATTGCTATATACTATTTACAAACTTATGAGAAAATTAACAAAAGTTATAAAATAACGTATAATGAAACAAAAACAATATATACATTATTTTCAGTATATGCGAAACCTGAATATAGTTTGTCCAGAATCAGTAACTGAATCGATTCTAATAATTTTTACACCTTGTTATATTTTTTCACAATTTTTTTTTAAAAAACATCACAAATTGGACACCACCGTCATTAAGTACAACACAGGTCAAGGCAAGGTTATAGCGGGCATTAGGCGACAGTGCACAGCTGAGTGGGGAAGTAAAACAACTTAAACAACTCCTCAGTCGCCCGGATGGCCCAACGACCATGTATTTGTGCGGACAACCAGGTAGCATAACAAGTTTATAATTTTGTGATTTTTCATGATACAGTTATTAAATTTTGTACATCGATTCTTTACATAAAAATATTATAAACGGGTTTCGCATATACTAAAATTAAGTTTGTCTAAATAACTACATACTCGTACAATCTAAATATGGCGTCAAAAAACCTCTCGGCATTGCTATCGAAATCATCGACTGGTAATGTATCCAAAAGACTGGCGGTATTGCCACGCTGTATGGCAATGCTAATCACCTGCCCAAGTTCAGGTTCAGGACCCCTAGCCAAGTTGATAATCTGCAATCGTTAACGCTAGTCCAAAACTAATCAAATGTACGAGAATAGCATCTTCTTAACGATAAGTCACGTCCTCAGAACAAACGAATAGAAAATTCGTAGCCAAGTTTACATCGTTCAAAATGATAGAATGAATTGTTATCGTTTCTACAATGTACAACGCTATATCCTTTGTTATTGTAGAACGACATTGTAGAACGAGCGGCCGACTCAGGCGAGTCAACATAGCTACCAACTTATCGGTTTCTAGAATTGCTGACACCGAGGCGTTACCGATTGGAGAATGGAGTTCGACACGAAACGGTTGTAACTTGGCTAGGGGGGCAGGCCTGAACTTGAGCAGAAGATACACCCACATACGTACATACATTCAAAGCTTCGCCTTTTAATACTGTGATCAGATGATTAAGAATGTATTTCACGCACCACGTTTATCATTAATGGAATACTGGAGCTTATTCATCTGATATTCTTAGTGCACTCTGCAGATACATCATGCTGGCTGACAATGGAACTCCGCAATATTAGGTCATCCATTATTTCCTATCCGCACAGTTAGTCATCTATTTTCACCAGTTGTCGTTCTGTCATTTAACGTTGAACAAGAATGGTTTGAATTTTGACGATTTTGTTAAACTAAAGTGATCGAAAGTTGTTTAATTAATAAAAAATTAATCACACGTATATCTCAACTAGGCTGACACCTATTACAGTTTAAAATAGGTAAAATTATAATGTTATAACCAGGTGTAAACCGCAAAGGAAAATCTTCCATTTATCGTATAAAAAAAGAAACTGGGCAAGTGCAAGTCGGACTCGCGCACTGAGGGTTCCGTACAAACTTACCTATGAGTATGTAAACAGCTTAATTCCAGAATGAATTATCGAAGATTTTTCCGAGTCGCAACTTTTTTTGTGATGTTACAACGAATTTACTGTTTTCAGGTTTATTCCTATATTTATGATATAAGACTTTACTTACTGCCAAATTTCAAAATTCTGTATCAACGGGAAGTACCCTATGAATTTTAATTTCTTTGTGAGTGTCGAAATATACGTTTTTTGCGACATAAACGACCGTATATAACTTTTTGTTTCGTTAATTTAGAAGTTGGATTTTTTACAGTTTTAAGGGGCCGCAGACCTGAGTATATGGTTCTAATTTCAACTCGGTACCTCCACGCATTCCCGAGATAAAGGGTCTTGACACACAGACGGACAGTCAGACGGACGGACAACAAAGTGATCCTTTTCCAGGAGGGTTGCGTTTTTCTTTTTGAGGTACGGAACCTTAAAAACAAAAGAAAAAAATAGAGTGAGGGAGGCCTTTGCCTAGCAGAGAGGCACATCTGGTTCACTAGAAAATTATATCGTATAACTGAACCAAATGAATATGTGTGCACATGTGCACATAGAAAATTCAGACAAAATGTAATGGCGCATTTATTTCAATCATTATCTTGTGTGTGACGCATCGTCGACCTTTCCACTCAGTCGACTCCACCGGCGTGCGGCGCCGCCGCCGGAGCTAGTGTGCGCACATAGATTTACAATTAATACTCTAGTTAATCGAGCTTGAAAGAGAATGTGGAAGTTAATGATCGTGTGAACTCGAGATTATTAAAGCTTTTTAATTAGAGTAGAAGATGTGAAAGATAAAACTTATTTGAAATATAATAATAATAATAGTTTTTTTTTTATATGGATTTTGTTAAAAAAATATTTAAAAATGTAATTTATATGTATATTATACAAATAAAGTGAATAATAATAATCTTTTACACAAAATACTTACAAGTAAGTCTTAAACAAATAATATATATTTGAAATTTTCATAATAAATATTTGAAATATAAAAAGTAATGTACACTTACAGTGTCAGTACACACGTCTTTATTGTATGGCATAGTACGGCAATTTCCACGAGTACTCTCTTAATAAAATTCGAAGACATGTGACATCCACCAACCCGTACTGGGCCCGCGTGGTGGATTACGGCCCATTCCCTCTCCTAGAGAGGAGGCCTGAGTCCCAACAGTGGGAACATTACAAGGGCGACTATGCTATGCTACTCTCTTAATCCTAAAATGCATAAAATCGTAAACATTTCATACATCACGTGTCAGGAGCAAGAGACGAGACCTCAGAAACTCGATGAAATAACGTAAGTTTTCTATTTGAATAATAATAATCATAATATTCTACAACTATCACACAACGCCGTCTAGTCTCAAGCTAAGCAGAGCTTGTGTTATGAGTACTAGTCAACTGATAAATATACTTATATATTTCTAAATACATACATATTATAGATAAATTACACCCAGACACAGAACAAATGATAGTGCTCATCACACAAACATTTGTACTGGGTGGGAATCGAACCCACGACCTCTGGCATAGCAATCAGGGCCACTAACCACTAGACCAACAGGCCAGTCAAAAAGTCAGTGAATAGAGGTTACAGAGGGGTTATAATCTTGCTTTCCGCCTGACGCAGGATTTCCTTTAACACGGTTGTTTCCTGATACATATTCGGCGGGAAAAACACCTGGAGGACACGGTGGACCATACGGTAGTGGTCTATCCCGCTTGGGCGGGGCACTGCCGTGTCCTCGTGCCGTGGCCCTGGTTTAGGTCATGGTCACATACTCAAGCTCCAGCCGTAACAAGAGGCACTTCGAGCATCGGAAGTAGCAGGAGGATTTGTGGCCAGCGTAGGCGCGGGTATGCAGACGGCGAGCAATGAGTAGCTCACCGTTCGAAAAGAACCATGCCCCAGTTGACGTCGCATTGTGTTATATGCGCGCCTCAAAGATATGTCAGCTAGGGCTGATGTCAGCCAGGTCTGCGGGATTGTTGGAAACTACTGAATAAACAGGTGGGTTTTAGTCAGTAAAAAAGGCTGTTGGAGAAACACAGGTGGGTTTTAGTCAGTAAAAAGGGCTACTGATTAAACACAGGTGGGTTTAAGTCAGTAAAAAGCGCTACTGCAGAAACACAGGTTGGTTTTAGTCAGTAAAAAAAGTCTGATACTCCCTTCCCTACCCAGAGTATGAGGACTTATTTGATGATTTTCCACCATAAAAAAAACCATTCGGCTTGGTCACTTTGAGACTGACGTTGAAATGGACAAAATGGTTAATGGATACCATTTATGTTTTGCGCGGATGTGGCGCATATCCTACCATTTATAATTTAAGTTGTTATTTGTTGTTTTTATTTTTAAGGTATGCGCCATGTTTGAGACGTGAATAAACACTTATTCTTTCTTTCTTTCTTTCTTATGATCTTGGAAAAGGAAATGCGAGATATTAAATAATTTGTGACAGCATGATAAAGCTACTAATAGCTACGATTCTAGAATAAATATTTTTATGATAAGTGCTTTTAACAAATGCATCATGAGAGACATGTTTTATTATGTTGCATCTGATGAAAGTGCTTAGGTACTTACCTGCTTTCTTTACACTTATTGTGACGAAGTATAACGTAAATATGGCGTCTTCTATAGTTTATTATGCTGTCGCTAAAAGGAATATTTAAACACACGTCTCTTGACGTTATTCTCGCTTGGTATAAAAAGGGGCTTTTAAGTGATTTATACATGTTTTTTTATGATGGAAAATCATCTAATGACTTCTAATGAATGGTATAACACGTTATATTAGGTGTTTGTTTTGACCTAATATCATCATCATCATCATCATTTCAGCCGAAAGACGTCCACTGCTGGACATAGGCCTCCCCCAAGTGTCGCCACAATGAACGGTCCTGTGCGTCTCGCATCCATCGTACTCCCGCAACCGTTACCAGGTCATCGGTCCACCTAATATATTGTAAATTAATTCTTAAAAAAAATTAAACCATATCGTATTTTCTCAAGCCACGAATAAAGTATTGACACAATCTTAGGAACTGGAATGTAAACATAAGCTTAATTGTATGGGTCCAGCCCTGCGTTCAAAAATGAGGTTATAGTTAACTCTAATGACGTCATCAGTGTAGATACTCTACGCTCGCATTTTTGAAGGCAAACGTAGAGTTCAATTGTCAATGCCAAGGTGTCATTCCTGCCATTTACACCAACCTAACCTGCTTGGAATTAGAGTTAGTTGGGTTAACTCTAGGGTAACTACTCGAGTTTTAAATGAATTTAAAAGAGTGGGTTGCAACTCGAAGCATTTTTGAACGGTTAGAGTAACGACCCTATCCTACTCTGGTTATTTTTGAACGCAGGGCTGCAGGATCGCAGCCAACTGGGGCCAAGGGTTAAGTGAAAATAAACCCCCGGGGTCCTAGAGAGCAAGGCAAAGAAGGAACAAAGGAGTGGTTTCAAAGTGGTTAAGTAAAAG
This sequence comes from Mythimna vitellina, assembly GCA_949316375.1. NCBI lineage: Eukaryota > Metazoa > Arthropoda > Insecta > Lepidoptera > Noctuidae > Mythimna > Mythimna vitellina. The sequence continues at coordinate 8,135,299 of OX438703.1, read as the reverse complement.
CTGAAACGCCCTCCAGCTCCGCCCAAGGGCGAGAGATGTCAGAAGATGATTTCCCACCTGAAAAAAAAGCTTCATTGTATATTTTACAACATCTTCCTGTTTTTCGTATCACGTATTTGTGTAAATTTACTGACAGTAAAAATTATTTACTTACTTGAAGTGTAATTAGCATGTTAATATCGCGTGTTACCGTATTAAATTATTGCACTAACTTCATCCATAAACTCATTAACGTCAATCAAGTCAAACGATCCATTAGCTAACCAGCCAATCACAAACCGCAGCAGCAGCTGACATATTTCATGCTGCAACAGGTAACTTAGCTTATAGTTAAGCTCTTATTTATTAATTAAATATTTTATGTACAAAAAGTACAGAGCCGGACCTAATGCCTTGAGCATTTTGTCACAGTCAACCTTTGGATGATGCAGAGAAAAATAGTTGTAGGTGTAATAAAAGAGAAAGAAAAAAGGCGGACTAAACGTTTCGCTTCGTCGTTTATACCGCGTGCATCGAAGGACATGAACAATTTGCCTGCTGCGGTCTTCCCGTCCAACTATAATTGAGGAGTCTTTAAGGCTAGAGTGGATAGGCTCTTAATAAACTAGTGCACCTCACCATCAATGATTGCATCTCTGCTTACCATCAGGTGGGATCGCAGTCAAGCACTGGTTTATATCAATTTAAAAAAAACACTAAATAAGATATAATAATAAACAATAGATACAATACAATTAAATAAAATAAATTACAGAAATAAACAAGCTAAATACACGGCTATAGGTACATACTCAAACAATGCAATTGGTCCAAATCGACAAACGGAAGATTTTTCTGTAGAAATAGATAAACAAATGCCTTGTATGCTTTTAAAGATCCATGATTACATGAGCTCTCGATAGTCGTGTTAAAACAAATCTATATACACGTACAATCGTTCATATATGTGTATGAATGGAATCATAACACAGCATAATCTGCCTCATAATGTTTCCACTGCTAGGACTCACGCCGAGTGGGCCGTAAACCACCACCAGGCTCTTTTTTTTAAGTGGTAATATCATCTAATGACATCTCTCGCCCTTGGGCAGAGCGAGAGGGTGTGTTGGACTTTTACTGACTAAAAACCCACTCCTGTTTCCCCTTCGTTGCCTTTCATACCATGGCCGAGTTTACGTTTCAGAAACAAACCCTTGGCCCCAGTAGGCTTCGACCCTGCTGGGCCCCTACGGTTTGCTGAGATTTCCTTGAGGTGCGTATGGAACTAACTGTACGCGTCGCCGACGACTTGGGCTCGGTTCAGACGGTTTCTGGACGGTCGGACGGCGAGCTAACCATTGCTCGCGCGTGCACGTGCGGCCTCCTCCTTTGCTAGCATTACTGCTTCGCAGAAGGAGGCGACCGGCTGCTACTCCTCCTCGCTTCAGACCATAGCCCGTACTAAGGCCCGGCGCGAGAGATTGTTGCCGCCGATTTCCTCCACGAGGACACGGCGGTGCTCTGTCCAAGCGGGGCACACATATAACGTGTGCTCTACCTTGTTTTCCAGGCGGTCCACACCACCAGTCTCAGTGCGATTTGGTGGACGTCATGTCTTAAAATTTTTGGTTCGAGGACATACCGGTATCATCACGATGTTTTCCTTCACCGTTATGAGGTCAGTGGTGATGAAATAAATTACACAAAGTTAAGGGTCTACCTTAGTTTGAAACCGTAATATGCAAGTCGTAACTCGGAGCTGTTCACACTTAGCTGCCATTACTCTCTTAAAATATGTAAAATACCATAATGCGTTTAGACGAGCTTAAACTTCCTACGTCAAGAAACTCTATATGCAAAACTGATAAACAGTGGCGTTCTTGTAAACTGTTATTAGAGCCAAAATTAGTGGTTTATATTGAGTATGATCATGCATCATACTCAGGGGCGCCGGCTTTTAGAAAACCTCATGGGTGCTCATGCTCATTTGATGACTCGAAAAAGTGGCGAGGTGCGAGAAGAGAAATGCACACTGATAGACCGATAAATAAATAAGTGTCTTACTTACATACTGCGTACTGAATTAATAATTATGTTTGATAAAAATATAAAATGAAACCATTGTATAAAAATAAAACTAGTTTTTAGTATCAAGAAATATTATAATTTATACGTAACCTAAAAGTCGATTACTGATCTGTTTCTTGATGTCTATTCTCAGGGGTGCTCGGCACCCACTGTTTATTTCTCATGGGTGCTCGAGTCCCCGAGCACCCACGGAGTCGGCGCCCCTGATCATACTCGTAGAACTAACTTGCAATATTAGTTTTAACATTGTTGTGGCTGGGAGAACTGACTGTGCGGCAAGCCATTTATATTAAACCAATTTTACTGTGACATGAGTTGGTCTAGGTTAGAATTATCGGAACAATCAAATTGCACTTGCTGGGCTGGTGGCCGTTATTGCTTCTGACTTTTATGTACGAAAGTAAGTCCTTTTTTACGGTGAGCAATGGGAGCAGCTCAAAGATATAACAGTATGATTGACGGTGCGGAAGTATCGCCCGGGTGTCACCATTGTGTGGGCCGCCCAGAGGACATGGTGGAGCATACGGTAGAGGAGTGCCCCGCCTGGGCAGAGCACCGCCGTGTCATCGTGTGGTCGATCGGCGGCAGCGATCTCTCGCGCTGGGCCTTGGTACAAGCCATGGAGCGAGGAGACGTGGCAGGCGGTCGCCTCCTTCTGCGAAGCAGTAATGCTAGTAAAGGAGGTGACCTCGGCCGCCGGGATATCGGTCTCGATTTCCAGCTACCGTAGGCGCTGGCTTGCGGACGGGGAGTAATGGGTTACTGTCCGACCGCCCGGTAACCGTCCGGACCGAGCCCAAGTCGTCGACGGCGAGTACTGTTCCACGCTCGCTTCAAGGGGATGTCAGAAAAACCGTAGTAAGGTCGAAGCCTACTGGGTCCATGGGTTGTACGAAAGAGAACCCCGGAGCCCTGGAACGAAGGCAAAGAAGAAACAAGAGTGGGCTTTAGTCAGTAAAAGTCTGACACGTCCTCCCGACCCACCCAAGGGCGGATGTCATTAGATGATTTCCCAACTATCTTATCTTTACAGTATTGTTCGAAAGAGTCACCATGGTCCTGGAACGTAAAGAGCAGCTGAAGGAAAACTGGTGGGAAATGAAAGTCTGACTCACCTTCCTGCTTCACCCAGAGCGAGATATATTATTTGATGATTCCTAGCCTGCACATACAAAAAGAAAAATAAAAACTAAAATAAAAAACCTTGAAACTAAAACTTTATCTACTTGGTAACTGAATTTGAGAACCTAGTCCATTTCAGGCAAATAATGGTGCAGGCAGCTAACCTAATTAAATTCTCTTGTTTCAATTACCATAATACATATTTTTCTTAGATAACAAAGGATTAGATTTTCTGTATTTTTGTATTCAAGTAACAGCAAAATTACAACAAAATGGACAATACAAAGTAAATTACTGATTCATTCTTCGAGCATTACAGAATAATTTTCCTGTACTATTATGAAATTCAAATTTGTTTATTTGGTCACGGGGAAACTCTCGGATATACAAAACAATTTGTGGAAACATTTTTATTATGAATATAATTTATGAGGAAAATACGGTTTCATATTTTTACGTGAGAACTTGTTTGGTTTAAAAAATACCTTGACATATTCGTGAATAACATTAGTTGTAGTTTGTACAAGTAACTTTCACGATTTTTTTTTGTGGTTAGTATTACAATGACTTCTCCTGCTCTTGGGAGGACCGGAAGGGCATGTCAAACTTTTGCTGACTAAAAACCCACTTCTGTTCCTTCTTTGCCATTGTTTCAAGGCCCCGGGGATCTCTTTCGTATCGCCCATGGCCCCAATAGGTTTCGAACCTGTTGGGTCCCTACGGTTGCTGAGATCTCCTTAAGGCGCGCATGAAACACTACGCGCCGTCGACGGTTTGAGCTCAATTAAGACGGTTACCGGACGGTCGGACGGCGAGCTGTCCATTGCTCGCCGTTCGCAAGCCTGCGCGTATGTGATTGGAAATCGGGATCAGAATCCCGGCGGCTGGGGCGCGAGCCATTCATCAAAGACGGGACTTACCGCCATAATTATGGCGTGCCCAGCACTGGGTTGCGACAGTCGCTGTCGGCACTTCACCATGAGATTCAGCCGGATGTCTTTCCGCCATGCCGCGACTTGGCGCGGCAGCGGAGTTTCGCCCCGGCGTTGTTCCCTACCCACTGCCACTTAAGTGTGGCGATTCTTAGGGGAATGTATCCACTCATTTTGTATTCTATTATTCTGATACTGAAATAAACATTGTAGGTAAGTTTTCAAAATTTAAAAATTGTCAATAACCTTTTAAACTTGCTCACAAAGAAGATTTCGTTTCAATGCTTTGTAGGAATTGCGATAAACTAGCTCGCCTTTGAAAAAGAAAAATCCTTTGCATTCCTACATCAATCCTGAGCCACATTGAGAAGGCTTTGTCGCGTCTCCCATTTTCCTGGGATATATCCAACGAAGAGAGCAGCTGAATTAAATCGTTTCCTAAATACAATGTATAAACCACTTTAATATTAAAACACATCGGTCTATGGAGCCGGAAAATATTGATAACATTTAAAACATTTCATGTATTTGAATTGCGAGTGATATAGGACTAAACTTGTAACTCGTCCCGGCTTTGCCCAGGTCCAAATGATATACACAAATCTATTTCGTTCATTGCTCTTTAAATTAATGAATACCACATCAAAATCCGTTCCATGCCGTAGGACTAGTTAGTGAATAAACAGACAGCTGCTACGGAAAGTAACTTTGTATTATATTTAGTTACTAATTGCCACTCCTGGGTCGGCTCCCGTGAAATAAGTACTTCCTACCTTACAATCCATTTTTAATTTTTAACGGCCAATTTCTTGGCATTATAGATCATATTTGAAAAAATCAAGGTTGTTTTACACCTCACGGATACGTGAGTTGTAAAACACCCTCTATGGTGATAACCTATTAAATAAACTATGCTCAAACTGCTTTGAGGATAAGATCGCATTTGAAGTGGCGATCAGATCTTAAGTAATTATAAATATGATTTAGTTACTAATTATGCAACTATGGTCTGTAAAACAGTCATAAAATTCAACCATTCACCAACACACAACATGACAACAATACATTTCACACTTCACTCACTCACTTCACACACACACACTCACTATTTCTTTCTTCATTTTTCACTTTTCATTTATTTTTCTTTTTTATTTCAACATTCCCATTTGTAAGTCTAGGAGCATTACGATCTTGTTCTATTGCGATATCTTCCCGTTGTTATGGGCATGTTTCCGGAAGGCCGCACTGTCCCGTATAGACAATTAACATAAACCATTCTAAATGTTTAGTTTAAGAGAACCGTCGAGCGTTCATGAGACGCAAGAGATTTAGTGAACATATACACTTTAAGTTTAGAATGTCTATGTATCTTGAGTTCTATAAATCGCAGTTCAAGTAGTACTGGTTTGGATTGCTTTGTCCGCGTCAATAAGGTAAGCACAAACATTACCATCTTAGTAAAGTATGGTCTAGGATCATTAAGAATATTTGTACAGATATATTTTGTAATTATAAAACATGATTGAAAAGAGTGGCTATGGAGTTTCTTGCATATTCTTCTTCATAGAGATCTACGCTTTGGGAAATATAATAAAATTAGCATCATTTTTTCTGACTGACTGATGATTCTTGACATTTCAAAAGTGCCTGTAAATGATTTATTTGAAATAAAATGCTTTGATTTTGTATTGAAGGCGAGTGCGATTTAGCGGTACAGCTGCCATCGGTAAGGTTTTCACTTTAAAATCAATTTTATTTCACAGTAGATACAAATAAGTGGTAACAGACTTAGGTGTATCGTGATCTAAGATAACCAGTGATTTCGTTAGGGACGTCCGAACTACTCGACGGCTTGCCCAAGACTGCTCCTTAACATCCGCTACTATTCAAAAAGTAACCGTCGCTCCTCCATACGATTACGCTCACGTGACTCGTCAACAACGTCACAGAGTTCCCCACTCTACTACTAAGGAATCAATTGAGTGACTTATTATCGCTAAACTAGCATAGTCACCGATATGTACATATTTCTTTGTATTATGTTCTGTATTTCTTATTTGTTGTATATATGTAAATAGTACACCACGAACTATCTGCGTATCTTTTCTCTTTCTCTGTCAAATTCATCCGAAGGTTGTCTGTAAAAAAATACTTTTAGCAATAAGATCGCCCTTTGTTACAACTCATTAATTTTAAGCTCCTACTGTATTTTTTATGGTGTACTAAAAAAAGCTTGCAGTAGAAGAGTTTGCAGTACTGCCAAATACTGCAATATATATACTGCAATATATATTGATTATGTTTGTTACCTAGTTTTAAGATTGCGTCATTTCGCGCGAATAAACTGTTTTTCTTTCTTTCTTTCAAAACATAATCCACATAATCATAATCATATTACTATTATACACCACATTTTAATGGAAAACAAAGTGACAGTATTCTGTATTTTAAAAATTGAATACTTTTTACACATTACACGGATTTAGGCCGTGAAATGTGTAAATGTGTAAGCACAAAACGTGTGAGCCAAGAAAAACCTAGTTGAGGACAATGATGCCGATAAACAAGTTTAGTTTGCATCGAAGTTTCTGAACCATGTGACAACGTAATACGATCAAGTTTTGGACACGATTTATCGGAGAGTTCACTTGAACATGATCCTATTGCAACGCTTGAATTTATGGCATTCAATTTGGTTTGGTTTGACATTGAGTTAATTGCGACCAGCTTAACCACAAACTAGGGGTCTTTACGTTAACCCCTCGCACGCAGAGGGGTATTATTATTACATAATTGCGCGTATTTATGTGAATCTCCAAAAAAAAAAAAATCAGGTTTTTTCCAGGAAAAAGAAAAGATATAGAGATATTTTTGGTCAAATAAATTTCGTCCACCCGTGTGTACAATACGACAATTAAGCGTTTTTCAAGGTTATTGAAGTTGTACCACAGTATGTACAATCGGCGCTCGAGGGGCAGCTTTAAAATTTAATTACTTCGAGGCAAGCATGGTCCATCGCCGGCTACATCATCGTGACATAGTGCTCAAACGCGAGCTTAAGGATAATAAAAAAATACAATCCTAATAAAGATTACCAAAGATTACTATTGTAATTAGAGGTAATTCAGTTATTGTAATCTATATTGGATCACTAAAATTCAGTAGTATCAAAGTACACGAGACATAAGACTAGCAACCATTATTATGTGCATATACATTCAGTCAAAAAAGTATCGGGAATGGATGATTTGTTTATGGTTCCAAATTCAAATTTTTGTTTTTTTGTAGTTGTTAGATTGGCACAACTGTTTTCCACCAGGTCTTAGGTCCACCTTGTGGGAGGACTTCCAACGCTTCGTATTTACGCACGTGGTCGCCACTATAGATCCTTAATATATAAGAGAAGCGATTAATAAGTTACCAGACAAACATCATCATCTTCCTGCTTTTGTCCCGTGTTATTTGGAGTCAGCGCATCACGTTTTTTTCTTCCATTCTGCCCTATCACCCGTCATGCTATCACTAACTTCCTTTTCTTTCATATCACTCTTCACACAATCCATCCAACTTTTCTTTGGCCTCCCTTTCCCTCTCCATCCGTCCATATGTATAAACTCATAACTGTTTTAGTGACATGCGTTTCATCCCTCCTCTTTACATGACCATACTAAGGCAAACGATTTCCCTTCAACTTTTCAGTCACTGGCGCCACTTTCATACTTCCTCTAATATACTCATTTCTCACTTTATCCATTATCGTCATACCACACATCCATCTCAACATTCTCATCTCCACTCATGCAATCTTTTTTCATCCGACTTTTTTACAGTCCAATATTCTGATCGATACAGTATGACAGGTCTTATTACGGACTTGTAGATTCAACGTGTGACCATGGGTCACACGTTGTTCCAGTGAGCTGTCGCCATTTCATCCATCCTGAGTTGATCCGATGTGTTACGTCTCGGTCTACCTCAACATCTTCTTGGATAAGCGGCCCGAGAAATAACGTTTCTTGTTTAGGAACCCCCGTTAATTTTTAACTTTTTTATTATTTGTTGATGAAGAGGCAATAGAAATTTCAACTCTCTACCTCTTATAGTTTATGAGACAGCCTGCTGACAGACGGGCAGGCAGACGGACGGATGCACAGACGGACAGCTGAGGTTTAGTAGAAAGGTCCTTTTGACTCCCTTCGGTGTACAGAACTTTTAAAATTGTAGCTTCATGTTCTGTTTTCAGCACAGTCATGTTCATTTTAATAATTAATTTGCTTTACAACAAATTTTTCGCAAGGTATTTAAATTAATAATTCCAAAATGTAATATTTAATGTTGTTATGTGTAATGTTATGTTTATTATGTGCCTCCTCGACGCCTCCCCTAAAAGTAATATTTATATTTCAATATTTTAACATAATGTCCTGCTTTTATTTCCCGTGTCGGAATTTTGTTAACTTTCTGTTTAGCATAATTTGATGTTAAATATTTGCTTTTGACATTTATTCAGGTTTATTAACTTATGCCATTTATTTTGACATTACATTGAATAAAATTGTGATGCTAGAAATAGAAATGGAAGTTCTTTTAAAAATCTGCTTTCAATAGGAACAGGGTAGGGTAATTGGTCTTAGGCTGTTGTATGTTTATATTAATTGCGCGGAGAACCTGCATGCAGGCTTTGAATATTAGTTTCTATGTGGCGTCATACTTCGATGCAGGATTTTGAATTTCAGTTTCTGTGTGGCGTAGTACTGCGATGCAGGATTTCGAATTTTAGTTTCTATGTGGCGTAATACTGCGATGCAGGATTTCGAATTTTAGTTTCTATGTGGCGTAATACTACGATGAAGGATTTTGAATTTTAGTTTCTATGTGGCGTAATACTGCGATGCAGGATTTTGAATTTTAGTTTCTATGTAGCGTAATACTGCGATGAAGCATTTTGAATTTTAGTTTCTGTGTGGCATAATACTGCGATGCAGGATTTTGAATTTTAGGTTCTATGTAGCGTCATACTGCGATGCAGGATTTTGACTTTTAGTTTCTATGTGGCGTCATACTGCGATGCAGGATTTTGAATTTTGGTTTCTATGTAGCGTCATACTGCGATGCAGGATTTTGAATTTTAGTTTCTATGTAGCGTAATACTGCGATGCAGGATTTTGAATTTTAGTTTCTATGTGGCGTCATACTGCGATGCAGGTCTCTACTTAGTCATAGGAACTGTCTGATTAGATTTTTTTCACATCGTTTTTCATTTTTACTTTAATTCGAAATACGCCAATACCCACATTCACACATACACGCACCAACACCACACGACTCACTTTTTTGCACCCTCTGCAAGATGCCATGTGTACCACTTATAATTATTGATTTATTTGTTTAACTTATCCTGTGTTCTACATAATTTATGTGTTAAATTGTATTTTTTTATTTTATTTCTTTTTGAACCACGATGAAAGAGACTGGTCTCCACGACACAGGAAATCCTAGTGTGGACCAGTGAAGTATGTGATGTAAAAGTGTATTTTTCCTGAATCATTATTATTATTACAAAATCGTTAAAAAATAAAAGACCCGTTTTGACATTTGAGAAAAACCCTAGAATGTAACTTGGAACGAAACTGAAAGAAACAATAAAATAATAATTAGGGGTCCGATGTAGTAGTAGCAATTTCAGTTATTTTGGTAGTAGCTACACTACACCGGACAAGCCGCTAGGTAGTCAAAATACAAATGTCAAAACGGGCCTTTTATTTTTTGACAACTCTATCTTCTTTCAGCGGCTTTGCCCGCTCGATTGTAAGTTTCTCCATACAAACTTTAGACCTCCGTTTCATTCCCTTAGGGGCTGAATTTTGAAAAATCCTTGCTTAGTGCTCACCTATGTCATAAAAGGAAGCCATTTGCGAAATTTCACGCCTCTACTCCCAGTAGTTTCGGCTGTGTATGGATATGCCATTCAGTCATTTTCTCCTTTTATATGTGTCCCTTACACTGATGCGTTCTAACGCTAAACGCTTACAGTACTTACAATCGAATGAAGGCATTACGATGACGCTTTATCTTATTATTATTATTAGGAGTACTTTTACTTTATATTTTTGTAAAACCATGAAATAACGCAGCGAAAAACAAATTTTATAAAATGACCATCACAAGGAATTGCTTATTCCAAATTAAAAAAATATATTTGTTGACGTAAAGAATAAAATTCGTTTCAATTTGGCATCGAATATTTTCTCAGAACGAGCAATGAATAATAAAATAAACTCAGCAAAATATCTTATATCTTTCCCTTCATTGATACTCATAATAATATTATATCATACATGATTCTCTCTACTGTTCACTTTGATATGTTGGAATCAAACGACAATCAGAATGCGCCCCACAATTTCCCAAATCGTCTTAATTTCGTTAATCGATTGGTCGAAAAAAAAATTTATAAAGATAAAAGTAATTAGAATATTATTTACATACTAAACAAGGATAATTTGGTCCATTTTTTCCAAAAGGTGAGGGCCCATTTACATAAGTAGGAAGCACGAAGAAATTAATTAATAGCTCTAGAAATCAAAATTATTGAAAAAAGTTCTCTTCGTCTCTTTGGGTCTTCAATTTTCGAGAATTCTTTTTCCTGTTTTGTGGACGAATAATACAAACAATGACGTTTCGGAAACACTGCTCCAAATTAACATGCATTCATCTATTACCTTAATTCGTTATTGTTGTTTCGGCCCTAAATTAAAGTGCTAGACCAAATAACTCAATAGTGTTTTAGACGCCGAATTGCAATCATTTCGGCGTCTTCATTCATCAGCCTCCTCCAATTTTTTTTTGTTGCGGTCTCGTGTAGCTCTATACATTCAATATATACCTATATTTAAAAATATTGAACCTTATTAGGTACAGGTTTTTTCATTTCTTCCTAAATTACGTGCCCTAAAATCGTGAGACGGGGTCGTGTGAATTATGTATAATTTTAACAATTCTGAAAGAAAGAAAGAAGAAAGGAAGAAAAAGAGTTTATTTACGTCAAACATTTTTAACAATTCTGATTCATATGGTGTACCCATTCGTTCCAGAGTTGTTAAAATTTTATTGTACTTTATTACAATCGTGTGAAACATAAAAGTTTAGAAACATAAAAGTTAAACAGTTAATGGCAGTCGAAAAAAACAATGTATCACTTTTATTTTCTGCCCGTGAAATTGCGTAATTCATGCTCATTGTTATTTCTAACGACAATAACCATTTTGTTTTTATGAATATATTTTTAACGACCTCTCATTTCAAGCCCTAATAAAAAATATAACATGATATCTTTTTTATTGTTATTAATAGGCTCGCGCCTGATTACTATCTCACCTGGTGGTAAACGATGATGTAGTTGCCGATGGAGGTTGCTTAAAAGTAACCTATTTACTCTTGAGTTAAACATCCCCAAGTTATAGCTATTAGGAAACACAGACTCCGGTAATCTACCTCTCGCGCCACTGCATGGTTCGTAGCGAAAGGAAATAGGCCAAGGGAAATCGCTTCGTTCTGCGAAGCAGTAATGCAAAAAAAAAAAAAACATTTTAAGTCGTTGAATTTTGATTTAATGAAATTTGATTTATAGATTTTTTTTATTGAATATTATTTATTTGATTTTTATTGCACTTCTGAAAAGGTAACCCGTGGTCCTAGAACGCAAAGATCCACTGAAGGAACCTATGTGTGGTTTTACTCAGTAAAAGTCGGCAACGTTTCCCTCTCCGCCCCAGAGCGTGAGAAGTTAATAAAACGAAATAACCCCATCGAGTTTGGACTCGTTTGATTTAGGTTGACGAGTGCTTTAATCCTACATGGTAGACCAGAGTCTGACGATGGAGCTAGAAGGTGGCTATATGAACTCCGTAATAAATTGATACAACCTCATCGAGTTTAGGCTCGTTTAATTTGTATTGACGAGTACTTTAATCATATATAGTAGATAACCAGGTTCTGATGATGGAGCTGAAAGGAAGTCATAGGAACTCCACAATAATTCGCCACAATCCTATCGAGTTTGGGCTCATTTGATTCGTCTTGACGAGTTCTTTGATTGTTAACTTAGTGAGATGTGGGGCGTGATGGGCTTGCGCGGCGACCTTCCTCATCTGTGTCAGAACATTGCTGAGCTCTTCACTCTTCCTCTTGGCACGGATGTGTGTTCACAGACGACGCTTCAGGAACTTCAGGGCGCGTTTATCTTTTAAGACCTGGAGGAAGGAAATGTTATAAGGAAAATTGGTACTGATACTGATATAAGCTTGGCTGGTTTCAGGCTACACTACAATTGCTATAAGATGGTGCCTGCGGTTGGATTCATACAACACGCCGATTTTCTCACGATGTTTTCCTTCACCGTTTTGAGAGCAGTGGTGATGAAATAAATTACACAAAGTAATGAGCCTGGCTGGGTTCGTACCCGCAACTTACAATTCGTAAGTCGGGGCCGTTACCACTCGGCCACCACTGCTCATAATATTAGAATAGATATTATCATGTAGAAATAACTATCTAATTTAAATAAAGCTTATTCTGAAACAAAACATTGTAGAAAAGAAACAGCTTACCAAGACCCAGGAAGGTATTAGAGAATGAAGAGATTGTTGTGTTAAAATAAACTAGATGTTGCATAATGCATGTCTTGAGACTCTGAGAGTTTTATCTGGATTTAACAACGAATAGTGCTCTGGGAATTACCAAGGCAGCACTCGGCCGGCGGCTACAAGATGGAAAAATGTTTGCAAGCTTTTAAAAAGCTGGTCGTAGTAAGATGTTTTACCGACTCTTTTAAAATTTATTAAGATTATCAAATTTATAAAACCGGCCAAGTTCGAGTCGGACTAGCAAAAGATGGCAAAAAATCACGTTAGCTATATGGGAGCCAGTCTTAAATATTTATTTTATTTGTTGCTATAGCGGCAACAAAAATAAATCATCTACGAAAATTTTAACTGTCTAGCTATCACGGTTTATGAGATAGAGCCCAGCGACAGATAGACGGACAGCAGGGTTATAGTAGTAGGGTCCCATTTTTAACCTTCAGATACGAAACCCTAAAAACTAGAAACTTGGGAGCCGAAACATTGAGTAGCCTTTGGCTACGAAATGTTGTTTTATGTTTGTGCTACGACAGCATAGCTTACGTAGCGGCCGCGTAGGCATGCTACGCCGTAGTAGCGGTACCGATGATAAGTTTTGAGTTGTCATGAATTAATGTTCAAACACTTATGCATTTTAAGTAAATAATAATTCTATTTTAAGTTAGTCCTCAAGTGCTTGCAAACTGTAATTTCTGTTTGCTTATCAAAGTAGCTTTTTTAATTTTGGTCGACTCACGCTTGACCATTATCTCAGCTGATGGAAAGCGATGGTGTGGTCGACGATGGAGAATAGTTGCCTCAAACTATTCACTCTTGACTTAAAGACATAGTTGTAGCTATTAGTTAAAAACATGAACATATTATAAAGACGACTTTGAGGAAAGTGTAGTCTATTTGATCTCGTCGCCTCGAGCGACATAAAGCCGCTCACACGCGCGACACACATCGCACTAGTTGATACATACGGGATTTTTTTTTAGGTGGTAAAATCATCTTATGACAAATCTCGCTCTGAGGCGGAGCGGGAGATAGTGTCAGACTTTTACTGACTAAAAACTCCTGTTCCTTCGTTGCCTTCGTCCCACGGCCCCGGTTTTCATTTTCACACTACTCGTGGGGATACATACGGGTGTGTATGTACAAACACGTTACGTTGTTGAATCTTCAACGGTCCGGACTAAACGTTTCGCTTCGTCGTTTATACCGCGTACATCGAAGGACTGGATCAATTTGCCTGCTGCGGTCTTCCCGTCCAACTATAATTTAGGTGTCTTCAAGGCTACAGTGAATAGACTCTTAATAAACTAGTGCTCCTCACCATCCATGATTGCATCTCTGCTTACCATCAGGTCGGATCGCAGTCAAGCACTGGTTAATATCAATTAAAAAAAAACATTTAGAAGAAGTAGGTATACATAGATTAATTTACTTCTTTAAATAATTTTGAAATCATGCTACAATTCTTTTAGGAATGTTTTAATACCAGTAGTGGAAACTTAACAAAATTCTGACATTTAGCCGCATTTCGTTACTCTGAATGCTAATTCTAACTTTGTTAAGAAAAATATTGAATCGTATAATGAGGTCACAGTCTCGGACGGTATTGAAGCATCACCGTCTTTTCCGACTTAACAAAAAATTCTACGAAATTACTTTTCTGTGTATTCAGCGTGTGTTAAAATTATAAGATTTGTTTTACACTGAAATAACTACACTAATATTGTAAAGGCGAAGGTTTTTGAGTGTGTATGTTTGTTACTTCTTCATGCTCGAACGGCTGAACGGATTCGGAAATTTAGCATAGAAAGAAGTCAAAGTCAAAGTCAAAGATTTTTATTTCACATAAGTAGGCCTACATGGGCACTTATAAAACGTCAGAAGCTAGTGCACGGTTCCAAATTGGTCGTTTCCTATGGAGAAGAACCGGCAAGAAACTCCATGGTTACTCTTTTAAAAAAGGATTTGTTGATACAATACCTTCTGTTTACAATATATTGGATAAAGAAAAGAAAAGAAAGAAAACACGTTATTTTGGCACACAGGTACACACAATGAGATAACAATTATAATATAGAAACTTAAATACTAAAACTGTAAAATCAACATTGTGTGACTCACAGCTGCGCCAAATATGTCCAGTTCAGCATAATGTCAGGCCACTATGTAGCAGTTGCCTGACCCTGGTTTTCAACTGAACCTTATTACATACATGCATACAGGTAGATCATATCCTGGAACAGTACATAGAATACGTTCATACATATCCCAGTAATAAGTTCCGTTTTGGGACAATCTTCTGTTTTCATGCGGGCTTAGTCACTAACAGTACTTAGTTTTTAATAAACGTAATTAAATCGATATTTCCAATGACAAAATATTCCTAAAATATGTCCCAACATTTACCACCCGTCCCGATTGCCGGCACGGGTCGCCATTTCTTCATTAATAACCCATTAACTGTCATCCATGATACCCGGAGCTTCGGTAATCAACAGATGGCGAGTAAATTTCATTCCCACCTTTGAATTAATTCAATAAGATTTGGGTCACCTTTAATGCAATTAAATACCTTAAAGTACTTTTTTTAATGGTATTGCTAGTGTTTGCAGTCCCATCTGATGGAAAGCAGTGATGCAGTCGTTGAGGTTGAAGTGCCTAGTCACTCTAGCCTTGAAGACACTAAAATAATAATCGGACGGAAAGACCGCAGTAGGTAAACTGTTTCAGTACTTCGATGTACGTGTATACATATAAGCAACGAGGCTAAATGGTTGGTCCAGACCGTAGAGGTGTCAATAATGTTAGGGAGGACACTCGCCGTATGTCGGGTTGTACGATGGTAAAAAGGTGATGGCGGAAACAAGTCTTTGGAGGTAGGCGGAACAGAGAGTAAAGTCCCGCAAACCTCCGTTGAAAAGGGAGGATCCTCCGGCCAGACGGGATGTTATGTCTGGTGGGCTGCAACTGCCCGATAGATGATTTCGGGCTGTTCTATATGTTCTAATCGCGCGGAGAACTTTGATTGCGCGATTCAGGATTTTCTTATGTGACGCGATAGATGTCGCTACATCACTCCCCTCCGGAGATCGGAGATCGATGGTTCTTGATGCTTCTTGATGCGTGCCAGGCCAGTGGTAGGTTGGTTCCAGTGAGACGGAACCCAATGCCGCAAAGTTCTCGGTGAGTCGGAACTGTCTGCGGTGATGCCCCAGTGAGTCGGGGTGGTGCTGTCCCAGTGAGTCGGGATGATGCTGCAGGCTCCAGTGAGTCGGAGTAGTGCTGCTGGCTCCAGTGAGTCGGAGCGGTGCTGTGCGACGTAGTGGCTTGACTGCTTGCGTCGACCAGGAGAGGTTCTTCATTGCTCTTCATGTGACTGGCCGAAGGTGCAGTGTGCTTCGCCAAGGTCGCTGATGAGGCTGAGGGTGATGACCAGGTATGACCAGGTAGGCATGCTGGTGGTCAGGATACCCTTTATAGCCGTGGGTGCTGGCTGTATGGCTCGCTGCTCGAAAGCTTGAGGAAGTGATGATGACGTCACGAAGTAGTAGTTGCACGAAGGCTGCGCTGACGTTCTTTGTCGAGGGTCACCAGTTTGGAGGTAGGCGGAACAGAGAGTAAAGTCCCGCAAACCTCCGTTGAAAAGGGAGGATCCTCCGGCCAGACGGGATGTTATGTCTGGTGGGCTGCAACTGCCCGATAGATGATTTCGGGCTGTTCTATATGTTCTAATCGCGCGGAGAACTTTGATTGCGCGATTCAGGATTTTCTTATGTGACGCGATAGATGTCGCTACAAGTCACTTTCATACAATTACACTGCTGTAGTGCGATTTTAAAAGGCAATGACAATGTTGTGTCCTTATGGTTCTTGTTAAGGAAATAGAATTTCACGAAAGAAAGTTTTTCAGCTAAGAGAAAATTTAATGAAAAGTTTGACTTTTGAAGGCGTAAAACTCAGTGAAGATAAAGGTCACAAGGATGTCATTTTGATGTACCGCAACTATGGGTTTTAAGAGCTTTAGATCATATTATATTCTTTTTTATTTAAGGTGTAAAATCATAAAATAACTTTTAGCGCTCTGGGTGGAACCAGAGGGTGTTTTTTTTAGGTGGGAAATCAATAACATCTCCCAGCGTATCAGACTTTAACTGACTAACACCCATTTCTATGTTCCTTCGTTGCCTTGCATTCCAGTGCCGGGGTTTTCCTTTCAGAAGCGATGACCCCAGTAGGCTTCGACCCTGCTAGGCCCCTACGGTTTGCTGACATTTCCTTGAGGCTCGTGGAACCCTATGCGCCGTCGACGACTTGGGCTTGGTGCGGACGGTTACTGGATGGCTACCGTAGATGCTAAGGGCAACTGATGGAACATATTTATGGTTTTATGGAGACCAAAGAAAAGATGGATGGATTATGTGAAAAGTGATATGAAGGAAAAGGGAGTTAGTGATAGCGTGACGAATGACAGGACAGAATGGAAGAAAAAAACGTGTTGCGCCGACCCCAAATAAAACGGGACAAGGGCAGGAAGATGATGATGATGATGATGACACGCCTTTCTGCTCTGCCTTAGAGCAGGAGATGTCATTATATGATTTCCCGTAAGAAAAGCCCTCATCATGGTACCTGTGTTTATTATTTTTAACCCATTGAATGCCGAACTTTACACATAATCTGTACTCAGCATCAACCATTATTATCAGCTACGTTCTATTGCGTAGTTGGTATTTAGTGGGTTAAAGTAAAGATTATAATAGAAATTATTCGCTTTGAAGTCCACGGTCTCCAACAACCCGCCCTCATGATCTCGCGCGCACTCAGCAGTTCTCAGCTTATCTGTGATTACAACTGAAAGGTCTCTGTTGCTAGGTAATCTTCTGTCCTATCTCGGGGCATTCGTAGTTTGCAAGGCATTATACTTTTGCCGATTTACGACGAAGTTTATTTACCTGTAATAAACATATAATAGAAATAGCAGATTCTGGACTAATTGTGTTCCATTGGTGTAATTGCTGCAGGGCGTTCCGATGTGAGGATAAATAAATAAATAAATAAATAAAATAAATATAACTACGTTTATCTGTCGCAAATAACTAGCTAGCTTAATGATATATATGTGTAATAAAACCACTCGCTTCAGCATAAAATAATTATTTAATTTAAAATAAATCATTGACAGGCACTTTTGAATTCAGTCAGTCAGAACAATTATGCTAAATGCACGTTACAAAGTGTAAATATCTATGGAGAAGAATGTGCAAGAAACTCGACAATTTTTTTCTCACACTTTTATTTGGACTTACGCACCGAGGGTTCCATGCAAAAATAACCAAAGTAAAAAGATCGAATTCAGGATTGAGTCTAAGATTTTCCCGAGTTGCTAAAAGTAATTATTTATTGACGTATATAAAAATTTGCAGTTTTTATACTTTTTCTTTTACTTTATTATACCTTAGCATAGCATAGCATAGTCGGCCTTATAATGTTCCCACTGTTGGGACTCAGGCCTCTTCTCTAGGAGAGGGAATAGGCCGTAATCCACCACGCGGGATAGGTGGATGTCACATGTCTTTGAATTTTTCAAAGTCAAAGTCAAAAGTTTTTATTTCACATAGTCCTTATGGGCATTTATAAAACGTCAGAAGCTAGAACACGGTTCCAAATTGGTCGTTTCCTATGGAGAAGAACCGGCAAGAAACTTTATAGTTACTCTTGGTTCTTTTTGGTTCTAGGACATGTCAGTTTCCTCACGATGT
This sequence comes from Mythimna vitellina, assembly GCA_949316375.1. Taxonomy (NCBI): domain Eukaryota; kingdom Metazoa; phylum Arthropoda; class Insecta; order Lepidoptera; family Noctuidae; genus Mythimna; species Mythimna vitellina. The sequence continues at coordinate 8,116,780 of OX438703.1, read as the reverse complement.
TTTCCTTCTCCGTTTTTAGAGCAGTGGTGATGAAATAAATTACACAAAGCAAGTAATGCGCCTGGTTGGGTTTGAACCCGCGACCTACAACTCGTAAGTCGGGGTCGTTACCACTAGGTCACTGCTCTCAACCTATTATACCTTGCTTATTGCCAAATTTCAGGCTTCTAGGTCAACGGAAAGGTCTATATGTTTTGATTTCCTCGCGAATGCCAAAACATGCGCCATAAACAACCTCCACTTTGGATTACGTTAATTTTTTTTCACGGCCCCAAGGAGTAGCCAATCTAAATATTTCATATTATTTTCAGCAGTACCTTTCTTCATTCCTGAGATAAAACGTCTTGACAGACATACAGATGGACAAAAAAGTGATCTTATAAAGGTACCATTTTTAGTCGATTGAGGTAAGAAACCCTAAAAAACAACCTTTATTCTGCAACACAATGAGCAAGTTTGTATGAAAAATCTTATCTGAATTTATAGGACATCCTTACCAAGCCTTTGTACTGTCTTTTATAACAAAGAAAAACCAAATTCTTGTTCAACAAGGCAACGTAAACTGTAAATCCTATCGCTTTTGGGCCTTTAATGTTCTTCTCATGAATACTAATTCTAGGAACGAACAAGTTTGGTGGTATGAGCAGTCTCTTGGCGCAGATAAAATTCATATTTATTTCCTAGCTCGTATAATATGTCGTTGCTGCTAAAAATCTAGCGTTTGCCATACGTTATTTTTTTGTACAAGCTTTAAATAATCTGAAAGGTTAATTTTTAAAGGTTTTTAATATTTATTTATTCGATTGTGGTTGAAGGCCAAAATGGCCCTGTGTAATGAAGAGTATACGGAATACATGAAAACTGTCTTCTTGAAATGTTTGGTCTTTCCAATTTTTCTATATGGAGCTGAGACGTGGACGCTGAGGATGCGAGACCATCGCAAAATTGACGCACTGGAAATGTGGTGCTGGAGACGTATGCTTAGAATACCATGGACCGCGCACCGAACCAATATTTCGATCGTGAAAGAACTCAATGTCAAAGAGAGATTGTCGTTGTCTGTGCAAATACAAATTCTCAAGTTCTTAGGGCATATCACCCGTAATCAGGACTCGATGGAACTTTTGGTGGTGCAAGGGAAAATCGAGGGCAAAAGATCTCATTGATGCTCTCCAACACAGTGGACGGACCTCATCAAATCGGCGACACACTGCAGCGTAAATGAAAACTCCTAAGCCGTCAAACACAGAGCTGCATGGTGTTGTATCGCGAGAGAGGTGGTGATGCAGAACTCGACTGAGACATGATAACGACCACTCTGTCAAGAGTTCACGACTGAGAAGAGAAGAATACGATCCATTTGACAACCTAAACTAAATTGTTAAAGGGAAAAAAAATTAAAGGATGGATAGCTACATCCCTCTTTCCACTTTTAGCTCCATCCGTCTTGGTAAGGCCCCAGGTACATAAAATACAATCTGAGAACATAATTATGTACAAAATATAATAATTACATCCTCCCTAGAGTTAAGTCTATCATTTCCCTACCAAATTACGAATAAAATGAGGTCAGATAAGAAAATTGCGCTCGTACACCTAGCCGGGTATTTAGCAAGCAAAACTTACTTGGAGCTTTAAGCTTAGTATTTACAAAGATATAGCTCTGAACTTTCTTTTATGGCGACCTTTTGTTCTGAATTCGTGTGTAACAAAGCATATACTCGTACCTTACCTACGACATAATTTGTATGCTTCATAGAAAGAGGACTTTAAAAAAAAGAAACAATATATTACATGCCTCGAAATACTTTTGATACTGTGCTGCAGAAACCCATTTTAAAATATCGTTGTGTGCCCCAGGCGTCGGGAGTAGCAAGACGATTTCCAGCGATTTTTTTAGGCGTTGGCTTGCGGATAGCGAGCCGTAGGTAACTCGCCGTCCGGTCGTCCGGTAAATGTCCAAGCCCTTGTCGATGGTTCTCAGTGTTCTACGCGCGCCTCAAAGATATGGAATGGATGGGGCCAGTAAGGGTTGGCGTCAAGGTTTCGGACTGTTCGAAGGAGTTACCGTAGCTCTCGCAAAAAAGGGCAACTAAAAGAACACTGTGGGGTTTAGTCAGTAAAAGTCTGACACTCCTTCCCATTGTACCTAGAGCGGGAGAAGTTATTTGATGATTTTCCATGCATAAAAAGCTTTACTCACTGCATTAAAGTCTGGGTTAACATGGATTATTGTTGTGAACAGACCTTAAAAAAATGGGTCATTTTTTGTGTTTTAATACAAATTGCGTCCATAAATAAAACATGTGCTTAATATTATATTCTTGTAATATTAAACGGGTACACGTTTGGACCATTATGCGGTCCGTCCGTCCTCTCACAGCCTTATAATTAAAATATGGGTTTGCTTACACTTAATTTCATATGTGCCGTAAGTCCTTAGAAAAAGATTCCTCATTAACTAACCTCTTGGGAAGTCAATGAAAGAAAAGAAGGAAAGAAAAAAGAATTTATTTGGTACAGCACAAGGCACAAACATATTATTAGGTAACACGAAACTAAAATATATATATATATAAAAACAGAATGCGATCCAATGCATTCCTATTTTTTTTTAAATGAAATAAACTAGTGCTTGACTACGATCCCACGTAATGGAAAGTAATGATGCAATCGTTGATGGTGAATCGCATTAGTTTATTTAAAGCCTATTCACTCTAGCCTTGAAGACACCTAAATTATAATCGAACGGGAAGATCGCTTTTTTTTAGGTGGTAAAACCATCCAATGACATCCCCCGCTCTTGGGTGGAGCGAGAGGGCGTGTCAGACTTTTACTGACTAAAAACCTACTCCAACAAAAACTCACGTCGCTACGAGCTGCTATACCAAACGTTCATGGAATCATACTTTCTGTAGAAACTGCTCGTTCCAGAGAACTCGTAACTATTTCTACACATTCGTTTATAAATCCCATTTACCGCAATGAGTGACTTTTATTACTCTCGAATTAAAAGCACAGAAATTTATAAAACCTTTTGCAATTTAAATGTAAATTTCATTTGCGGGGAAAAATGCAAAAGTAACTTTGTCTGTTTGTCTATTACCCCTTGATATTTTAACGACTGAACGGATTTTGATGAAACTTGGCATACTTTTTATCCTAGAAATATGTTCCCTGAAGCATTCATCTCAATCTGACACGCGCTTTGAAGAGGCATACTGTTGTGCATATAGTATTTCTTTTACTTTTTTACACTGTATTTAAAGCGGCTAGGCTTCTGGTTCTGGTCATGACTGCATATACAGTAGTATCATAACAGAAGTCTTCATAAATAAAAGTTACAGTTGGCAAAACTACGAAAGAAATTTTTTTTTTGTTTGGGGGGGTTGCCAAGTTACCATGTCTAGTCCGTAATCTTCGATAGCGGGGGGTGGCTGACGAAAATCTTCATAAATTGATCGACAGGGCGTTTTTTGACGTATGTCTTATTGAGAGTAAGTTATTGAAACGATCGAGAATTGTTACGCTGACCTTTCTGAAGTCTGAACCCAGAAATATATTGTTTTTAGCTGGAAGGTATTTTAGACCTCCATCCATCCATCATTTAGTACTTCATATCAGGAAGAAGCTAATCCAACAGGAATTGCACGACTCTCAGTAATGAGCATAGATCGGAATCTTGGGTGCTATTACTCGTACTATCAAAAATATGGATATAACCTAAAACATTGATATTGTTTTAAGATCGTAACAGTACTAATCTTGCGTCAATGTGCTTTATAGCTACTTTTTTACCATTTTTAAATATTAAAAAAGATAGAACATAATACTGTACTAGGTTCTGCCCGGGGCTTCGCCCGCGTGAAAGTAGGTTTCTCCATACAAACTTTAGACCCCCGTTTCATCCCTTTGGGGTCAGAATTTAAATATCCTTTCTTAGTGCTCGTCTACATCATAAAAGGAAGCCTTGTGCAAAATTTCACGTTCTAGGAACGTGAAATTTAGCCCAGTAGTTTCGGCTGTCCGTTGATATGTCAGTCAGTCAGTTTCTCCTTTTATATGTATGGATTAAACGGAAAAGCATTAGAACAGCACTATCAAACACTTCACAAGTGCGATTTTAGGTCATATCTACATTTTTGATAGTAATTTACCACCCTATATTTCGATTTATGGTAATGAGGAACATGACGCGAGGAGGGACTTTATATTATATATTAATTCCTGGATGTAAGTGTGAATGCTTAGTTAATGTGTAAATAATTGTAAATGTTTTAATAGTTTGGGTACGCGTGTATGTCAGTGTATAAGTGTAAAATTTATGCAAGTTTAAAACGATTATTTGAAAAAAACTTTCGAAGTCTGTTCTATTTTATCCGTACAAAGTTTGATACATCTATTTTTTTCTCAGGTACAAAGTCCAGTGCTGGTAGTGGAGCTGACGCTGGACAGACTCGAAGGCACTCAGCTCAGAGCGCTGGGGCTGCTATCCGTGTACGGGTTCAATGTGACGTATGAGGTGCGAGCAGCAACGCAGTCACCGGGAGCCACTTCATGCAGCGCCGTCGAGTGCCGGCTGCTGGGGCACTGCCTAGCCAGGCATGATTATCAGTGAGTACAGAAAATATTTTAGATTAAAGCCTCAGACTCACTAGGGGACACCATGTCCCCTTGTATAACACGGAATGCTGCAAAATTGTCCAAAAATATGTTTCACGTTACGTGAATGGCGGGCAAGCTGTAGAACACTGGGTAACGTTACTGCGTCACTTAGATTGAGCATTGAGCATCATGATCGGAGACATTTTGTAATGTCCCCTAATGTATCTAAAACTTAACGAACGAATCGTTAAGTTTTAGATACGTGGGAGACGACGAAGTGTACTCTCTACGGAAGAGATTGTTAGTCACTACTAACAAATAATATACATAACAGACTCTCGTTCTCATAACATGTATAAAACCATCTCGCTGATGGTGGTGCGTGTGTTGGATCTAAGTGGCGCGGATGCGTCATGTTCGTGAACGGACGCTGTCAGTTGTGACTGGCCATCGCTTGGCTGCTAGTGGCTTATTTATTTTAATTTCTATATTATGAATGTTTACTTTATTTGCATTGTTCTCATATAATAGAGGCGACAAGAAATATGTAACCGAGATATGTCTAATACGTAACATGATTTTAAAGAGTCTCCATGAAGTTTATTTATTTATTTAATAATTTATGTACACACATAAATACGAAAGAAGATAAATTCTTATAAAAATTGTACAAAGGTACTGCTTATTTCTAAAAGAAATTTCTTCCAGCGGACCTGCGAAAGGAGAAATAGGAAGAAATGTAGACAAATAGTGTGTAAAAGTAATAAAAGAAGAGAATGTGAAATCTTAAATTAAAATAATAAATACTTATATACCTATATAAACCTTATACTAAAAATAAATACATAATGTATATACATATATAATTATCACACTAGAGAGGAAAGATAGTGGCTCTTTTACTTTATATTTGAAGAGTGAAATCGTTTGCAAATCTCGAATGCTAGGCGGAAAAGAGTTCTACAATCTTACTGCAGAAGTTTCTTACATGTAAATGTGTCTTCTTCTCTGTGGATAAGAATATCCACAGAGATCTTACGCTTTGGAATATGCAATTAGAACATATTTTTTTTACTGACTGCATAACATACAATAATCCGCATTTTAATGTTCCCACTGTAGGGACTTAGGCCTTTTCTTAAGGAGAGGGAATGGGCCTTAATCAAACACGCGGGCCCAGTGCGGGTTGGTGAATGTCACATATCTTCTGACTGAGGGTGAAGTCCCTCGAAACAGATGCTTTGATTCTTTGACTTTTATGGTAGTTAGTTCCACGTCGTTATAACATAATATGGCTGTCTTAACAATATGTTTTGCATCACAGGGAGTTCTACTGTTCATGTTTAGAGGGTTACTCTGGAGCGGACTGCGGAGAGGGTCCGCTGTGCCCTCGGACCTCCAACATGTGTAAGAATGGCGGCACCTGCAGGTGAGCAAACTCGGTACCTTTTGTTTGCTATAGTTACCATAATTATTACGAAATAGTATATTTTGATACAAGTGGAGAAAGTTAGTCAGTGCGATCGAGTCGCCCGAGCCGTAGGCGAAGGCTCTATAACAATAGAGCCGAGTGCTGCTGTGACAAATTTCCACGTTTTTCAAAGATGTTTTTTAATACACTTACGAAGATATACTATAAATAAATGAGGATTGACGCGCGACTCGTGGGGGTCGCTTAACACCCAGCCTGATACGATACATTCAATAAATTGTGGCGGGGGCAAGTTCACGTACTTTTCAACACTAGTGCCGTGCCTAAAAGCGGTAGGGACAAGAGTGCGTTATCTAGTAAGTGTATTGAAAATAAATAAGTCACTAGTCTTAAGTCATTTGTCTTACTTTTTAGTACATTTTAACGTTTATGTTCAAGTAGTAAAACAGGAAATTGTTTAGGAAACACATTTTCATTCATTTTCCCGAGACTGAGCCACATCTGCGAACGAAAGCTTCAAGCTTCGTACTTTTTTGTTCTAGAACAAATAAGGGAACAGTAAATCTACACTAATATTATAAAGAGGTAGTTTGTTTTTTGTATTTTTATTTGTAGGAGGTAATCTCTGAAAGTAATGGTCCGATTGCGAAAACATTTCGATTTCCGAATCGAGTTTCGAAGGTTTTTCCGAATCGTAAAAAAGTAATATTGATAAAACTAAAAATGTACAGTTTTCTGAATGTTCCATTATTTGTGTTATGAGTCCTTGCTTCTTGCCAAATTTCAGGATTTTATGTCAATTGGAAGTAGCTTATAAGTTTTTATCGATTTCCTTGTGATCGTCAATATATGCAGCATAAACGGAGCATAAATAACCTTATCTTTAAATTGTGTTGACTTAAAAGTTTGATTTTTTCACTATTCCAAGGGGTAGCAGTTAGTTATATACACATGCTTTCGAAAAAAGGATCTTGACTTACATCAAAATTATTCTATAAGGGAGCCGTTGTTGTCAACTGAGGTACGGGAAACCTAAATAAACCTTCAGAGGATTTCATTCATTCATAATGTTATATGTATAAACAGACAGTTGGGTCCGGCTGCCGTCAGCTGTATCTGCGCGCCGGGCTTCACGGGGGACTTGTGCGAGGCGCACGTAGCACCACCCGGTGAGACATTAATTATTCTGAAATTAGTACTACTACGCAGCACAAGTTGGTTCTTAAGTACTGGTGCCACTATTGGTGTGAATTTTGTTACAGAATGCGGTATTGAAGAATGTTCTGAAGTTTGTAAGAAAGGAAAATCTTGTGATTGTAACCCGAAAGATACAGATGTCTGTGAGTATTTACATTAATCGATAGTGCTAAAAAGCGGGCGATAAATTCAAGTACACAATAACTGATTCTGCTTAGAAACATCTAGTAGGTACCTACGTAAATGCTTTATGTTTCTAGCTTCAGCACGATTTGAAACCAGATTGGAAGTAGTGGAAAAAGCGGGTGTAAACATATCTCAAGAAGTGATAAATCAGGTATTTACTAAGAAATAAAACGATAGAAAAATGATTATAATTGAGATGGAAAAATGATGAACAAATATTTTTATCTTATTTTTTTCCAGTTAACCAACTATTTGAAGGCATCAAACATAACATTAGAAGATGAAATAGAAATATTGAATATAAGGTAAGTACTGCTAGTGTATCTCTTTGCAGTGTGTTGTGTAGGGCACCGGATAATTGCAAACTCCGTAATATTATAAAACACCTTGAGGAACTATAAAGTTTTGATAAATTGGGAACTAAACATTTCTTCTACAATAGCAAGAGTCAAAATTCAAAAGTCTATAATCTCTCCTTCATTATCATCATATCAGCCTAAAGACGTTCAATGTTGGACATCAGTATCCCCTAAGTATCGCCTTTATCTCCTATAAGCTGATATAAATAACCAATCAGTGCAGGTCGACGTTTTCGTGAAAAAATAAAATTGCAAACGTGTCTCTCATTGGTCAGAATTGGTGGAACTGCTTAAGCAGCTCACATGTATTCCATAGAGTTAAATATTGAATAGACTTCCTGCTATCCGATGTTGGTTTGGTTTTTCTTTGTCATGCAATAATCCAAGAACTGTGTACTAGCGTGGTGGGGGAAAACGGCGTGCGCGGGGTGTGGACGCGCATGTGGGGCCCGCGCACCGAGTCGGACGCAATGCGTGCGGCACTGGCCCGCATGCGCACAGTTCGCCATGACACCACGCACTTCCACATGCAACCCGCGCTCAGCTTGCAAGTGAGTACCTATAATTCAACTCTCTGTTATTGTAATGCTATCATAGTTTGTGACGGTTTTTAGTGGAATTATGGATATGAGACTAATTTTCAGGTAGGTATAGCTGCTTAAAATCCTTAAGTCCCATCCTACACATGATCGAGATGACAATACTATTCTAAACATGGTGAAATCAACTTGAGTTGAAGATGTTAGTAAAAATGTAGACATTTTCTTATTTGTCATTTCATTATTTTTATGTGTCGAGCCCTTATCTGCAGTTTGTAAGATTCCTTTAGCGTAAACATAAGCATAATCTGCCATATAATGTTACACTGCTGGAACTCAGGCTTCCTCTCTAGGAGGGAATGAGCCGTAATCTACCACGCCGTTCCTATACCCTTGTCTATTTTTAGAAATGGCATTATACCCTGTAAATTCCTACATGGCGTGGTACCAGGGACTATAGGACATTTGCCGGTATTTTTATATATTACAAAAGCGAAAAAGTACCATTAAAGTCTCGTACTAAAACGTACAAGTATTTTAACATACTTGAGATTTTGTAGCGTGCGAGGTAAGCTTAATTGAAAAAGTTTGTAGAGATGCCTACATTACGGTAAAGAGGCATTTACCATAAAGGTTGTTTCGTCATCGTCTAATAACGTATGTTTTACTAGAGAGATACTTTTAGTTCATAACGTCTTAAATCTTCATAGCTTAGCTTATCGAATGCAGCGTTGCAATTCAACGTGGCGATGTGGATGAATTTTTGATACCAAATGAATTCTTTTTATTATTCGCTTTTGTACATGGGTACTATTAGTTTTAGTTTGTATATAGATTTTTTTTTAATAGCCTATGTAGTGCCGCTGTTAGGCAAAATATTCCCCTTCTCCTTTCAAACCTCTCTGTCTTGGGCGACCTATCGTCAAGTTTACTCCGTAAACATGACCAGATTGTCGCACTACCTTCACCGTGGTCGACTTCGATGATGTCGTCCTTCGTCAGGCGTCCAGTAAGTGACGATCCTCGTCAAACCAATCTTTCCAGCCCCCCTAGCCAAGTTACAACCGTTTCGTTTCGATTCTCTTTTCATCGATGGCCTCGTTTCAGTCACGCCTCCGATTACTTTGTTCTAACGTCATCTCAACGCTCAGTCATGCGTTCAAAACAAAGGAAAAGAGAATCTAAATGACGGTTGTAACTTGGCAAGGGGTTAGGTGCATAGGTGCATTCGTGCGACGTGATCAACCTACTTCCACTACACCCTGGTAGTTTTCTCCGACATCTGCTACTTGAGTTATGGAGCACTGGGTGGTGTTTCTAACGCGTTTTTTTCGCTTAACAAATCCCGTTGATAAATCTTGAGTTTGGAAATAACTATAGGCCTACAAGTTATTTATTAGTATAGTTGTATAAAAATATATTGACTACAATTTACTAAAAAACAATAGTTTCAAAGATTGGAAGAAGGTACTTAAAATAATCTAAAGTTCAAACAAAACATTCAAATGACACTAGAAATTCTGCTTACCACTCAAAACCCCAGCGTTCGCGCGTGATTTCGCGCCATTTAGGTTAAAAGCTAGCGTCCGCATAGATTATAAAATATTGAGCGTTTTATTTATACAGTATTTATCCAAGTACATAATTAAGAAGTTCTTCATAAAGTAGTCTGTAAATATCGAAAATAATCAAACCTTTCCGTTATTCCCTATGTACCCATAGATATCCATAGGTTAATTACTTCAAATAAGCAATTGTCACTATAGATAGCGACATTTTGCTTTGGTTCAGCCAAATAAAATTGGTGCTACCAGATAACACTCCGTTATACTGGTTCAGCTTTTTTTATGATGCCTATTTCATTGTTGAGCACATCGTTTTTCTCTGACATCGTTTTTTCAGCTTAAATTATCGATAAACCCAGTGGAACTCATTATTTTTAAACGTTTACCAATTAAAGTTAAATTTATGATCAGTTATTGAAATTGAATTTACCTCCAGCCTTCGGAAAAATAACATGAGCAACGAAATATATCAAGATTTTGATTGCAACTTATTTCCAAACTATGTTTTATCGTTACAGCATACAATCATTATTTTAACGATTGCTGAGCCTTTTTTTTCAAGATATTCTGTTGCAGACTCTAGTTGTGAACCATCGTCCAGAAATATGGGAAGGGTCGGAGTTCATACTGACATGTATGGCGTATGGATCTCCGAACATCGCCTTCACGTGGTACAAAGATGGTGTCAAGATAAACTTCAACGGTACTACCAGGTATGAAACATTTGCATTGTTTGACTGTATTTTTTTTGTTTCGTTTGCGCCGAACGACTCGAGTAGGCCACGCCATCGATTTCATTGTTCTGACGTCATCTCAACACTCAGTCACGTGGTCAGAACAAAGGAATCGGAGGCGTGGCCTACTCGAGGCGTTCGACGTAAACGAAACAATCGTAACTTGGCTAGGGGGGCAGGGATTTCCTTTTCAGAAATTTCCCATGGGCCTAGCGGGCATCGGCTCTATTGAGCCTCTTAACTTGTGTGGACATCTCTTGGAAATGCGCGTGGAATACTACGCATCGTTGGAAACTAGGCTCAGTCCTTATCGGACGGCTGGACATCGAGCTACCGATAGCTCGTCGTTCATAAGTCCGCGCCAACGGATTCTGTGAGGCTGTATGTTTAAGATTTTCGACAAGTTATAAAAAGTCCTGTCTGGTTATAAAAGTAACCGGACGAGTAAATCGTTGGGATATTACGGGTTGAGAGTGGATGTTAGCTAATAGCTTGTCGTCGAGACCGACAAGTCCGCGCGCGTGTGCAGTCCCGGTACCAAACGAGCTTCCATCCAATTACCGGTGACTTTCATTTAACCGCACCGATTAATCCGCTGACTTCCCATACGTTTGCTTTTTTTTTCGGGTGGGTCATCAAATAACTTCTCTCGTTCTAGGTGGAGTGTCAGATTTTTAATAACCTCACCCGTGTTCCTCTGTGGGGGCGATCGGCGGCAGCGATCTCTCGCGCCGAGCCTCGGTACAGGCCATGGTCCGGAGTGAGGAGGAGAGGCAGGCGGTCGCCTCCTTCTGCGAAGCAGTAATGCTGGCAAAGGAGGCGGCGGATCGCGTGAGGCAAAAGTCCTTACGCCCCAATCGCCGCCGGGATTCCGATCCCGATTTCCTGCCACCGTAGGCGCGGGCTTGCGGACGGCGAGCAATGGGTGGCTCGCCGTCCGATCGTCCGGTAACCGTTCGGACCGGGCCCAAGTCGTCGAAGCCGCGTACTGTTCCACGCGTGTCTTAAGGAGTTGTCAGCAATCGTAGGGGCCCAGCAGGGTCGAAGCCTACTGGGGCCATGGGTGATGCGAAAGAGATCCCCGGGGCCCTGGAAAAAAAATGGTAGAGAAGGAACAGTAGTGGGTTTTTAGTCAGTAAAAGTCTGACACTATCCCCCGCTCCGCTCAAGAACGGGGATGTCATTAGATGATTTTCCCCCCCGAAAAAAAAAACCCGTGTTCCTCTAATTTCGCTTTGCATTCGGTTACTGTTTCGAAAATTACTGCAGCACATACGCTTGTTCTATGTTGGTTATATTTCATTTAGTTATTCTATTATAACAACATCGGCATCAGAACAATTTGGTCCAATTTTTGCGAAAAGTAGACTACTTTTCACAAAAAAAACACTTTTTAACTAAATGTAGTTTTTATTGCTCTTTATATGTATTTCAGATCAAAGCGCTTAGTATCACAATTAATTTTGAATTTCGTTTACTTCATAATTGACAGATATTTACACTACTTTTGTAGCCGTACAGTTAGTAAAATTTTGTTATCAGGGTCTTGTTTTTCAGTTTTAAAATATTGATTGGTGATTAGCGAGTTCTTTTCTTAACAACTTATGGTTTCACTCTTAGAATCACCCATCAAAAGTAAATCAAAAATCAACATCAGTCACAATAAATAATATAATTAATGTCGGATCAGACGGTTCTGATGTCGAGAAGTGTATTCAGAAAAAATTAAAACTACACACAATTATTAAAAAAAAATATGATACAACGTGTAATTAATAGCTTCAAAAAGCACTCATAAAATTGGAAGAGCGCTTTCATTTCAGGGATATTTGGACGCGCACAGTGTCAGAAGACGCGCTTGGTCGTCGCATGTCAGTGTTAGGAATATCAGAAGCAAAGAGGCCTGATAGCGGCAAGTGGTCCTGTGCAGCAGACGATGCTGGCAGGAGACGATGCAGAGCGCTGAGGCTGATGGTGCTGAGACCACCTGATATACGACTAGTGCCTTCCACTATCACTGTCAATAAGGTGAGTTAACCTAGGTAAGAGGGTAGAATTTGTAGTGATTTAAGCGGTTGATATATAAATATGTGCCAGGGTGACAACGTGAGTATAACATGTCTGGCGGGAGCGGGGCGCGTTCACGGTCCGCTCGGGTTCAGTTGGGCGAGGGAGAGAACATTGCTACCAATGGCGCCGGGTAGAGAAGTTTGGGAGGATCTGTTCCCCGCGGGAAGTGTGCTCAAGCTTTATAACGTACAGGTATGTTATGTATTGCGTTAAAAGATGTAATCTTCCAGTTTCGTACTTTTTGTCATACGTCTTGTTATTTTTAAACAGAAATCTAGCGAATTTCGTTGCCAAGTATCGTCTATGGCTGGCACCAACGCCAAAGGGGTCACCATGTGGGCTCTAGGAGCTGGCGACATAGCGTGTGAGAGCGACGTCTCCCATGGTTTGCATTGGCCGAAGACAGCTCCCGGAGCACACGCCACAGCCTCCTGTCCACCTGGGTACAGCGGGGAGACTACCAGGCGAGTATAAAAAACTGAATGAAGATAAATCTGTAGATATTAAAGCAGAGATAGATTGGTATATGAAATCAAAGGTATTCCCTCTCATTTAATATTATCACATCTACTTCATGGAGTAAGTTTTAAGTTGGTAATCATTTTCAGGTTTTGTGAGCCAAAAACCGGACAGCATGGTATAAAATGGATGCTGCCTGATTTCTCTGGTTGTGTTGCAGACTCTCTCAGAGATATTTATGAACAGGTAAATGAAACCCACACCATGCTGAGATGATTTTGTTAATTCATTACTACTATAAAACATTTATGTGGCTTGTTAGTTCAGTCTGATATCACTGGGCTACTCTTGGCAATCGGTGTCGCTCGTGTTGCGGCATTATGGTGCAGTGCTCCGCTCCCTGCCGACACACCCTGGGGAGGGCGAGCCTCCCCTTACACATGCAACACACATGCTGCACTACCTCATGTCTGCTGCAGCTCAGCCAGCCGACAGGTTCCACAGTGCAGAGCATCTCCTCCACATCTATGACCACCTTCTCACGCATCCTGATACTTTCCTGGATGAGGAGGTAAATGTTAATGAACTAATATGGGCTTATCAAATCCATGTCATTTGTTGTTGACATTCAGATTACAAAGTAAACTTAATTTCTATCAGAAAATCTTCGAACTCCAAAACGCGGTGGTGGACACAGCGGGACTGCGCAGCAGCTTTGACAAGCGCTTCCACGAATTCACAGTTACAACTGTACCAGTACAGTTGGACAACGCAGCACACTTCTCGCCTCAGCCAGCTCTAATGGCTCGCGAGGAGTGGCTCGTGGTGTCAGCTGCAATGGAGCTGGTGGATACCACTGGCAATGCTTCCGTGGTCACCGTGCTGTATCATGACTTGGGAGCTAGGTTGCCGTCGCTGAGAAAATACGTTGAGTATATGTAAGTCTCCCTTCGTGTTTGTGAAATTGTGGTTTAATTTTTTAATCTATTTAATAAATTGTAGGCCTTTTATGTCCCTTCCAACACGGTAACTGTACAGGTAACTCTTCCAGGTCTGGCCATGCGACTAAGTATACAGTAGCATCACAACAGGTGCAGGTGTCTGTCAGCGGCGTGGGAGTTGATCCAGCGCTCCCTCACACTGTCTCATTGCTGTTCGCGCACTCGAAAAATTACAGCGCTGTTGGTGAGTAGATACCGCAAAGCACTCTGTTCCGTCGTCAGTAAGAATGTAGTGAGGTGATGTAGTTGTTATGGTCAGCATCTCAGCTCGCGTGTGGAGGTCGGTCACGCTCGTCGCCGCGCGTGTGGAGCACGCAGGCGTGTGAACTACGTATGCCGCAGCGCACACACGTCGCGTGCCGATGTCGAGGAATCGCGACCTTCGCACTCTTCACTGTGGACAAAGAGAGATTCGTGAGTGTGTGTATGCGTGAAGTGATCTAATTTAAGATACATAATTCAATAATGACTTAAAATTGTGTTCTTCAGACAGGTACAGATGATGACTTGCAAGGCATAGTGAAGATCGCAGTAAGCTTGGGAGCCGCAATGTGTCTTCTGGTGGCATTATTGCAGGTGCTCAGCCTGTTAGCTGGCAGTAAGATCAAGCTGCCAGTGCTGCTTAAAGCAGCTACTGCGGGCTTTCACTCGGCGGCATTGTTGGCTCTGCTGGAATGTGATACGGGACAGGTTAGTTAGCTTTGCCTGTGTAAGATGGTGCTTGTTAAGAGTGAAGTGACTATGGTGTTGGTATGTCTGGCAGGACGTGGCATGCGCGGGAGCTGCAGGCTGGGTAGCAGCGTTAAGCTGGATGGCAGGATGCGCCTCGCTGTGTGCTGCGCCGCTATTGCTGCACGCCGAGCTGGCTGCCACATCCACGCGCGTGCCCTCTGTTGGACTTCTGTGCGGTAAGTGTGCAAGAGGGTGCAGGAGCATGCATGGACTGGTGTGCGTGTAGGAGGACCAGGCGTGTTACTATAATCATGTGAACTGTTTGCAGGCGTGTGCACATTATGCTGGTTGACAGCTCGACTGTGGGGCGGCGCACCGCTGCATCTAGGCGCTGCTGCCAATGCCGTCTGTATTGCAGGCCAAGCGCTACTAGCTGTGCTTGCTTTTGTTCTCGCTCTCGCACTCAGAGCCCGCGCACTCGAACACGAACATAAGCCAAGACACGAGCACGCGAGCGATCGAGTACGAGTAGTGCGGCACACGCTAGTACTGCTGCTCACAACTTGCGCCACCCAAGCGGCCGGTGTGGCGTACGTGCAGCCCGCGGAGAGCCACGCCACACGAGGGGTGCTGATTGCTGTAGCCGCTTGTGTCCAGGGTGTAGCGATGCTGGTGTGCTACGTGCTCACAGACTTGGAGTGTCTGCAGGCAGCGCGGCGCCTGCTTACGCTCTCATCACACAGCGAGTGGCAGGGGCCACCGGGGGGAGACGCCTCACATAGTCGTGAGTGAGATTCTTCTTATACATATTTTGTCGCGATTCCGAGCCCTGAAAATACTTGGCATTCTTTGACCCACAAAGGATATCAAGTATTTTCGAATTTCCAGATTTTCACTTTCGTTTTTTTATTAACGCTAAAAACGCTACTAACGCTATTGGTGCACGACTTAATTTCTTAGCAAAACTACAGTTTTACATGTTTTTTTAAATGTATTATGAAATTGTAAGACAGCACTTGGTTGTCTGAACCTCTCATTAAGTAACTATCTCTTTCGGTTTGCTTCTCGTGAATGTTAAGTTCTGAGCAAATATTATGTCAATGTTGTAGTGTACATAAAGCAAGGTCGTGAGGTGGAGTGCTCCTCATCTCATGTGTCTCCTGCTAACACCTACTGGCAAGCGCCGTCGATTGAGAGCCCAAACACCATGTACAGGTGAGAACCGATACTTATTGACTATCCAGCTGGTAAAATCATCGCATCAGTTCTAACTGAGAGAGCAGTTGTGACCCAATGATAACTGCCCTAATTTACGAGTTGTAAGTAGCGGGTTCAAACGCTACCAGGTGCATACTTTGTGTAATTTATTTCATAACCACTGCTCTTAAAACGGTGAAGGAAAACATCGCGAGGAAGCCGGCATATCCTAGAACCAATAATTCGATGATATGCGACTTCCACCAATCCACAAAAGGCCGGCGTGGTGGATTACGGCCCATACCCTCCGCTGGAGAGGAGGCTTGAGTCCCAGCAGTGGAAACATTATAAGGCTGATTGCTTGCTTGCTTGCAGTTCTAACATGGTCGGTTATTCTACAGGCGTCAGTCGAGCGGCGCATGCGTGGCGGACATAGTGAGTGGCATGCAGCATGAGCGCAAGCTGATGTCACCGCGCACGCACTCGCGACCACTCTGCGATCTTATACCCACAGGTATACAGGTTTGAAGAAGCAACGCACATAGACCATTTTTTTTTCTCCTACATTACTTGACTCCATCCTGCATATAAGAATTTATCAAACGGATGTGTCTCTTGACAGAAGGTGAAAGTATGCACGCGTGCATACAGCCGCAAGCATCGCACTTGTGTGTGGAGCTGCGCGTGTTGACGCCACAAGACACGGACACGCGCGCGCGCTTCTACAGGGACAGTACCGATACGCCCAAGGTAAAAAAAATCCAATCAGCAGCGCATACAGACGAAAAATTCACTTAATAGTAACAACTTGTAATCAAATCTTATAATCGTTCCCCAGGACAGCTGCACGCTCTGCAGCACGTCCAGTCCGGATGTTTCGGCGCCGGCGCGTCCTTACAAGAGCTGTCTCAAACAGCGCCCGTCACAGTTGTCGTGTAGCAGCTCATTGCCGTCCATACACCGCGAGTGTAGCTCCGAGCACGACCACTCAAACCTGGAACTAGTCAACACACACGCAAACGACACAACTCAAAACACGTACACACACACTGACAAAATGCTGCACAAGATATCACATGACCTGGATTTCCTACTCAACAGGACGCCGAGTCGAGCCGCCGATCACTGCTCACAGCGCATAGAAGAAGCGCCCACTTAGTAGTCACTAGTAAATTAGTGCACTAGTGTAAGCTGACTAGAAGATAAACAGGGTGTGATCTGACAAACTTAGAGATAATAATGTACCTACCTATAATATTGTACTTAAAAGAGATTGTATAGTTGTATATGCATACTTGTAGCTTAGGATAATAGGATCTTTATAATTTTATTATTTGATGTAATTTTGTAAAAACAACGAACAAGAAAAAAAAGTTGTAAATAAATGCGAAGTGCAATGTTTTAAGATATAGTTTAATTGTAATAAAAAATAATTATATTTTTGTATATTTTGAAAATGTTGTTTTTTTTTTTCAATAAATCTTTCATAACGAAGGAAGTAAAAAGTAATCACGCTTAATCATAAAGGGACCTATCTTAAAAAAGGGTATTTGAATCTGAAAACATGTGTTTAAAAAATAAAGTTCAGTTTTCAAAATTTCCTTTTTCTGAGTTCCGTCTCTTTTTGATTAAGTGTGCGATTATAATAAGTCGTAAAAACTTTTATTGAGGGTTTACACGATGCTCTATGTAAGCAATTTAACAAGAACGCGAAGTGTTGCGGCGCGAATGTAAAAACAATTGATACTCTATTGCGGTGGCCTACGTGACTTATCGCACGTGGGTGCGGTGCGACGACGAAACAAAGCGCAATGTTGTTTGGCGATGCTTTGATATTTTCACTCGAACTCTTGCGGTGCGGTGACTCATCTTACAAAAACGGCGGCTGAAACGGTGATTTAGTGCATATGTAGGACACAACTGCTGCGTCACGTTGAAATCACATTGGATAGATTCGCAAAATGACGTAATGTCACTAATGACTTGTTAAATATCACTTGACTTGTTAAATATTGAAGCGATTGATGTGCTCACATATATTTGAAGAGAAATAATGATCTGCAAATACAAACAATTCCATTCTTTGTTGTGTACATTGTTCATGAGTCATGTTCATGTCAGAGTTCATGCAATAAATAAATTAATGTTTATTGTAGGCCATAAGTATTATGACGGTCATTATAGCCGTCAGGAGTTTTAAAAGTTATTTTGTAGGATAGACTGGTGATGTGTTTATCTAAACGTTACGAGTACTTTCCAAATATTATTGTAGTGATGAACATGAGTCGTCTGTAAGTTAACAAGGTATTTATCCGTTGCGTTTAGAGCCACGGTAACTCGTTCAAACAATCACGTGCTGTTTTGCACAGAAAGGACAACCTTTTTACAGTATTTTCAGGAATGTGTTTTAATAACAACGTGGGAGTGCCGAAAAGGTCTTTTAATAGCTAAGGGGGTGCAGCTCATCTTACAACAGCTTTTTGTGAGTATTGCGTCTCCGAGCGGCTAGATCCTCGTCTGCGGTGGCTAATAACATACGTGCTATCATGCGTATAAAATACAAAAAACAGTCCTCTTTAACACGTGCACGTCCTAGACTTATCTGCAAAACTTGGGCACCTTTTAAAAAAAATGATGTAATACTTTAAACAAAAGTATTATATATCTATTTTTTCGAAAGCGTTGACTTTTAAAGCAGATATTCACTATCAACTTCATTTGTAAAAAGGAATTTTCAAGAATTAAAAAAATATCTAGACTTAGTTTTAACAGTGAGACGAATTTGAAAAAGTGCTCGTTCCATCTAGATTCGTTTCATAAAAGTTTTATAGCAGTATCCTTTGAATATATATTCTCGGGTTATAAGGAGACTTGAAAACCTGTTTACTGGGTCAAGTCAAGTCAAATCATGGGCACTTATAAAACGTTAGAAGCTAGTGCATGGTTCCAAATTGGTCGTTTCCTATGGAGAAGAACCGGCAAGAAACTCCATGGTTACTCTTTAAAAAAAAAAATGTTTTTACAATATTTCCATATTACAGCATAAGTAGATATTGTGTAAGGACAGTGTAGACTGGTCAATATTGTACTAAAAAGTACAATAAAAATAATCATAATAAAAAGTAACCTAAGAATTCGCGGAGTCTACAGTGTTCTCACATTCACATTATGTAAAAAGAGGCTATGTAAATAAAAGCAAGTAAAGTTATGTCTATTAATGTTGGACAGGACAATACGAGAGGCCTAGTTTCTTAGAGACTTTCTACTGAACGTCAGCTGTCTTAAGATATGTATAAACACATATTTATTATTCTACAACTATCACAACGCCTTCTAATCACAAACTATGCAGAGCTTTTACTATTTATTTATTTAATCTTCATGCAACACAAAGTACAAAGGCGGACTTAATGCCATAGGCATTCTCTACCAGTCAACCTAGGGTGGTTAAGAGACAATATGGTAGGTGCATAAAAGTGTAATTTTACACGAAAAACAAGATAAAAAAAAAGTATACATATAATTAAAATGCACATACATATATATTTAATATAATATATATACATATATATTAATATAAAGTAAAGAAAGAAGTTTTGAGACGATACTATGAGTATTAGACAACTGATAAATATACTTATATATCTATACATATAATAAAACAGTAAAATTATTTTGCGGTGGTATTAATTGGCGCAAAAACTACTGAACCGATCCTGTTCAAATTTTGCATACATAATCCTTATAGGTCAGGGCAACTTATAGGCTATAAATTATCACGCTATTTCCTATGGGGGGTGAGCAATAATCAAAAATGTAGGTATTGAACGACATTTGCCGCGAGTTCGATCCCCAGTTACAGTTAATAATTTTGTCATTATTTTATCCTTTTTTTTTGTAATAAAACTAACTTTTACCATTTTTTCGAAACAAAATTGATATTTCTATTTGATATCTTCTTAATATTTTGTAAAAACTAATCAAAACACATAATAAAATCAAAGCGGCGTGTAAAATCACGTACAATAATATTAAATTATTCCATTTAGCTGCAAATATTACTTCTAAAACGAAAATCATCACGCTATCATCGATAAGGAGCCAACCAGTCAATTATGACGTTTATATAAGAACGTCTATTTTAAATTTTCATCATCGGAGACCGTAGCGCAGTGGTTTCGTATCTAGACTTGCGTATCATTTATAGGTTGTTCGAATCCCATGTATCTCTTGCGAAATTTTTGGTTTTATTTTTTCACTGTAAATAAGACTTTTATATATATTTTTGCATGCTTACATTTTTTTTATATAACACATAATATATCTGTACAAGTTTTTAGTTGTGTGCGTATCACGCAAAATGTTTTATACATTAAAATTCTGTGTAACTTGATATATTACTTAGGCTTTGTTTCATTGAGATGAAACAAAGCATATGAAATACAAACGGTATGAATTTAAAGTTTTCAAGAAGTTAAATATGACACCACACGCAACTCGCAACGCCATCTAAAGACTCAAAGTAGAAAAAATGATGACAATGAAAGTTGAAGTTCATATTAAATTTGATAGATGGCATTTTTAACAACTTTTACTGTAACCAAAGGCGATAAAAGTAAATACCTATGTATGTGTATTTAATTATTGACTTTAAAATAACGCGGCCAAATTTTCGGAAGGGGTTACATGGTACCTTGCATTGGAAGGCTCCCAGGTGGACCGATAACCTGGTGAGGGTCGCGTAATCCGATGGATGGATCGGTCATTATGGCGACACTTGGGGAGACCTATGCCCAACAGTGGACGTCTTTCGGCTGAAATGATAATGATGATGATGGCACCTTTTTCTTTTTTTTTAAGGTTGGAAATCATCCAATGACTTTTCTCGCTCTGATAGGAGCGAGAGGGCGTATCAATCTTTTACTGACTAAAACCACACCTATTTCCTTCAGTTGCTCTTTGCAACATCTCTTTGAGGAGTGCGTGGATCACTAAGCGCTGTTGACGACTGAGCTCAGTCCGGTCAACTACCGGACGGCCGGACGGCTAGCTACCCATCGCTCGACGTCCACAAGCCCGCGTCTACCGTGGCTGGTAGTCGGGGTCGGAATCTCGGATTGGCGTGAGGACGTTCGTTCCCTTACGCTTGCGGCCTCCTCCTTCGCTAGCATTACGGCTTTGCAGAAGGAGGCGACCGCCTGCCATTACTCCTCGCTCTGAATCTCGCCCAAACCAGAGCCCGGCGCGAGACGTCACTGACGCCGATTGCCTTCACGAGGACAAAGTGGTGCTCCACCCTTGCGGGGCACACCTTCACGGTATGCTCCACTGTGTCTTCCGGGATGATGGCACCTTCCGGCCTAATAATGGCGTGTTTTATTATTTGCAGTCACTGCTTCATATAAAAAGGGATCGAATGTGTTTTTCTGATCATAGTTCGACAACGTATGATGTATCTCAGATTCCGTGCAGCCTTGCGTCGACATCTGGACGTAACCTTCTTGCAGTGAATGGTGACCAACACTGGAACAACCCCCTGAGGGAGGCCAATCTCAGGGATAATACGGCTGCTACATTTGTTTACCGTAATTTCATTGTTTTTTGGATGCACAAGCTCAGGATTGTTGTGGGTGTTTCAAACGGTTGCTTTTCCAGATTCGGTTGGAAGTACCCTGATATTACAATTTTGCGAATCGCCCGGAGGACCCGGTGTAGTATGCAGTGGAGGTCTATCCAGCTTGGGTGACAGAGTGCACAGAAGCAATCGGCGTAAGTAATTTCTCGGTTTGGCCATCAATATGCGACTTAGATTGGACGGAGATACACACGCACAAGATGTCGCCGAAGTTCATTCAAAAGTTGGAGACTCTTCATAGGGTAGTTCCCACTATCGAAAAAACATTTGTGTGATATACGGGGACGTCAGTTAAATACACGTCAAAAAAAATCATAGGTAAATGAACAAGTAACTTCCAAAATGATCAAACTGCAACAATCAATGCAAGCATTCTCTCCCAAATTCTTCATAAGTACTGTTGTGGAGAAAGATAGTTGGTTATGATGGAAGTGGCCTAGAAGGCCCTATCCATTTACACATCTCTTTGAGTCCTGCGTAGAATACTACGCGCCGTCGATTCAGGATTGTTTGGATCAGACGGCCGGACGGCACCACCGCAGTCCCGTGTTTGCGATAGCTGAGAACCCACCTTCTTTGATCGTAGTGCTTATTATTTATTTATTTATACTTTATTGCATACCAAGTTACAAATTTAAAAATTGAATTGTAATACAACAAAAAACATACAATTGGCGGCCTTTGGTGCTTCACTGAAGGAGGCTACTGGTTGTCATTTTCTCCACCAATTGACCCCACGAGCGGGACTGACTTCCACCGTATACTCTATCGTATTCTCCGGGCGATTCGCACAATGGTGAGACCTGAGTGTTTCTTCCCGCAGAATTCAATACAGATACCTTCCGGAACACCCACATCAGGTGAGTCCTGCATAAAGAAAGGATGCCGTGACGCCTCTGTAGTCACTCCTCAAAGACAGGCATTACCGCTGCGATTGTGGCGTGCTCACTGTGGCGAGGGTTTAAAATCATACAATGTTGTTTTACCAGAACATAAACCAGAAACATACATAAACTAATGACTTTTACCTTGGGGTAGGCAGAAATGCCAACTACTACGACCCATACTCTTTCTATTCATTGACGTTCATACATCTGGATCTGGACGAGTACATAACATGTTTCCTGAAGGTAATTTGCGTTTTGACCTTTAACCGTTTTATGTTAAAGTACAATAAATAATTGCGATGCTTTCGGAATGAATTGCAAGCACAGAATGATTGTACAGTTTTACGTACTTAACGCGGACGAAGTCGCGGGCAACAGCTAGTTTCTAAATACATATATATTATAGATAAATTACACCCAGATACAGAACAAACGATCGTGCTCACAAAAATTTGTCTTGGGTGGGAAACGAACCCACGACCTCCGGCATAGCAGTCAAGGCCACTGACCACTAGACCAACAAGTCAGTAAAACATTGGTGTATGCTTTTTTTTAAGGTGGGAAATCATTCAATAACATTTCCCGCCCTTGGGCGGGGCGGGAGGGCGTATCAGACTTTTACTGACTAAAACCCACTCCTGTTCCTTTTTGCCTTTATTGCAGGGTCTCGGGGTTCTCTTTCGCATCACCCATGGCCCAGTAGGTTTTGACCCTGCTGGGCCCCTACGGTTGCTGACATCTTCCTGAGATTGGTGTATGCCTGCGTGAAGCTTATATAAAAAATTAAGAAACTATGTCGACGAAGCGACAACGTCGGCGTCGTGGTTGTGTCGTTGTAGCTTCGTCGACAGACTTTCATAGCTTTTTATGTAAGCTGAGCAGGCTTACACCAAGCATATAATGACGAATGCACGTCTATGAAGCTACGCCTCCGTGGACAGTAGGCTTATCTATGGGTGACGCCAAAAATCTGACTCTTCCATATATAAAATGGAAACATAAAATAATTAGATGATCTAAAATCTTACCACGATACACTTTTCAAGCACTTAGAATATTATAACCCTAAATTTAAAGGAAAGAGTAGGTCGTTTTATATTCTAAGAGGTTCCTCTTGACTTTGAGAGTTAGATACGTGGTCACTGTAGATAGTATTTGGGTGCAACGCGTTTATAAAGTGAATTTTTTGATTCAGTAATATTATTGGCATTTTTTATTCGGATATTACTTCCAAATAGGTGTAAAATGCGGAAGGTAATTACACTGAAATGTATTACACTGTGAAATTTAGCTTCACTTGTTTTTTTTGACTGACCGACATTTTGACAATTCAAAAGTGCCTGTAATTGGTCTATTTGAAATAAAGGTTTCTGATTCTGATTCTGAAAATGGAACGTTAAATAATATTGGCACTTTATCGATTGGAAGCTGCCAATAAACCCTTAAAGTGCAAGTGTTAAATTATGAATTTACTTTTTAAGTTCTTAAAAAGGTTTTAATGGTTTCTCGTTCGAATTTATGTACAGAGAGTTAATACAGCATATTCTTCCAACTACTCCAAGGGCCAGTTGAAATTTAATATACCAATAAAATGTATGCCTTTTTAAACATTTCTTCTGTTAGCCGCAACGCAACGCATGCAGTTTACTGAAAAGATCTCTTTTTGTTCCATTTTCAAAAATAAAATCTTCTTTTTTAACAAACAGTAGTCGAGTCGTTGACTCTTTATTCTATCATGACTATTCTACATACGAATAAAGACTATTTCATTTTTCAAAACAAGAACTTTTTTTCCTTACAGCTAAATATGATACTATTTTATCCCCACTTTGGTACCTACACTAAGTACAATGGCGGACTGTTTTGAGCAGAATAAGTGAAAAAATATTTTAGAATTTGCCTATACATTTTCTTTCTTCCAAAATCTCGTATAAATTAAGTCTGAACAAAATTCTTGCTTGATCTTTTATGTAGATGTGATTAATAGCTCTTGTGTGTGTAAAAAAACTGTAAAAGATTTTTGAGCGATTACTTCACATTTCTCACCCTATCAAATTGCGTTCGCATGATGAAGAATTATCTTTGTTACAAAAATGTCTGGTGAGAATGGTTGTTAGCTTGATTAATGCATCTCATTGTATTAAAAAAAATCTTATGCGTTTCATGAGGGGTGAAAGGAAAATTTAAAATACAGGATCACAATGGTGGTTTTAATCGCTTTACCGGAATAATGGATGAAAAAAAAAAACAAATTAAACGAAAAAAAAAAATATCTAAGCTTATAGGGTTTTTTTTTGAGGTGGGAAATCATACAGTGACTTCTTCCGCTCTAAGATAGAGCGAAAGACCGTGTCAAACTTTTACTGACACAACCACACTTCTGTCCTTCAGTTGCCCTTGGGGTTCTAGGACCACAGGTTTCCTTTTCAGAAATACTCTGTGGACATGGCAGGAACGCTTCGTCATTTTAGACTGCGGGACGGTTCGAAGGAGTCATCGCAGGAAAATAGGTTAGATTTAGTTCGTAAAAGTCTGACAATTCCTCTCGACCTAAAACATCCTTTTTTGAAAGTCGGTTAAAAAAAAAGCATAAATTAAGCGTTGATTGTACGTGCATGTGTGATTGTTTAGCGAGACCGTGACAGGATTGATCCCACTCGAAGAGGAAGGCATCAGGAAGGTAACCGTTACTACGTCTAAAACGACAAAACCCTACCTGCAAAATTTCATGTAAGCTGAACTTAAAGGCCTCCCTCAAGTGTCGCCACAATGAAGGCCAAGCTATTGGAGGCCTATGACCTACAGTGGACGTCTTTCGATAATGATGATGATTTGAAAAAAAAAACACTAAAAGGATTAAAATAACTTTAATTTTTCGAAATTACTTTCGGTGTTTCTCGGTATCGTTTGTTTGTTGTTTGTTGTTTGTGTGTTTGAAATTAAAATTATTTTTATCCTTTTAGTGTTTTTTTTTTAGTGAAGTCATTAATTTATTTTTTGTAAAAAGCTTTTTATTTCCCACTTTTTAGTTGCGATACCATTCTAACCGGAGTGCCTATTTCTCATGACAACTCGAATTAACCCAAACACTGCTAGGATACATTGTTTTATTATGAAGTTCCTGTTTGTACCATCTTTCTTCCGGCTCCATCATCAAATCAGTTTGATAGTACCTACGTTATAGCTAAAGTGTACCTCATGACAATTCTAATAAGCCCAATCACGGCTAGGATTCATTGATTAATTACGGAGTTCCGGTGCCTATCTTCCGGCTCCATCATCATCATCAGATAACTTCCATTTTCAACATAACTATTCAGAGCCATTTATTTGTTTGTATTGTCATAGTCGCTTAACTATCTTCATTGTGATATCTATGTGAGTATGGAGTTCCGTTGGCCATTACGGGTTCTTAAGTTCTCGATGAAAATACCAAAATTACTATATGGTAGCCCATAATATTTGAGGAGTTCCCTGGATTCCTCATGGATCCCATCATCAGATCTGGATTTTGAACAAAATGGTACCAATCTGGAAGCATATCCTTTAAAGGGAATTAAAAAATTTCAAACGGTCCATAAACGACGGAGTTCTGAGGTAACAAACATAAAAAAAATACAAGGGCATTGATAACCTCCTCCTCTTTTTGAAGTAGGTTAAAAATCACGGTCGCAAGTCGATCAAATTTCCCACTATAAAGTGGGGACTTTGATTTCCAATCGAGTGATTTCACGGAATAATATGGTACTGTGATCACGTACAGCTGTACGGTGATTACCGAGGTGGTTTAAGTGAGGTAAGTACCTCGCAATTTTTGGTCTGTTCCCAAAAGTACAGGCACTTTTTGAACGTTTTCTTTTTATTATTCATAGGCATACGCTGGACCACTATCCACTTGATGGTAAACGATGATGTGGTCGATGGTCGATGTGGATGATGGTGGAGCACGATTGCCTAGAAATAACCTCAGCTTGAAAATCTCTAGGTTATAGCTAACAGGAACACAAACTCGGGCAGGGAATTTCACTAGCTGTATGCTTAATGAACGTGTTCCCAAAACGTTTCCCTCCGTCTCCATAAATAGGTTTGCCTTTTGGTTATTTTGTTATGTTTTTCAATTGAGGTTAGAACTTAGTACATATTGAAACACATTGGTCACGGTTT
Source organism: Mythimna vitellina (assembly GCA_949316375.1). Taxonomy (NCBI): domain Eukaryota; kingdom Metazoa; phylum Arthropoda; class Insecta; order Lepidoptera; family Noctuidae; genus Mythimna; species Mythimna vitellina. The sequence continues at coordinate 8,090,078 of OX438703.1, read as the reverse complement.
CATACTCCCAAGAGTGTACTCCATTTTGGAAAAAGGTGTTACATTTACAGCTCGACCTTGCTCTCACAAGTTTATGGTTATTGATAGCTTGGAAACGATTTATTGTTATTGACTATATTAGTTGTTTATACACAGATGTGTTAGCACTTGAACTATCGATCCCTTCAGTACGATTGTCACTTTAGAGGTATGCAAAATAGAGTGTAAAGGCCCCCTCCATTGAAAATTGAAGATCTATCAACCAGACGTGTGTTTTGTCTCGTCCAGGCAACTGTCCAATAATTGATTTCGAGCTGTTGTCTATTCTGATTGCTGGGATAAATCTAGTACTAAGATTTTGAATAATGGTTCTTGCGTGGCGTAATGCTGGATGCGAGACGCATAGGAGCATTCTTTGTGGCGACACTCGGGGAAGGTCTATGTCCAGTAGTGGCGATGGATATCGCTACATCATAATTATTTTTGTACCAAAATTTGGATAAAATTTCATGTATATACTAGTAATTTTTTACGGTCTTTCTCAGACGTATAAAAATATTTATCTAAGGGCCCGCGGCCGCGCGACTTTACTATTTACATGGAATAACAAAACAGCACGGAAGCAGCGCTGCAGCCGCGCTGCAGTCGTTGGGCACTTTGCGGCTGATTTGAAGGCGCCCTTAATCTCAATTACAAGTAGGTTACCAATCAGCAACTGGTTTAGACGCAGTCACCACATTAGTACACACAAAAACTTAATAATATTCCAGCTGCAGATTGTACATATTTATGAAAGGTTGGAACTAGATACGCAGACATTTACTTAGTACCTATACCTGTGCTACATGTTAATGCTTAATTTTTGGTTGAGGTAAAAGATCAGCCTTAGGGCCACGAGCAGTGTTAACTAGGCGTTTGGATAAAAAATGTTATTAGAATACGCTATCATCATCATCATCATTTCAGCCGAAAGAAGTTCACTGTTGGACATAGGCCTCCCCCAAGCGACGCCACAACAACCGATCCTGTGTGTCTCGCCACCGCACTCCCGCGACTCTCACCAGGTCGTCGGTCCACCTTGTGGGAGGCCTTCCAACGCTGCGTTTTCCGGTGCGCGATCGCCACTCTAGAACCTTTCGGCCCCATCGACCGTCCGTTCTACGAGCAATGTGCCCTGCCCACTGCCACTTTAGTTTGGCGATTCTGCGGGCTATGTCGGCAACCTTGGTTCTCCTGCGGATATCTTCATACGCTAGCCCTGGTGCTAATTGACTTATCTACACTAATATAATAAAGAGGTAAAGTTTGTTTTCCTGGTTTTTTTTTGTTTGTAGGAGGTAATGAAAGCTCTGAAAGTACTGGTCCGATTAGTAATTTTTTTTCTCCGATAGAAAGCTGCTTTATTCCTGATTGTCATAGGCTATTTTTATGTACGCGAGCGAAACTGCGGACAAAAGCTTCATTCAAAGAGTAAATATAGGCTTAATTAATAAATTCATTTACACAAATAGATGTTAATTGTTACTCGAGAAGGGAATTGTTATTCTTGTTCCGATACAGATACAATAATATCGTTTAACTTCGATTTCATATGTTCTCGTGTAGTTACAGATAGCTACGTAACATAAATAGGTTTATTGTGGTTTATTTATGTAGTCAGTATTGTGTAGCAGTTGATGCGACGCCCACCTGCATTAGTACCGTACCGTTAAACACAAAGGAATTAAATTTGCCATGATACCAATGTTGTTTAAGTAATTGTGCTCTTTGAAGTTGTTTATGATAACAAGTTAAATGGTTGGTTTATCTATCGCTTATTTTGAGCTTAAAATGACGTCTTAATTTCCCTACGTTTTAGCATAAGCGATCAACACATTACATTAGCCGCCGCGACCCTGACCCCGACTACCAACCACGGTAGGCACGGGCTTGCGGTCGACGAGTAATGCTCCACTGTAATGGGCACCGTCTGCCCGTCCGGTAATCGTCCGGATCAAGCCGAAGTCGTCGACAGCGCGTAGTGTTCCACGCGCTCCTCAATGAGATGCCAGCAAGCCGTAAGGACCCAACAGGGCCAATGCCTGCTTTTTTTTTTTTTTTTTTTTTTCCCGGTGGGAAAATCATCTTATGACATCCCCCGCTCTTGGGCGGGGCGGGAGATAGTGTCAGACTTTTACTGACTAAAAACCCACTCCTGTTCCTTCGTTGCCTTTCGTACCAGGGCCGAGTCTTCCTTTCAGAATCAGACCCTTGGCCCCAGTAGGCTTCGACCCTGCTGGGCCCCTACAGTTGCTGACATCTCCTTGAGGTGCGCGTGGAACAATACGCGCCGTCGGTAACTTGGGCTCGGTCCGGACGGTTACCGGACGGTCGGACGGCGAGCCACCCATTGCTCGCCGTCCGCGAGCCCGCGCCTACGGTGGCCGGTAATCGGGATCGGAGTCCCGGCGGCGGTTGGGGCGTGAAGACCGCTGCCTCACGCGATCGGCCGCCTCCTTTGCTAGCATTACTGCATCGTAGAAGGAGGCGACCGCCTGCCACTCCTCCTCGCTCCGGAGCATGGCCTGAACCAAGGCCCGGCGCGAGAGATCGCCGCCGCCAATCGCCCCCACGAGGACACGGCGTTGCTCTGCCCAAGCGGGGCACACCTCCACCGTGTGCTCTACCGTATCCTCCGGGCGGTCCACACAGTGGCGACACCCGGGCGTCGTTTCCGCACGAATCCGGTGCAGAAACCTCCCGAACTTACCATGTCCGGTAAGGACCTGCGTCATGCGGAAGGTAAGGACGCCGTGTTGCCTTTCCAGCCACTCCTCAAAGAGGGGAATTACCGCCATGATTATGGCGTGCCCAGCACTGGGTTGCGACAGTCGCTGTCGCCATTCCACCATGAGACCCCGCCGGAACTCTGCCCGCCATGCCGCGACTTGTCGTGGCAGTGGAGTTTCGCCCCGACGTTGCATCTCCACGCGCAGATCGTTCATGTGTGCAAGGCCTGATGCTTCCAGATCCCATGGTGACTGGCCAGCAAGGAGGCTCGCCGCTTCGCGGGAAATCGTCCGGTATCCCCGCACCATCCGTATGGCCATGACCCTCTGGCACGCGTTCAGCTGGGCCGCCGGTCGCTTTCGCAGTGACGGCACCCAAACCGGCGCCCCATAAAGGGCCATGGACTGGACGATGCCTGCGTAGAGCCTCCGGCAGGAGGCGTCTGGACCTCCGAGGTTGGGCAAGAGCCGCTTGAGGGCAGCCCCAGTCCGATTCAGTTTGGGGGCCAGACGTCGGAAGTGCTCCTCAAAATTCCACCGGCTGTCGAGGACGAGTCCCAGGTACTTCATCGTCGACCCGACGCCGATGTGAACTCCTCCTACCGTTAATTGGGAATGCCGAGGCGGTGCGCTCCGAGGGCCGTGAAAACACATGGCCTCAGACTTGTGCAGCGCCACCTCGAGTCCCAACTGCTGAATCCTATCAACGACTATCGCAACCCCGCGTGTCGCTAATTCGACCGCCGCCTGGTACGACTCTCCCCGCGCCAGGACCAGCGTGTCATCTGCGTAGCAGATCACGCTGACCCCGTCAGGGAGGTTGCCGCGCAGCACGTAGTCGTAGCCGATGTTCCACAAGGGCGGTCCTAGTACCGATCCCTGCGGAACACCGCACGACATCTCTCGCCGTTTCCATTCTCCCTGGTGACCGGGGTAGATGATGTACCTGTCCGACAGGTAGGCCTCGATCACGCGACAGAGGTAGTCGGGCACCCGGTGATATCGGAGTGCCGTCCTAATGCTACTCCAGGGCAGGGAGTTGAAGGCGTTGGCGATGTCCAAAGACACCGCCACGACACACCTGCCCTGGGACACCGCATCCCCCGTCGTGAGAGCTCGCACGCGCATGATGGCGTCCACCGTGGAGCGCCTCCTGCGAAAGCCGAACTGGCCGTCCGCCAAGTCCGGTCCCAACCGTGTTAGATGCGCGACGAGGCGGTCTGCAATTACTCTTTCAAAGAGCTTGCCCACCTCGTCGAGCAGCACAATGGGCCGGTACGCGGACGGAGAGTCCGCAGGGCGCCCCGGCTTTGCGATAAGGACCAGTTTCCCCGTCTTCCAGCGAAGTGGGAACTGGCCCCTCTCCATGCATGCGCTGAAGAGCCCTCTTAATCGAGACCCGAGAGCCTCCATGGCCAGGACCCAGGCTTTACCAGGCAAGCCGTCGGGTCCTGGGGCGGTATTCTTGGCACTCAGCCTTCGTACCGCCACACTCATCTCTACCTCAGTCACCTCCGGAGCATTGTCATCGTCATCGCCATCGTGATCCGCGTTAGACACCGCTGGTGGCGGAGCCATGAGCGGGGGAGAGTGTTCCCCTCGCGCAGGGAACAAAGTGCTCACCACACCCTCCACAATCTGGGGCCGAAAACTCTGCGTGAGTGGGGGAGCCCAGGGGCGGAGTTTGTCCCGCACCACCTTGTAGGGGCGTCCCCACGGGTCTCCGTTCAGAGTCCCCAGCCACACGTTGTAAGCCTCCAACTTGGCCCGCTTTATTTCCGCTCGGAGGGTGCGCTTTGCCACTCTGTACCCCTCGTACAGCTCCGCCTCCCTGGCCTCTGCATCCGGCGGGCGGATGCGGCGACTGCAGTGTCTGGCGTACCGGCGCCGCGCGGCATTACACGCATTGCGCAGTGCCGCAATCTCCGGCGACCACCAGTACACCTGGCGCCGGGCACGTCCTGGCCGGACTCGGGGCATTGCCGCGTCGCAGATTTGCGACATGGCCTCCCGGAACCACTCTGCCTCGACGTCTATTTCGACAGGCCTGTCCGGTGCTTGCACCCAGGCCTGTACCATCGCGGCTTCCAGGAGGAGCTCCCGGTCCAGCTGTTTCAGCGCCCAACGCGGACCACACGGGGTCTGTTGGACCGGCGCGGTCGAGGTCTGGCTGGAGACGTCAAACCGAATGTACTGGTGATCTGAGTACGTCTCCACCCCCTCCATGACGCGCCAGTCGACGACACGTGGTGACAGAGCAGGGCTGGCGAACGATATGTCCACCACTGACTCGCCCTGCATCCGCACACACGTGGGGACAGAACCCCGGTTTAGGACGACCAGGCCTGTCTCCAGAGCCCAGTCCTCCACCATCCGACCCCGCTGGTCTGTGTACCGGGAACCCCAAGCCAAGTTCTTGGCATTGAAGTCCCCGCAAACAACCACGGGGAGGGAACCAAACCCAGCGACGACGGCATTCAGCTCCATAAGGGAGATGTGGAGATCGGCGAGAGTTCTGTTCGGGGACAGGTAGACGCCTACCACTGCAATGTCCCCGAACCGTGCTGCTACGCAACCCCGTCCCCTCGTGACGGCCTCGAGGGACGGAGTACCGGCGGCGGGCGACGAAATTAAGGTCACCGAGCCGTCCCGGTCCTGAACCCAGTCTCCCCTGGGTAGGACATAGTACGGCTCGGAGACCACGGCGATGTTGGTCGACCACTGCGCCATGCTCTGGAGCAACAAATCCTGAGCGGAGGCGCAGTGGTTGATGTTCGCCTGGAGGAGACGTAATGGGGCCGTTATTGACAGTCCATTACAGTCTCCTCCCGAGCCCCACGTGAGGACTCTGCCGCGGGGGTCGCAGCGGCAACAGCAGCGGCAGCCAAAGACGAGGCTGCGGCGGTGAGGGCATTGGGGTGGATGGGCTTCTGGACCTTTCCCTTGGCTTTGGCGGGGGGGTCGCAGGACCTGCTTCCAGCCCGGTGGTCGGCCAGCTTGCCTGCCGCCGCACATGCGTAGCAGTGCGGCGTTGCACGGCATTCAACCGCCTTATGACCGGACTGACCGCACTGGAAGCAGCGGTCACTGCGGTCCACCTCCGCAGCCTAACAGGCCCCTACGTGGTGCCCCACGTGGCAGCGGTAGCACCGCAGAGGTCTGGGCTCCAGCAGTTTCACCTGCGCGGATACCCAGCCCACCAGAAGCCGTCGGCCCTCCCCGGTGATTGTCTTGGCCGCCGACACGGGGCAGCTAACCGTCACGGCTCGCATGCCCGTGCTGTCAGCGCGGATGGTGCCCGCCTGAACCTGCTCGGCAGTGCATCCTCCCGCTCCGACGATGGCGGCCACCACCTCATCCACCCTGACGGAGTCGTCCAAGCCCATGATGCGCATATCAATGCGCTTGGTGGGCCTGGACACTCGGGCCTCTTCCACGTCCAGGGACGCCCTGATCCTTGCGGCCAGGGCATCCGCGGCAGGGCCACTGGCCGCACCAGGGACCTCAAGCATTCGGGCCCCAGTTACGGTGCGCCTCATGCGGAAGCCCCTAGAGGCTCCAAGCTCACCAAGGTGGGGCAACACCGCCTGCTTCGCCTTCTCCATGACGGCGTCATACGTCACGCCCTTCTTTACCGCATCTGGCTGTAGTGTGATAACTACAGCCTCGGAATTCGGGGCGCGAAGTCTAGCCGCCATGGCCCGCTTTTTGCGCTGCAGTCGCCTCGCGCGCTTTTTGGCCGCCCTAGCCGTCCTGCCAGCCTTATTCTTGTCACCGACAACCGTCCATCCGGCGTCGGCCGAAGGTTCTGCAGACGGGGGAGGTGGCAGGGGCGGCCTAGCCGCCGCCACGGCAGGGGGGTTCGCCGCTTTAGCGGCAGATGCTGCTTTGACCCTCGTGGGAGGAGCAGGCTTCGCCAGCCGCTGCTGCTGCTTGGCCGCCGGGGCCGTCCTCGCAGGCTCCGACGTAACGGCCTCGCGCCTGGCTTGCCCCGATGGGCCCGCCTTAGGCGCAGCAGCCGGGGCCGCGGCGGCGGTGGCATACGACGCAGCCTTTCGCTGACCAGAGGCAGCGAGCGGGGGACGCAGTACAATCCCTTCTAGCACGGATAGCTGCTGCTGAATCCGTAGCTGGAACTGCTCCTGCTGCTGCTGCTGCTGCTGCCTAAAGGTAGCCAGCTCCTGGCGCACCAACATCAGCAGCTGGCCCTCCGACTCCGGCTGGGGCTGGGACTGGGACTGGGGCTGCTTTTGCTCCTGCCCCTGCGTGCATCCCCCTTTTGGTGCCTCTTCCTGGGGGCCGACTTTCTGGGCTCCGATGAGCTCGGCCCGGAGCAAAGCGATCCTTTTTTCGAGCCGCTTCTCGAAGGAGGCGTCCATAGCCTCCAAGATCGAGGCCGCGAACTGGGCGATGCCTCGCTTCTTTGAGCCCTTCTCCCGCTTTCTTGCTATGGCCGTTAAGGCTTCGACGACCAGCTCTCCGAGCGCCCTACGCGACTCCTCGGCGGAGTCTTCCCCGGCGTCCGGCACACTGCCAGACGGCCCCGAGGAGTCAGCCCTGACGCTGGTCGCTGCGGAACATCGGCCCTCCGCAGCGAGCCTCTCGGCTCGCTCAGCAACCTCCTGGGAAGTAAGCCCCCTCCCTCTTCCTACAGCTCGGCACGCACCCCGACTGCTGGTGGGGATCTTGCGGGCCGACACAAACTCCGCTTCGGAAGACGATCCGTCCTCCGGTTTGCCACGTTTCCGGTAAAAACGTGAGTTTTCACCGAAAACCACTTCTACCTCGCCGTCAGAGCTCTCTAAGCTCTCCTTCGATGCGGCGTCGGACTCCGACCGCCCATCTTTCTTCCTCCGTTCGTTATTTTTATTATTTAGTGTTTCCATTGCTGTTCCCACGAGTAAAAACTTTGTGTACCTGCTCAAAATAGTGGTCCGCACTAGAGACTAATTTAGCTACCCATTAGTCAAGCTAACAACCTCCCTCACGGTGCGCCGCCGCTTGGAGGTTTGGGGTAATTTCTTATAGAGGTTGTCTTCCTCGCGGCCCGGGCGGTTAAGCCAAGACCCTCGACCCCCATCAAAAGTCAGAAACATGACCTTGGACAATCTCTGGGGCTACGAGACTAACGGTGGCAGGAGGAGGACCAAGCCTTCCTCCTGCCTGCCCGGTGGCAGGGTAAGTGCACACCGAGCCCGCTCTTACTTCGCCACTATGCCTTCTGCTATAGCAGAGGGACACGCGTTGAAGTGTTCCTTCGGACAGAATATTCGCAGGCGGACATCGAGACCCCTTAGGCAAGAGTACCCAGGGGGAGTCGTTAGCCGCCTCCCAGGGTGCACCGTCCCGCAGACTGGTCTTCACTCCGGACGTATCCGCAAGGGAACTACAGCCTGCGGGCACTCGAGGAGGTTTTCTGTCGTAGCACCCCGGCCAATGCCTGCTAGGACCGCGGAGATTTTTCAGAAAAGGAAACCCTTCGTCTTAGAATGCAAAGCACAACTGAAGGACACAGGTGTTGTTTAATGAATAAAAGTTAGACACACCCTCCCGTTCGAGTCGGAGAGGAAAAATTCACTGGATGATTTCCCACCTTAAAAAAAAAAAAAACAGGTAATTGAGATTCATTCATTTCATTTTTAATTTCATTGAGGAAACTCGATAATGATAGATGAAACACATGTTACTAAAAGAGTTAGAGTATACATGTGGATGGGTGGAGAGGGAGAGGGAGGCCAAAGAAAAGATGGATGGGTTGTGTGAACAGTGATATGAAAGAAAAAGAAGTTAGTGATAGTATGACGGTTGACAGGATAGAATGGAAAAAAAAAAAAAAAAAAAAAAAAAAAAAAAAAAAAAAAAAAAAAAAAAAAACGTGTTGCGCCGACCCCAAATAAGATGGGACAAGGGCAGGAAGATGATGATGATGAGTGGAATGATATACAATGCGTTCCAAATAAGAATAGGATCGATTGCCATGTTGTGACGTCACGTCATACAGTCAAATCAAAGAATTATTGTAGCGAGCAAAACAAGAAATTATTTAAATTTAATTTATTTACGAACTGTGAACGAAAAAAGTTTAATCAGAATCTAGTTTTTCAATTTTGTTCATCTCTGAGTTCTTAAATTTTGCCCAATTTCTTGCGATTTGACAGTATGACGTGACGTCACAACATGGCAATCGATCCTATTCTTATTTGGAACGCATTGTAGTAAGTAGCATTACACAAATATTTTTATCGTACTGTTCGATAAATGGTCCTACTACATCATGAAGCTCTACTACGTAGTTTGATACAAAATTTTATGAGTATTTTTGCTTAGTTTTTTGTGCGGCAGTTTGTCACACGTGTTTAATTGATTAATTGCAATCTTACACGTGCTGTGTTTTATCTCACCCGTCAGCTGAAAAACACTGGGTTTATCTATGTGGTTTAAATTGACGTGGATAAGTGTTTTTTACAACCAATTTGCAAAATAAATATCATTTGAATAGACAATCCTATAAAAAATATTTGTATAGGTATATGGGTGCAAAGCCATTATTTGATTATTTTTTTATTTTATAATACTTATCACAATAAAACAACCTGTTTATTTCTTTTAAATATAGCATCAATCCTATTGAATTTATATTAGGATTTAATTTGATAACTTCTCTTCCAATTATTTAAAATCATGCGAGATTATGTTCGATTTGTAGATAAATATAAGGATTTCATTTGATAACTTCCTCAACATCTTGTTCAATTTTTATAACAATTTAACTAACGAGCTCCTTTCTAAATCTAAAAGATATTATAGCATCAGATTGAATTAGTGAGAACTTAACCAAACCACTTCCTTTTTATTTCGATAAAATATCAAAGCTGTGGTCACATTTAAATAAGAATTTACTGTGACAACTTTAGTTCTATTTATTTTAAACGCCCTTTGTTAGATTTGTGCTTGCCACTTTCTTTGTTTAAAAAACTATTGAATAAACACCTTGAAATATACTAAGGTAATTCTTTATCACCGCTTTATAACATTTCCTGCCATTCTATATTACTGTGACTGCGTAGTTTGGAGGAATATGTGTGATTATGACACCGATGGCGATCATACGCGGACATGTGCCTCATGTAAGTGGTAGTTACTTACTACTCTGTGAGAATTTTCTTTGAATACACAAACTCTGTTCTGCCCCCCTAGCCAAGTTACAACTGTTTCGATTCGATCCTCTTGTGTCGAGCGCCTCGAGTAGGACACGCCTCCGATTCCTTTGTTCTGACCAGTTCTGACCACGTGACTGAGCGTTGAGATGACGTCAGAACAAAGGAATCGGAGGCGTGGCCTACTCGAGGCATTCGACGCAAGGGAATCGAAACGAAACGGTCGTAACTTGGATAGGGGGCTGCTATATACTCAGTGGATACATTATCCTTTCCCTTTCTATTAATAGCATCTGAAGTAATAAGTACGTAACAAAAAGCAAAGAATGTTAGAACAACAAAGTTCAGGTAACTGTCTTTCCAATATGTGTTTGTTTTACGATTGTCTACCAGTAATGAGGAAAGTTTGGTAGTTGAAGATAATCAGAGTTTGTTTATGTTATTCGGTTTTATTAGAGACTGTGTTTGTGTTGACATGAGAATCACACGATAATTAGGTTCGAAAATACATATATTGAAATTTCAGCATAATGAATGGGCTCCGTTAGGCCTGCGTGATTGCTCGAAAGAGTAATTTTTTAACCGACTTCAAAAAGAAGAAGGTTCTATGTTCGACTGAAAGTATTTTTTTTTCTCGGTCGTCGGATTTCTCGGTCAATTGTGGACCGATTATAAAATGTTTTTTTTTTGAGTTTTAGGTTATGCGTCCGAGTTGGTCCCATAGAAATATTGTTACGATCTGATGAGGATCTTCGGAGATATGGAACGGAACTCCTCATAGGATCATAGCAGAACTGTTGTAACAAGTAAAATGGCTTTGTTTATTTTCATTGTAGCCGATGACTGACTGAAAGAGGGTATGTATCAAACTCATCTGATGATGAAGCTGGAAGGTAGACACCGGAAGTCTGTAATAAATTAATGTAACCTAACCGTGATTGGGATTATTAGTACAATTGTCACGGGATGCACTCTGGCTGTAAGGTACTATAGAGCTAATCTGATGATGAATAGCTGAGGGGTACAACTAAAAGTAGTTGTGTGTAAAAGATTTTTTTTTTTACTTTTTTAAAAAAAAAATACAACTGACTTCAAATTAAAGTTATTTTGTACTTTTTTGTTGTTTTTTTTTTACGTTGAAGTCGGTTGTATTTTTTTTTGTAAAAAGTTTTTTTTAATTCACTTTCTGACCAGATGACAAAACGTGAACCATAAGGACTGGTTTGATAGCTTTGCCAATAGGATAGTAGAGTATCTGAGGAAAAAAATAAAAAAGTGTCTGCTAATTTGCGGCTGAATTATGCAGAAGCATCAAGCTCCATCGTATAACGGTTTAGAATCTTCTCCAGACAGAGACGAGTTCGTTTAAACTCGTAGAATAGTTTAGTGGTTGCACTCCAATATTGATAGCATCTTGTTCCACAGACACAACATAATTAAACGCTGTTTTATTCAGCTGTGGTTCATTCGCAGGATTTAGGATCGGAGGTTTTTGACGTAATTCCTTTGAATGAAGTTCAGTGGTTGTTTTAATTATTCGCAAATCGATTCCTATGGATACTGTGATGTAAATTTTTTGCAGTTTTCTATCTTAAGTGTCTGCGCGAGTGAACAATATGTGAAATCATTACAACAGATGCAATCTCGGTAAAATGCAGTTGAAAATTTTATTGTAGTGTTGACTACCTCAGCGAAGTTTGCCGATAAGGTTGCTGCCAAATACAACAATAACATTAGAATGTCAATCTATATTCTAATGGTAAACAAATTAATTAATTAGAAACATATAATGTTTATTATTCCGTCTGAAAGACTTTGTATAGTTACCGGCACGGATCTTAAGCCCTGACTTCTACAGTTCTACTTGCACAGAAGCACGCAGAAGTGAAATATCGGGTCGCTTTGGTGGTATGAAGAGAGATGCGGGCGGGGAGTGAAATCCTTGTACATTGATTGGCTTGCCGATATTGTACAATGCGTAAAACGATACCGTTTTTTTGCCGAGCGCTCAAGATTCGTGCCACTATCTGAATCCATGGTCAAGAAAAAAATAGAAAAAGCAATTTTTTGAAACGCATAGATACTAGATAGTTAAGACGTTTTTGTTGAAGTTGTGTATTCAAAATTCATAAACCTCTGACTTGAAAATATCATCGCTTTGATATCCGATCTCATACATATATATGAGAAATGTAACTCAATATTTCTATCATATTAATTTAGCAAATGACGCGACAGCGTTTTCAAATCCCGTTGGATTAGAACCAGAATTTCTATTTGTTTAGGAATCCATTATTGAACTCTCCATGTTTGTTTTCACATTCAGCCGATGTTGTTTAGTCAGCAAAACAAATGAATCGATTCGGTTACCGAATATGAGTGGAATTGCGAGATAGTAAGCATTCGAAGAGTTTACCATTAGTGCGCTGAGTGCTAGTAGATTATCGGGTATATTCCAAGATAACCCGCAAAATCATAAAAAAAGTCATTCAATAGGGTAACACGAACCGAGAGGATGGTATTGATGATTTTAATTATTTTAATTCCGTAAATAAACACGTATTACGCCCGATAATCACATTTTAATCAACATAAAACTTGATACTGATTCACAAATCGCAAAAAAAAAGAAAAACTTTAAAATTGAATTTTGAAAGCTACCCTGGCGCGAGCTTAGAGCGGGCCAGACAGAGTGCCGAACGTCATAAACGGTTTGATTGCGTTAACGTAACACAAATTCGCACTACGCACTCTGATTGGTTAAAAACTTGGAGCGTGCCAATTGGAAATTCAAACCTCATAAACATACCATTTCAATGGGAACCGATACTTTTCCGGAATTTTTTTGTTCGAATTTCATTTTACCGAAAACTATTGACCGATGTCTTTTTTGCCATATGCATTATTTGATATATTTTTAGATCATCGAAGTATCATGTGTCATAGGTATTATTTAACCGAACTATTTTTCGCCGATTTACAAAATAACTTTTTGCTATTGGACGAAGCCTCTTTTGAACTTTTTTCATTTGCCAAACAATTTATTTGTTATATTTTCACCACACCGAAACAACATTTGACGGAATTGGGATGGACGGTTACTTGGTAGCATTTTCAATATTAAATTAAAATAGTGTCATAAAAGGTCAATATGTTGTGCTACAAAATTTAGTGACAGAAATGAATCGCTGCAAAACCGACTTCACACAGTCTTACATCTGCCCTACCCCTAGAGTGTAATTTAATTCCGCGTAGGCGCGGAGGGGTAGGGCGGCCCGCGAGTTGAGGAGCAGGTGGTGAGCGTTAAAACCATCTGCGACGATAAGCTTGCGTGGGGCCGCCCAAACCCCGCAGCGCCGGAGCCGTGACAGGAACAATGCTTGCTGCATGCCTGCTGCCTGCTGCATGCCTGTTGCATGTTGCATGCCTGCCGCATGTTGCATGAATACTGCATGTTGCATGCCTGCTGCATGCTGCTTACCTGCTGCATGTTGCATGCCTGCTGCACGCTGCATGCCTGCTGCATGTTACATGCCTGCTGCATGCTACATACTTGCTGCATGTTGCATGCCCGCTGCATGTTGCATGCCCGCTTCCATGCTGCATGCTTAAAGCAAGCATCCTTGTTTGCATGCTTACTACTAGGAACTATTAAAACCACTTTTGTTCATAATCATCTGTATTATTAAGCGCCATTACATACAACAAAACACACAAACAGCAAAAACAAAACAACAAAAATTAGAGATGAATAGTGTGCACAAACTGTCTAGGCTTTCGGTGAAATGAAAATATGGTAATTAAAACAGTGTCATAATGAATGTTCGAAAACATAATACTTCGAACAAATGTTATTTCGGCTAAGTGCACCATCGGTGAAAAGTTTTTCGACCAAATGAAACGTCGGAGTAACGAAAAAAATCGAATTGATAATAGGTCAACTGATACAGTGGCAGACGTGACTTCGATGAAATAAAAAAAAAAAACGAAACGATAATAGTTGAAAAGTTTTAGGTGAAATGAAAGTCGGTCAAATATTTTTCGAACTTATGATAGGTAACCCATGTCAATCACGTTTGTATAAAATAAACTCGCTTTTGGCACTCTGCACAAAACCACGAATACTATTATTTGCAAGTAAGAGAGCGGTGAAAACACTTGCTAATGAGTACTAGACTAAAACCATTTGTTTAGTTTACTAAAAGGTTTTTATAGCTGGTGGATTACAAAGCTATGAGTTTTTGTTAAGACGGCCATGAGCTCATTAAGCGCTAGTACTCCACGGAAAACAACGAAGTATTAAAAGTTGAGAGCAGTGGTACAGTGGTAACCAGGAGTAGGGATGGCCTTGACCATTACGAGGCCTGGAACTGCAAATCTTTGCGAGAATAAGCGATAGTATATTTACTATAAAAGGTGTCCTACAATCGATCCTTAAGGAATACTCGGCCAATTTATAACCATGTGTACAGGTTTGAATGCTTACGGAAATATACTATGAGAACTATCTCAATAAGTTCCCACGTAAACCATTAAACGTGATCTTTCTCAGAAACGGTTTGTATTCGACCATCGAGAACCTTTTAAAAATCCGATATATACCTATATACCTATAACCAAACCTGAAATAGCGAAAAAAATCAGCTGCTCAATACATTTTGCGAACATAAACGTAGGGAACAGCTGATATTTTTTCGCTATTTCAGGTTTGTTCCCATAGTAAAAGTTGTTCATAACGAGGAGTACAATGTCCCCTCGAAATTAACAAAGTTAATTTTTTAACACCTTATAAATAAAAGCGAAATACCACTAATTGATTAATCACAAAATCTCAGAAACTATAACACCTAAAAACTTAAAATTTGCCAGGTAAGGTCCGTATAGGGTGTAGACATTCGCTAAGAACGGATTTTACGAAACTCTAGGGGTAGAACGGAGGTTGGAAGTTTGTATGGAAAAATCGACTTCTACGCGGAAGGAGCTGCTGGCAGAAGCTAGTCTATATATATAAAAGGACCATCAGTTACTGACTAATATATTAACGCGCAGCCAAAATTACTGGAACTAAGAACATAAAATTTTGCACAAGGCTTCTTTTTATGACGTAGGCGAGCCTAAAATTGGATTTTTGGAAATTCAACTTTGAAGGGGGTGAAAAGGGGAGTTTCATTTGTATACAAAATCTTCTTCTATGTACTAATATACTTGAAAGTTAGTACAAATAGTTACCATAAATAATAAAGATTGTCATTATGTAGGTAATTGTTTTCAGAACTACTCCCAATATAACAGCAGAGGTTTTAAAGATTTTATGGAAGATTTTTATTTCTTGGGTTAATAAACTTGAAACTTGGCACTAATTCTTATCAAAATCTCTATGGTCCGGACCAAGCGTTTTGTCTCGTCGTTTATAGCGCGTACATCGAGGGACTGGAACAATTTGCTTGCTGCGGTCTTCCCGTCTGAATATAATTTAGGTGTCTTCAAGGCTAGAGTGAATAGGCTCTTAACGAATTAGTGCGCCTTACCATTAAGGATTGCATCACTACTTACAATCAGGTGGGATCACTGTCAAGCAATGTTTTATACCAATTTCAAAAAAATTTGGGCAAGTGCAAGTCGGACTCGCGCACTGAAGGTTCCGTACAAACTTGAAAGGTAAATTGTGTATTAAAAAAAAAAAAAACTACTAACTAGATCTCATTGAAACCAATTTTTGGTGGAACTTTTCATGGTAATGAAAAAAAAATCTTGATGCAGTTCACAGAATACATCTACTTACCAAGTTTCAACATTATAGTTCTTATAGTTTCGGAAAAAAGTGGCTGAGACATACGGACGGACAGACAGACAGACTGAACGAATCTATATGGGTTCCGTTATTTGCCATTTCACTAAGGAAACCCTAAAAAAATAAGGCTTAATTTTCTCGCGAATGAAGTCGATCGCAAAGTACAAGTATATCTATATAATGTTTATAAAGATAGGTTCTACTAAACCATATAGGTGCCAACAACATTTTCCCTGTGCCTGTAATGTACGTGCTTACCTAAAACCATTTGACCTCGACATCTATAAGAGACGTTAGGACGCCCCTATTTTCTCGAGTCACTGCGAACTAATTTTCTTAGAGCATTTTCACACGACCGACTGAAGGTTAACTACGGTCTAGATAGTCAGACTTACGTGGGATGCCAATAATGAATTAATAAGGTCAGACTACTAGGCTGACCTCGTCTAGAAAATATTCCTACCAGAGGCTTTCGTAGGTAAAATATCTCTATATATATATATGAATTTGTTTGTTTAGGCAACTTTTGAACAATAGAAACCTTATATATATAAGTAAAAGATAAAACACTGACTGATATATCAACAAACAGCCGAAATTATTGGGACTAATCGCGGGGGTCGACGCGCGCCCAGCCTGTTACGATAAATGTAGTAAAATTGTGGCGGGGAGAGCACGCGCTCTTTTCTGCACTAGTGCGGAAAACAGTCTATTGCATGCCTAAAAGCGGTGGGATAAGAGCGGGCTTTCGAGTGAGTGTATTGAAAAATATATATTATTCTTTGAGTTAATAAACTTGAAACTTGGTACAAAATGTAACCGAAACAAATAATAAACTCAGTCATTACTAGTTTTACAAAACTACCCTCAAAATAAGGTTTAAGGGATGTTTTTAATAGCATGCGGATTTTATCACGCATGCGGGTTTGCTCCGCACGCGTATCCCTCGCAAATGTCCATTTCGTACAAGTATTTATTGTAATGCGTGGAATACGCATGCGAGACGCATTTTTGCATTTTGAAATTTTCTACATGCGGAGCAAATCCGCATGTGTGATAAAATCCGCACGATATTAAAAACACCCGAAGGGGTGTTTAAGTTTTTATGACAACATTCTTGCGAATGAAGTCGCGAGCAAAGTACTAGTATCAGTATAATTTCAGATAACTTTTAGTACCTAACATAAACCAACTTAAAATAAAAGACATCAGCAGTTATCTTTAATGATATTGTGCTGAGAATGGTTCCATTCCGTTAAGTCTATTCTGTTTAATTATGCAGTGATTAAATAAAGTTAAATGAGCCATTGAATTTTCAGCGTTAAAGGATATTGCTTTTATTAGCTCTGGATTTTTTCTGGAACACCGAGTTCGATATTATACAAGTAAAGTAACTGGATGTTAGTATCATTTTTTTCTTTTTTTGGATGGTTTATCATTAAATACCTGATCCAGATCTGCGTAGACCGGCAGAGATTGTCAGACTATTACTGAAGAAGGCCCACCCATTATAAACTAGTGCGATTCACCATCAACGATTGCATCACTGCTTACTATACCACCAGGTGGTATCGCAGTCAATACTGCCCCCCTAGCTAAGTTACGATCATTTCGTTTGCGTCGAACGCTTCGAGTAGGCCACGCCTCCTATTCCTTTGTTCTGACCACGTGGTTGAGCGTTGAAATGACGTCAGAACAAAGGAATCGGGGGCGTGGCCTACTCGAGGCGTTCGACGCAAACGTAACGATCGTAACTTGGCTAGGGGGGCTGGTTATATAATTTAAAAAAACCGTGTTTACATTGTGTAACATGGCTTCAGATAACATTCACTTGGCAGACATCTTTGTGACATGCTTATTTACTTTGGTAGGTATTGCATTCGTTGTAGGTGTGGGTTTTAGTCAGTAAAAGTCTGAAACTGTCTTTGTCAGACTTAATCACTTTAAAGCGGGGAAAAAAAATTGCACATATCGAATTAGGCCACCCCTTTTTAACTGACTTCGAAAAAAAGGATGAGGTTATCAATTCGGTTGTATTTTTTTTTATGTGAGTTACCTCAGAACTCCTTCGTTTATGGACCGATCAGCAAAATTTTTTTTTAGGATATGCTTCCAGATTGGTCCCATTTTTTTCAAAATCTAGTTCTGATGATGGGATCCATGGGGCATCGAGGGATCTACTCAAATATATATGTTTCTTGGTATTGTTTATTTCCTATTTAACACCGACTTTCGAAATTAAGGTCATTTTGATTTTAGTGTTTTTTTGGGTGTTTGTTTTTTTGTATAAAAATTTTTATTTGACCGTTTGTTAATCAATAACTACAATCTGGAGATGATTCTAGTCGTATATACTGTAGTCGTGTGCTACCCGACTCTGTTAGAGATTACAAGACAATAGGTGTATGTATATTAATTTAATTTCTTCTCCATTTTCAATTTTATCTTCTTCTATCAGGTATTCTATTATTCTATCGGCTGAATACTTACTGTTACATAACAACATATATCTGTTGTAGTAAGAAATAAACTGAAAATATTTATATAACAACATTGTTTGCAATATTTTTATTAACCTGTTTCGCATATTTGTCGAAGCAGTTCATCTAGACATAAAATTATGTGTTTGATATCTATGTAGGTAACCACATTCTGCCGGTATTTTGTGTTTGAGAACAAATACAAAATAACGGCAGCATGTGCAGCGTCTATAGGACGAGAAAATGAAGGTACCTTTTGTTTTATTCAGCGCGACATTATTATAATGAGACAAGTTAGCGTAAACAAGATGAACGTTATTACAATGTTTTTAGGTGAGGTGTTTCATGAATTATTCTGATCTAATTTGCATCGCCACCTGCTACAAAGCAGTTCATTGGTTAACATTTTTTTTATAAAAGGAATCGGTCATACTTTTTTTTTGTGTATGATAAATTTTCATTCTTTTCTATCATTTATTTATTACATTCAAATTATACATTCATAATTTATCATATCCTACTATTACTAAATAAATAAATATAAAATGCGATTAACTAGTACCTCCCTAATATCCAACTATCATCACTGCACAATAATTTGTAAATTCGCTAGAATTGTGAATTGTGAGCCGTGTTTGGAATTATTAGAATTATCATAAGATGCACTTTGGCTATAAGGTACTATCGAACTGATTTGTTGATGGAGCCGGAAGGTTTTCACAGGAACTCCGTAATTAATTAATGTATCCTAGCCGTTCATAATAAAACAATTTAACTTATTAGTGTTTAGGTTAATTGGAATCGTCATGAGAAATAGGCACTCTGTTTATAAGTTTATCGCAACTAAAAAGTGTGAAATAAAAACTGTTTTACAAAAAAAAATAACCGACTTTACTAAAAAAAAGAACACTAAAAAGATCAAAGTAACTTTAATTTCAGAAGTCGGTGTTAAATATTCTAAACAAACAATACAAAGAAACACCGACTTCCGAAATGAAAGATATTTTGATCCGTTTAGTGTTTTTTTTTTTTTAATGAAGCTGGTTATTTTTTTTTATACAAAATGTTTTTATTACTCATTCACAAAATTTTAATTTCTCTCTGGACCCAGTTCTGATGTCTACACAGAATTGTGTCCCACTTCACGAAATTACGTAGAAATTTATATAAGCTAGTCTGCTATAAATTTAACGTAATTCTAAGAAATGTAACTTCACGAGTTCCATTTCGTAGAACGTCTCACATTGTAATTTATAAAATGTATTATTATAACTTATGGTTACATTTATGATTATTTTTATTGTACTTTTTAATACAATATTGACCAGTCTACACTGTCTTTACATAATATCTACTTATGCTTTTTTTTCCGGTGGGAAAATTATGCTGTAATATGGAATTATTGTAACAACAATTTTTTTAAAAGAGTAACCATGGAGTTTCTTGCCGGTTCTTCTCCATAGGAAACGACCAATTTGGAACCGTGCACTAGCTTCTGACGTTTTATAGTTGCCCATGTAGGCTTATGTGAAATAAAAATCTTTTGACTTTGACTTTGATTTAACCTTTTGAGTAGCGTAATTAGAGACACAATAGAAAGACAATGATCCCTTTCTCGCTCGAGGTTTAATGAACTAGTAAGAATATTTTTTCAAATTATAATGTCAACCACCAGCGAAACTTAAGCATACGTAGCAACAGTTAAATTCAGGAAGCTATACACTGTATGAGTAACCACAACCCCTTTGGGGAAGGTAGTGTTCACAATTTCCCCTACTTTGTACAGTGTTGTACAACAGCGAACCGGGAGTCGGTACTAACCACGACTTAGTTCAACCACAACAAAGCAGATTACTTCAAAGCTGTATATTAATACAGTTCTGATCTGTTATTATTAGTTGTGATTAATGTTAACCATCGTTAACTGGTTATTGTGAATTAATGTGAGAAGTTTTGTCGTTTATTTGACACATTGCTTTAACTATTTAGCTGTTAACAAATATTATGAAAGTTACCTATATTTCTTCAAATATAGGTAGGTTCTGGAATGGCGACCACGTACCGGAAGACGCAGAGTTGGAAGGCCTCCCACAAGGTGGACCGATGACCTGGTTAGGGTTGCGGGAATCCGATGGATGTGAGACGCACAGGACCGGTCATTGTGGCGACATTTGGGGGAGGACTATGTCCAACAGTGGACGTCTTTCGGCTGAAATGATGATGATGATGATATTTCTTCAAATAATGCTATTATGACTGCTTCAAGAAGCTACAGGGTATTTTATCGTCCAACATACCAGTGTCTGCACACTGAATAAGCACCTCCACACAATAGGCATCGCCATGTGCAGAGCATGTTTGGAGGGGGAGGAGTCAATTGCACATGTGCTCCTAGACTGCACAGGCGTAACTGAAATACGTACACGAACCTTAGGATCCCCGAACTCCCTTACTGATGCTCTGAAAAACCAAAGAGGTCTAATCTGTTTTTGGAGAGAGGTGGGCTGGTTGGAATGAGCCCACCTAAGGTTATGGCCGCCATGGCCCAAGTACAATGGTCCACATTGGACTAAGTGCGGAAACCATACCTAAATAGATAGATAGACATAAAAGTGTCTCAAGACGAAAGTTTATGGACCAGTGTGTGTTGCCACTGATAACATATTTGTCTGGGTCTGAAACGTGGTCGCTCACAAAGAGCTCATCAGTAGGATTGAAGACAGGCAAAGGGCAGAAGAAAGGGCTATACTCAGAGTTTCCTTGCGTTATCAACCAGTAAGAGAATCAAGGTTACCGATATAGCTCGAAAAATCTCTAAAATTAAGAGGCAAAGAAGGAAAAGTTCAGGAGTTACGACAGCGTACCTGAGGACGCGGTTTTAAAAAGATTCCCATAAGATTGATTGAATGATTTCTTCCATTCTGCCCTGTCGCTCGTCATGCTATAACTAACTTCCTTTTCTTTCATATCACTCTTCACACAATCCATCCATTTTTTCTTTGGTCTCCCTCTCCATCCATCCACATGTAAACTCATAACTCTTTTAGTAACATGCGTTTCATCCCTCCTCTTCACATGACCATACCAAGGCAAACGATTCCCCTTCAACTTTTCAGTCACTGGCGCCACTTTCAAACTTCCCATAATATATTCATTTCTCACTTTATCCATTCTCGTCACACCACACATCTTCTTTTATACTTATGTATTAGTTTATTATTTTGTAAGATTATTTGTGTATTTTATCTATGGGCCTTAGTTTCCTGATAATAAATGATTATTATTATCATTAATAATAATAATTGAGTAACACGATATCTCTTGATTAGACTTTTGTCAGATTTCCTGGCTTCTGAAGTTCTGACTATACGTAATGACTGTCAAAGATCTTCAAATGACAGCTGGGACCAACGGTTTTACGTGCTTTTCGAAGCACGGAGGAGTCTCGATATGTTAAGTTGGTCACCCATCCACAGAGCAACCTAGGCAAGTGTTGCTTAACCTTGGAGGTGGACCCTTGCGGTAGTTATTACTTGGCTGAATAATAGATAACTTTGGAGTATTAAAGTGAATTATAATGTGAGTTTGGATTGAGAGAGAATTATTTCCTTTCAAACCAAGAACACAAGTGCCTATTGACAATGAATAAATACCAATTTAAGAAATAGCGTAGAATAAATTCAAAGTACAATTCCGTGTCTCTAACGAAACGATATTGCTCCCCGAGGCAGAGCAATGTTCTGTAAATAGCAAAGTTTAATCCACTGCGTCCATTTGTTCATTAAAATTGCATAGATTTTACAGAACTTTAACATTAACCCGCAATTGTAAGTTTAACGATTGTTTAGCAAACAAAGGTGGCAAACTGTAACCTTATTGGTAACTAGCTTTTGCCAGCCGTTTTGCCTCTGTGTGTATATTGGAGAAACCTAATTTGGTTTTAATTGTAGGTCGCGGGTTCAAACCCAGCCAGGCGCATTACTTTGTGTAATTTATTTCATCACCACTGCTCTCAAAACGCTGAAGGAAAACATCGTGAGGAAACCGGCATGTCTTAGAACCTAAAAATTCGAAGACATGTGACATCCACCAACCCGCACTGGGCCCGCGTGGTGGATTACGGCCCATTCCCTCTCCTAGAGAAGAGGCCTGAGTCCCAGCAGTGGGAACATTATAAGGCCGACTATGCTATGCTATTTTGGTTTCTTCATATAAAATAGTTTTCATAAACGGGGATCTAAAGTTAGGCTTTTTGCTCAATAACCGTGGTTATCTTAAAAAAATGGCAAAAGAAAACTTCTGATCAATATAAAACAAAATAAATTTAAAAAAAAACCGGTCAAGTGTGAGGCGGACTTACGTACCAAAGGTTCCATGCAAAGTTATGTATGTAAATAGTTTGATTCCCGGATTGAATCTCGAAGGTTTTTCTGAATCGCAAAAAAGTAATTATTTTGTGGTGTAAGTAACTACAAATTTATAGTTTTCAGTCTTTTTCCTTTCCTTGTGCTATAAGACATTGGGTCTTGAAAATTTTCGGGATTCTAGGTCAATGGAAAGTATTTCCTTGCGAGTGTCATAATTTTGCATAATCGGCCTCATCTTTAAATTGCGTTGATATAGAAGTTTGATTATTTCACTGTTCTAAGGGGTAGTAGACTTGGGTATTTAATACCTTCATGCGTTTCTGAGAAAAAGGTTCTTGATTGGCAGATGGACAGCAAAGTGATCCTATAAGGGTTCCGTTATTGCAAACTGAGGTACGAAACCCTAAAAATCAAATGGTTTTCTACTTTTCGATTTTCTTTTCCGACAAAAAATAAGCCCTTTTGCAACGGTACTTCTTATTCTGATGACTTTCTCCTTCATTATCATTTAACAGAAGGATTATGCGCTCCCCGAGTTAAATTGTAGAATGAGAAATGGTTCTCGCTGAGTAGCGGATTAAATTGGTTTAAGTTTAAAATTAAGTTAGTCATAAAATTATATTCAAGTTTATTCCAAATTGGCGAGCAGTGGTGGCCGAGTGGTAACGGCCCCGACTTACGAGTTGTAGGCCGCGGGTTCAAACCCAGCCAGGCACATTACTTTGTGTGGTTTATTTCATTATCACTGCTCTCAAAACGGTGAAGGAAAACATCGTGAGGAAACCGAAATATTCTAGAACCGAAAATTCGAAAACATGTGACATTGACCAATCCGCACTGGGCCCGCGTGGTGGATTACGGCCCATTCCCTCTCCTAGAGAGAGGAGGCCTGAGTCCCAGCAGTGGGAACATTAAAAGGCTGGTTATGCTATTATGCTTATTCCAAGTTTTTTTTTCATCTTACATCTACCTATACAGGTTTTTTTTATCCCCAATGCGATAAATGCGCTTATCCTAACTTATTTATACCAACATCTATAACTTATTATAGATAATGCAATCCTTGTGAATACACCCAGAGTACAACAAAATAAATCCGTCTCATTAGCTATCATCAGGTCATCGCATCAGGTTGAGCGTGTGAACACGCTCAACCTGATGCGAGGCGCCTGAGACACCTGATGTGAGGCGCCTCCCTTAAAAGGTTAGTCCGGCCGCGCGGGTCAACCGGTCGCCGTCGTCGCCATACGTACCCGTCGGGAACACACAGTCTCAGCTGTCCTAAAACAATTGGATTGTGCACCTTTCCTCTCAAAATTTTAAATATATATGATGTAAGTGCTAGATCTCTCCTAACCCTTAATTCGTTGTATCCTACGATACCCAAGATAAAAATGATTCTCTAATTGTGAACTGGCAGTAAATCAGTTTGTGATTGTTGAACGGCTTTAAATTAACAACTTTAATATTATAAAGGCAAAAGAATGCTAGAGTATGTATGTTACTCCTTCATGCTCAAATAGATATTCATCATCATCGTCATGTCAGCCGAAAGACGTCGACGACGACGAAGACGTCGTTTTTTGTTTTAAAGTAAAAATATATATATATATATATATATATATATATATATATATATATATATTGTTAAGTTGGAGGGTCCAATCACAAAATAATGTTAAAAATATTTGGTAAATACTAAAAATAAAACATTTCATATTTTGGAAATGGTTTGATGGCACAGTAGGCGCAGTGGTTGCGCGAATGCCTGCCGTACTGCGTGTCGCGGATTCGATCCCCACATGTCATGTCATGGAAATATTGTTCAGGCTAAATGGCGATCAAAATGGAAAAACACTAGGCCTAGTATTCTCTAGTAGCAATTTTTATGAATTATCATCATCATTTCAGCCGAAAAACGTCCACTGTTAGACATAGGCCTCCCCCAAATATCGCGTCTCGCATTCATCGGATTCCCGCGACCCTCACCAATTCATCGGTCCACCTTGTGGGAGGCCATCCAACGCTGCGTCTTCCGGTACGTGGTCGCCATTCCAGAACCTTTCGTCCTCATCGACCATCTGTTCTGCGAGCAATTTGCCCTGCCTACTGCCACTTACGTTTGGCGATTCTTCGGGCTATGTCTGTAACCTTGGTTCTCCTGCGGATATCTTCATTTCTGATGCGATCACGCAAGGAAACGCCGAGCATAGCCCTTTCCATTGCCCTTTGAGTAATTTTAAGCCTTTTGATGAGGCCCATTGTAAGCGACCACGTTTTGGAGCCATATGTCATCACTGACAACACGCACTGGTCATAGACTTTCGCATTCACAAAAATGTAAACTAACATAACACAAAACACCCGGATCAACTATTTGGAAGCCATCCCTACAAATATTTGTTCCATGTGGGGATCGAATCCGCGACACGCAGTACGGCAGGCATTCGCGCAACCACTGCGCCTACTGTGCCATCAAACCATTTCCAAAATATGAAATGTTTTATTTTTAGTATTTACCAAATATTTTTAACATTATTTTGTGATTGGACCCTCCAACTTAACAATATATATATATATATATATATATATATATATATATATATATATATATATATATATATATATATACAATATATATATATATATATATATATATATATATATATATATATATATATATATATATATATATATATATATATATATATATATATACAATTCGATCCCCACATGGAACAAATATTTGTAGGGATGGCTTCCAAATAGTTGATCCGGGTGTTTTGTGTTATGTTAGTTTACATTTTTGTGAATGCGAAAGTCTATGACCAGTGCGTGTTGTCAGTGATGACATATGGCTCCAAAACGTGGTCGCTTACAATGGGCCTCATCAAAAGGCTTAAAATTACTCAAAGGGCAATGGAAAGGGCTATGCTCGGCGTTTCCTTGCGTGATCGCATCAGAAATGAAGATATCCGCAGGAGAACCAAGGTTACAGACATAGCCCGAAGAATCGCCAAACGTAAGTGGCAGTAGGCAGGGCAAATTGCTCGCAGAACAGATGGTCGATGAGGACGAAAGGTTCTGGAATGGCGACCACGTACCGGAAGACGCAGCGTTGGATGGCCTCCCACAAGGTGGACCGATGAATTGGTGAGGGTCGCGGGAATCCGATGAATGCGAGACGCGATATTTGGGGGAGGCCTATGTCTAACAGTGGACGTTTTTCGGCTGAAATGATGAATGATGATTTTGTGAATGCATCCATGATGCTGGAGTAACCCTCGCTATTCAATGCACAATTACAGATCGGTGCCCCTGAGACTTCGTAATAGTTTTGTTGCTGACGAGAGCCCATCTCAAAGTAACACCACATCGGAGAGATGCAACCTCTGGCGGGAGAAGTTTAAACCTTCTAAAGATTTTATTGAGCCATCGGAGTACCTCTATCTTGGACACGAGTTGCCATGGCCAATCTGGAAAATCTAAACAGACTCCGCATCCAGGTTGGGCGTAGCAAAGACAATCTCTACAGATGGGGGTTCCTGGACGGCTCCGACTTTCAGTGTTTGTGCGGCGTCTCTCCACAGACCATGTCCCACCTTCCATCCTGCATGACGTACCCTAAGACCTGTTCACGTAAGGATCTAATGACAACATCAGTGGACGAATACTGGGTCAGGCAAGGAATTTAAAATTATTTTTGCCATGGACACTCTAAGAAGAACAAGACTGGAGTAATCTCAAAAATTTAATGCGAGGCAACGTATAGGCAAAAAAAACACGCGATCTTAGCAATCATGGTCAGCGGAAGGTGATTCCAGACACTACCACACTAGTGGCTGCATTTTTTCATTTCGACTCGACCTCGATTTTTTGCTTGAAACGAGAACCGTTTTGCCGCCTAGAAAATTGCCCGATCCTTATTTCCGTTCTGTTCTATGTGAAGGCCTATTTTTCGTTCATCGAACCAAACGACTCAACTGATTTGAAATTGATTTCACTGGGAAAAAATTCAACAAAGTCCTGTACCGTTCATTGAAGTCAACACTCGGTGTTTGTTCAACAGTGAATTTTAAGAGGTTTTGTTATTAAATTAAAGTTTCATCACATCACCACATCACTTCAGCCAAAAGACGTCCACTGCCAACAGTGGACGTCTTTGGCCTATGTCCAAACATAGGCCTCCCCCTCCTCCCTTCGCATCCATCGAATTCCCGCGACCCTCACCAGATCATCGGACCACCAATTAAAAGTTCCAAGTCCAATTAAAGTTTACCCAGGATTATATTTAATACTATTGTCAACAGCTTTACCCTTGTAATAGTTAAAAATTATCTTAAGAGAACTTACTACCGGTATAAAAAGTATCCTATACTATTTCAGAACTTGTTCTACTCGTGTAGTAAGTTTTATAGAAAACAGTTCAGCAATTCCAGCGAGAAGAAGTTACAAACATACATAATTATGTATACACTTATAAATTTTCATTTTTACAATATTAGGGTGATTATTTTTCAAAGAATAAACAATGATTCTTACGAACATTATTTTCATAATCAAAAGTTATAACGATTCACGTTCACGAATCGTTATAACTCTTGATTTAGGCGCTTTTCTCGACATATAAGTATGTGAGCAAAACACAATTTGTCATCACTACATTCTCAGTGGTTTCCATGTTCAGAGTTTCATACATTTCTGCGAAAATTAAAATAATAATGGAACGATAGAAAGGAAATTGACGTAAAATACCTTCAACGCGGAATACTTACACAAGATAAATGGGAGACTCAGTAATATCCATGTTGTTTGCTAACTTCGACGTCTTCTGATTTATTATTATCGCGTAGTAATATAAATTGAAAATGTTTAGTATACACCACAAATTTTTGATTAGTACAAATACTTAAAGGGCCTATTAGAAAAGGTTTTGTTATTATTTAAGTGAAGTCTCAATAAATAATATTCATAAACAGCAAAGTTATTAGCGTTTGTTTATATCCCAAAATGTCACTCAATTTATGGAAATATTGTTCAGGCTAAATGGCGATCAAAATGGAAAAACACTAGGCCTAGTATTCTCTAGTAGCAATTTTTATGAATTATCATCATCATTTCAGCCGAAAGACGTCCACTGTTGGACATAGGCCTCCCCCAAATGTCACCACAATGACCGGTCCTGTGCGTCTCGCATCCATCAGATTCCCGCGACCCTCAACAAGTCTTTGGTCCACCTTGTGGGAGGCCTTCCAACGCTGCGTCTTCCGGTACGTGGTCGCCATTCCAGAATTCTTTCGTCCCCATCGACCATCTGTTTTGCGGGCAATGTGCCCTGCCCACTGCCACTTAAGTTTGGCGATTCTTCGGGCTATGTCCGTAACCTTGGTTCTCCTGCGGATATCCTCATTTCTAACGCGATCACGCAAGGAAACTCCGAGCATAGCCCTTTCTATTGCCCTTTGAGTAACTTTAAGCTTTTTGATGATTTTTATGAATGATTGATTCAATTATGAATTTACCGATTATGACAAATTTTCGTGAACAATTTTGGGAATTCGTTTCTTATTTACTTTTGATTACACAAATATGATCAGTTTCGGGCACGGATAGAGCTATATTTTTTTTTTGTACCAATTAAAAAATAGTGGTGTATATTTGCTTGTTAGTGTTTATGGTGACGAGATGATTTGGACGTGTACCATGAAGACTGGCTCGAAACGATGCGGGAGAAAAATCTCGGAGACGCCTTTGCCCAGCAGTGGGTTTTTTTTTTTTTTTTTTTTTTTATTGGGTGGGAAAATCATCCTAATGACATCCCCGCTCTTGGGCGGAGCAGGAGATAGTGTCAGACTCTTACTGACTAAAAACCCACTCCTGTTCCTTCGTTGCCTTCGTCCCAGGGCCCCGGGTTCCGCTTTCACACTACCCGTGGCCCCAGTAGGCTTCGACCCCTCTGGGCCCCTACGATTTGCTGACATCTCCTTGAGGCGCGCGTGGAACAAAACGCGCCGTCGACGACTTGGGCTCGGTCCGGACGGTTACCGGACGATCAGACGGCGAGCCACCCATTGCTCGCCGTCTGCAAGCCCGCGCCTACGGTGGCCGGAAATCGGGATCGGAATCCCGGCGGCGGTTGGAGCGTAAGGACCGTTGCCTCACGCGATCGGCCGCCTCCTTAGCTAGCATTACTGCTTCGCAGAAGGAGGCGACCGCCTGCCACTCCTCCTCGCTCCGGAGCATGGCCTGAACCAAGGCCCGGCGCGAGAGATCACCGCCGCCGATTGCCCTCACGAGATCACGGCGTTGCTCTGCCCAAGCGGGGCACACCTCCACCGTGTGCTCCACCGTGTCCTCCGGGTGGGCCACACAGTGGCGACACCCGGGCGTCGTTTCCGCACGAATCCGGTGCAGGAACCTCCCGAACTTACCGTGTCAGCCCAGCAGTGGGTCAGTAATTGCTAAAAAAAGTTTTGAAGGTCAATTTACACTTTGTAGATTTTATTTTTAATATCGGCTAGCTGCTGCCAGCGGCTTCGCCTACTTGAAAGACGAAAATTGTCTCAAAGGATCATAATCTCGGGACAAAAGTATACTTTTATGTGCTATTCCAGGACATAGTCTAACCGTGTGCCGAATTTTATCCAAATATGTTCAGCCGTTGGAGTGTGAAGAGGTAACAAACATACACGCACACTTACAAGCTTTCGCTTTCATAATATTAAGTGTGAAGTGTGATAGGCTCACGCTTGACCACTATCTCACCTGATGGAAAGCGACGATGTGGTCAATGATGGAGCACGCTTGCCTGAAAGTAGTCTATTTACTCTAGACTAAGGGCGCTTTCAATTTATGGGTTTTTGACGGCCTGCTGCCGTGCGGATGCGGTGCGTTAGTCGTACTGCGTACGGACTATTGTATTTTTCATACAAAGCGCGCGGTGCGGCAAACGTGCGGCGAACGGTCGACACCAGGACGGCAACGTCACAAGCACCACATAAATTCAATTCGGTGTTGAATAGCGCATCACTGATACCTTTTCAATGTAGGCGTTAGTTGTCGGATTGCTAACGTACTGTAACCGGCCGGCAGCAGCACGGTAAACGTGTGGCAGCAGTCCGACCTGAAACGTCAAAATTGAAAGCGCCCTTAAAAACCGCTAGGTTGTAGCTATCAGGAAACACAGACTTCGGCAGAGAATTTCACTCCACAGATAGTATCAATCAGGAATTTCCTTTGTTGTGATCACTAATTAATGCTACCAGGTCTAATTAGTGCGTAAATCCGTCGCACTGCGTTTTAGATGGCAACACAACACACTTGATTAACCTCACAGCGAATTCTTCATTTAAAGGTGTGCACAGCACTTATAAAGTTTAGTAAATTAATAATAATTACATTTTAAATTAATTGTTCTACTTAAATACGGTCATGCAATAATTAATTAAAAGGTACAGATAAAAATAAATACAAGGCAATAAAAAATAATAAAAATAATACAGAATAAGGAATTATTATTAATAACCAATTGCAAATAGAAAAAAATCAATTAATTAAATTAAATAAAGTCAAATTAAGTTAAATTAAATAGGTGGGTAACATAATAGATTTACGAGTTGGTGCAAAGATTTTTCCGAAACTGAGCCAGTGTTGTCAAAGATGTCAATGCTATTGGTGCGAGAGTGACTTTCGTTGTATGTTCTCATCATGCGGTTCAACGGCGCCGATCCGAGGTTTGTTCGAACCGCAAACGGCAAAAACAAATCCAATTCACGATCAGACCTGTGATGACAACTTCGGGGAACTGATATGTTTATATCATCCAGAAGTTTAGGAAAGTTAAGTTTAGGTTTAGTTTAGTTTAGGTTTGTTTACATGGATCAGACCATTGGCAATTTTATATAGCATAATTTGGTCCATAGTTTTTCTGCGTTCTTCTAGGGTTGTCAAGTGAACATTGGGTAGTGAATAGTATAATAATAGTCGCTGAACTTATTTATTTATTCACGTTGCTAAATGCAGCTCCTCGTTGTATTCCTAATAAACGAGTGCACCTCACCATCAGCGATTGCATCACTGCTTACTCTCAGGTGGGATCGCAGTCGGGTGCTACTTATAAAGTAGCACTACACACTATTAAATAATAATAATAAAATTAAGGATTCAAGAATACTGCCTGACTGCAAAGTGGTTTTGCTGGATCAGACTTAGACTGTGATAATATCGTCTGAATTAATCCATTATCTAACTTATTCGAACCATATCTTTCCAATTTTACGTTTCAGTCAGAGTGCCACGTTCCTACATTTGCAAACATTTTAAATGTCGCGAGTCGTAAACTTGGATATTATATGTGTAAAAATTAGCATATAATTTTGTAAACCACCGCTTCCTCGTCTCATTCAGCGTATCTCTCACGATATTCATAAAATATGCGGAACCACGGGAGAGGTCGCATTGAAGAAATGCTTCACTAATTAAAATACTGCCAGTATGAATGTGGAGTGCGACAAGTGAGGACAGGCGATAAAGTATTATAAAGATATTGAAGAAGCCTTACTACTACACTATTTTTAACCGAAGAAATATATATGTCTTATGTATATTTCGTGGCCAGAACATAGAAATTGATCATGATATGGCCAACAAAAACTGGCCAGATCATTTAAAGATTAACATTTTATGATATGTCAATCTTCGTTTGGCCATTGATATAGGATTTCTATGATAATGAAAAGTCTAAAGGAAGTAGGCCAAAAGAAGATTAACATATCATCAAAGTTTAACATTTAAAATGATCTGGCCAGTTTAACTTGGCCATATAATTAAGTAATCAATTTTTATGTATATATTTTTTTATGAGGAAATTTCTATTTCTGAATGATTATATCCAGAAATAGAAATTACCTACGTACTTTTTACGTATTGACGTAATTACATTTAAATTCTATAAAGAAAAATAACAAAACATTGAAATCGTTTTTCGTATAATTTACATAAAATATAGTACGTAAAGAATATACAACAATTATTACCGGTTTTTTTTAAAATAAACTGAACCAATTTCAATAAAAGTACTAGAAAAATGATCGAAAAATTCAGTGTAAAGCAAATATTAAAGCTCTAGCTTACCGCAGCTTCCAATTACGCCCATTTCCTGCAGCACGGCACCGGAGGGGGTCGGAGTTCGTATCCTGAACTCAATCAACGGGAACCGCTTTCATTTGCATTCTTTGTACTTATGGTTACGGTTGACGTTTCATTTCGTTCTTGGACTTTTTACACCAATTTTATGCCTTGATTAGTTTCCGATTAAAATGCCAGTAGCAGAAAATTTTTAGAGCGAATAGTTTTATTTGGATTCGTAAATTTGTTTCTTTAATTTAACCTTGTGATCTTCTACCTTCCTAGTTACTTTAGCACTTTTTTATGTCCAAAATATAATAATTACATTCGTAGGTATTGTGTAAAACCTCACAATATATCTACGTACATACAAAGTACATACATCATATAATTCGTTGGTTGGTTGTACACAGTAAATGATCTCACTCCCAAATTAAGCAAAAAAAATGTGCATGTGTGTGTGCATCTGTTTGTCACATAATTAAGAAAAAAGATACCAAAGGAAGAAAGCTCTACCTTCACCACCTCACCTTCTTCTTCCTGCCCTTATCCCATATCAATTGGGGTCGGCGCAAGACGTTTTTTCTTCCATTCTGTCCTGTCACCCGTCATACTATCACTGACTCCCTTTTCTTTCATATCACTCCTCACACAATTTATCCATCTCTTCTTTGGCGTCCCTCCTCCTCTCCATCCATCTACATGTATACTCAGAACTCTTTTAGTAAGATGCGTTTCATCCCACCTCTTTACATGACAAACCAAGACAAACGATTTCATTTCAACTTTTCAGTCACTGGCGCCACTTTCAAACTTCCTCTAATTCTCTATCGTTACCAAATAATTATGTTCATTAAAATATGTCTACATCAACTGTACTTAGAAAACCCAAAGAAGTATTGCCAAGCAAAAAATAGCTTACTCATCGATCACTGGAACTCAGCAAAAAAAGGGACAAATCCATGAAAAATTAAAAAAATATGACATTCTGTGAAAGAATGTTTTCGCATTTTGCCTTAAAACCAAAAACTCTTTACGTACTCTTTGAGTAACTAATGAAAAAAAAATTCAAATCTATCTAACGGTTTGAGCATGGCTACAGAAAAGATTTTCTATCTATCTATCTAACGGTTTAAGGTTTTTTCAAAAAAGGTTTACTGACTAAAAATCCACTCCTGTTCCTTCTTTGCCTTCATCCCGAGACCCCGGGCTTCGCTTTCACACTACCCGTGGCTAGAAAAGGTTACGGACAATATTTAAAAAAAAAAATACGTTGTTTGTGACATACATCTGTATACCTCTTTTCTTTTTATTACCTAATTGTACGAAGCCTGAGTTCAAATTAGGTCGGTGCAGAATAAGTTAGTCAGTAGGTATTTTGTAAATGACCGCATTACGAATATTGCCTACGTGTTAGTGCTCAGCTCGTACTCATCTGGCATCGTTCCAGTCTGTTGAAAATGTTAAACTGAATGTCTGGCTAAGTTCGGAAACTATGTACTTAATTATTTCTATTAGGGTCAGTTATCATTTATGACCTTATCAAAACTATTAAAGAAATAATAACAACTACTGAAATGGTATTGGTGGCCGAGTGGTAAAGGCCCCGACTTACGAGTTGTAGGTAGCGGGTTCAAACCCAGCCACGCGTATTACTTTGTGTAATTTATTTCATCACTACTGCTCTCAAAACAGTGAAGGAAAACATCATGAGGATGCATGTCCTAGAACCAAAAATTCGAAGACATGTGACATTCAGCAACCCGCACTGGGCCCGCGTGGCATTCCCTCTCCTAGAGAGAAGGCCTGAGTCCCAACAGTGGGAACATTATAAGGCCGACTATACTATACTGAAATATTTTTATTTGCAAACATCTTTAGTTACGCAGTACGCTGTAAAAGTAGTCTCAAAATACTGAAATAATAATATAATCAGTTTTCATATACTAGCTAGTATGTGAAAACTGATTATAAAAAGCGCAAAGCGCACTTAGCTAGCTTATTAGGTAGCTTAGTTTCAAAGGTTCTGTAACATTTTTTGAGAGCCACTGAAATTATACACACTAGCAGAATATTCAAAGACTAGTGGAGTTACTTTTCGTGCGGAAATAACGCCCAGGTGTCACCACTGTGTGGACCCTACGGAGAACAAGGTAGAGGTGTACCCTGCTTGGGCAGAGCACCGTCGTGTCCTCGTGGGCGAGATTGGTGGCAACGATCTCGCGCCGGGCCTTGGGAATCGGGAAGGAGTGGCCGGCAGTCACCTTCTTTTGCGAAGCAGTAATGTTAGCAAAGTAGGAGGCCGCACGTGCATGCCCGAATGAGCGGCCGGTCACGCCCCAGCCACTGGGATCCCGATCCCGATTTCCGGCCACCGTAGGCGCGGGCTTGCGGATGGCGAGCAATGGGTAGCTCGCCATCCGACCATCCGGTAACCGTCCGGACGGAGCCCAAATCGTAGATGGCGCGCATTGTTTCACGCGCGCCTCAAGAAGATGTCAGCAAACCGTAGGAGCCCAGAGGCGCGAGAGATCGCCGCCACCGATCGCCCCCACGAGGACACGGCATTGCTCTGCCCAATCGGGGCACACCTCCACCGTGTGCTCCACCGTGTCCTCCAGGCGGTCCACACAGTGGCGACACCCGGGCGTCGCTTCCTCACGAATCCGGTGCAGGAACTTCCCGAAATTACCGTGTTCGGTGAGAACCTGCGTAATGCGGAAGGTGAGGACGCCGTGAGGTCTTTCCAACCACGCCTCAAAGAAGAGACTTACCGACACTGACCATAGATGTATGATTTTCGTACATAGATCGTATTTTATGGAGAAGATACCTTCTCCATAAAATATATCAATGCAACAAGTACCCAATTTCTGGATGACTAAAATGCGTCACATTATTGGAGTGACAAGGGCAACTGCTGTCCTTTATAGGTAAAAATAAACTATACTTGTTAACAACGAGTACAAATTGTCATTTATTTGTACAAAGACAATCCTAAAAGAAGACATTTACGAACTTCTTTTTGTTTTACACAACGGGTCAGTACGCCTCTGCTCCATTAACAACAGAAAAGAGACAGCTCTCGACACGCGACAGTTGATAGCGTGAACACTTCACTATTTTCAATGAAGACGCCAATTTATTTATTTCTTGTCGATACAAAGTTGAATTCGTATGGTTGTTGGACGAAGATTTTTAGAAACACATAGGAACTAAACAATTCGAATCTTGCATCGTGGAAGCAGAATTCTCCACATGATTAGGACATATGTAGGTATATATTAGGCTGAAATCGTTCTCCATATGATTATGATATAGGTATACATTAGGCTGAAATCGTTCTCCATATAATTAGGACATAGGTATACATTAGGCTGAAATCGTTCTCCATATAATTAGGACATAGGTTACAGTAGGCTGAAATCGTTCTCCGTTATGATTATGACATAGGTATACATTAGGCTGAACTCGTTCTTCATATGATTAGGACTTGGGCATACATTAGGCTGAAATCGGTCTCCATATGATTAGGACATAGGTATACATTAGGCTGAAATCGTTCTCCATATGATTATGATATAGGTATACATTAGGCTGAAATCGTTCTCCATATAATTAGGACATAGGTATACATTAGGCTGAAATCGTTCTCCATATAATTAGGACATAGGTATACATTAGGCTGAAATCGTTCTCCATATAATTAGGACATAGGTATACATTAGGCTGAAATCGTTCTCCATATAATTAGGACATAGGTATACATTAGGCTGAACTCATTCTCCATATGAATAGGACATAGGTATACATTAGGCTGAAATCGTTCTCCATATAATTAGGACATAGGTATACATTAGGCTGAAATCGTTCTCCATATAATTAGGACATAGGTATACATTATGCTGAAATCGTTCTCCATATGATTAGGACATAGGTATACATTATGCTGAAATCGTTCTCCATATGATTAGGACATAGGTATACATTAGGCTGAAAGCAATCGGGCAGTTGCTCGGACCAGACACAGAATCAGAAGTTTAAGTCGGAGGATACTCTCTATTCAATGGAGGTTTGCAGGATCTTACACACAACACACCCTTACATTTATTTCTCATAGCTCTAAATTCTTTTCCCGGAACTGTACCATGACGTTTAAATAATAATAATAATAATAATAATAATCATTTATTATCAGGCAACTAAGGCCCATAGATAACATACTCAAATAATTTTACAAAATAATAAACTAATTCATAAGTATAAAAGAAAACTATAACAATTATTAAACTAGGTACTATTGTACACGAAGTGACGGCGTCGTGTTCAGCTGCGAGGTCGGTATCCTTCCACGAAATCGTCGATACACGACACCCTTCGGCCAAAACTCTCCTTTGAGGAAGGTCTCCAAATGGTGAGTCGGCACCCGAACCACAAACGACTTGAAATTAGTGTTATGGCGCGGCTCCAACTGCACGACTCTCAAAGTCCAGTTTGTCTTAACGCGTACATACTCCACGATCTCCTCAGCCTCCGTGGTGTGATGTAGCCTCGAAACGTACAGCTGCGTCGTAGGTACTGCTGGACGCAGCAGCATGTTGGGTCCTGCCAGCGCGGTACCGCACTGGTTCTGACAAGTAGGCTTCTTCCTCTTCTTCTTCTCTACCTTAGTGAAGCCATCCTCATCGCTCTGCTTGCCCCCTTTCGTTTTACCTGCTTGTCGCGTTGTTTGCGACACAGCAGGTTTGTTTGCAGCAACAATAGCGGAATAGGCACGTTTAGGGGTCGACGTACCTACATGCGTCGCCACTTCGACCGGTGACGATACAGCGACGGCAACGGCGGAGCAAGATGCAACGCAAGCATTATCAGCAGCGGGTGACGCACTGCAGCTCGCCGACTCAAAACTGCCGATGTGTGCATTTTGTGCCCCGCGACGTATGTTCACGCTGAAGTTGTTAGGCGCCCTACTTTCCGAAACAGCGTTGCGCAACAACTCTACTTCGGCACGCAGTGCACCTACGGTGGTATTGGACACCTCCAGCTTGGATTGTACCTCGGCCAAGCTTACTTTCAGGGTTGTTATGTCCTTCAGCAACCTGGTGACATCGACGTGGTCGAACGTGACAGGAGGCAATTTATGCAGCTCCTTCGCCACGAAAGCGGGCACGTCGTCCGGGTCGGTGCTTTTCATCATTGTGATGATATCCTGCACACTTCTCTGGCCGCCATCCCTCCGTCGGGATTGCATCTGGTCAACTTTGCCCAGCGCTTGGAACAGCAGCAACTTGGCACTGCTTATCTCCTCCTCGTTGAAACTTGATTTACAGATCTGCAGGATGCTGACCTCGTCCATATAGTCAATGGCATGTTTGATAAATGCCAACAGCTCGTTGGCTATGAGCGGTTGACTCATAGCGACGAAAAACGGGCAACGGCTACTGCCGCGCAACACGCGAATATAAAATTCGTATCGAGCAGCGCAAACACGTCCGTACTTGACTGTGCATTGCACTGCACTGAAAGCACTGCACTGAACTTAAAGTAAGATTGTTTCATTTTTATTTCCAGTGTGGGTAAGAGATGGCGCTAGACAAACTGTATAGCTCTGTCTTTTACCCACACTGAAATAAGAATAAAACAATCTTACTTTGAACTTCATGGTAACCCTGTTGGTATTTACTTCTTGTAACCTTAATTTATTTACTACCAGTAAACTTCCTATTTTATGTTCCTCTGTTTTAGTGTTGATATTATAGATTCCAGATATCTTTTACGAGACCTTATTTTAATAGCATCGTATATAAAGTTACGCCAGAATAGTTTGAATCGAAATCCTTACAATTACCTAATCGTATTCATAATCTAGTTTTCTTTGAAACGGCGTAACCTTTTGAGTAGCGTAATTAGAGATACAATAGAAAGACAATGACCGAGAGAACGCCGGCGTTCGCTAGGGGTTTTATGAATTTAAAAAACTTTATTATGAGTTCTGATTTTCGTTTGTGATTTGGCATTGTACTAGTGAGTTTGATTTAAAAAATATGCCAATCTTATTATTAAGCAATATCTGCACATAGCAGTTGGGTTTTACCTTCCAAGGATTGAAAAATCATTAAAAATAAACCTTTATTGAACATTGATAGAAATATTATAATAGCATAGCATAATCAACCTTTTAATGTTCCTACTGCTGGAAATCAGGCCTTCACTCTCTAGGAGAGGGCATGGGCCGTAATTCACCACGCAGGCCCAGTGCGGATCGGTGAAGTTCACATGTCTTCGAATTTTTGGTTATAGGACATGCCAGTTTCCTCGCGATGTTTTCCTTCACCGTTTTGAGAGCAGTGGTGATGAAATAAATTACACAAAGTAATGCGCCTGGCTGGGTTTGAACCCGCGATCTACAACTCGTAAGTCGGGGCCGTTACCACTCGGCCACCACTGCCCTCATACCCAGAACCAATTCATATGTTCTTTGAATGGGTTGTATGTTTGTATAACTCGTCTATTGTAATTTATTTCACACTAGCTTATCTCAGCGGCTTCACTCGTGTAAAAACTATGTTCGTATGTCAGAGTGAAAAACTAGCATTCAATGGCATATCTAATGGTAGTTTTTTTTTTTTTTAAATTGGTTAATCGAATATAAACTAAAATACAAATCTTTCTCTTTTATAATATTGCGTTAACGGTTTCGTATTCCGCTCTAAGCTCTGTAACAGGAAAAGAATACCCTATCAAAAACGTAATACCATTCAATACGACTCGATTCAACTTGAACGACTTCTTGTTCATCGATTCGATTCAACTTGGTAAACTTTTTAACTTGAAGGTGCAAATAAACAATTTTTTTTTTATATTTATGTACATACTGAAAGAATCTTATAGACTTGGCAACATCATGGCGTAGAATGATTACTTTTTCAATTTGGTACATTTTAAAATCATAAAAGCGAACGTTAATTACATGTGCGTGTATGTACGAGTATTCCAATAACGTTCAATTGAATCTATTTGGCGCAACTGTGAGACACACAATGTTAGTTTTTATTTTTATTTTAAGGTTTCTATATTAAAAGTGTGTAAAAAAATATTTTTTTTCTTCTTTCTTTCCTCACACACACGCAAACACACAAGCATGCGTTATATCTTAATTATAAAAAAAAATATAATTGTATATTGCAGAATCCTAAATACAGGCATTGCATGCTTATAAGGCTTCAATCACCTACTAATGTAAACTATTTAGTTAAGAAATAAAGATTTTGATTCTTTTCACCTTTTTCCTTTCTTTTCTTTCTTATGTTTGTTACTTCATCATACTGAAACTGGCTATAGGATATTCCATATCCCGAAAGTAAGTTCCCTTGAGATAATATTTTACTTTCATACAGGCGAGTTACTGGAAGATACTAGTAACAAATAAGAAAAACCTGTACAAGTAAGAAACTCGTCTATCGTAATGCTATCACATTTAGTTTACAGAACTACCCACTTATAATAAAAGTAAAGTGCTCTCTAAGCGTGTTGTTATTGGACCTGTAAGTATATTGCTTTTCTTTCGACTTCTATCTTGAAAGTAGGCCTAATGGGACTTACCTAAATGAGACATAACATATATATTTATAAGGGTTACTTTCAGATTGCTGGATTGTTTGAAAGACTTACCGCGACCATGGCACGCAAATGGCTACTGAAGGAAAACAGGTGGATTTTAGGGCCGAGTCACACCGGAATGGCAGCGACGCGGCGAGCACTTTCAGTGTGAAATAATTTTAAACTTTATCTACATACTTAAAAGGCCAGTATCTTTTGAAAAGCATAAAAGTTCGCTAGGCCGCCCACGTTGCCGTGAGCAGCCTCGCCCCACGCACTTCTTGTCGGTAGTTCTAGCCTAGCCAGCCGCTGTCAACAGCTGCTGGCCGCTGCCATTCCGGTGTGACTCGGCCCTTAGTCAGTAAAAATCTGACGTTCCCTTTCGCTCCACCAAATGTGGGAGGACTTTTAGAGTAGGTAATAAACGAATAATTTGGTTAGATATATTATTTTTCTTCTAAGTACAAAGTGATAACAGTATTTAACGATGTACCCACGATAATAAATTTCTATGATAGTATTGTATTATAATTATTATGTTTTTATTGATGCAGATATTAGATAAAAAACTTAAGACGGTGTAATTTTATAGGTGCTGACGTTACAGTTCCCACGGGCTTCCCACAAGGTGGACCAATGACCTGGTGAGGGTCGCGGGAATCCGATGGATGCGAAACGCACAGGAACGGTCATTGTGGCGACATTTGGGGGAGGCCTATGTCCAACAGTGGACGTCTTTCGGCTGAAATGATGATGATAATGATGAACGTTACAGTAAAAAAAGTCGTTATATTTGATGGTTATAATTCTAGAAAAGTCGCCAATTCACCTATTCACTTGGTACTAATTTACTTTAAACACGAAAATTCTAACGCTAACCATAAACCGTCATAACTAATTTTTTAACTATTTTTCCCTCGAATTGCTTTGCTAGCCGAATACTTAAACACTCAATTACCTCGGTAGTTTGCTTACATACACCACACATAAAAAAGCGAGCATATAATAATAACTTTCTATTACTCTCACATCAAATGTTTTAGGGTTCCACGTCTACATTATATCATCATAGGTACATTCTTACATTCCACCCTAAGGTTGTCTGGTAGATATCGCTGTCAGCGATAAGACCGCCTTTGTTAATAATATTTATAATAAAATTTAAGTTAGTGTAAAAGTTTTTGTTACTATTTTGGTGTAAAATAAAGTTTATTCTATTTTATTCTACATTAGTTGTCTAAATCGGTACCCTTATATGATCTCTTTGTTGTCCATCTATCCATCTGTTTGTCTGTCAAAACCCTTTTTTAAGGAACGCGTAGAGGTTTTGGTTTTTCAGGTGGAGAAGAAGAAGAAGAAACCTCCTTGTCAGAACCAGTGCGGTACCGCGCTGGTAGGACCCAACATGCTGCTGCGTCCAGTGATACCTACTCACGATGAAACTGTATGTGTCGAGATTACATCACACCACGAAGGCTGAGGAGATTGTAAAAACAAACAGGACTTTGAGAGTCGTGCAGTTGGAGTCGCGCCATGACACTAATTTTAAGTCATTTGTGGTGCGGGTGCCAACTCACCACTTGGAGACCTTTTTCAAAGGAGAGGACGAAGGGTGTCATGTATCGACGACTTTGTGGAAGAATACCGACCTCGCAGCGAAACACGACGCCGTCACTTCGTATGCAATAATGCAAAGAAGATAAATAGATTAGTTATCGTGTATTATTAATATGTATTAGTTTATTATTTCTAAGATTATTATGTATTCTGTCTATGGGCCTTAGTTGCCTGAAAATAAATTAAATTAAAATTCATTTATTTCGGAAACCAGTCCATATGATTACAAAATTTTGAAATTAAAATATTAAATTTAAAAAAAAAACAAATAAAATATACAGAATAATTTATATAAAGAATTATTATTATTAAGCTGAAATTAATTCTCTACTCAAGTCCAAAAGCACACAAGCAGTAGTGAATGAATGAAACTTAGGGTGGAATTCATCAATAAAACTAATCGCGTTTTAACGTTTGGCTCGCATAATCGCGTTTAGCCGCTGTCACTAGTGTCACTTGTAAAAATACAACAAAAGAAAAATATAGACAAGTTAAACGCGATTAGTTTTATTGGTGAATTCCGCCCTTAGTCAACACAATCTAAAGATAAGGCCGATAATGCTACGTTTAGGTGCATAGTTTTGACACTCGCTAGGAAATCAAAACCTTTCAGGTACTTCCCTTGACCTATACTCCTGGAAGCCAGGTCTTAACGGAAATAATGAAAACTGTAAATTTGTAGTTACGACACAAACAAAATATATTTTTTTGCTGTTCGGAAAATTCTTTGAGATTCGATTCGGGAATGAACTACATATTCACATAGGTAATTTTGTACGGAACCCTCAGTGAGCGAGTCCGACTCGCACTTGCCCGGGTTTTGCTTCGTTCCGTTAGTTTTTAAAGATCTGAACTTGTAGGCTTTGGCAACGGTCGGGAGTCTGCTGGACCCACTCCAAGAATCGTAAACCTTTTGTTTTCTGTCTGGTTTCCATCTGACCAACATAAGTAGCCGCGAATAATAATATTGCTTTACTATTTTCGTATACAAAATTTGTTACATAAGTTTACAGGATTATTGTATCATTGGCGAAGGTGTATATATTAACAATATTAATCTCTAACTAAATGAATACAATATTCGTTCTATGTGTTTCATTTTGAACAGAATCGCCCTTTATATTGATCTAGAATGTGGTATTTTTATTGGGTTTTAGTTAGGCAAAATCTTGTGTCGATGATTATGATGCACAGTAAAACTCTCATGAGTTTATGATTTGTATCATCTGTATTGTACCTACCTATTACTTGTATAAATTCAGAAACAAATAAATAAATAAAAAGCATTTGATTTCGATAAATTAATATCTATAGTTTTAAAATAACTCCACAACAATATAATGATGTACTCATAATTTCCTGAAAGTCTTTATTTGATCTATGTAAGGGTTCTTCTTTCCAAAACCGCATTTTTTAGTAAAAAACAATTGCTTTCTGAGCCTTTTTTTAAGGGTGGAATATTATAAAATGGGTTGCCCAATGGTAGAAAGGTGATGGCAGAATCAATTCATGTAATTCCTACGCATAGGTACTCTCCAAAATTCATCCTGTAAAATATCGAAAGATGTTCCTTTAGTTGCCCTTTGAGTTCCAGGACCGCGGTGATTCTTTCAAATAATCAAGCACCACAATGTGCTTTGATTGCCTCTGTTGCAAACAACTGCCACTTTTGGCGGTCATAGGTTTTCAAATTTTTTTAGGGTTCCGTACCTCAAGAGAAAAACGGAACCTTATAGGATCACGTTTTTGTCCGTCTGTCTGTCTGTCAAGAATCTGTATCTCAAGAATGCGCGGAGGTATCGAGTTGGAATTAAAACCATATAATCAGGTCTGCCGATCCTCCTTTTATACGATCTCCGATTTTTCACAGCTTCAAGAAGCTGTGAAAAAATCAAACTTCTAAGTAAACAAATAAAAAAGATACGGCTGTTTATGTCGCAAAAAAAACATATATTTCGACACTATCAAAGGAATCAAAATTCATAGGGTACTTCCCGTTGACCTTGAAACCTGAAATTTGGTCTAAAGCAAGGTCTTATAGCATAGGTACTCATGTAGGAATAAATCTGAACAAAGTAAATTTTTTGTTAAAAAAAAACACTTTTTTGCAGTTCGGAATAATCTTCGAGACTCCATTCGGGAGTTGAACTATTTACATAGGTAAGTTTGTACGGAACCCTCAATGCACGAGTCCGTTTTTAATTGGCCTCGATCACTCATCGCTTTCAAACTGTAATGTCTACTAAGATGCTAAAGATTGTCTTGGCTCTCAAAGTGTCTTTCAGGCGATTTGTTAGAGGCCGCAGTAAAACGTGTAATGGCACTTTTTAAGACCGGCTTCTGTATTTGGCACGTGTCCAAAGTCGCGAGGGCAATAACATGATCGGTAGCAGGGATATGTGGGTGCTGTTCTCAAAAGCAATTGTCTTGAGTGGCTTAGGTGCTGTTCTAGATTAAAATTTACATGACATGTAAATTTTAATGTTAATAAAAGCTGGGCAAGTGCGAGTTGGACTCGCGCACTGAGGGTTCCGTACAAACTTACCAGTTCAATTCTCATATAGAGTCTCAAAGTTTTTTTTTCGAATTGTTATAAAAATATTTTCCGATTTTTTTCTATACCTATGGTATAAGACCTTGCTTGTGTCGAAATATACTTTTTTTTGCGACATAAACGGCCGTATCTTTTTTTCGTTAACTTAGAAGTTTGATTTTTTCACACATTTAAGGGACCGCAGACATAAGTATATGGTTTTAATTTCAACTCGTTACCTTCGTTTATTTCGTTTTATTTTTTAGTGTTTAGTGTTACCTAATATTATTTTTGTGCCTTGTGCTGTACTAAATAAATAAAGACAGACGGACGGACAACATAGTGGTCCTATAAGGGTTCCGTTTTTTCCTTTTGAGGTATGTAACTCTAAAAAGTACTTGTGCGATTACGGTTTTGGTATTGTCATGTTTAAACGCTC
This sequence comes from Mythimna vitellina, assembly GCA_949316375.1. NCBI lineage: Eukaryota > Metazoa > Arthropoda > Insecta > Lepidoptera > Noctuidae > Mythimna > Mythimna vitellina. Next base: position 8,046,222 of record OX438703.1, on the reverse strand, counting down.
ATGAAAGTGGAAACATTAGTTAGATGGTTATTAACATACCAAGTAGACGTACTAAGCTATGGGTAGTAAGAAAAACAAAACAATAAAGCCTGATAAAATCAGCATAAATAAGAAGTTCATTTTGATGCTGAATGTGTCGCGCATGTGCTGCCATCTGTCATAGTAATGGAGCGTTTTATTGTTAAAATATATTACGTGGGCAAATTATTCTTTAGTAGAATCAATATATATAATACGACTGAATTTTTTGATAGGTCGGTTAAGACAGACGTTGCATCTACAACGTGTGTCTTGAGAATAAACAATAAGTCTTACCAAACATATTACATCAGCGTCTCATTAATTTTTTTTTTTTTTATGATTTGCTTTTTATTTTGATTATTTTATTGTAATTTTTAGTACAATATTGACCAGTCTACACTGTCCTTACACAACATCTACTTATGCTGTAATATGGAAATATTGTAACAACAATTTTTTTTTAAGAGGAACCATGGAGTTTCTTGCCGGTTCTTCTCCATAGGAAACGACCAATTTGGAACCGTGCACTAGCTTCTGACGTTTTATAAGTGCTCATGTTGGCCTATGTGAAATAGAAAACTTTTGACTTCGATTTTGACTTTTTTTTCACATAAACAACAACAAAACAAGGGTACTTATAAAATGTCAGAAGCTCGTGTACGGTTCCAATTGGAGTTTCCTATGGAGAAGAACCGTCAAGAAACTCCTAAGATATTCTTTAAAAAAACCTGGGCAAGTGCATGGACTCGCACTTGCCCAGTTACCTACGAAAACAGTTCAATTCTCGAATTGAGTAACGAAGATTTCTCCGAATCGCATAAAAAGTTTTTGTTTGTGACGTAACTACAATTTACAATTTTCAGATTATTTCGTATGCTTGTGCTATAAGGACCTATATATAAATAAGAAAAACTGGGCAAGTGCGAGTCGGACTCGCGCACTGAGGGTTCCATACAAACTAACATATGAAAATAATTCAATTCCCGAATTGAGTTACAAAGATTTTTCCGAGTTGGCAAAATGATTTTTTTATGACGTTACTACAAATTTAGAGTTTTCAGATTTTTTCCTATATTTGTAGTATGAGACCTTGCTTTATGGCAAATTTCAGGATTCTAGGTCAACGTTGCGACATATCTTTTGTTTTCGTTAACTCAGAAGTTTTATTTTTTCACAGTTTCAAGGGACCGGGGACTTGAGTAAATAAATTTTAATTTAAACTCAATACCTTCATGAGTTCCTGAGATAAAGGGTCTTGACAGACAGACAGACAGACGGACGGACAACAAAAGGATCCTATAAGAGTTCCGTTTTTACCTTTCGAGGTACGGAACCCTAAAAATACAGCCAAAATAATATTAGCTTTCGTGAAAAGTATTGTTACTGTAAAGATTTACAGGAAAAAACAAAACGATTTTTTTCCCTTGTTGATTTACGAGTCACGATAATTCCTAGGGCGTGTCTGTTCGCAAGATGTTTAGCTCACTACAAAAGTTATTGGACTCGTGAACAATTAATTGGAATGAGTTAGTAGCTGAGATGGTGATATATTTGCGAGTGTTTGTACCGGTAGGGCGTAGCTTAAGGATAGAACAGAATCAATTGGTGGAAATCAGCCAGCCTATCGGTATTTTACAGGTTACATTTTGGAGAGTGTGCGCGGGAATTGCATCACTTGATTCCGCCATTTCTTTTCTACCATCGGACAATCCGACGTTCGGCGAGTATCCACCCGTACGTTGTTGAAACTTCAACGGACCGGACTAAACGTTTCGCTTCGTCGTTTGTACCGCGTACATCTGGGACTGGAACAATTTGCCTGCTGCGGTCTTCACGACCAACAATAATTTAGGTGTCTTCAAGGCTAGAGTGAATAGGCTCTTAATAAATTAGTGCGCCTCGCCATCAATGATTGCATCTCTGCTTACCATCAGGTAGAATCGCAGTAAAGCACTGGTTTATATCAATAAAAAAAATAAATAACATGTCGACTTGTTTAAGAAAAAATCGTAATTTTATTTTAATTATTAGACAAATTATGCGAGCAAAACTGTAATCAAAACTGCAATGTGTAGTTATTTAGTATCTATTTTTTCTTGTCTCTCTATCTAGTGTCTATAGAATTAAGTATCTATTGTTCTGTAAAATATATATAAATATATTAGGACCGAAAAAAAAAAAATTTTTCATGAATTTCTTAAAGTAAATTTTCTTAGAGAGAAATAACCAACAACTCCGACTAACATTTTCATCTTCGCGCTTTAGCAAAGCAGTAAAATATTCGTTCTGTTCCAAATTGTTACCAATTTCAATGCTAATTATAATTCTACCAAGCAGACGTTCTTTGATTTCTTTATCACATCTTCATATTGATATTTTGCAGTAGCTAACGATAATTCGCTAAATTGTAAACAAGGTTCAAATCTTTGTTTTTAGTCATTTGTTTAGTATTGTAAATAATTAAGCATCGGCATCTTGGGGAGAGAGCCTGGTGATCTGTCACACAGGGTATCCTAATATGGACTCCAGACTCTCACAAAGTTTTTTTATGTTGCATTAATTATTGTCAATTTTTTGAAACTTGTATATACCTTGTGTAGAGTGAAAAAAAAACTATTATTATTAATTTTCGAATATTTTAGGACAACCTTGCAGCCTATATGAGCTGTTACTTTTAATTAAAACAACATACGGGACAGCTTTTTTTTGAGGTGAGAAATCATTCAATGACGTCTTCCACTTTAGGGTGGACTGGCTGTATCTTATTTTTACTGACTGATAAATTCCCCGTGGCCCTAGCGCGGGCATTTACGGTTTCGCTGACATTACTCCGAGGCGCGTGTTAGAAAGACTGGAAGGTGATGGGGTATAACTATATGGATATATATATATTTATATCTACCTTCATATCATGATAAGATATCAAGATGGATATCGGTTATTTACTGTGTATCAAAGTTCAAATGACTAGTGTGTAGAGAAAGGGTTTTATGAAGAAAAGCACAGAAAGAGAAGACTTAGTATTAATTTCAATTAGGCTTGTCATTTAATCAAATCAACTACTGGCTCGTTGGTAAACTAGGTCTTCCTAAAGAAAGTACATTATTTAACTATGTCATACATAATGGTATTCGTCATTGTAACACGCGCATGGAGTCCGGAAGGTTACTGGACTGCCGGATGACAGTATCCATTGCTAGGAATTCAATTTATTGTGGCCACAAATAGGATTTTTTTTTAAATTAGATAATAAAAAGTGGAATAGTCGTATATTTTTTAGTTGTAGTTATGATTGCGCTTCTGTTTACAACAGAAGTAAAATTTTATTCTTACTCTGTTTACACTCTCCTCTTTGAGGATTGGCTGGAGCGGCAACATGACATCCTCACCTTCCGTATGACGCAGGTCCTCACTGGACATGGCAAGTTCGGGAGATTCCTGCATCAGATTCAGGCGGAAGACACGTCCGGGTGTCATCGTTATGTGGACCGCCCGGAGGACATGGTAGAGCATACGGTGGAGGTGTGCCCAGCTTGGGCGGAGCACCGTCGTGTCCTCGTGGAGGCAATCGGAGGCAGCGACCTCTCACGTCGGGCCCTGGTTTGGGCTGTGGTCCGAAGCGAGGAGGAATGGCAGGCCTCTTTCTGCGAAGCAATAATGCTAACGAAGGAGGAGGCCGCGCGCGTGAGGGAAAGAATGTCCTCACGCTCCAGCCGCCGGGATTCTGACCCCGACTATCAGCCACGGTAGAACGGGCTTGCGGACGTCGAGCAATGGGTAGCTTGCCGTCCGGCCGGCCGGTAATTGACCGGACCGAGCCCAGTCGTCAACAACGCGTAGTGATCCACGCGCTCCTCAAAAATATGTCAGCAAACCGTAGGCGCCCAGCAAGGACGATGCCCGCTACCACGGACCAAGGGGAATTACTGAAAAGGAAACCCGTAGTCCTAGAACGCAAAGAGCAGCTGAAGGACAAAGATGTTGTTTTAGTCAGTAAAAGTCTGACACGCCCTCTCGCTTCGCCCAGAACGGGAGAATTCATTAGATGAATTCCACACTTAGAAAAAAAACCCTGTTTACACTTCTTTAGAGATGTTGATTGTACCTATCTATAAAAAATCCTTACCGCAAGTTCTGAGCCCTTCTTTTAACTGAAGACCGAACATTGATGTTTATCTTAACACTTTAGTTTCGGCTCATTCTCCTAAATTGCTTCCGGAACCAAGGTTTGTTCACAGTACGTATCTGATGTAGAATGCTTATCGACCGTAAAACGATGCGATAAACTGACCTCTTAGTAAATTAAATCAGCTTGTTTTACTTAGCTTTCGTAAATGTTTATCCTGTCCACATTATGAGGTGGACAATAAAGAACATAATAAATAATAATAATAAAATCTGCGAAACACTCTGCTGGCTGGTACAACAGTTTTTTTTTTCATCTTTGAGTTAATTTTAGCCCCAGATTACGTGTATGTTTTCTACTAAAATCACCAAAATAAAAAGAAAATAAAATCCTTTGGGGTAGACCTTTTTTTTTATTGGGTGGGAAAATCATCTTATGACAAATCGCGCTCTTGGGCGGGGCGGGAGATAGTGTCAGACTTTTACTGACTAAAAACCCACTCCTGTTCCTTCGTTGCCTTCTTCCCAGGGCCCCGGGTTTCGTTTTCACACTACCCATGACCCCAGTAGGCTTCGACCCTGCTGAGCCCCTACGATTTGCTGACATCTCCCTGAGGCGCGCTTGGAATATATACGCGCCGTCGACGACTTGGGCTCGGTCCGGACGGTTACCGGACGGTCGGACGGCGGGCTTTTGGTTAGACCTTAGGAAAACAAAGATATAGAGACCAAAATTTTCGGCAGATCAATTTCATACACCCGTGTGTACAGTTAAGGTTGTTCAAGATGTACAGACGTAAATGTACAATCAGCGCGGGATAAAGGTAAAGGGTTATTTGTACCCAGCACGGTCACAGTAATAATACGTTGTAATCAGACTCCATAAACCGTAAAATCGTTCCACGATGAGAAAATAATGTTTACCAATATCAGAACAAGGTACCTCAGTACTGTTCATTCGTATATTCTGAACCACACAGATATTACAAAAGGATCACTTAAAAATGAATGTCGAAAATGTTGAAAACAATTCGTATATCATACAAACGACGCCATTGGACAGAATTATTGTGTTATTCGATACATTTATTTTTCACCGATATCAGTAAAACATCAGTCACTTATTTGGTTACATGGTTTCTGTGCAAAAAAGAATTGTCGTTTCAAGTTATGGTGAAAATTTAAAAACTCGTGAAAGTAGGTTTTATTTTATGTTATGATTTAACTGTTTCATGGTGTTTACTTACTATAATAAACAAACTCGAGCGACTGCAGAACTTGTACATCTGCTTCATCTTTGGCCTCCGCAAATACGACCAGGTGTCGGAGTTCCGGACCAGATTGAAGCGGCTGCCAATTCGGCGTCGGCGTGATTCCCATATCCTTGTCTTCTCTACATTATCCTGCACAATCCTAATTCTCCTCAATACCTCCGTGAACGCTTTGTGAAAGATTGCATGTAGCGGAGATGAGAATGTTAAGATGGATGTGTGGTGTGACGAGAATGGATAAAGTGAGAAATGAATATATTAGGGGAAGTTTGAAAGTGGCGCCAGTGACTGAAAAGTTGAAAGGGAATCGTTTGTCTTGGTATGGTCATGTGAAGAGGAGGGATGAAACGCATGTTACTAAAAGAGTTATGAGTTTACATGTGGATGGATGGAGGGAGAGGGAGACCAAAGAAAAGATGGATGGATTGTGTGAAGAGCGATATGAAAGAAAAGGAAGTTAGTGATAGCATGACGAGTGACAGGGCAGAGTGGAAGAAAAAAACGTGTTGCACCGACCCCAAATAACACGGGACAAGGGCAGGAAGATGATGATGACCTCCGTGAACGCTTTGAGTACTTTGTCCCGAGGGGTAAACCCTGTCGCACTACCAATTATCTTCTTCTTCGTACTCCATTTCACACTTCTAGCCGTTATCATGGCTCTTTCTCTATCACTGCAGTGCGTCTATGGAACTCTCTTCCACACTCCTTACGTGACAGCCCTTCTCTGGATGTCTTCAAGAGGAAAATTAAAGAGCATTTCCTTTCACAATGACATAGTACATATATGTATTTATATATATTATATAATTATGTATTTATGTATGTAAGTATGTTTATGTATTGTTTTTTTTCATTGTGCCCTGGAATTTACCCTCTACTATGATATCTCTCAATCTCTCAATGGTTTGTTGGAAGAAAACTCAACTTTGAGTTAAGCTCGCCTATGTACATGAACTCTGATATCCACATTTTTTGTAATTTATTATGGTGTACAATAAATAATTAATAATATATATATACTTATATTATAAGCATTCTTAGAGTTGCAGAGCGATCCCCGGTTGTACGTAGAAGCGGGTTTGCGGCCGACGAGCAATGGGTAGCTTGTCGACCGACTAGGGACCGAGCTCGAGTCGTCCATGCGCGCCTCAGAAATGTTAGCAAAATTGTAGGGCCGAAGCCCGCTAAGGCCGTGGGAAATTCAGACGAGTTGGGTCTTTTGGTCAGCAAAAGTATGACACACCCTCTCGCTGTACCCTAGACCGGGCCAAGTCATTTGATGATTTCCCATGTCAAAAAAACCCTGCCTAGATTTTCGTATTATTCAAAATTGTTTCTCTTACGTACAAAATTTGAATTTCGAAGACTTGCTTTGATAATATAGACGAAGCAAGTCTTCGAAATTCAAATGTTGTTTTGAACAACACGCCACCGTGTTTGAAAATGTTTCTCGCAACGTGTTCACGACTTCACGAGTGTAGTGCCAATGATCAGTGACGTGTTGTCTTAAAACAGACACAAATAAAATATTTAGCCGAAGTTTTGCAGATAAACAGTTTTGGGTTTTTGTATTACGAGGTTATCAAAAACTCCATAAAGTATTTCTCATGATACTGAATCAATTTTATACTCGACTTTTTTTAGGGTTCCGTAACTCAAAAGGAAAAAACGAAACCCTTGTTGTCCATCCGTCTGTCTGTCTGTATGTCAAGACCCTTTATCTTGGGAACACGTAAAGTTATCAAGTTGAAATTAAAACCATATAATCAGGTCTGTGGTCCCTTGAAGCTACGAAAAAATCGAACTTCTGAATTAACGAAAACAAAAAGATGCGGCCGTTTATGTCGCAAAAAACGTATATTTTGACACTCTCAAGGAAATCAAAATTCATAGGCTACTTCCCGTTGACCAAGAATCCTGAAATTTGGCATGAATCAAGTTCTCATAGCACAAGTATAAGAAAAAATCTGAAAAATGTAAATTTGTAGTTAAGTCATAATTTTTTTTTTTTCGATTCGGCGAAATCTTCGTAATACAATTCGGGAATTGAACTGTCATACGTACGTTTGTACAGACACGCACGTGCTCAGTTTTTTTTTTATAATGATTTAAACTAGTATTTGATTGCGATCCCGCCTGATGGTAAACAGTGATGCAATCGTTGATGGTGAATCGTATTCGTTTATTAAAAGGCTAATCAGGAGGTTCTCAATTCGGATGTTTGTATTTTTTTAAAATGTTTTTCGCGCATTACTTCGTCGCTTGACATCCGATTTGAAAAAAAATTGGTTTGTTGGAAAGGGTATACTTCCTGAATGGTCCCATAGTCACTAAGTCAATAGAATCTTGGCGAAATCGAGGGAACTCCTCAAATATTATAAGCAACCATATAGTGATTTTGGTATTTTCATCGAGAACTTAAGCATTTACAGTCAAATAGAAACATTTGATGTCTGTTTTTAAGTGTATCGCAACTAAAAAGTGTGAAATAAAAAGCTTTTTACAAATATACTGTAAAGTTACGCCTGTTACCTACCTATTAACTAACCAAGGGTACGCGTGTAAAAGCTGCTGGATTTTTCTAAAGAGTTACCGCGACCATGGAATGCAAAGGGCAACGGAAGGGACACAGGTGATTTTTAGTCAGTAAAACTGGCACTCCCTCTCACTCTACTCAGGAGAGCCTCTCGCTGCAATCGGGGAGAACTTATTTGATGATACCCCCCTTCAAAAACAAAGGATACGCGTGTAACCCAAATTATTGTTTGTTTCTGGTTACTAAACTACAAAATTAATTAAAACTGTACCTCAGAGTAGTAAACTTTTAAACTGTTAGGTACGTTTTATTCAATGGAATTATTAATCACTAACCGCTGCCAGCGGCTTCACCCGCGTTTCTCCGTGTATAAAATTGGTTTCCTCATAAAAACTTTGGAACTGTTTCGTCCTTTTAGGGAATGAATTTTGTGTGTGAGCAGAGTGTTCTGCGGATTTTATTATTCTTATTATTTGACATAGTACAACAGTCATCATCATCTTTGAGTTAATTTTGAGTTAACTTTGAGTTAATTTTGAGTTAACTTTGAGTTAATTTTGAGTTAATTTTTGAGTTAATTTTGAGTTAATTTTGAGTTAATTTTGAGTTAATTTTGAGTTAATTTTGAGTTAATTTTGAGTTAATTTTGAGTTAATTTTGAGTTAATTTTGAGTTAATTTTGAGTTAATTTTGAGTTAATTTTGAGTTAATTTTGAGTTAATTTTGAGTTAATTTGAGTCTTTTGCCTATTTTTTATTTAATTTAGCATGGGGCTCCTCTGTCTGATTTCTTGTACATTGTAAAAGACCCAAAATTAACTAACACGTTGAACAGTTTAGCTACAAATAACAAAAATAAACGTTTCAGTGGAAATATTCCCCGACTGATAAATGATACCAATATCTAGATCATGTCAAGAGCTAAGATGACGAGGATGAGTCAACCATTATAAGCTAGATTCTATCATTTATTTTCTTTAGGATGTATAGTCTCTCACTAAACTATAGAACAGATTTCTTCGTCCATTTGAAGTTGTGTCATTAACATTGAGAAGATCATCTTTTGTGATGTTGCCCGAACTAAAAATAATACTTTATTTATTTTGAAATAATATACAATTGGTCGCAAAGGTAGAACCGGTCATTTTGGCGACACTTGGGGGAGGCCTATGTCCAATTGTGGACGTTTTTCGGCTGAAATGATGATGATGATGATACGTTTTGGGCATGATATTAAACGTGTGACCTTTCATAGGACCTATTATTGTGTCTGATCTGTGTTGAATATTAATAGTATGTCAGTTACAATAGGTGAACTTACCGACTAACAGCAAAACTATTATGATTATAATAATATCATAAATAACATTGTTTTCCATAATACAAACTACCAGCTAAGTTGTGCTAAGTTTCAAGTATATTGGCCCGCTTTTCATCCCCTTAAAAGTTAAATTAACAAAAACCCATCCTTGGTGCTCGCCTACATCATAAAAGGAAGCTTTGTGCAAAGGTTTTCGTTCATAAAAAAACCAATAAACCAAAAAAAATATTTAAATCCCTTCGCGCTATTATGTGTATGTTTTTTTACTAAAATAAAAAAAAAAGAAAATAAAATCGGGAACACTATGAGATAGTAATCTAGTCAGTAAAATCTGACACTCTCTCTTACTCCACCCAGAGCGTGAGAAGCCATTTGATGATTTCTCACGTTAAAAAAATACACAGGGCACGTGCGAGTCGGACTCGGACACTGAGGGTTCCGTACAAACTACAATACACGGACTATAGCGAAACTACAGCGGATGGCGAGCAATGGCTAGCACGCGGTCCGTACATCCGGTAACCGTCCGGACCGAGCCCAAGTCTTAGAGATGTCAGCAACCATAGGGGCACAGCAGGGTCGAGGCCTACTGGGGACAAGGGTCTGATTCTGAAAGGAAGACTCGGCCCCGGTACGAAAGGCAACGAAGGAACAGGAGTGGGTATTTAGTCGGTAAAAATCTGACACTATCTCCCGCTCCGCCCAAGAGCGGGGGATGTCGTTGGATGATTTTCCCACCGAAAAAAAAACCTGTGCTATAAGACCTTGCTTTATGAACGGGAAGTACGCAATGAATTTTGATTTCTTTGAGAGTATCGAAATATAAATTTTTTGCGACATAAACGGCCGTAGGTATATTTTGTATTCGTTAACTTAGAAGTTGTCTGTCAAGACCCTTCATCTCGAGAACTCGTGTAGGTATCGAGTTGAAATTAAAATTATATGGTAAAGTAAGATATATTGGTGATATAAGTAATGTGGTGATATTTTTTTAAACACAAAACCATACAGTTTCCTAACAATAATATGTTACTAGTGTGAACATATTTATTCTCCTCACGCTCGTAACATCTCACTAGCGCTGTTTCATGAATGTGCTTACTTGTAACTGCGTGGTATTCTGTTTTAAAAAAAATATCACCACATTACTTATATCACCAATATATCTCCCTTTACCTTATACTCAGATAAGCTGTAAAAAAATCATCTAATCAAACAGACAGACGGACAACAAAGTGATCCTATAAGGGTTCCGTTTTTTCCTTTTGAGGTACGAAACCCTAAAAACAGTGTAATATCACAGATACTTTAATCCATGACTTAAGTTACCTGGTTCACTGGTGTTTCGTACCAACCATAAATTTTAATTATCAGGGGTCGCATCACGCTCCATATTTTGTAACAAATTGCTTACGAAATAACCTGAACAAAAAGTTTAACGGTATGATAACGAACGGAGTGAAAAGTAGCGAGTTTCTCGCATTAACTCGTTGTCGTTGCTACAATATGATATTGACCTGTCACTTCATTTGAGTACTGCAACTTGTACATAATGTCTTTTTTCTTCTCCCGGAGCGGGAGGGTATCAGACTATTACTTACTTATACCCCACTCGTATGTTCCTCTTCCAAAACGGAACCCCGGGGTTCCGTTTTGGAAGCTAACCCATAGTCCTAGTAGGCTTTAGCCCTGCTGGGCCCCTACAGTTTTTCAGACATGTCTTTAAGGGGCGCGTGGTACACTAAGCGCTGTTGATGACTCGGTCCGGACGGTTACCGAACGGCCTATGGTGGCTGGAAATCGGGATCGGGGTTGGGGCGTGAGGAAGTCTGTTCCCTAACGCGTGCGGTCGCCTTCTTCGTTAAGTCGCTAGATATTGAACTGTCACTTCATTTCATTACTGAAACTTGTCCACAATAATAGAGGTTCAAATATGAAATTGGCATTTTTTTAAACGGGTTGCTTTGAAGTCTTTGTTTTTTTTTATTGACTTGGAATTATAAGTTCAAATAAACTTTTTATGAATGGTACGTTATTCTTTTTTCGGAGTTAGGTATTTATTGGTTTCTTTGTGTTTTGTATTTTCAGAGTTTCCTTGCGTGATCGAACCAGGAATGAGGATATCCGCAGGAGAAACAAGGTCACCAATGGTTTATTGTTATTTATGTTTTTGGTTTGTTTATTCAGTGATTTTAAGTATATAAGATGTAATCTTTGCTGGCCGATCAACGTCTCACCGTCGACGATGGCTGGTTCTGAAAATCAGCGCTGTGCGCTTTTGCTGAGCGTTTGCGCGGATGTGACGCATATCCTACCACTTATAGTATAAATCGTTAATGTTATCTGTTTAATTTTTTTAAGGTATGCGCCATGTTTAACGTAAATAAACTCTTTTACTTTTTTGAAAGAAAGAAAGAAAGAAAACACGTTTATTTGGCACACAGGTACACAATGAGATAACAATCATATAGAAACTTAAATACTAAATCTTAAAAATACATCAACATTGTGTGTCTCACGGCTGCGCCAAATAGGTCCAGTTCAGCATAATGCCAGGCCACTACGTAGCAGTTGCCTGACGCTGGTTTTCAACTGAACCTTGCTATGAGTCTACGGATGTTAATCAGTTTGTTTAGTGTGACGTAAATAAATATATGTGTATTATTTACCTCACAGTACCCATTACTTTCTTTCTATATAATTCAGGATTCTAGGATAATGGGAAGTACCCTATAAATTTTGATTCCCTTGAGATTTTAGAAATATACGTTTACATAAACGGCTTTATACGTTAACTTAAATGTTTGAATTTTTCATAGCTTCGAGGGACTGCAGACTTGAGTATATGATTTTAATTCCAACTCGATACCTCCACGTGTTCTCGAGATAAAGGGTCTTGATAGACAGATAGACAGACAGATAGACAGACAGAAAAACAGACAGACGAACGGACGACAAAGTGATCCAATAAGGGTTCATTTTTTTTCCTTTTGAGCTACGGAACCTTAAAAAATATGGTATACAAATGTGCTGAAAAATATAAACTTAAACCACAAAATTAAATCAGTTGGCTTTTTTGTTTTTGTGGCATGTATTACAGTATAAAATATTTGCTAGCAAAGCTCAGCGCCTGCCATTTAGAACGTGACCAATAACTAACTAGCTGTACAAGCAATAGATGGCTTAAAAATATAATTGGACCCGGTTCTTAATTTTTAGTTTTTTCTGACAAAATTCCAGCTTTCGGGGAGAACAAAATCTGCCGCGACCGAGAATTTTCGCAACATCCAGAGTACGAAATTTCGGAATAGTATTCACAATTTATTTGTACAATGCAGTCACATTTTATTTGAAGTTGTTCACAGTTTATCTGGACGATGCATTTTATAGCAATTTTAATAGGTTTTCGATAATGCTGTGTCAGCAACACTCAGTGTTTATTGTGTTTATCTTTTGGAACCTGTTGCATTTAATTTAAAGGTTACTGTGAAAAGGTGGAGGTGTTAGATACCAAATTAAATTAGGTAGATAATTGGCAGCTTAACATCAAATAAAAAGTTAGTCATTCAAAGTTTATCTAAACGCCTAATAAATTATTAATACAGCTAATTTCGTGTTATAAGCAAGTTAATGTTTATTCAATTTACACGCTCCAATATAATATTTTAGATCAATTTAAATCTTCCTTCATATTGGACTTTGATGTTCATCTACAGATTTTTCAGCTTGTTCTTAGGGTTCCGTACTTTAAAACGAAAAAACGGGACCCTTATAGGATCACTTTATTGTCCGTCCGTCTGTCTGTCTGTCAAGACCATTTAACTTGGAAACGCGTGAAGGTAGCGAGTTGAAATAAAGATCTTATACTCAGGTCTGCGGTCCCTTGAAGCTTGAAGTGAAAAAATCAAACTTGTAAGTTAACGAAAAAAAAAGGTACGGCAGTTTATGTTGCAAAAAAAGTATATTTCGACACTTTCAAGGGTTCAAAATTCATAGGGTACTTCCCGCTGTCCTAGAATCCTGATATTTGGCATGGAGCAAGGTCTCATAGCATAAGTATAGGAAAAAATCTGAAACTATAAATTTTAAGTTAGTTCATTTAAAACTAGCTGTTGCCCGCGACTTCGTCCGCGTTAACTTCGTAAAACTGTACAATCACTCTGTGCTTGCAATAATTTATTGTACTTTAACATAAAACGGTTAAAGGTAAAAATATCCGAATTGAGAACCTCCTCCTTTTTTAGAAGTCAGTTAAACACGCAAATTACCTTCAGGAAACATGTTATGTACTCGTCCAGATCCAGATGTATGACCGTCACTGAATAGAAAGAGCATGTATGGGTCGTAGCAGTTGTCATTTCTGCCTACCCCAAGGGAAAAGGCATATGTATGCATGGGCATATGTATGTTTCTGGTTTATGTTCTGGTAAAACAACATTGTATGATTTTAACCCCTCGCCACAGTGAGCACGCCACAATCAAATCGCAGCGGTAATGCCTGTCTTTAGAAGTGTCTACAGAGGCGTCACGGCATCCTCTTTTTGTGCAGGACTCACCGGTTGTGGGTGTTTCGGAAGGTATCTGTGTCGAATTCAGCGGGAAGAAACACTCGGGTCTCACCATTGTGCGAATTGCCCGGAGAATACAATGGAGCATACGGTGGAAGTCAGTTCCGCTTGGTCGGAGAGCCGGCGCCGCCTTGTCCTTATGGGGGCGATTGGTGGAGAAAATGACAACCAGTAGCCTCCTTTAGTGAAGCACTACGATCAAAGAAGGTGGCTGAAACTATGAGGGATAGGACATCCTGACTCCTCAGCGGTCGCTGCAAGGGACGCTCCGGGTGTTGAAAGTCGCAAGGCAATTCCCAGCCATTGCAAACACGGGATTGCGGTGGTGCTGTCCGGCCGTCTGGTCAAAGCAGTCCTGAATCGACGGCGCGTAGTATTCTACGCGCGACTCAAAAAGATTTCAGCAAATGGATAGGGCCCTCTAGGGCCGATGTCTGCTAGGACTGCAAGATTGATCGAAAGAGTTATCTCCCATAACAATTTTCGCCTCAATAACTTTTCACTGAAGAGTTTAAGCAGTTAGACAGCTTTGGTAGAGGTAAACGAAGGAGCATAATCGGGACACCGACCTTTAGCTGGATAACGTGCACTGATAGTGAAAAGCCTTAAGTGAATCCCAAAACTACCATCATCATCCGGCAGGCAAAAAGTCCGCCGCTGTACATTTGTGCATAAAGGATTAAATAAATAAATAAATCATCAACTATCTTCTTCCACAACAGTACTTATGAAGAATTTGCGAGAGCATGCTTGCATTGATTATTGCAGTTTGATCATTTTAAGCGTTAGAATTACTTGTTCATTTACCTAGGATATTTTGGTGTGTATTTAATTGATATTCCCGTATATAAGACAAATGTTTTTTCCATAGTAATAATTATAATAATTTATTTATTTATTTTCCCTTCACACAGTTATCTTATGCTAGCTTTTAACATTGCTTATATCTTAGAGCTAACTTTGTGAGGGACTGGTGCCTGATGTAGGTATGTACAACAACCTGTATTACAGGTCACCAGGACCCACCCGCGGCTAGTATGCTATTATGACAGAGTTTAGCATGTCGCAGCAGGCAAATATTTAAGCTAAGTTAAACAAAAAAGACAGAAATTTGATACTTAATTAATTCTTAAATAGTAGGTACATAACAGACAATTATACTTTATATTAATTCCAGGATGTAAGTGTGAGTGCTAGTGAATGTGTGAATTACTGTTAATGTAAATGTGAGGGTGCAAATGTATGTGTGTGTATGTGAGTGTCAGAGCTTATTTTTAAGTTTATAGCAGAAATAAGAAGGAAACGCCTGTAAAAGAAATGGAAAAATTGAAGAAAAGAAAAACATGCTTTGACTCAGAAATGTAGTAAATAAGGTAAAACTATCTGAGTGGGACCAGGAGATTTTCCGTTTGACTGTAGTCAAGGGTTTTGAGGTATTTAGAGACAGCAGCTTTGCACTTAGATTTCAATAGTGGGTAAATGAGTAACTTACTATTTAACTTGTTGTAGAGATATGGGCCTAAAAAACAAAAGAAATTATGTGACAGAGCTGAACGCAAGGGTTTTGTTGCACATACATTACCTTTACGGCGCTTGTCATTTTGTAATTCCGGGTTGTATGGCATTGTATTATGTTTTTTTAGCACTGTTTGAAGGATGAAAGATTGCCTGACTGTAAGAATATCCCAATCCTTGTAGAGGTCTACAGTGGGGTATCGATAAGGAAATCCAGCGCCCACCTTGAGAATTGCACGTTGAGCCCTTTCAACCTCGATGATGTGGGTTTTCGCAGCACCACCCCAAGATATTATGCAATAGTCAATCAATGATTGACCTAAAGCATAATACACCATTCTAATAGTCTTTCTGTCTGCTGAGTATCTTAAGGTCCTAAAAATATAGATCAACTTTCGCAGACGAGACACTAAGGCTTTAATATGCAACTTGAAGGTGAGACATTGATCAATGTTAACCCCGAGATATTTAAGATTGTCAGTTCTTTGTAGCGTGGGACAAATGCAGCCATCTAACGATACCTCGGATCCACAAATATGAGCTTTAATGCTCAGTGACTCAGGAGGCAGAAGGTTTGCTCTGAAAGCAAAAGTTATGTATTTTGTTTTGCTAACATTTAGGGTTAATATATTATTTTTGAGCCACGCGTTGACACTATTAAACCCCTTCTGTGCGACACGAAACACCTCTTCCCAACTATCACCACTAAACAGCAAAGCAGTGTCATCGGCAAAAGTTATAATTTTGCCCTTTTGTAGTGTCATTTCACAAAGATTATTTATATAGATAAGGAACAGGGTAGGTCCAAGTATGCTGCCCTGTGGTACACCGAATTCTATACTTCGCTCGTCGCTTAGCTTGTTATCAATTTTAGTTCGTTGTTTCCTATTAGTTAGGTAGTCCTCCAGTAGTTTTAGGGGTATACCTCTTACGCCAATAGCCTCCAACTTCCTCAGTAAGTGTGGAATAGAGACTGTGTCGAAGGCTTTTGCCAGATCCAGAAACACCGCCAAGCATTTTTTCCTATCGTCTAAGCTGGAAATGACATTATTCAATAGTTCGTGTACTGCATCATTAGTAGATTTATTACTTCGGAAGCCAAACTGAGCCGAAGAAAGGAGCTCGTTGGTTTCGAGGAAATTGGTAAGACGACGATTGATCAGCCGCTCCAAGATCTTAGACATGGATGGCAGAATGGAGATAGGACGATAGTTATCAACACAGTCTCTATCCCCACCTTTGTGTATAGGTTTAATTATGGCTATTTTAAAGGCTCTAGGAAAGACTCCCGTTGATAAAGCAAGGTTACAGATGTGCGTTAAAGACGGAGCAAGGAACTTTACGTATCTCTTAATTATTTTGCTAGAAATATGGTCAACTCCCACGGCACAGTTATCCCTTAGGCCCAAAACAAGCTGTACAATTTCCTCTTCATCGGTAGCAAAAAGTGCAAAAGAATTTAGTGGAGGAGTGGAAGACTGCTCATACATAGATTCAGAAAGGGTAATTTGTTCAGCAAGCTTTTTACCGACATCAGCAAAGAAACTGTTCACGTCGTTAATGTTAGTTTCAGGGTTGTCAGATGTTATGAGACATGGTGAATGATCAGATACAGTGTTACTGCCATTTATTTTCTTAATAATCTCCCATAGTTGTTTCTTATTTCCTCTTGCATTCTCAATTTCTTTCTTCTCGTATGCTCTTTTAACCTTTTTTATTAGGTAGTTGCAGAAATTACGATAACGTTTATATGTTATCTTAAGAATCTCATTATCTCTATCCCCTTTCAGTTTCTTATACAGGTTGTCTCTATTTCTCATGCAATTTAACAATCCTTTAGTAATCCAGGGTTTACTGTATCGTTTCCTTTTTGGAATTTTAACTAATTGAGTGTTATTTTTAATAGCTAAGGATAAACACGCAACAAGCATGTCCGTTGCTAAATTGGCATCATTACACTCTAGGATATGCTGAAAATTTATGTTCTTTAGGGAATCATCGAGGGAATCCAAGTCTATAGATTGCGATGTTACATTGCGATAATCTAAGCGACCACCTCGACTAAAACTAACAGCTACACTCTCATGATCAGTTATTGATGACTCAAAGGTGAAACAAGTTGCATCCATGTTGGTTTTAATTATAATATGGTCTAGACACGTGCGTCCATGTGTAGGTGAATTGTGACCAGGGAGCATGCCATGGCCAGCCAGAACATTAAGATATTCGTTAGCACGTCTATCCACGGTGTTTGGCCCTATGTCGATATTTATATCACCACAGAGGATTATGTTTTTAAAGCTAGTTAATTTAGATAGTAAAGTGTTTAATGAATTTATAAAATTGGTGGTATTAGATTGACTTGGAGGGCGATATATTCCAATAACACAAATATCTGATTTGAGTTTAAGGAGAAGACAGTTGGCGTCATCTATCGAGGGTTCTTCGATTTTTACTGGAAGGTGTTTGTTATAGTAAATGACAACTCCCTCATTTTGAGTTTTATGCATAGTTGTATATGAACTGTTATAGTTATCAAGTGACGGTACATTCCTAGCTGAGGGAAGCCAGCATTCTGTGAGGACAAGAATATCCCAGGAGATTCCTGACCTCTGGAGAAGCGTTAATAAATTAGGCATGTTACAAGTGATGCTCCGAATATTCTGAGACAAAAGATTAAGTGTGCAATGAGCAGAAACATGTTTTTTTACATCTGTTATGTCACAGGAGATCGATTTAGCTACTTGTAGAGAGTCCAGGTCCAAGTTTAATGTCTCAATATCTTGCATCGTGAAAGTTAGGTAAAAAAGCTAGACAGAGTCACGAAATGATCGTGACGACTGAAGTTATAATAAATAATGAGTAAACCCGGACCTGGTACATATGTAGCTAAGCAAATAGACCTATGACAATACGTGATTATTCGAAAAGGTGCACTGACATTGTTAAAAGTGTTAAAAAATAAAATAAAAAATAAAACTCGCATTGATAAGATGTACTCTGTATTGTAGATGTGGTGTAGGATATGTAGATGTGTTAAGGTGTATGTAATTCTGGAATTAAAATAGGTGTAATTAATACTAGTTGAAGATAAGTTAAAACTACTACATACATATGGTAAAAAGTGCTCAAAAATAAATATTAACGAGAATTTGTAGCAGATATAGTTAACCCTACTTGAGAGTAAGATAATGCTATTATATAAGTATGATAACAAGTGTTTAAAAGTTTTCTCGTAGTTGATATAATTAAACCTAGTTAAAAATAAAAAGTGCTTAAAAGTTGTTTCGTAATAGAAGCAATAAACCCTACTAGAGGGTAATCTAAATTTAATACATAAACAGAGTAAGAAGTGTATTATAAAAGTATTTTCGTTAGTGCAACAAAGTTTGATTACATATAGTCACATAGTAATTTTGTTTAATTCAGATTCCGATTCAATACGAACTCGTGAAGAGCCCTCCTCTTTCCTCACATAGATTTTCCCGTAGGATGCCCAAGTTGCGACGAGTTTTTTATTTTTCACGCTTTGGAGAGCTAAGTAAAATAATTTTCTCGCTTTATCCGTCAAATACTCAGATATACCGAACGTAAATCACCAGGAAGCTTGAGTTGTTCTGTGTTTAGTTGCGGTTCATTTTTTTCCCGTTTAGATTTGTTATATAATATAACTTTGGAAATAATTGCTTCCTTCCGTAGGGTGGTAGTAAAGTCTACTATAATAGCCTCGGACTTAGTACGAAAGATGTCTCGTATTGTGGTGTGATGTCACGTATATTGTACATCAGCATGTCACGTACTATCCAAGGTTTAAGTTAAGGTAATTAAGCTGTTTTCATAGTATTAGTATTAGCACGTAGTCACGTATTATCTATGTATATTATGCTATCAATTAAAGGAGAGAGTTCAGTTGGAGTTCAGTTGGGGATGAGTTAGACTTCTGTTCTACAGTTGACTCTTTGAGTAGTACACATCATGTTGTTTACTTCCCCCTCCTCACTCCCACATCGCATGGCGACCTTGCCAGTCGGCTGGACGGCGTTATAGTTCCGTAATCGAGGGATTCGCAGCAGCAGAAGTCGACTAGATTTCGGTGAGTTTCACGTCACGTCGAGTCACGGGCCATGGGGAGCACAACATCAAAAGAAGAAGTGATCATCGCTCAGACGGCAGCGGGTGGTTCGAATGTCGCAGCGGTTACACAGGAGCAGCTGACAACTATCAAAACGGTGCTGTTGTTTATTGCTGTGTGTTTGGCGCTTGTCATCGTTGGTGTGGCAGTCCGGATGTATAGAAGATGTCACCAGAGTTGGATCGAAGAGAAGATCAATCAGCAGGAGGTTCGTAAAGTTGTGCAGATGGCTTGACCAGGGACGAGCGGAGTGACGAGTGCGGGATACGAAGTAAGTTATTTTAATGTGAAAATGTTAAGTGTTGTGGCAAGTGCTTGCGGTCATCGATACATTTAGAGACAATAGTGTACATGTACATAATATTTAAATGGAAGTGGAATTAACGTCATTGTTTATGCAACTTAAATTGTTAAGGGAATCGATTGTAAAATTAGGTCCTAGTAGACGGAAAGGTAACAGTTTTGATAAGAAAATAAGTGACGCGAAAGCCTTATACGGTAAATTTAAGAGCGTAATTTCAAGTTCGAGGAAATTTTCAGAAGAGTTAACGCAATTGATAGTTAAAATAGAAAATTTGTACTTAGAGACTATAAAGTTTGAAGACGTCGGCAAAATCGAACTAGAGATGGCGGCGGAAAGGTTTTCTTTAAGAACGGCGGTTAGCTTGCTACCGAAAATGAATGGCGATGAGCAGGTGACCCAAGATTTGATTGATGCCATAGGTTTATATAGTTCTATGTTAGAGGGGGCAGATAATATTCTTTTAGTTAAATTCGTTCTAACCACACGGCTTACCCAGGGGGCTAGGATTCGGTTATCTTCCGATTACGCAACAGTAGGCAGTCTATTGGCTGACATGAGGAAGCATTTATTAACAGTGGAGTCGAGCGTGGCTGTGCAAACTAAACTTGCTCGCGCTAGGCAAAATAATAAATCAGTCGCGGATTTTGGAACCGAGATAGAGAAGTTGATGGTCAATTTGACTATTTCTCAAGCCGGGGAAAGTTCGGAAGCCTATAAAATTTTGCAGCCATTAAACGAAAAATATGCAATTAGGAAGTTTGCTGACGGACTTCGTAATCAGCGTCTTGCTACGGTTGTTACGGCGCGGAACTTGACATGTTTAAAAGATGCAATTAGGGTAGCGGAAGACGAGGATTGTGCTTCGTCGTCGCAAGTCATGACGTACCAGCGCTGGCCCGCAAGAGGTGGTTTTTCAATTAGAAATCGCGGAAATAATTATAGGCGGCACGCTGTAGAGAATAGGCACGCGCAGCAAAGAACAGCTGTTGAGCGTACGCGCAAAAATGTCAACGGATGGCATAGCGGTGGAATGCGCGGTCGCAGCGATAATGCTAGTCGTGGACGCCAGACTCAGCAAGGTCGGCGGCGTGTAGCATGTTTTGAGCACGCGCGGGGCGATGCTGACTCAGGTGCAGTGTCAATGTCACGGAACGATGAAGGCGGACAGCTGAGTGAGACTCAGTTTTTTCGTGTCTAAGCATATTTTAGCTTGCGATAGTATAAACTGGGTTAATTTACTAGTGGGTAATGTAGATACGGAATGGTTAGTGGATACGGGTGCGTCAATATCAGCCGTAAAAAGCGATTATTTTACGAATAACGCTTTGTGCTATAAAGTAGTTAAGGAAGAGTTAGTGATCAATGGTGTAGGAGGTAGTTTGCGAGCTATAGGTTATGTATATTTAAATTTAGAGTTCGAACAGTGTTCGTTCATGCATAGGTTTTATATTTTTGATGATTTGCCATGTAAGTCGGTAGGTATATTAGGCCAGGATTTCTTACAGAAGTATGGTGGTATTATAGATTTTTCGTTAAATAGGTTGTCTCTTAAAGGTGTTAGGGGGCAGACGGTTTCGATGCCGCTCAAGTCGTATGATTACTTGCTGGCTATTCCTCCGCGTTGTGAAGTAGTTAGGTATTTTCCCGTTAATAGAGCGGAAGATTGTGTAGTGGTAAGGAAAGAATTGCGTGAAGGTGTTTTCTTGGCTAGTGTGATGGCTAGGCCTAGGAATGGGATGATACCCATTAGGGTTTTAAACACGAACTCTGAGGAAGTTGTGTGTAGTATGCCCGGTGTGGAAGTTTATCCGTTAAGTGATTACGATTGTTGTAGTTTTGCAGAGTCAGGGGTGAACGTTGAGCGTGTTAAGGAAATATTTTCTTTGCTTAAGCTTGACTATTTGAATGCCGAGGAACGATTGTCGATTGAGCGAATCTGCGCGAAGTATTCAGATATATTTCATGTTCCGGGAGATAGATTGGCTGTCACGAATGTGTATGAGCAGTCAATACGATTGAAAGAGAATGTGACTCCAGTTTACAGGAAACAATATAGAATACCTTATGTACAGAAGAAGGAAGTTGATAGGCAAGTGCAGGAGATGATGGATAGTAATATCATTGAGGAGACAGTTAGTGAGTGGTCTAGTCCTGTTTTAGTTGTACCCAAAAAAGCAGATCGTAGTGGGGAGAAGAAATGGCGCGTGGTGATAGATTACAGGCAGTTGAACGAAAAGATACAGGATGATAAATTTCCATTGCCGAATATAACTGAAATTTTAGATTCAATGTCGGGTGCTGTTTACTTTAGTCACTGTGATTTGTCTCAATCATATTATCAATGTGCTTTAGAAGAAAGTAGTAGGAAATACACTGCTTTTACGACAGATAAGGGACAGTATCAGATGTGTAGGTTACCAATGGGGTTGAAGATAAGTCCGAGTTCTTTTAGCAGATTGATGACTGTGGCCATGTCTGGATTAAATTATGACAGGTGTCTGATTTATTTAGATGATCTAATTATTTTTGGAAGGAATTTGGATGAACATAACAGGAATCTTATATTAGTTTTTTCACGCTTGAGGAAAGTAAATCTTAAGCTAAATCCATCTAAATGTGAATTTTTGAAGAAGCAAGTGCTTTATTTAGGACACGTTATTTCAGCGGAAGGTATTTTACCAGATCCAGAGAAGGTAGAAGTCGTAAAAGGTTATCCGCGTCCAACGACGGTTGATGAGGTAAAGAGGTTCGTAGCGTTTGCGAATTATTATAGGAAATTCGTACCAAATTTTGCGAATATAGTGGTACCTATGAATAGGCTATGTAAAAGGGATGTTATGTTTAGTTGGACCGATGAGTGCGAGGGGTCTTTTCAGTTGCTTAAGGAAGCATTAATGAGTCCACCGGTGTTGGATTATCCGGATTTTTCTGATTACAACACTTTCATATTGCAAACCGATAGTTTGGGATATGCTGTGGGAAGTGTGTTGTGTAATGGGAACGGGAAACCCATTGCATATGCTAGTAGGTCTTTAGGGAAGAGTGAGTTAAATTATCCTATAATAGAGAAGGAGTTATTGGCAATAGTATGGTCGGTAAAACATTTTAGACCGTATTTGTACGGACGGAGGTTCGTTGTAAAAACGGATCACCGACCGCTGTTGTATTTGTTTAACATGACGGATCCATCAAGTAGGTTAACTAAGTTTCGTTTGTGTTTAGAAGAGTATGACTTTGAGGTTGAATATATTAAGGGGAAAGAAAATGTTCAAGCAGATGCGCTTTCTAGGATAGTAATTACGAGCGAGGATTTAAAAACCATACGCGAAAAGACTATATCCGTGATGACAAGGGCGCAGTACAAGCGGTTGAGAGAGCCGAATGTTTGTGATACGGACTCCATGGTATCTGGGACTGATCACCCTAGGATAGTGGAAGTTCTTAAAAAACAAGGAAATGACGTTGAGATATGTTTAAATAAATGGGAGAAAATGTTACGTAACAATAATTATGAAAAGATATTTTCAAAGTCGCGCAATTTAATGTATGTGCCAGGAAACTCGAGTATTTATGTAAACTATGAATCTTTATCGGCATCATCGCGAGACGAGTTGTCGAAAGACATAGTAGCTTTCTGTATTGAGAAAGGCATAAAAGAAGTTATTATTTTGAAAAATCGTTATAACGTTGAATTTATTACAAGAATGGCGCAATATTTAAAGGAAAATAGTAGTAAAGTTCCACATATGGAAGATTTTAAAATGTGTGTAGTGAAGGATTTACGGAGAGTAGAAGGAAAAGATGAGAAGAGGATTATTTTGAATGATTTCCACATTTTACCCACAAGTGGTCATGCAGGTATACGCAGGATGGTGAATAATATAAAGAAGTATTATTATTGGCCTTCTATTGAAAAAGATGTAACGGAATACATTGGTAAATGTGATAAGTGTAAGAAGCAAAAGTATTCTAAGAATACTAAGGAACCAATGACAATTACTACCACTGCGTCTACGTCGTTTGAGAAAATTTATTTAGATATAGTGGGGCCACTGGATAGGGACGAAAAAGGCAATGTTTATATATTGACACTTCAGTGTGAGCTTACAAAATTTGTAGAGGCGTATCCATTAAAGAATAAATCCGCAAATGAGGTAGCGAAAGCGTTGGCAGAAAATTTTGTTTTGAGATATGGAATACCGCGGACAATTGCTACGGATAGGGGTTCTGAATTCATTTCAAAAGTAATGGTAGAGCTATGTAATATCTTGGGTATCAATAAAATCTTATCGACATCATATCATCATGAGAGTATAGGATCTTTGGAAAATGTTCACAAAACTTTAGGCGCGTATTTAAGGATACAGACGGATAATAATCCATCATCATGGAGTTCTTGGATTCCGTATTGGTGTTTTTCATATAACACAACAGTTAATACTGTGACCAAATATACACCTTATGAATTAGTTTTCGGAAAAATTTGCAGGTTACCAAGTAGTCTTCAAGGTGAAAGTGTTGAACCTTTGTACAATTTTGATGATTATCCTTTAGAATTTAAGTATAGATTGCAAAGAGCTCAAAATGATGCGAAAGAAAATTTGATAGCAAGTAAGTTAGCGAGGAAACATTGTTATGATAAGAATCTTAATTCAATAACTTATAAAGAAGGTGACTTGGTATTGATAAAAAATGAAATAGGCAATAAATTGGAATGCATTTATAATGGACCATTTGAAGTTGTAAAGGACGAGTCACCAAATGTTATTGTAAAAAAGAATAATAATAAGATAGATGTAATTCATAAGAATAGAACAAAATTATATTGTAAAAGTTAGAATGTAAGTTTAAAATGTATATGAAAAAAAAAAACACACTTAATTTAGTTTTTTTTTTACTTTAAGAGGGGTGATGTGGTGTGATGTCACGTATATTGTACATCAGCATGTCACGTACTATCCAAGGTTTAAGTTAAGGTAATTAAGCTGTTTTCATAGTATTAGTATTAGCACGTAGTCACGTATTATCTATGTATATTATGCTATCAATTAAAGGAGAGAGTTCAGTTGGAGTTCAGTTGGGGATGAGTTAGACTTCTGTTCTACAGTTGACTCTCTGAGTAGTACACATCATGTTGTTTACTTCCCCCTCCTCACCCCCACATCGCAGTATCTCAGACTCGTGAATAGGAGCTTCCAGTCCTAAGGTCGAGCTAAGCTTCTGTATTACACTAGCCAAACCCTTTTTATTCTCACTTTCTAATTTCGGTAGGTTACGAACTTCAATAGTTGTACTACGCCTATTTTTCTCATAGATATCCACTTGATTTTCAAGGTAGTTTATACGGTCTTCGTATTGGCAATTTAATTTTTCCAAGCAATCCACTTTTAGAAGTAGATCTTGATGCTGGGTTGTGATAGTTTCAACGGATTTTTGGATTTCTTGATTTTGCGTAATTATCGTACTCAACGTGGTGGTTAATAATTCAAACTTCTGGTCTTGCTGAGCTTTAAGCTCAGCAAACATTGTTTTTATTTCGGATATGGGGGACGAAGGTTGCTCCGCAAGGCCACCGAAACCTCTCTTTAGTCGCTTTGTGACAAAATAGCGGTCCTCAAATTCTTGGTTGCCTTTTGTATTGAGGGCTGTATCCGAATTATAATAATTTGCCGGTGTAGGAGTAGAAAACTGCATCTCGGAGGCAGGTGGAGAACGCTGCACTGACATCGTGGCGTCGTAGTAGTCCTTGGTATTCAATGTAATATGTTAACGTGGACAGCAAGTGTCAGAAAGCGGGACTTGCGTACGCACAGCGATGACCGGTATGTCGCTTAAAAAAATATTATTTTGTTCAAAATAAACAAAAAGAGCTCATAAAAATCTAGCCGAAAAGCAAAAAGTTATAATTGCAATCCGGAGGATTCGAACTTGGGTTGACTGGAGAAAGTGTCTTTGCGAGCGGGTGACAACAATATTGCAAAAAAAAAACGCAAAAAGTAAATTTCATCACACACAGGATTCGAACTTGATTCTTCTCGTTGATCAACCTGTCACGAGCGGTGTCGTATCCACTCGGCTAGCCGTACCGCGAAGTTGCCAAGCGAATTAGGTGTACTGGTGATACCAATTGGGGACAAGTGAAGATTATGATCCCAATTAAGTGATTATCAGATACCTTCACTTTTGTAAGTCACTGTTCATTCGGCACAACACAACACATTTGTTTTAAAAGTATTTTTACACTTAAGGTCTTAATGTACAGATATGTCTTTATACAGGTTTATTGTTTACACAGTTGTCCATAGGATTTTATAAACTTTAACCTCAGAAAATCGTTTTAGACTCGTTTTAAAATAAAACTTTAGGGAGCACACAAATACACGACTTCTTGCTGCGACGGTCGGGCGGGGGGGGAGATAGTGGGAACTACCTTATGAAGAGTCTCCAACTTATGAATGAACTACGGCGAAACTTTGTGCGCGTGTATCCCCGTTCAATCGAACTCGCATATTGATGGCCAAACCGAGAAATTACTGACACCGATTGCCTCTATGAGGACACGGCGGTTCACTCAAGATGGATAGACCTCCACCGCATGCTACACCGAGTCCTCCAGGTGATTCACAAAATGGTAATATCAGGGTACTTTCAACCGAACCCAGAACAGAAACCGTTCGAAACACCCACAACAGTCCTGAGCTTATCCATAAAACAATGAAAATACGGTTAACAAATGTAGCAGCCGATAAGTGTTATCCCTGAGACTGGCCTCCCTTAGAAGGTTGTTCCAGTGTTGATCACCACTTATTGCAAAGAGGTAACGTCCAGATATCGACGTAAGGCTGCAAGGAATCTGAGATACATTATACGTTGTCGAACTGTGATTAAAAAAACACATTCGTTCCCGTTTTATATGAAGCAGTGACTGTAAATAATAATACACACCATTATTAATCCGCAAGGTGCCATCATGCCGGAGGACACAGTGGAGATGTGCCCTGCAAGGGCGGAGCACCGCCGTGTCCTCGTGGAGGTAATCGGCGTCAGTGACCTCTCGCGCCGGGCTCTGATCCAGAGCGAGGAGTAATGGCAGGCGTTTGCCTCCTTCTGCAAAGCCTTAATGCTAGCGAAGGCGGAGGCCGCACGCGTTAGGGAACGAACGGCCTCACGCCGAGCCGAGATTCCGACCCCGACTACCAATCACGGTAGACGCGGGCTTCCGGACGTCGAGCAATGGGTAGCTAGCCGTTCTGTAGTTGACCGGATCGAGCCCAATCCTCAACAGCGCGTAGTGATAGACACAGGTGTAGTTTTAGTCAGTAAAAGATTGACACGTCCTCCCGCTCCAACCAGAGCGGGAGAAGTCATTGGATGATTTCCACCCTTAAAAAAAGAAAAAAGGTGCCATCATCATCATTATTATTTCAGCCGAAAGACGTCCACTGCTGGACATAAACCTCCCCAAGTGTCGCTATAATGACCGCTCCTGTGAGTCTCTCTTCCATCGGATTCCCGCGACCCTCACCAGGTCATCGGTCCACCTGGGGACCATCCAACGCAAGGTACCCTGTAACCCCTTCCGAAAATGTGGCCGTGTTATTTTAAAGTGAATAATTAAATACATATAGGTATTTACTTTTATCGTCTTTGGATGGTATCCCTAGAATAATCACGGTCAATTAGCCTGCTACAATAATGGGAAAAAAATAATAAAAATAAGCAGTAGGATTGTTAAAAATGCCTCCGTCTTACACCAGTTTAACCATAACTGTAAACGTGGGCGATGGCCATTCTTCTGCCACTCAGAAAATTACGTAAAATACGCAATGCCATCTATCAAATTTAATATGAAGTTCAACCGTCATTGTCATCATTATTTCTACTTTGAGTCTTTAGATGGCGTTGCGAGTATCTGAATTGCTTATGGTGTCATATTTTACTTCTCGAAAACTTTGATTTCATACCGTTTGTCTTTCATATATTATGCTTTGTTTCATTGCGATGAAACAAAGCCTAAGTAAGATAATTATCAAGTTCCACACAATTTAAATGTATAAAAGTTATCTACATCGATTTCTAAAATTAATAATACGCACTTCACTAAAAATTTCTACAGATATATTATATACGTAGATTTATAAAAAAAAATTGTAAGCATGCAAAAATATATAAAAAAATCTTATTCACGATGACATAATAGAACAAAAATTTCTCCTAAGAGAGCCGTATGGGATTTGAACCACCTTCACATTACATGAAAGTCTAGATACGAAACCACTGTGCTGCGGTCTTCGATGAGTAAACTATAAAATAGACGTTCTTATATAAACGTCATAATTGACTGGTTGGCTCCCTAACGATGATAGCGTGATGATTTTCGTTTCAGAAGTTAAGTTTGCAGCTAAATGGATTAATGTAACATTATAGTACGTGATTTTACTCGTCGCTTTGATTTTATTATGTGTTTTGATTAGTTTTTACAAAATATTTAGAAGATATCGAATAGAAATGTCAATTTTATTTTGAAAAAATGGTAAAAGTTATTTTAATACAAAAAAAATAAGACAAAATAATGTCCAAATTTTTAACTGTAGCTGGGAATTGAACTCGCGGCAAATGTCGTTCAATACCTACATTTTGGATTATTGCTCACCCCACATAGTAAATAGCGTGATAGTTTATAGCCTATCAGTTGCCCTGACCTATAAGGATTATGCATGCAAAATTTGAACAGGATCGGTTCAGTAGTTTTTGCGCCAATTAATAACATCACAAAAGAATTTTACTGTTTTATTATATGTATAGATATTTTTCACCGAACGATTAGATTAAACATAAATGACCAAATTCTGAGAATGGAGGACTGTCACTTCCAATCCCGCATCAGGGACTGACTGTAACATTTCATGGGGCAAAATGTCACAAATAAAAATAAATGTAATCAAACGAATTTTTTTGTTTCATCCTATAAAGTAGTTGCTGCTTGTTCGTAAACATCTTTAGATATTTTGCCACGCTCCGTTTTTCTTTTATATGGCATCATCCTACAAAAAAAAACATTACATTTTATAGTTCACATTATAACAGCTGGAAAGAAATACCACGGGGTAACCTACCCCCCTCTTATTGGGCACGCCATAATTATGGCGGCGTCCTCACTTTCCGCATGACGCAGGTTCTCACCGAACATGGTAAGTTCGGGAAGTTCCTGAACCGGATTCGTGCGGAAGCGACGCCCGGGTGTCGCCACTGTGTGGACTGCCCGGAGGACACGATGGAGCACACGGCGGAGGTGTGCCCCGCTTGGGCAGAGCAACGCCGTGTCCTCGAAGGGGCGATCGGCGGCGGCGAACTCTCGCGCCTTGGTACAGGCCATGGTCCGGAGCGAGGAGGAGTGGCAGGCGGTTGCCTCCTTCTGCGAAGCAGTAATGCTAGCAAAGGAAGCGGCCGATCGCGTGATGCAACGGTCCTCACACCCTAACCACCTCCGATTCCGATCCCGATTTCTGGCCACCGTAGGCGCGGGCTTGCGAGAGCAATGGGTAGCCCGCCGTCCGACTGTCCAGTAACCGTCCGGACCGAGCCCAAGTCGTCGTCGGTGCGTATTGTTCCACGCGCCTCATGTGAGCAAATCGTAAGAGCTTAGCAGGGTCGAAGCCTACTGGGGCCACGGGTAGTGTGAAAGTGAAACGCGGGGCCCTGGGACGAAGGCAAAGATGAAACAGGAGTGGGTTTTTAGTCAGTAAAAGTCTGACACTATCTTTTGCTCCGCCCAAGAGCGGGATTTGTCATAAGATGATTTTCCCACCCAAAAAAAAAAAATCTCTGATTATTTGGAAAACAGGAGGATATAGACCAATCATTACTTAAAATGGAAAATATTACAAACACAGGTTTGAACGACAATTGACACATAATCCAAAATATTTAACAAAGGAGTACCTTTTACAATCATTCTGGCGCCACTGACATCGTGTGAGCCGACAGTGAAGGCGTTATTTATCTCTTTCTAGCGTTTTTTTTTTTTATTGGGTGGGAAAATCATCCTAATGACATCCCCGCTCTTGGGCGGTGCGGGAGATAGTGTCAGACTCTTACTGACTAAAAACCCACTCCTGTTCCTTCGTTGCCTTCGTCCCAGGGCCCCGGGTTCCGCTTTCACATTACCCGTGGCCCCAGTAGGCTTCGACCCTTCTGGGCCCCTACGATTTGCTGACATCTCCTTGAGGCGCGCGTGGAACAATACGCGCCGTCGACGACTTGGGCTCGGTCCGGACGGTTACCGGACGGTCAGACGGCGAGCCACCCATTGCTCGCCGTCTGCAAGCCCGCGCCTACGGTGGCCGGAAATCGGGATCGGAATCCCGGCGGCGGTTGGAGCGTAAGGACCGTTGCCTCACGCGATCGGCCGCCTCCTTAGCTAGCATTACTGCTTCGCAGAAGGAGGTGACCGCCTGCCACTCCTCCTCGCTCCGGAGCATGGCCTGAACCAAGGCCCGGCGCGAGAGATCACCGCCGCCGATTGCCCCCACGAGGTCACGGCGTTGCTCTGCCCAAGCGGGGCACACCTCCACCGTGTGCTCCACCGTGTCCTCCGGGTGGGCCACACAGTGGCGACACCCGGGCGTCGTTTCCGCACGAATCCGGTGCAGGAACCTCCCGAACTTACCATGTCCGGTGAGGACCTGCGTCATGCGGAATGTGAGGACGCCGTGAGGTCTTTCCAACCACTCCTCAAAGAGGGGACTTACCGCCATAATCGTGGCGTGCCCAGCACGGGGTCGCGACAGTCGCTGTCGCCATTTCACCATGAGAACTCGCCGGAGCTCTGTCCGCCATGCTGCGACTTGTCGCGGCAGCGGAGTTTCGCCCCGGCGTTGCATCTCCATGCGCCGTTCGTGCATGAGTGCAAGGACTGTTGCCTCCAGATCCCATGGTTCCTGGCCAGCAAGGAGGCTCGCTGCTTCGCGGGAAATCGTCCGGTATCCTCGCACCATCCGTATGGCCATGACCCTCTGGCACGCGTTCAGCCGGGCCGCCGGCTGCTTCCGCAGCCCCGGCGCCCACACCGGCGCGCCATAAAGGGCCATGGACCGAACGATCCCCGCGTAGAGCCTCCGGCAGGAGGCGTCTGGACCCCCAAGGTTGGGCAGGAGCCGCCCGAGGGCAGCCCCAGTCCGATTTAGCTTGGGAGCCAGACGTCGGAAGTGCTCGTCGAAATCCCATCGGCTGTCGAGAACGAGTCCCAGGTACTTCATCGTTGACCCGACGCCGATGTGGACTCCTCCCACCGTTAGCCGGGAACCCGGTGGTGGCGCGTTTCGAGGGCCGTGAAAGCACATGGCCTCGGACTTGTGCAATGCCACCTCGAGTCCCAGCTCCTGGATCCTGCCAACGACCGTCGCGACCCCGCGTGTCGCTAGTTCGACCGCCGCCTGGTACGACTCTCCCTGCGCCAGGACCAGCGTGTCGTCTGCGTAGCAGACCACGCTGACCCCGTCAGGGAGGTCGCCGCGCAGCACGTAGTCGTATCCGATGTTCCACAAGGGCGGCCCTAGTACCGATCAGTGCGGAACACCGCACGACATCTCTCGACGTTCCCACACCCCCTGGTGACCAGGGTAGGTTATGTACCTGTCTGACAGGTACGCCTCGACCACACGACAGAGGTAGTCGGGCATCCGGTGATACCGGAGTGCCCTCCCAATGCTACTCCAAGGCAGGGAGTTGAAGGCGTTGGCGATGTCCAAAGACACCGCCACGACACACCTGCCCTGGGCCACTGCATCCCCCGTCGTGAGAGCTCGCACGCACATGATGGCGTCCACCGTGGAGCGCCTCCTGCGAAAGCAGAACTGGCCGTCCGCCAGATCCGGCCCCACCCGTGTTAGGTGTGCGACGAGGCGGTCTGCAATTACTCTTTCAAAGAGCTTGCCCACCTCGTCGAGCAGCACAATGGGCCGGTACGCGGACGGAGAGTCCGCGGGGCGCCCCGGCTTCGCGATGAGGACCAGTTTCCCCGTCTTCCAGCGAAGTGGAAACTGGCCCCTCTCCAAGCATGCGCTGAAGAGCCCTCTTAGTCGAGGCCCGAGAGCCTCCATGGCCAGGACCCATGCCTTCCCAGGCAAGCCGTCGGGTCCTGGGGCGGTATTTTTGGCACTCAGCCTTCGTACCGCCACTCTCATCTCTACCTCGGTCACCTCTGGAGCGTTGTCGTCGTCGTCGCCATCGTGGTCCGCGTCGGACACCGCTGGTGGCGGAGCCATGGGCGGGGGAGAGTGTTCCCCTCACGTGGGGAACAGAGTGCTCACCACACCCTCCACGAGCTGGGGCCGGAGACTCTGCGTCAGCGGGGGAGCCCAGGGGCGGAGTTTGTCCCGTACCAATTTGTACGGGCGTCCCCATGGGTCCCCATTCAGAGTCCCCAGCCACACGTTGCGGGCCTCAAGTTTGGCCCGCCTTATCTCCGCTCGGAGGGTGCGTTTTGCCGCTTTGTACCCCTCGTACAGCTCCGCCTCTCTGACCTCCGCATCCGCTGGACGGATGCGGCGACTGCGGTATCTGGCATACCGGCGTCGCGCGGCATTGCACGCGTTGCGCAGTGCCGCAATCTCCGGCGACCACCAGTATACCTGGCGCTGAGCACGTCCTGGAGGGACTCGGGGCATTGCCGCGTCGCAAATTTGCGACATGGCCTCCCGGAACCACTCTGCCTCGACGTCTATGTCGACAGGCCTGTCCGGTGCTTGCACCCAGGCCTGTACCGTCGCGGCTTCCAGGAAGAGCTCCCGGTCCATCTGCCTCAGCGCCCACCGCGGACCACAAGGGTTCTGTCGGACCGGCGCAATCGAGGTTTGACGATTAGCTGGACGTTGAGGTTTCAACAACGTAAGGATATTCGCCGTACATCGAGTTGTCCGATGATACAAAGATGATGACAGAATCAAGTCATACGATTTCCGCGTACACTCTTCAAAATGCATCCTGTAAAATACCGATAGGCTGGCTAACATCGTCTCTAGGCTTTGCAGATTGGACTTGAATATATCTAAATCACCAATTAGCCTCCTGTTCCTGCAGAAGAAACATTTCGTTTCTGTATTAATATTTTTTATCCAATATTTTATCACTTTACACGATTCCATTTACAGATAATGAGTATGATCAAATTCCATTTTGTTCTCGTGTTTTTAAAACGCTTTAATCTCTTCTCGAAAAATTACGTCCGGAAAACAGTTTTATTTTTGTTCAGAAGTTTGTCTTTCATATAAATCAACTTTGTGGAGAAAAATTATTGTTTTCATCTCCCTCCTAATTAGTATTTTATCAAGTAGATATTGTTGGACGAAAATTGTTTGAAATTGGCGACTAAGTATTGTGAGGACGGAAGATCATAAAATAAAAGAATATACGCGTTTGGCTATAGGTTTTATTACCATTCAATTACTCTTACTACATAAAAACTTTTTACAAAAAAATATACAAAATTAAAGTTATTTTGCACTTTTTAGTTATGGTACCACCACTAAAAAGTACCCCTCAGCCATACTTAATTACCTAATAGCCAGATTGCATCTCATCACAATTCTAATAATACCAAACACGGTTAGATTAAATTAATTTATTACAGAGTTCCGGTGCCTAACTTCAGGCTTCATCATCAGATCAGTTCGATATATTCCCTCTCTTCTTTCAGTCAGTCATCGACTACACGTATTAATAAAGCAATTTTACTTGTTACGACAGTTCTGCTGTGATCATATGAAGAGTTCTGTTTCATATCTTCAAAGTTCATGATCAGATCATAACAATATTTCTATGGGACCAACATGGAAGCATAAACTTTCAATCAAAATAATAATAATTAAAAATCAATCGACAATTGACCGAAAAATCAGTGAATATACATAAAAAAACATACATTCAGCCGAACATAGAACCTCCTCATTTTTGAAGTCGGCTAAGTATATTATAAAATCATTTGCACTTTCAGCATGACAGCCATTCTAAAATATATTCTCTGGTAATATCCACGTAAATAAATTTTTTTAAGACTCAAATTAGTGTTTATTTATTGTATTTGTAATTTCAAACATTATAAGAATATAATGTGAAACCTTTACATAGACATAGTACATAGTCGGCCTTATAGTGTTCCCACTGTTGGGACTCAGGCCTCCTCTCTAGGAGAGGGTATGGGCCGTAATCCACCACGCGGGCCCAGTGCGGGTTGGTGGATGTCACATGTCTTCGAATTTTTGGTTCTAGGACATGCCGGTTTCCTCACGAACGGTGAAGGAAACCTTTACTCGTAAGTAAATTAGAAAACATACTGAAATTTTCATTACGAGAACACTTTCTGTGAACAATAATACAACCGCTTGCCCGAGTTTGTGTTTCCTGATAGCTGTAACGGGAACAAGAGTGAATAGGTTGGTTAAACGCATGCCTATCAATAATAAGAAAGTTATCTGTGTTTCACGTGAAGAAGTAGCCGCTGGTAGTATTCGCCAGCGTAGAGCGTTAAGAGCCTTAACAACCCTGTTTTGTTTTCTAGATAATCCTTGTTCTCCTTCTTATCTGACTTCAGAAATTCAATTTCTTTGTTCTGTGCACAATAAAAATCTTCGATCTACAAATAATCGTCTTCTACGATGTCCGACGCACCGCTCTGGGTTTGTCCATTCCTCTTTCTTTATTCAGGCGATCTCCCTTTGGAATGCGCTCCCTCTGAACATCAGGACGGCAACCAGTCGGTTGTCCTTTAAAGTGAAAGCATGAGAAAGCTTTCGCAAGAAGTTGGTAGATTCATTACACTCTTGATTTGTTGTATTCGTTTTTCTCTCAATATCATTCTTTATTTGTAAGTGTGTATCTAAGTATATATTTATTATTGTTCTTATTTCCTCAGCCAGTCTTCTTTTAAGCTGCACCTGTCATGTAATATCTCTGCACCACCCTAAGGTCGACTGGTAGAAAATGCCTAAGGCATTAAGTCCGCCTTTGTACAATGTTTCATTAGTGCATAAAGTTTTAAATAAATAAATAATTAATACATTCACTAGTGGAATCGGTATAAGTTTCAGCAGGTATTTGTAATTACAATATTTAGCTTTAGTTTGTGTGTTTGGCACGTGTCATGACCCAACTTTAACGAAATTTCGTTTACAATAATTGAAACAATTAAATAAGTTTGTTGTTACGCGAATGGACCGGCCCGACATTTTTCAGCCTTCATTTACTTTTATTCTGTGTTGTAAGTATTGTAATTAATAAAATAAAAAAATTAACACAGTTTAGAACTAATCTTCAACTCTTCATATGATAAAAATAAAGTCAATTTTCACACCTGTCTTCCTGTTCATGCATGCTAAATTGGGATGTAAAAGCTGCCCTTTACAATTGCAATAAACGACAACGAAACGGCTGCTAAGTCATAACACTAAAATATTGCAATGTAAGCATTGTACACTTGGTTTTCAATAAACGTTTTGACTTTGACTTCATCTGGTAAGTCTGCTCACTCCGGTCATCGGACCGCTAGATGGATTGCCATCTAGCGGTCCGATGACCGGTGGTGTATTGACACCTCCGGTACATGTGGGCGTTCTAAAAATACGCACAAAACGTTTTGGGAACTCATTCATTTTGCGTACAGCTAAGGAGTGGAATTCCCTTGAGTCAGTGGGTCCCGATAGTTCCAGGCAAGCGTGCTCTATCGTCGACCATATCAATGAACGTGCCTATAAATAATAAAATAAAAACTACGCAATGTTGACAGGCCTGTTGGTCTTGTGGTTAGTGATTTTGACTGCTATGCCGGACGTCGTAGGTTCGATTCCCACCCAAGATTAATGTTTGTGTGATGAGCACGAT
This sequence comes from Mythimna vitellina, assembly GCA_949316375.1. NCBI lineage: Eukaryota > Metazoa > Arthropoda > Insecta > Lepidoptera > Noctuidae > Mythimna > Mythimna vitellina. The sequence continues at coordinate 8,010,551 of OX438703.1, read as the reverse complement.
CATTTGTCCTATGTTTGGGTGTAATTTATCTATAATATAATATGTGAAATATATAAGTATGTTTATCAGTTGTCTAGCACTCATACCACAAGCTCTGTTTAGTTTGGTACTAGATGGCGTTGTGTGAAAGTTGTAGAATATTATTATTATTAATTTATTTTGATCCGGTTTACATTTATAGATAAAGTGATAAACGAAGAAGTTTTATGTGTATAATTTTACCCATTTAAAGCCAGGGTAGATCGCTAGCAATATGTAAAATTGTAAACTTTATTTTCTCAATGTTTCAGTATTTAAAATTGAATTATTCAGGTTCAGTTGGTTTTGCACGTTCCGCGACTAAATTCTGTTAAAATTATTCGTTCTCGATAATTTTTGAAACAAAACTAACTTCGTTGTTTTATTTCCAGTCGACAGCGATGCGGAGGAGTTTTATGACGCCATATTTTAGCTAGTTATTTTTAATTTTAGTGTATATATAGTTTTAATTAGTTAAGTATTTTATGTATTCATTTTACCTGAAATAAATAATTATAGACCTATCAAGAAATTAATTCTCTTGTAGGATGAATCCATTTCAAACTTTCCTATTGAATCTTCTTGAATTGTCTACGTTACTTCGTTGTTATTAAATTGTCTGGCCAGATGTTTTTGTCTAAGCCTTAATATTTTATTCCTAGTTTTTGTTGTAAAAAAATATCGTAACGAAAGTTTAGAACCTACATAAATGGCAGGATTTGATGCTCCCACAGTTCTTCAAGTGAAAGTAACAATCTAGTAAGTCTTTTTATATAACAGCGAAAGTTAATAACGTTAATAAGGAGCTTGTTATACATTTATTCATCCCTTTCGAGTTCTGTAAGTTGAGCAGATAAATTATTGTTGTTTGACTGAGTTCACTTGACTTGATAAAACAAGAAAAAAGATGGATTTTATACAGAAAAAAAATGAAAACCCAATTGTAGCACAACCTACCGGGTTGAATTGTATTTTCAAACCATCCAAGGACGTACTCAGATATAAAACTTCATTTACGTTGGTCAAACCGTTTAGGAGGAGTTATGTGACAAATACATGTACTGAAGAACTACGTCTAAAGATTACATAAGGGGAAAATTAAAATATGTATTTTTATTTACCACCAAAAAACTTTAAAACCACTGGACCGATTTGAAAAAATGTTTCACCAATAGATTGCTACTTTATCATAGAGACATCGGTATATATGTTCTACTTTAACGTAAGCGAAGCTGCTGGCAGAATGGCTAGTAATCGAATAATCATGATTGAGAATTTGGCGAATTTCGTAACTGATGTAGTCATGGTATTAATTTCTTGAATTTAGTTTAGTTACAAGGGACTTCTGCGTTGGAGCTCTAGGCGTGCGCACGTAACCTCTCGATGATAAGAATTCAAGATGACTGACAGTGGCTCATAATTATTCCCGATGCTGCTCGAATGGGCATTCGGGTGTTTCGGCGACTAGCAACGGACAGCGCTCGGCTACGTTCGTAATTATCAGCACATCAGCCCCCCCCCCCCCCCCCCCGGAGACCGTTACGGTCGAAAATAATCGGGAAAACGAACTAAGGGCGACCTGATCGGATTTTGTGCGTAGTACTTGTAGGTGGCATCGCTTGCACTTGTTCATCTACGCGTAAAGTCAAGCATAACGCTGCAACATATCCGCATTATCCCAGGACCACCGGTGTGCAGTCGCCCACGCCGTTTAGCACCACGTATTGCGAGGAGGTACAATAGCCCGTGGTCATCAGCACTGCATCTGGTGCCTAAAAAAATAATGAGTGGCGACCATGCGGTGACCACGTACCGCTGTCCGTCTCACTAGTCGCCGAAACACCCGAATTCCCGTTCGTAATTAATTCCGATCATACTCTCTACAATAGCGTTACTCTTTTGTAGTTCTTTGCTGTTAACTGAGATAGGATATTAAAAGTTTTAATAGTGTTATTGTTGAAACTAATTAAAAAAGTAAATAAATGCGCTTACAATCAATTGAGTTCAAACTTTAAAGTCAATGCACTCGCTGTCACTGTATTTTAATACGCTTAATGGCGCCTTTTTTACTTTAATTTGATTCGCAAAGAGTTTTTTATACTGAAAATGAACTGGAGATCCTTGGGATCCTTTATTCGATCCTTGGGATCTAATTAGAGAATGAAGAATTAAGTTCAACTCTTGAGTTTCTTAAAGTTATACTGCCGGATTTACTTTTGAAAATGGAAAACTTAGTCGCCGGTCCTCTTGCTATTCAATTGTTGCAATTAGGTAAAAGAAAGTTTGTTTTTAAATTACATTTAAATATATCAAAGATTAGGCTACACATTTAATTAATTGCATGAAGTGAGATCAAAGTTTTTTTTATTACAATCACACTTCTGCTTAACCTGTCGAGTACCGTAATTAGAGGCACAATAGAAAGACACGGAGCGAGCGAACGCCGGCGTTTACTTGGGGTTTAATGAAATAAAAGTGAATGTTTGTGTGAATGTATAGATATAAGTACATCAAAGTGTAGGCTACACTTTTATTTATTTGCACGTAGTGAGATCAAAGATATTTTTTTTATTACATCACACTTTGGCATAAAAGTGAATATTGACGCTTGAAAGGCAAAAATTACTAAGCGACATCGAGTAAACTATACAGGAGAGTGTTTTAAAGTTAAAATTTTTAGAAAAAAAATTGCTGGTAAAACAATAAATTCTGATTTTGATCATGTTATCTGTGATATCTGAGGCACGGGGTGTCAACTATGTCATAGATAAACTTATGAAAGTACACATGAATTGAAAAATTCACAATGGTACCTCTCGATTTCGAACACTGAAAAAATTATTCAAATAAAAATGTCATCATGTATTTCTATCGAATCAAAATCTAGTTGGTTCCAATAATTGAGCTTCCGTAGACAACATGGTAGGCTAACTTTAGCATCGGTCAATATTTTGAGGATTATACAAATAGTCGGGCACAAACGGCTGTAATCCCGACAATTGTTGGAACTCCCGGAGGGATGCGGACGAGAGCCATGATCTTTACAAATATGCTTTAAATCCGGTTGTTCTGACCCAATGGTGGTAATAAAGTTAGGAAGGGTCTTTTGCAAAGGATTTTCTTCAAGAATTGAATGTAGGCAGTTATTGCTGCTCTCAAAACGGTGAAGGAAAACATAGTGAGGAAACCGGCATGTCCTAGAACCGAAAATTCGAAGACATGTGACATCCACCAACCCGCACTGGGCCCATTCCCTCTCCTAGAGAGGAGGCCTGAGTCCCAACAGTGGGAACATTATAAGGCCGACTATGACTATGACTAGTTATTGCTGCTCTGATTTACCTTAAGACCTTTTTGTTATACGAAAATATTTCGTGTCGTATCTTGTAATGATTGATAACGTTATATTCCACAACTTTCTCACAACGCTATCTAGTTCCAAACTAAGTAGAGCTTGTGGTATGAGTACTAGATAACTGATAAAAATACTTATTCTAAATACATAAGTACATCTACATGTAAATAACACAAAGTAGTGTTAGATTCATAATTTATAACTTAAAATTATACTTTTATAAAATAAAATAATTTTTAATTCGGATCAGTGACATCCATATGGGTTAATTATTTTTGCTTTAAATGTAGCTAGTATGAAATATAAATTACACCCTGACAGAGTACAAACGATCTTGCACAACACAAAAACATTGGTGGGAATCGAACCCACCACCTGCGGCATAACAGTCAGGGCCATTAAAAACTACACCAACAGGCCAGTCAACGTTAGCATATGAAGATTTAAAAAAATAAATCACGATTTAATCTAAAACGTTAACTCGATTAAGTATCCTACTTTACCGCAAGTAGATACCTTTTACTATTCAAAATGTCTAGAATCTTAACAAGTAACTTCGAATATCTCTGACATTTACAAACAGACAGCTAGTACACAACTCTTGTCGACGACACCGGACTGTCGCCTGTAGATAAGCTCTTCTCGCGGTAGTCCAGTGTAGTCTAAAGTGAAGTTCTAAACTGAAGGTCTAAACTGAAGATCTAAAGTGAAGGCTTCACTGTAAACCAGATTATTATCTACTCATTAGTTAATGTTCGATGAGTTTAGAGCAGCCTCCCTAGCCAAGTTACAATCGTATCGTTCGCGCCGAACGCCTCGAGTAGGCCACGCCTTTTTTTTTTTTTTTTTTTTATTGGGTGGGAAAATCATCCTAATGACATCCCCGCTCTTGGGCGGAGCGGGAGATAGTGTCAGACTCTTACTGACTAAAAACCCACTCCTGTTCCTTCGTTGCCTTCGTCCCAGGGCCCCGGGTTCCGCTTTCACACTACCCGTTGCCCCAGTAGGCTTCGACCCTGCTGGGCCCCTACGATTTGCTGACATCTCCTTGAGGCGCGCGTGGAACAAAACGCGCCGTCGACGACTTGGGCTTGGTCCGGACGGTTACCGGACGGTCAGACGGCGAGCCACCCATTGCTCGCCGTCTGCAAGCCCGCGCCTACGGTGGCCGGAAATCGGGATCAGAATCCCGGCGGCGGTTGGAGCGTAAGGACCGTTGCCTCACGCGATCGGCCGCCTCCTTAGCTAGCATTACTGCTTCGCAGAAAGAGGCGACCGCCTGCCACTCCTCCTCGCTCCGGAGCATGGCTTGAACCAAGGCCCGGCGCGAGAGATCACCGCCGCCGATTGCCCTCACGAGGTCACGGCGTTGCTCTGCCCAAGCGGGGCACACCTCCACCGTGTGCTCCACCGTGTCCTCCGGGTGGGCCACACAGTGGCGACACCCGGGCGTCGTTTCCGCACGAATCCGGTGCAGGAACCTCCCGAACTTACCGTGTCCGGTGAGGACCTGCGTCATGCGGAATGTAAGGACGCCGTGAGGTCTTTCCAACCACGCCTCAAAGAGGGGACTTACCGCCATAATTGTGGCGTGCCCAGCACGGGGTCGCGACAGTCGCTGTCGCCATTTCTCCATGAGAACTCGCCGGAACTCTGTCCGCCATGCCGCGACTTGTTGCGGCAGCGGAGTTTCGCCCCGGCGTTGCATCTCCATGCGCCGTTCGTGCATGAGTGCAAGGACTGTTGCCTCCAGATCCCATGGTCGCTGGCCAGCAAGGAGGCTCGCCGCTTCGCGGGAAATCGTCCGGTATCCTCGCACCATCCGTATGGCCATGACCCTCTGGCACGCGTTCAGCCGGGCCGCCGGCTGCTTCCGCAGCCCCGGCGCCCACACCGGCGCGCCATAAAGGGCCATGGACCGAACGATCCCCGCGTAGAGCCTCCGGCAGGAGGCGTCTGGACCCCCAAGGTTGGGCAGGAGCCGCCCGAGGGCAGCCCCAGTCCGATTTAGTTTGGGAGCCAGACGTCGGAAGTGCTCGTCGAAATCCCACCGGCTGTCGAGAACGAGTCCCAGGTACTTCATCGTTGACCCGACGCCGATGTGGACTCCTCCCACCGTTAGCTGGGAACCCGGTGGTGGCGCGTTCCGAGGGCCGTGAAAGCACATGGCCTCGGACTTGTGCAATGCCACCTCGAGTCCCAGCTCCTGGATCCTGCCAACGACTGTCGCAACCCCGCGTGTCGCTAGTTCGACCGCCGCCTGGTACGACTCTCCCTGCGCCAGGACCAGCGTGTCGTCTGCGTAGCAGACCACGCTGACCCCGCCAGGGAGGTCGCCGCGCAGCACGTAGTCGTATCCGATGTTCCACAAGGGCGGCCCTAGTACCGATCCCTGCGGAACACCGCACGACATCTCCCGACGTTCCCACTCCCCCTGGTGACCAGGGTAGGTTATGTACCTGTCAGACAGGTACGCCTCGACCACACGACAGAGGTAGTCGGGCATCCGGTGATACCGGAGTGCCCTCCCAATGCTACTCCAAGGCAGGGAGTTGAAGGCGTTGGCGATGTCCAAAGACACCGCCACGACACACCTGCCCTGGGCCACTGCATCCCCCGTCGTGAGAGCTCGCACGCACATGATGGCGTCCACCGTGGAGCGCCTCCTGCGAAAGCCGAACTGGCCGTCCGCCAGATCCGGCCCCACCCGTGTTAGGTGTGCGACGAGGCGGTCTGCAATTACTCTTTCAAAGAGCTTGCCCACCTCGTCGAGCAGCACAATGGGCCGGTACGCGGACGGAGAGTCCGCGGGGCGCCCCGGCTTCGCGATGAGGACCAGTTTCCCCGTCTTCCAGCGAAGTGGAAACTGGCCCCTCTCCAAGCATGCGCTGAAGAGCCCTCTTAGTCGAGGCCCGAGAGCCTCCATGGCCAGGACCCATGCCTTCCCAGGCAAGCCGTCGGGTCCTGGGGCGGTATTCTTGGCACTCAGCCTTCGTACCGCCACTCTCATCTCTACCTCGGTCACCTCTGGAGCGTTGTCGTCGTCGTCGCCATCGTGGTCCGCGTCGGACACCGCTGGTGGCGGAGCCATGGGCGGGGGAGAGTGTTCCCCTCGCGTGGGGAACAGAGTGCCCACCACACCCTCCACGAGCTGGGGCCGGAGACTCTGCGTCAGCGGGGGAGCCCAGGGGCGGAGTTTGTCCCGTACCAACTTGTACGGGCGTCCCCATGGGTCCCCATTCAGAGTCCCCAGCCACACGTTGCGGGCCTCAAGCTTGGCCCGCCTTATCTCCGCTCGGAGGGTGCGCTTTGCCACTCTGTACCCCTCGTACAGCTCCGCCTCTCTGGCCTCCGCATCCGGTGGACGGATGCGGCGCCTGCGGTATCTGGCATACCGGCGTCGCGCGGCATTGCACGCGTTGCGCAGTGCCGCAATCTCCGGCGACCACCAGTATACCTGGCGCTGAGCACGTCCTGGAGGGACTCGGGGCATTGCCGCGTCGCAAATTTGCGACATGGCCTCCCGGAACCACTCTGCCTCGACGTCTATGTCGACAGGCCTGTCCGGTGCTTGCACCCAGGCCTGTACCGTCGCGGCTTCCAGGAGGAGCTCCCGGTCCATCTGCCTCAGCGCCCACCGCGGACCACAAGGGTTCTGTCGGACCGGCGCAATCGAGGTTTGGGCGGAGACGTCGAACCGGATGTACCGGTGGTCTGAAAACGTCTCCACCCCCTCCATAACGCGCCAGTCGACGACACGCGGCGACAGAGTGGGGCTGGCGAACGAGATGTCCACCACTGAGTCGCCCCGCATCCGCACACACGTGGGGACAGAACCCCGGTTTAGGACGACCAGGCCTGTCTCCAGAGCCCAGTCCTCCACCATCCGACCCCGCTGGTTCGTGAACCGGGAACCCCAAGCCAAGTTCTTGGCATTGAAGTCCCCGCAAACGACCACGGGGAGGGAACCAAACCCAGCGACGACGGCTTTCAGCTCCATTAGGGAGATGTGGAGATCGCCGAGAGATCTGCTCGGGGACAGGTAGACGCCTACCACTGCAATGTCCCCGAACCGTGCTGCCACGCAACCCCGTCCCCTCGTGACGGCCTCGAGGGTCGGGGTGCCGGCGGCGGCCGACGAAATTAGGGTCACCGAGCCGTCCAGGTCCCGCACCCAGTCTCCCCTGGGCAGGACATTGTACGGCTCGGAGACCACGGCGATATTGATCGACCACTGCGCCATGCTCTGGAGCAACAGATCCTGAGCGGGGGCGCAGTGGTTGATGTTCGCCTGGAGGAGACGTAATGGAGCCGTTATTGGCAGTCCATCACAGTCTCCTCTCGAGCCCCCCGTGAGGGCCCTGCCGCGATGGTTGCGGCGGCGACAGCAGCAGCTGCCAAAGAGGAGGCAGCGGTGGTGAGGACATCGGCGGGGATGGGCCTCCTGACCTTGCCCTTAGCCTTGGTGGGGGGGTCGCAGGACCTGCTCCCAGCCCGGTGGTCGGCCGGCTTGCCTGCCGCCGCACATGCGTAGCAGTGCGGCGTTGCTCTGCATTCAACCGCCCTGTGACCAGGCTGACCGCACTGGAAGCAGCGGTCGCTGCGGTCCACCTCCGCGGCACAACTGGCCCCCACGTGGTGCCCCACGTGGCAGCGATAGCACCGCAGAGGTCTGGGCTCCAACAGTTTCACTTGGGCGGAGACCCAGCCCACCAAAAGCCGTCGGCCCTCCCCGGTGATGGTCTTGGCCGCCGACACGGGGCAGCTTACCGTCATGGCTCGCATGCCCGTGCTGTCAGCGCGGATAGTGCCCGCCCGAACCTGCTCGGTAGTGCACCCACCCGCCCTGACGATGGCGGCCACCACCTCGTCCACCTTGACAGAGTCGTCCAAGCCCATGATGCGCATATCGATGCACTTGGTGGGCCTGGACACTCGGGCCTCTTCCGCATCCAGGGACGCCCTGATCCTGGCGGCCAGGGCATCCGCGGCGGGGCCACTGGCCGCACCAGGGACCTCCAGTATTCGGGCCCCGGTTACGGTGCGCCTCATACGGAAGCCCCCAGAGGCTCCGAGTTCGTCAAGGTGGGGCAACACCGCCTTCTTTGCCTTCTCCATGACGGCGTCGTATGTCACGCCCTTCTTTACCGCATCTGGCTGTAGTGTTATGACTACAGCCTCGGATTTCGGGGCGCGAAGTCTTGCCGCCATGGCCCGCTTTTTGCGCTGCTGTCGCCGCATGCGCTTTTTTTGCCGCCCTGGCCGCTTTGCCCGCCTTCCTCTTGGCGCCGACAACCGTCCATTCGGCGCCAGCCGAGGATTCTTCATGCAGGGAAGGCGGCGGCGGGCGCGGCCTGGTCGCCACCGCAGTAGGAGGTGCCGCCGATTTAGCGGCAGGCGCCGCCCTGCCCTTCTGCTGCCGCTGCTGCTTGGCCGGCGGAGCCGGTCTCGCAGGCTCCGACGCCACGGCCCCACGTCTGGTTTGTCCCGATGGGCCTGCTGTGGCTGCGGCGGCAGCATAGGACGCCGCCTTTCGCTGGCCAGGGGCCGCCAGCGGAGGACGCAGCACGATGCCCTCCAGCACGGAGAGCTGCTGCTGCATCCTTTGCTGGAACTGTTCCTGTTGTTGCTGCTGCTGCTGCCGGAAGGCAGCCAGCTCCTGCCGCACCAGCATCAACAGCTGGTTCTCCGGCTCGGGCTGGGGCTTGGGCTGACTTGGCCCTTGCCCCTGCTCGCGTCCTCCTGCCTGTTCGGAAGAGTTGCTCTTTGGCAGCTCTTGCTGGGCCGAGACCTTTCGAAGCCGAGCATTGTCGGCCCGAAGTTTGGTGAGCCCCCTGCGGATGGGGTCCACCACCTCCTGAAGAGACGTCCTGGCCTGGGAGATCGCGCTCCTCTTGGAGGACCTCTCCCTTTTGTTGGCCACGCCATTCAGAGCGGATGCCAGGACCGACTCCAGTCGGTCGAGTGCCTCGTCGATGGCGGTGTCCGGATCACTGCCGGACGGCCCCGAGAGGTCCGTTCCAGCTCTGGCCGCTCCAGGGTGACGCCCCTCCACGGCGAGCCTGTCAGCTCGCTGAAGGGACTCTTGAGCGGTGAGCCCTCTCCCCTTGCCTCGCGCCCGACCCGCACCTCGCCCATTGGCGGGGATTTTTCGGGCCGAGCCCATCTCCGCATCGGAGGACGATACGTCCCCCGATTTGGAGCGCTTCAGGTAGGGGCGCAAGTCCCCAGCCGAGTCGCCGACTACCTCCTCTACCTCCGAGCCCTCCGAGCTCCTTTCGGATGCCGCGTCGGACTCCGACCGCGCATCACTCTCCATGGGTTTTTTATAAAATTTGGATTCCATTGCTGTTCCCACGAGTATTTTACATTCTGCACTTGCTCAATATCAGTGGTTCGCACTAGAGACTAATTTAGCTACCCATTAGTCAAGCTAACAACCTCCCTCACGGTGCGCCGCCGCTTGGAGGTTTGGGGTAATTTTTTATAGAGGTTGTCTTCCTCGCGGCCCAGGCGGTTAAGCCAAGACCCTCGACCCCCATCAAAAGTCAGAAACATGACCTTGGACAATCTCTGGGGCTACGAGACTAACGGTGGCAGAGGAGGAACAAGTCTTCCTCCTGCCTGCTCGGTGGCAGGGTGAGTGCGCACCGAGCCCGCTCTTACTTCGCCACTGTGCCCTCTGCTATAGCAGAGGGACACGCGTTGAAGTGATCCTTCAGACAGAACATTCGCAGGCGGACATCAAGACCCCTTAGGCAGAAGTACCCAAGGGGAGTCGTTGGCCGCCTCCCAGGGTGCACCGTCCCGCAGACTGGCCTTCACCTCGGACGTATCCGCAAGGGAACTACAGCCTGCGGGCACTCGTGGAGGTTTTCTGTCGTAGCACCCCGAGTAGGCCACGCCTCCGATTCCTTTGTTCTGACGTCATCTCAAGGCTGAGTCACGTGGTCAGAACAAAGGAATCGGAGGTGTGGCCTACTCGAGGCGTTCGGGGCGAACAAAACGATTGTAACTTGGCTAGGGGGGCTGAAGTCGTCAACTCACCTGACAGATTTCCCAAACGTATCAGTTATGTGCGACAATGTGACCAAAGATAACGATATTTATTCATTTATTTCATACATATTTGACATTTAGCATTGATATACGTGATTTATTGGGGTAAAACTAGATTAGGAGTTAATAAATAGTGATGTTAGACTCTCGAACAAATTTTTTCTGGCATATTGTTTTTATTTCCATACAATTTTCTTGTAAACATTACTTTTAATAGAATTCTCGTATTAAAGACATTCTAGCAGTTGGTAAAATTACGTATTTTATGTCAATAATATCTACTGTATCTCCTTATGAATTAAAAAATCAATAAAAGCATTTTTGAACGAACAACAAGATTTCATATCATAATGACGTGTTATTTTGTATATAGTAGTCATTAGGCTGGATGACAGTTGAAATGTCTTAATGTCATGTTAAGCAAATCATAACATGCTTTGCTTTCTAACAGTAATATATTACTTGACCAAGATTTATATTAGTGGCAAGATTAAAAGTTCAGTTTAGTCAAAAGTTATGAAGTCAGGCTAGCAAAAAAATAAGCCATGATTATTTATTACGAGTATCATAAAAAATCTAGTCAATTCAGTTTCCAATTACGACGATTTTTTTTTGTTATACTGAGACTGACTTTTAATTTGACTTGATAAAAGTTATTAAATTATTTTGCCAGTATTATATCATGGTGATATATGTAGACACTTAATAATTTCATCAACAATTTCTTCGCTGTTGTTTTTTATGTGCATCTGTAGAAGTTTGATAAGCTGTATTGATTCAGTTTGCTTGCCCAATTTAGGTCAAATCTGCAAATAAAAACATGGATGAGCGTCATTAAATATTTAATGAAAACCTCGTCATGTTAATGAAGTGGTTTTATTTGTGAGCACGAATTCTAGGTATATTGAAAATTAACTGATATTAATTGATAATTAAACATAGATACTGATTTAAGTTAATAAAGCAGCTATTTGTAATTATCATGATAATTTATTATTTAAAATAGAATTTTCGTCAAAGACGCAAATATTCTACTACTAAAGAGCAAACTTAAGTTGACTGTAGACAATCACTCTCTTTGAGGTGCCTTCATTAAAACCCAAATTTCTCCGACAACATCGGATCCTGATTTATTGATTATCTATGTGATTTTTTTATTTTATTAATTATTGACTGAAGTGATTTTTTTTTATTTTTGTAGGTATGTATGAACTGGCTAACATCTAGCTTTTTATATCTCCTTCACACTTTTCGCCACCTCTCTTACCCTTCCTGTTTCACAGAAGTTATTGACTGCTTCCCATGCTCTGTCGCTCCAAATCTGAACCAGGGCCGTACGCGAGAAATTGTCGTTGCCGATCGCCTCTACGAGGACACGGCGGTGCTTCACTTTAGCGGGGCAGGTCTTTACCATATATCGGTAATACCCGGGCGTTTCTTCCCATGAAATCCAAAATATTACACTCTATAATCCCTTGGAATTTTACTCAAAATGGTCTAACTCGGCTAACAACTAAGTAACATGTTAAGTGTGTGTGAATGTTCACATCTGCTACCAAACACATTCATTTTTCCGGATATTTGAGTATCCTAATAGAGTGGGATCGACCCTTATTTGAATAATTTCCATTAGCACAAGTTTAGTTCAGCATCCCTGTGATTCACTTACAGTTCTGTGTGTTTAGGATCGCATATAAGTTCAGCACACGGTATCTGGTCCTCGTATGTGTAAAACAAAACGCGTTATAAAGGTACCTAAATAAATAATAGTTATAATCCAACTAAACTTTTAATCAGTATTTCACTTGCATGAATTCATTTGAATATTATAATATTAAACTATTTATACACCTATAAAGTTTGATACGCCCTAGCAGGTTATACAGAAGACTGAGGAGTATAACCGAATATAAATAAATAAATATACAGAATGTAAATAATATAAATTGATTCGATCGAGACTTGAGCTGTACTGCAATCTCTTTAACGGTGCCAGATTGACTATCGGTAAATCGAAGTGCTGCCCCCCTAGCCAAGTTACGATAGTGTCGTTCGCGTCGAACGCCTTAAGTAGGCCACGCCTCCGATCCCTTTGTTCTGACGTCATCTCAATGCTCAGTCACGTGGTAAGAACAAAGGAATCGGAGGCGTGGCCTACTCGAGGCTTTCGACGCAAACGAAACGATTGTAACTTGGCTAGGGGGGCAGAACGTCATACCGCCTTTACCGCGTGCGTAGTTGACGGCAACATCCTTTTTTCTAGCATCATGGTAGCATCATTGATTACATAATTGTTACAATTGTGCGCATAATCAAAATTGTGTAGACATGTTCTTTTTTTGACTTTGCTCGAATCTTGATACTACTCACGCACAGTGTTCTTATATCAAAAATCACCATAATGGGTTACATTTAGAGGTTACGTAACGCCAATAAAGTTTTCTCATACAGCGATTACGTCATCATTGGTGGTTAAATTTTTAATATTATTGTTTTTTTACAGTGGAGGGTTGCAAGTGTTACTAGTGTTTTGTTGTGTCTAGTAAAAGTTACTTCCCTTGTCTGTAAAAAATAATTATATTAAAATTGAATCTTCCCTGATGATATACGTATTGGCGTTGTGCAACCTCTAAAAATTAACCGATTATGGTGATTTTTGGTATATGAACACTGTGCTTGGGTGGTATCACGAATTCGAACAAAGTCAAATGCAAATCGAAAGTTAAAAAAAACATGAATTACCTTAACCGACATCCACTGTCGTAATTAATAAACTCTTCCTCTCTGCGGTCAAGAGCGTGTTCAATATCCGGTTAATTGGTCCAAGTTGCAGGTAGTCGTAAAATATGAGATATGAGTGATGGAGGATGAGGCTGTGTGCTCGAGTCCCAGGTTTAATTTCAGCCTTGTGTAGATTTATTGTATATGCTAATTGTTTGTGGACACAAAAGGTATATCTATCATTAAAAATATGAATACCAGTAAAAATAAATCTGGAAAAATTTTCGTAGGTGGTTATTAAATATTTTGCAATATATATATCTTCAATTTTCAGATTTAATCAAAATGGCTGGTGTGTAAATTGCTCTGAAAAGTAATTTAATTTACCGATTCATGCCAGTGGAGCTGTTTCAGTTCGTATAATTAAAGTCAAACATATCAAACTTTTCAATAGTTTTTACCTGCTGTTGATGACATTTATAAATCCAGTTTAATACATTTTCCATATATATGTGTATCTTCATAATATAATAATAATCTATATATATAAAGGCGAAATACCATTCACTGATTATCACGAAATCTCAGAAACTATAACATCTACAAACTTAAAATTTAGCAGCTAGGTTCCTTATAGGGTGTAGACATCCGTTAAGAACGGATTTTTCGCAATTCACCCCATAAGGGGATTAAACGGGGTTCGAAAGAAACCGACTTTCACACGGGCGAAGCTACTGGCTGAAGCTAGTAACATTATAAAGAGGATAAATTTGTTTTATTGATATTTTTTGTAATGAATAAACTGAAAAACAATTTTAAAATGTATTTATTTATTTTAGGAAACTCAACAGTTTATTTATAAAGTTACATGAGTTAAGAAGGCCCACCCCACCATCAATGTACAGCCCAATGCAGCTGCGTGAAAGTTACTAGCACGTAAAATTGAGGTCTACGCACGCTGCACAGTGATAGCGAGATGATGACAATTATACTTAAACTAATTACAAAGTTTCACGACATTTATAAAACAAGGTCAACTAACTGGAAAGTGGTGTAAGGAAAGAATAAAAAAGAAAAAGATTGAAAGGGTAAAAATACAATATTAAGGAATATTATTACAATTAAATCAGGTGAAGAACAAAATATTAAATCGTGAAATCTAAACAGTACGATTCAGTTTACATTCAAATGAGGTACGGCACAATTTGTCTACTAAACAATATCTGCTTAACTTGTTTCCGATATGATTGTTTAAAAGAATAAAAAAAATAGGTTTAGTAAACCTATTTTTTAAATTCTTTTAAGAAAATACTAAATTATCATTGATATAGCATGTATCTTTTTGCTTGTAAGCGGGTGAAGTCGCTGGTATAAGTCAACATTTTATATACAGCGCTTTTAGATCTAAAGCTTTGAAATTTGATGTAACATCAAATTTCAAAGCGCTGTTTAGCAGCCGGACTCACAAGTAACTGTACTATGCAGTTCTTCTTACGAACAATAAGCTACTTGTACGTATATTATTATGCGTGAATTTTACGTTAGCTGCTAAAATCTTGGACTACAAATTTCTTCTCTATGTTAAAAACAATTTTTTCAAGGAAGGAAATCATCTAACGACTTTTCGCGCTCTAGGGCGGAGCACGAAAACAGATTCACACTACACCTATGTTCCTTCAGATGCCCTTTGCGTTCTCGGACTACGGATAAATACCACACTCATGGTCTGAGAGCATTTTCCATGAAAATAAAGACATTCGAAACCCTAAAAAAAAAAAACTGTTTAAGTAGACTTATACTGTATGTAACCTTTTTTGTTAAGATTTTTTAATGAATATGCTTTATTTAATGTGCTGCCATACTGAAAACATGATCCTGTGCTATAAATACAGTTGAAAAGCTTTTTCATTTCGATTTCCCGAGTATAATGAGCTGATTCAATCCAACCGTAACCACAACGTTGTCACTGTGATTTCTCTGTTTAATCGTATATTGTTGGAATGAAAGCTGAAAGGGAGATAAATTAAGCTGAAAATAAACATGTCCGTAGTGTAGGGCTGTCACACTGTGGTCGGAAAATGGGCATCGTCCAGATACAAAACTGCGATGCGACATCGCATCGTAAATAGTAAGAATTTGCGAGTTGATTCGCTTCGCAAATTTTGTGGTCACATGAATCGATGCTTTGCCGTACGAAATTGCAGCGCAGGTTTCTGCGATGCGGCGTCGCATTGAAACGTGATTCATTCTCAGTAAGGTTCAGTTGAAAACCAGCGTCAGGAAACTACCACTAACTACCATAGTAGTTGTCTGGCATTTTTGCTGAATTAGACCTATTTGGGGCAGCCGTGCGTGTCAGTGTTTTTTCCTTTTTTTTTATCTTAAGTTTTTTAAATTTAGTTTTACAGTGTGTGTATCCATGCGTGCTAAATAAAATATTTTTCTTTTTTCCTTTCTTCTTTCTTTCAACGCATTGCAGTTTTGTATGGTGGTGGTCTTTAGTAATTGTTTTCCTTGTAGCTGGATCGTATCGTGCAAACAAGTGCATGTAAAATATTATTTGTATTCGAAAATTCATTTAAAAAATTCAATGAATGTATCTCATTCAATCATTTCACGTCAAATAATATTCAACGTTAACGTTTTAACTTTAGTATTCGGTAATTTACTCGTATATTTTATAAAACTTGTTCCAGGAAATACGTGATTTTTTTAAACCCATAAAAGTTTTTGAAAAAAATTGTCGTCATTCTGAATCTTGATTAAATTTGCAAGACTTTTATTGTTATATTTTTTAATTTTTGATTAAATTATGAAGTGTTAAAATTCATGCAAAATAGCAGATTTTCAAAGGTCTTTACTTTTAGATTAGTTTTGATTTGATTTCTATAGAAGCCTAGATAATATCCACAAGATAGCTGTGTATCCAAAATATTTAGGGAAAGATTTGTAATAACATAATTATTACGTAAGAGCGATTGTATGAAAATATACTTTGAAAAGGACGCTCCTAAATGAATCATACAGGAAAGCTTGAATGAAGCTGCCCCGTTAATATAATTTTACCTTTATAAGGATAATAAGGCATTTTGTGGCCTCTTTCTGATTAAATTGTTTAACTTTATCTACATAAATAAACCGTAATTGTTTATCCACCATAATTAATTTCAGTTGAAGAAAGTTAATTGAAGAATATGACAACTCAAGACGTATTTGCTGAAAATTTATCAGCCCATTTTTATTTGGTGGAAAATCATCAAATATAGAATTCACATCAGATTTTGGCTGACTAAAACCCACCAGTGTTTTTTCAGTTACCCTTTGCGTTTCAGGGTTGCTGGCTGCGGTAACCCGTAACCCTAACATTTATTTTCAATGTTGCTGACAGCTTTTTGAGGCGCGAATGAAATACAATGTACCGTTGAACTGCTTGGCCCGTACAGGAGACGAACTATCCATTGCTCGTTATCCGCAAGCCCGCGCTTACGTTGCTTGTTAATTAGTTGCCTTTCTGCTCTCGATGCCCGGCGCGTTCCTTACGGCAGCTGGAGCGTGAGATATCCTTTTCTGTTACTTCCTTTGCTTGTATTACTGTTTCACAGCAGGCGGTAAGCTTGTCCGTCCTTTTTATCTGTTCCGTAGTCCTAACTATGTATGTATTACGTTACGTACGCAGTATAAACGACGAAGCGGAACGATTAGTCCAGACCGTAGAAGTTTCAACAACGTAAGGTTGACTCGCCGTACGTCGGGTTGTCCGGTGGTAGAGATAAGATGGCGGAATCAAGTCATGCAATTTTTACGCACAATCTCAAGATGCATCGTGTAAAATACCGAAAAGCTTTCTACCCTACTCCTGTGCTCAAGGCTTAACAGATTGGACTTAACCAAATCTGGATCACCAATTGGCCTCTGTACACGCCTTTCCACGGAGTCCAAAGCTGCTAGGTGGCATTTTGGAACAGGAGTGGGTTTTTAGTCAGTAAGAGTCTGACACTATCTCCCGCTCCGCCCAAGAGCGGGGATGTCATTAGGATGATTTTCCCACCCAATAAAAAAAAAAAAAAAAAACCCCCTAAAGGGATAGGGGTAGTGTGAAAACGAAACTCGGGGCCCTGGGAAGGAACGAAGAAACAGGAGTGGGTTTTTAGTCAGTAAAAGTCTGACACTATCTCCCGCACCGCCCAAGAGCGGGATTTGTCATAAGATGATTTTTAACCCCTAAAGGGATGACACTAAGGTCTAAAGTTTTTATGGAAAAACCTGATTTCACGAAAGTGAAGCCGCCAGCAGAAGCTACTAGAAATATAAAGGTTTCCTAAATCAACGTCTGTTGTAATTCTTCGATTAGTCTTTCAGTAAGGAAAAACGAATATAAAAATAAAATAACGATAGTCAATCTATCTGTTTTGCGAGCAATGTGCCCTGCCCACTGCCACTTAAGTTTAGCGATTCTTCAGGCTATGTCCGTAACCTTGATTCTCCTGCGGATATCCTCATTTCTGACGCGATCACGCAAGGAAACTCCGAGCATAGCCCTTTCCATTGCCCTTTGAGTAACTTTAAGCCTTCTGATGACAGATGGTCGATGGGGACGAAAGGTTCTGGAATGGCGACCACGTACCGGAAGACGCAGCGTTGGAAGGCCTCCCACAAGGTGGACCGATGACCTGGTGAGGGTTGCGGGAATCCGATGGATGCGAGACGCACAGGACCGGTCATTGTGGCGGCATTTGGGGGAGGCCTATGTCCAACAGTGGACGTCTTTCGGCTGAAATGATGATGATGATGACGAGTCAATCTATTATGGTTCAAGTACCTACGAAAGCATTTTCTACGTATATTAGAAAAGCTCAATGTAATTTATTGCAAATTTATCTAGCGTCTACCACAAATACGGTAACACACCACAAAACGTTGCAAAAATGGAATTACCATACAAGCCTTCACATTTTTCACCAAAACTCAAACATAAATCATGATGACAAGTCGAGAAAAACTCGCCGAAAGAATTTCGTAATAGTAACACCATTTTAATTTTAATAATTTTAGGATAATATTTTTACGCTAGTAGGGAAAAATTTAATTAAATACTCATTAAGTATTTTACGAAATCGTTGCTATTTTACGAACAGTTGCAAAAGAATATCATAATTACATAGAAGGTATAATAGACAGATAAATTCTTTATTGTACACCAAAAATAAAAATTATATTAGGAACTTAAAATTAATAGGGTGTCACAATGGGCGGTCTTATCGCTAAAAGCGTTTTTTTACAGATAACTTTTGGATGGATTTGACAGAGAAGGAGAAAAAAGATACGCAGGTAGTTCATGCGTGTACTATTTACGTATATACAATACATAAACTAATAAATTGCATATAATACAAATAATATATAATTATGAAAGCAAAGAAATGATGTATTTAATGACGACTTTCAAGAGGAGAGGTGTGAGTGTTTGAGCTTGCCTTCCACAAAGCATTCTACAGGCGGACTGCTTGAACTTCAAACGACTGTCATAACTAATGGTGGAGTGGCTTGGCATTTCTAGCCTCAAGTTTTCCGATGATCGGGTTTTCCGGTAAGAGGGCGTGTCAGAAATTAACTGACTAAAACCCACCTTTATCCTTCATTTGTACTTTGCGTTCCAGGACCACTTTAGCTCTTTCGAATATTTCCGCAGTCCAATTTCCAACAACCTAAGTAAACGAGTTAGTAATTATGTTATTTTCTGTTCGTAAGCAAAAAAGGAAAGTCTCAGCAGACACAACATCATGGTGTCTGTACACCACAAGTTATGCATGAGCTCAGACCGAGCCTTTGCCGTTGTTTTATTTTCTTGGTTTCACATGAAACGTTATTTTTTTACTATTTTATATTCACAAAGCCGACCATTTTTGCTTCTGAAACAAAACTAGCGCCTGCCTTTCAAATAATAGAACAAAAAGCATTATTGTCAGCACTATTAAATAATGTAATGTAAACCTATAAAAGCACATGACATAAAACATATTATATAGTTTAGTTGTAGCTTTGTGCATAACAAAACAGTTGTAATTTCAATCGAAATATTAATTATTGATGACATGTACATTTAGACTCTGAAAGGTTGTATGATAATCTCTTCTATTTATGGTTTTGAATTATAGGTTTAGTTATAAAATTGCGTGTCAGGTATATATTTTCAGATGCACTTATTACAACTTGAGTTCTGTACCAAACTGACGGTATTTAAATTTTGTTGAAGCTATCTGCAGCAAAAGAACAGATTCCTCATCTGCCAAAGATAATTTCTGTTATTTCAACTGAATATAATAAATATTACGCTGACGTTTTACTGACAGAGCATTGCGTTCTGTATCTTCATAATAAATTGGATCTGGTTTCGGAGACGATCTTACATTTTCCTCAATTATTCGAAATTCTGCCGACCGAACTGCACGTCCGTGTCTCATGACGTCACTGAGCCAATCAAATTGTCGAGCGTACTCAGAGAGGCGGTGAAGATAACACGGCGTGCGACGCGAATATTACGTGGTATTAAGGAAATTCATCATATCAACGAGAGGGAGAGGCGCAATGGGTATTTAACCTAATTAAGTAGATTCATCAGAGTGTATGCGTGGTAGCGGCAGTTTAGAGTTTTACTTGTATTTATAAATTAACTTTTTGGAGACATAAGCTTTACCACGTAATGTTTCCTAATTCTATGGTTTGGTAAATTCATATCCCTAGCTAGTTTGTGTAGAAAAATAACATTGTACACTGAAGAAGTGTAAATGACAAATTATGATTTTTTTAAATTTATTTAACAGAAAATTAAATCTAATCTTAAGGTAATTAAAACTAACTTGTTAACAATGTTTCTATGGAGGGGTGCCTGTCGTCTCAAATTAGTCTTTATAGGTGGAGGGTGAAAAAGATTTTTGAGTTTTCCTTGAGGAAGTAGAAGTGGAGAAAATAGGAACACTGACTTTAGCCGCTCATGGTTTTATGAAGAAAATCAACATCAGAATTTGATAAATCTTCAAATCATTGGCAAATAAAGACACCTTACAGTGTTTTTTTTTTACCTTCTGTGGAGAAGGTAAAAAAAACGAAGTACGAAGTGGTGGCACTTCGTTAATAAATATCTGAAAAAGAAGGGGCCCCAAATGCGACCCTTGAGGAACACCCGTACCTGCAAAATAAGTGGCCGAGTTAAATCCGTTGACCATTACTGACTGTGGTCTTTGTTTTAAATAAGACTCGAACCATTGAAGAGTGCACCACCCACACCAAATTGAGAACACGGCAGAGTGATGATAGCAGATCCATACTGTCACAAACATTGGAGGAATCGCATCGGGACTGGCACCTTTTGAAGAGTAGATTTTTTTATCGCTTTTAAGCTCTTCGGAGCAATGACACGAGACACTGGGTGTTAGGCGTGGAAGCTTCCAAAGGAGCTGTACTAGGCAAATAGGTTGAGAAAAAATGTTCAGCAAAAAGATTAACAATTTCGGGGCCTGTTAGGGAGGCAGGAATGGACGAGTTTATACCTCGCTTATGCTTTATAAAGCTCCAGAAAACTTTAGAATTTTTTGGGATATTGGCTTTTATTTTATTTTTATATTAAAAGAAACATTAATTGTATATTGCATGACATTTTATCTGGAGCAGATGGTATTCTATTTTTTACTTATATCCTATAGATTAAATTGTCTCACCATAACGTATTATTTCACAAATGGCTCTTTTTACTGAACTAAGTAACTCACTGACATGAAAAGACGCGCTGTCAGACACTAAGTAAACGCTAAAGGTAATAAGGTAATTAAAGTCAAATAAAGTTCTTTAGTTTGCGCTAAAGAGCTGGGGATTCTTGGTGTACTTTGAAGAAAGTTTTAAACATTAACATACAGTTTAGACTGTTTCATAGCGGTGATTGTACTTTCTGATTCATAAACTATATCAAAACCAATTTAAATGTTCCTCACCATATAGTTTAATCGAAATGTAAAATTAATTACGTAAACGAAAATCTGACTGTCAATTTTAGTAATTAATTTAATAATCATCAAAATAACGGGTCATAGCTATCAGTTTACTAATTATTAAATAATTATTACTAAATAATTTAATCAAAAATATCTTTGAATAACCATTTTAGAGGAGTACGAACAATTGTAACATAGTGTTCATACAAACTACGACAATATCAACGAGTGACACGGTACGGTGACGCGGCGATGGTGGCACGGGAACCGAGAGCTACACAGCACCACGGGCATAAGGCATTGTATTGTCCCACACGACCGCTCTTAGACGTACGTACCTATATATAGAAATAGACCTACTTATTGTTACAGAAAAGAATAAACCTTTTAATACAGTCATATCTATCTACTTAATCATACATAAGTTATACATTTCTGACAAAACCCACTCACTTTATTTGTTTTCTTATAGAATTATAGACGAGCCAAGTAAGTCCATTTTATTCGAAGAAGATTTATTATAAGTAATATTCATTCGTCTACATCGTCTCGACATCTACATATTTGTTACACAACGTGCTCCTTACATAACATACTGTCACCACTTTATTAGTGTTCTCATTGTGTCGCGTGTTATGACTAGAAACTAGATTTGTTCACTAAACTTAGTCTAGAAAATATTTTTTTAAGCGGCCACCAACCTGTCTTCGGGTTAGACATTGATTGACCAGTCTCCTCTAGACTTAAACTGACAAACAATTGTCATTTAAAAGTTTTCTTAAAGGTCATTTGCCGAATAATTATTATTGTCATTTATCACAAATAGTTTCGATTACATCATTTGTCAAGTACAAATCTCTGTCTGTGTCTATCTGGTGCAACTTGCAAAGTATTCGCTGAATCACGAATTAGGTACTCGCGGGTTCCAGCGGAAAATGATGAAGATCGATGGCAACTTATTGAAAAAAATGCAATTTAATTGAACAAAAATTAAAAAAAAAAAACCATAAATAAGTGTGAAAAAGAAAAGAAGAAAGTAACTTTAGGATTTTCCTTTAAAAAATTGTTTTTGGCATTCTGTGGCATGCTTATGAAAGCACCAAATTATTTGTTGCGTGTACGTTGTTTTAGGAACTTGATGCTTATGAAGTTGCGGGCAATAGCTAGTTAAGAATATTGTAAAAGTCTTCTTACAAAGCTAGGTTTTCGCTACTCCCTTTAAAATAAAACTATTTCTCGAAAAATCTTCAACATCCCGCAGCGTTCAACAGACCAGAAAATTAACAAATACTGCCAACTGCTCTGTACATGTTTGGACTGCATAGATGTCATACAACACGCCCTTTATGAGAGCTGAATAATAAATTACCTTACGCAATATTATGTAACATCTAGTCTAATAATAGTTGCTAAGTTTCTTGTGCGTAACAAACTTAGCTAATATGACATCAAGGTCTGTCGCAACAGACACGTATTTAATCTTCACTTGATTTATGGAGTCATCACACTAATATATACAAAGCAATGTTTATGTTTTAGACTTTGTGGGTTTAAAGATTACTATTTTTAATGTGCTTTTGTGTACAAAGTTGACCGGTCTACACTGTCCTCTCATACCTTCCTATATTGTAATATAAAGAAATATTGTAGAATCAATTTTTTTTTTAAAGAGTAACCGTGGATTTTTTTGTCGGTTCTTCTCCATAAGAAATGACTAATTGGAGCCATGCACTAGATTCTGACGTTTTATAAGTGCCCATGTGGAAATAAAATAATTTTAAGTTTTAGTTTATTACTGTTTCACAATCATACGGCCGGCTGAAAGGATTTAAATGAACACGAGTAGATCATGTCCTGGAATAGGACATAATCACACATTTGAGAACATGTACAGCTAAGAAGTGGAATCTCCTGCCGGAGTCTGGGTTTCCTGATAGCTACAACTTAGGGGTCTTTAAGTCAAGAGTGAATAGGTTAATTCTAGGCAAGCGAGCTTAATCGTCGATCAAATCATCGCTTACCATCAGCCCCCCTAGCCAAGTTGCGATCGTTTCGTTTGCATCGAACGCCTCGAGTAGGCCACGCGTCCGATTCCTTTGTTCTGACGTCATCTCAACGCTCAGTCACGTGGCTAGAACAAAGGAATCGGAGGCTTGGCCTACTCGAGGCGTTCGATGCAAACGAAACGATCGTAACTTGGCTAGGAGGGCAGGTGAGAAAGTGTCTACGCGAGCCTTAAAAAGGATAGGAGCATAAAAAAGGACATAAGACACTTTTCATCCTGGGAGTATGTTCCATTGGGATAATTTTCTACTTTTACGCGAACGTAGCCGCTGGTAAAAGTTGTTTGTTCTTATTACATTGTACTTTGAACGATATAAGTTTGGAATAAGGTCGACTTTAATCTGTTGATGATATCATCAATTATGACTTTTTGGCAAGTGTTTCTTGTTCATAATTAGATCAGATTTTATTAAAGAATTAATGAGTAGAGCAAATAGTTCCTTATTATATATAAATCGACGATATTGCTTTTCATCCACCAGATACCGATTTTCATTTTTAGCGTGGTGCCAGTTTTAGGATCTTAGGTTGGTGCAAAATTGTCTACTATCCGTGTGAAATGAATTACAGACATAGTTTTAATTACAAGGTTTTTTTACTGATAACGCAATATTTTTCTGTAAATGAAAATACATAGATAGATACACAATAAGCACAATGATTTCTTTGGTACTAGTAAAAATGCTGCGAACAGCATAAACGTAGTATTAAATTATGGATATTTTTTTGGTAGCTAGTTTTCAAACACTTTTATCTATTCACAGTATTTCATCATCAACATCATAATTATCCTCCAAAAGACGTCTACTGTTACACATAGGCCTATCCCAAGTGTTGCCATAACGACCGGTCCTGTGCGTCTCACATCCATTGAATTCCTCAGATTAGATTATCAGGTTATCAGTCTATTTTGTGGGGACAAGACCTTTCAACACTGTGTCTTCCGGTACGCGGTTGCCACTCTAAACCCTTTCGGGCCCCATTGACATCTGTTCTGCTAGTTATGTGCCCGCCCACTGCCGCTTAAATTTGCTAATTTTTTAGGCTACTAGGTAACCTTGTTTCTCTTGCGGATATCTTTATTTCTGATTCGATGATGCAAAGAAACTCCGAGCGTAGTCTTCTCTATTGCCATTCCCATAGCTTGTATATTATAAAATTGATACCAGCAGAAAACCACAGGAAAATGGGTCATTTTTATGGAGCTTATTAAAATGCTCTCTGAAGTAATTTCCACATGACTAAGTTTACGTTAACAAAGGGAACCAATATGGACGAGTTAAATCAAGCGAACACAATCTGCTGTATTATTGAAACTTAGCGGATTCAGTGAATATAGGATTATAAGACCTGCACCCCTAGCCAAGTTACGATCGCTTCGTTTGCGTCAAACGCGTCGAGTAGGCCACGCCTCCGATTTCTTTGTTCTGACGTCATATCAACGCTTAGTCACGTGGTCAGAACAAAGTAATCAGAGGCGTGGTCTACTCGAGGCGTTCGACGCAAACGAAACGACCGTAACTTGGCTAGTGGGGCTGAATACAGCATTATAAAATTTTGTAAAGGTTTGTGCGACGTATGCTCTTTTCGATGTCCAAACTGATTTGGTTGAGTTTTATCAGATCTATTCTGTTCACCTTGTCCAGAACAAGAATCATTCATTGGAGTGCTCTTAGAGGCTATACACCAGCACTTTGGAGGACTTGAATAATGATTAAAGACATATGCTGTAGCCTACTGGACCAACGCAATTTAAGAAACTTACCATCAATTTGAAAAGAAGAAGAATAGCAGGCCTGTTTCCTATATTATTTACAAGGAGATTTTAGAATCGAAGCTTATGTATAACGGCGCATAGATAAAGAAATACCTCGGAACGAGATTTGACTGTTGTCAGTCTGGCGAAGCGTCGAGACAATGGTCTGCGCGGCCATGTTGAACAGCGGTTTTTCCCAACGTCAACGGCAAGCGCACCACGTATCCGATGAATCGCTTTTGTTCCCTAATAATCGTGTCTCTTATCGTTTCGAAAGTAATTAGTACCATACAAAAACTGATTTCCTAATTAGTGGTGAATAGATTTTAGTGAAATTCTGTAAGGAAGATATTTTGTGAGAGTAAATAACTTTTGATTGTGACTCGAGTGACTTTTGTTGGTGCCAAGAGATTTAAAGAGATACAAATATATTTAATGTCTTTGGTTGGTGCTTACCCACATTACTATTTATTGAAGACATGACCGATTCTGATGATGAAAGGCCTTTATGTAAATAGACTCGATATAGTTTTGATTCCAAAAACCTGTTTACTTATAGTATGGAAAGTCATTGAAGTGTAAACATCTCGCTGAAACTTCTAGAGATGGCCTACCCTGAGATGAAAGTAGAACGCATCAGTTTATATGTCAGGAGATGTGCGATGCGAATACAGAAGAAAGTCATCGGGGTTGGTAATGTATAAAGGAACAAACAATTTTATATTACGAGAACAATACGGTCAAAATATGTTGGCTATTCTGAAATTGGCGTTCCGAACTATAGCGCATACATGAACAAATAAGTAATACGCATTCGCTCTTATGATTACTAATACGCATTCGCTATTATGATTACTTAAAAAAAGATTACTGCGTAGCTATTCGAGGTTCGGAGCGGTCAAGCTATTTCAGCCGTACTGTACTTACCCTTAATTATTATATTTTGATATTTATTTATTTAATTTCGGAAGTCGGTGTTAAATAAGATACAAATAATACCGAGAAACACCGAATTCCGAAATTAAAGTTATTTTGATCCTTTTATAGTGTTTTTTTTAGTGAAGTCGGTTATATATTTTTTGTAAAAAGTTTTTTATTTTATGAAATATAGGTTGACTGGTAGAGAATGTCTTGATACAGTGAGTCAGCCTGTGTATCACTACTGTACTGTCTAACAGTGTACATCATTTCAACCGAAAGATGTCTACTGTTAAACATCTTTCGTCTATCTTGTGGATGGCCTATTAAGGTAGCGTTTTTCAGTATGCACTACTATAAATAAAGTTGAAATAAGTAAAATGAGTATTATCTATTTATATAAAAGGAGAAACTGACTCATCATCATCTTCCTGCCCTTGTCCCATCTTATTTGGGGTCGGCGCAACACGTTTTAAAACTTGAAACACGTTTTAAAAAAGGAGAAACTGACTGACTGACATATTAACGCACAGCCAAAACAACTGGAACTAAGAGCGTAAAATTTTGCACAAGGTTTCCTTCTATAACGTAGACGAGCACTAAGAGAGGTTTTTCCAAAATTCACCTTCTAAGTGGAGGAAACGGAGGTTCAAAGTTTGTGTGGAGAAACCTATTTTCACGCGTGTGAAGCCGCGGGCAGATGCTAGTTTGTTGATCATATAAAAATAGAATGTTGAGGCTCGGATACATTGAAACTTTTTTAGGTGCTTCCATTTTGTACAGTAAATACTAATTTTAATTATGATTCCAACTTCGAACAACACAAATATTTTGTGGCTGCAAACTTTTGACAATGAGCCGTTCTGAATAGTTATTGTTTGCTTTATCAGGCACCTGAGACGGTTCAATATTTGCTACAATTCCTACCATTTTAATGAACTGGAGCTTTCATTGAACTCAAAGTCAAAGCATTTTATTTCAAACTAGCTGTTGCCCGCGACTTCGTCTGCGTTAAGTTCGTAAAACTGTACAATCACTCTGTGCTTGCAATTCATTCCGAAAGCATCGCAATAATTTATTGTACTTTAACATAAAACGGTTAAAGGTAAAAATATCCGAATTGAGAACCTCCTCCTTTTTTAGAAGTCGGTTAAAAACACAAACTACCTTCAGGAAACATGTTATGTACTCGTCCAGATCCAGATGTATGAACGTCAATAAATAGAAAGAGTATCAGGGTCGTAGCAGTTGGCATTTCTGCCTACCCCAAGGGAAAAGTCATTAGTTTATGTATGTTTCTGGTTTATGTTCTGGTAAAACAACATTGTATGATTTTAACCCCTCGCCACAGTGAGCACGCCACAATCAAATCGCAGCGGTAATGCCTGTCTTTGAGAAGTGTCTACAGAGGCGTCACGGCATCCTCTTTTTGTGCAGGACTCACCGGTTGTGGGTGTTTCGGAAGGTATCTGTGTCGAATTCAGCGGGAAGAAACACTCGGGTCTCACCATTGTGCTAATCACCCGGAGAATACGATGGAGCATACGGTGGAAGTCAGTCCCGCTTGGTCGGAGAGCCGGCGCCGCCTTGTCCTTATGGGGGCGATTGGTGGAGAAAATGACAACCGGTAGCCTCCTTCAGTGACGCACTACGATCAAAGAAGGTGGCTGAAACTATGAGGGATAGGACATCCTGACTCCTCAGCGGTCGCTGCAAGGGACGCTCCGGGTGTTGGAAGCCGCAAGGCAATTCCCAGCCATTGCAAACACGGGATTGCGGTGGTGCTGTCCGGCCGTCTGGTCAAAGCAGTCCTGAATCGACGGCGCGTAGTATTCTACGCGCGACTCAAAGAGATTTCAGCAAATGGATAGGGCCCTCTAGGACCGATGTCTGTTAGGGCTGCAAGATTGATCGAAAGAGTTATCTCCCATAACAATTTTCGCCTTAATAACTTTTCACTGAAGAGTTTAAGCAGTTAGACAGCTTTGATAGAGGTAAACGAAGGAGCATAATCGGGACACCGACCTTCAGCTGGATAACGTGCACTGATAGTGAAAAGCCTTAAGTGAATCCCAAAACTACCATCATCATCCGGCAGGCATTAAGTCCGCCGCTGTACATTTGTGCATAAAGGATTAAATAAATAAATAAATAAATCATCAACTATCTTCTTCCACAACAGTACTTATGAAGAATTTGCGAGAGCATGCTTGCATTGATTATTGCAGTTTGATCATTTTAAGCGTTAGAATTACTTGTTCATTTACCTAGGATATTTTGGTGTGTATTTAATTAATATCCCCGTATATAAGACAAATGATTTTTCCATAGTGGGAACTACCTAAGAGTCTCCAACTTATGAATGAACTACGGCGAAAACTTGTGCGCGTGTATCCCCGTTCAATCGAACTCGCATATTGATGGCCAAACCGAGAAATTACTGACACCGATTGCCTCTATGAAGACACGGCAGTTCACTCAAGATGGATAGACCTCCACCGCATGCTACACCGAGTCCTCCAGGCGATTCACAAAATGGTAATATCAGGGTACTTTCAACTGAACCCAGAACAGAAACCGTTCGAAACACCCACAACAGTCCTGAGCTTATCCATAAAACAATGAAATTACGGTTAACAAATGTAGCAGCCGATAAGTGTTATCCCTGAGACTGGCCTCCCTTAGAGGGTTGTTCCAGTGTTGGTCACCACTCATTGCAAAGAGGTAACGTCCAGATATCGACGTAAGGCAGCAAGGAATCTGAGATACATTATACGTTGTCGAACTGTGATCAGAAAAACACATTCGATCCCGTTTTATATGAAGCAGTGACTGTAAATAATAAAACACACCATTATTAATCCGCAAGGTGCCATCATGCCGGAGGACACAGTGGAGATGTGCCCTGCAAGGGCGGAGCACCGCCGTGTCCTCGTGGAGGTAATCGGCGTCAGTGACCTCTCGCGCTGGGCTCTGATCCAGAGCGAGGAGTAATGGCAGGCGTTCGCCTCCTTCTGCAAAGCCTTAATGCTAGCGAAGGCGGAGGCCGCACGCGTTAGGGAACGAACGGCCTCACGCCGAGCCGAGATTCCGACCCCGACTACCAATCACGGTAGACTCGGGCTTCCAGACGTCGAGCAATAGGTAGCTAGCCGTCCTGTAGTTGACCGGATCAAGCCCAATCCTCAACAGCGCGTAGTGATAGACACAGGTGTAGTTTTAGTCAGTAAAAGATTCTGACACTATCTCCCGCCCCGCCCAAGAGCGGGGGATGTCATAAGATGATTTTCCCACCGGAAAAAAAAAAGTCAGTAAAAGATTGACACGTCCTCCCGCTCCAACCAGAGCGGGAGAAGTCATGATGATTTCCACCCTTAAAAAAAGAAAAAAGGTGCCATCATCATCATTATTATTTCAGCCGAAAGACGTCCACTGCTGGACATAAACCTCCCCAAGTGTCGCTATAATGACCGGTCCTGTGAGCCTCTCATCCATCGGATTCCCGCGACCCTCACCAGGTCATCTGTCCACCTGGGGACCATCCAACGCAAGGTACCCTGTAACCCCTTCCGAAAATGTGGCCGTGTTATTTTAAAGTGAATAATTAAATACATATAGGTATTTACTTTTATCGTCTTTGGATGGTATCCCTTGAATAATCACGGTCAATTAGCTTGCTACAATAATGGGAAAAAAATAATAAAAATAAGCAGTAGGATTGTTAAAAATGCCTTCGTCTTACACCAGTTTAACCATAACTGTAAACGTGGGCGATGGCCATTCTTCTGCCACTCAGAAAATTACGTAAAATACGCAATGCCATCTATCAAATTTAATCTGAAGTTCAACCGTCATTGTCATCATTATTTCTACTTTGAGTCTTTAGATGGCGTTGCGAGTATCTGAATTGCTTATGGTGTCATATTTTACTTCTCGAAAACTTTGATTTCATACCGTTTGTCTTTCATATGCTTTGTTTCATTGCGATGAAACAAAGCCTAAGTAAAATAATTATCAAGTTCCACACAATTTAAATGTATAAAAGTTATCTACATCGATTTCTAAAATTAATAATACGCACTTCACTAAAAATTTCTACAGATATATTATAAACGTAGATTTATAAAAAAAAAATTGTAAGCATGCAAAAATATATAAAAAATCTTATTCACGATGACAAAATAGAACAAAAATTTCTCCTGAGAGAGCCGTATGGGATTTGAACCACCTTCACATTACATGAAAGTCTAGATACGAAACCACTGTGCTGCGGTCTTCGATGAATAAACTATAAAATAGACGTTCTTATATAAACGTCATAATTGACTGGTTGGCTCCCTAACGATGATAGCGTGATGATTTTCGTTTTAGAAGTTAAATTTGCAGCTAAATGGAATAATGTAACATTATAGTACGTGATTTTACTCGTCGCTTTGATTTTATTATGTGTTTTGATTAGTTTTTACAAAATATTTAGAAGATATCGAATAGAAATGTCAATTTTATTTTGAAAAAATGGTAAAAGTTATTTTAATACAAAAAAATAAGACAAAATAATGTCAAAATTCTTAACTGTAGCTGGGAATTGAACTCGCGGCAAATGTCGTTCAATACCTACATATTGGATTATTGCTCACCCCACATAGCAAATAGCGTGATAGTTTATAGCCTATCAGTTGCCCTGACCTATAAGGATTGTGTATGCAAAATTTGAACAGGATCGGTTCAGTAGTTTTTGCGCCAATTAATACCATCACAAAAGAATTTTACTGTTTTATTATATGTATAGATAAATCATGTACAGGCACTTTTGAAAAGTCAAGAAGTCAGTGAGTCAGAAAAAATGATGCTAATTGCACATTCCAAAGCGTAGAACTCTATGGAGAAGAATATGCAAGAAACTCCATGGACACTCTTTTCAATCATGTTTTGTAATTACAATTATTTTGTTACATGTTTCTTGTCGCTATCATGTGAGAACAATGTAAATAAAGTAAAAACTAAATATAGGTATTGAAATAGCAACTGGCAGCTGAGAGATGACCAGTCTCAACTGACAGCGCCCGTTCACGGACATGACGCCAATATTAGCACCATTTAGCTCAACCATTTTGAAGGGAACCGAATGATCCAACACACGCGCCACCATCAGTGAGACATTTGAGTGAGCATGACAAACTCTCAACTGCCATGCTCATTTATGTCAAACAAGTCCAATGGTAATCTAAAAACCAAAAAAAAGCTCCATGGTACTCACATTTACAAACTTTGAAATAATGCTTCTACATTATACAATACTAACTGCAATAATATTTTACAATTTCAAAAAAAAAAGACAAAAAAAAGTGGAAGTAATCCCTTGATAGAGAGTATATAGTTACAGTTCTTTAAATCCATCCGTTAGCATAGCATAGTCGGCCTTATAATGTTCCCACTGTTGGGGACTCAGGCCTCTCTAGGAGAGGGAATGGGCCGTAATCCACCACGCGGGCACAGTGCGGGTTGGTGGATGTCACATGTCTTCGAATTTTTGGTTCTAGGACATGCCGGTTTCGTCACGATGTTTTCCTTCACCGTTTTGTGAGCAGTGGTGATGAAATAAATTACACAAAGTAATGCGGCTGGCTGGGTTTGAACCCGCAACCTACAACTCGTAAACCGGGGCCGTTATCACTCAGTCAATCCATTCGTTACTTTACTTTAATTTGTGGGCTTGCGGACGACGAGCAATGGGTAGCTCGCTGTCCGGCCGTCCGGTAACCATCCGGACCGAGCCCGAGACTTCGACGGTGCGTAGTGTTCCACGTGTGCTTCAAAGAGATGTCGACAAGATCGTAAGGGCCGAGGGGTTGTTCGAAAGTTATATTCGAACGCAAGGCAAAGATGGAATATAGGAGTGGGTTTTAGTCACGGAAGTGAGTAAAAGTTATTTAATTGTTTGTTGTTGGGAGAAGTCATGAATGATTTACCAATTAATAATAAAAAAAATATATATATAAATAATAAAAAAAATATAATCTATACATATAATAAAACAGTAAAATTCTTTTGTGATGGTATTAGTTGGCGCAAAAACTACTGAACCGATCCTGTTCAAATTTTGCATACACAATCCTTATAGGACAGGGCAACTGATAGGCTATAAACTATCACGCTATTTGCTATGGGGGGTGAGCAATAATCCAAAATGTAGGTATTGAACGACATTTGCCGCGAGTTCAATTCCCAGCTACTGTTAAAAAATTTGACATTATTTTGTCTTATTTTTTTGTATTAAAATAACTTTTACCATTGTTTCAAAATAAAATTGACATTTCTATTCGATATCTTCTAAATATTTTGTAAAAACTAATCAAAACACATAATAAAATCAAAGCGACGAGTAAAATCACGTACTATAATGTTACATTATTCCATTTAGCTGCAAATTTAACTTCTAAAACGAAAATCATCACGCTATCATCGTTAGGGAGCCAACCAGTCAATTATGACGTTTATATAAGAACGTCTATTTTATAGCTTATTCATCGAAGACCGCAGCACAGTGGTTTCGTATCTAGACTTTCATGTAATGTGAAGGTGGTTCAAATCCCATACGGCTCTCTTAGGAGAAATTTTTGTTCTATTTTGTCATCGTGAATAAGATTTTTTTATATATTTTTGCATGCTTACAATTTTTTTTTATAAATCTACGTATACAATATATCTGTAGAAATTTTTAGTGAAGTGCGTATTATTAATTTTAGAAATCGATGTAGATAACTTTTATACATTTAAATTGTTGGAATTGGAACTTGATAATTGTCTTACTTAGGCTTTGTTTCATCGCATTGAAACAAAGCATATGAAAGACAAACGGTATGAAATCAAAGTTTTCGAGAAGTAAAATATGACACCATAAGCAATTCAGATACTCGCAACGCCATCTAAAGACTCAAAGTAGAAATAATGATGACAATGACGGTTGAACTTCATATTAAATTTGATAGATGGCATTGCGTATTTTACGTAATTTTCTGAGTGGCAGAAGAATGGCCATCGCCCACGTTTACAGTTATGGTTAAACTGTTGTAAGACGAAGGCATTTTTAACAATCCTACTGCTTATTTTTATTATTTTTTTCCCATTATTGTAGCAAGCTAATTGACCGTGATTATTCAAGGGATACCATCCAAAGACGATAAAAGTAAATACCTATATGTATTTAATTATTCACTTTAAAATAACACGGCCACATTTTCGGAAGGGGTTACAGGGTACCTTGCGTTGGAGGCTCACAGGACCGGTCATTATAGCGACACTTGGGGAGGTTTATGTCCAGCAGTGGACGTCTTTCGGCTGAAATAATAATGATGATGATGGCACCTTTTTTCTTTTTTTAAGGGTGGAAATCATCCAATGACTTCTCCCGCTCTGGTTGGAGCGGAAGGACGTGTCAATCTTTTGCTGACTTTTTTTTTTCCGGTGGGAAAATCATCTTATGACATCCCCCGCTCTTGGGCGGGGCGGGAGATAGTGTCAGAATCTTTTACTGACTAAAACTACACCTGTATCTATCACTAAGCGCTGTTGAGGATTGGGCTCGATCCGGTCAACTACAGGACGGCTAGCTACCTATTGCTCGACGTCCGGAAGCCCGCGTCTACCGTGATTGGTAGTCGGGGCCGGAATCTCGGCTCGGCGTGAGGCCGTTCGCTCCCTAACGCGTGCGACCTCCGCCTTCGCTAGCATTAAGGCTTTGCAGAAGGAGGCGAACACCTGCCATTACTCCTCGCTCTGGATCAGAGCCCGGCGCGAGAGGTCACTGACGCCGATTACCTCCACGAGGACACGGCGGTGCTCCGCCCTTGCAGGGCACATCTCCACTGTGTCCTCCGGCATGATGGCACCTTGCGGATTAATAATGGTGTGTTTTATTATTTACAGTCACTGCTTCATATAAAACGGGATCGAATGTGTTTTTCTGATCACAGTTCGACAACGTATAATGTATCTCAGATTCCTTGCAGCCTTACGTCGATATCTGGACGTTACCTCTTTGCAATGAGTGGTGACCAACACTGGAACAACCCTCTAAGGGAGGCCAGTCTCAGGGATAACACTTATCGGCTGCTTCATTTGTTAACCGTAATTTCATTGTTTTATGGATAAGCTCAGGACTGTTGTGGGTGTTTCGAACGGTTTCTGTTCTGGGTTCGGTTGAAAGTATCCTGATATTACCATTTTGTGAATCGCCTGGAGGACTCGGTGTAGCATGCGGTGGAGGTCTATCCATCTTGAGTGAACTGCCGTGTCCTCATAGAGGCAATCGGTGTCAGTAATTTCTCGGTTTGGCCATCAATACGCGAGTTCGATTGAACGGGGATACACGCGCACAAGTTTTCGCAGTAGTTCATTCATAAGTTGGAGACTCTTAGGTAGTTCCCACTATGGAAAAATCATTTGTCTTATATACGGGGATATCAATTAAATACACACCAAAATATCCTAGGTAAATGAATAAGTAATTCTAACGCTTAAAATGATTAAACTGCAATAATCAATGCAAGCATGCTCTCGCAAATTCTTCATAAGTACTGTTGTGGAAGAAGATAGTTGATGATTTATTTATTTATTTATTTAATCCTTTATGCACAAATGTACAGCGGCGGACTTAATGCCTGCCGGATGATGATGGTAGTTTTGGGATTCACTTAAGGCTTTTCACTATCAGTCCCCGTTATCCAGCTGAAGGTCGGTGTCCCGATTATGCTCCTTCGTTTACCTCTATCAAAGCTGTCTAACTGCTTAAACTCTTCAGTGAAAAGTTATTGAGGCGAAAATTGTTATGGGAAATAACTCTTTCGATCAATCTTGCAGCCCTAGCAGACATCGGCCCTAGAGGGCCCTATCCATTTGCTGAAATCTCTTTGAATCGCGCGTAGAATACTACGCGCCGTCGATTCAGGACTGCTTTGACCAGACGGCCGGACAGCACCACCGCAATCCCGTGTTTGCAATGGCTGGGAATTGCCTTGCGGCTTCCAACACCCGGAGCGTCCCTTGCAGCGACCGCTGAGGAGTCAGGATGTCCTATCCCTCATAGTTTCAGCCACCTTCTTTGATCGTAGTGCGTCACTGAAGGAGGCTACTGGTTGTCATTTTCTCCACCAATCGCCCCCATAAGAACAAGGCGGCGCCGGCGCTCCGACCAAGCGGGACTGACTTCCACCGTATGCTCCATCGTATTCTCCGGGCGATTCGCACAATGGTGAGACCCGAGTGTTTCTTCCCGCTGAATTCGACACAGATACCTTCCGAAACACCCACAACCGGTGAGTCCTGCACAAAAAGAGGATGCCGTGACGCCTCTGTAGACACTTCTCAAAGACAGGCATTACCGCTGCGATTTGATTGTGGCGTGCTCACTGTGGCGAGTGGTTAAAATCATACAATGTTGTTTTACCAGAACATAAACCAGAAACATACATAAACTAATGACTTTTCCCTTGGGGTAGGCAGAAATGCCAACTGCTACGACCCACACTCTTTCTATTCATTGACGTTCATATATCTGGATCTGGACGAGTACATAACATGTTTCCTGAAGGTAATTTGTGTTTTTAACCGCATCTAAAAAAGGAGGAGGTTCTCAATTCGGATATTTTTACCTTTAACCGTTTTATGTTAAAGTACAATAAATTATTGCGATGCTTTCGGAATGAATTGCAAGCACAGAGTGATTGTACAGTTTTACGAACTTAACGCAGACGAAGTCGCGGGCAACAGCTAGTATAATAATATATTGATTGTTTTATTACCTCTTATTGTACATCTATTAGAGAAAAGCCTCAAAAGGACAAATGAATACCGATATATTTAATTGATTCAGTTTTTTTTTCGGGGGAAAATCATCCAATGACATCCCCCGCTCTTGGGGGGGGCGTGCGAGATAGTGTCAGACTTTTACTGACTAAAAACACGTGCGGCCTCCTCCTTTGCTAACATTATTACTTCGCAGAAGGAGGCGACCGCCTGCCGCTCCTCTTCGTTCTAGACCATGGCCTATACCAAGGCCCGGCGCGAGAGATCACTCTCGCCGATCCACGAGGACACGGTGGTGTTCTGCCCAGGCGGGCACACCTCTACCGTATGCTCCACCGTGTCCTCCGGGCTTACTGATTCAGTTAACTTATCATCTCAATCTATATTCAAAAAGAAATCTGAGGGAAATTTTATATTTTTAATGCTTAAATAAAATTAGGTTCCACAATAACAATTGTATTTGTGCCCGACTGCCAATGTAATAAAAATAATAGTAAAGCCTTTTTTATTTTTATACCGTACCCTAATTTTAAATTTCAAATGTTGTTGGTAGTATTATAGAAGCTTTACTTAATTATTTTTTGTGATGTGATATAAACTAGTGCTTGTCTGTGAGTCCACCTGATGGTGAGCAGTGATGTAATCAATGATGGTGAATTCCACTAGTTTATTAAGAACCTATTTACTCTAGCTTTGAATACACTTTTTTTGTTTTGTTGTTGAGAGAAATTTTGTTAGTACAGTTTTCAGTTAGTTATAATAATATTGTTTGCAGTGGTATAAATGTCGCTTTAAATAAGCCTCCTCTGGCTGCATCCACAATATTTATTTTTATTCGTTCGGTGTTTTCTCGTATTATTTAATGAAGGTATGTCACCATTTTATTATCATTAACAATGAGGAGATATATACCTACTATTATTTTAATTTTACAAAAGCATAAGCTTTTATTGTTATATTCGGGACATTATATATTATTAAATAAATTTGCAATTTAAAACAACAATACGTCTGAAATTGTATGTGACAAGTAAGAGGTAACAAATAAACTGAAAATTTGACGCCACATTTAAGTGCCTCGGCGCATTACATTTCCATATTCACTCACATTCTTACCGCAGATGATATGAACAAGGAGGCGTGAAAGTGTTCAGATATGACACTATAGTTAGTCACATTTACAAGACAGCTTTCAAGATATATGTGAATGTACTTTTTTTTACGTTGTACCGAAAATAATTCCCTTTGTTACTTTGAAGTCTTGTAGAATTCTCGTTGAAAGGTTTTATTTATATTAACAAAGCATGTTAATATCATGATATCTCTCCAGGTTTTATCATTCTTAGATTCTTGTTTTTTCCGTCCTCCGCACACCTGATGTTAAACAGCAAGAGGCGTGCGTCGCATCATCATCATCATCATCATTTCAGCCGAAATACGTCCCCTGTTGCCTAAAAGCATAAGCCTCCCTAAAATGTCACCATAATGACTGTTCCTGTGCGTCTCGCATCCATCGGATTCCCGCGACCCTCACCAGGTCATCGGTCCACTTTGTGGGAAGCTTTCCAACGCTGTGACTTCCGGTACGTGGTCACCATTCCAGAACTTTTCGTCCCTATCAACCATCTGTTCTGCGAGCAATGTGCCCTGCCCACTGCCACTTAAGTTTGGCGATTCTTCGGGCTATGTCTGTAACCTTGGTTCTCCTGCGGATATCTTCATTTCTGACGCGATCATGCAAGTGGTAAACATCCATGTAGCACCCACTTCTATCAAAGATCGGAGACTCGAAGTTTTGGACGACTACGTTTACCTGGGACTGACGGTCCAGTTGGGTAGGTCTAACTTCGCGAAAGAGGTCAATCGTCGAATCCGACTCGGCTGGGCAGCGTTCGGGAAGCTGCGCGATGTCCTCTCGTCTAATATACCACAGTCTCTCAAGACGAAAGTCTATGACCAGTGCATGTTGCCAGTGATGACATATGGCTCCGAAACGTGGTCGCTTGCAATGGACCTCAATAGAAAGGGCTATGCTCGGAGTTTCCTTGCGTTGCATCGGTGACAAGTAAATACCGCTATGACGCCATACGCTGAACATATCATTTGCTAGTTATCACTTCCCCGACTCAGGTATTTTGTGGTATTTACATACTTATCCCACACTATCATATATCTATAGATCTGTCATAAGTCTAAGCCCAATTTTAGGCCGTGGTCCTAAACACAAAGGGCAAAAGGACTGTTCCTTCAGTGGGTTAAGGTATATTTTAGTCAGGGAGCAGAATGCGTTACCTAATGATTTCTCAACTCAAAAAAAATGCTCGAAACTCTCAGAAAGAGTGTCTCTTGTGAATACATATCTTCACAAATAGTGCCTTCATTTGAGACTAGCTTCTACAAGCGGCTTTGAAAATAGATAAGAAAGTAAAAAATATGTGACCTATATACCGAGTTACTCAGTGAAGTAGTAACATTATGCTGAAGAAAGAATGTTTAAAATCGGTCAGATACAAATCTTTCATCTTTATAATATTAAGATAGATTTAACTTCTTATAAAACTATCTAATCTCTTTCCTATTTTAGCTAATATAAATTAGCATAAGCATAAGTATATTTAGCCTTTTAATGTTTCCACTGCTGGGACTCAGAACTCATCTCTCCATGACAGGGAATGAGCTGTAATGCATCACGCGGGCCCAGTGCGGGTTGGTGGATGTCATATGTATTCGAATTATTGGGTTCTAGGACATGCCGGTTTCCTCATGATGTTTTCCTTCACCGTTTTGAGAGCAGTGGTGATAAAATAAATTACACAAAGTAATGCCTGGTTGAGTTTGAACCCGAGGTCTACAATTCGTAAGTCGGGGCCGTTGTTACTCGGCCACCACTGCTCATCAAGCCAGTGAACTTCTTATAAAACTACCTAATCTCTTTCCTATTTTAGCTTATACAAATTAATAAACATAAAATTGTTCTGATATTAGGATTACTAACCTTGGCAATCAACAAAAAACCGAAACCTTAACTTTTAAATTCAAAGTTCTTTAATACGAACAAAATGTTATGGAATATTTAAATAGAATATAAGGTCACGATTGGGATGGTGACCTTATTCTATTTCGAGCTAATCATAATATTAACTCTGGCTTCGTTAATATTATTGAGTTATAACTTAAGGAAGCAGCCGGCGTAATACCTTCTTATTGGAGAAAAATCAAGATGAAAGAGGAATATTTTAGCCAGATGTATTTATACTTGAATAAATTTGGTTAAATCGATTATGTCACGGTTCTAATCCAATCATTATTAAAAAAAAATGGAATTTGAGAAGTTTGTTTTCCTTCGTAACACCACGTAATTCCGACGTATCTAAATAAAAATCTTCAACCTGAAGTTTCGAACTCATGTCCAGATCCAGATAACAACTAGAATTTTATAAAATCCGAAAACAAAAATCGAAGAGTCTCCAGACAATACATAAAATCTTGTGTAACTTTACCAACTTCTTCTATTCTTATGTCAAACACGAACCCGACTTTCTGTACGTACCGATTGTCATTCTGTTCACCGCGTACGTTGTCTTCAGTCGACGGTTGTACA
The DNA here is from genome assembly GCA_949316375.1 of Mythimna vitellina. Lineage (NCBI taxonomy): Eukaryota > Metazoa > Arthropoda > Insecta > Lepidoptera > Noctuidae > Mythimna > Mythimna vitellina. The sequence goes on along the minus strand of OX438703.1, from coordinate 7,971,270 downwards.
TACATATGTATGTACGTCATGTGTTCTGTTGTGTGTTTCAGATAATGTAAGGCATATCTGCAGACATCACGCTCATGTTTATGTTCATTTACACGCGTTTTCGTGACGTGCGTGAGATGAGTCGACACAAAGTTAAGTGGTGCTTGCTTGTCGTCTAAATCAGATAAGTTCAAGGGTGTGTCTTTACTACACATTTTTATTAGTCTAGTATAGTAGTCTTCATATTCGTTCATAGAAATAGCAGTTTGTTTTAGTTTATTTCCATAAATAGTCACTTCGACAACACGAACATCAAACAAATTGCGCATCGGTGCGCCATCTTCAACTAAGACGCTATGGTTCGTCTTCCCTAAGAGGAGAAGTAACTAAATGCAAAGAAAAAATCATACTGTGCTTTTAAACAGATATCACACTATTCCAAAAGATTAAATACACAACCCTCGATTGTATCTTCTAAGGATAGGGGCGCATCGGTGCGCCATCTTCAACTAAGACGCTATGGTTCGTCTTCCCTAAGAGGAGAAGTAACTTAATGCAAAGAAAAAATCATACTGTGCTTTTAAACAGATATCACACTATTCCAAAAGATTAAATACATAACCCTCGATTGTATCTTCTAAGGATAGGGCCATTCAAAGATGCAGGGCTGCAGGCAGGCTGAAGAAGCCATGCTAAGTTTAAATAGAACCCTAACTAGCAACCTTCTGCAACTGAATAGAGGCAGCCTGCGTCTGGTGGCAGTATCCATCACCGGACACTGCTCCCTGAACAAACACTTCTTCACAATGAATATCACAGATAGCTCTCTGAGCAGGGGATGCATGGAGTCAGAAGAAACTGTCGCGCATGTGCTCCTTGAGTGCACAGCCGTCAGCGAGATAAGAACACGAACCTTGGAGCTCCGAATTCTCTGATGGACGCCCTGAACCAACTGAAGAGACTATCTGTATCTGGATTGAGATGTGCTGGTTGGAGTAAAGGCCGCCAAGGCTCACGCACAAAGGTCCGATAAGGACTAAGTGCGGAAACCAGACTACAAAGATAGGATTCGAAGTCGCAACATAAGTTTCGACTCTATTTTTAAGTATTTAACTTAAATAATCACAGTTGATTATTTAATTTTAAAAAAAGTATAATTAGTTGCGGTCTCAAAAATAATTTATTTCACTTCTATAATAAATACTTTTAGGAACCAGAAAAATATTTTTTGTTCACTCGATCCCACCGCTGCCGAATGAGTAATAATAGATCGGTACCGGGACGAATTTTTTTATGCTTACAGAATGGTAACGTCGGGCTTTCATTTCAAATACCCGAAAAATTAAGCGTGACCGCTTTGCCTTCTATGGGCGCTTTGACCTAACTTCCCCTAATACTAATAAACTATTTCACAAGCTTTCCGGGTTTTCCGCAAGTTTCGTGGAAATATTTTGTGTATGACGCTCCATAATGAATATCCACGGTAAATATTTATATTGAGAACTCAGGTACATTTCGAATCTCAATTTATTTTTACCAATCTATTTTAGTATCTATGATATTTCTATAACGTAGTTTTTTATATTAGAATTACTATTTTTTTATAGCAGTTTTTGTAAGCTAAGCTTTCGATAAAGTATGTCATCAATATTACAGTCCTAAATGTATGTCTCAACAGTTTTAAGACACAATTTTTAGTAACAATACAATAGACTTTACTAACTGCAAAGTTTACTATTTCTGAAATCTTCCACAAATTCGAACTTTTATTTTAACTGTGCATTGTCTGATTAAAAATCTATTCTCAAATCTGATATTATATTCCATTTATTTGACAAGTTCGAGTTTGTTCGAGTAATGTCACTGAAACAAATACAAGTTTCAAACTGCGACTGGATGTGGCTGTACACCTCAGGAACTATTTTTAAATGTTAATCAAATATTGAAACCCTTAGAGGGTCTTCATTATAAATCAGATCTTTTCGATAAGGTGTTCCATTGTTTAAATTTCAATTAAATTAAATTTCTTCTTCTTTCTTTGAGGCTATTCAGTTTTACATTTGTAAAATCTCATTTTATTTTATGGTAACAAAAAAAGATAAGTGACTGTGCCAGATTCCTATTGCGAAGGCAGGAACCGACAAAGATAACTGAATATATTGATCATGTGACGGATAAGATCAAAATTCTTGTGACGTAACATTGAAATACGAATTCGTAGACTTCAGATGCTAGAATCAAATTCTTCCATCTGTTACTCTAGTTGAATATATTTCAGATGTACTGCAGAGTCGGAGTTGAAGATACGCTATGATATAATGCTGATGATTAGACTGGAAGATAGATAGATAGATATATTCTTTATTGTACACCAAAAATAAATATTATATTAGGAACTTAAAATTAATAGGGTGTCACAATGGGCGGGCTTATCGCTAAAAGCGATTTTTTACAGACAACCTTTGGATGGATTTGACAGAGAAGGAGAAAAAAGATACGCAGGTAGTTCGTGATTGACATATATACAATACATAAATTAATAAATTGTATATAGTACAAAAAATATATGGTATATATGTTTATATATACAACTATGAAAGCAGAGAAATAATGTACTTATTGACGACGTTCAAGAGAAAAGTTAATGATCCTTAACCATATTTTTTAAAATTGTGAGTATTTAAGCTTGCCTTACTGACACGGGCAAAGCATTCCGTAATTCCGTAGCCGCACTGCTTAAACTGCAAACGACTTGTCATAAAAATTGGTGGATTAGCTTGGTATCTCTAGCCTCAAGTTTTCCGATGACCTAAGATATCTAGTATGTATATCATGAAGAAACTTGAAACGTTCTTTGAGATAAGTGGAGGTTTTAGGATTGAACAAAACACTAGAACAGAGAAGATGTATACTATCTGGCGAAGACGTATTGGTAGCCACTTGAGTTTCGTACGGAAATCGGTTATGTGATCATACTTGCCGCCTTGGAAGCCGACTTGTTTGGTTTTTACGATTCAAATAATTTATATAGGTAGGGTAATAATCACCTAAGCTGTATGTTATTTGTTGTTCAATGTGACACACATCACTGCATACACATTCATGAAACCGCAAATTAATGCTAGCTGTAGTAATTCATTGCATCAATCAGAACATTATTGTAATTCAATATTGCGGTTCTAAATACAAATGTCTATTACTTCCAATTGTGTCATATGTGTTGGGAATTGAGAACTCGTCGTTTTTTTATACGCCACCTAAACGAATAATGACATCTTCATACTAAGCTGTATTAGATTTTTACCGAAGATGTCATTTTATATATTATATCCGATTTAAGTGAAATTTCGACAAAATGATTTAATATTATCTTATATCATACTATAGATTTTGGCGAGAGGTACTGTCACTGTAGTAGGCGTGTGTAATTCTTTACTGAACCGACTCACTGTTCCAAAAAATTTTAGTGTTCCAAAAGATTAAAACGTCAGTAATGTTTTAAAGCATCATTTGGAACAATGAAAGACTCTTTACTTAAAGTGACTTCTAGTTTTTTTTAAATTCAAATTAAAAGATAAATAGTGTAAATATAATTAATGACTTAAACTAAAAACATATACGTAAAATTTCTCTTTTCAATATTCAATTAAATAAAACTGTTAGTGTATATGACGCGACGTAAAAGATCACGATTTATAACAGTCAATGTTTGTCTTTGTATCTTTTGAGCTGATGTTCCAAATGTTCCAAATGATACATATCACTGTTCTGGAACTCAAGTTGTAGTACAACATCAGTCGCGTTGGTTCCGAGTGCAATGCAGCTACACACTGATCCAATTGCTAAAAAATGTTCACCAGTATGGTAGGAAGCTGCTTTATTCCTGAGTGACATAGGCTATATTTTATATACGCGGGTGAAGCCATGGGCATAAGCTGGTACATAATATTTTGAAACTTACCAAGTAAGTCACATCGACAAGATCACTAGAACTGATAGACCCGTTATGGGACAATTAGCGGTGTTTTTACCAGGGCGGTGTTTAACGGTGTTTATACGTCACAGTTATTGTTATTCTCATGGTATGCGCCATGTTCGAAGCAAATAATCTCTTTATCTTTCTTTTTTGCTTTCTAAGGACGGTTCTGCAAAAAGGAGGAGAGGTAAGAAGGTTATAGAAGTTTATTTGAGACTCACACAGAACATTATGGCGGTAAGTCCCCTCTTTGAGGCGTGGCTGGAAAGACTTCACGGCGTCCTTACCTTCCGCATGACGCAGTTCCTCACCGGACATGGTCAGTTCGGGAGGTTCCTGCATCGGATTCATGCGAAAGAAACGCCCGCGTGTCACCATTATGTGGACCGCCCGGAGGACACGGTGGAGGTGTACCCCGCTTTGGAAGAGCAACGCCGTGTCCTCGTGTGGGCGATCGGCGGCAGCAATCTCGCGCGCCAGCCCTTGGTACAGGCCATGGTCCGGTGCGAGAAGGAGTGGCAGGTGGTCGCCTCCTTCTGCGAAGCAGTAATGCAATAAACTAGCAAAGGAAGCGGCCGATCGCGTGAAGCAACGGTCCTCACGCCCTAACCACCGCCGGGATTCCGATCCCGATTTCCGGCCACCGTAGGCGTGGGCTTGCGGATGGCGGGCAATTGGTAGCTCGCCGTCCGACCGTCCGGTAACCGTCCGGATCAAGCCCAAGTCGTCGACGGCGCGTACTGTTCCACGCGCGCCTCAGGGAGATATCAGCTGATTGTAGGGGCCCAGCAGGATCGAAGCCTACTGGGGCCAAGGGTCTACTTCTGAAAGGAAGACTCGGCCCTGGTACGAAAGGCAACGAAGGAACAGGAGTAGGTTTTTAGAAAGACTCACACAGGACAAACAGTTAAATAAAATAAAATTGTTTTCTGCCTAATCAAATTAACAAATGAACATGAAAAAAATAACATTAAAGAGAACAAAAAAACTATGCGAGGCCAAAGAGCCTCCTATCTCTGCATAAGCTCTGATATTAAAAAAAAAAACGCAGCGCTGGTATTCTGTGAATACCTGTGATTGACCAATCATTTATTAGTACCAAATAATGCCGTTCACATTTAGGTCTTATGACCGCATCTGTTTTTATTTTAATTCCACACTGTAAGTTCTGAGAATTGGATTGATTTAATTTATTTCAAACCATATTGCTATACTTTAGTTGTTTGCACAGAGCAATTTCCTGCTAAACAAAGGCGGACTGAGGAAGACAGAGAAAGGAATGCCGGATGAAAGCCCGCGGCGAGCAATTCCATTATCCATACGTTAGCTCGCTTACGTCACACAAAGGCTATTAATATTTTTTTATGCTTCGCCAAATATTCATGTTTAATTAAAAAAACCTCATTAGTAATTGCAATTTTGAGCCGTTTACCTATTGTCGAAACGCTTGGGTCAGGGCGTCCTAGTGCACGTCTTCTTTTAATTTTTCTCGCCGACTGATCCATATTTTACGTGACCTAAAGACTGGACTTTGCCCAAAGAATTAACATTGCCATTCAACGTGAAATGCTGTCAGTCTACTGAGTATGTTTCCGACTTTGATGTGGTGGAAATCTTAGGCGCCGAAGTATTTTTTTAATTGTATTTTTGTACGTAGTTATGTTTAATAACCTTCATAAACTGGAAAGCTTAGGAACGTACAATTATTATTTACTTTTCATAAACAAAAGCTACAAGTAAAACAATCAGAAAAAAAAACACGGTTTAAAAAATTACTTTTGACTATTTATATTAGATTCATAAGTGCAAATCAATACAAACGTACCTTGGTTTTTGCTTCGGGATACTAGTGGTCCTAAAACGCAAAGGAACATAGACATGGTTTTGGTTAGCAAAAGTCTGACACGCCTTTCCACTCCTCTCTAGAGCAAAGAAGAAGGAGGAGAAGTTATTAGATTATTTTACACCTTAAAAAAAAATCAAACGAAAAAGTTTAACGACTTGTATAGTTTAAACAATCCAATATTATATAGTGACACTGCATTTAAAATAGAGTTTCAAAACTTTTCAATTAATTGCCGGCAACACCAAAACAAACAGTTTAGGCTTTTCCACTCACGAAACCAAAATCCAATTCGTATCAAGTGCCACTGAAATAGGCTGGGGGCTCACTGAGCCGATACGTAACGCTATTGAAAACATGGACAGGGGAAAGGTCAGTGAAAACCAAATCAAATATCATTGCTCGTGGGAATGTCCCAGTATGTCACATGCACGAAACGTGGTATCGAGCCTAAAACCTCTAACTTTACTAACATTCGGTTTTGACGAATGAATTTTCATATCACTCATGAAATATAAAACATTGATTGCATCGAGTGTATTTGAAGTAGCCTCTCTGTGTAATTGATAGTTTAGAGCAGAGATGCAACGGAGTTTTGAATCCGATTTCGAAAGTTCGGAATTTCCGATTTGTTTTGCAAATTTCATTCCGATTTTGGTTTCAGTAAATTTTAGCCGGAATCTAAATTCGAAGTACAGTCATGAGCAATAAGATATATACATTGTCACATTTTCAATCTATTTTAGCTTCTGCTAACCAACTAATTACCTAACCATGAAACAAGTAATTTAAAACCAATTGTCATATACTCTCTCATCCTGTCTTTTGTCGGTTATTATTCTTTCACTTCACTATTATTTTTCCTTTCTCTTGTAGTTTTGTTACGTATTTGGAATGTTGTTAATTCGCTCTTCATTTATAATTATCAGATTTTATGATTACTTTTAATACTGTTATTATTAGACACATCCGCCTCAAATTCTGGTTCCAATTCTGAAAAACCTAATTTACGAACTCCGGTTGCAATTTTGTTTTTTTTTTTTTTCCTAAACTATCACACAACGCCGTCTAGTCTCAAGCTAAGCACAGCTTGAGTTATGAGTACTAGACAACTGATAAACTTACTTATATATTTCTAAATACATTCATATTATAAATAAATTACACCCAGACACAGAACAAATGATCGTGCTCATCACATAAACATTTGTCCTGGGCGGAATCGAACCCACGACCTCCGGCATAGCAGTCAGGGCCACTAACCACTAGACCAACAGGCCAGTCGATATATTAACACTCATATATTATGTTCGCGGATTAATTGCGATTGGTGATGCCAATATAATCTAAACAGTATTGTCTCGCAAGAGTTGTAAGGACAATATATACACTAGGCTGCCAACATTCTGGGTCAATTCTTGCGATTCGGCGATTTTGGCTAGTGTGTAGCATATCTACAAGCAGCCTTCGGCTCCCTTGCCCTTAGTAAGCCATTTCATTAGGTATAAAATATAATAAAATCGGCTCACCATCTAAATTCCGGGTATGGTTTCACAACTTACAAAACAAAGTTTCAGAAATATAAAGAGTTGATAGAGATATAAAAATATTGCGACATGAAAAAATGGACTTTGCGGGTTTGCAAACCCGAGGGGTATACCCTCTATTAAAATACGCATCGCTCATTTAGCATGACGAAAATTCGAGCATCGGTTTTTTGACATTGGGTGAATTGTGTTGTTGCTCAACTGGCTGCATTTACCATACATGTATTACAGTAAAAACTCACAAAATGTAATCCTAGTTTTTGTGAAAAGTGAATTCACGCTAAACCTGATTATAGGAATTGGAGAAAAGAGTCACAGCCACATTAGGACTTTTATCATTGTGGCTCGCCGTCCGACCGTCCGGTAACCGTCCGTATCGACCCCAAGTAGTCGACGGCGCGTAGTTTTCCACGCGCGCCTCAAGGAGATGTCAGCAAAACCGTAGGGGCCCAGCAGGGTTGAAGCCTACTTAGGCCATGGGTGATGCGAAAGAGAACCCTGGGGCTCCGGAACGAAGACAAAGAAGGAACAGGAGTGGGTTTTAGTCAGTAAAAGTCTAACACGCCCTCACGCCCCACCCAAGGGTGGGAGACGTCACTAGATGACTTCCCACCTAAAAAAAATGCGGTTGAAGCCACAGGCAGAAGTTAGTTGTTTAATGTAGGTACATAGATTTTAGATAATGCTAGTACGCTTTTCATAGCTGAGTAGAGATGAACCAAACAATCGACTGAGTCATCTTAATGCGGCTTTGTAGGCCATTCCTATCAAACCCTGTTGCACAATGTCGCTACACAACGAGATTTAGACGTCCGACGGGAATGATGCTGGCATCGGCACTAGCCATCCAATTTGTGGGCTTAATAGTACACTGTGTATCTGATCGGCTTTGTAGAGGAAACGTATGTGATCTGAAGACCGGCCGTCTATTTATACAAACACTATTCTATCTTGGAGGAAATGTTACTGCTGTACTAGTATAATTTTAATAACGGTTATCCATAAATATTTAAAAAGTTGTGACACAGATGACATTAGGCAGTTCGTGGAGTAGAGGCGACCCAGGCATCGAGATTATCGAGAATTGCAGAACGATTTCCGGCTGCCGTAGTGCCGTAGATACAGGTTTACGGACGGCAACCCGGCCGTCCAGTTAAAGCCTACCACGGGTCGACTGCTCGTTGTGTTACACGCACGCTTCAAAGAGACGTCAGCAAATTTGACGGGTAGTGTTAAAGCCGACGCCTGCTGGGGCTGTGGATTGTTCGAAGGAACTACCGTAGCTCTTGTAAAAAGGGTAACTGAAGGAACATTATGGGCTTTAGTCGGTAAAAGTTCTTCACGGTCCACCTAGACCGTGACAAGTTATTTGAACATGTAAAACCCACGACTTTTTCTGTGCAATTTCACTACACAAGATCAACAAGTTACGATTGGCCTTTTTAATCTCTTTTGTGGAGAACTAGATCAACAGTGCAGCGTTGATCAAGTTCTCCTCATTGTGATTATTTTAAGCCATAATTGATCAATTTTAGAGGTAATACTATGTCATTATGTGTCTTAATTGTATAGATATGTTAAGTAAATATAAGTAGCAACTTAAGCAATGTACAGATACCGGCACGGATCTTGAGCGCTGACTTCTACTGTTCTACTTGCGCAGAAGCACGCAGAAGTGAAATTTCGGGTCTCTTTAGTGGTATGAAAAGAGACGCGGGGCGGGGAGTGCAAGCCTTGTACAGTGATTGGCTCGCTGATGTGTACGATGCGCAAAGCGATCCCCGCTCTTTCGCCGAGCGCTCAGGATTCGTGCCGCTTTCTGTATTAAATTAATTAAATAATTTAGTATACCGCAAGGCGAAATGTATCGGGACTCTCCATAGATCAACACCATATCTTTTACTTACATTATTGACAAATAAATGATTTCCATTTCTACAAACCACTTGTTCAGTTGTTCTATTTGTATGTTTATCTCTGGGCATCATCAGCCTAGAACAAGGAAAGCTTGTTCGTTGTCCTAATCCTATATTTGTAGATTTTGATCGTAACATCAATGGCTGAAATCGTAAACCTTGAAAGTAAAGATAGTCGCGATTTATCGAGCCCAAAAAGGGTTTGCAAACAGAACTCGGATACAGAGCCTGGTGACAATAGAGTCAAATACATTCGTCGCGGAAAACAATTGTCAAGGTTTAGCTACATTTGGCTCTGTTATCTTTGTGTAACTGCTTCTGTTAGCTCGCACTTGATCTCACTGCTGTTATTTATTAAGGCACTATCTGAATATTTTATTTACCACCGGCTCTTGGAAAATTCTGTGATATTTGCGGGAAGCGAAAACATAAGGTTGTGGTAGAGAATTTTGTTTTGGTCGTAAAAATACACAATAGTAACAGTGTTCAACAGACCTATCACGTTACGGAAAAATTGTCTAAGTGTCCTCTGCCAACGAAGGCGAGGGTCACGGAAATTGGATGGATGCGATACGCACAGTCACGTGGTCAGAACAAAAGGAATCGGAGGCGTGACCTACTCGAGGCGTTCAACACAAGAGAATCTAAACGAAACGGTCATAACTTGGCTAGGGGGGCAGGATCGGTCATTGTGGCGACACTTGGGACAGCCCTCCAGCAGTAAACGTCTTTCAGCTGAAAATGATTATGATGACATTTCAGTTTTTTTCTATTGCTGTATTGGTGTGAGAGGGGTCGACTGGTTAAGATTATTAACGGTTGATTGGTGAGGTGAGGGAATGTTCTAAAGTGAGGTTAAACTTAAATATAATAGCTGAAGTTCCCAAGGTTGAGTTTTAATATCAATGTTGAGTAATTCTCAGCAACATAACTTTGTAGTAGTATGTTGTAGTGTATAAAGTCATGTCATGGTAAATAACCATGTAGCACCAACTCCGATCAAGATCGGAGACTCTGCACTTGAGGTTGTAGACGAATACGTTTACCTGGGACAGACAATCCAGTTGGGTACGTCTAACTTTGAGAAAAAGGTCTATCGTTGAAACCGACTCGGCTGGACGGTGTTTGGGAAGCTGCGCGGTATCTTCTCGTCCAACATACCACAGTGCCTCAAGACGAAAGTCTATAACCAGTGCGTGTTGCCAGACATAATATCGCTTACAATGGGCCTCATCAGAAGGCTTAAAGTCACCCAAAGGGCAATGGAAAGGGCTATGCTCGGAGTTTTCTCGCGTGTTCGCATAAAGAATGAAGATATCCGCAGGAGAACCAAGGTCGCTGACATAGCCCGAAAAATCGCCAAACTAAAGTGGCAGTGGGCAGGGTACATTGCTCGTCGTCTATTTTTCCGCACTCATAGTCCATTTATTCAAAATCAGACAGCATAAATCATCGTTTATTTTTATTTTATCATTCCATTTAGCTGTGCCTAGCGTTAGAGTACCAAATGGACAATTTGTGCGCACATAACATTTTACAGCCACACTCGTCGACAATTTTGCTGAAATATATGTGTGCTGAAAGAGGATCGGGATTTTATTCAATTGAAAAACTGCATTCGGTAAAAATATGATAAAAACATTACTCGCACCACATTTGAGGCTACTTAATGGGGTTATAAGCGATGGTCTGTGAGTCCAGAAGCGAGAGAGGTAAAACTTTCTCGATGGCGTCAGTGAGTTTCCATCTTTTGAAATCGACACTGCAAGATCCATCATATCGAATGGACGTGTATCATGTGTAAATTTAATATACGTATAAATCCGCTCTGTTGTGCACTGAGAAAATAAATTAATAAACAATAGATCGATTAATGTGTGGTTGACGACACCCCTGGTAAATGGACTTAGACTTATCAATGGTCTCTGGGCCGTAAGAATAGGTTTGATTGCTCAGACCCGCTTTATTCAGTACCGACTTCCCCAAACATCTTTGGTATACGAAAGATGGAAAACTGAAAATTTGTCATACAGTAAAATAAGGAATGATTATCGTTTTTTGTATTAGCCTATACAGAATTATCGCTGAGTAAAGGCCTCTCCTAGTCTTTTCAGCTATGCTACCTCATACCAGATTTCCCGGTACGAGTCCAAGAAGTCTATCGACGACTATCTCACTCGGCCAGCTTTGGCGGTGCCGTCTGTCTTCCTGCTCCCACTAAGAGGAAACTTTTGCCCGAAAGTCATAGTACATGCCGTTCAACTAATCCGCCTAATTCCATTTGAACCAAGCAGCTTTCTTACTTCCGTGTTTCTAAAGTTTGTATGGAGATACTTATTTTCACGTGGGCGAAGCCGCTGGTAGAAGCTAGTTTTTCTGTAAATCTGAAACTGTAAAAATATAGTCAAGAAACCAAATATGTTAAGACTGTTGAATATTACTCATATAAAAATTATAAAATAAATACTTAAGGAATAAATCAGAATATTAGCGTTTAAGTGATTTTTTCATTAAATCAATGTACACTCTCTATTTGGTTCAAATGAAAATTGCTAAGGTCTAAGGCTATCTACAGAGAGGTAGTAAGACTGATTTAAATAAAAATACAGGCCTGTTAAGTGCTGTCGAAAATATTAAAAAAAAATGTTAAAAAGCGACTTCTAGCACATTTTCGTGCAATTAGAGTTTTTAACAAAAAGTAATTTGATTACCACAAAAGTTGGCACTTCAGATGCTATAATTATATTATATACTAATTTTTGCCCGCGGCTTCGCCGGCGTACATGGAATATAGCCTATGACACTCAGGAATAAAGCAGCTTTCTATTAAAAAATTTAGCGATCGGTATTTCGGGGATTATATAAACTCAATTTCAAGAACGACTAGCTATTCTAGTACTTTTAAACCCCAACTTAAAGTTTGCCTGATGAAGAGGTGTCTATATTCTGTTGATGAATTAAAAATGTTTCTAAAATTTCATACTATTGATTTTTTTAATTTTTTAACTATATTGCTCATAGTTAAAAAATTAAAAAAATCAATAGTATATTTATTGTATGGTAAATGTTTATTTAATGTAATTAATTATGTAAATTCAGATACAAGTCTCTTATTATTGATGACTGGGACGACAATTAAAGATTGATTGAAAACAAAGATAATTAGGTATAATTGCATTATATTCACGTTTCCTAACCCATTCATCCATTAAAAAGGTAAGGTAAAAAAAAAATATATTTAAAACTTAAATCTGATAACTTTGCGTAAGTAGTACTATTGAGTGACTTATTTGCATTGTGACAACAAGACCGCATTCTTTTTCTGCAAGCGAGATAGTTTGTCTTAGTTTGTCCATGAACCAAATAAATTTGAATACTGTGTAGTGTGTATCATATAATAAATTGCTATTTCTGTACATTACTTAATAGTAACACAGACTTACAATAATTTGTAAGTCCAATTGTCGAAATGTAAAATTCTTTACGATCAAAGAAGGCAGACTTAGACAGAGAATCCCTTTAAATTACAGTGTATAATATCCCTCAAACCAACACATCACAACCTGTTACTACTAGATACATAAACATGATGTTAATAATTATTTATTTCTGGAAAATATAAAACTTTGATTGATGCAATATGATATCGGGATATTGCGGTTTATTTCCACGAATATTTCATTTCGGCCCACTGAAACGTGAGAACAGTTCGCAGCTACGCTTTAATTAACTAGTGTGGATACTGTTTTTAAATAAATAATGGTACAATTAATTATAATATTTTACTGTATGTTTCAATGTTTTTTTTTTTTTAAATCAAAATCACCAAGTATTGTACCTATTTATTCGGCATTAGTGGCCGAATAAATAAGTACAATACTTGAAAAATTATTTATTTTACTTACCTTCAACTGTATACAGCTAATCCTGTATGCAGTATTTTTCTAGCTCTGTTCTTAATTAAAAATAATACATTGGATGGAAATTAAGTATGCAATTCCTTTAGTGTATGTATTGTGTAATAATAGGATTTTTTTAAAGATTCTGTGTATTTCCTTTTTGTTTTATTTTGAGTTTGAAATCTTCAAGCGAAAAACAAGAGTAACCCACCCTTATTCTTTCAGCTTCCTTTAGCGTTTTAGGGCAGCGGTAACTCATTTGAACATAAACCACTCTGTATATTTCCTGGCACTTACTTATCTTTATGTGTTTTTCTAAGCGTGTCAAAGAACCGATGCAGAACGTGCTCCGCTCACATGTCGAAGACTTAAGAATTCTGGAGGGGTATCAGATAAGAAACAAACAAGATTTAGACCTAAAAGAAAACAAGTGAAAATATTAGCAGGTGATGGAAATTTAATGTATGTTAAATCTAATATTGTATATATTTAGTCCTGCATTTAAACCACATATATATTTTCTTAAAAAAGGTTACACGTATTTGCTTTTTATTTCTGCTGTCGCATACGAAAAAAATTAAAATAATAATAAATTAATTGCTTACAAAACCCGCACCGGTACATAATTAAAAAGCTAGACAGATAAGTATAATACCTACTTATGATCGGTGCTTTTTATCTTTGTCTGTTATCAGCCTATACTCCCCCTACTACCTACTACCAGCCCTATACTAGGCTCACCCGGATAATAATATTATTTTTTTTCATTTCTAAATGTTTTTTTATTTTTTTACTGAAATATTATAAAATATAATTTATTATTATTATTTAACAATTTATGTATACACAATAATAAAAGAAAAGAAGAAGGAAATAGAAGAATGCCTGCGAAAGGAGAGTTGGAAAAAATAGAGATGTAGACACTATATGTAGAAGTAAAAGGAAAATTGGTACACACAAAATACATAGTTAATAATGAAATAATAATTATAACATCCAAAAAATAAAAAAGATAAACTATTACAATTATATACAATAAAATAAATATCGCAAAAATACATACTAAATAATATAATAAAGTTATACATACTAATATGCAACTATGACAAAATAGAAAGATGCAATAGTTAGTTTATAAGTAAATATTAATGAATAATAACTGAATTATAATTAAATTATTTATTGACATAAGGTCACACACACAAGCCTTGGATGGAGAATGACTTGAAATGTCGTCTTGGCGCGTATTTATCACTGTGATATATTTTGACGTGTGTAGTTATGAGTTACGTTCATTTGACTGAATCCATTATCAAATATGCATATTAATATTAACAGCTATCTCACCGTTGGAATTCACTCATCGTTATTAAGACATAATTTGTGTTTTGATAAATAGTTAGTAATAAATTTATTTACCCGATAACAGAATATTATGTCACTGGATGGAACTGAATATATAAAATCGATCACCGTTCCGATCCGAAAGTTGAAGGGGAATCGTTTGTCTTGGTATGGTCATGTAATGAGGAGAGATGAAACATATGTTATTAAAAGAGTTATGAGTATACTTGTGGATGGGTGGAGAGGGAGAGGGAGGCCAAAGAAAAGATGGATGGATTGTGTGAACAGTGATATGAAAGAAAAGGAAGTTAGTGATAGTATGACGGTTGACAGGATAGAATGGAAGAAAAAAACGATGTTGCGCCGACCCCAAATAAGATGGGACAAGGGCAGGAAGTAGATTTATAGTTAGAAATTTACCCGATAACAGAATATTATATTACTGGATGGAACTGAATATATAAAATCGATCACCGATCCATCAATGTAATCGATGAGCCAGAAATAGGATAGTGATTGTTAAACCATCCCACTTATAACTCATTTTTCGTTAATGATTATGACTTTATAAATTAACCGTAATGTTATACGAGCAGATTTTGAAACCCTAGCAAGTCAACTCTAAACGTGATTTGTTTATTCAACATTGAATTAAAAAAAAAACAAGTCGTGCGTACTTAATGTGATGTTTCGCAATTTTAGGCAATGTGAAATAATAATTATTATGGAGAACGCTTTGAATTATTAATATTCATTTTTGTTGATGTAGTCTGCTACTAGTGATGGAAAAATTAAGCGCTGACATAGACATAATAAAGGGTATAGCTCAGTAATTAACGTCCTTGAGTTAATCACGATATTTACATTTTCAGATAAAAGTATATCGATGAAACTTAAACTTTGAAATATGAATTGTTTAACTATCTATAAGTAGCATAGTACTGTCTATAAGTACATAGAATCACGACATTTTTTTTTTAAATGTTTATAAAAATCTTTCAGGTTTTTGAGTAACCCTCTCGAGCGCCGATTGTTAATACGTCTGTAAAACTTGAATGACCTTGAAAAACGCTTAATTTTCGTTTAGTACATACATTTGTACGAAATTTTTGTGGCCGAATATTTTGGTTTCTATATCTTTGTTTTTCCTAGAAAAATCTAGAATGATTTATTTTCATTTAATTTTTTTTGGTGATTAAATGAAAATAAATCATACCCCGGATAATAATACCCAGGCGTAATAATAATATCCCGGAGTGCTCGAGTGGTTCAGTAGTTTTAACGGAAATTGTTGTTGGTTAAAAGTTCTCCCGGCCAAGTCTTACAGTTATTGTTGCAAGTCTCGTAGGAATTTCGATCAATGAACACAGTTTTGACTGTGACATAAACCATAATTGAATTGAATTGCTTCATGTTCGCTTGATGTTAATTTATTGTTGTTATTTGTTTTGTGTCTGTCATGTCATGACTAATAGCAACAATTGAATTTATCATTGGAATTTATTGGAATCATTGGGATTTTTTTAATAATATTATTTAATCATTTGTATGCAAAGGTAGTGATAATGGAATAAACATTAAGAATTATTAATATAATTTGGTATGGAGGCGGCGACGCCCGAAACTACTGAATATTCCGATAGCCAGAACTAACCTGCTGGCGAATACACCTCTCACCAGAACAATTCGCGTTATGAACGAAGTTCACCAGCGACTGAAAGTTTTCTCGTGCACTTGTAGTGGATTCGCCAGAGTTTTATTAAATGTAATTAGTTATGTAAGCCAATGAGTGTGTGAGAGACAGAGAGAGAAATATTGTTCATGTATAAGTTTTATTTTTAGGTTTAAGTATAATAAATAGTTGATAACTGCGGGCTTGCCGACGGCGAGCAATGGGTGGCTCACCTTCCGAAAGTCCGGTAACCGTCCGGACCGAGCCCAAGTCGTCGACGGCGCGTACTGTTCCACGCACGCCTCGGGGAGATGTCAGCAAATCGTAGGGGCTCAGCAGGGTCGAAGCCTACTGGGATCACGGGTAGTGTGAAAGTGAAACCCGGGGTCCTGGGACGAAGGCAAAGAAGGAGTAGGTTTTTAGTCAGTAAAAGTCTGACACTATTTCCCGCTCCGCCCAAGAGCAGGATTTGTCATTAGATGATTTTCCCACCCAATAAAAAAAATAAACCTATCGTATTAGGTTAAGGTCTCTAAAGATAACTGTAAAGAGGATAAATAAATGTAATGAACACCAGTATGTAACCCATGTATCACAAATAAACAATTTCATCATCATCATCATCATCATTTAAGTTGAAAGACGTCCACTGTTGGACATAGGCCTCCCCCAAGCGACGCCACAACGACCGATCCTGTGCGTCTCGCAACCACCGCACACCCACGACTCTCACCAGGTCGTCGGTCCACCTTGTGAGAGGTCTTCCAACGCTGCGTTTTCCGGTGCGTGGTCGCCTCTACGCCAATAAACAATTTGATTGATTGTAATTCCTAACTCTAGTCGCTAGCGGTTTATTATATGGTGTTGTTTGAAACTCATCACAAATAAAAAAACTGGGTAAGTGCGAGTAGGACTCTCGTACTGGTGGTTCCGTAAAAACTTAACTATGTAAATAGTCCAATTCCCGAATGGAGTCTCGAAGATTTTTCCGAATCGCAAAAATTATTTTTTTTATTATGTAACAACTCATTTTCTGTTTTCAGATTTATTCCTATACCTGTGCTGTGAGACCTTGCTTTATACCAAATTAAAGGATTCTTGGTCAACGGGAAGTAGCCTATGAATTTTGATTCCCTTGAGAGTGTTGTCCCATTTTTGCGACATATTAAACGGTTGTATCTTTTTTCCCGTAAACTTAGAAGTTTAATTTTTTTTCACAGTTTCAAGGGGCTGTAGACTTATGTACAATGTTTTAATTTCAATTTGATACCTCTACACGTTCTTGTGATAAAGGGCCTATATAAGGGGCTATAAGGGGTCCGTTTTTTCCTTCTGAGGTATGAAACCCTAAAAATCAGACTCTGAACTACTTAGGAATGAACTTAAAATACTAGTTGTTATTTAATCAAATTTATCAAAGAGCTATTAACTTACTATTATGATAATTCAACAATTTACATGATTATCTATATACATATAATAAATCTGTAGAAGTTTTTAGTTGTGCGCGTATCACGTAAAATGCAGGAAATTGATATAAATAACTTTTATTCTCTAAGGAAACTGTTTAAGGACATTAACATAATGACGGTGCCTTGTCAATATATTTATGCAAACATAATGTATGTTAGAAAAAATCTTAATCTTTTTAGCAAAAGAGGCGATAGACATAATTATGTTACAAGAAATAGGGACCAATTAGTTCAACCAAGTTTCAGACTAGCAAAAGTGGCCTCTTCTTTTATGGGGTACTGTTTGAAATGTTATAATAAAATACCTTCACAAATATTAGAACTCAATGAAACGAAATTTAAATCTTGTATTAAACGCACACTATGCAGGCAAGCATATTATAAGTTGGAGGATTATATTCAGGATAAAAATGCTTGGCTCAATGCTGGTCCAGCTCCTCTACCACCGGGGTGTACAAATTGATTAGTATGGAAATTATTTTTTAATGTTTTTTTTCTTGAAATTGTAAAATATAAGTATTGTATTATATGTATAGAAGCATTTTTTCCACAGTTTGTAAATGTGAGTACCATGGAGCTTTTTATAGTTTTTATGTTGCTACTGGACTTATTTGACATAAATGAGCATGGCAGTTGAGAGTTTGTCATGCTCACTCAAATGTCTCACTGATGGTGGCGCGGGTGTTGGATCATTCGGTTCCCTTCAAAATGGTTGAGCTGAGTGGTGCTAATATTAGCGTCATGTCCGTGAACGGGCGCTGTCAGTTGAGGCTGGTCATCTCTTAGCTGCCAGTTGCTATTTTAATATCTATATTTAGTTTTTATTTTTATTTACATTGTTCTCACATGATAGCGACAAGAAACATGTAACAGAGATATTTGTAATTACAAAATATGATTGAAAAGAGTGTCCAAGGAGTTTCTTGCACATTCTTCTCCATAGAGATCTACGCTTTGGAATGTGCAATTAGCATCATTTATTTTTATTTTTCTGACTGACTGACTTCTTGACATTTCAAAAGTGCCTGTAAATGGTTTATTTGGAATAAATGCTATTTTCTGATTTTGATTTTTTTTTTATTCATTAAAATTGTGTGTAACTTGATATATTATTTAGGTTTTGTTTCATCGCAATCAGTTGACTATATCGAAAGATATATGAATTTAAAATGTTTATGAAAATGTAAAATATCACACCTTGGCGGTTAGGTTGTACAAAGTTCGCCGGGTCAGCTAATACATAATAAATATTATGTTTTGATGAGTCTTTACTGCACTTAGGTGGTAGGTATCCATGTTATAAATACTTCCTCATTTTACAAAGAATAAGAATAAATGTTTTTCATACGTTTAAAATAATAATTTTCCAATAATCTCTCTGTTTGCTTTTCCGCAACGTTGTTTGTCGAACGGTTCACTCGTTCATCATAGATCTACTTGAAACAAGGTATCTCATTTTATTAAAACAATATTTGTGTTTTCCTTTATATTGATGTAAACAACGTGAACAAAGATCTACTTTGCTGAGTAACAAGATATTTTAGTTTTTACATGTAAATATTAGGTTTAACTGTAAGCGTATTAATATAAAAACTTTAAAACAATGTCAATTAGACTCGTATGAACAGAGTTTTACCGAATTACGAGTACAATCAAGAAATAATTAATAAATAGTAATAGATATAGTAATAATCAGTAATAGTGATATAAAATAGTCAGTAGTAGAAATAGTAGTATACCTAGTAATAGTAGTAGTATAGTATTAGTAATAGTATAATAAATAGTAGAAATGTGGTACGATAAAAATATTTAGATGACCAAGAGAAGGGTATGATCAAGAGTGTTATAGAGAAAAGGTGCTGAGGGTATAAAAATAAGTTTTACATAAAAGTAACAATTAAAGAACAATGAATTGAATACTAAAACATTTAGTAAACATTTTTCTGGTAGAAGGTTCACGGCGTAGAATTAAAATAACAATTCAATTCAAAATCACTTTTAATTCACAGTATTTAGATGTTATTAGGCTATTACAGACTTAGGGATATCCATAATCCAAGAGAACCAGTAAATTCGTTAGGAGCGTCCGCAGTGTCAGTGTTATTATCGCTAAATGGTCATAATCCCCGAAATATTTTGAAATATTTTAATATTTTGGTATTAATTGTTATCGTATCAAATCTTACAAACAAAGAAACAATTATGACGGGTAAAATTACATTTTTCTGGGAAAAACTCAGGAGTAACGTCAAGTCACATCGCATTAGCATTCAAATATAAATTCATGTACCTAATAGTTCACCTGCAGAAGCAATATGGAATTCCGCACATCGTACGCCGCTCGTGGCTGGCTGAACTGTTATATACGACTGTTCGTATCGAACGCACCCCGTTCGATCTCTAATCAGTATTCCTTGTTACCCGAAGATAAATTTAAACTTTTCAAAATTCGTTTATTTAAACGTATTACATAAAAACGCCGAGAAACAATTTTTTTTTGTTCGTTTTTGCACTATGGTAATCTGTCCTAGAACAATAACCTACTTCGGGTTCACCGAATTTTAGTTCATTTATGTTTTCTTTTATATTAAATGAGAGCGGTTTCAGGGTAGTTCTCATTTCCCTATGCGAATCTGGGCTTTGAAATCTTTCTAAAAATATGTCAATGTTGATATTAGTTGCTGTACCCCATAGTTGAATGCCATATGTCCAGATAGGCTTAATGATGGCTTTGTAGACCATAATTTTGCTCTCATTATTTAGGCGGGAGTAGCGACATGTTAGCCAATATATGCCGCGGAGTTTGCTGTCAAGTTACTTGCGCTTGGTCCAGAATTGCTTCTGCCAAGTCAATCTCCGATTCGAGTATAGACCCAGGTATTTTGAGTGGTCTTTTTGTGGGATGACTTCGTTGTTTAATTTTACTGGCGGACAGGTTTCTTTTCTAAGTGTGAAAGTCACATGGGTGGACTTGGGTTGGTTTGTTTTTATTCTCCACTGTTTAAACTACTTATCTAATTAGTTCTGATGGTTTTGTAGTTGTATGAAGCAGTTTCTGATTTGGAATATATTGACAGAACCGCAGTGTCATCGGCATAGGTCGCAGTGACTGTGTCCTCATCAGTTGGAAGATCTCTAGTGTAGATGAGGTATAGAACCGGCCCCAGTATGCTACCCTGAGAGACACCTGAGCGTATCTCATATAGGGCAGAACATTCACTATTACATTGAACTAAATTAACTTTTTAAGCTTGTTTGTCAAAGGCTTGACTTATATCCAAGAAAGCAGCAGAGTAGTACAATCAATTTTCCAGGTATTCACTGATAACGTCTATGTTGCGATGTACCGGTTCATGGGGATTATGTTTTTTAGGTGCTCTTTCATTCTTCTTAAAAGGATTTTTCCATTAGTTTACCAATTATAGGTAAGAGGCTTATAGGTTTATAGGAAGTCCTTCTTATGGTGGTTTGTCTGGTTTA
Source organism: Mythimna vitellina (assembly GCA_949316375.1). Lineage (NCBI taxonomy): Eukaryota > Metazoa > Arthropoda > Insecta > Lepidoptera > Noctuidae > Mythimna > Mythimna vitellina. Next base: position 7,950,142 of record OX438703.1, on the reverse strand, counting down.
GGTACCATTCCGACTTGAGCAATTTTCTATTGTCCAGGGAAGTGTTTGAGCTGAATGCAGGCATTGAATATCTTATCTAGGTCCATAATTCGTCGTTGGAGGGTTGCGTCGACAAGATCGTAGCCTGGTGCTTTTCTTTCCTTGAGATGTTTTATTTCTTTTAACATTTCTTTAGGACTGGACGCATTTCAAAGACAAACACATTTGCAGAGGTGAATCAAGGAACTCTTTCACTTCTGTTGTGTGTTCCTGATCAGACTCTGGAAATGGTTGAAGGACAGCACATAGATGGTCAGTAAAGGCATTGGCTTTCTCTTGATCTGATCTTGCCCACCCTCCTATTTTGTCCTTAATAGGAGTTATTTGAGCTTGAAGTTTCTTTAAGGTTTTAGTTGCTTTCCACAGCGAATAATTTGTATTTATTGAGGGTGATAATGTAGACAGGCAGTTCTGAAGGTTATTGTTAGTAAACCTTTCTATGAGGTTTTTTAACTCTACCGAGAATTTATTAAATAGCTTTGTCTCTCGGGTCCCTAGTGATATTCCAATTTTTTTTAAGTTTCCTTTTTTCTTTCATTTTGTCTTTGATATTTTTAGGGTAGACATTGTTTTTCAGAGGGTTTCCTTTGCTTTCAGATGTTCCTTTGTTAGAGGCTTTATGAATGATAATGTTTAAGTCCTCGATGGCGTTTTCTAGGCCTTCGACCGTTAGGATCTTTTTATGTAACTTTAGTTCTGTGTGCATGACACTTCGGTATATTTCCCAGTTTGTGTTTTTCGGATGGTATATTCGTGTGGGGGCCTCACTTAGTGTTTCCGTTGTATTGATATTGAGCACTACTGGACTGTGGTCAGAGCTTAAGTCGACACATGAAAAATAAATAACATACCTATCACCACCAACCAATCATAGTTCAATATATTTATTGTGACGGTAAGTTCAAAATGAATTATTTATTGGTTTCTTTGGGTATCACGTATAACACTAATGTACAGCAGTCAATCTACATACAAAGCGTTCTCGAGCAACGCACACATAAACACCGCTCACGGACACAATATCTCAGAGCGCTCAGACCAGTGCAAACGCGAGTGCAAGATATGCTTCTGTGAAAAGTTGTGTGCAATTTTTGAGCTGTTATTTTAACTGTTAATTGGACAGTTATATAAATTCAACATTAAACGGTGAATTATCGTTTTTTAAACTACCAGTTGTGTCAGAGAGGTTCGTTTTAATGTAACATAGAATAGTTAGGTAGGTAGGTAATCGCCCGTACAGACTCGTGACAGGATGGCAACCCTAGCGCGGCCGTCGAGCGTAGGTATGAAAAGTGAAGTACATACGAGTACATGAGATTGACTTCTGTACTTATCTATTCTGTGTAGATATGGTCGACATGGGTACTTATATCCTAACTTTGTTAAGCAACCTACATACTTGAAATATTGTATTCTTTTGTATTCTGTCTATGGGCCTTAGTTGCCTGAAAATAAATAAAGAATTATTTTTATTAAAACGTATGCTCTGATTACGTGCATTGGATGTTGGATAACGTTTTGTAAGACTGAGTCTTCCTCTTAATTTGTGCCATAAAATTGAGATCAGGAGTTATTTTTTTTTATTAAGTAATCCTTCGCAGCTATGAAATTCGCAATAGGTAACTTTACCCTCCTCATGGCCACAAAGTAACTAGAGATAGATTAATCGTAATTCATGATCGCGAGTATCATATTTTTGCCTGACTTCATCTGACAGTTATCTATATACATATAATAAAACAGTAAAATTCTTTTGGGATGGTATTAATTGGCGCAAAAACTACTGAACCGATCCTGTTCAAATTTTGCATACATAATCCTTATAGGTCAGGGCAACTTATAGGCTATAAACTATCACGCTATTTGCTATGGGAGGTGAGCAATAATCCAAAATGTAGGTATTGAACGACATTTGCCGCGAGTTCAATTCCCAGCTACAGTTAATAAATTTGTCATTATTTTGTCTTATTTTTTTTGTATTAAAATAACTTTTACCATTTTTTCAAAATAAAATTGACATTTCTATTCGATATCTTCTAAGTATTTTGTACAAACTAATCAAAACACATAATAAAATCAAAGCGACGAATAAAATCACGTACTATAATGTTACATTATTCCATTTAGCTGCAAATTTAACTTCTAAAACAATCATCACGCTATCATCGTTAGGGAGCCTACCAGTCAATTATGATGTTTATATAAGAACGTCTATTTTATAGTTTCTTCAGCGAAGATCGCAGCGCAGTGGTTTCGCATCTAGACTTTCATGTAATGTGAAGGTGGTTCAAATCCCGTACGGCTCTCTTAGGAGAAATTTTTGTTCTATTTTGTCATCGTGAATAAGATTTTTTTATATATTTTTGCATGCTTACAATTTTTTTTATAAATCTATGTATATAATATATCTGTAGAAATTTTTAGTGAAGTGCGTATTATTAATTTTAGAAATCGATGTAGATAACTTTTATACATTTAAATTGTGTGGAACTTGATAATTATCTTACTTAGGCTTTGTTTCATTGCAATGAAACAAAGCATATGAAAAACAAACGGTATGAAATCAAAGTTTTCGAGAAGTAAAATATGACACCACACGCAACTCGCAACGCCATCTAAAGACTCAAAGTAGAAATAATGATGACAATGACGGTTGAACTTCATATTAAATTTGATAGATGGCATTGCGTATTTTACGTAATTTTCTGAGTGGCAGAAGAATGGCCGTCGCCCACGATTACAGTTATGGTTAAACTGGTGTTAGACGGAGGCATTTTTAACAATCCTACTGCTTATTTTTATTATGTTTTTCGCATTATAGTAACAAGCTAATTGACCGTGATTATTCAAGGGAAATCATCCAAAGACGATAAAAGTAAATAGCTATATGTATTTAATTATTCACTTTAAAATAACACGGCCACATTTTCGGAAGGGGTTACAGGGTACCTTGCGTTGGATGGTCCCCAGGTGGACCGATGACCTGGTGAGGGTCGCGGGAATCCGATGGATGAGAGACTCACAGGACCGGTCATTATAGCGACACTTGGGGAGGTCTATGTCCAGCAGTGGACATCTTTCGGCTGAAATAATAATGATGATGATGGCACCTTTTTTTTCTTTTTTTAAGGGTGGAAATCATCCAATGACTTCTCCCGCTCTGGTTGGAGCGGGAGGACGTGTCAATCTTTTACCGACTAAAACTACACCTGTGTATATCACTACGCGCTGTTGAGGATTGGGCTCGATCCTGTCAACTACAGGACGGCTAGCTACCCATTGCTCGACGTCCGGAAGCCCGCGTCTACCGTGATTGGTAGTCGGGGTCGAAATCTTGGCTCGGCGTGAGGCCGTTCGTTCCCTAACGCGTGCGGCCTCCGCCTTTGCTAGCATTACGGCTTTGCAGAAGGAGGCGACCGCCTGCCACTACTCCTCGCTCTGGATCAGAGCCCGGCGCGAGAGGTCACTGACGCCGATTGCTTTCACGAGGACACGGCGGTGCTCCGCCCTTGCAGGGCACATCTCCACTGTGTCCTCCGGCATCATGGCACCTTGCGGATTAATAATGGTGTGTTTTATTATTTGCAGTCACCGCTTCATATAAAACGGGATCGAATGTGTTTTTCTGACCACAGTTCGACAACGTATGATGTATCTCAGATTCCTTACAGCCTTACGTCGATATCTGGACGTTACCTCATGCAATGAGTGGTGACCAACACTGGAACAACCCTCTAAGGGAGGCCAGTCTCAGGGATAACACTTATCGGCTGCTACATTTGTTAACCATAATTTCATTGTTTTATGGATAAGCTCAGGACTGTTGTGGGTGTTTCGAACGGTTTCTGTTTTGGGTTCGGTTGAAAGTACCCTGATATTACCATTTTGTGAATCACCTGGAGGACTCGGTGTAGCATGCGGTGGAGGTCTATCCATCTTGAGTGAACCGCCGTGTCCTCATAGAGGCAATTGGCGTCAGTAATTTCTCGGTTGGGCCATCAATATGCGAGTTCGATTGAACGGGGATACACGCGCACAAGGTTTCGCCGTAGTTTCATTCATAAGTTGGAGACTCTTCATAAGATAGTTCCTACTATGGAAAAAATATTTGTATTATATACGGGGATGTCAATTAAATACACACCAAAATATCCTAGGTAAATGAACAAGTAATTCTAACGCCTAAAATGATCAAACTGCAACAATCAATGCAAGCATGCTCTCGCCAATTCTTCATAAGTACTGTTGTGGAAGAAGATAGTTGATGATTTATTTATTTAATCCTTTATGCACAAATGTACAGCGGCGGACTTAATGCCTGCCGGATGATGATGGTAGTTTTTGGATTCACTTAAGGCTTTTCACTATCAGTGCACGTTATCCAGCTGAAGGTCGGTGTCCCGATTATGCTCCTTCGTTTATCTCTACCAAAGCTGTCTAACTGCTTAAACTCTTCAGTGAAAAGTTATTGAGGCGAAAATTGTTATGGGAGTTAACTCTTTCGATCAATCTTGCAGCCTTAGCAGGCATCGGCCCTAGAGGGCCCTATCCATTTGCTGAAATCTTTTTGAGTCGCGCGTAGAATACTACGCGCCGTCGATTCAGGACTGCTTTGACCAGACGGCCGGACAGCACCACCGCAATCCCGTATTTGCGATAGCTGAGAATTGCCTTGCGGCTTTCAACACCCGGAGCGTCCCTTGCAGCGACCGCTGAGGAGTCAGGATGTCCTATCCCTCATAGTTTCAGCCACCTTCTTTGATCGTAGTGCTTCACTGAAGGAGGCTACTGGTTGTCATTTTTTCCACGAATCGCCCCCATAAGGACAAGGCGGCGCCGGCGCTCCGACCAAGCGGGACTGACTTCCACCGTATGCTCCATCGTATTCTCTGGGTGATTCGCACAATGGTGAGACCCGAGTGTTTCTTCCCGCTGAATTCGACACAGATACCTTCCGAAATACCCACAACCGGTGAGTCCTGCACAAAGAGAGGATGCCGTGACGCCTCTGTAGACACTTCTCAAAGACAGGCATTACCGCTGCGATTTGATTGTGGCGTGCTCACTGTGGCGAGGGGTTAAAATCATGTAATGATGTTTTACCAGAACATAAACCAGAAACATACATAATTGCCCATGCCTACATATGCCTTTTCCCTTGGGGTAGGCAGAAATGACCACTGCTACGACCCATACATGCTCTTTCTATTCATTGACGGTCATACATCTGGATCTGGACGAGTACATGACATGTTTCCTGAAGGTAATTTGCGTGTTTAACCGACTTCTAAAAAAGGAAGAGGTTCTTAATTTGGATATTTTTACCTTTAACCGTTTTATGTTAAAGTACAATAAATCATTGCGATGCTTTCGGAATAAATTGCAAGCACAGAGTGATTGTACAGTTTTACGAACTTAACGCGGACGAAGTCGCGGGCAACAGCTAGTAGTTAATAGGATTGTTGTGGTTGAATGTTTCTCAAGTTCGTGTATCAACTTAAAGGCAACAGTTTCGTTTCTAAAGGGTTCACTCGAAATTAGCTTAACTGGAGTTTCCTTGCGTGATCACATTAGGGATGAAGATATCCGCAGGCGAACCAAGGTTGCCGATAGGCCGAAGACATACGTACATTGCTCGTAAAACAGATGGTCGATTGGGCCGAAAGGTTCTGGAGTGGCGTCCGCGCTCCGTAAAATACAGTGTTAGAAGGCCTTCCACAAGGTCGACCGATAACCTGGTAAGAGTCGCGAGAATGCGATGGATAAGCGACGTATAGGACCGTTCGTTGTAGTGACACTTTGGGGGTGGCCTATGTCCAGCAGTGGACGATGAGACGATGATAGCTTAACCGTTTCTGATCTACACAACTGTGATACTGAATAGTTGAAATGATAGCAATTACATAATATATTGCAATTACATTGTCATCTCATCTGTGACGTACATATGTATTAAGGTGTGACAAGACCTGGCGAATGCCCCGCGAATGCACCGCTCGCAAGCCGCTTGCGAACTGCGCGCTTGCTGCTTGCGTGCAGCCGAAGTTTGGTGCGCCGCTCTAATGTAGCTCTGGCAAAGCGCGCGTGCAGTACGTTCGCACATAGCTTCTTTCGCGTTTGACTTATGTATGTGTACTGCGCGCGGCACGCGCGCTCTTACTGCGCCGCTCGAGTACAGCATATAGCTTGCACGCAAGCGGCGTGCGCGCGGCGCAGGGGCTTCGTACGAACATGAAATGCACGCGCATTCCTCTAAGAGGAGACTCACCGCCATGATTATTGGGTGTGCCCAGCACTGCACTGCGTGCGACAATCTCTGTTGCCATGTCTCTGTGTTCTCATCTCTTCTCGGTGAAACTCAACGCGACTTGTCGCGGCAGTGGAGTTTCACCCCGGCGTTGCATTTCCATGTGCAAAAACGGTTGCCTCCAAATTCCTGGGCGGGAGGCCGGCAAGGAAACTCCTGAATCAGCGGAACACGAGACCGTGCTATACTCCCGCACCATCCAGATTGCCACGACCCTCTGGGACGCGTTAAACTTGGACACCGGTGGCTTTCGCAGTAAGCTCCGTAAAGGGCCATGGAACGCACGATTCCCGCGAAGAGCCTCTGGCAGGAGGCGTCTAGACTTCCTAGATTGGATAGGAGTTGACTGAAGATAGCTACGGGCCGCTTCAGTTTGGGAGCCAGACGTTGAGTGTTTGATTACAGTTACTAATATTAATTACGAAACTTAATGTATTATTAACCCTACCTAATCATATAAAAGCACTACGGGTAAAATCAATTTCGTTCCAATTGTGCTTAGCTTTGATCAATGAACTAGTAGTAATTTGATTAATTAGCTGGATGATAATGGTTTTATGTAGTTGGTACGCGAAACATAGATGGGGTAAATTTGGACACACATCGTGGCCTATTTCCTAGTGTGATATTGATTAATTTACAGCATCAAATGCTGTTGAAATTTTCATTAAAATCGGCCTAAGACTCCTTTGAGGGTTATTCGCTATTCCTCATGACTTGAGATTTGGCGATTTACGTCCATTTAAAAAAAATTACTCTCATCATCTTCCCCTGTCTTTTACTTGGGGTCGGCGCAACACGATTTTTTTTTCTGATCAGTACTGTGTACCTTTTCTTTCATATCACTCCTGTCACCACCCATCCATCTAATTCTGTATGTAAACTAATTATTCTTCTAGTAACATATATCACAAAATTCACACTGCATACGAAGATATTCAGATTTAAAATTATTTAAATAAGCCGTACAAAAAAATAAGCTACAGTACTTTTATTTCTTTATATATACTTTTCTGTACACCAATTTAATAGCATAGCATAGTCGGCCTTATAATGTTCCCACTGCTAGGACTCAGGCTTCCTCTCTATGAGAGGAAATGGGCCGTAATCCACCACGCGGGCCCAGTGCGGGTTGGTGGATGTCACATGTCTTCGAATGTTTTGGTTCTAGGATATGCTGGTTTCCTCACGATGTTTTCCTTCACCGGTTTAAGAGCAGTGTTGATGAAATAAATTACACAAAGTAATGCGCCTGGCTGGGTTTGAACCCGCGACCTACAACTCGTAAGTCGGAGCCGTTACCACTCGGCCACCACTGCTCCCAACATCACCCATATAATAAATAGTACAATTTGAGCCTTAAACTTAAAACATACAATGGGTGGCCTTAACGCATTCTGCGATTTCTTTAGGCAACCTGGAAAGGACAGAAATGCCTGGACAATGAAAATGAGGTTGCACTTGGTGCATTTTAAACCTAATTAAATAATAAAAAAAAACAAAGTACGTACATAACATTGAAATAGATACATGCATACTAAATATATAGATAAGAAAACAAGTGACGATTACAATTAATATAGCTAGAAACGAAACATAACATAAAATAATTACAGGGTCAAGTAATATTTCTATATTTATTTATTTTATTTATTTACAAGTACTTGTACAACGTTACAGAGGATGTCCAAGGCGTAGTACAGTAGAAACTTACAAACTAAAAAAATACATTTAATAAAAAAACTAATACCCTAATAACAAATCGATACACATTGAAGACGAAAAAAAACTAACTAACTAACATGTAAAAAAAAAAATATAGATATACTTTATCCCTCAAAACAAATGATCAATGTTAACTTATTTTTTATTAGATGGAGGCCCTCCCGCCTCCATACAAACAGATTGCGGCTCGCGATCTCTAATCGGAATGGAATCGGAACAGTACCATCGAGTACACTAGACGAGATGAAAACAGCGATCGAGTCACAAACGATTATCTACTGAATACGAGAGTGGACTTTTAAATCAAGAGCGAAAGAAAAGAGCGCAGTAATTGGACTATTAATTCAGTGAGGGACGGTACCATGCTAACAAACTGAGAGGAGATATTGTTGTGCGTGAGAGCATTTCGATTAATAAGAGTACTTGACACTAAGTATTATGGGATAAAAGTAATTTTGTTCCATTGTTCTAGCTCCAAGATTTAGTTTTTTGTTGGATTCCTTATTGTAAATTCATGAAGTTGTTGTGAAAACATAGTTTTCATTATGTAAAAGGAACACGAGCAAGTGTCTAATTTGAGAACTAAATACGCTAATATTCAAGTCGCGGCATGGCGAACAGAGCTCCGGCGGGATCTTATGGTAGAATGGCGACAGCGACTATCGCAACCTAGTGTTGGGCACGCCATAATTATGGCCGTGGATGGAGTGGCTGGAAAGGCAAAACGGTGTCCTTACCTTCCGCACGACGCAGGTCCTCACCGGACATGGTAAGTTCGGGAGGTTCCTGCACCGGATTCGTGCGGAAGAAACGCCTGGGTGTCAACATTGTGTGGACTGGCCGGAGGACACGTTGGAGCACACGGTGGAGGTGTGCCCCGCTTAGGCAGAGCAACGTCGTGTCCTCGTGGGGGCGATCGGTGGCGGCGATTTCTCGCGCCAGGCCTTGGTACAGGTCATGGTCCGGAGCGAAGAGGAGTGGCATGCGGTCGCCTCTTTCAGCGAAGCAGTAATGCTAGCAAAGGAGGCGGACGATCGCGTGAGGCAACGGTCCTCACGCCCCAATCGCCACCGGGATTCTGATCCCGGCTTCCGGCCACCGTAGGCGCGGGCTTGCGGACGGCGAGGAATGGGTTGCTCGCCGGTAGAGGGTTCATGGCGTAGATATAAAATAACAATTCACTTCACTTTCAATTTTATTTCACAGTACAAACGAGTATTATGAGGCCATTAAAGAACGGTATATCGTAATCTTGAAGAACCAGTTAATTCGTTAGAAGCATTCGCACTACTCGGCTTTCAGCATTGTCTCTTACTTTTGTAATAAAAATATCTTGGCATTGAATGATCAAAAATAAGTTATGTAAAAAACATTCTGTGCAATAGGAGGCCCAGTGGTTACGGCTCCGAATTATAAGTGGCAGGTAATGGGTTCAAACCCAGGCAGGAAAATACTGTGTGTAAGTTATTTCAGTATAGCTTTTGCCCGCGACTTCGTCCGCGTAGAAATCGAAAATGGTTTTATTAGGTTTATTGAGATACAAAAATATGAAATATTATTTATTATCTTCGTCGTGTGTCATAGTCCATTGAATTGTATGGCGAGCGATATTGTATCCTAAGATACAATATTATAGTATCTTAGCCGTGTGCAACGCCCCTTAGTGAACTCCAGTGCGGGTGACGTAACTTACGACAAACTTATTATTTGCGGTTGGTACAGTAATGGGGTCTAGGGATCGAACAGCCGAATTAAGTTTGTTTTTTATTGTACGTACGTTTCCGGGATAAAAAGTACCCAGTGTGGTGCCCAGGATATTAAAAAATAATTATGTCAAGTTTCATTGTAATCAAACCGGTAGTTTTTACGTGATGCCTGAACAAACAGACAAAAATTTTTTTAATCTCCTTTTTGGGTTTGGTGTCGGACCCACACTGGGCCTGCGTGGTAGATTACGGGCCATTTCTTTACAAGGCCTCCAATAGGACCTGAGTCTCAGACCAGACTAGGATCTGAGCCTCCGACCAGGACCTTGTGCGAGTCCCAGCAGTGAGAACTTTACAAAGCTGGCTATGCTATGCTTATGCTGCGCAGCTCACGTAATCTTACGTTTACCCATAATGTTTGATTCAACTGAAAATGGAAACTTATTATGCGGCAATACGGAAATCCAATCTCTTCCTAGACAGGGTTCGCTACGTCGATGAAACATGATTTTTATTTATGCGGTGGTGGTAAGTCGGGGAGAGGAGCTAGATGTGTTATTTAAGCGAAGTAAGGAGCCTATCGGTATTTTACAGGTTACATTTTGGAGAATGTGCGCGGGAATTGCATGACTTGATTCCGCCATCTTCTTTCAACCATCAGACATCCCGACGTACGGTGAGTATCCATCGTATATTACGGTATCCTTACGTTGTTGAAACTTCAACGGTCCGGACTAAGCGTTTCCCTTCGTCGTTTATACCGCGTACATCGAAGGACTGAAACAATTTGCCTGCTGCGGTCTTCCCTTCCAACTATAATTTAGGTGTCTTCAAGGCTAGAGTGAATAGGCTCTTAATAAACTAGTGCGCCTTACCTTCAATGATTGCATCTCTGCTTACCATCAGGTGGGTTCGCAGTCAAGCACTGGTTTATATCAATTAAATAAAAAAAGTAAAATATTTTTATTTCTATCAGCGAAACATAGTCTATGTAGTTTAACATTCACTTTTTGTTACAAAACTAACTGCAAAAGCCTTCAAATTCTATTTAAATGCTTACTTCTAATTAGGGCATAGCATAAGCATAAGCCTCACGATGTTTTCCTTCACCGTTTTGAGAGTGGTGATGAAATAAATTACACAAAGTAATGCGCCTGACTGAATTTGAACCTGCGACCTACAACTCGCAAGTCGGAGCCATTTCCACTCGGCCACCACTGCTCTAATTAGGGAATGGCTGATAAAATATTTGCAATAGTTAGTAGTAATAAGGTTAGACACGGCGAGTAATGGGTAGCTCGCCGTCCGGTCGTCCGGTAACCGACCGGACTGAGCTCAAGTCGTCGACGGCGCGTACTGTTCCACGCGCGCCTCAAGGAGATCATCAGCAGACCGTAAGGGCCTATTAAGTAGAGAGAGTATTGGCTTCTGAACGAAAGACTCCGTCCTTGTATGAAAGGCAACGAAGGAACAGGAGTAAGTTTTTAGTCAGTAAAAGTCTGAAACACCCTCGCGCTCTACCTAAGAGCGAGGGATATCATTGGATGATTTTCCGACCGAAAAAAAATTAAGGTTAGACAATATTCACAAGAAGATATCAGCTTAAAGTTCTATTACGACGCGACGTGATAAATTAGAAATTGGAAAAAGGAAATACCCACCATCAATAAACTTATAACTGATAATTTGAATAAGTGTTGCTTAAAAAAAAATCAACTGATTTCAATGTGAAAAAGTCGGGCAAGTGCGAGTCGGACTCGCGCACTGAGGGTTCCGTACAAACTTACCTATGAAAACAGTTCAGTTCCTAAATAAAGTTACGAAGATTTTTCCGAATCGCAAAAAAAGTTTTTTTTTGTGTCATAACAGCATATTCACAGTTTTGAGATTTTTCATATACTTGTGACCTCAGTTCATGCCAATTTCAGGATTCTAGGTCAACGGGAAATACCCTATGAATTTTGATTCCCTTGAAAGTGTCGAAATACACGTTTTTTTTCAACATAAACGGTCGTATCTTTTTTTTTCTTTAACTCTTTAGTTTTATTTTTTACAGCTTCACGGGACCGTAGACTTGAGTATATGGTTTTAATTTCAAATCAATACCTCCACGCGTTCCCGAGTTAAAAGGTCTTGACAGACAGACCGACAGACAACAAAGTGATTCTATAAGGGTTCCGTCTACTTTAGAAATATTTGCATTTTTTTAGTGTTTTTAGGGTTCCGTAACCCTTATAGGATCGCTTCAGTTAGTCATCGACTACACGTATAAACATAGCAATTCTACTTCTTACGACAGTACTGCTGTGATCCTATGAGGGATTCCGTTCCATATCTTCGAAGTTTATTATCAGATCAAAACAATACAGTATTCCAACCAGGAGCTCCATGGTACCTTTCAATAAAATAAAAAAAATATTAAAATCGGTCCACAGTTGACCGAAAAATTTCTGAACATACATAAAAAAAAAATACATACAGCTGAACATAGAAACTCCTTCTCTTTGAAGTCGGTTAAAAAAATGTAAACATTGCTTACTAAAATTTACTTTAAACGGCTGAGATCTGAAATAAGATGAAATAAAGAAAAAATCTAGTTAATTGTAGGTGTCGTTTGAATGTTAATGTTGCTGTTACACAGAGTTTAGACCCATTCGTTTTAAGAGATGTTACTTCTTCTGGTCTATAAAACTAACTTTAATAGAAAAAAAAGTTTTTTTTTTTAAGTGTGTGTAGTTTTAATATACGTGATGACACAGATGCCATTTAGAGTGAATTGCAACTACTAACTTTAACTGACGAATACCTCTATTGTCAAAATCCATGTATCAATATACTTGAACTCTAGCTGTCAAGAAATAAAGTTCAATAGTGCTCGATTTAAGTCTCATGTGTTACATAGATATGCAAATTTTTATTGAACGCATTTTATTCAAATATTGACTGCGGCGAGAGCTCTCTCATCCTCTTGAATATTTATCCGGAGATCGGAATCGTAAATTGGTGAAAATGTTTCGATAAATTTTAAAACTTTCAAAAATATTCAGTATTCTATTTTTTTTTGGTGGGAATATCATCAAATGACAAATCCCGCTCTGGGCGGAGCGGGAGATAGTGTCAGACTTTTACTGGCTAAAAACCCATTCCTGTTCCTTCTTTGACTTTATCCCGGGGCCCCGGGCTTCGCTTTCACACTACCCGTGGCCCCAGTGGGCTTCGACACTGCTGGGCCCCTACAATTTGCTGACATCTCCCTGAGGCGCACGTGGAACAGTTCGCGCCGTTGACGACTTGGGCTCGGTCCAGACGGTTACCGGACGGTCGGATGGCGAGCCACCCGTTGCTCGCCGTCCCCTAGTCTGCCCCCCCCCCCCCCTCGCGCGAGCTTATACTACTTGAATATTTATCCGGAAATCGTAATCGTAAATTGGTGAAAATGTTTCGATCAATTTTAAAACTTTCAAAAATATTCAGTCTTTTACTGGAATGTTTATTGAGAGTGATAGAAAAAAATGGTTTAAATAAATAATTTGCTATTATTTGCTTAATTAATTTTAAAGAACCTGTGAATGTCGTTTATTAATACTGGCCCAAGACTCCAATCGGGAACTGAACTATTTATATAGGTAAGTTTGTACGGCCCTCAGTGCGCGAGTCTGAATCGCACTTGCCCAGTATTTTTTTTAAATCAAATTACATCTGTGTCAATCCCATAACCAAATGTAGTACAAGTTACACTGTCGAGACTCATGCATTTGAAAGATTTGGAACCGGATTCGCAAATATACGGTTGTTTATATTTGTTTAAAGTTTTCTTTGGAAAAGCGCTTAGAGATTAAATAGTTCCTTTTAAAACCGGGAACAGGAAGCTCAGAGTGCCAAGTGCTAGCTTGTTTTATGTCAACAAGATCGACACGCTTCGTGTTAACGCAAAAACAACTCGCGCTGAGCGCTGAGTCATGTACGTATCTATATGATATGTAGCATATTATAATACCATAGCATAGCATAATCAGCCTTTTAATATTCCCACTGCTGGGACTCAGGCCTCCTCTCTCCACGTAGTTCACCACGCGGCCCCGGGTTGGTGAAAGACGGATGTCTTCGAATTTATGGTTCTAGGACATGCCGGTTTCCTCATGATGTTTTCCTTCACTGTTTTGAGAGCAGTGGTGATGAAATAAATTACGAAAAGTAATACGCCTGGCTGGGTTTGAACACGAGGCAACTTGTAGGTCGGGATTGTTAATAATTATAAGACTTTTTTTTATTTATTTTTTTATTCGCGATAGGTTCGCGCTTGACCGCCATCTCACCTGATGGAAAGCGATGATGCGGTCGACGATGGAACGCGCTTACCTAGAAGTAACCTATTCACTCTTGACTTAAAGATTACCGGGTTGTAGCTATCAGGAAACACACATTCCGGCAAGGAATTCCACTCCTTAGCTGTACGCACAATGAATATGTTCCCAAAACGTTTTGTGCGTATAGGTGGAATGTCCACCATGTACCGGTGGCGCGTTGCCGTACGCCTGGTGGTCCGATGATGGAACGGGCTAGGCGGAATTAGGTTATGCAATTCCGACGCACACTCCCCGAAATGCAACCGGTAGAAAACCGACAGGCTAGCAACTCGGCGCCGATGCTGAAGACTTTGGAGCCTCGACTCAACGAGTGCATCATTGCCAATGATCCTCCTGGCACGCCTCTCAATTGCCTCAAGTGCATCAAGCTGGTAACGGGCAGATCCGTCCCAAAGTTGAGAGCAGTACTCCATACACGATCGAACTTGTGCTTGATATAGTTTGAGCAGCTGTTCCGGCGTGAAGTACTGTCTGACCTTAGCGAGGATACCCAGCATTTTTGCTGCCAGTTGAGCCTTTGCTAAAATGTATGGCCCAAAGTTGAGTATTGACGTCAGCGTAACACCAAGAAGATCAAGATGGTCGGTTATCGGCACGGTTACGCCCCGGAAAGTTGGAGCAGGGCTGAATTGGCTCCTTTTAGCGGAAAAGAGACACGCCTGGGTTTTAGCAGCATTGAACTTGACCAAATTGGCATCGCCCCATTCAGAGACTGCCTCCAAGGACAAGTTCAAGCGCTCGACCATAGCCTCTCGAAGAGACTGGATCAGTGACCCACTAGCTTGCGCGCTGGATGTGTAACTCTCAGCAATAGTGCTGTCGTCTGCATACCCAAAGGTACCGGGCTTAAGCAGATCATTAATGTGCAGCAAGAACAACGTTGCCAAGAGCACTGACCCCTGAGGGACCCCGGCATTAATGGCCATTTGACCGGACGAGCAACCATCGATGACCACTCGGATGGAGCGGTCACTCAGGAATTCTGCGAGCCAAGCACACAAACCAGCAGGTAAACCGAAAGAAGGAAGCTTACTAATAAGGCTTTCGTGCCAGACCCTATCGAAAGCCTTCGAGATATCGAGGGAGACGTCAAGCGCTTCTCCGTGTTTCTCGATGGCCTCACTCCAGATGTGGATGGCATACGCTAGAAGATCACCAGTTGACCGATTTCGGCGAAAGCCGTATTGTCGGTCACTTAGGATGTCATTAGCTTCTAGGTATGCCAGGAGTTTAGTGTTGAGTACACGTTCCATAGTCTTACAGAGAATGGACGTTACTGAGATTGGTCTGTAGTTAGCTGGGTCAGCCCGACTACCCTTCTTGGGCACGGGCTGTACGTTAGCTTGCTTCCATGCAATCGACACTTTTCCAGCCTCAAATGAAAGCCTAAATAGGCGTGTCAGGATCGGAGACAGTTCAGGCGCACACGTTCTCAGAACAATTGCTGGTATCCCGTCTGGACAACTAGCCTTGTTCACGTCAAAGTTACGCAGCACCCTGCGGACGTCCTTCTGATGGATGCGATTATCCGACATACTCGTCTCGCAACCAACAGGATTAACAGGGGGCCGCGCGTCACCAGGATCTAGACGCGAAGATTACGCGAAGAGTGAGGCAAACAGATTTGCTTTCTCCTCAGCGGTATGGGCCAGCGATCCGTCCGGTTTCAGCAGTGGCGGCAGTAAGGGACGGCAGAAGTTCAATTCAACCGACTTAGCCAGGGACCAAAACGCCTTACTACCAGCAGGGTATGAAGCGAGCTTGTTCCCGATGCGGCTAATGTGGTTGTACCGAGACCTCCGCATCACCTTCTTGCAAGACTTGGCAGCTCTGTTGAAGGCTTTTTTCTTCTGACCCACGGCATTTGCCTGGTAAGCCGTGTGCTTAAGCTTGTTAGCGCGATCACACTCCGCACCAAACCAAGGGCGAGCCTGGCCAGACATTGTTACGTCAGAGAATGGAATGTAGTACTCCATCCCCCGCCGCAACACATCTGTCACAGCATCCGCGCACGACGATGGATCACCCGAAGAAAAGCAAGTAGGCTGCCAAGGATAACATGCGAAGAAAGATCGCATGCCATCCCAGTCTGCTGACCTATATCGCCAAACCCGCCTGGTGCCTCTAGGGCAGGGATCGGGCGGAGAATAGACTGATACAGATTTCACCAGACAGTGGTCGGAACTACCTAACGGTGATGATATCGACACTGAATAGCGGTCTGGATCCGTTGTCAGCAGAAGGTCCAAGCAGTTGGCCGTGTGCGAGTCAACATCCGGCACCCTCGTAGCTCTCTGGACCAGCTGGGTGAGATTTAACGCTAGCGCAAGCTTACGCGTCTCTCGACCAGCATGGTCTGTGCACTGGTATGGGAAAAGCCACTACTGATGGTGGGCATTAAAATCCCCCAGTAACACCAGTTGCGCGGAAGGGTACCTCTGTTGAGCCGCATCCGCCGCCTCACTGAGGTACTGTGTGAGCCTGGTCGTCTCCTGATCACCACTGTGCGAACGGTAGATACAAGCATAGATAATTTTATCCATGCCTGTGTCCACCAGTGCCCAAAGCGTTGAGAACCTGGAATCTTCAAGGTTGCGGAGACGCCGATAGCATATGTCCCTGGCGTACAAACACACACCAGCGTGTGGTATAAAATTGTGCTCCAGGGTAAACCCTGGGTAAGACAGGTACGACACGTCTGACGGACTTCTTATCTGTGTCTCCGAAAGAAAAAAGAGAGAAGGTTTTTCAGTCTCCAAGTGATGATGGACTGCTGCGAGATTGGAGTGCAGACCTCTAATATTGCTGAGGTGCACTTTTAGTGAGAGGGAGTGCAGCCGCTGTCTAACTTTTTTCTTTTGCATCTTTGGCATATTGTGAGTGAAGTAGGAGAGGAGAAGGAAGTGAAATGGAGTCCCATGCTGCTAACTTTCAGTCACGCACTGGCAGGACAGCATCATTGGGGTACTAGTCTGGAGACTGCGGGGACGCCAAAGCCCCCCCGGAGATGACCATCGGGCCCTCTCATCTGGTCGCCAACCAGCACGATGGTGCATTCCGGGATTTTTCGTCAGTTGGCGGGGCAGCCTTTCATGTGTGGCTAGCACATTACTTGGGCCCCCAACTAACTGCGGTCGGCCAGCGGTGCACCGTGCCTCGGATCCCGCTACCCTCCACGACTAGTCTCCCGATACGTCAATACCAGCGCGGGTCCGGCTGGTCTGCATACATAGAACCACCACTTCGACCCAACTCCTCTAAATTGGCTACACTGGGCATCGTACCGGAACACGGCTAGGCCGTTTGGCGGTACGTTTTTGCCCAGTGGGTGGTCACAAGCCGTCGGTCGAAACCTACCACCAGTTAATGTCACCTGATTAGCACCACCCGGGGACCACGTGTAGGGCCTAGCTATGGGTATTCTCCTACGGACGCGGGTGACTCAGCCCCAGCTCAGACTTTTTAGATTTCATTTATAGAATCTAAAATTCGGTGGTGTTTTTAACAATTTTACCAATTTTCACCTGAGTGCTAATTATTATAACCTCGGATGTCTAAACTGATCGGACTACATGGAAACACGTGGACGTGGAAAAATTTGCTGATTCTCGTGATGTATATAATTGTAATTTATTTTAGACGAAAGTGGTGGTTAAGTGGTTTTACCCTTCCACTGTCGATATATAGATTATTTGAAAATAGCGACACCGTATAAGTACAATACATGAAATATCAAGTGTGATAAAGTGATAAAGATAAGAAGTGATAAATCATCAAGTACTGATTAACAAAAATGCTCACAGCGCGTACGTGAAAAATGATACAGTTTTAGTGAAATTTCAAACTCCTCAATGTGGACTCTCAGTCTCACATGAGATCTGAGGAAATTATGTGGACGAATAATGATAGTTTTATCATCAAAACTAATACATAACATACATACATAACTAAAATGAAATTTGTGAGAATGTAAATAAAGCTCGAAACATTGTGATAGTATATATTTTTTTAAATGTTAAATCATTCAATGACTTCTCCAGCTCTAGAGTGGAGCGTAAGTACGTGACAGACTTTTTCTGATTAAAACCACACCTGTACCCTTCAATTGCACTTCGCGTTCTAGAGTGATTCTAGAACGCGTAGTGCAATTGCTTCCATTTTAGAAAATTCCCGTTGCTCTAGATGGCATTAGCCCTATAGTTTTGCTGACATTTTTGGCGAGCTACCCATTCAGTCAGGCCATCACCCTGCGACTCTCGACGCTCGGAGTCTCCTGTGGCCGCGGCTCGGATGTGAGAATGTCCGTTCCCTCACGGTGGCATTATGAGGGTATGCGATCGTCTCGAGTATCATTGTACAGAGGAATCTGAAATAACGAAAAAAACCTACATACTCGTAGTTCTAATTTTTTTCTCACAAAACATCGGATGTAAACTAGGATAAAAATAAAAACAAGTTTCGAAGCAAAAAGTATAAAACCGCGGGTTGAATACAAATGTTCGCTTTACCAGCTGCCGGGGAGGAATGAAAACAAATGAAGATCATTGCGAGAGATGCACGACAAGACGAGGGCGCTCAGAAGTATGAGATTTTTTTTTGTCAAATAAATGAAATAAAAGTTTCCATCGTACATTATGCTACCTTTTCTTTACTGACTGATGTCTGCTAGTCTTAAACAATAAGCTGTAAAAACAATTTTACGTATTAAAGGTATAGCGATATTTATGTCGTCACATTGGAACTGTCTTGCGTCGCGGTATTAGAGTTCTTCACGCAATTAGAAAATCTATCTATACATATAATAAAACAGTAAAATTCTTTTGTGATGGTATTAGTTGGCGCAAAAACTACTGAACCGATCCTGTTCAAATTTTGCATACACAATCCTTATAGGTCAGGGCAACTGATAGGCTATAAACTATCACGCTATTTGCTATGTGGGGTGAGCAATAATCCAAAATGTAGGTATTGAACGACATTTGCCGCGAGTTCAATTCCCAGCTACAGTTAAAAATTTTGACATTATTTTGTCTTATTTTTTTTGTATTAAAATAACTTTTACCATTTTTTCAAAATAAAATTGACATTTCTATTCGATATCTTCTAAATATTTTGTAAAATCTAATCAAAACACATAATAAAATCAAAGCGACGAGTAAAATCACGTACTATAATGTTACATTATTCCATTTAGCTGCAAATTTAACTTCTAAAACGAAAATCATCACGCTATCATCGTTAGGGAGCCAACCAGTCAATTATGACGTTTATATAAGAACGTCTATTTTATGGCTTATTCATCGAAGACCGCAGCACAGTGGTTTCGTAACTAGACTTTCATGTAATGTGAAGGTGGTTCAAATCCCATACGGCTCTCTTAGGAGAAATTTTTGTTCTATTTTGTCATCGTGAATAAGATTTTTTTATATATTTTTGCATGCTTACAATTTTTTTTTTATAAATCTACGTATATAATATATCTGTAGAAATTTTTAGTGAAGTGCGTATTATTAATTTTAGAAATCGATGTAGATAACTTTTATACATTTAAATTGTTGGAATTGGAACTTGATAATTGTCTTATGAAAGACAAACGGTATGAAAACAAAGTTTTCGAGAAGTAAAATATGACACCACACGCAACTCGCAACGCCATCTAAAGACTCAAAGTAGAAATAATGATGACAATGACGGTTGAACTTCATATTAAATTTGATAGATGGCATTGCGTATTTTACGTAATTTTCTGAGTGGCTGAAGAATGGCCATCGCCCACGTTTACAGTTATGGTTAAACTGGTGTAAGACGAAGGCATTTTTAACAATCCTACTGCTTATTTTTATTATTTTTTTCCCATTATTGTAGCAGGCTAATTGACCGTGATTATTCTAGGGATACCATCCAAAGACGATAAAAGTAAATACCTACATGTATTTAATTATTCACTTTAAAATAACACGGCCACATTTTCGGAAGGGGTTACAGGGTACCTTGCGTTGGATGGTCCCCAGGTGGACCGATGACCTGGTGAGGGTCGCGGGAATCCGATGGATGAGAGGCTCACAGGACCGGTCATTATAGCGACACTTGGGGAGGTTTATGTCCAGCAGTGGACGTCTTTCGGCTGAAATAATAATGATGATGATGGCACCTTTTTTCTTTTTTTAAGGGTGGAAATCATCCAATGACTTCTCCCGCTCTGGTTGGAGCGGGAGGACGTGTCAATCTTTTACTGACTTTTTTTTTTCTGGTGGGAAAATCATCTTATGACATCCCCCGCTCTTGGGCGGGGCGGGAGATAGTGTCAGAATCTTTTACTGACTAAAACTACACCTGTCTCTATCACTACGCGCTGTTGAGTATTGGGCTCGATCCGGTCAACTACAGGACGGCTAGCTACCTATTGCTCGACGTCCGGAAGCCCGCGTCTACCGTGATTGGTAGTCGGGGTCGGAATCTCGGCTCGGCGTGAGGCCGTTCGTTCCCTAACGCGTGCGGCCTCCGCCTTCGCTAGCATTAAGGCTTTGCAGAAGGAGGCGAACGCCTGCCATTACTCCTCGCTCTGGATCAGAGCCCGGCGCGAGAGGTCACTGACGCCGATTACCTCCACGAGGACACGGCGGTGCTCCGCCCTTGCAGGGCACATCTCCACTGTGTCCTCCGGCATGATGGCACCTTGCGGATTAATAAAGGTGTGTTTTATTATTTACAGTCACTGCTTCATATAAAACGGGATCGAATGTGTTTTTCTGATCACAGTTCGACAACGTATAATGTATCTCAGATTCCTTGCTGCCTTACGTCGATATCTGGACGTTACCTCTTTGCAATGAGTGGTGACCAACACTGGAACAACCCTCTAAGGGAGGCCAGTCTCAGGGATAACACTTATCGGCTGCTACATTTGTTAACCGTAATTTCATTGTTTTATGGATAAGCTCAGGACTGTTGTGGGTGTTTCGAACGGTTTCTGTTCTGGGTTCGGTTGAAAGTACCCTGATATTACCATTTTGTGAATCGCCTGGAGGACTCGGTGTAGCATGCGGTGGAGGTCTATCCATCTTGAGTGAACTGCCGTGTCCTCATAGAGGCAATCGGTGTCAGTAATTTCTTGGTTTGGCCATCAATATGCGAGTTCGATTGAACGGGGATACACGCGCACAAAGTTTCGCCGTAGTTCATTCATAAGTTGGAGACTCTTAGGTAGTTCCCACTATGGAAAAATCATTTGTCTTATATACGGGGATATCAATTAAATACACACCAAAATATCCTAGGTCAATGAACAAGTAATTCTAACGCTTAAAATTATCAAACTGCAATAATCATTGCAAGCATGCTCTCGCAAATTCTTCATAAGTACTGTTGTGGAAGAAGATAGTTGATGATTTATTTATTTATTTATTTAATCCTTTATGCACAAATGTACAGCGGCGGACTTAATGCCTGCCGGATGATGATGGTAGTTTTTGGATTCACTTAAGGCTTTTCACTATCAGTGCACGTTATGCAGCTGAAGGTCGGTGTCCCGATTATGCTCCTTCGTTTACCTCTATCAAAGCTGTCTAACTGCTTAAACTCTTCAGTGAAAAGTTTTTGAGGCGAAAATTGTTATGGGAAATAACTCTTTCGATCAATCTTGCAGCCCTAGCAGACATCGGCCCTAGAGGGCCCTATCCATTTGCTGAAATCTCTTTGAGTCGCGCGTAGAATACTACGCGCCGTCGATTCAGGACTGCTTTGACCAGACGGCCGGACAGCACCACCGCAATCCCGTGTTTGCAATGGCTGGGAATTGCCTTGCGGCTTCCAACACCCGGAGCGTCCCTTGCAGCGACCGCTGAGGAGTCAGGATGTCCTATCCCTCATAGTTTCAGCCACCTTCTTTGATCGTAGTGCGTCACTGAAGGAGGCTACTGGTTGTCATTTTCTCCACCAATCGCCCCCATAAGGACAAGGCGGCGCCGGCTCTCCGACCAAGCGGGACTGACTTCCACCGTATGCTCCATCGTATTCTCCGGGTGATTCGCACAATGGTGAGACCCGAGTGTTTCTTCCCGCTGAATTCGACACAGATACCTTCCGAAACACCCACAACCGGTGAGTCCTGCACAAAAAGAGGATGCCGTGACGCCTCTGTAGACACTTTTCAAAGACAGGCATTACCGCTGCGATTTGATTGTGGCGTGCTCACTGTGGCGAGGGGTTAAAATCATACAATGTTGTTTTACCAGAACATAAACCAGAAACATACATAAACTAATGACTTTTCCCTTGGGGTAGGCAGAAATGCCAACTGCTACGACCCATACTCTTTCTATTCATTGACGTTCATACATCTGGATCTGGACGAGTACATAACATGTTTCCTGAAGGTAATTTGTGTTTTTAACCGACTTCTAAAAAAGGAGGAGGTTCTCAATTCGGATATTTTTACCTTTAACCGTTTTATGTTAAAGTACAATAAATTATTGCGATGCTTTCGGAATGAATTGCAAGCACAGAGTGATTGTACAGTTTTACGAACTTAACGCAGACGAAGTCGCGGGCAATAGCTAGTATAATATATAAAAGCGAAATACCACTCACTGATTAATCATGAGGTCTCAAAAACTATAGCACCTACAAACTTAAAATTTAGCAGGTAGTTTCCTTATAGGGTGGTAACATCCCCTATTTATCCGCGGATTTTTACAAAACTCCTAAGGGGGTAAAACGGGGGTTGGAAGTTTGTATGGAGAAACCTATTTTCATGCGGACTTCTTTTTTGCATTTTCATTTCTAATCGCCTTCAAAAAAGGGGGACGTATTTAAAGTGTGTGATGTCGTATTCAAGAAGTAAAAATGAAGGTTATAAGCAAAATTCAGTAAAATTTTCTAACTCCACAAATATTAAGACTGTAGTACTAATTTAAACACTATTAACTTAGAAACACATTCAATAACACAAAAAACACTTAAGAGATTAATATTCCTAATCTCGTTTACTAAACTAAAACTATTATACCATTTCCATCTTTATTACCCAATTACATACGTTCTATAGTAGTGGGTAGCCTATCATGACATGTACCCTCGTCATGGAAACCACAGCCGCGCTTTATTTATGCTATAATTGGCCTAAAAGCTTGCCATTGTATGACTAACAGATTTATATTTATCTTTTGGCTTCGCAGTTTATGCATTTAGCCAGTGTCCTGAGTGTCTAGTATGAATATGATTACGTTACCATGGAATGACACGTTTTTGACGTTCATCTCAATCAGAAAGCCAAACGAAAGAAAGGGGAGTTAGCGATAGCGTGACGAGTGACAGAACAGAATGGAAGAGAAAAACGTGTTGCGCCGACGCCAAATAAAACGGGACAAGAGCAGGAAGATGATGAAGACGTGGTAAACGTTTCAATTGCGGTAAGGTAAAAAGAACTCGCATTCCACTGTTTAGAAATTATTTCGTTTTGAGGTGCGTCCACACGGAAGTCTGTAGCGTAGATTAAATACTGACATTTGTCTACCCTGCTCTTATATTGTATCGATAAATCTAGTAACTCTCTAGTAAGTCTATACTAAGAATGTACCATGTAGATGCGTCATGAGACACAAAATATAGTCTGTTAGTTTTCTAGTAGAATGCGAATGTGACACATTCTAATGTGTTTGTTGTACCTATTTAACAACAAATGTTAGGGAGAGGTAGTCAATACTATAATAAAATACTCAGCTCCAGTTTATATATTGTCCAGTTGTGTAGACTAGAGATGCTAAACTACACAAATATTATAGTAGAAGTTACGATTAGAGACGACCTGCACCCATAATTATGTTTAACGGATGAAAAGTATTTTATTTACATATCAAATTTAACATATCTAAGTACATCTACACTAATACTAAAAAGAGGTACAAGTTTTTTTTTTTTGTAGCAAATTATCTCTGTAAGTACTGGTCCGATTGCTAAAATGTTTTCACCGATAGAAAGCTGTTTTATTCCTAAGTGACAGAGGCTATATTTTAAGTTCGCAGGCGAAGCTGCGGGCAAAAGCTAGTTAAATAATATATTACGGGTGGGTTGGCTCAAAAAAATTCAAATTGGGATGCCTAACTACTATTAATTAAAAATTGCATGTGTCTAACAAATAAAACCACTAACCGAAAGTTTGAAGCTTATCTATATATAGAAAAGGAAACTGACTGACTGACATATCAATGCACAGTCGAAACTATTGACACTAGGAGCGTGAAATTCTGCACAAGGTTTCCTATTATGATGTAGGCGAGCACTAAGAGAGGATTTTACAAAATTGACCCCCTAGGTTGGTGAAATGGGGATCCCAAGTTTATACGGAGAAACCTAATTTCACGCGTGCGAAGCCGCTGGCAGAAGCTAGTAGAATATACAAATGTAGGTTAGTCTATTTGGTTCTTAGCATAGCTACTGGGTTGACAGGTATTAAACAGGGGGGCTAAAAAGGTCACTTTAGCAGAATCGCATAGGAAAATATTATGAATCATGTTAAAAATCGCAAAATGGTCACGAATTGTCAGTTCATATTTCTATACGTAAACAATATTCATATTATGATTCAATTCGGCAATTCATCTATTTGACAGTGTTTTTGACAGACGGGTCTATTTCACAGCAAATTCGTAAAATGGTTCACTTATTATAAATCGCTTTAGAGTTCATTAGCAGAATCATAAGAAGTTACTGAAAAGCAACATCTTACAATTCATTTCTCGGGAATTATACTATATTTAAACTTAAAAAATGGCAGATTTTGGACTTTACGCGTATTTTCTAGGAGACATGCGTATTACTGAGAGCTTTTTATGTCGCCAACGAAGTGTATTTCTTCGAAAAGTGGAATTGGCTTGAAATTTATGAAATGCCGAACCCCGAGTTTATCGGGTTAAACAGACTTAAAAAAAAGTATTGTATATATTTATTGAGCACTAAAGCATGCATGTAATGCAGCTGGGTTATGTCATCAAAAATGGGCAGCAAGAACCTACCTCAGTCACTTCCCCATGGCTTAATTAATTAAACCCCGACCGAACGCCTTGTTCACTCAGTCATTGTCTTTCTATTGTCTCTAATTACCCTACTCAAAAGGTGAAACTATGAATGTTCTTCATAATCACAAAATTTTATTGGATTTACAATGTGTACCTACATATATTTATGAAAGCTATAAAGATTCTAACATAAATTATTTAAAGTTTAGATATCAC
Organism: Mythimna vitellina; assembly: GCA_949316375.1. Lineage (NCBI taxonomy): Eukaryota > Metazoa > Arthropoda > Insecta > Lepidoptera > Noctuidae > Mythimna > Mythimna vitellina. The sequence goes on along the minus strand of OX438703.1, from coordinate 7,924,767 downwards.
TCTTCAAATAGTTAAATAGTACTAAGTATCCACCCTGAACACTAAGGTACACTCACTGTTCTTAAATAAAGTAGAGAGTGTAGAGTATTTTTAATATCATCTATAGAATATTATAAACAAGCTTAGGTAAATTATTACCAAAATAAAACCATATATATGGATAAAAGAATGTAATTATTCATTTTAGTGACTCAAATTTACATGCAATCTAAAATAGCAAAGATATCTTTGAGCTGCATCTGCAAGGCATCTCAAATTTTGTATTAGATGTCTTTGAGCAGTATTGGCATCAGCTGCGGTATGTTACATCTCCACCTTAGACAGAATCCTTCAAGCCTCATCATTAGAGAAGCCAGCGTGCCGTCTGAAACAATTAAATTGTCATTTAATACCTAGTTGCGTAGGTATAAAAACTTATTAATATTAGAATATTAGTGGGCAAGCACTTACTTTGTTGTAAACTTTCGAACTCACAAGAAATACACAAGTAGATGCTGGATTGGTTTCACTTTCTTAAAATGCAGTCCTAAGGTTTACAAGCGGATGGTTTGCTTCAGATTATATAAAAAAAAAAACAAGCATTCTGCACTTGAAAAATCAACTTAAAATTACAATTTATTGTTTTCAACCGATTTTACATCATGTTGACACAATATTGACAAAACCAAAGGGTAAACAACAATGTATGTTGCCAGCCTAACAAGTTGATATTTATTATTTCCATAGATTTAGGAATTTCTAACTTCGTTTTTAAAGGCTTAATTGCATTTTTTAATAAATTATTACCCTAAAATATTAAAGTTATATTTAAATACAAAAAGTTAATACAAAATAATAATCCGATAAATAAAAAGCTAAGAAAAAAAAACTAGTAAAAACCAAGATTTTAATTTTTTTCATGTGGCAATATTCACAATATGATTCTGCTAAAAAATGAATTGAGTATGATTCGGCTAATTTGTGTAACGATTTTGCGATTATTAGAAGAATTGCATAAAGATCACAAGTATGCAGCAATTCGAGAAATGATTTGCTTTTAGCAGAATTGCTCATTGTGACCTTTTTAGGCCCGCAGGTATGTCGATTACTTATTAAAAAAAATATATATATAAAAGCAAGTTTAGATTAAGGTTTTTTCTTGACCTTAATTAGATTGCGCTACTCTGTGGACTAAAATATTGCGACTAGAACCAACGTCGAATACTTACTGTTCTTCTCTCAACAAAGCGGAAAAAAAAGCGGTCCCTTTTATTTCTCTAATTAGTAAATATTATTTTCAGCAATACTTAGCTCCACCTTTTCCAAACCCTTTTGAAGTGTAGATAAGATTGGGTCACTTAATGATATTAATTTCTTAATTCTGCAAGGCTCGCAAGAATTCTATAACAATAGGAATTTCAAAACCCAAATTAAGTACAAGTAATTTGGCTAATGTTCTTCTTTTAGTAATTGTTGACACTTAATTTTGAAGTAAATTAAAAACAACATCAACAAATTTTGGTACGTTGATAGTCTTATTATATTTAATGAGACAATCACTCCCAATTTCTCAATTAAGAATTTGAAGTTGAGTATATCTCCAATTTTACTTGCCTACCTACAAACATTTAGCTTTAAAGTTTGAGAATACTCAATTTAGTAATTTGGTCTTAGAGATATCATAATTTTCCAGCATTAAGTAGACTTAACCAGCTCTGGAGGCAAATTTCTAAAATACGATCACTGTCATCATCTTAAGAAAAAATAAAATAAAACTAACCTTGAAAATAAAGAAAACGAAATAAAAAGCAACCTCCAAACACACAGATATTTTGTAGTAGGTATATTATTACATAGTAGTTTTTGAACCTTGATGACAAGCGCTGTTTATTTTTCTTCATTCAAGCGGGTTGTATGCCTAATTAAATATTATTAATAATAATAATAATAGACTTTATCTGTATGTATATTTTTTTATTATTTGTAGATTTTCACTATCTGATATCGATAGAAGAAAGTTGCCTTGTTTTCCAGTGCAGGCGTCCGCGTGCCCTAGAGTTTGCCATAGAGTGAAGTTCTGTTTTTGTCTTCTGCATGCTATGCTTGTAATATCGTCCTCCCATCTACGAAGTTGTTTCCCCTTCTTTTTTTATGTTATCTCAGACTCCGGAGAGAGCAGTGGTGGCCGAGTAGTAACGGCCCCGACTTACGAGTTGTAGGTCGCGGGTTCGAACCCAACCAGGCGCATTACTTTGTGTAATTTATTTCATCACCACTGCTCTCAAAACGGTGAAGGAAAACACCGTGAGGAAACCGGCATGTCCAAAAACCAAAAATTCGAAGACAAGTGACATCCACCAATCCGCACTGGGCCCGCGTGGTGGATTATGGCCCATGACCTCTCCTAGAGAGGAGTCCCAACAGTGGGAACATTATAAGGCTGACTGTGCTATGCTATGCTATGCTCAGACTCCTCTCTATTACAACGCTATACTATTTATCTTTTTTACTAATAAATTAATATTAATTATACTTTCATCTTGTTTATAGTCACCGAGTGGAATATTAGGCGGGTATTATGGTACTGAAGCAAAGTTTATTATCAAAGAACGCTTTATTACCATACTAAAGCTATAAAATGAAAAGTGTCGTTGCGGTCACGGAAACTTTTTGTCGAATGTTTGACTATGCTTCAAAGTCATCTCAAGAAATTTAACTAACCTGAATGAACCGTTATAGAAACCGACCGTTAAGTTACCCCCGTAACTTTACTTCCAAACTGTTAACTTAAGAGGGTCAAGTGAGTAAAGACAGATTCATTAAATAATGAAGAGATTTCCCATAAAAGCTAGTTAAGTAGAAAGCATTCCTGCTTTTTTAGGGTTCCGTACCCAAAGGATAAAAACAAGAACCTATTGCTAAGACACCATTGCTCGTTTGTACAGATAATGTCATGTTTCATGACATACAGCAACACACTGTCTAGTTGTCAGAACACTGTCTAGTTGTCAGAACACTGTCTCGATGTCAAAACACTGTCTAGTTGTCAGAACACTGTCTCAATGTCAGAACACTGTCTAGATGTCAAGAACACTGTCTAGATGTCAGAACACTGTCTAGATGTCAAGAACACTGTCTAGATGTCAAGAACACTGTCTAGATGTCAAGAACACTGTCTAGATGTCAGAACACTGTCTAGATGTTAAGAATACTGTCTAGATGTCAGAACACTGTCTAGATGTCAGAACACTGTCTAGATGTCAGAACACTGTCTAGATTTCAATCCAGATAGTTAAAATTTTCACAGATCATGTATTTCTGTTGCCGCTATAACAACAAATTAATACTAAAAACATAATAAAATTGGGACTCCCATACAAGAAACGTGATTTGTTTGCCAGTTTTTGCTTCGGACGGTACGGAACCCTTCGTGCGCGAATCCAACTCGCACTTGGCTGGGTTTGTTTTTTAGATGGGTAATTATCATATAACTTGCTCTGCTTGGAACAGGCCGAATATTTCACATATTGGATGGCGAATATTTTTTTTAAACTGAAACTTAAAATTATTGGTATACAAACATGTAAAAACATAACTTCCGAATCCACCATCCGTCATCCTAACAAATTATTTTTTGTGCCTAAACATTTCAAGCTGTCACGTGATCTTGATTACGTCGTAATGATATAAATAAACAAACTTTAGTCTCACAGGCGTAGATCAAAGATGCTAACAAACATGTCAATTTGACAACTCGTTTCGGGGTTTTCCTTATACTGTTACGCAATGGGCTCCTAGTGCAATTGCAGTAACGTGTTAGATTAATTTAATCATTTTTTATTATTTTTATTTAGTTCTTTTTATACCTCTTTGCACTAACAAAAACATTTTTCTCAGTATTCTAATATTCCTTGTTGTAAACATAACTTATTATAATTATAAATATTTGTAATTCATGACAACTTCCCTATTGTGAACACTTTCTACAAGTTTTCCCACATTCACCGCACTAATCCAACTTGTAATGAGTGAGACCACATCAAGATGCTCACAAACAAACAAATGATTAAAGTTCCTCCCTCCCTTTTATCCACTCCCTGAATAAGGGCGCTTTCAATTTATGCTAGGCTAGGATACATTGATAAATTATGGAGTTCCAGTGCATAACTTCCGACTTCATCATCATCATCAGATAACTTCGATGATACCTATTATTATAAAATTAAGCAACTATGCTTAATTTTAATTATGTTTTTGTCATGCAAAAGATTTGCAATATGTTATTTTTAAGTTTGTGCCTTTTCCGGCAAATAAAAAGTGTTTTCTTTCTTTCTTAACTATCTTAATTGTGATATCTATGTGATTGTGAAGTTCCGTTGGCCATTTATGGTCTTCTTCACCAGTTCCACTTCATCAAATGTTACTTTTTGACTGTAAATGCTTGAGTTCGTGATAAAAATACCAAAATCACTATGTAGTTGCTTATAATATTTCAGGAGTTCCGTTGATTCTTCATAGATTCCATCATCAGCACTGGATTTTGAAAACAATGGAACCAATCTGGAAGCATATGCTTTAGAGGAAGAAAAAAAAATCCGAATTGGTCCATAATGACGTTTAAAAAATATACAACCGAATTGAGAACCTCCTCGTTTTTTTGAAGTCGGTTAACTCGACGGTCTTCCGTACGCAATACGACTTACGCACCGTATCCGGATCGCAGTAAGCCGTCAAAAACCGCATAAATTGAAAGCGCCCTAAATCTTCATTTATTTATTCCGGGTCCATACTAACTGCTTCTAAAATGAAAAGTAAAATAAAATGATAGTACCTCGACTTAGTATTGTGTAATTAAATTAAATATCTCGAAAGTCCGAGACAGAATGTTGACTTAAAAGTTTATCAGAATTAGTATTTAAGCGCATTTCAGAGTGAATAATTTTTTCCAAATCAACGGAGGATGTATTCAGAAATTGAAGCTGTTTGGAATTACAATGTGATTTGTTACTTACAATTAACTTTCTAACTAAGATACCTCTTTGAATATTTAAGCAAATTTTTTAAATAAATAAAATCAATTAAGTGATAGTCGGACTTGCGCACTTGGCCTAAGTCTGCTATTTTTATAAATTCGTCATTCCAACACGATCCTATTGTCATTTTGCCAAAAGTTCGTAATCTGATAATTCATAATGGTCGATCACTGATCGGTCAATGGTCTTGTGATAGAATGACAATATCGGGTTGTCTCGAAATAAATAAAAAGCAATGACTGCATAATGACTTGCTAATGGTAGGTCACTGATCAAAGGAACTGTTAAAATTTTGGCGTACGTCAAATATTCATTTGTCATTATGTACGAGATTACCATTCTATGCCATTTCTTTCAATGGAGTGTCAGTGGTTAACCATTGGAAAGTTGCAAACTTGGTCAAAATCAACAATTATGAAGTCAATGATAGTCCATTCTGACACTATTGTAATAGCAGACTTGAGGCCCTGGTTCCCAGTCTTGTGTTTTCTGGTGGGCCTTACTAGCTGGGAGTGGCAGTTAGTTGTCAACCGTGTAACGAGCAAGTCAGGGAAATTAAAAGTAATTTGTGTTAACAAAGTTAGTTATGTTGAAGTAGGAAGTAGGGTTCTGTTTTTGCCGACTAAACCCAAGCGGGGCACACCTGTCCTCCGGGCGGTCCACACAGTGGCGACACCCGGGCGTCGCACCCTCAAAATTGAGGATAAATGACGCAAGGAGGAGGAAAGGTAAATTTCACTAATATTATAAACGCAAAAGTTTGTGAGTACGGATTTCTATATAACTAAGATATAGTCTACGCGTGTACCCACACGGGTAGACCATATCCTGGAATAGCTCATAGGATATTTTTATCTCGAGAGTATGTTCCCTTGGGATAATATTCTACTGTAATATATACTAGCAGCTGCTAGTTTCTATACAAAACAAAGAAAATGTCCCCTAACATAGGTATCAACTCAATGAACTGAAATGGGTGTGCTAATAGAAACTGCAGATATAATATAATTGAGCGTAATTCAATAATTATCTGGTGTGTGTCACTTCACCAACCTTTCCACTCAGTCGACTCCATTGGAAGGCCAGAACGACTGTGTGCACATACTCGTAAATCAACAATTAATGTAGGTAATTACTAATCTAGCGATGAAAGTAAATGTGGAAAACAATGATCCAGTGAACTTAATTTTAGTAAAAGTTTTAAAGGCGGAGAAGATATGAAACTGAATGGGTGCGATAAGAGACATATAGAAGGAAAATTTGGAAAGAAAGAAAGAAAATAAGAAAAATGTCAGACAACTGGTGCCTGATGCTAGTTTTCAAGTGAACCTGAGTTTGTGATGCAACGGACTTAAAACTGTTTTGTAGGCAATGTATAACCGTGATACGTACTTCTTTAGTATAATTATTATATTAGGTATAGCAAGATCATATTATCCCACAGCTAGGCCTTCCTCTATTCTTTCCAACGATCACGGTTCCTCGCTTTCTCATTCCGATTCGTAAGGAAGACATCCAGGTCGTTGCGCCTCCTCCTTCGCGGTCAGCGGTCTGTCTATAATATAATGTATCCCTTTTGAAAAATTTCACGCTCCTAGTCTCAGTAGTTTCGGCTGTGCGTTGATATGTCAGTCAGTTTCTCCTTTTATATACGAGTATATATATAAAACATAAACTAGAGCAGGAAGAACATCGAAATGGGTCAAATTTGGTACGCCCACGCTTCTAGTGTTAAAATCTGTCGTACTCTCTCATTCTACCCAGAGCGGGAGGAGTTATTTGATGATTTCCTACCTAAAAAAAGATAGAAAAATAGTTTGCTACAGCCAGCGGAAAACTGTAACAAAATAGCGAAATTGATGTTATTTTATCCACTTAGTAAATCATTTTAAGCCGAAACAATGTCAGGCAAAATAATTATCTCAACAGGCTACCAACCTAATTAAATTCTCTTGTATCTGTTGCACAGGCTGTATCATTATTTCATAACAAAAGGAACTTTTTAGGGCTCTTGTATTTTTCCCTTTTATTTTGTTTTAAGTAATAACAGCAATATTATCTACACTAATATTATAAAGAGGTAAAATTTGTTTTTTTTTTGTTTGTAAAAGGTAATTTCTGAAATTACTAGTCCGATTACGAAAATTTTCATCGATAGAAAGCTACTTTATTCTAGTGACATAGGCATTTTATGTATGCGGGCGAAGCCGCGGGTAAAAGCTAGTCTACAATAAAGAGAAAATTAAAACCGAAAATTACTGATTCAGTCTCCTCGCATTACTCTTCGTACAGTGGAATGAATACATATTCGTTTTATATTTTTTTTGTAGAAACACTTTATAGTATAAAGGCGATAAACACCTGTTTTCTCCAATTAATTTTTATGTGAGTTTATATGTTTTTCAATGCACTACCGATATTAGAGTAATTTCTACAAAAAAAAAAAACTTTTTATGATTTGGCTTAAAATTATGCTTTGGGTTTAATATTCTCACGTAGATTCTTTCTCACAACAAAAAAAAAAGATTTTATTGTCGCATAAAGGAGCCATTGAAAAAGGCTCAGTAACAGCCTCCTTCCATCGTTATGAACATAGTCCCGGAAGGCCGCACTGCCTGAACGGAATAGGCAATTAACATAAACCATCCTAAATGTTACGGTTACGACAGCTCTCAGTCGAGCGTTCATGAGACACAAGAGATTTAGTGAACATATAACATTCAAGCTTGTAGGTCTGTGTCGGATTTTACCAAAACTATATCGTTACCAGCTCCGGGTAATAAATAAGATAGATATTGCTAAAGTTGTACCAGACCCACAATTCTGAATGAAACAATTAACATCAATAAGGTACCTATTGAAACAGATTAAACAATAAAATATTACTAACGATTATTCCAGAAAATCAACTGGCGATATCCTCGTCTTTGCATAAATACACTATCATGACAGATATTTGGGTTTTAAAATAAAAACAAATACTAAACAGTATTTTTAAGATGCCATAAAATTTCATAAATACTGCTAAGAAAATGGCAGGGGTTTTAATTCGAGTATAGTTCAATATCCTTTCGACTGCTTTCCCAATTTAAAAAAAAACATACGTATTAAAATTGTGAGGGTAACCATTATAAACCATGATGTAATCATTTAGTTCAATGAAATGCAGAGTATTGGTGACCAAGTAGTAACGGCTCCGACTTACGAGTTCTAGGTCGTGGATTTAAACCCAACCAGGCGCATTACTTTGTGGAATTTACTTGATTACCACCGCTCTCAAAACGGTAAAGAAAAAAATTGTGAGGAAACCGACATGTCCTAGAACCAAAAATTCGAAGACATGTGACATCCACCAACCCGCACTCACACATCCGCACACACGAGCAGGACCTGCATTTAGGCAAGCGTCTAAACTTAACCATAACATAAAGACCACTTTAACAAGAACTCGTTAAACCTTCATATTGATCCGCGGGAAAGACCTTGATAGAATTCTAATGGCATCTATTAGAATTCTACCAAGGCCTTTCCAATCGTTAAACTATTGAAATGTGAGGCAATTTAGTGGTTCCAATCTAAATTGGATCACCAAAATTGGGTAGTAAATCCTATTTATTGAATCAGTAAAACTAACAAGTGTGGTTGATGAAATGGGAGTGCATGCATTTTTAATTCTTTCTTTTTAAATGTGGGAAATCATCTAATAATTTCTCCCGTGATAGGATGGAGCGAGAGGACGTGTCAGACTTTTGCTGACTAAAGCCAATCTGTGTCCTTCAGTAGCTCTACACGTTCTAAGACCATGGTATCCCTTTCAGAAATTCTATGTGTTCAGTCCTTATCGGACGGCCGGACGGCGTGGTACCCAGTGCTTGTCATCCGCAAGTCCACGTCTGTGGTGGCCTGGGAATGCCCTGCGACTCCCGACACCAGAGACGTCTCCTGTCACGTCGGCTGAAGCATGAGGATATTCATTCCCATCGATGCAATTAACGTAGCTATCTACTGGGCCCAAGAAGTTTAACGAGTTTACCAACTAGCTAAAGTAACTATGTGTAATGAATTTTCAATTAAATCCAGATTCATATCAATCAATAACCTCAATAGGTATACAGCCATGTCCTCAGATATTAATTAATATTACCTTTAATGAGATATAATTGGCCTTCCTGTATTTCCCTTCATAAATCAACTGGAAATATGAGAGACGATGTAATAACGCGATGACCCGTGTAACGTATTCCGGTATCCCTCGCTTCCTCACGTTTAATATGGTATGTGTTGTATGCGCTTCCTATAGTTGAGAACTAATCGACAATACCAACGGATGATTTCGCAAAACTGACGAGTTTGAGGAACTGTGGTGCGTGTACTTAACATTTTCTGAAATTGACGAACCTATTCGAACTTTGAGGACTAAAGTCGCAGTGTGATGGCCTGACTGAATGGGTAGCTCGCCGTCCGGTCATCTGGCTAGGTAGCCAGTCGTCGGCGGCGCGTAGTATTCCACACACGCCTTAAAGAAATGTCAGCAAAACTGTAGGACCGATGCCAACTAGAGCTACGGGAAATTCCTGTAATGGAAGCTGTGGTTCTGGAACGCAAAGTTCAATTGAAGGATACAGGTTTTAATCAGAAAAAGTCTGATACGTACACCCGCTCCACTTTAGAGTTTGTTTTTTCTTTTCGGTTGCAAAATCATCCAATGACATCCCGCGCTCTTGGGTGGGGCGGGAGATAGTGTCAGATTGTTCTGACTAAAAACCCCCTCCTGTTCCTCCGTTGCATTTTATATCAGGGCCGAGTCTTCCTTTCAGAATCAGACCCTTGGCCCCAGTAGGCTTCGACCCTGCTGGGCCCCTACGGTTGCTGACATCTTCTTGAGGCGCGCGTGGAACACGAACCGTCGACAACTTGGGCTTGGTCCGGATGGTTACCGGACGGTCGGACGGCGAGCTACCCATTGCTCGCCGTCCGCAAGCCAGCGCCTACGGTGGAAAGGACTACAGGACCTAAAGCGTGGCTACTCTTGACTGTATACGAAAGAAACAGATGCGTAAAGACATCATGTCTTGCAAATATGAATTATTTTAGCCAGTTACTAAAAACCAGCAGATTAAATTAAAACATTATAACGGTAAAATGATGAGCAGTGGTGGCCGAGTGGTAAAGGCTCCGACACTTGAGTTGTAGGTCGCGGACTCGAACCCAGCCAGGCGCATTACATTGTGTAATTTATTTTCATCAGTACTGCTCACAAAACGGTGAAGGTAAACATCGTGAGGAAAACGGCATGTCCTAGAACCAAAAATTTGAAGACATGATATCCACCAATCCGCACTGGGCCCGCGTGGTAGATTACGGCCCATTCCCTCTCCTAGAGAGGAGGCTTGAGTCCCAACAGTGGGAAAATTATAAGGCTGAATATGCTTTATTATGCTAACGGTAAAACGTTGCTTTTAGAAGAATCTGATATGCAATCAAAAGGATTGATTGTATATAAGTCCAATTTTTAACAAGAAAAGTAATTTTTAGAGGGAACTTCGTGATTTTTTTCTATCCTACTTTATAGCTGTATTATGTTTTGAATAAACTATCTATGTAGCATTTATGCTGAAGAATAACATATATTTGTTTTTAATCTATTTACTGCAGTGGATCATAATACTTTTGTGCATTAAAAAAATTACGATTAGCTCTTCAGTGATTTTGAACGTTACAGGGAAAACATTAACTGTGCGTACAGTGAAGGAAGTGGAATTCCCTGCTGAAATCTGTGTTTTCTGTATAATCTGTGGGTCTTTAAGTCAAGAGTGAATCTGATAGTTCTAGGCAAGTGTGTTCATCGTCGACCACATCATCACATATCATCATCGCTTAGTGCTAGTAGTCAAGTGCATATCAATAAATGACCCGATAAATGAAAAAAAAATACATTAGAATGTCCTTATAAAGGTTTAGACGATTTTCCCGACTATTATATGATACTAGCTGACCCGGCAAACGTTGTTTTGCTATGTATATTTTTTTGTTCTAAAATTGGGGATAAAAATAGATGTCCGATTCTCAGACCTACCCAATATGCACACAAAATTTCATGAGAATCGGTCAAGCCGTTTCGGAGGAGTATGGCAACGAAAACTGTGACACGAGAATTTTATATATTAGATTATTATAAATAATATTATTTGAATGGGATCTATTTTTATTTTTGTCCTCGTATTTTATAAGATCGTCAGCTATTTGCGAGGTCTCTTTTCTTTTCGGAGACACCCGATAATTATATCGTCTATTTATAGAACCGAAAACACGCTCACAAAGCGTCTATATATCATTAACAAATAAGAACAAGACAATGTTAGGAATATTACTAATTATATCACGTACCTACAAGTTATTGGTAACGAAAGATACTAAGTGGAATATCAATTTCCTTCAATAGGTTTCCGCATTGTTGATAACCTGGGACATGGAGAATTCTCGAAAGGAAAGCCGTAGCCTTAAGAAGTAAAAGACAAGTGCAAAACATAGATACTGGTTGGGTAAAATAAAGTAGAGACCACTGTAGGGTCAAAGAGCGTCTAGGTACAGAGAAAGAAGCCATTGAATGATTTTCGAAATCCAAAAAAAATATATTTCAAATGTTTTTGCCATCATTTCTACACTTAACAGCTCAAATAGTTACCAGAGTGGAAATGTTACATTGATATATTCCTTTAAAAAAAAGGAACCGTATAATCCAGCTTAAAGTTTATTTGTCGAACATTCGCAAAACACTTAGCTAAAGTTACGATGTGGTTTATGATATTTGCAATACTAACAATTAGTAAGTTTACGGACAACTTACTGACAACTGGGTGAGCCGATCGTCTGTGGACACCAAAGAGATTTATAGAGATACAATAGAGAAGCTATCAGAAAAAATGTCTTAGAAAAACTGACATCCTATGCCTCAGTGACGCTATCTGGCTTTGAATAGCAAACACGCGAATTAAATTTGTCAAAATTTATAATTATATTACTATCACTCGGTAGGTGGCCAGGGGCCTTATCATGATAATGTTAAAATGTTAGTCGTACGAGCAGAAAGAGCGATGGAGCTATACACTCTATATAGCTCCGTCCCTTTAACAGTTCGGTTTAGGTCGAAAAATTTATCACGTTATAATCTCGTGGTAGAACCTCAGTGTGTGAAAATGGTAAGGTTAAGCTTTTCAGCAATAGACGTTTGGCGTTAAAACAAAATCCGAAAATGTTCTGGAACTATTTATAAAAATGAATGGATTCTAATTAAATACTTCGTAAATAACAAAAATATTTACGAAAATAAATCGAACCGCAGTTCATATTTTCTCAGAAAATAATTTTCTTTTAGTGCATGGGGCGGATACAAACACGAGTTGACGTGTAGGGGTGTCATACTAGACTAAGTGACTTATGACCTCTAGGTAATAAGTATTGGATTATGATTTTGTTTGCTATGTCCTGTCTATTGGTAGTATATATTTAATGTTTTTAATGGACACTGACCTCTACTATTTGTGGTAAATAAATAGAATTCAGCATCTGTGGAAGACACGACAATTTTGACAGCTCTGCATCCGGATAAAAAGGGACTTCTCTTTTCTGCTCTTTCAAGGACGACAACATTAAATAAAATTGTAATAACCTTAAATATAAATTTGTGAGGACATTGCTGACCTTTGAATCCAGTTGAAGAATATAACACTTTGAAAGAAATATTGACGCTTCATGTACCTGTTTTCAACAGTACCTAGTTTTTCTTATTGCTGACGAGGATGGGACTCGATACATTTAGTAAGTAAAATAGCTTCAATTTGCTTTACAGAATCAGGAAGACAATTGAACAGGACCTTGAAACATATGTTAGTAAGTATTTTCAAATCTTCCATGATTCACTAACAAGTAGCTCTTTCTGAGAAATAAGTCTAAATAAAAATGTCATTTTCAAGAAGTCAATTTCGTTATTAAAACTAGCTGGAAGCAGAACATGAATTTTACTTCAATTACGGAGAATTTCGAGACGTTACTCATGTTTCTTAGTCAATATAAATCCAAACCAAAGACGACGTCGTTATCAATGTCTGCAACATGTTTTTAAATTACTTTAATGAGCGTGTATTTTAAATTGCGGTGTGGAAATTCTCACAAGAAATAACTAATTTTAGTGATTTCTTATGAGAATTTATTCCAAATTAAATGTTTATTAATTTATTGAATCCCAAGCGGAGCTTCCGCTCTCTCATTGTCTTTCTATTGTGTCTTTAATTACGGTATTCGAAAGGTTAAGAAAGTATGATTTGGAAGAGAGAACTATATTTTTTAATTTATTTATGTTTGAACTAGCTTCTGCCAACAGCTTCGCCCGTGTGAAAGTAGGTTTTTCCATACAAACTTTGGACCCCATTTCATCCTCTTAGTAGGAGAATTTTGGAAAATCCTCTCTCAGTGCTCGACTATGACATAAAGGAGACCTTGTGCAAAATTTCACACTCTTTAGTCCCAATAGTTTTGGCTGTGCGTTAATATGTCAGTCAGTTTCTCCTTATACATAACTAGTTTTGCCCGCGGTTTCAACCGCGTACATAAGATATAGCCTAAGTCACTCTAAAATATAGCAGCTTTCCACCGGTGAAAAAATTTTAGCAACCGGTTCAGTACTTTCAGGGATTACCTCCTACAAAAAAAAACAAACTTTACCACGACGATTGATTAATTTGTTAACAGTATACCGCAGAATACCCCCTGTATTATTTTAAGTTCTTACGATCCATCCTAAGGTTGTCTGGTAGATATCGCTGTTAACAATAAGACCACCATGGAACCCATAGTCTCAAGTTTATGTATATGTTGTGTTACTTTTTTTATGTACAATAAAGTTTATTCTATTCTATTCAACTACTTTAAATTTACGAAAAAATTGAATTGTAAAAGTGTTTTATAAAACCTATTTATTAGCAAAATAAATATCATTTAATCAACTAGAAGCGTAATATAACTGTACTGTATCAACATAATGTGCGGGAACAGCATTAGTGTAATGTATATTGTGTCAGTTAATTAGCTCTTAATTTCATTTTATAGCTCTATTATGAACTCTCGTATACGCGAAAACTAACAAGACTAGGGTACTATTCACATATTAACTAGTGGCTTTGGGGTGGCATTTTTTAGGATTACGGACCTCAAAAGGATAAAACGGAACCCTTATAGGATCATTTTGCTGTCTGTCCGTCTATCTGTGTGTCTGTCTGTCTGTCAAGACTCTATCTTGGGAATGCGCGGAGGTATGGAGTTGAAATTAAAACTATATACTCGGGTCTGCGGTCCCTTGAAGCTGTCAAAAATTAAACATCTAAATTACGAAAAAAAGATACAGCAGTTTATGTCGCAAAAAAACGTGTTTCGACACTCAAGGGAATAAAAATTTCATACATCCCGTTGTACAATCCTGAAATTTGGCATGAAACAAGCTCACAAGTATAGGAACAAATCTGAAAATTGTAAATTACGAAGATTCGAAAAAAAATCCTCACTTAATTCGGGAATTGAACAACTTTCATAGGTTTTTAAGTTAAGTTTAAGTTTTAACGGAACCCTCAGTCCTCGCTATTTTTTGCAGGCCCGCGATTCATTCTTACAGTTCTGACAAAATTGGTCTAGTTCATCCCGCCATCTCCTGGTTTTCCGCGACCCCGTAGCAGTGTTTCACGGTATGTGTACATCACATTATCCAAATATCTTCTAACATACTCCGTATGACATTCAAGGTAAATACATTGAACAAAGCATAGCAAAGGAAACACCTGCATCAAACGAACACAACTCATGCATAAAACAACACTGCTTTGACTTTTGTCTTCAAAATAACTTCGTAAATATACACGGACGCGTGTCATAAAATGTATGTTGACAATTTCTTTAAGAGCGCCCGTGACGCCAAATCCTATTTTTAATCTGCAATCCTATGACTATAGGATTCCGTACCTCAAAAGGAAAAAACGGAACCCTTATAGAATCACTTTGTTGTCTGTCTGTCAAGACCTTTTATGACGGGAACGCGTGGAGGTATCGAATTAAATTAAAACCATACACTCACATACATATACATATATCTGCGGTCCCTTGAAGTTCGACTCGCACTTGCCCAGTTTTTTTAATGAGTTACCTCTCAGATCAACCTTTGAGGTGGTCGTCTGATTAACAGGACTTACCTGTGACGTCTTTAATAAAATTAATGACATTTTAGCCATATTTTTTTCCTAGCTCTTACTGTTCCACTGCGAGGCAAAGGGCTCCCCCAAGTCTTTCCAGACATTCTTCTCCGACTCATTCTTCTTCTTCCAGTCCTCACTATACATGTCCCGATCATACCATAACCTCTTACTAGGCCGGCTTCGACGAAGCTTTCCTTCTGCAGGAACCCTTGCGACGCTTGCCCAGCGGTCTCTGTGCATGCGGATGACGTGACCCGCCCAAACCTATTTGAGCCTGGCCTTTTTGCCCACGTCTATTATGCCCATTTTGGAGTAATATAATAGCATCAAGTTTATAAGGAACTCCGTATAATGACCCATTCTAATTCGACACCAACACCATCTATCAAACAAGTCGATAAGCTGTAGATTAATTTAGTTTGCAAATAATAATCGGTTAGACGATTAATGGTACCAATATACACTTCATTTTAACCTTCAAGCGGTCGCGCGGCGTTGAATCGACCGCACTCGATATATTTACGATCATAATTTAAAAAATTCTCTTCAAAAGAACGTATCATCTCTAGTAGCTTGTCGATAGTTCACTACTGACGAAAATAACTCCATTTCCTCTTTCTACACTCCTGAAAGACACAGAATGTGTGTGTTTAGCCCCTCTGTGTGTTTAGCCCCTCTAGTAAAGATACAACCGTTTCGTTTTGATTCTCTTTTCATCGATCGCCTCGAGTTGGCCACGCCTTCAATTCCTTTATTCTGTGGTGACTATATGCGCCTGCCTTGTATTTTTACATTGACGAGAAGACTGATTCTGATGAAAATTAGACCTAAGTAGATGAAAAACTTTCTGATGCCAATTATTCGACCTCTTGAAGAATATTGAAAAAATACAAATTAATAACAATATTTCATTTTGAATTTAAACAAATTATTGTTTAATTAAAAAATAGATAGTATCTGAATATTAAAAAAATATAATTAATTAATCAACTTTTTTAAATTCCTGAAATCTCCCATCGGTCTTTTAGGTTACGCGCGACCGCTACTGTTTTAAATAGTCGCGCGCTCGCTTGAAGGTTAATTCAGATTAAGTAGGAGAAAAGATCGAACCTTAAGGTTTTTCATTTCAAGACTTTTGGGTCAAAAGATAAATCTTGTGAAAAGTTGTCATGGCTTTAAGGCCGTCATACAGGATGAAAATACTATAATAATTATAGGTATAGATACTATCTTAGAACATATTGCACAGTATTCAATATACACACGACTAAGATACTGACTGTCCTTACATAATATCTATTATTCTGTAATATAGAAATATTGTAACATCAATTTAAAAAAAAAAAGTAACAATGGAGTTTCTTCTCCTTAGGAAACGACCAATTTGGAACCGTGCACTAGCTTCTGACGTTTTATAAGTGCCCATGTAGGCCTATGTAAAATAAAAAAAACCTTTGACTTTGACTTGACTTTGAGATAATATAATTACTTATTTATTTATTTATTTAACAATTTATATTCACATAATAATAAAAGAAAATAAGAAGGAAACAGAAGAATAGTATAAAGGTGACGCTAATTAAATAAAAAAAATAACATAAATTATTTTAAAAAAATCTTTTTTTTAATTAAGTATAGTTTTTTATATTTTTTTATAATTATTTTTGTTTTTCCGTAACTTTTAGTGAGCCAACTAACGTTTTTTTAATATTACTGGCTAGATTAAGACCATAAGAAACATGCCGTCTTCAAACATGATTGTAGAAGCAATAAGTAGATTTCATATTTTATCTCATCTTAACCGTGTGAGTCGGCTTTAAGGAAGCAACCGTCTAGGCAACCAACCCACAGATCCAACCATTTTAATAAGAAATAAGTTTTCCCCCAACTTCCGGCTCTGCAATATCATAATATCAAACCACTTCAAAATCTTTGAAAAAAAAAAAACTGGCCAAGTGCAAATCGGACTCGCGCACAGGGGGTTCCGTACAAACTTCCATATATCAATTCTCGAAGATTTTTCGGAACAGCAAAAAAAGTTTTTTTATGTGACGTAACAACAAAGTTACTGTTTTCAGATTTATTCCTAAACCTGTGCTATAAGACTGCTTTATGCTAAATTTCAGGATTCTGGGCCAACGGGAAGTACTCTATAAATTTTGAAGTGACCGCAGACTTAAGTATTTGGTTTTAATTGCAACTCGATACCTACACGCGTTTCCGAGATGAAGGGTCTTGACTGACAGACAGAGGGAGAACAAAGTGATCCTATAAGGGTTCCGTTTTTTCCTTTTGAGGTACGGAACCCAAAAAAAAAAATCTTTTTCAGTTCACTTGGTTCCTTGTTTGATCTTCGATTTAAGACGATGTGCTTGGCGAACGTCCAACTGGTGACATACATACTCGTAAATCCAACTTTTCATAACTGCCGCTGGCTTCTTCGCGCTCACATTATGTAAATAATGAGGGTAGTAATATTCTCACAGTACAGCATTCAGTGTGTATTAAATTATTTAGCCGCACTTTTTACGCTGAAATGTTCGGAAGTAAATGTTGAGAGTGGTTACATTAACACATAATTTAGTGTCATACAGTGTCAACCTGCTCGTATACCTTGGTTTGTAAATATTAACCTAAGTAGAAAACTAGTGGTTACAGCTCACAGACTCAGATCGGGACATTTCTCATGTAACAAATTCGCTTTCTTGATTAAAAAGGTAACCTCTCTCAACTGTGAGGTGTGTGGAGTTAATAAATAATAATAAATATCTTTATTTCCCAAAACTTACAGAAACTTATATCTATGTGACAGGTTTTCCTACAAGAAATAGACAATATTACAAAACCTTTAGATGCTCCAGAATTCTGTACACAATAAATTAAACTCTGTCCCTTAAACTAGGTTATCCTGTGTCTTAAGGGACAGTATTTCGCGATTACATTCTAAAAGGTATGTTACAAAAGTGGACGGTGTCGATTCATCGTAGTTGTAGACGATATGCTCACTATCACTTGTTAATGGAATGTGTTCAGTATGAGGCTGATAGGAGTAAGTTGTTCAGGGTTTTGAAGTTGAACAAGAACAATATAGGTACATTCCACCAAATATTAAGCAAACCATCCAGCCAGAAAGTTGTTCGACTTTATGGCCCTGATCCATTAATCTCGTTTGTTGTTAAATAATAATTGTCTTAGGGTACGATAGGACTGACATACGCTGTGCGTTATAAAAAGTCCCTAAATTATTAAAGAAAAAAAAATAACACATAATGTAGTACTTGGCGGGTGGAAAGAACATGGAGAGCCTTTATTTTTTTTATATTTATTCTTGATAGGTTCGCGCTTGACCGTAAACTCACCTGATGGAAAGCGACGATGCGGTCGACGATGGAACGCGCTTACCTAGAAGTAACCTATTCACTCTTGACTTAAAGATTCCCGAGTTGTAGCCATCAGGAAACACAGATTCCGGCAAGGAATTCCACTTCTTAGCTGTACGCACAATGAATGTATTCCCAAAACGTATGGGCGTATATTATACTGAATATTATACTGCATAATAAAGTTTTTTTTTTGTGTCGTAGACATTTTCTATTTTACTTTTCCTAAATAAAATAGGATATAAATACAATGAAATTATAATCTTAGACTTTTCTAAACTTAAGCAAACTCTAAACAAAAGTGCCTTTAATATACTGCACACTAACAGTGAACTAAAAAGTTTTTAATCTAGTTGAAAATAAACCTAATTGTTCCTAAATATATCCCTACATTTAACACCCGTACCGTTACCCGACACGGGCCGGTATTTGTAAATTAATACCCATTGATCGACCTCTATGATACCGGAGCTTCGGTAATCAACAGAGGGTGAGTAAATGGAATTCCTTTCCGAACAACCTCTGAATTAATTCAATAAGATTTGGGTCACTATAATGTAATTAAATACCCTTGAAATTCGATTTGAAAAGGCGATGCTGTGTTTTGTAACTTGTTACTGTAATGGAAAATGTTTTACAGCTAAGGGAATATCTAATGGCAAGTTTAACTTTGTAGCAAGTCCACTCGGCGAAGTTAAAAGTGGAATGGACTTGGTTTGTTACTAGAATGAGCTAAGACGTACCTTCAACTTGCAACTACTTCCGTATAACATATTCTAGTAGGTGTAGTATCTGTATTTTGGTATAGATACCGGCACGAATCTTGAGCGTTCGGCGAAAGAGCTGGGATTGCTTTGCGCATCGTATACATCGGCAAACCAATCACTGTACAAGGATTGTATTCCCCGCCCCCGCATACCACTAAAGAGACCCGATACTTCACTTCTGCGTGCTTCTGCGCAAGTAGTAGAAGTCAGCGCTCATGATCCGTGCCGGTATCTCTAGGTATTTTATTGTCAGTATTATGATAGATACGAATTAGTTTACAACTCGCTCTCATGATGTCGTGTATACTTTTTTTAATGGTAAAAGAGTATAAGTGCTTGACTGCGATCCTACCTAATGGTAAACAGTGATGCAATCGCTCATGGTGAATCGCACTAGTTTATTAAAAGCCTATATTCTAATTTATTTAACCTAAAATCAGTACTCGGTTTATCTATCTAATCGCTACTGAGAAACTGTTTCTATTGCTTAGTAATCTTCCGTTCTATCTCAGGGCGTTAATCTGGGCACGCCACAATTGCAGCGGTGCCAAAGCGTCCTCATTTTCCGCTTCACGCAAGTCCTCACCGGACACGGCTGTTTCAGGAGATTCCTGTTTTGGATTCGGTGAGAAGTAACACCCTAGTGTGTCACAAACGGAAAACCAGAATGTTATTGTAGAAACACGCGGCTTTAGTCACTAATAGGGACGTTCCTTCTCGGTCCACTTAAAGCAAGAGGAGTGATCTGATGGTTTCCCAGCCCAAAAAAAGTATATTATACATCTGACAATGCACGTAGTTGGCTTTTATTTGTTTAAGTAAAATATCCTACATAATTAAAACTCTACCTTTTTATCAAAACTTTCTTACTGAAAGCCGGTATGCAAGAAAAAATCCAATTAAGATATATGTAATAATGTAGGCAACCTAATCAACCCTTCGTTCAACAAGAAAAGAATCTTATTATTTTTAAGAGGATGTAAAGTGTGATACTAAAATCCTATCTTTTTTAGTGTTCGTCTCATGAATACTAATTCTAGGAACGTATACGGTAGGTTAGGTAGACTGTAAATGCAGATAAAATTCATATTGATTTTCTCAGCTCGTATAAAATGATTTTTCTGTTGAAAACTTAGCATTTACCATACAATATTTGAGCATATTTTAAATTTTAATCATTTGAACTGACAGTTTATAAGCAAGTAGAATTAACTTAATTAACTTCTTATACGCATCGTTTTGGTATTTTACCGGTAAAAGTGGTCTACGGTTATGTGATTTTTTTTGAAGTAGCCACGCATCCATTTGAGCTGTAATGCAAAAAAAATATAGTTCCAGAGATATAAAAATAGAATTGTAGCCCATAACCATCCGAATTATCCTTTCGCACCGGAGCAACTTCAATTAGGACAAAACTTTTAGTAGAGCTTTACAAAAATACAGGTAATAACTTGTTAGTTCTATTAAAGCCTTCTCTGCTAATATCAGGAAAGTAAATGAACTTAAAAGGTGATGCAGTGCGTGATTTAAGAACATAATTCAATTTGAAAAAAAAAATGTTTACACGATAATACAGTTAATCATCTACCAAAAAACTTATGCAGAAGCAGTAATTGCCAAACAAGCGTGTCTTCAACGTAGTCTTAACTTTTTCGAAAAGGACAATCTAGATGTGAATTTTGAACTATCCCTCACTAAGTTCTGTAACCGACTTTGGCAGCTTCTCATAAAAGCGTATGCTGTTTATGAGGATGATATTGTTCGAAAGGGTTACCGTGACGATTAGAATTCCCAGCCGCAGCGATTCCGTATAGTTACCTAACTAAGGGTCTTTAAGTCATGAGTCAATAAGTTACTTCTAGGCAACCGTGCTTTATCGTTTATGATGTTATCACGTACCATCAGAAGAGATAGTGGTCTAAAGCAAGCCTATAATAATTTAAAAACAAAAATTTATGTAAATATGGTTTGTAAGACCAAAAAAATTATATAACTATAGTCTGCACTGAAAACCACGATCATAATTGTTATACTTTCTTTTTTTATTGTTTTCTTAAATTAGATTTTGCCCGTGGCTTCATCCGCGGAAATAAAATATAGACTATGTCACTCAGGGATAAAGCAGCTTACTATCGTATATGGGTGAAAAAATTTGAGCAATCGGATCAGTACTTTCAGAGATTACCTCCTAAAAACAAAAAAAAAGCTTTACCTCTTTATAATATTAGTGTAGACTACAAATTTTGGAGTAAGAGAAAGCACTGCAACAAGCGTAATAAATGTCAAGTAAATAAATTCTAATTAGAGCGCTGGAGCGTGTCAGGGTTTCAAGCAAAAAGCTCGAGTAGAACCTAGGTAATGTTAATTTGGTACCGCCTGAGAGAATTTGTAAAAGGGAGGAAACAAATAGGTTTCTTTTTACCCGACTACGGCAAAGCCAAAGGAGGGTTATGATTTTGACAGGCTATAAATGTATGTATGTGAGTATGTTCATCTGTTCCCTCATAGCTCCTAATCTATTTATCGGAACTCGACATATTAGATATCGTTAGAACCGTCTTAATTGTCCGCTGAACATAGGCTATATCGTCGCTATAGTGTCACAAAACTCGATATGGCGCCTTCTAGCGGACAAAAAGTAATGTGTTAAAAAATAAAAATATAGCAAAAATCTAATACCCGACTACGACAAAAAAAAGTGTGACTACGGCTTTTCTTTTTGTCCTGAAAATCTTGTTTCATATTTTTTCAGCTAAAATAATGTTATATATTTACAGTGTTATATAGCTAGTCTTCGTTATATGTTGAAATCCAATTTATTTAGTTAGATTTTGAAGATGTAATGCGCGTTTTGCATGCATTTTTTTTTTCTTACAGCCTTTTGTCGTACAGTACCTATATGAGTTTTTTTATAGTCATCAATATTGTTATCATTTCAGCCAACAGACGTCCACTGCTGGACATAGGCTTCCTCCAAGTGCCACCACAATTAACGTTCCTGTGCGTCTAGCATCTATCGGACTCCCGCAACCGTTACCAGGTCATCGGTCCACCTTGCAGGAGGCCT
The DNA here is from genome assembly GCA_949316375.1 of Mythimna vitellina. Taxonomy (NCBI): domain Eukaryota; kingdom Metazoa; phylum Arthropoda; class Insecta; order Lepidoptera; family Noctuidae; genus Mythimna; species Mythimna vitellina. The sequence continues at coordinate 7,902,303 of OX438703.1, read as the reverse complement.
TCCAACGCTACGTCTTCCAGTACGTAGTCGCCATTCCAGAACCTTTCGGCCCCAACAGCCATCCGTTCTGCGAGCAATGTGCTCTGCCCATTGCTACTTAAGTTTGGCGATTTTTCATGTTATGTCGGTGGCCTTGGTTCTCCTGCGGATATCCTCATTCCTGATTCGATCACGGAAGTAAAATCCGAGTATAGCCCTTTCCATTGCCCTTTAGGTGACTTTAAGTCTTCTGACGGGGCCTATTGTAAGCGACCACGTTTCAGAGCCATATGTTATCACTGGCAACACGCACTGGTCATAGACTTTCGTCTTGAGACACTGTGGTATATTGGACGAGAAGATACCGAGTAGCTTCCCGAATGTTGCCCAGCCAAGTCAGCCAAGTATTTTTTAAGAGTATCTGGAGTTTGAGTAAAATTAAAAAGTATCTTACCTAACCTAACCACCTTACGGGGGTTTAAGTAGGTATTCATGAATATAAGCGACTTGATCCACCGTAATGATGCAGAAAATTACTTACATTTGCCTAACTTGAAAAAATGGAGCCAAGAGCAGATTTTTTCATAATTATATTTATGTGAGAATTGATTCATAATTTTACTGTTACATTACAATATGCTGTAATTTAGTTACGTATATCCCACAACCTATATATAAAGTGCCTTCTTTGATGTTCCAGTAATGTACAGTGTGATTGTCGTGGATATGAGGCGCGTATGATATGTCAGCAATTTATAAGTCATACCTAGGTCTCGAGAGAGCAGGTAATAATGTTGGACATTGGTTCACGTGTCCCGCCCCGAGGGCAGACGTGACCGGTTTGCGTGACGACACTCGCTGACACGCATTTACACCGCATCGAGCGGTGGTTGATGACTTGGTAGTTCAAAACTATAAGTCTAACAGCATCAGTCTAACCACTAAACTGGTCGCTGCTTAATTTTAGCAGTAGTGACATCTATGACACTTAAGAACTAAAATCGAAATCCTACATCGCGGTATTATAGTTTTCAGTGCGACTAGAGCAACAACCCGAAATTAACTGTCGGGCAGTTGCTCAGACTAGATATCCGTCTGGTCAGTGGATTCTCCCTTTTCAACGGAGGTTTGCGGGACTTAACACTCTGCTCGGTCATTATGGTGACACTTGGGGAGGCCTATGTCCAACAGTGGACGTCATTCGGCTGTAATGTTGATGGTGTTGACACTGTTCCATATTCCTAAATCCCTATTATCAGTAAAGGCTTCTGAATAATATGATTTCTCTTGTAGAATTTAGTAATGTCTATCACCGATGTTGATTTTGTTAAACTAAATTTTAGATCGAACGCTTCTAGAGGAATCTGAGGAACAATGTACTATTACACAATAACGTTTGTTGTTTACGTTTTGCAATTGCAAACAGCTCAAGACACCTAACTAAGTAGAGCACATGGTCCTATTCAGAGCCTTGATTGCCACTATGGCAATCAAGGCTCTGAATAGACACAATAGCTTCTATCAGTTATACATCTAAGGCAGGAAATGTATCAGCTAGGTACTGCAAGATAACAAAGCAAAGCATTTTGTTTATTAATTACGAAAAAATCTGTAGTGGTGTCTGGAATAGTATGCCATTTTGATAATAGTTACGGACTATCTTTGTGTGCAACCTCTCCACAGGTGTTATGTGTAAATTTCTGCCAACGGCTTCGCTTTCGTGGTACTTTCCTCATTGTAAATTAAAGCCTATTTAATGTAGGACCTAAACTATCCTTTATTAGCAGGGAAGAGTCTTCCTTTCAGAAGCAGACCCTTGGCCCCAGTAGGCTTCGACCTAGTTGGGCCCCTACGGTTTGTTGAAATCTCCTTGAGGCGCGCGTGGAATAGTACGCGTTGTCGACGGCTTGGGCTTGGTCCGGACGTTTACCGAACGATCGGACGGCGAGCTACCCGCAAGCCCGCGCCTACGGTCGCCGGAAATCGGGATCGGAATCCCAGCGGCAGGGGCGTGAGGTCCGCGCTTTTGCGCGTGCACGTGCGGCCTCCTCCTGTGCTAACATTACTGCTTCGCAGAAGAAGGCGACCGCCTGCCACTCCTCCTCGCTACATAAACTTTCCTGATATCGGAATTCGTCCAAATCCATGAGCGTAATTAAAATTCATTCTTACAAATTGCCTTTATAACAGTAGTCTGATTTGTCATCGCTGGACTGTCCCAGCAAAAAAATACTAATTGATAATAAAACTATATTAGTATTCTAGAAAATTACGCTTAAGCTTGCACGATGAAACTACAGAACCGATTTTGATGAAATTTGGTATGGAGTAAGTTTGGAACCCGAAAAGGTCCTGGGTTAATATAGTTTCTACTTCGGATCTGCAATAACGGACATTCACGCGGGTGAAGTCGTAGGCAAAACTTGATATTTTATAAAAATGACAGGTCTATAATTTAGGTTCTCTATTTTATGATTAGTAGTAGTAGACGCTTATGTTTACCTCGAACAGACAGTCCAGTTGGGTAGATCTAATTTCGAGAAAGAGGTCAACCGTCGAATCCAACTCGGCTGGGCAGCGTTCGGGAAGCTGCGCGGTATCTTCTCATCCAATATACCACAGTGTCTCAAGACGAAAGTCTATGACCAGTGCGTGTTGCCAGTGATGACATATGGTTTCGAAACGTGGTCGCTCACAGTAGGCCTCATCAGAAGGCTCAAAGTCACCCAAAGGGCAATGGAAAGGGCTATGCTCGGAGTTTCCTTGCGTGATCGCGTGATCGAATCAGAAATGAAGATATCCGCAGGAGAACCAAGGTTGCCGACATAGCACGAAGAATCGCCAAACTTAAGTGGCAATGGGCAGGGCACATTGGTCGCAGAACGGATGGCCGTTGGAGCCGAAAGGTTCTGGAGTGGCGACCGCGTACCGGAAGACGCAGTGTTGGAAGGCCCCTTACAAGGTGGACCGATGACCTGGTGAAGGTTGCGGGAATCCGATGGATGCGAGACGCACGGCAACGTTCTCTGTGGCGACATTTGGGGGAGGCCTATGTCCAGCAGTGGACGTCTATAGGCTGAAATGATGATGACGATGAGTAGTAGTAGTACTAAAAAAAATTGAAATGTGATCTCAAAGTGTAAAAAAAAATGTAAGTGTGAAGACTGCCCTATGTGATCGGTTCAAATGTCAGCGCATTAAGTTGCGAACGGTACGCATTGGGAAAAGAAAACTCTCCCTCTTTTCCGCTTTACAGCATTAAAGCTACCCCGTCATCTGCCGTATTGGGTGGACGTGTACTCTGTGTCGGATGCTCTCATGATACGACTGTATATAAAATGTCTAGTGTCAATAAAACGCAAACAGAGAACAGCACACTGGAATTGTGGGGATTAAAATGTAAGTCCTCTACTATCGCTGCGTGTGTGTGTTTAGGTGGTTTATATTGTCTATATTGCAGCCTAAAACCATAAATAAACATTTGTCATGGTTGGCGCAGTGGTTGAGCGATTGGCTGCTGCGGGTTTCACATCTGTGTTCTTCAGTTGCTTTTCTTTTCAGAAATTCCCCTCGGCCCTGCTGAGCCCTTAAGGTTTGCTGACATCTCTTTGTGTTGTGTCAACCACTACACACCGTAGACGACTCGAATTCGATCCGGACGGTTACCGGACCATTACCGGACGGACGAACGGTAATGTACCTATTGCTCGTCGTCCGCATCTTGCGTGTCTTCAGTGGCTAGTAGTCGTCCTGCAACTTCTGACGCCAGGGCGTCTCATACCACGCAATTCCTATCGTCTTTGGGTATGAATGTACATAGCGACACTGTAACATCTACTTCTTGCGATAGCGCTATTTAGATTGCTGGTATTGAAATAATAATTATAATTAAAAAAAAAATAAAGCGGCTTTTTTCGCCGAGGACGGCTTAAAAATTGGACTTGCTCACAAGCCATCTGAATATATATATTTTTTAATATCTTGTGCAGTAATATTTTTGCCAAATATGTGCCGATTTTGACGATTCTTTTTTATACAGAAGAGAGTTTCTACAAGGTAGTCTCGTTTGAATTCGGTAAAGATTGATGAAGGACTTTGGATATATACCATGGAACACCTCATTGAATGATAGCAAATCTTCCGTGATTGCTGCAATCGCATGTTTGTTTATTGTAACCAGAATTTCGTAACCTATTGTTACGCCAGTATGCTTTAAAGGGGTACGGCAGATGTGTGATATATCCTCACACCATCAATTATATTTTATTTCTATGTTATTAAGGATACTGTGGACAGAGTTCTGGCGGAATCTCTTAGTGGCATGGAGACAGCTATCGTCACAGCCCAGCGCTGGATATTCGAAGCGTTAGTTCTCTCTTTGAGGAGTGATGCAGGTCATCATCGGGGGTGTTAAGGTACCTACATGTTTCGTCCGGAGGACACGGTGGAGCATACGGTGGAAGGCAAGCCCGTTTGGACGGTACACCACTATGTCCTCATGGAGGCGATCGAGGACAGTCACATTTCACATCCGGCCCTTTTTTTTACGAAACAGCAAGTGAAGGAGGTGGTTGAAACCATAGTGGAGTGGACAGTGGGTGTGTGCTTGCAGACGATAGCTCGCCATCCAGACATCTATTAAGAACTAAACCCGAGTCGACCGCGAGTTTTATTCTACGCGCGCCTAATAGAGATGTCAGCAAAACTAAAAGGGCCCGGTAATGCCAATGCCAAACTACGCCCGCAATCAGTTCAGAGATCTAGCACCTTAACCTTAATGAACCGTGAGAAGTAATTGCACAAAACATTTATATTCCACCTCAGAGTTGAAAGTGATAGGATCTGTGCACATTATCATAACGCAACGCTTTATTTATATAGAACGTGTGTCTACATATATGACTTTGATGACAGTAACCCACGTGTATTATATGTTTTTACTGTACGTTATTTTGTTGTTAGAATTTTGTACGTAAAAAAGGACGTTCACAAATACAAAACATTGAGCATTTTGCTTGTATTCTCAGTAATAAGGAAAAAATGTAATAATCTCCTCAAAATCTCGTTGCTTGTCGTCCCAATTTTCTACCGAGTTTCTGTTGCGACAAGGAAACTGAGGCCTTTCCTCAAACGAAGCCATGTCCTTATAAAAAGAACCCTTTTAATGACATTATCTTTTACCTAATTTTCATTAAAAGTTACGAAAGTATTTCCCCCGAATTTTTGTTCTAGTTAACTGTATCTTCATGTTTGCCTAATTAGATGGAAATTTTAACTGAGCGGCAGTTTTTTTGTGGTTGCCATCAATTTGTTTAACTCGTCCCTGTTTGTATCCCTGAATACTAATCAGCAGTGATACCACGAGCTCTTTAAACGATCCATTTTACGACCTGAACTGAACTGTTAAAGAAATGGAACTATATATTGATTTTAATCATTATAAACGAATTAAAAACAAATGATTGATATTTAATTTCATCTAATACCGATATTTAATTTCAAATGAGATTTATTATTGTCTTATCTAAATTTAATGAGTAATTTAATTCATTAAACCCCAAGCGAACGCGGTTCGCTCTCTCATTGTCTTTCTAATAAGTCTCTAATTAGGGTATACTGTCTAGGTACGTTATACTGTCAAACCGCGAGAAATTGGGCAAAATTGAAGAACTGGATATTGATTTAACTTTTTTCGTTCGTGAATAAATTAAATTTTAAAAATTTCTGGTTTTGCTCACCATAATAATTATTCGATTTGACAGTATACGTGACGTCACAACATGGCAATCGATCCTACTCTTATTTGGAACGCATTGTATAGCTCTATCCCTCTTTCTCGCTCGTACGAGTGACATTTTAATATGATATGGTAAGCCCTATTGTTCACGGATGCGTAGCTTCATAGACGCGTATTCGTTTCAAGTTGGTTAACATTGAGTGTCTAATGCGCTTCAAGCATTCAGCTAATTCGCTAAGGCGCTAAGAAGAGGCTAATTGGGGATCCAGATTTGGTTAAGTCCGATCTACAAAGCCTCGAGCACAGGCGCAGAGTAGCCTTTCGGTATTTTACAGGTTGCATTTTGGAGAGTATGCGTGAGAATTGCATGACTTGATTCCGTCATCTCCTTTCTACCATCGGACAACTCGATTTACGGCGAGTATCCACCCTTACGTTGTTGAAACTTCAACGGTTCAGACTAAGCGTTTCGCTTCGTCGTTTATACCGCGTAAATCGAATGACTGGAACAATTTGCCTGCTGCGGTCTTCCCGTCCAAATATAATTTAGGTGTCTTCAAGGCTAGAGTGAATAGGCTCTTAATAAACTAATGTGCCTCACCATCAATGATTGCATCACTGCTTACCATCAGGTGAGAACGCAGTCAAGCACTGGTTTATATAAATTAAAAAAAAAACAAATGAACTTGTGCGAGAACAATATCTAATTGGAGTTAACATATACTGTCTACAAACAACATATCATAATCTAATTTCAATTTAGATCAAGGATTTAGACAAATTGATTACCTACAATCGTCTAAATCTAATTAAGCTTTCACAGTAAGAGTTACCGCGTCGTGTGATCACGAGTGTCATAATGATAATTGGATTGAGTGAATAGATCCACATTTACGTACAAACTTGTGGGTGTGCAACAGAGTAATACTGAAACAAAGAGCTATAAGGGTGACCAGAAGGTTGCAAACTAGCGTTCTATCCAAGATGACTTTGGTTTATGTGTATGGTTTGTAATGCGGCTACATAGATGCAAACCACGCGCCAACACGTTCGGTGGTTGGGAAAACGCGCCACCCAAACAAGGGCGTTGATTGAAACTAGCAAGGTCACTTCGGTTGGGATGTTGGTTTGCAACCATCTGGTCACCCCTTTATTATGCGATTGAGCCACAGACCAACCAGAGGCAAAACTTCAAACAACGAAAACACAATAGGGATACTACTACTAATTTATGCCGCGTGTGTGCGTGTCAACTGGCCGCTCGTCGCGTACAGTGAGAAACTGGTTCAAACCGGCTCGGTCAGTTGTTGTGCTCAGGGCTTAGGGCAAATACGTCGCGTGAGCATCGTAATATATTTGTATGTACCGACATAAATGTTTTATTATTAAAGTGTAAAGATGGTTTATTGCACACTGTAATAATTATTGAAAGAACAAAAACAAGTCATACTTTAATCATCCCAACGATCGACTAAGTCATATTCGCTATGACTGCTATATCGATTTTATTCTTATGGTACCGAGTCTCCAGACAGTGTTGAGTTCGTCTCAACTCGTAGGATCGTTTCGTTGTCGCGCTCCGTTGTTATTAGCGCTGTGAAATTGTATCTGTAAAAATAATTTAACAATGTTTTGTTCACCTGTGATTCCCAGAATTTATGATTCTATTAATAAATTTATTAGATAACTAGCTGTTGCCCGCGACTTCGTCCGCGTTAACTTCGTAAAACTGTACAATCACTCTGTGCTTGCAATAATTTATTGTACTTTAACATAAAACGGTTAAAGGTAAAAATATCCGAATTGAGAGCCTCCTCCTTTTTTTGAAGTCGGTTAAAAACGCAAATTACCTTCAGGAAACATGTTATGTACTCGTCCAGATCCAGATGTATGACCGTCACTGAATAGAAAGAGCATGTATGGGTCGTAGCAGTTGTCATTTCTGCCTACCCCAAGGGAAAAGGCATATGTATGCATGGGCATATGTATGTTTCTGGTTTATGTTCTGGTAAAACAAACATTGTATGATTTTAACCCCTCGCCACAGTGAGCACGCCACAATCAAATCGCAGCGGTAATGCCTGTCTTTGAGAAGTGTCTACAGAGGCGTCACGGCATCCTCTTTTTGTGCAGGACTCACCGGTTGTGGGTGTTTCGGAAGGTATCTGTGTCGAATTCAGCGGGAAGAAACACTCGGGTCTCACCATTGTGCGAATTGCCCGGAGAATACGATGGAGCATACGGTGGAAGTCAGTCCCGCTTGGTCGGAGAGCCGGCGCCGCCTTGTCCTTATGGGGGCGATTAGTGGAGAAAATGACAACCAGTAGCCTCCTTCAGTGAAGCACTACGATCAAAGAAGGTGGCTGAAACTATGAGGGATAGGACATCCTGACTCAGCGGTCGCTGCAAGGGACGCTCCGGGTGTTGAAAGTCGCAAGCCAATTCCCAGCCATTGCAAACACGAGATTGCGGTAGTGCTGTCCGGCCGTCTGGTCAAAGCAGTCCTGAATCGACGGCGCGTAGTATTCTACGCGCAACTCAAAGAGATTTCAGCAAATGGATAGGGCCCTCTAGGGCCGATGTCTGCTAGGGCTGCAAGATTGATCGAAAGAGTTATCTCCCATAACAATTTTCGCCTCAATAACTTTTCACTGAAGAGTTTAAGCAGTTAGACAGCTTTGATAGAGGTAAACGAAGGAGCATAATCAGGACACCGACCTTTAGCTGGATAACGTGCACTGATAGTGAAAAGCCTTAAGTGAATCCCAAAACTACCATCATCATCCGGCAGGCAAAAAGTCCGCCGCTGTACATTTGTGCATAAAGGATTAAATAAATAAATAAATCATCAACTATCTTCTTCCACAACAGTACTTATGAAGAATTTGCGAGAGCATGCTTGCATTGATTATTGCAGTTTGATCATTTTAAGCGTTAGAATTACATGTTCATTTACCTAGGATATTTTGGTGTGTATTTAATTGATATCCCCGTATATAAGACAAATGTTTTTTCCATAGTGGGAACTACCTTATGAAGAGTCTCCAACTTATGAATGAACTACGGCGAAACTTTGTGCGCGTGTATCCCCGTTCAATCGAACTCGCATATTGATGGCCAAACCGAGAAATTACTGACACCGATTGCCTCTATGAGGACACGGCAGTTCACTCAAGATGGATAGACCTCCACCGCATGCTACACCGAGTCCTCAAGGCGATTCACAAAATGGTAATATCAGGGTACTTTCAACCGAACCCAGAACAGAAACCGTTCGAAACACCCACAACAGTCCTGAGCTTATCCATAAAACAATGAAATTACGGTTAACAAATGTAGCAGCCGATAAGTGTTATCCCTGAGACTGGCCTCCCTTAGAGGGTTGTTCCAGTGTTGGTCACCACTTATTGCAAAGAGTTAACGTCCAGATATCGACGTAAGGCTGCAAGGAATCTGAGATACATTATACGTTGTCGAACTGTGATCAAAAAAACAGATTCGTTCCCGTTTTATATGAAGCAGTGACTGTAAATAATAATACACACCATTATTAATCCGCAAGGTGCCATCATGCCGAGGACACAGTGGAGATGTGCCCTGCAAGGGCGGAGCACCGCCGTATCCTCGTGGAGGTAATCGGCGTCAGTGACCTCTCGCGCCGGGCTCTGATCCAGAGCGAGGAGTAATGGCAGGCGTTTGCCTCCTTCTGCAAAGCCTTAATGCTAGCGAAGGCGGAGGCCGCACGCGTTAGGGAATGAACGGCCTCACGCCGAGCCGAGATTCCGACCCCGACTACCAATCACGGTAGACGCGGGCTTCCGGACGTCGAGCAATGGGTAGCTAGCCGTTCTGTAGTTGACCGGATCGAGCCCAATCCTCAACAGCGCGTAGTAATAGACACAGGTGTAGTTTTAGTCAGTAAAAGATTGACACGTCCTCCCGCTCCAACCAGAGCGGGAGAAGTCATTGGATGATTTCCACCCTTAAAAAAAGAAAAAAGGTGCCATCATCATCATTATTATTTCAGCCGAAAGACGTCCACTGCTGGACATAAACCTCCCCAAGTGTCGCTATAATGACCGGTCCTGTGAGTCTCTCTTCCATCGGATTCCCGCGACCCTCACCAGGTCATCGGTCCACCTGGGGACCATCCAACGCAAGGTACCCTGTAACCCCTTCCGAAAATGTGGCCGTGTTATTTTAAAGTGAATAATTAAATACATATAGGTATTTACTTTTATCGTCTTTGGATGGTATCCCTAGAATAATCACGGTCAATTAGCCTGCTACAATAATGGGAAAAAAATAATAAAAATAAGCAGCAGGATTGTTAAAAATGCCTCCGTCTTACACCAGTTTAACCATAACTGTAAACGTGGGCGATGGCCATTCATCTGCCACTCAGAAAATTACGTAAAATACGCAATGCCATCTATCAAATTTAATATGAAGTTCAACCGTCATTGTCATCATTATTTCTACTTTGAGTCTTTAGATGGCGTTGCGAGTATCTGAATTGCGTGTGGTGTCATATTTTACTTCTCGAAAACTTTGATTTCATACCGTTTGTCTTTCATATGCTTTGTTTCATTGCAATGAAACAAAGCCTAAGTAAGATAATTATCAAGTTACACACAATTCTAATGTATAAAAGTTATCTACATCGATTTCTAAAATTAACAATACGCACTTCACTAAAAAAATTCTACAGATATATTATATACGAAGATTTATAAAAAAAAATCATTGTAAGCATACAAAAATATATTAAAAAAACCTTATTCACGATGACAAAATAGAACAAAAATTTCTCCTAAGAGAGCCGTATGGGATTTGAACCACCTTCACATTACATGAAAGTCTAGTTACGAAACCACTGTGCTGCGGTCTTCGATGAATAAACTATAAAATAGACGTTCTTATATAAACGTCATAATTGACTGGTTGGCTCCCTAACGATGATAGCGTGATGATTTTCGTTTTAGAAGTTAAGTTTGCAGCTAAATGGAATAATGTAACATTATAGTACGTGATTTTACTCGTCGCTTTGATTTTATTATGTGTTTTGATTAGTTTTTACAAAATATTTAGAAGATATCGAATAGAAATGTCAATTTTATTTTGAAAAAATGGTAAAAGTTATTTTAATACAAAAAAATAAGACAAAATAATGTCCAAATTTTTAACTGTAGCTGGGAATTGAACTCGCGGCAAATGTCGTTCAATACCTACATTTTGGATTATTGCTCACCCCACATAGCAAATAGCGTGATAGTTTATAGCCTATCAGTTGCCCTGACCTATAAGGATTATGCATGCAAAATTTGAACAGGATCGGTTCAGTAGTTTTTGCGCCAATTAATACCATCACAAAAGAATTTTACTGTTTTATTATATGTATAGACAAGCAAGTTTTCATAAGTAAGTTTGTGCGGAACTCTCAGTGCGCGAGTCCGACTCACACTTGTCCTATTTTTTTTTTTTAATAATTATATAAAGAAGCGCAATTACTGTGATAGTAAGAAGTGATGCAATCATTAGTGGTGAATCCATAATCATCCAAATTACAGAAGTATACTTTCTGAATCTCCGAGCTGGATCAGTTAGGATTAACTGTTTCAAAATCATTTGCAAGATTTACTTTAAACAAACATGCATTCAAAAAAAACATTGCACGTTAAATAAAAGCTTGCAAAAAAAGAAAAACATTAAAATCAACACCCGCGTCTATCGTTAGTTTAATCAGTAAAATGAAGCGACGGCGTTATCAAATGAATAAAAAAAAAATGGTTAAATATAAAACCTTTTTCAATTAAATTAATTAATTGAAAGATTTTCATGGTCCGAAGCAAAGGAGGAGGCCGCACGTGCACGCGCGAGGTAATGGCCCTTCGCCCCAGTCGCCGGGACTCCCATCCCGATTTCCGGTCACTGTGAGCGCGGGCTTGCGGACAGTGAGGAATGGGTAGCTCGCCGTCCGACAATCCGGTAACCGTCCGGGACGAGCCCAAGTCGTCGACGGGGTGTAGTGTTCCACGCACACCTCAAGGATATATCAGTAACCGTAGGGGCCCAGCAGGGTCGAAGTCTACTGGAGCCAAGGTTCTGATTCTGAAAGGAGGACTTGGCCCTGGTATGAAAGGAAGGAACAGGGGTGGGTTTTTAGTCGGTAAAAGTGACACACCCTAGCGCTCCGCCTAAGAGCGAGAGATGTCATTGGATGATTTTCCCACCGACAAAAAAGATCCAGAACAACAATCTACAACCCATACAAACATTTGTTCTGAACGGGAATCAAACAAGTGACACAGCGCAGCAACCAATTTCTCAACCACTAAGCCAACGAATGCCGCTTTCCACACAGCGCTGCCATCCTGTTGGAGCACTTAAACTAATTACATCACAGAGCCGACAGCTTTCGTGTTAAACACTAAGAGATACAGTGTTCGGGATAGTTTAGATTATCCTGGCGTTATGACTAAGCGTCGTGTAGTTGGAATACGTTGGTAATTATGAATCTCTACGAGACAAGTAACATGCTACTATTTACACGCGTCTAGGGCATTCAATTCAGGTTGTTGGTCGATAAAAGAAGTTTTACCGTTAATACGATTAGGCATTTATTTTAGGTCGTAAGTTCACTCCGGTAGAGGGCAAGTGCGAATTAGACTCGCGCTTTGAGAGTTCCGTATAAACTTACCTATTTATATAGTTCAATTCCCGAATGGAGTCTCAAAATTTTTCTTTTTTTGACGGATCAATAAAACTTTTTTTTGACGGATCAATAAAACTTCTTTTAGATTTATTCCTATACTTGCAATAAGACCTTACTTTATGCCAAATTTCAGGATTCTGGGTTAACCCAGAATACCCTAAGAATTTTGATTCCCTTGAAAGTGTTGAAATATACATTTTTTACGACATAAACGGCCGTATCTTTTTTTTCGTTAACTTAGAAGTTTAATTTTTTTACAACTTCAAGTGACCGCTGACCTAAATATATGGTTTTAATTTCATCTCGATACCTCCACGTGTTCTCAAGGTAAAAGGTATTGACAGACAGACAGACGGACAACAAAGTGACCCTAAAAACAAACTACACTTGGCCTTCCCCAAATGTCGCCACAATGACCGGTCCTGTGCGTCTCGCATCCATCGGATTCCCGCGACCCTCACCAGGTCATCGGTCCACCTTGTGAGAAGCCTTCCAACGCTGCGTCTTCCGGTACGTGGTTGCCATTCCAGAACCTTTCGTCCCCATCGACCATCTGTTCTGCGAGCAATATGCCCTGTCCACTACATTATATAAATCCATGCTATTATAATAAATATGTAACGATACGATACGGTAAGCTGAAGTCCAAGGAACGATAAGGAAACGTTGCTCGACTAATTAATGAGGCTTTCATGTGTTACACATGTGTAATTATGAATACCTTGAACGGGAAAGTGCCAACAATATTTTTTCTAAGTATAATAATATCTGTGGTTGTCCAAAGCAATTTACCTCGCATAAATTTCGAGGTAGTAGAGTAGAAACGTTAGGACGCTTTCATTTTCTCGAGCCACCGCAAACTATTTCCTTTGACCTTTTCTCTCGAAAACACAAAGGTTAACTAGGGTCCAGGCAGAGTTACGTGAGGTACCGATACTTAAAAAGGTCAGACTTCTCTAACCTTACCGTGTGTAATGAATGGTCGTGGTTTTATCAATGGGTTACAAGGGTAACTTTGTCAGGGCAATTATCTATGTCATAATATTTTTGTCCTGATGTCCTTTTTTTAAATTGGGAAATCATCGAGTAACTTATCGCGCTCTAGGGCGGGCGAGAAGGCATGTCAGAACTAGAACCACACTTATGTTCCTTCAGTTGCCCTTTGCGTTCTAAGACCACAGATTTCCCTGTCAAAAATACAGCCGCCTTAGCCAAGTTAAGATCGTTTCGTTTGCGTCGAACGCCTCGAGTAGGGCACGCCTCCGATTCCTTTGTTCTGACGTCATCTTAACGCTTAGTCACGTGGTCAGAACAAAGGAATCGGAGCCGTGGCCTACTCGAGGCGTTCGTTGCAAACGAAACGATCGTAACTTGACTAAGGGGACAAAAGACAAGATGGCCCCAGTAGGCTTTGGCCCTGCTAGGCATTTACGGCTTTGCCGATATCTCCTTGAGTTGCACGTAGAACACTACACGCCGTCAGTCCTAACGTTTTACGGACTAACAGTCATTATTTCTTATATAAGCTTGTTAAAATTAAGATGACTGAATGACAAATGATAAATGATATTTATTTTGTAATCAGGTTTAAAAAAACACTTTCACACGTCAATTTTTTTTTCGTCATTTTAAACTAGATGAGGCCGGTGTTTTCTAGCTGACTACCCTGAGACGAAGCATCGAAACAAACTCAATGAATATCATTTTGGAAAACTTAACTTATAGTTAAATTATCTAATTTTAAATGAAGAATATTTGCTCTTATCTTTAATTTTATATTATGTTAATGGTTTTCAGCCCCTAATGTTTATTCTCTATAATCTTGCAGTGATAAAAGTTAAATATGCCATCGGAGTTGCTTCATTTTAAGGCTATTGCTATAATTAGCTACGAAACAATTCGAATTTGTTACTGTACAGGTAAATGAACAGTGCAAACAAAGCGATTATGTGCGGCAAAGATATTATTGTGGAGTTTTTATCAGAGAAAGCATTTTGTATGTTCGTAAAAACTTAGGACTCTTTAAAGTCAGAAGTGATTTTCATAAAAAAAAATACGTGTAGTAAACACGAAATTGTATTACCTAAATGGAGATTAGTTAAGACCAACAAGCCATTCTTAGTAAACAGCATACGCTTTTATAACAAGCTGCCAAAGGCGGTAACTGAGCTTAGCGAGGGAAAATTCAAAACTCATATTAAGCGTGTCCTTGCCAAAAAAGCGTATTATAAGGTTAAAGACTATGTCGAAGACACGTTTGTTTGGCAATGACTACTTCTGGTAACTCATTAATATTGCTTCTATAAACTGCTCATTCTTGGTTTTAATATTTCTTTTTTTTCTAACACATTGCTAATATTTTTTAAATGATTTAGACTTACTAACTTTTAAATTACTAAGTTTTAAATTACTAACGAAATTAAGGTATTCAACTACCTTAATTTCGTTAGTAATTTATTTTGTTAATATCTCATTTATTGATAGTTGTAATTATTCATATTTTAATTGTTTAATTTATATAGCCTCTTTTTTATAATGTGAATGTGAGATCACTGTAGACTCTAGAAATCCTTCCTATTACGACGACTTACTTTTTATTACTACTTATAACTAGTCTACACTGTTCTTACATAATATCTATTAATACTGTTACGAACGTGAATAATGAAATGCCGGTTTACTAGCAGAGAACTTTATTTACCACATACAATAACAAATTTGTCCAATCAACGAATAACCAAATCACAATTTACACTAGAGTTCCGTTTAGTATCGCTTAGGTCGTTATGAATTATTACTTCACACACTTAGGTATCGCACTCGTTTCGGTGTTGCAAACAAAACTGACTCTCTTACGGTTGGGAGCTCGTATTTATATGTGAAGTCAGGAACATTCTAGATACCGTCGTTTCGAGACCATACCAGAAAATTGTTATCGAATCGCGGCTAATTAATTATTTATATTTATTATTATTTAAAACTTACCTCGTTTCATGCGAATTTCTACTCTATTATTAATTACAGAAGGCACGAATTCCCTTATCTACCTACGTACCTACCTACTAAACTTTATTTAATAATAATAGTGGTAGGTACTTTATGTCCGACTTTTCTAGAACTTGCCAGGCCTGGGGACGTACTTCCATTCTAGAAGTTTCGTATAGCAATTCGTTTTAATTATTTGATCCTACTCTTGATTTCATCGAATATATGGCTTATTTAAGTTTCACGGCGTAACAATGCTGTAATATGGAAATATTGTAACATCAACTCCTTTTTAAAAAAAAGTAACCATGGAGTTTCATGTCGGTTCTTCTCCATCGACCTACTGACGTTTTATAAGTGCCCATAAAGGCCTATGTGAAATAAAAAAAGATTTTGATTTTTTTGAATTTTGATAGCATTGGTTCTATATTCCAACCATTCCTCTCAACATGAAATTGAATACAATGCCATAATATTGGGCATTCTATTCGACTCGCCACCACGCCAAGGATACTATTGCTACTGCCGCGAACACGACTTTGCAGTGACGCAGCTCCTTTTTGCAGGATGGCATGAAAACCATCGACACGTGCGTCCGCAAACATGCCAGATCCACTACAATGCCGCGGCAGCCGCATCAGCATCCTAAAAGCGTTGTTATATTGGACGTGCAGGGTGTTGATTGTCTTCTGCGTATAATTGACCCATAGACTGCACGTGTAAAAGTATTGGCAAAACGCCCAGATCAGTCCCAACAAACATTTGATCGGTCGCCACGACGTGCTTATTTTAATTTTTGGTTCTATACGCTGGTCGTAAATACGTAGCTATCACGTTGATTTGACCGAAAATAGGCCCATTTTATACGGGTCAGTGTCGTAATAGAGTTACACAGCAGTCGCATTAATCACTATTTGATCATGTAGTGGTCGTATAGATGTCATAAGGACTTCTTTTCTTCTTTTCGTCGAGTTATGGTGTTTATTAGTGCAGCTTTGCGGCATTTTATCGAATAACTAGTGTTATCATGACTTGTATAAGGAATTTTGATGTTAAGTGATGAGATAAATGTGGTGAATTGAAACTTAAAAACCAGACTATTAATCTTATACTGTGTAAGAATAATATATATTTTTTATCATTGAATGAGGAGTACTGCCATTTTATTTATTCATTAGGCATTATATTTTATCGTCGAAAGTCGTGTTCAAGTACATTAATCTATTGGGAAATTAATTTTATTGAGTAATATGTACTAGTTTTCTCAATATAATGAATGCGCCTTATAAATTCTTTAAATTAAGCAACATTTTAAAATTTATTTTAACGAAAGTGTTAAAAATTACCTATATACGACTTAGGGTTTACGACACAACGGTAATATAGAATCTAGGCGACTTTTCGTTCCGTGCGCTTATTTTTTATCTGTATATTGTAAATTAAAAGCCATATTAACTTAATTATTAGGGTTCTCTTAAAAAAAAATCTCATATGAAAAACCATTTTAAATATATAATTAAATTAGTGACTTATTTATTGTTGTTTTCAGCGGCAATAAAAAATGATATATAATAAATATAAAGGACATTGATAAGTTTTTAACATATTGATACAGTATATATTTGAGATTGATATCTTCTATATTTTCTGAGGCACGTTTTCATGAAAGTTAAAGATCACTTTGAAGTGTACCAGAGACGGATGTCATTTTAGAACACTTATTTTCAAAAAATAATTTTCCAATTGCCCATTTACATTGTCACGAATTATGTCATTTTTACTAGTTTTGCTTGCGCTATAGTATATCTTAATGATGGTTCCGATTATGAAATATATATACTTTATCAAATCTACCTTTAAAGAATCTGACTCTACTTTTATAGAACCACTAGATCTACTTTTGCGGTTCGAGCAACATCATATCGTTTATAACCACTTTGCATCGAACTCTTTATCTTGAGTTTTAAATAAAATTTTGTGCGGAACCAATTCCAGTTTCATTACAATTGACTTGTCCTGACTGTGGTTGTAATGTTGAAAATTTTTATACACTAATAAGTCATCTAGTCATTAAATAGTAGTATAAAAGTGTTCATATTGACTAAAAATTGTATATGAGTGCAATTTATTACTCTTACACGATTATCACTTAATAGCAGTTTTCGGAACTCTAATACGATTGATGACGGTATAAAAGTCGTGTAGATGTTACTAAGACGACAGCATCGGTTATACCACTGAAAATTGTGTATCAGTCACATAAAATAGTCGGATAGAAGTTTATACGATGTCTGTATACGACTACAAGTTGTGTAAAGATAAGAGGCACTAAGTCATATTTCTCGATAAAAATACTTCAATACGATGTTTAAAGCAGTTCGAGTCGTGTAAATCTTACTTATACGGCTAAAATGTTTATTGGGGTGTTACTTTTACAGCCTTGCTGCAATGTGCAAATCTACGGGCCAACATGTTTCATCGGACAGCCAACGCCCGGCGCTCTCTCTCAATATCCTCGCCATCTGAGAGGTCATCCGTATATATATAGTTCAATTCCCGAATGAAGTCGTCCACTGTTGGACACAGGCCTCCCCACAATGTCGCCACAATGACTGGTCCTGTGCGTCTCGCATCCATCGGATTCCCACGATCCTGACCAGATCATCGGTCCACCTTGTGGGAGGCCTTCCGACGCTGCGTCTCCCAGTACGTGGTCACCATTCCAGAACCTTTCGTCCCCATCGACCATCTGTTCTGCGAGCAATGTGCTCTGCCCACTACACTATACAAATCCACACTATTATTATACATATGTAACGATACGATACGGTAAGCTGAAGTCCAAGGAACGATAAGGAAACGTTGCTCGACTAATTAATAAGGCTTTCATGTGTTACACATGTGTAATTATGAATACCTTGAACGGGAAAGTGCCAACAATATTTTTTCTAAGTATAATAATATCTGTGGTTGTCCAAAGCAATTTACCTCGCATAAATTTCGAGGTAGTAGAGCAGAGACGTTAGGACGCTTTCATTTTCTCGAGCCACCGCAAACTATTTCCTTTGACCTTTTCTCTCGAAAACACAAAGGTTAACTAGGGTCCAGGCAGAGTTACGTGAGGTACCGATACTTAAAAAGGTCAGACTTCTCTAACCTTACCGTGTGTAATGAATGGTCGTGGTTTTATCAATGGGTTACAAGGGTAACTTTGTCAGCGCAATTATCTATGTCATAATATTTATGTCCTGACGTCCTTTTTTTTAAGTTGGGAAATCATCGAGTAACTTATCCCGTTCTAGAGCGGGGCGAGAAGGCGTGTCAGACTTTTACTGACTAGAACCACACTTATGTTCCTTCAGTTGCCCTTTGCGTTCTAAGACCACAGATTTCTCTTTCAAAAGTCCAGCCTCCCTAGCCAAGTTACGATCGTTTCGTTTGCGTCGAACGCCTCGAGTAGGCCACGCCCCCGATTGCTTTATTCTAACGTCATCTCAACGCTCAAATACGTGATCAGAACAAAGGAATCGGAGGCGTAGCCTACTCGAGGCGTTCGTCGCAAACGAAACGATCGTAACTTGGCTTGTAGAAGAGAAGATGGCCCTAATAGGCTTTGGCCCTGCTGGGCTTTTACGGCTTTGCTGATATCTCTTTGAGGTGTGCGTAGAACACTACGCGCCGTCAGTCCTAACGACTTAAGGACAAACAAACATTATTTCTTAGATAAGCTTGTTGAAATTAAGGTGACTGAATGAATATCATTTTGGAAAACGTAACTCTTAGTAACATCATCTAATTTTAAATCAAGAATATTTGCTCTTATCTTTAATGTTATATTAAAAAGACTTCAGCCTTCTAATGTTTATTCTCTGTAATCTTGCAGTGATAAAAGTTAAATATGCCATCGGAGTTGCTTCATTTTAAGGATATTGCTATAATTAGCTACGAAACAATTCGAATTTGTTACTGTACAGGTAAATGAACAGTGCACACAAAGCGATTATGTGCGGCAAAGATATTATTGTGGAGTTTTTATCAGAGAAAGCATTTTGTATGTTCGTAAAAACTTAGGACTCTTTAAAGTCAGAAGTGATTTTCATAAAAAAAAATACGTGTAGTAAACACGAAATTGTATTACCTAAATGGAGATTAGTTAAGACCAACAAGCCATTCTTAGTAAACAGCATACGCTTTTATAACAAGCTGCCAAAGGCGGTAACTGAGCTTAGCGAGGGAAAATTCAAAACTCATATTAAGCGTGTCCTTGCCAAAAAAGCGTATTATAAGGTTAAAGACTATGTCGAAGACACGTTTGTTTGGCAATATCTACTTCTGGTAACTCATTAATATTGCTTCTATAAACTGCTCATTCTTGGTTTTAATATTTCTTTTTTTTCTAACACATTGCTAATATTTTTTAAATGATTTAGACTTACTAACGAAATTAAGGTAGTTGAATACCTTAATTTCGTTAGTAATTTATTTTGTTAATATCTCATTTATTGATAGTTGTAATTATTCATATTTTAATTGTTTAATTTATATAGCCTCTTTTTTATAATGTGAATGTGAGATCACTGTAGACTCTAGAAATCCTTCCTATTACGACGACTTACTTTTTATTACTACTTATAACTAGTCTACACTGTTCTTACATAATATCTATTAATACTGTTACGAACGTGAATAATGAAATGCCGGTTTACTAGCAGAGAACTTTATTTACCACATACAATAACAAATTTGTCCAATCAACGAATAACCAAATCACAATTTACACTAGAGTTCCGTTTAGTATCGCTTAGGTCGTTATGAATTATTACTTCACACACTTAGGTATCGCACTCGTTTCGGTGTTGCAAACAAAACTGACTCTCTTACGGTTGGGAGCTCGTATTTATATGTGAAGTCAGGAACATTCTAGATACCGTCGTTTCGAGACCATACCAGAAAATTGTTATCGAATCGCGGCTAATTAATTATTTATATTTATTATTATTTAAAACTTACCTCGTTTCATGCGAATTTCTACTCTATTATTAATTACAGAAGGCACGAATTCCCTTATCTACCTACGTACCTACCTACTAAACTTTATTTAATAATAATAGTGGTAGGTACTTTATGTCCGACTTTTCTAGAACTTGCCAGGCCTGGGTACGTACTTCCATTCTAGAAGTTTCGTATAGCAATTCGTTTTAATTATTTGATCCTACTCTTGATTTCATCGAATATATGGCTTATTTAAGTTTCACGGCGTAACAATGCTGTAATATGGAAATATTGTAACATCAACTCCTTTTTAAAAAAAAGTAACCATGGAGTTTCATGTCGGTTCTTCTCCATCGACCTACTGACGTTTTATAAGTGCCCATAAAGGCCTATGTGAAATAAAAAAAGATTTTGATTTTTTTGAATTTTGATAGCATTGGTTCTATATTCTTGCAATGCGTCTTGCGAGCTCGATTGGCTAGATTTTTATGATGTGACGTTTTGTATTTGAGGCCTAAATAAAATCTATCGTAAATACTTTGTTTTTATCTGTCCCACCAAATCGTTAACTATTTACACGTAAAAAACTTACAGTATTCTTTCAATGTTAATTAATATGAAAATATTAAATTTCGTTAGAACCTGTCGTCAATCATCGATATTCGATATTGCTTACAATGTTCTTCAGAACAAAAAGAAGCTGCCAGTGCACACAGTTTAATTGTTGCATACACGTGCTGTAGTATAATTTATAAAAAAATACAAAGGCCTTTGCTTTGACGCTTAGTGCACATTTAATAGGTGATTACTACCAGAGGCATGCGAGCAATACAAGTAAATAAGCCCGGCTTGATGTCAAAATATTACCTTACATCCCATAATATATCATATAGCATGTATGATCATAAATGTTAGAAAACAACAAATTAAATAAAACACTAATTTTTTTAATTGCTTCGCGCACCAACGCGGTTACGCTAAGTGGCCCTTTGCAGAGAATAGATGGCTCTTATATAGTTTATGTCATTTATGA
The DNA here is from genome assembly GCA_949316375.1 of Mythimna vitellina. Classification (NCBI taxonomy): domain Eukaryota; kingdom Metazoa; phylum Arthropoda; class Insecta; order Lepidoptera; family Noctuidae; genus Mythimna; species Mythimna vitellina. The sequence goes on along the minus strand of OX438703.1, from coordinate 7,880,862 downwards.
TACAGGTATGATGTTTACATAATTTCTATCATATTATTAACAAATGAAAATGTAGCAATTAAAATCAGCATTACAGCAAGAAATTTTGCACTGATGATACGTGAGTAGTACTGGGTTCCTTGACTTGCCCCTATAAAGATATCTGGTACGCCACTGATTACTCCTTCTGAAAATGAGTTATGCACGCAGTCATGGCGCTGCAAGCAGTAAGCATAATCTCTTGAACTTCGAAATAGTAAAAGCTTAACTCCACAACTTACCAAATTGTAAAGTAAAACCAAATTGCTACAGCAATAATATCGTTACTGCACTGTCTTTTTATAACGCTATGTCGTGTGTAAGTTTTACTTACATCTGCGCTTCTTCTCAGAGTATTAACATAAAAGAGAGACAGTTACAGAAGTATACACGTAAAGTGCACTCACGGATACGATAGAGATATCGTATCCGTAAGTGCACTTTACCGGTAAAACCATGGACTGGTTGTACCGGTTGCGCTTGAGACGAGTTTCATATAGCGTTTCATTCAAAACAATAAATCAAACAACTAGATATTACGTGTGCCACTACTACGATAGTTTTTGTGCATAAGCCAAAGTTGACAACCCTAACGCGACCGTCAAGCGTAGGTATGAAAAGTGAAGTATATACAATGAGATTTATTTCTGCACTTCTTTGTTTTGTGGTTTTATCGGCAAGGGCAACATTGCATACTTTTCATTTGTGCTGAATTCGTACGCATAAAGTTGGGTTTTAAAATTTTACTGCACAGACGCACTGAAGCTGCAAAGTCAGTAAGTATAATTAAGTTAAGAAGAAAGATAACTTAGTTGGTTTGTGTCACAAGAAATACCAACTTAGTTTGTTTTAAGGTATCAGCAATGTCGTTATTGTAGGCAAAATGCCCGACAGTATTACAATCCATACATTTACGGATCCTCTTGATGACTAACAGTTAAGTTTATTAGTAAACAGACCTATTGTAGGTATATTTGGAACCCATTTTCCCGATATGGGTTTGATACTATTTCTATCCCGATTGTATCCAGTAACCGCAATCTAGAGATCCTTGGATTGTGGTTGTTTGTAATCAACATGCCTGTTGTAGTTTATGAGACAATAGATGTACATTCGCATCGGTGAACATATACCGTTGTATAATAGGGGTTATCTGTCTTATTGTTCTAAAAATATATCAATGTTTTTGAACCAATATTCTTGTATGAGTGAGGATATTGTTTCTTTATAGAAGGGGCGCCAAACTAGGGATTTCACGCGTTACTCGAGCACATCACAAAATCATAATATGGGGAGAAACCTTGCACCCTGTAATGTACCCTACCGTATATGAACCCTTAATATAGTAGGGTTTTTTTTTATTCGGTGGGAAAACCATCTTATGACATCCCCGCTCTTTGGCGGAACGGGAGATAGTGTCAGACTTTTACTGACTAAAAACCCACTCCTGTTCCTTCGTTGCCTTCGTCCCAGGGCCCCGAGTTTCGCTTTCACACTACCCGTGGCCCCAGTAGGCTTCGACCCTGCTGGGCCCCTGCGATTTGCTGACATCTCCTTGAGGCGCGCGGGGAACAGTACGCGCCGTCGACGACTTGGGCTCGGTCCGGACGGTTACCGGACGGTCGGACGGCGAGCCACCCATTGCTCGCCGTCTGCAAGCCCGCGCCTAGTGTTAAGGTAGCTCCTCAGATTAGTAAAATAAACGATGCCGATGATGAGAAGGCTCTCGTTAGGCAGCTGAATCCCGTTGATTCAGCAGCAATTTCAGGTGAAAATTAACTGTAATATGTATGTATTTCAAAATATATAAGTATGTTGTCTAGTATCCATAGCTCAAGCTTTACTTAGTTTGAGACTAGATGGCATTGTGGAAAGTTGTAAAACTTGACAGTTTTGCCACCCATCAGAACATTTATGACATTCACATAGTTCCTCATATTTTACGTGAGTCCACTATCCTCTCTTGATGTTTTTGCTTTATGTTTTCACGTTAACCCGAAAAGGTTAACCTGTGTTCCTTCGTAATCCTAATTAAGGTAGGATGAATTTTCCGGCTTTAGGTTGAATACCGTTCACACACTCATTTGTGATGCTAGCGTGGGTCGAGTCGACTCATGAAACCAGATTGGTGAATTCTTTAAAGTGTTTGTGTTTTATTAATTAAAATTACTAGCTGCTGTCAGCGGGTTTGACCGCGTTATGGTAGAAAATTATCTCAAAGGAACATATTTTTAGGATAAATATATATGGTCTACCCGTGTACTAAGTTTTATTGTAATCCGTTTAACCATTCGAACGTGAAGAAGTAACGAACATACACAGACACCCTTATTTTTTAAATAGTAGGTACAAAAAAAAGAACTCTATCCGTACTCATTACTAATCATAATTTAGTAGACAAAAGTAAAAAAAATAAAATAAAAAATTGTCGTAATTGGTAAATTCAGAATAGAATCAATCATTCTACTACAAAAAAATACTGCGCGCAATGTTTTTCCATTTTGGTCGTCATTTATTCATTTATAAATAATATCAACAAAATCAATATATCCATAAATTAAGTGACATTTTAGGATATAAACAAACGCTAAAACTTTGCTGTTTATAACTATTATTTATTGAAACTTTACATAAATAATAACAAGACCTTTTCTAATAAGCTCTTTAGGTATTTTTTTATTTGTAATAATTAAAAAACAGGAGCGTATACACATACACACAGAAACTGTCGCCTCTCTAATATTAGTATAATTCACGTTACAAAAACTAAATTTTTCATTTTCCAGCTATAAATAGAGAGTTCATTAATTTTAAACGCACGATGTCTCACAGTATTCCACAAATTATTATTATTTTTTTTAATTGATATAAACCAGTGTTTGACTGCGATCCCACCTGATGGTATGCGGAGATGCAAACATTGATGGTCAGGCGCACTAGTTTATTTAGAGTATTCACTCTAGCCTTGAAGACACCTAAATTATAGTTGGACGGGAAGACAGCAGCAGGCAAATCGTTCCAGTCCTTCGATGTACGCGGTATAAACGACGAAGCGAAACGTTTAGTCCGGACCGTTGAAGTTTCAACAACGTAAGGGTGGATACTTGCTGTTCGTCGGGTTGTCCGATGGTAGAAAGGAGATGGCGGAATCATGTCATGCAATTCCCGCGTACACTCTCCAAAATGTAACCTGTAAAATACCAATAGGCTGGCTAATCTGCGCCTGTGCTCGAGGCTTTGTAGATTGGACTTAACCAAATCTGGATCCCCAATTAGCCTCTTCGCACGCCTTTCCACTGAGTCCAAAGCTGCTAGATGGCATTTTGCAGCACCAGCCCATAGCGGGGACCTGGCAGGTATCTCTCTATAACTGTGCTATCGTCTGCATACCATCAGCATCATACGTCGGCATCAGCAGATCATTAATATGCAGCAGGAAAAGAGTTGCAGAGAGAACTGACCCCTGAGGAACTCCGGCATTAGTCGTCATGGGTTCTGATGAGCATCCATCGACAACAACTCGGAGAGACCGTTCACTCAGGAAGTCCTTTACCCAGTTAGTCAGACCAGGGGAAATGCCGTACGCTGGAAGCTTACTCAAAAGGCTGGCGTGCCCTAATCAGTCGAAGTCTTTTCAAATGACACAGAATGTAACATGAAAAGCTTCATACAAGAAAGTTGTAATAGTGTCAGCAAACAGTTAAAACGCTTTTGTTTAGCGCTACACCTTAACGTCTCCTCAGTGTTTTGTTAATGAACGACAAACTTCAACAACGGCTGCATTGTGCTCGTTCATTCCAACTTACAAAGCACTTGTTTCTCTACGATGTGCCGTGAGAACTATTCTGCTGAACGATGTTACTGGCGCTGTTGTAAAATAGTAGGTATATTTCGATACAAGTGGAGAAAGTTTGTCATAACTACCGAAGCGGCATTCACCCGAGCCACAAGCGAGGGTGTTATGGCGCGGAGGTCTGCAGTGACATATTTCCACATGTATCAAACGACGTTTTTCAATACACTTACGTAGACATGTATTAACGGAGGTCAACGTGCGGCTCGTGGAAGTTGACATTCGACTAGCCTGATACAATAAATGTGATAAAATTGTAACGGGGCCAGCACGTGCACTTTTCCCCACTAGTGTAAAAAACAGTATATTGCGTGCCTAAAATCGGTATGGCTTTCGAAAAAGCGTATTGAAAAATAGTTTTTTACAACATATTTGCAACTTTTTCTTTACACAAATTGTAAACTTTATGCAAATCTAGGGCGAGATGACGGCCATTACAAAATGCATAACAAAGTTAGTCCGAAGAAGTTTTTGTTTGCAAAACTTATAATTATTGAATTTGAAAACGTTCTTTTTCAGTTTCAATAACTACGCTTTCATGACACATTAAATAGTTAGATTATTAGTAAGTAAAACACAGTTGTTGGGCTTTAAGAAATTTTGTTTTTCAGTTTGTAGCAGCACTACAGGGAACTACATTAGACGATGCACACGTGGGCCACGCCTGATTTGTACGTAGAGTCGCGTCGCGTGGCGTGGATCTTATGTAGCTATAAGTCTAGTTGCCATAATGTATGGAGATCGACTCGTCCAGATCGGCGTACGTGGCCCATGTGTGCCCATGTAGTTTCTACCTTTAATGTTGTATTCATTTGTTCAACCCACCGCACTGTACACCTACATACTTGCCTACTTACCTATTTCTATTCTCACCAAAACTCTCTCGCAGTCTCATCCCATCTTACATAAACCGCTCGTCATCACAACATTGCCATAATATGCGTAAAGGTATCTCCAACACCAGCGTCATTCCAGGAATATGTACTGTGCGGTGCTCGGTGCAGCGATAGGTTTATTAGAGGCAGATCATAGAGCCCTCCATCATCTTGTGCGATTGCAGTGCTTCTAGCTAGACAAAGGTCTACCTAAACTAGAGAGCCCAAAGTATCCAGCTACATCTGCAATTTGAAGCACCTTAACGCCACTCTAAACGTGTCCACCTGCTGGGTCTAAATACTTCGAGGATAAAGAGAACTATCGAGCATTATTATCACAGCATTTACAATGTATTTCTCCGCGGTCTTACATCCTAGGTGACGTCACTTTGCAGATTGGATGGATGCCCAGCACACAGTATTTATAGCGACACTATTTATGTACACGTGGTTTTGATTGCATTTAATTTACTGTAAACAAAGAATGACAGTTGTAATGTTAATTTTTTTAATTTAGGTCAATAGAGTTTGCGTTGGTTTTCATGGTATTGTTTTTTATTACAAGCCCTCAAATAACGTACTTGCGTATAAAAGCTCTACAATGTTTCTCTCTATCTACGTTGACAGCGGCACGATTACACGGTATCAATAAAATTCAAATGTGCGGTTTATTTTAGTGATTTATGCTAATTGTAGCTCGTTGACTCGATTATCCTGCCTGGCACATTGTTCAGTGGAATATGCGTTAGCTAGCCTAGTCGCATACTCATCTTTGTTAATAAAATTAAGGTAAATAAAATCAAATGTTAAATACTATATTCCTATGTAAGTATATTGAGATCTTAAGGGGATGCAACTCGACATACATTTTCACTGTTTTTCATACAACCGCTCTTACGCGATTATGACGTTATTATATATTTTTCACTAAATATTTTTTGGAAACACAGTATATTGTGGATATTATCTAGCCTTCTATTTGAATCAATTAAATATTTGTAAAACTAATCCAGTAAAGACCTCTGAAAATCTGCTATTTTGCATGAACTTTGACAATTCATAATTGATACACATAATTGATATACATGAATAACAGAAGCCTAAAAATTCAAGAAAATTAATTAAGATTCTGAATGACGACAATTTGATTTAAAAACTTTTAAGGGTTTAAAAAAAACACGTGTCCGTCGTGTTTTGTAAAATATTCGAGAAAATCACGAAATTGCTGTATGCTAACAGAGTTTTCAGGCGTTATCTCTCTTATTTCACGTTGCCTTTTCGTCAAACATCGCGTTGGACAAACGACCCTCTTAAACTGGTCGGAGGATATTTCTTCCTCATCGACGTGCTGGTGGTGGTGTCGTGAGTGGCGAGAAGTACGAGCTCAACGCAATAGCAGCAACTAAAATTACTTGACTCACAGATGAAGCAGGTCCTGGTCCAGGCTGCGAGGTGGAGTTGAGCGATGAATCCGAAGATGTTGGCTGTGTGTTAAGCTGCTGTGTCCAGAGACTGTGCTGAGTAGAAAAGTCATCATTTTCATTGTTTCATGATCTCACAGTTAACCCCTCGGGCTCCCCGGGGTATTATTATTACATAATTGCGCGTCTTTACGTAAATCAGCAAAAAAAAAAACCCTTTCTGGATTTTTCTAGGAAAAACAAAGATATAGAAACCAAAATTTTCGGCTAAATAAATTTCGTATAAACGTGTACAAAACGACAATTAAGTGTTTTTCAAGGTCGTTCAAGTTGTACAAACGTATGTGCAATCGGCATTCGAGGTGTTGACCGAAGTTAAGCATTAAGTAGTTTGTAGATGGACAGTGAAATGTATCTAAAAAACTCGACGTGGCTCTAAAACTACCTAACTCTCGACGGCAAATGAGTGCGAGACTTGGCAGCATTTTTAAACTTAAAATGTTTTTGATTTTTGATGGGATTTAGTGAAAACTTTTCAAGACGAAAATTAAATTTTCATCGTTTTCTTGTAGGTGGGAAAATCATCTTATGATAAATTTTCGTCGTCAAAACGTATCAATTTAAGTCCATTTTTAACCGACTTCAAAGAGAAGGAGGTTCTATGTTCGGCTGAATAGATTTTTTTAATGTATTTTCACCGATTTCTCGGTCAATTGTGGACCGATTTTGAAAATTATTTTTTTGACTGAAAGGTTATGCTTTCAAATTGATCTCATAGTAATATTGTTATGATCTGATCATGAACTTCGAAGATATCGAACAGAACTCCTCATAGGATCACAGCAGTACCGTCGTAACAAGTAAAATTGCTTTATTTATACGTGTAGTCGATGACTGACTGAAAGAAAAGGGAGCGGGGATATATCGAACTGATATGATGATAAATCCGGAATGTTGGCACTGGAACTCTGTAATAAATTAATGTAACCTAACCGTTTTCGGGATTATTAGAATTGTCATGATATGCACTCCGGCTCTATAAGGTATTTAAGTTTGGCTGAGGGGTACTTTTTAGTAATAGTGAACTAAAAAGTGAAAAATAAAAACTATTAAAAAAAAATACAACCAACTTCAATGTAAAAAAAAAAAACAAAGAAAAGTGCAAAATAACTTTTAATCTCGGAAATCAGTGTTAAATAACGAAGAGACAAAACTATTATAGAAACACCGACTTCCGAAATTAAAGTTATTTTGCACTTTTCAGTGTTGTTTTTTAATATTGAAGTCGGTTGTATATTTTTTTGTAAAAAGTTTTATTAGTCGGAATCCACAAAAAGTTATAAGTAGACTTGAAAGACGTACACAGTTAAATTAATTCGGTGGTATTTGAGAATTCCGTTTGACTTTTACAATACTCCAGGAAAATTTGAAAGAGCTACTTCATTTCTGTTTAAACTGTTGTAAACTTTCATCATCATCATCATCATTTCAGCCGAAAGACGTCCACTGCTGGACATAGGCCTCCCCAAGTGTCGCCACAATGAACGGTCCTGTGCGTCTCGCATCCATCGTACTCCCGCAACCGTTACCAGGTCATCGGTCCACCTTGCAGGAGGCCTTCCAACGCTACGTCTTCCGGTACGTGGTCGCCATTCCAGAACCTTTCGGCCCCAACGGCTATCCGTTCTGCGAGCAATGTGCCCTGCCCATTGCCACTTAAGTTTGGTGATTCTTCGTGCTATGTCGCTGACCTTGGTTCTCCTGCGGATATCCTCATATGTCATTACTGGCAACACGCACTGGTCATAGACTTTCGTCTTGAGACACTGTGGTATATTGGACGAGAAGATACCGCGCAGCTTCCCGAACGCTGCCCAGCCCAAAAATCGAGGTAGAACATCTATTAATTTTAAAAAAGTACTTAATATTCAGTGTCACTCCCAATTAGCAGCAGTGTAGCCCTATATCCGATTGTAAATTCAGTGAACATCGCCTCTTTGCGTCACTATTTAAGTTAACCACAATTCAGCAGCGAGAACAGTTTCCACTAGACCGCTTAAGGTGTAGTTTATTTGTTTAGTTCAACTTGATTACAGCATTCGATTTGGTGCACATTTAGGTATTTCGCTTTAAACAGTTTGTTATTAGTTGGGCTTTTTTTTAAGTGGGACTTGGGGTCGGTCCGGACAGTTACCGGACGATTGGACGACAAGTTACCCATTGCATTATTAGTTGGGTGCAATTTATTTGTTTACAACCAGTATCGGCACGTATCTGTAGGAAAAACTAAGTATAATCGTCTTTGTCGAAGGACAAGCAAAATCAGCTGAAAATTATAATTAAAAAAAAGGTTAATATTTTAAATGATTATATTTGTTTAAACTAGTTTTAAGAATTACAAATATATAATCATTGTAATATGAAAAGAAAAAAAAATTAAAGTTATTTTAATTTTATTATAATCGGTTTTAAAATAACTTAAAGCTACTACGAATTCTCTTTATGTCAGAAAAGAAGGAAAAAAGGAAGCATTAGGTACTTGAAATCAAATGATTTCAAAAAAATCTCTTGGTACTGACTGTGCGATCCATCAGATAGATTGAGACCTTTTTGCCAAATGAAATAACTGGGTTTGTGCAGAAAATTTCGCCTTTAAATTTTTTGCCTCATCGTTTCTACCATGTACATCAATGGATTGGAACAATTTGCCTGTAGCGGTCTAGGCGTCCGATTATAATTTAGGTTTCTTTGAGGCTAGAGTGAATACTCTCTTAATAAACTAGTGTATTATCAACGATTGCATCACTGCTTACCATCAGGTGGGATCACAGTCAAGTACTAGTTTATAACATTAAAAAAATACCTATTTTTTCAAAAATTTAAATACTAATATTACTTATTTGTATGTGCAGTAGACTCACTGTGAACAGAACACAGAAACACTTCTACAAAATATTTGTTACATCTAAATTGTAGTTGTACGCACAAATAAACTGTTTGAACTTGTATTTGTACTTACTTTTGCAACGTTTGTAATCAAGACCCAGCGTGGGCTTTTAGCCAAAATAATTATCTAATAGTCTCAAAATAAAATTAAGCCCGTAATACGCGCTTCCTCGCGTCGCCATCAAGCCGCACCGTCTGGAGAATCCTCTCTTACTAATGAATAAATGAAATTAACCCTGTCGTGTTCTTGTCGCACTATTTAACGTGGATATACTAATTCATGGATTTTCGTAACAAATTATTTGAGTAATTGTTTTGGTTTTTGAGAGGTGGAGCTGAATTGATGTTTGATAAGAAAGGGGATTGAAACTTTTCCCATACATTGCTGGCATATATTTTTCTTTTCTTTTCACCTAAAGTGTAACCTAGGCCATATCTTAAAGGACTGTATGATAAATCAATAGCAAAAAGAATTATGTTTATCAACCGTAACCAAACGCAGTTAGACACAATTTAGTATATTCCTATACTTTGTTATCAGGAGTTATTTTTCTTAAATAAAAATATTGTATGTATAATACACCTAAAATCTAACCTAAAATCACATCTACCAGTATCAAATAGCAAGTTTGCTGCAGTCACAAATTGACGCTAGCCGGTGTATGTATAATTAGTTCGTGACTCATTACACTGCTTTTTAGATGTCAACTCACCACATGCGTCTGTTTACGACGTTAACTTAAAAGCCAGCAGTTACCCACATCATAGCTTCGCATCTGCACTTAACAACCCAACGAAAACTGCTGACTCATCCGAGAACGATCTCTTCTTACATTTTACGAGCATTTTAATTTACTATTTATTTATTTATTACCACATAAAAATACAGGACATATATTTAAAAAACAAGTGAGAAATTGGTATTTTAATCAGACAGGGCAATGTCTTGCAGGCAACTTTTGGATCCTTTGGACCAAAGGGTCTCCTATCGAGATTTAAAGCTGTTAATGTACAAACATCAGTAATAATACCAATAAGACATAATAACAGTAAATACATCCATTTAGCACTAAGTTATATATTACTAGAATATCAAATATGTAATTAAGTCAGGAGAAGAAAAAATTAAGTTAAAGTTAATGCTTCTTCACCATTTTTAAAACGTCAGTAGCTTTTTAGCACGCCTCACTTCTATAGGTTCATACACACATTTCACAAACGATCAGCTTGAATTCAATATAACACAATTGCATGCAATATTTTGTACAACCACTCCGCCTTCTCATTCATCATATCTCTCATGATATTCATAAAATATGCGGAACCACGGGAGAGCGCATACTGAATTATTGTTCCGCTAATTTATTTATTGGCGGTAAGAATATGGAGCGAGACTAGTGACAGTTTTTCAATACTGCTAAAGTTACTCAGCCATTTTTTAATTTTATTTTTTAATTTTTTTTTTTTTGTGTTGAGTATATATGTGGATGGGAGGAGAGGGAGAAGGAGGCCAAAAAAAAGATGGATGGATTGTGTGAACAGTGATATGGAAGAAAAGGAAGTTAGTGATAGTATGACGGTTGACAGGATAGAATGGAAGAAAAAAACGTGTTGCGCCGACCCCAAATAAGATGGGACAAGGGCAGGAAGATGATGAATACTCCAAGTGTTTGGTTTCTGAACTATAAACTGAAAAAGGTGACCTTTAGATTTATATGACTACTAGTGCACCATTTTTCAACACTGTATAAGTGTAGTTAAATAAAATGTAAACTATTAGTATAAAGCTGAAGAGTTTGAGCGTATTCGAATTAAAAATCTCTAAATTACATTTTATTCTTTTAGATTACCTTTTTGTCGAGGAAGCCTACAAGTTATATACCTCACGCTACGACCCACAGAAGTGGAGCAGTAACCAAAGTTACATTTATTGACAACGATCGACGATTGCATTATTGCTTACAAACAGGTGGTATCGCAGTCAAGCACTAGATTACATAAAATTAAAAAAATAATAAATGTCAAGTTCTTTTCGCTTACTGGCACTGCAAATATGTATATCTATACTTATTTCAACACTAGTAGGTATTCGGAAAACATCCAAGTTCAATGTTTAGCGAAAATTTAAATTCCAGGATACCACAGACTTCCGATTTCCCTCCATTCGTTTCAACAAGGCGCCATAGGGAACCTAGTTTTGTATCCTGAACCCAAGTAACGAGAACTGCTTCCATGTACTGCGTCTTCCAGTACGTAGTTGCCACTCCAGAACCTTTCGGTCCCATCGACTTAAAGAATATTTTGGCTTATTCCTAAAAACAAAAACTTGTTCTCTTTTTGTGCCTCTCGAGTTACTAGTGAAAAACATTTTCAGTTTATATTTCAGCGTGGTTACGGAATGTTAGCGTTCACTTAACATTTTTTTATATTCGCTTTTTGTGACCTACATTGGTATTCCTCTATTCTTTTTATTTCAGCTTTACATAGTTGTACGAAAGCAGCTCTAAAATTAGGTCGATACTCAGAAGTTTTGTATATTGGGAATAATTCTATTTCTTCGCACCATTCGTTTTCGTAGAAACAAGTTAGGGTGCTCACTGGCTCAGTATTGTAGTATCGGCACCATTAATAAATAATAATATAGTCAGATTACACTTTGTGTAGATTGCCGCTAAAGAGTAACGCTAACTTGACACGATGACGTAGAACGAAGAATCGCCAAACTGAAATGACCCTGGGCAGGATACATTGCTCGCAGAACAGATGTTCGATGGGGCCGAAAGGTTCTGCTCCTTTAGCCAAATTACAACCGTTCTCCAATCGGTAACTACTCGTTGTTAGCAATTGTAGAAAACGATAAGTTGGTAGCCATGTTGGCGCACCTGAGTCGTCCGCTCATTCTACAAAATCGGTCTACAATAATAAAGGATGTAGCGTTGAATATTGTAGAAACGATAACAATTAATTCTATCATTTGGAACGATGTGAACTTGGATATGAATTTTCGATTCGTTTGTTCTGACTACGTGACTTAACGTTGAGATGATGTCATTCCCATACATTTGATTAGTTTCCGACTAGCGTTAACGATTGCAGATTATCAACTTGGTTAGGGGAGCTGGTGTGGAATACGTATACCAGAAGTCGCAACGTTTGAAGACCTCCCACAAGTTGGCCGATGACCAAGTAAGAGTGTTGTATCTTGTTGTCCGTCTGTCTATATGTTCTTCTATCAATAACCTTATTTCAGGAATGTGTGGAGGTATTAAGCTGAAATTAATATCAAATAATCATAAAATAAAACAATAAAAAGTCAACGCTATCTCAACTTTATGACACACTAGTGACCCGCCCTGGCTTCGCACGGGTGCATTACTGCTACCACCGCAACCGCTATGTCCCTGCATTTTAAATCTGTAATATTATTGTGACCTAGAATCCTAAAATTTATTTATTTATTTATACTTCATGCACATAAAAGTACAGAGGCGGACTTAATGCCTTAGGCATTTTCTACTAGTCAACCTTTGGGTGATGCAGAGAAGAATAGTGCAAAAAAATAAAATAAAAATAAAAAATTATTGAAAAAAATGTAATAAATAACAATAATAATATTTTTTTATAAAATTAATTATTTATTTTTATTTTTATATAAAATTTTGCAAAAATCAAGGTTGTATAGTACAAGTAAAAGGTGTGAATACTATAAAGTACTTACAGCACAAAATAATTACTATTTGTGATTCGGAAAAATGACCAAGACTCGTTTTGGGAATAGAACTATTTAATTACATAGGAAAGTAAGAGTTCAACTCGCACTTGACTAGCTTCTTGCACTTAAAACGAACTCAATACGGGCAAAAAACTGACTTATTACAAACCGCTTTGACTTTTTGCAAAGGCTTTTACAGTATTCTTTTTATTATCCATAATGGTTCAGCACGTCTCCGCTCCATTAATAACAGCCAGACACAGACTCGACAGCGCGACGGACGACAGTGAACACTTCATTATTTTCAACAAGACTCGAATGTAAGTATTTCGCCAATTATGGACGACAATTTTTCTTCTCGTAATCAGTAAACTTCTTATCATAGAACTTTTCAAAGTAACATATGACTTTCGAGTACTCATCTACACGAAGCAAAGTGTGATCTGAGCTTACTGGGCCTCTTCAAGCACCCATCCACACGAGGCGTACAACGGACTAATGTTCTGGGCCCTATCGATTCTTTACTCTTAACAAGGACTCCAGAATCTCTAGTGTTAAGTGTTAAAGGCTACAAACCTCCATCTTTATGTCAATATGTCATAGGTTACTTTTAGGCAAGCGCGCTTCATCGTCAAACGCATTTTTAGGCAAGCGCGCTTCATCGTCAAACGCATCGTCGCTTTCCATCGGGTGAGAATTATCTCTCGGTTGTGACTACTAAGCCACACCCGATCATCACGGTTTTCAAGCGTGAGCCTATTAATATTAAAAAAAATTGGGTAAGTGCGTGTCAGACTCGCGCACTGAGGGTTCCGTACTAACTTACCTATGAAAACAGTTCAATTCCCGAATTGAATTACGAAAAATTTTCCGAATCACAAAAAATAGTTATTTTTGTGGCGTTACTACTAATTTACAGTTTTCAGATTTTTTCCTTTAATTGTGCTATGATATCTTGCTTCATGGCAAACTTCAGGATTCTAGGTCAACGGGAAGTACCCTATAAATTCAGATTCCCCAGAGACTGTCGAATTAATATATACGGCTTTGCGACATAAACTGCCGTATCTTTTTTTTCGTTAACTCAGGAGTTTTATTTTTTTCTCTATCTTCAAGGGGCTGCAGATCTGAGTATATGGTTAAAATTTCAACTCGATACCTCTAAACATTCCCGAGATAAAGAATTTTGACAGACAGGCAGACAGACAGACGGACCACGAAGTGATTCTATAAGGATTCCGTTTGTACATTTTGAGCTACGGAATCCTAAAAAATCAATAAAGGACTTATAGGTGGTAAATTATAAAATAACTTCTCCCGTCTGTGTGGTGGGCGAGGAGTGTCTGACTTCTTTAAAAAAACTATAAAACCCACCAGTGTTCTTCCAGTTGTGCTTTCCTTTCCAGGGTAGCAGACGTCGGCCCTAACGGGACCCGACACCAGGCACGTGGAACACAACGCGCTATCAACCCGCGTCTGGACGTTATCAAAAAGTGAGGTATTGTACGCCGTCCGCAAGGACGCGTTGTGCGACTCCCAATGCCCAGACCGTCCTACGGAAGAAACAGTGTGACTAGCTAAAATCTAATAAAGTGTGACTAGCTAAGATCTTATGAAACGGTGAGGTATTGTACGCCGTTCGCAAGTAGGCGTGGTGCGACTCCCGATGCCCAGAGCATCCTACGGGAGAAATAGTGTAACTAGCTAGGATTTAATATTGTGTGACTAGCTAAGATCTTATGAAACGGTGAGGTATTATACGCCGTCCGCAAGTAGGCATGGTGCGACTCCCGATGCCCAGAGCATCCTACGGGAGAAATAGTGTAACTAGCTAGGATTTAATATTGTGTGACTAGCTAAGATCTTATGAAACGGTGAGGTATTGTACGCCGTCCGCAAGTAGGCGTGGTGCGACTCCCGATGCCCAGAGCATCCTACGGGAGAAATAGTGTAACTAGCTAGGATTTAATATTGTGTAACTAGCTAAGATCTTATGAAACGGTGAGGTATTGTACGCCGTTCGCAAGTAGGCGTGGTGCGACTCCCGATGCCCAGAGCATCCTACGGGAGAAATAGTGTAACTAGCTAGGATTTAATATTGTGTGACTAGCTAAGATCTTATGAAACGGTGAGTTATTGTACGCCGTCCGCAAGTAGGCGTGGTGCGACTCCCGATGCCCAGAGCATCCTACGGGAGAAATAGTGTAACTAGCTAGGATTTAATATTGTGTGACTAGCTAAGATCTTATGAAACGGTGAGGTATTGTACGCCGTCCGCAAGTAGGCGTGGTGCGACTCCCGATGCCCAGAGCATCCTACGGGAGAAATAGTGTAACTAGCTAGGATTTAATATTGTGTGACTAGCTAAGATCTTATGAAACGGTGAGGTATTGTACACCGTCCGCAAGCAGGCGTTGTGCGGCTCCCGATGCCCAGAGCGTCTTACGGGAGAAATAGTGTGAGTAGCTACGATCTAATAAAGGCAGTTTTTTAACAGGGCGTGATGCCATTATCTAGACTGATCTCTGTTATTTTGCTTTAGAAATGGTAACATTGAACTTAAAACGATTAGTTAATTAAGAATCATACTAGTGAGAGTATGTTTCACAGTGTGTGTGTTGTCAGTGTGTAGTGTTGTATGTTACACTTAAATAGGAGTTAAAGTTAGCAGTTTCTGATAAAATTAAACCGCGAGATTTAATCTTTACTGATATTTACTCTGATATGTTCACAGACAGAACCTCAGATATCTAGTGTAAGGCGAAGCTTGCGTAATCACCTAGACAGTAATAACACTTAACTTGGCTTTCAGAAACAGTTATTCGTCTTAAGGCAGAATTCACCAATAAAACTAGTCGCGTTTTAACGTTTGGCTCACATAATCGCGTTTAGCCGCTGTCACTAGTGTCACTTGTCTGTATTTTTCTTATGTCGTATTTTTACAAGTGACACTGGTGACATCGGCTAAACGTGATTATGCGAGCCAAACGTTAAAACGCGATTAGTTTTATTGGTGAATTCCGCCCTTAGGTAGGTATTTCTGTAAGCGTGTTGGTATATTCTATACAAAATTTAGACATTTTCATAATGTAATTCTATTCTGTTCACGCTTGATGAAAATTTAATATTGAAATGTGATTTTTCAAATAGCTAAGACAGGTTGGTTACGAGAAAATGAAAAATTACCTCATAAAGAATTCACTTTAACGTAATTTATTGCATCGGGTTAGTAATAAGTTTTTACTTTGAGATCGGTGCCCAACTGATACCATTATTACGAGTACTTTTTTTTACCTAGAACTTGAATAGAGTTTCATGCACATTTATTTTCAATTGAGATCTACGCTTTATAACGTGCAAATGTCTTCATATTTAGGGTGATTGACCGACCTTGATGATACAAAAGTACCTGTAATTTTAACTAAGTGGTAAGGGTTTGAAATGCAGATATAATAAAATAATATTCCACAACTACCACACATCGCCGTCTAGTCTCAAGCTAAGCAGAGCTTGTGTTATGAGTACTAGATAACAGATAAACTTACTTATATATTTCTAAATACATACATATTATAGATAACAGAATAAATGACCATGCTCATCACACAAACATTTGTCCTGGGTGGGAACCCACGACCTCCGGCATAGCAGTCAGGGCCACTAACTACTAGACCAACAGGCCACTCAAATTATGTATAATTTTGTTTAGACAAAAAGCGTAAAATATCATAGTGAATTAAAATTAATTGTTAATTTAAACGTTACAAGTGAAGTTAATTTTACATTTGTCGATACTCCGGTAAATACAAATCCTTTTCCGAAAGTCGACAGAGATATTCCCAAAACCAATTTATTTGTTCCTCGATCGGGCTGAACGTGAGTGTAGCTCGTGTATATTTATGATTTATTTGATATTTCGTTAACGTTTTTATGAGTTCCTCAGAAGGGTATAAAATACGACCTACATTTTAATATGTATTGAAAAGACTTTACTAGTTTTATTGACTTAAGAAAGTCTTCGCACAGAATCGTTGAAGCAATGCGAAGACAAAATAAAAAATTGATACAAATATTGGTTTCGGTAGGGTAACGGCCCAATCAAAATGTTATCATATCATGTTTTGTTTTTAGAAGTACTCATTAAAAAAATAAAACCTCAGATATATTTTTTTCTCGGGTTGGAAATTCGTCTAATGACATCCCCCGCTCTTAGGCGGAGCGGGGGATAGTGTCAGACTTTTACTGACTAAAAACCCACTTCTGTTCCTTCTTTGCAATTTTTCCAGTACCCCGGGGATCTCTTTCGCATCACCCATGACCCCAGTAGACTTCGACTCGGCCTCACGACTTGAGAGCCGTTCTACGAACTCAAATTTGTATTATTTATAATGTGCTATTAATTTTCGACCCTCTAAAAGTGTAGTGTAGAAGAAGTGAAGAGCCTCTTTCTATTCTGTTCATCCCGTGCGTGAAGAAACACATGAAAATTATGCTGTATTAGTCTCTCATTCAAACAGTTTTTGCATCGCTCTGACAGTTTTATGAAGAGCGAAATACGTAGGCTTTGGCAACGGATAGGAGTCTGCTGGAGCCACTCCAAGAATCGTAAACTTTATGTGTTCTGTGAGGGGTCCGCCTGACCCACATAAACAGCAACACATAAAATTGATTTGAAATTTATACGCGATGTGTAACAGAAGTTTTTCGGATTATTAAGGGTTTGGGTACATAATAATTTATATTAACGAAGTTTCCTAAAAATCTGTGACTGCTGTTTAAACAATTGCCGCTTTTAAGAGTCATTTTAGATGTGAAATTAGAAATGGAAGTATTTGAACTTGTCAACACAGTAAATTGCTCAGATTATAGTCGTTATCTGTAGTTTTGGCCAAAACATTAAGCGAGTGTGTAGACTTGCCTTAATTCGTACTATAAAGGACTTTTGGCATAAAGAGTATGCGAGATCAGTTAGTACGTAACACCTGTCCACTACTCCCGAGTGTCACCTTTGTCTAGACCCCCAGAAGATACGGAGGGGCATATGCTGGAGGTGTGCTCCGCTTGAGCGGAGCACCACCGTGTCCTCGGGGAGGCGATCTGCAGCGGCGATCTTTCGCACCTGGTCCTGGTTTACACAATGCAATGATAATGTACCTATTCAAGTCTCTTTGTAAATATTACTACAGGGTAACGGGGACGGGGGACGACGAGCAATAGGTAACTCGCCGTCCGACCATCCAGTAACCTTCTGGACCGAGCCCAAGTCGTCGACGGCGCGTACTGTTCAGCAAACCGTAGGGGCTCAGATGGGTCGAAGCCTACTGGGGCCAAGGGTGATGCGAAAGAGAACCCCGGGGCCTGGAACAAAGGAAAAAAAGGAACAGGAGTGGATATTTAGTCAGTAAAAATCGGACACTATCTCACGCTCCACTCAAGAGCGGAGGATGTCATTGGATGAATTTCCTACCGAAAAAAAAAATAACCCCTAAGGTGATGAAACGGGGTTACGGGGTTCCAAAGTTTAAAAGGAGAGACTTACTTTCACGCGAGTGAAGCCGCTGGCAGGAGCTAGCATTTATATAGGAATGTTACTAGAACTGTACAGATCATTATTGTGAAGGATTTGAGGAAAAAAAAACGTTTTCGTACCCTTGTTGATTTACGACTCACAATAAATCCGAGCCCCTTTGTACCTTTAGAAGATGTTCAGCACACTACAAAAACTAGAAGTCTCGTAAATAATGAATTGGAACAAGACGTGTGTAGAAACAAAGGTGATAAATAACGACGAGTGCTTGTTACGATGTATATTGTTAAACCCAGCGGGAAGCGCTACTGGGTAAAAAATACTAAAGTCAAACACAATTTTGCCAATCGCTATCCTCACTAGTTACTTAGTTAGTGAGCCCATTAATGTCCCACTGCTGAGTGAAGGCCTCCCTCTCCTTTTTCCACACACGTCTGCCCTCGGCCATTGCGGACTAGTCCCTCCGGTAGTTATCCAGCTCATCTCTTTACCTTCACCTTGGTGTGCCGCGATGTCACCTTGCGTTTAATGGGACCCAATAAGTGACTCTAGCCCACAGCTGATCCGACCTGTGGCAGACACGTCCTGCTCAATCCCACTACAGATTGGTAGCTTTTTGGGTAAAATCTTTTACCTTAGTTTTGGTGCGCAGCATTGAGTTTCCTAGGCGGTTGAGAATTCGAACACCCAGGATACTGCGCTCCATGGCTCGCTAACAAACCTCGTGTTTGGACCTCTTGATCCTCACTAACATTTTCTATTATATTAGCTCTTTATTTGGGTATATATTTTCTTCAAACAGCTTTTCATTTCAACAATGCTTCGATGTATACTAGTTCATTCGGGTTTTCAATGGCAATCAATTTATTAAATAGTAGCGTATCTCTTTTCTTCCAGAGTAGTGGTGGCCCAACTTACTAGTTGTAAGTCGCGGATTTAAACCCAGCCAGGCGCATTACTTTGTTCATCACCACTGCTCTAAAAACGGTAAAGGAAAACATCGTGAAAAAACGTTATATCCTAGAACGACTGATTTTCTCTCTTAGAGAGGGTGCTGTTCCCATTGCTGGGACTCAGCCCAGCAGTAAGAATATTAAAAGGCTGATTATGATGTGTCATATTAGTATCTTGACTGGCCTGTTGGTCTAGTGGTTAGTGGCCCTGACTAATGCCGGAGGTTGTGGGCTTGATTCCCACCCAAGACAAATGTTTGTGTGATGAGCATTATCATTTGTACTGCGTCTGGGTGTAATCATCATATGTATGTATTTAGAAATATGTAAGTATAGTTATCAGTTTTCCAGTACTCATAACACAAGCTCTGCTTAGCTTGAGACTAGACGGCGTTGTGTGGTAGTTGTGGAATATTATTATTATTTTATTATATCTGCATTTCAAACCCTTACCATTTAATTAAAATTACAGGTACTCTGTATGATAGTTGTGGAATATTATTATACAAATATTATTATCTTTTTTAATATCACTGAACTCAGGAATGGTATTTGAGATACTCGTAAATAACTGAATATCACTTGTAGTTTGAAATGCGAACATTTAGGACTAGAGGACAACTCTGCGGCCTGCACGAGCTATTATATCTGTTTTAAACTTTAGGGTCACCTAGGAATTCGCTTTACAGTGGTCAGCTATTAAAACTTTGATAAATTGTGAATTCTACCACTTTGTGGGAGAGTTTTTGGTTTATGTTTATGACTGTCTTCCTGTTTACAACTTGTATAAAGTACTTACATTATTTCCACTTTTGACTTATGACTACATTTTTGTTTTGCACTAGATAGCCACTCTATCTAACAAGGGACGTGTCAGATGTTTACTAACTAAACCCACATAACACGACGGGCCTCATCAGAAAAATTAAAGTCACCCAAAGGACAATGGCTATGCTTGGAGTTTCCTTGCGTGATCGTATCAGGAATGAGGATATCCGCAGGAGAACCAAGGTCACCGACATAGCACGAAGAATCGCCAAACTTAAGTGGCAATGGGCAAGGCACATTGCTCGCAGAACGGACGGCCGTTGGGGCCGAAAGGTTCTGGAATGGCGACCACGTACCGGAAGACGTAGTGTTGGAAGGCCTCCTACAAGATGGACCGATGACCTGGTGATGATTGTGGGAGTCCGATGGATGCGAGACGCACAGTACCGTTCATTGTGGTGGTACTTGGGGAGGCCTATGTCCAGCAGTGGACGTCTTTCGGCTGAAATGATGATGATAATGATGAAACCCATGTACATACCTTCATTTCCTCAACGGAAATGGTAATTTTGGGAGGTTCCTGCATTGCATTCAGGCGGAAGAAACGCCCGGGTGTCACCATTGTGTGAACGTCCCGGAGGACACGGTGGAGGTATACCCTGCTTGGGCGGAGCATCGCTGTGTCCTCGCGGAGGTAATCGGTGGCAACCACCTCTTGGGCCGGGTCCTAGTTCAGGCTATGATACGGAGCAAGGAGGAATGGCAGGCGGTCGCCTCCTTCTGCTAAGTAGTAATGCTAGAAAAAGCGGAGGCCGCATGCGTGATGGGAGCCAACATCTTCACGTCCCAGCCGCCGAAACCCCGACCCCGACTTCCAGCCACAGTAGGTGTTATTTTTTTCTTAACTGGGAAGTCATCCAATGACTTTTCTCGCTCATCGTGTTAGACTTTTAATGAATAAAACCACATCAATTAAAATTTTATTAACTTTATATTTTTTGTTTATTTTAAAGCAGTGGTGGCCGAGTGGTAATGGACCCGACTTACGAAATGTGGGTCGCGGGTTCAAACCCAGCCAGGCGTATTACTTTGTGTTATTTATTTAATCACCACTGGGTCTCAAAACGGTGAAGGAAAACATCGTGAGGAAACCGGCATGTCCTAAAACAAAAAATTAGAAGGCATGTGACATTCACCAACCCGCACTGGGGCCGCGTGGTGGATTATGGCCCATTCCCTCTCTTAGAGAGGAGGCCTGAGTCCCAGCAGTGGGAATATTAAAAGGCTGATTATGCTACATTATGCTTTGTTAAGTTTATCAATAAAAATAAATTATCCAATAATGACCCCGTTCGTATCATAGACGAAAACTTTTGTGCGTTCAGTACTTTACAGCCGTTCAGCTAGTCTAGTTATAAAAACACATTTAGTTTAGGTGATTCTTTCATGATGTCTTCTACATTGCGATTCAGAATGTACGAATGAGCTATAATGGGGTACTTTGTTCTGTAATGGCTTTTATTATTCTTCAATCGTCGAACAGTTCTACAGTTAAGGTACCTACAGTTTTTAAGTATTTTAACTACTGTGTCTTAAAAGGAATCACATATATGTGATTCCTTTTACTTTTACTGTACTTGTATGGTTTTATAATATGTCTATCTGACAAAATAACAGAAACATAAATCAACATCATTCAACTAGATTTTTTTTCCGGTAGCGGACGTCATCGTCGTGTACTGCCAGTAATCACCTTTTGCTCTATAATATCGTGATGTGTATCTCTATGTCAAATCTTTCATTTCTTCATTTGCTTAATTAGGGATTTGATTTGTGAACGAATTGTTAAAGTATGAAAGCTTTTGTGCCACATCGGCAATGGTAATCGGATCTGTAACCGGTGCGATAAGGCCGCCAATTGTATGTTTTTTTGTTGTATTACAATTCAATTTTTAAATTTGTAACTTGGTATGCAATAAAGTATATATAAATAAATAACCTCAAAATGTGATTTTTAAAAAGGCGTGGTTTGTCGAGCGAAGGGAATAGACACTCGTTACAAATTAAATCACTTAATATTATCACTTCACTATAATCTTACTTTTAATTCTTCTTAAATAATATAATCACCACACAATAATTATTATAACAAAATAGGTAAAACGATAAAGATACTCTACTGAACGCGTAGAGCACACATGCGTCTCCGACCGAGGTTCCGATCATACTGTTACTGCCCGTCCGTCGTCGACTTACTTCGCACTAGCACTCAGTGTTGCCTCTGATTGTCATATGCCAGTCACTCAGCGATAATTATGTCACTCTAAACAACTAGCCCATATCTGATATCTTTTGAAAACTAATTTAAATACGAAAGTGCCGTCAAGTATTTTTCATTCTTATGATACATTTATTTTTTGAAATCCATAATTATTTGAATGGAAGTAACTTAATGTTAAACATTTGAATTTTGGTCTTATAAACTATGCGAAATCAGCTTCAGTCAGCGACTTCGTCTGCGTGAATTTATCCCAAGGGAATACACACTTATGGGGTAAAAAGTATCCTATTTACAATTCAAGGATATGATCCCCCCACTGCAAAATTTCATCCAAAGTCGTTCAGCCCTTTGAGCATGAAGGAGCA
Source organism: Mythimna vitellina (assembly GCA_949316375.1). Taxonomy (NCBI): domain Eukaryota; kingdom Metazoa; phylum Arthropoda; class Insecta; order Lepidoptera; family Noctuidae; genus Mythimna; species Mythimna vitellina. The sequence goes on along the minus strand of OX438703.1, from coordinate 7,858,143 downwards.
TCTAACACACACACGTGCACACTAACTTTTGCATTAATAATATTAGTGTGATTGTGCAACTCAGGTCCACCCTAGAGCTGGACAAATCATTTGATAATTTTACACCACAAACAAAAAAGGTCGTAAGCTGATAAGTACTGAATTTTTAGAGACGTGAGTTGCTACTGAGGCCCTACCACAAGCTCAAGACGAGAGCCATGTGATGACCTAAACTGAACTCTTAAAGAAATGAAGCATTATGGAGGGGGTATAGCTCCATCTCTCTTTCTCGCTCGCACACCTGACTTTATAAAAAAATATGATAAGACCCTTGATCTCAAAGTTAATCCTTACCAAAGAGCACACGTTTAATATAATGTTAAACAAGTCGTCAACGAAGCCATAAAGCACCTATTGAACAATCTAGCTACCTACGAACGGTAAAAGTAGACTTTCTTGTGGAAATGGTCCGCATGATAAATGATGCAAACATCTTGATCGAGTCGTGAGCTCTGACGGGGATGGGTTAGTTTTGTCTTTGAGATAAAATGCCTCACTGAATTACGGAACAGATTTAGTGTCCTTCAGTTGACCTTTGCGTTCCCGGACCATGGTATTTCTTGCGTAAATTGCTGTGATTTTAGCGGACATCGGCCTTTCTGGGTACCTACGGTTTTGCTGACATGTTTATGAGTTGCGCGTGGAGGACTACGCGCCAACGACAACTCGAGCTCAGTCCTCACTGGATGACCGGACTGCGAGTTACTGAACTTACACGCTCATCGTCCGCAGCCTGCAAAAGTAATACGGCTTGTGTTTTGTCCTTACCAGACGGCCTGACTGCGAGCAAGTCGTTGGCAAGCCCGCACCTAGGGTAACCGAGGATCCCTCTGCGAGTTCCAACGCGAGCGAAAAACGCTGTTGGAATACTGGCTATACATTAATTTGATGTTAGAAATTATCATCTCATTTACTAGTAGTTCTTAAACAAAATTACCATTTACTCCTGCCGTTTGTTTTTTTGGCGTTTTATACAAGTCATAAATATGAATGGGTTATATCACACTTCATATTATGCTAAAAGTTGCTTACAAAATTACATGAATAAAAAGTTTGAAGGTGTTGTAAAGTTGCGAGGTAGTTTCAGGACCCATCTACGTCATTACACTTGACTACCACACACGACTATGTTATTAAACTATCAAATTATTTGAATACTGGAACTTGTATACAATTCAGTCATAGTTTATTTTATTAGATAGGTTCAGATTCAGAATATTCATAATACCATATGTTACAAGTACCCACTGGATAATTTAAAATATAAACAAAAAGCGATAAATGTGTAGTACTTACAAAGTACCTAGTAGGTACTTCAGGTTAGCCAATTTTGAATGTTGTGGCAACTCAAACCTATGAAATATTTATGACCAAAGTTCAGCTCCTGCCAACTACACAAAATGTGGTCACATTCTATGTAGTTGGCAGAAGCTAACAAGCTGTAGAAGCTATAAATTCTGAAACACAAACATCGCTTACCGTTTGAATTTCCAGAATATTCTATAAGACAGTTTGTGGTTGAAACACAGGATATCTCCTCTTAAGTGACAAGTGGCTTGATAACCGATCCTTTTTTCCTTTCGAAAAAAAGAAGCATTTTACAATATGCTTACGCGATTCGCCAAAAATATTCCTGAATTTTTCTCGAGTTTTTTTTGACTTTTGGCAGTAAATAAATGTATTAAACCAGGAGATTTAAGACTCACAATCACCGTCTTTCGAGACTTGAACTAATCTCACTAAAAGTATAATAGAAGTCAAGGTTATGATAGAATAACTAACTAAAAGAACTATAGAATCATGAAGTCTTGAAGAGTACTTAATTAAAGAAACCATTCAAACATATTTCTCCTACACAATATTCATCGATAAAAGCAGAATTATCATTCGCTCAGTTATAAGAGTTCTATTTTACAGTGATACACAATCGCATATACGGGCAACTTGATTTGCATCAGTCACCAGAACAATCTGGATATTAATTACCCCATTTTATGAGCTTGTTTATATAATATATAGCTCTGTAATCTTTTCTGGAAATTAATATTGTATCTAAAAAAATATCTCTGTTTTTAACACTAGAAAGACCTGCAGCGTCGTCATTTTGACGCTAGGGTGTGTAGTTACCCCACGGGTCCATTGACGTTGGTTTTGCATTTAACTAGAAAATCAAAGAATCATGTTCTTTTTTTTTTGTTTGTGGCCTCTCGCAGGTCAACCTAGGAGGTTGTCGGCTGCTTAACCGGTTTTGCCTGTGGCGGCCTCAATTATAGAATCAAAGCCTCCAGCCAGGGCCTACTTAAACTAACTTAAAAACTAAGCGACTACACGCAAAGGGGTGCGGACCTCGGCTTAGGGCGTCACTGGAGGAAGGCAGCAAGGGACGAGCTGGATCGAACAAGATTTTATTATTATTATCGGGGAATTTTTATACTACAGGCTCAGCGGCGCGGGCTGGCTCGAGCAAGGGACGGGGCGGACGTTGACGGGATGAATCATGTTCTAAATAAGTATTTGAATTATACACTTATAAGTTTCAAAACTTATATTGTACTCCATAAGTATTCTACCTCCATTTCTTCGCATAATTTGCTTAATTGGAAAACTTTATGTAGAAAATTGCGTGCTTACGAATACATTTTGCAACAAAAGGGGCAAAGAAAAGCCACAAAATAGATAGGTACAGAAATTAATCGCATGTATGTACTTCACTTTTCATACTACGCTCGGTGGTCGCGCTAGGGTTGCAGGACGGCAACCCAGTCACAAATTTCGCATGCGCCCGGGTGCGGCGGCGGCTGCGCGGGCGGCTGGCTCGCCGAATAGTCTCTATCTTAACTGATTACCTACCTAACTGGGTCAGTATTCTATGTAACAATTTAAACAACTGTCCAATATACAGTTAAAATATGTTTTTTTTTGCTCAAGAATTGCACAAAAAAGGTCACAGATGCATGTCTCAAGCGGTTGCACTCGCGCTCACACTGGTCCGAGTGCGCTGAGATATCGTGTCGGTGAGCGGTGTCTATGTGTGAGTTGCTCGAGCACGCTTTGTATGTCGATTGACTTCAGTACATTAGTGTTCTATGGAAAAGCTCTCTATGGTACAGCTTGATCATTACGTTGATGAAGTGGTTTAAATATTCCTGAGCATAAATTAATGTGTTGAGCACGCATTGAACAAATCAATATCAACCGATAAATTCTGCTTATTTATTTAATAATATGTTGCATAAAATAAATCATAATAAACATGAGTAAAGTCATAAAATAGTGATGAAAAATATTTACTTTATGTTAATAGAAGCAGAGCAGCTATATGTCTGAAATAATAAAATTTTGGCTGTTAATGACCTTCATCAAAATTGTAAATCCCCTTAATAAAGTCATAATATTTTACAATATAGAAAACAAACTTAGGTGTCTTGTTGACAGCCTCAGACATCTTACTCTGATTTATTAGCTTGCCGTGAGAAATAATTCATCTAATAATTTTAAAGGCGAAATTCCTTTCGTAAGTTCTGAAGGTGTGAGAGAGTATACCTTTGTCTAACTTTTAGAATACCTATTGAAATCAAGGAGCACTTTCATAGCTGAAGAACAAAACTTGTATTAATTAGGTACAAAAACATGCTGAGGTAACACAGTCACGTTTGAATTAAAACTGAAACCCACACTACGTCAGTATTCATATTTTGTAAATGTAATCATAATCATAATAATTTATTTTGTTGGTAAAACATAGGTATTACAGAGGGCGGCATAAATGTACAGTGTTTTGCCAAATATTGGCATACAAACTTATTGTACCAGAATTTCAGCATGCATAGTAACAAATATTTCAAATCATAATATAATTTCAAACAATTAAATAGTATTTAAAAAAAAAATAGAAAAATCGAAACGGAATGTCAAAACAAAATAACTGAAATGTCACAAAAATTAAATAGAATGCCAAAAATTAAATACAAAGTCAAAAAATTTAAATAGAATGTAACTAAAATAAATTGCTTTTTTTTTATTAATATTGTTAAAATTGTAATTATTTCAATATGGAATCTATCACTTATATATACACTTAAATAAAAAATCTAAAAGCTAAAATAAATTGCTTGTCAAAACAATTAAATAGAATGTCAAAAAATAAAATTACATTAAAATAGTAAATAATTTCAACAAAAATATTAATGTAACCGTGTAGGCGAACCAGTCAAGCAATTGTGTCACTAAGAAATTCGGTGACACTGTAGTATGCTATTTGAGCTAGAAATATCGTTAACTTAGATTTTAATGCATTTTTACATTTTTCACTCTGTCGGCAATTGTAATAAAAATTTCAATTTTCTGTCGCTTGCTTATAGAACTGCGGCCATATATTATTAGTTGACAAGTGTCTGATCAACGTTTAAAATTATATGAAATTATTTGTTTGTCTTGTTCGAAAATGTAAAATACTTAGGTAAATTACCATTACACAGAATAACAAGTTGTTCTAAATTTTGTTTCACATCAAAACTTATTTCATTAAGTATCAAATATGAAAAGTTTCGTAATAACCTAAGATGAAATGCCTGCGAAAATGGTGATTTATACTTTAGCTGGTAATCTCGTAATAAGACTCACGCCTCATAATACTTTTATATTAGCAATATGGAAACTAGGATAAGAAAAATATGAAATTATTTTAAGTAAGTTCATCATCATCATCATCATCGTCATCATTTCAGCCGAAAGACGTCCACTGTTGGACATAGGCCTCTCCCAAATGTCGCCGCAATGACCGGTTCTGTGCGTCTCGCATTCATCGGATTCCCGCGACCCTCACCAGGTCATCAGTCCACCTTGTGGGAGGCCTTCCACCGCTGCGTCTTCCAGTACGGGGATGCCATTTCAGAACCTTTCGTCCCCATCGACCATCCGTTCTGCGAGCAATGTGCCCTGCCTACTGCCACTTAAGTTTGAAGTAAGTTCGTTTTTATACAAAAATAAATAAACCTGGATTTCCTTTACTCGTCCTATTTTCAATTTTATATCAGGTGCGTATAAACTGTTGAAAAAATACAGATTGATTAGTAATATACATTCATGTCATACATTCGTTGAACAATGAACCAATTTGCTACGGGAGTCACCACTGACGCGTGCATTTCGCACTCTCAATCTCATAGCTAAATAATCTTCTGTGGTTTTCAGAGTTAATTTACAATAAATACCTTACTTGTAATAAGTCACAAAATATTTAATAATAATTTAAAAGAATAAATATATATAAAAAATAAATTAATGAGAATGATCTTTATCTAGTTAGTATAACAATCGTAATAGTTGTGAATTAAATATATATAAATAAATGTCTCCTCCACTTAGTTGAATTAAGCTTAAAAATGTAAGATTTAAGCTTCAAAATCGGTTGAAAAGGTCATAAGGGATCAAAACTCGTCGTGTGAACTGAAATAACACAAAAAAGTACTATGAAAATGGGCTTTGAGTAACTTGTCCATTTTATTTTCCCAAAAGTTACCTTTTTACCCAAATGCAGGCTTTGGTTGCCCACAAAACCCACACAGACCCTTAAATGTTTGAAGCCCTTTAAAGGCCTACTGAAATTCTAAAATGTATATTGTCTCCTTTTTAATAAATAGAATGTCACATAAACTCGCTATTGGGCACGCCATAATTACGGCGGTAAGTCACCTCTTTGACCACGCCTCAAACTCCTAACTATAAACTCCTAGAAAGGTAACACGGCGTCCTTACCTTCCGCATGATACAGTTCCCCACCGAACATGGTAAGTTCGGGAGGTTCCTTCACTGGATTTGTGTAGAAGAAACGCCCGTGTGTCATTGTGTGGACCGCCGGGAGGACACGGTGGAGCATAGGTAGAGGAGTGCCCCGCTTGTGCAGAGCACCGCCGTATCCTCGTGGGGGCGATTGGCGGCAGCGATCTCTCACACTGGGCCTTGGTACAGGCCATGATCCGGAGCGAGGAGTGGCAGGCGGTCGCCTCCTTCTGCAAAGCAGTAATGCTAGCAAAGGAGGAGGCCACACTTGCACGCGCGAGACAATGGTCATGTCCCAGCCGCCGGGATACCGATCTCGATTTTCGGCCATCATAGGCGCGGGGATGTGGACGATGCTAGCTCGCCGTCCTACCGTCCGATAACCGTTTGGACCGAGCCCAAGTCGTCGACGGTGCGTAGTATTCCACGCGCGCCTCAAGAAGATGTCAGCCACCGAAAGGTCCAGGAAGGTTGAAACTTACTGGGGCCAAGGGTCTGATTCTGAAAGGAAGACTCGGCCTTGGTGTGAAAGGCAACGAAGGAACAATAGTGGGTTGAATGTCATTGGATGATTTTCCTACCGAAAAAAAAAACATGAACTCGCTATAAATGAAACAGCGGGTTCATTTATTAAATGGATTACTAGCGCCGACTTTCTCTGTGACTTCATTAGTCCCAACCCATTAATATTTTCCATTTCACAAGTTTCGCAATAATACAATTTAAGCTCTTAGAATTGTCTATTAGTTAATATTTGTTATGGTTATTGCTTTTAGCATGTAACTTATGAAAAATTTACATACTGTGCTGTTCGTATAGAAACGGACTGTCATCGGCTAAAGGATTCGAAATATGTTTTGGTTCTCATAAAAATATAAAAAAATGAGGAGAATACAGCATTTTTTTGAGGTGATGAACCATCCAATGACTTCTTACGCTCTAAAGTGGAGGGAGAGGGTTTGTTAGGCTTTTATTGACTACCCACCTGTGTCCTTCAGTGGCCTTTTGCGTTCTAGGACCACGGTGTTCTTGTTAGAAATTCTCCATGATTCTAGCGAGCATCGGCCCTACTGTACCTCTACGATTTTGCTGATATCTCTTTAAGGGGCACGTGGAACTGCCCAGTGTGAGTCATTATGACTTTCCAATGGTCAACCACTGAGACTCCATTCAAAGAAATCGCAATCTCGTGTATACTGACAAATGAATATCTGACGTATGCAGTAATCTGCTAAAATATTGACAGTTCCTTTGATCAGTGACCTACCATTAGAAAATCATCGTGCAGTCACTGCTTTTAATATTCTCGATATGGTCATTCTACCACAACTCTAGTACGAGACCATTAACCGATCAATGATCGATTATTATGAATTAGCAGATTACGAACTTTAAGTAAAATGATAATGGGATTGTGTGACCCTTGATGGTAAGCAGTGATGCAATCATTGATGGTGAGGTGCACTAGTTTATTAAGAACCTATTTACTCTAACCTTGAAGACACTTAAATTATAATCAGACGAGAAGAAATTAAATTATAATCATCGAAGGACTGGAAAAATTGGCCTGCCGCAGCAGGTCAATTACAACGTATGTAGATAATAGTATAAACGTATTAAAAAAATGCTCTTTCGTTAATGCATTTACTACTTTAATTAATTCTCGTTGAACTTGATTTAATTATAGTATAAGTTGTACGCTTGTTAACAATTAATTCTACCACCTCAAAGGATTAAGCGAGATCAACTATTAATTATATATACATCAATGTTCTAGGATTTACAACAAACAGACACGGATCTAATCATATTTGTATTTGCTACTATTGTTTATTGTTCTCTGTAACATCAAATCAGCTGGATTATGCATAAATACTAAGATCCCAGAGCTGTCAGACAAGTAAAGTTTATTTACTTTTTGTGGAGCTTTAAAGCGTATGACAGAAGTTTTGATCCATGGAAAGTGTCTGACACTTATGATACTACTTTAGAATAATATTCTATAAAACATCTATAAAAATCAGCTATAAAAGCTATAAGTTAAGTTACTCTTAATTTTAGTTCCCTTTCTCACCTCGTACCTGCCCAAGTTCCCCAAGGAGGAGCTCCACAAGCAACCAGTTATTTAAAGCACATGAGACGCTACTGAGAACCCAAGGTTTCATCCATGTGAAAATAAGTTATGTCTGACAGCTCTGGGATATTGGTCTAATAGACATAGGACAAGATAGACGCAACATTGCTTACGTAATTGTTATATCTTATATCTATACATAACGGGACGTCAGACGAGATTATTTTCCCACCTACAAAAAACAAATATTTTAAGTTACTTTATAAGTCCTGAAGACCTGGTAAATTTGTGAAAAACGCCACAAAAGCGAACAACAATGTAAATTTTTGAGGTGCTTCATTCAAGATTCATCACTTGGCATGTTTCTCCACCTACGTTCGCAGTCCGTATTACTAAACGCTTCCTCCGTGCGGTCAAGCGCATATTTAATTTCCGACTAATTGTTTACCAGTTGCGGGTAGTCGTTAAATGCGGGTTCATCTGATTCATGTTACATTAGATTATTTGCTTCGGTCACAGGCTTAATTTCAGGCGTTGTATATCAATTCCAGTTGCTTATTTTTTGAGAGTAGCATGAAATATGGCATAAGGCAAAAAGCTCGTTAAAAAATAAAAGGATCGTTTTGACATTTGAGAAATACCCTAGAATGTAACTTGGAACGAAACTGAAAAAACAATATAATAATAATTAATTACAGTGTTTTAAAAAAATACATACTTATTTTGGCGCGTTAAATAATGTGACCGAATATATTGCGAGTATTCTTTTTGCATATTTAAGTATTCGTTTTAACAAATGTAGACGAAAGTATGTATTGTAATTGTTTGTTACTCATTCAAGATCTAACGGCTGAATGTATTTAGATTTTCGAATTTGTCAATATAATAGCGATACTCGCTTCAAACAGTCGAAAATTATCTCATGGGAACATTCTCCTGGAAGAAAAATATGTATCCTATGACGTGATATACCCGTGTGCTAATGTACAGTCAGGGGTCAAAAGTGCAGTTGCACTCCATCAATGCTAAAGAGTTTAAAATATATTTGTAGAAGAGGGTCAATGATTCATGCCTGATTAGATTTGTAGCATAGAATCTATAGTATTGATTAAACTTGTTGTGGACTATGAAACTTCTACTACTGTAGCGACGTCTATGGCGTCACATAAGAACTAATCCTGCATTGCGCAATTGAAGTTCTCCTCGCAATTAGAAAATATAGAACAGCCCGAAATCATCTATCGGGCAATTGCCCTCCAGACATAGACGTCTGGTCGAAGGATCCTTCCTTTTCAACGGAGGTTTGCGGAACTTTACTCTCTGTTCTGCCCACCTCCAAACAATAAATAAATTTTAGACAATTTAGCATTGTTAGAGTGCAACTGCACATTTGACCCTTGACTGTACATCCCAAGTTGGGATGTACATTTTGGAATGACCGGTACATGTTCCTTGTTCACATATACAAACTTTCGTTGTTTTAACGTGTGGCTACAAAAAATATTGTGTAGTAGTGTGGCAATTTTTTTTTTCTTTAAATCTATAGTGAATAGTTTACTTCTAGGCAAGTGAGCTTGACCTCATCGCTTACGGTCAAATGAGATAGTGGTGATACGCGAGCCTATCTATAAAAAATAAAGTTTTGTATCACAATTGATGCGCTTGATTAAACCAAAAAGGTTTATATAGGAATGTGGTATTAAAATTATGCAATTCATCGAACTACACCGGTGGCGTTGGCTTCAGCTCACCTGCAAAGCCAAATTGATCATACACTTTAAATACTTCGCACCTGCAGTTGATGAGGTTTTTTAATTCGGTCCATTGGTGTTGTGGATAAAACTCACGTGTGAGAAAATTTACGAACTGCCTGAAGAATTTTATTTACTTATTTATTTATTAATCAAGATCGGAGACTCTACACTCGAAGTTGTGGACGACTACGTTTATCTGGGACAGACAGTCCAGTTGGGTAGGTCTAACTTCGAGAAAGAGGTCAATCGTCGAATCCGACTCGGCTGGGCAGCGTTCGGGAAGCTGTGCGGTGTCTTCTCGTCCAATATACCACAGTGTCTCAAGACAAAAGTGTATGACCAGTGCGTGTTGCCAGTGATGACATATGGCTCCGAAACGTGGTCGCTTACAATGGGCCTCATCAGAAGGCTTAAAGTTACTCAAAGGGCAATGGAGAGGGCTATGCTCGGAGTTTCCTTGCGTGATCGCGTCAGAAATGAGGATATCCGCAGGAGAACCAAGGTTACGGACATAGCCCGAAGAATCGCCAAACTTAAGTGGCAGTGGGCAGGGCACATTGCTCGCAGAACAGATGGTCGATGGGGACGAAAGGTTCTAGAATGGCGACCGCGTACCGGAAGACGCAGCGTTGGAAGGCCTCCTACAAGGTGGACCGATGACCTGGTGAGGGTCGCGGGAATCCGATGGATGCGAGACGCACAGGACCGGTCATTGTGGCGGCATTTGGGGGAGGCCTATGTCCAACAGTGGACGTCTTTCGGCTGAAATGATGATAATTTATTTATTAATATCTATGTATGTATCGATTAAAATAGGAGCAAATTATTATTATTATTATTACTTAAGCAAAACAAAATTTACATATTTGTAGATCCCTTCACCTTCTCAAACAAATTTTATCTCTGTATACATTTTTTTTAACATTCCCTCATATTTATTAAGATAAATCTATTCTATCACAACCATTTCATTAGGTATTCCGTAGCTATAAGGTTTCATACTGATATTAAAATCCCGACTTTAACACAAATAGTTTAATGTATTACCTTTTCAAGCATATCTCTCTATTTCATATGTAGCCCACATGAGCTGATTATACAATTTCCTTGCTATATGCAAGAGACTCCGACGGCCTGTGACGTCACAATAGTAATATATTGTGTTAATCCTACTAATCCATACTAATATTATATGCGAAGTAACTCTGTCTGTTTGTCTTACGCTTTCACGCTTAAGTCGCTGAACCGATTTTGATGAAATTTGGTACAAAGAAAGGTTAGAGCTTGAGAAAAGACATAGGCTATAAGAAAGAAAAAGAGTTTATGCACGTCAAACATGGCGTATACCTAAAAAATAAAAACAAATAACAACAACGACTTATATTATAAGTTTTTTTTTTTTTTTTTTTAATTGATATAAACCAGTGCTTGACTGCGATCCCACCTGATGGTAAGCGGAGATGCAATCATTGATGGTCAGGCGCACTAGTTTATTAAGTGGTAGGATACGCGTCACATCCGCGCAAAACGGCCAGCACTCAGCAAAATGCGGCTCGTGTAAGACAGAGTCTCAGCGCTGATTTATAAATTATCACGCTATTTGCTATGGGGGATGAGTAATATTGTATTGTCATTATTGAACGACTTTTGCCGCGAGTTCGTTCCTCAGCTACGGTTAATTTTTTTGTGATTATTTTATCTTCTTTTTTGTAGATAATATACAATGATACGTCGAGTATAATAATAAAACAGCTTTTTACAGATTTTAAATGTAACAACGAAATTTTTATTCAATATTTTTCCAAATGTTTTGTAAAAAGTAATCAAATGTTTGTTAGGTACTCTTTCACGCAAAAACTGTTAGATGAAACTTGGTACACAGGTAGGCCATGTCCTGGAATAGCACATAGGATACTTTTTATCCCGGAATTATGTTCCTTTGGGACAATTTTCTCCTATCACGCGGGTGAAGCCGCTGGCAACAGCTAGGTATAGTCAAATGGGGTAAATAGAAACAAAACTTCAAAGGGTACACGATATTTGAATATTTTTTGCAACATTTAACTATATCAATTTATTAATGAATTGTTATTCTAAAAAGTCAATACTTTGTTAGAAGCCGATAATATGGTATCAAAGTGAAAAACCAAACCAAAGTTTTGTTTCTATTCACCCCTGCGTTTCTATTCACCCCGTTTTACGGTAGTAAATAATAATTACAGATAGCGGCACGAATCTTGAGCGCTCGGCGTAAGCGAATCGCTTTGCGCATCGTACACATCGGCAAGCCAATCACTGTACAAGGACTGCACTCCCCGCCCCCTCATCTGTTTTCATACCACTAAAGAGACCCGATATTCCATTTCTGCGTGCTTCTGCGCAAGTAGAACTGTAGAAGTCAGCGCTCAAGATCCGTGCCGGTATCTGTATTGTATTTGCCAGGGACAATGACTATTTGATTGGGTTGGTTAGTGTTACACAGGTACGGTTTTTGGAGAATTCAACAAATTACTTTCTTTGCTGTGGGCGGAGTGAGAGGGAGTGTCAATCTTTTACTGACTAAAACTCATGTTCCTTGAGTCTCCCTTCGCGTTCCAGGATCGTGGTGACTCTTTCGAATAATTATACAGCTGTTCAGTCAGATATCAACTTTAATCGATAGTTGACGGCTATTGGAAAAAAATTGTCTCACTTAATAAACTTTTTTATTGCTCCGAGGCAAAGAATCAAATTTGCATTTTATTGCGTTTCGTTGAGAGAGTAATTGAGTGGCCGTAAGTCAGCGGTTATTTTCTTTTTGTTGTATTACTGAGTGTTGAATTGAATATGTGTTTTAATTTAAGGAAAATATTTTTTATAATGCGAGGAAATTATTTACAGCACCATGTTTCAAATTACTGATAATTATTTTTGTTTTCGAAGTTTTGTATTAAGGAAGAGAAAACGCAAAACTGTGTGTAGTGTATCTATTACATATAATAAAATAGTAAAATTCGTTTGTGATGGTATTAATTGGCGCAAAAAGTACTGAACCGATCCTGTTCAAATTTTGCATACATAATCCTTATAGGTCAGGGCAACTGATAGGCTATAAACTATCACGCTATTTGCTATGGGAGGTGAGCAATAATCCAAAATGTAGGTATTGAACGACATTTGCCGCGAGTTCAATTCCCAGCTACAGTTAAAAATTTTGTCATTATTTTGGCTTATTTTTTTGTATTAAAATAACTTTTACCATTTTTTCAAAATAAAATTGACATTTCTATTCGATATCTTCTAAATATTTTGTAAAAACTAATCAAAACACATAATAAAATCAAAGCGACGAGTAAAATCACGTACTATAATGTTACATTATTCCATTTAGCTGCAAATTTAACTTCTAAAACGAAAATCATCACGCTATCATCGTTAGGGAGGCAACCAGTCAATTATGACGTTTATATAAGAACGTCTATTTTATAGTTTATTCATCGAAGACCGCAGCACAGTGGTTTCGTAACTAGACTTTCATGTAATGTGAAGGTGGTTCAAATCCCATACAGCTCTCTTAGGATAACTTTTTGTTCTATTTTGTCATCGTGAATAAGATTTTTTTATATATTTTTGCATGCTTACAATTTTTTTTTTATAAATCTACGTATATGCGAGTAATATATCTGTAGAAATTTTTAGTGAAGTGCGTATTATTAATTTTAGAAATCGATTTAGATAACTTTTATACATTTAAATTGTGTGGAACTTGATAATTATTTTACTTAGGCTTTGTTTCATCGCAATGAAACAAAGCATATGAAAGACAAACGGTATGAAATCAAAGTTTTCGAGAAGTAAAATATGACACCATAAGCAATTCAGATACTTGCAACGCCATCTAAAGACTCAAAGTAGAAATAATGATGACAATGACGGTTGAACTTCATATTAAATTTGATAGATGGCATTGCGTATTTTACGTAATTTTCTGAGTGGCAGAAGAATGGCCATCGCCCACGTTTACAGTTATGGTTAAACTGGTGTAAGACGGAGGCATTTTTAACAATCCTACTGCTTATTTTTTTTTCTATTATTGTAGCAAGCTAATTGACCGTGATTATTCAAGGGATACCATCCAAAGACGATAAAAGTAAATACCTATATGTATTTAATTATTCACTTTAAAATAACACGGCCACATTTTCGGAAAGGGTTACAGGGTACCTTGCGTTGGATGGTCCCCAGGTGGACCGATGACCTGGTGAGGGTCGCGGGAATCCGATGGATGAGAGGCTCACAGGACCGGTCATTATAGCGACACTTGGGGAGGTTTATGTCCAGCAGTGGACGTCTTTCGGCTGAAATAATAATGATGATGACGGCACCTTTTTTCTTTTTTTAAGGGTGGTAATCATCCAATGACTTCTCCCGCTCTGGTTGGAGCCGGAGGACGTGTCAATCTTTTACTGACTAAAACTACACCTGTGTCTATCACTACGCGCTGTTGAGGATTGGGCTCGATCCGGTCAACTACAGGACGGCTAGCCACCCATTGCTCGACGTCCGGAAGCCCGCGTCTACCGTGATTGGTAGTCGGGGTTTTTTTTTTTTTTTTTTTATTGGGTGGGAAAATCATCCTAATGACATCCCCGCTCTTGGGCGGAGCGGGAGATAGTGTCAGACTCTTACTGACTAAAAACCCACTCCTGTTCCTTCGTTGCCTTCGTCCCAGGGCCCCGGGTTCCGCTTTCACACTACCCGTGGCCCCAGTAGGCTTCGACCCTGCTGGGCCCCTACGATTTGCTGACATCTCCTTGAGGCGCGCGTGGAACAAAACGCGCCGTCGACGACTTGGGCTTGGTCCGGACGGTTACCGGACGGTCAGACGGCGAGCCACCCATTGCTCGCCGTCTGCAAGCCCGCGCCTACGGTGGCCGGAAATCGGGATCGGAATCCCGGCGGCGGTTGGAGCGTAAGGACCGTTGCCTCACGCGATCGGCCGCCTCCTTAGCTAGCATTACTGCTTCGCAGAAAGAGGCGACCGCCTGCCACTCCTCCTCGCTCCGGAGCATGGCCTGAACCAAGGCCCGGCGCGAGAGATCACCGCCGCCGATTGCCCTCACGAGGTCACGGCGTTGCTCTGCCCAAGCGGGGCACACCTCCACCGTGTGCTCCACCGTGTCCTCCGGGTGGGCCACACAGTGGCGACACCCGGGCGTCGTTTCCGCACGAATCCGGTGCAGGAACCTCCCGAACTTACCGTGTCCGGTGAGGACCTGCGTCATGCGGAATGTGAGGACGCCGTGAGGTCTTTCCAACCACGCCTCAAAGAGGGGACTTACCGCCATAATTGTGGCGTGCCCAGCACGGGGTCGCGACAGTCGCTGTCGCCATTTCTCCATGAGAACTCGCCGGAACTCTGTCCGCCATGCCGCGACTTGTTGCGGCAGCGGAGTTTCGCCCCGGCGTTGCATCTCCATGCGCCGTTCGTGCATGAGTGCAAGGACTGTTGCCTCCAGTTCCCATGGTCGCTGGCAAGCAAGAAGGGTCGCCGCTTCGCGGGAAATCGTCCGGTATCCACGCACCATCCGTATGGCCATGACCCTCTGGCACGCGTTCAGCCGGGCCGCCGGCTGCTTCCGCAGCCCCGGCGCCCACACCGGCGCGCCATAAAGGGCCATGGACCGAACGATCCCCGCGTAGAGCCTCCGGCAGGAGGCGTCTGGACCCCCAAGGTTGGGCAGGAGCCGCGAGAGAGCAGCCCCAGTCCGATTTAGTTTGGGAGCCAGACGTCGGAAATGCTCGTCGAAATCCCATCGGCTGTCGAGAACGAGTCCCAGGTACTTCATCGTTGACCCGACGCCGATGTGGACTCCTCCCACCGTTAGCTGGGAACCCGGTGGTGGCGCGTTCCGAGGGCCGTGAAAGCACATGGCCTCGGACTTGTGCAATGCCACCTCGAGTCCCAGCTCCTGGATCCTGCCAACGACTGTCGCGACCCCGCGTGTCGCTAGTTCGACCGCCGCCTGGTACGACTCTCCCTGCGCCAGGACCAGCGTGTCGTCTGCGTAGCAGACCACGCTGACCCCGTCAGGGAGGTCGCCGCGCAGCACGTAGTCATATCCGATGTTCCACAAGGGCGGCCCTAGTACCGATCCCTGCGGAACACCGCACGACATCTCTCGACGTTCCCACACCCCCTGGTGACCAGGGTAGGTTATGTACCTGTCAGACAGGTACGCCTCGACCACACGACAGAGGTAGTCGGGCATCCGGTGATACCGGAGTGCCCTCCCAATGCTACTCCAAGGCAGGGAGTTGAAGGCGTTGGCGATGTCCAAAGACACCGCCACGACACACCTGCCCTGGGCCACTGCATCCCCCGTCGTGAGAGCTCGCACGCACATGATGGCGTCCACCGTGGAGCGCCTCCTGCGAAAGCCGAACTGGCCGTCCGCCAGATCCGGCCCCACCCGTGTTAGGTGTGCGACGAGGCGGTCTGCAACTACTCTTTCAAAGAGCTTGCCCACCTCGTCGAGCAGCACAATGGGCCGGTACGCGGACGGAGAGTCCGCGGGGCGCCCCGGCTTCGCGATGAGGACCAGTTTCCCCGTCTTCCAGCGAAGTGGGAACTGGCCCCTCTCCATACATGCGCTGAAGAGCCCTCTTAGTCAAGGCCCGAGAGCCTCCATGGCCAGGACCCATGCCTTCCCAGGCAAGCCGTCGGGTCCTGGGGCGGCATTTTTGGCACTCAGCCTTCGTACCGCCACTCTCATCTCTACCTCGGTCACCTCTGGAGCGTTGTCGTCGTCGTCGCCATCGTGGTCCGCGTCGGACACCGCTGGTGGCGGAGCCATGGGCGGGGGAGAGTGTTCCCCTCGCGTGGGGAACAGAGTGCTCACCACACCCTCCACGAGCTGGGGCCGGAGACTCTGCGTCAGCGGGGGAGCCCAGGGGCGGAGTTTGTCCCGTACCAACTTGTACGGGCGTCCCCATGGGTCCCCATTCAGAGTCCCCAGCCACACGTTGCGGGCCTCAAGTTTGGCCCGCCTTATCTCCGCTCGGAGGGTGCGCTTTGCCGCTCTGTATCCCTCGTACAGCTCCGCCTCTCTGGCCTCCGCATCCGGTGGACGGATGCGGCGCCTGCGGTATCTGGCATACCGGCGTCGCGCGGCATTGCACGCGTTGCGCAGTGCCGCAATCTCCGGCGACCACCAGTATACCTGGCGCTGAGCACGTCCTGGAGGGACTCGGGGCATTGCCGCGTCGCAAATTTGCGACATGGCCTCCCGGAACCACTCTGCCTCGACGTCTATGTCGACAGGCCTGTCCGGTGCTTGCACCCAGGCCTGTACCGTCGCGGCTTCCAGGAGGAGCTCCCGGTCCATCTGCCTCAGCGCCCACCGCGGACCACAAGGGTTCTGTCGGACCGGCGCAATCGAGGTTTGGGCGGAGACGTCGAACCGGATGTACCGGTGGTCCGAAAACGTCTCCGCCCCCTCCATAACGCGCCAGTCGACGACACGCGGCGACAGAGCGGGGCTGGCGAACGAGATGTCCACCACTGAGTCACCCCGCATCCGCACACACGTGGGGACAGAACCCCGGTTTAGGACGACCAGGCCTGTCTCCAGAGCCCAGTCCTCCACCATCCGACCCCGCTGGTTCGTGAGCCGGGAACCCCAAGCCAAGTTCTTGGCATTGAAGTCCCCGCAAACGACCACGGGGAGGGAACCAAACCCAGCGACGACGGCTTTCAGCTCCATTAGGGAGATGTGAAGGTCGCCGAGAGATCTGCTCGGGGACAGGTAGACGCCTACCACTGCAATGTCCCCGAACCGTGCTGCCACGCAACCCCGTCCCCTCGTGACGGCCTCGAGGGTCGGGGTACCGGCGGCGGCCGACGAAATTAGGGTCACCGAGCCGTCCAGGTCCCGCACCCAGTCTCCCCTGGGCAGGACATTGTACGGCTCGGAGACCACGGCGATATTGATCGACCACTGCGCCATGCTCTGGAGCAACAGATCCTGAGCGGGGGCGCAGTGGTTGATGTTCGCCTGGAGGAGACGTAATGGGGTCGTTATTGACAGTCCATTACAGTCTCCTCCCGAGCCCCCCGTGAGGGCCCTGCCGCGGCGGGTGCGACGGCGACAGCGGCGGCAGCCAAGGAAGCGGCTGCGGCGGTGAGTACGTCCGGGTGGATAGGCCTCCGAACTTTGGCCTTGGCCTTGGCGGGGGGGTCACAGGACCTGCCCCCAGCCCGGTGGTCGGCCGGCTTGCCTGCCGCCGCACATGCGTAGCAGTGCGGCGTTGCACGGCATTCGCCGGCCTTGTGACCGGCCTGACCGCACTGGTAGCAGCGGTCACTGCGGTCCACCTCCGCGGCGCAGTGGGCCCCCACGTGGTGCCCCACGTGGCAGCGGTAACACCGCAGAGGTCTGGGCTCCAGCAGTTTTACCTGCGCGGAGACCCAGCCCACCAAGAGCCTTCGGCCTTCAGCCGTGATGGCTTTAGCCGCCGACACGGGGCAGCTGACCGTAACGGCCCGCATGCCCGTGCTGTCAGCACGGATGGTGCCCGCCCGCACTTGGTTGGCCTGGCATCCTCCCGCCCTGACGACGGCGGCCACTACCTCTTCCACCCTGACGGAGTCATCCAGGCCCATGATGCGCATGTCTATGCACTTTGTGGGCCTGGACACTCGGACCTCCTCGACGTCCAGGGACGCCCTGATCCTTGCGGCCAGGGCGTCCGCGGCAGAGCCGCTGTCCGCACCAGGGACCTCCAATATTCGGGCCCCGGTTGCGGTGCGCCTCATTCGGAAGCCTTCAGAGGCTCCGAACTCGTCGAGGTGATCCACCACCGCCTGCTTCGCCTTCGCCATGACCATGTCATAGCTCACGCCCTTCTTTTCCGCAGCTGGCTGTAGTGTGATCACTACAGCTGCGGAATTTGGGGCGCGAAGCCTGGCTGCCATGGCCCGCTTCTTGCGCTGCTGTCGCCGCTCGCGCTTCTTCGCCGCTCTGGCCACCTTGCCCGCCTTCCTGCTGGCGCCGGCGACCGTCCATTCGGCGCCAGCCGAGGGTTCTTCAGGCAAGGGAGGCGGCAGGCGCGGCCTAGTCGCCGCCGCCGCAGGAGGTCTTGCCAGTTCAGCGGCAGGCACCGTTCTGCCTTTCGGGGAAGGGGTAGGCTTCCCCTGCCGCTGCTGCGGCTTAGCCGCCGGGACCGTCCTCGTCGGTTCCGACACCACGGCTCCGCGCCCAGTCTGCCCAGACGGGCCGGCTTTGGGCACAGCAGCCGCGGCGGCGGCGGCGTACGAGACCGCCCTTTTCAGGCCGGAGGCCGCAAGCGGGGGGCGCAGCACTATGCCCTCCAGGACAGCGAATTGCCGCTGGACCCGCTCCTGGAACTGCTGCTGCTGTTCCTGCTGCTGCTGCCGAAAGGCAGCCAGTTCCTGCCGCAGCAGGGTCAGCACCTCGCTCTCCACCTGGGGCGAGGGCTGGGGCCGACTTTGCCCCTGCTTGCGTCCTCCTTTTGGCGCCGCCTCAGGGCCAGCGCCCCGGAGACTGGCCAGGTCTGCCTCGAGCCGTCCAATCCGTCGGTTTAAGGTCTTTTTGAGGGGCTCCAGTACCAACCCCAGTGCCTCTAGAATTGAGGTCGTAGCCTGGGGGATGGAATTCCGTTTGGAGACCCTCTCCCTCTTCTTCGCAACGCTTTGGACGGCAGCCGTTACGACCTCTCTGAACCTGGCCAGTGCCTCCTCCATGCCTTCAGGCTCGCTGCCCGGAGGCTCAGACTCCGAGGGGCCGGCCCGACTACTGGGTGCCCCGGTGTGGCGCTCCTTTCTGGCGGTTTTCAGGGGTGGCCTACTCCCCTTTGCCAGCTTTCGGCCCGCACCCCGCACAGCGGTGGAGATTTTGCGGGCCGATGCCCCCAGTTCATCATCAGATGATGTCCTCCTCTGGCCATCCCCCAACAGGGGGCGTTTGAGGAACTGGGTCTTGGCCTTGGCGGCGGACTCCTCCACCTCCATCCTCTCCGAAGTGAGCGATGACGCGGCATCGGAGTCCGACGCCGCATCTCCACTCACCTCCCTGAGGCCGAAGCTCCTGCCGGCCTCTGCAGGACCCACCGGCGCAGCGGACGTGCTGGGAACAGGTCCCAGGGACTCCACGCTACCGGTGAGTGAGCCACCCTGGCTCTTTGCGTCCACGAAGGACGGTACAGGGTCCGAAGACCCGAGGCGGTAGTTGCCCCCCCCAGAATACGAGGGGCAGCCCGAGCTCTGCTCGGGGAGGGATTCTCCTGCAAGCAGGTACCCTCCTGGGGTAGTAATATTTTTACTATCCGCACTCATGATTGTTGCTGAACACAGCTTTGCCTTTTTTTTTTATATTGGGGTGGGGTCCCCAATAACACGTTCGCCATCGTGGTCACGTCTGATAAGCAGACGCGTACCCGAGGCGAACCCACTCTCTCAAAACCACTGTCCAAAAACACCAACAGCTGTTGGTGCCGATGCTTCTGGACAGTGCACCCTCCGTGGCGGTCCGTCTGGACTCCGCCTGTGTGTTCCTCTTGGTCTGGTCTCTCGCTTGAGGCCTTCCGGCATGAGTAGCTCTACCGGCATAGCCCTCAAGGTCATAAAGACACGCAAGCCCCACCACGACGACAACGTGGGAACACGGTCGGTGGGGATTGGTAGTCGGGGTCGGAATCTCGGCTCGGCGTGAGGCCGTTCGTTCCCTAACGCGTGCGGCCTCCGCCTTCGCTAGCATTAAGGCTTTGCAGAAGGAGGCGAACGTCTGCCACTACTCCTCGCTCTGGATCAGAGCCCGGCGCGAGAGGTCGCTGACGCCGATTACCTCCACGAGGACACGGTGGTGCTCCGCCCTTGCAGGGCACATCTCCACTGTGTCCTCCGGCATGATGGCACCTTGCGGATTAATAATGGTGTGTTTTATTATTTACAGTCACTGCTTCATATAAAACGGGATCGAATGTGTTTTTCTGATCACAGTTCGACAACGTATAATGTATCTCAGATTCCTTGCAGCCTTACGTCGATATCTGGACGTTACCTCTTTGCAATGAGTGGTGACCAACACTGGAACAACCCTCTAAGGGAGGCCAGTGTTAGGGATAACACTTATCGGCTGCTACATTTGTTAACCGTAATTTCATTGTTTTATGGATAAGTTCAGGACTGTTGTGGGTGTTTCGAACGGTTTCTGTTCTGGGTTCGGTTGAAAGTACCCTGATATTACCATTTTGTGAATCACCTGGAGGACTCGGTGTAGCATGCGGTGGAGGTCTATCCATCTTGAGTGAACTGCCGTGTCCTCATAGAGGCAATCGGTGTCAGTAATTTCTCGGTTTGGCCATCTATATGCGAGTTCGATTGAACGGGGATACACGCGCACAAGGTTTTGCCGTAGTTCATTCATAAGTTGGAGACCTTCATAAGGTAGTTCCCACTATGGAAAAAACATTTGTTTTATATACGGGGATATCAATTAAATACACACCAAAATATTCTAGGTAAATGAACAAGTAATTCTAACGCTTAAAATGATCAAACTGCAATAATCAATGCAAGCATGCTCTCGCAAATTCTTCATAAGTACTGTTGTGGAAGAAGATAGTTGATGATTTATTTATTTAATCCTTTATGCACAAATGTACAGCGGCGGACTTAATGCCTGCTGGATGATGATGGTAGTTTTTGGATTCACTTAAGGCTTTTCACTATCAGTGCACGTTATCCAGCTGAAGGTCGGTGTCCCGATTATGCTCCTTCGTTTACCTCTATCAAAGCTGTCTAACTGCTTAAACTCTTCAGTGAAAAGTTATTGAGGTGAAAATTGTTATGGGAGATAACTCTTTCGATCAATCTTGCAGCCCTAGCAGACATCGGCCCTAGAGGGCCCTATCCATTTGCTGAAATCTCTTTGAGTCGCGCGTAGAATACTACGCGCCGTCGATTCAGGACTGCTTTGACCAGACGGCCGGACAGCACCACCGCAATCCCGTGTTTGCAATGGCTGGGAATTGCCTTGCGGCTTTCAATACCCGGAGCGTCCCTTGCAGCGACCGCTGAGGAGTCAGGATGTCCTATCCCTCATAGTTTCAGCCACCTTTTTTGATCGTAGTGCTTCACTGAAGGTGGCTACTGGTTGTCATTTTCTCCACCAATCGCCCCCATAAGGACAAGGCGGCGCCGACGCTCCGACTAAGCGGGACTGACTTCCACCGTATGCTCCATCGTATTCTCCGGGCGATTCGCACAATGGTGAGACCCGAGTGTTTCTTCCCGCTGAATTCGACACAGATACCTTCCGAAACACCCACAACCGGTGAGTCCTGCACAAAAAGAGGATACCGTGACGCCTCTGTAGACACTTCTCAAAGACAGGCATTACCGCTGCGATTTGATTGTGGCGTGCTCACTGTAGCGAGGGGTTAAAATCATACAATGTTGTTTTACCAGAACATAAACCAGAAACATACATATGCCCATGCATACATATGCCTTTTCCCTTGGGGTAGGCAGAAATGACAACTGCTACGACCCATACATGCTCTTTCTATTCAGTGACGGTCATACATCTGGATCTGGACGAGTACATAACATGTTTCCTGAAGGTAATTTGCGTTTTTAACCGACTTCTAAAAAAGGAGGAGGTTCTCAATTCGGATATTTTTACCTTTAACCGTTTTATGTTAAAGTACAATACATTATTGCGATGCTTTCGGAATGAATTGCAAGCACAGAGTGATTGTACAGTTTTACGAACTTATCGCGGACGAAGTCGCGGGCAACAGCTAGTTAGATTATAATTGGATATAATCTAATTTTACTAAGATCCGATTAAATAGAATCTTTAATTAAATTAAGTAAACTAAACACAAAACGTTAAACGAACACATTCATTGTGCGTACAGCTAAGAAGTAGAATTCCTTGCCAGAATCTGTGTTTCCTGATGGCTAGAACCCGGGAATCTTTAAGTTAAGAGGGAATAAGTTATTTCTAGGTAAGCGCGCTCCACCGTCGACCGCATCGTCGCTTTCCAGCAGGTGAGATAGCGGTCAAGCGCGAATCTATCAAGAATAAAAATAAAAAAAATACATTCGAGAACCCTAAACTTATTTCATTGGAACCAATTTCCCAAACTTAGAGTGGAATTAAGCCATGTTTATAGCTAAAATTACGGTCTTTTACAATATGAAACAGTAAAAATGTCCTTTGGAACTCATTAAGGTTTATGTACGAATACCTAATTACGAAACTAGTTGTATAACTAATGTTAGAATTTTTGATATTTAGTTATTTTGGCAATGCAACATAATTTTAGGTTACTAAACAAGAAAAAACGTTACGTAAACTTATTGTAGACCAAGTTAATTGGTAACCAAGTTTTTATTTACACCTACACCAATTTTATAAAGAGGTAAAAGTTTTTTTTTTTGTTGTAGGTGTGCGTTTGCAAACGCACGACAGAGAACGTATAAAGCAATTAAAAAATTCCTTGTAGAATGACATATTCCAAAGTCCAGCCCGCTGAAAAGCTCCTGACTATGTCCCCCCGTCCCTTGCTCAAGCCAGCCCCGCCGCTGAGCCTGTAGCCAACGTCCCAAAAATAATAATCCTTGTTTGATCCAACCTGTCGCTTGCTGCTCTCCCGCAGCGACACCCTGCGTAAAGTCATTTGATTTTGAGTTTAGTTTTAGTAAGTCCTAGCTGGAAGTTTTAATTTTTATTATAACCCCCACAGCAGTCTACAACCTCATAGTTTGACCTGCGATGAGCAACACATGTATATCGCAGATATGGACTTAATTTTTTTTTTAATTCTTGGTAGGTTCGCGCTTGGCCGCTATCTTACCTGATGGAAAGCGACGATGCGGTCGACGATGGAGCGCACTTACCTAGAAGTAACCTGTTTACTCTTGACTTAAAGGTTTTAGCAGTTCAATTTCCCGTGCGGCCATAATGAGACGATTCAATCCATACGTAATCACAACGCTGTCACAATAATTTCTCTGTTTGATCGTATATTGTTGGCATATTATTGTTGGATGAAAGTAGCATACGGCTGTCAAACAACCAGTTGTGTTTGTTTTTGCTGAAACATTCCGTCAACATCCTAGTGAAAAATCAGTTAGCTCTCTTTAATGTGAATTATATTTTTAATGGCAAAATTTATGGGAAAGTTTTATCCCATAATTCCCGATGACCCAGAATCCTTAAATTTGGCATAAAAAAAGATCTTATAGCAAGGGTACAGGAATAAATCTGAAAACAGTAAATTTTTTGTTTCGTCACAAAAATACATATTTTTTTTGCGATTCGGAAAAAAAATTCGGGAATTGAACTATTTAAACCGACAACTATTTTGATTTTTTTTGGGAAGCTAATTTGCGACTAAATTTGTTATCTTGGTTATACCTGTTAAAACAATTGTATGTGTTAATAAATAAATAAATAAATTTACAAAGATAATTTTCGCAATTAGGAAGTACACTTTTCAATATTTTTGTAGTATTTGGCAGCAAATGTATCAAGTCAACTTTCTAGGCAAACTTTACTGAGGTAGCCAATATTACCCCCTAGCCAAGTTACGATCGTTTCGTTTGCATCGAACGCTTCGAGTAGGCCACGCCTCCGATTCCTTTGTTCTGAACACGTGACTGAGCGTTGAGATGACTTCATGAAACGATCGTAAGTTGGCTAGGGGGGGCTACAATAAAATTTTCAGCTCTATTTTACCGAGATCGCGCCTGTTTCAATGACTTCACTTATTATCTGTCTCCAATTTTCTTCTTTGACGCGGGTGAAGACGCTGGCAGCAACTTATATATTTAAAAAAAAAACAAGATACGTTAGAGCTAAGCATTCATAAAGGGATTGTCGCCTTCGAGAAAGATTAGCATATCAAAAGCCGTATTGCCCCGTCTCGGACTGTAAGGTCTCATCTCAGTGGCTCAAAGTGCTGAAAAAAGCTGTGAAGGAAAAAAGTCGCTTACTATGACCGTCGCCACAAAGCGCGGAGATTTGAAACTATCAATTAAATTCAAGAGTTTTTCGGTTTTACTGATATTAATTTGTTTTAGTTTTGTATGATTTCTTTTTGTAATTTTCTTTTCTTTTTTCTTTTTGTAAGTTTTTTCAAAAATCATCATTATCTTCCTGCCCGTGTCCCATATTACTTGGGGTTAGTGCAATAGTTTTTTTTCTTTCATTGCCCTGACACCTGTCACCTATTACTAGTTTTTCAAAAATATTCAGAAAAAAGTAGTTGTAAGTTTAGTAATTATGGTACTTTACAAATATTTTGATGATTGTTCTCACTTATTTTGTAAAAACTGACGTGATTAGGGTTCCGTACCTCAAACGGAAAAAACAGAACCCTTATAGGATCACGGTGGAGCACACGGTGGACACGGTGGAGCACACGGTGGAGGTGTGCCCCGCTTGGGCAGAGCAACGCCGTGACCTCGTGAGGGCAATCGGCGGCGGTGATCTCTCGCGCCGGGCCTTGGTTCAGGCCATGCTCCGGAGCGAGGAGGAGTGGCAGGCGGTCGCCTCTTTCTGCGAAGCAGTAATGCTAGCTAAGGAGGCGGCCGATCGCGTGAGGCAACGGTCCTTACGCTCCAACCGCCGCCGGGATTCCGATCCCGATTTCCGGCCACCGTAGGCGCGGGCTTGCAGACGGCGAGCAATAGGTGGCTCGCCGACTGACCGTCCGGTAACCGTCCGGACCGAGCCCAAGTCGTCGACGCGCGATCGTCGCGTTTTGTTCCACGCGCGCCTCAAGGAGATGTCAGCAAATCGTAGGGGCCCAGCAGGGTCGAAGCCTACTGGGGCCACGGGTAGTGTGAAAGCGGAACCCGGGGCCCTGGGACGAAGGCAACGAAGGAACAGGAGTGGGTTTTTAGTCAGTAAGAGTCTGACACTATCTCCCGCTCCGCCCAAGAGCGGGGATGTCATTAGGATGATTTTCCCACCCAATAAATAAAAATTAAAAAAAACCCTTATAGGATCACTTTGTTGTCCGTCCGTTTGTCTGTCTGTCTGTCAAGAACCTTTATCTCGGGAACAAGCAGATGTATCGAGTTGAAATTAAAACCACATACTGAAGTCTGCGGTCTCTTGATGCTGTGAAAAAAATCAAATCTAACTTTACGAAAAAAAAAGATGCGACCGTTTATGTTACAAAAAATAAACCACAATGAACGTTCTTATGTGTCTAGCATTCATCGCATTCCCGTAACTCTCACCAGGTTATCGGTATACCTTATGAGAAGCCTTCCAACACTGCATCTTGCAGTGCGCGTTTGTCACTCCATCCCCCCTAGCCAAGTTACAATCGTTTAGTTCACGCCGAACGCCTCGAGTAGGCCACGCCTCCGATTCCTTTGTTCTGAACACGTGACTGATCGTTGAAATGACGTCATAACAAAGGAATCGGAGGCGTGGCCTACTCGAGGCGTTCGGCGTGAACGATACGATTGTAACTTGGCTAGGGGGGCAGAACCTTTCAGCCCGCTTTTGCTTGTAATAATGTGCCTGCCCACTGCTACTTAAATTTGGCGACTCAACAACTTACTACCTTAATTAAGAAACAATTTAATGTCAGTAGTAAGTACTGTTCCTTTGAAAGTTCATCAGCGAGAACTTTATCAACTGCGACCCGGAGTTACTTTTGTTAAATTGACTTTGTGCTTGAGTTTCTACTGAGAGTGATTAATCACGGAGAACAACAACATACAGATCTTAAAGTTTAGAATTATTCAATGTGAAATTAATTTAACCGTCGAATCCGACTCGGCTGGGCAGCGTTCGGGAAGCTGCGCGGTATCTTCTCGTCCAATATACCACAGTGTCTCAAGACGTAAGACTATGACCAGCGCGTGTTGCCGTGTTGCTCAAGCCTCCTCTCTAGAAGAGGGGATAGGCCGTAATCCACCACTTGGGCCCAGTGCGGGTTGGTGTGTGACATTTCACATGTGACGTTTCACATGTCTTGGAATTTTTGGTTCTAGGATATGCCGGTTTCCTAACGATGATCTGATGTCTCGACCAATCAGAACGCAGCACCCCGCTCCCCCGTATCCGAGATACTAGTTGACAGAATTGCTTTGGTGCGATAGTTCAAGCGTGAGGCGTCTAGTGGCTGTAAGGTCGTTGAGCGTAACAGATATAAAAGAAATAATTGCTTATCTCAACAGACTAAGCATCAGAGTTCTCTACTTACACTTGAAGATCTTTTCGTTCTGTTAGTCGACGAGTCAGCACCCCTAGACAAGTTGATAATCTGCGTTCGTTAACGCTAGTCGAAATGTATGGGATTGAAATCATCTCTCAATGTTAAGTCACGTGGTCAGAACAAACGAATAGAAAATTCGTAGCCAAGTTCACTTCGTTCAAAATGATAGAATGAATTGTTATCGTTTCTACAGTATTCAACGCTACATCCTTTGTTATTGTAGAACGACATTATAGAACGAGCGGCCGACTCATGGCTACCAACTTATCGTTTTCTACAATTGCTGACGCCGAGGCGTTACCGATTGGAGAACGGAATTCCAGACGAAACGGTTTTAACTTGGCTAGGGGAGCAGGAGTTCGTTTAGAGCAATAAAACCAGACCGCGTACTCAGAACTTAGACATTTATTAATAATTATTACCGAGGTCTCATTTTACGGTGACAAAACTATAGCGAGAATTACACCGACGAGCGTCATCTTTGAAGTCAAGAGGAAAATTTTCACTACAAAATAGATTAAGCGTTTAAGTTTGATCTATTCAATATTATGACGTGAACTCTAGTAAAATTACCTAAAGCTTTGTAATATCTTTGCCACGAAAAACAAAAAATCGTAAACAAAAAATCTCAAGCCATCGCTTATAGGCGCACCGCAACCGGGGCCCGAATATTGGAGGTCCCTGGTGCGGACAGTGGCCCTGCCGCAGACGCCCTGGCCGCAAGGATCAGGGCGTCCCTGGACGTCGAGGAGGTTCGAGTGTCCAGGCCCACCAAGTGCATCGACATGCGCATCATGGGCCTGGACGACTCCGTCAGGGTGGACGAGGTGGTGGCCGCCATCGTCAGGGCGGGAGGGTGCCACGCCGATCAGGTGCGGGCGGGCACCATCCGCGCTGACAGCACGGGCATGCGAGCTGTAACAGTGAGCTGCCCCGTGTCGGCGGCCAAGGCCATCACTGGCGAAGGCCGACGGCTCTTGGTGGGCTGGGTCTCGGCTCAGGTAAAGCTGCTGGAGCCCAGACCTCTGCGGTGCTACCGCTGCCACGTGGGGCACCACGTGGGTGCCTATTGCGCCGCGGAGGTTGACCGCAGTGACCGCTGCTTCCAGTGCGGTCAGGCCGGTCACAAGGCTGCAGAATGCCGTGCTACGCCGCACTGCTACGCATGTGCGGCGGCAGGCAAGCCGGCCGATCACCGGGCTGGAAGCAGGTCCTGCGACCCTCCTGCCAAGGCCAAGGGCAAGGTCCCAAGGCAAGCCCACCCCGACGTCCTCTCCGCCGCAGCCTCCTCTCTGGCTGCCGCTGCTGTCGCCGCCGCAACTGCCGTGGCAGGGCCCTCACGCGGGGCTCGGGAGGAGACGGTAATGGACTGCCAATAACGGCTCCATTACGTCTCCTCCAGGCGAACATCAACCACTGCGCCCCCGCTCAGGATCTGTTGCTCCAGAGCATGGCGCAGTGGTCGATCAATATCGCCGTGGTCTCCGAGCCGTACTATGTCCTGCCCAGGGGAGACTGGGTGCGGGACCTGGACGGCTCGGTGACCCTAATTTCGTCGGCCGCCGCCGGTACCCCGACCCTCGAGGCCGTCGCGAGGGGGCGGGGTTGCGTGGCAGCACGGTTCGGGGACATCGCAGTGGTAGGCGTCTACCTGTCCCCGAGCAGATCTCTCGGCGATCTTCACATCTCCCTAATGGAGCTGAAAGCCGTCGTCGCTGGGTTTGGTTCCCTCCCCGTGGTCGTTTGCGGGGACTTCAATGCCAAGAACTTGGCTTGGGGTTCCCGGTTCACGAACCAGCGGGGTCGGATGGTGGAGGACTGGGCTCTGGAGACAGGCCTGGTCGTCCTAAACCGGGGTTCTGTCCCCACGTGTGTGCGGATGCGGGGTGACTCAGTGGTGGACATCTCGTTCGCCAGCCCCGCTCTGTCGCCGCGTGTCGTCGACTGGCGCGTTATGGAGGGGGTGGAGACGTTCTCAGACCACCGGTACATCCGGTTCGACGTCTCCGCCCAAACCTCGACTGCGCCGGTCCGACGGAACCCTTGTGGTCCGCGGTGGGCGCTGAGGCAGATGGACCGGGAGCTCCTCCTGGAAGCCGCGACGGTACAGGCCTGGGTGCAAGCACCGGACAGGCCTGTCGACATAGACGTCGAGGCAGAGTGGTTCCGGGAGGCCATGTCGCAAATTTGCGACGCGGCAATGCCCCGAGTCCCTCCAGGACGTGCTCAGCGCCAGGTACACTGGTGGTCGCCGGAGATTGCGGCATTATTGCGCAACGCGTGCAGTGCCGCGCGACGCCGGTATGCCAGGTACCGCAGGCGCCGCATCCGTCCACCGGATGCGGAGGCCAGAGAGGCGGAGCTGTACGAGGGATACAGAGCTGCAAAGCGCACCCTCCGAGCGGAGATAAGGCGGGCCAAACTCGAGGCCCGCAACGTGTGGCTGGGGACTCTGAATGGGGACCCATGGGGACGCCCGTACAAGTTGGTACGGGACAAACTCCGCCCCTGGGCTCCCCCGCTGACGCAGAGTCTCCGGCCCCAGCTTGTAGAGGGTGTGGTGAGCACTCTGTTCCCTACGCGAGGGGAACACTCTCCCCCGCCCATGGCTCCGCCACCAGCGGTGCCCGACGCGGACCACGATGGCGACGACGACGACAACGCTCCAGAGGTGACCGAGGTAGAGCTGAGAGTGGCGGTACGAAGGCTGAGTGCCAAGAATACCGCCCCAGGACCCGACGGCTTGCCTGGGAAGGCATGGGTCCTGGCCATGGAGGCTCTCGGGCCTCGACTAAGAGGGCTCTTCAGCGCATGCTTGGAGAGGGGCCAGTTTCCACTTCGCTGGAAGACGGGGAAACTGGTCCTCATCGCGAAGCCGGGGCGCCCCGCGGACTCTCCGTCCGCGTACCGGCCCATTGTGCTGCTCGACGAGGTGGGCAAGCTCTTTGAAAGAGTAATTGCAGACCGCCTCGTCGCACACCTAACACGGGTGGGGCCGGATCTGGCGGACGGCCAGTTCGGCTTTCGCAGGAGGCGCTCCACGGTGGACGCCATCATGTGCGTGCGAGCTCTCACGACGGGGGATGCAGTGGCCCAAAGCAGGTGTGTCGTGGCGGTGTCTTTGGACATCGCCAACGCCTTCAACTCCCTGCCTTGGAGTAGCATTGGGAGGGCACTCCGGTATCACCGGATGCCCGACTACCTCTGTCGTGTGGTCGAGGCGTACCTGTCAGACAGGTACATCACCTACCCTGGTCACCAGGGGGAGTGGGAACGTCGAGAGATGTCGTGCGGTGTTCCGCAGGGATCGGTACTAGGGCCGCCCTTGTGGAACATCGGCTACGACTACGTGCTGCGCGGCGACCTCCCTGGCGGGGTCAGCGTGGTCTGCTACGCAGACGACACGCTGGTCCTGGCGCAGGGAGAGTCGTACCAGGCGGCGGTCGAACTAGCGACACGCGGGGTCGCGACAGTCGTTGGCAGGATCCAGGAGCTGGGACTCGAGGTGGCATTGCACAAGTCCGAGGCCATGTGCTTTCACGGCCCTCGGAACGCGCCACCACCGGGTTCCCGGCTAACGGTGGGAGGAGTCCACATCGGCGTCGGGTCAACGATGAAGTACCTGGGACTCGTTCTCGACAGCCGATGGGATTTCGACGAGCACTTCCGACGTCTGGCTCCCAAACTAAATCGGACTGGGGCTGCCCTCTCGCGGCTCCTGCCCAACCTTGGGGGTCCAGACGCCTCCTGCCGGAGGCTCTACGCGGGGATCGTTCGGTCCATGGCCCTTTACGGCGCACCGGTGTGGGCGCCGGGGCTGCGGAAGCAGCCGGCGGCCCGGCTGAACGCGTGCCAGAGGGTCATGGCCATACGGATGGTACGAGGATACCGGACGATTTCCCGCGAAGCGGCGAGCCTCCTTGCTGGCCAGCGACCATGGGATCTGGAGGCAACAGTCCTTGCACTCATGCACGAACGGCGCATGGAGATGCAACGCCGGGGCGAAACTCCGCTGCCGCGACAAGTCGCAGCATGGCGGACAGAGCTCCGGCGAGTTCTCATGGAGGAATGGCGACAGCGACTGTCGCGACCCCGTGCTGGGCACGCCACAATTATGGCGGTAAGTCCCCTCTTTGAGGCGTGGTTGGAAAGACCTCACGGCGTCCTCACATTCCGCATGACGCAGGTTCTCACCGGACACGGTAAGTTCGGGAGGTTCCTGCACCGAATTCGTGCGGAAACGACGCCCGGGTGTCGCCACTGTGCGGCCCACCCGGAGGACACGGTAGAGCACACGGTGGAGGTGTGCCCCGCTTGGGCAGAGCAACGCCGTGTCCTCGTGGGGGCAATCGGCGGCGGCGATCTCTCGCGCCGGGCCTTGGTTCAGGCCATGCTCCGGAGCGAGGAGGAGTGGCAGGCGGTCGCCTCCTTCTGCGAAGCAGTAATGCTAGCTAAGGAGGCGGCCGATCGCGTGAGGCAACGGTCCTTACGCTCCAACCGCCGCCGGGATTCCGATCCCGATTTCCGGCCACCGTAGGCGCGGGCTTGTAGACGGCGAGCAATGGGTGGCTCGCCGTCTGACCGTCCGGTAACCGTCCGGACCGAGCCCAAGTCGTCGACGGCGCGTATTGTTCCACGCGCGCCTCAGGGAGATGTCAGCAAATCGTAGGGGCCCAGCAGGGTCGAAGCCTACTGGGGCCACGGGTAGTGTGAAAGCGGAACCCGGGGCCCTGGGACGAAGGCAACGAAGGAACAGGAGTGGGTTTTTAGTCAGTAAGAGTCTGACACTATCTCGCGCTCCGCCCAAGAGCGGGGATGTCATTAGGATGATTTTCCCACCCAATAAAAAAAAAAAAAAAAAAGCCATCGCTTATAAAAATCGTTCATTGTAATTAATTCATGCATCGCAGCTTTCCGCGGATTAATGAGATTCTGTTTAAAACTAATAAGCAATTCTATAATATTTTCGGAATAAAATGGATTCTAGCTTCATAAACTGTTGATTGAAATGATATAAACTAAGAGGAAAAACCATTAACAAAGCTATTTCGACTTCAAAGACAAAAGGATTCCCGCCATTCCACGTGACATAAGACTTTTGTAATGTTTTTTTGGAATAGCGTTTGTGTTTGTGAATATTGTCAACACGAATAAGACCTTTTTCCTTTCAGTTGAATAGTTGGTACCTTAAAGCTAGAGGATGAACGTATTTTTTTTTTGCAGTAAAAAACTGTTTTCAATTCGTCGAGATTGTTGTAAGTTTATTATGATACAACAACAGACTGCTCTTTGTAAATCATGAAGTTATCTCATAATGCTTGCTACAGAGTTTTTTGTTTTGTTCTTGCTATTAAAATGTATACAACTGTATCTACTTTTCTTTTTAGGGTCTTTTCTTTAAGGGACTTATTAAATATCTGTTCCTGCTCTGGATGTTAGTTAGTAGTGTGATGAATGAAACTTCAAGCTTCAGTTATATAAATATTTTATTCACTTTGATCACATAATTTCATATTTATTTTCCTAATAACAATCATTTACAAATATACCGATTGGTAGGACATGTTCACTGTTCAACAACTCAAAGCCGACTGACTGTCCAGAATGACAGCTACAAACTCAATGTTTCCCCACCACAAACTTTCACAAACACTCGGTCCGACCAATCAGAGCAAAGTTAACAGTACCTAACATCAATTGACTAACTAATATACATTAGAGTTTATCTATAATTAACTGCAAGTAAATATTTCATTTTAACAATTATGATATATTTATACAAAACATGTACATAAACTTTAATACTATAAATTATTACTCAGTATCTACAACGAATGCCTTAAGTTCATGTAACCACTAGCGCCATCTATCGCTTATAGATGGAAGTTGAACGATTTATGAATATTTTCTTTAAAAAATCATTACAGTAGGTAATAAATAAAATCCAATGAGCAGCGCTGGCCGAGTAGTAACGACCCCGACTTACGAGTCGTAGGTCGCTGGTTCAAACCCAGCCAACTGCATTATTGTGTGTAATCTGGTAGATATTGAGATGGGTGAGACGCAAATGAAAGGCTTCTGCCCCCTAGCTAAGTTACAATCGTTTCGTTCGCGCCGAACACCTCGAGTAGGCCCACGCCTCCGATTCCTTTGTTCTGACCACGTGACTGAGCGTTGAGATGACGTCAAAAATAAAAAATAATATATATTATATATATATATTATTTTTTATTTTTAAAGGAAAAGGAAAAGCTGTGCTACTGTATTATTAAAGCTCATATCATGCCGGTTTATTTCATCGTATTTTTTTTTTATTATTTATTAATTGATATAAACCAGTGCTTGACTGCGATCCCACCTGATGGTAAGCAGTGATGCAATCATTGATGGTGAGGCGCACTATTTTATTAAGAGCCTATTCACTCTAGCCTTGAAGACACCTAAATTATAGTTGGACGGGAAGACCGCAGTAGGCAAATAGTAAATATTTTATCAGCCACTTACAAGATATATTTCATCCGCGTTTACAGTAGATTTGTACTGACATTTTTTTTCTTGAAGTTTCCCAAAACATTTTTTTTTTGGCACTTCCTCTGATAATATAATCACTCTGATGCGCAACACTCCATGTTTTCATAATTGATTGGGTTTTGTTTTTTCCTCGTTCATACATTTTCCTCAATAATCCGGAATACTACTGACCACGCTGTACATCTGTGTCTCACGCTGTCGCTGAGTTAATCAAATTACCGGAGGAGAGATGATAAACATAGTTTGGAGATCGACGCTAATATTACGCGGTATTGAGGACGTTCACTATTTCAACATGAAGGAGAGACGCAATGGATGCGTCACCAAATAAAGCAGGTCACCAAAGGATGTTTACAGGATAGCGGTAATTGATTAGAGCTCTACAGATAAACGGCTTCATAAACACATATCATTCTTACAAATAAACATAATATAATTATTTGTTCAGATATAAACCCTTTCTTACATAATAGTGCTTACTAAAATGATTATGTAATTGGTCAATTAACTTTGTTACGCCTTATGAAATCATAAATTTAAAAAAAATATTACAAATATTTAAAAAAAAACTGACTAAAACTCATTGTAAGCATCGGGACCAGCTAGCTTTGATATCGCTCGAACCTGTTTTCAACTTCATGTGACGTCCACTGAGCGGACCACCCGGAGGACACGGTGGAGCATACGGTAGAGGTGTGCTCGGCTTGGGCAGAGCACCGCCGTGTCCTCGTGGGAGCGATCGGCGGCAACGATCTTTCATTGACGGCACATATTATTCCACGCACACCTCAAGGAGATGTCAGCAAACCGTAGGGGCACAGTAGGGTCAAAGTTTGACACGTCCTCTCGCTCCGCCAAAGACCGGGGATATCATTGGATGATTTACCCTCTTAAAAGAACAAAAAAAAAATCACGTGATGAAATGCAATTTCTTCTAACTATAATACATTGTGTGGCAATGGGCACATTGCTCGCAGAACAGATGGTTGATGGGAACGAAAGATTCTAAAATGGCGATCACGTACCGGAAGACGCAGCGTCGGAAGGCCTTCCACAAGACCGATGACCTGGTGAGGGTCGCGGGAATCCGATGGATACGAGACGCACAGGACCGGTCATTACGGCGACATTTGGGAGAGGCCTATGTCCAACAGTGAACGTCTTTCGGCTGAAATGATGATAATTACATTTATAACCGACTGCAACAAAAGGAGCAGGTTATCAATTCAGTTGTATTTTTTTATGTTTGTTACGCATTTGCAAAAATTTTTTCTCCTTAAAGGATAAATACCAATCTGGAAGCATATGCTTCCAGATTGATAATACTGAGAAACACCGACTTTGATCTTTCAGGATTTTTTTTTAGTGAAGTCGGTTATTTTATTATAGGCCTGTTGGTCTAATGGTAAGTGGTTCTGACTGCTATGCCGGAGGCTGCGGGTTTGATTCCCACCCAAGACAAAATGTTTGTGTGATGAGCACAATCTTTAAGTCAAGAGTGAATAGGTTACTTCTAGGTAAGCGCGCTCCGTCGTCGACCTCATCGTCGCTTTCCATCATGTCCTTCCATTAGGTAAGATAGCGGTCAAGCGCGAAGTTATCAAGAAAAATAAATAAAAGCACGATCATTGGTTCTGTGTCTGGGTGTCATAATATGTATGTATTTAGAAATAAATAACTATGTTTTTCAGGTGTCTAGTACTCCTAGCACAAGCTCTACTTAGTTTGAGACTAAATGGCGTTGTGTGAAAGTTGTGGATATTATTTCATATATAATATTAGAGTCTATCTATGTTAGCGTTTTATTTAATTTAATTAGCATTACAGCGGTGCACCTCAATTAGGTATATCAGTAAAGCGTGCAGTGAATGTTGCAAGTCTGTGCAGACATTAATATGCAGCAGCAATCTCGGTTTACTATTGGATTAATTTAGATCTTGACGCGGCTGTGCAACGGATTAGTAATTAAGTCTTGAAGCTGTTTCATACGAGAAAATTTCATTATTTGCAAAATTGAACACAGCATCTTTAAAAAAACCTTTTTTTACAAAAAATAAATACAATCATGTTTCTGGTATTATTTTTGAATTTTTTCACTGTTATTTGCGAATTTAAAGTTATTTCCATGCCAACCCAGTCTGGCGCGTTATTTTGTGTGATTTATTTCATCACCACTGCTCTCAAAACGGTGAAGGAAAACATCGTAGGGAAACTGCCATGTCCTAGAACCAAAAATTCGAAGACGTGTGACATCCAGCAGCCCGTACTGTGCCCGTGTTGTGGATTACGGCCCATTCCATCTCCTACAGAGGAGGTCTGAGTCCCAGCAGTGGGAACATTATAAGGCCGACTATAAAGTTATTTCGCAATTTTTCAGTTTTTCACGATTACATTGATTTATTACAGAGTTCCGGTGTCTACCTTCCAGCTTCATCAGTTCGATATATCCCCTCTCTCCCTTCTTTCAGTCAGTCATCGACTACACGTATAAACATAGCCACTTTACTTCTTACAACAGTTCTGCTATGATCCTATGAGGAGTTCCGTTCCTTATCTTCGAAGTTCCTCATCAGATCACAACAATATTTATGGGATCAACTAGGAAGCAAAACCTTTCAAACAAAAAAAATAAATAATTCAAAATCGGTCCACAACTGACCGAGAAATCGGTGAACAAACATAAAAAAAGACTTTTAGCCGAACATAGAACCTCCTTCTTTTTGAAGTCGGTTCAAAACAAATGAACCTGTCACATAAAACACTCGAAGTAGCACATATATGCGGAATAACATCACAATTAAGTGGCGTATACAGGTACAGAAATTCACTCACGTTCTTACACATGATAGGGCGCGTGAGAGTGTTACTCGCGTGAG
Source organism: Mythimna vitellina (assembly GCA_949316375.1). NCBI lineage: Eukaryota > Metazoa > Arthropoda > Insecta > Lepidoptera > Noctuidae > Mythimna > Mythimna vitellina. The sequence continues at coordinate 7,821,838 of OX438703.1, read as the reverse complement.
AGTTTTAAACATCAACGTGATTTTACAATTTAAACTAGAAGGAACATAATGATAGTACAGATAGCGGCACGAATCTTGAGCGCTCGGCGAAAGAGCGGGGATCGCTTTGCGCATCGGACATATCAGCGAGCCAATCACTGTACAAGGATTGCACTCCCCGCCCCCGCGTCTCTTTTCATACCACTAAAGAGACCCGATATTTCACTTCTGCGTGCTTCTGGGCAACTAGAACTGTAGAAGTCAGCGCTCAAGATCCATGCCGGTATCTTTATCCGCTGTTACTTTTGATGCTTGTCTATGTATATATAAAAATCCTAAATATGTGTAGAATGCGAAGATATTTATACTGTTTTATGTCATTTCATATTCTCATGTATTCTTGGATTGCAATTCCGCAGCTCATTCAATTCCGCGGGATTGATAAGCGGGATTACTCCATTCCATGCGGATCCCCCATCTTTTAGATTTTCCATCCATGTAAAAATCCATTTTATTAAATATTTCTTACATTTAACTTCAGAAAATCATTATTTCATTCTGTTAATTAAGTTTAAGTAATTAGTAATCTGTTTTCTTAGATTCATCTTTAAATGGTTGCCATAGTTTAATAACAACAGTTTTATTTTTTATTTCAATCTTATTCATATAATGACTAATAATCAAATCACAACTTTCTCTTATTTGCTAATACTATGATGGTGCTATCACTATGATATCAACCTATGGTGATATTTTTTGAAAATACGCTCTTAAAAAAACAAATGACATTTATTGTACCATCTCCGAGCCTGTTTCTGAGTGAACTGCAAATATAATCCTGATGCTGGAAACACACTCTCGGCTTCTTTGCTATTTCTTAAGTATTTCTTTTTCTTGTTGAAGCTGTTATTCTAATTATACTTTTAGGGATAGTGTGGGATATTTAGGATTCTGTGTGGAACGGCAACGTCGCACTCGTCTTGCTCGCAAGTTTTAACACTAAATTTTATACAATATAATTTTTGGGATCCGTGGATCCACGCTTTGAAGGTGCGGGATCCAGCATGTTAATTAAAGAAGAAGGATCCCACGGAATTGCGGAATTCCGTTTTGCGGGATTTCAATCCCTAATTAAAAGCTCCAAACGATTGACGGTTCGGTGTTTTATAGCCGCATAGGTGTTCCTCATAATTCTGTGCTCATCAGGCACGCACGCGGTTCGTCGATGACAGATCAATTCAGCCGTGTGTCGCCATACGCTGAGCGGATACCTTAACCGCTATCCGATGCGGTGGCGTCGCTTATATCGCGGTTTTTAGATGTTACGGTAGATATAGATACGGACCCTTTTAATAAAGGAATAATATTCCCATTTACATAATTATGTCGAATTATGACTATGAGAAATGTCAATATCTTTACAAATCTATTTTTATTGATCTAGATTAAAATACTACTTCCTAAACAAAGCTAGAATAAAGTGAAAAATCCCATAACTGCTGTTGTTTCCACTAAAAACAAGTTCTATCCTCCAAACAGCTTTTCTGTTCCATTTTCTTGAACGGACCGAGTTTATTCAGGTAACGTCGCTGAGACAAATGTGCTCAAGTTTCAGCATCAAACTGCCACTGAAGTCTGTTTCTGAATGCTAATATAATACAAAAACCCTAATAACGAAAGGGTCTGCCTCATAAATATGTCCTTTGAGATTTTAGGAGTTCTTTTGTTTGGTTTTGTTTTCCTAAAATTCTTTATACGAGAAAATATAGTACAGCGTAACTATACCAGCTTTTTTCGATGAAGGCAATTGCGGAACTTAACCTACATAATAAGTTTGTTATGATAATTTGATGTTTCAGCTATAAGAAATAAAATAACTGAATTTTATAATAACAAACGTGAAAACACAAGTACCAACACAGAAATGGCGACAGCGACTGTCGCGACCCAGTGCTGGGCACGCCACAATTATGGCGATAAGCCCCCTCTTTGAGGCGTGGTTGGAAAAACCTCACGGCGTCCTCACATTCCGCATGACGCAGGTTCTCACCGGACACGGTAAGTTCGGGAGGATCCTGCACCGGATTCGTGCGGAAACGACGCCCGGGTGTCGCTACAGTGTGGACCGCCCGGAGGACACGGTAGAGCACACGGTGGAGGTGTGCCCCGCTTGGGCAGAGCAACGCTGTGTCCTCGCGGGCTTGCAGACGGCGAGCAATGGGTGACTCGCCGTCTGACCGTCAGGTAACCGTCCGGACCGAGCCCAAGTCGTCGACGGCGCGTACTGTTCCACGCGCGCCTCAAGGAGATGTCAGCAAATCGTAGGGGCCCAGCAGGGTCGAAGCCAACTGGGGCCACGGGTAGTGTGAAAGCGGAACCCGGGGCCCTGGGGCGAAGGCAACGAAGGAACAGGAGTGGGTTTTTAGTCAGTAAGAGTCTGACACTATCTCCCGTTCCGCCCAAGAGCGGGGATGTCATAAGGATGATTTTCCCACCCAATAAAAAAAAAAAAGTACCAACACTAAGAAGTTTGCACAATGAGCTGAAAGATGCTATTGGATTTACGAGATGCCTTGAAACACTTGGGAAAATCTTATACAACAACGGATTTCCATTTATTATTATCTTGAAGAGAAACCTCCTCGTCGTTCTTTTTGTTTTCTAGCATTTTAATAAAATAATTATGACAGTTATATTTTTTATCATTAATTTAACTGCTTCTCAATCTGCATAAAATAAAAAATTACTTCCAAATATATTACACACTATATGGTTTTTATTTAACAAGTGTTCAATATTTAACTCTGAAAATACGTAATTTGAGGGTTACAATTTGTTAAATATCCATACTGTTGAGTTCTGAATAATGATGAATAATCAAAAGTATCAACTCTGTTTAAGCAGCGTACAGTCGGTACGCTAAAAAAATCTGATTATTAAAAGATTTTTTTAATTTGGCCACTTTTTTGTTGTGCCATCTTTCTATGGTCAAACTCTAACAATAAATTATGTATGTAGTTACAATATTGCGGCTCACTGTATTACCCGCATTTTAACAAAAATGTTTGGTAATGATTGTCACAAACCGAGCATTATTGATAAATAAATTAATGACATTACAAAATTATTCAAAAAAAATAATTAAAAGATTACAACACAAAAAAATAATATTAACATCAAAATCATACCTACATCAATTCAATTCATAAACTAAGTCATGAGTTAATAGGTTACTTATATTCAACAAATTAAAAAAAAGCAATTTCAGCGCCAATCTCTACTTAGCACAATTATTTTCTAAGAAATAACAAAGTTATGAAGGTAGGAACAACTCTTATATAACTTGTTTTGGTACTTAAATAGCCAAATTAATGATGATCCATGGAACTCCGAACTTCGTCAGGTTTCCAAAAACTAATTTCATACGAAAAACTCTCTTTGTAATCTTGTAAATTGGAGCTCACTAAAAAGTTTATAATCTTTACAAAAGATAGGCCGAAACGGGCTTATTAAATTTAACACCTCCAAGCAGAAATGGGGTCAATGATTAGGATTAAAGGATTTTAACAAAACGAACGAGGCGAACATTAATCACGAAGTGAAAAAACCATCTAAAAAACGACTTCATTTTGCTCTCAATTCTCTTTTCATTTTACTTTTTTTTCAACAAAAGTACCTTTTTATTGGATTCGTTAAATAGCTTACAAATACTAAATGTACTTTAAAACTGTAAAAAAGATTTATTTTGTTATTTTTAATATTTTAATATTTGTTTTTTTTTATTTTATTTTCTTTTTTTTCATTACGTCATAACCAAATAAGGTATGTGCAAAATTAATTATTTTTTATTTAATTAATTTTTAAGTAATTTAGGTACAAATCACTATGGTACAGCGTACTTAGTACAATTACATGTAACACCTTTTTATACTTACCTGTATTATGCAAATAAACATATGTTGATTGATTAAATAAAATTTTAGTGACCTTTCTTTTTTGATGTAGGAAAACATCACTCACTCAATATGGCTCTGTAACGTGGTCTCTAACAGTGTGCCTCAATAGGCGGATAAAAGTCACTTAAAGTGCAATAGAAAGGGCCATATTCATTCCTTTCGTGATCGCATCAGAAATGAAGATTAAGATTGCCGACATAACCCGAAGATTTGACAAACTTAATTGGCAATGGGCAGGATATTTGGATTGAAAAATTTGTATTCCGTATTTTAAAATTTAATTTAAATAGTATTTTAAGTGTAATTAAGTGTAATTGTTTGTATAACTATAATATAATTGCATAAATCGTCAGAATTATCGTTTTCCTGGAAAAATATTTAGTAAAACACGAGTCTTGGGTGCCAACCGGTTGTCACTTGTAACGAACAGCTGACGTTTGAACTACGGAATTTCACGGGGAGTATTATTTACTTATTTCTTATTGTAAAGTAGCCTCAATAGTAGCACACTCCTTAATTTAATTTAAAACACGATCTTACAAGTTTTATCTTTTCAAATTAGTTCACATAACATTCAGCGTGTTGTATCGAAACAATTTTGTTTACATTGTTGAAAACAAAACATAGACGTTTCATTTCATAATTTGATCAATTTAAACTTATCCCGATAGTATTATACTGGTCAACAACGCTTTTGGTCTTTATTTTGCATTGTTATATTGGTCATTATTTGATAAAAAATCTATTAAACCAGACCTTGACATTTTGATCAACTTACCCACAATAAGTAAAAGTAATATCATAAGGCAATGAAAAGCAAGAAAACTCAATAACTATTAGCTTTTCAAGCCAATTCAGCAGTCTACCTCATTTCCTTACTGTACTGCACTTTCTTGTTCTTATTTTTTTTTTTTTTTTCATTCATTTCTAACTTTTCTTATTTTGTCATCTTTTCGGTTCTCACTGTTTCTTTTTTTTTCTATTTATAGTAACTTATTCTGAAACCATGCCTGTGATGACCCGTAAGGCAACAGCTCAGGATATGGAGCTTAAATTGAAAACTGCCCTCCAGGAGCTTAAGGAATCCAAACTCCAGTGCCAGCAAATATTGCAGGAGAATGAGGAGAGTGAGAGGGAAATAAGGAACATAGTTTTCAAAAATACTAGCCTAAAACAAGAGTTGGTAGGGCTTAGTCAGCAGTACCAAGATGTTGTTGATGAACGCGACCAACTGCGAGTGATCACGGATGGCTTCAATAACTGTAGTAACTTGTATGAGGAGGCTTTGTGTAAGGTTAGGGATCTGGAAGATGAATTAGTTCATGCTAATAGTCATATTCGTAAATTGCAGAGGGAAAAGGAAAGTACTCAGACTGAGAAAACTAACCGCCTATATGATCGGCCAGAGCGGCGAAGAAGCGCGAGCGGCGACAGCAGCGCAGGAAGCGGGCCATGGCAGCCAGGCTTCGCGCCCCAAATTCCGCAGCTGTAGTGATCACACTACAGCCATCTGCGGAAAAGAAGGGCGTGAGCTATGACATGGTCATGGCGAAGGCGAAGCAGGCGGTGGTGGATCACCTCGACGAGTTCGGAGCCTCTGAAGGCTTCCGAATGAGGCGCACCGCAACCGGGGCCCGAATATTGGAGGTCCCTGGTGCGGACAGCGGCTCTGCCGCGGACGCCCTGGCCGCAAGGATCAGGGCGTCCCTGGACGTCGAGGAGGTCCGAGTATCCGGGCCCACAAAGTGCATAGACATGCGCATCATGGGCCTGGATGACTCCGTCAGGGTGGAAGAAGTAGTGGCCGCCGTCGTCAGGGCGGGAGGATGCCAGGCCGACCAAGTGCGGGCGGGCACCATCCGTGCTGACAGCACGGGCATGCGGGCCGTTACGGTCAGCTGCCCCGTGTCGGCGGCTAAAGCCATCACGGCTGAAGGCCGAAGGCTCTTGGTGGGCTGGGTCTCCGCGCAGGTAAAACTGCTGGAGCCCAGACCTCTGCGGTGTTACCGCTGCCACGTGGGGCACCACGTGGGGGCCCACTGCGCCGCGGAGGTGGACCGCAGTGACCGCTGCTACCAGTGCGGTCAGGCCGGTCACAGGGCCGTCGAATGCCGTGCAACGCCGCACTGCTACGCATGTGCGGCGGCAGGCAAGCCGGCCGACCACCGGGCTGGGGGCAGGTCCTGCGACCCCCCCGCCAAGGCCAAGGCCAAAGTTCGGAGGCCTATCCACCCGGACGCACTCACCGCCGCAGCCGCTTCCTTGGCTGCCGCCGCTGTCGCCGTCGCACCCGCCGCGGCAGGGCCCTCACGGGGGGCTCGGGAGGAGACTGTAATGGACTGTCAATAACGACCCCATTACGTCTCCTCCAGGCGAACATCAACCACTGCGCCCCCGCTCAGGATCTGTTGCTCCAGAGCATGGCGCAGTGGTCGATCAATATCGCCGTGGTCTCCGAGCCGTACAATGTCCTGCCCAGGGGAGACTGGGTGCGGGACCTGGACGGCTCGGTGACCCTAATTTCGTCGGCCGCCGCCGGTACCCCGACCCTCGAGGCCGTCACGAGGGGACGGGGTTGCGTGGCGGCACGGTTCGGGGACATTGCAGTGGTAGGCGTCTACCTGTCCCCGAGCAGATCTCTCGGCGATCTTCACATCTCCCTAATGGAGCTGAAAGCCGTCGTCGCTGGGTTTGGTTCCCTCCCCGTGGTCGTTTGCGGGGACTTCAATGCCAAGAACTTGGCTTGGGGTTCCCGGCTCACGAACCAGCGGGGTCGGATGGTGGAGGACTGGGCTCTGGAGACAGGCCTGGTCGTCCTAAACCGGGGTTCTGTCCCCACGTGTGTGCGGATGCGGGGTGACTCAGTGGTGGACATCTCGTTCGCCAGCCCCGCTCTGTCGCCGCGTGTCGTCGACTGGCGCGTTATGGAGGGGGTGGAGACGTTTTCAGACCACCGGTACATCCGGTTCGACGTCTCCGCCCAAACCTCGATTGCGCCGGTCCGACAGAACCCTTGTGGTCCGCGGTGGGCGCTGAGGCAGATGGACCGGGAGCTCCTCCTGGAAGCCGCGACGGTACAGGCCTGGGTACAAGCACCGGACAGGCCTGTCGACATAGACGTCGAGGCAGAGTGGTTCCGGGAGGCCATGTCGCAAATTTGCGACGCGGCAATGCCCCGAGTCCCTCCAGGACGTGCTCAGCGCCAGGTATACTGGTGGTCGCCGGAGATTGCGGCACTGCGCAACGCGTGCAATGCCGCGCGACGCCGGTATGCCAGATACCGCAGGCGCCGCATCCGTCCACCGGATGCGGAGGCCAGAGAGGCGGAGCTGTACGAGGGGTACAGAGCGGCAAAGCGCACCCTCCGAGCGGAGATAAGGCGGGCCAAACTTGAGGCCCGCAACGTGTGGCTGGGGACTCTGAATGGGGACCCATGGGGACGCCCGTACAAGTTGGTACGGGACAAACTCCGCCCCTGGGCTCCCCCGCTGACGCAGAGTCTCCGGCCCCAGCTCGTGGAGGGTGTGGTGAGCACTCTGTTCCCCACGCGAGGGGAACACTCTCCCCCGCCCATGGCTCCGCCACCAGCGGTGTCCGACGCGGACCACGATGGCGACGACGACGACAACGCTCCAGAGGTGACCGAGGTAGAGATGAGAGTGGCGGTACGAAGGCTGAGTGCCAAAAATGCCGCCCCAGGACCCGACGGCTTGCCTGGGAAGGCATGGGTCCTGGCCATGGAGGCTCTCGGGCCTCGACTAAGAGGGCTCTTCAGCGCATGTATGGAGAGGGGCCAGTTCCCACTTCGCTGGAAGACGGGGAAACTGGTCCTCATCGCGAAGCCGGGGCGCCCCGCGGACTCTCCGTCCGCGTACCGGCCCATTGTGCCGCTCGACGAGGTGGGCAAGCTCTTTGAAAGAGTAGTTGCAGACCGCCTCGTCGCACACCTAACACGGGTGGGGCCGGATCTGGCGGACGGCCAGTTCGGCTTTCGCAGGAGGCGCTCCACGGTGGACGCCATCATGTGCGTGCGAGCTCTCACGACGGGGGATGCAGTGGCCCAGGGCAGGTGTGTCGTGGCGGTGTCTTTGGACATCGCCAACGCCTTCAACTCCCTGCCTTGGAGTAGCATTGGGAGGGCACTCCGGTATCACCGGATGCCCGACTACCTCTGTCGTGTGGTCGAGGCGTACCTGTCAGACAGGTACATAACCTACCCCGGTCACCAGGGGGTGTGGGAACGTCGAGAGATGTCGTGCGGTGTTCCGCAGGGATCGGTACTAGGGCCGCCCTTGTGGAACATCGGATACGATTACGTGCTGCGCGGCGACCTCCCTGACGGGGTCAGCGTGGTCTGCTACGCAGACGACACGCTGGTCCTGGCGCAGGGAGAGTCGTACCAGGCGGCGGTCGAACTAGCGACACGCGGGGTCGCGACGGTCGTTGGCAGGATCCAGGAGATGGGACTCGAGGTGGCATTGCACAAGTCCGAGGCCATGTGCTTTCACGGCCCTCGGAACGCGCCACCACCGGGCTCCCAGCTAACGGTGGGAGGAGTCCACATCGGCGTCGGGTCAACGATGAAGTACCTGGGACTCGTTCTCGACAGCCGATGGGATTTCGACGAGCATTTCCGACGTCTGGCTCCCAAACTAAATCGGACTGGGGCTGCCCTCTCGCGGCTCCTGCCCAACCTTGGGGGTCCAGACGCCTCCTGCCGGAGGCTCTACGCGGGGATCGTTCGGTCCATGGCCCTTTATGGCGCGCCGGTGTGGGCGCCGGGGCTGCGGAAGCAGCCGGCGGCCCGGCTGAACGCGTGCCAGAGGGTCATGGCCATACGGATGGTGCGAGGATACCGGACGATTTCCCGCGAAGCGGCGACCCTTCTTGCTTGCCAGCGACCATGGGAACTGGAGGCAACAGTCCTTGCACTCATGCACGAACGGCGCATGGAGATGCAACGCCGGGGCGAAACTCCGCTGCCGCAACAAGTCGCGGCATGGCGGACAGAGTTCCGGCGAGTTCTCATGGTGGAATGGCGACAGCGACTGTCGCGACCCCGTGCTGGGCACGCCACAATTATGGCGGTAAGTCCCCTCTTTGAGGCGTGGTTGGAAAGACCTCACGGCGTCCTCACATTCCGCATGACGCAGGTCCTCACCGGACACGGTAAGTTCGGGAGGTTCCTGCACCGGATTCGTGCGGAAACGACGCCCGGGTGTCGCCACTGTGTGGCCCACCCGGAGGACACGGTGGAGCACACGGTGGAGGTGTGCCCCGCTTGGGCAGAGCAACGCCGTGACCTCGTGAGGGCAATCGGCGGTGGTGATCTCTCGCGCCGGGCCTTGGTTCAGGCCATGCTCCGGAGCGAGGAGGAGTGGCAGGCGGTCGCCTCCTTCTGCGAAGCAGTAATGCTAGCTAAGGAGGCGGCCGATCGCGTGAGGCAACGGTCCTTACGCTCCAACCGCCGCCGGGATTCCGATCCCGATTTCCGGCCACCGTAGGCGCGGGCTTGTAGACGGCGAGCAATGGGTGGCTCGCCGTCTGACCGTCCGGTAACCGTCCGGACCGAGCCCAAGTCGTCGACGGCGCGTTTTGTTCCACGCGCGCCTCAAGGAGATGTCAGCAAATCGTAGGGGCCCAGCAGGGTCGAAGCCTACTGGGGCCACGGGTAGTGTGAAAGCGGAACCCGGGGCCCTGGGACGAAGGCAACGAAGGAACAGGAGTGGGTTTTTAGTCAGTAAGAGTCTGACACTATCTCCCGCTCCGCCCAAGAGCGGGGATGTCATTAGGATGATTTTCCCACCCAATAAAAAAAAAAAAAAAAAAAAAAAAACCGCCTATATGATGAATTACTAAATTCAAATTGTAACCCTCATTCCTTAGTTACAATTGATCTAACTGAAGATTCTCTATTAAAACACAAGAATAATTATAAACTTAGTCAAAATAAAATTAAAAAATATGCGAGACTGAATAAAATCATAAAAAAATGTAAAAACCACAAGAAACAACAAAAACACTTTTCCAAAAATATTCAACTGCGGAAAGAACGTGTTACCTTAATTAATCAACTAAATAACTATCAGATTAAGTTAGAAGATAGTATAAATATTTATGAAATTGACACTCAGCGCTTACAGTCAGAAATACAGACTCTTGACGCCTCACTAAAGTCAATTTATAACAAATATGTATGTTCAAAGAACCAAATAAAGGAACATATTCTTGCGACAAATGAGTTAGTGGACAAAGTAGACTCACTTACTCTTAGAAACATCGAATGTACTTGTCAGAGAGAATCTAACATGGCTGGCCTCCAACTTGTGGTAACAGAGGACACATCCCAGGCCATCAGTGCTCAAGACTGTATTCCTCAACAAGAATTAACTCAAGGGGTAGATTCAGCAAAATGTAGTTTTTCCTCTCATAAAAGCGGAGATTATAAATCAATTATGTTTTCAGACAGTATAGGAAGAGGTTTAGGACAATTAGTTAGTAAGAACCTCCCCTTTTCTTCTCAAAATCATTGTACACCACAAGCTTCCTACCATCACATAATGTCATTAGTTAATGAACAAGTATATGATCCCAATGCTATTATAACTGTATTTGTGGGTAATAGCTTAAATGTTAACAAAGATGACATCACTTATAATGTCACAGAGCTATTGAAGATAGATTGTAAGAGGATTATTTTATGTGCTTTTCCATACTTTGAGCACTTGTCAAATAGGCAAAATAAGTACATACATATGCTAAATATGCATATGCATTTTTTAGTTAGTCACCATAGTGATAAGTTTTTATTTTTTGACATCAACAATTTTGTTGATAAACTTTTATCGACTAGGTATACTGTGTACCTACCTATTATATTTAGACGTCAAATAGCGAGGCTATTAGCTTATAATATAGCTTATAATATTAACTCGGACATAGTTAGTATGTCGAAGTTCCCAATTATTATTAGTCCCACCATTAGTAATAGTACTAATGTTACTTTAAACTAGATAATAAGACAACAGATGGTACTGTTAGCAATTTAGATCAACTTAACAATAAAGTATCTTCTGGCATTCAAGCTAAAAAGGCTAGGCAAAAATCATTTAATTTGTTTCTTCAAAACATTCAGGGTTTTTCTTCGAAACAATTGGAAATTGAATTATTTTTAGAGAAAACAATGTTTGACATCATTTGTTTCACTGAGCATTGGTTAAAGGATTTTGAAATGCTAATTAATTATGAGAATTATAATATGGGCAGTTGTTTTAACCGAAAATCAATGTTACGTGGGGGTTCACTAATCCTAATTAAAAATGGTATTAAATTTAAAACTCGTAAAGATATAGTTGCACTGTCTGTTGAACATAGCATTGAATTATCTTGTGTTGAGCTGAATAGGCATGTTATAGTGTGCGTTTACAGGCCCCCTAATTATCAAAACTACTCTATTTTTGAGTCTGTCATGGAGGATGTTATGACAAAACTTGCAACTGGTAACAAAGTAGTAATTATCTGTGGAGACTTTAATGTTAATATTTTAGAAAATAATTCAGATAGCAGTAGATTATTAAATCTCTTCAAATCATTTAATTTATCAAACGTGTTTATAGAACCTACTCGAACTACGACAACTACTGCTACATGTATCGATAATGTTTTTTGTTGCTGCAACTATTTAGAAAGGGCCATTGTAAATTATCTGCCTTCTGATCATAGCGGCCTAATGGTAACGTTTGAATCAAACTTACCAATACAACAAGTACAGATTCAGTCCAGACCATTAACATCCGGTAAACTAAATAAATTTAACAGTACTTTAATTAGCAAGTGAGGTGATTGGAATCTTGAAGCAAACAATGGTAATTTTCTGTATAGCGATTTTTTTGCAATAGTCCAAACTGAGTTCAATAAGACTTTTGAGAAAAAAACTAAAAGTATCTGCCCTAAGTTTAGATTTAGTGACTGGGCAACTAAAGGAATCAGAGTAAGTAGGGAAAGACTTTTTGAGCTGTATGGCCTTAAGCCTATTATTAACACTGAAACTTTTAATAAGTATGTTGCTACATATTCAAAAATGTTTAAAAACACTTGTAAGGCAGCTAAGGCCTTGTACATTAGCAACAAAGTGAAATCAGCAGATAACAAAATTAAAACGGTTTGGAAAATTATAAATAATGAAACCAACAGGAACAAAAAACATAACAATGATTACACATTGGAGACACATCATGGTCTTATTAGTGATAACAAACTAGTTGCAGAAGAATTCGTAAACTTCTTTGCTAGTATACCAAGTAAAACTACTGAAGCCTTAAATTCGTCGCCATCGCATGCTTTTGGTTTATTACAGGCGAACGTTGCAGCCTGTTCGACTGAATTTAACTTTAAGCATATAAACCCCATAATAGTAATAAAAGCGTTTAAACAAATTAAGGTTAAATTAACAGAAGATCTGTGGGGTATGTCTATCAAAGTTTGCACCTCAATTATTGAGACTATAGCGCCGTACTTAGCTTTAATATATAATTTGTGTATAGATCAAGGAGTTTTTCCGGATCTAATGAAATATAGTAAAGTGATACCACTTTTTAAATCCGGGGACAGTAAAGACACTAATAATTATAGGCCGGTGTCCGTGTTGCCGGTTTTTAGCAAGATATTTGAGAAGGTGATGTTAAATCAAATGCTTAATCATTTTAACACAAATAACATTTTACACGATAAACAGTATGGTTTCACCAAAGGACGTTGTACTACTGACGCTGGTGTCTCCTTACTAAAACACATTTTTAATGCGTGGGAAGAGGCACAGGATGCTATAGGCATCTTCTGTGACCTGTCTAAGGCGTTTGATTGTGTGGTTCATGAAACATTACTCCTGAAACTTGAGCATTACGGACTAGGCAAAACAGCTTTAAGCTTATTAAAATCTTATTTGATTGACAGACAGCAACTAGTTCAAATTAACGGTGTCAATTCGTCGGGATTAAATGTGAAAATGGGGGTACCCCAAGGTTCAATTTTAGGTCCTTTTTTATTTTTAGTTTATATTAATGATTTACCCTATTTGTTGCAAAATAAACTTAATATGGTGTTGTTTGCCGACGACACTTCTTTGATTTTTAAGATAAATAGAAGGACTAATAATCTTGACGACGAAAATAACGCCCTACTGCAGGTCCAAAACTGGTTCACTGCTAATAATCTAGTTTTAAACGGGAAAAAAACTAAATGCATAAAATTTTCCTTACCAAATGTTAAAGGTAGCGATTGTGATGTAGTATTAAACGATGAAAAACTAGAATTTGTCGATAAAACAGTTTTCTTGGGGATTACGCTTGACTCAAGGCTACAATGGGGTCCTCATTTAACATCTCTTGCAGGACGGCTTAGCTCAGCTGCATATGCTGTCAGAAAAATCCGCCAATTTACGGATGTTGATACCGCTAGACTAGTCTATTTTAGTTATTTTCATAGCATCATGTCTTACGGTATCTTACTATGGGGACGGGCTGCAGAAATCGACTCAATTTTTATATTACAGAAAAGAGCGATCAGAGCTATATACAATCTTCGCCGCTGCGATTCACTAAGGGAACTGTTTAAGGAAATTAACATAATGACGGTGCCTTGTCAATATATTTATGCAAACATAATGTATGTTAGAAAAAATCTTAATCTTTTTAGCAAAAGAGGCGATAGACATAATTATGTTACAAGAAATAGGGACCAATTAGTTCAACCAAGTTTCAGACTAGCAAAAGTGGCCTCTTCTTTTATGGGGTACTGTTTGAAATGTTATAATAAAATACCTTCACAAATATTAGAACTCAATGAAACGAAATTTAAATCTTGTATTAAACGCACACTATGCAGGCAAGCATATTATAAGTTGGAGGATTATATTCAGGATAAAAATGCTTGGCTCAATGCTGGTCCAGCTCCACTACAACCGGGGTGTACAAATTGATTAATTAGTATGGAAATTATTTTTTAATGTTTTTTTTCCTGAAATTGTAAAATATAAGTAGTGTATTATATGTATAGAAGCATTTTTTCCACAGTTTGTAAATGTGAGTACCATGGAGCTTTTTATAGTTTTTATGTTGCTACTGGACTTATTTGACATAAATGAGCATGGCAGTTGAGAGTTGGTCATGCTCACTCAAATGTCTCACTGATGGTGGCGCGGGTGTTGGATCATTCGGTTCCCTTCAAAATGGTTGAGCTGAGTGGTGCTAATATTAGCGTCATGTCCGTGAACGGGCGCTGTCAGTTGAGGCTGGTCATCTCTTAGCTGCCAGTTGCTTTTTTAATATCTATATTTAGTTTTTATTTTTATTTACATTGTTCTCACATGATAGCGACAAGAAACATGTAACAGAGATATTTGTAACTACAAAATATGATTGAAAAGAGTGTCCATGGAGTTTCTTGCACATTCTTCTCCATAGAGATCTACGCTTTGGAATGTGCAATTAGCATCATTTATTTTTATTTTTCTGACTAACTGACTTCTTGACATTTCAAAAGTGCCTGTAAATGGTTTATTTGGAATAAATGCTATTTTGATTTTGATTTTGATTTTGATACATTGCTTGCAGAACAGATTCTCAATGGGGCCAAAAGATTCTGGAGTGGTGGCCGCATACCATTAGATGCAGCGTTGGAGGGCCTCCCACAAGGTGGACCGATGTCCTGGTGAGGGTCGCGGGAATCCGATGGATGCGAGACGCAAATGATCGTTCGTTGTGACGACCACTGGGGATGCTTATGTCTATCAGTGGACGTCTTTCGGCTGAAATGATGATGATGATAATTAAGATCTTTACCGAGACACCTGTGTGCTTATAAAGAAGTCATTTATGGTCTTCTTTGCAGTAACCACGACGATAAGTCCCTTCTTTGAGGAGTGGCTAAAGATATGCCACGGCGTCCTCACTTCCCACCTGACTTAGGTCTTCACCGGACATGGCAAGTTCGGGAGGTTCCTGTTTCGGATTCAGGTGGAAAATACGCCTGGGTTACCATCGTGTAGACTCCTCGAAGGACACGGTGGTGATATTCTCGTGGAAGCGATTGGCAGCGGAAACATCTTCCACCGTGCGCTAGTTCAAGCCCTGTTCTGAAGTGAAAGAAAATGACAGAGGGAGTGGATATCCTCAGACCCAAACCGCCACGGCTGGATACACCCTGGGTTTCCGGAGTTGCAAGACAGCTCCCGGTTATCGAAGGCACAAGTTTGCGGATGGTGAGCTATGGGTAGCATGTTATCTGACCGTCTGGTCGAAGACCGAATCCAAGTCGTCGGCGCGTTGTGATCCACACTAGACTCAAAGACATGGCAGCAAAACCAAAGGGGTTAGAGCCCTTGGAGACAATGCCCACTGCAGAACGTTTGAAAGAGTGTTTATCGTCATAGGACGCAAAAGGTAACTAAAAGTCATAGGTGGGTTTTAGTCAGTAAAAATCTGACACGCCCTCTCGCCCCAGAGCAAGAAAAGTTACTTGATGAATTCCCACCTCAGAATAAAATCTATCCAGTTTATTTGAAACTGTACTGCAACTGAAAACTGTGGCTTGCACAGAGCATTAGTATTTTGGTTATACAAAAGCGGATTGAAGTTGATAACAGAGAAAAGAATATCAGACGTGAACGCACGGCAAAAAGGAAAAATGAATATGAATAATTATTCTCTTCATTCATAGGTTTGCGCGTAAAATATTTACTTTTTTCTTTCGAATGGAAGACAAAAGAAAATATGTTACGCCTCGTTGAATAGTCATTACAGATTCAGCTTTATTCAATAATGTAAATAAGTATATTTAAAAATTAATATTCAAGAGTGACAGAGAACAAATGGACTTAAAATCCATTTAAAAAGAAAAGTTTAACAAACTGTTTTACATTTGCTTGCGTATAATTTTGTTAAAAAGTTTTAATATTTTAATGTTTGTTGGTACTTTAGAAACTACAACAATAATGTAAATGTTGAAATATTTAAAATACAAAGTCTTTAAAATCTAATTTAACTGGCTTGAAAATTTATAATGCATTTAAAAAACAGTAGCTGCAAAACTTTTACTTTAATTACCTGCTTAAAATTAAAACAAATAGCGTAACTTTTAACATAAACATTCATCCATTTCCACAGCCTTTTAGATTTTCCACATACGAAGCAGAAATCCATATCAAGTGCAGCTGAAATAGGCTGTGAGAGCTCACCGAGCATTACAAGTACGCAACGCTTTTAAAAAAACGTGGCCACATAACGCTCCTAATGAAATAATGTCCGTGGAATGAAACTTTTGCCATTATTGCTGGCATATATTTTATTTTCTTTTCGCCAACAGTGAAACCTAGGCCATATCTTCAAAGACTGTATGAAAATCAATACCAAAAAGAATTATGTCTACCAACTGTAACGAAACGAAGTTAGAGACTATTTAGAAGATTGCTATAGTTTTAATATCAACACTATCGCGTATCTTTTTGATTCGTTAATCACTTATATTATTTACTAGTTTTAGTAATGAAAAAAACAATTATTAATAAAAACTTCAAAATATTACATATTTTATTTCCATTTCATCATAATATAATAGGAAAATAGGTAAAGCCTGACAAAAATATACTAGTAATACTTCTATAAGATTTTATCTTCGTTGAGTTACGGTTGAAAGACCTAGTTTTTTTTTTGCTATTGATTTCTCGTATTGTCCTCTATCATACAACCAATGTTTCATTTCTGGCGAAAATAAAAAAGTTAATCATGCCAATAGTTTGCATTGGCTTTTTTTATGTGTCCCATGCATATTTGACAGGAAACGTTGTCTGATAGTTAAACCCGTCAGTTTACTGTCATTTGTTTTCAACGAAAGGGTTTTGTGTGTTCTAGAATTAACTGATTGCATCAATTAAATTTGTAGTATCATGAAGCAATCTGTGTCATTGATAATGCAATGTCATATCAAAGACAGATCATATTTACAAAAACAATATTCATTGAAAGTAATTGCCATTAGATTATCAACAGCAAATATTTCAAATGACATAAGCCATACGACTATTGTTTTCTACGAAATTGCAAAAAAATAAATAATGAGTTACTAAGTTTGAAAATGAATAAATTGCTGCAAAAAATACTGTTATTTGAACTTAAAATTCAAGTAAAGCGAAGTGAGGTATCATTTATGTAAAAATTTAATGAAAATTCCAAAAAAAGTAAAAATTGGCCGTAACTCTTTATTTTGTACCAAACGTTTACACCATAAATATAGTTCCTCTCTCCGATATTTATTGTTACGACGTGATACGAACAATGAGAGGGTTACGAATCGTTTCCTTCTTGTGTAAGACTCAAACCGAATTACCTTTTGCTCTAAGTAAAGCAAATGCTGCCTTTTTGCGTAACTTAAGCGCTTTATTATTTTATTTTATTTTATTTTATTTATTTATTCATATAGGCATACCAAACGACTTATTTACAACACATTAACTACAACACATTTACGAGGGTATCCTGTGTAAAAGAATTCACTTAAAGGTATGCACAGCATTTACGTTAGGTCTTATTAATTAATGATTTTATTTAGCGCTTATAAAAGTACTGTAGAGAATCATTGATTGTTTAATTTAGAGCAGTATTTATTGGCACATTATAAATAGTCACTATTTTGCCTTGAAAAAAAATCCTCTTTAGTATATTCGATCCTTACAATTCTTACTTAGGTAGACATAGGTTTTCTTTCATTTTGTTCTAGCTATATATAAATAAAAAATTCTGGCGATGGCCACTCTTATCACCTTCGGATATAAAAAAGCCTACGACCTATTCTCAGACCTGCCAAATTAACACATAAAATTTTGTAAATATTGATCAAGCCGGTTTGGAGGAGTTCGTTAATAAACACTGTGACACGAGATTTGTATCTACATATCTATTTATCTTTAAAGAAGGAGAAACTGACTGACTGACATATCAACGCTCAGGTAAAACTACTGGGACTAAGAGCGTGAAATTTTGCACAGAGTTTTCTATATATCTATAGGTAAGCATTAAGAGAGGATTTTTCAAAATTCTCTCTTAATGTGATGAAACGGGGGTCCAAATTTTGTATAGAGAAACCTTATCTCACACGAGCAAAGCCACTAGCATAAGCTTGTTAGATATATCAATAAACGCCAACCGCTTGACTAATTGCGTCCGTACGGAACTCTTCAGTTGCGAACTTCTACTGCACGTTGCTTTGTTTAAAACAAGCGAGCCAGTGAACAACAAAATGAGAACTTTGTGAACAAGCCTGTCGGATAACTGTTAGAAACCGGAATTAAGTTTGAAAACTTACAAAGAACGCAACAGTTTGCTAACTTCTTCTAGGTAATAAGAAAAACAAAAGTGAAAACCACACATCTGGCTAAAAGCTAAAATATGTCGATAAGTTGTGAGAATTCTCTGTTTAATAAAGCAGATTTGATAAGTTTTTCTCGATACTTTGTCACCTGTCGCTCAAAAAGTTTTATTAAAAAAAAAAATGTCGGGTTGTCGCGACAGTCGAACATATTTGTGAATTTTCCACCGTGACAATTATGACACCTGTAAGCGTAATCAGTCTTTTAATGTTCCCACTGTTGGGACCCAGGCTTCCTCTCTAGGAGAGGGAATGGGCCGTAATCCACCACGCGGGCCCAATGCGTGTTGGTGAATGTCACATGTCTTTGATTTTTTGTTCCAGGACATGCCGGTTTCCTCACGATGTTTTCCTTCAACGTTTTTGAGAGCAGTGGTGATAAATTACACAAAGTAATGCACCTGGCTGGGTTTGAACCCGCGACCTACAACCCATACGTCGGGGCCGTTACCACTCGACCACCACTCCTCTCTAAGTTTTATTAAACAGAAAAATTGTCGAAATTACACTTTTTGACATTTATCGGAAGTTGGAGTATTTTGCCGTTGACGATTCTCCAGCAGTTGTTGTAAATAAAGTAACACCAAACCACTTAGTAACACGTTAAACTGTTTATTGGTAAATACAATAAAGTTATGTATAGAGCCGGAATTATTTATTGCAAACACATTACCGCGTGACGGAGGTGAAGTTACGACTGATTTAAATGATTAAGTTTAATAAGCAAAACATATTTTGCTGTATCAGCTTTATTGCCTCTTACATCGGACTTGTCGGATTGTTAGCTCGAAACAGAGTCCAGGTTGTCGGCCATGTGAAGTAAAAACACTAAACCTAATTTAGGGGACCGAAAAAAATGGCAACAGAAATGGGGACTTTCAGCACTACCTACTCGTACTAACAGACTATATCGTTAAACTAACGAAACGTGAAAACGGGTCATTTAACCTAGCACACGAGCAAAACTCGTTGTAAAACGGCCATTTACAGTAGGTTGGTACAATGTTGGCATTAAGAAAAAACACGAATTTTAGAAGTGGAAATGAACACTTTTTATATAAGGATGTGGACTGGGCTGTTATTGTGTCGATTGCCGTAACGGCTAATAGCCTGTTAGCCAAAAGCCTGAATCAAGACATGTGACATCCACCAACCCGCACTGGGCCCGCATGGTGGTTTGCAGCCCATACCCTCTCCCAGAGAGGAGGCCTAAGTCCCAATAGTGGGAACATTATAAGGCCGAGTATGCTATGCTATGCTGAATCAAGGGCAAGGCAAGATGCGCGGCTGAATCAAGGTCCTGATACAGAAGGCAGTCTTCAATACGGGTCGAATTGTGAGTAGATTCCTGTCTGTGGAGTCCTTACACTAGTAAGGACTGCAGCAGAAGGCAGCAGGATCCAAGCTACTAAGCTTGGATCCTGCTGCCTGCACCTGCGGACTAGGTACTATTTTTTTTTATAATATGAAATAATTTTAAAAAATATTCAAAAATAGGCAAACGAAAAATAATTCCACCAATAAAAAATTAAATAAAGACAAAGATCGACATTTGTTTCGATTGGCAACATTAGTAGTATTTGTGGATAACTACTCAAACCAATGTATCCGTTCAATATATTCAGTTTAATTACGGTTTTCTAAAATGACGTTCACCAGGTGATGGCACTGATCCGTCACATTCAGGCAGCTGTCAAACGCTTATTTAATGACGTTAGTTAGATATCAACGTCAACGTCAAATGTTAGACGTCAACGTTATGTAACGTACACATGACGTTGACGTCTAACATTTGATTTGATTTGTCTAATATTTGACATGTAACGTACACATGACGTTGACGTCTAACATTTCAAAAGTAGAAGACCTCTCAGCTAAGTGGCGTTAACAGGTGGTGTGAATGTTCCTGAAAATCCTCATTATCTGTTTATGACCTGGTGTCATCTGAATACAAAACAAGGACCACTTATTTTTTTAGCTAGGAATGACATGGTGAATTTGTCCCAACCTATCTGAACACTGGAGATGCTCCCGGTGACGGGAGTCACAAGACGACTTCAGCGGGGTTTTGCGGACGGCAAACAAGGGGTAGCTCGAAGCCCAGCTGTCTTGTAAGGACGAAACCCGGGCTAACCTCGCGTTATGTTCCATGCGCTCCTCAAAGAGATGTCACACAAACTGTTTGAGCCAGTGAGGGCCGACACCTGTTAGGGTTGCGGATTGTTATTTGATGGAGTTACTGCAGACCGATTTTTGTCAGTAAAAATCTGACATTCCCTCTCGCTTCAAACAGAGCAGGAGAAGTTATTTGATGATTTCCTAAGTAAAATAAAAAATTGGCAAAGTGCGAGTCGGACTCGCGCGGAATCGCAAAAAAAATGTTTGTGATGTAAAACCAAATTTACAATTTTCAGATTTATTTCTATACCTGTGCTCTAAGCTAATAATTGCTTTATGCAAAATTTTAGGATTCTGGATCAACCGGAACTAACCTATTAATTTTGATTCCCTCGAGAGTGTCGAAATATACGTTTTTGCGACATAAACGGTCGTATATTTTTTTCGTTAACTCTGAAGTTTGATTTTTTCACTGCTTCAAGAGACCGCAGGCCTGAGTATACTATATGGTTTTAATTTAAACTCGATACCTCCACGCGTTCCCGAGATAATTGACAGACAGACGGACAACAAAGTGATTCTATAAGGATTCTGTTTTTCCTTTTGAGGTACGGAACCCTAAAAAAACACATTGGGTTATAGTCAGTAAAAACTTGACACTCCCTCGTATTTCAAACAGAGCAGGAAAAGTTATTAGATAATTTTCTACGTAAAAAAGGCTACCTGACCAAAATTCTGAAATAATCAAAAGTGTTCTATTTTCGTAATAAAACATCAGAGCACAGGTGTGAGTTATAACGATTGCGTCTGGATCTAATGTTCGTAGTTTTTGACCCTAACACCGAAGGTTTAAGTCGTAAACCCTGAAAATAAATACAGACGCTATTTATATAGCTCCAGTCATCCGGTATTCGACCGAACCGAGTCGTCGACATCACGTAGTGATTCACGCGCTCCTCAAAGAAATGTTAGCAAACCGTAAGGGCCCAGCAGGGCCGATGCCCGCTAGAGCCGCGGGAATTTACTGTAAGGGAAACCCGTTGTCTTAGAAAGCAAAGGGAAAAAGAAGGACACAAGTGTGGTTTTAGTCAGTAAAAATTTGAAATACGCTACAGCCACGCCCACGCGTTTACAGAGGAGTACCTCTCTCGCACTGGGTAGAGCGAGACTGCATGTTGAATTGCGCGAGCATGGCATAATTTCCCTCTTTAAAACAAGTGCGGGTCGGACTCGCGCATTGAGGGTTCCGCACAATCTTACCCATGAAAACAGTTCGATCCCCGAATTGGTTACGAAGATTTTTCCGAATTGTAAATAAAGATTTTCTATAATACTTTGCCTTATGCCAAATTTCAGGATTCTGGGTCAACGGGCAGTACCCTATAATTTTGATTCCTTTAAGAGTTGAAATATACATTTCTTGTGACATAAACGGCCGTATTTTTTTCCCGTTAACTTAGAAACTTGATTGTTTCACAACTTCAAGGGACCGCAGACTTGAGTACGTGGTTTTAATTTCAACTCGACGCCTCCACGCGTTTCTGAGATACCTTTTATCTTAACAGACAGACAGAAAACCCTAAAAAAGACCCTAGGAAAGCTTCTAATTTTCCGAGACCAAAAGTGTTAGCAAACATCGGACACAGGGCCTGGATACAATAGAACCAAGTACAACCGGCAGGGAACACAATTGTCCAGGTTAAGCCGCTTTTTGTTCAGTTACTTCACGGCTTTGAATATCAACTACTGCGAGCTCCCACTTGATCTCACGGGCATTGTTTATTCAAGGACCATCTGAATATTTTATTTATCGCCGGCTCTTGGAGGATTCAGTGATATCTGCGGGAAACAAAAATATAAGATTGAGGTTGGGATGTTTGTTTTAGTCGTAAAAATATACAAGAAACGAAATGATATAAAAATAAACAAAATCTTGAAACCCAATTATTTTTTTCCTGAAGCGATTTCTTTCTTTCTTTTGTCTCAAAAAGGTCCCTTTAGAACAGACTGATACAACCTCTTACAAATTAAATTGATTTGAAATAGGTATAATAAAGATTTTTCCATCGATTCGAAATTTAAATTTAAGATTTTTTTTTATATTCAAAATAAAAGAAATAGTTGTTTCCAAACGAGATGGTTTTTATTACTTAGCTTTCCGTTTTAGTTTTCTACAGCTATGTGTGACAGGGGTCGAGCGAGACCTTCGTCAGTTGGCTGGACAAAGAACCGCTTGTGAAAAGCAGCTGGTGTATATTAGTGTAGTCAAACTTCAGCGGTTACAGTCTCCAAAGTTGAGTTTTTATTTTTAACCGATTTCAAAAAGGAGTTATTTTGTGCTAAAATATTTAAAAAAATTTCTTATTTCATTTATTGACTGGCCTGTTGGTCTAGTGGTTAGTGGCCCTGACTGCTATGCCAGTGTCGTGGGTTTAATTCCTACCCAGGACAAATGTTTGTGTGATGAACACGATCATTTGTTCTGTGTCTGGGTGTAATTTATTTATAACATGTATGCATATGTATAGTATGTTTATCAGTTGTCTAGTACTAAAAACACAAGCTCTGCTTAGCTTGAGACTAGACGGCGTTTTGTAGTAGCTGCGGAATATATTAGATTATATTAAAATATATTATTTACTGGATGAACATTCGAAATTCCAAATTCAAGAATTGTGGTACATAATAGTGTAGAATAAACTGCCAACTATTTACTGACATATTTTTAGGGTATCCAAATTCTAAAATGGGACAGAATCTTAGTATTAACTAAAGCTCCATAGTCTGTCTTTTATCTGTCTGTCCTTCTGTCACCAGGCCTAATGAACCGTAATAGAAAGTTGAAATTTTCACAGATGATGTATTTCTGTTGCTGCTATAACAAAAAATACTAAAAAAAACAGAATTAAATAAATATTGAAGGTGCATCTCATACAACAACGGTATTTTTTTTTGCTATTTTTATAGATAATGGTACCGAACCCTTCGTGTGCAAATCCGACTTGCACTTGGCCGGTTTTTTAAATCATATCAATATTCTTTTTATTTAAATGCCACCTGAATAATACTATGTACATATAAAGGTATAAGGTTTATATTAAGGTTGGCTGAATTGCTGTACAGATGACGATATAAGCCATTTATATATACCTGATACCGGATTGATAGCTAACTAAACAGTCAAACCAAAATATAAAATTAAGTACTTACTCTAGTCATTAGGGTTTCTCCCTTTAATAAGATAAAGAAGTTACACCGTTATGCAAACCCGCTACCTACACACGGCGCCAGCAGGAAAGAAAATTCAGAAACTTTATTTATTTATTTAAACTTCATATACAGTAGTGGTACATAGGCGGAGTTAATGCAACAAAGCATTCTCTACCAGTCTTTATTTTATTCTTCCGAAAGTTTTTAAATGATATGAAGTATTTGAAGATTATATTTGTCCCATTAACTCTTACTGTTGATATATTTTCTAAGACCCTTTGTCATAAGTATGGTGCTTTTTTTTATGAGTTGATCATCTTTCGAAAAGATTTATTGCGTTTATAGCGGCATTCATTTTTGTATTATTTCCATTCCTGCAGTACGGGGTGTTTAAGACCTTGTTTGAAAACTATCATTATGGTGGTAAGGGGCTAATTAGACCCCGTAATGATTAAGAAACTAAAAGCTTTTTTTAATACATACATTTATTGCAATCTGTATATCTTAGATATATATATATTCATTTCTTTTCTATAAAGTAAACTAGTTGAAGTTACGGCTTCCTCATGGCGACGGAGACTATGTTTTTCTTAGCTGCAACGCAAATACGAGGTGTATTAGACCTCGTTCCGCACTGAATGTGTTAATAATTTTTTACGACTTTCTATAAAAAACATTTTGAGACTATTGTGTAGCAAAAAAAGCAAAAACCAACATTATAATAATATGTATGTAGAATACAAACGTCGATTAATTCAGTCTCTGAAAGGGTGCGGAAAAGCCTGTCAATATGTGAAACCTTTTCCCTTGTTGAACAGGTTAAGTGCCGTGTGTATAGAGTATATTATTAGGGTTTTACCATCAATCAGAATAAATTATGAATAAAAATTTAGTACTTCAATAATGGCCAACAAAGATTCTTGTATAAAATAGCAAAGGATTCTGCAATATTGTTTGACTTTAAAAAGGTTTTAGTAAAAAATATCGTATCCGTTATGCACACTAACCCGCTTTTCTTTACAGTTTTAATTATTGTTACAATTTTTTTTTTAGGTGGAAAATCATCTAATGACATCTCCCGCCCTCGGGCGGGCCGGGAGGGCGTGTCAGACTTTTATTGTCTAAAACCCATTCCCGTTTCTTCTTTGCTTTCGTTCCCTGGACAGGAAAGAAACGACGAAAGACTGGACAAAAGAGAACCCCGGGGCCTTGGTCTCGGGGTTCTCTTTCGTAGGCGCCCTGCTGGGCCCCTATGGTTGCTGACATCACCTTGAGGCGTGCGTGGAACACTACGCACCGTCGATGACTCGGGTTCGGTTCGGACGGTTACCGGACGGTCGGACGGCGAGCTACCCATTGCTCGCAGTCCGCCAGCCCGCGCCTATGGTGGCCCGAAATCGGGGTCGGGATCCCGATGGCTGCGGCGTGAGGGCCGTTCCGCCGCTTTCTTTGCTAGCATTTCATGCAGCTGTGGCGATGCGTATACAATGTCGCGAATGTTCGCGTTTTGTTAACATTTTTTCTGTAACTACTCTCGTTTGCTACTGCTATTAATTTATCATATTTTGTACTAGCCTACTACGCCAATCGGCTTAATTTGTGTTCTTACCTCTTCAGGTAAAAATACAAATCAAAATATTGTATTTTCTCAGTAAGTGATTTTGTAAATCTTTTGAGAATAATAAATACCTAAAAGCATAAATAAATCAGACAGGCCTTTTAGTCTAGTGGTCAGTAACCCTGACTGCTGTGCCGGAGGTCGTGAGTTCGATTTCCAGTCAGGACAAATGTTTGTGTGATGAGCTCGATTATTTGTTCAGTATCTGGGTGTTATTTATCAATAATATGTACACGTATGTATTTAGAAATATACATATTTTAAGTATGTTTATCAGTTGTCTTGTACTCGTACCATAAGCTTTGCTTTCAAAATTGACTGATAAAAGTATTGCATTTTCATGGTTTTATTTATACAAATATTTGACTCTAATAAAACAGTTACTATTGACTGGCCCCAAGACAGTTGTTTCATTTGTCAGCTCATCGCCGAGGGACGCGGATGACGAGGGTAATTCTATATAAACATGTTTTTTATTGTTTGACGTTTTGCAACATAATAAAATTGTTTTATTTAACAAAGTCGTGTACGAACATATTTACTTACTACTTACATGTAGGTACATACAGAATACATGTTTTTACTTTAGTGCTCTTTTAATTATATTATTACTTTGTTTTTAAGTTTGGATATCAACTAATGACTTCTATCACTCTAAGGCGAAATGGCGTGTCAGTTTTTTACTAACTAAAATCACAATCATACTCCTACCCTCGGGTAGTGTGAAAGCGAGGCCCGGGGCCCCGGGATGAAGGCAAAGAAGGAACAGGAGTGGTTTTTTAGTCAGTAAAAGTCTGGCACTATCTCCCGCCCGGCCCAAGAGCGGAATTTGTCATTAGATATTATATATAATTATATATATTGATATTGAGCATATTCCATACATTTGCGTTCTAGGAATACCCGTGTTAGTTTCCCTTTTAGAAGCCGACCCATGGCCTTAGTAGACTTGGGGTCTACTGGGCTCCTACGGTTTTGCAGACATCTCTTCAACTCGCTTCGTCGACGACTCAGGCCTCATTTACGGAGACGCGGGGCGTCTCGCGTCGCATGTGGCGTGGCGTCTCGCGGCGCGTCGGACGTTTTTTCTGTTTACGGTGGGGCGGCGCGTGAAGCGGCACGCATCATCGCACGCGTAAACACAAACTTATAGCAATATACGACCATGTTCATAGAGAAGCGAGACGGGAAGCGTGGCGGTGCCCGCCGCGGCGCCCGCGGCGAATCCTCTAGCGTGTAGCGAAGCACGCGGCGGGCATTGCGGCGGCGCACGCTCGCCTCGATCAAATCGACTAGTTTTATGTTGGCGAGAGATGGGGCACGTCTCGCAACTTGCAGCATGAATGAAGAAAAATTAGAACGTGCGCCGCCGCGATAAACGCCGCGTGGGACGCGTCGGTGCCATCCGCGGGCTCGGCCGCAAAAAACGCCCTAATTCAAACAAACGCGTCTAAAATCGCTTCTCCGTAAACGCACTCATACAACCCCATATATTTGAATTCAGTGCGGACCGCGCCGCTCAACGCAACGCGCGACGCCCCGCGTCTCCGTAAATGAGGCCTCAGGCTTGATCCGGGTGGATATTGGACGGCTGGATGGTGAGCTAACTATTACTGGTCGTTAGTAAGCCTACGCTTACGGTGGCAGTTAGTCGGGGTTTTTTTTTTTTTTTATTGGGTGGGAAAATCATCCTAATGACATCCCCGCTCTTGGGCGGAGCGGGAGATAGTGTCAGACTCTTACTGACTAAAAACCCACTCCTGTTCCTTCGTTGCCTTCGTCCCAGGGCCCCGGGTTCCGCTTTCACACTACCCGTGGCCCCAGTAGGCTTCGAGTTAGTCGGGGTCAGAAATCGGAGCCTCAGCTGTTGGGACGTGAGGATGTCCGCTCCCCGATCGCCCCCGAGTTATTGTTAATATCGAATTTTATTTTCAGAAAACAGAAACCGCATTCGGTAACGTATTCCGAAATAACATTACAATAAAGTAATACGATTCGAAGTTCTCTGAAGATTATTGGAACCAAGTTTAGTTCAGCAGTATAAGTTAGTAACTTAGTAGATAAGAAAGTGCATGAAACATGTTAAATGTTGAACATATATTAAGTAATACTTTTAATTATTATTTTTTTGTCTCCCTAAATTACAGACTGTACAATACAAATAACTAATTTGTTGCTGGAATTAAATATTTTTGGTACAATATCATTACCGTCTAATCAATAGATTGCGGTTGTTATAATGAATAACACACGCGCACGAAAAAAAATGGCTATTTATTGAGGAAGGCTATGGATTATAATTATAACATCACTCATTGCCATTTGCTGGCTCACCGCCCTTAAAATAGACTAATATGTATTTGCTTCTCTTATAAAAACTGTAAGAGTATTTATACCTATATATATTACTCTTATTTAGCGCGCGTCCGTTATCTTATTTCACGTGTTATTCCGTGGACAATGGTGTGGGTTATACTTTTTTTAATTTTCTTATAAAACTACTGTGTATTGTTTCTGTATTGTATAACTATTTTTTGTCCCAAATAAATAAAATAAAATCACGATACAACTCACGGGAATGTATTAGTTACTACTGATGCGGGTGAAACTGCGGGGGACAGCTAGTAAATATAACTGCTTATGAATTCAGTTACAAAATAAATTTGAAACAAGTTCTTACAATTTCTGCAGTTCTGTTAGCAGATAATGTTTATAATGTAACTGTTTTGCTTCAGGATATCGAAATGCAAAAAGCTATAGATTGGTAATATTGGCTATTCCACTGATCGGCAATCCGTTTACTATGCGAAAGCTCATTGTAATCGATTCGTATGCAATCAGATGAGAATATGTGCTACGACCGGCTACGATACGCTACGAACCGCTACGACGCGATTAGCTACGAAATGCTACGAACAGCTACGGCGATAGACACTCGTGCAATATCAATTATATTATTCTACAATGTATTTATACATAAGGTAGCCCGAAGAATCGCCAAACTTAAGTGGTAGTGGATGGATGGTCCATAGGGACGTAAGGTTATGGAGTGGCGACCCCGTTCCGGAAGATGCAGCGTTGGAAGGCCTTTCACAAGATGGACCGATGACATAGTGAGGCTCGCGGGAATCCGATGGATGTGAGACGTACAGGGCCAGTCGTTACGGTGACACTTGGGAGAGGTATTTATCCAACAATGAACATCTTTCGGCTGAAACGATGAAGATTATGATGAATTTAGTCGTGAACTACATACTACTACTACATTTAAAATTAAAGTAAGTGCACTATTCAGTGACTAACCAGAACAGATTTTTCCTCAAGTGTTATAGTAATGTGTTACGGCGACAGAAAAAAAGATAGCGGTTCGAGATCTCTAATCTGATTATCAATACAATATCATCGAGTACACTACACGAGATGAAAACAGGGATCGAGTCACAAACGATTATCTATAGAATACGAGAGTGGATTTTTAAATCGAGAGCCAAAGAGCGCAGTAAATATTGTGCTAGTAATTCAGTGAGGGTCGGGATTATGCGCTTGTGTGTGTATACAGAGAAAACTGGGCAAGTGCGAGTCAGATTCACACATTGAGGGTCCTTACAAACTAAGAGATTCAATTTCAATATTTAAAAAAAAAAAAAAAACATTTCTAAATAATTCTCGAATGGAGGTTTCGAAGATTTTTCCTAATCACAAAAAGAGCTTTTTTGTGACATCACAACAAATTTACTATTTTCAAATTTATTCCTATACTTGTGTTATAAGACCTTGCTATACCTATATTATTTTTATTCCATTGAGAGTGTCCAAATATATGTTTTTTGGCGACATAAACGGCCGTATCATTTTTTTTTGTTAACGTAGAAGTTTGATTTTTTACGGCTTCGGGACCGTAGACCCCGTAAGATCTGAGTATATGCTTTTAATATTAACTCGAGACCTCTACACGCTCCTGGTATAAAGGGTCTTGATAGACAGACAGAAGTACAACAAATGATCCTATACGGGTTCCGGTTTTTCCTTTTGAGATATGTAACCCTGAAAACCAGCTATGGGGAGGCTTTGTTGTGCGCTAGAGCCTTTCGATTAACACTTGGTATAAATAATTACAGGGTGAAAACCATTCTCCAAGATTTATTTTTGTTGTGGGTGTTTCATTTAAAATTCATGAAGTTACTGTGGAAACTTGGTTTTCATTTTGTAAAAGTAAAATGAACAAGAATCTCTTCGGTAATATATATTTTTTACTAATTATGGTAGCATAAGTAAAACAAAGATTACGTTGGCAACAATAAATTATCGTTTTATTAATAATAATTAGGCTGCAGACACAAAATATTTCGAATTTTATTCTTATTAAAAAAATATGCTTTATTTTAAAATGGGTTTTTGGTTACTAAAATATTTCTGAAAAGATCACATACTATTTCTAGATTCCAGACCAGTGTAGACCGCGTAGGTGTCTCAAAAATCAAGAAAAAACATAGTTAGGCACTACTTCAACCGTTTTTTGTTTGATTTGTTAGATAAACTGTGCCTTTTTTAGGGTTCCGTACCTCAAAAGGAAAAAACGGAACTTTTATAGGATCACTTTGTTGTTCGTCCGTCTGTCTGTCAGTCTGACTGTCAACCCTTTATCTCGGGAACGTGTGGAGGTATCGAGATGAAATTAAAACCATATAATCATGTCTGCAGTCCCTTGAATCTGTGAAAAATCAAACTTCTGAGGTACCGAAAAAAAAGATACGGCCGTATGTCGCAAAAAACGTATATTTCAACATTCTCAAGAAAATGAAAATTCATATGGTACTTTCCGTTGACCTAGAATCCTGAAATTTGGCATAAAGTAAGGTCATATAGCAGAGGTATAGTAATAAATCTGAAAACAGTAAATTTGTTGTTACCAACGTCACAAAAAAATACTCTTTTGCAATTCGGAAACATCTTCGAGACTCCAGGGAATTGTTATTTGTACGGAACCCTCAGTGCGCGAGTTCGACTCGAACTTCCCCAGTTTTTTGATGTGGGAAACCATTAAATGACTTCTTCCACTCTGGATGGAGCAGAAGGAGTGTCAGACTTTTACTGACTAAAACCCACCACCTCTTCTCTTCCTTTTAGTTGCTTTTTGCGTTCTAGAGCCACGGACACTCTTTCAAAATGTTCCCGTAGTCCTAGCAAGCATCAGCCTTACTGAGCCTCTTCAGTTTTGCAGACATCTCTTCGAAGCCACGTTGGGCCTTGTTCTTACCGTATGGGCGGACGACGTGCTAACCATTTCTCATAGTTAACAAGCCTAAGAAAGAAGACCCATTTTAATATATTAAATGAATACGTCACCGTACTCTGTGTATTTTCCTGACATATCCGTATCACGCGACGTTGTTTATGATACAAGCATTTACGATGTTAGTACAAACAACACGCATGCAGCACAATGGCAGAGATGAAATTGATAAATGATTTGATTTGTATTGCATACAATCACGCAGATTTATATGTCGGTGCAAGGATGCTGATCATCATTGAAGCTCTGTCCAAGGACTCTGTTTTGTGGGCGATGGTTGAGTATTGAGCAATTAACAAACTATTCCAGATCACACCACTGATTTATTATGATGCAAGCTTTAGGTATTCACTTCACACAACGAGCCGTGAAACAGTCTCCGAGACTCGATGTTGTTCGTGCGGCTGCCGACAGAGGAAAGAGCACCGCTACTCTGCGGTCGGCACCTTTGTCTGCTCGGTTCCTGCAAACGGGTTCCTTCTATTTGGCAGAATCTTGATACTCCGATTTTTATTTGGCATAACTCACATGGCATAATCTTATTTAATCGAATATTTTTAAGGCATAAAAATTATTTAGCATAACTTTTGTTTGGCAGAATATTTACGTGTCCGAATTTACAATGGCATACTTTTATCTGGGCAGAATTTTGTTTCGCATAATTACCTTTGCCATAATTAATATTATGCATAATTTTGTTTAGCATAACATTTATTTAGAGATACGATTATTTGGTATGGGTGCATATTTGAACATCAAAAATTAAAATAGATGTATCTTCTTGTAAAAATTAGTGTTCAAAACATCAAAAACTTATAATATATGGAATAAAACTGATAATTTAAATAAAGTAAATTTATGCTGTCGAATGGTTAGATAACCTACGTGCAATGTATTTAAAATCGAATGGTCTGCAAAAGTGACATAGAATGTTCTAAATATAGCATGTATTGGTAGCATCTATACATATAATAAAACAGTAAAATTCTTTTGTGATGGTATTAGTTGGCGCAAAAACTACTGAGCCGATCCTGTTCAAATTTTGCATACACAATCCTTATAGGTCAGGGCAACTGATAGGCTATAAACTATCACGCTATTTGCTATGTGGGGTGAGCAATAATCCAAAATGTAGGTATTGAACGACATTTGCCGCGAGTTCAATTCCCAGTTACAGTTAAAAATTTTGACATTATTTTGTCTTATTTTTTTGTATTAAAATAACTTTTACCATTTTTTCAAAATAAAATTGACATTTCTATTCGATATCTTCTAAATATTTTGTAAAAACTAATCAAAACACATAATAAAATCAAAGCGACGAGTAAAATCACGTACTATAATGTTACATTATTCCATTTAGCTGCAAATTTAACTTCTAAAACGAAAATCATCACGCTATCATCGTTAGGGAGCCAACCAGTCAATTATGACGTTTATATAAGAACGTCTATTTTATAGTTTACTCATCGAAGACCGCAGCACAGTGGTTTCGTAACTAGACTTTCATGTAATGTGAAGGTGGTTCAAATCCCATACGGCTCTCTTAGGAGAAATTTTTGTCTATTATGTCATCGTGAATATTTTTTTATATATTTTTGCATGCTTACAATTTTTTTTTTATAAATCTACGTATATACGAGTAATATATCTGTAGAAATTTTTAGTGAAGTGCGTATTATTAATTTTAGAAATCGATGTAGATAACTTTTATACATTTAAATTGTGTGGAACTTGATAATTATCTTACTTAGGCTTTGTTTCATCGCAATGAAACAAAGCATATGAAAGACAAACGGTATGAAATCAAAGTTTTCGAGAAGTAAAATATAACACCATAAGCAATTCAGATACTCGCAACGCCATCTAAAGACTCAAAGTAGAAATAATGATGACAATGACGGTTGAACTTCATATTAAATTTGATAGATGGCATTGCGTATTTTACGTAATTTTCTGAGTGGCAGAAGAATGGCCATCGCCCACGTTTACAGTTATGGTTAAACTGGTGTAAGACGAAGGCATTTTTAACAATCCTACTGCTTATTTTTATTATTTTTTTCCCATTATTGTAGCAAGCTAATTGACCGTGATTATTCAAGGGATACCATCCAAAGACGATAAAAGTAAATACCTATATGTATTTAATTATTCACTTTAAAATAACACGGCCACATTTTCGGAAGGGGTTACAGGGTACCTTGCGTTGGATGGTCCCCAGGTGGACCGATGACCTGGTGAGGGTCGCGGGAATCCGATGGATGAGAGGCTCACAGGACCGGTCATTATAGCGACACTTGGGGAGGTTTATGTCCAGCAGTGGACGTCTTTCGGCTGAAATAATAATGATGATGATGGCACCTTTTATCTTTTTTTAAGGGTGGAAATCATCCAATGACTTCTCCCGCTCTGGTTGGAGCGGGAGGACGTGTCAATCTTTTACTGACCTTTTTTTTTCCGGTGGGAAAATCATCTTATGACATCCCCCGCTCTTGGGCGGGGCGGGAGATAGTGTCAGAATCTTTTACTGACTAAAACTACACCTGTGTCTATCACTACGCGCTGTTGAGGATTGGGCTCGATCCGGTCAACTACAGGACGGCTAGCTACCTATTACTCGACGTCCGGAAGCCCGCGTCTACCGTGATTGGTAGTCGGGGTCGGAATCTCGGCTCGGCGTGAGGCCATTCGTTCCCTAACGCGTGCGGCCTCCGCCTTCGCTAGCATTAAGGCTTTGCAGAAGGAGGCGAACGCCTGCCATTACTCCTCGCTCTGGATCAGAGCCCGGCGCGAGAGGTCACTGACGCCGATTATCTCCACGAGGACACGGCGGTGCTCCGCCCTTGCAGGGCACATCTCCAATGTGTCCTCCGGCATGATGGCACCTTGCGGATTAATAATGGTGTGTTTTATTATTTACAGTCACTGCTTCATATAAAACGCGATCGAATGTGTTTTTCTGATCACAGTTCGACAACGTATAATGTATCTCAGATTCCTTGCTGCCTTACGTCGATATGTGGACGTTACCTCTTTGCAATGAGTGGTGACCAACACTGGAACAACCCTCTAAGGGAGGCCAGTCTCAGGGATAACACTTATCGGCTGCTATATTTGTTAACCGTAATTTCATTGTTTTATGGATAAGCTCAGGACTGTTGTGGGTGTTTCGAACCGTTTCTGTTCTGGGTTCGGTTGAAAGTACCCTGATATTACCATTTTGTGAATCGCCTGGAGGACTCGGTGTAGCATGCAGTGGAGGTCTATTCATCTTGAGTGAACTGCCGTGTACTCATAGAGGCAATCGGTGTCAGTAATTTGTCGGTTTGGCCATCAATATGCGAGTTCGATTGAACGGGGATACACGCGCACAAGTTTTCGCCGTAGTTCATTCATAAGTTGGAGACTCTTAGGTAGTTCCCACTATGGAAAAATCATTTGTCTTATATACGGGGATATCAATTAAATACACACCAAAATATCCTAGGTAAATGAACAAGTAATTCTAACGCTTAAAATGATCAAACTGCAATAATCAATGCAAGCATGCTCTCGCAAATTCTTCATAAGTACTTTTGTGGAAGAAGATAGTTGATGATTTATTTATTTATGTATTTAATCCTTTATGCACAAATGTACAGCGGCGGACTTAATGCCTGCCGGATGATGATGGTAGTTTTGGGATTCACTTAAGGCTTTTCACTATCAGTGCACGTTATCCAGCTGAAGGTCGGTGTCCCGATTATGCTCCTTCGTTTACCTCTATCAAAGCTGTCTAACTGCTTAAACTCTTCAGTGAAAAGTTATTGAGGCGAAAATTGTTATGGGAAATAACTCTTTCGATCAATCTTGCAGCCCTAGCAGACATCGGCCCTAGGGGGCCCTATCCATTTGCTGAAATCTCTTTGAGTCGCGCGTAGAATACTACGCGCCGTCGATTCAGGACTGCTTTGACCAGACGGCCGGACAGCACCACCGCAATCCCGTGTTTGCAATGGCTGGGAATTGCCTTGCGGCTTCCAACACCCGGAGCGTCCCTTGCAGCGACCGCTGAGGAGTCAGGATGTCCTATTCCTCATAGTTTCAGCCACCTTCTTTGATCGTAGTGCGTCACTGAAGGAGGCTACTGGTTGTCATTTTCTCCACCAATCGCCCCCATAAGGACAAGGCGGCGCCGGCTCTCCGACCAAGTGGGACTGACTTCCACCGTATGCTCCATCGTATTCTCCGGGTGATTCGCACAATGGTGAGACCCGAGTGTTTCTTCCCGCTGAATTCGACACAGATACCTTCCGCAACACCCACAACCGGTGAGTCCTGCACAAAAAGAGGATGCCGTGACGCCTCTGTAGACACTTCTCAAAGACAGGCATTACCGCTGCGATTTGATTGTGGCGTGCTCACTGTGGCGAGGGGTTAAAATCATACAATGTTGTTTTACCAGAACATAAACCAGAAACATACATAAACTAATGACTTTTCCCTTGGGGTAGGCAGAAATGCCAACTGCTACGACCCATACTCTTTCTATTCATTGACGGTCATACATCTGGATCTGGACGAGTACATAACATGTTTCCTGAAGGTAATTTGTGTTTTTAACCGACTTCTAAAAAAGGAGGAGGTTCTCAATTCGGATATTTTTACCTTTAACCGTTTTATGTTAAAGTACAATAAATTATTGCGATGCTTTCGGAATGAATTGCAAGCACAGAGTGATTGTACAGTTTTACGAACTTAACGCAGACGAAGTCGCGGGCAACAGCTAGTTTTCAATATTAAATTAAATTTGTGTCATAACAAGTCAATACGTTGTGCTGCAAAATTTTGTGACAGAAACGAATCGCTGCAAAACCGACTTTACGCAGTCTTGTCTGCCCTACCCCTAGAGTGTAATTTAAACCCGCGTAGGCGCGGAGGGGTAGGGCGGCCCGCGAGCTGAGGAGCAGGTGGTTTGAAGGCCCGCGCATTTGGTGAGCGTTAAAACCATCTGTGACGATAAGCTCGCGTGGCGCCGCCCAAACCCCGCAGCGCCGAAGCCGTGACAGAAACAATGCTTGCTGCATGTTGCATGCCTGCTTGCATGCTGCATGCCTGCTGCATGTTGCATGCCTGCTTGCATGCTGCATGCATGCTGCATGTTGCATGCCTGCTTGCATGCTACATGCATGTTGCATGCATGCTGCATGTTGCATGCCTGCTTGCATGTTGTATGCCTGTTTGCATGCTACATGCATCCAAGCCAAGAAAAAAATCAGTTCTGCCTTTTAATGACTATCGATATAAAATGTATGCCAAAAGACGATTCTGACTGTGAATTTTCTGCGATATGATGGTTCTGCTTTTTAATTATTATGGATATAAACATTATGCCTAAAGATGATTCTGACTAACAAAATTATGAGTTTTGAATGTATGACAACTGAGTGTATGCGAAATGATTTTATTTTGAAAACAATATTATGACGTAAAAAGTTCTGCTATAAAAGGTAGACCCCCTGCAAACGTCAGCGCAGATTCTGTCAAAGTGATATGTGTCACTTTTCACTTAGCTCGTTCATTCGTTCTTAAGCTTCCGTACTATTGACTTCTCCAACATATATATTAACTCGTATATCTTCCATTCATTAAACGTTTACATTTTATTCAAAAACCAACTTTCAGATTTCTTGGAACCTCTGAGAGTTTGGAAGTTTAGGAAAATCTCTACAAACACAGTATGTTACTCGAGTGATACTTTTCTTTTGAAAGAAGATCATTAATGACTTCTCCCACTCTGGATTGCGTAAAGAAGTGTGTTCAAATTTGTAAACGTCTGTCAAAAAACCACCGCAACACTCCAATTTGTCTAAGCAAGAAATAGTACATCTCCATCATATCTTGATAATTTTGCCATCACATTCAAAATCTATTTACAATTACGAAAATCAATAAAGACTCTCTTGCATTTTGTATTACATAGTTTAACCGGACACAAGTAAATTTATTTAAATACTCCTGGTTTTCCCGAAACATACTTTTTTTTTCGGTGGGTTAATCATCCAATGACATCCCCCGCTCTTGGGCGGAGCGACAGATAGTGTCAGACTTTTACTGACTAAAAACCCACTCCTGTTCCTTCGTTGTCTTTCATACCAGGACCGAGTTATCCTTTCAGAATCAGATCCTTGGCTCCAGTAGGCTTCGAACAACTGGGCATCTCCTTGAGGCGCGCGTGCAACACTGCGCGCCGTCGACGACTTGGACTCGATCCGGACGGTTACCGGACGGTCGGACGGAGAGCTACCCAGTGCTCGCCATCCACAAGCGTGTGCCTAGGGTGGCCGGAAATCGGGATCGGAATCCTGGTGGCTGCGACGCGGTTCCCGAAACATATGGTCTTTCGAGCCGGATTAAGAATGTTAGATTTTTACTGACTTAAACCCGCCTTTGTTCCTATAGTCAGAAAAATACTGTTAGATGGGCGGCTAGTAAGTCGGATGAATTTAAGTTGGAGTGTGGGGTGCGGCAGGGAGGGTTGACCTCACCGAAGTTATTCAATTTGTATATGGACCGCCTGATTGAAGAGCTGAGCAGCACGGGCATCGGGTGTCATATAGATGGAATTTGCGTAAATAACATCAGTTACGCGGATGACATGGTGCTGCTCAGCCCTTCAATTGGTGCGTTGCGCAAGTTACTCCGTATATGTGAAGAGTACGCGGAGGCTCATGGGCTCAGATACAATGTAAAAAAGAGTGAGGTTATGGTTTTTAAAGCACCTAGAAAAGAGGTCACAGTGGCACTTCCCGTCTCACTCTATGGTACACCATTAAACCAAGTCACTCACTTCAAGTATCTGGGCCACTGGGTCACCGAGGACCTTAAAGATGACATGGATGTGGAGAGGGAACGCAGGGCGTTGTCTGTTCGCTGTAATATGTTGGCTCGCAGATTCGCACGGTGTACTGAACAAGTCAAGGTCACATTATTTAAAGCTTTCTGCCAGACCTTTTACACGTGCAGTTTGTGGGCTAAATACACGCGGAGGACATACGACGCCTTGCGTGTGCAATATAATAACGCCTTCAGGGTGCTGATGGGGTTGCCGCGGTACTGTAGCGCGAGTGGCATGTTCGCGGAGGCGCGCGTGGACGGCTTTCACGCTGTCATACGAAAGCGAAGTGCGTCTTTACTGGCGCGGGTACGCGGCGGCCCCAGCGCCATCCTGACTGCGTGTGCCGGCCGATGGGACTCTATGCTGACGGCTCATTTGATAGGCCTACACGCGAGAGCAAGCGCCTAATAGACCTGTCATTATTATTTCACTTTGTAATGCTTTACTAACACTAGGCTAAGAACATTGTTACTAACACTATATGGAAGCAATTCTGAAAATAAATTTTATTATTATTCCATTCATTTATTTTCTTTTACATATTTATTACATTTTTAAATATTTCTTTAAAAAAACATATAAATAAAACATTTAAAAATATAAAAAATAGTTGTCCGCCGGTGTCGGGAACAGGGTCCAAGCTACCGGTGATTAGGGCTTCAGAGACAGGAACCTCCTCACAATGCGAGCCGTATCTAGGAGTACTGCCTTCTGTATCAGGCCCTTGATCCAACCGTGCAACGACAGCTTCGACAGATGGTCGTCGAAGCTTTTATTATTATTATTTCCTTTATTAGTTTAACATACATATAAATTACATTTTTAAATATTTTTTAAAAACAAAGCTCATAAAAAAAAACATTTAAAAATATAAAAAATAGTAGCACACCGGCATCGGGAACAGGGTCCAAGCTACCGGTGGTCAGGGCTCCTGAGAGAGGAATCTCCGGACTATACGCGCCGTGTCCAGAAGTACTGCCTTCTGAATCAAGCCCTTGATCCAACTGCCTAACGAGAGCCTCCTCAGGTGGTGGTCGAGGCTCTTGGCAATTAAGCCATTGGCCGTCACGATTATCGGCACAATGACTGCTGTGTCCACTTCCCACATGTCGACAACCTCGCGAGCCAAGTCAAGATATTTAGTTTGTTTATCTTTCTCAGCTTTCACAAGGTTCTCGTCATGAGGGACCGCTATATCAACAATCATTGTGTGACGCTCCAGTCGATCTATCACCACTATGTCAGGCTTATTCGCAACAATAGTCCTGTCAGTGATGATAGATCGATCCCAATACAACGTAATGATGCCATTCTCAAGAACTGGGTCGGGCACATACCTATAGTACGGTACTTCTGATTCAACAAGATTGTATTTAAGAGCAAGTTGCTGGTGGATAATCCTGGCTACGAGGTTGTGTCTATGCAAATAGTCTCCGTTAGCCAGACGAGAACACCCAGAAATAATGTGTCGGATTGATTCCCCGGGCCG
Organism: Mythimna vitellina; assembly: GCA_949316375.1. Lineage (NCBI taxonomy): Eukaryota > Metazoa > Arthropoda > Insecta > Lepidoptera > Noctuidae > Mythimna > Mythimna vitellina. The sequence goes on along the minus strand of OX438703.1, from coordinate 7,782,880 downwards.
GTGGCATGCCCGACAGATGTCAACCGTACCGTCCTTCACAATGTATTTCCGGTAGTTGTTCGTCATCATAACTTCGTCCATTATCGCACAGACAAAACCTTCGGTTTCCCCGAAGAGGTCACCAAAACGCAGCCAAGATACGGACGCTAACAGGTCTACATCGGGCCCATGTAAGGCCCGGTAAAAGCGTCCGTGAAGCTCCTTGCTCTGCCATACTTCCTTGCGTTCATTAGTGTCCAGTACTACAGGCTTGCGCCAGTTCTCGTTAGCCAAGGAGAGCGGGGTGAGGCCCTTGTCCACCACTACCACATCTCGGTGCATCCCCACGTCGGTTTTAAGGAAGTATTCCCTGAGACTGCATATCTCCCGGTTGTGTAGGGTCTTAGCGTTTAAGAACCCACGACCCCCGCACTTCCGCGGGATATACAGCCTCATCACCGATGACCGTGGGTGATGCATCCGATTTGCGGTAAGCAGTGTCCGGACCCTTCTATCCAGGGCGTCAAGTTCAGTCTGAGTCCATTTGAGTATGCCGAAAGAGTACATCAGAACCGGCATGACCCAACCGTTGAAAGCGCGCACCTTGTTCCCGCCTGATAAAAGACTATTTAGTACCTTATTCAGGCGGCAAAAGAAGCGCTCCTTCAACGATTGTTTCACGTCAGCAGTATTGATGCCTAACGCTTCCGACATACCCAAATACTTGTAAGTTTCAGTTGAGCAGAGGGATCTAAGGTGTATAGAATCCGAGAGTTGGGTTCCCACGGATTCCATAATCTCTCCTCGCTTTACATGCATGACTGCACATTTGTCCACACCAAATTCCATCCTGATGGCACTACTGAAGGTTTCAGTTACCTTCAGTAGCTCCATCAGTTGCAAGTTGTTGGGGGCAAAGAGTTTCAGATCATCCATGTAAAGAAGGTGAGATATGACCTGACCACCTCTTCTCAACCGGTAGCCTAAGCCCGAACTCTCCAGCAGTGTGCTGAGAGGGTTCAAGGCTAGGCAAAACCACAGCGGACTCAGACTGTCGCCTTGGAATATGCCACGCTCGATCCTTATCGGTTCGCTGTTCTCCAAAATTTGTCGACATCCTGGATAATGAAGGACTGTCCTCCACTGCCCCATACACGACATCAGGAAGGTGCGCAGAGTTGCGTCAATTTTATACAGCTCCAGCACCCTCATGAGCCATGTATGCGGCACTGAGTCATAGGCCTTCTTATAATCTATCCAACATGTCGACAGATCTCTTCGAGAACGACGAACCTGTTGGCTAATGGCAACATCAATGAGGAGCAGCTCCTTAGTACCGCGGGACCCGTTCCTACATCCATTCTGAGAGGCAGACATGATAGAATTTGTCTCAATGTGAGTATTAATTTTGGCTCTCAGTATGGATGTAAGAACTTTATAGACCGTTGGTAAACATGTAATCGGTCTATAATTTTTAGGTTCCGCAGTACTACCTGATTTATGGAGCAGGTGGGTTATTCCCGTTGTAAAAAACTGGGGCAGCGATCCTGACTCTAGGGCAGACTGGAATTGAGATGCCAAACGAGCGTGCGACCTTTGAAACCATTTAAGCCAGAAGTTGTGCAGCCCGTCCGGCCCTGGAGATTTCCAGTTGGGCAACGGACGAACTGCACGAGCTACATCTAGGGGGCTGATGGTAATTGCCCCCATTTCTGGTATAAGATCGCACACACGCTCGACCTCCCGAGTCCAGTCACCCTCGGTGTGACTGATAGGCACTGACCAGATGTTGCGCCAGAATGAACACATCGCGTCATCATCTGGTAAGCGTGTATCAGTCACACTATGGTCCGGTCGCTCCCAAGCCCTATAAACCCACCTTTCGTTGCTTTGGAATGTGCGATTCTGAGTGTACCGCTCGACTCGTCGCTTGTACCGACGAATACGGTTTGCCCATGCATAGATCTTCTGCTTCAGGAAGTCGATACGCTCTGTGACGCGGGGTAAATAATCTCGAGGACTAATATCTGTCCCCGAAAACGCCCGCCTCACAAAGCGCATCACCCTAGGGCGAGTGTTGCCCTCCCTGAAGCAGATAAGCTTGCCGATGAGTGCTCTAGCCTCACCGATACGACGCTCGATCCTGCACTGCCAAGCTGGTACAGCTGGTCGTGTAGCTCGGTCACTATTAGGAAATTTGACGTGAGCTACACGACACGCCGCTGCAGCCGCACAGTATAAGATCGAGTGAGTATCGGCAAGGTCTTTGCTGCTATCAAAACATTTTGATAGCTGCGAATCTAGAGCACACACCAGCGCCTTATTTTTTTTGTGCATGGGCAAACGAGGTAGACGAGGTCTAAGCTCAGGCGGTGTGGAGCGGTACTCTCGGAATGCATCCTCCAAAGCGCTCCTCAAACGTGCATTGCACTGGGTACTCACAGATACAGCCCCGTCATCATCATCCTCACCGACGTGGTCGGGTCGCGGTGATACACTGGGTTGCAGTTGCACCGCGGCCGGTGGTGATACAGGTGAGACACGGCTATTCCGTGATTCTAGGCGCAGTCTATCAAGTACGGCATCATCCAACATACGGTTACGCTGGATGACCCGCACCTGATCCGATAAACGTTGGGCCGAAACGTTGACAGCTGGCTCAAGCACCTGAAACAGAGAGAGCATCCGATCTCGGTACGCAGTCAGGCGATTTCCTCCCTCTGTAGCCCCAAAGTATGCGCGCATGACATTTTCATTCATTGATTGTGTCCAACGCATGCGCTGCACACTTCCACCGGTAGCGGGAACCCTATCAGAGGCCGGTGGGCCTCGAGGTCCCAAGCTGGCCGGAGGTCGGCCTCTTCCCCGTCGACGCGCAGGTGGTGGTGTCGTCGGCGGCGAGAAGTATTCGTCACTCGAGCTCGACGCAACTGCAGCGACCGGAATCTCTGAACTCACGGCTGGCGTAGGTCCCGGCGGCTGCGAGGCGGAGCTGAGCGACGAACCCGAAGATGTTGGCTGTGTGTTTAGTTGCTGAGCTCGTCTTCTAGTCAGCATTTTTGTTGTTCCATGCTCCCAAAGTCAACTGTCAATTTTATAGTATTCGTTGTTTTTTTATTAGCTGAGTTGATCTGCAATCAGCTATAATACACTATTTGTGTAATTTTTTTTTTTCTTTGTTCGTATTGTTGGTGTATACATTTTGTTGTAAGATTATATAATTATTCTGAAAATATTTGTAGGGAGAAAAAATTTTGCTGTCACTCCTTGACAGACGAGCCACAGATTATTATTATTATTATTATAGTTGCCGTTTGCGTTCCAGGACCACACTCTTTCAAACGATGCCGCAGCCATGGTAAGCATCGGTCCCAGACGGTCTCCGCCCTTTATGCTGCCATTTCTTTAAAAAAAGTTAAAATTAATTTCAAAAGAAAAAATATTTCTAAATAAAAAAAAAGTTATCACAGTTCAAATATAGTATACCCTTTAAAAAGGTCAATGTCATTGGTATATAATATAGGTATTGTATTCTTTTTCTTTTTGTGTCGATGGACTTTAACAATTTTTTTTTAACCGACTTCTAAAAAAGAAGGAGGTTCTCAATTCGGATGTTTGTATTTTTTTTTAATGTTTGTTCGGGCATAACTTCGTTGCTTGCCAACCGATTTGAAAAATTCTTTGTTTGTTGGAAAGGATATACTTCCCAAATGGTCCCATAGTCACCAAGTTGGGATCTGATGATGAAATCTTGGCGAAATCGAGGAAAATCCTCAAATATTATAGGCAACCATATAGTGATTTTGGTATTTTCATCGAGAACTTAAGTATTTACAGTCAAAAAGTAACATTTGATGAAGTGGAACTGATGAAGAAGACCAGAAATAGTCAACGGAACTTCTTACTCGCATAGATATCACAATGAAGATAGTTATGCGACTATGACAATACAAATAAATGAATGGTTCTGAATAGTTACGTTGAAAATGGTATCATCGAAGTGATCTGATGATGATGATGGAGCCGGAAGGTAGGCACTGGAACTCCGTAATTAATCAATGTAACCTAGCCGTGTTTGGGCTTATTAGAATTGTCATGAGATGCACTTTGGTTATAAGGTACTATCAAACTGATCTGATGATAGGGCCGGAAGGTGGAAGGTAGACACAGGAACTTCATAATAACACAATGTAACCTAGCATTGTTTGGGTTAATTAGAATTATCATGAGAAATAGGCATCTATTTATAAGTGTATCGGAACTAAAAAGTGTGAAATAAAAAACTTTTTACAAAAAAAGAATAACCGACTTCACTAAAAAAAAAACTAAAAGGATCAAAATAACTTTAATTTCTGAAGTCGGTGTTAAATAAGATACAAATAATACCGAGTAACACCGACTTCCGAAATTAAAGTTATTTTGATCCTTTTAGTTTTTTTTTTCAGTGAAGTCGGTTATTCCTTTTTTTGTAAAAAGTTTTTTATTTGGGGTTTTTGTTGGCAACCTGTTATTGGCCTCGTATATAAATTTTAAAAAGTGCAGGTTGTTAATTTTACGCAATATGAGTTACTTTCTACGATAGCTGACTAGACTGACATAACCTGCAGGTACGTTTGAAAGCGTAACCTTGATAAAGGGTAACCTAAAAACACGGGGGTTTTAGTCAGTAAAAGTATGACCCACCCTCTCATTCTACACTAGAGCTCCCAGTATTCATTAAGTGATTTCCCACCTCAAAAAAGGCCAAAAGTAGACCTGGTAGATAAAATAAAAGTAAGCAAAACACATTACTAAAGGTTCTACAGAAATCTGTTCTGTGGAAACGGGTTCCGTCGTGAAATTCTAACGGCACCCTACTATATAGGAAACCACAAGAATTTTTTTAAAAGCAAATAATTTTTCTTTGTTTGTAGCCGAATTCTATTTAAAGCGTTTTCACTAAGACTGGATTCGACACTAATCACTAAGAATACAATAATCATAAAAGCATATTACACGAAGTCTTTCCATACCATCCGGCAAAATGCAAAATGGGAATTTGGAAGTTTCCCTATATTTTTCAATTACTCGTAATGGTGCGCTGTCTGAAGATTAAACTTCACCTTGACGATGGTTTTACTCAAACATTCTTAAGATTGTTTACTAAACTTCCTTTACTGTTAATAGCTATAAAAGAAGAAAGCGACGAAATTCAAATTAATATTAAGTGGTTGTATTCACGGTATGGTACGGTGGAGCGAGCAGACTACTTAAATCGGCTGTTATGCGGAGTTTAGACTCATTGGGATAAAGGAGATGTTTCTTCTTTTGAAAAACAATTTAACTTTTACAATTTTTTAGTCACCGAAAGTCAGCTTATTGAAGAATCTTTCTAAAGATTCAAAATATCAATACAGAGATTAAGTGTTAAATGTCTATGCGGAGCCATTTTACACGCCTTATGCAATTGGCGCGCTGTATTGAATACATCGCCGGAATGTAATGCGGCTAGTTTACGTTTAGACGAATTATAGTGGTGATATATTTAACAAAGCGGCGTCCAACGTTTAGCTGCAGTGTTAGTAATAAATAAAATAAAATATTTCTATTTCAGACATATCTGCTTAATACTATTATTATCAGTTACATTTTCATTTTCATTATTAATGGTTTATGGCTAATTCTTACGTTGTCTCTGTCATAAAACTCTGGAATGTGCTTCCCTTGACATCAAAAATGCCGAAAGTAAATTTTCCTTCAAGCGTAAAATTCGGAACTACTTGAAGTCCTCTCAACTTTAGTTCGGTCTTTGTCATAATTGTTATTTTTTAAATTTTCCTAATTATAATGTATTTATTAGTTTATAATATTAGCATATTTTAGAATTTTATTATTGTGACTTAATTTAATGATACTACATTCTACTTGATTTATCTGTTATTTATTTATTGTGCACACCTACCACAGTGGTTAAACCAAAGGTTGACTGGTAGAGAGTGCCTTGTTGCATTAAGTCTGCCTATGTACCATTACTGTACATGACGTTTAAATAAACAAATAAATTTATTATATATATATTTCTTTAGTGATTATATAATATATTTTTTATATTATCATTATATTATATTACTAATTCAGTTTAATTTAAGGATTATGTCATCATTAAATTGTATAAAAATTAAAAAAATAATTTAGGTTTTGGCACCCTCTGGGGCCTCGGGCACGCGCACTTAAGTTTGAACCCAGTGTCCCAGAAGAGGGCTGTCCAGCTTGTGGTTGATCACGTTCAAGATGGTGTTGACGCTCCCACGCATACGGAAAATCAGTGAGGCGATGCGTTGACGCAGCACTATGTGAAAACAATGCCCACCAGTATCCTGAACGCATTATTATATTGTACTCGGAGAGCGTTGACGGCCCGTTTGATGTTGATTGTTAGTCTTCTTCTTCTTTTCGTGTCGATGTAATCTAACAAATATTTTTCTGACCAATATTTGACAACCTTAGCCTCGTATAGATCCTGAAATCTGCAGGAATTTGTGCAAAATGGACAGCACAGCAAATGACGTAATGTCCTGTGCAGCGGCTCCTCACTGGCACTATGTTAAAGTTGGATCGAGGAAGCACTATTTAGCTAAATTTTTTTTACAGCAACCAACCTGGGTCCGCAGTCGGTTAAGAGATTTTCAGATTGACCACCGCAATTCGAGATGCGCCGCTGTGGAAGCAGAAGCACCCAACTCCTACACATTTCATCACCCCGTCAGAACATATCCCCCTTGATTGTTAGGATAGGCTAACTATAAGTTATGAATAACCGATCGAGAATTCGCACAATTTCAAAGCGGTTTATCGTCGGTGCACTATTTTGTATGTAGGCTGCACGTAATAAAGCCACTTTGACGAACGCGAATTGCGCATTCAATGAGGCGTAGTTTATTGCAGCTGTATTGAAATCTGGCAGAACGTGAGGTAGCTGCATTTATTTTTGCAATCCGGCGCGCCAACTTGTAATACGGCGTGTTATATAATACAGCAGCGACATATACTTAGAGTACAAAGTATCTGCTGAATTGTAATGTGGAGTTGGTCAGATTTGTCAACGAGATGCATCTGTATCTTGTGCTTTGATTCCATTATTCCGTAAGTTGAATGTTTTGAACACTATTTATCAAGAAATAGAGTTCAATATTGTTTGATTACGAGACTTAATCTCGTAAGTTTCATACGGTAATGTCCACAGGTCACTGACAAATAACGTTTCATTCAAACATTGACTGCAATGAGTGCTTGTGGCCTTCAATATTTATTCGGCAATTGGAAACGTCAACCGAGGAAAATATTTGGAGTAATTTTAAATTATATTTTTTTTTACAAACGTGGCCCTATATTAGGAATTATCCTGTATTGTGAGTACATCTACAGATATGTTCGTTTTCGTCTAGGTGTCTTGTGTTTGTGAAACTCACATACACAAGACACCTAGACTCGGAACATCTTGAAAAACTTAGATTTTTTCAATTGTACTTATCTTGTTCAAACTTACCAAGACATTAATTACTATGGTTTAATTTGATCAAATGTTATCATTTAATATCGTAATTTCTCATATCATAATTTAATTAAATTATTGTCATAACTTTAATTTAATATCATTTTAATTTCATTTTTTAACTTTTATTCATGTTTTCATGACGTATATATGCTACCTGCTACTTTAACTTATACTCCAACCTTGGCCTCTTGTGTTTTCGAGATTAGGAGACCAGGAGACTCGAAGCATAGGTTTCATCTAGTAGGGGTCCTGTCTCCGGACTGTATTCTTGTTTTTATAAATTGTACAAAACGTTACTATGTACACTTAGTAAAAATGATGATGATCATTTCAGCCGAAAGACGTCCACTGTTGGATATAGGACTCCCCCAAATATCGCCACAATGACCGGTCTTATGCATCTCGCATCCATCGGATTCCTGCGACCCTCACCAGGTCATCAGTCCACCTTGTGGGAGGAGGCCTTCCAATGCTGCGTATTCCAGTACGTGGTGGTGGTGAAACTATGTAAGAGAGAAAATAAATAAATATATAAATAAAAAAGATATGAATAAATAAACAAATCCGAGTTGTTGATATTTTATTTCGACGAACTTTTTAACGCAATTCCCATTCTAGGTCTGACGCCAATTTTACTATTCATAACATACGTACATAGCTTTCGTGATTCTCTACAATAACCAAATCATTTGATATCCGTACCCTTTGGGATATCAGATTTCTCCTTTCATGTCACATAACATTTGTGTTGTTCCATTCCATACAATGTAACACTACTGGGACTCATTAATTTTAATGATCTTCAACAACAGAAACTGAAAACATCTATATCTATATTTTTTTCTTTCAAGAAGGTTTCTATCATCATTGGGGTATAAGTTATGTAATTCATCACCACTGCTCTTAAAACGGAAAAACCGGTATGTCCTAGAACCAAAAATTCGAAGATGTGACATTTGTTGGAATCAAATTGTTTGGCTAAGGTTCTCAATTGATCTGTCACTTGTGTTGCCTTGTGTGACAGCTGTCACTTTAAGGTTAGAAATGACTATTGTCTTTTATTACTAGATGACGTTAGTTTTTGTTATATTTACAATCCATTTATTTTTGTCAAATAATGATTTTACATTTAAATTGGTGCATTAAATAGTTTTTGAACTTCATGTGACATTAAATCAAATGTCTCAGATATTTATATTTTGTTAAGGATTATTCTGGTTGCTAGGTCCACGTGGTGGATTACCTGGCCCATTCCCTTTCCTAGAGAGGAGGCCAGAGTCCCAGCAGTGAGAACATTAAAAAGGCTGATTAAGTATTAAGTATGTACTTAATACTTATTCTTAAATGTTCAGAAAAGTAAATTATATCATGAAAATAGCCACTCGCTTGAAATTAGTTACTTCTTACCTGTATAAATCATAGCCGGGTATTAACTTGTATATATGTATTTATTTCGGATCGGTATCCATAGGACGTATTTTGTGTTCAGAATATAAGTTATTCTGGTACCAAATATTCAAATCCGTTCAGCCATTTGAGTGTGATGGAGTTTCAAAAAATATACACACAAACATTCAAAATATACATATCTTTTCTAGTTAGCTTTTGTCCTTATATTCTTATAATAGAAATTTTAATTAAGAGTGTTTTTTACTCGCTTATCGTTAACATCGACCATGCTTTAAAAGTTTGTTACTTCATTTAACGCAATCCAATGCGATGTTTGACGAAGAGGCAACGCGAAAAGAGAGATAACGCCTGAAAACTCGGTTAGCATTCGGTAAATCCATAATTTACTCGAATATTTTACAAAGATTGTTCTATTAAATATGTTTCCCTTCAAAGTTTTTGACAACAATTGTCAAAAAAATATTGAGGTTTTCAACACAAATTTATAAATTTATTTCAATAAAAGCCTAGATAATAATTATCACAAGATACTGTGTTTCCAAAATATCGAATGAAAAATGTGTAATAACGTCATAAAGTCGAGTTGGATGCTCTTAAGGAAAAAATCCTTTCTCTCTATTCCAGCTACTTTGCAACTATGAGGACTGTCTAATAATATTGTGGCAGTCAGAATTCAGATCTCACAACAAATAATAATAATATTCCGCAACTATTGCACGACGACGCCGTCTAGTCCCAAGCTAAGCAGAGCTTGTGTTATGGGTACTAGACAACTGATAAACATTCTTATATATTTCTAAATACATACATGTATAGATAAATTACACCCAGACACAGAACAAATGATCGTGCTCATCACACAAACATTTGACCTGGGTGGGAATCGAATCCATGACCTCCGGCATTGGAGCCAGGGCCACTAACTACTAGACCAACAGGCCAGTCAATGCTGAACAAAGAAAGCGGCCTCTTTTATTTCTCCAACTGGGCAACATTAATTTAGCAATACTTAGGTCCAAAATTCAGACATTCCTGAACCGATTCGCTTTAATAAATGCCAGCCAAAGTGGGTTGCCTAATGATATTCATTTCTCAATTGGCTGTTAGTAAAGTCGGCAGGGTTTTACACGTTAAATTTTAGACAATTTCATAGCGAGAAATAACTTGAGACCAATTAATATTAATAACAATTATGTAGATAACGGAGATTTCACTTAAAGTAATGAAGAAGTTTATTTGAAAGTAAATAAATCGAGATGACTAAACTTTTGACCCGTTGATAGTCTTAATTTAATTGCTTAATTCAAACTTGAGAAGATAATTGCGACAGATTAATGTAGGCGCGATCATTATCAAAATGTGAGTTTTATAATTTGGGTGTCTTCAAGGCTAGAGTGAATAGGGTCTTAATAAACTAGTGCATCTCACCATCAAAGATTGTATCACTGTTTACCATCAGGTGTAATTTAAAAAAATACGTTGCAAGGTCATCCACAAGTTAGACCGATGACCTGTTGAGGGTCGCGGGAATACGATACGCTAGACGCAGAGGATTGGTCGTTATTTCGACACTTGGTGAGGCCTACGTTAGCACAGTGGACGTCTTTCAGCTGAAATGAAGATGATGATGAAACTATTACCGTCGTCATTACAATCAGCTATGAGATATAGAAAATCCTTACTTATTATAAAACAAAGTTCCAAATCGCGTTTGTCTGTTTGCGATAATCTCAAAAACTTCTGAACGGATTTTTATGCGATTTTCACCAACAAGGCGAGTGTAGGTATTTAATAAAATCATATTTTATTAGATAAAAGCTGTTAATTTCAGTGATTTGTAACACAAAAATGATTACTACTGGATAAAATGTCAGGAGGGTTTTATAATATTTTACAGCAATGTTGAGGAGCAGTGGTGGCCGAGTGGCAACGGCCCCGACTTACAAGTTGTAGATCGCGGGTTCAAACCCAGCCAGGCGCATTACTTTATGTAATTTATTTCATCACCACTGCTCCCAAAACGGTGAAGGAAACCGGCATGTCGTAGAACCAAAAATTCGAAGACATGTGACATCTACCAACCCGCACTGGGCCCGCGTGGTGGATTACGGCCCATTCCCTCTCCTAGAGAGGAGGCCTGAGTCCCAACAGTGGGAACGTTATAAGGCCGACTATGCTATGCTATGCTACAGCAATGTTTATTACCATAGAGAGACTTTGTAAGTATACAAAAGCAATTATTTTTTACTTGTTACCCTACACTAGGTACTCTTTTATAGTAGATACGTTCACAAATGCGTAAACTCATATATACACGACCACCAAACCTGAAACAACTGTCTGCAGGTCCGGTAACCGTCCATATGGAGCCCAAGCCATCGACAGCACGTAGTAATCCACGCCCGCCTCAAAGAGATGTCAGCAAACGTAGGGGCCCAGCAGGATCGAAGCCTACTGGGGCCATAGGAGATGCGAAAGAGATCCCCAGGGCCCTGAACAAGGGCAAAAAAAGAACAGGAGTGGGTTTTTAGTCGGTAAAAGTCTGTCAGTCTAAAGTCTCGCTGCGTCCAAGGGCGGGGGATGTCCTTCGATGATTTTAAAATGCAGTTAAAAATGCTATTGATGTCATAAAAACTGCACTTTAGGTATTAGCACTATAAAGAACTTCTTAACTCGGTTAAATATTGTTAATTCAATTCAATCTATTTATTTCAGGCATCTAGGCCCATAAAAGTTTTACACATTTTACTCATAAGACATGATGATACAATAAAAATCATAATAAATGTTAAAAATTAAAAAAATACAATAAAATTCATAATAGATGTCAAAAATAATTAAAATACAATAATATTCATAAGTTCATATCAAAGATTAAAAATACAATAAGTTAATGTTAATGTAATAGCCAACGAGTGTTAAATTACTTGCTCCACTTTATCCATATCAACAACAAGCCTATAAATGATTTAGCCAAAAGACAAAATATGAGCGTTCTATTTTGAATTTACAAAAACTTTTCGCTGCCAAATGTTAGTAAAATCTTTTCCTATTTTTCCAACAATGTAGGTCGAGCTCCGTCTTGCTCTGACGTAATTTTATGATCCTCCACTGTGGATCATTATAAATTCCGCGTCTAATCTAGTAATTAGACTGATTAAACAGTTAGTTCAGTATTCTATACACTTTGATATCTAGTCTGATGGTGTATGTAAGGTGCACTTAATCAACACATTATAAACTACTACGTATCACACTCACACACATCTATACAACTACAGTTCGGTGCCCCTGAAACTTAAAAGTCGTAAAAGTTTTGTTGCAAGCGTGAGCCCATCTCAAGGTAACAGCACCTCAGAGAGATGCGTCCTCTGGCGAGAGAAGTTTAAACCTTCTGATGATTTTGTCGAGCCGTCGGAGAGCCTCTCTCCTGGACACGAGTTGCCATGGCCCACCTGGAAAACTCTTAACAGACTCCGCACCCAAGTTGGGCGCAGCAAAGACAATCTCCACAGATGGGGGTTCTCGGACGGTTTGGATCTGCAGTGCTTGTGCGGCGTCTCTCCGCAGACCATGTCCCACCTTCGATAATGCATCACGTGCCCTGCTACCTGTTCATGTAGGGACCTAATGACAGCATCAGCGGACGGCACTGCCGTGGCCGAATACTGGGCTATGCAAGGAATTTAACTAGTTTTGCCATCGATACGCTAAGAAGAGATACATCTATAGACACACTCACTCATTCACCTAGCATAACACACAAAGAGAGGAACAGAACTATATCAGAGAGCACAGCATATTCATAAGTACACTATAATGCAAGCATTTAACTTCTATTATAAAATGTAACGCTACGGGTTTGCGCTGTAAGCCGAAATACAGGTTCCTCTTAACTTCTTCCGGTCCAGCTGCTAAAACTTCATAGTATTTATTTGTAAATTCAAACAATTTTAATAAACACAATACAAAAGAATTATCATTTTACAATTAAATGAAATGTCAAACGTCAATATAAATAATCCGGCCCTAATCGTTCCCGGTGCCCATAACACTGGCCGCATTACCTCACTGAACAGCCATGGCCATCCTTTGCACCAAGAACGACCTGGACCGGGAGTCACTCGTTGCCTACCCGAGCCTACGGCCCAAATCCCCAACAAAACACTTTGCCTTCGTTCTACAACTGGCCAGAGTTTCCACAGCATCAGGCACAAAATGGTAAAGCTGAGCTGAAGGAAGCGTACTTCAGCCTTTTTTTAGAGCAGGCGTCTTCAGCGGCAGCAGAGGCTGTAAGTGTCAGCATTTGTAAATTATAATAAGTACTTTTGTGACAGAAACTAATGATTATTATACATTGCTGCTGCTGTAATGGAGCCTTCCATTAATTTCAACATAATATTACCTACATATGTGTATAGATTATAATAACCTTCTATACCTTCATCTCCTGTATAATTTACATGTCACCGCTTGTCCGCTGTTGTAGGCGTCACAACAATTAATCAAAACGCGAGTTTCATTTTCATAGCCCTGAAGTGTCGGCATCGAGGACGCGTCCGGAATAAATGTGAAATTTATTCAAGAGGGAGCCACTGCTGCAACTAAGTTCAACAATTTATTGCTCAAATACGTGCAAGCTCTTGGTATTTGTAAACTAAATGTTAAATATACAAGTTGTGCTTGCGACCCAATGACATCCTCCGCTCTCGGGCCGAGCAAGAGGGTGTGTCAGACTTTTAATGACTAAAAAACCACTCCTGTTCCTTTGTTGCCTTTCATACCAGGGCCGAGTCTTCCTTTCAGAAGCAGACACTTGGCCCCAGTAGGCTTCGACCCTGCTGGGCCCCTACGGTTTTCTGACATCTCCTTGAGGCGCGCGTGGAACAATACGTGCCATCGACGACTTGGGCTCGGTCCGGACGGTTACCGGACGGTCGGACGGTGAGCACGCGCCTATGGTGGCTGGAAATCGGCGGAGGCTGGGCCGTGAGGTTCGCGCCCTCGCGCGTGCACACGCGGCCTCCTCCTTTGCTAGCATTACTGCTTCGAGAAAGGAGGCGACCACTTGCCACTTCTCCTCGCTTCGGACATACCAAGGCCCGGCGTGAGAGATCGTTGCCGCCAATCTCTTGGTTAACATGATGGTGATAGAAAACAAGTCGTTTCGGCTCACCTCTAAACTACGCTTAGACGCATCTTGTATTGCTCCATATCGGTGCTACTACGCTAAATCTGTCAATACCCTCAACGTAGGCCATTAAGTACAGCAAGACAGCGTCAATGGTATTATTCGTTGAACTTTTATCACTGTTGGCGTACTTGCGGTGTTTAAACCAAGCAGCTTGATACTTGACGATGGGAACAGATGGCATGGCGTTGGTGTTGTAGAAGGTACGCTTTTGGGGCGGGTCGTAGGCTGTGTCGACACCTTAGCGTTCCATTTCGATTTTCAAGTAGGTACAACGGGTTATACTGATCCTGCTACCGTTACTCTTACTTTATCAGCCAAAATGTATAGAGTCAGGACTGGTGACGCTAGAGCAAACGATGTACGACTGTTTCGTGTGAGAAATAGTTGGCCCGGTCAACCCTCGCAGCCACTAGTATTTGCTCCTGCGCCTGCTACTTCAAGCTAATAAAAAATTGAAGATTAGATATATATTATTATTCATACAAAATCGCAAAGCCTGGTAGTTGTGAAAAAATATTCAGTTCTTTTAGATTTCTAAAAATATATTATAAATTAATTTAGACGGCCGAGGCCGTCTAAACAGATTTTCGTGATTTTGATTTTCAAGCTACAATATTTTTAAACAAGTTGCATGCCAGCGCTGTTCGAGCATACTGTCCGCATAATACTATACTACCATGATAGCAGACATAGACAACTATGACCCTGGAACACGAATAGGTTTTATTCAGGAAAATTCTCCCTCAATCTAACCCAAATAAAAAGCTATTATGGTATCTGTAGGCAGTCAGACGCCGTTAGGAGATTAGAATCGGGAGCTTGATGAATTGTTAGTACTTGACAGAGAAACAATTGATGAAGTAGCAATGAGTCGGGTTATAATACTTAAGTCCGCCTTTGTAGTGTTTATTACTAGTACATAAAGTTTTAATAAATAAATAAGTACTTTGTTAAATCAATCGAAGATTCAATGAGGAAAATAATAATGTTCCAACAATAGTTTAGTTATTTTGTGCTACTTGAACCCTAAAAATATTTATTATTAATATATGCATAGTATAAACGTTATTATTATAACAAAATCTTTTTTTTAATTACTAACTGCCTCGTTACACGTTGTTCTGCCATATAAGTTATCATAGAAAAAAAAAGGGTGTAGGCCCTAGCCTAGGAGAATAAAAAATAGTCTACGATCTCTTCTCAGATCAACCAAAAAACCTGTTAAAAAATCATAAAAATCGGTGAAGCTGTTTCGGAGGAGTGCTTTAACAAAACAATGTGACATGAGTCAGTCATCTATACATATAATAAAACAGTAAAATTCTTTTGTGATGGTATTAATTGGCGCAAAAACTACTGAACCGATCCTGTTCAAATTTTGCATACATAATCCTTATAGGTCAGGGCAACTGATAGGCTATAAACTATCACGCTATTTGCTATGTGGGGTGAGCAATAATCCAAAATGTAGGTATTGAACGACATTTGCCGCGAGTTCAATTCCCAGCTACAGTTAAAAATTTTGACATTATTTTGTCTTATTTTTTTGTATTAAAATAACTTTTACCATTTTTTCAAAATAAAATTGACATTTCTATTCGATATCTTCTAAATATTTTGTAAGAACTAATCAAAACACATAATAAAATCAAAGCGACGAGTAAAATCACGTACTATAATGTTACATTATTCCATTTAGCTGCAAATTTAACTACTAAAACGAAAATCATCACGCTATCATCGTTAGGGAGCCTACCAGTCAATTATGACGTTTATATAAGAACGTCTATTTTATAGTTTATTCATCGAAGACCGCAGCACAGTGGTTTCGCAACTAGATTTTCATGTAATGTGAAGGTGGTTCAAATCCCATACGGCTCTCTTAGGAGAAATGTTTGTTCTATTTTGTCATCGTGAATAAGATTTTTTTATATATTTTTGCAAGCTTACAATTTTTTTTTTATAAATCTACGTATGTAATATATCTGTAGAAATTTTTAGTGAAGTGCGTATTATTAATTTTAGAAATCGATGTAGATAACTTTTATACATTTAAATTGTGTGGAATTTGATAATTATTTTACTTAGGCTTTGTTTCATCGCAATGAAACAAAGCATATGAAAGACAAACGGTATGAAATCAAAGTTTTCGAGAAGTTAAATATGACACCATAAGCAATTCAGATACTCGCAACGCCATCTAAAGACTCAAAGTAGAAATAATGATGACAATGACGGTTGAACTTCATATTAAATTTGATAGATGGCATTGCGTATTTTACGTAATTTTCTGAGTGGCAGAAGAATGGCCATCGCCCACGTTTACAGTTATGGTTAAACTGGTGTAAGACGGAGGCATTTTTAACAATCCTACTGCTTATTTTTATTTTTTTTTCCCATTATTGTAGCAAACTAATTGACCGTGATTATTCAAGGGATATCATCCAAAGACGATAAAAGTAAATACCTATATGTATTTAATTATTCACTTTAAAATAACACGACCACATTTTCGGAAGGGGTTACAGGTTACCTTGCGTTGGATGGTCCCCAGGTGGACCGATGACCTGGTGAGGGTCGCGGGAATCCGATGGATGAGAGACTCACAGGAGCGGTCATTATAGCGACACTTGGGGAGGTTTATGTCCAGCAGTGGACGTCTTTCGGCTGAAATAATAATGATGATGATGGCACCTTTTTTCTTTTTTTAATGGTGGAAATCATCCAATGACTTCTCCCGCTCTGGTTAGAGCGGGAGGACGTGTCAATCTTTTACTGACTAAAACTACACCTGTGTCTATCACTACGCGCTGTTGAGGATTGGGCTCGATCCGGTCAACTACTACCCATTGCTCGACGTCCGGAAGCCCGCGTCTACCGTGATTGGTAGTCGGGGTCGGAATCTCGGCTCGGCGTGAGGCCGTTCGTTCCCTAACGCGTGCGGCCTCCGCCTTCGCTAGCATTAAGGCTTTGCAGAAGGAAGCGACCGCCTGCCATTACTCCTCGCTCTGGATCAGAGCCCGGCGCGAGAGGTCACTGACGCTGATTGCCTCCACGAGGACACGGCGGTGCTCCGCCCTTGCAGGGCACATCTCCACTGTGTCCTCCGGCATGATGGCATCTTGCGGATTAATAATGGTGTGTTTTATTATTTACAGTCACTGCTTCATATAAAACGGGATCGAATGTGTTTTTCTGATCACAGTTCGACAACGTATAATGTATCTCAGATTCCTTGCTGCCTTACGTCGATATCTGGACGTTACCTCTTTGCAATGAGTGGTGACCAACACTGGAACAACCCTCTAAGGGAGGCCAGTCTCAGGGATAACACTTATCGGCTGCTACATTTGTTAACCGTAATTTCATTGTTTTATGGATAAGCTCAGGACTGTTGTGGGTGTTTCGAACGGTTTCTGTTCTGGGTTCGGTTGAAAGTACCCTGATATTACCATTTTGTGAATCGCCTGGAGGACTCGGTGTAGCATGCGGTGGAGGTCTATCCATCTTGAGTGAACTGCCGTGTCCTCATAGAGGCAATCGGTGTCAGTAATTTCTCGGTTTGGCCATCAATATGCGAGTTCGATTGAACGGAGATACACGCGCACAAGGTTTCGCCGTAGTTCATTCATAAGTTGGTGACTCTTCATAAGGTAGTTCCCACTATGGAAAAAACATTTGTCTTATATACGGGGTATCAATTAAATACACACCAAAATATCCTAGGTAAATGAACAAGTAATTCTAACGCTTAAAATGATCAAACTGCAATAATCAATGCAAGCATGCTCTCGCAAATTCTTCATAAGTACTGTTGTGGAAGAAGATAGTTGATGATTTATTTATTTAATCCTTTATGCACAAATGTACAGCGGCGGACTTAATGCCTGCCGGATGATGATGGTAGTTTTGGGATTCACTTAAGGCTTTTCACTATCAGTGCACGTTATCCAGCTGAAGGTCGGTGTCCCGATTATGCTCCTTCGTTTACCTCTATCAAAGCTGTCTAACTGCTTAAACTCTTCAGTGAAAAGTTATTGAGGCGAAAATTGTTATGGGAGATAACTCTTTCGATCAATCTTACAGCCCTAGCAGACATCGGCCCTAGAGGGCCCTATCCATTTGCTGAAATCTCTTTGAGTCGCGCGTAGAATGCTACGCGCCGTCGATTCAGGACTGCTTTGACCAGACGGCCGGACAGCACCACCGCAATCCCGTGTTTTCAATGGCTGGGAATTGGCTTGCGGCTTTCAACACCCGGAGCGTCCCTTGCAGCGACCGCTGAGGAGTCATGATGTCCTATCCCTCATAGTTTCAGCCACCTTCTTTGATCGTAGTGCTTCACTGAAGGAAGCTACTGGTTGTTCTTTTTTTTCCACCAATCGCCCCCATAAGGACAAGGCGGCGCCGGCTCTCCGACCAAGCGGGACTGACTTCCACCGTATGCTCCATCGTATTCTCCGGGCGATTCGCACAATGGTGAGACCCGAGTGTTTCTTCCCGCTGAATTCGACACAGATACCTTCCGAAACACCCACAACCGGTGAGTCCTGCACAAAAAGAGGATGCCGTGACGCCTCTGTAGACACTTCTCAAAGACAGGCATTACCGCTGCGATTTGATTGTGGCGTGCTCACTGTGGCGAGGGGTTAAAATCATACAATGTTGTTTTACCAGAACATAAACCAGAAACATACATATGCCCATGCATACATATGCCTTTTCCCTTGGGGTAGGCAGAAATGACAACTGCTACGACCCATACATGCTCTTTCTATTCAGTGACGGTCATACATCTGGATCTGGACGAGTACATAACATGTTTCCTGAAGGTAATTTGCGTTTTTAACCGACTTCTAAAAAAGGAGGAGGTTCTCAATTCGGATATTTTTACCTTTAACCGTTTTATGTTAAAGTACAATAAATTATTGCGATGCTTTCGGAATGAATTGCAAGTACAGAGTGATTGTACAGTTTTACGAATTTAACGCGGACGAAGTCGCGGGCACCAGCTAGTGTTTTTATATAATACTTATATTATTACTTTATATTGCTGAATTTTTTCATATTTGAAGTAGATATTATACTCAATAAAAAACTTTTTACAAAAAAAGAAAACCGACTTCACTAAAAAAATACTAAAAGGATCAAAATAACTTTAATTTCGGAAGTCGGTGTTTCTCGGTAAGTATTGTTTGTTTTTTATTTAACACCGACTTCCGAAATTAAAGTTATTTTGATCCTTTTAGTATTTTTTTAGTGAAGTCGGTTTTCTTTTTTTGTAAAAAGTTTTTTATTTCACACTTTTTAGTTGCGATACACTTATAAACAGAGTGCCTATTTCTCATGAAAATTCCAATTAACCCAAACACTAACACCCTAACGCTAGGTTTTTTTTTTTATTGGGTGGGAATATCATCTTATGACAAAACCCGCTCTTGGGCGGAGCGGGAGATAGTGTCAGACTTTTACTGAGTAAAAACCCACTCCTGTTCCTTCGTTGCCTTCGTCCCAGGGCCCCGGGTTTCGCTTTCATACTACCCGTGGCCCCAGTAGGCTTCGACCCTGCTGGGCCCCTACGATTCGTTGACATCTCTTTGAGGCGCGCGTGGAACAGTACGCGCCGTCGACGACTTGGGCTCGGTTCGATTACCGGACGGTCGGACGGCGAGCCACCCATTGCTCACCGTCCGCAAGCCCGCGCCTACGGTGGCCGGAAATCGGGATCGGAATCCCGGCGGCGGCGGTTGGAGCGTAAGGACCGTTGCCTCACGCGATCGGCCGCCTCCTTCGCTAGCATTACGGCTTCGCAGAAGGAGGCGACCGCCTGCCACTCATACTCGCTCCGGAGCATGGCCTGAACCAAAGCCCGGCGCGAGAGATCGCCACCGCCGATTGCCCCCACGAGGACACGGCGTTGCTCTGCCCAAGCGGGGCACACCTCCACCGTGTGCTCTACCGTGTTCTCCGGGCGGTCCACACAGAGGCGACACCCGGGCGTCGTTTCCGCACGAATCCGGTGCAGGAACCTCCCGAACTTACCGTGTCCGGTGAGAACCTGCGTCATGCGGAAGGTGAGGACGCCGTGAGGTCTTTCCAACCACGCCTCAAAGAGGGGACTTACCGCCATAATTGTGACGTGCCCAGCACTGGGTCGCGACAGTCGCTGTCACCATTTCTCCATGAGAACTCGCCGAAGCTCTGTCCGCCATGCTGCGACTTGTCGAGGCAGCGGAGTTTCGCCCCGGCGTTGCATCTCCATGCGCAGATCGTGCATGAGTGCAAGGACTGTTGCATCCAGCTCCCATGGTGACTGGCCAGCAAGGAGGCTCGCCGCTTCGCGGGAAATCGTCCGGTATCCTCGCACCATCCGTATGGCCATGATCCGCACGGCACGCGTTCAGCCGGGCTGCCGACTGCTTCTGCAGCGCCGGCGCCCACACCGGTGCGCCATAAAGGGCCATGGACCGAACGATCCCCGCGTAGAGCCTCCGGCAGGAGGCGTCTGGACCCCCAAGGTTGGGCAGGAGCCGCCCGAGGGCAGCCCCAGTCCGATTTAGTTTGGGAGCCAGACGTCGGAAGTGCTCCTCGAAATCCCATCAGCTGTCGAGAACGAGTCCCAGGTACTTCATCGTTGACCCGACGCCGATGTGGACTCCTCCCACCGTTAGCTGGGAACCCGGTGGTGGCGCGTTCCGAGGGCCTTGAAAGCACGTGGCATCTCTCGACGTTCCCACTCCCCCTGGTGACCAGGGTAGGTAATGTACCTGTCTGACCCTAACGCTAGGTTACATTGTTTTATTATGAAGTTCCTGTGTCTACCTTCCACCTTCATCATCAGATCAGTTCGATAGTATTTTATAATCAAAGTACATTTCATGACAATTCTAATAAGCCCAAATACGGCTATGATACGATAATAAATAATACGATGATAATTAATTACAGAGTTCCTGTGCCTACCTTCCGGCTCCATCATCATCATCAGATCACTTCAATGCATAACTATTCAGAACCATTCATTTATTTGTATTATCATAGTCGCTTAACTATCTTCATTGGGATATCTATGTGAGTATGAAGTTCCGTGACCATTTCTGGTCTTCTTCATCAGTTCCATTTCATCAAATGTTACTTTTTGACTGTAAATGCTTAAGTTCTTGATGAAAATACCAAAATCACTACATAGTTGCCTATAATTTTTGAGGAGTTCCCTCGAATTCGCCAAGATTCCATCATCAGATCCTGATTTGGTGACTATGGGACCATTTGGGAAGTGTACTCTTTCCAACAAAAAAAGAATTTTCCAAATTTTCCAAAGCAACGAAGTTATGCGCGAACAAACATAAAAAAAAAATACAACATCCGAATTGAGAACCTCCTCCTTTTTTATTTAGAAGTCGGTTAAAAATGACTTGAAATGTCATAAATAAAAAATAGCTGGAACGTTTTCAGTTTTATATTATGAAAATCATGAAAGCCGTTGAACAATATGCGCTGCTTTGTATTTAGTGTGGCAAGCACAATGCCGGGTGGAGTGATCGGAAGTGAGGCTTCAGTGTAGAGCTGCGGTGTGTATATGAGTATGAATTGTATTTGCCACATGTGGTCTGGGTCGTTTTGTGGCTAATTTGTAATTACAATCTGATATTATCTACTAGAAGTGGACTTTGTTTTTAAACCACCTTTGGTAAGTAAAATTAGTAAATGTTAGGAGTGTGCAAAAAAAAAACTCAAATCGAAAGTATTGTTCGGAATTGTATGGTTTGCCCCATGGAGAGTTTTCTATTTAATGCCAACGAGTTGAAAATATTTTAGCAAAAGCACATGCCTTCAATCCAACTGAACACCCTCAGTTGGTTTAATATCGTGCGGATTTCATCACGCATGCGGAATTGCCCCGCTTGCGAGGCTGCTGCCCGATATCACGCCCTGCATCCCGCGTGCGTATTCCACGCATTACAATAAATATTTGTATTAAAAAGGACATTTGCGGGGGCAACGCGAGCGAAGCAATCCCGTATGCGTGATGAAATCTACATAATATTAAAATACCTTAAGCAACATACATAGCAGTTATTTAACTTATAACGAGCGAGACCACTTCTAACCACAGGTCCAGCAGGGCCGAAGCCTACTGGTGCTATAGGTATGCTTCTGCACCCAGTGTACTGGAATGCAAGACAAAGAAGGAACAGGAGTGTTTTTTAGTCAGTAAAAATTTTACTTGCCCTCTTGCCCTACCCTAGAGCGCAGTCATTGAATGATTTCCCACCTAAAAAAGGCAAACGAATAAATTGTTAAAGTTCCTCCCTCCTCTTTCCCTCACCCCTTAAATATTTCCTCACTTATATTTATTTCGCATCCTTTCTTCTGTAACTGTTTGTGAAACAAAAAGTGAAATGTGAATAAAATTTTAAATTATGTAATTAAATATCTCGAAATCTCAGTATTAGTATTCAAAATCGTTTCAGCGAAAAACAATTTTTTCAAGTCAATGGAGAATGTAATCAGAAACAGATGTTTTGAAATTGTAATGAAATTTGTTGATTTTAATTAACTTTTCGTAAGCCCTTAAATAAGGAACGTAAACTTTTATAAAATTATATCTTGTTACAAATTTATGTCAGATGGTCTTTAGGGTTCTGTACTCAAAGGGTAAAAACGTTACCCTATTGCTATCACTCCGCTGTCTGTCTATAACTCATGAACCGTCGTAGCTGGACAGCTCGACCGATAATGTATTTCTGTTGCCGCTATAACAGCAAATACTAAAAACAGAATAAAATAAATATTTAAGCAGGGCTCGTATACAACAAACATGATTTTTTTTTGCTGATTTTTGCTACGGTTAGTACGGAACCCTTCGTGCACGAGTCCGACTCGTACTTGGCCAGTTTTTTTTTTTAATGTATTTATTCCTAAAACATATCTTTAAATGTAATATATTTTTAAATCCACCAAACAGTTCCTTGATTGCTCTAGGCAGGTCATCAAAGAGTTGTGCACCTACAAAGTTTCTGTTGTCATTGGTTTTTGTTCTTGGTCCCTTTATTTCAATATTGTTGGTATTTTGTATGTTTTTTAGTGTGTTTTATTTTAGAGTTTACTTTGCCTATAAGAATCTATTTTATTAGGATGCTGTTAGTAAATGTATGAATGTTATAAATGTGTAAATAGTTTACGTATTACGTAAGATAGTCATAGATGACTGATGTCTCTAAAAATTTATTTTAGTTCCGAAAAATATATCGTATGTACAGTCACGAGCAATAAGATATATACATTTCAACATTCACTTTCTATCTTGACTTTTGTACCTTTTTCATGGTAAGATAATGAAGAACTCATTTGTCGTACACTCATTTCTCGAATAGCGGATGTTAGGAGAATTAAAAATGAGACAAAGCGTACCTACCTTTATTGCGAAAACCAACTATCTGCAATTTTTAATCCAAATTAAGTTAAATATAACTATCGATTCGTCTTATCAAGACGAACCTACAGGTAAAACCAGTTATTAGCTACAACACTTATTTACAAAGATAGCTTCGGCAAAAAGTAAATAACCTTAAGATTTGATCGAATATAACAATAATAATATAATATTAAATACAAAAATGTTGGTGCATTTAGTTGGATTACTGCATTAAGAGTACGAATGTATATATTATGGCTACTGACTGTAGGTGTGTACCATAATATCGAAAGGAGATCGCATGAGTTAGGTTAAGGAACTGGCATGTAAAATATACTTTTAAGTTGTTATAGAATAGGTTTGTAGAAAAAAGAAATGTCTAGTTTTTTGAGTTCGGACATAACTATTGCAACAAGATGTGCTAATATTGAATTAATTAAGAAAAATACAAAAACCTTATAAGATATCAAGCATTTCATTGAGATAAAAGTCCGGTTCCTCAAATAAACCGTCGCATAGTGCGACGTGAGTTTGTGTGTGCTTACACAAACTTCTAAACTATATATGTGAAACTAATAAACAGTGACTTCCTCGTAAACTGTTAATTAAAGTAAACATCGGGAGTAGAGTCAGTTAATGTGTCGGTGTGAGTACACACGGTAACACTAACTAGAAATTATTTATTAGTTCTAATCCTGTTGTGGATAGGGAAGCTAACTAAGTGGAAATTCATTTTGAGGAAACTAATTTATGTTGAGAAAAGTTAGTATAGTTCAGGACTATCAGAAAAATCTCGTTGGGTGATTCTTTGAAACCGAGAAAAAGTCTCATTCATCTGGCCTAGTTTTTTTTAAAAATTATATATATTTGAATAATAGTTTTCCACGATCACTAAAGGTATCAAAGGCACTCATTTGAGTCCAATGGCTTAGGACACAAAATAGATAGGTATGAAAACAAGACCAGATGAATGAGACATTCGGTTTCGAAGAATCACCCAGTAGCACTTGCTTGCATATCCACTATTACATCTTATTCTAGGTCTGTTTTTAGTCTTCGTTTCCACGGAGATGGGTAGGCCGGTATGGGATGTCATTTGTGTCAATACGTTTGCGACATTCCATCTTCATAGCTCATCCAGCTGTGCAGACTCTGACGCTATGGCTACAGAGTAGAGTGTTAGTTTTATAGGCACACTTCCAGTCGACAGTGACGCGTAGGATTATTCTGACGCTATATTTTTTAAGATATTTAGTTTGGAGTTTTTGTTTTATGTGAATTATATTATAGTATACAGGCTTTTTGGTGTCTTATAAAAAATTAGGGTCTTATTTTCATAAAACACTAAAAAGTCGATGAAAAAAATCCACAGGGCATGAGAAGTGTTTAGGGGTCTGAAAAGATAATAGATGACCCCTTTCGTCGAACACCCTGTATAATAGAATAAACTTTATTGTACATTAAAATAGTAACAATTCCACAGAAACTTAAATCCAAGCTTAGGATGGACGATAAGGACTTAAACTAAAAAAGGGGGTAGTCTGCGGTGTTCTGCTAGAAAATATAAGTTAAACAAAATTAAAAAACAATACTATACATAGATAAAAATATACCTTTTTATATAGGTATATTTTTATATTACATAAGCTTAATATATATATATGTTACAGTCGAAACTCTTAACCAGTCAAAAGTACTATTGACTAGCAAAATCTAAAAAATGAACAGGTTGGTCAAAAGTGGTTTTGACTGAAAATTATTGGTTATTAGTACTTTTGACTGCAAATTTGCGGTTAAAAGTACTTTTGACTGATGCTCTTCGTCAAAACTAGTTTTGACTGCAATAAAGCATCAGTCAAAAGCACTATTAACTCGTTAGATGTGAATAAAAAAGATATTTATTTAATGTGAATTAATTATAATTATTATTAATTCGTGTATTACGAATAGTTTGGCATTATAATTTATACAAAGAAAACATACACTTCAAAATTGTCATTAAAATAGGTAATCAGAAAATTCACAGGTAATAAAAACATAGTACCGATATTATAGTTAAATGAGCATTGTTTTTATAATATGTATTAATTTATTATTGTTTAAGTTTATTTTATGTATTTTGTCTATGGGCCTCTGATGCCTGAAAATAAAATTATTATTATTATTATTACTTTAATCTTTTTTCTTAAATAATTTTTAACTTTACTTAAAATTAAAACAAAACATAATTCGTGATTGTATAATTTATGAATCGTAAGTAACATACTTGTTTGTTTAATAGTTTAACGTACTTCTTTGCCGTTTCATTCTTAAGTCTATCGCGACCACCATGCTCTATAGAAATATGAGCAGCATCAATAATGTCGTAGATTTCCTCAGCCGGCAAAAAATATTTGACAGGTTCTGTGTTTGTAACAAATTTTTTTATACCACAAACTTCAATGATGTTAAAGCGTTGTGGTCTACTGTACTGTAAAGGAGTTTTTTTTTCATCAAATTTCGCTTCTTACACATCCATTGCAAACTTTTCAAAGTTTTTCTTTTGTCATCACATTGACATGACTATCTTTCATATCTTCTATCGCTAAAATTCTTTGCAAAAAGCGTTATTTTTTTTCGTAGTCACTCATTTTTGTTCTAATATCAGCACGTTCTCCACTAATAATGAGTAATATAATAGTTTATATGTGCGTTTGTCGTTATTTTTATCGAACACCTTAACTTTTTAAGAGTTTTGACTGATACTACCAGTCAAAACCACTTTTGACGGAAAAACTTAGTCCAAAGTACTTTTAACTAGCTCCATTGGGCAAAAGTACTTTTAACTGTTATTTTAGTCAAAAGTATTATTGACTAAGGCATATGGTCAAAAGTACTTTTGACTGGTTAAGAGTTTTGACTGCAACATATATATATAATTCATTGATTGTATTTTTTTATTATTATAGTACATTTTAAATTATTATAATTTTTATGATTAATATTATAATTATTTAAATTATTTAATAAAACAGTCAGCCTCAAGGTAAAACACATCAAATAATCCTTCCGCTGTTGATAGACCGAAAAAGAGTGCTAGACTTTTATAGACTAATGGTGCTATTTGAACCTCTGCTGCAGGCTGCGGATGCAGGCAGCACATGCGGCGGCTGCACGAAGCCGGCTGCAGCTGCACGACTGGTTTTCTATGTAGTAGTATGGATTTTTATGAAAACCATTCCGAACGCGGTTGCGGCCGTACGTGCTGCCGAGCTTCGGCTGCGAGTGCTGCCACGAACTGTAGCCGCAGCCGATCATAGACCAGTAGTGCTGCGACCGCAAGTCGATGCGCACGTAGTTACGTTACTTCAAACTGTTAAGACAAGTCCGAAACATTCGCTACTCGGAGCCGATAGCGTCTATATTGGTTTGAATCGTAGATTTGCGACTGGCAGCACGTGCAACCAGCTTGTGAATTACTCCCGGCTGCGGATGCAGCCAACGGTTGCGTGTCATGCGTGTGCTACCGTGTGCATTCGCAGCCTGCAGCCGAGGTTCGAATGGCACCTTAAAACCAACCTGTTTTCCTTCAATTGTTTTTGCATGCCGGAGTAACTTTTTCAAACAATCCTGCTTTGATACTGCTTCCTAACATATTATAATAAGTATATAACAAAGAAGATTTGGATCGTGTAATTTCCATAACACAAATAATTTTTTATCCAACAAAAAAGGTTTATAAAGTATATTAAGACACTTTGGACTTATTTTCGGAAGCCGCTTTTATTACAGGCATAAATGGTCATAGCAGGCAGCCGACCCAATTAAATCTCTAATTTCTGTTACCAAACCGTAGATACATTTTTATTGATCTCAAAGCATTTTATTTAATTATCAATGCTTTGTGTATTTTTGTATCTATTAAAATAACAACAAAATTACGATAAAGAGATTTTCTTCTTACAAAGATAATAATTACTGATTCATTTTCCTGTACAATGGAATTCAAATTCATTTCTTTAGTCACGGGAAACATTTTCAATTGAAGGAAAAGAATAAAAAAACTTTACTGCAAATTATAAATTACTAGGTTTTGCCCGCGGCTTCGCTTGCATACATAAAATATGCCTATGCCTATGTTCTTTAGAAACAAAGCAGCTTTCTGTCGGTGAAAAAATTTTAGCAATCGGACCAGTACTTTAGAGATTACCTCCTACTAACAAAAAAAAAAAATAAAGACTTACTTCTTTATATAGCGTAGAAGTGTAGATAGAGAACTGTTTTACTTATTTGTGTTTTACTATTCTCATACTAAAATTAGCAATTTTAGGTAATATGTCATAATATAAAAAGGTCAAATGACTATAAGGTCGCTCAAAAAGAATATTCCGTTTCAATGCTTTGTAGGCTTTCAATTGCAATATACTTTGCTTGTGAAAGAGAAAAACCCTTCGCATTCCAGTACCAATCTTTGAAAAACGGAGAAGGCTCTGTAGCCTTTTTCATTTTTCCGGGACGTTTCCAACGAACAGCACTGTAGAATTATTGTGTAATCGTACCAATATTACAAAGGCGAGAGTGGGTAAGTGTATGTTTATTATTTCTTCACATTCGAACGGCTGAACCAAAGACATTCAATATATACTACCAATAGACCGGACATAGCGAACAAAATCGTGATCCGATACTTATTCCACGTTGGTCATAAGTCACTCAGTCTAATATGACACACCTACACGTCAAGTCGTGTTTGTATCCGTTCTATGCACTAAAATAATTTTTTTTTCTGAGAAAATATGCCGAACTACGCATTACGCTATTGTAAATCTTGCTATGGTAAAATGACTGGACCTAACTTCGGTTTATTTTTGTAAATATTTTTGGTATTTACGAAACATTTAATTAGAATTCAATCATTTTTATAAATAGCTCCAGAACATTTTCAGATTTTGTATTAACGCCACCTATTGCTGAAAAGCTTAACCTTTTCATTATCACACACCGAGGTTCTACCACGAGCTTATAACGTGATAAATTTTTCGACCTCAATCGGTCTGTTAAAAGGATGGAGCTATATAGGATGTATAGCTCTATCACTCTCTTTTGCTCGTACGACTAACATTTTAACATTATCATGGTAAAGCCCCTGGCCACCTACCGAGCGATAGTTAAATCATTATAAATTTTGACAAATTTAATTCGCTTGTTTGCTATTCCAAGCCAGATGGCGTCACTGAGCCATAGGATGACAGTTTTTCTAAGACATTTTTTCTGATAGCCGCTCTATTGTATCTCTTTAAATCTCTTTGGGCTGAACGAATTTTGATAAAAGTTGGTACACGGGTAGGCTAGGTCGTGGAATAGCACATAAGATACTCCTTATCCCGGAGTATGGTCCCTTGAAATAATTATTTACTGTCGCGAGGGCAAAGCCGCTGAAACACGTTGACGACTAATAGAACTAGCAAATAAAGGCAATATCTGCGTGTTTAATTTCAAATACACAAGACAACATTCAAAACGCTTCACATATGTAAATAGCGAGTGAAATAGAAACCCGTTTAGCGTGCAAATTGGCATTCCAGCAGAGTTGGCAAAATAAAAGACTAAATGTTTTAAAATTTTTCACCAGATGTATATTTTTCATTTAATTAGAACATATTTCGCACATAAAACTCACAAACAGAAATTCTGTTAATGCTTTTTTGGGTTCCATAGCCAAATGGCAAACAACGGAACACTTGTAGATTCGTCATGTCTGTCTGTCAGTCCGTATGTCACAGTCACTTTTTCCGAAACTATAAGAACTATACTATTAAAAATTGGTTAGCAGATGTATTCTGTGAACCGCATTAAATCCCCATCCCTGTAACTTCTAAAATAAGAGAATGGTAAAACTAAAAAAAAATATATGATGTACAATACCATGCAAACTTCCACTGAAAATTGGTTTGACCGAGATCTAGTAAGTAGTTTTTTTTAATACGTCATAAATCATAAACCGCAATTTACCTTTCAAGTTTGTACGGAACCCTCAGTCACCACACCATAGTCACTTCACACATTTCAATTCGCAAACGGATTATTACAGCCTTAACTTAGCTGGTCAGTAATCTTCTATAACTAATAAAAAATAAATACCAGTCACAGATTAATCACGAAATCTCAGAAACTATAATACCTGCCAACTTAAAATTCGGCAAGTGTAGACATCCGCTAAGAAAAGATTTTACGAAACTCCACCCCTAAGGAGGTAAAACGGGGGTCGGAAGTTTGTATGGAGAAATCAACATTCGCGCGGAAGAAGCCACTGGCAGAAGCTCATCATCATCATTTCAGCCGATAGACGTCCACTTCTGGACATAGGCCTCCCCCAAATGTCACCACAATGAACGGTCCTGTGCGTCTCGCATCCATTGGCTCCCAAAAAAATTCATTTCATTTTTATTTTCATTTTTGGCAGGAGCTAGTTTAATATATAGAAAAATCTCGTGTCAGTGTTTGTTATAGAACTCCTCCGATTAACTTGACCGATTTTGATAATTTGATTTGATTTGATTTTTTTATATATATTTTTTGTGTATATTTGAAAGGTCTGAAAATAAGTCATAGGCTATTTTTGGCCTCCAACTTCCACTCCCCATTTTTTCTTTGATCTGACTAATATTCTGAAGAGGTAAAGTTTTTTCTTTTGTAGGAGATAATCTCTGAAAGTACTGGTCTGATTGCTAAATATTTTTTTACCGATAGAAAGCTGCTTTATTCCTGAGTGACATAGATAACATTTTATTTACGCGGACGAAGCTGCGGTCTTGTACTATTTCTTATTCTGTGGCCGCGGGAAAAATCTAGTAATTTATATGGCATACTTTTGATAATTTAGCTGGTCTTCGTATAAAATTCTTTACTGCAATGCACACTATTCAGCATCCTAAATGCCTAACCTCGCCTTGGAAAAGACAAGATCGCGAACTTCAAATGGTGCGTAGATAATTTAATTCGCATTCTCCATGCTCACGCCTCATCATTCCTGCGAACTAATATCGCTGGTGCAGCGCTCCGCTTACCCCTCCCGGAGCCTGTTTGCTCAATGAACCATATTCACATTTTCGATTAGATAAATTCATATTGTAATCAGAGGCAATTCGGTTGTTTCAATTTAAATATGATCCCCTACTATTTGTATATCATACAGCATAAGCATAACCGGCCTTTTAATGTTCCCACTGTTGAGACTCAGGCCTCCTTCTCTAGAAGAGGGAATGGGCCGTAATCCACCACGCGGGCCCAGTGCGGGTTGGTGAATGTCACGTGTCTTCGAATTTTTGGTTCTAGGACATGCCGGTTTCCTCACGATGTTTTTCTTCACCGTTTTGAGAGCAGTGGTGTAGAAATAAATTACACAAAGGAATGCGCCTGGTTGGGTTTGAACCCGCGACCTACAACTCGTAAGTCGGGGCCGTTACTACTCGGCCACCACTGCTCTACAGAATCTACAGAACCTACAAAACTCACATTTAAATCTCTACCAATCAACTCTTTAAATGCTTTACAAGTTCAATCGCAAAGTAAGACACAAGTTCGCGTTATTCTCTTAAATAAAATAAAATGTCAACGATCCAATCTAACACGTAGATACTGTAAAAATAAATAATATTCTGACGATAAAATTCATCACTAGCGCGGTGCGCGTCGGTGTAAAGCTTACCCTTTCAATAAATGTCGTCAGAGGCCTCGATTGTTCAGTTATCCCAATGGACTTCACTGGCTATACCATCGTAAAATGAACTTTATTCGTCACTCGCAAAGCACACATTTCAATAAGTCAAGCTACGATAATGGCTACTAGCAGTCGGCTCGAAGATTTTATCCAGCATAATGACGTCTTCGTTTTATGTAAGTACTTAGAATCTGACGCAGTATTTTACACATTTTCAGTTCAAGCAGTAGTTTCCAACTCTTTGCTCCAGTACTCACTATAATTGTTGTTTCTTTTTTTTTTCTTCTAAATTACCTTTATTATTATTATTTTACTTTTTTTTTTAATTGACGATTATTGTTATTTTACAATTATGACATTGTTTATTTTTTATATTTAGAATTTGATATTGACAATTACTTTTTGAAATATATAATATATATATTTTTTACAATTTGTAATATTTACATTTATTGTAAATTTTATTACTGTGAATGTGGGGACTATGTAGATTACTCTTTTTTTCTTTTTAATTATAACACAATGTCTGGCAGTTTTGAGTACTTTTTGCGGGCTACCCAAATGTCCTTTCTTTGATATAGTTCGTCAAGTCGTTGAGCTCCTTAGTAGTTCTGAGTTGAGCTACACAAATACTGACAAATGCTTCCACTGACTGGACAGGTCCGCTCAGAACTGTGTGGTTCTTTCTTCAAAAGACTATTTCAGACTCCAACCTGCATGGTTCTCATATGATTTGACTATTACATGTTTGCTGTAAGGACTTTAAAAGAGACTTTGACCCCTGAGTTTGTTTTGGTGTTCCTTCTCAGAGTAGTCAGCTAGTAAACACCGGCTTCATCTCACATGGCATGGTGCTTCTTCACCAAATGCCAATTAAAGTCTCTGGCAACTCTGTTGTTGACTTAAGTCGCAACGAAAATCATAAAAAATCATTGGACGTAAAAGTTCACGAGTTAAATTCATTGTGATAGCGACACACAATCTTTGAAAGGACACGACAATGAAAAACAAATGACAGTATCGCAAATAAAAAAAAAAATACATGTTCGCAGAGTACTATTTTCGAATACTATAATTTTTTTTTTCATTCTTTTATTGTAAGTGGCCAGATCCAAACACTTTCACGTGTAATAAAATGGAACGAACGTATTTTAAAAACTGAATAGTATTTAGTTTTTAAAATACGTTCGTTTTAGTTTAAGCTTTTTCTTAGAAAAACCGTGACAACTTTCCGTGTTCTAGTCTGTAATGTGTATTAACTATAAAACCACATCATTCAAGAACAAAATAAACAGGTACACACATCTATACATATAATAAAACAGTAAAATTCTTTTGTGATGGTATTAGTTGGCGCAAAAACTACTGAACCGATCCTGTTCAAATTTTGCATACACAATCCTTATAGGTCAGGGCAACTGATAGGCTATAAACTATCACGCTATTTGCTATGTGGGGTGAGCAATAATCCAAAATGTAGGTATTGAACGACATTTGCCGCGAGTTCAATTCCCAGCTACAGTTAAAAATGTTGACATTATTTTGTCTTATTTTTTTGTATTAAAATAACTTTTACCATTTTTTCAAAATAAAATTGACATTTCTATTCGATATCTTCTAAATATTTTGTAAAAACTAATCAAAACACATAATAAAATCAAAGCGACGAGTAAAATCACGTACTATAATGTTACATTATTCCATTTAGCTGCAAAGGTCATTGGGCGTAATCCGACCCGGTCGCGGACATGATTGAAAATGATTTAAAACGAAAGATTATAAATTCACTTAACATTACATAAGGTTATTTTTTATTTAATCCATGGGAGAACAAAGTTTGAACTAAAAATACATTTACTTAAAAAATCGAATACTACTACTAAATATTAGTTGTCGTTCTGTTAAATAGCTACTAAAAGGTTTTTGCGAGTGCATGTGCGTCCTGTCATCCCGTGTGATGAAAACGGCAGGTATACGTTCGCTCCCTCTCTCTACACAGTAGGTTTTTTATATTAGATCGCGGATTTCGTGATTCAATTCCTATAATTGAAGAATGTGGCTATGTTCCACATATGCCACCATCCAGAGGAAGAGGAGAACAATTGACGACGCTAGATGCCAATAAGTCAAGGTTGATAACAATGTGTCGATGGGTAATCGAGGCCATAAATGGTCGTTTTAAGAAAGATTTCAAAATATTTCGACACACATATTTCAATGTTGCTATGCGAAATATGATGACGGACTTCAAAATAACAGCGGGTATCATCAATGCTACCAGGCGTCCTTATGAAGATAGTGTATATGTCGACCAGTTTATTAACATTATAAATGGTAGAATGAATAGAGAGAACGAACTGGCGCAACACGTAATTGAAAACAATATGAATAGACAAAGAGTTGCTTTCATGCCATTAGATGGAAACAATCCAGATTTTAGAGACTTCCCACAGTTAACATTTGAAGAACTTATACTGTTTACATTGGGCAGCTATCATTTAAGACTTGCTAGGTCGTACTGCCATGAACACATAAGACCTAATGGTGTCTACATGATAGAACTCTATCGTCATCAAGAATTAATAAATAATAAAATATTGATAAGGGGACGAATTTAGTCGCGACATGTCAGAGCGCGACAATATTACACATATATTTTAATTAACCCAGCGACACAAGGAAGACAAAGTGTTGAAGACTAGTACTGCTCGTGTATACACGGCCGCCGCACCGTCGGGAGCTACGCGCATATAGCCAGTATAGTTTATTTTTTATCCTGGGCTAGGCACCAACAACAAATTGAAGCCCCTGCGGTATTTTTAGATGATATAACAGCAGATATTGATCACGCCGAATAAATAATTTGAAAATGTAAAAGTTTTTTTTTCTCTTTACTCCCACATCCCACAAGAAAGCGACCCTTACCATGATAACTAGATACATTTTATCTATATATCTTCACAATTGCATTTCTGTCCGCCGTGGGTTTTTCTCCCATACTATTTGCCCATTGACCTTTAACTTCTAAAACGAAAATCATCACGCTATCATCGTTAGGGAGCCAACCAGTCAATTATGACGTTTATATAAGAACGTCTATTTTATAGCTTATTCATCGAAGACCGCAGCACAGTAGTTTCGTAACTAGACTTTCATGTAATGTGAAGGTGGTTCAAATCCCATACGGCTCTCTTAGGAGAAATTTTTGTTCTATTTTGTCATCGTGAATAAGATTTTTTTATATATTTTTGCATGCTTACAATTTTTTTTTTATAAATCTACGTATATAATATATCTGTAGAAATTTTTAGTGAAGTGCGTATTATTAATTTTAGAAATCGATGTAGATAACTTTTATACATTTAAATTGTTGGAATTGGAACTTGATAATTGTCTTACTTAGGCTTTGTTTCATCGCAATGAAACAAAGCATATGAAAGACAAACGGTATGAAATCAAAGTTTTCGAGAAGTAAAATATGACACCATAAGCAATTCAGATACTCGCAACGCCATCTAAAGACTCAAAGTAGAAATAATGATGACAATGACGGTTGAACTTCATATTAAATTTGATAGATGGCATTGCGTATTTTACGTAATTTTCTGAGTGGCAGAAGAATGGCCATCGCCCACGTTTACAGTTATGGTTAAACTGGTGTAAGACGAAGGCATTTTTAACAATCCTACTGCTTATTTTTATTATTTTTTTCCCATTATTGTAGCAAGCTAATTGACCGTGATTATTCAAGGGATACCATCCAAAGACGATAAAAGTAAATACCTATATGTATTTAATTATTCACTTTAAAATAACACGGCCACATTTTCGGAAGGGGTTACAGGGTACCTTGCGTTGGATGGTCACCAGGTGGACCGATGACCTGGTGAGGGTCGCGGGAATCCGATGGATGAGAGGCTCACAGGACCGGTCATTATAGCGACACTTGGGGAGGTTTATGTCCAGCAGTAAACGTCTTTCGGCGGAAATAATAATGATGATGATGGCACCTTTTTTCTTTTTTTAAGGGTGGAAATCATCCAATGACTTCTCCCGCTCTGGTTGGAGCGGGAGGACGTGTCAATCTTTTACTGACTTTTTTTTTCCGGTGGGAAAATCATCTTATGACATCCCCCGCTCTTGGGCGGGGCGGGAGATAGTGTCAGAATCTTTTACTGACTAAAACTACACCTGTGTCTATCACTACGCGCTGTTGAAGATTGGGCTCGATCCGGTCAACTACAGGACGGCTAGCTACCTATTGCTCGACGTCCGAAAGCCCGCGTCTACCGTGATTGGTAGTCGGGGTCGGAATCTCGGCTCGGCGTGAGGCCGTTCGTTCCCTAACGCGTGCGGCCTCCGCCTTCGCGAGCATTAAGGCTTTGCAGAAGAATCGAACGCCTGCCATTACTCCTCGCTCTGGATCAGAGCCCGGCGCGAGAGGTCACTAACGCCGATTACCTCCATGAGGACACGGCGGTGCTCCGCCCTTGCAGGGCACATCTCCACTGTGTCCTCCGGCATGATGGCACCTTGCGGATTAATAATGGTGTGTTTTATTATTTACAGTCACTGCTTCATATAAAACGGGATCGAATGTGTTTTTCTGATCACAGTTCGACAACGTATAATGTATCTCAGATTCCTTGCTGCCTTACGTCGATATCTGGACGTTACCTCTTTGCAATGAGTGGTGACCAACACTGGAACAACCCTCTAAGGGAGGCCAGTCTCAAAGATAACACTTATCGGCTGCTACATTTGTTAACCGTAATTTCATTGTTTTATGGATAAGCTCAGGACTGTTGTGGGTGTTTCGAACGGTTTCTGTTCTGGGTTCGGTTGAAAGTACTCTGATATTACCATTTTGTGAATCGCCTGGAGGACTCGGTGTAGCATGCGGTGGAGGTCTATCCATCTTGAGTGAACTGCCGTGTCCTCATAGAGGCAATCGGTGTCAGTAATTTCTCGGTTTGGCCATCAATATGCGAGTACGATTGAACGGGGATACACGCGCACAAGTTTTCGCCGTAGTTCATTCATAAGTTGGAGACTCTTAGGTAGTTCCCACTATGGAAAAATCATTTGTCTTATATACGGGGATATCAATTAAATACACACCAAAATATCCTAGGTAAATGAACAAGTAATTCTAACGCTTAAAATGATCAAACTGCAATAATCAATGCAAGCATGCTCTCGCAAATTCTTCATAAGTACTGTCGTGGAAGAAGATAGTTGATGATTTATTTATTTATTTATTTAATCCTTTATGCACAAATGTACAGCGGCGGACTTAATGCCTGCCGGATGATGATGGTAGTTTTTGGATTCACTTAAGGCTTTTCACTATCAGTGCACGTTATCCAGCTGAAGGTCGGTGTCCCGATTATGCTCCTTCGTTTACCTCTATCAAAGCTGTCTAACTGCTTAAATTCTTCAGTGAAAAGTTATTGAGGCGAAAATTGTTATGGGAAATAACTCTTTCGATCAATCTTGCAGCCCTAGCAGACATCGGCCCTAGAGGGCCCTATCCATTTGCTGAAATCTCTTTGAGTCGCGCGTAGAATACTACGCGCCGTCGATTCAGGACTGCTTTGACCAGACGGCCGGACAGCACCACCGCAATCCCGTGTTTGCAATGGCTGGGAATTGCCTTGCGGCTTCCAACACCCGGAGCGTCCCTTGCTGCGACCGCTGAGGAGTCAGGATGTCCTATCCCTCATAGTTTCAGCCACCTTCTTTGATCGTAGTGCGTCACTGAAGGAGGCTACTGGTTGTCATTTTCTCCACCAATCGCCCCCATAAGGACAAGGCGGCGCCGGCTCTCCGACCAAGCGGGACTGACTTCCACCGTATGCTCCATCGTATTCTCCGGGTGATTCGCACAATGGTGAGACCCGAGTGTTTCTTCCCGCTGAATTCGACACAGATACCTTCCGAAACACCCACAACCGGTGAGTCCTGCACAAAAAGAGGATGCCGTGACGCCTCTGTAGACACTTCTCAAAGACAGGCATTACCGCTGCGATTTGATTGTGGCGTGCTCACTGTGGCGAGGGGTTAAAATCATACAATGTTGTTTTACCAGAACATAAACCAGAAACATACATAAACTAATGACTTTTCCCTTGGGGTAGGCAGAAATGCCAACTGCTACGACCCATACTCTTTCTATTCATTGACGTTCATACATCTGGATCTGGACGAGTACATAACATGTTTCCTGAAGGTAATTTGTGTTTTTAACCGACTTCTAAAAAAGGAGGAGGTTCTCAATTCGGATATTTTTACCTTTAACCGTTTTATGTTAAAGTGCAATAAATTATTGCGATGCTTTCGGAATGAATTGCAAGCACAGAGTGATTGTACAGTTTTACGAACTTAACGCAGACGAAGTCGCGGGCAACAGCTAGTTCAGAAATAAATCCTCCAACGATACAAAATAAATCATAGATAGACTCGAGACGCGACAAGCAATCAATCAGAAGGTATAAATTGCTCATACATACAAATAGCTTGTGTTCAGAATAACACATTTTGTCCTGAAAGAGACAATTGCAATTTAGTAGATCTCTGCTGAAGCATCCCTTTTATCAAGTTAAAGTAAGACGAACGTCTATTTTATTCGTGACAATTATTTTGAGAAAAATAGAAAAAAATTATATCACTACTGCTTTACTACTTACCTAAATATTTTATTTTAGTTACCACAAACATCACTTTAACTACTCAGGACCAGTGTGTGGGTGTTTGTCCAGCAATGAACGTTTTTCGGCTGAAATGATGAAAAACTGGGCAAATGCGAGTCGGACTCGCGCACTGAGGGATCCGTATAATCTATCTTCTCTCTCATCTTCTCTTCTTCTTGGATCTTTTTTTTCTGTTAACTCAGATATTTGATTTTTTTTACAGCTTCAAGGGACAGACTTGAGATTACAGTTTTAATGTCAACTCGATACCTCCACGTGTTCCCGAGATAAAGGGTCTTTGACAGACAGACGGACGGACAACAAAGTGATCCATCTAAAAACATCTAGATGTTTAAAAACATGGAACTGAAGTATTCGTTGTAGGGCACGCTCTCAAGTTCAGGGCCAACTCATAGTTGGTAAATAAATAAATGCGTTTCAAATATCTGATTTATTCAAAAATGCAATTTTGATATCCTTCTTAAAAAGCGCTTACAAATGAAATTAGTTCCGTTCTCTGTAATGTTCTGTAGGAAATGGGTTTTTAAAACGGTTCAGCATAAAAGGATTTTCTTAAAGTAATTTCGGTGAGTCTAAATGGATTCCTTTATAAATGAACTTTATTATTTTGTTAGATGATCAAGAAATGAAAATGATTTCAATAACATTTTTTTATTCAAAAAGTATACAGACCTTAAATGCCCCGTCTTGTGATCAAACACTAATAGAAATTAACGCTTTGTACTTATGGGTGGGATGTCCACCATGTACCATGTTGATGGAAGTTGAGCAGCTGTTCCGGCGTGAAATACCGTCTCACCTTTGCTAAGATCCTCAATTTTTTGGCACTCAATTGAGCTTTTGCCTCAACATAGGAGCCGAAATTGAGGGTAGACGACAGCGTTACCCCAAGAAGCTCAAGGTGGTCTGTTACCAGAAAGGTCACACCCTGGAAAGATGGAACCGGGTGAAATAGGCTCTGTTTAGCAGAAAAATGTCACGCCTGGGTTTTAGTAGTATTGAAATTGACCAGATTGGCATAACCCCATTTTGAGACTGCCTCCAAAGACAAGTTCAAGCGTTCAACTATAGCTTCT
Organism: Mythimna vitellina; assembly: GCA_949316375.1. Classification (NCBI taxonomy): domain Eukaryota; kingdom Metazoa; phylum Arthropoda; class Insecta; order Lepidoptera; family Noctuidae; genus Mythimna; species Mythimna vitellina. The sequence goes on along the minus strand of OX438703.1, from coordinate 7,743,857 downwards.
CGGAGAGACTGAATCTGCAACACACTAGCTCGCACGCTAGACATGTAACTCAGCAACAGTGCTGTCTTCTGCATACCCAAAGGTACCGGGTTTAAGTAGGTCATTTATGTGCAGTAAGAATAGTGTTGCCGAGAGTACCGACCCCTGAGGATCCCCGGCATTAATATCCATTTGCCCCGACGGGCAGCCATCAACAACCACTCAGATGGATCCCTCAAGAAGTCTGCGATTCAATTACACAGACCAGTGTCGGAAGGAAGGAAGCTTATCAATAAGGTTTTCATGCCGGACCCTATCGAAGCATTCGAAATATTAAGGGAGACGGCAAGTGCTTCCCCGTGCTTCTCAATTGCCTCGCTCCAGATATGAATGGCATACGCTAGAAGGCGCTCAGTGACCAATTTCGGTAAAAAACCGAGACTCAAAATATTGAACTGCATCGGGTTCCGATATAGCATAGCATCGGACTCAGGCCTCCTCTCTAGGAGAGGGAATGGGCCGTAATCCACCACGCGGGCCCAGTGCGGGTTGGTGGATGTCACATGTCTTCGAATTTTTGCTTCTAGGACATTCCGGTTTCCTCACGATGTTTTCCTTCACCATTTTGAGAGCAGAGTTCAGGTTCCGATATCATCATCATCATCATCATTTCAGCCGAAAGAAGTCCACTGCTGGACATAAGCCTCCCCCAAGCGACGCCACAACGACCGATCCTGTGCGTCTCGCATCCACCGCACTCCCGCGACTCTCACCAGGTCGTCGGTCCACCTTGTGGGAGGCCTTCCAACGCTGCGTTTTCCGGTGCGCGGTCGCCACTCTAAAACTTTTCGGCCCCATCTATCGTCCGTTCTACGAGCAATGTGCCCTGCCCACTGCCACATTACACCTTCTTAATTATGTAGCGTGTACACTAGCTCCACTACCTCACATAAAGTAATTTAGGCTTACTACGGTGTAGAACATAATAGGTGTAAGTTCTCATTTAAACTACATGATGTACAAAATTAACATAAGCACTAAGGCAGCTCGTGACTCTATTAACTCGTCAGTCCAACCCGTCTTGTTACTTAATGTTTCAAATGTTCTCCTTTTAAACATGTACAATGTACTGTCTGTACTCCCTTGAGAGTACCTCTGTTATTAAATTATTTTCCACCACTTAGTAGTATGTTGCTTTGTGATACATTATTGAGGACGATAAGAGCATTGGCTGCTCTGGGGCTCACCGACCTTACTTGATTACTAGCACAATACCTCACTTTTATAGGCTGAATCACGCCACAAACATTCACTTTAGGGGCGCAGATCTGGGTATAGTGGACCGTGAATTGGCCAATCACAGTGCTCAAAATCTTAACTCCGCATCATTGGAAACAGTGTAAGTGGAGTGGAGTGGAGCTGAGCGGATTTTTAAATAAAACAAATGACCTCACGGCCTAGAGCCAGACAGAACGGAGTTGGGTCCTGAGCGGAAACCATGAAGCGGAGGGTAGCTCAAATCTGCTCTGCCCCGCTCCCCTTCAATGGAAACACTTGCCACTTTTCACTGCTGTTCAACGCTCTACTCAGCCCAGTTCCTTCTCAGTGCAAACGCATCCGTATTATTTTTCCATACCCCCTTGCCCTAGCCTTCAAGAGACCTCGAGTATTTATGAACTAATATTTATGTTTGTCATACTAAAGTAGCTCAAAGACAGAAGCTATTCCATGGCGACTATAGTCACCACACCAGGTGACGCACAGCAAGGTCAGTTAAAAAAAAGCATGACCCAAATTACTTCGTCTTGCCTCGCAATAATTATGGCGGTTTCTTTGAGGAGTGGCTGGACAGACATCACGGTATCTTCACCTTCCGCATAACGCAGTTTCTCACCGGAAATGGTAAGTTCGGGAGGTTCCTGCACAGGATTTGTGCGGAAGAAACGCCCGAGTGTCACCATTATGTGGATCACCCGGAGGACACGGTGGAGCTTACGGTAGAGGTGTGCCCCGCTTAGGCAGAGCACCGCCGTGTACTCGTGGGGGCGATCGGTGGCAACGACCTCTCGCGCCAGACCGTGCAGGCCATGGTCCGAAGCGAAGGAAAAATGGCAGGCGGCCGCCTTATTCTGCGAAGCAGTAATGCTAGCGACGGTGGTGGCCCCATGTGTGAGGGAACGGCCCTTACTCTCTAGTCGGCCCCGTAGGCGTAGACTTGTGGACGGCGAGCAATGGGTAGCACGCCGTCCGATCGTCCGGTAACCGTCCGGTCCGAGCCCAAGTCGTCAACAGCGCGTAGTGTTCCACGCGCGCCTCAAGGAGATGTCAGCAAATCGTAGGGACCCAGCAGGGTCGAAGCCTACTGGGACCATGGGTTAAGTGAAAGTGAACCTCGGGGCCCTGGAACAAAGGCAAAGAAGGAACAGAAGTGGGTTTTAGTCAGTAAAAGTCTGAAACGCCCTCTCATCGGCCCAAGAGCGCGAAAAATAATTGGATGATTTCTCACAATGTTAAATCTACATGGCTTCTAACCTCTAGGGAATTATTTTAATATTAACTTTACAAAACTCGGTTATTTAGCCGCATCTCGTTACACTGAATGCTAATTTTAACTTAGTTAAGAAAAATGTTGAAACTGTATAATGAGATCACGGGCTCGCTCCGTATTGAAGCATCAAGTTCAGATCTCTGAATGGATGAAAGCTTTCCCAGAATAACTGTTCTTTAGGCAAAATCATTTTTTAATTGGTGCAACTTTTTGAAAGACTGTTACAACATCAGTCAAGTTGCAATTTAATTCGACCAAGTCCTTTCCCTCATCGGACCACTAGACGTACGGCGTTGCGCCATCGGCACATGGTGGACATCCCACCCATACGTACAAAGCGTTTTGGGAACACATTCATAATGCGTTCAGCTAAGAAGTGGAATTCCCTGCCGGAGTCTGTGTTACCTGATAGCTACAACCTAGGGGGCTTTAAGTCAAGAGTGAATAGGTTATTTCTAGGCAAGCGTGCTCCATCGTCGGCCACATCATCGCTTACAATCAGGTGAGATAGTGGTCAAACGCGAGCCTATCAATAATAACAAAGAAAACATCTTATTTATTATTAACGTTTTTTAGTCTTGGATTCTGTCGCTGTTTGAACCTTGAACGGACTAAGATTTGGAACATGCCGTAGTATTTTTTATTCAGTTCAAAATTACAGATCCAGCGATATTACACACATGCCTATTGGAAGGTGGGGCCAGATTTCATAGAAATCCTATGATTTTTTCAAATTTTTTCCAATAAATAAAAAAAAACATCATCCTTTTTAAAACACACTAGTTTATAAATATTAACCTTCAATCGCAATCAAATTGTTGTTTATGTAGCGACCCTTACACTCCCTCTCACTCCATCCAAAGCAGGAGGACTTGTTTGATGATTTTCCACCAAAAAACAAGGTATTATCAAAGTGATATAAAGTGAGTAAAGTCCCGCAAACATCCGTTGAAAAACAAGATCCTGCGATCAGACGGGTGTTGTGTCTAATCCGGATAACTTCCATTGGTTGATTTCAGGTTCTAATACGCGATGCAGGATTATAGGAAAAACGATATAATAATTACAAAAACAAAATATAAAAACAACCATTATCTCTTAATCTGTAAGTAAAAACAAACTCTCGGGGTAAGTGGACCGATCGGACCGATCGCGAATAATTATTGGCTTACATCGTGAGAAAATAAATAGTTAATTATAAGCGCAATTTTTTGCTCAAAAGGCTCTCACGAGTATTCCGCACTGCGGTACAGTAGTACATATGTAAGTAATTATTCTGTCAGAATAAGATTTATTACAAGGAACTTTTACAATATACTGAAGATAATCATGAAACAGCGAAATATATTCTAATCAACGAGATATTTCATAATATATATGAACATGCGGGAACAGTACGTGTGTAATTTGTACTCTGTGAGTTAACTAGCTCTTTATTTCATTTTATAGCCCTATTATAAACTCTCGTATATGCGGCAGTTAACAAAACTGAGGTAGTATTCACATAGTAACTGGTGGTTTAGTAAACATTACTTTATGCAAACCTCCTTTAACGTATGTACTTTGTAAAAGGGCTATATTTCACCGGGACACCATGGTGGTGCTACCACTTGCGCCGCCATGGTATCTGTAAGCTACCAAACTAGATACTATACAGACATCAGAGTCGCTACACCACACTGAGACAGTATCAAATTGGCCCTTAAGTGCACGCGTTCGAACGGACTCCAGGTGAGTAACTCTCTGTAGAGCTGTATACATTTTGTTAGTAGTCCGCCATGGTGTCCCGGTGAAATATAGCCCTAACACTCTTGGTAAATACTTGGTACATAATATCATAACTAAGTATAACATAGTAGTCTCGTATAGAAGTATCATATATTAAGTGGCCGTGGGCATGGCACATTGCTTGTAGAACGGATGGTCAATGAGGCTGAAAGATTCAAGAGTGGCGATTGCGTACCGGACCGACGGCCTGGTGAGAGACGCGGTAATGCGGAGGATGCGAGAAGCACAGGATCGGTCGTTGTGGCGACGCTTGAGGAAGGCATAAGTGAAAAAGTGGACGTCTTTCGGCTGAAATGACGATGATGACGAATATCAAAACAAAGGATATTACTGACATCCCGTCCCTCGCAAAGCACATAAAGCCATTGGCCCCAGTTGTCATTCGTAGATCTCTGACAGTCGTTACAGGTAGTCAGAGTCCAGAAAGTCTGATGGGTAGACTATTTAAAAAGTATCGTGTTGCCCAGTAACTGGCTTGTGGGGGTCTGATAGGCAGTCACTCCATGTAAACCACGGGTATTCAGCCGCGTCCGGTTAGACTGGAAGCCGACCCCGAGCTAGTCGGAAAAAGGTTAGTGAGATGATATGTCATTTAAAATGAATTTGAAAAAATTATATAATTTACTTTTCATTACTTCAACATCATCATCATTTCAGTAATAGACGACCACAGCTGGACGTAGGCCTCCCCCAAATGTCGCCACAATGAACAGACCTGTGCGTCTCGCATCCAGCGGATTCCCGCAACCTTCAGGCCTTCCAACACTGCGTCTTCCGGTACGTGGTAACCACTTCAGAACCTTTCGGCCCCAACGGCCATCTGTTCTGCGAGCAATGTGCCCTGCCCATTGCCACTTAAGTTTGGCAATTCTTCGTGCTATGTCGGCAACCTTAGTCCTCCTGCGAATATCTTCATTTATGTTTCGATCACGCAAGGAAACTCCAAGCATAGCTTTACTTTAACATACAGCATTAAAATAAATATATAATTTTGCATTTTGTCACGGTTTTGATTTAATGGGAGCAAAGTGATACTCGCAAAAAAGATCAAAATATGCATTTGTTCGCAATGGGTAGCGCACCGTCCGGCCGACCGGTAACCGTCTGAATCGAACCCGAGTCGTCGACGGCGCATACTGTTCCACGCGCACCTCAAGGAGACGTCAGCATAACCGTAGGGGCCCAATAGGGCCGAAGCCTACTGAGGCTATGGGTTCGCTTCTGAAAGGAAAACCTGGGGTCCTAGATAGCAAGGCAAAGAAGGAACACAGGAGTAGATTTTAATTAGTAAAAGTCTGACATGACCTTCCATTCCACCCTAGAGCGTTAAAGTCATTGGATGGCTTCCCACCTAAAAAATAAATAAATATCATAACATATTTTAATGGGACTGTGTACGTTGTTACTGTTATTTGACTATTTTTGCAGATCAAACTAGATATAAGGATACGAAGCATTTAATTAATCTTTAAAGTTTTGAATAAGACAATTATAATTATTATTCATGCTGTGTGATACTTTAGAGCGTCTTCTAAAGCATCCATTATTCACATGTGCCGCTCCACCTCCATCTGCAGCCTCTTATAGCTCATCTGAATAAACTCAAGCCTACAAAGTTCTACAAAGGAGGGACGCGTTACATTTGTTATTCTACCTCTTTGCACGCTATTTGCTTTTGCAGTTCCATTTGACCTCACAATCGAATCAGATTTGAATGTTTTGCAGGAAAAGTTATAGACAATGCGACACAGACGAATTGCTTACGATCACATCAGCAAGTCCTTCATATAAGGAAGAATTCGATTTAAGATATCGGATGAGGTTCAAATAACAAATTAATTCTAAAACAGTTTAAACTTTCACATTATTTTATTTTACTATTTATTTATTTAAAAAAAAATGTTTTATTTCACATAGGCTTACATGGGCACTTACAAAAGGTCAGGAGCTAGTGCACGGTTAAAATTGGTCGTTTATGGAGAAGAGCCGGCAAGAAACTCCATAGTTCATTATCATCTTCCTGCCCTTGTTCCGTCTTATTTGGGGTCGGCACAACACTATTTTTCTTCCATTCTATCCTGTCACGCGTCATGCTATCACTAACTTCCTTTTCTTTCTTATCACTCTTCACACAATCTATACAAGTTTTCTTTGGCCTCCCTCTCCCTTTCCACCCATCCACATGTATACGCATCATTTCATCCCTCCTCTTTACATGACTATACCAAGACTAACGATTCCTCTTCAACTTTTCAGTCACTGGCGCCACTTTCAAACTTCCTCTAATATATTAATTCCTCACTTCATCTATTCTAGTCACACCACACATAAATCTCAACATTCTCATCTCCGCTACATGCAACTTTTTTTCATATCTCTTTTTCGCAGCCCAACATTCCATAATCATAGCCACCCAAGATCCACTCCACAAGAAACTCCATGGTTAAAAAAATGGTTCATATTACAATTTACAATACAGTATTAGTATATAATTGTAAGTACAGTGTAGACCAGTCAATATTGTGCCCAAAAGCACAATAAAAATAATCATAATAAAAAGTAGGTATAAAATTATAGTTATTGTGACCAACCTAAATATCGATGCGGTGTAATGAACTGTTGAATACATTAGCATACTTAATTTACACAGAATTAAGAAAAAAATTGAAATAATTACTTATAAAATTTGTATAAAGAAGGCAATTCTAGCTCTTAATAGCCTAAATAGCGAAGAATATTTCCTGTCCAAAGACATTTTTTATTTCAAGAATTTTGGGTCAAAAGAAAAATCTCCGTTGTAAACTTTAAGCAAGCAACCGTCCCTACTACTAACCATTGTAATAAGGAATAAGTTTTCCCCAATTTCCTGCTCCACGACTCCTTGGCTAGAACTTAAACCACTTCGATATCGTTGCTGAAAAAAAAACTAAATACTTTTGCAGTTGACTTGGTTCGTTGTTCGATCCCCGATATAAGGCGATGTGCTTGGCTTGCGTCCAACTGGTGACACACTATAACATTGCATTCTGCCACTAGTTTTTCTTTGCACTCATATAAGTAATGAGGTTAGTATCAGTATGGTAGTTTAAGATTCATTTGAAAAATAAGTTTGCTAAAACATAAGTGTGAGTTTATAACTGAGCCATAGGAAGAGTTATTAATAGATTCATAAAAACGTTTTAATACCATATTATGTGTAAATATAGTGAAAAGCGAGCCCGAAATCTAACATTTCTCCGCGTGTGTGATGTTCATACGACGAGGCCAATTCGTATAGTTTATGCTGCTACAGAATATGGAAGAATAAACTTTGTCGTACACGAAAATAGTAAACGAAGTTAGTCGGAATCTGTCCCACGAGTAGTGTGAAAGTTAAACCCTGGGACGAAGACAAAGAAGGAACAGGAGTGGGTTTTTAGTCAACAAAAGTCTGACACGTTGTCGTTCACGTTTAAGTTAAGTTTCCGCCCAAGAGTGCGGGATGTCATTGGATGATTTTTCTACCTAATAAAAAAGTCGGAATCTATTGTGTATAGTATTTTGGAATTGATTTTGTTTTCATATTTGTTACTGGCTTCTGCAAGCGGTTTCACCCGCGGGAAAGTAGGTTTCTGTATACCAATTTTGGAACCGCGTTTCATCCCTTTAGGAAAATCCTCTCTTAGCACTTGCGTACGTTCTAAAAGGAAACTTCCAAAGCTTTAAGCGTCGAAGCCGAGTTGCTGGCCTGTCTGTTTTCTATCGATTACATTTCGGGGAGTGTGTGTTGGAATTGCACAATTTAATCCTACCAAGTCCGTTCCATCATCGAACCACTACACGTAAGGCGTTGCGCCATCGGTACATGGTGGACCTCTCAACCGTAGAAAGTGTTTTGGGAACACATTCTTTATGCGTATAGCTAAGGAGTGGAATTCCTTGCCGGGGTCTGTGTTTCATGATAGCTACAACCTAGGGATCTTTAAGTCAAGCGTGAATAAGTTACTTCTAGGCAACCGTGCTCCATCGTCGGCCACATGATTACTTACCATCAGGTGAGATAGTGGTCAAACGAAAGCCTATTATTAATATTAAAGAAAAACTTGTGCAAAATTTCAAGCTCCTAGTCCCAGTCGTTTCGGCTGTACGTTGATATATAGTCAATTTTTCCTTTTATATATGTCGCAGGGATATGGTAAAAACAGTGATTTGGTAAATTTCCTAAGTAATTTGATCAAATTACGGATAATGTTAAAATAACAACACTTTTTTATGATTTCCCTGTTAAATCAAGAGATTTGATAAATACCAGAATAGGTTCCGTGAAATTACAAAAAAAATGTGAAATGTAGAATGGAAAACATTTAACTTTAAAAAAAAACAGTAAATACTCGTAATATTTGCACCTAGTCGGTTGGAAGCGGCAAATAAATCCTTAATTTAACGCTTGCTATTTTTGAAGTCATGCAAATTCAATTTTCCTTGAAGCTGGTGGAGGAAAAATAAATCAAAGCGAAGTACAACGATCTTCGTTTTCGATAAACCGAATAATTTTTGGCAAGCCATTGCGTATCCTCCGGTAAACCTCTGAGGGTGAACATTTATTGGGTTGCTATTAAAGTAATCGCGTTTCGTGTCAAATTCCGTTCTCCAATCGGTAACGCCTCGGTGTAAGCAGTTAAGACTCAGAATTAAGATTTATATTTAGGAGTGTATCAATTTATCGTGTAAAGAATTTTGAATAAAATATTATTGAAATATTATAATTTTAGAAAACAATAAGTTGGTGGCCATGTTGACGCGCCTGAATCGACCGCTTGTTTTACAATGTCATTCTACAATAACAAAGGACACATAACATTTCATTCTATCATTTCAAACGATGTGAACTTGGCTACGAATTTTCTATTCGTTTGTTCTGACAACGTGTGGTACATACAACGTCTGTATGGTGTCGGACGTAAAGAATAGCACCATCCCATATCTTCCCGTGGGTGTCGTAAGAGGCGACTAAGGGATATTTAGATTCTGTGCATACTACAGCACCTTAGGTCACCCCGTGGTGTCGGGTAAACTACCAACAAAAGCATTCCCAAGGAGGGTTGGTGTCAGGCTGGCGGCCGACTTTAAAATAAAACTAGCCAAATCCCATAGCAACATGTTCGGTCTTAATAGAATGCGCGATAGGGCTAGGGCGTACCCCACAGGCGACGCGCAGGGGCAGCACCCGGCTCCTGTGGGAAATGGACCAGGGTTGTTGCACCACCTCGGGCGGGTGCAACGTAAGAAGTTAGCTCGGGAAGTGAGATTGAGGTATGCAAGTTGGAATGTTGGGACTATGACTGGAAGGGCCAGAGAGTTAGCGGATGTATTGAAAAGAAGACGGATAAATATAGCATGCTTGCAGGAAACTAAATGGAGAGGAACAAAAGCGATAGAAATTGGTGAGGGATATAAGTTCTACTACTGTGGAAGTGATGGAAAAAGAAATGGTGTAGGAATAGTGTTAGACAGTAAATTGAAAGAAAGCGTGATGGAAGTACAAAGGATTAATGATAGATTTATAGTTGTGAAAGTTATGTTAGAGAATGTGATGTTGAATGTAGTTAGTGTGTATGCACCACAAGTAGGATGTGATGAAACGGTGAAAGAGAAGTTTTGGGAGGATTTTGATAGAGCGTTAATGAACATCCCTGTTCATGAAGAATTAATAGTTGGAGGTGATTTTAATGGACATGTGGGAAGAATGAAAGGTGTTTATGAAAGAGTACATGGGGGATGGGGTTTCGGTAGTCCGAACAGTGAAGGAGAGACACTGTTGCAATCCGCTACTGCATTTGACCTGGCAGTAGCCAATACGTGGTTCCAGAAAAGAGACGAACACATGATCACGTACAAAAGTGGTAATCATAAGACCCAAATAGACTACTTTCTAGTTCGGCGCAACCAACTAAAGCACGTCAAAGACTGCAAAGTACTGCCAGGAGAAGACCTAGTCTCACAACACAGACTCCTGGTTATGACATCAGTGGTCAAAGTACTCTCTACCAAATACAAAGAGCGTCCTCCCCCTAAAATAAAATGGCATATGTTAGAGAAGAATGATTGTGCGAAGAAGTTCAGGGAGCGAGTGGTGGACAGAATGATAGAGATGGGAGACATGAATGATCGAAGTATAAATGAAAGCTGGAATGAGATGGCTGGGTGTATCAGGCATGCAGCGAAAGATATTTTGGGAGAGACGAGAGGAAAGGGTATAATAGATAGGGATACATGGTGGTGGTCGACAGAAATCCAGAGTGTGTTGAAAGAAAAGAAGAAAAAATTCAAAGAATGGCAGTGTGTAGAGCCAGGAAACGCTAGTTTAAAAGCTGAAAAAAAGAATGAGTATGACGTTCTAAAGAAGAAAGCTAAGAAAGCCGTGGCAATAGCAAAATCAAAGGCCCAGGACAAACTATATGACACACTGGACAGTCCTGCAGGCCAAAAAGAGCTATACCGGCTTACTAGAATAAGAGAGAGAAAGGCGAGGGATGTTTGTCAGGTAAGATGTATAAGAGATGAAACTGGAATGGTTCTATCGGATGATGAAAAAATCAAAAAGAGGTGGAAAGAATATTTTGAAAGACTGATGAATGAGGAAAATAATTGGAGTGGGGTGTTAGAGAATAGACCAGTGAATGTGGGATTAGTGCGAATTGTTAATATGGATGAAGTCAGAATAGCAGTAAATGGAATGAAGAATGGTAAAGCCATTGGTCCAGATGGAATACCAGTGGAAGTGTGGAAGTTATTGCGAGTGGATGGATGGACGTGGTTAGCTTTGTTCTTCAATAAGTTGTTGCTGGAAGAAGCCATACCTGATGAGTGGTGCAATAGCTCTTTAGTGCCGATTTTTAAAAACAAAGGTGATGTGCTTGAGTGCAACAATTATAGAGGAATAAAGCTAATGTCACATACTATGAAAGCCTGGGAGAAAGTTATTGAAAGGAGGCTGAGAGAAGAGAGTGAAATTTCACAGACCCAATTCGGTTTTATGCCTGGTCGGGGTACAACGGATGCCATTTTTACTATACGCCAGCTGTGCGAGAAATATAGAGGTGCGCATAAAAACTTGCACATGGTATTCATTGACCTCGAAAAGGCATACGACCGGGTACCTCGTGAGGTTCTGTGGTGGGCCCTTAAGGAGAAAGGTGTGCCTGGGAAGTATGTGCAGTTGATCCGAGCGATGTACAGTCGATGCAGTACCCAAGTCCGGTCTACAGTGGGTACCACTGGCAGCTTCAATGTGGCAGTCGGCTTACATCAAGGGTCGGCTCTCAGCCCTTACCTCTTCCTGATGATAATGGACGCTCTGACGTCGGACATTCAGGAAGAGGCTCCCTGGTGTATGTTGTTTGCCGATGATATTGTGTTGGTTGCCGAGCGTGGCCTAGAAGTCCAGAACAGATTGGAGGTGTGGTGGCACAGACTGGAGAGTGTTGGCCTGAAATTGAGTAGAACCAAAACGGAATACTTGTTCTGCGATTTCGGCGGTCTCTCCAATCCAGTGCCTTTAGCTCTAGCTGGAACGCCCATACCGATCTGCTCTGACTTTCGGTACCTCGGGTCACTCATCCAAGGGGATGGTGAGGTAGACCGGGACGTAACACATCGGATCAACGCAGGATGGATGAAATGGAGACAGGTCACGGGAACAACTTGTGACCCACGGATGCCCCTCAAGTTGAAGGGTAAAATCTACAAGTCCGTGATAAGGCCTGTCATACTGTATGGATCAGAATGTTGGGCTGTGAAAAAGACGGATGAAAAAAGATTGCATGTAGCGGAGATGAGAATGTTAAGATGGATGTGTGGTGTGACGAGAATGAATAAAGTGAGAAATGAATATATTAGGGGAAGTTTGAAAGTGGCACCAGTGACTGAAAAGTTGAAAGGGAATCGTTTATCTTGGTATGGTCATGTGAAGAGGAGGGATGAAACGCATGTTACTAAAAGAGTTATGAGTTTACATGTGGATGGATGGAGAGGGAGAGGGAGACCAAAGAAAAGATGGATAGATTGTGTGAAGAGTGATATGAAAGAAAAGGAAGTTAGTGATAGCATGACGAGTAACAGGGCAGAGTGGAAGAAAAAAACGTGTTGCGCCGACCCCAAATAACACGGGATAAGGGCAGGAAGATGATGATTGTTCTGACAACGTGACTTAAAGTTGAGGTGATGTCATTCCCATGCATTTGATTAGTTTTTGACTAGCGTTATCGATTGCAGATTATCAACTTGGCTAGAGGTGCAGGTCTGTTCGTTTGTTTATTAATAAAGGGTCAAAAATATATTCAGCTCGTTTGTCTAAAAATCTCCTAAATTCAGAAACTATATTCTATTTTAGAATGTTTTTTGTTAGTTTAATTTTGGTAGTTTGTTTTAATGTATACTTAATAATACATAAAATTAAAATTTTACAAGTATGGAAATAGTATGTAGAAATTGTTAAATAAATCTTCAAATTTTCCAATTTAGGTCTATAAATCTTTTCTATTTGTGTATCTCATTTATGATATTTTAGGTTACCGTTTTGTAATACTTCTCCCGTTTCTTGAACAAAAATCTTTTATGAAATATTACAAATGACTCTTTTAATATTAGCCGTTCTTGAGTTATAAAATTACAACGAAAAGTGGCATTGATTTTTGTACATAGATGATATGAAATATTACAAATGACTGTTTTATAAATATACTAGCGGCCTGGTACGTGCTTCGCTACGTATAAAGTGAAATAGTAAAAACAATTAAAACCGCTCGGCCGATTTTGTGTAAACTTCACATAAACCATCTACTAAATAGTCCAAACAAAGCCTAAACATTTGGTTTGGATAGGTGAGCCCGTTCTTGAGTTATAAAATTACAACGAAAAGTGGCATTGATTTTTATATATATAGATGAAATGAAATATTACAAATGACTGTTTTATAAATATACTAGCGGCCTAGTACGTGCTACGCTACGTATAAAGAGAATTAATAAAAAAAAACCGCTCGACCGATTTTGTGCAAACTTCACATAAACCTAAATATCTAAATAGTCCGAACAAAGCCTAAACATCTGGTTTGGATAGATGAGCCCATTCTTGGGTTTTAAAATTATAACGAAAAGTGGTATTAATTTTTATATATATAGATAACATTGCAGTTTAAACTGCACCATTGAAGTTTCCAACTTTGTGGAAGTGGGTACTCATCGTGTCACAGTTGGACAGTTGAAACTTAGCGCTCAATTAAGACGACTTCGAGGTACCTCTAACTCCTTTTACTGTTCAACTAAGCCATCTGCGTTTAGCACTAACATTTACTTTAAAAAAAACACACGTGTAATGTTTTGGGTCTTTAGTCAGTAAGAGTCTGACACTATCTCCCGCTCCACCCAAGAGCGCGATTTGTCATAAGAAGATTTTCCCACGCAACAAAAAAAAAAAAACTTCAGAATGAGATAAAGCAAAGCAGAACGAGAGGCGTAATTAGTGCCAAGCACTGTAGTATTCTAATTAGAGCGTTAGAGCTTGTCAGGGTTTCAGACAAAAAGGTCGAGTACGACTAGATAAATTTAGTGTTACGTCTGGGAGTGTTTGTAAGTAGTGAAAAGGCTCTGTAGAAAATCACCATGGATTTTCTAGTAATATTTTTTTTGGGTAGGTCTAACTTCGAGAAAGAGGTCAATCGTCGAATCCGAATCGGCTGAGCGACGTTCGGGATACTACGTGCCATCTTGTTGTCCATTAAACCACAGTGTCTCAAAGACGAAATTGACTTCGAACATTGTGTGGTTTCAAATTTAGTAAGTGGCTAACTGATCCTTTTAAAAAAATCCATGCGTATATCCTCGGTCATCTAAAAATAGAACATTTAGCTTAGATTACATTTATTGCTCATCAAAACACGACACAGACTTCCATGAATCAGATTACATTATCTGTAGTGGTAACATTTATTTGTCAGTCCGTAATTACGCGGGATTATCTCGGCTCGCCATCTCTCTGCAGACGTGATGTGAATTTGAAATACTTTCGGTTTGACGCTACTGGACTGTCGATCCTGTTTGTGATAATTTATTAGATGCTTACTGCTGTCAGCAGCTGTATTCATATAAAAATAAAGAAAGAAAGAAGAAAGAAAACATGTATATTCTGCCTGAATAGACGCACAATTCGTTACAATAATACAAAAAAAACATAACTGTGTTGCACCATATACAACACAGTTGTCTAGGTTATCTGTTGCATTTTGACGCCGGTCTCAACAAGAGACAAACATAAACAAAAATAAACCAAAATATAAAATAAAAAACATAGTTTTAACAATAAAAACTAAGAATCAAAGTTGTGCGTCGCATCTTAACATGAATAGGTCGTGTGCCTTTCATTCAATTCCTTTCAGCCGTTCGAGCGTAAAGAACAATAAATGTATACATATATGTCGTGGTCAGATCATAGAAATTGATCATTTCATGAAATGGCCAAGCAAAACTGGCCAGATCGTTTTAAACGAGTTTAAAGTTTGATGATATTTCAATCTTCGTTTACCCTACTTTCTTTAGACTTTTTATTATTATAAAAATCCTACATCAATGATATGGTCAAACGAGGATCGACATATCGTCAAATGTTAACTTTTAAACGATCCGGCCAGTTTTAATTGGCCACTTCATGAAGTGATCAATTCTAAGATCTGGCCATGACATTTACAAATGTTAACACAATGTTAACTTTCGACTTTATAATATTAGTATGATTGCTATCAGACATTTTTTGAATAACTTTTCTAATTGGTTTTTATATAAGCCGTCTAAACAAATAAACTAAGGGCGGAATCCACCAATAAAACTAATCGCGTTTTAACGTTTGGCTCGCATAATCGCGTTTAGCCGCTGTCACTAGTGTCACTTGTGAAAATACAACAAGAGAAAAATACAGACAAGTGACACTAGTGACAGCGGCTAAACGCGATTATGCGAGCCAAACGTTAAAACGCGATTAGCTTTATTGGTGAATTCTGCCCTTAAAATACTCGTTGAATGAAGTAGCATGAGTTTTTCTAGTAGGTATTTCGTTTATAAGTTCCGATTAAAAGTCTTTTCCACTTATAAACTGTAATAAATTTCTGTTTGCGAGCGGTTTGTTAGTTTTTCATTTTTGCTAAATATTTTCTCAAATATTGGGGCAACGAGATACGGCGTCGGTGGTATTCTATTTCAGTAATATCGTTTATCAGAAATAATGTTTTTGTATTAAAATCTATGTCGTTGGGAAATAGCAATTAAAATAGACATTCGCTATTTTACTATGCAAATTATTCGTATATAACTTGTTTTTCATCACCTGTTTGAAGTACATGTAACTGATACGAAGACACATATCATATTTTAATGAAATATGTCCGAAATCAATCGCCAGAACTCGAATGGCGCGCACAATATTAATTTATAAAATCCAGTTTCAGATAAAATAATCCCTATCATTAATATGATTAAGTTCGTTCTGAAAAACAGACCAAAAATATAACTGTATTTTTTTTATTTCATTGTTTAACTATTATATTTGTATACGAACAGATGACATAATCACTCTCGCGAAAAAACTGTGTAAATAAAGATTAAAAAAAAATCTTTTTAAGTTCGTTTTTGAGTCAGATATGTGCAGAGCTATCTCGGAAGCTTTGTTGAGATGAGCTTTAGATGTAATTTATCTTAGCTAAGATGCGCTTATATTTCTGACTTTTTATACTGTATTAGTGTGATTCTCTAATATATAAAAATCTCGGGTCACAATAATTGTTATTGAACTCCTTCGAAACGGCTTGACAAAATTTTATACCCCTGATTATGGTGGCCCTCACCAGATTTTTATTAACAGGTCTGTGTTGTTTAGGAATATTAACTCAATAATTTTCTTTGTCTCCGACTTCACTTAAAATGCCAGCATGTTAAGTTGCAAGCAATGTATTGATTCTCACTTTCCAGTAACCGCCGTGTGTGGACGTGGTGCTCGTATGTCAGTTGGTCTTGTGTTTGAAAATGGATAACAGTGAAAGATGACAGAAAAGAACTTCCTTTAGGGAGCGAATTTTGGAAAATTCACGTCATAACAGGTAACCTTGTGCAAAAATTTACGCTCCTAATCCCAGTAGTTTTGGCTGTACGTTGATATGTCAGTCAGTCAGTTTCTCCTTTTAATATAATGACTAGCTTCTGCCAGCGGCTTTGCCCGCGTGAATATAGGTTTTTCTATACAAACTTTGGTCCACCCTTTCATCCTCTTTGGGGGTGAATTTCGAAAAATCCTCTCTTAATGCTCGCCACGTCACAAAAAGAAACTTTGTGCAAAATTTCACTCTCTTAGTCCCAGTAGTTTCGGCTGTGCGTTGATATGTCAGTTAGTTTCTCCTTTTATATATATAGACTAGCTGTTGCCCGCGACTTCGTCCGCGTTAAAACTGTACAATCACTCTGTGCTTGCAATTTATTCCGAAAGCATCGCAATAATTTATTGTACTTTAACATAAAACGGTTAAAGGTTTTTTTTTTTTTTATTGGGTGGGAAAATCATCCTAATGACATCCCCGCTCTTGGGCGGAGCGAGAGATAGTGTCAGACTCTTACTGATTAAAAACCCACTCCTGTTCCTTCGTTGCCTTCGTCCCAGGGCCCCGGGTTCCGCTTTCACACTACCCGTGGCCCCAGTAGGCTTCGACCCTGCTGGGCCCCTACGATTTGCTGACATCTCCTTGAGGCGCGCGTGGAACAATACGCGCCGTCGACGACTTGGGCTCGGTCCGGACGGTTACCGGACGGTCAGACGGCGAGCCACCCATTGCTCGCCGTCTGCAAGCCCGCGCCTACGGTGGCCGGAAATCGGGATCGGAATCCCGGCGGCGGTTGGAGCGTAAGGACCGTTGCCTCACGCGATCGGCCGCCTCCTTAGCTAGCATTACTGCTTCGCAGAAGGAGGCGACCGCCTGCCACTCCTCCTCGCTCCGGAGCATGGCCTGAACCAAGGCCCGGCGCGAGAGATCACCGCCGCCGATTGCCCCCACGAGGACACGGCGTTGCTCTGCCCAAGCGGGGCACACCTCCACCGTGTGCTCCACCGTGTCCTCCGGGTGGGCCACACAGTGGCGACACCCGGGCGTCGTTTCCGCACGAATCCGGTGCAGGAACCTCCCGAACTTACCGTGTCCGGTGAGGACCTGCGTCATGCAAAATGTGAGGACGCCGTGAGGTCTTTCCAACCACGCCTCAAAGAGGGGACTTACCGCCATAATTGTGGCGTGCCCAAACGGTTAAAGGTAAAAATATACGAAAATGTACTCGTCCAGAACCAGATGTATGACCGTCACTGAATAGAAAGAGCATGTATGGGTCGTAGCAGTTGTCATTTCTGCCTACCCCAAGGGAAAAGGCATATGTATGCATGGGCATATGTATGTTTCTGGTTTATGTTCTGGTAAAACAACATTGTATGATTTTAACCCCTTGCCACAGTGAGCACGCCACAATCAAATCGCAGCGGTAATGCCTGTCTTTGAGAAGTGTCTACAGAGGCGTCACGGCATCTTCTTTTTGTGCAGGACTCACCGGTTGTGGGTGTTTCGGAAGGTATCTGTGTCGAATTCAGCGGGAAGAAACACTCGGGTCTAACCATTGTGCGAATCGCCCGGAGAATACGATGGAGCATACGGTGGAAGTCAGTCCCGCTTGGTCGGAGAGCCGGCGCCGCCTTGTCCTTATGGGGGCGATTGGTGAAGAAAATGACAACCAGTAGCCTCCTTCAGTGAAGCAGTACGATCAAAGAAGGTGGCTGAAACTATGAGGGATAGGACATCCTGACTCCTCAGCGGTCGCTGCAAGGGACGCTCTGGGTGTTGAAAGTCGCAAGGCAATTCCCAGCCATTGTAAACACGGGATTGCGGTGGTGCTGTCCGGCCGTCTGGTCAAAGTAGTCCTGAATCGACGGCGCGTAGTATTGTACGCGCGACTCAAAGAGATTTCAGCAAATGGATAGGGCCCTCTAGGGCCGATGTCTGCTAGGGCTGCAAGATTGATCGAAAGAGTTATCTCCCATAACAATTTTCGCCTCAATAACTTTTCACTGAAGAGTTTAAGCAGTTAGACAGCTTTGATAGAGGTAAACGAAGGAGCATAATCGGGACACCGACCTTCAGCTGGATAACATGCACTGATAGTGAAAAGCCTTAAGTGAATCCCAAAACTACCATCATCATCCGGCAGGCAAAAAGTCCGCCGCTGTACATTTGTGCATAAAGGATTAAATAAATAAATAAATCGTCAACTATCTTCTTCCACAACAGTACTTATGAAGAATTTGCGAGAGCATGCTTGCATTGATTATTGCAGTTTGATCATTTTAAGCGTTAGAATTACTTGTTCATTTACCTAGGATATTTTGGTGTGTATTTAATTGATATCCCCGTATATAAAACAAATGTTTTTTCCATAGTGGGAACTACCTTATGAAGAGTCTCCAACTTATGAATGAACTACGGCGAAACCTTGTGCGCGTGTATCCCCGTTCAATCGAACTCGCATATTGATGGCCAAACCGAGAAATTACTGACACCGATTGCCTCTATGAGGACACGGCAGTTCACTCAAGATGGATAGACCTCCACCGCATGCTACACCGAGTCCTCCAGGCGATTCACAAAATGGTAATATCAGGGTACTTTCAACCGAACCCAGAACAGAAACCGTTCGAAACACCCACAACAGTCCTGAGCTTATCCATAAAACAATGAAATTACGGTTAACAAATGTAGCAGCCGATAAGTGTTATCCCTGAGACTGGCCTCCCTAAGAGGGTTGTTCCAATGTTGGTCACCACTCATTGCAAAGAGGTAACGTCCAGATATCGACGTAAGGCTGCAAGGAATCTGAGATACATTATACGTTGTCAAACTGTGATCAGAAAAACACATTCGATCCCGTTTTATATGAAGCAGTGACTGTAAATGATAATACACACCATTATTAATCCGCAAGGTGCCATCATGCCGGAGGACACAGTGGAGATGTGCCCTGCAAGGGCGGAGCACCGCCGTGTCCTCGTGGAGGTAATCGGCGTCAGTGACCTCTCGCGCCGGGCTCTGATCCAGAGCGAGGAGTAATGGCAGGCGTTCGCCTCCTTCTGCAAAACCTTAATGCTAGCGAAGGCGGAGGCCGCACGCGTTAGGGAACGAACGGCCTCACGCCGAGCCGAGATTCCGACCCCGACTACCAATCACGGTAGACGCGGGCTTCCGGACGTCGAGCAATGGGAAGCTAGCCGTCCTGTAGTTGACCGGATCGAGCCCAATCCTCAACAGCGCGTAGTGATAGACACAGGTGTAGTTTTAGTAAGTAAAAGATTGACACGTCCTCCCGCTCCAACCAGAGCGGGAGAAGTCATTGGATGATTTCCACCCTTAAAAAAAGAAAAAAGGTGCCATCATCATCATTATTATTTCAGCCGAAAGACGTCCACTGCTGGACATAAACCTCCCCAAGTGTCGCTATAATGACCGGTCCTGTGAGTCTCTCATCCATCGGATTCCCGCGACCCTCACCAGGTCATCGGTCCACCTGGGGACCATCCAACGCAAGGTACCCTGTAACCCCTTCCGAAAATGTGGCCGTGTTATTTTAAAGTGAATAATTAAATACATATAGGTATTTACTTTTATCGTCTTTGGATGGTATCCCTTGAATAATCACGGTCAATTAGCTTGCTACAATAATGGGAAAAAAATAATAAAAATAAGCAGTAGGATTGTTAAAAATGCCTCCGTCTTACACCAGTTTAACCATAACTGTAAACGTGGGCGATGGCCATTCTTCTGCCACTCAGAAAATTACGTAAAATACGCAATGCCATCTATCAAATTTAATATGAAGTTCAACTGTCATTGTCATCATTATTTCTACTTTGAGTCTTTAGATGGCGTTGCGAGTATCTGAATTGCTTATGGTGTCATATTTTACTTCTCGAAAACTTTGAATTCATACCGTTTGTCTTTCATATGCTTTGTTTCATTGCGATGAAACAAAACCTAAGTAAGATAATTATCAAGTTCCACACAATTTAAATGTATAAAAGTTATCTACATCGATTTCTAAAATTAATAATACGCACTTCACTAAAAATTTCTACAGATATATTATATACGTAGATTTATAAAAAAAAAATTGTAAGCATGCAAAAATATATAAAAAAATCTTATTCACGATGACAAAATAGAACAAAAATTTCTCCTAAGAGAGCCGTATGGGATTTGAACCACCTTCACATTACATGGAAGTCTAGTTACGAAACCACTGTGCTGCGGTCTTCGATGAATAAACTATAAAATAGACGTTCTTATATAAACGTCATAATTGACTGGTTGGCTCCCTAACGATAATAGCGTGATGATTTTCGTTTTAGAAGTTAAATTTGCATCTACATTTAATAATGTAACATTATAGTACTTGATTTTACGCGTCGCTTTGATTTTATTATGTGTTTTGATTAGTTTTTACAAAATATTTAGAAGATATCGAATAGAAATGTCAATTTTATTTTGAAAAAATGGTAAAAGTTATTTTAATACAAAAAAATAAGACAAAATAATGTCAAAATTTTTAACTGTAGCTGGGAATTGAACTCGCGGCAAATGTCGTTCAATACCTACATTTTGGATTATTGCTCACCCCACATAGCAAATAGCGTGATAGTTTATAGCCTATCAGTTGCCCTAACCTATAAGGATTATGTATGCAAAATTTGAACAGGATCGGTTCAGTAGTTTTTGCGCCAATTAATACCATCACAAAAGAATTTTACTGTTTTATTATATGTAACAATAGATGACTGGAGCCACACAGTAGTCACTTTTGAGCATAAGTGCTGTCTTGGCTGGCTCCTCTAACATAGCAAGCTTTTATGTACTAATTTAATTAGGTCAAAAATTCTTCTCACCTTTTAGCACATTCACGTCAAGTACACGGCTCCGCACACTTTACATATGTCTGGTATATGACAATGGTTGACGGGTCAAGCACCCTTCGCTGTCCCCTCTCGATGGAATGCTCTATGAGCTCACGTTAACCGGTAAAGATTAACCTTGTCTGTACACCTTCGTCATCCCTTTAAAGATAGGGTTGTTCTAATACCGTATACCTAAAGGGTTTGTGATGCTTGTTCTTATATAAGAATACACAAGAAGCGAGGCGGGATGTTTAACTAAAGAATTAAAATAGATAGACAGATTTAAATTAAAAAATAATTAATTAATGTTATTTTCTATATGAGTTTTGTATGCGCAAATGATCACAATGTAATTATTCAAGACCTGTATTGTTTACAAACCTATGATCCACAATTTGGATAAGGGTCTTGTAAGTCAACAGTAAATTAGGTTTAAATGACAAAGTTACTTTTAGGCAAGTGTGCTCCATCGTTGGCCACATTATCGCTTGCAATTAGGTGAGATAGTGGTCAAACGCGGACCTAAACCTAAACAAAATATTTGACGTTGAAAATTTCGTACTGGTGGATGACGTTAAAAGGAAAAAACGAAACCCTTACAGGATCATTTTGTTGACCGTCTGTCTGTCTGTTTGTCTGTCTGTCTGTCAAGACCCTTTATCTCGGGAACGCGTCGAGATATTAAGTTGAAATTAAAACCATATACTCAAATTTGCGGTTTCTTGAAGCTGTGA
This sequence comes from Mythimna vitellina, assembly GCA_949316375.1. Taxonomy (NCBI): domain Eukaryota; kingdom Metazoa; phylum Arthropoda; class Insecta; order Lepidoptera; family Noctuidae; genus Mythimna; species Mythimna vitellina. The sequence goes on along the minus strand of OX438703.1, from coordinate 7,721,810 downwards.
AAAAATAAATTGCTATGTTAACGAAAAAAAAAAGATACGGACGTTTATGTCTCAAAAAATGTATATTTCGACACGCTCGAAATAAGCAGTACCTTGGTGCTCTTCTATCTGCTTTTGTTTTTTTCAGTTTTAAGTGTTTGTGTGTACTTAAATAAATAAATAAGGTTTCCTTCATATTAGGAGTATGAGTTGTGTAAATGATCTTAAAACGGTGAAGGAAAACATATTGACGAAACCGGCATGTCCTAGAACCAAAAATTCAAAGAAATAGCTATTATTATAAATAGCTATTTCTTTTTTCTATTTCTTGAAACTCATTTTCCTTTATACAACTATTAACAAATGGGTATACCCAGTCTATTTCAGATGTGTGATGCCACTACAATATTCTAAATGTTAGTTATAAAGACGTGCACAAAATAACTTAATTTCACACAATGCAATTGTAATAGTATTAGCCAACAATTTTAACACTTTGTTTGTTGCTTGACGTTTATGTCTCCTTTTTGTTAATAAACGCAACTGCTATTAACAGTGACTGCACTGTACTCGTTCACTTAATCTTTTACAACGCTCTCGTTTTTCTACAATGTGCCGTGAGAACAAGTCTGTTAAACGTTATTCCTGGAACCTATTTGTACTTTCAGTTTATTTGGCAGTGCGGCGCTATTCTACGAAATAATTAAAGTTTTCTCTCCACTTTTTCCCTCCCTTCGAGAACTTTATGAAAATCTACAGCGAGGTGGCGGCCATTATGAAATGCACTACAAAGTTGGTGCGACGAAGTTTTTGTATGGCCGAACTTTTAATTATTCATTTAGAAAATGTTTTGTGCCAGTTTCAATAACTAGGCGTTCAGAACACATTAAATAGTGAGATTGAATTGAGGATTGAAATTATTTTTTTGTTTACAGTTTACCTCGTAATATTTGTTTTGGAAAGTTCATGATAACTTACGCTATAAAAGTCGAAGCTCTGTAATTGTTCAAGCGTTTTACTCATTATCACTTTGTGATCACAAAACTGCGGTGACATCACATTGGAGACGGGACGCGTGCCAAGTGTGCTACATATATTTTTTATAGGATCGCGCTTGACTACTATTTTACCTAAAGATAAGCGATAATGTGCTCAACGATGGAGCACATTTGCTTAGAAGAAACCTTCACTCTTGACTGAAAGACTTTCCGGTTGTAGACGTCAGGAAACACAGACTTCAATAAGGAATTCCACTTCTTATCTATTCGCACAATGATAGTGTTTCCAAAACGTTTTGTAGGCATGTTTATGGACATACTACCTAATACTATACAACGGGCTAAGGTCCGAAGCGAGGAGGAATTGTAGGCGGTGGCCTCCTTCTGCGAAGCAGTAATGCTAGCAAAGGAAGAGGCCGGACGCGTGAGGGAACGAATGTCCTTAGGCCCCAGCCGCCGAGATTCTGACCCCGACTACCAGCCAGACGTGGGTTTGCGGACGTCGAGCAATGGGTATCTTGCTGTCCGGTCGTCCGGTAATTGACCGGACCGAGCGCAGTCGTCAGCAGCGCGTAGTGATCCACGTGTTCCTCAAAGAGATGTCAGCAAACCGTAGGAGCTCAGCAGGGCCGATGCCCGCTAGCAAGGATCACGGTGGATTTCTGAAAAGGAAACCCGTAGTTCTAGAACGCAAAAGGCAACTGAAGGACACAGGAGTGATTTTATTCAGTAAAAGTCTGTCACGCCCTCTCGCTCCACCAAGAGCGGAGTCATTAGATGAATTCCAACCTTAAAAAAAATCTTAAATACTATACAAAGATGTAAACGTGGTTTTGATAATTTTTTTTTTAATTTACTTTAGTTAAGTTGTTTATCTTGCAAAATTATGTAACTCAATTTACGTTTTTACGTCCAATATAGCTCTACAACATGTTTAACAATAGCTATCTACATTTACACATAACACACGGTACCATTACACAATATTAATTTAATATAAAGATGCGGCTCTTTATGTGCTGGATTAGTAAAATGTGTACATTCTACAGCTGGTCATGGCGTCTCGTTTACGGCCATTGTGTGGCCATAAACAGGAAGTGTCCAGTAGCAATTTTGTTTTATTTTTTCCCATCCTCTTGTCAACATAACAGCACCTGTTATCTTTTAAATTATGAATGAAATTTTAGTTAATATGAATTATATTTAGGTGCAAACATTTAACTTAAAACTGAGCTAGCTCGAATCGCTCTGAAAGTTTTTAAATAGCTGACATAAAGAAGTCAGCTAAGCTCCGATTTGTAACAATTAGTGTCAAATAATTTCCGCTGTGGTTTTAAATTCTACTTTTTTACGTTGGAAAACATCAAATGACTTCTTCTACTCTAGTTGGACGTGAGAGCAAATGTTAGACTTTTACTAACTAAAATTCACAGTGTTCCTTCATTTGCACTTTGCAAGGGCCACAGTAACTTTTAAACAATTCGCAGCCCTGGCGTGACTTTGACAGTGGCACTCATGTTTGTATTATTTCCATTCCTGCAGTACGGGGTGTTTAAGACCTCGTTTCAAAACTATCATGTTAGCGGTAATGGGCTTATTAGACCCGTATTTATTTTTATTATTATATTTAGGCATTGAAGAAAGTAAAAACTTTTTTTTTGGTAAAATTAAAAGAAAACATATTTTTTTACATATTCATCATTTTATTTCTTCGGTTCGGTACGAGGTTAGAGTGACTCCGCATTAACCCCTCGCGCGCCCGGGGTATTATTCTTATTAATCGTACAAACGTGTGTATAAAACGACAATTAAGCGTTTTTCAAGGCCATTCAAGTTGTACTGACGTATGTACAATCGGTGCTCGAAGTCAGTAGAAACAACACTGTATTTTGTTATAGTTGCACCTCTATTTAGGTTAACCAAATTCGGGAGCGTGAACAGTTCCCACGAGATCACTCAAGGTGTTCAGAGTTTATTTGTTCTGTTCCACTCGACTGCAGCATTCAATTTGGTGCACCCCAAGATTAGTTTCGCTCGCTCGCTTTGAACGTAGCTTGCATTTATTATTGTGTTTACTCGCTTACATGCAAAGTCAGCAACTACAGGAACATTAAGACGCAGAAAGGCAAAGGCAGGTAAGACCCAAAAAAGGTGTGTTATGTTTTTTCCAACATAACTTCTAAACGCCTGAACTGATTTACAAGTCATCATCATCATCATCATCATTTCAGCCGAAAGACGTCCACTGCTGGACATAGGCCTCCCCCAAGTGCCGCCACAATGAACGGTCCTGTGCGTCTCCCATCCATCGTACTCCCGCAACCGTTACCAGGTCATCGGTCCACCTTGTAGGAGGCCTTCCAACGCTACGTCTTCCGGTACGTGGTCGCCATTCCAGAACCTTTCGTCCCCAACGGCCATCCGTTCAGCGAGCGATTTACAAGTATAAGGTATTATTAGAGTCCTCACATCGTTTTGAGTAATTTAAGTAACAAAGGTCTGTGAAGAAACGCCCAGGAGTCGTGAGATCAGGTTGTCATAAATGCGAGAACACGCATTTTAGATTCGTGAGCTTAAGTCACCTTGTACACAAGATTGACGCAACATTTATACGTGAAAATTAGACCTTTCGTTCAAGACAACAAAGGTTTCAAATAAATTATTGCGATGCTTTCGGAATGAATTGCAAGCACAGAGTGATTGTACAGTTTTACGAACTTAACGCAGACGAAGTCGCGGGCAACAGCTAGTATAACAATATTATAATATACGCTGTATTTTCCAATATTACATGCTATTCTTACGAAAAAATATTATATCAAAAGCAGACGTGTTGCATATCTGTGGCAAGTAATATTACAGTGCTACCGCAAGACCACCCAGAAGTATTTGTTTGCTATGACAGATGCGCCAATAGCATTTTAACAAATAAACCTCCTGCAAATGCATTATGCTTAGCAGAACGTTTACAGCAACGGTTCACTGATTGAGATCTGGACACATGCCGCTCAATAAGTTTGAAAAAAACTAATTAACCAAATTCTGAGGAGTGTGGCACAGAAGAGAAGATTAATCAGTGTAGTGATCGCTTCGAAGAGTTACGCGAGCAACAGTGTACGGCTAAATTTAATGCAACCACTGCAATCGTATTCTTGGCAGTAAAATCTTTACCTGGGTGATGTTCCTCAGATTCGGATAGAGAACAAGCTGGTGACAGATATTTTATGCACTGCACGGAGATTTTACACAGAGGTCTAATTTGACTAAATGCTGAGGAGTAACTGCCATATATAATATGGCTGACATACCTATAACAAACAACAACAATAATTTTATTTTCAGGCATCAGAGGCCCATAGACAAAATACATAAAATAAACTTAAACAATAATAAACTAATACATATTATAAAAACAATGCTTATTTAACTATAATTAAACACGTAATTAAGTCGGCGTCGTGTTGCGCTGCGTGGTGTCGCATAACCGTCCTCGGAAACGTCGGTATACGACACCTATGAATGTTCATATTGAGCCTGATGTTATTCGACTCATTAGACCAACAACTCCCCATGCAGTTCCTAATGACTACTTTGACCGTTTGTGTAATGGTGAGTAATACTTCTTCAGCAGTTTTGTATCTGGAACTATAAACTGTCAAACTGAATATGCAGTAGCTACATAAACACGATACCGAATATTACCTTTTCGATTCCCATTCTAGGGGACTATACTAACACTACCTTCTAACTTTCTCCTAAGCAGCTTAGGGTACAATTCCTGCGAGGTTAGAAGAAATAATAACCAAATCATTAAAACGTAAGTATGAGATCCTTCACGGAAGAACAGAAAACCTAAGTATGAGATCCTTCACGGAAGAACGATTTATCGTATTGTTCAAGAGCAACCTCTTAAACTACACAATAAATTATTTCAACTTTTTGCTTCGATCAACTTTAGCCGTACCATGGAGAACAGACTGTTCCTTGTATCTGGGAGTAAATTGTCACTCGATCAGGCCTATCTGTAACGCGATGTCCACGCTCAATGCTCTCGCTCAGTGATGTGTTCGTGGATTAATTGGATGAAGATCTTATATGACTTATATAAGTTGACCTGGCCTATGAGGATGACGTATGCAAAATTTGAACAGGATTAGTTCAGTAGTTTTTGGGCCAATTAGTACCATCGGTCTACAATTTTACTGTTTTTATTATATGTATAGATAACACCCCGTAATCGAATATCGGGCTGTTGTACAGAAAAGGCATAACACCTGTCTAGTTGGAGAATTCTTCCTTTTCAATGGAGATTTGCGGGACTTTACAATCTGTTTCGCATACCTCTAAAAGGGCATACTGATATAAACAGAGATGTATACAAAGCTTTCAAAAAAGTCTTTAAATACAAAATGGCAGCACTTTTCAAATTTACTATTTCAAATGCAAAATACAAAATACTTTTGCTTTTTGTATTTAATTGCAAAATAAGTATTTTCAAAATACTTTATTCAAATAAAATACTTTCAGATAAATTTACTAATATTCTTTATTTATTAAAGATTTTAGCATTACAAGCTCTTCAAAACGAGCATCAGACATGTTGCGTCTGTGTGGACGCATTAACATACCATCATGTGAAAATAATCGTTCCACTGGTGCCGAACTAGGGAGGCAGGTGTTGTATTTTAAAAACATTTTTTTTATTGTTGGGTATATGTTGAATATGGTCAAGCTTATGTCTTCTTCTCTTAAATATTGGAGATTCTCCAAATCAATGCAGGTGCTGCTGTGGTGATGGTTTCGAAATTTAGCCGTAAAAAAGTATTTTATATTAAAAAAATATAAAATACATCTCGAAAAGTATTTCAATTGTAATACAAAATAATTAAAAAAAAAGGTATTTAAGTACAAAATATAAAATAGGTGTTTTGTATTTGCATTTTAATCACAAGTATTTCAAACTAGCTGTTGCCCGCGACTTCGTCCGCATTAAATTCGTAAAACTGTACAATCACTGTGCTTGCAATTCATTCCGAAAGCATCGCAATAATTTATTGTACTTTAACATAAAACGGTTAGAGGTAAAAATATCCGAATTGAGAACCTCCTCCTTTTTTAGAAGTCGGTTAAAAACGCAAATTACCTTCAGGAAACATGTTATGTACTCGTCCAGATCCAGATGTATGACCGTCACTGAATAGAAAGAGCATGTATGGGTCGTAGCAGTTGTCATTTCTGCCTACCGCAAGGGAAAAGGCATATGTATGCATGGGCATATGTATGTTTCTGGTTTATGTTCTGGTAAAACAACATTGTATGATTTTAACCCCTCGCCACAGTGAGCACGCCACAATCAAATCGCAGCGGTAATGCCTGTCTTTGAGAAGTGTCTACAGAGGCGTCACGGCATCCTCTTTTTGTGCAGGACTCACCGGTTGTGGGTGTTTCGGAAGGTATCTGTGTCGAATTCAGCGGGAAGAAACACTCGGGTCTCACCATTGTGCGAATCGCCCGGAGAATACGATGGAGCATACGGTGGAAGTCAGTCCCGCTTGGTCGGAGAGCCGGCGCCGCCTTGTCCTTATGGGGGCGATTGGTGGAGAAAATGACAACCAGTAGCCTCCTTCAGTGAAGCACTACGATCAAAGAAGGTGGCTGAAACTATGAGGAATAGGACATCATGACTCCTCAGCGGTCGCTGCAAGGGACGCTCCGGGTGTTGAAAGCCGCAAGGCAAATCCCAGCCATTGCAAACACGGGATTGCGGTGGTGCTGTCCGGCCGTCTGGTCAAAGCAGTCCTGAATCGACGGCGCGTAATATTCTACGCGCGACTCAAAGAGATTTCAGCAAATGGATAGGGCCCTCTAGGGCCGATGTCTGCTAGGGCTGTAAGATTGATCGAAAGAGTTATCTCCCATAACAATTTTCGCCTCAATAACTTTTCACTGAAGAGTTTAAGCAGTTAGACAGCTTTGATAGAGGTAAACGAAGGAGCATAATCGGGACACCGACCTTCAGTTGGATAACGTGCACTGATAGTGAAAAGCCTTAAGTGAATCCCAAAACTACCATCATCATCCGGCAGGCATTAAGTCCGCCGCTGTACATTTGTGCATAAAGGATTAAATAAATAAATCATCAACTATCTTCTTCCGCAACAGTACTTATGAAGAATTTGCGAGAGCATGTTTGCATTGATTATTGCAGTTTGATCATTTTAAGCGTTAGAATTACTTGTTCATTTACCTAGGATATTTTGGTGTGTATTTAATTGATATCCCCGTATATAAGACAAATGTTTTTTCCATAGTGGGAACTACCTTATGAAGAGTCTCCAACTTATGAATGAACTACGGCGAAACCTTGTGCGCGTGTATCCCCGTTCTATCGAACTCGCATATTGATGGCCAAACTGAGAAATTACTGACACTGATTGCCTCTATGAGGACACGGCAGTTCACTCAAGATGGCTAGACCTCCACCGCATGCTACACCGAGTTCTCCAGGCGATTCACAAAATGGTAATATCAGGGTACTTTCAACCGAACCCAGAACAACGAAACCGTTCGAAACACCCACAACAGTCCTGAGCTTATCCATAAAACAATGAAATTACGGTTAACAAATGTAGCAGCCGATAAGTGTTATCCCTGAGACTGGCATCCCTTAGAGGGTTGTTCCAGTGTTGGTCACCACTCATTACAAAGAGGTAACGTCCAGATATCGACGTAAGGCTGCAAGGAATCTGATATACATTATACGTTGTCGAACTGTGATCAGAAAAACACATTCGATCCCGTTTTATATGAAGCAGTGACTGTAAATAATAAAACACACCATTATTAATCCGCAAGGTGCCATCATGCCGGAGGACACAGTGGAGATGTGCCCTGCAAGGGCGGAGCACCGCCGTGTCCTCGTGGAGGTAATCGGCGTCAGTGACCTCTCGCGCCGGGCTCTGATCCAGAGCGAGGAGTAATGACAGGCGTTCGCCTCCTTCTGCAAAGCCTTAATGCTAGCGAAGGCAGAGGCCGAGATTCCGACCCCGAATACCAATCACGGTAGACGCGGGCTTCCGGACGTCGAGCAATGGGTAGCTAGCCGTCCTTTAGTTGACCGGATCGAGCCCAATCCTCAACAGCGCGTAGTGATAGACACAGGTGTAGTTTTAGTCAGTAAAAGATTGACACGTCCTCCCGCTCCAACCAGAGCGGGAGAAGTCATTGGATGATTTCCACCCTTAAAAAAAGAAAAAAGGTGCCATCATCATCATTATTATTTCAGCCGAAAGACGTCCACTGCTGGACATAAACCTCCCCAGGTGTCGCTATAATGATCGCTCCTGTGAGTCTCTCATCCATCGGATTCCCGCGACCCTCACCAGGTCATCGGCCCACCTGGGGACCATCCAACGCAAGGTACCCTGTAACCCCTTCCGAAAATGTGGTCGTGTTATTTTAAAGTGAATAATTAAATACATATAGGTATTTACTTTTATCGTCTTTGGATGATATCCCTTGAATAATCACGGTCAATTAGCTTGCTACAATAATGGGAAAAAAATAATAAAAATAAGCAGTAGGATTGTTAAAAATCCCTCCGTCTTACACCAGTTTAACCATAACTGTAAACGTGGGCGATGGCCATTCTTCTGCCACTCAGAAAATTACGTAAAATACGCAATGCCATCTATCAAACTTAATATGAAGTTCAACCGTCATTGTCATCATTATTTCTACTTTGAGTCTTTAGATGGCGTTGCGAGTATCTGAATTGCTTATGGTATCATATTTTACTTCTCGAAAACTTTGATTTCATACCGTTTGTCTTTCATATGCTTTGTTTCATTGCGATGAAACAAAGCCTAAGTAAAATAATTATCAAGTTCCACACAATTTAAATGTATAAAAGTTATCTACATCGATTTCTAAAATTAATAATACGCACTTCACTAAAAATTTCTACAGATATATTACATACGTAGATTTATAACAAAAAAATTGTAAGCATGCAAAAATATATAAAAAAATCTTATTCACGATGACAAAATAGAACAAACATTTCTCCTAAGAGAGCCGTATGGGATTTGAACCACCTTCACATTACATGAAAATCTAGTGACGAAACCACTGTGCTGCGGTCTTCGATGAATAAACTATAAAATAGACGTTCTTATATAAACGTCATAATTGACTGGTTGGCTCCCTAACGATGATAGCGTGATGATTTTCGTTTTAGAAGTTAAATTTGCAGCTAAATGGAATAATGTAACATTTTAGTACGTGATTTTACTCGTCGCTTTGATTTTATTATGTGTTTTGATTAGTTTTTACAAAATATTTAGAAGATATCGAATAGAAATATCAATTTTATTTTGAAAAAATGGTAAAAGTTATTTTAATACAAAAAAATAAGACAAAATAATGTCAAAATTTTTAACTGTAGCTGGGAATTGAACTCGCGGCAAATGTCGTTCAATACCTACATTTTGGATTATTGCTCACCCCACATAGCAAATAGCGTGATAGTTTATAGCCTATCAGTTGCCCTGACCTATAAGGATTATGTATGCAAAATTTGAACAGGATCGGTTCAGTAGTTTTTGCGCCAATTAATACCATCACAAAAGAATTTTACTGTTTTATTATATGTATAGATAAGTCACGACTATGGATATAAATAAGTTACTTATATTCAAGGTGAGGTGGAACCTGAGAGTTTGTTTTGATGGTAAGGAAAATAGTAGCTAAGTAATAAATACTCTTAAGTTACCCTTCAAAATCTCTAGATTCCAAAGTACCCAATTTCGATCAATATCTTTTGATAATGTGCCAAATGGTAGGTTACGTAAACGTCGATGTAGGCAATCAAAAGCAAGGGAAGGTGATGTCAGTCTAGCTCTGCCGCATTGGATCGTTTTGACCTCGATTTATTGCATGGTCCTCGCTTTGTTGTCAGAAAGGGCATTGCGTAAAACTGTCCTCACCCATCAACAGATTTGAAACAGGTGTCATTCAAAGCTAGAAGCTGGAAGCTCCGAATGAGATCTGTTTCAAATCGTTAAATAGTTTTTTTTTTCATTATGGCAAAGTATGTGGTTTAGGTTTTATAAAATATTTTTATTTTAACCTAAATTGTGCGTGTATAATATCAACATACATGAGGTTTGGGCACGCCACAATTATGGCGGTAAGTCCCCTCTTTGAGGCGTAGTTGGAAAGACCTCACGGCGTTCTCACATTCCGCATGACGCAGGTTCTCACCGGACACGGTAAGTTCGGGAGGTTCCTGCACCGGATTCGAGCGGAAACGACGCCCGGGTGTCGCCACTGTGTGGACCGCCCGGAGATAGATAGATAGATAGATATTCTTTATTGTACACCAAAAATACATTTTACTACACGAGGACACGGTAGAGCACACGGTGGAGGTGTGCCCCGCTTGGGCAGAGCAACGCCGTGTCCTCTTGGGGGCAATCGGCGGCGGCGATCTCTTGCGCTGGGCCTTGGTTCAGGCCATGGTCCGGAGCGAGGAGGAGTGGCAGGCGGTCGCCTCCTTCTGCAGTAATGCTAGCAAAGGAGGCGGCCGATCGCGTGAGGCAACGGTCCTTACGCTCCAACCGCCGCCGGGATTCCGATCCCGATTTCCGGCCACCGTAGGCGCGGGCTTACAGACGGCGAGCAATGGGTGGCTCGCCGTCCGACCGTCCGGTAGCCGTCCGGACCGAGCCCAAGTCGTCGACGGCGCGTACTGTTCCACGCGCGCCTCAAGGAGATGTCAGCAAATCGTAGGGGCCCAGCAGGGTCGAAGCCTACTGGGGCCACGGGTAGTGTGAAAGCGGAACCCGGGGCCCTGGGACGAAGGCAACGAAGGAACAGGAGTGGGTTTTTAATCAGTAAGAGTCTGACACTATCTCCCGTTCCGCCCAAGAGCGGGGATGTCATAAGATGATTTTCCCACCCAATAAAAAAAAAAAACATACATGAGGTTACGGAGATGCATTGATTTTAATGTACCATCTCAAATGCTTGATCATATTGTAATAAATGACTAATAGTCTTTGCATGGAAAAATAAACCTATTACTTACTACAAGTTTTTTTTTTTTAAATAAATAAAAACCCCATTTATTTTAACAACCAAATCAGCTGTTTTGTCTTTTGTGGGATGGTTTGAATAAACTGACATGTATTCCATGTCTGTTGGAGGGTGGGGACAGTGACCACAAAAAATCTCGCATCCTCTTTTACTCGATTCTAGCGTTTTTTTGTTACCTACGTGTATGTGATTTTTTTTTTGTGTATTGTATATTGACTCAAAGTACTAGGGAAAAAGGAAATGTAATTTATAATAATGTTTATGGCTCAACCCTTGCCATTACGTTTACAGCGGTTGTTTTCCTAAGACTTTCATGCAATTTCTGCAAAAATAGAAATAATAAAAAATAAAAAAATAATTTGTAGGTGAATTCATCATCATCTTCCTGCCCTTGTCCCATCTTATTTGGGGTCGGCGCAACACGTTTTTTTCTTCCATTCTATCCTGTCAACCGTCATACCATCACTAACTTCCTTTTCTTTCATATCACTGTTCAATCCATCTTTTCTTTGGAATCCATCCATCTTTTCTTTGGATGTCATTAACGTAGATTAGGAACTTACAAGAGATAAAGTCAAAGTCAAATCCAAGTATTTTAAAATTACCATGATGCTAATTACCACCAAAAATGATGCTAATTGCACATTACAAAACGTAGATCTCTATGGGCAACAAAATCCATGGTCACTCTTTTCAATCATGTTATGTATTACGAATATCTCAGTTATAATGTTTCTTGTCATCCGGTCATTATAGCGACACTTGGAGGAGGTCTATGTTCAATAGTGGACGTCTTTCGGCTGAAATGAAAAATGAATGGTGGTGAGATAATTGGGTGAGTTGGTAATTTCCATGTTCAAAAACATGGAAATCTGGTGAATTCAGCACAATCGATCAATATATACTCATAGTTTAACAATAAAAAGAAACGTCACATCTACTTGTTGCGTATCAGTCAGCATCAATCAGCGACTATTACAGTCGCTAATTGATGCTGACAGATGGAATTAGTTCATTGATCGTACGTTATACCTAATTATAACCTGTTGCTTATACTTAGTATTGATAACCGCTGTCAAGTTCAACGACTCATATATTTAGCTACGAAAGTAAGTTTGCAGTACATTTACAAAAAAAAAATGAGATTTTTAATGAGAACTAATAATAACATTTATACAATCTTTCACATCACCGCTCCCCGCTCCTCTCATTTACAAGTTTATCACTTACCCAGTATATATATATATATTTTTTGTTTCTTAAGGGCTGAGTTTACTAGTATTAAAGCGCTTCTTAAAGTTTTCAAAGTAACCGAAAGTATGCATACAAAAGAAACTAGATCACAAACTCGCAGAGTCGCTTAATACAGTTTATAACTAACTCAAGTGCAGCTTTGAGTAGAGCAATCAATAGCCCGTACTCAGTGTTGATCAATAAAAATGTGTTTTTAGGGTTCCGTACATAAAAGGAAAAAACGGAACCCTTATAGGATTACTTTGTCTGTCTGCCTGTCTGGCTGCCAACACCCTTTATATTGGGAACGCGTGGAGGTATCGAGTTGATATTAAAACCAAAGAATCAGGTCTGAGGTCGCTTGAAGCTATGAAAAAATTAAACTTCTGAGTTAACGAAAAAAAAAGAAACGGCCGTTTATGTGGCAAAAAACGTATTTCGACACTCAAGGGAATCAAAATTCATAATTCTGAAAATTGGCATCAAGTTCTTATAGCACAAGTATAGGAAAAAATCAGAAAACTGTAATTTTGTAGTTACGTCACAAAAAAACTATTTTTGCGATTCGGAAAAATCTTCGTAACTCAATTCGGGAATTGAACTGTTTTCACAAGTAAGTTTGTACGGAACCCTCAGTGTGCGAGTCCGACTCGCACTTGCCCGTTTTTTTATGTGTGGCTCCTCGCAGGTCAACCCATGAGGTTTTCGACTTACTTACCCGCGGGGTCCATAATTAATTAGAAAATTAAAGCTAGGCTGCTAGGGCTTAATTAAATAAACTTAATACTAAGCGACTATACGCTAAGGGCACCTGTGGGATACGGACCTTGGCTTAGGGCAGTGCTGGGGGAGAGTAGCAAGGGATGGGTTAGATCGAGGAAAAAAAAATTTCAACGTATTAAGATCTATACATATAACAAATCTGTAGAAGTTTTTTGTTGTGCGTGCATCACGTAAAATGCACGAAATCGATGTAGATAACTTTTACACATTCAAATTGTGTGTAACTTGACATATTAATTACGCTTTGTTTCATCGCAATCAGTTGAATATATCGAAAGATACTAAATTCATTGACTGTTAGGCGGTACGAAGTTCGCCAGGTAAGCTAATTTGATAATAAATATTTAGTGACCCGACTCAGCCAACCATAGAGGCCTGGCAGAGCTGATGCCCGCAACCCGTAGTCCTTGAACGTAAAAGGTAACTGAAGGACTCAGATGTAGTTTTAATTTTTAAATTCTGACACGCCCTCCAGATCCACCTTACGGGAAAAGTTGTCGGATAATATCCCATCTCAAATAAAGTAACCTTACATTTTTTTATTTAGACATTGCATACACCATAATTTTTAGGGTTCCGTACTTCAAAAGGAAACAACGGAATCCTTATAGGAAAAAACTAAACTTTTATTGCGATTCGGAAAAATCTTTGTAACTCAATTCGGAAATCGAACTGTTTTCATAGATAAGTTTATACGAAACCCTCAGTGCGCGAGTCCCTCTCGCACTTGCCCTGTCTTTTATTATTATTATAAACTAGTTCTATAAATTAATAGACTGCTGTTACCAAGGGAGATAAAATAACGTGTGAGCTCCGTGTTTAGCAACAAGTAAAGCCACTCTAATTCTTGTTAAAACAAGTAGCTCAATTTTAAAATTTCTAGAACAAGCTTCCCTCACTGACTTATAAAGCCTCGCCATAAAACGAGGTCACAGAAGTCAAAAGCGGGTAAACAGGTAGGATACTGGCAGTTTATAAAAAGCAAGGACTTTCACGTCAACGGCCGCAAAAGGCCTCAAAGTAGGTGACACACTGTTTTAATTTCTAGATGAAAGCTTATCTAGCTGTACTATATAACTCTAGAGTTCCATAAAAAGAATATTTTAGCAATGGATTTGTTGTGCATATTTTTTAGGGTTCCGTACCTTAAGGGTAAAAATGGGAGCCAACTGCTGAGACTCTACTGTATGTCTCTCATCAGGCTGTATCTCATGAACCATGATAGCTAGACAGTTGAAATTTTCACAGATTATTTTTATTTATACATTTATTTTACTATTTATGTATAAACAAAAAACAGAAAAAGACAAGATAAAATAGACAATAGTACAAAGGTATTGCTTATTTCCAAAGAAATTTCTTCCAGCAGACTTGCGAAAGGAGAAATTAAAAGAAATGTAGACAATAGTGACAATAGATTTTGTATTTCTGTTGCCTCTATAACAAAAAATAAATAAAATAAATATTTAAAAAGGATTCCCATGCAACAAACGTGATTTCTCTGCCTATATATAGTGTGTAATGTTATATAGATAACTGGCTTCTGCCAGCGGCTTCGCTCGCGTGAAAATAGGTTTCTTCATACAAACTTTGGACCCCCGTTTCGCCCTCTTAAAAGTTGAATTTCCAAAAATCCCTTTTTAGTGCTCGCCTACGTCATAAAAGGAAGCCTTGTGCAAAATTTTACGTCTCTAGTCCCAGTATTTTCGGCTGTGCGTTGATATGCCAGTCTGTCAGTCAGTTTCTCCTTTTATATATAGGTGGTACGGAACCCTTCGTGTGCGAGTCCGATTCGCACTTAGCTGGTTTTTTTTATTTTTGTTAGTTTCGCGTTTAATTACCTTTTCAACTGATGGTAAGCAATGACACGATGCGGTAGAAAAGATGAGAACCCAATTAGTAATATATTGTTGGGATACTTGTGTTGTAACTCGTTACTCTTTTGAGCTATCACTTTTTAATTAATTGTGTAGGTACTTATTCAATCTAGCAGTTGGTTAAAAATAATTAGCCGTTATTTGTTTCGTTTTTAAGTATGTTTTTAACTTTGTGTACATTTTTAGGATTTCGTACCTCAAAAGGAAAAACGGAACCCTCATAGGATCACTTTGTTGTTCGTCCGTCTGTCTGTCTATTTGTCTAGACCCTTTATCTGGTTTACATGAATAAAAAATAAAAAATCTCGGAAAAAAATTGAGGTATAGAGTTGAAATTAAAACTATATACTCAAATCTGCGGCCCCCTGAAGCTGTAAAAAATCAAACTTCTAAGTTAACGAATAAAAAAGATACGGCCGATTATGTCGCAAAAAGCGTATATTTCGATACTTTCGAAGGAATCAAAACTCATAGGGTACTTCCCGTAACACAAAATCCTGCTTGGGAAATAGGGCGAATACTGCATATTGAAGACTTACTGTTTATTATTCTGAAAATTAATTGCAAAGAAACATCGTTAAAATAAGTAAAGTTTTAAGTTCCATATTTGTCTAACTGCTGGATGACGAGTAATGGTTAGTTCGCTGGCCTGCCGTCCGGTAAACGTCTGGATCGAGCCCGAGTCATCGATGGCGCGTAGTGTTCCGCGCGCGCTTTCTAGAGATGTCAGCAAAACAGTGGAGACCCATAGCATAGCATAATAGCAGAATCAGCCTTGTAACGTTCCCACTGCTGGGACTCAGGCCACGTCTCGAGGAGAGTGTATGGGCCATAATCCACCACGCGGGCCCGATGTGGTTTGGTGAATGTCACATCTCTTCCGTCTTCGAATTTTTGGTTTTAGGACATACCGGTTTCCTCACGATTTTTTCCTTAACCATTTTGAGAAAAGTGGTGATGAAATAAATTATACAAAGTAATGCGCCTGATTGGGTTTGAATCCGCGACCTACAACTTGTAAGTCGGGGCGTTACCACTCGGCCACCACAGCTCCAGAAGCAGGGCCAAATCCTAATCACCATGGGTTGACTTCTCAAAAGGAAACTCGTGGTCCTAGAATCCAAAGGGAAGGAACATAGGTATGGTTTTAGACAATAAAAGTCTGGCACGCCCTCTCGCTCCACCCTAGAGCGCGAAAAGTTATTACATGATTTCCTACTTCAAAAAAAAAAACAGTCTAACTGCACCGTCATCAAATCAACCAAGATCACAAAAGATTTGTTTAGTTAAACTGCGGCAATTTGCGCACAACTAAATTGCGTCCCTTTTTTAGACTGACAGTAAGGGTAACAAGCTCAAACGGGCAAAAACTCAACTCCTGCCGACGACGGGTACAAATTGTCATTAGTTTTGTAGCGAGACAATCTTGAAAGAAGGCATTTACAATGTTCTTTTATTATGCTTAACAATTCAGGACATCTCTGTTTCATAAATAAAAAGACTGACAAACTTGTGAACGTGACACAGACGACAGTGAACTCTTCATTATTTTCAATGAAAAATTTTTATTTCTACTTTTTAATTGAGAAAACTGGCATGTCTTATTAAGCCGTTTGCGCATAGTCGGCCTTATAATGTTCCCACTGTTGGGACTCAGGCCTCCTCTCTAGGAGAGGGAATGGGCTGTAATCCACCACGCGGGCCCAGTGCGGATTGGTGAATGTCACATGTCTTCGAATTTTTTGGTTCTAGGACATGCTACTTTCCTCACAATATTTTCCTTCACCGTTTTGAGAGCAGTGGTGATGAAATAAATTACACAAAGTAATGCGCCTGGCTGGGTTTGAACCCGCGACCAACAACTCGTAAGTCGGGGCCGTTACCATTCGGTTACCACTGCTTTCAACGTTCAGCCGTTTGCGCACTTACGAACAAATTTGTTGCGTTGTATGATACACAACAACTTGGTTCGCACGTGTGTATCACTAACGAACATCGAACACTCTATTCGTCAAACATGTTTGCGGCGATCCAGTTAGTATGTTCTGTATGGACGGTCTTCTTCATAAATCAATGCGAACACCAAAAAACTTTTCACTACTTCACAATCGACCACTTCCAACGACGCCGCAATGGCTATTAAGAGAGTTCACGACTGTTGTGCGCGAACTCAATTCGAACTATGTTCGCGTTCGTGTTCGAAAATGCCGTCAATACGAACAAATCAAATGTTCAAGTTTGGTGTTTGCGTTCGCTATGTTCGTGTTCATACGTGCGTATCCGCACTGGGCCCGCGTGGTGGATTACAACCTATTCCCTCTCCTAGAGATAAGGCCTGAGTCCCAGCAGTGGGAACATTATAAGGCTTGATTATGCAACATAATTAGGCTATTTAAAAGTTTGTGGACGACGGTGTCTGATCTTTAAGTTATCTTCTGGTATTTACTACTGGTAACAAAATAATTTATTTACTACCAATAAATTTCTTACCTTAAATCTCGTAAAACTATTTATGTGCTCTGTCTTAAAGCTATATTAGATTCTAGATATCTTTTTATGAGATGTTAATTTTAATAGGATCGTATAAGATTTTTTTTGATACAATAAAATAATTGTTAGTTGGGGAATAAAATTTGATTACGAAAATTTTAAATTAGCTTCTACTAGCGGCTTTGCCCGCGTGAGAAAAGGAAACTATCTTAAGGATACATACAAATCACGTGCTTTGTGTTATTCCAGGATATGGTCGAACCGTTTTTTTAGGGTTTCGTACCTCAAAAGGAACAAACGGAACCCTTATAGGATCGCTTTTTTGTCCGTTCTCTATGTCTGTCTGTCTATCTGTCTAGACTCTTTATCTCGGAAACGAGTAAAGGTATGGAGTTGAAATTAAAACCATATAATGTAGTCTGCGATTTCTTGAAGATGTGATAACATCAAATTCCCGTTTTTCTAGAATCCTGAAATTTGGCGTGAAGCAAGGTCTTATACGCCTGCCACTCCTCCTCACTCCGGACTATAGCCTATACCAAGGCCCAGCACGAGAAATTGTCGCCGCCGATCGCCCCAACGAGGACACGGCAGTGTTCCTTCCAGGCGGGGCACACCTCCAACGTATGCTCCACCGTGTCCTCCGGGCGGTCCATACAATGGTGACCCCCGGAAGTTTCTTACGCACGAATACGTTGCAGGAACCTCCAGAAATGGTCGACCCGTGTGCCAAATCATCTCCCTAACCTTTTCCCAATTAACTTGGGGTGCCAGTCTAACCGCATGTGGCTTAATACCTGTGTTTTACATGGAGCAACTGTCTATTAGACCTCCACCACCAAATTACTGGGCAACACTATACTCCTTGGATAGACTGGTGGTCAGACTTTTTGGCGTCTGTCTACCTGTAACGACTATTAAAGATCTACGAATGATTGTTTGAACGGGACCAAGCTATCTACGTGCTTTCTGAAGCATGGGGTGTCAGTAATATCATAAATAAACTTAGAAAAGTACAGTACATAATATGAATTGAATTTACATTGGTACTTACCAGGTTTTGAACCCATAATATCATGCATGCCTTTACCAATGGGCCATCATGATACTCACGATATCCGTGTGCCAAATGCCATTTGTGCGTAAAGGAGTAAATTAATTAAATTCCATCATAATTTTATTAGAATATATAATTCTTTGGGATTCTGCCGTTTTAGCTGGTAAGTTTAATTAAAATAATTACCCAAATTAAGAAAAAGAAAAAGATGAGTTATAAATAATTCAAGAAACTTTAGTATTAAGGTTATCTAGAAGCCGCCCAAAGTCATTAATGAAACTCCAATAAGCTGGACCTAATCAACCTCTAGGCAATAAATTCTGCTACTAGCTATATATTTACCAAGTCTAGGCTATAAAGTAGGTCGTCACGAATGAGCGCCACGCGTGCGCTACATCGATGTTCGTTAGTCACAACCGCAAATACTTTTGTTGAAGTGTTCCTACCTTAAAAACCTTTTTTTATTTCTCTTTAGTATATATAGGTTCAATATAAATGTCTTTTTTAATCTCTCCAGGCTCCATAATGCCCTTTTATATGTCATAAAACCATCGCTTAAAGCAATATATTCTGTCTCTAAGTATCTATTAGTATGAGCAGTTAATGTAGTATTAACTCCCTCGCAGTACTCGGGAGTTGATTGTATAAATCTCTCACTGGCGTTTGGGATTAAAACTTACTAATTTTCGTTTTGTACAACATGCCGCCCGCGACTTAAAGACACTAATTTATCCCCTAGTCACATAATCTAATATTAAAGTAGTCGTGATACTATTTATTTATCTGATGACTTGTTATTAAAGTAGATTATTAAGTACTCATATCTCTCTTATTTGCTCTTGAAATGGTAATATGAGACATAAATTAATTGTAAGTTAATTAATCTTTTCTGATTAAATTACACGCAAAATTTCATCTTGATTTAAATTAAGATATGATAAAAGAGCCTCCAACGCTTAGGTTAAGGCGAAGCTGGCATTATAATACTACTTAATTTTTTTTTGGTGGGTATATCATCTAATGACATCTTCCGCCCTTGGGCGGGGCAGAAGGGCGTGACACTGACTTTTATAGACTAAAACCCACTCTTGTTCCTTCTTTGCCTTCGTTTCAGGGCCTCGGAGTTCACTTTCACACAACCCATAGCCCCAGTAGGCTTAGACCCTACTGGGCCCTTACGATTTTGCTGACATGTCCTTGAGGCGCGTGTGGAACATTACGCGTCGTCGACTACTTGGGCTCGGTCCGGACGGTTACCGGACGGTCAGATGGTAAGCTACCCATTGCTCACCGGTGGCTGGAAATCGGTATCGGGATAGGACTAGGGCGTGAGGGCCGGTCCCTGGCGCGTGTGGCTGCCTCCTTTGCTAGCAATACTGCTTTGCAGAAGGAGGCGACCGCTTGTCACTACCCCTTGCTCCGGACCATGGCTTGTACCAAGACCCGGAATATTTAATAAATAGTTTAGCTTTAAGTTTTAGTTATTGGCTTTAGGTCTATATCTAAAAGCGAGTAATTTTAAAATTAAATTCAGGGAATAATTTCATAACGTAATATATTATGTTCTTTTCACGGTTTAGGAGAATTTAATATCACATCATTATTAAAATAGCTTAAAGGTTGCTAAAGAATGGCAAATTACCATTGGTATTAAAAAAAATTCAACGTAACTTATACGATCGGGTTAGCTGTATGTAATGTATAATCTAGATGTAGGTTTGCGAAAACTCTTTCACATATTATAACTAGCTTTTGCCAGCGGCTCCGCCTGCGTGAAAGTAGGTTTTTGCACACAAACTTTGGACCTCCGTTTCATCCCCTTAAGAAGTGAATTTAGCAAAATCCTCTCTTAGTGCTCACCCATGTCATAAAGGAAAACTTCTTGCTTTCACGCTCCTAGTCTCAGTAGTTTCAGCTGTACGTTGATATGTCAGACAGTCAGTTTCTCTTTATATATATAAAATATAATCACGGCTTCTGAAAGTATAACCAGAAGTTATAAAGTTAGTGACTAAGACTGGCTAGGATAGAATGTGAGGAGATAACTATTTTTTAGGGAACATGATTCATTTTTAATATAAGATCTAATTCTTAGGTCGTAGGTTTGTCTTACACAGTTAAAACACACACGCACTTAGTACATGAGAGTTTATAGGACTTAGCAATCACTCCCCTTAGGGTCCACGTGGACGCGAGATGATCGACCGGCAATTGCAGCCCAAAGTTCATGGTAACAATTTCCAGCATGCGCATCTCCCTGCCTTACCGGTGATCAACATGACACGTGACACCACAGGTAGTAGGCAAGACTTACATGGTAAGGTCACGTCGTAACCTCAGTAATCAACAGCGGCGTAAGACCACTTCAAGGTAGGACCTCGGTGTAGGATGTCAGCATTTATACAGTAAGACTCCTGTTAGGGTCTAGACTTGGACTTCAAAAGCAGTGGACTGTAAAACTGACAAACGTATAACCGAAAAAATGTGAGGAGTTTACAACGTGTTAGGGTGTCGCCGGTCGTTCTCGCTAGTGGAGTGTGGCGGGCCTGCGGCCCCGCATGTCTCGCGCGACCTCGTTCGCGATGCAGCCCGACAAATGACGACAGCAGCCGACGGCACCCGAACAGCTCCTATACTAGAAATTTAGGATTGTGTCATTTCATACTGTGTAGTAGTGTTCCGTATCAAAGACAATCTCCACAGGTTCGGCTTCTTGGATGGCTCCGATCCTCAGTGTTAGTGCGGCGTCTCTCCGTAGACCATGTCCCACCTAGCATCTAGCGTCATGTCACGTGCCCCGTACCTGTTCATGTAGGAATCTAATAACAGCGTCAGCGAACGGCATTACCATAACCGAATATTATAGACCAAGCAAGGAATTTAATTTGAAAAAAAAAAACATTTTTTTGCAATGGACACACTAAAAAGAAGAACTAGTGTTGTGCGACTAAATTGTAGAGAATAGTTCTGATATACTCTGTACAATACATCAAAATATTTGGATGTAAAATATCATACCGTTATAGATTAACATATAAAGGAAGTGGAGATAAAGGCACAGAAGTACCTCTACACGGTTTGCTGGTGACAGGCAACAAATGATCTACGTTTCTCTTGTAAAGATTTGAATGTATGATACAGTTGAATAAAAGAGGACCTGTCTAAACCACTCAAGTAACTGAAACTTTTGCAAAAGTTTTGAACTATGGCAGTTTGCTTTAGAGTTTTTGTGGATGGCGTATATATATTATAACTGTATCAATATTAAGTAATTCGTAACGTGTAACTGTTTATTTTAACAAATAAATAAAATAAAATAAATATCAGGCTATTTTTATTTTATTTTTTTATTGGATGGGAAAATCATCTTATGAAAAATCCCGCTCTTGAGCTGAGCGAGAGATAGTGTCAGACTTTTACTGACTAAAAACCCACTCCTGTTCCTTCGTTGCCTTCGTCCTAGGGCACCGGGTTTCGCTTTCACACTACCCGTGGCCCCAGTAGGCTTCGACCGTGCTGGGCCCCTACGATTTGCTGACATCTCCTTGAAGCGCGCGTGGACATCAGTCTAAATATTCAGAAAAGTTCCACTGAACTGACGTTTCTTACAAATGATAAAATACAGTACAGCTACAACTGCGTTTAATTTAGAGAGACGTATTTAAAATACAAATGGACCGTAGCCGTTCTTGTGATCTAATTAGAGAGCGGAGATTTAAGTTCTACTCCTAAGTTTCTCGAAGTTTTGCTGCCTCATTTACTTTGGGGGAGAACTTGGTCGTTGGTCCTCTTTGCAATTAAAATTCAATTGTATTCATTGGAAGAGAGTTTTCATTTAAATAACATTAGTATTGTTCTCTTTAATAAGACTATATTAATTAATATTCCTAGATTACACACAGCGAGATCAATAAAATGGTTTAGTTCTTAGAAAAGGTTATAAGCAATCTTTTAGCAATTATATCTTATTAAAAAAGATAATATATCACCACATTAAAAAAAAACTTTAACTGGCAAGTTTGAGTCGTACTCGTGAACCTAGGTTTCCGTACAAACTTACCTGTGTAAATAAATAGTTCAAATCCCGAATGGAGTCTCCGAATCGAAAAAAAGCAAGATTTTCCGAAACGTTTTTTTTTGTAAAAACAAATTAACTGTTTTCAGATTTTGCCTATACCGTGCTGTAAGACCTTGCATCATGCCAAATTTTAGGATTCAGGATCAACGGGTAGAACCTTATGAATTTGATTTGCTTGAGATTGTCGAAATATACGTTTTTTTGCGACATAAACGGCCATATGTTTTTTTTTTTTGTAAACTTAGAAGTTTAATTTTTCACAGCTTCAAGGGATCGCAGATTTGAGTATACGATTTTAATTTCAACACGATTCCTCTACGCATTCCCGAGGTAAAGGGTCTTGTTAGATAGACAGGCCGACAACAAATTGATTCGTTTAAAGTAAGTTTGTAAGGGTTTTTTTTTTTTTTTTTTATTGGGTGGGAAAATCATCCTAATGACATCCCCGCTCTTGGGCGGAGCGGGAGATAGTGTTAGACTCTTACTGACTAAAAACCCACTCCTGTTCCTTCGTTGCCTGGGTTCCGTTTTTCCTTTTGATGTACGGAACCCTAAAAGTAATATGATTTTGATGATTTATAAATTTATGAAGGATTCCCAAATCAGGTCGAAACTAAAAATAGATACGTGTAAATGTTAAAACATTAGTTTAGCGTAATGAAATATTAATTGAAATCCTCGACAAATAAATAAAATAGTTTTATTTGTGAGTACAAATAACAACCTACTAACCAACAATAAAAACTTACATACATTAGAACTTTGTTCGTTAAACATGTTTCATATTTAAAACCATAATTAATTATTCATTTGTTTTTTTTACAGTTGTAAGATTGTGTGCGGGGTCACATAAGCCATAAGCCAGATTTCGATTTAATGAGGACAAAGAAACTTCAAGAAGCACTTTAATACTAGTAAACTCATGCCCAGAGGAAACAAAAAACAATAGTACCGATTGAGTGATATATAGAGAGCAGTGTTGGACAAGTGGTAACGGCCCCGATTTACGAATTGTAGATCGCGGGTTCAAACCCAGCCAGGCGCATTACTTTGTGTAATTTATTTCATCACCACTGCTCTCAAAAATGAAAAGGAAAACATCGTGAGGAAACCTATATCCTAGAACCAAAAATTCGAAGGCATGTCACATTCACCAACCCGCACTGGGCCCGCGTGGTGGATTACCGCCCATTCCGTTTTCTAAAAGGAGGAGGGCTGAGTCCCAGCAGTAGGAACATTAAAAGGTTGGTTATGCTATGCCTAAAGAAAGTGGTAATCGCTAAAGCCAATTAAAATATGCATTTGTGTCAATGTAGCTGCAGTTTTACCTAAATAACAGCATTTTTAGATTCTCATAGATAAATGGGCAGCATTTTAAGAGTGATAGCTAATAAACTCCTTATAAAGTAGTGCGCCTCACCATCAACGATTGCACTGCTTACCATCAGGTGAGATCACAGTGAAGCACTAGTTTATAATTTTATAAAAACCGGATTACCCCTTCCTGGGGTACTGGACTCGTATGCACAGCGGCTGGTCAGGCGTATGTATAATTATTTAAATTAATTTTATTTTAGTAAGTAATGTATTTACTCACTTATTTTGTAAGTGTTACAAATAATAATTTACGAAAATCTGTTACTTACATAATTTTAATTATACTACTAACATAATGAAGTATCAATTTATTTTAAACATAGACAGAACAAGTAAAATAAAAACACTTAACTAATTAAAATTACATATACACAATAACTCCAACCTAAAATATGGCGTCAAAAAATTCCTCCGCATCGCTGTCGACTGGAAGTGTGCCCAAAAGACTGGCGGCATTGCCACATTGTATGGCAATGCTTAATCTCTGACCGAGGTAAAAGACAGCCATTGGGTCACGTGAAGTGTCAACTAGCCGTTTAGATTATTCTTTAAAAAGCACATACTCGGACCCCACGGCCCAAGAGTCTCAACCCCAAACAGCTCAAAAATATAACTGCCGACTAGGTTGTTATATTTTCTGCTATAAATCATCATCATCATCATTTCAGCCGAAAGACGTCCTCTGCTGGACGTAGGCCTCCCCCAAGTGCTGCCACAATAAACGGTCCTGTGCGTCTCGCATCCATCGGACTCCTGCAACCGTTACCATGGTCATCGGTCCACCTTGTAGGAGTTCTTCCAACGCTACGTCTTCCGGTAAGTGTCGCCATTCCAGAACCTTTCGGCCCCAACGGCCATCTGTTCTGCGAGCAATGTGCCCTGCCCATTGCCACTCAAGTTTGGCGATTCTTCGTGCTATGTCGGTGACCTTGGTTCTCCTGCGGATATCTTCATTCCTGCTTCGATCACACAAGGAAACTTATACTCAGCTATACTCGGGTATAGCCCTTTCCATTGCCCTTTGGGTGACTTTAAGTCTTCTGATGAGGCCCGTTGTAAACGACCAAGTTTCAGAGCCATATGTCATCACTGGCAACACGCACTGGTCAACCTTTCGTCTTGAGACACTGTGGTATACTGCTATAAATAAATAATAAAATTCAACTTTTGTAACAGAACCATCATTGTAATCGAATAACATCGACAAAACTTTTAAATACAGTTACAATATTTTACAACATTCAGAACCAAGTCAGGTGTCTGTCGGCAACCATTCTCTCTGAGCTGCCTTAATTAAAACCCGAAGTTCTCCGATACCATCTTACTTTGATTTATTAGGTCGCTACGTGAAATATTCATCGAATTAATTACTGAACAATTTACCTTTTGTTTCTCTAACTACCATAATTTTAAAGTGATATCCAGCAACATGTCCTACTTTGTACGAGAACTGCCTTCAAGGAAGTAGCTGAGGAAGTAGTGTAGTCGGCTGAAGAGGCGCCACAGCGTCCTCACTTGTCACCTGATATAGGTCCTCATAGGACATGACATGGTTGAGAATGATCCTGTTTCGGACTCAGGTGGAAGAAATGCCGTGCGTCACCATTATCTGTATTAATAAACTTTATTATAATATTAATTGTGTTTTTGTGTGGCAAGTTGCGGGTTATCGTGAAATACAGGTTTATCTCATCGGCGAGATCCTCTACTACTGTCTCGGGTTTAGTTGAACGATGCTACTGAGCTACCTCAGAAATATATATACATTTTTTTTTTTATTCTTGGTAGGTTCGCGCTTGACCGCTATATCACCTGATGGAAAGTGACGATGCGGTCGACGATGGAACGCGCTTACCTAGACGTTACCTATTCACTCTTGACTTAAAGATTACCGGGTTGTAGTCATCAGGAAACACAGATTCCGGCAAGGGATTCCACTCCTTAGCTGTACGCACAATGAAATAATATGTAATTTTTTTTTTACTCAACTCTGTAGTAAGTAAGTAAAATTATTATGATTTACATTAATTATAATTGATGAAAAATGAATTCTAACTGTAATGTAGATCTGGCTGATCTGAGTTAATGAAAACCTCTGTTTCAGGCCATCAATTTACATCAAACATTTAGCTAGTTTAAGTAATTTTGGTTCTGAAAATCATCCAATGACATCCCCTGCTCTTAAGCGGAGCGGGAGAGTGTGTCAGACTTTTACTGACTAAAAACCCATTCCTGTTCCTTCGTTGACTTTTATACCAGGGCCGAGACTCTTTTCAGAAGCAGACCCTTGGCTCCAGTAGGCCCCTACGACGGATCTATCAATTTAGCTTCTAGTTGGGAAAAGGCTTGAAAGGTGACATTTTATCACGTTATGGTAAGGCTTCTGGTTGCTCCACGTTACATCAGATAATCCATGTACCGTTATTTTACAACTGTATTTTGAAAACTGTCAACGCTATTAGGTTTATTTTTATCCGCTTTAGTAAAGTAAACAAGGAAAGTTTGATGACTTGTTGCATTAAGTCCGCCTATGTACCACTACTGTACGTGAAGTTTGAAAAAATAAATAAATGTTTTTCTAAATGTGCAGTTTAAACTGTTTCAAATTCATAATTTGTTGAAAGTTGCAATTTACAAAATGGTTTTCTTTAAACA
Organism: Mythimna vitellina; assembly: GCA_949316375.1. Classification (NCBI taxonomy): domain Eukaryota; kingdom Metazoa; phylum Arthropoda; class Insecta; order Lepidoptera; family Noctuidae; genus Mythimna; species Mythimna vitellina. The sequence goes on along the minus strand of OX438703.1, from coordinate 7,695,185 downwards.
AACAGCTCTATTTTGTTTTATTGTTACGGATTTTGTTTTTACTTTTCCATTTAAAATGAAGTGCTTCTACGGAAAGTGAAAAAAAAGCCTAACACAGAGTGGTGCAAATGGAAATACAATAAACGACTTCACATTTTCCGCCAGAAAGCAAACATAATTCAAGCTGACAAGTCGAGAATGCTCGCTGAAACATTTTTTTAATTTAGTAACACCGACTTCACAAGGAAAATTCTTGGATAATAATTTTTGTGAACAGGGTACCCACTTCATGTTATTATATAATTTACTAGCTGTTGCCCGCGACTTCGTCCGCGTTAACTTCGTAAAACTGTACAATCATTCTGTGCTTGCAATTCATTCCGAAAGCATCGCAATTATTGATTGTACTTTAACATAAAACGGTTAAAGGTAAAAACGCAAATTACATTCAGGAAACATGTTATGTACTCGTCCAGATCCAGATGTATGAACGTCAATGAATAGAAAGAGTATGTATGGGTCATAGCAGTTGGCATTTCTGCCTACCCCAAGGAACAAACATACATAAACTAATGCCTTTTGCATCAGTTTATGTATGTTTCTGGTTTATGTTCTGGTAAAACAACATTGTATGATTTTAAACCCTCGCTACAGTGAGCACGCCACAATCGCAGCGGTAATGCCTGTCTTTGAGGAGTGACTACAGAGGCGTCACGGCATCCTTTCTTTATGCAGGACTCACCTGATGTGGGTGTTCCGGAAGGTATCTGTATTGAATTCTGCGGGAAGAAACACTCGGAAGTGGTGGTGGTGGGTGGTGGAAGTCAGTCCCGCTTGGTCGGAACGCCGGCGCCGCCATGTCCTCATGGGGGCGATTGGTGGAGAAAATGACAACCAGTAGCCTCCAGTGTAGCCATTGCAAACACGGGATTGCGGCGGTGCCGTCCGGCCGTCTGGTCGAAACAATCCTGAATCGACGGCGCGTAGTATGCTACGCGCGACTCGAAGAGATGTCAGTAAATGGATAGGGCCATCTAGGGTGATGTCTGCTAGGACTGTGAGATCATTCGAAAGAGTTACCTCCCATAACAATTTTCGCTTCAATAATGTGTCACTGAAGAGTTTAAGCAGTTAGACAGCTTTCAGTCAGCTCAAGCATAATCGAGACACCAACCTTCAGCTGGATAATGTGCACTGATAGTGCAAAGCCTTCAGTGAATCCAAAAACTACCATCATAATCAACTATCTTTCTCCACAACAGCACTTATGAAGAATTTGGGAGAGAATGCTTGCAGTGATTGTTGCAGTTTGATCATTTTGGGAGTTACTTGTTCATTTACCTATGATTTTTTGGCGTATATTTAACTGATGTCCCCGTATATAAAACAAATGTTTTTCGATAGTGAGAACTACCCTATGAAGAGTCTCCAAATTTTGAATGAATTTCGGCAACATCTTGTGCGCGTGTATCTCTGCCCAATCGAACTCGCATATTGATGGCCAAACCGAGAAATTACTGACGCCGATTGCCTCTGTGAGGACACGGCGGTTCACCCAAGCTGGATAGACCTCCACCGCATACTACACCGGGTCCTCCGGGCGATTCGCGAAATTGTAATATCAGGGTACTTCCAACCGAATCCGGAAAAGCAACCGTTTGAAACACCCACAACAGTCCTGAGCTTGTGCATCCATAAAACAATGAAATTACGGTAAACAAATGTAGCAGCCGATAAGTATTATCCCTGAGATTGGCCTCCCTCAGGGGGTTGTTCCAGTGTTGGTCACCATTCACTGCAAGAAAGTAACGTCCAGATGTCGACTTAAGGCTGCAAGGAATTGAGATACATCATACGTTGTCGAACTTTAATCAGAAAACCACATTCGATCCCGTTTTATATAAAGCAGTGACATCATCCCGGAGGACACAGCGGAGCATACAGTGGAGGTGTGTTCCGCAAGGGCGGAGCACCACTGTGTCTCGTGGAGGCAAGTGGCAAGTGACCTCTCGCGCCGGGCTCTGGTTTGGGCGAGATCCAGAGCGAGGAGTAATGACAGGCGGTCGCCTCCTTCTGCAAAGCCGTAATGCTAGGATGAATTGAATGAGGAGGCCGCAAGCGTAAGGGAACGAACGTTCTCACGCCAATCAGAGATTCCGACCCCGACTACCGGCCACGGTAGACGCGGGCTTGCGGACGTCGAGCGATAGGTAGCTAGCCGTCAGGCCGACCGGTAGTTGACCGGACTGAGCTCAGTCGTCAACAGCGCGTAGTGATCCACGCACTCCTCAAAGAGATGTTGCAAAGAGCAACTGAAGGACACAGGTGTGGTTTTAGTTAGTAAAAGATTGACACGCCCTCTCGCTCCTACCAGAGCGGGAAAAGTCATTGGATGATGACCTTAAAAAAAAAGGTGCTATCATCATCATTATTATTTCACCCGAAAGACGTCCACTGTTGGGCATAGGTCTCCCCAAGTGTAGCGATAATGACCGGTCCATCCATCGGATTACGCGACCCTCACCAGGTTAGCAGGAAGGCGGGCAAGGCGGCCAGAGCGGCAAAAAAGCGCGAGCGGCGACAGCAGCGCAGGAAGCGGGCCATGGCGGCCAGGCTTCGCGCCCCGAATTCCGCAGCTTTAGTGATTACACTACAGCCAGCTGCGGAAAAGAAGGGCGTGACGTACAACGCCGTCATGGAAAAGGCGAAGCAGGCGGTGGTGGGCCACCTTAGCGAGTTCGGAGCCACTGAGGGCTTCCGAATGAGGCGCACCGCAACCGGGGCCCGAATATTGGAGGTCCCTGGTGCGGACAGCGGCTCTGCCGCGGACGCCCTGGCCGCAAGGATCAGGGCGTCTATGGACGCTGAGGAGGTCCGAGTGTCCAGGCCCACAAAGTGCATAGACGTGCGCATCATGGGCCTGGATGACTCCGTCAGGGTGGACGAAGTGGTGGCCGCCGTCGTCAGGGCGGGAGGGTGCCAGGCCGATCAAGTGCGGGCTGGCGCCATCCGTGCTGACAGCACGGGCATGCGAGCCGTTACGGTTAGCTGCCCCGTGTCAGCGGCCAAAGCCATCACGGCTGAAGGCCGAAGGCTCTTGGTGGGCTGGGTCTCCGCGCAGGTAAAACTGCTGGAGCCCAGACCTCTGCGGTGTTACCGCTGCCACGTGGGGCACCACGTGGGGGCCCATTGCGCCGCGGAGGTGGACCGCAGCGACCGCTGCTACCAGTGCGGTCAGGCCGGCCACAAGGCCGTCGAATGCCGTGCAACGCCGCACTGCTATGCATGTGCGGCGGCAGGCAAGCCGGCCGACCACCGGGCTGGGGGCAGGTCCTGCGACCCCCCTGCCAAGGCCAAGGGCAAAGTTCGGAGGCCCATCCACCCGGACGTACTCACCGCCGCAGCCGCTTCCTTGGCTGCCGCCGCTGTCGCCGCCGCACCCGCCGCGGCAGGGCCCTCTCGGGGGGCTAGGGAGGAGACTGTAATGGAGTGTCAATAACGACCCCATTACGTCTCCTCCAGGCGAACATCAACCACTGCGCCCCCGCTCAGGATCTGTTGCTCCAGAGCATGGCGCAGTGGTCGATCAATATCGCCGTGGTCTCCGAGCCGTACAATGTCCTGCCCAGGGGAGACTGGGTGCGGGACCTGGACGGCTCGGTGACCCTAATTTCGTCGGCCGCCGCCGGTACCCCGACCCTCGAGGCCGTCACGAGGGGACGGGGTTGCGTGGCAGCACGGTTCGGGGACATTGCAGTGGTAGGCGTCTACCTGTCCCCGAGCAGATCTCTCGGCGATCTTCACATCTCCCTAATGGAGCTGAAAGCCGTCGTCGCTGGGTTTGGTTCCTTCCCCGTGGTCGTTTGCGGGGACTTCAATGCCAAGAACTTGGCTTGGGGTTCCCGGCTCACGAACCAGCGGGGTCGGATGGTGGAGGACTGGGCTCTGGAGACAGGCCTGGTCGTCCTAAACCGGGGTTCTGTCCCCACGTGTGTGCGGATGCGGGGTGACTCAGTGGTGGACCTCTCGTTCGCCAGCCCCGCTCTGTCGCCGCGTGTCGTCGACTGGCGCGTTATGGAGGGGGTGGAGACGTTTTCGGACCACCGGTACATCCGGTTCGACGTCTCCGCCCAAACCTCGATTGCGCCGGTCCGACAGAACCCTTGTGGTCCGCGGTGGGCGCTGAGGCAGATGGACCGGGAGCTCCTCCTGGAAGCCGCGACGGTACAGGCCTGGGTGCAAGCACCGGACAGGCCTGTCGACATAGACGTCGAGGCAGAGTGGTTCCGGGAGGCCATGTCGCAAATTTGCGACGCGGCAATGCCCCGAGTCCCTCCAGGACGTGCTCAGCGCCAGGTATACTGGTGGTCGCCGGAGATTGCGGCACTGCGCAACGCGTGCAATGCCGCGCGACGCCGGTATGCCAGATACCGCAGTCGCCGCATCCGTCCAGCGGATGCGGAGGCCAGAGAGGCGGAGCTGTACGAGGGATACAGAGCGGCAAAGCGCACCCTCCGAGCGGAGATAAGGCGGGCCAAACTTGAGGCCCGCAACGTGTGGCTGGGGACTCTGAATGGGGACCCATGGGGACGCCCGTACAAATTGGTACGGGACAAACTCCGCCCCTGGGCTCCCCCGCTGACGCAGAGTCTCCGGCCCCAGCTCGTGGAGGGTGTGGTGAGCACTCTGTTCCCCACGCGAGGGGAACACTCTCCCCCGCCCATGGCTCCGCCACCAGCGGTGTCCGACGCGGACCACGATGGCGACGACGACGATAACGCTCCAGAGGTGACCGAGGTAGAGATGAGAGTGGCGGTACGAAGGCTGAGTGCCAAAAATACCGCCCCAGGACCCGACGGCTTGCCTGGGAAGGCATGGGTCCTGGCCATGGAGGCTCTCGGGCCTCGACTAAGAGGGCTCTTCAGCGCATGTATGGAGAGGGGCCAGTTCCCACTTCGCTGGAAGACGGGGAAACTGGTCCTGATCGCGAAGCCGGGGCGCCCCGCGGACTCTCCGTCCGCGTACCGGCCCATTGTGCTGCTCGACGAGGTGGGCAAGCTCTTTGAAAGAGTAATTGCAGACCGCCTCGTCGCACACCTAACACGGGTGGGGCCGGATCTGGCGGACGGCCAGTTCGGCTTCCGCAGGAGGCGCTCCACGGTGGACGCCATCATGTGCGTGCGAGCTCTCACGACGGGGGATGCAGTGGCCCAGGGCAGGTGTGTCGTGGCGGTGTCTTTGGACATCGCCAACGCCTTCAACTCCCTGCCTTGGAGTTGCATTGGGAGGGCACTCCGGTATCACCGGATGCCCGACTACCTCTGTCGTGTGGTCGAGGCGTACCTGTCTGACAGGTACATAACCTACCCCGGTCACCAGGGGGTGTGGGAACGTCGAGAGATGTCGTGCGGTGTTCCGCAGGGATCGGTACTAGGGCCGCCCTTGTGGAACATCGGATACGATTACGTGCTGCGCGGCGACCTCCCTGACGGGGTCAGCGTGGTCTGCTACGCAGACGACACGCTGGTCCTGGCGCAGGGAGAGTCGTACCAGGCGGCGGTCGAACTAGCGACACGCGGGGTCGCGACGGTCGTTGGCAGGATCCAGGAGCTGGGACTCGAGGTGGCATTGCACAAGTCCGAGGCCATGTGCTTTCACGGCCCTCGGAACGCGCCACCACCGGGTTCCCGGCTAACGGTGGGAGGAGTCCACATCGGCGTCGGGTCAACGATGAAGTACCTGGGACTCGTTCTCGACAGCCGATGGGATTTCGACGAGCATTTCCGACGTCTGGCTCCCAAACTAAATCGGACTGGGGCTGCTCTCTCGCGGCTCCTGCCCAACCTTGGGGGTCCAGACGCCTCCTGCCGGAGGCTCTACGCGGGGATCGTTCGGTCCATGGCCCTTTATGGCGCGCCAGTGTGGGCGCCGGGGCTGCGGAAGCAGCCGGCGGCCCGGCTGAACGCGTGCCAGAGGGTCATGGCCATACGGATGGTACGAGGATACCGGACGATTTCCCGCGAAGCGGCGAGCCTTCTTGCTTGCCAGCGACCATGGGAACTGGAGGCAACAGTCCTTGCACTCATGCACGAACGGCGCATGGAGATGCAACGCCGGGGCGAAACTCCGCTGCCGCAACAAGTCGCGGCATGGCGGACAGAGTTCCGGCGAGTTCTCATGGAGAAATGGCGACAGCGACTGTCGCGACCCCGTGCTGGGCACGCCACAATTATGGCGGTAAGTCCCCTCTTTGAGGCGTGGTTGGAAAGACCTCACGGCGTCCTCACATTCCGCATGACGCAGGTCCTCACCGGACACGGTAAGTTCGGGAGGTTCCTGCACCGGATTCGTGCGGAAACGACGCCCGGGTGTCGCCACTGTGTGGCCCACCCGGAGGACACGGTGGAGCACACGGTGGAGGTGTGCCCCGCTTGGGCAGAGCAACGCCGTGACCTCGTGAGGGCAATCGGCGGCGGTGATCTCTCGCGCCGGGCCTTGGTTCAGGCCATGCTCCGGAGCGAGGAGGAGTGGCAGGCGGTCGCCTCTTTCTGCGAAGCAGTAATGCTAGCTAAGGAGGCGGCCGATCGCGTGAGGCAACGGTCCTTACGCTCCAACCGCCGCCGGGATTCCGATCCCGATTTCCGGCCACCGTAGGCGCGGGCTTGCAGACGGCGAGCAATGGGTGGCTCGCCGTCTGGCCGTCCGGTAACCGTCCGGACCGAGCCCAAGTCGTCGACGGCGCGTTTTGTTCCACGCGCGCCTCAAGGAGATGTCAGCAAATCGTAGGGGCCCAGCAGGGTCGAAGCCTACTGGGGCCACGGGTAGTGTGAAAGCGGAACCCGGGGCCCTGGGACGAAGGCAACGAAGGAACAGGAGTGGGTTTTTAGTCAGTAAGAGTCTGACACTATCTCCCGCTCCGCCCAAGAGCGGGGATGTCATTAGGATGATTTTCCCACCCAATAAAAAAAAAAAAAAAAAAAAAAACCCTCACCAGGTTATCGGTCCACCTGGGGGCCTTCCAATGCAAGGAACCATGTAACCCCTTCCGAAAATTTGGCCGTGTTATTTTAAAGTCAATAATTATATACACATAGGTGTATTTTTAAAATACACAATGCTATCTATCAAATTTAATATGAAGTTCAACTTTCATTGTCATCATTTTTTCTACTTTGAGTCTTTAGATGGCGTTGCGAGTTGCGTGTGGGCTCATATTTAACTTCTTGAAAACTTTAAATTCATACCGTTTGTATTTCATATGCTTTGTTTCATTGCGATGAAACAAAGCCCAAGTAATATATCAAGTTACACAGAATTTTAATGTATAAAAGCTATCTATATCGATTTCTAACATTTTGCGTGATACGCACACAACTAAAAACTTCTACAGATATATTATGTGTAGATATATAAACAAAATGTAAGCATGCAAAAATATATAAAAAAATCTTATTTACGGTGAAAAAATAAAACCAAAAATTTCGCAAGAGAGCCATATGGGATTCGAACAACCTATAAATTATACGCAAGTCTAGATACGAAACCACTGCGCTACGGTCTTCGGTGATTAAATTTTAAAATAGACGTTCTTATATTAACGTCATAATTGACTGGTTGGCTCCTTATCGATGATAGCGTGATGATTTTCGTTTCAGAAGTAATATTTGCAGCTAAATGGAATAATGTAATATTATTGTACGTGATTTTACTCGCCGCTTTGATTTTATTATGTGTTTTTCTTAGTTTTCACAAAATATTAAGAAGATATCGAATAGAAATGTCAATTTTGTTTCGAAAAAATGGTAAAAGTTAGTTTTATTACAAAAAAAAAGGATAAAATAATTACAAAATTTTTAACTGTAACTGGGGATCGAACTCGCGGCAAATGTCGTTCAATACCTACTTTTTGGATTTTTGCTCACCCCCCATAGCAAATAGCGTGATAATTTATAACCTATAAGTTGCCCTGACCTATAAGGATTATGTATGTAAAATTTGAACAGGATCGGTTCAGTAGTTTTTGCGCCAATTAATACCATCGCAAAATAATTTTACTGTTTTATTATATGTATAGATAAATAATAAGCACTACGATCAAAGAAGGTGGGTTCTCAGCTATCGCAAACACGGGACTGCGGAGGTGCCGTCCGGCCGTCTGGTCAAAACAATCCTGAATCGACGGCGCGTAGTATTCTACGCAGGACTCAAAGAGATGTGTAAATGGATAGGGCCTTCTAGGCCACTTCCATCATAACCAACTATCTTTCTCAACAACAGTACTTATGAAGAATTTGGGAGAGAATGCTTACATTGATTGTTGCAGTTTGATCATTTTGGGAGTTACTTGTTCATTTACCTATGATTTTTTTTGACGTGTATTTAACTGACGTCCCCGTATATCACACAAATGTTTTTTCGATAGTAGGAACTACCCTATGAAGAGTCTCCAACTTTTGAATGAACTTCGGCGACATCTTGTGCGTGTGTATCTCCGTCCAATCTAACTCGCATATGGATAGACCTCCACTGCATACTACACCGGGTCCTCCAGGCGACTCGCAAAATTGTAATATCAGGGTACTTCCAACCGAATCTGGAAAAGCAACCGTTTGAAACACCCACAACAATCCTGAGCTTGTGCATCCAAAAAACAATGAAATTACGGTAAACAAATGTAGCAGCCGTATTATCCCTGAGATTGGCCTCCCTCAGGGGGTTGTTCCAGTGTTGGTCACCATTCACTGCAAGAAGGTAACGTCCAGATGTCGACGCAAGGCTGCAAGGAATCTGAGATACATCATACGTTGTCGAACTATGATCAGAAAAACACATTCGATCCCGTTTTATATGAAGCAGTGACTGCAAATAATAAAACACGCCATTATTAGGCCGGAAGGTGCCATCATCCCGGAAGACACAGTGGAGCATACCGTGAAGGTGGGCCCCGCAAGGGTGGAGCACCACTTTGTCCTCGTGAAGGCAATCGGCGTCAGTGACGTCTCGCGCCGGGCTCTGGTTTGGGCGAGATTCAGAGCGAGGAGTAATGGCAGGCGGTCGCCTCCTTCTGCAAAGCCGTAATGCTAACGAAGGAGGAGGCCGCAAGCGTAAGGGAACGAACGTCCTCACGCCAATCCGAGATTCCGACCCCGACTACCAGCCACGGTAGACGCGGGCTTGTGGACGTCGAGCGATGGGTAGCTAGCCGTCCGGCCGTCCGGTAGTTGACCGAACTGAGCTCAGTCGTCAACAGCGCTTAGTGATCCACGCACTCCTCAAAGAGATGTTGCAAAGAGCAACTGAAGGAAACAGGTGTGGTTTTAGTCAGTAAAAGATTGATACGCCCTCTCGCTCCTATCAGAGCGAGAAAAGTCATTGGATGATTTCCAACCTTAAAAAAAAAGAAAAAGGTGCCATCATCATCATTATCATTTCAGCCGAAAGACGTCCACTGTTGGGCATAGGTCTCCCCAAGTGTCGCCATAATGACCGATCCATCCATCGGATTACGCGACCCTCACCAGGTTATCGGTCCACCTGGGAGCCTTCCAATGCAAGGCACCATGTAACCCCTTCCGAAAATTTGGCCGCGTTATTTTAAAGTCAATAATTAAATACACATACATAGGTACACATACACATACATTTACTTTTATCGCCTTTGGTTACAGTAAAAGTTGTTAAAAATGCCTCCGTCGAACACCAGTAGTTTTAAAATACACAATGCCATCTATCAAATTTAATATGAACTTCAACTTTCATTGTCATCATTTTTTCTACTTTGAGTCTTTAGATGGCGTTGCGAGTTGCGTGTGGTGTCATATTTAACTTCTTGAAAACTTTAAATTCATACCGTTTGTATTTCATATGCTTTGTTTCATTGAGATGAAACAAAGCCTAAGTAATATATCAAGTTACACAGAATTTTAATGTATAAAACATTTTGCGTGATACGCACACAACTAAAAACTTGTACAGATATATTATGTGTTATATAAAAAAAATGTAAGCATGCAAAAATATATATAAAAGTCTTATTTACAGTGAAAAAATAAAACCAAAAATTTCCCAAGAGATACATGGGATTCGAACAACCTATAAATGATACGCAAGTCTAGATACAAAACCACTGCGCTACGGTCTCCGATGATGAAAATTTAAAATAGACGTTCTTATATAAACGTCATAATTGACTGGTTGGCTCCTTATCGATGATAGCGTGATGATTTTCGTTTTAGAAGTAATATTTGCAGCTAAATGGAATAATTTAATATTATTGTACGTGATTTTACACGCCGCTTTGATTTTATTATGTGTTTTGATTAGTTTTTACAAAATATTAAGAAGATATCAAATAGAAATATCAATTTTGTTTCGAAAAAATGGTAAAAGTTAGTTTTATTACAAAAAAAAAGGATAAAATAATGACAAAATTTTTAACTGTAACTGGGGATCGAACTCGCGGCAAATGTCGTTCAATACCTACATTTTTGATTATTGCTCACCCCCCATAGGAAATAGCGTGATAATTTATAGCCTATAAGTTGCCCTGACCTATAAGGATTATGTATGCAAAATTTGAACAGGATCGGTTCAGTAGTTTTTGCGCCAATTAATACCACCGCAAAATAATTTTACTGTTTTATTATATGTAATATAATAGATTAATTACTTACCGCAAACAAAAATTCAAACATGCCACAAAAATTCAAATACCCACCAGTCCGCACTGGGCCTGCATTATGGATTATGGTACATTCGTTCTCCTAGAGAGGAGTGCAGCAGTGGGAACATTTTGTGCTCAGCCAGACTGTGTACTTCAATATGCAAGGAAAAATGCTTTGTTTTTATTCTATCTCTTGCAAAATATTTTTTTTAAAATGTTTTTCTTTCAATTGTTTTTAAATTAGGGATTGTAAAGACAAATTTTTGCCAGTGCTTATAAATACATTAAAAAATGTTCCTATTGTGGTCCTCTTAAGAAATGAGCATTAATTAGCAATAAAAATTAAAATTCCAAAATAATATAAATAATATACTTTTAATTTTATTTTCATCTAAAAATTGCAAGTGGGTCCCCTGGAACCATGCTTATAGTCGTTTTAGTCGATACGAAAGTTTTTTTTTTTCGCCACTATAATTAAAAGTTAAGTTAGTAACCCACCTGCATACATCGACATCAGCAGGCGTTGTTTATCCATAGAGGCAGACCCGAGCGGCTCTTTTAAAAGTATATAGTGATAAATGGAAATTCAATTATCCACCCAACAGACTACCAAACTCAATTTATTCGTTTAACAACAGATTGTTCAATTTAAGAATAGAATACTTAAACCTAGAATCGTATTCTGTGAGTTTTAGTTATTAAATTCAATTATAAATAAAATAAGCGGACTTTATTCTACAGCTCATAAATACTTAAGAGCAGTTATCCGTTAAAACCACGCAGAAGCCAAAATCAATGATTTTTGACGGACAATTATAATAATATTTTTTTTATATTTTTAAATGTTTTTTGTAAATTATTTTTTTAAGAAATATTTAAAAATGTAAATTATATGTAAATAAGAAGAATAAAGAGAATAATAATCTTTAATTTTTTACACAAATACACACATACATGTAACAGCCACAAGTAAATCTTAAACAAATATTTATGCTAGTGCCCCAAGGAATAACTATAATTAACTTATCAGTATTTAAGAACTAAAGGAAAATTGACTTTATTAACCTAGGATTATGAATAATTAGCGACTGGCCCGACCTAGGTTTATAAAACCTGTTACAAATGTTACATTGTAAACAATAACGTGTTAACAATAATGTGTTTAATTTCTAATTAAGATATTGACGTCATATTATTGGGAATTTTATAATCTAGTGTAAGGCACAAAAACATTTTAAACCAACCAAAAGGTCGTATAATTTTCCCATTAGAACAGTTCTTATCCAATTCGTTTTTAAAACTAGCGATCGACGGTCTACGCAGAGGCGAAATAGTAATTAAACCGTGTATGATAAACTTAAAACTATTTTACTTAAAAAAAAAAATGATAACATTAGTGCATTAACTAGTGCATGGATTTAAAAAAAAATACGATTGCTGTAAATTTTCATTCAAGAAAAGTAATCTCAAAATTATCATTTTTAGCCATTTTTCGAGATGTTAACGTGTTAATTTAGGATAAAATATGAGATATTTTTGTATTGTTTTTGACTTATTAATTGAACATGAAAGAAAAGGAAGTTAGTGATAGTATGACGGTTGTCAGGATAGAATGGAAGAAAAAAAGGTGTTGCGCCGACCCCAAACAAGATGCAAGGGCAGGAAGATGATGATGATGAATTGAACACAATCATTTACCATATAAGACATGGTACTATATTTCTTTTAAACTTTTTGTTTACACTTCAATTAATAATTTAGTATCACTATATAGGTATTAGACGCGGAATTGTCAGCGCCAATGCGTCCGTCGGAAATAATTAATTTTGGCTTCTGCGTGGTTTTAACGTATGAATGCTCTTAATGTTAAATAATATCGGCTTTAAGTATTATTTAAATGTTTAGGAGCTGGTTTTGCACTTTCGTAGCAGTAACATTTTATTAAGCCAATTTCATTATTAATTCCTTCACCTTTCACAAAACCTGTTTTTTTCCTAACCATAAAATGTTTGCAAGATTATTTATATTTTATGTGATCCGTAGAAGATTCATTGTTATATTCATACAATATTATGTCAGTCGTCGCATAATAATATAGTTTCTTACACAAGATGTATCGTCTCGACCTCGACATATTTCCTCCTTTTATAATATGTTGGTAATATTATTATACTATTGAACCGGCTTTGTCATTTTATTTAGTAAAGATATTTTCATTTTTAGAACACGCACACAATTGTCTGACCAAGATATTAGGGATGAAAGGTTCTTGTAAGTAAATAAAGTATGAAAACTTAGTTGAACTTTTTGGGATGTAAGTCAATGAAAGGGCAATTTTCAATATTATGATAATGTGGCATATGTACGCTGCTACATATATCGGCGCAAGGATGCCGATCATCATCTTAGTAAACTTCAGAATATAGATTAAAATTCTTTTAATCTTATTTTCGGCCAAACATTGAATGAAATAGCGGGCACTTTGCGGTTAACAAATTCGGTCGATTGAAAATATCTAAATAATTTAGTAAATAATAACTGAAATGATAAAGAAAAAAATATAATATTTGCATAACAAGTTAATATAAATAATCGAGTAACAGACTGTACCCCGATTTCTGATTTGTTGTCTGCATTTGAAGTTGATAATTTCTGAAAATCTACTTTAGCTTCAAATCCGTCAAAATTTGGCATCACATTAGGATTTGAGTCGTTTTTAACTCAAATTATTAAATTCATAAAACAGACTATTATCTTATTATTAATATAGAGCTCAATAATTAATCTGATATTTTCTTGTTTTATTTTTTTTGTGTTATTAACTTATCATAAATTTATTTCCTTTTGACAGGATAAACTTATATTGATTTAAGAACTGTATCATATAAAAAGTATTTTGCATGCCATAGTTAAGGTAAGTTAAGTATGCATCATCAAACTTGACAAAGACCTGTAACCTGTACCTACTTTCTGTGCAAATAAAGATCTATTCTATTCTATTCTATTCTATTCTAACCTTTTACTTCAATGCTAATATCTGTATGTTCTTTCATCTGTTAGCTACACATTAGTGGTTACATTAATGCATTCCACGTGTTTGGTGCTTAGCCACATTAATTCCGTTAATTAGCATAATTATCGGCTCAGTGATGCTCGATGGTTGATCATTGAATTTGTTGATTTCGTTGTATTGATTTAGGAATTAAATTAACTAAACGATATAATCTTGTTTATTCAGGGACTATTTACGCTTAAATACATGCTCACTGTGATAACAAGACAGTACAATAGGGAATGTGCAGTGGTGGGCGAGTGGTAACGGCCCTGAATTACGAGTTGTAGGTTGCGAGGGCAAACCCAGCAAAGCGCATTATTTTGTGTAAATTATTTCATTACTACTGCTCTCAAAACAACGGTTAAGAAAAACATCGTGAGAAAACCGCTATGTCCTAGAACCAAAAATTCGAAGACATGTGACATCCACCAACCCGCACTTGGCCCCGCATGGTTAATTACGGCCCATTTCCCCTCCTAGAGAGGAGGTCTGAGTCCAATAGTGGGAAAATTATAAGGCCGACTATGCTATGCTAATAGAGAATATGCATGAAAAAAGTATTTATTATCTAGCCAGTTTATCAATAAATATAAGTTCTCACTAATGGGGTTGTCTTCAACTTATTTAAACAAATTTTAGTAAACTATCCTGCTGATGTACCATCAGGCGGTCTCATAGAGAAGCTGTCGAGGCCAAATTATACCTTAATAATGAGTGAGGTCCAAACCTACAAGTATAATGTCATTTTATACTATTCAGAGGAATCCAAATTAAAACAAAAGGTTTTAGAGAATTTGAAATTAATACTCGTTTCCTTTCACTGTTGTAGTGAGTAAGATTCCTATATTATTCATGATATAGTAGGGATGGAACGGGTGTTGCTAAAAGAGTTATGAGTATACATGTGGATGGATGCAAAGGGGGAGTTTTGCTCTCCCTCCATCCAAAGAAAATATGGAAGAATTGTGTGAGAAGTGATATGAAAGAAAAGGGAGTTAGTGATAGCGTGACGAGTGGCAGGACAAATTGGAAGAAAAAAACGTGTTGCGCCGCGCCCAAATAAAACGGAATAAGGGCAGGAAGATGATGATAGTCATTTAATTTGCTTGTAGTTTCATGTAATGGAAGTGGCTTAAAACTATAGACTCTCCGTTTCTGTGCAAATTTCAAACTAGATGCTCAACTATACGTCTCACAAAGTTACGATACTTATACAAAACTTTGTATCTTGCATAAATTCGAGTCGTTATAAGATTATAAACTAGAATTTAACTTTTAAAAAAGTATAAGTAGAATAATCGAACAATTTTCTACTAACGTCAATAAATTACACATTTGTGGACATCTATTATTAATTATTATTTATTTCATTTATGATTATGATAGAGTATAATCATAAATTATATAAATCTTCTACAACGTACGAACTTAGTACATCACATGTTATTAAATTATTATAATATAAGATTGAAAACACATATCTATTAATAAGGTATTAACTAAAATAAAACAGATAAACAAATACACAAAAATATATATAATAATGACTTGGTAACGGTTGCGGCAGTCCGATGGATGCGAGACGCACAGAACCGTTCATTTTGGCGACACTTGGGGAGGCCTATATCCAGCAGTGGACGTCTTTCAGCTGAAATGATTATGATGATGATGATGATGATGATATATAATAAAAATGAAATCTAAATTACAAAACATATAAACTTACATTTGGTGCAATTTGCAAAGTCTTTGCTAAAGCAGTTAAACGACTATAAACCATGATGAATTACAACTTCGTTTCAGCGGAAAACAACGAAGATGGATAGCGACTGATTGTGAAAAATGCAAACTGAATAAACGATCGCATTACCGTAAATAGAAAAATACAAGTAGTTAGATATTTCATTGACTTTGCTTTGCCTTTTAAAATTATAATAATTCTGTTATATAAATGCTCAGTTTATGTGTACTATATTATTGTGTCTTCAAAGCTTGATTACTTATAAATTCTTTGCTCCGTTTAAATTAAAACTACTTCTCTTGAAAATCTTTAATATTTAACAAACCACAGTTTTCAACAGAGCAGAAGCTGAAGAAATCAGTATATACTGCTCTATAAATATTTGGGGTCCCTACATGTGTTTGCTCCCCTGTGAGACCTAAAAATCAACTTTATTTTTAGTAACACTCGATTTCTAATTTGAAGTTGAATATTTCTCAAACTCTACTTTAGTCTGAAAACCTGTTAAAATTTGGCTTTAAAGTAGGGTTCGAGATGTTGTTAAATCAAAATACTTAATTCCCCCACCGACCATGTTCCCACGTTGTCGTCGTGGTGGGGCTTGCGTGTCTCTATGACCTTGAGGGCTATGCCGGTAGAGCTACTCATGCCGGAAGGCCTCAAGCGAGAGACCAGACCAAGAGGAACACACAGGCGGAGTCCAGACGGACCGCCAAGGAGGGTGCACTGTCCAGAAGCATCGGCACCAACAGCTGTTGGTGTTTTTGGACAGTAATTTTGAGAGAGTGGGTTCGCCTCGGGTACGCGTCTGCTTATCAGACGTGACCACGATGGCGAACGTGTTATTGGGGACCCCACCCCAATGTAAAAAAAAGGCAAAGCTGTGTTCAGCACCAATATGGACGCGTCTCCCAAAGAACTATTACCCCAGGAGGGTACCGCCTGCACCGCAGGCGGAGAATCCCTCCCCGAGCAGAGCTCGGGCTGCCCCTCGTATTCTGGGGGGGGCAAAGAGCGCGTCAGGTCCCAAAAGGACCTGTTACCGTCCTTTGTGGACGCAAGGAGCCAGGGTGGCTCACCCATCGGAAGCGCGGAGTCCCTGGGACCTGTTCCCAGCACGTCCGCTGCGCCGGTGGGTCCTGCAGAGGCCGGCAGGAGCTTCGGCCTCAGGGAGGTGAGCGGAGACGCGGCGTCGGACTCCGATGCCGCGTCTTCGCTTGGATCGGAGAGGATGGAGGTGGAGGAGTCCACCTCCAAGACCCAGTTCCTCAAGCGCCGCATGTTGGGGGATGGCCGGAGGACATCCTCCGACGACGACGAACTGGGCGTATCGGCCCGCAAAGTCTCCACCGCTGTGCGGGGTGCGGGCCGAAAGATGGGGAAGGGGAGCCGGCGCAACGCCGAGGAAGTGGCCCGGCGATCCCTCAAAGTCGCCAGGGAGGGGTGCCACCTCGGGGCACTCAGTGGCCTGGTCGGCCCTCCGCAACCGGAGCCTTCGGGCAGTGAGCCAGAAGGTTTGGAGGAGGCGCTGAACAGGTTCACGGAGATCGTGGCAGCTGCCATATCAGGCGTGGCCAAAAAAAGGGAGAGGGTTGCCAAGAGGCGATCCATCTCCCAGGCCATGACCTCGATAACGGAGGCACTAGGTATCGTCCTGGAGCCGTTCAAGCGATCCCTCAATAAGAGGATTGAACGGCTCGAGGCGGACCTGGCCGGTCTCCGTGGATCTGGCCCTGAGGTGGCGCAGGTGGCGCAAAAAGGGGGATGCAAGCAGGGGCAGAGTCGGTCCCAGCCCTTGCCCCGGGCGGAGAGCGAGTTGCTGACCCTGCTGCGGCAGGAGCTGGCCGCCTTCCGGCAGCAGCAACTGGAACAGCAGCAGCAGTTCCAGGAGCGGGTCCAGCGGCAATTCGCTGTCCTGGAGGGCATAGTGCTGCGCCCCCCGCTTGCGGCCTCCGGCGTGAAAAGGGCGGTGTCGTACGCCGCCGCCGCCGCGGCCACGGCTGCTGCGCCAAAGGCGGGCCCGTCGGGGCAACCAGCGCGTGGAACCCAGGTGTCGGAGCCGGCGAGGCCGGTCCCGGCGCCCAAGCAGCAGCAGCGGCAGGGGAAACCTGCTCCTCCCCCGAAAGGCAGAGCGGTGCCTGCCGCTAAATCGGCGGGGCCTTCCGCGGCGGCGGCGACTAGGCCGCGCCTGCCGCCTCCCTTGCCTGAAGAACCCTCGGCTGGCGCCGAATGGACGGTCGCCGGTGCCAGCAGGAAGGCGGGCAAGGCGGCCAGAGCGGCGAAGAAGCGCGAGCGGCGGCAGCAGCGCAAGAAGCGGGCCATGGCAGCCAGGCTTCGCGCCCCAAATTCCGCAGCTGTAGTGATCACACTACAGCCAGCTGCGGAAAAGAAGGGCGTGAGCTATGACAAGGTCATGGCGAAGGCGAAGCAGGCGGTGGTGGATCACCTCGACGAGTTCGGAGCCTCTGAAGGCTTCCGAATGAGGCGCACCGCAACCGGGGCCCGAATATTGGAGGTCCCTGGTGCGGACAGCGGCCCTGCCGCGGACGCCCTGGCCGCAAGGATCAGGGCGTCCCTGGACGTCGAGGAGGTCCGAGTGTCCAGGCCCACAAAGTGCATGGACATGCGCATCATGGGCCTGGATGACTCTGTTAGGGTGGAAGAGGTGGTGGCCGCCGTCGTCAGGGCGGGAGGATGCCAGGCCGATCAAGTGCGGGCTGGCACCATCCGTGCTGACAGCACGGGCATGCGGGCCGTTACGGTCAGCTGCCCCGTGTCGGCGGCCAAAGCCATCACGGCTGTAGGCCGTAGGCTCTTGGTGGGCTGGGTCTCCGCGCAGGTAAAACTGCTGGAGCCCAGACCTCTGCGGTGTTACCGCTGCCACGTGGGGCACCACGTGGGGGCCCATTGCGCCGCGGAGGTGGACCGCAGCGACCGCTGCTACCAGTGCGGTCAGGCCGGTCACAAGGCCGTCGAATGCCGTGCAACGCCGCACTGCTACGCATGTGCGGCGGCAGGCAAGCCGGCCGACCACCGGGCTGGGGGCAGGTCCTGCGACCCCCCCGCCAAGGCCAAGGCCAAAGTTAAAAGGCCCGTCCACCCTGACGTACTAACCGCCGCAGCCGCCTCCTTGGCTGCCGCCGCTGTCGCCGTCGCACCCGCCGCGGCAGGGCCCTCACGGGGGGCTCGGGAGGAGACTGTAATGGACTGTCAATAACGACCCCATTACGTCTCCTCCAGGCGAACATCAACCACTGCGCCCCCGCTCAGGATCTGTTGCTCCAGAGCATGGCGCAGTGGTCGATCAATATCGCCGTGGTCTCCGAGCCGTACAATGTCCTGCCCAGGGGAGACTGGGTGCGGGACCTGGACGGCTCGGTGACCCTAATTTCGTCGGCCGCCGCCGGTACCCCGACCCTCGAGGCCGTCACGAGGGGACGGGGTTGCGTGGCAGCACGGTTCGGGGACATTGCAGTGGTAGGCGTCTACCTGTCCCCGAGCAGATCTCTCGGCGATCTTCACATCTCCCTAATGGAGCTGAAAGCCGTCGTCGCTGGGTTTGGTTCCCTCCCCGTGGTCGTTTGCGGGGACTTCAATGCCAAGAACTTGGCTTGGGGTTCCCGGCTCACGAACCAGTGGGGTCGGATGGTGGAGGACTGGGCTCTGGAGACGGGCCTGGTCGTCCTAAACCGGGGTTCTGTCCCCACGTGTGTGCGGATGCGGGGTGACTCAGTGGTGGACATCTCGTTCGCCAGCCCCGCTCTGTCGCCGCGTGTCGTCGACTGGCGCGTTATGGAGGGGGTGGAGACGTTTTTGGACCACCGGTACATCCGGTTCGACGTCTCCGCCCAAACCTCGATTGCGCCGGTCCGACAGAACCCTTGTGGTCCGCGGTGGGCGCTGAGGCAGATGGACCGGGAGCTCCTCCTGGAAGCCGCGACGGTACAGGCCTGGGTGCAAGCACCGGACAGGCCTGTCGACATAGACGTCGAGGCAGAGTGGTTCCGGGAGGCCATGTCGCAAATTTGCGACGCGGCAATGCCCCGAGTCCCTCCAGGACGTGCTCAGCGCCAGGTATACTGGTGGTCGCCGGAGATTGCGGCACTGCGCAACGCGTGCAATGCCGCGCGACGCCGGTATGCCAGATACCGCAGGCGCCGCATCCGTCCACCGGATGCGGAGGCCAGAGAGGCGGAGCTGTACGAGGGATACAGAGCGGCAAAGCGCACCCTCCGAGCGGAGATAAGGCGGGCCAAACTTGAGGCCCGCAACGTGTGGCTGGGGACTCTGAATGGGGACCCATGGGGACGCCCGTACAAATTGGTACGGGACAAACTCCGCCCCTGGGCTCCCCCGCTGACGCAGAGTCTCCGGCCCCAGCTCGTGGAGGGTGTGGTGAGCACTCTGTTCCCCACGCGAGGGGAACACTCTCCCCCGCCCATGGCTCCGCCACCAGCGGTGTCCGACGCGGACCACGATGGCGACGACGACGACAACGCTCCAGAGGTGACCGAGGTAGAGATGAGAGTGGCGGTACGAAGGCTGAGTGCCAAAAATACCGCCCCAGGACCCGACGGCTTGCCTGGGAAGGCATGGGTCCTGGCCATGGAGGCTCTCGGGCCTCGACTAAGAGGGCTCTTCAGCGCATGCATGGAGAGGGGCCAGTTCCCACTTCGCTGGAAGACGGGGAAACTGGTCCTCATCGCGAAGCCGGGGCGCCCCGCGGACTCTCCGTCCGCGTACCGGCCCATTGTGCTGCTCGACGAGGTGGGCAAGCTCTTTGAAAGAGTAATTGCAGACCGCCTCGTCGCACACCTAACACGGGTGGGGCCGGATCTGGCGGACGGCCAGTTCGGCTTTCGCAGGAGGCGCTCCACGGTGGACGCCATCATGTGCGTGCGAGCTCTCACGACAGGGGATGCAGTGGCCCAGGGCAGGTGTGTCGTGGCGGTGTCTCTGGACATCGCCAACGCCTTCAACTCCCTGCCTTGGAGTAGCATTGGGAGGGCACTCCGGTATCACCGGATGCCCGACTACCTCTGTCGTGTGGTCGAGGCGTACCTGTCAGACAGGTACATAACCTACCCCGGTCACCAGGGGGTGTGGGAACGTCGAGAGATGTCGTGCGGTGTTCCGCAGGGATCGGTACTAGGGCCGCCCTTGTGGAACATCGGATACGATTACGTTTTGCGCGGCGACCTCCCTGACGGGGTCAGCGTGGTCTGCTACGCAGACGACACGCTGGTCCTGGCGCAGGGAGAGTCGTACCAGGCGGCGGTCGAACTAGCGACACGCGGGGTCGCGACGGTCGTTGGCAGGATCCAGGAGCTGGGACTCGAGGTGGCATTGCACAAGTCCGAGGCCAAGTGCTTTCACGGCCCTCGGAACGCGCCACCACCGGGTTCCCGGCTAACGGTGGGAGGAGTCCACATCGGCGTCGGGTCAACGATGAAGTACCTGGGACTCGTTCTCGACAGCCGGTGGGATTTCGACGAGCACTTCCGACGTCTGGCTCCCAAACTAAATCGGACTGGGGCTGCCCTCGGGCGGCTCCTGCCCAACCTTGGGGGTCCAGACGCCTCCTGCCGGAAGCTCTACGCGGGGATCGTTCGGTCCATGGCCCTTTATGGCGCGCCGGTGTGGGCGCCGGGGCTGCGGAAGCAGCCGGCGGCCCGGCTGAACGCGTGCCAGAGGGTCATGGCCATACGGATGGTGCGAGGATACCGGACGATCTCCCGCGAAGCGGCGTGCCTTCTTGCTTGCCAGCGACCATGGGAACTGGAGGCAACAGTCCTTGCACTCATGCACGAACGGCGCATGGAGATGCAACGCCGGGGCGAAACTCCGCTGCCGCAACAAGTCGCGGCATGGCGGACAGAGTTCCGGCGAGTTCTCATGGAGAAATGGCGACAGCGACTGTCGCGACCCCGTGCTGGGCACGCCACAATTATGGCGGTAAGTCCCCTCTTTGAGGCGTGGTTGGAAAGACCTCACGGCGTCCTCACATTCCGCATGACGCAGGTCCTCACCGGACACGGTAAGTTCGGGAGGTTCCTGCACCGGATTCGTGCGGAAACGACGCCCGGGTGTCGCCACTGTGTGGCCCACCCGGAGGACACGGTGGAGCACACGGTGGAGGTGTGCCCCGCTTGGGCAGAGCAACGCCGTGACCTCGTGGGGGCAATCGGCGGCGGTGATCTCTCGCGCCGGGCCTTGGTTCAGGCCATGCTCCGGAGCGAGGAGGAGTGGCAGGCGGTCGCCTCCTTCTGCGAAGCAGTAATGCTAGCTAAGGAGGCGGCCGATCGCGTGAGGCAACGGTCCTTACGCTCCAACCGCCGCCGGGATTCCGATCCCGATTTCCGGCCACCGTAGGCGCGGGCTTGTAGACGGCGAGCAATGGGTGGCTCGCCGTCTGACCGTCCGGTAACCGTCCGGACCGAGCCCAAGTCGTCGACGGCGCGTATTGTTCCACGCGCGCCTCAAGGAGATGTCAGCAAATCGTAGGGGCCCAGCAGGGTCGAAGCCTACTGGGGCCACGGGTAGTGTGAAAGCGGAACCCGGGGCCCTGGGACGAAGGCAACGAAGGAACAGGAGTGGGTTTTTAGTCAGTAAGAGTCTGACACTATCTCCCGCTCCGCCCAAGAGCGGGGATGTCATTAGGATGATTTTCCCACCCAATAAAAAAAAAAAAAAAAAAAAAATACTTAATTCAGAAACTCGCCCTAAGCGGTTTTTTTTATAAAAAAAATCTAACCATTATTTCCAATTTGTCATGACTATGTAACACATCAGTCACATTGGACAGTTTTGCGATCTTCACACAATCTATGACATTATTATTATGTGATAGAATGGAAGAAAAAAACGTGTTGCGCCGAACCCAAATAAGATGGGACAAGGGCAGGAAGATGATGTTATAATCTTCTTATAATTTCAAATGGTTGTTTATTATCTCGTTTATATATATACTAGCTGTTGCCCGCGACTTCGTCCGCGTTAAGTTCGTAAAACTGTACAATCACTCTGTGCTTGCAATTCATTCCGAAAGCAACGCAATAATTTATTGTACTTTAACATAAAACGGGTAAAGGTAAAAATATCCGAATTGAGAACCTCCTCCTTTTTTAGAAGTCGGTTAAAAACGCAAATTACCTTCAGGAAACATGTTATGTACTCGTCCAGATCCAGATAAATGACCGTCACTGAATAGAAAGAGCATGTATGGGTCGTAGCAGTTGTCATTTCTGCCTACCCCAAGGGAAAAGGCATATGTATGCATGGACATATGTATGTTTCTGGTTTATGTTCTGGTAAAATATCATTGTATGATTTTAACCCCTCGCCACAGTGAGCACGCCACAATCAAATCGCAGCGGTAATGCCTGTCTTTGAGAAGTGTCTACAGAGGCGTCACGGCATCCTCTTTTTGTGCAGGACTCACCGGTTGTGGGTGTTTCGGAAGGTATCTGTGTCGAATTCAGCGGGAAGAAACACTCGAGTCTCACCATTGTGCGAATCGCCTGGAGAATACGATGGAGCATATGGTGGAAGTCAATCCCGCTTGGTCGGAGCGCCGGCGCCGCTTTGTCCTTATGGGGGCCATTGGTGGAGAAAATGACAACCAGTAGCCTCCTTCAGTGAAGCACTACGATCAAAGAAAGTGGCTGAAACTATGAGGGATAGGACATCCTGACTCCTCAGCGGTCGCTGCAAGGGACGCTCCGGGTGTTGAAAGCCGCAAGGCAATTCCCAGCCATTGCAAACACGGGATTGCGGTGGTGTTGTCCGGCCGTCTGGTCAAAGCAGTCCTGAATCGACGGCGCGTAGTATTCTACGCGCGACTCAAAGAGATTTCAGCAAATGGATAGGGCCCTCTAGGGCCGATGTCTGGTAGGGCTGCAAGATTGATCGAAAGAGTTATCTCCCATAACAATTTTCGCCTCAATAACTTTTCACTGAAGAGTTTAAGCAGTTAGACAGCTTTGATAGAGGTAAACGAAGGAGCATAATTGGGACACCGACCTTCAGCTGGATAACGTGCACTGATAGTGAAAAGCCTTAAGTGAATCCAAAAACTACCATCATCATCCGGCAGGCATTAAGTCCGCCGCTGTACATTTGTGCATAAAGGATTAAATAAATAAATCATCAACTATCTTCTTCCACAACAGTACTTATGAAGAATTTGCGAGAGCATGCTTGCATTGATTATTGCAGTTTGATCATTTTAAGCGTTAGAATTACTTGTTCATTTACCTAGGATACTTTGGTGTGTATTTAATTGATATCCCCGTATATAAGACAAATGTTTTTTCCATAGTGGGAACTACCTTATGAGGAGTCTCCAACTTATGAATGAAATACGGCGAAACCTTGTGCGCGTGCATCCCCGTTCAATCGAACTCGCATATTGATGGCCAAACCGAGAAACTACTGACACCGATTGCCTCTATGAGGACACGGCAGTTCACTCAAGATGGATAGACCTCCACCGCATGCTACACCGAGTCCTCCAGGCGATTCACAAAATGGTAATATCAGGGTACTTTCAACCGAACCCAGAACAGAAACAGTTCGAAACACCCACAACAGTCCTGAGCTTATCTATAAAACAATGAAATTACGGTTAACAAATGTAGCAGCCGATAAGTGTTATCCCTGAGACTGGCCTCCCTTAGAAGGTTGTTCCAGTGTTGGTCACCACTCATTGCAAAGAGGTAACGTCCAGATATCGACGTAAGGCTGCAAGGAATCTGAGATACATTATACGTTGTCGAACTGTGATCAGAAAAACACATTCGATCCCGTTTTATATGAAGCAGTGACTGTAAATAATAAAACACACCATTATTAATCCGCAAGGTGCCATCATGCCGGAGGACACAGTGGAGATGTGCCCTGCAAGAGCGGAGCACCGCCGTGTCCTCGTGGAGGTAATCGGCGTCAGTGACCTCTCGCGCCGGGCTCTGGTCCAACAGCATTCCGTCTTTGGAGGGTATCCATTGAATAATCACGGTCAATTAGCTTGCTACAATAATGGGAAAAAAATAATAAAAATAAGCAGTAGGATTGTTAAAAATGCCTCCGTCTTACACCAGTTTAACCATAACTGTAAACGTGGGCGACGGCCATTCTTCTGCCACTCAGAAAATTACGTAAAATACGCAATGCCATCTATCAAATTTAATATGAAGTTTAACCGTCATTGTCATCATTATTTCTACTTTGAGTCTTTAGATGGCGTTGCGAGTATCTGAATTGCTTATGGTGTCATATTTTACTTCTCGAAAACTTTGATTTCATACCGTTTGTCTTTCATATGCTTTGTTTCATTGCGATGAAACCAAGCCTAAGTAAGATAATTATCAAGTTCCACACAATTTAAATGTATAAAAGTTATCTACATCGATTTCTAAAATTAATAATACGCACTTCACTAAAAATTTCTACAGATATATTATATACGTAGATTTATAAAAAAAAAAATTCTAAGCATGCAAAAATATATAAAAAAATCTTATTCACGATGACAAAATAGAACAAAAATTTCTCCTAAGAGAACCGTATGGGATTTGAATCACCTTCACATTACATGAAAGTCTAGTTACGAAACCACTGTGCTGCAGTCTTCGATGAATAAACTATAAAATAGACGTTCTTATATAAAC
Source organism: Mythimna vitellina (assembly GCA_949316375.1). NCBI lineage: Eukaryota > Metazoa > Arthropoda > Insecta > Lepidoptera > Noctuidae > Mythimna > Mythimna vitellina. Next base: position 7,670,079 of record OX438703.1, on the reverse strand, counting down.
GTTATAATTGACTGGTTGGCTCCCTAACGATGATAGCGTGATGATTTTCGTTTTAGAAGTTAAATTTGCAGCTAAATGGAATAATGTAATAATATGTGTACGTGATTTTACTCGTCGCTTTGATTTTATTATGTGTTTTGATTAGTTTTTACAAAATATTTAGAAGATATCGAATAGAAATGTCAATTTTATTTTGAAAAAATGGTAAAAGTTATTTTAATACAAAAAAATAAGACAAAATAATGACAAAATTTTTAACTGTAGCTGGGAATTGAACTCGCGGCAAATGTCGTTCGATAACTACATTTTGGATTATTGCTCACCCCCCGTAGCAAATAGCGTGATAGTTTATAGCCTATCAGTTGCCCTGACCTATAAGGATTATGTATGCAAAATTTGAACAGGATCGGTTCAGTAGTTTTTGCGCCAATTAATACCATCACAAAAGAATTTTACTGTTTTATTATATGTATATAGATTGTCGTTGATCTGTTCAAGCTTTTATTTTTTTCAACAACGGTATCCTTTGATGTACCAACTCCAACTAGAGTGAGTACCCTTATTATATGCAGCATCACTAATATATTATGTCTTTAACTATGAAATTTTCATTTTTTTAAACGGTTTGCTTTGAAGTGTTATATCTTTGGATTGACTTGGAATTATAAATTCAACTAAACTTTATATTACAGGTACGTTATTCTTTTTCCGAAATTAAGTATTTATTAGATTCTTCGTGTTTTATATTTTCTGTAATATCGCAGTTCTTATAACCATGAAAGCTAATAAAAAAGTGCTTTTTTCATATTAAGGTTTCCAACGTAGAAACTATGCATTTCGAAGCGCAAGCAATATCAATTACGTATACCTACGACTTTCTTCTAGCAAAAGAACTTTGTGCTCTTAGTTTAATTGCTTTCGTTTCGAAAATTTTGTCTTATTGCCGCACTGAGGAGAAAAGTAATTTGTGAGATAAAACTTTCCAAGTGAAAGTGATTGAAACAAAAATAGACATCCCATTTATTAACAGTTTTAAGACTGTATACATGATCCATATTTCATACCGCTTGAGACGCATTGTTTCCACGGTAGAACTCATATTACAAAATAATGCGAATTTTCTTATATTTCATACAACAATAGTTACAAGTACTGCGATATTACAAAAAATACAAAACACAAAGAAACCAATAAATACCTAATTTTGAAAAAAGAATAACGTACCTTTAATATATAATTTATTTGGAGTTATAATTCCAAATCAATCTGAAGATATCATTATTTAAATATCCTATTTTAACAACCCTAATACATTTGGCTGCCCTATTTTATAAGCGACTTTACGTGCTTGACTTCAAATTTTACCCTAATATGACGGTACAAATTTATTATATTATGGGTCAATGCTTTCACCCATAGCCATATAAAACGCCATAAAAATCTGCAGATAATTGAAAAGCTGGGCGCTATGACTTTTCCTAAAAGCGTAGTTTTTTTTTCTATTTGTACCGTAAAAATTTACTGTTAAAATAAAAAGGACAAAAACATTTTACCAGGAACAGAAAAATTTAAAGATTTCTATGTGGCTATATAAATGTATTCCGAGGGGATTTCCACATATGTTCAGGGATAAAAGCAACCATTGCGGACGAGTTAAATCATGCGTATGCGAACTGAACGATGTTTTATTGAATCTTGACGGGTTCAGAAAAGGACGTGAAGTAAGAAGAACAACGTTATAAAGTAAAAAAAAAATTTTTTTTTTTTTTTGGGTGGAATTTCATGAAATAGCTTCTCAAGCTCAACTCAGAGTGAGAGAGGGAGTATCAGATTTTTACCAACTAAAATCTACTCATATTCCTTCAGTTACCCTATACGTTCCTAGTCTAGACTTTTTCAACAAATACCGTTACCAAAAAAAATGATAGAAGCGCACGTGGGACACTACACGTGCCGTTAAATTAGGCGTGGTCTTTATGAGACAGCGAGCTACGAGTACTATTGAAAGGAAAAAAAGCTGTTTATTTGACACACAAATCATACATTTTAAATTAAATATTTAAAAAAAAATACAACAACAACAATGTGTCTCACGGGTGTGCCAAATAGGTCCAGTTCAGCATAATGCCTGACCAATACGTAGCAGTTGTCTGTTGCTCACCGTCCAATAACCCTTGCCACAAAATAGATAGCTACAGAATTCAATCTACATACAAAGCGTGCTCGAGCAACGCACATATAGACACCGCTCACGGACACGATATCTCAGCTCAATTCAGCTCAATGCGAGCTCGAGTCCTATCCGTTTGAGACATGCGTTTGTGAACTTTTTTGTGGAAAAATAGACCAACAAAAAAAAACCTTATTCTAACTGTTGTTTAAATTCAACATCAAACAGTGAATTGACGTTTTTTAGGCTACCAGTTGTTTCAGAGAGGTAAGTAGATATTTGCTTGTATTTTGATAGTTTGTTTTAACGTAACACAGAACAAGCCTCGCGCCGAGTAAGAGAAGATGATTTTGTGGCCATGTAATATTTTTAGAATTCAGATTAGATAGGCATTTATCACTGCGACCAGTCGCACTCGGACAGTTCGGCGCCACGCGCTGACCCTAGCGCGAACGCCGAGAGTAGGTATGAAAAGTGAAGTATAAACATGAGATTGACTTCTATACCTACCTATTTTGTGCCCATGTCTTCAGTGACCGGGAATTACGGTGCGACTTCCGACGCCCAGAGCGTCTGCATTTGGTATTGGCATTTGGTCGTGAATGAGATACCGCGTACTCAAATGTGTGGTACCTAAATTAAATTTAGCACTGGATAGATAGTAGAATTTTGATATATGTTTAAATTGTATGTCATCTAAACTTAATTATACACATAAAAATAATTGTTTTATAAATTCCATACATATACTTGATTTTGTTATTTCTTCGTTTGCATTTTGTTTGAAAAGTTTTTGATGTGTAAGCATAAGATGCTTACACTCAAAAATGCTGAATTCTCTAGAGATGCCATGAGATGGAAACAGTATGGGTCACTTTAGGTCTCTAGAGATGTCGTTTGATGTAAAAACAGTGAAAAGGTGACCGGATTAGCTGTAAGGTTTGTAGGTCTGAAGAATTTAATGTACTTTATATTTTCAAAAAAATATTTTTGTTTGATTTGAATTTATGTGGAGCTTTTTGTGTGTTTTAAAAATATACACGGGTAAGCAATTATCTTTTAGAGAGATAGATAAAAAAGAGGTGGAGAGAAGGATCGGTTCCGCATGGAAACGATTTTGGTCATTAGAACACATAATGAAATCTAAATTGTCTACCGAACTAAAAAAGAAAGTACTAGAATCTTGTGTGCTGCCCTGCCTCACATATAACTGCCAGACATGGTGCACAGAGAAAACGGCTAGCAAAATTCGAATCTGTTAAAGAGCGATGGAAAGGAGTATACTGAACCTTTAACTTTCGGATAAGGTGAAGAACACTGAAATTCGCAAGCGAACACAGAGCACAGAAACAATATGCCATGTAAGAACATTGAAATGGAAATGGGCGGGTCACCTGTCTCGCCGCTGTGAATATGGAAGATGGACAAAGAGAGTAACAAGGTGGAGAGGGCCCAGCACTGGCAGGCGACGTGTAGACCGTCCGTTAAAGCGCTGGGCGGATGACATCCGTGTTGTCGTTGGTGAGAGCTGAATGAGGGAAGCTCAAGATAGAGAAAAATGGTCTAGTCTGGAGGAGGCCTTTACCCGCACAGGGGTTCCCTTTAATTGAATCCTATACATATAATATAATTAAAGTCAATTACATGAAACATTTTTATTCAATAAAAATTATAGGTGCATGTTTCAATAAATGTATAATTAATTAATTAATAAAATTCATATATATTATAAACTATAATCAATTGTAATGTATTGCTAATTGGAGTAATATTTATTGGAGTATTATTATTAAGGGAATTAAATAAAAGGCTTATTTTTTATGTGTTTTAATTACGAACATCACAAATTTTGAATAGTTTCAGTTAAAAATGAGGCGCGTTTCCAAACTTTCTCAAAAATTAACTTAATTGTATGTCTTCGTATTATAAAAGTAGGTTTCTTAAGGCTACACACAGTAAAATATATTTTACCTAAAAGGCATATGTACATCTATTCAATTTATCCTCTTTGCATAATGGGTTACAATTATACCCTCATCACGTTGTAGCATCAATATGTAGTTTAACACGCTGTGGATTAGTGAGCAAAAGTTTACCTCTGTGAACTCAAGCATTAAGTTAGCAAACGCATCTGTCCCTCGAGACTGACCTGTTAGCAGCCGTCTGTAGTGAAACAAAGTTCTCGCAATCAAACTGCAGGAAACAACGGATTTATTTCTAAAACAAAGCGTTTGGATTCTATTGCCAGCTGTACACTATCTATACTTTTTATATAACAAAGAGACAAGATATGTAAATGTAATTTATTACGAAGAACATTATAAATACGTCATTATTATTTCAGACGAAAATCTTCCACTGATGGACAGAGGCCGCCGTCTACCAAGTGGCGCAATAACAACCAGCCCTGGTTCAGGTCATAGTCCGGAGCAATGGCCGTTCGGCCGTCCGGTAACCGGTTAGCGCGTCGTTGAGAGCCGCGTAGTGTTCCAAGCGCACCTCAAAGATATGTCAGCAAAACTGCCGGGAATTTCTGAAAAGAAAACTTGCAATCCTAGAACGCAAAAGGCAACTGAAAGACCTTAAGGGTTGGTCAGTAAAAATCTGACCGCCCTAGATTGAGACAAGTGATTTGATAATTACCCAACGTGAAAAAAACCCACGTCAGTCCAGCTTTTGGTAGGCCCACCAACGCTGTGTCTTCCAGTACGCGATAGCCACGTACGATAAACTAATTTCTTACTAGTACGTTTTTATTTTCCTTGCATGAAAATAATGGAGGAAAGAACTTAAATATCTTTGAATATTTAAGTTCTTTCCTCCATTATTTTTCTTTATATGCAATTTTACTCGAAAGTGGTTGGTCACAGAAGTTAAAAAACTCGGCTATGATAATATCATAAAATTGCATTTCTTTCGTTTATTACGACAATAATTTATTTTATTATACTATTGAGTTACTTGCTTGTGTACAATGCCTGGGAAGATAATATGTATTAAGAGGCTTGATATTTCTTTCGGAAATAAAGCGAAACCCATTGTGTTTTATTTTATTCGACAAAGTAAAGTTGAAATCGATGTTTACCGCAATCGGTGACCTAGGGATGTGAAATAAGTTATGTGAATTAGGCCTGATTTTTTAATAGTTAGATAGCAGGCTGTTATCTAATGAATAAATATGGCGTTTTGGCATATTTTCTATACAAAAGCTGTCAAACCGCCATTTTTATTCCTGAGTAAAAAAATATCTGGTTATTAAACAATCCTCCCTTAGCGAATCAACTACTGTTTTTTTTTTTGTAAAAGAGATATTTTTTTGGATTGATATAAACCAGTGCTTGACTGCAATCTCACCTGATGGCAAGCAGTGATGCAATCATTGATGGTGAGACGCACTAGTTTATAAAGAAACAAATACGGTATTAAATCCGACCATGTTGCCAGTACTAAAGTTGCACTATAGACCTGTGCTCATATATAGACCACGATAGTACATTTACAATATACAATGATGTGTTTCTCTATTCAGGAACAGCCTGAGCTATGTATATTTTTTGTCACCTCAAATTTCATTTTTTTTAAGTATCAATATATTCCTTTTTTTTATTGGGTTGCAAAATCATCTTATGACAAATCTCGCTCTTGGGTCGGAGCGTGAGATAGTGTCAGACTTTTACTGACTAAAAACACACTCCTGTTCCTTCTTTGCCTTCGTCCCAAGGCCTCAGGTTTCGCTTTTACACTACCCGTGGCTCAGTAGGCTTCAAACCTGCTGGGCCCCTACGATTTGCTGACATCTCCTTGAGGCGCGCGTGGAACAGTACGCGCCGTCGACGACTTGGGTTCGGTCCAGACGGTTATCGGACGGTCGGACGGCGAGCCACCCATTGCTCGCAGTCCGCAATCATTATATACTTACAAAAAAACTGAATAGCATAGAAGAATGAAGTTGTTAAAAGGCCCGTACAAATACGAGATAACACATAAACTGCAGTATGACGTCACAGTAACGTAGAACATTCCCAAATTTACATAAATTTACTCTCGTTCTCACTGCGGATCATATTTCCAAAGACACGTGAAAGTGTTAGAAACGTCGACATGTTACTCACATGAGAGCTTTGACGATCTTTGTCATTTTACATTTTCCTCTGCAAGAAAAATAACGATGGGAGAAATCCTTTGAAGTGTTGTAGCATTCTCGTTCAAAGGTTTACTTTTGAAGGCATTAAAGCTCTGAAAAAGAATAAAACGTATCTACATCATCGGTTTCCTTCATGTTGCTAACAAAGAATATTTTAATTGCATCGTAAATCTTGTTTTATATCATTAACAGGTACCTGTTTTTGGTTTGAAATCTCCAAAACAAATGACGCTTGAGTTCTGTCAAAACAACCGTTTATTTTTTATTTTTTTATTCATCCTTCGCGTACCCCATATTAAACGGCCAGGTGACGTCTGTTCGGTGTCAAATTAATAAACGGATCACTTGTCGCTACCTCGTGTCGGGAATTTCGTGGTATATACATCTGTGTATTTTATTTATCACATCCTTTGTGCGATAACGCTCTCAAGATGTGCCAGATACGGTTAAAAGAGTTTTGCTCTGAAAGAAAATTGTCGAAATCTGCACAAACAATGTCTTGTTTTTTTAGGGTTCCGTACCTCAAAAGAGAAAAACGGAACCCTTATTGAATCCCTTTGTTGTCCGTCTGTCTGTCTGTGACCCAGTACTCCCGAAACTGAGAAATTGTTTAGCTTAGTTGACACAAACTAAAAGAACGTAACGTAAAGTACGTACGTAAGTGCCTACGCAATAGTCATTCGGCACGTAAGTTAGCCAAATATTTTGTAGTCCCTTACTAAGCTAAGGCTAAGCTACGTTACCGCTCGCAGTTTCATACTTTTTTATATGCGCAAACTTCTTGCACTAAAAAAATCTTTAGCCAACTCACGTGGCGCTGACCTAACTATGTTTCCTGTAGTTTTAGCTTTTACTTTATAAATAAAATAAAAATGTGAAAAAAATAATTTCATTATAATTAAAATAATTTGTAAGAATAGTTACAAACCCCTCTCATTTCAGTAAAACACCATAGCTCCTCAAATGCCGTAAGACAAAAAATATACTTAGAGCGTATACAAAATTCAGTAAAGTATGAAAAAAAGCGAAAAAAAAACATCAAAAGAGATACATTAAAAAAATATATAAATGGCGCTTTCACCTATAAAAATGAATGGTTAATCTTTTGTTATTCCTATTATAACTTTATTCCGTTTTTATTAATAAGAGAATAGAAATTTTTTTTACTAATTTAAATAAAACTGCTTAACCAAATATAATCATATGTTTTATTCACCCAATCCATGTGTACTATACTAGATGACATTAGTTTCGTGACGGACATTCACAGTATCGTTTACCTATCAGTTTAGTTACAAATTTAGTTACTATTTTTCTGCATAGCATAGCATAGTCGGCTTTATAATGTTCCCACATTAGGGACTCAGACCTCCTCTCTAGGAGAGGGAATGGGCTGTAATCCACCACGCGGGCCCAGTACAGGTCGGTGGATGTCACATGTCTTCGAATTTTTGGGTCTAGGATGTGCCGGTTTCCTCACGATGTTTTCCTTCACCGTTTTGAGAGCAGTGGTGATGAAATAAATTACACAAAGTAATGCGCCTGGCTGGGTTTGAACCCGCGACTTACAACTTGTAAGTCGGGGCCGTTACCACTCGGCCACCACTGCTCCCATTCTTTTTCTGAATACGACCCAAATACTGATCACCACGACCGCATAAAATTGTACTACCAAACACCAACAAAGAACCGAAGTTATAATCTTTGAACCTTTGACTTCAAAATTCTTTTATAATAACCAAATCTTTTGTAAGAAATATTATTATTTTATAAGGTCAGGTTCTAATTAGAACAACAGGTAAGTTCAGATTGAGCATAAATATTACGGCTAGCTTCGTTAATATTTTATTATTATATACAAGTTATTAAAAAACACCGGAGCGTAGGTACTTATTGAACATTTTTGAATAATTTGCCGCGTGCTGAAATTCAAATTGATGAAGCAAATATTTAGGCATTACGTACTCAGGTGACTGAATTTCATCATCATCGTCATTTCAGCCGAAAGACGTCTACTGTTGGACATAGGCTGCCTCCAAGTGTTACCACACTGAGCGGTCCTGTGCGTCTCGCATCCATCGGATTCCCGCAATCCTTACCAGGTCATCAGGTCCACCTCGTAGGCCTTCCAACGCTACGTCTTCCGGTACGTGGTCGCCATTCCAGAACTTTTCGGCCCCAACAGCCACCTGTTCTGCGAGCAATGTGCGTTACCCATTGCCACTCAAGTTTGACTATTTTTTGTCTATGTCAGTGTGGTGTCGGTAATGAATTTAATTCAATTCAAATATTACCTCAAAAAAAAAATAGGCAAATATTAAATTTAAAAAAAAAAATTAAATAAATATTAAATATTTAATTTAAAAATATTAAATTTGCCTATTTTTTTTGAGGTGGTATATCATCTAATGACTTTTCTCGCTTCACGTGTCAGACTTTTACTGACTGAAATCGCACCTGTGTTCTTCAGTTGCCCTTTTCGATCTAGAACAACAGGTTTCTATTTCAGAATTTCCCCGTGTTCCTAGTAGACATCGGCCCTGCTGGGCCCTACGGTTTTGCTGAGATTTCTTTGAGGCACGTGTAGAACACAACGTGCTGTCGACGACTCGAGCTCAGTCGGGACCATTGCTTGTCGTCCGATAGCCTGTGCCTACGATGGCCGAGAATCGCCCTGCGAGTGACGTCCAAACGCCCGACGGAGCGTACCTTTTTACAGTCAGCGAGATAATTACAGGCGATCAATTAATTTTGATAAGACTTTACTTGATATAAAAAACAGTAATGAACTTATGAACGAATAGAATGTACCTATAATTTATTGGTAAATAATCAATCGAAGAAATATGATTGAATTTTGAATATTCATTAACTGCATCAAACTTAATGTAAACTTAATGGCGAATTTGCAAATTATTTAGGTAACGTTTTTTTAAGTCGACACAAATTCGACTTGACTATCTGTAAAATATAAATCTTCAGCCTCAAAACACTAGTGTTTTGCTCCAAATATTTAGATTCAAAAATCCTTCGAAAAAATTGAATAGTCTAGCTAGACAATAAGAACATAAAATCTCGCGTAACTTTACGACTTTTCTTATTCTTATGTCAAACATGATTCCAAGTTTCTATACGGCTTGTCATTTTGTACATCGCGTATGTTATCTTCAGTCGTCAGGTGTATGTATGCCATATTTTCTATAGTCTATTCCAGAGTGATTCCAGATAATGTAGTACGTGTGCAAATGTCATGTTTATGTTTTTTAACGCATATATTCGTGACGTACGTTAGATAAAACTTCGTAAAGTTTTGAAAATATAGCTGACATATTTTCGCAAAAATTCTAACGTGAAACTTAGGAACATTATAGATTAGTATATCAAAAGATTAAACTACGAGTGATCCCTTTCTAAAGTAATATTTATTTATTTCATTGTATATTTTTTGTATATACACAACATAATATATATAAGGAAGAAAACTTATAATTAAAACATACAATGGGCAGCCTTATCGCACTCCAAAATCTCTTAGAAGCAACCTGGTTAATACTAGTAATACTGCATTACCATCACCATATTTTATGTTATTATAATTTGCTCCAAGTTTAATTGAGATACTTTATATATTGCAACCTGAAAACTTTTCGTGAAATGTTGCTATGTAACATAGTCCTAAGTCTTATTTACTAACAATAACTTGTATTTCTTTATATTATGTAAGTTTGTAAGGTATAGCTCTGATAATAAATGATTTATTTTTGTTTTCATAAAGTAGGCACAATATTTGTTCTTGATTTTGTTTAGTTATTAATAAATCTGCTAACAAAATATTTATGTAAAAAAAAGTCGTATCCAAATTGGTTTACCCATTTAAAAGCACACAAACAGACACAGAGTCACAGATAGACAATAACACACATAGTTGTCAAACTTAAAACACTCCTCTTTTTACAATGGGTATTAAAAACAAAAACAAGACATCTCAAACTGCAGATGGTCTCTCTACAAAAACGTTTTCCTCCAAACAGGTTTTCTGTTCCATTTACTTGAACACTTCGAGTTTATTCCGGGAACGTCGTCAAGACAAATGTGCAGCAAACTGCCATTGAATGAGTCTATACATCTCAGGGACTGTTTTAGAATGTTGATAAAATGTAAAAAGCCCTAACAACGGAAGGGTCTGCCTCATAAACTTGTCCTTTGAGATTTCAGGTTTTCTTTTAGCTTTTTTTCCCAAAGTTTTTAGTGATTCTGTCACTTTTTCTTATTTCTATTTTCCTAGTCCATTCGAAAGATACCTAGTTTATCTCTAAAGGATATTTGATGAAAAAAATTGGTAGATAGGTATCTGATCAACCTTTTCTGTGTAAATACAGAAATCATTTTATTTTAAGAATGTAGGTACACAATATGTCTAGAAAGCAACAAAAATGGCCTTGCCGGCTACTCACTGCGAAGAAAACCATAATCAAATACACACATACATTTATGTAACCGGCCATAATCAAATACACACATAAATTATAGAATGAACTAGTTTCATCTAGGTCATCATCACGTGCGCTGGGTGGTTATAAAAAAACCAGGTAAGTACCCGGTTTTTTATACCAAATTTACACCTTTTTTTAGTATGACCCCGTTATTGAAATACTGAAAAAAGTAGTTCTTTTTACGAGGCCTGCTTATCTAATCCATGTAAAAAATTGGGCCAGTGCGAGTCGGACTCGCAAACCGAGGGTTACGAATATACTTTTATATGAAAACAGATCAATTCCCGAATTAAGTTACTAAGATTTTGCCGAATCGAGATGTGACGTAACTATAAAATTACAGTTTTCTGATTTTTCCTATATTTGTGCTATAAGACCTTGCTTCATGCCAAATTTCAGGATTCAACAATTTCAATTCAGGAGGTCAACGTGAAGTAACCTATGAATTTTGATTCCGTTGTGAGTGTCGAAATACATTTATTTGCGACATAAACGGCCTTATCTTTTTTTTCCGTTAACTCAGAAGTTTGATTTTTTCACAGCTTTAAGGGACCGCAGACTTGAGTATATAGTTATAATTTCAACTCGATACCTTCTCGAGTTCCTGAGATAAAGGGTCTTGACAGACAGACGGACGTCAAAGTGATCCTACAAGTGTTCTGGTTTTTCCTTTTGAGGCACGGAACCCTAAAAATAACCTAGATAAACTTCTAAAAAAACTCGAGTGATTGCAGAATTTGTGCATCCGTTTTATTTTTGGCCTCCGCAAATCCGATCATGTGTCGGAGTTTCAGACCAGGTTAAGGTTGTAGGTAAGGCTGCCAATTCAGCGTCGGCGAGATATCCACATTCTATCCCTTCTCTTTACTATCCTGCACAATCCCAATGCTCCTCAATACCTTCGTGAACGCTTTGAGTACCTTGTGCCAAGGGGTAAACCTTGTCGCACTATTAACTCTCTTTAACTTCGTACTCCGCCTCACACTTCCAGCAGCTGTGATGGCTCCTTTACTGTAACTGCAGTGCGTCTCTGGAACGCTCTCTCACATTCCTTTCGCGACAGTCCTTTTCTGGATGTCTTTAAGAGGAAAATTAAAGAGCACTTCCTTTTTCAATTGACATAATATTAGTATATATTATTGTATATATTACATATATATATTAGACGTATTTATATAGATTTATGTTGTTTACTGGATCCCACCCTCGAATGTGATCTCTCTGTCACTCAAAGGTTTGCTGGGAGAAAACTCATTGTTGAGTTAAGCTCGTCTTTGTATCTCAAAAATCAAAATATTAAATTAATGTGTTAAAGTTAAGTTCTTTTTTTTGTGTGTACAATAAAGAATAACAAAAAAAATTACCTCACCTATCTGAGTCGAGGTGTGCTAAAATTCCGAGCTCGCTTCGCTCGCTCTTGGACTAATATCGCGGGTTTGGCGTAGTGTGAACTAGTTCATCCTAAAAATGGGTTTAACCGGTAACACATATATACCAACTCAATTACTGGATACGATTCAAATTCCTTTAAAGTAACGCCAAAACATGGCTTCCTTGACTTTAAGAGCTGAAATCAAATGTTCCGTCTGTCACATTAGTTGGAAATATATTTTACGTTCACCGCAGCACCGGAGTCAACGCTGCGCTACAATATATTACGGACGTGTTTCACAGACTGCGCACTTTTCTATCTCTTCTGCACATACGAGCTGTGTGCAAATGATAGCCATATGTTTAATTCAAAAAATAGACACTGAAATATTTTGTGGCACCATAGAAAAAATCAAAGGTTTTTTTTTTATTAATGGTAGGCTCGTGTTTGACCACCGTCTCACCTGATGGTAAGCGATGATGACGATGGAGCACGCTTGCCTAGAAGTAACCTATTCACTCTTGACTTAAAGACCCCTAAGTGCAGCTATCAGGAAACACAAACTCCGGCAAGGAATTCCACTCCTTGACTGTACGCATAACAAATGTGTTCTCAAAACGCTTTGTGCGTATGGGTGGGATGTCCACCATGTACCGGTGGCGCAACGCCGTACGTCTAGTGGTCCGATGATGATGGTTTTTAATCGGATTTGCTATTATGTAAACAATTCTGAAACTTGACAAAACAAAAAATCAACAAAAAGCATGTAAAATATTGTAGTCACAGTTTTGTCACTCCCAAAAACTCTTAGTAAAGAATGTTGCGTATTTTTTTTGGCGGAAGATGACCAAATAACTTATCTCGGTCTGGGTGAAGCAACAAGGAGTATAAGACTTTAATTGATGGGAACCTTCCTGTATTTCTTATGTAGCCTTTTGCATTCCAGCTTTGGCAAATATACAGCAAATTATGCTATAGCAACAATAATATGCATACAATACATTTGCAATGTCTCAAAACAGAAAATAATTCAGTTCAAACCTTGATTAAAATATTGTAAAAAATAGAATTAAAGTTCTTTATGTTGTTCATGGTCCAGCTCCATTACCACCGGGGTGTACAAATTGATTAGTTTGGAAATTATTATTATAATTATTTTATGTTTTATTTTTGTAATTGTAAAATATTATAAGTACCTGTTGTATAATATAGAAGCCTTTTTTTAATTTGTAAATGTGAATAACATGGAGCTATTTTATGGTTTTTAGGTTAGTTTTGGACTTGTTTGACATAAATGAGCATGACAGTTGAGAGTATATCATGCTCACTCAAATATCTCACTGATGTTGGCGTGTGTTGGACGTCATGTCCGTGAACGGGTGCTGTCAGTTGAGATTAATCATCAAAATAGCAACTGGCAGCTAAGAGCTGCCAGTTGCTATTTTTATATCTATATTTAGTTTTAATTTTTACTTTATTTACATTGTTCTCACATGATAGCGACAAGAAACATGTATCAAAGATATTTGTAATTACAATACACCATAAAGATCTACGCTTTGGAAGGTGCAATTAGCATCATTTTGTCTGACTGACTGACTTCTTGACATTTCAAAAGTGCCTGTAAATATTTTATCTATACATATAATAAAACAGTAAAATTCTTTTGTGATGGTATTAATTGGCGCAAAAACTACTGAACCGATCCTGTTCAAATTTTGCATACATAATCCTTATAGGTCAGGGCAACTGATAGGCTATAAACTATCACGCTATTTGCTACGGGGGGTGAGCAATAATCCAAAATGTAGTTATTGAACGACATTTGCCGCAAGTTCAATTCCCAGCTACAGTTAAAAATTTTGTCATTATTTTGTCTTATTTTTTTGTATCAAAATAACTTTTACCATTTTTTCAAAATAAAATTGACATTTCTATTCGATATCTTCTAAATATTTTGTAAAAACTAATCAAAACACATAATAAAATCAAAGCGACGAGTAAAATCACGTACACATATTATTACATTATTCCATTTAGCTGCAAATTTAACTTCTAAAACGAAAATCATCACGCTATCATCGTTAGGGAGCCAACCAGTCAATTATAACGTTTATATAAGAACGTCTATTTTATAGTTTATTCATCGACTAGCTGTTGCCCGCGACTTCGTCCGCGTTAAATTCGTAAAACTGTACAATCACTCTGTGCTTGCAATTCATTCCGAAAGCATCGCAATAATTTATTGTACTTTAACATAAAACGGTTAAAGGTAAAAATATTCGAATTGAGAACCTCCTCCTTTTTTAGAAGTCGGTTAAAAACGCAAATTACCTTCAGGAAACATGTTATGTACTCGTCCAGATCCAGATGTATGACCGTCACTGAATAGAAAGAGCATGTATGGGTCGTAGCAGTTGTCATTTCTGCCTACCCCAAGGGAAAAGGCATATGTATGCATGGGCATATGTATGTTTCTGGTTTATGTTCTGGTAAAACAACATTGTATGATTTTAACCCCTCGCCACAGTGAGCACGCCATAATCAAATCGCAGCGGTAATGCCTGTCTTTGAGAAGTGTCTACAGAGGCGTCACGCCATACTCTTTTTGTGCAGGACTCACCGGTTGTGGGTGTTTCGGAAGGTATCTGTGTCGAATTCAGCGGGAAGAAACACTCGGGTCTCACCATTGTGCGAATCGCCCGGAGAAAACGATGGAGCGTACGGTGGAAGTCAGTCCCGCTTGGTCGGAGAGCCGGCGCCGCCTTGTCCTTATGGGGGCGATTGGTGGAGAAAATGACAACCAGTAGCCTCCATCAGTGGAGCACTACGATCAAAGAAGGTGGCTGAAACTATGAGGATGAGGGATAGGACATCATGACTCCTCAGCGGTCGCTGCAAGGGACGCTCCGGGTGTTGAAAGCCGCAAGGCAATTCCCAGCCATTGCAAACACGGGATTGCGGTGGTGTTGTCCGGCCGTCTGGTCAATGCAGTGCTGAATCGACGGCGCGCAGTATTCTACGCGCGACTCAAAGAGATTTCAGCAAATGGATAGGGCCCTCTAGCGCCGATGTCTGCTAGGGCTGCAAGATTGATCGAAAGAGTTATCTCCCATAACAATTTTCGCCTCAATAACTTTTCACTGAAGAGTTTAAGCAGTTAGACAGCTTTGATAGAGGTAAACGAAGGAGCATAATCGGGACACCGACCTTCAGCTGGATAACGTGCACTGATAGTGAAAAGCCTTAAGTGAATCCCAAAACTACCATCATCATCCGGCAGGCATTAAGTCCGCCGCTGTACATTTGTGCATAAAGGATTAAATAAATAAATAAATAAATCATCAACTATCTTCTTCCACAACAGTACTTATGAAGAATTTGCGAGAGCATGCTTGCATTGATTATTGCAGTTTGATAATTTTAAGCGTTAGAATTACATGTTCATTTACCTAGGATATTTTGGTGTGTATTTAATTGATATCCCCGTATATAAGACAAATGTTTTTTCCATAGTGGGAACTACCTTATGAAGAGTCTCCAACTTATGAATGAACTACGGCGAAACCTTGTGTGCGTGTATCCCCGTTCAATCGAACTCGCATATTGAGGCCAAACCGAGAAATTACTGACACCGATTGCCTCTATGAGGACACGGCAGTTCACTCAAGATGGATAGACCTCCACCGCATGCTACACCGAGTCCTCCAGGCGATTCACAAAATGGTAATATCAGGGTACTTTCAACCGAACCCAGAACAGAAACCGTTCGAAACACCCACAACAGTCCTGAGCTTATCCATAAAACAATGAAATTACGGTTAACAAATGTAGCAGCCGATAAGTGTTATCCCTGAGACTGGCCTCCCTTAGAGGGTTGTTCCAGTGTTGGTCACCACTCATTGTAAAGAGGTAACGTCCAGATATCGACGTAAGGCTGCAATGAATCTGAGATACCTTATACGTTGTCGAACTGTGATCAGAAAAACACATTCGATCCCGTTTTATATGAAGCAGTGACTGTAAATAATAAAACACACCATTATTAATCCGCAAGGTGCCATCATGCCGGAGGACACAGTGGAGATGTGCCCTGCAAGGGCGGAGCACCGCCGTGTCCTCGTGGAGGTAAACGGCGTCAGTGACCTCTCGCGCCGGGCTCTGATCCAGAGCGAGGAGTAATGGCAGGCGTTCGCCTCCTTCTGCAAAGCCTTAATGCTAGCGAAGGCGGAGGCCGCACGCGTTAGGGAACGAACGGCCTCACGCCGAGCCGAGATTCCGACCCCGACTACCAATCACGGTAGACGCGGGCTTCCGGACATCGAGCAATGGGTAGCTAGCCTTTCTGTAGTTGACCGGATCGAGCCCAATCCTCAACAGCGCGTAGTGATAGACACAGGTGTAGTTTTAGTCAGTAAAAGATTGACACGTCCTCCCGCTCCAACCAGAGCGGGAGAAGTCATTGGATGATTTCCACCCTTCAAAAAAGAAAAAAGGTGCTATCATCATCATTATTATTTCAGCCGAAAGACGTCCACTGCTGGACATAAACCTCCCCAAGTGTCGCTATAATGACCGGTCCTGTGAGTCTCTCATCCATCGGATTCCCGCGACCCTCACCAGGTCATCGGTCCACCTGGGGACCATCCAACGCAAGGTACCCTGTAACCCCTTCCGAAAATGTGGTCGTGTTATTTTAAAGTGAATAATTAAATACATATAGGTATTTACTTTTATCGTCTTTGGATGGTATCCCTTGAATAATCACGGTCAATTAGCTTGCTACAATAATGGGAAAAAAATAATAAAAATAAGCAGTAGGATTGTTAAAAATGCCTCCGTCTTACACCAGTTTAACCATAACTGTAAACGTGGGCGATGGCCATTCTTCTGCCACTCGGAAAATTACGTAAAATACGCAATGCCATCTATCAAATTTAATATGAAGTTCAACCGTCATTGTCATCATTATTTCTACTTTGAGTCTTTAGATGGCGTTGCGAGTTTCTGAATTGCTTATGGTGTCATATTTTAGTTCTCGAAAACTTTGATTTCATACCGTTTGTCTTTCATATGCTTTATTTCATTGCGATGAAACAAAGCCTAAGTAAAATAATTATCAAGTTCCACACAATTTAAATGTATAAAAGTTATCTACATCGATTTCTAAAATTAATAATACGCACTTCACTAAAAATTTCTACAGATATATTACATACGTAGATTTATAAAAAAAAAATTGTAAGCATGCAAAAATATATAAAAAAATCTTATTCACGATGACAAAATAGAACAAAAACTTCTCCTAAGAGAGCCGTATGGGATTTGAACCACCTTCACAATACATGAAAGTCTAGTTACGAAACCACTGTGCTGCGGTCTTCGATGAATAAACTATAAAATAGACGTTCTTATATAAACGTCATAATTGACTGGTAGGCTCCCTAACGATGATAGCGTGATGATTTTCGTTTTAGAAGTTAAATTTGCAGCTAAATGGAATAATGTAACATTATAGTACGTGATTTTACTCGTCGCTTTGATTTTATTATGTGTTTTGATTCGTTTTTACAAAATATTTAGAAGATATCGAATAAAAATGTCAATTTTATTTTGAAAAAATGGTAAAAGTTATTTTAATACAAAAAAATAAGACAAAATAATGTCAAAATTTTTAACTGTAGCTGGGAATTGAACTCGCGGCAAATGTCGTTCAATACCTACATTTGGGATTATTGCTCACCCCACATAGCAAATAGCGTGATAGTTTATAGCCTATCAGTTGCCCTGACCTATAAGGATTATGTATGCAAAATTTGAACAGGATCGGTTCAGTAGTTTTTGCGCCAATTAATACCATCACAAAAGAATTTTACTGTTTTATTATATGTATAGAAGACTGCAGCACAGTGGTTTCGTAACTAGACTTTCATGTAATGTGAAGGTGGTTCAAATCCCATACGGCTCTCTTACGAGAATTTTTGTTCTATTTTGTCATCGTGAATAAGATTTTTTTATATATTTTTGCATGCTTACAATTTTATAAATCTACGTATATAATATATCTGTAGAAATTTTTAGTGAAGTGCGTATTATTAATTTTAGAAATCGATGTAGATAACTTTTATACATTTAAATTGTGTGGAACTTGATAATTATCTTACTTAGGCTTGGTTTCATCGCAATGAAACAAAGCATATGAAAGACAAACGGTATGAAATCAAAGTTTTCGAGAAGTAAAATATGACACCATAAGCAATTCAGATACTCGCAACGCCATCTAAAGACTCAAAGTAGAAATAATGATGACAATGACGGTTAAACTTCATATTAAATTTGATAGATGGCATTGCGTATTTTACGTAATTTTCTGAGTGGCAGAAGAATGGCCATCGCCCACGTTTACAGTTATGGTTAAACTGGTGTAAGACGGAGGCATTTTTAACAATCCTACTGCTTATTTTTATTATTTTTTTCCCATTATTGTAGCAAGCTAATTGACCGTGATTATTCAAGGGATACCCTCCAAAGACGGAATGCTGCTGGACCAGAGCCCGGCGCGAGAGGTCACTGACGCCGATTACCTCCACGAGGACACGGCGGTGCTCCGCCCTTGCAGGGCACATCTCCACTGTGTCCTCCGGCATGATGGCACCTTGCGGATTAATAATGGTGTGTTTTATTATTTACAGTCACTGCTTCATATAAAACGGGATCGAATGTGTTTTTCTGATCACAGTTCGACAACGTATAATGTATCTCAGATTCCTTGCAGCCTTACGTCGATATCTGGACGTTACCTCTTTGCAATGAGTGGTGACCAACACTGGAACAACCCTCTAAGGGAGGCCAGTCTCAGGGATAACACTTATCGGCTGCTACATTTGTTAACCGTAATTTCATTGTTTTATGGATAAGCTCAGGACTGTTGTGGGTGTTTCGAACGGTTTCTGTTCTGGGTTCGGTTGAAAGTACCCTGATATTACCATTTTGTGAATCGCCTGGAGGACTCGGTGTAGCATGCGGTGGAGGTCTATCCATCTTGAGTGAACTGCCGTGTCCTCATAGAGGCAATCGGTGTCAGTAGTTTCTCGGTTTGGCCATCAATATGCGAGTTCGATTGAACGGGGATACACGCGCACAAGGTTTCGCCGTATTTCATTCATAAGTTGGAGACTCCTCATTAGGTAGTTCCCACTATGGAAAAAACATTTGTCTTATATACGAGGATATCAATTAAATACACACCAAAGTATCCTAGGTAAATGAACAAGTAATTCTTACGCTTAAAATGATCAAACTGCAATAATTAATGCAAGCATGCTCTCGCAAATTCTTCATAAGTACTGTTGTGGAAGAAGATAGTTGATGATTTATTTATTTATTTATTTAATCCTTTATGCACAAATGTACAGCGGCGGACTTAATGCCTGCCGGATGATGATGGTAGTTTTGGGATTCACTTAAGGCTTTTCACTATCAGTGCACGTTATCCAGCTGAAGGTCGGTGTCCCGATTATGCTCCTTCGTTTACCTCTATCAAAGCTGTCTAACTGCTTAAACTCTTCAGTGAAAAGTTGTTGAGGCGAAAATTGTTATGGGAGATAACTCTTTCGATCAATCTTGCAGCCCTACCAGACATCGGCCCTAGAGGGCCCTATCCATTTGCTGAAATCTCTTTGAGTCGCGCGTAGAATACTGCGCGCCGTCGATTCAGGACTGCTTTGACCAGACGGCCGGACAGCACCACCGCAATCCCGTGTTTGCAATGGCTGGGAATTGCCTTGCGGCTTTCAACACCCGGAGCGTCCCTTGCAGCGACCGCTGAGGAGTCAGGATGTCCTATCCCTCATAGTTTCAGCCACCTTCTTTGATCGTAGTGCTTCACTGAAGGAGGCTACTGGTTGTCATTTTCTCCACCAATCGCCCCCATAAGGACAAGGCGGCGCCGGCGCTCCGACCAAGCGGGACTGACTTCCACCATATGCTCCATCGTATTCTCCAGGCGATTCGCACAATGGTGAGACCCGAGTGTTTCTTCCCGCTGAATTCGACACAGATACCTTCCGAAACACCCACAACCGGTGAGTCCTGCACAAAAAGAGGATGCCGTGACGCCTCTGTAGACACTTCTCAAAGACAGGCATTACCGCTGCGATTTGATTGTGGCGTGCTCACTGTGGCGAGGGGTTAAAATCATACAATGATGTTTTACCAGAACATAAACCAGAAACATACATATGTCCATGCATACATATGCCTTTTCCCTTGGGGTAGGCAGAAATGACAACTGCTACGACCCATACATGCTCTTTCTATTCAGTGACGGTCATACATCTGGATCTGGACGAGTACATAACATGTTTCCTGAAGGTAATTTGCGTTTTTAACCGACTTCTAAAAAAGGAGGAGGTTCTCAATTCGGATATTTTTACCTTTAACCGTTTTATGTTAAAGTACAATAAATTATTGCGATGCTTTCGGAATGAATTGCAAGCACAGAGTGATTGTACAGTTTTACGAACTTAACGCGGACGAAGTCGCGGGCAACAGCTAGTTTGAAATAAAATGCTTTAAATCTTGAATCTTTGTTCCATAGGCGAACCTCTGAACTTCTCACGTTGCACAAATAACTTAATATGAAATATTCATTCTTAAATCATGTAAATTGCTTCTTACTCAAAAGTTTCAAAAAAGACTGAAGTGAACCTATTAAACTTAACCCCAAAACAATGACGAGGGTCAATGATTTGAATTGGAGGACTTTAGAAAGACAAATGAGCCGAACATTAATCACGAAGTGGACAGTTAAAGTAAGGCAAGGAACATCTAATAAATGACTTCATTTTAGTCTCTGTCCTTTTCTCATTACCTTTTCTTGCAAAACAAATGATCGCTTTTTTATTAGAATTTTCCAGTAGCCACTAGCAATGATTCCGAACAGTCTTAGAGATGGTTTAAATTTTCAATAGAAGATAGTAAGCAAGGATTTGGGACTGGAATAATTCACGAGGTTTTGTCTAAGGGTATGGAAATATTTTTAAAGTCATATGCCATTGTTTTTCTTTATTCCAGGCTGGTGATTTGCTGCCTTTTTCTTATCAAGACTTTGCGCTTGTCAAGGCTTTACGCTGGTCGAGGCTTTGCGCTTGTTAAGGCTTTGCGCTTGTCAAAGCACGCGCGCAACAGAGGTGGATAAGTACTAAAACATGGTGGGCACAATGACAATATCAAACTGCTGCAACCCTTACTCCATCCCGATAAATGGATAAAAGAACATGACATAGTGAATAGGACCATATCGATAGATTTCACTCAGCAGTACACTACCATTGTGACGACGTTTACTGAGTACATGTTTAATGACGAGTATTACAAATTGGGTGAGGGGAGCGCTCACTCCGCACTCACACCCCTCTAAGAATTGTGTTATTATATTTGCTCTTCTTGAATACATATTTCATTAACAGAGAGCATGTAAATAAAAATAAATATCTGCATATACTCATATTAATTACATGTCCTGATACAAACATTATTGATTAAAACACATACTAACTTTACCTACTACTTTAGATTTTTTGTTGAATACGGCTTGAAAGACCAAACACTTTTCCATAATAAATGATCTTTTTAAATTATCTTTAAACCGAAATACATACAATAGGTTATTTCTAGGTAAGCGGGCTCCATCGACAGCTATATCATCGCCTATCTTCAGGTGTGTACCTATCATTTGATTTAATGTTACTTGAAATTCGGGAATTAATTACTGCATAGATGTAAATCAATATTTGATAAAATAGATGGATGGAGAGATCGCGGAATGCGATAAGCCCACACATAATTGTATGTATGGGTTTTAGTTCCCTTTAGTATTTGTAATGGTGTACAATAAAGATAAATAAAAAAATAAATAAATGGATCGATAGTGGATAAATGATCAGTGGTTACTCAGTCCTACGAGTTAAGGATGACTCACGCTAGGCCGCGTCGGTTCCGAAGCGAGCGATACGGCCAACACTCGCTTCGAAACCGATGCTGCACGATCAACTAATATTACATATATTTTGTAAGGACATACTCACGCTTTACCGAGCGGCAACTGAATGACGGTAGAGCAACGGACATCGCTCGGAAACAACTTGGTCCCGGCTCGGCTCGGCCACAAATCAAATGAATGCGCACTCTATTTCCTTGCAGTTGAGGATTTATCGCATTCTTTATCATCCAGAGCAATTGCAATCGCTGCTAATTCCAGATCGTCAAAATTCAACATGGTTGTAATCTATATAGTTACAAAACTATTTTCGCTCGAACGTGTATACTGCATCACGGCGCAACGGCAATTGCTCGATCGAGACTCGTCTTTGTAATTATAGGCACGGGACCAACTCGGTGACCGTGCTACGACCGACACTCCGCTCAGACCTAACATGGTCTAGCGTAAGTCATCCTTTATACGTCGTGGGTTCAAACCTAGGCGGGCGTTTAACTTTGTGTAATTTATTTCATCACCTCTTAAACTGGTGTGGCAAACATTGTGAGGAAACTGGCATATCCTGGAATTTAACATTCTTAGGTAATATCCATCAACCGCCAAACTTAAGAAGAATCGCCAAACTTAAGTGGCAATGGCCAGGGCACATTGCTCGCAGAACAGATGGTCGATGGGGACGAAAGGTTCTGGAATGGCGACCACGTACTGGAAAACGCAGCGTTGGAAGGCCTCCCACAAGGTAGACCGATGACCTGGTGAGGGTCGCGGAAATTCGATGGATGCGAGACGCACAGGACCGGTCATTGTGGCGGCATTTGGGGGAAGCCTATGTCCAACAGTGGACGTCTTTCGGCTGAAATGATGATGATGATTCCACTCACTGGGTCCCTGTGATGGTCACCAATGGACTTTCCCTATTCTAGAGTGGAGGTCTGAGTCCAAGCAGTAGGTACCATTATAAGGCTGATAATAATACTTATGGCATAATTTGTGTAAATGATTGAGACCAGTGACCAAAGATTATGTTAATTATCATTCAATGCAATTAATGATAACAATCAGATATAATTATAAACGGTTTTTGTGATATCATATACCTAACTTTTAAATTAAAAATGGAATTTATGCAAGCCGTTTGTAAATTCAGTTTCATTCTTTTCACCTGCATCGAGAGCAGCCCCCCCTAACCAAGTTACGATCTTTTCGTTTGCGTCAAACGCCTCGACTAGGCCACGCCTCCGGTTTTTTTGTTCTGACCCCGTGATTGAGCGTTAAAATGACGTCAGAATAAAAGATTTGGAGGTGTGGCCTAGTCGAGGCGTTCGACGCAAACGAAACGATCGTAACTTGGCTAGGGGAGTAGGTCTCTGAGACGTGATAGGAATAGAACTCAGACAGAACCAGGCTCTTACAACTAAAAGACACAACGATAGCTTTGTATTTATTTATTTATTCAAAATTATGTAAATAAGACCAGTATCATACTTCTTTGATTACATGAATTGGAGTCAAGGTTTTTAAGACAATATAAACGTACGTATATAGAGAATGCTGAAACAAAGTATACCTAATATTAATCAATCGTTTGACACTTAGTTGCAAAGACATATTTTTACAGACAGAAAAGAGCCGGTTCAGGGCAGTGACATTGTTTAAAAGTTTGAAAACTTTGCCCCTGAAACGCAAAAGGCAACTAAAGAAACACATCATCATCTTCCTGCCCTTGTCCCGTGTTTTTTGGGGTCGGCGCAACACGTTTTTTTCTTCCACTCTGCCCTGTTACTCGTCATGCCATCACTAACTTCCTTTTCTTTCATATCACTCTTCACACAATCCATCCATCTTTTCTTTGGTCTCCCTCTCGCTCTCCATCCATCCACATGTAAACTCATAACTCTTTTAGTAACATGCGTTTCATCCTTCCTCTTCACATGACCATACCAAGATTTTTTTCACGATTCCCTTTCAACTTTTCAGTCACTGGCGCCACTTTCAAATTTCCCCTAATATATTCATTTCTCACTTTATCCATTCTCGCCACACCACACATCCATCTTAACATTCTCATCTCCGCTATATCATCGCAATCTTTTTTCATCCGTTTTTAAAACCAGCAAAAGTCTACCTAGAGTAGGTAGTTACTTGATTATTTCCCACGTAAAAAAAAAGCTTGTTACAACTTTTTATGTAAGAGTTATTTCCATGAAAAAATAACTTATTTATAAGGTCTATAATATAATATATTTTCATTACTCATTCTCCGAAAGTAGGTTTGAAGTTGCCTGAAGAGCGGGTTGAAAGTAATACTTTTCATCCCTAGGGAGAATCGTTTTCAACTGTCATCTGTCAGATTATTAAAAAATAAAAAAAAACTATTTTTATTTTCACCTGTCTATTGAGCCATGTCTCTATTTTCTATACAGCCACTCAATTACAGCGAAATGAAATAACATAAACAGAAGTAATAATTAAAGAATTTTTTTTTGTAATGACTTTATTACAATTTTCCTTCACCAATTTTTTTAAAATAACATAGATTTGGGAAAAATATTTACCATTTTTTCAATGATGAAAAAGAAAAATAGCGACTGAATAATTGGCCGGCCACAGCAAAAAAACACAAAATAAGTAGGCGCTAAAGCGGCGATCCGATCTTCATTTGTGTTTTTCGAAATGTAGAGTTTTGTTTATACTTTACTAAATCTCTGTTATATAGCAGATTTGGATTAACACGATAAGTTCATCACATTTAGATATAGATTTAACGGCAGATTTATAAAAGAAGAGGTTAAAGTAGTGGTGGACAACCTTTTATCGCCTAAATCAACAGAAAGATACCTAAAATCATACGACGAATCAGGATTTTATTTTTGTTTTCCTTGTATAAGTAATAAAAAGCACAGTATTTACCTCGAGTTAAAACCTTATTTAGTCCCTCAAACTATTGGCGACCTCGCTACTCTCGGACTCCAAACTCCTTCTCGGAAATAAATAAGTTACTTTCACCCCTAGAGTAACACTGTACTATTCAATCCAAACGTTTACGTAAGAAATAAAAATTCTCAGTAATATTTATTATTACAACGTGATACGAACGATGAGAGGGTTACAAATCATTTCCTTCTATT
This sequence comes from Mythimna vitellina, assembly GCA_949316375.1. Taxonomy (NCBI): domain Eukaryota; kingdom Metazoa; phylum Arthropoda; class Insecta; order Lepidoptera; family Noctuidae; genus Mythimna; species Mythimna vitellina. Next base: position 7,644,772 of record OX438703.1, on the reverse strand, counting down.
ATAAAGAACCTCGCTTTGAATAAAGCTTTACCAGCTTTTGTGCGTAACAAAAGCGAATATAATCTTCGCAAGAATCATGAAGGAGAAGTAATTTCACGTACCTAGCGAATTAGTTGCATAAAATATCTTTTTCTATAGTATATTATCTAAAATTGGTAAATTACCAGATTAATCAATTTTTAGTTAAACTTTGTGGACACACTTGTTAATTAACTATTAGAAACTTTAGAAATGAGGTTAAAAACTTACTCAGAACGTAATTATTTGAAAACACTCATTTCGTTAGTGAAGACCACAAAATCTGACCCTTGTTTTGAATAACACATCAATATTGCATATTTATTCATTGATATTGCATATTTATCTACTTGATAAATATGCAATATCAATGAAATTTTTATTATTTATCAATTTTATATTATTATTTATTTATGTTATAGACTTTTAATTGTTTCACATTTCGTACGAATTGGCGATGCAATTAACTGTGTTAATTTATATAATTTAAGTAATTTTTTGCCAAAATTTATGCCAGCACCTAAAATAGAGATTCTATTAACCAAATCTACACTATATTTTTAATTTATTTCGAGCAGAATTTGAAGATTTAATAATTGTACAATTACTTATTGCATGAATTAAAAGGTTTTTTTTATTTTTTTTTATTACATGTGAATATGAGTATACACGTGGATGATGAGGAGTGGGAAATCAGAGAAAAGATGACTAGATTGTTTGAGGAATAATATAAAAGTATAGTATATATCAGTGATAGCATCAGAAGGTAGCGTGTAAGAATGGAAGAAACGTGTAGGAGCGACCCAAAAATATCATGGGCCAAGGGCAGGAAGAAGATATTATTCAGAGAAAAGAATCATTATCATTATCATTTAAGCTGAAAACATTCACTGCTAGACACAGGCCTCCCCTGAGAGACAGAGAGAGTGAAAAGAAAGGCATTTTAGTCTAAACCAAACTTTTACTCAATTTTTTTTTTAGTTTGAAAATCATCCAATACCATCTCTCGCCCTTGGGCGGGCTGGGAGGTCGTGTCAGACTTTAAGTGACTAAAACCCACTCCAAGTTCCTTCGTTGCCTTTCATACCAGGGCTGGGTTTCTTTTCAGAAGCAAACCCATAGCCCCGGTAAGCCTCAACCCTGTTGAGTCCCTACGGTTTGCTAACAAGTGGGGGCAATCGGTGTCCTCTCGCGCCGGGCCCCGGTACAGGCCTTTGTTCAAAGCTAGGCATAATGGCGAAGCAGTAATGCTAGTGAAGGAGGCAGCCTCCCACCTGATAAAATTGTCATTCTCACACCCTAGCCGCTAGGACCTGGCGGATCGGTCTCCTGAGCCAGACTTTCAGCCACCGTAGGCGAGGGCTTGCGAACAACATGCAAGCGAGTAGCTCGCCGTCCGCTTGTCCCCTGACCGCGATCTTTAAAGTGCGTAGTGTTCCATAAGCGACTCAAAGAGACGTAAGCAAAACCGTAGGGGCCCAGGAGGGTCAAAGCCTACTGAGGCTATGGGTTAACTTCTGAAAGGGACATCCGTAGTCCTAAAACGCAAAGGGCAAAGAAGGAATTTCATATAGGTGTAGATTTAGTCAATAAAAGTCTGACACGCCATCTCATTTCAAACTAGTGTGGTCTCCCACTCTAGGGAGGAGTGGGATGACGTATCAATCATTAGATGATTTCCTTATCTCAAAAAACAACAATGACCAGGGAAAATTCGATCAAACAAGGAAATTCATAGCTAACTAAACAGATACACCAACATATTAATTTGCAATAACTAACTCCAGCTACGAGCAGCTCCCCCTATGTAATAAGATAAAGAAGTTACATAATTATACAAACCTGCTATTTACACACGGCGCCAGCAGGAGAGGAAATTCAAAAACTTTATTCCACGGTCTTCCGAAATCTTTCAATTAAATGAAGGCGTAAGGTACTCGAACTTTCTCTTTATTCCACTAACTCTTACTATTTATACTCACGAGGAATAAGATATATACATTGTCACCTTTTCTGTCTATCTTAACTTACGACTTCATCATCATCATTTCAGCCAAAAGACGTCCACTGTTGGATATAGGCCTCACCAAATATCGCTACAATGAACGGTCCTGTGCGTCTTGTATCCATCGGATTCTCTCAGATCTCACCAGGTCAACGGCCCACCTTGTGGGTGGCCTTCACTTACTACTTTTATGATACGACAATTTGTTCATAATAATACCGGCATGGATCTTGAGCGCTGACTTCCACTTGCACAGAAGTGAAATATCGGGTCTCTTTAGTGGTATGAAGTGAGACGCGGGGGCGGGTAGTGCAATCCTTGTACAGTGATTGGCTCGCCGATGTGTACGATGCTTTTTCGCCGAGCGCTCAAGATTCGTGCCGGTATCTGCCCCCCTAGCCAAGTTACGATCGTTTCGTTTGCGTCGAACGCCTTGAGTAGGTCACACCTCAAAACTATTAAGAATTATATAAAAATATATCTTTTATATGCTATGCTTATTATTGTTACTATGTTGTTGATGTTATGTTGTATGTTGTTCTTATTGTTTTATGAAATTTTATTTTTAGATAATTATATAGTCTAAACTGACGATATTTTTAAATTTTCTTCTCACACAGTTTTGTGTTAAATAACTAAATCAGAATTCACGTTTTACAGAATAAATTTTCGATAGAGTAATACGACCCGAAGTCCTTTCAACATTATCAGGACAAAGTTTGTATAAGCTGTATAAGTTAGTAACTTAGCTGAGCAGTACATTAAACATATTACATTCGGAACGTATGCTGACTAAAACTCATTTAAGTTGAGTTCACAAATGTCGTTCCAGTTCATTCTTACATTCAAAACTCAGAAGGACTATAAAGCTTAAACTTTGCAAACCCCTTCTAAGAATTGTTGTTGATGTGCCAGATCTTTGGAAGACTATTTTAATACTAGCTGCTACCCGTGATTTTACCCGCATGTTAGTAGGAAATTATCCTATTTATTCCCGAATTAAAAAGTATCTTATGAGCTATTCTTAGAGATGGTCTACCCTTGCGCTTAGTTTAATCGAAATCCATTCACCGTTCAAGCGTGAAGAAGTAACAAACATACATACAATATATAATACACAATCCTTCGTCTTTATAATACTAGTGTGACTATGAACAGCCTCCGTCAGCGGCCTAACCCACGTGTAATTAGTACTTTCTCCATTATAAATGATACCTTATATTTTACTCCAAAATGTAAGCTATCTTGATACCAAAATTAATCCGAATCCAATCAGCCATTCGATCGTGAAGAAGTAACAAATAAACACACGTCAGCTCAGTAGTAAAGCGATTGGCAGAGGCGCTGTGTATCGTGGGTTCGATTCCCTCACGTGACATAATATATTTGTATAGTTTATATATGATTTTATTTATTTGTGAACACACCCACAATACAGTAGTCATTTATAGTGTGACAACATTAAAAAAAAACGAGAACATTAAATTGGCTCTTATTTATCAATTATCAATTTCTTCAATTTTCATATACAGCCTGTATAATTATTTTTTTATTATAGTTTTCGTGCTTGTATAATTTATTTTGATGGAAAAACAGACAGCCAAGAGGACACGGTCAAAGATACGGCGAAGGTGTGCCCAGCTTGGGTGGAGCATCGCCGTGACATCGTGGAGGTGATCAACGGTGGGAACCACTCGCGCCAGGCCCTGCTTCAGGCCGAGGCTAGAAGCGAGAGGAAATAAGATGAGGTCGGTTCCTTCTAAGAAGCAGTACTATTAGCAAAAGAGACGGCCGCACGCATAAGGGCACTTGTACACGCTAAGAAATTTCACCAATACGGATTCTAAAAATCTTTAAGTCAATATTGCATTTTTCATACCATCACTGCTGGTTGCACTGTAATATGTAAATGCCAGATGCTGTTTTTTGATCTCATATCAATTTTCATGGGTCTCGCTCGATGATAACATTCATGTAAGCTTTTCGATTTTTCGATGAAATGTAAAAATGTTTGATTTTCTTTACAGCTCTCTTCTTCAGCATCACAACGTCCGATATCTTTGTTAAAAAGCCTGTAATCAAAGCTGCAATCTAAAAGTTTGTCTAATTCGTGTCCAGCTTCACAATATCAACTAAAATTCTTGAAGGCTTTTCGGAGCCAAAGAGTGATTCATGGGTAACCTTTCTACATCCATATTCCACAAAGACCTTTTGAAGAGAGGCCGTTTACTTCGAAAGGGGTTATTTATATTCGGCTACAACATTTCCCTGAGGGTTAAACCAAATAACGAATGTATATTTTTAGCCGTTGGTCTTAAAAGCTTGCTTTTTTATATAGGATTCCACCATACATGTTAATGTCTCTAGTTAAGTGTACAGAATTTATAAACTACTAACTCTTAAAAATCTATTTTTTGCATTATACAGATTAACGTTGCTTTGCCCGCATTCTAACTTAAGCAATCTATATATTTAAAAGGAGAAACTGAATGGCTGACATATCAACGCACAGACGAAACTAGAACTCACTAGAACTATATTTAGCGTGTCATTTCGCACAACGTTTTTTTTATGACGGAGGTAAACACTAAGGGCGGAATTCACCAATAAAACTAATCGCGTTTTAACGTTTGGCTCATATAATCGCGTTTAACTGCTGTCACTAGTGTCACTTGTAAAAAAATACAGACAAGTGACACTAGTGACAGCAGCTAAATGCGATTATGCGGGCTAAACGTTAAAACGCGATTAGTTTTATTGGTGAATTCCACCCTAAGAAAGGATTTTCCAAAATTCAGCCACTAAGGGAATAACATACGTTTTAAAAGTTTGTAAGAAGGAATTTACTTTCACGCGGGCAAACCAACCTAGTCAAATATATTTTCTATGAAATTGAGAAATTATGGGAAATTGTATGACAGTTAAACAACTGCAATTGATTGGGGAACCCAAAGGTTCCTGATATTTCATGTCTGAAAAATGTATGTCTGACGAAGTACGTTACGTCTTAAGTACGTTCAGTCTGCTGAGTAGGTACATTTCTGAAGTAATAAAAAATTATATAAAATACTAGCTTCTGCCAGCGGCTTCGCCCGCGTGAAAGTAGGTTTCTCCTAACACACTTTGGTAGATATTTATAAGATCTACAATTAATTAGAACATTTTATGGTTCTATCTTTTATAGTTTAGGCAGCGTACGCAAAATAAGTAACTTTTCTGGTTGACTTTTTACACCTTGTGTCCGAAAAACTCAAATATCTTACGGAACCCTATTTTTTCCAAAATAAAATATAGCCTATGTTACTCGTGGATAATGTAGCTTTCGAATGGTGAATTAATTTTTAAAATCGGTCCAGTAGTTTTTGAGCCTATTCATTACAAACAAACAAACAAAGTTTACCTCTTTATAATATTAGTATAGATTACAGTAAGTATCACCGCATATATAATTAGCTCGGGTGCATATTTCTTAGAGATGTCAACAACGTAAGGGTTGACACTCGCCGTATGTCGGGTTGTTCGATGGTAGCGGTGAAGGCGGTGGTGAAATCAAGTCATGTATGATCCGCATTAGGGTTGTTTCCTTGAAAGAATTCACAGAAACTGTTTGTTGATTTCGTTTACAAATTGTATCAGGATACTTGTATGTGCAGTATCCTGATATTGCAATGCAAAATAGCGATTGGCCTAATAATGACGGCTATTTATCCGATTGGAAATTGGTTTACTGTACAAAGGAATCTCCATGTAATCGATTTGTGTGGTATCGGTACGACGTCCGATGAAGCGCTACGATGTACTACGAACTGCTATGATTTTCTACGAAATAATAAGATTGGCTACGTCGATAGTCGCTAGTACACTTGTTTTGTTAGCCAGTACAATTTGAAATACATTAATGATCTTTAAACAAAATAATTTAAACGTAATATTATTTTACTGTAATAAACTGTGTAAATTATTTCAATAGCTTGAAGCTCCTCAACCGATTTAGAGAGAGTTTATACAACTATAATATATAGAGTGACTGGCAATTAGTGACCGATACTTAAACAAGTGATTGTACTCATGATTACAAACAATTTTCCCAAAGAAACTTTTTTTTATATACTAATTAGTTTAATCACAATAACAAAACAGCTATTATTTGTTTATTGTGCAAGCCTACCACAGTGTTATCTTTTTAACCCAAAGGTTTACTGGTAGAGAATGCCTTTTTGAATAAAGTCCGCCTATGTACCACTACTGTACATGAAGTTTAAATAAATAAATAAGACGTTAAAATCGTATAAAAAACAAAAAAATTTGAAAGAGTACATGCATCAGGTGATCCCATGGTCATCAGGTCAGGATCTGATGACGGTATTATATTTTATAGTTCACCGCCATGTCCTTGTGGGGCCACAATATGGCGGCATTCGGCGTAGGTGTTAATTTATAATTGTTACTTTAAATATTTTGACTGAAGTTATAAACTGTTTGATTGTCAATATAAATAGCCTTGTTGGAAGTTATATTTTTAAACCTTTTGGAGTTGAAAGTCTCAGATCGTGGGGTCCAAGTGCTCACATATTGTAAAAAGATCTGTCGAAACGTCTTGTTGACACTTCGCGTAACCCAAGGGCTGGTTTTTAGCACGGACAGAGTATAATCATTGCCATACAGTGTAGTAATGCCGACAGTCTTTTGAGCACATTACCAGCCGACAGCCATATGGAGGAGTTTTTAGATGCCAAATTTTATTTAGGTTTAATTACATTTGAGTTTTCATTTCTAGGTTTTACTGTAATTATAGTTAGGGTTAGGTATTTTTCAATGTAAATTATATGTAAATATATAAAGAAATTATTGTCTCCTTTGATCGTCATCAATAATGCCCAGCTGATCGCACATCCATCTTCCTGTGTATTGAGCTTCGATTTTCAGTGAAAGCATATACTGCTGAAATCACTGTTTTACATGGAGTGAATAGAATAGAATAGTATTTGTTCGAGGCAGGCAATACACAAAACAACACAACAACACAAGAAAAAAAAAAAGTACAGGTTTACAATATAGTTGCGCTGACCGTGCCCGAACCGAAAGGGTCGCCAACTCAGCAATTGCTGGGCGTCAGACACCCAGCTCTGATTTTCAGCTGGCACCCCGCAGTGACGTACCGAGTGATTGCCTATATAAATGAAAAAAAAAACATATTAATTAACAAAATAGAACATGAAATAACTTCGTCAAAAAAAAATGCCAACCAAGTTACTTATATCATTCATTTACATAATAATATGGAACCAGGGTATCCGCATAATATTATTATCCTCAGATGGGCATTCGTTGGTTGAATCTCGGTGAATTTTAAGTGAAGTGAGATATGTAAATGTGGGTGCTTTTATGAAGTTTTATGGAAAACTTGGTGCTATCTCATCCGATTAACGATAGAGTATTTTCAATTCAATTTGTCTTTATTGTGGATCATATTAAGGTGTATACAGTATTGCTGGTGTTAATAAACGTTTTGTGAACAGCTATCAGTCCCAGTACTACTTCACATTAGGGGGTACAATAAAATATAAGAGAATATAAGTTTTGTTACTATTTTGGTGCACAATAAAGATTATCCTATTCTATTCTATATCTATTCTATTCTATCCTATTCTATTGTATTCTATTCTATAGTGAATTTAGATATATATCAATATTTTTTTTAATTTGATATAAACTAGTGCTTGACTGCGATCACACCTGATGGTAACCAGTGATGCAATCGTTGATAGTGAGGCGCACTAGTTCACTAAGAGCCTTTTCACTCTAGCCTTGAAGACACCCAAATTATAATCGGATGGGAAGACCAAAGCCGGCAAATTGTTCTTGTCTTTCAATGTACGCGGTGTCAAGGTCAAAATTTCACTAATAATAACAATAATAATACAACAATCACAATTATATTAAGTCGATTAAATATTTACTGAAATAATACCTTTTTTATAATAATTCAATTACTTACAACTCAAAAAATACAGAAACAGTTAAAAAAGGCATTGTTTTTTATCATTTCTTTCATCACTTTGCTACTCATTGTTTCTTTTTTAACTTTACCCCATACTAAGACTTACTTCTATATCATGGGTGCGCTCACAAACACGTAATCTTACATACACACGACACCCAAGCCAATCGAACTCGTGACACGCAGTGCAGCAACTAATCTCTCAACCACTGCGCCAACCGTTTTTTTTTAATTCTTGATAGGTTCGCACTTGACCGCTATCTCACCAGATGGAAAGCGACTATGCGGTCGACGATGAAGTGCGCTTACCTAGAAGTAACCTATTCACTCTTGACTTAAAGATTCCCGGGTTGCAGCCATCAGGAAACACCGATTCCGGCAAGGAATTCCACACCTTAGCTGTACGCACAATGAATATGTTCCCAAAACGTATTGTGCGTATTGGTAGGGTGTCCACCATGTATCATATTCAGGTACGAAAAATTATTTAAATAGTACTTATCCTTCATCAACGTTTTGTTAGTTCATCCTAAATTCTATTTTATCAAAATCATATCAGTTGACATTTCAACGTAAATGTTGAGTTTCAGTAAAGCTTTGAATTCAACCAGCTGGAAACTTAGAATTTAATTTAGTTATAATAATATAATATAATATTCCACAACTATCACACAACGCCGTCTTGTCTTGGCACCAGGCAGCATCGGCTAAGCAGAGCTAGAGTGTTATGAGTACTAGACAACTGAACAATATATTTCTAAATACATACATATTATAGATAAATTACACCCAGTCACAGAACAAATGATCATGTTCACCACACAAACATTTGTGCTGGGTGGGAATCGAACCCACGACCTCCGGCATAACAGTTAGGAACACTAACCACTAGACCAACAGACAAGTCAAACAATTTGAGTAACGGATATTATTTTTTAGCAACAATTTATGTTTAGTTGAAATGAAACTGCAGCTCGACGACGCTACCAATGTCTGCAGCATATTTAAAACTACATTTCTGGAAATATACTAAAACCATTTAATGGTTGATGGTTACAGTTTTAAAGTTGAAATTATAAAGAAATATGAAAAACTGGCCAAGTCCCAGTCGGACTCACGCATGAAGGGTTCCGTACTACAATGTTAATATCGAGCAAAAAACGGCAAACAAATTACGTTTGTTGTATGAGAGCACCGCATAAATATTTAATTTATTCTGTTTTTATTATGTATATTTTGATTGTTATAGCTGCAACAGAAATACATCATCTGTAAAAATTTCAACTGTCTAGCTATCACGTTTCATGACATACAGCCTGGTTAGACTGTATCTCATGAACAGATAGACGGCCGAAGTCTTAACAATTTAGGGACCCGTTTTTACCGTTTGGGTACGGCACCCTAAAAAGTAACTTCGAATTCTTCGAGCAAGTGAACATGAAAAAATCCGGTTAAAATTTTAATCTTTTTCAGTTTGTCGTCGAATGTTTTCGTAGAAAGAGCTATAATTACAAAATTAGCCATATCATGACGTTAAAATGTAAAACGTGTGAGCGAGATACAGGTATGGAGCTATACACCCTAAAAAGCTCCACCCCTTTAACAGTACAGTTTAGGTCGTCAAATGGATCGCGTCATAAGTTCATGATAGGGCTAAGGGAACGGATTCTGAATTAGTAACGAGCAATATTAGCTGAGCCTTCTGCCCCCCTAGCCAAGTTACAATTATATCGTTCGCGCCGAACGTCTCGAGTAGGCCACGCCTCCAATTCCTTTGTTCTGACGCCATCTCAACGCTCAGTCACGTGGTCAGAACAAAGGAATCGGAGGTGTGGGCTACTCGAGGCGTTCGGCGCGAACGATACGATTGAAACTTGGCTAGGGGCTGATGTAGATCGCAACGGGTTGAAAAAATATCACAAAATCAAAAGCAAAAATATTTGTATTTCACATAGGCCTACATGGGCACTTATGAAACGTCAGAAGCTAGTGCACGGTTCCAAATTGGCCATTTCCTATGCAGAAGAACCGGAACAAACTCTATGGTTACTCTTTTAAAAAAAGTGGTTGTTTTTACAATATTTTCATATTACAGAATTGATAGATATTATGTAAGAACAGTGTAGACCAGTCAATATTGTACTCAAAAGCACAATAAAAATAATCATATTAAAAATAAGTGAGTCGTAATAGGAAGTAATCTAAGAATTCTTGGGATCTACAGTGTTCTCATTTTTACATTATAAAAAAAGGCTGTATAAAATATCAATAAATGAGATGTTAACAAAATTAATTACTAACGAATTTAAGGTAATTGAAGTCTACATAATTTAAAAAATATTGCAAGAGCAATATGTTAAAAAACGTTTCACGTTTCTATAAATGTAATATGATGGTTAAGCTTTTTCATATGCTTTTCAATCCCAGTTGCTTTTTCGTTCTCTCTGGGGAGCACAGACGTTGAATTTTAAACGTGAAACCTAAATACAGGATGTTGAACTTTCAAAACAATAAGTAATGGATATTGTTTAACTTTCTATTCGCTTTACTGGCCGCTAGAGTACATGTGGACACAGGTTGAATACTTCGTTAAACTTTTTGTTATGTAAGGCCGCTGCCAACTTGAATACCTACTCGCTCTTTGGTCTCGTAGTCGTTAGTGCGACAGCTGAACGTGGGGTCTGAAGTTGAATTCTCAGTTCGGGGAAAAAGTACTATTTGGTTTTTAGTTTTTACATTACAAATTACTCTAGCAGCCTGGAGTTTGGAATTTGGTGGTGTGTTACCACGGCGCCTTGAAAAGATTAGCGTATGTATGTAAAACGTTTAGCTTGCTTATATTGTTATTTAAATAGCTTCATAATAATTAAGCTAAATAACGTGTTATTAGGATGTTCTTAACAAAGATCAATGTAAAGAAAAACTGGGCAAGTGCAAGTTGGACTCGCATACTAAGGGTTCCGTACAAACTTAAAAGGTGAATTGTGGTTTACGATTTATGACGTTCCTATAGTTTCAAAAAAAAGTGGCTGTGACATACGGACGGATAGACAGACAGACATGACGAATCCATAAGGGTTCCGTTTTTTGCCATTTGGCTACGGAACCCTAAAAAGTGCTGAACCGGGTTAATTAGTGTTATCTAGTAGCATGTCATAACTCGTTACCGATGCCAAGTATTGCTATTAGACGACATCAAACACTAATCTGAAGTAATTAAAACCAGGCTTCTACCTTGTTGTAATTTAGAACTTTTTGTTTTAACTTAAAAAAATATTAGCATAGCATAGTCGGCCTTATAATGTTCCCACTGTTGGGACTCAGGCCTCCTCTCTAGGAGAGGGAATGGGCCGTAATCCACCACGCGGGCCGATGTCACATGTCTTCGAATTTTTGGTTCTAGGATATGTCGGTTTCTTCACGACGTTTTCCTTCGCCGTTTTGAGAGCAGTGGTGATGAAATAAATTACACAAATTAATGCGCCTGGCTGGGTTTAAACTCGCAACCTACAACTTGTAAGTCGTGAAAAAAGAAATTTGATACGGAAATCGTATTCTCAACTAAGAGACACTACCACTTCCTTCCCATGTCTCAACCAACAAACAAATGTTACACGGGCCAAATCGTGGGGCGGCTGCGGGCATAGCTCTCTTGGTCATCGTATTTTAGTGTCCGCAGGCGCTTCTTGATCCCTTACAAATTAGCCACGTGTTCCCTTACAAATTAACTACATCTACTAAGAGACATATTGTGCAAAAGCGGCGGCAAAGAACTGCTTAATGAATTTTTCTATCTCAATAAGCTTTTTCAATTAGGTAAGTCTGCCATACTACACACTACCTATCCCAAGAATGTTAACATATCTACTTCCGTAAACAAAATTTTGCCGTATCTACTATGTGGCATGTCTCTTGGCGGAATGGCGACAGCGACTATCGCAGCCCAGTGCTGGGCACGTCATAATTATGGCGGTAATTCCCCTTTTTGAGGAGTGCCTGGAAAGGCAACACGGCGTCCTTACCTTCCGCATGACGCGGGTCCTCACTGGACATGGAAAGTTCGGGAGGTTCCTGCACCGAATTTGTGCGGAAGAACTATCTAGATACTATCTCCCGCTCCGCCCAAGAGCGCGATTTGTCATAAGATGATTTACCCACAGAAAAAAAAACCTACTATGTAGCATGTTTCCCTTTGGTTATAAAAATACCAACAATTGGCATGTCTGACGCAAGCCTTTAATTTAGCCATAGCAATTTTTGACTCACATAGGAAGGTAAACTGGAAAAAAAAAAGAATTTGATGTTTTGGGAACGCATTGAAATTCATTGTGCGTACAGCTAAGAAATAAAATTGCCGGCCGGAGTCTGTTTCCTGAAAGCTACAACCTAGGGGTATTTAAGTCAAGAGTGAATAGGTTACTTCTAGGTAAGTGTGCTTCAGCGGCGACCACATCATCGCTTCGCACACTATCAGGTCAGATAGTGGTCAAGTGCGAATCTATCAACAGAAAAAAGAATGTGCTATTTTTGCAAGTGAGATTTTTTTTTATCCTCGGCTTAAAATATAGATGTAATATTGTTAACATTCAACTGTACGTTAAATTGTACGCGCAGCAAAATACACATCATTATTAAAAGTCGCCCTGTTGATCGCACATATCCGGCTCATATTTTCCCCATTTCGGTTTGCTTAACTGTGAACTTCGAATTCAAACCAAGCGATTCATTTCACTACTGTCATGTTATTATGAACTAGCTGTTGCCCGCGACTTCGTCTGCGTTAAGTTCGTAAAACTGTACAATCACTCTGTGCTTGCAATTCATTCCGAAAGCATCGCAATAATATATTGTACTTTAACATAAAACGGTTAAAGGTAAAAATATCCGAATTGAGAACCTCCTCCTTTTTTAGAAGTCGGTTAAAAACACAAACTACCTTCAGGAAACATGTTATATACTCGTCCAGATCCAGATGTATGAACGTCAATGAATAGAAAGAGTATGGGTCGTAGCAGTTGGCATTTCTGCCTACCCCAAGGGAAAAGTCATTAGTTTATGTATGTTTCTGGTTTATGTTCTGGTAAAACAACATTGTATGATTTTAACCCCTCGCCACAGTGAGCACGCCACAATCAAATCGCAGCGGTAATGCCTGTCTTTGAGAAGTGTCTACAGAGGCGTCACGGCATCCTCTTTTTGTGCAGGACTCACCGGTTGTGGGTGTTTCGGAAGGTATCTGTGTCGATTTCAGCGGGAAGAAACACTCGGGTCTCACCATTGTGCGAATCACCCGGAGAATATAATGGAGCATACGGTGGAAGTCAGTCCCGCTTGGTCGGAGAGCCGGCGCCGCCTTGTCCTTATGGGGGCGTTTGGTGGAGAAAATGACAACCAGTAGCCTCCTTCAGTGACGCACTACGATCAAAGAAGGTGGCTGAAACTATGAGGGATAGGACATCCTGACTCCTCAGCGGTCGCTGCAAGGGACGCTCCGGGTGTTGGAAGCCGCAAGGCAATTCCCAGCCATTGCAAACACGGGATTGCGGTGGTGCTGTCCGGCCGTCTGGTCAAAGCAGTCCTGAATCGACGGCGCGTAGTATTCTACGCGCGACTCAAAGAGATTTCAGCAAATGGATAGGGCCCTCTAGGGCCGATGTCTGCTAGGGCTGCAAGATTGATCGAAAGAGTTATTTCCCATAACAATTTTCGCCTCAATAACTTTTCACTGAAGAGTTTAAGCAGTTAGACAGCTTTGATAGAGGTAAACGAAGGAGCATAATCGGGACACTGACCTTCAGCTGGATAACGTGCACTGATAGTGAAAAGCCTTAAGTGAATCCCAAAACTACCATCATCATCCGGCAGGCATTAAGTCCGCCGCTGTACATTTGTGCATAAAGGATTAAATAAATAAATAAATAAATCATCAACTATCTTCTTCCACAACAGTACTTATGAAGAATTTGCGAGAGCATGCTTGCATTGATTATTGCAGTTTGATCATTTTAAGCGTTAGAATTACTTGTTCATTTACCTGGGATATTTTGGTGTGTATTTAATTGATATCCTCGTATATAAGACAAATGATTTTTCCATAGTGGGAACTACCTTATGAAGAATCTCCAACTTATGAATGAACTATGGCGAAAACTTGTGCGCGTGTATCCCCGTTCAATCGAACTCGCATATTGATGGCCAAACCGAGAAATTACTGACACCGATTGCCTCTATGAGGACACGGCAGTTCACTCAAGATGGATAGACCTCCACCGCATGCTACACCGAGTCCTCCAGGCGATTCACAAAATGGTAATATCAGGGTACTTTCAACCGAACCCAGAACAGAAACCGTTCGAAACACCCACAACAGTCCTGAGCTTATCCATAAAACAATGAAATTACAGTTAACAAATGTAGCAGCCGATAAGTGTTATCCCTGAGACTGGCCTCCCTTAGAGGGTTGTTCCAGTGTTGGTCACCACTCATTGCAAAGAGGTAACGTCCAGATATCGACGTAAGGCAGCAAGGAATCTGAGATACATTATACGTTGTCGAACTGTGATCAGAAAAACACATTCGATCCCGTTTTATATGAAGCAGTGACTGTAAATAATAAAACACACCATTATTAATCCGCAAGGTGCCATCATACCGGAGGACACAGTGGAGATGTGCCCTGCAAGGGCGGAGCACCGCCATGTCCTCGTGGAGGTAATCGGCGTCAGTGACCTCTCGCGCCGGGCTCTGATCCAGAGCGAGGAGTAATGGCAGGCGTTCGCCTCCTTCTGCAAAGCCTTAATGCTAGCGAAGGCGGAGGCCGCACGCGTTAGGGAACGAACGGCCTCACGCCGAGCCGAGATTCCGACCCCGACTACCAATCACGGTAGACGCGGGCTTCCAGACGTCGAGCAATAGGTAGCTAGCCGTCCTGTAGTTGACCGGATCGAGCCCAATCCTCAACAGCGCGTAGTGATAGACACAGGTGTAGTTTTAGTCAGTAAAAGATTCTGACACTATCTCCCGCCCCGCCCAAGAGCGGGGGATGTCATAAGATGATTTTCCCATCGGAAAAAAAAAGTCAGTAAAAGATTGACACGTCCTCCCGCTCCAACCAGAGCGGGAGAAGTCATTGGATGATTTCCACCCTTAAAAAAAGAAAAAAGGTGCCATCATCATCATTATTATTTCAGCCGAAAGACGTTCACTGCTGGACATAAACCTCCCCAAGTGTCGCTATAATGACCGGTCCTGTGAGCCTCTCATCCATCGGATTCCCGCGACCCTCACCAGGTCATCGGTCCACCTGGGGACCATCCAACGCAAGGTACCCTGTAACCCCTTCCGAAAATGTGGCCGTGTTATTTTAAAGTGAATAATTAAATACATATAGGTATTTACTTTTATCGTCTTTGGATGGTACAATAATGGGAAAAAAATAATAAAAATAAGCAGTAGGATTGTTAAAAATGCCTTCGTCTTACACCAGTTTAACCATAACTGTAAACGTGGGCGATGGCCATTCTTCTGCCACTCAGAAAATTACGTAAAATACGCAATGCCATCTATCAAATTTAATATGAAGTTCAACCGTCAAAGTCATCATTATTTCTACTTTGAGTCTTTAGATGGCGTTGCGAGTATCTGAATTGCTTATGGTGTCATATTTTACTTCTCGAAAACTTTGATTTCATACCGTTTGTCTTTCATATGCTTTGTTTCATTGCGATGAAACAAAGCCTAAGTAAGACAATTATCAAGGCCCAATTCCAACAATTTAAATGTATAAAAGTTATCTACATCGATTTCTAAAATTAATAATACGCACTTCACAAAAAATTTCTACAGATATATTATATACGTAGATTTATAAAAAAAAAATTGTAAGCATGCAAAAATATATAAAAAAATCTTATTCACGATGACAAAATAGAACAAAAATTTCTCCTAAGAGAGCCGTATGGGATTTGAACCACCTTCACATTACATGAAAGTCTAGTTACGAAACCACTGTGCTTCTCCACGGTCTTCGATGAATATGTTATAAAATAGACGTTCTTATATAAACGTCATAATTGACTGGTTGGCTCCCTAACGATGATAGCGTGATGATTTTGGTTTTAGAAGTTAAATTTGCAGCTAAATGGAATAATGTAACATTATAGTACGTGATTTTACTCGTCGCTTTGATTTTATTATGTGTTTTGATTAGTTTTTACAAAATATTTAGAAGATATCGAATAGAAATGTCAATTTTATTTTGAAAAAATGGTAAAAGTTATTTTAATACAAAAAAATAAGACAAAATAATGTCAAAATTTTTAACTGTAGCTGGGAATTGAACTCGCGGCAAATGTCGTTCAATACCTACATTTTGGATTATTGCTCACCCCACATAGCAAATAGCGTGATAGTTTATAGCCTATCAGTTGCCCTGACCTATAAGGATTATGTATGCAAAATTTGAACAGGATCGGTTCAGTAGTTTTTGCGCCAACTAATACCATCACAAAAGAATTTTACTGTTTTATTATATGTATAGACAAATACAGCAAACATAATTTCTTCTGATATAATATTTGTAATTCCACGAACGTATATTTAGTGAAACAGGAAAGAGTTTCGGGAATCGAGCTCGAGCCATTCTTTTCACTAACTGCGGGTAGATACTTAGGAATTAATCAAGCTGAGATTTCCCCAACTCCCTGAAGCGCTCATGATTGCTGTTAAGTTGATTTCGCGTTGAGATTGATGGTGTTGTTATGGTGGTGAGTTTTGGTTGGAGAATTAGAGGATTATGTTCTTCTTCTTTTCGAATCGATGGTAAACTCGTTTAACTGTTTGGGCATCGGTGGCACTCATTAAATTCTCCAGTGCAGGAGTGCACTTAGGGCACTCTAACATATAGCTCATGTTTTGAACAGGAGCACTGTACTCACATTGAGTATCCGACAGGTCTATAAAACTTCATTTCGCAAAGTTGAGTTTGCAACAGCCTACCTCGGTGCGCAACAGATTAAGTGCTTTCTATATAGACCACTACAATTCACGTCCAGGCGGGAGATATTCGGGTTTTAACAAGTCAGATGGTGGTTGGTGTAGTTCTTCCCGAAGCTTTACGTTACGATTACGTCAGCAGGACAGAAATAAAATCTGACCATCTATTTATTCTGGGCTACAGTCCTTGTACGCATGCACGATTTGCGAGTGGAGATGCAACGCCGGGGCAAAACCGTAGGGGCTCAGCAGGGTCGAAGCCTACTGGGGCCAAGGGTCTGATTCTGAAAGGAAGACTCTGCCCTGGTACGAAAGGCAACGAAGGAACAGGAGTGGATTTTTAGTTAGTAAAAGTCTGACACTATCTCTTGCTCCACCCAAGAGCGAGATTTGTCATTGGATGATTTTCCGACCTGAAAAAAAAAACAATCTATCGAAGGAGTATCATGTTGCTTAGTGATTAGGTTGTGGAGCTCTGATAGGCAGTCACTCTATGAAAAACACGGGCATTTAGCCGCATCCAATTAGACTGGAAGCCAATCCCAAGCTAGGTAGAAAAATGCTATGATGTACCTGCAGCAGATTTACAAAACGACTGTTGCAAAAAGATGCGAGTCCAAAATTTTAGAACTTTAATTCAAACCCTTTTTGTTTGAGAATATAAAACCGACGAAACTGAGGTAACATGACGGAAAAACGGGAATTGTTTCAAAAGCTAAATAGGAAACTTACCTACAGATGTGGCTCAGTCTCAGAAAATGTGTCTTGTACATTTTTTATTTTGTTTTACAACTTCAAAAACCTTTTTGCTTTCAGTATTTATTATCGTAGGAATTTGAGGACATTGAACTTCAAACGACAAAAAAACACATTCGACTGGGTGATGTCCCAGAAAGTAGTAACATTGATTGACATATTATTAATCCAAAAAAAAAAAATGGGCAAGTGTGAGTCGGACTCGCGCACTGAGGGTTCTGTACAAACTTATGTAAATAGTTCAATTCCCGAATGTCTCAAAATAAAAAAAAAAACTGACGACGTATCAACAAATTTACTGTTTTCAGATTTATTCCTATACCTGTGCTATAAGACCTAACGTTATGCCAATTTTTTTGGGTTTTATGTCAACGGGAAGTACCCTATGAATTTTAATTCCCTTGAGAGTGTCGAAAGATACGTTTTTTGCTACATAAACGGCTGTATCTTCTTTTTTTGTTAACCTAGAAGTTTGATTTTTTCACAGCTTCAAGGGGCTGTAGATTTGAGTGAACGGTTTTAATTCTCGACACCGACAAATCAACTCGACACGTCGACGCGTTCTCGAGATAAAGGGTTTTGACAGACAGACAGACAGACGGACAAGAAAGTGATCCTATAAGGGTTTTGTTTTTCCTGTTATGGTACGGAACCCTAATTAGTGAAGTAGTTTGAACGCCATAGTAAAAACTACGTAAATACATAACAAATTAAGTTAACACTGCTAAAATCATAACTTTTCTTGGCAAAAAAACTGACAAAATAAAACGACAGCAAACAAGAGGTAATAAATTCGCTTACCTACAGGTGCCACCGTTCTTATAAGTATAGAAGGTCCTCGGGCGCAGCGGACCCTTTCCGCAACCCCTTGCAGAGTAACTCTCGAAACATGAACAGTAGAATTTCCTGCGATGCGGAACATATTGTGGAGTGAGCCATAAGTTTTGTAAATAACTGGTGCAAAAAATTCGCTACGGTATATTGTAAAAGCGAGGTTTTTGCTGCTTACTTACACTAGAATTCATACAAGAATTTCCGTGAACATACTCATTGGTGTTCACGGAAATTCAAACCACCAGTTGGTGGCTTAGGGCGGGAATCACCAATAAAACTAATCGCTAATCAAATTTTTTTCTTAAATAAATCATTTTAATCGACTTTGCTTTGAGTTGGTTTTTAATTTCACTAAATGTTATTTTAAAGAAATATATTTTCTAAGTGAGATTTTCAAATATAGCATTTTACATTGCTGAACGTGCATTTTTACTTTATTTAAGACCAAAAGTATGCAGTAGAATTAGTAGTCTTGTTAGCTTTTCGTTGAAAGCAAGTATTAACATTTCTATTTTACTTATGTTACAACGTTTTCATATACATGTCAGTTGCTAAATTTCTCAATCCAGAAGACATATACGTCAAAGAAACACCCTATAGAATTATTTATGAACATATTCGTCAGCCACCTCGGCGCACGAATCTATGAATATAGGTATTTATGATAAGAATACAAGAAAGATGAATTAAAGAACACCTTCTTTCTCAATTGACATAATATTAGTACATATTTGTTCATATTTATATATAGTAGACGTCTCGCATCCATCGTACTCCCGCAACCGTTAACAGGTCATCGGTCCACCTTGTAGGAGGCCTTCCAATGCTACGTCTTCCGGTACGTGGTCGCCATTCTAGAACCCTTCGGCCCCAACGGCCATCCGTTCTGCGAGCAATATGCCCTGCCCATTGCCACTTAAACTTGGCGATTCTTCGTGCTATGCCGGTAACCTTGGTTCTCCTGCGGATATCCTCATACGCACGCACAGGACCGTTCAGTGTGGCACTTGGGGGAGGGCTATGTCCAGCTGTGGGCGTCTTTCAGCTGAAATGATGATGATGATAGTAGACGTATTAATGTAGGTTTATATTGTACTTCGAGAATCTTATCCTGGAATATGATCTCTCTCGTCACTCAAAAGTTTGCTCGGAGAAAACTAATAGTTGATATAAGCTTACCTTCTAGCTAGACGTGAACTGTCAAATCACTGTGTTTTAATATTAGATTTTGTGTACAATGAAGATTTAAATTAAGTGAAAATAAAGATGAACTAGACACGTTATCTTGGCAAATCTGTAAAAAAGTATAAAAAACTTTAAAAAAAAAAAGATAACCGACTTCACTAAAAAAACACTAAAAAGATCAAAATAACTTTAATTTCGGAAGTCGGTATTTCTCGGTATTATTTGCATCTTATTTAAACACCGAACCGTTTATTTATTTGTATTGTCATAGTCGCTTAACTATATTCATTGTGATATCTATGCGAGTACGAAGTTCCGTTGACAATTTCTGGTCTTCTTCATTCCACTTCATCAAATGTTACTTTTTGACTGTAAATAATTAAGTTCTCGATGAAAATACCAACATCACTATATAGATGCTTATAATATTTGAGGAGTTCCCTCGATTTCGCCAAGATTCCATCATCAGATCTCAACTTGGTGACTATGGGACCATTTGGGAAGTATACCCTTTCTAACAAAAAGTTTTTTTTTTAAATCGGTTGGCTTGATGCAATGTTTCACTTTATTTTCAACCATATTTCCCCCACGAGCGAGATTTATATTTAAATTGCAAAAAGGTTGCGTTGATATTCTTGCATTTTATTTGAGAGCGATAAAAGTCGCTTATTGCGGTGGATGAGTTTTATAAACGAGTGTGTTACGATATTTACGAGTTGTCGGGGGCGAGCAATTGCCGCAGCACTTTGGAATTCAATTTTTTATGTAGATTTTGGGCGATGCCAGTTTTTGTTCAATTATTAGGTGTAACTATCCATCGGGAACAACTTGTGATGTATCCACGGATGCCCCTTAAATTGAAGGGTAAAATCTTCAAGTCCGTGATAAGGCCTGTCATACTGTATGGATCAGAATGTTGCTCTGTGAAAAAGACGGATGAAAAAGGTTGCATGTATCGGAGTTGAGAATGTTAAGATGGATGTGTGGTGTGACGAGGATGGATAAAGTGAGAAATGAATATATTAGGGGAAGTTTGAAAGTGGCGCCAGTGACTGAAAAGAGAATTTTTTTCACATACTTTAATAGTAAAAATCTATTAAAGTACCTATATGAGTGAATTTAAAAAAAACAGGCCATAATTACGGCACATCTGTCCGCCTGTGGTAGAGTTAGAAGTGTACAATCTCTTCATTTCTTACTCATTTTGCAAAAAATCTATAGTATATTACTTTAAGGTTATATCGTGGACTCACTACGCTTCTAAATGATTACCCAATCATTCAATAGTGTAGTAAGTGCATACAAAATGTACCCACATTTTGTAGTTCTTTATTAGCCTCTAAAGTTAGCACTTCAATTATTATCGTTTTTTTTGAAGTTTTTTTTTTAGTTGGAAAATCATCTTATGACAAATCTTGCTCTTGGGCGGAGCGGGAGATAGTGTCAGAGTTTTACTGACTAAAAACCCACTCCTGTTCCTTTTTTGTTTTCAGATTGTAAATCATCCAATGACTTCTCTCGTTCTAAGGTGGAGCAAAAGAGCTTCAATAGCCCTCTGCGTTCCAGGACCACGAGTTTCCTCTTCAGAATATCCCCAAATCTTTCAATTAATACTACTACAAGAAATAGTTTGTATAAAATCATAGATTGGCTAGCTTCCAGACGAATGTACTGTTATTCGAATAGTAACAAAAGTTCAGAATATCAGGGTTACGTAAATATATGTCCACCCATACTGGCATCAAGAAATAATCACACAAGTTTCAGATTACTTAACTAAATAAACGCAAAATCATAAAAAAATTTATGGAGTTACCTAACTTTGTGGACTTCCATTCCATTCTTATTCCTGTTAGCTTTTTATAAAATCAATTTACCGCTGTCATTTCAAAACTGTATTAGTGAATCTTTAACAATCGTATAGCATTAACACACTATAAATTAACAAAAACAAAACAATCATGTGGAAGTGACCACACCACAATTAAACTAAACATTAAGAGGGTCCTTTTTCACATGCCTATCGTCAACATCGAGCATGTTTGACGAAAAGGTAACGCGAAAAAAGAGAGATAACGCCTGACAATTCTGTTAGCAATCGGTCATTCCGTGATTTACTCGAATATACGTGGTTTTTTTAACCATCAAAAGTTTTTGGAAAAAATTGTCTTCATTTATTATCTTGAATAAATTTGCAAGGCTTCTATTGTTATACTTTTTTTAATATTTTAGTAAATTATGAAGTGTCGAAATTCAAGCAAAACAACAGATTTTCAGAAGTCTTTACTAGATTAGTTTTAGACTAATTAATAAATTGATTTCAAAAGAAGCCTAGATAATATCCACAAGATACTGTGTGTCATTTTCGCGTAAGAGCGGTTTTATGAAAACAGTGATAATGTGTGTCGAGCTGCATCCCCTTTTTTTGGGTGAGAAAATCATCTTATGACAAATCCCGTTCTTGGGCGGAGCAGGAGATAGTGTCAGACTTTTAGTGACTAAAAACCCACTCCTGTTCCTTCTTTGCCTTCGTCCCAGGGCCCCGGGTTGCATCCCCTTAAGGGTGGATTACAAAGAGTTAGTAATAAAAGTTGTTTTTTGACTTATGATAACAGAACAATTAAGAACCGCATCTTACTTAGACTTGGGATAATTAATTAATGCAACTAATAAGTTTTATCCATTTCCACTGAGTTTCTCACGTTATCAACTAAAATGGCACTTTGTATATCTAAGGAAACATCCTTTTGATTAGTAATAATCCAAACTAAATGAAGTAAGCACTGCTTTCTACATTTACAATGGATTGTAATTACGTAGGAACGCAAGAAACTCCAGTTGAGTTCCCTTGTTAATATTGAATGCTGACTAACGTTGTTAGAACAAGTTCACGTGGGGTACATACACACATATGGACGTACAAATTTCCCCAGAGGTTAGTAAATGAGGAATAATTCGCTAAACACTCAAAACATACAATATTCAGTAGAGTTACGTAACGTGTGGTTGGCGCAAACATTGTCTTTAATAATGAGGCCTTAAGAGTGCTGACAAACGACCAGAATAATAAATAAAAGGTGAACTCGTTTAGTTAATTATTACAGGCACATTTTAGGCTCCGTGTACGAATGGATAGTGAGGAAGGATTTCATTCAGGCTCCATATTTTTGGACCTCTTCTAAAAGCAAAATTTTATGTTTTTTCAGTGCTTTCAGAAATCAAATAATGAAAGAAAATGACAAATCGATCGATGAAATGTCGAATGACTAAGTACAATTTAACATTATGTATATGAATTGTAAGAATCCCTTACCAATAAATTACTATGACTATGACTATGAATTATCGAACGTGATTTTGCAATGTTTGTGACATATAATAAATATTGCTCCAAATGGTTAGTTCTAATTATACTTACCACTTTTTATTACGTAGCCAGGCAATATCAGAAAAAAGCACAATCGAAGATCTCATTGAAAGATTATTTTTTTTTTGAAAAAAATTTAGTTATTATAAAATGTCAAAAGCTTGTTGGCAACAAGTCGTTTAGTATTAAAAATTATAATTTAGAATTCGTATTACTAACATAACAAGTTGCTGGAATAATGCACGTGAAAATTAAGCTACAATCAATTCAACAATCAGCATAATTATTTTAAGGTCTAAAATATTACGTAAATGCACTCGCAGTGTTTTTAAAAATAAATGTTATTTAAATTGCAGGAAAATAATATGGGAATTGACACACTACATAACACTTGTAGCGCATTGGTATTAGTATCAATGCATGCACACACAAACACTATAGTGACGCAATCAAGATTTATCAAGAATTTATCAAATTATCAATAATTTATCAAATTATCAATAATTTATCGAATTATCAATAATTTATCAAATTATCGATAATTTATCAAAATATCAAGAATTTGTCAAACTATCTCTCTAGTCGTCTACCCTCAATTTCGGCTCCTACATCGAGGCAAAAGCTCAACTGGCTGCCAAAAAATTGGGGATCTTAGCAAAAGTGAGAAGGTATTTTACGCCGGAACAGCTGCTTAACCTCTATCAAGCGCAAGTTTAATCGTGTATGGAGTAATGCTCTCATCTTTGAAATGGGTCTGTCAAATACCAACTTGATGAACTAGAGTCGATTGAGACGCAAGCCAAGAAGATCATCGGAAATGATGCACTTGTTAAGTCAAAACCCCAAAGTCTTGAGCATCGAGGCCGAGTTGCTAGACTGTCGGTTTTCTATCGTTTACATTTCGAGGAGTGTGCATTAATATTGCACGAATTAATTCCGCCATGTCCGTTTCATCATCGGGCCACAAGACATATGGCGTTGCACCAGAGGTATATGGTGGACATCCCACTCATACGTATAAAGCGTTTTGGGAACACATTCATTATGCGTACAGCTAAGGAGCGGAATTCCCTGCCGGGGTCTGTGTTTCCTAATAGCTATAACCTAAGGGTCTTTAAATCAAGAGTAAATCAATTTCTTTGGCAAGCGTGCTCCATCGTCGGTCACATCATCGCTTACCATCAGGTGAGATAGTGGTCAAACCGCGAGCCGATCCATAATAAAGAAATAAAAAATCGATTCAATAGCCGATTCTGAACTTTCAAGATGTGCGCTTACTATGTTACACGTTGTATATTTAAGGACCAAAACAATAACTAAGTTTACCCTAACTTTGATGCAGTTGAAGCGGAAAGCCTCTAGCCCCGGTATATTGCGGCCCGGGGGCAAACTGGTGTGGTACACGGTGGCGGCGCGATGATTACGTCACGGTGACCGTACATAACGGGCGAAGATTTATGTGTCGGACTTCTTGGTACGAAAATGCTCCAGCTCTTATTTAATAAAATTTTAGAGCACATAACTTATTTTCTTCAAATCTTTTCTTTAAATTTTGCAATACAAATTTGATTTATTTTGATAGGAAAATAATATAAATTTAGTGAAAATATCTGTTTTATTTTGTACGAGTAGTTTTCAATTACACCTTTGTCCCTGAAAGTGTTCAGTGTCCTGGGAGCACTTATAGTGTTTCTGCGTGCGGATTTTTCTATAAATACGCGAACCTACTTACATCCAAGACCAACCAGCCTTCGTGACATAGAATAATTATGATTACGTGTTTCAGGAAAATGTGGTTTTCTTTAATGCTTTTCATCGAATCAAAATATTTGTAGGAAAAAATTCTATAGATATATTTCCCCCATCCTTAAAACATTTACTGCAGGTAGAGCGTATAAGATCTTGCTAAAGCATTTATAGTCAAGCATTTATGCAAGGAAACGGGCACAAATGGAGTTTAGAACGGTATTCTCTGAAATTCCAGACGATAGCCAATGTAGACATGCCTAGTATGCAGATACGACTTAAAGTTACACTGAATACTACATAGAGCTTAGGTATGGATTAGCGGAATTCATCTAAGCAAGTAACCTAAGAAATTAACGTCGTATATGTATTTATAGAGTTATTTTCCCATCAAAAAATTTATGTGATCAATTACGTTGATCCTAGTATTTTTAATGGAAATAATAAACACTTTAACAAAAATCACAAACTGTAAAACACAGAATACTGCAAGAAACTCTAAATAAAACACAAACACGTTTTTAAAACTGACATTAAGAAAATACGGTGATGCAATATGCCAATTTCGACAGTTGAATTTAAAAAAATGGCCAGGACGAAAAACACAACGGAACGGAATATTTAATTCACATCTTTTGAAGTTTTTGTTAATTATAAAAACTTTTAGATTTCAGTCCAGTACAGTTCCGGCGGGATCTCATGGCGATATGACAACAGCGATTATTATAACCCAGTGCTGGGCACGCCATAATCATGGCGGTAAGTCCTCTCTTTGAGAAGTGGCTGGAGAGACGTCACGGTATCCTCACCAAACATGATAAGTTCGGAAGGTCACCATAATGCGGACTGCCTGGAGGACACGTTGGAGGAAACGGTAAAGGTGTTTCCCACTTGGGCGGAGCACCGTCGTGTCCTCGTGGGATCAACGACCTCTAGCCTGGAACGCCTGGTCCTGGTATAGGCCATGGTCCAGAGCGAGGGGGAATGTGCGGTAGTCGCCTTCTTCTGCGAAGCAGTAATACTCGCAAAGAAGGCGGACGCACACGTGAGGGAACAGACGTTCTCACTTCCCAGCCGCAGGGACCCCGACCCTGATCCATCGTAGGTGTGGTTTTGCAGGCGACAAGCAATGTGTAACATATTATCTATTATCTAGCCGTCCGGTAACCGTCTGGACCGAGCCCAAGTCGTAGACAGCGCGTAGTGTTCTACGCGGGCCTCAAACAGATGTTAGCAAAATCGGCTCAGCAGCGCCAAAGCGAAATCTGTAGACCTGGAACGCAAAGACGAAACAGACATGAAATTTCCCACCTCATAAAAAAAACCCGAGTATTTTTGGATAAATAAAAATGACTTAGGTAAAAATTCGTAGCTAAACTACTGTTTATCCACAGGGACTCACGATGTTGTACTATCTGAAAATTGCTTATTTGAAACTGTTTCATGCAACTTCTCGTGTGAATTTTCAACATGTTATTTCGAGAATATCTGTGTCTGGGGAGTTTGTTGTTCAGCGTTTTGGAGTAAGAGCTTATTTTATAAAATGTATTACTAAATAAATAGTAACCACTTTTCTAAATTCTTGTTACCTTTAAGATTTAATTACCTACTTGTCTGTAAATAGCGAAAAAAAACTTCAATAACACTAACAAAGTAACAAGTTTTTTATTAGTGCTCACGCATCATCATCATCATTTCGGCTGATAGACGTCCACTGCTGGACATAGGCCTCCCCCAAATGTCGCCACAATGAATGGTTCTGTGCGTCTCGCATCCATCGGAATCCCGCAACCTTCACCAGGAGACGGGCTATGCTCGGAGTTTCCTTGCGTGATCGAATCAGAAATGAAGATATCCGCAGGAGAACCAAGGTTGCCGACATAGCACGAAGAATCGCCAAACTTAAGTGGCAATGGGCAGGGCAGATTGCTCGCAGAACGGATGGCCGTTGGGGCCGAAAGGTTCTGGAGTGACTACCGCGTGCTCACGCATATACTGCACTAATTAGTTATGTTATTTTTTTCTACCTACTCTTGTATCATACTAATAATTAATTAATACAATTTTCAAATATTTTGTATGCATTAATTTGGTACAATCATCCTTCTTACTAGGAGTTGGGCTTTGGTAGCTTCACCAAAGTTTTCAGTATTGCAGCCATCATTGTTTACCTTTTTTTGTTGGCGAACGACGATCTTTAAAAAAATTGGTTGGGGCAGAGGTTGAGAGATTGGTTACAGAGGTGCGTGCAATGGACCCGAGTAAATGGGTTAGGTTAGGTTAGGTTAGGTGTTGACAGACAGTTGAGTTTACATGTAACTACAGATAAAAATGCTTGGCTCAATGCTGGTCCAGCTCCACTATCACTAGGGTGTACAAATTGATTAGTTTGGATTTTTTTATGATTTATTGAAATTTGACGCACAGAATCGGTCGTTGTGGAGATGCTTGGGGAGGCCAATGTCCAACAGTGGACTTCTTTCGGCTGAAATGATGATGACGATAGTATTGTATAATGTAGAAGCATTTTTTTTTCAATGTTTTTAAATGTGAGTACCATGGGGATATTTATGGATTTTAGGTTACTATTGTACTTGTTTGACATAAATGAGCATGGCAGTAATTGTGAGTTGGTCATGCTCACTCAAATGTCTCACTGATGGTGGCGCGTGTGTTGGATCATTTGGTTCCTTTTCAAATAAAATGCTCTGAATCTTTGAATCACGTTTGCGAACACAACCTCGTTACAGAACTAAGTCCCAGTATGGGAAATAGTTAAAAAAAAACTTCTCATGATCCTATTGGTGACTGGCTACAATTATATTTTATTATCTCTTAGGTCATGTATTTACAGTAATACAGTAGTATATACAGTGTGTAGGTAGTATATACAGTTTAAACCGTACATAAGTGTATTAAATATGGCAAAATTTCTGATAGTGGTAGGTACATAAATAAAACTTTTATCTACATGGCTTGAATAGATAAGCGGCTCTCTTTAAAAGGGACCGCATAACCGCAGACCACTTTGTTCCGGTAAAAAGCTAAAATATGTTAAAGTTTCCCTTTTCTCTGTAACGGTATGTCAGATTACATTACTTAAAGCTTGCACAAATTACGTTATATTTAATACTCGGTTTTCATCATCATCATCATCATTTCAGCTGAAAGACGTTCACTGCTGGATATAGGCCTTTGGAGGAGGCCGTAACTACCGGTCCTGTATGCGTCGCATCTATCGAATACCCGCGACCCTCACCAATTCATCGGTCCATCTTATGGGAGGCCTTCTAACGCTGTGTCTCCCAGTACGTTACATATTCAACAATAAAAAAAATTTAGACAAACTAGAAAAGTAAATTTATTGTGTGCGTCATAGAGTCAACCATGTCATCATCATCATCATAATATCAGCCGAAGGACGTCCACTTTTGGACAAAAGCCTCACCACGTGCCGCCACAACGAGAACTTTATAGGAGACCTTCCAGCGTTGCGTCTTCCAGTGCGCGGTTGCCACTCCACCTTTCCGTCCCATCGACCAACCGTTCTACGAGCAATGTGCCCTGCCCATTGCTACTTATGTATATTTGGTGATTCTTCGGGCTATGTCGGCGTCCTTGGTTCTCCTGCGGATATCTTCAATCCTGATACGATCACGCAAAAAAAACTCCGAACATAGCCCTTTTCATCGCCCTTTGGCCTACCTATGTACGTTTCTGGAATTCATGAAACGAACACTAACATCACCAAAAACAATAGGATTTTATTATCACAGTTTACGTTCTCTTTTTGAGCAAGAATAGTACTTTCCTTGTTGTAAGACAAAGCGAAGGGTATGTTAGAGTACCTAATAAATACTTATTGGATTGTTTTTTTTTACCTACATCATCTTGTAGAGAAAAGATTTTGTCTAAAATTTTAGGAAGTCAAAGTCTAAGTCAAAATCATTTATTTCAAACTAGCTGTTGCCCGCGACTTCGTCCGCGTTAAGTTCGTAAAACTGTACAATCACTCTGTGCTTGCAATTCATTCCGAAAGCATCGCAATAATTTATTGTACTTTAACATAAAACGGTTAAAGGTAAAAATATCCAAATTGAGAACCTCCTCCTTT
Organism: Mythimna vitellina; assembly: GCA_949316375.1. Lineage (NCBI taxonomy): Eukaryota > Metazoa > Arthropoda > Insecta > Lepidoptera > Noctuidae > Mythimna > Mythimna vitellina. The sequence goes on along the minus strand of OX438703.1, from coordinate 7,615,752 downwards.
TTTAGAAGTCGGTTAAAAACGCAAATTACCTTCAGGAAACATGTTATGTACTCGTCCAGATCCAGATGTATTACCGTCACTGAATAGAAAGAGCATGTATGGGTCGTAGCAGTTGTCATTTCTGCCTACCCCAAGGGAAAAGGCATATGTATGCATGGGCATATGTATGTTTCTGGTTTATGTTCTGGTAAAACAACATTGTATGATTTTAACCCCTCGCCACAGTGAGCACGCCACAATCAAATCGCAGCGGTAATGCCTGTCTTTGAGAAGTGTCTACAGAGGCGTCACGGCATCCTCTTTTTGTGCAGGACTCACCGGTTGTGGGTGTTTCGGAAGGTATCTGTGTCGAATTCCAAGTCGTCGACGGCGCGTATTGTTCCACGCGCGCCTCAAGGAGATGTCAGCAAATCGTAGGCGCCCAGCAGGGTCGAAGCCAACTGGGGCCACGGGTAGTGTGAAAGCGGAACCCGGGGCCCTGGGACGAAGGCAACGAAGGAACAGGAGTGGGTTTTTAGTCAGTAAGAGTCTGACACTATCTCCCGCTCCGCCCAAGAGCGGGGATGTCATTAAGATGATTTTCCCACCCAATAAAAAAAAAAAAAAAAAAATGGAGCATATGGTGGAAGTCAGTCCCGCTTGGTCGGAGCGCCGGCGCCGCCTTGTCCTTATGGGGGCGATTGGTGGAGAAAATGACAACCAATAGCCTCCTTCAGTGAAGCACTACGATCAAAGAAGGTGGCTGAAACTATGAGGGATAGGACATCCTGACTCCTCAGCGGTCGCTGCAAGGGACGCTCCGGGTGTTGAAAGCCGCAAGCCAATTCCCAGCCATTGCAAACACGGGATTGCGGTGGTGCTGTCCGGCCGTCTGGTCAAAGCAGTCCTGAATCGACAGCGCGTAGTATTCTACGCGCGACTCAAAGAGATTTCAGCAAATGGATAGGGCCCTCTAGGGCCGATGTCTGCTAGGGCTGCAAGATTGATCGAAAGAGTTATCTCCCATAACAATTTTCGCCTCAATAACTTTTCACTGAAGAGTTTAAGCAGTTAGACAGCTTTGATAGAGGTAAACGAAGGAGCATAATCGGGACACAGACCTTCAGCTGGATAACGTGCACTGATAGTGAAAAGCCTTAAGTGAATCCAAAAACTACCATCATCATCCGGCAGACATTAAGTCCGCCGCTGTACATTTGTGCATAAAGGATTAAATAAATAAATCATCAACTATCTTCTTCCACAACAGTACTTATGAAGAATTTGCGAGAGCATGCTTGCATTGATTATTGCAGTTTGATCATTTTAAGCGTAAGAATTACTTGTTCATTTACCTAGGATACTTTGGTGTGTATTTAATTGATATCCCCGTATATAAGACAAATGTTTTTTCCATAGTGGGAACTACCTTATGAGGAGTCTCCAACTTATGAATGAAATACGGCGAAACCTTGTGCGCGTGTATCCCCGTTCAATCGAACTCGCATATTGATGGCCAAACCGAGAAATTACTGACACCGATTGCCTCTATGAGGACACGGCAGTTCACTCAAGATGAATAGACCTCCACCACATGCTACACCGAGTCCTCCAGGCGATTCACAAAATGGTAATATCAGGGTACTTTCAACCGAACCCATAACAGAAACCGTTCGAAACACCCACAACAGTCCTGAGCTTATCTATAAAACAATGAAATTACGGTTAACAAATGTAGGAGACGATAAGTGTTATCCCTGAGACTGGCCTCCCTTAGAGGGTTGTTCCAGTGTTGGTCACCACTCATTGCAAAGAGGTAACGTCCAGATATCGACGTAAAGCTGCAAGGAATCTGCGGAGAGCAATGGGTGGCTCGCCGTCTGACCGTCCGGTAACCGTCCGGACCGAGCCCAAGTCGTCGACGGCGCGTATTGTTCCACGCGCGCCTCAAGGAGATGTCAGCAAATCGTAGGGGCCCAGCAGGGTCGAAGCCTACTGGGGCCACGGGTAGTGTGAAAGCGGAGCCCGGGGCCCTGGGACGAAGGCAACGAAGGAACAGGAGTGGGTTTTTAGTCAGTAAGAGTCTGACACTATCTCGCGCTCCGCCCAAGAGCGGGGATGTCATTAGGATGATTTTCCCACCCAATAAAAAAAAAAAAAAGATACATTATACGTTGTCGAACTGTGATCAGAAAAACACATTCGATCCCGTTTTATATGAAGCAGTGACTGTAAATAATAAAACACACCATTATTAATCCGCAAGGTGCCATCATTCCGGAAGACACAGTGGAGATGTGCCCTGCAAGGGCGGAGCACCGCCGTGTCCTCGTGGAGGTAATCGGCGTCAGTGACCTCTCGCGCCGGGCTCTGATCCAGGAGCATTTCGTCTTTGGAGGGTATCCATTGAATAATCACGGTCAATTAGCTTGCTACAATACTGGGAAAAAAATAATAAAAATAAGCAGTAGGATTGTTAAAAATGCCTCCGTCTTACACCAGTTTAACCATAACTGTAAACGTGGGCGATGGCCATTCTTCTGCCACTCAGAAAATTACGTAAAATACGCAATGCCATCTTTCAAATTTAATATGAAGTTTAACCGTCATTGTCATCATTATTTCTACTTTGAGTCTTTAGATGGCGTTGCGAGTATCTGAATTGCTTATGGTGTCATATTTTACTTCTCGAAAACTTTGATTTCATACCGTTTGTCTTTCATATGCTTTGTTTAATTGCGATGAAACAAAGCCTAAGTAAGATAATTATCAAGTTCCACACAATTTAAATGTATAAAAGTTATTTACATCGATTTCTAAAATTAATTATACGCACTTCACTAAAAATTTCTACAGATATATTATATACGTAGATTTATAAAAAAAAAATTGTAAGCATGCAAAAATATATAAAAAAATCTTATTCACGATGACAAAATAGAACAAAAATTTCTCCTAAGAGAGCCGTATGGGATTTGAACCACCTTCACTTTACATGAAAGTCTAGTTACGAAACCACTGTACTGCAGTCTTCGATGAATAAACTATAAAATAGACGTTCTTATATACACGTCATAATTGACTGGTTGGCTCCCTAACGATGATAGCGTGATGATTTTCGTTTTAGAAGTTAAATTTGCAGCTAAATGGAATAATGTAATAATATGTGTACGTGATTTTACTCGTCGCTTTGATTTTATTATGTGTTTTGATTAGTTTTTACAAAACATTTAGAAGATGTCGAATAGAAATGTCAATTTTATTTTGAAAAAATGGTAAAAGTTATTTTAATACAAAAAAATAAGACAAAATAATGACAAAATTTTTAACTGTAGCTGGGAATTGAACTCGCGGCAAATGTCGTTCAATAACTACATTTTGGATTATTGCTCACCCCCCGTAGCAAATAGCGTGATAGTTTATAGCCTATCAGTTGCCCTGACCTATAAGGATTATGTATGCAAAATTTGAACAGGATCGGTTCAGTAGTTTTTGCGGCAATTAATACCATCACAAAAGAATTTTACTGTTTTATTATATGTATATAGATAGATAGGCCATTTATAGGTACTTTTGAATAGTCAAATGTAGGTCAGTCCAAAAAAAAGTGAAGCTAAATTGCACGTTACAAAGCGTAGATCTCTATAGATAAGAACGTGCAAGAAACTCCAAGGACACCCGTTTAAATTATGTTGTGAGTTACATATAATCTTACTTACATATTTCTTGTTGCTTCTATTATGTGAGCACAATGTAGATAAGTAATAAAAAATAAAACTAATTAAAAGATGGAAATTGAATTAAGCCATTGGTAGCAAGAGATGACCAGTTTCAACTGACGGAATAAGCAAATCTCTACTCTGTAGATGAAACTTAAGCAAATTCAGGTGAGCTATAAGAGGTTTCAGAGAAAGCTGGTACGACACGTGAATAATGCTTATAGATCTCGGCGACGTTCGCGGCCACTGAGTAAACTTCGAGCGATATATTCAAAACATTTTGTATATTTTTAATCCAAACTTTTGAGTTGAACTTCTGAAACCAGTAAAAGCCGGAGCAGGTCGGAGCCGGTCGGAGTTTCAGATCAGATTGAAGTGGATTCGGCGTCGGTGTAATACCCATATCCTATCTCTTCTCTACACTATCCTACTCAATCCTAATTCTCCACATTACCTTCGTGAACGCGTGAACTCTTCTTCTTCGTATCCCATTTCACACTTCTAGCCAATATGATAGCTCCTTCTCTGTTACTGCAGTGCGTATGTAGAACTTTCTCTCACACTATATACGTGACGAACCTTTCAATGTCTTTAAGAGGAAAATTAAGGAGCATTTCCTTTCACAATAACATAGTACATATATTTATATATGTAGGTATATTATTCGTATTATTTGTAATTTTAAAAGTGTACACTGGATCCTACCTCCTATTGTGATCTCTCTTTAACACTCAATGGTTTGCTGGAAGAAAACTCAACTTTGAGTTAAGCTCACCTATGTACATGAACTCTGCTATCATTATCATCATCATTTCAGCAGAAATAAGTCCACTGATGGACATAGGCCTCCGCAAGCGACGTCACAAAGACCGATCCTGTGTGAACTTTGTTATACACTTATATTATAAGTTTTATAGTCAGAGTTTTTAGCAGATTTTTATAATAATAAGATTTAGCTTTGCAAAACATTTTGTCTTTCAAACTTTGCTTGTATCATAATACGGAAAAATAACTTGAAACTAACAACATCAGAAACAGAGTGACTAAGCGTGAAGTCTGGGTTTCACGCTTATAAGGAAAGTGTCAACTTACAATTTTATGACACACTTATGTAAGCGAATGCAGTTTTATACAAAATTGAGTACCTGTTGAGATGTGTGTCGCGTGTCAATGGAGCTAGTGTGAGCGGGTTTGAGTCGCTCGAGATGGCGGAGATCAAAGAGATGACACTCGCCGCGTGCACATTTAAAATTACATATCTATATCTTTGAGCAACTTAAATTAGGTAAACATTAATTATTACTGATAATTAACACTTGACATCAGTGCACGCAGAAGAGACGTGGTTTGGATTTCGTATTTACTTCCTTAATAATGTATCTAATTAAAACGTACTATTACAACGGTAAACCATAATTTAATAACAAAGGTTCCTCTCTGAGAATTAGACACAGTATTTAATACGTAGGTAAATAATTAATAGGAGAACATTTGACATATTAAGAAAGGAGTCGACGGGGTCGACTAATGACTTAATAGCTTCATAAGCTACCGTACTGCGTACATTGATATTCTATCTTATGTAGTTTAAATGAGTACTTATACACTTATATTCCTGAACTGATGCTACGGCGTAGTAAGCCTACGCGGCTGTTTCGTGAGCTACGCTGTCGTAAAACAAAAATAAGGTATTTTCTAGCCATAGCCGACTCAATATCTCGAAATCTATAGGTAATCTCAATCTCGTAGGTAGTTTAAAACTCGAAAATTTTGAGTTCAAACCAAGCCAGGCACATTATATTGTATATTTTATATCATCCCTACATCACTCTCGAAATAGTCAAAGAAAACATCGTGAGGAAACCGGCATGTCCTAGAACCAAAAATTCGCAGACTCGCACTGGGGCCGAGTGGTAGATTGCAGCCCATTACCTCACCTAGAGAATAGGCTTGAGTCCCAACAGTTTGAATATTATAAGGCTGATTATGGTTTTGCTAAGTAGACAAAAAATCGATACGATGAGATATGACACTAAGATTATTTCTTTATTTAAACTTCATGTACAGTAGGTGGTACATAACTTCATATACCTAGGTGAACTAAATGCAACAAGGCATTCTCTACCAGTCAACCTTTGAGTCAAAAAGACAACACTGTGGCAGGTTTGCACAATAAACAAATAACAGATACTTCAAAAAGAAAAAAGAAATACATATTATACTAAAATTATAAACTAATAAACACTATGAAAAATACCAAACGATTAAGAGAACTTAATAACGATTCTGACGAACACTGCACTAAGGTTGAGAGAACTTCAAGTAGTAGTTCCAAATTTTACGCTTGAAGGAAAATTTACTTTCAGCTTTTCAGATTAATTATATTACATTTCGTCTGCCAAAAAGGTTGTGTTTTCTCTATTCAACACGTTTTGTTTTATTGTGGACCGTGATTGCAACGTTGGGAGGCCTCCCATGAGGTAGATCAATAACCTTGTGAAAGTCTACGGAATCTGGTAGTTGCGAGTCACGCAGGACCGGTTGTTATGGCGACAATTAGGGGAGGCCCATGTCCAACAGTGGACGTCATTCGGCTAAAATTATGATGATGAATAAAATGTATGTTAAATGAAAAGTCAGATCAAATTATTTGTAACTAGCTGACCCGGCGAGCTTTGCACCGCCTAATAGTAAAGATAACGCCATCTACTGGCATTCCCAGAACAGCATAATTCATTTTATAATGACATTTTAATTAGAGATGGCGTTATATTCGAATTTTTTTTCGTGATTTTCCCATTTTTTCTCTCCGTTTAAACCTTCTCTGGACAATTACAAATATTTCAAGACCAAAATTAGTCAAATCAGTCCAGCCGTTCTCGAGTTTTAGCGAGACTAACGAACAGCTATTACTTTTGTATATTTAGATTAAAGATTTACAATAATATTATCAAGTTTTTTGTTGAAGAAACTTAATTATCGGGTAGTTTCTTGACAGGCAGTGAAAAGAATACTCGACGTGACTCGACTTTTGACGGCAAATGAATGTGAGACTTGGCAGCATTCTTTGACATGTAGTGCTTTTGGCTGGGCAACGTTCGGGAAGCTGCGCGGTGTCTCCTCGTCCAATATACCACAGTGTCTCAAGACAAAAGTCTATGATCAGTGCGTGTTGCTAGTGATGACATATGGCTCCGAAACGTGGTCGCTTACAATGGGCATGAGGCCCATTGTAAGCGACCACGTTTCGGAGTGCCCAATAGGCTTAAAGTTACTCAAAGGGCAATGGAAAGGGCTATGCTCGGAGTTTCCTTGCGTGATCGCGTCAGAAATGAGGATATCTGCAGGAGAACCAAGGTCACGGACATAGCCCGAAGAATCGCCAAACTTAAGTGGCAGTGCGCAGAGCACATTGCTCGCAAAACATATGGTCGATGGAGACGAAAGGTTCTGGAATGCTGACCACGTACCGGAAGACGCAGCGTTGAAAAGCCACCCACAAGGTGGACCAATGACCTGGTGAAAGTCGCTCCTGACCTGGGAATCCGACGCAAAAGACCGGTCATTGTGGCGACATTTGGGGGTGGCCTTAGTCCAACAGTGGACGTCTTTCGGCTGAAATGATGAATGATGAGTGTTTTTGATGAGATTATGTTAAACTATAAATACTTCTACTTTTACCAATATATTGTTATAAAAAACTGACCAAATCAAAAAAGAATGGGAAAAACATCTTACAAAAACCAGTTTTTTAAAAGCTTGCGAATTTTATTCCATTCTATCGCTGCCCGATCGAGAGCTGTGTCGTTTGAAAATTCCCAAAGCACTACAGACTGGGACTATCTGTTCGTTTTAAAATCCGTATGAAACTCTCAAAGTCCCAAGGCATGCATTATACAATAGGAAGTTTACTTTAGTAAAACAATCTTTTCACTCGCTACCTAATACCTTCCCGATTCTTGGTCTAGCGTGTATTCTATGTATACTTATAAAATACTTTGTCCTGAATGACTGACAAATCAACGCACAGACAAAACGGCTGATCAGCTGTAAAGACCTGAAACTATGTTATATATGTTAGGGTATGTTCCTTGTATGATGTAGGCATCCGGTAACAAATGATTTTTCGAAACTTTACCCCCACGGCGCGTATTGCTTTACGCGCGCCTCAAGGATATGTCAGCTACCATAGGGGCCCAAAAGGGTCGAAGCCTACTGGGGCCAAGGGTCTGATTCTGAAAGGAAGACTCGGCCCTGGTATGAGAGGCAATGAAGGAACAGGAGTGGGTTTTTAGTCAGTAAAAATCTGACATTATGTCCCGATCTACTCAAGAGCAGGATATGACATTGGATGATTTTCTAAAATTCACCCCTTATGAGTATGAAACGGGGGTTCAAAATTTGTATGCAAAAACTTACTTTCACGGGGGCGAAGCCGCTGTCCGAAGCTAGTCTATAACATGTATATCTTTAGAAATATATAAGTATGTTTATCAGTTATCTAGTACTCATAACACAAGCTCTGCTTAACTTGGGACTAGACGACGTTGTGTGATAGTTGTGGAATATTATAATGATCTTAATTTACTAAAGGCCTTTAAAAGCTTTTCAAATTATTGAGATGTTTTGCATTCTGCATCTTGCATTAAACACACAAGCACAAAGTTTACCACAAAAATTAATAAACTGCAAAAGAAAGTAACTCCGTGGAAGTGAATGTTACTGGCGTGGAACCAGGCGTCCTGCCGGTGAGTTATGACTTCCTACAAACAAGTTATGTACCTGAAGTGAACATAGCGAGGTGTTAAAGATGTGACGGAATGATGGTTTTTTTATGTTTGTTTTATGATAAGTAGGACGAATGGACTACGTTTTTATTAGGTCACATCATATAAAGTCTCAATGAACCCAAATCATTGTTTTATCTTCATAAACGTAAGAGGTTCCTTTTTTTGATGCGGGATGTCATATAATGACTTCTCCCGCTCTAGGAAGTTAGCAATAATGATGAAAATACACCCTATTTTCATTATTATTGCTAACTTCTGAAAATCGGCGATCGAAGCAAATACGATTTTCGTAACCAGCAAGTCAGTAATAATTATATTATAAAATACCCAAATTTCTTTTAATCAATCAGTTCTACAGCAATCTGAACAAATTGTTGTTCAGCAATGGCTCTGGTTTCTGCTCGCTGGCCTTCAGCAACTAGTACAGAACGTGATACACTCCCGGGTCAAATTCTGCGCTCGAGAGGCAACGCGCTGTAAAGTACCTATGCCCAAGTGATACACAAGTGAAATCTATCAGTGAGTATATAAACCTGAAATAAACCTGAGTGAAAATTAGTCCTAGGTTTTATTTACAAGTACCGATATAGTCAATCTAAAAAATAAAACTAGGCAAGTGCGAGTCGGACTCGCGCCCTGAGGGATCCGTACAAACTTATCTATGTAAGTTGTTCAATTCCGGAATGGAGTCTTAAAGATTTTTCTGATTATTTTTTTTTGTGGCGTAACAACAAATTTAAAGTTTTCAGATTAATTCCTATACCTCTGCTATAAGACCTCTGCTCAAGCACTGGTTTATATCAATAAAAAAAAAACACCTTATTGTATGCCAAATCGCAGGATTCTGGGTTAATGAGAAGTACCCTATGAATTTTAATTCACTCGAGAGTGTCGAAATATACGTATTTTGCTGTCGCAACCGCCGTCTAAACGGCCGTATCTTTCTTTTTTTCGTTGATTTAGAAGTTCGGTTTCTCACACATTTTAATTTCAAATCGATACCTCTACGCGTTCCTAAAATAAAGAGTCTTGACAGACAGACAGACAACAAAGTGATCCTATAAAGGTTTCGTTTTTTTTATTTGAGGAACGGAACCGTTAAAAGGTTGAAGTTCAAGTATTAATCAGAAATTATTATATTTATTTTTAAGGCTTTGTTTAGTGTAACTTGAAATTCATATAATTTATCTTAGCTTGTGACGCTCACTTTAGAATACTTGAGCCGGAGTCGAGAAAACTAAATCCTGCTAGTTCTTAAATTCTGTAAAACCTAAACTGAACAAAATGTGTTTCGTTTTCAAATATAAATTCTGATATAAATTTTTTAGGGCTTTTTTTAAAGAGTAGAAATCATTCAATGACTTTTTGCGTTCTGGGTGGAGTAGGAGGCTGTGTTTTTACTGACTAAAACCACACCTGTGTTCCTTCTTTGCCCTTTCATCCCAAGACCTCAGGTTTCCCTTTTAGAATTCAACTCATGGCCCCAATTAATTCACACAGTAAACGTAAGCTTATTTTACTTTAAACACATTCGAACATATTGCAAAATTAGAATGTAACGTAAACAGTTAATTGCTAAATCAAACAATAATTTTAACTATTCAAATACAATGTTTAATTATATTTGCATATTAGTCAAATACCTAAACAGTGTTGATCAGATTTAGGTAATACTCACAACATTTATTTTGATTCCAAATAGTTACTGCAAAATGCAACTATTAACAGAATAAAATAATATTATTGATAGATAAATTGGCAATGGATGTTTAAATTCGCGGCTATTCGAAGGACCAAATTTTTGCGTGGATATAGCTCCATGGCATGTAGCCTCCTCCTTCGCTAGCATTACTGCTTCACCGAAAGAGGCGACTCCCTGCCATTCCACCTCGCTTTAGACCATTGGCCTGTATAAGAATCCAGCGCGAGAGGTCGCTGTCACCGTGCCTTCACGAGGGCACGGAGGCGCTCCACTCAAGTGGGACGCACCTCCATCATATACTCCACTCTTTCGGGTGGTCCACACTGCGGTGAACTCCTGAATCCGATGTAGGAACTTCCCGAACTGACCATATCCGCTGAGGACTTGCTTCATGCGAAAGGTGAGGACGCCATGACGCCTCTCTAGTCACTCCTCTAAGAGGGGACTGACCGTCATGATTATGGCATATCCATTCCAAGGTCGTCAAGCTGTAAATCCACATGTCTGCATTGCAAAAAACCGACACTCGGTTCGCTTATCGTTACAATTTTATAAGAGACCCTGCGACAATAGTAAAAGAGGACTTATGATTGTTTAATTTTAACTATTAGTCAGTAAAATTCTGACACTGTCTCCTGCTCCGCCCAAGATCGGGATTTGTAATTAGATGATTTTCCCACCTATAAAAAAAACTATAATTAGTTTTCAAACCGAAGTCCTTATTAACACTACCTATTAGTAAATTTGTAACAAAGTGTCAGCAAAAATATCACTGAGTAATTTATATTTTTGTCTGGGTTTGGTGATAACAAATCGAGACGAAAAAATAAAATGACGCAGCTTTTGCCAGTTTTTCAATTCTTAGGCTTAAATTATATTTTATTTTATGAGTTACACATTGCATCTATCAAATTACCTTCAGATAATACAAAAACTGACTCTACTTGCATAAAAAAAAAAACGAAATTAGTTTTACGAATATTTTCGGTTTTTTTTGTTCAATATGGGTTGTGGTACCTCATTATTTATGAATTGGAAAAAACATGCAAAATTCGAATTGTCAAATCCAATCGTCAAATCTAAAAAAGATATAATTTTAGGAATTGACAATGAAAGCTGTTCAAAAGGAGTTTAAAAGATGACCACATCCTTTCGTTACACTTTGCAGTTGTGTTTCTTAGAATGAACTGAAATACTAGAGTATATTATGTAACGATAACAAAGGGCATTAAGAAATGTATTTAAAAGCGTTGCCTTAAGTCGAATTACATAGCGATAGATTTACTTTTAAGTAATCTGACGTAAAGGATGGAAGGAAAGAAGTTGATGACCTTGTTTTTTTTTTTAATGATTATTATGTCTTTATCTATGAAATTGCTGTTTTTTAAAACGGGTTGCTTTGAAGTGTTATCTTTGGATTGACTTGGAATTATAAGTTCAAATAAACTTTATATTAAAGGTGCGTTATACTTTTTTCTAAATCATTAATTTCTTTGTCTTTTGTATTTTTTTGTTGTATTATTTTTTTGTACTTATAACAATTTTTGTATGAAATCTAAGAAAACTCGCATTATTTTGTAATATGAGTACTACCGTGAAACAATGTGTCTCAAGCGGTATGCAATATTGATGATGTATACGGACTTAAAACTGCTAATGAATGGGATGTCTATTTTTGTTTCAATCACTTTCACGTGGGAAATTTTATCTAGGTTTAAATATATGTTTATATATTTCTCGAAAAAAAATATAATTGTTTTCTCACGAATAACTTTTCTTCTCAGGGCGGTCCCCACACAAAATTTCCAAAACGAAAGCTATCAAACCAAGAACACAGAGTTTTTTTGTTAGAAGAAAGTCGTATGTATACGTAGGTCATTGATATTGAAATGTTTCTACGTTTGAACTCATAATATGAAAATTAAAAAACTTTTTTTATTTGCATGAAAGCTAATAAAAAAAGTTTTAAAGCTAATAAAAACTTAGTTTTAAAGCTTATAAGTACTGCGATATTACACAAAATACAAAACACAAAGAAAACAATAAATAATTAATTTCGAAAAAAGGATAACGTACCTTTAATAAAAAGTTTATTTAAACTTATAATTCCAGATCAATATAAAGATAAAACACTTCAAAGGAACCCGTTTTAAAAAGCGGCAATTTCTTAACTAAAGTCATAATTATCATTAAAAAAAAAACAAAGTTCATCAACTTCCTTCTTTCCGTCCTTGACGTCGGATTACAGCGCGCTTGGGGGGTGAGGGCCGTTGCCTCACGCGATCGGCCGCCTCCCTTGCTAGCATTACTGCGACCACCTGCCACTCTTCCTCGCTCCGGACCATGGCTTGTACCAAGACCAAGAGATCGCCGCCGCCGATTGCCCCTACGAGGATACGGCGTTGCTCTTTCCAAGCGGGGCACACCTCTGCCGTGTGCTCCACCGTGTACTCCGGGCCCGGGCGGTCCATGCAATGGTGACACCCGGGCGTTTCTTCTGCACGAATCCGGTGTAAGAACCACCCGAACTCCTCAAAGAGGGGACTTACGGCCGTAATTATGGCGTGCCCAATAGCGAGTTTATATGACATTCTATTTATTCAAAAAAAGACAACTACAGTAGGTACATAAAGTATTGACCACTACAGTAGGTACATAAAGTTTAAATAAATAAATATAGTAGTAGGCGCAAGCATCACGAGGAAGGTTTTGAATAAAATTTCAAATGTTGGATGTTCAATGGTCTTTTCATCTGTATTCCCTTTTATAATCCCTCTGACAAAAAAAAAAACAGTTTTTTTATCGTTGTATGTTTTTTGATACTCTTTTCACAAAGCTTTTAGCATAAAACATGTATTTTCGTAGCATTAATTTCAGCACGTATGCCAAGTGCGACCAGCCAAGCCAAGCAATATGTTCACTAACTCAGTTAGTTAGCATTGCATGGCATAAGTAATTCAGGAAATGCTTGTAATGCGGTAATTATACAGGTGTTCAAACAACGTTAGTTAGTAAACTCAGACAGTGTATTCCGTCACAGTGTCTCGCTTCAAACATTCTGAAACTTGTTAGTTTGTGTGTTCATACGAAGGGATGCTAGCCCGTAGAGCTACCAGCAGAGTTGTACAAGGAAAAGTTTTCGACTTATAGTATTATTGCAATTTCTTAAGAATGTGCTATGTGCTGCTCAAAACCATTTAAAAACAAAAGTTCTATGTCATGTGGACAGTAAAATAAACAGTTAATTTTTGAATTTCTAAACCATGAAAAAGTAAAAAATATGCCTTACATTGCATTAATGAGGTACTGAAAGCCTACATGAAATGAAGTCATTATTGTGGTAGATACGATATTTGAAAAGATAGCAAGTAACCAATAGTGCAGCTTGACCCACTGAAATACGTGCTTTCCATGTAACAGATAATAGTAGATTGTATGATTAGGGGATAAAGCAGTGTCTTTAAGTCGCGGGCGGCATGTTGAATTCCAAAAGAAACGAAGGTTGCTAAGTTTTAATCCCGAACAGCAGTGAGGGACTTATACAATTAACTCCCGAGCATGGCAAGGGAGTTAATTCAGAAACCTGAGTGAAGTGAGGAATTCAAGTCGCCCAAGACAAAGCCAGCTTTATCCCCGTGTTGGATACTCTACTATTTACACCATCTGTGACATAATTAAAAGACAATTTAATAAAATAAATATATCAGAGAAATATAAGTATTATTTACAACTCGTAAAAGTTTTGAGGTTTGAAACAAACAAAATTCACTATTCTAAGATTCTATGGTTTTAATTTTCTATAGCGCTCCCCCGATTTCATTTTTTTTTTCAGAGAGTCTTCAGTAACCACTTTTCATTCTTTTTTTTTGTTAGTGGCCAGGTTGATCTTTGAATAGGCTTTTTTGATGCACGTAGGTTTATTTTAATTCACTCAATGGTTTTGACGTTCCAAATTCAAATTTCATTATTCCCTAGGGATCGCCCACACTATATTATCTCCCTAGGGACGGAAAGACTTGCTTTAAGTGATGGTTGTATGACGTATAAAAGGGCATTATCGAGCAGGTGGATGGAAAAAGGTGTCTGTAAAAAGTTCATTATACGATGGAAGTGCTGGTCTGTTGGGTCAGGTAAACAATCGATCACTGATGACATCTATTTAAAGCGTAGGTTTTACACTACCGCACTAGTGATGAATGTTATCGAACAACAGTAATAATGAATATCCTTGAATTATTACCAAGTGTGTCGGAATGTTCCTTTTGTTGTTGACACCTCCACAGTCCGGACTAAGCGTTTCGCTTCGTTGTTTATACCGAGCATAATTTTTATATAATGTTTTCAAGGCTAGAGTGGCTAGAGAGGATCTTAATAAACTAGCGCGATTTAACATCAACGATTGCCATACTGCTTACCATCAGGTGAGATCGTAGTCAAGCAAATGACAATTTGCATTTTACACGGGATTCTATTTCACTCGATATTTAAATATGTTTCGAATATTATTCAGGGCATTTGAAATTCAACACGCAGATGTTTCCTGCTTACCAATTCTATAGGCAGATGTGTTTCAGATCAAAATTCCTTTAAAGTTGTATTTGTAACACATTTTTTATTCTGTTTCTCTCTTTGATGTATATGCCCCAGGATAAAAGGATAGGCGACTAAAGCCTACTGTCCACGGACGCGTAGCTTCATAGACGCGTAATCGTCACTATACGCTTGGTTTACGGCTGTGTGAAGCTTACTTAGAAAACTATGAAACTAAGTCGACAAAGCAGCAAAGATACGATGGTAAAACGCGTCTATGTAGCTACGCGTCCTAAATATTCTCAAAGAGATGCAAGCAGAGATAGAAGAACCTACAAAGACATAGATACAGAGAGAGGGGAACCTACAAAGCATCGAATTCGCCTTTGGTTTCGTTTAGATGATTTGTAGGTTTACATTCCAATCGTCTGTCTCGTTTTTGAAACAGTACGAGTATATGCAAGCTCAAAGGTGTTTGACCGTTTTGTTTTGACATCTTACTTAAAAATTTTATTCGACTGTTACCTTTATTTAAAGAGTACAAATAATATATGACTGTTACTGTTATTTTTAGGGTTCCGTACCCAAAGAGTAAAAACGGTCCTCCACTATGCGTCTGTCTGTTACCAGGCTGTATCTCATGAACCATGATAGCTAGACAGTTGAAATTTTCACAGAGATTTCTATTGCCGCTGTAATAACAAATATTAAAAAAAGTATGAGATAAATATTTAAGTGGAACTCCTATATAACAAATGTGACTTTTTGCTCTTTTTGCTACGGATGGTATTTCTTACGCGAATTCGATTCGCACTTGGTCGGTTTTTTTCTTTGATCCTTCGATTTGTATAACAAAGTATACCCTGACTTCTCGCTATCTCATCAATTGTTTCTTCGTCAAGTGCTAGCAATTCATCAAGCTCTCGGTTAAAATGTCCTACCTGCGAATAAATGTATATTGTAATAGCCGACAAAGCTAGAATCGGCTTACGATCCTGTACTCTGACAAGGCTGATATCCGACTAATTTACGATGTCATTATTTACTAGCTGATCCTATGTCTGTGATATTGTTTTGTAATTTGTTGATTATAACGAACGTTTTTTAGAACTTTTTATATTGTTTTCTGAAAGTCTATTATGTGAGTAACGAGTCTTTTGTTCAATATTGTGTTTCAGTTAGTTTGTTGGACACAAGTTGCTTGGTTGCCTATGTCGATGTCTAAGGTTTAATAAAAGTGTTATTTTTAACTGAAATATATATTTAGTTACAGTAAAACAGTCGAGTGACCCATTGCATTGCCATACAACGTGGCAATGCCGCCAGCCTTTTGGGCACACTACCAGTCGACAGCGATGCGGAGGAGTTTTTTGACGCCATATTTTAGCTAGTAGTTTTTGATTTTAGTGTATATATAGTTTTAATTAGTTAAGTGTTTTATGTATTCGTTTTCGTTACAAAAGAGAGTAAAAGAGTTATCAGTATACATGTGGATAAGTAGATAGGCAGAGGGAGGCCAAAGAAAAGATGGATGGATTGTGTGAACAGTGATATGAAAGAAAAGGAAGTTAGTGATAGTATGACTTTTGACAGGATAGAATGGAAGAAAAAAACGTGTAGCGCCGACCCCAAATAAGACGGGACAAGGGCAGGAAGATGATGATATATATTTAATTAAATTTCTACTAAAAGGTAATAGGATAAATATAAAAAAAATAAAATTTTGTGTATCGGTTTGTAGAATTTTTATGAGGTTCAATTTTTTTTTGCTAACGTTACAAAATATTATATTTTCTTATTTTAACGTCAAAAAGTTATATTTATGTAACTTTTAACTAAGTAGTCAAACGTATCCTTATAATTAATTAAAAAAAACTAATTGTAACTAACTTTTGTAAAAACATAAAAATTTACACATACATTTATATAATTAGTATATAATTATTGTGAACAGTAAACTTTTGTAACACAACACCAACAGATACAACTACTAGACATTGGCAGCGAAGAGCTATTGTTCATTTAAGATAGAGGGGCTTTTCCTTTGTCTTTTAGCTTACTCACTTTTCTGAGAAAAGGCTCTGTTGTCTTTGATAAAATGGCGGTCAATTTAACAGTCAGTGGCTTTATTTAACAGCTTCTTTTAGTGGGTTGAGAGGCTTTTAAGAGCTAAATTTCCTAAAGTAACTTGAATCACGGTTCACTATTTAACAAAAAGTTTTTAGAACCTCAGCAGCACTTTTAATATTATCGCTTTTATATGGTAATAATAATAATGAGGGAGGCAGTGGTGGCCGAGGGGTAACGGCCCCGACTTACGAGTTGTAGGTCGCGGGTTCAAACCCAGCCAGGGGCATTACTTTGTGTGATTTATTTCATTACTACTGCTCTCAAAACAGTGAAGGAAAATATCGTGAGGAAACCGACATGTCTTAGAACCAAAAAATTGGAAGACATGTGACGTCCACCAACCCGCACTGGGCCCGCGTGGTGGATTATGGCCCGTTCCCTCTCCTAGAGAGGAGGCCTGAATCCCAACAGTGGGAACATTAAAAGGCTATGGTAATAAAGCTTTCCTAGATGTTATACACATTTTTTTTTTGTCTTCTGGTCTACACTATCCTCATATAATTCCAGTTTTTTTTTTAAAAGAGTACCCATTAAGTTTCTTGCCGGTTCTTCTCTTATGGCAACGATCAATTGAAACAATGTTCTGACGTTTCATTAGTGCCCTTGCAGAGGCCTATGTGAGACGAAAACTTTTGTATTTTTTTTTAGACACTCCTAACATGGCGCCGATGCCTGAGTGGATGGCAGTAACTGTGTTGTTTATTTTATTAGACCATTTACATAAGTTTTCAATCGCAATAGTCTAGTATCTAAGGGCCACACGATGCGTTGCGGTGCCGCGCCGCAAATATTTCGACGAATCGGCGGGCCTACGAGCGGGGCAACGTCACGCGTGTGCTCACCGATTCGTCGAAATATTTGCGATGCAGCGCCGCAACGCATCGTGTGGCCCGGCTCTAATGTGTACGTTTAAAAACGCACGTTTTTACAATTATTATACTCGCATTTATCCTCAATGTTATTTCAGCTAAAATGCGTACGTACACTGCTGAACATAGGCTTCCCCCACATGTCTCCTCATCGACCGTCCAGGACATTTGTTTCATGCCTTTTTTATTCTTGATAGGTTCGCGCTTGACCGCTATCTCACCTGATGGAAAGCGACGATGCGGTCGACGATGGAGCGCGCTTACCTAGAAGTAACCTATTCACTCTTGACCTAAAGATTCCCGGGTTGTAGCCATCAGGAAACACAGATTCCGGCAAGGAATCCTTAGCTGTACGCACAATGAATGTGTTCCCAAAACGCTATGTGCATATAGGTGGGATGTCCACCATGTATCGGTGGCCTGGGTGTAATTTATGTATAGTATGTTTGATTTCAGAAAAATATAAGTATGTGTATCAATTGTTCAGTACTCAAAGCACAAGCTTTGCTTAGTTTGGGACTAGATGGCGTTGTGTGTTAGTAGTGGGATATTATTATTATTATTCTCTGGTGAGTTTCTTAGTTGCCTCATATGACATCCCTGGGAAGTGGTGAAGCTATTACCCCCACATTAATCAATTGTAATGAGTATGGCAAACTTTGAATAAAACATCATATCAGGCGTGTGAAATGTTTAGACCTCTTCATTTACGTCTTTATTTTGATTAAAATTTTTCATTACTAACATAATAGTTGTGATGAGAAATCAGATGCAATATTACTTGTTCAACATTTTAAATTTGTTTACAACACAATTGGGATTGCAATTTTATAAGTAATAGGGTTCAGAAAGGGTTAACCTTTGAGTTTGAGCAATGCTGACATAATATTGCCGAGTTATAGAAATCAAAAGGGAACATTTTATTGATTTGTGAGTCGTACTTAGTATATTTACTGTAAGATCTGGATTATATTTACCGCAAAATATTAGTCGGCAGGGTAGCACAATCTATCTAAGGTAATCGGTCCGATTTTTCTCAATGTTTTTTTTTTTATTGTGAGAAAAGAAAAGAAAATAAACCAGCCAAGTGTGAGTCAGACTCACGCATGAAAGATGCTGTAACATCCGTAAAAAAACAGGTTTGTTGAATGGGAACCCCACTTAAATATTTATTTTATTCTATTTTTAGTGTAATTAATTATTTACTGTAGATTTGTTTTTATAGCGGCAACAGAAATACATCATCAGTGAAAATTTCAACTGTCTAGCCATCACGGTTCATGTGATAAAGCCTGGTGATAGACAGACGGACAGTGGAGTCTTAGCAATAGGATCCCGTTTTTGCCCTTTGAATACAGAACCCTAAAACAACAAAAAGGTTTTATTAATTAAGGAATCTACGTTAGATAATATTATATTAATCTTCACAGCCAGTAAAAGAATACCCACAATTAGGTTAACACCACACGCATTTCTTTGCCGTTCTATCTTGTAATCTAATATTTACTGCGTGAGGAAAACCTCATTCATTTCCGCTATTGAATCTGTCAGTCACACAATGGTGAGCTGTCCGGTCAATTAATAAAGCGCGGATGTGACTCACAATGACGAGGGTAAACCTCGTCATGTCGGTCTACCATTGTGGGCATTAATCGATTGTTTTTTTTTTTTAAACGATAACTTAATTTGATAAATTTTAATAGTGATTGAATAAATTATTAGTTTATGAAAATAAAAAATAATCATTGATTAGATTATATAGATTTGTTTTATTTTACTTTTTAGTTGATTTTTCAACCATTGTTTTACCTGAAACGCACAAAATGTTGGAATCTTCCAAAAATTAAAAAAAAAACTTTTGTTTCATTCATTCTAATTCTTGTGATTTTGTTGTAATATTCCTGTTCAAAAATATGCTAGACTCGTTTTATTTTCGCTTAAATTGGTTCACACAATAACAGCATATTTTTTTAAATCGTCATTAATAATTACGACTAATCATAATTACAAAAATATCGAATACGATTAATTAATCTTTATCATCATCTGTGATTAATATTTTAATCATTAATCTATAAATTTTTGCCAACACTTTTTGGTCCAGTCATGATTGCAGAATAGTATAGGAAAAAAACTTTTTACAAAAAAAAATGCCGATTTCAATAAAAACAATCACTAAAAGGATCAAAATAACTTTAATTTCGGAAGTCGGTGTTTCTCACTATTTTTTAACACCCACTTCCAAATTAATTTATTTTTGTAAAAAGATTTTTATTTCATACTCTTTAGTTGCGATACACTTCTAAACAGAGTGCCTGTTTCTCATGACAATTCCAACTAACCCAAACACTGCTAGGTTAGGTTAGGTTAGGCATTGTTTTATTATGAAGTTCCTGTGTCTACCTTCCACCTTCCGGTTCCATCATCAGATCAGTTCGAAAGTACTTACCTTATAGCCAAAGTGCATCTCATGATAATTCTAATAAGCCCAAACACGGCTAGGATACATTGATTAATTACAGAGTTCCTGTGCCTTCCGGTAGGGTAGGGTAGGAAGGTAGGCCTTCCGGCTCCATCATCAGATCAGTTTGATAGTACCTTATAGCCAAAGTGAATCTCATGACAATTCTAATAAGTCCAAACACGGCTAGGTTACATTGATTAATTACGGAGTTCCATTGCCATTAAAAATATCAAAATCATTATATGGTTGCCTATAATATTTGAGGAGTTTCCTCGATTCCTTATGGATTCCATCATCAGAAATGGATT
Organism: Mythimna vitellina; assembly: GCA_949316375.1. Classification (NCBI taxonomy): domain Eukaryota; kingdom Metazoa; phylum Arthropoda; class Insecta; order Lepidoptera; family Noctuidae; genus Mythimna; species Mythimna vitellina. The sequence goes on along the minus strand of OX438703.1, from coordinate 7,595,261 downwards.
TTAAAGAAAGGGACCAATCTGGAAGCATATCCTTTTAGGGGAAAAAAAATTTGCAAGTCGGTCCGTAAACGTAGTTCTGAGGTAACAAACATAAAAAATAACGATGATAAAAATAATACAACTAATTGATAACCTCCTCTTTTTTGAAGTCGGTTAATAAAAGAGACAGAAAATAGAAAGAGATAAAATTGTTATATTGGTATCCGAGTTCTATAACTGTGGAAGAGATTTGAAAAATGAATGTCCTTAATTATCTCGATTTATGATTTCATGTAAAATAATAGACACGCATAACATAGTAGACCATATAATGTTCCCTCTATTGTGATTGGGACTCAGGCCTCATCTATATAAGAAAAACTGGGCCGTAACACGCGGGCATAGATACGCATGCGAGACACTTAATATAATATTTTAGAAAATAGACGTCAAGAACTTAAAATGTAATATGAAATGAAATCACTTTAATCTTTAATTTAAAATTTCATATAAATGTTAAACAGTTCTAAAGTAAGTACTATTACATTTCAAAGCTTCATTAAATAAACCCTTTCCAAGAATTTTAATATTGAGTTCAGCTTCTTCACCCACGCTTCAACCTATATATATATCTATTTACGATCAATGATTACAATAGTACCCGCTGGGTGTCTGACGCCCAGCAATTGCTGAGTTGGCGACCCTTTCGGTTCGGGCACGCTCAGCGCAACTATATTGTAAATCTGTATTTTTTTTTTGTTTTGTTGCCTATTGTATTGCCTGCGTCGAATAAATCCTATTCTATTCTATTCTGCCCATATATTACGTTTCAGTTTCTATAAATATACTAACAGAGCGCGGAGCCCAGACTAAACAACTCAAATTCAGCACGTGAAACAGTTTAGTAGAGCTCAAATAGTATGTCGGTGGCTTATTAAGTTACTCGGCAATGTACTCATTTTGAAATCAGTTAATTTTTTTTCCTTCTGATATTTTATAATACAACACATTAACAAAACAGTAAAATAAAACAAATCGAAAACTGTTCAAGAAAAGGAGTTTTCGTTATATCTCAATATTATATTATTCTTCTGTACGTGTGTTTGTCACCTAACTTCCCCTAAACGGCTTGACCGATTTAGATGAAACTTTGTGTGTATATAAGGGGTTCTTAGATGGCTTGAAAATACAATTAAACTTGGTATCGCAATCGGGTTCTCAATTTAATTTCTGATGAAAAGTTACCTTTTGGGCAGGACAACGTCTCAATGAGCAATGTGCCCTGCCCACGATGTTAATTGATGCGCAGTGATAAATGGCGTTTCATTAAGGTATTTGTTGGCAAAAGTTTTCACTCATCAGTTATTTTTGTTCCTTCAGTGAACTAGAGCCTACCTAAAAAAATGGTGACACTGCATTTATGTCACCTTGTTGGAAAAAAAAAAATGATTATTATTATAATTACTTCTTTATTCATTTTAAAACATTTATAAATTATAATTTTAAATATTTTAACAACAATTATTTAAAAAAATATATAGTGATTTGTATTTGCGGTTCTAGTTCAAATCTTTTAAATGAGTGTGTCCCAACAATGTTACACGTGCTAAGTAGGTAGGTCATGGGGCGCAACAGATGTTATTTGAAATGAAAGAAGATAATTTATCTGATTTCTCTGAAAGGATAAATGGGCATGATAAAACAGTATTTGCTGGAACCCAAAGCCCTTTCATAATAAAAATGATAATCCAAAAATGTTAAATAATCCTAATCAAACAGGCAAAAGCTTGTGAAAGGATTCTTTAAATAAAACCTATTTCAGGGATGGTGAACCTATGGCACGTGTACCAGTGGTAGCACGCGGCAAAATAATTCGAGCACGCCAGTGTAAAATGTTTAACATCTAGGTAATTTGGAATTCCCTTAGTTATCACTCCTTTCTCATGCATTCAATTAAATAAAAACACTGTAAACATTACGATTACATACGAATTTTGGGTTGTAACTTAATAATTAATACCAAATAGTTTAATTTTTTTGTCCATTGAATAACAAAGCCAAAATTATTTGGTGGCGCGTCATCACTACATTACTATTTTTTCTAGTAAATAGAGGCATAAACGTTTGCTATCCCTGCTCTATTTGGATCGTTTCTGTCCATCACTTTGAATAAAAACTCCACTTGAAAACTACTCGACAATTTGAAAGCTTTTAAAATGTTCGAAACCTTTTCATCAATTTATGATTCCGAGCGCCGGATAAATATTCAAGGCATAAGGCACAAGCTCACGCCGCAGTCAATGTTTGAATAAAACGCTATTTGGCAGTGTTCTGCAAATACGTACCTTACAATACATAAACCAAGCAATATTAAATGCTATATCTTGACGCGTAGAGTTCAAAATAATATGTAACTTTAAAGCCTTCAGAATACAAACCGTGTCGTGTTGCGAATGCATCTTGTTGGCCAGTCTGACCAACACTACATTACGATTTAGATGATGCTTTTCACACTAAGTAGCAACTTTGTTGTCACGTTTATTCAGCCATTACACACACTCAATAAAAAGATCGTCTCATTCATGACCATATAAAATCTTTAGGTATTCATTTATTCTATGTAAATAAAATAATAATTGAACCAAGTTGCTGGTGGATAATTAGCGATGGGCGAGTCGATTTATATTAACCGAGTTATTTGAATCAAACAACAAACAAATCAAGTCGAGTTGCTTTTTCCTTCAATTCGAATTGATTCGCAATATCGACGCGACGAGAGTTGCGACACGTAGTATCTCTGCTTAGTCTATGGTTGCGACACCCCGCGTAAATCAACTCAGTAGAACGCGAGTTGACTCGAAGACGCGAATCGCGACGCCAAACGATTTAGGGAACAAGTTGAGTCGGCGGAATGAGTCGAGTCGGCGGATCGAGTTTATTCAGTGGCACAAGTTGATTCGAATCGCTATTCGAATCAGCCACCATTACAATTCGATTAACTCTAGTAATATCTTTTTTTAAATAATATCCTTTTGAGTAGTGTAATTAGAGACACAATAGAAAGGCAATGACCGAGCGAACGCCGGCGTTCGCTCGGGGTTTAATGAATTTAATACATATTGAAGTGTAATTATTTGATAGCTCTGTTTGTTCCAGCTAATCTTCAAAATGGCTGCACTGATTTATACGGATCTTTCACTGATGACGATATGTAATGAAAATTATTTTTTAATACACTTACTCGAAAACTTGTTCTTATACCTACCGCTTTTAGGCACGCAATTTACTGTTTTTTTACCAGAGTGCGGAAAATTGCACGCGCTCCTCACCCCTGCCACAATTCACTACATTTTTTGTATCAAGCTGGACGCTACGCAACCCCCACAAGTCGTGCATCAAGCCCCACGAGCGGCGCGTCAACCGCCATTTATTTATTTCTTCGTAAGTTTATTGAAAAATGTTGCTTGATACACGTGAATTTTTTTTTTTATTGCAGTACTCGGCGCCATAACACCTTCGCATATGGTTCGTGCGAATTCCGCCTCGGTCGAAATGAATTTGACCACTTGTATCAAACAAAATGTACTACTGTTGGTTATTTATCATGGTGACATTTTATCGATCGATGACGGATAACTGTTTCAAAATTCATTAGCAAGATTTACCCTAAATATACAAATAAATACAAATTGTAACACTCTCGCTATAGAGTTTATAGAAGTAAAAATATTTTATTTTACTCAATCTGTATGGTTCTTTCTTCAAAAGACCATCTCAGACAAATCTGCATGGTTCTCATGTGATTTGACAATTACATATTAACTGTATGGACTTTAAAAGAGAGTGTTTCTTCTCAGGGTAGTTAGCTAGGAAACACCGGCCTCATCTCAGTAAAAAAATTGACGTGTAAAAGTGTTTTTTTAAACCTACTTGCAGAATAAATATCATTTATCATAAAGAAAACTGCAAGCTCTCATTGGCTTACCACCATCTTATACATAAAAATCTTGTTTCATCGATGTAACGAACCTCGTTCAGGAAGAGATTGAATTTCCGTTTCATCAGCTTCCAGTTTCTGTTTAGTTGTTGAGTCAAATAATATGGTTATAGATGTATTGAACTGCAACCTGCAGAGAATATTAGCATTATTTATTTCAACAACTTTTTTTTTTTTATTGGGTGGGAAAATCATTTTATGACAAATCACGCACTTGGGCGGAGCAGGAGATAGTGTCAGACGTTTACTAACTAAAAACCTACTCCTGTGCCTTCTTTGCCTTCGTCCCACTAAAAATCGATATGTATGGAAGACATAATAGCGTTACATAATTTTTTATGATAACAATAAAATCGTTTATCAACTTTGATGCTTGTTGTTCTATTGAGATCGCAAACATTCGTTTAAACTATTTTAGTGGTATGATGATTTGACAGATATCTTGGGTTTAAAACATTATATTCGGATTGGTTACTCAAAATGTGTGATGATTGCATGTTATCTGTATATCGACGCTTGAAAGGCAAAAATTACTAAGCGACATTGAGTAAACTTTACAGGAGAGTGACATAAAAGTTAAAATTTTTAGAAAAACAAAATGACTAAATAGTCGGATTTACATACTATTAACATCATGTTAATAATATCTAAATCGGACTTTTTTAAACTAACATTTTCTTTTTAATTTTTTACTTTTTAAAAATCTCCTGTAAAGTTTACTCAATGTCGCTTAATACTTTTTGCCTTTCCAGCGTCGATATATAAAAAAGAAATTTACTGATTTATATGTTTATACACAGCCGAAACAACAGGGTCTCGGAGCGTGAAATTTTGCACAGGGTTTCCTTTTATGACGTAAGCGAGCACTAAGATACTATTTCCCAAAATTCATCCCCTGAAATGATGAAAAGGGGTCCAAAGTTTTTATGAAGATACCTACTTTCGCGCGAGTGAAGCCGCTAGCAGAAGGTAGTCTAGTATAGGGTTTTAGTTATTAGTCGACAAAGTCGCAACAATAGTTCAATTAAGTAACAAGCAAGGGATGTTAATTTGCTGGAAATCGTAAATAGGTCAAGACGGTATTGATACATACTCCAACAACTGTTTAAGTTGTAACCTAACTATGTGTTTACTTTGACTTTGATCCGCCCACAAGATTTTCACTGGTCTGGAAACATTCTGTGGCCTACTGAGGAATACACTGCGCTGCAAACACAATGGGTCACATAGAAAAATTGAGGTACCTCGCAAAGATATGTCAATAGATCGCTTGTATAATAAAACTAACTTTTGCCCGCTATTTTTTTTTTCACAACTTTAACACAACACCTTCTAGTCTCAAACTAAGCAGAGCTTGTGGTATGAGTACTAGAAAACTGATAAACATACTTATATATTTCTGAATACATACACTTTTTAGACAAATTACACCCAGACACAGAAAAAATGATCGCGCTCATCACACGAACATTTGTCCTGGGAGGGAATCAAACCCATGACCTCCGGCATAGCGGTCAGGGCTACTAACCACTAGATAAAAAAACCAGTCAATTTATTTTATATATGATTAATGGCTCTGCCCCCCTAGCCAAGTCGCGACCGTTTCGTTTCGGTTCTCTTGCGTCGAACGCCTCGAGTAGGTCACACCTCTGATTCCTTTGTTCTGACGTCATCTCAGCCCTCAGTCACGTGGTCAGAGCAAAAGAATCGGAGGCGTGGCCTACTCGAGGCGTTCGACGCAAACGAAACGGTCGTCACTGGGCTAGGGGGGCTGGTCCGTGAATTTGTTGGCGTAGAAGTTGGAAATATTTTTAGGTACATCACACTATTATGAATAAAAGTAGAACTATACAACTGTGAAAGTACTTGCTCTTATAATTCTAGGTCTTGACGTATGAAATTACCGTTTATAAAATAGATTAATTTGAACTGTGTTATCTTCGGATTAACTAAGAATTATAAGTTCGAATAAACTTCATATCAAAATCCAACGAAATTGTATTAAAAAATTATATTGCAGTATGTCAAATTATCGTATTAATAATTGATTAGGGTTCGTGTATCTTTATTGTCATAAGTTAGCATCTATTATATATTAATAAGTAATCTACAACACTATTGTTACTACTACAGTTTCACAAATTTAATTTATGTAATTAGGAGAATATCATTTTTTATTAACGACCCGGAATCATTGCGATCTAGTGTATTTTCGTAACCTTTTACATAGGTATTTTAATGAGATTTTCTCAAAGTAATAAGCTGGTAGTTGTAGAAATGTTTAGTGCCTACAGCATAATTTATTAAAGTGAAATTCTAATTCATTGCCTAAAACGTAAACTTCGGTCTGTTAATGGTAGCATAATAAGTTCACAAAATAAATTACCTAAAACCATCATTGTACGTTTTCAAAATGAAAAGTATCCACAGTATCTTCAAGAATTTTAAATAAGAATCTTAACTAAGAAAATAATGATACAAAAAAACACAGCCGATTTTGACACAAAAAACTATATATAAAATATATATATTAAAATTTAACACCGACTTCCATAATTAAAGTTGACGGCGCTTCCGTATTTCAATTAGTTTTCAAAAGATATCAGAGAAGGCGCTAGATGTTTGTAGTGGCGTTAGCTAAATTTCAACCATTCGACACAAATGTAAATTTATTGATGAAATGATTAAATAAAGTTTGTAGAGGCGCTAGCGGCTTAGAGTGATGTGTGTCACGTGACCGGTCACGACATTTTGACGCAATATTAAGTGCTGGTGCGATGTAAGTCGACGACGGAGGCGCAGTATTGTCGTAGCCTCGATCGAAGACATATGTGTGAGCTACACGTTCAGTGAGTGTCTTAATTGTGTTGCCTATTCTTTAGTAATAATTATTGGGTGGTGATTTATCCATAGTGATTATTATATGAGAACTAAAAGTAAGATTATAGTGAATTGCAAACCACGCCTTATTACGAATTGCATTTTGAGGTTAGAGATCCGATTAACATTACTGATGAGGCTCGAAAGTCTTCAAAATTATTTTATACTTTTTAGTTGTGTTTGAGTTTTCGTCAGCTAAACACGAATAGTATGCTTGCTGTAAGTTCTGTTATAAGGTAACTTTAGACTATAACTATTACAAGCGTGTTTATAAAAATTTTAGAGAATTTGGATTTCTCCAGGACCCCATCATCCGATCCTAACCTAAATGATGACCATAGGAGCATAACTATTTCAGACAAAAAAAAAAAATTACCCATTTTCCAAAAAGATTTTTTCTATCAAGTAGGTACAACCTAAGTCTTAATAAATTAAAACCATTTGTAAAGCGAAAACTTTACCAGGATGTTTTTATACTGTAAGAGTATCTTGAAGAGGCTTGGGACTGAGCTGCTCCAGAAGTATTTACTAATATAATTTAATTGTTGCCCATTTCTGTTGTTGTTTTCAAACACTTTTTTGTTTTATACACTTTGACATTGATAGCATTTTTATTTTACAATTTGACATTTTAAGATAAGTAGGTAATTAATAAAGTATTATATTTTTTATGTACTTTTTTATTGTGAATGTGGCGTCCCCGTGGATTATTCTTCTTTTTATTTCAGTAAAAACGTTAGTCTGTAGTAGTCCTGAAATTATTTTTATTAAGCATTATTAAGTCAAGAAAATGGTATTTACTAAAATCGGACTCTTCATACTTTACACTTTTCTTATTTCTAAATATTGTACCCATGAATAATGATATATATTTTTTTAAATAAAAAAGCTGCGTTGGGAATTACTCTTATATCGTGGGTGCGTTCACAAACATGTAAACTCACATATACAAGACACCCAGACCCGAACCCTATCTGTAGGCAATACAAATATTTGTTCGATGTGCCAACAGACGGTGCCGTCAAATTAATTCGGTACCATCTAGTCAGAACTTGGCCACGCTTGAACCCTTAGCTTGCACATTAAGCAGATTAAGATCAGCATAAAATGTGAGCACTTTGAAATTTTCAGCACTACTTCTACGTGCAACAAGCATAACGTTTGCATTCAATTGAATTAGCATTCTATTAGTGATTTAAGCCTAAGCATGTAATGTGGAAACCGTCCAGGTGTGTTGCAACGTGAGTTAGTAAACACAGACGAAATACACCTCGTCACAGTGTCTCAGTGTGTATGTTCCAGTCCGTGGCGGTATCGCCTAAGTTGTTAAAAGGAAAATAGAAAAATGTGTTTAATTTGTTTTGCAAAATAGTAAGAAAACTGATCCATTATACTAAAAATATTTAACAAACAAAAGGAAACAAAATAAAGGGTTAGCAACAGTTTATACGAGTTATCTGAGCTATGAAGATGTGAAATAATGCCTAATGTAAATAAATATTCTGCTAATAAATTAAAAAAATATATTTAAAAAATTAACTGCCTTAATCTAGGTACAGACTGCTGTATCGTAATATGCAACGTCGCGGTTTGAGGTGTACGCAAGAAACTTGCGACGTAAACGTCGCGCAACTTTGGCGCTGCGCAGACGTTGGAGAAGCGCCAACGCTCGTAAAACGCCCTTGGGACAGCGGCCTGAGCAGTTACATGCTCGGTTCGTGCGCGCGTTAACATCTTCGACGGTAACGTCATCAGTTTTTATAACACTGAGAGCTTCAAGCTTCGCTGGTTCACGTATACAAATTGTAAGTGAACCTACACATGCAGCCAGGATCAACCGTTTATCGTTAACGTTGTCGTCGCTAAAGTCATCAGTTTTTATAATACTGAGCGCTTGAAGCTTCGCTGGTTCACGGACGTATTGTAAGTGAACCTACACAAGCAGCCAGGATCAACCGTTTAACGTTGACGTCATTGTCGGTTACGTCATCAGTTTTTATAACACTGAGCGCTTCTAGCTTCACTGGTTTACGTATACATATTATAAGTGAACTTATATACGCAGCGATGGTCAACCGTTTAACATTAACGTCGTCGTCGGTAACGTCGTCAGTTTTTATAACACTGAGCGCTTCAAGCTTCGCTGGTTCACGTACATATTGTAAGTGAACCTACACACGCAGCTAGAAGCAACCGTTAACCTTAACGTCGTCGTCGGTAACGTCGTCAGTTTTTATAACACTAAGCGCTTTAAGCTTCACTGGTTTACGTACATATTGTAAGTGAACCTACACATGCAGCCAGGATCAACCGTTTATCGTTAACGTTGTCGTCGCTAAAGTCATCAGTTTTTTTATAATACTGAGCGCTTCAAGCTTCGCTGGTTCACGAACATATTGTAAGTGAACCTACATAAGCTGCCAGGATCAACAGTTTAACGTTAACGTCATCAACGGTAAACTCATCAGTTTTTGTAACACTGAGCGCTTCAAGCTTCGCTGGTTCACGTACATATTGTAAGTGAACTTATATACGCAGCTAGGTTCAACCGTTTAACGTTAATATCGTTGTCGGTAACGTCATCAGTTTTTATAACACTGAGCGGATCAAGCTTCGCTGGTTCACGTACATATTGTAAGTGAACTTATACACTCAGCCAGGATCAACCGTTTAATATTAACGTCGTTGTCGGTAACGTCGTCAGTTTTTATAACACTGAGCGTTTCAAGCTTCGCTGGTTCACGTACATATTGTAAGTGAACTTATACACTCAGCCAGGATCAACCGTTTAACATTAACGTTGTCGTCGGTAACGTCATCAGTTTTTATAACACTGTTTCGAACATGATAAATAGATAGATAGATATAGATACTCTTTATTATACACCAAAAATAAAATAACGATAAAATATAAGTAATTAAAATAAATGAAGTAAAAAAAATACATTAATCATAATCAGAAACGTCCACTAGACCACTTACAGGCACTTTTGAATTGTCAAAATGTCGGTCAGTCAAAAATAAGTGAAGCTAAATTGCACTGTAATAAAAAAAATGAAGTCACCTTTTATTCATCATCATCATCATTTCAGCCGAAAGACGTCCACTGCTGTACATAGACCTCCCCCAAGTATCGCCACAATGAAAGGTCCTGTGCGTCTCGCATCCATCGGACTCCCACAACCGTTACCAAGTCATCGGTCCACCTTGTAGGAGGCCTTCCAATGCTACGTCTTCCGGTACGTGGTCGCCATTCTAGAACCTTTCGGCCCCAACGGCCATCCGTTCTGCGAGCAATGTGCCCTGCTCACTTAAGTTTGGTTGGTTCTTCTGCGGATATCCTCATTCCTAATTCGATCACGCAAGGAAACTCTGAGCATAGCACTTTCCATTGCCCTTTGGGTGACTTAAAGTCTTCCGATGAGGCCCATTGTAAGCGACCACGTTTCAGAGCCATATGTCATTACTGGCAACACGCATTGGTTATAGACTTTCGTCTTGAGACAAAAGGCTTTGATAGAATTCTAATGACCAGTATTAAAATTCTAACAATGCCTTTCCAATCATTAAACTATAAATTAAACAATTTAAATTTAAGTCCATTAATTGGTTTAAATTTTGATTAGTTCATCGAACTCGGGCAGTAAATGATTGTAAATTTACTATGATTTTTTAAGTTACTGAACTTTACAAGTTTAGTTTATGAAATAGAAAGAGATGCGCATCTAGAGCTCTTAAATTGCAAAATACAATCTCAATGATAGGATAGTATCCATTATTCTGACAGTTGTTCGATAGCATTCATCAATAATGCCGCAGTGTAAAGCCTACCCTTTCAATAGCTGTCATTAGAGCAAGCGATTGTTCAACTGACCTATCTAGACTTCAATCAAGGCCTCAATAGCTCTTTCATAGTAAAATAAGCTTTATTTTTTACACGTAGAGTACATATTTCAACGTATAGGTAAACAATAGATTAAGGGCCGGTTTCACCCTCTATAATTAAGTTTTCTTTCTTCTTTTTTGCAACACACGGTTTGTGCATTTAGTCAATGTCATGTTAAGTGTGTGTTATTTCGATAGTGAAACAAAAATATACATATATATAATAATGGTAATTGTGCCAAATTGCGCTCTTGGGTGAAACGGTCAGAATAGTGTCAGACTTTTACTGACTAAAAACCCACTCCTGTTCCTTTTTTGCCTTCGTCCCAGGGCCCCGGGTTTCGCTTTCTCACTACCCGTGGCCCCAGACTACTCGTGGCCCCAGTAGTTAGGATGGATATTTAGGATTAGTATATTAAAAATGGTGAAGTATGGTTAAGTTTTTGTGGACTTAACTGACAGGTAATAATTACCTTACGTTAGTACTTCATAAATGGAATAATTTTATTCAAGGAGTAACGGCTTTTATAAAAGTGTGAAACAGACCCTAAATCATTTTTTTATCGAACGATGTGATGTATTTTTATGAAAACACCAAACTTGTTGCTGTTATTAGTCGTGTGTACGTTTCGCGGAAATACAACGTATGCTACATAACACGGCTCGTGCTATTGTTGCTGTAACGAACGACGCGCGGTGATCGCTGCACGCTAGAACAGCGTGGTTGCATTGTTCACATGCCAATTTTTCACTCTGACCAAGTTGCAAGCTGGACATTTAATATGAGGAGAATGATTGAAAGCGCGTGTGTCATAGGTCTCGACTGTTACCTCTGGCGTTTGATTGTTTGACGTTCACGGTTTTATGGCTTTTGGGGTTTTTTTTTATTGGGTGGGAAAATCATCTTATGACAAATCCCACTCTAGGGCAGAGCGAGAGATAGTGTCAGACTTTTACTGACTAAAAACCCACTCCTGTTCCTTCGTTGCCTTTGTCCCAGGGCCCCGGGTTTCGTTTTCACACTACTCATGGCCCCAGTAGGCTTCGACCCTGCTGGGCCCCTACGATTTGCTGACATCTCCCTGAGGCGCGCGTTGAACAATACGCCCCGTCGCCGACTTGGGTTCGGTCCGGACGGTTACCGGACGGTCGGACGGTTATCGGACGGTCGGACGGCGGGCTACCCATTGCTCGCCGTCCGCAAGCCCGCGCCTACGGTGGCCGGGAATCGGGATCGGAATCCCGGCGGCGGTTGGAGCGTAAGGACCGTTGCCTCACGCGATCGACCGCCTCCTTTGTTAGCATTACTGCTTTGCAGAAGGAGCACTCCTCCTCGCTCCGAACCATGGCCTGAACTAAGGCCCGGCGCTGGCTTTTGGGGTTAGTAGACTGCTCTAGGACATTGTAACGCATGAAACATCAATAGAGTTTGATGCTTTTAGATGTAGTTTATTTTTGTAACTATTTCATTGAGTCCAAAGCCATGGTAGCTGCTAGAAAACTAGGCGTTCTTGCAAAGGTCCGACGGTACTTCACACCGGGACAGCTTCTAATGTTATACAAAGCACAGGTCCGATCGTGTGTGGAGTACTGCAGTCACATATGGGCTGGTGCTGCAAAATGCCATCTAGCAGCTTTGGACTCAGTGGAAAGGCGTGCGAAGAGGCTAATTGGGGATCCAGATTTGGTTAAGTCCAATCCACAAAGCCTCGAGCACAGGCGCAGAGTAGCCAGCCTATCGGTATTTTACAGGTTACATTTTGGAGAGTGTGCGCGGGAACTGCATGACTTGATTCCGCCATCTCCTTTCTACCATCGGACAAGCCGACGAACGGCGAGTATCCACCCTTACGTTGTTGAAACTGCAACGGTCCGGACTAAGCGTTTCGCTTCGTCGTTTATACCGCGTACATCGAAGGACTGGAACAATCTGCCTGCTGCGGTCTTTCCGTCTAACTATAATATAGGTGTCTTCAAGGCTAGAGTGAATAGGCTCTTAATAAACTAGTGCGCCTGACCATCAATGATTGCATCTCCACTTACCATCAGGTGGGATCGCAGTCAAGCACTGGTTTATAGAAATTAAAAAAAAAAAAAAAATTACCGTTTTGATTTGGCGGTACTATCATTTTCACATCATCTCCTCACCTTTTTCAGAAGATTACTAAACTTAGGCCACATGATCATTACTTTCTTAACTATCATAATGTTAATTTATATATTTGTACGCGTATTTTGTCTGGGTAAAATATAGAGGATCTACCTATTTTTAACACCTCACACTCTGTTGTAATGTGACCTTTGTTTATAAATAAATTATTCTGATTCTGATTCTTCTGATATCTTTTATTTACAGGTCAACGTGGGTATTAATTATTAATAATTGTGAGTCCATACGCACACTCTCGCTCCATCGCCTCGAGGCTGTCGACTGATTGGAAAGATTAGCGAGACGACGCACACCTAACATTTCTTTTATTTTATTATTTGCTCTATTAAATTCTATTTGGTTTCTGTTTGCACACACACTCATTCAGTTTTTTTTTTCCAGTACATTTATATGTAGGTATGTTGGAGATATTTTATCTATTTTTTTTATTGATATAAACCAGTGCTTGACTGCGATCCCACCTGATGGTAAGCAGTGATGCAATCATTGTCTATTCGGAAGCCTATTCACTCTAGCCTTGAGCCTAAATTATAGTTGGACGGGAAGTCCGCAGCAGGCAAATTGTTCCAGTCCTTCGATGTACACGGCATAAAGTCCGGACCGTTGAAGTTTCAACAATGTAAGGGTGAATACTCGCCATGTATCGGGTTGTCCGATGATAGAAGGGAGATGGCGGAATTAATTCACGCAATTCCCGCGCACACTCTCCAAAATGCAACTTGTAAAATATCAATGGGCTGGTTACCCTGCGCCTGTGCGCCTATCGAGGCAGTGTAGATTGGACTTAACCAAATCTGGATCCCTAATTAGCCTCTTCGCAAGCTTTTCCACTGAGTCCAAAGCTGCTAGATGGTATTTTGCAGCACCAACCCATATGTGACTGTAGTAATCCACACACAAATTTATTCATTTCACATTTAAAAATAGTAATCTACTTATTTTATTTCTTAGATTAGTTCTAATTGTTTCGGTTTATAATCTAATGGCTAATGGTTATAAAAAAGAAACATTAATTAATAATTTTGATTATAGTTGCACAGGTTTAACGCATTTATATGTCACCAGTGTAACAAGAGAAATTGGATGAATGTAATAGATGAGACGCACGTTATATATGACGACATGATTCATCTGCCTTTTCATTTAGACTGTCAGTGTCAAGTGAATGAGCTCCGGTATTCCATTATTGTGTTTGAAATCAAATGGTAACCATGGTGCGTGGGTTATATCTATACATATAAAATGATTTGTCCTGAATAGAATAGAATAGAATAAACTTTATTGTACACCAAAATAGTAACAAAACTTTTACAAAACTTAAATCTATGGGTACAAAAGCGGTCTTATCACTGACAGCGATAAGACCGCTTTTGTACCCTATATCTACCAGACAACCTTAGGGTGGAATATAAAAATTTGAAATAGAAAAAGGGGGGTAGTCTGCGGTGTACTGCAAATTAATAATGTATATAAATTAATAATGTATATTTATATATAAATATTATAAGTTACACAATTTCATACAAATTATTGTTCTTTCCTTATGCCATCTCGGCAAAAGAAAAGAACAATAAGGTGGGTTAGTGAAGGAAGAACTGAATTTAGGTAGAGGCAGGATAGCATAAGATGAGAAGATGACATAGAATAAGTATAGTAAAATAGAGTAGTCAGTTGACGGGAGTAAACAAGTTCAATTCCCGAATGGAGTCTTTTTTGTTGTTACGTAACTACAAATTTACAGTTTTCAGATTTTTTCGTACGTTTATGCTATGAGACCTTGTCACATGCCAAATTTCAGGATTCTCGGTCAACGTGAAGTACCCTATGAATCTTGATTCTCTTGAAAGTGTCGAAATATACATTTTTTGCGACTATATGTCGCATAACTTTTATTTCGTTATTTGAATATATAGTTTTAATTTCAACTCGATATCTCCATACGTTCCTGAGATAACTTGACAGATAGACAGACGGACAACAAAGTGATCCTAAAAGGGTTCCGCTTTTTCCTTTTGAGGTATGTAACTCCAAAATCAGTTTTGGATGTTTTGCGGCTTTCTGGCTTCTAAAAAATACAAACAGAATATTTTAATTCAGAATCAAGAGATTATTTAAATACATTTCAGCATCTCCCTGTCAACGTTAACTAACTAGTAGCAGCTGGTGAGGTGAGGCGAAGGTGAACCGGAATATTCGCCGGTGATTAGCCGGTCATTATGCAAACCGACTAGACACCGGACCGGATTAACATAAACACACACACAGACGCTCCTAATTTTAGCCAGATGTGATAAAATAATAATGGAACTGTTAAGGATTCAATCATTTATGTAATATTTTTTGTTATTAGAAATGCAATTATAAATGTAAAAAAAAACACAAGTTATTTAATACGTTGATAGCGGCAGTTATTTTCGTATTATTTCCATTGCTACGGTACGGGGCGTTTAAGACCTCGTTTTCAAACTATCATTATGATAGTAACGGACTTATTAGACCCCGTAACGCTTGGGAAAATAAAATCCTATTTTTAATCTCTTTTCTAAACTTAACCAAGTTGAAGTTAAAGTTTCCGCACCGTAGAGAAGGTACTATGTTTTTCTTAGCCGCACCACAAGAAAGACACGTACGAGGCGTATTAGACCTCGTTCCACACTGATCGTAATAATATAACTGATAGTGTATTTCAAATTGACACTGTAAAGAGCTCGTAGAATTTAATATCGTGTTGACACTGCCAATGGCTCTATCGGCTCGTAGCATTGAGGCGCGACGTAACCGGTTGAAGCACACCGTAGCAGTACGTAGCGCGTCGTAGCGGTTCGTAGCACGTCTCATCCGATCGTATCCAAATCGATTACAATGAGCTTCCTCTGCTTAATAAATAAACTATTATTCGGAGGGATTGCCAACATTATTAATCTATCGCTATTTGGCATTTCAATGTCCTGATATGCTTAATAAGGTATTAAAACTGTCTCTGGAAATAAAACAATAGGGAATATGAATGAAATAAATATTGGTTAACTAACATCGTGAGGCAACCGGCATGTCCTAGAATCAAAAATGCGAAGACATGTGACATTCACGAACCCGCACTGGGCCCGCGTGGTGGATTACAGCCCATTCCCTCTCCTAGATACCCATTGCCACTTAAGTTTGGCAATTCTTTGCGCTATGTCGGCAACCTTGGTTCTCCTGCGGATATTTTCGTTTCTGATTCGATCATGCAAGGAAACTCCGAGCATAGCCCTTTCCATCGCCCTTTGGGTGACTTTGAGCCTTCTGATGAGGCCCATTGTGAGCGACCACGTTTCGGAACTATATGTCATCACTGGCAACACGTACTGGTCATAGACTTTCGTCTTGAGATACTGTGGTATAATGGATGAGAAGATACTGCGCAGCTTCCCGAATGCTGCCCAGCCGAGTCGGATTCGATGGTTGACCTCTTTCTCGAAATTAGATCTACCCAACTGGACTGTCTGTCCAAGGTAAACGTAATCATCCACAACTTCGAGTATAGAGTCTCTAATCTTGATAGGAGTGGGTACTACATGGTTGTTTACCATGACTTTAGTTTTGTCCATGTTCATTTTTAGACCCACTCTTTCGGAAGCTCGACTGAAATAATTGGTATTGTAATTTTTTTTTTCTTTTAAGGCCATCCTTATGCCTACGGGATAGAATTCAATATCGGTCGCACGGGCAGAAAAAGTTTGTCGGTTTTTTTAAATGTCTAATCTGATTTAAAATGGAGTATAAGTAATAGTATGATAGGCAAAGAAAGAAAGAAAAAAGAAAGAAAGAAAAAAGAAAGAAAGAAAAAAGAAAGAAAGAAAAGAGAAAGAAAGAAAAAATAATTTATTAAAGCGTCCTAATCTGTATGATATAAGAATTAGTTTCCAAAATACCACTAGTTTATTTATGTTTGGTTTTTATAATAATATAATGTATTCAAACATAACTAGCTTACAAGGCCGGCAGCTAAAAATATAAATATATTTTGCGGAAAAATATCCAATGACTAAATATTTTATTTTTTTCCTAAAGAAATGGTCTCTCCTAAAAAGGTCTCTGTGGAATACGGATATAGAAAGGTTACCCATGGATCACTCTTTATCTTAGAAAAGCCTTTTAGAGTTTAAGTTATTGTGAGACTGTACTGGAACAGGACGGACTTAGACTATTTGTATTCAACTTAAACGTCGAGTTCGTACCTTTGATTAGATGATTACTAACGAACGTATTGAATGTTGTACATGGAGATCAATAAGTTCAATCATCCGGCCAAGTTGCCTATGTCAATGGCGTGTTTGGTTGAAATATATTCTTTGTAGACAGATAGACATGCAGCATTCAAGCGTTTTGAATGCGGAACATCTCTATTTACGACCGACGCTACGCTACCAGCTTGATTGTAGAAGCCGTGGCCGGCTGTGCCACGCTTGAATAACGGCCGGTAGTATACGGTGGAGGTACGTCTCGCTTGGGCGGAGCTACGCCGTGACCTCGTAGAAGCGATTGGTGGCAGTGGCCTCTTGCACGTGTTCCTTGTTCATGTTATGGTCTGAAGCTAGAGAAAATAGGAAACGGGTGCCTCATCCTGTGATAGAAATAGCCGTAACCGTGAAGGACTAGATATCCCAGCTGTCGTTGCAGGAGAGGGCATTGGGTATCGCAGGCCACCGCAGGCGCGAGGTTGCGGATGACGAGCAATGGGTAGCTCGTCGTCCACCCGTCCTGTAAGGATTAGGCCTGAGTCGAAGGCGCTTAGTGTTCCACGCCGCCTCCAAAACTGACGGGCCTTGGTAAGGCCGATGCCTGTTAGGGCTGCGTGAATGTTTGAAAAAGTGACTGCAGTCCTAAAACGTAAAAGGCAACTAAAGGACACAAGTAGTTTTTAGACAGTAAAAGTCTAAAATTACTTCTCGCTCCACCCTACTGCGGAGAAGTCACTGAATGATTTCTCACTTCAAAAAAAGAGCACGCGAATATTGTTAACTAAAATTGTTATACTAAAAGTCTTTCAATCCATACCTAAAGTTCCCTCGCGCCCCAGCCAGCAGCAGTCAGCAGGATTCCGATCCCAATTTCCGGCCACCATTTTTTTTTTTTTTCCGGTGTGAAAATCATCTTATGACATCCCCCGCTCTTGGGCGGGGCAGGAGATAGTGTCAGACTTTTACTGACTAAAAACCCACTCCTGTTCCCTCGTTGCCTTTCGTACCGGGGCCGAGTCTTCCTTTCAGAATCAGACCCTTGGCCCAAGTAGGCTTCGACCCTGCTGGGCCCCTACAGTTGCTGACATCTCCTTGAGGCGCTTCCGGCTACCATTGGCGCGGGCTTGCGGACAACGAACAATGGGTAGCTCGTTTTTCGATCGTCCGGATCCACGTGCGCCTCAAGGAGATGTCAGCAACCGTAGAGGCCCCGCAGGGTCGAAGCCTACTGGGGCCATGGGTGATGAGAAAGAGATCCTCGGGACCCTGGAAAAATGGCAAAGAAGGAACAGGAGTGAGTTTCTAGTCAGTAAAAGTTTCCCGCCCCGCCCAAGAGCGGGGGGGATGTCAATAGATGATTTTACCACCCGAAAAAAAAAAATACCTAAAGTTATTTTCCGAACACAAATATGGTTGTGATTTCGAAAAGTTTGTTAGACTAAGAACAATTCATCTTAGAAGGGAATTTAGTAAGTTTTGACGTTACAGTCGTTCTGGATTTGAACATAATGAAGGTCTGAATGTAAGAACAAACGACATTTGTTGACTCAACTCGAATAAGCTTCAGTAAGTATATGAAGCATGTTACATAATATGGAACATATAGACGATGTAACGAATATAAGATGTAATAATTATGCTTGATGTACTTAGTTCTCTGTTAAGTTAGTAACTTATACTGCTTAATCAAACTTTGTCCCAATAATTTTGAGAAGATATAAAGCCGTATTACTCTATGGTAACTTTATTATGGAGTAAGTTAACGAATGTGAATTCTGTTTTAATACAAAACTATTTGAGGAAAATATTGTAGGAAATAGTATATCACCTCGCGCGGGGGGGGGGGGTATTATTATTTCGTAATTACCACAATACATACCCAAAAATAAATAAAAAATGAACAAAATAAAACTTTTCCTGGATTTTTCTAGGAAAAACAAAGATACGAGTACAGAAACTAAAATTTGCGGCTAAAAATACAAAACGACAATTAAGTGTTTTTCAAGGTCATTCAAGGTATGCAGACATATACACCATTGTAGGCGTGGGCTTGCAGATGGCGAGCAATGGGTAGCTCAACATCTGGATCCGGACCGAATCCGAGTTTTCGACACGTAGCGTTCTGCGCGCGCCTCAAAAAGACGTCAGCAAAATCGTAGGGGGCCCTGCAGGGTCAACGTCTGCTGGGGCTATGTGTTCGCTTCTGAAAGGAAAAACTTGGGGTTCTAGAAAGCAAGGCAGAAAAAAAACTTAGGAGCGGGTTTTAGTCAGTAAAAGTCTGTCACGCCCTCGCGCTCTGCCCTAGAGCAGGAGAAGTCATTGGATCATTTCTCACCTAAAAAAAAGACAAAAGAAATTCCACTGAAGTATAAAATAGTGTTACAGCTACTAGGTTTTTCAGAAACACATGTTCCGTTAATACAGGTATGTTTGTCCATTCTGTCACGACCCTGTTTGATAAAACAATATGTTTTATTGCTAAGTGTCAAACAATAAGAAACATAATTTATGTGAAAGTACCCTCGTCATCCGCGTCCCTTGGCGATGAGCTGGCAAATGTAGCGATAGTCTTGGGATCAGTCGGTAATATAATACTGTTCACTATTTTTACAAGAAGGCACTCCGAATTCAAAGATCAGATACTATTTAATAAAAGGTAACTATAATTGTTTATTACTGCTATGGTAATTAGTTGTTGTTATAGTTATAAAGTGTATAATTATTAGTTGTTAAGTTGTTTTATAGTTTGTACGGAACACTCACCGTCTTTACAAAAAAATGTTTATTTTGTATTTTTTTAAGGTACCTGAAAAGGAAAAGTCGGAACCCTTACAGGATCACTTTGTTGTCCATACGTCTATCTGTCTGTCTGTCAAGACCCTTTATCCCGGGAATGCGTGGAGTTTTAGAGTTGAAATTAAAAAAAATATACTCAAATTTGCGGTCTCTTGAAGCTGTGAAAAAATCAAAATTTTAAGTTAACAAAAACAAGAGAAACGGCTGATTATATCTCAAAAAACGTATATTTCGACAATCTCGGAAATCAAAATTACCTACTTCCCGTTGACCCAGAATCCTGAAATTTTGCGTAAAGCAGGGTTTTATAGCACAGGTATAGGAATAAATCTGAAAACTGTAAATTTGTTGTTGCGTTAGAACAACAAAAAAAAAAATCGATTCGAAAAAATCTTCGAAAGCTCCGGTCGGGAATTGAACTATTCACATAGGTAAGTTTGTACGGAACCCTCAGAGCGCGAGTCCGACTCGCACCTGCCCAGTTTTGATAGATTGGTTAGATGACAAATATTATTTTCATGAATAATCACTATTACACATGATTAGGTATATTGGTTCGGTTTTGCTTTTTATTAGTTTTACGTTTAATTATTTACTGAATTAATTATTCAATGCCCAATTTGTTTCCACGAAAAATTTCCACGAAAATTTAAATATTTCTATCGATTGTAACTGATGATTGAATACCCAATGAAACGTGAGGCAGGTTCACAGCTACGCATCAATTAAACACGTTGTTTATAGTGCCAGTTACAAGCAATAAAATTAATATCAGCTTGTAAATTAATTTCAATTCAATATCAACAATAACTCATTTCTTTTGTTTTTTTTTACAGTGATATTTCGTCTTTTTAAAGAGGTAAATATAATGTAGTTTTTTTTTTAAATTGAGAAATCATCTAATAACTCTCGCTCCGACGCCGAGTGCGAGGGCGTGACAAACTTTTACACGCTAAAAACATCGTTTAAAAACCACAGCTATTATTTATTTATTTATTCATTGCTTGCTATACTTACAGTATGCACCAAAGCGTATAGCAAGCCAACAAACCAACAATCTATGAACTAAAATATTGTATACAAACATTTTATCTGGGACCACGGGTGACCTTTTCAGAAGTCAACCTATGGCTCCAGTAGGCATCGGTCTTACTGGGCCCCTATAGTTTTGGTGAAATCTCTTTGAAGCGCATGGAACACTAAGGACCGTCAATGACTCGGGTTCGGTGCAGACTGTTACTGGACGACAGGACGACGAGCTACCCATTACTGGTCGACCGCAAGTCCACGCCTACGGTGACTACTAGTCAGGGTAAGGGTAGATATTGCGCAGGCGGGATTGTTTGAAAGAGCTACCCTAATCTTGGAACGCAAATGGGCAACTGATGATACAGGATATTACTACGATGGCGGATACAAGGCTGAATCTAATGCAATAAATATGTCCAATTACAAAGTAAATGCATAGTTGCAAATATGGCGCATGCGGAGACTACTTACTCAGCGGAAACGTGTCGGTTATGATAAAGGGATGACCAGACATTTGCAAACTGGTGTTCCAACCAAGGTCACCTTGGTTTATATGTTTGGTTTGTGTTACGTCTACATGGATGTAAACCACGTGCCAACACGTTCAGTGGTTGGGAAAACGCGCTTTCCAACCAAGGGCGTTGAAGGTCATGGATTACAACTGCTGTCTACATGGATTGAAACTAGCAAGGTCACCTTGTTTCATGTGTTTGGTTTGTGTTGCGGCTAGACGGATGTAAACCACGCGCCTACCCTTTTGGTGGTTGGGAAAACGTGCTCCCAACCAAGGGCGTTGAAAGTCATGGATTACAACTGTTGTCTACACGGATTGAAACTAAGAAGGTCACCTTGGTTGGGACGTTGGTTTGTAACCGTTTGGTCACTCCTTATATTAAATTACTCCATAAAATATTTTTTTAAACCCAGCCAGGCGCATTACTTTTTGTAATTTATTTCATCACCACTGCTCTCAAAACGGTGAAAGAAAACATCGTGAGGAAACCGTCATGTCTTAGAAACAAAAACTCAAAGACATGTGACATCCACCAACCCGCACTGGGCCCGCGTGGTGGATTACGGTCCGTTCCCTCTCCTAGAGAAGAGGCCTGAGTCCCAACAGTGGAAACATTATAAGGCCGACTATGCTATGCTAGTGACCAGGTATCACACACATTATTAACCCCATTCACCATTATGTATATCAGTTGATGAGAATTTCACCATTATGAGCAGAAAAGGACGGATAGTAAATGAACCCCACCTACTAACCTGATTGCGTTTTAGTCATTAAAAGTCTGATAAACACTGTCTCTTTACCTAGAGCGGGAAACGTCATATAATGATTTCCCACCTTAAAAAAAAATGTTACTGTCTTGATCGTCATTAATTTGTCATTCGCTTAAAATGTGTGTTTTGAACCTTCATATATCTACTTAAAAAGGGTTTAATTGATTAACTTAACATTTCTGTTATCGTGAAAACCATTTAAATGATCTCATCGCTTACAAAACCCGCCCTGGTCCATAATAAAGCAGCTGGACAGAGATAAGCCCGAGTAATCCCTATCTACGTAACTGCTGTTTTTATAATTGAAATTGAATAATAAAGGTGCTGTGGTCAGCATCGGCTGATTTAATAATCTTGTGTGAGTCGTCGGTCTTGTGGTTGCAAGTGCGGGGCCCTGAAATCGATTCTTGAGTCGGGTAAAAAGGGTTACTAGCTTTTCCCATTAGAAATTACTCTGTAGCACCTTGGTAACAACATTCGTACTAAGTACCAGTCTCAACTGACGGCACCCGTTCACGAGCATGACGCGTGCATCAGCCCAACTCAGCTCAACCATTTCGAAGGGAACCGAATGACCCAATAACACGCGCCACCATCAGCGAGATATTTGAGTGAGCATTACAAACTCTCAATTGTTATGCTCGTAATGTCAAAAAAAATAAAAATAAAAATGTTACCTAATAAAAATGCTCCATGGTACTTCACATTCACAATAATTTAGAAAAAAAGAAGTGCTTCTACATTATACAATGCTATTGTTTCCAAATACAAATGGTAATAAATGATCACAAGCTTCATTAGACGAATAAAATAAAAATAGAAACACATCACAATGAAACAGAACCTGCTAAATAATTTAACAGATTTTTCGATTTCGACGATGAAATTCAATCTATCAGGTTTATTGTAGACAATACATGTTAATTTGAACAAAAATGCTTTTGTGGAATCACGTCATCTATCCAAACGCTTCGAGTGAAAAAATGCAAAATTGGAGATGAATCCTTTTTATTCTGACATTTCAGTTATTGAATTGTAGACACGCAGATTTATATAAAAAGGAAATTAAAACGGACTGTTCGAGTTTGATTTTCATCTGAAAATGAAGGAGAGGCAATTTTGTATTTGATGTTCATTAACGAAGTGTCACGCTTTATTTGTGTTGAAATAAATTACAAAATACCCACATGCTCGTACTTCATTTAAATAAATTAACATAAATTCTTACTCTGAAGGTCTGATGTTGAACTGGATATCTATGCAACAATTGACGATAATGACAGACGATTATTTTAGAAATTAGCGTAAGAAAGTTAATAATTTATACGTATAGCAAAATAAATTGATACAAGTCTTTTATACAATTAAAAGTTTTTTTTTTCTGTAAAGTTTCCCAGAGAAATGAATATGAATCCACGAGTATATTTCTTGGTTACATGAGAAATATATGGGTCACCCATGTTGCTATAACATACGGTTGAAAGGCTGCTTCGAAACGCAAAGGAAAATTGATAATCGATCATTTTATACTGTACTCAATGATTTATTTGCCGTGTATCGGACACAGGTACAGTAGAAAAATGACAGGAATGAAACACAATCGTCATGGTTTTAGAAATGTTCCTCCACGAATAGTTTTACGTTATCAACTGAAGACTGATCACCTGGTGAGGGATCCGTTGTATGCAAAACGCACTGGACCGGTCGGTAATTGGGGGAGGTTTATATCCAACAGTTGATATCTTTCAGTTGAAATGACAACGAAGATGAACTGTGGGTAATATAATGGGCTGATGGTTTTTCTTCAGATTACGAACAGATAGCTACTTGCCAGGCAGCCTTAGGGTCGCCGCACACGGGTTACCAGCTAAAACCACAAAACGCCGCCATCGGCATATTTCCTGTAGGTTTCATACATTTTATATGGATTTGTCGCACACGGTTAGCGCCTATGGCTGCTACATGCAAATCGCTGCTCGCTTCTTGTGGCCCAAACTGGCCACTAAACGTCAATACAAAACGCCGTTACACGCCACTCGCGCATTTAAGCCTTCTTCTTCTGAGTCCATTTTGATACTGCGCGTATGGGTTAAAAAAGTAGCAGCCACTGGCCTCAAGTGGCTGTCGCGCGCTTCGGCTTCCTTTGTGGCCGCTTTATGCTTCCCGTGGCAGCATTTGTGGCTGTGGCATGTGACTCATGTGCGGCGACACCGTGTGTCGGTCGATTGCTTAGAAATCGTCAGTGATAGGGATTGCGCTCATTTTCGGTCCATGAAAATCACCTTAATTAAATCTACGTCAACAAACCATGTTCCGGTTTGATTTATTAAATGAACGATTAAAAAATTAGCTAATGACTGGGCTCCGGGTAACGCTTGCTGAATCTCCCTAGCCTTTTTCCAACAAGCTTGAGGTCGGCTTCCCAGTCTAGCCGGTTGTGGCTAAATACCCGTGTTTTACGTGGAACGATTGACTATCAGACCTCCAAAAGCCAGTAACTGGACAATACGGCACTCCTTAAATAGACTGATGGTCAGACTTTCTGGCGTCTGACTACCTATAATGACTGTTAAAGATCTACGGATGATAACCGGGGCCAACTTCTTTACACGCTTTCTGAGGCACGTGGTGGTGTCAATAATGTCCTGTAGAAACTTAAAAAAGAAGTTATAATTGAAAACTTACATTGGCACTTACCCAGTTTCAAACCCGCAACCTGAATAAGTATATGCTTAAATAACGTATTGATGGCAGCTGCTCCAATGAAACCAACTTTGTTCAGACTTATCTCTTTTATTTATGCTGACCTACTTCTTACCAGGTTGACAGTCGAATGCCCGCCCGAGCTGGCGTGCTACCCAGCAAACACAACATAATGAGGGGGACGGATGTAGGACGCTACCTCGGCGGATATGCTAGATTACGTGTTGAAATAATTACATATTGAATACACGCAAAACAATTCTAATAAAAAAAAAAACTTTTTACAAAAAAAAGATAACCGACTTCTTTTTTTGTAAAAAGTTTTTTATTTCACACTTTTTAGTTGGGATACACTTATAAACAGAGTGCCTATTTCTCATGACAATTCCACTTAATCCAAACACTACTAGGTTACATTGTTTTATTATGAAGTTTCTGTGTCTACCTTCCACCTTCCAGCTCAATCATCAGATCAGTTCGATAGTACCTTATAGCAAAAGTGCATTTCATGACAATTCTAATAAGCCCAAACATGGCTAGGTTACATTGATTAATGACGGAGTTCTAGTGCCTACCTTCTGGCTCCATCATCATCATCAGATCAATTTTATGATACAATTTTCAACGGAACTATTCAGAACCATTAATTTATTTGTATTATCATAATCGCTTAACTATCTCCATTGTGATATCTATGCGAGTATGAAGTTCCGTTGACCATTTCTGATCTTCTTCATCAGTTCCACTTCATCAAATGTTATTTTTTGACTGTAAATGCTTAAGTTCTCGATGAAAATACCAAAATCACTATGCAGTTGCCTATAATATTTGAGGAGTTCCCTCGATTTCGCCAAGAGTCCATCATCAGATCCTGACTTGGTGACTATGGGGCCATTTGGGAAGTATACCCTTTCTAACAAAAAAATTTTTTTCAAATCGGTTGGCAAGCGACGAAATTATGCGCTAACAAACAAAAAAAAAATACAAACATCCGAATTGAGAACCTCCTCCTTTTTTAGAAGTCGGTTAAAAATATAAATCTCTAAGAAATTTATTTTAATGCTATATAAAATACAGGAAGTCATTAGAGCATGAATCTAAACGTAAGATCAATATTTATAAAACGACTCGATTGTAAACAAATCAAAACTATTGACGTCTAGTGGTATAAGACAACAGTCACTTCAAATATCAAAATGACTGTCGTCACATCCCAATACACAAATAAAACCAAAGTCAACTAACCTATTTAAATAATAGAATTCCAACACTATGGATCTTTGGTCTGATAATAAAATTATTATTATTATTCTTTTTATTTTATTTTAAAACTTATTAGGTACATTTTTAAATATTTCTTAAATAATTAAAAAAAAAAACATTTAAGAATATAAAAAATAGTATTCCACTGGTATCGGGAACTGGGTCCAAGCTACCGACGGCGGTTAGGGCTCTAGAGAAAGGAACCTCCTAACAATACGAGCCGTGTCCAGGAGCACCGCTTTCTGAATCAAGCCCTTGATCTAGCTGCCTAACGAGACCCTCCTCGAATGTTGTTCGAGGCTCTTGGCTATTAACTCATTAAACCCCAAGCGATTGCTCTCTCATTGTCTTTCAATTGTGTCTCTAAATTACGGTATTAGAAAGGTTAAGCCATTTTCCGACACGACTATCATCGGTACAGGGATGTGGACTCGGCCCACATCCCACACGACAACCTTGCGAGCCAAGTCAATATACTTTTTTTTATTTTTATTATTATTAAATTAATTATGGGTTTCCCATTTTAGTATTTATTCATTTCATTTCAACTGACATAAATTGAGACCAAGGTACGGAAGCACCTGCCAATGCTAATATTTCTCTGTCACTTCAGACCAAACAAAAATGTCTTGTGCGCCATAAAACCGATTCTCTGCCTGTTATTCAATAAAAGTGACTCATAAATAACGTTCAGTAGTTGTAAACGGCTGCGTGTGATAAATTGTCACGTAAGTATATGACATGTATCAAGAGTGTCCAATCTTACGAAGAGAAAATACTTTACGTGTTCATAAAAAGAGATTTTATGTAGCAAGGTGTTTATGTCCAGACATTAGGTATTCTGTACCGGTCGTAGAGCTGGAGAGAGCATCTTCCGCCTGGATGCGATTTGCAGTGGCCTGTACGGAAGGCATTAAATCGGTTGCGAACCCAGGTTTGCCGCTGCAAACACAACTTGGCGAAATGGGGTTTTATAGACCCATCGGATACTTAATGTGAGTGCGATGTTCCTGATCAAAATACGAGCCACATGTTGGAATGCCCCACTTTGGAGGATTTAATGAGTGCTGCCGATGCTGCTATTAATGTAGCCACCTATTGGGCTCAAACAGTTTGACAAGTTTTCCATCGAATCGAAAAGAAGAAGAAAAAGAAGCTGGAGATATAAATATATAATTAAATATTGGGAATTGATATCTACATAGATACATATATAGACAATACTCTTTATTGTACAACATAAAAATATAGTAGGATCTTAAAATTAATAGGGTGTAACAATGAGTCGTCATATCGTTACATCGTTTATAAATACTTATGCGATTATATGAGAGCAGAGAAAATGTTCTTAATAACGTTCAAGAGGAGAGGTCCATGACCATATTTTTAAAAGTGGTTAACGTTAGTGTTTGCACAGCCGCACTGCTTGAACTGCGAACAACTTATAACAAACATTGATGGAGTGTGAAAAAAAATATCTTATCAAATCAAAGCTGTGTATAGATCTTTACGAGCCTTAAAACAGATCCTCCACGGGGATAGGCACGCCACTATTATTGTGGTAAGTCCCCTCTTTGAGGCGTGGTTAGAAAGAAAGAAAGAAAGAAAATATGTTTATTTGGCAAAATAATTGATTTACAACAAAAAAAATAAAATAAAAATAAGGAGAAATAAAATTAACAATAAAAAGAAAGACCTCACGGCGTCCTCACCTTCCGCATGACGCAAGTTTCCACCGAACACGGTAAGTTCGGAAAGTTCCTGCACCGGATTTGTGCGGAAGCGACGCCCGGGTGTCGCCACTGTGTGGACCGCCCGGAGGGCACTGTGGAGCTCACGGTAGAGGTGGGTAGGAGCTGGCGGTGATCTGCGATCGGGATTCCGGCGGCCAGACCTTGGTACAGGCCATGTACGGACCATGGCCTGTACGCGCGCGCGATTAGTGGCAGGCGGTCGTCTCCTTCTGCGAAGCAGTAATGCTAGCAAAGGAGGAGGCCGATCACGCGAGGCAACGGTCCTTATGCCCCAGCCGCCGGGATCCCGATCCCGATTTCCGGCCACCGTAGACGTGGGCTTGAGGACAGCGAGCAATGCGTAGCTTACTGTCGGACCATCCGGTAACCGTCCGGACCGAGCCCAAGTCGTCGACGGCGCGTATTATTCCACGCGCGCCTTAGGGATATGATAGCAAACCGAAGGGGCCCAACAAGGTCGAAGCCTACTGGGGCCACGGGTTGTGTGAAAGTGAAACCCGGGCCCTGGGACGAAGGCAAAGAAGAAACAGGAGTGGGTTTTTTTAGTCAGTAAATGTTTGACATTATCTCCCGCTCCGCCCAAGAGCGAGATTTGTCATAAGATGAATTTCCCACCCAATAAAAAAAAAAGACCTAGGACGCAAAGAGCAACTAAAGAGCACTGGTGTAGTTGAGGTATTAAAAGCCTGAAACTTCCCCCCTTTCCACTCTAGAGCGAGAAAAATCATTGGATAATTTCATTCCTTAAAAAAAGACAGACCCTCCAACGTACATTATGAACCTCCATTTAAATGTAATTAATCATTTTAATTTACTAAGGAAGCGATTACTTTGAAAACGTGGTTTTAATGAAATAAAGTAATTATGTTAAAACTGAATCACTAAGGTAATTCATTTAAGGAACGGCTTCGAGGCAAATATTTTATTGAGTTGTGACCGTCTTAGACTTGAGAGATTGATATGATCTAATCAAACTAATAATATACAGGCGAAAATTTGTGAGTATCTTACTTATTCACGCTTATAAAATCATCTTCATGTTATATTTTTTATGTATATATACATCTTAACTATTAAATATTATATCTTAATAAGTATGTAAAAAAACTGAAAATAATAATAAGTACAAACGGTTAGAAAAAGAACTCGTAGGGCATTAAAAAATTCGTCCACATCGATGTGAATGGGAAAAGTGTTCAGAACGCTGGAAGCATTGCCACGCTGGATGGCAATGCTGATTCGTTGACCGAAGAAAAGTCCAGCCCTCTGGTCACGCGAAGAGTCGACCAGCTATTTGCTGATATCCCGAACAACTCGATGAGCGCTCGGACCCCATGGCCCCAGTGTTTCACGCCCAGAACGGAATGTAAAAAAAAAAAAATTGGAAATTTTGATTTCAGGCTCTCTGTTTTCATTACCAAATAATAATGTAAGTAACAAAAAAAGAGGGCCTAAAATTAAAATTAATTCCAAGAACGAAACAAAGCGTATTTTTTGTGGAAACATCTGATAAGCTTAATAGCCTGTACATACCTTTGAGTGTTTTCATAGCAATTAATTTTATAGGTTTACGAAAATGGGCCATCAAACACGTTGTTTGCGAAGGTCTCCTCAGTACTTGTCAACACGGTTAATTGCTGAGATTATGGAAATTCTGTGTAAAAATTGTAATAAACGGTTTTCCTTCTTTTCGACCCCAAGGGTCTTTGTAACTTTAAAACAATTAATTATATCAATGTTAAATGAGTAGGCTCTGCATTAGGGACCAGAAAAATTAATCGCAAGTAACATTTTGACTTTTTTTTAATGATTTTATCTAGTGCTTGACTGCTATCCCACCTAAGCAGTGATGCAATCGATGATGGTGAATCGCACTGATTTATTAAGAGCCTATTAACTCTAGCCTTGCATAGCATAGCATAGTCGGCCTTATAATGTTCCCACTGTTGGGACTCAGGCCTACTCTCTAGGAGAGGAAATGGGCCATAATCCACCACGCGGAGCCAGTGCGGGTTCAAGGCGGCAAGGAATTCCACTCTTTAGCTGTACGCAAAATGAACGAGTTCCCAAAACGTTTTGTGCGTATAGGTGGGATGTCCACCATGTACTAGTGGCGCATTGCCGTACGCCTGGTGGTCCGATGATAGAACGGACTAAGTGGAATTAGATTATGCAATTACGACGCACACTCCCCGAAATGCAACCGGTAGAAAACCGACGGGCTAGCAACTCGCAACGTTGTGTCGATGCTCAAGACTTTGGAGCCTCGACTCAACGAGTGCTTCTTGATTCGTCAGATAGCATAGCATAGTCGGCCTTATAATGTTCCCACTGTTCGGACTCAGGCCTCCTCTCCAGGAGAGGGAATGGGCCGTAATCCACCACGCGGGCCCAGTGCGGGTTGGTGGATGTCACATGTCTTCGAATTTTTGGTTCTAGGAAATGCCGGTTTCCTCGCGATGTTTTCCTTCACCGTTTTGAGAGCAGTGGTGATGAAATAAATTACACAAAGTAATGCGACTGGTTGGGTTTGAATCCGCGACCTACAACTTGTAAGTAGGGGCCTTTACCACTCGGCCACCACTGCTCTCTAGCATTGAATGCACCTAAATTATAATCGGACGACAATTTTTTCCAGGCCTTCGATGTACGCGGTCTAAATGACTTGATTCGATTTCGACTTGATTCAGAAAAAAAAACGAATTTCTATTTTATTTAAAACCAAAAAGAAATTACTATTATCTGAAGATCTAAAAATAAATCCATGACAATGTTAAATACCTCTCCATACTTTTCTTCCAGCGTCGAAGGCCTTCAAACGGCTCCTGTTATCTTCGCCCTTCATTTGGGTAAATATTTTCTCCAACAAGGTTTTCATTTCAACAAAGCCATAAAAACTTCGTTATCTTCCAACTCATTACGGGTTTCAATGGATTCCACAAAGTAGTAGCTCGCCTTGTCTCCTTTAATAATATAATCTCTTGATTTTTTTATCAGCAGTTAACAAGTCTTCACTAATGGTTCTCATAATAACTCGTAAATAACAGAATACCATTTTTCTTTTTTGGTTGGGAAATCATCTAATGACATCCCCCGCTCTTGGGCGGAGGGGGAGATAGTGTCAGACTTTTACTGACTAAAAACCCAATTCTGTTCCTTCAGTAGGCTTCGACCCTGCTCGGCCTCTACGGTTGCTGACAACGCTACGAATACGCTTGAGGCGCGCGTGGCACAGTACGCGCTGTCGACGATTTGGGCCCGGTCCGGACGGTTATCGAACGATCGGATGGCGAACCACCCATTGCTCGCCGTCCGCAAGCCCGCGCCTACGGTGGCCGAAAATCGGGATCGGATTCCCGGCGGCGGTTGGGGCGTTAGGATCGTTGCCACACGCGACCGGCCGCCTCCTTTGCTAGCATTACTGCTTCGCAGAAGGAGGTGACTGCCTGCCACTCCTCCTCGCTCCGGACTATGGCCTGTACCGAGGCCCCACGCGAGAGATCGCTGCCGCCGATCGCTCACACGAGGCCACAGCGTTGCTCTGCCCAAGCGGGGCACACCTCCACCGTGTACTCCACCGTGTCCTCTGGGCGAATACGAATATTCGGTATGTCTGAATATTTAAAACTTGAGGACAACCTTGTTTTCACGTGGGAAATCAACAAATGACTTTTTTCACTCTAAGTGGATCGAGAAGGAGTGTCAGACTTTGACAAAATAAAACTTAGAATGCTTAATCAGTTGCATTTTTACGAGAGCTAGAGCAACTTCTTTCGATCAATCCGCAGTCGTGGCAGGCATGAGCCCTGGGGCTCTATTATGACGTCATAAAACTATCATAATTCTGCTGTGAGAGAGAGATGGAGCTATACAAGCAGTATAGCACTATCTCTTTCTCCACACCGTATTCATAATGGTACGGTACACGCACACAACGCGCCGTACTACCGGTCTTGATTCTTACCGGACAGCCAGACGGCGGCGAGCTATTCGAAGACAACCCTGTATTAAACCTAATAGGCAGCGAAATTGTTCGAAAGAGTTAACTCGGCCCTGAAACGCAAACGAGTAAAAGTGTGACTTTTTCGGTCGTTTTACCTAGAGAGGAATAAGTTATTGGTTGAAATTCCACCAAAATGAAAAATGGAGTCAGCTAAAAATGGGCTTTATGGTAGTCAACAATCGAAACTACGTCTCATCATATTCCCGCCTTGGTCCCGTTTTTTTGGGGTCAGCGTAACCCGTTTTTTCTTCCATTCTGTCCTGTCACCCGTCATGCTATCACTGACTTCATTTTCTTTCATATCACTTTTCACCCAATCCATCAATCGAAACTGTGACAAATTTTATAAATTCTATTCTTTTTTTTCATTGTTGCATTATAACTGGTTTATGACAGTATATGATTAGATCTAACTGAACTGTTTTAAGCAATCTCGGCTCGGACATGAGTATCCCTTAATACTCACGTCCGAACCGAGAATAAGCCGAGATCATAGAGGGAAAATCATCGTTTTATGATTATAGTACGATAATTCACACTATGATTAACTCATTCTTCTCAATTGCTTCACAAAGGTCTGTTCACGTAATTTTAAGCGTTACGTAAGGATTCTTTTAAAATTGACCCTTTTGTTGTTTATATTAATAAGGTCGACTTTATATACAAAACTATAGGGAAACACCGTTAGAATATATTTGTTTTATCTGTGGCGTAAAGTTGGGTTCCTTGGCAAAATTTTAGCTTAAGGTGTTATCAAATACCTAACCTATTGTATAGTTAAATATGGCTTTAGTTAAAGCATAGGTTCGTCATAATCAAAATCAGACAATCTAAAGCATTTTGCTTTTAAATTTCATTATTATCATCAGCTAGCTCCCACCAGCGATTTTGTCCTCATGAAAGTAGAAAATTGATGGAACTGAATTTATTTCGGGAGTATCTCGAAATAAAAAATATCCTATGTGCTATTCCGGGAACTGGACTACTCGTGTGGCAAATTTCAACCAAATCTGTTCAGCTATTCGGGCGTGAAGAAGTAACAAATATACATACATTCACCAACTTTCGCTTTTATAATATTAGTGTGGTAATGTTTATTTGTGATTAGTTTGTTAGTGTGTTGGGATCTGTGGTGACAAAATAATCAGCCTTATAATATTCTTACGACTGAGACACAAACGAGCTCCCTAGTTGAGAAAATGGGCCATTTTCCACCACGTTGGCTGGGAATTTTTGGTTCTAGTACATGCCGGTTTCCTTACGATGTTTTCCTTCACCACCATTTTGAAAGCAGTAGTGGTGAAACATGAATTCCGTAATAAAAATAAAACATTTTACTAATAAAAACAAGCAAGAACCTGTACGTCTGAAACTGGAAAACACA
Source organism: Mythimna vitellina (assembly GCA_949316375.1). Classification (NCBI taxonomy): domain Eukaryota; kingdom Metazoa; phylum Arthropoda; class Insecta; order Lepidoptera; family Noctuidae; genus Mythimna; species Mythimna vitellina. Next base: position 7,561,908 of record OX438703.1, on the reverse strand, counting down.
AGCCAAACACTTTTATCACGTAACCCTATTACCTTTACTAGAAGAGTTTTCGTTTTATATGGTTTCTCATTTTTTTTTCTTAAGCTGTGTCTCGTTTATTTTTTTAAATGACCATTCAGTCAGCCCTATAGTGTTATATGAGACTGCTATTTTTTCAAAGACATCAGAAAAATAAATGTTTCGGAAATTACAATAAATTTTTATACAATGGCCTCGTTTGTATGATATACGAAGATTTTTTGGGCATTTTCAGCACTTAACCGAGTTTCTGCTAGACTGGTTATAACGGCACATTTATTTTCAGGTATTACTTTTTATCTTCGAACAGCTTCACGGTTTACCTACACAGTAAGTATACAAATAGTTTATGAACTGTGACTTATAAGCAAGACGACTTTTTTTTCTTTTTTAGTTAAAATCAAATATTTAATTTAAATCTAAAGTTATAATCAAATGTTTCTCTTATAAGAAAGAAGAGACTAGCAACTAACTGTACTTGAAAGCTTCTAAAGTTGTAATGAAAACAAATTTGTAAATAATCACATATTGGTACATATTCATATCATTCATGTTATATGAACTTAAGTGGCAATGGGCAGGGCACATTGCTCGCAGAACAGATGGCCGTTGGGGCCAAAAGGTTCTGGAGTGGCAACCGCGTACCGGAAGACGCAGTGTTGGAAGGGCTCAGGGTGGACCGATGACCTGGTGAAAGTTGCGGGAATCCGATGGATGCGAGACGCACAGGACCGTTCATTGTGGCGACATTTGAGGGAGGCCTATGTCTAGCAATGGACGTCTATCGGCTGAAATGATGATGACGATGATATGAACGATCGCCTTTAGCTGAGTCTACAATACATTTTTTTACGATTCGTTGGATTCTTCCTCGTAAGCGTATCATATTAATATGTATTGTGACGTCATCACCGTCACTGAATTTAGCCGGCAATTGATTACATTTCTTTAAATCGTACTCTTAAATCAAAAACTAACTAAACGCACCAACATTTTTGTAAATTTTATTATTAGATATTCGATCAAATCTGTAGGTTATATACTTTTTGTCGAAGCTATCTTTGTAAATAAGTGTCGTAGCTAATAACTGGTTTTACCTCTACTTCTTGATGAGACGAATCGATAGCTATGATATTTAATTTAATTTGGGTAAAATATTGCATATAGTTGGTTTTTGCAATAAGGATACGATATCATCATGTTGAGTCTATAGACAGCACGCAGTAGTTGAGTGATTAGATTTAGTATCGTGGTTTCGACTCCCACACAGAGCAAAATAATTGTAAGGCTTAAATGGTCTGGATGTCTTGTGTATGTGAGTTAACATGCTTATGCACGCACTCATCTTATATTAGTGATTCCCGGTATATATGGGGTAACTTATACAAAAATAAACACTTAATATATTTAGAAAAAGAACTTTGAAATAATGTCTTTTATAACAGAAATTATGGAATTAACAAAATGAATAAATCGTTGGAAGAATATGTTAGATGAAGTTTGGAAGTGGCGCCAGTGACTGAAAATTTGAACAGAAATCACTTGTGTTGGTATGGTCATGTAAAGAGAAAGAATGAAACACAAGTTACTTAAAGAATTGTGAGTGGATAGAGAGGGAGAGGGGGGGAGGGACTCCAAATAACACGAGACAAGATCAGGAAGATGATGACATAATATAATTCAAACATTAGTCACTACAAACCTGCTGTAACTGACACACCTTTTTGGGCTACCGATCGCCTCCAAGAAGGCACGGACCACCGTGTACTCTTGCCCCGCTTCGCATACTTCTAATCTCCAAGGGTCCCCGGGCGCGGCGGTCCGCACAATGGTGTCAGCCGGACAACTGACACACCTACCATTAATCTTCAAAACATTATAGACCTTACCGAAAGCATACTGTGTTAAATACGACGCCCAGTATATTTAAAAACAACCGATAAATTGCTGTATAGCAAATATTCAAATAGAAATATTCTGAAAGATAAATTACAATTTGTCAAAATTTACATTAAGTCGTAAGCAAAGCTGAATTTGGTCATTGTAAACTAGATATCATTAATTATGGAATAAAGCGTCTCACGGAACAGATTAAGAGAGACTTAAGACGGACATTACTTGCGATAGTTGTTGTTAAATTGATGGCTGCAATATATTATTAGATGCAGTAAATATTTGTCCATCCTTAACTAAAGTTATCAGGAGTAGAAACACTTGCCGTGGGATAAATTAGTAGTTTTGTACAAGCGATAAATAATAATAATAATAAACCGCTAATGAAATGCCCCGAACAAAAAGTATATAGGCGTGAAAATATCGTGCAAAGTGACGGGTATACCACATTGACCCATTTACGTCGTTGCATTTGACTACCACAATATTGACATCTTGACTTTAATTGACTACCGCAACTTGTGCACAAATGGTTCTTTCTATAATGTGGTGTGTAGGTTATTCATAGTTATATGTTACAGGTATAAACACTTAATGTACCATATGTAAGCAGTTACTGTACCATGTTTTGTGCGCGTGTGGATTGAGTGTTCTTTTTTTAAAAAAGTTCATTATATTTACACGAAATCAAGGAAGGATTTAGGAATTAATTGTAATAACTTCATGGTGAAAAAAAAATTGAAATCGATGGGAAAAAGTAGTGCTGTAGTAGTGTAATAGTGAATTGGAACACTTAATCTGCTAACCTTAGAAAATACTACAACTCGTGTCTTGAAATATACTAGATAAATTATGATGATGATAAAACCAGTTAAAAAACAGTGATATTTTTTTAACTGGTTTTATCTAGTTCCTACTTGACTGCAATCCCACTTGATGGTAAGCAGTGAAGCAATCGTTGATGGTGAAACGTACTAGTAGCTTAAAAAGAAATGTATGGTAAAACTTTAAGCCATTAAGAACATTGTGAAAGCGTTCAGAGCTTGCCAAATAGAACATAGTTACTTACTATGACGTTGTTTAAACTGTTAGTTCCTAAACTCATATATCGCTTGCAACTTGATTTACGGAAACTATATACATAAAAGCGAAATACCACTCACGGATTAATCATGAAATCTCAAAAACTATAACACCCACAAACTTAAAATTTGGCTCGTAGGTTCCATAAAGGGTGTAGTCATTAGCTAAGGACGGATTTTCGAAAATCTATCAGGTAACACTCATAGGACATACTGTCAGGTAAATACTGTGACTGGCCTGTTGGTTTAGTGGTTACTGGCCCTGACTGCTATGCCGGAGGTCGTGGTTTCGATTCGTACCCAGAACAAATTTTTGTGTGATGAGCACGATCATTTGTTCTGTTTTTGGGTGTAATTTATCTATAATATGTATGCATTTAGAAATATATGAGTATGTTTACCAGTTTTCTAGTACTCATAAAACAAGCTCTGCTTAGCTTGAGACTGGACGGCGTTGTGTGATAGTTGCGGAACACAAAAAAAAAACTATATTATGTACATTATTGAACACACACAGTAACGGTATAGAATGAAATGAGTAGATACTAATGATGATATGAACATACACTGATCACTGGAAATAAAATCAACATTTGACTCCTAAACTAAGTAAAATAAATACTTGTATCTCAGGAGCCAGTTCCTTCTTGGAGATTATCAAAAATATGCTGTTAAGTATAATTAATATAGCATTTTTATAGACGAGAAAGGGGAGAAGGCTCACCGCCGAGGAGGCGCCCTAGTGGTCCCTGAAGATTGCCAGGAAGGGGACCCACCCCGGGGCAAGTAGTGCCTAGGCCAGCCCCGCTGAGCCGGAGCCTTCTGGAAGTGAGCCAGAAGGCATGGAGGAGGCGCTGACCCAATTCAAGAGGATCGTCACAGCCGCCGTAGATGGAGTCGCCGTAAAGAGGAAGGGGTTCTCCAAGAGGAAATCTATCCCCCAGGCCACGACCTCAACTACAGAGGCACTGGGTATCGTCTTGGAGCCTCTCAAAAGATCCCTCTCCAAGAGGTTTGGACGGCTCGAGGCGGACCTAGGCTCTGGTCAGGGCTCTGTATTCAGTTTATGCTAGCACACATCACCATAGTCAATAATGCGAAAGATTAGGGACTGTACAAAAGTAATGTATCTTTGAGAGTTGGAAGAATATACTTCAGTCAAAAGAGCGACCATAACGTTCCGGTTACTTTACGACTGACGCTTTTGACGTTATTCTGCCAATCGAGACATGTAGATTTAGATGCTTAACCTCGGAGCTAAATGGAGCAACTAAGTTGTCAAAGGTTACCTGTGGAGCGGATAGTAAAGTCATCAACAACTCAACATCATTTTAGTCGAAAGACGTTTACAGCTTTTTTCCAATAAGCCCCCCAAGTGTCGCCATAACGACCGGTCCTGTGCGTCTCGCATCCATCGGTTTATCGTCTTCCGGTCATGGTCATATCATCAACAATTGTCGGAGTTTATTGTGGTGATCTTTTGAAACTTCTTCTATTGTGTTTAACGACTAACCAATCAAATGAAAAGAAGGAGTTAGATAGGTACAATAGTTCCAATCACACTAACATTATACAAACGAAAATTTGTGAGCGCGTGTGTGTGCTCATGCTCTGATGGCTAAACGGATTTGGATAAAATTTGACATACTGATAGAGCATATCCTGGAATACCACATAGGATATTTCTTATGCAAGGAATAGTTTCCTTGTGTCAATTTTCTACTTTCATACGGGCGCAGCTGATTTCGACAGTCGTTCAGAGGATCCAGCAGTTGGAACTCGAGGTGGCACTGCACAAGTCCGAGGCCATGTGTTTTCACGGCCCTCGGAATGCACCACCATCTGGTTCCCAAATAACGGTTGGAGGAGTTCACATCGGCGTCGAGTCGACGATGACCTGGGATTCGTCCTCGACCGCCGTTGGAAATTCGAGGAGCACTCCCAACGCCTGGCTCCCAAACTGGATCGGACTCCTACCCGAATTGGGGATCCCGACGTCTGCCGGAGGCTCTACGCAGATATTTTTCGACGAAACGATGAAACTAGAAGTGTATTTTAGTCAGTAAGTCTGACACACGCCCCGCCCAAGGGCGAGAGATATCATTAGATGATTTTACCCCTAAAAAAAAACGGGTGCAGCAACTGGCAGCAACTATACAGAAAAAAAGAAGAAAGAAAAACTTTTTATTTGCCGGAAAAGGCGCAAACTTAAAACTAACATACTGCAAACATTTTGCATGACAAAAACATAATTAGAATAACATGTATGCGCCACGTCCGAGCAAAACGGCAAATTAAGTAAGTTACCAAATCCATTAAGTCAAATAGTTCTGTTTTTATTAAAATAACAATCAGTTTCCATTCGTCCATTCAACAATCAGTTCAATAATGAGATTCATTGAATCAACTTTCATTTGATCAAATGTTTCCAAAGCTGATAAATTGCAACCGAAAAACAATTTTATCTCAGTACTTAAGTTTGTCTTTCACATAGATCAACTTGGTTGAAAAATACGTTCTCTTTTCGCTCTCAATTAGTAGTGGATGTTATTAGGTTTCGGACAAAAGTTGCTGTAATTGAGACTTTAAGTGAGTTTCATTTTACGACACTTTTAGTTTTGTTAAGAGTGATAGTGGGAGTTTTGGATGGATACCTATTACAAGGTACCTACTAAGTAAAAAGGGAAGTACCACGTTTATCGTCGACATTAGTACGAAATTATAGTAATTTTTTTTGCTATACCAGTCCAGAAACAACTAAAACGTTGCTACAGTCAAACTAAAAAGAGGAATAGTCAACTTAATCGCATTTCTTTATAAGAAACAGAAATGTGCATTGTAGTAGAATGGAATGAATGGCTACGTAAAGTATACGCACTGAACTACCGCGTTGATAGCTGGTTACGTCTGCAATTAGAATCTTAAGCCCGTAGATTAAAATACCTTATTTTTGGTAACAAAATACTAATATTAATAAACTAGTGCGCCTCACCATAAATGATTGCATCACTGTTTGCCATCAAGTGGGATCGCAGCCAAGCACTGGTTTATATCAATTAAAAAAAAATATATCTACGTTGAAGCGCCATCTACGATGGCCACGGATCGCCCTGCCATCCAGCTGCTACATTTTGTTCTAAATAATAATGGATATCTTCGACTAAAAAAGACGTAATGAAAACCCTCACTTTCTTCATTATCAAGTACTATTTATTAACATAATTGCGGAAAAACTATGTTTATACAGCTCTTAAAAACTGCCCTTGCATAAAAATTTAAAGGAGACTTTGATCGCCTTTTATTGAGATATAAAATAAATTATTGTTAACGCTTTAAAATATTTCTTTTGGTAGAGAGTCAGAGCTACAGCTTTTTTTGGCAAAATTATTGGGAACACATTTCTTAATAATTAATTATAATCTAACAATAATTTGTATCGAGAGATTTTTATAAGCATGTCTCGACACAGCTTGGAAATATAGTCAAGATTTAAATATATTTTTTCACAGCTTGAAACATAAATTTAGAAATCCCAACATTTCTGAGTTTTACGAATGATGGCGTTCAAAACAAAGGGAGCGTCTTAGCACCGTCTAGCTAGATTAGCATATCAAATGTCTGGCCTCGGGACAAAATGAAAGAGTATGGAAAAACGATGACGCAACGCTGTGACGTCACAGATAGTGGTTCAAGTGCTGTAAAGGAAGAGCTCACTACGGCTGCATACACAATGCACAGAGATTTAAATAGCTTATGCTGTGTACTTTCTGAAGTTTGTCGTAAACTTTGTACATTCCATTAGCTGCTACGTTTTGCACTAATGGAAGTACTTTAACTATAATACGCTGTATATACGGATCATAAAATAAGGAAATGACGTGTGAAACAGGCAGTTAAGCTTTTCTTTTTTTTTAGGTGGGAAGTCTAGTCTTCCAATGATTTCTCCCACTTTAGGGTGGAAAATTATCCAATGACATCCCCTGGTCTTGGGCGGAGTGGAAGATAGTGTTAAACTTTTACTGACTAAAAATCGACTCCTGTTCCCATTCCTTCGTTCTTACATACCAGTGCCGAGTCTTCCTTTCAGAATCAGACCCTTGATCCTAGTAGGCTTTGACCCTGCTGGGCCCCTACGGTTGCTGCCATTTAAGTCTGACTTTTACTAACTAAAATCCACCTGTGTACTTCAGTTGTGTTCTAGAGCCACAGTCACTGTTTCAAACGTGCATAGGGCCGATGCCCTATTGGGCATCTACAGTTTTGCTAACATGCCTTTAGGAGCGTGTAGAAAACTCTGTCGACTTGTACCTGCCCCCTAGCCAAGTTACGAATGTTTCGTTTCGATTGTCATGCGTCAAATGCTTCGAGTAAGCCACGCTTTCGATTCCTTTGTTCTAACCACTTGACTGAGCATTGAAATGGCGTCAGAACAAAGAAATCGGAGGCGTGGCCTACTCGAAGCGTTCGACGCAAGAGAATCGAAACGAAACGGTCGTAACTTAGCTAGGGGGGCTGGCCTTTACCGGACAGGTGGCTGATGAGCTACGTATTGCTCATACCCTGCAACTCCGCTATAAGGTACCGTTGGACTTTTTGTCTTGTTAATTTCCAACCTCGCATTTATGTCGAGCTTCTACTAATATCCAGTTTCCACGGGAATACTAAAAAGTGTTTTCATTATCATAACATCTAACATTACGACTCTTGTTGTTGTACTCTTTAGGGGGTGATTCTTTGAAATCGAGAGAATGTCTCATTCATCTGGCCGAGGTTTTCGTTCCTATCTATTTAGTGTCGTAAAGCACTGGGCGCAAATAAGTGGCTTTGATGCATTTAGTGATCGGGAAAAACTAATGTAATATAACTGGGCCAGATGAATGAGACATTTTATCCGTTTCAAAGAATTGATTCTTTGAAACTTTCTTCTTTCTTTTTTTTCTTTCTTTGAAGTAATCTATTACTTCATTTATAGTCGTCTGTGTTTATGTTCACTGGTAAATAAATATTTTCATGAATAGGTACTTATTCTGCTCTCTGAAATTGTTTTATCAACCCTGCACTTCTACGAGTGCTTATTCCAAAATTAACTGTTTTATCTCAAAGATCGCATTTCATAAAATTGATTTACTTCCTTACACTCGACAATAAGGTTCAGTTGAAGGTAGCTGACGCTGGTTGCGTTAGGCATTATGCTGGACTAAACCTATTTGGCATAGCCATGAGACGCACAATATTATTATTACTTTTTATTTAAGTTTCTACATAATTATGTACCTGCTTGTTTCTTTATTGTGTGTCTTTGTGCTTAATAAATTTATTTTCTTTCTTCTAACTTAGGTCACGGGATTGGCGTTTCGCTATTATAGCAATCAAGATGAAGTAGAACATTTTTAAATTGCATTATGATTTCGTGTCTAATTATGTTAATTAGAAAGCAAATAAACATCAATGGTACGGTTCCTTTAAAAGTTTCTCAACTAAAACTTTAACCACAGCGGCCTGAAGTCACTTTGATTTAATTGACGTAGTGTTTGAGTTTCTACTGAAATTGATTAATGACTGAAGATAGCAACACACCGATATAACGGCTGAAATTTTCATTGGGTACTAAATTATTTTGATAATAATAATTGACGCACTAATCTTAGGAAAGCTCCATCACTCAGTTAATTAATGAACTTAATGGATGAACTTAATTTATATCGGAAATTAAAATGATAAATGTTATTTATTTTGCAAATAAGTTAAAAGAAAACACTTTTACAGGTTTTTTTTTTTCGTCAGTGTAAACCGAATGAGTTCGGTGTTTCCTAGCTGACTACCCTGAGAAGAAACACCGACACAAACTCAGGGGTCAATGTCTCTTTTAAAGTCCATACAGTGAACTTGTAATGGTCAAATCATATGAGAACCATGCAGATAAGTGTCTCAGATGGTTTTTTGAAGAGACAAAAAGATCCATAGCGTTAGTTATAACAAATAACTTATTATCTAGTGTTAGTATGTCAGTACAATGGTCATCTCTTAGCTTCCATTTGCTATTTTAATATCTATATTTAGTTTTTATTTTTACTTTATTTGCATGGTTCTCACATGATAGCGACAAGAAACATGTAACAGAAATATTTGTAATTACAAAGATTTGAAGAAAAAAGTGTCCATGGAGTTTCTTGCACATTCTTCTCCATAGAGATTTACGCTTTGGAATGTGCAATTAGCATTTTTTTTTCTGACTGACTGACTTCTTGAGATTTCAGAAGTGCCTGTAAATGGTTTATTTGAAATAAAATGGTTTTTATTTTGATTTGATTTTTATTTTTTGAAGTATCAATTACCCTTGTGACAAAAAATTTTACAATTGGAGAGCTATAACTCTCCACTACAGTTCCCAGGATGCTATTACAACCATCTCTTACTCTACTGAGCAGCTAAGCACTTTTTTTGGGGACAATCACATGAAACTCGTCAGTGAGGGCCTGCGGAAACTTTTCCGATGCATCGCAATAGCGAAGCAATCTAACGGTTCTTGTGGTGTAATATACATCATAATATAAGCTTTTAGTGTAATTGACCCATAGATTATTGTACATAATGATTACCATAGTCTCTTTTTTGAGTTTGATAACTATTTCCGCTTTAGATAGGGCGAGAGTGACTCAGATTTTTACTGACTACAACGCTCCTGTGTTTCTTCAGTAGTCTTTTTCGTTTCAGGGTCACAGTAACAATTTCAAACAATCCCGCAGCCCTAGAAGGCATCTCCACTAGACAACCTACGCTTCAAATTTGCTGTTATGGATCACGAAGTCTCAGTAGAGAAGTTTGGTGTCATAATCGTACCCACATTGTTACGTACGTTTCTTCAAGTGCCCACCGCAGACTAGTAATGCCTGGTACCTACTGTAGTGGAGTTGCGTACGTAGCTGCTAGACGCAGGTCGGCAAATCACCAGTCTAGAAACGAAGAAAAAAAAATGGTAAACACTTAGTATTTATATTTTTGACTATTTTGGTACGTTTACACCAATTTTTTTACATTATGAAAATAAACATTGATGGCATTCCTTTACCATACCGAGTTCCATCCATATCTAAGTATGTTTTGGATTGCATATTACTTGTAGAACGATTACTGGGCGATTCACACAAAAAGCAAGTAGGTATTAATTTTGTGAAAAAGTAATGGTACTCGACAGAGAATAAAATAAAGTCATTTCTGAATGCTACTTGCGGTACTTTATCTAACCTCTCCGTGATAAATGTCCACCTCATTTGGTCTAATAGAATCTTTTAATCCTTTTCACTGACCCTCGTCAATGTATTTTCTTTAATATGTTTATTTTAGCCTATCTTTTCATTAAGACTAGATAAGTATGAAAAGTTGGATCAACCTAAAATTGGCCTAAATTAGAATTTGAATTTATTATCAAACTATATAATTGCTAAAAGATTTTGTTATTACTTGAAAACTTTGAAGTCAAAGGTTAGGGCTTTAGTTCTTTGTTGTTGTTAGTTAAGGTTATTAAGGTTCTGTACAGTCGATTAGGAGATCAGTTCATCATCTCATTATGCGATTAAGCTGTTGATTTTTGAATCTTAATCCAGAAATCGAGGGTATAATTGCATATTTATCAGAAAATTAGTTTTTCAACTCCACTTTAGCCTTAAAATCTGTTGAAATTGTGTATCAAGAAGCTATCTTTCACAAAAAGTCATACATTATTAGTTTTCTATATTTTTTTTAGCTAACCTACCCTGACCCTTTATTTCGGGAACGCGTGATGGTATTGAGTTGAAATTTAAACTAATACTAAGGTCTACGGTCCCTTCTTCCGAGTTCCGAGTTATCGAAAAAAAAAGATACGGCCGTTTATGTCCCAAAAACGACGCTCTCAAGAGAATCAAAATTCATAGGGTACTTCCCATTGACCTAGAATCCTGAAGTTTGGCATGAAGCAAGGTCTCACAGCATAAATATAGTAAAAAATCAAAAAACTGTAAATTTGTGGCGATTTAGAACTCTTCGTAACTCGATTTGGGAATTGAACTGTTTTTTCAAAGGTAAGTTTGTATGGAACCCTCAGTGTGCGAGTCCGATTCGCACTTGCCCAGTCTTTTAAACATGAAAACTCTTGATAGAAGTCAAACTTGCTTTTAAATATGAACTCTAAGAAAAAAATTGTATTACTAGATCATACATCGGTTAAAATTATAACAAAAAGGGATTCAAAGGACACTTGCAAAAATTGAGAAGCTATTGCACGGCTTATTTAGGGCGTCTATGAGGGAATTCGGTGATCCTAAAGTTCACATGCAAATATCGATGGCACCCGTACACTCAAAGAGCTTGTGTGCGATTGTTTCCTCCATGACCATATATGCTCTGCAGAGGTGGTATCGTGTGCAGAGCATATATGGTCACGACATCTATTGAGTGGAAGAGTTTATTAAGTGAGCAGTATTCTCTGATGATCCCCATCACTAGGAACATATGTAACATGGTCTTGTTGGACTGTTAATAACCCAGTGTTAAGACACCGAGTAGCCAAACACGCAGCTGACTGAAGGTACCTCGTTATTTTTTTTTCACTTGCATGTTTTCATCTTTTGTGCTGTAGAAAGAAAAAGACATTAACTGAAAATTTTAATGTTACGCGGACAAATTATAATTCGAGCTAGTGCATGTGGCGGATGGCGTCGCTCGACGGGATGTACCACAATGAGCATCCGACTGTAGGATTTCTGCGCTGGGTTTTATACGACACAAAAGAAAAAAAAAAACTACGTTCCCAGGAAAAGCCATAGAGCCCGCTTTAAAAAAATATATGTGGATATATTTTGCATTTTATATGGCTGGGTGAAAACATTAACCCAGAACTTAAAAAATAAATAGAAACGTGATGTTAGGGTTCGCCCCAACTCAAGAGCACGTAAATTACTTATAAAACTTTATATACAAAGTTCTTTAGATGAAGTTCCGATTCACAAGACGACAGGGCAACCTGCTGAATATTCAGTTTGTATCAAGAAGCCTCGTAAATCTATTTTACTAGCAATTTTGCTCAGAAATCGTCATTAGGCACTCTAAGCTTCAATTCACGCCCTTGTGTATGGTTTTTATATGGCTTTATTAAAAAATATAATTCAGTATATTTTAGAATTATAGCATAGTCAGCCTTATAATGTTCCCACTGTTGGGACTCAAGCCTGCTCTCTAGGAGCGGGCCCAATACGAGTTGGTGAATGTCACATGTCTTCGAATTTATTGTTCTAGAATATGCCGGTTTCCTCACGATGTTTTCCTTCACCGTTTTGAGAGCTGTGATGATGAAATAAATTACACAAAGTAATGCGCCTGGCTGGGTTTGAACCCGCGACCTACAACTCGTAGTCGGGGCCGATACCACTTGGCCACCACTGCTCTCAGAATTATAGTTTTAATGTAATATTTAAAAGTAATATTTTATTAATAACTCTTTGTATCAGGCTACTAAGGCCCATAGACACTGTACATAAATAATAATCTTAAAAATAATAAACTAATACATATTAATAAGATTCTATTTATTTCATTTGCGTTGTACCGCAGACTAAGAAAGAAAGTTAATTTTAAGAAAGTCAGTTACAGTTCATCCGAAGGTGTCAGCGAAAAGACCGCCATCATGCCTATATATTTATGGTTTTGTAAAAGTTTTTGTTACTATTTTGGTGTAAGGTAAAGTTTATTTCCTATTGTATTTAGAACTTAATTTTATTGAAATCGACTTCTCTGCACTGTTCGGTTCATATTCGTTAGTTTGGAGGCTCTGCATTCATATTATATGGCAAACTCTGTTTTGCCATATAAATTATTTCTAGTGAATATTTTGGTAGTCAAATAAAAATATAAATAAGATAAATTTATCTACCTACCCTATGCTACCTACATACATAACTACTCTATGCTACCTACCCTACCTCGTACACACCATCTGGCAAATAAACTCTACGAAACAAAAACAACGAATCTTCAAAATTGGTTCACATTTGGCGAAGATATCGATGAACAAGATACAAAATACAAAAAAAAACTTCTATTCTACCTACCAACCCTACCGACCTACTTAACCCACTCTACCTACCTACCTACATATTTACCTACATATTTACCTACCTATCAACCCTACCTATCTACTGACCCTACCTACTGACCCTACCTACTGACCCTACCTAAAAACCCTACCTAACAACCCTACCTATCTACTAACCCTACCTACCCTGTTTTGCTTTTAAACTTTCCCTGTATATCTTTTCTCCTAGTTTTAATTGCTAACCTGTTGCATAACTGCGCCAAGATCCAAATTAATCTAATATTAACAGTGATTGCTACTGCATACTAATGTCTGTAGAAACTTGTAACATCAGCTGCATGGATCCGCACCTAATCGGGGTTGCGCTGCTGTAATAGTATAATCTATATAAGGTAGAAACTTGGTAGAAAGGCGTGCGAAAAGGCTTTTCTTTTTGGTGATCCAGATCTGGTTAAGTCCAATTCTACAGAGCCTTGAGCACAGGCGTAGGATGCATTTTGGAGAGTTTGCGCAGGGATTGTATGACTTGATTCCACCATCTCATTTCTACCATCGGATAACCCGATGAACGGCGAGTATGCACCCTTACGTTGTTGAAACCTCTACGGTCCAGACCGAGCGTTTCGCCTCCTCGTTTATACCGCGGACATCGAGAGTCTGGAACAACAACTTGCCTGTTGCGGTTTTCCCGTCCGATTATAATTTAGGTGTCTTCAAGGCTAGTGTGAATAAGGCTCTTAATAAACTAGTTCACCTCACCATCAATGATTGCGTCTCTACTTACCATCAGATACGATCGCAGTCAAGCACTAGTTTATAACAATTAAAAAAATAGTGAGACTGGTTAAGTGAGAAACCTCCACAGCTGGAGCTTTTGCTGAGGTCCTGATATTTTAGGACTGAATTACCTCTATTGTTGAGACAAAGCAAACCTCTATATCTGGGATTTGTTCTTTCCATTTTATCATCATAGTTACCTCTGTGATTGAGACAACGAGTGTATTTACTGAAATAACCTCTATTCTCACCTTCAGGTAACCCTCTGTAAACGAGACATATATTTATTTATACCTGGATATCTGAGACACTGGGTAAGTGGAATACCTCTTCATTTGCCAGTCCTTTAAAGTCCGAGTTATCCAGGTTTCACTGTAATTGTAGATAGATAGATAGATATATTCTTTATTGTATACCAAAAATGAAAATTACATTCATCATCATCATCATTATTTCAACCGAAAGACGGCTATTGTTGGACAAAGGCCTACCCCAAGTGTATCCATCGGATTACATTAGGAACTTAAAATTAAAAGGGTGTCACAATGGGCGGTCTTATCGCTAAAAGTCCTGTGTGGTGACATAATTAAAAACAAATTGTAATAAATTTATTTCGTGAATGGTAGAAATTAAACTAGGTAGGACCATCGGACCATCGGACAAGCCGCCGAACGGCGAGTATCCACCCTTACGTTGTTGAAACTTCAACGGTCCGGACTAAGCGTTTCGCTTCGTCGTTTATACCGCGTACATCGAAGGACTGGAACAATCTGCCTGCTCCGGTCTTTCCGTCCAACTATAATATAGGTGTCTTCAAGGCTAGAGTGAATAGGCTCTTAATAAACTAGTGCGCCTGACCATCAATGATTGCATCTCCGCTTATCATCAGGTGGGATCGCAGTCAAGCACTGGTTTATATAAATTAAAAAAAAAAAAAAAAAAAGGTAGAAAATTTGCCAATGTATATGTCTTATTGCTCGTGACTGTGCACAATCATGGTATTACATAATACATTTACAAGTATACAGATAAAACATTTTATGAAATTAATTTTACTATTATAATATCTGAGTTTTAATTCCATGTTGCAAAGCAATATTCCCTGTTATTATAATAATTAATTTGCTCTACTTCTATTATGTCTTTTCATTAAGTTCTGACAGAGAATTCTGAGTTCTCTTATTAATAAGCCTTTAACAAATCAATGACGACCTTATTTCTCCCTGATAGCGTTCCATCTACTATGTTATCATTAATATCATATTATTATAATGATGTCATAAATTACGTAAAGACAGATGTGCCACATAGCTTAATATCAAACAAATTGGATATTGTGGTTATTTTTTTTGTACATAAAGCCCATTATGTAAGACTATTTGTTATTCAGCCCCATTGTGAAGCTTGATCCTCACAAAGAGGCTAAGTTATGTGGAGCGGCCCAAATATTTATTGAGCAGTATGTACTCATTTCTTAATTTTCCGGCCTTTTGAACGTTGCTAGATAGAATAGAATAAATTTTATTGTACACTAAAATAGTAACAAAACTTTACTATTTTAGTGTACAATAAAGTTTATTAACACTAACTGAAATCTATGGGTACAATGGCGGTCTTATCGCTGGTAGCGATATCTACCAGACAAGCTTAAGACAGTTAGATATTGAAGATAATTTGCAAAGTGGTTATAGTTTAAATGGAGCAGAAATCAGAACTTTATGAACATAATAATTATTTCAGTAACTGATCATTTAATTAGAACAATGTGATGAAAATTTCAAAAGGCAATGTGATTTCTATGTAAGTAAGCAAACTTAGAGAGTAGTACTGGCTGAGTGGTAACGGCCCCGACTTACGACTTGTAGGTCGTGGGTTCAAACCCAGCCAGGCACATTACTTTGTATAATTTATTTCATCACCACTGCTCTCAAAACGGTGAAGGAAAACATCGTGAGGAAACCGGCATGTCCTAGAACCAAAAATTCGAAGACTTGTGACATACACCAACCCGCACTGGGCTCGCTTGATAGATTACGGCCCATTCCCACACCTAGGGAGGACGCCTGAGTCCCAGCAGTGGGAACATTATAAGGCCGAATATGCTGTGCTAAGCAAACTTAATATTATAAATATGAAAATAAAGAGTTATTTTAATTCTCTGATCTCTTTGTTATTTTCTCTCAAACTGCAAAGCAAAGCTGTTAGTTTTAAAAGAACAGTTTTAGACATTGAAACTTTCTCTTAACTCCATGAATTTTAAACAGTTTTACTGCACAATTTAGGAAAACGATCTTGTT
This sequence comes from Mythimna vitellina, assembly GCA_949316375.1. Taxonomy (NCBI): domain Eukaryota; kingdom Metazoa; phylum Arthropoda; class Insecta; order Lepidoptera; family Noctuidae; genus Mythimna; species Mythimna vitellina. The sequence continues at coordinate 7,545,772 of OX438703.1, read as the reverse complement.
TTTACTATTATAGCAAAAGGAAAATGAACCCGATCGTGTTGACAATTTGCAAATTCCGTTCTGAAAGAACTTTACAAGGATTCTCTAATGTAAAGTAAAAAGCCAGATTTTATTTTTCGATCAAAAACACTTTTCAAATGTTAGTTAATACACATTTGTCTTTCTTTTAAAAGAAAACATACCTAACTAACAAAATGACTTTTTAATTTTATACAAAATCTCATAAACTTAGTAAGGCTATGGCAGTGGCATGCCAGCTGGTGATCTGCTTGATTTTTATATTGCATGTTTTTGTGACAAAACCATTATAATATAAATATTATTAACTAACTTTTACCTTCGGCTTCGCCAGCATACATAAAATATAGCCTATGTCACTCAAGAATAAAACAGCTTTCTATCTTTATAAAATACTAGCTTCTGCCAGCGGCTTCGCCCGCGTGAAAGTAGGTTTCTCCTAACACACTTTGGTAGATATTTATAAGATCTACAATTAATTAGAACATTTTATGGTTCTATCTTTTATAGTTTAGGCAGCGTACGTAAAATAAGTAACTTTTTTGGTTGACTTTTTACACCTTGTGTCCGAAAAACTCAAATATCTTACGATACCCAAAATAAAATATAGCCTATGTTACTCGTGGATAATGTAGCTTTGGAATGGTGAAAGAATTTTTAAAATCGGTCCAATAGTTTTTGAGCCTATTCATTACAAACAAACAAACAAAGTTTACCTCTTTATAATATTAAGTATAGAAGTGTAGATGTAGATATAAATAACACTAGCTTTTGCCCGCAGCTTCACCCGCATAATATAGCCTATGTCACTCAGGAACAAAACAGCTTTCTATCGGTGAAAAAATTTTAGCAATCGGACCAGAACTTTCAGAGATTACCTCCTACAAACAAAAAAACAAACTTTACCTCTTTATTATATTAGTGTATTTGACGAATCAAGAAGCACTCGTTGAGTCGACGCTTTAAAGTCTTGAGCATCGTCGCCGAGTTGCTAGCCTGTCGATTTTCTACCGGTTTCATTTCGGGGAGTGTGCGTCGGAATTGCATAACCTAATTCCGCCAAGCCCGTTCCATCATGGGACCACCAGGCGTACGGCAATGCGCCACTAGTACATGGTGGACATCCCACCTATACGCACAAAACGTTTTGGGAACACATTCATTGTGCGTACAGCAAAGGAGTGGAATTCCTTGCCGGAATCTTTGTTTCCTGATGACTGCAACCCAGGAATCTTTAAGTCAAGAGTGAATAAGTTACTTGTAGGTAAGCGCGCTCCATCGCCGACCGCAACGTCGCTTTCCATCAGGTGAGATAGCGGTCAAGGACGAAACTATCAAGAATAAAAAAAAGCCCAAGTTGAGTCTGTAAACAAAGTGAACAAAAGAATAGTTCAAAAGTTTTTAGAACAACATTTACCAAAAACTTTTTCCGATATAACTGTAAAATGAACATCAAAGCTACGAGATCTATGTGTTGTTAAGCTTCGTCATTACTAATTACTCTCAGTAGGAACTCAAACATAAAGTCAATTTACTAGAAGCGGCTTCGCGTCGCTGTTGATAAAGTTCCTCGTTGATGAACTTTCAAAGGAACAGTAGATACTTACCACTGGCATTTAATGGCTTCTTAATTAACATAATTCGATCCGGAATAATAATGTGTTTTTAAACACAGTTGAATTCCTTCCTGATTACAATTACCATTATGTACCTCATTTTTATTTTTAATAAAGCAGTTTTTTTTTTTTTTCGGTGGTAATATCATCTTATGACATCCCCCGGCGGGAGATAGTGCCAGATTTTTGCTGACTAAAAACCCACTCCTGTTCCTTCGTTGCCTTTCGTACCAGGGCCGAGTCTTCCTTTCAGAATCAGACCCTTGGCCCCAGTAGGCTTCGACCCTGCTGGGCCCCTACAGCGTCCTCTGGGCGGTCTACGCAATGTGTCACCAGGCGTTTCTTCCGCACGAATCCGGTGCAGGAACCTCCCGAACTTACCATGTCCGGTGAGAACCTGCGTCATCCGGAAGGTAAGGACGCCGCGTTGCCTTTCTAGCCACTCCTCAAAGAGGGGACTTACCTAATAAAGTAGTTTAGCTAGTCTATGGCCGCCATTTTTAAATAAGCTCATAAGAAAACTGATCAAATTTGCTGCCATGTCACAAAAAATCATACAACTAATAATAATATAATATTTATTTCATATTTTACACAAAATAGTTTCATGTAACAGCCACATAATTACGCTATTGCCCAAGGAATAACTATAATTAACTTATTAGTATTTAAGAACTAAAGGAAAATTGACGTTATTAACCGTAGTCGTTAATTATAGATAATTCTATTATCTATAATTAACGACTTGCCCGAGCTAGGTTTTTTTTTGTTTCGGGTCATCACTTACATCCTTACACGCCTTACTAGTTTTATTGTTAGTTAAATTGTTTTTTCTTCACAAGGGTATTAAAAAACGTCGTATGACACACGTCAGTATTGATGATTACCGTCATTGGTTCTCTTAAAACTCTCGAGTTCGACTCGGCTAATTACCGCTTCCGTGGTAATCACCAACGTGAAACACTTGTATCTTAATGTACTATTATGATACCGGTATTAAAGTAGTCTAGACGGATTGCTTTTTATTTTATTTTTTCTTAGTATACTAGTGTGATTCGCCATCATCGATTGCGTCACTGCTTCCTATCAAATGGGATCGTAGTCCAGCAAGTTTATGAATTGTTCTAGCTGTTGCTGTTGTTGTTGTTGTAGTTGTTGTTGTAGCTGTTGTTGTTGTTTATTGTTCTTTTGGCCGAAATGTGTCGTGTATCGATGTTTCTGAGGATGGCTACGTGACACTACGCAGCAGAACACGACTCCGATGTTACGTGTATAATTATAGTTTATTGTTTTGTGATATTTTTTATATGTATTAGTTTATTTTGTTTAGGCGATTGTAATAATTGTAATGTATTTGGTCTATGTACCCTAGCTTAGTTTTATGATTATTTCGTTTATTCTTTCAACATAACATATAAATTATATCTATACATATAATAAAACAGTAAAATTATTTTGCGGTTGTATTAATTGGCGCAAAAACTACTGAACCGATCCTGTTCAAATTTTGCATACATAATCCTTATAGGTCAGGGCAACTTATAGGCTATAAATTATCACGCTATTTCCTATGGGGGGTGAGCAATAATCAAAAATGTAGGTATTGAACGACATTTGCCGCGAGTTCGATCCCCAGTTACAGTTAAAAATTTTGTCATTATTTTATCCTTTTTTTTTGTAATAAAACTAACTTTTACCATTTTTTCGAAACAAAATTGATATTTCTATTTGATATCTTCTTAATATTTTGTAAAAACTAATCAAAACACATAATAAAATCAAAGCGGCGTGTAAAATCACGTACAATAATATTGAATTATTCCATTTAGCTGCAAATATTACTTCTAAAACGAAAATCATCACGCTATCATCGATAAGGAGCCAACCAGTCAATTATGACGTTTATATAAGAACGTCTATTTTAAAATTTTCATCATCGGAGACCGTAGCGCAGTGGTTTCGTATCTAGACTTGCGTATCATTTATAGGTTGTTCGAATCCCATGTATCTCTTGCGAAATTTTTGGTTTTATTTTTTCACTGTAAATAAGACTTTTATATATATTTTTGCATGCTTACATTTTTTTTATATAACACATAATATATCTGTACAAGTTTTTAGTTGTGTGCGTATCACGCAAAATGTTTTATACATTAAAATTCTGTGTAACTTGATATATTACTTAGGCTTTGTTTCATCTCAATGAAACAAAGCATATGAAATACAAACGGTATGAATTTAAAGTTTTCAAGAAGTTAAATATGACACCACACGCAACTCGCAACGCCATCTAAAGACTCAAAGTAGAAAAAATGATGACAATGAAAGTTGAAGTTCATATTAAATTTGATAGATGGCATTGTGTATTTTAAAACTACTGGTGTTCGACGGAGGCATTTTTAACAACTTTTACTGTAACCAAAGGCGATAAAAGTAAATACCTATGTATGTGTATTTAATTATTGACTTTAAAATAACGCAGCCAAATTTTCGAAAGGGGTTACATGGTACCTTGCATTGGAAGGCTCCGAGGTGGACCGATAACCTGGTGAGGGTCTCGTAATCCGATGGATGGATCGGTCATTATGGCGACACTTGGGGAGACCTATGCCCAACAGTGGACGTCTTTCGGCTGAAATGATAATGATGATGATGGCACCTTTTTCTTTTTTTTTAAGGTTGGAAATCATCCAATGACTTTTCTCGCTCTGATAGGAGCGAGAGGGCGTATCAATCTTTTACTGACTAAAACCACACCTGTTTCCTTCAGTTGCTCTTTGCAACATCTCTTTGAGGAGTGCGTGGATCACTACGGGCTGTTGACGACTGAGCTCAGTCCGGTCAACTACCGGACGGCCGGACGGCTAGCTACCCATCGCTCGACGTCCACAAACCCGCGTCTACCGTGGCTGATAGTCGGGGTCGGAATCTCGGATTGGCGTGAGGACGTTCGTTCCCTTACGCTTGCGGCCTCCTCCTTCGCTAGCATTACGGCTTTGCAGAAGGAGGCGACCGCCTGCCATTACTCCTCGCTCTGAATCTCGCCCAAACCAGAGCCCGGCGCGAGACGTCACTGACGCCGATTGCCTTCACGAGGACAAAGTGGTGCTCCACCCTTGCGGGGCACACCTTCACGGTATGCTCCACTGTGTCTTCCGGGATGATGGCATCTTCCGGCCTAATAATGGCGTGTTTTATTATTTGCAGTCACTGCTTCATATAAAACGGGATCGAATGTGTTTTTCTGATCATAGTTAGACAACGTATGATGTATCTCAGATTCCTTGCAGCCTTGCGTCGACATCTGGACGTTACCTTCTTGCATTGAATGGTGACCAACACTGGAACAACCCCCTGAGGGAGGCCAATCTCAGGGATAATACGGCTGCTACATTTGTTTACCGTAATTTCATTGTTATTTGGATGCACAAGCTCAGGATTGTTGTGGGTGTTTCAAACGGTTGCTTTTCCAGATTCGGTTGGAAGTACCCTGATATTACAATTTTGCGAATCGAGGACCCGGTGTAGTATGCAGTGGAGGTCTATCCAGCTTGGGTGACAGATTGCACAGAGGCAATCGGCGTAAGTAATTTCTCGGTTTGGCCATCAATATGCGAGTTAGATTGGACGGAGATACACACGCACAAGATGTCGCCGAAGTTCATTCAAAAGTTGGAGACTCTTCATAGGGTAGTTCCCACTATCGAAAAAACATTTGTGTGATATACGGGGACGTCAGTTAAATACACGTCAAAAAAAATCATAGGTAAATGAACAAGTAACTCCCAAAATGATCAAACTGCAACAATCAATGCAAGCATTCTCTCCCAAATTCTTCATAAGTACTGTTGTGGAGAAAGATAGTTGGTTATGATGGAAGTGGCCTAGAAGGCCCTATCCATTTACACATCTCTTTGAGTCCTGCGTAGAATACTACGCGCCGTCGATTCAGGATTGTTTTGACCAGACGGCCGGACGGCACCACCGCAGTCCCGTGTTTGCGATAGCTGAGAACCCACCTTCTTTGATCGTAGTGCTTATTATTTATTTATTTATACTTTATTGCATACCAAGTTACAAATTTAAAAATTGAATTGTAATACAACAAAAAACATACAATTGGCGGCCTTTGGTGCTTCACTGAAGGAGGCTACTGGTTATCATTTTCTCCACCAATTGACCCCACGAGCGGGACTGACTTCCACCGTATACTCTATCGTATTCTCCGGGCGATTCGCACAATGGTGAGACCTGAGTGTTTCTTCCCGCAGAATTCAATACAGATACCTTCCGGAACACCCACATCAGGTGAGTCCTGCATAAAGAAAGGATGCCGTGACGCCTCTGTAGTCACTCCTCAAAGACAGGCATTACCGCTGCGATTGTGGCGTGCTCACTGTGGCGAGGGTTTAAAATCATACAATGTTGTTTTACCAGAACATAAACCAGAAACATACATAAACTAATGACTTTTACCTTGGGGTAGGCAGAAATGCCAACTGCTACGACCCATACTCTTTCTATTCATTGACGTTCATACATCTGGATCTGGACGAGTACATAACATGTTTCCTGAAGGTAATTTGCGTTTTGACCTTTAACCGTTTTATGTTAAAGTACAATAAATAATTGCGATGCTTTCGGAATGAATTGCAAGCACAGAATGATTGTACAGTTTTACGTACTTAACGCGGACGAAGTCGCGGGCAACAGCTAGTTTTTAAATATACCATTAAAATTTTTATTATTATATTAAAATTAAAAACATATTAAAATATTAGCCCACCGGTATCGGGAACAGAGTCCAAGCTACCGGTGGTCAGGGCTCCAGAGAGAGGAACCTCCTAACCAGTACAGGAGTACCACTTTCTGAATCAAGTCCTTGATCCAACCGCCTAACGTGAGCCTCCTAAGATGTTGGTCGAAACTCTTGGCTATTAAGTCATTGGCTGACACGTCTTTATTATTATTATTATAAAACACACAACAAACTCACAACGGCACAAAAACAATGAATCTCAAAACAGTAAATCTTTTGAATCTAATTGTGTTAAGAGATTTCAATCCCGTAGCATTCTGTGTCCGCAGTCCCTGTCGTAGTAAACGACTTGTATTCCGTTCGTTAAAGAACTTCTTGAACCACCGCCTTCGACGTCACAGTGTTGCGTCACCATTTTCCCGCTCTTTTTCGCTTTGTTCCAAGACCGGGCAATGCGGCTTTTGATATGCTAATTTTACTCGACGGCGATATCCCTTTATTAATGCTAAGTTTCAACGTAATCGTGGTTTTTCTTTTTATATTAAACTGTTTACTTCATTCCTGGCTGGTTATAAAACGTGCAAAATACTCTCTTAGTAGTTATTTTTACCTAAAGTGTTGTTTTCGAAAACGTGATAATGTTACCTTGTAATAAATAAACATGAGCTAGTAACAATGGCTGTGGATAATATTATTTTGTAATTACGTAACTAGGATTATATAATGTAACACAAAATCATGTAGTAAATATCTTCTGCTAGCGACTTCGCCCGCGTGAAAATAGGTATCTTTTCACGAACTTTAATTTTATAAACTTAAGAATAAAGCATAAAAGCTAAAATAAGTTAAAATAAAACGTAACTACAATCAGGCTGTTATCAGACACTAATAGGATACTGGCTGAGTGGAATCAACGCGCAGATACAGTGTGCTTTGGTTTATGTAACATGTTTTCAAATTTTCAATTTAAGGACGTAGGTAGGTACCTATTTCCTCACGATGTTTTCCTTCGCTGTTTTTGAGAGCAGTGCTGACAGTGAATACTGATGAAACCATAAAGATATCTACCATAAAGTAAAGCGGTTGTTTGGCTACCTGTGACCTAGATCTTTTAAATCTGGACCGTTACTACTGGCACTATTGAGTATACAGCTTTCCTGATCGACCGCACATTAAAAAGAATTTTAATTTAAAAAGAAATAACAGTTTGGAATAGAATAGAATTTATTCGACGCAAGCAATACAATACAATGGCAACAACATAAAATAATAAAAAATAACACAAAAATACAAAACAGTTGCCCTGAGCACTCTAAGGACTATTCAAGCTGTCTATGGCTGCAAACTAGCGAAAAGTTGTTGTGTAAATTTAAGACTATTCTAAGCCTAAAATGGATGTATCGTAGAATAATTGGTCTACATTAGGTGTCATTAACCCTAGATAACTAAACTATATTTATAGATAGGTACATAGTAACTAAAATTTCGTTGGGCAGACTACGCAATAAAAAACGTGATAGTTATCTAAAGTATTTATTTAAATTAGGAAATTGTTACGGGGCACTTAAGTTTGGTTTAGTAGACACTAATTAAAAAAACAAAAACCCTGAATTACTACTCCGCACAGTTACTACACATGTCAATATTATGCAATTTACAAATGGCATTTTTAGAGTTCCGCACCTCAAAAGGAAAAAACGGAACCCATAGAGGATCACTTTGTTGTCTGTCTGTCCGTCTCTCTGTCTGTCAATTATCTTTATCTCGGAAACTTGTAAAGGTATCGAGTTGAAATTAAAACCGTATACTAAAAGTCTGAGGTCTTTTGAAGCTGTGAAAAAAATCAAACTTTAAAGTTTACTAAAAAAAAGATACGGCGGTTTATGTCGCTAAAAACGTATATTTGCACACTCTCAATGTAATCAAAATTCATAGGGTACTTCCTGTTGACCTAGAATCCTGAAACTTGGCAAGAAGCAAGGTCTCATATTATGGCACAAGTATAGAAAAAAATCTGAAAGCTATAAATTTGTAGTTAAGTCACAAAAAGAAAACTTCTTTTTGCGATTCGGAAATTCTTCGGAACTCGATTCGGGAATTGAACTTTTCATAGACAAGTTTGTACGAAACCCTCAGTGCGCGAGTCAGACTCGCACTTGCCCAGTTTTTGCATGTAATGCATCGATGTTTTGTCATCCTATGAGTCCTTGATGGACATAAATAACAAATTCTGCGTACATTTTTCACAGAATAAATAGAGGTTTCTTGGTCAGAGTATTGCCAAGAATATCTTTTATCATAACCTTGACGTCACACTTCCGTTTGTACTCGCCCCCGTAGCCAAAACTCAATCAGTTGGTCTCCCATCTTTATGACAAAATCGCATCGGGATATTGGTTTTATTTATTTATCACATTGATTGAGACATAATAAAAAGCGTGGGCATTAATTGAAGCTAGATTTATCGTATTGTTAAAGATGCATAAAGTCCAAGTTTAGGTTTTTCGGTTCACAGACATATTAGAGAAAGAAAGAAAGAAAAATATTATATTTGGCACGCATGGATACACACACAGTAAAACAAAATTCAAGACAATTAAGAAAAAACAAGGAAAAAACACTGACACTATGCGTGTCTCACGGTTGCGCCAAATAGGTCCAGTTTAGCAAAAATGCCAGACAACTACATGGCAATCAGTGGTAGTTGCCTGACGCTGGAGTACATTTTATCAACTGTGTCTACGGACCCTTAGTATCATTGTAAAAGTGAACTATCTCGAGTTTTACTGTAAATTCTTTAATGTACGGTTGATCATGAATTGTAGACAAAACAAAAACCACTTTGACTTGGCTTTATAGGAAAAAATCGGAATCACTGCCAGTGTCGCGATTATCCTCTGCCTCTGAGACCGAATCATTCGACCTCTCCTCAAACAGTTTGGTGCTCGCACCACAAATACTTTAATATTGACATTCCGGTGCGACTCCAGCAACTGCACCCTCAGTGTGTACTTCAACTTTTGGCGCACATATTCTACGATGTCCTCCACCTTTGTGGTAAAAACTCAACCGTGTTTCTTTACTTGCCCTTTACCTTCCAGAGTCACGGTAACTCTTTCGAAAAATCGATGTAAGTTGACCCTAAGAATTCAACTTGAACTAGGTATAAAACTACATACTAATTCCATAGTTTAACTATGCCATGAGTTAGATGCCATAAAATAATAAAAAAAAAATGATAGACGAAAAATTTGACGTAACTGACGTACGCGTACGTTGCTAAGGCTTTTGATTTCATAAAAATATTTAAAATTAAATTACTAATTATTCTAACAATTAAATTGGTTTCTGAAATAGTATTAACATGTCATACAACAATTCAGTTCTTGTTGGAAACTGGTCCGAAGAAAGACTTAAAAATGAGGTACCTTTTTTATGAAATTAATACAATTCATTGGCATTCATTCAATAGATTGGTACTAGTTGGTATAGGTACCAGTCTGATGTAGAAATGTCGTGATCTTTGGTGATGAAGTACTGATATTATATCAATACTAGCTTCTACTAGCGGCTTCGCACGCGTGATAGTATGTTTTTACATACAAATTTTGGATCCCAGTTTCATCCCCTTAGGGATTGAATTTAAAAAAAATCCTCTCTTAGTGCTCGCCTACGTCATAAAAGGAAACCTTATGCAAAATTTTACGCTCCTAGTCCCAGTAGTTTCGGCTGTGTATTGATATGTCAGTCAGTCAGTTTCTCTGTATACATGGGTGACTGGTAATTATCGACCGATACTTAAACACGTAATGGTACTCATGATTATAAACAACTTTCCCAAAGAAACTTTTTTTAAAACTAATTAGTTTAATAACAAAACAGTTGTTTGAAAATTTTAATTTCGAGTGCGCGCCTCCACCCGATAAGCTATAAGCGGCGTGGAGCTGACATCCGCGTTATCAATGACGTAAGCAATGTAACTACATGTTTTGGTAAAATACCTATTATCCAAAGACTGTTACTGCTGCTGTTTTCTTTTTTTTATTTATTTATTTCATACATTTTAACAATCGTTTAATACATTTTTAACTCTGTTATTGTGATTAAATTAATTAGTATTAAAAAAAAAAGTTTCTTTTGGGAAAGTTGTTCGTAATCATGAGTACAATCACGTGTTAAAGTATCGGTCACTAATTACCAGTCACCCTATATATGTATATAGATAACCGGTTCCAACGTCATACTTTGCGAAGGTGGTAATAATGATTGTGATCAAAGTATTTTCCTACAAAAGAACATGTAGTACATAACATTCTTACTGATAAAATACTAAGGTTCCCACAGTTTATATTGGAGTGAACGTTTTACTAACTTTGTTGCAGTACGAGTTCAAAGTATTTTTAAGGAAACGTGAAAGACGCGAACTGTTACTCCAGAAGTCAAGAACGTTATTTTCCAATTTATTGAAAGAGGTAATGTATGCTTGTGAGGTTCTGTTATAAATGTGCTTAACTATCGAGTTATAAATGAGTGTAGACAAAAACAGACGATGAAGAATAAAACGAATTTGAATGAAATAAACTTTACTGGTAACTTATAATCCTTAAGAATCGAAATATGTTTGCACTGGCAGAGATGCTTAAGAAGAAATAATATTCCACCATCATCTACTTACGGTGCACAAATCTTTTTTAAAAAATCATCCAATTACATCTCCCACCTTTGAGTAGAGCGAGAGGGCGTGTCAGACATTTACTTCCCAAAACGTATGTTCCTTCGTTCGGCCGGGTTTTCCTTTCAAAAGCAAACCTATGGCCCCAGTAGGCTTTGACCCTGCTAGGCCCCTACGGTTTGCTGATATCTCCTTAAGGCGCGTAGTTTTACCACTACGCGCCGTCGACGATTCTGGCTCGGTCCGGACGGTTACCGGACGGTCGGACGGTAAGCTACCCATTGCTCGCCGTCCGCAAGCCTGTGCCTACGGCGGCACGGTGCAGAGACCTGTTATGGTCACAACATGGGCTGAGTGTAATGTACTTAGCCATCATCATCTTCTTACCTTTGCCCCATGTTACTTATGGTCTTTCTTTCTTCCATTCTGCCCTGTCACCCGCCACGCTATCACTAACTCCCTTTTCTTTCATATCATTCCTCTAACTAACTTTTCTTTGGCCATCCTCTCTCTGCATTCATCTACATGTATACTCGTAACTCTTTAAGTAATATGTGTTTCATCCTTTCCACCAAACCAAGACAAACAATTCCCTTTTAACATTTCAGACACTGGCGTCACTTTAAAACTTTTTATTATAAATACTTATTTTTCAATTTATCCATTATCGTCACCCCATATTTAAATCTCAACATTCTCATCTTCACTACATGCGATCTTCGTATAGACACAAAAACTACGGGTGGAAATATTCAATGCTTTTAGTAAGCATATTGGCATCTAAGCGTAAACAACATTCACAATCGCGGCATCGACGATACACTATTTCAATCCATACTCAATTATTACAAACTAGATTTAGGTAAAACAATTTAACTAACTAAGAAATTTTAATTTGATTTTAGAAATCGTTGGCGATAAGTGGCATTTACGTCCTTTACGGATTCAACGTACAAGTGGTTGCCTCTGATATGCCAGGTAGATATTTTGCCAGTACCGTTGTTAACCTAAACCTTTTGCTGTCAATAATATTCTGTCATTTGAAATTATTTGCATTCTTCTTTATTTTTTACGTCTAACGTGATATCCCACGTAGGCAAGTCAACATGAACGCAATTGCAAAGCAAACCAACCTCAAAAAAAAGACCAATCACATGAGGGTGCAGTGCGACGACGAGCGAAGCGAAGTGGACGAGACGCGATCCGTTGGTTTGATATTTTAACGGAAACTCTTGCGGTGCGGTAACCGGTTTAAAATAAATTGTGGCGATTTCACACATACATAAGACAGAGCCACCGCATCGCGTTGAATCCACGTAAACCGCATCACGTTGTATTTTTGTAAGCTGCATCGAATCGCTTCCCGACCGCGTTCGCATTGTATTGTTGACATAAAACGATGCGAAAACTGATTATGATCTCATTTTTAGCAAAACCGAAGATGGCGGGTGGCAAGCAGAAATACGGCTTGGCCATGTCTATTCTTGTACGGGAGCGGCAGGTGGACTACATGCAGAATATATGCGACGGCTGTCTCATGACTTTGTCGCCCATTCTCACGCCATGCTGTCGGAACTCATTCCTCATCGTCAGGTTTGCGGCCTCTTACAACTTCCTTATTTTGATCTTTTTAATTTCAAGCCGTTGGTTATTGATAGACAAGCAGTATTACGCTTCTGGTGAAGCAATTATCGTCGTGGTGGAAGTATTTCACGGTAACGGCACGACAGGATTTAGGTATTGAGTTTCTATATTTTGTCTTAATTGCAATCCAGACACGCGGCGTGACAAGCCAAGTTTAAGCCAAGAGAGAACTGGCGAGCCACCACCACCGTGTTCTACCTCCATGTTTTTGGAGGTAGAAATTCTACTTTATCAAGGAAATCTTGCGAAAAACTTTATTAAAATTTCCTTATTGCATTGTGTTCCTGTTGTGTACTTAAAATAGTTTATTTATATTTAGTTTTGAATCCTGTGCCCTGGTAGCTTCAAAAGAAAATGGCTTGGCGAGTTAGAATCATATCTAAAAGTTTATCTAAATGTAGCGAAAGACAAGTGGAATAGCAGAACCTGGGGTGGCCTTTTCTCTGCAGTGGGTCACATCAATCTCATATTAATAAATTCGATTTTCTTACAGTGCTTGGGATGAAAGCAAAAATGGTGATGAAATGAAATATGGTGACGAATTCCTACTACAGGCTGAGAATTATGCAGATCCCAAGGTTATATTAAATTGACTTACTAAAGAATATCTTCATCTGTCAAGACAGTTAATAACTTAATAAACTAACCATTGATGTATTTATCACCATGCCAATTCCAGGCATTGGTTGGCTATGCTAAGGGATTAAAGGTTACCGTAACTCTGGAATGGAACGGGCTTATTAAAGTTTTATTGAAGAAAAAACTTACAAGGCTTGGACTTGGAAGTTCTTAGCCTAATCAGCCTTTTAATATTCCTGCTGTTGGGACTTCTTCTCTCTAGGACAGCGAACGGGCCGTGATCCACTACGCGGGCCCATTGCGGGTTGGTGAATATCACATGTCTTCGAATATAGAAAGAAAAGAACAAGTAAAAATTGGAAGTTCTTACCCAAAAAGCATTAAACGTTTTTTAATAATATTTGTGTTTCTTCACTCGTCTTACATGGATGGGTTTCAGTAAAGACACTTGGCAGATTCACAGAACCACAAGCATCTATACAGTGTCTAACTTTGGACCTGTGTGGTTTAGAATTTACTCTTTACAGTTATCAGTAGGAAATATTAATAAAAAGGGTCTGAATGTACAGGCAGCACCACTCTACGTGCGGTACGCCCCGACAAGCGCGCCAGAACCCGCGGACCGCATGCCTCTGCGACTGAGCTCTGTCAAAGACAGCAACTGTCGGTTCACGACCATGCCTCTGCTGCCGTGTGACAGGCTTGAGGGATTGGGTAGCCCTGTGAAGGTACAGCTTGTATGATAGAAAATTGTTAAATATGTAGGAATTAAAGTGAACTTTTTTTTTTTAAGCGATGACGTGGTTTACTATGAAACACGTTTGCTTGCTTAGAAGTAGCCTATTCACTCTTGACTTAAAGACCCCCAGGTTGTAGTTATCAGGAAACACTCCTCTGATGGCTCCGGCAGGGAATTCACAGTGAATGAGAGGGAGGCCAAAGAAAAGATGGATGGATTGTGTGAAGAGTGATATGAAAGAAAAAGGAGTTAGTGATAGTGTGACGGGTGACAGGACAGAATAGAAGAAAAAAAACGTGTTACGCCGACCCCAATTAATAAAAGGGATAAGGGCAGGAAGAAGAACTTTAAGCACAATGAATGTGTTCCCAAAATGTTTTAAGAACTTATGGGACAGTGCGTATTAAAATATTGTTTGATAGATTTTTATCTAAACTATTTTCAGACTAGTGCCAGGCTAATCATAAAAAACCTGGTCGCCGACAAAAGTTTATGTGTCATGAATCAAAACTGGATGCAGACATTTTTTGGACCTGTGAGTACCTAAACATTAAAAATCTTAATTTTTAAATTGCAACATTATTTGTAAAATAAGTAGTCGATTCACATCAGGTGAGTCATATCAGTCGCATGCAGACTGACCGTTGGCCAAGTATCACCACAAACTGGGTAACTGAGGACGATGGCGCCGAGATCAACCTGATGCCTACTGCAAGGGCTGGTTTGAGGTGACTCAAGAATAGAATACCTGGAAGAAGTTGGGGGAGACCATTGCCCAGCAGTGGGAAAGTATAGGCAAAGTGTGGACAAAAGCACGAGTTCTTACATATTGACCTTGCTTACTGAATCAATAACTTTTTCACAGGAATGTTAGCCTTTTCTTGTTTTCTTTTGGGTTTCGCCAGCCTAAAGAGATGATTTTGACCATTACATATTAACTGTATGGATTTTAGAAGAGACTTTGACCCCTGAGTTAGTTTCGGTGTTTCTTCTCAGGGTAGTCAGCTAGGAAACACCGGCCTCAACTAGTTTAAAATGACAAAAAAAAAATGACGTGTAAAAGTGTTTTTTGAACCTACTTACAAAATAAATATCATTTATTTAATAATTATATTTTATTTAAGTACAATGTTATTAATGAATTTATAACTCTTGAATATTAAGAGAATGCAAATACAAACAAGCTAGAAGATCAGAGCAATCTGACGTGAATAGATTTATCTTTCACTGTGCCGTATAATTGGTTAAGACAAACTCTTTTCAAGCAGTGGAGGTATTGATAACACGCGTCGGTGGTAACTCGCTTTGACTTTTATTTCTTTCGGACTACGACGTTTCAATAGAATACAAAGCCAACTTACTTTACTGTTTTTGTTACTTATTGATGTTCTTGCTGCGCACTCTAGTATGTACAGCCTAAATTAATGATAGCATACAGACACTATCAAGTTGATTACTTACCAGGTAGTAGATAAATTAATCTACCACTAAAATACATTGTCTTATCTTTTACAGGAGTGTGGAGTGACTTGCGCGAACTACATAGACATTCACGGTAGAAATACAGCTGAAAATGTATTCACTCTAGTTAGCGACGTCGAGACTAAGACCAAAGATTGACTGGCATTCATGCAGATGCGTCTTCAGATAAATTACTGCTTATGTTTTTGAAAAATGTTGAGGTGTGCGATGAGCCGGTGCTTTTCTTACTGGCAATTGCGTGCGACGTATATGTTGCAGATGGTGGTATTATCGACATGATCGATGTGGATGCAAACAAAATCGAAGTATTAGGTCTCGCTTCGATCGAAATCACTACTGAAGACGCACAATCTGTAAACTACAATAAGGTTGAGCGATTTGGCTGTGTGAGTTCGATTCTTGCACAGAAAAAATATTTGTGTGCCCTTCAGATAGATGTTCCAGGTCTGACTTTAAAGTGCAAAAACGTCACGGTACATTCCAAAGGTAGAAAATTTGTCTAAGCTGCTTCTAAGCTGCTTCCAAGCTGCGCCACAACCACCGATCTTCTGTATTCATCTAGCTAATCCCTACGCTATGATGTCGCTGTACAGGCTCTATTCTTAAACTCACCTGTTCGAACTGGTTTTTGGTCCTTTGTCTAAATAATAATTTATGGTGGACCAACTACCACTTTAATTTTCTCATCCTAGGCTATAGCCTAGATGAAGATGAATTAAAAAGATTATAAAATATTGCCTAAAACTAGACAATATCCATAGAGTTGCTAAAATAACCGGCGGCGCACACCTCATATACAGGTAAACCTGCGAGTTTTGATCTTTGAATATGTGTTATTTAATTTAGATATTTATTATAATTGTTAAGTATGTTTTTATATGTTCCATATTGTTGTTTCACAATAAAATATGCACCGATTGGCTATAAATCTGCGTCAGCTGTTATCTTCTTTCGTCTATATTTTTTTCTGTGTGTGAGTTTTTCTTGAATTAGAGAAAGCATGAATAAATTTTGATTAACAACTAACTCAAACGGATGCGAAACTTAAATGGGACTGGGCAGGACATGTCTGCGCATGCCCAACAAACTATAAACCAATATAGCTCATGTGACTCTGACCCTGAGATATTGAGATGGCATCGCGGCAGATTTCTCCAGAACTTTACATTTTCGTGTTGTTTTTTTTATAGTCTATTCTGTCTCACTTCTCCCTCTAAAGGTCTCTCTTCACTCATTCCAACTTTGACGAGCACGCTCCGCTCCCTCTTTCCAGTTCTGATAAATTCTATCCAGTTCATCCTGCCATCTTCTTTCTGATCAGCCGGGACTCTATCTCACTCTCTCAGGGTACCTTGGTTCACAGTTTGTTAAGGATGAGGTAAATTTGTCCTGCTCAGTCCCATTTAAATTGGGCAGCTTTTTGACTCATATAAGTTATCCTGATTTCGATTTGAAACTGGCATGTCCTAGAACCAAAAATTCAAAGACTTGTAACATTCGACCAACCCGCAGTCGGCTCTCGCATTGTTTTTTTTTTTAATTGATATAAACCAGTGCTTGACTGCGATCCCACCTGATGGTAAGCGGAGATGCAATCATTGATGGTCAGGCGCTTAATCTTGTGGATAAAAGCCTATCTCCTCTCCTAGAGAAGAGGCATTAGTCATTAGTCAACATTGAGAACAATTACAACACAAGGTTGATGATAAATATGCTTATCTAATTAATATTAATTAATCCGTTTAGTTTTCTAAACTTCTCTAGCGCCAAAGCCAACTTGTCAAAGAAGCAACCTTAATCCCATTTGTAAGTGGGTTATCATGATTAGTACAGATCTATTGAACTTTAACTTATTTGTAAAGATTACCTCCTCGTCCGCAACTCTCGGAGGAGTTCCAACGGTCGTCGGGGCTATTTGTTTAATCTTCAAGATGTTGACCGATGCGAAAGTTTTCTTAACATCTTGGCAACGGAAAACTTGATTTATTGAAGCAACGAGATTTCACAAAAGATTAAGTACTAAGAATTTGTTAGGTTCTTTTTTTAGGGTTACTTACTTCAAAAGGAAAAAACTAAACCCTTATAGGATCACTTTGTTATCCATCTATCTGTCTGTCGAGACCCTTTATCTCGAGAACACGTGGAGGTATCGAGTTGAATTTAAATCAAATCTGCAGTCCCTTGAATCTGAGAAAAAAAATCAAACTTCTAAGTTAACGAGTTATTTCTAAGAAAACAACATATATTTCGACACTCTCAAAGGAATCAAAATTCATAGGATACATCCCATCATCATCATCATCATCATTTCAGCCGAAAGACGTCCACTGTTGGACATAGGCCTCCCCCAAATGCCGCCACAATGACCGGTCCTGTGCGTCTCGCATCCATCGAATTCCCGCGACCCTCACCAGGTCATCGGTCCACCTTGTGGGAGGCCTTCCAACGCTGCGTTTTCCGGTACGTGGTCGCCATTCCAGAACCTTTCGTCCCCATCGACCATCTGTTCTGCGAGCAATGTGCCCTGCCCACTGCCACTTAAGTTTGGCGATTCTTCGGGCTATGTCCGTAACCTTGGTTCTCCTGCGGATATCCTCATTTCTGACGCGATCACGCAAGGATACTCCGAGCATAGCCCTTTCCATTGCCCTTCGGATACATCCCGTTGACCCAGAATCCTGAAATTTATCATAAAGCACGGTCTTATAGTACAGGTATAGAAATAAATCTGAAAGCAGTAAATTTGTTGTTAAATAACAAAAAAAAAACTTTTTTTGCGATTCGGAATATCTTCGAGTTTCCATTCGGGAATTGAACTATTTACATAGATAAGTTTGTACGCAACACTCAGTCCGACTCGCATTTGCCCAGTTTTTTTTTTTTTTAAATATTAGGTTCATTCTGCAAAAAATCTACTACGGACATAAAGTTTGAATACCGGTTTATATTTACATGTCTAATTTTGGACCGTGTACAAGTCAGTTTTAGAGTTCTAGTCTTATCTATACATATAATAAAACAGTAAAATTATTTTGCGGTGGTATTAATTGGCGCAAAAACTAATGAACCGATCCTGTCCAAATTTTGTATACATAATCCTTATAGGTCAGGCCAACTTATAGGCTATAAATTATCACGCTATTTGCTATGGGGGGTGAGCAATAATCGAAAATGTAAGTATTGAACGACATTTACCACGAGTTCGATCCCCAGTTACAATTAAAATGTTGTCATTATTTTATCCTTTTTTTTTGTAATAAAACTAACTTTTAACATTTTTTCGAAACAAAATTGACATTTCTATTCGAAATCTTCTTAATATTTTGTAAAAACTAATCAAAAGACATAATAAAATCAAAGCGGCGAGTAAAATCACGTACAATAATATTACATTATTCCATTTAGCTGCAAATATTACTTCTGAAACGAAAATCATCACGCTATCATCGATAAGGAGCCAACCAGTCAATTATGACGTTTATATAAGATCGTCTATTTAAAACACTCATCATCGAAGACCGTAGCGCAGTGGTTTCGTATCTAGACTTGCGTATAATTTATAGGTTGTTCGAATCCCATGTGGCTGTCTTGCGAGATTTTTGGTTTTATTTTTTCATGGTAAATAAGACTTTTTTATATATTTTTGCATGCTTACATTTTTTTTATATATCTACACATAATATATCTGTAGAAGTTTTTAGTTGTGTGCGTATCACGCAAAATGTTAGAAATCGATGTAGATAGCTTTTATACATTAAAATTCTGTGTAACTTGATATATTACTTAGGCTTTGTTTCATCGCAATGAAACAAAGTATGTGAAATACAAACGGTATGAATTTAAAGTTTTCAAAAAGTTAAATATGAAACTACACGCAACTCGCAACGCCATCTAAAGACTCAAAGTGGAAAAAATGATGACAATGAAAGTTGAACTTCATATTAAATTTGATAGATGGCATTGTATATTTTAAAACTACTGGTGTTAGACGGAGGTATTTTTAACAACTTTACATGTAACCAAAGGCAATAAAATTAAATACCTATGTGTATTTAATTATTGACTTTGAAATAACACGGCCAAATTTTCGGAAGGGGTTACATGGTACCTTGCATTGGAAGGCCCCCAGGTGGACCGATAACCTGGTGAGAGTCGCGTAATCCGATGGATGGATCGGTCATTATGGCGACACTTGGGGAAACCTATGCCAAACAGTGGACGTCTTTCGGCTGATATTTTATTCGAATGATAATGATGATGATGACACCTTTTTTTTAAGGTTGGAAATCATCCTATGACTTTTCTCGCTCTGGCAGGAGCGCGAGGGCGTGTCAGTCTTTTACTGAATAAAACCACACCTGTGTCCTCCAGTTGCTCTTTGCTTTTTGAGAAGTGCGTGGACGCGCTGTTGACGACTGAGCTCAGTCCAGTCAACTACCGGACGGCCGGACAGCTAGCTACTCATCGCTCGACGTCCGCAAGCCCGCGTCTACCGTGGCTGGTAGTCGGGGTCGGAATCTCGGATTGGCGTGAGGACGTTCGTACCCTTACGCTTTCGGCCTCCTCCTTCGCTAGCATTACGGCTTTGCAGAAGGAGGCGACCGCCAGCAATTACTCCTCGCTCTGGATCTTGCCCAAACCAGAGCCTGGCGCGAGAGGTCACTGACGCCAATTGCCTCCACGAGGACAAAGTGGTGCTCCGCCCTTGCGGGGCACACCTCCACTGTATGCTCCACTGTGTCCTCCGGGATGACGGGGTGTTTTATTATTTGCAGTCATTGCTTCATATAAAACGGGATCGAATATGTTTTTCTGATCATAATTCAACAACGTATGATGTATCTCAGATGTCTTGCAGCCTTACGTCGACATCTAGACTTTACCTTCTTGCAGTGAATGGTGACCAACACTGGAACAACCCCCTGAGGGAGGCCAATCTCAGGAATAATACTAATCGGCTGCTACATTTGTTTACCGTAATTTCATTGTTTTATGGATGCACAAGCTCAGGACTATTGTGGGTGTTTCCAACGGTTGCTTTTCCGAATTCGGTTGGAACGCTAGAGCCCTAGAGGGCCCTATCTATTTACTGACATCTCTTTGAGTCGCAAGTAGAATACTACACTACTAAGTCGATTCAGGATTGTTTTAACCAGACGGCCGGACGGCACCACCGCAATCCCGTGTTTGCGATGGCTGGGAATCCACCTTCTTTGATCGTAGTGCTTCACTGAAGGAAGCTACTGGTTGTCATTTTCTCCACCAATCGCCCCACGAGGACATGGCGGCGCCGGCGTTCCGACTAAGCGGGACTGACTTCCACCGTATTCTCCCGTCCCGAGTGTTTCTTCCCGCAGAATTAAATACAGATAACTTCCGGAACACCCACATCAGGTGAGTCCTGCATAAAGAAAGGATGCCGTGACGCCTCCGTAGTCACTCCTCAAAGACAGGCATTACCGCTGCGATTGTGGCGTGCTCACTGTGGCGAGGGTTTAAAATCATACAATGTTGTTTTACCAGAACATAAACCAGACCCATACATAAACTAATGCAAAAGGCATTAGTATGTTTGTTCCTTGGGGTAGGTAGAAATGCCAACTGCTATGACCCATACATACGCTTTCTATTCATTGACGTTCATACATCTGGATCTGGACGAGTACCTACATAACATGTTTCCTGAAGGTAATTTGCGTTTTTACCTTTAACCGTTTTATGTTAAAGTACAATAAATACTTGCGATGCTTTCGGAATGAATTGCAAGCACAGAATTATTGTACAGTTTTACAAAGTTAACGTGGACGAAGTCGCGGGCAACAGCTAGTTTATTATATATGATGTCCCGAAATAACGTAATATTTTAATTAAATAGAAAATGCTTTTTTTTGGAGTTGTCAACACTCTACTGCACAAATGGCGGCAAATTCAAATCTTACGCTAATTTTGGGACACCTTTTAGTTTATGATTCAATAAAAATATTGCAATCTGAAGTCTAAAAACTGTGTTTTTTATAAAAAAAAAAAATATATATTTACTGAGCTATAACCTTTTGAATAATTAAAAAAAGTTACTGGAGTATAAACTTGTTCTAAATATGACAACTTTGATGTCTTAGTTAACAATTAATAATTATTGTTAACAATTAATATGCCATTCCCGCGCACAATCTCTAAAATGCAATGTTTAAAAAAAAAACTGAGTATTAATAATATAAAATCTTCTGAGCTTTGAACTCTTTTGGAAGCCAAACTCAGGTCGCAGCCAAGTTCTACATAAAGTTCAAGGCTATTTTTATATAGAACCAAGTAACTGTGTTGTTAAATTATTTGTTGAAAACTTAACAAACGATTACAATGCTTACCAAATAAGAACTTCGTCAAGAGCTCGACCACAAACTATAATGATAGTGTAGATTACAAAGTCAATCTTATCGATAGGTTATACTCTGTACACACATAAGATCTTGTCGGTTGAGTGAATTTACCAAGTCACTGAGCTCGGTGGCCGTGAGCATAACTGATCTAAATGTATAACGAGATCTTCATTATCAGTCACTAATTGACTCTTGTTGTTATACAAATAAACTTAGATTACGATCGCTTGAAGCAGCGTGGAAGCAACAAATAGACTGAGTAATTTTTTTATATAGTGAAAGCAAAAAGCTGGAACTTGTTCTAAATACTTTTATTTCAATAGTAACACTTGTAGATGTACACTCAGTTTACGCCTTAAAGTTCAACCGACAACGATAGTCTGACTGAATGACCATATTTTGACCATTATTGACCATATCGTTGACTGGCCTATTGGTCTAGTGGTTAGTGGCCCAGACTGCTATGCCGGAGGTCATGGGTTCGATTCCCACCCAGGACAAATGTTTGTGTGATGATTTGATGAGCATGATTATTTCTTCTGTGTCTCGGTGTAATTTATCTATCATATGAATGTATTTAGAAATATATAAGTATGTTTATCAGTTGTCTAGTACTCATAACTATATACTCAAAACTCTGGGACTAGACGGCGTTGTGTGATAGTTGTGGAATATTATTATAGTCAACAGCTCTGTATCCATGTCATATAAAAAGTGAAGGAAAAGCGCGCGTATAAAGTCAATAGATGAACTAATTTACAAATTGTGTCTATTTTAAATTGTATCATAAATATCTTGTAAATGTTTTTGAGCCAATTTTAATATATTAAAACGTTGGTTAATAATAATTAATCAAACTATTAGCAATTTATTGATCCAAATTATCGTTACTACTCAAATTGCGTACTATTAAAATCTTTATTAAAAGTACGTGTTTACTTTAATAAATAAGATGTGATTATTCGATTTATTTGTAATTGCTTACAATAGGTAGGTTTTAAACTTACCTCACGTTGTTGAAATAGGAAAAATTTAAGGCAGTTATGATGTTTTTATACAACACAAACTAAATATAAATAGGCCTAAAAATATCACGCCAGTTGTTGCAGAGTAATAACAAAATTATTCGCATAATAGTTAAAACAAAACTAAATTCGCAAAGCATAATAAGGGAACGTGCAAAACTATCCAAAACTGAAATGTTTTAATTATTCTGAATGTTTCAGAGTTTGATTATAGCAACGTTTCAGTTGTTTCTTTCTTGTACGCCATTGCACGAATGTACCAAACGGGTACCTATTTGTGCGGAACTCCAAATTTTAAAAAGAGTCGTTATTTCGTTGAACAAAAGCTACATAAACTCCCAATTACCCTATGATTTTACCTCGGACCCTATTGTTATTTGAGATCAGTAGAAAAACATTTAATACACAGTCAATATTTTTTACAAAAATGTTGATTTAATAAATGAAAATGTTAGAACTACGGAACAAAGATAAAGCTAATTTCAGAAGCAATTTAACAGGATAACATATTTTTCAAAAAATTTAAGAATCTCAAAAAAATAATGTTAAGGAAATAAAGTCATGAATTAAGCCCAAACACATTAATAAGTAGGATTCTAGTTTAGCAAACAACATAAATTGGCAACATTACTGATATGAGTACAAAATTGGAAGTAATTGGTGTTTAAACAAACTGTTAATGATGATTAATTATGTGCGTGGGGCATATTAAAAGTCTCTGGATCTGGTCACTTATAATTTGGAATGAAAAACCAATTATAGAATTCGAAAATGGAATTCTTTGCGAGCATGTTACTTTTTAATTTGCGAAACTGTCATTTGTATTTTCACTGTGGCGTCTTTTCGAAGATTGTGTGTCGCTATCAAAATGAATTTAAGTCGTGAAAATTTTCCATTAATGGTATTTTATGATTTTTGTTTAAGTAAACAAGATAGTTCCCTCTCCCAGAGAGAGGAAGCCTGAGTCCCAGCAGTGGGAACATTAAAAGGCTGATTATCCCATGCTATGCTATGCTCTGTGTATTCGTGATTTGGAGAAATTAGACGTCACATCCACGTCATCTCTATAACGAGGTACGTGAAGGTCGGCCAGCTACCGCAGTTACTGACTCGAATATTGACGCGCGTACGACAACTTATTGAAATTGACAAAAATATTACTTGCAAGCAAATTCTTGCTTTATCAGGCATTGGAATGAGCCAAAAGCAAAACATTTTGCATGTGCATTTGAAGGTTCGGAAGCCTTGCACTCAATGGATACTATATGATTTAACGAAAGGCCAGAAACAACTGCGTGTCCAGTGGTGCCGTAAAATGATAAAAAAGTTTAATGGAGGACAGTCATTGGCTGTCTATAATATCGTGACAGGTGACGAAACCTGGGTGTACTGCTTTGAACTTAAAAGAAAAAGCCACTCGGTAGAGTGGGTCTTTCCTTTTGAAGATTTGCCGACGAAAGTTAAGCAAAGTCAAAGTGTTCGTAAAAAAAAATGGTTGCTTCTTTTTTCGGCAAATCAGGACTTTACGCTACAGTCTCGCTTGAAAATCAAGGGAAAATGACTACAGATTGGTACGTCAACATTTGCTTGCCCAAAGTCCTAGAAAAAGTTTGTGAAAAGCGTCCTCGAAACAATGTACTCCTCCACCATCATTACATTCTGCTAACTTAACAGAAGCCTATTTGATGGCTTCAAATGATGGACTGATGACGCATCCGCCTTAGAACCTGGACTTCGCATCCAATGACTTCTATTTGTTTCCAAAATTAAAAACAAACTTAGAGGCACACGTTTTACGAGTCGTGAATCAGCGGTGAATGCGGTTCACCGCCTTGTACGAGTCCTTCCAACGCTATATCTTCCAGTACGTGGACGCCATTCCAGATCTTTTCGACCCCAACGGCCATCCGTTCTGCGAGCAATGTGCCCTGCCCAATGCCACTTAAGTTTGGCGATTCTTCGTGCTAATCGGGGACCTTGGTTCTCCTGCGGATATCCTCATTCCTGATTCGATCACTCAAGGAAACTCCGAGTATAGCCCTTTGAATGACTTTAACTCTTCTGATAAGGAACATTTTAAGCGACATCACACCAACACAGATACCAACACAGTCACTAATTAATTCCTGAATAAAATCCAACAACAGTTCAGAGTTGACATGGAGATGTATTCAAGTGCTTGTTTGTTTACTCAACACGATACTGCAAGCTGCACCTAATTACCAGCAACACTCGCGGCGATGACGTCACACACCAGCGAGACGAGGTAACGAGGAAATCTCCAATTAAGTGTAAATAATAAATTGAAGTCTTGTCGAAGGGTTCGACGAGGGTGTTCATACCATCACGATATCATTACAACGATATCACCGATATAATCACGATTTTTTATTATATTAACAAATGTTGGCGATCGCTGTGCTGTGTAAGGGTGATGTCACCGGATTTGCATCTCAGTCAGCGTCGCCGTTGGAGTGCTGGGTGACGTCACAGGATCGACATGGTGGTCGCCGCGGTGACGGTGCTGAAGTACTCGTCCTGCGCCACCCCGAACCCAGACGTAAGCATCCGATAACCTCAAGTGCCATGGGAATGTAATCACAACCAGCGTTCCCCACAAATGTAGAGACATTATTCGTTCAGCTTTAAATTAACCTTTGTGTAAGACAGTCATTGTAATTTGTATTAATATAGTCTTGTTCATGACTCAAGTTGTTTTACTATACAGTTAAAGTACTAGATAAAACAAAATATGTAAAACAATTAATAAAATTAGTTTTTCTTGTAACATTTTCATAGACATCCAAAGTGTCAAGACTTCAAAATCTCTGTCCAATAATACTCAATTAATATGACCAGAGATCTTTCTAGATCGAGAGTTTTGGAAGGAGAAGGAGAGGTCTTTTCGCAGCAGTGGGACACAGTGTATGCCATTAAAAACTTTTTACAAAAAAAATATAACCGACTTCACTAAAAAAACACTAAAAGGATCAAAATAACTTTAATTTCGGAAGTCGGTGTTTCTCGGTATTATTTGTATATTATAAGACATCGACTTCCGAAATTAAAGTTATTTTGATCCTTTTAGTGTTTTTTTAGTGAAGTCGGTTATATTTTTTTTGTAAAAAGTTTTTTATTTTACACTTTTTAGTTCCGATACACTTATAAACAGACTGCCTATTTCTCATAATAATTCCAATTAACCTAAACACTGCTAGGTTACATTGTTTTATTATGAAGTTCCTGTGTCTACCTTCCACCTTCCGGCTCCATCATCAGATCAGTTCGATAGTACCTTATAGCCAAAGTGCATCTTATGACAATTCTGATAAGTCCAAACACGGCTAGGTTACATTGATTAATTACGGAGTTCCAGTGCCTACCTTCCGGCTCCATCATCATCGTCAGATCACTTTGAGACCATTTTCAATGTAACTATTTAGAACTATTAATTTATTTGTATTATCATAGTCGCTTAACTATCTTCGTTGTGATATCTATGCGAGTATGAAGTACCGTTGACCATTTCTGGTCTTCTTCATAAGTTCCACTTCATGAAACTTTACTTTTTGACTGTAAATGCTTAAGTTCTCTGTAAATATACCAAAATCACTATACAGTTGTCTATAATATTTGAGGAGTTCCTTCGATTTCGCCAAGATTCCATTATTAGATCCCGACTTGTTGACTATGGGACCATTTGGCAACTATCCCCTTTCCAACAAAAAAAGAATTTTTCAAATCGGTTAGCAAGCGACGAAGTTATGCGCGAACAAACATAAAAAAAAAATACAAACATTCGAATTGAGAACCTCCTCCTTTTTTAGAAGTCGGTTAAAAAAAAGAGTTATATCAGTAAAATTTTAATTTAGTTAGTCACTTTCAAGCTTTATTTTGAAGACTACTTACTGTAACTGTGTGATAGGGAATTCACGTCAGCTAACACACGGCCATCAATGCATGCCCGCCAATGACATTAATCTGCTGCCATGCTTGCCAATAATATACTTCTTACAGCAATGTCACCACAGGCGCGGTCTTGTGGACGGCGAGCAATGGGTATCTCGCCATCCGAGATCCCCGGGGAGGGCTCCTGTTGCTTCTTTGCCATTGTTTCCACTGAAACTCACAAAAGAAGAAGAACAAAAGCGGAGAAGAAACAGGAGCGGGTTTTTAGTCAATAAAAGTCTGACACGAAAAGAGCGAGGGATTTCATTAAATGTCATTCCTACCCAAAAAAAATTAGCCATGCTAAGAAACCAACCACAAGAGCAGAAAAATTGTGACATACGTCCTATATTTACTATACTCTTTGCATACGTCTAAGTTAACCTTAAACCTGTGTTCGGGGATTTAAGGAGATTGTACAGCGAAAATCACAAAATTGAAACAAAATAGCCCAATTTTTGGGGCAATAGAAGGGGCTATGCTCGGAGTTTCCATGTGTGATCACATCAGAAATGAAGTTATCTGCAGGAGTACCTAGGAGTTCTAGAGTGGCAACCACATACCGGAAGATGTAGCGTTGGAAAGCCTCCCACTAGGTAGACTGATGACCTGGTGAGGGTCGCGGAAATCGGAAGTGACACTAGGGGGCCTATGTCCAACAACGCCTTTTGGCTGAACTGATGATGATAATGATGATCATCCAGTTTTTAATTTACTTCGTTTTGCTATAAATAAGATAAAGTTTAAAATCGACTAACTAATTATACCTACCGATATATGTAACAATTGAAACAGCATATATGTGAGTAAAAATAATACAACCATTATAGAACAAAGTACCCTCATTACTGCTCACTCGTATATTATTCTGAACCATAGAGCCGGTAAGTAGGTATTACGAAAGGATCACTTAAAAATGAATGTGCTTTATAACCAGTCTAGCAGAAACGCAATAAAGAGCCGAGATCCCCAAAAGTTTTCGTATATCATACAAACGAGGCCATTATTAAAAGTTATTGTTTTATTCGCTGTATTTATTTTTAGTGGTATCAGATTTTTTTTTTATGCCAAGCCCCCAATTTTTATGACAAGTCGTTTGCAGTTCAAGCAGTGCGGCTGTGGAATGCTTTGCCTGTGTCGGTAAGGCAGGCTCAAACACTCACAATTTTTAAAAATATGGCTAAGGATCACCACCTTTCCTCTTGAACGTCGTCATTACGTTCATAATTTCTTTGCTTTCATAATTATATATATATATATATATATTATATCATTTGTATTATATGGAATTTATTAGTTTATGTATTTTATATATGTAAATAGTACACCATGAACTACCTGCGTATCTTTTTTTCTCCTTCTCTGTCAAATTCATCCAAAGGTTGTCTGTAAAAAATCGCTTTTAGCGATAAGACCGCCCATTGTGACACCCTATTAATGTTAATTTCCTAATGTAAATTGTATTTTTGGTGTACAATAAAGAATATCTATCTATCTTTTTTATATTTTAGGTGAGGCAAAGATATTAGGAATTACTTCTGTATTGTGGGTACGTTTACAAATATGCGAATTCAAATACAAAAGACACCCAATCCCGGAACCACTAACTGTAGGCCATACAAATAGATATTTGTTTCGTGTGGAAATCAGCGTGCGACACGCCACGCAATTTTTCTCGCCACAAAATTACAAAATACAGAGCAATAAATAGCAAATACATAGTATACTTTTATTATTAAACTAGCTGTTGCCCGCGACTTCGTCTACGTTAAGTTCGTAAAACTGTACAATCACTCTGTGCTTGCAATTCATTCCGAAAGCATCGCAATAATTTATTGTACTTTAACATAAAACGGTTAAAGGTAAAAATATCCGAATTGAGAACCTCCTCCTTTTTTAGAAGTCGGTTAAAAACACAAATTACCTTCAGGAAACATGTTATGTACTCGTCCAGATCCAGATGTATGAACGTCAATGAATAGAAAGAGTATGGGTCGTAGCAGTTGGCATTTCTGCCTACCCCAAGGGAAAAGTCATTAGTTTATGTATGTTTCTGGTTTATGTTCTACATTGTATGATTTTAACCCCTCGCCACAGTGAGCAAGCCACAATCAAATCGCAGCGGTAATGCCTGTCTTTGAGAAGTGTCTACAGAGGCGTCACGGCATCCTCTTTTTGTGCAGGACTCACCGGTTGTGGGTGTTTCGGAAGGTATCTGTGTCGAATTCAGCGGGAAGAAACACTCGGGTCTCACCATTGTGCGAATCACCCGGAGAATACGATGGAGCATACGGTGGAAGTCAGTCCCGCTTGGTCGGAGAGCCGGCGCCGCCTTGTCCTTATGGGGGCGATTGGTGGAGAAAATGACAACCAGTAGCCTCCTTCAGTGACGCACTACGATCAAAGAAGGTGGCTGAAACTATGAGGAAAAGGACATCCTGACTCCTCAGCGGTCGCTGCAAGGGACGCTCCGGGTGTTGGAAGCCGCAAGGCAATTCCCAGCCATTGCAAACACGGGATTGCGGTGGTGCTGTCCGGCCGTCTGGTCAAAGCAGTCCTGAATCGACGGCGCGTAGTATTCTACGCGCGACTCAAAGAGATTTCAGCAAATGGATAGGGCCCTCTAGGGCCGATGTCTGCTAGGGCTGCAAGATTGATCGAAAGAGTTATTTCCCATAACAATTTTCGCCTCAATAACTTTTCACTGAAGAGTTTAAGCAGTTAGACAGCTTTGATAGAGGTAAACGAAGGAGCATAATCGGGACACCGACCTTCAGCTGGATAACGTGCACTGATAGTGAAAAGCCTTAAGTGAATCCCAAAACTACCATCATCATCCGGCAGGCATTAAGTCCGCCGCTGTACATTTGTGCATAAAGGATTAAATAAATAAATAAATAAATCATCATCTATCTTCTTCCACAACAGTACTTATGAAGAATTTGCGAGAGCATGCTTGCATTGATTATTGCAGTTTGATCATTTTAAGCGTTAGAATTACTTGTTCATTTACCTAGGATATTTTGGTGTGTATTTAATTGATATCCCCGTATATAAGACAAATGATTTTTCCATAGTGGGAACTACCTAAGAGTCTCCAACTTATGAATGAACTACGGCGAAAACTTGTGCGCGTGTATCCCCGTTCAATCGAACTCGCATATTGATGGCCAAACCGAGAAATTGCTGACACCGATTGCCTCTATGAGGACACGGCAGTTCACTCAAGATGGATAGACCTCCACCGCATGCTACACCGAGTCCTCCAGGCGATTCACAAAATGGTAATATCAGGGTACTTTCAACCGAACCCAGAACAGAAACCGTTCGAAACACCCACAACAGTCCTGAGCTTATCCATAAAACAATGAAATTACGGTTAACAAATGTAGCAGCCGATAAGTGTTATCCCTGAGACTGGCCTCCCTTAGAGGGTTGTTCCAGTGTTGGTCACCACTCATTGCAAAGAGGTAACGTCCAGATATCGACGTAAGGCAGCAAGGAATCTGAGATACATTATACGTTGTCGAACTGTGATCAGAAAAACACATTCGATCCCATTTTATATGAAGCAGTGACTGTAAATAATAAAACACACCATTATTAATCCGCAAGGTGCCATCATGCCGGAGGACACAGTGGAGATGTGCCCTGCAAGGGCGGAGCACCGCCGTGTCCTCGTGGAGGTAATCGGCGTCAGTGACCTCTCGCGCCGGGCTCTGATCCAGAGCGAGGAGTAATGGCAGGCGTTCGCCTCCTTCTGCAAAGCCTTAATGCTAGCGAAGGCGGAGGCCGCACGCGTTAGGGAACGAATGACCTCATGCCGAGCCGAGATTCCGACCCCGACTACCAATCACGGTAGACGCGGGCTTCCGGACGTCGAGTAATAGGTAGCTAGCCGTCCTGTAGTTGACCGGATCGAGCCCAATCCTCAACAGCGCGTAGTGATAGACACAGGTGTAGTTTTAGTCAGTAAAAGATTCTGACACTATCTCCCGCCCCGCCCAAGAGCGGGGGATGTCATAAGATGATTTTCCCACCGGAAAAAAAAAAGTCAGTAAAAGATTGACACGTCCTCCCACTCCAACCAGAGCGGGAGAAGTCATTGGATGATTTCCACCCTTAAAAAAAGAAAAAAGGTGCCATCATCATCATTATTATTTCAGCCGAAAGACGTCCACTGCTGGACATAAACCTCCCCAAGTGTCGCTATAATGACCGGTCCTGTGAGCCTCTCATCCATCGGATTCCCGCGACCCTCACCAGGTCATCGGTCCACCTGGGGACCATCCAACGCAAGGTACCCTGTAACCCCTTCCGAAAATGTGGCCGTGTTATTTTAAAGTGAATAATTAAATACATATAGGTATTTACTTTTATCGTCTTTGGATGGTATCCCTTGAATAATCACGGTCAATTAGCTTGCTACAATAATGGGAAAAAAATAATAAAAATAAGTAGTAGGATTGTTAAAAATGCCTTCGTCTTACACCAGTTTAACCATAACTGTAAACGTGGGCGATGGCCATTCTTCTGCCACTCACAAAATTACGTAAAATACGCAATGCCATCTATCAAATTTAATATGAAGTTCAACCGTCATTGTCATCATTATTTCTACTTTGAGTCTTTAGATGGCGTTGCGAGTATCTGAATTGCTTATGGTGTCATATTTTACTTCTCGAAAACTTTGATTTCATACCGTTTGTCTTTCATATGCTTTGTTTCATTGCGATGAAACAAAGCCTAAGTAAGACAATTATCAAGTTCCAATTCCAACAATTTAAATGTATAAAAGTTATCTACATCGATTTCTAAAATTAATAATACGCACTTCACTAAAAATTTCTACAGATATATTATATACGTAGATTTATAAAAAAAAAATTGTAAGCATGCAAAAATATATAAAAAATCTTATTCACGATGACAAAATAGAACAAAAATTTCTCCTAAGAGAGCCGTATGGGATTTGAACCACCTTCACATTACATGAAAGTCTAGTTACGAAACCACTGTGCTGCGGTCTTCGATGAATAAGCTATAAAATAGACGTTCTTATATAAACGTCATAATTGACTGGTTGGCTCCCTAACGATGATAGCGTGATGATTTTCGTTTTAGAAATTAAATTTGCAGCTAAATGGAATAATGTAACATTATAGTACGTGATTTTACTCGTCGCTTTGATTTTATTATATGTTTTGATTAGTTTTTACAAAATATTTAGAAGATATCGAATAGAAATGTCAATTTTATTTTGAAAAAATGGTAAAAGTTATTTTAATACAAAAAAATAAGACAAAATAATGTCAAAATTTTTAACTGTAACTGGGAATTGAACTCGCGGCAAATGTCGTTCAATACCTACATTTTGGATTATTGCTCACCCCACATAGCAAATAGCGTGATAGTTTATAGCCTATCAGTTGCCCTGACCTATAAGGATTGTGTATGCAAAATTTGAACAGGATCGGTTCAGTAGTTTTTGCGCCAACTAATACCATCACAAAAGAATTTTACTGTTTTATTATATGTATAGATATTGTGGGAGACTCGTGCCTAAGCTAGGCTCAAGGTCTGTATTTCAGGACACTAGGATCTCCGACATTTACATTTGCTTATAAACTTACTAGAGATAATGTACTCGTACACTGATCACATAAATTACAATATTAGGGTAGCAAGAATAATTTGCATGCATTCACAGTCTCACTAAAAATCGGCTGATTTTTCGAATTTTATATATCACAAAGTAATTTAAAGCTATTTGTGGTAGTAACATATTTGTTGTTACAGAATCGGAAATAAACAAATGACTCCATAACAATTTCACTGCATAGTCTAGCTATTCCGTATGAAAGTTTATAAGTTCGTTCATCTATTAACTAACCATGGGTACTCGTGTAGCCCAAATTGTTGTTTGTTTAGGGTAACTATTAAGTTAATTAAAAATTGACCGCATAGTGATAAACTTTCAAACGACCACTAACTCTATATGTGGGACTATTTTATTAATAGTGTTGAAAAACATTATGACAGTCAAAAGAGAAGTGCTTTTAGGCGTTGACAAAACTAAGTTTTCAAAAGATATTTTTTTGAACCCCACATTAAAGGACGTAAGATATGCAAATAATCCATCATCATCTACATCATTATTTCAGCCTAAAGCCATTCACTCCTGGGCTTAAGCGTCATTTGGTCGTTTGGTCAGATTACGAAAATAAATGACAACGATAATCGTTACGTAAAGACTTATGAAATAACGTAATTTTTTTCGGAAGTAGGAATATCATTTTTAAAATATTTTTAATGTGGTTAAAAAAACCGATTAAAAATTTATACATAGTACACATAAATGAAACTTTATTTTTGGTATTAATATACTTGTGAGGGAATGTGGTACGAGGTATAGGCATTCTCTTTTCAGTGCAAAGACGTTCCATTTATCAAGCATTTACCAGATCTTGCACGTATTTCACAGAAATCGAAGGAAAGACCATAAATAGACAATATATATGCAGATGTGACTCGCTTCAAATGCAGCGCCTCGGTGACAGTAATCTCTTTTCTATAGGTAAATACTAAGCAGCACTATTCGAACCTCACTTTAATGCTGTTTACACTTATATCGTGTAATAGAATAGAATAAACTTTATAGTAACAAAAACTCAAAAAAAAATCAATCAATAATGAAAATGAAATCTTATGAAATGTAATTTTAAGCAGACACCTTTTTTTGTTGTTTATGAGATTACCTCTAGAACTTAATTATATCAATCATGATACATGATAAAAAACGGCCAAAAAATCTCATTTGTCCCTTTTTACCACTTGGATACGGAACCCTTCAAAGTAGTTGATGAATTCGTGAGTATTTTCGGGCAGTAGAATTTTTTTTATTATCATGGTGGAATTTCAGAGGATATCGTTAAGTATGTCCTCCATTTAATTTGTGCTGGTTCTCCAAGACGTTGCTTGAGACTGGCCATCGATTACGTATGTATCTTGGCAGCACTAATAGATACGTGATCAGTTTGCTAGTAGCATCTCTGAGTGCTGAGGTCAACCGTCAACCGTCTAATCTGACTCGGCTGGGCAGCGTTCGGGAAGCTACGCGGTATCTTCTCATCTAATATACCACAGTGTCTCAAGACGAAAGTCTATGCCCAATGCGTGTTGCCAGTGATGGTTCCGAAACGTGGTCGCTCACAATAGGCCTCATCAGTAGCAGGCTCAAAGTCACCCAAAGGGCAATGGAACTGGCTATGCTCGGAGTTTCCTTGCGTGATCGAATCAGAAATGAAGATATCCGCAGGAGAACCAAGGTTGTCGACATAGAACGAAGAATCGCCAAACTTAAGTGGCAATGGGCAGGGCACATTGCTCGTATAACAGATGGCCGTTGGGGCCGACAGGTTCTGGAGTAACGGCCGGGTACCGGAAGACGCAGTATTGGAAGGCCCCCTACAAGGTAGAAATCCGATGGATGCGAGACGCACAGGACCGTTCATTGTGGAGCAAATATTTGGAGGAGGCCTATGTCCAGCAGTGGACGTCTATCGGCTGAAATGATGATGATAATGATGATGATGATCTCTAAATGGCTATTTTGCGACTGTTTTGGTTATCTTGGGTCTATATTTGTTACAACAATTATATGTGTAAAAATAAGATAAATAAACATACAATTTATTCAAACATACAAGGTACTCATCCATTTGGTTCCCCAAAGAAAAATTGTTTTTGGAAGCTGTAATATAACACATAGATAATATTAAGCAGAAATAGAATGACACTTAGTGGCACTTGTGAGAAATTCTATGAATCCTCCGGGAGATATGTTCCGATAAAAGAAAACCATAAAAAGTGCGCTTATCAGTTTGGGATAGGTTCGTCACAAAATTGAACAAAATAAGGAATGTATAACATTCTTAGATGGAGTATAGGTAGAAATATTTCCACATAAAATTTAGATAGCATAATAGTATAATCAGCCTTTCCCACTGTTGGGACTCAGGCCTCCTCTCAAGGAGAGGGATTGGGCTTCAATCTACCACGCGGACCCAGTGAGGGTTGGTGAATGTCACATGTCTCCGAATTTTTGGTTCTAGGACATGCCGGTTTCCTCACGATGTTTTTCTTCACCGTTTTTGAGAGCAGTGGTGATGAAATAAATTACACATGCGCCTGGCTTGGTTTGAACCCGTGACCTATAACTCATAAGTTGGGGCCATTACCACTCGGCCACCACTGCTCTCATCATCATCATCTTCCTGCCCTTGTCCCATCTTATTTGGGGTCGGCGCAACACTTTTTTTCTTCCATTCTATCCTGTCAACCGTCATACTATCACTAACTTCCTTTTCTTTCATATCACTGTTCACACAATCTATCCATCTTTTCTTTGGCCTCCCTCTCCTTCTCCACCCATCCACATGTATACTCATAACTCTTTTAGTAACATGTGTTTCATCTCTCCTCTTTACATGACCATACTAAAACAAACGATTCCCCTTCAACTTTTCAGTCACGGGCGACACTTTCATCCTGCTCTCAAAATTTAGATATTAATGTAAAATTAAAGTCATGAAATTTGATAAGATCTGTTCATTCATGAGTGATCTCTCCAAACCATTGTACACAGTTTCATTTAGCATAATAATAACATTTTCTACTCGACTGTCTAAGTTATGCTTCACTAAATTCCTACAATTTGTCAGACTCCATTATCTTGATTACAATTTCGAACGTCTTGGAAATAATTCCCTATGTTTTTTAAGTACTATATTTCAAGAACTATCAAACCCAAAGAGCTGTAAATAGTAACAAATTTGGTATAATTTGAAACTAGACTGATTGACTCTTACTTTAGGACTAGTTAAAGCTCAATATTTTTAAAAAATAATTTGCTCAAAAATTTCGAGGTTTTGCTAGCACTCCGTAGTTAGCACTCACTGGTCTATCAAAACTGCAAATTTAATTTAAATCCAATGGCATCTGAAAAACAATAAAACAATGTTTATTTTATCTCCACAATATATTTGTTCGGATAGATTGTGGAGATAAATAAACAATTTTTACATCACACATTACACATCCCAAAAATGCCTAAAATGCTTTAAATCCCCGCCGCTTCTTCAGTTTAATTATTGTTAAAGCTATTTTTTCGAAGTAATCGGTTTCTTATTCTAACAAAATTATTTATTGAATTAAAAGGAATCCTATAAATTTATAAAGCTCCTAAAGATAGCGCTGATTGTGAAAAATATAATGAACAGAAGATTACTTATGCTTAATAATAATAAAAAATATAACGATAATTTATTTTATATAATCTCTAAAGAAATGCAAATATCAATACATTTTGTCCCAAACATCTGTTCCGTGGCTCCAAGTACTTATTCAAGTTTACACAGTTCTGTCTATACTTAAACACCTCCCTACACAATATGTTTTTCACGTAAAATATCTTCTTTTCGTAAGAGCTGACACGCTTGATACATGTGCGTAAAAGTTTATCACACGCGGCCATTTACTACTAGGTACTGAACATTATTTATGAGCAACTGTTATTGAATAAGAGGAAGGAAAAACCCCATTTGATACTCTTAGAGAGCTTTATATCCATTCCAGTAGACAAAGAAGTATTCGTAAAGACCAAAACCACTGGTACGGACCCCGGTCTTCCCAATCTTTCCATATGGCGCCGAGATTTGGACATTAAAAGCTGCAGACCGCAAACGCATTTACACTTTTGAGATGTGGCGCTGGAGAAGCATGCTCCGTATATCTTGGACAGCATTTCGGACCAACGTGTCCATATTGCGAGAACTAAAAATCTGCTCGCGGTTGTTGTCAGCGTGTCTACACAAGATACTACAATACTTCAGGCCAGGAAAGATGGTGGCGATCTTGAAAGGCTTATCATGACCGATAAAATGGATGGGAAACGGCCTCGTAGACGCAGCCTGATACGTTGGTCTGACCAGATCCGCATCGCTCTTGACTCTACGCTATCAATGCCCTTCACACCGCCAGAGACACAAAAAGATGGAAAAATATCATTCGAATGAAAGTGATGAAGCAGTAAGGTCACGACCCTCAGCATTGAGGAGTACGACGCAAGGAGGAGGAGACAAAGAAGAATACAGTTTGTCAGTTGCTACCGTATCCTGCATCGTATTTGTTATGAATGGTGTTTAAATAAAACGTAAATGCAGCCAGCCAGAATTTTGACACTTCATAATTTACTTCAAAATTTAAAAAGTCAAAAAAGTGTAATAATTGAAGGCTTGCAAATATACGACGACAATTTTTATCAAAAACTTTTAAGGGTTTAAAAAAACACGTATTTCCTGGAACAAATTTTGTAAAATATTCAAGTAAATCACGGAATTCAAAGTCAAAGTCAAAGTTTTTTATTTCACATAGACCTACATGGGCACTTATAAAACGTCAGAAGCGTGAACCGTGCACTAGGTTCCAAATTGGTCGTTTCCTATGGAGAAGAACCGGCAAGAAACTCCATGGTTACTCTTTAAAAAAAAAAAATTGTAGTTACAATATTTCCATACACAGCATATGTAGATATTATGTAAGGACTGTAGACTGGTCAATATTGTACTATAAAGTACAATAAAAATAATCATAAATTATAATAATCATATATCATAATTACCAAATGTTAACAAAGTTTTCAAGCGTTATCTCTGTTTTTTTGCATTGCTTTTTCGTCAAACATCGCGTTGAATTGTTAAATGATGTAACTAGCTTTTAAACCATGCTCGATGTTGATAATAGGCGACTGAAAAAGGACCCCAATAAAGAATTTAGCCATATTAGCTGATTTAATTTTCTAGTATCATTTGTGAGTGAAGTTCAATTTGTAAGACACATTTTGCCATCTACTGGCTGTACAATCATTAATAATTTCAATTATAATAAATCGTAGAATAAAAGCAAGGTTATTATGCTAATAAACATCAAATACAAAATTACCCCTCCCTCAATTTAAAATAATAAAAAAAACTCAAACAGTCTATTCCAATTTTCTTTTCATCAAAGTCTGTGTATCCACAATTCCATAATTTAAATGTAGGAATGAAAAAAGAAAAAATATTCGAATAATGAACGTGTATTGTTTAAAATAAATACCAGTGTTGGGGAATTTCATTAGGTATTCGAATGAGAAAATCTGTTGAATTATTCAGTACATTCTGTTATTCTTTGTGATGTTAAAGTCACACAAGAAATAGAATCACAAAGAGAAGTCATTTTGTGAATTCGTTTTATAAGTATCTATCAGTTACCATCATCTTCATTTCAGAAAAACGTCCACTGCTGGTCACAGGTCTCCCACAAGTGTCGCCACAATAACAGGTCTTGTGCGTCTCACATCCATCGGGTCCCCGCGAACCGTACCCAGTTGTCAGTCCCCTTATGGGAGTTTCTAGAACCTTTTGGCCCTATTGCCAACCTGTTCTGCGAGCAATGTGTTCTGCTCATTGCCACTTAAGTTTGGCGATTCTTCGGGCTGCGTCCGTAACATTAGTTCTTCTGTGGGTATCTTTATTTTTGATCCAACAATGCAAAAAAACTAAGGCTCGTTGTGACCGACCAGGTTTCGTAACCGTAAATAGTATTTAAGAGTATAAACACAAATTTAGAATTTGAAATCAGTTGTCTAATTCCTTAGCTCATTCCATATCAATTCTAAGGAGATAAGATTATGTATAGTGCCAATTTTTTTTTTTTATATAGGTACTGACATTTTAAACACACGTTCCGATAATATCGCATGGTCACGTAAACATGTCTGTGCCTAAAGCGAGCAAAATGGGCATTTTGCGCACTTGTAAAGAAAAAAAAGACCTAGGGGCCCAGTCGACATTGTGTCTTTTTACAAGCTTTTTATTAGCTTGCAATGTAACTATGTATATTTGGCTCAAATCTTGCAACTCAATTTTGAATCAGATATCTTCAACAGCTGAAATTTTGTGTACGCGTTTAGATGACAATGCATGGTAAGCTGTGTAACGTAATTTTAAATCCAATATGGTGGGACACCCAAGATGGCGGACTAGTTATTTCTAATGTACTCTAACAATAAGGGTATAAAATGAAAGAGCTTGCTGAGAACAACATGAAAAATAACATGAAATTACTCTAAATCTGATAGGTTTAGTATAATATGCTTATCTTAAACCTGTCAGATATAGACAGACACAGATATTCTTTATTGTACACACAAAAAAAACTTAACCTTAATACATTGTGTTGATAAGGCAAGTAAAAAGGCGAGCTTAACTCAACAATGAGTTTTCTCCCAGCAAACCTTTGAGTGACAGAGAGAGATCACGTTCGAGGGTGGAATCCAGTGTACAACATAAACCCACATAAATACCTTATATACATACCTCTTAAAGACGTCCAGAGAAGGGCTGTCGCGAAGGAAATGTCAGTAAAGGAGTCATCATAGCGGCTGGAAGTGTGACGCGGTGTACGAAGAATAAGAAAATTGATAGTGCGACAGGGTTTACCCCTTGGCATGAGATACTCAAAGCGTTCACGAAGGTATTGAGGAGCATTGGGATTGTGCAGGATTGTAAAGAGAAGGGATGTTTTCGTATAATATGGGTATCAAATGAAAGGTAAAATACTAAAAGTAATAAATAAAAGTTTTCTTTTATGCCTCAAAGAGATTTCAGTATAATTTGTTGAAGGGCCAAGTTAGGGCCGATGTCTGCCAGGGTTGCAGTATTGTTCCAAAGAAGCACCCAGGGCGAAAAATTTATTTGATAACAACCTCAAAAATATAAACATAAATATTCTTATTTAAGTATTTTAAAAACGGCAAAAAAGATACAAACACTGTAATAAATGAATAGTCAATTTGATACAAAGTTCTTTTCATCTCTTAGTACTAACTTTTTATAATGAAATCCAGTATTTAATTATCGACTGGCCTGTTGGTCTAATAGTTAGTGGCCCTGACTGCTATGCCGGAGGTGGTGGGTTCGATTCCCACCCAGGACAAATGTTTGTGTGATGAGCATGATCATTTATACTGTGTCTGGGTGTAATATATCTATATATGTGTTTAGAAATACATAAGTATGTTTATCAGTTGTCTAGTACCCATAACACAAGCTCTGCTTAGCTTGGGACTAGACGGCGTTGCGTGATAGTTGTGGAATATTAATATTATTAATATTTGATTTTACATGAAAGTAATAAGTAGCTAAGCCATTTTAAGACTCATGATGACAACACTTAGGTACAGTCACCGTCCATATTATTGCTCCAACGACTCTGGATACTTGCCAAAGACGGAAACCGGTATCCAAGAGTGACATTACTATTTGTATCTGGTTTCTATAACATAAAACTAATCGCCTGAAAGCTTCTTCGAAATCTATACATATTTTTATTATAATAAAACAGTAAAATTCTTTTGTGATGGTATTAGTTGGCGCAAAAACTACTGAACCGATCCTGTTCAAATTTTGCATACATAATCCTTATAGGTCAGGGCAACTGATAGGCTATAAACTATCACGCTATTTGCTATGTGGGGTGAGCAATAATCCAAAATGTAGGTATTGAACGACATTTGCCGCGAGTTCAATTCCCAGCTACAGTTAAAAATTTTGACATTATTTTGTCTTATTTTTTTGTATTAAAATAACTTTTACCATTTTTTCAAAATAAAATTGACATTTCTATTCGATATCTTCTAAATATTTTGTAAAAACTAATCAAAACACATAATAAAATCAAAGCGACGAGTAAAATCACGTACTATAATGTTACATTATTCCATTTAGCTGCAAATTTAACTTCTAAAACGAAAATCATCACGCTATCATCGTTAGGGAGCCAACCAGTCAATTATGACGTTTATATAAGAACGTCTATTTTATAGCTTATTCATCGAAGACCGCAGCACAGTGGTTTCGTAACTAGACTTTCATGTAATGTGAAGGTGGTTCAAATCCCATACGGCTCTCTTAGGAGAAATTTTTGTTGTATTTTGTCATCGTGAATAAGATTTTTTTATATATTATTGCATGCTTACAATTTTTTTTTTTATAAATCTACGTATATAATATATCTGTAGAAATTTTTAGTGAAGTGCGTATTATTAATTTTATCGATGTAGATAACTTTTATACATTTAAATTGTTGGAATTGGAACTTGATAATTGTCTTACTTAGGCTTTGTTTCATCGCAATGAAACAAAGCATATGAAAGACAAACGGTATGAAATCAAAGTTTTCGAGAAGTAAAATATGACATCATAAGCAATTCAGATACTCGCAACGCCATCTAAAGACTCAAAGTAGAAATAATGATGACAATGACGGTTGAACTTCATATTAAATTTGATAGATGGCATTGCGTATTTTACGTAATTTTCAAAGTGGCAGAAGAATGGCCATCGCCCACGTTTACAGTTATGGTTAAACTGGTGTAAGACGAAGGCATTTTTAACAATCCTACTGCTTATTTTTATTATATTTTTCGCATTATAGTAACAAGCTAATTGACCGTGATTATTCAAGGGATACCATCCAAAGACGATAAAAGTAAATAGCTATATGTATTTAATTATTCACTTTAAAATAACACGGCCACATTTTCGGAAGGGGTTACAGGGTACCTTGCGTTGGATGGTCCCCAGGTGTACCGATGACCTGGTGAGGATCGCGGGAATCCGATGGATGAGAGGCTCACAGGACCGGTCATTATAGCGACACTTGGGGAGGTTTATGTCCAGCAGTGGACGTCTTTCGGCTGAAATAATAATGATGATGATGGCACCTTTTTTCTTTTTTTAAGGGTGGAAATCATCCAATGACTTCTCCCGCTCTGGTTGGAGCGGGCGGACGTGTCAATCTTTTACTGACTTTTTTTTTTCCGGTGGGAAAATCATCTTATGACATCCCCCGCTCTTGGGCGGGGCGGGAGATAGTGTCAGAATCTTTTACTGACTAAAACTACACCTGTGTCTATCACTACGCGCTGTTGAGGATTGGGCTCGATCCGGTCAACTACAGGACTGCTAGCTACCTATTGCTCGACGTCCAGAAGCCCGCGTCTACCGTGATTGGTAGTCGGGGTCGGAATCTCGGCTCGGCGTGAGGCCGTTCGTTCCCTAACGCGTGCGGCCTCCGCCTTCGCTAGCATTAAGGCTTTGCAGAAGGAGGCGAACGCCTGCCATTACTTCTCGCTCTGGATCAGAGCCCGGCGCGAGAGGTCACTGACGCCGATTACCTCCACGAGGACACGGCGGTGCTCCGCCCTTGCAGGGCACATCTCCACTGTGTCCTCCGGCATGATGGCACCTTGCGGATTAATAATGGTGTGTTTTATTATTTACAGTCACTGCTTCATATAAAACGGGATCGAATGTGTTTTTCTGATCACAGTTCGACAACGTATAATGTATCTCAGATTCCTTGCTGCCTTACGTCGATATCTGGACGTTACCTCTTTGCAATGAGTGGTGACCAACACTGGAACACCCCTTTAAGGGAGGCCAGTCTCAGGGATAACACTTATCGGCTGCTACATTTGTTAACCGTAATTTCATTGTTTTATGGATAAGCTCAGGACTGTTGTGGGTGTTTCGAACGGTTTCTGTTCTGGGTTCGGTTGAAAGTACCCTGATATTA
The DNA here is from genome assembly GCA_949316375.1 of Mythimna vitellina. Lineage (NCBI taxonomy): Eukaryota > Metazoa > Arthropoda > Insecta > Lepidoptera > Noctuidae > Mythimna > Mythimna vitellina. The sequence goes on along the minus strand of OX438703.1, from coordinate 7,503,232 downwards.
CCATTTTGTGAATCGCCTGGAGGACTCGGTGTAGCATGCGGTGGAGGTCTATCCATCTTGAGTGAACTGCCGTGTCCTCATAGAGGCAATCGGTGTCAGTAATTTCTCGGTTTGGCCATCAATATGCGAGTTCGATTGAACGGGGATACACGCGCACAAGTTTTCGCCGTAGTTCATTCATAAGTTGGAGACTCTTAGGTAGTTCCCACTATGGAAAAATCATTTGTCTTATATACGGGGATATTAATTAAATACACACCAAAATATCCTAGGTAAATGAACAAGTAATTCTAACGCTTAAAATGATCAAACTGCAATAATCAATGCAAGCATGCTCTCGCAAATTCTTCATAAGTACTGTCGTGGAAGAAGATAGTTGATGATTTATTTATTTATTTATTTAATCCTTTATGCACAAATGTACAGCGGCGGACTTAATGCCTGCCGGATGATGATGGTAGTTTAGGGATTCACTTAAGGCTTTTCACTATCAGTGCACGTTATCCAGCTGAAGGTCGGTGTCCCAATCATGCTCCTTCGTTTACCTCTATCAAAGCTGTCTAACTGCTTAAACTCTTCAGTGAAAAGTTATTAAGGCGAAAATTGTTATGGGAAATAACTCTTTCGATCAATCTTGCAGCCCTAGCAGACATCGGCCCTAGACGGCCCTATCCATTTGCTGAAATCTCTTTGAGTCGCGCGTAGAATACTACGCGCCGTCGATTCAGGACTGCTTTGACCAGACGGCCGGACAGCACCACCGCAATCCCGTGTTTGCAATGGCTGGGAATTGCCTTGCGGCTTCCAACACCCGGAGCGTCCCTTGCAGCGACCGCTGAGGAGTCAGGATGTCCTATCCCTCATAGTTTCAGCCACCTTCTTTGATCGTAGTGCGTCACTGAAGGAGGCTACTGGTTGTCATTTTCTCCACCAATCGCCCCCATAAGGACAAGGCGGCGCCGGCTCTCCGACCAAGCGGGACTGACTTCCACCGTATGCTTCATCCTATTCTCCGGGTGATTCGCACAATGGTGAGACCCGAGTGTTTCTTCCCGCTGAATTCGACACAGATACCTTCCGAAACACCCACAACCGGTGAGTCCTGCACAAAAAGAGGATGCCGTGACGCCTCTGTAGACACTTCTCAAAGACAGGCATTACCGCTGCGATTTGATTGTGGCGTGCTCACTGTGGTGAGGGGTTAAAATCATACAATGTTGTTTTACCAGAACATAAACCAGAAACATACATAAACTAATGAGTTTTCCCTTGGGGTAGGCAGAAATGCCAACTGCTACGACCCATACTCTTTCTATTCATTGACGTTCATACATCTGGATCTGGACGAGTACATAACATGTTTCCTGAAGGTAATTTGTGTTTTTAACCGACTTCTAAAAAAGGAGGAGGTTCTCAATTCGGATATTTTTACCTTTAACCGTTTTATGTTAAAGTACAATAAATTATTGCGATGCTTTCGGAATGAATTGCAAGCACAGAGTGATTGTACAGTTTTACGAACTTAACGCAGACGAAGTCGCGGGCAACAGCTAGTACAAAATAATATTGAAAAGACAGATTATTACACTTTGTTAGCGTTAAATGATCGAGTGTACACTTTGTTAGAGAATCAAAGTAAGATATTACTAACACTAGCTTCTGCCAGCGGCTTCGCCCGCGTTTCATCCCCTTGGGGAGTATTTTTTTTTTATTGGGTGGGAAAATCATCTTATGACAAAACCCGCTCTTGGGCGGAGCGGGAGATAGTGTCAGACTTTTACTGACTAAAAACCCACTCCTGTTCCTTCGTTGCCTTCGTCCCAGGGCCCCGGGTTTCGCTTTCACACTACCCGTGGCCCCAGTAGGCTTTGACCCTGCTGGGCCAAGGGTGAGTTTTGGGAAATCCTCTCTTAGTGCTCATCTACGTTATGAAAGGAAGCTTTGTGCAAAATTTCACGCTCCTTTTCCCCGTAGTTTCAGCTGTGCGTTCATATGAACAGACTGACATATGTCAGTCAGTCAGTTTCTCCTTTTATATGTATAGATAAGTAACCCGTCAAACCTAAGTAATATATGAAACATGGGCAGGAACACCATGACCATTCATAAATGTATGTGTATTTATAGGAAACAAATAACACTCAAGAATGGTGTTACTGACAAGAAATAGTAATCATGTATTATTCTCAGATTTATTATCATCATCATCATCATCTTCCTGCCCTTGTCCCATCTTATTTGGGGTCGGCGGAACACGTTTTTTTCTTCCATTCTATCCTGTCAACCGTCATACTATCACCAACTTCCTTTTCTTTCATATCGTTGTTCACACAATCCATCCATCTTTTCTTTGGCCTCCCTCTCCCTCTCCACCCATCCACATGTATGCTCATAACTCTTTTAGTAACATGTGTTTCATCTCTCCTCTTTATCGAATCGTTTGTCTGGGTATGGTCATGCCATACCCAGACAAACGATTCCCCTTCAACTTTTCAGTCACTGGCGCCACTTTCAAACTTCCTCTAATATATTCATTTCTCACTTTATCCATTCTCGTCACACCATACTTCCATCTCAACATTCTCATCTCCGCTACATGCAATGTTTTTTCATCCGTCTTTTTCACAGCCCAACATTCTGATCCATACAGTATGACAGGTCTTATCACGGACTTATAGATTTTACCCTACAACTTGGGGGGCATCCGTGGGTCACAAATTGTTCCAGTGATCTGTCGCCATTTCATCCATCCTGTATTGATCCGATGTGATACGTCTCGGTCTACCTCACCATCTCCTTGGATAAGCGACCCGAGGTACAGAAAGTCGGTATTTATTATAACCCTCACAACCATCTAAAAACTAATTCTGAAAAAGAAAAAAAAATATTCTTGGAGTGGCTCCAGCACAGTTTACTAGTAGAGTTTTTATTTTTCTTGTTTTAGTACTTTTGTTTTGAATCCGAAATCTTATTCCTGGGCTCCTGGCTTCTTATATTCAACCGTTACAAAAAAAAAACATTACGTAATTTAATTGACCATTTTGTGCTTGATCAGATTTCCGATATATCTGTTCTGGAGCGTCACAATGCCATTATATGATGCCATAAATATAGGGTCTTATAAAAGATATCTGAAGTCTGCAATAACGACAGTAGGACAGGCACATAAAATAGTTATTAGGTACGATAAGAAGTTTACTGGTAGTAAATAAATAACATTGTTATCACAAATAAATACCAATAACTAATAATAATATTCCACAACTATCACACAACGTCGCCTAGTCTCAAACTAAGCAGAGCTTGTGCTATGCGTACTAGACAACTGATAAACATAGCATAGTCGGCCTTATAACGTTCCCACTGTTGGGACTCAGGCCTCCTCTCTAGGAGAGGGAATGGGCCGTAATCCACCACGCGGGCCCAGTGCGGGTCGGTAAACATACTTATATATTTCTAAATACATACATATTAAAGATAAATTAGGCCCATACACAGAATAAATGATCGTGCTCATCACACAAACAATTGTCCTGGGTGGGAATCGAACCCATGACCTCCGGCATAGAAGTCTGGACATCTAACCACTACAACAACAGGCCAGTCATTCATTAGGCAGTCAATCTTCATTGAATAAATGAAAAAAAAATAACTCAAATACGCTTCTTCATTATTTTCAATGAAGTGTTCACAGTCAACCGTCGCGATGTCAGGAACTGTTTCTTGTCTGGTATTAATGGTACAGAGAAGTGTTGAATCGTTATGGATGATAAAAAGAAAATTGTGAAAGAGTTTTTTTATTACTGCCTCGCTTCAAACGGCTGACGATTTGTATCCTTCGTTGGCAGGAATCGACTTTTTGCCCGTTTCAGCCTGTTACCCTCTCTGTGACGCCAAAAACGTAACATAATTTTGGCTGTATACCAATAAAAAGATTTTAGCCATTATGGTGAAAAAACCAGTCAAGTGCAAGTCGGACTCGCGCATCGGGAGTTCCATACAAACTCATCTATGTAAATCGTTCGATTTTCGAGTCTCGAAGATTTTTCTGAATCGCAAATAGTAACAATTTTGTGAATGTTGTTTGTACCATGAGACCTTGCTTCTTGTCAAATTCCAGTATTGTAAGTCAACGGGAAGTGCCATATATTATGTGTATTGATTTCTTTGAAATTGTCTAAATATGCGCCTAAACGGAGCATACATGGCCTTATTTTTAGATTGCGTAGACTTGGAAATTTAATTTTTTCGCTGGGTAAAGGGTCAACTGTCAAAAAGCTGCAGAACTGAGTATTTGGTACTAATTTCACTTTGCATAATATCTCCAAGACATTGACAGACGGACAACAAGATGACCTTGTAAATGTACTGTTTTCACGAACTGAAGTATGGAATCTTAAAAATAAAGTTAGCAATTAATTATCCAATTAAAAATTAACCACAACATGATGAACCTGACTGAACCTTTTGTATTGGGTTTCCAAATTAAACTTTGTTGTTGAAACTATAAAATTATGACCAACAATTATGAATGATTCATGTAATTGAATGGCAGATCAATCACAATTTTGTTTCAATTTATAATTTTATTTTATTTTATGCTCTATAAAATGCCATAATACTACATGAAAGAGGTAACATGCATACATTTTCATTCATTAAACCAAACAGTGCATCACCCACTTAGTTTACATCGCGGTCGTTGACGTGAAAACCCTCGTTTTATATATACCTTGCTGTATGTTCCCAGTTCACCAACTTTTGATTTATGTGACCTCGTTTTAGACGAGGCTTTATAGGTGAGCGAATTTAACAATGATCCAGAAATTGAGCTGCTTCTGAAACCTATTTAAGTGAGATTTTGTCTGAAGTAATAACTTTGTAGGGAGCCATTTATGAATACTAAACAATGTACTTAATGAGCTTTTATTATAATGATTACATTGTAATTCGCTAAGTGTATGTTTGTAGCTGTTAACAATGTTCATTTTATAAAGTAATACTGGTCCTTAACCTAGGGACTTGTTCGTCAACACGCTTCTGCAAAACTCGCAAGTGGTCGCGAGTTTCACAGTAATGAGTTGACGAACAAGTCAAACCAGGCGGCAACTGTATCTTAGAGACCGGAGTTGTTGTTGTTGTAATACATTCATTTTTGGATTTTTGTATTTTTCTTTATAATGAACTAGCTTCTGCCAGCGCAGAAGCCTGTGTGAAAGTAGGTTTCTCCATACAAATTTGGAGTCCAAAATTTGTATGGAGACGACTTTCACTTAGGGGGTAAATTGGAAAATTCTCTCTTAGTGCTTGTGCAAAATTTCACGCTCTTAGTCGAAGCAGTTTCGGCTGTGTGTTGATATATCAGTCAGTTAGTTAGTTAGTCAGTTTCTCCTTTTATATTTATAGATAAACTCAAAAACAACTGGACCGTTTTTCAAAATTTCTTTATCAGTAGAAAGTTACTTTGTCACTAAGTAACATAGGCATAAGCGTTTAGGGGTAGGATATTTTCTATTATCACGCGGGCGAAGGCGCTGGTAAAAGCTAGTTAGTTATAACTAAACAGAATTTACAGAAACGTTTGGAACCGTGCGCTAGCTTTTGATGTTTTATATGTGCTCATGTAGGCCTATGTGAAATAAATAATTTTGTGTTGAGTTGAGAAATTTTAATTTTTACTGAGACCAGAGGCCCTACCCCGAGCTCTTAACGCGATCCATCTGACGACCTTAATTGAACTGCACCCCTAACCAAGTTGATAATCTGCAATCGTTAACGCTAGTCGAAAACTAATCAAATGTATTGGAATGACATCATCTCACTGTTAAGTCACGTTGTCAGAACAAACGAATAGAAAATTCGTAGCTAAGTTCACATCGTTCAAAATGATAGAATGAATTGGTATCGTTTCTACAATGTTCAACGGTACATCCTTTGTTATAACCATATTGACGTTGTAGGAACGCTCGCCATAGACTAGAGAATAGGTCGTTTTTCCCGACTCAGGCGCGTCAACATGGCTACCAACTTATCGTTTTCTACAATTGCTGACACCGAGGCGTTATCGGTTGGAGAACGGAATTCAACAGAAAAGGTTGTAACTTAACTAGGGGGGGCTGTCAAATGATGGTTATGATGTCATAATGAAGTTATACATTCAGTCAAAAAAGTATCGGGAATGGATGATTTGTTTATGGTTCCAAATTCAAATTTTTGTTTTTTTGTAGTTGATAGATTGGCACAACTGTTTTCCATTTTGGCGCGGAGTTTGAGTTGCATCTGTTATTTATATTAAATACAGTGCTGGTTTTAGTAATATCATATATAGTGTGTATTGCGAATTTGATAATGGACAAAAATATCGAACGAAGAGTTTGTCTTAAATTTTGCATCGCCAATGGAATTTCGTGTTCGGAGTCACTGAAAATGTTACAGAACGCTTACGGTGAATCGACTTTATCAAAAACTCGTGCTTATGAGTGGTTCAAAGCGTTCAAAAGCGGTCGAGATGTGATGGAAGATTTGCCTCGCTCTGGTAGGCCGTCAACGTCTGCAACTGAAGTTAACATCGCAAAAGTGAAGAAAATTGTGACTGAAAATCCCCATTCAACTCTGAGAGAGATAGCCGCCGAACTTTCTGTATCTCACGAGTCGATCCGTACCATTTTAACTAATCATTTGGGTATGAAACATGTTGCTGCTCGGCTAGTCCCAAAAGATCTGAATTTTCTCCAAAAACTCAATCGCATGAAAGTCGCTGAGGACATGCTAGAACGAGTCAGTTCGGACCCAACATTCATGAAACGCATTGTTACTGGTGACAAGACGTGGGTTTACGAGTTTGACATGCAAACTAGTCAACAAGCTTCGGAGTGGCGCCTTCCAACTGAACCGAAACCGAAAAAACCATGCCAAAGTCGATCAAAAGTCAAAGTCATGTTGACTGTTTTCTTTGACTATCGCGGTGTTGTGCACTCTGAATTCTTACCGGAAGGTCTAACGGTAAATAAAGAATATTATTTGAGCGTTATGCGGCGTTTAAGAGAGCGAATTCGACGAAAAAGGCCAGATTTGTGGAAAGAAAATTCTTGGATTTTGCACCACGACAATGCGCCTTCGCACAAGGCTATCATTGTGAACGAATTTTTGACCAAACACTCAACAAATACCATCCAGCAACCACCATATTCACTAGATATGGCTCCTGCTGACTTTTTTCTTTTTCCTAAACTCAAATTACCACTTCGTGGCACCCGTTTTCAATCGATAGAAGACATAAAGGAGAATTCGCGGCGAGAACTGAACTCAATTCCGGAAGCAGCGTTTAAAAAATGTTTTGATGAATGGATTATTCGTTGGCGCAAGTGTATCGTTTCTAAAGGAGCATACTTTGAAGGTGATAAAATAAATTTGGATGAATAACAGACATTTTGTGTATTATTGATCTTTTCCCGGTACTTTCTTGACAGAGTCGTAAGCTTGTCAGGCAATGAGGGGTTGTTTTACTCCCGCATCCAGTTGTGTCTAATGGCCGCTATTACCTGCCGTGACCTGTGTTTTATTTAGTGTCGGTAGTGTCTAACTTGTGACCTTTTTTAAATATTTTTGAAAAAAAATATAACATAGTGTAAAAATTATTGGAACCGATTCAGTTACTGATTCTAAACAAACTATATTCAGATTTCGCATATACTAAAAATAATGTTGTATTATGGTGTATAGCTCTATCCCTATTTCATGCTCGCGCGCCTGACATTTTAACACATCAAGATGCAAGAACGAAATGAAACGTCAATTGAAACCATAAGTACAAAGAATGCAAATGAAAGCGGTTCTCGTTAGTTGAGTTCAGGATGCGAACTCCGTCTCCCTCCGGGGCGACAAGTTGATGGAAATGGAAGGAAATTGGAAGCTTGCGGTGACTTCAAGCTTAAATTTGCTGAACATTGAATGTGAACGATTTCTAAGTACTCGTATTGAAATTGGTTTACTTCTACTTGGAGTGCTGTTATATGACTTTTTATTTTATTTATTTACAGTTTTAGTGTGTTGAGAAACGGTCCAAAAATACTTTCTTATGTGTTCTAGTTGAAATACAAATGTAAACGTGACCTATTTTCAGAACAATATTTAAGAAAAAGAACTCTCAAAAAATATAAAATCAGTAAAAAAAAAACATTAAAAATATGAAAAAAAAAAATACTGAGCAAATTCATTAGCAGTTTTATACGTCAACTATTTCGTTACAAGGATTTTGTATACCCTTCGGACTATCACCGACCTCCCTTGTCTCGCTCTACATTCTTTCTGCCAGTATTTTAATTAGTGAAGCATTTCTCCATTGCGGCCTCTTCCGTGGATCCGCATATTTTATAACGTACCGAAGCAAGATTTTGTTAAAATTCAGTAAAAGGTTTGTTATTTTAATGAACAGTAGACGCAGTGAATTAAACTTCGTTTTAGGAATTGGGCTTAGAGTTCACTGATCATATTTTTTGTGCAGAAACACAAATCACGAATGACAAATTAGTTTTTAGCTTTTGCCAGTGGCCTCGCTCGCGTGAAGGTAGAAAATATATAGTTATACACACTTAGTGTTAAAGAATCATTCTATTGTAAGATAGTAGATTATCTGACTGGGGGATAAAGCGGTGTCTTAGAGTCGCGGGCGGTATGTTGAATTTCGAACAAAACGTAGGTTAATAAGTATCAGTAGAATTCTAAGGGGCATTTCCAACGCTCGGATCCTATACTGGAGCAGGCCTTCTACAGTGGCTCCTGCTCAATCTAAAGGGCCAAGAGGCTTCCTACCGGAGGCGTTACGTGGGGATCGTACGGCCCATGGCTCTTTACGGAGCGCTGGTTTAGGTGCGTTCGCTGCAGAAGCGACTGGCCAGCAAACTGAACGCGTCCCTGAGGGTTATGGCCATTACGATGTTGCGGGAATACCGGACGGTCTCCTGAGAGGCGACGAGTCTCTTTGCCGGCCTGCGGTCTGTGTGATTTGGAGGCAACATTCCCTGCATACATGCATGACTTGCGCATAGGGATGCTATACCTGGGCAAAACTCCGATTCCATGACGAATTGCGGTATAACGGACAAAGTTTAGGCGGGATCTCATGGTGGTGTAGAGTGAGCAACTGCCACAACCCAGCGCTGGGCATAATACAATAGCGATTGAATTCAGATTCAATTAACTGTAAATCATGTTTGAATCATGTCTTCTCTGTAAAACCGTAATGAGAGGGATTTAAAAAGTTCCTTGGAAAATTGAAAAGACGATTGAATTTTGCCGTTTAAACCCGGTCAGGTAGTTCATCTGACAGACTCGTATTAATCTACTTGATTGATCTCGCTGTCAGTACCTGCACCAAATTCGTTTGGAATCAAAAAGATTCGTTATCTACTATTCGTTTACTTAGATTGATATATCACAAACAGAGCTCGTGATTTCTTTACGGCCCCGGTAGCCAAGTTACGATCGTTTCGTTTGCGTCGAACGCCTCGAGTAAGCCACGCCTCCGATTACTTTGTTCTGACCACGTGACTGAGCGTTGAGATGACGTCATAAAAACTCAAACTCAGATGATAGTAGATTTATTTTCTGCACCTAAATATTTATGTATTTGGCTTTGAATGTGAACAAGTAAAAACACTAATAAATTGTAGCCCACTAAAAGTTTACTGTTCAAAGCGAGTGAGTTAAACTTATCTCGAGGTGCGTCAAACTGAATGCTTTAGTCAAGTTAAACAGAACCAATAAACCCTGAACACCTTGAGTAATCACTGGCACTCTTCACCCCGAGTTGTGGTTAACTTAAATAGTGAAGAAAAGAGGTGAAATCTTTCACACTTTGCTATAATATAACAAGGCCATAATTTAAGCATCTGTCAAACAGAAATTGATGTCTGTTTTAGCTCAGTGTTGTACACAATTAACTCTTGAATGAAGTTGTGAAATACAATACCCATATTCAAGTAACCCCTTATTATATTATTATCTCGACTATATTGATCTATTAAAATACTACGACATAGAAATTGAGAACACACGTGGTTTTCTAACTAATATTATTCCTTAGCAAAATCCTACTCGTATAATTTAGAATTTTTTATTTGTATTTATTTAAACTTCATACACAGGCGGACTTAATGCAACAAGGCATTCTCTACCAGTCAACCTTTGAGTTAAAAAAGACAAAACTGTGGTAAGCTTGCACAATAAACAGATAACAGATACTATTCAAACAGAAAAATAAAATAAAAAGTAATTTATTTATAACTAGCTGTTGCCCGCGACTTCGTCTGCGTTAAGTTCGTAAAACTGTACAATCACTCTGTGCTTGCAATTCATTCCGAAAGCATCGCAATAATTTATTGTACTTTAACATAAAACGGTTAAAGGTAAAAATATCCGAATTGAGAACCTCCTCCTTTTTTAGAAGTCGGTTAAAAACACAAATTACCTTCAGGAAACATGTTATGTACTCGTCCAGATCCAGATGTATGAACGTCAATGAATAGAAAGAGCATGGGTCGTAGCAGTTGGCATTTCTGCCTACCCCAAGGGAAAAGTCATTAGTTTATGTATGTTTCTGGTTTATGTTCTGGTAAAACAACATTGTATGATTTTAACCCCTCGCCACAGTGAGCACGCCACAATCAAATCGCAGCGGTAATGCCTGTCTTTGAGAAGTGTCTACAGAGGCGTCACGGCATCCTTTTTTTTGCAGGACTCACCGGTTGTGGGTGTTTCGGAAGGTATCTGTGTCGAATTCAGCGGGAAGAAACACTCGGGTCTCACCATTGTGCGAATCACCCGGAGAATACGACGGAGCATACGGTGGAAGTCAGTCCCGCTTGGTCGGAGAGCCGGCGCCGCCTTGTCCTTATGGGGGCGATTGGTGGAGAAAATGACAACCAGTAGCCTCCTTCAGTGACGCACTACGATCAAAGAAGGTGGCTGAAACTATGAGGGATAGGACATCCTGACTCCTCAGCGGTCGCTGTAAGGGACGCTCCGGGTGTTGGAAGCCGCAAGGCAATTCCCAGCCATTGCAAACACGGGATTGCGGTGGTGCTGTCCGGCCGTCTGGTCAAAGCAGTCCTGAATCGACGGCGCGTAGTATTCTACGCGCGACTCAAAGAGATTTCAGCAAATGGATAGGGCCCTCTAGGGCCGATGTCTGCTAGGGCTGCAAGATTGATCGAAAGAGTTATCTCCCATAACAATTTTCGCCTCAATAACTTTTCACTGAAGAGTTTAAGCAGTTAGACAGCTTTGATAGAGGTAAACGAAGGAGCATAATCGGGACACCGACCTTCAGCTGGATAACGTGCACTGATAGTGAAAAGCCTTAAGTGAATCCCAAAACTACCATCATCATCCGGCAGGCATTAAGTCCGCCGCTGTACATTTGTGCATAAAGGATTAAATAAATAAATAAATAAATCATCAACTATCTTCTTCCACAACAGTACTTATGAAGAATTTGCGAGAGCATGCTTGCATTGATTATTGCAGTTTGATCATATTAAGCGTTAGAATTACTTGTTCATTTACCTAGGATATTTTGGTGTGTATTTAATTGATATCCCCGTATATAAGACAAATGATTTTTCCATAGTGGGAACTACCTAAGAGTCTCCAACTTATGAATGAACTACGGCGAAAACTTGTGCGCGTGTATCCCCGTTCAATCGAACTCGCATATTGATGGCCAAACCGAGAAATTACTGACACCGATTGCCTCTATGAGGACACGGCAGTTCACTCAAGATGGATAGACCTCCACCGCATGCTACACCGAGTCCTCCAGGCGATTCACAAAATGGTAATATCAGGGTACTTTCAACCGAACCCAGAACAGAAACCGTTCGAAACACCCACAACAGTCCTGAGCTTATCCATAAAACAATGAAATTACGGTTAACAAATGTAGCAGCCGATAAGTGTTATCCCTGAGACTGGCCTCCCTTAGAGGGTTGTTCCAGTGTTGGTCACCACTCATTGCAAAGAGGTAACGTCCAGATATCGACGTAAGGCAGCAAGGAATCTGAGATACATTATACGTTGTCGAACTGTGATCAGAAAAACACATTCGATCCCGTTTTATATGAAGCAGTGACTGTAAATAATAAAACACACCATTATTAATCCGCAAGGTGCCATCATGCCGGAGGACACAGTGGAGATGTGCCCTGCAAAGGCGGAGCACCGCCGTGTCCTCGTGGAGGTAATCGGCGTCAGTGACCTCTCGCGCCGGGCTCTGATCCAGAGCGAGGAGTAATGGCAGGCGTTCGCCTCCTTCTGCAAAGCCTTAATGCTAGCGAAGGCGGAGGCCGCACGCGTTAGGGAACGAACGGCCCCACGCCGAGCCGAGATTCCGATCCCGACTACCAATCACGGTAGACGCGGGCTTCCGGACGTCGAGCAATAGGTAGCTAGCCGTCCTGTAGTTGACCGGATCGAGCCCAATCCTCAACAGCGCGTAGTGATAGACACAGGTGTAGTTTTAGTCAGTAAAAGATTCTGACACTATCTCCCGCCCCGCCCAAGAGCGGGGGATGTCATAAGATGATTTTCCCACCGGAAAAAAAAAAGTCAGTAAAAGATTGACACGTCCTCCCGCTCCAACCAGAGCGGGAGGAGTCATTGGATGATTTCCACCCTTAAAAAAAGAAAAAAGGTGCCATCATCATCATTATTATTTCAGCCGAAAGACGTCCACTGCTGGACATAAACCTCCCCAAGTGTCGCTACAATGACCGGTCCTGTGAGCCTCTCATCCATCGGATTCCCGCGACCCTCACCAGGTCATCGGTCCACCTGGGGACCATCCAACGCAAGGTACCCTGTAACCCCTTCCGAAAATGTGGCCTTGTTATTTTAAAGTGAATAATTAAATACATATAGGTATTTACTTTTATCGTCTTTGGATGGTATCCCTTGAATAATCACGGTCAATTAGCTTGCTACAATAATGGGAAAAAAATAATAAAAATAAGCAGTAGGATTGTTAAAAATGCCTTCGTCTTACACCAGTTTAACCATAACTGTAAACGTGGGCGATGGCCATTCTTCTGCCACTCAGAAAATTACGTAAAATACGCAATGCCATCTATCAAATTTAATATGAAGTTCAACCGTCATTGTCATCATTATTTCTACTTTGAGTCTTTAGAAGGCGTTGCGAGTATCTGAATTGCTTATGGTGTCATATTTTACTTCTCGAAAACTTTGATTTCATACCGTTTGTCTTTCATATGCTTTGTTTCATTGCGATGAAACAAAGCCTAAGTAAGACAATTATCAAGTTCTAATTCCAACAATTTAAATGTATAAAAGTTATCTACATCGATTTCTAAAATTAATAATACGCACTTCACTAAAAATTTCTACAGATATATTATATACGTAGATTTATAAAAAAAAATTGTAAGCATGCAAAAATATATAAAAAAATCTTATTCACGATGACAAAATAGAACAAAAATTTCTCCTAAGAGAGCCGTATGGGATTTGAACCACCTTCACATTACATGAAAGTCTAGTTACGAAACCACTATGCTGCGGTCTTCGATGAATATGCTATAAAATAGACAAAAAAATGTAAGCATGCAAAAATATATATAAAAGTCTTATTTACAGTGAAAAAATAAAACCAAAAATTTCGCAAGAGATACATGGGATTCGAACAACCTATAAATGATACGCAAGTCTAGATACGTAACCACTGCGCTACGGTCTCCGATGATGAAAATTTAAAATAGACGTTCTTATATAAACGTCATAATTAACTGGTTGGCTCCCTAACGATGATAGCGTGATGATTTTCGTTTTAGAAGTTAAATTTGCAGCTAAATGGAATAATGTAACATTATAGTACGTGATTTTACTCGTCGCTTTGATTTTATTATGTGTTTTGATTAGTTTTTACAAAATATTTAGAATATATCGAATAGAAATGTCAATTTTATTTTGAAAAAATGGTAAAAGTTATTTTAATACAAAAAAATAAGACAAAATAATGTCAAAATTTTTAACTGTAGCTGGGAATTGAACTCGCGGCAAATGTCGTTCAATACCTACATTTTGGATTATTGCTCACCCCACATAGCAAATAGCGTGATAGTTTATAGCCTATCAGTTGCCCTGACCTATAAGGATTGTGTATGCAAAATTTGAACAGGATCGGTTCAGTAGTTTTTGCGCCAACTAATACCATCACAAAAGAATTTTACTGTTTTATTATATGTATAGATAATAAAAAAGTAAAGTAAGTTATTTGAAATATTATTTCGGACCTGTTCGGGCACCAACTGCTACTTCGTCACTCGTCGAACTGATGCGCGGGCGACGGCGGCCCCAACAAACGGGGCCGCGGTACAACCACACTTCACTAACGAGAACAACCGACGACACACGTGCGCCTTGTAATTTTTATTTATTTCTTCGTTACCTTCGTACCAGGGCCCCGGGTTTCATTTTTACACTGCCCGTGGCCCCAGTAGGCTTCGACCCTGCTGAGACCCTATGATTTACTGACATCTCCCTGCTTGCTTTTTAGTTATTTTTTAATATCACAATCTTAATATCATTGCTTTGCCAGTTAGTTTGTAAAATAAAATAAAGAAGATCACGTACATTTTTCTAGTCTGTGTAAGCTTGGAGCCAAGCACTCTAAGCTTACTTCATCTTCATTAAATTAGCAAAAAAAAATTATCAATACGTGTGTGTGAATCAATAACACATACAAAACTTAGCGGTCTTCGTGAAATATAATAATATGTCTATACAGCATAATGAAGTTCACAGTGCCGTAAATTGAACGAGACTCTGCAGAGTGCTCTGCAATTTGAATTATAAAGCAAGCTGGTCAATTTATTCAGGTCACTGTCAATACGAATAGGAAACTACCCGATGAGAGGATAACAGGATATGTACTACAGGGTGCTCTAGCTGTCGGTCTGCAGACTTGTTTGAAAAATTCTGATAGTTGTGAAAAAAAAATAAAAAAGAGTTACCATGGCCCCAGGGCCACTCCAGAATGAAAAGAGCAAGAAAAGGAACACAGGTAGATTTTAGTCAGTAAAAGTCTGAATCTCTCTTTCACTTCGCTTTGAGAGAGAAAAGTCAATTGAATACTTCCCAACTCAAAAAAAGGGTGTAAACACATTCCAAGTGTCACAGGTCAAGTACACACGTAGGAATTTGCATTTCTTTCCATAACACAAAGCGTGAATTTTCAGTGTGTTAATGCTACGAAATGGGGAATTCCACAACACATCCGGCCATATCTCGCTTTACGACTGCGGGCAGATATGGTAATGACATGAGTGCGATGTACAGTCAACCGCTCATCAGTGGTTATGGCTACACAACGAAAATCACCTTTACGCCATTTGTACATTACTGTGTCCCTTTTCTAATTTGGTGGAAACTTGGTGATGTCATTAAATGTGTTTATTTTTATTTTAGAATTCATATCAAGATGCCAATGAAAAATGAACATTTGAAATCTGATCCTAAGAGTATACTTCAAAATTTACAAAATATCTGTTCTTACATAGATTTCAATTACGGTCAATTCATTTGTTTAATCTTAAAAAAAGAAACAATTAAGCGAGATATTTTCTAGTGCATAAGCCAAGAGATTAGAACGTATGCAAGAAAAGTTTCAAATAAGCAAAGATAGACACAGTGCAAGTCGATGTAAGTCGTTTGTAGAAATGAACTATAAAAATGACTACGTTGAAGACAAGCTTGTTTGGTAATGACTCTTCTTAATGCGGCTTCTTAATTGCGTTCATGAGTTACCACTCGTAAACGCCATTGTTATAAAAATATAAGTATACACCTTAGTTTTTTTTCTGATCTTAATTATGCAATCTACTAGTCACTTACATTAGATAAATACATATATAACAATGTGATTTGTGATGGTTCTAGATAGATTATTTTCTGTAATGCGAATGTGAGAACTTTGTAATATTGTAGAGTTTTGTAGAATCCATAATTTACTTGGTCTATACTGTTCTCTCATATCAATTGATATTCATAATATTGTGAAAACATTGTAATTTTTTTTTAAGTAACTGCACAGTTTCTAGCCTGTCCTTCTCCATAGATAACGACCAATTAGAACTGTGCATCTGACATTTTATGAGTCTATACAAAATAAAAATATTAGAATGGAATAGAACTTAAAATTGAAATCGAAAATAAATAATTTTGTAGTTTGTAACCCTTATAATGCTTACAGGTTCCTGGATGAGAAGGGTACATGTACAAGAATCAACACTTAGTGCTCACTGCATAATGTATTCCGTCGCCTGAAGCCTTCGGCCCGAACTCCGCCGAATCAATCTAGTCTTGTACGAGCTACTTACAATACATAATTACTCGTGGCCGGGGAGATGTTTCCTTTCGGTGCGCATGCGTGAAATATAGATTTGAATGTAATGGAAATAACATTTGGTTTTGGCAATACATTTTGATTTACATATGTGCAAACCGCAACGCCATAATAGTGTATTAATGATAGATAAATAGCAATTCACGATTGTAATTACCTATTAATACATAATAATTGACATTAGTACACCTAGTGCTAGCAGATTTCAGATTTACGATTTGAAGTAATCGGTTCTATTTTGGTTGAAATAAGTCGTTATTTAAACTGAATATCGGATCACTATGTACAACACAGTACAAATTAGCAAAAATTCTGAACACTATCTCCTACATCTCAAATGGATTGTTTTCATTCATATAATAATAATATTCCACAACTATCACACAACGCCGTCTAGTTCCAACCTAAGCAGAGCTTGTGTTATGAGTACTAGACAACTGATAAACATACTTATAATTTCTAAATACATACATATTATAGATAAATTACACCCAGATACAGAACAAATGATCGTGCTCATCACACAAACATTTGTTCTGGGTGGGAATCGAACCCATGACCTCCGGCATAGCAGTCAGGACTACTAATCACTAGATCAACAGGCCAGTTTAATGAATGTAGTTGGCAGAAATGAACTATCGCTGCGTGTTATATTAGGCGCAAGCATCAACTTTGGCATCTCAAAAGTCATATTTTTTATTAAATAAGGTTCAGTAACTAAGCTGGCAGACCCTGATCTAATTTATATATATATATAATTATATATATAAATGAATCCCCATTTCTCTTAACCACGCCATAACGAGACAATGAATTTACCGGTTACATTGATCTTTGATTATATTGAGAATCTTCGTGAGCTTAACAGTTCGCAGACTCAAATGAGTCTGTCTGGCCTGCTAGTTAAAAAAAAGTTATTTAATATTGAAGGAACCCGTTTTTTTTTTTTCTAACGAGTATCGACTGAATAAAACAGCATTGGATTTTGACCTTGTGGGACGGAGCTACTAGCAATTCAGGACAATCACTAACAAACAATTCTGTGACTTTACTGAACAGATATAGACGAGCTTTGTCTGCAGAAGTTTGTAAACATGTCATGATGAGTTCCGACAAGGATTGAGCTTGTTGCTACGATAAAGTTTTTCACGTCAGCACTCCATTTGTTTTTTACTCCGCACCCACATGTTTGCACGTAAACACAAATAAATTCACAAATCCAATTATCATCATTTGTGGTACTCGAGGTTTCGAGTTCACGCGACGCGGCAATTCTAACTGCGAAAGCTGAAGCAGACTAATGTAATTGCGGGTAACTTAATCAATTCAGTTGAATTGAAATTGGACTGTCAATGTTTGTTGTTTCTTGATATGTTACTTATATTATTATGCTAGTTGCTGCCAGTGGTTTCGCCTGTGTGAAAGTAGAAATTTGTCCCAAAGGAAAACTCCCGAGATAAAAAGTCCTAAAACCTATATGCTATTCCAGGATCTGATCCACTTGTATGCTAAATGTCATTCAAAGCCATTCATCCATTTGAGCGACACTCACAAACGCCTTTATAATATTAGTGTGATTTTCAGGAATCACCATCCTATTTAAATGAGACCTAAAATACAGCTGCACCTGCTGCACTTAGTATTTTTCTGCCACTTGTGTGATGATATTCACTGGTGGATTCCAAACAAAGAGGCTATTACCACAAACTGTCAGCTTCATGTTTTTCCGATAAGTCAAAAAACTAATAAGTATTATTATTATCTATTTATTTATTTATTAAAACTTCATAAGTGTAAAGGCAGACTTAATGCCTTAGGCATTCTCTACCAGTAAACTAGGGTGGTGAAGAGAAAATATGGCAGGTGCATAAAAATATATAAAAAATATATATTAGAAAAAACTAACTACGTCATAAAAAAATCAAATACTATTTGAACTATACGGTTTTTGATAAAAATGGTCGTTTTAAAATAAACTTAACTATAATAACTTGGATCACCTAATTTGTCTCGTCAGGTACGTGGATGTAAAAAATCACATAAACTTTTTCTCTCTGAACCATCGTTAATACCATCATCGTCACATTTTACCAATGAAACCGAAAAATCACCTTCAGATTTAATAAAAAAATAATCACTTTTTCAGCATACACGTCTATTGTCAGTTAAAACTAAACAAAATAAAACCACCAGGAAGCCAGCGTATTGGAAGTGAGCAGATTAATCGATGCGGTTAAATAACAGTCACCGGTAATTGGATGGAAGCTCGTTTGGTACCAGGACTGCACACGCGCGCACTCGTCGGTCTCAACGACAAGCTATTATTAGTTAGCGTCCGCTCTCTATGACCTAACAACTTTCTCGTATGGTTAATTTCATAACCAGGCTGGATTGTATTTAACGTGTCAATAAATATCCTTTTATCATCTCATTTCAGCCAGAATACGTCCACTGTTGGACATAGGCTTCCTCCAATGTCAAATTTCTTAAAAGATATACGTTCTGCTATATTTTGGTGACTTGTTCGTCAACTCGTGACTGCGAAACTCGCGAGTGCTCGCGAGTTGATAACTTCCGATTTTACCTACTTTTTGTCGTCAACTCGCTTGTGCGTAAAAATCTGTTGTATTTATGTATAGTCAGCAACAAAAATTCCTTATAAAATGTGTGATGTGTGATACTTTAAATAAATTAGAAATTTTATACGATTAGACTTTAAAATAAAATAAATATTGTCAATTTTTACACTAATAGTGAAGGACACAGGTAGGTTTTAGTCAATACAAGCCTGACTCAACCTTTCACTCCACCCAAGAGTGAAAGAAGTCATTTGATGATTTCTAAAAAAAAAAGATATAGAATAAAACCGCACTGTACTGGACCATAGCCACTAGCATTCACTGACTTACCATAATTACTTAACATTGACTGACTGGTTGACTGGTAGAAAATGCCTAAGGCATTAAGTCCACCTCTGTACCTTTATGTGAATCATCATCATCATCATCTTCCTGCCCTTGTCCCGTGTTATTTGGGGTCGGCGCAACACGTTGTTTTCTTCCACTCTGCCCTGTTACTCGTCATGCTATCACTAACTTCCTTTTCTTTCATATCACTCTTCACACAATCCATCCTTATGTGCATGAAGTATAAATAAATAAACAAATTCACGGCATACGCGGACATATTGAAAACGAAAATGTAGGCATCTCCACAAACTTCAGCAATTAAGCTCACCAATCCAAACGCTATTACAAGAATTTAATTACATACCCTTCTTGTACAGAACTTCAGTTCGTTTCGGCATATAGGTTTCCCATTTTGAAAACAATGTAACATGAAAGAATTGGCCAAATGCCTAGTTGAAATTTCGCCCAAGGGCTGGTTTTTACCTCGCCATATATATATACTGATACCATGTCGCCAGTTTTTTTGGTACACTTCGAGTGGACAGCGATGTAGAGGAATTTTCGACCCAGGTTGTAGCTATTTAGAAAAACAGACTCCGGTAGGAAATTCCACTCCTTAGCTGCACACACAATGAATGTGTTACCAAAACGTGGGTGAGTATGGGTGAGATGTCTACCAGGTACTAAAGGTGCATCGCCTTACATATGTTGGTCCGATGACGAAATGGGCTTGGTGGGATAAAATCATGCATTTCCGATGCACAAACCGAAAAGCAACCGGTAGAAAACCGACAGACTAGCAACTCGACGTCGATGCTCAAAACAAATTTCGACTGGATTTAACAAAGTACTCACAGATCCTTCTGATTGCACTCGCAAGCTGTTTCTTCTGCTTCACTCGAATGACCTTAAAGAACTTGAAGTAAATCTTACTTTTTAGGTGGGAAATCATCCAATGATTTATCTGGCTCTAGGGCGGAGCGTGAAGGCGTGTCAGACTTTTACTGACTAAAACCCACTCCTATGTTCCTTCTTTGCCTTGCGGTCCAGGACTTTGGGTTTTCCTTTCGGAAGCGAACAGTTGGCACCAATAAGCTTCGGCCCTGCTGGGCCCTCCTGTTGTTTTGCTGACATTTTATGGAAACTATAATTGAACCATTCTCTGATCGCGTGTTGTGCTAGCGAAAAGCATTCATTCATTTCCTGAAAATCTCTCATTGTTTTGAGGTTGCGAGCTACAATAGTTGACGCAATATTTTCGATATTTTATTAAATTCAGAAAACATAAATACTAGTAAGTATCTACACATATACGAATACGCCAGAGCATGTACACAATTCATACACACGCATTACAAAAAAAAAAAATGCCTTAACATCAAGGTTGAATAGGTTACTTCTAGGAAAGTGTGCTCCCATGACGGTCACGTCATCATCGCATGAGGTGAGATAGTGGTCTAACCCGAGCCTATCTATTGGTAATCGAATCCAAAAACCATCGGCGACCACGGGTGGCGGGCGTTTACGTCACTAGCGACGGTAGACGAAGTCGCGGGTGGGGACACGGACTGCCCAGGGCACCGCGGACACTCGCTTCAACGGACACCGGCGCGGCGGACCACACTTTTCAAATCCAAACGGCAATACACCATAGCATAGAGTAATACAGTCAACTCATTTACACCCAACTCCATCATATTTATAATAAAAAATAATAATACATAATTATCTACATATTTAGCATTAGAAGAAATACTGTGGATCTTGCTGCCTTCCATTTTAGGTTCAGTCAATTCCTGAATAAAATACACGTTACTGAAAGGGAAACGTTACAATTTCCACTTATTTGGCAGACTCATTCTCAATTGAACAACAAAGAAGACATATGTCAAAGAAACACCCTGTAGAATTATTTATGAAGACATTCTTCAGCGAACTCCGCGTAGGCGTCCACAAGAAGAACGGGAATTACGAAGTAGACACGATAACTTGGCAAATCTCCAGACGAAGATATTATTCTCTTGGTTTTTCTGCGTGTTAATCATATAAATAATGTAACCAGACTAAAACAGAAAGACATGATTAAAGAAGAAAGAGCAAGCTACAATTACTTGACGCATGATAAATCATTATAAAAAATTCCATTGAATTGTAACGTATTTCTCCTACGAGTGAGATTCAAATTTATAAAAGCAAAAGGTTGTGTTGGTATTTTATGCTTTTTTTTAGATCGATACAAGCATTTATTGTGGTGCATGAGTTTTATAAACAAAACTGCTGAAATATTTACCAGTTCTCAGGGAGTGTTCTAAATAAACAAGATTATTGTCCAGTCATACTGCCAATACTTGATACAAAAACAATCGCATAAGCCTCAGATTATTTAAATCAATCATAATAACTGTATAAAATCAGGAGAATAACTCTTTTTTTATTTTTTATTAATTTTTACCTGATGTACGGCGAGTATCCACCCTTACGTTGTTGAAACTTCAACGGTCCGGACTAAGCATTTCGCTTCGTCGTTTATACTGCGTACATCGAAGGACAGGAACAATTTGCCTGCTCCGGTCTTCCCATCCAACTATAATTTAGGTATATTCAAGGCTAGAGTGAATAGGCTCTTAATTTACTAGTGCGCCTCACCATCAATGATTGCATCTCTGCTTATCATCAGGTGTCAATTAAAAAAAAAAAAACATAAATAGGCGCCTCCTCTTGATACTTATTCTTACTTTCTTGTCACAAAACATTGGATTGATCTGCCGCCATTTATATAACATGACAAAACAAACAATTTAATGTGACCACGACTAAACAAAAGATTCAAACATTTAAAAAGCGAACATGCGCGTGTTCACATCGAACTCTTACCAGCCAATTTTTTTTATTTCTTTTATAGAAAATAAAACCTCATTTCCTGTATTTGTATTATTCACACTTATAGATAAAAATTCGATAGTTCTTTCATTAAAAGGAACGATGGAATCAAAAGCTAAATTTATCCCCCAATTTAGGACAACAGTCACGATTGCGCGAACAGCGTCCGAGAAATAGATTGAATTAGGACAATTAATTAGTTCAACTATTAAGTTTTATACAGAACTATCCCTTTTCCACTGAGTTAATCACGTTATCAATTAAAATGGCCCTTTATTTATTAGTCTGAATAAGATTCCATTTTGTCAGTAGGCACCGCTTTTTCCATTGGGATTGGACTGTTATTACGGAAGAAAATACATCTCAAGTTTAATTGTTAATATTTAATGCTTTAATATTGGTGCAATTTCAGACGAAGTGAATCAACCTCTTTACAGTAGGTCTTGATTAGAGGTAGGTATCTATAAACATACTGACCTTCCCTTGAGGTTTAATGAATGAGAAATAATTCTCTAAGCTTTTAGCGCATCCAAAATTCATTAGAATTGTGCCGTGTGGGCCTACACTGTCTTTAATTATGAGGCTTTAAGTGTACAAGCAGATGGCCTGCATAATTACTGAGTGGCGGACATGTTTAATTTTATTATACGAACATAACAAGAGGGTGGGCGTCGGTATACCTTATGGACTTTGTTGAATACCTGGTGAGGGTTGCAAGTATCCGATGGACACGAAACGTACATGACCAGTCGTTGTGGTGACACTAAGGGGAGATTTTTTTTCATCAGTCAGTCAGTGAGAGTCAGTGGACGGCTTTCGACGAAAATGATGATATGATAATGAATTAGGCCCAGCCTGCTCAGTGCTCATATTTTAATAGAGTTAGGAATTTAACGAAGTTGAATATGAAAAAAGAAATATTATACTATTATGATATTCGCGTGAAGCTACGGTCCTCACTTACCTAACCGCGGCCGGGATTCCGATCCCGATTTCCGGCCATCGTAGACGCGGGCTTACGGACGGCGAGCTATGGGTAGCCCGCCGTCCGACCGTCTGGTAACGAACGACCGAACCAAGCCCAAATGGCTTGGTTCGGACGGGCCTTATTCACTAAAAATCTAACACGCCTTTCTCCCGTCCGACCGTCCGGTAACCGACCGGACCGAGCCCAAGTCGTCGACGGCGCATATTATTCCACGCGCCCCTCAGGGAGATGTCAGCAAATCATAGGGGCCCAGCAGGGTCGAAGCCTTCTGGGGCCACGGGTAGTTTGAAAGTAAAACCCGGGGCCCTGGGACAAAGGCAAAGAAGGAACAGGAGTGGGTTTTTAGTCAGTAAAAGTCTGACACTATCACACGCTCCGCCCAAGAGCGAGATTTGTCATTAGATGACTTAACCACATAAAAAAAAAATCTTCCTTCTGGGACAGTCGGGTAAAAAGAATCCTTTCTTTGGCTTTTAGGCATACTCATTTTGTCGCACACGAATTCAGAACAAAAGGCCTTACTAAAAGAAAGGTCACAGCTATTTGCTTTATACCTGCCTACATACACAGCTTCCAGCTGCTCTTAATAAGTTTTTCTTGTACTATATGCCTGGCTGGGTTTACCGGTACACCATTCCTTACTTGACCTTATTTTATTCACAATTTAGTGATATAACTGTTACAATATAAATAGTTATATTAATGCTCAGATTACATTTCTGTTTCTGAAAGTAATTATGCTTGCTCCCAGGCGCAAATGACTGCACGTGTTTAAACACGTGCAGTCATTTGCGCCTGGGAGCAATCCAAAGCAATCCAAACTGATATTATAAAATATGCAGAAATAATTCTGTCTGCCTACTTATTTTTTTTTTTCACGTCTTAATGGCTGAACGGATTTTAATGAAACGTGGTTTGGGAACCAAGTCTCTATGATCATAGTTTACTTTTGTCTCAGTATTACCAACTTGGGATAATTTCTAACTTTCAAACAAGAGTAGACGCCGGCATAGTCTATAATTTCTTTATATGTATAATTCTTTTGTACGTATGGGTGTCAACTAACTCCTCTCAAACGGCTAAACTGATTCGGATAAAAGTTTGTGAAACAAACGAAGAAGTTTGTGTTTGTGAAGTTTGTGTGTTTGTAAATTAAGCCCGGTAGGCTTAATTTTACTTTCAAACCTTCCAGGGACTCACTCTAATGTACACACAAACTTTTATCCGAATCAGTTTAGCGCTGCAATCGGGTTCTCAATTTTTATTCTGATGAAACCTAGCTTTTGGACAGGGCTACGTCTGTCGGAACCGCTAGTCTATACATATAATAAAACAGTAAAATTCTTTTGTGATGGTATTAATTGGCGCAAAAACTACTGAACCGATCCCGTTCAAATTTTGCATACATAATCCTTATAGATCAGGGCAACTGATAGGCTATAAACTATCACGCTATTTGCTATGTGGGGTGAGCAATAATCCAAAATGTAGGTATTGAACGACATTTGCCGCGAGTTCAATTCCCAGCTACAGTTAAAAATTTTGACATTATTTTGTCTTATTTTTTTATATTAAAATAACTTTTACCATTTTTTCAAAATAAAATTGACATTTCTATTCGATATCTTCTAAATATTTTGTAAAAACTAATCAAAACACATAATAAAATCAAAGCGACGAGTAAAATCACGTACTATAATGTTACATTATTCCATTTAGCTGCAAATTTAACTTCTAAAACAAAAATCATCACGCTATCATCGTTAGGGAGCCAACCAGTCAATTATGACGTTTATATAAGAACGTCTATTTTATAGTTTATTCATCGAAGACCGCAGCACAGTGGTTTCGTAACTAGACTTTCATGTAATGTGAAGGTGGTTCAAATCCCATACGGCTCTCTTAGGAGAAATTTTTGTTCTATTTTGTCATCGTGAATAAGATTTTTTTATATATTTTTGCATGCTTACAATTTTTTTTTTATAAATCTACGTATATAATATATCTGTAGAAATTTTTAGTGAAGTGCGTATTATTAATTTTAGAAATCGATGTAGATAACTTTTATACATTTAAATTGTGTGGAACTCTATAATTATCTTACTTAGGCTTTGTTTCATCGCAATGAAACAAAGCATATGAAAGACAAACGGTATGAAATCAAAGTTTTTGAGAAGTAAAATATGACACCATAAGCAATTCAGATACTCGCAACGCCATCTAAAGACTCAAAGTAGAAATAATGATGACAATGACGGTTGAACTTCATATTAAATTTGATAGATGGCATTGTGTATTTTAAGTAATTTTCTGAGTGGCAGAAGAATGGCCATCGCCCACGTTTACAGTTATGGTTAAACTGGTGTAAGACGGAGGCATTTTTAACAATCCTACTGCTTATTTTTATTATTTTTTTTCCATTATTGTAGCAAGCTAATTGACCGTGATTATTCAAGGGATACCATCCAAAGACGATAAAAGTAAATACATAAATGTTTTTAATTATTCGCTTTAAAATAACACGGCCACATTTTCGGAAGGGGTTACAGGGTACCTTGCGTTGGATGGTCCTCAGGTGGACCGATGCAATGGCTGGGAATTGCCTTGCAGCTTTCAACACCCGGAGCGTCCCTTGCAGCGACCGCTGAGGAGTCAGGATATCCTATCCCTCATAGTTTCAGCCACCTTCTTTGATCATAGTGCTTCACTGAAGGAGGCTACTGGTTGTCATTTTCTCCACCAATCGCCCCCATAAGGACAAGGCGGCGCCGGCTCTCCGACCAAGCGGGACTGACTTCCACCGTATGCTCCATCGTATTCTCCGGGTGATTCGCACAATGGTGAGACCCGAGTGTTTCTTCCCGCTGAATTCGACACAGATACCTTCCGAAACACTCACAACCGGTGAGTCCTGCACAAAAAGAGGATGCCGTGACGCCTCTGTAGACACTTCTCAAAGACAGGCATTACCGCTGCGATTTGATTGTGGCGTGCTCACTGTGGCGAGGGGTTAAAATCATACAATGTTGTTTTACCAGAACATAAACCAGAAACATACATATGCCTATGCATACATATGCCTTTTCCCTTGGGGCAGAAATGACAACTGCTACGACCCATACATGCTCTTTCTATTCAGTGACGGTCATACATCTGGATCTGAACGAGTACATAACATGTTTCCTGAAGGTAATTTGCGTTTTTAACCGACTTCTAAAAAAGGAGGAGGTTCTCAATTCGGATATTTTTACCTTTAACCGTTTTATGTTAAAGTACAATAAATTATTGCGATGCTTTCGGAATGAATTGCAAGCACAGAGTGATTGTACAGTTTTACGAACTTAACGCAGACGAAGTCGCGGGCAACAGCTAGTAAATAATAATAATATTCCACAACTATCACACAACGCCGTCTAGTCCCAAGCCAAGCACAGCTTGTGTTATGAATACTAAACAACTGATAAACATACTTATATATTTTTAAATACATACATATTATAGATAAATTACACCTGCAGAACAAATGATCGTGCTCATCGCATAAACATTTTTCTGGAGTGGGAATCGAACCCACGACCTCCGGCATAGCAATCAGGGTCACTAACCACTAGACCAACAGGCCAGTCGTATAAAACAATGAAATTTTAGTTACTGAAATAATATTATAGATTGTATGCTCGTGTTTGACCATTTACTGTATGGTTGTGCCTAAGATCTGGCTACGTACGGCATTCGCAGTTAGTGCACTTAAGCAAGGAAACTGGTTACAGTGCGGTATTCTCAGGAACTCTAAACGATAGGTAGCCAATGTTAGCACACGATATATGCAGATATGGCTTAAGGATAAGACGTACACGGTAGTGCTTTTAGATCGGAGCGATATATCAGTAGAAAGTCCGGGAATATCAATTTGACGTTGTGTTTGTGTATTTCTCTGTTATATAACAATAATAATGTTTATTTCTTAAAATAAAAATAATTGCACTGTATACATAGTAGAGTATTTATTTATATTAACATTAGCACAATATTATTGACTCTATCCCTTAAACTAGGCCTAGCCTATATTCTAAGAGATAGGGTTCAACCAATTAGGTACAATATCTAAATAAGACATTCTATTGCAAGTAAAACAGTGTCAGTGTCACAAGCAAACATTAAAATTACTGAGGTAGTTAGTATGAAAAGTATATAGGTAAGAGTTTGTGTGTGTGTGCGTGTGTGTGTGTCTGTATGTATGTGTGTATGTGTAGTAGTATATATATTTATACCTAACACAAAAGTTATTTCAAATTTTTGATGCGAATACTCACACGTTAATTTGTGTTTTCTTGAAATAAGAATCAAATTAAAAACAAAAAGTTTGCTGTATTTGACAGAAATTAGTTACTGTTATATTAAAAGGTATCGGTCGGAGCATGTTGTCGATTAGAATTTTTTCCTGATTAGCTCTAATCTACTATAATATGTAGTTACTTGTAATAAATCAAGTTCTGACAGAATAATTGTGTTGCAACAAAACCGCAGCGAAGAGCAGTGGTGGCCGAGTGGTAACGGCCCCGACTTACGAGTTGTAGGTCGCTGGTTCAAACCCAGCCAGGCGCATTACTTTATGTAATTTATTTCATCACCACTGCTCTCAAAACGGTGAAGGAAAACATCGTGAGGAAACCGGCATGTCCTAGAACCAAAAATTCGAAGACATGTGACATCCACCAACCCGCACTGGGCCCGCGTGGTGGATTACGGCCCGTTCCCTCTCTTAGAGAGGAGGCCTGAGTCCCAACAGTGGGAACATTATAAGGCCGACTATGCAATGCTAACAAAACCGCATAGAACACGGAAACTCGAAAGACCCTTGTGTGCACAAAACAATGCTTTAGTTATATAAACTGGTCGTTTTCTCAATAAGAAAGCAGATAATGACTTACGATCGTCGGCTAAGACCGTGTGTTTGTTTTTTTTATACTTTCAGAGCAATTAGGTGATTATGGTGCTTTTATGTACGCGTTGAAATAGTTAAATTGTTTAACATGTTATGGTTAAAAAATGTCCGTTGGCAAATGTCAAAGTTGTTTATATTTTTATTTATATATAGTTTATGCTGCATTTTGTACATTTTTGAAATAGAGGCTTTAAACAATACTAGTTTAATTAGGCTGTTGGATTCATTTCCCTGTTTTTAATGAGGTATTTTAACGGAAAAGCTATATCGAATCTGTAGATGACATTCCGAATGTCTGTCGAAAGTAACTAAAATATTAATTAATGTTAAATTGTTTTGTTGTGTTTAATTTTATTCAAAATCCTGTATTGCGCCATTGCCTGGATCAGACACCCGTCTGGTTGGAGGATCCTCCCTTTTCAACGGAGGTATGTGGGACTTAATATTGGGTCACTTGGTAATATTTATCATTATGTGTAAACTGTCTTTTAAAAAGTTTCACCAATCAAGGGACGAATGTTTACTCAATAACAAATTTTGAGCGTCAGTGCGTAACGCGGCCACGACCTCATTATATTGTTTAACAATACTCTTAACAAAATTTAGAACTTGCATTTAACATAACGAGATGTGGCTAATGTTATTCAAGCTTTTAGAATTCCGTCCCCAAAGGTTAAAAACAGGACCTTATTGCTAAGACTCCACTGTCTATCTGTCTACCACCAGGCTGTATCTCATGAAGGGTAATAGCTGGTTGAAATTTTCACAGATGATGTATTTCTGTTACTATAATAATAACAAATATACCAAATAAACATACAATGAACTTTATTTGTTAGCCGTTTTTTGCTACGGACGATACGGAACCCTTGAGTGCGAGTCCAACTTGCACTTGTTTAAAAAAGTAATTTAGATTATAGCTACTTTCTATAGCTGAGGCTTATTACTTCCGTGTGCGTATGTGACGGTGTGTGTGTGCGTGTCACGACTCAGTGAAGCGAGTAAAAGCGGCTCTGAGTTGCTCGAGGCGGTGGAGATCAAAGAGACGTCGCTCGCCACAAAATAGCTTCCATAACTGCATGTTTTTGACTTTGAGCTACTTACGTATGGTAAACTTAAATGCTAGTTTATATGCACTTTAGTTAAAAAAAAGATAAATGCATAGTGTTAGGAGCGACATGAAAGAAAGGGGTTAGTGATAGCGTGACTGGTGACAGGACAGAATGAAAGAATAAAACGTTTTGCGCTGACCCCAAGTAATTTATTTATTTATTTATTTTAACTTCATGAACAGTAGTGGTACATAGGCGGACTTAATGCAACAAGGCATTCTCTGCCAGTCAACCTTTGGGTTAAAAAACAACACTGTGCTAGGCTTGCACAATAAACAAATAACAGATAATTCAAAAAGAAAAAATAAAATAAAAAATAAGTTATTTATAATAATAAAATACATTTAAATGGTAAAATTATAAACTAATAAATACTATGAAAAATATCAAATCATTAAGAGAACTTAATAATAATTCTGAGGAAGACCAAACTAAAGTTGAGAGGAGTAGTTCCGAATTTTACGCTTAAAGGAAATTTTACTTTCAGCTTTTTTGATATTAAAGGGAAGCACATTCCAGAGTTTGTCCTAATATGTAGTAATTTGTAGTAATATGGGACAAGCCTAGGATGAGCAGTGTAGATCGCTGGTTCGAACCTAGCCAGGTGTATAACTTCATCATCATCATTATTTCAGCCCAAAGACGTCCACTGTTGGTTATAGGCCTCCCCCAAGCGTCGTCACAACGATCGATCCTGTGCGTCTCGTATCCACCGTGTATCCGGGCCTTGGTACAGGCCATGGTCCGGAGCGAGGAGGAGTGGCAGGCGGTCGCCTCCTTCTGCGAAGCAGAAATGCTTGCAAAGGAGGCGGCCGATCGCGTGAGGCAACGGTCCTTACGCCCCAATCACCGCCGGGATTCCGATCCCGATTTTCAGCCACCGTAGGCGCGGGCGGTGAGCAATGGGTAGCCCGCCGTCCAACCGGTCGGTAACCGTCCGGACCGAGCCCAAGTCGTCGACGGTGCGTACTGTTCCACGCGCGCCTCAAGGAGATGTCAGCAAATCGTAGGGGCCCAGCAGGGTCGAAGCCTACTGGGGCCCACCCAGGAAACCCAGGGCCCTGGGGTGAAGGCAACGAAAGAACAGAAGTGAGTGTTTAGTCAATAAAAGTCTGACACTATCTCCCACCCCGCCCAAGAGCGGGATTTGTTATTAGATGACTTTCCCACCTAAAAAAAAATCGTGTATAACTTGGTGTAACTTATTTCATCACCACTGCTCCGTCTATTCGTACTAGGCCCGCATTGTGGATGACGGCTCATTCCCTCTTCTAAAGAGGAGACCTGAGTTCCAGCAGTACAATGAAAACATTATAAGGCTGATTATGCTTATGCTAGGAAAATGATGATGATAAAAAGACTAAACAAATGTTTGTGACGTCATTCCTGCACTATAACAATTTAAGTTTTTTTTTATACTCAGGCGATGTAAGTAAACCTCCAAGCGGCTTATGCTCTTTAATGCCCTTAATAATGTATAACATAACAACATTCTACTAAAACGGTGGAACGTAATTTAATAACAGAGGTGCCCTCAGGAGAGTACACACAGTACTATGTACATAATTAAAGGGAGAACATTTGAAACATTAAGTAACGAGCCGACGGTTTGGACTGACGAGTTAATAGCCTCACAAGCTGCCTTAGTGCTTATGTTTAAGTTTATTAATTATGTAATTTATGTGAGAACTTCTACCTAAATGTTCTAAATCGTTGCTACGGCGTAGTAGGCCTACGCAGTTTCTACGTGAGCTACGCTACCGTAGCAAGTATATTGTAACCAATGGTAATTCAATGCTAGTTTTAAATATAACTTACTGGCGTCCGCTAGTAGCTTCGCCCCTCCTTCGCATTTTGCGTGTGGTCACAGCATAATGCTGAGCGTTAGGCCGTTTTACGCGGACGTGGCGCATATTTTTCATAAAAAAATGTTTATAATTTGTAAGTTAGTCTTAAGATTGTCTTTTCTGCCAAATAAAATTTATTTACTTTTTTTTTACTGCTCGCTTACGTCATACAAGGAAAGTTTGTGTAAAATTTCATGCACCTAGTGCCAGTAGTTTTTCTTTTTATCTAAATATATTGACAGCTAACATGACGGTATTTATCAACTTGTTGTTACTATATCGTCCCTTAGCTAACAACACCGCATAAGTCATTTTTAGCAACTTTACAGGAAACGAAAAAAACTGTGCGGTGTTGAGAAGCCAGCCGACTTGCACGCTGTCACTACTTTTCGAATTATGGCTTCTGATGGGCTGAAATCTATATCATGTGACCTATGGTTAGACGCGCAATGAGCAGCTCCATCTAAAGGCATTCAAATGTCAAAACTGCCAGTTTACGACTATACAGGAAATGAAAAAAACTGTGCGGTGTTGAGAGGCCAGCCGACTTGCACGCTATCACTACTTTTCGAATTATGGCTTCTGATTGGCTGAAATCTATATCATGTGACCTATGGTTAGACGCGCAATGAGCAGCTCCATCTAAAGGCATTCAAATGTGAAAACTGCCAGTTTTCGACTTGAGCGGTGTTGTAAGCTAAGGGACGATATGTCCTTTCTTTGGTATTGTTTATTAAATCGTTGAAGTCCTTAGTAGTTCTGAGTTGAGCTATACAAAAAGTGACAAATACTTCGACTATGTGGACAGGTCCATTAAAATCTGTGTGATTTTATCCTCAAAAGAATGGTCTTCAATGGATGGAATGATTTTCATTTGTGTTACGAGTAACACTAGTGCGCCTGACCTTCAATGATTGCATCTCCGCTTGCCATCAAGTGGGATCGCAGTCAAGCACTAGTTTAGACAATTTAAAGAAAAATGTGTTTTGTTTTAACATTACATGTTTGTTGTATGTATCCTAAAAGAGACTTTAATCTAAAGAAAGAAGAAAGAAAGAAAGAAAACACGTTTATTTGGCACACACACACACAGGTACACACAATGAAATAACAATTACAATATATAAACTTAAATACTAAAAACTTAAAAAATACATTAACATTGTGTGTCTCACGGCTGTGCCAAATAGGTCCAGTTCAGCATAATGCCAGGCCACTATGTAGCAGTTGCCTGACGCTGGTTTTCAACTGAACCTTGCTATGACTCCACGGATGCTAATCAGCTTTTTTGATGTGATGTTAATAAATACATGTATATTATTATATGTATAGTATAAATTAGTGTGTAGTAAATAATAAAAGTTGTTTAGTGATAAATATATGTTATGCACCCGGAAAAAGCACATACTAAGAATAAAACAGGTTCATCAAACTATTCGTAAAATCGATCGCACAGTCCTTGCAAAAATACATAAAAATAAATATAAATATATAAAAATACATGGTAACGCAGGTGATATGGAAGACACGTCTACAATCCACCGCAGCGGGCGCAAGGAGGCAGACATAAGGGATAAACGGTACACTAGAAATCCTAACCACTTACATATTGTAGCTATGTGTAAACTGTTTTTTTTTTTATTATAGTGAAACATACTAATTAATTAATATTATGACCGAAGATTTAAATCAATGAAACATTCAAATTGGTTAGGTTTAACTTTCGCTGCGCATCGATCAAAAACTGCCGTAAACGTCTTCTAAAGGTACAAATCGTGTTTATTGCTCTAATAGGCGGTGGCAGGTTATTCCAAATTTTGGATGCTGCGTAACGAAAACTGCCTCTAAATGTTGCTGTACTATGGGGCTGCGATGAAAGTTGCTACGAACATTGCCTTCTTCCACATTCACGTCTACCAGTGATCCAGCTCAGCTTGTTGTGGAGGTAGTCTGGCTTTTGGAATTTAATCACACCGAATAGAAGGCATGCCAGGTGTAGCTTGCGTCTCGATTTCATTTTGAGGGTAAAGTGCTTGTTAAGGAATGGTGTAATGTGGCTACGGGGAGGAATCTTATAACAAAAACGAGCACACGCGTTTTGAACCCTTTGAATAAGCCGGTCTGTACGAGCCAGCAGGCGCGGGCCGTACACTGTGTCTGCATAATTCAATCTGGACAAAACCAGACTTTCCACAAGCTGCTCCCGAAGTGTTTCGGATAGGTAAGGCCTCATTTTATAAAGAACTTTTAGGCGATAAAAGCAGTTTCTTACCGAGTCGGCGACATGTTTTTCGAAACGAAGGTCTTTGTCCATAATAAGACCAAGGTTCCTTGCTTCATAGACTCTGTCTATCGGTTTGCCCATTAGTTCGAGAGAAAACGCAGCAGGCAGTTTAGCTAGCTGTTGTTTAGAGCCAAGTATCATGAATTTGGTTTTGGTTGGGTTTAGCGACAGACAATTTTCCTCGGATCAGGTTGCAATTCTGCGAAGATCATCGTTTAGGTTTTTTATGGCATTATCATACTCGTCGGGATAAAAAGAAATGTAAAGCTGGACATCATCAGCGTATATGTGGTACTTGCACTTCTGGAGGCATTTAATTATATCCGCGCAATACAATATAAAGAGTATTGGACCCAAGATAGACCCTTGCGGCACTCCTCTCTCTATAGAACTAAGTGCCGATTTTAGAGTAGTGCCATCCCCCAAACGTAAATCTACAAATTGCTTCCTGTTACTGAGGTAGCTCCGGAACCATTCCACAGCGCCAGGGTCGAAACCATAATATCTTAACTTCGATAATAATAATGGTATATTAATTGCGTCAAATGCCCTGGAAAAATCAAGCAAGACCAGACACGTACACATTCCCTTATCTTGGGCAGACAACACATTGTCAGTAACATCCAGTAAAGCAGTAGAGGTACTTCGCTGCTTTCTAAAACCTGATTGCAAGTCTGGTAATATGTTATTCTGCTCCAAAAAAAGTGTTAATTGGTCACACACGACCCTCTCTAGTACCTTAGACAGACATGGCAAGATACTAATAGGTCGGAGGTCTTTCATATCAACCGGATTTGAATTTTTGGGTAAGGGCTTAACAGAGGCAATCTTCCATTCTTCAGGGAATTTCGAAGTCATTATTGAGGAGTTTATTATGGCCGTAATAGCATTTAGTGTGTGGGGTAGGGTCATGACAATCATGTCCAGGGTGATATGATCATAACCCTCGGCATTACTTTTAAGTTTGCAAATAATGCGAGAGATGTCAGCCTGCTCCACCGGAACGATTGAAAAAGTTGCCTCACCATATTTGTTGTTATCGTAATCAGTCAACAGTGATATGCTCGCCAACTTGCTACCAGGAACTGTCAAAAAGTTATTATTGATTAGATCAGGATCTGTGAAGTGCGACGGAAGGTCTTGTCTAGAATTTGTAGTCAGTAACGTAGTCTTTAGATTTTTCCATAGTAATTTTGGATTTTTAATATGATTGTTTATGTTGTGTTCATAATATGCCATTTTTTCACTATACAAAGATCTTACTACTAAGGTTTTTAATTCTTTGTAGTATTCCCCTTTTGATTTCAATTTAGTTTTCCAGTAACTAGCTAGTGCGTCATCACGTAAACGCATCATTAGCTTAATCGTGTCAGTAATCCAGGGATACGACTTTTCTTTTATTGTGCTTGTCTTCACTGGTGCATGAACATCAAATAAGGAAGTAATGAGACGATTAAAAAAACTCACCATTTCGTTGACATTTTCAAACTTTAAAATATTTTCAAGACAGAGAAGCTGTAGATCCGTGTTAAAGCTGTCTAAACAAATGTTTTTAAGTGGCCTAAATTTAGTGACGTATGGTTTAAATTTATCCCGTTTCACATTAAATTCCCCAACTATGACAGAATGGCCGTTGATTGAACCAAAAGATTCAACTGACGTATATCTTGCTACCAGGTCGGTACACAGTAAGTCAATGAGAGTTTCACTGGTAGCTGTGAAGTGTGTTGGAGTTGTGACCAATTGAGTAAGGCTGAGGCTATGCAGAAACTCGTTAATTTTTCTGGTTTTTATTCCGTTTGTGTCCAGCAAGTTAACATTAAAATCACCGAGTAATATATAATTGTCGCAATGTCCTAATGAGCTTAGATAATCTGTTATGGCATCCAGAAAAAGAACAAGATCAAGCCAAGGTGGACGGTACGCGGTACCAATAGCAATTTTCTTGCCGTTCATTGTGAGCGTTAGCCACATCTGCTCAACCGATTCGAACCTAGGATCGACCGCGGCAGAACAAATACGCGCACTTAGTCCTTGCCGGAGAAAGAATCCAACGCCCCCACCTCTACCCGAGCGAACACTCGCCGGTCGCGGTGTGTGACGCAGTCGATAGCCCGGCACCACGGGCGCTCGCCCTCCCTCTCCTGATCGCAACCAAGTCTCATTAATGGCCATGACGTCAAAACAATGCCAGTCGAGTACGCTAATTAGGTCGTCATGACCCGTGCCCAGCGATCCAGCATTTAAAAAGCCAACTTTAAAAAACTTATCTCGTTTAGTCACCATTATAATAGACTAGCTGTTGCCCGCGACTTCGTCTGCGTTAAGTTCGTAAAACTGTACAATCACTCTGTGCTTGCAATTAATTCCGAAAGCATCGCAATAATTTATTGTACTTTAACATAAAACGGTTAAAGGTAAAAATATCCGAATTGAGAACCTCCTCCTTTTTTAGAAGTCGGTTAAAAACACAAATTACCTTCAGGAAACATGTTATGTACTCGTCCTGATCCAGATGTATGAACGTCAATGAATAGAAAGAGTATGGGTCGTAGCAGTTGGCATTTCTGCCTACCCCAAGGGAAAAGTCATTAGTTTATGTATGTTTCTGGTTTATGTTCTACATTGTATGATTTTAACCCCTCGCCACAGTGAGCAAGCCACAATCAAATCGCAGCGGTAATGCCTGTCTTTGAGAAGTGTCTACAGAGGCGTCACGGCATCCTCTTTTTGTGCAGGACTCACCGGTTGTGGGTGTTTCGGAAGGTATCTGTGTCGAATTCAGCGGGAAGAAACACTCGGGTCTCACCATTGTGCGAATCAACCGGAGAATACGATGGAGCATACGGTGGAAGTCAGTCCCGCTTGGTCGGAGAGCCGGCGCCGCCTTGTCCTTATGGGGGCGATTGGTGGAGAAAATGACAACCAGTAGCCTCCTTCAGTGACGCACTACGATCAAAGAAGGTGGCTGAAACTATGAGGGATAGGACATCCTGACTCCTCAGCGGTCGCAGCAAGGGACGCTCCGGGTGTTGGAAGCCGCAAGGCAATTCCCAGCCATTACAAACACGGGATTGCGGTGGTGCTGTCCGGCCGTCTGGTCAAAGCAGTCCTGAATCGACGGCGCGTAGTATTCTACGCGCGACTCAAAGAGATTTCAGCAAATGGATAGGGCCGTCTAGGGCCGATCTCTGCTAGGGCTGCAAGATTGATCGAAAGAGTTATTTCCCGTAACAATTTTCGCCTCAATAACTTTTCACTGAAGAGTTTAAGCAGTTAGACAGCTTTGATAGAGGTAAACGAAGGAGCATAATCGGGACACCGACCTTCAGCTGGATAACGTGCACTGATAGTGAAAAGCCTTAAGTGAATCCCAAAACTACCATCATCATCCGGCAGGCATTAAGTCCGCCGCTGTACATTTGTGCATAAAGGATTAAATAAATAAATAAATAAATCATCAACTATCTTCTTCCACAACAGTACTTATGAAGAATTTGCGAGAGCATGCTTGCATTGATTATTGCAGTTTGATCATTTTAAGCGTTAGAATTACTTGTTCATTTACCTAGGATATTTTGGTGTGTATTTAATTAATATCCCCGTATATAAGACAAATGATTTTTCCATAGTGGGAACTACCTAAGAGTCTCCAACTTATGAATGAACTACGGCGAAAACTTGTGCGCGTGTATCCCCGTTAAATCGAACTCGCATATTGATGGCCAAACCGAGAAATTACTGACACCGATTGCCTCTATGAGGACACGGCAGTTCACTCAAGATGGATAGACCTCCACCGCATGCTACACCGAGTCCTCCAGGCGATTCACAAAATGGTAATATCAGGGTACTTTCAACCGAACCCAGAACAGAAACCGTTCGAAACACCCACAACAGTCCTGAGCTTATCCATAAAACAATGAAATTACGGTTAACAAATGTAGCAGCCGATAAGTGTTATCCCTGAGACTGGCCTCCCTTAGAGGGTTATTCCAGTGTTGGTCACCACTCATTGCAAAGAGGTAACGTCCAGATATCGACGTAAGGCAGCAAGGAATCTGAGATACATTATACGTTGTCGAACTGTGATCAGAAAAACACATTCGATCCCGTTTTATATGAAGCAGTGACTGTAAATAATAAAACACACCATTATTAATCCGCAAGGTGCCATCATGCCGGAGGACACAGTGGAGATGTGCCCTGCAAGGGCGGAGCACCACCGTGTCCTCGTGGAGGTAATCGGCGTCAGTGACCTCTCGCGCCGGGCTCTGATCCAGAGCGAGGAGTAATGGCAGGCGTTCGCCTCCTTCTGCAAAGCCTTAATGCTAGCGAAGGCGGAGGCCGCACGCGTTAGGGAACGAACGGCCTCACGCCGAGCCGAGATTCCGACCCCGACTACCAATCACGGTAGACGCGGGCTTCCGGACGTCGAGCAATAGGTAGCTAGCCGTCCTGTTGTTGAACGGATCGAGCCCAATCCTCAACAGCGCGTAGTGATAGACACAGGTGTAGTTTTAGTCAGTAAAAGATTCTGACACTATCTCCCGCCCCGCCCAAGAGCGGGGGATGTCATAAGATGATTTTCCCACCAGAAAAAAAAAAGTCAGTAAAAGATTGACACGTCCTCCCGCTCCAACCAGAGCGGGAGAAGTCATTGGATGATTTCCACCCTTAAAAAAAGAAAAAAGGTGCCATCATCATCATTATTATTTCAGCCGAAAGACGTCCACTGCTGGACATAAACCTCCCCAAGTGTCGCTATAATGACCCGTCCTGTGAGCCTCTCATCCATCGGATTCCCGCGACCCTCACCAGGTCATCGGTCCACCTGGGGACCATCCAACGCAAGGTACCCTGTAACCCCTTCCGAAAATGTGGCCGTGTTATTTTAAAGTGAATAATTAAATACATATAGGTATTTACTTTTATCGTCTTTGGATGGTATCCCTTGAATAATCACGGTCAATTAGCTTGCTACAATAATGGGAAAAAAATAATAAAAATAAGCAGTAGGATTGTTAAAAATGCCTTCGTCTTACACCAGTTTAACCATAACTGTAAACGTGGGCGATGGCCATTCTTCTGCCACTCAGAAAATTACGTAAAATACGCAATGCCATCTATCAAATTTAATATGAAGTTCAACCGTCATTGTCATCATTATTTCTACTTTGAGTCTTTAGATGGCGTTGCGAGTATCTGAATTGCTTATGGTGTCATATTTTACTTCTCGAAAACTTTGATTTCATACCGTTTGCCTTTCATATGCTTTGTTTCATTGCGATGAAACAAAGCCTAAGTAAGACAATTATCAAGTTCCAATTCCAACAATTTAAATGTATAAAAGTTATCTACATCGATTTCTAAAATTAATAATACGCACTTCACTAAAAATTTCTACAGATATATTATATACGTAGATTTATAAAAAAAAATTGTAAGCATGCAAAAATATATAAAAAAATCTTATTCACGATGACAAAATAGAACAAAAATTTCTCCTAAGAGAGCCGTATGGGATTTGAACCACCTTCACATTACATGAAAGTCTAGTTACGAAACCACTGTGCTGCGGTCTTCGATGAATAAACTATAAAATAGACGTTCTTATATAAACGTCATAATTGACTGGTTGGCTCCCTAACGATGATAGCGTGATGATTTTCGTTTTAGAA
Organism: Mythimna vitellina; assembly: GCA_949316375.1. Lineage (NCBI taxonomy): Eukaryota > Metazoa > Arthropoda > Insecta > Lepidoptera > Noctuidae > Mythimna > Mythimna vitellina. The sequence goes on along the minus strand of OX438703.1, from coordinate 7,464,166 downwards.
GTTAAATTTGCAGCTAAATGGAATAATGTAACATTATAGTACGTGATTTTACTCGTCGCTTTGATTTTATTATGTGTTTTGATTAGTTTTTACAAAATATTTAGAAGATATCGAATAGAAATGTCAATTTTATTTTGAAAAAATGGTAAAAGTTATTTTAATACAAAAAAATAAGACAAAATAATGTCAAAATTTTTAACTGTAGCTGGGAATTGAACTCGCGGCAAATGTCGTTCAATACCTACATTTTGGATTATTGCTCACCCCACATAGCAAATAGCGTGATAGTTTATAGCCTATCAGTTGCCCTGACCTATAAGGATTGTGTATGCAAAATTTGAACAGGATCGGTTCAGTAGTTTTTGCGCCAACTAATACCATCACAAAAGAATTTTACTGTTTTATTATATGTATAGAAGATATGTATATAATAAAAACTTGTATAATTAATAATTTCATAAAAGAGTAGTATTTGTCGTAGTCTATTAATTGTAAATAGTATTATGTCAATAGTGTAAAGTTTAGTTATTATTAGGTGTACATAAATAAGTGTTGTGTTATATAACTGGTTTCCGTGGACGTTGAAATATTGTGCCGTGAGACATAAACCTACTACTAAGAAACAATACAGACAACTACAACACGAGAATAATAAAGATGAAATAGTTGAAGTATAATATAATAACAACATATTTGAAGTAGCAAGACCTAATACGGTGAAATTTCTTTTCAAAATATGTATGCTAGCCCTTAAAACTAATATCCTAATAACAAATAGTTTGGCTTCAGAGTTTAGCATTTTAAAAAAAAACATCCTGAATACAAAAAAAATAAATAAAAAGAAACAAAAACAAAAAAAAACATTACTCCGCCTTTGCGGTCGCACAGTCGGGTAAAAATTACAATTTTTAAGGTGTACTGTTGCCGTGGTTACACGGTGCCACTCCGAAAATGCGCTGTACGTCAGCCTCACTACGAATATGATAAGTGAGGTCCCCGGGCTTGCATCGGGCAAGAATACGGCCACGCTTCGACCACACATATTGCCAGCCAAGGCGAATGCCCGCCTCACGAGCGCAACGAAATAACTCTCTGTTAGCTTTAGTTAGGCGCTCGTTTACATAAAAGCGCTTTGGAGATCCAGGCAAACCGAGGTCAGCCGTAGTCATTCCGCGCCGCACTCGCGCACCTTGCAGTAGCTCGTCCCGCAGGTCGCGGCGCGCGAGGCGCACGACGAGGAAGCGAGGACGGGTCTCCAACGGCGCCGCCGCTTGCGTCGCGGTAATGCGCCTACCTCCGACTCGCTCTGCACTCACAATATCACGTGCCTCGATGGTGACGCCAAGCTTAGCAGCAACCAACATAACCGTGTGGTTGGGGTTTTCACCACTGGCCTCTGGAAGATTAGATATCTGGAGGTCGTTTGCGAGCAGCTCTTGGTCCCGGTCGTTTATTTCGCTCCTTAATTGAGTTACCAGATCTTCCACCCCCGGCGAAAGCGATGCCTGGGGCTGAGCTTGTTTTGCTTCTATTAAAGTCATTCTTTCCTCCAAACGACTCATTCTGTCATTAGTGGCAACCAGTGACGATCTCAATTCAGACAGATCATCGCGGAGCAGCTGGAATTCGTTTTTAACTGACCTTATAAAGTCCTCCTTGAAGGTACTCAGCTCCGCCCTGAAGATGTCTAAGCTGAGCTCTTGTTTGGCATCTATGGCAGAGCTATTTATAGGGCTAGTATCCACCAGCACAACTGGGCTATCTTCGTGCGCAACTGGAGCACGCCCCCTAACCGGTGTGTCAGCCCGGTTATCTCTAACCACATTCTTCTTGCATTCAGGGCAGTGCCAAGTGGCAGCCACCGGTCCAGCATTTGGCAGTCAGCGGCGTCCGTCGATGAGAGGAATTTACCACAACCACCGCACTTAGCCATACTTAACTTGTTTACGCTTAGCGCAATCGATCTTCTAAAGAGTTCAACGATACGTCAACAGATGGCGCTGTGTTAAGAATGCGTTTATGGTATTTTTTCGGTATGCTATGGTGCGGCCAGATACCGTGGAATGAGTCACTCTATCGCCGTAAAGTTGCGCACACACTGAGAGTAAGGTCACAGTTTATGTTTTTGTTCAAATAAAATATCGATAGTTTATTTTGAGTTTAGGGTACTCAAATATTAAATTGGAGAACGAGATATTGTAATCTCTGAGTTGGTTTCAGTGTTTCTTCTTAGGGTAGTCAGCTAGGAAACACCGGCCATCATCTAGTTTCAACTGACAAAAAATTGACGTGTAATAGTATTTATTTAAACCTATCTGTAAAGAAAAAATCATTTAACTAAGTACAGTAGGAACAATCGTGTTCTTATAAAACCTATTTTTTTTTTAATTCATATAAACCAGTGCTTGACTGCGATCCCACCTGATGGTAAGCGGAGATGCAATCATTGATGGCCAGGCGCACTAGTTTATTAAGAGCCCATTCACTCTAGCCTTGAAGACACCTAAATTATAGCTGGACGGGAAGACCGCAGCAGGCAAATTGTCTCAATCGAAAATCGAATTTAAAACGAGTTTGAAAAGCAACAACCAGTTTTTTTAATAGCTTGTGAACATTTTTCCTCTTTATCGTTACCCGGTCGAGTGCTCCGTAAGTTGTTGTCTGATAATTCCCAGAGTGTCACTTGTTTGAAAATATGGATAAAACTCTTAGTCTCAAGACATGCATTATGCAACAAAAATTAAGTTTATTTTCAACAACAATCTTCTCGCTCGCTAAGACTTTCCTGGTTCTGGATTTTTTTTTGTTTTTATTTTTCTCTTTTAAGGGCACGCAATTTGACATATATTTTCACTATTTTTCCATACAACCGCTCATACGCGATTATGACGTTATTACACATTTTTCATTAGATATTTTAGAAACACAGTATCTTGTGGATATTATCTAGGCTTCTATTGAAATAAATTAGTATAAAACTAATCCAGTAAAGAACTTTGATAATCTGCTATTTTGCATGAATGGCTAGACCGATTTGGCTAATTTTGGTCTTGAAATATTCGTAATATTCCAAGAAAGGTTTGAACAGTGAGAAAAAATGAAAAAAAAAATTACTGAATACAACGCCATCTCCAATTAAAATGTCATTATTAAATTAATTATGCTGTTCTGGTAATGCCAGTAGATAGCGTCATCCTATTAGGCGGTACAAAGTTCGCAGGCTCAGCTAGTATATCTATACATATAATAAAACAGTAAAATTCTTTTGTGATGGTATTAATTGGCGCAAAAACTACTGAACCGATCCTGTTCAAATTTTGCATACATAATCCTTATAGGTCAGGGCAACTGATAGGCTATAAACTATCACGCTATTTGCTATGGGGGGTGAGCAATAATCCAAAATGTAGGTATTGAGCGACATTTGCAGCGAGTTCAATTCCCAGCTACAGTTAAAAATTTTGTCATTATTTTATCTCATTTTTTTGTATTAAAATAACTTTTACCATTTTTTCAAAATAAAATTGACATTTCTATTCGATATCTTCTAAATATTTTGTAAAAACTAATCAAAACACATAATAAAATCAAAGCGACGAGTAAAATCAAGTACTATAATGTTACATTATTCCATTTAGCTGCAAATTTAACTTCTAAAACGAAAATCATCACGCTATCATCGTTAGGGAGCCAACCAGTCAATTATGACGTTTATATAAGAACGTCTATTTTATAGTTTATTCATCGAAGACCGCAGCACAGTGGTTTCGTAACTAGACTTTCATGTAATGTGAAGGTGGTTCAAATCCCATACGGCTCTCTTAGGAGAAATTTTTGTTCTATTTTGTCATCGGGAATAAGATTTTTTTATATATTTTTGCATGCTTACAATTTTTTTTTATAAATCTACTTATATAATATATCTGTAGAAATTTTTAGTGAAGTGCGTATTATTAATTTTAGAAATCGATGTAGATAACTTTTATACATTTAAATTGCGTGGAACTTGATAATTATCTTACTTAGGCTTTGTTTCATCGCAATGAAACAAAGCATATGAAAGACAAACGGTATGAAATCAAAGTTTTCGAGAAGTAAAGTATGACACCATAAGCAATTCAGATACTCGCAACGCCATCTAAAGACTCAAAGTAGAAATAATGATGACAATGACGGTTGAACTTCATATTAAATTTGATAGATGGCATTGCGTATTTTACGTAATTTTCTGAGTGGCAGAAGAATGGCCATCGCCCACGTTTACAGTTATGGTTAAACTGGTGTAAGACGGAGGCATTTTTAACAATCCTACTGCTTATTTTTAATGTTTTTTTTCCCATTATTGTAGCAAGCTAATTGACCGTGATTATTCAAGGGATACCATCCAAAGACGATAAAAGTAAATACCTATATGTATTTAATTATTCACTTTAAAATAACACGGCCACATTTTCGGAAGGGGTTACAGGGTACCTTGCGTTGGATGATCCCCAGGTGGACCGATGACCTGGTGAGGGTCGTGGGAATCCGATGGATGAGAGACTCACAGGAGCGGTCATTATAGCGACACTTGGGGAGGTTTATGTCCAGCAGTGGACGTCTTTCGGCTGAAATAATAATGATGATGATGGCACCTTTTTTCTTTTTTTAAGGGTGGAAATCATCCAATGACTTCTCCCGCTCTGGTTGGAGCGGGAGGACGTGTCAATCTTTTACTGACTAATACTACACCTGTGTCTATCACTACGCGCTGTTGAGGATTGGGCTCGATCCGGTCAACTACAGGACGGTTAGCTACCCATTGCTCGACGTCCGGAAGCCCGCGTCTACCGTGATTGGTAGTCGGGGTCGGAATCTCGGCTCGGCGTGAGGCCGTTCGTTCCCTAACGCGTGCGGCCTCCGCCTTCGCTAGCATTAAGGCTTTGCAGAAGGAGCCGAACGCCTGCCATTACTCCTCGCTCTGGATCAGAGCCTGGCGCGAGAGGTCACTGACGCCGATTACCTCCACGAGGACACGGCGGTGCTCCGCCCTTGCAGGGCACATCTCCACTGTGTCCTCCGGCATGATGGCACCTTGCGGATTAATAATGGTGTGTATTATTATTTACAGTCACTGCTTTATATAAAACGGGATCGAATGTGTTTTTCTGATCACAGTTCGACAACGTATAATGTATCTCAGATTCCTTGCAGCCTTACGTCGATGTCTGGACGTTACCTCTTTGCAATGAGTGGTGACCAACACTGGAACAACCCTCTAAGGGGGGCCAGTCTCAGGGATAACACTTATCGGCTGCTACATTTGTTAACCGTAATTTCATTGTTTTATGGATAAGCTCAGGACTGTTGTGGGTGTTTCGAACGGTTTCTGTTCTGGGTTCGGTTGAAAGTACCCTGATATTACCATTTTGTGAATCGCCTGGAGGACTCGGTGTAGCATGCCGTGGAGGTCTATCCATCTTGAGTGAACTGCCGTGTCCACATAGAGGCAATCGGTGTCAGTAATTTCTCGGTTTGGCCATCAATATGCGAGTTCGATTGAACGGGGATACACGCGCACAAGGTTTCGCCGTAGTTCATTCATAAGTTGGAGACTCTTCATAAGGTAGTTCCCACTATGGAAAAAACATTTGTCTTATATACGGGGATATCAATTAAATACACACCAAAATATCCTAGGTAAATGAACAAGTAATTCTAAGGCTTAAAATGATCAAACTGCAATAATCAATGCAAGCATGCTCTCGCAAATTCTTCATAAGTACTGTTGTGGAAGAAGATAGTTGATGATTTATTTATTTATTTAATCCTTTATGCACAAATGTACAGCGGCGGACTTTTTGCCTGCCGGATGATGATGGTAGTTTTGGGATTCACTTAAGGCTTTTCACTATCAGTCCACGTTATCCAGCTGAAGGTCGGTGTCCCGATTATGCTCCTTCGTTTACCTCTATCAAAGCTGTCTAACTGCTTAAACTCTTCAGTGAAAAGTTATTGAGGCGAAAATTGTTATGGGAGATAACTCTTTCGATCAATCTTGCAGCCCTAGCAGACATCGGCCCTAGAGGGCCCTATCCATTTGCTGAAATCTCTTTGAGTCGCGCGTAGAATACTACGCGCCGTCGATTCAGGACTGCTTTGACCAGACGGCCGGACAGCACCACCGCAATCCCGTGTTTGCAATGGCTGGGAATTGCCTTGCGACTTTCAACACCCGGAGCGTCCCTTGCAGCGACCGCTGAGGAGTCAGGATGTCCTATCCCTCATAGTTTCAGCCACCTTCTTTGATCGTAGTGCTTCACTGAAGGAGGCTACTGGTTGTCATTTTCTCCACCAATCGCCCCCATAAGGACAAGGCGGCGCCGGCTCTCCGACCAAGCAGGACTGACTTCCACCGTATGCTCCATCGTATTCTCCGGGCGATTCGCACAATGGTGAGACCCGAGTGTTTCTTCCCGCTGAATTCGACACAGATACCTTCCGAAACACCCACAACCGGTGAGTCCTGCACAAAAAGAGGATGCCGTGACGCCTCTGTAGACACTTCTCAAAGACAGGCATTACCGCTGCGATTTAATTGTGGCGTGCTCACTGTGGCAAGGGGTTAAAATCATACAATGTTGTTTTACCAGAACATAAACCAGAAACGTACATATGCCCATGCATACATATGCCTTTTCCCTTGGGGTAGGCAGAAATGACAACTGCTACGACCCATACATGCTCTTGCTATTCAGTGACGGTCATACATCTGGATCTGGACGAGTACATAACATGTTTCCTGAAGGTAATTTGCGTTTTTAACCGACTTCTATAAAAGGAGGAGGTTCTCAATTCGGATATTTTTACCTTTAACCGTTTTATGTTAAAGTACAATAAATTATTGCGATGCTTTCGGAATTAATTGCAAGCACAGAGTGATTGTACAGTTTTAACGCGGACGAAGTCGCGGGCAACAGCTAGTTATAAAATAAATACAGTCCTTTATGAAAGAGGAAAACCATCATTCCTGCTTAAAAAACGCTACCTGCTTCAGTTTTATCGAGCGGAACAAATTCCGTTTGCTGTATATTTGCCACATAGTTAAAGTTGCCGCCTTCATCGTTTATCATTCAGTTTTCGAGTTTTTCATACACTCGAGCTGCCAAATTAAATGCTTAGCTACTAATAATAATTTAATGTTGAATACATTGTAAAATACATTATCTGATTACAACTTATCACACGTCAATTTTTTTTTTAATTTATATATACCTGTGCTTGACTGCGATCCCACCTGATGGTAAGCAGAGATGCAATCTTTGATGGTGAGGCGCACTAGTACATTAAGAGCCTATTCACTCTAGCCTTGAAGACACCTAAATTATAGTTGGACGGGAAGACCGCAGCAGGCAAATTGTTCCAGTCCTTCGATATACGCGGTATAAACGACGAAGCGAAACGCTTAGTCCGGACCGTTGAAGTTTCAACAACGTAAGGGTGGATACTCGCCGTACCTTGGGTTGTCCGATGGTAGAAAGGAGATGGCGGAATAAAGTCATGCAATTCCCGCGCACACTCTCCAAAATGTAACCTGTAAAATACCGATAGGCTGGCTACCCTACGCCTGTGCTCTAGGCATTGTAGATTGGACTCAACCAAATCTGGATCCCCAATTAGCCTCTTCGTACGCCTTTCCACTGTATCTAAAGCTACGTCTATGATTGGCAAACATTAGGTACCTTTTTAACGACCAAATTATCTAGTCTCCCTTTTAAAGCTAAAAAATAAATAATAAACTGTAAAAGAAAGTAACTTCGTGAGGAAGTGAATGTTACAACCGGAAAGTTCCGCTGTAAGTTATGTCTTCCTAAAAACAATTTATGTACCTGATGGGAGCAGAATTATGCATAGCGAGGTGTAAAAGATGTGACGAGAGATGGGTTTTTATGTTTGTTTTATGGTAAGTAGAATGAATGGGCTTTGTTTTTATTAGAGCATTTTATGGAAAGCTCCTGCTGCCCCCAATTCATTTGGGGGCCTAGGGGTCTTCAAGTCAAGAGTGAGTAGGTAACTTCTAGGTGAGAGTGCTCCATTGTTGATTACATTATCGCTTACTATCAGATGAAATAGTCGTCAAGCGGGAGTCCTTTCAATTTTAAATGATAAAATAAAGGTATAAGGGCTGGAGGGTTTTTTTTTTCGGTGAGAAAATCATCCAATGATATCCCCTGCGCTTGGGCGGAGCGGGAGATAATGTTAGACTTTTACTGACTAAAAACCCACTCCTGTTCGAAAGAACAGTGTGCCTTTCATACCAGGGCTGACTTTTCCTTTCACAATCAGACCCTTGGCCCCAGTAGGCTTCGACCCTGCTGGGCCCCTACGGTTGCTGACATCTCCTTGAGGCGCGCGTGGAACACTACGCACCGTCTACGACTTTGGCTCGGTCCAGACGGTTACCGGACGTTCGGACGGCGAGCTACCCATTGCTCGCCGTCCACAAGAAGGGCTGGAGGAAAACGATGATGGTTATAGAAAGTTCCTGTACAGAGTATATCTCAATTATGTCTTATCATAATGATTGTAACAGGAATACAAAAAATGTTTTCTTTGTACTTCGCTTGTTAAGTTTGAACATAATTATGCTATAGTTCCTAGTTTGCTATAGTACCATTGTGTTTGCTTTTATACTTATTCAAATATTATAAAACAAACTGATAATAGATACAGATACCAGCACGGATCTTGAGCGCTGACTTTTACGTGAAAATGCAATATCGGGTCTCTTTAGTGGTATGAAAAGAGATGCGGGGGCGGATCGTGCAATCAATGTACATTGATTGGCTCGCCGATGTGTACGATGCGCAAAGCGATCTCCGCTCTTTCGCCGAGCGCTCAAGATGCTCATGCCGCTATCTGTACAATCTACCTGTTTATTTTAGGTACCTACAAGAAACAAAAAATTTGTCTTACTTACAAATAAAGTCGGTGTTTTATCGTTACTATTTTTCTATTGTTACTTGTTTTCTTGGATCTATCTAGTTTTATACAATAAAACTCTATCTACATTTTCTTCTGAAAAAGAATATTTCCAACTCTTAAAATTGAATCAAAATAACAATTCGTAGATCCATGTTCAAATTACCAGTCACCGGTTCGTTCTGTTACATTATTTGCTTTCAACAAATCCGTCGCGAGACGTAAAAATGAATAATGTCTTTATTATTTGCCACCTCGACGTCTCTTCGCATTACTTTGAATGTTACATTTTTATTTCGTTATTAATGTCTTGGCTTATTTTTCCTTGTCAGCATTATGCTAGCTTTCAAGTTCATGTTTTGCATAATTTGATATTAATTTATTTGCTTCAGAAATTTTCAGGTGTACGGATTTCAGAGTCTTATAATAATATTAGCATAGCATAGCATAATAAGCCTTTTAATGTTCCCGCTGTTGGAACTGAGGCCTCCTCTCTAGGAGAGGGTATGGGCCGTAATCCACCACGCGGGCCCAGTGCGGGTTGGTGAATGTCACATGTCTTCGAATTTTTGGTTCTAGGACATGCCGGTTTCCTCACTATGTTTTCCTTCACCGTTTTGAGAGCAGTGGTGATTAAATAAATTACACAAAGTAATGCGCCTGGCTGGGTTTGAATCTGCGACCTACAACTTGTAAGTCGGGGCCGTTACCACTAGGCCGCCACTGCTCTTGGTCTAATAATATTAAGTCACACCAATTCTTATATCTTGCATTTTTTCCGCGTCATCAACAAAAAATGCGTTTAATAAGGCATAGCCTCTTTATAGTCGAATAAAAGGCACTTTAGCGATGAGCCTCACAATTTTCCGGCTGGTAATCTTGACATTTTCCTAAGTATATCTATCTTAAAATGTCGGTGATAAACGAGCCATAAAAAATTGTAACATGAGGTAAAAACAAAATGAAACATCATAAGAAATTTCTTACCTCGAATTCTTTGAGCGATAAACCTTTGATGGTACAAATCCGGTTAAAAATTAAAGACGTTTCAGTTCGGTATCGAATCTTTTCGCAGAAAGAGCAATGAATATTAAATTCAGCGAAATATCGGCAAGCCGGAACGCGTTTTGCAGTCATAAAGTGTGGTTTCCAAAGCATACCTAATGAGTTGAAAAAAAAGAACGTTCACGTTTCCATAGCCGGAGTTAAACTTTTTCAAATTGTTTCTAGTTACAGCCGCTTTCTCTTTTACTGTGAGTAGTACAGGCGCTGAATTTTAAACGGGATACGAAATACAGGATGTTGAACATAAATTAAACCCACATGTAATGTTTTCCTACTATAAGTGTTCATCTGTGCACACAGGGTGAGTCATGAAAAGCCTCGGCTTCTGCAAAATTATCAGTCTTACGAGTAGTTTACTGGCATTTGTGTACGTGTTCTACGGTACTGATAAATCAATTAGAAATACTCTGGTCTCAACACTGATTTATTTTGATGTGCCATGCTTCACCGACGCTGTAAATGCTGGTAGACTCATTTTCCCGAAGACAAATCCACTCAATAACCCATTTTACTAGAGACGGATGAGTAACTCGACAAAGTAGTTCAGGAAAATCTACTGTGGAGCATGCGCGCCTGCTGACAGTGGGCGAATTGGGTCTCTGGCTTTACACACTACCATTGTCAAACATAAACACCTTGTTCGACAGTATTACGTTCCGAATCACCGCTTCCTTAAGCTCAGGTACCTACTGTCTGTTGTTCTCGTCATTGCTGACTCGTTCACCACGGTCTGTCATGCAGCCGAAGTTCGGGTCGCTTATCGTGGCACGCGATTATAAGTTTAATGACATCATCCGACGAGCTAACGACGTCAGGTCGACATTCTGGTTATCTTGAACCTTTATGGTCCAGCACGTGACGATAGTAAGAGACCGAAACGCTGTCTTGATTTCTGTGGAAGACAGATTTCTAGTGTACGGCGCTACTTGTGCCTATACTCTTTCCCATTCTTCTTCTGTGTTCTGTGCCGGTGGGGGTTGAAATTCTTGGGTTGTGGATTTCGAGTTCTTGTTGACACTTCGCGTGACTCAAGGGTTGGCTTTTACCTGGGCCAAAAACTAAGCTTTCCCTGTAAAAAATGTCTTTTTTATATTAGTTCCATTATCCAATATAATAAAAAAAATCTTGATGACTCTTTGATTGATATATAATGGATAGAGCTTTCAAATATTTTAGGAAAATAGAAAGATGCAATAACTTATTTAAGTCTAAAATGTTTGCTGAAATCTCGCGTCAGTACTTTAATGAGTCCCTTAATTTAAAAAGCTTGTAATTTTTTGATAAATAATGAGAGAGTAATTCAAGGGCTGTGCATTTCACGCGCAAGTGCGAATATCTTTCTAACGAGCAGCTGACATTTCAGCACTTTATCTTAGTAATAAAACTAAGATAAAGTGCTGAAATGTCATAAGTTTAAGTTGCAACATTAATTTTTCTACTTGTCTTCTTCAAATCTCAAGTTAAATATTTTATTTTGAAGTGTTCACAAATAATGGCTTTACTAACCAAGTTAGTAACTAGCGCCATTTTATGCGACTGCTATCGGAACTAATCGGTTTTGTGGAATTATTTGTTTATAATTTCGGTGCTCTCTACTCAGTCTTATGGACATCAAATCTCTTCAAATGTAATGAAGCGGGTAATTCCGGAATGCGATATAGAGGTCATTGCACTGTTACATCGTCAATTATATTTAAATGAATACTAAATTGCAGTCCGTTGGTGATTCCGCAAAATTCATTTCAAAATTGGTTTTGTTTAAACTATTAAGTTCAGCAAAAAAGAAAAATAGTAACACTTGTTTTATAGGATATTTATTAATTATTGCTTTAGTTTTGATGGATCGCCATGGTATTCAACACCCGACGACAAAATTAGCAGTGAAAATTTCATAGGAAAGCAGAAGGTTAACGAGTCACATGTTCTGGCTAGATAAAGCTTTTGTGATTCCTCGTTTTAAGGTTGTATTACGCTTAAAAAAAAACACACAAAAACTAAAGATACCACAGCAACAGAAGTCTCCGATACCACAATAAATAAAATAATACTGGAAGAAGGAAATGAATTAATTACATCAAAAGTGAGCGGTGGTGGCCGAGTGGTAACGGCCCCGACTTACGAGTTGTAGGTCGCGGGTTCAAACCCAGCCAGGCGCATTACTTTGTGTAATTTATTTCATCACCACTGCTCTCAAAACGGTGAAGGAAAACATCGTGAGGAAACCGGCATGTTCTAGAACCAAAAATTCGAAGACATGTGACATTCACCAATCCGCACTGGGCCCGCGTGGTGGATTACGGCCCATTCCCTCTCCTAGAGAGGAGGCCTGAATCCCAACAGTGGGAACATTATAAGGCCGACTATGCTATGCTACATCAAAATTAACTAACATCCTTGATTGGCCCAGAGCCAATCAAGGATGTCAAGTCAATATCTTCTCTGAAATAAATTTAAGGGAAACAACCTTTATTTACAATATTTTTATTTACACTTATCACTGTGATGCTGAAATTCAAGTAAATATAGCAAAAACTTGTTTTATAGGGTGTTAAGATCAAAGATGTTTGACGAATGATGTTGGTTCGTATTAAATAATTATTGCCATTAGTTCTTAGTACTTCGATATTTCTTACGTGTTCTGTAAAAACCAACTATTTTCCTTTCAGCAAAGTTTGGGGTTGGAAACTTATTTTGCGAAATGACGTTACTGTCATGTACGATGTCAATAACGCTGTCATTGCAGAAATTATTCAAGGTGTTCAAACAACGCCAGTTAGTAAACTTAGTCGGTGCCTTTCGTCGCAATGTCTCGCTTCAAACATTCTGCGGCTTGCTAGCCTGTGTGCACATACGAGGGGTTAACAGTCGGCATTGGAATCAGCTGAATTGTTACAGGGAAAAGTTTCCTCTTAATGGTTTGTATAGCAAACTATTAAGGAAACTGCTCTGAGCTACCCAAAGCAGTCAAGAACAAAAGTACTGTGTTCTTTTAAAAGAAAAAAGTTAAAAATTCTTCTGAATCAACAAAAGTGATGTGAAAATGCACCTTATGCGTATGAAATAGGGGAAAATATTCTTGAACAGACTGCCAGTAGCCAATATAATAACTTGACTCATTGAAAAGTGTGCTTTATTGAGTGACTAATAAAGCTCATTTTTACTATGAAAGTTTTAGACGAGTCTATTAGGTCAGTTAAACAATTGATTGCAGTGATGATTTCTATTGAAAGGGTAAGGCTTTATACTGCCGCACTATTTCTATGAGCGTTATCGAACAACTGTCAGAATAATGGATAGTATAGTAATAGGTAGTAATATAATAAGTAATCTATTAAAATTATAATTCATACAGGAGATCCCTCTGCATGCTTTTCACTATTATGAACGATCCGTGTGCCCCTGATTACTTGAAACAATATTTTAAATTATTGGGCAGCTCTCATAAACTCAACCTTCGAGCATCCAAAAACATATTTCTTCTTATTCCTTCTCACCTTACTGGGTTTATGGCTAATTGTTACACTGTCTCTAACATAAAACTCTGGAATGTGCTTCCCCTTGACATCAAAAAAGCTGAAAGTAAATTTTCCTTCAAGCGTAAAATTCGGAACTACTACTTGAAGTCCTCTCAATCTTAGTTCGGTCTTCGTCATAATTGTTATATTTTAAGTTCTCTTAATTACAATGATTTCTTATTTATCATAGTATTTATTAGTTTATAATATTAGCTTAGATACGTAATTTTATTATTATAAGCCACTTAATTTAACGATACTACATTCTATTTCAAAAATATCTGTTATTTATTTAATGTGCACACCTACCACAATGTTGTCTTTTTTAACCCAATGGTTGACGGCTAGAGAATGCCTTGTGGCATTAAGTCCGCCTATGTACCACCACTGTACATGAAGTTTAAATAAATAAATTATGAGTACATCAATATAATTTTGCAATATTTTCCAGTGTTACTTTAAATCAATCCAACAGAACTCCCTTTTCAACCTAAAAGAGCAGTTCTGTAGGATTAACTACATTCACTGTCGAATTTTAATGACAAAAATAAACAAAAAGTAATTTTCATGACAAAGAAAAAAATAAATGTCATATAAAAAAAAAACGTGTGTAAAATTTAATGGCATCTTTAAATTTCTTACCCAAAGTAACCAGTACATATAAAAACCAAAGTGAACAACAAAACAATTTTGAAACTTTACTATTTCATTATCTTTGCAACTAGAAGTTAGTATTGATATGAAAATATTCGAGTTAATCCGGAATAATCGCCAGTTACGTTTTATTGTTTGAACTGTTTTAATAAATTTGTTATGATACCAATTGTTTCATCTGGATTAACGATTACGGTACAACTTAAGCTATATCTTGTTTATTGCTTGTAGCTGATGACATAGTTCTATTTAAATCTACAAAACTTTAGATCCATAAACATTCTATACTTGAACATTACGTCTTTACTAAATATCTTGTCTTATTAACGAGGGCATCCACTCTGTGCTACAAAGTGGGTTTAGTGCACACACGAGCTTACTTCGCTCAATCTAATTTGCATCCTTGATTCACAATTTTAAATTTTTAAGTCGAAAAAGGAAGTGTAAAATGTTTGAATTGTAAAATGAAAATCAAAACTACACGATACGAGGTAGTAAAGTTTTGATTCATCATTATTATGTCAACTAGTGTCGCCACAATGACCGGTCTTATGCATCTCGCATCCATTAGATTCGTGCAACCAACGTTGCTCTTCCGCCACGTCGTCGCCACTCCTGAACTATTCAGCCCCATTGGACATCTATTCTGCCAGCAATGTACCTTGCCAACAGCCACTTAAGTTGGGCGTTTCTTCAAGTTATGTCCTTAAGCTTGGTTTTCGTGTGGGTATCGTCATTTTTGATCTGATCACATGTGGAAACTCCGAGCATAACCCTCTTTATTGCCCTTTGAGTGCTCCTTTCGCTCTAGTATAAAATGTTCAAAATAATACATATTTCCTGAAACAAGTTTTGTGAAATATTCGAGTAGATGACCGATTAACCGAATGCATTATTTCAGGAATTATCTCTCTTTTTTTCACGTTGCCTCTTCATCAAACATTGAATGAAACAACAAGCTTTTAGAGCATGCTCGCGTTGACGATAGACGAGTGGGGGGAGGCCCTCTTAACAATAACATTTAGGATGGTTTATGGTTATTTCCTATTCCGGGACAATGCGGCCTTCCGGGAACATGTTTATAAAGATGGAACGATATCCTTACTGAATCTTTGTCACTGACTTCTGTGTCTTTTGTGTGCCTCCAAAATCTTTCTCGCTTGCAAATATTAAACCTACGAAATCTCTTTACGCTGTAAATAATATACTTATGAAACGGAGGACGCTGAAATATTAAAACAGTTACTGGTTTAAGCATTTTATTTTAGATGAAAATATTTTTGTTCTATTTTTGTTTTTTGTTTACAAACTGGCAACACCAATTTAGCACGCTACATTTTTTTTTTTTTCGCTCGCGGTTAAATAAATACGGGGTATTTATTTAAAATATTGCTGGCTGTTTAGAAAATATCAAAAGGATATTGCCGTTATTTGTCAGTTCAATAACTACATTAATATTATAAAGAGGTAAGTAAGTTTTTTTGTAAGAATGACTGAAACGACTGAACCGATTTCCTCAAGTCATATGTAACAAAGATATTTGTAATTACGAAACATGATTGAAAAGAGTGTCCATGGAGTTTCTTACACATTCTTCTCCATAGAGATCTACGCTTTGGAATGTGCAATAAGCGTCATTTTTTCTGACTGACTGACTTCTTGACATTTCAAAAGTGCCTGTAAATGGTTTATTTGAAATAAAATTCTTTTGAATCTTCTTGAATCTTTTTGAATCTTTTTGAATCTTTTTGAATCTTTTTGAATCTTTTTGAATCTTTTTGAATCTTTTTGAATCTTTTTGAATCTTTTTGAATCTTTTTGAATCTTTTTGAATCTTTTTGAATCTTTTTGAATCTTTTTGAATCTTTTTGAATCTTTTTGAATCTTTTTGAATCTTTTTGAATCTTTTTGAATCTTTTTGAATCTTTTTGAATCTTTTTGAATCTTTTTGAATCTTTTTGAATCTTTTTGAATCTTTTTGAATCTTTTTGAATCTTTTTGAATCTTTTTGAATCTTTTTGAATCTTTTTGAATCTTTTTGAATCTTTTTGAATCTTTTTGAATCTTTTTGAATCATTTTGTATCTTTTTGAATCTTTTTGAATCTTAATGAATCTTTTTGAATCTTGAATCACAGGCTGCAATCCTAGTTTGAGAGCCAGTAATATACTGTATCCTCATTTATGCACCAATAATTATGTACTTGTTTTTTGTGGCTTTAAATAAATTATATTATTTCTACTTTTACGTTGGCAAAACCGCTAGTATAAGAAACTTTAGTATAAAATTTTATTTAAAATACAAATCTGCTATGCTACGTTTGTTGAAAAGGTCTCGGCAAAATGGAAAGGATACTAAAGCCTTCTTACGGTATGTCTACATAAGATCGCTTCAGGAAATAGAAGAATTTTTCCTTTTGTAGCTTACTGCATACCTACAAACTATTGAAACGAATCCGTCTAGATATAGCTCCGTGAACGAGCTTCGGTATTTGTCAGTTTCTAAATTTTAGATCCTACATGAAATAGTATGTTAGTATGTAAATTCTAGCGTAATTTATAGTCAGTAGAGTCAGCTCTCCATAAATCTGCTTCTCTGTGACAACTCTATTCGACAATTTCGCATAATTGGCGTTCGGTTAACCGCGGTAAGTCGATTTAATTTATGTCAAAGTTTAAGGCTCAATTCAGTCTGACTGATTTGAAGTGGAATTGCTATCGACAATAGTAATTTAATAAGATTTATGCCTAATACCTAGTATTTAAATGTAAAACTTGTTTGTCATAACATTTTTGTGAGAGATATCACGATTCAGTTATTAGTATTATACGTTATATTTGCAGCTGCCCCCCCCCCCCCCCCCTCTCCAGTTCAATAACCAAAGACAAATGTTTTTGGTTACTTCACCACTTCCGTGGGTCGTAGCGTTATTAGCCTATACTGTTTATCATGTACCTGGATATCCTGGATACAGATGGTCGATCGGGACGAAAGGTTCTGGAATGGCGACCACGTACCGGAAGACGCAGCGTTGGAAGGCCTCCCACAAGGCGGACCGATGACCTGGTGAGGGTCGCAGGTATCCGATAGATGCGAGACGCACAGGACCGGTCATTGTGGCGATATTCGGGGGAGGTCTATGTCCAACAGTGGACGTCTTTCGACTGAAGTGATGCTGATGATGATGATGACCTGGATATCCTATACAGTAAGTTTTTTTTTTTTTAAATATGACTGATATTTCTAGTGATTAGCACGTTTGAACAAAAAAAGAATCCCCACTCTATTAGTAAGAGAATTTAATGGCATATACTAAGAAAATTAAAAAGCGTTAAAATCATTAAAAAAACGTTAAAGAAAACATTGCGTTGAATTTACCCTTGTGTTTCCATTGTAAGACTATCTGATAAGAGTGTCTAATACAAAAAGAAAATGATCTTTTAAAATGGTTTTATATCCCTGAAAAGATTTCTAATTAACCAAATAAACGAATTTGTAATTCGCTGTACAAGTTATTCTGTTATGCTCTTCTTCATTGTGCTGTTTTTAGGGTTCCGTACTTCAAAAGTCAAAAAACGGAATCCTTATAGAATCACTTTGTTGTCCGTCCGTCTGTCTTTCTGTCTATCTAGCTGTTAAGACCCTTAATCTCAGAAACGCGTAGAGATATCCAGTTGAAATTAAAACCATATACTCAGGTATGTGGTCCCTTGAAGCTGTGAAAACAAACAAATTTCTGAGTTAACGAATTCAAAAGATACGGCCGTTTATGTCGCAAAAAACGTACGTTTACGTACACTTAAGGATATCAAAATTCAAAGGGTACGTACTTCCCGTTGACCTAGAATTCCGAAATTTGGCATGAAGCAAGGTCTCACAGCATAAATGTAGGGAAAAATCTGAAAACTGTAAATTGGTTGTTACGTTTCGATTTAGAAAAATATTCGTAAATCAATTCGGGAATCAAACTGTTTTCATAAGTAAGTTTATATGGAACCCTCAGTGCGGGAGTCTGACTCGCACTTGCCCGGTTTTTTAATAGGTAAACAACAATAGCAAAAAACACATGAAACTTGAAAATCTTTTGTTATCAGCAAGAGCATTTTATTAAATTGGCCTGCTGTAACTCTTTGACTCAAATAGACTCGGTTACCGAGAACAAGTTACCAAGTACATAAATGTCGTCTACTTCTCTACTTTTTAATCAGTTTTTCAAAAGCCATTTCTCTATTTTTAACTAACTTTAAAAAAAAAGAGATTATATATATGTTCGATTCGTCGAATCGTCTCGTGCACAGGTTTGACGACTTCCAGCTTCCCGAACAAGCTGGATTCCGAAAAGGTCGAAGTGCTGAAGTGTTTGTACGAGAATGCCTAAGTGTCAGTCTGACTTCTGGACCGGACCTCGAAACCTATCCTTCTGCGGTGGGGTGTGAGGCAAGGAGACGTCATTTCTCCGAAACCGTTTACGGCTGCATTGGAGGATGTCTTCAAGGTTCTAGACTGGAGTGGCATTAATGTCAATGGCGAGTACTTCACTCACCTTCGATTTGCCGACAATATTGTAGTCATAGCTAAGACTACGGAGGAGCTCAGTACAATGCTCGATGACCTCAATAGAGCTTCCGAAAGAGTGGGTCTTAAAATGAACATGGATAAAACTAAAGTCATGGTAAATAACCAAGTAGCACCCACGCCGATCAAGATCGGAGAAGTTGTAGACGATTACGTTTACCTAGGATAGACAATCCAGTTGGGTAGGTTTAACTTTGAGAAAGAGGTCAGTCGTCGAATCCGACTCGGCTGGGCAACATTCGGGAAACTGCGCGGTATCTTCTCGTCCAACATACCACAGTGTCTCAAGACCAGTGCGTGTTGCCAGTGTTGACATATGGTACTGAAACATGGTCGCTTACATTGGGCCTCATCAGAAGGCTTACAGTCACTCAAAGGGCAATGGAAAGGGCTATGCTTGGAGTTTCCTTGTGTGATCGCATAAAGAATGAAGATATCTGCAGGAGAACCAAAGTCGCCGACATAGCCCGAATAAGCGCCAAACTAAAGTGGCAGTGGGCAGGGCACATTGCTCGTAGAATGGATGGTCGATGGAGCCGAAAGATTCTAGAGTGGCACCGCAAAACGCAGCGTTGGAAGGCCTCCCACAAGGTGGACCGACGACCTGGTTTCGTCGGTCCAGCTAGTGGGAATGCGGTGAATGCGAGACGCATAAGATTGGTCGTTGTGGAGATGCTTGGGAGAGGCGTATGTCCAACAGTGGACGTCTTTCAGCTGAAACGATGATGATGATGATTGGAGAAAAAAAAACAGAACAAAAAGAAAAGCCCTAGTCACACGTTATTAAAGTGTTACTGTTGGTACCTACACAATAGTGTAATTATCTTAACGTTTTAGGTCTTTTGCAGTTTCTGAACAGACTAATTACTTATCGCTCCGTAAATTAGTTACCCATCCATAAATGACTTTCCACTAAGTTAGCTCTCCTAGCCATGATAGTGTTAGAACTAATAATTGCAAGTTAGTGCTATGATGCGTACCTATACTGTCAGACCAAGTAACTTTGAACTATCTAATCTTCTCTTAATATTGACTTTAGTTAACAGTTCACAAGGAAGGAACTGTTTATAAGTTTCACATACAAAGTTGGTTGAATTAAGAATAATACAATTTAAATTATAAATTTAAGTTTATTTAGTGGGATTATTTGAAAAATTTGTCACGGTCCTGGAACGTAAAGGGCAACTGAAGGAAATCAGATAGGTTTTAGGTCCCTCACCAATGCTGTAGTGCGTTCGCATTGATACAGTCGCAATGCTGTAGCGCGTTGGCATTTTTTCTAAAGCGCTTGCAAATGCGACTAAAGTTGTCGTGGGCGGGGGGCCTTATTCAGTAAAAATTTAATACACCTTTCTCTAAAGCGAGATGGGTGTGTTAGACCTAAAGCGGAACAAGTCAATTGCCACCAAAAAAAAAACTTGCAATCGGGTATCATATTGCTCAATAACTGAATTTTGGAGCACAGTTAGACAGTTGTTTCATGTAAAATATTGGTACCCTATAAGACTTGAAGCCGAACCCAATATAGTTTGGAAAAGGCAGATTCACTGAATAACTTACGATAGAGACCTTTGAGCTTTTCTATTTATACCTTTCGCTTTTATATTTTTGTGTGTAGGTGTATAAATAAATAATAAGCATAGCATAATATTAAATCTTCGCACACGTGTAACATGCCTGATTTGTACGTAGAACGATGTCGAATGGCATTGCGTGGCGTGGATCAAGTGTAGCTGTACAAGTCCAGTTTCCATATAAAATGTATGGAGACCGACGCGTCCAGATCGGCGTGTGTGGCACACGTGTGCGCAGTGTAGTTCTAGCATTATAATGTTCCTACTGCTGGGACTCAGGCCTCCTCTCTAGAAGACGGAATGGGCCATCAGCCACCATGCAGGTCCAAGGACTTGAAGGGTTGTTTTCGAATTTTTGGTTCTAGGACATGCCAGTTTCTTAACAATGTTTTCCTTCAGCATTTTGATAGTAGTAATGATGAAATAAATTACACATAGTAATGCGCCTGGTTAGGCTTGAAACCGCGACCGACAAACTCGTAAGTTGGAGCTGTTTCCACAGGGCTACCAGTGCTCCATAAATTTAAAAAAATATATTGCTGAACAAAAATTTGGGATATTAACTGGTTTATTAATTTCCAAATAGGTATTAATCTCCAGAGGAATAACTTTTTATTTCTGCTGTTTTACTACCAAATGTGCTTACTATCCGCTCCCCTTGAAGTTATGGCATTAAAATAAGATTTACTGCCACATAAAATATGAATGTACGAAAAAGAAAACAGGAAAAAAGTTGTTAAACACACAATATTGTTTTTATTTATTTATTGTATTCTTTATTTTGTACAGCGTACTTCTCATAAATAAAGACAGACATTTATAAAAACCAGTGTAGGTATTATAGGAACTTATACAGTTCGTAAATCTACTATTTTTGCTGGCTGACGGAAGTTGTTCCACAATATGATTGGCTGACCATTTTATTTAAGGATAATATATTTCAAGTTAAAAAATAAATTACACCTTTTTTCGATCAAACATTGGGGCTGATTGATCAGTCCTGTTCTTACATTAAACTGACTAACTGTCTCTATGACAATTTCCAGCGTTAATAAATTCATATAAATACTACGTAATCATGACATGTTTGAAACCATGTATGTGATGCCTTTTCTACCATTTGCTTGATTGATCACAGTATGTTTATGTTAACAATACAATTACCGAGTAACCAACTAATTAACCAATACAAGACAATCTTTTACAACCAACCAGAAAATTAGATAATGTTGTATGTGTATTAGGAAATATAAATATAGGAAATTATCCACCGGGAACATACTCCCGAGATAAAAAGTATCTTATGTGTTAATACAGGGCATGTACTGCCTGTTTTTTTAGGGTTTCGTACCTCAAAAGGAAAAAAAACGGAACCTTTATAGGATCACTTTGTTGTCCGTCTATCTGTCTGTTTGTTTGTCTGTCCAGACCCTTTATCTCGGGAACGCGTGGAGGTATCGAGTTGAAATTAAAACCATAATTACTCAAGTCTGCAGTCCCTTGAAGTTGTAAAAAAAACCAAACATCTGAGTTAATGAAAAAAAGATACGGCCGTTTATGTCGCAAAAAACGTGTGTTTTGACACTCATAAGGGAATCAAAATTCATACGGTACTTCCCGTTGACCTAGAATCGTGAAATTTGGCATGATGCACGGTCTTATAACAAAAGTATAGGAAAAAAACTGAAAACGGTAAATTTGTAGTTACGTCACAAAAAATTAGTTTTTTTTGCGATTGGGAAAAATCTTCGTAACTCAACTCGAGAATTGAACTGTTTTCACAGGTAAGTGCGTGAGTCCAACTCGCACTTGCCCAGTTTTTTTATTTGGATTTTAATGTCATCCAAATCCGTTCAGCTGTTTAAGCACAAAGAATTACTTTTTCAAAAGTCTGAGCGGATTTACGGTCGACTGGTAGAAAATGCCTAAGGCATTGAGTATTAGCCTTTGTACAGTGTTTCGTACTAGTCCATAAAGTTTTTATAAATGAACTAGCTTCTGCCAGCGGCTTCGATCACGTGAAAGTAATTTCTCCATGCAAACTTTGGACCCACGTTTCATCCCTTTAGGGGGTGAATTTTGGAAAATCCTCTTTTAGTGCCCGCCTACGACAAAAGGAAACTTTTTGCCAAATTTCACACACCTAGTCCCAGTAGTTTCGGCTGAGCGTTGATATGTCAGTCAGTTTCTCCTTTTATATATATACTAGCTGGTGCCCGCGACTTTGTCCGCGTCAAGTTCGTAAAAATGCGCAAACACAACTAATAAATCTGTGCCTATGATTCATGCACAAAGCATTTAATGCATTTATTTTACTTTCACATAAAACGGTTAAAGGCCAAAAAGAAAATTACCCCCAGTAAATATGTTATAATATACAATATATTTCTTATGTCCAGATTTATATATTTTATTTGTTTCTCTCACCAAAAATATAATACACTTAAATGAGATACATCAAAACTTATGAACGAATACGCCACAATCGCGGCAGTAAATCTCTTCTTTAAGGAAAGGCTGAAAATGGTATTACAGCGTCCATTGATGCAGGTCTACATCGGACATAGGTTTTTCGGAAGGCCGAGAGGACAACAACAATGGGGTATAAGGTGGAAGTTAACCACACTTGGCTTGGGCAATTAGTGGCAGTGACAACCTCTCACGCCCGGACCTCGTTCAGGCCTGATACGGAGCAATAGGGAATGGCAAGCAACCACCTCCTACGGCGAAGCAGTAATGCGAGCAAATAAGGTGGTCGAAATAATGTGGGAGAGGGAATGATCACGCCCCAGCCGCCGTAGGATTCAACCGGGTGTCGAGACGCAAACTTGATGGCGAGCAAGTGTTTTATGCGCACCTCAAACAAATATCAGCATATAGACAGAGCGCTTTTGAGCTGATGCCTGCTAGGGCTATGCGATTGTTGGAAAGAGTTACCTCCATAAGTTTTGCCTCGATGAAAGTACTCTGCAGGGTTTTAGGCGACCCCTGTTATAAAGCTTTAGTGGAGGATTTTGAAGGAGAATAATCGGCAGACTGACGTTAAAATTTCTACGGAGTAATTTGTGACGTCATCTTGTTCCACAATTACTGTATTTACGAAGAATTTGCGAGAGAATTGTTGCATTTGATAATTTTGGGCGTTGCTCTTCTAAAGCGGGGCAGCCTTCACCGTTTATTCCACCGTGACCTTCGGCCAATCTGCCGAATTTGAAACAGAAGCCTCTCGAAACACTCACAACGGCTCTTTGTTTGTCACTTCACAAACCAATAAAATGACGGCAAACAAATTTCGCAGCCAATTGCAGCTGTAACTGACACTGGCCTCCATCAAAATGTGGTCTCAGTGTTGGACACCATTCACTGTCAAGAAAATAATGACCGTAAGGCTGCAAAGAATGTTGGATACATTATACGTACATAATCAAACTCTTCAGTAACGCAAACCGCGTCGGACCCCGTACTGTGTGAACGTTAACCGTAAATAATAAGACTCGCTATTATTGGGACGCCTGGTGTAACTCTTTCGCTTTCCAATGCAGCCCTACATCGACATGCATTAAATACACATCTTTATTCGTTCTACATATTCTACGATACTATGATAGCGCAAGAGGCTTCCAAGAGCCATAAATTAGCGCCGATTTTCAACACGTTACCTATGCATCCAACCTCTTTGTAACATGTATGGTTGCTTAAGTCTACAATTTGAAAGCGAGACCCAATCTCGTTCTTGTAAAATATGTATTTATGGGTTTTTCTGGAAATGCTAAATAATCCACAATTTTTTGAATTTTTGAATTAGTTACTCTTTCTAAACAGTAGGCTATGGTCAGGTCTGAGTGAGAGACTACTTCAAGTACTGGTAACCCCCACGAACTACTCAATCAGCATCTTTCTGTGATTGACCAGCATTTGCTTTTTTTTTGGCGGAATTCCATAGAGTGACATTTCGTGTGTTATACTATGCACAACTTGTGACGGACCTCTGAGGCGTTAATCGAGACAGATCAACGTTGAACACTAATGTGTGATTGGTTTTTGAGTAGTTTCTCTGAGTGTGTAATTGATGTGACTACACCAAAACACTACCTTCTGACTTTCTCCCAGGCAGCTTAGGGTACCATTCCTCCAATACTTCATGGAAAAACAGTTGCTCCTGAATTACACGACAAATAGTTCCATCGTTTTGCTTCGATCAACTTTAGCAGTGCCAGGAAGCACAGCACTAATAGAATCAGTGCTAATAGAATTATCTATACTCCGTTAGAGCATTTTCTTTGTACTAAAAGTTGTATTATATTATATTTTTCATACCTTTTTACTATTTATTTACATTTTTCCGATGAATTAAAACAATAACATGAACCGAACACGTGTAATGACACCATTGCGCGATCAACGCCATCTATCTATGGAGCATTGGAAAAGCTCGATATTTATAGTTGCCGACTTTTGACCAATAGATGGCGCTGTATGTCCGGAATAAATTGTATTTTTTATTTTTATTTTTTGTAATAAAAACTATCCTATGTCCTTTCTCAAGTTCCAAACTATGTCTGTACCAAATTTCACACAAATCGGTTCAGTAGTTTAGGCGTGAAGAAAAGACAGACAGACAGACAGACAGAGTTACTTTCGCATTTATAATATTAGTTTGGATGTCGGAGAAGTCAATAGTACGGAAGCTTAAGAACGAATGAACGAGCTTAGTGAAAAGTGACACATGTCACTTTGACAGAATCCGCACTGACGTTTGCACGAACCGAACAGATAAAAGCGGCGACCGCAGAGGGGCGGTGCTCTTTCCTGTGTCAGCAGTCGTGGCAACAACATCGTCTCTCGGAGACTGTTTCACGGCTCGTTGTTTGGAGTGAATACCTAAAGCTTGCATTATAATAAATCAGTTGTATGATCTGGAATAGTTTGTTTATTGCTCG
Organism: Mythimna vitellina; assembly: GCA_949316375.1. Classification (NCBI taxonomy): domain Eukaryota; kingdom Metazoa; phylum Arthropoda; class Insecta; order Lepidoptera; family Noctuidae; genus Mythimna; species Mythimna vitellina. Next base: position 7,438,883 of record OX438703.1, on the reverse strand, counting down.
ATACCCAGCCATCGCCCACAAAACAGAGTCCCTGGACAGAGCTTCAATGATGATCGGCATCCTTGCGCCGACATCAGAATTGGGATTCCGAGCAAATAAACAAGTGCAGCACGAAGGTTACGTAACGTCGGTCATGAAGAAAATGGCAAGAGCGAAGACAAGTGGCGGTCTTTATTTGAAATGGAAAATTAGAAAGTGAAGATCTGGAATGAAGCACTGGACCGAATAAGATTCGAAGTTTCGTTAATCAATGTCATTATCAGTTTTGGTCTGATTAGGTTTTTTCTGGGGTTTTTCCCTAATCCTGAGCAACGAATGTTGGACCATGATGACATTGTTTCCCCAGAGAGAAATAGGAACTGAGTAAATCACCGTGTACTACCCAGATTGTGACCGGGACAAGACCGACGCAAAAGCACGTTCACGATGTACCACTTTCCGATACGTGCTTTGCTGATAATCCGAAGACACCAGTGATTACAGCAAGAATTACAAACTTTTACTTACCTGAAGTGTAAAATGCAAAGTGCAGTGCGTGTGTGTGCATACCTGCTACCAGATCAAAAGAAATCTCAAACGTCACCTGTCAAATATTTGCACTGTGAAAAAATTGGACGAAGCAGGCTGTGTTTACATAAGCAAGAAACAGTAGGAAACCGACAGAATAACGTGATATTCAAGCTTCTACATATATGTACCATTTTCAACCGTTTTTACCATTGTCAACTATTTTGCAAAAAGTTTCTACAAACTCAACAGCATTTTTAATTTAATCGCTTTTGTATGATAATAATGCGTCTCTGGATACGAACGATGTTTTGGTACCGCAAACCCTCTCATCATTTTGTCCTGTGACTTTAATTTGGTTGAGAATATTGATAAGGGTCACCTTAATAAATAAGAGCAATAAACTGAGCATAAAATATGTAAATGAAATTTAATTTTAGTATTATTAAATAATACTAATTTTCTATTAAATTATAGTACATTATTGTAGGTAAATGGGTACGTAATTGGTTTTTTATTGTTAATAGGCCTACTTGATAACTGTCTTACAATGAAGCATTCTTGCCTAAAAGTAACCTATTCAATCTTGACTTAAAGGCCCCTAGGTTGTAGTTATCAGGAAACTGACTACTGTTTTTTTTTCGGCAGGAAAATCATTTTGTGACATCTCCGCTCTTGGGCGGAGCGAGAGATAGTGTCAGACTTTTACTGACTAAAAAGCCACTCCTGTTCCTTCGTTGCCTTTCGTACCGGGGCCGAATCTTCCTTTCAGAATGAGACCCTTGGCCCCAGTAGGCTTCGACCTTGCAGTTGCTGACATCTCTTTGAGGCGCTCGTGAAACAGTATGCGCCGTCGACGACTTTGGCTCGGTCCAGACGGTTATCGGACGGTCGGACGGCGAGCTACCCATTGCTCGCCGTCCGTAATCCCGTGCCTGCTATGGCCAGAAATCGGGATCGGAATCCCGGAGGCGGTTGGGGCGTGAAAACCGTTACATCACGCGATCGGCCGCCTCCTTTATTAGTATTACTGCTTCGCAGAAGGAGACGACCGCCTGCCACCCCTCCTCGCTCGCCCGGTGCGAGAGATTGCCGCCGCCGATCGCCCCCACGAGGACACGGCGTTGCAGCACACCGTGTGCTCCACCGTGTCCTACGGGTGGTCCACGCAATGGTCACACCCGGGCGTATCTTTCGCACGAATCCGGTGCAGGAACCTCCCGAACTTACCCTGTCGCAGGTCCTCATCAGGACGTGCGTCATGCGGAAGGTAAGGACGCCGTGTTGCCTTTCCAGCCACTCCACAAAGAGGGGACTTACCGCCATAATTACGGCATGCCCAAAACAATTACTGTTTGGTTGAAAATTGTATCTAGGAAGACATAGCGCATATTTTTTGATAATAACCACGCCTAAAATTATTCAGTCGTATTCTTGAAAAGTTTGTATTAAGCAATTAAATTAAGACGGCGTGTCAAAAGTTTAGACATCTCCATTTACTTACTTTCAAATGAAATTCTTTAATCATTAGTTTGAGTGTAATTTTCGTTACTAACATAATTACAATTATTAATTGAGTTTGGAAATATTTGTTACAGTGTTATGACTGAAAACTTGCCGATTTGCCCAATTAAGAAGATTATGATTAAACAAGAGCGATGAGAGTGAGCGCATAGGATCGGTCGTTGTGGCGACGCTTGTGGAAGGCCTATGTCCAACAGTAGTCGTCTTTCGACTGGAATGATGATGATGATTAGACAACCTAATTTCATCTGCGAAAAAGCAAATAGAGTCAAAAATGGTGATCCTTTGTTGTTCTGGTGGTGGCAATAAAAGTTGGTGCCCTGAAATCGCACGACGGGGTCGCGGCAGACCAATAAGGAGACGGCTGGACGATTTAAATGTCTTCCTTAGGAATTGGCAAGAAATGGCTCAGAGCTGGAAGGAATGGAAGGAGGGTTTTGCCCTGCAGTGGGACAGTATAGGCTAGATATAACAATAAGGGCAATGAAAACGGTAAGACTCGAAGTTACTTTCGTGATCGCATCAGGAATGAAGATATCTGCGGGAGAACCAAGGTTAACGACCCGAAGAATCACCAAAGTTATGGCACTGGACAGAGCACATTGCTCGCAGAACAGAGATGGAGCCGAAAGGTTCTGCAGTGGTGGCCGCGTACCAGAAGACGTAGCGATTGAATGCCTCGCACTAAGTGGACTGCTGACTTGTGGAGGATCACGGGCATTCGCACTGGACAGTTCGTTGTGGCGGCACTTAGGGGAGGCCGATGTCCAACAGTGGATTTGAACACGATACCATCTAATTACAGAAATAAAAGGTACTGCTTTTTTGTTGATTTATGAATACCTAAAAGCTTTCAATATTGGCATCGAGACCTAAATTTTGAATGCCACACGATGTTATAAACCCCTATTTTTTAATTAGTACAAAAAAAAATGGGGCTATATCCGTACCCGTTACTGATCATATTTTTGTAGTCAAAAGTAAAAAGTTCTGATTTCTGATTCATAATAGAATCAATCATTCATAACAATTGCTACTAGAACATACTACGCGCAGTGTTATTTATTTGATAATCATTTATTTATTAATAATCAATATTTCCATAAATTGAGTAATATTTTGGGATATAAACAAACGCTAATAACTTTACTGTTTATGAATATTATTTATTGAGATTTTACTTAAATAATAACAAGATCTTTATAAAAAGCCCTTTAAATTAGGGAAATAAAAGAGCTTTTTTTTCCTAATTATTGAATTACTAGCTCCTGCCAGAGGCTTTTCTAGCGTGCAACTAGGAAATTGTCCCAAAAGCATTTTCCCTGGAATATAGCACATAGAATAAGCAATATCCTAACATACTAGGACATGACCCACTCAAGTGCCAAATTTCATCTAAATCCGTTCTGCCGTTTGAGCGTGAAGCAGTAGTATTTAAATACAAAACGTACAATTATTCTAATGAATGTATATTTAGTTTTGGAGCTTATAACTTTAGGCTACTCTCTGTAAAGTGGCTTTATTTTACATGAAGTTAATATATTTTACATGTAACCTCATCATCATTATCATTTCAGTCGATAGGTGTTCATTGCTGAACATAGGTCTCCCCCAAATGTCGCCACAAAGAACAGTCATGTGCGTCTCATATCCATCGGATTCCCTCAACCCTCACTAGTTGTAACCTAGTCTTAGCGATAAAAAAATATTTTGGTGAGAATTAATTAAGGATACGATTCAGTTGAATTGTATCCTTAATTAATTACGTTAGTTAACACTTTATCTACCTTGTCACACATTCAAAGAAAACCCACAAAAAGTGTAACACTACCAAAACTCATTTCTTTGCGGTTCGATACAGTAATCTAATCGCATTTATCACGTGAGGAAAACCTCATTCATTTCCACTATTCTATCTGCTAGTCACACAATGGCGAGCTGTCAGGTCAATTATAGCATAAATAAAGCGTGGTTGTGGCTTTCATGACGAGGGTGCGAGATAGCATATAATTGGGTTAAAGAGGGACAAAATGGTTAACTGGTTTAGTTCTACTATTGAAGAGTTAGAGGCTGTAGCGACATCTATCGCGTCACATAAGAAAATCCTAAATTGCGCAATCAAAGTTCTCCGCGCGATTAGAACATATAGAACAGTCCGAAATCATCTATCGGGCAGTTGCAGCCCACCAGACATAACATCCCGTCTGGTCGGAGGATCCTCCCTTTTCAACGGAGGTTTGCGGGACTTTACTCTCTGCTCCGCATACCTCCAAACTGGTGACCCTCGACAAAGAACGTCAGCGCAGCCTTCGTGCAGCTACTACTTCGTGACGTCATCATCACTTCCTCAAGCTTTCGAGCAGCGAGCCATACAGCCAGCACCCACGGCTATAAAGGGTATCCTGACCACCAGCATGCCTACCTGGTCATACCTGGTCACCACCCTCAGCCTCATCAGCGACCTTGGCGAAGCACACTGCACCTTCGGCCAGTCACATGAAGAGCAACGAAGAGCCTCTCCTGGTCGACGCAAGCAGTCAACTCACTACGTCGCACAGCACCGCTCCGACTTACTGGAGCCAGCAGCACTACTCCGACTCACTGGAGCCTGCAGCATCATCCCGACTCACTGGGACAGCACCACCCCGACTCACTGGGGCATCACCGCAGACAGTTCCGACTCACCGAGAACTATGCGGCATTCGGTTCCGACTCACTGGAACCAACCTACCAATGGCCTGGCACGCATCAAGAAGCATCAAGAATCATCGATCTCCGATCTCCGGAGGGGAGTGATGTAGCGACATCTATCGCGTCACATAAGAAAATCCTAAATTGCGCAATCAAAGTTCTCCGCGCGATTAGAACATATAGAACAGTCCGAAATCATCTATCGGGCAGTTGCAGCCCACCAGACATAACACCCGTCTGGTCGGAGGATCCTCCCTTTTCAAAGGAGGTTTGCGGGACTTTACTCTCTGTTCCGCCTACCTCCAAAAGGCTATTGTTTAGGTATGGGTTTTCAAAAAAAGAAAAAAAAAAATTACAGCCGACTTTAACGTAAAAAAAACTAAAAAGTACAAAATAACTTTAATTTCGGAAGTCGGTGTTTCTATAGATAATAGTTTTGTCTCTTCGTTATCTAATACCGATTTCCGAAATCAAAGTTATTTTTTAATTAAGTTTTTTTTACACTTTTTAGTTTTTTTAGATCAACTAATAAGTACCCCTCAGCAGATCAAGTAATCATCATCAGATTAGCTTGATGGTACCTTATAGCCCGAGTGCATCTCATAACAATTGTGACAATCCCAAACACAGTTAGGTTACATAGATTTATTACAGAGTTCCGATGTCTACCTCCCAGCTTTATCATCAGATCAGGTCCCTCCCCCCCTTCTATCAGTCTGTCACCGACTAAACGTATGAACAAAGCCATTTTACTTGTTACGACAGTTCTGCTGTAATCCTATGAGGAGTTCCTTTTCATATCTTCGAAGTTCCTCAACAGATCACAACAATATTTCTATGGGTCGGGTCCAATTCGGAAACATAACCTTACAATAAAAAAAAAAACAATTCAACATCGGTCCACAATTGACCGAGCAGTCGGTAAAAATATATTTAAAAAAAAAATCATTCACAATACATACTTCTTTTTGAAATCGGTTAAAAAGTGAGTAGGTCTCTGTTACGTAAGTATATGTAATACAAGCTTCAGCCAGCGGTTTTGAACAGCCATTTCGGAAATGAACTATATATAGGTAAGTTTGTATGGAACCCTGAGGATGCAAGTCCGACTTGCACTTGCCTAATTTTTTTATCTGTCTTCGACTTCGACTTCACGTCCACAATAACAAACATTCAGCCATGAGCAGAAGCTAGTAAGTAATAAATCAAGCATATTACATTTTGTGCTTCTGTTTATATGCTGGTAGACCGCAGAGCACAGAGACAACAGACTAAATAATGTAAGCAGAGCACATTAAACCCATAACATTAAACAGTTTACATTAGTTTCAAATTTTCCCATTATACTGGGGCAGTGCGGGTAGTGTGAAAGCGAAACCCGGGGCCCTGGGACGAAGGCAAAAAAGGAACAAGAGTGGGTTTTTAGTCAGTAAAAGTCTGACACTATCTCCCGCTCCACCCAAGAGCGAGATTTATCGTCAGATGATTTTCCCATATTAAAAAAAATACATACCTATTACATCGGTGGCTGGTTATCTTTATTGCACACGTAGTAGATGTAATGTGACGTCACGTACCTGAAACAAAAAAAAAAAGTGCTTGAACAAAACATTTTTAGAAAATACTTGAGAAGTATGATTAAACTAGCTTCTGCTAGTAGCTTCGTCTACATGTGAGTTGGTTTCTCTATACAAATTTTTGATCCCCTTTCATCTCATTAAGGGATGAATTTTTAAAAAATCCTCTCTTAGTGCTTAGTCTACGTCATAAAAGTAAGCTTTGCGCAAAATTTCACGTTCCTAGTCCAAGAATTTTCGGTTGTGCGTTGATATGTCAGTTTATTTTTTTTATATATATATGTCGGAGAAGTCAATAGTACGGAAGCTTAAGAACGAATGAACGAGCTAAGTGAAAAGTGACACATGTCACTTTGACAGAATCCGCACTGACGTTTGCACGGACCGAGCAGATAAAAGTGCCGACCGCAGAGGTGTAGTGCTCTTTTCGGTGTCGGCAGCCGTGCCAACAACTTCGACTATCGGAGACTGTTTCACTGCTCGTTGTGTATAATGAATACCTAAAGCTTGCATCATAATAAATCAGTTGTATGATCTGAAATAGTTTGTTAATTGCTCGATACCCAGCCATCGCCCACAAAACAGAGTCCCTGGACAGAGCTTCAATGATGATCGGCATCCTTGCTCCGACATATTATATATTATCGCCACATGCGACCGTAGAGCTGCGGTATGGGATCTTCTACTTGAATAAAACTCTTGAGATGCTATAACGTTTTACTTATACTTTTCTTCAGAATTCGATGTCAGCAACATTTCTTTGTTCTACTCAATTTTTAAACCTATTCTAGAACAGCAAAATCCTTAAAAGTATATTTTACAAGCTAGTTCGTTAGCTATAAAAAACATAACTCATGCGATCTCCTTACGATATCACAATATTTACCTGCACGCTCCTTAGTTTATGTTTAAAAGTTGCCAGTAGTCTAGTGAACACATTTTTTATGTCGTCTGTTTCTTATATCAGCACATAGCAACAGTAAATTCATCCCATGCTCTAAATGCGAATATATGTACGCCTTAATGAACGAGGGACGAAGAACAATTCTACTTTCATTAATTTTAGAAAAAAGACTTACCATCCATCAGCGCCCCCTGTCATGGATCTCTCACAACGATCTTCATTTGTTTCCACTCCTTGCTGGCAGCTGGTAAAGCGAACACTCTTATTCATTTTGTGGCTGTATACTTCGTGTGTTCACATTTGATGTTTTGTGCGTAACATTTTAGTACTATGTTGATTTTTGTTATTATTCAAGGAGCGTGTGTTATCTGGGAGTCCTTTATTTTACGCTATTCTAGACTATCGCATACATACTTTAGTATTAAAAACGCTCGCCTCATTATCTATCTATATACTCGTTTACATATAAAACAGAAAAAATATTTTCCGATGGTATCAATTGGCGCAAAAACTACTGAAATAATCCTGTTCAAATTTTGCATACATAATCCTTATAGGTCAGGTCAACTGTTAGGCTATAAATTATCACGTTATTTGCTATGGGGGGTGAGCAATATTCCAAAATGTCAGTATTGAACGACATTTGCCGTGAGTTCGATCCCCAGCTATAGTAGTTATTATTTTTTTAGTAGGTATTTTGTCGTCTGCGTAGTGCATATTATATGCAATGGTATTTTGATTATAATAATAAATCAATTTTTAGCATATTTTTAATATATCATCGTATCATATCATATCATTTATACTTCACATTTTTGTAAAAGGTAATCAAAACATATAATAAAATCAAAGCGGCGAAAAGAAAAAATGCAACTTTTTTTTTAAACTATGTTACAAAAATATCTTAGACGAAAATTATCACGCTATCATCAAGGGCCAAACAGTCAATTATGACATACCGCGGTGGTAGGATGACTAGACTTGTACTAAGGAGGATAGTGGTTCGAATCCCAGGTATTTTTTTTGTGATAGTTTTATTTTAGTTTACTGTACAAAAAATTCTAACATAAGTATTTTTGTGTTCATACTTCTTTTTTATTGACAATCTGGTTTTGACATTAGTACTTTCGAAGCCGTTTGTCAGATACTTAACTTCACTATACATGACAGAAATCCTACGGGCATTGAGACGTCCATTTATTGAACAGACAGCGGATTTTATCAATCCTATCTTTATTTTTAACCATATTTGTTGTAACTTTAGTCTAACAAATTCTTTAAAAGCACAATATGCGACCATATGACGTCACAAATTACTCTGTAGAATGTTTCTGTATGAACCATTGAACAATGATTATTACGGTGCACGCGTGATTTCGAATTGAGAATGATTCATCATTCGTCATCACCATCATTTCAGCCGAAAGACGTCCACTTTTGTACATAGGCCTTCCCCAAGCGTCTCCAAAACGACCGATCCTGTGCGTCTCGCATCCACCGCATTCCCGCGACTCTCACCAGGTCGTCGGTCCACCGAAGAACGATTAAGGAATTAAAACTCTCACCAAATATGTCCCTATCATTTTTCACGCACATGAGTGCCCTAATTGTCAATTACTTTTCAGTGATTTATGATATTCCATGTTAGTACATCTTATTGTTAATAGAGCTGGTTATATGCGCTTTCTGTGTGTTGATAAAATTATAAGATTACATAAAGCCAATGGTGAAGTTTTCCAAGGAACGATATTTTTCCTCAAATTACCAAAGTTTTCTCAGAAGAAAAATTAATACAAAAGTTTCATATTTTTATATGTATTTGCAGTTTTGGTCCCAAATCTTTTAAACGAATGTGCCCCAACAGAAATCTGTTGCGATCATGTAGCTACATAATATATGTTTGTAGGTCATGGGGCAAAACTGATGTTATATGAATTGAAGGAAGATCCCAAAGGGCATTTACCCATTTGGGCAAGATACAAAAACATGATTTGCTACTGTAAACGAACCTTAAAATGTATGCATTGTCATATAAATTTTTCTATGAGTGTTCATCAAAGTATTTCCATGGATTTTTTCGTGGGTGTTAAGATTTTTACGACTCACTTTTTTATTATGATTATTTTTATAGTGCTTTTGAGTACAATATTGACTGGTCTACACTGTTTTTACATAATATCTATTAAGTAATACTATATTATAGAAATACTGTAACATCAACCACTTTTTTTAAAAGAACAATCATAGAGTTTATTGTCGGTTTTTCTCCATAGGAAACGACCCATTTGGAACCGTGCACTAGCTTCTAAAGTTTTATAAGTGCCCATGGTGCCCATGTCTATGTGAAATAAAAATATTTTGAATTTTTGTACGATTTATTTGGGTTTCCTATTTATAACTAAAAGCTGCATTTGAAAACTCTTCCATGTTACTGATATTTTATGAAAGCTTAAAAATTACTCGAAACATTTTCACCAATTTACGGTTCCGAGTGCCAGATAAATATTCCAGGGATTAGGCACACGCTCTGCCCACAGTCAATGTTTGGACAAAATGCTATTTGGCAGCGTTCAGTAAACATCACTGTATGCAACATACAAAACTTAATTTAAGCAATATTAAACTTTATTTCTAGATCCGTAGAAGTCAAAATAATTTGCAACTCACTAGACATCGGGGTCCAAACCACACATGTTTCGGATTCATCTCATTGCCAAGTCTGACCAACACCGCATTACAATTTAGCAGATACTTTTAAAACTAAGCTGGTAGAAATATATGGTAACTTGCAGCGAATTTCAGCTGCTAGACTTATTGATCAGAAAGATAATGATATGATCTGACAGTAATGGTAAGATATACCGTAATTATTTCTGTACCGCTACGCATTGCTCGTCGTTCCGCTGTTAGCTAATGCTCACGTAGTGTTCCACGCCCCCCTCAGAGAGTTGTCAGCAAACCTTAAAGTAACAGCAAGGTAATGCCCGCTAGGATTACGGGTTTTTTTGCAAGAGTTACCCGTGGCCCTGGAACGCAAAAGGCCACTGAAAGACGCATATGGGTTTAAATATTTCCTATAGTTCTCATACATTTTTTATAGATTTACCGCTCACGGTTGACGCCGGTGGCCGCCACACGCTACAAATCGTCGCTGCTCGCTTCTTGTTGCCAGCACTGGCCACTAAACACCGTCACACGCCACTCGCGCATTTAAACCTTTTTTGTCAGAGTCCGTTATGATACTGCATATGGGTTAAAAAAAATAGCAGTCATCGAGCGCAAGTGGCTGTCACGCGCTTCAACTTCCTTTGTGGCCGCTTCTAGCTTTTCGTAGCGGAGTTTCTGGCTGTTGCGTATGGTTCATGTGCGACCCTAAAAGTCGTATACTAAACAGAAGACATTTGATTTTTTCCCACCTTAGTTGTGGTTTAGTATAAATACTGAAGCAATCCAAGTTTATATATTCTAAAACTTCAAATTCTCAAAGGAAATTATCGAAACAATCCGGTTGAGTTTAATGCCAAAAATGTTTATCGTTTAAATAAAAAAACAACTGAAAGAAGAAAATCTCAAAGCGAAATGGGTCTAAACTCCGCATTACAACGGCTTTAACTTTCAAACGAGACCTAAATTTAATTTGATTTTTTCGTAATCCCCTCGAACAGCCATTAACAGTAAAGTTTGGTAAGCAATCTTAATAATGTTTAAGCAAAGACATCAGCAGAAACGAGTTTAAACTTGAAACGCCGACCATTACGAGTAATTGAAAAACATAGGCAAACTTGCGAAATAACCATTTTCCAAAATATCACGTTTCTAAAGAATTGTTTTAAACGAAAGACTTTGTACAATTGACCTTTTATGATTATTGTCGAAACTTCTTATTGATTATTGTCAAATCCCAGTGCATTTGTGGCTCAATAAAAAACGATAACTTTGACTAAGATTCGTTTACAAAGTTTCATTAATTTTATAAAATCAACTAATAAACTAAGTTTTACAAAGATTTAGTTTGAAATAAAAATCAGATGATGTAGTGATATTATTGTGTGTTTACATATATCTGGAACCTGGGGTTCTGGACCTTTGACAGCTTTTTAGGGTGTTGAAATCAACTTGCAGACACCTGTTTGACACTTTTCATGGAACATGGTTCCGACCAATGACTATCCCTGTACTTGTTATGCAAGTTCGCCCAGGGACCACCCTCGGTTGGTAGGAAACTATTAAGACTTAAGGAAAGCAAAAAAGGGGCTATGGTTTTGAGACTTAAATGGACTGGTTACCAGGTACTATGTTAAGACTATGGCTCAAATTCTCAACTCAACTCACCCTAGCCATGTTACGACAAAACAAACTCTACCTCTATCTCTTCTTGGTCGTAATTTGATTTGTGAGAACGTTTGTTACTTAGGCCCTAAAACGCAAAAGGCAATTAAATAACAGCTAGGTGGGTTTTAGAAATTAAAATTCTGACACGTCCTTTCGCTCCACCCTAAAGCGGAAAGTAACGGATGATTTCAACGTTAAAAAGAAGAAGATATAATAGATATTTTATAAATTTATCTTTACTTCAGGCAGATTACCCATAAAATCGTTAGTATCACTTAACTTATAATAAAATATTAATTCAATTACTAACCTTTATTGCCAAATTTAATAGTATAAAACAAAAACTATAACGAGAATTCAACGAATATATCTGAAAGCGGAACTCTCGTATCTACAGTGAAAAAGATGGCGGATAATTACCCGCCCGATTACAAAACGTCACATTTTAATGTAAAATGTTTGCAGTATCTGTGTTCTAAAATTTAGTAATATTGTTGTATATGGTTTGTTTACCTTTTGTCTCATGGCTCCCTGAATAAAATATAGAGCGAGATTGAATTTCCGTATTATCAGTTTTCTTCTTTAATCAGTTGCTTTAATCGAGTCAATGTGGTTAAGAATGTAATTTTGTGATGCAGGCAGTGCTGCATGTTGGTGAAATTTGTGATGAGCACAATCATTTTTTCTGTGTCTGGGTGTAAGTTATCTATACATATAATAAAACAGTAAAATTCTTTTGTGATGGTATTAATTGGCGCAAAAACTACTGAACCGATCCTGTTCAAATTTTGCATACATAATAATCCTTATAGGTCAGGGCAACTGATAGGCTATAAACTATCACGCTATTTGCTATGGGGCGTGAGCAATAATCCAAAATGTAGGTATTGAACGACATTTGCCGCGAGTTCAATTCCCAGCTACAGTTAAAAATTTTGACATTATTTTGTCTTATTTTTTTGTATTAAAATAACTTTTACCATTTTTTCAAAATAAAATTGACATTTCTATTCGATATCTTCTAAATATTTTGTAAAAACTAATCAAAACACATAATAAAATCAAAGCGACGAGTAAAATCACGTACTATAATGTTACATTATTCCATTTAGCTGCAAATTTAACTTCTAAAACGAAAATCATCACGCTATCATCGTTAGGGAGCCAACCAGTCAATTATGACGTTTATATAAGAACGTTTATTTTATAGTTTATTCATCGAAGACCGTAGCGCAGTGGTTTCGTAGCTAGACTTTCATGTAATGTGAAGGTGGTTCAAATCCCATACGGCTCTCTTAGGAGAAATTTTTGTTCTATTTTCTCATCGTGAATAAGATTTCTTTATATATTTTTGCATGCTTACAATTTTTTTTTTTATAAATCTACGTATATACGAGTAATATATCTGTAGAAATTTTTAGTGGAGTGCGTATTATTAATTTTAGAAATCGATGTAGATAACTTATATACATTTAAATTGTGTGGAACTTGATAATTATCTTACTTAGGTTTTGTTTCATCGCAGTGAAACAAAGCATATGAAAGACAAACGGTATGAAATCAAAGTTTTCGAGAAGTAAAATATGACACCATAAGCAATTCAGATACTCGCAACGCCATCTAAAGACTCAAAGTAGAAATAATGATGACAATGACGGTTGAACTTCATATTAAATTTGATAGATGGCATTGCGTATTTTACGTAATTTTCTGAGTGGCAGAAGAATGGCCATCGCCCACGTTTACAGTTATGGTTAAACTGGTGTAAGACGGAGGTATTTTTAACAATCCTACTGCTTATTTTTTTTTCCATTATTGTAGCAAGCTAATTGACCTGGTGAGGGTCGCGGGAATCCGATGGATGAGAGACTCACAGAACCGGTGGTCATTATAGCGACACTCGGGGAGGTTTATGTCCAGCAGTGGACGTCTTTCGGCTGAAATAATAATGATGATGATGGCACCTTTTTTCTTTTTTTAAGGGTGGTAATCATCCAATGACTTCTCCCGCTCTTTCGTTCTCTTCGTTGGAGCGGGAGGACGTGTCAATCTTTTACTGACTAAAACTACACCTGTGTCTATCACTACGCGCTGTTGAGGATTGGGCTCGATCCGGTCAACTACAGGACGGCTAGCTACCCATTGCTCGACGTCCGGAAGCCCGCGTCTACCGTGATTGGTAGTCGGGGTCGGAATCTCGGCTCGGCGTGAGGCCGTTCGTTCCCTAACGCGTGCGGCCTCCGCCTTCGCTAGCATTAAGGCTTTGCAGAAGGAGGCGACCGCCTGCCATTACTCCTCGCTCTGGATCAGAGCCCGGCGCGAGAGGTCACTGACGCCGATTACCTCCACGAGGACACGGTGGTGCTCCGCGTTTGCAGGGCACATCTCCACTGTGTCCTCCGGCGTGATGGCACCTTGCGGATTAATAATGGTGTGTTTTATTATTTACAGTCACTGCTTTATATAAAACGGGATCGAATGTGTTTTTCTGATCACAGTTCGACAACGTATAATGTATCTCAGATTCCTTGCAGCCTTACGTCGATATCTGGACGTTACATCTTTGCAATGAGTGGTGACCAACACTGGAACAACCCTCTAAGGGAGGCCAGTCTCAGGGATAACACTTATCGGCTGCTACATTTGTTAACCGTAATTTCATTGTTTTATGGATAAGCTCAGGACTGTTGTGGGTGTTTCTAACGGTTTCTGTTCTGGGTTCGGTTAAAAGTACCCTGATATTACCATTTTGTGAATCGCCTGGAGGACTCGGTGTAGCATGCGGTGGAGGTCTATCCATCTTGAGTGAACTGCCGTGTCCTCATAGAGGCAATCGGTGTCAGTAATTTCTCGGTTTGGCCATCAATATGCGAGTTCGATTGAACGGGGATACACGCGCACAAGGTTTCGCCGTAGTTCATTCATAAGTTGGAGACTCTTCATAAGGTAGTTCCCACTATGGAAAAAACATTTGTTTTATATACGGGGATATCAATTAAATACACACCAAAATATCCTAGGTAAATGAACAAGTAATTTTAACGCTTAAAATGATCAAACTGCAATAATCAATGCAAGCATGCTCCCGCAAATTCTTCATAAGTACTGTTGTGGAAGAAGATAGTTGATGATTTATTTATTTAATCCTTTATGCACAAATGTACAGCGGCGGACTAATTGCCTGCCGGATGATGATGGTAGTTTTTGGATTCACTTAAGGCTTTTCACTATCAGTGCACGTTATCCAGCTGAAGGTCGGTGTCCCGATTATGCTCCTTCGTTTACCTCTATCAAAGCTGTCTAACTGCTTAAACTCTTCAGTGAAAAGTTATTGAGGCGAAAATTGTTATGGGAGATAACTCTTTCGATCAATCTTGCAGCCCTAGCAGACATCGGCCCTAGAGGGCCCTATCCATTTGCTGAAATCTCTTTGAGTCGCGCGTAGAATACTACGCGCAGTCGATTCAGGACTGCTTTGACCAGACGGCCGGACAGCACCACCGCAATCCCGTGTTTGCAATGGCTGGGAATTGCCTTGCGGCTTTCAACACCCGGAGCATCCCTTGCAGCGACCGCTGAGGAGTCAGGATGTCCTATCCCTCATAGTTTCAGCCACCTTCTTTGATCGTAGTGCTTCACTGAAGGAGGCTACTGGTTGTCATTTTCTCCACCAATCGCCCCCATAAGGACAAGGCGGCGCCGGCGCTCCGACCAAGCGGGACTGACTTCCACCGTATGCTCCATCGTATTCTCCGGGCGATTCGCACAATGGTGAGACCCGAGTGTTTCTTCCCGCTGAATTCGACACAGATACCTTCCGAAACACCCACAACCGGTGAGTCCTGCACAAAAAGAGGATGCCGTGACGTCTCTGTAGACACTTCTCAAAGACAGGCATTACCGCTGCGATTTGATTGTGGCGTGCTCACTGTGGCGAGGGGTTAATTTCATACAATGTTGTTTTACCAGAACATAAACCAGAAACATACATATGTCCATGCATACATATGCCTTTTCCCTTGGGTTAGGCAGAAATGACAACTGCTACGACCCATACATGCTCTTTCTATTCAGTGACGGTCATACATCTGGATCTGCACGAGTACAAACATGTTTCCTGAAGGTAATTTGCGTTTTTAACCGACTTCTAAAAAAGGAGGAGGTTCTCAATTCGGATATTTTTACCTTTAACCGTTTTATGTTAAAGTACAATAAATTATTGCGATGCTTTCGGAATGAATGCAAGCACAGAGTGATTGTACAGTTTTACGAACTTATCGCGGACGAAGTCGCGGGCAACAGCTAGTCTATAATATGTATGTATTTAGAAATATTTAAGTATGTTTATCAGTTGTCTAGTACTTATAACACAAGCTCTGCTTAGCTTGGGACTGGACGGCGTTGTGTGAATATTATATTAATTCTGTGCATCTTGCATCCATTGGGTTCTCCCGATCCGTCATCGGTTCACCTTGGGGAGATCCAGCAACGCATTTTCCGGTACATGGTTGCCACTCCAAAACATTTTGGCCTCATCGACCATCAGTTCTGCTAGCAATGTGTCCTGCCCACTGCCACTTAAGTATAGCGTTTTGTTTTTCTATTTATACGAAAGCCTTAATTACGTACCAACGTACAAATGAAAAAAAGCAGTAAGTTGGTATCAAGAGAATGTCTGTGGAAATAGCAAATATATCGAGACTTATATAAAATAACTTTTCAAGTAGGAACATTTATTTATTTATTATCTTCCTTACAATTATTATCATTACAGGTAAATACTTAATGCGATAGTGCGGTCTTAAAACTAACTTATAATTATAAAACTTAAATAGAAAAAAACAATCTAATTGCACTTACCTACATCATAGTTATTATGATAATAACACCTTACATACTAAGTTCAATAAATATAAAAACACAATACCTATTTTAAAATAGCAGTGAGCAGGGCATATTGCTCGTAGAACGGATGATCGATGGGGCTGAAAGGTTCTAGAGTGACGACCGCGCACCGGAAAACCCAGCGCTGGAAGGCCTCCCACAAGGTGAACCGACGACCTGGTGAGTGTTGCGGGAGTGCGGTGGATGCGAGACGCACAGGATCGGTTGTTGTGGCATCGCTTGGGAAAGGCCTTTGTCAAACAGTGGACATCTTTCGGCTGAAGTGATGATGATGATGAATAATTATTAACATAATTATATGTATAAGGATTTATATTTATTTCGGCTTTTATACGTCTTCACAGGTCTGGATACATTTTGTGATCTTTTGAGGAATATTTTTGTGATCCGAAGCCTATTTTAATAGAATTATTTTTCAGATCGATTTGGGCGCACAATCGCTACCAAACTCTTAATATTTATTAAGGGTAAAAAAATTCTTGGTATATTTATGCTAGCATATTTGGTTAAAAAAATATAATAGACCTTTTAGGTCTTACTTGATTTTACTCTTGCAAAATGAAAGCCAAATTTTTTTTAGCAACTTCATGAATTTTAAATGAGACACCCACAACAAAAATTGATTTTGAAGAAAATTGCATTTACGAAGTAATTATTTATATTACAACAAATGTGGAGCAGTTAATAGATACATTTACACACTATTATGAATTACCAGGGGCCACATGTGCAGAAGCAGTCATTGCCAAACAGCATTTTCTATGGCCATCTCAGGTTTTTTTTGTTATTACTTCATCATCGTCATTTCAACCGAAAGACATCCACTGTTGGACATAGGCCTTCCTCGAGTGTCGATACAATGAACGGTCCTGTGCGTCTCGCATCCATCGTATACCCGCAACCCTTACCAGATCATCGGTTCACCTTGTAGGAGGCCTTCCAACGCTACGTCTTCCGGTACGTGGTCGCCATTCTAGAAACTTCCAGCCCCACTAACCATTCGTTCTGCAAGTAATGTGTCCTGCCCATTGCCACTTAAGATTGGCGATTCTTCAAGCTATGTCAGTAACCTTGATTCTCCTTCTTTTGTTATTTAATTAAATGATATAAACTAGTGCTTGAGTCACGCAGTGCCACAAATAGAGAAAGATGGAGAAGTATCGCAAAAGCCGCAAACAATCTACCAGACGATACATGAACACGACCACTCCGCTAGGAGTGACTGCGATCCCACCTGATAGTAAACAGTGACAGTGAAGCCCACTAGCATAATATATTAAGAGCTTATTCACTCTAGCCTTGAAGAAACCTAAACTATACGGCTGTCATCAAAGATACATTATGCTACGTTACTATGGATGCGTTTGGTATCCTCCAATGATATTCATTATAAGTCCACATAGCTTTCTTTTTTTTAAGTGTGGAAATCATCTTATGACTTCTCGCGCTCTAGGAGGAGCGGGAGGGCATGTCAGACTTTCACTGACTAAAACCACATCTGTGTCCTTCAATTGCATTGCGTTTTAGGGTTTCCTTTTCAGAAATTCTCCGCGGTCCTAGCTAGCGGGCATCGGCCCTGCTGGGCCTGGGTTTGCTGACATCTCCTTGTGGAGCGCGTAATGTCCATATAGCTTAGCACTGGTGGAAACAGGCACTGGGTTCAACTAAGCTATGTTTTTTATATGGATTACATGCTATTATGGTTGCCTCAACACGCCACCACCCTCCGTGCCTTCCCTACTGTTAATACATAGCATAGCCCGAGTTGCGCAAGAAAATGCGCATAAAGATTTTGCGGGATGTGTAAGATATGCTATGAAGATAGCACATCTTACACACCCCGCTAAATAGCTTAGCGTCAGTAGAAATGGTCACTTTTTCTAATTTCCAACCTATTTCACAGGGTGTAACGTACTTACAACCAATTTAACTGGCTTGTAGTATTTACCTCTCCTTTGCGCGTTTTTACGTATACCCAAAAAATAAATAAAAAAAAAACTTTTTCCGGATTTTTACCGGAAAAACGAAGCTATAGAGACCAAAATTTTCGGCCGAATAAATTTCGTTCACGCGTGTATACAAAACAACAATTAAGCGTTTTTCAAGGTCAGTCAAATTGTACATACGTATGTATAATCGGCGCTCGAGGGGTTTTTTTCTTTTTTCTTTTTTTTTATTGGGTGGGAAAATCATCCTAATGACATCCCCGCTCTTGGGCGGAGTTCGTTGCCTTCGTCCCAGGGCCCCGGGTTCCGCTTTCACACTACCCGTGGCCCCAGTAGGCTTCGACCCTGCTGGGCCCCTACGATTTGCTGACATCTCCTTGAGGCGCGCGTGGAACAATACGCGCCGTCGACGACTTGGGCTCGGTCCGGACGGTTACCGGACGGTCAGACGGCGAGCCACCCATTGCTCGCCGTCTACAAGCCCGCGCCTACGGTGGCCGGAAATCGGGATCGGAATCCCGGCGGCGGTTGGAGCGTAAGGACCGTTGCCTCACGCGATCGGCCGCCTCCTTAGCTAGCATTACTGCTTCGCAGAAGGAGGCGACCGCCTGCCACTCCTCCTCGCTCCGGAGCATGGCCTGAACCAAGGCCCGGCGCGAGAGATCGCCGCCGCCGATTGCCCCCACGAGGACACGGCGTTGCTCTGCCCAAGCGGGGCACACCTCCACCGTGTGCTCTACCGTGTCCTCCGGGTGGGCCACACAGTGGCGACACCCGGGCGTCGTTTCCGTACGAATCCAGTGCAGGAACCTCCCGAACTTACCGTGTCCGGTGAGAACCTGCGTCATGCGGAATGTGAGGACGCCGTGAGGTCTTTCCAACCACGCCTCAAAGAGGGGACTTACCGCCATAATTGTGGCGTACCCAACGCTCGAGGGGTTCGACTATCAACGTAGCTGTTCGTAGCATTTCGTAGTAAGTAGTCGTAGCGTACCGGTTCGTAGCACATTGTATCTGGTCGTAGCACATCATATCAGACTGCATAAAAATCGATTACAATGAGCTTCAGCCAAATACCGATCAGATGAGATGATTTAATCTGTGTTTCCTGATGGCTACAACCCGGGAATCTTTAAGTCAAGAGTGAATAGGTTACTTCTAGGTAAGCGCGTTCCATCGTCGACCGCATCGTCGCTTTTCATAAGGTGAGATAGCGGTCAAGCGTGAACCTATCAAGAATAATATAAAAAATGATGAATTGCCGTAATAATCAATTATTGCATAATTATAAGAAAATAGTTATTCAATAAATATTATTTTCACACGTAAGAATAAGAAATCACGATATTTTTGTCATTTTAATTGATTATTCGATCTTATAATACTGAGTGAACTTCTCTTACATTCGAAATAGACATTGCAAAATTTGTATAGCTATATCGGCGCATACAACTACTAAATGGCTATATTATATGAATTGTAAATTTTGCTGTTGTATGAATCATGTAACGGTGCGGTTATTAGACTGTATAAACATGATAACAAAGATTTTTATTCATGTTACCAATCAGCTATTTGGATTGTAGAGACACGAAAATATTTAATCGAAAATATTCTGTGGAAGAAAATTGAAACTTTTTAAATAATCATTTTATTTTTTTTAGTATATGAAAGAGTGTAAAGAAATTACACTCTTTCATATACTAAAAAGAATGTTAGCTTAACAACCAGACGGTTGTTAAGCTAACATTCTTTATCAAGCATAAATCATTTGCAACGATATACTACTCCCCTATAACCTAGTCTGTCAAAGTGAGACGGAGAGGGAAATGAAATATTGATGCCTCGAGTCATTCCAAAAAATAATAGCATAGCATAGTCGGCCTTATAATGTTCGCACTGTTGGGACTCAGGCCTTTTCTCTAGGAGAGGGAATGGGCCGTAACCCACCACGCGGGCCCAGTGCGGGTTGGTGGATGTCACATGTCTTTGAATTTTTGATTCTAGGACATGCCGGTTTCCTCACGATGTTTTCCTTCACCCTTTTGAGAGCGGTGGTGGTGAAATAAATTACATAAAGTAATGCGCCTGGCTAGGTTTTGAACCCGAGACCTACAGCTTGTAAGTCGGGGCCGTTACCACAGTAACGGCCCCGACTTACAAGCTAGATATTAGCTAGATATTATTTTTTGGGTTCTCGAAAATATAATATCTGAAATCAAAAGGTTATAACTGCTTTAGGTTTTAATGTAAGAACAAACGACATTTTGTAAACTTAACTTGAACGAGTTACAGTGAGAATATGTAACATGTTTCATGTGCTTCTCTGCTAAGTTACTAAATAACACTGCGTTATCAAACTTAGTCCTAATAATGTTAGAACTTCAAGTCGTTTAACTCTATTGTAACTTTGTTCTGGAATACCTTACTAAATGTAGAATTCATATTGCATATAAATGGTGGTAACTACCACTGAGGAGAATATTGTAGATAATAATATTATGAGTTTAGACACAGCGTCAGATGGCCACAAGGTGGATCAATTGACTTAGTGATGCGAGACGCACAGAACCGATTGATGTGGCCACTTGGGGGAGGCCTATGTCCAACTGTGGACGTCGTTGCACAAAATAAATTCATCAGTAACAATAAAACAATACTTTTGCAACAAGATTTCAAAACATGTGTTGTAGACAGTACAGGTAAGTAGACACGACCGTGTTTGATAAAACATTATATTTTATTGCAAAGTGTCAAACAATAAGAAACATGTTTATGTAGACCCTCGTCATTCTTATCCCTCGTCGATGAACTGACAAATGAAGCAATAGTCTTGGGACCAGTCAGTAATAAATGTTAGCATTTACTATTGGTAAAAATATAAAAAACTTTTTACAAAAAAAAAAAAATACAACCAACCAATGTAAAAAAACACTGAAAATTGCAAAATAACTTTAATTTTGGAAGTCGGTTTTTCTATGATAGTTTTGTCTCTTTGTTAGCTAACACCGACTTGCGAAATTAATGTTATTTTGCAATTTTCAGTGTTTTTTTTTTAATTTGAAGTCTGTTGTATTTTATTTTTGGATTTTTTTTTATTTTACGCTTTTTAGTTATGGTACCACCACTAAAAAACTTCAGCCAAACTTAAATACATTATAGCAGAGTGTATCTCATGTAAATTATAATAATCCCAAACACGGGTAGATTACATTAATTTATTACAGAGTTCCGGTGCCTAACTTATTAAGATGGTTCCTATGAGGAGTTCTGTTCCAGATCTACAAAGTTCATCATGAGATCATAACAATATTTCTATGGGACCAATTTGGAAGCATAACCTTTCAATAAAAAAAATTCAAAATCGGTCCACAATTGACCGAGAAATCGGTGAACATACATAAAAAAATATACATATTAAAAAAATACATTCAGCTGAACATAGAACCTCCTCTTTTTTGAAGTTTAAATAAATAAAAAAAAACATGCAACACAACGGTACAAAAGCCGACTTAATGCAAATAAAATAGTGAAGAGAAAACATGGCATGTGCACATAAAAGAAAGAAATAATAAGAAAACAAAGGAACAAATGTATAATATAAATGATATATATAAAAAATAAACATACTTATATTATTTAATATAATATAAATCTACATATATACATATACTATTTATATAAAGTAGATGAAAGGAGTTTTTGAGACGATTCCGTTATATGTGTAGAAAATAATGCCGCAACTTCCGCTTAAATCCATACTGACTGGTGGCCGTCCTGATGTCGAGAGGAAGCAGATTTCAAAAAAGTAGTCGTTCTAATCAAATTTTCTTAACGAAATGACATTCTCAATTTAGCAACAAGCCAAATTTCAAACAGTTCGCAATCTTTCTCTTGAACCGCGCTAATACCATAAAAATACAATGCTTTCACCATCTGAATTTGAACAAACGTAAATTAAATATTGATTGAAAATTCTCTGCTATTTTTATACTATAATCGTTTTTCGCTGTTGGCGGAGTATTTTTTTATTTTTTTTATTCTTTCTTTTTTTTGATTGACGGTAAAACCTTATTATTAGACTTTGTACACATGGTACTTAACCTGTTTATCGAGCAATAAAGATATATAATATTGGCAGGTTTCTCCGCACCTTTTTAAAGGTTTATTTTATCGACCTTAGTATTCAACATACCTTCCAATTATAAAAAGCAGAGAGCAGTGGTGGCCGAATGGTAACGGCCCCGACTTACGAGTCATAGGTCGCCGGTTAAAACAACAGGTGCATTACTTTGTGTAATTTATTTCATCACCACTGCTCTCAAAACGGTGAAGAAAAACATCGTTAGAAAACCGGCATGTCCAAGAACCAAAAATTCGAAGACATGTGACATCCAGCAACCCGCACTGGGTCCGCGTGGTACTTTTCGAATTATGGCTTCTGATTGGCTGACATCTATATCATGACATGTGACCAATGGTTAGATGCGCAATGAGCAGCAACATCTAAAGGTATTAAAATGTGAAAACTGCCAATTTTCGACTTGAGCGGTGTTGTAAGCTAAGGGACGATATCCAATTAATGCAGCTGTGTGTCCGAACTGGCAGAGCATTCGATTACCTCACAGTATACAGGCGTTTTGAAGAAGTTGAATAAAGTTTTTGAATTTCCTCTCTTGCTGGCACCATGTGTAGATAGCAGGCTTGCATAAATTGTGTAACTTCTTTATCTTATTAAATAGAGAAGACGCTGGTAGCCGAAGTCAGATATTGCATATTTTTCGTTGGTCTTTGTTTAGTTAGCTCTCAAGTTCTGTATTTTGTTGACTTTATCGTTCATTCGATCAATTTTATTTGCAGCAAATTTATTCTTTAAGTCATACCATTTGTTCAGCAGTTTAATTGCTCTCAATCGGATCGATCAGATTGGTTTTCCATCTAAACGTACCGATATTCATAAGATATTCACCATGTACCAGTGGCGCAACTCTATACGTCTAGTGGTCCGATGATGGAACGGACTTAGCGAATTTTTGTCATATTAGTTCTAAACAATGTTTTGTGCTTTTTCAACAAGGATGAACATTTAATTTTAATTACAAAAGGATTTGCTAATTCAGTTCTGATTGACAATGAATTAAGTGGCCATGGGCTGGGTACATTGCTCGCAGAACAGATGGTCATTGAGGCCAAAATGTTCTGTAGTGGTGACCGCGTACCGGAAGACGCAGTGTTGGAAGGCCCCCTACAAGGTGGACCGATGACCTAGTGAAGGTTGCGAGAATCCGATGGAAGCGAGACGCACAGGACCGTTCTTTGTGGTGACATTTGTGGGAGGCCTATGTCCAGCAGTGGGCGTCTATCAGCTGAAATGATGATGATAATGAGTTCTGATTATCCTACAATACGGTTCCTTTAGTAAATAATTAAAGGTATCCAGTACTTACTTAAAAATACGTGCTTACTAACAAAACGTTGATTGTGTAAAGGAAAAAAAAAACAACTTACACATAGAATATCAATCTTAGTGGAATGGTATAATAATTATAATAATAAAGAATGACTATCTACCCGTATAATAGTAAAACCTTTCATAATAAATAAGATAGTTGTTAATAATAATTCAGTTCCTTCTAGTCGCCTATCTTCTGTAATCGGTTAAATTAATTTATTCGCACTATTAATCAAAAGACGAGGTATATTCCAATAATAATGAACGATGATCAGCGGTGGGTTAGCTGTTAATAATAATTTACACATTTCATATCTCAAGGAGATGTCAGCAACTGTAGGGGCCCAGCAGGGTTGAAGCCTACTGGGGCCAAGGGTCTGATTCTGAAAGGAAGACTCGGCCCTGGTACGAAAACCAACGAAAGAACAGGAGTGGGTTTTTAGTCAGTAAAAGTCGGACACTATGTCCCGCCCCGCCCAGGAGCGGGGGATGTCATAAGATGATTTTCCCACCGGCAAAAAAATTACACATATCATATGAAGTTTATCCATCAATTAATAAATCATAACTGTTAATAAACATGTCAAAATGTATCACAGTGATAAATACACGAAAGCCGGTACGACATTTTTATTCAAGCGATAAAACATTTAACAGGACCTTTCCCAATCCATTTGTCATCCACTTTAGCTTGGTTTACAAGCTTATTGGTTCATCCACTATACTAATGTTATAAAGAGCTAAAGTTTCTTTTTTGTTTGTAGGAGGTAATCTCTAAAATTACTGGACCGAATACAAATTTTTTTTCAACGATAGAGAGCTGTTTTATTTCTGAGTGGCACATGCTATATTTTATGTACGCGAGCAAAGCCGTAGGCAAAAGCTGGTGTTTGATAAAGAGGCAACGTGAAAAAGAAATTAATGCCTGAACGCTCGGTTGGCAATCGGTAACTTCCGTCAGAAAAATATTTCGCAGAACTTATTCCAGGAAATAGGTGTTTTTTTAAAAACCCTAAAAGGTCTTGGATACACGTGTTTTTATTAAAAACCTTGAATGGTCTTGGAAACACGTGTTTTTATTAAAAACCTTGAAACGTCTTGGAAACACGTGTTTTTTTAAACACCCTAAAAGGTTGTTTGTTGCTTGGTACAATGTCGCTGTGTCCAGCAAAAAGATTACTATGTGAGTTTGGGCCAACCAAACTATTGGAAATATTAAAATTAATTTATTATTCAAAAATATGTTTATAGTCCCAAGTTATAGGCATTATTTATCTGAAATATATGAAGCAATCGTATACGATTGATACCTAAGCAATTTGCTCTCCAATGAAATGTACATATCAACCGGCCTAAATTATTAAAGTACTGCTATTTTAGCAATGCTTTTTTAATTCTAAAAATATTAAATGAAATGGTAGTAAAATAAATTGAACTTTTAACACATTACGCAACGTAACTGAAGCGTACTTAGTTGCAAAACTGTTACCTAATTTTGGGGGACATTTTGATCGCAACGCTGAAACCTCAGATACATTAGAGGACAAAAATTCCCCCAATATGTCATGTAACGCTAAACCCTCAGATACATCCTGGGACGAAGGCAACGGGAAACCCGGGGCCCTGGGACGAAGGCAACGAAGGAACAGGAGTGGGTTTTTAGTCAGTAAAAGTTTGACTTTATCTCTCGCTCCGCCCAAGAGAGGGATTTGTCATAAGATGATTTTCCCACCCAATAAAAAAAAACCCTCAGATATATTTGTGGACCAAATGTCCCCAAGTGTATCTCAAGACGGTCAGCACTAAATCTACCTGAAGCCTCCCAATACTTTACAACTCATTCACGTGACGTGGAACATGTGATTGAAAAATTTGACAGCACTGCGTGTAATATTCGGGTACATTTTGTCTCCTACTGTGTCTGAGACTTTAGTATTCAATTGTCAGTTCCGAACGCCCGAAAGTAGAAGTTTTTTATAAAAAACTAGCTTTTACCCGCAGCTTCGCCCGCGTATTTAAAATACAGCCTATGTCACTCCGGAATAAAGCAATTTTCTATCGCTAAAAAAATTTTAGCATTCAGAGCAGTAATTACAGAGATTACTCCTACAAACAAAAAAAAAAACAAAATTCAAACTTTAGCTCTTTATAGTATTAGTGTAGATGTGCGAGTGAAAATATTTTTACTAAATCAACAAAGGCTTCATTAATCCCTGAAACAATGTGAATTATCACGTCATGTTTCGGTGATCAAATGGTATGGTTGACATGTTTTATGAGGGATACTTGACGAATATTCAATAGTTCCACTAGACGGGCAGGACAGCTTATTCTGAGTCTATACAAAATGGTATTTTTTTTTGTCACGTAGTTATAGATTTCTCATTTAACAGGTTAGTATGTTATGTTATGTGGTCGCTTACAATGGGCCTCATCAGAAGACTTAAAGTCACCCAAAGGGCAATGGAAAGGGCTATGCCCGGAGTTTCCTTGCGTGATCGAATCAAAAATGAGGATATCCGCAGGAGAACCAAGGCCACCGACATACCACGAAGAATCACCAAACTTAAGTGGCAATGGGCAGGGCACATTGCTCGTAGAACTGATGGCCGTTGGGACCGAAAGGTTCTGGAATGGCGACCACGTACCTGAAGACGTAGTGTTGGAAGGCCTCCTACATGGTGGACCGATGACCTGGTAACGATTGCGGGAGTCCGATGGCTGCAAGACGCACAGCACCGTTCTTTGTTGCGGCACTTGGGGGAGGCCTATGTCCGGCAGTGGACGTCTTTCGGCTGATATGATGATGTTATGATATAATAATAATAATGTCGTGACCACCAATGGCCTTACAGCCAAAAGCTTTGACGACCATTTATCGAAGCTGTCGTTGCACAGTTTGATTAAGGGCCTGACACAGAAGGCTCTCTGGAGACCTAAGTACAACTTTCACACAACGCTATCTAACGTCAAACTAAGCAGATCTTATGCTATGAGTACTAGACAACTGATAAACATAACTGTATACTTCTAAATACATACATATTATAGATGAATTACACCAAGACACAGAACAAATGATCGTGCTCATCACGCAAACATTTTTCTTGGATGGGAATCGGACCCACGACCTCCGCATAGCAGTTAGGGCCACTGGCCATTAGACCAACAGGCCTGACAATAATTAGCTAATGTTGAACATGCTGTTGTCATGTTGTTGTTGTGTGTTGTTGTGTTGTTGTTGTCATGTTGTTGTTGTTGTTGTTGATATGCGACATACAAAACGTTTAGCTGCTATACTTATGTCTACAGTTTTTATGTCTAGAGTTTTCCAAATACCAAAGGGTTATGGCGGTAAGTCCCCTAAGTAATGCTAGCAAAGAAGGCGACGGTCCTCACGCCCCAGCCGCTGCCAGGATTCCGATCCTGATCTCCGGCCACCGTAGGCGCGGGCTTGTGGACGGCGAGCAATGGGCAGCCCGCCGTTTGACCGTCCGGTAACCGTCCGGACCGAGCCCAAGTCGTCGACGGCACGTATTGTTTCACGCGCGCCTCAGGAAGATGTCAGCAAATCTTAGGGGCCTAGCAGGGTTGAAGCCTACTAGGGCTATCGGTAGTGTGACTACGAAACTCGGGGCCCGACGAAACGAAGGCAACGAAGGTATAGGAGTGGGTTTTCAGTCAGTAAAAATCTGGCACTAACTCCCGCTCCGCTCAAGGCGGGATTTGTCATATGATTTTTCGTCTCAAAAAAAAACATACCAAAGGAGTTTTCGCCGATTTTTTACCGAATGAACTTTAAAAATTGAAATAAAAACCCCAATCCCGTTCAGAGCGCAGAGAACATCCCAGTAAAATTGCTGACGAGTGCTACAATAAAATGTTATGTGAGTACAAATAGTCCATTTTGTTCTCGAACGTTCGGCACTGCTCAATGGAACGATTGAATAAATATAAACGTTGATTTACAATGTTCGATTTATTTACAACTAGTTTTTGCCCGCAGCTTCACCTGCGTACATAAATAAAGCCTATATCACTCAGGAATAAAGCAGCTTTCTATCGGTGGAAAAATTTTAGCAATCGTATCAGTACTTTCAGAGATTACTTCCTCCCCTAATAAAAAAAAACACAAATTTTGCCTATTTATAATATTTAGAGTACATTATTGGTAAAGTTTCTATGTTTTTCTAAGAAAACTGCAATTTAACAAAGGTTTTTTACTTAGACTAAGATTTATCGCACCAAGAAACAGCAAAATGTTATAGAAAAATTGAGCCACCCTACATTATTATATTTCATTGTATTTATTTTTACCATGTCAACTTTCCATGGATTAAAGAGATTCTCTGATAATTTTTATTATAATTAAGCAATATTTTTGCATTTTTTGTTGACTGTAACTTTTTTCCAAAATCTGTAAATAAAGTTCAGAATATCTTGAAAAATTTTAGCAATCGTATTAGTACTTTCAGAGATTACCTCCTACAAAGAAAAAAAAAACAAGATTTACCTCTTAATAATATTAGTGTAGATAAAAAGTTTGTAAGTGTGGAAATAACAACCTTTATTTTTTTTTTTTTTTGTAATGCGATTTGTTTCTTTGTTTTTTTTAACGGCAATAAAACTGGCCAAGTATAAGTCCGACTTACACGCGAAGGGTTTCAAACAACAATATTACGAGTAAATCAAGCAAAAAAAAAACGCCGACAAAAAAACGTTTCTTGTATGAGAACCCCCTTATTTTTAACTTTATTTTGATATTATTATTTGTTGTTATAGTGGCAAAAATAGACATTCCGTAAAAAACTCAACTCTACCATTTACGGTTTATGAGATAAAGCCCACTTACAGGCGGACAGACAGATGAACAGTCAAATGGACGGAGATCGGAGGCATAGTAATAAGGTCCCGTTACCGTTGAGAACGAAACCCTAAAAGTCAGAAATACTAATCATCATCATCATTTCAGCCGAAAGACGTCCACTGTTGGACATAGGCCTCCCCCAAGCGACGCCACAACGACCGATCATGTGCGTCTCGCATCCACCGCACACCCGCGACTTTCACCAGGTCGTCGGTCTAAAAAATATCTATGTATATAAAACAAAAACATGAATTTTTCCATACCATATCTAAGTAAGTATTGCGACTTTTGCTTCATGGTAAAAAAAAAACAACATAAAATAATAAACGTTAAGTTATATTTTTTTTATATAACGAAAAGGAAATATGAAGCTACATCATTTTTATTAAGCCCACGCAGAGAATTAGGTCCCAGCCTAACAAAAACATGTGTACTTATAAAATAAAATATGTTTCATTTGAAAAAATGTACCGCGTGGGTGGTCAAAGGTCGTTCTCGGATTTAACGAGTAATCTTTTTACCGGAAACTATATTTGAAAAAGTTTTATAATATACGACATGGGGATAGCAATACAAGGGTAAAAAAATACTGGAAATAATAATAATAATCCATCAGCAACTTGCTCTGAAGTACTCTCTTGTGGAATCGGAGGTGCCGTCCTACAGGTATGTGCCCGACCCAGTTCTCGATAATGGCGATATCACGCTATACTGGGATCGGTCCATCATCACTGACAGGACTATTGTAGCCAATAAGCTTGATATAGTACTGGTGGACCGAAGAGAGAGGCATGCAATGATTGTTGACATATCCGTTCCGCATGACGAGAACCTCGTGAAAGCCGAGAAAGACAAACAAATCAAGTATATTGATTTGGCTCGCGAGGTTGTCGACATGTGGGATGTAGACTCGGTGATCATTGTACCGATAGTCGTGTCAGCCAGTGGCTTAATAAGTCAAGAGCTTCGACCAACACCTTAGGAGGCTCAATCAAGGGCTTGATCCAGAAAGCGGGACTCCTGGACACGGCTCGTATTGTTAGGAGGTTTCTTTCTCTGGAGCCCTGATCGCTGGTAGCTTGGGGTCCAAGCTACCGGCCGATGTTCCCGATACTGGTGGGACACTATTTTTTTAATTTTTTAATTGAAGTATTTAAAAATACTTATAATTTATATGTTAAACTAATGAATAAACGAATAATAATAAAATTTATTTATTTTAAGACAACTTTTGGTCCACATTATATTAATAAACAATTCTTACAATGGTTACAAAACCGAAAATTTACAAAAACGTTAAAATTAGGTTAGAACGATATAAGATAATTCGACAATGCTAGGATTTTATTAAAATTTCGTTATCATGTTTTTACTTTCGAAAAAATCAGATTTAAACCACACGACGACAATCCGTACGATACCGACGTAAATGTAGTTGAGTTCGCAAATACAGGTACATAGTGGACAACCCACCTATACGCACAAAATGTTTTGGGAACACATTCATTGTGCATACAGCTTAGGAGTGGAATTCCTTACCGGAATCTATGATTCCTGATGGCTACAACCTGGGGATCTTTAAGTCAAGAGTGAATAGGTTACTTCTAGGTAAGCACGCTTCATCGTCGACCGCATTGTCGCTTTCTATCAGGTGAGATAGCGGACAAGCGCGGACGTATCAAGAATTAGAAAAAAAAGTATCTTGTTCAAAATAACCTTAATAATATCAATTAGGTAGGTATGTTATGCACTTTTGTAGTTATAAGTAAGTATAAACCGAAGGTGTGGTGATACTACTGCTACGTGTTCTAACGTACTTCTCTATTTAGAAAAATAACTTATGGTGTTTTTAATATTGTGTGGATTTCATTACGCATGCGGGTTTGCCCCGCATGTAGAAAATATCAAAATGCAAAAAAAACGCGTCCCGCACGCGTATTCCACGCATTACAATAAACACTTATATGAATTGGACATTTGCGAAGGTTTCGCGTGCGGAGCAATCCCGCATGCGTGATCAAAACCACACGATATTAACGCCTTTGCCTAAACATAATAATAACATAATCTATACATATAATAAAACAGTAAAATTCTTTTGTGATGGTATTAATTGGCGCAAAAACTACTGAACCGATCCTGTTCAAATTTTGCATACATAATCCTTATAGGTCAGGGCAACTGATAGGCTATAAACTATCACGCTATTTACTATGTGGGGTGAGCAATAATCCAAAATGTAGGTATTGAACGACATTTGCCGCGAGTTCAATTCCCAGCTACAGTTAAAAATTTTGACATTATTTTGTCTTATTTTTTTGTATTAAAATAACTTTTACCATTTTTTCAAAATAAAATTGACATTTCTATTCGATATCTTCTACATTATTCCATTTAGCTGCAAATTTAACATCTACAACGAAAATCATCACGCTATCATCGTTAGGAAGCCAACCAGTCAATTATGACGTTTATATAAGAACGTCTATTTTATAAGTTATTCATCGAAGACCGTAGCACAGTGGTTTCGTATCTAGACTTTCATGTCATGTAAAGGTGGTTCAAATCCCATACGGCTGTCTTAGGAGAAATTTTTGCTCTATTTTGTCATCGTGAATAAGATTTTTTTATATATTTTTGCATGCTTACAATTTTTTTTTTATAAATCTACGTATATAATATATCTGTAGAAATTTTTAGTGAAGTGCGTATTATTAATTTTAGAAATCGATGTAGATAACTTTTATACATTTAAATTGTGTGGAACTTGATAATTATCTTACTTAGGCTTTGTTTCTCGTAATGAAACAAAGCATATGAAAGACAAACGGTATGAAATCAAAGTTTTCGAGAAGTAAAATATGACACCATAAGCAATTCAGATACTCGCAACGCCATCTAAAGACTCAAAGTAGAAATAATGATGACAATGACGGTTGAACTTCATATTAAATTTGATAGATGGCATTGCGTATTTTACGTAATTTTCTGAGTGGCAGAAGAATTGCCATCGCCCACGATTACAGTTATGGTTAAACTGGTGTTAGACGGAGGCATTTTTAACAATCCTACTGCTTATTTTTATTATATTTTTCCCATTATTGTAGCAAGCTAATTGACCGTGATTATTCAAGGGATATCATCCAAAGACGATAAAAGTAAATACCTATATGTATTTAATTATTCACTTTAAAATAACACGGCCACATTTTCGGAAGAGGTTACAGGGTACCTTGCGATGGATGGTCCCCAGGTGGACCGATGACCTGGTGAGGGTCGCTGGAATCCGATGGATGAGAGACTCACAGAACCAGTCATTATAGCGACACTTGGGGAGGTTTATGTCCAGCAGTGGACGTCTTTCGGCTGAATTAATAATGATGATGATGGCACCTTTTTTCTTTTTTTAAGGGTGGAAATCATCCAATGACCTCTCCCGCTCTGGTTGGAGCGGGAGGACGTGTCAATCTTTTACTGACTAAAACTACACCTATGTCTATCACTACGCGCTGTTGAGGATTGGGCTCGATCCGGACGGGGATATACGAGCACAAGGTTTCGCCGTAGTTCATTCATAAGTTGGAGACTCTTCATAAGGTAGTTCCCACTATGGAAAAAACATTTGTCTTATATACGGGGATATCAATTAAATACACACCAAAATATCCTAGGTAAATGAACAAGTAATTCTAACGCTTAAAATGATCAAACTGCAACAATCAATGCAAGCATGCTCTCACAAATTCTCCATAAGTACTGTTGTAGAAGAAAATAGTTGATGATTTATTTATTTATTTATTTAATCCTTTATGCACAAATGTACAGCGGCGGACTTAATGCCTGCCGGATGATGATGGTAGTTTTGGGTTTCACTTAAGGCTTTTCACTATCAGTGCACGTTATCCAGCTGAAGGTCGGTGTCCCGATTATGCTCCTTCGTTTACCTCTATCAAAGCTGTCTAACTGCTTAAACTCTTCAGTGATTGAGGCGAAAATTGTTATGCGAGATAACTCTTTCGATCAATCTTGCAGCCCTAGCAGACATCGGCCCTAGAGGGCCCTATCCATTTGCTCAAATCTCTTTGAGTCGCGCGTAGAATACTACGCGTCGTCGATTCAGGACTGCTTTGACCAGACGGCCGGACAGCACCACCGCAATCCCGTGTTTGCAATGGCTGGGAATTGCCTTGCGGCTTTCAACACCCGGAGCGACCCTTGCAGCGACCGCTGAGGAGTCAGGATGTCCTATCCCTCATAGTTTCAGCCACCTTCTTTGATCGTAGTGCTTCACTGAAGGAGGCTACTGGTTATCATTTTCTCCACCAATCGCCCCCATAAGGACAAGGCGACGCCGGCTCTCCGACCAAGCGGGACTGACTTCCACCGTATGCTCCGTCGTATTCTCCAGGCGATTCGCACAATGGTGAGACCCGAGTGTTTCTTCCCACTGAATTCGACACAGATACCTTCCGAAACACCCACAACCGGTGAGTCCTGCACAAAAAGAGGATGCCGTGACGCCTCTGTAGACACTTCTCAAAGACAGGCATTACCGCTGCGATTTGATTGTGGCGTGCTCACTGTGGCGAGGGGTTAAAATCATACAATGTTGTTTTACCAGAAACATACATATGCCCATGCATACATATGCCTTTTCCCTTGGGGTAGGCAGAAATGACAACTGCTACGACCCATACATGCTCTTTTTATTCAGTGACGGTCATACATCCAGATGTATGACCGTCACTGAATAAAAAGAGCATGTATGGGTCGAAACATGGTCGAAACATGTTATGTACTCGTCCAGATCCAGATCTGGACGAGTACATAACATGTTTCCTGAAGGTAATTTGCGTTTTTAATCGACTTCTAAAAAAGGAGGAGGTTCTCAATTCGGATATTTTTACCTTTAACCGTTTTATGTTAAAGTACAATAAATTATTGCGATGCTTTCGGAATGAATTGCAAGCACAGAGTGATTGTACAGTTTTACGAACTTAACGCGGACGAAGTCGCGGGCAACAGCTAGAGTAATAATAAACATAATTGACACATAACATAATCGTTAACATAATTTGATTTAATTTAGATAATATAGTATATTTTTAATTTTCTTACTTTTTTGTATACACTGTGTCTACATCTCTCATCCAACTCTCCTGTCGCAGGTCTGCTGGAAGAAATTTCATTTGAAATAAGCAGTACCTTTGTGCTCTTTTATCTGCTTTTGTTCTTTTCATTTTTAAGTATTTTTTTGTAAATAAATAAATAATATATACTATTAAAATACACTAGTCAGCAGACACGCACATAGGCAAGATTAACATAATATATATCACTATAATGTGTGGGTATCAGGGGCGGTCGTACGTCAGATGTAAAAGGTAATCGAGTCTTATCGTTCTGCATAATGCTGCCACTTTCGGTAAGTTACTGTATACTGTCTACATATCCATAACATATAATCGCACGATTTCCGGCCACCGTAGGCGCGGGCTTGCGGACGGCGAGCAATGGGTGGCTCGCCGTCCGATCGTCCGGTAACCGTCCCGACCGAGCCCAAGTCGTCGACGGCGCGTACTGTTCCACGCGCGCCTCAAGGAGATGTCAGCAAATCGTAGGGGCCCAGCAGGGTCGAAGCCTACTGGGGCCATGGGTAGTGTGAAAACGAAGCCGGGGCCCTGGGATGAAGGCAACGAAGGAACAGGAGTGGGTTTTTAGTCAGTAAAATCTGACATTATCTCCCGCTCCGCCCAAGAGCGGGATTTGTCATAAGATGATTTTTCCACCACATAAAAAAAAAGTCAACCACGGAAACTTTAACCGTTTCAATTTAACTTAACTTTTGCCCACCTACTTTTCCCTTCACGGTTCGCTTCTTGCTCGGACAATTGACGAAGGTCTCAACTGCACGACCCCTGTCACATTCACGCAACAATAGAAAAACTGAAACGGATGGCTATGTAATAAAAAAACATCTCGTTTGGAAAAAACAATTCGGAGGAAAATCGTTCTTTTATATCGAGGTCAATTTAATTTGTAAGAGATTGTAACAGAATGTTTTACAGGGTCTTTCAATAAGTCATAGGAAGAGAATAATTGGGTTTCAGGAATTGGATGTAATTTTTTGTTGTTTCATTTTGTGGAATAGCAAATATTTTGATTGATTGCAAAATTATATTGAAAATTAAAATAGGGAGCACAATTTTAGTTTGCCATCTTATATAAGAAATCTTTCAGTGGTTTTAAATCTCAACTGTCAGATTACTGGGGATGATCGGCGGCGGCGATCTCTAGCGCCGGGCCTTGGTACAGGCCATGGTCCGGAGCGAGGAGGGGTGGCAGGCGGCGCCTCCTTCTGCGATGCAGTAATGCCAGCAAAGGAGGCGGCCGATTGCGTTAAGCAACGGTCCTTACGCTCCAACCGCTGCCGGGATTCCGATCCCGATTTCCGGTCACCGTAAGCGCGGGTTTGCGGACGGCGAGCAATGAGTAGCCCGCCGTCTGACCGTCCGGTAACCATCCGGACGGAGCCCAAGTCGTCGACGGCGCGTATTGTTCCGCGCGCACCTCAGGGAAATGTTAGCAAATCGTAGGGGCTCAGCAGGGTCGAAGCCTATTGGGCCCATGGGTAGCGTGAAAACGAAACCCGGGGCCCTGGGACGAAGGCAACGAAGGAACAGGAGTGGGTTTTTAGCCAGTAAAAGTCTGACACTATCTCCCGCTCCGCCCAAGCAGGATTTGTCATAAAATAATTTTCTCACCCAATAAAAAAAACTTTCAGATGACATTATTGAAAGTCCTCACTAACAATATTACTGTCCTGCTAGTTGAGAATAAAATCATGATACGTGACCAACAAACGTAGAATTAAATAAATTTAAATTGTTTTGTATCAGTGACCTTAGAATAAGTTAATTATATTATCTTGTTTTCTCATGTGAGTGGCTTTTTTCTTTATTAGAATTTAATATTTAAAACTATATTAAGGTAAAGATAAAATAATTCCTAACCTTGACCCTTTCAAAAATAAATATCTTTCGTTTTCTGCAGACACCACAATTCCTGAAAGACTTAGTATTCAATAAAATATTTCGCTGAGTCTGAATAAAAAACTGGGCAAATGCGAGTCGGACTCTCGCCCTGAGTGTTCCGCACACATTTATATAAGTAAACAGTTCAATTCCCGAATGGAGTCTAAAAATTTTTTCCGAATCGCATTTTTTTTTTTTTGTACTGACGTAACAACAAATTTACAGTTTTCAGATTTATTCTTATATCTGTGCTATAAAACCTTGCTTAATGCGAAATTTCAGAATTCTGGGTCAACGGGATGTACCCTATGAATTTTGATTCCCTCGAGAGTGTTGAAATATACGTTTTTGGCGACATATACAGCCGTATCTTTTTTTCAGTTTACTTAGTAATCTGATTTTTTTTATAGTTTCAAGAGACTGCAGACTTGAGTATATAATTTTGATTTCAACTCGATACCTCCACGCGTTCTTGAGATAAAGGGTCTTGAGAAACAAACAGACAGGCGGACGGAAAACAAAGTGATCCTGTAAGGGTTTTGTATTTTCTTTTTGAGGTACGGAATCTTAGCAACAGTGCTAAAATCAAAGGAGAGCTAACAGAAGCTAATATTCAAAGCCGTTAGTTCACGGCTTTGAATATCAGCAGAACAAAAACCAGCTAACCCTTTACCATTGTGTTCCGCGTTTGTACTTGAGTCTATTGTCACCAAGCTCTGTTTCCGAGTATTGTTTGTTAACACTTTTGGTCTCGGTAAAGCGAAGACACTTTATAAATTGAGTCTGTATATTTTCAGGGCTTTACAATTGTAGTCTTTAGTGTTACGGTCAAAAATTACGAAAATAAAATTCAGACGAAAGAGAGAATTTGCTTGTGTTTGTTTTAGTATCTTCGAAAATAAAACCATTAAAATAAATACTCGTTTTTTAGCTTTTACGTATAGGCAAGTAGTATACATCTCCCGTCTGCATCACACCACAAGAGTGGAAAACATCGTGTACTCCACGATGTCTTCCACTAGACGAAACGTGCGCCAAAAGACGAAGTACGCACTGAGGGTACAGCTTCTGCCCCCCTAGCCAAGTTACGACCGTTTCGTTCGCGTCAAACGCCTCGAGTAGGCCACGCCTCCGATTCCTTTGTTCTGACGTCATCTTAACGCTCAGTCACATGGTCAGAACAAGGGAATCGGAGGCGTGACCTACTCGAAGCGTTCGACGCAAACGAAACTATCGTAACTTGGCTAGGGGGGCTGGAGTTGTGCCATAACGTCAATTTCAAGGCATTCGTAGTGCGAGTACCGAACACTTTTCTGCCCCTCATGTTGAAAGAAGACTTTTGGCCGCAGGGCGTGATCCGTCGCTTCCGCGGACTGGTGCCACAGAACAGCTCAAAGTGAACTTAGTGCAATGCGAAATGTTAATAACATAGTCATAAGTCTTATTTACTAACGATAACTTGTATTTACCCTATATAGGTCTGTAAGCTATGGGCCAAGATGCCTGAAAATAAATGATTTATTATTATTATTATAAAAGACAGACCACAAGGTGGACCGATGGGCTGGTAAGGGTTGCGGAAATCTGATGAATTGGAGATGCACTAGACCGGTCGTTATGGCGACACGACACGTGGGGGAAGCCTACATCTAGCAGTCTTTCCAATAAAGATGATTAAGAAGAGTAGAGTGGGACTTATTCTCTATGTCATTGTTAGCTGAAAGCTGTTATTGTTTTATATCGATATGGTATAGATTTAAACTAATATTCCCATTCTTCATTTTATGTACATGTCGGTGAAGTCAATAGTACGAAAGCTTGAGAACGAATGAACGAGGTAAGTGAAAAGTGACACGTGTCACTTTGACAATATAGCACATAAATACAACAGTCTAACAGACCGCAGAGGTTCGGCGCTCTTTCCTCTATCGGCAGCCGTTGAACCACGTCGAGGCTTTGGGGACTCTCTCACGGCTTGTATGAAGTGAATACTTAAAGCTTGCATCATAACAAATTAGTTGTGTGATCTGAATAGTTTGTTTATTGCTCTATACCTAACCATCGCCCACAAAACATAGTACCTGGACAAAACTTGGTGATCGGCATCCTTGCGCCGACATAGATATGTTTATGTTACCATTTTTTTAAACCAAATTATATAAAAACATTTAAAAATATAAAAAATAGTAGCCCTCTGGCATCGAGAATATGGTCCAAGGTACCGGTGCGGTGGTCATGGCTCCTAAGAGAGGAATTTCAAAGCACTGAAAGCATGCCTATAAAGGGTAGCTTAGGTAGAAAAGTTGAGTTCTCTACATACACAGCTAATAACACCGATCGAAACTTTCTTGTTTTGTGAGTTGCGCAGCAAAAGTTATGAGTGCCCGCACTCACGAACTGCCTACGTGCTGACGTCATCTGAGTTAGTACTATATGCTGTTTTTAAATACAAGTTAATAACATTATAGCTATTTAGTGGCCTGTTGGTCTAGTGGTTAGTGGCCATGACTGCTATGCCGGAGGTCGTGGGTTCGATTCCCACCCGGGAAAAATGTTTGTGTGACGAGCATATCATTCGTTCTATGTCTGGGTGTAATTTATCTTTATTATGTATGTATTTAGAAACATTTAAGTATGTTTATTAGTTGTCTAGTACTCATAACACAAGCTTTGCTTAGATTGGGATTAGACGGCATTGTGTGATAGTTGTGTGTGAATATTATATTACTATAATATCCTCTTAAATTTCAAGTGTTTGTATAAACAGGCTACAACATACATGACAACCTGTAAAGTCTTGATTTTACTGTATCCATTTCTCTAGTCCTCTAAATTAAGTTTAATTACATGATTCAGAAACCAATCTGAGATTGCGTATTAAAAAAAATAGTTTCTGCAACATTTTTGCAGCAAACGGACAGACCATGAAGTTAGTTCCCCACATATTTTGTTGCGTTCACCCGGGCTGGTTTGTTAACAATAAACCAACGTACAGGTGAAGTTCACAATGAAACAGTTCCGTACGGAGGCAATTAATCTAGCGGTCTGCTACAGGTACCTTTATTGTTTCAATGTTATATGATATATCTGATGTTTGTTTGGCTCAAAAGAAAACAAGCACATAGTTTTTTTTTTCTTTAGGTGGTATATCATCATTGATGATTGGATGATTTACCACCTAAAGAAAACAACAAGAAAAGAAAGTCAAGTGAGAAGTGATTGGACTTATCCCGCTCAAGGAGGAGGCTATGTTCCTTCTTTGCCTTGCGTTCCAGGGAGCCGGGTTTTCTGTCTTTCAGAAACAAACCCATAGCACCAGTAGGCTTCTAACATCTATGAACAATGAGAATGTAACGAATCGATTTCTTTTCTTTTGGGACTTCTCAAGACAGATTTTTGTTATTGAGAAATCAAACACCTTTGTACGTAACAAAAGCAAATTGAATTATTGCTTTAAATGAGTAAAGAAACAATATTGAGTTTTCTTATTCGATTTCAGTTTCAAAAGGGCTAGTAAAGTCAGAAGTTTATATCACGACCATACGGTTGGGCTTGCGGATGGAGAGAAATGGGTAGCTCACCGTCCGGCCGTCCGGTAACCGTCCGAGAACGGAACCGAAGACTCGACCCTGGTACGAAAGGCAACGAAGGAATAGGATTGGGTTATTAGTCAGTGAAAGTCTGATACTTTCTCCCGCTCCGCCCAAGAGCAGGGGATATCATTTGATGATTTACCCACCGAAAAAAAAATCCCACTATGGTAAACTTAGCCTTCCCGTATACAAAGTTTTATCCAAACCCGTACAGATTTGTATTTGATTTTATAAAAAAAAAAACAGCTGTTTCCAGTGATATAGGTAGGTAACAATCACAATCAATCAATGATAATAATTGTAAGCCACTTCAGTTTTCAATACATGTGACACTGGACAATCAATTGCATAGATATACTCACAATTGATTGCTTCACAAGGCTACTATGAAATTCAATCAATTTAACAATTTAATCAATGAATGACAAATGATATTTATTTTGCAAATAAGTTTAAAAAAATCACTTTTACATATTTTTTTTTTTTTGTCGCTGTAATTTGCTGAATACGCTGAAAAGAAACTTCGAAACAAACTCAAGGTTAATTAAAGTGTCTTTTAAAGTTTATACAGTAAATACCATGATGCAGATTAGTGTCTCCCATAGTCTTTTGAGGAAAGAACCACACAGATTAGAGTCCAGTTAGAATTGATCCATTCAGAATAAATTTTTGTTTCATAATTGATATAGCCAAATAAGATGGGACAAGGGCAGGAAGATGATGATGAATTGATATAGCATGAAGAATCGCCAAACTTAATTGGCAATGGGCAAGACACATTGCACGCAGAACAGATGGCCGTTGGGGCCAAAAGGTTCTGGAGTGGCGACCGCGTACCAGAAGACGCAGCATTGGAAGGCCTCCCACAAGATGGACCGATGACCTTGTCAGGGTTGCTGGAATCTGATGGATGCGAGACGCACTGGTCCGGTCTATGTAGCGACGTTTGGGGGAGGCCTATGTCCAACAGTGGATGTCTTTCGGCTGAAATGATGATGATGATAAATTGATATTTAAATTCCATTAATTGAAATCAAATGTTAGTAAAATAAAAGGTTTTATTTACATCTACACTTTAATATTAGGTATAAAGAGGTAAAGTTTGTTTTTTTGTTTGTAGGAGGTAATCTCTGAGAATACTGGTCCGATTGAGAAAAATTTTTCACCGATAGAAAGCTGTTTTATTTTTGACTGACTTAGGCTATATTTTATGTATGTGGGCGAAGCCACAGGCAAAAGCTAGTGTTCAGAATTGCACACATGTTAATAAATTGAGACATTCCCACCGTCACTATTTGATGTGGTTTCACCCCGCGTTTGTCACGCGTCGATGTTTTCAACTAGCGTTAGATATCGGCTCGGTGAGCCCCCAGTCT
Source organism: Mythimna vitellina (assembly GCA_949316375.1). NCBI lineage: Eukaryota > Metazoa > Arthropoda > Insecta > Lepidoptera > Noctuidae > Mythimna > Mythimna vitellina. Next base: position 7,398,175 of record OX438703.1, on the reverse strand, counting down.
GTTTCAGCTGCGCTTGATATGGAGCCGATTTCTGTTTCATGTGTGGAAAAGCCAAATGGATGTGGAATTAATACGTTTTGTTGGACTACGTTAAGCTGATAGTGGTTTCGGTGTTGAGCTGATAGTATAATGTATTGAATATTTTATTAGCGTATTTTTTACTAAAATATTTCAAACTTTGGATTACAATATTCAAATTATAAGTTAGCTAGTGCAAACAAAAGCATAAAATTCATAACAACTTACCAATAACATTATTTAGGACTGATTTTTCAATACCTAGAAAAGTTTTATTTGACGAATAAATTTGTATGAAATATATTCCAGACGGGCATATTTATTCTTCAGGCAAACTTTATCCACCAATTAAAAAAAAATAAGTCTTGGAAATAAGTTTTTAAGACGGTTATTTAATTTGCTGAAAATCATAGAAGAGATATCATAAAATGTTTAACTTTGTCTGACAAAAAAACAGGTCTACAGATGAAAATTAAATTAATATCGTCCAAGTCATCACGCGCTCGCATCTGAACTAACTTTCTCTATTCTCTTCCTTAGTCTGGTTTTGTTTAACAGGAAATTGCTATCGCTCTGTGCTTCTCTCTATAATAATAATTAATGTTTATTCATTATTTATTGTATAAACAGTAGTGAAATTATAAAACAGCACTACTCTAGCAAAGAGTAATGGCAGACTCTCGAACAAAATTTTCCTGGCATATTTTTTTAGCGTATAGTGATGAAAAACATACAAGAGTATACAGATTAAATTTCTAAACAATTTTGTCTTAGACATTACTATTAATAGAATCTTCGTTTCAAAGATATTCCATATATTAAACAAAGCAATGCCAGAAGTTTTTTTCGGTCTAGCTCGAGGGGTCCCCGTTGGATAGAAACACATTTTAGTTTCTGATTTAGCAATTCAGTTCTTCTTGAAAAATTCACCTTGTGTCGAAATGGTTGGTTTTTCTTATTATATTTTTTTTTTTGGATCCGTCTTGTCGTCCCTAAGGCATTAAGTTCACTTTTGTAGTACGTTTGTGCTGAATGAAGTTATCATAAATAAGTAAATAAATAGTTCGTTAAAATGTTTAATAAAATTATTCAGTATTCTTCTCCTTCTAAGTGAAACGAAGAGGAGAGCAGTGGTGACCGAGTAGTGACGGCCCCGACTTAAGAGTTGTTGGTCATGGGTTCAAATCTAGCCAGGCGCATTAACTGTGTACACACTGCTCTCAGAACGGTGAAGGAGTGTGGGATTTTTACCTCACTAAAACCACCCTAGTGATCACCATCAGCACATGGAAGAGGGCCCCGTGACCTCTTAAAAGATCACCCCAAAACCCCCTCTGTACAACGCCTGTTAGGGCACATCCCTGAAGAGACTGTGAGAGGTCTCCCCTTAGCCTCGTTGTGTACAGAGACCCAAAAATTCGAAGACATGTGTCATCCACCATCCCGCGATGGTGGATGTCGCATTACTTTGTTTAATGTATTTCATCGCCAATACTCTCTAAACGCACTGGGCCGGCGTGGTCGAATACGGCCCATTCCCTCTCCCAGAGAGGAGGCCTGAGTCCCAGCAGTGGGAAGATTAAAAGGCCGATTATGCTGATGCTTAAGTGAAACGACACGGCAGGGTTAGTGTCGAGCGTAACATGTTTATTTTCTAGAAAACATAACGACGGTCATGACACTCAAAAGTAAAAACCATTTGTGATTACTGGTACTGTGATCCACCAACACAGTTTTCAATGATTTGAAAACATTCCAAGGTTTTCTGAAGTATTTATTGTAACTATACATTTTTGTAGGTATTTCAATGGAATTCTCTTAATACATAAAGTCGGTAGTATTGCAAATATTTTGGCCCTAAAGTGTAATTAATTAATTCTAATTTATTGTAAGCAACGTAAACGATGCTTTGCTAATGCTAGCGTAATTAGTTCACAAAAACGACATAACCTAACAATCTTGCTCATTTTACTTTTACAAAATGAAAGGCCAAGTTTCCACAACAATTTTATGAATCTGAAATGAGAAAGCCATCCGAAAAATAAATCTTTGGCGGCTGGTAAGAAAATTGCTTTTACTCCCCTAATAGTTAATACTAAATGTTAATCGAAAGGTTCTCACTTTCCAAAAAGCCTCTCTTTAGCTTGTTACCCCTGCTACCCACAATACTGCCGTTTAATACCGTCCCTCACTAAATTAATAGCCCAATTGCTGCGCTCTTTTATTTTATTTACAAACTTTATGCCTTTACTTTAAACTTAACTTACTTAACTTTTACTTTTTTTTTTTAAACTTTATTTATTTTTGTGGTGGACATTCCACCTATACGCACAAAACGTTTTGGGAACACATTCATTGTGCGTACAGCTAAGGAGTGGAATTCCTTGCCGGAATGTGTGTTTCCTGATAGCTACAACCCGGTAATCTTTAAGTCAAGAGTGCATAGGTTACTTCTAGGTAAGCGCGTTCCATCGTCGACCGCATCATCGCTTTCCATCAGGTGAGATGGCGGTCAAGCGCGAACCTATCGAGAATAAAAAAAAAAAATGCACTAATGAAACATTGCGGACTTAATGCCTTAGGCATTTTCTACCAGTCGACCTTAGGGTGGTGCAGAGATATAGCATAACAGGTGCAGCTTAAAAGAAGACTGACAGAGAGGAAATAAGAACAATAATAAATATATACTTAGATACATACATACACATAAAGAATGGTATTGATAGAAAAACGAATACAGCAAATCAAGAGTGTGATGAATCTACCAACTCCTTTGCTTTTGACTTAAAATCACACTCTCGTATTCAGTAGATAATCGATTGTGAATCGATTCTGTGTTTTCATCTAGTCTAGTGTACTCGGTGATATTGCTCTGACATGCAGATTAGAGATTGCGAGCCGCAATTAGTTTGTCTGTCGCCTCAACACAATACTTGAGACTGCATACAAGTAGGTATGTTAAGATTGTGATTCGGAAATTCTGAATGGTGCACTTACTTTGTGTTTTAGTTGGAGTCGACAAAAAATTCACAGTATGTGCCTAATATACTACTGGAAAAAAAATACAATATGTGAAAAATCAAATATAAATGACATATAAAATCATAATATTATAGTTATTTAAACTGATATTCTATGTTTACTTCCAAACTCCTACGACGTATGTTAATTTTAGTTCAAAACTCGTTATTGTTGAACAATTCTTAGTAAATCAAATAGTTTGAGTAATTCAAAACCACATAAATATTCCAACTAATAAATTACACTAATAAAATATCAAATCTCAAATTAATATATTTACGATCAGATTAACTAAATGGGTTCGCAGAATTATGTATCGTAGTAGAAATTATCAATGTAGTCATTCTTAGCATTTTGCAGCATAATGCAACTTATCGGTTCATACCACGGCCCGTCCAATTGCATACAAAATGGTTACAATGTGCTTCCTCAGAATAGGAAACGAATTGCCAATCCAAGTACTGGCGGACATTATCGATCTGTTGATATTTTGCATTGCAATAAACTTGTAATATACAAGTTTCTTTATGAGCGTTTATTTATCACAGTATTTCATAAAACCTCGCAAGCCCATCATTCCGATTTCCGGCCAAAATAGGCGCGGGCTTGCGGACGGCGAGTATTGGGTGGCTCGCTGTCCGACAGTCCGGTAATCGTCGAAAGAGATCCCCGGGACCCTAGAAAAATGGAAAAGAAGGAACAGTAGTGGGTTTTTAGTCAGTAAAAGTCTGACATTATCCCTCCGCCCAAGAACGAGGGACGTCATTAAATGATTTTCCCATCCGAAAAAAATAAAACCCAAAGATTGACTGATAGATAATGTCTTGTATTAAGTACGCCTATTTACCACAACTGTACATAAAGTTAAATAAATAAATCAATTATATTTACGATCTATTTGTAGAGATCAGTTCGTCATTGAAACAGACTCAATTAATAGGCTGGTCAGGCCCTAACATAGCACATGTGTTGTATATAAGTGAGAACTTAGATATCCCGAAGATTCCAGAGCATGTATCAGGTTAAGTTTGTTATTTTCTTGAACATTATAACAAATTCTGAATCGATCTGACCTGTGGAAGATACTCAAATCCTTTCATAGAATAGAAAAAAAACTGAGCACATTTTCGATCAAGTTACTTTTCAAATAACAAAGTAATGTCTTAGCATAAACACCTCGCTACACAATAGTTTCTTCTTATGAACACGATAAATATCCTCTCTTTGTAAGATGGATACAATTGATACATAAACTGTCAGTATATCCCACGCAGCCATTTACAACTATTAAACTTTATTTATGAGCAAAAGTTATTGAGAAAGTGAGTGAGTTTAATTATAGTCCCTGGTCACCTAAAAGGGAACACAAAAGTGTAGTCTGCCAGTAACAGAAAAATATTGGTCGCGGCAGGTGCTACAGTACCATGGGTGTCGCGTATGAAAGACGGCAAACACCTCAGATTTATACCATTGAATTAGTTTAGTAAAAGTTTTAAGAGATATTGAAAAAAAATGTAACAAACCGATAGCTTCTTCCAATTATAATTAAGGTGTATTCAAGGCTAGAGTGAATAGCATATATAGCATAGTCAGCCTTATAATGTTACCACTGTTGGGCCTCAGGCCTCCTCTCTAGGAGAGGGAATGGGTAATAATCCACTCTGCGGGCCCAATGCGGGTTGGTGGATGTCACATGTCTTTGAATTTTTGGTTCTAGGACATGCCGGTTTCCTCACGATGTTTTCCTTCACCATTTTGAGAGCAGTAGTGATGAAATAAATTAAACAAAGTAATGCGCCTGGTTGGGTTTGAACCCGCAGCCTACAACTTGTAAGTCGGGGCCGTTACCACTCGGCAACCACTGCTCACTCGGCCACCACTGCTCAGAGTGAATAGGCTCTTAATAAATTAGTGCGCCTCACCATCAGTGATTGCATCATTGCTTACCATCAGGTGGAATCGTAGTCAAACACAGGTTTATATTAATTTTTAAAAAAGGTTTAAACTTGTTCTTACGAGATTACACGCTCATTTAAAAAAAGCACCACTTTTTAAACAGTCGTCGATACAAAGTGACTCGACTTGTGTTAGACTCGACAAAAAGCCACTTACAAAGTTTCAAGTATGTATTTATCATTCAACAAAATGAATACCTTCTGCCGGAATATAGCATATATTCCATTTGTACCCCTAGCGACAATATGCGAGCACAATTTTCACAAAATAGTTTTTAGTCAATCGACCGTGTGCACACATACATTATTACCTCACTTTACTTTCTAATGGCTACTTACTGGACTAGTGTACATCTATTTAAACTATCCATTGAAAATTCTTGGTAAAACTTTTTAACTTTCATTGAGCATAGATGAAAAATTAGTAAATTTGTGATTTTTATTTCATACTCGGTACCACAAGTTTGTCTTACAACTACAAAATGAATAATATAAACTAAAATACTGGTTTCGCCCTATTACAGCAACGTCATATTTTTACGAGTTTTAAAAATAATTTGGTCACGTAGCAAAGATATATTTCTGTGGAAGCATTTACGCTAAAATCGTTTCAATGAAAAATGTGTATTAGAAAATTTCAATGCGTTGAACTTGTTGTACATTTCTAAAGTCGCGTGTTAGTTTCTTGACATGTTTATGAATACCTATCTTCTTTGTTGTTACTAAGTTATTCGTTATGAACTTAACAAATAATATCAAATTTTGATGTCTAAATTATATTCATTTTTATACTGTTTACAACTATGTAGCAACTACTCCGATCAAGATACCATAACACAAGATATCCTGGGACAATCCAGTTGGGTAGAGTAACTTTGAGAGAGAGGTCAATCGACGAATCCGACTCGGCTGGGCAGCATTCGGGTAGCTGCGTGGTATCTTCTCGTCCAGAATACCACAGAGTCTCAAAATGAAAGTCTATGATTACTGCGTGTTGCCAGTAATGACATATGGCACTGAAACATGATCGCTTACAATGGGCCTCATCGGAAGGCTTTCAGTCACCGAAAGGGCAATTGAAAGGGCTATGCTCGGTGTTTCCTTGCGTGATCGCATAAAGAATGAAGATATCCGCAGGAGAACCAAGGTCGCCGACATAATCCGCAGAATCGCCAAACAAAAGTGGCAATGGGCAGGACACATTGCTCGTAGAACGGATGGTCGCGAAGACGCAGCGTTGGAAGGTCTCCCAGAAATTAGACCGATAACCTGGTGAGGGTCGCGGGAATCCAATGGTTGCAAGATGCACAGGACCTGCCATTATGGCGTCACTTGAAAGAGGCCATTTTCCAGTAGTGGACGTCTTTTGGCTAAAATGATGACGATGATGATGGAAACAGAGTGTATGTAAACTTAAATATTTATTTCAAGCGAAATTACACTTTGACATTTCATTGATAAACATCACATACAGAGTTACCTCTCTCTCATTTTCAGATAAAAAATTTAACTTGAAAAGCCATTTTAACTTAAATTTTACGCAAATCAGCGTAACTGCCATTCAATCACTCAAATGTCAGAATATAATAAAAATTGCGTTCGAGTGAGCGACATGACTCCACAAAAACCTTTTTATTCGTATAATGAAAGTGGGTGTGTACTAAAAATAAATATCAGACTTGTCGAATTTCTCTTTCGAAATTCAATTTTTAAATTATTCAACATCAAAATTAAATAATAATCATCAAGAGGCTCCAATTTGTGTAATTAGATGGTAACATTTTAAAAAAAACGAAGATTCTTTGAAATAAAATTATTGCATAATCATTTATAATATATTCACAACATCCAATTTTATTATGAAATTATAATACCTTTTTCGCAGACTTCCAAATTTAAAAAAATATATATTTATAAAACATTATAATGCTACCAAAATAACTTTATTCCATTTTTGAAACTAAGAATTGTATAGTTGAGTATATTTGACGAGACACATTTTCAAAAAAAGAATTTAACGTATTCCTCAGACAAAAGATTTTTAAATCATAGGTTTTATTGGAAATTTTTTAAAAAAAAATTAAGCGTCGCGCATCGCACGCAGATTGGACTGATTTCGAATTAAAATCTACGAAACTATAAACTTTTGATTTGATATTTTATGATCTTGATTTAGACAAAGTTGCGGGCAACAGCTAGTTCTGCTGCTATAAACAAGTTTAACTTGCATTATATAGTTTATATAATTTAATAATCTATTTTAGGCATAATTTTTAGTTTTCTATATCTACCGCACACCAAAATGGATTTATGTTAAATTTTTTACCACATATTTTATACATAGCATAAATCCCGGTCCTGTTCAATGCACATAGAAATATTCCAGTAAAATTGTCAACGAGTATGGCTGTAAAATTTTAGGTGCGCCCAAATTGTGCACTTCATTCTCTAATCCTCGATTTAGGTAAATGAAACGATCGCATACTAGTCAAAATAAATGGCAAAGTATGGTTAAATATGTACTTAGGTATATTAATTTATTAACAGATTTCTTAGTTTTATTTTAAACGTAACAAAATTCTATCCCGGAGGACACGGTGGAGCACACGGTGGAGGTGTGCCTCGCTCGGGCAGAGCAACGCCGTGTCCTCGTGAGGACGATCGGCGGCGGCGATCTCTCGCGCCGGGCTTTGGTACAAGCCATGACCAGGAGCGAGGAGTGGCAGGTGGTCGCCTCCTTCTGCAAAGCAGTAAAGCTAGCAAAGGAGGCGGCCGATCGCGTTAGGCAACGGTCCTTACGCTCCAACTGCCACTGGGATTCCGATCCCGGTTTCCGGCCACCGTAGACGCGGGCTTGACAACGGCGAGCAATGGGTAGCCCCCCGTCCGACCGTCCGGTAACCGTCCGGACCGAGCCCAAGTCGTCGATGGCGCGTATTGTTCCACGCGCGCCTCGGCGAGATGTCGCAAATCGTGGGGGCCCAGCAGGGTCGAAGCCTACTGGGGCCATGGGTAGTGTAAAAACGAAACCGGGCCCTGGGACAAAGGCAACGCAGGAACAGGAGTGGGTTTTTAGTCAGTAAAAATTTGTCACTATCTCGCGATCCGCCCAAGAGCGAGATTTGTCTTAAGATAATTTTCACACCCAATAATAAAAAAAAAACAAAATTGAATACAATAAAGATATTTAGAACGCCTTTCCACGATCAGTCGAGACCAAAAAACTACAGTTTTACTTCCATGTAACATGTTCCAACAAAAATAAATGATACGTCATACAAAAGGTCACGCAGATAAAAAGGTCGGATACAAACAAACGTGCTTATTATGTGAAACTGTTTTATTTCAGCAAACATTGTGCTTAAAATAAAAAGCCCTGCGGGTGAGCGGTCAGGGGTTGTTTGCAGCAATCGTTTTACTCGAAAATTTAATCGAAAAAAGGGGTCACAAAACTTTGTAGGTAACTAAACAACAGGGCAACATTACCTAATATTGATATAATTTGTAGACGTGAGTTCCATACGCTAGTGGTGCTGTTCGGGCAAACGTTATACAAAACTATAAGTTCAATTTGGTTTACCTCATGTACGATACGTTAAGTATATAATACCTATTACTCTTTATTGACCTTTATTATGAATTTAATTTAATGGAATTCATTTTTCGTTTAATTATTACAATTAATATGAACAGTTTAGGTGCCTCAGGTAACTTAGAGTCCAAGCCTACTGGGGCCACGGGTAGTGTGAAAGCGAAACCCGGGGCCCTGGGACGAAGGCAACGAAGGAACAAGAGTGGGTTTTTTAGTTAGTAAAAGTCTGACACTATCTCACGCTCCGCCCAAGAGCGGGATTTATCATAAGATGATTTTCCCAACCAGTAAAAAACAAAGGTACCTCGTATAATTTGGTAGCTTAGGGTATTATAATTGTGTCGTATATAATTTTATCCATTAATAGATTATAGCTATTTTATATTTATCTGATATATTAACATGTTTTAACTAAAATTGCGACTGTGGACACGTTAACCATTTGAAGTTTGGCTACACAATTACACTTAAACAGCTTCTCTTGCGGTCGATTTCTTACCCAGTCAACAGCCGATAGTCTCGGCTCCTTGACCCTTATCAAACGTAGCAGTGGAAAAAGTAAAATGGATTGGTAAGTAATAAAAAACCCGGGCAAGTGCGAATCGGACTCGCGCACTGAGGGTTCCATATATACTTACCTATTTAAACAGTTCAGTTCTCAAATTGGAGAAGATTTTTCCGGATCACAATATAAGTATTTTTTTGTGACGTAATTACAAATTTACAGTTTTAAGATTTTTCTCTGTATAAGTGCTAGAGACCTTGCTTCAAGCCAAATTTCAAGATTCTAGATCAACGAGAAGTACCCTATGAATTTTGATTTCCTTGAGAGTTTCAAAATACACGCTTTTTTGCGACATAAACGGCCGTATCTTTTTTTTTTGTTAACTCAGAAGTTTGATTATTTCACAAGTTCAAGGAGCCACTACTAAGTACATGGTTTAATTTCAACTCGATACCTCTACACGTTCTCGAGATCAAGGTTCTTGACAGACAGAAAGACAGACAGTCCAAAAAGTGATCCTATAAGGGTTTCGCTTTTTCCTTTTGAGGTACGAAACCCTAAACATCATCTCATTTGAAAATAAAATTCGGTGGAAAAATCTTTCTTGTATTTTGGTTCAATTTAATTTGTAAAAGATTGTAGCAGTTCTTCTATTTAAAGACACTGGCTTCTATTTAAAGACAAAAGAAAAAAACACTCACGGAAAAGAATAATTGTGTTTAAGGAATTTCATTGTATAATTTCGTTAACATAATTCTTTAGAGGCATGCGGATCAAGGTGTTAAAACTCGCATACCTGAGCTGAAAAGGGAGGATTCTTAGACTAAATGGGTGTTGTATCGGTAAGTTTCACTTCACAACTCTTATTAGTTGTGGAGGGCAACTCATCGTCATCAACTCATTTTTTGGACAGTAAAATATGTTCGAATCACACTTAGAACTTTGATATCGCCATTGGACGACAGGTATTTAGTTTTTACTTTTATTTTTTATTTATATAAACTACTGCGATTCTAACTGATGGTAAGTAGTAATGCAATCGTTGCAATTTTTTTTTTCGGAGGTAAAACCATCTAAAACCATCTTATGACATTCCCCGCTCTTGGGCGGAGTGGGAGATAGTGTCAGACTTTTACTGACTAAAAACCCACTCCTGTTCCTTCGTCGCCTTTCGTACCGGGGCCGAGTCTTCCTTTCAGAATCAGACCCTTGGCCCCAGAAGGCTTCGACTCTGCTGGGCTCCTACAATTGCTGACATCTCCTTATGGCGCCTTCCATCCTTATTATCACGTGGGATCGCAGTCAAGCACTAGTGTATATCAAATAAAAAAATCGCGACTGAATGTATTTTTAGGATTTACGATTTCAAACCTCGTTCTTTGGGTCACCTACTGCAAAATAAAATCCTTACGTAAGAGTTATTCTAATTCTAACATGTAGCCTACATATAATTTGGTATTAAAAGCTTTTTACAAAAAAAAAGATAACCGACTTCACTAAAAAAAAGACTAAAAGGATCAAAATAACTTTAATTTCGGAAGTCGGTGTTTCTCGGTTTTATTTGTATCTTATTTAACACCGACTTCCGAAATTAAAGTTATTTTGATCCTTTTAGTCTTTTTTTTTAGTGAAGTCGGTTATCTTTTTTTTGTAAAAAGTTTTTTATTTTACACTTTTTAGTTGGGATACACTTACAAACAGAGTACCTATTTCTCATGACAATTCCAATTAATCCAAACACTACTAGGTTACGTTGTTTTATTATGAAGTTCCTGTGTCCACCTTCCACCTTCTGGCTCCATCATCAGATCAGTTCGATAGTACCTTATAGCCAAAGTGCATTTCATGACAATTCTAATAAGCCCAAACACGGTTAGGTAACATTGATTAATGACGGAGTTCCAGTGCCTACCTTCTGGCTCCATCATCATCATCAGATCAATTTGATGATACCATTTTCAACGGAACTATTCAGAACCATTAATTTATTTGTATTATCACAGTCTCTTAACTATCTTCATTGTGATATCTATGCAAGTATGAAGTTCCGTTGACCATTTCTGATCTCCTCCATCAGTTCCACTTCATCAAATGTTACTTTTTGACTGTAAATGCTTAAGTTCTCGATGAAAATACCAAAATATCTATGCAGTTGCCTATAATATTTGAGGAGTTCCCTCGATTTCGCCAAGATTCCATCATCAGATCCCGACTTGGTGACTATGGGACCATTTAGGAAGTATATCCTTTCTAACAAAATAATAATTTTACAAATCGGTTGGCAAGCGACGAAGTTATGCGCGAACAAACATAAAAAAAAAATACAAACATCCGAATTGAGAACCTCCTCCTTTTTTAGAAGTCGGTTAAAAATCAAGTTACCCATACAAGTGAGTGTACAGAAATCACAATTACAGCAGCACAGTCGGCCTTATAATGTTCCCACTGTCGGGACTCAGGCCTCCTCTCTAAGGGAGAGAATAAGTCGTAATCCACTACGCGGGCCCGGTGCGTGTTGGTGAATGTCACATGTCTTCGAATTTTTGGTTCTAGGACATACCGGTTTCCTCACGATGTTTTCATTCACCGTTTTAAGAGCAGTGGTGGTGAAATAATTACACAAAGTAATGCGCCTGGCTGGGTTTGAACCTGCGACCTACAACTCGTAATTAGGGGCCGTTGCCACTCGGCCACCACTGCTCTCCAAATGCTGAAATCACAAATGGTTCGTGAGAATGTAATAAAAAACTTACCAAAGAGATAAGATTCTCCAATACCACCTTTAAGTCTAAATCATTTTATTGGGGTTGTTTTGGAAATCAAATTACGAAAACCTTTTTTATTTAGACTAGCTTCTGCCAGCGGCTTCGCCTGCGTCAAAGTAGGTTTCTTCATACAATCTTTGGACCCCCGTTTCATCACCTTAGTGGATGAATTTCGAAAAATCCTATCTTAGTACTCGCCTACGTTGTAAAAGGAAACCTTGGGCAAAATTTCACGCTCCTAGTCTCAGTAGTTTCGGCTGTGCGTTGATACGAGTATGTCAGTCAATCGGTTTCTCCTTTTATATATATATATACTAGCTGTTGCCCGCGACTTCGTCCGCGTTAAGTACGTAAAACTGTACAATCATTCTGTGCTTGCAATTCATTCCGAAAGCATCGCAATTATTTATTGTACTTTAACATAAAACGGTTAAAGGTCAAAACGCAAATTACCTTCAGGAAACATGTTATGTACTCGTCCAGATCCAGATGTATGAACGTCAATGAATAGAAAGAGTATGGGTCGTAGCAGTTGGCATTTCTGCCTACCCCAAGGTAAAAGTCATTAGTTTATGTATGTTTCTGGTTTATGTTCTGGTAAAACAACATTGTATGATTTTAAACCCTCGCCACAGTGAGCACGCCACAATCGCAGCGGTAATGCCTGTCTTTGAGGAGTGACTACAGAGGCGTCACGGCATCCTTTCTTTATGCAGGACTCACCTGATGTGGGTGTTCCGGAAGGTATCTGTATTGAATTCTGCGGGAAGAAACACTCAGGTCTCACCATTGTGAGAATCGCCCGGAGAATACGATAGAGTATACGGTGGAAGTCAGTCCCGCTCGTGGGGTCAATTGGTGGAGAAAATGACAAACAGTAGCCTCCTTCAGTGAAGCACCAAAGGCCGCCAATTGTATGTTTTTTATTGTATTACAATTCAATTTTTAAATTTGTAACTTGGTATGCAATAAAGTATAAATAAATAAATAATAAGCACTACGATCAAAGAAGGTGGGTTCTCAGCTATCGCAAACACGGGACTGCGGTGGTGCCGTCCGGCCGTCTGGTCAAAACAATCCTGAATCGACGGCGCGTAGTATTCTACGCAGGACTCAAAGAGATGTGTAAATGGATAGGGCCTTCTAGGCCACTTCCATCATAACCAACTATCTTTCTCCACAACAGTACTTATGAAGAATTTGGGAGAGAATGCTTGCATTGATTGTTGCAGTTTGATCATTTTGGGAGTTACTTGTTCATTTACCTATGATTTTTTTTTGACGTGTATTTAACTGACGTCCCCGTATATCACACAAATGTTTTTTTGATAGTGGGAACTACCCTATGAAGAGTCTCCAACTTTTGAATGAACTTCGGCGACATCTTGTGCGTGTGTATCTCCGTCCAATCTAACTCGCATATTGATGGCCAAACCGAGAAATTACTTACGCCGATTGCCTCTGTGCACTCTGTCACCCAAGCTGGATAGACCTCCACTGCATACTACACCGGGTCCTCCGGGCGATTCGCAAAATTGTAATATCAGGGTACTTCCAACCGAATCTGGAAAAACAACCGTTTGAAACACCCACAACAATCCTGAGCTTGTGCATCCAAAAAACAATGAAATTACGGTAAACAAATGTAGCAGCCGTATTATCCCTGAGATTGGCCTCCCTCAGGGGGTTGTTCCAGTGTTGTTCACCATTCACTGCAAGAAGGTAACGTCCAGATGTCGACGCAAGGCTGCAAGGAATCTGAGATACATCATACGTTGTCGAACTATGATCAGAAAAACACATTCGATCCCGTTTTATATGAAGCAGTGACTGCAAATAATAAAACACGCCATTATTAGGCCGGAAGGTGCCATCATCCCGGAAGACACAGTGGAGCATACCGTGAAGGTGTGCCCCGCAAGGGTGGAGCACCACTTTGTCCTCGTGAAGGCAATCGGCGTCAGTGACGTCTCGCCGGGCTCTGGTTTGGGCGAGATTCAGAGCGAGGAGTAATGGCAGGCGGTCGCCTCCTTCTGCAAAGCCGTAATGCTAGCGAAGGAGGAGGCCGCAAGCGTAAGGGAACGAACGTCCTCACGCCAATCCGAGATTCCGACCCCGACTACCAGCCACGGTAGACGCGGGCTTGTGGACGTCGAGCGATGGGTAGCTAGCCGTCCGGCCGTCCGGTAGTTGACCGGACTGAGCTCAGTCGTCAACAGCGCTTAGTGATCCACGCACTCCTCAAAGAGATGTTGCAAAGAGCAACTGAAGGAAACAGGTGTGGTTTTAGTCAGTAAAAGATTGATACGCCCTCTCGCTCCTATCAGAGCGAGAAAAGTCATTGGATGATTTCCAACCTTAAAAAAAAAGAAAAAGGTGCCATCATCATCATTATCATTTCAGCCAAAAGACGTCCACTGTTGGGCATAGGTCTCCCCAAGTGTCGCCATAATGACCGATCCATCCATCGGATTACGCGACCCTCACCAGGTTATCGGTCCACCTGGGAGCCTTCCAATGCAAGGTACCATGTAACCCCTTCCGAAAATTTGGCCGCGTTATTTTAAAGTCAATAATTAAATACACATACATAGGTATTTACTTTTATCGCCTTTGGTTACAGTAAAAGTTGTTAAAAATGCCTCCGTCGAACACCAGTAGTTTTAAAGTACACAATGCCATCTATCAAATTTAATATGAACTTCAACTTTCATTATCATCATTTTTTCTACTATGAGTCTTTAGATGGCGTTGCGAGTTGCGTGTGGTGTCATATTTAACTTCTTGAAAACTTTAAATTCATACCGTCTGTATTTCATATGCTTTGTTTCATTGAGATGAAACAAAGCCTAAGTAATATATCAAGTTACACAGAATTTTAATGTATAAAACATTTTGCGTGATACGCACACAACTAAAAACTTGTACAGATATATACAGATATATTATGTATTATATAAAAAAAATGTAAGCATGCAAAAATATATATAAAAGTCTTATTTACAGTGAAAAAATAAAACCAAAAATTTCGCAAGAGATACATGGGATTCGAACAACCTATAAATGATACGCAAGTCTAGATACGAAACCACTGCGCTACGGTCTCCGATGATGAAAATTTAAAATAGACGTACTTATATAAACGTCATAATTGACTGGTTGGCTCCTTATCGATGATAGCGTGATGATTTTCGTTTTAGAAGTAATATTTGCAGCTAAATGGAATAATTTAATATTATTGTACGTGATTTTACACGCCGCTTTGATT
Source organism: Mythimna vitellina (assembly GCA_949316375.1). Taxonomy (NCBI): domain Eukaryota; kingdom Metazoa; phylum Arthropoda; class Insecta; order Lepidoptera; family Noctuidae; genus Mythimna; species Mythimna vitellina. The sequence goes on along the minus strand of OX438703.1, from coordinate 7,383,051 downwards.
TTATTATGTGTTTTGATTAGTTTTTACAAAATATTAAGAAGATATCAAATAGAAATATCAATTTTGTTTCGAAAAAATGGTAAAAGTTTTATTACAAAAAAAAAAGGATAAAATAATGACAAAATTTTTAACTGTAACTGGGGATCGAACTCGCGGCAAATGTCGTTCAATACCTACATTTTTGATTATTGCTCACCCCCCATAGGAAATAGCGTGATAATTTATAGCCTATAAGTTGCCCTGACCTATAAGGATTATGTATGCAAAATTTGAACAGGATCGGTTCAGTAGTTTTTGCGCCAATTAATACCACCGCAAAATAATTTTACTGTTTTATTATATGTATAGATATATGAGTTGGTAATTAAAGAAAAAAAAAGAAAGAATAACATTTTATTTTCCGGAAAAGGTGGAAACTTAAGACTTAGATTAGAGCGTATTTTATTAGAGCGTAGAGCATGCGTAACGTCCGTGCAAAACGGCCGAACGCTCAGCATAATGCTAAGTTTCAAGTATATAAAGGAGAACTGAATAAAATTTGGCATACTTACAAATGAATTTCTCATTAAATTTCCAACCCCTTTTTCGTGTACTTATATTTACATAACTACCTTATGTATAAGGCGTGGGGCTGAAAAGTTAGAACTGAAAATGTAAATAGAAACTCACTACTCGGCAGTTGACCACAGAGCCCGTATCTCCAGACAACACATGCTGCCTACGGATACTACAAAACCGATCGGACAGATGAAGTTACTATAAAGCCGGCAAATTGGATGGCCAATGCCAATCCCGCCATCATTCCCGTTCGCTTAAGTCTCGTCAGGTAGCGACACTATGCAACCTGAAATCGGATAGGAACAGCTTTCAAGTGAATTGTGTTGTTCTAGGTATGCTACTCCATTTACTACGAAAAATGACTCATAAATTACTTAATAAGTAACAAGCTTGGTTACCATGTTTTAGTAAAAAGTTTTACTTCAGAATAAAATACTTCTCTTAAAAACGTCCTTTACGAGATACATTTCAATACAACTGCTCTTAAGTGATTATGATATTATAACCTTTTTTTTCTAGATATTTTTGAAAAACAGATTTTTTATGAATACTATCTCTTGTTAGTTTTTATTAAAATTAAATCATTTTGTGTAAGACTAATCCAATGAAAAGGTCTGAAAATCTGCTATTTTTTTGCATGAAATTTGGCGATTCATAATGTACGCAGAATTAAAAAAAAAGAAAATCTATATATATATATATATATAAACAAATGCCTCTTTTCGTTGTAATTTTATAACTCAAGAACGGGCTCACCTATCCAAACTAAATGTTATTTGCACAAAATCGGTCGAGCGGTTCTTCATTTATCACATTATTAGGCGGTACGAAATTAGCCGAGTCAGCTAGTATAACTATAAAAACCTTGCACATTTAATCAAGATTCCAAAAAAAATATTTTTTTTGTAAAAACTTTTAAGGTTTTGTCTGTAAGGCGTCTGTTAAATAAAATGAAAAAATATTAAAAAAGATCTCGTTCCTAGAACAAGTTTTGAGAAATATTAGAACGTTCAAAATGTTCACTTTTTTTTGCATTGTCTTTTTATCAAACAATGCGTTGGATGAACCAACATGCTTTTAAACCATGCTCAACCCCCCCCCCCCCCCAGCCAAGTTACAACCGTTTCGTGTCGAATTCCGTTCTCCAAAACGATAAGTTGGTAGCCATGTTGACGCACCTGAGTCGGCCGATCGTTCTACAATAACAAAGGAACATTGTACAAACGATATCATTGCATTCTATAATTTTGAACGATGTGAACTTGGCTACGAATTTTCTATTGGTTTGTTCTGTCCACGTGACTTAACGTTGAGATAATGTCATTCCCATACATTTGATTAGTTTTCGACTAGCGTTAACGATTGCTGATTATCAACTTGGCTAGGGGAGCAGGTCGACGATAGACAATTCGGGAAGATCCCTCTTAAGTTCAAAAAGTACAATATTGTCTTTGTACGTACCTGGTAGTTCGATTGCTTAGGACCGTTTATACACAAAGCAATTCCCCGAATGCTGGAGTAATGACCCGTGTAAACGTACCATCTAGGTTAATGACAAATTTAGATTCTAGGTGGGGTTCTAATGCTAGAAAGTCTGAAAAGCTGAAACCCTTCCTTTATATTTCCAAACACAGAATTAGTATAACCTTATTTTACTTTAATTGGATCGTTTTTACGTATACTTGTTTATTACAAACAATATAAATCCTTACATCAAAGAAAATTTTGACTGTTATTTTGAAATAGTACGTAGCCAATAACCTCTTACTTGCTAATAAAATCAAATGTTTCAAGTTAACATAACCGAATGTGCCTTTATTTGGTTTCAATTAAATCCTTGACGGCATTATACCTAGTGTTATTGTCTTGGCTGGAGGCTCTTATTTATTAAGGCCAACACAAAAAACCTCATATGCGCCACTAATAAAAGAAACTGGATGTTATTGAAAAATCTATATTTTTTTAGATATCATATGATGATACTCAAGTAACTCTCAGGTAGATTATGCTTTGCCGCATAATTATGCAGCAGGAATAAAAAAGAAATTATTTAATCTAGCTTTATTTTACTTTTTTCAGGTGGGAAAATCATCCGATGACATAGATGTCATCCAAAGAGCGGTAGACCGCTCTTTGGCGGAGAAGAGGGTGTACCAGACTTTTGCTGACTAAAAACCCACTCCTGTTCCTTCGTTGCCTTTAATACCAGGGCCGAGTTTCAGAAACAAACTCTTGGCCCCAGTAGCTTATACCAGGGCCCGGCGCGAAAGGTCTCCGCCACCGATCACCCCCACGAGGACACGGTGGTGCTCTGCCCTAGCGGGGCACACCGCTACCGTATACTCCACCATATCCTCCACAATGGTGACAACCGGACGTTTCTTTCGGATGAATCAGATGCAGGAACTTCCCGAACTTACTATCTCCAATAAGGACCTGCGTCATGCGGAAGGTAAGGACACCGTGACGCTACTACTGCTATAATTATGGCATACCCAGTTTAGTATCGATTTGGCGAGCCCTCAACGTATTTCAGCTGCTTGATACGTAGCGCTAACATTTCCATTCTGAAAGACCTTCACATCAAACAAAAACTTTCATTGATTGTGCAACTGCAAATCTTTAAGATGTTTGTACATATCATCCACAATGAAAAAAAAAAACATCTTTGGAACGTCTAGGGAACAGTGAAGGGAAGAGTGAAGGGTCAACGTTTCCACGGGTAGTGTGAAAGCGAAACCCGGGGCCCTGGGACGAAGGCAACGAAGGAACAGGAGTGGGTTTTTAGTCAGTAAGAGTCTGACACTATCTCGCGCTCCGCCCAAGAGCGGGGATGTCATTAGGAGGATTTTCCCACCCAATAAAAAAAAAAAAAAAAAAAAAAAAGGGTCAACGTTTTCGTGGCTGTCCACCTACCAGATGAACAAACCTCATTAAATAATCTTCAGAGTGTTTCCTTATTGAATGTACATGCAGTGCCACGAAGAGAGAGAGATGGAGAAATCTCGCAAAAGCTGCAACCAACTTACCAGACGATCCATGACCACGACCACTCTGCCAGGACTGTACGGCTGAACAGAAGAGGAGAAGATACGTAGCAGATTGCTGCATTGTATGCGGAAATAAATAAACACGTCATGTCTAACTGAGATATGACATTTATAGTTAAGTATTCAAATTTATTTATTTCTAGAAATAGTAGTAATTTTTCAGTACTCATATCATAAAATTATAATTACATTTTCAAACATTTCTTTAGAATAGCTAATAAAGAATTGCAGACATTATGATCTTGAAGAATTCGCATTTTTAACTAAAACTATGCATGAGCATGAGCATGATCAGCCTTTCAATGTTCCCACTGCTGGGACTCAGGCCTCCTCTCTAGGAGAGGGAATGGGCCGTAATCCACCACGCGGGCCCAGTGCGGGTTGGTGGATGTCACATGTCTTCGAATTTTTGGTTCTAGGACATGCCGGTTTCCTCACGATGTTTTCCTTCACCGTTTTGAGAGCAGTGGTGATTAAATAAATTACACAAAGTAATGCGCCTAGCTGGGTTTGAACCCGCGACCTACAACTTGTAAGTCGGCGCCGTTACCACTCGACCACCACTAAAACTATATGGAAAATTAAATTAATATATTCGTGGGCTAATATCCAAAATTCCTTCCTCTGTCTTCTTCCTCCTCCTCGAGTCGTATTCCTCATTACTGAGGGTCGTGAAGTTCCCGCTGGATTAGTTTTTTTCTGATGGTGTTTCGCCATCTGTGACGGTTCTTCTCTGTCTTCTTACTCGGTACGTATTTTTTTACAGAAAATTACTACTGCTTTGTGCTTCTCCCTATTACAAAGTATATTTTTACTATGTTGTACAAAACTCGTGATAAATCGGATGTAATAAGCATAAAATTATGACAAAACAATAGATGATTCAAATTACGAGTAATTAGAATTAATAAATTAATTTCACAGATCTGTGCGATCATTCGAAATCATGAAACGGACGCACGCTATCAAATACATATTTCAAATGGTAAACATTGATAATTTAATTAGAGTTACTAGAAATTTCAACTATTTCTAGAACCACAATGTTTATTTAGAATCCTAATAACAGTAATATTAGTACCGATTGCTAGCTAACTGTAATATTACTACAGCTTGCTCTCATATAGTTTGCGGTTTTGTGATTGTGTTTAAACAGTGAACATGATTGCCGCAGTGATTACTGCGCTACGTGACGTAGGTTAAATTTTTGCATCATTTCAGCCGAAAGAAGTCCACTGTTGGACATAGGCTTCCCTCAAGTGTCGCAACAATGAACGATCCTGTGCGTATCGCATCCATTCCCGCAACCCTTACGAGGTCATTGGTTCACCTTGTAGGAGGCCTTCCACGCTACGTCTTCCGGTACGTTGTCGCCATTCCAGAACATTTTGGTCCCAACGGATGGCCAGTTCTACGAGTTTGGCGATTCTTCACGCTATGTCAGTAACCTTGGTTCTTCTGCGGATATCCTCATTTTTGATTCGATCATGCAAGGAAACTCCCAGCATAGCCCTTTCCATAGCCCTTTGGGTGACTTTAAGTCTTCTGATGAGGCCTATTGTACGCGACCATGTTTCGAAGCCATATGTCATCACTGGTAACACGCACTGGTCGTAGATTTTCGTCTTGAGACACTGTGGTATATTGGACGAGAAGATACCGCGCAGCTTCCCGAACGCTGCCTAGCCGAGTCAGATGCAAAATTCTTGCATGGAACAAATATTTAAATGGCCTACTAATGGATGGTTGTTACAGATCCAAATATTAAAATGAACGATGAAATCTCTGAAATCGATGAAACGACCAAAGTTGGTACCAAACTTTTGGTTACCACGTATGACTGAGTTTACTACTATAACAATCGGATGCAGTTTCCAATAAACCATAGTTAATAAACTATTTATTTTTCAAGTAAATCCTTAATGTGGTTCTCTTAGAGATAGTTCCTAATTTTTCAGTAACAAAGTTAGGTCGACGTACAATTTCGCGTGACATAAAAACTAAGAATAACAAGACAATGTCAGCAATATTACATTTAGTGTTGTATAAATGAAAAAACCGGCCAAAAGCGTGTCGGGTCACGCTCAGTGTAGGGTTTCGTAGTTTCCCGTCGTACCTTACAAACTAACATTATATAATATACTTAATATAATTTAGTAACTTCCAAAATCCTGATAAAAACATCATTAGGTGCTCTCAAAAGGGAACCACTTTCAGCGCGAATCTCAAACACGATTATTGCCTAAAAAATAATAAAGTTATGAAGGTAAGGAAAAAATCTTATAAAACTTACGCTGTTACGTTTTCAGCCAATATTATATCGCTTCACTGGCCTTTGAACTTCGTCACATTATCAAAAAATAATATCTATTTGTAATCTTATTTTGAGCTTACTTAAAAGTTTATATAATCGTAACAAAAGATGGGCCGAAATGAGTCTATTAAACTTAACAGCTGAGAGCAATGATGAGGGTCAATGATTCAGATTAAAGGATTTTATCAAGACGAACGAAACGAACATTAATTACGAAATAAAAAAAACCATCTAACAAACGATGTTATTTAGCTCTAAGTCCTCTTTTTATTTACTTTTTCACTACCACAAAAGTAATGATACCTTTTTGTTGGATTTGTTCAGTAGCTTACAAATTATACGAATAATACTTTAAAATGGTAAAAAAAAACTGGGCAAGTGCGAGTCGGCGCGAGTCCGACTCGCAATTGCCCAGTTTTTTTTGACTGAGGGTTCCGTATATAGTTACTTATGCAAATACTAGTTTTTTCCAGCGTCTTTGCCCGCGGATAAATAGGTTTCTCCATACAAACTTTGGAACCCCGTTTCATCCCCTTTGGGGGTAAATTTTCTTAGAGCTCACTTATGTCATGAAAGGAAACCTTGTGCAAAATTTCACGATTTTAGTCCTAATAGTTTCGGCTGTGCGTTGATATATCAGTCAGTCAGTTTCTTCTCTTATATATATAGTATAGTGCTCGGTTTATGAATGTAACTGGAAAGCTGCAGTCACCAATGGCGCCATGCGATGCGATGGCGTGTGGCGCCATGTTACCAAGATTATCACTAATCCTGATTCACAGTGATGACTAAGACCACTCTGGCAAGAGTATATCGACTGAGAAGAAGAAGACATATAAATTTCAATTACCGAATGGAGTCTCGAAGATATTGCCGAATCGCAAAAAAAAACTATTTTTTTGGGACGCAAAAATACTGTTTTCAGAATTATTCCTGTACCTGTGCTATAAAACCTTGCTTTATGCTAAATTTCAGGATTCTGGGTCAACCGGAAGTACCCTTTTAATTTTGATTTCCTTGAGAGTGTTGAAATATACGTTTTTTTGCGACATATGCGCCATAAGCGGCCGTAACTTTTTTTTTCGTTAACTTAGATGTTTGATTATTTCACAACTTCAAGCGAACGCAGATTTGAATAAATTATTTTAATTTCAACACATTACCTCCACGCATTCCCGAGATAAAGGGTTTTGACAGATAGACAGATGGTCAAAAAAGTGATCCTATAAGGTTTCGGTTTTTTTTTTGAGGCACGGAACCCTAAAAACGTAAATACCGACGAAGTAGTGCATTGAGGATAAACTACGCAAGGAGAGCTGGAGTAGAATATTAATGAAGAACATTCAAGGGCCATCAAATTAGATAGCAGTGTGAAAGCAAGAAATCCAATTCATCAGGAGCACTACGCTAATAATCTCACAGTTGTTCAGGTCCAAAACAGCCTTCAAGAAATTCAACACAAAATTATGCATAGATATGACTTCTTTAACTATCATTCTATTTATTCCTATCATAAAACAGTAGTCATCATCACATCATCATTTCAGCCGAAAGACGTCCACTGTTGGACATAGGCCTCCCCCAAATGCCGCCACAACAACACAAAACAGTAGTATTCTTAAACAATTACTAAACATCAAAGCACTTACTTATTGTCAAGAAGAAGCTTTAGATTAAAGAATTAAGAATTAAGGTAGCGGACATCAAACAACCGAGGTGTCTCATTTCCACGAAGGTAAAACAAATACGTCTTAATTTTGCTTTCCAGTTCAACTTTGTATCTTACTCTATATCGACACATATTTTTTAAGGTTCCGTATTCAACTAGGAACGACGAAACTATAAGTTTCGCCAAGTCTGTCTGTCCGTCCGCATACAATCTCAGCAACCGTTAGCTCTAGAAAGCTGAAATTTGGTACCAATATGTATATCAGTCACGCCAATAAAGTGGTAAAATAAAAGTGTACAAAAAAATAATTATTAGGGTACCCCCCCACCACGTAAAGTGGGGAGTGATTTTTTCATTTTAATTCAACCCTAACGTGTAATATATAGTTAAATAGGTATTTAAAAATGAAAAGAGGTTTACTGAAATCATTTTTTGATAATACTAATATTTTCGGGAATAATCGCTCCAAAAGTGAAAAAAAATGTGTGTGCCTTTCTAACTTTTGAACCAAAAGTTTAGAAAATATGAAAAAAGCTCAAAAGTAGAAATTTATAAAGACTTTCTTGGAAAACTATTTTGAACTTGATGGGTTGAACAGTTTTTGAAAAGTTGTACCAAATAATTTCTGAACTAAGTATGTAATTCAACCGTATATGGAAGCATTTTTTTAACTTAGTTTACATATTTTACTATCCTGAACGTATCTTCTTTCAAATAAAAAAGAATTATTAAAATCGGTTCACGCAATCTAAAATTACCAACGAAAACCCGACATACATAACCCGTCTAGTTTATATAAATTAGTAACCCAATTTCCCGAAAGATGGCGCTGTACTTTGGGCTACACCTCGATGTTAAAATTTTTCCTGAGTTGATGGGGTAGGGACGGGTATGAGCTATTATATTGTCGAATTGTTCGATTGGTCTCTCGTTGGCCTTGATGGTATTTGTTCTTGCTCGTTGTCTGCTCATTAACTCTAAGTTCACACTTATTGTGACTACCTTTGTGGTAAAGAAATAAATGTTTATGCTAATGTTTAGTTACGTAGTTTTTTTTTCTAAAATCACTTAGAAAGAAATAAAAAATAACAAATCGAAAAGGCTCTTTTTTTTGAGAAAGGGGGAAATTATCGAACTTCTCCAGCTAGCCACAATGCCACGTGTCAGCCGTTTTAGTCAGTAAAAGCTGCGTGTCAGACTTTTACTGACTGAAACCCACTTATGTTCTTTTAGTTGCCATTTGCGGTCTAGTACCCCGGGTTTCCTTTTCAGAAATTAACCTATGGCCCGAGTGACAATTGGCCCTACTGGGTCCTTATGGTTGGTTGACATCTCTTTGAGGCGCACGTGGAACACTCAGTGCGGTCAACGATTCGGGTTTGGTCCATACCGGATGGGCGAACGGCAAGCTACCCATTGCTCGGCGTCCTGCGCATATGGTGACTGAAGATCGTTCTGCCACTTCCGATGCCAGGGGCGTCTCCTGTCGCTGGCTGGGGCTTGAGGATATACGATCCTTCACTCTTGCAGCCGTCTCCTTCGCGATTGAGTGCTTTCTACTTTCACTTTAACATTTATATAGCAAAAACATCTTGGTTTTTTGTTTTTATGTTATAAATCTATATTACTCGGAACGATGCGAGGATTCTAACGATACCTCATACATGTAAACCAGTTCAGGCATTCAGAAGTTATGGTGGATTATAGAAACTCTCATACATACACATAATTATTATATGAACACTGAAATAGAAACATTCCTTTTTCTTAGGTAGTCGTGTTATAAATAGTATATTTCCAAGTCGACACCAAGTCGGGATTCCGATCTCGATTTCCGGGCCACCGTAGGCGTGGGCTTGCGGTCGGTGAGCAATGGATAGCCCGCCGTCCAACCGTCCGGACCGAGCCCGACGGCGCGTATCTTTCCACGCGCGCCTCAGGGAGATGTCAGCAAATCGTAGGAGCCCAGCGGGGTCGAAGCCTACTGGGGCCATGGGTAGTGTGAAAATGAAACCCGGGGCCCTAGGACGAAGGCAAAGAAGGAACAGGAGTGGATTTTTAGTCAGTAATAGTGTGACTCATCTCCCACTCCGCCCAAGAGCGCGATTAGTCATTGGATGATTTTACCACCTAAAAAAAAAAAGTTGACACAAAATTGATTAAACTGTAACGCTGGCAGTAAATTCTCTAGAGTAAATCACATAATTAAACAGTGTTAATAGCCTTGTGGACGTAAATTAACTTTGTGTCGTAATAAAACTACACATTATCTGTGTGAAACTGGAAGTAATTAGTTTAGTAAGGACAATATCATCAAATTTTTAGTAAGCATTGGTTTATCTCTATATTATTGCGTACATTAACAAAGCCATACAGTAAGTTATCATAGTTAAAAAGAAACACAACAATATTTTTATTATTTTCTGAAGAATATCCAACCATTTAAAATTTTGAGCACACCACAATTATGGCTGTAATATGTTCTAGTATGCTCTTTGAGGCGTGGTTGGAAAGACCTCACGGTGTATTCGCCTTCCGCATGACGCAGATTCTCACTGAACACCTATGTTCCGCTCTAGAGCGAAACTTCTGATGAATTTCAAACCTTAAAAACTTTTTATTTGAAGTCAACGCAAAGCATGTTTTTATTTATCAGTTTTCATGGAAAGTTCAACTACATCTGAAGTCCGTGGTTATTTACCTATAGTTGTATTGATTTCAATTCAAGGAACTTTGAAAATTGGGTTGTTTTAGTTGCCTTTCAGCACAGACAATAAATCAGAACGGCTTACTGTCTGAAGTTTAGCAGATACAATACATTTGTTTTGTCTGAAGTTTGTCTTAAAATTCCCAATAGTAGCTACTGAAGGGATTGGAGACAGTGAAACGGGCTTGTACACTATATTTATGATTTATTCAATTAAATTGATTGATAAATCGAACTAATATTATAAAAGCGAAAGTTGGTGAGTTTGTGTGTCTTGTCCACGCTCGAACGGCTGAACGGATTTCGATGATACTTAGTACATGAGTAGATCATGTGACGGAATAGCATATAGAATACTTACTTTTTATCTCGGTCAGTTTTATGTTATTACGTGGGCAAAGCCGCTGTTAGCAGCTAATCACACGATTATTATAAAGGCAAGAGTTTGTGAGTCTGTATGTTTGTTACTTCTTCACGCTTGAACCGCTAAACGTATTTCGGTGAAACTTGGTACTTGGATAGACCAGGACCAGGTACCTAGAATAGCGTATAGGATACTTTTATCCTGGGAATATGTTCCCACGCTATCTAAATATCCTAGTAGGTAGTGGGGTAGTGTTATGAAGGCAAAGAAGGAACAGGAGTGCGTTTTTAGTCAGTAAAAGTCTGACACTATCTCCCGCTCCGCCCGAGCGTGGGATTTGCCATTAGATGATTTTCCCACCTAAAAAAATAAAAAATAAAAATAACGATATCTAAATATAATCTGTTATTTATTTATATTTTATTAGAAAAAGTGTTTTTTGGGGTTCCGTGCATCAAAAAGAAAATAAAACCCTTATAGGATTACTTTGTTGTCTGTTTGTCTGTCTGTCAAGACCCTTTATCTCGTTAACACGTAAATAGAGTTAGAGAGTTAGAGTTGAAATTAAAACCATATACTCAAGTCTGCAGTCCTTTAAAAAGCTGTGAAAAAAACCAACTTCTGAGTTAACGAAAACAAAAGATACGGCCGTTTATGTTGCAAAAAACCCGTTCCCGTTGACTTAGAATCCTGAAAGGATCATGACCAACAATGTATGGAAATCAGTCTTAAGTTGAAACACAATAAATCTTTATTTACTATAGACTACGTTTTATATACTATTAAATAAAAGTGTTAATTTTCACACAAATACCCGAGTTTTGAAGTAATTAAACAAATTCGGAGATAACCTACAAATTATGGCTCACCCACTCGCAACTTAAAAAATGACCACTGATCACTCATGTAGGTAGAAAACAACAATGTTAGTTAAATACAAAACAAGAGAACAGCTGCTAATTGAAAAATAAAATGTAATATTCCTGCTTTTTTATGGCCTTGCAGCGTTGATGTGACAACAACGAAATAAATGACAACTTCATTCAGATAGAGATTATTTATTAAATTCAATTTATCACAGATGTATACACAAACAAATAAGGTACCTTACTAATGTATATAATGGTATTATATATAGTATATAATACTATCAGCAGAAACATCATTTTATGAAGTACCAATTATCTATATTATTCCTCATACTCATCAAAATAATTGTCTAAATACGAAGCTGGAGCAGTTATATCGTTATAACGCCCCCAGCTCAAGAACCAAACTATAGTCATTATATGAGCGCAACAGCCCACAGTTCTCTTTCCAACCAGGCAACTGCATGAGTAGCCGACTATTGCATCTAATGTATTAGCTATAGCATCATCTTTGCTAATTAATAAATACGTAAAATAGGTGCGACTATTCACGTGTCTCGATTTAATTCTGCCTCGCAAGAGGTAGTTATTGTACCCTAAAATCAGAGGTATATCATCCTCAACCTCATTATTGACTTCCACATAATACGTACCAGTTCGACGGACATGTTCCCCATAATACGTTCTAGCTTGTTTAAGCTGGTAGGTGCCCAGGGCAAATCTTTTCAAATCATTTATTGAAAGTCGCGGAAACCTAGTTAAATGTGGATTATCTTGATCAATCATTTGGAAATTAGCTCTCCTTCTATTAAGGTGTTCTTGTTCAACATATACTGCTAAATAGTTTTCAAGTGCAAGCCTATCTTTTGCAATTCTTACATACTTTGTAGCCTCCGGTGGATCTTGTATGGATGTATGGAACTTATTAATTAGCGCACAACAAATTCTAAAATCGTCCTTTAGATGCAAAGCAGCACGATTATTAAATACATGCCGAAAGAGTCTGAAGTCCCTCTTAATTCTCCCATTAACTACTTCTACAACCCAGCGGCACATGGTTACAAAACGAGACCGATTTGCTTGTTGTGTTGTTAATTGATATTCATTTTCAAGTAATGATTCTGGCATGTGTGCCACAAAACCACATTCTTGTAATTCATTAATTACATCCCTGAATCCTCTGTCAAGTATAAAAATGTCACCTGTCCGGAAAAATGATCTGAGACCAGATTCCTCACTACGAAGATTTAAACTAGTAATTGTAGCATCATTAGTGGTAGCTTTATAAGGCCCTAGACAATCAATTATGTGACCATCGCAACATACCATCATAAATGGTTTAACTAGATTATCCAGTTTCTGCAAACTGTAAGTTTGTTTTTGAAATAAATAATTAGTGCTACTTTGGATAAATACATAAGTTGCATCACACATAACTATTGCCGGTTTGGTATTTGCGGGCAAAAGAGGATTGCCAAATAATCCTTCTGGGATTATTCTGTTTCTAGACGCAACATCTTCTATGGTTAGGTGATTAAATCCCAAATGCATTGGTACAAACTGTCTAGTTAGACACTCTCTAGCTGAATTCATCCAGCGTTCTAAAGTAGTTCGAGATTTCTCGAATAGTGTAGCCAATCTTTCATTACTGTCACCAGTTCTCAGCTTAACTAAATACATACACAAAGCAATAGTAGCATTAGGTACAGAGTTTGATAGGCTTGGTATAGAATCTAATAAATTATAAAATTGATTAGAGGTCATACCTAACCAGTAATGACATAAATAAGCTGGCATAATTGCAACATTTGAAAAATCAATGTGGCATTTAGCAGCTCGCTGCAACATATTTAAAATGTTGTCGAACTGTGTACCAGTAAAGTCTCTTAACTGGGAGGTTAATTCATTCCACTGGCCATGATTTAAATGATAATTACATATGCGTGCTCCTGGTGGTATATAAAACTTGTGATTTAAAAGTAAAAGCTCCTTTATGGCAGCAGGTATAAGTAGACGCTCTGATTCGAAACAGTCAACAAATATGCAATGACTAGCTGTATTAGCAGCACGTCTGTATACTGATGAAATTATTTTGTCTCTTGCTGCAGAAGGTTGCCAGGAATGTTGCGAGGTATGTTGCGGAAGGGGTGGCGGTGCTGGTATATTAAATTCTGCACTTGTTCCTACTTCTGGCAGAATGGGGCGATTGGTGTCACGTTGGTTTTGACGTCTCACTTCCCTATAAGCTGCCAACCAACAAGCATTGCATACTCTTTCCAATCTTGAAACCTAAAAAAGAACAAATTGACATATTATGTATTCAGAATTAAAATAAAACAATATGTAATATCAGCATTATCATTTTAGCTGAAAGACGTCTGCCCAGTATATGCCTCCCCCAAGTGTCACCACACCTAACAGTCCTGTGCGTCTCGCATTTTTCGGATTCCCACAACACTCACCAGGTCATCTGTCCACATGTGGTAGGCCTTCCATTGCTGTATATAATAATAATAATATTCCACAATTATCACACAACACCGTCCAGTCTCAAGCTAAGCAGAGCTTGTGTTATGAGTACTGGACTACTGATAAACATACTTATATATTTCTAAAAACATACATATTATAGATAAATTACACCCAGACACAGAACAAATGATCGTGCTCATCACACAAACATTTGTCCTGGGTGGGAATCGAACCCACGACCTCCGGCATAACAGTCAGGGCCAGTAACCACTAGACCAACAGTCCAGTCTAACTCAACTAATATTAGCACTAATACAATATTATCAAATAGTTTATTTGGAAATCACCGCTGGCTTTGACACACCGGTGACCTTATACATTCACAGAAACAACATAGTTGTTTTGCTGCAGTTTTCTGGGTGGTAGTGAAGTTCCCCAAGAATGAAACTTAGCATTATAGAAATATGTTAAATTAAAATAAATATTTACCAAGTGGAGTGGAACCTTTCTCAATATAATGTTCCTTTCTTGGCGGTCAGATCTCAAAGCATGTGTTCTTGATGCACGTAAAATAGAGAGTCCACAAGAAAAGCATATACTTCTGTGACCAAAAGCAGGCAATGGTAAAATATCTCCATCAATGAATGTGTTTGCTCGATCTTGAAGTATTACCATACATTCCGTACAAAGTACACTTTCTGATGAAAGCTGAAATAAAAGAAAATACTTCTCAATGCTACTATTTTTCTGAAATACTTAGCTCAGGTTATACACCAATCATCATTTAATCCTCACATAATATAAAACAAAGCCTCTCACTGTGTCTGTCACATAGATATCCGTGCAGTTTTCACCAATAGACAGAGTCATTCATGAGGAAGCTTTAGGTGTATAAAACATGCATATCATAGTAGAAAAAAACCGAGAATTTCAAAAGATTTCTATCAGCCATGCAAAGCTGGAATGGGTTGCTAGTGGAGTAATATAAGCGTACAGCTGTGCCATATTGTGTTCCTCACATATTCTTGTAAACTATAGTACTTGTAAACTCTACCCTAAGCTAACTAATACTACTACTACTACTAAAGTATTCCTCATGAATCTGATAATCATATAAAAAAATACTTTTTCAAATCAACACAATAATTCCAGAGATTAGAAACAAATCAAAAAGCTTTACTGGTTTATTATATTAGTATAGATATACAGTACATCAGTATATTACGTTGCTGTATTCTTTACATCAAAGCTCATTATTTCAAGATTTAGGATCATAGTAGAATCATAGTTAGGTTTAATAAGATGGCAGTCATAATATAATACTTTTTAAAAGTTGCATCACATTAAGTTTATAGGATGTTAGTCAGCTATTCAAAAGTACAGGATGCTGGTATATCTGATAATCTAGAAGTAATATAAAATAGTGAAACTTACCTCAGTAGGAGTTATCCAAGATCGTAATATAGTAATCATCGTCATAGACGCTTGTTGTAAAGAATGCTGCGGATGATTTCTGGGTATCAAAAGTGAACAATTGACACATCGGTTTCTCATTACCACCGGTATCGGTTGATCAGAATCAAGCATCGACATGATTACAATAGATAAACTCAAGAGTTCAGGAACACAACACAAAAACGTCCTGGCGTAATAAAACACAAGTAAATATAAAAACGTCCTGTCGTAAGTTACATGAAACACGCTAAGTTGTTTGAAACAAACACACCAACGAATTTCCGTAAGTATTACTATTTATATGGAGAGATTATCACAGTGACTATTCTCGATCGACACATCAACAGTAATGGCTTCCGTTCCGCACAGGCCCGGCTTAGGGATGGCAATCTGAAATCGATTTTATAGTTCAAGTAAATTGATTTTTTTTATCGATCTTAAACAATGAATAGATTCTTTAGATCGATTTTAGTAACTTGAAAACGAGCTCAGATTTTTTTCCTGCGGGATGCAACTGTTAGGTTTTGATAAGTAATCAGATTCTTTATTCTGTTTTTTGTAAACAAGAATATTATTTAATTTATTTTGTATTCGAATATTCATTGCAATTGACTAATTATGCTGGCAACACCAAAACGAATTATTGTCAATGTAGAATAATGGCGGGAACAGCTTTCTTGTTCAGTCAGCGATGTAACCGAGATATTTTTGTTAAATAAGGTATTAAAAAATTAACTTTAAGAATTTTGAGGGGACATTGGACACTTTTACTATGGGACCAAACCTGAAATCGCGAAAAAAAAATCAGCTGTTCCCTATGTTTATGTTAGCTTAACTCGTCAAAATGTATGGATCAGCAGATTTTTTTTCGCGATTTCATGTTTGGTCCCATAGTAAAAGTTGTTCTTAATGAGGAGTACAATGCCCCCTCAAAATTCTTAAAGTTAATTTTTTAACACCTTATATATCATGACTTAAAAGAGCATCTATGGAGTTTCTCGCACATTATCCATAGAGATCTTTTTTTTAAGGTTGGAAATAATTCAATGACTTCTCCCGCTCTGGGTGAAGTGGGAGGGCGTGTCAGATGTTTACTAACTAAAACCACACCTATGTCCTTCAGTTGCCCTTTGCGTTCGGCCCTGATGGGCTCCTACGGTTTGTTGGCATCTCTTTGAGGAACGTGTGGATCTCTACGCGCTGCCAACAACTTGGGCTCGATACGGTTGATTACCGAACGGCCGGACGGTGATGCCATTGCTCGTCGTCCGCTATCCCACGCCTGCGGTGGCTGAAAATCCAGGTCAGAATTCCAGCGGCTAGGGCATGAGGATGTCCGTTCCTTCACGTGTGCGGCCGCCTCTTTCGCTAGCATTACTGCTTTGCAGTGCTTCCTCGCTCTGTACTATGGCTTGTACCGGGGCCCAGTGCGAGAGGTCACCGCTGCCGATCGCCCCCACAAGGACACGGCGGTGCACCTCCCAAGTGGGGCACACCTCATTGTATACTCCACGGTGTCCTCCGCGCGGCCCTCACAATAGAGAATCCTGGGCGTTTCTTCCGCACAAAGCAGGCGCAGGACCCTTCCGGACTTACTATGTCCGGTGAGGACCTGCGTCATTCGGAAGTTGAGAACACCGTCACGTTTTCCCAGCTACTCTTCATATCTCTATGAGTCCCCTTGGACTTACCGCCGTGATGACGTGTCCATGACAATTCAAAGGTGATTGATTAAGTAATAAATATATTATTTTACTGAAGCGAGCGGTTTTATTAGACAACCATATTATTGTTTAAACGATCAAAGCACCTATTTTTTCAATAAGTTAATTTTAAGTAAATGTCGTACACTCGATTATTCATCAGTCATGAAATACGTGCGTTGATCCACACGTGGATCAACAGTACCTACCGTGCTTTTTAGGATTCAGTAGGTACCTGTAGGGTAACCAACGATTCTATCTTTAGGAAATCGAACTATTAGAACTCGATTTATTACTAAATCGATTCTAAAACTTCGATTCGAATAGATTTAAATATCGATCTTGTTTAGGAAGAATCGCCATCCCTATCGGCCGCTCCGTCTCGCGTGTCATCTAGCTTGACAGTTGCATTTGCGTGAGACAAAACTTAAAAAATAAATATTATCATAACAGAACGATAAAATACATATACTACTGTATATGTATTTTATTATATGGCTATGCGTTATGGTTATGGTATTACTAATTATCTAGCTATTTATGAGTTTGATATTATTTTTGAGATGTTTTTGTCTAAAGGTTCATACTTACGTAACTCGCACAAATGAAGAGAACGAAACGTCAATCATGACATTCAATGGAAATGTACCTAGCAATCGTTTATTTACTGTTTATCTTAAGTCCCAAATAATTCCGGATACGAAAACAAAATTCCAGAAGTGAAAAGCTTGTAAAAAAATAAGCAAATAATTTCTATAATAATTTGATTTTCTTTCACGCATCTTTGCTAGACTGCTTTTGGTCAATCTCCTTTGGCATGAAGCCAGATCTCACAGCAAAAGTATAGGAAACAATCTGTAAACTGTAAATTTATGGTAACGTCACAAAAAAAAACTGTTTTTGCGATTTGGAAAAATCTTCGTAACTCAATTCGGGTATTGAACTGTTTTTATAGGTACGTTGTACTGCCAACTGGCGCACTGAGGGTTTCTCAGTGCGCCAGTTGGACTTGCACTTACCTGGTTTTTTTTAATTATATCTATTCTCATCTAAAGAGGTTCTGACGAAAGAATCTCTACAGTACTTATTACTCGCCTGTTAACTATGTTTCACATTACCTGTAAGCTCTACGTTTCAGTAAAAATCAAATTTGACATCACAAGAAATATATATTAAATAATTTATAGCGTCTTTCTGCGATTAGATATCTGCATTTACTCTAAGTGTGTTGTCGTCTATGTAACTTGTGTCGATTCTCCAAGGCATTTCTTGAGACTGACTATCGATTATGTATATACAAAGACATTAAATATATACTACGAATAGACAGGACATTGCGAACAAAATCGTGATCCAATACTTATTACCTAGTGGTCATAAGTCGCTCAGTCTAGTATGACACCCCAA
Source organism: Mythimna vitellina (assembly GCA_949316375.1). Taxonomy (NCBI): domain Eukaryota; kingdom Metazoa; phylum Arthropoda; class Insecta; order Lepidoptera; family Noctuidae; genus Mythimna; species Mythimna vitellina. The sequence continues at coordinate 7,364,483 of OX438703.1, read as the reverse complement.
CATGTCAAGTCGTGTTTGTATTCACTCTATGCATTAAAAGAAAATATTTTTTTAAGAAAATATGCCGAAAGCTATTGCAAATCTTGTAATGGTAAAATGACTGGACGTAACTTCGGTCCATTTCCGTAAATATTTTTGGTATTTACAAAGTAATTAAATGTTTATAAATAGTTCCAGGATATTTGCTGTTTTTGTTATAACGCCATCTATTGCTGAAAAACTTAACCTTACCTTTATCACGCACTGAGGCTTTACCACGAGATCATAACGTGATTCATTTTACGACCTAAACCGAACTGTTAAAGAGATGGAGCTATATAGTGTGTTCAACTCGAACAATCTTTTCCGCTCGTACGACTGACATTTTAACATTATCATGGTAAGGCTCCCGGCCACCTACCGAGCGATACTTAAGTAATTATAAATTTTGACAATTTTAATTTGCGTATTTGCTTTTCAAAGCCAGATGGCGTCACTGAGGCATAGACAAAGACAAAGACAAGACATAAAAGACGACTAAGACATTTTTTTCCATTAGCCGCTCTTTTGCATCTCTTTAAATCTCTTTGTTTATATAATCTGTTGCCTGCACTAATATGTATATGATCAGTTTGTGAGTGGCGTCTCTGAGTGCGGCTATTTTGTGAGTACATTTTTGTTACCTTAGGTATATGCCTGTTAAAGCAATTGTATGTATTATTAAAATAAATAAATAGATAAAATTTAAAAAACGCTCACTGTATCATCCATACCAACATGGGAACATGATAGGAAACCTGATCACTTTTCTCTGTGTATACATCTCACAGCATCTCTCGAGAAAAAATGTGATCCATTCTACTTCCATCTGAAAGCATCTCTAGAGGATTTTGCGCAAGGTGTTAAGGCTTCAATAACTTTACATAAAATATGCAAACAAAGATTACAGAAAATCTCTGTTCAATCAATATCTAGGTAGTCTTATATCGCATGTAAAATTTTGATAAGAAAAAATGTCTTTTTTGTGGGTGGAAAAATCATCCAATGATATCCCTCGCTCTTGGGCAGAGCGCGAAGGCGTATCAGATTTTTACTGACTAAAAACTCACTCCTGTTCCTTCTTTGCTTTTGCGTTATAAACCCACGGGTTTCCGTTTCGGAAGTAAACCCATAGCTCCAGTAGGCTGGAGGCGCACGTGGAAAACTATACACCATCGACTACTCGAGTTCTGTCTGGACGGTTATCAAACACTAACGTTTCATTTCAAAACGTTGTTTATAAATTCAAGCCTCAATTTTCACTGTTCTTGGAATTCGTCGAGAACTCGAGATTCAATAAAACCTCGTTCAGTCTACGTACGTTTTATTTAACTCTTCTACAATGGGCGCCTTTGTGCACCTGGACACGTGGAAAACCCCTCGGAATATATTTATAAATACTGAGGAATTCCTGTTACTTTTCTATTTCAGGAAAAATACCTTTTCCTGTGTTTTCTGCTATTAGAAGCTCAAAATGGAAGAGAATCCGTTTATTGCAAACCCACTTTAATATATCTATCTAAATAATGAGTAGGCACAGCCTATGACGTCATTTGACAGGATGTACTACAATGACCATCCGTCTGGGGTTACAGCGCTGGAATTTCTATTCGGAAGACTGGGCTATATGACAAAAGTCTACAACTTTTTTTTACCTTTATTTAGGTACTACTATTTTAGTACTTACATAGGAAAGAAGTCCCTGTCGACTGTAACACAGTCCATACTAGTACAGTCATCAACGTTGTCTCTTAATATTATCGCATCTTATTTTTTTTATTTATAAAGTTTAATATTCTTAAATTAAAAAAAAAAATTAAAAAAAAATTATTATTATTATTACCGTTACATTTTAATGGCAATGTATATGGTACTAGTTTTTGCCTGCAACCTCGTTCGCGTAAAGTCGATTTTTTCTAGTAGATTTTTGATTAAAATAAAATGTTTTATCATAATTAATAGATCTTGTCCGTGACTTCATTCGCGTAGGAGTTACAAATATTCGAAGGTTTTAGGTGAATGTATTGACCCGAATCAATTTTGTAGCATCATGTTTACATACACAACAGTCTAAAATCAATTATCGGGCAGTTCCCCAGACAAGATACAACACTCGTCTGGTCGGAGGATCCTCCCTTTTCAATGGAAGTTTGCGAGGCTTCACACGCTGTTTCACATACCTCTAATTAAATAGGTTATTGCGCGAGGCCCGACTGATTCCAATATTCAAGTTATGACTACCAATTTTGATAAACAGAAACACCAAGAGAATGTGAATGAACTGTTTTGACTGCCTCCAACGCTGCTCTGATCCCCAACTCGTTTAATCGGTCTTATCACCAAGGCTACGCAGTTGACCGCAGTACAGTGTGCGCGTAATGCCAATAACCGTCAAAAATAGAGAGATTTCGATATGCTGCAGCCTTGGAGGCAAACGACGACGGTGCAGCCCAACCCTGTCTATCAACAAAAGATACGATTACTCTGATAAGAGTAGACTAAGAAGAAGAGAAGAGAATGCTGAAAAGAACTTTCGATAATTATGCAGAAAATAAAGACCGAAACTGTAATACATTGTGTAATAATGAAATTGTGTACGTCAACTGTTTTGAAATTATTTGTAAAGTTTTGAGTACAAAAAAAAAGAATATAGTTACCAAATGGTAATTTCTGCTAGAAGTAGGAACAACACAAGTTAAATAAGCATAGTGAATTCATGAAACTCAATTTTCATAACTTTGATTACGAACGTTAGTTTTGGTACTAACGACATAAATAGAGATTATATATGTATTAATGATATTAATATATATTACTTTTATTTCACACATAATTTTTTATTATTAATTATATCAATATGTTTTATTTTTTGACATGTTATTTAGTCATTAACATTATTACAATCAATTATTTTGTATTATTTTTGACACATTATTTTTATTTGACATATTACACGTAATTACTAGATATTCATTTGTATCCAAACGGTAATAATTGTTATCAGATATTATAATACGTGTGTTTTAAATTCAAAATAAAATTGAAAAAAAAAATATTTTGCATGCCTAATTTAAAGTAGTTAGTAATGGATCCTTATACATTTTTTCTGGACATATTTGTCATGTACCTACCAACTAATACTACTAACTACCAAAAAATATTATTATTATATAAAGTTTCCAACTGTATGCTGAACATTTTGCCACATCAACCGTGGTTCCTCTGTTCTTGGGAATACTTGTGGATAACGAATACTGTAGAATTATTAACATTGTGGTCGGAGCTACCCTCAAATGCTCACTTGCTCTTAGTGGTATTTCGGTTATCATGAGTAACACCGAATACATTACACAAGAGGACGCAGAGCAGTTTGGTTTAGTTAAACATTGAATATGTTAGTGTTCTCCCCGAGATAGAAGCTCAGGTAAGTGTAGTGCCTTGAGATGGTAATTTGTGGTGTAAGTACACGCTAACATAGGAGTATGACCTCACTCATTTTATTCCCTTGAGCGCCGATTGTACATACGTCTGTAATACTTGAATGACCTTGAAAAATGCTAAATTGAGAGTGTGCGCGGGAACTGCATGACTTGATTCCGCCATCTCCTTTCTACCATCGGACAAACCGACGAACGGCGAGTACCCTCACGTTGTTGAAACTTCAACGGTCCGGACTAAGCGTTTAGCTTCGTCGTTTATACCGCGTACATCGAAGGACTGGAACAATAATATAGGTGTCTTCAAGGCTAGAGTGAATAGGCTCTTAATAAACTAGTGCGCCTGACCATCAATGATTGCATCTCCGCTTACCATCAGGTGGGATCGCAGTCAACCACTGGTTTATATCAATTTAAAAAAAAAGAAATTGACTTTTTGTACACACGTTTGTACGATGTTTTTCAGCCAAAAATTTTGGTTTCTATATCTTTGTTTTTCCTAGAAAAAATCCAGAAAGTTTTTTTTGTTATATTTATTTACTTATTTTTGGTAATTTACGTAAAAATGCGCAATTACGTAATAATAAACCCCCCCCCTACCTTGCGCGCGAGGGGTTAATCATAAATGAAATTGTGATTATACTTTATCAGATTTGTAGAAAATGTTTCAACATTTTACTGTACACTAATACCAAAATGAAAAACGTACAGAGATTTAACCAAGAACTTTAATTTTAAATTATGTTATAGGTGACCATATAAAAACTAAAATTCAAAAAACTGCAACACGTTATAAAAGTTCTCTGCGCAATTAGAATATTTACAACAGCCCGTAATCAACTAACGGAAGATTGTCCGGACCAGACACAATATCCATCTGATGCGGCTTTGCTAATTTATGTGCTTAACACGCTGAAGAAAGTAAAAAATAATAATAGAGCTTTTCAAGTTTTAATGCATTGTCTCCACAATCAGGCCTCCACAAGGTGGACCGATGAACTGGTGAGGGTTGTGGGAATCCGATGGATGCGAGACGCACAGGACCGGTAATTATGGCGACATTTGGGGGACGCCTATGTCCAACAGTGGACGTCTTTCGGCTGAAATGATGATGATGATGATGAGTCTGTAACATTTTATTTACAATGCAGATAGGAAGTTCCTAAGGTAATCAAATTTTACAAGATCTAATCCACCAGTTAAGATGTTTGATGCTTGTTAAAATGAAGAAAAAAAAACACTAATGTAAATGATGAGAAATGATCTTGTTGATTTCATTTATTTGTAAATTAAAATCATTGTGTCATACAAAACAAAACAATTTAAATACGAGTACAAAATTATTGTCAGAGTCAATTATCAATTTGTCAGAGAATGCTATTGAAAAATCATAACTGAAATACACAACCATCCTCTGACTGTTCATTTATCATAATTTATCAGACCTTCAACATATCAATGTAGACTTTATTTCCTACGGATATGGTTCAAACTTGAATGGAATACTTCCACAAATAATGATTCCATAAATCAAGTGAAAATTAAATGTCTGGTGTGACAGATGTGTCACGCAGCTACCGTGACTCTGAAACTTAGCTAATATCAGACAAATTTATGATATTAGACGAGGTAACCGACCTCATAAAGTCGTAAGGCCCAAATAAGTATAAAGTAGAGTAGACGTAATACCGACCTACATATATCTTTGTGTTCCAGTCTTTTGAACGTTGCGGTATATTGAAGACAAGCCGCTGCCAGTGACTTCGAATAGAATAGAATAGAATTTTGTTTTGCAAATATGGTAATACATAATAGTTCGATTACATTATAGCTCAGCCAATTATTACCATTCGGCATGCAGAACATTTAAAATTATTTATATCATTAATTTTTTTTTACATTCATTTATAAATTACTGTCAAAATTCATCAATTTAATTAAAATATATATGTATGTACTAAAGGAAAAATTTAAATATTATCATTAGATTATATAAAATGTAAATACAATTACAAATATTATTAGATTATATAAAGTATCATTACTATTACGAATATCATTATTATTACAATTAAAATGTCAAAACCAAATTGTCAAAAAATTACGTCAATTAAAAAATATTTTTCTCTGATAGTAACTCAGTTACACTATAGTCGACTACGTGATAGTAGAAAATTATCTCAAAGGAGTGTTTCTTTGAGATAATTTTCTACTATGGGAGTGTGTACTCCCAGGATTAAAAGTATCCTATACTAGGACATTTTGCTAAAATTCATTCAAAGGAGGATACAAACACTGTGCCCACCTTCCAATATGTGTAATACATCGTTGGATAGGTATTTTTAAGTTAAATAAAAGTTATTATAGCACCAAGTTCCAAATCTTAGTAATTTAAAAGTTATTTTTTGTTTAATAAGTTAGTTTTGTCAATAACCAAGCAATGCTATATATATGTAATATAATTTCTGTGTTTTATACATGAAGTGTGTGGATTACTAACCTACAGTTATAATTTGTGTCGTTGGTTAGGTTTTGCTATGTGAAAACAGTAATAAAAATTGCATTTTAATTTTCAGTGGCCCGCGCTATTTTATTTAGTTCATTCTGTGCAGGTGATCTGATCTAAATATTATAAATCTGTTACAGTAAAAATCGAATAAACTTTTTCGATAAGAATAATTAATTATCTTCTTCATCTGGAACGCTGACTTGCGGGTAGAACTGAGTGCCTAGTGTGATTTTGGAATGGCACGTTCATGACGTTCGGCGTTCCGACTGACCCACTCCAAGCTCTTAACCAATCAGAGAGCCAAACGCGGCAAACGTTCCGATCGCGTTAGCACACTGGTTGTAGACCCGAAAAATCTTTTATAGAATTTACAGATACTTAACCGGTCTGACCGATAAAGAAGACCAGTTCTATAGTTCACCGAAATAAAACGCTAAATAATTTTGGAATTAGTTGTCGAAGTAAAGTTGATTAACAAAGTTTTTAGAAAATCTTTTCAAAAATTGAGTAGAGTATTCTAGTTAGCAAAGAAAAAATGCAGCAAAAACTACTCCAGACCACAATAACATTGTTGGAAAAACAATAAACCTCAGCAAAAATAAATTCTCTTTAATGTAATTGCGTTAAGAGATTTAAATCCTTGCGGTTTGTGTCTGCAGTCGTAGTGATCGATTTTTCTTTCTTCGTAGTACTTGAGTCTCATTTTACTAAACTCATATCGACGGTTGAAAGGCTAATTGATCTAAGTGGCATTTTGTAAAACTTGCAGCCGGTCAGATTAAAGTTTATTTTTTTTATAAATATTCATAAATAAACCACTATTTCATAGACTTTTATTTATTTCATACAGAAATATATGAAATAGTTGTTTATTTATGAATATTTATAACTATTTTTATTTTGCCTTAAAGCCTGAGATATATTAGGGGACAAAATGTCCCCCAACTTGACGCACATCGCTCAATCTAAGTGACGCTGTAATGTCACTCAGTGTCTCACAACTAGTTCATCAACATTTTACAACGCATTCACATGACATGGAACAAGTTCCTGGCAAGAAAGCGTTGCCGGACATGTTAGGCGACATTAATTTATTCCCAAATGATCCGCATGCCGATCGAGCGGTGGGCCAGAAAACACAAAATTGGTACACTGAAATCGCACGACGGGGTCGCGGCAGACCAAGAAGGAGATGGCGGGACCACTTAGATGGCTTCCTTAGGAATTGGCAAGAAGTGGGTCAAAGCTGGAAGAATGGAGGGAGGCCTCTGCTCAGCAGTGGGACAGTATAGGCTAGATATAATAATAATAACTAATGTATCTAAGACTTGTGAACCATATAAACTGTCATCAAACGTCAAATACTTGTTTTTTCTTTCACAGCCTATGAAATCACAGTGTGGCGTCGCCCAAGATAGATAAATAGATAAATATGCTCTTTATTGTACACTAGTCGTACACACTTTATTTGAACACCACGGAATTTAAAATAATAGGGTATCGAGATCGGACCATACGGTTTTTGACATGATACTCGTACATGACGCACGGCGTTGCGCCATGGGTACATGGTGGACATCCCACCCATACGTACAAAGTGTTTTGAGAACACATTAATTATGTGTCCAGCTAAGTAGTGGAATTCCCTGCCGGATTCTGTGTTTCCTGATAGCTACAACCTAGGGGTATTTAAGTCAAGAATGAATAGGTTACTTCTAGGTAAGCGTGCTCCATCGTCGGCCACATCGCTTACCATCAGGTGAGATAGTGGTCAATCGCGAGCCTATCAATAATAAAAAAAAACCTACTCGATGTTGATACCTCTATATCAATTTTCAGTTTAGTGGAAAAATGCTGCATTATTTTCAAAAATCATTGATTGTGAATAAAACATTACCTCGGAATAACGCAACGTATGCAAGTGCAACCAATGTAGTAATTTATTAATGGATCGCTAGAACTAAATAATAATATGCTAAATTACGTAAATTAGTTTTCAGAGTGCACTCTGATTGTGTTTAATATTCAATTAGGTTCAAAATATCTGGTTGCTTGCTGACAATAAATTGTAACAGAGGTATTCATTATTATATTATTTATTCTACTATGTAACACGAATAGTTAGGGCAGACAAGTTTACATCAAACAAATCATGATTTTCCTAATAATGCTCTTCAATTAGAATATCCTTCCTTAAGAGGGTAATTTTTCACTCGCCTATGTTCAACATCGAGCATGGTTTAAAAGCTCACGCTATCTAACGCGAAGGTTGACGAAAAGGCAACGCAAAAAAAAGTAACACGTGAAAACTCTATTAGCATTCAGAAATTCCGTGATTTCCTCGAATATTTTACAAAAGTTGTTCCGGGAAATACTAGTTTTTTTAAAGCCTTAATTTTTTTGAAAAAAATGGTCGTCATTTAGAATCTTGATTTGCAAGGTTTCTATTGTTACACTTTTTTGGATTTTTTAATTCTTGAGTAAATTATGAAGTGTCAAAGTAGATGCAAAATCGGTTTTTACTGGATTAGTTTTGCACAAATTTATAAATTAATTTTAATAGAAGCCTAGATAATATCCAGATACTGTGTTTCCAAAAGATCTAATGAAAAATGTGTAATAGCGGTCGTATGATAAACAGAGAAAATGTATGCCGAGTTGAGCCCTGGGCTAAAATAATATCAGTCCCCAGTGTTTGATCTCCTAGGTTAAGCAGTGCGGCGTTAGTCTCGGCTGTCATTTGTAGATCTCTATCAGTACTCACTGTTAAAGATCGGAAGTTAGAAGCCAGCAAATCTGACACGAGACTCTTCATCATCATCATTTCAGCCAAAAGACGTCCACTGTTGGAGATAAGAAGTGTCAGCATAACGACCAGTCCTGTGCGTCTCGCATCCATCGAATTCTCGTGACCGTCACTAGGTCATCGGTCTATCTTGGGGGGGGCTTTTTAACGCTGCATCTTCCGATACGTGGTTACCACTCCAAAACCTGTCGTCCCCATCGACCATCTGTTCCGCGATCAATGTCTCCTGCTTACTGATACTTAAGATCACTTATTACTCTGTGTGAAATGAAAAATCACCTTTAATTTGTATACTTTGATTTTAGATATTAATAATGTTAAACAATTTGTAAACTAAGAGGCCGTTAGGTGCCCTTTTAATTTTGTAAAGATAATCAGGACAGCTTCATTATTGCTAGACCGTAATTATGATCGTAAATAAAGTTTATATTGAAGAGTTAGAGCTTTCGTTGATCATAAAAATTGCGAGATAATATTAGAATGAGATTTGTCTGAATTTTTCATTATTATTTAAAAATAGCACCGCTAAATTTTCATAGAAAAGCTTAAAATCGAAAAATTTGGCAATTAAATTTTTCGATATTAAGTCCAAAAATAATGTTTTGTATTATGTAGGTACTGCTATTTATCTTCGATACAATCTGGTAACATCGAAATTTAATCGAAGTAGTTGATTTCGATGTAACTGGTACCGATTACTCGTCGCAATGTGACAGTCCTATGCAACAAACGTGTTTATTTTCCGTCTGTTGATTAAGACCGGTCGACACAAATTTTTCAATTTCTAAGTTTAGGAGATATAAAATATGGCCCACTGGTTCCCTATAAAACCCACTGGTTTCAGTTTGTATATTATAAAACCGCGTTAATAAAACCTCCGTTGCGGCATGGCAGACAGAGTTCCGGCGGAATCTCATGGTGAAGCGGAGACAGTGACTGTCGCAACTCAGTGCTGAGCACGCCATTATTATGGCGATAAGTTCCCTCTTTGAGGTGTGGCTGGAAAGACTCACGGCCTGCGTTGCGGCATGGTCCTTACGCTCCAACGATTTTCCGATCCCGATTTCCGACCACCGTACCGACCGACCGTCCAGTAACCGTCTGGACCAAACTCAAGTCATCGACGGGACGTACTGTTCCACGCCCGCCTCAAGGAGATGTCAGCAACTGTAGAGGCCCAGCAGGGTCGAAGCCTACTAGGGCCAAGGGTCTGATTCTAAAAGGAAGACTTGGCCCTGGTACGAAAGGCAACGAACGAACAGGAGTGTGTTTTTAGTCAGTAAAATTCTGACACTATTTCTAGCTCCACCCAAGAGCGCGCTTTGTCATTAGATGATTTTCCCAACGAAAAAAAAAGCATATGAAAATATTTATTCAAATTTTACGACCCAAGCACAAAGCATCATCCTCCATGACTCAGTTGGCACATTTTACGACTTCCCGCAACTTGTACATAAATTAGTCGGAACAAAAACATGCCCTTGACCGCACAGATGAAATGCTTATTAATAGGGACTGCGGATGTCTGTTATCTAAAGAAATATGCCAATTCAGGATTCGTAAATGAATTAGGCCTTTCCTAAAATAATGTTTTGAAAAGAATGTTGACTGTCTGTATTTTTATAAAAAAATTGTCAAACAACATTTTTGAAAAGATGTTTCTTATTATCAAAATATAGTATCCGTAGAGATATAGAAATGGCCTTTTTTTATTGCAGAAATTATTATTGTGTTTTCTATCTGTTTAGTGAGTTTTTATTTACTTAGGGGCCCAGATGTCTCCTGCCAGAGGCTCTACGTGAGTATCGTTCGGTCCATGGCCTTTTACGGGGTACCAGTATGGGCGCCATAGCTGCGAAAGCGACCGGCGGCCAAGCTTAATGCACGCCAGAGGGTCATGGCCATCTGAATGGTGCGGGGATACCGCACGGTTTCCTACCTCCTAGCTCGCCTGTCACCATGGGATCTGGAGGCAACAGTCCTTGCACGCATGCACAATTTGCGCGTGGAAATGCAACGCCAGGGTGAAATTCCGTTACTGTGACAAGTCGCGGCATGGCGGGCAGAATTCCGGTGGGATCTCATGGTGAATTGGCGCTAGTGAATTTTGCAACCCAGTTCAGTCCAGGCGTGCTTAACGCCATAATTATAGCGGTAACAATCTCTCGCGCCGGGCCAGGGTTCGGAGTAAGGAGAAAAGGCAGGCGGTCGTCTCTTTTTGCGACGTAGTAACGCTAGCGAAGGAGGCGAATGCACGTGCGAGGAAACGGCCCTCGCACCCCAGTCACCGGGATTCCGACTCCGATTTCCAGCCACATTAGGCGCGGGCTTGCGGACAATAGATAGCTTGCCAACCGGCCGTCCGGTAACCGTTCGTACCGAGCCCAAGTTGTCGACAGCGTGTAGTGTTCCACGCGCGCCTCAATGAGTTCCCACCTAAAATAAAAACGTTGATTTCATTTAAGTACATCATAACTTTGTCAGTTGGAGTTTGGTTTCAGGAGCTTCTTATGAGTTTAAGCTTAGTGCATACATGCCTTGTTTGCTTACAACAACAGATCTACTAGTTTGATTGTGTACATAATTGTAACGGTTATGTAATCAGTGCTACTTACACAGTTTGCACTTAATTCCGTGGATTATGCTATAACCGCGAATAGTAAACATGATTATATAGACATTTGTCTGTTTGTTGCTAATCCTGAAATATCTATCAATGCGAACATCAAAATTCATTAATCAGGGCCGAAGTCAACCTACTGGAGCCATACGTCGACGTCTGGAAGGGAAATCCGTGGTCCTAGATCGCAAAGGGCAACTTAAGGAACATAAATACGAACATGCGTAGGTGTGGTTTTAGTCAGTAAAACTCTAACACGTCCTCCCGTTTCACCCAAGATCGGGGGAAGTCATTAACTGATTACCCACCTTAGAAAAAAAGTCACTGCATGAAAAACATAGGTAAGCCCCATCCGGTTAAACTGGAAGCCGACCCAAGCTAGTTGGAAAAATGCTAGGGAGATGATGATCACCCCGTTTCATGTTTCAAAGTGTTTCTGTGATTTTTAGGGTTCAGTACCTCAAAAGGACGAAATGGAACCCTTACAGGATCACTTTATTGTCCGTCTGTCTGTCTGTCTGTCAATACCCTTTATCTCATGAAGGAGGATCGCGTGAAGGTATCGAGTTGAAACTAAAACCATACACTCAGGGCTGCGATCCCTTGAAGCTGTGAAAAATCAAACTTCTGATTTAGCAAAAAAAAAAAGATAAAGATACGGCCGTTTATGTCGTAAAAAACGTATATTTCGTTACTCTCAAGGGAATCAAAATTCATAGGGTACTTCTCGTTGACTTAGAATCCTAAAATTTGGCATGAAGCAAGGTCTCATAGCACAAGTACAGGACAAAATCTGAAAACTGTAAATTTGTAGTTACGTCACAAAAAAAAACTTTTTTTGCGATTCGGAAATATCTTCGTAACTCAATTCGGGAATTGAACTGTTTTAATAAGTAAGGTTGTACGGAACCCTCAGTGCGCGAATCCGACTCGCGCTTGCCCGGTTTTTTATTTAGAACATAACAAACATTTTAAGATACAAATACCGCAGCTGGATACAAAAGTCAACCGAAGCCTGCATCAGGTTATTTTTTTTTTGTGAAAAAGTAATGTTTCAATGTTTTTCCATCTAAAAAAAAGTTGACCCTCATCAGATTCACAATGACTGTACCGCTATGTAATATATATTATCTTTGAGGGTATTAGGTAAAGCCTTTGACCGTGTTGACGATATGATATAATGCAAGAAATTAGGTGTCTATAGCATAGCAGGTAAAATTACCACATATATTTATACTTCCATTGTACAAAATAAATAATAGGATTATCAAACAGGTTTTTTTTTATTTTTTTTTTATTTTTTATTTTTTTTATTGGGTGGGAAAATCATCCTAATGACATCCCCGCTCTTGGGCGGAGCGGGAGATAGTGTCAGACTCTTACTGACTAAAAACCCACTCCTGTTCCTTCGTTGCCTTCGTCCCAGGGCCCCGGGTTCCGCTTTCACACTACCCGTGGCCCCAGTAGGCTTCGACCCTGCTGGGCCCCTACGATTAGCTGACATCTCCTTGAGGCGCGCGTGGAACAAAACGCGCCGTCGACGACTTGGGCTCGGTCCGGACGGTTACCGGACGGTCAGACGGCGAGCCACCCATTGCTCGCCGTCTACAAGCCCGCGCCTACGGTGGCCGGAAATCGGGATCGGAATCCCGGCGGCGGTTGGAGCGTAAGGACCGTTGCCTCACGCGATCGGCCGCCTCCTTAGCTAGCATTACTGCTTCGCAGAAAGAGGCGACCGCCTGCCACTCCTCCTCGCTCCGGAGCATGGCCTGAACCAAGGCCCGGCGCGAGAGATCACCGCCGCCGATTGCCCTCACGAGGTCACGGCGTTGCTCTGCCCAAGCGGGGCACACCTCCACCGTGTGCTCCACCGTGTCCTCCGGGTGGGCCACACAGTGGCGACACCCGGGCGTCGTTTCCGCACGAATCCGGTGCAGGAACCTCCCGAACTTACCGTGTCCGGTGAGGACCTGCGTCATGCGGAATGTGAGGACGCCGTGAGGTCTTTCCAACCACGCCTCAAAGAGGGGACTTACCGCCATAATTGTGGCGTGCCCAGCACGGGGTCGCGACAGTCGCTGTCGCCATTTCACCATGAGAACTCGCCGGAACTCTGTCCGCCATGCCGCGACTTGTTGCGGCAGCGGAGTTTCGCCCCGGCGTTGCATCTCCATGCGCCGTTCGTGCATGAGTGCAAGGACTGTTGCCTCCAGATCCCATGGTCGCTGGCCAGCAAGAAGGCTCGCCGCTTCGCGGGAAATCGTCCGGTATCCTCGCACCATCCGTATGGCCATGACCCTCTGGCACGCGTTCAGCCGGGCCGCCGGCTGCTTCCGCAGCCCCGGCGCCCACACCGGCGCGCCATAAAGGGCCATGGACCGAACGATCCCCGCGTAGAGCCTCCGGCAGGAGGCGTCTGGACCCCCAAGGTTGGGCAGGAGCCGCGAGAGAGCAGCCCCAGTCCGATTTAGTTTGGGAGCCAGACGTCGGAAATGCTCGTCGAAATCCCATCGGCTGTCGAGAACGAGTCCCAGGTACTTCATCGTTGACCCGACGCCGATGTGGACTCCTCCCACCGTTAGCCGGGAACCCGGTGGTGGCGCGTTCCGAGGGCCGTGAAAGCACATGGCCTCGGACTTGTGCAATGCCACCTCGAGTCCCAGCTCCTGGATCCTGCCAACGACCGTCGCGACCCCGCGTGTCGCTAGTTCGACCGCCGCCTGGTACGACTCTCCCTGCGCCAGGACCAGCGTGTCGTCTGCGTAGCAGACCACGCTGACCCCGTCAGGGAGGTCGCCGCGCAGCACGTAATCGTATCCGATGTTCCACAAGGGCGGCCCTAGTACCGATCCCTGCGGAACACCGCACGACATCTCTCGACGTTCCCACACCCCCTGGTGACCGGGGTAGGTTATGTACCTGTCTGACAGGTACGCCTCGACCACACGACAGAGGTAGTCGGGCATCCGGTGATACCGGAGTGCCCTCCCAATGCTACTCCAAGGCAGGGAGTTGAAGGCGTTGGCGATGTCCAGAGACACCGCCACGGCACACCTGCCCTGGGCCACTGCATCCCCTGTCGTGAGAGCTCGCACGCACATGATGGCGTCCACCGTGGAGCGCCTCCTGCGAAAGCCGAACTGGCCGTCCGCCAGATCCGGCCCCACCCGTGTTAGGTGTGCGACGAGGCGGTCTGCAATTACTCTTTCAAAGAGCTTGTCCACCTCGTCGAGCAGCACAATGGGCCGGTACGCGGACGGTTAGTCCGCGGGGCGCCCCGGCTTCGCGATAAGGACCAGTTTCCCCGTCTTCCAGCGAAGTGGGAACTGGCCCCTCTCCATACATGCGCTGAAGAGCCCTCTTAGTCGAGGCCCGAGAGCCTCCATGGCCAGGACCCATGCCTTCCCAGGCAAGCCGTCGGGTCCTGGGGCGGTATTTTTCCGCCACTCTCATCTCTACCTCGGTCACCTCTGGAGCGTTATCGTCGTCGTCGCCATCGTGGTCCGCGTCGGACACCGCTGGTGGCGGAGCCATGGGCGGGGGAGAGTGTTCCTCTCGCGTGGGGAACAGAGTGCTCACCACACCCTCCACGAGCTGGGGCCGGAGACTCTGCGTCAGCGGGGGAGCCCAGGGGCGGAGTTTGTCCCGTACCAATTTGTACGGGCGTCCCCATGGGTCCCCATTCAGAGTCCCCAGCCACACGTTGCGGGCCTCAAGTTTGGCCCGCCTTATCTCCGCTCGGAGGGTGCGCTTTGCCGCTCTGTATCCCTCGTACAGCTCCGCCTCTCTTGCCTCCGCATCCACTGGACGGATGCGGCGACTGCGGTATCTGGCATACCGGCGTCGCGCGGCATTGCACGCGTTGCGCACCGCACCAACCGTAACGGCTCGCATGCCCGTGCTGTCAGCACGGATGGTGCCAGCCCGCACTTGATCGGCCTGGCACCCTCCCGCCCTGACGACGGCGGCCACCACCTCGTCCACCCTGACGGAGTCATCCAGGCCCATGATGCGCACGTCTATGCACTTTGTGGGCCTGGACACTCGGACCTCCTCAGCGTCCATAGACGCCCTGATCCTTGCGGCCAGGGCGTCCGCGGCAGAGCCGCTGTCCGCACCAGGGACCTCCAGTATTCGGGCCCCGGTTGCGGTGCGCCTCATTCGGAAGCCCTCAGTGGCTCCGAACTCGCTAAGGTGGCCCACCACCGCCTGCTTCGCCTTTTCCATGACGGCGTTGTACGTCACGCCCTTCTTTTCCGCAGCTGGCTGTAGTGTAATCACTACAGCTGCGGAATTCGGGGCGCGAAGCCTGGCCGCCATGGCGCGCTTCCTGCGCTGCTGTCGCCGCTCGCGCTTTTTCGCCGCTCTAGCCGCCTTGCCCGCCTTCCTGCTGGCACCGACGACCGTCCATTCGGCGCCAGCCGAGGGTTCTTCGGGCAGGGGAGGCGGCAGGCGCGGCCTAGTCGCCGCCGCCGCAGGAGGTCCCGCCGGTTTAGTGGCAGGCACCGCTCTGCCTTTTGGGGAAGGGGTAGGCTTCCCCTGCCGCTGCTGCTGCTTGGCCGCCTGGACCGGCCTCGGAGGTTCCGACACCACCACGGCTCCGCGCCCAGTTTGCCCCGAGGGGCCCACCCTGGGCGCAGCAGCAGGGGCCGCGGCGGCGGCGGCGTACGATGCCGCCCTTTTCTGGCCGGCCGCAAGCGGGGGGCGCAGCACAATGCCCTCCAGGACAGCGAACTGCCGCTGGACCCGTTCTTGGAACTTTTGCTGCTGTTCCAGCTGCTGCTGCCGGAAGGCAGCCAGCTCCTGCCGCAGCAGGGTCAGCAGCTCGCTCTCCGCCTGGGGCAGGGGCTGGGACCGACTCTGCCCCTGCTTGCATACCCCTTTTTGCGCCACCTCAGGGCCAGATCCACGAAGACCGGCCAGGTCCGCCTCGAGCCGCTCAATCCTCTTATTGAGGGATCTCTTGAACGGCTCCAAGACGATACCAAGTGCCTCCGTTATCGAGGTCATGGCCTGGGAGATGGATCGCCTCTTGGCAACCCTCTCCCTTTTCTTGGCCACGCCTGATATGGCAGCTGCCACGATCTCCGTGAACCTGTTCAGCGCCTCCTCCAGACCTTCTGGCTCACTGCCCGAAGGCTCCGGTTCCGGAGGGCCGACCAGGCCACTGAGTGCCCCGGGGTGGCACCCCTCCCTGGCGACTTTGAGGGATCGCCGGGCCACTTCCTCGGCGGTGCGCCGGCTCCCCTTCCCCATCTTTCGGCCCGCACCCCGCACAGCGGTGGAGACTTTGCGGGCCGATACACCCAGTTCGTCGTCGTCGGAGGATGTCCTCCGGCCATCCCCCAACATGCGGCGCTTGAGGAACTGGGTCTTGGAGGTGGACTCCTCCACCTCCATCCTCTCCGATCCAAGCGAAGACGCGGCATCGGAGTCCGACGCCGCGTCTCCGCTCACCTCCCTGAGGCCGAAGCTCCTGCCGGCCTCTGCAGGACCCACCGGCTCAGCGGACGTGCTGGGAACAGGTCCCAGGGACTCCACGCTACCAGTGGGTGAGCCACCCTGGCTCGTTGCGTCCACGAAGGACGGTAACAGGTCCTTTTGGGACCTGACGCGCTCTTTGCCCCCCCCAGAATACGAGGGGCAGCCCGAGCTCTGCTCGGGGAGGGATTCTCCGCCTGCGGTGCAGGCGGTACCCTCCTGGGGTAATAGTTTTTTAGGAGACGCGTCCATGGGGGTGCTGAACACAGCTTTGCCTTTTTTGTGGGGTGGGGTCCCCAATAACCACGTTCGCCATCGCGGTCACGTCTGATAAGCAGACGCGTACCCGAGGCGAACCCACTCTCTCAAAACCACTGTCCAAAAACACCAACAGCTGTTGGTGCCGATGCTTCTGGACAGTGCACCCTCCTTGGCGGTCCGTCTGGACTCCGCCTGTGTGTTCCTCTTGGTCTGGTCTCTCGCTTGAGGCCTTCCGGCATGAGTAGCTCTACCGGCATAGCCCTCAAGGTCATAGAGACACGCAAGCCCCACCACGACGACAACGTGGGAACACGGTCGGTGGGGTTATCAAACAGGTTAAAAAATATGAAATGAGATTGTCCATAAGTCTTGTCGAAGATGAAATGACATAACATTTAGAGTCCTTCACGGTAGTGTTTTGGACCCCATACTGTTTTCAATCTAAAAGTAAGATAGTGCTCCCGCCAAATTAAGTATAAAATGGCACAGCCATACCATCCTTTAATTTAAAAAATTCAGGATATTTTCGACCTCCTGTAGTTTCGTTGTGGATCAACCTGGAAGTCTGAATTTTCTATGATCATAAGGACGTACTAAAACCAAATATATTTTTAAATTATGTACATGTTTAAGACCTAATCAAATGTCGCTTAATTTACTAATCCTAATTTAACTGGTAAAATTTCCTTCTTCTTCTTCTTCTTCTTTTCGTGTCGATGTACTCTAACTAATTTTTTTCTGACCAGTATTTGGCAATCTCTACGGCTCTGTTATTGGCCAATAAAATTTCCTTAATTGGGTCACTCACTCACCGATCATCAAAACTGTAAGGTACTACGAGTATTAGCAGACCTAGAAGCTTGAAATTTAGATCAATAGGAGTTTAGTTTTTTTTTTTAACATAATAAGCAGTTAAGTTAAAAAAAACCCTATTATATCCCGTAATTTTCAGAATGTATAGATACACATTCAGACATTTCCAACTAGAAGTATTATTCAGTTATTTACGAGATATTGCAATATATTAGTAAGGCCTTGTAAGATTTTGGTGAATCATACGATTAATAAGGAAGCAAGGTGCTACTTGGTATAACGAAATAACCATTGAAACCCATAACGAGTTTTAAGATAACGAAGTTTTACGGCTGTGTTGAAATGAAAACTTTGTTGGAGAAAATATTTCGACAAATTTTGAAGAGTTAAGATAACAGGAAATTCTAGTACACAGAATAATACTCTCGTCTTCCAGAAAAGCTAACAAATAGTTGGGGAATGTATTTAGACGAAATTAGAAGAGTAAAGATAACAGGAAATTGTAGTTCAGAGAATTTATAATACTTTCGACTTCCAGAAAAGCTAACAACTGTTTAATTAACATTAACATGTTTCCTTCATATAACTTTATAGCAGAGATAACGTCTTTTGCCGATAATGCGTGGTGCAGAACAGCTCCATTTGTATCTTAAGCATTGTTGAAAGTCGCCATAAAAAACTTAAAAAATAAATAATTCACTAAAAAACACTAAATGGATCAAAATAACTTTAATTTCGGAAGTTGCTGTTAAATAAGAAACAAACAATACTGCGAAACACTGAGGGGTGATTTTGGTATTTTCATCAAGAGCATTTCCAGTCAAAAAGTAACATTTGATAAAGTGGAACTGATGAAGAAGACCAGAAATGGTCAACGGAACTTCATACTCACATAGACAAAATGATGAATCGACTATGACAATACAAGTAAATAAATGGTTCTGAATAGTTCTGTTGAAACTGGTACCATCGAAGTGAACTGCTGACGATGATGGAGCCGGAAGATAAGCACAGGAACTCCATAATTAATATGCTAGCCGTGTTTGGGCTTATTAGAATTGTCATGAGATGCACTTTGGCTATAAGGTACTATCGAACTAATCTAATGATAGAGCCGGAAGGTGGAAGGTAGACATAGGAACTTCATAATAAAACAATGTAACTTAGCAGTGTTTGGGTTAATTGGAATTGTCAAGAGAAATAGGCACTCTGTTTATAAGGGTATCGCAACAAGAAAGTGTAAAATAAAAACTTTTTACAAAAAAAATAACCGATTTCACTAAAAAAAAAAACACTATAAGGATCAAAATAACTTTGATTCCGGAAGTCAGTGTTAAATAAGAAACAAACAATACCGAGAAACACCAATTGTTTTTTTAGTGAAGTCGGTTAAAAACTGATATTACTATTATTATTTTATTCCGATTATCCTCGTGAAGTACGATTATGATTCGAATAAATATAGTCAATAGAAAGCGGAAAGACAAAATCTTGAAGAATGCTACTTATGCTACTTTCGATTGATTGTTTTGTTATTTCTTCTTCTATGGATACAAACACTCGTAGATTATAGCAATTGTGATTTATAGTCTACAAGTCAGACATTCTTTTGACATGTACTTTATCCAATTCATGATCAAAGCCGAACATCTTGTGTAGATACTAACAATGACTTGGATTTATTGTAACTTGTAATTCAACAAGGTCAAACTGTTTTTTTTTTTTCTGAAATCGTGCTCAGTAATGATTTGTACAACTCACAAAATCTTATATCGCACTTTAGTTATTGTTGTTTTTAGTAGTAGTCTTCTCAAATTGATAAAAATGTTTTGAAGTTCTTTATGCTTTCTTATTTCTACTTTTTATCGTGTCTCTTATTGATTTTTTGTGTGGAAACTTTCATGGATTTCTTAGAGAAAGAAAAGCAAGTTTTTATAAAATACAATATTTTATTCAATAAGTTAAACACAACACTCCAAAGTATGACATAAGTCTCTAATTATTAACTTTGTACATTCAAAGAATATTAATAAACAGCATATTAAGTAACAGTTTTCATTTATATCAACGACCTGATCAATTCTTCGTTATTTTGAATGAAATGATTGCCTTTTTAAATTTAGCAAATCTACATACCTACATCATCATCATCTTTTCGATATAGGCCTCCCCTAAGTGTCGCCACAACGAACGGTCCTGTGACTCTTGCATTCATCGCGTTCCCGTGATCTTTACCTGGTTATAGGTCTACCTTGTGGGAGGCCTTCCAACGCTGCGTCTTCCGGTGGGCGGTCGCCTTTCCATAACTTTTCGGCTCTATCGACCATCCGTTCTAAAAGCAATGTATCCTACCCATTCCACCCCTCAGGCGCCCCGGGGTATTATTATTAGGTAATTACGCATTTTCACGTAAATCACCAAAAAAAAAACAAAAAAAAACTTTTTGTTTTTTATATTTTTGTTTTTCTATTTAAATGTTTTTCTATTTTTTATATTTAAATTTCCGTTTTTTTTTATATTTTTGTTTTTCCTAGAATAATCGGGATTATTCTAGGAAAAACAAAAATATAAAAAAACAAAAATTTTCAGCTAAAAAAAATTCGTACAAACGTGTGTTCAAAACGACAATTAAGCGTTTTTCAAGGTCATTCAAATTGTACAGACGTATATACAATCGGCGCTCGAGTGGCATACAATTTTAAAGTTAACACATATCTAATTAACTATTAAATTACCTGAGAGACTGTTTCATGATAACGAGTATTTTGGAAGCATACAAAAATTAAACAAACAAAACTCTGAAATCATCTGTTTAAAAACACAGTTAAAACATCTTCCCTGGTACTCGTAGACTATATTACAACAACACATTATTTTTTATATTGTGCCTTGAAAAACAACGGCTCTTCCACTCCTCAGTGACACCGCCGAGAGACATTTTGGGAAGAAGCTCCCAAAAAGTTCGCTTATCCGAATACAGTTTATGATACGTTGAACACGACGAAGAGATACGATAACACTCTTATGAATTTTGTGTAATGTATCGTGAGAAACTTTTGTTCTCTGGGTGAGATGAAATTTGTTTTGCTAGGAACAGTAATAATAATATAATACAGAATATAGACACGAATGTTACGGAAACCTGTTGGAAATAATAATTCATCCACATTCTTTTTCAGATTTCTTCTAAAGAAAGGAGGCTAGTATGTCACTGTCGTATCCGATATGTAAAATATCAGTCTTATAATATTTGCTGGTACTCAGGTCTTATACACTCTAGGAGAGATTTAATGTTTGTTACTTCTTCACGTTTGAACAGCAGAACGGATTTGGATCAAATTGGGCACATTGGCAGACTATGTTCTGAAATAGAATATACAATACTTTTTATTTAGATTATATGTTTCCTTGGGACAATTATACATTCTAGACGGCGAAACCACTGACAGCGAGTCTCATATTAGCAAATTTAATTAATAGGTATTTTTCAGAGCCCAGTCATTGACCAATTAGTGATTCTGTTAATGAAATTAACCAGAACAGGCGTGTATCGGCGTAAATTTCATTGAGACGATTTTCACGGATCACTAGCGATGAAAGCGAGCGCAATTCTTAAAACTAAAGATTTTAAGGCAGTCGACCGTGAGCACACACTGCCGCATCTAGCAGCAAAATGAGAGACTAATGCATTTTTTATAACTGAAAAGAATGAAAACATGTGTAAGAATTTACTTCTCTCGGAACATACTGGAATAAAAGGTTAAATTTCGAATGTGTTCATGAAAGAAGTATAAAAGTCCTGGCTGGTGAGAATTTATAATTAAGTACCTGATAAATTAAATAGGTATTATTGTCAGTAAAAATATCTTGCTGTATCTATGTATAAGTGTCAAACACACGATACTCATACGTGCAGCAGACGACTTATACACTTATTTTTGATGAGAATCTTCTGTAACGACAAACACTGCATAAGTGTAGTGCTTTCTTGTAATGTTGTATTGCAATAACAGGTATGTATGTATATACATGTGTTATTAATAAAAATAAAATAAATGTTATTTTAACTATGTAATACTTTTATGTACTTTGTACCCTTTTTTTCTAAATACTTGACATTTTATTTTTTTATGCACCTGCCATATTGTTTCTTTCCCACCCTAGGTTGACTGGTAGATAATGCCTAAGGTATTAAGTCCGTCTTTGTACTTTTGTGTTGCATAAAAATTAAATGAAATTATAAAATGTTCATAATAATTTTCATACGTTATAAAAAAATTGAATTTGAAAATACTGAAACATGGTCGCTAATCATCAGAAGGCTTACAGTCACCCAAAAGGGCAATGGAAAGGGCTATGCTCGGAGTTTCCTTGCGTGATCGCATAAAGAACGAAAATATCAGCAGAAGAACCAAGGTCACCGACATAGCCCGAAGAATCGCCAAACTAAAGTGGCAGTGGCCGAAAGGTTCTAGAGTGGCGACCGCGGACCGACGACCTGGTGAGAGTCGTGGGAGTGCGGTGAATGCGAGACGCGCAGGATCGATTATTTTGGCGTCGCTTGAGGGAGGCCTATGTCCAACAGTGGACGTCTTTCTGCTGAAATGATGTTGATGATGTTATAAAAAAATTAAACATAATGTAAATATGGCATTCATTGGGCATCAATGTCAAATCAACAACTACAGCCCGATGTAAAAAATTACGTATAAGTAAATTCTTCATTCTATATAATTATGCTAATTTTATATTTTCGTGCAAGCTATCCTCCCTAATCTCGATATTAAATTCTCATCTAGCATAAAAGTTTATTACATTATGAAAATGCCTGAATTTTATCTTAAAATTACCAACAGGGTTTTAGATATAATACCTACCTAAGGAAAATAACTAATTCTAAAAGCTAAGCCAAGAATTATTACTGGCGTGATTACGCAAGCTTCTCTTTCCCCTGAATATCTGAGGCTCTGTTAACATATCAGAGTAAACTTCAATGAAAATGAAATCTTGCGGTTTAATTTTATCCGAATCTGCTGCCTCTATTATATATTATGAAAAACTCATCAAAAGAGCTTTAAAATTTAAGAAATGTCTTCGGTATAGGATTTGGTACATGTGGATTCCTGGAGGAACGCTGGCCTGATGCTGCGTAAGCGAGCGTACGTGACCCACCACCACACCGTCGTACTCCTTTAATGACTACCACTCCACCGCACACATGATGTTAGAAAGTAGCAGATTCTGAACTAATTGACTTCCATTGGTGTAATTGCTGCAAGGCGTTCTGATGTGCAGCAGCGGTAGCCGAGTGAGCAGTGGTGGCCGAGTGGTAACGGCCCCGACTTACGAGTTGTAGGTTGCGGGTTCAAACCCAGCCAGGCGCATTACTTTGTGTAGTTTATTTCATCACCACTGCTCTCAAAACGGTGAAGGAAAACATCGTGAGGAAACCGGCATGTCCTAGAACCAAAAATTCGAAGACATGTGACATCCACCAACCCGCACTAGGCCCGCGTAGTGGATTACGGCCCATTCCCTCTCCTAGAGAGGAGGCCTGAGTCCCAACAGTGGGAACATTAAAAGGCCGACTATGCTATGTTCTGATGTGAGAATAAACAAATAAATAAATAATGACAGTATAGCTTTAGAACAAATTCTCACTGGTTTGATTCCTAATCTACCAAGTAATGTGTATTCACCCCTTTTACACAATAAATACAAAAAAAAATGGGGCTCTATCAAACAAATTCTTAGTAAAAATTTGTCATAATTGGCAAATTTATAATAGAATCAATCATTCATAACAATTGCTTCTAGAAAATACTACGCACAGTATTTTTCAATTTTAATCGTCATTTATTCATTCATAATCTTGCCTTTGCAATATTTCCCTAAATTGAGTGACGTTTTTGGGATATAAAGAAACGCTAATAACTTTGCTGTTTATGAATATTATTTATTGAGACTTTACTTAAATAATAACAAGACCTTTTTTAATAAGTCCTTTAAGTATTTGTAATAATTAAAAATTAGTGGTGTATGTAAAAGGGAAAATTACATTGTTCTAGGCCATTATCGTCAGTAAGTGAGTCAGGACTTTCCTGACTAATCAATTTCAGCTCGAACCCTTGGCCCTAGAACACTGAAATTTTGCACAGAGGTTTTTTTATGATGTATATGTCGTAGCCAGAGCTTAGAAATTGATCACTTCATGATATGGCCAAGTAAAACTGGCCAGATCGTTTTAAACGTTAAAGTTTGATGATATGTCAATCCTCGTTTAGCCTACTTTCTTTAGATCTTTTAGCCTAGCATAGCATAGCCGGCCTTATAATGTTCCCACTGTTGAAACTCAGGCCTCGTCTCTAGGAGAGGGAACGGCCATAATCCACTACGCGGGCCCAGTGCGTGTTGGTGGATGTTACATGTCTTCGAATTTTTGGTTCTAGGACATGCCGGTTTCCTCACGATGTTTTTCTTTACCGTTTTGAGCAGTAGTTATGAAATAAATTACACACAGTAATGCGCCTGGCTGGGTTTGAACCCGTAACCTACAATTTGTAAGTCGGGGCCGTTACCACTCGGCCACCACTGCTCAACTACTATTCTTAAATAAATTAGGATGTAATGTCCAGACCTTTCTCAATAATTATTTATAATATATTATTCACTATTAACGCAATACGTTAATTTGTTTTTCGCACTATTTTAAAAACGGAAATGTATCAAAATATTAAACATAATATTTATATAGTGCTAATATTAACATATTACTTACATACAGAGAATGTGGACAAGCGCGGGTCTATTATAAACTAATAATTATAGGTCTGCAGGTTGGTACGAAATAATCTCATTAATACTTCCACCAATACTGCTGAGCGTGCTCGCCTACTGTCTGTGGGTAAGTGGGAGTCGGGTCTCTGGCTTCAGGCTCTACCGTCACACCACCGACACCACCTTCCGGATCGAAAATCGATGTAGATTTTAGAGAAGAATTTTTTATGACCAATAATTTATTTTTCTTAAAAAAAATATAATAATAGGTAATGAAACGGATTCACAGTGCCGCATTTTAGATACCTGCAAAACGTATAGCATTTTGTAATTTTGCAAGAAACAAGGTCCCCAAAAGCACAAAACCCTTCTCAAGCGAATATGACTTACATTTGTAATGTTTTTTTTTGTGTTTTTTTTTTTTATTTCATCACTTTTTTTATTTTATCCAAAAACTTATAAGTTTTTGTAAAAAGTTTGGGTCTCGTTAAAGAAAACCTAGAAAAGAAAAATATATCTAGAGATATTGTAGAGGCATATATATGGAGTTTTACGATTAGAAGTTTATTGGTTATAAATAGTTGATATTGTTACCACAAGAAAATACTAGGAACGATACGAGAAAGTCGTTGTCTGCAAACCGTTAGAATAGCTTAATGTTATTGAAGAAGAATGAAAATTCATAAATTCTCATCTTCATTGTAAATAATGAAGTGTTCACTGTCGTCCGTCGCACAGTCGTGTCTGTCTCTTGTCTGTTATTAATGGAGCGGAGACGTCCTGAACCGTTATGGATAATAAAAATATCATTGTAAAAACCTTCTTTTATGAATGCCTAGCTACAAAGGAGTGACGATTTGTAGCCATCGTCGTTGACAGGAGTCGCCTGTTTACTCGTTTCGGGTCTCGCTGTTATGTCACTCAAAAAAGGTGATGCTTTTTTAGGGTTCCGTACCTCAAAAAGAAAAAATCGGAACCCTTATAGGATCACTTTGTTGTCCGTCCGTCTGTTTATCAGTCAAGACATCATGTTAACGCCTGGATGTCTTGGGAACGCGTGGAGGTATCAAGTTAAAATTATAACCATATACTCAAGTCTGCGTTCCCTTGAAGCTGTGACAAAATCAAACTTCTAAGTTCTTGAAATCAGGCTAATCCTGAAATTTAGCATGAAGTAAGTTCCCATAGCAAAAATATGGGAAAAAATATGATAACTGTAAATTTGTAGACACGTCACGAAAAAAATACGTATTTCGCGATTCGGAAAAATTTTTGTAACTCATTCGGAAATTGAACTGTTTCACTAGTCGTCCTGCGAGTCCGACTCGCACTTGTCCGGTTTTTTGGTCTAGTTTGACTGGACCTTAGCTAACATAAATCTTTATCATAGTTCCTCAACTATATAAGTTTATTAATTGTTCAGTCATAGCTGCATTCCAGTCAGTTAGAAAATTAGAACAGTTTCATCTTTGCAAATCTTTGAGAAATATTCATAAGTTAAGTTTCTACTGCGTGCATGCTTTCGGTGGCCTTAAAAACTTTACAAAGCCTTTGTAACTAGTTGCCTCGTACCCTGAAGAAACAAGTAAAAGGGGATTACTTTGTTTTTGAGATTACTTTTAAAAGAAAAATATACGAAACAAAAATTGTTCATACCAAAGAACAATTTTCATAAAGTTTTATATATTTAGTATTTGTTTTTGGCCGCGACTTTGTTCACGTGAAGTTGAGGTAAGGCAGATATAAAGTAGCCTATGCCTTTCTTGGAATTCAAGTTTACTCGAGCCCACTAAATCGAGTAGTTTTCTTTTGTTAAAGCTAGACTTTCTTTTGTTAAAAGGATCAATTTTCAGAGTTTCAGTGTTCGACAAAAAGGCTGCAATATTATCACGTGAGCAAAGATTACTTTACTGGCTTTATAATAATCCCTTTAGTTTTTCTAAAAATAGATAGTAATAAAATATTTTGGAGAATTATGTGTTTTGTAGTTTTCAACCTTATGAAATTGATGGAAGATTGAATTTTCCACTTAGGCGAGTAGCTAATGGTTGTTTAGGCAAATGTTGTACAAGCATTACAAAGACTAGATGAAAAAAAATCCAAGAACCAAATTGAAACGTTGATTGTAATCATCTGACTCCGACCACCAGGCATGGTTGGCACGGACTTGCGGATGACGAGCAATGGGCAGCTCTCAGAGGCGTAGTGTTCCATGCGTGCCTCAAAGAGATATCAGCAAAGCTGTTGTGGTCTAACAGGGCAGATGCCCTCTCTAACCAGAGCGAGAAAAGTCATTGAATGATTTCCCAACTCAAGAAAAAAATGGTATAAAGAATACTAATGAAGCTGTTCTCGTTAGTTGAGTTCAGAATCCGAACCTCGGCTCCCTCTATAGTGTCACATTAAGGAAATGGGGAAAAATAAGAAGCCTGCGGTGACTTCAAGCTTTTTCGGGCACATTTAATCCACATTTCAAAAGAACTCACATTCATCACATTTCACATTTTTTCAAAAGAACTCGGAAAACATCCACACGTTTTCCGAGTTCTTTTGAAAACGGTTGACTTCTATTTGAAGTACTGATATATAATATTGGCTTATAAAAACCATATAAGTTCTACTACTTTGAAAAAAGATCTGAAAGACTTTAAAATAGACTTAAAAAAAAGGAGTGGAACCTCCACTACTTATTTTTTTAATAAGTTTTTTCCACTCTGGGTGGAGCGGGAGGGCGTGTCAGACTTTTGCTGACTAAAACCACACATGTGTCCTTCAGTTGCCCTTTGCGTTCTAGGACTACGGGTTTCCTTTTCCGAAATTCTCCGCGGTCCTAGCTAGCCACTGGGCCTCTACGGTTTGTTGACATCTCCTTGAGGAGCGCGTGGATCACTACGCGCTGTTGACGACTGGGCTCGGTCCTATCAATTAGCGGACGGCGGGATGGCAAGCTACCCATTACTTTATTGTTATTTTTTTATAGGTATAACCGAGATATTTGTATCACATAACATGACGGAAAAGAGTGTCCAAGGAATTTCTTGCGCATCATTATCCATATAGATCTACGCTTTAGAATGAGCAATTAGCATCAGAGGCTTCTGAAAAAAAAAAACCCTGAAAAAATATCATAAAAATATGAAAAAAAGTGACTGAGCAACTTCAATAGCATTGTAATACGGTATACACTGCGTTGCGTTTTCATCCGACCTCTCTCGTCTCGCTCCACATTCTTACTGCCAGTATTTTAATTACCGAAGCGTTTCTTTAATGCAGCCTCTACTGTGGTTCCGCATAATTTGTGAATATCATAAGAGATGCGCTGAATGAGACGAGCGAGCGAAATGGTATAAAAGATTGTATACAATTGTGTATTCTTACATGTATGTACATTAATTAGTGCTGTGGGATTATTAGATAAAGTTAGTTAGTGAATTGAGAATGCAAAGTTTGTAAACGGTTCATTGGATTCCCACAACCATCACTAGTTACTGTAAAATATAGTAAGAGTGATATAATAAATTAAAACAAAACTACATGTAATCGAATAGTGTCGCTATAAATATTGTGTGCTTGGCGTCCGTCCAATCTACATTGTGACGTCACCTTGAATGTGTGATCATGGTAAGATACTCGTATTTCGCTGTGCTTATGTGAAACAGAACAAAGCTGCGTGAGGACTTCGATGAAAATAGAAATAGGTTAACTCCGTTCTTAATTCTTTATTGTACACAAAAACATACATAGTACACGGAGATAGTACGGAGTAAAAACATACATAGTACGGAGGAGATTAACTCAACAATGAGTTTTCTCCCAGCAAACCTTTGAGTAACAGAGTTACGTTCCTAGTTTAAGAAAGTTCACAATACGGTAGGTTGAAAAATGAAGTCAGTTCATGACAATTCTAGTAAGCCCAAATACGATTAAGATATATTGATTAATTACAGAGTTCCGGGGCCTATCTTCCGGCTCCATCATCATCATCGGGTCACTTCGATGATACCATTTTCAACATAACTATTCATAACCATTTAATTTATTTGTATTATCATAGTTGCTTAACTGTCTTCATTGTGATAACTATGTCAGTATGAAGTTCCGTTGGCGATTTCTGGTCTTCTTTATCACTTCTACTTCATCAAATATTACTGTTTGACTGTAAGTTTTTTTTTTTTTTTTTTTTTATTGATATAAACCAGTGCTTGACTGCGATCCCACCTGATGGTAAGCGGAGATGCAATCATTGATGGTCAGGCGCACCAGTTTATTAAGAGCCTATTCACTCTAGCCTTGAAGACACCTAAATTATAGCTGGACGGGAAGACCGCAGCAGGCAAATTGTTCCAGTCCTTCGAAGTGCTTAAGTTCTCGATGAAAATACCAAAATCACTATATGATTGCCCATAATATTTGAGGAATTCTCGCGATTCCTCATGGATCTAAACATCAAAACTGGATTCTGAAACAAGTAGCACCGATTGGAAAGCATATCCTCTAAGAGAAAAAAAAGCTTTGCATATCGGTTCATAAACGACGGAGTACTGAGGCAACACCCATAAAAAAAATACAACCGAATTGTTAACCTTCTCCTTTTTTTGAAGTTGGTTGAACTGAAACATCATCATCTTCCTGCCCTTGTCCCATCTTATTTGGGGTCGGCACAATACTTTTTTTCTTCCATTCTATCCTGTCAACCGTCATACTATCACTAACTTCCTTTTCTTTCTTATCGCTGTTCACACAATCCATCCATCTTTTCTTTGGCCTCCCTCTCCCTCTCCATCCCTCCAAATGTATACTCATGACTCTTTTAGTAACATGTGTTTCATCTCTTCTCTTTACATGACCATACAAAGACAAACTTCCCCCTCAACTTCCCGTTCACCTTCAACTTTTCAGTCACTGGCGCCACTTTGAAACTTCCTCTAATGTATACATTTCCCACTTTATCCATTCTCGTCACACCACACATCCATCTCAACATTCTCATCCACTACATGCAATTTTTTTTCATCCGTCTTTTTCACAGCCCAACATTCTGATCCATACAGCATGACAGGTCTTATCACGGACTTGTAGATTTTACACTTCAACTTCTTAACTGAACGTCAGCTTCAACTGAAACGTGAAACTTATAAGTATTTTTTTTTTTTAATGCAAATAAGCTATTTATAAAAAATCTCACTATTCTATGTATTAGGAAAGTCTAGTTATTGTAACTGGCACAAAACACTTTTCAGCGTCAATAATTATAAGTTTTGCCTTTCAAAAAGTTCTTCGCGCCAACTTTGTTGTGTATTTTGCTGTAGCCGTCACTTCATTGTAGATTTGCATAAAGTTCTCAAGGAGAGTAAAGGGAAAGTTGCTAAAACGTTGTAAGTAATTATTTCCTGTAGTACCCTTTTGACGATGTCTTACAGAATGAGTGCTCAAACCGGTTCAAGTAACAGCGGGAACGAGTGCTTTATAAGTTCAAGTGAACAAGCATAATGCAACCGTTGAAGTTTGTCGTTCGTTTTAACTGTTTGCTGACACTATTACAACTTTATGTGGATTTATACCACGTATATCGAGGGACTGGATCAATTTGCATGTAGCGATCTTCCCATCCTATTATAATTTAGGTGTCTTCAAGGCTAGAGTAAATAGGCTCTTAATAAACTAGTGCAATTCGCCATCAACGATTGCATCACTGCTTACCATCAGGTGGGATTGCAGTCAAGCACTAGTTTAAATATACTTTTAAAAAAATTCGACGCTTCATTCTGTGAGAGATAATGATTTTTTTTATATAAAATTAATGTGCTCTCTATTTATGACATCCCAATGGAAAATATCTTCAAAGCCTTGAGCACAGGCGTAGGGTAGCCAGCCTTGCGGTGTTTTACAGGTTGCATTTTGGAGAGTGTACTCGGGAATGACTTGATTCCGCCATCTCATTTCTACCATCGGACAACCCGACAACGGCAAGTATCACGCCTTACGTTATTGAAACCTCTACGGTCTGGACTAAGCGTTTCGCCTCGTCGTTTATAACACGTTTATCGAAGGACTGAAACAATTTGCCTGCTGAAACTTTCCCATCCGATTATAATTTGGGTGTCTTGTAGGCAAGAATCAATAGGCTCTTAATAAACTGGTGCGCCTCACCATCAACGATTGCATCACTGTTTACCATCAGGTGGGATCGCAGTCAAGCACTAGCTTATATCAAATTTAAAAAAAAATGGTGTAAAAAATTAGTGACGCGAATAATTTTCGTAAAACACACCAGTGGGGTTTTTTGCACATAGGGGTTTGATGATTCATAAATGTAATCAGCTCAGCGTATTTAACCTAAAGCCGGTAAATTCATCGTACCTTAATTAGGATTTTCCAGGAACATATTAAAGTTAATCTTTTGACGATGTCTTACAGAATGAGTGCTCAAACCGGTTCAAGTAACAGCGGGAACGAGTGCTTTATAAGTTCAAGTGAACAAGCATAATGCAACCGTTGAAGTTTGTCGTTCGTTTTAACTGTTTGCTGACACTATTACAACTTTATGTGGATTTATACCACGTATATCGAGGGACTGGATCAATTTGCATGTAGCGATCTTCCCATCCTATTATAATTTAGGTGTCTTCAAGGCTAGAGTAAATAGGCTCTTAATAAACTAGTGCAATTCGCCATCAACGATTGCATCACTGCTTACCATCAGGTGGGATTGCAGTCAAGCACTAGTTTAAATATACTTTTAAAAAAATTCGACGCTTCATTCTGTGAGAGATAATGATTTTTTTTATATAAAATTAATGTGCTCTCTATTTATGACATCCCAATGGAAAATATCTTCAAAGCCTTGAGCACAGGCGTAGGGTAGCCAGCCTTGCGGTGTTTTACAGGTTGCATTTTGGAGAGTGTACTCGGGAATGACTTGATTCCGCCATCTCATTTCTACCATCGGACAACCCGACAACGGCAAGTATCACGCCTTACGTTATTGAAACCTCTACGGTCTGGACTAAGCGTTTCGCCTCGTCGTTTATAACACGTTTATCGAAGGACTGAAACAATTTGCCTGCTGAAACTTTCCCATCCGATTATAATTTGGGTGTCTTGTAGGCAAGAATCAATAGGCTCTTAATAAACTGGTGCGCCTCACCATCAACGATTGCATCACTGTTTACCATCAGGTGGGATCGCAGTCAAGCACTAGCTTATATCAAATTTAAAAAAAAATGGTGTAAAAAATTAGTGACGCGAATAATTTTCGTAAAACACACCAGTGGGGTTTTTTGCACATAGGGGTTTGATGATTCATAAATGTAATCAGCTCAGCGTATTTAACCTAAAGCCGGTAAATTCATCGTACCTTAATTAGGATTTTCCAGGAACATATTAAAGTTAATCTTTTTGGGTTAACGTGAATACATAGAGCAACAGCGAGAGAGGACAGGATGGAGCAACCTTTCGTCATACGACGGGTTAAATACGAGGAACTGTGTCAGTCTCATAAAATAATATGCTGGTAGGTGACTGTTAATACCTTGATCTATTTCAATTACAATAATATATAAAATAGTTTATCCTTATTTGAGTATCTAATGCTCAAAAATGATAAGTAAAATGTTTTTAAACCGGTGGCATAAAGATACGTTTAAGCCTTGATTATTTTTCAGTGAGGAAACGTTGCCAAAATGGTGATTACCACAAAAAAATACATGTGTAGTTTTTATTTATTTATTAAAAAAAATTACAATACCCTTACAGGCTAGGCCCAATGCGATATTGTAGTTTCTATATTTTAAACTAGCTGTTGCCCGCGACTTCGTCCGCGTTAAAACTGTACAATCACTCTGTGCTTGCAATTCATTCCGAAAGCATCGCAATAATTTATTGTACTTTAACATAAAACGGTTAAAGGTAAAAATATCCGAATTGAGAACCTCCTCCTTTTTTAGAAGTCGGTTAAAAACGCAAATTACCTTCAGGAAACATGTTATGTACTCGTCCAGAACCAGATGTATGACCGTCACTGAATAGAAAGAGCATGTATGGGTCGTAGCAGTTGTCATTTCTGCCTACCCCAAGGGAAAAGGCATATGTATGCATGGGCATATGTATGTTTCTGGTTTATGTTCTGCTAAAACAACATTGTATGATTTTAACCCCTTGCCACAGTGAGCACGCCACAATCAAATCGCAGCGGTAATGCCTGTCTTTGAGAAGTGTCTACAGAGGCGTCACGGCATCCTCTTTTTGTGCAGGACTCACCGGTTCTGGGTGTTTCGGAAGGTATCTGTGTCGAATTCAGCGGGAAGAAACACTCGGGTCACCATTGTGCGAATCGCCCGGAGAATACGATGGAGCATACGGTGGATGTCAGTCCCGCTTGGTCGGAGAGCCGGCGCCGCCTTGTCCTTATGGGGGCGATTGGTGAAGAAAATGACAACCAGTAGCCTCCTTCAGTGAAGCACTACGATCAAAGAAGGTGGCTGAAACTATGAGGGATAGGACATCCTGACTCCTCAGCGGTCGCTGCAAGGGACGCTCCGAGTGTTGAAAGTCGCAAGGCAATTCCCAGCCATTGTAAACACGGGATTGCGGTGGTGCTGTCCGGCCGTCTGGTCAAAGCAGTCCTGAATCGACGGCGCGTAGTATTCTACGCGCGACTCAAAGAGATTTCAGCAAATGGATAGGGCCCTCTAGGGCCGATGTCTGCTAGGGCTGCAAGATTGATCGAAAAAGTTATCTCCCATAACAATTTTCGCCTCAATAACTTTTCACTGAAGAGTTTAAGCAGTTAGACAGCTTTGATAGAGGTAAACGAAGGAGCATAATCGGGACACCGACCTTCAGCTGGATAACGTGCACTGATAGTGAAAAGCCTTAAGTGAATCCCAAAACTACCATCATCATCCGGCAGGCAAAAAGTCCGCCGCTGTACATTTGTGCATAAAGGATTAAATAAATAAATAAATCATCAACTATCTTCTTCCACAACAGTACTTATGAAGAATTTGCGAGAGCATGCTTGCATTGATTATTGCAGTTTGATCATTTTAAGCGTTAGAATTACTTGTGCATTTACCTAGGATATTTTGGTGTGTATTTAATTGATATCCCCGTATATAAGACAAATGTTTTTTCCATAGTGGGAACTACCTTATGAAGAGTCTCCAACTTATGAATGAACTACGGCGAAACCTTGTGCGCGTGTATCCCCGTTCAATCGAACACGCATATTGATGGCCAAACCGAGAAATTACTGACACCGATTGCCTCTATGAGGACACGGCAGTTCACTCAAGATGGATAGACCTCCACCGCATGCTACACCGAGTCCTCCAGGCGATTCACAAAATGGTAATATCAGGGTACTTTCAACCGAACCCAGAACAGAAACCGTTCGAAACACCCACAACAGTCCTGAGCTTATCCA
This sequence comes from Mythimna vitellina, assembly GCA_949316375.1. Classification (NCBI taxonomy): domain Eukaryota; kingdom Metazoa; phylum Arthropoda; class Insecta; order Lepidoptera; family Noctuidae; genus Mythimna; species Mythimna vitellina. The sequence continues at coordinate 7,330,334 of OX438703.1, read as the reverse complement.
TAAAACAATGAAATTACGGTTAACAAATGTAGCAGCCGATAAGTGTTATCCCTGAGACTGGCCTCCCTAAGAGGGTTGTTCCAATGTTGGTCACCACTCATTGCAAAGAGGTAACGTCCAGATATCGACGCTGCAAGGAATCTGAGATACATTATACGTTGTCGAACTGTGATCAGAAAAACACATTCGATCCCGTTTTATATGAAGCAGTGACTGTAAATAATAATACACACCATTATTAATCCGCAAGGTGCCATCATGCCGGAGGACACAGTGGAGATGTGCCCTGCAAGGGCGGAGCACCGCCGTGTCCTCGTGGAGGTAATCGGCGTCAGTGACTTCTCGCGCCGGGCTCTGATCCAGAGCGAGGAGTAATGGCAGGCGGTCACCTCCTTCTGCAAAACCTTAATGCTAGCGAAGGCGGAGGCCGCACGCGTTAGGGAACGAACGGCCTCACGCCGAGCCGAGATTCCGACCCCGACTACCAATCACGGTAGACGCGGGCTTCCGGACGTCGAGCAATAGGTAGCTAGCCGTTCTGTAGTTGACCGGATCGAGCCCAATCCTCAACAGCGCGTAGTGATAGACACAGGTGTAGTTTTAGTAAGTAAAAGATTGACACGTCCTCCCGCTCCAACCAGAGCGGGAGAAGTCATTGGATGATTTCCACCCTTAAAAAAAGAAAAAAGGTGCCATCATCACCATTATTATTTCAGCCGAAAGACGTCCACTGCTGGACATAAACCTCCCCAAGTGTCGCTATAATGACCGGTCCTGTGAGTCTCTCATCCATCGGATTCCCGCGACCCTCACCAGGTCATCGGTCCACCTGGGGACCACCCAACGCAAGGTATCCTGTAACCCCTTCCGAAAATGTGGCCGTGTTATTTTAAAGTGAATAATTAAATACATATAGGTATTTACTTTTATCGTCTTTGGATGGTATCCCTTGAATAATCACGGTCAATTAGCTTGCTACAATAATGGGAAAAAAATAATAAAAATAAGCAGTAGGATTGTTAAAAATGCCTCCGTCTTACACCAGTTTAACCATAACTGTAAACGTGGGCGATGGCCATTCTTCTGCCACTCAGAAAATTACGTAAAATACGCAATGCCATCTATCAAATTTAATATGAAGTTCAACCGTCATTGTCATCATTATTTCTACTTTGAGTCTTTAGATGGCGTTGCGAGTATCTGAATTGCTTATGGTGTCATATTTTACTTCTCGAAAACTTTGATTTCATACCGTTTGTCTTTCATATATATATATATGTCTGCAATATTTTTTATTTATTTATTATTATTTATATTGTTGACATATTGTTTATTAATAATTGTAATTATTTATTTTGCTTGCTTTTGTTTGTATAGCCTCTTTTTTGAAATGTGAATGTGAGAACACTGTAGACTCCGCGAATTCTTAGGTTCCTTTTTATTATGATTATTTTTATTGTACTTTATTGACCAGTCTACACTGTCCTTACATAATAAATTCAATATATTGTAAACAGAAGGTATTGTATCAACAAATTCTTTTTTAAAAGAGTAACCATGGAGTTTCTTGCCGGTTCTTCTCCATAGGAAACGACCAATTTGGAACCGTGCACTAGCTTCTGACGTTTTATAAGTGCCCATGTAGGCCTATGTGAAATAAAAATCTTTGACTTGACTTGACTTGACATATGCTTTGTTTCATTGCGATGAAACAAAGCCTAAGTAAGATAATTATCAAGTTCCACACAATTTAAATGTATAAAAGTTATCTACATCGATTTCTAAAATTAATAATACGCACTTCACTAAAAATTTCTACAGATATATTATATACGTAGATTTATAAAAAAAAAATTGTATGTATGCAAAAATATATAAAAAAATCTTATTCACGATGACAAAATAGAACAAAAATTTCTCCTAAGAGAGCCGTATGGGATTTGAACCACCTTCACATTACATGAAAGTCTAGTTACGAAACCACTGTGCTGCGGTCTTCGATGAATAAACTATAAAATAGACGTTCTTATATAAACGTCATAATTGACTGGTTGGCTCCCTAACGATGATAGCGTGATGATTTTCGTTTTAGAAGTTAAATTTGCAGCTAAATTTAATAATGTAACATTATAGTACTTGATTTTACGCGTCGCTTTGATTTTATTATGTGTTTTGATTAGTTTTTACAAAATATTTAGAAGATTTCGAATAGAAATGTCAATTTTATTTTGAAAAAATGGTAAAAGTTATTTTAATACAAAAATATGAGACAAAATAATGTCAAAATTTTTAACTGTAGCTGGGAATTGAACTCGCGGCAAATGTCGTTCAATACCTATATTTTGGATTATTGCTCACCCCACATAGCAAATAGCGTGATAGTTTATAGCCTATCAGTTGCCCTGACCTATAAGAATTATGTATGCAAAATTTGAACAGGATCGGTTCAGTAGTTTTTGCGCCAATTAATACCATCACAAAAGAATTTTACTGTTTTATTATATGTAATAGATAGTGTCATTGTTTATACCGTAGCTAATTTTATAAGTAACCTAAGTTATCTCTTTGTCTGATTGCGAGTAGACACGTCATTATGGGTTTTTCTTTAATTTGCCTATAACAGGAAGCCGAAAGCTGGAGAATGCTTATGACTTCTTAAGGTAAGGATAAAATCTTATTTTAAAGTTATAATAAACCTGCTTGATACCTTTAATTAGGGAGTGTTAAATAAATGACATCTGCTCATCATAGTCTAGGTATGGTCATGTGAAGAGGAGGGATGAAACGCATGTTACTAAAACAGTTATGAGTTTACATATGGATGGGTGGAGAGGGAGAGGGAGGCTAAAGAAAAGATGAATGGATTGTATGAGAAGTGTTATGAAAGAAAAGGGAGTTAGTGATAGCGTGACGAGTGGCAGGACAGAATGAAAGAAAAAAGCGTGTTGCGCTGATACCAAATAAAACGGGACAAGGATAGGAAGACGATGTTGACTGGCCTGTTGGCCTAGTGGTTAATGGCCCTGACTGCTAAGCCGGAGGTCGTGGGTTCGATTCCCAGCCAGGACAAATGTTTGTGTGATGAGCACAATCATTTGTTCTGTGTCTGGGTGTAATTTATCTATAATATGTATGTATTTAGAAATATATAAGTATGTTTATCAGTTGTCTAGTTCTCATAACACTAGCTCTGCTTAGCTTGGGACTAGACGGCGTTGTGTGATGGTTGTTGAATATATTATATTATAAATATCTTAAAATTAGCAGGCAGGCACTTTAAACATTATGCTCGCAAGTAAGTATACTTCAGGACTTATCAAATATCTAATTTTGACTTGACAATTAAATTGAAATATTTTTTTTTTCTGTTTAAATTTATTTAATACTGACTCTCTGTTCACTGCTGTTTGTTCACATTTCAGTGCAAACATTGTACATTTTGAACACTACCTATATCCCAATCCTAACGGGGTTATGTTGATTCATACGACTATTAGTTTTACTAAACTAATCACTTTGTGTTTGGATGTCTTTCTTGTGGTTAACAATAATTATAATTAGAATACAAAAAATATAACATATCCACATTTCATGATAACGAATATTGTAAATACAAAACGTGTCATGTGATGTTCGAGACCCATTTCATGGGATTATGTGAAATTTATAGCAGATTACTGGCTCATTCTGCATTTATGAGGATTTCACTGTTTCGTTGGAATAATGAAGAATGGAATGATAATTCTGATTGTATTTGTTTTTAATTAATGAAAACTCGTGATACAACGGAATTATTTACATTTACCAACTCCATATTATATAAGGAACACGATTCCAGAAAAAGAAAATAATCTATTCAGCGCGTTAACATTATTTTTATTATAAATACACATATTAAAATAAAATACAAAGAAATCTGTTAAGCACAGAAACAATGTAGGTCCAAGCTTGCTTCCCTGAGGAACACAGAAAGTGATGTCTTCTAAATGACCTTCATTATGGCTAGTGACAACACAAATCTATACATATAATAAAACAGTAAAATTCTTTTGTGATGGTATTAGTTGGCGCAAAAACTACTGAACCGATCCTGTTCAAATTTTGCATACACAATCCTTATAGGTCAGGGCAACTGATAGGCTATAAACTATCACGCTATTTGCTATGTGGGGTGAGCAATAATCCAAAATGTAGGTATTGAACGACATTTGCCGCGAGTTCAATTCCCAGCTACAGTTAAAAATTTTGACATTATTTTGTCTTATTTTTTTGTATTAAAATAACTTTTACCATTTTTTCAAAATAAAATTGACATTTCTATTCGATATCTTCTAAATATTTTGTAAAAACTAATCAAAACACATAATAAAATCAAAGCGACGAGTAAAATCACGTACTATAATGTTACATTATTCCATTTAGCTGCAAATTTAACTTCTAAAACGAAAATCATCACGCTATCATCGTTAGGGAGCCAACCAGTCAATTATGACGTTTATATAAGAACGTCTATTTTATAGCTTATTCATCGAAGACCGCAGCACAGTGGTTTCGTATCTAGACTTTCATGTAATGTGAAGGTGGTTCAAATCCCATACGGCTCTCTTAGGAGAAATTTTTGTTCTATTTTGTCATCGTGAATAAGATTTTTTATATATTTTTGCATGCTTACAATTTTTTTTTATAAATCTACGTATATAATATATCTGTAGAAATTTTTAGTGAAGTGCGTATTATTAATTTTAGAAATCGATGTGGATAACTTTTATACATTTAAATTGTGTGGAAATTGATAATTATTTTACTTAGGCTTTGTTTCATCGCAATGAAACAAAGCATATGAAAGACAAACGGTATGAAATCAAAGTTTTCGAGAAGTAAAATATGACACCATAAGCAATTCAGATACTCGCAACGCCATCTAAAGACTCAAAGTAGAAATAATGATGACAATGACGGTTGAACTTCAGATTAAATTTAATAGATGGCATTGCGTATTTTACGTAATTTTCTGAGTGGCAGAAGAATGGCCATCGCCCACGTTTACAGTTATGGTTAAACTGGTGTAAGACGAAGGCATTTTTAACAATCCTACTGCTTATTTTTATTATTTTTTTCCCATTATTGTAGCAAGCTAATTGACCGTGATTATTCAAGGGATACCATCCAAAGACGATAAAAGTAAATACCTATATGTATTTAATTATTCACTTTAAAATAACACGGCCACATTTTCGGAAGGGGTTACAGGGTACCTTGCGTTGGATGGTCCCCAGGTGGTCCGATGACCTGGTGAGGGTCGCGGGAATCCGATGGATGAGAGGCTCACAGGACCGGTCATTATAGCGACACTTGGGGAGGTTTATGTCCAGCAGTGGACGTCTTTCGGCTGAAATAATAATGATGATGATGGCACCTTTTTTCTTTTTTTAAGGGTGGAAATCATCCAATGACTTCTCTCGCTCTGGTTGGAGCGGGAGGACGTGTCAATCTTTTACTGACTTTTTTTTTTCCGGTGGGAAAATCATCTTATGACATCCCCCGCTCTTGGGCGGGGCGGGAGATAGTGTCAGAATCTTTTACTGACTAAAACTACATCTGTGTCTATCACTACGCGCTGTTGAGGATTGGGCTCGATCCGGTCAACTACAGGACGGCTAGCTACCTATTGCTCGACGTCCGGAAGCCCGCGTCTACCGTGATTGGTAGTCGGGGTCGGAATCTCGGCTCGGCGTGAGGCCGTTCGTTCCCTAACGCGTGCGGCCTCCGCCTTCGCTAGCATTAAGGCTTTGCAGAAGGAGGCGAACGCCTGCCATTACTCCTCGCTCTGGATCAGAGCCCGGCGCGAGAGGTCACTGACGCCGATTACCTCCACGAGGACACGGCGGTGCTCCGCCCTTGCAGGGCACATCTCCACTGTGTCCTCCGGCATGATGGCACCTTGCGGATTAATAATGGTGTGTTTTATTATTTACAGTCACTGCTTCATATAAAACGGGATCGAATGTGTTTTTCTGATCACAGTTCGACAACGTATAATGTATCTCAGATTCCTTGCTGCCTTACGTCGATATCTGGACGTTACCTCTTTGCAATGAGTGGTGACCAACACTGGAACAACCCTCTAAGGGAGGCCAGTCTCAGGGATAACACTTATCGGCTGCTACATTTGTTAACCGTAATTTCATTGTTTTATGGATAAGCTCAGGACTGTTGTGGGTGTTTCGAACGGTTTCTGTTCTGGGTTCGGTTGAAAGTACCCTGATATTACCATTTTGTGAATCGCCTGGAGGACTCGGTGTAGCATGCGGTGGAGGTCTATCCATCTTGAGTGAACTGCCGTGTCCTCATAGAGGCAATCGGTGTCAGTAATTTCTCGGTTTGGCCATCAATATGCGAGTTCGATTGAACAGGGATACACGCGCACAAGTTTTTGCCGTAGTTCATTCATAAGTTGGAGACTCTTAGGTAGTTCCCACTATAGAAAAATCATTTGTCTTATATACGGGGATATCAATTAAATACACACCAAAATATCCTAGGTAAATGAACAAGTAATTCTAACGCTTAAAATGATCAAATTGCAATAATCAATGCAAGCATGCTCTCGCAAATTCTTCATAAGTACTGTTGTGGAAGAAGGTAGTTGATGATTTATTTATTTATTTATTTAATCCTTTATGCACATATGTACAGCGGCGGACTTAATGCCTGCCGGATGATGATGGTAGTTTTGGGATTCACTTAAGGCTTTTCACTATCAGTGCACGTTATCCAGCTGAAGGTCGGTGTCCCGATTATGCTCCTTCGTTTACCTCTATCAAAGCTGTCTAACTGCTTAAACTCTTCAGTGAAAAGTTATTGAGGCGAAAATTGTTATGGGAGATAACTCTTTCGATCAATCTTGCAGCCCTAGCAGACATCGGCCCTATCCATTTGCTGAAATCTCTTTGAGTCGCGCGTAGAATACTACGCGCCGTCGATTCAGGACTGCTTTGACCAGACGGCCGGACAGCACCACCGCAATCCCGTGTTTGCAATGGCTGAGAATTGCCTTGCGGCTTCCAACACCCGGAGCGTCCCTTGCAGCGACCGCTGAGGAGTCAGGATGTCCTATCCCTCATAGTTTCAGCCACCTTCTTTGATCATAGTGCGTCACTGAAGGAGGCTACTGGTTGTCATTTTCTCCACCAATCGCCCCCATAAGGACAAGGCGGCGCCGGCTCTCCGACCAAGCGGGACTGACTTCCACCGTATGCTCCATCGTATTCTCCGGGTGATTCGCACAATGGTGAGACCCGAGTGTTTCTTCCCGCTGAATTCGACACAGATACCTTCCGAAACACCCACAACCGGTGAGTCCTGCACAAAAAGAGGATGCCGTGACGCCTCTGTAGACACTTCTCAAAGACAGGCATTACCGCTGCGATTTGATTGTGGCGTGCTCACTGTGGCGAGGGGTTAAAATCATACAATGTTGTTTTACCAGAACATAAACCAGAAACATACATAAACTAATGACTTTTCCCTTGGGGTAGGCAGAAATGCCAACTGCTACGACCCATACTCTTTCTATTCATTGACGTTCATACATCTGGATCTGGACGAGTACATAACATGTTTCCTGAAGGTAATTTGTGTTTTTAACCGACTTCTAAAAGAGGAGGAGGTTCTCAATTCGGATATTTTTACCTTTAACCGTTTTATGTTAAAGTACAATAAATTATTGCGATGCTTTCGGAATGAATTGCAAGCACAGAGTGATTGTACAGTTTTACGAACTTAACGCAGACGAAGTCGCGGGCAACAGCTAGTTAGATAATAATAAATCATAATACCTACCTTAGACATTTTCTCATAGTATGGTCGTTATCAACAGACATAATCACGGTAGGATGTGTAGGTACATAGTTATTAATTTTATGACTAGATAAACGGCTTAGACAAGTTTACGAAGCTTCTTTACGAACCTAAACCTTGCCTTAGAAACAATGTTGTCATATTAATTTAAGATTATGACAAGTCCCTGGTGTATAATAGTATTATAGTCAGTGGAACAAAGTAATGTGAATGTTCATACGTCTATTGTCTCGTAATCTCCAGCAGGTTCGTAGATTACAAACAACCACAATCCTAACTTCTCTAGATTGTGGTTATCGGATACATTTAGGTGTGAAATGGTAGATATTAGACCCGTATTGGAGAAATGGAAACCAAACGTATAATAGGTTTATTTACTGATAAACTAAAATTGTTTAAATATATCAAGAAAATCCCAGTATATAATGGTTTGTAATATTGACGGGAATTTCTCCCATAAATTTAATGTCCGAAGCAAAATCCAAAGCAAAATCCAAACCAAAAAAGAAAATCCATAGCAAAATGTGTAGATAATACAGGTGAGATAAATAAAAGTAAACTTACTCAAATAATTAAGTGACTTTGGAGCTTTTGTGCGTCTATGCAATCGTTACAATTTTTTGACGTTATTTGTTCCTAGCATTAAAGTTTGAAACCATTTAGAAGAACAAATTTAGGAGATATGCCGATCTGTGAAAATTATAGAATGTCTCTTCGAGGAAGCGCTGGGATAGGTCTTACCAAACACACAACACAGCGTGATGAAGAAACAGCGGAGTGGAGATGATGTTACTGTTATTAGTAATTTGGTTTGACTTTATAAAAATTTGGTACGTAGTGAAACTTCACTACGTACCAAATTTTACACACAAATAGTAAAAGCCAACTGGCTTTTACTATTTCAAAATATAAGATACAATGCTTCTTGCTTGTAGCGTAATAAATGTGTGCATAATTCATTTTCAGAAGAAGTCTATACCGATGTCCTTGATTGACCTCATTGACGTAAGTAGTCTTCTACTAAAGGTTTAATCAACATTAGTCAAAGCAAAAACTACCAAAGTGTAAATAACAATATAATACTGCAATACATGTATGCACACTCAGTGCACTGACCACTGCTTTATGTTCTGAAGAAACATGTGGATAAAACTGATGATTTACGATGTTAAAAGTTCATTTCGTATATAATATGAATGAAATTTTATACTTTCGTAATAAACATTGAACGAGCACCATTATTTTTTTCACATGTGTAGTTAATAACTTAACGATGCAGATAAAATCAAGTATTTAAGTTCCATTCAATTTTAACTGCATAGCCTACGAGCCTGAATTATTCGAAAGCTAATAAAAGCAATATTCTTTAACGATGCAAATTCTACGGCTCGTTTAACTTTATTTAATCACTGCAAGTTTAAAAATTACTATAACATAAGAGTAAATTTCCATTACAACATTTGCATGTAAATTTGTACTGCTGAAAGTATAAACCTATAGTTTTCTGCAATGAAACTGTTATTGTGTTATTTATTAATTTGTTTAAACTTCATGTACAGTAGTGGAACTTACGCTGACTTAATGCTACAAGGCATTCTCTATTAGTCAACCTCTGGGTTAAAAAAGATAACACAATGGTAGGTGTGCACAATAAATAAATAATAGATATTTCAAATAGAATGAAGTACTTACTTAACTTAAGATGCTTATAATATAAAATACATGTAAATATCAAAATTAAAAGAACTTGAAATATAACAATGATGACGAAGACCGAACTAAGGTTGAGAGGACTTCAAGTACTAGTTCTGAATTTTACGCTTGAAAGATAAAATTTACTTTCAGCTTTTATGTTTTTTTCTACAAACTTGCATCAAAACATGTCCATTCCAATATCTTAAGTACGGTTATAGTAAAAGAACAATTTTTTTTTAAGAAATTCAGGTAGGAACACGACTATTCATAACATACTGTTAAGCTACTGAGGTTTGACCTTAATTATTAATTTATCAGCAACCTACGTAAGTCTGTCTAGACCGTAATTAACCTTGGTAATGTAGTATTAGACTTAGGAAAAAAGAAGCTTCTTAACGTCTCACTATATAGATATTAAGGTCAAATGGATTTAGTTAAGATTATCACTAAACATTTTAGGAATTAATAAATTATGTCTAACAACCACTGCCAAAGTAGACCTTCTCTCGAGTGTTTTTGAAACTGCCAATATTTTCCAACTACACCGCATCTAATAAAAACACAGCTTGCCTCAAGGAATGGTTAGCAAACCTTAGGGGCCCAGCAGGGTCGAATCCTACTGGGGCCAAGGGTTTGCTTCTGAAAGGAAGACTTGGTCCTGGTATGAAAGACAACGAAGGAACAGGAGCGGGTTTTTAGTCAGAAAAAGTCTGACAGCTATCTATCTCTCGCTCCGTTCAAGAGCGAGGGACGTCATTAGATGATTTTACCACCGAAAAAACAAATCAAATAAAAACACCGGAGTAATCTGGTATTTGATCTCCAAATCTGTCAGAAATTATTATTAAACTGCAAAATCTCTACTAGTGATGCGATTACATTGAGTCATTGCATTACCACGTGAATTATTGTGGGATAAGAGTTCAATATCACAATACCACTTGTATCGTATAATATGTAGGTAGGTTAATACTGTTGTTACTTGAATGCTTGATGATTTAAAAGCAGCTGGTTAAAAAAGTTTCGATTTTTGATTCAAATTATTGTAGAAGATATGTTCAGCTTACAAATCGACGCGTGCAAAGTAAATAAAGTTATCTGCAATTTTGCGATTTTTTAATACTTTGTATTGATAAGTGAATAATAAGTTATTTAGTCTTTTTTTTTTCAAAAATATTGTTGAAAAAATAGCTGTCATTTCTGCATTTTTGACACTTAAAAGACTAGTTTATATGTCTTAGAATATGAACAACTATCAGAAAATCACAAAATTGCAGATATTTTTATTTACTTTGCACCCGTCGAAATGATCGAGAGCTTATAATCTTTCAAGATATTTATAATCTTACGGAGCTTACAAATATCCCGTGTCAGATACAACAATCTAGACTCTATCGTCTTCTATGGATAACAGATTTGGATTGGCATCTGGCAAAAGGGTTTTAGGTCACTTGTATACAGCCTACGTTTGGTAGCCAAACTAAGAATCAAGACTCCATAGCAGTGTCCTCTTTTCACCATCATGTAGCAAAGGTAACGGAATAATAAAAAGCTATATTATTTTTATAAAACACATCTATTTTTGATGTGCTCGTTTTGAATATCACCACGCAGTTTTGAAACTAATTTTACGTACTAAGATCCCAGAGCTGTTTGACATAACTTATTTTCACATGGATGAAACCTTAGGTTCTCAGTAACGTCTCATGTGCTTTGAATACCTGTGTACTTGTGGTGCTCCCCCTTGGGACCCCTGAGAAGGTACCAAGTGAGAAAGGGAACAAAAAACTTAACCTAACTTTTTATGGTTTAATTTTTATAGATGTTTTGTAGAATATTATTCTAAAGTAGTATCATAAGTGTCAGACACTTTTCATGGACCTAAACTTCTGTCAGTTTTAAAGCTCCACAAAAAGTAAATAAATTTTACTTATTTTTGTCTATGTCTGATTTTTAAATATGTTATTATGGTAACTATTACAAAGTTATATTTCATTAGTCAGACAAATTGTTGTGACCAAACTTTCAGTCAGTGCATGAAATCGTCTCACTCGCTCTGAAACGCATGCATGCTCTCGCGCTCATACTCTTGGCTGAATAATTTTTGTGTTTAGGGGATCGCGTGGATGGAGTAGTAGTGTCAGATCTTACCAGAACAAACGTTTCACGGTTTTCTCCGTTTTTAAGATTCCGTAATCTTATCAACGAATTCTTCTAGTTTCATCATGCTTCTATCTCTTCATCCATCTGCTGCTTGGCTTATGATACAGTGAGGACTGAAAAGTTGTAATTTTGCATGGGTATATTTATTAACTACGCTGAAATTACTTATTTGTACTTTTACTAGAGTAACTCCCACCGATTTTTTTTGTTTAGCCCATACTTTATCACTGCTGGGCCTCCTCCAACTTCCACTATAATAGCGACTACCTACTACAATAACCTTTTCCTTTTGAGCCAACTTGAACAAGTCCTCGTGGAAGGCGTATAGGTCATCTCACCACATCTTCCCAGGTCAGCCTCGGCGGCGTCATCCATGCTCAGGCACCCACTTAGAGACTTACCCAGCGATCATCGTTTATTCGAATAACTTAATTGCAACATCAGACATAGTGTTGATGATTTTATATCTGACATTTAATCCATAGTGTGGTGTGTCTTTTGATAGGTAATCCAAAAATATTGCGGAAGTATATATACTATTTTTCGATTCAGTGTTCTGATGGCGAAATATTATTATTTTGAATCTACAAAGTGCTAATTGTTGATAGTCAGTCTAACAACAATTAACACTTTTCTCCCATTCCTTGAAGTTAAACACAAATTTGAAAACTCTAAAAAAAATGTGGTGAATTTGATTATGAATGATTGAAATGAAACTACGTAGTCGAAATGTACAAAAATATATTTTTCATATTTTTTTAATAAATTAAATTGATCTTTACATATTACATTTCACACTTCTTTACAACTGTTAAACCATTTATATTAACTGTTCGTTGTTGTTTAAAAAATACATAAATATGTATGTATAATTAATACACTGTACAATTTATATAGGTCCTATCTAAGTACGTACATATACACAATAATCTGTAACAATACTTATGTACATTATTATCTCTAAGCTTCTCGTATCACACCCTGTTTTCACTTCGCTAGTTTAAACTACTGCATTCATCGTGCACTACTAAGTTGGCGCTTCTTCTATGCGCTGTGAGCAGTGGTCGGCAGCTCGACTTGACGTTCTATTGAGTAGGAAGTCCAGGTCATGTGATATTTTGTTTAGTACTTTGTCCGTGTTTGTGTACGTGCTGTGAGTATTTGTTGTGTCATTTGCGTGTGTATTCACTAGTTGAATGTTTGAGTGGTTAGGCTCGGCGCTGCACTCAGGTTGTATGGACGGCAGTGAGCTGCTACACGACAACTGCGACGGGCGCTGCTTGAGGCAGCTCTTTTGAGGACGTGCCGATACGTCTGGGTTGGATTTGATGCAGATCTTGCAGTTGTCCTGGAGAATGATGATAAAATTATTTATAATAAAAGGTACCTTTTAAGTGAATTTAGTTATATTCGAACTAGTAAGTACCTTGGGCGTGTCAGTGTTGTCTCGGTAGAAACACGTATTTATATCAGTGTCATGTGGTGGCAACGCGCTGAGCTCTACCATACACACACGTGGCACACCTGCACCACCTTTGGAGAATAATACCATAGTTTCATAAAAAGACTCCACGTATGAAAAATAAATAAAAACAATGTCAGAGATTTTTAAGGGGGTGCAGTGGGAAATTTTATAGGTACCTGTAGGTATAAGATCGCAGAGAGCACGTGGACGCGACCGCGGTAATGACAGTGTATGTTCGTGCTGGACACCACGCACTATGTCTGCCACGCACGCACCGCTCGACTGTCGCCTGCATAATAACCAAATATATCAGAGCTGATGCAGGCAGTACTACTTGCTGAACAACAAATCGGTGCATTTTCACAATATTAGTATGTTTGATTGAGTGACACAGAAAAATACCAAATAAATCCATATTCCGTACACTGTAAACACAGCTTTCGGTTTACAGCATAATGGTTTAAAAAGGAATGCTCATGTATTTTAATACCAATAAAATCTTACACGATCAACAGTGTGGTTTAAAAACTGATTTTGTACGACCTACGCTAGTGATACTAATAAGAAACACGTGTTTGCAGCGTGGGAAGAGGTTCACTCGAAATGTCATGAGAATCTATTGTGACCTCTGTAAAGTATTTGACTGATCTAGTTACGAAGTCTTACTCTTTACACACACAAAATTACGGACTAAGTAGGTCAACTTACATTTAGTTTAGTCTTATTCAAATGACAGATAGCAGAGAGCTAAGATTTCTATAATCTATTATATTACAGATAGAAATCAATGTGTAATTATTTACGTCTTTCTAGCTAATTGACATATTGAAAATTAAAAAATCTAAATGTATTAACTGAAAAAAATGCTTCGAATTTGAGATGGAATTTAAAATGTACCTCAGTCCTCACCTGTACATGGTGTTCGGGCTCTCAATCGACGGCGCTTGCCAGTAGGTGTTAGCAGGAGACACATGAGATGAGGAACACTCCACCTCACGACCTTGCTTTATGTACACTACAACAATGAAACAGCAGCTTACAAGAGACACGAAAACGAGAGACAAGCCAAAAGAGTAGATTACTTAACGAAGGATTCAGGCAACAGAGTTGTCTTTTCTAAAATTTGATTATAAGTAATAATAACTATAAAATATTGTTGCTAGTGATTGAAGTCAAGCATTTGATTAATACAAGCAACATAATATGATGCCATAAGCTAAATATGTATCCTAATTTGTGTATAAATGTGAAACTGAGATCATAATCATCATGTTTTTCATATTTCTTACTCACGGCTATGTGAGGCATCTCCCGGTGTCCCTTGCCACTCGCTGTGTGAGGAGAGCGTGAACAGCCGCCGCGCTGCCTGAAGGCATTCCGCATCCATGAGCACGTAGCACACCAACATCGACATACCCTGGACACACGCAGCCACAGCTAATAGCACACCTTGCGTGGCGTTGCTTTCTGCGGGTTGCACGTACGCCACGCCGGCCACTTGCGTAGCACACGTAGTGACCAGTAGTACTAGCGTGTGCCGTACTACCCGTACTCGATCGCGCCCGTGCTCATATCTCGGCTTGTGCTCGTGCTCTTGTGCTCGAGCTCTGAGCGCGAGCGCGAGTGTGAGTGTGAGTGCAGCTAGTAGAGCTTGGCCTGCAGCGCACACGGCATTGGCTGCCGCGCCTAGCTGCAGCGGCGCGCCACCCCACAGTCGAGCTGTCAGCCAGCATAGTGTGCACACACCTGCAACCAGTCAAGTAAGTATAGCGACACGCCTAGCTCTCCTACTCACCGGCCGGGCTACCTACACGTACCGCACAGTAGTCCGACAGAAGGCACGCGCGTGGCTGTGGCAGTCAAGTCGGCGTGTAGCAGTAGCGGTGCAGCACATAGTGCGGCGCAACCCGCCATCCAGCACAGTGTAACCACCCAGCCCGTGCCGCCAGCACAAGCTGTATCCTGCTAAGATACAATACACAACGATCAACCAGTACTTGAACCATTTAATTTTATAAAAACCACACTTTTCATCATAACTCACCAGCCCCGTTTCACATTCTAGTAGAGCCAACAATGCTGCAGAGTGAAATCCTGCAGTGGCTGCTTTGAGCAGCACAGGCAGCCTGAGCTTACTGCCAGCTATCAAGCCGAGCAGCTGCAGTAATGCCACCACAAGACACAATGCAGCTCCCAGGCTCACTGTGATCTTCACTATGCCTTGTAAGTCGTCATCTGTACCCTTCTGAAGATAGTATTTTTGAATGTTAGTGTAGTTATCGAGTTTTGTATCCTCATGTTTACCACTTGTCTAATTATACTCACAAACGTTTCCCTGTGAACAGTGAAGAGCGCGAAGGTGGCGACTCCCCGACAGCGACACGCAACATGTGTGCGCTGTGGCACACGCATCTCACACGCCTGTGTGCTCCAAACGCGCGGCGATGAGCGCGACCGACCTCCACATGCGAGCTGAGATGCTAACCACAACCATTTCATTACTACACTCTTACCGACGATGATCAAACAGTATTATATGAGGTATCTACTCACCAATAGCGCTGTAATTTTTTGAGTGCGCAAACAGTAGCGTGACAGTGTGAGGGAGCGTGGGATTAACTCCCACACCGCTAACTGACACCTGCACCTGTTGTGATGCTACTGTGAACTCTGTCGCGCGGCCAGACCTAGAAGAATTACCGCTACAACTACCGTGTAGGAGGGAAAGAAAACAAAAGAAAAATAAATAAAAACAACAAAACAAAACAACAGAAAATAGTAGAAATTTAATTTCTAAATACCAAAAACAAATGATCTTCAAATTGTATGCTACTACTTCTCATATTAGCAAAAATAAGTTTTTATATAAGTCGATAGGAAAAAAATTGTTTATTTACTTGTATTCGACGTATCTTCTCAGAGACGGCAACCTTGCTCCCAAATTATGGTACAGCACTGTGATCACAGAAGCATTGCCAGTTGTATCCAACAGCTCCACTGCTGCTGCCGTCACGAGCCATTCCTCGTGAGCCTCTAGAGCCGGCTGAAGCGAGAAGTGCGCTGCGTTGTCCAAATGTGCTGGAGCAGTCGTGACTGTGAACTCCTGGAAGCGCTTGTCAAAGCTACTGCGTAGTCCCGCTGTGTCCACCACTGCATTTTGGAGTCCGAAGATTTTCTGATAGGAGTACCATGGCCATTTTACATTCTGAACTTAAAAAACATGATTTTGTTTAAACCTATTCTTAAATGTCCAGTAGCTACTGACCTCTTCATCCAGAAAAGCATCGGGGTGTGTGAGTAGGTGGTCATAGATGTGCAGCAAATTTTCCACGCTGTGGAACCTGTCGGCTGGCTGAGCTGCAGCAGACATGAGGTAGTGCAGCATGTGTACTGCGTGTGTGAGGGCAGGCTGGCCCTCGCCCGAGTGTGACGGTAGTGAGCGCAGCACTGTCCCGTACTGCCGCGACACGAGCGACACCGAGCGCCATGAGTAGCCCAGCGAAATTAGGCTGAACTGGCATTTAGAATATTCGGTCTTAGTAGTTATTTTAAACACACAACATTATTTAAATTTTGTTTTGTTTTCATTTACCTGCTCATAAATATCTCTGAGTGAATCTGCGATACAACCAGAGAAATCTGGAAGCATCCATTTAACGCCATGTTGTCCGGTTTTAGGCTCGCAAAATCTGCAAATACGTTTTACGTTAAAACCTGTTAACTACTCCGGTATGTCGAATAGACAATTTCTTTTAAGAGCATTTATTCTTTGTGGTATTTCGGACCAACTACAAGTCCTTGACTGTGAACAGATTTTAAAGAAATTAACAGATTAAAATGGGCACGCAAATTATTCAGGTACATTAAGTTAATTGGAATTTCGAAAAAAATTGTAGTGCGATAAAAACGAAATTTCATTTGATTTTAAGTATTTCATTCATACCTAGTAGCCTCCCCATTATGTCCAGGTGGACAGGAGGCTGTGGCGTGTGCTCCGGGAGCAGTTTTTGGCCAGCGCAAGCCATGCGAGACGTCACTCTCACACGCTACATCGTCAGCTCCTAGAGCCCATATGGTCACGCCTTTTGCATTGGTGCCAGCCGCTGATGATACTTGACACCGGAATTCACTAGATTTCTGTTAAGAACATCCAAAAGATATCTCAACTTTTTACATTTTGATAAAAAAATATATTTTATTCAAAGCACTACATAACGTACCTGTACGTTATAAAGCTTGAGCACGCTTCCCGCAGGGAACAGATCCTCCCAGACCTCTCTGCCTGGTGCCATCGGTAGCAGCGTCCTCTCTCTCGCCCAACTGAAACCGAGCGCGCCGTGCACTCGCCCCGCTCCCGCCAAGCATGTTATACTCACGTTGTCACCCTGTCACATATTTAAATTAATACTAATAAACTGTTCCATATTTTAATATTCTAGCGCGACATGGTTGAAGGAACGTGAAGGCCAGCTAAGTACTCAAGCATGTCGAAGAAGTGGAGTAGGAATTCATGTGCTTCGCAAATAGCGTAGTCGGGTAAAAGCCAACCGACTTGAACATATTTATGAGTCTGAAGTTCAGCCTGCCAGACGGGCTGTGAGTGGCTATCAAGAATATCATTGTCTGTGACTAGCGCCATCGAGGCCCTCAGCACAGTATTCCTCAGAGAGTCGGCAAATGTCTTTGAATACTACCACCATGATTTTAATGCTAATTTATTACACCGTAAAAATACCTGCGCAACATCATTTAAAATAAACCCGCACACCGTACGTTTACAGAGTATCATAAGATGGAGCAATTGGTTCGAAAACCAATTCAAATGAAGCTAGAACTACTACTAATCTAGGCGCGTTGGTCTCCTTACATTTTATATGGCAGCTAGGCTTGTAGAGCTACACTTGATAAACGCCACGCGACGCCACACGACGTCGTTCTACGTACAAATCAGGCGAGTTACACGTCTGTGTCGGTCTAATGTAGCTCTAGCTTACTACTGCACAGTCGGAAGTTTTATTGAATCTGTATTTACACAACCCCGACTAAGCGAGGACACCTGCAACTAGTCTAGATTGACTCACCTTATTAACAGTGATAGTGTGAGGTACGAGCCGTATATCGGGTGGGCTCAGCACCGTCAGCCTTAGCGCTCTACATCGTCTCCTGCCAGCATCATCTGCTGCACATGACCACTTGCCGCTATCAGGCCTCTTCGCTTCTGATATGCCTAACACTGACATGCGACGACCGAGCGCGTCTTCTGACACCGTGCGCGTCCAAATGTCTCTGAAAATACAACTCTCTGAAAATGGCACCACTTGTTGTCTGTAAGCGTAAGCTGCTTATTACTTACTGTACTCGTAGCGCTTTATAAGATGAATATTGTATGTTTTATTCATATCAGACTCTCCATATTTGCTGAATCCATTTATGTCGTTTTCATCTTACATTTGAATTTTTATATTTTTGCATGTTTTTTTTTTGTAATTAATAAGCTCAAAAACTATTAACCCATTTGTAAAATTCTTTCACTAGTAGAATGCTACTTTATCATTGAGTTACATAGGTTTTATTTTTTATATTTACGCGGGCAAAGTCGCTTGTTATAAAAACTGAACAAATAACACTCCATTTTTAGAAAGTCGTGTAAAAAGAAACTATCTGACATGCGAGTGTTAGTAATTGGGCAACTAATTGGTGTGATTAATTAACAGTTGCCAGTAATAATTATATGGACGTTCATTGGTACCGGGACTGCACAAGCGTGTTTATACTTTTGGGCTCGACGTCCTGTATATTAGATAGCATCAAAGGGACTTTTATTATTTTATTTACCTCGTAGTGCCGTTGAAGTTTATCTTGATACCGTCTTTGTACCACGTGAAGGCGATGTTCGGAGATCCATACGCCATACATGTCAGTATAAACTCCGAACCCTCCCATATTTCTGGACGATGGTTCACAACTAAAGTCTGCAATAAGGCACTTAATTTAATAAACTATGAATATGAATTTTGCAAAGCTTTGTCATAATTCAAATTTTATTTTATTTTGACAAAGCTTTGCAAAATTTATAATCGTCATAATAAATAATAAAAAAGTCACTAGAGTGAGCAAAAAGTTTAGAGTCTAAATAGTCGTTTTTGCTCACTGTTTAGAGACTGAGACTGTTTAATTACGCAAAACTTTAGAGTAATTAAAAACATGATTTTACTTAACTCTAAACGAAAACTTGTGAATTTATGTGTGACTTTAAAAGTAATATAAGACATATTATTACTACTAAGTTGTATTATTTTATCAAAGTTTAACAAAAATTGCGAGTGAAGAAGCCTTAAGTTCTAGAATATATATATAATTACAGTTTCTACTGGGGTACATACTGATTAGACAATGGGCAACAAAAATTCGTTTGTGCGAAAATTGCCCTTACCCGATCATAAAATGCTACACATTGGCGAAAAGGCATAACTCTTATTCATATCTCTGTACCTTTCCAGTCTATTTGGTTAATTCTGTATTTATTTATTTAAACTTCATATACAGTGGTGGTACATAGGTGGACTTAATGCCACAAAGCATTCTCTACCATTCAACCATTGGGTTAAAAAGACAATACTGTGGTAGGTGTGCACAATAAGTAAATAACAGATATTATTGAAATAGAATGTAGTATCGTATGAAGGATTTTTTGATATATCTACCGTTCTAATATTGACTAGTAAATCCGATACGATTCATGTTGCTCACAGAATAGTTACGACCCATTTGTGATACACGTGGAAGTTTTTTCTGAGGAAAAAACTCCCACGTGTTCTGATCTGAGGATCAGAAAGAAAATAGGTATGTCTACTGCTGTTTACTCTTCATAATGCTTTTATGATCAAACCTACCAAATAAAATATACGTCTGTTAGCAACACTAAACAGACATCATGGTTGGTAGGGAACGTCTCGTTGGGCCGACTGGGGATTACTCAAATCAAGCATATAATTTCACTATATCCATGTAAGTTTGGTTAGGCAATTGAACAAATGGCGCAGATAGACCAATAGTTTCACATTAAGAAAAACCAGGCAAGTGCGAGTTGGACTCGCGCACTGAGGACTTACCTATAAAAACAGTTCGATTCCCGAATTGACTTACGAAGATTTTTCCAAATCACAAAAAAAGTATTTCTTTTTTGTGACGTAACTGCAAATTTACATTTTTCAGATTTTTCCTATACTTGTACTATAAGACCTTGTATCATGCTAAATTTCAGAATTCTAGGTCAACGGGAAGTACCCTATGAATTTGGATTCACTTGAGAGTGTCGAAATATATGTTTTAGCGACATAAACGGCCGTATCTTTTTTTTTAGTTAACTTAGAAGTTTGATTTGTTCACAGCTTCAAGGGGCCCCAGACTTGAGTATATGGTTTTAATTTCAACTCAATACCTCTACGCGTTCTCGAGATAAAGGGTCTTGACAGACAGACAGATAGACAGACAGACAACAACAAAGTGATCTTATAAGGGTTCCGTTTTTTCCTTTTGAGGTATGGAACCCTAAAAATTGAGACGAATTGTTCAACACAAGGCTATAGTGAAGTTAATTTCCCAAACACAACATTTACATCACAATTATAAGTTGGGAACCTATACTTTTCTACTCTTACTCACTACATAGATACTGGAATTCAGCACATTCCATACTTTGTGCTATGTGATGGATAGATAGATACTACTACTAATACTACTTAAAAAATAATCAAGCGGAAATTCCCCAAATTTCCTGAAGGGCTCTTAATTCAATTCGCTGCGTTAATTATTGCGTCAAGATTGATGGCGTCATTATGGTCACGAGTCTTGGGAAGTGAACAAGAATATCTTCTTTCCTTGAGTTTTATGTCGACTGAGTAATGACGAAAAAACAGGTACTCACCTGTAAGCTGAGTGCTGGTTGCATGAGGAAATGCGTGGTAGACGCGCGGAATGTGCGCATACGCGCCAGTGCTGCGCGTAGTGCGCCCGCCTCGCTACGAGCGCCCCACATGCGTACCCACAGACTGCGCGTACCACGCTCTCCCGCCACGCTGACACACACATATCACAAGCAATGCAAAATCTTCGACTACAACGCGTAGGTGTACGTCATGGCTTCTGTATCTCGAATATTTTTTAAAAGCCACAACACGAATTTTACCATGTGGACTTTTCTATTTTTCAGTACACGTCATGGCTAGAGACGAGAAAAAATATTGATACTTTTGGAATCGAATACTTTTCTTCCGATGCTGAAACTTCTGACTACAACTCGTAAGTCAAGGCTATTACTACTAGGACACCACTGCTTCAGATACACCAGCCCCCCTAGCCAAGTTTCAATCGTTTCGTTCGTGCCGAACGCCTCCACGTGACTGAGCGTTGAGATGACGTCAGAACAAAGGAATCGGAGGCGTGGCCTACTCGAGGCGATCGGCGCGACCGATATTGTAACTTGGCTAGGGGGGCAGCACAATTCAGTGTACAGTTACTTACCTTATGTTAAGAATTTCTATTTCATCTTCCAGTGTTATATTTGACGCCTTTAAATAGCTTCTTAACTGAAAGGATAAAGACAGTGTTTACAAATTTCTTTTCCATTTGAAATATAATTGTTCTGCAGTATTATTACAAGTATTTGTTTTTATAAATACCTGTTTTTTCACTTCTTGAGAAATGTTATTGCTTGCTTCATTTACTACTTCCAGTCTTGTTTCAAATCGTGCTGATGCTATGAACATACGAAGTATATTAGGCAGACGCTATTATTTAGTAGCTATAGTACTCGTATCTGCTAATTTTATTGTACCACCGCAACCTGGCAAAGAGATACTCACAGACATCTGTATCCTTTGGATTACAGTCACAAGCTGTTCCTTCTTTACAAGTTTCAGCACATTCTTCGATACCGCATTCTGTTACAAAATTTACAGAGTTAACATTGCCGTATCCGATTTTGGACATTACTTTTACTACATACCTAACTCAAAAAAAAATAATGTACTATGTGAGCTCCACAAATTAATGTGCGATTATCGTTTGTTTGACAAAATTATACTGCGCGTGACTCTTATTTTGCACTGCACGCATGTGTGACGCTGAAGCTCGATATCTCCCTAGTGTCACAAACGATTGTGCGAAAGTAATTCGAGACTACGGTAGTGTGACCAACAATAGTGTCACCTACTAGTGTGAGTACTGTAATTCGACAGTAGATTGGTGTAGTATTCAGGGCTCCTATTTCTAGGTGGTTATAAAAAAATAACCATGAAAGCTAAAGCAGGAGCTCCGCTTCGCTTCAATCTTAACCTTCTAACCTGACCTGTCTAACTAAAACATGTTAATTTTTCAAGTCACACTAGAGAAATGCCGAGATTTAGTGTTTCGCAAAAGCATGCATTCGAACTATGGTGAGTTGTAGTGTAGTTTTGTCGCTCCAGCGTTAATCGCAAACCTATCTTTCGAGCTCGTGCAGTAGGTACACTTGTAATTTTTAGCAAATTCAGGGGAGACGATATTATTTGTACTTAATTTTATTGTTTTTTAAAATTCAAACTTCATTTATATTATATTTTCTTTAAGAGTATAATTAAAATACAAAATTTATAACAAAATTAAATTAGGCGGTTCAGTAACTGAAAGTTCCCTAATCTTGAATTGTACTGGCAACAAAGTTTTTCATTCCTTTGTAATCCTAATTAATTTGTTTGAAAACGTCGCATTATTTTGGAAGCGTCGTAATGGTGATAGATTGTGAGAAATTTGAGGTTGTTATATGCAGAAATGAGGATAGAACCGCAAATGGACTGTTAATTTATGAAATTACGGATAATTAAGTAATTCGAGTTAACACTCGTAAATTAGATAGGTCTGTATGTTCACGGTGTAGGCTATGTGTATTTCAAACGTTAATAAAAAAATATACAGTGGGCAGTTAAGAACCTAATTTGTAACAAGCAGTGCTGTTTTTATTTAACTAGAATTGTAAAACATTAAGTAATATCTCACCAGGTGGTGCTACGTGCGCCTCGCAAAGATCTCCCGTGTAACCCGGTGCGCAGATACAGCTGACTGCAGCCGGACCCAGTTGTCTGTCACCCAGATGTAAAAACGCCCAAAAAATGATTTTTTAAAATATTTTTGGGATAGTCGACATTTAATGTTCACTAGGAAATGCTTATTTACTAAACGTATTCTATCAACAGTAAAATGTTCCCGAAATTCATAAAAAAATATGTGACCTACATT
Source organism: Mythimna vitellina (assembly GCA_949316375.1). Lineage (NCBI taxonomy): Eukaryota > Metazoa > Arthropoda > Insecta > Lepidoptera > Noctuidae > Mythimna > Mythimna vitellina. The sequence continues at coordinate 7,306,876 of OX438703.1, read as the reverse complement.
ACATTTTTATTACTTTTTTACCCTTTTTTGTTCCAGAACAAATATAATTTGACGACATTAAGGACACATGACACAAAAAAAAGCATTGTTTTAAATACTAAATGGAATCCTTGTAAGGTAAAGGGATATTTTTTTTTAAAACAGAATACCACACAATTCCAAGCAAGCACATTCATGAGACAGCTCTAGCTATTAGTTACGAGCGTGAGCAGGATGAATATCTTCATACTAGTAACATATTATGCATAGGAAACTGTATTGTATTGTGTTTAAAAAAATATCACCACATTACTTATATTACCAATATATCTCCCTTTACCGTATACATTTATGTGGCCCAGTCTCCAAAAATCAAAAGAAAATATTATTTTTGTACAACTTTCTTTTTACTTCTTGAATAAATTTATTGCTTCTACATTTTATTATTGCAGATCGAAAAAAAAACCAAATTGATGATATCAGCTTTATGCTGAGCTCACCTGCAGGTGCCGCCGTTCTTACACATATTGGAGGTCTTTGGGCACAGCGGGCCTTCTCCGCAGTCCGCTCCGGAGTAACCCTCAAAACACGAACAGTAGAACTTCCTACGATGCAGAAAATATTGCCAAGCTAAGTAAGATATCTTAAAAACATTTTTTTTTTGCTGTGATGTGTCGCACAGCAAAAAGATTTCTTTCGTATCAAAGTTTTTTGTTGTATACATAGATCAGAACATAAGAACATAGTGACATGCACTATATTTTGTTAGTGATTTTGATAGGTTTTTTCGCGGTTGCACTTATTATCGCTTACATCAAATACCGCTACCGTGATTTTGCAAAACTATTTGTAATCATTTACCTACCCCCTGCACTTACCCCAATTCATTAGGATCGGTGCAGTATGACTTTTTTTATTTTACTTCGTTTGCCTTCATTTCTATCGTGACCTCTTTTCTTGAGATTCATTTTTCTACATATTCTCAAAGGTACATAAAGTACGTTTCGTGCTTTTACAATGATCGTTAAATTCACAAAAAACTTACTGATAATCATGTGTGGCGAGGCAATGACCCAGCAGCCGGCACTCAACGGCGCTGCATGAAGTGGCTCCTGGTGACTGCGTTGCTGCTCGCACCTCATACGTCACATTAAACCCGTACACGGACAGAAGTCCCAGCGCCCTAAGCTGTGTGCCCTCTAGCCTGTCCAGGGTCAGCTCCACCACCAGCACTGGACTCTGCACCTGGGAAGAAGAATTAGAGTAACCATGTTGTTTCTTGCCGGTTCTTCTCCATAGGAAACGACCAATTGCGACTGTGCACTAGCTTCTCTCGTAAGTGCCCATGTAGACTAACTGAACTATTTGAACTTTGGAAGGATTAACCCTTAAAGGCAATATTGTATACTCAGGTGACTGAATTTTGAGACTGTATTTTTTTCTAAACGCAACAATGTTCATAAATCATTTAATAATATCTCTGTTTCATGCTACAAATACATTGATGATTTACAAAAGATACGTAATTCATTTGCATACAAGACACGTTTAAGCAATATTAAAAATTTTCCAGGAAAGTAAACACAAAATTATTACCTTACTTACAAGGAAAATATATAATAAGTAAACTCGACTTTAAACATCATGTTGGCTCAAAGCGTATTAAAAGTCAACAACATTATTTTCTCCTTCTTCTGTACTGCAACTTGGTTAGGTTAATAATAATTACAGTAATATGGTCATTAACCTTTTCCTCAAAATGAGCCGCTCGAGGTAGCAACAAGCACAATTTTCTCACTCATAATAACAATCTGCGGTTATTTGTCTGATTTTCCTGTTTTTCCTCTTCGCATAAAGTTTTTAAGGATGTTAATGTACGATTCCATTTTCTTACTCAGAGTAGAATTAGCAGCAAAATTGCGCGCTTATTTAAAGACTAGCTTTTGCCCGCGACTTCGTTCGCTTAGAAGTCGAAAATGGTTTTATTAGGTTTTTTGAGATACGAAAACATGAAATATTATTTTCGTCGTATGTGGACTGATGGATGGACTGTATTGAATTGTATGGTGACCGATATTGTATCTTAAGATAAAATATTATAGTATCTTAGCCGTGTGCAGCGCCCCTTAGTGAAATCCACTGCGGTTGACCTAACCTACGACAAAGTTACAATTTGCGGTAGGTACAGTAATCGGGTCTAGGGATCGAACCGCAAAATGAAGTTTGTTTTTTATTGTATATACTTTTCCGGGATAAAAAGCACCCAGTGTGGTGCCCCGAGATATTAAAGAATAATTATACCAAGTTTCATCGTAATCGAACCGGTAGTTTTTGCGTGATGCCTGAACAAACAGACAGACAAAACTTTTTTTAATCACATTTTTTGGTTCGGTGTCGGTCTTGCCAACACCCTCTTCCATTTATTTTTTTTGATATTTTCAATGGACATAATTTTCACTTCTACAGATTTATTATAAGTATGGATATAAAGTCTTTAATAGTTTGAGTAAAATAACTAAAATCAGTGATTGGTACTGAAATATTTAATACAAATAATTATACTGCACTTAACCCTTTGCAATAAGATTAGAAATAATAATAATAATAGTGAATGAACAGTGGTCGCCGAGTGGTAACGGCCCCGACTTACAAGTTGAAGCTCGCAAGAGTCCGCAGACTTGAGTTTTAATTTTGACTCGATACCTACAAGCGTTCCCAAAATAAATGGTCTTGCCAGACAGACTTCCTTTTGAGGTACGGAACCCTAAAAAATTGATTATAATACCAACTATTTACTGCAGCTACCGTGTATCATGCCACCAACGCAATAAAAGTCAGAGTCGGTTGAATGGACATTACAAAAAGGTGTGTTTAAATTTCAAATCTTAATGCGAACGGAGTATAGAAGAAAGTACTTAAGGACCACTTCTAGTACTGTTTTAGTGGATGTGGTACAAAAAATGAAACTTACTTGAAGCCACTTGATTTTGGTAATGTTGTCATCGGTGACGGTGAGCGCTCTCCTCTCGCCCAACTTGTAAGACTCGTCATAATACATGTACTCAGTGAACGTCAACCCAGTGGTAGTGTACTGCTGAGTGAAGTATATCGAAATAGTCCCATTCACTATGTCGTGTTCTATTATCCATTTACACTTGATTGGGACGGGGAAAGGGTTGGGGAAGTTTGGTGTTGTGATCGTGCCCACGTGTCGCTTCAAGTGTCCGCCGCAGGTTAGTGGTCCCTGGTGCTCCCTGTGGCGCTGTTGTGCGCGCGCGTGCTCAGTGGCCACACTGAGTACTGCGAGGCCAAGTAGGCGCCATGTGACAAGCCTGGAACAACCAAACATAATATTTTACATTAGTATTTCTGTGATACCAATTGTATATTGGGGCTCATTCGATGTGTTGTAGTTACAAATGAGTTTTCGTCTACGATTTTGTTCGCGTAAAACTATGTAAAAACACTACAAAAACTCATAGAAACATATCATTCTGTGCTTGTGATTAATTCTGAAAGGATCCTATTCATTTATTTTGTACGGCGACCTGTGAAAGTGCCTGGGTAGTACAGAAAAAAATCGTGTGAAGCGAGAAATGACGCCAACTAGCGTAAACTCAGATTGAAATGTTGGTATCGGCAACATTACATTATACTGTTAATAGATGGCGTCGCTGTGCTTCAAATTATTAATGCTTAATTAATGTTTATTTTTGTACTTTCTTTTTGTTTCTTCAAACACTGAAATAATTTATAGTTTCTTTTAAGCAGATGAAGATATTAAAATTGAATATCAATTTATAAATATTTGATTATCTATGTGTTAGTTTTCAAACTTGAGAGGGTAGGTTGAATATGGATTTATAAATAATAACTAGTAGGTAGTATAAATAATACTTAGACCAGAGTTATGACATAGCTCAATTGATTGTTCGCTAAGTTAATTTCGATTATCTCGTTCCAGAACTTTTCGTTGAATTTTATTTTTAACCAGGTGTATTGTCTACTTATTTTACCAAAATGTATAGATATGCATTGTTGGATTTAGTAAAAAGAGCTCAAATAATTGCTATGCATAATCAAGGCAAAAACTTGTCAGGAATAGCCAGAGAGACCGGTGTAAACGTAAGTAGATTTTTTTTCTTCTTTTATATAACAAAAACCTCCTATATAATAATCATTATTGGGTATTATATATTTCTGTTTTATTGTTGCAGAGAAAAACAGTTGCTCTATGGGTAGGACTAGAAGAAGAGGGTTCTTTGGAGGAGGGATTTGAAGAAGAGGGTTCTTTGAAACACCATAAAAGAGCCGGCAGATTAAAACTAATAAACATGTTGCAGCGTCAAACCATGATAAGGGAGGACGAAGAAAATGGACGTCTGCCGATGAACCACTATGCTGATTTATTTGACACAAGTGTTGACACTGTTCGTCGTGCTCTTCACACTTAGCTAAAAGATGCATTATCGGAGGCATGTTGTGAAATCCTTGCTATATGGATCACATAAACTTTGATTAGAGTAGTGTCATCTTTACTGATGAAAAATCTTTTAAGGCCAGTGAACACGGTCGGTTATGTTTGTGGCGTCAAGATGATAAATAATTATAATGAGACCTTGTTATGTGTGTTTAACTTAATACTCGTATTTAAAACAACTTAAAAAAGTTATGAACACTTGATATATCTTTGTGCAATTTTATAAGTTATAAGTTTGTTTGTTAAGGTTACATAAGCTTCAATCCTCTTTCCAATTTTGGAAACGAATACTTAAGCTATGGCCTAAATAAGAAGTTATATATAATATTATAATCTTATTCGGTGATTAATAAACGGTGATTGTTGAATTTGAATAAGAAATTGTAAGAAATAAAAATATTATTTTTTTAATAGTGCCTTTTTGTTTGATGAGCCTGTTTACCTGCATTTTTTTCGTTTTGCTGAGTAACTACCCACTTGAATATTATATTTGGTAGCTTTGATATAATATTCCTACCGATTTATTTTGTTTGTTATTCATAACTTACAAAAAGTGTGAGTACTACGTGAGATTCGAACTCACGGCTTATTGATTTACGCATCTATCTGCACATGCTAAACCACTAGGTCAACTTGACTCCAATTTAAATGATGAAATTATGAACTACAGTCAGTTGTTTAAGATAAAATGTCTATTTTCCGTCAGACTAAAAGTCAAATTTATACTTTCTGAGATTGCTTTTGGACGCCACTTAGCTGTGAAGAAACCAACGCCATCTAGTTAAATTTTCGAAAACTTAAACTTTAACGTGCAAGGGAAAATAGGCGTTAAGGTATCCAAGCACTTTTACTGGCCTCTGTACATATAAAAAGGTTGAAGGCCATAACGTCAATTACATTCGATAAATATGTTATATATTATTATCAGATTTTATGAACGTCAACGAGGTAGTTTGTAACCTTCCTAGCTAAAATGTAAATAAAGTAACAACAAAACCATTCAGAAAACAATAAAAAACATTCAGTGCTAAACAAAATTGTGATGTCCCTGTCTTGTCTTTGTTCTTGCAGATGTCCTGCAGTGTTCTGATTACGGCCTCCAGCGCTTTTCCATTTGCCGTAGTGTATTCATTCTATACGATTAAAACACATGGTTCTAGTAAGTATTGCGTGAATTCCTACAACAGGCCTTTTGTAACTGTATAAATTGATTGGAACCTTAAACATAACGCGAGCTATGAGAACCAGAAGAAGAGAGGAAGTGATTCTGGAAGACGCTACTACGATAGCGATTTTACTTACCCTCGTGGGGCCTTACGATAACTTATTAAGATGTCAATCGTGCGAACGAGAAAAACGTTTGAAACTATACACCCTATACATCCTTATTTTTTAATTAGTACAAAAAATGGGCCCTTTGCGTACCCATTACTGATCATATTTACGAAATCCCAAAATTGTCCACAAAAATTTGTCATAATTAGTAAATTGATAATTGAATCAATTATTCATAAAAATTGCTACTGAAAAATACCACGCGCAGTGTTTTTCTATTGTTTTTCATTCATTAAATCAATAGCCTGTACAATATTTCCATAAATTGAGTGACATTTTAGGATATAAACAAACTGTAATAACTTTGCTGTTTATGAATGTTATTTATTGAGACATTACTTGGATAATAAAGAAACTTTTTCTAATAAGCCCTTTAAATATTTGTACTAATTAAAAATTTGTGGTGTATAGCTCCATAACTTTAACAGTTCAGTTTAAGTCGTCAAATGGATCGCATTAAGAGCTAATTAAGAGTAATAAATAGTAGATTGACATTCAGGCGGTTAAGAAAAACACTAGCTAAGCCCAATGCTTTGTAGGCCGCTGTTAAGTAATGTCATCAGACTGTAGTCTCACAATTAGTCACCACTCGCCGTCAAAAAATACGAGTAAATTAAAACAGAAATCATCTGGATGTAAACATATGGCTGCATGGAATGTAGAATACATTACATCATCAACTGTTCTAAGAAACGCAAACGACATTGGGTCCCATACTGTAAATCAATAATCGCAAATAATAACACTATCCGTGAGACCAAGTTCTATTCAAGAGGTATGTATCTAGTGGATGAACAGCAATATCCAAGAAATTTTTATTATAAATTTGCTCTATTTACTATGTTCTCAAGAGTATGCAATTCGACATACATTTTCATTGTTTTTCATACAAACGCTCTTACACGATTATGACGTTATTACACATTTTTCATGAGATATTTTGGAAACACGGTATCTTGTGGATACTATCTAGGCTTCTATTGAAATCGATTTGTAAATTTGTGTAAAACTAATCCTTTAAAGACTTGTGAAAATCTGCTATTTTGCATGAATTTCGACGTCATAATATACTCAAAAATTAAAAAAGTCTAAAAATATAACAATAGAAACCTTGCAAATTTAATAATGATTCTGAATTACAATATATTTAAAAAAAAAAACACGTATTTCCTGGAACAAGTTTTGTGGAATATTCGAGTAAATCACGGAATTACCGAATGCTAACAGAGTTTTCAATTATCTCAATTTTTTCGCATTGCGTCTTCGTCAAACATCGCGTTGGATGAAGTAACATGCTTTGACACCATGCTCGATATTGACGATAGGCGAGTGAAAAATGAGATTCTTAATTAAGTCCGACAGCATACTGTTCTCATAATTAATAAGGTCTTCAGCAAATAAATTTCAACCTTATTCCTCACTGATAACATTCAAACTGTTGCTACAATAATGCCATAAATCAGATGCAGACAAATAGAGTGATATTGTGGTTATATTTTTTTTATAAAGCCAATATCAATAAATAAATAAGCCCATTAGGTAAAGCCATTTGTTATTCAGGCCTCACAAAAGGGCTCAGTCATATGGAGGCCCAAATATTTATAGAGCAGTAGGCTTTCATGTATTCATTTTCCAGTTTATTGAATGATAAGGCATATTGAAGATTTTCCGGGTAGCAGTTTTAATTTAAACGTTGTAGACATTCCCGAGCTTTGAGAATATACGATTATTCATTTTATGAGATATACGCGTAGCATAATCAGCCTTATAATTTTCCCACTGCTGGGACGCAGAACTCTTTTCTAGTAGAGGGAATGGGTCATAATCCACCATGCGGGTCCAGTACGGATTTTTGGATGTCACGTCTTCGATTTTTTTATTCTAAGGTATGCCGGTTTTCTTACGATGTTTTCCTTCACCGTTTCAAGAACAGTGGTGATGAAATAAGTTACACAAAGTAATGTACCTGGCCGAGTTTGGACCCATGATCTACCACTCTTATGTCGGGGCCGTTACCACTTGGCTAGTACTGCGCATTGGAGACAGAACGACGAAAATAACCTAAAAAATAAAATAATCAAATTTAAAAAATAACATAATCGTTTGGTACTTTATTTTGAATTGATATAAACCAGTGCTTCACTGCGATCCCACCTGATGGTAAGCTGAGATGCAATCATTGATGGTGAGCCTATTCACTCTAGCCTTGAAGACACCTAAATTATAGTTGGACGGAAAGACCGCAGCAGGCAAATTGTTCCAGTCCTTCGATGTATGCGGTATAAACGACGAAGCGAAACGCTTAGTCCGGACCGTTGAAGTTTCAACAACGTAAGGGTGGATACTCGCCGTACGTCGGGTTATCCGATGGTAGAAAGGAGATGGCGGAATCAAGACATAATCCATATTATTTAATGCATTAGTCTACTTTCCGCCAATTCGTAGTAACTTTTCATTAATTCAGTTACCTTGTATTTTGCACAATCAGTCGACATCAATCTTCAGCGTTTTCCGCTGAAACTAGCGGGTAATGCATCACGGTTTATAGCTGTACTAAACTGCTTTAGCGAAGACTTTGGAAATTGCATCAGACATGTTAGTTTATACGTTTGCAAATGTGTAATTTATTTAAGTTTGAAGAAAATAGCTCACTTTCTTATTCCTTTATTTTTAGGGTTCTGTATGTACAAATGAAAGTAGGATTATGATATCACTTATGTGTCTGTTTGTCCGTCTGTTATCAGTTAAAGTACTTGACATATTATCTTGATTAATTTTTCAAATAATAAAGCGTAATTGATCGACATAGTAGCATAGCAGCCTTTTAATGTTTCCACTGTTGGGACTCAGCCCTCCTGTCTAGGAGAGGTAATGGGCCGTAATCCATCACGCGGGCCCAGTGCGGGTTAGTGAATGTCACATGTTTTGGACATATTGATCACGTGAAATTGGAGACAAGTTTAAAAGGTGAAACCTACCAGCAAGAACTACTTAAATCTAATTTTAAAAACTCTAAATATTTTTCATTCAATTGAATTCCTCTGAACATAATAAAATGCTTTCTTGGTCGGGAAACTAACTGAATAATGTGGTAATGTGGTCACGAGAGTACCGCTACGTGATCACGTGATGGTACACCTGCAGCATTGTACGTGATATTGAGGTGAACGGGAGGTAATGAGGAACCTATTACTTAGAACTGCGGCAATGGAATAGGTGCACCCAACACGTTTAAACCACCCAAAACGTATAAAGAGCAGCAAGGAAGGAAAAGGTACATTCAGACTGGAAACCGCACTAATATTTTTACTGGTCTGATGGTCTAGTGGTTAGTGACCCTGACTGCTATGCCGGAGGTAGTGGGTTCGGTTCCCACCCAAGACAAATTTAATGTTTGTGTGACGAACGTCCATTAGTTCTGTGTCTAGGTGTAATTTGTCTATAATATGTATGTATTTAGAAATATACTAGCTGTTGCCCGCGACTTCGTCCGCGTTAACTTAGTAAAACTGTACAATCATTCTGTGCTTGCAATTCATTCTGAAAACCGCGTATTCCGAAAGCATCGCAATTATTTATTGTACTTTAACATAAAACGGTTAAAGGTCAAAACGCAAATTACCTTCAGGAAACATGTTATATACTCGTCCAGATCCAGATGCATGAACAATATAAAGTCAATAAATAGAAAGAGTATGTATGGGTCATAGCAGTTGGCATTTCTGCCTACCCCAAGGAACAAACATACATAAACGAATGCAAAAGACATTAGTTTATGTATGTTTCTGGTTTATGTTCTGATAAAACAACATTGTATGATTTTAAACCCTCGCCACAGTGAGCACGTCACAATCGCACCGGTCGTCACTCCTCAAAGACAGGCATTAGTCTTTGAGGAGTGACGACAGAGGCGTCACGACATCCTTTCTTTATGCAGGACTCACCTGATGTGGATATTCCGGAAGGTATCTGTATTGAATTCTGCGGGAAGAAACACTCAGATCTCACCATTATGCAGATCGTCCAGAGAATACGATGGAGTATACGGTGGAAGTCAGTCCCGTTTGGTCGGAACGCTGGCGCCACCATGTCCTCGTGGGGGCAATTGGTGGAGAAAATGTCAACCAGTAGCCTCCTTCAGTGAAGGACTACGATCAAAGAAGGTGGGTTCCCAGCCATTGCGAACACGGGACTGCGGTGGTGCCGTCCGGCCGTCTGGTCAAAACAATCCTGAAGCGACGGCGCGTAGTATTCTACGCACGACTCAAAGAGATGTCAGTAAATGGATAGGTCCCTCTAGGGCTGATGTCTCGTAGGACTGCGAGATCATTCAAAAGAGTTACCTCCCATAACAATTTTCGCCTCAATAATGTGTCACTGAAGAGTTTAAGCAGTTAGACAGCTTTCGTTTAGGCAGTTTGTTTGAGCATAATTGGGACTGGTGTCCCTAACCTTCAGCTGGGTAACGTGCACTGATAGTTCAAAGTCTTAAGTAAATCCAAAAACTACCATCTTAATCAACTATCTTTCTCCACAACAGTACTTATGAAGAATTTGGGAGAGAATGCTTGCACTGATTGTTGCAGTTTGATTATTTTGGGAGTTACTTGTTCATTTACCTGTATTTTTTTTGGCGTGTATTCAACTGACGTCCCCGTATATCACACAAATGTTTTTTTGATAGTGCGAACTACCCTATGAAGTGTCTCCAACTTTTGAATGAATTTCGGCGACATCTTGTGCGTGTGTATTTCCGTCCAATCGAACTCGCATATTTATAGCCAAACCGAGAAATTACTGACGCCGATTGCCTCTGTGAGGACACGGCAGTTCACCCAAGCTGGATAGACCTCCACCACATACTACACTGGGTCCTCCGGGCGATTCGCAAAATTGTAATATCAGGTTACTTCCAACCGAATCCGGAAAAGTAACCGTTTGAAACACCCACAACAATCCTGAGCTTGTGCATCCATAAAACAATGAAATTACGGTAAACAAATGTAGCAGCCGATTAGTATTATCCCTGAGATTGGCCTCCCTCAGGGGGTTGTTCCAGTGTTGGTTACCATTCACTGCAAGAAGGTAACGTCCAGATGTCGACGTAAGGCTGCAAGGAATCTGAGATACATCATACGTTGTCGAACTATGATCAGAAAAACACATTCGATTTCGTTTTATATGAAGCCGTGACTGTAAATAATAAAACACGCCATTACCAGGCCGCAAGGTGCCATCATCCCGGAGGACACAGTGGAGCATACAGTGGAGGTGTGCCCCGCAAGGGCGTAGCACCACTTTGTCCTCGTGGAGGCAATCGGCGTCAGTGACCTCTCACGCCGGGCTCTGGTTTGGGCGAGATCCAGAGCGAGGAGTAATGGCAGGCGGTCGCCTCCTTCTGCAAAGCCGTAATGCTAGCGAAGGAGGAGGCCGCAAGCGTAACGAACGTCCTCACGCCAATCCGAGATTGGGGTCGAGCGATGGGTAGCTAGCCGTCCGGCCGTCCGGTCGTTGACCGGACTGAGCTCAGTGGTCAACAGCGCGTAGTGATCCACGTGCTCCTCAAAGAGATGTTGCAAAGAACAACTGAAGGACACAGGTGTGGATTTAGTCATTAAAAGATTGACACGCCCTCTCGCTCCTACCAGAGCGCGAAAAGTCATTGGATGATTTCCAACCTTAAAAAAAGAAAAAGGTGCCATCATCATCATTATCATTTCAGCCGAAAGACGTCCACTGTTGGGCATAGGTCTCCCCAAGTGTCGCCATAATGACCGGTCTATCCATCAGATTACGCGATCCTCACCAGGTTATCGGTCGACCTGGGGTACCAATGCAAGGTACTGTAGCGACATCTATCGCGTCACATAAGAACTAATCCTGAATCGCGCAATCAAAGTTCTCCGCGCGATTAGAACATATAGAACAGCCCGAAATCATCTATCGGGCAGTTGCAGCCCACCAGACATAACACCCCTCTGGTCGGAGGATCCTCCCTTTTCAATGGAGGTTTGCGGTACTTTACACTCTGTTCCACATACCTCCAAAGTACCATGTAATCCCTTCCGAAAATTTGGCCGTGTTATTTTAAAGTCCTATTTACTATTATCGCCTTTGGTTACAGTAAAAGTTGTTAAAAATGCCTCCGTCTAACACCAGTAGTTTTAAAATACACAATGCCATCTATCAAATTTAATATGAAGTTCAACTTTCATTGCCATCATTTTTTCTACTTTGAGTCTTTAGATGGCGTTGCGAGTTGCGTGTGGTGTCATATTTAACTTCTTGAAAACTTTAAATTCATACCGTTTGTATTTCATACGCTTTGTTTCATTGCGATTAAACAAAGCCTAAGTAATGTATCAAGTAACACAGAATTTTAATGTATAAAAGCCATCTAAATCGACTTTGACGACATTTTGCGTGATACGCACACAACTAAAAACTTCTAAAGATATATTATGTGTAGATATATAAAAAAATTTAAGTATGCAAAAATATATAAAAAAAATCTTATTTACCGTGAAAAAATAAAACCAAAAATTTCGCAAGAGAGCCACATGAGATTCGAACAACCTATAAATTATACGCAAGTCTAGATACGAAACCACTGCGCTACAGTCTTCGATGATGAAAATTTAAAATAGACGTTCTTATATAAACGTCATAATTGACTGGTTGGCTCCCTAACGATGATAGCGTGATGATTTTCGTTTTAGAAGTTAAATTTGCAGTTAAATGGAATAATGTAATATTACTGTACGTGATTTTACTCGCCGCTTTGATTTTATTATGTGTTTCGATTAGTTTTTACAAATTATTAAGAAGATATCGAAGAGAAATGTCAATTTTGTTTCGAAATAATGGTAAAAGTTAGTTTTATTACAAAAAAAAGGATAAAATAATAACAAAAATTTTACCTGTAACTGGGGATCGAACTCGCGGCAAATGTCGTTCAATACCTACATTTTCGATTATTGCTCACCCCCCATAGGACATAGCGTGATAATTTATAGCCTATAAGTTGCCCTGACCTATAAAGATTATGTATGCAAAATTTGGACAGGATCGGTTCAGTAGTTTTTGCGCCAATTAATACCATGGCAAAATAATTTTACTGTTTTATTATATGTATAGATAAGTATGTTTATCAGTTGTCTAGTACTCATAACACAAGCTCTGCTTAGCTTGAGACTAGACGGCGTTGTGTGATAGGTGAAAAAAAAAAATTATAAATGTGAAAGTATTTGAGTGTGTCTGTATGTTTGTTACTTCTTCACGCCCGAACATCTGAACGGATTTCGATGAAACTTAGAACATGTGTAGACCATTCATCGTCGAACGCATTGTCGCTTTCCATCAGGTGAGATAGCGGTCGAGCGCGTACCTATCAAGAATAAAAATAAAATAAAAATGTCCTGAAATAGCATACAGGATACTTATTGTCCTGGGAGTATGTTTCCTTGAGATCATTTTCTGGTATTACCACCAGGCGTATGGCAATGCACCACCGGTACATCACGGTGGTGATTCCACCTATACGCACAATACGTTTTGCGAACACATTCATTATACATACAGCTAAGGAGTGGAATTCCTTGCCGTAATCTGTGTTTTCTGATGGCTACAACCCGGGATTCTTTAAGTCAAGAGTGAATAGGTTACTTCTAGGTAAGCGTGCTCCATCGTCGACCGTATGGTCGCTTTCCATCAAGTGAGATAGCGGTCAAGCGCGAACTTATCAAGAATAAAAAATAAAAAAGCACGCGAGCAAAGCCGCTGGCAGCAGTCACTTAAGTTATGTTACTCTTATTGGTGCATTTATTTTAATATAATTTAATTCATCATCATCATCATCATTTCAGCCGATAGACGGCCACTGCTGGACATAGGCCTCCCCCAAATGTCACCACAATGAACGGTCCTGTGCGTCTCGCATCCATCGGATTCCCGCAACCTTCACCAGGTTATCGGTCCACCTTGTAGGGGGCCTTCCAACACTGCGTCTGCTGGTACGCGGTCGCCTCTCCAAAAACTTTCGGCCCCAACGGCCATCTGTATATTGTGTGATATTTTCATTAATTATTAAAAATGATGGTTCAAAACTCAAAATATCACAAAAGTAGAAATTAGGAAACCTCTCAGTGCTACCGGTAAGCCATATGAATAATTAATATTCCCATTTCGATCACGGGTCGAAGCAACATTAGTGCTTCATTGACTTATTAAACACGAATCCGAATCAAGTCAGCATAAATCGTAGCTATATCAGGAGTAAATTTAAAGGAAAAATATAACGTGAAACTGTGTGTACCCGTGATGGAACAAACTCTAGTACCTTATAAATAAAATTGCCTATCCCTTTGAAGCTCGGGTGTATAAATATTTGACAAGTCAATCAATCGAAAGCTATCAACTGTTTTACTATGCACAAACCTACGCTCGCGCCAGCTGGGCAAAAATCTATTTTTACCCAATAGATTTTTTTTTTAGGTGATAAAATCATCTAATGACGAATCTCGCTCTTGGGTGGAGCGGCAGATAGTGTCCAAATTTTACTGACTAAAAACCCACTCCTGTTCCTTCGGCCCCAGTAGGCTTTGACCCTGCGGACCCCTACGGTTGCTGCCATCTCCTTGAGGCGCGCGTGGAACAGTACGCAACGTCGACCATTTGGGCTCGGTCCGGATGGTTACCGGACGGTCGGACGGCGAGCTACCCATTGTTCGCCGTCCGTAAGCCTGCGCCTATGGTGGCCGGAAATCGGGATCGAAATCCTGGTGACGGTTGGGGCGTGAGGACCGTTGCCTCACACGATCGGCCGCCTCCTTGGTAGCATTACTGCTTTTCAGAAGGAGGCGACCGCCTGCTACTCCTCCTCGCTCCGGACCATGGCCTGTACCAAGGGCTGGCGCGAGAGCACACCGCCGCCAATCGCCCCCACACCCAATAGAACTCTGATTTTTTTGTATTTTTTTTTCAAGGGTTTTTATTTATTATTTATTTATCTAAACTTCATGTACATTTGTGGTACATAGACAAAAAGTAGAAACAAAATATGTTGAACGAGATCAGGCTACATGTTTTATAAGAGCGGTTATATAAATTGTAACTTTAAACAAACTCCATCAACTTGAAACAGTTTTTACTGCACATTTGGGGAAACGTCCGTTTCCTCGTTTTTAGAATAAAAGAGGAAGGAAAATAATATTAGTCGTGTTGACAATTTGCTAATAAAATTTCTTAAAGGAAATTATAGGGATTATCTAATGTAATGTGCAGAAATGCTTTATTTATTTTCGAGCCAAAATAAGTCTTCTTTTTTCGGTTTTGTTAATCAGTATGATTAAAAATATCGGTGGTTTCAGGATTCTAATTCAACGGAAAGTACCATGAAGGTTTAGTCTTCCTCGCGAGTGTCAAAATATACGCTTAAACGGATTATAAACGGACTTGCGAATTACATAGACTTAGAAATTAAATTTTTACACTGCTCAACATACACAACCCACTTGGATAATTACTCGAGTATGTATGTGACATTAATTTCAGCTTAATTCTCTACACGTTCCTGAGAAAAAGGATATGGACAGATGAACAGACGGACAACAATGAGATCTTATAAGAATTTGATTTTTGCCGGCCGACCCTAATCTTTGTTATCCATCTTGAAAACTTGTAAACCCAAGCTGCAAACCATTTTTCATTACAGACAGAATTAATAATTTTTTTAAGTGTATAAAGAAATTCGTGAAAGCCTGCAATAGAAAAATTAATTTCAATTAAATATTTTATTTTACAGTGGCCCAAGAAAGAAAGAAAGAAAAAGAGTTCCGTTGACTTAAACATACCGCATACCATAAAAAAAATCATTATCAACAACTATATTTGGGAAGATATGCGTCACATCCGCGCTAAACGGCCCACGCAGATTTTTTACATTTTGCTGTGTTTAGTCGCGAGGTCAAGTCAAAACTTGGAGTTTTTTATAAGAAAATTGTGTAAGAAATGAAAGCTTTTTAATTTTTCCTGAGTTTTGTTCTGCAAGAATGACTTCATAAAAAAAGTGGAAAATAAATTCATTGCTAATGTTTTCAATGCGAAAATTCTGACCAAAAACTTTTCTTCAAAACAAATTCACAATGAATATCTAAACTGAAGATCTGTGTGTTGTTGCGCTCCATCATTAGTTACTCTCAGTTGAAACTCAAACTCCAAGTCAATTTAACAGAAGTGGCTGTGGTCAGTTGAGTAGTAAGTGTAGTAAGTTGAGGAGTAAGTATTTGTAAAACATGTCTTAGACATGTTTTACAAATGCGTGTGAAATTAAAATGACAACGTTCCTTATAAATACGAAAATTACTCCTCAGATAACCAGCTCAAGTAATAAATCATTTTCTCAAGGGGAAAAAGTTTAATAATGATTGAATATCAAATAATTGGTTATTATGAAACATTATTTTCTATTAGAAACTAAAATCAGTTTTAACGTGTAAATTTGTAAAATTTTACGTAATTGAAACTAAAAATAAACAACAAAATGAGTAGTAACAAAGCAAGATACCGAAACAATACGCTACGGTGACATAATAGTAGTAACGAGCTCAAAAAAATATAAATATCAAGCTTTATTGATGCTATCCCTATGCTAGCTAATTGCTGAGACATCTCACTGCAAAATATATTTAGTTACAAAATAAAAGCATTTTTTTCTGCAGATTCATAATGCGGGTCTGTATCTAGGTCATGTCGTATGTGTGTGAGTTTACATGTTTGTGAACGCACCCATGATACAGGAATCATTTCTAGTGTAAAAAAATGTTTTTACCCGTTGTACACGCGCAAGGTGTACCGGGGCCCGCGGGAGAGGCGTGGGGAATAACGAGCGGCGCGGGGGGCGTTAGCAAGCTGCCTGCCGCGGCCGGCCATTCGACGACGACCAGGGGCCCAAGTCTGCTATTTTTATAAAGTCGTCATTCCAACACGATACCATTGTCATTTTGCTAAAAGTTCGTATCATTGGCCTATCACTGATCAGTCAATGATTTTGTGGTAAAATGACAATATCAAGCTGTCTCGAAACAAATTAAAAGCAATGACTGCACAATGACGTTCTAATGGTAGGTCACTGATCAAAGGAACTGTCAAAATTTTGGCAGTTATCCGCATACGTCAAATATTCACTTGTCATTATGTACGAGATTACCATTCTATGCCATTTCTTTTAATGGAGTGTCAGTGGTTTACCATTGGAAAGTCATAACGACGCCATTATATTAGCAGATTACCAAACTTATCAAAATCAACAATTATGAAGTCAATGATAGACTATCCTGACACTATTGTAATAGCAGACTTGAGCCCCAGTACCGGGTGCGCGCGCGTCTATAAACTGTGTTCCGCTCGGCTATTCTGTATCTTGAAAAAGTACCTATAAAATAAATCTTTACTAAGAAATTCGTGCGTCTGTTGAATCATCTCCCAACACCCGTAATATTATTTTCAATGTAAAACCGATTAGTTAAGTACAATCACTTACAGGTTCTGATTAGCTATCAGACGAATTGCCACTTAAAGTAATCTGTCTGATGTTTACTTTGACGATTAGTACTAAGTAATTGGTTCTTGAACGAAATAATATAGGTACTAGGTTTGTGAATCGATTGTCGATAATTATTATTATCCATTGGATCTAAATTCGATATTGTAGTCAAATTTTTGGAGGTAGGCGGAACAGAGAGTAAAGTCCCGCAAACCTCCAAATGGAGGATCCTCCGACCAGACGGGTGTTATGTCTGATGGGCAATTGCCTGATAGAAGATTTTGGGCTGTTCTATATGTTAAAATCGCGCGGAGAACTTTAATTGCGCGATGCAGGATTAGTTCTTATGTGACGTCATATTTGTCACTACAAATTAACAGTCCTAATGAACGTGATCCTTGCGAATTGTATCGTTATACGTCTTCAATCCGCCTTCTTCTGCGAAGCTGTAATGCTAGTCGCACGCGTGAGGAAACCGGACCGAGCCGAAGTTGTCAATGGCGAGTAGTGTTTTACGTGCGCTTCAAAAAGATGTCACTAAAATCATGGGGCCCCAGTAGGGCCGAAGCCTACTAGGGCCAAAGTTACCCGTGGTCTTAGAATGCAAAGGCAAATGAAGGAACATAGTAGTGGTTTTAGTCAGTAAAAATCTTCCGCCCTGCCCTAGAGGGGGCGAAGTCATTACATGACTAATTCCCATCTTAAAAAAAACTCTCGCAAATCAAATCAAAACATTTTCATTTTACATATTAGAATCTAGTGCTCGGTTCCAATTGGTCGTTTTCGATGGGAAAGAACTGGCAGGAAACTACATCGTTACTCTCACGAATGAGAAACGCTCTACGGTAACTTTTATTAGATGAATACGTACCTTAGTAGCGAGCTCATAAATCAGGGTCAGATGTCAAAGAACTTCGAGTATTAATTAAGCCACCTCAGAGAGAATGATTGTCAACAGTTACCTTAAGTTTACTCTTGTCTTGGTGAAATATTGGGACTGAAATTAGAAGATTTACCACTTTGAAGTCATTTAAAATTTACGGCCAAAACTTATATTTTAACGTATACTTTGAAACGGAAACTTAATTCAAACTTCTCTTGTTAATATTACACCGGTATTTTTTTTTTTCGTAATGAAATAAGTCAATGATTTATTTATACACTAGCTTTTGCTCGCGACTTCGTCCGTGTAGAAGTCGAAAATGGTTTTATTAGGTTTTTTGAGATACGAAAATATGAAATATTATTTATTATTTTTGTCGTGTCTAGTCCAATGAATTGTATGGCGAGGGATATTGTATCTTATGATAAAATATTATAGTACCTTAGCCGTGTGCAGCACCCCTTAGTGAACTCCACTACGGGTGACGTAACCTACAACAAACTTATTATTTGCGGTTGGTACAGTAATCGGGTCTAGGGATCGAACTGCAAAATTAAGTTTGTTTTTTATTGTATATACTTTTCCGGGATAAAAAGTACCCAGTGTGGTGCCCAGGATATCAAAGAATAATTATACCAAGTTTCGTCATAATCGAATCGTTAGTTTTTCCGTGATGCCTGAACAAAGAGACGGACCGACAAAAAAATTTTTAATCACATTTTTAGGTTCGGTGTCGGTCTAGTAACATGTACAGAATTTTCACTTCTACAGATTTATTATAAGTATAGAAGACTGTTTGGTGAGGTGCTTGTGTCAGGGTTCAAATATGGGAGCTCTTCAATGATTGATTGTATTTGTCGTACATTAAGTATTCGTTTATTATTACTAATAATCTGTGATTTACAATCTTGTAGGCGTATATTTAACTATTAAGAAAAAAACAAGTTTCTAAGCGCGCGCAGCCATGACCGGCAAAAATTAATGTGTGTGAAGTTAGCCGTCGTCGTAAGCGCCGTTGGTGCATGTCGTTCGCGCCACCTTCACGTCGTTGTCGTCTCCGCCGATTGCCGCCAGGTGGCGCGGGCGACAACATAGCCCCGGCCTTGGAAGCCGCAGGTTCCAACAGGGTCAGCAGGATGGCTCTTCAGGTACTGACCGCAGCGCTGGCAGCGGGCATATTTTTGAGAAAGCCCTGCGGGTGACTCCCGAAGCTGTGAGCAGATCAGCCACTCTCGAAATTCCGTCAGCACCAGGGTAAATTCGTACTATTCTTCCTAGTTTCCACCTGAATGGGGGCAGATTATCGTCTTTTATTAGGGCGAGTTGGTTAAGAGTAGCAGAATCTTGGTGAGTCTTCCATCTAGTCCGCGTCTGCAGCTCAGACACATATTCGGTAGCCCATCGCTTCCAGAAGCTTTGTCTCATCTGCTCGATGACGTCATAGCGCTGCAGGTGATGACTCGGTGTAGCAGTCAGGTCTTGGCAGGCTGGAGCGGTCAGTGGCCGGCCAATAAGGAAATGAGAGGGGGTAAGTGGTTGTAGGTCACTAGGATCTGTGGACAGAGCTGTTAAAGGACGGGAATTCAGAATGGCTTCAATTTGAGCTAATACGGTACTGAATTCCTCATAAGTGAGATTTGTACCCCCCACTACTCGTCGCAGGTGGTGCTTACATGATTTCACCCCGGCTTCCCACAAACCGCCAAAATGAGGTGCATACGGAGGAATGAAGCTGAATTTGATACTATTATTCGAAGCAAATTCATTAATATCTTTACTATTATTTTGAATGAAAGAAACAAATTCCTTTTCAGCCCCTACAAAATTCTTTCCGTTGTCTGACATAATCTCAGCTGGCTTACCCCTACGTGATATGAAGCGTTTTAGTGCGAGAATGTAATCTTTAGTTGAAAGACTGGTTACTAACTCAAGGTGAATAGCACGCGTACATAAACAAACAAATAAACATATATAGCATTTAGTAAGCCTAGCTCCCCTGCCCCGACGGTCCAGAATCATCACTGGCCCGGCATAGTCAACGCCACAGCGCATGAACGGGAAGCCAGGTTCCAGGCGTTCAGCCGGCAAGTTACCCATGAGAGGTTGTATTGTCTTCCCTTTCATGCGTGCGCACGTGACGCAGCCGTGAACAGTTTTCTTCGCGAGGTTTCGCCCTCCTAGCGGCCACCAAGCCTCGCGCACGGTAGCTAGCAGGAGCTGAGGTCCGCCATGCAACAATTGTTTATGTTCGTGTAAGAACAACAACTCTGTAAATCTATGCTTACTGCATAATAAAACGGGATGTTTTTTATTATTATCAAAATATGGCGAGTTACTCAATCTTCCGCCAACGCGTATTACTTTAAATTTGTCAAGAAAAACGTTTAAACCAATCATTCTTTTTGATTTTACTACCGATCGCTTGAGTAGATTACTATATTCATCGTGAAATGATTGTATTTGTGCGAGGCGCGCAAGCGTAACAACTGAGGCGCCTAACTCATCGACAGACAGCGCACCGGTTTTGCGAAGTTGTTTACTTGTACGTGTATTACTTATAAAACGCAGTACATAGGCCATCGCGCCCCGTAAACGGTTAAAAGATGAGAATCGATTAAAATTTATTAGATCAGTATTATCGATTGTTTTACTACACACCATACTAACATGCTGTGATTTTACTTCGGGCAATTGATTTTCATTTATTGTAAGATCAGTTAAATAATTAATTTCGTGTTGTTGTAAGAAGGTTGGCCCGTACCACCACAACTTATTAGTTTGGAGCTCGTTTAGAGGGAGACCTCTCGACACAATGTCGGCTGGGTTATCTTTACCGTTAATATGCGACCAAATAATGTCACCTGTGAGCTCATTAATTTGTGACACACGATTTTGTACAAACGTTTTTAGACAGTGAGGTGACATTCTGAGCCAACCCATGACTATGGTGGAGTCAGTCCAGAAACATATTTTAGTGAATGTCAGCCTCAACGAGTTAGTTATTTTCTTATACAACCGTGCGCCTAGTAACGCGCCACATAATTCAAGGCGCGGGATGGTACATACGGTTTTAACTGGTGCGACTTTACTTTTAGCACATAACAACCTTGTCACTACAGACGAGTCGTCACTGTAAGTACGTACGTACGCACAGGCACCGTACGCTTCTTGTGACGCGTCAGTAAAAATATGTAACTCGCGGCTATCTGTACATTCACTCATGACGTAACGAGGGACGCGAATAGTGCCTAATGAGGTTAAGCTTTGAATGAATTTATTCCATAAATATTCGATATCGCTTGGAACCGAATCATCCCAATCTATTTTACATAACCACAATTTTTGAAGCAATATTTTTGCTATAATTACGGTTGGCGATAAAAGACCCAGCGGGTCATAGATCTGTGAAATAACCGACATCATGCTTCGTTTAGTTATTTTATTAGATTTATTTTCGAAGTTAGTCGTATAGTAAAGTTCATCTTTATCAACTTGCCAACCTAAACCGAGTGTTTTATTTTGACACTGTTCTCCGATAGCCAACTCTTTGAATGCTTCTGTGTTGACGTCATGACTGAATGTCCACTTACGCAAATTAAAGCAGGCTGATTTTAATATCTCCGAAACTTTCTCGCATAATTTTAACAAAACATGATGATCGTCTTCACCCGTAATAAGATCATCAACAAAAAAGTCTTCGTTTATAATCCTACTAATGGTTTTATCCTCCGATTCTTGTGCGAGTTGACGTAAACACCGCATACTTAGATACGGCGCCGACGCGGTTCCGTACGTTACGGTGTTGAGTCGATATATACCTAAATCATGTGATACATTTTCTCGCCATAAAATTAATTGAAGGTTGCGCTGATCGTGGTGAACCAGTACTTGCCGGTACATTTTCTCCACGTCAGCGCAGGCAACATATTTATACTGTCGAAAACGAAGTAGGATAGAAAAAATATCGTTTTGTAGAGGGGGTCCTATCATCTGTATATCGTTAAGTGACTTGTTTGAAGTGGTCGTTGCGCTTGCGTCAAACACTACACGCAATTTTGTTGTCGTGCTGTTTTCACGGAATACCCCGTGATGCGGGAGAAAGTAGTGTGGCCATGCGTATTCGTTTATTCGCGACATATGCCCTAATTCTATATATTCCTGTATAAAGTCACTATACAACCGTTTATAAGATGGCGACCGATCTAGCTTACGTTCCAATGATAGGAAACGGGATTTCGCATTGTCATAGGAATTACCGAGCGCGTCAGCTGATTCCTTCAATGGAATTTTCACGGAGAACCTACCGTTGTCGTCTCGTGTAGTAGTTTTAATAAAAGATTCTTCACACTTCCGATCTTCTTCAGTGAGAATAGGACCAGAACTTGTAATTTCTTCTAGTTCCCAGAATTTCCGTAATTGTGTATCAGTATTCGATTGCTGTACGAAATTACATTGAACATTATTAATATACGATTTATTATAAATGGGACCAGAAATTAACCACCCTACTTTCGATTGTTGTAGGTATGGACCGTTAGGTAATCGAATTCGATCCACATCCAATAAGTCCCAAAATACGTCCGCACCAATCAGCAAGTCGATCTCTGAAGGTTTGTTGAACGTAGGGTCCGCAAGACATACGTTGTCCGGGATGTGGATTGAGTCATAACTAATGTGATTTGCTGGCAAATGCGTTGTAATGCACGGCAAAACAAAACATCTTAATAAAACATTAAAGTCACTCGTTTTTGACCGCATGTTTATATCGCATAGTTGATTCGATTGTGAGACCGACTGTCCCACGCCCGATATTTGTATAGTGGACTGTATTACTGAAACGTTTAATCGTTTACAAAGCTTTTCTGAAATAAAACAGTTTTGGCTACCACTATCTATCAGCGCTCGAGCTGTGTGATATTTACTATTATTGTCCATGACTTCGACTAGTGCAGTGGACAATAACACTTGTGGTAACGGTTCGCAAGACACATTATCGATATACAATTGGTTCGCACATGATACGACAGAAACCAGTTTGTCATTAGCACCCGCCGCTGACGACTCCGGGGGTGTCATAACATTATTTTTTCTGTAATGCAATAAAGTGTTATGTTTTTCCTTGCACTCTTTACATGGCCCGAACATACACTCTGAAATTAGGTGACCTGTGCGTAGACAATTACGACACAGGTTCTTGGTACTATCAATGAATTTAAGCCTATCCTGAACTGTCAAATTAAGAAATTTAAAACAAATATATAACGCATGATTTTGCCCGCACATCAAACAAGGTTGTTTTGATGTTTCGGAAGTACCGATACTTTTGCCTTTATGCGTGGATACATAGCTATGTGACTGATGTAGTTGCGCCGCATTCGTGTGCCTTTTATTATCAGACGTATTATTAGGTTTATTATTATGTGTGTTTCGAGTATGACTACTATGAACCATGTCTAACATGTCAGCACGATTACGTAAAAAACATAACAAATCGTCCAATTTGGTTTTGCTTTTGTGTACACCCAACGAAAGGGAGCCTAAGTAATTCTCCCATTCGCGCTGAGTAGAAGAATCTAACTTTGATACTATTATATAAATGACTAAAGTATCCCACGTGTCCGTTGGCTCTTCAAGAGATTTGAGCGCTCGTAGGTTACGTAACACTACATCGATTAATTTTCTTATTAATGAAGGAGATTCTTTGTTAATAGATTGTGCAGCAAACAAAGATTTTACATGGTTGTGTATTAGCAGACGATTATTGTGGAACCTATTTTCCAACAATTCCCATGCGTGGGTATAATTAGCGGCAGTGAACTCTAATGCACTGATCACTTGGAGCGCGGAACCACTGAGCGATGATTTTAGGTAGTGAAATTTCTGAATCGCGTCTAAATCACTCCGTTTATGAATCATAGATAAATAGGAATTTTTATACTCGAGCCATTGATCAAATGAACCGTCAAAAGCGGGGAGTGTAATTTGCGGCAATTTAATTGAGCTACAATTATTATAATACGCATTTAAACCTTTAGAGCTATCACTTTCTTCTCTGCCTTTTTGCACACTGGTTAAGCATTTCGCTACTGACATTATACTAAAATATTGATCCTCAAAAGATGCCCTATACTCCATTTGTTTGTCTAGCTCACTGTCATCTAGTATTTGTTCTATTTTATCCTGAATTTTGGTAAACGCGATTAGCACATTGGAAACAGACTCCATGCGTAAGAAAAGTTCTGTCTGCTGTTGTTCTGACATCTTTACGTTTTCGTATTTAGCGACATATTTTTCAAATAAAGTTAGTCGACCCTTTAGGGTACCTCTTTGCTTTTTTAGATCTCCTATGCTAGAAATATTGCCAGCTTCACTATAATCGTCATCACTCATTTTAGCGGTTTATGAAAAGACACCGGGTTACTCACAGTTAAGCACCAACACTGCTAAAGAAGTCGGTAGGCGCCACGTGATGCGAACTTTGCGCGATGTACATTAACTGGAATGTAAATCACAGTACGGTATTACACAATTGAAAAATGGGATGGGAAGAACAGGAATTACTGGCCTGACCGTTTCTTGCTGATCCTCGATTCGATGCGAAGATCCGGCTGCGAAGGTCCAATGTTTGGTGAGGTGCTTGTGTCAGGGTTCAAATATGGGAGCTCTTCAATGATTGATTGTATTTGTCGTACATTAAGTATTCGTTTATTATTACTAATAATCTGTGATTTACAATCTTGTAGGCGTATATTTAACTATTAAGAAAAAAACAAGTTTCTAAGCGCGCGCAGCCATGACCGGCAAAAATTAATGTGTGTGAAGTTAGCCGTCGTCGTAAGCGCCGTTGGTGCATGTCGTTCGCGCCACCTTCACGTCGTTGTCGTCTCCGCCGATTGCCGCCAGGTGGCGCGGGCGACAACAAAGACTAATAGATAGGTAGAATTTAATATTTTGTTTTGACATGTTATCGGAGCCGTGTTTAAAGCACGCTTAATATATTAATTTGGGATCACGAATAATAATAATAATAATATTAATTTATTTTCTTCCATACTTAGTAAAATTTATACGATTTATAAGAAACAGTTTACAGACTGGAGACAGGAGCCCATACTAGGTGAAACCTGTGCTACAAGTCACCTGGTCTCCTAATCTCGAAAACATTATAAAAATCCAAAGTTAGAGGATGCATTACATTAATAAGAAGTTCTTATAACTCCTGAAAATAAGAATTAAATTAAAATTAAATTATGACATTAGAATTCTAATTATGTCATAAATTAAATTATAATATGAAATATAGATCAAATTAAAAGTAATCATATAAATTCATAGTTTGTGATTTGTGTGTATGAATGTTTATTCTGTGTATAGTGTTGTGTGAGTGTTTTTTACGAGTTGTGCTTGTGTGGTTTTGGTGTGTAGTGGATGTGTGTTATATTTCTCTGTAACTGAGTAAAAGGTTTTTCGTATCTTCGTAGTTAAGTCTTAGGAGCAATTTAAGAATGAAACTGCTTTATTAACAAAATGTTGAAGCCTTAGATTTAAAAACATTTTTTTCAGTAATGAGTTTTCGTTGCTATAAAATGTATTCGCGAGCTCAATTATTTGTTTTTACAATTTGTCAATTAAATAAAAATACACGTATTGAAAATTTGCCGTCGTAATTAAAAAGGGCGCAACTAACATTCTTTTTCATACGTAATCGAAATTAGAGTTTTTTTCTGATTCCGAATATGTATTTAACTCAATTTTGTAAAAAAAACGTCAGTTGTGCCCTTTTTAACTACGACGGCAGAATTAGAATCGTAAATAGAAAATTGTTTTACAAGAAAATATACACCTCTGTTTAAGTGTAAGCACCTATGTGTAAGCATCTTCATTGTGATCTGTTTTGTTAAAAAATAAGTGATTGATCAATCATATCTACTGTTAATTCAAACTTCGAACAAGTTCTCGTACATACTTATACTTAGACTTACTTCAACATCGTACTAACACGAGGCAAAATGTCTGTAACAATTGTAAACTTACTGTGTGTTAAATATAATCTTATTGAAGGTTCCTATTGTAGCTTCTATGGATTAATTCTTAATAGGTCAACGTTCCCTGTCATTAATTTCCTTACAAATATTATACGATACTCAGAAATGTAAACATATTTATGCTAAAATTACAGGTTCCAAAGGAGCAAAGCCATGTTCCCAAATATTACCCTATTGACAAACGTTTCCCTTTTTCCTACAATATTGCCGTGATTGGGTCAGACCTACTGAACTTTAAGTATATTTGTAAAGAGTACGTCCTTATTTGTATCCCTCGAGGAATTTCCGAGAATCCGTCAGAACGATTTGTCTAATCCTCTGGATGTTGACCGATCCGATAGTTTTCTTGACGTCTTGGCAGCGAAAACGGAACTAGATCTCATGGAATATGAAATACTCATCATCATCATCATTTCAGCCGAAAGACGTCCACTGATGGACATAGGCCTCTCCCAAGCGACGCCACAACGACCGATCCTGTGCGTCTCGCATCCACCGCACTCTCACGAGGTCGCCGGTCCACCTTGTGTGAGTCCTTCCAACGCTGCGTTTTCGGGCTATGTGACGGTGACTTTGGTTCTCCTGTGGATATCTAATACTATGATATGAAATACTAGGTAAAATAAATAAGATAAGATAAATTCATCAGCATAAAAACATGTACAAATATAGTGAGACCCCGACCCCTGTGCTAGGAGGAAACACCTGTGTTACAGGAATCAGTGTCTTATTTTCTAAATAAATTTATTACGTTTTAAACGTGTACGTATGTGTTTTCCTTTACTGTTACGTTCGTTCTGCAAAAAATACTACGGCTTATTGTGTCGTTTAGAAAGTTTGGGTTGAAATCATAAATTCGAGTAAATAAAAGTCCAGTATTTCAATATTTAATTTTAACTTTAATTACTTTCATTCGAACTCAAATTGCTGCTAAGTCCTTGATAGAGTTCAAAGCTATTGTCAATATAGTAGACTAGGGTTGATTAATATACCGAATCACACTTTCCTATGCTTTTATTCTTTTCTGTGACTTAAAACCGTCGTTAATTATTAGAGTGACAAAGAGAGCGGGAGTGCAATTGCAAGCGGTGGAATCGACGAGGCAGCCATTAAAAGGGTCCTTTTCCACTCATCTATCGTCAACATCGAGCATGGTTTAAAAGCTTGTTTCTTCGTCTAACGCAATCCAACGCGATGTTTGATGAAAAGGAAATGCAAAAAGAGAGAGAGATAATGCCTTAAAACTCTGTTGGTATTCGATAATTCCATGATTTACTCAAATATTTCACAAAAATTGTTCCAGGAAATATGTATTTTTTTTAAACCTTTAAAAGCTTTTCATAATAATTTTCTTCATTTAGAATCTTTATGTTCTCATCATCTTTATTTTAATCTTTATTTTAAATTCGATTAAATGTACAAGGCTTCTATTGATGTACTTTTTTATATTTTAATATATGATTACATTATGGAGGGCCAAAATTCACGTTAAAACAGCCGATTTTCTGAGGTCATTACTAGATTAGTTTTACACAAATTCATGTTTTGATTTTTATAGAAGCCTAGATAATATTCATCAAGATAGCTGTGTATCCAAAATATCTAGAGAAAGATGTGTAATAACATCATAATCACGTAAGAGCGGTTGTATGAAA
This sequence comes from Mythimna vitellina, assembly GCA_949316375.1. Taxonomy (NCBI): domain Eukaryota; kingdom Metazoa; phylum Arthropoda; class Insecta; order Lepidoptera; family Noctuidae; genus Mythimna; species Mythimna vitellina. The sequence goes on along the minus strand of OX438703.1, from coordinate 7,278,957 downwards.
ATGTACCTCGAAAAGGACGCTCTTAATACAGCAGAAAGTGACAGAAAAGGATAGCATAGCATAGCATAGACATTGTAGAATGATTTGTGATAAGTTATCTATATATATTTTTGTATTATATTGTAATACAATAATGACTCTCTGCACGTGTTGGTTTCAACTGTTAGTGCAGAGTACCTGTCATAAAATAAACAAATGAATAGGAATGTGAAATTCGATGCGGCCAGATCTGGCTCAACCATAACTTATTACAGCACTTACTGCAAGTTGAAGGGTAAAATCTACAAGTCCGCGATAAGACTGGTCATAATGTATGGATCAGAATGATGGGCTGTGAAAAAGACGGATGAATGAAAAAAGATTTCATGTAGCGGAGATGAGAATGTTGAGATGGATGTGTGGTGTGACGAGAATGGATAAAGTGAGAAATGAATATATTAGAGAAGTGAAATATATTAGAAAGAAAGTGGCGCTAGTGACTGAAAAGTTAAAGGGGAATCGTTTGTCTTGGTATGGTCATGTAAAGAGGAGAGATGAAACGCATGTTACTAAAAGAGTTATGAATATACATGTGGATAGGTGGAGAGAGAGAGGGAGGGGCAAAAGAAAAGATGGATAGTTTGTGTGAACAGTGATATTAAAGAAAAGGAAGGTAGCATGATGGTTGTCAGGATAGAATGGAAGAAAAAAACTTGTTGCATCGACCCCAAATAAAACGGGACAAGGACAGGAAGATGATGACTTACTGCTGGACAGTAAGTGCTAGGAAAAAAAAAACTTAACAATAAATCATAATGGCTTAAATAACCACATCGGCCAGCTATTTTAATATCAGTAAAGTTAGTTTCGTTTCAGTTATTGAGGACAAATACCATTAAGAAACTTTAGTCATGAAACGTGAAAAACTAACTGAAGCTGAAAATAGTAATTATAAATACTGAAAGTTTTGCTAGTTGTTTGTTTTGCTGGTGAACATGGAACTATTTATGTTGTCTATACAATTCTATAACTGTTCTTGTAACACGTGTAACTACACAAATAAATTGGAATAAATATTTATTGATGTCCACAGAAAGGGGAATGAAACTTTTCCCTTACATCATTTTTTTCTTTTCGCCAAAAGTGAAACTTAAGCCATTTCTTAAAGGACTGTATGATAAATCAATAGCAAAAAGAATTATGTCTACCAACCGTAACCAAACGAAGTTAGAGACTATTTAGTATATTGCTATGGTTTGTTATCAGGCGTTATTTTTTTAAATAAAAATACTGTATGTCTGATATTTTAAGTTTCCCATTGTTAAATATAGTTTTTGTTTCGGTTTTTATGGTGGGTATGCATTACATAGTGTCAATTAATATCGCAACACTAACGCGTATCCTTTCGATTCGTTTATTTCTTTTTTTTTTTTACTAGTTTTAGTGATGAGAAACTACAAGTGTGAAAAAAATATAACAGTAACAACCAATTTAGTATATTTTATCGATGGAAACCTTAAAATATTACGTATTCCATTTCATCTATACATATAATAAAACAGTAAAATTCTTTTGTGATGGTATTAATTGACGCAAAAACTACTGAACCGATCCTGTTCAAATTTTGGATACATAATCCTTATAGGTCAGGGCAACTGATAGGCTATAAACTATCACACTATTTGCTATGGGGGGTGAGCAATAATCCAAAATGTAGGTATTGAACGACATTTGCCGCGAGTTCAATTCCCAGCTACAGTTAAAAATTTTGTCATTATTTTGTCTTATTTTTTTGTATTAAAATAACTTTTACCATTTTTTCAAAATAAAATTGACATTTCTATTCGATATCTTCTAAATATTTTGTAAAAACTAATCAAAACACATAATAAAATCAAAGCGACGAGTAAAATCACGTACTATAATGTTACATTATTCCATTTAGCTGCAAATTTAACTTCTAAAACGAAAATCATCACGCTATCATCGTTAGGGAGCCAACCAGTCAATTATGACGTTTATATAAGAACGTCTATTTTATAGTTTATTCATCGAAGACCGCAGCACAGTGGTTTCGTAACTAGACTTTCATGTAATGTGAAGGTGGTTCAAATCCCATACGGCTCTCTTAGGAGAAATTTTGTTCTATTTTGTCATTGTGAATAATTTTTTTTTATATATTTTTGCATGCTTACAATTTTTTTTTTATAAATCTACGTATATACGAGTAATATATCTGTAGAAATTTTTAGTGGAGTGCGTATTATTAATTTTAGAAATCGATGTTGATAACTTTTATACATTTGAATAGTGTGGAACTTGATAATTATCTTACTTAGGCTTTGTTTCATCGCAATGAAACAAAGCATATGAAAGACAAACGGTATGAAATCAAAGTTTTCGAGAAGTAAAATATGACACCATAAGCAATTCAGATACTCGCAACGCCATCTAAAGACGCAAAGTAGAAATAATGATGACAATGACCGTTGAACTTCATATTAAATTTGATAGATGGCATTGCGTATTTTACGTAATTTTCTGAGTGGCAGAAGAATGGCCATCGCCCACGTTTACAGTTATGGTTAAACTGGTGTAAGACGGAGGCATTTTTAACAATCCTACTGCTTATTTTTTTTTCCATTATTGTAGCAAGCTAATTGACCGTGATTATTCAAGGGATACCATCCAAAGACGATAAAAGTAAATACCTATATGTATTTAATTATTCACTTTAAAATAACACGGCCACATTTTCGGAAAGGGTTACAGGGTACCTTGCGTTGGATGGTCCCTAGGTGGACCGATGACCTGGTGAGGGTCGCGGGAATCCGATGGATGAGAGACTCACAGGACCGGTCATTATAGCGACACTTGGGGAGGTTTATGTCCAGCAGTGGACGTCTTTCGGCTGAAATAATAATGATGATGATGGCGCCTTTTTTTCTTTTTTTAAGAGTGGTAATCATCCAATGACTTCTCCCGCTCTGGTTGGAGCGGGAGGACGTGTCAATCTTTTACTGACTAAAACTACACCTGTGTCTATCACTACGCGCTGTTGAGGATTGGGCTCGATCCGGTCAACTACAGGACGGCTAGCTACCCATTGCTCGACGTCCGGAGGCCGTTCGTTCCCTAACGCGTGCGGCCTCCGCCTTCGCTAGCATTAAGGCTTTGCAGAAGGAGGCGACCGCCTGCCATTACTCCTCGCTCTGGATCAGAGCCCGGCGCGAGAGGTCACTGACGCCGATTACCTCCACGAGGACACGGTGGTGCTCCGCCCTTGCAGGGCACATCTCCAGTGTGTCCTTCGGCATGATGGCACCTTGCGGATTAATAATGGTTTTTTTTTTTTTTTAGGTGGGAAAATCATCTAATGACAAATCCCGCCCTTGGGCGAAGCGGGAGATAGTGTCAGACTTTTACTGACTAAAAACCCACTCCTGTTCCTTCTTTGCCTTCATCCCGGGGCCCCGGGCTTCGCTTTCACACTACCCGTGGCAAGGATTAATAATGGTGTGTTTTATTATTTACAGTCACTGCTTCATATAAAACGAGATCGAATGTGTTTTTCTGATCACAGTTCGACAACGTATAATGTATCTCAGATTCCTTGCAGCCTTACGTCGATATCTGGACGTTACCTCTTTGCAATGAGTGGTGACCAGCACTGGAACAACCCTCTAACGGAGGCCAGTCTCAGGGATAACACTTATCGGCAGCAGCCGATAAGTGTTACGAATGGTGTTACGAGTGGTGTGAATTACGGTTAACAAATGTAGCAACATTTGTTAACCGTAATTTCATTGTTTTATGGATAAGCTCAGGACTGTTGTGTGTGTTTCGAACGGTTTCTGTTCTGGGTTCGGTTGAAAGTACCCTGATATTACAATTTTGTGAATCGCCTGGAGGACTCGGTGTAGCATGCGATGGAGGTCTATCCATCTTGAGTGAACTGCCGTGTCCTCATAGAGGCAATCGGTGTCAGTAATTTCTCGGTTTGGCCATCTATATGCGAGTTCGATTAAACGGGGATACACGCGCACAAGGTTTCGCCGTAGTTCATTCATAAGTTGGAGACTCTTCATAAGGTAGTTCCCACTATGGAAAAAACATTTGTTTTATATACGGGGATATCAATTAAATACACACCAAAATATCCTAGGTAAATGAACAAGTAATTCTAACGCTTAAAATGATCAAACTGCAATAATCAATGCAAGCATGCTCTCGCAAATTCTTCATAAGTACTGTTGTGGAAGAAGATAGTTGATGATTTATTTATTTAATCCTTTATGCACAAATGTACAGCGGCGGACTTAATGCCTGCCGGATGATGATGGTAGTTTTTGGATTCACTTAAGGCTTTTCACTATCAGTGCACGTTATCCAGCTGAAGGTCGGTGTCCCGATTATGCTCCTTCGTTTACCTCTATCAAAGCTGTCTAACTGCTTAAACTCTTCAGTGAAAAGTTATTGAGGCGAAAATTGTTATGGGAGATAACTCTTTCGATCAATCTTGCAGCCATAGCAGACATCGGCCCTATCCATTTGCTGAAATCTCTTTGAGTCGCGCGTAGAATACTACGCGCCGTCGATTCAGGACTGCTTTGACCAGACGGCCGGACAGCACCACCGCAATCCCGTGTTTGCAATGGCTGGGAATTGCCTTGCGGCTTTCAACACCCGGAGCGTCCCTTGCAGCGACCGCTGAGGAGTCAGGATGTCCTATCCCTCATAGTTTCAGCCACCTTCTTTGATCGTAGTGCGTCACTGAAGGAGGCTACTGATTGTCATTTTCTCCACCAATCGCCCCCATAAGGACAAGGCGGCGCCGGCGCTCCGACCAAGCGGGACTGACTTCCACCGTATGCTCCATCGTATTCTCCGGGCGATTCGCACAATGGTGAGACCCGAGTGTTTCTTCCCGCTGAATTCGACACAGATACCTTCCGAAACACCCACAACCGGTGAGTCCTGCACAAAAAGAGGATGCCGTGACGCCTCTGTAGACAGTTCTCAAAGACAGGCATTACCGCTGCGATTTGATTGTGGCGTGCTCACTGTGGCGAGGGGTTAAAATCATACAATGTTGTTTTACCAGAACATAAACCAGAAACATACATATGTCCATGCATACATATGCCTTTTCCCTTGGGGTAGGCAGAAATGACAACTGCTACGACCCATACATGCTCTTTCTATTCAGTGACGGTCATACATCTGGATCTGGACGAGTACATAACATGTTTCCTGAAGGTAATTTACGTTTTTAACCGACTTCTAAAAAAGGAGGAGGTTCTCAATTCGGATATTTTTACCTTTAACCGTTTTATTTTAAAGTACAATAAATTATTGCGATGCTTTCGGAATGAATTGCAAGCACAGAGTGATTGTACAGTTTTACGAACTTATCGCGGACGAAGTCGCGGGCAACAGCTAGTTATAATATAAGGAAAATAGGTAACGCTTGACAAAAATACACTAGCAATGCTTTTATACATATCTTCGTTCTGTTACGGTTTAAAAACCTGGTCTTTTTTGCCATTGATTCCTCGTATGGGCCTCCAACATATAACCTAGATTTCATTTCTGGTAAAAAGAAAAAAGTGAATCATGCCAATAGTTTGCGTTGGCCTTTCTTGATTATGAATTCAAAACAATTCTTACAAATTAATGTTTTGTTATAATTTCCTGTCCTCAAAGCTTAACAAGTTATTTTTAAATTTTATTGAACTTCTCAAAAAAGTGAGATGTATTTAACCACTGAATTTTCTTTTCTATCCCTCACTGTCCCACAGCTGGGCAAAGACCTTCCCCAAGTCTTTTCAGAATTGGTTCTTTGACGCCGTCTCAAACCAGTCCTCACGATAACTGTCAGATCATCCCATCAGCTCTCTCTAGGCCAACTTTAACGGCCGAGATCCTGAGCCCCATTTCCAGCCACCATAGGCGTAGGCTTACGGATCCCGAGCAATAGGTAGCTCGCCGTTCGGTCGTCCGGTAACCATCCAGACCGAGGCCGAGTCATCGACGGCCCGTAGTGTTCCACGCACGACTCAAGGAGATGTCAGCAAAACCGTAGGGTCGAAGCCTACTTGGGCCATGGGTTCACTTCTGAAGGGAAAACCCGGGGCCCTGGAACGTTAGTTAAAGAAGAAACACAGGAATGAGTTTAAGTCAGTAAAAGTCTGAAACGCCCACGCGCTCTACCCAAGAGAAGTCGTAGGATGATTTCCCATCTAAAAAAATAAATAATTAAATGTGTCGTTAAAAAAATACACTGTTAATTGTTAATTAAACCAAACCCAAACCTAAAATATAAACTTGAATTAACGGTCATTGACCCTCCTACATTTGTTGATTCTATTAATCACCAAAACGGAAATAGAGACATAAAACTATCTTCAATCAACTCATCTGTCGGGATCCTTTACATTTTCTAGTAATGAAAAACAGTTCGTTGTTTATTTTTAGGGTGCCTACACAGAGATATTAGGAAAAGGTCAATGTACTTTATTCCACGTTTATTTCGCGCCTTAGATAATTGATAGCAAGAGAACAACATATTTTTTTTAACAACATAGATTTATGTAAAAGACAGAACGGAACAAAGACAAAGCTGTTTTTCAGACGCAATTTGTCAGAAAAATTTTACAGTCTCTTTAAAATACTTGAACAAATGAAAGTTAATGATACTCATTATTTATAAACGGAGTTATGGTTACTCGGTTTGAAAATCATTGCTCTTTTACTAAATTTAGATATTATATCTAATTTAATACGTTAAATGGTTCAAGTTTCATGGTGGAATGGCAACAGCGACTCTCGCAACCCAGTGCTGGGCAAGCCATAATTATGGTGATAAGTCCCCTCTTTGAGGAATGGCTGGAAAGACCTCACAGCGTCCTTATCTTCCGCATGACGCAGGTCCTCACCGGACATGGTAAGTTCGGGAGGTTCCTGCACCGGATTCGTGCGGAAGAAACGCCCGGGTGCCACCATTGTGTGGACCGCCCGGAGGACACGGTGGAGCATACGGTAGAGGTGTGCCCCGCCTGGCCAGAGCACCGCCGTGTCCTCGTAGGGGCGATCGGTGGCAGCGATCTCTCGCGCCGGGCCTTGGTACAGGCCATGGTCCGGAGCGAGGAGGAGTGGCAGGCGGTCGCCTCCTTCTGTGAAGCAGTAATGCTAGCAAAGGAGGCGGCGGATCGCGTAAGGCCAAGGTCCTCACGCCCCAATCGCCGCCGGGATTCAGATCCTGATTTTCGGCCACCGTAGGCGGGGGCTTGCGGGCGGCGAGCAATGGGAGGCTCGCCGTCCGATCGTCCGGTAACCGTCCGGACCGGGCCCAAGTCGTCGACGGCGCGTACTGTTCCACGCGCGCCTCAAGGAGATATTAGCAAATCGTAGGGGCCCAGCAGGGTCGAAGCCTACTGGGGCCATGGGTGATGCAAAAGAGATCCCCGGGGCCCTGGAAAAAAAAATAGCAAAGAAGGAACAGGAGTGGGTTTTTAGTCACTAAAAGTCTGACACTATCCCCCGCTCCGCTCAAGAGCGGGGATGTCATTAGATGATTTTCACACCCGAAAAAAAAATGGTTCAAGTAAATACAAATAGCAGTATTAGCAGTAATAGTAGTATTCAAATAGCAGGAAATGAAAATTATGAAGTAAAAATTAAGAACTCCGTAGAAAAACATCAAAGTTTAACATTAAGAAATTAAGTTCTGTAGTGAGTTTGAACATAATATTGAAACTCGTTTATGTAATAAATATTGTCATAACCAATCTCTTTCCTTGCCTGTCGCTTTATGTGATCGAAAGGAACTACAAATTATACAACACACATTATCCTTTATGGAATAACTTTTCGTTGATACCCGCAAATTCAATGGCGTTTTTGACTAATTTAACCTTGCAAATACCGTAATTAGAAACAAACAAAAAGCAAAGACAAAAAAAAAAAGAAAAATGATGAAAGACAATGAGACCCCAAGCGAACGCCGGTGTTCGCTTGGGGTTTAATGAATTAAATACAGTTCGTGACACTTCGTGTTACAGTGTGTGCACATTCAAAAATCTAAAATTTACGAATTTTGTTGTTTTTGCCCCTGAAAATAGTAACATCGTGTGTGCTAAGATATCCTTAAGGTAATCAGGTACTATACAAATCTTCTTTTTAAGGGACAAGTAGTTCTAACCTATTTTTCCACACGACTCGATTTCAAATAGTTCGCAATCTTTCGCCTGAATCTCGCAAAGAGTTGTATTATATAAATATTAATAATATGGTACGTAATAATATTTATTTCAACAAACATCTATAAATAGAGCAAATATATAAGCCAAAATGAAAACTATACATCTACACCATTATTTTGTATTCGTGGCTAAAAATGTCTTCTGTACACTCTTCTGTAACTATACACTCGTAAAACATTCTTCGAAGCTTTATATTAAGCAACTTCGCAGAAAATAAACATCTTTATTTAATTTTCAAACCTAAGAAAATCTCGGCAGAGAGGGAGAGAAATAAATTTAAAGTAAAGGGATGTTTATCAAGCTTCTTGACACTTGAGAGGAGAGAGATATCCCGTGTGACAACCACGAGCTGTCTTACGTCACATTGCGGTATTTGATACGAGCGATGTTTGTGTTTAGGAATTTATGGCTTATACGGCTAGTTAGTGGTCACGTTCTAGTTGGCAAGCGGTGAGCTTTGGTGACAAACATTTCAAAGGTTTATAGTTGCCTCAACTTAAAATAGCAAAAAGATATAACACTTTACACTATACAAATTTTTTATTACTCTTTCGTTTAGTTTTATATTGTTCGGTAGGTTTGTCTATTACTTATCATGTTCTTACATACTTAACATAATAAATATCAATTAATGCATAAAATATAACGATAATGTGTACGTGTGCACCCGAGGGGAGCGAGGGAATTAACAAAAAAATACTGAAGCAATATGGGGTTTAAGACAGCCCAAGGCTAATAAGACTTTATCCTTAAGGAGCATACTCTACTTTTCATTCCTACAACAAAATATCTGAAAGCAAGTCATGTTATAAGGAGGAGGCCACACGCGTGAGGGAACGAACGTCCTCACGCCCCAGCCGCCGAGGTTCTGACCCCGACTACCAGCCACGGTAGACGCGGGCTTGCGGACGTCGAGCAATGTCTAGCTTGCCTTCCGGCCGTCCGGTAATTGATCGGACCGAATCCAGTCGTTAACAGCGCGTAGTGATCCACGCGATCCTCAAGGAGATGTCAGTAAACCGTAGGGGTCCCGCAGAGCCGATGCCCGCTAGCTAGGACCCGTAGAAACCCGTAGTCCTAGAACGCAAAAAGCAACTGAAGGACACAGGTGTGGTTTTACTCAGTAAATGTCTGACACGCCCTCCTGCTCCACCCAGAGTGCGAGAAGTCATTAGATGATTTCCACACTTAAAAAAAAGACATGTAATAAGAATTTCTAATACTCAATTACGTATTGCAGCTTAAGGTAAGCCAACAATGTAACTATCTCAATGAATGACCGTGTCAGTTTTTACGACACAACTTTCCTAGAAAATAGACTGGACCTCATCCATAAGTCTTTCTAAATCTGTTCTGTAGTTTAGAGAGAGACGATTTATTTCGCCACAAAACTAAGGCTTAGGTCAGTGACCGACTCATCCTCGTAAGCTTACGACCTTATCGAGACGTTCGCGTTGAATGATTCAGTCTGTTTCTACAAAAATATCTATTATTGAAATCTTTGGTTAAATTGTTTTACATGAAAGTCGTTCTCATATATATATTCATGCCTTAAACGACAATGCAAAATCTTAATTAGAGACTATCTTCTAACATTAAATTATGAAAAGCCTGAGGATCTTCTGCTGGGTATCTCACGATGTTGATGCTTTTATTCAAACTTGTCCATAGACTGGTACGTTCTAGTGATAACTAAATTTACTTACTACAAACTCACACACACTCTACACTTACACCTACACACACTCTACACTTACACTTATACACACTCTCCATATAGTTTAGTTTTCTTATTATATTTGTTTCTTAAGTAAATGAGTTTCTGCTTTCTTAGCCACCACTTGCTTACTATTTTGAATTGTCCTCTTGTTTAATATAGTTATGGCTTTGTTTGTTACGAAGAATCACTGACTCCTAAGTTACAGGCCCACACCTAGTTTAGGAGTCAGAGTTACCTACCTATATAATTGTGACTTTATAAGCCTATATGTTCATAGTTTTATGATGTGAATGCTGTTTTTTTGTGTGAAATAAATTTATTTATTTATTTATTTATATTTTATGTAACTTGTCACCCTTAGTTAGGTTTATCTCTGAGCAGTGTTCTTAACTTTGGCGATTCTTCGGGCTATGTCCGTAACCTTGGTTCTCCTGCGGATATCCTCATTTCTGACGCGATCACGCAAGGATACTCCGAGCATAGCCCTTTCCATTGCCCTTCGATGGATGCGAGACGCACAGGACCGGTCATTGTGGCGGCATTTGGGGGAGGCCTATGTCCAACAGTGGACGTCTTTCGGCTGAAATGATGATGATGATGATGATGATGAGTGTTCTTAGTCAAGTGTGAAAGTTACGATTTGAGATTTCCGTTGACCTAATGTATTCTAGCCTATTTGTAACATTAAACGTGAAGTAATTGCCAATTAATATGGATATTGTAAACCACATTTAATTAATAGGCACACGGCTGCAAATACAAACCGCAAATAAAAGCTATTAACATGTGTGTTAATTGACGTGGAAATGTATTGAAATAATTTTCTGCAAAATCGGTACAATGTTCTAGAGCTTTAATTAATTACTACCAATACTTGAGAAAAAAATAAAGAAATCATTTTATTTGGCGGAACAAGGCCTAATTTAGAACTAACAAATTGTAAGTATAGTATGCGAAAAAAAAAACAAAGAAAATATGCGCCACATCCGCGCAAAACGGCCGAACGCTCAGCATAATGCCGTGACCACACGCAAAATGCGATGAACCTACGGCGCTGGTTTTCGGCGTGGGCCAGTAACGGTATTGACATAAAGACGTCGGCACGGTATTGTGTGCTAATAGATTTTTTATTTTCTCACGGCTTCGTCCACGTACATAAAATCTAATCTGTATCACTCAGGAATAAAACAGCTTCCTACTGGTGAAAAAAAATTAGTAATCGGATCAGTACTTTCAGAGATTCCCCCTACAAACAAAAAAACAAACTTTACCTCTTTATAATATTACTGTAGATATGTATGGATTGTTTGCGGCTACATCTCAACTTGTTCTTATCTTCTTTATTCGTCTTCATTATGTTTCAGTGATAAACAGAGATGTTATATCAGGCAACTTTAGCTGTCTATTACATTAATGACGCCTATATGAGACTTCAACCTTCAACTCGGCTTGAGGCAGTGGCCAGGGTATATAGCGTAGAATAGATAGTCAATGGAGTCGAAAGGTTCTAGAATAGAGATGCAGTGTTAGAAGGCCTCCCACAAGATGGACCGATGACCTGCTGAGAGTCACGGGAATGCGATGGATGCGAGACGTATCCATTTAGACGTATAGAATCGTTCGCGACTGTGGCGACACTTGGGGAGGCCTTCTTCCAGCAGTGGACATCTTTCGCCACTTAAGTTTGGCGATTCTTCGGGCTATATCCGTAACCTTGGTTCTCCTGCGGACATCCTCATTTCTGACGCGATCATGCAAGGAAACTCCGAGTTTAGCCCTTTCCATTGCCCTTTGAGTAACTTTAAGCTTTCTAATGAGGCCCATTGTAAGCGACCATGTTTCAGTACCATATGTCATCACTGGCAACACGCACTGGTCAGAGACTTTCGTCTTGAGGCACTATGGTATGTTGGACAAGAAGATACCGCGCAGCTTCCCGAACGCTGCCCAGCCGAGTCGGATTCGACGATTGACCTCTTTCTTAAAGTTAGACCTACCCAACTGGATTGTCTGTCCCAGGTAAACGTAATCGTCTACAACTTCGAGTGCAGTCTCCGATCAAGATCGCAGACTCCCTTTAAGTAACTTTAAGCCTTCTGATGAGGCGCATTGTAAGCGACCACGTTTCAGAGCCATATGTCATCACTGGCAACACGCACTGGACATATGTCATCACTGGCAACACACATCTTGAGACGCTGCGGTACATTGTCGTCTTTCAGCTGAAATGATGATGGTGACATTTTGCAGCTGAAATGATGATGATGGTAATGATAATAATGATATAAGACTTCAAACCATGTTAAATTCATCAGAATTAATTCCCACGTGACTTATCCACTACAATAAAACCTGGCCTTACTTAGATAGATGGCAGCATATGCTCAATATATTTAGCTTAGAAATGTACAATTTATCACGCGATTCGCAGATATTGCACGTATTTCTCACAAATCGACGGACGTTGGGACGGAAATCCTGTGCAACGCCTCAGCGAGAGTAATCTCATTTGTACCAGGTGCAGTTTTGAATTTGCAAAGAATTCTAGGAGGCAAATATGTTAGTGATTCTCGACTCGGATCAACAATAAAGTGGGTAGGTATTTTTTCTTTACGGAAATTAGTAAAAGCGTTTCGTAGAATAAGTTGGCGGAGCCTTGTACAGGCTGTTACTATGGCACATACAGTAATATGACTCGCGATATATCGCGTCGTGTGTTTTTTTTTTTAAGGATAAATCTATACATATAATAAAACAGTAAAATTCTTTTGTGATGGTATTAGTTGGCGCAAAAACTACTGAACCGATCCTGTTAAAATTTTGCATACATAATCCTTATAGGTCAGGCCAACTGATAGGCTATAAACTATCACGCTATTTGCTATGTGGGATGAGCAATAATCCAAAATGTAGGTATTGAACGACATTTGCCGCGAGTTCAATTCCCAGCTACAGTTAAAAAATTTGACATTATTTTGTCTTATTTTTTTGTATTAAAATAACTTTTACCATTTTTTCAAAATAAAATTGACATTTCTATTCGATATCTTCTAAATATTTTGTAAAAACTAATCAAAACACATAATAAAATCAAAGCGACGAGTAAAATCACGTACTATAATATTACATTATTCCATTTAGCTGCAAATTTAACTTCTAAAACGAAAATCACCACGCTATCATCGTTAGGGAGCCAACCAGTCAATTATGACGTTTATATAAGAACGTCTATTTTATAGTTTGTTCATCGAAGACCGCAGCACAGTGGTTTCGTAACTAGACTTTCATGTATTGTGAAGGTGGTGCAAATCCCATACGGCTCTCTTAGGAGAAATTTTTGTTCTATTTTGTCATCGTGAGTAAGATTTTTTTATATATTTTTGCATGCTTACAATTTTTTTTTTATAAATCTACGTATATAATATATCTGTAGAAATTTTTAGTGAAGTGCGTATTATTAATTTTAGAAATCGATGTAGATAACTTTTATACATTTAAATTGTGTGGAACTTGATAATTATCTTACTTAGGCTTTTTTTCATTGCAATTAAACAAAGCATATGAAAGACAAACGGTATGAAATCAAAGTTTTCGAGAAGTTAAATATGACACCATAAGCAATTCAGATACTCGCAACGCCATCTAAATACTCAAAGTAGAAATAATGATGACAATGACGGTTGAACTTCATATTAAATTTGATAGATGGCATTGCGTATTTTACGTAATTTTCTGAGTGGCAGAAGAATGGCCATCGCCCACGTTTACAGTTATGGTTAAACTGGTGTAAGACGGAGGCATTTTTAACAATCCTACTGCTTATTTTTATTATTTTTTTCCCATTATTGTAGCAAGCTAATTGACCGTGATTATTCAAGAGATATCATCCAAAGACGATAAAAGTAAATACCTATATGTATTTAATTATTCACTTTAAAATAACACGACCACATTTTCGGAAGGGGTTACAGGGTACCTTGCGTTGGATGGTCCCCAGGTGGACCGATGACCTGGTGAGGGTCGCGGGAATCCAATGGACGAGAGATTCACAGGAGCGGTCATTATAGCGACACTTGGGGAGGTTTATGTCCAGCAGTGGACGTCTTTCGGCTGAAATAATAATGATGATGGCACCTTTTTTCTTTTTTTAAGGGTGGAAATCATCCAATGACTTCTCCCGCTCTGGTTGGAGCGGGAGGACGTGTCAATCCAAACCCATTGCTCGACGTCCGGAAGCCCGCGTCTACCGTGATTGGTAGTCGGGGTCGGAATCTCGGCTCGGCGTGAGGCCGTTCGTTCCCTAACGCGTGCGGCCTCCGCCTTCGCTAGCATTAAGTCTTTGCAGAAGGAGGCGAACGCCTGCCATTACTCCTCGCTCTGGATCAGAGCCCGGCGCGAGAGGTCACTGACGCCGATTACCTCCACGAAGACACGGCGGTGCTCCGCCCTTGCAGGGCACATCTCCACTGTGTCCTCCGGCATGATGGCACCTTGCGGATTAATAATGGTGTGTTTTATTATTTACAGTCACTGCTTCATATAAAACGGGATCGAATGTGTTTTTCTGATCACAGTTTGACAACGTATAATGTATCTCAGATTCCTTGCAGCCTTACGTCGATATCTGGACGTTACCTCTTTGCAATGAGTGGTGACCAACACTGGAACAACTCTCTAAGGGAGGCCAGTCTCAGGGATAACACTTATTGGCTGCTACATTTTTTTACCGTAATTTCATTGTTTTATGGATAAGCTCAGGACTGTTGTGGGTGTTTCGAACGGTTTCTGTTCTGGGTTCGGTTGAAAGTACCCTGATATTACCATTTTGTGAATCGCCTGGAGGACTCGGTGTAGCATGCGGTGGAGGTCTATCCATCTTGAGTGAACTGCCGTGTCCTCATAGAGGCAATCGGTGTCAGTAATTTCTCGGTTTGGCCATCAATATGCGAGTTCGATTGAACGGGGATACACGCACACAAGGTTTCGCCGTAGTTCATTCATAAGTTGCAGACTCTTCATAAGGTAGTTCCCACTATGGAAAAAACATTTGTCTTATATACGGGGACTAGCTGTTGCCCGCGACTTCGTCCGCGTTAAGTTCGTAAAACTGTACAATCACTCTGTGCTTGCAATTCATTCCGAAAGCATCGCAATAATTTATTGTACTTTAACATAAAACGGTTAAAGGTAAAAATATCCGAATTGAGAACCTCCTCCTTTTTTAGAAGTCGGTTAAAAACGCAAATTACCCTCAGGAAACATGTTATGTACTCGTCCAGATCCAGATGTATGACCGTCACTGAATAGAAAGAGCATGTATGGGTCGTAGCAGTTGTCATTTCTGCCTACCCCAAGGGAAAAGGCATAGGGTATGCATGGGCATATGTATGTTTCTGGTTTATGTTCTGGTAAAACAACATTGTATGATTTTAACTCCTCGCCACAGTGAGCACGCCACAATCAAATCGCAGCGGTAATGCCTGTCTTTGAGAAGTGTCTACAGAGGCGTCACGGCATCCTCTTTTTGTGCAGGACTCACCGGTTGTGGGTGTTTCGGAAGGTATCTGTGTCGAATTCAGCGGGAAGAAACACTCGGGTCTCACCATTGTGCGAATCGCCTGGAGAATACGATGGAGCATACGGTAGAAGTCAGTCCCGCTTGGTCGGAGCGCCGGCGCCGCCTTGTCCTTATGGGGGCGATTGGTGGAGAAAATGACAACCAGTAGCCTCCTTCAGTGAAGCACTACGATCAGAGAAGGTGGCTGAAACTATGAGGGATAGGACATCCTGACTCCTCAGCGGTCGCTGCAAGGGACGCTCCGGGTGTTGAAAGCCGCAAGGCAATTCCCAGCCGTTGCAAACACGGGATTGCGGTGGTGCTGTCCGGCCGTCTGGTCAAAGCAGTCCTGAATCGACGGCGCGTAGTATTCTACGCGCAACTCAAAGAGATTTCAGCAAATGGATAGGGCCCTCTTGGGCCGATGTCTGCTAGGGCTGCAAGATTGATCGAAAGAGTTATCTCCCATAACAATTTTCGCCTCAATAACTTTTCACTGAAGAGTTTAAGCAGTTAGACAGCTTTGATAGAGGTAAACGAAGGAGCATAATCGGGACACCGACCTTCAGCTGGGTAACGTGCACTGATAGTGAAAAGCCTTAAGTGAATCCAAAAAGTACCATCATCATCCGGCAGGCATTAAGTCCGCCGCTGTACATTTGTGCATAAAGGAATAAATAAATAAATCATCAACTATCTTTTTCCACAACAGTACTTATGAAGAATTTGCGAGAGCATGCTTGCATTGATTATTGCAGTTTGATCATTTTAAGCGTAAGAATTACTTATTCATTTACCTAGGATATTTTGGTGTGTATTTAATTGATATCCCCGTATATAAGACAAATGTTTTGTCCATAGTGGGAACTACCTTATGAGGAGTCTCCAACTTATGAATGAAATACGGCGAAACCTTGTGCGCGTGTATCCCCGTTCAATCGAACTCGCATATTGATGGCCAAACCGAGAAATTACTGACACAGATTACCTCTATGAGGACACGGCAGTTCACTCAAGATGGATAGACCTCCACCGCATGCTACATTGAGTCCTCCAGGCGATTCACAAAATGGTAATATCAGGGTACTTTCAACCGAACCCAGAACAGAAACCGTTCGAAACACCCACAACAGTCCTGAGCTTATCCATAAAACAATGAAATTAGAATTCATATGTTCCTATTTTTTATTTCGTTTTACTATACAAATCTTTTTATTTTTTATTTATTTATTTTTTACACTGCACCGTCCTTTCGTCTTTATGTCGACACCGACACCGGCCCACGCTGAAAACCAGCGCTGTGAGCTCATCGCATTATGCGTGAGGCCGCGGCTTTATGCTGAGCTTACCTATCAATTGATTATGTTTGTTACGTAGTTTTAAGATTGCGTCATTTCGCGCGAATAAACTGTTTTTCTTTTCTTTCTTTTCTTTCTAAATTACGGTTAACAAATGTAGCAGCCGATAAGTGTTATCCCTGATACTGGCCTCCCTTAGAGGGTTGTTCCAGTGTT
Source organism: Mythimna vitellina (assembly GCA_949316375.1). Lineage (NCBI taxonomy): Eukaryota > Metazoa > Arthropoda > Insecta > Lepidoptera > Noctuidae > Mythimna > Mythimna vitellina. Next base: position 7,261,923 of record OX438703.1, on the reverse strand, counting down.
GGTCACCACTCATTGCAAAGGGGTAACGTCCAGATATCGACGTAAGGCTGCAAGGAATCTGAGATACATTATACGTTGTCGAACTGTGATCAGAAAAACACATTCGATCCCGTTTTATATGAAGCAGTGACTGTAAATAATAAAACACAACATTATTAATCCGCAAGGTGCCATCATGCCGGAGGACACAGTGGAGATGTGCCCTGCAAGGGCGGAGCACCGCCGTGTCCTCGTGGAGGTAATCGGCGTCAGTGACCTCTCGAGCCGGGCTCTGATCCAGGAATGAGCGAGCGAGCGAGCTGAGCGAGGAGTAATGGCAGGCGTTCGCCTCCTTCTGCAAAGCCTTAATGCTAGCGAAGGCGGAGGCCGCACGCGTTAGGGAACGAACGGCCTCACGCCGAGCCGAGATTCCGACCCCGACTACCAATCACGGTAGACGCGGGCTTCCGGACGTCGAGCAATGGGTAGCTAGCCGTCCTGTAGTTGACCGGATCGAGCCCAATCCTCAACAGCGCGTAGTGATAGACACAGGTGTAGTTTTAGTCAGTAAAAGATTGACACGTCCTCCCGCTCCAACCAGAGCGGGAGAAGTCATTGGATGATTTCCACCCTTAAAAAAAGAAAAAATGTGCCATCATCATCATTATTATTTCAGCCGAAAGATGTCCACTGCTGGACATAAACTTCCCCAAGCGTCGCTATAATGACCGGTCCTGTGAGTCTCTCATCCATCGGATTCCCGCGACCCTCACCAGGTCATCGGTCTACCTGGGGACCATCCAACGCAAGGTACCCTGTAACCCCTTCCGAAAATGTGGCCGTGTTATTTTAAAGTGAATAATTAAATACATATAGGTATTTACTTTTATCGTCTTTTATTATTTTTTTCCCATTATTGTAGCAAGCTAATTGGCCGTGATTATTCAAGGGATACCATTATCCCTTGAATAATCACGGTCAATTAGCTTGCTACAATAATGGGAAAAAAATAATAAAAATAAGCAGTAGGATTGTTAAAAATGCCTCCGTCTTACACCAGTTTAACCATAACTGTAAACGTGGGCGATGGCCATTCTTCTGCCACTCAGAAAATTACGTAAAATACGCAATGCCATCTATCAAATTTAATATGAAGTTCAACCGTCATTGTCATCATTATTTCTACTTTGAGTCTTTAGATGGCGTTGCGAGTATCTGAATTGCTTATGGTGTCATATTTTACTTCTCGAAAACTTTGATTTCATACCGTTTGTCTTTCATATGCTTTGTTTCATTGCGATGAAACAAAGCCTAAGTAAGATAATTATCAAGTTCCACACAATTTAAATGTATAAAAGTTATCTACATCGATTTCTAAAATTAATAATACGCACTTCACTAAAAATTTCTACAGATATATTATATACGTAGATTTATAAAAAAAAAATTGTAAGCATGCAAAAATATATGAAAAAATCTTATTCACGATGACAAAATAGAACAAAAGTTTCTCCTAAGAGAGCCGTATGGGATTTGAACCACCTTCACATTACATGAAAGTCTAGTTACGAAACCACTGTGCTGCAGTCTTCGATGAATAAACTATAAAATAGACGTTCTTATATAAACGTCATAATTGACTGGTTGGCTCCCTAACGATGATAGCGTGATGATTTTCGTTTTAGAAGTTAAATTTGCAGCTAAATGGAATAATGTAATAATATGTGTACGTGATTTTACTCGTCGCTTTGATTTTATTATGTGTATTGATTAGTTTTTACAAAATATTTAGAAGATATCGAATAGAAATGTCAATTTTATTTTGAAAAAATGGTAAAAGTTATTTTAATACAAAAAAATAAGACAAAATAATGACAAAATTTTTAACTGTAGCTGGGAATTGAACTCGCGGCAAATGTCGTTCAATAACTACATTTTGGATTATTGTTCACCCCCCGTAGCAAATAGCGTGATAGTTTATAGCCTATCAGTTGCCCTGACCTATAAGGATTATGTATGCAAAATTTGAACAGGATCGGTTTAGTAGTTTTTGCGCCAATTAATACCATCCCAAAAGAATTTTACTGTTTTATTATATGTATAGATATCAATTAAATACACACCAAAATATCCTGGGTAAATGAACAAGTAATTCTAACGCTTAAAATGATCAAACTGCAATAATCAATGCAAGCATGCTCTCGCAAATTCTTCATAAGTACTGTTGTGGAAGAAGATAGTTGATGATTTATTTATTTAATCCTTTATGCACAAATGTACAGCGGCGGACTTAATGCCTGCCGGATGATGATGGTAGTTTTGGGATTCACTTAAGGCTTTTCACTATCAGTGCACGTTATTCAGCTGAAGGTCGGTGTCCCGATTATGCTCCTTCGTTTACCTCTATCAAAGCTGTCTAACTGCTTAAACTCTTCAGTGAAAAGTTATTGAGGCGAAAATTGTTATGGGAGATAACTCTTTCGATCAATCTTACAGCCCTAGCAGTCATCGGCCCTAGAGGGCCCTATCCATTTGCTGAAATCTCTTTGAGTCGCGCGTAGAATACTACGCGCCGTCGATTCAGGATTGCTTTGACCAGACGGCCGGACAGCACCACCGCAATCCCGTGTTTGCAATGGCTGGGAATTGCCTTGCGGCTTTCAACACCCGGAGCGTCCCTTGCAGCGACCGCTGAGGAGTCATGATGTCCTATCCCTCATAGTTTCAGCCACCTTCTTTGATCGTAGTGCTTCACTGAAGGAGGCTACTGGTTGTCATTTTCCCCACCAATCGCCCCCATAAGGACAAGGCGGCGCCGGCTCTCCAACCAAGCGGGACTGACTTCCACCGTATGCTCCATCGTATTCTCCGGGCGATTCGCACAATGATGAGACTCGAGTGTTTCTTCCCGCTGAATTCGACACAGATACCTTCCGAAACACCCACAACCGGTGAGTCCTGCACAAAAAGAGGATGCCGTGACGCCTCTGTAGACACTTCTCAAAGACAAGCATTACCGCTGCGATTTGATTGTGGCGTGCTCACTGTGGCGAGGGGTTAAAATCATACAATGTTGTTTTACCAGAACATAAACCAGAAACATACATATGCCCATGCATACACATGCCTTTTCCCTTGGGGTAGGCAGAAATGACAACTGCTATGACCCATATATGCTCTTTCTATTCAGTGACGGTCATACATCTGGATCTGGACGAGTACATAACATGTTTCCTGAAGGTAATTTGCGTTTTTAACCGACTTCTAAAAAAGGAGGAGGTTCTCAATTCGGATATTTTTACCTTTAACCGTTTTATGTTAAAGTACAATAAATTATTGCGATGCTTTCGGAATGAATTGCAAGCACAGAGTGATTGTACAGTTTTACGAATTTAACGCGGACGAAGTCGTGGGCAACAGCTAGTAAATAAATATAAATATAATATTCCACAACTATCACACAACACCGTCTAGTCCCAAGCTAAGCAGAGCTTGTGGTATTAGTACTAGACAGCTGATAAACATACTTATATATTTCTAAATACATACATATTATAGATAAATTACAGCCAGACACAGAATAAATGATCGTGCTTATCAGACAAACATTTGTCCTGGGTGGGAATCGAACCCACCAAAAAGTTTAATACGAGAGTTATTCAAAAAAAACATTAAAAAAAACCGGACTAGTGCAAGTCGTATTTGCCTGCTGAAGGTTCCGTACAAATTTATAGGTACATATTTTAAGGTTCAGGAATAGAGTCTCCAATTTTTTGTGCAATTCAGTTTTCAGAACCTATAATTACTTAATTATAATATTGTGTTTTGTAAGTGAAATTGTGATTATAGTAACAGTTCATACCTAAATTAGGTAGGTAACCTTTTGATTAAGTCGCTGTACTTAAATATCAAATTTAATCCAGATCATTCTTTTTTTTTTAATTCTTCGTTATAAATTGCAAACTATTAATCATTAAAATAATTCAAAATCTCTTTAAGCTTGAGCAAATGAAGCCCTTTCATACCATGCCCCACATGACACGATTTCAGACTTCAAAAATTGGACCCCCGTTCCTTGCGTAAAGATAAAGACATTGTTTTTTTTTGTGATTTAATTAAATATATGTTTTCAGATTTTTTCCGGTATTTGTAGGATAAGACGATATTACTAAAACTAGTTCTAGATCAACGGCAAGTACCCTAAGAATTTAGATTCCCTTGAGAGTGTCAAAATATACGTTTTGTGCGACATAAACGGCCGTATCTTTTTTTTTTCGTAACTTAGAAGTTTGATTTTTTCATATCCTGAAGGGACCGCAGACATGAGTGGTTTTAATTTCAAGTCGATAAAGTCAAAGTCATTTTTTTCTTATTTCACATAGGTCTACATCATAAGTGCCCACTTATAAAACGATACCTCCACACGTTCCCGAGATAAAGGGTCTTGACCACAGATTTAAGAAGGGAGGAGATATGTTAAGTAGTAAAAATTGTACCGGAACACGATGTCTCCAGTTTCCCTACCACCGCCGAAACTACTACATTTGCAGTAATATTTACGCAGTCGCGCACACATCCGCAAATCATAAATCAGTCCATACTACACAGTCAATTATAAACCTTACCTCCCTAAAAACAGCGTGTATTTTCCATGCACCGTACAACTTACGCACACATTAAATGTCGATGTCTATGCAAAAGCAATTTATTTTACATTTACGCTAGTGATTGACTAAATAGAAAAGTTATCGAATTTTCCATTTTTTTTTGTCGTGCTATTTCTTTTGGGTCCCATAAACAAAATCATAAAATGTTAAAAATAATAATTTAATAATAATAATAATTAATTATTTGTTAATTTGTTTTCATAAAACCCAAAAACTAACCATTTACTCGTATAAGGCCATTATATACGTCATTTCAGAACGTCAATATCAAATACTAAAAATCGGCTAAGTACATGTCCTGGTCCTCTAAAATCCTGAAAAGTTTAATAACTTGTAATATGAATTATTGCATGAAAAAGCTTTCAGTTACTAAAAAAACTTTAACTCAGGTCTAGTCTTAATTTAAGGATTGCCCATTCAAAAAGACTGCGTTTTTTTTAGAGGCTAAAGCATTTCTGGTTGAAAGTGGAATGAGCATATAGTACTATATTTTTTTAGGGAACCCATTAGGTGGCCTTCCATCAATCCATTGCTTTATTAAAATTACGTCTTTCGGGAAACTGAAAACATAAAGTAACATTGTAGTTATCATTTTACCTAACTTACTGCTAAACCTCACCATGTAAGGCTTTTGTTAGAAAAAAAATACTGTACTATTTTTTTTCTAACAAAATAAAGTTTTGAAAAAAAAAATTCTATCTTGTTAAATAAAGAGAACAAATAAAGAGCTAGAACATGTTGCCTTATTTTAAGCATTTTTAAGCATATTTTAAGCGTTATTAAATTCTGAATTATGCTATTTCTTTACAACTCTGTAAAATAATAAAAATAAATAAAAATATTTACATTATTTTACTTCGGATATCCAACCAATCGATATTATGGTCGATAGTCTATATTAGTAGATCATACAGGCACATCATTAACTCGCCGCAACTAACAGCGGCTTTATTATGAAATACACCTCACTGATAAAGTATCGTTATGTTATTTTTACATTGCTTGTTCCGTTACTGAGCGTTAAAATTAAGTAGTGGTTAAAGAGCAATGTATGTACGGTAAGAGTAATACAGTCGCCTTGATATTTGAAAACAAAAATAACGTAGTAGCAGCAAGGGATATTATAAGATATGTTGTTTTTACTGATTTTAAAGATAAATATAGTATTAAACTTGTACTTCCATATGGTAAGAGATTCCATGATGACCCAGGCTTCTCTTATCACTTCGGTTCTTGCATGAAACCACTGAACAACACGGCATTTTAAATTTGTTTACGATCACGTATCGCGTATCTCACAAGTTTGTAACTGACGGCCGTTTGCCCGATCGTGTGCATTTTGCGCAAGTCGCGCGGACATGCACACGCCTCCTTGCCACTTCTCCTGTTTTTTTAAATTTCTATGGTCTTGACATACAGACGGACAATAAAGTGATCCTATAAGGGTTCCGTCTTTTTCCTTTTGAGGTACGGAACCTTATTTTTGATGTTTGACCAGGTATCGTACTTTTATATGATTATTTATTATTTACAAGTTTCATAACAATCTCCTGAATTTTTTCTGCATTGATTGTGAGCAATGGATTGGCAGCAAATGTACATCTTATAGACATAACGCATATAATTATCTTGTAACTATAGTGCTCTATTTTTGACAGTACTGTAGCTATACACAAGACTTAGAGCATCAGCCGCATTCAATCTGTCTTCTAGCAAAAGTAGGTCACTAAGCTGTATTGTGAACCGGGAAGTAATAGAGCTCACAGTAATATGTAGACTGCGATGAAAGTGCATTTAAATACCTACTAAGTACCTAACTATTACCAATTTCGATAGAATATTTTATTATGTAGCCTTTTCAGGAAAAATGGAGTAAGCAACTATTTGTGTTTTTACAGGAATGGGTTTTTTCTTCAATAATTAAAAAGTCATCATCATCTTCCTGCCCTTGTCCCGTGTTATTTGGGGTCAGCGCAACACGTTTTTTTCTTCCACTCTGCCCTGTCACTCGTCATGCTATCACTAACTTCCTTTACTTTCATATCACTCTTCACACAATCCATCCATCTTTTTTTGGTCTCCCTCTCCATCCATCCACATGTAAACTCATAACTCTTTTAGTAACATCCAATGATTAAAAAGTATTTATGAAAAAAATATGTTAATAACAACTATTATATGTATTAGGTCAGTAGTTATATGAATAATAAGTTATATATTTTTAGAATGATACTATCATAAATATTTTATAATTATAAAAGAGAATTCTTCCTTTAAACAACGCTAACTGTTGCTTACGATGTTTTGAAAAAGGTCGATATGCCATTTAGGGTAAAACAGGCATGCGTAGCCCAGTCTGTAACGCGCGTCATTTGCAAAACTAAGACATGTATTTAAAAGGAGCTTATTTGAACCAATCTGGTTAGTATTATAAGAATTATGGCGATGTAAAATAGGTTTACAATGCAAGTTTAACTTGGTCTGGTTTATTATATTTATTTAATGACTTAATTCCAGAAAAGTGCAAAGATGGATTTAATGGATTAGGTATTGGTGGCCGAGTGATAACGGCCCGACTTACGAGTTGTAGGTCGCAGGTTCAAACCCAGCCAGGCGCATTGCTTTTTGTTATTTATTTCATCACCACTGCTCTCAAAACGGTGAAGGAAAACATCGTGAGGAAACTGACATGTCCTAGAACCAAAATTTTTTCGATATGTGACATCCACCAACCCGCACTGGGCCCGCTTGGTGGATTGTGGCCTATTCCCTCTGCTAGAGAGGAGGCCTGAATCCCAACAGTGGGAAGATTAAAAGGCTGATTATGCTTATGCTAGGCATTTTCTACTACTCAACCTTGAAGATGGGACCCAACGGGAATGCGGTGGATGTCTTTCGGCTGAAATTATGAAAACATAGTGGGACGTGATGAATGCTTTGATGTAAAATTGTATGACAACTCGGAGAGACATTTTGTAAAAAAGCGCCTAAAGAGTTTGCTTATCTAAATACAATTTATAAGAAGTTGAACAATGAAGATTGTTGAAGAGTTGTGTTGAAGAGATGTTATCACATCTCTTCAACACAACTCTTCATTTGAATATTATCATATTCATTTGAATTTTGTATTTTATCTCAGTAATATGGAAATGAATTTAAATTTACATAAGTTCATAACGCAACTTTTTTTAAGTATTATCAAGTCTTTTCAGTCAAGGAATCATAAAAATCTGTTTAATACATTAAACCCCGCGCTAACGCCGGCGTTTATTGTGTCTCTAATTTCACTACTCAAAAGGTTAAAATGTTAGAAATAAATCAGAATTTACTTTTTCCGCATCTCACAGTTTTTTTTTTTAAAGAATATTAATGAAATTCCGGTTCATAGAAATTCTTAAACAAAAAAAAAGTTAAAAGCAAACAGTTTATATTCACAAAATCACCATAATCTGAGTAATTAACCGTGTTGACAAGCCCAAGGGAGGTGCCTGAAAACATATTTTATGGACTCATAAAATTAATTACTTTATGTTCTATAAACAGTTAAGATTATTTTAACATGGAATTAATTTGATTGGATTTTGAACAACATTTTATTGATTACAATAAAACTTACTGCATTTTTCAAACTTATTCTGCAAAATTTAAGGCAGAGTTTAGGTTATCTTCATGAATGTTTGGCTCATCATCATACGGCCCAGAATTTTCCTACTTTTCCCAATTTCGTCAAAATTATGCGAAATAGTCACGCCGTATCTACATCTCTTTATAGCTACAGCCTCTTTCTCAGGCATAGCGAGTGTGTGTACTAAATTCCAGTTTATAGGTGCCTATGTAAAATATGAATCACGTAAAGTATTCAGGCCGCGTTGGCTGTAGCGATATTACCATGTCAAGAGTTTTTAACGTCCATCGCGGAAAATTGCATTGATTTTTATCCAGAGAACATAACATTTTGAAAAATGGAAGAGGAATATGGATGACGTTTTAACTCAGTTCGAAGTTTTTTTTTTGTAAACCTATAATTACTTTATGAGTTTTTCAATACCTCTCACGCATTAGGTCGTATTTCAAATGCTTAACTTTTCAGGAGATCGCGTATAAGAAACATTTATGCATTTTTCAAGCTTTATTATGATTAACCAGTAAGTCATTTTTAGTAAACAGAATACGCTTTTATAACAAGCTGCCAAAGGTGGTGCCTGAACTTAGCGACAGAAAGTTCAAAACCCAAATTAAGCGTGTCCTAACTAAAAAAGCGTATTATAAGGTTAAAGACTATGTCGAAGACACGCTTGTTTGGCAATGACTGCTTCTACACATGTGGCCTCCTGGTAACTCATAATATTGTGTAAATGTATCTATTAGCTGCTCCAGATTTGTTGTAATATATACTTTTTTTTCTTTTTTCTTTCTAACACATTGCTTTTGCAATATTTTTTATATTATTAGACCCGAAACACCATAAATTCGTTAGTAATTTATTTTATTAACGTATCATTTATTAATAATTGTAATTATTTATTTTTCTTGCTTTTTTATAGACTCTTTTTTATAATGTGAATGTGAGAACACTGTAGACTCCGTGCTACCCATTGCTTGCCGTCCACAAGCCTAACAGCCAACACCCTGTACCTTAAATCTTAAAGTTAACACCTCTTGTGACACAGCCGGTAAAAAGAATCTAATATCTGAACATAAACATCTCGTTACACAATATCTCCTTTTTATGACCACGTAAAGTACCTCAACCCCTCTCTACGTAAGAACAGACACACTTGATACATGTACGTGTCAGTTTCACACGCAGCTCTATATATCTACTGAACATTATTTTTGAGCTAGTGTTTTTGAAAGAGGAAAAAAATCGAATTAATGTTTCTCGAAACCTTTTTGGTGCTCTGTGAATGACAGAGAAATATTGAATCAGGAAAGTGTTGGGCACGCTACAATTATGGCGGTAAGTCCCCTCTTTGAAGCGTGACTGGAAAGACTTCACGGTGTCCTCACCTTCCGCATGACGCCTCCTTCTGTGAAGCAGTAACGCTAGCAAAGGAGGCGAGTGATCGCGTTGGTATGGGTCTGCCAAACACCAGCTTGATGCACTAGAGTCGATTGAGAAGCAAGCTAACATCATCAGCAATGATGCATTTGTCAAGTTAAACCTTCAAAATCTTGAGCATCGACGCTGAGTTGCTAGCCCGTTGGTTTTTTATCGTTTATATTTCAAAAATACGTGTACCTGAAGCTTAACAATAATCCGAAAAACTTGTGTTACACATTACTTAAATATATCAAATCTATGTAAGTACATATAATATTATTCGTTTCTGTTTGTGTTGGTCCTACAGCTCCGTCACAGAAGACATAAAGTTTACGATACTTGGAGTGGCTCCAGCAGACTCCCGTCCTTTACTGTACATGTTCAGCTCTTCATAAAACTGTCAAGCGATGCAAAAACGGTTGTGTGTGAGAGTGATGTACAGGATATCTTGTTTTGTGTTAGCGTAGGGTGAATATACTGCCAAGTTACTCCCTTATTACTTGGCAGTATATTGAGTGTAAAAAATAGCATGCAAGTTCCCTAACATGCATGCAATTTTTGCATTTGATAAATTTAATTATTATTATTAGCTTTTTTTGTAGGTGGGAATTCATCCAATGATATCTCCTGCTTTTGGGCGAGGCGGTTCTCCGTCAATAACGTAATGAAGTTATAAAACTTCAAAGCTGATAATGAGAAAGAGAAGTTCGACGTGGTTTTTGACGTCAACGTTCATCGTATTTTTTCTTTCATTCTGTAATGTCACTCGTCACCCGATCACTAACTCCCTTTTCTTTCATATCACTTCTCATACAATCCATCCATCTTTTCTTTGGCCTCCCTCTCCATATGGCCGCCACAGAAAATGGCGTTTTGACAAGAGTAAAAGAAATATTTGTTTAAGAAATATATATATTTAAATTATTATATCTCGTTTGCTTTTTTACCGATTTTAATATTGTTTTCACTGTTAACATTTTGTATATTTACATCGCGCCAACCGTAGTGTCAATTTATTAATTGCGGACTCACCTCAGCTGTAACTTATACATAAATTATCTGTAATGTGTTGTCTCTTACCTGAAAGGAAAAAAGTTATCAATTAATATACAATGATATACTAAAGGTATATTAGGTATATACCTAGAAACTATAAAGGCTACCAATATAATCATGATTGCTATCTTATCTATAATAGAAAATATACGTTTACTCCACAAAAAAATAGGTTTTATCACTATTACGTAAGTGTCCCAATAGACCTACTTTTAGAAGAAATAGGGAATTCAATAGAAAAACATTCACATTCAGGTACAATAACAAGATACTTCAAGATCACTTTACTTTTATGTAAGTAATATTTTTGGGTTACTATTTTTTCGAACGAATTAAATTATTTTGTGTTTGTATTCGTAGTAGTTTATTTCTCGTATTTAATATCCTTCCTTCCTTTAAAATTCATTAAAATAATCACATAAAAGATAAAAAAAAATTACACGACGCACGCTCACCTACTGATTTTCCCGGCAACAAAGTGATAGGTACTAGGAATTACACTATCTAGTAAATATTTATGCCTCGTATTTCAAAAAATTAATATTAAATACATTTAGTTCTTACAAAATCGTGCAATATTTATCAAAATTTATGTAACGGTTGCAGAAACTGCACACCAGCGTAGCAGGCGTAGCGATACGAAGTGGTCAAACTTAGCCAAACATTCAGTTAAACATGTACTACAGACTGGAATGATGCCAGATGAGTAGAAACCAAGCTTTTACATGAAATGTGGTAATTAACAAAATACTGACTAGCTACTTTCAATAAACCAATAGAAGATAGAGAGATGTAAATGAACCTTAACTGGTTTAAAAGCAATGGGTTAGAGAAATGGGTGGCTCGCCGTCCGACCGTCCGGTAACCATCCGGACCGAGCCCAAGTTGTCGACGGCGCGTATTGTTCCACGCGCGCCCCAAGGAGATGTCAGCAACTGTAGGGGCCCAGCAGGGTCGAAGCCTACTGGGGTCAAGGGTCTGATTCTGAAAGGAAGACTCGGCCGTGGTACGAAAGGCAACGAAGGAATAGGAGTGGGTTTTTAGTCAGTAAAAGTCTGACACTATCTCCCGCCCCGCCCAAGAGCGGGGGATGTCATAAGTAAATTTTCCCACCGAAAAAAAAAACTGGTTTAAAAGAATTCAATTGGTACGTGAAAAATGTCTTTACTAATCTATAGGTACTAATATCATAAATTGAAGAGATTTGTATTTTTGTTTGTAATGAATAAACTCAAAAACTACTAAACCAATTTGTGTCGATTTCAGCTCTGCTGCGTGTTAAGAGACTGAAGGTTGCTTAAAATGATAGGCGACACCAGGAATTGCTTTTAACTTTGAATATATTGAGAGTATTGCATAAAATAATGGATGAAATGGTATATATGGTATAGTGCGTGCAATGCAATGAAAAATGTGATTTTGGAAAAAGACGTAGCTCGGTGGTGATTGGTCGATGGCATGCGTGGGCGACCAAACGCTGTGAGGTAGATGGCAGTTCCAGTCGTTAAGGCGATGTCTGAACACAATATAAAAAAAAATTGCTCCAGTGGACTGCTAAGCTTTTCGCTTCGTCGTTTATACCGCGTACATCGAAGGACTGGAACAATTTGCCTGCTGCGGTCTTCCCGTCCAACTATAATTTAGGTGTCTTCAAGGCTAGAGTGAATAGGCTCTTAATAAACTAGTGCGCCTGACCATCAATGATTGCATCTCCGCTTACCATCAGGTGGGATTGCAGTCAAGCACTGGTTTACATCAATTCAAAAAAAAAAAAAATATGACTGAGCTTATGTTACGGGCTATAATAATTAGTTTCATGTGAGTGTAACCGCTGCCACTGGCATAACGTACACTAATATTCTAAAAGTTAGTTAGAGTAAAGGTAAAGTTTTTTTTTTTTTTTTAGTTTGAAGGAGGAAATCTCAGAGAGTACTTGTCCGATTGCTAAAATTTTTTCCCCGATCGAAAGCTGTTTTATTTCTGAGTTACTAGAGTTACTAGAGACTACTTTTATGTACGTAGACAAAACTGCGGGCAAAAGCTAGTTTACAAGATACAAAAATTTCGGACGCCGACTTAATTTTAAAACTGGTTTTGTACAACTGCGAAAAGCTGGAATAAAAAAAAAAACAGAGAAATACCGATGTGGGACACAAAAGGCGTAAAAAATCTTTTAAATGTTAACCGAACACTAACATTCGGAACCATGCTGAAATAGTAAACTGAAAAAGGTTTTTCGCTAGTAACTTGAGAGGGACGAAAAGTGAATATTTAGTTTTGGTTTTTAGGAAACAATGCGCAATTTTTCTCTTACAGGATGCTATCTATCAATTTGAATTTTACATGGATTTTACTGCAGTAGCTAAGATATAGCTACACTCTTATCTTGAGAGGTTCTTTTTCAAAGTCACAATGATCTATGAAAGAGTTAGTACTACAACCGGATGAATGAAGTAAATATAACTCATAGGCGTCATGTGTTAGGAAAATTTTAATTAAAGTTAAAGCCACTTATACAACGCAGCGTTTAGATTTGCTGTCGTGTACAGATGCTGGGCAACCAAAAAGCAGCATTGAAATAAACTGCATACAACCGAAATGCGTATGCTTCGCTGGTCAGCGGGAGTCACACTACTATAATAAAATCCATTGTGAGTCATAAAACAGTTTTAAAACTGCCCCGATAGTCGATAAAGTCAAAGAGGTGTGTTTACGGTGATAAAGACACCCTGATGATCATATGGTGAAGCTTGCCCTTGAACTGCCTTCCATGAAGTGCTGACGACGGTCCAAAGAGATCATAAAGAAGCTCATCTTGACACAGACATGGCACAAAATCATGCTCAATGGCAAATGAAGACAAGGAGGGCCAACCCCAAATAAATGTGATAAGATCTAACCAAAAGAACAAGATCTTTGAAAAGGTTGAAACATACTTTATATTTTTTGCATTGGCATTTTTATGAGCTTGACAACATTTCATTTGGTTTTTTTTTTTATTCTTGATAAGTTCGCTCTTGACTGCTATTTCAACTGATGGAAAGCGACGATGCGGTCGACGATGGAACGCGCTTACCTAGAAGTAACCAATTCACTCTTGACTTAAAGCTTCCCGGGTTGTAGCCATCAGGAAACACTGATTCCGGCAAGGAATTCCACTCCTTGGCTGTACACACAATAAAAGTGTTCCAAAAACAGATGATTAAATTTTTTTTATTTCAACTTTAAATTTTGACACTATTCTATTATAATAATATATTAAACTAATCAAGTGGATAGTGGTAGAAGCTATATTTAAAACCTGCAAAAATTAAAATTATGAGATACATAAGAAGGAGGTGCGTATCTAGAAGAGAGGCAGTAAGCTTAGGAAGCAAAAAATTAACGTATAAAACATCGATTGCAATTTTATATTCCTCAATAAATTGATTCCCCTCCGTGCTACTGTAATTTTTGTAGGACATGAATCATCAATTGTATTGATGTAAACTTTCTAAGGACAAAATAAAACAGCCACTGTAACCATAGGTACAAAGAATGAAAATGAAAGCGGTTCGTTAGCTGAGTTCAGGATGCCAACTCCGGCTTCCTCCGGCTTCCTCCGGCGCTATGTTAAAGGAAATAGAGGGAAATTGGAAGCCTGCGGTGTCCTAGAGCTTTAATTTTCTCTATACATTGAATGTGAATGTTTTGCGAGTACTCGTGTTGAAATCGGTTTACCTCTAATTGGAATACTGGTAAGTGAAAATTTCATATTAAGAATATTATTTTCAGTTTGAGAAATTATGTTGAGTTTTGTGATATAGCTGTAGTATAGGCGCGAATTTTTAGGGATGGGCGCAGCAATGCTGGGCAACTAAACATCCATCGGATTCCTGTGGCCCTCACCAGGTCATCGGTCCACCTTGTGGGAGCCCTTCCAACGCTGCGTCTTCTGTTACGTGGTCACCAATGCAGTACCTTTTGTCCCAATCGACCATCTATTCTGCGAGCAATATACTCTGCCATCTGTGACTTTTAAGATTGGCGATTCTTCGGGCTATGTTCATAACCCTGGTTCTCCTGCGGATATCTTCATTTCTGATGTGATCACTCAAGGAAACTCCGACCATAGCCCTTTGGGTGAGTAAGTTTTCTGATGAGACACTGGTATATTGAACGAGAAGATACCGCGTAGCTTCTCTAACGCTGCCCAGCCGAGTCGGATTCGACCATTGACCATTCACATTGCACTCCTTTAATTAATGATTTTTTTTTCAGTACGTACGTATATTTTATGAATATTAAGAAAGACACACTAATTTTGACGAGGGAGTGTATTAAAGATAACACGCAATTGTATTACATAAAAATTCATAATCTTAGCCTTTCGCAACTAGTTTGGGGCTGGCGGCCATCTAACTGGATGGAGCTGAATTCGTTGCGACCGTTGCCTCACGCGTGCGGCCTCCTCCTTTGCAAGCATTACTGCTTCGTAGAAGGAGGCGACCGCCTGCCACTCCTTCTCACTCCGGACCATGGCCTGTACCAATGCCCAGTGCGAGAGATCACTGTCGCCGATTGCCCCCACGAGGACACGGCGGTGCTCTGCCCAGGATGGAGCTGAATACCTGTGTTTTACATGGAGCGGCTGCCTATGAGATCTCGACAACCCAGTTACTAATCAATATGATACTTGCAAGATAGGCTGATGATCAAACTATCTGGTATCTGACTATCAAAAATGTAAGTAATAACTGTCAAAATTCTTTTAATACCAACTGGGACCAAAGGGTTTCCGTACTTTCCGAGGCACAGAGTGCCAGTAATATCAAAGATAAACTAAGAAAAGTGCATATGAATTGACATTGGGGTTTGCCTGGTTTTAAACCGTCTGCATGACAGGCGGGTGCCTTAACTACCAGGCCATCACGACACCTTGTGGGTTACATAAAAACTATTGGAATAGTAATTTAAAACAGCTCTTAAAATATTTACCAATGATGTAATGAGTTTTCGTGGAATTCCTAGCTAAATAGACGAGTCGTTGAACTTGGCAGCAGTTCACATTGCTAAGTGCAGATGCGAGGCTGTAGTTAGAATGCAGTATGTAGGCTGTAACTATGTGGGTAATTTCATGCTCTTAGGTTAACGTCAAATGTAGTGCAATTGATTTTCGAACTAATTATGCTTGCTAACATCCATTTGCTATTGCATTAAATCGAGTATGTTCCTTTGTGATTTTACTTCTTTTATTTTGTTATTAATCTACGAATTTTCTTTGAAACCAGCAAGTAAAGATGTGTGTTCCTTTTATCCATTTTCAATTTATCAAACTATGATATGATTTATTATATATAACTACATGATGAGACATCGTTTACCAACCTAACTCACATTATTAAATTTCATCTTATAATTATTATAATATTTTAGATCTACAGTTTGTCTAAATTTATATTGTTGTATTAATATTTTGTTTTATCATATCATCATAGCATTTATAAATATTAACATATCAAATATATAAACATTTTCAAAGTTTAATATAATAAATAGTAGCCAACAGGTAACTGGAATAGTGTCCAAGCTATCTGTGAATCTGGTCAAAGCTTATGGCTATAGCTTATAGCTTTCTTCAATTAATAGGCCATCCAACACTAAAATAATTTCCAGCCGCCGAGACCCCGATTCTGGCTACCAGCCACTGTAGGCGTGGGCTTTAAGACGGCAAGCAATGGGTAGCTCGCTGTTGGGCCGTCTGGCTTACTTCTGGACTGAGCCTGAGTCGTTCACGGTGCGTAATGTTATCAAAACAGTAGGGGTCCAGTAGGGCTGAAGCCTACTGGGGCCATGGGTCGACCCATTCTGAAAAGGTTGCTCGTGGTCCTAGAACGCAAAGTGAACTAAACGAACAGTAAAAGTCTGACATGACCTCACGCTCCGGCTCGAAACAGGAGAAGTCATTAGATGAATTACCAACTAAATAAATAAAAAACTAACAATAAATGGTCAAAAAAAAAAAAAAATCTCCAACTTTATAATATTAATTTTGAAAATATATAAAAACATGTCAGTATAGAATATATGCTTATCTTTCTTGTTTTTCACGAATTTCTGGTTACGCGGGACGATTATGTCAACAATTTTTAATTACACGCCTCTTAATTCGGTCTACCACCACAATACGTTTGTTGGTTGCTTTGTTTTTTTATCATTCTAGCTTTTAGCTGAGTAAATAATGATGAAAAATTGTGTATTGCCCATAAGTCAAAAAGCGTCTCAAGACGCTCTCGCGTCGCTATAACTCTTCATTATGAAAATAATGTTCGCGAAAATTTTCATACCACATAAATTCTACGAGAAATATTGCTAAAAAGCTTCACAGTAATGCTGAACAAACTGTAGTTTATTTACAAAAGCTCTTAAAATTCAATGTTAAATGAGTATCGATTCACTTTATGTACAGGACAGGGTATGGTATTGTTGGCCCTTTTTGTGCTTATGCAATTAATTTTTGAACAACATCATCATCATCATCATCATTTCAGCCGATAGACGTCCACTGCTGGACATAGGCCTCCCCCAAATGTTGCTACAAAGAACGGTCCTGTGCGTCTTGCATCAACAGTTAAGCCATAATTAAAGTCTAAATAACTGGCAACAAAACAATGAAATTTTCAAATGCAACAAATCACATATTACTAGTACGTACTCCAATAATAATATGTAGTACTAATACATACTCCTATAATAATAGTACTAATACGTACTCTTATAGGACTAATACGTACTTATATAGTACGATGTGACGTCGGAAACATGTAGATCTTCACGTATCTACCTCGATTCTAAATCAGTTCCGACACACTGCTGACAGAACTATTAACTGTTCAGTGGTTTGCATTATGAACTCTTCTCCAATGCACGACTCGCTGACATAAATGATTAATCGTTTATCTCTTTATTTACAACAAGGTATGTATATCAATTATAATATATATAAAAGGAGAAACTGACTGACATATCAACGCACAGCCAAAACAGGTAAGAGGAACACAGAGTTCCGAAACGAATATTCTTTTGTACTTTTTGTGTTTTTAATTCTTTCCAAAGCTTGCAATTCTGCAGTTCTTGCTTTTTTTTCCGGTGGAAAAATCATCTTATGACATCCCGGGGGATGTCATAAGATGATTGCCCACCCAAGAGCGGGCTCTTGGGTGGGGCGGAAGATAGTCTCAGACTTTTACTGACTAAAAACCCACTCCTGTTCCTTCGTTGCCTTTCGTACCAGGGCCGAGTCTTCCTTTCAGAATCAGACCCTTGGCCCCAGTAGGTTTCCACCCTGCTGGGCCCCTTCAGTTGCTGACATCTCCTTGAGGGGCGCGTGGAACAATACGCGCCTTCGACAACTTGGGCTCGATCCGGATGCTTACCGGACGGTCGGACGGCGCAAGCCCGCGCCTACGGTGGCCGGTAATCGGGATCGGAGTCCCGGTGGCGGTTCTTGCTTAGTTATGAAACCAACTAATTATGATTCTTTTTGTTTTTTTTTTTAATTTTTGTTAGCATTTTACGGTACTCTTGATCATATTTTTGTAGTATTAATTAATTTTTAACCTTCATACCCTCGTGTACACACACACTTAGTTGTATAGGAATCGGTGTGGGGTATGTCTATCAAAGTTTGCACCTCAATTATTGAGACTATAGCGCCGTACTTAGCTTTAATATATAATTTGTGTATAGATCAAGGAGTTTTTCCGGATCTAATGAAATATAGTAAAGTGATACCACTTTTTAAATCCGGGGACAGTAAAGACACTAATAATTATAGGCCAGTGTCCGTGTTGCCGGTTTTTAGCAAGATATTTGAGAAGGTGATGTTAAATCAAATGCTTAATCATTTTAACACAAATAACATTTTACACGATAAACAGCATGGTTTCACCAAAGGACGTTGTACTACTGACGCTGGTGTCTCCTTACTAAAACACATTTTTAATGCGTGGGAAGAGGCACAGGATGCTATAGGCATCTTCTGTGACCTGTCTAAGGCGTTTGATTGTGTGGTTCATGAAACATTACTCCTGAAACTTGAGCATTACGGACTAGGCAAAACAGCTTTAAGCTTATTAAAATCTTATTTGATTGACAGACAGCAACTAGTTCAAATTAACGGTGTCAATTCGTCGAGATTAAATGTGAAAATGGGGGTACCCCAAGGTTCAATTTTAGGTCCTTTTTTATTTTTAGTTTATATTAATGATTTACCCTATTTGTTGCAAAATAAACTTAATATGGTGTTGTTTGCCGACGACACTTCTTTGATTTTTAAGATAAATAGAAGGACTAATAATCTTGACGACGAAAATAACGCCCTACTGCAGGTCCAAAACTGGTTCACTGCTAATAATCTAGTTTTAAACGGGAAAAAAACTAAATGCATAAAATTTTCCTTACCAAATGTTAAAGGTAGCGATTGTGATGTAGTATTAAACGATGAAAAACTAGAATTTGTCGATAAAACTGTTTTCTTGGGGATTACGCTTGACTCAAGGCTACAATGGGGTCCTCATTTAACATCTCTTGCAGGACGGCTTAGCTCAGCTGCATATGCTGTTAGAAAAATCCGCCAATTTACGGATGTTGATACCGCTAGACTAGTCTATTTTAGTTATTTTCATAGCATCATGTCTTACGGTATCTTACTATAGGGACGGGCTGCAGAAATCGACTCAATTTTTATATTACAGAAAAGAGCGATCAGAGCTATATACAATCTTCGCCGCTGCGATTCTCTAAGGGAACTGTTTAAGGACATTAACATAATGACGGTGCCTTGTCAATATATTTATGCAAACATAATGTATGTTAGAAAAAATCTTAATCTTTTTAGCAAAAGAGGCGATAGACATAATTATGTTACAAGAAATAAGGACCAATTAGTTCAACCAAGTTTCAGACTAGCAAAAGTGGCCTCTTCTTTTATGGGGTACTGTTTGAAATGTTATAATAAAATACCTTCACAAATATTAGAACTCAATGAAACGAAATTTAAATCTTGTATTAAACGCACACTATGCAGGCAAGCATATTATAAGTTGGAGGATTATATTCAGGATAAAAATGCTTGGCTCAATGCTGGTCCAGCTCCACTACGACCGGGGTGTACAAATTGATTAGTATGGAAATTATTTTTTAATGTTTTTTTTTCTTGAAATTGTAAAATATAAGCATTGTATTATATGTATAGAAGCATTTTTTCCACAGTTGGTAAATGTGAGTACCATGGAGCTTTTTATAGTTTTTATGTTGCTACTGGACTTATTTGACATAAATGAGCATGGCAGTTGAGAGTTTGTCATGCTCACTCAAACGTCTCACTGATGGTGGCGCGGGTGTTGGATCATTCGGTTCCCTTCACAATGGTTGAGCTGAGTGGTGCTAATATTAGCGTCATGTCCGTGAACGGGCGCTGTCAGTTGAGGCTGGTCATCTCTTAGCTGCCAGTTGCTATTTTAATATCTATATTTAGTTTTTATTTTTATTTACATTGTTCTCACATGATAGCGACAAGAAACATGTAACAGAGATATTTGTAATTACAAAATATGATTGAAAAGAGTATCCATGGAGTTTCTTGCACATTCTTCTCCATAGAGATCTACGCTTTGGAATGTGCAATTAGCATCATTTATTTTTCTGACTGACTGACTTCTTGACATTTCAAAAGTGCCTGTAAATGGTTTATCTATACATATAATAAAACGGTAAAATTATTTTGCGGTGGTATTAATTGGCGCAAAAACTACTGAACCGATCCTGTTCAAATTTTGCATACATAATCCTTATAGGTCAGGGCAACTTAAAGGCTATAAATTATCACGCTATTTCCTATGGGGGGTGAGCAATAATCAAAAATGTAGGTATTGAACGACATTTGCCGCGAGTTCGATCCCCAGTTACAGTTAAAAATTTTGTCATTATTTTATCCTTTTTTTTTGTAATGAAACTAATTTTTACCATTTTTTCGAAACAAAATTGATATTTCTATTTGATATCTTCTTAATATTTTGTAAAAACTAATCAAAACACATAATAAAATCAAAGCGGTGTGTAAAATCACGTACAATAATATTAAATTATTCCATTTAGCTGCAAATATTACTTCTAAAACGAAAATCATCACGCTATCATCGATAAGGAGCCAACCAGTCAATTATGACGTTTATATAAGAACGTCTATTTTAAATTTTCATCATCGGAGACCGTATCGCAGTGGTTTCGTATCTAGACTTGCGTATCATTTATAGGTTGTTCGAATCCCATGTATCTCTTGCGAAATTTTTGGTTTTATTTTTTCACTGTAAATAAGACATTTATATATATTTTTGCATGCTTACATTTTTTTTATATAACACATAATATATCTGTACAAGTTTTTAGTTGTGTGCGTATCACGCAAAATGTTTTATACATTAAAATTCTGTGTAACTTGATATATTACTTAGGCTTTGTTTCATCTCAATGAAACAAAGCATATGAAATACAAACGGTATGAATTTAAAGTTTTCAAGAAGTTAAATATGACACCACACGTAACTCGCAACGCCATCTAAAGACTCAAAGTAGAAAAAATGATGACAATGAAAGTTGAAGTTCATATTAAATTTGATAGATGGCATTGTGTATTTTAAAACTACTGGTGTTCGACGGAGGCATTTTTAACAACTTTTACTGTAACCAAAGGCGATAAAAGTAAATACCTATGTATGTGTATTTAATTATTGACTTTAAAATAACGCGGCCAAATTTTCGGAAGGGGTTACATGGTACCTTGCATTGGAAGGCTCCCAGGTGGACCGACAACCTGGTGAGGGTCGCGTAATCCGATGGATGGATCGGTCATTATGGCGACACTTGGGGAGACCTATGCCCAACAGTGGACGTCTTTCGGCTGAAATGATAATGATGATGATGGCACCTTTTTCTTTTTTTTTAAGGTTGGAAATCATCCAATGACTTTTCTCGCTCTGATAGGAGCGAGAGGGCGTATCAATCTTTTACTGACTAAAACCACACCTGTTTCCTTCAGTTGCTCTTTGCAACATCTCTTTGAGGAGTGCGTGGATCACTAAGCGCTGTTGACGACTGAGCTCAGTCCGGTCAACTACTGGACGGCCGGACGGCTAGCTACCCATCGCTTGACGTCCACAAGCCCGCGTCTACCGTGGCTGGTAGTCAGGGTCGGAATCTCGGATTGGCGTGAGGACGTTCGTTCCCTTACGCTTGCGGCCTCCTCCTTCGCTAGCATTACGGCTTTGCAGAAGGAGGCGACCGCCTGCCATTACTCCTCGCTCTGAATCTCGCCCAAACCAGAGCCCGGCGCGAGACGTCACTGACGCCGATTTCCTTCACGAGGACAAAGTGGTGCTCCACCCTTGCGGGGCACACCTTCACGGTATGCTCCACTGTGTCTTCCGGGATGATGGCACCTTCCGGCCTAATAATGGCGTGTTTTATTATTTGCAGTCACTGCTTCATATAAAACGGGATCGAATGTGTTTTTCTGATCATAGTTCGACAACGTATGATGTATCTCAGATTCCTTGCAGCCTTGCGTCGACATCTGGACGTTACCTTCTTGCAGTGAATGGTGACCAACACTGGAACAACCCCCTGAGGGAGGCCAATCTCAGGGATAATACGGCTGCTACATTTGTTTACCGTAATTTCATTGTTTTTTGGATGCACAAGCTCAGGATTGTTGTGGGTGTTTCAAACGGTTGCTTTTCCAGATTCGGTTGGAAGTACCCTGATATTACAATTTTGCGAATCGCCCGGAGGACCCGGTGTAGTATGCAGTGAAGGTCTATCCAGCTTGGGTGACAGAGTGCACAGAGGCAATCGGCGTAAGTAATTTCTCGGTTTGGCCATCAATATGCGAGTTAGATTGGACGGAGATACACACGCACAAGATGTCGCCGAAGTTCATTCAAAAGTTGGAGACTTCATAGGGTAGTTCCCACTATCGAAAAAACATTTGTGTGATATACGGGGACGTCAGTTAAATACACGTCAAAAAAAATCATAGGTAAATGAACAAGTAACTCCCAAAATGATCAAACTGCAACAATCAATGCAAGCATTCTCTCCCAAATTCTTCATAAGTACTGTTGTGGAGAAAGATAGTTGGTTATGATGGAAGTGGCCTAGAAGGCCCTATCCATTTACACATCTCTTTGAGTCCTGCGTAGAATACTACGCGCCGTCGATTCAGGATTGTTTGGATCAGACGGCCGGACGGCACCACCGCAGTCCCGTGTTTGCGATAGCTGAGAACCCACCTTCTTTGATCGTAGT
The DNA here is from genome assembly GCA_949316375.1 of Mythimna vitellina. Taxonomy (NCBI): domain Eukaryota; kingdom Metazoa; phylum Arthropoda; class Insecta; order Lepidoptera; family Noctuidae; genus Mythimna; species Mythimna vitellina. The sequence goes on along the minus strand of OX438703.1, from coordinate 7,238,832 downwards.
GCTTATTATTTATTTATTTATACTTTATTGCATACCAAGTTACAAATTTAAAAATTGAATTGTAATACAACAAAAAACATACAATTGGCGGCCTTTGGTGCTTCACTGAAGGAGGCTACTGGTTGTCATTTTCTCCACCAATTGACCCCACGAGCGGGACTGACTTCCACCGTATACTCTATCGTATTCTCCGGGCGATTCGCACAATGGTGAGACCTGAGTGTTTCTTCCCGCAGAATTCAATACAGATACCTTCCGGAACACCCACATCAGGTGAGTCCTGCATAAAGAAAGGATGCCGTGACGCCTCTGTAGTCACTCCTCAAAGACAGGCATTACCGCTGCGATTGTGGCGTGCTCACTGTGGCGAGGGTTTAAAATCATACAATGTTGTTTTACCAGAACATAAACCAGAAACATACATAAACTAATGACTTTTACCTTGGGGTAGGCAGAAATGCCAACTGCTACGACCCATACTCTTTCTATTCATTGACGTTCATACATCTGGATCTGGACGAGTACATAACATGTTTCCTGAAGGTAATTTGCGTTTTGACCTTTAACCGTTTTATGTTAAAGTACAATAAATAATTGCGATGCTTTCGGAATGAATTGCAAGCACAGAATGATTGTACAGTTTTACGTACTTAACGCGGACGAAGTCGCGGGCAACACCTAGTTTGGAATAAATGCTATTTTGATTTGATTTTTTTGATTTTGATGTATGAATTTATTGACAAAAGACAAAAACAGTGAAAATGATATGTTTAATCTATACATATAATAAAACAGTAAAATTCTTTTGTGATGGTATTAGTTGGCGCAAAAACTACTGAACCGATCCTGTTCAAATTTTGCATACACAATCCTTATAGGTCAGGGCAACTGATAGGCTATAAACTATCACGCTATTTGCTATGTGGGGTGAGCAATAATCCAAAATGTAGGTATTGAACGACATTTGCCGCGAGTTCAATTCCCAGCTACAGTTAAAAATTTTGACATTATTTTGTCTTATTTTTTTGTATTAAAATAACTTTTACCATTTTTTCAAAATAAAATTGACATTTCTATTCGATATCTTCTAAATATTTTGTAAAAACTAATCAAAACACATAATAAAATCAAAGCGACGAGTAAAATCACGTACTATATATGTTACATTATTCCATTTAGCTGCAAATTTAACTTCTAAAACGAAAATCATCACGCTATCATCGTTAGGGAGCCAACCAGTCAATTATGACGTTTATATAAGAACGTCTATTTTATAGCTTATTCATCGAAGACCGCAGCACAGTGGTTTCGTATTTAGACTTTCATGTAATGTGAAGGTGGTTCAAATCCCATACGGCTCTCCCTTAGGAGAAATTTTTGTTCTATTTTGTCATCGTGAATAAGATTTTTTATATATTTTTGCATGCTTACAATTTTTTTTTTATAAATCTACGTATATAATATATCTGTAGAAATTTTTAGTGAAGTGCGTATTATTAATTTTAGAAATCGATGTAGATAACTTTTATACATTTAAATTGTTGGAATTGGAACTTGATAATTGTCTTACTTAGGCTTTGTTTCATCGCAATGAAACAAAGCATATGAAAGACAAACGGTATGAAATCAAAGTTTTCGAGAAGTAAAATATGACACCATAAGCAATTCAGATACTCGCAACGCCATCTAAAAACTCAAAGTAGAAATAATGATGACAATGACGGTTGAACTTCATATTAAATTTGATAGATGGCATTGCGTATTTTACGTAATTTTCTGAGTGGCAGAAGAATGGCCATCGCCCACGTTTACAGTTATGGTTAAACTGGTGTAAGACGAAGGCATTTTTAACAATCCTACTGCTTATTTTTTTCCCATTATTGTAGCAAGCTGATTGACCGTGATTATTCAAGGGATACCATCCAAAGACGATAAAAGTAAATACCTATATGTATTTAATTATTCACTTTAAAATAACACGGCCACATTTTCGGAAGGGGTTACAGGGTACCTTGCGTTGGATGGTCCCCAGGTGGACCGATGACCTGGTGAGGGTCGCGGGAATCCGATGGATGAGAGGCTCACAGGATCGGTCATTATAGCGACACTTGGGGAGGTTTATGTCCAGCAGTGGACGTCTTTCGGCTGAAATAATAATGATGATGACGGCACCTTTTTTCTTTTTTTAAGGGTGGAAATCATCCAATGACTTCTCCCGCTCTGGTTGGAGCGGGAGGACGTGTCAATCTTTTACTGACTTTTTTTTTCCGGTGGGAAAATCATCTTATGACATCCCCCGCTCTTGGGCGGGGCGGGAGATAGTGTCAGAATCTTTTATTGACTAAAACTACACCTGTGTCTATCACTACGCGCTGTTGAGGATTGGGCTCGATCCGGTCAACTACAGGACGGCTAGCTACCTATTGCTCGACGTCCGGAAGCCCGCGTCTACCGTGATTGGTAGTCGGGGTCGGAATCTCGGCTCGGCGTGAGGCCGTTCGTTCCCTAACGCGTGCGGCCTCCGCCTTCGCTAGCATTAAGGCTTTGCAGAAGGAGGCGAACGCCTGCCATTACTCCTCGCTCTGGATCAGAGCCCGGCGCGAGAGGTCACTGACGCCGATTACCTCCACGAGGACACGGCGGTGCTCCGCCCTTGCAGGGCACATCTCCACTGTGTCCTCCGGCATGATGGCACCTTGCGGATTAATAATGGTGTGTTTTATTATTTACAGTCACTGCTTCATATAAAACGGAATCGAATGTGTTTTTCTGATCACAGTTCGACAACGTATAATGTATCTCAGATTCCTTGCTGCCTTACGTCGATATCTGGACGTTACCTCTTTGCAATGAGTGGTGACCAACACTGGAACAACCCTCTAAGGGAGGCCAGTCTCAGGGATAACACTTATCGGCTGCTACATTTGTTAACCGTAATTTCATTGTTTTATGGATAAGCTCAGGACTGTTGTGGGTGTTTCGAACGGTTTCTGTTCTGGGTTCGGTTGAAAGTACCCTGATATTACCATTTTGTGAATCGCCTGGAGGACTCGGTGTAGCATGCGGTGGAGGTCTATCCATCTTGAGTGAACTGCCGTGTCTTCATAGAGGCAATCGGTGTCAGTAATTTCTCGGTTTGGCCATCAATATGCGAGTTCGATTGAACGGGGATACACGCGCACAAGTTTTCGCCGTAGTTCATTCATAAGTTGGAGACTCTTAGGTAGTTCCCACTATGGAAAAATCATTTGTCTTATATACGGGGATATCAATTAAATACACACCAAAATATCCTAGGTAAATGAACAAGTAATTCTAACGCTTAAAATGATCAAACTGCAATAATCAATGCAAGCATGCTCTCGCAAATTCTTCATAAGTACTGTTGTGGAAGAAGATAGTTGATGATTTATTTATTTATTTATTTAATCCTTTATGCACAAATGTACAGCGGCGGACTTAATGCCTGCCGGATGATGATGGTAGTTTTGGGATTCACTTAAGGCTTTTCACTATCAGTGCACGTTATCCAGCTGAAGGTCGGTGTCCCGATTATGCTCCTTCGTTTACCTCTATCAAAGCTGTCTAACTGCTTAAACTCTTCAGTGAAAAGTTATTGAGGCGAAAATTGTTATGGGAGATAACTCTTTCGATCAATCTTGCAGCCCTACTAGACATCGGCCCTAGAGGGCCCTATCCATTTGCTGAAATCTCTTTGAGTCGCGCGCGTAGAATACTACGCGCCGTCGATTCAGGACTGCTTTGACCAGACGGCCGGACAGCACCACCGCAATCCCGTGTTTGCAATGGCTGGGAATTGCCTTGCGGCTTCCAACACCCGGAGCGTCCCTTGCAGCGACCGCTGAGGAGTCAGGATGTCCTATCCCTCATAGTTTCAGCCACCTTCTTTGATCGTAGTGCGTCACTGAAGGAGGCTACTGGTTGTCATTTTCTCCACCAATCGCCCCCATAAGGACAAGGCGACGCCGGCTCTCCGACCAAGTGGGACTGACTTCCACCGTATGCTCCATCGTATTCTCCGGGTGATTCGCACAATGGTGAGACCCGAGTGTTTCTTCCCGCTGAATTCGACACAGATACCTTCCGAAACACCCACAACCGGTGAGTCCTGCACAAAAAGAGGATGCCGTGACGCCTCTGTAGACACTTCTCAAAGACAGGCATTACCGCTGCGATTTGATTGTGGCGTGCTCACTGTGGCGAGGGGTTAAAATCATACAATGTTGTTTTACCAGAACATAAACCAGAAACATACATAAACTAATGACTTTTCCCTTGGGGTAGGCAGAAATGCCAACTGCTACGACCCATACTCTTTCTATTCATTGACGTTCATACATCTGGATCTGGACGAGTACATAACATGTTTCCTGAAGGTAATTTGTGTTTTTAACCGACTTCTAAAAAAGGAAGAGGTTCTCAATTCGGATATTTTTACCTTTAACCGTTTTATGTTAAAGTACAATAAATTATTGCGATGCTTTCGGAATGAATTGCAAGCACAGAGTGATTGTACAGTTTTACGAACTTAACGCAGACGAAGTCGCGGGCAACAGCTAGTAGAATATATAAATCTGCTGATCCATTGATACTTTATCATTATTATCTTGCTGTTCTTGTCCTATGTTACTTGAGGTGGGCATAACATGTTTTTTTTCTTCCATTCTGTCCTGTTCTCCGTCACGCTATCGCTGATCCCCTTTTTTTCATATCACTCTTCACACAATCCATAACCGTTCCAGCTTCATTCCTTATACATTTTATCTGACTGATTTTCTGAATGTCCTCTATCAACAACTCAATTTTTTTTTCCATTACTATCACACAAAGCCATCTAGTCAAAAACTAAGCAGAGAGCTTGTACTATGAGTACTAGACAACTGATAAACATACGTATTTCTAAATACATACAATATAAATCAATTAAACCCAGATACAGAACAAATGATCGTGCTCATCACACAAACATTTGTCCTGGGTAGGAATCGAACCTACAACCTCCGGCGTAGCAGTCAGGGCCAATGACCACTAAACCAACAGGCCTGTCATTATTATTCAAATTAATTTGCTACAATTGTGTACGTAATGAACTTCTATGTAAATTCTTGTTTCAATAAACCAATAGATTGGTTTCCATTAATTTGGAAACGCTCAGATTTAATATTAACCTTTCGAATACCGTAACTAGAGACACAATATAAATGCAATGAGAAAGCGAACGCCGACGTTTGCTACAGGTTTAGTAAATTAATAGTATTCTTCCACCTGGGACGGACAATCCATTTAAGTAAATCTGACTTTGAGAAAGAGGGCAATCGTCGAATCCAACTCGGCTGGGCAGGGTTCAGGAAGCTGCGCGGTATCTTCTCGTCCAATATACCACAGTGTCTCGAGACGAAAGTCGTGTTGCCAGTGATGACATATGGCACTGAAACATGGTCGCTTAGAATGGGCCTCATCAGAAGGCTTACAGTCACCCAAAGGGCAATGGAAATTGCTATGCTCGGAGTTTCCTTGCGAGATCGCATAAAAAATGAAGATATCCGCAGGAAAACCAAGGTCGCCGACATAGCCCGAAGAATTGCCAAACTAAAGTGGAAGTGGGCAGGGCACATTGCTCGTAGAACGGATGGTCGATGGGACCGAAAGGTTCTAGAGTGGAGACCGCGCACCGGAAAATGCTGCATTGGAAGGCAGAAGGCAGGCACAAGGTGGGCTGACAACTTGGTGAGAGTCGCGGGAGTGCGGTGGATGCGAGACGCACAGGATCGGTCGTAGTGGAGACGCTTGGGGGAGGCCTATGTCTAACAGTGGACGTCTTTCAGCTGAAATGATGATGATGATGGTGAAGATTTTCCCACACATTTGCTTTTTAGTGATTTGGTTGTTTGGAAAAGTGAAACATAACCCTCTCAACAAAAGATAACAACTCAGATCCGAGCATCATTTAACTTTGAATAAGCCTGAATATAATTATAGAACAAACTCAATTTTAAACTTGAATTTACTACGATTCTCGTCGGAAACCATTCCTCATTTTACGAAACACAATTCGAACTCGAAAACCGCATAATATTTGTGTTGGATTATAATATAGTATAAAAGTATTAATACGCAATTATACCCTTTGCAAAAAGGCTTAAAACTTCGTGACAATAGGAAAAAAATACTGGGCAAGTGCGAGTTGTACTCGCGCCCTGAGGGTTCCGTACAATACGAACTTACCTACGTGAAGAACATAGTTCAATTCTTGATTGGAGTCCCGAAGTTTTTTCCAAACCCCAAAAAAAAAAATACAAATTGTCTGTTTTCAGATTTATTCCTATACTTGTGTTATAAGACCTTGCTTTGTGCAAAATTTCAGGATTCTAGATCACCGGGAAGTACTCTAGAATTTTGGTTCCCTTGAGTGTCGAAAAACATGTTTTTTTGCGAAATAAAAGATACGCGATGCGAAGATGCGATGATGCGTGTGCGATGTCCTGGACGCGGTCTGCCAGCTCGGCTAGCGCGCCCAGGGTGCTGTGGGGCTGCGATGCCAGGAGGAGCTGGACGCTGGTGGGGAGTCGGCTGCACCAGATGGTGCGCACAAAGTCCTCGGGCACTGTTGGTCCTGCTAACCCCTGTAGGTGGCGGAGGAACTGCGACGGCTTCCGATCACCCAGCTCCTCATGCATCAGCAGCTGCTTTACCTTCCGCTCTTGGGAGGCTGAGAGCCTCCGCACCAACTCCGTCTTGAGCTTCTCGTATCGGTTGTGCGCCGGGGGGGACATGATTATGTCCTTCACCTCCTTGGACTGCTGGTGATTTAATTTCAACTCGCTACGTCCACGCATTCTCGAGGTAAAGGGTCTTGACAGACAGACGGACGGACGGACAACAAAGTGATCCCATAAGGGTTCCGTTTTTCCTTCTGAGGTACGGAACCTTAAAAAAGATCAACAAGTACTTAGGTAGGTGCTTACTTACCTACTTGATTTTTTTTTTGTGAGTTATCTCGCAGGTCAACCTAGGAGTTTGTCGGCTGCTTAACCTGGCTTGCCTGTGGTGACCTCAATTCTAGAATCAAAGTCTTAAACCTACTTGATTTTGTGCAGAGGCTGTCATTTGTTTCTTATAACATTTCATTTTGCTAAACGTATAGTCACTGACAGATTTTTTTTTAAAGTTCTGTGTAAAGAGTGCAATTATAATGAACAAATAAAATACAGTGAATTAAACTTCGCTAGTTCTGCCTCGGGTGCAATATCGTCTCATTAGAGACACGGAATTCTATTTGGGATTTATTCTTCGCTGCATTTTAAGTAGTATTTATTTCCAATCGACAAACACTAAATAGATTGAAAGAACACGAAATCTTATATATTGCAGCAAGATTTTACAAAAAACTTAGTTTTATCTCTAAAATACTGAGTTCTGAAAAGGTTATCCGTGATTCTGGAACGCAAAGGGCATCTGAAGGAGCATAAGTGTGGTTTTAGTCGGTAGCAGTTTGACGTGAGATTGACATGGCAGAGCGGCAGGACGCTCCACCTTAGAGCGGGAGAAGTCATATTATCATCTAATGACTTCTCCCGCTCTAAGGCGGAGCGTCGCCCCCTCAAAAAAAAATCTAAAATACTAAAACAATAACTGAACTAATTTGTCACGAACTTATGTTTTTAAGACGGTTGCTGACATCCTTTTAAGGCGCGCGGCTTGGGCTACTGGATGGTTGGACGGCGATCTACCCATTACCACCTGCCACTCGTCCTCGCTCCGGACCCTGAGCCTGTACCAAGGCTCGGCGCGAGAGATCACTGCCACCGATCGCCCCTACGATAACACGGCGGTGCTCTGCCCAGGCGGGGCACAATTCTACCGTATGCTCCACCGTGTCCTTCGGGTAATCCACACAATGGTGGCACCCAGGCGTTTCTTCCGCACAAATCCAGTGCAGGAACTTTCCGAACTTACCATATCCGGTGAGGACCAGAATACGGAAGGTAAGGACGTCATGTTGTCTTTCCAGCCACCTTTCTACTCTTCGTCTTCCCCCTAAGAGGAGACTTACCGCCATGATTGTGGCGCGTCCAAAGTAATTTGGGGGTCTCTTGTATGCAAGTTTACATGTTTGTAAGCACACCCACAATACAGGAGTAATTCCTAGTGTGGGGCAAATTTTATTTAAAAAAAAAGTTATTCAAATTATTATTTCAAAAATTTAATTGGCGAAGAGTAATCACAGTAGTAAATTGCAACCGACGTTCAAAGCAAGCGAGCCAAACTAATCTTAACGTGCACCAAATTGAATGATGTAGTCGATTTGAACAAATAAACCCTGAATACCTTGAGAGATTTAGTGGGAACTCTTCACGCTGCCGTATTGAGGTTAACTTAAGTAGTGAAGCGAAGAGGTGAACTAAAACGAACTTAGGAATTAATTAATCGGAGTAGAGACTGAGCGTGACATTCAGATAGAATATGGTAGAATTGAGAGAAGTATTCACTCAGTACTTACACTAAAAGAGTTTAGGGTATACTAATGTTTCAGAAATATTTAAAGTTCCATCATCAAAACTGCCCCCCTAGCCAAGTTACAATCGTTTCGTTCCCGCCGAACGTCTCGAGTAGGCCACGCCTCCGATTCCTTTGTCGTCATCTCAATGCTCAGTCACGTGGTCAGAACAAAGGAATTGGAGGCGTGGCCTACTCGAGACGTTCGGCGGGAACGAAACGATTGTACCTTGGCTAAGGGGGCTGCATCAACAGGATTTAAACCTAAGAGTTTGAAGCCACACGGATGAAAATCGTCAGATTCCTGTTAAAGAACGTCAATTAATGACAGTTATGGCACTAACTGTTATTTTACTGGCCAGAGTTTGATAGAGTAACCTCTTTATGTCTGCTATTTAAAAGTTCCCAGACCAATCCGATCTGACTCAATTTTATGTCAAATGATAACGACTAGACATATTTCGTATTAACTGACATTCAGTTCATAGATGAGAAGTGTAAAACTTTACACGTGGAAAGGAAAAAAAAATTACAGATAGTTGTCACTAAATGTGTGACGTTTACGACCATAAGACAGCCATAAACGAAAAACCAGTAACATGTAATAAACGGCGCACGTTCTGCATACTTGGCACTCAGTCAGCCGCATATTTAAATTTTATTGATACTGTGTAGTGGGACCGTGTGTCATTTGAACGTAGAGAGCTATTGTTCTTTAAAAATAATGCAGAGCTTTTGTTTGGTTTTAAAAAATCAAAAAGATAAGCATTTAAAAACCGATCAAGAGCGAATCGAACTCGCACACGACAGTATGAAACGCGTCAGAACAAAGAAATCGGAGGCGTGGCCTACTCGAGGCGTTCGGCGCGAACGATACGATTGTAACTTGGCTAGGGGGGCTGGCCATATACTGAAAACAAAAATCAATTTAATTTATTTTATTATTTTTTATTATAGGGTTTCGTTGGTTTTGCTTCGAATACGGAACCGATAAAAGATATCTATATATATATAAGGAGAAACTGAATGATATATCAACGCACAGCCGAAACTACTGTGACTAGAAGCATAAAACTTTGCACAAGGTTTCCTTTTATGTCGTAGGCGAGCACTAAGAAGGGATTTTTCACAATTCACCCCCTAAAGGGGTGAAGCAGGGGTCCAAAGTTTGTATGGAGAATATATATACTCACGCGGGCGAAGCCACTGGCAGAAGCTAGTCAAACTGCTAATTTGTCATGAAATACAGATGTAAACTGTATTGACCTATTTATGCTAGTTATATTCATAAAAAATTAACAAGAGTGAATTAATTTGAATTACATATGTCATGCTATGTTTAGAATACGAATTTAAACGCGGTCAACGCCTTGTTTCGTATCCTATTATATATAGCGTGCTTGGCACTCTTCCAATTCGCAATGTGACGTCACCATAGATTTTATGATCAGTTGATCACAAAGTGATGATAAGTTGAAAGCTGGATCAATTTCACAGGCCTGAATTTTATAGCTAAATTCTATAAACTCTGTGACATAGATATTAAAGGGTAAACTGAAAACCAACAATAAATTTCAATGAGGGTTAAGTTAGGCTAAAATGACTTTTCTGAGGCGGCAGCACTGAGTCGTCTGGTACAGGCAAGAGCCTGCAGCAGCAGCTGGAGCGTTTTTTAACAGGAGTTAAAAAGCATATATTAATGTCATTATTAGACGAGAATGGATAAAGTGAGAAATGAATATATTAGAGGAAGCTTGAAAGTGGCGCCAGTGACTGAACATTTGAAGGGGAATCGTTTGTCTTGGTATGGTCATGTAAAGAGGAGAGATGAAACACATGTTACTAAAAGAGTTATGAGTATACGCCATGTGGATGGGTGGAGAGGGAGAGGGAGGCCAAAGAAAAGATGGATGGATTGTGTGAACAGTGATATGAAGGAAAAGAAAGTTAGTGATAGTATGACGGTTGACAGGATAGAATGGAAGAAAAAAACGTGTTGCGCCGCCCCCAAATAAGATGGGACAAGGGCAGGAAGATGATAAATGTCATTATTAGACATCAACGTCAATGTCGTACGTTAGACGTCAACGTCATGTATCTATACGTTTTCAAAAGTAGAAGACCTCTCTGCCCTACGTTCAAAGATGAGGCAAGAGTTAACTCTAATGACATCATCAAGAGAAATACTCTACGCTCGCATTTTTGAACGCGAACGTAGAATTCAACTGTCAATGCCGAACAAGTGTCATTTATGGAAGCTTACGAGTATACCAACCTACCCTGCTCGGAATTAGAAATAGTTGGGTTAGCTCTAGGGTAGCTACTAGAGTTATAAAAGAACCCTGGGTTGTAACTCTAAGAATTTTTGATCGGTTGGAATCTCTACGCGACTCTACTCTACTGTGGTTATTTTTGAACGCAGGGCTGCTAAGTGGCACCAACTGGTGGCATGAATTTTTCTAAAAAACTGTCAATCATTCTGAAGGCCAGGTATTGAAACTGGCACAAAAGAATTTCGTCATAAGAAAACTACGTCACGCCAACTTCGTAGTTCGTTATAATGGCCGCCACCTCGCTGCACATTTTCACAAAATTCTGGAAAGAAGAAAAAACCGGCGAAGTTCTAGTCGGTTTCGCGCATGAACTGTTCCGTACCGTCCCTAGCAAAAAATGGCAAAAAAAAACACGTTTGTTATATTGGGAGCCCCCATTTATTTTATCTGTTTTTGACTATTTGTTGTTACAGCATCAACAAAAATCCATCATCTGTGAAAATTTCAACTGTGATAGTTATATCACGGTTCGTGACAGACGGACAGACAGAAAAACGGACGGACGGGTCGCAGAGTCCTAATTATAAAAACAAGTCGGACTCGTGCCTTGAGGGTTCCGTACTTTACTTACGCAAATAGTTCAAGTCCGGAATCTTGGAAGATTTTTCCGAACCGCAAAATATGACGTAACAACAAATTTACAGTTTTCAGATTTATTCCTATATTTTTGCTATAAAACCTTGCTTTATGCCAAATTTCAGGACTCTGGTTCAACGGGAAGTACCATATGAATTTTGATTTCCTCGAGCGTGTCAAAATGTACGTGTTCTGCCACATAAACCGAAGTATCTTTTTTACTCGTTAACTTACAAGTTTGATTTTTTACAGCTTCAAGAGTCAGTAGACCTGAGTATATAGTTTTAATTTCAAGTCGATACCTCCACGCATTCCCGAGATAAAAGGTCTTGACAAACAGACAGACGGACAGACAACAAAGTGATCCTATTAGGGTATTTTCATATGAGGTACGGAACCCTAAAAAGGAGAAAAAGCTGTCATTATTTATTATGGTCCAGCTGCGTTCCCTAATAAAGTGAGTAGGTACATAAACAGGCTTCAGTATTAACGTTGAACAGAGTTGTTCTCGCGTACGTCTTATACAAATGAGTGCTTTGTAAGAGACAAAGTGAACAAGCACAATGCTGCCTTAGTTGAAGTTTGTCGTTCATTAACAACACTCTGAGGAGACATTAAGGCCAAGTGATAAATAAAAGCGTTTTAACTGTCGGCTGACACTATTACAACATCTTTGTGGGAAACTAAAGCAATAAAAATGTCAGGCGGTTCATTTTACGCACTTCCTTAAAAATAAATTTTAGAATGTTTTGGTTACACCTCGCGTCTGAAATAGACTGAGTTTTTCCCAATTCTCTGTAGCTATCAAATATAAAATGCACCGCAATAAATATTATATATTTATTGACGTTTAGACATGATACAAAATAGTGCGAAAATCTACAAACTAGATTTAATCTTTTTTATCCACTGCAGTCTTTTATTTAAACATCCCGAATCGCCTTTTGTGTGTCAACCCATGAGGGTTGAATATGAATAAACCAGAGTCACGTGAAGTGTGAGAGCTGTGTACCCGACGTAAACGAGCTAATAGGCTAGAATATTACATTTTAATACAAATTAAAAAAGTTTATTATTGCGACCGAAGCGGAATTCGCCCGAGCCGCAAGCGAAGGTGTTATGGAGCCGAGTGATGCAGTGAAAAATTTCCACGTGTATCAAACAAGGTCTTTCAATACACTTACGAAGAAATAAATAAACGGGGTTTGCCCAGCGACTCGTAGGGGTCTCTCAGCGATCAGTCTGATAGAGTAAATTCAAACAATTGTGGTGGGGGCAAGCTCGTGCTCTTTTTCGCACTAGTGCGGAAAACAGATAATTGTGTGGCTAAAAGTGGCAGGGATAAGAGTGTCCTCTGTCTGTGTGATTTTTGAACGGCCGGTCCGTTCAAAAATAAAATACACAGAGGAAATTGCACTCTATTCCCAAAAACAACAAACAATAAAGTTGTGGATTCCACAAAGAAAACATTTGGTGCTATCTCGATATCTCACTGCGGGTAGATACAATAATGACACGAAACCTATGTACAGTCAACCGCACATCAGTGGTTGTCTTGAAAACGGAAATCACCTATAAACTATTTTAGTTGTCATTACTGTGTGCACATAAATTGTTATTACTCGATACTTGCCGACGTCGTTATTGTAGTCGTTAGTATAGACTGGCATGTTGGTCTAGTGGTTAGTGACCACGACTGCTATGCCGGAGGTCGTGGGTTCTATCCAACTAAGACAATTTTTTGTGTGATAAGCACAATCGTTTTTTGCGTCTGAGTGATATATATGTATACAATGTATGTATTTAGAAATATAGATGTTTATCAGTTGTCTAGTACTCATACCGAAAGCTCTGCTTAGTTTGGGACTAGATGGTATTGTGTGAAAGTTGTTATATATTGTAGAATATCATTATTATTGTACCTCGTGACAAACTCATGTTTTCCAAGCTTTCGAAAATTGGTTAGGTTAGTAGGTAAATAAAGTTATAAAATAAATTATCATATCATAAAAAGTCAAATTAATTATAAAGTAAGATTAGATTAGATAAGATACTTGAAACACTATTCTGAGAACACTTTGAAACTTAAGTAAAAATATCTGGTTTCTACTTTCGTACTCAGCTCAAATTTCTCTAGCCTTTTAGCTAGAATAGAAACAAATATATTTTTAATTAATTGAGGTGTACCTAAAATAGCTGAGCGGTTAACTTTTGAAAACAAATAAATATTTTAGCTAATTAATAACTTATCATAAAGCTTTTTAACGTCAAACTTTCTTTAAATCTGATTTCATGGTGGGAGGCAGTTACAAAAATAAACAGTTACAAAATCGGAGATAAAACTTTGTGTTACAGCTACATACGTATCACATCTCCATGAGCCCATGGGTTTGTCAGCAACTGTAGGGACCCAGCAGGGTCGAAGCCTGTTGGGGCCACGGGTAATGTGAAAGCGATGCCCGGGGCCCCGGGATGAAGGCAAAGAAGGAACAGGAGTGGGTCTTTAGTCAGTAAAAGTCTGACACTATCTCCCGCTCTGCCCAAGAGCGCGATTTTTCATTAAATGATTTTCCAACCCAAAAAAAAAATGAGGCCATGGGTTGACTTCTGAAAGGAAAACCAGGGATCCTGGAACGCTAGACAAAAAGGGAACATGGGTATTATTTTAGTTAATAGCGTTTCGCTTCGTCCTTTACACTGCGCACATCGAAGGACTGAAACAATTTTCCTGGAATAATTTAGGTGTATTCAAGGCTAGATTGAACAGGCTCTTAATAAACTAGTGCGCCTCACCATCGACGATGCATCACTGCTTACCATCAGGTGAGGTCGCAGTCAAGCATTTTTTTTTTGTGTGTGTGGACTCTTGCAGGTCAACCGAGGAGGTTGTCAGCTGCTTAATCGGACTTGCTTTGTCTTTGTGTGGGTGATCGGCAGCAGCGATCTTTCGCGCCGGGCCTTGGTACAAGCCATAGTCCGAAGCTAGGAGGAGTGGCAGGCAATCACCTCCTTCTACGAAACGATAATGCTTCCAAAGACGTGTGAAGCAACGATCCTCACGCCCCAGCCGCCACCGGGATTCCGATCCCGATTTCCGGCCACCGTAGGCGCGGGCTTGCGGACGGCGAGCAATGGATAGCTCTGCGTCCGACCGTCCGATAACCGTCCGGAGCGACTTCAAGTCGTCGACGGCGCGTACTGTTCCACGCGCGCCACAAGAAGATGTAAGCAAACCATAGTGGCCCAACAGGGTCGAAGCCTACTGGGGCCAAGGGTCTGATTCTGAAAAAAAGACTCGGCCCTGGTACGAAAGGCAACGAAGGAATTGGAGCGGGTTTTTAGTCAGTAAAAGTCTGACACTATGTCCCGCTTTACGTAAGAGCGGGGGATGTAATTGGATGATTTGACTACCGACAAAAAAAAAGCTGTGGTAAGCACGAATGGTAAACTCTCGGTTCACTGTAGTTGTACGACACAGTACAAATTAGGAGAAATTCTGAACACTACCATCTCAAAGGGGTTGTGTTCATTCATACAATGGGAAGTTTCCTGAAATTTACTGTAGCTACATGTTTTGAAGTTTAGTATGCGGTTAATAATATTAATTAACTTAATGCAACATATACTTTTACATTATAAGTATAAAATGGGATGGTTACATTGTTCTTATGCGGAATAGATTCCATTTTTTTGACTGATTATTGCAATGCTTATTTCCATCCCTTTCTTGCACATTCCATTGCCTGTGTGATAGAGAGGGAAGCTAATTCAAATAGGTTGTGCAATCTTTCGCTTGAAACGCGCAAACACGAAACGTGTTTTTCGAGGCCCATTTCATGGAATTATGTTCAGTTTATAACATTTAAGCGGCTCATTCTTTTTTCATATGGGAAATCATCAAATGACTTATCCCGCCTAAGGTGGAGCGTGAAGTTTTTCTTTCGTTGCTCTTTGCGAACGTCATGGTAGCTCTTTCGAAAAATCACGCAGCCCCAGCTACCAGTTTATTCTGTGTTTGTTCTGTTTTCTACCAGTTGCATTTTAGAGAATGTGTGTCAGAATTGTGTATTCTAATTCCGCTAAGCCTTTTCCACTACCGGACCACCAGACACCACCGGTACATGATAGACATCCAATCCATGCGCACAGAACATTTTGGGAACACAATACATGCATTCATTGAGCATACAGCTAAGGGGTGGAATTCCCTATCGGAGTCGGTTTTCTGGCAAGCATGCTCCATCGTCACTTTCGATCAAGTGAGATAGTGGTCAAGCATGAACCTATCAACAGTAAAACAATAACTGTTTCGTTGAAATAATGAACAATCGAATGAAAAAACCGGTTGTATTTGTTTTGTTAATAAAAAATCGTTAAACAGCTGTGTGGTTTCCGTTTACCATAAATATGGGAAATCGTTTCAGAATCGATACGTAGTCAATATACATCACAATTTTTTAATTAGTACAGATACTTTTACATATGAGAATGGACAAAGTGAGAAATGAACATATTAGGGGAAGTTTGAAAGTGGCGCCAGTGACTGAAAAGTTGAAAGGGAATCGTTTGTCTTGGTATGGTCATGTGAAGAGGAGGAATGAGACGCATGTTACTAAAAGAGTTATGAATTTACATGTGGATGGATGGAGAGGGAGAGGGAGACCAAAGAAAAGATGGATGGATTGTGTGAAGAGTGATATGAAACGAAAGGAAGTTAGTAATAGCATGACGAGAGACAGGGCAGAGTGGAAGAAAAAAACGTGTTGCGCCGACCCCAAATAACACGGGAAAAGGGCAGGAAGATGATGAGATACTTCTACATACATACATATTTCTTAATTTCTTTTTGAAATAAGCAGTACCTTTGTACAAATTTTTATATTAAGACACCTGTATTCTTTTGTGTGTTTGAGTATACATAAATAAATAAATACTTAAAGGGTTTATTAGAAAAGGTCTTGTTACTATTTCAGTAAAGTCTCAATAAATAATATTCATAAACAAAATTATTAGCGTTTGTTTATATCCAAAAATGTCACTAAATTTATGGAAATATTGTACAGGCTATATTGATTATGAATGAATAAATGACGATCAAAATGGAATAACATTGCGCGTAGTATTTTCTAGTAGCAATTGTTATGAATGATTAATTCTATTATGAATTTAATAATTATGACAAATTTTCGTGGACAATTTTGGGATTTAATTTTTTACTTTTGGCTACAAAAATCTGATTAGTAACGGGTACGGATAGAGTTCCATTTTTTTAACTGATTAAATAGGGGTGGAACTTGTTACACATTCATAATTAATAGATAAGTGATTTCTTTATCGTGAACTAGCTTCTGCAAGCAGTTTTGCCCATGTGAGAGTTGATAATTTGCTGTCTTGATTTATTTGAAATATGTTTTATTTTTTATATTTTCAATTTAAATAATTATGTACTTGTAATTTCTATTTAAAATATATTTGATCTCAAAGTATGTTTTTTTTTTTTAAATTTAACTCACTCACATCAATGTAATTTTCAATTAAATTTATTTCAATGAAATTTTTTGTAATTAATTTTAATGTTTTTTTTTTTAAATTTTATGCGATCCCACCTTTTTTATAATTTATTATACAATTTCTGTGCATTCCTGTTACGTAAATGACAAATTCACTATAATATTTATATGGACAGGTTTTTTTTTTATGTTAGATCAGTGAATAAGTCGTTGTTGTATCAATATCTATGTATATAAAAGCGAAATACAACTCACTGATTAAGCACGAAATCTTAGAAACTGTAAGTTTGTAGGAATTTACAATTTGGCAGGTGTATCCTTATAGGGTGTAGACATCCGCTAAGAACGGATTTTACGAAACTCCTCTCCTAAGGGGATGAAACGAAGGTCTAAAGTTTGTATGGAAAAACCTACATTCACACGCGCAAAGCCACTGGCAAAAGAATAAACAATAGTCCCCAAAACACATACTACCGGTAAAAAAGTCTAGGCATATGTCAATTCTCATCCAAACCTTTCAAAGTGCGAAGAAATAACAGAGAGACAAATACTATCGCAATGATAACATAAAGTTTTGAAGTATAGGTGACGCACAAACACATGCACACACTAATACATTATTATAACGGCCATCGTTTACGCCAACATGTCTCATTAAAATAATGTGTAACTGAAAGACAAAGCTACATTTTTTCATCGTCATCTGTTTCTTATAAAATAGTCATGGCAGGATACACATTCATCATTTTTTGCCTCGGTGAACAGTTTAGACAAATATGCAAACCAAGGCTGCGATTATTGTTCGAAAGAGAACTATGACTGTAGAACGTAGAGGGTAACTAAAGGAACATACTTAAGGGGATGCAACTCGACATACATTTTCACTGTTTTTCATACAACCGCTCTTACACGATTATGACGTTATTACACATTTTTCATTAGATATTTTGGAAACACAGTATCTTGTTGATATTATCTAAGCTTCTGTTGTTAAAACTAATCCAGTAAAGTCCTCTGAAAATCAGCTCTTTTGCGCACTTCATAATTTAATATAAAATTTTAAAAGTAAAAAAAATATAACAATAGAAGCCTTGCAAATTTAATCAAGATTCTGAATGGAGAAAATTTTTTTCAAAAACTTTTAAGGGTTTAAAAAAAAGTATTTCCTGGAACAAGTTTTGTGAAATATTCGAGTAAATCACGAAATTACCGAATACTAGTCTAATCTCTCTTTTTTTGCATTGCCTCTTCAACAAACATCGCGTTGGATTGCGTTAGATGAAGCAAAGCTTTTAAACCATGCTCGATGTTGACGATAGGCGAGTGAAAAAGGAGCCTCTCAATTGTGTTTTAGTCAGTAAACCTCTGGTACTCACTTTCACTCCGCCCAGAGAAGGATGGGCTGGTATGATGAGATTCCACTAAAAAAATACATATAATCTATCAAAAGCTAGGCGATTCGTCATTTAGGATCGCCTTAAGAAACAATGTTGTCATATAAATATTTTCAGTATATTAAAACAATCCCTTTTATAACTACGCAATGGTATTTAAGATATTCATTTGACAAGTTATGAGAATATATTGTCTTGTAATCTCCCGCAGAGCTCTAGGTTACTAACGAATATAACCTCTTGTCTAAATTGTGATAACCTGATACCTACAACCAGGATAGCATTAGTATTATATTCGTATTGGGGAAATGGTTACCGAACATACAATGTTACAAATATCCGCACTGATAAACTGAAACTGCTCAATAATGTAGGCATGGGCTTGCGGACGGCGCGCAATGGGTAGCGCGCCGTCCGACCTTCCGGTAACCGTCATGACCGAGCCTAAGTCGTCGACGGCAAATATTGTTCCACGAGCGTCACAGGGAGATGTCAGCAAATCGTAGGGGCCCAGCAGGGTCGAAACCTACTGGAGCCACGAGTAGAGTGAAAGTGAAACCCGGGGCCCAGGGACGAAGACAAAGAAGGAACAGGAGTGGGTTTTTAGTCAGTAAAAGTTTAACACTATATCCCGCTCCGCCCAAGAGCGAGATTAGTCATTAGATGATTTACCCACCTAAGAAAATAAAACTGCTCAATAATACACACACT
Organism: Mythimna vitellina; assembly: GCA_949316375.1. Lineage (NCBI taxonomy): Eukaryota > Metazoa > Arthropoda > Insecta > Lepidoptera > Noctuidae > Mythimna > Mythimna vitellina. The sequence goes on along the minus strand of OX438703.1, from coordinate 7,219,791 downwards.
TAAACTACAAAGAATTCCATAAGTTAGGGCGATGTTAAAAGATTTATTGCCAATGACACCATTACACTGTCATCAACAAGCAAAGCATTTCTGGTAACATAAATACTCATAAAAATGTTACTAGCCAGATGTTTTTTTTCAACTTTTAGCCTATACGTTCCCTCTGTGGGTTCAAACCCGTGCCATGAGCCATGCCCATAACATTGAGTAATTTATTTCATCACCACTGCTCTCAAAACGGTGAAGGAAACATCGTGAGAAAACATGGCATGTCCTAGAACCAAAAATTTTAAGACCCGCACTGGGCCCGCGTGGCGGATTACGGCCCATTCCCTCTCCTAGAGAGGAGGCCTGAGTCCCAACAGTGGGAACATTATAAGGCCGACTATGCTATGCTATATTTCCCTCTGCTGGGTAAAGGCCTCCCCTAACTTCTTGCAGGTATTTTTTTCTCAAACCACCTCGAACTAGCTCATGCGATAGGCGTCTACATCTTCATTGGACTTAATGCGTTTGTATTTTTTCAACGATAACACACAAAGCACACAGCAAAGTTTGAAAATCTTGCTTCTTGAATACGAATCACTACATATTAGTCTGGAATGTTACCCTTGTCAGTAATACTCTGAGAGTAAGCGCTACCGTAGGCAACAAACTCGTCGCATCACGACGCAGTGTAATGAGAAGACAGCGCAGTGAATAAAGTTATTGTCATAGTTTGGATTTACTTCGTACAGATTTTGATGGGTTGTGTGAGTTTGTTGAGTGAAACGCTTCAGATTCTGTTTTAAAACTTTTAATGAAAAATAACAATGTTGATAATGAACAAAACTACTTATATTATCTTCTCTCTGGCTTCCAGTCTCATAGGATGCGGGTGAATACTGGGAAACTCGATTTTCCTTGTATAGATTGATACTCAGACTTTCTGCAGAGCTATTTTCTAAGAAAACAGGTTTGAGTGCAGCGCTGGCCGCAGCGACAAAATCCAAATACGTACATAATAGGATTTACAATCCAATTACCTATACATAGGTTTGTCAATCCTATGTGTCTACCTGGATTTCGTCGCTGCGGCCAGCGCTGTGCTCAAGGCTGTTTTCTTAGAGAATAACACGACTGGCGTCTGAGTACCTGTAACGACTGTTAAAGATCTAAGAATGACAACCGGCGCTAATGGCTTTACGTATTTTCCTATGTTATCAGTTATGTCCTAGATAAACGTTCTAATAATGAATTGAAAAATTGACATTGGTACTTGCTCGATTTCGTACTGTTCCACGCGCGTCTCAAGGAGATGTCAGCAAATCGTAGGGGCCCAGCAGGGTCGAAGCCTACTGGGGCCACGGGTAGTGTGAAAGCGAAACCCGGGGGCCCGGGACGAAGGCAAAGAAGGAACAGGAGTAGGTTTTTAGTCAGTAAAAGTCTGACACCATCTCCCGCTCCGCCCAAGAGCGGGATTTGTCATAAGATGATTTTCCCACCCAATAAAAAAAAACCCACAACCTTATGTATGAGAGGCAAGGAAAACAAGATTAATAAGATGAAGGCGGTTACGATTATATAAAATAATGACTTTAGCAATAAAAAAATGCGACACTAGCAAATAATTTATGTCTGTTGCTAGCCATTTACGTTATACCTACTAATACTTCGGTCAAGGTTAAAATAGTTGTAAAGTTAATAAATAATAATGAAACACGTGTATGCAACAATTACACTCAGTGCGTTGACCGCTGCTTTATGTTTTGCAGAACCTTGTAAACAACACATAAAATAAAATCGAGTATTTACGTCACGTACTACTTTGTACTATGAAATCTCATATTCTCATAAATAACATTAAACGAGTACGTTCATGTCTTACACGTGTAAATAGTTAACAATTCGATGAGACCAAAAATATAAATGGCGTTTATGATTCCTTTAATTTTTTACTAAGCTCGAATTATTTCAAAGCTAGTAAAAGCAATATCCTTTAAACCCTTAATTTTGATGGCACACTGAACTTAATTTGTAAATACGTCTTGCCCTTTAGCCAAGTTACAACCGTTTTGTGTTGAATTCGGTGTCAGCAATTGTAGAAAACGATAAGTTGTTAGCTATGTTGACGCGCCTGCCCCTGCCCTAGCCAAGTTACAAGCGTATCGTTCGCGCCGAACGCCTCGAGTAGGCCACGCCTCCGATTCCTTTGTTCTGACGTCATCTCATCAGTCACGTGGTCAGAATAAACGAATCGGAGGCGTGGCCTACTTAAGGCGATCGGCGCGAACGAAACGATTGTAACTTGGCTAGAGGGGCTGAGTCGGCCGCTTGTTTTACAATAACAAAGAATGTAGCGTTGAACATTGTAGAAACGATAACAATTCATTCTATAGTTTTGAACGATGTGAACTTGACTTGAATGACCTTGAAAAACGCTTGAGCGTCGTACTGTACACACGGCTGCACGCAATTGGTCAGCCGAAAGTTTTGGTCTCTATATCTTTGTTTTTCCTAAGCTCTACCCGAAACGATTTTTTTCTTAAAGTTGTCATTTTAGGGATTTTAGTAAAAAAGGCCCAATGACGTAATAACAATACGCATAAACGCGCAAAGGGTTAATAATTTATGATAGAATAGACTTTATTGAACTGAATGCCATTTTCATTAAAAAAACATAAAAGATAACTGCTAAGTATCCTTTAACTTGAGTTAGATTATGATACTAGTATAAGTAAGTTGTACCGTTATAAGAACTGGTTTGTTTAAGTGATGCCTTAGAAATAGCGAACTTGTTTGTTATGATATTTTTAGCACAACATTACTTAATATATTTCGTCAGCTAATATCCCCAGTAGGAGATAATTTATCGATCAAGGTCTGGCCAGTGAAGTCTGGCCTTATTAATAATTTATTGGCATCCCTATTAGTCTGACTTGCTACATCGTTGTTAACCTTCAGTCGCTCGTGTGAAAATGTTCTAAGAAAATTAGTTCGCAGTGACTCGAGACAATAGAGGCGTCCTAACATCTTTTATAGCCGTCGAGGTCAAACGGTTTTAGGTAACCACGTACGTTGTAGACAGGGAAAATGTTGCCGGTACCTTTATGCTTTAGTAGAATCCTTCTATTCAAAACTTATAGCTATGTTGTCTATTACAACCTATCTGAAAACCTTTTCAATTCAATTGACAAAGACATGAATGAGTAAATATGTGCTTATTACTTACTTACATCACCTAATAAGCACATAGTTACACATTCATGTCTATGCTTACACTTACTCTTAAATTCCTGCATCAACACACACTTGCACAAACTCCCCCACTCACTCACACACAAACTCCTACACACATACATTCACACTCATTCACACACACCCTTACAAACTCATACTTAATTAGAAACTAATGTTAATTATAACTTTGTTTCCCCCCTCTGAAAATAAATCGACACCGTCCACACACAAACATACTTCCTAGAATGTTATTGCGGAACACTGTCCCTTAAGACACAGGATAACCTAGTTTAAGGGATGAAATTTAAATGATTGTGTACAGATTTCTGCAACATCTAAATGTTTTTATGTTTTTATTTTTCTTTTTCTATACCATGAAAGTATAAACTAAACAACATAAACTGTTAACATAAGATTAAATTATCTGTAACTTTTGGGAACTAAAGATATTTATTATTTTATTTATTAATTTGTTTTTATCGATATAAACTAGTGCGTAACTGCGATCACATAATGGTAAGCAGTGATGCAATCTTTGATGGTGAGGTGAACTAGTTTATTAAGAGCCTATTCACTTTAGCCTTGAAGACACCTAAATTTTTATCGGACGATCGCAGCAGGTAAATTGTTCCAGTTCTTCAATGTACGCGGTATAAACGACGAGGCGAGGCGCTTAGTTCGGACCGTAGAGGTTTCAACAACGTAAGGGTGAATACTCACCGTACGTTTCATTTCAATTCAATTTATTCAGCAACAATTTACATTGCGTTTGAAATTTATATTAATATTATAAAGAGGAAAGATTCATTTTTGTTTGTTTGTTTGTTTGTTACGATTTAACTCAAAGACTACTGGACAGATTTTCAACATTATTTCACCAGTAGAAAGCTACTTTGTCACTGAGTAACACAGGCTATTATATCACGTTTTGAGATAAATTTCTACTATCACGCGGGCGAATTCCCGGCAGCAGCTAGTCATACATAAAATTAACATTCAGATTTAGGATCTATATTAAAGTAATGGTTTAAATTTGATTGTGAAATCATTGATAAATGATAAATGATAAATGATAAATAAATGATAAATGATATTTATTTTGTAAGTAGGTTTAAAAAAACACTTTTACACGTCAATTTTTTTTTTGTCATTTTAAACTAGATGAGGCCGGTGTTTCCTAGCTGACTACCCTGAGAAGAAACACCGAAACAAACTCAGGGGTCAAAGTCTCTTTTAAAGTTCATACAGTTAATATGTAATGGTCAAATCACATGAGAACAGTGCAGATTTGTCTGAGATGGTCTTTTGAAGAAAGAACCATACAAATTTGAGTGGACCTGTCCAGTCAGTGCAAGCATTTGTCAGTATTCGCAAAGCTCAACCCAGGACTACTAAGGAGCTCAACGACTTGACGAACAATACCAAGGAAAGGACATTTGGGTAGGCCGCAGAATATACTCAAATTGCCAGACATACGTTAAAATTACTGAAAAGGAAAAAAAAAAGGCAATCAACATTGTTCTCACGTTCACAATAATAAAAGTAAATATATAATTTACAAAATGTAATTTACTTAATAAAGTAAATATTGATGTCAAAAATAAAAATAAATAAAGTCAAATTGCAAAATAAAAATAATCTACAATATCAAATTGTAAAATAATAATAATAATAAAGAGCACAATTGAAAATAAAAATAAAAGAGAAAAATAAGACATTAGTAAGCATTGCGAATAACAGAATTCCTGGCTATTCTATAACTAAATAATTGATATTGCTTACTGAACAAAATTGGCTGAATGTGAAAACACAGATAGAGAGATCAATAATGGACTCCTAAACAAATAAAAGTCCTCGCTTCAATGAAATGAGTTTTCAGTAATATAAAAACGGAGTCGTGTCGTTTTGCTGAAACAATATGATAGAAATATAGAATTTAATATTGACGTAAGAATATGAGATATCAAAGTGAATGCTATTTTCAATTCTGAGCTTTATGTATGTATTTTGAAATCTCAACGCCAACCTAAACAAAAGCGGCTTAGCTATCTAATATTTATGCAGTCTTAAATTTTGTGAACAAATCACAGCTGAAAAGCTTTATTTGAGCCTCTGGAGCATGGAGCTACTAACAATTGGATGCGATTATATCGCTTCGACGATCTCTTCTGTCAGAAAAAGATCGTAACATAGTCGGCCTTATAATGTTCCCACTGTTGGGACTCAGGCCTCCGCTCTAGGAGAGGGAACGGGCTGTAATCCACCACGCGGGCCCAGTGCGGGTTGGTGGATGTCACATGTCTTCGAATTTTTGGTTCTAGGACATGCCGGTTTCCTCACGATGTTTTCCTTCACCGTTTTGAGAGCAGTGGTGATGAAATGAATTACACAAAGTAATGTGCCTGGCTGGGTTTGAACCCGCGACCTACAACTCGTAAGTCGGGGCCGTTACTACTCGGCCACCACTGCTCTACTCGGCCACCACTGCTCTAAATAAAATAGAAACGAATTTTGTTGCTCGACGTAGTTTAGTTACACATTAGCAATTCGTTTGTTCATTGTCCTGAATTAGTTGCTTAGCTTGTGAGATTGTTTATTCCTCTCATACCTAAACAACACCTAAGGCCGCGACCACACCGATTTTTAGCTGATCCTTTATCGCAGACAGTGTCACGCCTAACTCTAACTAACTTTAACTCTCACGCTGACTCGCCGCACGTTCGTGCGCTTTCTGTGCTTAATGCTATTTCTTGTACCTATTCGCCTTTTTCTTTATCTCTGTATCACCCTAAGGTTAACTGGTAGAAAATGCATAAGGCATTAAGTTTCAAGTATTTAATAATAAATGCTCTTCTGACTCTTACACCGGAGTGTGACTTGTTTGCTGGGAGATGAATAGATGTGTGTCATGAATGTCTAAGGTTTTGTGAAGATGCACAAAAAATAAGTAAACATTATTTCATTTGTTTTGTGGGATATATTATTTTAGTGGTAATGTATAGGACTGTATTTCCTTTTTTATTTCTAAATTATATGTTAGTTTTTTTTCCTCAATGTGTATGGATTTTTTATTAGGTTATTATTGTTTTTATCAAATGTATTTTTTTAGTTTGTAAGTTTCTACTGTACAATGCCTTATACATCCTCCGTAGTGTGGTACAAGTGCTTGTAAATAAATAAATAAATAATATTTTTTTCTGTGGTGCACCTACACATTTGTACGTATTTTCGCAAATTCAAATATTAACCATGAGACACGCGATACGGTTACTCTAACTGTAAGAGCTTAGCATATCGTTAATGGTGTTCTGACATGTCCGCTCTGTGATCAGAGTTTTTTGGCCAAAATTGATATACAAGTCATATACTTAAAAGCCCATAAGTGTGCGTCTCATACCATATAAAGTTATTTGGTATATTTACATTTCAATAAAGTTCATAAGATATAATAAACGTGAGATATATCAACTGTTGATATAATTTCTTTATAATATACTTAAAATATTTATATAACTACTCTAAAACTTATTTCGTATAACGTTTATTTAATCGAAAATCATTTGGTCTATCGTTTAAAATATATATTTGTCGCGTATTTAAAAATGTTGCTGTAATGTAATACGGTTACCGCACCTTCAGCCAAATTTCAATTTGGCCAAAAATAAAGTATGCGCATCCTATGCGGACTTTGCGTTCGTCAGAGTGGTTTAGCAACGTTGAGCACAAATAAAAACGGACGCATATTCGATAAGTCCCTTTAAAATGTTTGATTCAAAGATTCAAAGCAGTTTGTTTGAACAAACCAGTTACAGGCACTTTTGAAATGTTAAATGTTATGAAGTCAGTCAGTCAGAAAATATGATCTTAATTGCATATTCCAAAGCGTAGATCTCTTTGGAGAAGAATGCGCAAGAAACTCCATGGACACTGTTTTCAACCATGTTTTGTAATTACAAATATCTCTGTTACATGTATCTTGTCGCTATAATGTGAAAACAATGTAAATAAAGTAAAAATAAAAGCTTAATATAGATATTAAAATAGCAACTGGCAGCTAAGTGGCCAGTCTCAACTGACAGCGCCCGTTCACGGACATGACGCGAATATTAGCACCACTCAGCTCAACTATATTGAAGGGAACCCAATGATTCAACACACGCGCCACCATTGTGAGACATCACAATGTGACAATTGAATGAACATGACAAACTCTCAACTGCCATGCTCATTTATGTCAAACAAGTCCAATATCAACCTAAAAAACATAAAATAGCTCCATGGTACTCACATTTACAAACTTTGATAAAAATGCTTCTATATTATCCAATACTTATAATATTTTACAATTTCAAAAAAAAAAACGTTATAAAATAATAATAATAATTTCCAAACTAACCAACTACACTTCGGTGGTAGTGGAGCTGGACCAGCACTGGTCCAGTTCCACTACTACCGAAGTGCATTTTTATCTTGAATATAATCCTCCAATTTATAATATATGCTTGCCTGCATAGTTTTTTTTTTTTTATCGTTTCCAACAGTACCCCATGAAAGAAGAGTCCATTTTAGCCAGTCTGAAACCTGGTTGAACTAATTGGTCCCTATTTCTTGTAACATAATTATGTCTATCGGCTTTTTTGCTAAAAAGATGAAGATTATTTCTAACGTACATGATGTTTTCATAAATATATTGACAAGGCACCGTCATGATGTTAATGACCCTAAACAGTTCCCTTAGAGAATCGCACCAGCGAAGATTGCAAATTGCTCTCATGGCTCTTTTCTGTAGAATAAAGATTGAGTCGATATTTGCAGCCCATCCCCATAGTAAGATACCGTATGAAATGATACTATGAAAATAACTAAAATAGACTAGTCTAGCGGTATCAAAATCCATAAATTGGCGGATTTTTTTAACAGCCCATGCAGCTGAGCTAAGCCATCCTGCAAGAGATGTTAATTATTGTTATTGTACCCAATTGTAGCCTTGGGTCCAGCGTAATCCCCAGGAAAACCATTTTATCGACAAATTCTAGTTTTTAATCGTTCAATACTATGTCACAATCACTACTTTCGACATTCGGTAAGGAAAATCTTAGGCAGTTAGTGTTTTTTCCGTTTAAAACTAGATTATTTGCCGTGAACCAGTTTTGGACCTGCAGTAGGGCGTTACTTTGGTCGTCAAGATTATTAGTCGTTCCATTTATCTTAAAAATCAATTAAGTGTCGTCGGCAAACAACACCATATAAAGTTAATTTTGCTACAAATAGGGTAAATCATTAATATAAACTAAAAATAAAAAAGGACCTAAAATTGAACCTTGGGTAAACCCCATTTTCACATTTAATTCTGACAAATTGACACCGTTTATTTGAACTAATTGCTGTCTATCAATCAACTAAGATTTTAATTTCAATAATCCCAAAAAGTAGCACTGTATAACCATAAAAATGACGTCATAATTGATAATGATGTCGTAACAAAGGAGTCAAGGAATGCGGTCGCTGTGACCGAAATTGTCTAGATGGCAGAACAATGTTTGAAAACAAATTAAATTAAAACGGTAGTCCTCACAGTTTCATAAATAATTATAAAATAACTGAGAACGTGTAACCGCAAAGCTTTCTATTCTCTTATCTCTCAGCAAGGGAAAAATAACATAAACCAGCGTTGAAATATTAGTTGCATTTGTACAGATTTATGAGCTTGTCGCTGACGTTATAATGGGCTACAGTGCATTGCATTAGTAGTAGTCTTAGCTACCGAGCTTGCCTCATTACTGGAAGACAATTGTAAGAGAAAACCTTATTGAAAGCTAGTCACGTAAACTTTTCCTTTTCACTTTAAAAATAAAATATTAAGAAAAAAGAGTTTATTGCAGAAAATATTTTTATATTTTGTTTTAAAAGCTTGATTTAATTATTATTTTGAATATCTTCAGGGTTTCACGCAAATTGCACTTTAAAGACTTTTATCAAAAAATCAGTTCCGTAAACAAAAAGAATAATTCCTTTATCTTTGAGAAAGACATACAATTATAAGAACTATCAATCATAGTTATTAATAGATATAATAATCATAAAAACTATAATTACAAGTCCAAGGTCCAGAGTAAATAGAAGTCAACATTTTTAAGAAACTGGGTCGAAATATTTCCTTAAGTTTTAATAAGAAATATGATAGAAGTAATATCGTTAACAAGGTTTTTTGTATAAGAATGGGCTTCGTTCAAAAAAATGGCCCATTTTCCTTGTTGGGATAGACAAGCTTTTGGAATTTGGGACAAGGCGCTGTGATTTTTTAAATATAATACGAGTATTTGAATATTACAAAAAAACAAGCAAAAAATATCTTTTTTTTTTATTTTTTACATAGTTATTTACATTTAAAAATAATAACTATAATAAATATTATCAATAAAATAATAAATAATAATAATGAAAACCCTACACTATTTACAACTAACTAAAATCAAACTAAAATATGACGTCAAAATACTCTTCCACATCGCTGTCGACTGGTAATGTGCCCAAAAGACTGGCGGCTTTGCCACGCTATATGGCAATGCTTATGCTCTGTCCGAGGTCAGCCCTTGGGTCACGCGAAGTGTCAACTAGACAAAGCATGAAACCTCACAAAGTAATGGTTAAGCGGGAAAAGCAATAACATGACAAAACTCTCCAGCAAAATCCAAGATTAAAGAGTTTGTTTATATCAATTCTTGTCAATGTTTTTCCAGTCATATTAATATCGTAGGAGCCCAGTAGAGTCGAAGGCTACTGGGGCCATGGGTACTGTGAAAACGAAACCCGGGGCCCTGGGACGGAGGCAACGAAGGAACAGGAGTGGGTTTTTTTTTCCCACCTAAAAAAAAAAGAAAGTCATATTAATATGTTTTTAGATTACGATCAACAAACTAAACGAATCGCCAAAACAACACTTAAATATAAACTATACGTGGGCGATCCATTCATGAATGAATTTAAATATAGCCCGTATAATCAAAACGTAAACAAAATGACGCATGATATATATTTTTTTAATTATTGATAGACTCGCGTTTGAACACTATCTTCTCTGATGGCAAGCGATGATGTGGCCGACGACTTAAAGACCCCTAGGTTGTTGCTATCAGGAAACACAGACTCGGGCAAGGAATTCCACTCTTTAGCTGTACGCATAATGAACGTGTTCTCAAAACACTTTTACGTATAGGTGGGATGTCCACCATACACCGATGGCGCAACGCGTACGGCATTGCGTCGTGTAGTGGTCCGATGATGAAACGGAGTGGGTGGAATTATATTGTGCAATTCCAACCCACACTCTCCGAAATGTAATCGATAGAAAACCGACAGGCCAGCATATTATTAATATTATTTTTTGGCTTTGCACGAATTGTGCATTTAGTCAGTGTCAAATTTAGTATTACGTTTTCAGTCACTTTATGTCAGTTTGAATTCCATTAGAATGCAGATGTAACACATTCTAAAGTGTTTTGTAGCATTTGGTAGAAAATGTATCGAGTCAGCTTTTTCGGAAAGCTTTACTGTGGTAGTCAATACTCCAATAATTCTCAGGTCTATTTTACCGAAATCGCACCTATTTCAATAATTTCACAAATTGTCGAGCTGCGTAGAGACTTAAGATACAATACTACTCCAAGTTTATAACACATTGTCCACTAAGTATCAATTTGCGAATCATTAAAACTTCACATAGAAAAATCCCGCCAAAAAAAATTATGACTAATATTATTGAACAACGTGTTTGATGAAAAAGTTCAGACGGATCATCTACACTAATATTATAAACTAGCTGTTGCCCGCGACTTCGTCTGCGTTAAGTTCGTAAAACTGTACAATCACTCTGTGCTTGCAATTCATTCCGAAAGCATCGCAATAATTTATTGTACTTTAACATAAAACGGTTAAAGGTAAAAATATCTGAATTGAGATCCTCCTCCTTTTTTAGAAGTCGGTTAAAAACGCAAATTACCTTCAGGAAACATGTTATGTACTCGTCCAGATCCAGATGTATGACCGTCACTGAATAGAAAGAGCATGAATGGGTCGTAGCAGTTGTCATTTCTGCCTACCCCAAGGGAAAAGGCATATGTATGCATGGGCATATGTATGTTTCTGGTTTATGTTCTAGTAAAACAACATTGTATGATTTTAACCCCTCGGCACAGTGAGCACGCCACAATCAAATCGCAGCGGTAATGCCTGTCTTTGAGAAGTGTCTACAAAGGCGTCACGGCATCCTCTTTTTGTGCAGGGCTCACCGGTTGTGGGTGTTTCGGAAGGTATCTGTGTCGAATTCAGCGGGAAGAAACACTCGGGTCTCACCATTGTGCGAATCGCCCGGAGAATACGATGGAGCCTACGTTGGAAGTCAGTCCCGCTTGGTCGAAGAGCCGGCGCCGCCTTGTCCTTATGGGGGCGATTGGTGGAGAAAATGACAACCAGTAGCCTCCTTCAGTGAAGCACTACGATCAAAGAAGGTGGCTGAAACGATGAGGGATAGGACATCCTGACTCCTTAGCGGTCGCTGCAAGCGACGCTCCGGGTGTTGAAAGCCGCAAGGCAATTCCCAGCCATTGCAAACACGGGATTGCGGTGGTGCTGTCCGGCCGTCTGGTCAAAGCAGTCCTGAATCGACGGCGCGTAGTATTCTACGCGCGACTCAAAGAGATTTCAGCAAATGGATAGGGCCCTCTAGGGCCGATGTCTGCTAGGGCTGCAAGATTGATCGAAAGAGTTATCTCCCATAAGAATTTTCGCCTCAATAACTTTTCACTGAAGAGTTTAAGCAGTTAGACAGCTTTGATAGAGGTAAACGAAGGAGCATAATCGGGACACCGACCTTCAGCTGGATAACGTGCACTGATAGTGAAAAGCCTTAAGTGAATCCAAAAACTACCATCATCATCCGGCAGGCATTAAGTCCGCCGCTGTACATTTGTGCATAAAGGATTAAATAAATAAATCATCAACTATCTTCTTCCACAACAGTACTTATGAAGAATTTGCGAGAGCATGCTTGCATTGATTATTGCAGTTTGATCATTTTAAGCGTTAGAATTACTGGTTCATTTACCTAGGATATTTTGGTGTGTATTTAATTGATATCCCCGTATATAAGACAAATGTTTTTTCCATAGTGGGAACTACCTTATGAAGAGTCTCCAACTTATGAATGAACTACGGCGAAACCTTGTGCGCGTGTATCCCCGTTCAATCGAACTCGCATATTGATGGCCAAACCGAGAAATTACTGACACCGATTGCCTCTATGAGGACACGGCAGTTCACTCAAGATGGATAGACCTCCACCGCATGCCTCACCGAGTCCTCCAGGTGATTCACAAAATGGTAATATCAGGGTACTTTCAACCGAACCCAGAACAGAAACCGTTCGAAACACCTACAACAGTCTTGAGCTTATCCATAAAACAATGAAATTACGGTTAACAAATGTAGCAGCCGCTAAGTGTTATCCCTGAGGCCTCCCTTAGAGGGTTGTTCCAGTGTTGGTCAGCACTCATTGCAAAGAGGTAACGTCCAGATATCGACGTAAGGCTGCAAGGAATCTGAGATACATTATACGTTGTCGAACTGTGATCAGAAAAACACATTCGATCCCATTTTATATGAAGCAGTGACTGTAAATAATAAAACACACCATTATTAATCCGCAAGGCGCCATCATGCCGGAGGACACAGTGGAGATGTGCCCTGCAAGGGCGGAGCACCGCCGTGTCTTCGTGGAGGTAATCGGCGTCAGTGACCTCTCGCGCCGGGCTCTGATCCAGGAGCATTCCGTCTTTGGAGGGTATCCCTTGAATAATCACGGTCAATTAGCTTGCTACAATAATGGGAAAAAAATAATAAAAATAAGCAGTAGGATTGTTAAAAATGCCTCCGTCTTACACCAGTTTAACCATAACTGTAAACGTGGGCGATGGCCATTCTTCTGCCACTCAGAAAATTACGTAAAATACGCAATGCCATCTATCAAATTTAATATGAAGTTTAACCGTCATTGTCATCATTATTTCTACTTTGAGTCTTTAGATGGCGTTGCGAGTATCTGACTTGCTTATGGTGTCATATTTTACTTCTCGAAAACTTTGATTTCATACCGTTTGTCTTTCATATGCTTTGTTTCATTGCGATGAAACAAAGCCTAAGTAAGATAATTATCAAGTTCCACACAATTTAAATGTATAAAAGTTATCTACATCGATTTCTAAAATTAATAATACGCACTTCACTAAAAATTTCTACAGATATATTATATACGTAGATTTATAAAAAAAAATTGTAAGCATGCAAAAATATATAAAAAAATCTTATTCACGATGACAAAATAGAACAAAAATTTCTCCTAAGAGAGCCGTATGGGATTTGAACCACCTTCACATTACATGAAAGTCTAGTTACGAAACCACTGTGCTGCGGTCTTCGATGAATAAACTGTAAAATAGACGTTCTTATATAAACGTCATAATTGACTGGTTGGCTCCCTAACGATGATAGCGTGATGATTTTCGTTTTAGAAGTTAAATTTGCAGCTAAATGGAATAATGTAACATTATAGTACGTGATTTTACTCGTCGCTTTGATTTTATTATGTGTTTTGATTAGTTTTTACAAAATATTTAGAAGATATCGAATAGAAATGTCAATTTTATTTTGAAAAAATGGTAAAAGTTATTTTAATACAAAAAAATAAGACAAAATAATGTCAAAATTTTTAACTGTAGCTGGGAATTGAACTCGCGGCAAATGTCGTTCAATACCTACATTTTGGATTATTGCTCACCCCACATAGCAAATAGCGTGATAGTTTATAGCCTATCAGTTGCCCTGACCTATAAGGATTATGTATGCAAAATTTGAACAGGATCGGTTCAGTAGTTTTTGCGCCAATTAATACCATCACAAAAGATTTTTACTGTTTTATTATATGTATAGATAAAAAGGAAGAATAGAATAATATAAAGTTTGTTCTATTGTTTTGTTTTGTTTTTGTTTGTAGGAGGTAATCTCTGCACAGAATAACTCAAACACAGAATTAGATATATATATAGGTTTTCTGATGAATGGAAGATGATAATGTCAGTGTGTTTGAATTTTTGTGAGAAGGATGCATGACTGAGCTGAATAAATTGGGTATAATGTATAAGTTTAAATAGTGTAATTGACTTCGGCCGTTTTATTTAAAACCAAATAAATAAATAAAAAAGCAAATATGCTATTTTTCAATTAATGTTTGTCGGTCGGTTTTGGCTAATCTTGGAAACCGGCAGGAACCGATATTGACTGGATTTTTGCTCATAATTAGCTGATGTTACGAAAACTACCGTAGGCTACATTAAAATTTCTTGTAGGGACAGTACTTTAAACCACTTCAAAACGATTCTACAATATTTTGTGGAAATTTCACTGGGATGTAGTCAGTAGTTTTAATGAGTAACGCAGACTACTTTTTACTTGCGGACGGGAATAAGTCCCGTCCGCAAGAAAACAAAAAAGTAAGTTAATTTAAAAATAGATAAAAATATTTTGACTTATATTATTATTAGATAGATAGATATTCTTTATTGTACACCAAAAATACAATTTACATTAGGAAATTAACATTAATAGGGTGTCACAATGGGCGGTCTTATCGCTAAAAGCGATTTTTTACAGACAACCTTTGGATGAATTTGACAGAGAAGTAGAAAAAAAGATACGCAGGTAGTTCGTGGTGTACTATTTATACAATAAATAAACTAATAAATTGTTTTGAATATTTAGTTGAAATATTTTTTTACCTTATAACCAAAAGCTCTAATAATTTAGTCTGCCCTTAATTATATTCAGTACATATAACTAGCTAAACATCATGATCACTGCGTAGGTCACATTCGTGGAGCAATTTTTTTTTTTTTTAATTTGTTTATCCTCTTTACAGCTGTCTTCATCTCTCTGTTGGGTCTCAAAATGAACATGGACAAAACTAAAGTCATGATAAACACCCATGTAGCACCCACTCCGATCAAGATCGGAGACTCTGCACTCGAAGTTGTAGACGATTACGTTTACCTGGGACAGACAATCCAGTTGGGTAGATCTAATTTCGAGAAAGAGGTCAACCGTCGAATCCAACTCGGCTGGGCAGCGTTCGGGAAGCTGCGCGGTATCTTCTCATCCAATATACCACAGTGTCTCAAGACGAAAGTCTATGACCAGTGCGTGTTGCCAGTGATGACATATGGTTCCGAAACGTGGTCGCTCACAGTGGGACTCATCAGAAGGCTCAAAGTCACCCAAAGGGCAATGGAAAGGGCTATGCTCGGAGTTTCCTTGCGTGATCGAATCAGAAATGAAGATATCCGCAGGAGAACCAAGGTTGCAGACATAGCACGAAGAATCGCCAAACTTAAGTGGCAATGGGCAGGGCACATTGCTCGCAGAACGAATGGCCGTTGGGGCCGAAAGGTTCTGGAGTGGAGACCGCGTACCGGAAGACGCAGTGTTGGAAGGCCCCCTACAAGGTGGACCGATGACCTGGTGAAGGTTGCGGGAATCCGATGGATGCGAGACGCGCAGGACCGTTCTTTATGGCGACATTTGGGGGAGTCCTATGTCCAGCAGTGGACGTCTATCGGCTGAAATGATGATGATGATGATGACAGCTGTCTTAACAGGCCTTAACCAATTATAATATTGATCCGGTAATTTCTGAAACTGACTACCTCACCAAAATGAAGAATGAAATTAAAACCTAGCATGGGTATTAAGAAAATTTTGACTTTTGTAAAATCTGGGAATTAAACGAACATTTTTTTAAGAGAGTTATGGTCTTAAAATCCACGTGAACGAAGTCGGAGGCAAGAGCTAGTTATACAATTAAGAGAATCCTGCATTTTTATTTTCATAATGTAATCATTATAAAGACTTATTCGAAGAGAAAAACACAATTTTAAAGATTTTATTATTGTCTTGATTGAACTTGTGTTCAATTTTGTGATCATGGTATTATTGATTATACAAATAAAGGTATTGAAATAAAATGGTTTTTGTCAGCCTCAGATGGAAGGTTATATTAAATATAAAGACGTAAGGATTCAGTCTACTTAATACTTACATAGCAATTTACACAGGAACAAGTTGAACCGAAATTATCACCAAAGTTTTTTATCTGTTTCAGACTATCCATCAACAAATACATTCCTCGGATACGTACCTAATAAAACGAGCGTAAATAAAAGCCTTGATCGACTAATTAAACCATAATTAGGTTGGCACCAGGAAATATTGGACAAGGTCTTCTAGTTTCTGGTTTAAGTAACAGGATTAACAAGGAGTCTAATAATTGTAAACAAATAAATAACTATTGCGCTGTTGCTACATCAAGTCTATTGTGTAACATAAAGTTCAATGTTTCACTTATGAACTTCTATAAAATATTTTATTTTATAATTCCTTTGGCCATATTTATTACATTGTCAACTATATCCCCATGTACCTTAAATACATTGAACAAAGCTGCACTTAAGTGTCATTGAAAACTACTTAGTTGGTATGTGTATTAGATAAATACCTTTTTTTCCCCGGTCTTGGGTGCAGCGGGAGATAGTGTCAGACTTTTACCTTCTAAAAACCCATTCCTGTTCCTTCGTTACCTTTCGTACCAAGGCATAGGAATGTTGAAAAAGATATAGATTTATATACACTTGTTAGGCACATAAGTCTTTTATTGGTGCTGTGGTTTTATGAATAAGAATCGCAACATAATTTTAGATTTTTGTATGTATGAACTGTGTTTTCGAGCATTTGACACTGATGGGCTGTAGCTGAAAATCAGCGTCAGGTTGTGGCCTTGTGTTGCTATTTGGCATCATGATGAGCTGAGATCTTTTTGGCACTATCCTATTTAATTTAATTTTAAGGTGTTTTCGTTTTTATAATGCTAACAAAAAATAAAAACGAATAAAGATAAAATCTCTACGGTCCAGTCTAGTAAGCCCTTCATCTCGTTGTTTATACTGCGTACATCGATGGACTGGAGCAATTTGCCTATCGCAGTCTTCCCGTTCGATTATAATTTAGGTGTCTTCAAGGCTTACGCTCTTAATAAACTACTGCGTTTTAGCACATTGCATCACTGCTTATCATCAGGTGGGATCCCAGTCAAGCACTAGTTTATAAAAAAAAAACCGGCCAAGTGCGAGTGGACTGTCCGGCGTCCGTAGTAAATATCGGCAAAAAAAACACCATTGTTTAATGGGAGCTCCCTTAAATATTTACTTAATTCAATTTTTAAATACGTATTTGTTGTTATTGCGACAACAGAAATGTCATCATATGTTATAATTTCACCTATCTATAACTATTACGGTTCATGAGATACAGCCTGGTGACAGACGGACAGACAGACGGATGGACAACTGAGTCTTAGTAATAGAGTCCCGTTCTATCCTGTGGGTACGGAACTATCCATATTTCACTGCAGGTTTCAATATGTATATTTATAACAATCAATATGGATACCAAATCGTTTCCAAGGGATTAATAACTACAAGCGTGTGTGAGGTCGAGCTGTTAATCTTACATTCTTTTCCTAATAATGAAGTGAGTTCACTCTTGGGAATACGATAATACGATAAATATGTTTTTGTTTGTGCTACCAACCCTGACCGAATCCTCGAGAGGAGTAGGTTTTCCCTTAAAAATTGTTTCAGATTTTTTTGCAGCCTGTACGTTCTTAGGGTTCCGTACCTTAAAAGGAAAAAACGGAACCCTTAAAGGATCACTTTGTTGTCCGTCTGTCTATGCGTGGAGATTTCGAGTTGAAATTAAAACCACATACTCAAGTCTGCGACTTCTTGAAGCTGTGAAAAAATCAAACTTCTGAGTTGACGAAAAAAAAAACATATGGCCGTTTATGTCGCAAAAAACGTGTATTTCGACACTCTAAAGGGAATCAAAATTCAAAGGGAACTTCCCGTTGACCTAGAATCTTGACATATGGCACGAAGCAGGTCGCAAAGCACAAATATAAAAAAAAACTGAAAACTGTAAATTTGTAGTTACGTCACAAAAAAAAAACCTTTTTTGCGATTCGGTAAAGTCTTCGTAACTCAATTCGGGAATTGAACTGTTTTCATACAAGTAGGTAGGTTTGTCCGGAACCCTTAGTGCGCGAGTCCAACTCGCACTTGCCCAGTTTTTTATATATTTGTTTTTTTTTTTGTTATAAACTTTTTGTACACATATGTGTACTTAAGGAACTTAAATATTTAACAACTATGATTTTGTTTGTTCACAAAGTAAACTCAGGCGGAGTTTATTTTCACAAATAGATGATACTTAAGTTGTGTAACTTAAAGAACCATTTGTTTCAAATTCTGACTTTGTATTTACAAACTTGTTTCATAATATAATTTTCGACGCCTGATTTTCTCAAAGGGTTTGAAAGAATGCCATTATTACCGGCACTGACTTATGCGTTGTAGGTTATGGGTTCAAATCCAGTTAGACGTATTCCTTTATGTTATTTACTACTGCAAAACGATGAACAATGTTTTCCATATCGAGACGAAACTAGCATGTCCTAGAACCAAAAATACAAAAACATGTGATATCCATCAATCCACGGGGGGCTTGCGTGCGGACTGCGGCTCATTACGGCCCATCTACTAGCATGAGTCTCAGCAGTGGGAACATTATAAGACTGTTGTCTTATATTTACGTTCGGTAGAAGTACGCACAGGATAGTATGCCCACTTTCATTTCATAATAATATGGTCACGTTGTTTAAGTAGCATTCGGCATAAGCAGTTAACATTAGTGCAGTTTGGACAACAATATTTACTTTGTTACTACAAACATTTTATTCTACGCACCGGCAAAAAGATCAATAAACCAAACATCGTCATTTCTGTCGAAGTGACCACATAGCAAGAAAGTTTTTCCCAGGTTACACCTTATTTATTATTTACCCTGACCTGACAGAAACGTACCGTCAAAGGTAATTGACAGCCCCGTAAGAACAGTCTGTTTGAATATTATAAAAAAAAAATGTTTAGATATTTTACGGTATTCATCTTTATAAAATTAGTGTGATACATTGATAGATATCTGGTGTTTCGTCGTTTTTTTGAACCCTCATAGAGTTGGTTGATACATTTTTACTGATATGTAGAATTTGTGAAGTTAGGGTTGGTAGAGTTAGGCCGTGTAGGTTCAGAAGCTTGGCTCTACATGAGATCTGATATCTTTTTCACAGGGCAAACCTTATGTGGTCGTTTTGGCAACATTTTACATGAAATGTTATTTGTAGGATACTTTTTATTGTACACCATACAAAATAACAATAGGACCTTAAAATTAAAACTACATACCAATGGACGGTCTTACTGCTTTGGATGGAATTTATAGAAACGGAAAAAGAAGAAAAAATGAAAACAAAGAGATGTAATGTGATGCAAATAAGTTATTGCAAGTGGCACTTCATTAGAACAGAATAGAATAGAATGTATTTATTTGTCAGAATATTGTACAAAGTTGTTATGTGGTTATATATTATGTTCATAATATTCTACCGTTTCCGGCGTACAAATATGGTTTGTAAAATTATGGGTCAATACATTATTATTATTTATCATTAGAATTACATATTATTAAAATTAATTGAGCAATTGTTATTATATATTACGAGTATAAGAGATATTAACTATATAAGTCAAAATTTTAATGTCGTCTAGGATATAAAGGGTATGAGATAATAGTTAATGTCAAATATTTAAGTAAATTTTTCAGTCATAAAATCTTCAGTCGAGTAATAACATTTGCCTAAAAGAAAGTTAAATAACTTATTTTTAAATGTTTTGAGGTTGAGGGTTTTGAAACCATCAGGTAATTTGTTATAAATAGTAATAGACATGCAGTATACATTATTAGAAAACAATTTAATTCTACGCCTAGGGACATTAAGCAGATGCACATTGCGTGTTATGTTTTCTACATGAGTACGTATTTTGAAATGTCTAGCTTGTCAATAGTTACAAAATCTCTCGATTACTCGACAAAGTCAACAAAGTCAACAAAGTCATTATTGCAGTGTCTTATGTCGCTATCATACCACTTATAGATACAATACTTATACCACTTGTAGATGAGTACAATCTACTTACTAACCCACCAGATCACGACAATAGCATTCTACAACTGTATAATAATGTCAATATTATCCCGTAATCTATTATACGAAAGTATCGCTTCGTCGGTAACATAGCACTGTCTTAGTCACATGATAGTTCTGTTCGGAACAGTTACATTGACTAGCCAACGAAACAAGCATTGTACGCGAGCCAACTCGGGACATGTGTTAGAACTGCTAATGCATTGTAACTAAATGCATGGTCAAGGTTCGCAAGCTATTAATATCTAGTGATTGTTGATGGTAAACAATATCCATTGCAGATGTATTTGTTTGTACAACTGCAATTATGAAAACGAATTCACTTCAGTATTGGTTTCTGGAGAAATAATGAGACTGGTACTGTCATTGATGAATATTTTATTCAAGGTTACTACGTCTCAATTTATATGCAGTGCAATGGAATGCATAACTAAACAGATTTCTTAGTGTAATTAATGTGTTTTCGATTCTGGGAATAAATCCAAAATAATGAGCGTATTTTATCTCAAATTATCATTCTAAGTACATAATTATACTTTTATTTATTGTTTGACTAGATATAATCCACCTGAAAATCTTGTAGAAGGATTCTGTATTGGAAAAAATCTAAATTTTGGATTATATAAATGTTTAAATAAAACTGAGCTGAATTTTATTCACAAATAATAAAATATTTAATGTACCTGTGTATAGTATTATTTATTTTACGAGTTACAAGATACCTCCTTTAGGTACGAGAAACATGAGTGAAAGTCATCCGTGCACTTGAGGGTGAATAATTAAATCAATTGAATTTGTTATTTTGTAAGTAATTATGTCAGTGGTGACTAAAACTATTCATACTTATGCATTTTTTTCAGCTAATTTCCTGGAAACATTAATTTAAATGATGGTTATTTTTACTCACATTTTAATCGCCAGTAATATTTACTGATGATGAACAAATAACATTCCAGTGTATCACTCACTATTTCCACATAATTGACGCACTACACTCGACAACGTATTCGCACTCGCGATCACAAGGACAACCGACACAGAGCACACGTCCACTCACGACGACAGATGCCGGGGTACTGAAGCTTCGATGCTGTAAAGTGGAAATCAGGGAGAGTTTTCCCTCCCCCCTGCGTACCGCCACTAAGCGCTCGCAACTTAACGCGCTGACACTTGAAGCGATCATTGTTCTTTAGCATAAGGCGCTCTGCCCACTTAACATATTATAAAGAAAATAATTGTACTAATATTTATTGCAGCTAATAGTCCTGTCGGTTTGAATAATGTATTTATGGGCCATATGACACACATTTTAGCTGAGACTGGTTACACCTTGAGCTCATGTTTAGCCTCCTCTTCAGGAGAGGGAATGGGTTGTGATCCACCACGCGGGCACAGTACGGATTGGTGGATGACACATGTCTTCGATTTTTTGGTTCTAGGACATGCCGGTTTCCTCATTATGTTTTCCTTCGCAGTTTTAAGAGCAGTGGTGTTGAAATAAATTGCACAAAGTTATGCGCTGGGCTGGGTTTGAACTCGAACACGTATGTGTTAACACGGGGCAGTTACCATTGAACACCCACTGCTCTCATCTCGAGCTCATCAAGACATAATTTAGAAGAGTACCTAGTACTAGTTCGATACCTTCTTTCAATATTTCTATATTTTATTAAAGCTTTGTGGTTCTGCGTATACAAATAGCTTAGAGATGAACTAAGAAAGGAGAAAAAGTAATCATTTGCATATACAATAGTAAATGTCTATTCGTATTTATATTTTCCGTTTATAAATTCGATGTTAATACAAAACCATCATATTTGTTGAACAATGTTCTCGAATTTAATGGTTTCGTCACATATATGGTTGCCTGAATTATTGGGCAATACATTCAGTAATTCAACAGCTCTGGTGATAAAGGCTTTTCATCAAAATTATTAATTGGGATTCGTAAAATAGTTTTTTTTTTTCTAGTTTATTTGTGTTCAAATAATATTCAGATAGTCTATGCGAAAACGAATGATGCAGCTAATAAAATTATCTCAAAGAAGTTTCTAATAAATTCTCATTTCGATACGTAATTTAAACACAAAGTTTTTATACTAGTAAAGATGATTATTATATTCAATTGTTTATGTTTTTCTTCTCTTCACTTTTAGGGCGTCCAAAGCCACACAAACAAGGCTTTTATTGAAACCTAACAATGAATGTTAGGTTTCAATAAAAGCCTAGTATTAAATTTAATTTTCAAGTTTATTTTATGTGGCAACATTCAAATTGATTTAAATGCTAGACGTTTAAATAACGGTTAAAATATTAAAGGTGGGATGTATCCCCCCTTGCACTAGCACTAGGTCCGGATAAAGGCATTCGGTCGAGAGCACTCGTAGCGTTCAGACGTAAATTCTAGTGGCGATAGTCGCCACTAGAATTCACGTCTACGATTACGATAAGTTTACCTAATTTGCAGTCTACATTTTGTACTAATAATGATTAAATAACAGTGTCATTATCTGAAGAAATAAACAGATGCATTATTTAAGGTATGTATTATTATTTGAATAAGTTGTCTTATCACATTCCTGCAACCGAATAGCTTGCTTGTACTTTACATGTTCTAGCCCCATTTTTGTTCTGATAAAATACCACATCATAAATTCACTATCTCTAGTATTCCTTCCCTTTTTAGTCAAATGATATATTTCAAATATTCAGACAAACTGAATTAGGACAGTCCAGTAGCGACAAACGGAAAATATTTCAATTTCACATCACGTTTGCGGAGAGATGGCGAGCCGTGATAATCCCGCGTAATTACGGACTGACAAATAAATGTTACCACTACAGATAATGTAATCTGTTCTATAGAAGATGGTGTCGTGTTCTGATTAGTAATAAACACAATAAGGAAACAAAATGCTCTTTTATATATAATTATATATTTTTGATGACATATAGCTCTGAAACGTGGGCCTCATAAGAAGACTTAAATTAATGAATGAGGATATCGGCAGGAGAATCAAGGTCACCAACATAGCACGAAGAATCGCCAAACTTAAGTGGCAATGGGCAGGGCACATTGCTCGCAGAACGGATGGCCGTTGGGGCCGAAAGGTTCTGGCGACCACGTACCGGAAGACGTAGCGTTGGAAGGTCTCTTACGTGGTGGACCGATGACTTGGTAAAGGTTGCGGGAGTCCGATGGATGCGAGATGCACAGGACTGTTCATTGTGGCGACACTTAGGGGAGGCCTATGTCTAGCATGATGATGATGGTGGAGTGAGGAGGGTGTCAGACTTTTACTGACTAAATCCTTCTTAGCCCTCCAGTTGCCCTTTGCGATCTAGGACCGCGGTATCCCTATTAAAAATTGTAGACCGGCAGGAGGCTGGAGGGCATTGGCCTTACCGGGTCCCAACAGTTTTGCAGACACCTCTTTAAGGCCTACTTGGAATACCACGCTCCGTCGATGACTCGGGCTCAATTCTTGCCAGACGGTGTGGGACAGTGAGCTACCTTTTGCACGGTGTGGGACAGCGAGCTACCTATTGCTCCTCGTCCGTGCCAAACCATTCTATTGTATGGATATCCGTAAGGACTATTTGCGTTCTAGGGCTAATGTGACTGCTGAGCTGGAATCAATATATGTTTCATTTGGAATCTCTCAGAACCTACCAGGAGATGAAAATTGTTGATGTGACACCTTTGTACTTCGGAAATCACCTAAAGTAATCAGTCCGGTGCCTGATGTCTCTCTAGACGTTTGACTTGAATTGCTGTGTTATTGGACTGCTAGAGTAAATAAATAGAAAGTGCACCTATGTTTGCGTATACAGCTCTGCACTATAAATATCTCCTGCGTGCTTAGGTAACATTCTTTGTAAATTGGCTTCGATGGTCAATATTTGGTCCCCACGAGCGTCGATTGTACGTACGTTGTACAACTTGAATGACCTTGAAAAACGCTTAAATGTCGTACTGTACACACGGATGTACTGAATTTATTCGGCCGAAAATTTTGGTCTTTATATTTTCGTTTTTCCTGGGAAAAACTAGAAAAAGTTCTTTTTTTGTGATTTTTCTAAAAAAAGCGCAATTACGTAATAATAATACCGCCCCGAGCGTGAGGAGTTAAAACCTCACGGTGTTCTGCAGCTACCTTTAACCGTGGCGCTGTATTGCCTATGTTCTTCTTCTGCCTCTTCACTTCCCCACTCCTTTTTTTTCGGTGGAAAAATTATCCAATGACATCCCCACTCTTAGGCGGTGCGAGAGGGTGTGTCAGACTTTTACTGACTAAAAACCTACTCTTGTTCCCTCGTAGCCTTTCATACCGGGGCCGAGTCTTCCTTTCAGAAGCCTACCCTTGACCCCAGTAGACTTCGACCCAGCTGGCCCCCTACGCTTTGCTGACATCTCTTTGAGGCGAGCGTGGAACAAAACGCGCCGACGACGATTGAAATCAGTCCGAACGATTACCGGACTATCGAACGGCGAGCTACCCATTGCTCACCGTCCGTGAGCCCGCACCTATGGTGGTCGGAAATTGGGATCGGGATCCCGGTGGCTGCGGCGTGAAGGCCGCGCCCACGCGCTTGCACGTGTGGCCTCCTCTTTTGCTAATATTACTGCTTCGCAGAAGGATGCGACTGCTTCTCCTCACTTCGGACCATGGCCTGTACTAACGTCCGGCGCGAGAGGCCGTGCGTTCCGCCATGTCCTCCGAGCGGTCCACACAGTGGTGACACCCGGGCGTTACTTCCGCACGAATCCGGTGCAGGAACTTCCCGACCAGCCCATGTTCGGTGAGAACCAGCGTCATGCGGAAGGTAAGGACGCAGTGAGGTCTTTCCAGCCACTCCTCAAAGAAGGAACTTACCGCCATAATTATGGCATGCCTATCCCCTTCCTCTCTTGGGTAATGCTCGAGTACGTACAAGGTTTACAAATTTCCTGCCTTTCTATGCAATTCAGATAAGAATAGGATCGACTTAGTGCCATGTTGTGACGTCAAAGCTGTCAAATCGAATCGGGTTACACAAGATATTTTTTTAAAATTAAAGTTATATACGAATCATAAACGAAAAAAGTTTATTCACAATGTAGGTCTAATTCCGCTCATTACTGCAACACTGTGTGAAGTGTTCGACTAGTGACGAATGAAAGAAGAAGCCGAATTGTAGCCGATAGTGAAAATAAGAAAAAAAAAATTACTATTTTTTTAAAATTAATCATATATTTAGTTAATTTAGACTACACAATAACGTTTTTACTTCACTTAAGTTTAACTAAGAAGAGAGAAGTTAAACAAATAAGAAAGAACCGTTATTGAAATTACCTCGAAAATAAGTTTTCTTTGCAAATCAACTTTTCAAATAACATTTGACAGATAGAGCTCATTGACGTTCCTATTTTTATTCGAATCGTCTTGTACTTAGATGTAGTGTGACTAATAATTACAGGAAAAACTGGTTTCGTCTGAATAGACCTTTGTTTCCCGCAGCGTGCCAAACAATGTCCTCCTGTTATTTATTGAAATGTATACAACAGGTTAAACAACAAACATTGTTGTTCGATAACACAAACATAGTCTGTTGAATTTCCCTAGAAACCTTTCATGC
The DNA here is from genome assembly GCA_949316375.1 of Mythimna vitellina. Classification (NCBI taxonomy): domain Eukaryota; kingdom Metazoa; phylum Arthropoda; class Insecta; order Lepidoptera; family Noctuidae; genus Mythimna; species Mythimna vitellina. The sequence goes on along the minus strand of OX438703.1, from coordinate 7,193,750 downwards.
GGAATATAATACAACAACATCAATCAACAAGATCGTCCATAATTATGATTACGTTCTAGTAATTTATTCATGACTAGCTTTTGCTCGCGACTTCATCCGCGTAGAAGTCGAAAATGGTTTTAGAGATACGAAAATATGAAATATTATTTATTTTATTATCTTCGTCGTGTGTATAGTCCATTGAATTGTATGGCGAGTGATATTGTATCTTAAGATAAAATATTATAGTATCTTAGCCGTGTGCAGCGCCCCTTAGTGAACTCCACTGCGGGTGACGTATATCGGGTCCATGGATCGAACCGCAAAATTAAGTTTGTTTTCTATTGTATATACTTTTTTGGAATAAAAAGTACCCAGTGTGCTGCCCAGAATATTAAAGAATAATTATACCAAGTTTCATTGTAATTGAACCGGTAGTTTTTGCGTGATGCCTGAACAAACAGACGGACGGACAAAAAATTTTTAATTTTTGGGTTCGGTGTCGGTCTTGTACACCCCCTGCCATTTTTTTTTTATATTTTCAATGTACAGAATTTTCTCTTCTACAGATTTATTATAAGTATAGATTTATAATAAAACCGTTAAATCATATTATCTTGAGTAAATAAATCAAACACAAATTGTAGCTCCGATTACATCTACCGCACATCTCTCCTTAGCCTTTTCCCAAGTAGGTCGGCTTTCAGGCTTACTAGATCCGGCTATATAGCCGTGTTGGCTGGAAAACACGATTTTCTTGGATAGACTGATGGTCAGACTTTCTGGCGTCTGACTACATGTAACGACTGTCAAAGTTCCACGAATGATCAAAAAGGAACAGCGACTTTATGTGCTTTCCGAGGCATGGGTGTCAGTAATAAATAAAAAATAAAATAAAATAATCTTTAATTCGGATAAGTTACATCCATATGGGTTTTTTTTTTTTTTTTTTTTTTTCGGTGGGAAAATCATCCTAATGACATCCCCGCTCTTGGGCGGAGCGGGAGATAGTGTCAGACTCTTACTGACTAAAAACCCACTCCTGTTCCTTCGTTGCCTTCGTCCCAGGGCCCCGGGTTCCGCTTTCACACTACCCGTGGCCCCAGTAGGCTTCGACCCTTCTGGGCCCCTACGATTTGCTGACATCTCCTTGAGGCGCGCGTGGAACAAAACGCGCCGTCGACGACTTGGGCTCGGTCCGGACGGTTACCGGACGATCAGACGGCGAGCCACCCATTGCTCGCCGTCTGCAAGCCCGCGCCTACGGTGGCCGGAAATCGGGATCGGAATCCCGGCGGCGGTTGGAGCGTAAGGACCGTTGCCTCACGCGATCGGCCGCCTCCTTAGCTAGCATTACTGCTTCGCAGAAGGAGGCGACCGCCTGCCACTCCTCCTCGCTCCGGAGCATGGCCTGAACCAAGGCCCGGCGCGAGAGATCACCGCCGCCGATTGCCCTCACGAGGTCACGGCGTTGCTCTGCCCAAGCGGGGCACACCTCCACCGTGTGCTCCACCGTGTCCTCCGGGTGGGCCACACAGTGGCGACACCCGGGCGTCGTTTCCGCACGAATCCGGTGCAGGAACCTCCCGAACTTACCGTGTCCGGTGAGGACCTGCGTCATGCGGAATGTGAGGACGCCGTGAGGTCTTTCCAACCACGCCTCAAAGAGGGGACTTACCGCCATAATTGTGGCGTGCCCAGCACGGGGTCGCGACAGTCGCTGTCGCCATTTCTCCATGAGAACTCGCCGGAACTCTGTCCGCCATGCCGCGACTTGTTGCGGCAGCGGAGTTTCGCCCCGGCGTTGCATCTCCATGCGCCGTTCGTGCATGAGTGCAAGGACTGTTGCCTCCAGTTCCCATGGTCGCTGGCAAGCAAGAAGGCTCGCCGCTTCGCGGGAAATCGTCCGGTATCCTCGTACCATCCGTATGGCCATGACCCTCTGGCACGCGTTCAGCCGGGCCGCCGGCTGCTTCCGCAGCCCCGGCGCCCACACCGGCGCGCCATAAAGGGCCATGGACCGAACGATCCCCGCGTAGAGCCTCCGGCAGGAGGCGTCTGGACCCCCAAGGTTGGGCAGGAGCCGCGAGAGAGCAGCCCCAGTCCGATTTAGTTTGGGAGCCAGACGTCGGAAATGCTCGTCGAAATCCCATCGGCTGTCGAGAACGAGTCCCAGGTACTTCATCGTTGACCCGACGCCGATGTGGACTCCTCCCACCGTTAGCCGGGAACCCGGTGGTGGCGCGTTCCGAGGGCCGTGAAAGCACATGGCCTCGGACTTGTGCAATGCCACCTCGAGTCCCAGCTCCTGGATCCTGCCAACGACCGTCGCGACCCCGCGTGTCGCTAGTTCGACCGCCGCCTGGTACGACTCTCCCTGCGCCAGGACCAGCGTGTCGTCTGCGTAGCAGACCACGCTGACCCCGTCAGGGAGGTCGCCGCGCAGCACGTAATCGTATCCGATGTTCCACAAGGGCGGCCCTAGTACCGATCCCTGCGGAACACCGCACGACATCTCTCGACGTTCCCACACCCCCTGGTGACCGGGGTAGGTTATGTACCTGTCAGACAGGTACGCCTCGACCACACGACAGAGGTAGTCGGGCATCCGGTGATACCGGAGTGCCCTCCCAATGCAACTCCAAGGCAGGGAGTTGAAGGCGTTGGCGATGTCCAAAGACACCGCCACGACACACCTGCCCTGGGCCACTGCATCCCCCGTCGTGAGAGCTCGCACGCACATGATGGCGTCCACCGTGGAGCGCCTCCTGCGAAAGCCGAACTGGCCGTCCGCCAGATCCGGCCCCACCCGTGTTAGGTGTGCGACGAGGCGGTCTGCAATTACTCTTTCAAAGAGCTTGCCCACCTCGTCGAGCAGCACAATGGGCCGGTACGCGGACGGAGAGTCCGCGGGGCGCCCCGGCTTCGCGATCAGGACCAGTTTCCCCGTCTTCCAGCGAAGTGGGAACTGGCCCCTCTCCATACATGCGCTGAAGAGCCCTCTTAGTCGAGGCCCGAGAGCCTCCATGGCCAGGACCCATGCCTTCCCAGGCAAGCCGTCGGGTCCTGGGGCGGTATTCTTGGCACTCAGCCTTCGTACCGCCACTCTCATCTCTACCTCGGTCACCTCTGGAGCGTTATCGTCGTCGTCGCCATCGTGGTCCGCGTCGGACACCGCTGGTGGCGGAGCCATGGGCGGGGGAGAGTGTTCCCCTCGCGTGGGGAACAGAGTGCTCACCACACCCTCCACGAGCTGGGGCCGGAGACTCTGCGTCAGCGGGGGAGCCCAGGGGCGGAGTTTGTCCCGTACCAATTTGTACGGGCGTCCCCATGGGTCCCCATTCAGAGTCCCCAGCCACACGTTGCGGGCCTCAAGTTTGGCCCGCCTTATCTCCGCTCGGAGGGTGCGCTTTGCCGCTCTGTATCCCTCGTACAGCTCCGCCTCTCTGGCCTCCGCATCCGGTGGACGGATGCGGCGCCTGCGGTATCTGGCATACCGGCGTCGCGCGGCATTGCACGCGTTGCGCAGTGCCGCAATCTCCGGCGACCACCAGTATACCTGGCGCTGAGCACGTCCTGGAGGGACTCGGGGCATTGCCGCGTCGCAAATTTGCGACATGGCCTCCCGGAACCACTCTGCCTCGACGTCTATGTCGACAGGCCTGTCCGGTGCTTGCACCCAGGCCTGTACCGTCGCGGCTTCCAGGAGGAGCTCCCGGTCCATCTGCCTCAGCGCCCACCGCGGACCACAAGGGTTCCGTCGGACCGGCGCAATCGAGGTTTGGGCGGAGACGTCGAACCGGATGTACCGGTGGTCCGAAAACGTCTCCACCCCCTCCATAACGCGCCAGTCGACGACACGCGGCGACAGAGCGGGGCTGGCGAACGAGATGTCCACCACTGAGTCACCCCGCATCCGCACACACGTGGGGACAGAACCCCGGTTTAGGACGACCAGGCCTGTCTCCAGAGCCCAGTCCTCCACCATCCGACCCCGCTGGTTCGTGAGCCGGGAACCCCAAGCCAAGTTCTTGGCATTGAAGTCCCCGCAAACGACCACGGGGAGGGAACCAAACCCAGCGACGACGGCTTTCAGCTCCATTAGGGAGATGTGGAGATCGCCGAGAGATCTGCTCGGGGACAGGTAGACGCCTACCACTGCAATGTCCCCGAACCGTGCTGCCACGCAACCCCGTCCCCTCGTGACGGCCTCGAGGGTCGGGGTACCGGCGGCGGCCGACGAAATTAGGGTCACCGAGCCGTCCAAGTCCCGCACCCAGTCTCCCCTGGGCAGGACATTGTACGGCTCGGAGACCACGGCGATATTGATCGACCACTGCGCCATGCTCTGGAGCAACAGATCCTGAGCGGGGGCGCAGTGGTTGATGTTCGCCTGGAGGAGACGTAATGGGGTCGTTATTGACAGTCCATTACAGTCTCCTCCCGAGCCCCCCGTGAGGGCCCTGCCGCGGCGGGTGTGACGGCGACAGCAGCGGCAGCCAAGGAAGCGGCTGCGGCGGTGAGTACGTCCGGGTGGATGGGCCTCCGGACTTTGGCCTTGGCCTTGGCGGGGGGGTCGCAGGACCTGCCCCCAGCCCGGTGGTCGGCCGGCTTGCCTGCCGCCGCACATGCGTAACAGTGCGGCGTTGCACGGCATTCGACGGCCTTGTGACCAGACTGACCGCACTGGTAGCAGCGGTCACTGCGGTCCACCTCTGCGGCGCAGTGGGCCCCCACGTGGTGCCCCACGTGGCAGCGGTAACACCGCAGAGGTCTGGGCTCCAGCAGTTTTACCTGCGCGGAGACCCAGCCCACCAAGAGCCTACGGCCTTCAGCCGTGATGGCTTTGGCCGCCGACACGGGGCAGCTGACCGTAACGGCCCGCATGCCCGTGCTGTCAGCACGGATGGTGCCAGCCCGCACTTGATCGGCCTGGCATCCTCCCGCCCTGACGACGGCGGCCACCACCTCTTCCACCCTAACGGAGTCATCCAGGCCCATGATGCGCACGTCTATGCACTTTGTGGGCCTGGACACTCGGACCTCCTCGACGTCCAGGGACGCCCTGATCCTTGCGGCCAGGGCGTCCGCGGCAGAGCCGCTGTCCGCACCAGGGACCTCCAAAATTCGGGCCCCGGTTGCGGTGCGCCTCATTCGGAAGCCTTCAGAGGCTCCGAATTCGTCGAGATGATCCACCACCGCCTGCTTCGCCTTAGCCATGACGGCGTTGTACGTCACGCCCTTCTTTTCCGCAGCTGGCTGTAGTGTAATCACTACAGCTGCGGAATTCGGGGCGCGAAGTCTGGCCGCCATGGCCCGCTTCCTGCGCTGCTGTCGCCGCTCGCGCTTCTTCGCCGCTCTGGCCACCTTGCCCGCCTTCTTGCTGGCGCCGACGACCGTCCATTCGGCGCCAGCCGAGGCTTCCTCAAGCAGGGGAGGTGGCAGGCGCGGCCTAGTCGCCGCCGCCGCAGGAGGACCTGCCAGTTTAGCGGCAGGCACTGCTCTGCTTTTCGGGGAAGGGGTAAGCTTCCCCTGCCGCTGCTGCTGCTGCTTGGCCGCTGGGACCGTCCTCGCTGGCTCCGACGCCACGGCTCCACGCCCAGTTTGCCTAGACGGGCCCGCCTTTGGCCCAGCAGCCGTGGCCGCGGCGGCGGCGGCGTACGAGACGACCCTTTTTTGGCTGGAGGCCGCAAGCGGGGGGCGCAGCACAATGCCCTCCAGGACAGCGAATTGCCGCTGGACTCGCTCCTGGAACTGCTGCTGCTGCTCCTGCTGCTGTTGCCGGAAGGCAGCCAGCTCTTGCCGCAGCAGAGTCAGCACCTCGCTCTCAATCTGGGGCGAGGGCTGGGGCTTACTTTGCCCCTCCCTGCGTCCTCCTTTTGGCGCCACCTCAGGGCCAGCGCCCCGGACACCGGCCAGTTCTGCCTCGAGCCGCTCAATCCTCTTGTTCAGGGATTTTCTGAACGGCTCCAGGACGATCCCCAGTGCCTCGGTTATCGAGGTCATGGCCTGAGTGATGGATCGCCTCTTGGCGACCCTCTCCCTCTTCTTGGCCACGCCTGATATGGCAGCTGCCACGACCGCGGTGAACTGGTTCAGCGCCTCCTCCATGCCTTCTGGCTCGCTGCCAGAAGGCTCCGGCTCTGAGGCGCTGACCTGGGCACTGCTTGCCCCGGGGTGGCGCCCCTCCCTGGCGATCTTAAGGGACCGCTGGGTCGCCTCCTCGGCGGTGGGCTTTCTCCCTTTCCCCGTCATTCGGCCCGCACCTCGTCCAGCAGTGGATATTTTGCGGGCCGAAGCTCCGCGCCCATCGTCAGAGAACGTCCTCCGGCCATCCCCGGATATGGGGCGTTTGAGGAAAAGGGTCCTCTTCTTCCTGGAGGTGGCCTCATCCACCTCCATTCTCTCCGAGTTGAGCGAAGACGCGGCATCTGAGTCCGACGCCGTGTCTCCGCTCACCTCCCTGAGGCCGAAACGCCTGCCGGCCTCTGCAGGACCCACCGGCGCAGCGGACGTGCTGGGAACAGGTCCCAGGGACTCCACGCTGCCAGTGGATGAGCCACCCTGGCTCTTTGCGTCCACGAAGGACGGTAACAGGTCCTTTTGGGACCTGACGCGCTCTTTGCCCCCCCCAGAATACGAGGGGCAGCCCGAGCTCTGCTCGGGGAGGGATTCTCCACCTGCGGTGCAGGCGGTACCCTCCTGGGGTAGTATCTTTTTCGGAGTCGCGTCCATGGGTTTGCTGAACACAGCTTTGCCTTTTTTGTGGGGTGGGGTCCCCAATAACCACGTTCGCCATCGTGGTCACGTCTGATAAGCAGACGCGTACCCGAGGCGAACCCACTCTCTCAAAACCACTGTCCAAAAACACCAACAGCTGTTGGTGCCGATGCTTCTGGACAGTGCACCCTCCTTGGCGGTCCGTCTGGACTCCGCCTGTGTGTTCCTCTTGGTCTGGTCTCTCGCTTGAGGCCTTCCGGCATGAGTAGCTCTACCGGCATAGCCCTCAAGGTCATAGAGACACGCAAGCCCCACCACGACGACAACGTGGGAACACGGTCGGTGGGGACATCCATATGGGTTAGTAAACAATTAAGAAAAATTTAAACCTATGTTAGTAAACTTATTATCTATCTATATATTTATTTTAAAACAAGGTGGTTGTTCATGATGCATCTGTGAACAACATCACCTAACAGAGAAGAATCGTACTTCCCCGCTATGGCTTTCAGGATGGAGTTGGAGCTAGCCCGCACTTTGCAGAGCAAAGAGGCAGATTTCTGTCTGACGATGGTAATGTCCTAGTAAACTTCAACTTAAAGAAAAGTACATATCGATGGCTTATAGTGAAAACCTCGGTTATGCAATTTTATGTAATTTTTGTTTTATTATATTTCTGGAAAGAAAAGCTCGTAACGCATAAATTTGTATCGTGCGAAATTCTGATTTCATACTCGTGGTGCCATCTACGATGTCAAATGCATACTTTGCTCGAGTCAGTTTGGTGTGATAACTTTGCAATGGCGCGTCAAAACTTGTGAAAAAAAAAAAAAAAAAGGAAAACAAGAGACACAAGCGTTTGAAATAAATCAATATTTGAATAAAACACGTAGAAGCCCATTATAATTACATGATAATAATTAAGGTCTAGAGTTGTCTTTTTGTGCCTTCTGAAAAGTTACGTATTTCGCAGTTACGAGGTTATTCACTATAAGCCATCGATATATGAATTGAAAATTCATACTGTTACTATCCCGGCTTCGAACTCAATGCAGGATCAACTTGCTGTAATACAATATAAATATCTTATAACAATAACCATAAGCCGCTCGGGACGGTATTTGTATAGCGTGACAGCTACTGTTGTCACGTAAACCGATCACGCCTGTCCTCAGAGATACTTAAACCAATAATAATATTACCTAGTAACTCTCCCGAGACTTATAAGATTTATAACGTACTCACACTTCACACACACACATGACTATCACACCACATACTAATGGGACTCTAAATAGGACGGTTTAGTGACACACATATTCAGATTCATCATTTTTATTTTTAGCCTCATTAGGTGTTGAGGCCGGGCCGCTAGTAATGGCGGGCCGATACCGGTCGGGTTTATGCATGAATTTCTATCCTGGAAGTCACGGTAGTGGTATAAATAAACTGTGGGGTTTAGTCATGAAGCTTCCTCCCGACAAACACTCCGTTCTCTTCAGATGGACAATATGTAGTAAATAGTATATACGATTTCTCATATAAAAAAATAAAAAGATTACCTACATCACGTCTTGAAGTGAAGCCCTTACAAATGATACCAAACACGGCGTATTTATTTCTATTTTATTTTTACCACATTACTTTTTGTTTCTAAAGGGCGCCATGGTGAGTTTTGTGACACGTTACGTAGCCTATATTCAGCGGACAATTAAGACGGCTCTAACGATACCTCATATGTCGAGTTCCGATAAGTAGATTAGGAGCTATGAGGATACAGATGAACATACTCACATACATACATACATAGCCTGTCAAAATCATAACTCTCCTTTGGCTTTGCCGTAGTTGGGTAAAAAGCACATCAATGGCTTTATTTGACTACATACAAAATTTCTTTAGTAGCACAATGACTGAGCAGAGTGCTTGTTATTTTTAATTTCTAACCAACCTCAAGATAAAGGCGTATCTTATGTACTTCACCCATTAACGAAACCTCTCAGATGGTAAATTAACATTATCTAGATCTTAATGGAGCTTTTGCTTGAAACCCAGACACGCTCCAACGTTCTAATTCGAAAATGTACTTGGCACTTTTTACGCCTACTGCACTGTTTTCTCTCATTGCGACAGTTCAGTGTATAATAAGAGTATAAAATGCCAAGTCTAGGCTGAAAATTGAGACTTTATTTTAATTTAATATCTCTATTTAGTGGTAAAATCTACAAGTCCGTGATAAGACCTGTCATACTGTATGGATATGTTGGGTTGTAAAAAAGACGGATGAAAAAAGATTGCATGTAGCGGAGATGAGAATGTTGAGATGGATGTGTGGTGTGACGAGAATGGATAAAGTGAGAAATGAATATATTAGAGGAAGTTTGAAAGTGGCGCCAGTGACTGAAAAGTTGAAGGGGAATCGTTTGTCTTGGTACGGTCATGTAAAGAGGAGAGATGAAACACATGTTACTAAAAGAGTTATGAGTATACATGTGGATGGGTGGAGAGGGAGAGGGAGGCCAAAGAAAAGATTGATGGATGTGTGAACAGTGATATGAAAGAAAAGAAAGTTAGTGATAGTATGACTATTGACAGGATAGAATGGAAGAAAAAAACGTGTTGCGCCGACTCCAAATAAGATGGGACAAGGGCAGAAATATGATGATGATGATGATCTCTATTTAGTGGTGTAAAACTAACGTATCGCCTTTGAAATATAGATTATTGACGAGGATCGAAATTATGCCCAGTTAAAATGGAACAGGGTTTTTTTTTTTTTTTATTGGGTGGGAAAATCATCCTAATGACATCCCCGCTCTTGGGCGGAGCGAGAGATAGTGTCAGACTCTTACTGACTAAAAACCCACTCCTGTTCCTTCGTTGCCTTCGTCCCAGGGCCCCGGGTTCCGCTTTCACACTACCCGTGGCCCCAGTAGGCTTCGACCCTGCTGGGCCCCTACGATTTGCTGACATCTCCTTGAGGCGCGCGTGGAACAATACGCGCCGTCGACGACTTGGGCTTGGTCCGGACGGTTACCGGACGGTCAGACGGCGAGCCACCCATTGCTCGCCGTCTGCAAGCCCGCGCCTACGGTGGCCGGAAATCGGGATCGGAATCCCGGCGGCGGTTGGAGCGTAAGGACCGTTGCCTCACGCGATCGGCCGCCTCCTTAGCTAGCATTACTGCTTCGCAGAAGGAGGCGACCGCCTGCCACTCCTCCTCGCTCCGGAGCATATTTTTGAAATTATCTGCAATATCTAGCGGTGGGCCCGTAAAATACAAAATTGGTACCCTGTAATTTGCAGAATGGGATCACAGTTGACTACGAAGGAGGTGGCGAAACAACTTATATGTCTTCCTTAAAAATTTGTAAGAAGTGGCCCAAGGCCGCGAACAATAGATGGAATTAAATGGTTTAATAATAATTCCAAAGTATTTTACAAAACAAACAACATTAGCATAGTCGGCCTTATAAGGGAACATTACTGTTGGGACTCAGGCCTCCTCTCTAGGAGAGGGAATGGGCCGTAATCCACCACTCGGGCCCAGTGTGGATTGGTGGATGTCAAATGTCTTCGAATTTTTGGTTCTAGAACAGGCGTTTTCCTCACGATGTTTTCCTTCACCGTTTTGAGAGCAGTGGCGTTGAAATAAATTACATAAAGTAATGCGCCTGGTTGGGTTTGAACCCGCAACCTACAACTCGTAAGTCGGGGCCGTTACCACTCGGCCACCACTGCTCATACATATTTATGTTCGATTAATTTGTATTTCTTACTAGCTGTTGCCCGCGACTTCGTCCGCGTTAAGTACGTAAAACTGTACAATCATTCTGTGTTTTTTCGATAGTGGGAACTACCCTATGAAGAGTCTCCAACTTTTGAATGAACTTCGGCGACATCTTGTGCGTGTGTATCTCCGTCCAATCTAACTCGCATATTGATGGCCAAACCGAGAAATTACTTACGCCGATTGCCTCTGTGCACTCTGTCACCCAAGCTGGATAGACCTTCACTGCATACTACACCGGGTCCTCCGGGCGATTCGCAAAATTGTAATATCAGGGTACTTCCAACCGAATCTGGAAAAGCAACCGTTTGAAACACCCACAACAGTCCTGAGCTTATCCATAAAACAATGAAATTACGGTAAATAAATGTAGCAGCCGATAAGTGTTATCCCTGAGACTGGCCTCCCTTAGAGTGTTGTTCCAGTGTTGGTCAACACTCACTGCAAGAAGGTAACGTCCAGATGTCGACGCAAGGATGCAAGGAATCTGAGATACATCATACGTTGTCGAACTATGATCAGAAAAACACATTCGATCCCGTTTTATATGAAGCAGTGACTGCAAATAATAAAACACGCCATTATTAGGCCGGAAGGTGCCATCATCCCGGAAGACACAGTGGAGCATACCGTGAAGGTGTGCCCCGCAAGGGTGGAGCACCACTTTGTCCTCGTGAAGGCAATCGGCGTCAGTGACGTCTCGCGCCGGGCTCTGGTTTGGGCGAGATTCAGAGCGAGGAGTAATGGCAGGCGGTCGCCTCCTTCTGCAAAGCCGTAATGCTAGCGAAGGAGGAGGCCGCAAGCGTAAGGGAACGAACGTCCTCACGCCAATCCGAGATTCCGACCCCGACTACCAGCCACGGTAGACGCGGGCTTGTGGACGTCGAGCGATGGGTAGCTAGCCGTCCGGCCGTCCGGTAGTTGACCGGACTGAGCTCAGTCGTCAACAGCGCTTAGTGATCCACGCACTCCTCAAAGAGATGTTGCAAAGAGCAACTGAAGGAAACAGGTGTGGTTTTAGTCAGTAAAAGATTGATACGCCCTCTCGCTCCTATCAGAGCGAGAAAAGTCATTGGATGATTTCCAACCTTAAAAAAAAAGAAAAAGGTGCCATCATCATCATTATCATTTCAGCCGAAAGACGTCCACTGTTGGGCATAGGTCTCCCCAAGTGTCGCCATAATGACCGATCCATCCATCGGATTACGCGACCCTCACCAGGTTATCGGTCCACCTGGGAGCCTTCCAATGCAAGGTACCATGTAACCCCTTCCGAAAATTTGGCCGCGTTATTTTAAAGTCAATAATTAAATACACATACATAGGTATTTACTTTTATCGCCTTTGGTTACAGTAAAAGTTGTTAAAAATGCCTCCGTCGAACACCAGTAGTTTTAAAATACACAATGCCATCTATCAAATTTAATATGAACTTCAACTTTCATTGTCATCATTTTTTCTACTTTGAGTCTTTAGATGGCGTTGCGAGTTACGTGTGGTGTCATATTTAACTTCTTGAAAACTTTAAATTCATACCGTTTGTATTTCATATGCTTTGTTTCATTGAGATGAAACAAAGCCTAAGTAATATATCAAGTTACACAGAATTTTAATGTATAAAACATTTTGCTAAAAACACAACTAAAAACTTGTACAGATATATTATGTGTTATATAAAAAAAATGTAAGCATGCAAAAATATATATAAATGTCTTATTTACAGTGAAAAAATAAAACCAAAAATTTCGCAAGAGATACATGGGATTCGAACAACCTATAAATGATACGCAAGTCTAGATACGAAACCACTGCGCTACGGTCTCCGATGATGAAAATTTAAAATAGACGTTCTTATATAAACGTCATAATTGACTGGTTGGCTCCTTATCGATGATAGCGTGATGATTTTCGTTTTAGAAGTAATATTTGCAGCTAAATGGAATAATTTAATATTATTGTACGTGATTTTACACACCGCTTTGATTTTATTATGTGTTTTGATTAGTTTTTACAAAATATTAAGAAGATATCAAATAGAAATATCAATTTTGTTTCGAAAAAATGGTAAAAATTAGTTTCATTACAAAAAAAAGGATAAAATAATGACAACATTTTTAACTGTAACTGGGGATCGAACTCGCGGCAAATGTCGTTCAATACCTACATTTTTTATTATTGCTCACCCCCCATAGGAAATAGCGTGATAATTTATAGCCTATAAGTTGCCCTGACCTATGAGGATTATGTATGCAAAATTTGAACAGGATCGGTTCAGTAGTTTTTGCGCCAATTAATACCACCGCAAAATAATTTTACCGTTTTATTATATGTATAGATTATATACTAAAACAACCGTTAGAACTGCATCTTTGTTAGAATGGGCACGCCACAATTATGGCGGTAAGTCCCCTCTTTGAGGCGTAGTTGGAAAGACCTCACAGCGTTCTCACCTTCCGCATGACGCAGGTTCTCACCGAACACGGTAAGTTCGGGAAGTTCCTGCACCGGATTCGTGCGGAAGACACGCCCGGGTTTCGCCACCGTGTGGACCACCCAGAGGACACGGTGGAGCACATGCTTGGGCAGAGCAATGCTGTGTCCTCGGGGGGTGATCGGTGGCGGCGATCTCTCGCGCCGCGCCTTGGTACAGGCTATGGTCCGGAGCGAGGAGGAGTGGCAGGCGGTCGCCTCCTTTTGCGAAGCAGTAATGCTAGCAAAGGAGAAGGCCGATCGCATGAGGCAACTGTCCTCACGCCCCAACCGCACGGGCTTGCGGTCGGCGAGCAATGGGTGGCTCGCCGTCCGACCGTCCGGTAACCGTCCGAACCGAGCCCAAGTCGTCGACGGCGCGTACTGTTCCACGCGCGCCTCAGGGAGATGTCAGCAAATCGTAGGGGCCCAGCAGGGTCGAAGCCTACTGTGGCCACGGGTAGTGTGAAAGTGAAACCCGGGGCCAGGGCCCCGGGTTTCACTTTCACACTACCCTTTCCTTTGAACAGGAGTGGGTTTTTAGTCAGTAAAAGTCTGACACTATCTCCCGCTCCGTCCAAGGCAAAATTTGTCATAAGATGATTTCCCACCCAATAAAAAAATAAAAAATTCTGTGTTAGCAAATATCCTTCAAATTCACCCTTCAACGCTCTTTAAATCCTTTAAATTTATTTTATCATACAGTGAGGTGCAATTATTAAACTGCCAATCATTTTAGACAGACAGTTTATTCAAAAAATTTTAATAATAAAAACGTAATTTGATAAAGTTCAGTAATCTAAAGTTCTCAGACAGTTTTATTACGCGCACAATAAATTACATAAAGATCGAGCAAGAATTTCGTTTAGTAAATGTCAACGGTTCAAAATATAAGTGTTTTACTATTTTCAACGTAGAACGTTATTACCATTGTCATTTTTTTGAAAACAAAATATGTTTCGAGTGCTTCGTGATAATATAATAATAATTCCGATTTTTCAGAGAAAAAAAAATGAGAACTACTTTCCCATCAGGTTCCTCAAGTGGATATACGCTTCCATAGATTCCATAGAATTTACGCTTTTATCAAAAACATTGCTTTCTCATTTGAGATTTACAAAGAATGTATTTTCTAACTGTTTCATATATCTCTTTTTTACACTACCTGCTCGATAATCCCTTTTTATATGTCATACAACCCTCACTTATAGCAAGTCATTTTGTCCTTAAGAATCTAATATAGTGTGGGCGTTCCCTAGGGAATAAATTGATTTGAATTTGGAATAACCGGTTATTTAAAATACTTTCTTGCTCATCTTGCAAGGTGTTCTGTCGAATTGCACTTTCCACTGTCGCATCGAGGGAGCACTGGCATTCTGTCACCTCATTCAAGCAAAAAATCCTCAGGGCTTTTTTTTCACTCCTAGTATTCACACTATTCAGCGGCGATAAACCCAATTTTAAATAAACTCAGTTGGCACTTTTGAAACAACATGGGCATTTACTGTACCGGTCGTGATCCTGACCCTATTGTTTACAATCTTCTGTAAATATTTAAAAAAAATGGTTCGAGAAACGGAGTATGTTGGTGTTGTAGGGGTTTACCCGATAAAAATAACTATACTCAAAAACGTAAGAAATTTTCTCAGCCCTAAGCCTTACCCTACCTACCTTTGCTGAGCATATAAAGCAGGCACGATCGCACGCCATCTATACACTAGGTAGGCTTTACTACATCCTGACCGATGGCAGCAAATTGTTGCCTAGGTGCAAATTGTGCTTTTTCACCGCGATCAACCGTCATAATTATTATGACGTAAACTTGTCCTGCTTTAACACATGGAAAACTTCATCACCTCCATAGGATGCAGACGCTCCAGAACTGTTTTTTTTTATTCATTATAGGTTCGATATTAGGGGAAGTTTGAAAGTGGCGCCAGTGACTGAAAAGTTGAAAGGGAATCGTTTGTCTTGGTATGGTCATGTGAAGAGGAGGGATGAGACGCATGTTACTAAAAGAGTTATGAATTTACATGTGGATGGATTGATAGGGAGAGGGAGACCAAAGAAAAGATGGATGGATTGTGTGAAGAGTGATATGAAAGAAAAGGAAGTTAGTGATAGCATGACGAGTGACAGGGCAGAGTGGAAGAAAAAAACGTGTTGCGCTGACCCCAAATAACACGGGACAAGGGCAGGAAGATGATGATGAGGTTCGCGCCCGGCCGCTATTTCACCCGATAGAAAGCGACGATGCGGTCGACGATAGAGCGCGCTTACCTAGAAGTAACCTATTCACTCTTGACTTAAAGATTCCCGAGTTGTAGATTTTTCCTCCACAAAATTCTGGAAGTCTCCTACTTTTCCGTAATCATAATCTACACCTAAGTCTGTGCCTAAGTCTATACATCTCCACCATTCAGCAGTTAATAAAGTGCCTTTTCAAGCGTTTCCTTGACGCTATGGTAAATCAACACAATCTCCTAATTGCTTTGGCCGGCCGATACGAACTGCGAACCCTCCCGATCTCCAAAATTCTTCTCTAGATAATCAATGTCGATCCAGCCCGTCTCTTGTTGTCCTCCCCAACGATGCTCTAAACTGAGGTCCGTACCCCACAGGACTACGTATCGTGTAGTCACTTAGTTTTTGTTTAGTTTAAGGCATCTTTTTTAGAACTGCTGGAAGCTCTAATGTTATTAAGATAGCCCCAAAAAAAAGACCTGTCCCCATATTTATCGAAACTAGTGTTAAACTTTTTGTAAAGAATTGAAGTGGTGCATGCTCCATTTCAAATTGCACCATACTTTCAGTCCTACAACAAAGTACTTACCTACAATTTTTTTTAATGACATTCAAGTAATACTGTTATGAAATTTATAAAATTGAAAATCTGGTTTCATAATAATGTAGTTATGATTTCGATGAATTTTGTTGGCTTGGAGACCATCAGCCGCGTTATTTTATTATAGGAATATCTTAATATTATTATTTTTTAAGTAGTGATGCAATCATTGATGGTGAGGCGCACTACTTTATTAAGAGCCTATCACTCTAACCTTGAACATACCTAAATTATAGTTGGGCGGGAAGACCGCAGCAGGCAAATTGTTCCAGTCCTTCTGCACGTAGATAATTTTTCTGAATGTTAGGGGCACCAAAGGGCCATCCACTATAGGTTATGAAGTGAAAAACTTTTGATGATTGTTCTCATCACTTCCACATGTGATTTCCTGATACGTGATACCTAAGTGTGGTCATATTGAGCAGACTGAAAATATTTATTGTGGAAGATTGCAACAATCGTTTAAATTAGTCTTAGTATTCTAGCATTCACACCTGCTTACAATAGAGTTTCGGCAATAAATTTCAAATAATTCTTTCTATCAACAGCGGATGGATACTTAGGAGTTAATCAAGTTGAGATTTCCCCAACTCCCTGAAGCGCCCATGATTGCTCTTAAGTTGATTTAGCTGCGTTGAGATTGATGGTGTCGTTATGGTCGTAAAACTTGATAAGTTAATTAGTGAATTAAGTAAGCAGCAGTCCAGCTTTTGTTACAAGAAATAAATGTTTTCCAATCATTTCGTCTTTTATTAAATAACCTACAAAATACAACAACAGAGTTCTCATGATATTATGGCACGATGTGTTCCACGTGCGCCTCAAAGAGATCTCAACACGATTGGCAGCGTCAGTTAGGAGCGATACCTGCCAAGGCTTTATCGAAAGGTCTGAATTTCATGAAACTCCTTAAAACAATTTTTCATAATTGGCATTACTCCTATCCGGTCATTTCGGATAAGAGTTACGTCAATTATATTTTTATTTTAATTTTTATATTATTAAATATTTTTATTTTAAATTCTGCTGGTGTCTTGTTACAGTTCTCTTTTATTACCTTTCAATGGTAGACACGTAATTAAAATCTTTGGTCACCCAAAGATACCACGTAACCACCATTGAAAAGCTCATCCAAAATCAAAGTAATTTTTCAATTTTTAGTGATTGTTTCCATGAAGTCTATTTGTTTTTTTCGGTTAAAATGCAGTTACATGACTGAAAAAGTAGATACGCGTGTTTATATATCAACAGGTAAATAAACCTCAACTCAAAGTGCGTCGACGACTGTATAATGACTAACAAACTGCGGGCTTTAATGACTTGAGATAGGACAGATGATTACATAGAAGCAGAGATAATTTTAATTACAGATAAGCATATTAATGCGGAGTACACATTATACCACGTACGTGATTTGTTGTAAAAAAAAAAATTAAGCTACTATTTTTGTAATTTACCACTTTTATATAATCTTTGAAATACAGGTTCCATCATCTTGAGCAGCGGCACGTTTGAAAGAGGTATCGTGGCTCTAGAATGCAAAGCCCCCACGAGTAATATCTTAAAAATAAACCTGTGTTTCTAGAACGCAAATGGAAACTGAAAAAACATAGGTAATCTTAGTCTGTAGAAGTCTGACACCTCGTCTGCAACCACCATACTATAATTAGATAATTTCCCATCTCAAAAAAAATCATCATTTTCAGCTATATTATACCCAGCCAGATATAATTAATCATTTACATGACATAAAAAATGACTCATACTTGCATAAACATACAGACAAATAATAAAACATCACAAAATAAACTAAATTAGACAAAATTCAAATTATTATAATTAAATTGCATTAGATAATAATTATAGGTACTATTAGTTAGTCAGAAATAAAGAATTGCATAAAAAAGAAGATAAAAAGTCAAGAAGGCGTTCTATTTTCAAACCAAGTTCATGTCACCTTTAACTTCGAAGAGTTCTCTAAGTTTTCCAAGTCAAACTATCCACTAGATATTCTCTTAGCAGCTGTAAAACTTTTTCTATTTCCGTCGCAAGTAACATAATACAATATTCCGTCAATGCCTTTTAAAATCGCATTAGAGAAAGGTAACATTTGAAAGCAGGTGAGGGTTTGAAGAGCATTTAATTAAGTTAAAAGTTATCCGAATTTCGTTAAATTATTTTAAAGGGTGATTGGGAAGGAATTCCAGTTTCTCGTAATCTGTTGATTACATAAACTCTAGGTTTCATGAAAGACGATCAATGGATATTAATATAAAAGTAGTGACCCGTATCATATTACATTAAAGCGGGTATCCACGATGCGATTTAACCTTTGAGTACCGTAATTAGAGACACAATAGAAAGACCACGGGCGAGCGAACGCCGGCGTTTGCTCGCCATGGGGTTTAATGAAATATTAAAATTTGTATCTCCGTAAGTATTGCTAACTATATTCCAAAATTATTGGGACCGATTTAAAAATAACCAATTATTTCAATATTTCTTAGTTTTATTCTTTAACACAACCACAAAATTAAATATTTATCACACTAATATTATAAAGAAAGATTTGTGCATGTATATAAATTACATGTACGTTCGAATGGCTGACGGTACTGATACAAGGATATACCATGACCTGGAACAGCACATAGAATATTTTTCACGTTCTTTTGAGATATTTTTCTATTACACGGAGAAGTCGCTAGCAGCAGCTAGTAATATAATAGTTTACATTAAATTTAGGTTGAAATACAAAAGGCGAAAATACAAGTTTTGTTCCCTATTGTTGCTTCATATTATTGTTATACTCGTATATATAAACAACAGCAATTATTCTCTCCAAACTGAGGTGTTTTCATAAGCTTTCATACGACTTTCAATATCTCTCTTCCTAAAATTTTCGCTTCTAGTTTATAATAATAATTTATTTTCAAGATAATACAATCCATTATTGTTAGTACAGATATACACAAGTTAGAAACTAGTGCTAGTACATATATATCTCTGTCAATTGAGTAAATAAATTCAATAAGCAAGTCAATAGTACAATCAAATAACAATTAACAAAAACACTACTTCTGGGCTCGGTTTGAGGATAACACTTGCGGCCTCGTACAGTGTTTTAATATAAGGCCATCAGTCCTATCCGCTAGGGTTTTTAAGAGACTGTTGGCGCTGCCCCGTACCGTCCCCATCAGGGAAGCGACACGCTTTCGTACGATAGCTTAAAAGTCATCAATACGTGCTTCCGCAAACATCCTCGATGCGCTACAATGACGCGGCAGCCTCAACAGTGTCCTGTATGCGTTATTGCATTGGACTCGCAAGGCGCTGTAAGCCCTCTGCGTGTAGTCAACCCAACGCAAAGTGTTCAAAAGTAAGTCTTTTTACACCTGCAGTCTATCTGCAGGTGTAAAAAGACTTACTTTTGATCACTTTACAAATCTTGCAAATCTACTGCTTCTGTCTTTTGACTATTAAATGATTTCATATCAATTTCCATTCTCCCTTAAGATCTTGGAAACAATTTTATTGTTCTTAAAAAAATATTTTCCTTTGTGTATAGGAATACAGTGCTTAAAGTTATAGAAGACGTCAGGATATCCTAGAGATATCGTAGGTAATGGTGTTAGTCTTTTTAGATTTATCCAATGCTTTTAATATCGTTGATCACAACATCCATCAGGCTATCATAAGTTCCAAAACTAAGCCTGAATCCTGGAAAAAAGAACATCAAGTACATAAGAACATCATCCTCTAGTAAATTTCGAAAAAATCTTCTACCGCCTTTACATAATAATTTATTTTATCGCAGAAGACCATTCATTATGGCGACACTTGGCTGAAATGACTTCAATAGGGTTTTTTTTTTTTACTGGGTGGTAAAATCATCTTATGACAGCTCCCGCTCTCGGGCGGAACGGGAGATAGTGTTGGGAGAAGTGACTTTTACTGACTAAAAACTTACTCCTGTTCCTTCGTTGCCTTCGTCCCAGGGACTTCAAGAGGGTTCTCAATTTTCTGACAAAAAACCAAGCTGGACAACGTCTGTTGGTATCTCAAGTTATATATGTTTTTTTAAATAAAGGTCTGTTTACTTTAAAAAAATACAGTAGATTTTCAAAAAGTGAAAATTACAATGTATTCAAATTATATGCATGAATTCTTAGAACAGAAACAGCATTCGCATTCAGTGAGGAATCGTATTATAATATTTCCGTATAAGTATGATTGTATGTATTGCCTTAGGCATGAGCTGGTGGAACGAGCACAGAGAGTTAATACTGCATCATATTTGTTAGAGTAGTAAATATAATTATTAATTATTAATACATGTAACAGAGATATTAATTTATAATTACTAAACATGATTGAAAAGAGTGTCCACGGAGTTTCTTGCACATTCTTCTCCATAGAGATCTACGCTTTGGAATGTGCAATTAGCATTTTTTTTTTTGACTGACTAGATTCTTGACATTTCAAAAGTGCCTGTAAATGGTTTATTTGAAATAAATTATAATCTAATAAAGATTTATTACAATCATACGGAGTCTTTAATTTTCCGGTAACATATACACGATTAATTTTTAATTATTACTAGCTGTTGCCCGCGACTTCGTCTGCGTTAAGTTCGTAAAACTGTACAATCACTCTGTGCTTGCAATTCATTCCGAAAGCATCGCAATAATTTATTGTACTTTAACATAAAACGGTTAAAGGTAAAATATCCGAATTGAGAACCTCCTCCTTTTTTAGAAGTCGGTTAAAAACGCAAATTACCTTCAGAAAACATGTTATGTACTCGTCCAGATCCAGATGTATGAATGTCAATGAATAGAAAGAGTATGGGTCGTAGCAGTTGGCATTTCTGCCTACCCCAAGGGAAAAGTCATTAGTTTATGTATGTTTCTGGTTTATGTTCTGGTAAAACAACATTCATCATCATCATCATCATCATCATCATTTCAGCCGATAGACGTCCACTGCTGGACATAGGCCTCCCCCAAATGTCGCCACAAAGAACGGTCCTGCGCGTCTCGCATCCATCGGATTCCCGCAACCTTCACCAGGTCATCGGTCCACCTTGTAGGGGGCCTTCCAACACTGCGTCTTCCGGTACGCGGTCGCCACTCCAGAACCTTTTGGCCCCAACGGCCATCCGTTCTGCGAGCAATGTGCCCTGCCCATTGCCACTTAAGTTTGGCGATTCTTCGTGCTATGTCGGCAACCTTGGTTCTCCTGCGGATATCTTCATTTCTGATTCGATCACGCAAGGAAACTCCGAGCATAGCCCTTTCCATTGCCCTTTGGGTGACTTTGAGCCTTCTGATGAGGCCCACTGTGAGCGACCACGTTTCGGAACCATATGTCATCACTGGCAACACGCACTGGTCATAGACTTTTGTCTTGAGACACTGTGGTATATTGGATGAGAAGATACCGCGCAGCTTCCCGAACGCTGCCCAGCCGAGTTGGATTCGACGGTTGACCTCTTTCTCGAAATTAGATCTACCCAACTGGATTGTCTGTCCCAGGTAAACGTAATCGTCTACAACTTCGAGTGCAGAGTCTCCGATCTTGATCGGAGTGGGTGCTACATGGATGTTTATCATGACTTTAGTTTTGTCCATGTTCATTTTGAGACCCACTCTTTCGGAAGCTCTACTGAGGTCATTTAGCATTGTGCTGAGCTCTTCCGCAGTCTCAGCCATGACTACTATGTCGTCGGCAAACCGAAGATGAGTGATGTACTCGCCATTGACATTAATGCCTAATCCACTCCAGTCCAGAACCTTGAAGACATCCTCCATTGCGGCCGTGAACAGTTTCGGAGAAATGACGTCTCCCTGCCTCACACCCCGCTGCAGGAGGACAGGTTTCGAGGTCTGGTCCTGTAGTCTGACTGACATAGTGGCGTTTTTGTACAAACACTTCAGCACCTCGACAACAACAACATTGTATGATTTTAACCCCTCGCCACAGTGAGCACGCCACAATCAAATCGCTGCGGTAATGCCTGTCTTTGAGAAGTGTCTACAGAGGCGTCACGGCATCCTCTTTTTGTGCAGGACTCACCGGTTGTGGATGTTTCGGAAGGTATCTGTGTCGAATTCAGCGGGAAGAAACACTCGGGTCTCACCATTGTGCGAATCACCCGGAGAATACGATGGAGCATACGGTGGAAGTCAGTCCCGCTTGGTCGGAGAGCCGGCGCCGCCTTGTCTTTATGGGGGCGATTGGTGGAGAAAATGACAACCAGTAGCCTCCTTCAGTGACGCACTACGATCAAAGAATGTGGCTGAAACTATGAGGGATAGGACATCCTGACTCCTCAGCGGTCGCTGCAAGGGACGCTCCGGGTGTTGAAAGCCGCAAGGCAATTCCCAGCCATTGCAAACACGGGATTGCGGTGGTGCTGTCCGGCCGTCTGGTCAAAGCAGTCCTGAATCGACGGCGCGTAGTATTCTACGCGCGACTCAAAGAGATTTCAGCAAATGCATAGGGCCCTCTAGGGCCGATGTCTGCTAGGGCTGCAAGATTGATCGAAAGAGTTATTTCCCATAACAATTTTCGCCTCAATAACTTTTCACTGAAGAGTTTAAGCAGTTAAACAGCTTTGATAGAGGTAAACGAAGGAGCATAATCGGGACACCGACCTTCAGCTGGATAACGTGCACTGATAGTGAAAAGCCTTAAGTGAATCCCAAAACTACCATCATCATCCGGCAGGCATTAAGTCCGCCGCTGTACATTTGTGCTTATAGGATTAAATAAATAAATAAATAAATCATCAACTATCTTCTTCCACAACAGTACTTATGAAGAATTTGCGAGAGCATGCTTGCATTGATTATTGCAGTTTGATCATTTTAAGCGTTTTTTTTTTTTTTTGGATGGGAAAATCGCTCTTGGGCGGAGCGGGAGATAGTGTCAGACTCTTACTGACTAAAAACCCACTCCTGTTCCTTCGTTGCCTTCGTCCCAGGGCCCCGGGTTCCGCTTTCACACTACCCGTGGCCCCAGTAGGCTTCGACCCTGCTGGGGCCCTACGATTTGCTGACATCTCCTTGAGGCGCGCGTGGAACAATACGCGCCGTTGACGACTTGGGCTCGGTCCGGACGGTTACCGGACGGTCAGACGGCGAGCCACCCATTGCTCGCCGTCTGCAAGCCCGCGCCTACGGTGGCCGGAAATCGGGATCGGAATCCCGGCGGCGGTTGGAGCGTAAGGACCGTTGCCTCACGCGATCGGCCGCCTCCTTAGCTAGCATTACTGCTTCGCAGAAGGAGGCGACCGCCTGCCACTCCTCCTCGCTCCGGAGCATGGCCTGAACCAAGGCCCGGCGCGAGAGATCACCGCCGCCGATTGCCCCCACGAGGTCACGGCGTTGCTCTGCCCAAGCGGGGCACACCTCCACCGTGTGCTCCACCGTGTCCTCCGGGTGGGCCACACAGTGGCGATACCCGGGCGTCGTTTCCGCACGAATCCGGTGCAGGAACCTCCCGAACTTACCGTGTCCGGTGAGGACCTGCGTCATGCGGAATGTGAGGACGCCGTGAGGTCTTTCCAACCACGCCTCAAAGAGGGGACTTACCGCCATAATTGTGGCGTAGTGGGAACTACCTAAGAGTCTCCAACTTATGAATGAACTACGGCGAAAACTTGTGCGCGTGTATCCCCATTCAATCGAACTCGCATATAGATGGCCAAACCGAGAAATTACTGACACCGATTGCCTCTATGAGGACACGGCAGTTCACTCAAGATGGATAGACCTCCACCGCATGCTACACCGAGTCCTCCAGGCGATTCACAAAATGGTAATATCAGGGTACTTTCAACCGAACCCAGAACAGAAACCGTTCGAAACACCCAAAACAGTCCTGAGCTTATCCATAAAACAATGAAATTACGGTTAACAAATGTAGCAGCCGATAAGTGTTATCCCTGAGACTGGCCTCCCTTAGAGGGTTGTTCCAGTGTTGGTCACCACTCATTGCAAAGAGGTAACGTCCAGATATCGACGTAAGGCTGCAAGGAATCTGAGATATACGTTGTCGAACTGTGATCAGAAAAACACATTCGATCCCGTTTTATATGAAGCAGTGACTGTAAATAATAAAACACACCATTATTAATCCGCAAGGTGCCATCATGCCGGAGAACACAGTAGAGATGTGCCCTGCAAGGGCGGAGCACCACCGTGTCCTCGTGGAGGTAATCGGCGTCAGTGACCTCTCGCGCCGGGCTCTGATCCAAAGCGAGGAGTAATGGCAGGCGTTCGCCTCCTTCTGCAAAGCCTTAATGCTAGCGAAGACGGAGGCCGCACGCGTTAGGGAACGAACGGCCTCACGCCGAGCCGAGATTCCGACCCCGACTACCAATCACGGTAGACGCGGGCTTCCGGACGTCGAGCAATGGGTAGCTAGCCGTCCTGTAGTTGACCGGATCGAGCCCAATCCTCAACAGCGCGTAGTGATAGACACAGGTGTAGTTTTAGTTAGTAAAAGATTGACACGTCCTCCCGAGTCGAGTCGAGTAGAAGTCATTGGATGATTAACACCCTTAAAAAAAGAAAAAAGGTGCCATCATCATCATTATTATTTCAGCCGAAAGACGTCCACTGCTGGACGTAAACCTCCCCAAGTGTCGCTATAATGACCGGTCCTGTGAGTCTCTCATCCATCGGATTCCCGCGACCCTCACCAGGTCATCGGCGGGCTTGCGGACGCCGAGCAATGGGTGGCTCGCCGTCTGACCGTCCGGTAACCGTCCGGACCGAGCCCAAGTCGTCGACGGCGCGTTTTGTTCCACGCGCGCCTGAGGGAGATGTCAGCAAATCGTAGGGGCCCAGCAGGGTCGAAGCCTACTGGGGCCCTGGGTAGTGTGAAAGCGGAACCCGGGGCCCTGGGACGAAGGCAACGAAGGAACAGGAGTGGGTTTTTAGTCAGTAAGAGTCTGACACTATCTCCCGTTCCGCCCAAGAGCGGGGATGTCATTAGGATGATTTTCCCACCCAAAAAAAAAAAAAAACCAGGTCACCGGTCTACCTGGGGACCATCCAACGCAAGGTACCCTGTAACCCTTTCCGAAAATGTGGCCGTGTTATTTTAAAGTGAATAATTAAATACATATAGGTATTTACTTTTATCGTCTTTGGATGGTATCCCTTGAATAATCACGGTCAATTAGCTTGCTACAATAATGGGAAAAAAATAATAAAAATAAGCAGTAGGATTGTTAAAAATGCCTTCGTCTTACACCAGTTTAACCATAACTGTAAACGTGGGCAATGGCCATTCTTCTGCCACTCAGAAAATTACGTAAAATACGCAATGCCATCTATCAAATTTAATATGAAGTTCAACCGTCATTGTCATCACTATTTCTCCTTTGAGTCTGTAGATGGCGTTGCGAGTATCTGAATTGCTTATGGTGTCATATTTTACTTCTCGAAAACTTTGATTTCATACCGTTTGTCTTTCATATGCTTTGTTTCATTGCGATGAAACAAAGCCTAAGTAAGATAATTATCAAGTTCCACACAATTTAAATGTATAAAAGTTATCTACATCGATTTCTAAAATTAATAATACGCACTCCACTAAAAATTTCTACAGATATATTAATCGTATATACGTAGATTTATAAAAAAAAAATTGTAAGCATGCAAAAATATATAAAAAAAATCTTATTCACGATGACAAAATAGAACAAAAATTTCTCCTAAGAGAGCCGTATGGGATTTGAACCACCTTCACATTACATGAAAGTCTAGTTACGAAACCACTGTGCTGCGGTCTTCGATGAATAAACTATAAAATAGACGTTCTTATATAAACGTCATAATTGACTGGTTGGCTCCCTAACGATGATAGCGTGATGATTTTCGTTTTAGAAGTTAAATTTGCAGCTAAATGGAATAATGTAACATTATAGTACATGATTTTATTCGTCGCTTTGATTTTATTATGTGTTTTGATTAGTTTATACAAAATATTTAGAAGATATCGAATAGAAATGTCAATTTTATTTTGAAAAAATGGTAAAAGTTATTTTAATACAAAAAAATAAGACAAAATAATGACAAAATTTTTAACTGTAGCTGGGAATTGAACTCGCGGCAAATGTCGTTCAATACCTACATTTTGGATTATTGCTCACCCCCCATAGCAAATAGCGTGATAGTTTATAGCCTATCAGTTGCCCTGACCTATAAGGATTATGTATGCAAAATTTGAACAGGATCGGTTCAGTAGTTTTTGCGCCAATTAATACCATCACAAAAGAATTTTACTGTTTTATTATATGTATAGATTATTATTATTTTTTTTTTTCCAAGTTTTATTGCTTTCAATCTTTGAATCAATTATTTTACTTCATTTGTTTTTTGTACTTTACTCAATGACAATGTTTCAAACGAAATTCGGGTATGTGATAGTTTACTTAGCAATTGAAACTAAAATCATGAATATTTATCTGCATTTGATTTCCTTTTTTTAAAATAAGCGTTAACAGCAGCTCCTATGGTTCAAATAAAAACTATTATTTTTCCCTTCAATTCTTATAACAAAGAATAGCCTGACTCATCGCCACGTCATCAATAGATTCTCCGTCAGGTGCTAGCTATTCATCAAGCTCTTGCTTCTAATTCCCTACCTCAGTCAAACTTGTAGGTACCGGTAGTAGCCTATAGCGTATTTTTTTAAGGTGAGAAATCATTCAATTCCTTTTATCGCTCTAGGTTGGAGGAGTGTGATAGAGTTTTACTAACTAAAACTCACCTGTCTACTTTTTTTTTCGTTGAGATAATCATCTTATGACGTCCCCCGCTGTTAGGCGGAGCGAGAGATATTATCAGACTAAAAACCCACTCCTGTTCCTTCGTTGCCTTTCGTACCACGGCCGAGTCTTCCTATCAGAATCAGACCCTTGGCCCCAGTAAGCTTCGACCTTGCTGGGCCCCTACGGTTTGCTGACATCTCCTTGAGGCGCGCGTGGAACAGTACGCGCCGTTGACAACTTGACCTCGGTCCGGACGGTTACCGGACGTTTGGACGGCGAGCTACCCATTGCTCGGGTACAATGGCCGGAAATCGGGTTCGGACTCCCGGCGGTGGTTGTGGCGTAAGGACCGTTGCCTCACGCGATCGGCCGCCTACTTAGCTAGCATTACTACTTCGCAGAAGGAGGCGACCGCCTGCCACTCCTCCTCGCTTCGGACCATGGCCTGTACCTAAGCCCGGAGTGAGAGATCGCCGCCGCCGATGGCCACCACGAGGACACGGCGTTACCTGTATCCTTCAGTTGCTTTTAGCGTTCCAAGGCCACGAGTCACTCTTTCAAACATTCCTGCGCAATTTTAGTAACGCTGACGGCATGCTCGGATAACGCTGACATCCGACTAATTTACGATGTCATGTAACTTACTCGCCGACACTACGGTGTGAAGTTGTTTTGTAATTTGTTAGTTTAAATCGATATTTTATTAACATTTTACATTGTGTGTGAAAGTGCGAGCCATGAATTTTTGTTTCAGCCAATTCAGACAAAAGATTTTTTACTGGAGTATAATAAAAATAAAGGTTCACTTTATTTTTATGAAAATACAAAAAAAGTGTTTTATTTGTTTCGTCTTTTTAGCGTAGCAATAGAAATATAAAATAGATGTGTATTTACTTTTTTGCATAGCCATGGTAAATACAAAATAGGCTAAACACTTATGCAGTGGCTACAAAAGTTTGTTTCACCAAGTTAAGAGGCTTTTAAGAATATAATTTCCTGTTGTAACTTGAACCACACTCAATCATTTCACAAAAAATTTTAAAACTCAATAAGATTTTTGTTTAATTGCTTTCTTGTGGTAATTAAGTATCACAGAGCATTAAAGTATCGTAAAACCCTCCTAACATTTTACCCCGAGGCTATAATTAGGTTGAGAATATTAATCAAGCCTGCTGAATAAATAATTATGTACAGCAAAAATAATTATGATAGGTATTTTGATAGGACATGCGCTTTAAATATCTGGGACACTGGGTCTCCAATTAATCTGTCGGATGACGCTGACTTAGAGAGGAAACGTAGAGCGTTGGTTGTCAGGTGTAACATGCTGGCTCACCGGTTCGCATGGTATAGGCGATAGGTTAAAATAACACTTTTTAGGGCCTACTGCCAGTCGCTGTATACGTGCGCCCTGTGGTTCAGTTATACACAGGGTTCGTACAATGTTCTACGATTGCAATATAATAACGCGTTCCGGGTAATGCTGGGCTGCCGTGTTTCTGTAGCGCGTCGGAGATGTTCCCGGACGTGAGTGTTCCAGATTCTGGCTCACTTCTGCGGTTGCGAATCGCAACACTGATGCGTCGAATATGCAATAGCCTCGTGGCTGCTGTAGATAGCAGGGTTAATGGTGTCTCACTAGATGGCGGTACACAGACCGCCTTTAAGGTATATGATGTAGGCTTATTATATGTCTTATCTGCCTTCCATTTTGGGATATTTTGGAGGCCTATTACCTCCTTTGCACACATGCTTAACCCTTGGTGTTGAAACGCCAGGGTGACACTCTGCTTCCATGACAAGCGCGGTATAGTGGACAGAATTCCGGCGGAATCTCATTGTAAAATGGGAATAGCAACTGTCGGAACTCAGCGCTGGATACATCACTATCATAATAAGTCCCCTCTTTGTGGAGTGGCTTCAGTGGCGTTACAGTGCTTTTATCTTTCATTTAACAAAGGCCCTATCCCGGACATGATAGGTTTGAGAGGTTCCTGTTTCGAGTTCAGGCGGAAGAAAACGCTGGGTGTCGCAATTTGTGCTGTCCGCCCGGTGGACTTGGTAGGGCATACGATATCGTATTCTCGTGGAGGTGATCGGCGGGATGACCTTTTGCACCGGGTTCTGGTTCAGGTCTTGGTCAAGAGCAGGAGGGAATGGGAAGAGGTCGCTTCTTTCCGTGAAGCAGTAACGCAAGCGAAGGAGACGTCTGCACGCGTGAGGAAACGGACGTCCGAACACCCAGCCACTACGACAGGGGACGCCCTGGGCTTTGGAAGTCGCGGGACGACTACCAACTACCGTAGATGCAGGTTTGCAAGTGACGAATAATGGGTAGCTCGTAACTCCAAACTTCGAAGTTGTGCCTCGGTGTTCCATCACCAGGTATAGGGTGTTCATGTTTACAAGGACTGTTGCCTCCAAATCCCACGGTGGCAGGTCAGCGAGGTGGCTCACCGCTTTCGGAGATTGTGCGGAACCCAGCACCATTTGGATGGCCATGACCCTCTGGGATGCATTCAGCTTGGCCGCTCGTCGCTTCCTCAGTGATGATCACACCGGCGCCCCGTATAGTAGATCTTTCAGTCTGTAGCATAGGTGTGTACATAAACATAAACTCACAAACAGCCTAGTCCGAAACAACTGTCTGAAGGCCACACAAATATTTGTTCCGTGCAGGAATCGAACCCACGTCCACGCGGCACAATATCCAATCAATCAATCACTGCGCCAACCGCAAAGTTGAGAAATTAATACTATTAGACACCCAAATTTTGTCTGCAATTACTCGTACAAAAGCGATAGGCCTCAGAAATGGCAGGCCTTTGTGCCAAAGTATTGCTGAAATAAAATCTTCTAATTAGAGAAATAAAAGGGACCGCTTTATTTGTTGGGTTGGGAGTCGTACTCAGTGTTGCCTCTGAGATCTGGATTCTGATTGTTACTTTATATTAGTCCAAAGAGTAACAAAATCTAATAAACACCAAAAAAAAGACTTGCTATTTGATTGTGCCTCGGGCGTGTTTGCAAAAGCGCGCACCGACTGTTTCCTTGGTGCGCAGAGTGCGAAACAGCTCCAATACAGTTCAGTTCTGGCGATGAAAACCGGGAGATTTGATTGCCATTATGTGTCCGATAGTATAATGTTTGTTTGATGTGTATGTTCTGTTTTGTGGTTGCTGTATAGGTACTATTGGTTGCCTGAAATAAATTCTTTTCTTTAATTATTAACCTATTGAAGATATCTTCATTCTTCTTGAAACTCCGAGCAATGCCCTTACCATCTCCCTTTAGGTAACTTTAAGCCATTTGATGAGGTCCTGGTGATTGTAAGCGATCACGTTTTAAAGCCAAAATGGTCAATTACACCATGAATAGAGCTCGACTGATGTTTACATAGCGAAGGTACACATTAAGTCGGTACATACATTATACCTAAAACGTAATTAGGTAATAGAGGCAAAAATTGTAAACGTGTTTAATTTAGTAAACAATATTTCGTAAGTGACCAGCTAAGAAGGTCACGTTACACGTGATTGAGAGGATATCCTCATGCTCTAGCCACTGCAGAAGACACACCGAACGTCAGGAGTTGTAGGACGATTGACGGCTACCCAAGCCCGGGTCGACAGTTCGTTGTGATCCACATACGCTACAAAGAGCTGTCTGCAAAATTGACGAGGCGCACAAGAGCCTTGGCCTACTGGGGTTGCAGTATTGAAACCCAGGTGAATTTTAGCCGGTAAAAGTCTGACACTCCCTTTTACTCTGTCCAGAGCGTGAGAAGTTACTTGATGTTTAGACACTTAAAAAAAGGTTATCTTTAAACAAATAAAACTCAATACTACAGATAATATAATACATTTATAAGATAGATGAGGCATCTGTACCTATACAGATGCCTCATCTCTCTTACAAAAAATGTGACTGTCATAAGTAGGGCTTTTTGGCAAGCAGGCAGGCAGTTTTTTGCCACATTCGGGCGACTACTAAATATTTTCGAAAGCTTTAAAATTGTTCGAAACATTTTCAGCAATTTACGATTCTGAGTGCTGCGCTGGGTAAATATTCAAGGCATATGGCGGGAGCTCAGGCCGCAGTGTATGTTTGAATAAAACGCTATTTGGTAGCGTTCAGTACACAGCACCATATGAACCATACGAGACTTGAATCGAGCAATATTTAAGTCAATTTTTTGAAGAATCGAAATATTCGCGACATCTTTGTCACAAATATTTACTCGAAAAAGTTTCATCTGCCATGATACTTAATTTTTTATTTTTTGGAAAATATACTAAAAAAAAATTCCAATAAGTTAATTTTTAGTAAAAAAAAATGGGTAAGTGTAATTTTTTAACCGACTTCAAAAATAAGGAGGTTTTATGTTCAGCTGAATGTACTTAAGTGTTCACCGGTATCTCGGTCAATTGTAGGCCGATTTAAAAAAAATATATTTTTTGATCGCAAGATTCTGCTTTCAAATTAGTCTTCGAAGATATGGAACAGAACTCTTCATAGTATCACAGCAGAACTGTCGTAACAAGTATAATTGCTTTGTTTATGCGTGTAGTCGATGATTGACTGAAAGAAAAGGGGAGAGGATATATCAAACTGATCTGATGATGAAGCCGAAAAGTAAATTAATATAATCTCACCGTGTTTGAGATTATAAGAATTGTTATGAGATGCACTCTGGCTATATAGTATTTAAGTTTGGTTGAGGAGTACTTTTTAGTGTTTTTTTTTTTTTGGTGGGAAAATCATTTTATGTCATTTTAGTATATGCAAAACCTGAATATAGTTTGTTCAGAATTAGTAACTGAATCGATTTCAATCATTTTTATACCATGTTATATTTTATCCCAAAAATATTTTTAAAAGGTCACAAGTTCGACACCACCGACATTAAGTAAAACATAGGTCACGGCAGGTTATAGCAGGCAATAAGCGCCAGCGCACAGCTGGTTGCGGGAGCAAAACAACCCTTCAGTCTCCCGGATGTCTCAGTGACCATTTTTCCGGCCAACCAGGTAACACAACAAGCTTATAACTTCCTGATTTTTCATGATACAATTATGAAATTTTGTACATATTCTTTACGTAAAAATACTAGACACATGTATCAGGTTTCGCATATACTAAAAATTATGTTGTATAAAGGTAAGAATCGCTTTCAAAAGAAAAAAAAATGATTTACATAAATAAAACTTCATGCTGTTTTCGCCGACTCTCTTTACATAAAATCTTGTTTCATCGAAGTAACGAACAATGTTTAGGCAGTATAACGGTAATGTTATCTACTATAAGATTTCCTGTTTGCTGCAACATCAGCTTCCATTTTCAGCTGAGTCGAATAATGTGGTTGTAGATGAGATTTCGTGGCTGCGCAGAATGTTCTTTAATTCTTTATTGTACACTATAACAACTTATGAAATAAATGGGTAACAAAGTTCATTTACATGGTCGAGCTTAACTTAAAGTCGAGTTTTCTTCTAGCAAACCATCATCATCATCATCTTCCTGCCCTTGTCCCTTCTTCTAGCAAACCATTGAGTGATAGAGAGATATCACAATAGAAGGTAGGATCCAGTGTAGAATTTTAAAATTACAAGTAATCAATGTACCTACATGTTTCGGTAAAATAATATCCAAAGACTGTTGCTGCTGCTGTTTTGTTATTGTGATTAAATTAATTAGTATAAAAAAAGTTTCTTTGGGAAAGTTATTTGTAATCATGAGTACAATCACGTATTCATGTATCGGTCACTAATTACCAGTCACCATATAGATATATATGTATATATATTATATATTATTTATTTATTTTACAATTCATGTACACACTTATCTAATAAAAGAAAAGGAGACGGAAACAGAAAAATAGATACATAGGTGATGCTTATTTTTACTATGTCACTGTGAAAAGAAATGCTCTTTAATTTTTTTCTTGAAGACTTCCAAAGAAGGGCTGTCACGTAAGTAGTGTGGGAGGGAATTCCACAGGCGCACTGCAGTGACAATGAAGGAGCCATCATAAAGGTTAGAAGTGTAAAATGGGGTACGAACACGGTATAGGTACATCATCATCATCTTCATGCCCTTGTCCCGTGTTATTTGGGGTCGGCGCAAACGTTTTTTCTTCCATTCTGCCCTGTCACTCATCATGCTATCACCTACTTCCTTTTCTTTCATATCACTCTTCACACAATCCATCCATTTTTCCTTTGATTTCCTTCTCCCTCTCCATCCATCCACAAGTAAACTCATAACTCTTTTAGTAACATGCGTTTTATCCCTCCTCTTCACATGACCATACCAAGACAAACGATTCCCTTTCAACTTTTCAGTCACTGGCGCCGCTTTCAAACTTCCCCTAATATACTAATTTCTAACTTTATCCATTCTCGTCACACCACACATCCATCTTAACATTCTCATATCCGCGAACACGGTATAGGTACAAAGAAGAAAATTGACAGTGCGACAGGAATGTTGTTGCCATTATTCATTTTAAACGTGAAATGTTAATAGCATATTTAGTTGATACAGCAACTGTAGTTAAAAAATAGTCTACAACCTATTCTCAGATCTCTACCAAATATATTTGTAAAAAACCGGGCAACTGCGAGTCGGACTTGCACACTGAGGGTTCCGTACAAACTTACCTATGAACAGTTCAATTCCCAAATTGAATTACGAAGATTTTTCCGAATCGCAATTTTTTTTTGTGACGTTATTACAAATTTACAGGTTTAAGATTTGTTCCAATACTTGTGCGATGTGACCTTGCTTCATGACAAAATTCAAGATTCTAGGTCAACAATGAATTTTGATTCCCTTGAGAGTGTCGAATACACGTTTTTTTTGCGACATAAACGGCCGTATCTTTTTTTTTCATTAACTCAGAAGTTTGATTTTTTCACAGTTTCAAGGGATTGCAAACAAGGGTATGCAGTTCTAATTTCAACTTGATACCTCCACGTGTTCTCGAAATAAAGGGTCTTGACAGACAGACAGATAGACAGACAGACGGATCACAAAGTATTCCTATAAGGGTTCCGTTTTTTCCTTTTCAGATACGGAACCCTAAAAAGAACATAAAAAATCCAGCCGTTACGGTAGAGTTCGGTAACAAACACCGTGACACAAGATTTTTATATGTTTGAAAATTATATATATATCTTTTATATACTGTTTCACTGGCTGGCTAACGCCTATCGACATTCCTCCCATTATTCGCGGCTCTGGACCACTTCTTGCCAAGCCGTACTGTCGATACCACAAAATAAAGTTTATGTAGGTAAGGCTTATTTATTAGTATAGCATAGCATAGCATAGTCGGCCTTATAATGTTCCCACTGTTGGGACTCAGGCCTGCTCTCTAGGAGAGGGAACGGGCCGTAATCCACCACGCGGGCCCAGTGCGGGTTGGTGGATGTCACATGTCTTCGAATTTTTGGTTCTAAGACATGCCGGTTTCCACACGATGTTTTCCTTCACCGTTTTGAGAGTGTGGTGTGGTGACACCACCACACCACACTACCACGGTAATAAACCATACGGTTTGTTAGTATACCGTACATGATTTCATGCAATACGAATCAAATCAGTTATCAACTTTGATGCTGGTTATTCTATTGTGCTCACAAACGTTTATTTGATAAACAATACCACTTGGTTCTCATTTGACCTATTTTAGAGGATTTGATTTTACGGCTATTTGCGTTTATGCTTGTCAAAATGTTTGTTGATTGCATATTATGCTAGTACAGTCACATGCAATGAGATGTGGACATTGTATACATTATGCGTACAATTCTAACATAAGAAATTTCTTTCTTAAAAGGTGATTTCCTTATCTATCATGATTCTAAAAGTAATGTGTAATGGATTTTTTTTATTTATTTTTTATTTATTACTTGTGACTGTACGTATTAGGATTAATTATGTTTTAAAATAATAAATAATATAATAATACGTAAGCATGGAGCAAGGGATATTAACTTCATAGAAATCGTATAGCCAAGTTACGATCGTTTCGTTTGCGTCGAAAGCCTCGAGTAGGCCACGCCTCCGATTCCTTTGTTCTGGCCACGTGAATGCGTTGAGATGACGTCAGAATAAAGGAATCGGAGGCGTGGCCTACTCGAGGTGTTCGACGCGAACGAAACAATCGTAACTTGGCTAGGGGAGCAGGTCAGCAACAACTGTTAAAAGAGTAACCTAACCACGTGTTTACTTTGATTGTAATCCACCCACACAGTTTTCATTGAGCTGGAAACATTCTGTTGTCTTTTGAGGAATATACTTGTAACCTTTTCCGTCGGTATTTTAATAGAATTCTCTTAAAACAATAAGCCGGTACTTATCAGAAATGTTTCGGGTCAACAATATAATTTATTAAGGCTGAACTAGTCGCGGGCTCGAACTCGCTGATGGATGAAGCCAAAAAATGAGATGTCTCATCTGACATTGCGTCCGACAGCGATGATATCAAGTATAAGCAGTTGGACGCTAGTCTATATAAACAACGTATTGTTCGCACGCACACAAACACCGTTTCGAACTGAAACAACATTAGACGGTGCGTAAAATCTGAAACTAGTGCTTTGGAAATATGTATCAAAAAACAGAAACTTTGTAAGTTGGCTCAAAACTTTTTTTTGGCTATTTTTTTTTTTTTGTTTCCGCACAGACAAAATTAAAATTAAAGCTTTCACAAGTTTCTGAAGCTATGTGATGTTTTAAATGTGAATCCCAACACATAAATAAATCTTGTATAATTTTCTATGGTGTACAAGAAAGAGTACATCTATCTATTTTTGAAAATGTAATTTAGTATTAAAATCAATATATATATATATATTTTAAATTGATAAAACGTATTTAAAAAAGTAACGAAGATAGTACTCAACGATTACAGTAAAGCACTATGTAAGTTCGTCAAACAATACTGAGAGCCGGCTTCATCCTACATGCAGTCTTGCATCCAGTAAAATTACTTTAAAAAAATACATAGTTTTTGTTAATATATTGGGGTCAGGGGCGGCTGTACGTTAAGTGCACTCGTGCGCCGAACTACCAGGTTCAGAAAAATCATAAAATTCATAATGTACCTATCTGTTTAACTTTCTGTTCATTATTCTAAAAAAGCAAAATTATGACGAAACCATTTCAACTCTTTACTGTAAGAGTTAAGGTTTATTTTTGCAGTAAAGAAAATTTCTCGTGCGCTAGGCAAAGCGCACGGCGACCGCTCATACAACTTCTATGAAACACGAACTAAGACGCCTGGCGCGTGAGACAGAGATAGTTTAGTAGAAAATGTACTGCAAAATATTCCCGCTCCCGTGCGCCGCCCGAGCGAGCCGAAGGTTACCGAGAGCACACGAGGTGTTACGAAATTCGCCCGAGCCGGCCGGCTCACTCACTGCCACATCGCGATAGGGTTGCCATTTTTTAATAAAAATAACGTATCATATTTTTTAGTAGGAAAAATGTATTTGAATGAAAGTATTTTTCAAAATTTTATTTATGTATTGGTTTTTTCTCTTAAAAAAATAATTTATGTACTGCTT
Source organism: Mythimna vitellina (assembly GCA_949316375.1). Lineage (NCBI taxonomy): Eukaryota > Metazoa > Arthropoda > Insecta > Lepidoptera > Noctuidae > Mythimna > Mythimna vitellina. Next base: position 7,157,580 of record OX438703.1, on the reverse strand, counting down.
AAATACACTAACAGTTTTCCATGAGGTATTTTTACATTTTTGGAAACGTACTCTTGTTTCAAGGTAGAAGCCTCGATAAATAGTTCAGTAAATATTCATATTAGTGTTTCTTTTTATGTATTACAGTATAGATTTTAAATAGAGTATTCTCATAAACTTTATTTTTATTTAAAAGTATAAAATATATTTAACAAAAATAAAGTAAAATACGTAATTATGAAGTATGGTTGGCAACCCTTCATCGCAGACGCGCGTGTTTTTGTTTGTAATTTTGTGTTTGTTTACATTTTACGTATTACTGTGTTGTGGTAGTGTGTAATAAATAAAAATCAGATTTTAAATTGGTGGGGCCACCTAGGCCATGTCTTAATTTGAAACAGGAGTGTAAATCCAAAAACAAAACATTTACGCGGAGTTTTAAAAGTGAAATGTACATTAGAAAGAAATGGCTGTGTGGATGTGAGCAGCTCAGTACTTTGTTTTGTTTTCCCTGTATTGTTTTTGGCGGTGAATTGATTTGGACGAAATCAGGAATTAGTGATTTGACGCAGGTAAGTGAATAAAAAAAATACATGATGCATCGCAAGTACATCTACAAAATTTGTTTGTGTTGGGCACCGTAGATATTCGTAACCAATTAGATTCTGTTTACAGAACCAATATAATAAAATTTAACGAATAAGCTAATAAAGGTTTCACGCAATTATCTGATTAACTAATTTCGCAAATACAGTCTTCATAACCACATTAGTAGGTATATTGCGCATCCATAATGCTTTTTTTTTGGACCTGTGAATTCGAATACTTAATAAGCTGGTAAAGTGCACCACCACTTCTAAGACCCACCAGCCGCCACTGATTGGGGTTATGATACACTAACATTTGCGCAAAGCTTCGCCCGTTATAAATAAAATATAGCCAATTTCAGTGGAATAAAGCAGCTTTCTATCAGTGAAAAAATTTTCGCAATCGGACCAGTACTTTCAAAGATCACCTCCTACAAACAAAAAACTATTAAAACATACTTTACCTCTTTATAATATTAGCATAGATAATTTGGAATATGTCCTATGTTTTATGTTATTTTTGGTACATATTTTTATCCAGATCTTTATTCAACACCGTACTCATAATTTAGTCTTCTGATTGTTGGCATTCAGATATTTCTGATGAAACTGTCAACCATGTTTCACTGCGAAATAACATGTCCAGCACGTTTGAATTCTCAATCAGCTGCAGTTGTCCAGTTGACTGATCGATTGAACACAGTCCATCAATGGATGCTGTATGTCATACGTCTTTTCTAAACTTCAAAATTTTCGAGTAGCCTTATTTTAGTTTCTGAAGAAAATTCCGTAAAATAAGAATTGTACACGTGACCTTTTATGCATATAATTAATTCAATTACAATTTTGCGACAATGATCACTTGCTGATACAGTGTCACTGTGTTAAGGACCCTAGGGGCGAATTTTTGGATTAAGTAGTTTTGGTAAAGAACGTCTAAAACCCTATCTTAATGCCAAATTTTGACATGTTTTAAGGCTGAAGTAGAATTTGAGAAATACTCGACTTCATCGGAAAGGGAAATCAGAATAACTAATTATACTATACTAGGTTCTACCAGTGGCTTTGCTTGTATAAAAAAAACTATTCCAGGAAATAAAAGCAAAAAAGACTGTCCCCTAAAAATAAAAAATAAGTATCCTATATGCTATTTCAGGATATGGTCTACCCGTCTTTATTAATTTCACCAAAATCTGATTAGACGTTTTAGCGAGAAGGAGTACCAAACACAATAAACGACCACAGTTTACGAAGAAACCAGAAATGAACATAATTATGTATTAGCTCAGCGGTTTCATCCAAGTAATAGTAGAAAAACATTTGAAGGGAACATACTCCCGGGAGAAAACGTATTTTATGTGCTCCTCCAGGACATGGTCTACACGTGTACGAAGTTTCATTGAAATCCGTTCAACCATCAGAGCGGGAAGAAATAACAAACGCACACACACACTCGCAAACTTTCGCCTTTATAAGACTAGTGTGACAAAAAAATACATACAACCGGATATAGAACCCTGTATCCTTTTTTTGGGTTCCGTACTTCAAAAGGAAATACGAAACCTTTATAGGACCAATTTGTTTTCCATCTGTCTGTCTCTCTGTCAAGACCCTTTATCTCGGGAACGCGTGAAGGTATTGAGTTGAAATTAAAACCACGTACTTAGGTCTGCGGTCTGTTGAAGAAAAAAAATATATACGGTCATTTATGTCGCAAAAAAATCTATTTCGACACTCTCAAGGGAATCAAAATTCAAAGGGTACTTTCCGTTGACCCAGAAACTTGAAATTTGACATAAAGCAAGGTCTTATAGCACAGATATAGGAATAAATCTGAAATCAGTAAATCAACAAATTTACGTCACAAAAAAAAAAACTTTTTTAACGATTCGGAAAAATCTTCGAGACTCCATTTGGGTGTTGAACTAATTACATTGGTAAGTTTCTACGGAACCGTCAGTGCACGAGTCTAACTCGCACTTGCCCACTTTTATGTAATCAGTTAAAATGCAAGCCTGTTGCGTTGCATTTAATTAAAAAAAATCGAAAGAATGGGAAATTAAGTTTCTGGGCTCCCTCTCCTACTGGGAGGGTGGCACCGTGTGTAAATAGCAGGTTTGCATAATTGTGTAACTTCTTTATCTTATTAGACAGGAGGAGCTGCTGGCGGCCGTAGTGAGGAAATACAAATGAATATCTTGGTTTTATTTGTTTTGTTGTACTAGCTTTCAAGTTCTATTTTTTTGGTTGACGTTATCTGTATGTGTACCAATGCCAATTCTATTAACAATTCTAGTTCATATACTATAGTCATACTATACTAACCTTTATAAATGTAGTCAACTTCCAAGGTAATCGTATTCTTTTTTACGTGGGATATCATTCAGTAACTCCTGTTGCTCTAAGGTGGAGCGATTCAGACTTTTACTGACTAAAAACACACCTGTGTCCTTCAATTTCTTTCTGCGGTCTAGTACTACGGTTTCCTTTTCAGAATTTCATTTTGGCCCTAGTGGGCATCGGCCCTTTAGGCCCCCCTATAGTTTTGGTGAGATCTATTTGAGGTGCGTGTGGAATACTACGCATCGTCGATGGTTCGGGCACGGCCCTTACCGGACAGGCACTCGGCGAACTACTTATTACTTGTCGCCCGCAAACCCACGCCTACGGTCGCCGGGTATCGCCCTACGACTTCCAACGCCTGGGGCAACTCCTGTCGCGGCAGGTGAAACTAATCGTATACTATTACATAATTCATGTTATATTCATTCATTAACCCCTGGAGGCGATTGTACAACTTGAGTGACCTTGAAAAACTCTTAATTATCGTTTTGTAAACACGGGTGTACGTTATTTTCGTTTTTCCTAGAAAAATCAAGAAAAAGATTTTTGTTATTTTGGTGATTTTACGTAAAAACACGCAATTACGTAATAATAACACCCCTATACGCGCAAGAGGTTAACTATATTAAATTTTTTACCAGTTAATTTTGATCGTTACTTTTCAGCCTTGAATTTTAAAATACTGTTTTTTTAAAGAAACGATTACTGCAAATTTTGACTGAGTTTCTGCGTTTATTTTTTCCACGTGGGAAGTAACTAATAAAATTCAAGGGCTAGATTGCTGCCCTCTTTTATTTTATGTCGTAGGAAATAATTTTCCTTTATCTAGAAATGCAGTATCAACATTATTATGAACATTTAATTCCAAGGGATCCAAAAATTTCTAACATAATATTTTCAGCCGTTCATCCAGTCAAACAACTTACTTAACCAGAGCTTTTATATTTTTTAAGCGTTTCTAAACCATAGGAGTGATAAGAATTATCAGGCTTATCTCTGTCCAGCTGCTTTATTGTGGACCGACACAAGCTTTGTAAGCGATGAGGTCATTTAAATGGTTTTTACGATAACAGAAATGTTAAATTTATCAGTAGAACCCTTTTAAAATAGAAATATATGACGTTATAAATATAAATTTTATCAACACTACGTCGATACTGGATTTTATCATTTTTGGTAATGGACTACAAATATCAATGATACGAGTATCTTCACTTAATATTTGGTCTACACAATTTTCATATATTGTATTCAGGCTCAGGGGTGGATGATTCTTGAAGAAAATGAAACACAGGAACTGAAGGCTTTTTTTTTTTATTGGGTGGGAAAATCATCCTAATGACATCCCCGCTCTTGGGCGGAGCGGGAGATAGTGTCAGACTCTTACTGACTAAAAACCCACTCCTGTTCCTTCGTTGCCTTCGTCCCAGGGCCCCGGGTTCCGCTTTCACACTACCCGTGAAGGCTTCAGGATTTATTTTCTCTTGACTGATGTTACAGGAAGCGAAAACAGCAAGCGATGACAACAAATGACGACAATGTTTGGCCGTGAGGCGGCTATATTTGTACCCCTCGTACGTGGGTGGAAGTAGTGGTGGTCTTACATGACTACTAAAATTATTATTGGTCAGTAACATTCGAACGACATTTTGAACATGGGCGGAGGTAGTGTTGGATACGGCCATACCAATTTTTATTCAATGCTAATCACGTTCGAGCATTAAAAATATCTATTAGCTTTTTACCTATAATTTACAACTTATGTAAACCTAATTGACTTACATCCCTACATAAGCTACTTTATATTTACAAGGGGGCGAGGCCGCTGACAAAAACTAGTGTTAAAAACAAGGATATCTTTGTGCTCCTCAACATGTATAAGTCATCTCTGCCGCATGTTAAGTCCTTTCCGTCGCATTGAAGCACGTTCCGCTTTGATTGTTTGACACGCTTAGAGTCTTCAATGAGTGTTCCATGCGTTATTGCTACTCAAAGTACATACATAATTATGAACTCAGCTAATAAATAATAGATAGATACTCTTTATTTTACTCCGTGTATAAATAAATGGTATTAATAAAGTATTTGCTTTGAATTTCTCTATTGTGGAATCCGAGGTGCCGTACTAACAGGTATATGCCCGACCCAGTTCTCGATAATGGCGTGTGTTGTATGGGTACTGAAGGATCTCCGGACACTGGGAACCCCGGGAAATCGGCGGCAGTAAAACCACGTCAATTGCGTAACAGATTTATTGAGAGACTGGCTCACACATGCAAAGTTGTATACCCACTTATTGCTATGAATATAAAATATAGAATTACCTACATCACAGGTATTTGTTTAATTGGGTTGTTTAGGTTTTTGTCGCTTTCCAATATAGGAAATCCGTTTGATTGATCATTGTTTAGCAGCAGAAGATTGATTTTTAGAGATATATTATCGAATCGTATTTATCTTTTTAATCACTTAGATCGTTTATTTGGGATTTCTTTTACTCAAAAATCCTATTCACAACTTCCATAATATAAAAAAACCCTTACATATTTAAGTGTTTTTTCGTTCTAAGCTCACTGGTGAATAAAAAACATTGTTTATTTCTGAGTCAAACTGTTCTTGTTCCAAGAAACTGTTTCATTTCAGTAAACATTGTGCTTAAATAAAAAACGCTACCGCTACGGGTGAACGGTCAAAGGTCGCTCCCGGATTAACCGAGCCATCTTTTTACCAAAAAACTTTAATCGAAAAAAGCCGTCACAAACTGTGTAACACAACAACATGGCAACATTATCTAACATTGTTACATTTTACTGACGTAAGTAATAAGAGAGGGCGGAATTATCTTGGAAAACGTATATAGTAAAAATAATAACATTTATCCCATCACAAATCACAATGAATCCATAGAATAGTGTTAGTAAAAAACTTAAAATTAATGTTAGTGTCTTTAAAAATATAATTTATTATTTAATGCCTGCAATCGAACCTCTGACCTCTGACTTAATCTCAACGCTCACTCACGTGATCAGAACAAAGGAATCGGAGGCGTGGACTACTCGAGGCGTTCGACGCAAACGAAACGATCGTAACTTGGCTAAGGGGGCAGATTTTTTCATAATCTTATTGTTTATCCTTCAATAACATTTGAATCGAATAATATTATAAATTATTACACAATCCATTCATTGAAAAAAAAACATTTTCTTTTTAAAAAACTTAAAATTAATCAAATTTAAAATCATCTTTTCATCATAAATACTGCTTCGTAGTGAATTTAGTTAACTTAATGTATCAAGTTTGATTCAATCAGTCAATATCGTCTCCCTAGTTTTTTTCCAACTAGCTTAGGGTCGGCTCTAAGTCTAACTGGATGTGGCTCAACACCACAACCCAGTTACTGAGCAACACAATACTCCTTGGATAGATTGATGATCAGATTTTTACCCGGGTGTAACTGCTAACCAACCCGCACTGGGCCCACGTGGTGGATTACGGCCCATTCCTTCTCCTAGAGAGAAGGCCTGAGTCCCAGCAGTGGGAACATTATAAGACCGACTATGCTATGCTAACGGCTTTACGTGCTATCTGAGCCACGTGGTGTTGATAATGTCCTAGATAAACTTAGATAAATTAAACAATACACATACCCGAAAATTACCCAGTTTTTAACCCGCAACCTCATGCATGAGTGGCAGGTGCCTTATCCAGTGAGCCATCTGACACTAATCGATTTAACTCTTCCGCTTTTAAAATATGAATGGATTTCGGTTATTTTTCTGCATCATATAAAAGAAAACACAATCGCAAAGACTTCCACCGTTTGAAGTTTGAGCCCACCATTATTCGCCAGCTGTTTCTCTCACAATCGGTTTTTTGCTCGGTCAGCTGACACAGGTCGCGGTCTCCCGACCCTCGTTACTCCAATGCTGTAATAGAAAAAGTGAAATGGATAGTTTAGAAGTAATATATTAACACAAAACAACGAATCAGTGGATTTTGTTTTCTTATTTTGGATCAGAAATATAGAGCGCTTTCTTTCACAACTGACATATACAAAATTAGTTTGAAAACCCAAAACATGTGTCTAGTATTTTTATGTAAATAATCTATGTACAAAACAAACTGTATCATGAAAAATCTGACTGATGGTTGTTTGGCTCCCGCGCCCAGCTGTGCACTGGCGCCTAATGCCCACTATGACCTGCCATGACGTGTGTTGTACGTAGTGTCAGTGGTGTCCAACTTTTGACCTTTTTTAAATATTGTTGGGAAAAAATATAACGTGGTTTAAAAATTATTGGAATCGATTCAGTTGTTGATGAAACAATGTTGTATAAGTTTTTAGAATGTTTGCAAACACAATGCTTCTGAATAACGTAAAAAAAACTGGTTTAAATCATAGAATCTGACCCTTGTATCTTTGAAATGTGAATGCGCGTTTTCCCTATTTTTTTGAGGTGCTTAATCATTTTCCGCACTAACTTTGAACGAAAGGGTTTGTCTGACTGTTACTAACTAAAACGTATATCTGTTTTTGGTTCCACAGTGAATGCGTTCCTGGATCCTGAAAAAAAAAGTTTTATTTTTTTAAGTAAAACATTAGTAAATGTTCTCACGTTCGAGTCGTATATTTTTGATCTTAACATCGGAGGCACAAATCGTAATCCTTGAAAAAAAACTCAGTCGCGATTGATTAAAAACCTCTTTACTTCAACAAAACCAAAAGGGTTTTGCAAACGGTATTCGGATACAGAGCCTGGTGACAATAGAGTCAAGTACAACCAACGCGGAACACAATTGTCAAGGTTTAGCTGCTTTTGGTTTTGTTAGTTCATAGCTTTGAATAACGGCTGCTGTTAGCTCGCACTTGATCTTACTGCTATTGTTTATTCAGACACCAGCTGAATATTGTATTTATCGCCGGCTCTTGGAATATTTAGTGTTATTATATATTTTCATGAAACAAAAATATAAGGTTCTTTTGGGTGGGAAAATTATCTAATGACATCCCCTGCTGACTAAAAACCTACTCCTGTTCCTTCTTTGCCATTGTTCCAGGGCTCCGGGATTTCTTTCGCATCACCTATGGCTAGTTTGTTCTGAATCAGTAAATGAATCGATTCCGATAATTTTTACACCATGTACCTATACTTTAAAAAAATATATTTTAAAAAGGTCACAAGTGGACACCACCTACACTAAATACAACACAGGTCACGGCAGATTATAGCGGACATTAGACACTAGCGCACAGCTAGATGCGGGAGTAAAACAACCCTTGAGAGTCACGGGTGGCCCGGTGATCATGTATTTGTGCAGCCAACCAGGTAACATAACAAGCTTATAACTTCGTGATTTTTCATCTTACAGTTATGAAATTTTGTACACAGATTCTTTATATAAAAATACTAGACATGTGTTTCGGGTTTCGCATATACTAAAACTAATGTTGTATTTCTGCAGTTTCTAACAGCAAGTTGGCTGGCTAACACACAAAGTTAGTTCTCACATATTTTGTTGTTCTCACACAGGCTTGTGTGTTACCAACAAAGCAACGTACATGTAAAGTTAACCATTGAAAGTTCCGTACTTACAGAGACAATTAGTCTAGCGGTTGGCGTTACTTTACTTATTGTAACTAAATAAATATAAATAATAAGTCGCGGATTCAAACCCAGTCAAGCGCATTACTTTGTGTAATATTATTTCATCATCACTGCTCTCAAAACGGTGAAAGAAAACATCGTGAGGAAACCGGCGTGTCCTAAAACTAAAAATTTGAAGACGTGTGACATCCACCAACCCGCACTAGGCCCACGTGGTGGATAACGGCCCAATTCCTCACCTAAAGAGGAGGCTTGAGTCCCAGCAGTGGGAATATTATAAGGCTGATTATGCTATAATAAGAAATAAATATGGTTATGACGTAAGTTTCACAATGAAATCCCAAGTTTATCTTTCTTATGTTATACTTTTGCGGAATAAAACCAAATAATGAAGAGTATCAGGTATATTCTGCTTAAAAAAAGTACGAAATAAAAACCCAAAAATAAAAGTAAGTAGGTTTAACAGCTTTTGTTACGCACACAGTTGGGATTTGCGTTAAACTTTCTTTACAATATACTTGTGAAAAAAAGAAAATCCGGCTCAAAAAGTCTTATAAGTAGAAGAAACCTATTTGTCACACCTGCGGTCTTCCCGTCCAACTATAATTTAGGTATCTTCAAGTCTAGAGTGAATAAGCTCTTAATAAATTAGTGCGCCTGACCATCAATGATTGCATCTCCGCTTACCATCAGGTGGGATCGCAATCAAGCACTGGATTACAACAATATAAAAAAAAAAATCTGTGTTGTTTGTTTTTAACCGACTTCTAAAAAAGGAGGAGGTTCTCAATTCGAATGTTTGTATTTTTTTTATGTTTTACGTTGGTACAATAAATGTTTCAGAAACTTAGTTTGTGAACGTTGGATCCGAATCATTTATTTATATATTTTTTGTGCAAAATAAATACAGAGGTGGGCTTTAATGTCTTAGGTATTTCTGCAAATCAACCTTTGAGTGAAATAGAGATAAATTAGTGTAAGTGCAATAAAATAAGTATAAAATATTACAACACAATGTAATAAATACAAAGATAATTATAAATATACATTTATATTTTAAATACAAGATAATTTTAAAATAAACGCTTAAATTAAAAAAGTACACGAATAGTTTTACTAAAATTATTAATACTAACAGATTTCATATGAATGTACTCAACAAATTTAGCCTTGAAAGTAAATCGGTTAATTGCCATCCTGACTTTCTGTGGGAGTGCATTACAAAGAAAAAAAACAAGAACATAGAAAGAATAAAAGAATAAAGTCGGTTCGCTGATTAGGATATTGAAGAAGACGATTATGCAATGATATTTTTTCTAATTGGCACCAATTTATAGAAAGTGAGAGGATAGATAACTAGAAACAAGAAGAAGGGTGTTCTCATGATTTTATCTTTCCCAGTGGAAAGACAAATCATGAGAATACGCTCTTTGCGCTGTTATATGGACCACCAATTTAGGAGCAACCTGTGCGCAGAGACATGATCATATTAAAGAAGTACGTACTATCAATACATAAGACAGGACACATGACACTGCCCTATCAATTGAACTAAACTCATATTTTCACAATAACACCAATTGATGCGATCAATCTATTCTGTAAAGTGTCAAATGTCAGTAAAGGAAAAGGTTTTAAAAATTCGATATAATGTTTGATACCCGTGCATGTGACACACTGGAACGATCCCACGGTCAATATTTGATTTGGTTTCAGCCAGCCTTTCCCGTGTCCATGTTTTCAAATAGCTTTACGTAACGGCTCGTTGGGCTCCCGGCCTATTTCAGCTGCACTTGATTCTGGTCGTTTTTTTTTATTTTGTGTGGAAAGCCAAAAGGCTAAGGAATTCAATTAATAATTTTGCTTAAAGTTGAATTGTTTTTTTTGTGCTAGACTGTTAGTTAGCTGGAAATGTTGATGCATTTTAATTTCAGTGCAGTGTAAAATGTTTAAGCGTATTAAATGACACTAGTACACGTTTATTCTTTGACTAACTTTTACTCCCTACTTCATCAACGTAAAACTCGTAAAACTACGCATCTCTACTCGTATAATTTAATAATAATAATAATAATAATATTCCACAACTATCACACAACGCCGTCTAGTCCCAAGCTAAGCAGTGCTTGTGTTATGGGTACTAGACAACTGATAAACATACTTATATATTTCTAAATACATACATATATAGATAAATTACACCCAGACACAGAACAAATGATCGTGCTCATCACACAAACATTTGTCCTGGGTGGGAATCGAACCCACGACCTCCGGCATAGCAGTCAGGGCCACTAACTACTAGACCCAACAGGCCAGTCAGACCAACAGGCCAGTCAATTTATTATAAGCTTGCGATTTATTTCGAAGGGATCTTATTCATTTATTTTACTTTCATATTGCAAAAGAGAGCAATCCGGGCTATAAGCATATAACCTTTATTGTACACCGCATACAAAAAATACAGGAAAAACATTTATAAAAACGAGTGTACAATGGTATAAATAGTCTCTTTAAAACAATATACAAAGAAATAGATTTACTGACTCAGCTTTCACTTTACACCTTACACTTTATGACTATCAGCAGTGTCTCTGCAAGTGACAGTCCGGTCTGACAGCAATCATCTTCAAAATCATCTGCCATGCAGGCACCAGGGTGGGGCAGGGATTTATATTTACAGTAACTATTTATTTATATGTAGATGTATAGATATGGATAAATATATGCCTTTGTCTGGCAAAAAGACTTCATGGAAATAAGTTTAATATAGTGCAGATTCGCCGCGGGCTAACATCCGACATTCCTTCCTCTATAATTTTCCTTAGCCCGCTTTTGTTTAACAGGAAATTACAATTGCTTTGTGCTCCTCTCTATAATAATTTGTAACAGCAGTGTTTTCATATGTACGGAACTAGTGGTATATCGGATGTCATAATATATATAGGAACCTAAAGACAGATCCACAGACGATTAGATTAATAAAATGATTAATTAGACGCACGGATAAAGTCAATAGAATGATAAAAAGGCACATTATAAATATAAAGAAAAAAAATAATATACACTTTTGTTAAACATGGTACACATAAACATAGTTGTATTTGCGTAAATCGAATATGAACCCACAATTATTTTGATGTTACTCAATTTTATCCAGTTGTACTTTAGTGAGATCAATTAGAGTATTACTCTAAAAAGAGAGAGAGTTAGAGTTAGTTGAGATAGTTGAGTTAGTTGAGTTGTTGTTGTTGAGTTAGTTGTTGTCGAGAGTTAGTTGTTTTTGTTAGTTGTTAGAGTTTTCTCTCTCTCTCTCTCTTGGTGGCATCAACTAAATCAAGGGTCGAAGAAAAATTGGATAAGTGCCTCCCCTCTTGGTGCAGAGACCAAGACCTATAATTAGAAGCTTGTTGAGATCGGCACGCCATAATTATGGCGGGAAGTCCCCTCTTTCAGGCATGGCTGGTAATACCTCACGGCGTCCTCTCCTTCTGCATGATGCAGGTCCTCACCGGACATAGTAAGTTTGGGAGGTTCCTGCACCGAATTGTACGGAAGGAACGCCCGGGTGTCACTATTGTGTGGACCGCCCGGAGGTCACGGTGGAGCATACGATGGAGGTGTGCCCCGCTTGAGCAGAGCACCGCCGTGTCCTCATGGGGGCAATCGGCGGCAGCGGTCTCTCACGCCGGGCACAGGCCATGGTCAGGAGCGAGGAGAAGTGGCAGGCGGTCGCCTCTTTCTGCGAAGCAATAATGCTAACAAAGGAGGAGGCCACACACGTGAGGCAACGGTCCTCACGCCATAGCTGCCGCCGGGATTCCGATCCCGATTTCCGACCACCATAGGCGCGAGCTTGCGGACAGCGAGCAATGGTTAGCTCGCGTCCTGGTACGAAAGGCAAAATTTCAGGATTCTGGGTCAATGGAAAGTACCCAATGATTTTTGATCTCCTTGAGAGTGACAAAAGTATAAGTATTTTTTTGCGACATAAACGGCCGTACCTTTTTTTTGTTAATTTATAAGTTTAATTATTTCATAGCTTCAAGGGACCGCAGAACTGAGTTTAAAGCTTTAATTTCAACTTGAGACCTCCGCATGTTCCCGAAAAAAATTTTGGCAGAGAAACAGACATAAAATAACAAATTAATCCTATAAGAGTTTTGTTTTTTCCTTTTAAGGTACGGTACCCTAAAAATGTGATACGGACGAAACCTATTGTGCACAAGTATTATTAGCACTTGGCTGTTTTTTTTTTTGCGAAAGCACTTAATTATTACACACACAGGTCTTAATTTTTTTTTTAATTTAGAAACAAAAAGATAAAAAATCTCTTAGCTTAAGCCTAATTCTCCTAGAACCCTATTTCTAAAAAAAATACCAAATTAGATCAGACCAGACACTCCAGATTGTTAGCACAAGATGAAAATGCGCTCAGTCTGTAGAACAATTCCGTGATGAATTGTCCATGATTAGTATGACAGACCAAGAATTTGATTTCAGTTCCGATAATACATGAAGCAGTGTTTCATTGTTGTGTTACAGGAATTTTGATTGCATCTGTGATCATCTCGGGTGACCCCGAGCAAGATATTTAGCTTGTTACCTATGCAGACTCGATACTGTTCTTGCCTTCGTCATAACAAACCGTCTGTCTGACAAACTTTTACTTTATTAGGGTACCGTACCTAAAGGGTAAAAATGAAACCCTTTGCTCAGACTCCGCTGTCCATCTGTCGATCACCAGGCTGTATCTAATGAACCGAGATAGCTAGACAGTTAAAATTTTCACAGATGATGTATTTCTGTTGCCGCTCGCTATAACAACAAATCAAAATTAGTAATTTTTTTTGCCATGTTTTACTACGAACGGTAGGACCTTTTGTGCATGAGTCCGACTCGCACTTTGCTGGCCTTTGTTATCTTTACCCGCCGGTATAAAATATAACTACTCAAACTATTCTTTGTATAAAATAACCTACAAAAATAAAACCCAAGCGTGTAGTACCGAAAAGAACGATAAAATCAAACAAGAATTAGGTGTATAGGTACCAAGAAATATGGGAAAATTAAACAAAAGAATACTTAACATTCAAAAGGACTTTCTGAAACAGGTCCTTTCATTATAAGGGTTTTTGTATTTTATTAACATTTAAAAACAGTCCCTGAGTTGTAGAAACAGTTTGGTGCTCGAAATCGAGCACATTTATCTCAGCAACGTTACTGGAATAAACTCGGACTGTTCAAGTAAATGGAACAGAAAATCTGTTTGGAGGACTGTTATAGTTGGACCATCTGCAGTGAAAAATGTTTTGCTGTTTTTTGAAGAAGTTTTTTTTTTTAAATTGATATAAACCAGTGCTTGACTGCGATCTCACCTGATGACTCGAGACAATAGAGGCGTCCTAACGTCTTTTATAGATGTCGAGGTCAAACGGTTTCAGATAACCACGTACGTTGTAAACAGGGAAAATGTTTTAGTAGAATCCTTCTATACAAAACTTATAGCTATGTTGTCTATTACAACCTTTCTGAAAATCTTTTCAATTCAATTGGTTTTTATCGATATAAACTAGTGCGTGACTGCGACCACATGATGGTAAGCAGAGATGCAATCATTGATGGTGAGGCGCACTAGTTTATTAAAAGCCTATTCACTCTAGCCTTGAAGACACCTAAATTATAGTTGGACGGTAAGACTGCAGCAGGCAAATTGTTCCAGTCCTTCGATATACGCGGTATAAACGACGAAGCGAAACGCTTAGTCCGGACCGACACTACTACAAAACTTTAGACTTTGTTTAGCATGATGTTAACTTTTTGGCATATTTTAATGCTATGCAAGCTTAGATGATTACAATTAATCCAAAGTATCTACTGCATTAACTAACTATAAATTTTTGTTGCGAAACCATGTTATTTATTTATCACTGAGAAAAGATAACAGAATAGATATTCTTATAGGGTTAAATTTAGCTGCAGATAAGCTTCAAAGATAATTTAGTCGCGGAGAGTCATTAAGGGTTGCGTGAATGATAACAATTAATCAAGAAAATTCGTGTTGATTGTGCTTAATTCTTGAATAGATACTATAATCTACATAAATAAATCCACCAGTTAAACTAAGAATAATAGAATATTCTTCATTGTACACTAATATTCACGAACATCTTAAATTTATATAAAAGAGCAATACGTACAATTGTCAGAATCTCATAAAGAGAAAGCTGTCGATCTCCGTTTCAGCGTTTAAATATCCTAACATTTCCCAGCCTTACGTACTAGTATTGTTAGTTAATTTTAAAAATATGTTCATGGATATGAGTCTGAGGACGATAGAATGGCCAGGGAAAATACTCGTAGAAAGGACTTTAAAAATAAATTGTTCCTAATATTAGCATTGCTTAGCATAATCCTCATTACCAAACTGTACAAATATTTAGTAAACTGCCAGCGGATGTAAAATATTTGTTGTACACTAGCTCTTTCAAGTTAAAAATCAAAGCGTTTCTGTTACAGAGAGAGAGACTTGTACTTATAATTTAATATTATTTTCAATTTTCTATTTTGTAAATATTTGTATTATTTTCATTTTAAGTACGTACTCATACTTTAATTTTTTTTTCTTAGATTGCATGTTAAATTTTAGAATTGTATATTAATAAATCAAATACAATGTACATTGTTCCTGATAAATAAAATAAATAAATATACGCAAAAAAAAATATATTCTTTTATGTGACTAGCAGTACGCGATAAGCAATGCTTTAACTTCATAAAGTTTTATTCCACGCAAGTTGCAAACGTGCGCATACATCGGTACCACACAAACCAGAGAGGATGATATCTGCCAGTATAAAATGTTTACATTATCTACGGTACTACATTTCCAGGAACAGACTTCAGGACATAACATGACATACATAATACCAACGCGACTAAGGATTACATATGAAATGAACAGAATGACAATCTGTAAGAAACTTAGAATCGTATTCGATAAATGAATAAAAAAAGGTACAAGATTTCATGTATTGCTTAGATTAGATCGTGTGAATTCATTGGAGAATTTCATACATTCGCAATTTCTGGGTCTAGTCACAAAGCGTTCGAAGTGTAGGTTTTTATTCAGAAAAGTTGAATTGGTGCCAATAACTCCTAACTGCCGATACCAAAATTTTCAGATAGTGAAATAACCTTTTAATTTCATAAGAAGAATAAAACTTGTAATTACAATTTATTGAGGAAAATAATAACTTATATTTTAATTATTAAGCATTAATATATTTTATGATAGTGTAATAGTGTCCCGAAAAAGTTAGAAGGTAATACCATAGTTGGTTTAGTTTGGAGGTGTCCACAATTTAACTTGATGCAGTTGCAACTAAATATCCGTTTCGGAGATTTCACTAAAACATGCGGAAATACACATTTAAAGTATAAATGCTAAAGAGTAATTTTCTCGAAAAATTTCAGTAAGAAGGAACTTCACCGTTAATATAGCAAAAAAAAAACTTTTTGATTAGTTTATGGAAGTTATTTTATGAAATTATTTATTTGAATGGATAAATAGACAGTTATAATATAACATACCGATACACAAGGATTTTTAACGTTATCTCATTCTGGTACAGGAAACTATGATAGCGTACGTATATTTTATAAATAGGTGAAATGTAATAATATGAAAATGCACAAAATTATATTGATACAAATGATTTCACACAATAACTTCATATTAAAGAATACCAATAATTTAGGTAAAATTGAAATTATACATTTTAATGACATAATTTAAATACTAAAATGAAAAATAATAATTTTTGACTTAAAATGTCAATTTATAAAAGAAAATTAAATTAATAAAGTATAAAACTACAATCAAAATAAATTATAAAATTAGATTTAAAATGATAAATTAAAAAATCACACTTAAAATAGTTAATTATTAAATTCGAGTTAAAGGAAAATGCATCATTATTTTGCTGTGGCTTAACTGGTTTTGTATTATGAGGGTGGGGTTGGGATGGTAGATAGCAGAAAACTAATATTAAAATTCATTCTCATATTTCGCAGTTGGTAATTTTCCTAGTCAAATACATAATTTGATTTTGAATTCATTCAATTTCAATATCGAATGATATATTCTTCTCAAAATGAATCGATTCCCGTAGTGACTCAAAAATATTTTTTCCGAAGTTGTTATAAAGAAAATCTACCGCTCAAATAAGTCTGTATGCCTAAATATTTTCTCCCTCTTCCTGATCTTTGTCCAACAAGAAGATATTATGCCGACAGCTTTCTTAAGTTATAACTCAATAATATTAACGGAACTTGAGTTAATATTATAATTAGCTTGAAATCATGACCTTATTATTTTGAAATATTTCGAAACATTCTGATATTATGTACTAAAGAACTTTGAAAACAAAGGTTGAGTAAGATTAATTTCGGTTGTGCGTTTTGTGAAGCTTATTCTTTTTTTTTTGTTATTAATTGTGTACGATTTTCAAATAGAAGAAAGAGTACCTAAGTAATTTTACAAAAGACTATTTTCTAATCTATGTCTATTTCAGTAAAATATTGACCAAGTGCGTGCAGGGTCTTGTGGACAAATTAATTGAATAAACAAAAGTTTTTAGTCTTGTGGATGTCTGTAAGAAATTATTTATTTTTGTCCTGTATTTTTATTTATGTGGTGTACAATAAAGAATATAATAAATAAACAGATTAACGATCAGTATCGTTTAAAAACGAGCCTAGATAGGACAATGGTAACTGAAGGAATCCTAAAATACAAAATTTTGTTTAAGTGTATATGTACTTATTTTATTTACCCTCGTAACTGTGGAGTGCCAATTGAAAACCAGCACTGGGTATCTCATCATCATCATCATCATTTCAGCCGAAAGACGTCCACCGTTGAACATAGGCTTCCCCCAAGCGTCGTCACAACGACCGGTCCTGTGCGTCTCAAATCTATCGTATTTCCGCGACTCTCACCAGGTCATCCGTCCACCTTGTGGGAGGCGTTCCAACGTTCGTCTTCCGGTACGTAGTCGCCACTTCAGAACCTTTCGTCCCTATCGACCATCTTTTTTGCGTGCAATATGCATTGCCACTTTGAGCTGTTGCCCAGTAATTCCTGAGACCTTTTCGGTTCAGGCATGCTCAGCGCAACTATATCGTATATAAATCTATACCTACACTTATTTTTTTTATTTTGTGTTGTAGCCGCTGTTATATCTGTATCACAATAAAACATATTCTATCTATTCCATTCTATTAAAAAAATAATTTGTATACTGCTCACCCCTAGCAATATTCTTTAAGACCTTAGGATAAAATATGCAATTTAAAATTTTGCCCAGGCATTTCATCACCACTGCTCTCAAAACGGTGAAGGAAAACATCGTGAGGAAACCGGCATGTCCTAGAATAAAAGAATCGAAGACATATGACATCCACCAACCCGAACTGGGTCCGCGTGGTGGATTATGGCCCATTCCCTCTCCTAGAGAGGATAACCTATAACGTATAACATACTTATACCAAAATTGTGGTTTAAAGCACTTTTTATGTTAAGGGCGTCTTAGACCACCCCGTTTGAGATAAAAGTCATGAACGTTACAGATACCGGTATGGATCTTGAGCGCTGACTTCTACAGTTCTACTTGCGCAGAAGCACGCAGAAGTGAAATGTTGGGTCTCTTTAGTGGTATGAAAAGAGATTCGGGGATGGGGAGTGCAATCCTTGTACAGTGATTGACTCACTGATGTGTACGATGCGCAAAGCGATCCTCGCTCTTTCGCCGAGCGCTCAAGATTCATGCAACTATCTGTACCTATATTATGATTTATTTTCCATATTTCTACATAATTACTACTCGTTTTAAGAATGCTGCAAGACTTTAAAAATATAAAGATTTTCGTCCATCTTTATTTATCGTTTAAGGTAATATAAAATCACGAGGTTCACGCTTTCATGTGAGTAACATGCCACATCGAATACTTTAACACATTCACGTGCAACATTACCTTCAGTTAGAATGTGACTGAATACATAAATATGAGAGGAGTACGTCACTTAAATATGTCATAATCACTCAGTTTACGAGCTATGCCTCGTGTTTGAATTTGACAAGCTCATTTGTTGTAATGTGACCGCCAATTGAATTTAGGTTTATTATTAATGTTGTTAAAACACTAATTAAAATGTATAAAATTAGCCCTGAAACATTAAATTTATTGCGGTAATCTAGGCCATCATGCGCAAAAAACAGCTTCCCTGTTGGCCTATATACGGAGATGCATTCTAAACGCAATAGCTGTACCTACGTTTTGACTGTCCCTTTCAAAATCAGTAGGTGTACGTAAGGCCAGTCCTAGAAAATAAAATTCTTTTATTGATTCCCACATCACCCTTCTAAAATCCCAACCCGACGGCGAGTATCCACCTTTACGTTATTGAGAACTTTACGGTCCGAACTAAGCGTTTAGCCTCATCGTTTATACCATGTACATCGAAAGACTGGAACATTATGCATGCAGCGGTCTTTCCGTCCCATTATGGTATAGGTGTCTTCAAGGCGAGAGTAAATAGGCTCATAATAGACTAGTGCAACTCACCATCAACAATTGTATCACTGTTCTAACTTTATTGTCAGGTGGGATAGCAGTCAAGCACTAGTTCCTTAAACATCATAAAAAATCTCGAAAATAGTTTCTTTATCTTTTTCATTCGCTAATGAAAATCAGGCTGATAGGAGTAACAATTTCATAAAACCAAAATCTAAGCATTGTTACAGAAATACTTTTTTTATTTTTTTCAAGCAGAAGTCACAATAGAAAAATACGATTGACTCCTCGTCCTAAAATATTTCTTAACGTTATTTGTTCACACTGTTTCTAGCCAGAATTAAAATCCCAATGTGGATTGTGAATTTTACTGTGAAAATTTTTATTTCCTTAACTTACAGGATCCGTCAAAGGATTGTATTGTCAATATTATATATATCAACATGATCAACGTTGCCTATTGGGGCCACGGGTAGTGTGAAAGTGAAACCCGGGGCCCTGGGACGAAGGCAACGAAGGAACGGGAGTGGGTTTTTAGTCAGTAAAAGTCTGACACTATCTCGCGCTCCGCCCAGGAGGGGATTTGTAATAAGATGATTTTCCCACCCAATAAAAAAAAAACATGATCAACGTTGTTCGCTGCCTGTAATATTTGAATCTTAATACGAGTATAAATAATAAGAAAGAAACCGAAATCAAACGATGTTTTGTATAATTCCGTTTTGTTCTTCAATTTGATTGAGAGACCTTACTTTCATTACCAACGGCTGATCTTTGTTCACAAATACACAATGTGTTGATACCATTTCATGATGACAACCTCAATTTTGAGATCATGAAAGATTTTCTACTGATAGCGTATTTGGCATTAATAGTGTATCTTAATCTGTAGAAAAAACAACAAACATTTATTGACAGAAGTATTTTTTCTTAATAACTATGATCAAGGATGTCAATTAGCATCAGGATTTGATAACCACGTCGATCTGTTTTTTTTGGTTAATCTCCGCAATTCCTGGACCAATACTGACGGGACTTTTACTAACAGATAGCCAGTGTTATGAAGAGTCACAGTGACTTAAGAGTTCCGTTAAAAAAATAACACCCCATGAAAATGTCGTTTACTTCTTTTTCGTGTTCGATACGGACGAATTAGCGGGCAACAGCTATCAACCTACATTTCTCTGTATTCACATCATACAGCATCTCTTGGGATATAAAGTGATCTATTCTACTTCCATCAAAAGGCATCTCTTGAGAATTTGGCGCGAGATGTTTACACTTCAATAGCTTTTAATATGCTGACACAGATTTCTTAAATATGGCTTAAAAAAATATGTTTATTCTTTGATCGATAAACAGACAAAATAAAATCGTCAATCATCTGTCTCGTAGCAACTTCTTTTATCTTGGTTTTACACTTTTTAGGGCGAACCTTAGTAATAGAGTCTGGTTGCTCTGTTGCAATTCAATCCACCTTTCTTGCACTTGCTTGTCGCACTTGTGTGAACGAGAGAAACTGGACTACTAACGTAAACATTTATGGAATGTGTGTACCCCCACAAATTCAATGACGTTAAATGGTTGAACTGTGAATTGTTGCGTCCGCATTCAAAAGTCGTATGAAAATTGGTGTATGTGCTTCGAAAAACCATGCCATCGTTTGTGCAAGCTGTGCCTATGATAACTAGGTACTGTTCATATTTTTTTTCTAAGAGACGAGTCGTTCTAACCTATTTTTTCACACGATACGTCAATTCCCACACTTTAACTAGCCAAACTTCAAATAGTTCGCAATCTTTCGCCTAAACCGCGCTCACACACGTCTCTTTGGCACACTTCGGGGTGCTTCTGTAACTGAAGAATGCCTCTACGACTAAGACTCCGCTGTCCGTCCGTCTGTCTATCCGTCCATCTATCATCGGGCTGCATCTTATAAACCGTAAGAAATAGAGAATTGAAATCACAGAATGTGTATTTCTGTTGCCTATACAACATCATCATCATCATCATCATCTTCCTGCCCTTGTCCCGTGTTATTTGGGGTCGGCGCAACACGTTTTTTTCTTTCACTCTGCCCTACAACACTGATTGATTGCCGATACAACAACGATTGAAATTTAAAAAATAAAATTGAAATTCAAAAGGGGTCCTCATACAAGAAACCTTATTCTGTCGGCATTTTTTTTTTGCTCTATTTTAATATTGTAGTTTGGAACCCGTAGTGTGCGAGTCTGATTCGACCTTTTTTCGTCTTTTTTCAACATGTAGACTCTAATATAGCTTATACATAAGACAGTGAAAAGAGTTTAGTATAGTTGTACAAACAACGTTTTACTCAGGCTTCAAAATCTTTTTTACCTGAATCAGTCGAGATCCAATAAAATACCATTCGATTCACGTCAACTTGATTTAACTCGTTCACAATTGAACGCTTTTGTGCACTTGTACAAGTCGAAGTCCCGTCGCAAAATATTTATAAGGAAAAATTTCTGCTACTTTTCCATTTCAAGGAAATTACCTTTTCCTGGAAAACTCACAATGGAAAAGAATCCGCTTATAAATACCTGGTATGAAGTAAGTGAAACGTATGACGTCACGCGACAGGATATTTAACAATGAGAAACCGCTTGAGATCGCTCACTAAAGCCATCACCTTTATACATCACATCAAATAATAAATTAAAAGCGTTTCCTTATTTGTAGTTATTTTACATCTTGACATGCTTTGTTTTTATTGAAATCAAATCTGTTACAGTATTTAGTGATATTCTTTTTCGGTTTTTATCGATGACATTTTTTTTTTACTTTTTTTTTTATGTTACAATTTTTGGTAACATTTAACATTCAAATAATTGTAGAGTTAGGATTATAATTTACTGATGTTATAAAATGTTACTTTAAAATTTCATTTAGAATTATATATAATTAATTCAAGAGAAAGGGGTAACCATTAGGTTTACCCCTTGCTCCTGTAATGGCGGAATAGAACTATAACTTTATAATGACATCTATGTGCGTTTACTATGTGATTATAATTAATCTGTCAGGTGTTATCCCAACTAAGTTGAGGTCGGAAGGCGAGTAATGGGTGGCTCGCCGTCCGACCGTCCGGTAACCGTCCGGACCGAGCCCAAATCGTCGACAGCGCGTACTGTTCCACGCGCCTCAAGGAGATGTCAGCAAATCGTTGGGGCCCAGCAGGGTCGAAGCCTACTGGGACCACGGGTAGTGTGAAAGTGAAACCCGGGGCCCTGGGACGAAGGCAAATAAGGAACAGGAGAGGGTTTTTAGTTAATAAAAGTCTGACACTATCTCCTGCTCCGCCCAAGAGCGATATTTGTCATAAAATTATTTTCCCACCTAAAAAATAAAATAAGTTGATGTCAACTTCCAGTCAAACCAGAGGCTCGATACTGTTAATTTTCATGGAGTGACTTCCTATCTAACCTTCATAACTCAGCAACTGGTTAACACGATATTTTTTAGTAAGACCGTATCAGACAATCTGGCCTCTAACTATCTGTAACGACTACTATCAAAGAACTAAAAATGATACCCGTAACCAATGGCTTAACGTGCTTTGCGAGGCATAGAGGAATGTCAGAATATTAAGATAGTCACTTGGTGGATCTTACGGTCTAGAATATAGGTTATTATTATTACTTATCCACTGACTGACAACGGCATCTTCACGCCCCAGCCACCGAAGCCCCGACCCCGAATACCAACCACCGTTGACGCGGGTTTGCGGAATACGAGCAATGAGTAGGTCACTGTCTGACTCGACGCGTTGAATCGCCTACGTATGACACCGCATAAAACCCAAGCAGCCGAAGAGGAATCATTCCGTAGCTGGAGGCTTTAATTTATTAACTCTGCCACAGGTTAGTTCAGTTAAGCAGGCGACAATCTCATCCGTCATCTAATCAAGTCCATTGTCCACAGAGTCCGTTAGCTTCCTGCAGCCAACTCTAGTTATAAGTTGAGGTTACGAGTTAGATAGTGTGGCGACTATGGAGGCCATGCTAATACTACTAACTTGCAAACTGGCAAGTTATACTTTTAAGGTTTATGGTAAGAAAAGCGTAGTTTTAGCTATTCGAAGCATATATTGAGGAGAGATTGTCAAACAAGAAAAGATTACGATCTAACAACAGAATAATAGTAAATTGAACCATAGAAGCCTTTCATTTGCCCCTTAACACAATAGCAACCTATATGATAAATTTTCAATTGTATAATTGTCTGATCGTAATACAATATAAGTCATTGTACTGTTGAGTTACGTGATCGGGTTGTAAATTAAAGATGATAAAGTTCTATTTCAAGGTTATATTTTAGTAACACTTAACCAATTACAGAAAGCGACCGATTCCCAACCCGAAAAGCCCGTGACTGTCGTACGTCGCGCGAATGCAACATTGCAAAACCTATGACACGGTGCATTGTCGTCTCTACAGTACCATCACCGGCGTTTCACTCCTAACCTCTACACTATTTAATTTTAGGGAAAAAACTCTCTCAAGAGCACGTCGTTTTTACAAC
This sequence comes from Mythimna vitellina, assembly GCA_949316375.1. Classification (NCBI taxonomy): domain Eukaryota; kingdom Metazoa; phylum Arthropoda; class Insecta; order Lepidoptera; family Noctuidae; genus Mythimna; species Mythimna vitellina. The sequence continues at coordinate 7,133,939 of OX438703.1, read as the reverse complement.
CAAAACTTGTTCAGCTAAACATCAGATTCAGAAGAAGACAAGGCAATCCGCTGAATATTTAGCTCATATCAAAAAGCCTCGTAAATCTTTTTTACTGGCAGTTTTGCTCACAAATCGTCTATAGCACTCCAAGCTTCCATTCACGCACCAATACTTAATTCTCTTGATATCGACCCATCCTTTGCCTTATTTTGGACTCTCAGTTTTTTTTTTTCTAAAAAAGCTTTTTTTGCCTATTCTATTATAGAGATATAGGGACTAGCCGTAGCTAATATCAATGCCGTGGAATGGTTTAAGCGAGTTTTTTTTAGAAGGGAAATCATTAATTAAAACCACATCTATGTTCCTTTAATTGCCCTTTGCGTTCTAAGACCATGGGTTTTCCTTTCAGAAGTCAGTCGACCCATCGCCTCTACGAGTATAAGTCGGTACTCCGTCCAAGCGGGGCACACCTCCACCGTACAGTCCACTGTATCCCCGCACAATGATAACATCCCAGGCGTGTCTTCCGCCTCAATCACGTGCAGGAACTTCCCGAACTTAAAATATTGGAGAGGACCTGCGTCATTCGGAAGGTGAGGATGCCGTGATGCCTCTCCAGTCACTCATCAAAGAGAGGATTTACCACCATGATTATAGCGTGCACCGTTTATGCAAGGTTATGATAGTACTAGCTGTTGCCTGTGCCTTCGTCCGCGTCGAGTTCGTAAAAATGCGCAAACGTAACTAATAATTCTGTGCTTGTGATTCATGCCGAAAGCATCTAATTCATTTGTTTTACGTTCATATAAATTGGTTAAAGGCCAAAACGAAAATTACCCCCAGTAAATATGTTATTTTCAATTTATTTCTTAGGGCCTGATGTATTTATTTTATTTATTTCGCTCACCAACAATATAATACACGTAAATGAGATACATCAAGTAAATAATTAGAAAGAGACATGTAGCTTACCGCTTTGGATAAAGCGACAGGTTGTGTCAGGCTTTAGCTAACTAAAATCCAGTTGTATTCCTTTAGGTGCCCTTTGCATTTCAGAGCCACGGTAACTTGAGCACTCCACAATTGCGGCAGCAAATCTCCTCTTGAAGGAAAGGCTAAAAAGGGCACTACAGCGTCCTCTGACGCAAGTCTTCATTATAAATAGATGTTTCAGATTCAGCAGAAAGAAACACTCGGGTGTCACGGTGGAAGTATACCAGTTTACTTGACTTGGGCAATTAGCGGCAGTAACCTCTCGCGTCCGCCCCTGGTTCAGGCCTGATACGGAGCAATAGTGAATGGAAAGCAATCACCTCCTATGGCGAAGCAGTAATGCGAGCAAAGAAAGTGGTTGAAACCATGATCACGCCCACCAATCCACTAACAGAACTGCACTTGTTGTGTACGGTCCGACAGGTATTTTTTGATGCTGGAAAAATAAAATCCAACACAATAATATTATAAAGGCGAATGTTTGTGATGGTGTATGTGTGTGTGTGTGTGTGTCTTGGTATACGGGTAGAACATCACATTATCCCGGGACTATGTGTCCTTAGGATAATTTTGATAGCTACAACTTAGGGTTCTTTAAGTAGTAAAGAGTAAATAGGTAACTTCTAGGCAAGCGTGCTCTATCGTCGGCACATCATCTCTCATCATCATCACGGTGATGGTGAGACATTGATCAAGTCAAATGTGACCCACCTATAAAAAAAAATCCTATAAAATAGCTTTTTAAGATTGCACTGCTAACCACTGCACAGACGCGTCCAGATCTAAATTAAATCCAATCATAATCTGTGATTGCTGCTGCATATTAATGTCGGAAGGGAGTTGCAACATCTGCTATAAGATATGACGTGACCAATGTAATTAGGATATGCTGATGTGATGCTCATTCAATTACATCAGTCGTCATTATGTTTTATCTCCTCTATTTCATAATGTTTAGAATAAGCCTGCAATGACGTTTTCTATTAAGTATTATTAAACCTATGTGTTTCATCAGGAATGAGTATATCCGCAGGAAAACCAAGGTCACCGACATAGCACGAAGAATCGCCAATTTTAAGTGGTAATGGGCAGGGCACATTGCTCGCAGAATGGATGGCCGTCGGGGCCGAAAGGTTCTGGAATGGTGACCGCGTACCGGAAGATGTAGCGTTGGAAGACCTCCTACAAGGTGGACCGATGACTTGGTACCGGTTGCGGGAGTCCGATGGATGCGAGACGCACAGGACCGTTCATCGTGGCGACGGCAGTGGACATCTTTCGGCTGAAATGATGAAGCCTATGTGTTTGACCAATATCTCACCTGATAGTAAGCGACGATTTGGTCGACGATAGAGCACGCTTGCCTTGAAGTAACCTATTCATTCTTGACTTAAAACCCCTAAGGCTGTAGCTATAAGGAAACACAGACTCCTGCAGGGAATTCAACTCCGTAACTGTACGTATAATATACGTGTTCTCAAAACGTTTTGTATTTTGTATTTAACGTAGTTTAAAGTAGCCTGGACCCAGATAAGCAAGGCTTTTCCTAATTAAACATGAAACCGCACGAAGCCCGAGTGGTTCCAATATTCACGATGTAATTAGCAATTACGGTAACAGGTGGTTCGGTGGTCTATTTAGAGATCGGTGTCGACCAAGAGAATAATTGAAGAACCAAAGTGACCGCCCCTAACTAGGAACCATATTATTAATTTAATTATGAATAGAGGTTCTAATGATTATAAACAAAACGACGTTAGTAACATTCAGTAAATAACATAATCGCTGTTGCTATACTAAGAGATAACTTCAATTCCAAGCAAAACCAAAAAATAAATTCATTAAATTGTTTTTTTTTTTCGCAATTTAATTTAAATATTTTATGATATTATATATATATAATTTCTAATAATATTTTGTTACTAGGGCTTTTTGAAATACTCTTTTTTGTTGCGTGAAATATAATGACTAATATTAAACATTTTCAGTGTGTTCAATTCAGATTTAAAGTCAGATTTTTCATATCAGCTTTAATTTTTGAGATAAAAAGAAAACTAAATTTCAAGAAAAAAACTTCATAGTAGTCCAAAAATTTTTAAAGAACCTTTCCTCTTCATCTTCACTCAGATCACCAAAACTTTCAGGGAAATAGCCCAAATGGCTGAAAAAAAGTGTACCTTGATACCCATAGAACAACCAAGCTGTTGGAAGTGCGGCAACATCTCTTGAATCTACTCCGCATAACCACTAACCACTAGACTAACAGGCCAGTCCACAATAATAATAATTATTATTTTCTTTCACAAAAAACTAATCATCTATACATATAATAAAACAGTAAAATTCTTTTGTGATGGTATTAGTTGGCGCAAAAACTACTGAACCGATCCTGTTCAAATTTTGCATACACAATCCTTATAGGTCAGGGCAACTGATAGGCTATAAACTATCACGCTATTTGCTATGTGGGGTGAGCAATAATCCAAAATGTAGGTATTGAACGACATTTGCCGCGAGTTTAATTCCCAGCTACAGTTAAAAATTTTGACATTATTTTGTCTTATTTTTTTGTATTAAAATAACTTTTACCATTTTTTCAAAATAAAATTGACATTTCTATTCGATATCTTCTAAATATTTTGTAAAAACTAATCAAAACACGTAATAAAATCAAAGCGACGAGTAAAATCACGTACTATAATATTACATTATTCCATTTAGCTGCAAATTTAACTTCTAAAACGAAAATCATCACGCTATCATCGTTAGGGAGCCAACCAGTCAATTATGACGTTTATATAAGAACGTCTATTTTATAGCTTATTCATCGAAGACCGCAGCACAGTGGTTTCGTAACTAGACTTTCATGTAATGTGAAGGTGGTTCAAATTCCATACGGCTCTCTTAGGAGAAATTTTTGTTCTATTTTGTCATCGTGAATAAGATTTTTTTATATATTTTTGCATGCTTACAATTTTTTTTTTATAAATCTACGTATATAATATATCTGTAGAAATTTTTAGTGAAGTGCGTATTATTAATTTTAGAAATCGATGTAGATAACTTTTATACATTTAAATTGTTGGAATTGGAACTTGATAATTGTCTTACTTAGGCTTTGTTTCATCGCAACGAAAGACAAACGGTATGAAATCAAAGTTTTCGAGAAGTAAAATATGACACCATAAGCAATTCAGATACTCGCAACGCCATCTAAAGACTCAAAGTAGAAATAATGATGACAATGACGGTTGAACTTCATATTAAATTTGATAGATGGCATTGCCTATTTTACGTAATTTTCTGAGTGGCAGAAGAATGGCCATCGCCCACGTTTACAGTTATGGTTAAACTGGTGTAAGACGAAGGCATTTTTAACAATCCTACTGCTTATTTTTATTATTTTTTTCCCATTATTGTAGCAAGCTAATTGACCGTGATTATTCAAGGGATACCATCCAAAGACGATAAAAGTAAATACCTATATGTATTTAATTATTCACTTTAAAATAACACGGCCACATTTTCGGAAGGGGTTACAGGGTACCTTGCGTTGGATGGTCCCCAGGTGTATCGATGACCTGGTGAGGTTCGCGGGAATCCGATGGATGAGAGGCTCACAGGACCGGTCATTATAGCGACACTTGGGGAGGTTTATGTCCAGCAGTGGACGTCTTTCGGCTGAAATAATAATGATGATGATGGCACCTTTTTTCTTTTTTTAAGGGTGGAAATCATCCAATGACTTCTCCCGCTCTGGTTGGAGCGGGAGGAAGTGTCAATCTTTTACTGACTAAAACTACACCTGTGTCTATAACTACGCGCTGTTGAGGATTGGGCTCGATCCGGTCAACTACAGGACGGCTAGCTACCCATTGCTCGACGTCCGGAAGCCCGCGTCTACCGTGATTGGTAGTCGGGGTCGGAATCTCGGCTCGGCGTGAGGCCGTTCGTTCCCTAACGCGTGCGGCCTCCGCCTTCGCTAGCATTAAGGCTTTGCAGAAGGAGGCGACCGCCTGCCATTACTCCTCGCTCTGGATCAGAGCCCGGCGCGAGAGGTCACTGACGCCGATTACCTCCACGAGGACACGGCGGTGCTCCGCCCTTGCAGGGCACATCTCCACTGAGTCCTCCGGCATGATGGCACCTTGCGGATTAATAATGGTGTGTTTTATTATTTACAGTCACTGCTTCATATAAAACGGGATCGAATGTGTTTTTCTGATCACAGTTCGACAACGTATAATGTATCTCAGATTCCTTGCTGCCTTACGTCGATATCTGGACGTTACCTCTTTGCAATGAGTGGTGACCAACACTGGAACAACCCTCTAAGGGAGGCCAGTCTCAGGGATAACACTTATCGGCTGCTACATTTGTTAACCGTAATTTCATTGTTTTATGGATAAGCTCAGGACTGTTGTGGGTGTTTCGAACGGTTTCTGTTGTGGGTTCGGTTGAAAGTACCCTGATATTACCATTTTGTGAATCGCCTGGAGGACTCGGTGTAGCATGCGGTGGAGGTCTATCCGTCTTGAGTGAACTGCCGTGTCCTCATAGAGGCAATCGCTGTCAGTAATTTCTCGGTTTGGCCATCAATATGCGAGTTCGATTGAACGGGGATACACGCGCACAAGTTTTCGCCGTAGTTCATTCATAAGTTGGAGACTCTTAGGTAGTTCCCACTATGGAAAATTCATTTGTCTTATATACGGGGATATTAATTAAATACACACCAAAATATCCTAGGTAAATGAACAAGTAATTCTAACGCTTAAAATGATCAAACTGCAATAATCAATGCAAGCATGCTCTCGCAAATTCTTCATAAGTACTGTTGTGGAAGAAGATAGTTGATGATTTATTTATTTATTTATTTAATCCTTTATGCACAAATGTACAGCGGCGGACTTAATGCCTGCCGGATGATGATGGTAGTTTTGGGATTCACTTAAGGCTTTTCACTATCAGTGCACGTTATCCAGCTGAAGGTCGGTGTCCCGATTATGCTCCTTCGTTTACCTCTATCAAAGCTGTCTAACTGCTTAAACTCTTCAGTGAAAAGTTATTGAGGCGAAAATTGTTATTGGAAATAACTCTTTCGATCAATCTTGCAGCCCTAGCAGACATCGGCCCTAGACGGCCCTATCCATTTGCTGAAATCTCTTTGAGTCGCGCGTAGAATACTACGCGCCGTCGATTCAGGACTGCTTTGACCAGACGGCCGGACAGCACCACCGCAATCCCGTGTTTGCAATGGCTGGGAATTGCCTTGCGGCTTCCAAGACCCGGAGCGTCCCTTGCTGCGACCGCTGAGGAGTCAGGATGTCCTATCCCTCATAGTTTCAGCCACCTTCTTTGATCGTAGTGCGTCACTGAAGGAGGCTACTGGTTGTCATTTTCTCCACCAATCGCCCACATAAGGACAAGGCGGCGCCGGCTCTCCGACCAAGCGGGACTGACTTCCACCGTATGCTCCATCGTATTCTCCGGGTGATTCGCACAATGGTGAGACCCGAGTGTTTCTTCCCGCTGAATTCGACACAGATACCTTCCGAAACACCCACAACCGGTGAGTCCTGCACAAAAAGAGGATGCCGTGACGCCTCTGTAGACACTTCTCAAAGACAGGCATTACCACTGCGATTTGATTGTGGCGTGCTCACTGTGGCGAGGGGTTAAAATCATATAATGTTGTTTTACCAGAACATAAACTAGAAACATACATAAACTAATGACTTTTCCCTTGGGGTAGGCAGAAATGCCAACTGCTACTCTTTCTATTCATTGACCTTCATACATCTGGATCTGGACGAGTACATAACATGTTTCCTGAAGGTAATTTGTGTTTTTAACCGACTTCTAAAAAAGGAGGAGGTTCTCAATTCGGATATTTTTACCTTTAACCGTTTTATGTTAAAGTACAATAAATTATTGTGATGCTTTCGGAATGAATTGCAAGCACAGAGTGATTGTACAGTTTTACGAACTTAACGCAGACGAAGTCGCGGGCAACAGCTAGTAGTTAATACAAATAAATAGCAATAGCAATAAAGCTTTGATTTGCTCTTCTCACTATGTTCTTAATCACCAGCGACTAAGTTTTGTTCATATTAGTGAGATAATAAAATAATGACATAATCAGCCTTTTAATGTTCCCACTGCTGGGACTCAGGCCTCCTCTCTAAGAGAGGGAATGGGCCATACCCGCGTGTATAGCCCATTCCCTCTCTTAGAGGCCCAGTGCGAGTTGGTGAATGTCACATGTCTTCGAATTTTTGGTTCTAGCACTTGGCCGGTTTCCTCACGATGTTTTCCTTCACCGTTTTTATTTTTTAGTGAGTGTTATATTAGGGAGATGGTCTTACTAAATATAAACAATTCTAAGTCACACAATAAACTCATAACCATCTTGTTTCCACATAATTAAAGTTGGAACTATAATTATGTAAAAACAAATTATTTATATTCTAACATGATGATTAAACAAGTGCCAAATGTAACAGATGTGTTACAAACGTACATAGCTACCCTGACTCGCACGCACAAGAAACTTAGCCAATATCAGATAAATTATTATAGTTGAGTACCTACATAATAATAATATTATAAGACCCAGTATTTTCACTCAATGTTCTGTAGTTCCACTCCTAATGTACTTAGACTTATACAAGAGCTATTGATTATAATAAAACAAAGTAAATAAAAAAACCTAATAAAAACATTTTCAACTTAAATTGAGAAATGAGTATAATAAAAGAAGTTTGAAAGTGGCGCTAGTGACTGAAAAGTTGAAGGGGTTTATTCACTCACTCAATGTAGTTTATCAGTTTTCACTGTTCTAAAAGTTATACAAAGCTATATTGTATTACACCTTCAGCATTAACAAAAGGCAACGTCTCGTAAATAATTAGGTAAATTATTATTCGCAGCGAGTTAATAAATCAGGGTAAGATGTTGTTGACTAGAACAACAAGAACTTCGAGTTTTAATTAAGCCACCTCAAAAAGAATGACTGTCAACAAATCACCTTAAGTTTGCTCTTTATTTCAAGTTTTGACTTTAGTGAAAAACTGATGAAGAATTTGAACAGTGGACGTTTTTTGACTGAAATGATAATCTAAAAACTTGACGAAGGTCAAAATTCTACCATATCAAACAAAGTAGATTAGATACTTCTTAACGTTAACGTAAAGTATAAATATTTTTCAATACATTTACTTGAAAACCCCCTCTTATCCCACCGCTTTTAGGCATGCAATAGACTGTTTTCCACTCTAGTGCAGAAACATGTGCGTGCTCTTCCCGCTACAATTTTATTACATTTATCATATCAGGCCGGGCGCGCGTCTTCCTCCAAGAGTCGCTGGTCTACCCCATTTTTTTTTGTAAGTATATTGAAAAAAGTCGTTTGATACACGTGTAAATTTGTCACTGCAGCCCTCGGCTCCATAACACACTCGCCTACGGCTGCGAATTCCGCCTCAGTCGCAATGACAAACTTTCTGCACTTGTATCAAAATGTACTATTTCATTGCTGTTTTGTAATTTAAACTCATATTTTGTCCTGATTTATTTTATGCATCTGTTCATAAAGAATTGAGTAAAATTTATGAATTAATATCGATTTATTTAATACGTGCTCAAACATTAATTTGTGCTCACGAATATAACCACTTCATTACCATAATGATGAAGCTCCATAGAGAAGTTTTCGTTGTCACTTCAGTTGTAAAATATATTCGCGAGCACGAAAATTTTCACATAAAGTTTTTCAATTAAATAAATTGTGCTTATAGTTAGCGGTTTTTTTTTTTATTGGGTGGGAAAATCATCCTAATGACATCCCCGCTCTTGGGCGGAGCGGGAGATAGTGTCAGACTCTTACTGACTAAAAACCCACTCCTGTTCCTTCGTTGCCTTCGTCCCAGGGCCCCGGGTTCCGCTTTCACACTACCCGTGGCCCCAGTAGGCTTCGACCCTGCTGGGCCCCTACGATTTGCTGACATCTCCTTGAGGCGCGCGTGGAACAATACGCGCCGTCGACGACTTGAGCTCGGTCCGGACGGTTACCGGACGGTCAGACGGCGAGCCACCCATTGCTCTCCGTCTGCAAGCCCGCGCTTACGGTGGCCGGAAATCGGGATCGGAATCCCGGCGGCGGTTGGAGCGTAAGGACCGTTGCCTCACGCGATCGGCCGCCTCCTTAGCTAGCATTACTGCTTCGCAGAAGGAGGCGACCGCCTGCCACTCCTCCTCGCTCCGGAGCATGGCCTGAACCAAGGCCCGGCGCGAGAGATCACCGCCGCCGATTGCCCCCACGAGGACACGGCGTTGCTCTGCCCAGGCGGGGCACACCTCCACCGTGTGCTCCACCGTGTCCTCCGGGTGGGCCACACAGTGGCGACACCCGGGCGTCGTTTCCGCACGAATCCGGTGCAGGAACCTCCCGAACTTACCGTGTCCGGTGAGGACCTGCGTCATGCGGAATGTGAGGACGCCGTGAGGTCTTTCCAACCACGCCTCAAAGAGGGGACTTACCGCCATTTTATAGTTAGCGGTGGAGAATAAGCGTACAACAATTTCTATCACTCAAAAAATTCTAAAGTTTACTAGGAGAAATTTTATACTTGAGTAAAGCTCGCCTTTGTACATGAATATTGAAATCTTTGTGCACTATGTTTTGTTTTAAATACAATAAAGAATTAAGAATAAATTCATGAAGCTAGAAGCCCAAAATGATATACAAAATTTTTCGTTAATTTTCTATTCAGATGCAAGCTACTGAAACAATCAAATATAAGTTTCAAAATTCTACGGTTGGAAACCCTCATCACTCCGACCGATCTTGTGCGTCTCGCATCAAGCGAACTCACACAACCTTCATCAGGCACAAGCACGAAAGTTCTGTCTAAACATACACACCTCACTTCATAATACATCTTTCTCATGAACACGTAATGTGTCTTCTCTTCATAAGTTCGGACACACTTGATACATGTACGTGACAGTTTATCACTCGCAGCCATTTACAACCGCTGGACGTTATTTATGAGTTACTATTATTGAGGAAGTGAGTGAGTTTGATAGTCCCTGGATACCCTTTTGTGCAGTCTGCTAGCGACAGAGAAATATTGATACTGGCAGGTGCTACCTTATTTCGGATGCCATTTATAAAGGCCGGCGAAAAAATAAAGAAAAAAAAGAAAAGTATTGCAGTTCCACTAGCAAATTAATTTTTCACTAGAGCTATCAAGAGCTAGTCAAGTCTAGTCAAAGTCAAAAGTTTTTTATTTCACATCTGACATTTTATAAGTGCACTTATAAAATGTCAGAAGCTAGTGCACGGTTCCAAATTGGTCGTTTCCTATGGAGAAGAACCGGCAAGAAACTCCATGGTTACTCTTTTTAAAAAAAAATATGTTACAATATTTCTATATTACAGAATAAGTAGATATTATGTAAGGACAGTGTAGACTGGTCAATATTGTACTAAAAAGTACAATAAAAATAATCATAAAAAAAGTAACCTAAGAATTCGCGGAGTCTACAGTGTTCTCACATTCACATTATAAAAAGAGGCTATATTAATAAAAGCAAGTAAAATAAATAATTACAATCATTAATAAATTATACGTTAACAAAATAAATAATAATAAAAATAAATATTGCAAGAGCAATGTGTTAGAAAGAAAAGAAGTATATATTACAACAAATGTGGAACCTTGTCATTAGTCAATTAGTTTAGTGTTTTTTTTTAAGTAATTGGGCCGGAATATGGCGTGTGTTAGAGCAAATTCCATTTAGAGGAATTTTCACGGATCACTAGCGACCAAAAGCGATCGCAATCCATACCACTGAAGATATAAGATCGTTCGACCGTGAGCACAAATACACTGGGGCTGCCTGATAGAAATCTGTTCGATTTTGAAACAGAAATTATCAGTACATTTCTAAAACCATGTCCGATAAAGCATTTCTTAGCTGCCAGTGGCTTGATTCAATTTCTATTTTTAATTAGTTTTTTTTTTACTTATTATTACTTATCTACATTGTGCTCACATATTAGTCATTTCCTTTCTCTCTAACACTATCTTGGTTCTACGTGATTTAATTTCTTCCACCGACCATATTTTCTTTCTTTTTCTCCTTTACTTCTTGTTTTGCGTCCCTTTTTTAATGAAGTTGTGTAACATATTATAATTTGTATGTATATATTTATAGTTATGTACCGTGTTTTACATATATAGATACTGATCAATTTGTTAGCAGTACACCGCAGACTACCCCCTGTATTATTTTAAGTTCTTGCGATCCATCCTAAGGTTATCTGGAAGATATCGCTGTTAGCGATAAGACTGCCATCGTACCCATAGATTTAAGTTTATGTACAAGTTGTGTTACTTTTATTTATTTATTTATTTATTTAAACTTCATGTACAGTGGTGGTACATAGGCGGACTTAATCCCACAAAGCATTCTCTACCAGTCAACCATTGGGTTAAAAAAACAACACTGTGGTAGGTGTACACAATAAATAAATAACAGATATTTTTGAAATAGAATGTAGTAGGTATCATTAAATTAAGTGGCTTATAATAATAAAATACGTATATATGCTAATAAAATAAACTAATAAATACTATGATACATAAGAAATTATTCTAATTACGAGAACTTAAAATATAGCAATTATGACGAAGACCGAACTAAGATTGAGAGAACTTCAAGTAGTAGTTCCGAATTTTACGCTTGAAGGAAAATTTACTTTCAGCTTTTTTGATGTCAAGGGGAAGCACATTCCAGAGTTTTATGGTAGAGACAGTGTAAGAATTAGCCATAAACCCAGTACGGTGAGAAGGAATATGAAGAAGTATGTTTTTGGATGCTCGAAGGTTGAGATTATGAGAGCTGCCCAGTAATTTAAAATATTGTTTCAAGTAATCAGGAGCACACGGATCGTTCATAATAGTGAAGAGCGTGCAGAGGGATCTGAGGGATCTCCTGTGGCGGATAGGCAGCCATTTAAGCTGAGAACGGAAGGAAGAAATATGATCATATTTACGAAGGCCAAATATAAAACGAATACAGTTATTGAGAAGTCGATCCAATTTGTTTAGAAGTTCCTGGGATAGATCAGAGTAACAAACATCAGCATAGTCAATTATAGGCAAGACAAGCGATTGGACCAAAGTGGCTTTAGTGCTTGATGGAAGGAAATTCTTGAATCTATAGAGAGATCGCAGCGTGAAGGTGACCCTCTGGCTAACCTGAGCAATATGCTTATTCCAGCTTAACTTATCATCGATATATAAGCCAAGGTCTTTAACGTGTGGCGAGAGAGGGATAACTGTATTGCCGAAAAGAAGCGGCAGTAGTCGGCTAGTGTCCAAGCTACGTAAAAAGTATAAACTGCCAATAAGAATAGCCTGGCATTTACTAACGTTGACAGTAACCCCAAATCTGCTTGACCAATCACTAATCGCCAAAAGATCAGCATTTATTAGTGAGATACAGTTATCGAGATTGTCAAGGTCAGTTTGCGCGTAGAGCTGTAGATCATCAGCGTACAGATGGAAAGAGCATTTGAGGATAGCAGTGATGGAATTAATAAACAAAGAAAATAAGAGTGGAGAGAGTATGCCGCCTTGTGGAACGCCGGTTAGCAGGTCGCACCATTCAGAAATCTTCTGATCAGCACGTACAGCTTGCTGACGACCACGAAGATATGATGAGAACCAATCCCGTGCCAACGAAGAAATCCCAATTTGAGACAAAATGGCCAAAAGGATGTCGTGATCAACGGTATTAAAAGCGTTGGAGAAATTTATTAAAACTAACACCGTTAACTTCGAGTTCTCCAGTCCATTTCTGACGTCTTCTGTAACTTTAAGCAAGGCTGTGGCTGTACTGTGGCCAGGTCGAAAACCTGATTGGAATGGGGATAACAGTTTATTCCTAAACACAAAGGATGATATCTGCTACTTTCGTGGTGTACAATAAAGTTATAGGTATTCTATTCTATTCTACTCTATTCTACTCTATTCTATTCTATTCTATTCTATTCTATTCTATTCTATTCTATTCTATTCTATTCTATTCTACTCTACTCTATTCTATTCTATTCTACTCTATTCTATTCTATTCTATTCTATTCTATTAGAAACGATAAGAAATATGTAACCAAGTCTCATGTAACTCATAATATGATTTAAAAGAGTGTTAATGGAGTTTCTTGCACGTTCTTCTCCATATCTACGCTTTGGAACGTGCAATTTAGCTTCAGTTTTATTTTGATTGACCGACATTTTGACTATTTCAAAGTATCTGTAATCGGTTTGTTTGAAATAAACGTTTCTGATTTCTTCGTTCACGATTTATGATCGAGCTTTTTTAATTTTTATGCAATACAAAGGTAACGTACAAGGGCGGACATGTTTCTTGATAGACAACTAGTAGTTTTATTCTCCACTTCTCAATAAATTTCAAATGTCATTAATGTGAAACAAAATATACGTAAAACGTAGGCAGCAGCACTCATTTTTGTATTATTTACATTCCTGCATTACGGGGTATTTAAGACCTCGTTTAAAAACTATCACTATGGCAGGGTCTAATATGCTCCTGCATATTAGAACCCGTAACTTTTAAGTAACTAAAAGCTTTTTTTGACTAAGTGTGGTACGAGGTCAAAGTGACCCCGTATTAAAGTAGACACACTACATTTTGTTTTAATAGGTCATCTTAGACATATATTCATCTCTATTCTAAACTCAACCAAGTCGAAGTTATGGCCTCCACATGGCAGAGACAACTTTTCTTAGCCGCGCCATATGGAAGACACATACGAGGCCTATTAGACCTCGTTCTGCACTGAACGTGTTAATATCTAACATCGCTAGTGTTAAATTGAATTATAATTTACTAAACTGAAGTGCCAGAGCATGAAATTTTGTAATTTATATCAACCAAAACAAAGCGTGACACATGGTAATAAACATCAAACACGGCATTGCGTCTCTCTCACGAAATTAAAATTCGATTATTCGCCCATTTTAATTTCATTTTTATCTAAATCAGCGTTCAGAATTCAATCATTCAAATGCCAACATAAAAAAGTCAATTCTAATTTCGCAATTTATCGCTTCAAGCGTTTGGGTGGTGATTCTACAAAACCTTTTTTATTCAAAAAATAATAATCGTGTATTGTTTCAGATCAAGAGCAAGTCTCGATAGAATCGATTATCGACATCAAACAGTCTGTTGAATTATGTAGCAAGTTCTGTTATTCTTTGTAACATAAAAGTATCAAAGAGACTTTTATTCGTGTCAAGAAGTAACATTTCAAAATACGAATATTTTCCAGCACCTACTCATGGTATACACTTTATTTCATACTAGCTCTTGCCTGCGGCTTCACCCGCGTACATAAAATAAAACATATCGCACCCCCGGTGCGACACTGTCACTTTTGCAAAAAATGCAAAAATGAGTTAAATATCTAAAAATTATTCTAAAGCACCCCTTTACTTGGTGCGATAACGTAAGTTCAAAAAAGGGAAATTGAGGTTATTGTGTAAGCTGTTCATCTCACCTATACATTCTTAAGTCATTGTTTTGTGATGTGTCAAAGTTTTAAATGTTTCTCCTGAAAAACTACATTTTTGCATAAGTGACAGTGTCGCACTGGGGGTGCGAATGTCACTCAGGAATAAAGCAACTTTTTATCGATGAAAAAAATTTAGCAATCGGACCAGTATTTTCAGAGATTACCTTCTACAAACATAAAAACAAAAGCCAACCTCATATTTTATTAATAGCAAAAGCCATTTAAGTTCGTCTACGTGTAACATCAAATATCAAGTCAATTAAAATCTGGTCATTCAATTTGAAATGAAACTAATAAGTACCTAGTCCACTCAAGACAACTGCTTTTGATTACGATAACTACATTTGCTTGTCCGTATTGGCGCTACCCAACTTTGGACACTTGCCAAAGACGAAAACCGGTATCTTAGAGTGCCATTACAATTTTTACTGCGGTTTCAATAAAACTAATCGCCTGAGAGATTCTGCGACAAGCAGAATTTAAAGCATCTCATTTTCTTTGCATTTTTTTAGGGTTCCATACCACAAAAAGAAAAAAATGGAACCTGTATAGGATCACTTTGTCGTCCGTCCGTGTGTCTGTCTGTCTGTCTGTCAAGACCCTTTATCTCGGGAACACGTGGAGGTATCGAGTTGAAATTAAAACCATATATTTAAGTCAGCGGATTCTTGAAGCTGTAAAAAAATCGAATTTGTAAGCTAACGATAAAAAAACGATACTTCGGTTTATGTGGCAAAAAAACGTACATTTCGACAATCTCGAGGAAATCAAAATTTATAGGGTACTTCCCGTTGACCCAGAATCCTGAAATTTGGCATAGAGCAGTGTCTTATAGCACAAATAATACATATATACGTCACAATTTTTTATTGCGTTTCGTAAAAGTTTTCCAAGACCCCATTCCAGAATTGAACTATTACCATAGGTAAATTTGTACGGAACCCTCAGGGCGCAAGTCCGACTCGCACTTGCCCAGTTTTTTTTATATGTAGCCTCTTTTTTATAATGTGAATGTGAGAACACTGTGGACTCCGCAAATTCTTAGATTACTTCCTATTACGACTCACTTTTTATTATGATTTATTGTACTTTTGAGAACAATGTTGACTGGTTTACACTGTCCTTACATAATATCTATTAATACTGTAATATGGAAATATTGTTAGAACAACATTTTTTTTTAAAAGAGTAGCCATGGAGTTTCTTGCCGGATCTTCTCCATAGGTAACCACCAATTTGGAACCGTGCACTAACTTTTGTCGTTTTATAAGTGCCCATGTAGGCCTATGTATAATATAAACATTTGAATTTTGCATCTTACAAAGACTGAATTCTCTTTGTAATCGGTAAATAATCGAGATTAGCGAATTATGCTATTTATCTAATAATTCAGTGACAAGATTTTGCCATACTAATAAAAGTCCCTTGAATACGTAAAAAAAAAACATCGAATAGATTTTAACTCAAAAAAATAACGATATTATAAAAAATCAAAATATAGGCAAGTCATAGTCACGTACGACCCTTCTTGGAACTTATAAATTGGTTATGACTATATTTCTCTATAGAACAGTGGTGGCCGAGTGGTAATGGCCCCGACTTACAAGTTGTAGATCGTGGGTTCAAACGCCGTATTACTTTGTGCAATTTATTTCATCACCACTGTACTCAAAACGGTGAAGAAAAACATTGTGAGGAAACTGGCAAATCCTAGAACCAAAAATTTGAAGATATGTGACATTCATCAACCCGCACTGGGTCCGCGTTGTGGATTACGGCCCATTCCTTCTCCTAGAGAGGAGACCAGAGTCCCAGCAGTGGGAACATTAAAATGGTAATTATGCTATGCTGTGCTCCCACGTAAAAAGAAGGCTGCGGATTGTACGATATTCCTTTATCGTTTGCAAGTAACTAAGTAACTAAATTATTTCAATCTTTCTCCTCTAGCTAAATGGTGAACAATAATGTTTATGATGTTTCCAGGTTCTCAAGTGACTCTAGAACCGGCTCGTAGTGTTCTACGCGCGCCTCAAGAAGATGTCAGCAAAACTGTAGAGGCCCAGCAGGGTCGAAGCCTACTGGGGCCATGGGTGATGCGAAAGAGAACTCCGGGGCACTGGAACGATAGCAAAAAAGGAACAGGAGTGGGTTTTTAGTCAGTTAAAGTCTGACACTGTCTCCCGCTCCGCCCAAGAGCGGATGTCATTAGATGAGTTTTCCACTGAAAAAAGAAGGTGACTCTAGAAGCCTTACAGTAAGTAAGGCACTTTATTGTCACTTTTGTTTTGTCTTCCTATTGAGGTAATAATTTCTGAAACATATATTAGTTTTTAACACAAAATGTATTGTTAAAATACATGAAATAAATTCAGCTCATTAAAATCGCTTATTTAAAAACACTTCATCAACGCACGGCCTAACACAACGAATGATGGTTTGTTCTCGCTCGTCGTTGGCAGGAGTTGTTTTTTTATTTCATTCAGTAAACCAAACAGTGCGTCACCCACTTAGTATATTTTGCGGCCTTTAACGTGAAACCCTCGTTTTTCATTCATGTTCTCTTGTTTTACTGGCAGCTTCTGACTTGTGTGACCTCTTTTGAGACGATGCTTTATAGGTGAGCAAATGTTTAAATAATATGAATACTTAACTAGTTTTGCTAAGAATGTAAGGATTCAGGTGTTGTGTTCTGATACTATATTAAATGTAAATTGCTTTTTGGCATGACTCTTATGCAATGTTTTCTCTCTTTTTTTCAATTTAATTGGCTTTTTTAATGTTATTAAATATTTATGTACGTTTTTTTTTTTATTTATCGTATTGATATTTCTTTTTATGTGCTTGTATGGATCGTGAGGACTAAAATAAATAATTATTACTATTATTTATACAATTATGGTTTTGTAAAACCGTGTGAAAAAGTTATTGCAACGCTGGTACGCAAAGGGCAAGTGAAAAACACAGACGGATTTTAGTCATTAATAATTTAACACGCCCTCTCACTCCACCCAAGGACGGGAGAATTGATACAATGATTTCTCACCTCAAAAAATGCATTTATGATTACTGCAGAGAGTTAATATTGACAAAATTATAGGATTACACATGAAACAATTTTTGCACACAATTTTATGAACCAAAACCTTCAGTTCTGATTGCTGTTAGTTGCGGTACCCTAAAGTATAACCTATGTAGCGTGCAAGTTATATTGAGTTCCTATAGAATAACCATTACAACGATTTATAGCTAGAGTACATCTCATGACAATTTTATTGAGTCCAAACACGGCTAGGATATGTACATTCTTTTATTACGGAGTTCCCGTGCCTACATCTAGCAGCTTTGGACTCAGTGGAAAGGCGTGCGAAGAGGCTAATTGGGGATCCAGATTTGGTTAAGTCCAATCTTCAAAGCCTCGAGCACAGGCTCAGGGTAGCCAGCCTATCGGTATTTTACAGGTTACATTTTGGAGAGTGTGCGAGGGAATTGCATGACTTGATTCCACCATCTCCTTTCTACCATCGGACAACCCGACGAACGGCGAGTATCCACCCTTACATTGTTGAAACTTCAACAGTCCGGATTAAGCGTTTCGCTTCGTCGTTTATACCGCGTACATCGAAGGACTGGAACAATTATTTGCCTGCTGCGGTCTTCCCATCCAACTATAATTTAGGTGTCTTCAAGGCTAGAGTGAATAGGCTCTTAATAAACTAGTGCGCCTGACCATCAATGATTGCATCTCCGCTTACCATCAGGTGGGATCGCAGTCAAGCACTGGTTTATATCAATTTAAAAAAAAAACATTCCGGCTCCGTCATCAGATCAGTTAGACAGCGATTTATGGCCATAGTGCAACTTATAAAAATTCTTATAAGCTCAAAAACTCCCAGGATGTTTTCTTTTTCTGATTTATATTACTATATCTGTATTTAGATTACTATGTCTGCGTGCCTCCCTTCCGGCTACATCATGGGATTCGCATGTCACTTTTGAGCTAGGTAAGGCATTCGATATTAACCTAATTATCAAGTATTGCTGAACTTAGCCAGATCAGTTCAACGTTTTCAATTATAGCTATAGTCTGGAACATTGCCAGATGAATAGTACGAGTATAATATGGCCACTATACTTACACATGGTATCATCTATACTGAGTTCTGCAGTCGTTACAGTATCTGATATTGAAGGGGTCCTTTATCAAAGTCCTCTTGATAGATGTAAGGGATAAAAGCTATTATTTTTGCTTTGGGTTTCTCTGAGTTTTCAATATCCCGTTGGGTTTCTCGAAAACAAAAGATGGAGAAATATTTCTTGATTCTGAGTTAGCATTTCTTGATCCTATAAGTAACGGAAGGCTTTTTCTTCAAATCTTTTTATTCAGTTGAGTAGCTAACAGATAAGTAGTTGATACTTATGTGTTGTAGAGGCTTCACATTTGTCCTGAGAGGATTAATGTCTCGTAATACATAAAGTAGCTAAAAAATAAAAAATAAAGCCTGTTATGCTGAAAAGCTCACCGCCGTGTCCTTGTGGGGGCGATCGGCGGCAGCGATCTCTCGCGCCAGGCCTTGGTACAGGCCATGGTCCAGAGCAAGAAGGAGTAGCAGGCGGTCGCCTCCTTCTGCGAAGCTGTAATACTAGCAAAGGAGGCCGCCGATTGCGTGAGGTCCTCACGCCCCAATCGCCGCCGTGATTTCAATTCCGATTTCCCGCTACCGTAGGCGTAGGCTTGCGGACGGCGATCAATGGCTTGCCGTCCGATCGTCCGGTAACCGTCCAGATCGAGCCCAAGTCGTCGACGGCGCATACTGTTTCACGCGCGCCCCAAGAAGATGTCAGCAACTGTAGGGGCCCAGCAGAATCGAAACCTACTGAGGCCAAGGGTCTGATTCTGAAAGGAAGACTCGGTCCTGGTACGAAAGGCAACGGAGGAACAGGAGTGGGTTTTTAGTCAGTAAAAGTCTGACACTATCCCCCGCTCCGCCCAAGAGCAGTGTCAGAGTGTCATAATAACGTAAAAAAAAAACAGAAAAGCACAATTGAAAAGCGAGCCAAGAAGATCATTGGCAATGATGCACTTGTCGAGTCAAAAGTCTTGAGCATCGACGCCAATGATCTTCGTGGAGTATGCTTTGGAATTGTACAATTTAATTCCACCAAGTCCGTTCCATCATCGGACCACTAGATGTACGACGTCGCGCCACTGGTACATGGTGTACATCCAATCCACATGTACAAAGCGTTTTGGGAATGCGTACAGCTAAGGAGTAGAATTACCTGCCGGAGTCTGTTTATTGATAGCTACAAGCTACGACTCTTTGAGTCAAGAGTGTATAGGTTATTTCCAGGTAAGCGTGCTCCATCGTTGGCCACATCGTCGTTTACCATCAGATGAGATAGTGGTTAAACGCAAGCATTTAAAAAAAAATTAACTTCGCAAACTAATCCGATCCAAGTTATCTTTATAATAGTATCTATTAACCGATCTGTGCCAAATAGAACGTGTTGTTGTGACTTAATAATAAATGTATTGATACAACCCAGTCCGTCGCAAATGGATTAAACAACTCCAAGTAATTTGTTACCGCGAATACATTTGTACACGTAGTAAACTTTAATGTAAATTCTTGTTTCGATAAACCACTGGATTGGTTATCATTAATTCGAAATTACTTCGAATTAATATGAACAGTTTAAACCACAATCACGAACGGATTTATAACTTACAACGGAGGATCATTTAACTTGAACCCTAAATATTATTTTATAACAAACTCAATTTGAAAAATAAACCATTTATCCGCTTGAGTCGGATTGGTCTTATTATTATTCATTTTCTGTTTTTCATGTCCTATTCGCCAGGGTCGTATGTTTGCGACTGGGTATTAAATCTCGTTTATGTATCTGTCAAACAGAAACTGACGTTGATTCTCGCTCAGTGTAACACTCAATTAACACTTGAAGAAAGAAATAAAAAAAACATTTATTTGTGAGTAGTACAGGACATCATCATCTTCCTGCCCTTGTCCCATCTTATTTGGGGTCGGCGCAACACGTTTTTTTCTTCCATTCTATCCTGTCAAAAGTCATACTATCACTAACTTCCTTTTCTTTCATATCACTGTTCACACAATCCATCCATCTTTTCTTTGGCCTCCCTCTCCCTCTCCACCCATCCACATGTATACTCATAACTCTTTTAGTAACATGTGTTTCATCTCTCCTCTTTACATGACCATACCAAGACAAACGATTCCCCTTCAACTTTTCAGTGAGTATTACAGGACAAAAAATAATAAAATAAGAAGTAACTAATCTATAAGGTGTTAAAAAATTAAATTTAAGAATTTCGAGGGGACATTGTACTCCTCGCGAAAAAAAATCAGCTGTTCCCTATGTTTATGTTGGCATAACTGGTCAAAATAAATGGAGCAGCTGATTTTTTTTTCTATTTCAAGTTTGTTCCCATAGTAAAAGTTCATAAGTTGTTCATAATGAAGCGTACAATGTCCCCCCGAAATTCTTAAAGTTATTTTTTTAAAACCTTATATAAATTGAAAGAATATGTGATCCCAATCCAATATCCATACTCAAGTAACCCCTAACTCTCGATTGTATCGTCTATACATATAATAAAACAGTAAAATTCTTTTGTGATGGTATTAATTGGCGCAAAAACTACTGAACCGATCCTGTTCAAATTTTGCATACATAATCCTTATAGGTCAGGGCAACTGATAGGCTATAAACTATCACGCTATTTGCTATGTGGGGTGAGCAATAATCTAAAATGTAGGTATTGAACGACATTTGCCGCGAGTTCAATTCCCAGCTACAGTTAAAAATTTTGACATTATTTTGTCTTATTTTTTGTATTAAAATAGCTTTTACCATTTTTTCAAAATAAAATTGACATTTCTATTCGATATCTTCTAAATATTTTGTAAAAACTAATCAAAACACATAATAAAATCAAAGCGACGAGTAAAATCACGTACTATAATGTTACATTATTCCATTTAGCTGCAAATTTAACTTCTAAAACGAAAATCATCACGCTATCATCGTTAGGGAGCCAACCAGTCAATTATGACGTTTATATAAGAACGTCTATTTTATAGTTTATTCATCGAAGACTGCAACACAGTGGTTTCGTAACTAGATTTTCATGTAATGTGAAGGTGGTTCAAATCCCATACGGCTCTCTTAGGAGAAATTTTTGTTCTATTTTGTCATCGTGAATAAGATTTTTTTATATATTTTTGCATGCTTACAATTTTTTTTTTATAAATCTACGTATGTAATATATTTGTAGAAATTTTTTGTTAAGTGCGTATTATTAATTTTAGAAATCGATGTAGATAACTTTTATACATTTAAATTGTGTGGAACTTGATAATTATTTTACTTAGGCTTTGTTTCATCGCAATGAAACAAAGCATATGAAAGACAAACGGTATTAAATCAAAGTTTTCGAGAAGTAAAATATGACACCATAAGCAATTCAGATACTCGCAACGCCATCTAAAGACTCAAAGTAGAAATAATGATGACAATGACGGTTGAACTTCATATTAAATTTGATAGATAGGTGCCTATAAAATTTGAAAAGTTTCCTCGATTTCTCCAGGGTTCCATCATGAGATTCTGACCTGATAAGGACCACCTGGAAAGTATATTATATCGAACAAAAAGGTATTTTACAAATCGGTTCAGGCGTCTTTGAGTAATCGAGACATACACAAAAAAAAGCAAGGTTTCCTTTTATAATGTAAGCGAGCACTAAGAGAGGATTTTCCAACATTCATCCCCTAAAAGGAAACACGGGTTCAAAGTTTCATCATCATCATCATCATTTTAGCCGAAAGACGTCCACTGTTGGACATAGGCCTCCCCCAAGCGATACTACAACGACCGATCCTGCGCGTCCCGCATCCATCGCACTCCCGCGACTCTCACCAGGTCGTTCGTCCACCTTGTGGAAGGCCAACCAATTTTACGTTTTCCGTTGCGCAGTCTCTACTCTAAAACCTTTCGGCCCCATCGACCATCCGTTCTACGAGCAATGTGCCCTGCCCACTGCCACTTTAGTTTGGCGATTCTTCGGGCTATGTCGGCGATCTTGTTTCTCCTGCGGATATCTTCATTCTTTATGCGATCACTCAAGGAAACTCTGAGCATCTTAAACTCTTTGGGTGACTGTAAGCCTTCTGATGAGGCCCATTGTAAGCAACTATGTTTCAGTACCATATGTCATCACTGGCCACACGCACTGGTTATAGCCTTTCGTCTTGAGATACTGTGGTATGTTGGACAAGAAGATACCGCGCAGTTTCCCGAACGCTGCCCAGCCGTTTTCAGTTACGTCACAAAAAATTTTTTTTTTGCGATTCAGAAAAATCTTCGTAACTCAATTCGGGAATTGAACTGTTTTCATCGGTCAGTTTGTACGGAAACCTCAGTGCACAAGTCCAACTCGCACTTGACCCGTTTTTTTTTAAACTTCAACTGATTTAATATCTGTAATCTTTGAGGCCAAATTACAGATATTAAAGTTTAGTGTTATTAAAGTTTAGTGAAGAGATTAAAGTTTAGTGGATTTACGAAACTACCATATCTGGCTGTCAAAGTTTGATTTAAACTAAAATATTACGATTTATATTACAACGTAAAACTGTGCTAAAGTTATACTTACAGATTTCCCTAAGGAAAGAGAGTGAAACGAAATTCGGATTCAGATTAATAAAAGTACTTGAAATGATTTTACACTTTATTTGATTTTTGTTCTTAAAGATTCAATCTTATTGCCTTACGACTTAGTTATATGAAATGTTGTTTTTTTTTTTTAAGTACATCAAAATAGTAATAAGTAATAGGAATATATATATAAACTAAAATAATAATATTTAAAAACGGGTAGAAAAAAAAATTCATTGAAATTCAAGAATGTCGTCATCACATCGATATCAATGGGAAAAGTGCCCAGAACTTGCAGCAGCCGCCCCAGCACAGCTTACCGTACTCAGAAGATAAGATGGTGCAAGGGTGTTCGACACATGTTTTTTTTTTTTATTGGGGGGAAAATTATCTTATGATAGTGTCAGACTTTTACTGACTAAAAACCCACTCCTGTTCCTTCGTTGCCTTCGTCCCAGGGCCCCGGGTTTTCACACTACCCGTGGCCCTAGTAGGCTTTGACCCTGCTGGGCCCCTACGATTTGCTGAAATCTCCTTGAGGCGCGCGTGGAACAGTATGCGCCGTCGACGACTTGGGCTCGGACCGGACGGTTACCGGACGATCGGACGGCGAGCCATCCATTCCTCGCCGTCCGCAAGCCCGCGCCTATGGTGGTCGGAAATCGGGATTGGAATCCGGACCCGTAAGGATCGTTGCCTCACGTGATCGGCCGCCTCCTTTGCTAGCATTACTGCTTAGCAGAAGGAAGCGACCGCCTGCCACTCCTCCTCGTCGTCGCTCGTCTCTGGTCCGGAGACCATGGCCTGCACCAAGGCACGGCGCGAGAGATCGCCGTCGCCGATTGCCCTCACGAGGACACGGCGTTGCTCTGCCCAAGCGGGGCACACCTCTACCGTGTGCTCTACCGTGTCCTCTGGGCGGACCACACAGTGGCGACACCCGGGCGTCATTTCTGCACGAATCCGGTGCAGGAACTTACTGAACTTACCGTGTCCGGTGAGAACCTGCGTCATGCGGAAGGTGAGGACGCCGTGAGGTCTTTCCAACCACGATGTCGACACATGTTGCATCCCACACCAAAACCCTACCTAACTTCCAGGGCATTATGGTCATCCCCTCGTCGCGTGCCAAGCCATTGGGTTCTAGAACAGCCGGCACCCCGGCGGTGACAAGGGCTTGACGGATGATGTCATTAATACTGGCGTGCCTAGCTATCCGACCAACGCTCCTATTGCAGGATAGGCCATGGTGTCCGAGGCGGTCGTCTGCTTCACCGCATTGACACTGATGTGGAGCTCCACTAGGAATACCCAGTCGCAGGTATGTAGCGATCCGGAAGGTGATATTTTATTACAAACTAGCCATACCCCACGGTTTCATGCGCATCCTTGGTTACTTTTCCAGTTCATTTATAGCATGATGTTATATAGTCTTCCTCAAGAAATGGGTTAGCCAATACTAAAAGACTTTTTCATTTCGAACCAGTGGTTCCTAATGCAAGGCAAGTTTGTAGTTGAAAGGTATGTAAGTATATTATTAAGTATGTTTGTTATTTCTTCACGCTCAAACAGCTGAACGGACTTAGATGAACTTTGGCACACTGGTAGACTACATCCTAGAATAGAACATACAATAATTTTAATCCCAAGGGTATGCCCTGAGACAATTTTCTTCTTTGACGTGGGCGAAGCCCTTGGCTGCAGTTAATATAATTATCAGATTCAAACTTTTGACCAAAGTATTGCGACCTGAGCATATACTAAATTATAATTATCACCTAACTTCCAGCTCATCATTCAGGACAATATTATGGTGCTGTAAAGTTTACACGTGGAACAGAAAAAATAAAACAGAGTTATAACTGGACGCGCCCTGTTTATAGCCTTCGTTCACAAGTAGAACATTATAAATAGCTCACATTCTGCTGACCCCTGACTCGGTAACTGATGCGATGTTCATGTGGACGAGCTGCAATTAGCATATCGTTATAAAACCCACACATTTGAATTTTATTGATACCGTGTAATGGCGCCGTGTGTCATCTGTCAACTGTGGATAGCATTGTTGAGTGGAAATGTTTGTAGAGCTTTTGCACGTGACGCTAATACGGAAATGTTACCAGAGCGTTCTGTTAATTGGTTATTTTGTGTATTTATCTACACTCCTGCACCAATTTTATAGAGGATATCTTTGGAACTACTAAACTGATTCTATACTTCTCCTCCCTTCTCTTCACCAGTAAGAAAGCTCCGCCTCCGATTCCTTTGTTCTGACCACGTGACTAAGCATTATGATGACGTCAGAACAAAGGAATCGGAGGCCTGGGCTACTCGAGGCGTTCGACGCAGCGAAACGATCGTAACTTGGCTAAGGGGGACACTTCATACTGAGACGTGACGCGGCGCGATAAGCGACTCAAAATATAACTTCATTTACTACAAGAAAGATTCATATTTCAGTTCGAAATGGTTCGCATCGCAGCGCTGCGTGGTGCAACGTATTCTGAATTGTCAAAATAAAATTTGTATCTTTTCATGTAGTAAATAAAGTTATATTTTGAGTCGCTCTTCGCGTAATAATAATAATAATAATTATTTTATTTTCAGGCATCAGAGGCCCATAGATAAAATACATAAAATAATCTTAAATAATAATACACTAATACATATTGTAAAAACAATGCTTATTTAACTAAAATTAAACACGTAATGTAGTCGGCGTCGTGTTGCGCTGCGTGGTGTCGCATAACCGTCCTCGGAAACGTCGGTATACGACACCTTTCGGCCAGAAGTCCTCTTTTAAGACGGTCTGTAGCTGTTGGGTTGGAACTCGTACCACGAACGACTTGAAGTTGACGTCGTGGCGCGCCTCCAACCTTACTACCCTCAGAGTCCAGTTGGTCTTCACCTTCAAATACTCCACGACTTCCTCAACCTTCGTGTAGTGATGCAGGCGCGAAATGTATAGCTGCGTCGTAGGCACAGCAGGACGCAGCAACATGTTCGGACCACTCGGAATGAAAAAAAAAATAATATAATAATAATGTCGCGATTCGTCGCGTCTCGGAGAGAACTGTCCCTTAACAAAATCTTTGAAAGCCCAGTTACCGTAACTAGTATACCACATTTTTAAAATTAGTTACTAAAAGTTAGGCCACACAAAACCTGATATATATTTTATCATTGCCTCCACGTCGCCATCTACCAGATTTGCTATAGTTTTCAAAAAGGGAAAACTAAAAAACTAAAATATTTTTTCCTACTGTGGCGTCACTTTACGTAATAAAGTAGCAGAATTGTTCTCACGGCACATCATAGAGAAATGAGTGCTTTGTAAGAGTTTAAGTGTACCAGTAACAACTAACAATGCCGCCATAGCTAAAGTTTATCGCTCATTAACAAAATGCTGAGGAGACATTAAGGGTCACCGCACACGTGCCACCGGCCACAACCACAAAACGCCGCCACTGGCATATTTCCTAAAGTTTTCATACATTCTATATAAATTCGCCGCACACGTTTGACGCCGGTGGCTGCAACACGCTACAAATCGCCGCTGCTCGCTTCTTGTGACCCGCACTGGCCACTAAACGCTGATACAAAAGGCCGTCACACGCCACTCGCGTATTTTAACCTTCTTCGTCAGAGTCCATTATGATACTGCTCGTATGGGTTAAAAAGTAGCAGCCACCGGCCACAAGTGGCTGTCGCGTGCTTCAGCTCCCTTTGTAGCCGCTTCTAGCCTCTCGTAGCGGTGTTTGTCTCTGTGGCACGTGGCTCATGTGCGGCGACACTAAGGTGTAGCGCTAAATAAAGGCGTTTAATTGTTCGCTGACGCTCTTACAACTTTCTTGTGAGATAATTATCTTCTAGAGTTTTAATAGTTTTAGCGCTTTATTTTGAGCACGTCTTCAAAAATAAAGTGGAATAACGTACAAACATTAAATAAACTGGGTTTTACTCTTCAATTTCAAGCATTAAATTATAGCTATTATATTTTTAAAGACCCTAACATAAATTTTTAGTTTTTACTAACACTATTATACGGATTCATTGTGATCTGAAATAAAATGTTTTTATTATTGTTTTATTTCGGAGTTTTTATGCCCATCTTGCATCATCAGATAAACTCGATAGTACCTTATAGCCAGAGTGCATCTCATGACAATTCTAATAATCCCAAACACGGTTAGGTTACGTTTATTTATTACAGATTTCCACTGCCTACCTTCCAGCTTTATCATCAGATCAGTTCAATATATCCCCTCCCCCTCTTCCTTCAGTCAGTCATCGACTACACGTATAAACAAAGTAATTTTACTTGTTACGACAGTTCTGCTGTGATCCTTTGAGGAATTCCGTTCCATATCATCGGATTTCATCATCAGATTATAACAAAATTTCTATGGGACCAACTCAAAAGTATAACCTTTCATTAAAAAGAATAATTTTCGAAATCGGCCCTCAATTGACCGAGATATCGGTGAACATACATAAAAAAATACATGCAACCGAACATAGAACCTCCTTTTTTTGAAGTCGCTTATTAACGTATACATATCACGATTTCTGTTTATGAATATGTCAGAAACGAAGCCATTTGATTTCAAAACAACATTGTGTAGGCAAATTACACTAGAGTGTTTGTAAATCAAATGGCTGACAGCACAGTGGAATCAATCAAACGGATAATAAGATCAATCAATCAAATTGACCCAAGGAAATATAATATGTTGATACACACATGCTTTGTAGTAAGAAGGTAAAAATTGCTATTGCATTGCCAATCCTCAAGAGCGGCCGGATTCTGAAGAAGAAGAAGATTACAATTAAAAATCCTATTAGAACCATTTTATTCTACGCGGACGAAGTCACGGGCAAAAAGAAGCTAGAGAGCTATATAAAATATAACCCCAGGGATTACCAACAAGCAGAGCGCCTCTTCAGAAATCTGTGCACATTGATGGTCCTGAGGGCGTGACGCAGCGGTTTGAAGTCGGCAAGTCGGAGTGTCGCCGCCACTACTTGAGTCAAGTCGAGTGCAATACAATTATATGCGTGGTGTCTGGAGGCGACGCGACGACGCTACGCAAGTTACCGGGCAACGGTTGCCAGGGCGCTGCCGCCGAAATGCCTTTTTCGGCGTTGCGGCGCCCCAGGCCGCCAAAGCGACTGCGCCGCTCCGCTGACGTGATCCGTCATTGATGACAATTGTTTCAGTGTTTTTTGTCTGTTTTTTCTAGGATTTCGTTTATTTTATTTTATTTTATTGTTTACTGTTGTTGAATAAGTTAATAAATAGTTGTACATAAATGTTGAGTGGCAGCAGTGATGTGGTGGAAGACAGTGCGTGTCAACCTTCAACATCACTGAATGTTCTGGAGAGGTGCCCTCTCTGCACTGAAGCACGGTTTTTCAAAGGTAAGCGGGGTCTGAATGTGCATATTGGGAAGGCACACAAACCCCAAAATGCACTCACTTCAGACCCTGTCATTACTTCTACTTCTCTTACACCAGCTACATCCACTTTTGACCCGCTTTGGAAAACCCTTACAAAATTAAAATCTTCGGTTCCCGTTTTAAAACGAGTTCCCCGTGGCGCCAGGCCTCTAGTAGCGCAAAATTTAGCAAGTTGTGTCCGCCTTGCCGCCCGGGAGAACTCGCTAAGTGCTTGGGAACAACTTCTCACCTTCCCTTACAGAATATTACATTTTCGAAAAGATTTGGCAAACAAAAAAACTTTGACTACACAAATTAAAGAAAATTGTAACATTTCGGCCCATAATTTAGACTTAAAATTATCGACACAGAGGGTTACCTCTTCAAGAGGTATTTCCCATCTGGTCGAAACTAAATTAGGGGAAGGTGACATTAGCGGAGCAGCCAGAATTCTTTTCAGTAGTGATGTGTTGGCTCCGTGTTCTCCAGATACTCTATTAGCCCTGGAGAGTAAACACCCTGCCCCAGCGGATGGCCTTTCTTTTCCTGATCCTCCCGATTCAAACATTCATACCCTCACCGTTACAGGTCGAGAGGTAGCTGCAGCCGTTTGCTCTTTCCGGAGTGGCTCTGCCGGCGGCCTCGACGGCCTAAGTCCTCAACACTTGAAGGACCTCATGTGCTCAGGCGCCGGGGAAGCTGGTGAGTTGCTCTTGAAGGAGCTTACGGCACTGGTTAACTTAATGCTCTCAGGCAAAGTGAACGAGGCCGTCATCGACACTCTATACGGGGCTAATTTGTGTGCTCTGCGCAAGAGAGATGGCGGCATCCGACCCATTGCCGTGGGCACTACCTATCGACGTATGGCAGCCAAAATTTGCTGTAAATTTTATGGTGAGGCTGTTTTGAAAAAATTTCAGCCCCTGCAGCTAGGTTTTGGCTCCAAAGGGGGCTGCGAGGCTGCCGTACACGCCTTGTCGACCTACCTAAATTCTAACTTTGGAGGGGTCATCCTGAAGGTTGACATAAAAAATGCCTTCAATTCGGTTAATAGGGACACCTTGCTGGCAGAATCTAAAAAAGAAGTACCTCAAATTTTTAGTTTTCTTTGGCAATGTTATAGACAACCATCTAAATTATTATATCGGGATAACCTTTTAGAATCCGCTGTTGGCTGTCAACAAGGTGATCCCCTCGGGCCAGTGATCTTCAGTTTAGCCATTCACCCTATTATTCGACAATTAAATTCCAAATTCAACGTTTGGTATCTCGACGACGGAACCCTAGGAGGCGATGCAGACACAGTTTTAAATGATTTACTTTTCTTAAAAAATCAACTTCACTCAATAGGTCTTGACCTCAATTTTTCTAAATGTGAGTTATTCTTATCTGACAGTACTGACAGACAACTGACTCTTTCCAAATTTAACACAATAGCCCCAGAAATCAAAATTATAGAAAAAAGCTCTCTTCGTCTCCTTGGGTCTCCTATTTTCGAGGATGCCTTTCCCGATTTCGTTGAGGAAAAAATTCAAAAATTTAATGATATTTCGGAAAGATTGCTGGAAATTAACATGCATTCGGCCATCACCATAATTCGGTTTTGCTGTTTCGGCCCTAAATTAACATATTTTCTCCGCTCTTCTCATTTATGGAAACACCCCCATCTTTTGGAAAAAATGGACCAAATTATCCGGCATACGCTTACGTCAATTTTAAACGTGGCCATGGATGACCGAGCTTGGGCTCAAGCAAGCCTTCCCATTCGTATGGGAGGCCTCGGCGTCCGCAAAATTACTAGTATTAGTTTACCAGCTTTTATATCCTCGGTTCACGGCACTGAGAAATTAATCAGGAATATCCTTTCTCCCTTACTTATTGATTTCAATGTGCCGTGCTTCATCGAGGCTATAGATGCCTGGAGACTCGCTTGCCCGAATGCAAATCCACCCGACAACCCAACTTCCCAGAGACGGTGGGATGAGCCGCTCTGCAAAGTAGTCCAGGAGAACCTAATGCTAACATCAGCTACTACTGCGGAGCGTGCGCGCCTGTTGGCTGTGGGGAATTGGGAGTCAGGTCTTTGGCTTCACGCACTGCCGTCGTCGAATATTGGCACCTTGTTCGACGATACTACTTTCCGCTTAGCTGTTGCCCTACGCCTTGGCGCTCCTTGCTGTTCTCCTCATCGCTGCCACTGTGGCGAAGTTGTCAACAGCCTCGGTCACCACGGCCTGTCATGCAGTCGAAGCGCGGGACGCATAGCGCGGCACGCGAACCTTAATGACATTATCCGACGTGCTCTTGTCACCGTCGGCGTTCCGGCTGTTTTGGAACCTTATGGCCTGGCACGCGACGATGGTAAGAGACCGGACGGTATGTCTTTATTTCCGTGGAAGATGGGTAGACCTTTAGTGTGGGACGCTACCTGTGTCGACACTCTTGCGCCATCCCATCTTCCTAGCTCATCGTGCTGTGCTGGTGCTGCCGCTGCGGCTGCGGAGAACCTCAAGCGTCGAAAATATAACAACCTCGTCGGTAGTTATATTTTTGAGCCGTTTGGGGTTGAAACTCTTGGGCCGTGGGGTCCGAGTGCTCATACCCTTTTTAAAGAAATATCCAAACGCTTAGTTGACACTTCGCATGACCCAAGGGCTGGCTTTTACCTTGGTCAGAGATTAAGCATTGCCATACAACGTGGCAATGCTGCCAGCCTTTTGGGCTCACTTCCGGTCGACAGCGATGCGGAGGAGTTTTATGACGCCATATTTTAGTTAGGAGTAGCCGTTAATGTATATATATAGTTTTAATTAGTTAAGTGTTTTTGTATATTATATTGTATATATATATGTACTGAATCAAACGGATTAGAACTAGTCTCTCGAATGAAGTAACAGGATTTGTACGGGAAAATCCCACCTCTTTCTCGTCTTTTTGCAAATCTCCATTTCTTTTTAACCCTCATTACTGTTTTGCAGGCTACAGACTATTCATCTTTCAAATCGCTTCGATTTAAAAGGCATGAATGAGAAAATAATGAACACAGACTTATAATATAAACATGGGTTGATCACAAAATATAAACTCTCCTAAAATTAAAATACAACTTAAATTTATCTTTGATTATTTTATTTCTTGCTAACTAAAATATTCATAATCAAGACTTTGCATGGTATTGACTCCAAGGTATTTTATTTTCTCTCTCCAAGCTTAGCCCTTTCCATTGCCCTTTGGGTGACTTTAAGTCTTCTGATGAGGCCCATTGTGAGCGACCACGTTTCGGAGCCATATATACCATCACTGTCAACACGCACTGGTCTTACGTGTTGAGATACTGTGGTATATTGGATGAGATGATACCGCGCAGCTTTCCTTGATAGTTAGTCCACAATAACCTTGGTTGCCGTCATTTTGGGGCCGAAAGGTTCTAGAGTGGCGACCGCGCACCGGAAAACGCAGCGTTGGAAGGCCTCCCACAAAGTGGCCGACGACCTGGTGAGAGTCGCGGGAGTGCGCTGGATGCGAGACGCACAGAATCGGTCGTTGTGGCGTCGCTTGGGGAGGCCTATGTCCAACAGTGGACGTCTTTCGACTGAAATGATGATGATGAA
Organism: Mythimna vitellina; assembly: GCA_949316375.1. Taxonomy (NCBI): domain Eukaryota; kingdom Metazoa; phylum Arthropoda; class Insecta; order Lepidoptera; family Noctuidae; genus Mythimna; species Mythimna vitellina. The sequence continues at coordinate 7,101,605 of OX438703.1, read as the reverse complement.
CCATGGTTAGTCATTGTCATAAATGAAATTAACCTCGTCGTGTTTTTGTGCTATTTTCGCAGATTTGTTAATTCATGTAACTTCGCGATAAATTGCTGGAGTAATAATTTTGGTACGTTAAGGCTATAACAGAAATTAATTAAGAATTTTCTAATAGTTCTTGCTGCTCTTCTCATGCGTCAACCATAAATTATGATAAGTAAATTACTTTCTATCCAATTATAACTCAGTTATAACGAGTGTTACTAAATACTTCTAAAACAATTACTTATAAATTAAAGTATTCCGTATAACTATAAAAGTAAATTAGGTTATTAAGTTTCCGAGACTCAGGAGCGGTCTGTAGAGCAGCAAAGTTTACTCACTGCATCCATTTGTTCATTAAATTTTTAGGCTTACACTGGCCTGTTGGTTTAGTGGTCAGTGGCCCTGACTGCTATGCCAGAGGTCGTGGGTTCGATTCCCACCTAAGACAAATTTTTTTGAGCACCAACAACAGTTCTGTGTTTGGGTGATCTATACTTATAATAAATCTGTAGAAGTGAAAATTCTGTACATTGAATCTACCAAAAAAATAAATGGCAAGGGTGTTACTAGACCGACACCGAACTCAAAAACGTGATTAAAAATTTTTTTGTCTGTCTGTCTGTCTGTTTGTTCAGGCATCACGCAAAAATTACCAGTTCGATTACGATGAAACTTGGTATAATTATTCTTTAATATCCTGGGCACCACACTGGGTACTTTTTGTTCCTAAAAAGTATATACAATAAAAAAACCCTTTTAAAAAAAAATGCGGTTCGATCCTAGACCCGATTACTGTACCAACCGCAAATAATAAGTTGGTCGTAGGTTACGTCATCCGCATTGGAGTTCACTAAGGGGCCGCTACACACGGCTAAGATACTATAATAGTTTATCTTAAGATACAATATCGCTCGCCATACAATTCAATGGACATACGACGAAGGTAATAAATATTTCATATTTTCGTATCTCAAAAAGCTTAATAAAACCATTTTCGACTTCTACGTGGACGAAGTCGCGGGCAAAAGCTAGTATGAAATATATAAGTTTGTTTGTCTAGATGGCGTTGTGTTATAGATGTGGAATATTATTATTATTCCTTTTATTCATTATTTGAAATAACACTCTTGGCTTGAAGCTCTGCCCATACTCTGAAGAAATACCAAAATATCAAATAAATATTAAATATATACGAATCACACCCACACACAGTCTATTAAAATGACTAACAAAATGTATCTGAGAGTTTTCTTTGTATTTGTATGATCAAGAGTTTCTAAAAATAAGTATAAAACTGTATTATCAAAATCCTTCACCTTTCGTTTAAAAAAGGGATCTTAATTCACTATAATAATGTTTTACTACAAAAATATAATATAATTTATGAATTTACGTTTGAGTTTAAGCAGTGTAGCAGGCGTAGTGATGACGTCACGTCTAATACGAGTACATCGCAAAAGCCGCGTAGACATTTAATTAACATTAACTTTCACTAAACTCTATTGTTATTGATAAATGATATTAATTTTGTAAGTAGATTTAAAAAACACTTTTACACGTCAATTTTTTTTTTTTGACGTTTTAAACTAGGTTAGGCCGGTGTTTCCTAGCTGTCTACCCTGAGAAGAAACACCGAAACAAACTCAGGGGTCAAAGTCTCTTTTAAAATCCATACATATTGGTCGTAGTTATTTTTATTCAAAGACAGTTATTTCATTTGCTCCGCTTGGGCGGAGAACTGCCGTGTTTTCGTGGAGATGATCGGCGGTGGCAACTCTGATACAGGCCATGGTCCGGAGCAATGCAAATCAGTAACATTAGCAAAAGAGAGGGCTACATGAGGGAAAAAGATATTGTCACGCCCCAGTCATCACCACAGGAGACACTCCGGCTATCGGGAGTTGCAGGACGATTTCTGGTCACCGTAGGCACGGGCTTGCAGACGACGAGCAATGGTTGGCTCGCCATCCGGCCGCTGGAACGTAGAAGCCAACTGAAGGAACAGGATTGAACTGGAGAAGACAGTAATACTTTGAAGCGCCCTCTAGAAAAATCATTTCGTGATTTTCCACCTTAAAAATTTATAGAATGGAATAGAATAGAATAGAATTTATTCGACCCAGGTAATACAATAAAATGGCTACAACAGAAAATAAAAAAAGTACAGACATACAATACAGGAGCGCTAATGAAAGGGTCGCCAATTCAGTAACTGCCGGGCGTCAGACACCCAGCGCTGGTTTTCAGCTGGCACCCCGTAGTGACGCAAGAATAATGGTAAATCTATATTTAGAAAGGCGAAATACCTCACACTGATTAACCACGAAATCTCAGAAACTAAAACACCTACAAAATTAAAATTTAGAAAGTAGGTTACTTATAGGGTGTAGACATCCGCTGAGAACGGATTTTACGAAACTCCATCCCTAAGGGGGTAAAACGGGGTTGGAAGTTTGTACGGAAAAAACTATTTTCACGCTGGCGAAGCCGCTGGCAGAAGCTAGTATATTTGTGTGATAATTTTGTTACAACACATAACTAAAATATTATATACGCTACGGGTTTCTTTTATTCACGTCATGCGCTATCATTGAATCAATTTATTCAAACACAAAGGGTATCTCCACAAAAACCCTGAAGCCAAAAGTTAAACTGTTCTAGTCCACGAGTTCAGAAAGTTTCTGTTACGTGATTGGTTTGAATAGGGTCTATTTTATTCAACTTTGATCATAACTTATGCGACAAATCTTTGGGGCAAAAAAATACATCGTTTGTAACCCGTCATCAGCAAAACTTATTTGAAATATTGTGAATATTGTTTTTATCGATGGTCTATTAATTTGTGTTTTTTTTTTAGGTGGGAAGTCATCTAATGAAAGCTCCCGGCCTTGGGTGGTGCGTGACTAAAACCCACTCCTGTTCCTTCTTTCCTTTCGTTCCAGGGCCCTGGGGTTCTCTTACGCATCACCCATGGCCCCAGTAGGCTTTGATCCTGCTGGGCTCTTACGGTTTTGCTGACATCTCGAACACTACGCGCCGTCAGCTACTTGGGTTCGGTCCGGACGGTTAAAAGATGCTCGGACGGTGAGCTACCCATTGGCGTTTGTTCGTTCCAGGGCACCGGCATTCTTTTTCGCACAACCCATGGCCTCAGCTGTAGGCTTCGACGAGGAAATGTCAGCAACTATAGGGGCCGAGCAAGGTTGAAGCTTACTGGGGCCAAAGGCTTGCTTCTGAAAGGAAAACTCGGCCCTCGTATAAAAGGCAACGAAGGAACAGAAGTGGGTTTTTAGTCAGTAAAAGTTAAGAAGGCGTGCCAGACTTTCTCGCTCAGCCCATGATGATGGATTAGCATCCATCATCCCATTTCTGCATTTGCCTTTGATCTTTGTGTGAGTGAGAGGGTCTAAACTGCCCGCGTAATTGATTTTGGAATAAAAATTTTATGTGCACCCTATTTTATCGTATATATTACTGAACTGTGACTGTCACGCCTACTAAATAAATTCGAAAATTATGTGAAATTTGGTTTTTGTGTCTTGAAAATAGTGTCATCGTGTGTGCCGAGAACTACCATACCATACCAATCTTTCTTCTATTAGACGAGTCATTCTGACCTATCCTTCCCCTACGACTTGTCAAACCCTCACCAGTTACACGCGCGCCTCAAGGAGATGTCAGCAAATCGTAGGGGCCCAGCAGGGTCGAAGCCTACTGGGGCCACGGGTAGTGTGAAAGCGAAACCCGGGGCCCTCGGACGAAGGCAACGACGGAACAGGAGTGGCTTTTTAGTCAGTAAGAGTCTGACAATATCTCGCGCTCCGCCCAAGAGCGGGATTTGTCATAAGATGATATTCCCACCCAATAAAAAAAAAACACGCATCAGCAAAATTTCAAATAGTTGGCAATTTTTTGCCTAAACCACGTTACAAACAAATTGTGCTATATAGTAAGAAAAGGCTTTTTAAATAAATCTATAACAAAAGCTGTAGCACTACGCACGCGCGACATTCACTGGTGGCATCCAATTTTATAGCCCAGACTACAATTATTTTTATAGCCAATCTCAATAAGTAATGGGTAGGTGTGTTGATTAGATCTATAACCAGCTTATCGGAGCTTCGTTCGTGATTACGAATAGCTTCTATTTCTTCATTGAGTGCCAATGCCAAAGTAAATTATCTCTAGACTAGACTCTACACATTTTACTAAAGTTATAACGTCTTTTGGCGTTGAGTCATTTTATGTAAAAATAGGTTTTTGTCAGTATTATCGTATAGACCGCACTTTTCAAATGTAGCTAGTCTATAAGTATAATGCTTTTGCAAAAAGATGTCAAATTAATCGATGATATTGGTAATTAAAAATCAATGATACCATATTTATGCTATCGTAAAAATAAAATACATTTTATAGCATAGTATATCATAGTCGGCCTTATAATATTCCCACTGCTGGGACTCAGGCCTCCTCTCTAGGAGAGGGAATAGGCCATTATCCACCACGCGGGCCCAGTGCGAGTTGGTGAATGTCACATGTCTTTGAATTTTTGGTTCTAGGACATGTCGTGAGGAAACCCTCACGATGTTTTCCTTCACCGTTTTGAGAGCAGTGGTGATGAAATAATTACACAAAGTATTGCGGCTGGTTGGGTTTGAACCCGCGGCCTACAACTCGTAAGTCGGGGCCGTTACGACTCGGCCACCACAGCTCTCTATTTATTTATTTTACGATAGCATAATAATAATATGGTATCATTGATTTACAAGTGAATCAAGAAGCATAAGTCAATAAGTGTTCAATTATATAAAAAATCATTGGCTCTCAATTTATTTTATTGAACGCAGAGCCGTAGTTAAACAACTGAAATTGGTAGTAAATAAAGCGTTATCATAAGTAAATAGATGAAATGTGAAGAGAAAATATTTAAATGAAATTAAATGTACGTAAATAACAAGAAAATTCTCCATCTTTACTGAAAATAATGACGTCTTCAATGTCAGCCGTCGCGAAGGCGAGAGCTGTCACTCGCTTGTTATTAATGGAAAGACGTCCAGTACCGCTAAGGATATTAAAAAAAGATTGTTGCATTTCCATCTTTTTAGGGTTCCATAGCCAAATGTGTAAATACGGAACCCTTATGGATTCGTCATGTCTGTCTGTCTGTCCGTCCGTATATCACAGCCACTTTTTTCCGAAACTATAAAAACTATACTGTTAAAACTCGGTACGTAGATGTATTCTGTGAACCGCATTAAGATTTTCACACAAAAAAAAAAAAAATCATCAATTAATTTTGGGGGTTTCCCATACTTATAACTAAAGCTCAACATTTTTTTTTTTCATCGTACCCGTACGTATGAGATATCTATGGATAGGCCTTAAAAATTATATTGAGGTTTCTAATATATTTTTTTTCTAAACTGAATAGTTTGCGCGGAAGACATTTGCAAAGTGGTAAAATGTTTCCCCCCCTCCCCCTGTAACTTCTAAATTAAGAGAATGATAAAACTAAAAAAAAATATATGATGTACATTACCATGCAAAGTTCCAATGAAAATTGGTTTCAACGAGATCTAGTAAGTAGTTTTTTTAACACGTCATAAATCGTAAACCGCAATTTACCTTTCAAGTTTGTACGGAACCAATGGGATCAAATGGGGAGCGCGCAAGTCCGACTCGCACCTGCCCATTTTTTTTTGTTTTAATTTACCTCGCTGCATAGAAGTTACTATCTCTATTGTTGCTGCAAACAAACCTGCTGTGTTGCAAACAACACGACAAGCAAGTACACATTATAAAAACGACAACCGCTGTGAAAGTAATTGCAACAGCTGAATAATAAGCAAAGCCTAAATTATAGACTTTTTGACCTAAGCCATTAGGGTCAATGCACAAAACAAATGGGCATTTACATAAGTACAAAGGTAAAAACAGATAAAATGAAAGTTGGGACCGAGCAATTTGCTTGAGGCAAAACGAGAACCACGCAAAAAATCGGGGTCGTAATTGGCAAATGTGGCCGAATAAGTCTGAAATCACAATCCTCTGCCCTTGATTGCCAAGATCTCAGTTATACATCCTGCCATTTGGCACAAATTCAAAAGATATTGATAGATGTTTGGTACATTGGAATCCGTAGGTATACTTTTTTAAGAGTAACTTATTTATCACATGAATATATGAATGGATGTGGATGATATGAAAGAAAAAGAAGTTAGTGATAGCATGACGAGTAACAGGGCAGAGTGGAAGAAAAAAACGTATTGCGCCGACCCCAAATAACACGGGACAAGGGCAGGAAGATATGAAATATTGTGAAATGAATGTATGTGTGTATATTATTTTTACTAAATAAGTCTGTATTTTATTTTATTCTATGTGCATATAGTGCTTAAATAGTGTGATTAACTTTGGCCGTTATGTTTTAATTATTTAAATAAATAATTACTAAATTACTTAGGTATTATTTTTCGTATCATCAAAATGAATTCCGAAAAAGTCATCATCTTCCTGCCCTTGTCCAATCTTATTTGGGGTGGCGCAACTCGTTTTTTTCTTCCATTCTATCCTGTCAACCGTCATGCTATCACTAACTTCCTTTTCTTTCATATCACTGTTCACACAATCCATCCATCTTTTCGAAAAAGTAACAAAAATAAAACTATCATCAGTTAGCACATCTTAGGAGTAAACATTGTCTGTTTTGTAAACAAGTCAAGCTCTTAACACAAAACTTGTAGATAAACCATTTAGTTTAGAACAACATTTATCTTAATTTGTGTTTGTTATACAATAAACTGGGCAAGTGCGAGTCGGACTCGCGCACTGGGGGTTCCGTACAAATTTACCTATGAAAACAGTTCAATTCCCGAATGAGTTACGAAGATTTTTCCGAATTACAAAAATAGTTTTTTTTTGTGATGTAACATCACAAAAAAAACTACACACAAATTTACAGTTTTCAGATTTTTTCTTTATAGTTGTGCTATGAGACTTTGCTTAATACCACATATCAGGATTCTAGGTCAACGGGAAGTACCCTATGAATTTCGATTTCCTTGAGAGTGTCGAAACATACGTTTTTTGCGACATAAACTGCCGTAATTTATTTTCGTTAACTCAGAAGTTTGATTTTTTTACAGCTTCAAGGAACCGCAGATCTGAATATATGGTTTTAATTTCACTAGATTACTCCACGCGTTCTCGATATAAAGGGCCTTAACAGACAGACGAATGGACACCTAATTAATGCCATAATGGTTCCTTCCGTTTTTTCCTTTTGAGGTACGGAACCCTAAAAAAATATATGTGGCAGGATTAATAGTGAACTAAATAACATTGTAACCCAACATGGTGTTGGACCCTTGTTAATCCTCAGATATATCACATAGAGTTTCAGTTTAATATGAAACTATTTATGTCTTTTAATAAGATTAATCTGTGCGGTGGTTATTACACGCGATGATGAAAGCCATAATCACTTCCCGAATACCTACATCGTTTGTAAATTATACAAGAATTTGTAGATCTTCTGATCCATTAAATCTACATTAGTGGTAGTAAGTAGTACAATATATAACTCAAAGTAGCATAGCATGAAAGAGCACAACCAACCTTATAATGTTCCCACTGCTGGGACTCAAAGCTTCTCTATAAAAAAACTTTTTTTCAGGATTTCAGGATTCTGGATCAACGGGAAGTAAGTACCCTCTGAATTTTGATATCTTTGAGATTGTCAAAATACACGTTTTTTGCAACATAAACGGCTGTATCTTTATTTATCGTTAACTTAGAAATTTGATTTCTTCACAGCTCCAAGAAACTGCGAATTTGAGTATATAGGTTTAATTTCAACTCAATACCTTCACGCGTTCTCGAAATAAACGGTCAATCAGACGGACGGACAACAAAGTGATCCTATATGGGTTCCGTTTTTTCCTTTTGAGGTACGGAACCCTAAAAAGGCAAATAAGAATGGAAATATAGGATGAAGTCACTAAAAATCTGACACGCCTTCTAGCTCTGCCCAAGAACGGGCAAAATCATTGGATGATTATCCACCCAAAAAAAAGGTAACCCGACAGAGTTAATGTATTTATTTACGGAAGAAACAGGAGTCTAAAGTGAAGAAAGAAATTCCAATCAACCTGGTTTGCTAAGTAAATCACACAAAAATTGTGAATTCTGAAAAACGACTTAAGAGATGAATAGTCTCTAGTCTGCAAAACTAAGATAAGATTTAGTTCCAAACTGTGATTTAAAAGGGGACAAGATTTTTCCTCACAAATCCAGTTACGTCATCCGACGGCCACGTCCTAATCTGTTTGATTGATCGTACCGTCGGTACTTGCACAAGATTCTTTTGAAATCAAATGGCTTTGCTTTTGATGTATTGAAAAAGGACGTTTTAAAACAAAAACTCATATCTATATCTATATATGACTGGCCTGTTGGTCTAGTGGTTAGTGGTCCTGACTGCTATGCTGGAGGTCGTGGGTTCGATTCCCACCCAGGACAAATGTTTGTGTGATGAGCATGATCATTTGTTCTGTGTCTGGGTGTTATTTATCTATAATATGAATATATTTAGAAATATATAAGTATGTTTATCAGTTGTCTAGTACTCATAACACAAGCTCTGCTTAGTTTGGGACCAGACGACGTTGTGTGATAGTTGTGTGAATATTATTATTATTATATTATATTATATCGTAGTTTCATATTGTCCTAAAATTTAATTAGTTTCGATTATAACTTAGGTTGTCTTCAAGGTTAGAGCTAATAGGCTCTTAATAATCTAGTGCGCTACAAAATCAACGATTGCCCCACTAATTACCATCAACCAAGTTACTATCGTTTCGTTTGCGTCGAACGCCTCGAGTAGGCCACGCCTCCGATTTCTTTGTTCTGACGTAATCTCAACGCTCAGTCACGTGCTCAAAACAAAGGAAAAGGAGGCGTGGACTGCTCGAGGTGTTCGACGCAAACGAAACGATCGAAACTTGGCTAGGGGGGCTGGTAGGGTTGTAGTCAAACACTAGTTTATATCATTTAAAAAAAGTTCTTGAACATCCAGGTATTTTATGACTTTGAAAGTAAACACAGTTTAGCACCATTTTTTTTTTTTTAGTTTGGAGGTAATGCGCTATATATATACGCTACTCTAGAGTGGATCGAGAGAGCAGAGACTTTTACTGACTAAAACCATACCTGTGTCCTTCAATGGCCGTTTGCGTAGTAGGACTAAGGGTTTCCTTAATAGAAATTCCTCCTGGTCCTAGCAGATATCGGTCCTACTGAGCCCCTACGGAGCTCAAGTAACATTAAGCCCCATATTTCACCAAGTAACACGTGCCATATAATTTACATATGAAAAGAATAAAACAAATCAATGTTGACATTAAACACGTCCAGTTTATGACCATCGTGTGCCAGTAGCATGTTGTATAAACAGCGACAGTATACATTCTGCTAACCTAGTACTCGGTAGCCGGCGTGATGGTTAAATGAACGAGCAGTAATTTGCATATCGTTATACACCCCACACATTTAAATTTTATTCATGCCGTGTAATCGGGCCATAAGTCATCTGTCATAGCAGATAGCCATTGAATAGCTTTTGGACATGACCACTCACTAAAATAATTTATAATTTAGTCAGAAAAGATAAGCAGTAAATGTAAGAAGCCTATTTTGTGAGATAAACAATTTAAGAAAATTGATTTAAGTTTTATTACAGTCTGATTTTTTTTGTTGACAACCATACTAATTGTAGTGGACATACTAACACAAGGGGTAAACACATTGGCTCGTTATGTCACCAGCAGTTAGGGTTAATAAGTCCGTCTTCGCCAACGGCCCGTATGCAACTGTCAGCTGTCAAACACTTCACTAATATTATAAAGGTGAAAGTTTGTGACGGCTGATTGGATTTGCATGTTTAGCACACGGGTAAACTGTGTCCTGAAAAGCACCTTTTTTTTTGTTTTCGCTGGGAAACCTTCAAAAGGCGCCCGAACTTTGGGGATAAGTCCGAGGAGTGTGGGATTTTTACCTAACTAAAACCACCCCGGTGATCACCATCAACACGCAGAAGGGGCTCCGTTACCTCCCAAAAGTCTATTTCGGAACCCACTGTGTGCAACGCCTGTTACGGCACATCCCCGAAGAGACTGTATAACTGTCTCCCTTGAACCCCACTGTGCGCGGCAGCACGTGATCACAGTGATACCGTCTTCCCTGAAATCACTCGATGGGCGAAGGCAGAGTCCTTTTTGAACCACGGGCGCTAAGAGTGGGTCTTAGCGCCCGTGGTTCCAAAAGGATACTTGAAAAGTATCCTTTTGGAATCTCGGGAGTATCTTTCCTTGGAATATTTTCTGCTTTCACGCTGCTGGACAAAAGTGTCGCCACAACGGCCAGAACTGTGCATCATCGAATTCTAACGTTTTTCTGCTGCTGTGTCTTCCGGTACACGTTCGCTACGTCAGAACCTTTCAGCTCCATCGACCATATATTTTGCGAGCAACGTGCCCCACCCACTACCGCTTAAACTCCGAGCATAGCCCTATTCGGCCTTTCGGCCACATCGTATATTTGACAAAAATAAAATTCTCAAAGAAATTAAATAAAAAGGAGGCAAAGAAGCTATAATTATTTCTGTAGTAGTACCTCACTGGCCATTAGTGTGAATATCTAAACCGGCTCTAGTTACAATGTTCAACAGTTCTTTAGTCTTACCAGGATGTCAGGCGTGCGAGAAAGAAAGAGAGAAGGAGCTATACATCCTTCCCATCTCTTTAACAATTCAGTTTTGGTATGAAAATGGATAGCTTTAAGTAGTCGTGGTAGGGCGTCTGTTCTCACGCCTATCAAACAGAAACAAGAGCTTTATAAGAGTTGAAGTGAACGAAGACAATGCAACCGTTGTTCAAGTTTGTCGTTCATTAACAAAACGCTGAGGAGATATTAAGGTAGCGCCAAAGAAAAACATTAAACTGTTCGCTGACACTGTTACAACTTTCTTGTAAGAACCTAAAGTTGTATTCGTTTCAGTGACTTGTCCATGCAAAACATTGTGCATACGGCAAAGTAGAGAATTTTCTGCTATTTTTTTTTTTTTTTTGATAGCTACAACTTGAGAGACTTAAAGTTTTCGCTTTCTATCAGATAGTAGTCAAGTAAGCACATCTATTTAAAATAAATCTGTAAAAGTTTTTAGTTGTGCGCGCATCACGTAATTAAATTGTACGAAATCAACGTAGATAACTTTTATATATTATAATTGTGTGATCGGTACGAAGTTCAGGGTCAGCTAGTCAACAAGAAAAACAAAAAAAAAATGAATCTTAAATAACTGAGATATCTCATTTAATCTGTGCACTAGCTTCTATGTCTATGTGAAATAAAAATATTAAGATTATTTTAATTGTGGTAGGTACTACAACTGAAAAAAGTGTAAAATAAAATAAAAAAAAACATTTTACAAAAAAATACAACCGACTTCAATGTAAAAAAAACGCTAAAAAGTGCGAAATAAATTTAATTTCGGAAGTCAGAACGAAATTAAAATTATTTCGCACATTTTAAGTGTTGAAGTTGGTTGTTTTTTTTTTTTTTAATGTAAGGTGTTCTGAAATGAAATGTACGTAATAGTTAAAAAAATTAAAACAGAGTTCGTAAAACATTATAGTTTTTATGCAAGGAATATGAAGCATCCTGGAATGTTCTCATAAGCACATATCATCAGTATCTGGTATATACTCGGTCAAGAACACGTCGATTACCACATATCCTTATACTGTACAGACGGCGGTGACCTACATAACATATTGCGTATACGTTATTTAGGTCGCGAGCAGACGAGAAGCAGTACTTAACACTCGCTGCATAATGTATATCTTAGCCTGAAGCTTTCGGAGCAAGCTCCGCCGCGCCAATTTGGTTTTGTACGTATACCCACTTGTGGCCGATGAGTTGATTTATTACTTGTTACTCATGCATGAAATACACCACTTATTTTTAATTAGTACAAATACTTAAAGGGCTTATTAAAAAAGGTCTTGTTATTATTTAAGCAAAGTCTCAACAAATCGAGACTTAGACGAAATTGAGACGAAATTTAGACTCCGCGAATTCTTAGGTTCCTTTTTATTATGATTATTTTTATTCTACTTTATAGTACAATATTGACCAGTCTACACTGTCCTTACATAATAAATCCAATATATTGTAAACAAACAGAAAATATTGTAACAACAAATTCTTTTTTAAAAGAGTAACTATGGAGTTTCTTGCCGGTTCTTCTCCATAGGAAACGACCAATTTGGAACCGTGCACTAGCTTCTGACGTTTTATAAGTGCCCATGTAGGCCTATGTGAAATAAAAAACTTTGACTTTGACTTTGACTTTGAAATAATATTCATAAACAGCAAAGTTATTAGCGTTTGTTTATATTCCAAAATATTACTCAATTTTTAGAAATATTGCACAGGCTATTGACTATGAATAAATAAATGGTTTTGTGGGGCTTATCTTATAATTTACTTACCTTTTTGGAATAAAGATAAATAAATAAATGACGATCAAATGGGAAAAATACTGCGCGTAGTATTTTCTAGTAGCAATTGTTATGAACGATTGATTCTATTATGTATTTACCAATTACGACAAATTTTCTTGGACAATTTTGGAATCACGTTTTTTTACTTTTGACTACAAAAATATGATGTGTCCATGTTTTTTGTACTAATTAAAAATTTAGGGTGTATAAAAAGATCTTTATTTGCGTACTTATATAGTTAACAATTTAACAACAATAATTTAAAATCTTATTGTAAAACAGTTTCACTAGCTAAGTCTAATAAGGTTCTTAGCTTACACAGAACTGATTCACCCTGTTTCCCGTACTAGCATAAACTTTTTGTTTTTATTATTATTCTTGATAGGTTCGCGCTTGACCGCTATCTCACCTGATGGAAAGCGACGATGCGGTCGACGATGGAACGCACTTACCTAGAAGTAACCTATTCTCTCTTGATTTAAAGAAACTGTTTTACGGTGGAACAGTTTTCATTGTTCGCGTTATAAATTGGTTCATACATTAGACTAGTGACACTTCTGTAATGTAACAAATCAAAGTAAGATGTTACTAACGTTAGATATAGGTACATATAGAAATTATTTTTTGGTTTCTGGTATTTTTTTAGAGGTGGGAAATCATCTTATTGCTTCTCTCGCTCTAGGGTAGAGTGGGAAGGCGTGTCAGACTTTTACTAACTAAAATCACAATTGCGTAGGATCATGGGTTTCCTTTTCATAAAATCTGAATCGGAAATCGGATTTTCTGTGGTTTTGGGTATACGTTATGATTAACACAAACACAAAGCTAGTGATGTCATAGTGATAGGTAAATTTCAGAACAGGGTTGTAATAACCTGTATATATTTCTTCTATTGTCTAAAGTCCTGGCAATGCATCAAATAAATGACCAAACCAAACATTAATAACAAGGAAAGAAATACAAAAACTGACAATTCTGAGTGTTTAGGAAGTACCTCAGCTGCTCGTACTCAACCGCGCTGCATGAAGTGGTTCTCCGCGACTGTCTTGCTTCTGCAAGAAGCAAGACAGTCGCGTCATCCGCCTCATCCGTCACATTAAACCCGTATACGGACAGCAACCCCAGCTCCCTGTGCCGTGGGTTCGAAGGTGGTAGACCACCAGCATTGGACTCTGCATCTGGGAACAGAGTCACTATTTTAAACTTCGAAAAAAAAGATAACAACAAAAAATTTCAAAGATAGAACAAACTTAATTCGATATTCACAACCTTTATTCTTTTTTTCATTCATGGAAATTTTGTATATTTAAGTGAAATATTCTTATCTCTTTTAGAATATGTAAGCTGACACAAATATAGATACAGAGATAAGTAAATATGCACGATTAAAGGATTCTAACATTGCAAACATTTGTCATTCATAATACTACTTATATTCGTTTGAGTATTCATGCATAAACGAATATGTTAATGTCTACGTTAATATTTCATTTCCGTATAACACACATATATGTCACATGTAATAGCCACATAGGCAAATAAAGTCAAAGAAGTGAATAGTAGAAGGAAGTCAAAAAATCAATTGTCAGTCTCATACATCCACATTTTTTGTTTATTTCAAAACATTTTTATTTTAAGTATTATGTTGGTAGGTATGCACAGTGTAATGAACAAATTATAGTGCCTCTTTTTTAAAACTTCATCACCATCATTGACATCATTTCAGCCCAAGGAGGTCTGTTTTTGGACATAGGCGTCCCCCGAGTGTCGCCACAATGAACAGTCCTGTGCGTCTCGCAACCATCGGATTCCCACGACCCTTACCAGGTCATCGATCTACCTTGTGGGCGGCCTTCCAACGCTGCATTTTTCGGTACGTGATCGCCACTCTAGAACATTTTTGGCCCCTTCAACCATTTGTTCTGCGGGCTATGAGCCCTGCCCTGCTTTATTTAAGATGTAAAATATGTTTTTTTTTCCATTACGTAAGTTGTAAGTTTTTTTTTATTTATGTATAAAAAATAATATAACAAGACCAGCTGATGCTGGAGGACATTTAAGTGGGAGGAAACAGTTACACTTTTTTGACCCCCTTTATACATTTTTCCATCGAGTTTAACGCGCTCATATTTCTCCCACGAGGAAGATTTACATTTAAATTGCAAAAGGTTGCGTTGATATTTTTGTTTTTTTATTCAAGAGCAATAAAAGTCACTTATTGCGGTGGATGAGTTTTATAAAAGAGTATATTGCAATACTTACGAGTTTTCCGGAGTGAACAATTTCTGTTTTAGATGACCTGAGTGTTTATAAGAATATTTTAATGGATAACTTGCCCAAGTAAGATTTAGAGATGTTTTACAACCACCCTCATAAAATCTTGTGCCTGGCCCTGGTACAGGCCATGGTCCGGAGCGAGTAGGGATTAGCAGGCGGTCGTCTCCTTCTGCAAAACAGTAATACTAGCGAAAGAGATGTCTGCACGCGTGAGCCACCAGGATTCCGGCCCGATGTCCAGCCACCATAGGCGTGGGCTTGCGGACGACGAGCAATGGGTAGCTCGCCGTTCGGACTGAGCCCGTGTGGTTCCACGTGCGCCTCAAAGCGATTTCAGCAAAATCGTAGGGGCCCAACAGAACCGATGCCCGCTAGGGCCACGGGGAATCTCTGAAAAGAAAACTCGCTTTCTTAGAACCCTTGTCCAATGTTACTCGGGGTCGGCGCAACATGTCTTTTCTTCCATTCTGTCCTGTAAACCATCACGCTATCACTAACTCTCTTTTCTTTAATATAACACCACACAACAACCCATCCATCTTTTCATCCTCTCCCTCTATCTGGCCACAGGTATACTCTTATTCTTGTAGTAACATCCAATTAATCCCTCCTCCTTAAATGAAAACATCTGATAGGCTAAATTGTGGACTAGCTAAGTTACTGAATGATTGAGTGCCTACATTTTGCAGTTCTATCACGAACCTCACTAGTTAACACTTCGAATAATAGTTGGTCTAAAATTGTAGTTTGGCTGGCTAGCTGCCAAGTGAATGTATCTTGGTATATACTGTCATGCGAAAAGTTTACAAAAGTTCAGACAAATGGGATTGATAAATATTTGTTCTCCCATACCGACTTACTCACCAACAACACAACAACATAAGTCTTAGATTTTTTGAAATACATATAATAAAATTAATAAAATTAGTTTTACCATCGTAACCGACTTTACTTACAAAAATTAAATTGTATTTTTGGTGTACAATAAAGAATATCTATCTATCTATCTTACTCTAATTTTATTGCTTTCATAATAATCATTGCCCCAGCGTTCTTTAAAATGATGTCACTGGAAAATTAATATCAGCCTGTACGAGATTAGGATGGCTCCGAATTAACACTGAATAAATTAACACAACTGTGTGACATGCAAGCTCACGCATTACAAAAAAACTATTGTTGAACATTAAAAAGTCGATCATAATCGATCGTGAAGTCATCATAATTATATCTTCGCTGTACACTCCTGGCAGAGTGATCGTGATCATGGAGCGTCTGGTAGATTAGTTGCGGCTTTTGCGAAACTTCTCCATGTCCCTCTATTCGTGGCATTGCGTGAACCTTCAATGAGGGTACATTTCGAAGATGATTTCAATAATGAAGTCTGTCCATCTGGTCCGTAATCGGTCGCGAGAACGTTGGATCTCTAATCTTCCCTGCCCCTGTAGCCAAGTTACGACCGATTCGTTTTGATTCTCTTGCGTTGAACGCCTCTAGTAGGCTACGCCTTCGATTTCTTCGTTCTGACCACGTGACTGAGCGTTGAGATAACGTCATAACAAAGGAATCAGAGGCGTGGCCTACTCGAGGCGTTCAACGCAAGAGAATCGAAATGAAATGGTCGTAACTTGACTAGGGGAGCTGTACCACTAAACGTTCAAAAGAGCTATCATTGCAGATGATTATGACCAAACATCTTAAAGATTCGCTGTTGCACAATCAATGAAAGTTTTTGTTTGATGCGAAGCTCTTTCAGAATGGAAACGTTAGTGTAGTGAGCAGTTCATTTTATCCTCATTAGACGCCTCCAGCACATTATCGTATTATCGTGTGGCTAACGCTAAGTTTGCAACAAAAAAGGCATTGTATACCACCTACGAGAAACATTATAAGTTTTATCGGCACCTACAGTCTCCTTAACCTGCTTGGAATCAGTATTCATGAGACGAACACAGCACAAAAACGATAAGATTTTAGTATCACTGTTTACATCCTCTTAAGGAAAATAAGATTTTTCTTTGTTGAACCAACCGAACGGATAAAATACCACAAACATTTTGATTGTATTTTTCTTGTATACCCATTTTTATTTAGACGGTTTCTTTATAAGTCAACCCAGATTTTTTAATATACAGAATATCTATACTTATAATAAGTCTGTAGAAGTGAAAATTCAGTACACTGAAAATATCAAAAAATAAATGGCAGAGGGTGTTACTAGACCGACACCGAACCCAAAAATGTGATTAAAAAATTTTTGGTCTGACTGTCTGTTTGTTCAGGCATCACGCAAAAACTACCGGTTCGATTACGATAAAACTTGGTATAATTATTCTTTAATATCCTGGGCACCTCACTAGGTACTTTTTATCCCGGAAACCCGATTACTGTACCAACCGCAAATAATAAGATTGTCGTAGGTTACGTCAACCGTAGTGGAGTTCACTAAGGGGCGCTGCACACGGCTAATATACTATAATATTTTATCTTACGATACAATATCGCTCGCTATACAATTCATTGGAATATCACACACGATGAAGATAATAAATAATATTTCATATTTTCGTATCTCAAATAACCTAATAAAACCATTTTCGACTTCTACGCGAACAAAGTCGCGGGCAAAAGCTAGTTTAAAATGCTTCCTTTTCATAACACCTACTTAAAAAATTTTTAATCAATTTTATATTTACCTACCTACTTATTTTTACCAGGTTATAGCAACATTGACTGTGTAACAAAAACTTCTTATACCTTAAGATGGGATAGAAGATTAGCTAGCAACAGAGACAGCTTCTCAGTAGTGATTACGTAGTTAAGCCGAGTACCGCTGAGTGAACACGATATCATGGAGCGAGTTGTTGAAAACTATATTAAATCAATTTATGTCTATCGTAGTTTTAACTTCAGAACGCCAATATACAGGGTCTATGAAATCTAAAGCTATACAATATAATTATAACACAACAGATTTATATAATTTTATTACCCTAAAATAATCAAGAATTATTTATCAATAAATTCTTGATAAATCATAATTGCGTCACAAACGTGTTTGTGTGTGAGAGCATGCATGGATACAAATTAGGCGCATGTATTTTTATCCAATGGAGCCCCTCGAGCTAGACCGAAAAAACTAATGGCAATTACTTTGTTTGTTCAATGTAACTCACGAATTTGCTGACGAAATCTAATGTACATCAACTATTTTTATAGAAATTACAATTAATCGCCTCGTCCATCCAGTGGGACCCTCGATTTTATTACGCTTGGAGTACATAAAAATAATACTGATCGTAACTTGGACCAATATACCTCTCGATTAATATATTAACTCCAAGGGATCTTTAACAGAAATGGAGAAATTCATCAGGTAAAATTTGTTTATCCAGCGAGGCCCTTTGTAATTTTAGTTCATACGTGCAAAAAAAGCACACCATTGTTATAAAAGTGGGATTTGTCATAAGATGATTTTCGCACCCAATAAAAAAAAACCCTATTGTTATGTACTATCAATGTACCTTTGGGTTCTTTACTCAACGTATCGTAAGTTGAGGTACATTGGATTTTGTCAGTAAATTCATGAGGTACATTGAACACACAAAGCAACGCCACTAGTGTTTTTCAAGGTCTAGCTCGAGGGGCCCCGCTGGATAGAAACACATATTATTCGCTACCAAAGCAGTTCGTCAATTCCCATATCCCTACAATTAGAATAACTAATTAAAAAAAAAAACATAAATGTGCATTTTCGCACACTTACACTTACACTCAGCGAAGTCTAAAACTTCGCTGAGTTAGAACACTTGACGACGTTAAAAGTGTAATAGACTTGGTAATGTTTGCTACTAAGTCAAACTTGCTATTAGCTATTCCCTCAGCCGTACAACTTTTTCTATTATAGCAACAAGTAAGAAGATACAGCATCGCCTGATAAAATCGCATTTTAAAGGTATTTAATTACGTTAAAGTGACCCGAATCTTATTGAATTAATTCAGAGGTTGCTCTGGAAGGAATTCCATTTACTCACCCTCTGTTGATTACCGAAGCTCCGGTATAAAATAGGTCGATCAATGGGTATTAATTTACAAATACCGACCCGTGTCGGCTAACAGGGCGGGTGTTAAATGTTGGAATGTTTTTTTAGATTAAGAAAAACTTTAATTACACTTTAAATCTTTATTTTAATCTTGGGGTTGAAAAGCTTAGGTCATGGGGTTCGAGTGCGCGTCTCCTTTTCAAGGTAGTTTCACGTCGTCTGATCGACATTTTACATGACCAGAGGGCTGGCTAGTTCTTCGTCCAAAGAATTAGCATTGCCATTCAATGTGGTAATGCTGTCAGCCTTCTGGGCACATTAATTCCAGATGACAGCGATGTGGAGGAGTATTTCGATGCCTAAGTGTATTTTGTATATTTGTATTATATATTCATAGTTAGGTTTAGTATAATAGTATTTATAATAAGTAAGTAACTATAAAAATATTACACTTTTACAGACGTTAATAATGTAGGTTGCTTTAGGCTAAATCGGACACTGGATACATTTTAGTGTCGGAAGTGTTACAGCATCGACACTGCAATCAATTTGAACTTTAACTTCTGTTTGACCTGCTAAAATAATAAACTGTACAGTGTACATACCGTCTTAACCTAAATATTTTATGGATTTGTTTAGAATTCAGTCAGCTATCACTGCTTGTGTATTTTTTCACAATTTTAATAAGATTCTGAATAAGTTTATCAAATAAACTTATTGATATTTTGTCAGTGTTGTTTCTGAAATTTATGTAAACTATTTCTTGTTCTCCAACACTGCTTATATCCGTTATAAATGTTGTTAACGACGGAAACTATCAATACGCATTTTCATAATTTTTTATAATAATACTTTCGGCTATACAAACGATATTTTACAAGTCAAAGCTTTAACTTATTTTGGAAACTTCCCCAAACCTATTAGTAAATAATGTGACTTATATTTATAAAACAAATAAAAAAAAGTGATTAAAATGTTTTTTTACGATTTCACAGGCGGACACTTAGATCTATACTCAGTTTACTTTTCATTCAGAATACACTAGGGTTTGTAAAGTTTTCAATACCGTGAGCTTAATTACATTTTTTTTTTTGTGGGTAGAGTGAGCTGTGGTGGCCGAGTGGTAACGGCCCCGACTTACGAGTTGTAGGTCATGGGTTCAAACCCAGCCAGGCGCATTACTTTGTGTAATTTATTTGATTACCACTGCTCTCAAAACGGTAAAGGAAAACATCGTGAGGAAACCGGCATGTCCTGGAACCAAAAATTCGAAGACATGCGACATCCACCAACCCGTACTGGGCCCGCGTGGTGGATTACGGCCCGTTCCCTCTCCTAGAGAGGAGACCTGAGTCCCAACAGTAGGAACATTATAAGGTCGACTATGCTATGAGCAGGGCACATTGCTCGCAGAACCATTGATCGACGGATACGAAAGGTTTTGGAATGGCGCAGCATTAAAAGGCCTCCCACAAGGTGACCGATGACCTAGTGATGGTCGTGGGAGACTGATGGATGCGAGACGCAAAGAACCGGTCGTTATGGCGAAACTTGGGGGAGGCCTATGACCAACAGTGGACGTCTTTCGGCTGAAATGATGATGATGATGAACTTGGGCTATAGCTACTTACCCACTTCATTTAGCTGAAGTTATAATCATAATAATAATCTTTATTTTGTACAATTAACACACACAGTAACGGTATAGAATGACATGAGCAGATATATTAGTTGTACAAACACTGATCAATGGAAATAAATTGAACATTTGACTTCTAAACTAAATAAAATACACGCTATTTTAAAGCGTATCTTTCTTGATGTAATGTGTGTCGTGTCTCAGTAAAGCGAGTGTGAGCGGCTCTGAGTCGCTCGAGGCGGCGGAGATCAAAGACCCGACATTCGCCGCGGAATAGCTTTTTTAAGTACATTTTTTGACTTAGAGCTATTTAAGTACCGTCAACAGACATTTTTATTTATAAGTGCTTAAAGTCAGTGCAAGGGGAAGATAAAGCGAGTATTTGTGAAGTCATTATAACTATATAGTACCTACGCTTCTTTTCCTAGTCAGGCGAGATAACAAAACCTCAGGGCGGTCAATGTTCTTTAATGGCCTAAATAATGTATCACGTAACTACACATTAAATACTAAAACGATGGAATATAATGGAATAACAGGACTATATACCCTCTAAGAAGTATATAACGCACTGTGTAGAGTACATAATCAAAGGGAGACAAGACAATTAGTAACCTGATGATTCATTAGCCTTAAGGGCTGCCTTAGTTCTGGTATGTAAATTACGTAGTTTATTTATTCTTAGTGTCGCCGCACATAGGCCACATGCCACAGCTAAACGCCGCTATGAGAAGCTAAAAGCGGCCACAAAAAAAGCTGAAGTGCGTGACAGCCACTTGTGGCTGGCGACTGCTACTTTTTTAACCTATGTGCACAGTATCTTAATGGACTCTGTCGAAGAAGGTGAAGGGCCACCGAGGTCAACCGTGTGCGGCGAGTCCATATAAACTGTATGAAAACTACAGGAAGTATGCCGGTGGCGGTGTTTTGTGGTTGTGGTCGGTGGCTCAATTGTGGCGACCCTTACGCTCTAAACCAATGCTACGGCGTAGCAAGCCTACGAGGATCACGTGTCGCTGTTGTAGCCGAAGCTAAGCGTAATGAAAATTTCGTAGCCAATGGTCGAAGCCAACATTTCGTCAGTATTGGTATTTTTTTCAACCGGGGGACACGGTGGAGCATTTGGTGTAAGTCTGCAACACTTAGGTGGTACACCGCCGTGTATTCTTGGAGGCAATCGGGGGCCATAGTACGGGGTGAGAGGGAATGGGAAGGCAGAAAGCGCAAGGAAGAAGACATCTTCACACCCCAATCACAGGAGAAGACTAAACTCTCCCAGGTATGTTATACAGGGTGTCTCTGACGTCAACGCACAAACGAATACTATGGATCCAATACATGATTCTGGACCACTGACTGAATTTTTCGTCGGTTTTTCTCTTCACCACCTAGTAGAGAATGCCTAAGGCATTAAGTCCACCTTTATACCTTTGTGTTGCTTGAAGTTTTAATATATAAATAAACTTGGTATTGTTGCCCAATAATTCTTCTTAGTCGGTTGTCGGTACTCTTGCCAGAGGGGTCGTGGTCATCACTGTGAATCACGATGAGTGAAGTTCTTGGTAATACGGTGCCATTTATAACTGACTGCAGCTTTCTGGTTATATTCGTAAACCAAGCACTTAGTTGCGGCCTTGATCTGGTCTGTTCTTCTCATTGGTGATCTACCCCATGGCTTGGTGCCTTCAACTTTTCTCTACACTACGAGACGCTCTATCGAGTAATTACCATGCCATTACATGCCTGAAGAAGATCAAAATGCGTGACTGCTTTGTGGATGATAGGCGTTGTCTGTTCTCAGTTTCACGAAGACACCATGTCTCTGATGCATAAAGGAAAATAGGGCGCCTAATAATACCTGTGCCGAAATTGTCACTTTGTACTTCTAAACAACAACAAACATACTATGAGAACTTGCTTAAAGAAAGTGGTTTATTTCAATGTGTAGAACCAGTATCTAAAATACCCATACCTATTTCTGTTACACCCTGTATAATTTTGGATAATAAAGTCAGAGTCCCTGCTAAGAGCTCTTAACGCGATACGTTTACTGTACCGAACTGTTAAAGAAAAAAAAGGAAACAAAAAAAAAGAAAGAGAGATGCATACACCCTGTATAGCTCCATCCCTCTTTCTTGCTCACACGCTTGATATTTTAACGCGTCAATGGTAAGGCCCCAGAATAAGGAAGCTGCTGTAACAGTTTTGAATAATTTAGTCCATTTCCATTCTGCATCTTGCTTTAAAGGCTCCATAAAGTGTACCGCAAAAATAAATAAACTTAAAACAATGTAACTACGTGAGGAAGTACGAGTTACAGTCAAGGACCCGGGGAGTCTTGCTGGTGAATTATATCTGTCTTCAAATAAGTTATTCGAAGAGAGCAGAATTATTCATGGGGAGGTGTTTTAACCTACTTTAATGTTTTGTGATATTTGTAAATGTGAAGAAACTGTCATATTTTTTTAAGTAGATTTACTTTGTCGTAATGCTAGAAGGAAGTGATAATTCAAATCAATGTATTATTTTTTTGCAATTGTATGATGTTAATGTAGTAATTTGTAATAGTAATCCTCCTGTTCAAAACATGAGCCACATGTTGGAATGCCCCAAGTGTCCGTAAGGTGCAAGAACCTTGGAGGATTTGATGAGTGCTACCGATGCTGCTATTAATGTAGCCACATATTTTGCCCAAACAGTTTGACGAGTTTACAATCGAATCGAAAAAAAGTAATTAATCGTCCACGAAATAATAGCCTTTTTGAGATTACGCTCCATATATAAAAATTTGAAGTCAAAATGAAAATATTTAAATTATTGCGAAATATTGCGATACAATATTATTTTTAGTTTAAGCAAACTCTGAAAAAAGTTTGTTCGGAATCAGTAACTGAATCAATTCCAATAATTTTTACACCATGTTATATTTTTTACCAAAAATATTTAAAAAAGGTCACAAGTTGGACACCACCGACATTAAGTACAACACAGGTCACGAAAGGTGCGCCAACGCACAACTGAATTTGGAAGCAAAACAATCCCTCAGTCGCCCGGATGGCCCGGTGACCACGTATTTGTGCGGACAATCAGGTAACATAACAAGCTTACAACTTTGTGACTTTTCATGGTACAGTTTTGAAATTTTGTACATAGATTCTTTACATAAAAATACTAGACTAGTTTTTTGGGTTTAGAGGCAAAAAAGGAGTGGGTTTTTAGTCAGTAAAAGTCTAACACTATCTCCCGCTCCGTCCGAGAGCGGGCTTTGTCATAAGATGATTTTCCCACCTAATAAAAAAAAGTATACTTAAAATAATGTTGTGTAACAAAAGGTTCAAAGTAGCATTTGACCTGAGTGTTTGAATAGAATCGATTACTTGTGGTTTTTTAAGTTTTTTAACATCATAATCTCCCTAACCTTTTCCCAACTGTGTTTGGATCGTATTCCAGTCAAATCAGATGCGGCTGAAAACCAGCATTTTACAAATTTGTAAGTTCTACGACTTTTCTTTAGGTTTTCCGATTAAAATTCAACATCTGTATTCCCTACAGAGAAAGAAAAAAGAGCAGTAATGAAAAAAACGTTTTAACCTTTGAACTTCAGTTACAAAAACGTGAACTTTTTCAACTCGTAATGTTTTGAAACCCACGCATGAAGGCTGGATTCACATTACGCTTCATGATTTCATAACGACTTTTGGCTTGCCGATATTTTGCTGAATTCAGTATTCATTGCTTGCTCTGAGAAAAAAAATTCGATTCCGAACTGAAACGAATTTAATTATTAACCAGATTTGTATCGTCAAAAGTTGACTCGCTCGATGAATTTCAAATAGCAATTCCTTATGTTACTTCTTTTCGATTTATTTGCTTTTTATTACCAAGCTTTATATTAAATTGATCTTGTTCATATGTATGTCTGGTGACAAACCAGTAACATATTTGTCATACAATTCCCAGCTACTAATTAAAGTTCCCCGCTGAAGATGCCCAGGCCATCTCAAGATGACTCCCGACTACCGTATTCAGGAGTTTGCGAATGGCGAGCAATGGATAGCTCGCCGTACCATAAAGACTAGGTTTGAGTCGAGTTTTACGGGCACATCAAAGAGATATCAGTTAAATTGATGAGGTCTACTAAGGCCGATGCCTGCCAAGGTTGCGGAATTGTCCGAAACAAATGAAATCCACGTGTGTTAGATGGGCTTAATTAAGAAATACTTTTAACAAGACTCATTCCAACAAGAGTAGAAAGTCATTTGATGATTACCCATAAAAAAAACCTGCTAAACTATTTATTAAAATTTTTAGTATACCATTTATTTATTTAACTTCTATTAAAATACAAAATTACACAGAAACATACCTACATATTACATTATGAGGTGTAAAGTACAGATACCGGCACGGATCTTGAGCGCTGACTTCTACAGTTCTACTTACGCGCTTTCACTCAGCGTACCGGAAGACGCAGTGTTGTAAGGCCCCCTACAAGGTGGACGGATGACCTGGTGAAGATTGCGGGAATCCGATGGATGCGAGACGCACAGGACCGTTCTTTGTGGCGACATTTGGGGGAGGCCTATGTCCAGCAGTGGACGTCTATCGGCTGAAATGATGATGATGATGACTTATGCAGAAGCACGCAGAAGCGAAATATCAGGTCTCTTTAGTCGTATGAAAAGAGGTGCGGGGGCGGGGAGTGCAATCCTTGTACAGTGATTGGCTCGCCGATGTGTACGATGCGCAAAGCGATCCCCGCTCTTTCGCCGTGCGCTCAAGATTCGTGCCGCTATCGGTGTATAAAAAAATAAATATAATAAATAACAAACGTCCTTCTTCTTCTTTTCGATTCGATGGTAAACTCGTCAAAATTTTTGGGCCCAATAGGTGGCTACATTAATAGCAGCATCGGTAGCACTCATCAAATCCTCCAAAGTGCAGGTATACGGACACTTGGGGCATTCCAATATATGGCTCATGTTTTGAACAGGAGCTCCGCACTCACATTGAGTATTCGATGGGTCTGTAAAACCCCATTTTGCCAAGTTGAGTTTGCAGCGGCCTACCTGGGTTCGCAACCAATTTAGTGCCTTCCATACAGGCCACTGCAAATCGCGGTCAGGCGGGAGATGCTTTTGGGGTTAAACGTGCTTATAACAGACGATGCCATCAGTGCCACATCTAGTAAAAATCAAATTCGTGCATCCATGTTATGTTTGGCTAACTGATTGTGAATGTTATCTGTTAAGATTTACCCACATTTTATCTTATTCTTTTTTTTATTTTCAATTTTGTTTCTCAGTAAGTGAATTATGTATGCAATTTTTTATGAGAAATAAAGTAGTTCTTAAACCAAAAAAATAATAATAAATAAATATTTTAAATTTTAGTTGACCCCGCATGTTCGCGCAAACTTAAGAACTTGTTTTGATTACGTAGTGGTCGATAGTGAGGAGCCCAAACTGATATAATGTCGCACACGCTCTCACTTAGGTCAGTTGACTAAAATATTAGGAAGCAAATCGACTCTTTAAAATAATTTCCAGTAAATGTATAGTATATGCTTGTATGTATATGTAGTGTGTGTGTACAGTGGGTGTGTTGAGTGTTTTTATGTAATAGAGTAAAAATTTGGAAGCACCCGCCAATTCGAGCAAAATGGCACAGTCAAAGCCGTTCAGAACATTTTCGACCACCTCTCACTTCAATGTAAGTGAACCTGAAAGCCTGAATGTTCTTCGATCAAGAGGACAGTGTTTTGTAGAAAGAACTTATCTATCGAATAGTTTTTTGATGGACAGTAAAAGGTAATTACTCGACGTAGCTTGACGTAAGATCCCTCAACTTTTGACGGCTAAAGAGTGCAGACTTGGGAGCTTTTTTATAACACGAAATGTTTTTGATGAGATATATCCAACGTGTTTTTTTTTTGATATCCCATATTTATTATTGGAATTCTGAGTAATAAAATAAAAATAATTTTAAAGTATGTGAAGCGTTTTACTGTTTTAACCCGCGGTATTAATCACGATGAGGATAATTCTGAAAAAATACCAGAAAATTAGAGAAATTGGCGTAAAAAAGAAAATGCGTGTTTTGACAAATTCTTGTATTTCATTATAACTTTAGAATTTTATCTAGTAAAACTCCACAATCGAATCGTAAACCGACTCTGAAAAAAAGCAAAATCATTTTTTTTAATAGCTTACCATAATTTTTACAAGTAAAATAATAGCAAGACATCATGATAAAATATCAAAATAAAACATTAAAGATGTCAAAGTAGCAAATAGGAAGGGAGACGTCAAGGTGTCTAATAATCAAGACATTTACTCATTTAAATGTCTCGCAACGGATTTGACAAAAAGATAATGAAATAATAGAACGAACAGGAGACTGGTAATTTGAACAGAAAGCTACAAATTGTTTGTATGTTTCAATTTGCAGAGATACAAATATTCTGCGACGGAATTCATTGTAGCTACAGTTTCATTTTATTTTTATAACACAATTCATAGCGGTATGTTTCAAGAAAACAAAGTAATCAGAAGATGAAATAAAACAGCGTGTTTACTGCGTGACAGTTCACGCAGTTTGCTTTTTGCTACAACTGTAGTAAAATTCCCCTTTAGTAAGACAATTGCTGCTACAAAATATGCACTTTACAACGCAACGAAGTTTGGTTCATAAAAATACCTTTTATATTGAAAACTTTATATGGGTATTATACGTTAATACTGACCGTAAGCTATTCGTACTACAATCGACGGGAAGAAATCCCAAGTGTTATCGTTATGCAGGTAACCTGAACGATATGGTGGAGCATATGGTGCAGGTCTGCCCCACTTGGGCGAAGCACTGCTTCCACAAGCAAGAAGCAATCGGCGACGATGACTTCTCACATCCGGACCTGGTTCAAGCTATGGTCTGTATGGGAAGCAGTCGACTCCTTATGCGAGCTGAGGAGGTGGCGGATGGACACGCTACAATTATGGCGGTAAGTCCCTTGTTGAGGAGTGGCTGGAGCGGCAATACGGTGTTCTCACATTCCGCATGATGCAGGTCCTCACCGGACATGGCAAGTTCGGGAGGTTCCTGTGTCGGATTCAGGAGGAAGAAACGCCCGGGTGTCATCATTGTGTGGTCCGCTCGGAGGACACGATGCAGCATACGGTGGAGTGGCGCCCTGTTTGGGCCGAGCACCGTCATGTCCTCGTGGAGGCAATCGGCGGCAGCGACCTCTCGCTTCGGGCTACGGTTCAAAGCGAGGAGGATGTGGACGTCGAGCAATGGATGGCTTGCCGTCCGGCCGTCCGGCCGTCCGGTAACGGAACGGACTGAGCCCAGTCGTCAACAGCACGTAGTGATCCACGCTTTCCTCAAGGAGATGTCAGCTAACCGTAGGGGCCCAGCAGGGCCGATGCCCACTCGCTAGGACCGCGGGGAATTTCTGAAAAAGAAACCCGTAGTCCTAGAACTCAAAGGGCAACTGAAGAACATATGTGTCGTTTTAGTCAGTAAAAATCTGACACGCTCTCCCACTTCGCCTAGAGCGCAAGAAGTCATTAAATGATTTCCACAATAAAAAAAAGGAGGTGGTGGAAAGTGTGAAGATGAGAATATTCTCACACCACAGCCGCCTAGACAAAGGAGACAGCTTGGACGTTGGGAGCAGCAGAGCGATTGTCAACCACCGTAAGCAGGAGCTTGCAATTGGTGAGTAATACGAAGCTCACCATCAGAAAAGGTCCAGGGCTGGATAGTCAGACCTGTTAGGGCAGCTCTGGAACGCAAAAAGCAAGAAAGAACACAGGTGAATTTTAGTCGATAATTGTCTGACTCTCTCTCTCCCGCACCACCTCTTGGTGACGGTTTTTTTTTTTTTAAGATTCCACAAAAAAAGCAATCTACCGAAAACATGTTTTTAGTTACTACAGTTCCAACTTCAAAACATTAATAAGTATTAAAACTGTAACCAACCACTAATGGTTCTACAGTTTTCATAAATTTTCAGAAAAGTACATAGTTTAAAATAAATGCTGCAGCATTGATAACGACGTCGGGCTGCAGTTTCGTTTCAACGAAACATAAATTGTTGCACAAAAATAATATCCATTACTCAAGGAAAGTATGTTCAGTTTCCAACTGGTATTAATTGCAAAGTTTTCTTGAAACAGCTTGAAATGTGTTATTAGCATTTCGCCGAAATGATTTAAATTGAATATAATTTTCCTTCACCGTTTTGAGGAAACCGGCATATTCTAGAACCAAAAATTGGAAGACATGTGACAACCACTAGTGTGGGTAGTAGTTCTGACGTCATCTCAACGCTCAGTCACTTGATAAGAACAAAGGAATCGGAGGCGTGGCCTACTCGAGGCGTTCGACGCAAACGAAACGATCGTGACTTCACATGATCCATCGTCGTCAAACACAAGACAAACTAAAAATGGTTCTGTAATATTTAGCGTCCCTAATTCCTTGATAAAAAAGTTCGAAATATAAAATTAATCTTGGATTTGGATCACATAGGATGTCGAGTAGGTACCTGCCTATTGTTTCTTTAGCAAAGTATATTTGAAGATCAAAAACGTTTTCGTAAATGTTCATCAATAATGCGACTTCTATTATTTCTAATAACGTAGTAACATAATAATTTATTTCATATTTGTAAACGGAGGTAAGTATTTATCAAATGTATTGTGAAGGAACAAAATATAAGTCGCTTACCGATAATGCTTTTTCCAATAGAACATTTCGCAAGAAAAAACAATTTAAGCATGTACTCAATCAACTTATTCCACAAACAGGCTGTTTTCCTTAAAGAGCTTAGGGAATCCTAAATGGTTTTTGAAATAATAAATATAACTTTAGTTTAAATGCTCCGTAATATCAGAAAACGTCGCGGCAGTGTCTCAAACTCGTCAATTTTATGAAATATGTAGAAGGAAGCGAAGGAACTCCGAATACGTTAAGCGGGTCATCGTACTATTGCCTCGTCAGTCACATTTCCAGATGATTTATGAAGGTTATTGCAGTCAGGTCAAGTTACGTGTAATCCAGAGGATATGATTTTTTTTTTAATTTTACTATTTATTTATCTTTATTCGAAAAAGGTAAGTAATTTATAAGATAAGCCCCACAAAACCGTTGCAATGGTTTGGCTGTGGGGTCGGTGAGTCTCTAGACATACTTGAATGTACTCATTTCTAAATAATATAATTTTAATTTGCGTCGAAATCTATTTGTGTTAGTTTCACTCCTTATGTCTGCCGGCAGACTGTTCAATAGGTATGACTCTGGGTACATTGAATCTACCAGCAGCTTATTGAATATCAAAAATATCCGTGTAATCGTACTTTATTTTAATGTGTACTTGTAGATTCGATTATACATAAAAAACGACATCATTTTCCTCAGTTTTTAATGGCATAAGTAAAAAAAATGTGTTCTTTTTTTAAATCCGTCTTAATCAATAAATTTGTTGAACTGAAATACTAGAACAACATCATGGTGGATAAGATCTTTGAGCAGACTGCCAGTAGCATCTTGCAACTTGACTCATTGAAATGTATACTCTACGTTTGACAAATAAAGTTCATTTTGCAATGAGACTGCTAATGAAGTCCATTGGAACAGCTGAACAATCGATTGTTCTGATGACATCTATTGAAAGGGTAGAGGCTTTGCAGTGCTGCACTATTGATGAACGTTATCGAACAACCGTCTACATTAATTCGTAGTATTTATTGAAACAATACATTTCATTCGCAATAATATTATACATTTAAACAAACCATTTTCACTGTCCGTTCAAGCCATTTTGAGTTCTATTGCGTTGGTAGCAAGACAAATGGTAGGTGCAGTATAAAGTTTGTATTGTAACCATTTTTTTTGCTTTGAATGCCATCCTTATAATAATAATAATAACATTTATTTCAGACCACAATCAATCCATAGAATGGTGTTAGTAAAAAACTTAAAATTAATGTTAGTGTCTTTAAAAATATAATAATTATATGTATTAAATCTAATTTCTTGTATTTAATTTAACTACATATATGTATTATTTGAAAGTTTAAATTAAGATTTCACACATTCTTCTTCTTTTGCTCTTACACACTATTGTCTACATCTCTTTTAATCTCTCCTTTCACAGGTCTGCTGGAAGAAATTTCTTTGGAATATATAAGCAGTAACTTTGTACTCTTGTCTACTTTGTATTGTCTTTTTCTGTTCTAGTGTGTACATAAATAGTAAAATAAATAAAATAACCTCCAATAAAATTTTAACAAGACGTTGTGCCTTCAACAAAATGGAGGCTGAGTGAATTCTTGGCTAAAATGGTCGTTTAATGATTCAGTGTAGACAAACTGAAGCGAAGACTATAAATTCAAGCATTTCAATAAAATCGTTAATGTCCACGTGAACTATGCGATAAATCTTATCTTTGAAACTTGAACGTCATAAGTTTCAACGGTAAGATTTATGGGAACAGTTCACATTGTTGCTTGGCACAGAAACTATGATTCTAAAGCTTTATCAAAATCACCGTTAGGAACTTGTAATTCCACAAAATATATCAACTTATTTATCATATAGAGTGCGACTAATGAAAGCGTGACCTGGAGTTTTTTTTTTTTTTAAATTAAAATGCAACATTATTTAGCCGCCAAAAGCACGTCAAAGTCAGTTATTGCAATTGTACGTATTTTGAAACAAATATTTATTTTTCCATAATAATTACTTAATTATGGGAAATACAATAAACGGTAACGTGCGAAAACTGCTACATACTATGGTTAACAAATTTAAACAAAAACAAGAAGAGAAAGAAGTTGTTTTCATTGAAAAACAACGATGTTTACATACGATTTCTGATTTTTTAAATTAGTATCACGTTATAATTTTGATCCTTGTTGACTAATGTTATAAGACAGTTATATTTACGATATGATGATACTTATTCTTATGTTTATAAATAATCTTGGAGATATTCAAGGACTCGGTGAAATAAAAAAAGAAATTGAATCTCTTAGAAATTTAAAACATCATTATTAAACACTCAAACCAAGTTATTAGAAGAAATATCTTCACTAACTGGTATGTTACGAAACCTGCGTCAATTTAGATTGTTTTATCTGTGGTTCCATTAATTGTGTTTTTGATGTCACTTTTTAGGCACCTTCATTATTAAATGACAACTTCAACTTCATATACGCGTATATTATTTTTATATAACGCATTTTATGGACCGATGACCTGGTGAGGGTCGCGGGAATCCGATGGATGCGAGACGCATAGGACCGATCATTGTGGCGACATTTGGGGGAGACCTATGTCCGACAGTGGATGTCTTTCGGCTGAAATGATGATGATGATGATGACCATATACTTACCAATAAATAAATCTGTATACACGTTTTTGATTAGAATTTAAGTTCGTAAACAACTATAAAACGATTATCATAAATACAAAAAATACTCAAGTATCAAAACCTTTTTCTCCAACTATTCCAATAACACATTCAAAATTTTTGGTATTAACCTCATTTTCTCAGGTTGCACTTTCATTAGACGGACTCTAACTAATACATTAATATGCTTAACTTAAAATAATTACAACTAATTTACAAAATAAAAATAAAAGCCCAAAAGAACTAAAAAAGAAATCTAAAGCACGGCGTCGAAAAACTCCTCAGCATCGCTGTCGACTGGTAATGTATCCAAAAGACGGCATTGCCACGCTGAATGACAATGCTTATCCTTTGTCCGAAGTAAAAGCCAGCTTTTGGGTCACACGAAGAGTCAACAAGGCGTTTTGGAAGTTCGTTAAATAATTTGTGAGCACTCGTAATTAGTTTACAATATTTTAAAGTTTTTATTCTTTAAAAAGCCAGTGCTGGATAGCGCCCAGCAAATGCTGAGGTGGTCACCCTTTTGGTGCGAGCACATTCGGCCTTCTTTGTGCTTTTGTTTTTTTTTTACTTTGTGTTTATAACCGTTGTGCTGTGTCTGTCCCGAATAAACGTATTTCTATTCTATTCTAAAATAGCTACTAGTTAAAATCATACTAACAATTTAAAAGAAAAAAATATTGAAAACATTTTCGTTTATGGTATCCTATATTTTTAATCCAAAGCAGCCAGTCTTACTCTACGGAATATTATTTAAAAACCAAAGAGGTTGCGAGCCAATTTTGACATGACAACGGTGACGTATTTTATTAAAGATTGATTTATGAGCTGAGATGAGAATAACAGATTAATCTCGAATAATCGCTGGTTATTTTGTATCGTTTCAAGTGTTTTATTAGATATCTTATTGATAACAATTGTTTCGGCATAAAAACTTTGTCAATGCTCTTTTGGTCTGATGTTGGACTATAAAAGCTTTTGAAAAGGAATGTACATCTCTTTACGTTATTTCTAGCTAAGTTAAAATTTATAATATTAACTTAGCTAGAAACGGATATATAAAAAAAATCAGATCACTGCTATAAATTTTAAGTTTGAGGAGAAATTAATGGTTCAGTAAAAATTTTACCACGATTTTTTTTTCTTTAAGTCTACAAAATGTTGATAATTATATCTTAACATAAGTAAATTTTAATATTTCTTCCTCCGCGTTTCTTTCTTACCCATATGTAATGCGGGCCCTTTTAGTTTTGTCATACATATTTTTTATTTTTCCTTTTGTGGTAGTATGTTAATTTGCACGATCATTATTTTACTCGCTATATTTATTCTGTATATTTGAAAGAAACATGCCAATTTGTTTTCCAGAATTATTGAGATATTAATTTAAAATGTTATAAGGGACTCGATAAAAAAAATGTAATAAAAATAGGACTTTTTTGTTATATTTCAGTCTGAGTTTCATTCATTCTTTTATTCTTTTGACAAATGTTTTTTGCTCAGATCATGAGTCATGTCTTCATAGTATATATAATTATTTTTACTTATTATTCCTTTCCAATGTGTTTTCTCAGCAGATACTTTATTTCACTCTAAAGGGAGTTTTATTTTCTATTTCCATTAAAACCATATGACTAATGGTGTTTCTTGATTAAAATAACAATAAAATTATGAAGCAAAATCTGTCATGTGAACTCTTTAAAAAAAAAAGACAAATCACAACAGTCTTGTTACAAATCCAGCCTAAACTCCCATTTTTATTCATTGCAATGGTGTTGTAATTATTCTTAGACTAGTGTTGATACCCAAATCGATCGGATTTGTAATATTTAGACCGAGTTTGTTTCTTTTTCACAGAGGAAGCGACCGTCTCGAACATTTCAGTACCATCAATGAAAGTGCCTAAAATAAACACATTACGACAGATTTATTTTTCAGTTTTATAAATAAATTTATAGGCAGATTCTTTTTTGTATAAAATCTATTTTAACATTTTATTTAGAGCACCATTTGCTGAAACGTCTCAGGAGAATAGGATAGAGATTCTACAAAACCTTCTCACGGTATGTCCAAATAAGATTGCTTCAGCCTAGAGAAGGAATTTTCTTATTCAAAACCGGGGAAGTTTATTGCAATACAGATCTACAAAGATTTGAACGGAATCATCTAGAATAAAAACAATTTGTGAGCAAATGTAGAGGTCGTTTCAGTAGATCGAGTCATTTTAGTTTGAGAATCATCATCATCATTTCAGCCGATATACGTCCAAAGCTGGACATAGGCCTCCGAGTGCCGCCATAATAAACGGTCCGCATTTCCGTGACTCTCAAAAGGTCATCATGATTCCACCTTGTTGAAAGGCCTTCTAACGCTGCGTTTTCCGGTGCGCGGTGGTCACTTCAAAAACTTTCAACTCGATCAACCATCTGTTCTAAGAGCAATGTACCCTGCCCACTGCCACTTAAGTTTGGTGGTTCTTCGGGCTATGTCGGTGACCTTGATTCTCCTGCGGATATCTTTATTTCTGATGCGATCACGCAAGAAAACTCCAAGCGTATTCTTTCCATTACCCTTCGGGTGAATTTAAGCTTTCTGATGAGGTCCATTCCAAAACATCATGAGAATAGCCAACGTATGAGAATAGTAGAAAATTACTGAATAGGTTATTTATACCAGTCCTCTAAACCTTTTATATGGTACTAGCTGTTGCCCGCGACTTCGTCCGCTTTAAGTTCGTAAAACTGTACAATCACTCTGTGCTTGCAATTTATTCCGAAAGCATCGCATTATTCATTGTACTTTAACATAAAACGGTTAAAGGTAAAAGCGCAAATTAACTTCAGGAAACATGTTATGTACTCTTCCAGATTTAGATGTATGAACGTCAATGAATAGAAAGAGTATGTATGGGTCGTAGCAGTTTGTATTTCTGCCTACCCCAAGGGAAAAGGCCTTAGTTCATGTATGTTTCTGGTTTATGTTCTGGTAAAATAATCTGACGGCATGCCGCTTCCAGTGTAACCGCATGTGGCCTACAGTGTAACGGCATGCGGCTTCCAATCTAACGGCATGCGGCTCCCAATGTAACCGCATACGGCTTCCAGTGTAACGGCATGCTGCTTCCAGTGTAACGGCATGCGGCTTCCAATGTAACCGCATGCTGCTTCCAATCTGATGGCATGCCGCTTCCAGTGTAACCGCATGTGGCCTACAGTGTAACAAACGGCTTCCAATGTAACCGCATGTGGCCTACAGTGTAACGGCATGCGGCTTCCAGTATAACGGCATGCGGCTTCCAATCTGATGGCATGCCGCTTCCAATATAACCGCATGTGGCGTACAGTCTAACGACATGCGGCTTCTAGTGTAACGGCATGCCGCTTCCAGTGTAACGGCATGCGGCTTCCAATATAACCGCATGCGGCTTCCGGTTTGATGGCATGCTTCCAATCTGATGGCCGCTTCCAATGTAACCGCACGCGGCTGTTGTTGCAAAGGGCAACTGAAGGACACAGGTGTGGTTTTAGTCTGTAAAAGATTGACACGCTCTCCCTCTCCAACCAGAAAGACGTCCACATCCATATGTTGGACATAAGCCTCCCAAGTGTCGCCATAATGACCGGTCCTGTGAGCCTCTTATCCATCGGATTCCCGCGACCCTTACCAGGTCGTCGGTCTGCTTG
Organism: Mythimna vitellina; assembly: GCA_949316375.1. Lineage (NCBI taxonomy): Eukaryota > Metazoa > Arthropoda > Insecta > Lepidoptera > Noctuidae > Mythimna > Mythimna vitellina. The sequence continues at coordinate 7,065,950 of OX438703.1, read as the reverse complement.
GGTGCCTTCTAACGCAAGATACCATGAAACCTCTTCCGAAAATTTGGCCATGTTATTTTAAAGTCAATAATTAAATACAAATGTATTTATTTTTATCGCCTTTGGTTGGTATCCCTTGAATAATCACGGTCAATTAGCTTGTTACAATCGTGGGGAAAAAATAAGCAGTAGGATTATTAAAAATGCCTCCGTCTACCGTCAAACTAACTTTACTCGAAAAAATCTCGCCATAAACCTAAATTTATTGTGAGATTACTTATTTTATTTTAAATTTATTTAAACCGGTGCTTGACTGCAATCCCACCTAATGGTAAGCAGTGATGCAATCGTTGATGGATTGAGATTTTTTAGATAGAATGATAATTATAATGAATTGAGGAGGCTATCTGTTGTTATGTTCTTAATTCTTATATTATGAAGTCAACTCTTAAATTTCAATGGGTTGGATAGAACTGTAAATAAAAGCACAAGGAAATGTCAGGAAATGTTCCCAAAAGAGGAAAGTACGATAATAGAATTTGTATTCCTTTGTACGGTAAAATTGTTTTGTAATGTACGGACAATGAATCGGCATTTTTTTTTCTTTTAATTCTTCTTGTGATTGTGGTAAATGTCATTTTAATATATAGAGCCTTTTAAAAATAAGCTTAATTTATTTTTTAGTTTTCAAAGACATAAATATAAAACTACATTTTTTTTTCATGGTTTGTTTCATCTTAAGGGTTCTGTACCTGTACGGGGATTCTTGGGGCTATGTCCGTAACCTTGGTTCTCCTGCGGATATCCTCATTTCTGACGCGATCACGCAAGGAAACTCCGAGCATAGCCCTTTCCATTGCCCTTTGAGTAACTTTAAGCCTTCTGATGAGACCCATTGTAAGCCACCACGTTTCGGAGCCATATGTCATCACTGGCAACATGCACTGTTCATAGACTTTTGTCTTGAGACACTGTGGTATATTGAGCGAGACCAAAAAATACTAAAAACAGAATAAAATAAATATTTAAATGGAACTCCCATACAACAGATTTCGTTTTTTTTTTTTGCTTTTCGCGTTTTTATAGATAACGGTACGGAATCCTTCGTGCGCGAGTCCGAGTCGCACTTGGTAGGTTATTATTTTTACTTTTCATTAATGTTCTGAATACTCGTGGAGCACACTATGACGCAATATGGTGAGTGTTATACAATACAGTTGCGTGCTATTGTTACTGTAACGAACGACGCGCGGTGAGAGCTGCAGGCTTTAGAACTGCACGATGATGAGGTACAGTCGTGCTGGGGACGAAATAACTATATATTTTTTTAATTCTCTTTCATTTCTATTGCGTGCGTTTCAGGGGACGGTAAGCTTTTGCTCTTTTTACAAAAGGTATTGTCGTAAACTGCGGAGATTAGTGACTCATTTACCTTCTTCTTAAATATTAAAGCCCTTCTCTGGATGTCTTCAAGAGGAAACAGTTTATTTATATTTATTAGTCTGTATAATCTATCTATATATACAAACTTAAAATTAGGCAGGTAGGTTCCTTATAGGGTCGCTAAGAACTTAACGATTTTACGAAACTCCGCCCCTAAAGGGATCCATGGGTAGTGTGAAAACGAAACCTAGGGTCCTGGGACGAAGACAACGAAGGAACAGGAGTGGGTTTTTAGTCAGTAAAAGTTTGACGCTATCTCCTGCTCCGCCCAAGAGCGGGATTTGTCATAACATGATTTTCCCACCTAATAAAAAGAAAAAAAAACCCATGACGTCATCTCAACGTACAGTCCCGTGGTCAGAACAAAGGAATCGGAGGCGTGGCATTCTCGAGGCGTTCGACACAAGAGAATCGAAACGAAATGGTCGTAACTTGGCTAGGGAGACTATGTTCTTAGAACGTAAAGGGCAACTGAATGACAGAAGTGTGGTTTTAGTCACTAAATTCTGACACACACTCACGTTTAAACCAGAACATAATTTCCCACCTTAAGAAATAGTGTCGCCACTAGGAACGGTCCTAGTGTAAAAAAAAAAAAAAATTGTGCTGGCAACGCCAAAATGTCTGACTTTGCGTCATTGTTTGTGGTAAAGTTGTCAGTGTAGTGTAATGGCAGGCGATAGATTTTAAACCCGTCTAGCGTTCCATTTATATCTTGCATTGGTCGTTAGGTAACATTTTATTTATTTAAATTAGGTAAGATCATTCTTATTGTATACTAACTTCTGCTAGGTTCTTCCATACAAACTTTGACCCCCGTTTTATCCGCTTAGGGAGTGACTTTAAAAAAATCCTCTCTTAGTGCTCGCCTACGTCTTAAAAGGAACCCATGTGCAAAATTTCACGCTTCTAGTCCCATTACGTATATCAACGTAATGGGACTAGAAGCGTGAAATTTTGTCAGTCAGTTTCTCCTTTTATAATATAGATGTAAACTGTAATTAGCATTGTAAATATATTCCATCAAAATGTAAACATGAAGGTTCCAAACTAATTTAAAATCTTAATGTTCACAAAACTAAATTCTGCGTTTTGAATAAGTAAGCTTCTCAAATTCAAAGTGAATAATTCTGACTAAATTACGATTATTTCAGCAGCTCAGGGCAGCTGCCGAAATAATCATAATTTAGTTGAAGTTAACCAGCCAGTAGTAGCTGGTGCCGAACAGATGTAGGTGAAAAGGATATCCGCCCGTCATAAGCCGGTCATTAAGTAACTACAATGACCAGAGATCGGACCGGCTTATGAGAACTATAACACCCAAAGCGTGGTCACTCTTGAAAAAATGAGCAGACACAATGTTTTCATATTATATATGAAGCGTTTTTCCGGTTTGATTATAAAATTATACTCTTATAACTTACGAAGTTATAAGAGTTATAACTTGAGGTGTAAGAGTTAAACTAAGTCATAACTTACTTAGAACGGTAAAATGTTGCTTGTAGAAAAATCTAAAAAACAATCACAATGATTGCATGTTACATAAGTCCGGTTTGTAATCGATAAGCACCTTCGTGATTTTTTCCATCAAAATATGCTGTGTCGTGTTAAAATTATACTCTTGTAACTTACGAAGTTATAAGAGTTATAACTTGAGTTGTAAGAGTTATACATTGAGTTATAAGAGTTATAACTTGAGTTATAACAGTTATAACTTGAGTTATAAGAGTTAAACTAAGTTATAACTTACTTAGAACGGTAAAATGTTGCTTGTAGAAAAATCTAAAAAACAATCACAATGATTGCATGTACATAAGTCCGGTTTTTAATCGATAAGCATCTTCGTGATTCTTTTCCATCAAACTATGCTGTGTTGCGTTAAAATTATACTCTTATAACTTACGAAGTTATAAGAGTTATAACTTGAGTTGTAAGAGTTATACATTGAGTTATAAGAGTTATAACTTGAGTTATAACAGTTATAACTTGAGTTATAAGAGTTAAACTAAGTTATAACTTACTTAGAACGGTACAATGTTGCTTGTAGAAAAATCTAAAAAACAATCACAATGATTGCATGTACATAAGTCCGGTTTTTAATCGATAAGCATCTTCGTGATTCTTTTCCATCAAACTATGCTGTGTTGTGTTAAAATTATACTCTTATAACTTACGAAGTTATAAGAATTATAACTTGAGTTATAGGAGTTAAAGTAAGTTAAAACTTACTTAGAACGGTAAAACGTTGCTTGTAGAAAAAACCAAAAAAACAATCACAATGATTGCATGCACATAAGTTCAATTTTTAATCGATAAGCATCTACGTGATTCTTTTCCATCAAACTATGCTGTATTGTGTTTTGAAGACATACTCTACCTAGCATTTCTCTTGAAAAATAACATGTATTTTTTATTATGTTTACTGCAGTCAATCATATACTTTTGCGTTGCTCCTATTTAACAGCCCGAATGTCATTCAGCTACTTAAGTAAACCGCTAGGCAAATGATTTATATTAATAAAGTTTTTATTTTTTATTTAATATAAACTAGTGCTTGACTGCGATTTCACCTGATAGTAAGCAGTGATGCAATGATAACGTTTCATTACAAAACTTTGAAACATCTGGTATGCTAAAAGGTACATTTTGATATTAATCACACCTATATTAATCAGTCAGTAAAGTTTGAACTGAGTAATTAGACTATCAGGAGGTCAAAAGGTTAAGCATCTCCATTTACTTACTTTCAAATAGACTTCTCAAGCCATTACTTTAAGTGAAATCTTAGTTACTTGAATTTACATAATTGAAATTAATAGGTCTAGAGTTAGGTAACGCGTGAAACCTTGCCGACTTTGCTAACTGCCAATTGAGAATTTCATATCATTACACAATAGAATTTTCTCTGTAATTTGCATGAGCGAAAGATTTCAGAAATGTCAACCATTTGGCCTAAGTATTGCTGAGAATAATATGGCCTCATCAGAGAAACAAAAGAGGCTGTTTTGTTAGAGTTCCATATGCGTATCAAAAAGACAACAGTAAAATCGTAGGGGCCTTGCACGGCTCGCTGGGGTCACGGGGAATGGCTGAAAATGAACCCCATGGCCCTAGAACGTAAAGGGCAAATGAAGGTGTGGTTTTGGTCAATCGAGAGCGAGGAAAGCTTTTTTTTTTGTTTTTCGTGTAAAATTTTCTTTTATGCACCTACCGTATTGTCTCTTTACCACCCTAGGTTGACTGTTAAAGAACGCCTAAGGCATTAATTCCGCCTTTGTACTTTATGTTGCATAAAGTTTAAAATAAATAAATAAAAGTCACAAGATGATTTCTCACTTATAAAGTAATGCATACTTCTTATTTATTTATTTAAACTTCTTGTACAGTAGTTGTAAATAGGAGGACTTAGTGCAACAAGGCATTCTCTACCAGACAACCCTTGGGTTAAAAAGACAACACTATGGTAGGTGTGCACAATAAATAAATAACAGATATTTCAAGTAGAATGTGGTATCATTAAATTAAGTTAAAATAATAAAATAAAATGCTAATATTATAAACTAATAAATACTTTGATAAATATCAAATCATTATAATTAGGAGAAGTTAAGAGGACTTCAAGTAGTAGTTCCAAACTCCACGCTTATGTTCCAAATTAGCAAGAATTGCATGTGGTACTTGTTATAGTAAAGATTCACATTTCCCTCAGAGGACTGTGGACCATGGAGGGACCTATTTTTGGTTATTTATACATTTTCCGAAGAGGACCAAAGTTTATGGACCATGGAGGGATAGTCCCTCCATAGTAGATAGTTTTAAATATTTGAGGTTCTAGTCCCAAATCTTTAAAATAAATGTAACCCAATAGTGTTATCAATTTTTTTTTTTCTAGGAAATCATCCAAGTACTTCTCCTTGTCTAGTGCGGAGTGAGAGGTCGTGTCAGACTTTTATTGATTTAAACTACACCTGTGTCCTCCACTTGCCCTTTGCATTCTAGGGCCGCGATTCTAGGACACCACGCGGGGAATTTCTGAAATGGAAATTCCCCACGAGGTGTTACCTAATAACATGTGTTATGTTATATATAGCATGAAGCGATACAGATTTTATGTGACATGAAAAGAATTTGATATCCCAAAAGGTAAAATATCAAAGCTTGATTTGGTTGTTGTAGAGAATCACGTTAGCGTAATAACGTTACCTATGGGGAATCCCTTCTTTTCGCATAATTTTCTTTGTCCTAATATACGTAACGATTTTGGAACAATTTGTTTTGGCATAATAATACTTCGGCATAATTTTTTTAGGCATATATTTTATTTTGGCATAATCATCTTAAAGACTAATTTGTTTTGGCATAAATTTCATTCGCATAACGTTAGTAGGCCTACAAAAGGCCAAAGGCAAAAGCAAAAGGTAAGGTAGTGCAACAAAAGTTAGTGACAGAACCGAATTGCTGCAAAACCGACTCCACGTAGTCTTGTTTGTCCTACCCCTAGAGTGTAATTTAAAATCGCATAGGCGCGTAGGGGTGAGGTGGCCCGCGGGCTGAGGAGCAGGCGGCTGCGAGCGAGCTGCAGCTCCGGCTTGTTGGCTGGCTTCGCCGGCCAGCCTCAGCCGCGGCGGTGAGCGAAAGCCGTCTTCGACGATTAGCACGCGCGGGGCCGCCGTAGGCCCTTGCATGCTTGCTTGCATGCTGTATGCTTGCTTGCTTCATGCTTCCTACAGCGGAAAAAAAAACCCACAAAATTGTTCAATACGTTATATTATATTAATATGTTATTTATTGCCTGTTTCAGGAGATATGGCTTTTTTCCAATCATCGAAATAAATTGGTATATCCTCATCGGGCAAAAAAGCTTTATGCTATAGAATATTATGCTTAATCATTATTATGATTAGAGACATTATGCTTAAAAAAATTATGCGTAAGCTGTTATGCATAATTATATTATGCGAAAATATAATTATGCCAAACAAAATTATGCTAAGTTATATTAGGTCTCAAAATTTTATGAACCTAACTATGGCATCAGGTTTTTGTACCAAAGAAACCTATTTATTTAATCATCTACCTCTATATTAAAGCTCTACATCAAATATTCTGAGTTGCTTGAAAATCTTTTTTAAATCGCTCGAAATATTTTCACAAATTCACGATTCTGTGTGACTGATAAATATTAAAAGGATAAGGCACAAGCTCTCGACGTATTCAATGTTTGAATAAAACGTTATTTGGCAGCGGGCAGTAAACATCACTGTATGAAACATACGATACTAAGTCAAAATCAAGCAAAATTAAACTCTATTTTTTGACTAATAGTGTTCAAAATTGTGTTCGATGTACGAGTCATCAGGATACAAACCACAAATGTTTTGGATTCCTCAAGGAGATGTTAGCAACCGTAGGGGCTCAGCAGGGTCGAAGCCTACTAAGGCCAAGGGTGATACAAAAGAGATCTCCGGGGCCCTGGAACAAGGGGAAAGAAGGAACAGGAGTGGGTTTTTAGTCAGTAAAAGTCTGTCACGCCCTCCTGCTCCGCTCAATAACGGGGGATGTCACTATATTATTTTCCAAAAAAAAAATAACAGATACTTTTCACATTAATTAGCAATTTCTATGGCACGATGCTTATCTAACCATATGCACTCAGAAAAGGACCTACCCATGATATTTTAAATCTTGAGAATAGATAATTATGATGGTACTTTAAAGTAATATTTAAGTTTTAATGATAAACAAACATTACTTTAGAGGTGGGAAATCATCCAATGACTTTTCTCGCTCTTGGGTGGGGCGAGAGGGTGTATCAGACTGTTAATGACCAAAACCACACCTATGTCCTTCTGGGCCTACCGCGTCGCCGGCTCCTGCTGTTCGGAATCCAGTCAGTGCTTGCCTTCGCCCAATTTTGTTACGGCATGAGGCAGATGTGACCGGCTCAGTTCCATTTTAGTTTGGCGGCTGAGTTACCAACGTCTGCGATTTGTGTTTTGGAACGAGGTATGCTGTCCCTCATGCGATCTGTTCTTTTGACTCCGAGAATACTTCGTTCCATTGCTCGCTGGCAGACCTGGAGTGCGAACTTTTGACGTTCTGTTAATGACCACGTTTGCGCTCCATAGGTGAAGTCGGAAAGGATGCACACGTCCATGAGTTTTTTTTTTTAAGGAAAGTGGAAGTGATCCTTTCACCAGGTGTTTCATCGGCTAATAGCTCTTCCAGGCGTTCTCGGTGCGTCTAGCAACTTCTTTATCTTGCCTCACCTAGAAATAGAGTATCTGGCCGAGGTATATGTACTCATGGACATATTCAACTTCCACGCCCTCGATGTCCAGTTTACGTTACATTATACAATCTACTCGTCTCTTTCATTTGCTCTACCACGACCTATCGTCGCGCACAAATTATATAACCCTGTACTTACCGTTTTAGCACCTGCAAATTGTTATTACCGTCAAAATTGACGCGCAAATTATTATTACCGTCAATAGTCAAGTCCAAAGCACGAACAATGGACGTGACCGTGCTTATCTGTGACGCAATAAACTAGTGGGCAGAATCTCATACTGAAAGGTATAAAAATAATTTATTTATAAACTGACCTTTTCCCGGCACGGTTATGGTTCAATACAGTATAGTGGGCAGACTCTTTTGACCTTTAAACGACACCATAAATAAATTTTATTTTTAAGTTCCCCTCTAAACACCGTTAACAGTCAAGTTTAGTAAACATTCTTTGAATGTTTAAGTAAAGCCATCGCCAGGGAGGAGTTTAATCTTCAAACAGCGCACCATTACGAGTAATTGAAATTTATAGGAAAACTTCCGAATTCCTTTTTCCGTATTATCATGTTGTAAATGAACTGTCCTTACGTAAAAAGTTCTTCTGATGCCTAGCGCCTTCACCCACGTGAAAGTACAAAATTGCCACAAAGGAGTTGCTAGCCTGTCGGTTTTGTACCGATTGCATTACGGGGAGTGTACGTCGTCAATTGCATAACCTAATTCCGCCTAGCCCGTTCCATCATCAGACCACCAGGCGTACGGCAATGCGCTACCGGGTACATGGTGGACATCCCACCTATACGCACAAAACGTTTCGGGAACAAATTCATTGTGCGTACAGCTAAGGAGTGGAATTCCTTGCCGGAATCTGTGTTTCCTGATGGCTACAATCCGGGAATCTTTAATTCAAGAGTGAATAGGTTACCTCTAGATAAGCGCGCTCCATCGTTGACCGCATCGTCGCTTTCTATCAGGTGAGATAGCGGTCAAGCGTGAACCTATCAAGAATATAAAAAAGAGGAACATATTTTCAGGATAAAAAGTATTCTATGTATTCTATTTAGTATTCTACTATTTTAGAACATAATTTACTTGTGTGCCTTTCTTTGGGAACACATTGCCAATTGCCGATTATAATTTGGGTGTCTTCAAGGCTAGAGTAAATAGGCTCTTAATAAACTAGTGCACCTCACCATCAACGATTGCATCACTGCTTACCATCAGGTGGGCTTGCAGTCAAGCACTAGTAGTTTATATCAATTAAAAAATATACACTTCTGGACACATCTATTGGCCCACCTTGTATTTTCAGTTTCGTTTGGTCCTAGCTAAAATTTTATATTAGGTCGAGCAAAAAGTTTTTATGCAGTTTTGAACCTGGCACATTCACAATTTCATTCAATAGTCTTTTTTTGAATTTCGAACACAGAATTTAAAGAAACAGAAGACAATTTGGAGCCTGTTTGTTGATATCAAACAATCGAATACTAAGATAACTTGGTTTTATTGGTTTACTTGGATTTAATTCTTGAAAAAGTGATTGATATCTTTGGTTTTGTAACAAACATTACTTATTCTTAATATTAAGGTGAGGTTCTATCAATAATCTATGGATACTTCACCTGAAGTCGCCGCCCAAGCTGTGGCACTTATTCAGGCCGGACACAGCCAAAGAAACGTGAGTGCTCAACTTAATTTAAGTCGATCTGCGGTCCGAAATGTTTATCGGAGGTACCTAGAGACTGGCGGCTTTGTTCGTCGCCAAGGAAGGCCACGATCTCGGGTCACAACTGAAAGGCAGGATCAATTCATCGTGACGACCAGCTTGAGAAATCGTCACCTTAGCTCCATTGAGGTACAAAACCAACTTCGCGACTTCCACGGAGTATCTGTAAGCGCTCGAACTGTTCGGAGAAGGTTAAAAGAACGCGATATGGTACCACACAAGCCAGCTAAAGGGCCCAAACTAACGCGAGCCCACCGAACAGCGCGCCTTCATTTCGCACGCAGTCATTTAAATTGGACACAGCAAGATTGGAGCCGTGTACTCTATTCTGATGAGTCTAAAATTGTGTTACATGGCAATGATGGAAGAAAGAAGGTCTACCGACGTAAGGGAGAGCGTTTCGCACAATGCTGCTTTGAAGAGAGGGTTGCTTATGGCGGTGGCTCATGGACTGTCTGGGGCGGTATATCCGCGAGCGGCAAAACTCAACTTGAGGTTGTTACAGGACCACGGCTGCCAACATTAAATGCTGAAAGGTACATTCGTGAGTGCTTAGAACCTCACGTGATACCATACGCGGACTATGTGGGCCCAAATTTCCTTTTTATGCATGATAATGCAAGAGCCCATGCGGCCGGCATCGTCAGGGAATATCTTCGGGATGTGAACATCACAGTTATGGACTGGCCAGCCAGAAGTCCAGACATGAACCCCATTGAGCACATGTGGGACGAGCTAAAAAGACGTGTTAGGGCTCGTCAGCCAGTTGCCCAGACGATGCAGGAGTTGAAAACTGCCATAGAAGAGGAATGTGAGATGATCCCTCAAAATTTCATAGAGCGGTTGATAAACTCTATGCCTAATCGTATGAGAGCTGTGTTAGATGCCCATGGAGGCCACACGCGTTATTAAATTAAACCTTTATTTGATAAAACATGTTTTTTATTCAAAAATCAATTGCCTTTAACAAGGCGCATATCCGACTTGTTAGGCGTAGCTCCATGTCGTATGGTATTCTGAATTCAAATTTAAAACAATACGATCAAAAAAGATGGTAAAATGTATCAGGTTTAAAACTGCATCAACAGTTTTTGTTCAATCTAGCAATCATATTTCGGTAGGGGCCATCGAAACCTAAACTCTAAGGTGGGCCAATAGATGTGTCCAGAAGTGTAATGTTTACAGCTAATGAGTGGAACTCCCTGCCGGAGTATGTGTTTCCTGATATCTACAACCTAAATGAATTTAAGTCAAGAGTGAATAGGTTACTTCTAAGCAAGCGTGCTCCATCGTCACCCACATCATCGCTTACCATCAGGTGAGATAGTGGATAAACGTGAGCCTATACATAATAAAAAAATCATTTCGAGCGTGAAGCAGTAACAAATATACACAAACACACTCACAAACTTTCACCTTTATAACTTTAGTGTGATATATGTATCGAAATTCTTTCTGATTACTGCGGAATCCAGTGTAGATACTCGTATTTTAATGAAAACGCCAACTTCAAATATATTTTATACTAGCTTTTGCCCGTGGCTCGCCCGCATAGATAAAATATAGCTTAACACTCAGAAATGGAGCAGCTTTCTCATCATCATCATTTCAGCCGAAAGACGTCCACTTTTGGACATAGGCCTCCCCCAAATGTCACCGCAATGACCGGTCCTGTGCGTCTCGCATCCATCGGATTCCCGCGACCCTCACCAGGTCATCGGTCCACCTTGTGGGAGGCCTTCCAACGCTGCGTCTTCCGGTACGTGGTCGCCATTCCAGAAGCTTTCGTCCCCATCGACCATCTGTTCTGCGAGCAATGTGCCCTGCCCAGTGCCACTTAAGTTTGGTGATTCTTCGGGCTATGTCCTTGGTACCTTGGTTCTCCTGCGGATATCCTCATTTCTGACGCGATAACGCAAGGAAACTCCGAGCATAGCCCTTTCCATTGCCCTTTGAGTAACTTTAAGCCTTCTGATGAGGCCCATTGTAACTAACCACGTTTCGGAGCCATATGTCATTACTGGCAACACGCACTGGTCATAGACTTTTGTCTTGAGACACTGTGTTATATTGGACGATAAGATATACCGCAGCTTTCTATCGTGAAAAAAAATTAGCAATGGTACCAGTACTTTCAGAATTACCTCCTACAAACAAAAAAAACAAACTTTACCTCTTTGTAATATTATATTAGACAAACAAAATAATTTTACTTTGTCGTCTACAAACAAAGTGAAATTATTTGCTTCTATAAAAATTCTTGCTACTTCTTATAAATAAAAATCTTGTTTTCTCGAAGTAACGAACTTTGCCTTGGCTGAGATTGGATTTCCGTATTGCAGCATCAGCTCCCAGTTTCGATCGATTCAAATAATGTGGTTGTAGATGTAATTTGCTGGAGCTGCAAACTGCGCAGCATGTTCTGATCAAAATTTATTTTTAAACATGAAATGTTGATCGTCGATATTTCTTGTACAAAAAGTAATGGACGATGGTGACAGCAATATATAACAAATCAAATCAAGTAAAAGAGGACTATCTCATTCAACTGTGATATGGTCTAAAGCTCTTTTTTAACCGACTTCAAAAAGGAGAAAGTTCTATGTTCGGCTGAATGTATTTTTTTTTATGTATGTTCACCGATTTCTCTTATGTGTATGGTTATGCTTCCCAGTTGATTACACAGAAATATTGTTATGATCTTATCATGAACTTCGAAAATATGGAACAGAACTTCTCATAGAATCACAGCGGAACCGTCGTAACAAGTAAAATTGCTTTGTTTATACGTGTAGTCGATGACTGACTGAAAGAAGAGGGGCGATATATCTAACTGATCTAATGATGAAGCCTGAAGTTAGGCACCCGAACTCTGTAATAAATTAATGTAATCTAACCGTGTTTGGGAATATTAGAATTGTCATGAGATGCACTCTGGCTTTAAGGTATTTAAGTGTGACTGAGGGGTACTTTTTAGTGGTGGTACCATAACTAAAAAGTGTAAAATAAAAAACTTGTTACAAAAAAAGCATACAACCGACTGTATTAAAGTTACTTTGCACTTTTCAGCGATTTTTTTTTACATAGAAGTCGGTTGTATTTTTTTGTATAAAGCTTTTTTTATATAGCATGGATAGGACGGCAGCAGGACGAAAATATGCATCTTTAAGTTGAAAGAAAAGTATAGATAGCTGCATTGTATGAATTGAATCCAATAGCTATCACCTGCACCATCCTAAAGCAATTATAGACTAGTGGTTAGTGCCCCCAGCTGCTATGCCAAAGACCGTGCGTTGGATTCTCACCTAAGACAAATGCTTGTGTTATGAGCACGACTATTTGTTATGTATCTGAGTGTAATTTATTTATAATAATTTTGTTTGTATGTACAAATATATACGTATGTTTATCAGTTGTATGGTACTCATAGTACAAGCTCTGCTTAGTTTGGGAGTACATGGTTATTTGTGAAAGTTGTATAATATTACTTGTATATAATTGTACACATGTAATACTATGTATCCATTTATAATATTAGGAATATGGTTACCTGTAAACCACAAATTTTTAACTAGTACAAATACTTAAAGGGCTTATTAGAAAAGGTCTTGTTATTATTTAAGTAGTCTCAATAAATACTATTCATAAAAAGCAAAGTTATTAGCATTTGTTCATATTCTAAAATGTCTCTGAATTTATGGAAATGTTGTATATTGATATTACGAATGAATGAATGGCGATCAAAATGGAAACACACTGCGCGTAGTATTTTCTAGTAGCAATTGTTATGAATTCAATTTTGAATTTACCAATTATGACAAATTTAAGATTTCGTTTTTTTTTTACTTTTGACTACACAAATGTGATCAGTAACGGGTACGGATAGAGCTCCATTTTATTTTGTACTAATTAAAAAAATAGTAGTGTATAATAATTTATTAAAACTTAAATAATCTAGTGTAAAAATTTCTATAAACTGATTTTTAAACACTACCGTCAACATACCTTTTAGTGTCTTCTTTCGTAGAACTGCTAGAAAAAATATACAGGAAGCAGTTCCGTTGGTCTCATATATATATTTATATTGTAGAAATTTGGTATCTGTCTGCGCAATACCAACTTCCTGAATTGGTTACTTACTTAAATAATTACTTTTGCTAGTTTTATAAAAATGCATGAAAGCAAAAGTGCTTAGCTGTTCGGTTGTATTGCTTCAAACATCTATAATCTATTACTGTTTCCCTGAGTGTACATTAAATAGATAGATAAGTCATAACATCCTACATTCAGCGACTGTTTGCAGTACAAATCAAATCATTTATCAATTTCATCTCATCTGCATGCATATTGTTCTGTTGAGCTCACAAACGATGGTTTCATAAACAACGTCACTTGATACGGACATTCACAAACCTCGTATGTTTGTTATTTGTAGTGATGCAACAGACAGAGTTCCTACTTTCGCAACTGTGGAAGCTCCGCATATTTTTTGAAATTCTGCTTCTGTTTTTGCCATTTTTATAACGGAAATATAATCGAAAATGTATGTTTTCATAAGTTATATTACCGCTAAATAGCGGTATCAGGTAGGTATCAAATATTTGTTTTATAAAAAATATTTATTTTCTAAATGCTTTTTTTTCTTAGTATTTACACCTTCGTAGTGTTGTAGTTTCGTAGTTTTCACACTTCCGTTTTTGAATGTTGAATGGAAGTCGTTTGTCTGGATATAGTCTTGTGACAAGAGGGATAAAACACATGTTACTAAAAGACTTATGAATACACGCGTGGTTTTTTTTAGGTGGTAAATCATTTCATGACATCTCTCGCCCTTGGGCAGAGCGTGAGGGCGTGTCAGACTTTTGCTGACTAAAGCCCACTCCTATTCTTTTTTTGCCTTTGTTCCAGATCCCCAGGGTTCACTTTTGCACAACCCATGGCCCCAGTTGGCTTCGACCCTGCAGAGCCTTTACGGTATGCTGACATCTCCTTGAGGCGCGCGTGGAACACTATGCACTGTCGACAACTTGAGCTCGGTCCGGAAGGTTACCGGATGGTCGAACGACGAGCAACCCATTGCTCGCCGTCCGCAAGCTCGTGCCTACGGTGGCTAGAAATTAGGATCGGAATCCCGGTGGCTGAGGCGTGAGTGGCGTTCCCATGCGCGAGCGGCTGATTCCTTTGCTAGCATTACTGCTTTGCAGAAGGAAGCGACCGCCTGCCGCTCGTCCTCGCTTCGGACCATGGCCTGTACCAACGCCCAGCGTGAGAGATTGCTGCCACAGATCGCCCCCACGAGGACACGGCGGTGCACTGCCCAGGCGGGGCACACCTCTACCGTATGCTCCACCTTGTCCTCCGGCAGGTCCACACAATTATGACACCCGGGCATTACTTCCGCACGAATCCGGTGCAGGAACCTCCCAAACTTACCGTGTCCAGTGAGGATCTGCATCATGCGACAGGTAAGGGTACCGTGAGATCTTTCTAGCCACTCCTCAAAGAGGAGACTTACTACCATAATTGTGACGTGCCCAGTACACATGTGGAAAGATTGAAAAGGAGAGGGAAGCCAAAGAAAAGTTGGATGGGTTGTGTGAAGAGTGATATGAAAAAAAAGGGAGTTAGTGATAGCGTGATTTATGACAGGATAGAATAGAAGAAAAAGTCTTCTTGCCCCCAAATAACATGGAACAAGGGCAGAAAGATGATGATGATGTTTTTCTTCTCTTGCTTCCTACATACTATTATTTATTATATTTCTTTTAATTTCTCCTTTCGCAGGTCTGCTGGAAAAAAAATCTTTGGAAATAAGCAGTACCTTTGTAGTATTGTCTATTATGTATTGTCTTTATCTGTTTTTGTGTATACATAAATAGAAAAGCAAATAAATAAAATGATTTACACTTCAATTTACTTTTAACATATGTTTCCGTTTCTGTTTTCGCTCCAACACATTGCACTGTTGGATTACTAGTTATTTGTTTGTTCTGTTTCAATAGTTTTGATTTTACGGTTTAGTTATGTTTAACCTCAGTTTAATTATGGCAACTAATTTCCTGAATCTGTTTTCATTCACGTTTCAGTTATCTGAGTGCCACAAAGTAGAAAGTAGATAAGTACCTATATTTGCTACTTGAATTCGTGAAAATTGTAAATGGAATGGTGTTCTTTCTTACCGACAATCTGTGGCCCCAATATCGTATACATTTTAAAGTTTTTTTTTTTAACGCGTACAATTTCTCATAAAAGATAATATAAAAATAAGTAAAGTTCAATTATTTTTTGTGGGGCATTAAAGCGTCTGACAATAGTTTTGACCCATGGAAAGTGTCTGACACTTATGGATACTACTTCAAAATAATATTCTACAAAACATATATAAAAATCATCCATGTAAAATAAGTAAAGTCCAATTATTTTTTGTTCAGCTTTAAAGCGTCTGACAAAAGTTTGACCCATGGAAAGTGTTTAGAATAATACTCTACAGAACATATATAAAAATCAGCTATAAAAAATAAGTTAAGTAACTCTTATTTTTAGTTTCCTTTCTCAACTCGTACCTGCCCAAGTTCCCCAAAAGGGAGCTCCACAAGCGCACAGGTATTTAAAGCACATGGCAACATAAGGTTTCATCCACGTAAAAATAAGTTATGTATTATTGCTCTGGGATCTTGGACGATCACAAGCAATGAGGAAACAATATTTATACATTTATTTTTAATTTACTTGACAAAGGGAACTAAGTCTCACAATTTTTGTACAGAGACCTTGTACGGGTTCCTTATTCAAAACGTTGAACGTGTTTGGATCTCTGATTGGTTAAGAGCTTGAAGCGGTCCAAAACATCTCAAATCGTTGAGACGGTGTTGATATCCAAACAATAATTGTTCAAGTGGACTTTCAGTGGCATACTTTGTGTTTACTTGGATTTTTATCCAGCTATATAGTGATGATTGTTATGGAAATGTTCAGTAATCTTTTGATAAGTATTTTCGTAACCTTTTACGTAGGTATTTTGATGGAGTTTAGTAAGCAAGGTCGATGGGGACGAAAGTTTCTGGAATGGCGACCACGTACCGGAAGACACAGCGTTGAAAGACCTCCTACAAGGTGAACCGATGACCTGGTGAGGGTTGCGGGAATCCGATACATGCGAGACGCACAGGACCGGTCATTTTGGTGACGCTTGGGGGAGGTTTATGTCCAGCAGTGGACGTCTTTCGGCTGAGCTTGTAAGCTTGCTTTTCAATTTAAATATAAATATTTGGGCCTGTAGTATTAATAAATAGCTGCTTCCAGCGACTTGACCATCTGAAAGTAGAAAATTCTCCAAAAGAAACATACTCCTAGGAAAAACAGCATCCGAGGTGTTATTAATCCAGGACATGATTTACCTATGTATCAACTGTTTAAACGTGGAGAAGTATTAGTCATACAAATTCGCTCACAAACTTTCGCCTTTGTGATATTTTTGCGGTTGAAGTAAAATTCTAATTTATTTCACTAAAGCTAAAAAACTTGTTAATTTATAACTGACTCTAAAAATAAGGAGAAGGATATCAATTCGGTTGTTTTTTTTTTTTTTTGTCTTGGACTCTGTCGTTTATAATAATAATTATTATTTTTAATTCAGACAACATTGATCCAAACATTAGTAGAAAACTTACCATCTAGGTGTTAGTAAAAAAAGACTAAAAATTTCACATTATAATTAGTTCAACCCTATTCCATCAGCACCCTATTTTGATGCTTTAGTATAGGGCAGCAAAATTTATCAACACGACCGCCAGAATGCCATTGCTGCTCGCACGAACCCTGCTTAATAAAGAGGCCACAGTCTTGTGCAAAATGGCGGCGAATTCATCTATACCCATGAATCTCCATGAACATAAAAAATTCGCTGCAAAATCGTGGCACACGCAATAACATCCTAAAAGCGTTGTTGTATTGGACGCACAAGGCGTCGAGGATTCTTCGCAAATACGTTGCCCACAAGCTACTTTTTTATGAACCGATTTGCAAATATTTTTTTTCCCTTAAAGGATATGCTTCCAGGTTGGTCTCATTTTTCAAAATTCAGTTCTGATGTTGGGATCCATAAGGAATTGAAGAACTTATCAAATATTATAGGCAATCATAGTGAATTTGGTATTTTCATCGAGAACTCGAGCATTTAAAGTCAAAAAGTAAACATTTGATGAACTGGAACTGGTGAAGGAGATCAAAAATGGGCAACAGAACTTAACACTCACGTACATATCACAATGAAGATAGTTAAGCAACTATGGCAATACAAATAAATAAATGGTTCTGAATGGTTACGTCGAAAATGATATCATCCAAGTTATCTGAAAACGATGATAGAGCCGGAAGGTAGGCACCGGAACTCTGTAATTAATCATTGTATCCTTGCCGTGTTTGGGCTTATTAGAATGTCATGATATGCATTTTGACTATAAGGTACTATCAAACTGATCTGATGAAGGAGCTGAAAAGGTGGAAGGTAGACAAGGGAACTTCATAATAAAACAATGATGTATCCTAGCAGTGTATGGGCTAGTTGGAATTGTCATGAAAAATAGATACTCTGCTTATAAGCATAAGCTGGGCTGGTTGCATATGTCACAACTAAAAAGTGTGAAATAAAAAAGTAAAAAATAAAACCGAAAAAAGTTTTTTTTCTTTTACAAAATGAAAGCTTAGTTTCCAAAGCCATTACTTATTTATTAATGAGAAAACCAACAACTAAATAAATCTTGAGCAGCCAGAACAATTTTAGTAAATAACTTTCACGCCATAATATTTTACACAGTGTTAATCGAAAGGCTCTCACGCACAACAAAGCCTCCCCATAGCTATTAATCTCGCCTCTATACAACACTAACGTACGAAACGGTCCCTCACTGAATTAATAGTCCGATTACTGCGCTCTTTTCTTTTGCTCTCGACTTAAAATCCCACTTTCGTATTCAGTAGATAATCGATTGTGACTCGATCCCTGTTTTCATTTAGTCTAGTGTACTCGATGATACTGCTGACATTTAAATCAGAGATCGGCAGCTAAAACTTGTTTTTATCGAAGGCGCAGGCTTGCAGACGGCGTGTAATGTGTAGGTTGCCGTCCGACCGAGCACAAGTCGTCGACGGTGCGTATTGTTCCACGCGGGCCTTAAGGAGATGTCAGGAAACCGTAGTGGCCCAGCAGACTGGAAGCCTATTGGGGCCAAGGATCTGCTTCTGAAAGAAAAACTCAGCCCTGGTATGAAAGGCTACGAAGGAACAGGAGTGGGTTTTTAGTCAGTAAAAGCTAAAACTTATTTATCTAGCACCTTGAGACTTAATAATGATGACAACGGTTTGTATACAAAATGTTACATCAAAAACGCATCATTATCCTAAAAGTATTTACAATTAAATTATTTTAGGACACAATTATGTCATATTTTGATAAAATCTTGATAAATCTTGATTGAAATTTTACTTAAGGGTAAGTAAAATTTCAATACTCAAATTATTATGATTGTCAATTAATTCTGTAATTGCGATGTGTATATGTGTGCATTATTCCAGTTACATCTTTTATATGTTTGACTGTGAATTTTCAGAATTGTGCGTTTAATTTGACGTTTAGTGAAGTTTGGTCTTTGAATCTTTCTGAAACTTTTTTAATTATATAAATTAGTGCTTGACTGCGATCCCACCTGATGGGAAGCAGTGATGCAATCGTTGATGGTGAAGCGCACTATTTTATTAAGAGCCTATCTACTTAAACCTTGAAAACACCGTTATTATTATCGGACAGGAAGACCGCAGGAAAAATGTTCCAACCTTTCTATTCTTGGAAGCTATTCAGCAAAAAATTGTATGCCATAAAACAAGTATTTTCCGCTTGTAGCATAAAAAATGTTGTGTTAAAAATATATTTCTTTATGTTGGTCTGAATGTTGGTTTGGTAATTGTTCGTAAAAAAATCGATGTTTTGCGGAAATTAAATGGACGATGAGAAAGTTAGAAATAATCAGAAAAAAAATTCAAATTGTCGAGGAATGGAAGGACAGCGATTCAATCATTTATTTACTGAAATTGTTTTTTTGTCATTACCGAAATGCCTTTTGATTATTTTCTTAGAATTTCTATGCCAATATCATCTTAACGGTTTCCTATCCATTTGCATAAAAATTTTAAGACCTAATATAACTTAGCATAATTTTGTTTGGCATAATTATATTTTCGCATAATATAATTACGCATAACAGCTTACCCATAATTGTTTTAAGCATAATTTCTCTAACCATAATAATGATTAAGCAAAATATTCTAAAGCATAAATTTATTAAGCATAAAGTTCTAAGCCATAACTTTTTTAATTTAGTGGGTTTTTTTCGCTTTAGGAAGCATGAAGTAAGCAAGCATACAGCATGCAAGCAAGCATACAGCATGAAAGCAAGCATGCAGCAAACAAGCAAGCATGCAGCATGCAAGCAAGCATGCAGCAGGCTGGGTTTCTGTCATGGCTACGGCGCTGCGGGCCTCCAGCGGCCCCGCGCGTGCTAATCGTCGCAGACGGCTTTCGCTCACCACCGCTCGCTCGCAGCCACCTGCTCCTCAGCCCGCAGGCCGCCTCACCTCTACGCGCCTACGCGATTTTAAATTACACTCTAGGGGTAGGACAAACAAGACTACGTGGAGTCGGTTTTACAGCAATTCGGTTCTGTCACTAACTTTTGTTGCACAGCATTTAAATTTTTAACCAACAATATTATTTAATTGTTCATTACTAACGTTATGCTAATAGTCATTAGGCCTACTAACGTTATGCGAATCAAATTTATGCCAAAACAAATTAGTCTTTAAGATGATTATGCCAACATAAAATGTATGCCTAAAAAAATTATGTCGAAGTATTATTATGCCAAAACAAATTGGCGACGACGATGACGAAGGACGCGTAACTTCGTTGACGCGCATTCGTCATTATACGCTTGCTGGACGCCTGTGTGAAGCTTACAAACTAGCAAACTATGAAAGTACGTCGAAACGGCAACGTCGTGCGTCGTGTCTGACAGTACATAATGACAAATACACGTCTATGAAGCTACGCGTCTACAGACAGTTGTAGAACTTTGTATCTCACACCAATTCGTAGCAAAATGTGGCACGTAGCAGCACGTAGCACATAGTGTCGTAGCGATTCGTAGCAACTCGAAGCAATTGCATAAATTCCTACGAAATTGCAACAATGAATTGCTAAATTGCTAACGACCTATTGCTACATTGAATGCCATCTGGATACAAATAAGTTAAAATATTGGAATACTCGTTTGAATTTACCTTTACAATTGGTAGGCCAGCTCTAATATTAATGTACAAATACATACAATTTTTTTTAAGTAATATACAAAAATTCATACAGTGAATGTAGTACTCAAATACACACTAGGAAAAGTTGCCGCTGTTATTTTTTGTATGCCTCATAAAAGCGGCATATTCTCCCTAATTTGCCACATACAATCTTATCAAAGGCTTAATAGGAGCGTGATTAAATTAATTACAAAATACTATAATTATGAAAGGTTATTATGCTCCAGAGCTCTACAAATAATATTATTAGTAGAGACGTAAACATGAGTACGTATTTGGCCTCGGTTAAAACTTAACACGTGCTGGGCGTCATCGCTATCAAATCAAGTGTTTTATTTTATTTTTATTAGTATACAACATAAAAAAAAATGATCCAGTGCAGAACTGTGACTAAGTAATTTGTGTCGATTTTATATCATCGCTAACCTACTCAGTGCACGTATTCGGTAAAAAGTAATATTCAGTGCACAATCCTTTAACTTATCTTTAGTTGCAGCCCATACATTCTTCAGGTTAGTCTGTACTAAGCCTTAATTCCTATGTACTCGATGTAAAGCTGTGACACATTTTTAATTTTATTTTAATTTATATATAATATATAATTTTGTAATTTTAAACAACCATTGTGAATTATGTGCAGACCTTTAATTGATTTGCTTACATGGAACTATCCTGTGAACACTTAATCGAATAAATAGTATTAGAATTTCTATTTTATGAACATGTTGTTGGTGTTTTTTATTGTGTAAGTTTCCCAACTTCTGGAAATGCAACCCAGTTTGCGACAGTTGCTGTCGCCATTCCACCATAAGATCCCACCGCAACTCTGTTCGCCATGTTGCGACTCGGCACGGCAGCGGAGTTTCGCCCCGGCGTTGCATCTCCACGCGCAGATCGTGCATGCGTGCAAGGACTGTTGCCTCCAAATTCTATGGTGGTAGACTAGTAAAGAGGCTCGCCACTTCACAGGGAACCGTGCCGTATCCCCGCACTATCCAAATAGCCATGACCCTCTGGCATGCATTCAGCTTGGCCGCTAGTCGCTTTCACAGCGTCGGCGGCCATACCGGACCCACCGATAAATACGTAGAGACTCCGGACAGGAGGCATCTGGACCCCTAGCTTGGGCAAAAGCCGCTTGAGAGCAGCTTCAGTCCAATCCAGTTTAAGAGCCAGACGTTGAAGTGCTTCTCTTAATTCCATTGGCTGTCAAGGACAAGTCTCAGGTACTTCATCGGTTCTCAGTTCCAATCACCTGCAATTGTCTAGCTGACTGATCACCCGACCGACTCTATCATCGGGTGACATATTTAATTCGTCTTTTTGTAAGTACCTGACTGACGAAATCAATTCTGAAAATGTAATTTTTAAGTCAGGATGTGTTCCAAGGCGAAAACAATCCTAATTTGTATTCACAAATCTTACATATTCACGTATGATGAAAGAATTGCTTCCTCACAAGGCCATTTACGCCAGCAGCTAAAAATATACATTCGTCTTGCGGAAATTTCCGCAAGGAAATTTTGGAACCAAATATATCACCCCTTTCTAAAAAAATGGTCTCACTAAAAAAGGTCCTTAAGGATGTAGAAAGAAGTCGCTCATGGATCATCCCTTATCTCCGAAAAAGCTTTTCAAGTTTAAGTTACTTTGAGGCCGAAATCTAACAAGACGGATTTAGATGATTAAACTGAAAAAGTACAAACAGGAAACTCGGGTTCGATTATTACCTATATTTACCTATATTATCCATATATATAAAAAGAGAAAATAACTAACTTTTTTTTAATTGGGAAAATCATCTAATGACAAATGGCGCTCTTGGCCGGAGCGCGAGATAGTGTCAGACTTTTACTGACTAAAAACCCACTCCTGTTCCTTCATTGCCTTCGTCCCAGGGCCCCGGGTTTCGTTTTCACAATACCCATGGCCCCAGTAGTAGTTTGCTGACATCTTTCTGAGGCGCGCGTGGAACAATACGCGTCTTTAACGACTTGGACTCGATCCGGACGGTTACCGGATGGTTGGACGGCGGGCTACCCATTGCTCGCCATCCTAACGTCCTTAGACTAACGATCAATACCTTGTCTACAGAAATAATTCAGGTTTTCTTTATCGATGGTCTAGTTCAAAAGAAATATAGAATGAGCATTAAAGACCGGTTCAATATAGATTTGAATCCACATACCTAGTAGTTTGTTCGTCACAAATAAAGTGATAATATGCTGTTACTATGATTAAGTAGGTCAGTTTTTACATTAACAAAACTTAGTATAGAAAAGTATGTGTGTAATAAAATTTTAATAAAATAAAATTTTAATCACAATTACAACTTTTAATATCGGAGCACGGGAGATAAAAATTAAATCTCCTCTACATTACTCATAAAAACCAATTAACAAACTTTTGAAAAATTAATAATTGAATACTTTCCTACTGACTGTAATATGTACGAATTTTTTCGATGCCAAATGATTATAAAACTTCGTGCAAATGTAAAAAAAAAGAAATATCACATTTAGTTAAAATATTTTGAAAGAACGTAGAGTATAATGTGTGTGTATTTCCTGGTGAAGATACCGAATATTTTTTTTTTAAGTGTGAAAATCATCCAATGACTTCTCTTGCTCTGAGCGGGGCGGGAGAGCGTGTCAGACTTTTAGACAGTTGCCCTTGGCGTTCTAGGACTACGGGTTTCTTTTTCAGAAATTTCTCGCGGTCCTAGCTAGCGGGCATCGACTCTGCTTAGCCCTGTTGACGACTGGGATCGGTTCGGTCAATTACCGAACGGCCGGACGGCGAGCTACCCATTGCTCGACGTCCGCAAAACCGAGTCTATTATGGCTGGTAGTCGGGGTCAGAATCTCGACAGCTGGGATGTGAGGACATTCATTCCCTCACGCGTGCGGCCTCCTCCTTCGCTAACATTACTGCTTCGCAGAAGGAGGGCACTGCCTGCCATTCCTTCTCACCATATTCGAACCATTCGAACCATAGTCCGAACCAGGGCCCGGCGCGAGAGGTCGCTGGCGCCGATTGCCTCCATGAGGACATGACAGTGCTCCGCCCAAAAGGGGCACACCTCCACCGTAGAAGCTGCCGTATATAGCAGATTTGCATAATTTTGTAACTTATTTATCTTATTACATAGGGGAAGCCGCTGGTGGCTAGAGATAAGAATTACAAATGAATATTTTGCTTTGGTTTTATTCGTTGAGCAGTTTAGTTGGCACTTTTAAGCCCTATGTAAGGTTGCCATTACCTGTTCGTTTATTAATAGGACAAAACGGAACCCTTATAGGATCACTTTGTTGTACTTACGTCTGTTTGTCGGTCAAGACATTTTATCTCAGGAACGCCTTGAGGTATCGAGTTGAAATTAAAACCTTATAATTAAATCTACGGTCCCTTGAAGCTGTGAAAAAATCAAACGGTCATATCTTTTTTTTCCTTAATTAAAAAAAAGATACTGCCGTTTATGTCGTAAAAAACGTATATTTCGACATCAAGGGAATCAAAATTCATAGGATACTTCCCGTTGACCTAGAATAAAAAAAAAATTGGCATGAAGCAATGTCTTATAGCACAAATATAGGGCAAAATTTTAAAACTGTAAATTTGTAGTTACGTCACAAAAAAAAATTGCGATTCGGAAAAATCTTTGTAACTCAATTCGGGAATTGAACTGTTTTCGTACGTAAGTTTGTGCGAAACCCTCAGTGCGCGAGTCCGATTCGCACTTGCCTGGTTTTTATAGAATTCTTTCCCAATTTAAATTTCTGTTAGAATGAAATTCCCTTTTCCGTTCAGCGCACATGGAATATTCCAGTAAAACTGTCGACGAGTGTGGCTGTAAAATGTTATATGCTCACAAATCGTCCATTTTGTCCTCTAACGCACGATTCAGCCAACTGGAACGATTAAATAAATATAAACCATGATTTCTACTATTTGCTTTAGAATAAATGAACTTTGTTGTGTGTAAAATTATCTACATATTTCATTCGTTTTTCTTTGGTTTATTTTCAAACTAAAAAATAAAAAATATAAGATCGTTTCATCCTTTAGCTAAATAACTAGGTACAAAAGAAGTACCTTTGTATGTTACACATCACTACAAAAATATATGGTATCTATTTGTTTTAATATTTTTTTTTTTAATTGGAATAAACCAGTGCTTGACTGCGATCCCCCCTGATAGTAAGCAGAGATGCTATCATTGATGGTCAGGCGCACTAGTTTATTAAGAGCCCATTCACTCTAGCCTTGAAGACACCTAAAATATTATAGTTGGACGGGAAGACCGCAGTAGACAAATTGATCCAGTCCTTCGATGTACGCGGTAGGAACGACAAAGCGAAACGCTTAGTCCGGACCGTTGAAGTTTCAACAACGTAAGGGTGGATACTCCCCGTACGTCAGGTAGCAAGGAGATGGCGGAATCAAGTCATGCAATTCCCGCGCACACTCTCCAAAATGTAACCTTGAAAATACCGATAAGCTGGCTGCCCTGCGCGTGTGGTCGAGGCTTTGTAGATTGGATTTAACCAAATCTTGTTCCCCAATTAGCCTCTCATCATCACCTTTCATCAGTTATCTATGACTGATGAAAGGCTGGTGTCTTTCATCAGGCTACAATTGAATGTGGTGATAAAAACAAACAAAAAGCAATACTATAAGTACTAGTAGGTACGGGTATACATAATCATATCATATCTATATCTATACTTACATATAATAAAACAGTAAAATTATTTTGCGGTGGTATTAATTGGCGCAAAAACTACTGAACCGATCCTGTTCAAATTTTACATACATAATCCTTATAGGTCAGGGCAACTTATAGGCTATAAATTATCACGCTATTTCCTATGGGGGGTGAGCAATAATCAAAAATGTAGGTATTGAACGACATTTGCCGCGAGTTCGATCCCCAGTTACAGTTAAAAATTTTGTCATTATTTTATCCTTTTTTTTTGTAATAAAACTAACTTTTACCATTTTTTCGAAACAAAATTGATATTTCTATTTGATATGTTCTTAATATTTTGTAAAAACTAATCAAAACACATAATAAAATCAAAGCGGCGTGTAAAATCACGTACAATAATATTAAATTATTCCGTTTAGCTGCAAATATTACTTCTAAAACGAAAATCATCACGCTATCATCGATAAGGAGCCAACCAGTCAATTATGACGTTTATATAAGAACGTCTATTTTAAATTTTCATCATCGGAGACCGTAGCGCAGTGGTTTCGTATCTAGACTTGCGTATCATTTATAGGTTGTTCGAATCCCATGTATCTCTTGCGAAATTTTTGGTTTTATTTTTTCACTGTAAATAAGACTTTTATATCGGGTGTAAAAAGACCCTTAACGTAAACGAAAACTACGTATTCTACCCATCACTGGGATAGTTTTTTTCTTCTAGAACATGCCTGGGAAATCACTGGTTCCAGAGATATTCAAGGTCAAAGTAAAAAAAAAATGTTTTTTTTTTTTTCAAAATCGTATTTCGAGTGTAATTAGAAAACTTTCTTCCGAACAAACATTATCAAAATTATTAATTTTTCATAACAAATTACGCATTTGAAGTTACAAAAATGCAATGAATACAAAATACTCCACACGCTTCGACGCAGCTGTCCAGCTGTGGCACGCACACTAGCGTGCGAGGTTCCGAGATCAACGAACAAATGCGATACGCGCTCAGCTGATCGATCGAATGGACAATTTATTTATTTTATGAATTGAACAATTTACGATTTTACGTTTTCAACAAAAACGTTGATTATTAATTATTTATTGTTTCAATTTTGAAATTAGGTAGGTCTTCCTCAATCTGGCAGATCCAGACGCCTCCTACCGGAGGGTCCACGCGGGGTTTATACAGTTCATGGACGTTTACGGGGCCCCAGACTCGGTCGCTCGGACTGAAGGTGACTTAAAGGGTCATGGCCATCCTAATGATACAGGGATACCGCACGGTCTCCTGCGAGGCGAGCCGGCATGCCGACCTGCCACCGTGGGATTTTGGAGGCAACAATCCTCACACGTGAAGATGCAACGCCGCCGAGGGGAAACTCCGCTGCGGCAGACTGAGCTCCGGCGAGATCTTTTGGTGATATGAAGACAGCGACTGTCGCAATCGCAACCTTGCGCTGGGCGCGCAACGATAGCGGTAGTAAGTTCCCTCTCTGAGGAGTAGCTAGAAACGCGCCACGGCGTCCTCACTATCCGCCTGACTAAAATCCTCGCCGGACACGGTTGTTTTGAAAGGTTCCTGTGTTGGATTCTGCGGGAAGAAACACCCGGGCGTAACGCGACCCTGGTATACATACAAACCGCAACTGAAGGAACAACGATCGGAGAGAGAGAGATGGAGTTTCAGACTTTTGCTGACTAAAAATCGGTAAAAGTCTGGCCACTTCCTTTCGCTTCACCCAGAGCGCGAGGGGACATTTGATGATTTCCTATCGCAAAAAAGTTACTTTCTACTTATCTAAAAACTAAACTTAAATCCTAGGTACCTACATTTAAACTTCTTAAATAACAACGTAATAAACCTCACTAGGTACATAAGCATAACATAAACCTCACTAAGTAGGTAAATAAGATGTGTTAGGAACAGGTGAAACGACGTGATTCCTGCATTTATGATCACAATGTTAAAGGAAAAGTAAATTTCGTAATTTCATTTATTATGTTTGAATTAGGTACGTACCTAAAGCTATCGGAAAAATCACACAAAGTTCCATACGCTTAATCATCACCTGCTTAGGTTCCACGGATAGTGTGAAAGTGAAACCCGGGGCCCTCGGACGAAGGCAAAGAAGGAACAGGAGTGGGTATTTAGTCAGTAAATATCTCCCGCACCGCCTAAGAGCGGATTTGTCATAAGATGATTTTCCCACCCAATAAAAAAAAAATCTGCTTAGGTTTCTCCCTACTATTGGGGTCTCCTTTCAGTCTAACCGGACTGCCTATTTGGCCTTGGTTGACTGAATGATAGCCGAGACCAATTGCTTAGCGTGGTTTCCGAAAGGGTTTCGGAATTTGTATGGTTACCCATCACCCGAACCAACCTCGGCAAGCGTAGCTTAATCTTCGGTCGAGCCTTGCGGCTGTTATTTATTATTTAGCCATAAGCCCCTCAAAAATGCCTACAATCCGTAATTATTGTAGGCATTTTTGAGGATGACTTCTAGTGAGGATGGCTTCTAGTGCATAAGGCTGTAAGACTAATGCACTAGAAGCCATCCTGATAAGTATGATTGGAAATAAATGTCGTAGGTACCTCACTTTATAAAAATGTTTAGTAGGTACCTAATTTACATTTCAAAACATAAACAAGCACGCGGCGCGTTTTACCTGCGTGAGTTCTTTAGTGTGTCGGGAGTTACAGAGCGATTCCCGGCCACCGTAGACGCGAGCTTGCGGACGGAGAGCAATGGGTAGCTTTCCGTCCGATAAAGACCAAGCCCTGGTGGACAGCGCGTTGTGTTCCACCTTAAGAAGCTGTCAGCAAAACTGATGGGGCCCGATAGGAGCGATGCCTGACATGGCAGGCAAGCAGGCAACCGGAGGAACAACATTGGGTTTTAGTCAGTAAAACTTAAAATTTTCCCCTCGCTCCACCAGAGCGCGAGATTATTTTGATAATTTCCCAACGTCAAAAAAAAAATCAAAGCTACTCACGCTTCCGTGCACAACTGCAACAGTCTGAACTGAGATACCACTTGTCTTTAGTGTTTAGAGCGTGTTCATGTACCTACCTACCGACTGCGGCCTTCAAAACTACCTCCTAGCTATTTCACAAATACTACCCAGAATTAAGTCAGAATTTCATTTATTTGTTTCATTGATGACATTTTTTTTAAATGTAATCACGAGACAACATACAGAATATTTTATTTACGTAAACTGTTGAAGCCCACCTCTAAATTCTCATTAAAACTCAAACCCAATTTAGGAAATTATTTATTACTAGAGCGACACCTAAATCTATGAAATCACATTTTGTAATTACACCAGGCTGGTGCTGGCGCCAGCAGCCAGTAGCACGCGAGCGGCTCGTGCTCAAAGAAAGTTAAGGAAAAGCCGCCCACCGGCGGTGCGCGGCTGTGCTCAAAGCATCAAAAAGGCCGCGAAACGAAATTTAAAGGAATTTTATTTATTGCGAATTTACTTACCTACGTATTTGTTATTAGTTCGGTTTCTTATGTCAACGAATGCACTTGTCGATTTTTTGTTGCGAATTACTGTTATTAGTTGTGTAATATTGTGTGATAGACTGATAGTAGAGTTTGAGTGATAGGCTTAGTGTAGGTGTATTGTGAGTGCGTTGTATGTTTGTGGTGTAGTGTGTTCTTTTTAGGATTGATTTAGTAGTAGGCACCTTTCGCGAGATAAGATGCCTTTTCATGTTTATTCGGCGCGCGAGTACGTGAATATGATTTATTGTTACGGCATGGCTCATGGAAACGCTACTGCGGCTCTGCGACTGTACAGGATTGAGCATCCTACCGCTTATCAACCCACGGATTCGCGGATCTTCACCAGAGCTGTTCAACGATTGCTGGACAACCAACCAATAGTACCGATTTCTCTGGGAGGCGGCCGACAAGTACGACCAGCGGTCCATGAGGCTATTCTCGCTGTGATGCGGGAAAATCCACGATTGGGCGTACGAACAGCAGCCAAAATATTGCGAAGGCGGCATGGTCATCACGCTCGGCACATGGTTTCCCATTCTACTGTGCACAAAGTGTTGAGGAGGGATAGGCAACGGCCTTACAAAATCCATCGTGTGCAAGCGCTCGTGCCAGGCGACGCGATACGTCGCATGGATTACTGCAGATGGCTGTTGAGCCAGGAACGAGACTTCATCAAAAAAATAATTTTTACCGACGAGAGCACTTTCACAAATAATGGAATGTGGAACCGCCGAAATACCCATTATTGGTGTTCCGTCAATCCAAATGAAACCCAAGAAACGGGCTTCCAGACACGGTGGAAACACAATGTGTGGGCTGGGATCGTGGGAAACCAGATCCTAGGCCCGGTTTTCTTGCCACCGAGAATGGACGGGCCTGCC
Source organism: Mythimna vitellina (assembly GCA_949316375.1). Classification (NCBI taxonomy): domain Eukaryota; kingdom Metazoa; phylum Arthropoda; class Insecta; order Lepidoptera; family Noctuidae; genus Mythimna; species Mythimna vitellina. The sequence continues at coordinate 7,036,046 of OX438703.1, read as the reverse complement.
TACCTTAATTTTATTACTGGCTACCTAACCGACACTTTGGAAGAGATGCCACTAGTTCAGAGGCTTGGGTTGTGGTACCAGCACGACGGTGCGCCGCCTCATGTCGTGAGACCAGTTCGTGAGCAACTGACGACGCTTTTCGGAAACAACTGGATCGGACGGTTTGGGCCTAACGCATGGCCAGCACGCTCGCCTGATTTAACCCCTCTGGATTTCTTTTTGTGGGGTTACGTCAAAGATAGGGTGTTTGACCGCCCCTGCGAGACCGCAGCGGAAATGCGACAGAAAATTACTGATGTGTTTGATGAACTTAAGCAGCGGTCAGCACAAGAAGGAATCCTGGAGCGTGTTCATGAAAACACGCGGGCTAGGGCGCGCATCTGTCTCCGCGTGGAAGGTCGGCAGTTTGAACCGGAGCTCGTTAGTGTTGAGAGGCCACCTGTGCTGGATGACAGCTAAAGCGACGGACAGTGTAGGTAAGTACTCAGGCTATTTAAAAACTACCTATTTCGTGTACAACACAGAAATGTTTGATTACCAAGAGCCTACTTAATACTTAGCATAATCAGCCTTTTTAATGTTCCCACTGCTGGGACTCTGGCCTCCTCTCTAGGAGAGGGAACTTAATACTTACACCGTGCACCGTGCAAAACGCGCGCGACGCCGAGACGCCGCCGTGCCGCGTCTCGACTATCGTATACGTACCTATTACACACACACCGGCACAATCAGTTGCGCGCTTTACATTGCTCGCAATAAAAAGCATAATTTTTTTAAAGATGGAAAAAATAGTTTGTTTCCCAGCAATATTTTTGGTTCAAAATGACTTTGTTATATGTACAGAATGTGTAGTTAACGGGTATGTGATCGGTCTTTTTACACCCTGTATATATTTTTCCATGCTTACATTTTTTTTATATAACACATAATATATCTGTACAAGTTTTTAGTTGTGTGCGTATCACGCAAAATGTTTTATACATTAAAATTCTGTGTAACTTGATATATTACTTAGGCTTTGTTTCATCTCAATGAAACAAAGCATATGAAATACAAACGGTATGAATTTAAAGTTTTCAAGAAGTTAAATATGACACCACACGCAACTCGCAACGCCATCTAAAGACTCAAAGTAGAAAAAATGATGACAATGAAAGTTGAAGTTCATATTAAATTTGATAGATGGCATTGTGTATTTTAAAACTACTGGTGTTCGACGGAGGCATTTTTAACAACTTTTACTGTAACCAAAGGCGATAAAAGTAAATACCTATGTATGTGTATTTAATTATTGACTTTGCCAAATTTTCGGAAGGGGTTACATGGTACCTTGCATTGGAAGGCTCCCAGGTGGACCGATAACCTGGTGAGGGTCGCGTAATCCGATGGATGGATCGGTCATTATGGCGACACTTGGGGAGGCCTATGCCCAACAGTGGACGTCTTTCGGCTGAAATGATAATGATGATGATGGCACCTTTTTCTTTTTTTTTAAGGTTGAAAATCATCCAATGACTTTTCTCGCTCTGATAGGAGCGAGAGGGCGTATCAATCTTTTACTGACTAAAACCACACCTGTTTCCTTCAGTTGCTCTTTGCAACATCTCTTTGAGGAGTGCGTGGATCACTAAGCGCTGTTGACGACTGAGCTCAGTCCGGTCAACTACCGGACGGCCGGACGGCTAGCTACCCATCGCTCGACGTCCACAAGCCCGCGTCTACCGTGGCTGGTAGTCGGGGTCGGAATCTCGGATTGGCGTGAGGACGTTCGTTCCCTTACGCTTGCGGCCTCCTCCTTCGCTAGCATTACGGCTTTGCAGAAGGAGGCGACCGCCTGCCATTACTCCTCGCTCTAAATCTCGCCCAAACCAGAGCCCGGCGCGAGACGTCACTGACGCCGATTGCCTTCACGAGGACAAAGTGGTGCTCCACCCTTGCGGGGCACACCTTCACGGTATGCTCCACTGTGTCTTCCGGGATGATGGCACCTTCCGGCCTAATAATGGCGTGTTTTATTATTTGCAGTCACTGCTTCATATAAAACGGGATCGAATGTGTTTTTCTGATCATAGTTCGACAACGTATGATGTATCTCAGATTCCTTGCAGCCTTGCGTCGACATCTGGACGTTAACTTCTTGCAGTGAATGGTGACCAACACTGGAACAACCCCCTGAGGGAGGCCAATCTCAGGGATAATACGGCTGCTACATTTGTTTACCGTAATTTCATTGTTTTTTGGATGCACAAGCTCAGGATTGTTGTGGGTGTTTCAAACGGTTGCTTTTCCAGATTCGGTTGGAAGTACCCTGATATTACAATTTTGCGAATCGCCCGGAGGACCCGGTGTAGTATGCAGTGGAGGTCTATCCAGCTTGGGTGACAGAGTGCACAGAGGCAATCGGCGTAAGTAATTTCTCGGTTTGGCCATCAATATGCGAGTTAGATTGGACGGAGATACACACGCACAAGATGTCGCCGAAGTTCATTCAAAAGTTGGAGACTCTTCATAGGGTAGTTCCCACTATCGAAAAAACATTTGTGTGATATACGGGGACGTCAGTTAAATACACGTCAAAAAAAATCATAGGTAAATGAACAAGTAACTCCCAAAATGATCAAACTGCAACAATCAATGCAAGCATTCTCTCCCAAATTCTTCATAAGTACTGTTGTGGAGAAAGATAGTTGGTCATGATGGAAGTGGCCTAGAAGGCCCTATCCATTTACACTCTTTGAGTCCTGCGTAGAATACTATGCGCCGTCGATTCAGGATTGTTTTGACCAGACGGCCGGACGGCACCACCGCAGTCCCGTGTTTGCGATAGCTGAGAACCCACCTTCTTTGATCGTAGTGCTTATTATTTATTTATTTATACTTTATTGCATACCAAGTTACAAATTTAAAAATTGAATTGTAATACAACAAAAAACATACAATTGGCGGCCTTTGGTGCTTCACTGAAGGAGGCTACTGGTTGTCATTTTCTCCACCAATTGACCCCACGAGCGGGACTGACTTCCACCGTATACTCTATCGTATTCTCCGGGCGATTCGCACAATGGTGAGACCTGAGTGTTTCTTCCCGCAGAATTCAATACAGATACCTTCCGGAACACCCACATCAGGTGAGTCCTGCATAAAGAAAGGATGCCGTGACGCCTCTGTAGTCACTCCTCAAAGACAGGCATTACCGCTGCGATTGTGGCGTGCTCACTGTTGCGAGGGTTTAAAATCATACAATGTTGTTTTACCAGAACATAAACCAGAAACATACATAAACTAATGACTTTTACCTTGGGGTAGGCAGAAATGCCAACTGCTACGACCCATACTCTTTCTTTTCATTGACGTTCATACATCTGGATCTGGACGAGTACATAACATGTTTCCTGAAGGTAATTTGCGTTTTGACCTTTAACCGTTTTATGTTAAAGTACAATAAATAATTGCGATGCTTTCGGAATGAATTGCAAGCACAGAATGATTGTACAGTTTTACGTACTTAACGCGGATGAAGTCGCGGGCAACAGCTAGTACTTAATATAGTAATAAAGCTCAATGGCTTACAATAGCAACCAATACTTATTGATCTGAATATTGTGAAAACACCAAATTCAAACCGTATTACATACATTGACTGATTTGCATTTTGTATGTTTGAATAACTCGCAAATGGGTCGAATTCATGCCGACCCCAAATAAGATGGGACAAGGGCAGGAAGATGATGATGATGATGGGTCGAAGTCAAACAATTTTTAATTAGTTAAAACAGTTAAGTAAAGATTTCAGATAAAACTTAAGATATCAAGTTTTGTCTTAAATTTTTTATCATTTTCTGGCCAGGCTGCTGCTAGTGGCTTCGTCTGCGAGATAGTAGAAAATTGTCCCAAAAGAAAATACTCCCGTAGTTAAAAAATATTCTATGTGCTATTCTAGGACATGGTCTATCTGTGTGCCAAGTTTCATCGAAATCGGTTCAGCCGTTTAAGCATGAAGAAGTAATAAATATACACACTCACAAAATTTCGTCTTTATAATGTTAGTGTTATGCTGTTAGTTAGTAAATAAATCATTAACTCGCTGACATTATCACATTTTATAAATTTAAAAAAAATTGCAATTTAAGCTTCAAACACTTTTTGTTTGATTCCACTATTATATGTACCTACACCCGTTTCTTTCACATCGGTTCCTTACCAAGTCAACTGACGAAGGCCTCAACTGCTCAACCCCTGTCATATCAAGACAAAACGAGAAAAACTGAATGGAATAACTAAGTGATAAAAATCCTCCCGTTAAGAAACGACGATTCAAATCAAAGGTCAAATATGTTTGTACAGTACTGTAGTAGTCTGTTCTAAAAGGTCATTTTCTTTACACTAATATTATAAAGAGGTAAAGTTTGTATTTATAGCTGTAGGAGGTAATCCCTGGAAGTACTGGTCCGAGAATCTACTCCATATTTTTTGAAGTCGGTTAAAAATAAAATTTCCGACCTTGCTCTTACTTTCTGTTATTCCGTAAATACTACAAAATACTCCTAAAGCTGGCGTTAAATAAAATATTCAGCTGGCGCCTGCACCGATAAGATCAAGTGGAAGCTAACAAAAGCCGATTTTCAAAGCCTTGCAATAACAGAACAAAAAGCAGCTGAAGCTAGACAACTGTGTTCGGCGTTGGTTGTACTTGACTCTTTTGTCACCAGGCTCTATTGCTGAATTATATTTGCAAACATTTTTTGGACTCGGTAAAGCAAAGAGGTGTATAGCTCGCGTTGGCATGCATATTTTATCGGACTGTGGAACAGAAAAGGAAATGATTTTTGCCTGTTTTTGTGTTTATGTTTATGTATGAATGTTCAATAGTCGACGACTCATAGTGTCCCACACGCGTCTCAAAGAGAAGTCAGCAAACCGTAGGGGCCCAGTAGGGCCGATGCCTTCTAGGGCCATAGCAAAAAGTATACAGTAGTAAGAATAGTCTTGAATTGTCTAATAAATATTCGGAGATATATTAAAATGATTAATCAATAACCTATTAATTACCCGTTATAACTACGTGTATGCGCTACTGACTGGGTCGCACACACCTTGGATGTTACTTTGAAATGATTGTCACTGATATCCGAAGATTTGATTTATTGCGTAACTTATCATATATGAATGATCGCTAATGAGTACAGCCGTCTGTGAATGCTAATTGTGTACTGTCGCTTTGCAATATAATTTGTGCAAGGCAACGAAATAGTGCTGAACTGCAATACGCGAGGGCCATGTACGACAGTTGACTCGTACACTACGAATTAACTAAGAGATATTTTATTTTATTAATTTTAAGAAAACTTACAGCTTAAAGTTATAACTCAGCAAAACACATTACATATGCAGAATAAGGCCAATCACAAGTTTCCACTTATATATAATCTTAAATAAATTTAAAAAAAACGGCATACATAGCGTGAGCGTTAAACTAGAAATACAAGAGAAGAGAAGAAACAAAAATACGATACGTAACAAAAATAAAATCAAGCCTAAAAGAAAAAGGTACTTTACATTTTTTTAAGGTTCTGGACACTATTTGCAAATAAATCAAGCTCAACATCCCGGCACACTGTGTTGAACATTAGATCAAGACTGTCTTAGACAGAATTGTCTACGACCTTGCAGACTTGTCAACGATGTCGCAGACTTGTCTACGACGTCTTCTAGTCTAGACTGTTTTTAGACGTCCAATGTTGCCAACAGTTACACTAACTTACCACTAGAGTCGACTATTAAAACCACCAGAAAACCACTAACAAAAAATTATCCCACACACAAAATCGCAAAATTTACCACAAAAAAAAATTACGAGTTGTGAATGTGTGTTGTACGAAATAAAATAAGAAGGCATATAGGTTATTAGTTTTATACAATATTATGTGATAAAAATTAACAATCAGTTGGTTAAAATACTATTTGTGGGTAAATTAACATATGTAGGTAATTCGACATACTTACAAACTATTCAATAGCGGCTATGTATTAATTCGTCTTCAGATGAATCATTTTTGTTTGCACCATCATCGTCGGTATCAGATTGATAATTATGGATTCTGTGGTGCTGATTTACACCCGAGTGATTTCATTTTTAGTAAGAAATTGAATTTTACTAAAGCACTAGAAAAATCCACTAGACCAATATTTCGCAATTAAATGGAGGGTTTTTTTTTTATTGGGTGGGAAAATCATTCTAATGACATCCCCGCTCTTGGGCGGAGCGGGAGATAGTGTCAGACTCTTACTGACTAAAAACCCACTCCTGTTCCTTCGTTGCCTTCGTCCCAGGGCCCCGGGTTCCGCTTTCACACTACCCGTGGCCCCAGTAGGCTTCGACCCTGCTGGGCCCCTACGATTTGCTGACATCTCCTTGAGGTGCGCGTGGAACAATACGCGCCGTCGACGACTTGGGCTCGGTCCGGACGGTTACCGAACGGTCAGACGGCGAGCCACCCATTGCTCGCCGTCTGCAAGCCCGCGCCTACGGTGGCCGGAAATCGGGATCGGAATCCCGGCGGCGGTTGGAGCGTAAGGACCGTTGCCTCACGCGATCGGCCGCCTCCTTAGCTAGCATTACTGCTTCGCAGAAAGAGGCGACCGCCTGCCACTCCTCCTCGCTCCGGAGCATGGCCTGAACCAAGGCCCGGCGCGAGAGATCGCCGCCGCCGATTGCCCCCACGAGGACACGGCGTTGCTCTGCCCAAGCTGGGCACACCTCCACCGTGTGCTCTACCGTGTCCTCTGGGTGGGCCACACAGTGGCGACACCCGGGCGTCGTTTCCGCACGAATCCGGTGCAGGAACCTCCCGAACTTACCGTGTCCGGTGAGGACCTGCGTCATGCGGAATATGAGGACACCGTGAGGTCTTTCCAACCACGCCTCAAAGAGGGGACTTACCGCCATTATTGTGGCGTGCCCAATTAAATGGAGGGTTAAAACCACCAGTTTTAGTGGAAAATCCACTAAGTTGGCAACACTGGCCGCACACGCCCCTAGACTGTTTTGTCTTGTTAGTGTCCGCCGTGACGTAGACAAAACAGTCGCAGACTTCGTAGAAAATTCTGTCTAAGACAGTCTTGTCTCAAGTGTGCGCAGGCCCTTGATGCTGTCAACTTATCTTGTTTCGTGAGTGATATGCAAGTCCATTTGTAAAGCCTGAATGTCCGTAAAGTAATAGGTTTTATGCGCAATATCACGTTTGATACCCAGCGTGCATACGGTGACACACCGAAACGATCTCACGGTCAATATTTGATTTGGTTTCGACCGGCCTTTTCCGTGTCCATGTTTTCAAATAGCTTTACGTAACGGCTCGTTGAGCTTCCCAACCTTTTTTGGCTGCACTTGGTTCGGGGCCTATTTTAGCTTTGTGTGAAAAGCCAAAAAGCTTTGAAATCAGATTAATATTTCAGCGGGGAGCTGGTACAGGAAATTTTGGTGTATTTTAATTTGAGTGCAGTGTAACATTATTAATCCCATTAATTTGCACTGGCACGCATTCAATTTATCATTTTATTTCATCGTTTTCATTACATAATTCAGTAAATTGAAAGTGAGTAGGCTTAACGTACGTTAATAATAATTATTATTATTTGTTGGTTATTGACGTACGTCAAACCTATTCATTATACAGTTTATTGCCTATTATTGTACTTCTATATACACATGCAGCATGTGGGTGAATCCTACCCGGAAAGCATACGAATCCCTTCATGTTAAGTATTAAAACCTACTCAGGGTGCTCGCTGATGGGGCTGCCGCAGCACTATAAGTGCTAACTCACGTTAGAACACGCGGGCGCCGGCGCAATGATGGGTGCGGTCGCGAAGACGTAGCGAGTTCGTTTACATTGGCCGCCAGGCGTTTGCGCGGGTATGACGTGAACAGCACTAGCCTGAACAGCACTATTAAGTTCTTCTGTATTGAAAGACATAATGAAAACATGAAAACTTGCTACCGTTCTAGCGACAAGTTCATACTGTTCGAACTTACTGACGTCGCGGGTGAATCGTTCGCTCCGCCGCTAGTTCGACGTGAACACACACAAACATCTCAAGCGCTTTACGCTCCAGTCGCTAGCTTGCCCGCTATTTAGACCGCACGTGCGTTTTATACGTGAACACTTCGATATTACGCTATATGTTTGATATTTCGTGACTACGCCCGTCACCGCGCCCGCGATTCAACGTGAATGAGTACTAGTGCCTCGGGCATGTTTACTGCCGCTAGCGTTGACTGCTATAAAAGCTATAAAAGCAAAGATGCGTAAGCGGAGCATCTTTGATGGGCAGGATTTGTAGCAGTGTGATGGATGATAGCCTATCGGCTCGACTGTCCTTATATAAGGCGTTGCAGTGACTTGCATGTCACCTACAGTCGTCGGCTGTGATTGTAATTGTGGGTTTGCAATATTTGAATGTTGTTTGTTTGTTGGTGTTATGTTCTTTGTTATGTGTATCATGAGTCTTAGTTGATCACTTAAATAAATGATATACTCATCTATATAGGGTGACTGGTAATTACTGACCGATACTTAAACATGTCATTGTACTCATGATTACAAACAACTTTTCCAAAGAAACTTTTATATACTCAATAGTTTTATCACAATAATAAAACAATTGTTTGAATCCAAGGCTGTTGGTAATACGCGCGCGCCTGCGACCGGCGACCGCTCAGCTGTTAGTCGCGTGACGCCGTCTTACCTACAATATAGTGATAGAACACCCGTGCAGATTGCAAACCCATAGGTGTACGTAATCAGTGTATGTACCTATATGTTTCAGTATTTAAACAGCTGTTTTGTTATTGTGATAAAACTAATGAGAATATAAAAAAGTTTCTTTGGGAAAGTTGTTTGTAATCATGAGTACAATCACGTGTTTAAGTATCGGTCACTAATTACCAGTCACCCTATATATATTGTCATTTTACTATAGTGTATCTTGCATGCACTTGACAGGACGTAGAGCAAGATGTATGGTAGGTATGGCGCGGTATTGTTCGGATTAACCGCGAACTCATATCCAACATTCCTAACTTTGTCTTCTTCCTCAGTCTGCTTAAGTTTAACTGGAAATTACATTGCTCTGTTCGTCTCTTTATATTATGTTAGATTTTATGTCATAACTTATTTGATGTTTAAAAATTTTTTTACATAAATACTCTTCATAGAAAACTTGATTCAGGCAATGTGAATTGATTAAAACGAAAGGAATAATAAAATAATTATTTAGAGTTATGCGGAACAGGGTGTAAAGTCCCACATACCTCCGTTAAAAGGGACCAGGCGTATGTTATGTCTGGTCGGGACAACTGCGCAATATTTGACTTCGAGCTGTTGTATATGTTCTGATCGCGCGGAGCACTAAATCTAATCTAATACTGGCTTCATAGATGGCGCTACAATTAAAAAAAACTTTTTACAAAAAAAAAAGACTTCACTAAAAAAAAATAAAAGGATCAAAATAACTTTAATTTCGGAAGTTGGTGTTAAATAAGATTCAAATTATACCGAGAAACACCGACTTCCGAAATTAAAGTTATTTTGATCCTTTTATTTTTTTTTAATGAAGATGGTTATTTTTTTTTTTGCAAAAAGTTTTTTATTTTACACTTTTTAGTTGCGATACACTTATAGACAGACTGCTTATTTCTCATGATAATTCCAATAAACCCAAACACTGCTAGGTTACATTGTTTTATTATGAAGTTCCTGTGTCTACCTTGCACCTTCCAGCTCCATCATCAGATCAGTTTGATAGTACCTTATAGCCAAAGTGCATCTCATGACAATTCTAATAAGCCCAAGCACGGCTAGATTACATTGATTAATTACAAGTTCCAGTGCCTACCTTCCGGCTCTATCATCATCAGATCACTTCGATGATACCAGTTTTAACATAACTATTCAGAACCATTCATTTATTTGGATTGTCATAGTCGCTTAACTATCTTCATTGTGATATCTATGCGAGTAAGAAGTTCCGTTGACCATGTCTGGTCTTCTTCATCAGTTCCATTTCATCAAATGTTACTTTTTGACTGTAAATGCTTAAGTTCTCGATGAAAATACCAAAATCACTATGTAATTGCCTATAATATTTGAGGAGGTTCCTCGATTTCGCCAAGATTCCATCATCAAATCCCGATTTGGTGACTATGGAACCATTTGGAAAGTATACCCTTTCCAACAAACAAATAATTTTTCAAATCAGTTGGCAAACGAGGAAGTTATGCGCGAACAAACATTAAAAAAAAAACAAACATCCGAATGGAGAAACTCCCCTTTTATAGAGGTCTGTTAAAAAACTCAACTTTTCTCAGAGTATTAAAAGCCAACAATATTACACAACACAACAACAACACAATAACAACAACAACAAACAACAAAAACAATATCACAGTATTTATTTTTTTCTTTCTTCGGTACAGTCGACAACAACCTCGTTACGATGAATAATTACAGTACTGTGGGTAAATCTCCTCCGTAAAATGAACCGCTCAAGGCTATTAATTTGTTATTTCCTCTTCTTGGATATAAATATGCTATTCCATAATTAAACTCACGAGTTAAATTAGTACCCTCTGATTTGTCGACTTCTTTTAGATTAACTAAATTTAATATTATCTTTAAACAGTATTAAACAAAGCTGTTTTCTGTTCTTATCTCTTTACTCGCTAATTCCTCCAAGCCCAAGTCACTGACGGCGCGTAGTGTTCGCTCTCTTCGAAGAGATGTCAGCAAAACTGTAGGGTCCCAGCAGGGCCGAAGCCTAGTAAGGCCATGGGTTCACTTCTGAAAGGGGTTCTGGAACGTAAGCCAAAGAAGGAACATAGGAGTGGGTTTTAGGCAGTAAAAGTCTGACATGCCCTATCGCTTCGCCCTAGAGTTTGAGAAGGATGATTTCCTACCTATAAAAGTACAAAACGGATTTTGACGCGGTTTTCACTAAAGGAAAAAACAATAAACAAGGAAAGTACAGGCATAGGATTAATTTCTACACGTGAAAAGCCGTAGGTTGGAAACAGTACCTTATAGGTAACATGGCAGGCGGTCCCCTCCTTCTGCTAAGCAGTAAATGCTAGCAAAGGAGGAGGCCGCACGTGCACACTCGATGGTATGCCCCAGCCGCTGGGATTCCGATCCCGATTTCCGGGCACCGTAGGCGCAGGCTTGCGGACGGCGAGCAATGGGTAACTCGCCGTCCGACCGTCCGGTAACCGTCCGGATCGAGCCCAAGTCGTCGACGGCGCGTAGTGTTCCACGTGCGCCTCAAGGAGATGTCAGCAACCGTAGGGGCCCAGCAGGGTCGAAGCCTACTGGGGCTAAAGGACTGATTCCGAAAGGAAGTCTCGGCCCTGGTATGAAAGGCAAAGAATTGACAGAAGTGGGTTTTTAGTCAGTAAAAGTCAAACACTATCTTGGGGATGTCATTGGATGATTTTCCCACCGAAAAAAAACCTTATATGTAACATGTCAGTTTTCTAGGTCAAAATTCAATCATTTTACCGTATCTCATACTTTCACACATCCATGTTCGTATCATCTGCAGTAACAATGTGAGTGAATATGTAAATGTGTGGGATGCGGCACTTAACTGTGACGTCACTCCGCAGATTATTTGTTACCTCGTATTTGTATGTGACAGGCTCATTCGGTGTGAAGTGTTACAAATTAAACTTATCATGGTAGAAAGCTCTCAACAGAGCATTTAAATGTATATACTCGTATATCGACTATTTCCCTCAGAAAAAAATTATTAGTACTTTCTTGGATGTATTCTGTATCTGTTCGAGAGTTTGTTAACAGCCTAAATAAGTACTGAAATTGAGCTAAGTAATTTGTGATGGAATGATGGCTATATATTTTATAATATTAATTACATAGCTAAGTTTAGTTTATCTCTATATTTATTACTATTTATGCCAGTTAAGCTACATGGGCACACTCACTACAGTTGACAGATACATGAAATAACAGCACCCCTAGCCAAGTTGATATTCTGCAATCGTTAACGCTAGTCGAAAACTAATCAAATGTATGGGAATGACGTCACGTGGTCAGAACAAACGAATAGAAAATTCGTAGCCAAGTTCATATCGTTGAAATATTTTTATTATATTAAAATGATAGAATGAATTGCTATCGTTTCTACAATGTTCAACGCTACATCCTTTGTTATTGTACGAACGAGCGGCCGACTCAGGCGCGTCAAAATGGCTACCAACTTATCGTTTTCAATTACTATTACTTCAATTACTTTTCAATTACTGACAACTAGACGTTACCGATTGAAGAACGGAATTCGCAACGGAACGATTTTAACTTGGCTAGGGGGGCAGAGAATTTCAACTATCGTACTATTAATTTTTAATATTGGAGATAATCCTCTTAATTTTTCATTTTCTTAAGTTCATGACAGATCGGATAATGCACAAGAACATTAAATTAATAACTCTGAAGTTACTCAATAAATTTTATTGTTGTCGTAATACACGGATGTAGCCCGAAACAAAAGTTTTTTTACCGAGAAGGTAACAGTGATAAGTATTGAATAACTTGGTATAAAAAATAAGGAAAGGCCATGCCTCCGATTCCTTTGTTCTGACGTCATCTCAACGCTCAGTCGCTTGGTCAGAACAAGGGAATCGGAGGCGAGGCCTACTCGAGGCGTTCGACGCAAGAGAATCGAAACAAAACGGTCGTAACTGGGCTAAGGGGGCAATTACAGTAAAGTACAGTTATGTTTATAAATGTCGTTTGTTTTAGTATACTTGATAACAAGCATTGATTTAGTAATCAGTTATTTATTTATTTAAAGGAAAACAACAAAATAATGTAACCTATATTTTGTCGCTTTGAAGCGACATATTTTCATATTGTTCAAGCTTGAAGTTTTCTTCAAATATTGGAATCCTGATGTAAATTGTGAATATAACCACAAATACAAAATTAAAATTCCGTCAAAAGGTATTTGTTTCTAACATCGTGTGTTATTATAGTTTGTAATTAATTAAATATGAAAAAAATCTTAGTTTGAACTTAAAATAGGAGATCTGTTAAACTTCCCGCTAGTTGAAAATCGAAACAAAACGCTTTGTTATGCGAATAAGTCCGTTTTGATCTGCAGTTTGATTGCGAGAGCTTTGTTCCCTCATCGTCTCTCACTACTGACGATTACAACCAGGTCAGTCTCGAGGGACTGACGTACGCCCATTCACTCAATGGACGAGTTCACAAAGGCAAACGTTTGCTCACTAACACAAGGCACGAATATTGATTGTGATTCGTGGTAAGATCTCAATATTGAAGAGGGAATGAAAGAAAGAGATGTAAAAACACCTTTTCCAATAAAAATATATGACTATGATTCCCCTTGGATTCTTTCTTGAATGTAAAATGAGACATGAATAATTATATTAGAGGAAGTTTGAAAGCCAGTGACTAAAAAGTTGAAGGGGAATCGTTTGTCTTGGTATGGTCATGTAAAGAGGAGAGATGAAACGCATGTTACTAAAAGAGTTATGAGCCCCCCAAGCCAATTTACGATCGTTTTGTTTGCGTCGAACGACTCGAGTAGGCCACGCCTCCGGTTCCTTGGTTCTGACGTCATCTCAACGCTCAGTCACGTGGTCAGAACAAAGGAATCGTAGGTGTGACCTACTAGAGACGTTTGACGAAACGATCGTAACTTGACTAAGGGGGCAGTACTCATTGCTTCAGTTTTACTATTAACAAAGTAGCAAAACCCGAGCTTTGACAACATGTATTTATTTATCCATAACTGAAAATTTAATAAGACATTATGATGAAAATTTGAAAAGTAATGAAATAAATGATACAAAGAAACATTTTTTTTGTGTTTTTCTATTTTTCAAGAACTTGTGGGAAGTTGTTGATCGTTTAATGAGGTTGCATTTATTACAATCATTCGACATCCATCTTCAGCGTTTTCCGCTGAAACCAGCGAGTAATTCATCACGGTTTATAGCTGTACTAAACTGCTTTAGCGAAGACTTCGGAAGTTGCAGCATACATTTTAGTTTATACGTCTACAAATGTGCAATTTATTTAAGTTAGAAGGAAACGCCAAATTTTTTACACATCTTCTTTTTAGGGTTCATAAATATGTTTATTTTTTCTTTTCAAGAGGTCACTTTTGGGGGATTTAATAAAAAAAAAGTTAGACAAACTATACAGTGATATATTTGGAATGAAAGGGCTTTTTGTGAGGGTCTCTATATTTCATAAATTGGAAACAAATAATATTAAATAATATCAAGCCTCAAATTTTGAACAAAATACAGAATTTAGTTATACACATATTACATTTTAGGAAAACGTCTCAGAAGTCTATGATTGTATGATAGTTTAAAATGTAATTTGGCCGATTTCTAGTACATGAAATTAACCTCTCTCTTTTTTTATGTATTGTAACTATTGGAGACATAATTAAATAGTTAAGTACCTTTTATAGTTTAAATGTTAGCTGCAAGAATATAGACTATAGTTTGAAGACGCTTGATCACGTGAAATTGGTGACGAGTTTGAAACTAAAATGTTTCTTTCAATTTTATTTGCGTTGTAAAACCGGAATGGGCTAAAGAACTTCTGAATCCAATTTTAAATATCGAAATCTTTTTCAATTCAATTCTTTCCTTTGAACATTATAAAATGTTGTATAAGTCTGGCAACTAATTGAATAATGTGGTAATGTGGCATGTGGTCACGAGAGCACCGCTACGTGATCACGTGACGGCTCACCTGCAGAATTGTACGTGATACTGAGGGGAACAGGAGGGAAAGAGGAACCTATTACTAAGAACTACGGCAATAATTTACAAATATAGCAACAAGGTTTTTTTTTTCGGTTGGAAAATCATCTTATGATATTCCCCGCCCTTGAGGGGAGCGGGAGATAGTGTCAGACTTTTACTGACTAAAAACCCACTGCTGTTCCTTCATTGCCTTTCGTACCAGAATCGCGTCTTCCTTTTAAAATTAGACCCTTGGCACCAGTAGGCTTCGACCCTGCTGGGCCCCTTCAGTTACTGACATCTCCTTGAGGCGCGCGTGAAACAGTACGCGCCGTCGACGACTTGGGCTTGGTCCGGACGATTACCGGGCGGTCGGACGGCGAGCTACATAATGTTCGCCGTCCGCAAGCCCGCGCTTACTATGACCGGAAATCGGGATTGGAATCCCGGCGGCGGTTGGGGCGTGAGGGCCGTTGCCTCACGCGATCGGCCACCTCCTTTACTAGCATTACTACTTTGCAGAAGGAAGCGACCGCCTGCCACTCCTCCTCGCTCCGGGCCATGGCCTGTACCAAGGCCTGGCGCGAGAGATCGCCGCCGCCATTTATTTTATTCACAGTAAGTATAATTTATTTATTAAACCCCAAACGAACGCCGACGTTCGCTCTCTCATTGTCTTTTTATTGTGTCTCTAATTAAGGTATTCAAAAGGTTAATCGGTTGTCTTAAATAGATTTTCATTTCAGTCATCATTAACAACGACGATCAGTAATCGAGTTGATTATTAAAATTAAAGGAATTAATCTGAGTAAACACCAATTATGTGGAAATCATTAGCTGTTAATCAGATATTAGATAAGAACGGGATTCTGGAGTAAATTTCTTAGAATTTTATTACTTCAAGACTTTATTACTGAGGGGCTGAAAGATTAATTCTAAATACTCTTCAAAAACGTTTTATATCTTCTATTAAGTAATATGTGTGTATTTAAGAGAAACAGATTTTGTAACAAACTGACGTTATTTTTTTTTACGTATGAAATTGTTGTCAATTGACCAGATAGTGTCCGCTATTTCCATTAATGTTTGACCCTATTATTTCAAAGGACCAAATTATTCATGAATCGGTCCACGGTTCAGTTATACAGTATGAACATTATACTGAGTCTTTTACAAATTATGTGAAATAACCTATTTCGAAATATATTTCCTTAAGCTGTGTTGGGAAAAGTCAACGACGGCGCGTGCTGTTCCACGCGCGCCTCATGGAGATGTCAGCAACTGTAGGGGCCCAGCAGGGTCGAAGTCTACTGGGGCCACGGGTGCTGTGAAAGCGAAGCAAGGGGCCCCAGGATGAATGCAAAGAAGGAACAGGAGTGGGTTTTTAGTCAGTAAAAGTCTGACACTATCTCCCGCTTCGCCCAAGGGCGGGATTTGTCATTGGATGATTTTCCCACCTAAAAAAATAAAAAAAGCTTTGTTGTGAAAAATAATACAATATTACCTGATCTCTATCTTCAAGCTGCTATCTACTTCTTTATTTAGATATTTTAAAACCACGAAAATATAAAATCAACTAAAAACATTTTATAAATACTTTAAGACTCAAGCCTTAAAGCTGAACTTTTTTGTAAATTGGTTTAAAAATTGGCAAACGGTGCCCCTTATTTTGTCAATTTTGTATATTAAATATACGAAATAAATCATAAAAATATAAGAACTAAGACTGTATTTTAAATAATAAATTCCTAGCCTGTTAACTGCCTACGTCGGATATATATCCGACGCAAACATTCTCGCGTTTATCGCGTCAGGATCACAATACTAAAAATGTTTCCACTATTATTTTATTCGCCAGGGTCGCAAATCGAGACCAAGTACTCCATCTCGTCAGCTCTTCTATCGCATTTGGAAATTAAAGAGCTAAACGAGATGGATTAGGCTGTCGCCAACAAACGACCCTGGCGAATAGGGCATGAAAACACTCGTGGGAACGCAAGCGGATAAAATTTAAAAAGTTTAAAATTTGCAAACTATTTAAGTGACTTTAAAACTTCTATACAGCACACAAAGTATAGAACTGCGTTTGCACTAAAGAGCTGCATTTAACTTTAATTACAGTCATAATATTTGAAGTTTTTTTTTTATTCTTGATAGGTTCGCGCTTGACCGCTATTTCAGCTGATGGAAAGCGACGATGGAGCGCGCTTACCTAGAATTAACCTAATAGGTTACTACTAATACTCGTGACTTAAAGATTCCCGGGTTGCAGCCATCAGGAAACACAGATTCCGGCAAGGAATTCCACTCCTTTGCTGTACGCATAATTAATGTGTTCCCAAAACGTTTTGTGCGTATAGGTGGGATGTCCACCATGTACCAGTGGCGCATTGCCGTACGCCTGGTAGTCCGATGATGAAATGGGCTAGGCAGAATTAGGTTATGCAATTCCGACGCACACTTCCCGAAATGAAAACGGTAGAAAACCGACAGGCTAGCAACTCGGCGTCAATGCTCAATACTTTGAAGCCTCAACGAGTGTATCATAGCCAATGATCCTCCTGGCTCGCCTCTCAATTGCCTCAAGTGCAAAAAGAAGTATTCACATAGTGGTTGACAACTCTCTTTATGTGACCGGAATCGTTTTGTTCAGCAAAGAGATCTATTTGTTCAAACTGTGTTACATGACGGCTATTCCTATTATGTGGTGCCAACAACTGTTTTAAACTGTTGTTATTTATTTTTTTAGGCAGAAACTTATTAATATTTTTACAGTCCAGTTTAAATAAATAGTTTTTTTTTTCAATGATAAATATATAATTTATTTATTCAACAACTAAGCCTTAAAAAATGAATACATAAAACACTTAACTAATTCAAACTATATATACACTTAAATCAAAAACTACTAGCTAAAATATGGCGTCAAAAAACTCCTCCGCATCGCTGTCGACTGGAAGTGTACCCAAAAGGCTGGCAGCATTGCCACGTTGTATGGCAATGCTTAATCTCTGACCGAGGTAAAAGCCAGCCCTTGGGTCACGTGAAGTGTCTACTAAGCGTTTGGATAGTTCTTTGAACAGCTTAGTAGCTGAGCACTCGGACCCCACGGCCCAAGAGTTTCAACCCCAAACGGCTCAAAAATATAACTGCCGACGAGGTTGTTATATTTCCGCCGCTTGAGGTTCTCCGCAGCAGCAGCGGCAGCACCAGCACAGCACGAAGAGTTAGGAAGATGGGATGGCGCAAGAGTGTCGACACAGGTAGCGTCCCACACTAAAGGCCTACCCATCTTCCAGGGAAATAAAGACATACCGTCCGGTCTCTTACCATCGTCGCGTGCCAGGCCATGAGGTTCCAAAACAGCCGGAACGCCGACGGTGACAAGGGCTCGTCGGATGATGTCGTTAATATTCGCGTGCCGTGCTATCCGTCCCGCGCTTCGACTGCATGACAGGCCGTGGTGACCAAGGCTGTTGACAACTTCACCACAGTGGCAGCGATGAGGAGAACAGCAAGGAGCACCTAGGCGTAGGGCAACAGCTAGGCGGAAAGTAGTATCGTCGAATAAGGTGCCAATATTCGACGACAGCAGTGCGTGAAGCCAAAGACCTGACTCCCAATTTCCCACAGCCAGGAGGCGCGCACGCTCTGCAGTAGTAGTAGAAGTAAGGATTAGGTTTTTCTGGACTACTTTGCAGAGCGGTTCGTCCAATGATAAATTAATTTGCACCTTCACGTACTCAGTGCGCACATTTGATCGGATGATTGGTTGATAATATACTCCTTATTGTACACCATCACTTAGAATTGTGTTTAATCTTTATATATATAATTCTTCTGTACGTGTGTTGGTCACCAAATCCTCTTGCTTGGCTAGGCCGATTTGGATGAAATTTTCTGTGCATATTTGAGTGGGTCCGGGAATGGTTCCAAAATAAAAATGAACGCGGTAGGATCCGCTGCAATCAGGTTTTCAATTATTACATTTTTTGACGAAAACCCAGCTTTTGGGCAGGTCAACGTCTGCCGGGACTATTAGTAGAAATATATTTCATTAGACATTTCATGATAATATGTCATACCCACATAGTTTAGGAGCCATAAACAAGCCATTAAAATATAAAAGCAAAATAAATTAACGCGCATGATTTATATATCGGAAAGCTATAGTCATATTTCAACATCTACTTCAAATGTGAGCACGTAGTTTCCATGCCTTAGCTACGTACAATATGGGAAATACAGACAAGTTGGGCCTTAGTGGCTTTGTTTATGATTATTACGATTCTTTCGTACTTTTTTCAATTCCTAATATAATGTTTAAAACGTTTTCCGGTGAGGAACTGTGAATAGAAGATGAGGACTCCGTGGAGCCTCTCTTTTTAGTCTTAGTCAACAGGGACCTTATCGCCGCGATTGTAGCGTGCCCAGTGTTTTTGCGACAGTAGCTGTCGCCATTTTTCTTCTTCCTTTCGTATCGATATACTCTTACAATTTTTTTTCTGACTAGTATTTGGCAACCTTTACGGCTCTGTTATTGACCTCGTATAAATCCTGAAAACTGCAGGTTGTTGTGCAGCATTGCAGGTGACTCATGTACTGTGTGGCGCCATACCACCATACGATAAGAAAATAAAACTAAAGCCATTAAAGAAATAAATAGCCATTACTGTCCGTTTGTATATTCTGAACCAAATATTAGTAGATATTACAAAAAAAAATCACCTATAAATTAATGAGCTTTATAACCAGTCTAGCAGAAACAAAAAAGTGCTGAAAACGTCGAGCAGTTTTCGTATATCATACAAACGAGGCCATTATAACAAGTTATTTGTTTTTTTTTCGGAACATTTATTTTAACTAACATTATCTAGTAAATCAACAGTCATTTATAAAACTTAATAAGATTGATTTCATGCTTGGTTTTCTTTATTTTATTTGGAAAACTTACAGCTTATAAATGCATAACATAATATTACATGGAAGAAATCGCCAAGTGCTATAAGGCCGCCAATTGCATGTTTTTTTTTTTTTAATTATATGGTTTCTTTTGTAACTGTATAATCTTGGTATGCATTATAGTATATTATAATACAACTGTAGGCCAATTATAAGTTTTTACTTACAACAAATAAATAACTGTGTTCAAATAATGGGTATATTACACAATATAGATACAATACATGCACAGCCAAAAAACTATTACTATCATTTTTCTTAAACAATACATAAATAAGATCAGTAATGTTTGCAATCTCAATAATTATTGCGAAATGTTTACATAAAATCATTGCAAAGGGAGAGCTACAAAACGCACATAAGTTTCCATATACAAATCGTGTAAAGTAAATCTTTGAATTATGATTGAACTGTTTTGTATCGTTTAACTAATAATCGAGCATTTTAGCAACTCCCATCATTGATTGATTCACTTAATAAATAAATAATATCTTTTCGGAATAAATCGCAAGCACAGAATCATTATAAATATATACGAAACAGGAACCCAATGTATCCTGGCCATGTTTGGGCTTATTAGAATTGTCATGAGATGCACTTTGGCTATAAGGTACTGTCGAACTTATCTAATGACGGAGCCGGAAGGTTTAAGATAGACACAGGAACTTCATAATAAAACAATGTAACCTAACAGTATTTGGATTAATTGGAATAGTCATGAGAAATAGGCACTCTGGTTATAAGTGGGACTAAAAATTGCGAAATAAATTACTTTTTACAAATAAAAAAAAATAACCTTCACTGCAAAAAAAACGATAAGGATCAATTTTCCGAA
Organism: Mythimna vitellina; assembly: GCA_949316375.1. Lineage (NCBI taxonomy): Eukaryota > Metazoa > Arthropoda > Insecta > Lepidoptera > Noctuidae > Mythimna > Mythimna vitellina. The sequence goes on along the minus strand of OX438703.1, from coordinate 7,015,446 downwards.
GTTGGTGTTAAATAGGAAACAAACAATACCGAGAAACGTCGACTTCTGGAAATAATAGGTTTGAGTTTTATACATCACGAAGTTATCTTTGTAGTAATTAAATGTGTGTCATGTTACAATATCAATGTAAAATTCGGAGTAAACTAATGACTAACGAACAATTTCATTGTATAGTTTAGCTATTCCGTATGTAAGTTCATAGTTCATCCATTAACTAACCATGGGCACTCGCGTAACCCAAATTGTTGTTTGTTTAGGGTACTGAACTATTAAGTTAATTAAAATTTTACCACAAAGTAACAAACTTTTAAACGACCAGGCGTGACTGCCATTATTCTATAAGTCACTCAGTCTAGCATGACAACCCTTCACGTCAAGTCGTCTTTGTATCTACTCTATACACTAAAGGCGTATGCAGACCGGGACGGCATGGCAAAGGATTTTCCCGCCAGTCAGCGCACACTAGCCACTTAGATACTGCGGCATTCTAGCGCCTTGCTTCCGCGTCACGTCGAAGTTTGCCACGGCAGCGTCTACTGTCCGATACATATTTCAGTCATAAGTAGCGTTTGATAGAGTGTTGGCGGACGCTGGCGTCCTTCGGCATGCCGTCGCCTACCGCAGCGCGCCACGGTATCCTGTTGCGGGAGCCCGTGACGCGTCTTTCAATACAGTGCGATAATATCCCTTTCGATGCCACGGGATCATTTTAAAGCATAGGAATTTATGTCGTATTTCTATATCGATATGGTTGAATGTCCATTGGTAAAAATTTAAATCCTTTGCCATGCTGTCCCGGTCTGCGTAGGCCTTTAAGGAAAACCATTTTCAGAGAAAATATGCCGAGCTGTATATTACGCTATTGCAAATCTTCTTATGGTAAAATGACTGGACCTTAATGATTGGAAAATTAAATGATTTTACAAATGATTACTAGTAATTTTTTTAATTTAGCTTTTTTTTCTATGTATAAAACATAGGTATTTTATTTTTTTAGATGGGATATCATCTAATGACGTCTCCCGCCCTAGGACTGAGCGGCACGGCGTGTCAGACTTTTACTGACTAACACACACTCTTGTTCCTTTTTTGCCTTTGTGCTAGGGCCCCGGGGTTCACTTTCGCACAACCCATGGGAAGTGAGCCCTAGCACCCATAACACAAGTTTACTCCTGGCTTGGGTGCCAGAGATCAATAATCTGTGATTATGCAATGTTAATAGAAACGATGCCGCATCATAACATTCTTAATTTGTGTAAAATTGTACCTTTAGAAAAAATAAATTGTATTGTTATTGAAAAAAAATGTGTACGAAAGGCATGGATATAGGAATTGCAATATCCAGCCAAATAAAATGAATCTACCGCGCATACAAACAACGTAACCAGAGAATATGTATGCAGATGTTACTAGCTTTCTATAAAGAGCTCCGGTTAGAAAAATGGCGTTCTTTATCCACTGCCATACCTAACTACCACTCAAACCTCAAGCGAACGCCGGCGTTCGCGCGTGGTTTCGCGCCATTTAGGATAAACGATAGCGTCTGCATAGATTATACAATATTGAGCTTTTTATACATATTATAAAATGGATTATTGTGTATTTATCCAAGTACATAAATAAGAAGTTATTCATAAAGTAGTCTAAAATATCGAAAAATAAATAAACTTTTCCGTTATTCCCTATGTATACCTATACATATCCATAGGTTAAGCGAATAAATGTACCTGTTATTTGCGCACCACTCGTTTTATGTATCACATGTGATGTTATTACGGCTATAAACTTCATGAAGTGCATCTACTGCCTTCACTTTATCTTCTTGAAGAAGTGGGTCACTATGTTGTAAGCCGGTAATTAATAGAGCTACACTGAAGTATTAAGCAGTAATTACTTTGTTATACATATATCTATCTAATCACTTAAATATCTACATGTATAAACTAGCTTTTGCCCGCGACTTCGTCCGCGTAGAAGTCGAAAATGGTTTTATCAGGTTTTTTGAGATACGAAAATATGAAATATTATTTATTAACTTCGTAGTGTGTATATACGTATATATAGTCCATTGAATTGTATGGTGAGCGATATTGTATCTTAAGATAAAATATTAAAGTATCTTAGCCGTGTGCAGCGCCCCTTAGTGAACTCCATTGCGGGTGACGTAACTTATTATTTACGGTTGGTACAGTAATCGGGTCTAGGGATCGAACCGCAAAATTAAGTTTGTTTTTTAATTGTATATACTTTTCCGGGATAAAAAGTATCCAGTGTGGTGCCCAGGATATTAAAAAATAATTATACCAAGCTTCATCGTAATCGAAACGGGAATTTTTGCGTGATTTTTGACCAAACAGATAGACAGACAGAAAAAAAAATTAATCATATATTTGGCTTCGGTGTCGGTCTAGTAACACACAATGCCATTTTTTTTTATATTTTCAATGTACAGAATTTGCACTTCTACAAATTTATTATAAGTATAGATTAAAAAAAATTTTTGATAAAAAAAAAAAAATTAAAAATATAAGTATCTATGCCACTGGTTTCGGACAGATTGGAAGCTACTGGCGGTCAGAATTCTAGAGAAAGGAACCTCTTAAAAATACGAACCGAGTCCGAAAGTACCGCTTTCTGAATTAAGCCCTTAATCCAGCCGCCTAACGAGAGGATATGAAGATGGTGGTCGAGGCTCGCGGCTATTAAGCCATCGGCTAACACGACTACCGATACAATGATTTATTATTGCATTGCTGATGTAGATAAACAACGTGAGTTTTGCCCAAAAATTATGACTCGCAAAAATTACCCACAACTCATTGGATATTTTTATGTTTGAAGCATTTAAACAATCTACTTAAACAAAACGAGGGTGTTTGCAACATGTTTCTGATTACACGTAGATAAAGATACAATAAAATAAATCTGTATAATATTGAATCTTGAAAAACAACATTCATGGCGCTCATGTAAAATTCTTTTAGATCCACGAGAAATTTTCGGGATTAACCCTAAAAAGTTCGATTTTTTTAATACAGTTTACAATACGTTGAGCAGTGGGCAAAGAAGATATACGATATAATTTTTTGGAATTTGGTGTTAGGCTTGGAAATACTCCTTTAGAGAAGTTATTTTGCTATAAACAAAATTAATATAAAATAACAAGATACCAGACATGTAAATTTCTGCATGCATGTTTTATTTTTATTGATTTTTTTGTTTTTTAAACTGTTCTGTGTCATGTGGAAGGTGAGGACGCCATACTCGTATGATAGTATTTTTCGTAACAACAGGTTTCATAAGTGAGATAAATATGTGATTGTCATTATACATTTTCTCTGCAGAATAGGGTTGATAATTTTACCATATTATTTTAAAAGTCTTACATGCTTATTCTAATGCTACAAATATCATATTTTAATAATTTGGTTTCTGAATACGAATCAGATGACCCACTGGATTGTAATTACATATGCCCAAACAGTTTTTAGAATTATGTTCAATAAATAAATAAATTTATGACTGAGAGGTCGTGAAGTTCCTGTTGGATTAGCTTCTTATTGATGGTGTTTCGCTATCTGTATTGGTTCTTGGCATCATGAAAAACAATTGGATGTCTAGTGTGTGGCGGACTTAATCTGCGCATCTTTTTAGCTACGGCTTCTTAGTCGTTTGCCATCAACTATGTCAATTACGATGAAATGTTCAAGGTTGTTTCCATGTATATAAAAGATTACAAAAATACTGGGACACAAAACAAACAATGGCAAGCGCTTGAGCTACCTGAAGTTACTATAATTGGATAAATTAACCGTTTTGACAAACTCTGTGGAGGTGTTCAAAAAAAAGTATTTGATGGCTCATGAACCTTGAAAAGATTTAATAAAAATATTTTATTAATAAAAGTTTTTTTTTAAGGCTTAAATATATACCAGTCACGTTTGTGGTTTCAGATCGGAGTAATTCATCGTAGTAGGTTTTTTTTTTCAGTGGGAAAATCGTCTTATGACAAATCCTGCTCTTAGGCGGAGCGGGATTTGATAGTGTCAGACGTTTACTGACTAAAAACCCACTCGTGTTCCTTCGTTGCCTTCGTCCCAGGGCCCCGGGTTTCGCTTTCACACTACCCGAAGTTAGTTTTTTAGTTTCTCAAAACTTTCTGAGTGTCCTACGTACATAGAACTTTATACATATTTGACAAGCATTAAAAAAATAATCCGTAAGTATATTTTCTGTATTAATTTCAATTAAATTTCATCTTTTAGACTAAGTGAAGAGATAAAACTAATTTCAGTAATGTCCATGAACTTCTTTATGAGTGACTTTAATGATCTCAATTAACTAAAGAATACCTAAGTTGTCAAAGTGAGTCAGCAAATCGTAATTGAAAAGTGCTTTTCAAAGCATCAATTTGATTGAGTGATTCTGTTCACAGATAACAATTATTTTATTTCATTGAATCCCATTTTTCGTAGTAATCACTTTCTGATCCCGTTAAAAATTGTAAAATGATTACTTACTTAGATTTAAAAAGGTTTTAAAGATTTCTTAGAACTCGCTCAAGAAATTGAAACGCAAAAAAGAAAGATGAAAAGAAAATCAAATATTGAATGTAACATTTTTATAAAATTACTAACTGCTGCCCAGACGCTTTGCCCTCGTGAAAGTAAAAATTAGTCCTAAGAAAACATACTCCATTTGCTATTCCAGAATACAACATATTCTATATATATATATGTTCTAAATTTGTGCCTCATCATCATCATCATTTCAGCCGATAGACGTCGACTGCTGGACAAAGGCCTTATAAATTTGTGCCTGATTTCATCCAAATTTGTTCAGCTGTTCGAGCGTGAAGAAGTAACAAAAACACACATACTCATAAACTTTCACTTGTGTAATTTTAGTGTAACTTCAATAATCCTGATCTCAACCTTTTTACCCATAAACAAGTTCTTTTTTTTAGGTGGGAAAATCATCTAATGACAAATACCGCTCTCGGAGCGGGAAATAGTGTCAGACTTTTACTGACCAAAAACCCACTCCTGTTCCTTCGTTGCCTTCGCCTCATGGTTTCGGGTTTCGTTTTCACACTACCTATGGCCTCTGTAGCCTTCGACCCGGCTTGACCCCTACGATTTTCTGACATCTCCCTGAGGCGCGCGTGGAACAATACGCACCGTCGACGACTTGGGCTCGGTCCGGACGGTCGGACGGCGGGCTACCCATTGCTCGCCGTCCGCAAGTCCGTGCCTACGGTGGTCGGAAATCGGGATCGGAATCCCGGCGGCGGTTGGAGCGTGAGGACCGTTGCTTCACGCGATCGGCCCTCCTTTACTAGCATTACTGCTTCGCAGAAGGAGGCGACCGCCCGCCACTCCTCCTCGCTCCGGACCAACCCCTATACAAGTTTACGACTTAAGCAACGCAAGCGGTGTAAAATAGTGCTCACCATAAACACCTCGTTTCACAATATCACCTTTTCATGAACACGTAAAGTATTATTATTATGTAAGAACTGACACACTTTAAACATAAAAAAACATAAACATAAAAATATTTATTTTGGAACATAAAACAATTGACAATAATAATATAGATAACGACGACAGCTGCAAAAGTTATTAACTGTGTCGCAACTACCAACGCCCATCTTTATGTTAAGAAAACAATGTCCCAAACATCAAAAAGTGTGTAGTATGTAGCGTGTAGTGTGTGTATATGTGTTGTGTGTGTATGTATTAATACTTTCTAAGGTTCCACAATTTTCTCAGTATCACTGTACGAAAGTGTTGACTCATGTCATGTACGTAATAGTTTATCACACACAGCCACTTATAACTACTGAAAATTTTTAGTTATGAGCAACTGTTGTTGAATTGGAGGAAAAATATGGTGTTAATAGGCCTCGAAACATTTCTGTTTATTCTGCGAGTAACAGAGAAATATTGAGTTTGACAGGTTTTAATTTACTTTCCTTCAAATTAAATGAAAAGGTTCATCCCAGAGATGTAACGGGGTCAATTCAGATTCCTAAAGATAGAAGAACTTCCGATAATTTTTGCACTTTCGATTCCGTTTTTGATTCCCGTAAATAGAAATAGACACTTAATAAACTAGTTCGATTCATAATCAATTATTGCATCACTGCCTACCATCAGGTGGGATTGCATTAGATCACTTGTTTTTATCATAAAGAAACAAAAATCTAGTTGGAACTTATAAATTAATATTAAGTTTATACTTCTTGTCCTTCAAGGAACTTCCCAGCCCCCACCTTGTGTCGATTATCTCTTTCACTTGTTCTTCTGTTTCATTTTAAGAAGTTCGTGAATTCACTCTTAATATACATAAATGGGTATATTAACAGCTATAATTAGTATATACGAATCCAAGTTTTTGAGTCGACAGCGATGCGAAGGAGTTTTATGACGCCGTCTTTTAGCTAGTAGTTTTTGATTTTAGTTTATACTAGCTGTTGCCCGCGACTTCGTCTACGTTAAGTTCGTAAAACTGTACAATCACTCTGTGCTTGCAATTCATTCCGAAAGCATTGCAATAATTTATTGTACTTTAACATAAAACGGTTAAAGGTAAAAATATCCGAATTGAGAAACTCCTCCTTTTTTAGAAGTCGGTTAAAAACACAAATTACCTTCAGGAAACATGTTATGTACTCGTCCAGATCCAGATGTATGAACGTCAATGAATAGAAAGAGTATGGGTCGTAGCAGTTGGCATTTCTGCCTACCCCAAGGGAAAAGTCATTAGTTTATGTATGTTTCTGGTTTATGTTCTGGTAAAACAGCATTGTATGATTTTAACCCCTCGCCACAGTGAGCACGCCACAATCAAATCGCAGCGGTAATGCCTGTCTTTGAGAAGTGTCTACAGAGGCGTCACGGCATCCTCTTTTTGTGCAGGACTCACCGGTTGTGAGTGTTTCGGAAGGTATCTGTGTCGAATTCAGCGGGAAGAAACACTCGGATCTCACCATTGTGCGAATCACCCGGAGAATACGATGGAGCATACGGTGGAAGTCAGTCCCACTTGGTCGGAGAGCCGGCGCCGCCTTGTCCTTATGGGGGCGATTGGTGGAGAAAATGACAACCAGTAGCCTCCTTCAGTGACGCACTACGATCAAAGAAGGTGGCTGAAACTATGAGGGATAGGACATCCTGACTCCTCAGCGGTCGCTGCAAGGGACGCTCTGGGTGTTGGAAGCCGCAAGGCAATTCCCAGCCATTGCAAACACGGGATTGCGGTGGTGCTGTCCGGCCGTCTGGTCAAAGCAGTCCTGAATCGACGGCGCGTAGTATTCTACGCGCGACTCAAAGAGATTTCAGCAAATGGATAGGGCCCTCTAGGGCCGATGTCTGCTAGGGCTGCAAGATTGATCGAAAGAGTTATTTCCCATAACAATTTTCGCCTCAATAACTTTTCACTGAACAGTTTAAGCAGTTAGACAGCTTTGATAGAGGTAAACGAAGGAGCATAATCGGGACACCGACCTTCAGCTGGATAACGTGCACTGATAGTGAAAAGCCTTAAGTGAATCCCAAAACTACCATCATCATCCGGCAGGCAAAAAGTCCGCCGCTGTACATTTGTGCATAAAGGATTAAATAAATAAATAAATAAATCATCAACTATCTTCTTCCACAACAGTACTTATGAAGAATTTGCGAGAGCATGCTTGCATTGATTATTGCAGTTTGATCATTTTAAGCGTTAGAATTACTTGTTCATTTACCTAGGATATTTTGGTGTGTATTTAATTGATATCCCCGTATATAAGACAAATGATTTTTCCATAGTGGGAACTACCTAAGAGTCTCCAACTTATGAATGAACTACGGTGAAAACTTGTGCGCGTGTATCCCCGTTCAATCGAACTCGCATATTGATGGCCAAACCGAGAAATTACTGACACCGATTGCCTCTATGAGGACACGGCAGTTTACTCAAGATGGATAGACCTCCACCGCATGCTACACCGAGTCCTCCAGGCGATTCACAAAATGGTAATATCAGGGTACTTTCAACCGAACCCAGAACAGAAACCGTTCGAAACACCCACAACAGTCCTGAGCTTATCCATAAAACAATGAAATTACGGTTAACAAATGTAGCAGCCGATAAGTGTTATCCCTGAGACTGGCCTCCCTTAGAGGGTTGTTCCAGTGTTGGTCACCACTCATTGCAAAGAGGTAACGTCCAGATATCGACGTAAGGCAGCAAGGAATCTGAGATACATTATACGTTGTCGAACTGTGATCAGAAAAACACATTCGATCCCGTTTTATATGAAGCAGTGACTGTAAATAATAAAACACACCATTATTAATCCGCAAGGTGCCATCATGCCGGAGGACACAGTGGAGATGTGCCCTGCAAGGGCGGAGCACCGCCGTCTCCTCGTGGAGGTAATCGGCGTCAGTGACCTCTCGCGCCGGGCTCTGATCCAGAGCGAGGAGTAATGGCAAGCGTTCGCCTCCTTCTGCAAAGCCTTAATGCTAGCGAAGGCGGAGGCCGCACGCGTTAGGGAACGAACGGCCTCACGCCGAGCCGAGATTCCGACCCCGACTACCAATCACGGTAGACGCGGGCTTCCGGACGTCGAGCAATAGGTAGCTAGCCGTCCTGTAGTTGACCGGATCAAGCCCAATCCTCAACAGCGCGTAGTGATAGAAACAGGTGTAGTTTTAGTCAGTAAAAGATTCTGACACTATCTCCCGCCCCGCCCAAGAGCGGGGGATGTCATAAGATGATTTTCCCACCGGAAAAAAAAAAGTCAGTAAAAGATTGACACGTCCTCCCGCTCCAACCAGAGCGGGAGAAGTCATTGGATGATTTCCACCCTTAAAAAAAGAAAAAAGGTGCCATCATCATCATTATTATTTCAGCCGAAAGACGTCCACTGCTGGACATAAACCTCCCCAAGTGTCGCTATAATGACCGCTCCTGTGAGTCTCTCATCTATCGGATTCCCGCGACCCTCACCAGGTCATCGGTCCACCTGGGGACCATCCAACGCAAGGTACCCTGTAACCCCTTCCGAAAATGTGGTCGTGTTATTTTAAAGTGAATAATTAAATACATATAGGTATTTACTTTTATCGTCTTTGGATGGTATCCCTTGAATAATCACGGTCAATTAGCTTGCTACAATAATGGGAAAAAAATAATAAAAATAAGCAGTAGGATTGTTAAAAATGCCTTCGTCTTACACCAGTTTAACCATAACTGTAAACGTGGGCGATGGCCATTCTTCTGTCACTCAGAAAATTACGTAAAATACGCAATGCCATCTATCAAATTTAATATGAAGTTCAACCGTCATTGTCATCATTATTTCTACTTTGAGTCTTTAGATGGCGTTGCGAGTATCTGAATTGCTTATGGTGTCATATTTTACTTCTCGAAAACTTTGATTTCATACTGTTTGTCTTTCATATGCTTTGTTTCATTGCGATGAAACAAAGCCTAAGTAAGACAATTATCAAGTTCCAATTCCAACAATTTAAATGTATAAAAGTTATCTACATCGATTTCTAAAATTAATAATACGCACTTCACTAAAAATTTCTACAGATATATTATATACGTAGATTTATAAAAAAAAATTGTAAGCATGCAAAAATATATAAAAAAATCTTATTCACGATGACAAAATAGAACAAAAATTTCTCCTTAGAGAGCCGTATGGGATTTGAACCACCTTCACATTACATGAAAGTCTAGTTACGAAACCACTGTGCTGCGGTCTTCGATGAATAAGTTATAAAATAGACGTTCTTATGTAAACGTCATAATTGACTGGTTGGCTCCCTAACGATGATAGCGTGATGATTTTCGTTTTAGAAGTTAAATTTGCAGCTAAATGGAATAATGTAACATTATATAGTACGTGATTTTACTCGTCGCTTTGATTTTATTATGTGTTTTGATTAGTTTTTACAAAATATTTAGAAGATATCGAATAGAAATGTCAATTTTATTTTGAAAAGATGGTAAAAGTTATTTTAATACAAAAAAATAAGACAAAATAATGTCAAAATTTTTAACTGTAGCTGGGAATTGAACTCGCGGCAAATGTCGTTCAATACCTACATTTTGGATTATTGCTCACCCCACATAGCAAATAGCGTGATAGTTTATAGCCTATCAGTTGCCCTGACCTATAAGGATTGTGTATGCAAAATTTTAACAGGATCGGTTCAGTAGTTTTTGCGCCAACTAATACCATCACAAAAGAATTTTACTGTTTTATTATATGTATAGATATAGTTTTAATTAGTTAAGTATTTTTCATAAAAAAATTTTCGCTGATGAAGGCTGAGGAGATACTGACAGAATTTCTGGTGATTTGCGAGAAGATTTAGTGAGAGGTTTAGTTACATTATCTATGCTATATTATCTTTAATGTATTTAACATTATTTCTAACTAATGTAATCAGTGTAATTGGAATTTTGTCGTTCTGGTTGAATAAATAAATAAATAATAAATCAAAAAAATAATATATAATGTTTTGATATTATAGTCTACTTTGGCCATCTGTCACTTGGATATAAAAGTTTTTGATAAGTATTAGTAATGTTTCAATTGACGCTTCTGCCTTCGTCTCTGATTACGGTTCCAATTCCGGTTTCGATTCCAATAAACCAAAACTAAACTATTCTTCCAAATTCGGTTCCGACATAACCACTTCATACCAGCAAAATAGTGCTTACCTATTCATATTGGCAAATTCAATTAGCAGGCGTTGTTCAGGGCCCAGTCATTAGCCAACTAGTCATTCACTTAATGAATCGAGTCAGAACAGTGCTTGTATCTACTTGAAGTCCACTAAGAGGAAATTTATCTTTAAATTTTACCACATTCGGGTAGTACGTCGTTCGGGTGGGTATTACTCCTAAAGAGCGATATTATTAAAATAACACTTTCATATTGTCTAAAATAAACATCAGACTCAACGAAAATCATCGTCAAACTCAAACAACCTGTTAAATTATTCAGCAGGTCCTGTTATTCTTTGTGATGTAAAAGTCACAAAGGGATTATTGATGACAATAAATTCATGGTAATAAAGTGTTTACTTATACGAATATTTTTACTTTTTGTCATATTTACGAATTTCCAAATGATATGTTCATTTACTGGATTATGTGACTCATAGTACTTTTTTTACATCTCTCACCCTTGGGAGGGGCGGGAGGGCGTATTAGACTTTTACCAACTAAAACCCACTCCGGTTCCTTCTTTGCCATCGTTCCAGTGCCCCGGGGTTTTCTTTCCCAACCTATAATATTGAGTAGTGACTTATAGTACTGAGTTTAACTTTTCAATGGTACCTAAAATTTTCAGTTTTTTTTTTCATGTTACAGTACGACGAGATAAGGTAAAATCGGTTTTCGTAAATTAATATGATTTTCATAATCAATTCATGTTTGAATAAAGTAATTAATAAGGATAAGGGTTGCGGGAATCAGATAGATACAAGACGCACAGGACCGTTCGTTGTGGCGACACTTGAAGGGAAGCCTAAGTCCAACAGTGATCGTCTTTCAGCTGAAATGATGATGAATGAATACTTTAATCAATCCATACATTAATCACTTATACACCACGGCCACTTCCATATACAACTACAAAGACGGAAATCTGTAAAAGCAACCATCTGAAAAGGTCTTTTCGTGTTTGAAAAGAAATAACATTTATAAGTAACAAAAACACTTTTACTTCGATCAAATAATTCCAACGTTATTTTCTAAAACTAAAATAATACAGGACTTCTATTAATGTATTATTTTTGTTATGTAACTCATAACAAAAAAAAAATATCTAAAAAGAAATTAAATTAAAGAGAATTATAAAATCCTAAAAAATTTTAAAATATAAATTTTAAAATTTTTTCACCGTTTGTGGCCATCGCCAACAACATGTAACAAACAGCGCACATTTTGCTGACCCAGCACAATCCAGCACATGGTGACCGGCGTAATATTCACGTGGACGAGTTGTAATCAACATAATATTACAAAACCTGTACATTTGAATTTTATTGATATTGTGTAATATTAGTACATATACATATATGTCACCCACGTAGTTAAGAAACGTTGTAGAGCCTTTGCACGTGACGCAAATTCTAAGAAAATTTATTTGTTATTTTGTGTGTTATTAACAATTTAACAAGAAATGTTTCATTAGCAACATATCTGTAATTATTTACACTAGATTGTACGGGATTAAAACCACTTGTCTTTATAAGTACTGCGATGTTACATAAAATACAAAAAACACAAAAAAATACCTAATTTAAAAAAAAAACATTAACGTACCTTAAATATAAAGTTTAATTGAACTTATGATTCCAAGTCAATGCAAAGATATAATACTTCAAAGCAACCTGTTTTAAAAAACGGCAATTTCATGGGTGACCTATTATTTCCCTTGAAGTCTTTCCAATCTGCAATGTGACGTCACTGTGACTGTGTATCATTATGAGATCTATAGACTCTTGTGATGACTACCAGTCTGTATGACGCGGGATGCGCATAATGCAAAATAAAGAGTTGCTCTTAGGTGCTACAAACTGCAAAGCACAAAATTTTTCAGAGACTAACTTGAACTACAAATCATATCACAATTTTACGTGTTCTGAAAGTGTAGTTCAATAAAAACAGTTTCAATAAAAACTGGCAAACAACTAAGAAAAAAACACTGACATAATGCGTGTTTCACGGCTGCGCCAAATAGGTCCAGCTCTGCAAAAAATGCCAGACAACTACATGGCAATCAGTGGTAGTTGCCTGACGCTGGTTTTCAACTGAACCTGATTGAGAGTGAACGGCAGTTATTTACTTATATGAAAACTTTGTCGCGTCAACTCTGGAGTGCATTTTGTAATGGCCACCTCCGCGCTGGAAATAAAAAGATGTGTTTTGCCTCTGCGCTAAAATCATTTCGTAAAGAAGTACCGCTCTGCTTAATAGAGTGAGTAGACAAACAAACAGGTTTTAGTCAGAAAAGACAAGATATACGGTCTAGGAAACATAAAGCCGTGTACGCTCGTACGAACCAACTGGTTCACTTGGTTCGCACGTGTACCGCTAACGAACATCGAACATTCTGTTCGTCAAACATGTTTGCGATATGAGTATGTTCTGTTCCATACAGATGTTCTTCGGTGTTCTTCATGAATCAATGCGAACATCAAAAAACTTTTCGCTACTTCACAATTAACCATTTCCAACAACGCCGCCATGGCTATTAACAAAGTTCACAACTGTTGTGCGCGAACTTGATTCGAACTATGTTCGCGTTCGTGTTCGAATATGCCGTCCATATCAAACTTGAACATTTGGTTTGTTCATATGGATGAACAAACCAAATGTTCAAGTTTGATGTTCGTGTTCGTACGTGCGTACACGGCTTTAGAGGTATACTAAAACTTAGCACATATAGAAATACCAGGAAAGTGTATTTACATACCCCAAGACACGTTGTACCCGGTTGTTGTGGCCGGATCTTTCTGACGGCCAGTTCGGCTTTCGCAGGGCGCGCTCTACGGTGGACGCCATCATGCGCGCGTACGTTGGGGTGTACGTTGGGCCCGGTTGTTGTGGCCGGATCTTTCTGACGGCCAGTTCGGCTTTCGCAGGGCGCGCTCTACGGTGGACGCCATCATGCGCGTGCGAGCCCTCACGACGGGGGATGCGGTGTCCCAGGGCAGGTGTGTCTTGGTGGTGTCTTTGGACATCGCCAACGCCTTCAATTCTCTGCCCTGGAGTAGCATTAGGAGGGCACTCCGGTATCACCGGGTGCCTGACTACCTCTGTTGTGTTGTCGAGGCTTACCTGTCGGACAGGTACATTATTTACCCTGGTCACCTGGGTGAGTGGAAACGGCGAGAGATGTCGTGCGGTGTTCCGCAGGGATCGGTACTGGGGCCACCCCTGTGGAACATCGGGTACGATTACGTGCTGCGCGGCGATCTCCTTGACGGGGTCAGCGTAGTCTGCTACGCAGATGATACGCTGGTGCTGGCACAGGGAGAGTCGTACCAGGCGGCGGTCGAACTAGTGACACGCGGGGTTGCGACAGTCGTGGAGAGGATCCAAGAGTTGGGACTTGAGGTGGCATTGCACAAGTCCGAGGCCATGTGCTTCCACGGCCCCCGGAACACGCCACCAACGGGGTCCCAACTAACGGTAGGAGGAGTTCACATCGGCGTCGAGTCGACGATGAAGTACCTTGGACTCGTCCTCGACAGCCGATGGAATTTCGAGGAGCATTTCCGACGTCTGGCTCCCAAACTGGATCGTGCTGGGGCTGCCCTCAAGCGGCTCCTTCCCAACCTAGGGGGTCCAGACGCCTTCTGCCGGAGGCTCTATGCAGGAATTGTGCGGTCCATGGCCCTTTATGGGGCGCCGGTATGGGCGCCGTCGCTACGAAAGCGTCCGGCAGCCAGGCTGAATGCAAGCCAGAGGGTCATGGCCATCCGGATGGTGCGGGGATACCGCACAATTTCCCGCGAAGCAGCGAGCCTCCTTGCCGGCCAACCACCACTTGATTTGGAGGCAACAGTCCTTGCACGCATGCACGATCTGCGCATGGAGATGCAACGCCGGGGCGAAACTCCGCTGCCGCGCCAAGTCGCGGCATGGCGGAAAGACTTCCGGCGGGATCTCATGGTGGAAGGGCAACAGCGACTGTCGCAACCCAGTGCTGGGCACGCCATAATTATGGCGATAAGACCCCTCTTTGAGGAGTGGCTGGAAAGACCTCACGGCGTCCTCACCTTCCGCATGACGCAGGTCCTCACCGGACATGGCAAGTTCGGGAGGTTCCTGCACCGGATTCGTGCGGAAGAAACGCCCGGGTGCCGCCATTGTGTGGACCGCCCGGAGGACACGGTGGAGCATACGGTAGAGGTGTGCCCCGCCTGGGCAGAGCACCGCCGTGTCCTCGCGGGGGCGATCGGCGGCAGCGATCTCTCGCGCCGGGCCTTGGTACAGGCCATGGTCCGGAGCGAGGAGGAGTGGCAGGCGGTTGCCTCCTTCTGCGAAGCAGTAATGCTAGCAAAGGAGGCGGCCGATCGCGTGAGGCAAAGGTCCTCACGCCCCAATCGCCGCCGGGATTCCGATCCCGATTTCCGGCCACCGTAGGCGCGGGCTTGCAGACGCCGAGCAATGGGTGGCTCGCCGTCTGACCGTCCGGTAACCGTCCGGACCGAGCCCAAGTCGTCGACGGCGCGTTTTGTTCCACGCGCGCCTCAAGGAGATGTCAGCAAATCGTAGGGGCCCAGCAGGGTCGAAGCCTACTGGGGGGGCCCTGGGTAGTGTGAAAGCGAAACCCGGGGCCCTGGGACGAAGGCAACGAAGGAACAGGAGTGGGTTTTTAGTCAGTAAGAGTCTGACACTATCTCCCGCTCCGCCCAAGAGCGGGGATGTCATTAGGATGATTTTCCCACCCAAAAAAAAAAAAAAAAAAAGACTCGTTGTACTTATCACACCATTACTAGCCTTGTCGTACATACCAGACGAAGATGAGAACTACCTACCAAAAGAACTGACGAATCTGGACCAACACTGAGAACTCCTACACCCATAATCAGGTCCAGGTTGGACCTGATTATCTACACCGGCTCAAACGCACATCACCCACTATGGGGTAGCAACGCAATGACTACATTTTCTCTAGAAAATTGTTCAACTTTCAACGTAAGCTTCACAAACATAGTACACAGTGTTTAATTTGTTAAAGTCGGGGAATTCACTCTACCCTAATAAGGATTACGAAGCAACAAAGGTTAATCTTTTCGGGTTAACATGAATACGACGTCACCCGATGAGAGGACAGCAGGGTACCCGAATCGTCAACCAGCATCATAAACAAGTGTCACATGAGAAACTTCGACACGAACGTGGGTATTATGACAGTAGGGCTTGATGAAATGAGAGCGTTTAATGAATTAATAGAAGTGACTTGTAAGAGACTGATACCTATCTTTTGGTAGAACATAAATAAGTTTAGTAACTTATTAGGTCCCATTAAAAGCAAGGAGTCATCGCGGTACACCAAGACGAAGATGGAGAGATGAGCTTGACTCCTAGTGTCGCCGCACATGAACCACATGTCACAGCCACAAACGCCACCACGAGAAGCTAGAAGCAACCATAAAGGAAGCTGAAGCGCTCGACAACCACTTGTGACCGGTGGCTGCTACTTTTTTTTTAACATATACGTGCAGTATCATAATGGACTCTGACGAAAAAGGTTTATATGCGCGAGTGACGTGTGGCGGCGTTTTGCGTCAGCGTTTAGTGGCCAGTTCGGGCCACAAGAAGCGAACAGCGGTGATTCGTAGCGTGTGACGGCCACCGGCGACAACCGTATGTGGCGAATCCATATACAATGTTTGAATCTAGAAGAAATATAGCCCGTGTGCGGCGACACTTACCGGAGGAAATAGCCCGCTGGGAGAGGGCGGCCTTTGCGCAGCAGTGGGATAAAATAGGTTCACTAGAACTGGAAGTTTATTTATTTATTTATTTCTTTATGGCACACCTTAACTTACTACAGAACAGACGTTTATAAAAATAAGTGTACAATAGGCGGTCTTATTGCACAGGACTATTTCTACCAGACAAGGTTAGGTTTCATTAGGTTTTAAATATGCAGTTTGAATAGTTTGAAATGAAGAACAGCTGAAGTGTAAGAAACTAATTTGATGCTGAGAACTGGAGAAAAAACTGTACAATATCAAAAAAAAATATCTTGTATTTGCTTTAATTGAAATTCTTGAAAATTGTGTGAAGAGTGATATGAAAGAAAAGGAAGTTATTGATAGCATGACGAGTAACAGGGCAGAGTGGAAGAAAAAAACGTGTTGCGCCGACCCCAAATAACACGGGATAAGGGCAGGAAGATGATGCTTTAATTGAAATTCTAAGTTATTCCAAATAAGACGAAGTAGTTTAATCAATTGGAAAAAATAAAAGAAACAAGAAACATTTTTACAATAAAACGAAGTATCTATTTTCTTGTGAATCTGAGCTAGCTAAACGATGGGTTGGAAGCGTTGCGGGATGGCAAAGAACTTAAATTCAGTTTATGAGATAAGGTAAAATTAAGTATTTGCTTGATCAAAAGTTAATTATTTTTATTTAAGGAATATAAAAGAATTTGGAAAAGTGTAATAGCTGCCGTCAATTTTTAAAATTAATACTACTTATATTCGTTTTGCGCTAGCTCCATTTCTGCATTAACTGTAGCAATAAATCCTGTGTAAAATGGCGATTCATCTTAGCATCACATCTTGGAGGAATGCTGGATTTTGGCGCTGCGTTATCGATATAAAATATTGTATTTTTGATAAAATTAGATAAAGTAGTGATTAATTGCAGTTTTATACACTAATAATTAAGTATTAATATCTTTTAGCCTTTCAATGTTCCCACTGCTGGGACTCATGCCTTCTCTCTAGGCGAGGGAATGGGCCGAAATCCACCTCGCGGGTCCAGTGCGGATCGGTGAATGTCAATGTCTTCGAATTTTTGGTTCCAGGACATGCCGGTTTCCTCACGATGTTTTCTGTCACCGTTTTAAGAATAGTGGTGATGAAATAAATTACACAAAGTAATGCGCCTAGCTAGGTTACCCGCAACCTACAACTCGTAAGTTGGCACCGTTACCACTCAGTCACCACTGCTCTCATTTATGAGCAGTATCACAAAAATATTCATGTGATACTATCATAAACTTTGCCAGCAACTCAGTTTCATAAACTACTGTTAATCTATTGTTACATTTTACACATCAAGCACAAAAACCTTCAGTGTCATAATGATATGTAAATACGAAATCACTATGGTAATAACATGTATGATATCTGTTAACTATCTACACGTTTGGACAATACAGCTATTAGACAACTAAACTTATTACATTAATTATAATACACAATAACCAGTTAGCGATAGTTGACGTTAATCACAACTAGTAATTATACTAAACTAATTTCAGATATTGATTGTGATTAAGCAATCTTCATCTGAAATCAGTTACGTTAAATCTATTATGACTTAGTGATAGTAACTCCGTTTTTTATGTTGAACGACACAGTATTAAGAAAAAAACATTCAGAACACTACCATCCCGAAGGTCTAGCAGAGGAAACAGCCGCACGCATGAAGGACCGGACGTCCTCACGATCCTACCGCCGGGACCCTGACCCCGACTACAAGCCACGGTAGGCGCGGTTTTGCGGACGACAAGCAATGGGTAACTCGCTATCCGGCCGTCCGGTAATTGACCGGACCGAGCCCAGTTGTCAACAGCGCGTAGTGATCCACGCGCTCCTCAAAGAGATGTCAGCAACCGTAGACAGAAACCGTAGGGGCCCCTACGGTTTCGGCGTCAGTGACCTCTGTCGCCTGGTTCGGGCTATGATCCGGAGCGAGGAGAAATGGCAGACGATCCTCTTCTTCTGCAAAGCCGTTATGCTATCGAAGAAGGAGGCCACACGCGTGAGGAACGAACGTCCTCGCGCTGAGTCGAAATTCCGACCCCGATTACCAGCCACGGTAGAGGCGGGCTTGCAGACGTCAAGCAATGGGTAACTCGCCGTTCGGCCATCCGGTAATCGTTTTTACCGAGCTCAAATCGTCGACAGCGAGTAGTGATCTACGCGCGCCTCAAAGAGATGTCAGCAGAACCGTAGGGGCTTAGCGGGGCCGATGTCCGCTAGGGCCAAGGAAATTCTGCCCGTGGTCCTAGAACGCATAGGGCAAACTTAGGACACAGGTGTGGTTTTTGTCAGTAAAAGCCTGACCCTTCTTCTCACTTCATCCAAGAGTGGGAGAACTCATTGGCTGATTTCTCACCTCAAAAAAGAAAGCCATTCCCATGATTTTCTTTCGACATCTGTCGTGAGCTGAATATTCACATAAACTTTAACATTATAACCCATTTGGAACATATTTTATGTTCCCAACAGAAGGTATATTGATACATAAAGCATATATTATGTTCGACGTAGGACATGTGTTGATCTTCATCATCATCATGGGCCTTCGCCCATTTCATGGAATTACGTTAAATTTATAGCAGATTATCGGCTCATCCTACGTTTGTAAAGATTTATTTATTTCGTTGGGATACTAAACAATGGATTGATAATTTATTTTGTATTTTGTTTATTTGCATAAATGGATTTCCGACTAAGTTGTTTACGTTTACAACCTTTGTGGAAAACCTTTTAAGAACCGACAGTTCAAATGAGCTGTTGGCAATCAAGTGTATGATGTCTAGATACACGGCAGTGTTTCGGTCAAGTTTGCAAAGCAAAAAGGCGACTCAATAGTCGTGGATTCAATGACGCGAACTAGTTCAGCCCCCCTAGCCAAGTTACAACCGTTTCGTTTTAATTCTCTTTTCATTGATCGCCTCGAGTCGGCCCCGCCTCCTATTCCAGTGTTCTGACCACGTGACTGAGCGTTCAGATGACGTCAGAATACAGGAATCGGAGGCGTGGCCTACTTGAGGCGATCGACGAAAAGAGAATTGAAACGAAACGGTTGTAACTTGGCTAGGGGGGCAGGTCACTTTCAACGCCCCATACTTTAAAATATTATTGAAATTTAGAATTAGCGAGTCGTAGAACTCCCATAATTACTGTCAACCAGACAACGTTACTATCTATAACATTTTCTGATTCTCTCATCGAAATTTATACTTTGTAGGTACTTTCTATTACCCTTAAAGTTGGACTGACGTAGTGACGTTTTCGTTTAGACATCTATTTTATAATATCTTATATTTAACGAGCTGTAATTAAGCAAGTAGCGATGTGAACAAGATCAAAATTATTCATAAAATACCTCGCATATACTCAAAACATCATTTCAACTATCATCCTGTTTACGCCAACGCGTTTCATTAAAATATTATCTCACTGAATCCACGGGTAGTGTGAAACCGAAGCCCGGGGCCCCGGGATGAAGCCAAAGAAGGAACAGGAGTGGGTTTTTAGTCAGTAAAAGTCTGACACTATTTCTCGCCCCACCCAAGAGAGAGATTCGGCATTAAATGATTTTCCCACCTAAAAAAAAGAACTTTTATATGGGTAAATAGGTTGAGATCAGTATTTTGGAAGTTACACTAAAATTATACAAGTGAAAGTATGTGTGTGTTTTTGTTACTTCTTACTGCTCGAACAGCTGAACGAATTTTGATGAAATCGGGCACTTTAGAACACATATATCTCCCGCTCCGCCCAAGGGCGGGATTTGTCATTAGATGATTTTCCCACCTAAAAAATAAAACCCACTGAATAAAATTACATTAAGGCACCTTTTGTCTTCACAGCCATCTTATAAACAAAGGTTCTATGTAATCTCGGCAGCATAATCGTGTATGTAGTTATTAACCTCATAATTTTCTGGCTAGATTTACAGCCTACACACCTTGCCTTGTTTACGATCCTAAGTATTATCCTATCATACAAAGTTCTCACATATCTGTTTGATCTGTGTTAAGAATCGACTTATTTTAGTATTCATCCCCTCGAAGGCTGATTGTACATACGTCTGTACAAATTGAAAGACCTTGAAAAACGCTTAGTTGTCGTTTTGTACACACGTTTGTACGATTTTTTTTTAGCCGAAAATTTTGGTTTCTTTGGTTTCTATAATTATTTTTTTTTCTAGAAAAATCCAGAAGAAGTTTTTTTTTTTTGGTGATTTACATAAAAACGCGCACTTACGTAATAATAATATCCCGTGCAGCCGTGGGGTTATACTGTTTGGATTACCTAAAAAGTAATCCTAAATAGTATATTATGAGTTGAGAATGAGTAATAGTGTATTTTGAGTTTATCATACTAAAATTATACCTATAACATATACAACATTAGTTTCAGTATATGCGAAACCCGAAACACGTGTGTAATATTTTTATGTAAAGAATCTATGTACAAAATTTCATAATTGTATTATGAAAAATCACAAAATCATAAGTTTGTTATGTCACCTGATTGTCCGCACAAATACATGGTCACCGGGACATCCAGGTGACTAAGGGGTTGTTTTGCTCCCGCACCAAGCTGTGCGCTGACGCCTAATACTCGCTATGACTTACCGTGACTTACATAGTGTTGATGGTATCCAACTTGTGATCTTTTTTTAATTATTTTTGGGAAAAAATAAAACATGGTGTAAAAATTATCGGAATCGATTTAGTTACTGATTCGAAACAAACTATATTCAAGTTTCGAATATATTCAAAATAATGTTGTATATATGACTATCCAGTGCATCAAAATAACGTAATCTATTGTTATTAGATTACAAACGATCCCAACCCTATCGTCTGTAGATTGTGGTTATCGGAATACAATCAGGATTGAAATAGTGTTGGACCCGTATTGAGGAAATAGATTTGGAATACACAATTAAGTATAATTAAATATATACATACCTACTAGTAAAGCATAAATGTTTAATAACTCTTGGATTTCTGTAAGTAGGGATTGTTATTTTGAAGGGTTTCTCAGTTGCCAATAACATAATAACAGTGATTTAAGAAGCAAAACACAGTAGGTGACATTCCTAAAATAAAATAATGGATAGGTATTATGTCAAATGGTGACTTTGCAGCTTTAAGTCCCTAGGCGGTAGCTAGACTTGGCGGTAAGTCCCGTCTTTGAGGATGGCTGGAAAGACCTCACGGCGTCGTCTTCACCTTCCGCATGACGAAGGTTCTCATGGTCACTTCGGGAAGTTCCTGCACCGGATTCGTGCGGAAGTATCGCCCGTGTGTCATCATTGTGTGGACCGCGCGTTTTATTTTTAACTACAAACGTACCACTGTGACGTCACCACATTCAAGGCTTCAACTTACGGCACAAAGGCAGTAAATGGCCCTACCACCACGAGCTTTTAACGCGATCCATTTTACGACCTAAACTGAACTGTAAAATGAATGGAGCTATATAGCTCCATCCGTTTTTATTGCTCGCACTACTGACATTAAAATTTTATTTAACTCATCATGATAAGGCCTCAGCATAATAACGAAGTCGAGTGGTACAAGATCCCAAAGCTTATTTTCATGCAATATATTTAACAATACACTAACTCGAAAACCCGCTCTTATCCCACCGCTTTTAAGCACGCAATAGACTGTTTTCCGCACTAATTCAGAAAAGTGCGCGTGCTCTCCCCCCACCACAATTTTATTGCATTTATCGTGTAGTTGCAGTCGTCGGTCAACCCCCGTTTGATCATTTCGTAAGTGTATTGAAAAATATCTTTGATACACGTGCAAATTTGTCACTTAAGCCCTAGGCTTCATAACACACTCGCCTACGACTCGTGCGAATTCCGCTTCAGTCGCAATAACTTTCTGTATTTGTATCAAAAATGTACTATTAACGCGGTCACTTTAATGGCTCATTTAACTTTATTAATTCACAGCTTGATTAAGCAGAATAGAACTGAAAATAAAAAGCCATTCTCGGTGCTAAAACATTCCAGATAACAACTAATATTCCTTACTTACTGATTCTTTTCCTAAAAATGTATTAAGCTTTCCAAAAACACACTGTTATATTTTAAGTTTGTTTAAATTTCCATAACAATTGTTCAAATTTAAACATAATCTCACGTAATGGTAAGCGATTATGTGGTTGACCATGGACCACGCTTGCCTAGAAGCAACCTGTTCACTATTGACTTACAGTCGACTGGCCTGTTGGTTTAGTGGTTAGTGGCCCTGACTGCTAAACTGGGCTGCTAATTTGTTCTGTGTCTGGGTGTGATTTATCTATATTATGTATGTATTTAGAAATATATAAGTATGTTTATCGGTATCTAGTACTCATACCACAAGTTCTTCTTAGTTTGGGACTAGATGGTGTTGTGTGATAGTTGTAGAATCATCATGTTCTTGCCCTTATCCCATGTTATTTGGGGTCGGCGCAACACGTCTTTTTCGTCCATTCTATCCTGTCAACCGTAATACTATCACTAACTTCCTTTTCGTTCATATCATTGTTCATACAATCCATCCATCTTTTCTTTGGCATCCCTCTCCACCCATCCACATGTATACTCATAACTCTTTTAGTAACATGCGTTTCATCTCTCTTCTTTACATGACCATACCAAGACTCCAGGTTTAAGCTATCAGAAAACACAGACTAGGAAATCCTTCGTTTTTATATAAACTAACATTATAACCTATTTGTTTTCAAACAATAAATAACCGTAAGCTTGTAAGAGTAAGGTTCATCTGTTAATCTAACACCTTTTTCCGACAATGGAGTACACTCTTGGGAATTTGAAAACGTGATGAATGTGTTGTACGGAGTACGAGCTTTAACTGAACAACATGACAAAACATAACCCCCATATTCCCGAAGGCAAAATAATCAAACCTAGATATTAGGGATTTAACATAAACATAACATAGTCAGCCTTATCATGTTCCCACTGTTGGGACTCAGGCCTCCTCTTTAGGAGAGGGAATGGGTCGTAATCCACCACGCGGGCCCAGTGCGGGTTGGTGGATGTCACATGTCTTCAAATTTTTGGTTCTAGGACATGCCGGTTTCCTTACGATGTTTTTCTTCACCGTTTTGAGAGCGTTTTTAGGGATTTGAAAACTGCCAAATATCACGTAGTCGTGAACATATAAGGTACGACAGTTTCACGCGTCATAATTAACGTTTAATCACGTCCAATAATATGTCGTTATATTTTATTCTTCATCTCATAATGCCAAGTAGCCATAGTAAATTCTATTAGCATAGCATAGCATAATCGGCCTTTTAATGTTCCCACTGTTGGGACTCAGGCCTCCTCTCTAGGAGAGGGAATGGGCTTTAATCCACCACGCGGGCCCAGTGCGGATTGGTGAATGTCACATGTCTTCGAATTTTTGGTTCTAGGACATGCCGGTTTCCTCACGATGTTTTCCTTCACCGTTTTGAGAGCAGTGGTGACCGAGTGGTAAAGGCCCCGACTTACGAGTTGTAGGTCGTGGGTTCAAACCCAGCCAGGCGCATTACTTTGTGTAATTTATTTCAAAGCTATTAGTTAATGTTTTTTCCCCGCAACACTTGCAAATATCAAATATCTGGAGTTGCTTGTAGAGCAAAACGTTTATCAACGTATGTCCATTTTGTATGAGAAAATATTCTCTTTCTATTTAATCTTTATTGTACACATAATATAATATTGGGCTGTGAAAAAGACGGATGAAAAAAGATTGCATGTAGCGGAGATGAGAATGTTGAGGTGGATGTGTGGTGTGACGAGAATGGATAAAGTGAGAAATGAATATATTAGAGGAAGTTTGAAAGTGGCGCCAGTGACTGAAAAGTTGAAGGGGAATCGTTTGTCTTGGTATGGTCATGTAAAGAGGAGAGATGAAACACATGTTACTAAAAGAGTTATGAGTATACATGTGGATGGGTGGAGAGGGAGAGGGAGGCCAAAGAAAATATGGATGGATTGTGTGAACAGTGATATGAAAGAAAAGGAAGTTAGTGATAGTATGACGGTTGACAGGATAGAATGGAAGAAAAAAACGTATTGCGCCGACCCCAAATAAGATGGGACAAGGGCAGGAAGATGATGATGTACACATAATTTAATACAGACAATAGAAATAGGACTGTTGATGTACATAGGCGAGCTTAACCCACAACTGGGTTTTCTTACAGCATAACCATAGGAGTGAGAAAGAAATAAAAAAATCATAATAATAATAATTGAAAATATTGTGAGCACCTCAAGAAAGCAGAGCCAGACCGAACGTGTTAATATTCAAGACTAAACCTATAAGCTTTAAGCTTATAATTTTCCCACTGCTGGGAAGCAAGCCTCCTCTTTAGGAAAGGAAATGAGCAGTAATCCACCACGCGGGCTTGGTATGGATTGATGGATATCACGTGACATCAAATTTTTGGTTCTAGGACATTTTCTCACGATGTTTTAACATTTTGAGAGCCGTGGTGACAAAATTTTCACAAAGTAATGTGCCTGGCTGGGTGTGAACTCGCAACCTACAACTCGCAAGTCGGAACCGTTATCATTGGACCACCACTGCTCTCTGACTGAACTCATTAGTTTCAATTGTTTGGAAAAGGCTTTTCTATTTACATTTGGCTTTTTAGGGATCGGTGCCGCAAAAGCAAAAACGGAACCCTTACAGGATCACTTTGATATCCGTTTTTCTGTCTGTCTGTCTGTCACGACCCTTTATCTCGGGAATGGGAAGGGGTCTCGAGTTGCAACTAAAATTATATAATCAAGTGTGCGGTTTCTTGAAGCTGTGAAAAAATCAAACTTCTAAGTTAAAGATACGACCGTTTATGTCGCAAAAAACGTACATGTCAATACTCTCAAGGGAATCAAAACTCATAGGATACTTCCCGCTGTCTCAAAATCTAGAAATTTGGCATAAAGTAAGGTATAATATCACAGATAGGAATAAATCTGAAAACAGTAAATTTTTTGTTAAGTCACAAAAAAATGACTTATTTTGAGATTCCGACAAATCTTCGAGACTCCTAAAACTAACTACTATATATATATATACATAGGTAAGATTGTACGGGAAGAAGAGGAGGGATGAAACGCATGTTACTAAAAGAGTTATGAGTTTACATGTGGATGGATGGAGAGGAAGAGGGAGACCAAAGAAAAGATGGATGGATTGTGTGAAGAGTGATATGAAAGAAAAGGAAGTTAGTGATAGCATGACGAGTAACAGGGCAGAGTGGAAGAAAAAAACGTGTTGCGCCGACCCCAAATAATACGGGATAAGGGCAGGAAGATGATGAGATGATGATGAGGTAAGATTGTACGGAACCCTCAGTGCGCGAGTTCGACTCACACTTGCCCATTTTTTTTTTTTAGTTTTAATAAACTTACTTGCACCAGAACTTACTCCTGTATCGTCAATATGTTTGCAAACATGTAAGTACACTTGCACCAAAAAACAAACCCAGAACAAGTATCTGTAAGCCATACAAATATTTATTCTGTGAGGGAATTGAACTCAGGACACGTATCCAATCGCTCAACCTACACCAACTGCTTCATCAGTCTACACTAGACTCTTGCAATTTATTTTTGACTAGCTTTTGCCCGCGACTTCGTCCGCGTAGAAGTCGAAAATGGTTTTAATAGATTTTTTGAGATACGAAAATATGAAATATTATTTATTAACTTCGTCGTGCTTATATACGTATATATAGTCCATTGAATTGTATGGCGAAAATATTGTATCTTAAGATAAAATATTTAAGTAACTTAGCCGTGTGTAGCGCCCCTTACTGAATTCCACTGCGGGTGATGTAACCTACGACAAACTTATTATTGACGATTGGTACAGTAATCGGGTCTAGGGATCGAACCGCAAAATTAAGTTTGTTTTCTATTGTATATACTTTTCCGGGATAAAAAGTACCCAGTGTGGTGCCCAAGATGTTAAAGAATAATTATACCAAGTTTCATCGTAATCGAACCGGTAGTTTTTGCGTGATGCCTGAACAAACAGACAGACAGACAAAAATTTTTTTTAATTACATTTTTGGGTTCGGTGTCGGTCTAGTAACACCCCCTGCCATTTATTTTTTTGATTTTTTCAATGTACAGAATTTTCACTTCTACAGATTTATTATAAGTATAGATTCTAAAACAATTCGCCGTCTTTAGTACCGTATGCAGTAGTCTTATAGTAAATGGAGTTAGCAAATTAACGCCAAAGCATACTTCACGCTTTACTTCAAAAGATTTCAAAGTTGATACGTAATGTTGCTGTGAACCGTGTTATTTGTCGAGCTCGAGCCTTTTATGATTCATAAAAGAAAAATTTCATCAACAGAAATAACTTCACAAACATTTTCTTTTTTCAGGGAATATTAGCATTCCAGTTTCATATTCTTGTCATTGTAGAAAACATGTTTCCATAAGAACCGAGCCTATTTTGGCATTTCACCTCATTATCTCACGGTTTTTTGTCGTATCTTATTGAAGCAATCAATTTGTTTATTCGTCTAAATTGTCCCAAGGAAATTTACTGCCAAAATAAAAAGTAAAAAAAAATCATGTGATAAATCAGCACATGGTATACGTGTACACCAAATTTCATTCAAATCCGTTCAGCCGCTTTAACGTGAAGGAGTAACAAATATACACATATATCCCTTAGCCCTTTGGGTGACTTTAAACCTTCAAATGAGGCTCATTGTTAGGCACCATATTTGAGAGTCATAATTATGTCTTCACTGGTAACACGCACTGGTCATTGACTTTCGTCTTGAATCACTGTGATAGATATGTGGGTAATCGTCCAAAAGAGACGAGAGAACATAGAGTGGCTGCAACCTTGCCTTGCACCCAATCCTTTCGTGTCAGACTTTTACTGACTAAAACTCACTCCTATGTTCCTTCGTTGCCTTGCATTACAGGGCCGGGTTTTCTTTTAAAAGCCATCCCATCAAGCATCTGCAAGCCCGCAGCTACAGTGGCCGGAAATCGGGATCAAGATCCCGGTGGCTGAGGCGTGAGGGCCTGTACTAAAGTTCGGTGCGAGAGATCGTTGCCTCCAATCGCCTCCATGAGTATGCGGTGGTGTTCTGCCCAAGCGGGGCAAACCTGTACCGTATGCTCCACTGTGTCTTCCAGGCGTTCTGTCTATAGGACCCTGAGCTCATCCCTTCGGCTCTGATGCCGTCTTAGCCTAAGAGCTCCTCTTTTTTTTATTTTTAAGGCCAACGACTGCTGTCCAGGTATTTGCAGCAGGTTACGGGTCTGTGCGGAAAGTTCCGTGGCTCGGACCTGCTGGTATCTCAGCCAGCTTGACCAAGGGTAAACCTTGCCTTAACTTTTGTGATAAACCCGAACTGCCCTTATTGTTTAAGCCACGATATTTTCTATATCTGATATTAACGGAAGTAAACTCTACGAATAGACAGGGACTTCTTTCAGTGGTTACTAAAATCATTCTTATACTAGCTATTGACCGCGACTTCGTCCACGTAAATTTTGTAAAACTGCACAAATGTATGCTGCACTGTACGTCATGTTTGCTACAACACAGGTATCATTTGTTAAATTGATACCAGTAACTTGACTTGATACCAACTTAACTACTAAAATGAAAACTTTAATTTGCAAAATCTCATTGCATGTACCCACATAAACAGTGAAAAGCCTATTCTGGATAATCGACACTCGAAATCAAAGTCAGTATTGTGTCATGTACCCTCACAATGTAACGAGTCTCTGTGGGTCACAGATCGTCCCGCACGAGTAACAGCGATTGAGAGCAAACCACATAATACAACACAGCACAATGTATCGAAGTTACAATGTAAGCTATTATAATAGAGTATCGAGCTGATATGTTATGCTTTACAATCACCCATCCAACTATAATTTAGGTGTCTTCAAGGCTAGAGTGAATAGGCTCTTAATAAACTAGTGCGCCTGACCATCAATGATTGCATCTCCGCTTACCATCAGGTGGGATCGCATTCAAGCACTGGTTTATATCAATTTAAAAAAAAAAAACACAGCAGCTGTGCACTGAAAATTTCGTCAAGTCATATTTAGAAAAATGAATTGTAATAGGATATAAACTGGGCAAGTGCGAGTCGGACTCGCGCACTGAGGGTTTCGTACAAACTACAATTCCTGAATGTAGTCCCGAAGTTTTTTCCGAATGGCAAAATAGTATTTTTTGGGACGTAGGTAAAAACAAATTTACTGTTTTCAGATTTATTAATATACCTGTGCAACAAGACCTTGCTTTATGCTAAATTTCAAGATTTTGGGTCAATAGGAAATACCCTATGAATTTTGATACCTTTGAGAGTAGCGAAATATAGTTTTTTGCTACATACAATGGCCGTATCTTTTTTTTTTCGTTAACTCCGAAGTTTGATTTTTTCACAGCTTCATAGGACCGCAGACCTGGGTACATGGTTTTCAATTGTTTCCTATCACATTTGCCTATTGCCACGGAAGACGAAACGATGAAAAAACGATCTCGTTGTTACCAATTATGGATCTTTGGCGTGTTGTTTGAGTTTGAACTTCTCATCTCAGTTTCAGTCAGAGAAGTTTGTTGATTTTATTGTGATAATAATAATATTATCAAAAAATCAAATCTATTTGCATCTATGAATTTATAAAAGGAGAAACTGACTGACTCTAATATCAACGCTTGGCCAAAACTATTGGGGCTAGGAGCGTAAAATTTTTTACATCGGTTCCTTTTATGTCGTAGGTGAGCACTAAGAGCGGATTTTCTAAATCTAAGAGGATAAAATGGGGGTCTAAAGTTTGTATGAAGAGACCTACTTTCCGGTAAACGACGCCGCAGGCAGAAGCAATTAATAATAAAGTAATTGTAATAATTGAGTAGATTTACATGTATATCTAATAAGTAAATAGTAGTTAAATTTATAATCTGCGATGTCCTAAGTGGTCCGGAGGAATTGTGGTGGTATCCGTGATTTATGATAATCCTAGTACTAATGCCAAAACACTCCTTTCACACCTAAGGAGCACACATGTTCCTCATGTCATTTATGTTAAGATATTAGGAGTAATATCGTCCCTTAGCTTACAACACCGTTCAAGTCGAAAATTTGCGATTTACACATTTGAATGCCTTTAGATGGAGCTGCTTATTGCGCTTCTAAACATTGGTCACAAGATATAAATTTCAGCCAATCAGAACCCATAATTCGAAAAATAGTGACAGCGTGCAAGTCGGCTGGCCTCTCAACACCTCACAGTTTTTTTCGTTGCCTGTTAAGTTAGTAAAAATAACTTATGCGGTGTTGTTAGCTAAGGGAAGATATGAAATTGTTACTACTATAATTGTAGATGAAACAATAATGAAAAAACTGTATGTTATTACAGGTTTTAATAATCTTCTAAAACCCTCTATAGCAATTATAGTAATTATTATGTTTGAAAATAAAAGCGAAGAAACGGATAATTTGGTATAGAACAGACCAGTGAAGATGAATTGAAAATAATTTAATTTCACATCACGTCTGCAGAGAGATGGCGAGCCGAGATAATCCCGCCTAATTACGGACTGACAAATAAATGTTACCACTACAGATAATATAATCTGGTTCATGGAAGACGGTGTCGTGTTTTGATGAACAATAAAGGCTATGCGTTCCTTTGTTTCCATATAGATAAAATTAAAAAGTACATAATATTAAGAATTGAAAAAAACAACACGTTGGTAATTACCCAGTTCTGAACGTAACCTCTACCTTACTCTCTAAAACTTTGATATTTGTTTTGTTTTATTCATTGGTATTCGTCATCCAATATACCATATCATATATATAATATCAAATATCATCCATATCATATATCCATGTTATATTTCTGCACCACCCTAAGGTCGACTGGTAGAAAATGCCTAAGGCATTAAGTCCGCCTTTGTACAGTGTTTCTTACTAGTGCATAAAGTTTTAATAAATAAATATACTGATGAAACCATTAAAAGCCGCCATTGTTATAATGTTATTCAAGTTTACCTTTCGTTCCGCATGAAGTGCATAAGATTTTTTTATACAATGAGATCCATTAATCAAGCTAGCAACCTTTCTCACCAGAATTTTTTGTAACAAAGATAATTCTACATCATGCGAACGTAATTTGATAGGGTGATAAGTGTTAAGTAATCGCTCAACAATCTTCCACAGTTTTATATGTAAATTATTTTTCTTTCTTTCCTTTTTACACAAGAGCTATTAATCACATGTACATAAAAGATCAAGCAAAATCTCCACGCCACTTTGATCCATGGGTAGCGTGAAAACGAAACCCGGGGCCCTGGGACGAAGGCAACGAAGGAACAGGAGTGGGTTTTTAGTCAGTAAAAGTATGACCCTATCTCCCGCTCCGCCCAAGAGCGCGATTTTTCATTAAATGATTTTTCCACAACAAAAAAATATATATGTAATTGCAAAATAAAATCTTATTTAATTACGATTCATGTAGAACAATACTGCTACTTTTATAAAAACTGGATAGAATGTATTCTGCTCGCTTCAACATTTCTCCTCAATCGAAAATAAACATAAAAAAACTTTTAACTTCTGGTTTCTGCTTTCATAAAATACATTGTATACACATTTAATTAGAG
Source organism: Mythimna vitellina (assembly GCA_949316375.1). Classification (NCBI taxonomy): domain Eukaryota; kingdom Metazoa; phylum Arthropoda; class Insecta; order Lepidoptera; family Noctuidae; genus Mythimna; species Mythimna vitellina. The sequence goes on along the minus strand of OX438703.1, from coordinate 6,984,242 downwards.
ATTCACAAAGAAAGTATTATCCAACTACTGCAAAAGGAATTATTAAATAGTTTTAACGAGTCTATTTTTAGGGTTCCGTACCTCAAACGGATAAAACGGAACCGATAAAGGATCACTGTTTTGTCCGTCTGTCTGTCTCTCTGTCTGTCTGTCAAGACCCTTTATCTCGGGATTGATTGGAGATATTGAGTTGAAATTAAAACCATATACTCAAAATTGCGGTCTCTTGAAGCTGTAAAAAAATCAAATTTCTAAGTTCACGAAAAAAGATACGGCCGTTTATGTCTCAAAAAACGTATAATTCGACACTCTCGAGGAAATCAAAGTTCATAAGAGCAGAATCCCGCAATTTTGCATAAAGCAAGGTCTTAAAACACAAGTATAGGGATAAATCTGAAAACTGTAAATTTGTTATTACATCACAACAAAAAAAAAATTGCAATTCGGAAAAATGTTCGAGACTCCATTCGGGAATAGAACTGTTTACATAGGTAAGTTTGTACGGAACCCTCAGGGCGCGAGTTCGCACTCGCCCAGTTTTTTAACAGTGTTTGGTGGGATTTTAAAGCTTAATGATCAGTTAAAGGATTTGTTAGGAAAAGCATCCAGCGGGTACTAAGTGAGCGTTAAGCCTCAAGTGTCCAACTGGGACACGATATCAGACTTCCACAAAGTTGGACTAGCGAATAATGCGATTTAAGGAGCTGTGTTTTACATATTTATATATACAGACTATCAACCAACTCAAGCTTCACACGAGTATTAGAAATCTTTGAAATTCTTGGCTTTTCTTTACTATAAAATAACTACATGTATTTAAACCTTCCTAATGAATCACTTTGTCTATTGGTGTCAAACTGCATGAAAGTCAATGTAGTATTATTTGTTCTATGTCGTTAACTTTGGTTCTCCTGCGGATACGAACGACGGATAGCCGTTGGGGCCGAAAGGTTTTGGAATGGCGACCAGGTACCGGAAGACGTAGCGTTGGAGGGCCTGCTACAAGGTGGACCGATGACCTGGTTAGGGTTGCGGGAATCTGATGGATGCAAGACGCACGGTCAATTCATTGTGGCGACACTTGGGGGAGGCCTATGTCCAACAATGGACATCTTTGGGTTGAAATGATGATGATGATGATGACTAGCTGACCCGGCGAACTTCGTATCGCCTAATAGTAAAGATAACGCCATCCGCTGGCATTACCAGAACAGTATAATGAATTTAAAAATAACATTTTAATAAGAGTTGGCGTTAAATTCGTTTTTTTTTCTTCTGTTTTTTTCTATTTCTTCTCACCATTTAAACTTTCCCGGGGCTATCACGAAGATTTCTAAAAAACTAATGAAGTTATGTTGTATAATTTTATTAGTATCTCAATAAATATCTCTCTCTCAGAAGCTTACCCAAGGATACTAAATTAGAAAAGATACCAAAAGTTATTCCTTTAATAGAAAAACAAATGAGTAGAAAAATGGAAAAAATCAGAAAACTACAACTGTTTATCTTTTACGTGTTTGACAGTTTGCGCTCATTATTTTTTGTTTACCTTTATCGAAGTACGTCAATCGCTACAGTAGTGAGCAAGTCGTTAGTGAGATGTTGTTAGATAAAACCTAAGTAAAGAATATTTTTATTATTTCTTATATTGTTAACGTTTTGTAAAATACTAGAATATTATATAATTTGGTTTTTAACAATTAATCTGCCCCTCTAGCCAAGTTACGATCGTTTCGTTTGCGTCGAACACCCCGAGTAGGCCACGCCTCTGATTTCTTTGTTCTGATGTCATCTTAACGCTCAGTCACGTGATCAGAACAAACGAATCGGAGGCGTGGCCTACTCGAGGCGTTTGACGCAAACAAAACGATCGTAACTTGGCTAGGGGGGTTGCTTTAAAAATACTTTTTTTTCTAATTTTTAATACATCACTATCATCATCATTTTAGCCGAAAGACGTCCGCTGTTGGACCTAGGCCTCTCTCAAGCGACGCCACAACGACCGATCCTATGCGTCTCGCATCCACCGCATTCCCGCGACTCTCACCAGGTCTTCGGTCCACCTTGTGGGAGGCTTTCCAACGCTGCATTTTCCGGTGCGCGGTCGCTACTCTAGAACCTTTCGGCCCCATCAACCATCCGTTCTATGAGCAATGTGCCCTGCCCACAGCCACTTTAGTTTGGCGATTTTTCGGGCTATGTCGGCGAACTTAGTTCTTCTGCGGATACCTTAATACTTTATACGACGCAAGGAAACACATTTTTAATACATCGTACAGTAAAAATTTGCCTAAAATCCTTGGAAATAACGTAACCTAAGTTTATACCACTTTTATTGTAACCTTTTTGTTCCGGAACAAAGAATTGGAGACCTTTCGTACACAGGCATGTGGCTCAGTCAGTCGGAAATTAAAAGAAAAAATATTTACTGAATGTTTCCCTGTTTCACCATTTTTAAACAGAATTTGTTGTTAGGTAGGTATAATTGAGGTTGACTGGTAGAGAATGCCTTATTACATTAAGTCCGCCTAAGTAATAAAGTATAAAGTTAAGTACATAAAGTTTAAATAAATAAATAATTATAAAAATACAAAGAAAATGTACCAAGAAATATAAAACACTAGTAGAGATACCGGCACGGATCTTGAGCGCTGATTTCTACAGTTCTACTTGCGCGCAGAAACACGTAGAAGTGAAATATCGGATCTCTTTAGTGGTATGAAGAGAGTGGCGGGGGCGAGGATTGCAATCCTTGTACAGTGATTGGCTCGCCGATGTGTACGATACGCAAAGCGATCCCTGCTCTTTCGCCGAGCGCTCAAGATTCTTGGCGCTATCTGTAACAACTTTATTCGTTTTCGAGACAAATGTAACGAAAATATGCCAAACAAACAGTTATGATGGCGCTCAGCTGCAGGTACTGTCACTTCTACACATATTGGTGGTCCTCGGGCATAGAGAATCCATTCTGCAATCTGCTCCGAAATAAGACTCAAAACACGAACAGTAAAATTCTCTATGATGTGAAACATATTTCTAAGTCAGCCGTATTAAGTAAATAACAACATGAATCTATCGTGGCTCCATTTTATAAGAATAAGGTTGTATCATGTACTTCAATTGTTTACACTAAGCGTATAATTTCTCTTTTTTTTTTCGAATTACACACGTCACGCTTGTCATTGACTTGATAGATATTAACTGTTTTGATATACTTACTATAAAATTTTAATCTACTCTAGCTGCAATTGAATCCTAAATATTTAGCATAGCATAGTCGGCCTTATAATGTTCCCATTGTTGGGACTCAAGCCTGCAGGAGAGGGAATGGCCGTAATCCACTACGCGGGCCCAGTGCGGATTGGTTAATGTCACTTCGAATTTTTGGTTCTATAACATTCTCACGATGTTTTCTTTCACCGTTTTGAGAGCAGTGATGATGAATTAAATTACACAAAGTAATGCGCCCGGCTTGGTTTGAACCCGTGACCTACAACTCGTAAGTCGGGGCGTTACCACTCGGCCACCACTGCTCTCATTTATGAGCAGTATCACAGAAATAATCATATGATACTATCATAAACTTTGTCAGCAACTCAGTTTAATAAACCACTATTAATCTATTGTTACATTTTACACATCAAGCACAAAACCTTTAGTAACCTTTACCTAAATAATTGAATCAGTAATATTTTTGCGCTACTTAATGACGACTCCCAAACTCCAAATGCATGGTATGCAGTTTGGCGTTTGGGAGTCGTCATTAAGTAGCCACGAGAAAAGCGGTTTTTTTTTATTAGACAAGTACATTTTTTTTAGGTGGGTAATCATCCAATTACTTCTCGCACTCTAGAACGGAACGGGAGGACTTGTCAGACTTTTGCTGATAAACCCACTCCTTTGCTATTTCTTTGCCTTGCGTTCCAGGACCTTGGGTTTCTCTTTCCCAACCCATGCCTTTAGACGAGAGAAGCAGTGGCGCAAGACTTGACCGAGACCATGACCACAACCACTCTATTCAGAGTCCACGATTAAGAAGAAGAACTTAAGGATAATTATTGCGTTTTGCTAGGTGCCCCACCAGTTGGCACTCGACGGCGCTGCATGCAGTGGCTTCTTGTAAATAAGCTGCTCTTCACAACCTATACGTCACGTAATACCCGTCAACTGTGTAGCCTCGACTCTGTCCAGGGTCAGTTCCACCACCAGCATCACCAGCAGCAGCATTGTGTGTATCTATGTTTGTGCGCCAAATAAAATATCTTTCTTTCTTTCTTTCACTGGACTCTAGACCTGGGATCTAAATCACTATCTTAGTTTATCCATGGATAATTTTGAGAGTTTCATACGCAAAGGGCAAAACGAAACCCTATCCTAACACTCCACAGTCCTGTGTGTCATCAGGCTGCATCTCATGAACCATGATAGCTAGACAGTTGCAATTTTCACAGACGATGTATTTCTGTTGCTGCTATAACTACATATATAGAAAAAAAATTAAGTAGGGGTTCCCATACAACAAACGTGATTTTTTAACAAACGAACACCGGGACAGGTGAAATGAAAAATAAAGTCCAAATAATATATTTACTTATTTAAACTTCATGTACAGTGGTGGTACATCGGCGGACTTCATGCCACAAGGCATTCTCTACCAGTCAACCATTGGGTTAAAAAAAAACAACACTGTGGTATATGTATATTTATGTTGTCTAATGTTGTGGAGTTATGGTATGGAACCCTTCATGCACGCGTCCGACTCCCACTTGGCTGGTTTTCTTCTGCCGGGCCGGGCTTCATTACGGAAATACCAGATTTTCTGATAATGGTCAGCGTTACAATTCTAGCTTATTTTGCAGCCTTATTGTCAATTCAAATACAAAGAAGACATATGACAAAGAAACGCCCTCTCGAATATTTATGAAGATATTTGTCAGCCACCCCCGCACTGGAGTCTACAAGAAGATCGGACTGAACTACTAACTAGACACGATAACTTGGCAAATCTCCAGACAAAAGAAATATAGTATTTTTTTCCATTTTGCAAACTGAAAGTTTATTAATGATGTAAGAGATATAATGTTTCGACGGCACAGTAGCAACATCATCTCTGAAAAATTCAATTATATAGCAATCACGATTCTTGAGATACAGCGTGGTGACAGAAGGACGAATAGTGGAGTCTAAGTAATAAGGTCCCGTTTTTACAATTTGGCTACGGAACCCTTAAACAATATAAAGAGACTAACCACAAAAGACAAATAAGTAGAGAGAAACAAAATAGTTACACTTTAATATCTCCTGAGCTGTATCGCATTTCTCCCGAGAGCAAGATTCATATTTCTGTTGCAAAAAGTTGTGTTGATATTTTCGATTTTTATTTGAGAGCAATAAAAGTCACTTATGAATGAGTTTTGCAAACGAGTTGGCTGCAATATTTACCAGTGCTCTTTTAACTTTTGCGCTTGGAAACGCAGCTTTCAAATGACGCAAATATTTTGTGGCCACTTTTTATTTGAACTCTGCCGTGAAAAAGTTTAGCGTCTCTTCAGATTACATTATTGTATTTGACGAGATATCTATTATATAAAAATCTCGTGTCACAGTGTTTGTTATCGAACTCCTCCGAAACGGCTTGCCTGATGTTTGTGAAATGTATGTATGTATATGTTTTTCTAAAGAATTGGAAAGAAAAAAGCGAGGAATCATGATCGTTGGTAGAAATGGATAGCCTCTGCCCAGTAGTGAGACAATACGGTACTACAATAATTTTGTATATATTTGGTAGACCTGAAAATAGGTCGTAGAGTAGTTTTCACCTACAGAAATAAATTTATAAATTTGCATAAGAATAATCCAGTAAAGACTTTGTAAAATTTGCTTTTTTGAAACCTTGCAAAATTTAATCAAGATTCTAAATGACGAAAATTTTTACCAAAAACTATAACAGTTTAAAAAAAAAAAGGTATTTCCTTGAACAAGTTTTGTGAAATACTCGAGTGAATAAGGATATTACCGAGTGCCAGCCGAGCTTTCTGGTATTATCTCTCGGTCTTCTCGGCCTTTTTATTGAAAACTAGCTTTTGCCCGCGACTTCGTCCGCGTAGAAGTCGAAAATGGTTTTATTTGGTTTTTTGAGATACGAAAATATGAAATACTAGCTGTTGCCCGCGACTTCGTCCGCGTTAAGTTCGTAAAACTGTACAATCACTCTGTGCTTGCAATTCATTCCGAAAGCATCGCAATAATTTATTGTACTTTAACATAAAACGGTTAAAGGTAAAAATATCCGAATTGAGAACCTCCTCCTTTTTTAGAAGTCGGTTAAAAACGCAAATTACCTTCAGGAAACATGTTATGTACTCGTCCAGATCCAGATGTATTACCGTCACTGAATAGAAAGAGCATGTATGGGTCGTAGCAGTTGTCATTTCTGCCTACCCCAAGGGAAAAGGCATATGTATGTTTCTGGTTTATGTTCTGGTAAAACAACATTGTATGATTTTAACCCCTCGCCACAGTGAGCACGCCACAATCAAATCGCAGCGGTAATGCCTGTCTTTGAGAAGTGTCTACAGAGGCGTCACGGCATCCTCTTTTTGTGCAGGACTCACCGGTTGTGGGTGTTTCGGAAGGTATCTGTGTCGAATTCAGCGGGAAGAAACACTCGGGTCTCACCATTGTGCGCATCGCCTGGAGAATATGATGGAGCATACGGTGGAAGTCAGTCCCGCTTGGTCGGAGCGCCGGCGCCGCCTTGTCCTTATGGGGGCGATTGGTGGAGAAAATGACAACCAGTAGTCTCCTTCAGTGAAGCACTACGATCAAAGAAGGTGGCTGAAACTATGAGGGAGAGGAAATCCTGACTCCTCAGCAGTCGCTGCAAGGGACGCTCCGGGTGTTGAAAGCCGCAAGGCAATTCCCAGCCATTGCAAACACGGGATTGCGGTGGTGCTGTCCGGCCGTCTGGTCAAAGCAGTCCTGAATCGACGGTGCGTAGTATTCTACGCGCAACTCAAAGAGATTTCAGCAAATGGACAGGGCCCTCTAGGGCCGATGTCTGCTAGGGCTGCAAGATTGATCGAAAGAGTTATCTCCCATAACAATTTTCGCCTCAATAACTTTTCACTGAAGAGTTTAAGCAGTTCGACAGCTTTGATAGAGGTAAACGAAGGAGCATAATCGGGACACCGACTTTCAGCTGGATAACGTGCACTGATAGTGAAAAGCCTTAAGTGAATCCAAAAACTACCATCATCATCCGGCAGGCATTAAGTCCGCTGCTGTACATTTGTGCATAAAGGATTAAATAAATAAATAAATAAATCATCAACTATCTTCTTCCACAACAGTACTTATGAAGAATTTGCGAGAGCATGCTTGCATTGATTATTGCAGTTTGATCATTTTAAGCGTAAGAATTACTTGTTCATTCACCTAGGATACTTTGGTGTGTATTTAATTGATATCCCCGTATATAAGACAAATGTTTTTTCCATAGTGGGAACTACCTTATGAGGAGTCTCCAACTTATGAATGAAATACGGCGAAACCTTGTGCGCGTGTATCCCCGTTCAATCGAACTCGCATATTGATGGCCAAACCGAGAAATTACTGACACCGATTGCCTCTATGAGGACACGGCAGTTCACTCAAGATGGATAGACCTCCACCGCATGCTACACCGAGTCCTCCAGGCGATTCACAAAATGGTAATATCAGGGTACTTTCAACCGAACCCAGAACAGAAACCGTTCGAAACACCCACAACAGTCCTGAGCTTATCTATAAAACAATGAAATTACGGTTAACAAATGTAGCAGCCGATAAGTGTTATCCCTGAGACTGGCCTCCCTTAGAGGGTTGTTCCAGTGTTGGTCACCACTCATTGCAAAGAGGTAACGTCCAGATATCGACGTAAGGCTGCAAGGAATCTGAGATACATTATACGTTGTCGAACTGTGATCAGAAAAACACATTCGATCGCGTTTTATATGAAGCAGTGACTGTAAATAATAAAACACACCATTATTAATCCGCAAGGTGCCATCATGCCGGAGGACACAGTGGAGATGTGCCCTGCAAGGGCGGAGCACCGCCGTGTCCTCGTGGAGGTAATCGGCGTCAGTGACCTCTCGCGCCGTGCTCTGATCCAGGAGCGAGCGAGCGAGCGAGCTGAGCGAGGAGTAATGGCAGGCGTTTGCCTCCTTCTGCAAAGCCTTAATGCTAGCGAAGGCGGAGGCCGCACGCGTTAGAGAACGAACGGCCTCACGCCGAGCCGAGATTCCGACCCCGACTACCAATCACGGTAGACGCGGGCTTCCGGACGTCGAGCAATGGGTAGCTAGCCGTCCTGTAGTTGACCGGATCGAGCCCAATCCTCAACAGCGCGTAGTGATAGACACAGGTGTAGTTTTAGTCAGTAAAAGATTGACACGTCCTCGCGCTCCAACCAGAGCGGGAGAACTCATTGGATGATTTTCACCCTTGAAAAAAGAAAAAAGGTGCCATCATCATCATTATTATTTCAGCCGAAAGACGTCCACTGCTGGACATAAACCTCCCCAAGTGTCGTTATAATGACCGGTCCTGTGAGTCTCTCATCCATCGGATTCCCGCGACCCTCACCAGGTCATCGGTCCACCTGGGGACCATCCAACGCAAGGTACCCTGTAACCCCTTCCGAAAATGTGGCCGTGTTATTTTAAAGTGAATAATTAAATACATATAGGTATTTACTTTTATCGTCTTTGGATGGTATCCCTTGAATAATCACGGTCAATTAGCTTGCTACAATAATGGGAAAAAAATAATAAAAATAAGCAGTAGGATTGTTAAAAATGCCTCTGTCTTACAACAGTTTAACCATAACTGTAAACGTGGGCGATGGCCATTCTTCTGCCACTCAGAAAATTACGTAAAATACACAATGCCATCTATCAAATTTAATATGAAGTTCAACCGTCATTGTCATCACTATTTCTACTTTGAGTCTTTAGATGGCGTTGCGAGTATCTGAATTGCTTATGGTGTCATATTTTACTTCTCGAAAACTTTGATTTCATACCGTTTGTCTTTCATATGCTTTGTTTCATTGCGATGAAACAAAGCCTAAGTAAGATAATTATCAAGTTCCACACAATTTAAATGTATAAAAGTTATCTACATCGATTTCTAAAATTAATAATACGCACTTCACTAAAATTTTCTACAGATATACTATTATATACGTAGATTTATAAAAAAAAATTGTAAGCATGCAAAAATATATAAAAAAAATCTTATTCACGATGACAAAATAGAACAAAAATTTCTCCTAAGAGAGCCGTATGGGATTTGAACCACCTTCACATTACATGAAAGTCTAGTTACGAAGCCACTGTGCTGCAGTCTTCGATGAATAAATCATAAAATAGACGTTCTTATATAAACGTCATAATTGACTGGTTGGCTCCCTAACGATGATAGCGTGATGATTTTCGTTTTAGAAGTTAAATTTGCAGCTAAATGGAATAATGTAATAATATGTGTACGTGATTTTACTCGTCGCTTTGATTTTAATATGTGTTTTGATTAGTTTTTACAAAATATTTAGAAGATATCGAATAGAAATGTCAATTTTATTTTGAAAAAATGGTAAAAGTTATTTTAATACAAAAAAATAAGACAAAATAATGACAAAATTTTTAACATGTAGCTGGGGATTGAACTCGAGGCAAATGTCGTTCAATAACTACATTTTGGATTATTGCTCACCCCCCGTAGCAAATAGCGTGATAGTTTATAGCCTATCAGTTGCCCTGACCTATAAGGATTATGTATGCAAAATTTGAACAGGATCGGTTCAGTAGTTTTTGCGCCAATTAATACCATCACAAAAGAATTTTACTGTTTTATTATATGTATAGATTATTTATTATCATCGTCGTGTGTGATTGTCCATTGAATTGTATGGCGAGCGATATTGTATCTTAAAATAAAATATTATAGTATCTCAGCCGTGTATAGCGCTCCTTAGCGAACTCCACTGCGGGTGACGTAACCTACGACAAACTTATTATTTTCGGTTGGTACAGTAATCGAGTATAGGGATCGAACCGCAAAATTAAGTTTGTTTTTTATTGTATATGCTTTTCGGGGATAAAAAGCACCTAATGTGGTGTCAAGGATATTAAAGAATAATTATACGTAGTTTCATCGTAATCGAACCGGCAGTTTTTGCGTGATGCTTGAACAAACACAGACAAACATTTTTGGGTTCGGTGTCGGGCTAGTAACACCCCCTGCCATTTATTTTTTTGATATTTTCAATGTATAGAATTTTCACTTCTATCTTTTTCAGATTTATTATAAGTGTAGATTGCGTTGGATTGCGTTGGATTAACCGGCAAGCTTTTAAACCATGCTCAGGTTGACGATAGACGAGTGGGGAAGGGCCGTCTTAAAATGGTCCAAGGAATCCAGAGCTGAATTCGTTCCTCAGTTTAAAACAACAGTCACGATTGCACGAACCGCGTCCGAACACTAGATTGAATTAGAATAATTGATTAATTCAATTAATAAGTTTTGCACAGAACTCTCCTCTTCCACTGAGTTTATCACGTTATCAATTAAAATGGCACTTCATTTTCTTAGTCTTACTAAGAAATAGGGCAATCGAAAGGAGCTCGGAGTCTTCTTGCGTGATCACAGAAATGAAGATATCCGCAGAAGAACCGAGTGTACGACCTACGCCGGCTGCACATTGATCCTTGTGCTAGTATGTATGCCATACTCATGAATGCACATATTGGTTATTTATGCATTTAATACAGCATTTAAGTCGAATTGTTATATGATTATATCAAGTAACAATAGATTCATCAAGGGAAACGTTTTTATAGTCATTTACCAAACATAACATCCTTCAAGAAAGGTACATAACAGGAACATTAAATTTTCACTGTCGGGCATAACAACACCAACATCAAGGTTACCGTCATCGTCACAGGCAGGGCACATTGCTTGCAAAACAGATGATCAATTTGGATGAAAGGTTCTGGAGTGGCAACCACGTGCTGGAAGACGCAGCGTTGGAAGGCCTGATGACCTGGTGAGGATCGCGGGAATCCGATGGATGCGAAACGCACAGGACCGGTCGTTATAGTGACACTTAGAGAAGGCCTTTATCAAACAGTGGTCGTCTTTCGACTGAAATGTTAGTGATGATGATCATGACTTAGAAATATATTTTTTTCTCAGAAAGAACATAACTTAAAAAATTCAATTTGAATTCAATTGATAATATTTAATGCTAGCTAACCTTGTTGGTAGAAATTCGACCAGTTTAAAACTACCTGTTTACAATAATGGTCTTGTTTACTGGTATAATGGAATACATTGACCTTCCTGCGGTAAATAAATAAGGAATAATTTGCTGAGCACTCATTGCATACAATATTCATTAAAGTTGTGGTGTGAGCTAACACTGTCTTAGGTTTTAAGTGTGCAGACGGACCGCCCACATAATATATGCCTAATATGGTCCCCAGTAGTGAACCATATTAAATTCATGTTATGCGGGCATGTACCTAATATGGTCCCCAGTGGTGGACCATATTAGGGACATATTTTATTTATGTCGGCAATTTTTTGTTAAAACCAAAAATGTCGAGGCATTTTATTTGTAGGTTGGATCAAACGGATAAGTACACAGACTTTGATGCAGCTGAAGCAGAATGCCTCAAGTCCTGGTGCTGGCTGCGGGCAAATAGGAGCCCGGGGGCACCCAAGATAAGTACGTCATGGTGGCTGCACATAGCGGTATTTTTGTACCCGAATTTTTAATATGGATTTTATACTGCTCTATTAGATTACCTTTTTTTCTGGAATAAAAACTAGTTTGTATTTTTTATTTTTTATTTTTTATTATGAGCTATATAAATCAGCTGTTTTATTTACACACGAGTTGAAAGGATATACGGTTGCCAACCTTCCAAATACTTAGCTTTACCTGTACAAATTTGTACTCTTAAAAATTGTTTTCGACAGAACAGCTAAAACCAATTACACTATTTAATCACTATAGGTATTTATAAAACAGAATAATAAAAACAGATCGAAAACAATATAATATAAAAATAATATTAAATATGGTCTATATTATAAAAATTTCCATGCATGTATTTTTAGATATCTATTTAACTAAATTAACATGATTTTAAACATTTACTTCAGGCAAAGCGTACCAGATCTTAATACAGCATTTGCATCTAAGCAAGGAAATGTACTGTAATTCTAGAGGATACCGCTTTACAAACGGGTTGTAAAGCGGTATCCTCTAGAATTTTAGATGACAACGGATTTAAACTCCCTAATATATCTTATTCAGATACGGTTTAAAGATATACCAGAAACGTTTGTGGTTTCAGATCGGAGCAATTCATCTTAGTAGGTAGCTTTGAGTTTATAATGTGACGTTATTCACATTCGAAGTGCACACACTTCGAATGTTTTATCTGGAATTAATAGATCAGATAATCTATTTACATTGAAATAGGCATCTCACTTTTATTTATTTATTTAACAATTTATGTACACACAATAATAAAAGAAAACAGGAAGGAAACAAGAGAATAGTACAATTATGGTGATGCTTTTTTTTTGCTTTTAATGAAAATACAAACACTTTAATGGTAATATTAAAATTCTTTTATAAATGCAATGTAAAATACCAGACCAGCAAGCAATATTGCAACTTACTGAAAATTTTAATTTAAAAAATACTCGCCTCTTGCTCTCGTAGACAAATTTTTTAATTTAATTTTTATTACATGACTAGCTGTTGCCCGCGACTTCGTCCGCGTTAAAACTGTACAATCACTCTGTGCTTGCAATTCATTCCGAAAGCATCGCAATAATTTATTGTACTTTAACATAAAACGGTTAAAGGTAAAAATATCCGAATTGAGAACCTCCTCCTTTTTTAGAAGTCGGTTAAAAACGCAAATTACCTTCAGGAAACATGTTATGTACTCGTCCAGAACCAGATGTATGACCGTCACTGAATAGAAAGAGCATGTATGGGTCGTAGCAGTTGTCATTTCTGCCTACCCCAAGGGAAAAGGCATATGTATGCATGGGCATATGTATGTTTCTGGTTTATGTTCTGCTAAAACAACATTGTATGATTTTAACCCCTTGCCACAGTGAGCACGCCACAATCAAATCGCAGCGGTAATGCCTGTCTTTGAGAAGTGTCTACAGAGGCGTCACGGCATCCTCTTTTTGTGCAGGACTCACCGGTTGTGGGTGTTTCGGAAGGTATCTGTGTCGAATTCAGCGGGAAGAAACACTCGAGTCTCACCATTGTGCGAATCGCCCGGAGAATACGATGGAGCATACGGTGGAAGTCAGTCCCGCTTGGTCGGAGAGCCGGCGCCGCCTTGTCCTTATGGGGGCGATTGGTGAAGAAAATGACAACCAGTAGCCTCCTTCAGTGAAGCACTACGATCAAAGAAGGTGGCTGAAGCTATGAGGGATAGGACATCCTGACTCCTCAGCGGTCGCTGCAACGCACGCTCCGGGTGTTGAAAGTCGCAAGGCAATTCCCAGCCATTGTAAACACGGGATTGCGGTGGTGCTGTCCGGCCGTCTGGTCAAAGCAGTCCTGAATCGACGGCGCGTAGTATTCTACGCGCGACTCAAAGAGATTTCAGCAAATGGATAGGGCCCTCTAGCGCCGATGTCTGCTAGGGCTGCAAGATTGATCGAAAGAGTTATCTCCCATAACAATTTTCGCCTCAATAACTTTTCACTGAAGAGTTTAAGCAGTTAGACAGCTTTGATAGAGGTAAACGAAGGAGCATAATCGGGACACCGACCTTCAGCTGGATAACGTGCACTGATAGTGAAAAGCCTTAAGTGAATCCCAAAACTACCATCATCATCCGGCAGGCAAAAAGTCCGCCGCTGTACATTTGTGCATAAAGGATTAAATAAATAAATAAATCATCAACTATCTTCTTCCACAACAGTACTTATGAAGAATTTGCGAGAGCATGCTTGCATTGATTATTGCAGTTTGATCATTTTAAGCGTTAGAATTACTTGTTCATTTACCTAGGATATTTTGGTGTGTATTTAATTGATATCCCCGTATATAAGACAAATGTTTTTTCCATAGTGGGAACTACCTTATGAAGAGTCTCCAACTTATGAATGAACTACGGCGAAACCTTGTGCGCGTGTATCCCCGTTCAATCGAACTCGCATATTGATGGCCAAACCGAGAAATTACTGACACCGATTGCCTCTATGAGGACACGGCAGTTCACTCAAGATGGATAGACCTCCACCGCATGCTACACCGAGTCCTCCAGACGATTCACAAAATGGTAATATCAGGGTACTTTCAACCGAACCCAGAACAGAAACCGTTCGAAACACCCACAACAGTCCTGAGCTTATCCATAAAACAATGAAATTACGGTTAACAAATGTAGCAGCCGATAAGTGTTATCCCTGAGACTGGCCTCCCTAAGAGGGTTGTTCCAATGTTGGTCACCACTCATTGCAAATAGGTAACGTCCAGATATCGACGTGAGGCTGCAAGGAATCTGAGATACATTATACGTTGTCGAACTGTGATCAGAAAAACACATTCGATCCCGTTTTATATGAAGCAGTGACTGTAAATAATAATACACACCATTATTAATCCGCAAGGTGCCATCATGCCGGAGGACACAGTGGAGATGTGCCCTGCAAGGGCGGAGCACCGCCGTGTCCTCGTGGAGGTAATCGGCGTCAGTGACCTCTCGCGCCGGGCTCTGATCCAGAGCGAGGAGTAATGGCAGGCGGTCGCCTCCTTCTGCAAAACCTTAATGCTAGCGAAGGCGGAGGCCGCACGCGTTAGGGAACGAACGGCCTCACGCCGAGCCGAGATTCCTACCTCGACTACCAATCACGGTAGACGCAGGCTTCCGGACGTCGAGCAATGGGTAGCTAGCCGTCCTGTAGTTGACCGGATCGAGCCCAATCCTCAACAGCGCGTAGTGATAGACACAGGTGTAGTTTTAGTAAGTAAAAGATTGACACGTCCTCCCGCTCCAACCAGAGCGGGAGAAGTCATTGGATGATTTCCACCCTTAAAAAAAGAAAAAAGGTGCCATCATCATCATTATTATTTCAGCCGAAAGACGTCCACTGCTGGACATAAACCTCCCCAAGTGTCGCTATAATGACCGGTCCTGTCCAGTCTCTCATCCATCGGATTCCCGCGACCCTCACCAGGTCATCGGTCCACCTGGGGACCATCCAACGCAAGGTACCCTGTAACCCCTTCCGAAAATGTGGTCGTGTTATTTTAAAGTGAATAATTAAAAACATATAGGTATTTACTTTTATCGTCTTTGGATGATATCCCTTGAATAATCACGGTCAATTAGCTTGCTACAATAATGGGAAAAAAATAATAAAAATAAGCAGTAGGATTGTTGAAAATGCCTCCGTCTTACACCAGTTTAACCATAACTGTAAATGTGGGCGATGGCTATTCTTCTGCCACTCAGAAAATTACGTAAAATACGCAATGCCATCTATCAAATTTAATATGAAGTTCAACCGTCATTGTCATCATTATTTCTACTTTGAGTCTTTAGATGGCGTTGCGAGTATCTGAATTGCTTATGGTGTCATATTTTACTTCTCGAAAACTTTGATTTCATACCGTTTGTCTTTCATATGCTTTGTTTCATTGCGATGAAACAAAGCCTATTTAAATGTATAAAAGTTATCTACATCGATTTCTAAAATTAATAATACGCACTTCACTAAAAATTTCTACAGATATATTATATACGTAGATTTATAAAAAAAAAATTGTAAGCATGCAAAAATATATAAAAAAATCTTATTCACGATGACAAAATAGAACAAAAATTTCTCCTAAGAGAGCCGTATGGGATTTGAACCACCTTCACAATACATGGAAGTCTAGTTACGAAACCACTGTGCTGCGGTCTTCGATGAATAAGCTATAAAATAGACGTTCTTATGTAAACGTCATAATTGACTGTTTGGCTCCCTAACGATGATAGCGTGATGATTTTCGTTTTAGAAGTTAAATTTGCAGCTAAATTTAATAATGTAACATTATATTACTTGATTTTACGCGTCGCTTTGATTTTATTATGTGTTTTGATTAGTTTTTACAAAATATTTAGAAGATATCGAATAGAAATGTCAATTTTATTTTGAAAAAATGGTAAAAGTTATTTTAATACAAAAAAATAAGACAAAATAATGTCAAATTTTTTAACTGTAGCTGGGAATTGAACTCGCGGCAAATGTCGTTCAATACCTACATTTTGGATTATTGCTCACCCCCCATAGCAAATAGCGTGATAGTTTATAGCCTATCAGTTGCCCTGACCTATAAGGATTATGTATGCAAAATTTGAACAAGATCGGTTCAGTAGTTTTTGCGCCAATTAATACCATCACAAAAGAATTTTACTGTTTTATTATATGTATAGATAAAGAATTTTTTTTTCATTGTTTACTAGTATGTAATTAAATAATTTGATTACATTCTTATCAAGAATTTGGTATAAAACTTTCGAGATGAGTTGTAATATTATATTTTGCTGACAGGTGGTGAAGTGCGTCCACCAAAATTATTGTATAGGTAAAAAACTGGGCAAGAGCGAGTCGGACTTGCGCCCTGAGGATTACGTACAAACTTACCAACGTAAAGAGTTCAAGTTGAACTCTCGAATTTTTTTCCATATCGCAAATTTATTTTTTTGTGAAGTAGCAACAAATTTTCTATTTTCAGATCTATTCCTATATTTGTGTTATAAGACCTTGCTTTATGCAAAATTTCAGGATTCTGGGTCAACAAAAAGTACTCTAGAATTTTGATTTATACGTTTTTTGCGACATAAACGGCCATATCTTTTTTCCCCGTTAAATTAGGAGTTTGATTTTTTCACAGCTTCAAGGGACTGCAAACCTTAAGTATATGGTTTTAATTTTAACTCGATACGTCCACGCGTTCCCAAGATAAAGGGTCTTGACCGACAGACAGACGGACGGACAACAAAGTGATCCTATAAGGGTCCCGTTTTTTTCCTTTTGAGGTACGGAACTCTAAAAAAGGTTTCAGTAATTTGTAGCTAGGAAACACGATGCTGTTGTATCTGAAAATTGCTTATTTGAAACTGTATCATGCAACTTCTCGTGTGAATTTTCAACATGTTATTTTGAGAATATCAGCGTCTGGGGAGTTTGTTGTTCAGCGCTTTGGAGTTGGAGCTTATATACTCAAATACTTATGTAAGTAGTTACCATTTATTGGAATAAAGTTCATTCTCTCCTCTAGTATTAAAATAAAAAAGTTTAATACACGTATTTCTGTGCAGGTTTTTGAAACATTTTGTCGTAATTAGTGTTGCTCTCATTCGTATGGTAGAATCATATATGTATGTGATTGGCTACATCATCATCTTCCTGCCCTTGTCCCATCTTATTTGGAGTCGGCGCAACACGTTTGTTTCTTCCATTCTATCCTGTCAACCGTCATGCTATCACTAACTTCCTTTTCTTTCATATCACTGTTCACACAATCCATCCATCTTTTCTTTGGCCTCCCTTTCCCTCTCCACTCATCTACATGTATGCTCATAACTCTTTTAGTAACATGCGTTACATCTCTCCTCTCTTTACATGACCATATCAAGACAAACCACTTTCAAACTTTCTCTAATATACTTATTTCTCACTTTATCCATTCTCGTCACACCACACATCCATCTCAACATTCTCATCTCCGCTACATGCAATTTCTTTTTTTCATTCGTCTTTTTCACAGTCCGACATTCTGATCCATACAGTATGCCAGTATGTTGGTGATTGGCTACAAGACCACATTATTATCTCTCTACAAGTGTTATTAGAGCAGTGGTGGCCGAATGGTAACGGCCCTGACTTACGAGTTGTAAGTCGCGGGTTCAAACCCAGCCAGGTGCATTAATTTGTGTACTTTATTTCATCACCACTACTCTCAAAACGGGGAAGGAAAACATCGTGAGGAAACCGGCATGTCCTAGGACCAAAAATTCGAAGACATGTGATATTCACCTATTCCCTCTCCTAGTGAGGAGGCCTGAGTCGCAGCAGTAGGAACATTAAAAGCAGAATTCATTTTTAACCTAAAGAGATATCAATAACACTGAAGTGGCAACGTATGGCCTATACCTGCTAAGGCTGCGGGAACATTTGAAAAACTTATTGTGACCTTATAACGCAAAGAACAACAAAAAAAAAACCGGTGGGGTTTTAGTAGTAAAAACCTGATACGCCCTCTTGTTTCGGCCTAGAGCGCGAGAAGTCATTACATAATTTCCTACCTATAAAAAAAATGCCTTGTAGCATAAAATCTGCCTGATGTACTAGTACTGTACTTACATGTTATATAGCCCAAATAGATGGGCTCTTTAAAAGTGTCCACATAACCGCAAACCACGTAACCGCAGACCACATTTACCGGTAAAAGGTCAAAATATGCTAAAACTTCACTTGTCTTTGCACTGGCAGTCCAGATTTAAAAGGGTCCTTTTTCACTCGCCTATCATCAACATCGAGCGTGGTTTAAAAGCTTGTTACTTCAACTAACGCAATACAAAGTGATGTTTGACGAAAAGGCAACGCGAAAAAAGAGAGATAACGCCTGAAAACTCTGTTAGCATTCGGTAATTCAGTGATTTACTCGAATATTTTACAAAACTTGTTTCAGGAAGTACTTACGCGTTTTTTTTAAAAACCTTATAATTTTTTGAAAAATATTGTCATCATTCAGAATCGCTAGGTTTCTATTGTCATACTTTTTCGACTTTTTAAATTTTGAATTAATTTATGAAGTGTCAAAGTTCATGCAAAATAGCAGACTTTCAGATGTCTTTACTGGATTTAGTTTTAACTATCTATGTGTATTTTAAGCCTAACTACGTAAAAATGTAAAGGTATATACAAAAACAAATTAGTAAACTAAAGCGTCGAAGTATTCTTCAACATTGCTTCGAGCACGCAGCCACATTGAATGACAATGCTAATTCTTTAAACAAAAAACAAGCCAGCCTACAGTTCACGCAAAGTGTCGATCAGTGGGCAAGAAATACACGAAAAGATTACTAGATCACTCGGACCCAATGACCCAAGTGTTTGCAAACTGTAATTATTATAATTTCAGTCATAATTTTTATTTTGAAAAGCAAGATGAACGCGCGCGGGGGGTTATTACGTAATTGCGTGTTTTTACGTAAAATCACCCAAAAAAGTACTTTCTCTGTATTTTTCTAGGAATAACAAAGATATAGAAACCAGAATTTTCGGCTAATTCAATTTCGTACAATGGTGTGTACAGTACGGCAATTAAACGTTTTTCAAGTAGTAGAGACTTATGTACAATCAGCGCTCGAGGGGTTAACAAAGCAAAGGTTATTAGGTCCAAAATTAGACAGTACCACGGTCTAATCTAAAACCAAGGTACATAATTGCGTCATTTTAGTACTAAATTAGGTTTATTCCACTTTAAACTTTGTAATGTAACTAAAACCACACTTGTATCCTACGGTTGCCCTTTGCGTTCTAGGATCCTTTTACAAAAATTCCTTACTGCAAAGTTATACATTCCGGGTAGCTCGCCGTCCAGCCGTCCGGTAACCGTCCGGACCGTGCCCGAGTCGTCGAAAGCGCGTAGTGTTCCACGCGCGCCTCGAGGAGATGTCAGTAAAACCCAGTAGCCCAGCGAGCCCAGCAGGGTCGAAGCCTACTGGGGCCATGGGTTCGCTTAGAAAACGCAAGACAAAGAAGGAACATAGGAGTGGTTTTTAGTCAGTAAAAGTCTGACAATGCCACTCTGCACTGAAAAGAGTCACAGTGCCGAAACACAACATTGTGACACTACAGTGCATTAAAGGTCAAAACGGCACACTGGGCAACGATGCGCTGGACGAACTGGCCAGGAGAGGATCTGGAGCGCTCGTCTTCGAGAACGAACCCATTGTGCCGGTCCCATTTGGTCACCTGCCTAGTTGGCTACGTGAACACATACATAAGCAGAAAGCTGGTGGTCCTCGACACCAGGATGCGAACAGGTTAAGGACGCCATGCCATACCTCAATAAAACTCTTACCAACAAACTCATGAGACTGGACAGAGGCAACCTGCGCCTAGTGGCGGGGACTATCAGCGGACACTGCACACTGAACAAGCACCTCCACATAATAGGCATCACAGACAGTCCCCCGTGCAGAACATGCTTGGAGTGGGAGGAGGCAATTGCACATGTAATCCTAGAGTGCACAGGTGTAACTGAAATACGCACACGAACCTTAGGATCCCCGAACTCACTTAGTGATGACCTGTAAAACCTGAGAGGCCTAATGTGTTTTTGGAGAGAGGTGGGTTGGTTGGAATAAGCCCACCTAAGGTTATGACCGCCTTGGCCCACGTACTATGGTCCGCATAGGACTAAGTGCAGAAACAATACTCAGACATATCATAACATAAAAGTCTGAAACGCCCTCGTGCTCCACCCTGGATCAGGAGAAGTCATTAGATATGGAAAAAAAAGATATACATTCCAATAGATATTTTTTACTTTCAAAGCTATTTCCGTTAAGAAATAAGTTGGAAATGAAACATAAAATTGTGTCTTCAAATCACACTACAAAAAGGAAAAACAGGAAAGTGTTTGATAATATTTATTTGTGTCAAAAATTATCCGAAACTTATTGAATTAATTCAGAAGTAGCTCGGGAAGGAATTGTATTTACTTGCCATCTGTTGATAACCAGATAGCGTTTATCTATTTATTTAAGGTTACGGACATAGCCCGAAGAATCGCCAAACTTAAGTGGCAGTGGGCAGGGCACATTGGTCGCAGAACAGATGGTCGATGGGGATGATAGGTTCTGGAATGGCGACCGCGTACCGGAAGACGCAGCGTTGGAAGGCCTCCCACAAGGTGGACCGATTACCTGGTGAGGGTCGCGGGAATCCGATGGATGCGAGACGCACAGGACCGGTCATTGTGGCGGCATTTGGGGGAGACCTATGTCTAACAGTGGACGTCTTTCGGCTAAAATGATGATGATGATGATTTATTTAAGGATCACCAATGAGTAATAAGCAGTGTTGGCTTCGAGTTTCGAGTTATAGGTCGTGTTTAATCAATTTTTCTTTTTATTCTACATAAGTTCGCACTTGACTGTTATTTCATCTGATAGAAAGCGACGATGCGGTCGACGATGGAGCGCGCTTACCTAGAAGTAACCTATTCACTCTTGATTGACACATGGCACTATTGTCCAGCAGTAGTAACCTAGTAATAACGGCCCCGACTTACGAGTTGTAGGTCGCGTGTTCAAACCCAGCCAGGCGCATTACTTTCTGTAATTTATTTCATCACCATGACTGCTCTCAAAACGGTAAAGGAAAACATCGTGAGGAAACCGGCATGTCCTGGAACCAAAATTCGAAGACGTGACATTCACCAACCCGAACTGAGCCCGTGTAGTGGATTACGGTCCATTCCCTCTACTAGAGGCGAGGCCTGAGTCCCAGCAGCAGCTACTCGCTCTCAAAACTGTAAAGAAAAACATCGTAAAGAAACCGACATGTCTTAAAACCAAAAATTCGAAGATATGTGAATTGTCATATATCTTCGAATTTCCCTACAAGGGCCGCAAACCCGTGGTCCTAGGCCAAGAGCAACAGTAGGACACAGGTGTGGTTTTAGTCATTAAAACGTCTCACACGCCCTCCCACTCCTCCTTAGAACGGGAGAAGTCATTGTATGATTTCCCATCACAACAAAAAAGGTACATTGATTAATGTCCAAAAGTGGCGTATAGTCCAGAGCGTAAATTTGTTTGTGTTGTTGTTTGTTGTTTGTATCTATTTTAGAACGTAAACATGCAGTATCATTCCGACAGAATTTAGACGAGGGTATGAGGGACATTGTAATCCATCTGAAACAACAACTTATGTATGTATTGGAACTATTTAGTTAGCAATTAATGTGGCAAGTTAGTTTTGTTCACCAATCATTTAAGACTCAAATGGAAAAGCTGTGCTGAATAACGTGTATTAATAATTAATATCGCATATGATAGCAAAGGGCGAAGGAAGTGGCGTTAAAGTACCTTCCTCTCATGTATTTTTTTTTCTAATTCACATTGGTACTGGCCCGCTTTCGAATCTGCAACTGTAAGCATGAGAGGAAACCGTAGGTGCAGGCTTGCGATCGCCTGGTAACCGTCTGGACCGAACCCAAGTCATCGCCGGCGCGTACTGTTCCACGCGCGCCTCAAGGAAATGTCAGCAAACCGTAGGGGCCCAGCAGGGTCAAAGCCTACTGGGGCCAAGATTCTACTTCTGAAAGGAAGAGGAAGACTCGGCCCTGGTATGAAAGGCAACGAAGGAATAGGAGTGGGTTTTTAGTCAGTAAAAGTCTGACACGCCCTCTCGAACCGCCCAAGAGCGGGGGATGTCATTGGATAATTATCCAACAGAAAAAATAGAAACTAGTTAGGAAAGGTAAGGTAGATAATGATATTAGCGAAGGGTATGCATGACTTATTTTTTTTTAGAAATGTTTTCATTCATCAGCACTCCTGTAGTGCATGTCTCACGACGATCTTCATTAGTTTCTTTTTCATTCATTCATGGTCCTCTCTTCGCCGGCAGCTGGTAAAGCGAACATTCTTATTCAGCCCGCGGTAGTACACTTCGTGTATATTACCGTTTTTACTGAGAAACTTGTTTGTATTTTGTATTCTGGTTCGTATCAGGTTTTGTAGGAGACTGCGCTATAAAATTTTGTATTTTCAGCGTGTATTTGTGTTATCAGACCGATTTTTAGGGTTTCGTATCTCATTTGGCAAAACGGAACCCACGGATCACTTTTTTTTGTCTCACGGTATTAAGCTGAAATTAATATCAAATCTTGAGGATTTATCTTGGAAATCGTAGCAGTGAAAAAATCTAACTTCTAAGTCAACAATCTAAAAACAATATTTTGACAATTGCTAGGAAATCGAAACCAATGGGCTACTTTAAGTTAACCTATAATCCTGTTTGGTAAGAAGCAAAGCCTCATAGCACAAGTATAGAAGAAAATCTTTAAACTGTAAATGTGTAGTTACTTCTCAAAATAAATACTTTTTTTGCGATTTGTAAAAATCTTCGAGACTCAATTCGAAAAACAAAGTATTTATATAGGTAAATTTGTACGGAACCCTCGGTACACGAGCCCAACTCGCACTTAGCAGATTTTTTTAAGCTACTCTTTGATTCTTCAAAATTATTTATTTTGTTCGATCCTCTTTGATACCACTTCTTCTTAGAGGTACACCGGATCATTCCTCAACTAGATCATTTCCACATATCTCTTATTTACCTCTTTGATTCCCGATCGGTAATTCTCTTGGTCCAAGGGCTGTATTTATTTATTTTATTTATTTATTTAAACTTCATGCAACATAAAGAACAAAGGCGGACTTAATGCCTTAGGCATTCTCTACCAGTCAACCTAGGGTGGTGTAGAGACAATATGGTAGGTGCATAAAAATGAAATTTAATACGAAAAACAAGAAAAAAAAAATATATATACATATAATTAAAATGCACATACATTTTTTTTGTTTTTATATTGGGAAATCACAAATGATAAATCTCGCTTTTGTGCGGAGCGTGAGATAGTGTCAGACTTTTACTGACTAAAAACCCACTCCTGTTCCTTCTTTGGATTTAGCCCAAGGCCCCGGGTAATTAGGCCCGGGGGGGCCGGGTCATATTTTTTTCTAAAACAAAACTAATGTTTATATTTCATGAAATTCGGGGCGGATTAATGGATAACGCTAAAATTATTTGTAAAAAAGTTTTCAATTTAGTATCACACAAATACCATTCGCGTTAAGATGATACATTTAAACAAACCTTTTTTATTATCCGTTGAACTGATTTTGACTTCTATACCGTAGGCACAAGGGTGGCATTAAAAACAAAAATGTGGTTACAATCCACGAATCATGCTATTAACGCAATAAAAGTAAAAATCGATTAAACGGACAGTAAAAAAGTTGAGTGTGTCCGTGGCATCACCAGACCCTATCAGAATACCAGCGCTGCGTTATTTTACTTATTTGTTAAATATCGCAGCGTATATGCTGAGGCTTTTTAGCCTCGCACAAGTCTTTTATTTTTTAAATATTATTTTTTTTTTATTTTAAGTTAAGTATTTATAGATTAAGAAGTTGCTTTTTATTTTATTGTTGTTTGTCGTGTGGGAATCTCAAATAAATATTTTCTTTCTTAATTCTTTTTTAATCTTAACGCGAATGGAGTATAGTAACTATAGACATAGCCGCTCGTAAAATTTCGTAGCGAAACATACAACTTAGCGGTTCGTACTACGTCGTAGTGGTTCGTAGGACGGCTGATCCGGATTGCATACAAAGCGATAGCAATGAGCTACCTTTGCATACTCCAATTGCCAATCGGAGGCATTGCCGATATTATCAATCTATCATTATTTAGTATTGCAATAAACAAGTTACTCGCAGAACAGATGGTCGATGGGGACGTAAGATTCTGGAATGGCGACCACGTACTGGAAGACGCAGCGTTGGAAGGCCTCCCACAAGGACCGATGACCCGGTTAGGGTCGCGGAAACCCGATGGATACGAGACGGACAGGACCGGTCATTATGGCGACGTTTGGGGAGGCCTAAGTCCAACAGTGGACGTATTTTGGCTGAAATGATGATGATGATGATGATACAAGTTACTTTAAAAACATTTATTCCTTACGATATTTCATAAAAAATCAAAAAGTCGCAAGCCCTTGGTTTACTTGGTTGATATTTTAAAACACAATGATGCTATGGGTTCATCAAAATTTAAATTCTTTGAATATTATATTTGTCGGCGCAAGGATGCCGATCATCGTTGAAGCTCTGTCTAGGGACTCTGTTTTGTGGGCGCTGGCTGGGTATCGAGCAATAAACAAGCTATTCCAGATCATACAACTGATTTATTATGATGCAAGCTTTAGGTATTCACTTTACACAACGAGCAGTGAAACAGTCTCCGACAGTCGATGTTCATGGCACGGCTGCCGACACAGGAAAGAGCACCGCCCCTCTGCGGTCGGCACTTTTATCTGTTCGGTTCGTGCAAACGTCAGTGCGGATTCTGTCAAAGTGACATGTGTCACTTTTCACTTAGCTCGTTCATTCGTTCTTAAGCTTCCGTACTATTGACTTCTCCGACATATTATTTAATTATTCATCTAAGTTTTGTTTGAAAAATCTACCCTAACTATCTTGAGTATACCTGCCTACAGAACATAAGGTCTAAAAAAGTAATTGACAACATTTTCGGAAAATAGTTAAGAAAGCACCTACGATGGCTGGACAATTGTGCAGAGCTATTCCTGTGGAGCCCGAGGACTGATGATTGCCTCCTCTTCACACTTTTTGCCACCTCCATAGCTCATTACTTACTGCTTCGCAGTAGGAGGTGATTGATTTCCATTGCATCCATCAGTACTAGGGCCGGACGCAAGAAGTTACCGCCACCATTCGCTCAGACGTGGCGGTGATACACCCGAGCGGGGTAAATCTTCACTGTGTCATTCGGGTTATCCACATAATGGTAATACTAGGGCGTTTCTTTTCTCCGAATACACAATAGGAACCTTCCGAAATAACCGTGCCGGTGGGACCGGCGTCAAGCGGAAAGTGGGGATACTGAGGCACCTTTCTAACCACTACTAAAAGAAGGGAATTATTACTTCGTTAGCGTTCCTATAATAAGTATCCTGGCGTAATTATGATTCCGCAGATTTACGTTTGAATTTTCGTTCAGCTTACTTTTATTTTTTATTTATTTATTATTATTTATTTATTTATTTTTTTGTTTATTTATGATTTACGCTTTATTGTGAATCGGTGGAGGTACGTAGTGAGGTCATTTAAATTAACAGTTTTATACCATATCAAAACTAATAACCTGAAAACTGGAACCCTTATACGAGCCCCCTCTTCCAGGCATGGTTGACAGAGAACTCACCTTCCACATTACGCAGGTTCTCACCGATCACGGTAAGTTCGAAAAGTTCCTGCACCGGATTCGTTGCAAAGCGACGCCCGGGTGTCGCCACTGTGTGGACCGCCCGGAGGACACGGTGGAGCACACGATGGAGGTGTGCCCCGCTTGGGCAGAGTAACACCGTGTCCTCGTGGGGGCAATCGGCGGCAGCGATCTCTCGCGCCGGGCCTTGGTACAGGCCATGGTCCAGAACTAGGACGAGCGGCAGGCGGCCGCCTACTGAGGCCATGGGTAGTGTGAAAACGAAACTCGGGGTCCTGGTATGAAGGCAAAGAAGGAACAGGAGTGGGTTTTTAGTCAGTAAAAGGCTGACATTATCTCACGCTCCGCCCAAGAGCGGGGGATGTCATAAGATGATGTTCCCACCTAAAAAAAACCCACAGAAATAAGCTCAAGATTTTGGAATAAATATAGGGTTGGAATAAATGAATCTGATGCATGATGAATTAATAATAATCTTGATATTTTCGCTTATTGTCTTCGAAAACAAGATTTTCTTGTCTATGTTGTTTGTATACTTCGTCTTTGGCACGTTTCATCTTACGAGTAATTCCTTGTCGTGTCAATGAAGCACGTTCTGATATGATTGTTTGACATACTTAGAACCTCCATTAGTTAAGTTCGTATATGTACACGAACTTTATTAACACTGTGGATGCAGGCAGCATAAAGCCTGCTGCAGCTGCACGACTGGTTTTCTATGTAGCAGTATGGATTTTTGTAAAATTCATTCCGAACGCGGCTGCGGCTGCACGAACTGCCAAGCTTCGGCTGCGAGTGTTTTGCGACCTGCAGCCACCACCCAAGCCGATGTTATGTCACTCCAACCTATTCAGACAAGTCTGAAATAATCGCTACTCGGAGCTGATAGCGCTCATATTGGATTGAATCGTAGATTTGCGACTAGTAGCACGTGCAGCCTCAGAATCACTCCCGGCTGCGGATGCAGGCAACGGCTGCGTGTCATGCGTGTGTTACCTGCATTCGCAGCCTGCATGCGCAGCCTACGTTCGCAGCCTGAATTTTTCAACCTTTGACGACTTAAAACATGTAACTTTTCATTATTAATCATTTTATTTTAAAACGGTATAAAACGTCGCTGAAGCGTAGCTGTGAATCTGCCACACGTTTCATTAGGTATTCAATTGTCAGATCCGACTCCGATCGTTCGACAGCAGAATTATTTTCATGGAAAATGTTCAAATGAAATTATTTTTCGCGTATCTTTTTTAATAAAAATAAGTTACCTCTGAAATAATTTGAATAATCATGTCATGTTCTAGTGATCGCATGGTGGGTGACGTGTGTTAGATCTAGTCACGTGGCATTGAATTAATTACTTGACCTAATCGAACTAAATTACATGAAAATATGATCATGCCTGTGGTCAATTAACACCTTCAATTAACTGAACTAATTTTTGAACTGACCAATCCTGGATATAACACGGAGTTTTATTAAAGCCCGGAAAATCTTAGCAACGAGATTTAGAAAGATGACGTCATTGCACAACGCCATCTGTTAATCGAATTAGGAACGTGATAGACATGTTGTGATGGGCTGATTTAACTTTGAGTTATTTGGTATGGACAGTCCCGCACGACAGTTTCCTCTGAGTTGATATAAAACTGTCGTACTGTTTACGGTACCGTACATTTTTGACCAACTTCAAAAAAGAAGGAGGTTCCCCATTGGACCGTACTTTTTAAAACCATTTTTAAAGGTTTGTTACCTTAAAAGTCTATCATTTATTCAACGATTTTTATGATTTTGTTTTATTTAAGGGTAAAGATTAGTCCCATTTCATATCGAAAAATTGAGATAGGGTCTCACCCACGCAGAAATAGAAGAACAGAAACGCATTCCTAATAAAATAAGAAAATAAAAAAGCAACCGTATTTCACTACAAAAAAAAAACACTACAACGCTCAAAATAACTCTTCATTTCTTAAGCCTCCGAAGATCCCTCAATTCCGCATAGATCTCTTTAGAACTAGACTTTTTTTTATGGGACCAATTTGGAATCATATTCATTTAAGTAAAAAAAAAATATTTGTAAATTGGTCCATAAATGACGGAGTACTGAGATAACAAACATAAAAAACCCACCGAATCGAGAACCTGCTTCGTATTTTCTAAGGCGGTTGAAAGAAAAATGAAAGAAAAGAATTTTGTCGTATGCTAACAAGATTTTGCAGTAAAAATCGTTCTAGTATTATAAGGCGGATTTAATTTGTAAGAGGAGGTAGGCCGTCGACTCCAAAAGGTCCTCGTTGAAGACAAAAGATTCCTTACTTTGCTTCAGGGAAATAATTTGGTTGTATTTTTTTTCATTTTGTGAAATCAGAAATATTTTACATCAGCGCATACTTGTAATAAGGTTATCATTTGACGACAAGATTGGCATTGTGGTTGAGCAATTTGCTGCTGCATTGCGTGTTGCAGGTTCGATTCCCGCACGGAACAAATATTTGTATGGCCTGCAGATAGCTGTTCCTGGTCTGGATGTCTTTTGTATGTGAGTTTACACGTTTGTGGACGCTTTCACAGTACAAGGCCTATTCCTAATGTGGATCAGCGTTTCAAAAATGGCTCTTTGTAACAGTGCAGTGACCTGAAACCTGCCCCTAACTAAATTACAATCGTATCGTTCGCGCCGAACGCTTTGAGTAGGCCACGCTTCCGATTCCTTTGTTCTGACCACGTGACTGAGCATTGAGATGACGTCAGAACAAAGGAATCGGAGGCGTGGCCTACTCTAGGCGTTCGCCGCGAACGATACGATTGTAACTTGGCTAAGGGGGCTGAATGGCTACAGGTTTCCGGTCAATACACTGTATCATATCACGACCGTGCTAGGAACGTATCAACTATGGAGAGGAACACGACATGGTCTGCTATACCCTAAAACTTATATTTTTTTTATTTTTTTGTACTTATTATTTGGTACTAAAAAATCATTCTCAATATTACAAGTGCAAAAAATTAGGTACAGTAATCGCAGAAATTGCTGATACTGATTCCCAAACGTATGATTAAAAACAAAACGTATGGATTGTATTTTAGGACACAGTATTCAGTCGTGGATATTGTAATATTGGTTTCAGAAATAAACCTGGTAAAATGGGAGATTATAAACCAAGTGTAATTATGGTGATTCTGACCAGACGATGACCCAGTTACTAGAGTGAACAAAGTATCCCTACTAACTACTCGCTAAAAATTTAACTGAGGCCTCTATAATCGTGGCTACGTACTAGGCTCAAATACTTTGAGAGAAAATAAAACCATCAATTCGTGAAAAAGAAGAACCGAAATTAATAAAAGATAAATTAGTTACCCATTCCTAGTAATGTTTGTTTAGCTCTCCACAAACACAGCTAATAACGCCAATCTCAACTTTTCTTGTTTTGTAGAGTTGCGCAGTGAAAGTTGTGAGCACCCACACTCACAAACAACGTACGTATTACTAACGACATCTGTGTTACCATTATTGTAACTATAGGTATATTATAATATATACATAGAGATATATATATAGAGATTGGACGTTATTAACATACTACATGATTTATGACCAATGCGTGTTGCCAGTAATGATAGTATGACGGTTGACAGGATAGAATGGAAGAAAAAAACGTGTTGCGTCGACCCCAAATAAGATGGGACAAAGGCAGGAAGAGGAGGCGTGCTGCTAGTAATGATATATGGCTCCGAAACATGGTCGCTCACAATGGACCTTATCAGAAGGCTTAAAGTTACCCAAAAGGCAATGGAAAGGGCTATACTTGGAGTTAACTTCGTGATTGCATCATTAATGAAGATATCCGCAAGTGAACCAAGGTTATCGACATAGCCCGAAGAATTGCCAAACTTAAGTGTCAGTGGGCAGGACACATTGTTCGGAGAAAGAGAGTATGTTGGTGAACGCCTCGTCGATTTTGCTACTTGCAATCGCTTTCCGAGACTGTGAACCATGGGTAGCTCACTGTCCGGTCGTCTGACAAACTAGAAAGAACCACACCCAAATCAACAGCGCGTTTTGCACCAGGCAATCCAGAAAATTAAGGACAGATTGTGTGGTTTCAGTTTTTCGTTTTTTTTTTATGTCCTAGAAGAGATGTGTTTCCAGTATTTATGTTCTAAGTAGGTTTTTAATTAATTAAACCCCAAGCGAACGATGACGTTCGCTCGCCATTGTCTTTCTATTGTGTCTCTAATTACGGTACTCGAAAGGTATTTCCAGAGTCTCTAACTGCAAACCGATAAATTAGTTCACAAAGTGAAACTTTTCTTTCACATTTTGTGGCGCTTCCGCAAGCTAGCTTGTTACCAATAAACCTATGTTCTGGTGAAGCTTACAACGGAAGAGTTTCATACAGAGACAATTAACCTAGCGGTCTGCAGCTACTACAGGTACGTTCATTGTTTCAATGTTATATGAACTAACTGTTGTTTATTTGGCTCAAAAGAAGACAATCGTATAGTTGTATGGTAGTTTAGAGGTATGGGGAATGAGTGTAAAATCTCACATAGGTCCGTTGAAAAGGGAGGATCCTCCGACCAGACGGATTTTGTCTGATCTGGGCAACTGCCCGATAGATGATTGTCGGCTGTAGCATATGTCCAAATCACTTGGTAATAATTTCGTAGTTTAGTACATATATGGCGCCATAGATTTCGCTACAGTAGTAAAGTCTGAAACATTGCTTCTGACTTTAATAGCCCTGTTGAATCTTCAGTCAAGTAAAGACATCATCATCTCCCTAACCTTTTCCCAACTAGCTTGGGGTCGATTCGAATCGTTAATTTTGTCGAAGTTATGAACAGAGCAGTGGTGGCCGAGTGGTAATGGCCCCGACTTAAGAGTTGTAGGTTGCGGGTTCAAACCCAACCTTTCCCCTTTAACCTTTAACCAAAACTTTCTCTAATATACTCATTTTTCACTTTATCCATTCTCGTCACACCACACATCCATCTCAACATTCTCATCTCCGCTACATGCAATCTCTCTTTTTCATCCGTCTTTTTCACAGTCCAACATTCTGATCCATACAGTATGACAGTATGTTGGTGATTGGCTACAATACCACA
The DNA here is from genome assembly GCA_949316375.1 of Mythimna vitellina. Lineage (NCBI taxonomy): Eukaryota > Metazoa > Arthropoda > Insecta > Lepidoptera > Noctuidae > Mythimna > Mythimna vitellina. The sequence continues at coordinate 6,952,988 of OX438703.1, read as the reverse complement.
TTATTATCTCTCTACAAGTGTTATTAGAGCAGTTTTTGGAAGATGATGATGGCCGAATGGTAACGGCCCTGACTTACGAGTTGTAAGTCGCGGGTTCAAACCCAGCCAGGTGCATTACTTTGTGTAATTTATTTCATCACCACTGCTCTCAAAACGATGAACGGAAACATCGTGAGGAAACCATCATGTCCTAGAACCAAAAATTCGAAGACATGTGACATTCACCAATCCGCACTGGGCCCGCGTGGTGGATTACGGCCCATTCCCTCTCCTAGAGAGAGGAGGCGTAAGTCCCAGCAGTGGGATCATTAAAAGGTTGATTATGCTATGTTATGCAATATGAATATCAAATTTTACAATTTAGAAAAGAAGTTTATATGAAAAACGACGTATAAAGTTTAACAAGAGAACTACTGTGCGAGCTACTTCAGTTGATTGATATCCGCTGGCTTAAGATATTATAACTAGAAGCTAACGCCCGAAAACTAATAAAAGTTACATATATTTGAAAATTGTTTTAGTTAGTAGTTAGTAGTAGTAATATAAAAATGTTATTTTATATGTTCCTACAAGGTGGACCGATGACCTGGTAACGGTTGCGGGAGTACGATGGATGCGAGACGCACAGAACCGTGCATTTTAGCGGCACTTCGGTAGGCCTATGTCCAGCAGTGGAGTCTTTCGGCTGAGATGATGACGATGATGATATGATAGATAACTATTAAACAATTAGAAGCAAAGCAAGGAAAAATAGAATCGTCTTTAAATGTATAAAGACATCCATTTTTTTCCAAGTCAACAACATTATATTCTGAACTCTACGCATAGTCCCGTCGACTGTATTTATATAGTACGTAGAATAATTACAGTAATGTGGCACATTATTTACCCAGTCCCCACAATAAGCCGACCAAGGCATGCACAATTTTCTCCAAGATAATAAAAATCTACAGTTATTTATTTCATGGAACTCTACTTCTCCGCATAAAGATTTTTAAGAATTTTGAAAAAGATAATGTTACTATTTTTCAACATACTCGTATCATCATTATCAACATTTCAGCCAAAAGACGTCCACTGTTGGACATAGGCCTCCCCCAATTGTCGCCACAATAAACGGTCCTGTGCGTCTCGCATCCATCGGATTCCTGCAACCCTGACCATGTAATCGGTCCACCTTGTAGGAGGGCTTCCACCGCTAAGTCTTCCGGTACGTGGTCGCCAATCCAGAACCTTTCGGCCCCAACGGCCATTCGTTCTGCGAGCAATGTGCCCTGCCCATTGCCACTTAAGTTTGGCGATAACTTCATTTTATGTCGGTAACCTTGGGTTTCCTGTGGATATCCTCATTCCTGATTCGATCACGCAAGAAAACTCCGAGCATAGCGCTTTCCATTGCCCTTTGGGTGAATTTAAGTCTTCTGATGAGGCCCATTATAAGCGACCACGTTTCGGAGCCATAAGTCATCACTGCCAACATGCACTGGTCATAGACTTTTGTTTTAAGACACTGTGGTATATTGGACGAAAAGATACCGCGCAGCTTCCCGAACGATACCCAGTCGAGTCGGATTTGACGATTGATCTCTTTCTCGAAGTTAGACCTACCCATCTGAACCGTCTGTTCTAAGTAAGTAAACGTAGTCGTACACAAGTTCAAGTGTAAAGTCCCCGATCTTGATAGGAGTGGGTGCTACGTAGCTGTTTACCATGAATTTGGATTTGTCCATGTTCATTTTAAGTCCCACTCTTTCGGAAGCTCTACCCAGCAAGCATTGTACTGACCTCCTCCGTAGTCTCAGCCATGAATACTACTTGTATACTGGTTTTGATTGATTTCGATGTTTTAACTTTCAACTCTTATGTTACTTACCTTCTCACACTTTACTTAAATACCCTACTTATTCCAATCTCTGGTTGTCATAATTCAAAGAGACACGTTTCATAAAACGGCAACTTCATTTTTAGAGACTATATTGCAACGTCGCGTCGACTCCGACGAGTATTTTCAACTGGTGTGACAGACAGAGAATTCGATTTAAATTCCGAGAATATACAGAACCATGTTTCGATGTTACAGTTTAGGAATTTTGATCGTATCCATTGCATAATCGACTCTGAAACAGTTGTCCAACACACGTTTCTCCGATGAACGGTTCGCCGACAGAATAATTCAATTTTCAGTATTTCGCGTATAGAACTTTTCACAAGCAGGGTTCGGTGATAGAATCGCTGACTTTTCACCGAGCGGTTTGCTGAAAAAACTTTTCACCAAATTAGTTTTTAGATAGTGTTGACGAATTGGTCAAAAGTTAACACAATGCATAAACATGTATTCTACACAGACTGGCCTGTTGGTCTAGTGGTCGGTGGCCCTTAGGTGGATGCCTTAGATCGCGGTTTCGATTCCCACTTAGGACAAATGTTTGTGTGATGAGCACGATCATTTCTTCTGTGTCTGGGTGTACATTATCTATAATGTGTATATATTTAGAAATATATAAGTATGTTTATCGTTGTCTTGTACTCTTAACACAAGCTCTGCTTAGCTTGGGATTAGACGATGTTGTGTGATAGTTGTGGAAAAAAAAACATTTTTGTGGTTTCAATTATTTTTGTTTATCAAATATTACAATTAAACTAGAAATCCTCTCCGGCTCACGGTGCAATGGCGGGTCAAAATTGCTATTAGCGAGACGTAAGGATTTTTTTTACAAATACCAGTTTTAAATATCTCTCGATTAAGTAAGTTTCTTTTTTTAACTGTTAGTTTACCTGGTTTAGAATATTTTCTCAACGCTCAGTCACGTGGTCAGAACAAAAGAATCGGAGGCATGGCCTAATCGAGGCGTTCGGCGCGAACGGAACGATTGTAACTTGGCTAGGGGGGCTGATGGAAAGCGACGATGCGGTCGACGATACGCGCTTACCTAATCAAAATCAAAAAATAGAAGTAACCTAATCACTCTTGACTTAAAGATTCCCGGATTGTAGCCATCAGGAAACACAGATTCCGGCAAGAAATTCCACTCCTTAGCTACAATGAATGTGTTACCAAAAGGTAACACCAATAAATCCGTTCTGTTTTACAATTTGATTCCAATAGCCTTGTTTCCCCATTGTTCCTCACTACAGACGACTGCTAAAAGGTTAATCTCGAGGGACTTACGTACGTTTGCTAACCCAACGATTGAGTTCACGAAGGTAAATGTTTGTTCACCAATACACATTGAACTGACGCTTCGTGGTCAGGGTTCTGATTCTGTGAAGAGGTTGAAAGGCAGAGATGAACAAATAGAGTTAGTGTGTTTGTTTTCAGCCCTAGTGACGATTGTTTATCTTCTCACAGTAACATTAATGACTAGACTATGTGTACCCATATAATACATAGTCTTTGTAGTAATAAAAGTCAGCGGATCCCGTATTAGCACCAAAAGTCTATTTAATTACATTTCTATTACCACTAAATTGGTAAGCTTAGTGCTTATTTGAGATTTTACTTTACGTTTTACTTATTTATTTATATTTTATACTAGCTTTTGCCAGCGACTTCGTCCGCGTAGAAGTCGAACATGGTTTTATTAGGTTTTTTGAGATACGAAAATATGAAATATTATTTATTATCTTCGTCGTGTGTGTAAGTCCATTGAATTATATGGCGAGAAATGTTGTATCTTAAGATAAAATATTATAGTATCTTAGCCGTGTGCAGCGCCTCTTATTGAACTCCACTGCGGGGGACGTAACCTGCGACAAATTTATTATTTTCTGTTGGTACAGTAATTGGGTCTAGGGATCGAACCGCAAAATTAAGTTTGTTATTTATTGCATATACTTTTCCGGGATAAAAAGTACTCAGTGTGGTGCCCAGTATATTAAAAAATAATTATACCAAGTTTATCGTAATCGAACCGGTAGTTTTTGCGTGATGCCTGAACAAACAGACAGACAGACAAAAAAATTTTTAATCACTTTTTTGGGTTCGGTGTCGGTCTAGTAACACCCCTGCCATTTATTTTATTGATATTTTCAAAGTACAGAATTTTCACTTCTACAGATTTATTATAAGTATAGATAAAGTTAACGTTCATTGGCAAAATTTACTATATTTTGGTTATAAAAAGACTACATTGTGGTAAGTATCTTATTCAGTAAAAAATAAATAATAAAATTTTAAATCGAAATCCTACGAAAATACCCATGATACTAATTATAAATACTTAAAATATATTAATAATGTACTCTACATCGTCGAAAACCTCACTACCAACCTATTTTACATCTATAAACCTAGATTTTAACTACTTTCTACTCTGTACCTCTCTTCTTTTCAATCAACGACTTACAAAAGATACATCAGGAGATTTTTGTTTTTTAGAACAAACTATTATTCGAATCGGCTTTCTGTCAAAACCTTACCAGACACAATACAATGTATTGTGTCTGCTAAGATGTCATTTGTTTTGTTTGAAGTTAGTTTCACAACTCCCAATGGATAGTATTTGAAGTATTTCTGCTTATTTTATAGGGGCGTGATGAAACACATTTTTTTTTTTGTATGTGAGAAAATCATCCAAAGACATCCGCTCTCAGGCGGAGCGGGAAGGCGTGTCAGACTTTTATTGACTAAAAACTCACTCCTGTTCAGAAACATACTACACGCGCACGCTACTATGGCGCACGTGGAACAGTACGCGCCGTCGACGACTTGGGCTCGGTCCGGAAGGTTACCGAATGGTAGGTAGGCGAGCTATTAGCAAACACATTAGATGTTGCGTCACTTTTAGTTTCAATGCCTGATTTCGAGAACAAAACACAAAAGACCTCTATCTCAAAATTGTTTAAATTAGAATTGTTTCTTCTTTGAATTTTCTCAGTTTCACACTCACACTGTCACATTACACAGCATACTGTGTAATGTGGACACTCATACAGGCATACCTTAAGTATATTGCCTTAAGTATATAAGTCGTTTGTTGTTATTTGTTTTTATTTTTAAGGTATGCGCCATGTTGGACGTAAATAAACACTTTTTCTTTCTTTCTTTTTCTTTTCTTTTTTTTCCTTGAGTTACAATGCGATCCATTCTTCTTTTATCTGAGAGTATGTCTATAGGATTTAATGTTATATGGTTTACACATCGATTTTATGTATACGCCCTGTTTAATAACACTGTTTTATCAATATTCTATTTAAAGGGCATTCACCTAGAGCTACTGTGCTTATGCTTCACGTCACACAAAGGAAAAAAGTTGGACTAATTAACAAAAGCTTGCCTTTAAGTATTTTTTTTTTGTATTTTATATAGCTACTAGCTACTGCCGAAAAGAAGAAGATTGTCCCATGTGGATATACTCCCATCCTATTCCAGGACATCGTTTAAGGTAAAATCAGCCTTATAATGTTCCCACTGCTAGGACTCAAGCCTCCTCTCTAGGAGAGGAAATAATGGGCAGTAATCCACCACGCGGGCCCAGTGCATATTGGACATTGTCTATCCGTGGGCCCAATCTGTTCTGCCCCCCTAGCCAAGTTACGATCGTTTCGTTTGCGTCGAACGCCTCGAGTAGGCTACGCCTCCGATTCCTTTGTTCTGACCACGTGACTAAGCGTTGATATGACGTCAGAACAAAGGAATCGGAGGCATGGCCTACTCGAGGCGTTCGACGCAAACGAAACGATCGTAACTTGGCTAGGGCGGCAGTCATTCGAACGTGAAACAGTAACAAAACTAACACACACACTCACAAACTTTCGCCTTTATATTATTAGAGTTAGGTATATTATAAAGAAAAAGTTCTGATGGGATGTCGCTTGATGACAATTTGTTTATCTCACCAACCTTGCAGGCAAAACTTCGGCATATTATACGTTGGAGATCATATCAAATATGTTTGGAAGCAGATATTATTAAAATGTATCGGCTAATTTTAGTTGACAGAACGGATACAATATATCAACGCATACTCTGGAAAGACAGTCCTGAAAAGGATATAGAAGAGTATGAATTACTCACAGTTACGTTTGGTACTGCCTCAGCACCATATTTGGCAGTTCATGCTCTACACAAAGTCGCTTATGACGAATGTGAAGATAATCCTGAAATAATGGAATCATAGTAAGGGTAGCGGGAATCCGATGGATGCGAGCCGCACAGGAGCCTTCATTGTGTGCGACACTTGGAGGAGGCCTATATCCAACAGTGGACGTCTTTCGGCTGAATGACTGATGACGATTATAGAGCATGATTACCGAGCCTCTAAATACTACTAGTTTTCTCATCAACAAATTAAAGTGGGTTTGAGTGGTGTTACTATTAATTTTTAACATACTCATGTCTGCTAGGATTAGCTCAAAGCTTGTAGGTACTAATTATATTACACCATACGTGGATTAAGGGAGGCTTTATCTAATTAAACACGAAAGCGCATGAAGCCCGAGTGGTTCCGATATTCACGTCGTAATTACCAATTACGAGAACAGCATGACTAAGAGATTTATTAATGAACCACTGTTAACGCCTCAAACAGGATACATATTAATTTTTAATCATGGAAAAAGATTCCAATAATGAAGCTTAAAGTAATGAAATTAACAGTAATTTATTTAACAGTATAGTCGGTGTTTGTGAACCTACCAAGTCTAGGCTTAAAATTATTGTCTAATAAATTAAAAGCTTAACTAGAAAAATAGCATAGCATAGCATAGTCGGCCTTATAATGTTCCCACTGTTGGGATTCAGGGCTCCTCTCTAGGAGAGGGAATGGGCCGTAATCTACCACGCGGGCCCAGTGCGGGTTGGTGAATGTCACATGTCTTCGAATTTTTGGTTCTAGGACACGCCAGTTTCCTCACGATGTTTTCCTTCACCGTTTTGAGTGCAGTGGTGATGAAATAAATTACGTAAAGTAATGCGCCTGGCTGGGTTTGAACCCTCGACCTACAACTTGTAAGTCTTGTAAAAATAGTTGTACTTGTAAATACATTATAATATTTTTAATGAAAAAAAAAATCGATAAGTTCTCTTATTAATTTATTATTCTACCTTTCTCAAGACAAATCTTTTTAAGGTAGCTTAAACAAAATTCTTCATTTTAACTTCTTTGATAAGAATATACCTCCTGCATTTCTACCTACTCCTTTTAAATGATATTAGCTTCTGCCCGCGGCTTCACCTGCGTGAAAGAAGGTTTCCCCATTTCATCCTTTTAGAGGGTAAATTTTGGAATATCCTCCCTTAGTGCTAGCCTACATCACGAAGGAAAGTCTTGTGCAAAATTTCACGTCCCTAGTTCCAGTAGTTTCGGCTATGCGTTGATATGTCAGTCAGTCAGCTTTTCCTTATAAATAATAAATATAGATAACAAAACTAGTTTTTCACTTCTATTAATGGTTGAATTTCTAAAATTCCGTTTTTATTCCTCGTTTTTTTTAAAAAAAAAATAAAGCCTGTGAAAAAATCAGCTTTCAAAATTCTTTCAAGATTAGAAAATAATCTCAAGGAAAAAACGTATCCTATATTCCCGGAAAAAGTCAACCCCTGTGTTAAATTTCATTCAAATCTTTTCAGCGGTTTTTCCGTGAAGACATAATAAACACACAAACACCTTTACCTTTATAATATTAGTGTGACAATTTTAGTACCACTGTCACGTTTACATACCGTATATAATATTAAATAAGGCATTCATTGCGGCTCTCCTTCACGTTGATATAATAAACGTCCTTAATACCACGTAATGTTTGCGTCGCACTCCCAGGCTATCTTTACCACCTCTCTAATGACGCTTCGCTCCAACAATTTGATTAGCTCAGAGAAATTACTGACACGCGGACGTGAAGATCGGTCAGCAGTGTTCCGGGTAATTGAGGAAAATATACTAACGATGAAGATACAAAAAATAATCCATTATGGAGACAGGATGTTGCGATAAATAAATTATATATATATGAAAAAGGTATATGTATATATTATATATATATATATATGAAAAAGGTATAAATAGAATAAAATAACTATTTATGAAAAATAAACTGAAATAAAACAAGCTGTTTTAAAAAAAAAGGTAAGTGCGAATCGGTCACATGTGATTTCGAATCAATCGTATTTTTATGACATGTTCTTTTATGATAGACTGTTTTGTTACAATTGATAGATCGCGTCTGATGCCAGCCTATCTATATATATAAAAGGAGAAACTGACTGACATATCAACGCACAGCCGAAACTACTGAGACTAGGAGCGTGAAATTTTGCACAAGGGTTCCTTTTACGACGTAAGCGGGCACTAAGAGAGGATATTCCGAATTTCACCCCCTAAGGGCTTGAATCGGGGGTTCAAAGTTAGTATGGAGAAACCTACTTTCTCGCGAGCGAAGCCGCTGGCAGAAGCTAGTAAAATTATAGAAAAAAAAACTTATAGAAGTAAAGATCTATGGCTACATTTTTTTTTAAATTTTGAACACATTTGTCATAGAGATGATATTGCACCAATGGGAAACGTTGTCCAATCTTTGATATTAAATCCAAGATGGCTTACTAGACATTAATTTGTTTATTGGTGCGGTAATCTTTTTATTTTAGAATTTTCCTGATCATCATCCTCATCATCATTATTTCCTGATCTAGTAAGTATTATTAAATTAAGAAACTCTTTCTGTTAGCTGTATTTGCGTTCTGGCCGAAAACGTAGAGCCATCTGTACTATTATATTTTGTTGCACCGACCTGCAAGCATTACCGTAAAAAACTCTATAAGTCTATAGAATATTGATAGCAAAAATAAAAACGGGAAATAACATATTCTTTAAGATGCAAAAAGTTTTTTTTTAGGTAGGAAATCATCCAATGACTTCTCTCGCTCTATGGCAAAGCGAGAGGGCGTGTCAGACTTTTGCCAACTAAAAGCCACTCCTATGTTCCTGCTTTACCTTGCGTTCCAGGATCCCGGATTTTCATTTCAGAAGAGAACCCATGGCTCCAGTAGCTTCGGCCCTGCTGGGCCCCTACGGTTTTGCTGACTTCACCTCGAAGCACGCGTTGAATACTACGCGCCGTTGATGACTCGAGTTCGGTCCGAACGATTGCAGGACTGCCGGACATCGAGCTACCTACTGCTCACCATCCATAAGCTCACGCCTACGGTGGTTGGTAATCGGGGTCCGGATCCCGGTGGCTGGGGCTTGAGGAAGTCCATTCTCGCATGCGTGTGGCCGCCTCCTTTGCTAGCATTACTGCTTCGCAGAAGGAGGCGCCTACCACTCCACCTGGTTTCGAAAGATTCAAAGAAGAGTAAAACATCATCACTGTTTGAATATGTATAACTGTGACATATAATATTATAATAAATAGAACTGTATACATACTTTGTAACTAAAACAAAGTCACAAAAAACAACAAACAAATATACACAGTTCTATAAAGTAGCTTTCAATAAACTCCGTGAATTTAAAACAGTTTCTACTGCACTTTTGGGAAAACAGTCACTGTCTTGTTTCAACACTGAAACGCAGAAAGAAAATAAAACCAATTGTGCCAAAAACCTCGATTATTTGCAAGTACAGTACAAAAAGGACATTAAATGGAATATCTGGTGTAAAGCGAAGGGGCGGGATATCCTTTTTGTCTTGTGACTCGAAAAACAAGTATGTAAATGGTTTTTCCTCGTAGTTTTTATCGCTACGAATAACAAATCTAAGAAGCTATTTATTGTACGTACGTTTTTTCTTAAGTGGAAAATCATCTAATGACATCCCTCGCCCTTTCGTGTCAGACTCTTACTGACTAAAACCCACTCGAGAGGTCGGCGAGCAGCCACATAGTCGTACGCGATGTTCCGCAAGGGCGGTCTTAGTACCGATGCTTGCGGAACACCACACGACATCTCTCAACAGTGACCAGGGTAGATAATAAACCTGTACTTCAGGTAGGCCTCGATCACACGACAGAGGTAGTCAGGCACCCGGTGACACTGGAATGCCCTCCTAATGCTACTACAAGGCTGCGAGTTGAAAGCGTTGGCAATGTCCAAAGACACCGCCAAGACGATCTCGTCCTGGGACACTGCATTCCCCGTCGTGAAGGCTCGCACGCGTATGATGGCGTCCACTATGAAGTGCCCCCCGTCTTCAAACGAAACGGGAACTGGCCCCTTTTCATACATACGCCAAAGAGCCTTCTTAGTCGAGGCCCGAGTTTCTCCAGGGCCCAGGCTTTTCCAGGCAAGACGATAGGTCCTGGGGCGGTATTCTTGACACTCAGCCTTCGTACCACCACTCATATCTCTACCTAGTCACCTCTAGAGCATTGTCCTTGCCGTCGCCTTCATGGTCCATGTCGGACACCGCAAGTAGCGGAGACATGGGCGGAGGAGACTGTTCCCCTCGCTCGGGGAACACAGCGCTTACCACACCCTCCACAAGCTGGCGCCGGAGACTCTGCGTCATTGGGGGAGCCCAGGTGCGAAGTTTTTCTCGCACCAACTTATAGGAGCGTCCCCTAGGGTCTCAGTTCAGTGTCCCCAGCCACACGTTGCGGGCCTTTAAGTTGGCCCGCTGTAGCTCCGCTCCGCTTGGAGGGTGCACTTTGCCACTCTTTACCAGCGGTGTCTGGCGTAATTATACGTACAGCTAAGGAGTGGAAATCCCTGCCGGAGTCTGTATTCCCTAATAGCTACAACTTAGGGATGTTACTTCTAAGCAAAAGTGCTCCTTCGTAGACCACACCATCGCTTACCATTAGGTGAGATATTGATCAAACGCGAGCCTGTCAATAATAAAAAAAACTACAACCCACAGCCACAACAACATTACTTTTTAAATTAAAACAGAATCTCGTTAATCCATGGAATGCTTTAAAGTATTAATTGCAATTAAATGTCTCAATTAGTGCTAGCTCAAGATCCTTTTTACAATTCACTGTTTCTACCATCGAGAGAAAAATTACTAAGCTTGAGATTGCTATCTCCGCTCTACATATCTGTTTAATTATATAGGTAACAAGCTAGCCAACAGTTTCATTCAAGTCACACAAATTATTGGTGTCCATAAAATATATGTTAAATAAAGTCAGATAAAATGGTCTATAAAGGTTTACTATTATCAAGATAGATACATATATTATATTCTTTATTGTGCACCATACAAAATTACCGTAGGAGTTTTAAAATTAATAGGGCTATTAACACAGAGTGACTTTATCACTATAAGTGTTTTCCACAGACAGCAATTAAAAAATATTAATGATCAATGATCAAGTATTTTGTTAAACGAAATATTGGGTAGTTTGTTGACGAACGGTGAAAGATATTGCCAAGACACACAGGATGGGTCGTTATGGCGACACTTTGGGAGGCCTATGTCCTGGACCTCTTTTGGCTGAAAGAATGAATAATGATGATGACTACATGTTATTTATTAAATTATTTAATCCACCTAGCGGCTTGACAGCCGACCTCACCTCTCTGACGTTTCAAAACAGTTTTTTTTCTTCCTATCAAATTCAAACACCTATTATAATTATACAAAGCATTAAAACGTATCAATATTTTGCAAGTTTGTAAGTTAATAAGAGCAATAGTAGCATGTGAACTCTTTCGATATCACAATATCTACAATACGTTCAAAATGAAAACAGGATCGATTTTTACACTATGTTGTGACGTCATAACTGTCAAATCGAAAAATTGGGTAGGGTGAGCAAAACAAAAACAAAACTATTTATTTACGAATCATGAATGAAAAACTGTAATTAGAATCTAGTTCTTCAATTTTACACATCTCTGCGTCACTGTGTGAAGTATCTAAGTAGTGGCAATTAGAAGAACAAGGCGAATTGTTCCCTACAATGAAAATAAGAAAGAAAATAGTTTTTTTTTAAACTAATTATGACTTAAACAATATATTTAGCTAATTTAGATTAAACAATAACATTTTTAGTTCACCTAGATTTAACTAAAACTCAGAACATACAACAGTCGAACAAAAAAGAACCGACATTGATATGCAAATAAGTTTTTTTCGGAAACCGTGCTTATCAAACGACATTTATTTATTTATTTATTTATTTAAACTTCATGTACAGTGGTGGTACATAGGCGGACTTAATGCCACAAAGCATTCTCTACCAGTCAACCATTGGGTTAAAAAGACAACACTGTGGTAGTTGTGCACAATAAATAAATAACAGATATTTTGAAATAGAATGTGGTATCATTAAATTAAGTGGCTATAATAATAAAATACGTATATATGCTAATATAATATACTAATAAATACTATGATACATAAGAAATCATTCTAATTAAGAGAACTTAAAATATAGCAATTATGACGAAGACCGAATTAAGATTGAGATAACTTCAAGTAGTAGTTCCGAATTTTACGCTTGAAGGAAAATTTACTTTCAGCTTTTTTGATGTCAAGGGGAAGCGCATTCCAGAGTTTTATGGTAGAGACTGTGTAAGAATTAGCCATAAACCCAGTACGGTGAGAAGGAATATGAAGAAGAACGTTTTTGGATGCTCGAAGGTTTTTTTTTTTTTTTTTTTATTGGGTGGGAAAATCATCCTAATGACATCCCCGCTCTTGGGCGGAACGGGAGATAGTGTCAGACTCTCGACTAGATAATATCCACAAGATATGTACCCAAAATATCTAGAGAAAAATGTGTAATGACTCTGATGACGCCATAATCGCGTAAGAGCGGTTGTATGAAAAACAGTGAAAATGTATGTCAAGTTGCATCCCCTTCATAGAAACTCAAACACAAATTCTAACAGAAGTGGTAAATCCGGGTTGATAAGGTTTTTGTTGGTTAACTTTTAATTGCGTTTGTAATTAATTCTGGATTTATGTTAATTAAGTTAAAACTAGATTTTACGATGTATCCTTTACGTATCTGATATAGTTCTAATAGCAAAGAATGTAGGTAACTGATCTGTAGGAAACACTCAATCAGTGGATAACAGTAATAGAACGCAATGGGTTACACATAAGCTAGAATAAGCCTACCAACAATTAAAAATACTGGGCAAATGCGAGTCGGACTCACGCACTGAGGGTTCGATACAAACTTACCTTTGAAAACAGTTCGATTCCTGAATAGAGTTACAAAGATTTTTCCGAATCACGAAAAAAGTTCTTTTCGTGACATAACTACAAATTTACAATTTTCTGATTTTTTCCTATACTTGTGATATGAGACCTTGCTTCATGCCAAATTTCAGGTCTATGAATTTTGATTCCCTGTCGAAATACACATTGTTTGCGACAAACTTCCGTTTTTTTTTCTTTAACTCAAAGTTGATTTTTTCACAGCTTCAAAGGACCGCAGACCTTAATATATGGTTTTAATTTCAACTCAATACCTCCACGCGTTCTTTCGAGGTACGGAACCCTAAAAAAACCGAATATTTAAACTGTGAATACGGAAGGAAAGTAGCAATGGGATGGAGAACATACATACATTACCTAAAGTAGGCAAATTGAATTAATAATAGGAATAAAGACGTAAAATTACGTCAGGTTTCAATGGAGATAATTATCTGGAGTTCTTTGTGGGTTTTTATCCAATGTCCATCAAGATTGAAAGGAAAGTGTACAAAATGTTACTACGACCGACCATGCATGACCATGTGTGTCTTTTCCATGACACTCTGCACATACTGAACAGAGTGTCCTGAAAAAGACACACAAACAACGACTCAATACGAGCAAAATGAAAATACTCAATTGTGCTGGAAGTACAGGCAAACCCGGTTAGACAAAGTTCGAAATAAATACGTCAGAGGATCGTTTAAAATAGCACCTATTGCCGCCGATATCCCCAACTGACTACGAAAAAGGACGACCACTAGTCACGTGGTGTTCCAATAAGCAGAAAAAGAAGTTTCTAATCTGAGCACACAAACAAGTCAGAACAGAACTCTGGTACAGACGTACAAGAAGATATGATCCCAGCTAAACTAAGAAGACAGTTGGACAAAGAAGATAAGCTTATCTTTATACAAAAACTTGACTGATTTTTTTGGTTTGACACATCTTCTGAAAGAGGAAATGTACAAAAATGGCAAAAAACTTTCAAGAGCATTTATAAATTTAAAGAAACTTTTCTTGTCAGACTGACACGGAGCAAGATAAGTAGGTACGGGAAACAATTTAAAACATCTTCGAGATAAAACGCAAAAGAGCTGCTAATTTTCCAATTAGCAACTCAACTTTGTTAATTGCTGAAGTTTCGGGATAACTTTAACACTGAGTATTTTTAAAAAGCTTATAAGGTGGAAACCATAGAAAAAAGCCACAGTATGCTAAAGTAAGTCAGTATATTAATAATTCGCGGCATAACGAAAAATCTCTTGAATGTAATTGTGTTAGGAGATTTAAATCTCCGTGTTTTGTTTCGACTGTCGTGTGAACGACTTCTCTTTAATAGCAGTACTAGAATCACACTGTATGACTTCACAGTTTTACCTCAACGTCTTTCACTGTCTTTCTCTCGCTTTGTACCGAGACCGGGTGATGGACGTTTTGATTAACTAATCATGTTCGACTGCATTTGCAATATCCCCCATTTAATGATATTACTATGTAAATAATAATTATTATTATTTATTGTAACAAATTTTTTGTAAACGTCAGAAGTCTGCACTCGGGGTCTGCTAGCGAGCAATGGAACGGAACTGATATTCAGGGTCAAAAGAACAGATCGCATAAGGAACAGTATACTTCGTTACAAAACACAAATTGCAGACGTAGGCAATTAAGCCACCAAATTAAAATGGATCTGAGCACGTCACATCTGCCGCATGCCGCAACAAAATTAGGCAAAGTCAACCACTGACTGGATTCCGAAGCAGGAGCCGGCGACGTGGTAGACCCAGAAGGAGATGGCATGAAAATTTGGATTAAAGATTGGCCAGAAGTGGCTGGATGCGCATATACTACTATAATTTTGTGGACTGTATTTTGTGGGTTATCGTTAATCAGATATGTACTTGACACCTTACCGTATATGATGGATTACAGATGGAGCCGTTTCAGAATTAGGAAAAATAGAGAAACAGCTCGAAGTGAAAAGGAATGCACTAGCCTTTGAACTCGGAGATTCCACGTGTCAGCTGGCAAGCGTTCACTGGGTTTTGCAACTCCTTAGATCCAGTGGCGGTTATTCACTAAACACTGCATTAATCACAAAGCACAAATTGTTAGCGTTTCTAGTCTTTGTAAGCGGATAAGTTCAATAATAATATATTTTTTTTAAAACTTGATAAAAAATAGTCACACACCATAGTTTTGCCATCGACACGCTAAAAAGATGTTGAAGAAAAGAAAGAAACAAAAAAACTTTCAATTATAAATGTGAATACTACATAACCGCGGCATAAAAATTTAGAAAAAGTTTGAAAGAGGTGCCAGTGACAGAAAAGTTTCACATGACCGTACCAAAACAGTCATGTGAAAAGAAGGGGTGAATAGCATGTAAAAGATGGGAAAAACAAAGGAAAGAACAAGAAAGGAGATTTGCATGTTTTATGAATTCATATGAATTAGGCATTAGGATATTAAGAAGATTAAAATATCTCACTTCTCTTTTCTGTTTAAATCTTCAAACTAAATGTTCACTATAATAGGCAAATGTGAATCATTGTATCGAAATTTTTAGTTTCTTTAAGAAACGTGACACGTAATAATTATATTTTGAGTAGGTTTTATACAACATTATTTTTAGTATATGCAAAATCTGAATATAGTTTGTTCAGAACCAGTAACTGAATCGATTCCAACAATTTTTACACCATGTTATATTTTTTTCCATAAATATTTAAAAAAAGGTCACAAGTTGGACACCAGTGACACTAAGTACAACACAAATCACGTTAGGTTATAATGAACATTAGATACTAACGCACAGCTAGATGCGGGAGTAAAACAACCCCTCAGTCGCCTGGGTGGCCCGGTGATCTTTTATTTGTGCGGCCAAACAGGTAAAATAACAAACTTCAACTTCATGATTTTTCATCGTACAGTTATGAAATTTTGTACCCGGATTCTTTACATAAAAATACCAGACACGTGTTTCGGGTTTCGCATATACTAAAACTAAATATTGTGTATATCTTTTTATAACAAAAATAGTATGTTTAGTTTAACCTAAAGTGAGTAAGCACTTAATAAACTAGTGCGCCTTACCATCAATGACGGCATCTCTGCTTACCATCAGGTGGTAACGCAGTCAAGCACTGGTTTATATCAATAAAAAAAAACCTATATTTTACTAACTGTTTGATGACTAGCGAACATCAATCTCGTACACGTATTTCAACTATAGAACTAGTCAACCTCACCAAATATGTCGCCATTTCTGCTTGCAAATACAGCAATTCAGTCTATTGCTCTGTGACGTCATGCATCGTTGGCTCTTCTCGCATACTGCAAGATAATTGTATTATAAGCTCCAACAGTATCTTGTGAAATTGAGATCTCTGCTTGAAGAGGTAATCTAAAACTTGTAGATTTAATATCGAGTTTCAATCTAAGTATGAACTCTAAAATGGTTATTTAGATAGAAATAGGTTGAAGTTGTTAAAAAGACACATTATAAAAGGAATTGTGATTCAAAGTAATGTATACAGATATATTACTGATTGAATAAGTGCCTACGAGTATGTATCCAGGAGTCTAAAGTCAAGTTTTTTAGGAAAGGAAATGCTACTTAAAAATGACCACAACCTTGAACAGCTCATCGTAACTGCAGATGGCAAACGACCAAGAGGCCGCAGCCCAGAAAGATGGGTATATCAGGTCTGCTCCATAC
The DNA here is from genome assembly GCA_949316375.1 of Mythimna vitellina. NCBI lineage: Eukaryota > Metazoa > Arthropoda > Insecta > Lepidoptera > Noctuidae > Mythimna > Mythimna vitellina. The sequence goes on along the minus strand of OX438703.1, from coordinate 6,936,173 downwards.
TGGACACCCAATTGTAAGTCGCACTTCATGACGCCAAGAACCGTCAAAGATTCATTTATTACTTTTGAGATAGCGGTCATGCGTAAACTTATCAAGAATTAAAAAAAAAAGATAGCGATACTCCATTATGCAGTGGGAACTTCACGCCCCTCAGTAATGAAGAATACGACTCGAGGAGGAGGAAATGTTGCTTATAATGGCCACTAATTGGTCATGTAATTAAGTTAAAAAAAATTACGTCTATCGTCTTTACGGTTGCGAGCATGTTGGTTTTCTACCGGTTGCATTTCGGGGAGTATGCGTCATCATCGAACCACCAGGCGTACAGCAATGCGCTACCGGTACATGGTGGACATCCCACCTATAAGTTACTTTACGTTTTGGGAACACATTCATAGTGCGTACAGCTAAGGAGTGGAATTCCTTGCCGGAATCTGTGTTTCCTGACGGCTACAACCCGGGAATCTATAAATCAAGAGTGAATAGGTTACTTCTAGGTAAGCGCGCGCCATCGTCGCTTTCCATCAGGTGAGATAGCGGCCAAGCGCGAACCTATCAAGAATTAAATAAAAAGAAAAATGGTTACTCTCACAAGGTGGACCGATGGCCTAATGAGGGTCTCGGGAATCTGATGATCAGGGGCATTCGTCGTGTTCGATAATGATGATTAATTTTTTGAGTACTAATTATTTTTGGTTTTGTTTGTAAATTATCTTTTACGTGAGCAATATTCGTGATATTGCAACGTGAATGGAATTCACAAAATATTCATCAGCAGTATCTGCAAAATATTCAAAGAGGTGTGATCAATTTGGCTTTGCATGTGAACTAAAGCCAGCGCCACCGGGATGGATTGCTGAATTAAATTATTTTTATAGCTCATACATATATTCCGGCTATTCTTAATTTACCTGGCGAATTGAATGTTGAATGTATTGCATGTATTTATTAAAAAAATACTTTATTCTGTCACCGTACTAGTTTGCAATAAATTTATTTTTAACCGACTTCAAAAAAAGAAAGAGGTTCTGAAATCAATTATATTTTTTTGTTGTTTTTTTTGGGACCTTAGCTATCTGTCATTTATAAAGCGACTTAGAAAATTCCAGATAGGATACACTTCCAGATTATGAGTATTTGCTCATTTCGAATCACAAACAATCAGAGAAAAACAAACAATTTTTTTAAAGAAAGTGAATATGACTTTAACGATATTTTGAATGTGTACCAAGACTGCGACCCGAGCACAGAATCTCATATAACATGACTAAGGTTGTACATTTTGTGACTACCCGCAAATTGTATCTAGGAATCGCTCCTGCTAGACCCTTACAGTTTTTCTGACATCTCTTTGAGGTGCTCGTGGAATACTACGCGCCGTCGATAACTTGGGTTCGGTCCGACAGGCTGACACGCTATTACTAACTCCCTTTTTTCTTTTATATCACTCTTCACACAATCTATTCATCTTTTCTTAGTCTTCCCTCTCACTCTCCATTCACCTATTGTTGTTGGAAATAACCCTTCTGTTTGAAGAAAATGCTAATAAGTACGTAATATTGGGTCTTTAACTATGAAATTGACGTTTTTTAAAACGGGTTGCTTTGAAGTATTGCTTTATATCTTTGGATTTACTTGGAATTATAAGTTCGAATAAACTTTTTATTAAAGGTACGTTATTGTTTTTCCGAAATTAGGTATTTGTTGGATTCTTTGTGTTTTGAATTTTCTGTAATATGATGTTCTTGATGGTTATCATTTAAGTTAATAAAAAAAATAATTTTCAACTTTGCATTTCAAAGGGCAAGCAATATCAATTACGTATACCTACGATTTTCTTCTAACAAAAGAACTTTGTGTTCTTGGTTTTGTCTTGTTAACGCCCTAAGGAGAAAAGTTATTCGTAAGATAAAATTTCCCACTTGAAAGTGATTGAAACAAAAATAAACATCCTATTTATTAGCAGTTTTAAGTACGTATACATCATCACTATTGCATATCGCTTGAGACACATTGTTTCACAAAATAATGCGAGTTTTTTTATATTTCATACAAAATAGTTACAGGTGCTTTTTATTTAGGTGGGAAATGACAAATCCCGCTCTTGGGCGGACCGGGAGATAGTGTCAGACTTTCACTGACTAAAAACCCATTCCTGTTCCATCGTTACCTTCGTCTTCGGGCCCTGGGTTTCGTTTTCACATTACCCATGGCCCCAGAAGTCTTCGACCCTGCTGGGCCCTTACGATTTGCTGACATCTCCCTGGGGCGCGCGTGAAACAATACGCGCCGTGGACGACTTGGGCTCGGTCCAGACGGTTACTGGACGGTCGGACGGCGGGTTACCCATTGCTCGCCGTCCGCAAGCCCGTGCCTGCGGTGGCCGGAAATCGGGATCGGAATCCCGGCGGCGGTCGGGGCGTGAGGACCGTTGCCTCACGCGATCGGCCGCCTCCTTTGCTAGCATTACTGCTTGCGATATAACAGAAAATTTAAAACACAAAGAAACCAATAAATAACTAATTTTGAAAAAAGGATAACGTACCTTTAGTATAAAGTTTATTTAAACTTATAATTCCAAGTCAATCTAAAGTTATAACAGTTCAAAGCAACCCGTTTTAAAAACGGCAATTTCATACTTTAACCCCTATTATTACAATGGTAACAGAAATGTCCAAATATGGTTTGTAAATAAAGGAACTTATGGAACAATAATTGGACAATAGAACTCGCACGCTCCACTGTCTGTTATGTGACTAAATGTAAAATAACGGCCAGAGAGTATGTTAGCGATAATCGTTATGATACAGACAAGACAGTTCTCTTGATGATAATACTGTTGGGTTAGTTTATGATGTCATCAGTATAGTTCAGGGTGAGTGAGCAAATTAAGTGTCTATTTTAAACGTACGTTTTTTACTTTATACGTATGTAGATAATTATATTTCCCCTCTATTTATTTATTACTGTTATTTCCATTTATGACTTTGTCCCAAAAAAAAATATTTAAATTTATTTTACTTAAATCTATTGGTACACAATACCGTTGCCGATGTCTGTTAGTCGATAACGTCGCCGGCCCACGCTAAAAACCGGCGCTGTGGACTCGTTGAATTTTGTGTGTGTATTTTTTTTTTTTAAACTAATTAATACGAAAGTGCTATCAGAAGTTTGGTGGCACTTTCATATTTAAATTAGTTTTCATCATATCGACACTTAAAAGGCAAAAAATACTAAGCGACATTGAGTAAACTTTACAGGAGAGAGATTTTGATTTTAAAGAAAGTCGGATTTAGATTTATTATTAAAAAGCCGACTACATCGTCATTAAAAAAAAAAACTAAAAATTTTGTCTTTAAATCTCTCTTCCGTAAAGTTTACTCAATGTCGCTTAGTAATTTTTGCCTTTCAAGCGTCGATATGAAATAGAAAAATATTGTCATAATTATGTCGATTTCGCTGTACGCAATTAATATTGTAGACAGATTAAAATTTCCTTAAATTTAAACAATCGGCTGAAAAGTGCAGCGATCAATAAGTTGTTCTCTTCAAAGTAAATCAGGCAGCACAACTTTGAGAAACTCAAGAATAAAACTTAATTCGCATTTTCTAATTAGATCTCAAGAATCAAGTCGACTCCGCTCTCCATTTGAATACAACTTTATAAATCAAGAAAAGCGAGAAAGGGAGGCTTTATAGAGCTTATTCAAAGCGCGGTGCATTGTATTCCCTGGAGTTTATTCATTGGAAAACCATTTATACGACCTGTTTTCTATTTTTAAGGTTCCGTACCTCCAAAAGAAAAAACGGAACCCTTATAGGATCACTTAGGTGTCCGTCCGTCTGTCTGTCTGTCTGTCAAGACCCTTTATCTCGGGAACACCTATAGGTATCGAGTTGAAATTAAAACCATATTCTCAAGTCTGCGGTCCCTTGAAGCTGTGAAAAAATCAAACTTTTGAGTTAACGAAAGAAAAGATACGGCCGTTTATGTCGCAAAAAACAAAATTCATAAGGTACTTCCCGTTGACCTTAAATCCTGAAATTTGGCATGAAGCATGAGACTATATAGAGACTATGCTATGAGACCTTAGCACAAGTATAGGAAAAAGTCTGAAAATTAAAAATTTATAGTTACACAAAAAAATGTTTTTTTTTGTGGAGCATTTGTTGTAATATATACTTTTTCTTTCTAACACATTGCTTTTGCAATATTTTTTTTATTTATTATTATTTATTTTGATCATTTATTAATAATTGTATTTTTTTATTTTACTTGCTTTTATTTATATAGCCTCTTCTTTATAATGTGAATGTGAGAACACTGTAGACTCCGCGAATTCTTAGGTTCCTTTTTATTATGATTATTTTTATTGTACTTTATAGTACAATATGGACCAGTCTACACTGTTCTTACATAATATCTACATAAGCTGTAACATGGAAATATTGTAACAGCAAATTCTTTTTTAAAAACTTTGTAACCATGGAGTTTCTTGCCGGTTCTTCTCCATAGGAAACGACCAATTTGGAACCGTGCACTAGCTTCTGACGTTTTATAAGTGCCCATGTAGGCCTATGTGAAATAAAAAACTTAGACTTTGACTTTGATTTATAGCTCTATCCCTCTTTCTCGCTCGCATGACTGATATTTTAACAAGTCATGGTAACGCCCTATTATGTTAAAATATCAAGCGTCTCGATCGCATTCAGAGCTCGTGGTAAGACCTCAGATCCGAGCTTGGTTTGGTACCAAATCCTACGCAGAGAAAAATATTGAAAGAAGAAAAAAGAAAGAAAAATAGTTTATTTACGCGAAATGACGCAATCTTAAAACTAGATAAGTAAGATAATCAATTGATAGGGAAGATGTGCGTCACATTCGCGCAAAACGGCCGAATGCTCAGCATAAAGCTGCGGCCTCACGCATAATGCGATGAGCTCACAGCGCTGGTTTTCAGCGTGGGCTGGTGGCGGTGTTGACATAAAGACGAAAGAATGGTGCAGTGTAAAAAAAAAAGATTTGGATAGAAAAATGTAATAAAAATACATATGAATTCTAAATTAAAAAAAGAAAATTAAATAAGTAAATAAGGTGACAAATACATTTATATGAAGTGGCAACACCACGAGGCGCCCGTAGCACAGTACTGTAAGAATCTTCAATGAGATCAATCACAAACTATCCTAATTTTCTACAAAACCACACAGATGAACCTTTTGACAGAATTGTGTCAGTTGAGTGAACTTACTAATTCACCGAGTTGCACTGGGGCGTGCAGAACTGATCTAAATGAATAACGAATTCCTCAGTAGCAGTTAGTAATTGACTCGACTCTCGTTGTTGTACTACAAGCTTAGATTACTGTTGCTTGATGCAGTGAGGGAGTTCCTTCATATTGCTTCTTTTAGGGTTTCGTACCCGAAAAGTAAACCGGGACTCTATTACTAAGAAGACTCCGCTGTCCGTCCGTCTGTCTGTCCGTCTGTCATTAGGGTACATCTCATGAACTGTGATAGTTAGACAGTAGCAATTTTCACAGATGATGAATTTCTGTTGCCGCTATAACAACAAATACTAAAAAACAGAATATAATAAACAACAAACGTGATTTTTTACTACGGATGGTACGGAACCCTTTGTGCGCGAATCCTACTCGCAATTGGCCGGTTTTTTGTTTTGCTAGCTCATTCCTGGGCAAAAAGCCTCCCCAAAGAACTTGCAGGATCTTTCCCACCCTACTACGTATGCTTATGCTCCTGAAAAAAAAGTATCAAGGCAACCACAATGTTGCTATTACCAGATTTTTATTAACATATTGTTTGTATGTTCCACATATATATATATTTATGTATGACATATTATATGGACGAAGGAAACCCTTTTTCCAAACCGGGCCTGGTCTTATGATGGAGTCAGAAGATGGCCATAGGAGCTCGTTAACCAAATGAGATAATGCTATAATATATTTTTTGGTTAGAGAAATGTGATATTACCCAACATGGTGCCTAGGTGGGATCTCAGTCAAGCACCAGATTATAAACTTTAAAAAAAAAATGTTTTTCCAGTAGAGTTACCCATAAGCTAATAATGTTTAATCTGCACATAATAATACGTTGAATTTCTAACTTCAACATGAACAAGATACAGTAATCGAGTGAATTAATAGGTCAACTACGTAGTAGTCAAGTGTAGCGACGTAAATGGGTCAATGAGATGAGATTGCCACTTTTCACGTTACTGATATATCAACTTTTTATCGAGATCGTTTCATAAGCAATTTGTTAAGTATGGAGTCTGCTGCGACACATGTTAATTAAAATTTATGGCTGTTACGACACACTCATTTATTTTCAAGGCAGGAGTAGATAGTAGTTTTAGACAAGGATTAAAAGATCTATGCTTTGTTGTTTTTTTTAGGGTTCCGTACCTCAAAAGGAAAAAACGGAACCCTTATAGGATCACTTTGTTGTCCGTCCGTCTGTCTGTCAAGACGCTTTATGTTGGGAACGCTTGAAGGTATCGAGTTGAAATTAAAACCATATACTCAGGTCTGCGGTCCCTTGAAGCTGTGAAAAATCAAACTTCGTCAAAATATATGTTTTTTGCAACATAAACGGTCGTATCTTTTTTTTTGGTTAACTTACAAGCTTGATTTTTTCACAGCTTCAAGGGGCCGCAGACCTGAGTATATGGTTTTAGTTTCAATTGAATGCCTCTGTGCGTTCCGGGGATAAAGGTCTTGTAGTTTTTGTAATTGTTACATACCTTCAAGAGACCATTAAAAGAATCTTTCTAAGCTTTTTTATAATCAAAGATTTTATCCTTCGGCTGTATTAAGCTTTGTCAACTGCTTAGCTTTGTCTTTGTGATCTATCACGTCGCGTCGTGACCTAGATATTGATTCTGTTCATCATCGAACTAACCAGTAAAACATGTACTTTTTTATTCATAGTTTAATTACATTTTCCAAGATGTTATCGCTATCAGACAAGGACGCACTTGGCATTTAAATTAAACATGTGACCTTTAGTAAGGTCTACATCAGTGCTGTGTTTGAGAATAATAGTATGTGAGTTACGTTATCTGCGTGATAGGATCAAGAAGATTCTAACCTGTCGATTATGTTTAATATGTCACTATGAAATTAGTATTACAGTTTTGAGCCTTTTGGATAGAAACACAACAGCTGTTTGGTTCATATTGTGATCCTAGTGCGCACGTACTTTTTAAAAATATTTCTTGCCGACTGATCAACGCTATAATAGATAAAAAAACTACTCAAAGTAGTTTTTTTATCACCCAATAAATAAAAAAAATAAATTAATTACTAGATTTAATTATGCTACTACTGACTTCTACACTACTATTATAAAGAGGTACTTAAAGTTTGTTTTTTTGTTTGCAGGAGGTAATCTCTGAAAGTACTAGTCCGATTGCTAAAATTTTTTCATCTATATAAAGCTGCTTTATTTCTGAGTGACATAGGCTATATTTTTTGTACGCGGGCAAAGCCGCAGGTAAAAGCTAGTACATAATAAAACCCCCCCCAGTATGCCAGACAACAGTTTCAAAGTGGAGATTTATTTAAGTATTGATTCAAGTTGATAAACAGCAACAGTTAATTACTGGTAACACTCGACGATTATTACGTCACATGCGAGAGTGACCCACGTCGCTCACTCTCAATAAAAAAGAATCCAATTAAGTGTAAATAATGAAGGTATTATCCTAACTGCTACATCTGTACGTGTAATTACACTGATATAGGACAGTAGGACTATATGCCATTTAATTTTCTGGGTTGCTGTAATCACAATATCGCATTGGGTACGTTGGCATACCAATATTATGGCGGCAAAAGAGGATTTACCGTCACGATTTTGATAGATTACAGGAGTGACTAGAGAGGCGCCACGGCTTCCTCATTTGCAGATCCAGATTCTCACCGGAAAACACCAGTTTGCGATGTTCCTGTTTCAGATTCAAACAGAAGAAATGCTCGGGTGTCACCGTTATGCGCATCGCCTGAAGCACTAAGTGAAAGTCAACCGCGCTTGAAGCACGGCCGAGTCAGCAAAACTGAAAGGGCTCAGTAGGGCCGCAATGCCTACTAGAGCTGCATTAACATTTGAAAGACTTACCCTACGGTAAGCCCTAGAATGTAAAAAAATAAATGGAGGAACAGAGGTAAGTTTCAGCTAGTAAAAGTCTCGTCGTTCGACTCAGAGTGGGAGAAGAGAAATTATGTAAAAAAACTTCTGACGATTTATAAGTGCCCATGAAATATTAAGTGAAATAAATATTTTTAACTAGCATCTGCCAACGGCTTTGCCCGCTTGAAAGCAGGTTTTTCCATGCAATCTTTGGAACCTTGTTTCACCCAAAAATTCACGCCCTAAGTGAATTTTTGGAATCCTTCTCTTAGTGCTCGCCTTCGTCATGAAACCTTGTGCGAAATTTCTCGCTCCTAGTCCCGGTCGTTTCGGCTGTGCGTTCATATGTCAGTCAGTCAGTTTCTCCTTATATGTGTATAGATTCAACTGAATTGTTTTATGTTATGTTTGAACTGTTTTGTGGTGCTAACTTAATAAACATACATTCCTATTATAGCGTCTCACGTGATTAAATAGTTCACTTCTCGCCATCATTGAAATTCAAATCGTGTTCGAAACACAAATACCGTACACTTGAGCAGTGCTACTAATCAGCAAAGTGTTGTCTAGTAGACACGCTGTCATCACTTGATGTTACAGTCTTAGATTTACGTGATATATTAAAAAAAAAATAACCGACTTTCTTTAAAAAAAAACTAAGTCTGTGTTTCTCGGTATTTGTTTTGTCGCTACAGTTTTGTATTTAACACCGTCTTCCGAAATTAAAGTTATTTTGATCCTTTTAGTATTTTTTTTTTTGTGAAGTCATTATTTTTTTTTTAAATGTTCTTTATTTCACACTTTTTAGTTGCGATACACTTATAACCAGAGTGCCTTATTTCTCATGACAATTCCAATTAACCCAAACACTGCTAGGTTAATTTTTTTTATTATGAAGTTCCTGTGTCTACCTTCCACTTTCCGGCTCCATCGTCAGATCAGTCGATAGTACCTTATAGCCAAAGTGCATCGCATAATAATTCTAATAAGTCCAAACAAAACTAGGATACATTGATTAATTACAGAGTTCCGGTGCTTATCTTCTGGCTCCATCATCATCATCAGGTCATTTCGATGATATTATATTCAACATTCAGAACCATTTAGTTATTTCTATTGTCATAGTCGCTTAACTATCTTCATTGTGATATATATATATGTGAGTATGAAGATCCATTGGCCATTTCTGTTCTTCTTCATCAGTCATTAGTAACATTTTTGAGATTTAAAATAAAATAAAAAAATCACTACCTCTAAAACTAAACTTTACTTTGATGTACCTACGTAAATTTGAATTACGAGTAACTTGATGTGTTTTTTTTAAATAATGGTTTTGACGTTCCAAATTCAAATTTCATTACTTTCTAAGGAACGGCCATACTACATTACATCCTTACGGATAAAATTACTTCCTTTGATGATGGTTATAAGACAAATTTAAGGATACTATCGAGAAGATGGTGTAAAAACACATTAAATGCACGAATCCTCCACTAAATGGTTTTTTTTTTTCAGGTGGGAAAATCATCTTATGACAAATCCCACACTTGGGCGGAGCGAGAGATAGTGCCAACCAACCCACTCCTGTTCCTTCTTTGCCTTCATCCCGGGGCCCCGGGCTTCGCTTTCACACTACCCGTGGACCACTAAAAGGTAGCATCCACAATTTATCAAAGTTTCAATTGGTGGCCACAATTAGTGAATTCCTATCTGACCCTTTTGTTTTAAACAGACATAAAAGCTCGTGCCAACATGCCACAGGATTATCGTCTATTCTTAAAATATTCAAACATTCTCAACTATAAGTGTTATTCAGTTATTTACGATTATTGTGAGAGCACTTCCATTAATGAGGTCACGTTCTATGTAGAATTGTGATAGACTTCGGAGTACAATGTAAGTTAGAAGATATTGAATTTGCAAAACCTTAGAGACCTTTCAACTTTGGCTTTAGGGTTGTCTAAGGCTTTGTCAAATCCCTCACGCATAAGAAACCTTCTCTCATTCAACACATTCAAAACCCAGCTTAGTCATTATTGAATCGCCAACCAGACATTACTCGAAAAATGAAAGCGTTGGGTGGGTCAAGTTTCGTGTAGTTTTGATGTCTGTCAATCTACTTTTAAAGTCGATCGAATAAAGTCGTTTTAAATGTAAACAAATGTCGATCAAAACCATTCTGTGAAAATTTCGTCTAACTGGTGACAGACAAACGGTTATGTGATGGATGTTGTCGAACCTAAATTAGTATTTAATTAAGTTGTAATTATTGTTAAATATAATTTATTTAAAATATTAGTAATTAAGTTAAAATTATTGTAAAATCTATGGATACAAAGGCGGTCTTATCGCTGACAGCGATATCTACCAGACAACCTTAGGGTGGAATGTAAGAATTTGAAATATAAAAAGGGGGTAGTCTGCGATGTATATGACCGTTTAAATGATACCTTTTTTTTCGCATTTTTTTTATTATTTTGGTCTGTATGTCTGTTTGTTCTAGCTAATTTCGAAAACTTCTGGATCGATTTTGACGGTACTTTTACTATTTCTTTTTAGAAAAAACATTCAAGATTCTACGTAAAAAAACATCTTGAAATTGTAACCAAGTGCGATTGTGCTGTTTTGTTTATAAGTCTAACACGGACAAAATCGCGGGCACCAGCTAGTACTATTACTACAGTTTAACTCTTTTAATTTGTCCAATATCTTTCGGGTTCCGTTGATTGTTACAATTCGGAAACAGTACCCTTAAAACGCACTTAGCAGACGCGTGTCTCAGATATGCATGAAAAGGATCGATACAAATGTAGGACGTCCATGCAGATGTGGCCCGCTTCATGTGAGCTCGTTTGTAAGAAGAGATTGCCATTCCATCTCAAGCGAATGAATGTGCGAGTTACGTAGGCAAGTCCCGTACTATTATGCCACACGCGATGTGATTTTGATTTAGTGCACCAGAAGATTACACTTAATCTTCTAGAAGAAATGGATATTGTGAGCCTTTAGTGCATCGGACTGTAATAACGGTACAATTGGAACGTGTACAGGGTATTAGGTACTATCCACTCTTAAAGTTAGCACTAACACAATTAAAATAATAAGGGCCAAATAATAAGAATTTAACTAAAGGGTCTTTTCAGGTAAGAAATCTACAGATAAGTTCATCTGCGAGAGGTTGAAGCGAGATATGGAGTATCAGACTTTTACTGACTAAAACCCAGCTATGTATATGAATTTACCTTTTGCGTTAGAGGGCTTTTTTGAGGTAGGAAATCAGCCAATGACTTCTCCTGTTCTAGAGTGGAATGGGAGGGAGTGTCAGACTTTTACTGAATAAACCTACACCTGTGTCTTTCAGTTATTTTTTGGGGTCTAGGAGTTTTCTTTTCAGAAAATCCCCGTCGCACTAGCGGGCATAGATCTTGCTCACCTTAAATTTTTGTTCACGACATCTATTCGACAGACTTTTACTGACCAAGGGCCCGATCACGACCTTGCCGCTGTTAGCGGCAGCTAAGCACGGCAGCGACAAACGTTAAGAACAAAAGTATGAAAATGAAGCACGCCACGAGACGCCGCACATAGAGGCGCGTATTCACCTACCGATGCCGCCCGGCTCGCCGCGCCGCTTGCCGCTAATACCGAAGTCGTGAATGGACCGTAAAACCCACCTGGTTATCTTCAGTTATCTTTGCGTTCCAGAATCATGGTCACTTCATCGAATATTCCCGCAGCCTTAGCAGGCATCAGCTCTATTGGGCCCCATCCGTTTTGCTAACATCTCTTTGAGATGCCCGTGGAATACAACGCTACATTGTCTCGGACTTGGTCAATACCGGATGGCCCAACAGTGAACTACACGTTGCTTGTTTTGGGGAAGGCTACGAGCCTTCTGGGACACGTTGAGCTTGCGGGCCGGCTACTGGCTTATCAACAGGGCTTCTGTTCAAATATTTAATTAAGATTATCGAACTGAATAAAACAAGTTAAGTCGGCTGAAGCTCAAGATAATTATTACGAGTTTTGAGCAAGAGAAGCCGAGCACGAGCGGAGTATGAGCCGGGCTCACAATCGCGTAGTGTAAACTGTATCTAGAGTAACCAATCACGACCGACACGACACGAATTTGAGCACGTGCTACGCTCGTGCTTCACTCGTATTAGGCTTCTCTAGCGTAGATCCACCTTTAGACCATCGCAAAAGTATCCCACAGATATACTAACTAACTTTTGTAAATTGTAAATACTCATTACTTATAAAACCTTAAATATTAATTAAGCTATACTAAAACCTAACTATGTAGTCAGGGATCAAAAGTGCAGCTACCAATGCTGAAGTGTTTAAAATTCTTTGTTGTAGAAATTCACAACAACATTTATTCAATACTTTAGATCCTATGCTTCCAATTAAATCAGTCATGAAACATTGATCATCTTCTACAAAGAAATTGTAGACATTTTAGCATTGGTAAAATGGGTTGGAGGAACTGCACTATTGAACCCTGACTGTACATAAATATAATACAAAAACACAAAGTACACTCTGGCGTCGAAATACTTCTCCTCATCGCTGTCATCCGGAAATATGCCCAGAAGACTGGCAGCTTTGCCGCGTTGAATGGCAATGCTAATTCTTTGGGCGAAGAACATACCAGCCCTCTGGTCACGCAAAGTGTCGATCAGTCAGCGTGAAATTTCCTTAAAAAGGAGACGCGCACTCGGACCCCATGACTTTTAGCTTTCTTCGTAATTAAATACAAAAGATCTAAACTCACAAGTGAGACTTGGAATTCAAACGCTTACAGAAAATACTACCCAAACTGTTTCTTGAATTTAATTCAGTAATTTCGTTCAATCTCATTCACTGGCTGTTTCTAAAGTAATTGCTTTCTATTCCATTAGGATGATGATTTGACTGAAAAGAATTGAAAAGAAAGCAAGGATAATCGTGGTACAGAAAATCTTTATCTAAAAATAAAATTGATGTGTCTGTTTGTAATATCAAAATACATTGCCCATGTTACGTTCGTTTTTCAAATGTTTAACTTGTCCATATTATGATGTCTATACATATAATAAAACAGTAAAATTCTTTTGTGATAGTATTAATTGGCGCAAAAACTACTGAACCGATCCTGTTCAAATTTTGCATACATAATCCTTATAGGTCAGGGCAACTGATAGGCTATAAACTATCACGCTATTTGCTATGTGGGGTGAGCAATAATCCAAAATGTAGGTATTGAACGACATTTGCCGCGAGTTCAATTCCCAGCTACAGTTAAAAATTTTGACATTATTTTGTCTTATTTTTTTGTATTAAAATAACTTTTACCATTTTTTCAAAATAAAATTGACATTTCTATTCGATATCTTCTAAATATTTTGTAAAAACTAATCAAAACACATAATAAAATCAAAGCGACGAGTAAAATCACGTACTATAATGTTACATTATTCCATTTAGCTGCAAATTTAACTTCTAAAACGAAAATCATCACGCTATCATCGTTAGGGAGCCAACCAGTCAATTATGACGTTTATATAAGAACGTCTATTTTATAGTTTATTCATCGAAGACCGCAGCACAGTGGTTTCGTAACTAGACTTTCATGTAATGTGAAGGTGGTTCAAATCCCATACGGCTCTCTTAGGAGAAATTTTTGTTCTATTTTGACATCGTGAATAAGATTTTTTTTATATATTTTTGCATGCCTACAATTTTTTTTTTATAAATATACGTATATAATATATCTGTAGAAATTTTTAGTGAAGTGCGTATTATTAATTTTAGAAATCGATGTAGATAACTTTTATGCATTTAAATTGTGTGGAACTTGATAATTATCTTACTTAGGCTTTGTTTCATCGCAATGAAACAACGCATATGAAAGACAAACGATATGAAATCAAAGTTTTCGAGAAGTAAAATATGACACCATAAGCAATTCAGATACTCGCAACGCCATCTAAAGACTCAAAGTAGAAATAATGATGACAATGACGGTTGAACTTCATATTAAATTTGATAGATGGCATTGCGTATTTTACGTAATTTTCTGAGTGGCAGAAGAATGGCCATCGCCCACGTTTACAGTTATGGTTAAACTGGTGTAAGACGGAGGCATTTTTAACAATCCTACTGCTTATTTTTATTATTTTTTCCCATTATTGTAGCAAGCTAATTGACCGTGATTATTCAAGGGATACCATCCAAAGACGATAAAAGTAAATACCTATATGTATTTAATTATTCGCTTTAAAATAACACGGCCACATTTTCGGAAGGGGTTACAGGGTACCTTGCGTTGGATGGTCCTCAGGTGGACCGATGACCTGGTGAGGGTCGCGGGAATCCGATGGATGAGAGACTCACAGGACCGGTCATTATAGCGACACTTGGGGAGGTTTATGTCCAGCAGTGGACGTCTTTCGGCTGAAATAATAATGATGATGATGGCACCTTTTTTCTTTTTTTAAGGGTGGAAATCATCCAATGACTTCTCCCGCTCTGGTTGGAGCGGGAGGACGTGTCAATCTTTTACTGACTAAAACTACACCTGTGTCTATCACTACGCGCTGTTGAGGATTGGGCTCGATCCGGTCAACTACAGGACGGCTAGCTACCCATTGCTCGACGTCTGGAAGCCCGCGTCTACCGTGATTGGTAGTCAGGGTCGGAATCTCAGCTCGGCGTGAGGCCGTTCGTTCCCTAACGCGTGCGGCCTCCGCCTTCGCTAGCATTAAGGCTTTGCAGAAGGAGGCGAACGCCTGCCATGACTCCTCGCTCTGGATCAGAGCCCGGCGCGAGAGGTCACTGACGCCGATTACCTCCACGAGGACACGGCGGTGCTCCGCCCTTGCAGGGCACATCTCCACTGTGTCCTCCGGCATGATGGCACCTTGCGGATTAATAATGGTGTGTTTTATTATTTACAGTCACTGCTTCATATAAAACGGGATCGAATGTGTTTTTCTGATCACAGTTCGACAACGTATAATGTATCTCAGATTCCTTGCAGCCTTACGTCGATATTTGGACGTTACCTCTTTGCAATGAGTGGTGACCAACACTGGAACAACCCTCTAAGGGAGGCCAGTCTCAGGGATAACACTTATCGGCTGCTACATATGTTAACCGTTATTTCATTGTTTTATGGATAAGCTCAGGACTGTTGTGGGTGTTTCGAACGGTTTCTGTTCTGGGTTCAGTTGAAAGTACCCTGATATTACCATTTTGTGAATCGCCTGGAGGACTCGGTGTAGCATGCGGTGGAGGTCTATCCATCTTGAGTGAACTGTCGTGTCCTCATAGAGGCAATCGGTGTCAGTAATTTCTCGGTTGGGCCATCAATATGCGAGTTCGATTGAACGGGGATACACGCGCACAAGTTTTCGCCGTAGTTCATTCATAAGTTGGAGACTCTTAGGTAGTTCCCACTATTGAACAATCATTTGTCTTATATACGGGGATATCAATTAAATACACACCAAAATATCCTAGGTAAATGAACAAGTAATTCTAACGCTTAAAATGATCAAACTGCAATAATCAATGCAAGCATGCTCTCGCAAATTCTTCATAAGTACTGTTGTGGAAGAAGATAGTTGATGATTTATTTATTTATTTATTTAATCCTTTATGCACAAATGTACAGCGGCGGACTTAATGCCTGCCGGATGATGATGGTAGTTTTGGGATTCACTTAAGGCTTTTCACTATCAGTGCACGTTATCCAGCTGAAGGTCGGTGTCCCGATTATGCTCCTTCGTTTACCTCTATCAAAGCTGTCTAACTGCTTAAACTCTTCATTTAAAAGTTATTGAGGCGAAAATTGTTATGGGAGATAACTCTTTCGATCAATCTTGCAGCCCTAGCAGACATCGGCCCTAGAGGGCCCTATCCATTTGCTGAAATCTCTTTGAGTCGCGCGTAGAATACTACGCGCCGTCGATTCAGGACTGCTTTGACCAGACGGCCGGACAGCACCACCGCAATCCCGTGTTTGCAATGGCTGGGAATTGCCTTGCAGCTTTCAACACCCGGAGCGTCCCTTGCAGCGACCGCTGAGGAGTCAGGATGTCCTATCCCTCATAGTTTCAGCCACCTTCTTTGATCGTAGTGCTTCACTGAAGGAGGCTACTGGTTGTCATTTTCTCCACCAATCGCCCCCATAAGGACAAGGCGGCGCCGACTCTCCGACCAAGCGGGACTGACTTCCACCGTATGCTCCATCGTATTCTCCGGGTGATTCGCACAATGGTGAGACCCGAGTGTTTCTTCCCGCTGAATTCGACACAGATACCTTCCGAAACACCCACAACCGGTGAGTCCTGCACAAAAAGAGGATGCCGTGACGCCTCTGTAGACACTTCTCAAAGACAGGCATTACCGCTGCGATTTGATTGTGGCGTGCTCACTGTGGCGAGGGGTTAAAATCATACAATGTTGTTTTACCAGAACATAAACCAGAAACATACATATGCCTATGCATACATATGCCTTTTCCCTTGGGGTAGGCAGAAATGACAATTGCTACGACCCATACATGCTCTTTCTATTCAGTGACGGTCATACATCTGGATCTGGACGAGTACATAACATGTTTCCTGAAGGTAATTTGCGTTTTTAACCGACTTCTAAAAAAGGAGGAGGTTCTCAATTCGGATATTTTTACCTTTAACCGTTTTATGTTAAAGTACAATAAATTATTGCGATGCTTTCGGAATGAAATGCAAGCACAGAGTGATTGTACAGTTTTACGAACTTAACGCAGACGAAGTCGCGGGCAACAGCTAGTATACAATATAGTACATAGTAAATAAACACTCTCTTACTAAATGCATATGATAATACTCGTACATTTAATACCTATTTGTATCTTACAAAAAAACAATGTTCTGGTTAATCTCCAAAACAACAGGACCGATTTGACCGAACTTTCACTGGTAGATAGCTGATGTTATGAGGAGTAACTTAAGCTTTTATTGAAGAGAAAAAATAGCATGGCATAGTCGGCCTTATAATGTTCCCACTGTTGGGACTCAGGCCTCGCGGCCGCATTGGGCGCGGGCCCAATGCGGGTTGGTGGATATCACATGTCTTCGAATTTTTGATTCTTGGACATGCCGGTTTCCTCACGATGTTTTTCTTCACCGTTTTGAGAGCAGTGGTGATGAAATAAATTACGCAAAGTAATGCGCCTGGTTGGGTTTGAAGCCGTGATCTTTAACTCGTAAGTCGGGGCCGTTATCACTTGACCACCACTGCTCCCTGAACCTGCACTGAAAAAAATAGGGCTCCACGCAAAAAACACTTTTTAAAATTGTGACAAAACGGCATTATATTGTTTTACGAGTCTGACGTGGTCAAAGTCGTGGACAGCCACAAGTTAAGAATAAAAATTATCATATTATTTTATTAAAGGTTAATACAGACACTCACCAAACAAACCAAAATAAACACCAAAGAAAAGATGGATGGATTGTGTGAAGAGTGATATGAAAGAAAAGGAAGTTAGTGATAGCATGACGAGTAACAGGGCAGAGTGGAAGAAAAAAACGTGTTGCGCCGACCCCAAATAATACGGGATAAGGGCAGGAAGATGATGATGACAGACACTCAATATTAACAACTCCTGTCTCGCGGTCGTTACAAAGTAACGATGGCGAGATGTCTATATATAACACCTCGCTATAAACATTGAATCCTTTTTAAGAACACGTAAAGTATGCTCTCTACGTAAGAACCGTCACACTTGATACATGTACGTGACAGTTTATCACGCGCTAGAGAACCAAGCCACAAGATTCGGTACACTGAAGTGGCAGTGGGTAGAGCACATAACTCGCAGAACAAGATGGTCGATCGGGCCGTAAAGTTCTGGAGTGTCGATCGTGTACTGAAAGATGCAGTGTTGGTAGGCCTCCGTGAAGGTGGGTCGATGACCTGATAAGGGTCGAGGTCCCGGTTATTGTGGTGACATTTGGGAGAGGTCTACGTCCAAGAATAGATGTATTTTGGCTGAAATTATGATGATTATGACGATGAACTTTTTTCAACTACTGGATATTATTTAAGTTAGTTCTGCAATTGATTATGTGGAAGAGAACCGGTTTGATGGCCTTCATCACCTTTTTGGTGTTCTGCGAGTGGTAGAGAGATGTTGAGGTAGGTAGGTGCCTCCTTTTTTTTGAGTTCCGTACAAGTACGGAACCCTAAAGGAAAAAAACAGAACCCTTGTCATTATTATCACTTTGTTGTCCGTCCGTCTGTCGGATTCAGAGCGGATTTTCCGAAATTAACCCCTTAAGGGGTTAATTTTGGAAAGGGGTTCTTAGGGAATGACTACTAGGTCATCGGAAAACTTGAGACTGGAGATGCCAAGCCACTCCACCAATTTATATGACAAGTCGTTTGTAATTCTTGCAGTGCAGCTGTGGAATGCTTTGCCCATGTAAGTAAGGCAAGCTTAAACACTGTCAATTTTCAAAAATATGGTTAAGAATCACTACCTTTCCTCTTTGACGTCATTAAATACAGTATTATTTTCTCTGCTTTCATTATATCGTTTGTATTAAATGTATTTTATAAGTTATGTATTGCATATATATAAATAGTACACCACGCACTACCTGTGTATCTTTTTCTCCTTCTCTGACAAATCCATCCAAAGGTTGTCTGTAAAAAATC
Source organism: Mythimna vitellina (assembly GCA_949316375.1). Classification (NCBI taxonomy): domain Eukaryota; kingdom Metazoa; phylum Arthropoda; class Insecta; order Lepidoptera; family Noctuidae; genus Mythimna; species Mythimna vitellina. The sequence continues at coordinate 6,917,321 of OX438703.1, read as the reverse complement.
GCTTTTAGCGATAAAACCGCCCATTGTGACACCCTATTAATTTTAAGTTCATATTGTAATTTTATTATTGGTGCATAATAAAGAATATATCTATCTATCTATAAGGGTTCCGTTTTTTTTTTCTTTTGGGGTACGAAACCCTAAAAACAAAAAAAGAAACAAACTTTATCTCTTTATAGTAATATATTAGTGTAAATATGCGGTCGCTTTTCGTCGTCAGTAGTACGTGAAAATCTTCCAAAAGGAATTTTAGCCTGTACACGTTATATTTCGGCTCGATTCATTAGTGAGCCAGTAAACGACTCACTAATTGGCCAATGACTGGGCATAAAGCCGGCTAATTGAAGTCGCTAATATGAGTAGGTAGGGATCTAGTGCATGTTTGCTAGGTACATTATTATTTTATTTCGACTAGCCTGTTGGTCTAGTGGTTAGTGGCCCTGACTGCTGTGCCGGAGGTCGTGAGTTCGATTCCCACCCAGGACAAATGTTTGTGTGATGAGCACAATCATTTGTTCTGTGTCTGGGTGTAATCTATAATATGTTACTTCTAGGTAAGCTCGCTTCATCGTCGACCGCATCGTCGCTTACCATCAAGTGAGATAGCGGTCAAGCGCGAACCTATCAAGAATAAAAAAAAATGTGTGTATTTAGAAATATTTAAGTATGTTTATCAGTTGTCTAGTACTCATAACACAAGCTCTGCTTAGCTTGGGACTAGACGGCGCTGTGTGATAGTTGTGTGAATATTATGTTATTTATATTATGATATATTTAATGTTCCGAAATTCTGATGGTATCTTAGAGGGTGTCTTTAAGTTAGGAACGTATAAAGAATCTGCGCAATCTATATATATAAAAGCGAAATACCACTCACTGATTAATCACGAAATCTCAGAAACTATCACACTTACAAAATTAAAATTGGCAGGTAGGTTCCTTACATTAAAGTACTTCCCGTTGTCCTAGAATCCTGAAATTCGGCATGAAGCAAATTTCGGAAATTGAACTGTTTTCATAAGTAAGTTTGTACGGAACCTTCAGTGCGCGAGTCCGACTCACACTTGCCCGGTTTTTTTTTTGTAAAAGGTAATCTCTGAAAGTACTGGTCCGATAGCTAAATTTTTATCACCGATAGAAAGCTGCTTTATTCCTGAGTGACATAGGCTATATTTTATTTACGCGGGCGAAGCCGCGGGAAAAAGCTAGTCACTAAATATTTTAGTTCAGTCAAATGGGAGCACATATTGACCCAAATGGAGAAAGTTTGTCTTTGCAACTGAGGCGAAATTCGCTTGATCCGCAGGCGAGAGTGTTATGGAGCCAAGTACTGCTGTGACAAATTATCAACTTTCCTCAAAACGTTCAGAGGCAGCCCTGAATCCTGATATTGCAGCATTATGGGTGTCCGATATATTTTTTAATTTAATTTCGAATGTGTAACAGATTCTCTTTCCCTGGTAAAAGGCACCAGAAATTAATTAGACATTGCAAAGAAGACAATTTATTAAAATGAAGTAGCTATAATAAGTGGTGTTCGACTAAAAAGTCGGTGAGTGAGCGCATACCTACGTCACTGCGTCTCATCGCCCTGCACTAGCATCTTTGACAGCCCCTAGACATCTGTTTCATTTTTACGAGTTTCTGTCATGTACTTAGTACTTACATAGTCATAGTCTGTGGTCTGGTCATAATGTCGGTCTGCGACTGCGAAGAAATTCTTTTATTTTGAACTTGAATGTTTACAGGCATATATTTATTTTACTGTTAATTCACGCTAAATACACTCTAGCATTTGACGGTCTATTAACAGTTTGCCACGTGCATTGGAAAAATTGTTGTTTTCACAAATGCCATTAGGCGAAATGCCAAAGGCGCGCAATTCTCAACTTAAACTATGAAGAGTTTAAGTTGAGAATTGCGCGCCTTTTCGTAACATTATGACGTAACTCGTCAAAATTTTCAAAAAGTGATTATAATACACTTCTGGACACATCTATTGGCCCACCTTGTATTTTCAGTTTCGTTTGGTCCTAGCTAAAATTTGATATTAGGTCGAGCAAAAAGTTTTTATGCAGTTTTGAACCTGGCACATTCACAATTTCATTCAATAGTCTTTTTTTTAATTTCGAACACAGAATTTAAAGAAACAAAAGACAATTTGGAGCCTGTTTGTTGATATCAAACAATCGAATATTAAGAAAACTTGGTTTTATTGGTTTACTTGGATTTAATTCTTGAAAAAGTGATTGATATCTTTGGTTTTGCAACAAACATTACTTATTCTTAACATTAAGGTGAGGTTCTATAAATAATCTATGGATACTTCACCTGAAGTCGCCGCCCAAGCTGTGGCACTTATTCAGGCCGGACGCAGCCAAAGAAACATGAGCGCTCAACTTAATTTAAGTCGATCTGCGGTCCGAAATGTTTGTCGGAGGTACCTAGAGACTGGCGGCTTTGTTCGTCGCCAAGGAAGGCCACGACCTCGGATCACAACTGAAAGGCAGGATCGATTCATCGTGACGACCAGCTTGAGAAATCGTCACCTTACCTCCATTGAGATATAAAACCAACTTCGCGACTTCCACGGAGTATCCGTGAGCGCTCGAACTGTTCGGAGAAGGTTAAAAGAACGCGATATGGTACCACACAAGCCAGCTAATGGGCCCAAACTAACGCGAGCCCACCGAACAGCGCGCCTTCATTTCGCACGCAGTCATTTAAATTGGACACAGCAAGATTGGAGCCGTGTACTATTTTCTGATGAGTCTAAAATTGTGTTACATGGCAATGATGGAAGGAAGAAGGGCTACCGACGTAAGGGAGAGCGTTTCGCACAATGCTGCTTTGAAGAGAGGGTTGCTTATGGCGGTGGCTCATGGACTGTCTGGGGCGGTATATCCGCGAGCGGCAAAACTCAACTTGAGGTTGTTACAGGACCACGGCTGCCAACATTAAATGCTGAAAGGCACATTCGTGAGTGCTTAGAACCTCACGTGATACCATACGCGGACTATGTGGGCCCAAATTCCCTTTTTATGCATGATAATGCAAGAGCCCATGCGGCCGGCATCGTCAGGGAATATCTTCGGGATGTGAACATCACAGTTATGGACTGGCCAGCTAGAAGCCCAGACATGAACCCCATTGAGCACATGTGGGACGAGCTAAAAAGACGTGTTAGGGCTCGTCAGCCAGTTGCCCAGACGATGCAGGAGTTGAAAACTGCCATAGAAGAGGAATGGGAGATGATTCCTCAAAATTTCATAGAGCGGTTGATAAACTCTATGCCTAATCGTATGAGAGCTGTGGTAGATTGGTGTATGTGCCCATGGAGGCAACACGCGTTATTAAATTAAACCTTTATTTGATAAAACATGTTTTTTATTCAAAAATCAATTGCCTTTAACAAGGCGCATATCCGACTTGTTAGGCGTAGCTCCATGTCGTATGGTATTCTGAATTCAAATTTAAAACAATACGATCGAAAAAGATGGTAAAATGTATCAGGTTTAAAACTGCATCAACAGTTTTTGTTCCACCTAGCAATCATATTTCGGTAGGGGCCATCGAAACCTAAACTCTAAGGTGGGCCAATAGATGTGTCCAGAAGTGTATTATAATAACAACAATACTTTATTGTTGCAATACGTAAACAAATAAGTGAAACCCAGACTCTTAGCCAGGATAGGTGTCTGTATTTCAGGACCCAGTGACTTCTATCATTTTCATTATAATAATATTGAAATAATTAACATTCATTTTACGAAATAATTTAGACAAAAACATTATTATTAACCAATCAACTCCTTAATATAAAATAATAGTACAATTTAGATAACGAATTAAAATCAAATGAAAAATATATTTGGGTCAAAACAATTTTTTTTTTTTTTTTCGGTGGGAAAATCATCAAATGACTTCCTTCGCTAGACAATGTTAGACTTTAACTGACTAAAAACCCACTCTTGTTTCTTCGTTGCCTTTCACACCATGGCCGATTTCTCCTTTCAGAATCAGACCCTTGGCCCCGTAGGCTTCGACCCTGCTGGGCCCCTACAGTTTTGACATCTCCTTGAGGCGCGCGTGGAAAACTACGCGTCGTCGCGGCGACTTGGGCTCGGTCCGGCGATTACCGGATGGTTGGATAGCTAACTACCCATCGCTCGCCATCCGCGCTCCCGCTCTGCCCAAGCGGGGCACACCTCTACCGCTGCTCCATCGTGTCCTCCGGGTGGTCCAAACAGTGGTGACACCCGGGCGTCACTTCCGCACGAATCCGGTGCAGGAAGCTCCTGAATTTACCATGTCCGGTGAAGACCTGCGTCATGCGGAAGATGAGGACGTTGTGATGTCTTTCCAGCTACGCCTCAAAGACCCCACTGATCGCCATAATTATGCCGTTCCCAAAAACGAAATAAGCTTAAATTTTTAATGTGATTGATAGCGTTTTGCGAGATAAAACTGCATTTTATCATTAACAATGGTAACATTGACATTGATTTCTACCTAAAACATGATACTTCGCAATATACAATTGCGTCTGTCTCATTTTCAGATAGAAATCAAACTCGAACAGCCCGTTTTAATTTCCTTTTCCATCTAAATCAGCGTGTCCACAATTCATTCATTTAAACTGTCAGAATAAAAAAGTTTCCCCATCTCTAATTTTGAATTTTCGCTCGAAGCGTTCGAGTGGACGACGAGACTCCACAAAAGCCTTTTTATTCAAATAATTATCAGATATTGTCTATATTAAACTCGAGTCGATGAACACCATTGTCCAAATAGAAAAAATCTGTTGAATTGTTTGGCAGTTTTTTATTTGTGACGTAAAAGTCGCGTCAATTTATTCATTTTGTGACGTAAAGGTACATATTCTTTATGCAACGTAGTACGGATCTTGGTCATAGTATTACAAAGTCCGATTGGACGTCACTTTACAATATTAATAGAGAACACAAAGAAGAAAGTGTTTTTGGAAATGCTCCGTTTTATGAATTCTAAACAGAACTATAAAAAATTTACGTTTCTTCTTACAAGTTAAACAAACACGCGGACTGAATTAAGAGTGCGGTCCTTATTGGAAAACATAAACTTGTGACTTTAATATTGTAGTTGACGCTGTATTTTAGGGTTCCGTACTTTAAAAGGAAAAACGGAACCCTTATAGGATCACTACAAAGTGATCCTATAAGGGTTCCGTTTTACAACAGACGGACTACAAAGTCCGCCTGTCAGTATGTCTGTCAAGACCCTTTATCTCGGGAACGCGTGGAGGAATAGAGCTAAAATTAAAATTGTTTACTCAGGTTTGCGGTCCCGTGAAGCTGTGATAAAATCAAACTTCTAAGTTAACGAAAAAAAAGATACGGCCGTCTATGTCGCAAAAACGTACATTTCGACGCTCTCAAGGGAATCAAAATTCATAGGGTACTTTCTGTTGATTTAGAATCCTGAAATTTGGTATGAAGCGCTTATAGCACAAGTATAGGGAAAAATCTGTAAACTGTAAATAAGTAGATACGTCACAAAAAAAATATTTGCGATTCGGAACAATTTTCGTAACTCAATTCAGGAATTGAACTGTTTTTATAGGCAAGTTTGAGCGGATCCCTCAGTGCGCGAGTCCGAATCGCACTTGCCCGGTTTTCTAGGTTTCTGCTCTACGTGTTAAATATGTAACAATACATAAACGAGGGTACCTCATCGGTCATTTTATAGAATTTTAGAGGTATGCAGAACTGTCTGTAAGTCCCACAAAGCTTCTTTGAAAAGGGAGGATCCTTCGACCAGACGGTTGCTATGTCTGGTCCAGGCTTATAGCTACAATCCCAGCGTGCAGTATGCTAGCGCTGGGTTGCGACCGTCGCTGTAGCCATACCGTGAAGTCTCTTATTTTCAATTTTTTCTCTCTCTTTTACATTATCAGTGAGCAGTGGTGGCCGAGTAGTATTGGCGCCGACTTATGAGTTGTAGGTCGCGTTCAAACCCAGCCAGGCGCATTACTTTGTGTAATTTATTTTCATCACCACTGCTCTCAAAACGGTGAAAGAAAACATTGCGAGGAAACAGGCATGTCCTAAAATTCAAAAATTCGAATACATGTGACATCCACCAACCCGCACTGGGCCCGCATGGTGGATTACGGCCCATGCCCTCTCCTGGAGAGGAGGAGGCCTGAGTCCTAACAGTGGGAACATTATAATCATCATTATGCTTATTAACATACATTGTTTCCATTTATTATATATATCTAGCTTTTGCCACCGGCTTCGCCCAAATGATAGTAAAAAAATAATTCAAATGAAACAACTCCCAATATAAAAAGTACCTATCGTATGTGCTATTCCAGGACATGACAACTCATGTGTTAAATTTAAAACACAAATACATACAAATTTTGGCCTTTATAATGATGAAAATGCCTGAATTTTGTCTTAATATTACACGGCTTTAGATATGCCTACCTAAGGTAAATAACTAATTCTAAAAGCTAGGCTAAGTATTATTACTGGAGTGATTACGTAAGCTTCGCCTTGCCCTAAATTTCTGAGGCTCTGAGAACATATCAAAGTAAATATCAGATAAGATGAAATTTTGCGGTTTAATTTTCTTAGAAACTGCTCCTTTTACTTGAATTTAGTAATATAAACTGAGTACTTTTTACCACTATGATTTTATTATGTTAATTTTATATATTTATAATATCGAACACAAATATCTAGCTTTAAAGGAGAATAAAGATTTATTACAATATTGCTTACCTCCATAGCAAAAAGTGAGATATTTATAGCTTAAATGTTGACTAGACTTGTAAAAAATATTTAAAATAATAGATCCGGGCTAGTAAGGAGCTAATCCGGTCCGAACAAGAGGCTATGGTAGAGCGTACGAATGTCTCACTTCAGGCAGTCTCCAAGTGGGGCGAAACCAATCTGGTAAAATTCAACGCCGCCAAAACACAAGCGTGTCTGTTCACTGCTAAGAGGAGCCCGTTCACCTTGGCTCCTGCTTTTCAGAATGTATCCCTGGAGTGCAGCGACCGCCTTCAGCTCTTAGGAGTTGAAATTTCCTCAGACCTCAATTTTGGGCGGTTCATTGAGTCCAAAGCTAAGGTAGCTGCTAGAAAACTAGGCGTTCTTGCAAAGGTCCGACGGTACTTCACACCGGGACAGCTTCTAATGTTATACAAAGCACAGGTCCGATCGTGTGTGGAGTACTGCAGTCACATATGGGCTGGTGCTGCAAAATGCCATCTAGCAGCTTTGGACTCAGTGGAAAGGCGTGCGAAGAGGCTAATTGGGGATCCAGATTTGGTTAAGTCCAATCTTCAAAGCCTCGAGCACAGGCGCAGAGTAGCCAGCCTTTCGGTATTTTATAGGTTACATTTTGGAGAGTGTGCGCGGGAATTGCATGACTTGATTCCGCCATCTCCTTTCTACCATCGGACAACCCGACGAACAGCGAGTATCCACCCTTACGTTGTTGAAACTTCAACGGTCCGGACTAAGCGTTTCGCTTCGTCGTTTATACCGCGTACATCGAAGGACTGGAACAATTTGCCTGCTGCGGTCTTCCCATCCAGCTATAATTTAGGTGTCTTCAAGGCTAGAGTGAATAGGCTCTTAATAAACTGGTGCGCCTGACCATCAATGATTGCATCTCCGCTTACCATCAGGTGGGATCGCAGTCAAGCACTGGTTTATATCAATTAAAAAAAAAAAAAAAAAAAAAAAAAGATCCATTTCAAAAAAAATATCGAACGAAAATATTTTTTAAGGAAAATATAGACTTATTGCAATATTGCTCGTCACCGTAGCAAAAAACATAACAATTTATTGCTTAAATTTTGACTAGACTAATAAGGATTATGTATGCAAAATTTTAACAGGATCAGTACAATACTTTTTTCGCAAATCGAAAACATCGCTTTATATTTCCACTGTTTTATTACACGAGTTTGTGTAGTAAAACAGTAAATAATTATTTGTTTGAAAGTTTATCTCAAAATGTGAAAGTTTGCCAGATCTTTAGTATGAGATTTTCTTAGGGTCCCGTAACCGAAGGGTATCCATCGAAACCCATTTCTAAGCTTCTGCTGTCTGTCTGTCAGCGGGCTGTGTATCATGAAACGTAATACGTAGATAGTTGCCACAATTACGAACAGAAACTTATAAATATGTAATTAATTATTCCCTTTTAAAGAACGTGATTTATTTGCGTTGTTTTATTTATTTATAAATTGCTTGCTATACTTACAGTATGCACCAAAGCGTATAACAAGCCAAGAAACCAACAATCTATGAACTACAAAATTTTAAACAAACATTTATCATTACTTCACTGCTAAAAGAAATATATGTTGAATTTAGGTTCCTAAGCAATCAGGGCGTTCAGCAGATTGAGTGCCTGGACTGTAGGAGCATATCGAGCCATACATGACGGAGAGAAAACAAACAGGCACCGTATGGCACAGATGCGCTACGCCCGCAGTCGGTCCGGAGCGTAAAGTGAGCAGTGAGCCAGCGTGGTTGCGTCGTCGATTTTATTACTCATAAGATTCTAACGTGCTGTTGCCCACCAATCCAACAAAAAACAGACGGATACCATTTGTTTTCATTTGTACATATAGGGTATTTGCAGTTGGCTTGTGATCTTGAAATTATTCAAGAAACAAGTGATCCCCAAACGTACCGAAATCTTTGTATGCGAGCCCGACTCACAATTGACCTGTATTTTTTTTTGTTTTGAACCATTTCATCAGTTGGTAGTAAGTATCTAAAAACTTATTATACGTAGCTATAAAAAGTTTTGGGTCTCGTTAAAGATATCTGGAGACAAAGCGGCACATACAAATAGTTTTACGATTACAAGTTTATTGGTGGGAAATAAATTTATAGTTACGACCACAAGTAAATAAAAGTAGAGGGAAGATGAAATTGTTGTCCACTAACCGTTAGAATTACTTAATGTCAGTGAAGAACAAAGAAAAGTCTTACATTCGTGTCTTGATTGAAAATAATGAAGTGTTCACTGTCGTCTGTCGTGAAGTCGAGTCTGTTTGTTATTAATGAATGGAGCAGATACATCTGTTTTTTTTGTAACACATGTTCGTGGGATTAACGTAAACTATATGTAACTTTTTTAACCTTCAAGCGGTCGCACGGCGTTGAATCGACCACACTCGATATATTTACAAACATAATTTCAAAATTTCTCGTCAAAAGAACATATCATCTCAAGTAGCTGGTCATTAGTTCACTACTGACGAAAATAACTCCATTTCCTCTTTCTACACTCCTCCTGAAAGACGCAGAATGAGTGTGTTTAGGTCGCGACGCAGGCGTCGAAAAGATTACACGCGCCTTCCTTGTATTTTTACATTGACAAGACGACGATGAAAAACTCTTTGATGCCAATTATTCGAATTCTTGAAGAATATTAAAAAAAAATACAAATGAATTGGAGATATAATCAAGACTTACAAAAGAACTCTTGTTACGTCGGGCAGAATTGATTCCTAATCCGAAGAAACTAGTTTAACTTCAATATCTTATTTTAAATTTAAACAAATTATTGTTTAATTGAAAAAAAATAATATCTGAATATTAAAAAAAAATATATCAATAATTAATGATAAATGATACATAAATGATATTTATTTTGTAAGTAGGTTTAAAAAAACACTTTTACACGTCAATTTTTTTTGTCATTTTAAACTAGATGAGGCCGGTGTTTCCTAGCTGACTACCCTGAGAAGAAACACCGAAACAAACTCAGGGGTCAAAGTCTCTTTTAAAGTCCATACAGTTAATATGTAATGGTCAAATCACATGAGAACAGTGCAGATTTGTCTGAGATGGTCTTTTGAAGAAAGAACCATACAGATTTGAGTGGACCTGTTCAGTCAGTGCAAGCATTTGTCAGTATTCACAAAGCTCAACCCAGGACTACTAAGGAGCTCAACGACTTGACGAACAATACCAAGGAAAGGACATTTGGCCGCAGAATATACTCAAATTGCCAGACATACGTTAAAATTACTGAAAAGGAAAAAAAAAGGCAATCAACATTGTTCTCACGTTCACAATAAGAAAAGTAAATATATAATTTACAAAATATAATTTACTTAATAAAGTAAATATTGATGTCAAAAATAAAAATAAATAAAGTCAAATTGCAAAATAAAAATAATAATAAAGAGCACAATTGAAAATAAAAACAAAAGAGAAAAATAAGACAACAGTTGTAGTGCGTACTGGAGCAGGTCAATCCCAAGCCTTTTCGTCCTCAACATAGTCCTTTATAGAGTAAAAAGCCTTTTGACAAAGTTTTCGCTTTACAAATGTTTTGAATTTATTAAGGCTTAGTTGTTGAATGTGATTAGGAAGTTTATTATAGAAGTGTATACATTAATCAGTTTTGATTCCTGAAATCTCCTATCGCTTTTTTAGGTTACGCGAGACCGCTAATGTGTCAAATAGTCGCGCGCCCGCTCGAGGTTTTAATGAAATACCTATACTAATATCATAAAGCGAAAAATTTGGATTTTTGTTTGTAATGAACAAACTCATAAAATACTCGACCGATTTTAAAAATTATTTCAATTGCTACTTTATCACGTTTTGTTTTGCTTTAAATATATTAGATTTTATAGATTCACGCGGATCAAGTGGTAGAAGTTAAATGATACAGGAATATTTTACGAATAATCGAGTAACAGAGTTAACAAACATAATTTAGAACCATCGTTGGAAGACCTCCCATAAGGTTTACCGATGACTTGATGTGGTTTGCACAAAACCGGTCATTGTAGTGATATGCTTAGAGGAGTCGAGTCGTAGATACGCCTATTTCCAGAAGAAGACGTCTTTCGGCTAAAATAATGATGGCGATTATACAGAGGAAATGTTTTGGGTCTCAAGGTAAGCTGCTAGTGACCTTATTATAAACAAACCAGAAAAAAATAAATTTGTAGTAATTAATGCAGTGTCTAAAACTCAATAAGAGGTTTTTTTTTTTCTTAAGGTGGGAAATCATCATCATCCAACTCAATAAGAGGTAACTTTGAAATGTCATTAAGGTTTTTCCGTACACATTTCTTTATCAAAATTCAATGGGATGGATCTCGACTTCATAAACTTATTTTTGGAAAAGCTACACTTGGGTTAGTTAGAAACAGTTCTAAATGCCTTAAGCGAGTCTTTGAGAAGTCTTCTCGTTTCGTCTAGTTTGTAGGTACTGCATGTATACTTTTGGTGGCTTTAAAAAACTTTTCAAAGCCTTTGAAACCAACTGGCTCGTACTCTGGGGAAATATGTGGAAAAGGATTACTTTGTTTTGAGATTACTTTTAAAGCTAAAATAAATACATAACAAAAATTGTTCTTATCAAAGAAAAAAATTCACAAGGTAAAAGTTTTATTATTATGAAATATATTTTTGCTATATTTTTGCTGCTGTAAAGTACATATTACAGAGAGAATAGAATGATATTAATAATTGCTTTTTCAATGTACCTAATTACTGGTTTCTGTTAACGGCTTTGCTCGTTTGAAATATGTTTTGTTAACCCAATAAAATACCGGGATGAAAATATATGTTCTAATCAAAGTCATATTCCACCTGTGTTTTTAGTTTTGTGCGACTCCGTAGAGACATGAAAAACTGTTCAGCCGTTAAGGCATAGAGCGTAAAAAACAAACAAACAAACTTCTATTTTAATTAAGTATATGGTTTGTACAAACCATTTGTCACATAACAATTTCTATCTTGATACATTGCGACTTTCAATGCTATTAATCTCTGCGTTTATTCACAAGTTCGTACAAAATGTCGTTACAAGTTTTTTTTTTTAGGTTGGAAAATCATCTAATGACAAATCCCGGAGCGAGAGATAGTGTCAGACTTTTACTGACTAAAAACCCACTCAGTATTACTTCTAAGGCGTTAGATATTAACCCAATTACGTAAAGACAAACTTAGTTAAAAGTTCGGTTTAGCGTTGACAACTGAAATCAAACGCTGGAATGATGCCAAATGGGCCAAGCTAGAGTTTGTTCTATTAGAACAGGTTATATTTGGAATGCGGTCAATTAGAAAACTTAAACATGGGTTTGCGGACGATGAGGAATAGGTAGCTCGTCATCCAACCGTCTGGTAAAGATGTATCCATGTGTATCTCAGCAACCCGTAGTGGCCAAACACAGCCGAAGACCGCTAGGGCTTTAGGGAATTTCTAAAAAGGAAACCCGTGGTCTTAGAACATGAAGAGCAACTGAAGGATACAGGTGTGGTTTTAGTTAGTAAAGGTCTAACATCCCCTCGTTCCACCACAGAGTGGAAGAAGTCATTGGATGATTGACGGCGGGATGACCTCGCTGGTCGCGGGAATCCGATGGATGCGAGACGCACAGGACCGGTCATTGTGGCGACATTTGGGGGAGGCCTATGTCCAACAGTGGACGTCTTTCGGCTGAAATGATGATAATGATGATTCATAACACACATGTAACAACTTAACCTAAATATCTTCTAAAGTATTCCATTAGTAATATAAATGTAAATATTTTAACTTAGAGTTTTCAAGAATAAAAAGAAAACATAATATAAATTACTAGGCAAGTTCAGCCGCGTTATAATAATTATATCGTACACTTCGTTTTCACCTCTCCCGAATCTCCGTTCTCTAACTCCACATTCTTACTGCCAGTATTTTAATTAGTGAAGCATTTCTTCAATGTGGCCTCTCCCGTAGTTCCACATATTTTAAGAATGTCAAGAGAAATGTGATGAACAAGACGAGGAAGCTGCTATAAAATATTCTAGATAATATTCTGCCATTATCAACATTAAGGTAATAACTCCCGGCAGGGCCATAAAACAGTGACTTTCTGAATCCTACTCCTCGGTAACGGTAAGTCAATAGATTTGAAAAAAATATTTATGTTTATTATAGATTTATGTACAACATTATCAATATACGATTTTTTCGTAAGACTTATACTTTTACCAAAAAAAAATGTTTAACAATATGATATTTTTTTGCTTGTTTGCCTTTCTCTTTTCAAGCGGCTTTGATTTTCTATACATATAATAAAACAGTAAAATTCTTTTGTGATGGTATTAGTTGGCGCAAAAACTACTGAACCGATCCTGTTCAAATTTTGCATACACAATCCTTATAGGTCAAGGCAACTGATAGGCTATAAACTATCACGCTATTTGCTATGTGGGGTGAGCAATAATCCAAAATGTAGGTATTGAACGACATTTGCCGCGAGTTCAATTCCCAGCTACAGTTAAAAATTTTGACATTATTTTGTCTTATTTTTTTGTATTAAAATAACTTTTACCATTTTTTCAAAATAAAATTGACATTTCTATTCGATATCTTCTAAATATTTTGTAAAAACTAATCAAAACACATAATAAAATCAAAGCGACGAGTAAAATCACGTACTATAATGTTACATTATTCCATTTAGCTGCAAATTTAACTTCTAAAACGAAAATCATCACGCTATCATCGTTAGGGAGCCAACCAGTCAATTATGACGTTTATATAAGAACGTCTATTTTATAGCTTATTCATCGAAGACCGCAGCACAGTGGTTTCGTAACTAGACTTTCATGTAATGTGAAGGTGGTTCAAATCCCATACGGCTCTCTTAGGAGAAATTTTTGTTCTATTTTGTCATCGTGAATAAGATTTTTTTATATATTTTTGCATGCTTACAATTTTTTTTTTATAAATCTACGTATATAATATATCTGTAGAAATTTTTAGTGAAGTGCGTATTATTAATTTTAGAAATCGATGTAGATAACTTTTATACTTTTAAATTGTTGGAATTGGAACTTGATAATTGTCTTACTTAGGCTTTGTTTCATCGCAATGAAACAAAGCATATAAAAGACAAACGGTATGAAATCAAAGTTTTTGAGAAGTAAAATATGACACCATAAGCAATTCAGATACTCGCAACGCCATCTAAAGACTCAAAGTAGAAATAATGATGTCAGTGACGGCTGAACTTCATATTAAATTTGATAGATGGCATTGCGTATTTTACGTAATTTTCTGAGTGGCAGAAGAATGGCCATCGCCCACGTTTACAGTTATGGTTAAACTGGTGTAAGACTAAGGCATTTTTAAAAATCCTACTGCTTATTTTTATTATTTTTTCCCATTATTGTAGCAAGCTAATTGACCGTGATTATTCAAGGGATACCATCCAAAGACGATAAAAGTAAATACCTATATGTATTTAATTATTCACTTTAAAATAACACGGCCACATTTTCGGAAGGGGTTACAGGGTACCTTGCGTTGGATGGTCCCCAGGTGGACCGATGACCTGGTGAGGGTCGCGGGAATCCGATGGATGAGAGGCTCACAGGACCGGTCATTATAGCGACACTTGGGGAGGTTTATGTCCAGCAGTGGACGTCTTTCGGCTGAAATAATAATGATGATGATGGCACCTTTTTTCTTTTTTTAAGGGTGGAAATCATCCAATGACTTCTCCCGCTCTGGTTGGAGCGGGAGGACGTGTCAATCTTTTACTGACTTTTTTTTTCCGGTGGGAAAATCATCTTATGACATCCCCCGCTCTTGGGCGGGGCGGGAGATAGTGTCAGAATCTTTTACTGACTAAAACTACACCTGTGTCTATCACTACGCGCTGTTGAGGATTGGGCTCGATCCGGTCAACTACAGGACGGCTAGCTACCTATTGCTCGACGTCCGGAAGCCCGCGTCTACCGTGATTGGTAGTCGGGGTAGGAATCTCGGCTCGGCGTGAGGCCGTTCGTTCCCTAACGCGTGCGACCTCCGCCTTCGCTAGCATTAAGGCTTTGCAGAAGGAGGCGAACGCCTTCCATTACTCCTCGCTCTGGATCAGAGCCCGGCGCGAGAGGTCACTGACGCCGATTACCTCCACGAGGACACGGCGGTGCTCCGCCCTTGCAGGGCACATCTCCACTGTGTCCTCCGGCATGATGGCACCTTGCGGATTAATAATGGTGTGTATTATTATTTACAGTCACTGCTTCATATAAAACGGGATCGAATGTGTTTTTCTGATCACAGTTCGACAACGTATAATGTATCTCAGATTCCTTGCTGCCTTACGTCGATATCTGGACGTTACCTCTTTGCAATGAGTGGTGACCAACACTGGAACAACCCTCTAAGGGAGGCCAGTCTCAGGGATAACACTTATCGGCTGCTACATTTGTTAACCGTAATTTCATTGTTTTATGGATAAGCTCAGGACTGTTGTGGGTGTTTCGAACGGTTTCTGTTCTGGGTTCGGTTGAAAGTACCCTGATATTACCATTTTGTGAATCGCCTGGAGGACTCGGTGTAGCATGCGGTGGAGGTCTATCCATCTTGAGTGAACTGCCGTGTCCTCATAGAGGCAATCGGTGTCAGTAATTTCTCGGTTTGACCATCAATATGCGAGTTCGATTGAACGGGGATACACGCGCACAAGTTTTCGCCGTAGTTCATTCATAAGTTGGAGACTCTTAGGTAGTTCCCACTATGGAAAAATCATTTGTCTTATATACGGGGATATCAATTAAATACACACCAAAATATCCTAGGTAAATGAACAAGTAATTCTAACGCTTAAAATGATCAAACTGCAATAATCAATGCAAGCATGCTCTCGCAAATTCTTCATAAGTACTGTTGTGGAAGAAGATAGTTGATGATTTATTTATTTATTTATTTAATCCTTTATGCACAAATGTACAGCGGCGGACTTAATGCCTGCCGGATGATGATGGTAGTTTTGGGATTCACTTAAGGCTTTTCACTATCAGTGCACGTTATCCAGCTGAAGGTCGGTGTCCCGATTATGCTCCTTCGTTTACCTCTATCAAAGCTGTCTAACTGCTTAAACTCTTCAGTGAAAAGTTATTGAGGCGAAAATTGTTATGGGAAATAACTCTTTCGATCAATCTTGCAGCCCTAGCAGACATCGGCCCCAGAGGGCCCTATCCATTTGCTGAAATCTCTTTGAGTCGCGCATAGAATACTACGCGCCGTCGATTCAGGACTGCTTTGACCAGACGGCCGGACAGCACCACCGCAATCCCGTGTTTGCAATGGCTGGGAATTGCCTTGCGGCTTCCAACACCCGGAGCGTCCCTTGCAGCGACCGCTGAGGAGTCAGGATGTCCTATCCCTCATAGTTTCAGCCACCTTCTTTGATCGTAGTGCGTCACTGAAGGAGGCTACTGGTTGTCATTTTCTCCACCAATCGCCCCCATAAGGACAAGGCGGCGCCGGCTCTCCGACCAAGCGGGACTGACTTCCACCGTATGCTCCATCGTATTCTCCGGGTGATTCGCACAATGGTGAGACCCGAGTGTTTCTTCCCGCTGAATTCGACACAGATACCTTCCGAAACACCCACAACCGGTGAGTCCTGCACAAAAAGAGGATGCCGTGACGCCTCTGTAGACACTTCTCAAAGACAGGCATTACCGCTGCGATTTGATTGTGGCGTGCTCACTGTGGCGAGGGGTTAAAATCATACAATGTTGTTTTACCAGAACATAAACCAGAAACATACATAAACTAATGACTTTTCCCTTGGGGTAGGCAGAAATGCTAACTGCTACGACCCATACTCTTTCTATTCATTGACGTTCATACATCTGGATCTGGACGAGTACATAACATGTTTCCTGAAGGTAATTTGTGTTTTTAACCGACTTCTAAAAAAGGAGGAGGTTCTCAATTCGGATATTTTTACCTTTAACCGTTTTATGTTAAAGTACAATAAATTATTGCGATGCTTTCAGAATGAATTGCAAGCACAGAGTGATTGTACAGTTTTACGAACTTAACGCAGACGAAGTCGCGGGCAACAGCTAGTTAGAAATATGTTTACACAAAAAAATCTTTAGAATGTACTAAGAAGGAACAGGAGAGTGGGTTTTTAGTCAGTAAAAGTCTGACTCTATCTCCCGCTTCGCCCAAGAGCGGGATCTGTCATAAGATGATTTTACCACCTAAAACAAATAGCGGATTTAAATCAATCAATATTTCGCAAAGAAAATGGATTTAAAGGTAAGCTCTATACGGGTGAGGCTGGCCGGAATTAAATGCACACATAACAGTTGTACACTGGTTTATACGCCTTAATTAAAATTAAAATAGATATAATAAAGAATTAAAAAAAATAAGGAAGCGAGATACGGCTTTCGTAGCTACATACATAAGTCGTTGAACTTGGCAGCAGTTCACATTACAAAGTGCAGATCAGTGGCTATAACTAGAATGTAGCTTACTGGGTACTCTTATGTGAATGTCATAAACAGATAGAAATAGATAGGTGTGTATTAACACACCTATCTATTTCTATCTGTTTAGATATTAATCTAAATCTCATTTCCCTAGCCTTTTTCCGACTAGCTTGGGATCGACTCCCAATATATCTGGATGCGGCTGAATACCCATGTTTTACATCGAGTGACTGCCTATCAGGCCTCCACAACCCAGTTACTGCAAAACATGATACTCCTTGGATAGACTGTTGGTCAGACTTTCTGGCGTCTGACTATCTGTAACGAATGTCAAAGATCTACGATAGTCAACCGGAACCTACGGCTTTACGTGTATTCCAAGGCAAGGGGTGTCAGTGAGATTGTAATCGATATTGATTCACAAATTAATTACACTTGCTAACATCATTTAGCGACAGCAACAGTGTATGTTACTGATTAGTACTGGCACATGGCAGTATTGTACATTAATGTAGTGCCGATTGTAATAATTTTATAATTAAAGTATAATTTACTTTCGCAACAATCAAATACAATACCTACATACTACTCTCTAATATTAATATATATTAGTATTTATATTATAATTATATATTAGACTTACGTATAATATATTTATATTTTAGATTTAGTTATTGTAAGGATTATATTGTGCACTGGTTTTTACCCTCGAATGTGTTCTCACTCTGTAACTCAAAGGTTTGCTGGGAGAAAACTCATTGTAGAGTTAAGCTCGCCTTTGTACATAAAATGTATTTATCACCGTGTACTACGTATTTTTTTGTGTACAATAAAGAATTAAGAAAAGAATTGAATACTACACAATTTATGACACTCTTCTTCTCTTCTTAGTCGGGCACTCTTATCAGAGTGGTCATGGCTGTTGATGATGGATAGCACTGCGGTGCGCTGCCGTCGTTTGCCTCCAAAGCTGCCGCATATCGAGCGATATCTCTCCATTTCTGGCGGTTATTGGAATTACACCCAAACTGTACTGCGGGCGACTGCGTAGCCCTAGTGATAAGATCGATCCAACGAGTTGGAGGTTGACCGCGGGCTCTCTTGCCTTCACGTGAGCGACAAGTCTTTCCATAGAATCCTTGTTTCTGGAGATGTGCCCAAAGAACTTCAGTATTCGTAACTGCACAATCGACGAAAGTCTATCACGTCTGTGACGCTTCGTGTGTGATTTATGACACTATCACACTAGTCACAAAGGTGAAAGTTTGTATGTGTGTTTGAGTGTGTATGTTTGTTACTTCTTCACGCATTAATACACAGGTCGTCTCCTAGATTATCACATAGGGTAATTCTTATCCCGGAAGTATGTCTCCATCAGATAATTTTAAACTGACATGCGGGCGCAGCCGCTGGCAGTTGCTAATTAGTATCCGAAGCAAGAAAGAGTGGCAGGTAGTCGCCTCCTTTCGCAAAGCAGTAATGTTAGCAAAAGTGGAGGCCCTCACGCCCCAACCACCGGAATCCCGATCCCGATTTCCAGCCGGCAAGCAATGGGTATCTCGCCGTCCAATTGTCCGGTAATCGTCTGGACCAAGCCCAAATCGTTGACGGCGCGTACTGTTCCACGTGCGCCTCAAGGAGATGTCAGCAAACCGTATTGGCCCAGCAGGGTCGAAGTCTACTGGGGCCAAGGGTCTGCTTTTGAAATTAAGACTCGGCGCTGGTAGGAAAGGCAACGAAGGAACAGGAGCGGGTTTTTAGTCAGCAGAAGTCTGACACACCCTCTTGTCCGCCCAAGAGCGGGAGATGTCATTGGATAATTTTCCCACCGAAAAACGCTGCTAGTTAGTAATAGGTAACAAAATGTCGAAATTTTGAACCGTTTTGAAAATTAATAACTATTTTATTTAGCTTGTATGTATGTATTCCTTCTCGAAAATCTTTTCTGTATTATTGTCGTTTTTGTAGGCAGAAACCCATGAAATTCAAAAAGCGACAACCGCTGAATAAGTAATGGTGACAAATTGTGTTTCGCTCATCTCGAGAAAAACGACTTAAAACGTTTGCACGTTGCTATAACTCTTGACTATGAGAAGAAATATTATTATTGTTTTCTTTGAACAATATTTCCACAAAGCTCTTAAGTGATCACGAATAAATTTAAAGGTCATCGGAACATTCACTGTATTCAATTCGTTGAACACTAGCTAGAAGAAATTTATCAAATATGTTAGCCATCATCATCATCATCATTTCAGCCGATAGACGTCCACTGCTGGACATAGGCCTCTCCCAAATGTCGCCACAAAGAACGGTCCTGTGCGTCTCCCATCCAGTGGATTCCCGCAACCTTCACCAGGTCATCGATCCACCTTGTAGGGGGCTTTCCAATACTGCGCCTTCCGGTACGCGGTCTCCACTCCAGAGCCTTTCGGCCATATATAATGTTAGCCATATATCCAGTGAAATCAATTTTTAAATAACAGATTACTCAAAAACTGGCCTGTTGGTCTAGTGGTTAGTGGCCCTGACTGCTATACCGGAGGTCGTGGGTTCGATTCCCATCCAGGACAAATGTTTGTGTGATGAGCACGATCATTTGTTCTGTGTCTGGGTGTAATTTATCTATAATATGTATGTATTTAGAAATATATAAGAATGTTTATCAGTTGTCTAGTACCCATAACACAAGCTCTGCTTAGCTTGGGACTAGACGGCGTTGTGTGATAGTTTTGGTATATTATTATTATTCCATTTATTTATTTTTCATACATAATATTGTTTACAATTTTAAATATTTCTTTAAAAAAAACTATTATTTAATATTATTATTATAAATAAAGCCTGAATTGTTCCTCCATCCGTAGTCATTTGGGTCAATAGACAAAAAATATGTTTTCACATGGAACACACTAGATAGAATGAAAATGCAGCAAAACGAGAAAAAGACAAAAAGTTGAGTAGAAAATGGAAACTGTGGCCGAGTTAGTCTAAAATGTTCTTTCCCTACCCTTGTTTACTATGATCATAGTTACACAACCTACCATTTGACACCTCATCAAATGATCTTGTTATAGATTGAGAATTTTGCAGCTAACCGTCAGTTTTTGGTACAGGCCTTGGTCCGAAGCGAGGAGGAGTGGCAGGCGGCCGCCTCCTTTTGAGAAGCAGTAATGTTAGCAAAGGAGGAGGCCGCACGTGCACGCGCAATGGGTTCCAGATCCCGATTTGCGGATAGCGAGCAATTAGCTCGCCGTCCGATCGTCCGGTAACCGTCCAGACCGTGCCCAAGTCGTCGACGGCGCCTATTGTTCCAAGCGCGCCTCAAGGAGACGTCAGCAAACCGTAGGGGCCCAGCAAAGTCGAAGCCCACTGGAGCCAAGAGTCTGCTTCTGAAAAGAAGACTGTGACAATCATAAAAATGATCTTGTCAACTTAAAGTATGGTTTATATGCTAGGAAACAAGTACAAAGAGCTCATAGAAGTAAAAAAATCGAGCCTTTGCGGGAAAGGGGAAGGCAACATTATTACCAAGTTTCCGCTTCTTACAGAAAACGATATTTCCCTTTGTAGTTAATAAATAAATATTTATAATATTGTGAGGCACTATTCTAATGGTTCAGTACTTGTATTATTATAACAAATGATATTTTTTAAGAAAGAAAACGCCATTAATATATTATGCGTTAAATAGTTCTAAATTATTAATTAACTAAACCATCAAGGTTTTGTCGTTCACTTAGTTATTTTTTGAATAACCAAAGTTAAGATATAATAGAAATTTAACAACGTATATTGCTCATGAATGTACTTAAATAGACCTCGTTTTCAACATAAATTCTGTAAATATTTATAACCTTTTTTGATCATCCAATGACATCTCTCGCCCTTTCGTGTCAGAGTTTTACTGACTAAAATCCACTCCTGTAGGAACAGGAAGAAAAAGGATCAAGAGAAGAAGAAGAAAGAAGAAGGATCTTTGCCTTCTTTCCATAGCTCTCTTTCTTCCAGGGTTCTCTTTCGCATCACCCATGGCCCCAGTAGGCCTCAACCTTGCTAGGGCCCTATGATTTGCTGACAACTTCTTGATGCGCGTGTGGAACACTACGCGCTGTCGACGATTTGGACTCGGTCTGGACGGTTACCGGACGGTCGGACGGCGAGCTAAATATTTATTAACCTTGAATATAACTTTGATTGAGTTTCTGAGTCCGGAATCTCTTGAAATGTGCCAGCAACAGTCTCCAGCAAAACAAAATTGTAGCACAACGTCACACTCTTACTTATACTGATATAGCTCGTATATTTATTTATTTATTAAAACTTTATGCACTAGTAAGAAATATTGTACAAAGGCTGACTTAATGCCTTAGGCATTTTCTACCAGTCAACCTTAGGGTGGTGCAGAAATATAACATGGTATGTTTTATTTTTTTTCGGGTGGGAATATCATCTAATGACATCCCCGCTCTTGGGCGGTGCGGGGGATAGTATCAGACTTTTACTGACTAAAAACCCACTCCTGTTCCTTCTCTGCCATTTTATTTCCAGGGCCCCGGGGATCTCTTTCGCATCACCCATGGCCCCAGTAGGCTTCGACCCTGCTGGGCCCCTACGGAACATGGTAGGTGCAACATAATGGTAAACTAGATCAGAAAAACAAACGTATAGTTCAGTTTAATGCGAAAATGCAAAATGATTTGCTACCGCAAATGTATTTGTATAAGTAATGAACATAAATGTAAATACTCATTTCGATAAACCTCCGAATTGACTTCCATTAATTTGAAAGTACTCGTAATGGTTTTGTAACCAAACAATTGCGTTTTAAATGATTTGATTTATTTATTGACCATTTCATTTATACAAATAACAGCAAGATTACCAGATTTTTAAATTTATTTAAGTTGTAACAAACCTAAGTAAATTTTAAACAAACTCAATTTAAAACTTGAGCCAATTTAATTTGATATTCTGCGGGAACCATTCCTCACTCTAAAATTTAAATCGGGGAATGATAAATGAATCCTTCTATTAAATAATAAGAAAGAGGAAAATTATTAGAAAATGAAGGATATCTTTTCAAAAGGGCTTTTTGCTTATGCTGGAGATAAAGAGTTTTTTTTAAATTGATTTAAACCAGTGCTTGACTGTGATCCCACCTGATGGTAATATAATATTGTAAGAACAGTGTAGACCAGTTACACTGTTCTTAACTAATATCTATTGATACTGTAATATGAAAATATTGTAAACAACCACTTTTTTTAAAAGAATAACCATGGAGTTTCTTGCCGGTTCTTCTCCATAGGAAACGACCAATTTGGAACCGTGCACTTGCTTCTGACGTTTTACAAATGCCCATGTAGGCCTATGTGAAATAAAAATATTTTGATTATGGTAATCCGTGATGCAATTATTGATGGCGAGGCGCACTAGTTTATTAAGAGCCTATTCACCTTATATACCATTCACCTATAGCCTTGAAGACACTTAAATTATAGTTGAACGGTATACAGGCTGTATGGCACTCTTACCACTCTCTTTCACTTACCAATTTAGTACGCGAAAGAGATAGCGCTGATTATATTGACATGATGATTTTAAGATGTCATAGTTGGGTGCCGTTGAGGCCGGCCTAAAAAGAGGTAGCAGACGCGTACCACGAGGACTGGTTTGAGACGCCATGACTTGGGTGAGGCCTTTCTCCAGCAGTGAGAGATTAAGGGCTAAAAAAAAAGGAGTAGGGCCCCAACTAAATGAAAATCGAAAATTCATCCACTATTCTTATACACGCCTATATTCTTTATTGTACACAAATTATACAATCAATAAAAGATATAACAGGTAATGCAACCATTTGATTATTTCAATACTAGCTGTTGCCCGCGACTTCGTCCGCGTTAAAACTGTACAATCACTCTGTGCTTGCAATTCATTCCGAAAGCATCGCAATAATTTATTGTACTTTAACATAAAACGGTTAAAGGTAAAAATATCCGAATTGAGAACCTCCTCCTTTTATAGAAGTCGGTTAAAAACGCAAATTCCCTTCAGGAAACATGTTATGTACTCGTCCAGATCCAGATGTATGACCGTCACTGAATAGAAAGAGCATGTATGGGTCGTAGCAGTTGTCATTTCTGCCTACCCCAAGGGAAAAGGCATATGTATGCATGGGCATATGTACGTTTCTGGTTTATGTTCTGGTAAAAAAACATTGTATGATTTTAACCCCTTGCCACAGTGAGCACGCCACAATTAAATCGCAGCGGTAATGCCTGTCTTTGAGAAGTGTCTACAGAGGCGTCACGGCATCCTCTTTTTGTGCAGGACTCACCGGTTGTGGGTGTTTCGGAAGGTATCTGTGTCGAATTCAGCGGGAAGAAACACTCGGGTCTCACCATTGTGCGAATCGCCCGGAGAATACGATGGAGCATACGGTGGAAGTCAATCCTGCTTGGTCGGAGAGCCGGCGCCGCCTTGTCCTTATGGGGGCGATTGGTGGAGAAAATGACAACCAGTAGCCTCCTTCAGTGAAGCACTACGATCAAAGAAGGTGGCTGAAACTATGAGGGATAGGACATCCTGACTCCTCAGCGGTCGCTGCAAGGGACGCTCCGGGTGTTGAAAGTCGCAAGGCAATTCCCAGCCATTGCAAACACGGGATTGCGGCGGTGCTGTCCGGCCGTCTGGTCAAAGCAGTCCTAAATCGACGGCGCGTAGTATTCTCCGCGCGACTCAAAGAGATTTCAGCAAATGGATAGGGCCCTCTAGGGCCGATGTCTGCTAGGGCTGCAAGATTGATCGAAAGAGTTATCTCCCATAACAATTTTCGCCTCAATAACTTTTCACTGAAGAGTTTAAGCAGTTAGACAGCTTTGATAGAGGTAAACGAAGGAGCATAATCGGGACACCGACCTTCAGCTGGATAACGTGCACTGATAGTGAAAAGCCTTAAGTGAATCCCAAAACTACCATCATCATCCGGCAGGCAAAAAGTCCGCCGCTGTACATTTGTGCATAAAGGATTAAATAAATAAATAAATTATCAACTATCTTCTTCCACAACAGTACTTATGAAGAATTTGCGAGAGCATGCTTGCATTGATTATTGCAGTTTGATCATTTTAAGCCTTAGAATTACTTGTTCATTTACCTAGGATATTTTGGTGTGTATTTAATTGATATCCCCGTATATAAGACAAATGTTTTTTCCATAGTGGGAACTACCTTATGAAGAGTCTCCAACTTATGAATGAACTACGGCGAAACCTTGTGCGCGTGTATCCCCGTTCAATCGAACTCGCATATTGATGGCCAAACCGAGAAATTACTGACACCGATTGCCTCTATGTGGACACGGCATGAACTGCCGTCTCCGTCCCGTGCTCAAGATGGATAGACCTCCACGGCATGCTACACCGAGTCCTCCAGGCGATTCACAAAATGGTAATATCAGGGTACTTTCAACCGAACCCAGAACAGAAACCGTTCGAAACACCCACAACAGTCCTGAGCTTATCCATAAAACAATGAAATTACGGTTAACAAATGTAGCAGCCGATAAGTGTTATCCCTGAGACTGGCCTGCCTTAGAGGGTTGTTCCAGTGTTGGTCACCACTCATTGCAAAGAGGTAACGTCCAGACATCGACGTAAGGCTGCAAGGAATCTGAGATACATTATACGTTGTCGAACTGTGATCAGAAAAACACATTCGATCCCGTTTTATATAAAGCAGTGACTGTAAATAATAATACACACCATTATTAATCCGCAAGGTGCCATCATGCCGGAGGACACAGTGGAGATGTGCCCTGCAAGGGCGGAGCACCGCCGTGTCCTCGTGGAGGTAATCGGCGTCAGTGACCTCTCGCGCCAGGCTCTGATCCAGAGCGAGGAGTAATGGCAGGCGTTCGCCTCCTTCTGCAAAGCCTTAATGCTAGCGAAGGCGGAGGCCGCACGCGTTAGGGAACGAACGGCCTCACGCCGAGCCGAGATTCCGACCCCGACTACCAATCACGGTAGACGCGGGCTTCCGGACGTCGAGCAATGGGTAGCTAACCGTCCTGTAGTTGACCGGATCGAGCCCAATCCTCAACAGCGCGTAGTGATAGACACAGGTGTAGTATTAGTCAGTAAAAGATTGACACGTCCTCCCGCTCCAACCAGAGCGGGAGAAGTCATTGGATGATTTCCACCCTTAAAAAAAGAAAAAAGGTGCCATCATCATCATTATTATTTCAGCCGAAAGACGTCCACTGCTGGACATAAACCTCCCCAAGTGTCGCTATAATGACCGGTCCTGTGAGTCTCTCATCCATCGGATTCCCACGACCCTCACCAGGTCATCGGTCCACCTGGGGACCATCCAACGCAAGGTACCCTGTAACTTTTATCGTCTTTGGATGATATCCCTTGAATAATCACGGTCAATTAGCTTGCTACAATAATGGGAAAAAAATAATAAAAATAAGCAGTAGGATTGTTAAAAATGCCTCCGTCTTACACCAGTTTAACCATAACTGTAAACGTGGGCGATGGCCATTCTTCTGCCACTCAGAAAATTACGTAAAATACGCAATGCCATCTATCAAATTTAATATGAAGTTCAACCGTCATTGTCATCATTATTTCTACTTTGAGTCTTTAGATGGCGTTGCGAGTATCTGAATTGCTTATGGTGTCATACTTTACTTCTCGAAAACTTTGATTTCATACCGTTAGTCTTTCATATGCTTTGTTTCATTGCGATGAAACAAAGCCTAAGTAAGATAATTATCAAGTTCCACACAATTTAAATGTATAAAAGTTATCTACATCGATTTCTAAAATTAATAATACGCACTTCACTAAAAATTTCTACAGATATATTATATAAGTAGATTTATAAAAAAAAATTGTAATTATGCAAAAATATATAAAAAAATCTTATTTCCGATGACAAAATAGAACAAAAATTTCTCCTAAGAGAGCCGTATGGGATTTGAACCACCTTCACATTACATGAAAGTCTAGTTACGAAACCACTGTGCTGCGGTCTTCGATGAATAAACTATAAAATAGACGTTCTTATATAAACGTCATAATTGACTGGTTGGCTCCCTAACGATGATAGCGTGATGATTTTCGTTTTAGAAGTTAAATTTGCAGCTAAATGGAATAATGTAACATTATAGTACTTGATTTTACTCGTCGCTTTGATTTTATTATGTGTTTTGATTAGTTTTTACAAAATATTTAGAAGATATCGAATAGAAATGTCAATTTTATTTTGAAAAAATGGTAAAAGTTATTTTAATGCAAAAAAATAAGACAAAATAATGTCAAAATTTTTAACTGTAGCTGGGAATAGAACTCGCGGCAAATGTCGTTCAATACCTACATTTTGGATTATTGCTCACCCCACATAGCAAATAGCGTGATAGTTTATAGCCTATCAGTTGCCCTGACCTATAAGGATTATGTATACAAAATTTGAACAGGATCGGTTCAGTAGTTTTTGCGCCAATTAATACCATCACAAAAGAATTTTACTGTTTTATTATATGTATAGATTATTTTGTTTTATATTAATGCAACGATTTCCTATCGTACATAGCATAATCAGCCTTTTTTTAATCCTCCTCTCTCTCTATTTCAGGAAAAGGAATTCGCCGTAAACCATCACGTGGAGCCAGTTCAGATTAGTAGATGTCACATGTCTTCGAATTTTTGGGTCGAGGATATGCCGGTTTCCTCATAAATACGTCACTTCATCATCCTTCACCGTTTTCAGGCTAGTGGTAATGAAATAAAGTACACAAAGTAATGTCTGTCTGAGTGTCTGTATTTGTGTGCCTGGCTGAGTTTGAACCCACGGACAATAAACTGGTAAATCGTGGCCGTTACCACTAGACCACCACAGGTTTCTGTATAAATTGTGCAATTTCAAAGATCAAATGGAAGCAGCGAGTTGCTATCGCTACACTCGCTACTTTACTGAACATAACGCTACACTGGACCGGTCATTATGGCGACACTTGGGGCAGGACTTCGTCCAACATTGGACGTCTTTCGGTTGAAATGATGATGATGATGATCATGAACGTTCCACTGCTTCGAGGTGAAATGTCAACTCACTATAGCCACAGAAAATTGTTTTTTAAAATTTATTTCACGCTGTTTTATTAAATATACCTAAATCAATCGTTTAGAAATGATTCAATTTCTTCTCCTGCTCTTGAACCGAGCAGAAGGGCGTGTAAGGCTTTTCTGACTAAAACCCACCCCTATGTTCCTTCTTTGCCTTGCTTTCCAGAGCCTCGGGTTTTCCTTTCAGAAACGAACCCATGACCCCAGTAGGCTTCGGCCCTACTGGGCTCCTACGGTTTTGCTGACGAGTTCTTAAGACGCGCGTGGAACACTACGCGCCGTCAATGACTCGGGCTCGGACCGGACAGTTATCGGACGGCCAGACGAGCTGGGTGGGCGAGGTGAGCTACTCATTACTCGCCCTCCGTAAGCACACGCCTACGGTGGCTGGAAATCAGGGTAGAAATCTCGGTGATCCGTTCCCTCAAGCGTGTGGCCGAATCTTTCGCAAGCATTACTGCTTCACAGAGGGAGGCGACCACCTGTCATTCCTTCTCGCTCTGAACCATGGCCTGTACCAGGATCCGGCACGAGACTTCGTTGCCGCCACAACACCTCCACCGTACGCTACACCGTGTCCTCCGGGCGTTCCACATAAAGGTGACACCCGGATAAATTCCGTGCAGGAACTTACTATGTCCGGTGAGAACCTACGTCATGTGGAAGGTGAGGATGCTGGGATGTCTTTCTAGCCACTCCTCAAATAGGGGACTTACCGCCGTAATTATGGCGTGTCCTGGTCGCCTCTCCGGTCGTTGTACTTAATGTCTGGCTAACGACCGGCGGATATTCCGGTTCACCCACATCTCCCCGGCGCCGCGCCGGCTGCTACCGGCTAGTTAACGTTAACATGGAGCTGCCGAAATTTATATTATCATAATGAAGTCGGTATTATTCTATTCATAATTTCGGAAACAATTTTTTTATAATGTAGATTTCAGTATTTCCAGTCTGTAGATTTATGTTATAATGGAACCTCCTTAGTTAACATTTTGCAAGACTATATTTATATATATAAAAGAAGAAATTGACTGACTGACAAATCAACGCGCAGCCTAAACTACTAAGTCTAGAAGCCTGAAATTTTGCACAAAGCCTTCTTTTATGACGTAAGCGAGTCCTAGTGATCGGAAGGTTTTACAAAATTTACACCCTTAAGGGTTGAAACGGGCATTCAAAGTTTGTATGACGAAAACCTTCTTTTACAAGGGCGAAGCCGCTGGAAAAAGCTAGCTTACAAATCTGCCGCGCTTATGATAATTACAGTAAGTCACATTTTGGTCAATATTGAGTTAAGTATATGTTTGGAATGTAGAGATTGAGATCTACATTTCTGTATATTTAAAATTTGAATATGTGGTATAGTTAATGAAATAAGCTTAAGCATAATTACAGTAAGACACGTTTTGCGCCAAGGCATACTTATTATGATTGCAGTAAGGGCACATACGGTTGATTTTTTCATAAAGTAAAAAATAAACCATTTTCTAGGTATTGCTACAGTAAGTCATTTTGCTATTATTATTTTTAAGTTAGGAGTGTTTTTCATCAAGTATCACTGAAACATATTAGCAGTAAGTACCACTTGCTATAATTATATTAAGAATTGGAAACAAAACATTAGTCTAATAAACCTTAACATATCTACAGTAAGAGTATATACTATATTAATGCTTAAACATTTCGCAACGTATTATTGTATTATCTTGGCATAAGTACAGTAAGTAGAACTTACTGTGTATAAGATAAGTCAGCGAATTAAAAAAAAATATATATGTGTTGACGTAATAACAGCAAGATTCACTACTGTAATTATGTTTAGGAATATTTCATCTTATGTGTAGACTTGCCTGGAACAAATTAGAAAAAACACGTTACTTACTGCAAAAATTCTAAGGCGTTTAGGGTCCAAATGGGTAGTCGGGGTGGGGCAAATACGTTAATTTAGCAGTCATGGAACATGCAAAAACAGAGACTGATGTGCGTCGGAGAATAAAAAAAAACGATGGGTTAGGTACTGTCCATATGGTCGAGTCTTCAAGTTTTTCAAGACACACCATACAAATAAGAATATGAGGCTCTCTGATCAAACTCTCGAGCTCATGAAGAAGAGGCGTGAGATTTTTCTGCAGTCTTCAAACGATACGTGCAGATACCGGCAGCTCAATAGACCAATCACGAAGTCTATGAAACGCGACCAGATGCTATTGAGCGGTTTATACCGCTTAATCGCATAATTGCTTAATACTTTGGAGCCCTTATGGGCTCCAAAGTATTTGCACGAGATCTGTCTATCGGGCAGAGCCAGCTCACGAAACTAAAGACCGACGATGACAGAGTCATATCCGCCAAATCGAAGGTTCTGGGAGAGATGGTGGAGGCATTTTATGGACAGTTTGTACACGTCAATCTCCAAACCCGCTGCAAATCTAGCAAACGACTCAAGAGCTACATTGACTGGACACTGTACCGAAAATATCCCGGACGTCAGCCTGTACGAGATTACGATGGCTCTGAAGCAACTTAAAAGCAACAAGGCACCGGGTGAGGATGGAATTACGGCCGAACTCCTGAAGACGGGTGGGATACCAATTCTTCAAGCCCTTCAGAAGTCGTTTGGTTCCGTCATATTCGAGAGAAAAACACTACAGGCATAGAGCAGAGGTGTGGTGGTACTCTTTTTTAAGAAAGGCGACAATACCCTGATTAAGAATTAAAGACTCATCTCATTTCTGAGCCATGTTTACAAGCTGGTTTCCATTGTCATCACGAACCGTCTCGCACGTAGGTTCAACGACTTCCAGCCTCCCAAACAAGCCTTTTCTAAGGCTTCAGCACCATGGACCACATACATATGCTGCGTAGATTAATCATACAGAAGACTGAGGAGTATAATCAGCCTCTCTGCTTAGCGTTTGTGGACTACGAGAAAGCCTTTGATTCGATCGATACAGTACTGCAGTCTCTCCAACGGTGCCAGATTGACAATCGATTCTTCGTAGTGCTGAAGTATTTATACAAAAACGCCACCATGTCAGTCCGACTTTAGGACTAGACCTTGAAGGCAAGACTGTCCTCTAGCAGAGAAGTTTGTGAGGCCAGAAGAAGTAATTTCTCCGAAATGGAGGATGTCTTCAAGGTTCTGGAATGGTGAGGGCTAGGCATTGATGTCAATGGCGAGAAAAAAATACTGTAAAGGTTTTATTTTTTAGAAACAGTGCTTAGTTTATTTGGTTTATGATTGTTTCTTGTACGAAGCATGAATTGTAATTTTTTAAATTAAGTTTTTATTATGATTCTAAAGGATTCAAAAAATACAATAATTTTATTGTATTAATAAAGCTGTGTACTTTTTCTGCTAAACTATAATTTTATAAGATCTCTTTTGTTTTGAATTATCTACCAATAATATCGAGGAAGATAAATTAATTATGATTCATGGTAGGTGCCACAAGTTTACATATTGCTCCTAGCTATAATTACAGTAAGTGATTAAGTAACATTAGGCAAATTGTGCAATTTTTGTTATTCTATTTAAACATTTACCTCATTTCGTAATCATTGTTGCAGTATGTACCTCAAACTAAAGATTGTTACAGTAAGTCACACACTTACTGTACCAATTACTATAAAAACGTTATTTTTTAATTGATCATTCCTTAACATACATATTTTTTTAAGCTTTACAATTTAAATATTATTACTACATAAAAATAAAAATATACAAATTGTTAACCAAACACATGTTTATCTAAAACATATTAGAAAACTTAGGTTTAATTTATACTTCTGGAGAAATGTCAAAAGTAAAAAAAAAAACTTTGATCGCCGTTTTCTCGAAAGTGTCTCTATGATACTTACTGTATATATCACAAGCACGGCAGAAATATATAGGTATATAATAAAAACCGTTCTTTGTAACTTTGAACTTCTTTATGGCAGTTTTTGAAACAGTCTTCCATACGAATGCCTGCGCAAGTACAAGGAAAAAAGGCCGAAATCGTTCATAAAGAAAGAAAGGGCAAGGAAAAAAGGCCGAAATCGTTCATAAAGAAAGAAAGGAAAACTATTTATTTACCTGAAATTACGCAATCGTAAGTCAATTAATTTTGTAGGGTAAATGCTTCACAAATGCACAAAACGGCCGAACGCTCAGCATAATGCCGTGGCCCCATGCATAATTCGACGAATCCACAGCATTGGTTTTCAGCGTGGGCCGATGGCGGTGTCGACACAAAGGCGTCGGTACTTTTTATTTTCGTATTGATGAGCTCATTTTTTTTTCTTTTTTGACCGACCTGTATAGCTTCTGTTATTTAATTGGCCTCATACAAATTTTGAAAGGTCAAATCATTTTCAATCCTAAAAGGTATGTGAAAATAAATAAACAATTAACTGAAGCCAGTTTTTTTTTTTTTTTTTTTTTTTCGCTGGGAAAATCATCCTAATGACATCCCCGCTCTTGGGCGGAGCGGGAGATAGTGTCAGACTCTTACTGACTAAAAACCCACTCCTGTTCCTTCGTTGCCTTCGTCCCAGGGCCCCGGGTTCCGCTTTCACACTACCCGTGGCCCCAGTAGGCTTCGACCCTGCTGGGCCCCTACGATTTGCTGACATCTCCTTGAGGCGCGCGTGGAACAAAACGCGCCGTCGACGACTTGGGCTCGGTCCGGACGGTTACCGGACGGTCAGACGGCGAGCCACCCATTGCTCGCCGTCTACAAGCCCGCGCCTACGGTGGCCGGAAATCGGGATCGGAATCCCGGCGGCGGTTGGAGCGTAAGGACCGTTGCCTCACGCGATCGGCCGCCTCCTTAGCTAGCATTACTGCTTCGCAGAAGGAGGCGACCGCCTGCCACTCCTCCTCGCTCCGGAGCATGGCCTGAACCAAGGCCCGGCGCGAGAGATCACCGCCGCCGATTGCCCTCACGAGGTCACGGCGTTGCTCTGCCCAAGCGGGGCACACCTCCACCGTGTGCTCCACCGTGTCCTCCGGGTGGGCCACACAGTGGCGACACCCGGGCGTCGTTTCCGCACGAATCCGGTGCAGGAACCTCCCGAACTTACCGTGTCCGGTGAGGACCTGCGTCATGCGGAATGTGAGGACGCCGTGAGGTCTTTCCAACCACGCCTCAAAGAGGGGACTTACCGCCATAATTGTGGCGTGCCCAGCACGGGGTCGCGACAGTCGCTGTCGCCATTTCTCCATGAGAACTCGCCGGAACTCTGTCCGCCATGCCGCGACTTGTTGCGGCAGCGGAGTTTCGCCCCGGCGTTGCATCTCCATGCGCCGTTCGTGCATGAGTGCAAGGACTGTTGCCTCCAGTTCCCATGGTCGCTGGCAAGCAAGAAGGGTCGCCGCTTCGCGGGAAATCGTCCGGTATCCTCGCACCATCCGTATGGCCATGACCCTCTGGCACGCGTTCAGCCGGGCCGCCGGCTGCTTCCGCAGCCCCGGCGCCCAAACCGGCGCGCCATAAAGGGCCATGGACCGAACGATCCCCGCGTAGAGCCTCCGGCAGGAGGCGTCTGGACCCCCAAGGTTGGGCAGGAGCCGCCCGAGGGCAGCCCCAGTCCGATTTAGTTTGGGAGCCAGACGTCGGAAGTGCTCGTCGAAATCCCATCGGCTGTCGAGAACGAGTCCCAGGTACTTCATCGTTGACCCGACGCCGATGTGGACTCCTCCCACCGTTAGCTGGGAACCCGGTGGTGGCGCATTCCGAGGGCCGTGAAAGCACATGGCCTCGGACTTGTGCAATGCCACCTCGAGTCCCAGCTCCTGGATCCTGCCAACGACTGTCGCGACCCCGCGTGTCGCTAGTTCGACCGCCGCCTGGTACGACTCTCCCCGCGCCAGGACCAGCGTGTCGTCTGCGTAGCAGACCACGCTGATCCCGTCAGGGAGGTCGCCGCGCAGCACGTAGTCATATCCGATGTTCCACAAGGGCGGCCCTAGTACCGATCCCTGCGGAACACCGCACGACATCTCTCGACGTTCCCACACCCCCTGGTGACCAGGGTAGGTTATGTACCTGTCAGACAGGTACGCCTCGACCACACGACAGAGGTAGTCGGGCATCCGGTGATACCGGAGTGCCCTCCCAATGCTACTCCAAGGCAGGGAGTTGAAGGCGTTGGCGATGTCCAAAGACACCGCCACGACACACCTGCCCTGGGCCACTGCATCCCCCGTCGTGAGAGCTCGCACGCACATGATGGCGTCCACCGTGGAGCGCCTCCTGCGAAAGCCGAACTGGCCGTCCGCCAGATCCGGCCCCACCCGTGTTAGGTGTGCGACGAGGCGGTCTGCAACTACTCTTTCAAAGAGCTTGCCCACCTCGTCGAGCAGCACAATGGGCCGGTACGCGGACGGAGAGTCCGCGGGGCGCCCCGGCTTCGCGATGAGGACCAGTTTCCCCGTCTTCCAGCGAAGTGGGAACTGGCCCCTCTCCATACATGCGCTGAAGAGCCCTCTTAGTCGAGGCCCGAGAGCCTCCATGGCCAGGACCCATGCCTTCCCAGGCAAGCCGTCGGGTCCTGGGGCGGCATTTTTGGCACTCAGCCTTCGTACCGCCACTCTCATCTCTACCTCGGTCACCTCTGGAGCGTTGTCGTCGTCGTCGCCATCGTGGTCCGCGTCGGACACCGCTGGTGGCGGAGCCATGGGCGGGGGAGAGTGTTCCCCTCGCGTGGGGAACAGAGTGCTCACCACACCCTCCACGAGCTGGGGCCGGAGACTCTGCGTCAGCGGGGGAGCCCAGGGGCGGAGTTTGTCCCGTACCAACTTGTACGGGCGTCCCCATGGGTCCCCATTCAGAGTCCCCAGCCACACGTTGCGGGCCTCAAGTTTGGCCCGCCTTATCTCCGCTCGGAGGGTGCGCTTTGCCGCTCTGTATCCCTCGTACAGCTCCGCCTCTCTGGCCTCCGCATCCGGTGGACGGATGCGGCGCCTGCGGTATCTGGCATACCGGCGTCGCGCGGCATTGCACGCGTTGCGCAGTGCCGCAATCTCCGGCGACCACCAGTATACCTGGCGCTGAGCACGTCCTGGAGGGACTCGGGGCATTGCCGCGTCGCATATTTGCGACATGGCCTCCCGGAACCACTCTGCCTCGACGTCTATGTCGACAGGCCTGTCCGGTGCTTGCACCCAGGCCTGTACCGTCGCGGCTTCCAGGAGGAGCTCCCGGTCCATCTGCCTCAGCGCCCACCGCGGACCACAAGGGTTCTGTCGGACCGGCGCAATCGAGGTTTGGGCGGAGACGTCGAACCGGATGTACCGGTGGTCCGAAAACGTCTCCACCCCCTCCATAACGCGCCAGTCGACGACACGCGGCGACAGAGCGGGGCTGGCGAACGAGATGTCCACCACTGAGTCACCCCGCATCCGCACACACGTGGGGACAGAACCCCGGTTTAGGACGACCAGGCCTGTCTCCAGAGCCCAGTCCTCCACCATCCGACCCCGCTGGTTCGTGAGCCGGGAACCCCAAGCCAAGTTCTTGGCATTGAAGTCCCCGCAAACGACCACGGGGAGGGAACCAAACCCAGCGACGACGGCTTTCAGCTCCATTAGGGAGATGTGAAGATCGCCGAGAGATCTGCTCGGGGACAGGTAGACGCCTACCACTGCAATGTCCCCGAACCGTGCTGCCACGCAACCCCGTCCCCTCGTGACGGCCTCGAGGGTCGGGGTACCGGCGGCGGCCGACGAAATTAGGGTCACCGAGCCGTCCAGGTCCCGCACCCAGTCTCCCCTGGGCAGGACATTGTACGGCTCGGAGACCACGGCGATATTGATCGACCACTGCGCCATGCTCTGGAGCAACAGATCCTGAGCGGGGGCGCAGTGGTTGATGTTCGCCTGGAGGAGACGTAATGGGGTCGTTATTGACAGTCCATTACAGTCTCCTCCCGAGCCCCCCGTGAGGGCCCTGCCGCGGCGGGTGCGACGGCGACAGCGGCGGCAGCCAAGGAAGCGGCTGCGGCGGTGAGTGCGTCCGGGTGGATAGGCCTCCGAACTTTGGCCTTGGCCTTGGCGGGGGGGTCGCAGGACCTGCCCCCAGCCCGGTGGTCGGCCGGCTTGCCTGCTGCCGCACATGCGTAGCAGTGCGGCGTTGCACGGCATTCGACGGCCCTGTGACCGGCCTGACCGCACTGGTAGCAGCGGTCACTGCGGTCCACCTCCGCGGCGCAGTGGGCTCCCACGTGGTGCCCCACGTGGCAGCGGTAACACCGCAGAGGTCTGGGCTCCAGCAGTTTTACCTGCGCGGAGACCCAGCCCACCAAGAGCCTTCGGCCTTCAGCCGTGATGGCTTTAGCCGCCGACACGGGGCAGCTGACCGTAACGGCCCGCATGCCCGTGCTGTCAGCACGGATGGTGCCCGCCCGCACTTGGTCGGCCTGGCATCCTCCCGCCCTGACGACGGCGGCCACTACCTCTTCCACCCTGACGGAGTCATCCAGGCCCATGATGCGCATGTCTATGCACTTTGTGGGCCTGGATACTCGGACCTCCTCGACGTCCAGGGACGCCCTGATCCTTGCAGCCAGGGCGTCCGCGGCAGAGCCGCTGTCCGCACCAGGGACCTCCAATATTCGGGCCCCGGTTGCGGTGCGCCTCATTCGGAAGCCTTCAGAGGCTCCGAACTCGTTGAGGTGATCCACCACCGCCTGCTTCGCCTTCGCCATGACCATGTCATAGCTCACGCCCTTCTTTTCCGCAGCTGGCTGTAGTGTGATCACTACAGCTGCGGAATTTGGGGCGCGAAGCCTGGCTGCCATGGCCCGCTTCCTGCGCTGCTGTCGCCGCTCGCGCTTCTTCGCCGCTCTGGCCACCTTGCCCGCCTTCCTGCTGGCGCCGGCGACCGTCCATTCGGCGCCAGCCGAGGGTTCTTCAGGCAAGGGAGGCGGCCGGCGCGGCCTAGTCGCCGCCGCCGCAGGAGGTCTCGCCAGTTCAGCGGCAGGCACCGTTCTGCCTTTCGGGGAAGGGGTAGGCTTCCCCTGCCGCTGCTGCGGCTTAGCCGCCGGGACCGTCCTCGTCGGTTCCGACACCACGGCTCCGCGCCCAGTCTGCCCAGACGGGCCGGCTTTGGGCGCAGCGGCCGCGGCGGCGGCGGCGTACGAGACCGCCCTTTTCAGGCCGGAGGCCGCAAGCGGGGGGCGCAGCACTATGCCCTCCAGGACAGCGAATTGCCGCTGGACCCGCTCCTGGAACTGCTGCTGCTGTTCCTGCTGCTGCTGCCGAAAGGCAGCCAGTTCCTGTCGCAGCAGGGTCAGCACCTCGCTCTCCACCTGGGGCGAGGGCTGGGGCCGACTTTGCCCCTGCTTGCGTCCTCCTTGTTTCGCCACCTCAGGGCCAGCGCCCCGGAGACCGGCCAGGTCTGCCTCGAGCCGTCCAATCCTCCGATTCAAGGATTTTTTGAGGGGCTCCAAAACTATCCCCAGTGCCTCTATGATTGAGGTTGTGGCCTGGGGGATAGAGTTCCTTTTGGACACCCTCTCCCTCTTCTTGGCGACGCTCTGTACGGCAGCCGTCACGACCTCCTTGAACTGGGCCAGCGCCTTCTCCATGCCTTCTGGCTCACTTCCAGAAGGCTCCGAGGGGCTGGCCTGGGCACTGCTTGCCCCGGGATGGCGCCCCTCCCTGGCAATTTTCAGGGACCGCTGGGTCGCCTCCTCCGCGGTGGGCCTTCTTGTTTGTCCCTTTCGGCCCGCACCCCGTCCAGCAGTGGAAATCTTGCGGGCAGAAGTTCCGCGCTCATCGTCGGAGGATGTCCTCCGACCATCTCCCGATATGGGGCGTTTGAGGAACTGGGAATTCCTCTTCTTCCTGGAGGCGGCCTCATCCACCTCCATCCCCTCCGAGTTGAGTGAAGACGCGGCATCGGAGTCCGACGCCGCGTCTTCGCTCACCTCCCTGAGGCCGAAGCTCCTGCCGGCCTCTGCAGGACCCACCGGCGCAGCGGACGTGCTGGGAACAGGTCCCAGCGACTCCGCGCTACCGATGGGTGAGCCACCCTGGCTCCTTGCGTCCACGAAGGACGGTAACAGGTCCTTTTGGGACCTGACGCGCTCTTTGCCCCCCCCAGAATACGAGGGGCAGCCCGAGCTCTGCTCGGGGAGGGATTCTCCACCTGCGGTGCAGGCGGTACCCTCCTGGGGTAATAACTTTTTTTGAGACGCGTGCATGGATGTGCTGGACACAGCTTTGCCTTTTTTGTGGGGTGGGGTCCCCAATAACCACGTTCGCCATCGTGGTCACGTCTGATAAGCAGACGCGTACCCGAGGCGAACCCACTCTCTCAAAACCACTGTCCAAAAACACCAACAGCTGTTGGTGCCGATGCTTCTGGACAGTGCACCCTCCGTGGCGGTCCGTCTGGACTCCGCCTGTGTGTTCCTCTTGGTCTGGTCTCTCGCTTGAGGCCTTCCGGCATGAGTAGCTCTACCGGCATAGCCCTCAAGGTCATAGAGACACGCAAGCCCCACCACGACGACAACGTGGGAACACGGTCGGTGGGGAACTGAAGCCAGTCAAAAATCTTTGACGTCATGCCAATGTCGGCACCACGCTGCGAACTATGAGCGTTTGTTTTATTAAAAAAATATACAACCGACTTCAATGTAAAAAAAAACACTGATAAGTGCAAAATAACTTTAATTTCGGAAGTCGGTGTTTGTATAATAGGTTTGTCTCTTCATTATTTAACACCGACTTCTGAAATTAGAGTTATTTGCACTTTTCAGTGTTTTTTAGGACCCCTAATAATTATTTTATTGTTTCTTTTAGTTTCGTTCCAAGTTACATTCCAGGGTTTTCCTCAAATGTCAAAACGTACCTTTTTTAACGAGCTTAGTGTGATCATCAGACAAATAAAAATGAGTTTCGCATAGCTCGTTTATCATTCATATCGAACAGAATAATGTGATACCACGGCTCGTTCATTTGGTGGTTTTAATCAAACTTCGCAATATTCGGTCATCCATTACATCATATTTATTAATTCAGTCATTTTGACATGCTATATTTCTTTTTTTTTAATTGATATAAACCAGTGCTTGACTGCGATCCCACTTGATGGTAAGCAGAGATGCAATCATTGATGGTAGCCGCACTAGTTTATTAAGAACCTATTCTTCATTCACTCTAGCCTTGAGGACACCTAAATCATAGTTGGACGGGAAGACCGCAGCAGGCAAAATGTTCCAGTCCTTTGATGTACGCGGTATAAACGACGAAGCGAAACGCTTAGTACGGACCGTTGATGTTTCAACAACGTAAGGACGGATACTCGTCGTAAATTTTATATTATTATATATATATATAAATTTTCTAACATTTGATATCACTTTCTCACTTAAGGGAGAAAGTATTAAAGCTTTATGACTTTATTTTTATTTTTATTGGGTGTGAAAATCATCTTATGACATCCCCGCTCTTGGGCGGAACGGGAGATAGTGTCAGACTCTTACTGACTAAAAACCCACTCCTATTCCTTCGTTGCCTTCGTCCCAGGGCCCCGGGTTCCACTTTCACACTACCCGTGGCCCCAGTAGGCTTCGACCCTGCTGGGCCCCTACGATTTGCTGACATCTCCTTAAGGCGCGCGTGGAACAGTACGCGCCGTCGACGACTTGGGCTTGGTCCGGACGGTTACCGGACGGTTGGACGGCGAGCCACCCATTGATTGCCGTCTGCAAGCCCGCGCCTACGGTGGCCGGAAATTGGGATCGGAATCCCGGCGGCGGTTGGAGCGTAAGGACCGTTGCCTCACATGATCAGCCGCCTCTTTTGCTAGCATTACTGCTTCGCAGAAGGAGGCGGCCGCCTGCCACTCCTCCTCGCTCCGGACCATGGTCCGGAGCGAGGAGGAGTGGCAGGCGACCTTG
Source organism: Mythimna vitellina (assembly GCA_949316375.1). Taxonomy (NCBI): domain Eukaryota; kingdom Metazoa; phylum Arthropoda; class Insecta; order Lepidoptera; family Noctuidae; genus Mythimna; species Mythimna vitellina. The sequence continues at coordinate 6,878,023 of OX438703.1, read as the reverse complement.
GTTCAGGCCATGGCCTGAACCAAGGCCCGGCGCGAGAGATCGCCGCCACCGATTGCCCTCACGAGGACACGGCGTTGCTCTGCCCAAGCGGGGCACACCTCCACCGTGTGCTCTACCGTGTCCTCCGGGTGGTCCACACAGTGGCGACACCCGGGCGTCGTTTCCGCACGAATCCGGTGCAGGAACCTCCCGAACTTACCGTGTCCGGTGAGAACCTTCGTCATGCGGAATGTGAGGACGCCGTGAGGTCTTTCCAACCACGCCTCAAAGAGGGGACTTACCGCCATAATTGTGGCGTGCACAGCACTGGGTCGCGACAGTCACCGTCGCCATTTCTCCATGAGAACTCGCCGGAGCTCTGTCCGCCATGCTGCGACTTGTCGCGGTAGCGGAGTTTCGCCCCGGCGTTGCATCTCCATGCGCAGATCGTGCATGAGTGCAAGGACTGTTGCCTCCAGATCCCATGGTAACTGGCCAGCAAGGAGGCTCGCCGTTTCGCGGGAAATCGTCCGGTATCCTCGCACCATCCGTATGGCCATGACCCTCTGGCACGCGTTCAGCCGGGCCGCCGGCTGTTTATGACTTTGAAGCACAAAAATGATTAAACTTTGCAGTTAAGATCAATTATCACAGAAAAATGAAGAGATTTTTGAGATGGGAATTCAACAAATTACTTCTTTCGCTCTAAGTTGGAGTGAGAAGGCGTCTCAGACTTTTACTGACTAAAACTAACCTGTTCCCATCAGTTACCTTTAGCATTCAAGAGCCATGGTGCTAACTCTTCCAAAATCCTGTGACCCTAGAGATCATCAGCTCTACCGGGCTGATGACAGCAAACTGTAGGGGTAGTTTAGTGATATCTCTTTGAGAGATTTGGAATTCTGAAATATGTTTTTGGGGTAGGCGGAACAGAGAGTAAAGAAAGAGAAGAGAGAGAGAGGGTAGAGCATCCTCCGACCAGAAGGGATGTTATGTCTGGTAGGCAACTGCCCGATAGATGATTTCGGGCTGTTCTATATGTTCTAATCGCGCGCAGAACTTTGATTGCGCGATGCAGGATTGGTTCTTATGTGACGCCATAGATGTCGCAACAAGTTCAAAGCCATAAAGAAGAAACCATCAAAGCTCATACGTATAGACTGAACGAAATCAATGTATTTCCAAATAGAAACTTCAGATAGAATATAATCGAACATATCCACTATTTTTCAATCATTATCTGGTGTGACGCATCGCCAACTTTTCCAATCAGTCGTATCTCTCGGTACGCTGGAGCTAGTGCGTGAAAATAGATCTGCAATTAATAATCTCGTGAATTAAGCGATGAAAGAGACTGTTGATAGTTTAATGATCGTGTGAATGGAAGTTTCAAAATGTAGTAAAGTTTATTTATGCTGCTGAAATTGCAGAGGAAAAAGATGTGGAGTATAAAGTACTATCTATCTGTTTTTTCAGGTAGAAATCATCAAATCTCTAGGCTCTAGAGTGGAGAAAGAGGGCGTGACAGACTTTTACAGACTACTCACATTACACACAGTTAAGTGGCAGTGGGCATATTGCTCGCAGAACAGATGGTTGATGGGGCCGAAAAATTCTGGAGTGGCGACCACGTATCGGAAGACGCAGCATTGGAAGGCCTCCCACAATGTGGACTTGGTGAGGGTCGAGAAATTCTGAAGGTTGCGAGACATACAGGACCGGTCATTGTGCTAACACTTAGAGGAGTTCTATGTCCAGTCGTAGACATCTTTACTATAACAAAAACCCTACGTTTACAGTAAAACATCAAATTTAGTTGAGCCACACATCTCTCTATTAGATCCATGCGTGGCAATTTCCACGAGCTCTCTGCTAATCCCGAAATGCATAAAACCGTGAACGTCAAACAATCACATGTCACAGCAATAGTCGAGACCTCTGACACACAAGCGCTTTTAATCATCCTCTAGTCGAATTGATTGTTCACAATGCAACTTGGTTTGAGTGAAAAATTGACATCATGAACAATGCAGTCAGTAACAGAATTTTGACGACAATCGTGAAAGGAAATACGAAAAAAAATATTTCTTTCCTCGAAATGTCTGCCATCAAAAGTTGTGTAAGTAGACAATAATAATACAATATAATATTCCACCACTATCACATAACGCCGTCTAGTCTCAAGCTAAGCAGAGCTTGTGTTATGAGTACTAGACAACTAATATACATACTTACATATTTCTAAATACATACATATTATAGATAAATTACACCTAGGCGCAGAACAAATGATCGTGCTCATCACACAAACATATGTTCTGGGTGGGAATCGAATCCACGACCTCCGCCATAGCAGTGAGGGCCACTAACCACTAGACCAACAGGCCAGTCAAAATAGCGTCACTAATGACCAAGTTTCAAGAAGCAACATTTTCATATACTGTGGTTTTTATTGCAAGTGCTTCCACAAGATGCATCATACGCGTAAGACTCTTTACGCCTCTAATATTGCGCATTTCGTATATAGGTACTAATGCATTCTGTATGCAGTCTGTATATGCAGTAAACTCAAAAATTGTCGAAAGGATTTCACTAAAACTCGTTTTGTTTTATAACTGGCCGCGCCAATTAAACAAGTAGAATTATAATAATTTGTAAACTGCATACATTTTGTAATAAATGTCAGTTACATTTGAAAATAACCAATATGCTCCATGCAAGAGACAGATACAATATGGTCTCCTCCCGTGCAAAACTAGGACAGTTTGTTAGTAAATAATTATTATAAGATAATGTAGTTAAAATTTGGTTTAAATGTAAAATAAACAGCATAAGCATAATCAGCCTTATAATGTTCCCACTGTTGGGACTCACATCTCCTTTCTAGGAGAGGGAATGGTCCGTAATCCACTACGCGGGCGCAGTGTGGGTTAGTGGAAGTCACATGTCTTCGATTTTTTTTTATTTTAGGACATCTCGATTTCCTTAAAAAAATGCTTCAAATGTTTAAATTTTTTTTAACGGTACCTATAGCTATGCTCGGAGTTTCCTTGCGTGATCGAATCAGAAATGAAGATATCCGCAGGAGAACCAAGGTTGCCGACATAGCACGAAGAATCGCTAAACTTACGTGGCAATGGGCAGGGCACATTGCTCGCAGAACAGAGGGCCATTGGGGCCGAAAGGTTCTGAAATGGCGACCGCGTGCCGGAAGACGCAGTGTTGGAAGGCCGCCTACAAGGTGGACTGATGACCTGGTGAAGGTTGCGGGAATCCGATGGATGCAAGACGCATAGGACCGTTCTTTATGGTGACATTTGGGGGAGGCCTATGTCCAGCAGTGGACGTCTATCGGCTGAAATGATGATGATGATGACCTATAGATAGAGGGTTATTTCAGGCCAATTTCGGGTTGAAGTTATTATTAAACACACTAAAATAATTTTCATCCGTTTTTACTGTAGGTACTAAAGCTACGCAAAAGTAAGGTCACCATCGTAGAAAAAAGAAAGAAACACAAACAATATTGTATGTTTTATAACTTTTTCCTGTTTTTCTTTTCATGCATTCGTATTTTATTACGGCAGTTAATCTTACTTAATGCTACAACTTCAAGAGGAGTGAGCACTATGTCAATATGTATACTGGTGATAAAACAGTGTAATAATAAAAAAATGCAACCGACAAAAAAAGAGTAAAGTTGTGTAACTTTCATTTCTGAAGACGGTGTTCTTGGTTTTCTACAAACAATTAAAATATCTTTATTTTTTGGCAAAACCTGCACAAAAAAGTTCACTCGTGCTCGCACTAGTTCGAGTGCATTGAGATATCGTGTCCGTGAGCGGTGTCTATGTGTGCGTTTCTCGAGCGCGCTTTGTATGTAGATTGACTTCTGTACATTAGTGTTGTGAGTCGGGAGTCCCAGAACGATCGCCGGCTACCATAGACACGGGTTTGCGATTGACAAAAGATGTCACTCATTGTCCAGCTGTCTAGTAAAGACCGAGCCAGAGTTGTCGACGCAATATAGTGTTTCATGCACGTCTCAAAGAGATGTTAACAAAACCATAAGGGCACAGTAAGACCGATGCTAGCTAGGGTCACAGGGAATTTCTGAAATAGAAATCGTGGTCTTTTTTTAGGTGGTAAAATATGACAAATCTCTCTTTTGGACGGAGCGGGAGATAGTGTCAGACTTTTACTTTAACGTACTTTAACCCATCCTGGTCCTTCGTTGCGTTTTGTACCAGGGCCGAGTCTTCCTTTCAGAATCACACCCTTGGCCCCAGTAGGCATCGATCCAGCTAGGCCCCTACTGACATCTCCTAGAGGCGCACGTGGAGTACACACAGTACGCTCCGTTGACGACTTGGGCTCGTCTCAGAATTAAATAGGCAATTAAAGAACACAGGTGAGTTTTAGTCAGTAAAAGTCTGACATCTCGCTTAACTCTAGAGCGGGAGAATTCATTGAGAGTTTTCCCAACTCAAAAACAGGACTATACTTTAAATAATCTGTATTGTAAATAAAATGAAAAAGAATTCAAAAATAATATTTGTTTCGTTCCCAGCACGTCTGTACCTCATCATCGTGCAGTTCTCGCCTGCAGCGCTCACCGCGCGTCGTTCGTTACAGTAACAATAGCACGAGCTGATTTATGTAACACACGCTGTATTGCAACCTACCATACATATACCACGGCTATTCAGAACATGAATGAATAGCAACAAGTTTTGATATATTTCTAAAAATTCTTCGCACAAAGACGTGTATTCTTTTTTGAAACAGGAAAAGTTTTTATAGACCGTCATCAGGCAAATATGTCATTGACAAAGATTCAATGTCGACATCCCATGTCATATTTTCGGAGGGCCGCACTATCCGGAGTTCGTAATAAACAAAAACCATCCTAAATCATACGGTTTGGAGAACAGCTGAGCATTCATTTGACCCAAGAGATTTAGTGAAGTCAGAACATTAGATAAGTTCATAAAGTGTTGCTTTCAACATTTCTACAGATTTCATCAAGGTCATATATCGAGCACCAAGTCAGAAATAAGATATTGCTTATGTTAAATCGTAACCGCTACTGTGAATAAAACAAAGACAATATTAGTAACTAGCTTTTGCCCGCGACTTCATCCGCGTAGAAGTCGAAAATGGTTTTATAAGGTTTTTTGAAATACGAAAATATGAAATATTATTTAGTATCTTAGCTGTGTGCAGCGCCCCTTAGTGAACTCCACTGCGGGTGACGTAACCTACGACAAACTTATTATTTGCGGTTGGTACAGTAATCGGGTCTAGGGATCGAACAGCAAAATTAAGTTTGTTTTTTATTGTATATACTTTTCCGGGATAAAAAGTACCCAGTGTGGTAGTTTTTACGTGATGCCTGAACAAACAGACAGACAGACAAAAATTTTTTTAATCACATTTTTGGGTTCGGTGTCGGTCTAGTAACACCCCCTGCCATTTATTTTTTTGATATTTTCAAAGTACAGAATTTTCACTTCTACAGATTTAATCGTATTATAAGTATAGATTTGACTGGCCTGCTGATGTAGGCCCGTATCTTTGGGCCCCATCGACCATCTGTTCTGCAAGTAATGTGCCCTGCCCACTGCCATTTAAGATTGGCAATTCTTTGGATTATGTCGGTAAACTTGGTTCTCCTGCGGATATCTTAATTTGTGATTTACGCAAGGAAACTCCGAGTATAGCCCTTTAGGTAACTTTAAGCCTTCTTTACTTGGCGAGCTACCGCCATCCGCAAGCCCGCGCCTACGGTGGCTGGAAATCGGGATCGGGAACCCAGTGGCTGGGTAATGAGGGCCAATCCCTCGCGCGTGCGGTCGCCTCCTTCGCTAGCATTACTGCTTCGCAGAAGGATGGCAGGTACACCAGGGCCCGGCGCGAGAGGTCATGCCTCACCAGGAAGACACAGCTGTGCTCTACACAAGCCGGGCACATCCGTGCGTCTTTCCAGACACTCCTCAAAGAGGGGACTTACCGAAACAAACTTACCTGGCTACTATTTTATAACTTCTTGGATATTCTCATTTCAGCAAAAACTTTACGCCGTCATGACAGATATTAAAATACTTACGTTCGAAAGTAAGATCGAAACTTTTTTCTTTTTGTATGATATTCCACAGATGCTGGCTACTTTGAGTAAAAAAAGTTTAAGATGCCGTAAAATTTTATTTGTCATTTATTTTTCTTCATTTAGAAAATGTCATTCTAATATTACTTCACTGACCTTTACTAGTTTAGTTAGTCACTATAGAGGTCAATACCTTTTTTAAATAAATATTGCTTTAGGGTAGAAAAAATTTGACGACGTTGATAAAGGAGTTTCTGTGCCAAGTGACTGCAGCTTTGAAATTTATTAGATTCGTTTTTCAAAATAAGATTGTTTGTTTGTTTGAGGGATTAAAGTATGAAATTGCCGTTTTTTAAAACGGGTTCCTTTGAAGTGTTATATCTTTGGATTGACTTGGAATTATAAGTTCACACAAACTTTGACTTTTGATCCGGAAACTTGAAATTTTTGGCCCGTTTTTCTTGTCATATTTAAAGGGAGATGCTTAATCAAGACATTCTATAAACAAAGAATAATACTAGTGTATTCATAAATGAATCACTCAGGCATTTACCATCAAATATTTGGACGATTTAAATTATTCTACTGCATCGCTTGAACTTAAAGCTTAAATCTTTGATTTGGTCAGCCTAACATAAAACTCTCTCTTAAATACTCCATTTTACTTTGAAGTTAAGGCTTTTCATAGAATTCTAATGACCTCCATTAGAATTCTACCAAAGCCTTTCTAATCGTTTAAATATTGAAATCAGAGGTTATTTAGTGGTTTCAATCTAAGTAGAATCACCGAAATTCAATAGTAAACAATGTAGATTCCGAAAGACTCATTAAATCAGTAAAACGAACAAGATTAATTGATGAAAAGGGTGGAAAAATCGCAACTGTTTTTCTTATGAAATTAAATCATTTATTTGCTATAAATGTAGGAACAAAAATATGGTGTTAAGTAAGAGAAGGATCTAATATATTCTACGGTGAGGCATGCATTTTTTTATAGTAGAATTAATTATGAAATAATCTTAAAAACGAAATATGTATTATTACTAATGTCAAATGATTATATAAATAGTCAATAAAAATATGAATAATTAAATTTGTAAGTTTATTGCGTGGTAAATAATGTCAATAATAAGTTGATAATTAGTCAATAATACAAACAAAATCTAAAAAAAAATATATAATTTAAATTTCAAAATAATATAACAATGATCCAAGAATATCCGTTATGTTCTCGGTCATAGCATAGCATAGCATAGTGGGCCTTATAATGTTCCCACTGTTGGGACTCAGGCCTCCTCTCTAGGAGAGGGAATGGGCCGTAATCCACTACGCGGGCCCAGTGCGGGTTGGTGGATGTCACGTGTCTTCGTATTTTTGGTTCTAGGACATGCCGGTTTTCCTCACGATGTTCTCCGTCGCTCATTAATATTTGAGGTAAGCTTTAGAAGCCTACCTTTTCCATCAGAGCAATCGATTGTTCAGTATTCCCAACAGACTTCACTAGAACTGGCATCGTAAAATGAGCTTTATTGGTAACACGTAAAGCATACAGTTACCCAATTTACACAGCAATGTATGGACAGGAGAATTTTTATTTCATCTACTGCAATGACGTCTTCAGTATTAAGTATTTGTAGCCTCGGTTTCATTCGAGGACAAAATGTCCCTAAACTTGACACGCAGCGCTCAATCTAGCAAGTAAGTTACCCCTCAACATTTTACAATGCATTCACGTGACGCACAACGCTGTCAAAATTGTTGTTGTATCCGGAGGCTTAATAAGATATATTAATTAAATCTCAAATTATGTTTATTGCTACAATGGATGTTCTCGATAGTGGATAAAACGTATGCTCACTTCATTACAAGTTGAACTTGAGTGTAAAGCATTTCCCTTCATAAATCATCCGGCAATATGACTAATGATGTAACAGCGCGATGACCCGTGTAAAATATTCCGGAATTACACGTTTCCTTACATTTGTGTGGCGTGATGTATCGATGGGTGATTTCATGGACACTTCAGCCTAATAGTTAATTTCATAAAATTTATGAGTGAGTTTCAAAAATGTATGAAGTTCAGCCGTAGTCTTATTTAAAATAGCCACTGGAATAGCTTCTTCCATTTTTGGAGTTTCATCGCTGATATTTCGTAAAGGGTAATCATTTCGCCCATTAAATGTCAGTTGGTGTAATCATCACAGCGTTGATTTGTTGGATTCGTTTTTCATAATAACATTGTTAATTTGTATGTATGAATCTATGTATACATTTATTATTGTTTTTCTAATCTAGTTTACCATGTTATATTTCTGCACCTACCTAAGGTCCACTGGTAGAAAATCCCTAAGGCATTAAGTCTGCCTTTGTACAGTGTCTCTTAATAGTGCCGAAAGTTTTAATAAATGAATAAATAAATAAATAAACAAACAAATAAATAAACAAATAAATAAATAAATGTTTACTCAGTTTTCTAAAATTAAAATATTTTTGAGGTAAATAGCTACACTTCGTTTTTTGTTTCTTATTATCTTTTTGTATAAGAGGTACCTGTATATTTATAAGCCAACGCTGTACTTGTAAAGTGTTAAGTTTATAGCAGTACTTAACTGTCTCATTACTTATCACAAGTTATAACTTCTTCAACAAACTGGGACTCAGAAAAGTAATGACACGGAATTTCAGCACAAAAGTAAAATAAGCCGTAAGTGGTAAGTTTATGTAGCAAAAAATAATGTGTAATAAAGAATAAAAATAAATAATACTAATTGAGTAAAGCAATTTTTTTGGAATGATAATTTATTAAAATTTGTCGTAACATATTTTTTTATTTTATTTTTTCTGTTTGAAGTATCTATTATTTGTTTGACCAAGGTTTCCATTTAGAAAATCTCAATGACCCTAGTGACCATCGGCCTTACTGGACCCATAGGGTTTTACTGATAGCCGAACGATAAGCTACCTATTGCTCGTAGTCCGCAAGCCCACGACTACAGTGACTGGTAATTGGGTCGGGGTCTCGGCGGTTGGGGTGTGAGAATGTCTGTTTCTTCACGCGTGCCGCCGTCTTCTTCGATTATATCATTACTGATTTGCAGGAGGCGATCGCCGTCCATTCTCTTAAAATATACTACGACACGATTTTTATTTCCAAGTAACATGGCCTGGACATGGAAATAAATAATATTTGTATTTGTTTCAATTCATAAGACTTACGTGTTATGGGTTTGTTATTCAAGCAGTATCTAGTTTCTACGGGATTGTTTCAAAGTATTACCATGGAATGCGGTAGAAATTATTTGAAATATTTCACACGTCAAATAAACAGTATCTAGTTTATTTATTTATTTTATAATTTATGTACACACTGTTAGACTAAAAGATGATGAGTGAGCGCATCCCTATGTCACCGCGTCCCATCGCCCCGCACTATCATCTTTGACAACCGGGACTCAGAGAATTACGCGCCGTTTTCGTGACGTTGTACTTTTCTGACTCAAAGTAATAATTAAATGTTTTGTGAGATAAAACTCCATTTATCATTATAAATACGAAAGTAGACACATTCTTACAAAAAAATGTACAAAGGTACTGCTTATTTCTAAAAGAAATTTCTTCCAGCAGACCTGCGAAAGGAGAAATAGGAGGAAATGTAGACAATGGTGTGTAATAAAAGAAGAGTATATGAAATCTTAAATTTAAATAATAAATACTTATATACCTTATACTAAAAATAAATAAATAATGTATGTACATATTAATTATCACACTAGAGTGGAAAGATAATGCTCTTTTACTTTAGATTTGAAGAGTGAAGTCGTTTGTAAATTTCGAATGCTAAGCGGAAGAGAGTTCCACAACCTTACTGCAACTGTTTAACTATATAAAAATAAGATAAAAAGCGCGCTACAAGTTAAATCAAATTATCTACTTATTGAATGCACCAGACGTATTTTCAAGATTTGATTATCTAAGAAGTTACAGGAACGAGAGAGTAAAAAGTTCAATTAAGTCCAGAAAATCTTCTGTTTTTATTATTTTTTTACATTATCCTACAAGAATACGGCAGTAATGATTTCATATTTTTAGATTCTTTTGTTTTCCTGGATCATACTATTATAAATTGTGTTATAAAATATAATTGTAGCTGCAATTAAATCTGAGGCAGAATATAATTTAACTTCAGATATTGAATACAACAAAAAAATTGGGGCTTTGTGTCCAAATTACAAGTTACTCGTTTGTTCTATTATTATATTTGCTTTTCAACGGAAAAAAACAGAAGGACGTCCTAATTTCCAATGTAATTTTGTTTTTAGATCTTTTTGTTTATGCCTCAGAATTTGGCCATTTAAAAACCAATCTGGAAATAGTACTTTTTGATACAAGTGCAGAAAGTTTGTCATTGCGACCGAGGCGGAATTCGCACGAGCCGTAGGTGAGTGTGTTATGGAGCCGAGGGCTGCAGTGACAAATTTGCACGTGTATTAAATGACTTTTTTCTTTTTTTAAAAGAAGGAAAACAGTCTATAGCGTGCCTAAAAGCGGTGGGATAAGAGCGGGTTTTCGAGTACGCGTATTGAAAAAAGTATTTCTTATTCAGAAGGATATACTTCCAAGTGGATTCTATAAAGAGTTAAGAGAACTCCTCAAATACTGTTGGCCAATATATAGCGAGTTTGACGAAGCAAAAATAAATAGTTTTGATGAAAATGGTCTCGTAATGAAGTTAGAAGGTCCGTTATAAAATATCAGATACTATTCCGTAAGATGCTCCCAGAGCAATGCAGAAAAAGGTAACTCTGTTTGAAATACAGGAACTTCTGGCTAAAATAATCACAGTCGTATGAGTCAATCTCCTTGGTTAAGCAACGCGTGCTTTTTTTCTGTGGGAAAATCATCCAATGTCATCCCCCGCTCTTGGGCGTAGCGTGAGATATTGTCAGACTTTTACTGACTAAAAACCCACTACGGAAAGCATATTAAGCTGTTGACTTAAACTGTCATTTGTAGACTCGTTACAGCCTCGGATAGCCAGGAGAGCCAGAAAATCGAACACCATTCAACTCAAGGGTACCGTGTTATCTAATTACTGGTTTGTGGAGGCCGTCTCTCCATGTAAAACATTGGTATTCAGTAGTAGTTAGTAGTTAGTATTAGTATTCATTATACCTGGTTAGCCTAGAAGCTGACCTAAGAAGGCAAAATAAAATAGCAGTAAGATGAACTAAAATTGAAACTATAACACACTACCAACTAACTTGTAACTATAGTAACTAGCGATTTGAAAATGACCATAAATGACCATATCAGGTAGCATGGTAAACATATATATATATATATATATGTATTTGTATGCGTAGCTGGTTAGACCCACGACGCACAAAAAATACATATACATATGTTTAAGTCAGTGCTGGTGAAGCATCGATCAAATTCTCTCACAGCTTTCTGATTTCTTTTTTTTTACGTGGAAAATCATCTAATGACATCTCCGGCCCTTATGCGGAGCAAGAGGGCGTGTCAGACTTTTACTGACTAAAACCCAATCGTTTGTTCCTTCTTTTCCTTGCTTTCCAGGGCCCCGGGGTTTTTTTTTTTTTTTTTTTTTTTTATTGGGTGGGAAAATCATCCTAATGACATCCCCGCTCTTGGGCGGAGCGGGAGATAGTGTCAGACTCTTACTGACTAAAAACCCACTCCTGTTCCTTCGTTGCCTTCGTCCCAGGGCCCCGGGTTCCGCTTTCACACTACCCGTGGCCCCAGTAGGCTTCGACCCTGCTGGGCCCCTACGATTTGCTGACATCTCCTTGAGGCGCGCGTGGAACAAAACGCGCCGTCGACGACTTGGGCTCGGTCCGGACGGTTACCGGACGGTCAGACGGCGAGCCACCCATTGCTCGCCGTCTACAAGCCCGCGCCTACGGTGGCCGGAAATCGGGATCGGAATCCCGGCGGCGGTTGGAGCGTAAGGACCGTTGCCTCACGCGATCGGCCGCCTCCTTAGCTAGCATTACTGCTTCGCAGAAGGAGGCGACCGCCTGCCACTCCTCCTCGCTCCGGAGCATGGCCTGAACCAAGGCCCGGCGCGAGAGATCACCGCCGCCGATTGCCCCCACGAGGTCACGGCGTTGCTCCGCCCAAGCGGGGCACACCTCCACCGTGTGCTCCACCGTGTCCTCCGGGTGGGCCACACAGTGGCGACACCCGGGCGTCGTTTCCGCACGAATCCGGTGCAGGAACCTCCCGAACTTACCGTGTCCGGTGAGGACCTGCGTCATGCGGAATGTGAGGACGCCGTGAGGTCTTTCCAACCACGCCTCAAAGAGGGGACTTACCGCCATAAAGGGCCCCGGGGTTAATTTTCACTGAACCTATGGCCCTAGTAGGCTTCGACCCTGCTGGGCTTCTACAATTTGCTGACATCTCCTTGAGCTTTCTAATATCTACGCTCGCAGCTATCTGGATAATACATAATTCATACTTCAGCCTTAGACTGGTTTTCATCGTAGGTTATTATTGTTTTTGAGTTCTCCTTATTATAATGTATTTCAAATATCGATTACTCATTTATTGTGCACACCAACCACAGTAATTGTTTTTTTTAACATAAAGGATGACTGATAGAGAATGTTCCACTAATGTACATTAAGTTTGAATAAACAAATAAAATATAAATTTAACTATTTTATTCACAGAAACTCTCCATAACGTGGCTCTAATAAAACAGAGCATTCGTCCTACTTATCATAAAACAAACATAAAAAACCATCATTTCGTCACATCTTTAACACCTCGTTATGCATAATTTCGCTCCTTTCAGGTACATAACTTGTTTGTAGGAAGTCATAACTCACCGGGAGGACTCCCTGGCTCCTCGCCTGTAAAATCCACTCCCTCACAAAGTAAGGCACTTTGTTTTGTAGTTTATTTATTTCTGCGGTACATTTTATGGAGATTTTGAAGGAAAATGTTTAAATTATTTATTAGACTGTTTAGTAAGAAAAACTTAGATGAATGTTCAGGCATAGTTATGTAGATAAGAACGTAGATCATTAATAAAGATTATGTTAATACTACTTAAATGTCATCATATTAAATTTATTATATTAAATATATATGTATGTGCATTTTAATTATATGTATATATATATTTTTTTTATCTTGTTTTTCGTATTAAATTTCATTTTTATGCACGTACCATATTGTCTCTACACCACCCTAGGTTGACTGGTAGAGAATGCCTAAGGCATTAAGTCCCCCTTTGTACTTTATGTTGCATGAAGTTTAAATAAATAAATAAATCATCACCATCATTTCAGCCGAAAGACATAGGCACTGTTGGACAGAGGCCTCCCCGAAGTGTCGCCACAACGAACGGTTCTAACCTACCCGTGTTGGTTTTACATAAGTATAAGTATACAAGAAAGTTAATTCTGTTCTAAGTGTTAATTTTTCTCATACACCGAATCATTTAATATTATAACATTCAAATTATAGTTTTTTTGTGCTGTAATAATTAATAATTTTATTAACATTTATTAATAGTAATTAATTAATCTAAATTTTCCAATCATCATCATCATCATTTCAGCCGAAAGACGTCCACTGTTGGACATAGGCCTCCCCCAAATGTCGCCACAATGACCGGTCCTGTGCGTCTCGCATCCATCGGATTCCCGCAACCCTCACCAGGTCATCGGTCCACCTTGTGGGAGGCCTTCCAACGCTGCGTCTTCCGGTACGTGGTCGTCATTCCAGAACCTTTCGTCCCCATCGACCATCTGTTCTGCGAGCAATGTGCCCTGCCCACTGCCACTTAAGTTTGGCAATTCTTCGGGCTATGTCCGTAATCTTGGTCCTTCTGCGAATCCTGGAATTATCCAATGTATTTATCTAATTATGATATAAATTTGTATGCTATTATTAGCTAACATAGCGTTAAAAAATTGTTATTTAATAACTTAATATTACCTATGTTTACAAATTAATAAATTAATGTGAATATCCAGAAATGCCATTATGCATGTGATACCGAAAAACGTAGTCACAACAATAAATAGCTGATACTTATCAAATGACTGTTGCCTAGTTAAATTTTCCACACGTGTCGTGTGTTTATCGTATTAAAAAAATATAGTACTTTTATATCGATGGCACGAATATAAAAGTATAAAAATATAACTAAACATGTTACGGGCGTTGAAATAAAAATAAATTAAGTACCACTTTGTACTTTCTGCCCGTGCTCTCACTTTAATTTATTTTTATTTGTTTTTCTCTTTAAAAAGTTTTCTTATGCTAGTGTTTAACAATGCTCACAATTTAGATTTAACTTTTTAAGGGACTGGTGTCTGATATAGGTATGTACAAAAACCTGTATTACATCATCATCAGGACACTCTCGCGGCTAGTTCACTAGAAAGAGTATAGCATTTCGCAGGAAGCAAAAGTGAAGGCTAAGTTTAAAAAAAGACAAAACTTAAAAACATTTATTGCTGCCGACATAAATAAACCCTTATTTTTTGAGGTAGGCAATCATCAAATGATTTCTCTCACTCGCCCTTTGTATCTCTCTGGGCATGTTCGGTAAGTAACTGCGTCAAGTACAAAGTGAGAGCACCGTAGCTCCTCTCTAGACGAGCGGTGGTAAGTCTCTTCTTTGGTGGGTATCAAAGAAGTGACTTACCACCTCGATTGTGGAGTGCCCAACTGACATAAACAAAATTTGTTCACTTTTAATGAGTGGGTCGAGAGTTGCCACGAAGTCCACACTTTCCGCGTAACGCAGGTCCTCACCGGACAAAGCCATTTCGGGAGATTCCTGTTAAAGATACAGGCGCTAGAAACGCCGTGTGATCACGATGTTGATGATGGTGACAAAGCCTACTCCCGCGGCTATATGTCTAAAGATCCAAACCAAACCGAAAACCAAATTTCAGGATTCCAGGTCAACGAGTAGTACCATATTGGGTTTTGAATTCCTTGTGAGCATCAAAATATGCGGTTTGCATAAACGGCCTTATTTTTAGACTGCGTTGACTTGAAAATTTGATTTTTTCATTGCTCCAATATGCTTGAGTGTGTGACATTAATTTCAGCTTATTACCTCTACGCGTTTCTGAGAAAGAAGGTCTTGATAGACGAATAGATGTACTACTAAGTGATCTTATAAGGGCTCCGGTTGTGCCGATTGAGGAACAGAACCTTAAAATTAGCAAGAAAAGATCGGAAACGAGTTTTAAAATCATTGTTACAAATCGCTTACAACTGGAATTAGTTCCGCTCGATAGAACATTCAGCAGCAAACGAGTTTTTAAAACGACTTTGACCGTAAATGGATTTCTTCTTTGAGTAATATTGACGAGTTCAATGTTGGATTTGGATTGCTTTGTGAACTATATTATTGTGTCTGATGATCGAGAAATGACAACGATTTTAACAGCGATATTGAACTTATACAACATTAGTTTTTGTATATGCGAAACCTGAAATACGTGTCTATGATTTTTATGCAAAGAATCTATGTACAAAATTTCATAACTGTATCATGAAAAATCACAAAGTTCAATCAAAGGCCATCCGGGAGACTGAGCGGTTGTTTTTCTCCCACATCCAGCTGGGCGCTGGCGTCTAATGCCCGCTATGACCTGCCGTAACCTGTGTTGTACTTAGTGTCGGTGGTGTCCAACTTGTGACGTTTTTTAAATATTTTTGAGAAAAAATATAACATAGTGTAAAAATTATTGGAATCGATTCAGTTACTGATTCTGAACAAACTTTTATTATTTGCATATTCTAGTGTTGTATACAGAACAAACTTGTTCAAACGGCTTCACCCGCGTGAAAGTCGGTTTCTCCTTCGCCTTTCCTTCCTTCAACTTTGACCGTCGTCGTGTTATCCGCTTAGGGGGTGAATTTTGGAAAATCCTTATTTAATGCTTGCCTATGTGATAAAAGAAAACCTTATGCAATATTTCATGCCACTAAGCCCTGTAGTTTCAACTGTACGTTGATATGTCAGTCAGTAAGATTTTACAGCCCCTTTCTTTGAACAAATATATCAATGAATCGTTCATATTGAACTACGTGATTGTTTCCAACATTTAAAATATTGTTTTTTTTTATGTGGTTGGCAGTCATCGAATGCGGGACGGTGTGTCTGAACTTTACTAACTAAAACCATACCTACACAATGAAGGACTAGGTCCACGAGTTTCATTTTCAAAAAATCCAAATTCGAAAAAAATAAGGTGGATCCTCGTCTTACGTCATTCTTTTAGAAGTCCTTGTTAATGTAAATAAAAACGCATATTCAAAGAAACAGAGAGGTATTATGGAGTGAATATTTTTTTTTGCTAAAATAATCTCGTTGCGTTGAGAGCAGTGATGACCGAATGGTAACGGCCCCGGCTTACGAGTTGTAGGTCCCGGGTTCAAACCCAGCCAGGCGCATTACTTTGTGTAATTTATTTCATCACCACTGCTCTCGAAACGGTGAAGGAAAACATCGTGAGGAAACCGGCATGTCCTAGAACCAAAAATTCGAAGACATGTGACATTCACCAATCCGGACTGGGCCCGCGTGGTGGATTATTCCCTCTCCTAGAGAGGAGGCCTGTGTCCCAACAGTGGAAACATTAAAAGGCTGATTATGCTTATGCTTATGCTAATCTCGTTGCTCTATATTGTGCATGTCTTACTCTGAGAGTTTTAAGCTTTCCAATTTCTAAACCACTATTGCTCTGGGAATGATTAAACGACGCAGCATACAACCAGGTGACAATAGAGTGGAAAGATGTTCATAAGCTTTTAAAAAGCAGGATTTTCCAGACACATTTTAATATCGTTTTATAGCACGTCCCGTTTTTAAATGAACATTATTAACACATGCTTGTCAGGTTGGTGACGCATGGCTGCCAACCTAATTTTGACGTCTTACCACCCGCGCCCCTCACTTGCAGCCTCGCTCTCTCTCGCAATAAATAAACAGGCAAGACTCACGGACACGCTCGGGAAGCGTCTCGACAGATAGACTCCACCTTGTATTTTTTTGGCAAACCCCTACACTTTTTTATTTCAAATTGTACAAAGGAACAAAGATACAAAGCATTTTATTTCAAATAAACTATTTATAGGCACTTTTGATATGTCAAAAAGTCAGTCCGTCAGAAAAATGAAACTAATTTTACATTTCAAAGCGCAGATATCTATGCAGAAGATTGTGCAAGAAACTCCATGGACACTCTTTTCTATCATATTATGTTTAAACAACACAGTTAAACATTGTTTATATGTACACGATAGGTTAGTCTCTGTCGGCCCCGGCCACGTGCAATAGACAATAGACATAGACAACCACAGACTAAACTATAGACATTGGACAAATGTGTTTTGTCTAGTGTCTATGGTGCAGCACAGTTATGCCTGGTTTATACATGGTCCGACAGATTGATGTATTTTGTTGTGTGTCTATTTGGGCAAAATAAACATGTTTTCTTTCTTCTTCTTTTCTTTCTTTCTTTAAACATAATTTTGAAGTTTGGAGTTGCTTTTGGCTGCGATGTAGAACAGTTTATTTTTGTGCTACGGCAGCGTAGCTCACGTAGCAACCGCGTAGGCTTACTACGCCGTAGCAACGGTTCAGAACATACGTGGAAGTTCTCATTTCTTAACTGGCTAATTTACAACATTAAGACAACACGTGAGGCTATTAACTCGTCAGTCCAACATATTCTCCTTTTAATTATGTACCTAAATAGAACTTTATGTATTCCCTTGAAGATACTCCTGTTATTAAATTATGGTTCAACGCTAGGAGTACGTAGTTATGTGATATATTATTTTAAGGCATTAAAGATCGCTGGCTGCTGTAAGCCTCACCTACCTCGCCTTTTTTTGAGATGAGAAATCAATCGAAAATAACTTTTCAACACTAAGTATATTAAAAAGTTATTTCATGATTCGACTTGAAAGCCTGTTCTTATCCCTACCGATTCTAGGTACGCAATATACTGTTAAGTAGCTCAAAATAAAAAATGTGTAGCTATAAAAGTTATTCCGTGGTGAATGTCGGTACTTTGATCTCCGCCGCCTCGAGGTACTCCAAGCCATTTAAAGTGATTTCACTAAGATGCGACACACACCACTTTAAGAGAGAAACATCAGCGTGAATAAGTTTTAGCCGAAAAAAGTAGATATGAGTAGACCTTTATCTTACCTTTGTCAACATTGCCGATCATATCTTCGCCATGGATGCGTCGTTATGGTGGTAAGTCCCCTCTTTGAGGAGCGGCTGGAAAGACCTCACAGCGTACTCACTTTCCGCATGACGCAGGTTATCACCGAGCATGGTCAGTTTGGGAAGTTCCTGCACCGGATTCGTGCGGAAGTAACGCCTAGATGTCATCACTGTGTGTACCGCCCGGAGGATACGGTAGAGCACACGGTAGAGGTGAGCCCCGCTTAGGCAGAGCACCGCTGTGGCCTCGTGGGGGTGATCGGCGGCAACGATCTCTCGCGCCGAGCCTTGGTACAGGCCATGGTCTGAAGGTAAGAGAAGTGACTTCTGCGAAGCAGTAATGCTAGCAAAGGAGGAGGCCGCACGTGCACGCGTGAGGGAGCGGCCCTCACGCCTCAGCCGCCGGTAGCCCACCGTCCGACCGTCCGCTAACCATCCAGACCGAGCCCAAATCATAGACGGCGCGTATTGTTCCAAGCGCGCCTCAAGAAGATGTCAGCAAACCTTAGGGGCCCAGCAGGGTCGAAGAAGCCTACTTTGGCCAAAGGTTTGTTTTTGAAAGGAGAACTCGGCCCTAGTATGAAAGGCAACGAAGGAACAGGAGTTAGTTTTTTGTCAGTAAAAGTCTGACACATCAAGAGTGGAAGATGTCATTGGATGGTAACTAAACTAAAAAAAAAATGGAGTCGTCGTAATGTTACCGCTTGATATAAATTTAAATATAATTCCTCTTTATTTTTTTCATTTAAGATTTTATCTAAAATTTATTCTTTCTTATTTTCCTTCCAAGTCTATTGCAGAGATTTGAGTAAAATATACACACTTTACCATTACGATGTCTTTATGTCTACATCTTCACCGGTCCACGCTGAAAACCAGCGCTGTAGACTCATCGCATTTTGCCTGCGACCTCGGCATCATGCTGAGCTTTCGGCCGTTTTGCACGAACGTGTCGCATATTTTCCCTATAGAATATTTATAATTTATAAGCTAATCTTAAGCTTGCGCTTTTTCCTATAAATGAATTGTTTTTCTCTCTTTCTTTTCTGTATAAACCAAAATACATCAACAAAAAAATTCGAAAACATGTTCCTTCTTGGAAAATATTTTAATAAGTAAATACTGGTACTAAAAACTTTACAAATCCTACATTTAGCCACATCTCGTTACGTGGAATGGTGATTCCAACTTAGTCAAGAAAAATGTCTCAACAGTATCATTATAACGGAGGCGGGGAAGCTGTGACCTTGTCGGGTCACGGCCTCTCTCTGCATTGAAGCACAAGGTTAGTTCTCTGCGTTAATGAAAGTTCCCTCAGAATAAACTGTGCTAAAGTAAATTAAATTATAGATTGAAGTTAATTGACACAAAACAAGTAGGTAACAAACTATTTGAAGCCTTTGATCCTGAGCTAGGCAGAACATGGTATACTAAGAAATGATTATATATTTCTTTAGGTATGCAAAAAATCTTAAAGGATAGTTGTCAAACCGTTCCACAAAGATGAACTAGTAATATTTTTTATGTTTGGAGGTAAGCAGAGCAGAGAGTAAAGTCCCGCAAACCTCCGTTGAAAAGGGAGGATCCTCCGGACAGACGGGTGTTATATCTGGTGGGCAGCTGCCCAATAGATGATTTCGGGTTGTTCTATATGTTCAAATCGCGCGGAGAACTTTTATTACGTGATGCAGGATTAGTTCTCATGTGACGCCATAGATGTCGCTACATATGAATTTGGCAATAAATGTTTCGCATCAACCTTAAGACAGAAGTCTTAAGGTTGATGCGAAACATTTATTGCCAAATTCCATGCTTGATACGTTTCTAGCACGGACATGTCATAATTTGGTCAGAATCCTTTAATTCACCTGGAAACTTTTGAATAAGACAATCATAGTGGCCATCTTATTCCGGTGTAACAATTAGTACACTTAAGTGTTTATAGCGTCTTCACATGTGCCACACTAGCTTAATCCTCTTATAGCTCATTTGAATCCGCAGAAACCCCGTCTACAAAATAGGACCGCGTTACATCTCTTATTCCACTTCAGTTCTGTTTGACTTCACTCGAAAAATCGGATTTGAAAAAAATTACATACTCGTAAGTAACCACAAAATACCATATTTTGCATTACAAAAAAAATAACGCCTCAGTCAGGTCTCGCGCACTGAGGGTTCCGTGCAATCTTACCTATGAAAACAGTTCTATTCCCGAATTGAGTTACGAAGATTTATAGGAATCAAAAAAAAAAGGTTTTTGTTACGTAACTACAAATTTACAGTTTTTAGATTTTTTCCTAAATTTTTGCTATACGAGCTTGCTTGATGCGAAATTTCAAGATTCTAGGACAACGGAAAGTACCCTATAAATTTTGATTCACTTGAGAATATCAAAATATACGGTTTACATAAACGGCCGTATCTTTTTTTTTTTGTTAACTCAGAAGTTTGATTTTTTCACAACTTTTGACTGCAAATTTAAGTATATAGTTTTGATTTCAACTCAAAACCTCCATGCGTTCTTGAGATAAAGGGTCTTGACAAACAAACGGACAACAGAGTGATCCTATTAGGGTTTCGTTTTTTTTTCCTTTTGAGGTACGAAACCTAGAAAAACCCAATGGCATATCAATGCTTTTCATAAATGTTTTCATAGGTCTTTTTTCTTAGCCATTACCATCCCACTGCTGGGCAAAAATCTCCCCGGAGTTGTTCCATACATTCTTCTCCAGCGCCGCCATAGTTTTTATTTTAAGTTTATTTTTTAAAATAGTTTCCACCATTTTTAATTATTCTTAGAAATGTCTTCAAGCTATTTTCAATGTTTTGCATTTAACTCAAAGATTCAAGTATAAAATATGATATCATAACGAAAAAAAAATTCATACAATAAAAATACAGAAACAACGTCAAATAGAAATTCTCAGGCCACCTGCCGAGATATATCGCTCTGATCTAAAAGCACTACCGTGTATGGCTTCCCCTTAAGCCACATCTGCATATTATGTGTCTACATTGGTGGCTATTATCTTGAGATCCTCAGAATACTGCACAGTATCCAGTTTTCTTGCTTAAATGCGCAAACGCTGTAGATAGCCAGGTCTTAGATTTTGTCTAAGACCTGCAACAATTGGTTAAAGATCAATTAGCATAGTCTTAGCATAGTCGGCCTTATAATGTTCCCACTGTTGGGACTCAGGCCTCCTATCTAGGAGAGGGCATGGGCCGTAAACCACCACGTGGGCCCGGTGTGGGTTGGTTGATGTCACATGTCTTCGAATTTTTGGTTCTAGGACATGCCGGTTTCCTCACGATGTTTTCCTTCACCGTTTTGAGAACAGTGGCGATGAAATAAATTACACGAAGTAATGCGCCTGGCTGGGTTTGAGCCCGCAACCTACAACTGGTAAGTCGGGGCCGTTACCACTCGGCCACCACTGCTCCAAGTAAACTATTAACAAAATGTAAAAAAAATCTGACCAAGTGTGAGTCGGACTGGCATTTGATGGTTTCTGTAACAGAATATAAAGTCGTTCAAAAAACTTTATTTCAATGTTATTATTTATTTATTTGTTACCATTACACGTACAAAAAAGGGGGATGGGATTATTTATTGTTGAAACAGCAATAGAAATACACATCCTGTGAAAATATCTCTCTACCTCTTACGGTTTTTGAGATACAACACTCAGATAGACAGAGCAGAGTTAGTAATAGAGTCCCGTTGGCACCCGACGGGTACAAACCTCTAAAAAGACAGTCCACCTGCACTATTCACCCAAAACTTACCTTTGTTATTATTTCACCAAATGTGTCGTAATAAGGTCAAGTAAGGAACTGCGTAGATAAACACTATTAGGTATTTAATACTTACTAAACTTCGAATACGACTTTTTTTCCTGGATTAGAGTGCTATAAATTTGTATGTTTACAAGACAAAAAATGGATTTTATTAATACACGGGTGGTCTGAAAAGTTTTTAACCTAATAAATATACAAGACATTTAGTTTACAATAAGACAGATAAAATTTCGTTTTCTAAAAAACCAAATATTGTTTCTCTGAAGGGCCATTTCCAGAGACCTCTGGCAGCCCATTATCTCAAAGTCATTAACTTTAATTTGCTGGTAAGAGACAAACGCACAAGTTAGAATTAGAAACTTTTCAGACCATCCTCGTAAAAGTAACAAGCTTTTCTCATTATGTTTCTTATTATATTTCTTTGTATGCAATAATATTTCATGAAAAGGAGAAATGAAATTTCATATTTAAATGTACCACGTCATATCTAAAAATGTCTTCACGCTATGCGCGGCCACCAAGCCGTACTCACCACGTTCCCTCCAACGCGGGCCACAATATACCCGCAATTAGTACCAGGGCTTGAGGCATTCCGGATTAATTGCATCAAGGCCTGGATTGACTTAGTAGTATGTACCTACTATGGTTTGATCATCATCATCATCATCATTTCAGCCGAAAGACGTCCACTGCTGGACATAGGCCTCCCTCAAGAGCCACCACAATGAACGGTTCTGTGCGTCTTGCATCCATCGGACTCCCGCAACCGTTACCAGGTCATCGGTCCACCTTGTAGGAGGCCTTCCAGCGCTACGTCGTCCGGTATATGGTCGCCATTCCAGAACCTTTCGGTTCTAACGGCCATCCGTTCTGCGAGTAATGTGCCCTGCCCATTGCCACTTAAGTTTGGCGGTATGGTTTGATCAGACCTTCAAATGTAATAGAGGACAAAATTGCGTGTTTTAAAATCAAACTACAAAGATGCTCTGCCATTATGTTGCTCGTTTTTCAAATCACATATCTTTAAATTCCCAACTCAATTAAAAACATGCGCTGGGCCTAATTATGTCCTTGTAATAAGCCATCATCACCATTTCTGCCGAAAGACGTAACGAATAGTCCAACCCCCCTAGCCAAGTTACAACCATTTCATTTCGATTCTCTTTTCGTCAGTCGCCTCGAGTAGGCCACACCTCCAATTCCTTTATTCTGACGTCATTTCAACGCTCAGTCACGTGGTCAGAACAAAGGAATAGGAGGCGTGACCGATTCGAGGCAATCAACGAAAAGAGAATCGAAACGAAACCGTTGTAACTTGTTTAGGGGGCCAGGTCTTCTCATCCAACATACCACGGTGACATGACCAGTGCGTGTTATAAGTGATGACTTAAGGCTCTGAAACGTGATCTTCACGCTATGTCCGTAAACCTGGTTCTCCTGCGGATATCTTCATTCCTGAGTTGATCACACAAGAAAACTCCAAACATAGCCCCTTTCCTTTGTCCTGTGGGTGACTTTAGCTTTCAGATGAGGCCCATTTCTCTTAATCCTGGCCCTCACTATCCAAAAACACATCTACTAGAGACACTGCTTACTATCTAGATTGTAAGTTGTTAGTATTACCAACAGTGTGATTAACAAGGCAAAAAGCAAAGCGCAAAGCGTGCAATTTCAAAAGCTTCACGTCCCAATTCAATTCGTTTCATAAAAATTTTATAGCGGTTCCCTTTGAGGCCAGTCTCGAGTCAAAGTGAGATTTGAATGCCTGTTTACTGGGTCAAGTAATGTTTAATAGTGGTTTTTTTTTTTTTTTTTTTTTTATTGGGTGGGAAAATCATCCTAATGACATCCCCGCTCTTGGGCGGAGCGGGAGATAGTGTCAGACTCTTACTGACTAAAAACCCACTCCTGTTCCTTCGTTGCCTTCGTCCCAGGGCCCCGGGTTCCGCTTTCACACTACACGTGGCCCCAGTAGGCTTCGACCCTGCTGGGCCCCTACGATTTGCTGACATCTCCTTGAGGCGCGCGTGGAACAAAACGCGCCGTCGACGACTTGGGCTCGGTCCGGACGGTTACCGGACGGCCAGACGGCGAGCCACCCATTGCTCGCCGTCTGCAAGCCCGCGCCTACGGTGGCCGGAAATCGGGATCGGAATCCCGGCGGCGGTTGGAGCGTAAGGACCGTTGCCTCACGCGATCGGCCGCCTCCTTAGCTAGCATCACTGCTTCGCAGAAAGAGGCGACCGCCTGCCACTCCTCCTCGCTCCGGAGCATGGCCTGAACCAAGGCCCGGCGCGAGAGATCACCGCCGCCGATTGCCCTCACGAGGTCACGGCGTTGCTCTGCCCAAGCGGGGCACACCTCCACCGTGTGCTCCACCGTGTCCTCCGGGTGGGCCACACAGTGGCGACACCCGGGCGTCGTTTCCGCACGAATCCGGTGCAGGAACCTCCCGAACTTACCGTGTCCGGTGAGGACCTGCGTCATGCGGAATGTGAGGACGCCGTGAGGTCTTTCCAACCACGCCTCAAAGAGGGGACTTACCGCCATAATTGTGGCGTGCCCAGCACGGGGTCGCGACAGTCGCTGTCGCCATTTCACCATGAGAACTCGCCGGAACTCTGTCCGCCAGGAGATGCAACGCCGGAGTTTCGCCCCGGCGTTGCATCTCCATGCGCCGTTCGTGCATGAGTGCAAGGACTGTTGCCTCCAGTTCCCATGGTCGCTGGCAAGCAAGAAGGCTCGCCGCTTCGCGGGAAATCGTCCGGTATCCTCGCACCATCCGTATGGCCATGACCCTCTGGCACGCGTTCAGCCGGGCCGCCGGCTGCTTCCGCAGCCCCGGCGCCCACACCGGCGCGCCATAAAGGGCCATGGACCGAACGATCCCCGCGTAGAGCCTCCGGCAGGAGGCGTCTGGACCCCCAAGGTTGGGCAGGAGCCGCGAGAGAGCAGCCCCAGTCCGATTTAGTTTGGGAGCCAGACGTCGGAAATGCTCGTCGAAATCCCATCGGCTGTCGAGAACGAGTCCCAGGTACTTCATCGTTGACCCGACGCCGATGTGGACTCCTCCCACCGTTAGCCGGGAACCCGGTGGTGGCGCGTTCCGAGGGCCGTGAAAGCACATGGCCTCGGACTTGTGCAATGCCACCTCGAGTCCCAGCTCCTGGATCCTGCCAACGACTGTCGCGACCCCGCGTGTCGCTAGTTCGACCGCCGCCTGGTACGACTCTCCCCGCGCCAGGACCAGCGTGTCGTCTGCGTAGCAGACCACGCTGACCCCGTCAGGGAGGTCGCCGCGCAGCACGTAATCGTATCCGATGTTCCACAAGGGCGGCCCTAGTACCGATCCCTGCGGAACACCGCACGACATCTCTCGACGTTCCCACACCCCCTGGTGACCGGGGTAGGTTATGTACCTGTCTGACAGGTACGCCTCGACCACACGACAGAGGTAGTCGGGCATCCGGTGATACCGGAGTGCCCTCCCAATGCTACTCCAAGGCAGGGAGTTGAAGGCGTTGGCGATGTCCAGAGACACCGCCACGACACACCTGCCCTGGGCCACTGCATCCCCTGTCGTGAGAGCTCGCACGCACATGATGGCGTCCACCGTGGAGCGCCTCCTGCGAAAGCCGAACTGGCCGTCCGCCAGATCCGGCCCCACCCGTGTTAGGTGTGCGACGAGGCGGTCTGCAATTACTCTTTCAAAGAGCTTGCCCACCTCGTCGAGCAGCACAATGGGCCGGTACGCGGACGGAGAGTCCGCGGGGCGCCCCGGCTTCGCGATCAGGACCAGTTTCCCGGTCTTCCAGCGAAGGAACTGGCCCCTCTCCATACATGCGCTGAAGAGCCCTCTTAGTCGAGGCCCGAGAGCCTCCATGGCCAGGACCCATGCCTTCCCAGGCAAGCCGTCGGGTCCTGGGGCGGTATTTTTGGCACTCAGCCTTCGTACCGCCACTCTCATCTCTACCTCGGTCACTTCTGGAGCGTTGTCGTCGTCGTCGCCATCGTGGTCCGCGTCGGACACCGCTGGTGGCGGAGCCATGGGCGGGGGAGAGTGTTCCCCTCGCGTGGGGAACAGAGTGCTCACCACACCCTCCACGAGCTGGGGCCGGAGACTCTGCGTCAGCGGGGGAGCCCAGGGGCGGAGTTTGTCCCGTACCAACTTGTACGGGCGTCCCCATGGGTCCCCATTCAGAGTCCCCAGCCACACGTTGCGGGCCTCAAGTTTGGCCCGCCTTATCTCCGCTCGGAGGGTGCGCTTTGCCGCTCTGTATCCCTCGTACAGCTCCGCCTCTCTGGCCTCCGCATCCGCTGGACGGATGCGGCGACTGCGGTATCTGGCATACCGGCGTCGCGCGGCATTGCACGCGTTGCGCAGTGCAGCAATCTCCGGCGACCACCAGTACACCTGGCGCTGAGCACGTCCTGGAGGGACTCGGGGCATTGCCGCGTCGCAAATTTGCGACATGGCCTCCCGGAACCACTCTGCCTCGACGTCTATGTCGACAGGCCTGTCCGGTGCTTGCACCCAGGCCTGTACCGTCGCGGCTTCCAGGAGGAGCTCCCGGTCCATCTGCCTCAGCGCCCACCGCGGACCACAAGGGTTCTGTCGGACCGGCGCAATCGAGGTTTGGGCGGAGACGTCGAACCGGATGTACCGGTGGTCCGAAAACGTCTCCACCCCCTCCATAACGCGCCAGTCGACGACACGCGGCGACAGAGCGGGGCTGGCGAACGAGATGTCCACCACTGAGTCACCCCGCATCCGCACACACGTGGGGACAGAACCCCGGTTTAGGACGACCAGGCCTGTCTCCAGAGCCCAGTCCTCCACCATCCGACCCCGCTGGTTCGTGAGCCGGGAACCCCAAGCCAAGTTCTTGGCATTGAAGTCCCCGCAAACGACCACGGGGAGGGAACCAAACCCAGCGACGACGGCTTTCAGCTCCATTAGGGAGATGTGAAGATCGCCGAGAGATCTGCTCGGGGACAGGTAGACGCCTACCACTGCAATGTCCCCGAACCGTGCTGCCACGCAACCCCGTCCCCTCGTGACGGCCTCGAGGGTCGGGGTACCGGCGGCGGCCGACGAAATTAGGGTCACCGAGCCGTCCAGGTCCCGCACCCAGTCTCCCCTGGGCAGGACATTGTACGGCTCGGAGACCACGGCGATATTGATCGACCACTGCGCCATGCTCTGGAGCAACAGATCCTGAGCGGGGGCGCAGTAATTGATGTTCGCCTGGAGGAGACGTAATGGGGTCGTTATTGACAGTCCATTACAGTCTCCTCCCTAGCCCCCCGAGAGGGCCCTGCCGCGGCGGGTGCGGCGGCGACAGCGGCGGCAGCCAAGGAAGCGGCTGCGGCGGTGAGTACGTCCGGGTGGATGGGCCTCCGTACTTTGCCCTTGGCCTTGGCAGGGGGGTCGCAGGACCTGCCCCCAGCCCGGTGCTCGGCCGGCTTGCCTGCCGCCGCACATGCATAGCAGTGCGGCGTTGCACGGCATTCGACGGCCTTGTGACCGGCCTGACCGCACTGGTAGCAGCGGTCGCTGCGGTCCACCTCCGCGGCGCAATGGGCCCCCACGTGGTGCCCCACGTGGCAGGTAACACCGCAGAGGTCTGGGCTCCAGCAGTTTTACCTGCGCGGAGACCCAGCCCACCAAGAGCCTTCGGCCTTCAGCCGTGATGGCTTTGGCCGCTGACACGGGGCAGCTAACCGTAACGGCTCGCATGCCCGTGCTGTCAGCACGGATGGCGCCAGCCCGCACTTGATCGGCCTGGCACCCTCCCGCCCTGACGACGGCGGCCACCACCTCGTCCACCCTGACGGAGTCATCCAGGCCCATGATGCGCACGTCTATGCACTTTGTGGGCCTGGACACTCGGACCTCCTCAGCGTCCATAGACGCCCTGATCCTTGCGGCCAGGGCGTCCGCGGCAGAGCCGCTGTCCGCACCAGGGACCTCCAATATTCGGGCCCCGGTTGCGGTGCGCCTCATTCTGAAGCCCTCAGTGGCTCCGAACTCGCTGAGGTGGCCCACCACCGCCTGCTTCGCCTTTTCCATGACGGCGTTGTACGTCACGCCCTTCTTTTCCGCAGCTGGCTGTAGTGTAATCACTACAGCTGCGGAATTCGGGGCGCGAAGCCTGGCCGCCATGGCCCGCTTCCTGCGCTGCTGTCGCCGCTCGCGCTTTTTTGCCGCTCTAGCCGCCTTGCCCGCCTTTCTGCTGGCGCCGACGACCGTCCATTCGGCGCCAGCCGATGGTTCTTCGGGCAGGGGAGGCGGCAGGCGCGGCCTAGTCGCCGCCGCCGCGGAAGGCCCCGCCGATTTAGCGGCAGGCACCGCTCTGCCTTTCGGGGGAGGGGCAGGTTTCCCCTGCCGCTGCTGCTGCTTGGCCGCCGGGACCGGCCTCACCGGCTCCGACACCTGGGCTCCACGCCCGGTCTGCCCGGACGGGCCCGCTTTGGGTGCAGCAGCCGCGGCGGCGGCAGCGTAAGAAATCGCCTTTTTTAGGCCGGAGGCCGCAAGCGGGGGGCGCAGGACAATGCCCTCCAGGACTGCGAATTGCCGCTGGACTCGCTCCTGGAACTGCTGCTGCTGCTCCTGCTGCTGTTGCCGGAAGGCAGCCAGCTCTTGCCGCAGCAGAGTCAGCACCTCGCTCTCCATCTGGGGCGAGGGCTGGGGCCGACTCTGCCCCTCCCTGCGTCCTCCTTTTGGCGCCACCTCATGGCCAGCGCCCCGGACACTGGCCAATTCTGCCTCGAGCCGCTCAACCCTCTTGTTGAGGGATTTCCTGAACGGCTCCAGGACGATACCCAGTGCCTCGGTGATGGAGGTCATGGCCTGGGAGATGGACCGCCTCTTGGCGACCCTCTCCCTCTTCTTGGCCACGCCCATTATGGCAGCTGCCACGACCGCCGTAAAACGGTTCAGCGCCTCCTCCATGCCTTCCGGCTCGCTGCCAGAAGGCTCCGGCTCTGAAGGGCTGCCTGGGCACTGCTTGCCCCGGGGTGGCGCCCCTCCCTAGCAATCTTTAAAGACCGCTGGGTCGCCTCCTCGGCGGTGGGCTTCCTCCCTTTCGTCATTCGGCCCGCACCTCGTCCAGCAGTGGAGATTTTGCGGGCCGAAGCTCCACGCCCATCGTCGGAGGACGTCCTCCGGCCGTCCCCGGATATGGGACGCTTGAGGAACCGGTTCCTCTTCTTCTTCCTGGAGGTGGCCTCATCCACCTCCATTCTCTCCGAGTTGAGCGAAGACGCGGCATCTGAGTCCGACGCCGTGTCTCCGCTCACCTCTCTGAGGCCGAAACGCCTGCCAGCCTCTGAAGGACCCACCGGCGCAGCGGACGTGCTGGGAACAGGTCCCAGGGACTCCGCGCTACCGGTGGGTGAGCCACCCTGGCTCCGTGCGTCCACGAGGGACGGTAACAGGTCCCTAGGGGACCTGACGCGCTCTTTGCCCCCCCCAGAATACGAGGGGCAGCCCGAGCTCTGCTCGGGGAGGGATTCTCCACCTGCGATGCAGGCGGTACCCTCCTGGGGTAATAGTTCTTTGGGAGACGCGTCCATAGGGGTGCTGAACACAGCTTTGCCTTTTTTGTGGGGTGGGGTCCCCAATAACCACGTTCGCCATCGTGGTCACGTCTGATAAGCAGACGCGTACCCGAGGCGAACCCACTCTCTCAAAACCACTGTCCAAAAACACCAACAGCTGTTGGTGCCGATGCTTCTGGACAGTGCACCCTCCTTGGCGGTCCGTCTGGACTCCGCCTGTGTGTTCCTCTTGGTCTGGTCTCTCGCTTGAGGCCTTCCGGCATGAGTAGCTCTACCGGCATAGCCCTCAAGGTCATAGAGACACGCAAGCCCCACCACGACGACAACGTGGGAACACGGTCGGTGGGGGTTTAATAGTGGTGAGGATAGGACAGTGGTATGAGATCTAGTTTTTTACAGACTTGCTACTGAGTGTTTTTTTTTTAAGGTGGGAAATCATACAATGACATATCCCGCCCTTGGTCGGGGCGAGAGGGTGTGTCAGACTTTTACTGACTAAAACCCACTCCTGTTCCTTCTTTGCCTTCGTTCCAGTTCCCCGGGATTCTCTTTCGCATAACTATGGCCCCATTAGGCTTCGACCGTGCTGACATCTCCTTGAAGCACACGCGGAATACTACACGAAATCGGCGACTTGGACTCGATCCGGACTGTTACCGGAGGGTCGGACGGCGAGCTACCCATTACTCGCGCTCCACAAGCTCATGTCTACGGTGGCCAGAAATCAGGATCGGAATCCCGGCAACTGGGGCGTAAGGGCCATTGCTTCACGCGTGCGGCCGCCTTTTTTGCTACCATGACTGCGACGCTTATGAACCAGTGTCTATTATTGCACTGACTTCTGCCAGCAGCATCGCTTGTGTGAAAGTAGGTTTCTCCATACATGTATATTTTGGGAGATCCATTCATTATCCCCTTTCATCAACATTGAGGCTGAATTGAAAAAAATCCTTGCTTATTCTTGGTACACGTCACAAAAGCCTCCCACAAGGTGGACCGACGATCTGATGAGAGTCGCAGAAATCCGATGGATGCGAGACGCACAGGATCGGTCGTTGTGGAGACGCTTAGGAGAGGCCTATGTCCAGCAGTGGAAGTCTTTCGGCTGATATGATGATGAATAATGATCACAAAAGAAACCTCTGTACAAAATTTTAGCGTTCTAGGTCGAAAGGTTTGTGCTGGGCGTTGATGAGCATTATTTCCCTTTCATTAGAAAGGATTTTCTAAAATTCATAGCCTAAGGAGATAAAACGGGCGTGTAAAGTTTGAAAACCTACTTTCACGTGGGTAAAGTCGCTGGCAAAAGTTAGTTTAAGTATATTTACATACATCTCGGGCTGTATATGAACTTAACCTGCTATATTATCGAATCACTAAAGCATTTTATCCATTTTTATTAGCACTTTCGCAAAGTGCTGTCATCTAGTTAGTACATTTAACCCACATCAGCACGCCACCTAACAGGTTGGTAAACACATCACAATGAACCTGAAAAAGTGTCACACTTTGCTGTTCCATTAGTATGAGGCATGTGAGGTGCATTTGAAGAGTGTACGATAAGTTATTGGTCTTGGAAAATTGTTAGTAATAATGTTGGACGTTGGATCACGCGATCCTCGAGGGTAAACGTGACCGGTTTGCGTGACGACATTCACTGTCGCATTCCTCAAAACCGTGACGAGCGGTGTTTTTTTTAAGTTGTGAAATCATCTAATGAATTCTCTCACTGTAGTGTGGAGCGAGAGGGTTAATAATATAAATAAAAATATTAATAAATTTATTTCACACGTAAAAAACAGCATTTACATCATAAAACTATGAACATATAGGCTTATACAAGGTCACAATTATATAAGTAGGTAACTCTGACTCCTAAACTAGGTGTGGGCCTGTAACTTAGGAGTCAGTGATTCTCCATAACAAACAGAGCCATAAGTATATTAAAAAGAGGACAATTCAAACAGTAAGCAAGTGGTGGCTAAGAAACCAGAAACTAATTGACTTAAGAAACAAATATAATAAGATAACAAAACTATATAGTGAGTGTGTATAGGTGTAAGTGTAGAGTATGTGTGAGTTTGTAGTAAGTAAATGTAGTTATAACTAGAACATACCAGTCTATGGACAAATTTGAATAAGAGCATCAACACCGTGAGATACAGATCCTCAGTCTTTTCATAATTTAATGTACGAGTAAGAAGATAGTCTCTAATTAGGATTTTGCACTGTCGTCTAAGGCATGAATATATTTTTATTATTATGTTTAAGAGGTTATAGTGGCGCCAGTGACTGAAAAGTTGAAGGGGAATCGTTTTGTCTTGGTATGGTCATGTAAAGAGGAGAGATGAAACACATGTTACTAAAAGAGTTATGAGTATACATGTGGATGGGTGGAGAGGGAGAGGGAGGCCAAAGAAAAGATGGATGGATTGTGTGAACAGTGATATGAAAGAAAATGAAGTTAGTGATAGTATGACGGTTGACAGGATAGAATGGAAGAAAAAAACGTATTGCGCCGACCCCAAATAAGATGGGACAAGGGCAGGAAGATGATGATGATGATGAAGAGGTTATAACATTATAGGTTGTCAGACTTTTACTGACTAAAACCACACATTTGTATTTAGGACGAGAATGTCTTTCATACTTTTCTCCAAGGCCCTAGCAGGCATTGGCCCTACGGGGCCCCTAAAGTTTGCTGATTAATGAAATGATTATTGTTACCAACCCTGGTCACAATATCAGTTTAGGTTTAGGACGTTGATGACGTCATAACGTCTTCACCTACACCAAACTATGACGACATTATAAACATCAAGCGTAACTTCTTCCTAATGGGCATTTAACTGAATGTGGCGGACTGTTTGCAATAACAGTTACTACTCATGAAGTATTATTATTGTAGGACTATGGATTATGTGAAAGGAGCAGTGGTAGTCTAGTAGTATCGCCCCGACTTATGAATTGTATGTCGTGGGCTTTTTTTTTTTTTTTTTTTTTTTATTGGGTGGGAAAGTCATCCTAATGACATCCCCGCTCTTGGGCGGAGCGGGAGATAGTGTCAGACTCTTACTGACTAAAAACCCACTCCTGTTCCTTCGTTGCCTTCGTCCCAGGGCCCCGGGTTCCGCTTTCACACTACCCGTGGCCCCAGTAGGCTTCGACCCTGCTGGGCCCCTACGATTTGCTGACATCTCCTTGAGGCGCGCGTGGAACAAAACGCGCCGTCGACGACTTGGGCTCGGTCCGGACGGTTACCGGACGGTCAGACGGCGAGCCACCCATAGCTCGGCGTCTGCAAGCCCGCGCCTACGGTGGCCGGAAATCGGGATCGGAATCCCGGCGGCGGTTGGAGCGTAAGGACCGTTGCCTCACGCGATCGGCCGCCTCCTTAGCTAGCATTACTGCTTCGCAGAAGGAGGCGACCGCCTGCCACTCCTCCTCGCTCCGGAGCATGGCCTGAACCAAGGCCCGGCGCGAGAGATCACCGCCGCCGATTGCCCCCACGAGGTCACGGCGTTGCTCTGCCCAAGCGGGGCACACCTCCACCGTGTTGAATCCAAGCTAGCACTTTACTTTAAGTAATTTATTACATCACCACTTCTCTTATAATGTTGAAGGAACAGACAGTCAGATAGACGATGTTTCGTATATCTGACTGTCTGTTTATTCAGGCATCATCACGCAAAAACTACCGGTTCGATTACGATAAAACTTGGTATAATTATTCTTTAATATCCTGGGCACCACACTGGGTACTTTTTATCCCAGAAAAGTATTTACAATAAAAAATAAACTTAATTTTGCGGTTCGATCCCTAAAGCCGATTACTGTACCAACCGCGAATAATAAGTTTGTCGTAGGTTACGTCACCCGCAGTGGAGTTCACTAAGGGGCGGTGCACACGGCTAAGATACTATAATATTTTATCTTAAGATACAATATCGCTCGCCATACAATTAAATGGACTATCACACACGACGAAGATAATAAATAATATTTCATATTTTCGTATCTAAAAAAACCTAATAAAACCATTTTCGACTTCTATGCGGACGAAGTCGCGGACAAAAGCTAGTGTGCTCATAAATTTGCTCTTTATTTATACTTATCCATTTTTGTTTTATTTTAGTAATGTTTCAATGAGGATCCAACACATAATAGAAAATCCGATTTAACTATGTATGTGTAATAATTTACAGAGATTTTTTTTATTTTTAAAATCCGCCGATAAATGGTCCGCAAAAAAACGCGCACTTTCAGTGGACTGTTTACGATGACGTCATCTGTCATGATCCGTGCGACGAACGGCTTGATCGTATTCATTCACCGGTGGAGACCGATCATACAGACAGATGACGTCACCGCGAGTCGCTTCATTCTCGGGCGCGTTTCTGGAACTAATACACCAAAAATGCTGTATCTTCGTCATTTTTGGTCCGATTTAAATAATTTCTTCACAGTACAAATATTTACTGTTTTTTTTTTGACGCAATAAGTCTGTATACTCCTCAAAAATAATGAATGATCCTCATTGAAACTACTGCATCCGCCTCCGTTCCTGATTTTGTTTTTAATTCCAGTTCTGTTTCCGACAAACCCAAATTCAAAACTCCGGTTCCGAATTCGGTTCTAATGTTATCACTTTCATTACATCGCTAGTCATATGTTTATGAACGTACATGTTTGTGAAGGCATCCACGATACTGGAATAATTGCTAGTGTAGGGCAACGTGTTCTATAAACAAAAGAACAAAGAAAGTAAGACCATGTATGTCTTGCGATTGCCTTCCCGTAATGAGGCAAGTTCGGTAGTTGCCCACGACCCAAGTTTGTTAATCTTAGGTATGAGTCTTTTGTGAGAGATCGATGGAATGTGTAGTTTGCATCTTCAACCTTATCGTTAATAGGGCAGATGATTTCTGGAAATTTTCTAAAAAAGGGTGAAGGTAATATGACATATTATTAAAAAAAATATTGGACACGTATCCAACGTATATATTTTATTGTTTGCCATCGTTGATTATATCAAACGAACGCTACCTCAAATCAGCTAGATAGCAGAGCACAACATTAACTGGCGCGGCATACGCTCTGTGCGGCGTCGGGTCGCTTACTGCCAGTTAGGACCGGCGATTGTATTTCACCGTCAGTGCGTGGTAGGCCGAAAAAGCCTGCCATGATGTTTTGATGGGGAACACCTAGAATTTTGACTACAAGCTGAAATTTATATTTGTTTCTGTAGAACTTTCTGAAATCAGAATTTCATATAACGTTTACTTTGGTTTTTACTTTTCCAAGTACAGGCAATTAAAACACGACAGAAAAAACATATGAATTATTCATTCTCCCTGTCGTAAACATATTCAACAAAATACGCGCCTGCGTTTTAAAATTATTGAATCAAGAATCAAGGCATTCATTTCAAAAATACCTTTTACAAGCACTATTGAATTGTCAATAAGACAATCATTCGGAAAAATCACGGTAATTACACATTCCAAAGCGTAGATATCTAAGGAAAAGAATGTGCAAGAAAGTCCAAGGATACTCTTTTAAATTTGCAAATTGCATTGCGGGTGTGCAATTAAAAACCGATATTATTAGAATCAGAATCTCAATTTATTCCGGCACCCATTAATAAACTAATGTGTATTTTCACAGTCAGTTGATCTAGTCAATCAGTTGTACATAAACTATGAGAGCTAAGAATGAAAAAGCGAAAATTTGATTTTCGAAGTTCAGAATCTGTGGTTTTATACCACAAACACTGTGATTTGTAAGTAAAAGAACAGATGGAAAACTTGTTAATTAGTACGCTGCTAAAACCATGCAGTTAAGTATGCTAAAAGGTCTTAATAACGTAAGCGTGGATAACAAGAGCAAAGCTTATTCTTGATGCGTTTGAGCAAAACTTAGGGCCTATTAACATAGCATAGTCGGCTTTATATTGTGCCACTGTTGGGACTCAGGCCTCCTCTCTAAGACAGGGAATGGGCCATAATCCACCACGCGGGCCCAGTGCGAGTTGGTGGATGTCACATGTCTTCGAATTTTTGGTTCTAGGACATGCCGGTTTCCTCACGATGTTTTCCTTTACCGTTTTAGAGCATTGGTGATGAAATTAATTACACAAAGTAATGCACCTAGTTAGGTTTGGACTCGTAAGTCGGGGCCGTTACCACTCGGCCACCACTGCTCTACTCGTAGTCTTAGTCTATGTATTTCTATGTATCTCGTTATGTTTCATTCCTTTACACGACATTGGCGTAAGTTGTTCTTTTTCTTGTGTAACGCTACATAGACAAAGAGTGTCTGAATAACGCGTAGTGTGATAGGCCCTTTACTTATTTTTCTGAGATAAAAACGCTAAGTCTTACACAATTTTAAAAACAACTAAACTAAGTAACAGTGTTGTAATCAGTTTTTAATTATAACTCCTGGCAGATTTCGTGTTAGGATTTCAGACGATGCCCAAATTATAACAGCGTTATTATAAAGTGTTGTGTAGTTCGAACACGTTGGTAGTTTCAGGAATCTCTCGGGAGAAGCTTATCTATGAAGTGTATGTTTAGTTTCGTGTTATTTAGCTAGTTACTGAGGATTCCATATGTTAGACATGACTATTGCTTTGAAGGATTCCATGAAAATATGAAGGTGTCTACAATATTTTTCTTGTGTATAAGAATGTGCGTGGTAACTTAAAGCCGTTGATAGCTGATTTTTGATATCGATAAAAACTTTTACTAGCATCCTAACAGTTTTCTTTTTAAGAGATTTTTTTTTTTTACTGGGTGGGGAAATCATCTAATGACAAATCCCGGTGCGGACGGGCGGAGCGGGAGATAGTGTCGGACTTTTACTGACTAAAAACCCACTCCTGTTCCTTCTTTGCCTTCGTCTCAGGGCCCCGGGTTTCGCTTTCACACTATCCGTGGCCCCAGTAGGCTTCGACCCTGCTGGGCCCCTACGATTTGCTGACATCTCCCTGAGGCGCGCGTGGAAAAAAGCGCCGTCAACGACTTAGGCTCGGTCCGGACGGTTACCGGACGGTCGGACGGCGAGCCACCCACTGCTCGCCGTCTGCAAGCCCGCAACTACGGTGGCCGGAAATCGGGATCGGAATCGCGGCGGCGGTCAGGGCGTAATGACCGTTGCCTCACGCGATCGGCCGCCTCCTTTGCTAGCATTACTGCTTCGCAGAAGGAGGCGACCGCCTGCCACTCCTCCTCGCTCCGGACCATGGCCTGAACCAAGGCCCGGCGTGAGAGATCGCCGCCGCCGATCGCCCCCACGATTCTTTTTCAGAGGTGTGAAATCATCAAATGGATTCGGTTTATTTTGTTTATTCACCCTAAGGTAGATACTTGGAATCGAGTGTCAATTTATCCACTTTGGCAAACCGCCGATCACCGGTGAAGACTATGATAAGCTTACCAGAGGTCTACAAGTTACCCACCAACGGCGTGTGATGTTCTGAGATCTATACTATTGTGGCATTTTTGCTATTGCGATTACGGGAGTACAGCGAACCTGTCTCTATATGTGAAGTTCCCTTGTGGGCAATTTGATGAAGCGCTGTTTCTGACCTATACCACCACAGACAACTACAAAAAGACATGACGTCACACAAATCCAACATCGCACAATCAAAGTTCTTTGCGCGACTTCAACGGAAATAACCACCCAGAAATTGTGTATAAATTAAAAGATAACTGCTACAATATTTAATTTTTATCCATGTCTCTCCCCACTACGCTGTCGCTGTAGTATCGTACAATATGAAAAGTTCGTGTCGTACGTCAGCGCTTTCTCTCAGATTATTAACGCCATTGTAAAATTTCAGAATTTTCACTGACTGCAATTTACGCTAGATTCGTGGTCATTTCGCTAGTTGGTTGAGTACTTTTATTACCAAGATTGAATCTTGGTGTGAACTCGAATGTACCAAAAGCTAAAAAAAAAAATTATACAATTCTATAGACGCTCATGAGATAAATTGATTCAGATTTCAACATAATGATGTTATTAGCGATATATCTATCGATGTCTTCTCCATGAGTTTCGCTTCATACAGACTCTGCCTGTATGAACAGTGCAAATAATGTACGTGTTTATATTTCGGTGTTTTTTGTCTTTTTAGTGTTCTAGATTTAGGTATTCTGGATACACTTTTTTGATCGGTGTTTGTCTCTAACATTCATTCAATGCATGCCTGTTATTTGCGTGATTACTGAAATGCCAATTTTAGATTTAATTTTATTTGAATTGTAAGTGACTGTGCTTTTGGTGTGCTTATTATAAATAAATAAATAACCTTCAATATTACAAACCTTTTCTAAGGAATTGGGATCGACCTTGATATTAGGCAGTTTCAGTTTATCAATATAGTCAATATTATATATTACGTAACTAAATCCTCAATTCGAGTCTAATACTATTTCGGTGCCGATTGTATGCCTATAACCGCAATCTAGACTCAATTGGATTCTAGTTGTTTGTAACTATGTTTGTAACCTGGGACCCTATTGGAAATTACGAAGCAATAGAATATTAATATTATTCTGATCAAATAGAAAATTGGTTTTGATCCACTGAATTTATATAGTTATACAACTGAACTAACGTCTATGGAACATGTTTCTTTCTTCTGTTTGGCCCTGTCAACCGTTACGCCATGCGCGGGCTTTGGGCACGCCATAATTATGGCGTTGGAACTTACCGCTTGCTCTTTGAGGCGTGGTTAGAAAGACCTCACGGTGTCCTCACCTTCCGCATGACGCAGGTTCTCACCGGACACGGTAAGTTTGGGAAGTTCCTGCACCGGATTCGTGCGGAACCGACGCCCGGGTGTCGCCACTGTGTGCACCGCCCGGAGGACACGGTAGAGCACACGGTGGAGGTGTGCCCCGCCTGAGCAGAGCAACGCCGTGTCCTCGTGGGGGCAATTGGCGGCGGCGATCTCTCGCGCCGGGCCTTGGTTCAGGCCATGGTCCGGAGTGAGGAGGAGTGGCAGGCGGTGATCGCGTGAGGCAACGGTCCTTACGCTACAACCACCGTCGGGATTCCGATACCGATTTCCGGCCACCATAGGCGCGGGCTTGCGGACGGCGGGCTACCCATTGGTCGCCTACCGTGCCCCCTAATTCATCCATCTGACTCACTCTCCAACTATCCACATAAAGTCTTATAATTTTTTTAGTAACAAACTATTCACTTCCTTCAATTTTTTGGTCACTAAAACTTATATTTACTGATTTTTCACTTTATCTATTCTCGTCACATTCATCTTAACATTCTTTTCCCCATAACATGCAAACTTGTTTCATTATTATGCCGTGATTAAGTTATGGTATTAGTAAAAAATTGAAACTATTGTAACAATATTAATTCATGAGACACCTCACACATACAATGTGAGGTCTCTCATGAATTATTTTCATCTTATTTACATTGCCCCTGCCAGACTTCAGCTCTTTTTTATACACAGGTGTTCTGTATTTTGTGAGGAGAACCAAGGTCACCGACATAGCATGAAGAATCGCCAAACTTAAGTGGCAATGGGCAGGGCACATTGCTCGCAGAACGGATGGCCGTTGGGGCCGAAAGGTACTGGAATAGCGGAACACATACCGGAAGACGTAGCGTTGGAAGGCCTCCTACAAGGTGGACCGATGACCTGGTAGCGGTTTATTAAAACAAATAGAGTATTTGGGGACTTTGTTTTATATTAATTACTAGCTGACCGACTTAAGTTTGGTGATTCTTCGTGCTTTATCGGTAAACTTGGTTCTCCTGCGGATACGAACGACGGATTGCCGTTGGGGCTGATTTGAATGGCGACCACGTAAAATAAGACGTAGCGTTGCAGGGCCTCCTACATGGTGGATCGATGACCTGGTTAGCGTTGCGGGAATCTGATGGATGCAAGACACACAAGACCGTTCATTGTGGCGGCACTTGGGGGAGGCCTATGTCCAGTAGTGAACGTCTTTCGGCTGAAATGATGATGATGATAATTTGTTACAAAAACAGTGATTCTTACATTGATAATAATAGAATCATAGCAATAGATAATATATTAACTATTGGTTCTTTAAAGATTTTGGTCATTGGCGATAAATGTACCTATAAAACTCTTGTTTTACATATTTCCATTTGCAAACAAAACAAATACATGGCGAATTATAATTCCAGTGTTCATTATTCCAACAAAGCAATTAAATCTTTACAAACGCAGGATGAGCCGGCCAGAATCTGCTATAAATTCGACATAATTCCATGAAATGGGTATGAAACAACACATGC
This sequence comes from Mythimna vitellina, assembly GCA_949316375.1. Lineage (NCBI taxonomy): Eukaryota > Metazoa > Arthropoda > Insecta > Lepidoptera > Noctuidae > Mythimna > Mythimna vitellina. Next base: position 6,838,022 of record OX438703.1, on the reverse strand, counting down.
CCACATTATAATTATCATATTTTGGTAAGTAAAAATAAAAGAGGATAATATTAATCACAAACCAAACAATAAACGTACACTAATTAATTTCGAAAACTACCGATTGAATGAATGAGCAATTATATATTTTTATTGTAGTTTTTAGTACAATGTTGACCAGTCTACACTGTCCTTACATATATCTACTTATGCTGTAATATGGAAATATTGTAACAACATTTTTTTTAAAAGAGTAACCATGGAGTTTCTTGCCGGTTCTTCTCCATAGGAAATGACCAATTTGGAACCGTGTACTAGCTTCTGACGTTTTATAAGTGCCCATGTAAAAACTTTTGACTTTGACTAACACAACCTTTTTGGAATGGCACTGTACAGAACTTCTATTGAAAGTCAGAATTAACATCGACTTATTTTAACCACATCTGAACTGATTGCTTCAAAACTATAATAATACAGCTAAAATCTGTGATTACTCTAGTTGAGATCAGTGTTGACCATCGTTAACTAACTAACTAACTATCAGGTCATGTGAGGAGGACGGATGAAACGCATATTACTAAAAGATTTATGAGTATACATAACTCTTTTCACATTTTCGTTTTGTTTTTTTTTTTGTATTTTTATTATGAAAAATTTAGTAGGCCAGATCAGAAATCAGAAACGTTTATTTCAAATATACCAATTACAGGCACTTTTGAATTTTGAATTGTCAAAATGTCTGTCAGTCAAAAAAATAAAAAAGTGAAGCTAAATTGCACGTTCCAAAGCGTACATCTCTATGGAGAAAAACGTGCAAGAAATTCCATGGACACTCTTTTAAATCATATTTATTTACATAAATCTTGATCATCTTGCTAACTCTGTATAAGAAAAAAAAGGGTTACCAAGATACAGGCTTTGCCTAGTTTAGGACCCATTGCTAACCTGCTAACGTCATTCTTAGTGTAATTTCTAAAGATTCTTATGTAATTGTACATGTGTATGGATGGAGAGGGAGAGGAAGGCCAAAAAATAAATAAATGTAGTGAAAGCGTGACGAGTGAAAGGACAGAATGTAATAAAAAAACGTGTTACGCCGACCTCACATAACTCGGGACATGGGCAGGAAGATATTGATAATGATGAAAGATTTTTTTAAATGTTAAAACACAGTGCTCGATTGCAATCCCACCTGATGATAAGCAGTGAGGCGATCGTTGATGGTGAATCGCACTTGTTTATTAAGAGACTCTAGCCTTGAAGACACCTGAATTATAATCTGACGGGAAGACCGCAGTAAGCAAATTGTTTCAATCCTTCGATATAGCGTAATTTGCTTTTTTTTGGGTTCCGTACCTCAAAAGGAAAAAACGGAACCCTTATAGGATAATTTTGTTGTCCATCTTTCTGTCTGTATGTCTGTCAAGACCCTTTATCTCCGGAATGTGTGGAGGTATCGAGTTGAATTTAAATCTATATACTCAGGCCTGCGGTCCCTTGAAGTTGGAAAAAATCAAACTTCTGAGTTAGCAAAAAAAATAGATACTGCCGTCTATGTCGCAAAAATATATATTTCGACACTCAAAGAAATCAAATTTCATAGGGTACTTCCCGTTGACCTAGAATCCCAAAATTTAGCATGAAGCAAGGTCTCATTGCATAAGTAAAGGTAAAAATTTGAAAACTGTAAATTTGTAGTTACGTCACAAAAAAAATTGCGATTCGGAAGAATCTTTGTAACTAAATTCGGGAATCGTACTGTTATCATAGATAAGTTTGTACGGAACCCACAGTGCGCAAGTCCGACTCGCACTTGCTCGGTTGTTTTTTTTTTATTCGCAAGCGTACTTTCAAAATCGCGTTTCGACGTTTCCCTCTCGAAATAACTATTTACTTCGACAGATGACACACGGCGCCATTACACGGTATCAACAAAATTCAAATGTGCGGCTTTTGTAACGATATGCTAATTTCAGCTCGTTCGCTGAACCATCACGCCGGTCACCGAGTACTGGGTCAGCAGAATGTATGCTGTATATCTCACATGCTACTGGCACACGATGGCCATAACCAGGACGCGTACAGTTACGTTTTATTTTTTTTTTCCTTTCCTCGTATACCTTTTATAGCACATTATTAGTATAGGCTAACATATGAGTTGAATGTTGTCAGTTGTGCAGTCTCTCATGAATTATTTTCATCTTATTTACATTGCCCCTGCCAGACTTCAGCTCTTTTTTATACACAGGTGTTCTGTATTTTGTTAGGAGAACCAAGGTCACCGACATAGCACGAAGAATTGCCAAACTTAAGTGGAAATGGGCAGGGCACATTGCTCGCAGAACGGATGATCGTTGGAGCCGAAAAGTTCTGGAATGGCGACCACGTACCGTTTTTTTTTTTTTTTTAAGGTGGGAAATCATCCAAATTACTTCTCAGGCTCTATGTGGAGCGGAAGGGCGTGTCAGACTTTTACTGACTAAAAACACACCTGTGTCCTTCAATTACCCTTTGCGTTCTAGGACTACGGGTTTCCTTTTCAGAAATTCTCCGCGGTCCTAGCTAGCGGGCATCGGCCCTGCTGGGCCCCTACGGTTTGCTGACATCTCTGTGAAGAGCGCGTGGATCACTACACGCTGTTGACGACTGGGCTCGGTCCGTTTAATTACCGATCAGCCGGACAGCGAGCTACCCATTGCTCGACGTCCGCAAGCCCGCGTCTACCGTGGCCGGTAGTCGGGGCAGAATTACGGCGGCTAGGGTGTGAGGACCTTCGTTCCCTCACGTGTGCAGCCTCCTCCTTAGTTAGCATTACTGCTTTGCAGAAGGAGGTGACCGCCTGCCATTCCTCCTCGAACCATAACCCAACGCGAAAGGTCGCTGCCGCCAATTGCCTCCACGAGGACACGGGTGGTGCTCCGCCCATGCAGGGCACAACTCCACCGTACGTTCCACCGTGTCCTCCGGGCGGTACACACAATGGTGACACCCGGGCGTTTCTTCCGCCTGAATCCGATGCAGGAACCTCCCGAACTTGCCATGTCTGGTGAGGACCTGCATCATTTGGAGGGTCAGGACGCCGAATAGAATAAAGATAAGAAAAAAGTATTGGAATTGCATATAATATTCATCATCATCATCATCATCAGCCTTTTTTAATGTTCCAACTGTTGGGACTCAGGCCTCCTCTCTAGGAGAGGGAATGGGCCGTAATTCACCACGCGGGCCCAGTGCGGATTGGTGAATGTCACATGTCTTCGAATTTTTGGTTCTAGGACATGCCGGTTTCCTCACGATGTTTTCCTTCACCGTTTTGAGAGCAGTGGTGATGAAATAAATTACACAAAGTAATGCGCCTGGCTGGGTTTGAACCCGCGACCTCTAACTCGTAAGTCGGGGCCGTTACCACTCGGCCACCACTGCTCTTCATATAATATTATATGTATATATATATTTGTGACGTACAAAGTCGTATATAGATACGAGTACGTCACAAATATATATATACATATAATATTATATGTATATATATATTTGTGACGTACTCGTATCTATATATATACATACATATAAATAAATTTGAAGTTCAGTTAGTAATGTCAAAATATACTCTTAATATAAAAACAAAAAAACTATTATATCCATAACAAAAAGCTACTTTTCAATTTTTTGTCGGTCTGTCATTCTGTCTATCTGTTTGTTTGTCCCAGCTAATCTCCAAAACGGCTAGACTAATTTCGACGGAATTTTCACAGATGGATAGCTGATGTGACAAGGAGCTAGTTTGTATTTTTTGGGGTCGGGGTCGAGATTTAATTCTCGGTGGAGGAGGGGACATCTCTGTAAAGTATACATATATTTAAAAGGTACATTTCTAACAGTTAGGTTGCATTTTTTTTAGGTGAGAAATTATCCAAAGACTTCTCGCAATCTGGGCGGAGTGGGAGGGTCAGACTTTCACTGACTAAAAACATACCTGTGTCCTTCAGTTACCCTTTGCGTTCTGGGACTACGGGTTTCCTTTTCAGAAAATCCTTACGGTCCTAGCGGGCATTGTCCTTACTTGGTCCTACAGTTTGCTGACATTCCTTTGAGGAGCACGTGAATCGCTACACGCTGTCGACGACTGGAACACGGTCCGGACGTTACCGAACTGCCGGACGGTGAGTTACCCATTACTCGACGGCAAGCCCGCGTCTATCGTGGCTGCTAGTCGTAGTCAGGGTCTCGGTGGCTGGGGCGTGAGGATGTTTGTTGCCTCACGCGTGCGGCCTCCTCCTTCAGTAGCATTATTGCTTCGCAGAAGGAGGCGACCACCTGCTATTCCTCCTCGCTCCGGAGCATAACCTGAACCAGAGCCCGGCGCCAGAAGTCACTGCCACCGATTGCACCCACGAGGACACAGTGGTGCTCCACCCAAGCAGGGCACAAGTCCACCGTATACTCCGCCATAACAGTAACTGTCCGAATAATTTAGGATACTTTTACTGAAAATCAAAGGTGATAGGCGTTTTTGCCTTTAGCCGTTTTATGTGAAAGTAAAATAATTATATCAATTAGTTGCTTACGGAATTGTTCGAAGCACAGAATTATTAGTTACCAACATTTGTTTGACTGGCCTGTTGGTCTAGTGGTTAGTGGCCCTGACTGCTATGCCGGAGGTCGTGGGTTCGATTGCCACCCAGGACAAATGTTTATGTGATGAGCATGATCATTCGTTATGTGTCTGGGTGTAATTTTATCTATATATGTATGTATTTAGAAATATATAAGTATGTTTATCAGTTGTCTAGTACCCATAACACAAGTTCTGCTTAGCTTGAGACTAGGCGGCGTTGTGTTATAGTTGTGGAATATTATATTATATTATATTAATTGTGCAGTTTTAAGAAATTGACGTAGACGAAGTCGCGAACAAGAACTATTCTACAAAAAAATATAAAGATATTCTATATTATAAAGAGGCAAAGTTTGTTTTTTTTTTCTTTTTTGTTTGTATGAAGTAATATCTGGAAGTACTGGTCCGATTGCTAAATTTTTTTCACCGATAGAAAGCTTCTTTATTCCTGAGTGACATATTTTAAGTACGTGGACGAACCGCGGGCAAAAGTTAGTTTGATTATATAATTAATATTAATTATTTTCGTGAGCGAGGTATAATATAAGTAGTGTACTTATGAAAAAGAAACAGAAACGACTTAGGTACCTGATACAATTGTAATCCTATCGAATTGTTATTACGTTTAGTTTCTAGAAGTACTTATAATAAAAGTAAAGTGCTCTTTGAATGTCTTGTTATTGTATTTATTGAACGTTTTCTTTTGCTTTTTCCTCTTAATTTGGTTCTAATAGGATATAACCACTTATATGATACTGACATATAATATGAATAGATAGACAATAAACGTTTACTATCAGAGATATGGTAGAATAACTCAGTTGTATTTTTTAGGGTTCCGTAGCCAAAAAAACCGTTTTGGGTGATTTCGTCCTAAAAAAAAACGGTTTACTTCATTACCACTGCTCCCAAAACCGTGAAGGAAATCAGCATATTTTGTAACCAAAAATCCGAAGACATGTGACATTTACCAACCCGCACTGAGCCCGCGTGATGGATTACGACCCATTCGCTCTCATAGAGAGGAGGCCTGAGTTCCAGCAATGGGATTAGTATAAAGGCTGAAAATGCTGGTTCTATGTATCAATGAAAAAAGAAAGAAAGAAAAAGAATTTATTCACGACAAACATGGCAGTGTTGGAAGGCCCCACAAGGTGGACCGATGACCTGGTGAAGGTTCCGGGAATCCGATGGATTTGAGACGCACAGGACCGTTCATTGTGGCGATATTTGGGGGAGGCCTATGTCCAGCAGTGGACGTCTATCGGCTGAAATGATGATGATGAAACATGGTACATAACTTAAAAATATGTATATATAATTTTATAATATAACATACAAAAGAGTGAGTTATGCGACACTTTCACGCAAAACGGCCAGCGCTCAGCAAAATGCTAGGGTGTTTTTTTCAGATTATTGTGAAAGTTTTCCTCAAACACTAATCAATTGAAAGTAGCAAGTTTTTTTGGTTACATCATAATTATTTTTTTAAGATCCGTGATTTCTGTTTGTTCTTAATAAACTTATTTTTTTAAACTTCATGTACGGTAGTGGTACATAGGCGGACTTAATGCAACAAGGCATTCTCTACCAGTCAACCTTTGGGTTAAAAAGACAACACTGTGGTAGGCTTGCACAATAAACAAATAACAGATAATTCAAAAAGAAAAAATAAAATAAAAATAAATTATTTATAATAATAAAATACACATATATGCTAAAATTATAAACTAATAAATACTATTAAAAATATCAAACTAGACAGACTAGATTAGATTAGACTTATCTTAATCAAATGTCGTTTGTTTTCAGGGATTTTTTATTTGAATAGGCTCAATTACTTGTCGCTCTAAAAGTGTGATCAATCTTATTAAGACGCAAATGATTATCCTGCCAAGTAGAACTTTGCCGGTGATTAGTATTATAGAAACCGCAATCAATTTGTAACATCTCTCTTAGGGACCGGTTTTTTCCAGTAAATGTCCAAAGTCATGGGAGAATTTTATCTGGAGTGGATTTTATATTAATTTCAAATGATTTTTTTTTTTATTCTCACAACTATCACACAACGCTGTCCAGTCTCAAGCTAAGCAGAGCTTGTGTTATGAGTAATAGACAACTGACAAACATACTTAAATATTTCTAAATTCATACATATTATAGGTAAATTACACCCAGACACAGAACAAATTATTGTGCTCATCACACAATCATTTGTCCTGGGTGGGAATCGAACCCACGATCTTTGGCATAGCAGTCAGGGCCACTAACTACTAGACCAACAGGCCAGTCAGGCCAGTCAAAATTATCTGGTATTTATTGATTAAGTAAGGGCTTGACATTTATAAAAAGAGTATTATATTTTTTCCTATAAAATTGCTACGTTTGTTTGTTGTTATGTGTAACACCTTTAGTGAATACCTACCAGAAAAACAGTCAGTAGGTAGCTTATATATTTAAGGTCCTAGCTCCCGAGCAGTGCCATTAAACAGTGACTTTCTGAAGCCTACTCCTCGGTAAAGGCTAGGTCAATAGGTTTGAAAAAAATATATGTTTATTATAGATTCATGTACGACATTATAAACATATGATATTTTCTTATGACATTTGCCAAAAAAAAAAAAATTAACAACATGATTTGGATCGCTTGATTTCCCTACTCCTTTCAAACGGCTTTGATCTTTAGAAATATGTTTACACAGAAAAAAATCCTAGTTAAGTGTTCTTCAGAATGTACATAGCTAAGGTAAATCAATCAATATTTCGCAACAAAAATAGTTTTAAAGGCCAGCGGGGCTCTTTGCGAGCGAAGGCGGCAGTACGAGTATGTGTGCATGTAACTTCTGCCAGATGTTCAAGGGACTATACGCCTTAACTTGTAAGGGTCGATTATTACCGGAATGGTAGCAGCCGGCCGCAAATACTGGAATGGCAGTGGCCGATAGCAACGCGGCGAGCAGTTTCAGCGTAAAATAATTTTAAACTTTATCTACATCCCTAAAAGCCCAGTATCGTTTGAAAGGTTTGAAAAGGGCGCGCGCGATCGCCGGCGAGCAGTCAAGTGGCTACGCGCGTTTTGTCAGCGTTCCTTCCAACGGCCGGCCGTGGCCGTGCGCGACTGCCAGCGGCCAATCTCTTTGTCATTAGTGGGCGCTGCCGTTGCGGCTTAAATCGGCCCTAAGACTAATCTTAGGGCCGATTTAAAAAAAAACAAAAAAATTTTTCATTCTAAAATGAAAAATTTTTTTGTTCTTTTTTTAAACGGACAACTGAGATTTGCCATAACTTATGCTTTTTGTCTTCTCTCGCATCATCATCATCATCTTCCTGCCCCTGTCCCGTGTTATTTGGGGTCGGCGCATCACGTTTTTGTCTTCTCTCGCAATATTATGAAATGATATCCAATGAATGTGAGCAAAATTCGTACTGGTAGTCGTCCATGCTTGCCAAATAAAAGAATATTTCTTTCTTTCTTTTCGTAGGCATAGATAAAATATTAATTATTATGCAAGATTTCGTTTTTACTATCTCACCAGTAATTAAAAACAAGACCAATAATTCCAAATTACACGAGAAACGAGACATCATTATTTGAATAAAAATGCCTTTAGTGGAAGTAACGTCAACCACCCCAATGTTTTCTGAAAATATTCAAAACTAGCTTTTACCCCTACTCTACCCTACTCTACCCTACTCTACCCTCCTCTACCCTACTCTACCCTACTCTACCCTACTCCACCCTACTCCACCCTACTCTACCCTACTCTACCCTACTCTACCCTACTCTACCCTACTCTACCCTACTCTACCCTACTCTACCCTACTCTACCCTACTCTACCCTACTCTACCCTACTCTACCCTACTCTACCCTACTCTACCCTACTCTACCCTACTCTTCCCTACTCTACCCTACTCTACCCTACTCTACCCTACTCTACCCTACTCTACCCTACTCTACCCTACTCTACCCTACTCTACCCTACTCTACCCTACTCTACCCTACTCTACCCTACTCTACTCTACCCTAATCTACCCTACTCGATAAAATGTATCCTATGTCCGTCCGTCGGTTCTGAACTACCTCCCCATTAATTTTCAGCAAAATCGGTTGAGCAGTTCTTGAGTTATAAATAGTGTAACTAACACGACATTCTTTTATATATATAGATTAGAGATAAAACCTTTTTCATTCTGGCATTTGAATGAATCAATTGTGAACAAGCTGATTTAAACGAAAAAGAAATTAAAATGGACTGAAAGCGATTTTTTTTTTATTTGAATATCAGGATGAAGCAATTCTAGTGTCATGATTTGTTTCCCTCGATATGAATCACATAATTTTATTTTAATCTATCACGCTTTTATACATTTTAATTGAATACGTCACTGGTAGCGATATTAATTAATGATGAGTTAACTGGCCTGTCGGTCTAGTGGTTAGTTGCCCTGACTGACTGACTGTTATGTCCGAGGTCGTGGGTTCGATTTTTACCCAAGACAAATGTATGTGTGATGAGTACGATCATTTTTTTTGTCTGGGTGTAGCATAGCATAGTCGGCCTTTTAATGTTCCCACTGCTGGGACCCAGGCCTCCTCTCTAGGAGAGGGAATGGGCCGTAATCCACCACGCGGGCCCAGTGCGGGTTAGTGGATGTCACATGTCTTCGAATTTTTGGTTCTAGGACATGCCAGTTTCCTCACGATGTTTTCCTTCACCGTTTTGAGAGCAGTGGTGATGAAATAAATTACACAAAGTAATGCGCCTGGCTGGGTTTGAACCCGCGACCTACAACTCGTGAGTCGGGGCCGTCACCACTCGGCAACCACTGCTCGTAGGCCACTGCTGTATCGGGGTGTAATTTGTTTATAATAAGTGTATAATTTGAAACATGTTGCGACAACTATGGCATCGCATAACTAATCCTGCATCTCACAATCAAAGTTCTCCGCTCGATTCAAATATATAGAACAGTCCGAAATCATCTATCGGGCAGTTGAAGGGCAGTTGCCCACCAGACACAACACCCACCTGGTCGGAGGATCCTCCCTTTTCAACGCAGGTTTTCACTGTGTTCCGCATACCTCCAAAAATATATAGTTATTTTTATTAGTTGTCTAGTACTCTTACCACAAGTTCTGCTTTGTTTAGGACTAGGTGTCGTTATGTGACAGTTGTGATATATTGTTATTATTATACAAATGCGAAGTCAAAGTCAAAAGTTTTTTATTTCACATAGGCCTACATGGGCACTTATAAAACGTCAGAAGCTAGTGCACGGTTCCAAATTGGTCGTTTCCTATGGAGAAGAACCGGCAAGAAACTCCATGATTACTCTTTAAAAAAAATTTTTGTTACAATATTTCCTTATTACAGCATAAGTAGATATTATGTAAGGACACTAGATGTAGACTGGTCAATATTGTACTAAAAAGTAAAATAAAAATAATCATAATAATAAGTAACCTAAGAAATCGCGGGGTCTACAGTGTTCTCACATTCACATTATAAAAAAGAGGCTACATAAACAAAAGCAAGTAAAATAAATAATTACAATTATTAATAAATGATACGTTAACAAAAAAAAAGCAAAGCAAAAGCAATGTGTTAGAAAGAAAAAAAGTATATATTACAACAAATGTGGAGCAGTTTATACATTCATTTATACAACATTCTGAGCTACCGGGGGGCCACATGTGCAGAAGCAGTCATTGCCAATGCGATGTTAGATTGCGATGTTTATTTCTTGTGTCTATGAAAATTCAAGACGTATTGACGTCGTAATACAGTTACTTTCTGAAGAACGGTTTTTTTAACAGATTTGAAAAAAAATATAGATTTTTATCACCGATTTATGTACAACATTATTAAAACAAATTCGAACGAGTAATGCTCTTATAATATCTCAGTAATATCTTAAAAAAAATTATTGAAAAACAGAATATATTTTCCCTTACTTTTCGATTTCCAAAAACATTTTTAAAGACAAAAGCCTTCGAGTAAAGCTTAGCACAGAAAAATTGGTGGCTTGTTATTTTTACAAATTGCATACGTAAATCTTTTTTTTTTTAATTGATATAAACTAGTGCTCGACTGTGATAAGACCTGATGGTAAGCAGAGATGCAATCATTGATGGTGAGGCGCACTAATTTATTAAGAGCCTATTCACTCTAGCCTTGAAGATACCTAAATTATAGTTGTACGGGAAGACCGCAGCACGCAGCAGGCAAATTGTTAAATCACCAAATAATTAATTCACAAATGAACAATTTGTTTATAAAATCTATGTTAAGATTTACTGTCATTAAGTACTTTTTGAACGAACTTAAAACTAAGGGACAGGATGTTGAAAGACAGTAAAAGATATCTAGAATACTTGACGTAGCTTGACATAAGATCTCACAATTTTTGCAGAACCTTTCGGTCTCATCGATCGGCTATTAAGAGCCTATTCACTCTATCCTTGAACACAACTAAATTATAATCAGATGGAAGGGCCTCAGCAGGCTAATTGTTCCAGTCCTTCAATGTATGCGATATAAAAATCGAGGCGAAACGCTTAGTCCGGACCGTAGAGGTTTCAACAACGTAAAGGTGGATAATTATTATTGATGAAATTATTATTCATGAAAGTAAACATAGGTAATTTTTTTATACGGTAAGATTCCGTATTTTTTTAAATTAAATTTTAGAACCAGATTAAGTTTTGATAAATCAAAAATTCTAACACATTATGTTTATTTAATTGCAAAATATAAGTTCTTAGTACTGAAGTAATCAGTAATTATAACTACTAAATTATAGAAATCAAACTAACGACTACTTCATGTAGTTTGATTATTATTGTAGTTAAGTTACATGTACTTAATCATAACTACATCTAATCAAACTACTTGTAGTTAACTACTTTTACCTGTAATTTGTAATCAGATTACAAAATAGTAGTTAACTATGCCCTACACTGGTCCATAGTGTACGTATGTATGTGATATCTACAATCCACTAATATTATAAAGAGGTAAAGTTTTTTTATTTTTTTTTATTTGTTAATCCATGAAAGTGCTGGCCCGATCCCGTATACCGTATACCGGGCCCGGTATATTATGTTGTACGCGGGCAAAAGCTAGTACTCTATATATTTAGAGTTACCTACATCTATCTTTAGTAAATAAGACCTAGAACTATGTTACCAGTAACACTTCACATTGCACTATGTATACTTCGTGCTGTTCTGTTGGAAATGTCTGCAGAAATGAAGGAACGCCACACCCTGCGGCCAAAAGCCTTCCTGTAACATAAGGGGTAGATAAGTGTTCAGAACTTGTACCACGAACGCCTTGAAATTGACGTTGCGGTGCGATTCCAGCTGCTATTTATTACCCTTAGTGCGAATTTTGTCTTGTGCACGTATTTCACGATATCTTCTACCTTTGTGGCGAGATGCAGGCGTGAGATATGCACTGGAGTGTTCAGCTGGGTGGCACATAGGGTCACGCAAGTAAGGAGTTGCAGGTGCTATACCGCAGCGATTCTATTTGGTTTGCGTTCAACGCATCCTTCTTTGCTCTGTAATGAAACTAAAAAATAATAATAAATAGAATAGAATATGAATAGGTAGGTGGTTCTGAAACGTGGCCGCTAACAATGGGCCTCATCAGAAGGTTTAAAGTCACCCAAAGGGCAATGGAAAGGGCTATGCTTGGAGTTTCCTTGCGTAATCGAATCAGAAATGAAGATATCCGCAGGCGAACCAAGGTTGCAGACATAGCACGAAGAATCGCCGAACTTAAGTGGCATTGCTCGCAGAACAAATGACCCTTGGGGCCGAAACGTTCTAGAGTGGCGACCACGTACCGGAAGGTGCAATGTTGGAAGGCCCCCTACAAAGTGGGCCGATGACCTTGTGAAGGTTGCGGGAATCCGATGGATGCGAGACGCATAGAACCATTCATTGTGGCGACATTTGGGGAAGGCCTATGTCCAGCAGTGGACATCTATCGGCTGAAATGATAATGAATAGGTATGCAGGATTCCAGGCATGCTTTAGGGTTGTAAGTAGGCTTGCTACATTTCTGATTCGTTTCACCTTCCTTCTTAAAACACGACAACTGACGAAATAGATTGTTCAGTCACTCGTAGACTGACAAAAAACTTTTTTTTAACTACCCTCTCATTGTCTACAATAGCAACCGGTGGCTAAGCTAAACACATGCCAGTGGGTCATAGCCATTATGAGAGGGTTTTGTTTTAGGTGGAAAATCATCCAATGACTTCTTCCGCTCTAGAGCGAAGAAGAAGAAAAGGGTGTGTCAAACTATTACTGACCACACCTATATTCCTTCTTTGTCTTACATTTTAGAACCCCGGGTTTCCCATTTGGAAGTCACCCATGGCCCCAGTAGGCTTCGACCTAGCTGGTACGGTTTTGCTGACATCACTTTGACTCGGCCTTGTTCCAGACGTTTACCAGACGGCCAGAATAGATACTTCCCGAAGCTGTGTTTAGGATACTGTATTGCGTATGAAACGATCAAATTCACATTTTCTAAATGCTTGCAAACGTTCGCCATAATTTTCGCGATGGGTATTAAAACTCGTAGCAAGTTAATCTCGTGCTTCAGCAAACGTGACGCGAAAGCTTTACGAGATTTATGCATTAACCGAGTTTTACGCACGTTTCTGCGACTCTGACCGACGTTGAATACTGTGTGTGAAGAATACAGGAGATGTAGATATAACGCACACTTTTATGTGTCTTTCTTAGTGGAAACGTATCTAGATATATTTCTGTATGAGTTTATAACGTTACAGTAAATATTACAAATTTTTATTTTTAATTATTGGATAAACGTACATCTATACCAGCGATGCGTTATTTATCGTTTTAAATATCGCAGCATATGCTGAGTTAGGCGCCTTTTTGGCCTTGCACAGATTTTTAAGTTTTTTTTTTTCATTCTTAAGTAATTCTACTGTATGTGTGAGGTATGAATAAACGTTGTTTCTTTCTATCATTACAGTAAGAAATCCTTTTTAATCTAATTCAAAAAGGAGGAAGTTATATGTTCGGCTATATGTCATTTTTTTTATGTGTGTTTACCGGTATGTCGGTGAATTTTGGACCGACTTTGAAAATTTTTTTTGATTGTAATGTTATATTTCCAGATTTGTTTCATAGAAATATTTTTATGATCTGATGATGAACTTCAAAGATATGGAACGGAACTCTTCATAGGATCACAGCAGACTGTCGTAACGAGTAAAATTGCTTTGTTTTTATGTAGTAGTAGTCGATGACTGACTGAGGGAAGAAAGGTATCCCAATCGAACTGATCTGACGATGAAGCTGGAAGGTAGACACTAGAATTCTGTAATAAATCAATGTATCCCAGCCGTGTTTCGGATTATTAAAATCGTCATGAGATGCATTCTGGCTATAAGGTACCATCAAACTAATATTTTTTTTTTAAATTGATATATACTTCTTTTTTTTTATTGGGTGGGAAAATCATCTTATGACAATCCCGCTTTTAGGCGGAGTGAGAGATAGTGTCAGACTTTTACTAACTAAAAACCCACTCCTGTTCCTTCGTTGCCTTCGTTCCAGGGGCCCAGGTTTCACTTTCACTCTACCCGTGGCCCCAGTAGGCTTCGACCCTGCTGGTCCCCTACGATTTGCTGGCATCTCCCTGAGGCGCGCGTGAAATAGTACGCGCCGTCAACGACTTGGGCTGGGCTTGGGGAACGGTGAGCCACCCATTGCTCGCCGTCCGCAAGTTCGTGCCTACGGTGGCTGGAAATCGGGATCGGAATCCCGGCGGCGGTTAGGGCGTGAGGGCCGTTGCCTCACGCGATCGGCTTCCAGCAAAGGACGCCTTCCTTTGCTGGATGCGACTGCCACTGCCTGCCACTGCACACGGATAGTTCGCTTTCTAATGATAGAACCAAAAGGTGGCAAGTATGTAAGTTTGGCTGAGGGGCACCACAAAAAGTGTAAAACAAGAAGCTTTTTCCAAAAAAATACAATGAAAAAAAAAAATAGTGCAAAATAACTTTAATTTCGAAAGACGGAACTATTATAAAAACACCGAATTCCAAAATTAAAGTTATTTCGCACTTTGTAGTGTTTTTTATTAAGTTTAAACTATAGTGGAATATAAAAATTATTGCCTTAAAATTAATTCAAGGGTTAAAATGGGGTTTATATTTTAATAGTAAAAATATATTCTAAACTTAATCGCCTGTAAATAAATTTGAACGTTTTCATAGCAATTAATTTTATAGCTTTGTGACAATGGCTCATCAAACAATATCTTTCGAAGGTCTTCCCTGAACTTAACAATAGGGCAAATGGCTCAGATTATTGTAATTTTATGTAAAAACTAGCTGTTGCCCGCGACTTCGTCCGCGTTAAATTCGTAAAACTGTACAATCACTCTGTGCTTGCAATTCATTCCGAAAGCATCGCAATAATTTATTGTACTTTAACATAAAACGGTTAAAGGTAAAAATATCCGAATTGAGAACCTCCTCTTTTTTTAGAAGTCGGTTAAAAACGCAAATTACCTTCAGGAAACATGTTATGTACTCGTCCAGATCCAGATGTATGACCGTCACTGAATAGAAAGAGCATGTATGGGTCGTAGCAGTTGTCATTTCTGCCTACCCCAAGGGAAAAGGCATATGTATGCATGGGCATATGTATGTTTCTGGTTTATGTTCTGGTAAAACAACATTGTAAGATTTTAACCCCTCGCCACAGTGAGCACGCCACAATCAAATCGCAGCGGTAATGCCTGTCTTTGAGAAGTGTCTACAGAGGCGTCACGGCATCCTCTTTTTGTGCAGGAATCACCGGTTGTGGGTGTTTCAGAAGGTATCTGTGTCGAATTCAGCGGGAAGAAACACTCGGGTGTCACCATTGTGCGAATCGCTCGGAGAATACGATGGAGCATACGGTGGAAGTCAGTCCCGCTTGGTTGGAGAGCCGGCGCCGTTGTTTTGTCCTTATGAGGGCGATTGGTGGAGAAAATGACAACCAGTAGCCTCCTTCAGTGAAGCACTACAATCAAAGAAGGTGGCTGAAACTATGAGGGATAGGACATCATGACTCCTCAGCGGTCGCTGCAAGGGACGCTCCGGGTGTTGAAAGCCGCAAGGCAATTCCCAGCCATTGCAAACACGGGATTGCGGTGGTGCTGTCCGGTCGTCTGGTCAAAGCAGTCCTGAATCGACGGCGCGTAGTATTCTACGCGCGACTCAAAGAGATTTCAGCAAATGGATAGGGCCCTCTAGGGCCGATGTCTGCTAGGGCTGTAAGATTGATCGAAAGAGTTATCTCCCATAACAATTTTCGCCTCAATGACTTTTCACTGAAGAGTTTAAGCAGTTAGACAGCTTTGATAGAGGAAAACGAAGGAGCATGATCGGGACACCGACCTTCAGCTGGATAACGTGCACTGATAGTGAAAAGCCTTAAGTGAATCCCAAAACTACCATCATCATCTGGCAGGCATTAAGTCCGCCGCTGTCCATTTGTGCATAAAGGATTCAATAAATAAATCATCAACTATCTTCTTCCACAACAGTACTTATGAAGAATTTGCGAGAGCATGCTTGCAACTTGTTCATTTACCTAGGATATTTTGGTGTGTATTTAATTGATATCCCCGTATATAAGACAAATGTTTTTTCCATAGTGGGAACTACCTTATGAAGAGTCTCCAACTTATGAATGAACTACGGCGAAACCTTGTGCGCGTGTATCCCCGTTCAATCGAACTCGCATGTTGATGGCCGAACCGAGAAATTACTGACACCGATTGCCTCTATGAGGACACGACAGTTCACTCAAGATGGATAGACCTCCACCGCATGCTACACCGAGTACTCCAGGCGATTCACAAAATGGTAATATCAGGGTACTTTCAACCGAATCCAGAACAGAAACCGTTCGAAACACCCACAACAGTCCTGAGCTTATCCATAAAACAATGAAATTACGGTAAACAAATGTAGCAGCCGATAAGTGTAATCCCTGAGACTGGCCTCCCTTAGAGAGTTGTTCCAGTGTTGGTCACCACTTATTGCAAAGAGGTAACGTCCAGATATCGACGTAAGGCTGCAAGGAATCTGAGATACATTATACGTTGTCGAACTGTGATCAGAAAAACACATTCGATCCCGTTTTATATGAAGCAGTGACTGTAAATAATAAAACACACCATTATTAATCCGCAAGGTGCCATCATGCCGGAGGACACAGTGGAGATGTGCCCTGCAAGGGCGGAGCACCGCCGTGTCCTCGTGGAGGTAATCGGCGTCAGTGACCTCTCGCGCCGGGCTCTGATCCAGAGCGAGGAGTAATGGCAGGCATTCGCCTCCTTCTGCAAAGCCTTAATGCTAGCGAAGGCGGAGGCCGCACGCGTTAGGGAACGAACGGCCTCACGCCGAGCCGAGATTCCGACCCCGACTACCAATCACGGTAGACGCGGGCTTCCGGACGTCGAGCAATGGGTAGCTAGCCGTCCAGTAGTTGACCGGATCGAGCCCAATCCTCAACAGCGCGTAGTGATAGACACAGGTGTAGTTTTAGTCAGTAAAAGATTGACACGTCCACCCGCTCCAACCAGAGCGGGAGAAGTCATTGGATGATTTCCACCCTTAAAAAAAAAAAATGCCATCATCATTATTATTTCAGCCGAAAGACGTCCACTGCTGGACATAAACTTCCCCAAGTGTCGCTATAATGACCGCTCCTGTGAGTCTCTCGTCCATCGGATTCCCGCGACCCTCACCAGGTCATCGGTCCACCTGGGGACCATCCAACGCAAGGTACCCTGTAACCCCTTCCGAAAATGTGGTCGTGTTATTTTAAATTGAATAATTAAATACATATAGGTATTTAATTTTATCGTCTTTGGATGATATCCCTTGAATAATCACGGTCAATTAGCTTGCTACAATAATGGGAAAAAAATAATAAAAATAAGCAGCAGGATTGTTAAAAATGCCTCCGTCTTACACCAGTTTAACCATAACTGTAAACGTGGGCGATGGCCATTCTTCTGCCACTCAGAAAATTACGTAAAATACGCAATGCCATCTATCAAATTTAATATGAAGTTCAACCGTCATTGTCATCATTATTTCTACTTTGAGTCTTTAGATGGCGTTGCGAGTATCTGAATTGCTTATGGTGTCATATTTAACTTCTCGAAAACTTTGATTTAATACCGTTTGTCTTTCATATGCTTTGTTTCATTGCGATGAAGCAAAGCCTAAGTAAAATAATTATCAAGTTCCACACAATTTAAATGTATAAAAGTTATCTACATCGATTTCTAAAATTAATAATACGCACTTCACTAAAAATTTCTACAGATATATTACATACGTAGATTTATAAAAAAAAAATTGCATGCAAAAATATATAAAAAATCTTATTCACGATGACAAAATAGAACAAAAATTTCTCCTAAGAGAGCCGTATGGGATTTGAACCACCTTCACATTATATGAAAATCTAGTTACGAAACCACTGTGCTGCGGTCTTCGATGAATAAACTATAAAATAGACGTTCTTATATAAACGTCATAATTGACTGGTTGGCTCTCTAACGATGATAGCGTGATGATTTTCGTTTTAGAAGTTAAATTTGCAGCTAAATGGAATAATGTAACATTATAGTACGTGATTTTACTCGTCGCTTTGATTTTATTATGTGTTTTGATTAGTTTTTACAAAATATTTAGAAGATATCGAATAGAAATGTCAATTTTATTTTGAAAAAATGGTAAAAGTTATTTTAATACAAAAAAAATAAGACAAAATAATGTCAAATTTTTTAACTGTAGCTGGGAATTGAACTCGCGGCAAATGTCGTTCAATACCTACATTTTGGATTATTGCTCACCCCACATAGCAAATAGCGTGATAGTTTATAGCCTATCAGTTGCCCTGACCTATAAGGATTATGTATGCAAAATTTGAACAGGATCGGTTCAGTAGTTTTTGCGCCAATTAATACCATCACAAAAGAATTTTACTGTTTTATTATATGTAATAGATGTAACAGAACGGTGTCGCTTATTCATTAGCTTGGGATTTCTTCAAGATACTTGGTGGAAACTATATGAAATGCAATAATTATTATTTATTTATTTAAACTTCATGTACAGTAGTGGTACATAGGCGGACTTAATGCAACAAGGCATTCTCTACCAGTCAACCTTTGGGTTAAAAAGACAACACTGTGGTAGACTTGCACAATTAACAAATAACAGATACTTCAAACAGAAAAAAAGTTATTTATAATAATAAAAAAATTAAAAAATGAATAATTCGATTAATAATTATCTTTTTTTTTTGGTCTTGTCTCTCAGCCAAATGAGAAAATACTAACAATATAACAACATAATCTACAATAATATTAGGTTTTGTGAACTATAAAAACCATTATTGTGAAGGATTTCAGGAAAAAAGAAATAGATTTCTTTCCCTCGTTGATTTAGGAGTCACAATAAATCTAACAAAAAAAACACGGTACTCGTAAATAAAATGAATCGGAACAAGTGTGTAGCACAGATCGTGATTTATCAACGAATGTCTGTACCGGTAGGGCGTAGTTTATGGACACCAAATCGTCAATCGGAAATAACATGCCAACTTGTTTTAGAAAATAGTTACCCTCTATTTGTAATATTATGCAATGCAAGAGCATATCTATTCTCAATGACATAGTAGGTATATAGTATATCATCATCATCATCATGTATGAGCCACATGTTGGAATGCCCCAAGTGTCCGTATACCTGCACTTTGGAGGATTTGATGAGTGCTACCGATGCTGCTATTAATGTAGCCACCTATTGGGCCCAAAAAGTTTGACGAGTTTACCATCGAATCGAAAAGAAGAAGAAGATCATCATTTCAGCTGATAGACGTCCACTGCTGGACATAGGCCTCCCCCAAATGTCGCCACAAAGAATGGTCCTGTGCGTCTCGCATCCATCGGATTCCCGCAAACTTCACCAAGTCATCGGTCCACCTTGTAGGGGGCCTTCCAACACTGCGTCTTCCAGTACGCGGTCGCCACTCCAGAACCTTTCGGCCCCAACGGCCATCTGTTCTGCGAGCAATGTGCCCTGACCATTGCCACTTAAGTTTGGCGATTCTTCGTGTTATAGTATATATCTTCTGTATATATAAAAGTCAAGTATATGAGTACAAGTATATTAGTTTGAAAGTGGCACCAGTGACTGAATAGTTGAAAGGGAATCGTTTGTCTTGGTATGGTCATGTGAAGAGGAGGCATGAAACGCATGTTGCTAAAAGAGTTCTGAGTTTACATGTTGAATAGAGAAAGAGAGGGCGGCAAAAAAAAATATGGATGGATTGTGTGAGAAGTGATATGAAAGAAAAGGGAGTTAGTGATAGCGTGATGATTGACAGGGCAGAATGAAGAAAAAAACGTGTTGCGCCGACCCCAAATAAAACGGGACGAGGGCCGGAAGCAGGGTCGAAGCCTACTGGGGCCATGGGTGATGCGGAAGAGAGCCCCGGGACCCCGGAACGAAGGCAAAGAAGGAACAGCAAGGGGTTTTAGTCAATAAAAGTCTCACACGGCCTCGCGCCCTGTCCAAGGGCGGAGGATATCTTTGGATGATTTCCCACCTTAAAAAATAAAAATAAATAAAGCTAGGTGTTCAGGGGACTGTATGCCTTAATTCAATGAATGTAAGGCAGTTTAGATAGAGGTTTTTATAGACGCAGTAATAGGGTACTTGACTCTCTAATGGCTTTATAACGGTTCACGCACTTATCCTAAAATCCTAACCATGAAATTCACTAGCTATATGAGCTAGCTTCATGAACTTCTCGAACGACCGAGACCTCATGTAAGCTGAGAAGAATTTCTGGGTCAGTGGTTTAAGCTTTATTTCTGCTAAAGAATAAAATGCCTAGCTGAACACATTAAGAAAGATTTGACTTTCGTCATACACACGTTTGTAACTTCTTCGTGCTCGAACGTGCTGGGATATCATATAGGATACCAGATTTTTATCCCAGGAGTATGTTCCCTTGGAATAATTTTGTATTAACACGCAGACGAAGTCGCTGGCAACAGCTAGTTTCTAGTAAAATTGTATCGTAAACACTAATAATAATATGGTCATTCATTGCGATAGTTTTTTTTTAATTCAATAAACTAGTGCTTGACTGCGATCCCACCTGATGGTAAGCAGTGATGCAATCGTTGATGGAGAGGCGCACTAGTTTATTTTGAGCCTATTCACTTTAGTCTTGAAGACACCTAAATTTTAATCGGATGGAAAGACCGCAGTAAGCAAATTATTGCAGTCCTTTGATATAAGTGGATTGCTTAAGTTTACCATCGTGGTGAAAGGATTGGTCAGCTAGACTCTGCGTTACCAAGTGCTAGCTGTACAGGGTGCGCCAGGCGTTTGGAATTGCAGAACGATATATTTAACGCCTCTCGTGGAGGCGCCTTTCATGCACCCTAAGAATAAGACCCTAAGAGTGCCCATACACCTGCACTTTGGAGGATGATACTGCTATTGTGACCTTGTATAAGCCTACCTATTTACCTACCTATATAATTGTGACCTTTTATAAGCCTATTGTTCATAGTTTTATGATGTAAGTGCTGTTTTTTTGTGTGAAATAAATTTATTTATTTACTAGCTGTTGCCCGCGACTTCGTCTGCGTTAAGTGTAAAACTGTAAAACTGTACAATCACTCTGTGCTTGCAATTCATTCCGAAAGCATCGCAATAATTTATTGTACTTTAACATAAAACGGTTAAAGGTAAAAATATCTGAATTGAGAACCTCCTCCTTTTTTAGAAGTCGGTTAAAAACGCAAATTATCTTCAGGAAACATGTCATGTACTCGTCCAAATCCAGATGTATGACCGTCACTGAATAGAAAGAGCATGTATGGGTCGTAGCAGTTGTCATTTCTGCCTACCCCAAGGGAAAAGGCATATGTATGCATGGACATATGTATGTTTCTGGTTTATGTTCTAGTAAAACAACATTGTATGATTTTAACCCCTCGCCACAGTGAGCACGCCACAATCAAATCGCAGCGGTAATGCCTGTCTTTGAGAAGTGTCTACAGAGGCGTCACGCATCCTCTTTTTGTGCAGGACTCACCGGTTGTGGTTGTTTCGGAAGGTATCTGTGTCGAATTCAGCGGGAAGAAACACATTTGGGTCTCACCATTGTGCGAATCGCCCGGAGAATACGATGGAGCATACGGTGGAAGTCAGTCCCGCTTGGTCGAAGAGCCGGCGCCGCCTTGTCCTTATGGGGGCGATTGGTGGAGAAAATGACAACCAGTAGCCTCCTTCAGTGAAGCACTACGATCAAAGAAGGTGGCTGAAACGATGAGGGATAGGACATCCTGACTCCTCAGCGGTCGCTGCAAGGGACGCTCCGGGTGTTAAAAACCGCAAGGCAATTCCCAGTCATTGCAAACACGGGATTGCGGTGGTGCTGTCCGGCCGTCTGGTCAAAGCAGTCCTGAATCGACGGCGCGTAGTATTCTACGCGCGACTCAAAGAGATTTCAGCAAATGGATAGGGCCCTCTAGGGCCGATGTCTGCTAGGGCTGCAAGATTGATCGAAAGAGTTATCTCCCATAAGAATTTTCGCCTCAATAACTTTTCACTGAAGAGTTTAAGCAGTTAAGACAGCTTTGATAGAGGTAAACGAAGGAGCGTAATCCGGACACCGACCTTCAGCTGGATAACGTGCACTGATAGTGAAAAGCCTTAAGTGAATCCCAAAACTACCATCATCATCCGGCAGGCATTAAGTCCGCCGCTGTATATTTGTGCATAAAGGATTAAATAAATAAATAAATAAATCATCAATTATCTTCTTCCACAACAGTACTTATGAAGAATTTGCGAGAGCATGCTTGCATTGATTATTGCAGTTTGATCATTTTAAGCGTTAGAATTACTTGTTCATTTACCTAGGATATTTTGGTGTGTATTTAATTGATATCCCCGTATATAAGATAAATGTTTTTTCCATAGTGGGAACTACCTTATGAAGAGTCTCCAACTTATGAATGAACTACGGCGAAACCTTGTGCGCGTGTATCCCCGTTCAATCGAACTCGCATATTGATGACCAAACCGAGAAATTACTGACACCGATTGCCTCTATGAAGACACGGCAGTTCACTCAAGATGGATAGACCTCCACCGCATGCTACACCGAGTCCTCCAGGCGATTCACAAAATGGTAATATCAGGGTACTTTCAACCGAACCCAGAACAGAAACCGTTCGAAACACCCACAACAGTCCTGAGCTTATCCATAAAACAATGAAATTACGGTTAACAAATGTAGCAGCCGATAAGTGTTATCCCTGAGACTGACCTCCCTTAGAGGGTTGTTCCAGTGTTGGTCAGCACTCATTGCAAAGAGGTAACGTCCAGATATCGACGTAAGGCTGCAAGGAATCTGTGATACATTATACGTTGTCGAACTGTGATCAGAAAAACACATTCGATCCCATTTTATATGAAGCAGTGACTGTAAATAATAAAACACACCATTATTAATCCGCAAGGTGCCATCATGCCGGAGGACACAGTGGAGATGTGCCCTGCAAGGGCGGAGCACCGCCGTGTCCTCGTGGAGGTAATCGGCGTCAGTGACCTCTCGCGCCGGGCTCTGATCCAGAGCGAGGAGTAATGGCAGGCGGTCGCCTCCTTCTGCAAAGCCTTAATGCTAGCGAAGGCGGAGGCCGCACGCGTTAGGGAACGAACGGCCTCACGCCGAGCCGAGATTCCGACCCCGACTACCAATCACGGTAGACGCGGGCTTCCGGACGTCGAGCAATGGGTAGCTAGCCGTCCTGTAGTTGACCGGATCGAGCCCAATCCTCAACAGCGCGTAGTGATAGACACAGATGTAGTTTTAGTCAGTAAAAGATTGACACTTCCTCCCGCTCCAACCAGAGCGGGAGAAGTCATTGGATGATTTCCACCCTTAAAAAAAGAAAAAAGGTGCCATCATCATCATTATTGTTTCAGCCGAAAGACGTCCACTGCTGGACATAAACCTCCCCAAGTGTCGCTATAATGACCGGTCCTGTGAGTCTCTCATCCATCGGATTCCCGCGACCCTCACCAGGTCATCGGTCCACCTGGGGACCATCCAACGCAAGGTACCCTGTAACCCCTTCCGAAAATGTGGGCGATGGCCATTCTTCTGCCACTCACAAAATTACGTAAAATACGCAATACCATCTATCAAATTTAATATGAAGTTCAACCGTCATTGTCATCATTATTTCTACTTTGAGTCTTTAGATGGCGTTGCGAGTATCTGAATTGCGTGTGGTGTCATATTTTACTTCTCGAAAACTTTGATTTCATACCGTTTATCTTTCATATGCTTTGTTTCATTGCGATGATACAAAGCCTAAGTAAGATAATTATCAAGTTCCACACAATTTAAATGTATAAAAGTTATCTACATCGATTTCTAAAATTAATAATACGCACTTCACTAAAAATTTCTACAGATATATTATATACGTAGATTTATAAAAAAAAAAAATGTAAGCATGCAAAAATGAACACAGATGACAAAATAGAACAAAAATCTCTCCTAAGAGAGCCATATGGGATTTGAACCACCTTCACATTACATGAAAGTCTAGTTACGAAACCACTGTGCTGCGGTCTTCGATGAATAAACTATAAAATAGACGTTCTTATATAAACGTCATAATTGACTGGTTGGCTCCCTAATGATGATAGCGTGATGATTTTCGTTTTAGAAGTTAAATTTGCAGCTAAATGGAATAATGTAACATTATAGTACGTGATTTTACTCGTCGCTTTGATTTTATTATGTGTTTTGATTAGTTTTTACAAAATATTTAGAAGATATCGAATAGAAATGTCAATTTTATTTTGAAAAAATGGTAAAAGTTATTTTAATACAAAAAAATAGGACAAAATAATGTCAAAATTTTTAACTGTAGCTGGGAATTGAACTCGCGGCAAATGTCGTTCAATACCTACATTTTGGATTATTGCTCACCCCACATAGCAAATAGCGCGATAGTTTATAGCCTATCAGTTGCCCTGACCTATAAGGATTATGTATGCTAAATTTGAACAGGATCGGTTCAGTAGTTTTTGCTCCAATTAATACCAACACAAAAGAATTTTACTGTTTTATTATATGTATAGATTTATTGATGTAGCCGCCTACTGGGCCCAACTGTTACACGAGTTTACCATCGAACCGAAAAAAAGAAGAAGTGTATTATTGCTTTGCCTGTGCTGAATATGTGGCAAGTGGCAAGAGCAGTGGTGGCCGAGTGGTAACGGCTCCAACTTAAGAGTTGTCGGTCTCGGTTTCAAACCCAGACAGGCGCATAACTTTGTGTAATTTATTTCATCACCACTGCTCTCAAAACGGTGAAGGAAAACATCGTGAGAAACCGGCATGTCCTAGAACTAAAAATTCGAAGACATTTGACATCCACCAACTCGCCAAACTGGGTCCGCGTGGTGCATTACGGCCCATTCCCTCTCCTAAAGAGGAGAGAGAGGAGGCCTGAGTCCCAGCAGTGGGAACATTATAAGGCCGACTATGTTATACTGTGTTCAATACGAAAACGAATTATAGAAAGCATTATCACAGAAAATTTCCCCTTACAAAAGTAACCATCTACTGCAGCCGTACTGTAGTGTTTCGAAAAGTCATAAACAGTCCATGTATTTCAACAAATTTCTTATGAAACGACCGCAATTAAAAATTTGAATAGCAGTAAAGTGAAAAGTAAGGAGCTTATCACACTGACCCGTTTACGTTGCTCCACTTGGCTACCATACTTACCTATCATTTACTAGATGTAGAAACTGTCTAAATGATACTGCTGCTTATAAAGTTAATTTTAAAATATTAATCGAACCAAAGATTTAGATTTACAAAAGGAGCGAAGGAGCACACGCGATGATAATAAGCAATCATGTACTAAATGCTCGACTAAAATCAATCAGTGAAATGAGATAAAAATGCATGAACAAGCATGCGTGTGTGTCTACCCAGATAAAAGAATAAACCACTTACAACTATGAACACGAGTACGGTGAAACTATATACTAATAATGCGTAGTGCATTATTAGTGTACGGTGAAACTATACACTAATAATGCACTATGCATTATTGGTATATGGTTTCACTTGATTACAGCATCTTGTTCATAGTTTAAGTGGTTTATTATTTTATCTGGGTAGACACACACACATAATATGCTACTACGTGTATACATATGCATTAACAATAGTGGAACTTTTGGTATATTTTTTATTTATTTATCCGTTTGACCTAACAATGAAGCGTAAACTACTTCAGAATCTGCAACTTCATGCATTTTTATAATTTGCTAAATTAAATCCTTTTTTGTTCTGGTACACAAATATGAAAAAAATAAATAAAACAAACAACTTATAAAGCTTCAAAGCTACTATTATGAAAGTCCAACATGGTCCGTGACGTCAACGTCCATGACACCCGTACGGTCGCCATAGAAAATGACGTCTTGGCAAGAGAGACAGCTATATTTGTTTAAAATTGTTATATCTCGTTTACTTTCCTACCAATTTGATATGGTTTTCACAATTGGTATTTTATTTATGTAAATTTTATTGATAAAATGTTTAGTTAACAAATATTTTAATCATGCACATTCCCCATTTTAAATATTGTCGCACCAACCATATAATTGTAATATACCAAAATCCAGGGAGGTTACTAACCTTAGCATTGAGGAAAACGATGCAAGGAGGAGATCCATAATGAAGTCTTTGCTAGCTGTAGCTCAGCGTCTGGCAACTAGAATGTGACCACTAACTGTACAAGCCATAAATTATTTAACACAAACGTTCCTTACAGCTTGAATGTTTCATAAAACAGCTTGTGACAGTGACAAAATGTTTAACAAGCATTCCTTTACCTAAAGATTGTTTCTCGCCTTTTCTGTTAAGAGTACGAAGCATCAAAAAGCGTCCGCAATTTGTTCAAGCGATGTCATCATTATCATCATTTCAGCCGAAAGACGTCCACTGTTGGACATAGGCCTCCCCCAAATGTCACCACAATGACCGGTCCTGTGCGTCTCGCATCCATCGGATTCCCGTGACCCTCACAATCCAGGCCGCACGCGTTAGGGAACGAACGGCCTCACGCCGAGCCGTGATTCCGACCCCGACTACCAATCACGGTAGACGCAGGCTTCCGGACGTCGAGCAATGGGTAGCTAGCCGTCCTGTAGTTGACCGGATCGAGCCCAATCCTCAACAGCACGTAGTGATAGACACAGGTGTAGTTTTAGTCAGTAAAAGATTGACACGTCCTCCCGCTCCAACCAGAGCGGGAGAAGTCATTGGATGATTTCCACCCTTAAAAAAAGAAAAAAGGTGCCATCATCATCATTATTAATTCAGCCGAAAGACGTCCACTGCTGGACATAAACCTCCCCAAATTTCACCACAATGACCGGTCCTGTGCGTCTCGCATCCATCGGATTCCCGTGACCCTCACCATGTTATCGGTCCACCTTGTGGGAGGCCTTCCAACGCTGCGTCTTCCGGTACATGGTCGCCATTCCAGAACCTTTCATCCTCATCGACCATCTGTTCTGCGAGCAATTTGCCCTGCCCACTGCCACTTAAGTTTGGCGATTCTTCGGGCTATGTCCGTAACCTTGGTTCTCAAGCTATGTAATACCTGAATTTTTCACGAGATTTTCTTGGCTTTGAGGAGTAAATAAACTTGTTTATTTACTCTAAAGCTCTATTTAAGAGATTGAGTTTCAAAATATGTTTAACAAATTTCCAGCCTCTAAACTATCGAAACCCGGGGCCCTGGGACGAAGACAAAAAAGGAACAGGAGTGGGTTTTTAGTCAGTAAAAGTCTGACACTATCTCCCGCTCCGCCCAAGAGCGGCATTTGTCATAAGATGATTTTGCCACCCAATAAAAAAACGCCTCTAAACTATTTTCAACGTTCAACTGCGATACATATAGAATGATATATGTTAGAATGGAAGTTTTATTTTCGCAATCGAATAAATTAGGAATTGTTTTCGCTATATTTTCTTACAATTTGGTCGCATTTCTTTTAAATTGTTCACAATTTAACTGGTAGATGTATTTTATTTGCAACTTTATGGGTTTTCGATAATGCAGTATCAACAACACTCGGTGTTTATTGTGTTTATCTTTTGAAACCTGTTCAACATTAAATGGCAAGCTTGCAATAATTGTAGTTAGATACCAAATTATAACATGTAATTGGCAGTTTATCTAAACGCCAATTCCTGTCAGTTTCATGTTATCAGCTAGTTAGTTAATGTTCATTACATATACATGTTCCAATATTATGTTGGGGTAAAAAAATTATCTCTATTTCTTACACAACAATTTATCATCACCACTGCTCAAGGTTTTTTTTTTATTGTTTGGGAAATCATCTTATGACAAATCTCGCTCTTGCGCGGAGCGGGAGATAGTGTCAGACTATTACTGACTAAAAACTCACTCCTGTTCCTTCTTTGCCTTCGTCCTAGGGCACACGGGTGTCACTTTCACACTAGCTGTGGCCCCAGTAGGCTTCGACCCTGCTGGGCCCCTACGATTTGCTGACATCTCCTTGAGGCGCGCATGGAACAGTACGCGCCGTCGACGACTTGGGCTCGATCCGGACGGTTACCGGACGGTCGGACAGCGAGCCAACCCTTGCTCGCCGTCCGCAAGCCCGTGCCTACGGTGGCCGGAAATCGGGATCGGAATCCCGGCGGTAGTCAGGGCGTAAAGACCGTTGCCTCAAGCGATCGGCCGTCTCCTTTGCAAGTATTACTGCTTCGCAGAAGGAGGCTACCGCCTGCCACTCCTCCTCACTCCGGACCATAGCCTGAACGGTGGCCGTTGGCCGGAAAAGAGATAAATTATTATTTTAATACAAGTATATACCGTGTCTCAAACATAGACGCGAAAATGTGTACCATGAATTTAGGACATGATTCTGGACCCCCTTCCCCCCCGTTGTGGACTTTTAAGTCGAAGTTTTCTTATTCAAATAAAAATATATATATCTTAAAATTTATAAAAAAATGAAATATCATCATCTCATCATTATCAAGCGCTTTAATCATTTCCTCAAAAACTGGTTGGCTCAAAAATCGACGATGTTAAATAAAGTATGAAATGTAATTGTTTTCCTCTCGGTCCCAATTAGTAGTTAGTATCGAGTTTCGGGACAAAATATATTGTAATTGGAAGTTTAACTGAATTACAGTTTATGACACTTTTAGTTTTAATTTCGTTACCTACGGGTCTAAAAGTTATAATTCCACACGAAAGGTACTTAGTAAAAACAGATATTAAATTTTATCATGAGTCGTTCGTTGAAAATGGTCATATATTTGATGATCGCATAAAAGTTAAGAAGCAAGCAATGACAGCATGGATGGTGCAGTGGTTGAGCGACTAACCACTGCTCTGCGAGTCATCGGTTCGGTTCCCGCACAGAACAATACTTGTATGTCCTAAAAATAAATGTTTTTACTAGGTGCCATGTGTATGTGAGTTTACTTGTTTATGAATGCACTAAAAATACAATCACGAGATTTTTATTTAATGTTTTTGTATTCAACGATTTATTTGCAAATAAAACATTGCTACAATCAAATTAACATTTTCAGAATAATCAAAATATTCAACTTCAGTCAGTTTCGACATACAGACATGTTTAATACACTTAACACTGAACATTAAAATTTTTAAAATTAATAAAAATATAAAATAAACAGTCCGACTTTTCCGTCAATAAAATTTGACTGAACTCCCAATTTCTATATATCACAGATACTGTGTTGTATTGTGTATATTACAGATAGTGTTGAGAGCAGTGGTGGCCGAGTGGTAACGGCCCCGACTTACCGAGTTGTAGGTCGCGTGTTCAAACCCAGCCAGGCGCATTACTTTGTGTAATTTATTTCATCACCACCGCTCTCAAAACGGTGAAGGAAAACATCGTGAGGAAACCGGCATGTCCTAGAACCAAAAATTCGTAGACATGTGACACTCACCAACCCGCACTAAGCCCGCGTGGTGGATTACGGCCCATTCCCTCTCCTAGAGAGGAGGCCTAAGTCCTAACAGTGGGAACATTATAAGGCCGACTATGCTATACTACTGCGTTGTATAAGAATCGTCAGAGAGATATACTGCCACGTTTAATTTGTAGAGAAGTATTTTAAATACAAATGGGCCGTAGACGCTCTTGGAATTCAATTAGAGAGTGGAAGTTTAAGTTCTATTCTTAACTTTCTCGAAGTTTTGTTGCCTCACTTATTCATTCAATTGTATCAATTGAAAGAAAGTTTACATTGAAATAACATAAATATTGACCAGGCTATAACATTAGTTAATTGTATATGGCGGGATGGCCGTTGGGACCGAAAAGTTCTAGAATGGCGACCACGTATCGGAAGACGTAGCGTTGGAAGGCCTCCTACAAGGTGGACCAATGACCTGGTAACGGTTTCGGGAGTAAGATGGATGCTAGACGCACAGGATCGTTCATTGTAGCGGAACTTGGGGGAGGCCTATGTCCCGCAGTGGACGTCTTTCGGCTGAAATGATGATGATGATGATGATGTTGACATGGCGGGATGATAAAATTGATTTGTTATATAAAAAGGTACGCAATATACACAATGTTTTTGAACTCGTTTCTCAATGAAAGAAATACTTCATCTATATACTGAAAAAACTAATTGACTGACAAATCAACGCACAGTTGAAACGCCTGGGGCTAGAAGCGTAAAATTTTGCTCAAGGTTTCTTATGAAGTAGGCGAGCACCTGGTGAAGATTTTTCAAAATTCATCCCCTAAGAGTATCAAACAGGGGTTTAAAGTTTGTATGAAGAAGCTACTTTCACGCGAGCAAAGTTGCAGGCAGAAGCTAGTCACACTATAAAATAAAAACCGGGCAAGTGCGAGTCGGACTCGCGCACTGAGGGTTCTGTATAAATTTACTTATGAAAACAGTTCAATTCTCGAATTGGGTTACGAAGATTTTACCGAATCGCAAAAAAGTTTTTTTTTGTGACGTAATTACTAATTTACAGTTTTTAGATTTTTTCCTATACTTGTGCTATGTGACTTTGCTTCATGGCAAATTTCAATATTCTAGGTCAAGGGAAAGTACCCTATGAATTTTGATTCCCTTGAGAGAGTCGAAATTTTTTAACTCACAAGTTTTATTTTTTCACCGCTTCAAGGGACGATACCTGAACGCGTTCCCGAGATAAAGGATCTTGACAGACAGACAGACAGATGGACGGACAACAAAGTGATCCTATAAGGGTTCCGTTTTTTTCTTTTGAGGTACGAAATCAAATACATGATCACCGGGCCACCCAGGTGACAGAGGGGTTGTTTTACTCCCGCATCCAGCTGTGCACTAGTGTCTAATGTCCACTATAACCTGCCGTGACCTGCGTTGTACTTTGTGTTGGTGGTGTCCAACTTGTGACCTTTTTTAAATATTTTTGGGAAAAATATAACATGGTGTAAAAATTATTGGAATCGATTCAGTTACTGATTCTGAACAAACTATATTCCAGTTTCGCATATACTAAAAATAATGTTGTATAAGTTTTATTTCAGTACAGTGGCCCAATTCAGGCTGAACCTAAAAATAAACACATTCGTAATGTTAATACAGTGGTGGAGCGTCATTAAATATTAAAAGAACTCCTCATAACGTTAATGAAGTGGTTTTATTTGTGAACACAAATACGTAGATATAGCGAAACTTCATCTATACATATAATAAAACAGTAAAATTCTTTTGTAATGGTATTAGTTGGCGCAAAAACTACTGGACCGATCCTGTTCAAATTTTGCATACACAATCCTTATAGGTCAGGGCAACTGATAGGCTATAAACTATCACGCTATTTGCTACGTGGGGTGAGCAATAATCCAAAATGTAGGTATTGAACGACATTTGCCGCGAGTTCAATTCCCAGCTACAGTTAAAAATTTTGACATTATTTTGTCTTATTTTTTTGTATTAAAATAACTTTTACCATTTTTTCAAAATAAAATTGACATTTCTATTCGATATCTTCTAAATATTTTGTAAAAACTAATCAAAACACATAATAAAATCAAAGCGACGAGTAAAATCACGTACTATAATGTGCAACTGGTAACAAAGTAGTAATTGTCTGTGGAGACTTTAATGTTAATATTTTAGAAAATAATTCAGATAGCAGTAGATTATTAAATCTCTTCAAATCATTTAATTTATCAAATGTGTTTATAGAACCTACTCGAACTACGACAACTACTGCTACATGTATCGATAATGTTTTTTGTTGCTGCAACTATTTAGAAAAGGCCATTGTAAATTATCTGCCTTCTGATCATAGCGGCCTAATGGTAACGTTTGAATCAAACTTACCAATACAACAAGTACAGATTCAGTCCAGACCATTAACATCCGGTAAACTAAATAAATTTAACAGTACTTTAATTAGCAAGTTAGGTGATTGGAATCTTGAAGCAAACAATGGTAATTTTCTGTACAGCGATTTTTTTTCAATAGTCCAAACTGAGTTCAATAAGACTTTTGAGAAAAAAACTAAAAGTATCTGCCCTAAGTTTAGATTTAGTGACTGGGCAACTAAAGGAATCAGAGTAAGTAGGGAAAGACTTTTTGAGCTGTATGGCCTTAAGCCTATTATTAACACTGAAACTTTTAATAAGTATGTTGCTACATATTCAAAAATGTTTAAAAACACTTGTAAGGCAGCTAAGGCCTTGTACATTAGCAACAAAGTGAAATCAGCAGATAATAAAATTAAAACGGTTTGGAAAATTATAAATAATGAAACCAACAGGAACAAAAAACATAACAATGATTACACATTGGAGACACATCATGGTCTTATTAGTGATAACAAACTAGTTGCAGAAGAATTCGTAAACTTCTTTGCTAGTATACCAAGTAAAACTACTGAAGCCTTAAATTCGTCGCCATCGCATGCTTTTGGTTTATTACAGGCGAACGTTGCAGCCTGTTCGACTGAATTTAACTTTAAGCATATAAACCCCATAATAGTAATAAAAGCGTTTAAACAAATCAAGGTTAAATTAACAGAAGATCTGTGGGGTATGTCTATCAAAGTTTGCACCTCAATTATTGAGACTATAGCGCCGTACTTAGCTTTAATATATAATTTGTGTATAGATCAAGGAGTTTTTCCGGATCTAATGAAATATAGTAAAGTGATACCACTTTTTAAATCCGGGGACAGTAAAGACACTAATAATTATAGGCCGGTGTCCGTGTTGCCGGTTTTTAGCAAGATATTTGAGAAGGTGATGTTAAATCAAATGCTTAATCATTTTAACACAAATAACATTTTACACGATAAACAGTATGGTTTCACCAAAGGACGTTGTACTACTGACGCTGGTGTCTCCTTACTAAAACACATTTTTAATGCGTGGGAAGAGGCACAGGATGCTATAGGCATCTTCTGTGACCTGTCTAAGGCGTTTGATTGTGTGGTTCATGAAACATTACTCCTGAAACTTGAGCATTACGGACTAGGCAAAACAGCTTTAAGCTTATTAAAATCTTATTTGATTGACAGACAGCAACTAGTTCAAATTAACGGTGTCAATTCGTCGGGATTAAATGTGAAAATGGGGGTACCCCAAGGTTCAATTTTAGGTCCTTTTTTATTTTTAGTTTATATTAATGATTTACCCTATTTGTTGCAAAATAAACTTAATATGGTGTTGTTTGCCGACGACACTTCTTTGATTTTTAAGATAAATAGAAGGACTAATAATCTTGACGACGAAAATAACGCCCTACTGCAGGTCCAAAACTGGTTCACTGCTAATAATCTAGTTTTAAACGGGAAAAAAACTAAATGCATAAAATTTTCCTTACCAAATGTTAAAGGTAGCGATTGTGATGTAGTTTTAAACGATGAAAAACTAGAATTTGTCGATAAAACAGTTTTCTTGGGGATTACGCTTGACTCAAGGCTACAATGGGGTCCTCATTTAACATCTCTTGCAGGACGGCTTAGCTCAGCTGCATATGCTGTCAGAAAAATCCGCCAATTTACGGATGTTGATACCGCTAGACTAGTCTATTTTAGTTATTTTCATAGCATCATGTCTTACGGTATCTTACTATGGGGACGGGCTGCAGAAATAGACTCAATTTTTATATTACAGAAAAGAGCGATCAGAGCTATATATAATCTTCGCCGCTGCGATTCTCTAAGGGAACTGTTTAAGGAAATTAACATAATGACGGTGCCTTGTCAATATATTTATGCAAACATAATGTATGTTAGAAAAAATCTTAATCTTTTTAGCAAAAGAGGCGATAGACATAATTATGTTACAAGAAATAGGGACCAATTAGTTCAACCAAGTTTCAGACTAGCAAAAGTGGCCTCTTCTTTTATGGGGTACTGTTTGAAATGTTATAATAAAATACCTTCACAAATATTAGAACTCAATGAAACGAAATTTAAATCTTGTATTAAACGCACACTATGCAGGCAAGCATATTATAAGTTGGAGGATTATATTCAAGATAAAAATGCTTGGCTCAATGCTGGTCCAGCTCCACTACCACCGGGGTGTACAAATTGATTAATTAGTATGGAAATTATTTTTTAATGTTTTTTTTTTTCTTGAAATTGTAAAATATAACTTTTGTATTATATGTATAGAAGCATTTTTTCCACAGTTTGTAAATGTGAGTACCATGGAGCTTTTTATAGTTTTTATGTTGCTACTGGACTTATTTGACATAAATGAGCATGGCAGTTGAGAGTTTGTCATGCTCACTCAAATGTCTCACTGATGGTGGCGCGGGTGTTGGATCATTCGGTTCCCTTCAAAATGGTTGAGCTGAGTGGTGCTAATATTAGCGTCATGTCCGTGAACGGGCGCTGTCAGTTGAGGCTGGTCATCTCTTAGCTGCCAGTTGCTTTTTTAATATCTATATTTAGTTTTTATTTTTATTTACATTGTTCTCACATGATAGTGACAAGAAACATGTAACAGAGATATTTGTAACTACAAAATATGATTGAAAAGAGTGTCCATGGAGTTTCTTGCACATTCTTCTCCATAGAGATCTACGCTTTGGAATGTGCAATTAGCATCATTTATTTTTATTTTTCTGACTAACTGACTTCTTGACTTTTCAAAAGTGCCTGTAAATGGTTTATTTGGAATAAATGCTATTTTGATTTGATTTTTTGTTACATTATTCCATTTAGCTGCAAATTTAACTTCTAAAACGACAATCATCACGCTATCATCGTTAGGGAGCCAACCAGTCAATTATGACGTTTATATAAGAACGTCTATTTTATAGTTTATTCATCGAAGACCGCAGCACAGTGGTTTCGTAACTAGACTTTCATGTAATGTGAAGGTGGTTCAAATCCCATACGGCTCTCTTAGGAGAAATTTTTGTTCTATTTTGTCATCGTGAATAAGATTTTTTTATATATTTTTGCATGCTTACAATTTTTTTTTTATAAAACTACGTATATAATACATCTGTAGAAATTTTTAGTGAAGTGCGTATTATTAATTTTAGAAATCGATGTAGATAACTTTTATACATTTAAATTGTTGGAATTGGAACTTGATAATTGTCTAACTTAGGCTTTGTTTCATCGCAATGAAACAAAGCATATGAAAGACAAACGGTATAAAATCAAAGTTTTCGAGAAGTAAAATATGACACCATAAGCAATTCAGATACTCGCAACGCCATCTAAAGACTCAAAGTAGAAATAATGATGACAATGACGGTTGAACTTCATATTAAATTTGATAGATGGCATTGCGTATTTTACGTAATTTTCTGAGTGGCAGAAGAATGGCCATCGCCCACGTTTACAGTTATGGTTAAACTGGTGTAAGACGAAGGCATTTTTAACAATCCTACTGCTTATTTTTATTATTTTTTTCCCATTATTGTAGCAAGCTAATTGACCGTGATTATTCAAGGGATATCATCCAAAGACGATAAAAGTAAATACCTATATGTATTTAATTATTCACTTTAAAATAACACGGCCACATTTTCGGAAGGGGTTACAGGGTACCTTGCGTTGGATGGTCCCCAGGTGGACCGATGACCTGGTGAGGGTCGCGGGAATCCGATGGATAAGAGGCTCACAGGACCGGTCATTATAGCGACACTTGGGGAGGTTTATGTCCAGCAGTGGACGTCTTTCGGCTGAAATAATAATGATGATGATGGCCCCTTTTTTCTTTTTTTAAGGGTGGAAATCATCCAATGACTTCTCCCGCTCTGGTTGGAGCGGGAGGACGTGTCAATCTTTTACTGACTTTTTTTTTTCCGGTGGGAAAATCATCTTATGACATCTCCCGCTCTTGGGCGGGGCGGGAGATAGTGTCAGAATCTTTTACTGACTAAAACTACACCTGTGTCTATCACTACGCGCTGTTGAGGATTGGGCTCGATTCGGTCAACTACAGGACGGCTAGCTACCTATTGCTCGACGTCCGGAAGCCCGCGTCTACCGTGATTGGTAGTCGGGGTCGGAATCTCGGCTCGGCGTGAGGCCGTTCGTTCCCTAACGCGTGCGGCCTCCGCCTTCGCTAGCATTAAGGCTTTGCAGAAGGAGGCGAACGCCTGCCATTACTCCTCGCTCTGGATCAGAGCCCGGCGCGAGAGGTCACTGACGCCGATTACCTCCACGAGGACACGGCGGTGCTCCGCCCTTGCAGGGCACATCTCCACTGTGTCCTCCGGCATGATGGCACCTTGCGGATTAATAATGGTGTGTTTTATTATTTACAGTCACTGCTTCATATAAAACGGGATCGAATGTGTTTTTCTGATCACAGTTCGACAACGTATAATGTATCTCAGATTCCTTGCTGCCTTACGTCGATATCTGGACGTTACCTCTTTGCAATGAGTGGTGACCAACTCTGGAACAACCCTCTAAGGGAGGCCAGTCTCAGGGATAACACTTATCGGCTGCTTCATTTGTTAACCGTAATTTCATTGTTTTATGGATAAGCTCAGGACTGTTGTGGGTGTTTCGAACGGTTTCTGTTCTGGGTTCGGTTGAAAGTACCCTGATATTACCATTTTGTGAATCGCCTGGAGGACTCGGTGTAGCATGCGATGGAGGTCTATCCATCTTGAGTGAACTGCCGTGTCCTCATAGAGGCAATCGGTGTCAGTAATTTCTCGGTTTGGCCATCAATATGCGAGTTCGATTGAACGGGGATACACGCGCACAAGTTTTCGCCGTAGTTCATTCATAAGTTGGAGACTCTTAGGTAGTTCCCACTATGGAAAAATCATTTGTCTTATATACGGGGATATCAATTAAATACACACCAAAATATCCTAGGTAAATGAACAAGTAATTCTAACGCTTAAAATGATCAAACTGCAATAATCAATGCAAGCATGCTCTCGCAAATTCTTCATAAGTACTGTTGTGGAAGAAGATAGTTGATGATTTATTTATTTATTTATTTAATCCTTTATGCACAAATGTACAGCGGCGGACTTAATGCCTGCCGGATGATGATGGTAGTTTTGGGATTCACTTAAGGCTTTTCACTATCAGTGCACGTTATCCAGCTGAAGGTCGGTGTCCCGATTATGCTCCTTCGTTTACCTCTATCAAAGCTGTCTAACTGCTTAAACTCTTCAGTGAAAAGTTATTGAGGCGAAAATTGTTATGGGAAATAACTCTTTCGATCAATCTTGCAGCCCTAGCAGACATCGGCCCTAGAGAGCCCTATCCATTTACTGAAATCTCTTTGAGTCGCGCGTAGAATACTACGCGCCGTCGATTCAGGACTGCTTTGACCAGACGGCCGGACAGCACCACCGCAATCCCGTGTTTGCAATAGCTGGGAATTGCCTTGCGGCTTCCAACACCCGGAGCGTCCCTTGCAGCGACCGCTGAGGAGTCAGGATGTCCTATCCCTCATAGTTTCAGCCACCTTCTTTGATCGTAGTGCGTCACTGAAGGAGGCTACTGGTTGTCATTTTCTCCACCAATCGCCCCCATAAGGACAAGGCGGCGCCGGCTCTCCGACCAAGCGGGACTGACTTCCACCGTATGCTCCATCGTATTCTCCGGGTGATTCGCACAATGGTGAGACCCGAGTGTTTCTTCCCGCTGAATTCGACACAGATACCTTCCGAAACACCCACAACCGGTGAGTCCTGCACAAAAAGAGGATGCCGTGACGCCTCTGTAGACACTTCTCAAAGACGCATTACCGCTGCGATTTGATTGTGGCGTGCTCACTGTGGCGAGGGGTTAAAATCATACAATGTTCTTTTACCAGAACATAAACCAGAAACATACATAAACTAATGACTTTTTCCTTGGGGTAGGCAGAAATGCCAACTGCTACAACCCATACTCTTTCTATTCATTGACGTTCATACATCTGGATCTGGACGAGTACATAACAGGTTTCCTGAAGGTAATTTGTGTTTTTAACCGACTTCTAAAAAAGGAGGAGGTTCTCAATTCGGATATTTTTACCTTTAACCGTTTTATGTTAAAGTACAATAAATTATTGCGATGCTTTCGGAATGAATTGCAAGCACAGAGTGATTGTACAGTTTTATGAACTTAACGCAGACGAAGTCGCGGGCAACAGCTAGTTTTAAATAAATTACGAATCATGTTTATACATGATTCATTTAAACAATTTCAAACCATGCATTTGTAATTTTGAAAGTGTCACACTGAGTGCGTGTCACGTTTTGATTTATGGGGGTAAGGTTACTGGTAGTTGGTATTGGTCATCATCATGGGGGTAATAATGATCAAAATATGTATTTAATAATAATAGTAAATTATTTATTTCAGATTCATCTTGCGATTACATTCATATTTGTTAGTACATGCGAGACATAAATGCGAGCTTACAAACTAGTTTAGTAAATAAATTATTTATTGCTAAACAGGAAGGGCCAGTTTGGGTGAACTTCCCGATGATGGTGGAAAATCACTATACGACTGCGAGCAGCCGTATCTAGCGAGCCAGCATCGGAGAGTCCCACCGGTCCGCCAACCTGCGCAGGATGGTGTTGGGACTGTCGCGTTCAAGGCGCATGATGGCCGCAAAGCCGTCTGTGTCAGCCGCCACGATCACTGCGAAGGTGCTGCAGTATTTGTGCAAATGAATCTGCTGATTTATTTAAATTTTCGCGCATACACACATTTCTATATTCTCAAAGTTATAATCATACTTACCCTGTAGGTGAAAAATGGACCATAATCTACCAGACGAGTCCTGTGGTTTGGCGTATGTCACATATCTATGAATTTTTGTTTCTAGGACATGCCGGTTTTAAAACCTCTGTCTGGATTTGATTTTACGCCCTACGACTCATTATTCAGAGCCATTACCCCGGCTACCATTGTTCTCACTCTCTTTAAATGCTCAAAATTTAACTTTTCTATCAGAACCATCATCATACAGGCAGGTAAGAGGCGCAGAAAAAACATTTCACACGTTCGTCCATATTCTAAGTTTAAAAATAAATATAAAAGTTGAAAGTGACACCACCAACATTACCCATAATATTTTCTTTCCTATGACGCAGTATTTATTACGTTTGGCATAGATATAAGTTTTATTAAATAATCATAACTTATCTCAAGAATTATTTGATAGAAAAAGTTTTGTAATAACCCCAGATCTTCAGAAAATATCAAAATATGTCAGATGGTAATGTGGCTGAAAAAGAAGTTGCCAACTGACGATTAATCAAAACTTTCACAGTATCTTCTTGTTAACTTCTCCATACACTTTTGCCTAAATTTATGTATTTCTAACGTTGCCTAATGTCTTCATTCCTGTACAAACACCTCCTCTTGAAATATTATTCAATAATACTTGTTCTTATACGATTATTACCTGAGTAAAACATTAAATATTGTGTGTCATATTCACAACTGTTGACATTTTTTGATAAGTGTTTATTTTTTTCCAGACTTGAGATAAGTACACTCAAATTAAAATATTTTCCATTAGCTTATGGTTTAGTTTAGCATCTCTTTGAATCAATGACTAGGACTTAACAGTTCATTTTAACTACTTTAAAGGATAAAAGCTAACTAAACACATAACATGAACAGACAAACCAACACTTAACTTGTGAACTTGATTGGTCGTAAAAGCGCCAATGTTGCAGCCAATATGCTGGAACATTGGCGCATTTACGACCAATCAAGTCTGTTGGCGATTGGTGGACTTTATGCACCAAATCAGACACACTTGACACGCGCATCTCCAAACATGGCCGAGGCACTGCAGTGAAAAGGCAGCCTCGGAAACTGTGAAATTCATTCAATATTCATCACTTGCTATATTTCTCTACCGACATTTGCAGGCCGTATTAACAAACGCTTCCTCTGTGCGGGCAAGCGCGTATTTAGTTTCCGGCTAATTGTCTGTTAGTTGCGGTTAGTCGTAAAATATCGTCTATCTGATACATAGTAGATGAGATTCTATGCTGCAGTCACAGTTGGGTTTAGGGTTTATGCATTTTAAAGCTACTATGCTATCTCGAAGGAATTCACTCTAATCGTAACGCAGTATCGGACCGAGTTGCCGGGATTCCGATCCCGATATCTGGCCACCATAGGTGCGGGTTTGCGGACGACAAGCAATGGGTAGCTCACGGTCCGACCGTCCGGTAACCGTCCGGACGGAGCCCAAGCCGTCGACAGCGCGTAGTGATCCACGCGTGCCTCAAGTAGACAGCAACCGTAGGGGCCCAGCAGGGTCGAAGCCTACTGGGGCCATGGGTAAAGAGATCCCCGGGGCCCTGGAACAAAGGCAAAGAAGGAACAGGAGTGAGTTTTTAGTCAGTAAAAGTGACACGTCCTCACGCCCGCCCAAGAGCGGGAGATGTCAGCGGGCGCATGACGGCGTGTCGTGTCAAAAAGATTTCAGCAAGATTGACGGGACTCGCTAGGGTTGATACCTGCCAGGGCTACGAGATTGTTCGAAAGAATTGCCCCAGCCGAGGGACCCAAAGGACAACAGTACCTAAAAGCAAATAGTCTGACATTCTCTATCGCTCCACCGCCTCCACCTATAGCGGGAGGAGTTATATTTTGATGAATTCTCACAAGCCAAAAGTGTTGGACTGAGTTCTTTATCATTTATCTACCAGATGCATACTTCTTATTTATTTATTTAAACTTCATGTACAGTAGTGGTACGAGTACATAGGCCGACTTAATGCAACAAGGCATCGTCTACCAGTCAATCTTGTGTGTATAAGTGTAAGGTAAGTGGCAAATGTGTACAATAAATAAATAACAGATATTTCAAGTATTATCATTAAATTAAATTACTTATAATAATAAAATACATATATATGCTAAAATTATATATTTCAAATCATTATAATTAGGAGAACTTAAAATATAACAATTATGACGAAGACTGAACTAAGGTTGAGAGGACTTCAAGTAGTAGTTTCGTACTCCACGCTCAAAGAAAAATTTACTTTCGGCATTGTTTATGTCAAGGGGAAAAGTACATTCCAAAGTTTTATGGTAGAGACAACGTAAGAATTAACCATAAACCCAGTACGGTGAGAAGAAATATGAAGAATTATGTTTTTGGATGCTCGGAGGTTGAAATTATACTGCCCAATACTTTAAAATGCTTTTTTTTCTTCTTTCGTATCCGACCAATATGTAGCCACTTGGATGGTTGTTTGTTGTTGGCCTCATTTAATTTATTTATTTAGTATAGCAAAATAGCCTTACACTCTGTCTTCTCACAGAATCGCAAACTTTCTAATAATATTGTCTTCCATTCATCAGCAAACAAATCCAATCCAGAATTGGTCTCCACAAGCGGGTTGAACATCTTTAGCATATACAGTATAGGGAAGGTGGATCGAGCAACAGCGCAACAAAATGGGACATTAAATAATTACTATTATTTTTGCTTTCTAGAGCGATTTTTATTATTCAGAACAAATAATTGACACAATTCTGCATGTCAAGGGCCCCCCACACTGGCAGTGTATTTGCGATAGGTCAAGGATGCCCCATTTGGTCAGATTGCTTCTTCAGCAGCCAAACTGATTCA
Organism: Mythimna vitellina; assembly: GCA_949316375.1. Taxonomy (NCBI): domain Eukaryota; kingdom Metazoa; phylum Arthropoda; class Insecta; order Lepidoptera; family Noctuidae; genus Mythimna; species Mythimna vitellina. The sequence goes on along the minus strand of OX438703.1, from coordinate 6,796,155 downwards.
CAGATCCATTAAAAATAGGTGGTGCTGTGAATATAATTTCTCTCTGATCTATTTCGGCGGCACTGGCTTCCATGCATATGCAAAGCTAAATTGATCAATTCGCTTTGAATATTTTGCATCTGCTGTTGAGATTTTTCATACTTGGCTCACGAGGCGCTGCGTTAGGTTACGATAACGCAAGAGAAAATCTACCAATAAAACCAATATAAATTAAACAAAAAAACATATTTGCATACATTAAACTAAACATATTCCCCCTTTTTTTTTTAAAGTCTGAAATCATCCAATGATTTTTTCCGCTCTAAGGTAGAGTTCAGAACCAGAACCCAGGTTTTCCTTTCGGAAGCCAACCCATTACCCCAGTAGGCTTCGGCTTTGCTGGGCCCCTACGACTTTGCAGACATCTGTTTGAGGCGCGCCTGGAACAGTACGCGCCGTCGATCACTCGGGCTCGGTTCGGATGGTTACTGGACGGCCGGACGGTGGGCTATTCGTTGCTCGTCGTCCGCAAGCACACGCTACGAATATATTCCCCTGCTGTTAACGATAAATACCTTTGTGAGTTGATTTAACATATCTCTAAAGCAATAGGATTTCATGCTAGCGTTGAAACTAGATATTAATAGCACAAGTTTAAATTACCTCTTGAAGCAGATCTCTCTATTACGCAAGATGTATTGACAATACAATTTCCCTGCATATTGCAGCGAGACGTTGTGACGTCACATAGCAATTATTGTATTTTCAAGTGACTTATTATCATATTAATTCGGTGGAGTTAATATGATAAAGTTGGAGTAGAGGAGGATATACACGATATTGATGTTCGCTGACTGCCAGTCAGTGAGGTAAACTAATTTTTTCATTTAAAATTTTGATCGATATTAGAAAAAATACCGGCCAAGTGCGAGTCGAACTCACGCACTGAGGGTTCCGTACAAACTTGCCTATGAAAACAGTTCAATTCCCGAATTGAGTTATGAAGATTTTTCAGAATATGATATTTGATATGAATTTTGATTCCCTTGAGTGTTGTTTAGTGTTGTGTTTTTTGCGACACATACGGTCGTATCTTTATTTTCGTTAACGTAGAAGTTTAGTTTTTTCACAGCTTTAAGACCCGAGTATATGGTTTTCATTTCAATTCGATACCTCTACGCGTTCCCGAGATAAATAGTCTTGACAGACAGACAGACAATAAAGTGGTATTATATTACAGCCATACAAAGAAATAAGTGTCACGCTTCATAAAGAAACAGAAAGGTTCTAGACCTAGATTCACATTTGCATTTTATTGAATTTCATTGCGATGAATATTATTGACTAGCGATGGCCCTCAGTAGATTCTATTTTATACAGACTGTTTATCGTTTACAGTGGCCTTGAAACAAAAGGTAACTGAAGAGCATAGGTAGGTTTTAGTCAGTTCTGACACGCCCCATTGCACGATCCTACAATGAGAGAAAAAGTAACTTAGTGATTTCCCAGTTCAAAAAAAAAAACCGTTTTATCGTGAACATTTAGATTGATCATTAAAACGGAAAGAGAGAGTAAGACAGCTATTCCCAATCTTTCATACACCCAATTATCTGACATGTTTTTTTCATTGGAAATTGAAATCTGCACGTAGCAGGCGTGCTCGTAGCGCACAAGTCTTGGCTACAAAGAGACGCTACGCGTATGCATCTACACACTGAGCTACGGCGTAGCTAGCGTGCAGTGCTACGCTGAGTACTACAATCGTTGAACTAAAATTTTCTTTGAAATAAATTAAAATGCTGTATTTTAAAAATGAAATCTATACATATAATAAAACAGTAAAATTCTTTTGCGATGGTATTAATTGGCGCAAAAACTACTGAACCGATCCTGTTCAAATTTTGCATACATAATCCTTATAGGTCAGGGCAACTGATAGGCTAGAAACTATCACGCTATTTGCTATGGGGGGTGAGCAATAATCCAAAATGTAGGTATTGAACGACATTTGCCGCGAGTTCAATTCCCAGCTACAGTTAAAAATTTTGACATTATTTAGTCTTATTTTTTTGTATTAAAATAACTTTTACCATTTTTTCAAAATAAAATTGACATTTCTATTCGATATCTTCTAAATATTTTGTAAAAACTAATCAAAACACATAATAAAATCAAAGCGACGAGTAAAATCACGTACTATAATGTTACATTATTCCATTTAGCTGCAAACTTAACTTCTAAAACGAAAATCATCACGCTATCATCGTTAGGGAGCCAACCAGTCAATTATGACGTTTATATAAGAACGTCTATTTTATAGTTTATTCATTGAAGACCGCAGCACAGTGGTTTCGTAACTAGACTTTCATGTGATGTGAAGGTGGTTCAAATCCCATACGGCTCTCTTAGGAGAAATTTTTGTTCTATTTTGTCATCGTGAATAAGATTTTTTTATATATTTTTGCATGCTTACTTTTTTTTATAAATCTACGTATATAATATATCTGTAAAATTTTTTAGTGAAGTGCGTGTTATTAATTTTAGAAATCGATGTAGATAACTTTTATACATTTAAACTGTTTGGAACTTGATAATTATCTTACTTAGGCTTTGTTTCATCGCAATGAAACAAATCATATGAAAGACAAACGGTATGAAATCAAAGTTTTCGAGAAGTAAAATATGACACCATAAGCAATTCAGATACTCGCAGCTCTAAAGACTCAAAGTAGAAATAATGATGACAATGACGGTTGAACTTCATATTAAATTTTATAGATGGCATTGCGTATTTTACGTAATTTTGTGAGTGGCAGAAGAATGGCCATCGCCCACGTTTACAGTTATGGTTAAACTGGTGTAAGACGGAGGCATTTTTAACAATCCTACTGCTTATTTTTATTATTTTTTTCCCATTATTGTAGCAAGCTAATTGACCGTGATTATTCAAGGGATACCATCCAAAGACGATAAAAGTAAATACCTATATGTATTTAATTATTCACTTTAAAATAACACGGCCACATTTTCGGAAGGGGTTACAGGGTACCTTGCATTGGATGGTCCCCAGGTGGACCGATGACCTGGTGAAGGTCGCGGGAATCCGATGGATGAGAGACTCACAGGACCGGTCATTATAGCGACACTTGGGGAGGTCTATGTCCAGCAGTGGACGTATTTCGGCTGAAATAATAATGATGATGATGGTACCTTTTTTTTCTTTTTTTAAGGGTGGAAATCATCATTCAAATGACTTCTCCCGCTCTGATTGGAGCGGGAGGACGTGTCAATCTTTTACTGACTAAAACTACACCTGTGTCTATCACTACGCGCTGTTGAGGATTGGGCTCGATCCGGTCAACTACAGGACGGCGAGCAATGGGTAGCTCGACGTCCGGAAGCCCGCGTCTACCGTGATTGGTAGTCGGGGTGGGAATCTCGGCTCGGCGTGAGGCCGTTCGTTCCCTAACGCGTGCGGCCTCCGCCTTCGCTAGCATTAAGGCTTTGCAGAAGGAGGCGACCGCCTGCCATTACTCCTCGCTCTGGATCAGAGCCCGGCGCGAGAGGTCACTGACGCCAATTACCTCCACGAGAACACGGCGGTGCTCCGCCCTTGCAGGGCACATCTCCACTGTGTCCTCCGGCATGATGGCACCTTGCGGATTAATAATGGTGTGTTTTATTATTTGCAGTCACTGCTTCATATAAAACGGAATCGAATGTGTTTTTCTGATCACATTTCGACAACGTATAATGTATCTCAGATTCCTTGCAGCCTTACGTCGATATCTGGACGTTACCTCTTTGCAATGAGTGGTGACCAACACTGGAACAACCCTCTAAGGGAGGCCAGTCTCAGGGATAACACTTATCGGCTGCTACATTTGTTAATCGTAATTTCATTGTTTTATGGATAAGCTCAGGACTGTTGTGGGTGTTTCGAACGGTTTCTGTTCTGGGTTAGGTTGAAAGTACCCTGATATTACCATTTTGTGAATCGCCTGGAGGACTCGGTGTAGCATGCGGTGGAGGTCTATCCATCTTGAGTGAACCGCCGTGTCCTCATAGAGGCAATCGGTGTCGGTAATTTCTCGGTTTGGCCATCAATATGCGAGTTCGATTGAACGGGGATACACGCGCACAAGGTTTCGCCATAGTTCATTCATAAGTTGGAGACTCTTCATAAGGTAGTTCCCACTATGGAAAAAACATTTGTCTTAGATACGGGGATGTCAATTAAATACACACCAAAATATCCTAGGTAAATGAACAAGTAATTCTAACGCCTAAAATGATCAAACTGCAACAATCAATGCAAGCATGCTCTCGCAAATTCTTCATAAATACTGTTGTGGAAGAAGATAGTTGATGATTTATTTATTTAATCCTAGCACAAATGTACAGCGGCGGACTTAATGCCTGCCGGATGATGATGGTAGTTTTTGGATTCACTTAAGGCTTTCCACTATCAGTACACGTTATCCAGCTGAAGGTCGGTGTCCCGATTATGCTCCTTCGTTTACTTCTATCAAAGCTGTCTAACTGCTTAAACTCTTCAGTGAAAAGTTATTGAGGCGAAAATTGTTATGGGAGATAACTCTTTCGACCAATCTTGCAGCCTTAGCAGACATCGGCCCTAGAGGGCCCTATCCATTTGCTGCAGTCTCTTTGAGTCGCACGTAGAATACTACGCGCCGTCGATTCAAGACTGCTTTGACCAGAAGGCCGGACAGAACCACCGCAATCCCGTGTTTGCGATGGCTGGGAATTGCCTTGCGGCTTTCAACAGTCGGTGCGTCCCTTGCAGCGACCGCTGAGGAGTCAGGATGTCCTATCCCTCATAGTTTCAGCCACCTTCTTTGATCGTAGTGCTTCACTGAAGGAGGCTAATGGTTGTTATTTTCTCCACCAATCGCCCCCATAAGGACAAGGCGGCGCCGGCGCTCCGACCAAGCGGGACTGACTTCCACCGTATGCTCCATCATATTCTCCGGGAGATTCGCACAATGGTGAGACCCGAGTGTTTCTTCCCGCTGAATTCGACACAGATACCTTCCGAAACACCCACAACCGGTGAGTCCTGCACAAAAAGAGGATGCCGTGACGCCTCTGTAGACACTTCTCAAAGACAGGCATTACCGCTGCGATTTGATTGTGGCGTGCTCACTGTGGCGAGGGGTTAAAATCATACAATGTTGTTTTACCAGTACATAAACCAGAAACATACATATGCCCATGCATACATATGCCTTTTCCCTTGGGGTAGGCAGAAATGACCACTGCTACGACCCATACATGCTCTTTCTATTCAGTGACGGTCATACATCTGGATCTGGACGAGTACATAACATGTTTCCTGAATGTAATTTGCGTTTTTAACCGACTTCTAAAAAAGGAGGAGGTTCTCAATTCGGATATTTTTACCTTTAACCGTTTTATGTTAATACAATAAATTATTGCGATGCTTTCGGAATGAATTGCAAGCACAGAGTGATTGTACAGTTTTACGAACTTAACGCGGACGAAGTCGCGGGCAACAGCTAGTAATATAATATTTGTGCAGTCGAGATTGGAGTAAATCATAAACATTTCACCTTAAGTTACTGGTAATCAAAACATTCATGAATATGTTGCAAATAGACAAAATATGTAAAAATAGTGTATGTAGCAACATATATAGCGTCACATAAGAACTAATCCTGCATCGCGCAATTAAAGTTCTCCGCGCGATTTGAACATATAGAACAGCCCATCAGTAATAGCACCCGTATGGTCGTAGGATCCTCTCTTTTCAACGGAGGTTTGCGGGACTTTACTCTCTGTTCCGCATACCTCCGAATGTATACAAATGAAGTTTGAATCTCAGATCCCGAGGGAAATTAAAAAAACGTGTGAAAAAGTATGAAGTAAAATCTTGATACCGGAAGACGCGGCGTTGGAAGGCCTCCCACAAGGTGGGCCGATTAGCTAGTGAAAGTCACGGGAATCTGATGGATGCGAGACGCAACGGACCAATCGTTATGCTGACACTTGGGGAAGCCCTATTAAACAGTGGACGTCTTTCGGCTGAAATGATGATGATGATGATGAAAATCTTGATCCAGCTTTTTAGTTTGACATTAAACATATTGTGACCACTTGTCTTAAAAATACCTGTGAAGCTAAGGCATATCTTATCTTGGTAAGTTTTAAAACCAAAAGAGGCAAGAGCAGGTTATGGAGGAAACGCGGTACGAGACGTGCAAAGCGAGGCAAGCCTAACACTTTCCACAGCAAGCAGCTTTCGCCCACATACATTGTACTTAGTCCCTACCACAAATTCGAAGACATGTGACATCCACCAACACGTACTGGGCCCGTATGGTAGATTACGACCCATTCTATGCTTAGATGGTAATTAAAAGATGGTTATAAAAAGAAAAGACTTTTTCTTTAATTTGGAATAAATAAAATCAAAAACTACAGGATCGATTTTAAAAATTATTTTACCAATAAAATGTTTCTTTATTACTAAGTGACATAAGTATTGTAATAGGGAAAAGTTTCTGGTTCAATTAAACTGTTTTTATATTGCATGAAGCACTTTCTAATACATTTTAGATATAAAATTACTTCTAGATTTTTATTCACATCCCACCAACTCTATTGTTCTTTTCATCTACATCCTAATTTTTTTTAAACATAAACCTTATATACTTATAAGGTAGCTAGGTAGGTAGGTAGGTTAGTAAATAGTATTAATGTGCCCTCCATGGTCACCACAGTAAAATAATAATCACACACACACACACGCGCGCACACACACACATCACATCACACACACATTACAAATACACACATTATTATTTCATGTGGGCAAAGCTGCTGGAAGGTTAAGCAGAGCAAATTAAGCAGCACATCCCATTAATTAACGTTATAACACCCACACCACACACATTTAGAAACACACCCTTATCCATACCACATACACATATCACATACCATGATATAAGAACAGGAATTTTACTAATTCTTATGCTGTTTTGTTGTCATAATGGTTGTTAAACTTGATGGCGCCGTGACATTTAGAGTGTCAAGAAACGTCAAGAATGGCAGCTGACATCTGACAAGCACGGGTTGACGTTTCTACACCCTGAGGCAACTCCGGGCTCTTTTGCTGACTACCGGCGGACGGAGGATAATCCGTTGCCATCGTGTAGGAGCAGCAAGTGTTCGGTGGAGCTTCACCGTATTCCAATTGATTAAAAAATGTTGATTTTGATTCCGTCTATGTTAACAGTGAACGATCCGTGTACTCCTGATTACTTGAAACAATATTTTAAATTACTGGGCAGCTCTCATAATCTCAACCTTCGTGCATCCAAAAATATACTTCTTCATATTCTTTCTCACCGTACTGGGTTTATGGCTAATTCTTACACCGTCTCTACCATAAAACTCTGGAATGTGCTGCCCCTTGACATCAAAAAAGCTGAAAGTAAATTTTCCTTCAAGAGTAAAATTCGGAACTACTACTTGAAGTTGTCTCAATATTAGTTCGGTCTTCGTCATAATTGCTATATTTTAAGTTCTCTTATATAATTAGAATGATTTCTTATGTATCATAGTATTTATTAGTTTATTATATTAGCATATATACGTATTTTATTATTATAAGCTACTTAATTTAATGATACTACATTCTATTTCAAAAATATCTGTTATTTATTTATTGTGCACACCTACCACAATGTTGTCTTTTTAACCCAATGGTTGACTGGTAGAGAATGCTTTGTGGCATTAAGTCCACCTATGTACCACCATTGTACATGAAGTTTAAATAAATAAACAGTGCATTACCAATTGTATCTAACAAGTGGTTTCATTCTCCTCGCCAGCGTACCCACAATAGCTCGGAAGAAATGATAAATCCAGAATTGACTGATGATGGCCACGTGTTGTTAAACTTATTAAGATATTATTATTATTTGTTTTCTTTTTTTGTATATACCTTCCATTAATTAAGCTGGAACGCCGAAGTCTATCGTCTAGGAGGTGGGCGCTAATGGCTGCAACACAGTTTTATTTTAAACTAATTTAGCTGTTAATGAGCACTATAAATTGTAAAAAAAATAGATTCCAATAAATAAATTTATTATTATTATTCATTACTTTAAAAAAATACCTCAAGCTCTGTAATTCGCTTATTAAAATATTTCACTGCAATTTATTTTTACATCGTAGCCTTCAACAAATTAATAAGATTCTGTTTAAATTTAAAATGTGATCCTGTTATGTCTTTGGAGAATAAAACGTTGTTCGTAGCTTCGTAGATTATTGATCGTTCTGTAAATAAAAAATATTATTTTCTATACATATAATAAAACAGTAAAATTCTTTTGTGATGGTATTAATTGGCGCAAAAACTACTGAACCGATCCTGTTCAAATTTTGCATACATAATCCTTATAGGTCAGGGCAACTGATAGGCTATAAACTATCACGCTATTTGCTATGGGAGGTGAGCAATAATCCAAAATGTAGTTATTGAACGACATTTGCCGCGAGTTCAATTCCCAGCTACAGTTAAAAATTTGGTCATTATTTTGTCTTATTTTTTTGTATTAAAATAACTTTTACCATTTTTTCAAAATAAAATTGACATTTCTATTCGATATCTTCTAAATGTTTTGTAAAAACTAATAAAAACTCATAATAAAATCAAAGCGACGAGTAAAATCACGTACACATATTATTACATTATTCCATTTAGCTGCAAATTTAACTTCTAAAACGAAAATCATCACGCTATCATCGTTAGGGAGCCAACCAGTCAATTATGACGTGTATATAAGAACGTCTATTTTATAATTTATTCATCGAAGACTGCAGTACAGTGGTTTCGTAACTAGACTTTCATGTAAAGTGAAGGTGGTTCAAATCCCATACGGCTCTCTTAGGAGAAATTTTTGTTTTATTTTGTCATCGTGAATAAGATTTTTTTATATATTTTTGCATGCTTACAATTTTTTTTTTATAAATCTACGTATATAATATACCTGTAGAAATTTTTAGTGAAGTGCGTATTATTAATTTTAGAAATCGATGTAGATAACTTTTATACATTTAAATTGTGTGGAACTTGATAATTATCTTACTTAGGCTTTGTTTCATCGCAATGAAACAAAGCATATGAAAGACAAACGGTATGAAATCAAAGTTTTCGAGAAGTAAAATATGACACCATAAGCAATTCAGATACTCGCAACGCCATCTAAAGACTCAAAGTAGAAATAATGATGACAATGACGGTTAAACTTCATATTAAATTTGATAGATGGCATTGCGTATTTTACGTAATTTTCTGAGTGGCAGAAGAATGGCCATCGCCAACGTTTACAGTTATGGTTAAACTGGTGTAAGACGGAGGCATTTTTAACAATCCTACTGCTTATTTTTATTATTTTTTTCCCATTATTGTAGCAAGCTAATTGACCGTGATTATTCAATGGATACCCTCCAAAGACGGAATGCTCCTGGATCAGAGCCCGGCGCGAGAGGTCACTGACGCCGATTACCTCCACGAGGACACGGCGGTGCTCCGCCCTTGCAGGGCACATCTCCACTGTGTCTTCCGGCATGATGGCACCTTGCGGATTAATAATGGTGTGTTTTATTATTTACAGTCACTGCTTCATATAAAACGGGATCGAATTTGTTTTTCTGATCACAGTTCGACAACGTATAATGTATCTCAGATTCCTTGCAGCCTTACGTCGATATCTGGACGTTACCTCTTTGCAATGAGTGGTGACCAACACTGGAACAACCCTCTAAGGGAGGCCAGTCTCAGGGATAACACTTATCGTCTGCTACATTTGTTAACCGTAATTTCATTGTTTTATAGATAAGCTCAGGACTGTTGTGGGTGTTTCGAACGGTTTCTGTTCTGGGTTTGGTTGAAAGTACCCTGATATTACCATTTTGTGAATCGCCTGGAGGACTCGGTGTAGCATGTGGTGGAGGTCTATCCATCTTGAGTGAACTGCCGTGTCCTCATAGAGGCAATCGGTGTCAGTAATTTCTCGGTTTGGCCATCAATATGCGAGTTCGATTGAACGGGAATACACGCGCACAAGGTTTCGCCGTATTTCATTCATAAGTTGGAGACTCCTCATAAGGTAGTTCCCACTATAGAAAAAACATTTGTCTTATATACGGGGATATCAATTAAATACACACCAAAGTATCCTAGGTAAATGAACAAGTAATTCTTACGCTTAAAATGATCAAACTGCAATAATCAATGCAAGCATGCTCTCGCAAATTCTTCATAAGTACTGTTGTGGAAGAAGATAGTTGATGATTTATTTATTTATTTATATAATCCTTTATACACAAATGTACAGCGGCGGACTTAATGTCTGCCGGATGATGATGGTAGTTTTTGGATTCACTTAAGGCTTTTCACTATCAGTGCACGTTATCCAGCTGAAGGTCTGTGTCCCGATTATGCTCCTTCGTTTACCTCTATCAAAGCTGTCTAACTGCTTAAACTCTTCAGTGAGAAGTTATTGAGGCGAAAATTGTTATGGGAGATAACTCTTTCGATCAATCTTGCAGCCCTAGCAGACATCGGCCCTAGAGGGCCCTATCCATTTGCTGAAATCTCTTTGAGTCGCGCGTAGAATACTACGCGCTGTCGATTCAGGACTGCTTTGACCAGACGGCCGGACAGCACCACCGCAATCCCGTGTTTGCAATGGCTGGGAATTGCCTTGCGGCTTTCAACACCCGGAGCGTCCCTTGCAGCGACCGCTGAGGAGTCAGGATGTCCTATCCCTCATAGTTTCAGCCACCTTCTTTGATCGTAGTGCTTCACTGAAGGAGGCTACTGGTTGTCATTTTCTCCACCAATCGCCCCCATAAGGACAAGGCGGCGCCGGCGCTCCGACCAAGCGGGACTGACTTCCACCATATGCTCCATTTTTTTTTTATTTTTTTTTTTTATTGGGTGGGAAAATCATCTTAATGACATCCCCGCTCTTGGGCGGAGCGGAAGATAGTGTCAGACTCTTACTGACTAAAAACCCACTCCTGTTCCTTCGTTGCCTTTGTCCCAGGGCCCCGGGTTCCGCTTTCACACTACCCGTGGCCCCAGTAGGCTTCGACCCTGCTGGGCCCCTACGATTTGCTGACATCTCCTTGAGGCGCGTGTGGAACAATACGCGCCGTCGACGACTTGGGCTCGGTCCGCACGGTTAACGGACGGTCAGACGGCGAGCCACCCATTGCTCGCCGTCACCATATGCTCCATCGTATTCTCCAGGCGATTCGCACAATGGTGAGACCCGAGTGTTTCTTCCCGCTGAATTCGACACAGATACCTTCCGAAACACCCACAACCGGTGAGTCCTGCACAAAAAGAGGATGCCGTGACGCCTCTGTAGACACTTCTCAAAGACAGGCATTACCGCTGCGATTTGATTGTGGCGTGCTCACTGTGGCGAGGGGTTAAAATCATACAATGTTGTTTTACCAGAACATAAACCAGAAACATACATATGCCCATGCATACATATGCCTTTTCCCTTGGGGTAGGCAGAAATGACAACTGCTACGACCCATACATGCTCTTTCTATTCAGTGACGGTAATACATCTGGATCTGGACGAGTACATAACATGTTTCCTTAAGGTAATTTGCGTTTTTAACCGACTTCTAAAAAAGGAGGAGGTTCTCAATTCGGATATTTTTACCTTTAACCGTTTTATGTTAAATTACAATAAATTATTGCGATGCTTTCGGAATGCATTGCAAGCACAGAGTGATTGTACAGTTTTACGAACTTAACGCGGACGAAGTCGCGGGCAACAGCTAGTTTTACAATAAAATACAACCGACTTCAATGTAAAAAAAAAACTAAAAAATGTAAAATAGCTTTAATTTCGGAAGTTGGTGTTTCTGTAATAGTTTTGTCTCTTCGTTATTTAACACCGGCTTCCGAGTTTGTTATTGTAAAAGTTTTTTATTTTACACTTTTTAATTATGGTACCACCACTAAAAAGTACCCCTCAACCAAACTTAAATACCTTATAGCCAGAATGCATCTCATGACAATTCTAATAATCCCAAACACGGTTAGATTACATTAATTTATTACAGAGTTCCGGTGCCTACGCTTCGGCTTCATCATCAGATCTGTTCGATATATCCCCTCTAACCCTTCCTTTAGTCAGTCATCGATTACACGTATAAACAAAGCAATTTTACTTGTTCCAGCAGTGGACGTCATTTGGCTAAAATGACGATAATGAAAGCAATTTCTTTAATAATAATATTATATTGTCGTTTACTGGCAACACTGGGGGAAGTTCGAGAAACTTTGTATTTTATGACAAAATGTCATTTGAGATCACATAGCATTGCAAGTGGGATCTTAGAACTCCTATTTCTATCTGCAGGGTTTTCAAGAACTCAACCTGTCAGATTAGAGCACCCTAAGTTCCCTGAGCACAAAATTCTCCTGACCAAATAATGTTTTTCTGCTGACAGAATAATCGATTTGTTTTATATAAGTAATTACTTTCCTTATTATAATAATGCTGGCCTTCATTCGATATTTTATTCAATTATTTCGCAAGAGAATAATGTGTTCTACGAAATTCTATTCTATTATCCCAACAACCAAAAAAAAAAACCAGAAAATACATGAAACCTAAAAATGTTACGCAGAGCGGAATATTTTTAAAACTCTTATTATTCAGGATTGTTTCATCAATATTTTATAAACTTCTTACAAGTTTCACTTCATGTTTCTTTTTTACAGTAAGTTCTTATCAACGGTGCTTTTTTCTAATGAACTTTTCTTTTTCTTCACGATATCTATCAATTTTATCACGCTTATACACGACACTCCGTGTCTTCATAATTAATTGGGTCTTTTCATCGTTCCTACATTTTCCTCAATAATCTAGAACTCAACTGGCCGAACAGCACGTCCGCTTCTAACTTCACTGAGCTAATCAAATTGTCGTACGAAGCGCGTACTTTGAAGCGAGGCGGTTAAGAAAACTCTGAATGCGACGCAAACATTACTTGGTGATAAGCACGTTTATTATATCAGCGTGAGGAAGAGGCGCAATACGAGTATATCCTAACTTTATAATATGCTACCCAGCTTTTTGGAGACGGCAAAGTTATTACCATAGAGGCACTGATTAAAAAAATTAGCGTAGGCATAAATTCGGACAATATCACAAATCGTATTTTGATTGAACAATATTTCGCGTACCGAAAGACGCAGCTTTGGTAAACCTACCACAGAGTGGACTAAAGACCTGGTGAGGGTTGCGAGACTGTAGCGACAATTGGGGGAGGCTTATGTCTAGCAAAAGATTTCGTTTAAATGATTGATGCCTGCGCAATTAATATGCAAAGTTAAATAGAGCATAAAATTTCTTGGACCCCACACATTGTTAAATAATAGCATGTTATCCTTGAAATAGTGTTAAATTAACAAACAACGTTCGGAACACTACACTGCGCTCCGAATCGCGAATCGTTGGTGTGGCTCAAAAAGCTGCCTAACTTAAATGAGGCTGACCAGGACATATCTGCCACATGTGTAACGAACTGTGGACCCGCAAAACACAAGATTGGTGCCCATACTCAGCGACATAGGGCCGTGGCAGACCACGAAAGAAATGACGGGATGACTTGGATGTCTTCCTTGTGAATTGGGATGAGAAAGTGAGCGATAGGATCGTTGCAAAGAATAGAAGGAGATAAAGGCCTTTGCCCAACAATAACGAAACAATATTGTCAGACATTGTAAACAATTTGACTGGCCTGTTGGTCTAGTAGTTAGTGGCCCTGACTTCTATGCCGGAGGTCGTGGGTTCGATTCCCACCCAGGACAAATGTTTTTGTGATGAGCACGATCATTGCTTTGTCTGGGTGTAACTTATCTTTAAGATGTATATATTTAGAAATATATAAGTATGTTTATCAGTTGTCTAGTATTCATAAAATAAGCTCTGCTTAGCTTGAGACTAGACGGCATTTAAAAAAAAAATACGGGCTAGTTATAATAATAAACCTAGAAATAATAAACAATTTTAGATATAAAATTTTTGTTGTCACCAGTGAATTAAAATACTTAGAGCTAGCTCTAGCAGTTGATCCATCCATGCAAGTAATAGTTTCCTTCGCTATAACGCACAGATCTCGCAAATGGACCTCTTCACTGAACAAAGGAACTTCATGTCACAAAAGACGCGCTGCTACACACTATATGTCCACTTTAGACGCGACGACAGTAATTAAAGTAAAGCAAGAGCTTTTCAGCACAGGGGAGGTTTTATTCTTTGTGTGTTTAACGAAGTTTTAGAGTAACTTCGAAGTAGGTTTACCCTATTAAATAATTAGTAGTAATAGCTTTTTTGAAATCGAATAATATAGGAACGTAACAGTTGAGCCGCAGTGTGCAAATGAGACGAAACTACCGGTTTCACGAGTTTTCACCGCATAACGACTCATGCTGCCAGTCTTGGTCACGGTTTTATTTAAATTGTACAATAAGTTATGGCATTAAAAACATTGTTTTGATCTTTTCTCAATGAGTTTCCCAGGTAATAAATCGGATCTGGTAATTTCGATACTTTTCGGCGCGGTACGTATTCAAAATAATATCGAAAATGCCATTTCCGATTGTGTTGATGAAATTTTAAGTGAAATAAATTACCGATTCTCACTGTTACGATATATTTTATAAGTAGTAGTAACAGTTTAGATTGATAATGTCAGTACAATCGCGTAGTGTATTCTCATTTTTCTCAAAAACTATACATTATAATTAATAAAAAAAAAAACATTTTTTCCAAAGATTCTTAAACCCAACTTAAATATGAATCCAAATTTATTTCCAGATATTGTTATTTATCACAAAGTTATCCATTAAATAAACTTCAAATCGCTCTTCTGTAAAGTAAGCTTTTTCACTTTCGATAATTTACCTTGGGACAGTCGAAACATACATAAGCTAATTCTGGAATTTAGCACCGTAAACATATATTCGACACATGTATTACGTATTCACGTGTAATTAGCAGGTCGTATCTCTGTGAGTAACGTTCGACCATGACCATTTGTTACTATTCACGAGGCTGCCACAGGCTTTGTGCTCCTGTTATCAATGTTTTAGAGCATCAAAGGCAGAAATTATATTAGTGGCGTCGGAAAATGTCAGTGTTCATTTCTGTTAGGTAATCTAAATTGATAATGACGTATCCTTATCAGAATAGAGAACTAAATTATCGTTTATCGCCTAATATTCAACAATTCTTTCCTTGTTCTCTTTTTTCCAATGACTGAGGGGATTTTTTCTAGGGCAGAGTGAGAGGGTTTATCAGACTTTTACTGTCTAAAACCACACCTATAATACATCTTTGCTTAGCGTTCCAGGATCCCTGGGTTTCTTTTTCAGAAGCCAATCTATGGTACACGGGGGCTTCGGCCCTGCTAAACCTCTGTGAGTTTGCTGGCATCTCCTTGAGGAACGCGTGGCACACTACGTGCCGTTGACGATTTGGGCTCGGTCCGTACGGTTACCGGACGGCAAGCTACCTATTGCTCGCCGTCCGCAAGCCCACACTTACTGTGGCTGGAAATCGGGGTCGCGATCCCGGTGGCTGGGACGTAAGGATTTCCGTTCCGTCATGCGTGTGGTTACCTCCTTTTCCTTGTTCTTTGTGGCTATGTTTTAACTATAAGATTACAGCTTCAAGTAGTAGGTTTCACTTAAACTTATTTATACTAATCTCAGTATCACATATTACCTACTCTGCAAATGTACTGCTGCAAGGGCTAGCACATCAAGTTCGCGCACCTACTGAAAAATGTGTTTTAGGAGAGCGTCTCTTCTCCTATTACACATTTTTCAGGTAGGTACTTAACCAACACAGTATACAGTATACACATATTATTAATATTGAGAAAAATAAAATTAAAAAATTAATGATGTTGTGATATTGTGTGAGGTGATGTATGTTCGTTTGTTTTTGTTTTGTATTGTTTTGATGATGATATGTGTTGATATTTTTTTTTTTTTTTATTGCTTTGTTTTTATTCGTATTTGTTTTGGTTTTATTGTTTATAATGCAGTTGAAACAAAGAATTCGAGAAATTAAAATTAAACTCGGGTACTTCCTTTTGCTGCTAAGGTAACAAAATATTAATTTTAATGTTATTTCAATAACACCAACAGTTTCAGTTTCAAGTTTGCTTCCAGTTTCAGGTGATCAAGTTAAATTGCTTCAAACTATAGTCTTTTCATTTAATGCAGATAATGGTATAACTTTCAAACTACTCATCTACACGCCTCGCGTAGTTACGATACTTAAACCAAACTTCGCTAACTGCAGCTCGTTACTTGAGCTATAACTTATTATGATAGCGGACTTCGAGAGGTGGTTTAAAGATATTTTTATTTCATTCAACCAATCCAATTTTTTTATTTAAAAAAAAATTGCCCTACACTAGGAATTACTACTGCATCATAGATGCGTTCACAAACGTGTAAACTCACATACACAAGATTTTCAGACCCTGAAAAACTATCTGTATTTCATCATCATCATCATTTCAGCCGAAAGACGTCCACTACTGGACATAGGCCTCCCCTAAGCGTCGCCTCAACGACCGGTCTTGTGCGTCTCGCATCCATCGGATTCTAGCGATCCTGGCCAGGTCATCGGTCCATCTTGTGGGAGGCTTGCCAACGCTGCGTCTTCCGGTACGCGGTCGCCATTCCAGAACCTTTCGGCCCTAACGGCCATCAGTTCTGCGTGCAAAGTGTCCTGCCCATTGCCACTTAAATTTGGCGATTTTTCGTACTATGTCGGCAACCTTGGTTCTCCTGCGGTTATCTTCATTTCTGATTCGATCACGCAAGGAAACTCCGAGCATAGCTCTTTCCGTTGCTCTCTGGGTGAATTTAAGTCTTCTTATGAAGCCCATTGTAAGCGACCACGTTTCGGAGCCTTATGTCATCACTGGCAACACGCACTGGTCATAGACTTTCGTCTTAAAACACTGTGATATCTTGGATGAGAAGACACCGCGGAGCTTCCCGAACGCCGGCCAGCGGTCGGATTCGACGATTGACCTCTTTCTGAAGTTAGACCTAGCCAACTGGACTGTCTGTCCCAGGTAAACGTAGTCGTCCACAACTTCGAGTGTAGAGTCTCTGATCTTAATAGGAGTGGGTGCTACATGGATGTTAACCACGACTTTGGTTTTGTCCATGTTCATTTTAAGTCCCACTCTTTCGGAAACTCTATTGAGGTCACCACCAGCTCAGTACAATACTGAGCTTCTCCGTAGTCTCAGCTATGATTACTATATCGTCGGCAAACCGAAGGTGAGTGATGTACTCGCCATTGACATTAATGCCTAGCCCTCTAGCCTTGACTATCTGTACGCCATATAAATATTCGTTCCACACAGAAACCAAACCCGCGACACGTATCGCAGCAGCCTATTGCTTAATCACTGTGCCAGCTGTGCCTTCATTATCTAGATTGTAAATAATTCAATCAAAAACATTTACTTATACACCACTAATTTTTAATTAGTACAAATACTTAAAGAGCTTATTAGAGAACGTTTTGTTGAAAATTTAAGGAAAGTCTCAATAAATAATATTCATAAGCAGCAAGCGTTTATTTATATCCCAAAATGTTACTCAATTTATGGAAATATTGTGAAATGGAAAAAAACTGCGCGTAACGATTGATTCAATTATAGATTTACCAATTGGTTGGTTACGCGTGGCATTACTTCGTGGACAATTTTGGAATTTTGTTTTTTTTTTACTTTACGGGAATAGAGCCCCATTTTTTTGTACTAATTAAAAAATAGTGGGGTATGTTTGGTAAAATACAAAGTCAAACTAAAGCAATTGAGTATAGCTGTAAACCAAGGTGCACACACTGGTTTGTTTTAAAAACCCTGAACATGGATGGCAACTGATTGTGGAAAATGTAAGCTAACTAAACTAGCAAAAAGGTTACTTACCCGAAAATTCATATTTATAATATAAATATGAAAACTAATGTGGTATATTATACCACATTAGTTTTAGTATATGCGAAACCCGAAACACTTGTCTAGTATATTTATGTATAGAATCAATGTACAAAATTTCAAAACTGTATCATGTAAAATTACAAAGTTATAAGCTTGTTATTTTAACTGGTGGTCCGCACAAATACATGGTCATCGGGCCAACTAGGTGACTGTGAGGTGGTTTTGCTCACGCATCCAGCTATGCGCTGACGCCTAATGCCCGCTATGATCTTCCGTGACCTGTGTTGTACTTAGTGTCGGTGGTGTCTTATTATTTAAAAAATAAAATATTTTTGAGAAATAATATAACATGGTGTAAAAATTATTGGAATCGATTCTGAACCAACTATATTCAGGTTTCGCATATACTAAAAATAATATTGTATATAATTCTTCTGTACATGTGTTTGTCACTTAACTCCTTAAACGGCTTGAACGATTTAGATGATATTTTATGTGTATATTTAAGTGGGTCACTGAATGGTTTGAAAATACAATTGAACCCGGTAGGTGGCGCTGCAATCTAGTTCTCTATTTTTTTTTCTGGCTGTAAGCCAATTGTCGGGCAGGTAAATGTCTGCCGGGAATGCTAGCGTAGATATAAAATATAGTGGCAAGAAGTGGCTCAGAGCTGGAAATAATTGAAAAAATGGAGGGAGGTCTTTGCGCACCTATAGGACTGTATAAGTAAGATAATAATAATAAAAATATTATTATTATTATCTCGCGTTAGGCGGCTGGATCAAGGGCTTGATTCAGAAAGCAGTACTCCTGGAGACGGCTCGTATTTTTAGGAGGTTCCTTTTTCTGGAGCCCAGACCGCCAGTAGCTTGGACCGTGTTCCCGATACCGGTGGGGTACTATTTTTTATATTTTTAAATGTTTTTTTTTTTTGTATCATTTTGTTTAAGAAAAATATTTAAAAATGTAATTAATATGTGTTTACAATGAATAAAGGAGATAATAATTATTAAAAATATGAAATTAACTAATATTTCTCTGATGACCATTGATTTGCATTTTAATCTATTTCTCATAAAATTTTCAGCTATGGTATAATCGTATAACAGTGTATCGTAGGTAAAAATATTCAGCTATCGTATATCGTCTTCGCAAACAACGGTTTTCATTTGACCTAAAGGTGAGGCCCTTCCGGAAAATCTTCAATAATCCGCAGCGTTCAATAAACTGGAAAATTAAGAAATATGTAGGTGGGGGTCTCACAACTTTGTGAGGTCTGTTACCTCGCCTTACATTATCCATTTATCTGATATTAGCTAAGTTTCAGAGTCACGATAGCTGCGTTACACATCTGTCACACCAGACATTTATTTTCCCTTTTTTTTCTAAGGTGGGAATTCATCCAATGACATCTCCTGCCCTTGGGTGGGGCGGGAGGGCGTGTCAGACTTTTATTTTACTCGAACTTCGTACCGCCTAATAGTAAGAATAATGCCATCTAATGGCATTACCAGAACAGGATAATTCATTTTATAATGACATTTTAATTAGAGATGGCGTTGTATTTGATTTTTTTTTTATTTTCTCACCGTTTAAACCTTCACGGACTATCACAAATATTTCTAGAAAAAAATTAGCCAAATTGGTCCAGCCATTCTCGAATTTTAGCGAGACTAACGAACAGTTATTTATTTATATATACTCGTATATAGATAGAAGATAGATTAGCTCCTGCCAGGGAAATCCCAAATTATCAAACTCTCGGAATAAAAAGGATTCTATAGACATGGTCTACCCGTGTACCAAATTTTCATCGAAAACCGTTCAGCCATTCGAGCGTGAAGAAGTAAGAAAAAAATACACACACACAAACATTCACCTTTATCTATACATATAATAAAACAGTAAAATTCTTTTGTGATGGTATTAATTGGCGCAAAAACTACTGAACCGATCCTGTTCAAATTTTGCATACATAATCCTTATAGGTCAGGGCAACTGATAGGCTATAAACTATCACGCTATTTGCTACGGGGGGTGAGCAATAATCCAAAATGTAGTTATTGAACGACGTTTGCCGCGAGTTCAATTCCCAGCTACAGTTAAAAATTTTGTCATTATTTTGTCTTATTTTTTTGTATTAAAATAACTTTTACCATTTTTTCAAAATAAAATTGACATTTCTATTCGATATCTTCTCAATATTTTGTAAAAACTAATCAAAACACATAATAAAATCAAAGCGACGAGTAAAATCACGTACACATATTATTACATTATTCCATTTAGCTGCAAATTTAACTTCTAAAACGAAAATCATCACGCTATCATCGTTAGGGAGCCAACCAGTCAATTACGACGTTTATATAAGAACGTCTATTTTATAGTATAATCGTCGAAGACCGCAGCACAGTGGTTTCGTAACTAGACTTTCATGTAATGTGAAGGTGGTTCAAATCCCATACGGTTCTCTTAGGAGAAATTTTTGTTCTATTTTGTCATCGTGAATAAGATTTTTTAATATATTTTTGCATGCTTACAATTTTTTTTTTATAAATCTACGTATATAATATATCTGTAGAAATTTTTAGTGAAGTGCGTATTATTAATTTTAGAAATCGATGTAGATAACTTTTATACATTTAAATTGTGTGGAACTTGATAATTATCTTACTTAGGCTTTGTTTAATGAAACAACGCATATGAAAGACAAACGGTATGAAATCAAAGTTTTCGAGAAGTAAAATATGACACCATAAGCAATTCAGATACTCGCAACGCCATCTAAAGACTCAAAGTAGAAATAATGATGACAATGACGGTTGAACTTCATATTAAATTTGATAGATGGCATTGCGTATTTTACGTAATTTTCTGAGTGGCAGAAGAATGGCCATCGCCCCCGTTTACAGTTATGGTTAAACTGGTGTAAGACGGAGGCATTTTAAGCAATCCTACTGCTTATTTTTATTATTTTTTTCCCATTATTGTAGCAAGCTAATTGACCGTGATTATTCAAGGGATACCATCCAAAGACGATAAAAGTAAATACCTATTTGTATTTAATTATTCACTTTAAAATAACACGGCCACATTTTCGGAAGGGGTTACAGGGTACCTTGCGTTGGATGGTCCCCAGGTGGACCGATGACCTGGTGAGGGTTGCGGGAATCCGATGGATGAGAGACTCACAGGAGCGGTCATTATAGCGACACTTGGGGAGGTTTATGTCCAGCAGAGAGCAGAGGTGGCCAAGTGGTATCGGCCCCGACTTACGAGTTGTATGTCGCGGGTTCAAACCCAGCCATGCGCATTACTTTGTGTAATTTATTTCATCACCACTGCTCTCAAAACGGTGAAGGAAAACATCGTGTTTTTTTTCTAGAACTAAAAATTCGAAGACATGTGACATCCACCAACCCGCACTGGGCCCGCCTGGTGGATTACGGCCCATTCCCTCTTCTAGAGAGGAGGCCTGAGTCCCAACAGTGGGAAGATTATAAGGCCGACTATGCTATGCTATGCTATGTCCAGCAGTGGACGTCTTTCGGCTGAAATAATAATGATGATGATGGCACCTTTTTACTTTTTTTAAGGGTGGAAATCATCCAATGACTTCTCCCTCTCTGGTTGGAGCGGGAGGACGTGTCAATCTTTTACTGACTAAAACTACACCTGTGTCTATCACTACGCGCTGTTGAGGATTGGGCTCGATCCGGTCAACTACAGGACGGCTAGCTACCCATTGCTCGACGTCCGGAAGCCCGCGTCTACCGTGATTGGTAGTCGGGGTCGGAATCTCGGCTCGGCGTGAGGCTGTTCGTTCCCTAACGCGTGCGGCCTCCGCCTTCGCTAGCATTAAGGCTTTGCAGAAGGAGGCGAACGCCTGCCATTACTCCTCGCTCAGCTCGCTCGCTCGCTCGCTCCTGGATCAGAGCCCGGCGCAGAGGTCACTGACACCGATTACCTCCACGAGGACACGGCGGTGCTCCGCCCTTGCAGGGCACATCTCCACTGTGTCCTCCGGCATGATGGCACCTTGCGGATTAATAATGGTGTGTTTTATTATTTACAGTCACTGTTTCATATAAAACGGGATCGAATGTGTTTTTCTGATCACAGTTCGACAACGTATAATGTATCTCAGATTCCTTGCAGCCTTACGTCGATATCTGGACGTTACCTCTTTGCAATGAATGGTGACCAACACTGGAACAACCCTCTAAGGGAGGCCAGTCTCAGGGATAACACTTATCGGCTGCTACATTTGTTAACCGTAATTTCATTGTTTTATGGATAAGCTCAGGACTGTTGTGGGTGTTTCGAAAGGTTTCTGTTCTGGGTTCGGTTGAAAGTACCCTGATATTACCATTTTGTGAATCGCCTGGAGGACTCGGTGTAGCATGCGGTGGAGGTCTATCCATCTTGAGTGAACTGCCGTGTCCTCATAGAGGCAATCGGTGTCAGTAATTTCTCGGTTTGGCCATCAATATGCGAGTTCGATTGAACGGGGATACACGCGCACAAGGTTTCGCCGTATTTCATTCATAAGTTGGAGACTCCTCATAAGGTAGTTCCCACTATGGAAAAAACATTTGTCTTATATACGGGGATATCAATTAAATACACACCAAAATATCCTAGGTAAATGAACAAGTAATTCTTACGCTTAAAATGATCAAACTGCAATAATCAATGCAAGCATGCTCTCGCAAATTCTTCATAAGTACTGTTGTGGAAGAAGATAGTTGATGATTTATTTATTTAATCCTTTATGCACAAATGTACAGCGGCGGACTTAATGCCTGCCGGATGATGATGGTAGTTTTTGGATTCACTTAAGGCTTTTCACTATCAGTGCACGTTATCCAGCTGAAGGTCGGTGTCCCGATTATGCTCCTTCGTTTACCTCTATCAAAGCTGTCTAACTGCTTAAACTCTTCAGTGAAAAGTTATTGAGGCGAAAATTGTTATGGGAGATAACTCTTTCGATCAATCTTGCAGCCCTAGCAGACATGGGCCCTAGAGGGCCCTATCCATTTGCTGAAATCTCTTTGAGTCGCGCGTAAAATACTACGCGCCGTCGATTCAGGACTGCTTTGACCAGACGGCCGGACAGCACCACCGCAGTCCCGTGTTTGCAATGGCTGGGAATTGCCTTGCGGCTTTCAACACCCGGAGCGTCCCTCGCAGCGACCGCTGAGGAGTCAGGATGTCCTATCCCTCATAGTTTCAGCCACCTTCTTTGATCGTAGTGCTTCACTGAAGGAGGCTACTGGTTGTCATTTTCTCCACCAATCGCCCCCATAAGGACAAAGCGGCGCCGGCGCTCCGACCAAGTGGGACTGACTTCCACCGTATGCTCCATCGTATTCTCCAGGCGATTCGCACAATGGTGAGACCCGAGTGTTTCTTCCCGCTGAATTCGACACAGATACCTTCCGAAACACCCACAACCGGTGAGTCCTGCACAAAAAGAGGATGCCGTGACGCCTCTGTAGACACTTCTCAAAGACAGGCATTACCGCTGCGATTTGATTGTGGCGTGCTCACTGTGGCGAGGGGTTAAAATCATACAATGTTGTTTTACTAGAACATAAACCAGAAACATACATATGCCCATGCATACATATGCCTTTTCCCTTGGGGTAGGTAGAAATGGCAACTGCTACGACCCATACATGCTCTTTCTATTCAGTGACGGTCATACATCTGGATCTGGACGAGTACATAACATGTTTCCTGAAGGTAATTTGCGTTTTCAACCGACTTCTAAAAAAGGAGGAGGTTCTCAATTCGGATATTTTTACCTTTAACCGTTTTATGTTAAAGTACAATAAATTATTGCGATGCTTTCGGAATGAATTGCAAGCACAGAGTGATTGTACAGTTTTACGAACTTAACGCGGACGAAGTCGCGGGCAACAGCTAGTAATATTACAAAATGTGATTTGCAAAATAAATATTATTTATATATATACATTATAAGTACAATCTTTGCGAATCTTCTAGCTGGTGCTAAAACAAAACCTTGAAAAAAAAACGTAATTATAATAAACTAGCTTCTGCCAGCGGCTTCACCTGCATAAAAGTAGGTTACACCTTACAAATTTTGGACACCCATTTCATCCCCTTAGGGATGGAGTTTCGTAAAATCCGTGTCGATGTCTACACCCTATAAGGAACCTACCTGCCAAATTTTAAGTTTTTAAGTGTTTTTTTTTTTATTGGGTGGGAAAATCATCCTAATGACATCCCCGCTCTTGGGCGGAGCGGGAGATAGTGTCAGACTCTTACTGACTAAAAACCCACTCCTGTTCCTTCGTTGCCTTCGTCCCAGGGCCCCGGGTTCCGCTTTCACACTACCCGTGGCCCCAGTAGGCTTCGACCCTGCTGGGCCCCTACGATTTGCTGACATCTCCTTGAGGCGCGCGTGGAACAGTACGCGCCGTCGACGACTTGGGCTCGGTAAGTTTTTAGGTGTTATAATTTCTGATATTTCGTGATTATAGATTATTTGATTTAAGCTTGACTTATGTGTATTTATTTAACATAAAAAACTGCGGCAAGTGCGAGTCGGACTCGCGCACTGAGGGTTCCGTACAAACTTGAATGGTAAATTGCGGTTTACGATTTATGACGTACTAGCTGTTGCCCGCGACTTCGTCCGCGTTAAGTTCGTAAAACTGTACAATCACTCTGTGCTTGCAATTCATTCCGAAAGCATCGCAATAATTTATTGTACTTTAACATAAAACGGTTAAAGGTAAAAATATCCGAATTGAGAACCTCCTCCTTTTTTAGAAGTCGGTTGAAAACGCAAATTACCTTCAGGAAACATGTTATGTACTCGTCCAGATCCAGATGTATGACCGTCACTGAATAGAAAGAGCATGTATGGGTCGTAGCAGTTGCCATTTCTACCTACCCCAAGGGAAAAGGCATATGTATGCATGGGCATATGTATGTTTCTGGTTTATGTTCTAGTAAAACAACATTGTATGATTTTAACCCCTCGCCACAGTGAGCACGCCACAATCAAATCGCAGCGGTAATGCCTGTCTTTGAGAAGTGTCTACAGAGGCGTCACGGCATCCTCTTTTTGTGCAGGACTCACCGGTTGTGGGTGTTTCGGAAGGTATCTGTGTCGAATTCAGCGGGAAGAAACACTCGGGTCTCACCATTGTGCGAATCGCCTGGAGAATACGATGGAGCATACGGTGGAAGTCAGTCCCACTTGGTCGGAGCGCCGGCGCCGCTTTGTCCTTATGGGGGCGATTGGTGGAGAAAATGACAACCAGTAGCCTCCTTCAGTGAAGCACTACGATCAAAGAAGGTGGCTGAAACTATGAGGGATAGGACATCCTGACTCCTCAGCGGTCGCTGCGAGGGACGCTCCGGGTGTTGAAAGCCGCAAGGCAATTCCCAGCCATTGCAAACACGGGACTGCGGTGGTGCTGTCCGGCCGTCTGGTCAAAGCAGTCCTGAATCGACGGCGCGTAGTATTTTACGCGCGACTCAAAGAGATTTCAGCAAATGGATAGGGCCCTCTAGGGCCCATGTCTGCTAGGGCTGCAAGATTGATCGAAAGAGTTATCTCCCATAACAATTTTCGCCTCAATAACTTTTCACTGAAGAGTTTAAGCAGTTAGACAGCTTTGATAGAGGTAAACGAAGGAGCATAATCGGGACACCGACCTTCAGCTGGATAACGTGCACTGATAGTGAAAAGCCTTAAGTGAATCCAAAAACTACCATCATCATCCGGCAGGCATTAAGTCCGCCGCTGTACATTTGTGCATAAAGGATTAAATAAACAAATCATCAACTATCTTCTTCCACAACAGTACTTATGAAGAATTTGCGAGAGCATGCTTGCATTGATTATTGCAGTTTGATCATTTTAAGCGTAAGAATTACTTGTTCATTTACCTAGGATATTTTGGTGTGTATTTAATTGATATCCCCGTATATAAGACAAATGTTTTTTCCATAGTGGGAACTACCTTATGAGGAGTCTCCAACTTATGAATGAAATACGGCGAAACCTTGTGCGCGTGTATCCCCGTTCAATCGAACTCGCATATTGATGGCCAAACCGAGAAATTACTGACACCGATTGCCTCTATGAGGACACGGCAGTTCACTCAAGATGGATAGACCTCCACCGCATGCTACACCGAGTCCTCCAGGCGATTCACAAAATGGTAATATCAGGGTACTTTCAACCGAACCCAGAACAGAAACCTTTCGAAACACCCACAACAGTCCTGAGCTTATCCATAAAACAATGAAATTACGGTTAACAAATGTAGCAGCCGATAAGTGTTATCCCTGAGACTGGCCTCCCTTAGAGGGTTGTTCCAGTGTTGGTCACCATTCATTGCAAAGAGGTAACGTCCAGATATCGACGTAAGGCTGCAAGGAATCTGAGATACATTATACGTTGTCGAACTGTGATCAGAAAAACACATTCGATCCCGTTTTATATGAAACAGTGACTGTAAATAATAAAACACACCATTATTAATCCGCAAGGTGCCATCATGCCGGAGGACACAGTGGAGATGTGCCCTGCAAGGGCGGAGCACCGCCGTGTCCTCGTGGAGGTAATCGGTGTCAGTGACCTCTGCGCCGGGCTCTGATCCAGGAGCGAGCGAGCGAGCGAGCTGAGCGAGGAGTAATGGCAGGCGTTCGCCTCCTTCTGCAAAGCCTTAATGCTAGCGAAGGCGGAGGCCGCACGCGTTAGGGAACGAACAGCCTCACGCCGAGCCGAGATTCCGACCCCGACTACCAATCACGGTAGACGCGGGCTTCCGGACGTCGAGCAATGGGTAGCTAGCCGTCCTGTAGTTGACCGGATCGAGCCCAATCCTCAACAGCGCGTAGTGATAGACACAGGTGTAGTTTTAGTCAGTAAAAGATTGACACGTCCTCCCGCTCCAACCAGAGAGGGAGAAGTCATTGGATGATTTCCACCCTTAAAAAAAGTAAAAAGGTGCCATCATCATCATTATTATTTCAGCCGAAAGACGTCCACTGCTGGACATAGCATAGCATAGCATAGTCGGCCTTATAATCTTCCCACTGTTGGGACTCAGGCCTCCTCTCTAGAAGAGGGAATGGGCCGTAATCCACCAGGCGGGCCCAGTGCGGGTTGGTGGATGTCACATGTCTTCGAATTTTTAGTTCTAGAAAAAAAACACGATGTTTTCCTTCACCGTTTTGAGAGCAGTGGTGATGAAATAAATTACACAAAGTAATGCGCATGGCTGGGTTTGAACCCGCGACATACAACTCGTAAGTCGGGGCCGATACCACTTGGCCACCTCTGCTCTCTGCTGGACATAAACCTCCCCAAGTGTCGCTATAATGACCGCTCCTGTGAGTCTCTCATCCATCGGATTCCCGCAACCCTCACCAGGTCATCGGTCCACCTGGGGACCATCCAACGCAAGGTACCCTGTAACCCCTTCCGAAAATGTGGCCGTGTTATTTTAAAGTGAATAATTAAATACAAATAGGTATTTACTTTTATCGTCTTTGGATGGTATCCCTTGAATAATCACGGTCAATTAGCTTGCTACAATAATGGGAAAAAAATAATAAAAATAAGCAGTAGGATTGCTTAAAATGCCTCCGTCTTACACCAGTTTAACCATAACTGTAAACGGGGGCGATGGCCATTCTTCTGCCACTCAGAAAATTACGTAAAATACGCAATGCCATCTATCAAATTTAATATGAAGTTCAACCGTCATTGTCATCATTATTTCTACTTTGAGTCTTTAGATGGCGTTGCGAGTATCTGAATTGCTTATGGTGTCATATTTTACTTCTCGAAAACTTTGATTTCATACCGTTTGTCTTTCATATGCGTTGTTTCATTAAACAAAGCCTAAGTAAGATAATTATCAAGTTCCACACAAATTAAATGTATAAAAGTTATCTACATCGATTTCTAAAATTAATAATACGCACTTCACTAAAAATTTCTACAGATATATTATATACGTAGATTTATAAAAAAAAAATTGTAAGCATGCAAAAATATATTAAAAAATCTTATTCACGATGACAAAATAGAACAAAAATTTCTCCTAAGAGAACCGTATGGGATTTGAACCACCTTCACATTACATGAAAGTCTAGTTACGAAACCACTGTGCTGCGGTCTTCGACGATTATACTATAAAATAGACGTTCTTATATAAACGTCGTAATTGACTGGTTGGCTCCCTAACGATGATAGCGTGATGATTTTCGTTTTAGAAGTTAAATTTGCAGCTAAATGGAATAATGTAATAATATGTGTACGTGATTTTACTCGTCGCTTTGATTTTATTATGTGTTTTGATTAGTTTTTACAAAATATTGAGAAGATATCGAATAGAAATGTCAATTTTATTTTGAAAAAATGGTAAAAGTTATTTTAATACAAAAAAATAAGACAAAATAATGACAAAATTTTTAACTGTAGCTGGGAATTGAACTCGCGGCAAACGTCGTTCAATAACTACATTTTGGATTATTGCTCACCCCCCGTAGCAAATAGCGTGATAGTTTATAGCCTATCAGTTGCCCTGACCTATAAGGATTATGTATGCAAAATTTGAACAGGATCGGTTCAGTAGTTTTTGCGCCAATTAATACCATCACAAAAGAATTTTACTGTTTTATTATATGTATAGATTAAAAAAAACTACTTACTAGATCTCGTTCAAACCAATTTTCAGTGAAAGTTGGCATGGTACATCATATATTTTTTTTAGTTTTATCATTCTTTTATTTTAGAAGTTACTGGTTACACATTTTACCACTTTGGAAGTGTCTCTCGCGCAAACTATTCAGTTTATTTTACAAAAAAATATATTTGAAACCTCAATATCATTTTTGAAGACCTATCTATAGATGAAAAATTAAATTTCGATTTTCAGTTCTAAGTATGGGGAACCTCCAAATTTTATTGTTTTTTGTTTTGTATTTTTCTGTGAAAATCTTAATGCGTTTCACAGAATACATCTACTTACCAAGTTTCAACAGTATAGTTCTTATAGTTTCGGAAAAAGGTGGCTGTGACATACGGACAGATAGACAGACAAACATGACGAATCTACAAGGGTTCTGTTTTTTGCCATTTGGCTACGGAACCCTAAAAAGCGAGTCCTCACTATTGAACCAACCAAAATGTAATTAACTGTTGTGGTTAATTTTGCGGTAGCAAATATTTGTTTGAATAAAATGTTATTGATTGGAATCCTCTTTACTGTTCGTATTACTCTCGTTAAAAAACAGAAGGCCCGTTTTGACATTTAAGAAAAACCCTATAATGTAACTTGGAACGAAAACTGAAACTGAAAGAAACAATAAAATAATATTTAGGAGTCCGGCGTAGTAGTAGCTATTTTAGGTATTTTAGCAGTAGCTACACTACACCGGACAAGCCGCTAGGTAGTCAAAATACAAATGTCTATCTATCTATTGTGGTCTTTTTTTTTAAATCATCCAAAATCATCCAAATGACTTCTCGCGCTCTGGGTGGGCGCGAGGGCATGTCAGACTTTTACTGATTAAAACCACACCTGAGTCCTTCAATTACCCTTTGCGTTCTAGGACTACGGGTTTCCTTTTCAGAAATTCTCCGCGGTCCTAGCTGGCGGGCATCGGCCCTACTGGGCCCCTACGGTCTGCTGACATCTTTTTGAGGAGCGCGTGGATCACTATGCGCTGTTGACGACTGGGCTCGGTCCGGTTAATTACTCAACAGCCGTTCGGCGAACCACCCATTGCTCGACGTCCGCAAGCCCGCGTCTACCGTGGCTGGTAGTCGGGGTCGGAATTACGGCGGCTAGGGCGTGAGGACCTTCGTTCCCTCACGCGTGCAGCCTCCTCCTTCGATCTATTGTGGTCAGGTTTCCGCACTTAGTCCCAGGCGGCCCATTGTGCGTGAGCAATGGTGGCCTTCACTCCAACCAGCCCACCTCACTCCAGAAGTAGATGAGTGTTTTCAGTTTGCTCAGAGTATCTGTGAATGAACTTGGTACTCCCAAGGTTCGTGTTCTTATTTCGCTGACGGCTGTGCACTCGAGGAGCACGTGCGTGACAGTTTCCTCGGACTCCATGCATCCTCTGCACAGAGGACAAACCATGATATTCATTGTGAAGAAGTGTTTGTTCAGTCTGAAATACTAATGCTTTCAGGATGCTGTTGAGACTACCTCGCTACTGTAGCGCGTCGGAGATGTTTGCGCAAGCCCGTACCGAAGGTTTCTACGCGATTATACGTAGAAAAAACTCCGTCGCTACTGAGGAGAGTGACGGACAGTCAAAACAGCATCCTGTAAACTGTCGCTGAGAGCTTCGGCTCTCCAATCGTTCAGAAGTTTGTGCGGAGATTGATAATTGCTAACAGTAGGCAGTAAAGTTTTTTCTTTGTTTTATCCTTGTATGTTACTAACACTCTTTGGATTTTTGGTGTCCGAAATAAAACTATTATTATTATTAAAACAAATGTCAAAACGGGCTTTTTATTTTTTGACAACATTACAGAGTTGACTTCGAGACTTTTACTAACTAAAACCCACATATGTCCTTCAGTTACCCTTTGCTTTCCAAGACCACGGTATCTTTTTCAATAACTGCTATGGCATACATGATTTCGTGGCGAACGCATAATATCATCTTAAAATATAAAATCTAGTATAAATTATTCCGCGTCATTACCACGTGCTACATAGTCCACACATCTCGTTAGCAACTAAATAAACTTTAGTTCAGAAAAAAAGGGCATCGTTGCAAAAAAGTCGAAACTTGGAGTAACCAGAGGATTTTTGAGCAAAACATACCAATAAAAAAAAATTATGAGGTTTGATATGTCCTGAATATTAAGCAGGCTGCCCTGTATTTTTATACGAATTGTAACTTTATCTGAAGACATTTTGTATATCAAGTTTTGTAATCGACTAGTACGTGTTCCCAAGTTTTACTTTACCCTTACATAAAGCTACTATATTTTGATCTTTAAGGGCAACGCTTACACCCAAAGTTATATAAACTGCCATAAAGTAAATTCAAACATATTTTAAATGTAGGCTCTACGACTTGTTCACGAAAAATAGTTTTTTTTTTCCTTTTGTGTATCGTATAAATCCCCAGCGCAGAAATCCTGTCGGATGCTCATTATCGTACATCCCGTCGAGTCTGTGTCATCCGCCACATGTGTTCACCATCTTGAACTATATTCTTTTTGTTTACATGTCACTAGAATGTTAAAAAAGCAGATTATTTTACTTAAAAAAATAAAAATTACTTCAATGTAAAAAAAAAATACTGCTTCCGGTGCTTCCGTCCGGTTTCATCATCAGATCATTTTGATGTACGGGGTCCCTCTTTTCCTTCAGCCAGTCATTGACTACACGTATCAACTAAGCAATTTTACTTGTTGCACAATTCTGCTATGATTCTATGTTCATCATCAGTCTGTGAAGTTTATTATCAAATCATGGCAATATTTCTATGGGACCAAATTTAGGAGTACCTGTATACTTCGTTGACGGCGCGTACTGTTCCACGCGCGCCTCAAGATGTCAGCAACCGTAAGGGCCCAGCAAGGACGAAGCCTACTGGGGCCATGGGTGATGCGAAAGAGATCCTGGGTACCTAAAAAAATGGCAAAGAAGGAACAGGAGTGGGTTTTTAGTCAGTAAAAGTATAATACTATCCCCCGCTCCGCCCAAGAGCGGTGGATGTCATTAGATAATTTTCCAACACGGAAAAAAAACCTGTATACTTTATAAACTAATGAAAAATTTTCAAAATCAATTCACAATTGACCGAGAAAGCGGTGAACATACATGAAAACAAATATATACAGCTGAACATATAACCTCCTCTTTTTTAAGTCGGTTAAAAAGATGAAAATAGAAAAAAATAACCATTTTACCAGGATCAGATAAATGAAAGGATTTCTATGAAACTTATTTTTACTCCGATAGGATTATACACTACATGACATTGTGGTGTACGATAATAGATGTAACCGAACGAAATTTTGTCGAAGTGCTCAATGGATTCTGAAAATAGATGAAATCTGTTTAAAGTTCGCAAGTCCATAAAACTTTAAGTTTTTTATGTATGTAAAGAAGGTGCAGTAAAAGTATTGAAGTGTAAAAATCTCTTACAAAATCTCCTAGAGATTGAAGTAGAATGAAATAAAAGAACACTTTATATTTCAGAACAAGAAACCGAGTTGGCTGTCAACAAGGTGATCCCCTCGGGCCAGTGATCTTCAGTTTAGCCATTCACCCTATTATTCGACAATTAAATTCCAAATTCAACGTTTGGTATCTCGACGACGGAACTCTAGGAGGCGATGCAGACACAGTTTTAAATGATTTACTTTTTGAGTAGCCGTTAATGTATCTGTATATGATGTACCTATAGTTTTAATTAGTTAAGTGTTTTTGTATATAATATTGTATATATATAATTACAGTTCGAAATAAAGATTCTGAATGAAGAAACCGAGTTAAGTTTAATGTATACTTTTATAATGTATATCGTATGAATATAGATCTGATTGTGTTTAATTTATATAATTATTAAGATCAGGATTTTAAAACTAATAGTGACGCAACACTTATTGTACAACATTTGTCAAACAATTTCATTCGCTTTACTGCCATTTATGCATTAGATATCAAGGATTTGCACTTTGTTTTACCATTGGCATTTCATCATATATGACATTTTAATTAGAGATGGCGTTGTATTCAGTTTTTTTTTTTCGTGATTTTTTTTTTATTTTTCTCACCACTTAAACCTTCCTTAGATTATCACGAATAGTTCAAGACAATTAGCCAAACTGATCCAGACGTCCTCGAGTTTTAGCGAGACTAACGATCAGCTATTGATTGTATCTAAATAAACGATTGTGTGAGGCACGAATAAACATTTTTTCTTCTTCTTCTTCTTCTTCTTCTTCTATTCACTTTTAAGTATACATAGATTTCATTTAAGAATGAAGGAGTAACAAACAAACAAACACAAAACTTTTGCCTTAATTTTTTTTCATCCTTTACACCCACCACTAACCATTGAGTAAACAGCTGAACGTCAGTCCCTTGAGAATGACTTGTTAACAGTCGTATAGGTAGTGAAACGTAGCTCCCGCAATCAAAGTTCTGAACTAAACGGATCAGTTCGCACAACAAAACGTTAATATAATAGGAACATATACTGAACTGTATACTACCTACGTAATCATAAGTAGTAGTAGGCAAGATAAAATTCTATTTAGGGAACAGGAACACTCCTGGCTGAAAATAAGCATGGTTCTATAGAAAAAAGAAAAAAACAAACAACATAAGTCTTGTACGTTATCGGAGACTTGCGGAAATTGTTTGAAAAAGACGTCTTGGAACAAAAACATGTGTGTTCCCGGAAAAAAAACTCATATTATTAGAGAATTTTTCTGTTGTGGCTGTAGTTCGTATTATATGTGTTGAAAATTGAACAAACTATTTCCATACTTGATTGCTTTTGATGTATGTGATTGTAATATAATATGATTGTAACAGAAGTGTTGCCGTTCTATTTCGTGAAAAAAATAATTGATTTCCAATAATTGCGTACTCTGGGCTCATAACCTGTTGGGTTATGGGGCGCAGTGGATTTTAGAATAAAAGGATTACTTCGGATTAAACGTAGAATTCATTTTATACTTCAACAATCTTACAGAAACAGTACCACGACAGTATACGTCTGGCACATAGAGTAATAACTCTATCACATACAGCAAAGACAATCAATTATGGAATTAGTTAGTTCAATTTGCAACAATATGCATATATTAAACCTTTCTCATGAATCTTTCTATCTATTGGTAAAAACTGCTTGAAATTCGTTCCATAGTTTTTAAGCTTCTCGTAAACAGACAGACGCAATAATAGGTACCTTTCAGCTTTACGTAGGAAATCATCAAATGGCTGGTCCCGCTTTAGGTGGAGCGAGAGAAAGTGTTAGAATTTCGCCTCAATTGTATACGCTACAATAATCGGTAAAATATTCGGTAGATACTCAATGTGTGTTTTTTTAACGAATATTTTCAAAATTCAAACAAATTACCTTTTTTGTTCCGATGGTAACAAAAAAATTCGCGTTTATTATACGTATTTCTTTTTCCGTCCATCCTGCGTATGACAAGCGTCATGTTGGTGACGAGTTGATACCACTGTGTCACGGCACATGCTGAGCGGATCACTTGTCGGTACTCTGACTCGAGGTATTTACATACCCATTTTTGACATCTTTTGTACGTATGATATTATCATCGATGTGTAAAACTGTCACATGTGTTACATACGTACAAAATATGTTATATATTGTGAGAATTGTCGATATATTCCCAAGTAAGGGTCGTAGAGCTTATTAGACAGGACCACGGTCCCAACTTCCATTAATAAAAATAAGGGGAATTATAAAACTAACGAATTAAAAAACTTAGCGACGGATGATGTTACTTGAGCGGTATAAATTTGGGTAAGCAAAAAATTAACTAAACGAAATAAATTATACAAAGTAATGCGCCTGGCTGGGTTTGAACCCGCGACCTACAACTCGTAAGTCGCCATTATCCCATTATCACTCGGCCACCACTGCTCTACGTCAGTTTCAGACTGATCATAAAATTTCCTCTGGCCTCTTTATTATTATAAAGTTATAAAAAAAGGAGGCGTAATACTTATTGAACATTTTTGAATAATTATTCGTCTCTTGCCGAAATTTAAGATGAGGGAGAAATAATTAAGGCATATTGTATACTTAATTTATAAAAACGGCGGAATTTTTTTATACCACTGAACAGATTTTTTAATTATATTTTAAAGAAATTATTTGATGATTGAACGAATTTAATCCATTGAATTGGGATTGATTGAATGAAATGTCGTAAGACCTAAAATTCAAAGACATGTGTGTGATCCTACCCACACTGGACCTGTGTGGTAGATTACGGATTACCATTCCCTCTCCTAAAGAGGAGAGTCGATTAGCTTAGTGCTAATCGACTTAGTGTTTCATTGAATACAGTACCTAGGCACCTATATCTGCAGACGCCATCTGGCAACTATCACATTCATGTTTATTACTATTTATTTTAGCTACAAGTCGTGTAAGCGTTATCTATAGTAAATGCTAATTGAATACCTACTAAAAATTAAGTATTTTTTTTTAAATTGAAGTAATCTAGTGCTTGATTGCGATCCCACCTGATGGTAAGCAGTAATGCAATTTTTGACAGTGAAGTACACTAGTTTACTAAGAGCCTATTCACTCTAGCCTTGAAGACACTTAAGTTATAATCGGAAAGGAAGACCGCAACAGCCAAATTGTTCCAGTTCCAATATATTCCAGTACACAGAAATGTACACGATGTAATAAACGATAAAGTATGCTTATTATCGACTTTCTATGATAAATCATGCCCAGGCTGCTCGTCTGTGGAATGAATTACCAGACACCATTAAATGCGCTCAATCGTTACCTGTTTTTAAAAGTCTCGTTAGGGAACATTACTTGTCGCTGTGAATATCGATAGTCGTGATTCATATTTCTGTCTATAGTTTTCAATAATTATGTATTTATATATGTATCCATTATATAGTATATGTGTATATCCGTGTATCTATTATAATTTAATTTATTTAATGCTGGTTATGTCACACCAATGACAGCCCCATTTCTTGTCTAGTCAATTACTGTCCATTCCAGGTTCCCTGGAAGAGATCGCGGAATGCAATGAAAAATAAAGCATATAATAAATAAATAAATAAGTATGCTTATTATCGCCATGGTTATTTCAGCCAAAAGACGTCCACTGATGGACTTGAGCCTCCCCCAAGTATCGGTACAACGACCCGTCCTATGCGTCTCGCAATCATCGGAAATCCCGCGACCATCACCAGAAAACATCAGACGAAGCTGACAGCATTTTTTATTCGATCAGGCAAGGAAATTCTGAGCATAGCTCTCTCCATCTCCAGTGCCCTTTAGGTGACTTTAAGACTATGAGGCCTATGTAAGCAGTCATGTTTCAAAGCCCAATGTTATTACTAGCAATATGTTCTAGTCATAGAATTTCACCTTGAGACATTTTAGTAGTTGAGACAAAAAAATATCGTGAAAATTCCTGAACGCTTCCCAGCGGATTCGACTGTTGACCTCATTTTCGAAGTAGGTTCTGTTAGGTAGGTCTACCTAACTGGACCA
Organism: Mythimna vitellina; assembly: GCA_949316375.1. NCBI lineage: Eukaryota > Metazoa > Arthropoda > Insecta > Lepidoptera > Noctuidae > Mythimna > Mythimna vitellina. Next base: position 6,759,840 of record OX438703.1, on the reverse strand, counting down.
TTTGTTCCGAGCAAATATAATCGTCTACAACATATTTATTTGATAAGGAAACCTGTAGTCTTAGAACGCAAAAGGGCAACTAAGGACACAGGTGTGGTTTTAGTCAGTAAAAGTCTGACACAGACACACGTCATTGGATGACTTTCTACCTTAAAAAAAAATTATCTTATGATAAACAAACATGAAACATGTGAAATCAATTCATATTTTCTCCCACCACATAAATTATTCCAAAAATGTTGGGAAGTTGAAATAAACACCAACAATGTTGTATGTTTTACATCTTTTTCCTGTTTTTCCTTTTCCGCATTTTTGCTTTATTATGGCAATAAATTTAACGTATTGTCATTACCTCAAGGGGAGTAAGTAATAAAGATATTGGTGGTGAAATAGTGGAAAAATGTTGTATCCAAACGCGTGAGATGAATTAATATTGATTCAAACTTATATAATGTGAAACTAATAAACAAGGCGATGATGCACTCGTTGAGTCGATGCTCCAGAGTCTTGAGCATCGGCACCGAGTTGCTAGCCTGTCGGTTTTCTACCGGTTGCATTTCGGGAATGTGCGTCGGAATAGCATAACCTAATTCCGCCTAGCCCGTTCCATCATCAGACCACCAGGCGTACGGCAATGCGCGACATGGTGGACATCCTACTTATACGCACAAAACGTTTTGGGAACACATTCATTGTGCGTACAGCTAAGGAGTGGAATTCCTTGCCGGAATCTGTGTTTCCTGATGTCTACAACCCGGGAATCTTTAAGTCAAGAGTGAATAGGTTACTTCCAGGTAAGCGCGATCCATCGTCGACCGCATCGTCGCTTTCCATCGGTTGAGATAGCGGTCAACCGCGAACATATCAAGAATAAAAAAAAAAACAAAACAAGGCATTCTTGTATACTATTAATGAAAGTAAACATTAGTAGTATACTATATTTAGTTTCACTACCGGTGCAGGTGTACACCGTAGCACTAAATGGCAATTAAGAGTTTTAATCTTGTTGTGGCTAGGCGAGCTAACTTAGCGGAAAGTCATCTATAGGCAACTAATTTACCCTGAGAGAAGTTAGTCTAGTTCAGAACTGTCCGCACGACATAACAGCAATTGCTTGTGATAGTGATTTTCACGTTTGACTTTTAAATTTAGTTTTAGTCTTATACGTAACAAGGAATGTTTTTTTAAGGTGGGTAGTCATCTAATGACTTGTCGTTTTCTATGGTGGAGCTCGGCTTGTCAGACTTTTACTAACTGAAACCACACCTTTTACCTTCAGTTTCCTTTTTAGAAAATCCTCGCGGCCCCAGTGGGTATCGGTCTTAGCAAGGCCCCTACGATTTGCTGAGATCTCTTAGAGGAGCGCGTGGAAGCCTACGCTTCATCAACGACTGGAGCTCGTACCATTGAGAGCACCCATTGCTCGTCATCTGCAAGTAGCGGCTGGGACGTGAAGATGTCCGTTCCCTCACGCGTGATAAATAACGATAATATTCACAACTGCAAAAAAAGGAGCAGTTTTTTCTTTATTTTTATTTGGGTTACTATTTATGCTAAGTTTCAAGGAATACAATTTTGCATAAAAACAAATTTCCAACTTTTCACCCCATTAAAAGTAGAGTTTTCGTGAACCCCTTCTTAGTGCTCGCCTACGTCATAAAAGGAAGCTGTAATATTTCATGTTCGTAGACCCAGTAGCTTCGACTGAAGGTTGATATATCAGTTGTCAAAAAAACAAAGCAATATTACAGAAAGTATATATATTTTTTAATTTGATATAAACTAGTGCTTGACTGCGATCCCACCTGATGGTAAGCAGTGATGCAATCGTTGATGGTGAGGCGCACTAGTTTATTAAGAGCTTATTCACTCTAGCCTGGAAGACAACCAAATTATAAATGGATGGGAAGACCTCATCAAACAAATTGTAATAATTGTGTGTGTAATTGTATTAAGCCAAAAAAAAAACAAATTAATGACATTTTAACATGGAATTATACGCCCATAATATAAAATTTATTTAAATATATACCAGGCATAGTATATTATTTACCAGTATTACAGTCCAAAGTTATAACAGCTCAAAGTATCTCGTCTTATAAAACGGTCAAAAGCCTTTAAGCTAACTCGCAAAGCTGTTTCCAGACGATTTCATTTCAATCCTTCGTAGGTTTGCAATGCAATAAACTGCCCCAGTTTTGAAAAAGAAAAACCCTTGTCTTTTTCGCAACGATTTTATTTGGACATGTACTGAGCCTTCTCACTATCTATACATATAATAAAACAGTAAAATTCTTTTGTGATGGTATTAATTGGCGCAAAAACTACTGAACCGATCCTGTTCAAATTTTGCATACATAATCCTTATAAGTCAAGGCAACTGATAGGCTATAAACTATCACGCTATTTGCTATGTGGGGTGAGCAATAATCCAAAATGTAGGTATTGAACGACATTTGCCGCGAGTTCAATTCCCAGCTACAGTTAAAAATTTTGACATTATTTTGTCTTATTTTTTTGTATTAAAATAACTTTTAACATTTTTTCAAAATAAAATAGACATTTCTATTCGATATCTTCTAAATATTTTGTAAAAACTAATCAAAACACATAATAAAATCAAAGCGACGAGTAAAATCACGTACTATAATGTTACATTATTCCATTTAGCTGCAAATTTAACTTCTAAAACGAAAATCATCACGCTATCATCGTTAGGGAGCCTACCAGTCAATTATGACGTTTATATAAGAACGTCTATTTTATAGTTTATTCATCGAAGACCGCAGCACAGTGGTTTCGTAACTAGATTTTCATGTAATGTGAAGGTGGTTCAAATCCCATACGGCTCTCTTAGGTGAAATGTTTGTTCTATTTTGTCATCGTGAATAAGATTTTTTTATATATTTTTGCAAGCTTACAATTTTTTTTTTATAAATCTACGTATGTAATATATCTGTAGAAATTTTTAGTGAAGTGCGTATTATTAATTTTAGAAATCGATGTAGATAACTTTTATACATTTAAATTGTGTGGAACTTGATCATTATTTTACTTAGGCTTTGTTTCATCGCAATGAAATAAAGCATATGAAAGACAAACGGTATGAAATCAAAGTTTTCGAGAAGTAAAATATGACACCATAAGCAATTCAGATACTCGCAACGCCATCTAAAGACTCAAAGTAGAAATAATGATGACAATGACGGTTGAACTTCATATTAAATTTGATAGATGGCGTTGCGTATTTTACGTAATTTTCTGAGTGGCAGAAGAATGGCCATCGCCCACGTTTACAGTTATGGTTAAACTGGTATAAGACGGAGGCATTTTTAACAATCCTACTGCTTATTTTTATTATTTTTTTCCCATTATTGTAGCAAGCTAATTGACCGTGATTATTCAAGGGATATCATCCAAAGACGATAAAAGTAAATACCTATATGTATTTAATTATTCACTTTAAAATAACACGACCACATTTTCGGAAGGGGTTACAGGGTACCTTGCGTTGGATGGTCCCCAGGTGGACCGATGACCTGGTGAGGGTCGCGGGAATCCGATGGATGAGAGACTCACAGGAGCGGTTTATGTCCAGCAGTGGACGTCTTTCGGCTGAAATAATAATGATGATGATGGCACCTTTTTTCTTTTTTTAAGGGTGGAAATCATCCAATGACTTCTCCCGCTCTGGTTGGAGCGGGAGGACGTGTCAATCTTTTACTGACTAAAACTACACCTGTGTCTATCACTACGCGCTGTTGAGGATTGGGCTCGATCCGGTCAACTACTACCCATTGCTCGACGTCCGGAAGCCCGCGTCTACCGTGATTGGTAGTCGGGGTCGGAATCTCGGATCGGCGTGAGGCCGTTCGTTCCCTAACGCGTGCGGCCTCCGCCTTCGCTAGCATTAAGGCTTTGCAGAAGGAGGCGACCGCCTGCCATTACTCCTCGCTCTGGATCAGAGCCCGGCGCGAGAGGTCACTGACGCCGATTACCTCCACGAGGACACGGCGGTGCTCCGCCTTTGCAGGGCACATCTCCACTGTGTCCTCCGGCATGATGGCACCTTGCGGATTAATAATGGTGTGTTTTATTATTTACAGTCACTGCTTCATATAAAACGGGATCGAATGTGTTTTTCTGATCACAGTTCGACAACGTATAATGTATCTCAGATTCCTTGCAGCCTTACGTCGATATCTGGACGTTACCTCTTTGCAATGAGTGGTGACCAACACTGGAACAACCCTCTAAGGGAGGCCAGTCTCAGGGATAACACTTATCGGCTGCTACATTTGTTAACCGTAATTTCATTGTTTTATGGATAAGCTCAGGACTGTTGTGGGTGTTTCGAACGGTTTCTGTTCTGGGTTCGGTTGAAAGTACCCTGATATTACCATTTTGTGAATCGCCTGGAGGACTCGGTGTAGCATGCGGTGGAGATCTATCCATCTTGAGTGAACTGCCGTGTCCTCATAGAGGCAATCGGTGTCAGTAACTTCTCGGTTTGCCCATCAATATGCGAGTTCGATTGAACGGGGATACACGCGCACAAGGTTTCGCCGTAGTTCATTCATAAGTTGGAGACTCTTCATAAGGTAGTTCCCACTATGGAAAAAACATTTGTCTTATATACGGGGATATCAATTAAATACACACCAAAATATCCTAGGTAAATGAACATGTAATTCTAACGCTTAAAATGATCAAACTGCAATAATCAATGCAAGCATGCTCTCGCAAATTCTTCATAAGTACTGTTGTGGAAGAAGATAGTTGATGATTTATTTATTTAATCCTTTATGCACAAATGTACAGCGGCGGACTTAATGCCTGCCGGATGATGATGGTAGTTTTGGGATTCACTTAAGGCTTTTCACTATCAGTGCACGTTATCCAGCTGAAGGTCGGTGTCCCGATTATGCTCCTTCGTTTACCTCTATCAAAGCTGTCTAACTGCTTAAACTCTTCAGTGAAAAGTTATTGAGGCGAAAATTGTTATGGGAGATAACTCTTTCGATCAATCTTACAGCCCTAGCAGACATCGGCCCTAGAGGGCCCTATCAATTTGCTGAAATCTCTTTGAGTCGCGCGTAGAATACTACGCGCCGTCGATTCAGGACTGCTTCGCCGTCTGGTCAAAGCACCGCAATCCCGTGTTTTCAATGGCTGGGAATTGCCTTGCGGCTTTCAACACCCGGAGCATCCCTTGCAGCGACCGCTGAGGAGTCATGATGTCCTATCCCTCATAGTTTCAGCCACCTTCTTTGATCGTAGTGCTTCACTGAAGGAGGCTACTGGTTGTTCTTTTTTTTCCACCAATCGCCCCCATAAGGACAAGGCGGCGCCGGCTCTCCGACCAAGCGGGACTGACTTCCACCGTATGCTCCATCGTATTCTCCGGGCGATTCGCACAATGGTGAGACCCGAGTGTTTCTTCCCGCTGAATTCGACACAGATACCTTCCGAAACACCCACAACCGGTGAGTCCTGCACAAAAAGAGGATGCCGTGACGCCTCTGTAGACACTTCTCAAAGACAGGCATTACCGCTGCGATTTGATTGTGGCGTGCTCACTGTGGCGAGGGGTTAAAATCATACAATGTTGTTTTACCAGAACATAAACCAGAAACATACATATGCCCATGCATACATATGCCTTTTCCCTTGGGGTAGGCAGAAATGACAACTGCTACGACCCATACATGCTCTTTCTATTCAGTGACGGTCATACATCTGGATCTGGACGAGTACATAACATGTTTCTTGAAGGTAATTTGCGTTTTTAAACGACTTCTAAAAAAGGAGGAGGTTCTCAATTCGGATATTTTTACCTTTAACCGTTTTATGTTAAAGTACAATAAATTATTGCGATGCTTTCGGAATGAATTGCAAGTACAGAGTGATTGTACAGTTTTACGAATTTAACGCGGACGAAGTCGCGGGCAACAGCTAGTGTCCAAATAAAATCGCCTTTTGTAGCATACCATTATCCTGACCCGTTTCATCAGAAATATTTATTGATTAAATTATAATTATTATAACACCTTTATAACTAACACTTAAAATACATATTTATGATATTAATTAAGATTATAAAATATAAGTCCAGACGTTTTTCAGTAATTATTTGATTACTAGCTGTTGCCCGCGACTTCGTCTGCGTTAAGTTCGTAAAACTGTACAATCACTCTGTGCTTGCAATTCATTCCGAAAGCATCGCAATAATTTATTGTACTTTAACATAAAACGGTTAAAGGTAAAAATATCCGAATTGAGAACCTCCTCCTTTTTTAGAAGTCGGTTAAAAACACAAATTACCTTCAGGAAACATGTTATGTACTCGTCCAGATCCAGATGTCTGAACGTCAATGAATAGAAAGAGTATGGGTCGTAGCAGTTAGCATTTCTGCCTACCCCAAGGGAAAAGTCATTAGTTTATGTATGTTTCTGGTTTATGTTCTGGTAAAACAACATTGTATGATTTTAACCCCTCGCCACAGTGAGCACGCCACAATCAAATCGCAGCGGTAATGTCTGTCTTTGAGAAGTGTCTACAGAGGCGTCACGGCATCCTCTTTTTGTGCAGGACTCACCGGTTGTGGGTGTTTCGGAAGGTATCTGTGTCGAATTTAGCGGGAAGAAACACTCGGGTCTCACCATTGAGCGAATCACCCGGAGAATACGATGGAGCATACGGTGGAAGTCAGTCCCGCTTGGTCGGAGAGCCGGCGCCGCCTTGTCCTTATGGGGGCGATTGGTGGAGAAAATGACAACCAGTAGCCTCCTTCAGTGACGCACTACGATCAAAGAAGGTGGCTGAAACTATGAGGGATAGGACATCCTGACTCCTCAGCGGTCGCTGCAAGGGACGCTCCGGGTGTTGGAAGCCGCAAGGCAATTCCCAGCCATTGCAAACACGGGATTGCGGTGGTGCTGTCCGGCCGTCTGGTTAAAGCAGTCCTGAATCGACGGCGCGTAGTATTCTACACGCGACTCAAAGAGATTTCAGCAAATGGATAGGGCCCTCTAGGGCCGCTGTCTGCTAGGGCTGCAAGATTGATCGAAAGAGTTATTTCCCATAACAATTTTCGCCTCAATAACTTTTCACTGAAGAGTTTAAGCAGTTAGACAGCTTTGATAGAGGTAAACGAAGGAGCATAATCGGGACACCGACCTTCAGCTGGATAACGTGCACTGATAGTGAAAAGCCTTAAGTGAATCCCAAAATTACCATCATCATCCGGCAGGCATTAAGTCCGCCGCTGTACATTTGTGCATAAAGGATTAAATAAATAAATCATCAACTATCTTCTTCCACAACAGTACTTATGAAGAATTTGCGAGAGCATGCTTGCATTGATTATTGCAGTTTGATCATTTTAAGCGTTAGAATTACTTGTTCATTTACCTAGGATATTTTGGTGTGTATTTAATTGATATCCCCGTATATAAGACGAATGATTTTTCCATAGTGGGAACTACCTAAGAGTCTCCAACTTATGAATGAACTACGGCGAAAACTTGTGCGCGTGTATCCCCGTTCAATCGAACTCGCATATTGATGGCCAAACCGAGAAATTACTGACACCGATTGCCTCTATGAGGACACGGCAGTTCACTCAAGATGGATAGACCTCCACCGCATGCTACACCGAGTCCTCCAGGCGATTCACAAAATGGTAATATCAGGGTACTTTCAACCGAACCCAGAACAGAAACCGTTCGAAACACCCACAACAGTCCTGAGCTTATCCATAAAACAATGAAATTACGGTTAACAAATGTAGCAGCCGATAAGTGTTATCCCTGAGACTGGCCTCCCTTAGAGGGTTGTTCCAGTGTTGGTCACCACTCATTGCAAAGAGGTAACGTCCAGATATCGACGTAAGGCAGCAAGGAATCTGAGATACATTATACGTTGTCGAACTGTGATCAGAAAAACACATTCGATCCCGCTTTATATGAAGCAGTGACTGTAAATAATAAAACACACCATTATTAATCCGCAAGGTGCCATCATGCCGGAGGACACAGTGGAGATGTGCCCTGCAAGGGCGGAGCACCGCCGTGTCCTCGTGGAGGTAATCGGCGTCAGTGACCTCTCGCGCCGGGCTCTGATCCAGAGCGAGGAGTAATGGCAGGCGCTCGCCTCCTTCTGCAAAGCCTTAATGCTAGCGAAGGCGGAGGCCGCACGCGTTAGGGAACGAACGGCCTCACGCCGAGACGAGATTCCGACCCCGACTACCAATCACGGTAGACGCGGGCTTCCGGACGTCGAGCAATAGGTAGCTAGCCGTCCTGTAGTTGACCGGATCGAGCCCAATCCTCAACAGCGCGTAGTGATAGACACAGGTGTAGTTTTAGTCAGTAAAAGATTCTGACACTATCTCCCGCCCCGCTCAAGAGCGGGGGATGTCATAAGATGATTTTCCCACCGGAAAAAAAAAGTCAGTAAAAGATTGACACGTCCTCCCGCTCCAACCAGAGCGGGAGAAGTCATTGGATGATTTCCACCCTTAAAAAAAGAAAAAAGGTGCCATCATCATCATTATTATTTCAGCCGAAAGACGTCCACTGCTGGACATAAACCTCCCCAAGTGTCGCTATAATGACCGGTCCTGTGAGCCTCTCATCCATCGGATTCCCGCGACCCTCAACAGGTCATCGGTCCACCTGGGGACCATCCAACGCAAGGTACCCTGTAACCCCTTCCGAAAATGTGGCCGTGTTATTTTAAAGTGAATAATTAAATACATATAGGTATTTACTTTTATCGTCTTTGGATGGTATACCTTGAATAATCACGGTCAATTAGCTTGCTACAATAATGGGAAAAAAATAATAAAAATAAGCAGTAGGATTGTTAAAAATGCCTTCGTCTTACACCAGTTTAACCATAACTGTAAACGTGGGCGATGGCCATTCTTCTGCCACTCAGAAAATTACGTAAAATACGCAATGCCATCTATCAAATTTAATATGAAGTTCAACCGTCATTGTCATCTTTATTTCTACTTTGAGTCTTTAGATGGCGTTGCGAGTATCTGAATTGCTTATCTATACATATAATAAAACAGTAAAATTCTTTTGTGATGGTATTAGTTGGCGCAAAAACTACTGAACCGATCCTGTTCAAATTTTGCATACACAATCCTTATAGGTCAGGGCAACTGATAGGCTATAAACTATCACGCTATTTGCTATGTGGGGTGAGCAATAATCCAAAATGTAGGTATTGAACGACATTTGCCGCGAGTTCAATTCCCAGCTACAGTTAAAAATTTTGACATTATTTTGTCTTATTTTTTTGTATTAAAATAACTTTTACCATTTTTTCAAAATAAATTTGACATTTCTATTCGATATCTTCTAAATATTTTGTAAAAACTAATCAAAACACATAATAAAATCAAAGCGACGAGTAAAATCACGTACTATAATGTTACATTATTCCATTTAGCTGCAAATTTAACTTCTAAAACGAAAATCATCACGCTATCATCGTTAGGGAGCCAACCAGTCAATTATGACGTTTATATAAGAACGTCTATTTTATAGCTTATTCATCGAAGACCGCAGCACAGTGGTTTCGTAACTAGACTTTCATGTAATGTGAAGGTGGTTCAAATCCCATACGGCTCTCTTAGGAGCAATTTTTGTTCTATTTTGTCATCGTGAATAAGATTTTTTTATATATTTTTGCATGCTTACAATTTTTTTTTTATAAATCTACGTATATAATATATCTGTAGAAATTTTTAGTGAAGTGCGTATTATTAATTTTAGAAATCGATGTAGATACTTTTACACATTTAAATTGTTGGAATTGGAACTTGATAATTGTCTTACTTAGGCTTTGTTTCATCGCAATGAAACAAAGCATATGAAAGACAAACGGTATGAAATCAAAGTTTTCGAGAAGTAAAATATGACACCATAAGCAATTCAGATACTCGCAACGCCATCTAAAGACTCAAAGTAGAAATAATGATGACAATGACGGTTGAACTTCATATTAAATTTGATAGATGGCATTGCGTATTTTACGTAATTTTCTGAGTGGCAGAAGAATGGCCATCGCCCACGTTTACAGTTATGGTTAAACTGGTGTAAGACGAAGGCATTTTTAACAATCCTACTGCTTATTTTTATTATTTTTTTCCCATTATTGTAGCAAGCTAATTGACCGTGATTATTCAAGGGATACCATCCAAAGACGATAAAAGTAAATACCTATATGTATTTAATTATTCACTTTAAAATAACACGGCCACATTTTCGGAAGGGGTTACAGGGTACCTTGCGTTGGATGGTCCCCAGGTGGACCGATGACCTGGTGAGGGTCGCGGGAATCCAATGGATGAGAGGCTCACAGGAGCGGTCATTATAGCGACACTTGGGGAGGTTTATGTCCAGCAGTGGACGTCTTTCGGCTGAAATAATAATGATGATGATGGCACCTTTTTTCTTTTTTTAAGGGTGGAAATCATCCAATGACTTCTCCCGCTCTGGTTGGAGCGGGAGGACGTGTCAATCTTTTACTGACTTTTTTTTTTCCGGTGGGAAAATCATCTTATGACATCCCCCGCTCTTGGGCGGGGCGGGAGATAGTGTCAGAATCTTTTACTGACTAAAACTACACCTGTGTCTATCACTACGCGCTGTTGAGGATTGGGCTCGATCCGGTCAACTACAGGACGGCGTGTGGCCGTTCGTTCCCTAACGCGTGCGACCTCCGCCTTCGCTAGCATTAAGGTTTTGCAGAAGGAGGCGAACGCCTGCCATTACTCCTCGCTCTGGATCAGAGCCCGGCGCGAGAGGTCACTGACGCCGATTACCTCCACGAGGACACGGCGGTGCTCCGCCCTTGCAGGGCACATCTCCACTGTGTCCTCCGGCATGATGGCACCTTGCGGATTAATAATGGTGTGTTTTATTATTTACAGTCACTGCTTCATATAAAACGGGATTGAATGTGTTTTTCTGATCACAGTTCGACAACGTATAATGTATCTCAGATTCCTTGCTGCCTTACGTCGATATCTGGACGTTACCTCTTTGCAATGAGTGGTGACCAACACTGGAACAACCCTCTAAGGGAGGCCAGTCTCAGGGATAACACTTATCGGCTGCTACATTTGTTAACCGTAATTTCATTGTTTTATGGATAAGCTCAGGACTGTTGTGGGTGTTTCGAACGGTTTCTGTTCTGGGTTCGGTTGAAAGTACCCTGATATTACCATTTTGTGAATCGCCTGGAGGACTCGGTGTAGCATGCGGTGGAGGTCTATCCATCTTGAGTGAACTGCCGTGTCCTCATAGAGGCAATCGGTGTCAGTAATTTCTCGGTTTGGCCATCAATATGCGAGTTCGATTGAACGGGGATACACGCGCACAAGTTTTCGCCGTAGTTCATTCATAAGTTGGAGACTCTTAGGTAGTTCCCACTATGGAAAAATCTTATCTAATCTAAAATCTGTCTTATATACGGGGATATCAATTAAATACACACCAAAATATCCTAGGTAAATGAACAAGTAATTCTAACGCTTAAAATGATCAAACTGCAATAATCAATGCAAGCATGCTCTCGCAAATTCTTCATAAGTACTGTTGTGGAAGAAGATAGTTGATGATTTATTTATTTATTTATTTAATCCTTTATGCACAAATGTACAGCGGCGGACTTAATGCCTGCCGGATGGTGATGGTAGTTTTGGGATTCACTTAAGGCTTTTCACTATCAGTGCACGTTATCCAGCTGAAGGTCGGTGTCCCGATTATGCTCCTTCGTTTACCTCTATCAAAGCTGTCTAACTGCTTAAACTCTTCAGTGAAAAGTTATTGAGGCGAAAATTGTTATGGGAAATAACTCTTTCGATCAATCTTGCAGCCCTAGCAGACATCGGCCCTAGAGGGCCCTATCCATTTGCTGAAATCTCTTTGAGTCGCGCGTAGAATACTACGCGCCGTCGATTCAAGACTGCTTTGACCAGACGGCCGGACAGCACCACCGCAATCCCGTGTTTGCAATGGCTGGGAATTGCCTTGCGGCTTCCAACACCCGGAGCGTCCCTTGCAGCGACCGCTGAGGAGGCAGGTTGTCCTATCCCTCATAGTTTCAGCCACCTTCTTTGATCGTAGTGCGTCACTGAAGGAGGCTACTGGTTGTCATTTTCTCCACCAATCGCCCCCATAAGGACAAGGCGGCGCCGGCTCTCCGACCAAGCGGGACTGACTTCCACCGTATGCTCCATCGTATTCTCCGGGTGATTCGCACAATGGTGAGACCCGAGTGTTTCTTCCCGCTGAATTCGACACAGATACCTTCCGAAACACCCACAACCGGTGAGTCCTGCACAAAAAAAAAGATGCCGTGACGCCTCTGTAGACACTTCTCAAAGACAGGCATTACCGCTGCGATTTGATTGTGGCGTGCTCACTGTGGCGAGGGGTTAAAATCATACAATGTTGTTTTACCAGAACATAAACCAGAAACATACATAAACTAATGACTTTTCCCTTGGGGTAGGCAGAAATGCCAACTGCTACGACCCATACTCTTTCTATTCATTGACGTTCATACATCTGGATCTGGACGAGTACATAACATGTTTCCTGAAGGTAATTTGTGTTTTTAACCGACTTCTAAAAAAGGAGGAGGTTCTCAATTCGGATATTTTTACCTTTAACCGTTTTATGTTAAAGTACAATAAATTATTGCGATGCTTTCGGAATGAATTGCAAGCACAGAGTGATTGTACAGTTTTACGAACTTAACGCAGACGAAGTCGCGGGCAACAGCTAGTGGTGTCATATTTTACTTCTCGAAAACTTTGATTTCATACCGTTTGTCTTTCATATGCTTTGTTTCATTGCGATGAAACAAAGCCTAAGTAAGACAATTATCAAGTTCCAATTCCAACAATTTAAATGTATAAAAGTTATCTACATCGATTTCTAAAATTAATAATACGCACTTCACTAAAAATTTCTACAGATATATTATATACGTAGATTTATAAAAAAAAAATTGTAAGCATGCAAAAATATATAAAAAAATCTTATTCACGATGACAAAATAGAACAAAAATTTCTCCTAAGAGAGCCGTATGGGATTTGAACCACCTTCACATTACATGAAAGTCTAGTTACGAAACCACTGTGCTGCGATCTTCGATGAATAAACTGTAAAATAGACGTTCTTATATAAACGTCATAATTGACTGGTTGGCTCCCTAACGATGATAGCGTGATGATTTTCGTTTTAGAAGTTAAATTTGCAGCTAAATGGAATAATGTAACATTATAGTACGTGATTTTACTCGTCGCTTTGATTTTATTATGTGTTTTGATTAGTTTTTACAAAATATTTAGAAGATATCGAATAGAAATGTCAATTTTATTTTGAAAAAATGGTAAAAGTTATTTTAATACAAAAAAATAAGACAAAATAATGTCAAAATTTTTAACTGTAGCTGGGAATTGAACTCGCGGCAAATGTCGTTCAATACCTACATTTTGGATTATTGCTCACCCCACATAGCAAATAGCGTGATAGTTTATAGCCTATCAGTTGCCCTGACCTATAAGGATTGTGTATGCAAAATTTGAACAGGATCGGTTCAGTAGTTTTTGCGCCAACTAATACCATCACAAAAGAATTTTACTGTTTTATTATATGTATAGATTGGTTTTGGCCAAATATATCCTTGGATAGCGCTATATTATTAACTAGCTTTTGCCCGCGACTTCGTCCGCGTAGATGTCGAAAATGGTTTTATTAGGTTTTTTGAGATAGGAAAATATGAAATATAATTTATTATCTTCGTCGTGAGTGATAGTCCATTGAATTGTATTGCGAGCGATATTGTATCTTAAGATAAAATATTACAGTATCTTAGTCGTGTGCAGCGCCCCTTAGTGAACTTCACTGCGGGTGACGTAACCTACGACAAACTTATTATTTACAGTTGGTACAGTAATCGAGAGGTATATACTTTTCCGGGATAAAAAGTACCCATTGTGGCACCCCCCGCCATTTATTTTTTTGATATTTTCAATGTACAGAATTTTCACTTCTACAGATTTATTATAAGTATAGATAATACGTATGGCATGGACAAAAAAACTGCCTATAGATTTATATTAACTGAATAATTTAGATTTCATCTGCGTGCCGAACTTCAAAGACCCAAGAACATCTTTTAAAACATTTCAAGTATTTAATTTCAATGGAAAAACAAATTCGTGTAATTGACATACTCAAACACAATTCAGGAAAATGTTTTTTTTAGCATTAAATCATTTTTATAGCTTGATAAAATATAATTTGTAAAAAAACAATTGCAATTGATCGGTTTTTATTCTTTTGTATAACATTTATGTAGTTTAAAATCATTTTTGTTTATTAAAAACATAAAAAGATGTATTCTTTCCCGCAGCAGTGTAAGCGTTTGTAGTCAGACGTCGGACAAAGCTGTCATTGGCATAGATCCAGCGACGATATCCTTCCGCTATTGTGGCCATGTTCCCGGAAGGTCGTACTGCCCAGAATAGGCAATTAACATAAACCTTCCTAAATGTAACGGATAAGAGAGCAGTCGAGCGTTTGTGAAACACAAGATAAATTATATTAAAGCTGGGTAATATATATATCTAAAGTTCTATGAATTTCATCAACCCAATGTATTCATATACTTAGTGATTCAAGTTTACGGTTTATTTAGTTTGTTTTGAAAGACAAAATTTCAGAATCAAAAAGACAACTTTAGGATAGGAAAGACACACATTAGGTGTTCCTACTTAGAAACAAAAAAAGTAAGTCTTCTTGAAATTATGTGCCCCACAATTTCCCAGCACTGAGCTTTGATATTTACCTTAACATATTTATACATGTTTGAGATAGAGAAGCCATGAAAATCTTGCAAAGCAAGCAAAATACAAAATTAAACATTAAAAAACAATTAGTAACTTCAAATTCTTCGAGTGAATTAACCTGTCATAATACAAAGCCGGATATAATATTGGTTAAATTGGTTTCAGTTCAGTAGGTTTTTTTTTCGGATGGTAATGACATCCCCCGCTCTTGGGCGGAGCGGGGAATAGTGTGGGCTTTTACTGACTAAAAACCCACTCCTGTTCCTTCTTTGCAATTTTTCCAGGGCTCCGGGGATCTCTTTCGCATCACCCATGACCCCAGTAGGCTTCGACCCTGCTGGGCCCCTACGGTTGCTGATATCTCCTTGAGGCGCGCGTTTAACAGTACGGACCGTCGACGACTTGGGCCCGGAAGTCGGGATCGGAATCCCGGCGGTGGTTGAGGCGTGAGGTGTCTTCCAGGCGGTCCACACAATAGTGGCACCCGGGCCGTTCAGTAGGTATGGAATCTTTTTGCAGGAAGAGCAAATAATAGCCACTAAATTCAATGAAAGTGTAAGTCAACTCGACAACAAGGTTTTGTAATCACAAAGCGTAATGTGAACTCAGCACTCAATATATTGAGATGAAAAGTGAAATATTATGTTTCCATAGATATCGTTTGAAGATTTCAATTTTAATATCATTTCCAAAAAGTCATTATCCAATATTACAGGGAACTCAACTTGAAAGTGTAGCGTACCCATAGCGCGTACAATTCTGTATCGACATCACAACTTTCTTTTAACTTTACCATTATTGATACATATCTGAAAATGTATCAATTCCATCACATTGATAGCTATGAAAATTCTTTTAATATACAAACATATCAATCATAGATACACCCGAGACGCGATAAGCGATCAATCAGAAGATGTTATATCGCTCGTACATACAAATAACATGTGTTCAGATTTGTAACTAGAAGTTTAACATGAAGTTGATTGCTTTATACTTTTGCTGAAACAGCAGAGAGTTCCTTACTTCAGCATTCGAGCTACTTAGTAATCCTTTTTTTAGGAGGGAAATCATCTGACTAAAACCCACTCCTGTTCGTTCTTTACATTCGTTTTAGGGCCCCGGGGTTCACTTTCACGTAACACATGGCCTCAGTAAGCTTTCCCTGCTGGGTCCTTACGATTTGCTGACACCTCCTTGAGGCGCGCGTGGAACACTACGCGCCGTCGACGACTTGGCCTTGGTCCGGACGGTTATCGGACGACCGGACACCGTGCTACCCATTGCTAGGAATCGTAATTTAGCGTTCCGACTCGGTTGGGCAGCTTTCGGGAAGCTGCGCGGTATCTTCTCGTCCAATACACCACAGTGTCTCAAGACGAAAGTCTATGACAAGTGCGTGTTGCCAGTGATGACATATGGTTCCGAAACGTGGTGGCTCACAATGGGCCTCATCAGAAAACTCAAAGTCGACAGTTAAATTGAACTCTCCGTTCTGATATAGCACTAACGAGTACTGGATAAATTATGGACAGTACATAAAAGTCTTTATGCCAAAATCTAACCTAATACCAAAATTTGTAAAAAAATTGTGAAAACAATAACAAACAACAAAACAAAGCTAAATCTTAAGCATATTTATAAAGAATTTTAACAAACAAGCCCTCACACCATACGCACATCGAAGTGCAATGATTCTATTTAAAGTACGTAATAATATCCCGGTCAAGGTGAAAATAGTTGAACCTAATGTTTATACATAATACTGTAACACGTGTATTCAGTAATTACACTCAGTGCACTGACCGTTGCTTTATGTGCTGAAGAACCTTGTGAACCACTCATAAAATAAAATAGATGATTTACGATCACGTGCAGTCACAAGCAATAAGATAAGTGTACGTAATTTGCCTGTGAATTGACACAACATTACCTTTTAATTAAAAACCATCGATTCATAATAGCTCCAAAACGTGTTCGCTTACATGGGCCTCATCAGAAGACTTAAAGTCACCCAAAAGGCAATAAAAAGGGCTACGGTCGGAGTTTCCTTGCGTGATCGAATCAGGAATGAGGATATCCGCAGGAGAACCAAGGTTACCGACATAGCACGAAGAATCGCCAAACTTAAGTTGCTCGCACATTGCTCGCAGAACGGATGGCCGTTAGGGCCGAAAGGTTCTGGAATGGCGACCACGTACCGGAAGACGTAGCGTTGGAAGGCCTCCTACAAGGTGGACCGATGACCTGGTGAGGATAGCGGATTTTTGATAATCAGAAATAAGTTGATATTCGTTACCAGACTAATTATATTATTATTCCAATATCCGTATTCAGATCTGAAATTTAATATCTCTAATATCCCCGCCACTAACTTCTTTGTATTAAAATAAATCTATAATAAAAAGGAGTAATAACTATATTCTTATAGTACCTACAGTGAAATTTCCAATCAGAAATTGTTCGAAAATTTAATATCCCAACATTTAACACCCGCTGTTTGAGCCAACACGAGTTAATATCTGTTTATTAATACCCATTGATCGTCCCCTGAGATACCCGAAGTTTATATTAAAACAGAAGGCGCGTAAATGGCCTTCTCGAGTAATCTTATAATTAATTTAATAAGATTTTGGTCAATTTTTAACGCAATTATATTTTTACACTCTTAAAATATTTCCCTTTAATTACCTCCATGTAATGTGATTTTAAAAGGTAAGGACAGAGTGTTTTGTGTTGTTATTTTGTTACGAAAATGGTAAAAATACATAACTAGGAAAAAATCTTCTCCATAACCTTTTCTCAACAAACTTGTGGTCGATGTCCGGACTAACCGGATGCGATTGAATACCCGTGTTTTACATGGAGTGACTGCCTATAAGACCTCCACAACCCAGTTACTGGGCAACACGATGCTCCTAGGATAGACTTGATTATCAGACTTTCTGATGACTACCTGTAAGTCAAAGTTGTCAAAGATCTACGAATTACAACCGGGAATTAAGAAGCTTTATGTGCTTTTCGAGGCACGGAGTGTCAGTGTTTCGAGTACCAACCACGTATTAAGTCCCCCTCTATACTTTTGTATCATCATCATCTTCCTGCCCTTGTCCCGTCTTATTTGGGGTCAGCGCAACACGTTTTTTTCTTCCATTCTATCCTGTCAACCGTCATGCTATCACTAACTTCCTTTTCTTTCATATCACTTCTCATACCATCAATCCTTTTTTTTTTTGGTCTCTTTCTCTATTCAGATGAATGGATGTAGATACATTAATACTTACTCAATCTTCTTTTAGTAACATATTGTGTTACTCAAATCTATCCGTCCGTCTATCTGTCTGACTGTCCGTTTGTTCACACAATCTATCCATCTTTTCTTTGGCCTCCCTCTCCCTCTCCACCCATCCACATGTATACTCATAACTCTTTTAGTAAAATGCGTTTCATTTCTCCTCTTTACTTGATCATACCAAGACAAACGATTCGATTTTTGTATGCTTTTAATATTTATGAATAAATAAACTACTACTAAGAAAATGTATTTATTTGAGCAAACAAGCTCTTATTCCAAATAACTAAACAACAAAGCCCTCTAAACATAGTTTATCAAAATAACCATGTTGAAAAGTCACAGAAGTTGCATGAGGCTGTTTAGAAATAACCATTTTCCAGGTAGCACTGCAATGTGCGTACCTGTGGAATAACTGTAGTTGGCCTTCAAACTTTAACCTAGGTTTTTACGGTTTGGGTAAAAACGTTTTAACCTTTTAAAGCATTTTAGTAGTTTATATCCACATTTAAATGTCCAAACATGGGGGTTGAAAATAAATATAACGAAATTGAGAACCTCCTCGTTTTTTTTTAAGTATGTTAAAAATACAGGACTCCCGCCCGCGTGCTGGATTATGCTTATGCTATATTTTATTGCTATTATGAATTTTTCATCGAAATCCGTTCAGCCGTTCAAGTAACGAATAAACGCTCACATACACAAAAACACGCACAAACTTACGGCTACATAATATTATTGTGATTAATTGAGTATGAATGCTACATGATTATTTATTGTTCAGCAATATTCGTCTGATATGGCGCTGAGAAACTGGTTTCATGAGTAACTAATCAATTTGTGGTTATAATTTGAAAAGTGATATGGAAGAAAAGGAAGTTAGTGATAGCATGACGAGTGACAGGGCAGAATGGAAGAAAAAAACGTATTGCACCGACCCCAAATAATACGGGACAAGGGCAGTTTTTTATTTTTTTATTTTTTTTTATTTTTTTTTTTATTGGGTGGGAAAATCATCCTAATGACATCCCCGCTCTTGGGCGGAGCGGGAGATAGTGTCAGACTCTTACTGACTAAAAACCCACTCCTGTTCCTTCGTTGCCTTCGTCCCAGGGCCCCGGGTTCCGCTTTCACACTACCCGTGGCCCCAGTAGGCTTCGACCCTGCTGGGCCCCTACGATTTGCTGACATCTCCTTGAGGCGCGCGTGGAACAATACGCGCCGTCGACGACTTGGGCTCGGTCCGGACGGTTACCGGACGGTCAGACGGCGAGCCACCCATTGCTCGCCGCCTGCAAGCCCGCGCCTACGGTGGCCGGAAATCGGGATCGGAATCCTGGCGGTGGTTGGAGCGTAAGGACCGTTGCCTCACGCGATCGGCCGCCTCCTTAGCTAGCATTACTGCTTCGCAGAAGGAGGCGACCGCCTGCCACTCCTCCTCGCTCCGGAGCATGGCCTGAACCAAGGCCCGGCGCGAGAGATCACCGCCGCCGATTGCCCTCAGGAGGTCACGGCGTTGCTCTGCCCAAGCGGGGTACACCTCCACCGTGTGCTCCACCGTGTCCTCCGGGTGGGCCACACAGTGGCGACACCCGGGGGACAAGGGCAGTTAGATGATGATGTCGAATTTGCATTCAAAAAATCTTAGCACACTTCGTTGTGTTGGCCGCTGCGGGTGGACACATTTGTCTGGCAGCAGGCCAAACTACAGTTTCTTATAATCAGCACGCCAGTTGAAGTGCTGACAACTAACTTACTTGAGAGGTTCGTGACAGAACTGCAAAATGTAAGTACCTACTGAATCATTCTCTAACTGTACTGTATAGCGAGTCGACCATTTCACCTATCAGAGATTTTCTGAAGATTAGTTGCGCGTCGTTTTGAAATATTTTCCATGAGTGTGGTTATGGATATATTTTTATCTGGATAAAGAAATTTTATTATATTTTTTTTATTTATTTAAAACTTTGTGCACTAATGAAACATTTTACAAAGGCGGACTTAATGCCTTAGGCATTTTCTACCAGTCGACTTTAGGGTGGTGCAGAGATATAACATGGCAGGTGCAGCTTAAAAGAAGACTGACAGAGAGGAAAAAAGAACAATAATAAATAGATACTTAGATACATACATACAAATAAAGAATAATATTGAGAGAAAAACGAATACAACAAATCAAGAGTTTAATTTTATCATTTTAAATCGCTAGTGATACAGTCAAGATTCATCAAAAACTTATCAATACAGATTTACCTTTGGGTTAAAAAAGACAACATCATTGTAGGTGTGCACTATAAATAAATAATAGATATTTCAATATAATTAAGTATCATTAAATTAAGATGCTTATAATAATAAAATAGATGTATATTTATGTTAAAATTATAAACTATTTATGACCATCAATCAGTCTTTTTCAATTATATATTTTCATTTATTATATTTTCATTACTCCTTTGATAAAGAATTGAATGTAAGACATATCTTCAGGTGTTACCGCTAAGCTTCTTGTTACAAACCAATTCGCTTAATTATCTAATTCACTTACCAAGACTCACAAAGATAACGACACCATCAATCTTAACGCAGCGAAATCGACTTACGAGCAATCATGAGCACTCAAGGGACTCTGGGAAATCTCAACTTGATGAATTCCTAAGTATCCACCCGCAGTTGAAGGAAATATTGGCCCAAGCTTGATTCCTTCAAAACGATTCTAAATTGGAGCAGACAAGAGCTTCTTTCATTGATTAAATGTTTCGGATACAGAAACTTTACAAAACAAGTTTTAGAAACATTCCTTGTAATAGATGAAACGATTTTCCTATATGCTCTATTATTATTAACATATTACTATTTTAATGGTTTATATTATTTAAGTATACATCACAGACACATATATATTACAATCCAAAACTGTTTTGCGTCCGTTGCGTCACAACAACAGGTTCAGTTGAAAACCAGCGTCAGGCACTGTTGCCTGGCATTTATGCTGAACTAGACCTATTTTGATGCAGCCGTGAGGCATGCAAATATAATTTTTTTTTTTGCTACTGTTTGTTTTTTTATATATTTTTACTTTATTTAATTTTTTAGCGTTATTTAATATTATTTTTGTGCCTTGTGCTGTACCAAATAAATTATTTTTCTTTCTTTTCTTTTTTCTATTTCTTCATAAATGTACGCGAGATTAATTAAATTTATTGGTCGGTTTAAATAATACGAAGTCTGTGCTGCCAAAATTTGGTTACATCGTATTTATGCTGTTTATCTATACCTGCTATTATTGTAAGAGAAGAGAAAATGGAGGATGGATTGTGTAAGAAGTGATATGAAAGAAAAGGGAGTTAGTGATAGCGTGACGAATGACAGGACAGAATGACCCCAAGTAAAACGAAACAAGGGCAGGAAGATGATGATGATGAATCGCTTTTAGCGATAAGACCGCCCATTGTGACAACCTATTAGTTTTAATTTCCTAATGTAAGTAGTATTTTTCGTGTACAATAAAGAATATCTATCTGTCGGAGAAGTCAATAGTACGGAAGCTTAAGAACGAATGAACGAGCTAAGTGAAAAGTGACACATGACACTTTGACAGAATCCGCACTGACGTTTGCACGAACCGAACAGATAAAAGTGCCGACCGCACAGGGGCGGTGCTCTTTCCTGTGTCGGCAGTCGTGGCAACAACATCGTCTCTCGGAGACTGTTTCACGGCTCGTTGTGTGAAGTGAATACCTAAAGCTTGCATTATAATAAATCAGTTGTATGATCTGGAATAGTTTGTTTATTGCTCGATACCCAGCCATCGCCCACAAAACAGAGTCCCTGGACAGAGCTTCAATGATGATCGGCATCCTTGCGCCGATATCAGAATTGGGATTCCGAGCAAATAAACAAGCGCAGCACGAAGGTTACGTAACGTCGGTCATGAAGAAAATGGCAAGAGCGAAGACAAGTGGCGGTCATTATTTGAAATGGAAAATTAGAAATGAAGACCTGGAATGAAGCACTGGACTGAATAAGATTCAAAGTTCCGTTAATCAATGTCATTATCAGTTTTGGTCTGATTAGGTTTTTTCTGGGGTTTTTCCCTAATCCTGAGCAACGAATGTTGGACCATGATGACATTATTTCTCCAGAGAGAAATAGGAACTGAGTAAATCACCGTGTACTACCCAGATTGTGACCGGGACAAGACCGACGCAAAAGCACGTTCACGATGTACCACTTTCCGATACGTGCTTTGCTGATAATCCGAAGACACCAGTGATTAAAGCAAGAATTACAAACTTTTACTTACCTGAAGTGTAAAATGCAAAGTGCAGTACGTGTGTGTGCATGCCTGCTACCAGATCAGAAAACATTTGACACAAAACGTATGAAGACATCTCAAACGTCACCTATCAAATGTTTCCGCTGTGGAAAAATTGGACGAAGTAGGCTGTGTTTTCATAAGCAAGAAAAAGTAGGAAACCGACAGAATAACGTGATATTCAAGCTTCAATATTCAATCCCATGGCCAGCCACATCGTATCCTGCAAATGTGGCAACATGCAAGGTCACATCTTCTTCCGGTGTCCTGATGAAAGTGACTCAGCGGTGACGGTGACGCCAAGGCATCACGTAGCGAGCGAGAGGTTGACTGACGTGTGATGTCGATTCTCCACCAGGAACAAGGTCAAGTATTCACATTCCATTTTAATTCTGGTGCTGAGTGTTGTCTCTCTTTCACTTTTAAGTCTGTCATCACTATTTCACGGCAAATGTAAACACAGTGTTGTTACATTGAAGGGTTAGTTTAGTGTGTTCAGATTACTTGCATAGTTTAATTGAGGTTTTATTTCATGCTTTGCCCAACATCAGATTTATTTGCGAAGTGATATTTTGGCCGTGAAATATTGTTGCAAGGGTTCAGTTCAAATAGTATGACCACGACACATTTTTTTGAAAAATCGCTTAAGTTCACGACGTAAACAACTGTAATAACAACTACCCTCATGAGATCCAGTAGATACCGCTTCGATTTTTTTATGACAGTTATAATTCCTCCATAGAGAATTTTGACATTATTGACACTGACATGTACCTAGAATATAAATCAGCGATTGTTTCTACGTTGATTGGATAATTAGACTATTTTATTATCGGTATACTACAAACGCGTGTTACAAAAAGTGAACGTATCCGTTTAATTGACTCATCTTTGACTGTACAAAGACGACCATAGCGGTCTAGCGCGGAAAAATTAAAAATAATGAGCGGGTAGATAAATTGTTGCGTGCAAATATTATTGGTCAGAGTAATTTGGTGTTTGTTAGTTTAGCTCTTTTAACTTAAAAACTCGACCGGTCAGATATAATGTGCAAAGATTGTTGTGAACTAAATAACAACGTGCTCAACCTGTATTCTTTACCTCTTAGACAAAATAACTCGTTTACATACTGCGCGTTATTTTACAAAATTAGATTGTGTATCAGGTTTTCAGCAGTGTTTATGACAGCGGACAGTCGGTACAAACAATTGACTATGCCATTCGGTTTCGAAATACGATCTGAGTTTTCCAACGGAAGATTCATAATGTTCTTAAGCGAATAGGTAAATACCTACTTACAACGTAGTTTGAGTTGTCGATATTTTGAAAACTATTGAGATCGCGATCGTGTCGGGAGACTTGAAGTAGTTTTGAGAACGACGACTAAAGCCGGATTAACGTTAGTTTTGAAAAAGTGGTCGTTTTAGGTAATGCAATTCAAGTTGCGAGGCTTGATCCGTGGCGGATGCCATTCGGTATGGTTAGATCCTAGGCGGGTGATGCCAGGTTGCGAGGCTAGATCCAAGGCGGGTGATGCCATGGAGTGGCTAGATCCTAGGTGGGTGATGCCAAGTGAGGAGGCTAGATCCAAGGCGGGTGAGACCATGGGATATGGCTGGATCCAAAGCGGATGATGCCCTATAATAGTGCTGCGTGTGACCTCTGATCACGAAATCATTTCTCATCGATTTTAGTCGCGCGTTCTCAATCGTTAAACAACAGATGATGATGCGTTGCGTAACATAGTGTAGGTTTGATCTGACGAAGGCAAAACTCGATAAATTTTCTTTGGGAGACTTTGTATCGATTATAAACGAGGAGCATAGTTAAACTAAGTTAGACTCAACATTTAGTAGTTGAGACAATGACATTATTGAGATTACATGATGATCGGACTATACCAGATTTGATTTGTAGCCGTAGCTTAATAGAAAGCGGTATCCATTGGTAACAGGTGTCCCTGAGTACGCGGTGTTGCGGTCAAACCTAGGACGTAATGTGGGAAACCTTTAAGACGTGAGAGACTTGGCAATCCTGGAGGGATGCGCAGAATGATTAAGTAACTTGAGGTTACTGGGCTATTAGTAGACAGAGAAAGATCACATGTAGAGCTTAATGATTAGTGTTTTGGATTAGTTTGATTAGTTGTGTCTATAGTTGAGATAGATGCCTGAAAGTCATGTACCAGTCGAAGTAGATAGTGATCACAGTGGTGATAAACAAGCCTAAGTTGCGGGGAGCACGCGAGTAAGGTTCTCTGTCAGCCGTAGTAAAGTTGACGGTTCCAGTAGCTAGCGCGTTAAGCTCTGACGGAAGTCATAGTGGGTAGTCAGTGAGTGATACCCAATGTGATCCACGGGTGGTGGATGCACATGTGAGAGAGCAATTGTGATTGCTGTTCGGCAATGAGTGCCGTGGTGTTGGAGTGGTTTACTCGTGGGTGGCTCCTAAGGCTTTAAGATGAGAACAAGGAACGTTGGTACATGACTGGATGACGATTTCTATTACCCATTTTTTAAAATTATTTGGCTTATTGAGTAAAGTTTTGTTGTGACATTGAACGTTAGAGAATATTAGTTTTCTCATGAGAAAGGTTTGAAGTTGTGATGGTCAGAAATGGCCGAGTGGAACAAGTACTGTGCTAGATTTGTTGTTTCAGAGTAACGCACAGAGGCGGACGTCTCTTTGGAAGTCTCGTCAGTGGACGTCTTCCGGCTGAGGTGGTGATAATGAACACAGTGCGACGGATGGCTTGTTGGGACATTTCGTCAATGGACATCTTCCAGCTAATGTGGCGATGAAGACTAACACACAGGGACGTGTGTTCCACAGGATGGCCGTGTCGGAGAAGTCAATAGTACGGAAGCTTAAGAACGAATGAACGAGCTAAGTGAAAAGTGACACATGACACTTTGACAGAATCCGCACTGACGTTTGCACGAACCGAACAGATAAAAGTGCCGACCGCACAGGGGCGGTGCTCTTTCCTGTGTCGGCAGTCGTGGCAACAACATCGTCTCTCGGAGACTGTTTCACGGCTCGTTGTGTGAAGTGAATACCTAAAGCTTGCATTATAATAAATCAGTTGTATGATCTGGAATAGTTTGTTTATTGCTCGATACCCAGCCATCGCCCACAAAACAGAGTCCCTGGACAGAGCTTCAATGATGATCGGCATCCTTTCGCCGACATATCTATATATCTATCTATGATGATATTATTGTAAAACTAAAGAAATTGTTTGATAGAACGCACTAATCCCTGTTAGTTCGAATTGAAAACAAATCTTTTGATGTTTGATAGATATTTATTGAGGAAGGCTAAAGATTGCCACTGCTATTATATGCTCCCCTGAGCAGTAACTAAAGAGTGAAACCGGGGGGGGGACAGCCAGTTAAAAATACAAGGTATCAACAGGACAAAATCCAACGCCGGTCGGTGTTTTACTTCGCTTACGGTTTAAAATTATAAGGATGGTACATTTGAATGTAAACAGAATTCGAGGAGTGTTATTTTATGATAAAACATTATCTTAATTACTCGCCACAAAGGTGTGCAAACGAAAAAGCTCTCACGCGTATTACACAAATGAATGCTTACTGTGAGCGACATCAAACGAAGTTTTGTAAGTAAATTCTTGTGCTGTATCCAGGCTTAATGACTTGAAAAAGATGATGATCGAGGTTCTTTGACATAAAATACAGATCAAAAGTTACCAAAAAATATAGTACCCAAAAATCAGCCCAGAGCGACTCAGATTCGCGCACGACGGGTTCCGTACCGTC
Organism: Mythimna vitellina; assembly: GCA_949316375.1. NCBI lineage: Eukaryota > Metazoa > Arthropoda > Insecta > Lepidoptera > Noctuidae > Mythimna > Mythimna vitellina. Next base: position 6,733,559 of record OX438703.1, on the reverse strand, counting down.
CGTAGCAAAAACGACTTGTTTTTAAAGTTCCCTCGACACTTCATGGATCCCATCATCAAAACTGGATTTTGTAAAAAATTTGACCGAACCCTAAAAATAAATTTGCAAATCGGTCTATAAACGACAGAGTTCTGAGGTAACAAATATAAAAAATATATATAAAAAACAACCGTATTGATAATCTCCTCCTTTTTTTGAAGTCGGTTTAAAAATGGCATATAAATAACTTTTGTCGTATGAGAGCCCCACTTAATTTAACTGGCCAATTTGAATAGCAGTCCACCACCCACTAGCCACTAACCAATAGATCAACAGGACTGCCGCAGGTCGTGGGCTCGATTTTCACCCAGGATTTTTTATATTTGCGTGATGAGCACGATCATTTGCTCTGTGTCTGGGTGCAATTTATCTATAATATGTATGTATTAAGAAGTATATAAGTATGTTTATCAGTTGTCTAGTACTCATAAAACACTCACAAAAGCTCTGTTTAGCTTGGGAATAGACGGCGTTGTGTGATAGTTGTGGAATATTATTATTATGGAGTACGGTCCTCCGCTATCCAGGATGTCGACATATCCAGAGGAATACCGAACCTATAAGGATCGAGCGAGGTATATTCCAGGGTGATAGTTTGAGTCCGCTTTGGTTTTGCCTAGCCTTGAATCCTCTAAGCACACTGCTGGAGAATTCAGGTCGAGGCTATCGGTTGAAGAGAGGTAGTCAGGTTATATCTCACGTACTTTACATGGATGACCTGAAACTTTTTGCTCCCAATAATCATGAGATGCAGCTATTGAAGGTAACTGAAACTTTCAGTAGTGCCATCAGAATGGAGTTTATTATTATTATTCTTTTATTCATTATTTTAAACATTTAAATTATATTTTTAAATATTTCAATAAAAAAAAACATTTTAAAATATTATTATTATTATATTATTAAATACTTATTTTATTCTATTTTTAGTATTTGTTGTTATAGCGGCAACAGAAATACATCATCTGTTTAAATTTCAACTGTCTAGCCATCATGTTTCATGAGATATAGCCAGGTGACAGGCTGAAAGCGGACTGGAGCGAAATGATAGTAATAGGGTCCCGTTTTTACCCCTTGGGTACGGAATCCTAAAAAGACACAGTATTTGAAGGTGTAATTTTGTTTCGCCCAAAAATGTGTAGAATTCGCATTGGAAGATTTAGGGCACCTATTATTATAGGAATGTGAAGTTACATTCCTTTTTCACCTTTCTACGTAAAAAAAAGTTTGCCGCTAAAGTCCGCAAGCCAGACGTGCGTATTTGCTGCCACGGTATCGTCGGTAGATACTTTCATTACAAAATAGAAAAAGTGACACATGCCAAAGTACGGCAAAGTGTCGTACAAGGTACAAGTATATTAACATTCTTGAGATAAGTACGTTCCGACAGCATTACCTAAATTGTACAAAAAGTTTGTAGAAGAATACCTTTTCATTCGATATTAATTCATAAAATTATACATTTCCCATTACTATTCTACCGATGACATAGTGGTCTGGGTGAATTTGGTCCCCGTGGAGAGTGTACCAAGTTGTAGGAAACTTTTTTTATACTACGTGCATCTTTACCAATTTTTTTTTTTTTTGGATTTTTTAATAAAAATCTATTGAATGTTGGTATCAAGTACAAGTGACACTAAAGCCAAAGCGTAACCTTGTGAGCAATAGCAGTTTAAGGCTCATTTCATTTTAAAATGACGCGGCTGATGGTTTCAAACCGCCTCTATCGCGGTTAAAATAAGTGCCGCAATCCTCACCAAAAGAGCGATGCTTTTTTATTACGGCTATCACTTCTAGGTACAAGTACATAGTTATGAAAGCTGTAACTTTAAACACTGACATTTAAAAATCAACTTTAAAACATTCGTGTTAAAGTGGATTTTCCTAAAAACACGTCTATCTAGGTTGTAAGTAGTTTGAACAGTGTGGTGAATTGAAAAGGGGCACGTCCCACCTCAATTCTTTTTACAAAAATTTTAAAGCTTCCCTTTGAGGCCAGTCTTGCGTTCAAGTGAGATTTGAAAGCTGGTTTACTGGGTCAACTAATGTCTACATAGGGAACACTGAAAGTTTCTGGATTCTGATAAATAAAACTAGAATAATATAATAAAATATAATACATTTACTGTTTTTCAAAGTATATTATATTCCTTCGTAATTAATGCATTTTTGCATTGGCTGAAACTAGTGTACAAAGCAATTGACCCAGTCTTCTTTAGGGACCTCTTCAATGGCTTTATGGAACGCATTCACCGCTGATTCAGGGCTCGTAAAACGTGTGCCTCTAAGTTTTTCTTTAATTTTTGGAAACCGGATGCGGTGATGGTGAGGTACCTCTTGCTCGTCGTCCGCAAGCTTAGTCCTACGGTGTCATTATCCCCACGTGTGGGGTATCATTTTATAATTTCGGAAACAAATAGAAGTAGCTGGGTGCGAGGTCCGGGCTGTAAGGCGGATGCATCATCAGTTCTACCTGATCCATATGTTCTAGTCTCGCAAAGAGCCTTAATACCGCGATGCATAATTTCATTTTTTTTTTTTATCTGGCGTCACAAACATTTTAACTCATTAGCGACCTCTGAATGAAAATGTTTGTGAACGCAGCCACGATACAATAAATTATCAATAGTTTTTTTTTTAAGGTGGATAATAATCCAATGACTTTTCTCGCCTCAGGGTGGAGCTTGTCAAACTTTTGCTGACTAAAATCACACCTATGTTCCTTCTTAACCCTTTCGGAAGTCAACCCATGTCCTCAGTAGGCTTCGGCTCTGTTGAGCCCCTACGGTTTTGTTGACATCTATTTGAGGCGCACGTGGAACACTACGCGCCGACGACGACTTGGGCTTGCTCCGGATGGTTACCGGACGGCCGGACGGTGAGGTAGCTCTTGCTCGTCGTCCGCAAGCCTACGTCTACGGTGGAATTATCCCTTCGTGTGGGTTTGATTTTAATTTAAAAATTATTTTTTTCGTAAATAAAACGGACATGTTGCTGTAAAATCTCGCCACGTTACATTTTGGATCCCTGAATTTCTAACAATGGCGTTCGATTGAAAATAATGAATGGGAAGTTTTATATTCTAAAAGCAATTTCTGTTCACTTTGAGCGATACGTGGTCACTTTCAGTAATATTTGAATGTGGTTTCGTAATCCAGTATATCAGACAACTAAAATCTTTGATAGACTGACGACTCGTACGACTGCAATCCTACACGATTATAACGTTAACTTTTAGGTACATTTTAGGGTTCCGTGCCTCGAAAGGAAAAACGGAACCCTTATAGGATCACTTTGTAGTCTGTCCGTTTGTCTGTCTGTCTATCAAGACCCTTTTTCTCGTAAACACGTGGAGGTATCGAGTTGAAATTAAAACCATATACTCAGGTAAGCGTAAAATCGGGAAAGTAAATCGTTCAACTCAAAACAAAATGTTAGACGTAATGATATTGCCAGTGTTCGGTGAAACTTAGCCAATTATCCGTACGTATAAAATTTGCAACTCGTAAGTTGATATAGTTAACCAGTAAGCATTGACCTTGTGAGCAGTGGTCGCTCAGTAGAGCAATGGTACCCCAAGCAGATTAGTATGGCATACGTGATGGACGCCACGGCTACACGCAACACGAAGATGGAAGAAGCAGGTGAATTAGGAAGCTACTACATTCCTTTCTTTTTTTTATTGTGTAATTTTAGTTTACTTTCATTCGTTCTTTATTTCTTTCTTTTTTTCTTTCTTTCTTTCTTTTCTTTCTTTTCTTTCTTTTCTTTCTTTTCTTTCTTTTCTTTCTTTTCTTTCTTTTCTTTCTTTTCTTTCTTTTCTTTCTTTTCTTTCTTTTCTTTCTTTTCTTTCTTTTCTTTCTTTTCTTTCTTTCTTTCTTTCTTTCTTCGTTTCTTTCTTTCTAATATTTGCCAGAATATAATTATGATACAAATTAATTAACTTGAGCTCTAATAGACCCCACCCGACTAAGAAAAGAAGTAAAGATTCATGTTATAACATTTGCAGTACCCAAAGCTCTACAAAAAAAAAATGCTCACGGTTTTATAACTAAAAAATAAATCACAGCGAATTGTGAAGATCTTTGTTTTTGATTAAAGGAATAATGTTTGCAAACCACCACGTATCCTCATGAAAACCTCCGAGGGAGAGACATTTATTGGGTTGCTACTAAAGTACTTGTGTTATCTGGAACCTGCCAGGTTTGTTTATCCTCTGATAAAGAAGCTAAATAAATTCGAATTACAACGGAGCCGGATTTATTTAACTTCCTTTATGTCCTTTGGAACCCACAAGTAAGAATGAGTCTCGAAAATTTTTCCGAATATGAAATGAAAAATATTTTTTTTGTGACGTAACAACAAATTAACTGTTTTATATTTATTCCTATACCTGTGCTATAACATCAAAAATAAACTTTATTTTTGCGTTAACTTAGAAGGGCGATTTTTTCACAGCTTTTGACCTGGGTATAGGGTTTTAATTTCGAATCGATACCTCTACGCGTTTCCGAGATAAAGTGTCTTGACAGACAGACAGACGGACAACAAAGTGATCCTATAAGGGTTCCGTTTTTTCCTTTTGAGGTACGGAACCCTAAAAATTAAGTGTCTAACTTCGTAGAAGTTAACATCGTGTCCCAGTTGGACATTTGAGACTTAGCGCTCAATTAGGTCGCGCTGGAGGCGCTTTCAACTAAATCCCTTAGCTGTTCACTAAGCCAGCTGCTTGTGACACTAAAAATTCACCCTTAAAAATACATGCACAAGGAGCACAATTGCATGCTAAAGTACAATACTTTACAAACAGCCCATAAACCTAATTACTTAAACACAGATAACAAAAACGAGATTCACAATTTGCAGGAAAATATTTTATTTTTTAATAATTAAATTTAGCACTTAAGAAATTTGATCTAAAAAGATTGTTCATAAATGATAAATGATATTTATTTCGTAAGTAGGTTTAAAAAAACACTTTTACTCGTCAATTTTTTTTTCGTCATTTTAAACTAGATGAGGCCGGTGTTTCCTAGCTGACTACCCTGAGAAGAAACACCGAAACAAACTCAGGGGTCAAAGTCTCTTTTAAAGTCCATACAGTTAATATGTAATGGTCAAATCACATGAGAACCATGCAGATTTGTCTGAGATGGTCTTTTGAAGAAAGAACCATACAGATTTGAGTGGACCTGTCCAGTCAGTGCGAGCATTTGTCAGTATTCGCGAAGCTCAACCCAGGACTACTAAGGAGCTCAACGACTTGACGAACAATACCAAGGAAAGGACATGTAGGTAGGCCGCAGAATATACTCAAATTGCCAGACATACATTTAAATTACTGAAAATGTAATACTTAGTAAAATGTCAAAAATTAATAGAAAAAAAAATGTACACATAAAAAAAATAAAAACAAAAGAGAAAAATAAGACAACAGTTGTAGTGCGTACTGGAGCAGGTCGATCCAAGCCTTTACGTCCTCAACATAGTCCTTTATAGTGCAAAAAGCCTTTTGGCAAAGTTTCGCTTTACAAATGTTTTGAATTTATAATAATAAATTCTTTTGCTTCAACATCTCACTAGCTTTTTCCCAACAAGCTTAAAGTCGGCTTCCAGTCAAACCACATGTGGCTAAATATCTCTGTTTTACACAAAAAGACTGCCTATCAAACCTCCACAACCCAGTAACTGGGCAATATGATAATTCTTATAGACTGATGGTCAGACTCTCTGGCGTCTGTCCCGAATATAAGCATTTCTATTCTATTCTGCATTGACTATACTGAACTATTTTCGCGTTTGCATAATTCTATAGAAGTTATCGTTCTAATTCAGGACAAAGCCTTTGCTTGATCTTTTGTGTGCATAATCAGCCTTTATAATGTTCCCACTACTGGAACTCAGGTCTCCTCTAGAAGAAGGAATGGGCCATAATCCACCATGCGGGCCCAGTGCGGGTTGATGGATGTCACATATTTTTGAATTTTTGGTTCTAGGACATGCCGGTTTCCTTACGATGTTTTCCTTCACCGTTTTGAGAACATGTTGATGAAATAAATTACACAAAGTAATGCGCCTGGCTGGGTTTGAACCCGCGACCTACAACTCGTAAGTCAGGGCCGTTATCCCTCGGCAACCTCTGCTCTTTTTTGTGAAGATGTGATTAATAGATTCTTGTGTGTGTAAAAAACTGTAGCAGATTGTTAAGTGATTACTTAACGTTTCTCACCCTATCAAATTACTTTCGCATGATGTAGTATAATCTTTGACGAAAAAATTGTCTGGTGTAAAAATGGCTGCCGGATTGATTAATGCTTCACATTGTTTGTGTTTAAGGAAAAATGAAGGGTGAAAATGAAAGATGCTTTGATGCATTTAATGATGATTTTGTAATAGTTTCTTTAGTTTGGATGACAAATTAATGGAATATAAAAAATTTTGGAGGTACAAAACTTCCGGGGTAGGAATTGTTTTACCCATTACCAATAATATTTTTGTAGTCTAATTGTCATCATCATCATCATTTCAGCCGAAAGAAGTCCACTGTTGAACATAGGCCTCCCCCAAACGACGCCATAACGACCGATCCTGTGCGTCTCGCATCCACCACACTCCCGCGACTCTCACCAGGTCGTCGGTCCACCTTGTGGGAGGTCTTCCAACGCTGCGTTTTCCAACAATTGTCTACAAATTGAATGATTGGGATATAAACAAACTCTAATAACTTTGCTGTTTATGAATATTATTTGTTGAGAATTTACTTAAATAATAACAAACCTTTTAAATATTTGTACTATTTGAAAATTACTGGTGTATACCCCGCTTCTTTTTAATGAAAATTCTTGCCACTTGCACTGCTCTTCTTCGCTCATCTCCACCCAGATCTGCTTCTGTAGATACTCACCCTTAAATTTGCACTCCAGTGAGATAAATATTTACATTTGTGTTTTTAAATATTTACTTCACTTAGAAATGAGAAAAAACAGTACAGTAGGCGTAATAAGTGCCAAGTATTCTAATTAGAGCGCTGGAGCGTGTCAGGGTTCGAGGCTAAAACCTCGAGCCAGACTTAGATAATGTTAATATACCGTCTGAGAGGAGTTGTAAATGGATGAACCTCATAAGATGCCAGGTTTATGTACAAGCTTCTGGAAGCGGCTTCGTCAGCGTGAAAGTCGAAAATTATCCAAAGGTAACAGAACACAGTCCCGGGACCAAAAATATCCTATATACTATTTCAAGACATTGTCTACCCGTGTACTAAATTAAATTAAATTCCGCTGTTTGATTTTAAAGGAGTAACACACAAGAGTCATCATTTCAGCCGATAGATGTCCACTGCTGGACATAGGCCTCCCCCAAATGTCGCCACAAAGAACGGTCCTGTGCGTCTTGCATCCATCGGATTCCCGCAACCTTCACCAGGTCATCGGTTCACCTTGTAGGGGGCCTTCCAATACTGCGTCTTCCGGTACGCGGTCGCCACTCCAGAACCTTTCGGCCCCAATGGCCATCTGTTCTGCGAACAATGTGCCCTGCCCATTACTACTTAAGTTTGGCGATTCTTCGTGCTATGTCGGCAACCTTGGTTCTCCTGCGGATATCTTCATTTCTGATTCGATCACGCAAGGAAACTCCGAGCATGGACATACAAGAGTATCATTGATAAATATGCAGTCTTCGTGTCGAAGCCTCAAAATCTTGAGCACCGATGCCGCCCGCCTTTCATTTTTCTACCGGTTGCATTTCGTAAAGTTTGCATTGTTTGTTGCTTTATTATTATTATAACGTAATTCCAGCAAACCTGCTCCATAATCAAACCACCAGTTGTACGGCGTGACGCGACCGCCATAGTGGACATCCTATCCATACGCACAAAACGTTTAGGGAATACCTTTATTGTGCGTCTAGCTAAGGAGTGGGTTTCCCTACCGGAGTCTGTGTTTTCTAAAAGTTACAATGTAGAGGTTGCAAGAATGAATAGATTACTTCTAAGCACATAGGAGATAATGGTCAAATGCGTTTCTATCAATAAAAAATGTAAATATGTGAACAGAACAGCAGTCAGCACGTACCTATTTTCGCCGCCGGGATTCCGGCCGAGATTTCGAAGCCTACTGGGGCCACGGGTAGTGTGAAAGCAAAGCCCGGGGCCCCGGGATGAAGGCAAAGAAGGAATAGGTGTGTAGTGGGATTTTAGTCAGTAAAAGTCTGACACTATCTCCTGCTCCGTCCAAGAGTGGGATTTGTCATTAGATGATTATTCCACCTAAAAAAAAAACCTATTTTAAAATATTTACTCACTTGTCTTGGTACTGAAATAATGATGCATTAAATCTAAGCACAATATAGCCAGTATTGATCTTTCCCGATATTTTGTCATCCAGTACCTTGAACCCATGTCAGCACGGTCTTAACAGGTAGGTAACACATATTAAGGTAGGCCAGAAGAAGTGTCACTGAAGTGTCCTCTTTAATGTCCCAATAGTGTGCGGTATGATTGTCTCGAGTATGTGAGGTGCGTGTGAAATGTGTGCAATTTATAAGTTATAGGTCTCGGGAGAGCAGGTAATAATGTTGGACATTGGTTCACGTGTCACGCCCCGAGGGCAGACGTGATCGGTTTGCGTGACGACACTCGCTATCACGCTATATCTCTCTACACCGTAACGAGCGGTGGTTGACGATAATTTGTTGATAGGAGGTATGTCTTGTACTGTCTTCTGCTATCGGCTAAGCTTGCACGAAAGCAGAAAATTATCTCAAGGGACCATACTCTCGGAATAAAAAAGTACATTAGGTCTTATTCTCGAACATATTTGATAAATGTACATAATATAATTTAAAGAAGTGTCCATGAAGTTTCTTGCACATTCTTCTCCATAGAGATCTATGTACGCTTTGAAATGTGCTGTTAGCATCATTTTTCTTTCTGACTTACTTCTTGACGATTCAAACGTACCTGAAAATGGTATATTTTAAATCAGCTCTTGCCCGCTACTTCGTCCGCGTAGAAGTCGAAAATGGTTTTATTAGGTTTTTTGAGATACGAAAATGTGAAATATTATTTATTATCTTAGTCGTGTGTGATAGTCCATTGAATTGTATGGCGAGCGGTATAGTATCTTAAGATAAAATATTACAGTATCTTAGCCATGTGCAGCGCCCCTTAGTGCACTGCGGGTGACGTAACCTACGACAAACTTATTATTTGTGGTTGGTACAGTAATCTGGTCTAGGGATCGAACCGCAAAATTAAGTTTGTTTTTTATTGTTTATACTTTTCCGCGATAAAAATTACCCAGTGTGATGCCCAGGATATTAATAAATAATTATACCAAGTTTCATCGTAATCGAACCTGTAGTTTTTGCGTGATGCCTGAACAAAAAGACAAACAGACAAAAAATTTTTAATCACATTTTTGGGTTCGGTGTCGGTCTAGTAACACCCCCTGCCGTTTATTTTTTTGATATTTTAAATGTACAGAATTTTTACTTCTACAGATTTATTATAAGTATAGATAAATGGACTAATTGTGTGCCAAATTTTATCCGAATCTATTTAGCCATTTATGCGTAAAGGTACATACAATTTTTTTTACTTTATAATAATGTTTTGTTAGCTGTAAATAAGTATTGCATAGCAAATATAGGTCTGACCATATCCGTCTAATCAAATGAATATCTATATCTAGTTTTCAGAAACTAGACTTCTGAAAACTGGATATTTTACGTTAGATGTGAAAGTTAATGGCTGTCTGTAATTATCACGGATGTTGTGAAATTAAAGGAGGGTGTAAATACTGGTCCCACTATTCAAAAACTATGTATACATGTTAAATCGTTGGATAGGTTTTATGAGCTGAATAAAAATTACTATTGTGCCAAGTTCAAAATTTTAGTCCATTCAGAGTTATTCAAATGCTTTTTACAAACAAAACAATGATAACGCATTTTATGATTAAGTTACTTGTTTTTTCAGTTGCTTCTGGAAGGTGGAACCAAATTTCATAGAAACCATGGCATCATCGATCCTTTTCAATTCAATCGAATACAATCAAACAACAATGTTTGTTGTTTACGTGCTGCAATCATCTCAATAGACCAAGCTAACAGTCCTCCTGTTAGCTGTGCTATGTTACATTGTCTTGCAAACTGTAGCAAACAACGCTATAAATAGACACAATAGGTCTGAGATGTGTAGCTATTTAGGCCAGGAAATGCTTGAACTAGGTTTACGCTCAATGGAAATACAGCAAAGCATTTGGTATACTAAATGCTTATCAAAACACACCATCGTCTTCCATGGAAAAGATTATATTATCTGTAGTGGTAACATTTATTTGTCAGTCCGTAATTACACGGGATTATCTCGGCTCGCCATCTCTCTGCAGACGTGACGTGAAATTGAATTATCTTGAATTTGTCACTGCTGGACTATCCGACACAAATTATTTTGTTTGTCAATTTATTAATAGGTAGAATTTTGTTGATGCGATGAAACTTGTTTAATGTAATTATTTTCGCCGTAAATATTTGATTTTTCTAATGTGTTTATCAATTTAATTTTTTATCACAATTATGTCACACATTACACCTTACCGTGTTCCTACTGTTAGGACTCAAGCTTTCTCTTTAGGAGAAAAAGAATGATACGCGACTCCACGTGGGTCCAGTGGGGGTTGATGGATGTCACACGTCTTTGTTTCTGTGGTTCCAAGACGCACTTGTTTCCTCACGATGTTTTTTCACTGTTTTCTACGTAGAGGTGTTGAATTAAATCATATAAAGTAATGCGCCTGGCTGGGTTTGAACGCACGACGTACGATGTTACTTGGAGCCTTTACCATCGGGTCACCACAGCTTTCAAAATTAAATCATTATGCCCTAACAGAATATACCTATGATAAGAAATAAAGAAATATGTAATGACTAGCTTCTTACAGCGACTTCACTCACGTGAAAGTACGTTTCTCCATACAAACTTTGGCCCTCGTTTCATCCTCCTAGGGGGTGAATTTTAGGAAATCCGATCGCCTACGTCATAAAAGGAAATCTTGTGCAATATTGCATGCTCCTAGTCCCAGCAGTTTCAGCTGTGCTTTGATATGTCAGTCAGTTTCTCCTTTTATATAATAATATGTAGATGTGAGTGTGAAGGGCACTTTATGCTAAAGAGGCTTCAAGCGTGAGCGTGTTAAGTTACGAGTGCTAAGTGTCGGTACGCAAGGGGGAGAGAAAACTCTCCCTGATTTCCACTTTACAGCATGAAAGCTCCAGTACCCCGGCACCCGCCGTAGTGTGTGGACGTGTGCTCCACGTCGATTGTTCCCGTGATCTGTAGTGCGAATACGATGTCGAGTGTGGTGGTGCGTCTATAAAAGTGCAAATAGTGAGTGATATACTGGAATGTTGTTTGTTCATTTGGAGTAATCATCACCGGAGATTGATAATGTAAGTTAAACTACCTATAGCTGAAATTCAAGGTTTCCGCTAGCTAACCTAAAAATATGAATAAAAAATTTCAGCTCAATCGGTTGAAGATCTGCTTCAAAATTGAGTTGCATGATTTGAGCCGAACATTCATAGTTTTTCGAACATTGCAAGTTAATAAAAAGCTTGTAAAAAGCAAATTATGTATGATAGATCCATTTTTTTATGGATGGTAAATGATCGTATAATCTCTTCCGCTTTGGGTGGAGTGAGAGGGAGTGTCAAACTTTTACTAACTAAAACCTACACGTATTCTTTCAGTTGCCCTTTTCGTTCTAGGGCCACGGTAATTCTTCCAGAACAATTCCGCAACCCTACCAGGATAAGCATGCCGATTATGTCGGTAAGTCCCTTCTTTGAGGAGTGGAAAGGCCACACGGCGTCCTTACCTTCCGCATGACGCAGGTCCTCACCGGACATAGTAAGTTCGGGAGGTTCCTGCACCGGATTCGTGCGGAAGAAACGCTCCGGTGTCACCATTATGTGGACTACCCGGAGGACACGATGAAGCATACCGTAGAGGTGTGCCCCGCCTGGGCAGAGCACCGCCGTGTCCTCGTGTGGGCGATCGGCGGCAGCTATCATCTCTCGTGCCGGGCCTTGGTACAGGCCCTGGTCCGGAGCGAGGAAGAGTAGCCTGCGGTCGCTTCCTCCTGCGAAGCAGTAATGCTAGCAAAGGAGGCAATGGTCCTCGCGCCCTGCCTCCAGGATTCCGATCCCGATTTTTGGCCACTGTAGGCGCGGGTTTGCGGACGGCGAGCAATGGGTGGCTCGCCGTCCGACCATCCAGTAACTATCCGGACCGAGCTCAAGTCGGCGACGGCGTGTAATGTTCCACGCGCGCCTCAAGGAGATGTCAGCAACCGTAGGGGCCCAGCAGGGTCGAAACCTATTGGAGCCATGGATGAGGCGAAGATGTCAGCAAACGTCCAGCAGGGTCGAAGCCTATTGCGGCCAAGGGTCTGATTCTGAAAGGAAGACTCAGCCCCGGTACGAAAGGCAACGAAGGAACAGGAGTGGGTTTTTAGTCAGTAAAAGTTTGACACTATCTCCCGCCCCGCCCAAGAGCGGGGGATGACATAAGATGATTTTGCCACCGGAAAAAAAAAATGTATGAGGCGAAAAAGATCTCCGGGGCCCTGGAACAATGGCAAAGAAGGAACAGGAGTGTGTTTTTAGTCAGTGAAAGTCTGACACGCCTTCTCGCTCCACCCAAGGGCGAGGGATTTAATTGGATGATTTTCGGACCCAAAAACAAAATACTCAAGTGGATTGTGTCGAACTAGCAGTGGGCCCGAGTGGATTTTGGCACATTTTCTCGTATATTAAGGAGGCCTGAATCCCAGCAGTTAAAATAGCATTCTCCTTCAGAATGCTGTATGCTATACTATATTGTATAGCATACAGCATTCTGATGCGATTTTTTTGATGTGATTTTATAATGCGGTACGATTGTAATGGATATCTATATTCCCATAAAATTTATAAATGATTCTGGGAAACCTACTCGTATTAATTAGTAAATAATCTTTTACTGCAAACAAACGCATGAATTTTGAGACTTTTCATTTCTGGAAAAAAAACATGGCAAGTAAAAGAAAGAAAGAAATACTTTAATTCGGGACAGACACAGCACAACGGTTATAAACACAAAGTAAAAAAGAACAAAGAAATGCGCCGAGCGAGCCCGCACCGAAAGGATGACCACCTCAGCATTTTAAATACTGCTTTCGATCGAATATTTGCATCGATGTGATGCCACAACATGCATGCATGCATGCATGCGGCAGGCATGTCCTAGAACCAAAAATTCGATGACATGTGACATCCCCCAACCCGCACTGGGCCCGCGTGGTGGATTACGGTCCATTTCCCTCTCCTAGAGAGGAGGCCTGTGTTCCAACAGTGGGAACATTATAAAGCCGAGTATGTATGTATGTATGATGCAACAACAACAATACAATCTATTGCAAGATATTATTTACAAACAACAGACGATGTTTAATTATAGCCTGTGAACCTTGACAATGTATTAACAGCTTTCTGAACTCAATATAGCTCCAGAGTTGGCACGCGCACAATGCTTGTTTTGTTAGCTAGTGGATGTTTCTGCTCTGTGGCATGTTAAAATATCAGTTGTGCGAGCGAAAAAGAGCTTAGGTATGCTTAGCTTATTTATTTATTACAATTCGTGCAACATAAAGTACAAAGGCGGACCTAATTAATGCCTTAGGCATTCTCTACCAGTCAACCTAGGGTGGTGAAGAGACAATATGGTAGGTGCATAAAAGAAATTTTACCACCAATTCCAATTCAATTTCCAATTTTTTTTTTATTTTTTTTTTCCAATTTTTTTTTACCTTATATAGCTCCATCCCTTTAACAGTTCAGTTTAGATCGTAAAATGGATCGCATTAAGAAGTCGTCGTAGGGGCTCAGTGCTCTGATAGCGAACACACGATACTATTTGCATATTGATCAAGCTGATTGATCATTGGTGCTTAATGGCAACTCGCAAATAAATCAAAATCTATATAGTCTACTTCCTGTTGATCTTTTTCTTTTTTCCGTGGAAAAATCATTCAATGACATCCCCCGCTCTTGAGCGGAGCGTGAAGGTGTGTCAAACTTCTACTGACTAAAAAACCCACTCTTGTTTCTTACGTTTCCTTTCATACCAGGGCCGAGTCTTCTTTTCAAAAGCAGGCCCTTGACCCTAGTAGGCTTCGACCTTGCTGGTCCTCTACGGTTTGCTGACATCGCCTTGAGGCGCGTGTGGTACACTACGCGCCGTCGACGACTTGGGCTCGGTCCGGACGATCGGACGGTGAGCTACCCATTGCTCGCCCTCCGAGTGTCCTCGCCGCCGTGGCTGGAAAACGGAATTGGGATCCCGGCGGCTGGGGCGTGAAGGCCACTCCCTCACACGTGCACGTGCGGCCTCCTTCTTTCTAGCATTACTGCTTCGCAGAAGGAGGCGACCGCCTGCCACTCCTCCTCGCTTCGGACTAAGGTCTGTACGCGCGCGTGATCGTTGCAGCCGACTGTTGATCTAGAATCCTGAAATGTGGTAAAAAGTAAGCCCTTATAGCATATGTATAGGAAAAAGTCGGAAAAGTAGTAGTTACATTACAAAATAATTACTTTTCTGCTACCTACGTAGATAAATTTTTCAGGAGCCCTGGCGAGTCCGACTTGCACCGGTTTTTTGTTTTGTAAGTTTTATGCTGAATGAAGCAGAGCAAAGTTTTATTTTAAGAATCATAAAAGTTTCAAGGTCGTGAAATAACACATTTCTCAAGAATAAAAAGTCCACACTGAAAATCTTCTAACGAAGGGCGTGAAGAAGGAGGAATCAAGGTTTCAAGGTTTATTACATAATTCAATTTATTACGAGTATTTTGTGCCTCAAAAAGGTCGTCTCACTAATGAAGCCAGTACAAACTAAATACGGCAAATTATTTCATTGTTTTAGAATATGATTCTCTTAGTAACCAAATTCTCGTGTAACTTAGATACTTATTTCAGTAGAAACAGTTCCTTTAACAACTAGAACTAAAGTCTTCAATCTTATACAATTTTGAAGTAGTCGTTGCGGAACACTGCTTTTTTAGTGAAAATAAATGCTTTAGGCAAGTAGGTGTTTTTTTTCTGTTGGGAAAATCATCTAATGACATTTTGCGCTCTTGGGCGGATCGGGATGTCAGCCTTTTACTGACTCCAAACCCACTCCTTTTCCTTCGTTGCCTTTCATACCAGGGCCGAGTCTTCCTTTCAGAATCAGACCCTTGGCCAAAGTAGACTTCGACCCTACTGGGTTACGGTTGCTGATATCTCCTTGTAGCGCGCGTGGAACACTACGCGCCGTCGACGACTTGGGCTCGGTCCGGACGGTTATCGGACGGTCGAACGGCGAGCTACCCATTGCTCGCCGTCCGCAAGCCCGCGCCTACGGTGGCCGGAAATCGGGGTCGGAATCCCAGCAGTTGGGGCACGAGGGCCATTGCATCGCGCGTGCACGTGTGGCCTCCTCCTTTGCTGACATTACTGCTTCGCAGAAAGAAGCGACCGCATGTACTCCTCCTCGCTTTGGACCATGGCCTGTACGAAGGCCCGGCGCGAGAGATCGCTGCCGCCAATCTCCCCCACGAGGACACGGCGGTGCTCTGCCCAGGCGGGGCACACCTCTACCGTATACTCCACCGTATCGTCCGGGCGGTCCACACAATGGTGACACCCGGGCGTTTCTTCCGCACGAATCCGGTGCAGGAACCTCCCGAATTTACCATGTTCGTTGAGGACCTGCGTCATGCGGAAGTTAAGGACGCCGTGTTGCCTTTCCAGCCACTCCTCAAAGAGGGGACTTACTGCTATAATAATGACGTGCCCAGGCAAGAAGGTGAGCATTATGAAACACACAAATAATTTATGAAAAAAGAATTGGTACCACAAAATCTTTTTGTCAGTTGGTCTGTCTGCTGGTACATATAATCTATGTTTGCCAATAAAACTGCTCACTTCATTATAAAATTATATATTTATTTCAATTAAACTAGTTACCCTTGAACTGTGAGAAGTCAGTCAGTCAAATTATGCTAATCGCACATCCCAAAGCGTACATCTCATGGAGAAGAATTAGCAATAAAATCCACGGACACTTTTCATGTTATTAATACAAATATCTCTGTTATTTATTTCTTGTCGCTACAATATTGCAAGAGACAAATTGTGCGTCCGACCTCAACTGTCGCCAATTGAACATGAAAGCTGTCACCCGCCATAATGGCGAGTGACTGAATCAACAACTTTACTATAAATAATTTCATAATTCACAAATACGATTGAGTATTACCAGCACAATTTAGTCGTTTGCAATGAAAAATCAAATACAAAATAAATTCAATACTATTCTTGGTTATAAAAACACTTGGTTATAAAAAATCTGATTATGTATCAAAAACTAACACTATTTACTGACGTGAAATATTTCCAACACAGACTATCTGATCATAATGTTAAAAAGCAAAAAATGGGTGTAATTTTCTTTAAATTTAAATTTCTAAAACTACACCGCACTGAACTGTACAAAAAATAATAATAATGAAGAACCTAAATAGATGTGCCAACAGTTTCACCGCGAAATATTTGCAAAACTATCCTTAGATTCGAGAAAAAATATTGTTCATATCTCTCAAAAACGGCTTAATCGACCTTTTCTATTTGCAGGATTTACTTAATTTTTAACTATTCTTTTTTATTTTTCTCGAAATCAATTTGTAGTTTTACCTACTCACATAGTCCTAAGTCTTATTGGCTAACAATAAATTGTAGTTCTCTTTATATATATCAGTTTTCAAAGTGGCCAAGATACCTGATACTAAATGGTTTATTATAAGAGCAGTTATGGCCTAGTGGAAACAGCTTGTAGTCTTACAAGTTACGGGTTGTCCGTCGCGGGTTCAAACTTAGCTAGGGGTATTAATTTTTGTAATTTATTGCATCACCACTGATCTTAAAACGGTGAAGGAAAAAGTGAGGAAACTGGTATGTGCTAGAACCAAAAATTCGTAAACATGTGATATGACACACCAATCTGCACTGGATTATGGATTGAGGATTACGGCCCATTCCATCTCCTAGAGAGGAGGCCTAAATCTAAATCCCAGTAGTGGAAACATTGCGGCAAAACAGCACTGAACGCGGAAGAACAACGCTGAACACTATGGATAGCAGACATAAACACATTTGTTCTTATATTATGTCCATTTACCGCGAAATTTGAATTGATGCGGAAAGCTGAACGAATGTTTACGTTTCTGGATACACAACTGATGTTTTTATGGACAACAGTTGAATTGAGCTAAATAAGTGTAGTTAGTCCTTTATTGAAGCTCCCATCTATTTGTATAGATCCGTCCTACCAAAACAAGGAAACTATCTAAAACATTTTCCCTGTTTGCAATCTACCTAATGTCATTTGACCTCGACAGCTATAAAAGATGTTAGGACACCTCTATTCTCTCGAGTCACGTCGAACTAACATTTTTGAGCACATTCACCTGACCTGAGGTTAACTACGGTCAAACTGGTCAGATTTAGATAGGATGCCAGAAGTTAAATAAAGAGGCAAAATTTCCATAACCTGACCGGTTTTAGTAAATACTAGTATAGCGAAATCTATGGCGCCACATAAGAACTAAACCTGCATCGCGCAATCTAAAGTTCTCCGCGTGATTAGAACATATAGAACAGCCCGAAATTATCTATTGGGCAGTTGCCCACCAGACATAACACCCGTCTGGTCGGAGGATCCTCCCTTTTCAACGGAGGTTTGCGGGACTTCAGGAACTTTCATTAACGCAATTATTATTATTATACCTATCCCATACTGTCCCATTGCTGGGCGAAAGCCTTCCTCCATTCTTTCCAACAATCAAGGTTCCTCACTTTCTCTTTCCAATGCTTAAAGAAGACATCCAGATCCAGGTGATCCCACCATCTCCTTCGTAGTCTGCCGCCGTAGCCCCGCGTTGCTATGTTCAGGCAGCAATTCTGTGTTTTTCGGCCCCACAGCTTGTTAGACATGCGGCAAACATGTCCTGCTCAGTCTCATTTAGGTTGGACAGCCTTATGAGACACATCACCGATTTGTGTTTCGAAGCGCAGTGTGGTGTTTCGAACGCGGTCTATTCATTTCCGTAATATTTGAACTACACTCCATTCGTAGTAAGATTACACAAACCTTTTTTACTGTCCGTTTAACCGGTTTTGACTTTTATTGCGTTGGTGGCATGATAAATGGTAATAGCTGCAGTAAATAATTGGTGTTGTAACAATTTTTTTGCTTTTAATGCCACCATTATGCGTACGGAATATAATTCAAAAACGGTTAAACGGATAGTAAAAAAGGTATATTTGAATGCCTAATCATATTGCGAATGGAATATTATGTTATAATAATAATAATAATCTTTATTTGTTGCCAGCTTATTTTAAAAAAAATAAGCTGGCAACACCCAATGTCAACAAGTTTTTTCTTTGACGAAAACCTTTAAATATTTATTTCTGGAACCATTTTTACATAATTTTTACAGTAATAGCTAGTAATATCTAACAAGAAACAATAGTCAATAAATACTCATCAAAACCAGAGTAAATAAAGCAAAAATCCACAAGAAAAGAATAAAATATGAACACCAGACAAATGACAGATGTCATCAACATCAATAACAAAATGAAATACAGAATGAAAAAACTTTTATGATTATGTTGACGAGAGCAGCTAGCCGACGCGCACGCCCTTCACCCCCGGGCCCGTCGCTCAGCTCCGCCTCGCCGCCGCCGGACCTCGGAGCACCAGTGTCACCGACGGCTGCAGTTGCGTCGAGCTCGAGCGACGAGTATTTTTCCCCGCCGACGTCGCCAACACCTGTACGTCGGGCGGGGAGAGGCCGGCCACCGAGGAGCTTAGGACCTAGGGGCCAACCGGCCCCGAGCCGGGTCCCCGCTGCCGGTGGTTGTGTGCAGCGCATGAGATGGACTCAGTCTATGAATGAGAACGTCATGCGCGCATATTACGGGTCTACAGAGGGGGGAACTAACCTCACTGCGTACCGTGAAAGGATGCTGTCTCTTTTTCAGGACCTGGAACCAACCGTGAACGTCTCGGCCCAACGATTGTCGGATCAGGTGCGGGTTATCCAACGCAACCACAGGTTGGACGACGCTGCACTTGATCGGCTGCGCTCAGAGGTACTGAGCAACCAAATCGTCTCGACATCTACAAGAACACAGACCGCGGCAACGCCGACTACTAACCCAATCTTGCCGCGGTCCAATCATAACAACGATGATGCAGATGATAGGGTTGTCACAGTAAGTAGCCAGTGCAACGATCGACTGAGGATCGCACTGGAGGATGCGCTTCGCGAGTACAGATCAACTCCGACTGAGCTTAGGCCCCGTTTGCCACGGTTACCCATGCACAAAAAAAATAGGGCGCTGGTGTGTGCTCTGGACTCGCTGCTTAAGAACATCTTTGAGAGTAGCGAGAACCTCGTTGATACGCACTCAATCCTGTATTGTGGGGCTGTTGCGGCATGTCGTTTAGCCAAAATCAAGTTTCCTATTTCTGATGGAACTATTCGACCAAAGCCTGCTGTACCAGCCTGGCAGTGCAGGATCGAGAAGCGTATTGATGGGGCCAGGGTACTCATCGGCAAACTACACTGCTTCAGGGAGGGTAATACACGACCACGAGTGATGCGCTTTGTGAGGCGTGCGTTCTTGGGGACTGGTATCAGCCCTCAAGAATACATGTCTCGTGCCACAGAGCGCATCGACTTCCTGAAGCAGAAGGTTTGTGCATGGGCGAGCCGCATTCGCCGGTATAAGCGGCGGGTTGATCGGTACTTGCAGAATCGCATGTTTCAGAGCGATGAGAGGTGGGTATATAGAGCTTGGGAGCGACCTGATCATAGTGTGATTGACGTGCTCCGCCCGGATGATGCCACCACGAATGCATTCTGGCGCAGCATTTGGTCGGTGCCCGTCTGTCACACTGAGGGTGACTGGATGCGTGATGTCGAGCGCGTGTGCGTAGCTGTACCAGAAATGGAAAAAATTATGATTACCCCATTAGACGTAGCCAGTGCAGTTCGTCCGTTACCTAATTGGAAGTCTCCAGGTACGGACGGACTGCACAACTTTTGGTTAAAATGGTACAGTAGCTCACACGCGCATCTAGCGTCGCAATTCCAGTCATCTTTAGAATCTGGGTCGCTACCTCAGTTTCTAACAACTGGTATTACCCACCTGCTCCATAAGACAGGTAGTCCCACGGAACCCAAGAATTATAGGCCGATTACATGTTTGTCGACGGTCTATAAACTTCTTACATCCATTTTGAGAGCAAAAATTAACGTACATATAGAGAAAAACTTGATTATGTCTACCTCTCAGAACGGATGTAGGAATGGGTCCCGTGGTACTAAGGAGCTACTCCTCATTGACATGGCCATAAGCCAACAGGTTCGTCGATCCCGCAAGGATCTGTCGACATGCTGGATAGATTATAAGAAGGCCTATGACTCTGTTCCCCATACATGGCTCATGAGGGTGTTGGAGTTGTATAAAATAGATGCAACTCTACGCACCTTCCTTGAGTCATGTATGAGGCAATGGAAAACAGTCCTTCGCTATCCAGGATGTCGACCGATCCAAGAGAATGATGAACCAATATGGATTAAACGGGGAATATTCCAGGGCGACAGTTTGAGTCCACTTTGGTTTTGCTTAGCCCTGAATCCTCTAAGCACGTTGCTGGAGAATTCAGGTCTAGGCTATCGGTTGAGAAGAGATGGTCAGGTTCTATCTCACCTTCTTTACATGGATGATTTGAAACTTTTTGCCCACAACAATTTGCAACTGATGGAACTACTGAAGGTAACTGAAACTTTCAGTAGTGCCATCAGGATGGAATTTGGTGTGGATAAATGTGCAGTCATGCATGTAAAGCGAGGGAAGATTATGGAATCTGAGGGGATTCAACTCTCAGATTCCATATACCTTAGATCCCTCTCCTTGACCGAAACCTATAAGTATTTGGGTATGTCGGAAGCGTTAGGCATTAACGTTGCTGACATGAAGCAAACGTTGAAGGAGCGTTTCTTTGGCCGCCTGAAGAAGGTTTTAAACAGCCTTCTGTCAGGTGGAAATAAGGTGCGCGCCTTCAACGGTTGGGTCATGCCGGTTTTAATGTACTCTTTCGGCATACTCAAATGGACTCAGACCGAGCTAGAAGCTCTGGATAGACGGGTCCGTACATTGCTGACCGCAAATCGGATGCATCACCCACGATCGTCGGTGATGAGACTGTACATCCCGCGGAAGTGTGGAGGTCGAGGTTTTTTGAATGCAAAGACAACCGCGAGGTGTGCAGCCTCAGAGAATACTTTCTCAAAACCGACGTGGGTATACACCGCGATGTGGTCGCAATGGACAAGGGACTCACCCCGTTATCCATGGCTAAAGAGAACTGGCGCAAACCTGTGGTACTTACTACTGATGACCGCAAGGAAGTATGGAAAGGCAAGGAGCTCCACGGGCGCTTTTATCGGGCTCTTCATGAGCCTGATGTAGATTTCTCGGCATCCGTGGCCTGGTTACGTTTCAGCGACCTCTTCGGAGAAACTGAAGGTTTTGTATGTGCAATTATGGACGAAGTTATCTTAACGAACAACTACCGGAGACATATTATGAGGGACGGGACGGTTGACGTGTGTCGGGCATGCCATCGTCCTGGTGAGTCCATCAGACATATTATCTCTGGTTGTTCCCGTCTGGCTAACGGCGAGTACTTGCACAGACATAATCAAGTAGCCAGGATTATTCACCAGCAACTTGCTTTGAAATACAACCTTGTGGATTCGGAGGTACCATACTACAGGTATGTGCCCGACCCAGTTCTCGAAAATGACCATGTCACGTTGTACTGGGATCGGTCTATCATTACTGACCGGACTATTGTAGCCAATAAGCCGGATATGGTGGTGATAGACCGATTAGCGCGCCACGCAATGATAGTCGACGTCACCATTCCACATGACGAGAATCTCGTGAAAGCTGAGAAAGAGAAACAAATCAAATATCTCGACTTAGCACACGAGGTTGTCGACATATGGAATGTGGACTCGGCTATCATTGTGCCGATTGTCGTGACCGCCAATGGCCTTATAGCCAAAAGCTTCGACGACCATCTGTCGAAGCTGTCGTTGCACGGTTGGATCAAGGGCCTGATACAGAAGGCAGTACTCCTAGATACGGCCCGCATTGTGAGGAGGTTCCTGTCTCTGGAGCCCTATCCACCGGTAGCTTGGACCCTGTTCCCGACACCGGCGGACAACTATTTTTTATATTTTTAAATGTTTTTTTTATTTATATGTTGTTTTAAAGAAATATTTAAAAATGTAATGAATATGTAAAAAAAAATAAATGAATGGAATAATCTTTATTTCATATTTTACACAAAATAGTTCCATGTAACAGCTACTAGTAAGTCTTAAACAAATATTTATGCTAGCGCCGTAGGAATAATTATAATTAACTTATCATAGCTATCTTAGTATTTAAGAACTAAATGAAAATTGACTTTATTAACCTAGAATTATGTATAATTAGCGACTTGCCCGAGCTAAGTTCATAAAACCATGCATGATATACAAATGATATCAAAACGAATTCGCCATTTTTAAGCCAAGATTAAAACAAACAAAACAATAACATTCCGGAAAACTTTACTTTTAGTAACATAATCAAACTTATTATAAAGGATATTAGCAGTTATTTTTAATGCTACGAGTATAATACTGAGAATGGCATTCAGTTCAGTAAAATCTTTCTGTTTAGTCATGCAGTAATGAAATTAAGTTAAATGAGCCGTTGAAGTTGCAGCGTTAAAGGATATTGCTTTTATTAGCTTTCGAACAATTCGAGTTCGTTACTATGCAGACAAATAAACGTGGATATGCTGTAAAGAGATATAGATATGCGTTATCATCATTACAGCCGAAAGATGTCCACTTAATTGGACATAGGTCCTGTGCGTTTCGCATCCATCGGATTGCCGCGACTCTCCCCAGTTCATCGGCCCACCTTGTAAGAGGCTTTCTAACGCTGCATCTTCCGGTAATCGGTCACTACTTTAGAACCTTTTGGCCACAACGACCATCTGTTCATTTTTGCAAGCAATGTGCTACGTCAGTAACCTTGGTTCGCCTACGGATATCTTAATTCCTGATGTTCCTAATTCTGATCACGCAAGGAAACTCTGACCATAGCCCTTTCCATTACCCTTTGGGTTACTTTAAGCCTTTCTGATGAGGCCCATTGTGAGCGACCAAGTTTCGGAGCTATTATAGATGGAACGTTTTTAATGAACAGGTAACGTTGTGCCAATTCACAGGCAAATTATCGTACACTTATCTTATTGCTTGTGACTGTACGTGATCGTAAATCATTTATTTTATTTTATTTTATGTGTTGTTCACAAGGTTCTTCAGCACATAAAGCAACGGTCAGTGCACTGAGTGTAATTACTGAATACACGTGTTGTAGTATTATGTATATACATTAGGTACAACTATTTTCACCTTGACTGAAATATTATTACGTACTTTAAATGGAATCATTGCACTTTGATGTGCGTATGGTGTGAGGGCTCGTTTGTTAAAATTCTTTAGAACTATGCTTAACATTTAGCATTTGATTTGTTGTTTGTTCTTGTTTTTACAAATTTTTCGCAAATTTTGGTATTAGCTTAAATTTTGGCATAAAGACTTTTATGTACTGTCTATAAATTATCCAGTAGTCGATAGTGCTATATCAGAACGGAGAGTTCAATTTAACTGTCGATAACTCATCCATTTGACTTTCACAAATTCTGTTTCCATCTTTCACATTTTTTTGGGAATGTGCACAAAATTTTAAGCATATTTATGCCACACGCACATCCTCCGATCCGACAACACGCGCCCGTTCCACTTAGTTGCATGAGCTCGACTGCACGTTATTGCTTGTTGTGAATGGCGTACAATACATCAATTTCATGCATGTGTAACTAAGGGATTTATTACAGCGGTCACAAGAAGTTCTGTAATGTAATAACGTGCATAAAACGAGTTTAATGCTGCAAAATTCGAACTGAAAGCTTCAGGCAACGGAGTATGTTATGGATTATGCAGTGAGCGTTAAGTGTTGCTCCTCGCAAGAAATACGTAAACTTTATTGAGGTCGCTGCCGCCGCGCCATGTAGTAATAGGATAAATGGTCACAATAGTCACCTACTCGACAGAGCAGAAATCAGGTTAACGATGATTTATTCCTTTGAGCACATATCGACCCTTTTTAGGAAGAACGTCGTAAGCGACAGTTTGCGTTTTTAGCAGGAATGGGTTTCCTCTTCCACAACGTTAAGTATTTATGACTGCACACTGTTTAGGTTTAGCTGAGAGTTACCACAATTAAAAAGTAAAAAATAAATTACAAAAATATACGACATTAAAGCCTATTGTACTTTTTATTAAGTTTCTCCGTCTAGTCCAGGTTGTCTCAGAAAAAAACACACAATTTGTAAATGCATAAAACATTAAAAAATATATTTATACAAAACCGAAAACGTGCGAAAAATATTTTTTTTTTAAATAAAATTACGCAAATGTCATCCTTCACTCTAGAACTTTTTATAGAATAAAGAAATCTCTGACATTCAATTTATAAAAATGCGCCTCAGAAGTTGAGTAGGAATGTCGATGAATTTCTTGTCTAATATTTTTCTTCAATTCAGATATGGATTACTTTTGTATTGTTCATATAATCCCAGTGCAAAAAATCTGGAAGTGTGAGGTCTGGGCTCAACGAGGGGAATGAAGGAAAAATTTACTGAATTAAGTTTTTACTATATATATAAACTAGCTTCTGCCCGCGGCTTCGCTCGCGTAAACGTAGGTTTCTCCATACCAACTTTGAACACCCGCCTCATCCCCTTAGGGAGTGAATTTTGGAAAATCCTCTCTTAGTGCTCGCCTACGTTATTATGCATATAAATTAATATTTGATGTTTAACACGAGATCTACCTTTTTATCTCGCTATGCATACTCAGGCAATTTTATTAACACTCTTAATACGGTAAGCACTTCAAATCTCCGGTCACAGCTCATCTTCACATGTCTGTATTTTATGACGAAGGTTGACGGCTCGACAACCTGCTGTCCTCCCACCGAAAAGATTAATCTTTGTAATCCTAATTAAGGTAGGACGAATTTTCCGCTTAAACAGGTTAAATATCGTGTATCTAACACGTTTGTAAAGCTTACGTTAACATAACAGATCTAGAGGAAATCTGGTCATTGAAACGAATAGTTGTAATTTATTTACTGACACCTTTGCTCTAATATAAAAACTCGTGTCTCGTCTCTTTGTTTCAGATCAATATTAAATCGCTAAATTAATGAATAATAAACCGGTCATATACGACTCGGATTCGCACAACGAGGTTTTTTATTATATCTATACGAAAGATACATTCTTTTCATAACTTTTGATAAGTACTTTTAATATTTTATTTAAGATTACTTATATAGCCCAAAGAATCGCCAAACTTAAGTGGCAGTGTATTGAAAGGCTCTGGAGTGGCCACCACGTAGCGAAAAACGAAGCGTTGGAAGGCCACAAAGTGGATTGATGACCTAGTGAGGGTCGCAGGAATCCGATGGATGCGAGACGCACAGGACTGGACGCACTGGACACTTAGGGGAGGCCTATGTACAACAGTGGTCGTCCTTTGGCTGAAATTATGATGATGATGAATATTTCATTGATAAAACATTAACCTACGTTAATACAGCTGTTTTTCTCAAGGTTATCAACCATGGCGATGTCACATTGTTAATTGGAAGGGCGCCAAGTGCTGTATATCTGTAAGATTAACCATTAGGTGAACAAAACACATATTTAAAAGCTACAGAAAAGTCGTTACTCCAAGCAAAAGTTATTATATTATTAAAGAGTTTATAGAAGATAAAACGATAAAATATTTTTAAATATGTAATATAATAGTATATTTTGATACAAGTGGAGAAAGTTTAAATTGCAACCGAGGCGGAATTCTCTCACGTGCTGTATCAAATGTCGTTTTTCAATACACTTATGAAGATATAAATAAACAGGGGTTTATACGCGAGTCGTGGGGGTCGTTTGGCACCCAGCCAGATAGAACAAATGTAGTAAATTGTGCCGGATGTGAGCTCGCGCATTTTTCCGCACTAGTGCGAAAAACAACTGTTTTTCTTTTATCGTTTTATTACTATTATTATTACATACATTTTTTTAACAGGTAACCCCAAGCTAATAAATGTAGTCACAAAATAGCCGCACTCAGAGACGCCACTCACAAACTGATCACATACGTATTAATGCAGGCATACCATACATAAAATCGATGGTCAGTCTCAAGCAATGATTTGGAGAACTGCCACAAGTTACATAGAGGACAACACGCTTAGTGTCACCCTCTGGAATTCCGAAAATGAGCAAGAAAATATATTTAATCATAGAGAGTTCCAGAGTAGAATAGAAAAGAATAAACTTTATTGTACACCAAAATAGTAACAAAAACTTTTACACTAACTTAAATCTATGGGTGCAAAGGCGGTCTTATCGCTGACAGCGATATCTACCAGACAACCTATAGGTTGTTTAAGAATGGTTCTAGTTTTTTTTTTTTTAGGTGGGAAAATCATCTTATGATAAATCTCTTGGGCGGAGCGGGAGATAGTGTCAGACTTTTACTGACTAAAAACACACTTCCGTTCCTTCTTTGCCTTCATCCCGGGGCCCCGGGCTTCGCTTGCACACTTCACCCCACCCCACCCCCCAGACACGCGTGACTCGAGCATTAGAAATACTTAATAGCATGGTTCTAGTGGCGGACGGTCGATGGGGCCGAAAGGTTCTAGAATGGCGACCGCGCACCGGAAAACGCAGCGTTGGAAGGCCTCCCACAAGGTGGACCGACGACCTGGTGAGAGTCGCGGGAGTGCGGTGGATGCGAGACGCACAGGATCGGTCGTTGTGGCGTCGCTTGGGGGAGGCCTATGTCCAGCAGTGGACTTCTTTCGGCTGAAATGATGATGATGATGATGATGGTTCTAGTTGCTATTAAGTATGTCTAATGCCCGAGTCACGCGCGTCTGGGAGATGGGGTAGGGGGTGTCGGGGAACGGTTGTGGTAGTTCATCTCTTTGCTTCCCTGTTTAAGTTAACCACAATTCGGAAGCGTGAACAGTTCCCTCTAGATTACACAAGGTGTTCAGAGTTTATTTGTTCTATTCAACTCGACTACCGCATTTAGTTTGGTGCTCCTCTGGATAAGTTTAGCTCGCTCGCTTTGAACTGTTGGTTGCAATTAATTATTGTGTTTACTAGTCTACATATACAAAGACAGCAAATACCTCGATGTTTAAATGCAGAAAGTAACAGATTTTTGGTATTTCGTAATGATATCACGAGCTCTTTTTTGTGACATGTATTTCTTGAATAGGTACGTTGAAAACAAAACTAATTC
Source organism: Mythimna vitellina (assembly GCA_949316375.1). Taxonomy (NCBI): domain Eukaryota; kingdom Metazoa; phylum Arthropoda; class Insecta; order Lepidoptera; family Noctuidae; genus Mythimna; species Mythimna vitellina. The sequence continues at coordinate 6,705,906 of OX438703.1, read as the reverse complement.
ATTTCAAAATAATCTAATGTGCGGTTATTTTTTTTCGGGTTGTAAAATCATCTCATGACATCCCCGCTCTTGGGCGGTGCGGGGGGATACTGTCAGACTTTTACTGACTAAAAACCCACTCCTGTTCCTTCTTTGCCATTTTTTTCCAGGGCCCCGGGGATCTCTTTCGCATCACCCATGGCCCAAGTAGGCTTCGACCCTGCTGGGCCCCTACGGTTGCTGACATCTCCTTGAGGCACGCGTGGAACAGTACGCGCCGTCGACGACTTGGGCCCGGTCCGGACGGTTACCGGACGATCGGACGGCGAGCCTCCCATTGCTCGCCGTTCGCAAGCCCGATCTTATGTGAGATACTTCCTTATTTTTAAAAACAAAAACCTACCTGAAAGAAAAGAAAGAAAGAAAAACTTTTTATTTACCGGAAAAGGCGCAAACTTAAGACTATATCTATAAGTAAAAAAATTATATATAGCCCTAGTAGGGCCTGTGTATATCGTTGTGCGGAAATTCCTATCACCTTTTACAAAATATTCTCTTCAAAGTCGTTTTTCAGGTAGAAACTGGGGTGTCACTGTATCAGTACCTGAATCGTTTTTCATTATACCATATAGATAATATTAGTTATTTCTATTTTTATGAATGTTAAATAATTATCTTGTTACCTTGTATTCATATGTTTTGTAAGGAGGAAACTTGTTAATACGCCATTTAAAAAAGAAATGTAATTTAAAAAACAAATAAATATATATATTTATCTATACATATAATAAAACAGTAAAATTATTTTGCAATGGTATTAATTGGCGCAAAAACTACTGAACCGATCCTGTTCAAATTTTGCATACATAATCCTTATAGGTCAGGGCAACTTATAGGCTATAAATTATCACGCTATTTGCTATGGGGGGTGAGCAATAATCCAAAATATAGGTATTGAACGACATTTGCCGCGAGTTCGATCTCCAGCTACAGTTAAAAAATTTCTCATTATTTTATCTTATTTTTTTGTAATAAAATAACTTTTACCATTTTTTCAAAATAAAATTGACATTTCTATTCGATACCTTCTAAATATTTTGTAAAAACTAATCAAAACACATAATAAAATTAAGACGGCGAGTAAAATCACGTAGAATAATGTTACATTATTCCATTTAGCTGCAAATTTAACTTCTGAAACGAAAATCATCACGCTATCATCGATAAGGAGCCATCCAGTCAATTATGACGTTTATATAAGAACGTCTATTTTATAACATAATCATCGAGGACCGTAGCGCAGTGGTTCTGTATCCAGACTTGCAAGTAATGTAAATGTAGTTCGAATCCCATGTGGCTCTTTTAGGAGAATTTTTTTTTTTTGACCGTAAATAAGATTTTTTTATATATTTTTGCATGCTTACAATTTTTTTATATATCTACGCATATAATATATCTGTAGAAGTTTTTAATTATGTACGTATCACAATTTTAGAAATCGATGTAGATAACATTTATACATTAAAATTGTGTGTAACTTGATATATTACTTAGGCTTTGTTTCATCGTAATGAAACAAAATATATGAAATACAAACAATTTTCAAGAAGTAAAATATACACCACATGTAATTCAGATACTCGCAACGCCATCTAAAGACTCAAAGTAGAAATAATGATGACAATTACAGTTGAGTTCATATTAAATTTGATAGATGGCATTGTGTATTTTACGTAATTTTCTGAGTGGCGGAAGATTGACCATCGCCTACGTTTGCAGACAGTTCTATTGTTTGAAGTTGGACGAAAACAGTTATTATTAACTGGTGTTAGATGGAGGCATTTTTAACAATCCTACTGCTTATTTTTATTATTTTTTTGCCCATGATTGTAACAAGCTAATTGACCGTGATTATTCAAGTAATGCCAACCAAAGGCGATAAAAGTAAATACCTAAATGTATTCAATTATTGACTTTAAAATAACACGGCCAAATTTCCGGAAGGGGTTACATGGTACCTTGCATTGGAAGGCCCCCAGGTGGACCGATAACCTGGTGAGGGTCGCGTAATCCGATAGATGGACCGGTCATTATGGCGACACTTGGAGATACCTATGCCCAACAGTGGACGTCTTTCGGCTGAAATGATAATGATGATGATGGCACCTTTTTCTTTTTTTTTAAGTTTGGAAATCATCCAATGATTTTTCTCGCTCTGATAGGAGCGGGAGGGCGTATCAATCTTTTACTGACTAAAACCACACCTGTGTCCTTCAGTTGCTCTTTGCAACATCTCTTTGAGGAGTGCGTGGATCACTACGCGCTGTTGACGACTGAGCTCAGTCCGGTCAACTACCGGACGGCCGGACGGCTAGCTACCCAGTGCTCGACGTCCGCAAGCCCGCGTCTACTGTGGCTGGTAGTCGGGGTCGGAATCTCGGCTCGACATGAGGACGTTCGTTCCCTCACGCGTGCGGCCTCCTCCTTCGCTAGCATTATGGCTTTGCAGAAGGAGGCGACCGCCTGCCATTACTCCTTGCTCTGGATCTTAGCCCGAACCAGAGCCCAGCGCGAGAGGTCACTGACGCCGATTGCCTCCATGAGGACACGGCTGTGCTCCGCCCTTGCAGGGCACATCTCCACTGTATGCTCTACTCTGTGCTCCACCCTTGTAGGGCACATCTCCACTGTATGGTCCACTGTGTCCTCCGGGATGATGGCACCTTGCGACTTAATAATTGTGTGTTTTATTATTTGCAGTCACTGCTTCATTTAAAACGGGATCGAATATGTTTTTCTGATCACAGTTCGACAACGTTATCTGGACGTTACCTCCTAGCGGTGAATGGTGACCAACACTGGAACAATACTCTGAGGGAGGCCAGTCTCAGGGATAACACTGATTGGCTGCTACATTTGTTTACCGTAATTTCATTGTTTAAGGATACACAAGCTCAGGACTGTTGTGGGTATTTCGAAAGGTTTCTGTTTCAGATTCGGTTGAAAATACCCTGATATTATAATTTTACAAATCGCCCGGAGGACTCGGTGTAGCTTGCGGTGGAGGTCTATCCAGTTTGGAGATCCCCCATGTCCTCATAGAGGCAATCGGCGTCAGTAATTTCTCGGTTTTGTTTGGAACATTTGTCTGTTATACGGGGACGTCAGTTAAATGCACACCAAAATATCCTAGGTAAATGAAAAAGTAATTCTAACGCCGAAAATGATCAAACTGCAACAATCAAAGCAAGCATGCTCTCGCAAATTCTTCATAAGTACTGTTGCGGAAGAAGTTAGTTAGTTAGATAGGTAGATGATAATGGTAGTTTTTGGATTCACTTAAGGCTTTGCACTATCAGTGCACGTTATCCAGCTGAAGGTCGTTGTCCCAATTATGCTCCTTTGTTTACCTCTGCCACAGCTAACTGCCTAAACTCTCCAGTGAAACATTATTGAGGCGAAAATTGCTATGAGAGGTAACTCTTTCGAACAATCTCGCAACCCTAGCAGACATCGGCCCTAGAGGGCCCTATCCATTTGCTGACATCTCCTTGAGTCGTGCGTAGAATACTACGCGCTGTCGATTCAGGATCGCTTTGACGAGACCAGACGGCCGGACGGCACCACCGCAATCTCGTGTTTGCGATAGCTGGGAATTGCCCTGCGGTTTTCAACACCCGGAGCGTCACTTGCAGCGACAGCTGAGGACTAGGATGTCCTATCCTTCATAGTTTCAGCCACCTTCTTTGATCGTAGTGCTTCACTGAAGGAGGCTACTGGTTGTTATTTTCTCCACCAATCGCCCCCATGAGGACACGGCGGCGCTGGCGCTTCGATACGGGACTGATTTCCACCGTATGCTCCATCGTATTCTCCGGGCGATCTGCACAATGGTGAGACCTGAGTGTTTCTTCCCGCTGAATTAGATACAGATACCTTCCGAAACACCCACGTCCGTTGAGCCCTGCACAAAGAGAGGATGCCGTGACGTCTCTGTAGTCACTTCTCAAACACAGGCTGCGATTGTGACGTGCTCATAGAACATAAACCGGAAACATACATAAACTAATTCCTTTTCCCTTGGGGTAGGCAGAAACGCCAACTGTTACGACCATTTCATACTCTTTCTATTCATTGGCGTTCATACATCAGGATCTGGACAAGTACATAACCTGTTTCCTGAAGGTAATTTGCGTTGTTACCCTTAACCGTTTTATATTAAAGTACAATAAATAGTTGCGATGATTTCGGAATAAATTGCAAGCACTGCACAGTTTTACGAACTTAACGCGGACGAAGTCGCGGGCAACAGCTAGTATTATATAAAAATTGCAAAATTATATATTATTATTATATTTTTTATATTATATTTTTTTAAATTGTATTTTTGGTGTACAATAAAGAATATCTATCTATCTATATATGTTTATTTTTTTTTTAAATCCTTTTCATGTACCCAAGTGTTTAGTACCTTACAATAATAAAACTTCTCTCATCTAATTATGTAATGTTAAAATTTTATATTGTAACCATTATTTATTAAAATTGTTTGTATTTATCTTGAAAAATAAATGTTGTGCACACCTGCTTCTATGAACCTCTTTTGTCTAATGCAGAAGTGAATGGAAGTTATGATTTTAAAATGACACAATTGTATACTTACAATATTTTATGCCACCGCTCCCTCGTCTCATTCAGCGCATCTCTCATGACATTCATAAAATATGCGGAACCACGGGAGGGCCGCATTGAAGAAATGCTTCACTAATTAAAATGCTGGCAGTATAAAAGTATAAATGTGAAGTGAGACGAGTGAGGTTGGGTGAAAATGAAGTCGTTGACGTATTGTATTACAATGCTATTGAAGTTGCTCAGTCATTTTTGTTTCATATTTTTTAATGTTTTTTTCTTGCTCCTTTTGTTTTTTTTTTTCTCAAAACTCTACAAAGAAAAGTATAATTTTTTTTTTTGGACGGGGCCAATCCTGTTCTTTCGCTGCCTTCGCACCGGGGCCGAGTCTTCCTTTCAGAACCAGACCCTTGGCCCCAGTAGGCTTAGTAGGCGCGCGTGGAACAATACGCGCCGTCGACATCTTGGGCTCGGTCCGGACGGTTACCGGACGGTCGGACGGCGAGCCACCCATTGCTCGCCGTCCGCAAGCCCGCGCCTACAGTGGCCGGAAATCGGGATCGGAGTCCCGGCGGCGGTTGAGGCGTAAGGACCGTTGCCTCACGCAATCGGCAGCCTCCTTTGCTAGCATTACTGCTTCGCAAAAGGATGTGACCGCCTGCCACTTCTCCTCGCTCCGGACCATGGCATTATTGATAACCTTGCGCGTAAGAAGGCAACAACAATCGTTTCATAAATCACTTCTTCATAAATCGTGTCGATTTGATTCAAAGTTTGACCGGCCAATATGTAGACACCTGGATAACTCTGATACTGGTCTTGTTTAAGTCGTGGAAGATGCATAGGTGGTTTATTTATTTATTAGGCTCACCAACAATTGTTAACACTCAAAATTATTACAAAACTTCAGTTAAATCTATAGTCTAGTGTCAAAATTTATAACAGGTAAGCACTACATATGCTAATAAGCAAAAAATGATTTATGTGTCCAACTCCAAGGTAAAATTATACATTGTAAATCGTCATCATCATCTTATTTGGGGTCGGCGCAACACGTTTTTTTTCTTCCATTCTATCCTGTCAACCGTTATGCTATCACTAACTTCCTTTTCTTTCATTGTAAATGTGATACAATTTTATTTTTTTATTGGGTGGGAAAATCATCTTATGACAAAACCCGCTCTTGGGCGGAGCGAGAGATAGTGTCAGACTTTTACTGACTAAAAACCCACTCCTGTTCCTTCGTTGCCTTCGTCCCAGGGCCCCGGGTTTTGCTTTCACACTACCCGTGGCCCCAGTAGGCTTCGACCCTGCTGGGCCCCTACGATTTGCTGACATCTCTTTGAGGCGCGCGTGGAACAGTACGCGCCGTCGACGAATTGGTCTCGGTCCGATTACCGAACGGTCGGACGGCGAGCCACCCATTGCTCGCCGTCCGCAAGCCCGCGCCTACGGTGGCCGGAAATCGGGATCGGAATCCCGGGGGCGGCGGTTGGAGCGTAAGGACCGTTGCCTCACGCGATCGGCCGCCTCCTTCGCTAGCATTACGGCTTCGCAGAAGGAGGCGACCGCTCCTCCTCGCTCTGGACCATGACCTGAACCAAGGCCCGGTGCGAGAGATCGCCGCCGCCGATTGCCCCCACGAGGACACGGCGTTGCTCTGCCCAAGCGGGGCACACCTCCACCGTGTGCTCTACCGTATCCTCCGGGCGGTCCACACAGTGGCGACACCCGGGCGTCGTTTCCGCACGAATCCGGTGCAGGAACCTCCCGAACTTACCGTGTCGACGTCGTGAGGTCTTTCCAAACACGCCTCAAAGAGGGGACTTACCGCCATAATTGTGGCGTGCCCAAATGTGATACAATAAATATATTTGCTTAACTTAATTGGTTTTGCCTGTAAAAGGGTTTCACACTGGCACTGTGTCTATGTTTGTGTTTGTGATCGATAACGCTAACTTTTTAAAAAGACGCCTTTAACAAAAGAATTTAACTACAGCAATGCAAAAAGTAAGTAGAAATCAAATAGAATGTACTCTTTTTTTATTTAGGGTTTTATTGTTCCTTGTAGGACATATCAAACCTATTGTACTAAACAATATATACATCATTCCTTAACATTAACCTAAGAAATATATTTCTCTATTGGCTACTGGGGGAGTCGGTGTTGAGGCTGTGGCAGTAGCAGGTAAAACTTTTTCGCCATTTCCGATACAGGATCAGCTAAAACGCGCTGAATGACTCCTACATCCATCCTATTAATATTAAACTTTCTCATCTAATAGATGGTACTCTGTGAAAGAATATTTTGGCTCGTTCCTACAAAATAAATAGCTGTGGTTCTCTTTTCTCATCACTATTTTCGAAACTTCTTGATTGCTCAGTCAAAGTTGTACTTGAGGTGGTCGAAAACTGTTCTAACTTAAGCAACTCCACGAATCTTTGAAAACTTCACAAGTCTACTTTTTACCGTGTTTATAAATTCAGTGGCTTTAAAAAAAAAACTTTATACAATTGTATAAATACGCAAAAAAGTGTTATTTATAACCTATTTAAAGTCAATTCAAATTCAAAAGTTTTTTATTTCACATAAGCCTACATGGGCACTTATAAAACGTCAGAAGCTAGTGCACGGTTCCAAATTGGTCCTTTCCTATGGAGAAAAACCGGCAAGAAACTCAATGGCAACTCTTTTAAAAAAATTGTTGTTCTTACAATATTTCCATATTACAGTATAAGTAGATATTATGTAAAGACAGTAAAGACCGGTCAATATTGTACCAAAAAGTACAGTAAAAATAATCATAGTAAAATGTGAGACGTAATAGGAAGTAACCTATGAATTCGCGGAGTCAACAGTGTTCTCACATTCACATTATATAAAAAGAATATTATATATATTACAATAAATTAACCCAATGAACATTATATTATAGTCTCGCAAGTAGGATCATTATTTTAAACGATTACCATTACAATCGCTTTAAATTTTGTTAGTTTTTGATACATTTTTAACTAACTTGATAGTTGAGTACCCTAAACCAACATCAATTTGCTTCATATGAGTACCCTTAGTTCGTTAATGGATGAACTATAAACTTTCATACAAAATAGCTTTACTTTAGACAATAATTTTTTTTTAGTCTTCAATATACTTTGAATTGATTATGAATTCAGTAAATTATCAAATATTTTATTATAGTAAGTAAGAATTTAAGCATATTTGCATAACTCTTAACGATATGACCGCCCATTGTTACAGCCTATTAATTTTAAGCTATCGGCTGTAATTTTTTATGATGTAAGATAATAATATAATAATAATAATAATAAGCCCCCTAAACAACCACACGTCCTGATTGACCATCTAATCACGTAGGGGGCGGACACACGAATGAGAAATTACTGACGTGGCTAACGTGGCTCTGGAAACCCATTCAACATGGAGACACGTTCAAAAAGTAAACGTATAGGACCGCTGCCCGGGGGTGATCGCCGGGGCGCACCTGGAGCTGACGCTGGGTGTCACAGCATGCGAACCGTCAGCGGTGAGGAGTTGAGCAGGCGGGCTCCCACCGACAAAGATGCTACAGCCGAAATCACTGACGATGGTGACAGACTGACGTACAGGACAAACACCCCTGTAGAACCGTACAGTCCTAGTACAGTATCGTATGCACCTTCTGGAAGATCAACACCATCCATACCATCGTCACCACCCCCCAGTACTAATTTTAATACAATTCGACCCACCTCGGCCTTGAATGTTGCGCGGGAGGTATCTACCTTCTTACCCGTGTCCACCAAGGCGGGCAAAGCAAGAGTTCGCATGAGATGGAGCAAAGAAGTAAACCTATTTATCATGCGAACTTACTTGTATATCACTAAATTAGAGACCGATATGACAACCTACAGACAACGACTGCATGAACTTTTTACACGCCAATACCCAGAGGTTACTGTTACAGAACAAAGGGTTTCAGACCAACGCAGAACAATAGTTAGGAATAAACTTCTGTCACAAGATCTAATAGATCAATTAAGAGAAGAAATTCGAATGCGATTACAAGTAGAAGCAGAAAGTAATGAAAACACTATTGATTTCGAGGTAACACAAAACACAACGGAAAATATTTTACCAGATTTACAATTGCACGCTCATTTAGATTCTAATACACAATCTCAAATATTCTATCAGTCACAAACATATTCACAAAGCATACATACATCTACGCAGACCGAAAGTATTGCTTTAACGTTAGAAAATGACGTTGAGATCCTTGAAAATATCGATCAAAATCATCTCACAGATTCGCATATACAAGAAATACACGATAAATTTAAAACAGCTCTTACTCAATTTTCCGGAATGGATCCGGCAGCTCGACCAAAGCTACCCAAACTTAGATACACACCAAAACTAAACCGGCTTGTTTGTTTATTTAATAAAAGTATTCTCTACCAATATATTAGCGAAGAAACCCAACTAATAGACGTTCACACTCTGGTATATTGCACAGCATTAGTTATTTCCAAAGAACTTAATTATAAGATCACAGAACATACAGTAAATATGAGGCCAAAAAATAATAATAAACCAGCTTGGCAGCAGAGACTTGAAAAAGATATAGACAAACTTAGAGCAGATTGTGGTAGACTAACCCAATATATTAATAACAATAGATCAAACAAGGTAGTTAAGAGAGTAGAAGCAATGTTTAAGAACATGACTATTCATACTAGACACGAAGATGAGAATAGGAAATCGGAAGAATTTTTAGATACTTTGAAACAGAAATTAGCACTTAAAGTTCACAGGTTAAGAAGATACAAGAAAGCACAGGAGCGTAAAAATGACAACTTCTTATTTGCTATGAACGAAAAGAACTTTTATAGAAATTTACAAGCTAAGCCACAAACTGGCACAATACTTGAGGATTCTGTACCTACCCACCTACCCACAGTAGAACAACTCGAAACATTTTGGTCTGGTATATGGGAAGAGCGAGTACAACATAATGATAAATCAAATTGGATAACAGACGAAAATACTAGATGGAGTTCATTAGAGGAAATGGAGTTCGTCGAGTTTACTGAGTCTGACATAAATAATATTACAGCAAGGTTACACAACTGGAAATCCCCAGGTATAGATAAAATTCATAATTATTGGTTTAAAAAATTAGAATCACTACACAAAATATTGGCAAAAAATTTAACTGACATTGTTCTAGGGAAACAAAATATACCTGAGTTTATTGCTACAGGAATAACATATATGTTGCCGAAAACCAAATACTCACCACAACCTTCTCAATACAGACCAATTACATGCCTACCCACAATTTACAAGATCCTAACGTCAGCCATTACAACAAAAATAAATAAACACTTAGAACAACACAACATAATAGCGGAAGAGCAAAAAGGGTGCAGACGAGGTCACATGGGGTGCAAGGAACAATTAGTTATAGATTCAGTCATACACAAACATGCACACACAAAAAATAGAAATTTACACTGCACCTACATAGACTACAAAAAAGCTTTTGATAGTATTCCACATTCCTGGTTAATCCAAATATTACAGATATACAAAATAAATTCAAAAATCGTAGGCTTTTTGCAAAATATCATGTCTAGATGGAAAACTAAACTGCAGTTAACTTGCCGCGACAAAATTATAACAACACGACAAATAGCCATAAGAAAAGGCCTTTATCAGGGAGATTCCCTGAGCCCTCTATGGTTTTGCCTCGCTTTAAACCCCCTATCTCACTTACTGCAGCGCACCCAGGCTGGATATAGCCTTAAACACACAACAGAACTAACCACTATCTCTCACCTTATCTATATGGACGACATTAAATTATACGGAAAAACTGAAAAAGAGATGAAAAAATTAATAGAAGTTACTACGGAATTTAGTAAGGATATCAAAATGGAATTCGGACTAGACAAATGCAAAACGGTACACATAATAAAAGGCAAAATTAAACCTGGTGACTACGTAATTAATAACACTGAAACAATTACAGCGATGGAACCAACAGATTTATATAAATATCTAGGATACAGGCAACTCAAAGGTTTAGATCATACCTCGATTAAACACATATTGAATACTGAATATAAGCGGAGAGTGATCGCAGTATGTAAAACTCAACTCTTAGGAAAGAATTTAATAAAGGCATTGAACACCTATGCGATACCAATACTAACATATTCATTTGGAGTGATCAAGTGATCAAAAACTGACATCCAACAAATAGAAAGAACAACACGCACCACGCTTACTAAACACAATAACCTGCACCCTAAATCTGCAATAGAAAGATTGACTATCAAACGGCAACACGGAGGGAGAGGCCTAATAGACATCCATCACCTTTGGCAGAAACAAATTGTTAGATTAAAAACATTCTTTCACACAAAATCTCAAACAAGTACCATGCATAAAGCCATAGTCACTAACGATATTAACCACACCCCACTTTACCTAAACGATATGAACACAACTTACAATATTAATAATGACTCACAGAAACAAAAATTAGAAGAGTGGAAAAAGAAAGTGTTACATGGACGACACCCCCATGATCTAGAACAACCCCACATAGATACAATAGCTTCAAATAAATGGCTTAAGGTAGGTAGTTTATTTCCGGAAACCGAAGGGTTTATTATAGCAATTCAAGATCAAGTTATAAATACTAAAAACTACAGGAAATTCATAATCAAAGACCCCACAATATCGAATGATAAATGCCGTAAGTGTCACAGTCAACCAGAGACCATACAACATATTACAGGTGCATGTACAACGCTCACACGGACTGACTATACTCATAGACACAATCAGGTGGCAAACATCATTCACCAAAAACTAGCAACCAAACATAAGCTCATACAAGACCAAGATATAATGACTCCTTATTACAATTATCTCCCACAAACTGTTTTAGAAAATACTACACATAAACTCTACTACGACCGCGCCATTTTAACCGACAGGACTGTTCACTACAATAGACCAGATATCATTCTCCAAGATAAAATTAATAGAGTTACATACCTGATAGATATTGCAGTCCCCAACACGCATAATTTGCAAAAGACAATAGGAGAAAAATTAAGTAAATATGCAGAACTTAAAGAAGAAGTAACAAGAATCTGGAGGCAAGAAAAAGTATATTTCGTACCTATAGTTATTTCCACTACAGGGGTTATACCCAACCATCTTCACAATAGCCTCAAATTAATAGACCTGAAAGATTCAATCTACATATCACTCCAAAAAGCTGCAATTTTGAATACCTGCAGAATAGTAAGAAAGTTCATGCAGATAGAGGAAAATGAAATTTCTCCTCATAACATCCCCTTTACACCAACTACACACACGCTACATTGACTTGGCTTGACCCGTTAATGTGGCTAAAAACTAGCTAGAGAGCTAAGCAATAATCAACGTTTTTTCAAAATAATAATAATAATATTCCACAACTATCACACAACGCCGTCTAGTCTCAAGCTAAGCAAAGCTTGTGTTATGAGTACTAGACAACTGATAAACATACTTATATATTTCTAAATACATACATATATAGATAAATTACACCCAGACACAGAACAAATGATCGTGCTCATCACACAAACATTTGTCCTGGGTGGGAATCGAACCCACGACCTCCGGCATAGCAGTTAGGGCCACTAACCACTAGACCAACAGGCCAGTCACTATAATAGCTCATACTCACCAGCGGCACGACGCGTCTGCAGTTACCTCTGCCGTTAGCAACATGCCGCTCGTGTGTATAAACTCTTAATAGTATAATTAAATTATCTATCTATCTTCGTTTTAAAGGGTTATTTTGCAATGATCAGCAATTTTTTTTTTGTTGACTATATCAAAGACAAAATTTGTCTAAAACACAACTCCAAAAATTGTATCATCAACACTTCAGCCGAAAGACGTCCACTGTTAGACACAGGCCTCCCCCAAGGGTGGCTATAACGATAGGTTCTGTAAGTCTCGCTTCCATCGAATTCCCACAACCCTCACTTAGTCATCGGTCCGCCTTGTGAAAGGCCTTCTAACGCTGCGTCTTTCAGTACTTGGTCGCCTCACAAGAACCTTTCGTCCCCATCGACCATCTGTTCTGCGAGTAATGCGCTATGCCCACTGGCACTTCCGTTTGGCAATTCTTCGGGCTATAAAGAGAAGGAAGAAAACATCAATAAAAAAGAATAATAAATAAGAGTCAATAGAGTGTATCGATTCTGTCTGATTTGTGAATCTGAGTTGTGATAATGGTTTATTTTTCAAAAACATGCCATTTTTTCCAGGTTTTATCAATCAAAGACAAGATTGTCTAAAAGACAACTCCTGAAAAGTTACGCGAGTAAAAATATGAACAGCTGTTGCATGTGTTTCAAATAATTTAGAGACATTTATTATGTTCAACCGCTTTTTAAAGCAACAACAGCAACAGCAGTTCAATTTGCGAGCTTTCACAACACTTTCCGGGAGCCTGTTCTATGTTTTTACGACTCGTATAGGTAGAAATTGCTTCCAAAGCTTTCTTAATGGAACCTGGAAACGTATTACCTAATACCTGGAAAAATAAGGGCTGGTCATTGAACAATAATCCTGTTTACATAAAACCCAAACCCGCATGTGCGAAACTGAAAAACACAAGCCAAACACTTTTATCACGTGACTTTATTTTACGACTTACAAAATATATTGCCACAGTCAGCATCTGAGCTGTCAACATCGACTGTTGACAGTGTGTCTGCTAGACAATATTACGTTGTTGATCAGCGCTGTACAATGCGTTCCAAATAAGAATAGGATCGATTTTTACGCCATGTTGTAACGTCTTAGCTGTCAAATAAAAGAAATTGAGTAAGGTGACCAAAACAATGTTTTTTTTTTTAATTAAATTTATTTACGAATCATGAACGAAATAGTTTAATCAGAATCCAGTTCTTCAGTTCTGTTTATCTCTGCGTCACTGTATAAAGTGTCTGAGTAGAAGCAAATAGAAGAAGAAGGAAGAAACTAACAATAAAAATAAGAAATTAGTTTTTTTAACGAATTATGACTTAGACAATATATTTAGCTAATTTAGAAGAAACAATAACGTTTTCCTTCATGTAGATTTAATTAAGACTGAGTAAAACAAAGTAAAAAATTGGGCAAGTGCGAGTCGGACTTGCGCCTTGGGGGTTCCGTACAAACTTACCTATTTAAAAAAATACTTTTTTGCAATTACTGCAAATTGCAAAGAAAGTTTTTTTTGTGACTTAACAATAAATTTTCTGTTTTCAGATTTATGATATCTGTATTATAAGACCTTGCTATTCCCTTGAGAGTGTCGAAATATACATTTATTGCGACATAAACGGTCGTATCTTTTTTTTTCGTTAACTCTGAAGTTTGGTTTTTTCACAGCTTTAAGAAACCGCAGACTTGAGTATATGGTTTTAATTTCAACTCGATATTTTTACGCATTTCTGAGATAAAAGGTCTTGACAGACAGACGGACGGACGGTTAAAAAACCGTTATTGATACGCAAATAAGTTTTCTTTGCAAACCGTACTTTTCAATCAAAATTTGACAGATTGCAGTCATTGACTTTCTTATTTTCATAAACGCATTTTACACGTGAACACGCTGTGTGGAACAGTTTTGAATTTCGAATACTTGTTTTGTCAAGTAGTAGACGTGTAAGTAATGCTAGTGACGTTTTACCCGTAATATGTAACCTAACCTAACATAACCTAACCGCGTACTGTACCTTCACAAATTACTTGACTAAATGAAACGTCACATTGTGATTGTGATGCTTAATTTAGTTGAGTTTCGTTTTAACATGACGCGCGGCACTCGGTGTATTCTCGTACTGGAGCCTTACCATGACATGTTGAAACATCAGGCGTGCTAGCGAGAAAGAAGGATGGAGCTATACACTCCATCTAGCTTCATCCGTTTAACAGTTCAGTTTAGGTTGTAAAACTACTGGCAGCTAAGAGATGACCAGTCTCAACTAAAAGCGCCCGTTCACGGACATGATGCATATATCAGCACCACTCAGTTCAACCATTTTGAAAGGAACCGAATGATCCAACACACGCGCCAGCATCAATGAGACATTTGAGTGAGCATGACAAGCTCTCAACTGCCATGCTCATTTATATCAAACAAGTCCAATAACACCTTGTACGATAAACAGTATGGTTTCACCAAAGAACGTTGTACAACTGACGCTGGGATCTCTGTGCTAAAACACATTTTTAATACGTGGGAAGAGGCACAAGGTGCAATAGGCATATTCTGCGACCTGTCTAAGGCGTTTGATTCTATGATTCATAAAACATTGATCTTCAAACTTGAGAATTACGAACTGGGCAAAGAAGCGTTAAGATTAAAATCTTATTTGAATAACAGATAGAAATTACTTCAAAAGTGTCAATTCGTTGGGATTAAAGGGGTACCCCAAGGTTCAATTTTAGGTCCTTTTTAGGGTTCCGTACCTCAAAAGACACTTTCGGCACGTGGAGTTAAGGTACATTTTAATTCGTTACGAGCGCAAGTACGCCCGGTAGGCAAATATGTTGAAGGTCACGTCCGTGCCGTGCAATGTTTTATGAACGTTATTTACGTTGTTAGTAGGTTTATATTCTCATGTTTTCTTTCGAAGAGTGAAATTTCTGTACTTTTACTATTACTTATATTCTGTGGTATCGGTAGTTAATTATACACTACAATAACCACACATCAATGATTTTCTGAAGGGAGAGAAGCCACAGCAAAATTATTTCCAGTTAATTGGTTTCATTGTCGTTAGCGCACCACGCTCGCGTGTGACGTCATCAACGTTGAGTGTTGCCTGTAATTAACTACAGCTCTGTAACTTCATGTCAAGTCAATAGAATAACACTTCACAATATATTTTATATCAGCTCTGAAATTCTGCTAGATTTTATTTGAAGCATCGCAAGTGGAGATAGATTAGCCACACGCTTCGAAGGAATTCAGAAGACATACCCTAGCAACTGTTGGACTGGAATCCGCAAGGAAAAAGAAAGCATGGCCGTCCCGGTCAAACCTGGCGTCACACCGTGTTGGGAGAAGTGGCGAGCAACGGAATGACGTGGAGCGAAGTGAAGCGTGAAGCTCAAGACCGTTCGCGATAGAGGATTACTGTGAACGCCCTCTGCCCCATTTGGGGGACATAAGAAAACAATAAAGTCATAAGACGTAAATGTTTTTGTGGAGTTTCTGATATCTATATTTTTTTTTTTTTTTGTATCTATTTTACCGCAGACATGATGGTCCGCGCCATTATTTACAGTGTTATTATTTATAAATTTGTTTCATTGGCATTCTGTCGTGCCCTCATCTTAACATTTACTTAAAAACTAAGCTTAAAATCTACGCGAATCCACCTCAGACTCAATTTTTTTTTTTTTTTTTTCGTTTTTTTATATTATTATTATGGATTTTTTTTCTTTCTTGTTTTGTCATCTTTTTTTTTTTTTTTTAATTGATATAAACCAGTGCTTGACTGCGATCCCACCTGATGGTAAGCGGAGATGCAATCATTGATGGTCAGGCGCACTAGTTTATTAAGAGCCTATTCACTCTAGCCTTGAAGACACCTATATTATAGTTGGACGGGAAATTGTTCCAGTCCTTCGATGTACGCGGTATAAACGACGAAGCGAAACGCTTAGTCCGGACCGTTGAAGTTTCAACAACGTAAGGATGGATACTCGCCGTTCGTCGGTTTGTCCGATGGTAGAAAGGAGATGGCGGAATCAAGTCATGCAATTCCCGCGCACACTCTCCAAAATGTAACCTGTAAAATACCGATAGGCTGGCTACTCTGCGCCTGTGCTCGAGGCTTTGTAGATTGGACTTAACCAAATCTGGATCCCCAATTAGCCTCTTCGCACGCCTTACCACTGAGTCCAATCTTATTATTTTGTTTTTTTTTTTATTTAAGTAATTGTTAAATTAGTAGGTAGGATAACTTTTTACTTATAATACGATAAAACTAAAAATTATAGACACATCACGCCTTCAATCCAACACCGCCATCAAACGAAACCCCTCAAAGAACCGCTCCCGTCGCTATCTGTTTGCTAAGCGCTACTTACAGATTACGTTATAAACAGTTACTTTGAAGAATCTCGCCCAGCGACGGTACTGGATATCTATATTTCATTGGTAGTAACTCAATGTGAAACGTTACTGGTAGGTTCGAATACTGACCATCCTGTTATTTAAAGTATACAACTTATGTGTGTGATGGCACAGTTAGAGCAGTGGTTCAGTGGTCGACTGTTGCACCTTGTGTCGCGGGTTCAATTCCCGCACGGAACAAATATTTCGACACCCGCATCGAACAAGGCAGTATCTCGGATTACAGCCCAACCAAAATTCAAACATAGCACTGTAATTTTTTGGTTAATTAAAAAAAAAACTGAATTAATATTACAACCTTTTTAGTTGCGGGCGTCGATTTATATGGCGTTGAGATAGTTGTTCCTGATCTGGGAGTCTTGTGTATGTGAACTTACATGTTTTTAAAAGCATCCACAATGCATGAGTTGTTTCTAGTGTAGAGCAACATTTTTGTTTTAAAAAAAAGAAGGAAAGAATAAGCCATTACTACTGGTTACTAACATGACTGGTCTGTTGGTCTAGTGGTCAGTGGCCCTGACTGCTATGCCGGAGGTCGTGGGTCCGATTTCCAGCCAGGGCAATGTTTGCATGTTGAGCACGATCATTTGTTCTGTGTCTGGATGTAGTCTATCTATTATTATGTATGTATTTAGAAATATATAAGCATGTATATCAGTTATCTAGTACTCATAACACGAGCTCTGGTTAGCTTAAGACTAGACGGCGTTATATGATAGTTGTGGAATATTATTATTATTATTTCAAATCTTTAACAAAGATAAATCATATAAAAAGTCAAATGTCGTCGTCGTTTTATATAATTTGAGAATGACTAACGACCTTGAAAAATCTACTACGAATAACTAAAATAAACGTTTTACTGGAAATAGTCCGAATGATAAACGACACCAAAATCTAGTTCAAGTCGAATACTATATTGACGAGGATGAGGCGGTCACTGACCTCAGCCCTAGTTTTGCTGAAGAATGTAGATTGGTAGATATTTTCTCACTCAACTACGGAAACGGATTGTAAATACTTGGTCTTTGTCATACAAGACCCATTATGTGATAATCAGCCTTATAATTTTATTTTATTTCTTTCCATTTAATTTAATTTCATTTCATTTCATTTCATTATTGCTTCCCCTACTGGAAATTAAACCTCCTCTTTAGAAGAGGGAATGGGCCGTAAAGCGCTGGATGTCTGACACCCCGCAATCGCTGAGTTGGCGACCCTTTCGGCTTTGATATGCTCAATGCAGCTGTATTATATTTCATGTTGTTGCTGACACTGTATTGCCGGCGTTAAAAAATTCTATACTATTTTAATCCATGCAATATAAAGTTACACGACGTACGAGCCATAAATTGTATTTAACTTATATTGGATCGCACTACATATTTTATAAATTATTGCTTTCAAAACAACCTCTGTAAAAACTTTATTTAATACTTTATGCACAAACCTACAGTGCCGGACTTAATGCCTTAGGCATTTTCTACCAGTCAACCTTAGGGTGATGCAGAGATAAATAGTGGTAGGTGCAATAAAAGAGAGAGAAAAGGCAAAAAACTTTGTATAACAGTGAAGTGACAAGTCGCAAGCTTACCGTTTACGTCACTACTCTTGACTACATCACGATATTGACTTATTATTTCACGTGATTAAAGTAACCTGTGCATTAAACATCAGTGTTTCATTATTTTGCGGGTTAAAACCATAAATAATTTATTTTATTTATTATGGCACACCAACAAATATTTTATACAGAAAAATTTACAAAAATAATAATAAATCATTTATTATCAGGCATCTTGACCCTTACAGACATACTTTACAGAGTAACATTTAAAGAGTAAATACAAGTTTTTCGTTAGTAAATAAGACTTAGGACTATGTTAGTAACACTTCACATTGCACTATGTTCACTTCGTGCTAATAAATAATGACCTTATTAATAATAAAATTATCATACCAAATTATTTCTCCTTTTTGTATAATATTTATATAAATATATATTACTTTTACAACTATCGTTAACGTTAACGTTAGGGGAAAAGACCAAAAAACGCGTTCGTAATTTACTCAAGCAATGTAATGCCTGAATTTTTTTACGAGATTTTCTTGGCTTTGAAATGTAAATAAAGATGTTAAGTAGTAGCTCTGAAGTAAATCCAGAGCTGTATTAAGATTAAGCTTCAAAGAAAGCTTTACGAATTTACAGCCACTGAAGGTATTATCAACGTTCAACCACGTAGATTTTCGGCAAGATTCGTAATCCGAAATCTACAATGTGGTCACATATCATTTAAGTTGCGAAGAGGCTAATCGGGGATCCAGATTTAGTCCAATCTACAAAGCCTCGAGCACAGGCGCAGGGTCGCCAGCCAATCGGTATTTTACAGGTTACATTTTGGAGAGTGTGCGTGGGAATTGGATGACTTGATTCCGCCATCTCCTTTCTACCATCGGACAACCCGACGAACGGCGAGTATCCACCCTTACGTTGTTGAAACTTCAACGGTCCGGACTAAGCGTTTCGCTTCGTCGTTTATACCGCGTATATCGAAGAACTGGAACAATTTGCCTGCTGCGGTCTTCCCGTCCAACTATAATTTAGGTGTCTTCAAGGCTAGAGTGAATAGGCTCTTAATAAACTAGTGCGCCTGACCATCAATGATTGCATCTCCGCTTACCATCAGGTGGGATCGCAGTCAAGCACTGGTTTATATCATTAAAAAAAAAAAAAAAGTTGTCCACAATTTATCTGGATGATGCATTTTATAGCCATTTTTATAGGTTTTCTATAACGCTGTGTCAACTACACTCAGTGTTTATTGAGTTTATCTTTTGGAGTCTGTTGTACTTTATTTAAAGGTAAGCGTGCAAAAGTGGTAGTGTTAAATATTAAATTAAAATTTAAAACACAAATGACTTTTCCCCAACTGGGTAGGAGCGAACAGTATGATCACATTTTTAATAATAATAATAATATTTATTTACTGTTAGCTTAAGTAAAAGAAATACAGTTATTATTTTAATCAACACAGCGCTATGTTAAGCCTGGAGGCGTACAAAAATGATGTGGAATTCTTGTTGATAATAATTATAATTTTTTCACTAAATTGGGTTAGTATAGACAATGGGCAAAGTACATAAAATACCAAATACGTAAAATTATATCGTCGATTCAAAGTATGTATAGTCGGTCTTACTCAGGCCTCCGCGAGCCCAGTGCGGGTAGGTAGATGTCTTCGAATTTTTGGTTCTAGAAAATGCCGGTTTCTTCACGATGTTTTTCTTCGCCGCTTCAAATTTCACAAAGTAATGCGCCTAGCTGGGCTTGAACCCACAACCTACAACTCGTAAGTCAAGACCTTGACCACTCGGCCACCACCATTCTTTGATTCAGTGTTTTTATCAAAATTGTAAAAAGATGCTATTCTTAGTTAACGCATAACAAAAAGAGTTAAATTACTTACTATGTATTATTTTAGGCTAGATTTTAATCAATCATTAAGAAATTTATCTATACATATAATAAAACAGTAAAATTCTTTTGTGATGGTATTAGTTGGCGCAAAAACTACTGAACCGATCCTGTTCAAATTTTGCATACACAATCCTTATAGGTCAGGGCAACTGATAGGCTATAAACTATCACGCTATTTGCTATGTGGGGTGAGCAATAATCCAAAATGTAGGTATTGAACGACATTTGCCGCGAGTTCAATTCCCAGCTACAGTTAAAAATTTTGACATTATTTTGTCTTATTTTTTTGTATTAAAATAACTTTTACCATTTTTTCAATATAAAATTGACATTTCTATTCGATATCTTCTAAATATTTTGTAAAAACTAATCAAAACACATAATAAAATCAAAGCGACGAGTAAAATCACGTACTATAATGTTACATTATTCCATTTAGCTGCAAATTTAACTTCTAAAACGAAAATCATCACGCTATCATCGTTAGGGAGCCAACCAGTCAATTATGACGTTTATATAAGAACGTCTATTTTATAGCGTATTCATCGAAGACCGCAGCACAGTGGTTTCGTAACTAGACTTTCATGTAATGTGAAGGTTTCATGTAATCTACGTATATAATATATCTGTAGAAATTTTTAGTGAAGTGCGTATTATTGATAAATGATAAATGATGATAAATGATAAATGATATTTATTTTGTAAGTAGGTTTAAAAAAACACTTTTACACGTCAATTTTTTTTTTGTCATTTTAAACTAGATGAGGCCGGTGTTTCCTAGCTGACTACCCTGAGAAGAAACACCGAAACAAACTCAGGGGTCAAAGTCTCTTTTAAAGTCCATACAGTTAATATGTAATGGTCAAATCACATGAGAACAGTGCAGATTTGTCTGAGATGGTCTTTTGAAGAAAGAACCATACAAATTTGAGTGGACCTGTCCAGTCAGTGCAAGCATTTGTCAGTATTCGCAAAGCTCAACCCAGGACTACTAAGGAGCTCAACGACTTGACGAACAATACCAAGGAAAGGACATTTGGGTAGGCCGCAGAATATACTCAAATTGCCAGACATACGTTAAAATTACTGAAAAGGAAAAAAAAAAGGCAATCAACATTGTTCTCACGTTCACAATAATAAAAGTAAATATATAATTTACAAAATGTAATTTACTTAATAAAGTAAATATTGATGTCAAAAATAAAAATAAATAAAGTCAAATTGCAAAATAAAAATAATCTACAATATCAAATTGTAAAATAATAATAATAATAAAGAGCACAATTGAAAATAAAAATAAAAGAGAAAAATAAGACAACAGTTGTAGTGCGTACTGGAGCAGGTCAATCCCAAGCCTTTTCGTCCTCAACATAGTCCTTTATAGAGTAAAAAGCCTTTTGACAAAGTTTTCGCTTTACAAATGTTTTGAATTTATTAAGGCTTAGTTGTTGAATGTGAATAGGAAGTTTATTATAGAAGTGTATACATTGGCATCTAAATGAGCCCCCTATTTTTTTTAGCCTGGTTGTAGGAACCACAAATTTGTGTTTGTTCCTAGTATTAAAATTATGGATATCACTGTATTTTTTAAACATTTTTATATTTTTTTGTGCATACAATATATTCTCGTAAATATACTGTGAAGGTACAGTCATAATATTGATATCTTTAAATTTATCTCTGAGGGAGTATCTGGGACTTAATCTATAAATCGAACGAATAGCCCTTTTTTGCAATACAAAAATTGTCTGGATATCGGCGGCATTTCCCCACAGTAGAATACCGTACGACATAACACTATGGAAATAGCTAAAGTAAACTAAACGGGCTGTCTCTACATCAGTTAAATTTCGAATTTGTCTTACAGCGTATGCTGCAGAGCTAAGTTTTTTTGATAATTTGTCTATATGTGGGCCCCACTGAAGTTTAGCATCCAGAGTTATGCCCAAGAACACTGTATTATCTTCAGGACTCAACTCTTTACCTTTTATTAGCACACTAGTTTCTACTTGCCTAACATGAGGCATGGTAAACTTAATACATTTCGTTTTTTTTTCATTAAGATGTAGGTTATTTACATCAAACCAGTGTACTATTTTTGAAAGTGCTATATTTATATCGTCAGTAACCGGCTGCTGACGTTTAAGTTTAAACAAAAGTGAAGTGTCGTCTGCAAACAACACTATATTATGGTTATTCTCTATGAGGTAAGGTAAGTCGTTTATATATATAAGAAACAAAAATGGGCCAAGAATTGAGCCCTGGGGGACACCCATTTTTACTACAGATCCGGGAGATCTTTTTCCGTTTACATCAACTCTCTGAATCCTTTTACTCAGATAAGATGTAAGAAGATCCAGGGAGGAGTCCCGGATTCCGTAATGGTGTAGTTTCCTGATCAATGTTTCGTGGAGAACGCAATCGAAGGCTTTTGACAAATCGCAAAAAATGCCCAGGGCATCGCATTTGTCTTCCCATGCATTATAAATATGTCCTAAAAGTTCAACACCAGCATCGGTTGTTGAACGACCCCTTGTAAAACCAAATTGTTTGGTGTGCAATAATTTAAGTCTGTTAAAAAATCTTTGTAGTTGCTCTAAAATAAGTTTTTCAAATACTTTACTAAAAGTGGGTAGTACTGAAATGGGTCTATAATTCGTGGGGTCAGATGTACTACCCGTTTTAAACAATGGAATTATTTTACTATTCTTCATTAGATCAGGAAACTCACCGCGATCAATACAATTATTAAAAATAAAAGCTAAAGAAGGAGCTACTATGTGGATTATAGACTTAACAACGTCCACAGAATTACCCCATAAATCTGCAGTCTTTTTTACATTCAAGGAGTTAAACGTCTTAATTATATCTACGTAAGTCACATGTTCGAAATTAAAAACAGAATCGCAAACATTAACATTTTCTTTAAGCAGAGACTCTGCAGCAGTGGGTGACGAGTTCAGAGATTTTGTTGTTGATATAGGAATCTCTGAAAAGAATTTCTCAAAAGCCGCGGCAACCTGTGAGTCTGATGTGATCACATTGTCATTAATTACAAGTTTATAGTCACTAGTTGGTCTTTTAGACCTTCCAGTTTCACTATTTATAACATTCCAAGTAGTTTTAATTATATTATTACTGTTTTTAATTTTGGAACTCAAATAACGCGATTTTGCTACAGAACAAATTTTTTTAAATAATTTTGAGTAATTTCGCACATATGAACTAAATTCAGCAGTATTAACAAGAACCCTTTCATCATACAGTTCGTAAAGCCGAGTTCTACTTTTATGAATACCGGTGGTAGCCCATTCACAGAATGAAACGTTACTATTAACCGAAATAGTCTTAGGTATAAAAGTAGAATTAAATTGATTACAGTACATGTTAAAGAAACCTTCATATTGGTGATTAAGATCATCATATGTAGACAAGTCTGGTAAATTATTGATGAGCTTAGTTTTAAAGGTTTCTAAACGACTTGCAGTTTTAGGGTTAACAGTGATATTCTTTTTGGCCACTATGTTTTTTTGGTTTTGAAAAGTAATTAACTGTCCACAATGATCAGAATCTAATAAATTTATAATTTCTTTGTGAGTTGGTACAACATCCGTATAAACATTATCTATGCATGTGGCAGTAGTAGGAGTTAATCTTGTGGGCTCCAAAAATAAGTTAACAAGATTGTAAGACTGAAATAGACTTAAAATTTTACTTCGTAAACCTGAGTTTTCTAATAAATTAACATTAAAATCACCACAAGTGATTATGTACTTGTTTGAATTGCAAATCTTGTGGAATACTTCATCCATTACCTTTTCGAAGCAGTCATACAATCCAGAAGGGGGTTTGTACACACTTAATATAATAAACTGCTCTAATTCAATACAGGCTATTTCAACTGACCGCTCAACAGATAGGCTCACAATATCCTTTCGTTCTTTGAACTTAAGGTTGTTGCTTACTAAAATTAATGAGCCACCACGTATGGCATCAATTCTACTAAATGAACTACCAACCTGGTGATTACTAAAATTGAAAATGAACTGATGGCTCTTAAGCCAATGTTCCGTTAAGCATAGAATATCAATATTATTGCAGTTAAGGAATAAGTCTACTTCTAAATCCTTGTTCATAAGTCCTTGAATATTTTGATGCACCAGGTTGATACTATTTAATGATTTTAAAACTTGATTGGAAATATTTTTATTCTTCAGTACATTCATGCTAGAGATTGTCTCTGTTGTCTCAATTTCTAATTTAAATTAATATTTATGTCAAGATTTGGTGCCAATTTATTGGCAAAATCATACAACATGTCATTGCGTTGCTCAACAGGAGCAATTTGTTTAGCCAAGTTCTTGGCTGAAATAAAAAAATAATATGATAGCGACACAGCTATCTGTCTCCTATAAAAGTTTGAAAGATAGTATCTATCTACAAAATAGCTATCTTTTGTCAAATAAAAATTAGTGCCAACATAATTGTTGATGTCAATGAGATGAAACTTATCATTATTTAATATCACATTGTACAATGTCATATTAATCTTATATCTAAAGCGATTTTCTTCCTGTGGCAAACTCTGGCTGTATGGGAATGTGAACATCACAATTTTTCTTACACACAAGTTATTCAAAGTCCTATAATATTCTAGTAATTCTCCTTTGTTCACATTACCCCTATTTCCAACCAAAATTAACAGTATTGCCTCCTGGTTAAATTTAAATTTAATTATCTTTTTCATTATATCAAATAAGGAACAGCCAGGCATACAGTTATTTATGATTGAGTGTCCCGGATATTCATTTGTCAAAAAGTGGCCTAAATCTTTGCCAATTTCATCAGAAAAAATAACTATTTCCTTATTTAGTGAAAAACAATTAGAAATTTCTACTGGCAAACTGACACTAGACCGGGATAAGGTGGTATCATCACATATTGACTAATTGATTAATTTTAGAAATCGATGTAGATAACTTTTATACATTTAAACTGTTGGAATTGGAACTTGATAATTGTCTTACTTAGGCTTTGTTTCATCGCAATGAAACAAAGCATATGAAAGACAAACGGTATGAAATCAAAGTTTTCGAGAAGTAAAATATGACACCATAAGCAATTCAGATACTCGCAACGCCATCTAAAGACTCAAAGTAGAAATAATGATGACAATGACGGTTGAACTTCATATTAAATTTGATAGATGGCATTGCCTATTTTACGTAATTTTCTGAGTGGCAGAAGAATGGCCATCGCCCACGTTTACAGTTATGGTTAAACTGGTGTAAGACGAAGGCATTTTTAACAATCCTACTGCTTATTTTTATTATTTTTTCCCATTATTGTAGCAAGCTAATTGACCGTGATTATTCAAGGGATACCATCCAAAGACGATAAAAGTAAATACCTATATGTATTTAATTATTCACTTTAAAATAACACGGCCACATTTTCGGAAGGGGTTACAGGGTACCTTGCGTTGGATGGTCCCCAGGTGGACCGATGACCTGGTGAGGGTCGCGGGAATCCGATGGATGAGAGGCTCACAGGACCGGTCATTATAGCGACACTTGGGGAGGTTTATGTCCAGCAGTGGACGTCTTTCGGCTGAAATAATAATGATGATGATGGCACCTTTTTTCTTTTTTTAAGGGTGGAAATCATCCAATGACTTCTCCCGCTCTGGTTGGAGCGGGAGGACGTGTCAATCTTTTACTGACTTTTTTTTTCCGGTGGGAAAATCATCTTATGACATCCCCCGCTCTTGGGCGGGGCGGGAGATAGTGTCAGAATCTTTTACTGACTAAAACTACACCTGTGTCGATCACTACGCGCTGTTGAGGATTGGGCTCGATCCGGTCAACTACAGGACGGCTAGCTACCTATTGCTCGACGTCCGGAAGCCCACGTCTACCGTGATTGGTAGTCGGGGTCGGAATCTCGGCTCGGCGTGAGGCCGTTCGTTCCCTAACGCGTGTGGCCTCCGCCTTCGCTAGCATTAAGGCTTTGCAGAAGGAGGCGAACGCCTGCCATTACTCCTCGCTCTGGATCAGAGCCCGGCGCGAGAGGTCACTGACGCCGATTACCTCCACGAGGACACGGCGGTGCTCCGCCCTTGCAGGGCACATCTCCACTGTGTCCTCCGGCATGATGGCACCTTGCGGATTAATAATGGTGTGTTTTATTATTTACAGTCACTGCTTCATATAAAACGGGATCGAATGTGTTTTTCTGATCACAGTTCGACAACGTATAATGTATCTCAGATTCCTTGCTGCCTTACGTCGATATCTGGACGTTACCTCTTTGCAATGAGTGGTGACCAACACTGTAACAACCCTCTAAGGGAGGCCAGTCTCAGGGATAACACTTATCGGCTGCTACATTTGTTAACCGTAATTTCATTGTTTTATGGATAAGCTCAGGACTGTTGTGGGTGTTTCGAACGGTTTCTGTTCTGGGTTCGGTTGAAAGTACCCTGATATTACCATTTTGTGAATCGCATGGAGGACTCGGTGTAGCATGCGGTGGAGGTCTATCCATCTTGAGTGAACTGCCGTGTCCTCATAGAGGCAATCGGTGTCAGTAATTTCTCGGTTTGGCCATCAATATGCGAGTTCGATTGAACGGGGATACACGCGCACAAGTTTTCGCCGTAGTTCATTCATAAGTTGGAGACTCTTAGGTAGTTCCCACTATGGAAAAATCATTTGTCTTATATACGGGGATATCAATTAAATACACACCAAAATATCCTAGGTAAATGAACAAGTAATTCTAACGCTTAAAATGATCAAACTGCAATAATCAATGCAAGCATGCTCTCGCAAATTCTTCATAAGTACTGTTGTGGAAGAAGATAGTTGATGATTTATTTATTTATTTATTTAATCCTTTATGCACAAATGTACAGCGGCGGACTTAATGCCTGCCGGATGATGATGGTAGTTTTGGGATTCACTTAAGGCTTTTCACTATCAGTGCACGTTATCCAGCTGAAGGTCGGTGTCCCGATTATGCTCCTTCGTTTACCTCTATCAAAGCTGTCTAACTGCTTAAACTCTTCAGTGAAAAGTTATTGAGGCGAAAATTGTTATGGGAAATAACTCTTTCGATCAATCTTGCAGCCCTAGCAGACATAGGCCCTAGAGGGCCCTATCCATTTGCTGAAATCTCTTTGAGTCGCGCGTAGCATACTACGCGCCGTCGATTCAGGACTGCTTTGACCAGACGGTCGTTCAGCACCACCGCAATCCCGTGTTTGCAATGGCTGGGAATTGCCTTGCGGCTTCCAACACACGGAGCGTCCCTTGCAGCGACCGCTGAGGAGTCAGGATGTCCTATCCCTCATAGTTTCAGCCACCTTCTTTGATCGTAGTGCGTCACTGAAGGAGGCTACTGGTTGTCATTTTCTCCACCAATCGCCCCCATAAGGACAAGGCGGCGCCGGCTCTCCGACCAAGCGGGACTGACTTCCACCGTATGCTCCATCGTATTCTCCGGGTGATTCGCACAACGGTGAGACCCGAGTGTTTCTTCCCGCTGAATTCGACACAGATACCTTCCGAAACACCCACAACCGGTGAGTCCTGCACAAAAAGAGGATGCCGTGACGCCTCTGTAGACACTTCTCAAAGACAGGCATTACCGCTGCGATTTGATTGTGGCGTGCTCACTGTGGCGAGGGGTTAAAATCATACAATGTTGTTTTACCAGAACATAAACCAGAAACATACATAAACTAATGACTTTTCCCTTGGGGTAGGCAGAAATGCCAACTGCTACGACCCATACTCTTTCTATTCATTGACGTTCATACATCTGGATCTGGACGAGTACATAACATGTTTCCTGAAGGTAATTTGTGTTTTTAACCGACTTCTAAAAAAGGAGGAGGTTCTCAATTCGGATATTTTTACCTTTAACCGTTTTATGTTAAAGTACAATAAATTATTGCGATGCTTTCGGAATGAATTTCAAGCACAGAGTGATTGTACAGTTTTACGAACTTAACGCAGACGAAGTCGCGGGCAACAGCTAGTTCTTAAATAATATAGGGGAAAAAAGTTAGATTCGTTTTAACAGCGAGTTAGTTTATTTATTCGAAAAACGAGTTCCAATATTATGATGAATCTTTAACGATATGAGACTTCGTTTTTTTTGTTGACTTTTATGTTTATTTACGGAGTTTTCACCATGTTCCTGCAATGTAACTGGTTTTCATCAACTTTTATTTTTTTCTGGTGTTTTAAAAGCGCTTTATTCTCTTCCTGATAAATTAGGTCCGGAAAACAGTTTTATTATTGTTCAGAAGTTTGTCTTTCACATAAATCAACTTTTTAGATAAGTAGTGTTGTTTTCGGCTTGGTTCTAATTTCAGGAAATTTCATTCTTTGTAATAGTAATTTCAGTAAATTAGTATTACAAAGAACGAATTGTTAAAGTTTAAAACTGAAATTGTTAAAATTATGTAATTGCCTTTGTTTAGGTAACAAACTGCCTCATCATCATCTTCCTGCCCTTGTCCCATCTTATTTGGGGTCGGCGCAACACGTTTTTTTCTTCCATTCTATCCTGTCAACCGTCATACTATCACTAACTTCCTTTTCTTTCATATCACAAAAGTCAACAAAAAAAGGAAGTCTCATATCGTTAAAGTTTGATCATAATATTGGAAGTCGTTTTTCGAATAAATAAACTAACATACTGCCTGAACAATGAAAATAAATATTTTTCTGAAAACAGTATCAAAAAGTCAGGAAATAGCTCTTCAAATATGGGTTTTAGGTTAGGCAGAATCTCGCTATGACTTTTGTAAACACGTAACCTTATGGTGGTGACGTCACATTTACTTACTTCTGGAATATTTGGTTGTGCGAAAGAGAACCCCGGGGCCCTAGAAAAAGGAAAAGAAGGGACATAGGAGTGGATTTTAGTCAGTAAAATTCTGACACGCCCTCCCGCCCCACTGAGAAGTCATTGGATGATTGCTAATTTTCAAGCCTTGATGAAATCGATAAAAAGAAAATACAACGTGTTCTTTGGATACATAATATCATCTAAAGATTAACTTCTGTAGTGACCCATATTACACGTGCCGATACAAACTTCTATTCAATTCTCATTGCCTTCATGGCTAATCTTAAACTACACTAATATTATAAAGAGGTAAAGTTTGTTGTTTTGTTTGTAGGATGTAATCTCTGGAAGTACTGGTCCGACTGCTAAAATTTTTTCACCGATAGAAAGCTGATTTATTCCTGAGTGACAAAGGCTATATTTTAATCTTGTGTTCATATAAATTTGCGAAATAACAATCGGCAACAGTTTCAGTATTTATAAACAATTATTTAACTTATTCAACTTTAGTTTGTTCTACATGTCGTGGCTCAACTGCAACGAAATGAACGTAAACAATAATTAAAATAATTTACTAGGTTTAAATATTTTACTGTTACTGCAATAGCTGATTCAATATTTTTAAACTTTTATTAATGTTAATTTTGTGTTGTAAAAACATACTTTTAGTTAATCTCGCCTATGTATATGTCGTGGCCTGATCTTAAAAATTGATCACTTCTTGATATGGACAACTAAAACTGGCCAGATCATTTATACGTTAAAGTTTGATGATATGTCAATCCTCGTTTGGCCATATCATTGATGTAGGATTTCAATAATAATAGAAAGTAGGCTACTACATTACTATTAGTAGTCACTAGTACTACTGCTACTACTAAACTACTCTATTACTAATATTCAATAGTACTTCTAATATTACTAAACCAAACTACACTACTACTAGTAGTGACTACTACTACATTACTACCGGTTGTCACTACTACTACTACTAGTAGTCACTACTAATATTAAACTATTACACTACTGCCAATAGTCACTACTACTACTATACTACTACTGATTGTCATTACTGCTAATACTACTACTAGTAGTCAGTAGTAGTAGTAGTACTACTACACTACTACTACTACTACACTACTACCAGTAGTCACGAGTACTACTATTAGTGTAGTAGTGATAGTATTACTAGTGATGTATATCACAAAAAAACCGTAACATATGGACATTCAATGAATCAAAATAAACTTTATAAACGATACAATGCACTGGAATGCTTTTTTTGAGGAACGAAATTAACAATACTGGAAATTAAATGTAATAAATACTTAATATTTCATCTTATTTGAAATGTAGATCGTTAAGTAAATCAAGTTTAAAACCCAGTTGTGGGTTAAGCTCGCCTATGTACATCAACTGTCCTATTTTTATTGTTAGTATAAAATTGTGTGTACAATAAAGAATAAAGAAAGAATAAAGAATAAAGAAAGTTTCTGTTGCCAAGATATTAGTAGAACTTTCGTATTATTCGAAGTCTTGAGGATTAATCAAATAGTCCCATTCATTGTTGGAACTTCTCTGAGAGATACGGATGAAAAGGTAATGTTTACAAATATATAAGCTTCAGGTTAGTCTGTCAGTAGTTCTGAAACTTTGCAAAATTAGTTTTAATCCTTAAGAACTTATAGTAAACTAAAGTCCGGTGTTGACCAAAGTAAGGTAGGACACTATAATGAAGCTCCCCATCTTCAATCTCCCTTGATAAGGTTATGTTAAGTTGTTCAGCTATTACATCTATACATATAATAAAACAGTAAAATTATTTTGCCATGGTATTAATTGGCGCAAAAACTACTGAACCGATCCTGTCCAAATTTTGCATACATAATCTTTATAGGTCAGGGCAACTTATAGGCTATAAATTATCACGCTATGTCCTATGGGGGGTGAGCAATAATCGAAAATGTAGGTATTGAACGACATTTGCCGCGAGTTCGATCCCCAGTTACAGGTAAAATTTTTGTTATTATTTTATCCTTTTTTTTGTAATAAAACTAACTTTTACCATTATTTCGAAACAAAATTGACATTTCTCTTCGATATCTTCTTAATAATTTGTAAAAACTAATCGAAACACATAATAAAATCAAAGCGGCGAGTAAAATCACGTACAGTAATATTACATTATTCCATTTAACTGCAAATTTAACTTCTAAAACGAAAATCATCACGCTATCATCGTTAGGGAGCCAACCAGTCAATTATGACGTTTATATAAGAACGTCTATTTTAAATTTTCATCATCGAAGACTGTAGCGCAGTGGTTTCGTATCTAGACTTGCGTATAATTTATAGGTTGTTCGAATCTCATGTGGCTCTCTTGCGAAATTTTTGGTTTTATTTTTTCACGGTAAATAAGATTTTTTTTATATATTTTTGCATACTTAAATTTTTTTATATATCTACACATAATATATCTTTAGAAGTTTTTAGTTGTGTGCGTATCACGCAAAATGTCGTCAAAGTCGATTTAGATGGCTTTTATACATTAAAATTCTGTGTTACTTGATACATTACTTAGGCTTTGTTTAATCGCAATGAAACAAAGCGTATGAAATACAAACGGTATGAATTTAAAGTTTTCAAGAAGTTAAATATGACACCACACGCAACTCGCAACGCCATCTAAAGACTCAAAGTAGAAAAAATGATGGCAATGAAAGTTGAACTTCATATTAAATTTGATAGATGGCATTGTGTATTTTAAAACTACTGGTGTTAGACGGAGGCATTTTTAACAACTTTTACTGTAACCAAAGGCGATAATAGTAAATAGGACTTTAAAATAACACGGCCAAATTTTCGGAAGGGATTACATGGTACTTTGGAGGTATGTGGAACAGAGTGTAAAGTACCGCAAACCTCCATTGAAAAGGGAGGATCCTCCGACCAGAGGGGTGTTATGTCTGGTGGGCTGCAACTGCCCGATAGATGATTTCGGGCTGTTCTATATGTTCTAATCGCGCGGAGAACTTTGATTGCGCGATTCAGGATTAGTTCTTATGTGACGCGATAGATGTCGCTACAGTACCTTGCATTGGTACCCCAGGTCGACCGATAACCTGGTGAGGATCGCGTAATCTGATGGATAGACCGGTCATTATGGCGACACTTGGGGAGACCTATGCCCAACAGTGGACGTCTTTCGGCTGAAATGATAATGATGATGATGGCACCTTTTTCTTTTTTTAAGGTTGGAAATCATCCAATGACTTTTCGCGCTCTGGTAGGAGCGAGAGGGCGTGTCAATCTTTTAATGACTAAATCCACACCTGTGTCCTTCAGTTGTTCTTTGCAACATCTCTTTGAGGAGCACGTGGATCACTACGCGCTGTTGACCACTGAGCTCAGTCCGGTCAACGACCGGACGGCCGGACGGCTAGCTACCCATCGCTCGACCCCAATCTCGGATTGGCGTGAGGACGTTCGTTACGCTTGCGGCCTCCTCCTTCGCTAGCATTACGGCTTTGCAGAAGGAGGCGACCGCCTGCCATTACTCCTCGCTCTGGATCTCGCCCAAACCAGAGCCCGGCGTGAGAGGTCACTGACGCCGATTGCCTCCACGAGGACAAAGTGGTGCTACGCCCTTGCGGGGCACACCTCCACTGTATGCTCCACTGTGTCCTCCGGGATGATGGCACCTTGCGGCCTGGTAATGGCGTGTTTTATTATTTACAGTCACGGCTTCATATAAAACGAAATCGAATGTGTTTTTCTGATCATAGTTCGACAACGTATGATGTATCTCAGATTCCTTGCAGCCTTACGTCGACATCTGGACGTTACCTTCTTGCAGTGAATGGTAACCAACACTGGAACAACCCCCTGAGGGAGGCCAATCTCAGGGATAATACTAATCGGCTGCTACATTTGTTTACCGTAATTTCATTGTTTTATGGATGCACAAGCTCAGGATTGTTGTGGGTGTTTCAAACGGTTACTTTTCCGGATTCGGTTGGAAGTAACCTGATATTACAATTTTGCGAATCGCCCGGAGGACCCAGTGTAGTATGTGGTGGAGGTCTATCCAGCTTGGGTGAACTGCCGTGTCCTCACAGAGGCAATCGGCGTCAGTAATTTCTCGGTTTGGCTATAAATATGCGAGTTCGATTGGACGGAAATACACACGCACAAGATGTCGCCGAAATTCATTCAAAAGTTGGAGACACTTCATAGGGTAGTTCGCACTATCAAAAAAACATTTGTGTGATATACGGGGACGTCAGTTGAATACACGCCAAAAAAAATACAGGTAAATGAACAAGTAACTCCCAAAATAATCAAACTGCAACAATCAGTGCAAGCATTCTCTCCCAAATTCTTCATAAGTACTGTTGTGGAGAAAGATAGTTGATTAAGATGGTAGTTTTTGGATTTACTTAAGACTTTGAACTATCAGTGCACGTTACCCAGCTGAAGGTTAGGGACACCAGTCCCAATTATGCTCAAACAAACTGCCTAAACGAAAGCTGTCTAACTGCTTAAACTCTTCAGTGACACATTATTGAGGCGAAAATTGTTATGGGAGGTAACTCTTTTGAATGATCTCGCAGTCCTACGAGACATCAGCCCTAGAGGGACCTATCCATTTACTGACATCTCTTTGAGTCGTGCGTAGAATACTACGCGCCGTCGCTTCAGGATTGTTTTGACCAGACGGCCGGACGGCACCACCGCAGTCCCGTGTTCGCAATGGCTGGGAACCCACCTTCTTTGATCGTAGTCCTTCACTGAAGGAGGCTACTGGTTGACATTTTCTCCACCAATTGCCCCCACGAGGACATGGTGGCGCCAGCGTTCCGACCAAACGGGACTGACTTCCACCGTATACTCCATCGTATTCTCTGGACGATCTGCATAATGGTGAGATCTGAGTGTTTCTTCCCGCAGAATTCAATACAGATACCTTCCGGAATATCCACATCAGGTGAGTCCTGCATAAAGAAAGGATGTCGTGACGCCTCTGTCGTCACTCCTCAAAGACTAATGCCTGTCTTTGAGGAGTGACGACCGGTGCGATTGTGACGTGCTCACTGTGGCGAGGGTTTAAAATCATACAATGTTGTTTTATCAGAACATAAACCAGAAACATACATAAACTAATGTCTTTTGCATTCGTTTATGTATGTTTGTTCCTTGGGGTAGGCAGAAATGCCAACTGCTATGACCCATACATACTCTTTCTATTTATTGACTTTATATTGTTCATGCATCTGGATCTGGACGAGTATATAACATGTTTCCTGAAGGTAATTTGCGTTTTGACCTTTAACCGTTTTATGTTAAAGTACAATAAATAATTGCGATGCTTTCGGAATACGCGGTTTTCAGAATGAATTGCAAGCACAGAATGATTGTACAGTTTTACTAAGTTAACGCGGACGAAGTCGCGGGCAACAGCTAGTTATAATATAACAATATAGCATTTAGGTCATTTTTTGAAGTGAATTCAACCTTTTTAGAATGCAAAAAAAAAATACTCAACTAAAATTTAAAAAACGAAAATGAGGGTTATTACGATGTATTTTTCGCCTATCACACACTCACATAAAAGTAATTAAGGATAGTATCACTGAAACCCAAAATTATTTAGGTTCATGGAGCGCTGTTTCAGAACTAATAACTTAAAAAGATCAATCTTCTA
The DNA here is from genome assembly GCA_949316375.1 of Mythimna vitellina. Taxonomy (NCBI): domain Eukaryota; kingdom Metazoa; phylum Arthropoda; class Insecta; order Lepidoptera; family Noctuidae; genus Mythimna; species Mythimna vitellina. Next base: position 6,671,039 of record OX438703.1, on the reverse strand, counting down.
AGTTTTCGAAAAAAAAGATACGGCCATTTAAGTCGCAAAAAACGTATATTTCGACACTCTCAAGGGAATCAAAATTCATAGAATACTTCCCGCTGACCTAGAATCCTGAAAATTGGGATAAAGCGAGGTCATATAGCACAAGTACAGGAAAAAAACTGAAAACTGTTTTTTAGTTACGTCACAAATAAAACTTATTTTGCGATCCGGAAAAAATTTCGTAACTCAATTCGGGAATTGAACTGTTTTCATAGGTAACTCTGTTTTCGCACTTGTGCAGAAAAGTGCAGCAACTTGCCCCCGCCACAATTTACTCCCTGGCTGGTCCCCACGGAGCCCCCACGGGTTCCCGGTCAACCTCTGTTTATTCATTTCTTTGCGATTATTTAAAAACACCGTTTGATACATCTATAAATTGATTAATGCAGCACTTTGTTCCATAACATCCTTTCCTGCGGCTCGGGCAAATTTCGCCTCGGTCACAATGAAAACACTTTTTCCACTTGTACCAAAATATACTATATCTCGTTCCATCCATCTTCCACTTAACTTTTAATAAATAGGTAAGTGACATGTGTCGCGTCGGTGACGAGTAACTGACGCTGTGTGACATCACTCGCTAAATGGATCACTTGTCGCTACCCCGGGTCGGGTATCTTGCGCTATTTACATGTATAATATATGTATCACACCCTTTGAGCGGATGACAGATGTTCACATGGATCTATAGGTTTGACGCATATGCCAGACTCGGTCGAGAAGAGTTTCTTGTGTAAAATGTGAATACCTTCACAAAGTCTTAATTCAAATGATAAATGATATTTATTTTGTAAGTAGGTTTAAAAAAACACTTTTACACGTTTTTTTTTCTTTTTTATTGGGTGGGAAAATCATCTTATGACAAATCCCGCTCTTAGGCGGAGCGGGAGATAGTCTCAGACTTTTACTGACTAAAAACCCACTCCTGTTCCTTCGTTGCCTTCGTCCCAAGGCCCGGGTTTCGCTTTCACACTACCCGTGGCCCCAGTAGGCTTCGACCCAGCTGGGCCCCTACGATTTGCTGACATCTCCTTGAGGCGCGCGTGGAACAGTACGCGCCGTCGACGACTTGGGCTCGGTCCGGACGGTTACCGGACGATCGGACGGACCCATTGCTCGCCGTCCGCAAGCCCGCACCTACGGTGGCCGGAAATCGGGATCGGAATCTTGGCGGCGGTTGGAGCGTAAGGACCGTTGCCTCACGCGATCGGCCGCCTCCTTTGCTAGCATTACTGCTTCGCAGAAGGAGGCGACCGCCTGCCACTCCTCCTCGCACCGGACAATGACCTGAACCAAGGCCCGGCGCGAGAGATCGCCGCCGCCGATTGCCCCCACGAGAACACGGCGTTGCTCTGCCCAAGCAGAGCACACCTCCACCGTGTGCTCTACCGTGTCCTCCGGACACTTTTACACATCAATTTTATTTTACGTCTTTTTTAACTAGATGAGACCGGTGTTTCCTAGCTGACTACCCTAAGAAGAAACACCGAAACAAACTCAGGGGTCAAAGTCTCTTTTAAAGTCCATACACTTAATATGTAATGGTCAAATCACATGAGAACCATGCAGATTTGTCTGAGACGGTCTTTTGAAGAAAGAACCATACAGATTTGAGTGGACCTGTCCAGTCAATGCAAGCATTTGTAAGTATTCGTAAAGCTCAACCCAGGACTACTAAGGAGTACAACGACTTGACGAAAAATACCAAGGAAAGGACATTTGGGTTATTAAAGGACAATTTAACCCTTATAGGTACAATATTTGTGAAAACACTATTCAAAATACAATTAAAAATCAGTACCAAGACTCAATTTTTAAATTACACTATCTATAGGAATTGTACAATTTTTTAATGAAAAATACTTTGAGGCAAGCGACCAGCATGTCAATTCAAAGAGAGACAAAATTACTTTGAATTTTCTATTGTTCCCAAAGTTTACCTCAATGAAATCAAAATGGTCAGTTTTGCTTTTGAAATCTGCTATAGAATGTCTTGTAAATATGAGAGCTTTCAGAAAATATCAAATAAGTGGTTTTAAAAAAGAAATAACATCCATAAATCCCCAGTATAATTAACAAACTTCAAAGTTTTATAACCGCCACTTTCAGAACTAAACTAGAATAAAAACCTAACTTCTTTAACTGCAAATGGTCCAACTACAGTTTTCTTAACAGACGTTCTGTTCTATTTACTTGACTAGGCTAAATTTATTTGGGTAACGTCGCTGAGAAAAATGTCTTCAAGTTGCAGCATCAAACTGCCTAGGCGGTCGCCTCTTTCTGCGAAGCAGTAATGCTAGCAAAGGAGGAGGCCGCGCCCCAGCCAGCTCTGCAGCTCTGGGTTGATAATTTCAAAGTAAAATGAAATGTAATAAATGAATTTTTCAAAATGTTTTACACGTTTAAAGTGAACAATATTCAACGGATATCGACCGGGGGCGGTAGGCACCGGGACAGTCATAGAAATAATTTTGGCGATGACTACACTCCCCGTGGACATTTGAGTAGGTTAGAAAGAGTGTCAGACTTTTACTGACTAAAACCCACCTGTGTTCTTTCAGTTGTCACGGTGATTCTTTCAACAATCTGGCAGCCCTAAGAAATTAATGCTCTTTAAGATTTTTGGAGTTCTTTTGTTTCGTTTTCCTTAAATTTTTATTTTTTTGGAGCTCTATTTTTGTAGGATATTTTATATGAAGTAGATCATTGTTGATTTTCTGTTTACTTGTTTTATTTTATGCCTACGAGAAAAGAAAATAAAGCGAAACTGTGCCAGTTTTTTGCGACAGCAATAACAAAAATACCTTACCTACATAACAAGTTGAATAACTTGATTATACGACGGAAAATGATCAAAATTCCTGTCACGAAACATCGAACATGGCTTCATAGATTCCAAGAGTTAGAATCAAATTCCCCGTCTATCATGCTGGTTGAAAATATTTTACGTTTGCCGCAGCAGTGAGTCAACGCAACGTAACATATCACTGACATGTTTCACAGATTTTTTCATATCTTTATTTCTTCTATTTGTACTTCTAACACTCTATTTAAAAAAATATTTAAAATGGCTACTAAAGTTACTCAATTAATATAACGGTGTCAAAATGTAATCCGAGATACAAGCTACCACCTAGTTGAGATAGAAATAGTCCCAAGCTATGTACAAGTATTACAAAACGTTAGCCATTATTAAATTGTGCATTATCCTTTTCCAATTTTGTAATATATGTGTGTTTATATAATTTACTAAATAAATTTACTTTTATTATTCCGTTTATTTATTCATATTTATTTTCATATAAATTGTTTTTTTAAATATGTCAACAATTTTTTTTTATGTCATTTATAAATATATCATTAATATTATAACAATCACTAAATGGTTAAAAACGTAATAAATGTTTTACAAACTACGCACTTTTAAATCTCTCCCACATTAATACCTAGGTTACGGTAACAAGGTACTGTTACAGGCTATGGTAATAGCCTAGGTATTAACTTGGCTCAGCCTGTAGTATGGCTATGTACAGACATTTCCATTGAAACCATAGGCTGAGCCAAGTTTTTCTGTCTAGTTTTTGAACAATAGAAACTTTTTTACTCCTACGTAATTTAGCGTACTATCATTTTGTTTGTTACGTTCCAAAAACCCTATAACAACAACACATTTTATCTCTTCTAAAAAAGGAAGCACAATATTGGCAAAGAAATAATAAACTTATTAAGGTTTATTCGTCTCCAGCCAACCAAATATCGCTTTAATGTCTTTCTGAATTTTGTCACCTTGCCAAATTAATTTGTTACGAAAAATATTATTCTTCGTAATTTTGCAAGTTGGAGCTCACTTAAAAGTTGACCTTTGGAATAAAAAGAATGAACCGACATTTTTTTATAGGCTTGTGCTTAACGACAACCTCACATGATGGTGACTGGTGAGTGATGGTGAGTGATGAGTGTGTGATGATGTGTGACTGATCTGATTTTACACTGAAGGGTCAATAATAATTAGAACAAAAAGATTTAAAAAGACAAATAAGGCGAACTACTAAAAGTAAAAGTAACGTAAAACATCTAACAAATGAATTTATCGCACTCTTTCTACATCAACATTTTCTACAAACAAAATCATAGCTGTTTCATTAGAATCAATTAATAGCTTGAAATACTAAATACAGGTAATATTAGAGTTCAAATAGGTTTTTAATTAAATTAGGTCAAACAAACGCCAATATAATACATTTAAAATGCGTTCATCATCATCATTTTAGCTGAAAGACGTCCATTGTTTGACATAGGCCAAGTGTCGCCATAATGACCCGTCCTGTGCGTCTTGCATTCATCGGATTCCCGAAGGAAGGCCTTCCGATGCTGCGTCTTTCGGTACATGGTCCCCATTCCAGAACCTTTGAAATGCGTTATAAAATTTTAATCATTAAAAAATATGAATCCACTAATCCATAAACTAGTATTAACTGTACGAGTATCACAAGAACCAGTGTCTTCGCCATGTCAGAAATACTCTATTACTGTGTACAAAAGAAATATTATTATTTATATATACAAATAATTAGCATAGCATAGCATAGTCGGTCTAATAATGTTCCCACTGTTGGGACTCAGGCCTCATCTCTAGGAGAGGGAATGGGCCGTAATCCACCACGCGGGCCCAGTGCGGGTTGGTGGATGTCACATGTCTTCGAATTTTTGGTTCTAAGACATGCCGGTTTCCTCACGATGTTTTCCTTCACCGTTTTGGGAGCAGTGGTGATGAAATAGATTACACAAAGTAATGCGCCTGGCTGGGTTTGAACACGCAACCTACAGCTCGTAAGTCGGGGCCGTTACCACTCGGCCACCACTGCTCTACAAATAATTATTTAAGTAGAATTAAATATTTTTTGTGAAGTGAGTGTGTTTTGATTTGCGTAGGTGAAGTTATAAATATTTATGTGTCTGAAATAGTTTTCGATTTCGTCGTAATTTTATTTGAGTCATTGGTAATTATTGTTTTTTTTTTGTTCTAGGTTAGTGAATTGCCGATTGTTCGTGCTCGTGCTGCTCAGCTTTGCCACCGAGTACACGCACGCACAGCAACATCACAGAGAGCACCAGGGACCACAAACCTGCGGCGGACATTTAAAGCAACGAGTGGGCACGATCACAACACCAAACTTCCCCAACCCTTTCCCCGTCCCGATCAAGTGTAAATGGATAATAGAGCACGACATAGTGAATGGGACTATATCGATATACTTCACTCAGCAGTACACTACCACTGGGTTGACCTTCACTGAGTATATGTATTATGACGAGTCTTACAAGTTGGGCGAGAGGAGAGCGCTCACTGTCACCGATGACAACATCGCCAGGATCAAGTGGCTACAGGTATGTTTCCTTTTCAAGTTGATCATTATGTAAAACAATTAAGGTTACTTATTCTTCTATAATTTTGCCAATCAATGAGCAGTGATGGTTTTTGTACTATTAGGATGCGTGTGGCTGTGGTGGGTATCTACTCAAAAGTTACTTTTGTGAAACTATAGCTTTTGATTCAAAATAACCTGCATCATGTTCACTAACGCTTAAAACCATGGCCTTGAGAAATATCATCCCACCTATATTTTGAGTAGCAAAATTTGCTTTAAAAATGCTATCATTGCACATTAAAATATTGTTATAGATAGAAAGTTTATTTGAACTTCACACACAAATTATTTTAATAAGTTGTATGTGAAGTATAAAAAAAATAATTAAAAAAAAACAACATTCACAAATAAAAAAACAATTAATCAAAGATCCATGCGAAGCCAAAAAAGGCACCTGCCTCAGCATATGCTACAATATTTAAACAATAAATAACGTAGCACTGGTATTGTAGCAGAGCCCACTGTGATGCCACGAAGTATAGCAGTGAGTACAGCAGTAAAGCAGAAGACTTTAATACTAATTGTAAGTACAAACAGAATTATCAATAGACAATATATTCAGCAATTGCTTACTATTATACACACAACTTGAAAACCTATTCCTACTAGTGCGGAAAAGTGCGCGAGGTTGCCCGCCACAATTTATTATATTTATCGCATCAAGCTGAGAGCCCAGCAGCCCTACGAGTCGCGCTTCAACCACAGTTTATTTCTTCGTAAGTGTATTGAAAAACAACGTGTGACACATGAGGAAAGTCACTGCAGTACTCAGCTCCATAAGACCCTCACCTGTGGCTCGGGCGAATTCCGCTTTAGTCACAATTTTTTTCACTTGTATCAAAATTTAACTACCATTTCAGTTACCAGAAACAAAGACAACTACATATTTTTAAAAAATGGTATATAAAAAATATTCATCTAGTTCGTCTTGCGCTTGGCATTTTTTGTTCTTTAAGTTTACGACTTCCAATACCGACTTCCTTTCGCTTCTATTTTTATTTTACTGGTTTTGTTTACACAGGCATAAGTTGAATATTTTATCTATCGCCCGACTCTTGCAAGATTTTGTAGAAGGTATTTGCGGGAAGTGAAATTCGTATTAGATCGAGATTGGGTCGTGTGATTTTTTTTGATCGTAAATCTACACAACAAAAATGAAAATCCTACATTACGAAATGAAAAAAAAATACGACGATGTTCCCGAAACTTAATTATACTTTCCCTGAAGCGATTTCTTTATTTTATCTAAAATAAGGACCCTTTTGTACAGACTGCTACAATCTTTCACAAATTAAATTTTCTCAAAATAGAACGACGATTTTTCTTCAGAACGGTGATTTTAAGCAAAGCGATTTTTGGTATTTAGTTATTCATTTCAGTTTTTCTTTAATATTGCTGTTTGGATGTGACAGGGGTCTAGTGACCCGATCCTCTGTCAGTTAACTGAACAAGAAGGTGATTGTGATGGACGCAGTCGGCGATAAAAAGCAGAATCAAACTTAAAATTGTTATAGTTTCCATGGTTGAGCTTACATAACTTTAAAAAAAAAACGGCCAAGTGCGTGTTGGACTCGCGCAATAAGTGTTCTGTGCCGTTGGTCGCAAAAAGTGGCGGAAAAAAAAACACGTCTGTTGAATGATGGTAGCCTCCATAAAGATTTATTTTATTCTATTTTTGGCATTTGTTGTTATAGTGGCAACAGAAATACATCAGCTGTGATTTTTTTTTTTATTGATATAAACCAGTGCTTGACTGCGATCCCACCTGATGGTAAGTAGAGATGCAATCATTGATGGTGAGGCGCATTAGTTTATTAAGAGCCTATTCACTCTAGCCTTGAAGACACCTAAATTATACTTGGACGAGAATACCGCAGCAGGCAAATTGTTCCAGTCCTTCGATGTACGCGGTATAAATTTCAACTGTCTAGCTGTCACGGTTCATTAGATATAGCCTGGTGATAGACGGACAGACAGACAGACAGACGGACAGACAGCGGAGTCTTAGTAATATGGTCAATTTTTACTCTTTTGGGCACAGACTACTAGGCGTTCTTGCAAAGGTCCGACAGTACTTCATACCGGGACAGCTTCTAATGTTATACAAAGAACAGGTCCGATCATGTGTGGAGTACTGCTGTCACATGTGGGCTGGTGCTGCAAAATGCCACCTAGCAGCTTTGGACTTATTGGAAAGGAGTGCGAAAAGGCTAATTGGGGATCCAGATTTGGTTAATTCCAACTTACAAAGCCTCGAGCACAGGCGTAGGGTAGCCAGCCTATCGGTATTTTACAGGTTGCATTTTGGAGAGTGTTCGCGGGAATTGCATGAGTTGATTCCGCCATCTCCTTTCTACCATAGAACAACCGAAGTACGGCAGGTATCTACCTTCACGTTGTTGAAACTTCAACGGTCCAGACTAAGCGTTTCGCTTCGTCGTTTATACCGCGTACATCGAAGGACTGGAACAATTTACCTGCCGCGGCCTTCGCGTCCAACTATAATTTAGGTGTCTTCAAGGCTAGAGTGAATAGGCTCTTAATAAACTAGTGCGTCTCACCATCACTGCTTACTAAAGGGTGGGATCGCAGTCAAGCACTGGTTTATACAATAAAAAAAATATATAAAGCAGTAATCCATGATATTGATTATAAAGACAAAGTTTGTATGGAGGAACCTACTTTCACGCGAGCGAAGCCGGTAGCAGAAGCTATTTAGGTTATAATTTATTATTATTATAGGTGTATTATACAACAATTTATTATCCCGCGTGGCTTGTTGACTACCAAAACATGATGTGAATATTCAATTAACTCATGCCAAAATATAGCTATCTGCTATTAAATCGAATTCTGATAAAAATAAACTTCGCAGCTGGTTTCCCGAGAATTTTAAGCCAGCTGTCGGTTACTGGAACTGACAAATAAATACTCAATGGAACGTGAGGCACGTTCACGGCTACGCTTCAGCTGCGTTGTGAACTGTTGGTTACAAACAGTCAAAATTATATCAACTTGTACCTCATTTCGTTTTATATAATTTTAATGAAAGTTCATCCTGATCATTAAAATGTAAGTTGGATTCAGAGTTTTGTTAAATGCAGCCAGTATTATACATAGTCTGAAAAATCTGGAAAACTGTAAATTTGTAGTTACGTCATAAAAAAACGTCACAAAAAATATATTTTTTGCGATTCGGAAACATGTTCGTAACTCAATTCGGGAATTGAACTGTTTTCATAGGTAATTTTGTACGCAACCCTCAGTGAGCGAGTCCGACTCGCACTTGCTCGGTTTTTATCTTTGTAATGTTCCTAGGTTCGCTTTTGATCAGTACCTCACCTGATGGTAAGCTATGAAACGGCCCACGATGGAGCACGCTTGGCTAAGAGTAACCTACTTACTCATGACATCTATAACTATTAAATAATTAATAAATGTTCTGTAAATAAATTGAAATTAAATAATATAGGCTAAAATTAAAGCTAAACCCAGCCAAACACAGAACTTGAAAACTAACATAACAAAACAAATTTAAACCAAAATATTCATTTGTATTTCCTAACTCCGGCCACCAGCGGCTCCCCCTATCTAATAAGATAAAGAAGTTACACAATTATGCAAATCTGGTATCTACATACAATGCCACCCTCCCAGTCTCTCCCATTGGAATGAATGTCAAATGGAATCCAGAAACTTTATTCCGAGTTCTTTCAAAATATTTTAATTCAATGTGTTATGAAAAAGCAAAAAGCAATGAAAATTTCTAGAGAAGGCTTTTGCCAAGGGATACACAGAACTCTGAGTTATATAAAAAAAAATACAAAAAAGAAAAATAACCAACTTCACTAAAGAAAACACTAAAAGGGTCAAAATAACTTTAATTTCGGAAGTCAGTGTTAAGTAAGAAACAAACAATACCGAGACACACCGACTTCCGAAATTAAAGTAATTTTGATCCTTTTAGTGTATCTCTTAGTGAAGTCGGTTATTTCTTTTTTGTAAAAAGTTTTTGATTTCACAACATTTTAGTTGCGATACACTTATAACCAGAGTGCCAAAGTGTCTAATGACAATTCCAATTTAGCCAAACACTGCTAGGATGATGTGGGAAGATGGCCATATAAATTCAGATAACCCTATCGTGTTTGAGCTTTTTGGAATGGTTTTGATGAGTATTAATTATATAGGTAGGTATATACCGCGCTATAAAAAGCTTGCTTTAAAAAAAAAAACATTTAATACTTGTTATGACGTAAGTATACAAAGAATACGAAAGAATTTTCCAAAATTCGCCCATAAGGGGATGAAACGGGGATCTAAAGTTTTTATGGAGATAAACTTTCATTCACGCGGGTGAAGCCCCTGGCAGAAGTTGGTTGAAGATAAGCAGCTTGTACGAAAATAATTCAAAGAAATATAACACTGTTTCTCTCGTTCTAGGTGAAGAAAAAGAGAGTGTTAGACCTTTACTTCGGCATCGGTCTTGAAAGACCGTCAATCATGCCGACATCTCTTTGAGGCACACGTGGAACACAACGTACCATCAACCCGGGCTTGGTTCTAATTGGATGGCAGCTCGCTATGCAATTAGAAACCACTACTCGCCGTTTATAACCCCGTACCTACTGTGGTTGACTCACTATTGTAATATCGAAAAGAGATCGCATGAGTTAAGTTTTTTATAGCTAAAGAACTGGCTTATTATTATTATATTATTACTTTTAAGGATTTTGCAGTTCTAGAATAGGTTTTAAAATTGAGTAGAACAAAGCAATGTCCAGTTTTTTCATCATCATCATTTCAGTTGAAAGACGTGCACTGTTGGACATAAACCTCCCCCAAATGTCGCCACAATGACCGGTCCTGTGCGTCTCGCATCCATCGGATTCCCGCGATCCTCACCAGGTCATCGGTCCATCTTGTGGACTTCCAACGCTACGTCTTCCGGTACGTGGTCGCCATTCCAGAACCTTTCGTCCCCATCGACCATCTGTTCTGCGAGCAATGTGTCCCGACCACTGCCACTTAAGTTTGGCGATTCTTCGGGCTATGTCCGTAACCTTGGTTCTCCTTCGAATATCATCATTTCTGACGCCAGTTTTATCACTATATTATTATCATCATCACAGAGATCGTTTATTCGTCGTTAATTTATTTCTGGATGAACGAGACAAGAAAAATTGCTCCAAAGTGTCCTATGCAATAAAAGATGGTGGCAACCGCGAAAGGTTCATCGTGACCGACAAAGTGGATGGGAAAAAACCGTCGTGGCCGCAGCCCAATACGTTGGTTTGACCAGATCCGCACCGCTCTTGACTCTACGCTATACTATATATATACCCTTCACACCACCAGAGACAGAAACAGATGAAGGAATATCGTTCGTATGAAAGTGGTGAAGCAGGTCATGACCCTCAGCATTGACGCAAGGAGGAGAAGTGTCCACCGCTAGCATCACACTTTAAGATTTAATGCCTCAAGCCTTGCCACGAGGTCTTAATACGATTTATTTGACGACCTAAACTAAACTGTTGTTTCTCGCTCGCACGCTTGGCATTTTAACATGTCATGATAAGGCCCTAGTCCCCTTAGCTAAGTTACGACTGTTTCGTTTCAATTATCTTGCGTCGAACGCCTCGAGTAGGCCACGCCTCCGATTACTTTGTTCTGATCACGTGACTGAGCGTTGAGATGACGTCAGATGATAATGAGTAACTTGGCTAGAAGATTGTTATATGTATATTCAAGGGATTTAAAAAATCTCGTCGATCAATAAGTCTAACAACTCAGTTTTAACCTACATTTGCAGCATATTACATCTAGTTTAAACGAGAAAAGTTTATGTGATATGAAAATTGTAATAATTATATTATTTGTTGGTCAGACTTGGCGATGAGATGCATTCAAAATATGTTGCAAACGACACGTTTACGCTTATTAATCTTTTTTTTTTAAGTTATTTTGAATTCTTAGGGTAAAGAAATAGCGATTAATATTGCTTGATAATTTAATATTGGTTATGCTGCTTTATTTAGACAGTGACCGAGAGCTCATGTTTTATCTCTTAAATTAGTCGTGATCGCATATCGGTGAGCATATTTTGTGGATGTTTTATGCTTTTGAAAGAGAGCACTCAGTTTTGGTTGGAGTGATGACAAAAATGGTATAGCATGGTTATTTGTGTTTTTTTGGGTTATAGTTTAGCAGTCAGTCTGTCAGACAAAAAATCCCATTGTTATCGGCTCTGGGTTACTTTGTGCCATTCTAAAATGGTTGGACATGACATACCGCCATCTTTATCAAGGACTGCCGCGACCAAGTCTTCGATTTCTGAGCAAAAATTTTGTGTGTTAACGGACCCACCACCCGATCGGCATGCGGTAAAAATGTCCATTGTCCAGCCTGAAACAATAATGAACTTTTATTGTTTCAGGTAATTGATTAAGCTCATAATTATACTGCGCATACCTATTTACCAGGTAACAAACAATCATTAGCAGCCTAAAAATACTCAATGAAAGATTATTTGCATTATTTTGTTTTTTTTAAATATTATTTATTGTTTGTCACAGGTGGAGGTTTTAATTCATACAATTTCATTAGAGTCACTGCAACATACCCATGAGGTGTACAATATTTTTGCCATGACAATTAGTATTATTACATAAAATTTATATTTCATATCCATCATTATCAATAAAATTAGTCAACATAGTAAAAATCCAATTTCATAGTCACACAATCACAATTTACATTTATTTCATTCGTGTTTATCATTTAAGAAGTCATTGATCGAGTAGTATGGTTTACTTATTAAAAATTCTTTAAGTTTACTTTTAAAATGATAAAATTTGGTAGTTTATTGTATATTTTTATTCCTATTCCAAAACTACTCGATCATTATTGATTCATTATCTTCCTAGCCTTCTTTCTTCCAAATAGCTTAGGGTTAGCTTTAAGTCTAACCGGACATGGCTGAGTACCCGTGTAAAGCGACTGCCTATCAGGCCTGTGCAAACCAGTTATTGGCAACTCGATACTTCTTAGAAAGACTGGTGGTTAGACTTTTTGGAGTCAGATACAGTATAACGTCACATATAGTTAATACTCTTTGCAAACACTCACGGACTGAAGTTCTTTTCATTCCTTACGAACGCGAACCTACCAAGAATTAAAAAAAAAAAATTACACTTCCCCCAATCTACTTCTATTTACACTTTTTATACACATTTACACTCTTTACACACCTTTTAAATATATTTATGCATGATTCCATTAGTGAACTATCCACTAGTATACTTATAATGTGCCACGAAAGCCGAAAAAAAAACTAGATTACACGACACAGTGTATCCTAGTGTGCGGTCTAGGGCTACTTTATCGCACTAAATGTTGCTTAATCTTAAAAATATTGTGATGTTTTATAATTGTGTTCTTAACGTGTAATACGCAGTGTCTTAATAAAAAAAAAATAACTCTTATGATGTTCCGGGTTTTTCAGGGATTCTAGGATTCGTATGCCTGTAGCAATGACACCTGTGCAATTAAGGTACCTTACATAATAATAATAGAAAAGTTAATTAAGAGAAAGGTTCTTTACCTTGGCTCTAATTAGATTTCGCTACTCGGCGCACTAATGTAGGTAGGCCGAGCAAAATTGTGAACTCAGAGCCAACACCATCACAACACCGAATACTACTCCCAAGTCAACAAATTAAGCGGTCTCTTATACTTCTATGCTTAGATGAGATTAGTTACGCAATATTCTGGCAAAAGAGTCTCCTCTAAGCTCCATTTCGGTTTCATAATCACGTACAAAATCGTTTTGTTTAGCAATTTCTTATAACATTATACCTAAACAAATATACCTACTGTATAAATATGCCTGCTTTTATCCCGTGTTATTTGAATATTCTTTTTTTATCAAAAGATTTTTTCCCATTCTATCTTGTCAACCGTCACGCTATTACTGACTTCCTTTTCTTTCATCACTCCTCACACCATCAATCCTTTTTTTCTTTGGCTTCTTTCTCTATGATGAATGGATGTAGAAACATGTATACTTACTCAAACTTCTTTTAATAACATATTGTGTTACTCCAATCTGTCCGTCCGTCTGTCACCAGGATGTATCTTATGAACCGTGATTGCTAAACAATTGAAATTTTCACAGCTGATGTATTTCTGTTGCTGCTATAACAACAAATAAAATAGAATAAAATAAATATTTAAGTGGGGCTCCCATACTACAAACGTGTTTTTTTTTTGCCGTTTTTTTGCAACGGACGATACGGAACCCTTCGTGCGCGGGTTCAACTCGCACTAGGCCGGTTTTTTTTTTGGGTTTCCGAAACCGTCTGGCTTTCGAAAGATAAACCCGGGGTCCTGAAACGATAGGCAAAGAAGGAACATTCGTGCCATTTTATTTAGTAAAAGTCTGATACGCCCTCCTGCTCTACTCTAGAGAGATGATGACTGATGATCACTGGATGATTTCCCACCTAAAAAAAAGTAATCAAGCCATCAAATAGAATGGTACTTGAAAATCAAAGGAAACCGGTAGAGGCGCTACGTTAACCGCACCAGTTTCTACCAAGTCAATAAATCAAAAAATCTGGCAAAATAATAGCCTTATATTTTTAAAAAAACTTTCGGAAAAACAAGTTAGCTGAAAGACAAAAGACAGCACTTTATTTATTTACAAAAAGTTTTCGCTGCCAAATTCTAGAAAAAAGCCTTTTTGAATTTAAATTATCCTTTTCGAAAACGTACTCAGCCTCTGAACCGAATATAACCTGCTTCCGAATCTCTGAATCCGAAAATAAAATTCTTTCATTGATTTGTTTTAGTTATTTTATGATCTTTGCTTTTCATTTAAATATATCACCATTAATACTCATCGTAAAGGTAACTGGATAACGCGAGGGATTAAGGCATGTAGTATCAAAAAACGTGATCTCTTATGGCAATACAGAAAAAAAACCCAGCCAGGTAAATAAAACTAAAGTGACACAATTTTCAAAAAGATACAAAAAAGTAATAAAATTAACCAAGTGTGCACAAAATAATCATATAATTAACGCGTCGGATAACAAAAGTAGATCGACATGAAAAATTATAAATGAACGTAAACAAAATCTACCAAGTGATACTATAACCAGCATTCAAATAAGTGACAAAACAATAAATAATAATTTCGTCGATAAAATAGTACCTAAGGAAGATTCACTCAACATGCAGTATAAATTTTATATGTCGTCTAAGCGAAAGTCTATGTTTTTAAAACTATCCTTACCATATGATGTATTGTAGATTATCAGCAGTTTACAAGATACGAATAGTGTCGGTTATGATGGCATATCAACTAAAGTCTTGAAATATATAGCTATGAATATTTCTGCTCATCTTTCCTATCTTATTAATCTATGTATTGAAGTTGGAATCTACTCTGACAAATTCAAAACTTTTATCATAAAAATTAACTTCCATCATAAAACCAATTTTCAAGAAAGAACATAAAGAAAGTCTAGAATACTATAGTCTTAGTTCCAGTTATTTCTAAAATATTTGAAAAACATTTTTATAAAGAACTTGATAATTATTTAGAAAATAACAATATTCTAGCAAAATAACAAAAAGGTTTTATACAAAATAAATTAATAAATATGGCCATAGATGACTTTCTGGATTTTGTTATGGTTAATGTTATTATTATTACTTATTTATTACATTATAACACCTTTACAGATTAGTCCAAGGCGATGTTATAACTAACACTTATTATAATAAGTATGTAAGTACATAGTTATAATAATTTAAAATTAATTAGGATGCCCGGATGTAATGTCCAGACCTTTCTCAATAATTATTTGAGCTGCTTCTAAAAATTTTGGCAGGTTTTGGCCAAATATATCCTCCGATAGTGCTATATGATTAGTAATTCGTATGGCTCGTGACAAAGGGGCAAACTTTTGAAGGTTAGTCCTAGCAGACGGCACCTCTAAGAGAGCTGGGCAACGGCGCGGTGTTGACAAAAGAATAACTGTCTGCTCTATCTTTATGAATGTGACATAGGCTTTTGATTATGTTGAACATGATATATTGGTTGGCAAACTTAATGAATATGGAATAAAAGATAATGTTCTGAAATTATTTAAATCATACTTCAAAGGCCGTCACCAATACACTGAATCGACTAGAATGAATATCCTAGCAAAAAAAGAAGCAACCTTTAGATCATATGAATGTCAACTAAACTACGGTGTTCCTCAAGGAACCGTTTTGGGGCCACCACTTTTTATATTGTACATTATTGACTTACCCAATGCCACTGATAATCCTATAGCTCTTTTTGCGGCTGACAGTACAGTAACGATAAAATGTAAAGACATAAATACTTTTGAACATGACATAAATAACACATTGATCTCTGTTTTGTATTGGCTTAATTTTAATAATCTGAAAGCCAACTTAAGCAAAACTAAATTAATGTAATTTAGACAGAGTTTATCAAATAACCTAAATGTAAATTTTAAAATGCAAACAACAGAGGAAGTAGACAATTGTAAATTTTTAGGCTTATATATTGATGACAAAATGACCTAGAAACCACTATGCGAGCGAGTTAGTAAATCTGCCTATGCCTTACATACACATGCAAGTAAAATAAAGTCCAGTGCCCTTTTAATTGCGTATCATGAGCTAGTAGCATCTGTTCTCAGATATGGCATAATTTTTTGGGGGAATTCCACCGACAAAGATCACGTTCTTAAGGCACAGAAACGATGCATTTGGGCTATAATTGGTTTAAAATCAACGGAGAGCTGTGTGCCTTTCTTTATAAAGTATAGTATCGTTCCGTTACCGTCACCATGCATGTTTAAAGTGGCGGCTTTTGTTAAACAAAATCCTCATTTATTTACTTTAGCATCTATAGCTCTTAATCGGACCCAAAGGGACGAAAGTCGTCTGTGCGTTCCAAAAGCGAATACTGCCATGAAGTATAAAAATGTCTTTCACATGGCAACAGTTATATTTAATAAATTGCCAAGAGAGCTCAAACATCTACATATTAACTTATTTAAACAAAAACTGAAAAGTTTGCTATGTCAAAAATGTTATTATAGTGTATCTGATTTTTTATCAGATAAATTTTGACATGTAAATGTAAATTTTGTAATGTAATGTAATTTGTTTCTTCAAATATATTGCAATCACAAATCATAATTAATTATTTAAATCTGAATTATTTTTGACATTTACCTAGCAAATTATTTTTACATTTACCTAACAAATTATTTTTACATTTACCTAACAAATTATTTTTACATTTACCTATCAAATTATTTTGACTTTTGTTTCTATAGAAATCAGATAATACAATCGTCATTTATGTAGCAAATTTGTAGTTTAGTACGAGTAAGCTCTTTGTTTTCATTTAAAAATCGTATTTTTTTTTTTTGTACGCCTATAATAGGCGCATTAACTTAGAACATGTCCAATCACTGTACCTACCTATGTATGTCAAATAAAATATTTCTGATTTCTGTTTTTTGAACAATATTTTTGGTCGAGTTCCGTACATAATCTGATTTCATTATTATGAACCTCTGCTGCCTTATCTGCTGTATTAATTAGACTGTTCATATTTACAAAGTTAGTTGAGAATCCTAAACTAATATACTTTGGCCGCTCGTTGGCACGTGTCTATATCCCTTAGCTAATTATATAGGTACGACATACATATTTCTGCCTCTGTGACTAAGCCTTCTTCATAATGTTATGAGGACAAACGTTAACATTTTAGGTAAAGCGCGCTTCGATTAACGACTCGTCGATGTATTTGTTAATTGAATTAAATACTCAATGACTGTTTACCATATCATAACCATTCAATAGGGTTTTATTAGATGTGAACAACATTTGAGAGTGTCAATTTACCTAACTTAATTCCGATAACGAAGCCACGTGGTCTAGCTCGACGCAAATGCCATCCATCAAGCTCGGAGACGACTCGTAACAATTATTCAGTATAATGTTGTTGGTCGTTCGATAGTTTTGGTCCGACTATAGTAACACACATAGTTAAATACAATACACATCACTCACACAACGGACGGGTCCGTCGACCAATGTCTGTCTGTGGGAGGACCGCTGCAGTTCTCTGAGTCGTCATCATCATCATCATCTGTCATTCTGTCATGCATCATGACAGTTATAGTTAACTTGCCCGTACTACGTTCGTAACTTTCAAATTGTAATTGAGAAAGTTCAAACACAGTAAATTAATGTCATTTACAATTTCTATAAATCTCCTTTATTATCAACTCTGTAGAATAGAATAGAATAGAATAAACTTTTTACTTTCTTTTTTCATTTTACTTTTTCTGTATGCTCATAACATAATACGATGTCTTGCCAGAGGCAGCGCAAACAATCATTCTTGCGGAAGTATAGAACTGTTCAATGATACATTCCCTCACCGACTTTCCTCTGTAACAAATTCTCAGTACTACATAGCAATCACTGGCGGTCAGTGATGTGCAATAATACCTAACGGGTTACTGAATAGTATAGGTATGAGTACATATATCATCTTAAAATGGAAAGGAGTTTCATAAGTTGTACCAATTTACCTCTCAATTCATGTATTAACTATAAGGGATCTTTAACAGAACAGGAGAAATTCAGCAGGAAAAATTGGTCTATCCCTTTGTAATTTTAGTTCAAACGTGCAAAAAGGCACCATTGTTATGCATTACCAATGTACCTTTGAGTTCTTCACTATTACCAAATGTTTCGCGAGTTTTCTCCATTTTATTTTAAATACATAATAATCTTAACTTATCATACTCCTCTCATTATTGGAATAACTTATTTGTTTTGTTGATCTTACCTTACCAAGCGACTACTAGTTTCTCCGAGATCTCTCCATCGGCAACGAAGTCTGGTGGGTCGCCATAAGCATAACATAGTCACCATAACATAGAACCATACTGCGATTTTGGAGCTACGTCTTAAACAATGCCTCCCAACTTGTCGGCCTCTCAGAGCAAAAATATATGCACTCTTGCAGTATACATTAGTTGTTTCATATCCAAAATCCTAATCAAACTTTTAATGAGCTTGACCACATTAAACCACTCGCAATCGAATAAATTCTTCAAGTTTCTTCATCACCATCACCCATTATCAGATCCTAAATAACACGGGTCAAGTTCAAGGGAACTTGTCCCGTGTTATTTGGGATCGGTGTAACACGTTTTTTATTTCAATCTGTCCTGTCACCGGTCACACTTTACCTCACTCAATCCATTCATTATTTCTTTGTCCTCCCTCTCTCACTCCTTCCATCCGCTTGTATACTCATAACACTTTTAGTAACTTGCGTTCCATTCCCCCTATTCACATTATCATCACGCATTCCTTGAAAACTTTCTTCTCTATTTACTCCGTATTCTAGTTTCTATATCTGTTTGTAAACCAAAAGCAAAATGTAAATACCTTGAGTTAGCATTGGGTAAAGAGTTTGAGACAGAATGTTGATTGTTACGTTCGACAGAATTAGTATTCAGCGCGAATAGATTTTTACCAGTCAATAGAGAATGCAATCAGAAACTGACCATGCCATAAAATGCAGATAAAATTTGTGTAAACCTTAATTAACTATGATAGTCTTATTACTTATTGACAAAAACGAGCGCGATGGTTCAACGTAGCCAATGAAATTCAATTTTATGACTTTAATGTAACAGCCATTATTGAATGACTATTTTGGGTAAGACGAACTGATAGGGTTATTACTAATGAGTTTTATGACTACAATTCCTTAAATAAATACGTTTTACGGTCACCAATATTGTAATTATCATATAACTTTACACTGACCTATTAAATGAAAAAAACTTATGAATTTTCAATTTCATGGGCTACTTTTACGGTTTTGCCTTAAGATGGCCCTTCTCGATCGGTCTATCTTCAAAGTGAGCAAGGTTTGAAAGCTTGCTTTTTCGTCAAACGTAATCCAACACATTGTTTGATAAAGGAGTAACGCGAAAAATGAGATAACCTAAGAACGCTCTGCAGTTTGCATACGGTAATACTGTCATTCACTCGAATATTCCACAAAACTTGTTCCAGGAAGTATGTTTTAGTTTTTTAATTTTTTGAAAAAAAAATGTATCTTTAAGAATCTCGATTAAACGTGCAAATATATTCCAAAGGACCAAAGTTCAGGCAATACAGCCTTTTGATTTCAATAGAAAAGTAGATAATATTCACAAGATTTATTTGTTCTCAAAATATCTAGAAAAAGACGTGTAATAACGTCATAATTCCACATAATCATCATTCATGTGGAAATGTGTCTAGGGTTGGGCGCTCTTAAGCAGCCACATACTTTTGAAATATTCTAAAAAAAAAAAGAATCAGGACAAGTTATTTAATGATTTCTCACCTCAACGAAAATAAAAAAAATTACATTATTTACTAGGTTGAGTTCATGCGATGAAGCGCGAGTCGGACTCGCATCCTAAGGGTTCCGAACAAACTTACCCATGTAAGTAGTTCAATTCCGGAATGGAGTCTCGGAAGATTTGTCCAAATCGCAAAAAAAAATTGTGGCCTATTAGCTAATTTACAGTTTTCAGATTTATTCATATACTTATGCTATAAAGCCTTGCTTTATGCCAAATTTTAGGATTCTGAGTCAACGGGAAGTACTGTGACAACCATGCAGCTAATAATTACTAACTTGCGAACTAGCATGTTATACTTTTAAGGTTTATGTGATAAAAAGTTAAGGTTTGTTTGATGTTCAAACAGTAGATAGGGAGACGTCATACAAAAGTCGAGACGTAATTTTTATACAAAACTAGCTGTTGCCCGCGACTTCGTCTGCGTTAAGTTCGTAAAACTGTACAACCACTCTGTGCTTGCAATTCATTCCGAAAGCATCGCAATAATTTATTGTACTTTAACATAAAACGGTTAAAAGTAAAAATATCCGAATTGAGAACCTCCTCCTTTTTTAGAAGTCGGTTAAAAACACAAATTACCTTCAGGAAACATGTTATGTACTCGTCCAGATCCAGATGTATGAACATCAATGAATAGAAAGAGTATGGGTCGTAGCAGTTGGCATTTCTGCCTACCCCAAGGGAAAAGTCATTAGTTTATGTATGTTTCTGGTTTATGTTCTGGTAAAACAACATTGTATGATTTTAACGCCTCGCCACAGTGAGCACGCCACAATCAAATTGCAGCGGTAATGCCTGTCTTTGAGAAGTGTCTACAGAGGCGTCACGGCATCCTCTTTTTGTGCAGGACTCACCGGTTGTGGGTGTTTCGGAAGGTATCTGTGTCGAATTCAGCGGGAAGAAACACTCGGGTCTCACCATTGTGCGAATCGCCCGGAGAATACGATGGAGCATACGGTGGAAGTCAGTCCCACTTGGTCGGAGAGCCGGCGCCGCCTTGTCCTTATGGGGGCGATTGGTGGAGAAAATGACAACCAGTAGCCTCCTTCAGTGACGCACTACGATCAAAGAAGGTGGCTGAAACTATGAGGGATAGGACATCCTGACTCCTCAGCGGTCGCTGCAAGGGACGCTCCGGGTGTTGGAAGCCGCAAGGCAATTCCCAGCCATTGCAAACACGGGATTGCGGTGGTGCTGTCCGGTCGTCTGGTCAAAGCAGTCCTGAATCGACGGCGCGTAGTATTCTACGCGCGACTCAAAGAGATTTCAGCAAATGGATAGGGCCCTCTAGGGCCGATGTCTGCAAGGGCTGCAAGATTGATCGAAAGAGTTATTTCCCATAACAATTTTCGCCTCAATAACTTTTCACTGAAGAGTTTACATACCACATAGTTTATATACCACAGTGTCTCAAGACAAAAGTCTATGACCAGTGCGTGTTGCCAGTAATGACATATGGCTCTGAAACGTGGTCGCTTACAATGGGCCTCATCAGAAAACTCAAAGTCACCCAAAGGGCAATGGAAAGGGCTATGCTCGGAGTTTCCTTGCGTGATCGAATCAGGAATGAGGATATCCGCAGGAGAACCAAGGTCACCGACATAGCACGAAGAATCGCCAAACTTAAGTGGCAATGGGCAGGGCACATTGCTCGCAGAACGGATGGCCGTTGGGACTGAAAGGTTCTGGAATGGCGACCACGTACCGGAAGACGTAGCGTTGGAAGGCCTCCTGCAAGGTGGACCGATGACCTGGTAACGGTTGCGGGAGTACGATGGATGCGAGACGCACAGGACCGTTCATTGTGGCGACACTTGGGGGAGGCCTATGTCCAGCAGTGGACGTCTTTCGGCTGAAATGATGATGATGATGATGAAGAGTTTAAGCAGTTAGACAGCTTTGATAGAGGTAAACGAAGGAGCATAATCGGGACACCGACCTTCAGCTGGATAACGTGCACTGATAGTGAAAAGCCTTAAGTGAATCCCAAAACTACCATCATCATCCGGCAGGCATTAAGTCCGCCGCTGTACATTTGTGCATAAAGGATTAAATAAATAAATCATCAACTATCTTCTTCCACAACAGTACTTATGAAGAATTTGCGAGAGCATGCTTGCATTGATTATTGCAGTTTGATCATTTTAAGCGTTAGAATTACTTGTTCATTTACCTAGGATATTTTGGTGTGTATTTAATTGATATCCCCGTATATAAGACAAATGATTTTTCCATAGTGGGAACTACCTAAGAGTCTCCAACTTATGAATGAACTACGGCGAAAACTTGTGCGCGTGTATCCCCGTTCAATCGAACTCGCATATTGATGGCCAAACCGAGAAATTACTGACACCGATTGCCTCTATGAGGACACGGCAGTTCACTCAAGATGGATAGACCTCCACCGCATGCTACACCGAGTCCTCCAGGCGATTCACAAAATGGTAATATCAGGGTACTTTCAACCGAACCCAGAACAGAAACCGTTCGAAACACCCACAACAGTCCTGAGCTTATCCATAAAACAATGAAATTACGGTTAACAAATGTAGCAGCCGATAAGTGTTATCCCTGAGACTGGCCTCCCTTAGAGGGTTGTTCCAGTGTTGGTCACCACTCATTGCAAAGAGGTAACGTCCAGATATCGACGTAAGGCTGCAAGGAATCTGAGATACATTATACGTTGTCGAACTGTGATCAGAAAAACACATTCGATCCCGTTTTATATGAAGCAGTGACTGTAAATAATAAAACACACCATTATTAATCCGCAAGGTGCCATCATGCCGGAGGACACAGTGGAGATGTGCCCTGCAAGGGCGGAGCACCGCCGTGTCCTCGTGGAGGTAATCGGCGTCAGTGACCTCTCGCGCCGGGCTCTGATCCAGAGCGAGGAGTAATGGCAGGCGTTTGCCTCCTTCTGCAAAGCCTTAATGCTAGCGAAGGCGGAGGCCGCACGCGTTAGGGAACGAACGGCCTCACGCCGAGCCGAGATTCCGACCCCGACTACCAATCACGGTAGACGCGGGCTTCCGGACGTCGAGCAATAGGTAGCTAGCCGTCCTGTAGTTGACCGGATCGAGCCCAATCCTCAACAGCGCGTAGTGATAGACACAGGTGTAGTTTTAGTCAGTAAAAGATTCACACTATCTCCCGCCCCGCCCAAGAGCGGGGGATGTCATAAGATGATTTTCCCACCGGAAAAAAAAAAGTCAGTAAAAGATTGACACGTCCTCCCGCTCCAACCAGAGCGCGAGAAGTCATTGGATGATTTCCACCCTTAAAAAAAGAAAAAAGGTGCCATCATCATCATTATTATTTCAGCCGAAAGACGTCCACTGCTGGACATAAACCTCCCCAAGTGTCGCTACAATGACCGGTCCTGTGAGCCTCTCATCCATCGGATTCCCGCGACCCTCACCAGGTCATCGGTCCACCTGGGGACCATCCAACGCAAGGTACCCTGTAACCCCTTCCGAAAATGTGGCCGTGTTATTTTAAAGTGAATAAGTAAATACATATAGGTATTTACTTTTATCGTCTTTGGATGGTATCCCTTGAATAATCACGGTCAATTAGCTTGCTACAATAATGGGAAAAAAATAATAAAAATAAGCAGTAGGATTGTTAAAAATGCCTTCGTCTTACACCAGTTTAACCATAACTGTAAACGTGGGCGATGGCCATTCTTCTGCCACTCAGAAAATTACGTAAAATACGCAATGCCATCTATCAAATTTAATATGAAGTTCAACCGTCATTGTCATCATTATTTCTACTTTGAGTCTTTAGATGGCGTTGCGAGTATCTGAATTGCTTATGGTGTCATATTTTACTTCTCGAAAACTTTGATTTCATACCGTTTGTCTTTCATATGCTTTGTTTCATTGCGATGAAACAAAGCCTAAGTAAGACTTAGACTGAGATTATCAAGTTCCAATTCCAACAATTTAAATTTATAAAAGTTATCTACATCGATTTCTAAAATTAATAATACGCATTTCACTAAAAATTTCTACAGATATATTATATACGTAGATTTAAAAAAAAAAATTGTAAGCATGCAAAAATATATAAAAAAATCTTATTCACGATGACAAAATAGAACAAAAATTTCTCCTAAGAGAGCCGTATGGGATTTGAACCACCTTCACATTACATGAAAGTCTAGTTACGGAACCACTGTGCTGCGGTCTTCGATGAATAAGCTATAAAATAGACGTTCTTATATAAACGTTATAATTGACTGATTGGCTCCCTAACGATGATAGCGTGATGATTTTCGTTTTAGAAGTTAAATTTGCAGCTAAATGGAATAATGTAACATTATAGTACGTGATTTTACTCGTCGCTTTGATTTTATTATGTGTTTTGATTAGTTTTTACAAAATATTTAGAAGATATCGAATAGAAATGTCAATTTTATTTTGAAAAAATGGTAAAAGTTATTTTAATACAAAAAAATAAGACAAAATAATGTCAAAATTTTTAACTGTAGCTGGGATTTGAACTCGCGGCAAATGTCGTTCAATACCTACATTTTGGATTATTGCTCACCCCACATAGCAAATAGCGTGATAGTTTATAGCCTATCAGTTGCCCTGACCTATAAGGATTGTGTATGCAAAATTTGAACAGGATCGGTTCAGTAGTTTTTGCGCCAACTAATACCATCACAAAAGAATTTTACTGTTTTATTATATGTATAGATGAATTTGAAAGTGCATAATACAATATAACGTGTTGCGCCGACCCCAATTAAGATGGAAAAAAGGCAGGAAGATGATAATAATACAATATAATAATCGTTTAAATTTAAACAGAAGCCTTTCATTTGCGTCTCCACTATTACAGTACCCGATGAATTTCAATTTCCTCGAGAGTGTCGAAAGTGAAAAAATGTTCCGTTTTTTTTTTCCTTTTGAGGTACGGAACCCTAAAAACAATTTCGCTTGCAGCTTCGTTCCTTTGTGCGTAATCAACGTGTATATTTATGTTAATCCGGTCCGTTGTTCAGTCGTAACACATAATTGCCGGCTAATCACCGGCGGATGTTCCGGTTCACCTTTACCTTACCGGTCCCGGGTGCTGACTAGTTAATGTTAGCAAGGCTGCTGAAATGTATTATAATTTAGTCGGGATTATTCGCTTTGTAATTTCTCAACATCCGAACCATCTGATCTGGTCATCAATCTATTCATCAATTTTTGCAACTTTTCAGGAGAGACAAAACAAACATATCGAGGATGCTGATTTTTTTTTAGTAATTTACCAAATAAATTCGGAAAAAAAAAAACAAGATTTGATAACCAAGGTTTATATCAGACCCAAACATTGGTGAATCGTTTTTTTAATGCTGATATCAGACATTCTGGTACTGAAAAATTTATGGTCAAAAATAAGCTAGATCATGTTTCAAACATGATCATGTCTCAGAGATGATGTGACAGATCTTTTTATAAAAAAAAAATGGTTTTAAAATCTTTATAGATCAGGACAACAGGGTTGGCGCAATGGTTTTTGAAAATCAGCTCAAAACGCAAAATACATTTTAAGTACCTTAAAAGATTTTTTTTTTGTATCTTCACAAAATCATGACCAAATGGACTGGATTTTTGATGCCTAAACGAGCGCCCTGAATACTTAGCTATTAAATTACTATAGAATATTACTTTGTGAATTGAAAGTAAAGAAATAACACTATGAAGCTCCACACATTCCCTGTCTCGGTAAACTTTAGAATCTAGTGTCGTATTTTAAGCATATACCTGGTACAAGACGTTAGCTCGTCATGTTTATCTTTGTCTCCTTTTAGATAAATACAGCTGAGAAAATATTCACTTTTGAGTGAATATTTTCTTCACATGTTACTGACATAATAAATTAAAAGTAAAAGTCATAGTTACGATCAAAAAGCATAAAGCAAGAACTACACTAGACCGACGCACACGTGGACCACGCCTGATTTGTACGTAGCGGCACGTTGCGTGGCATCGCGTGACGTGGATCTAATGTAGCTCTGCAAGTCTAGTTGCCATATAAAATGTATTGAGACCGACGTGCCCAGATCGGTATACGTGGCCCGCGTGTGCGTAATATAATTCTACCTTAATGCTTTTTGTGTGTAACTATGAAAACGATTGTATTTGTAACTATGCCAAAAGAAATAAACGCTTCAAACATTAACTGGAGCGTTTCACTGGCATTACAGGCATAACGTCATATGATGTGTGACGTTGTGTGTCGGCACCATGCTGCTTGTTGCGAGCGCTTGACTTTACCAACTTTTGCGACAATTTTAGCTTTAACTAACTATCCCATTCAGATTCACCCGAGACTTTGGTTACTGCTCCACTGTCATGATTCGTAACGTGAAGCGTATATAGCTTATAACCTTCCTAGATAAGTGGGTGGTCCGCGAGCCGCGAATCCCGCAAAGCGGCACGCAGTTCGCAAGCGGGTCGCAAACGGCTTGCGAGCGGCGCATTCGTCAGATCTGGACGCACCTCTAGTTTCAATTATTTATTTGAAACTAAAGGTGCGTCCAGATCTGGACGAATTCTTCAGCTTTATAAAATTAGTTTCAAAAATGAGAACGTAGAGTGGAATTTTAATTTATTTCCGTAGACACTAAAATATGTTTGCACCCAAGCTCGCATAATCTATAACATATTCATGTTTCATCTAAACTCACCGGGTCCACCGCTCCAGTCATTCGTTTATTTTTTAGTTATTTATTATTTTTTACTGCAAATTGTGTTTCACGATCCAATTTTTAGGCATTGCATTTTTATATTTGCGCGACTGATTTTGTATAGTTGCCTGCTTAGTTGTGTTTACAATTTTTATTATTAACATTATAATATTAATAGTATCCCAACAAGGTAAGCTTTATGTCCTTGTTATGTATCAACTATTCATATTCCGTGCAAAGTAACGAGCACTCTACTAATCTAGAATAGAAAAAGAAAAAAAAATCTATGGACGTTTCATACAATCACATGTCACTGGCTACAGTCGAGTGGCAACCTTTGACGATTACACGCTTTTAATCATTCTCGTCAAATCGAATGTCGAGCCGAGCATTCAATCCGATCTGAGTGAAAAATTGACATTTTGAACGATGCAACCAGTCTGTTGGGGATGTAACCATTTATTGAGACTGACGTTCAAATGAAAAAATGGTAAATGACTCCCGGTTAAATTAATAATAATAGCCTTATTTATTCCATGTTACTAAAAGAGTTATGAGTATACATGTGGATGGGTGGAGAGGGAGAGGGAGGCCAAAGAAAAGATGGATGGATTGTGTGAACAGTGATATGAAAGCAAAGGAAGTTAGTGATAGTATGACGGTTGACAGGATAGAATGGAAGAAAAAAACGTGTTGCGCCGACCCCAAATAAGATGGGACAAGGGCAGGAAGATTATGAATAGCCTTATTTATTCCTTACATAGATTTTACAGTTCGTTTCATTATTAGTTGTGGGAGTATCCATTTTGCTTATCCTAATTTGTTAGTATCGTCTTCTGTTGTAAAGACCGCTCTGGTGGTGAAAGTGCCCTCCATTTCTCTCGATTTCGCTCTATCCCTCATATTAAGTCTGTTCCCAATAATGCCAGCTATGGTAATTATATCATCACTCCATCGTTTGACCAGTCTGCCTTTTTGTTCTTGTGAATAGAGTACCATTTGTTCCCTGGTGATCTTTGGACATACCCAGTAAATTTCCACTGTTGGCTTATTATTGATTTTGCTATGTCCTTTTTCAAAGTCAAAGTCAAATGTTTTTTATTTCACATAGGCCTACATGGGCACTTATAAAACGTCAGAAGCTAATGCACGGTTCCAAACTGGTCGTTTCCTATGGAGTAGAACCGGCAAGAAACTCCATGGTTACTCTTTACCTTGGTGAATTTTCTGATGTCTTAATTTCTCACTTTATCACTTTAGACACAAAAGACTCCTTTCCATGCTATTTTAACAAACTTTAACTTTGTGAGTCTGTTCAAAATATTACACAAAAGGAAATTTAACATAAGTTGTCACAGAATTAATGATTCGCACCAATATCATCTATCAAAAGTTGACTAAGTAAGCACCAAGTTTGAGTCACTAATGGCCGGCTTCCTGGAGGCAATATTCACTTTCTACTCAGGTTTTGTATGGTAAGTGCTTCCAAAAGACGCATCACGAGGCTTTATACACCTGTGCTAAATTACAACATTCATAATAATGCACTTTTATGTAGAAGCATGGTGTGTAGTTTATCAAAGTACCCATTCGTGTCTATATTACACATTCTTCCGAGTTGGGCACGCCATAATTATGGCGGTAAGTCCCTTCTTTAAGAAGTGGCTGAAAAGACAAAACGACGTCCTTACCTTCCGCATGACGCAGGTCCTCACCGATCATAGTAAGTTTGGGGGGTTCCTGTACCGGATTCGTGTAGAAGAAACGCCAGGGTGCCACCATTGTGTGAATGCCCGGAAGTCACGGTGGAGCATATGGTAGAGGTGTTTCCCGCCTGGGCAGAGCACCACCTTGTCCTCGTGGGTGCGATCGGCGGCAGCAATCTTTCGCGCCGGGCCTTGATACAGGCCATGGTCCGGAGCAAGGAGGAGTGGCAGACGGTCGCCTCCTTCTGCGAAGCAGTAATGTAAGCAAAGAGGAGGCCGCACGTGCACGAGCGAGGCAATGGCCCTCACGCCCCAGCCCGGATTCCGATCCCGATTTCCGGCCACCGTAGGCGCGGGTTTACGGACGGCGAGCAATGGGTAGCTCGCCGTCCGACCGTCTAGTAACTGTCCGGACCGAACCCAAGTCTTTAACGGCGTAGTGTGCCACGCGTGCCTCAAGGAGATGTCAGCAAATCGTAGGGGCCCAGCAGGGTCGAAGCCTACTGGGGCCATGGGTGATGCGAAAGAGATCCCTGGGACCCTGGAACAATAGCAAAGAAGGAACAGGAGTGAGTTTTTAATCAGTAAAAGTTTGACTCGCCCTCCCGTTCCGCCAAAGAGCAGGGATGTCATTATATGACTTTCCCACCCAAAACAAAACATTCTTCCGAGAAAAACTCGTAAAACTGCCGAAATGCGACTACCGTTACTATAAACAAATAATTTTGTGCTAGCGATTCATTTTAATAGAATATGTTTGCATCCAATCTCGCATAATCAATTATTCATGTTTTTATCTAAACTCGCCAATTCCACCGTTCCATTTATTCGTTTATATGATTTACTGCAAATTGTGTTTTACGATGCATTCGTTCATTTATTTTACTAACACATAAAATGGTCAAAAGCCGGGGGTTAATTTGTGACTCTGTGGGTCCCCAGCCTGAAATGATAAATACAATAAATTGAGGTGGGGGCCGAGATCACGCACTTTTCCGCAGTAGTGAGGAAAACAGTACATTACGTTTTTTTTATTTATCAAAACAAGGGCTTTTTTCTTTCACATTTCGTCACGGTCAAAGGTGATTTTTTTTATTTTTTTTTTTTTAATAAAGAGGGCAAATTTTTAAGGTTTTAATATTTAATGAAAATTTAAATTGTGAACTTTACTGCAGATAATAAATAATAATGAATGTGTGGAGAATCGACAAAGTGATAAATGAATACATTAGATGAAGAAAAGTTGAAAGGGAACCTTTTATCTTGGTATGGTCATGTGAAGAGGAGGCATGGAACGCATGTTAAGTACTAAAAGAATTATGAATATACATGCGGCTGGATTGGCAGGAAGAGAGAGGCCAAAGAAAGATGAATGAAGTATGCTAGGTGTAATACAAAAGAAATAGGAGTGTAATATTGAAAGAATAGGAATGTCAGCGTACCTGCTAACAGAATAGAATGGAAAAAATAACCGTTCCGTAATGTTGTGCCGATCCCAATAACATAGGACAAATACAGGGACAACAAATGGACTGACTCATTTGTATTATACTATTTTAATACTAGATGATCGATGGGGCCGAAAGGTTATGGAGTGGCATCAGAAGACGCAGCGTTGGAAGATCTCCCACAAGGTGGACCGATGACCTGATGCATACGAAATGCGATGGATGTGAGACACACATGACCGCTCGTTGTGACGACACTTGGAGAAGCCATATGTCCAACAGTGGACGTCTATGACGAAGAATCTAATACTGAAATAATGCACATTTTAGCTTGAATGTCAAATTACAAAATAGAAACCTTTTAAACCGCTCAAAAAGACGATTTTATTTGTAGGCTTTATAGATTTATTTATTTATTTTATAATTTATGTACACACGAATAAAGAAAGAAGATACATTGTGATAAAAATTGTACAAAGGTACTGCTTATTTCCAATAAGAAATTTCTTCCAGCAGACCTGCGAAAGGAGAAATAAAAAGAAAAGTAGACAGTAGTGTGTAGAAGTAATTGAAGAATGTGAAATCTTAAATTAAAATAATAAATACTTATATACTATACATACTATACTATATATACCTTTACTAAAAATAAATACAAAATGTATATACATATATAATTAACACACTAGAGAGGAAAGATAGTGCTCTTTTACTTTGGATTAGAGATAGATCTGCATAATAATATACTAGGTACCTCACTTTTGAATACTAATACTAAATAAAATAACCAAACTTTGTATTGGAACGCATCTGTCTATAGAACTGGTATATAAAGACAACATCTGTGTGCTGAATTTCAAATACCCGGAACCACATTTAAAACGTATCACGTATTTAAATAGCGAGTGAAATAGAAACTCATTTAGCGTGCAAACTGATATTCTGGTACAGTTGGTATTTGAAAATATTTACTCGTATTTCGCGAGTGATAATGAAATTTGCTGTTAATATTTTTACTATTTGTCTGTACGCAGATTTTATTTATATAAAAATAATGATTTTTAGTTTAATGGTAAAAAAAAGCGAAATTGTGTTTTTCTGTAACCAAAAATTTTTTTATTAACTAAACATTTTCATTTTTTGAGAGCAGTGGTGGCCGAGTGGTAACGGCCCCGACTTACGAGTTGTAGGTCGCGGGTTCAAACCCAGCCAGGCGTATTACTTTGTGTAATTTATTTCATCACCACTGCTCTCAAAACGGTGAAGGAAAACATCGTGAGGAAACCGGCATGTCCTAGAACCAAAAATTCGAAGACATGTGACATCCACCAACCCGCACTGGGCCCGCGTGGTGGATTACGGCCCGTTCCCTCTCCTAGAGAGGAGGCCTGAGTCCCAACAGTGGGAACATTATAAGGCCGACTATGCTATGCTAAACATTTTCGTACATCACTTAATAACATAGGTGAATAATATCATATATGGTTAGGGACTGACTCACCTGTAACCAAAAAAACAACATTTAAAGTTTTTACGTATTTTTATATTGGATTTCTTCAAAGACATTAATTATATACTACCAATAGACAGGACATAGCGAACAGAATCGTAATTCGATACTTATTACCTAGTGGTCATAAGTCGCTTAGTCTAGTATGACACCTTAACACGTCAAGTCGTGTTTGTATTCGCTCTATGCACTAAAAGAAAATCGTTTTCTGAGAAAATATGTCAAACTGCGCAGTACGCTATTGCAAATCTTGTTATGGTAAAATGACTGGACCTAACTTCGGTTTATTTTCGTAAATATTTTTGGTATTTACAAAGTAATTAATTAGACTCAATCATTTTTATAAATAGTTCCAGAACATCTACTGATTTTGTAATAACGCCATCTATTGCTGAAAAGCTTAACCTTACCTTAATTACACACTGAGGCTCTACCACGAGCTCATAACGTGATCCATTTTACGATCTAAATCGAACTGTTGTAGGGATGGAGCTATATAACGTGTATAGCTCCATCCTCTTTTTCGCTCGTACGACGGACATTTTAACATTATCATGGTAAGGCCCGTGGCCACCTACCGAGCGATAGTAAAATAATTATAAAATTTAACAAATTTAATTCGCGTGTTTGCTATTCAAAGCCAGATGGCGTCACTGAGGCATAGGATGACAGATTTTCTAAGACATTTTTTCTGATAGCCGCTCTATTGTATCTCTTTAAATCTCTTTGGATTTATTTTAAAGGAATTAATCACTGCACCAAAGACTACTATAGTATACTGGCTACACTGCACGTCTTTTCTTAGCTTCTCATCACAAAACCAATTGACAATGACGTTTGTATGTTACTGTCAAATGTGACATCTAAACTGTAAAAGGAGGCAAATTCGAAATAGTTAAGAAAAGCTACACTTTATAGTATGGTGATTTTCTTTACATAAATATATATATTTATTCTTCTGTATGTGTGTT
The DNA here is from genome assembly GCA_949316375.1 of Mythimna vitellina. Lineage (NCBI taxonomy): Eukaryota > Metazoa > Arthropoda > Insecta > Lepidoptera > Noctuidae > Mythimna > Mythimna vitellina. The sequence goes on along the minus strand of OX438703.1, from coordinate 6,638,765 downwards.
TGTCACCTAACTCCTCCTAAACGGTTTGACCGATTTGGATGAAATATTATGTGTATATTTTATTGGTCTTTAGATGGTTTGAAAATACTATTGAACCATAAGTGTTAGAGGGAGAGATAAAGAGAGAGAGAGTTTAGTTTTTGAGTTTATACTCATAGCAATAATAAGTAATCAGTAATACAGATAAGAAAATTAAATAGGTACGTATATTAGCGCTCTTCCTCTCTCCTACAATTTCTAATGTTGCTGTGCCCGACAGGGTTCATAATTGTTTCAATTTTTTATTATTTGTCACCTGACATGTACATTATGGATAGCAAAAACTTGCAACTTGCTTAGCAAAATCTTTTGAGATTTGAACTTGGAAGGTGGCGCTGCAATCGGGTTTTTTTTTTTTTGACGATTATCTTGCTTAAGCGCAGTACAACATCTGCCGGGATCACGTAAAGAAATACTTTAAGTTTATATTCTAACCAGCATTATTTTTCATACAAAGTACTATTTTGTAGTCAGACATTGAACAATAAAGCTATTGACAAAGGTTTAGTGGTAGTATCCTTCCGTCTTTATGAACATGTTCCCGAAAGGCCGCAGGGTCTACAATAGCCAATTAACATAAACCATCCTAAATATTTCGGTTAACAGAGCAGTCGAGCATTCATGAGCCGCAAGAGATTTATTGATAGCTAGCTTCTGCCCGCAGCTTCACTCACGTGAATGTAGATTTCTCCATACAAACTTTGGACCCTCGCTTCATCCCCTTAGGGAGTGAATTTGGGAAAATCCTTTCTTAGTGCTCACCTACGTCAAAAAAGGAAACCTTATGCAAAATTTCACGCTCCTAATCCCAGTACTTTCAGCTGTGCGTTGATATGTCAGTCAGTCAGTTTCCCCTGTATTTAAACGATCCAGACAATAGCACCAAAAAAATACACGTAATTAATTATTGATAAATATAGGGGTACTAGACCGATTTATCGGTGCCGGCTCAATTCGACAAATATCGATATATCGATGTTTTTATAAACCTTGCATCCCTGCACATAACAAAGGGTATTGATACAACATGAGTGTGAGTTATTATAATATCGATGGCTTATAGTGAACACCTCGTAGCTCTGAAATACGTAACTTTTCAGGAGGCACCAAAATCCAAACTAGACCTTTAACCCCTTGAAGGCCGATTCTACATACGTCTGTACAACTTGAATGACCTTAAAAAACGCTTAATTGTCGTTTTGTACAACACACGGTTGTACGAATATTTTTTAGCCAAAAATTTAAATTTTTATATCTTTGTTTTTTCCTAGAAAAATCCGGAAAAAGTTTTTTTAAATTTATTTTTTACTTTTTTGGTGATTTACGCAAAAACGCGCAATTACGTAATAATAATACCCCTCGGGCGCCCGAGGGCATCATGTAATTATAATGGGCTTCTACGTGTTTCATTCAAATATTTCAAACTATTGATTAATTTCAAACGCTTCGTTTCTTTTGTTTTTACATAAGCTTTGTCGCGCCATTGCGAAGTTACCACACCAAACTGACTCGAGCAAAGTATGCATTCAACATCGTAGATGGCAGTACGAGTATCAAACCAAAATTTTGCGTGATACAAGATTATGTGTTACGAGCTTTTCTTTTCAGAAATATAATAAAACGAAAATTGCCTAAAATTGCATACCCGAGGTTTTTACTCTAAGCCATCGATATGTATAAGGAGTACACGAACTTCCGTTTCAATTTCATTGAATCTACATAATAATCAAAGCTTTTAAGTTCAACGAATTAGAAGAGTACGCGTTCCTCTCTTAAATCACAAGTTAAAATGTCAACAATTGTTGACATTATCTATAGCATAGCATAGCATAGTCTGCCTTATAATATTCCCACTGCTGGGACTCAGGCCTCCTCTCTAGGAGAGGGTATGGGCCGTAATCCACCACGCGGGCTCAGTGCGTGTTGGATTTTTTGGTTCTAGGACATGCCGGTTTCCTCACGATGTTTTCCTTCACCGTTTTGAGAGCAGTGGTGATGAAATAAATTACACAAAGTAATGCGCCTGGCTGGGTTTGAACCCGCAACGTACAACTCGTAAGTCGAGGCCGTTACCACTCCGCCACCACTGCTCCTATATACCTCCTATATACCTCCTATATACCTATAACACTAAAAAATATTCTGAGGGTAGCTCGATAACATTCATCACTAGTGCGGCAGTGTAAAGCCTACCCATTCAATAGATGTCATCAGAGCAATCGATTGTTCAGTTATCCCAATAGACTTTACTAGCCATCGAAAATGAGCTCTATGCGTCGCGAATAGAGCACAAATTTCAATGAGCCAAACTGCAATATTGGCTTCTCGCAGCTGGCTCAAAGATCTTATCCACCATAATGACATCTTCGTTTTATGTAAGTACTTCGTATTTGACGCTACATTAGACACATATTCAGTTTTTCACGGCTTAGTGAAAAGTTGCTTTCGTGTGTTCATCTAACTTTTTACGTGTTACAGAACTCTCGTTCTTAAAAACTTCAAGTAGTTCAGAGCTGTTTCTTTGATGGTTTGTAATACTTTAGATTTAAAGATACTTATTTCTCAAAAAAGATATAAAGTCACTTACTTGAGAAAAAAAATACTAAATTAATATAAGGTTTCGCAACCGCGCACACAATTTGGTAAATTCATCTAATACATTTAGTCTTTAAGTAGATATTTTATAATTGTTTTTTAAATATTGTGCTAGTTTGTTCTTGAATGCATTGAATTGAAGTACATTTTTTTTATAAAAGGGGGTATATTGTGATAAAACTGTGTTCCTTCAAATGTTATTATTTTTTGGCGAACTTAGTTCTCATCTTTGGTAAGACAGAAAACTGGCCCAGCAATTGTTCATCATCATCATTTCAGCCGAAAGACGTCCACTGTTGGACATAGGCCTCCCCTAAATGTCGCCACAATGACCGGTCCTGTGCGTCTCGCATCCATCGGATTAATCGGATTCGACCATCACCAGGTCATCGGTCCACCTTGTGGGAGGCTTTCCAACGCTGCGTCTTTCGCCATTCTAGAACCTTTCGTCCCCATCGACCATCTGTCCCACAATTGTTACGTTGTTTTAATTCTTTCATTTTAGTAAACGATAGGTTAGTCTGTATAATTTTGTTGAGAGACTTAGGGATAAAAATACAAATGTTGTAAATATAAAACTGCCAAATGTTCATTATTTTTATTTTTTCATATATTGTGCTTGTTTGTGACAAATATGGGAAATTAACATTTTACATAAAAAGAAAATGTTCCTTTTCAACTAGCTTGTATTAACACTAACAGCCTCTTCGTATGTGCACACACACTTACAAGCCACAGAACGTTTAACTGAGACGAAATGCACTGACTGAGTTCACTAACTAGCTTTATTCGAATACCTGTATAATTTCTGTAACACAAGCATATGCGTAAACTGGCGCAGTGCTAATTAGCTGCGTTTGCAAACATTAAGTATGCTTGTCGCACTTATAAGACTCGCGGAAATTATACAAGCTACTCTTGCTTAAGGCCCTAGCTTCTATTTAGTGCCATAAAAAAGTGATTTTCTGAAGCCTACTGCATAAAAAATAATGTATGTAAACTTCAGTAAAACACATTCATCAAAAAAAATATTCAAACAATATACCCACTTGCTTTAATCATGGACACTTTTGGTACAAGACATATGTATCCATTAGAAGATATAAATAAGTATATACTATGTGTGTGCATATATTTCATATACAATTAGCTAGCATTCAGAGAAACTTGCTTTTTTCATAAAAGCGACGCTTCCTTTAATAGACGTGCTCTACTGACGAGTTTGCATAAAATGCGCGCCAAATCTATAAATTTTGAGTTCGCCTTCACTTTTATTGCCAAACTAAAAGTTACACAGTGAACGTGACTGTGTAACTTTTAGTTTTGTTTTAACATTATTATTTGTTGACAATGTAAAATTATTCTGAATATTGTTTCAATACATGGATAGATGTGTGGTTTTGCAGTCGACATTTTATGAATTTCGAATTCTGATTAACGTCATTAAACCTGATTGATACCATTTGTTCAAATATTTGACTAATGAACTGTTCAATTTTGTTTGTATCGAAAATCACTCTACATATTTGTTGTAACCTGTACTGTTTACTTGAATTAACTGTTATAACTGCTTTTTACTGGCAAAACTGTCACACTTTTTTTTAAGGTTTTTTTTTTTGTTTGAAAAATCAGCTAATTACAAATCTTGCTCTAGGGCGGAGCGGCAGATAGTGTCAGACTTTTACTGACTAAAAACCCACTCCTGTTCCTTCGTTGCCTTCGTCCCAGGGCCCCGGGTTTCGTTTTCACACTACTCATGGCCCCAGTAGGCTTCGACCCTGCTGGGCCCCTAAGATTTGCTGACATCTCCCTGAGGCGCGCGTGGAACAATACGGCTCGGTCCGGACGGTTGGACAGCGGGCTATCCATTGCTCGCAAGCCCGCGTCTACGGTGGCCGGAAATCGGGATCAAAATCCCGGGGGCGGTTGGAGCGTAAGGACCGTTGCCCCACGCGATCGGCCGCCGCCTTTGCTAGCATTACTGCTTTGCAGAAGGAGGCGACCGGCTGCCACTCGGTAAGATACCATCCAATGACTTCTCCTGCTCTAGAGTGGAGTGGGAGGGCGTGTTAGACTTTTACTGACTAAAACCACACTTATGCTCCCTCTCTCCATTGCGTTCCAGGACTCCAGGATTCCCTTTTGGAAACCCTTAGTTAACCTATATATAATGTTTCGACCCTGCTGGGCCCCTAGGGATTTACTGACATCTCTTTGAGGCGCGCAATTTTATAAAGACGAACGTTCATATGTATTAGTATTTAAAAATTTGTATTATTATTAATAACTAGCTGTTGCCCGCGACTTCGTCCGCGTTAAGTTTGTAAAACTGTACAATCACTCTGTGCTTGCAATTCATTCCGAAAGCATCGCAATAATTTATTGTATCCCAATTGAGAACCTCCTCCTTTTTTAGAAGTCGGTTAAAAACGCAAATTACCTTCAGGAAACATGTTATTTACTCGGCCAGATCCAAATGTATGACCGTCAATGAATAGAAAGAGCATGTATGGGTCGTAGCAGTTATCATTTCTGCCTACCCCAATTGAAAAGGCGTATGTATGCATGGGCATATGTATGTTTCTGATTTATGTTCTGGTAAAAGAACATTGTATGATTTTAACCCCTCGCCACAGTGAGCACGCCACAATCGCAGCGGTAATGGCTGTCTTTGAGAAGTGTCTACAGAGGCGTCACGGCATCCTCTTTTTGTGCAGGACTCACCGGTTGTGGGTGTTTCGGAAGGTATCTGTGTCGAATTCAGCGGGAAGAAACACTCGGGTCTCACCATTGTGCGAATCGCCCGGAGAATACGATGGAGCATACGGTGGAAGTCAGTCCCACTTGGTCGGAGCGCCGGCGCCGCCTTGTCCTTATGGGCGCGATTGGTGGAGAAAATGACAACCAGTAGCCTCCTTCAGCAAAGAAGGTGGCTGAAACTATGAGGGATAGGACATCCTGACTCCTCAGCGGTCGCTGCAAGGGACGCTCCGGGTGTTGAAAGCCGCAAGGCAATTCCCAGCCATCGCAAATACGGGATTGCGGTGATGCTGTCCGGCAGTCTGGTCAAAGCAGTCCTGAATCGACGGCGCGTAGTATTCTACGCGCGACTCAAAGAGATTTCAGCAAATGAATAGGGCCCTCTAGGGCCGATGTCTGCTAGGGCTGCAAGATTGATCGAAAGAGTTATCTCCGATAACAATTTTCGCCTCAATAACTTTTCACTGAGTTTAAGCAGTTAGACAGCTTTGGTAGAGGTAAACGAAGGAGCATAATCGGGACACCGACCTTCAGCTGGATAACTGACAGAGATGCACTGATAGTGAAAAGCCTTAAGTGAATCCAAAAACTACCATCATCATCCGGCAGGCATTAAGTCCGCCGCTGTACATTTGTGCATAAAGGATTAAATAAATAAATCATCAACTATCTTCTTACACAACAGTACTTATGAAGAATTTGCGAGAGCATGCTTGCATTGATTGTTGCAGTTTGATCATTTTAGGCATTAGAATTACTTGTTCATTTACCTAGAATATTGTGGTGTGTATTTAATTGACATCCCCGTATATAAGAAAAATGTTTTTTCTATAGTGGGAACCTTATGAAGAGTCTCCAACTTATGAATGAACTTCGGCGAAACCTTGTGCGCGTGTATCCCCGTTCAATCGATCTCGCATATTGATGGCCAAACCGAGAAATTACTGACACCGATTGCCTCTATGAGGACACGGCGGTTCATTCAAGATGGATAGACCTCCAGCGCATTCTACACCGAGTCCTCCAGGCAATTCACAAAATGGTAATATCAGAGTACTTTCAACCGAAACCAGAACAGAAACCGTTCGAAACACCCACAACAGTCCTGAGCTTATCCATAAAACAATGAAATTACGGTAAACAAATGTAGCAGCCGATAAGTGTTATCCCAGAGACTGGCCTCCCTTAGAGGGTTGTTCCAGTGTTGGTCAGCACTTACTGCAAGGAGGTAACGTCCAGATGTCGACGTAAAGCTGCAAGGAATCTGAGATACATCATACGTTGTCGAACTGTGATCAGAAAAACATATTCGATCCCGTTTTATATGAAGCAGTAACTGCAAATAATAAAACACACCATTATTAATCCGCAAGGTGCCATCATGCCGGAGGACACAGTGGAGATGTGCCCTGCAAGGACGGAGTACCGCCGTGTCCTCGTGGAGGCAATCGGCGTCAGTGGCCTCTCGCGCCGGGCTCTGATCCAGAGCGAGGAGTAATGGCAGGCGATTGCCTCCTTCTGCAAAGCCGTAATGCTAGCGAAGGCGGAGGCCGCACGCGTTAGGGAACGAACAGCCTCACGCCGAGCCGAGATTCCGACCCCGACTACCAGCCACGGTAGACGCAGGCTTCCGGACGTCGAGCAATGGTTAGCTAGCCGTCCGGTAGTTGACCGGACCGAGCCCAATCCTCAACAGCGCGGAGTGATAGACACAGGTGTAGTTTTAATCAGTAAAAGATTTACACGTCCTCCCGCTCCAATTAGAGCGGGAGAAGTCATTGGATGATTTCCACCCTTAAAAAAAAAAGTTCCATCATCATCATTATTATTTCAGCCGAAAGACGTCCACTGCTGGACATAGACCTCCCCAAGTGTCGCTATAATGACGGTCCTGTGAGTCTCTCATCCATCGGATTCCCGCGACCCTTACCAGGTCATCAGTCCACCTGGGGGCCATCCAACGCAAGGTAGGGTAACTATATATACCTTGCGTAGTAACCCCTTCCGAAAATGTGGCCGTGTTATTTTAAAGTGAATAATTAAATACATAAAGGTATTTACTTTTATCGTCTTTGGATGGTATCCCTTGAATAATCACGGTCGATTAGCTTGTTACAATAATGGGAGAAATATAATAAAAATAAGCAGTAGGATTTATAAAAATGCCTCCGTCGAACACCAGTTTAACCATAACTGTAAACGTGGGCGATGGCCATTCTTCTGCCACTCAGAAAATTACATAAAATACGCAATGCCATCTATCAAATTTAATATGAAGTTCAACCTTCATTGTCATCATTATTTCTACTTTGAGTCTTTAGATGGCGTTGCGAGTATCTGAATTGCGTGTGGTGTCATATTTTACTTCTCGAAAATTTTGATTTCATACCGTTTGTCTTTCATATGCTTTGTTTCATTGCGATGAAACAAAACCTAAGTAAGACAATTATCAAGTTCCAATTCCAACAATTTAAATGTATAAAAGTTATCTACATCGATTTCTAAAATTAATAATACGCACTTCACTAAAAATTTCTACAGATATATTATATACGTAGATTTATAAAAAAAAATTGTAAGCATGCAAAAATATATAAAAAAATCTTATTCACGATGACAAAATAGAACAAAAATGTCTCCTAAGAGAGCCGTATGGGATTTGAACCACCTTCACATTACATGAAAGTCTAGTTACGAAACCACTGTGCTGCGGTCTTCGATGAATAAGCTATAAAATAGACGTTCTTATATAAACGTCATAATTGACTGGTTGGCTCCCTAACGATGATAGCGTGATGATTTTCGTTTTAGAAGTTAAATTTGCCGCTAAATGGAATAATGTAACATTATAGTACGTGATTTTACTCGTCGCTTTGATTTTATTATGTGTTTTGATTAGTTTTTACAAAATATTTAGAAGATATCGAATAGAAATGTCAATTTTATTTTGAAAAAATGGTAAAAGTTATTTTAATACAAAAAAATAAGACAAAATAATGTCAAAATTTTTAACTGTAGCTGGGAATTGAACTCGCGGCAAATGTCGTTCAATACCTACATTTTGGATTATTGCTCACCCCACATAGCAAATAGCGTGATAGTTTATAGCCTATCAGTTGCCCTGACCTATAAGGATTGTGTATGCAAAATTTGAACAGGATCGGTTCAGTAGTTTTTGCGCCAACTAATACCATCACAAAAGAATTTTACTGTTTTATTATATGTATAGATAATAAAATTATGGAAACCTAACCTTTGTTCTGGCATGTGTTTCCTGATAGCTACAACCTAAGGCCATTAAGTCAAAGAAAGTCAAGAGTGAATAGGTTACTTCTAGGCAAGCGTGCTACATCATCGCTTAACATTAGGTGAGATAGTGGTCAAACGCAAGCTAATCAATAATAAAGAAAAACTGGGCAAAGGCGAGTTGGACTCGCGCACTGAGGATTCCGCACAAATTTATCTACGTTAATAGTTCAATTCCGGAATAGAGTCTCGGAAGATGTTTAGGAATGGCCAAAAAAAAAAATTTTTGTGACTACAAAAAATTTACAGTTTTCAGATTTATTCCTATACTTTTGCTATCAGACCTTGCTTTATTCGAAATTTCAGGATTCTGGATCAACGGGAAGTACCTTATGAATTTTGATTACCTTGAGAGTGTCGAAATATACGTTTTTTGCGACATAAATGGTCGTATCTTTTTTTCCTTAACTTTAAAGTTTGTTTTTTTTCACAGCTGCAAGGAACCGCAGACTTGAGTCATATACTCAAGTCTAGTTTTAATTTCAACTCAATACCTCCACGCGTTCCCGAGATAAAGGGTCTTAATATGTTAAGACCCAGACAGACGGACGACCAAGTGATCCTATAAGGGTTCCGTTTTTACCTTTTGAGATACGGAACCCTATGAAAAAACTCCAAGAAATCTTCGTAAAAACATGAACGCAGCTTCCTAGTTCTAATCCAGTAGAAATTCGTATCCAGTTTTTTTATTCTTTTTTTTATTTTGTTCTCTAGAATCTAAAACATGTACATTTAGTATTCCTTCTTTTTCCTGTTTTTATAAATGTTTGTAACATTGTCGTTTATCCTGGCAATGGACACTAATGGCCGCGATACAGTATTCCATACTAATGCGGTTGTTAACGAACACAGATTTTTGTAACCTGTTTTTGTTAATTTTATTTTATAATTTAATTTTTCTGTACGTGCGTTGGTCACCTAACTCCTAAATGGCTTGAAATTTTGAGTGTATATTTGAGTAAATTTCTGGATGGTTTGAAAATAAAATTGTACTCGGTAGTTTTTTTTTTATGGTGGGAAACCATCCAATGACTTCTCCCGCTCTTGAGTAGAGGGTCAGAATTTTACTGACTAAAACTCACTCCTGTTCCTTATTTGCCTTTATTCCAGGGCCCCGGTGTTCACTTTCACTTAACTCATGACCCCAGTAGGCTTCGACCCTGCTGGGCCAACTATACTCGGTAGGTGGCGCTTCAAACGGATTCTCCATTTTATTTATCAGACTAGAAATCAACTTTTGGACAGGACAACGTCTATTGGGACTTCTAGTTTGTATATCTATTTATATTTGTAGTCCGAATAACGTTAAAAACACTCGTCTTGTCTTTCTCGTGCATCTATCTCAATTGCTTACAAACTAGCATTTATTTTTACCATACGTAAGTATCTCAAAGTCAAAAACAAGCAATTGTAAAAACTATTCCGTGGCGAGTGTGATTTCTTTGATCTCCACCGCATCGAGTGACTCAGAGGCACTCACGGTCGCTTTACTGGAGGATGTTTGAAGCTTCAGCTAAAATAATTATGTATTTTTTTTATCTGGGGAATCATCAAATCACTTCTCCTGTTTTGGGCAGAGCGAGAGGGAGTCACAGAATTTTACTCACTAAAACCCTCAGTATTTCTTCAGACTTCAACGATCCGCTGCCCAGGCAGGTATCGGCTCAAACTAGCATCGTCAATCTTGCTGATATCTATTTAAGAGCGTCCTTTTCGAGGTACATTTTCAAACAGCCGCTCTTACGTGATTATGATGTTATTACACATTTTTCTCTAGATATTTTGGATACACAGCTATCTTGTGGATATTACTAGACTTCTATAGAAATCAAAACATGATTAGTTGAAAATAATTCATAAAATTAACTAAAGAATTTATTAATATAAGTATGTTCGTATTTCTTTTCTATTTGGTTGACATTAAGTTTCTGTACCACTTTAAGGACTACTATTAGAAAATGTCCAGAGCATTAAGTCCGCCTTTGTACAGTATTTCGTACTAGAGCATGAAGTTTTAATTAATAAACGTGCTGTTCTTGAATCCAAAATGACTGTAGGAGACTCACGAACGTTACCACTTTCTAAAATACCCGAAATATTGTAGCTTTTGGGAATTTCCTCTTCGCCAGAGTGTATGAACGATAAATTATTTGCAAGCAACTCACGAATACCTTAGTCATAAACTTTGTTGTGAAATTCGTGAGAACTTGTGTGGACTTATCAACTGCGGCATTAAAATTGAACTGTATATATAATATAATATATAATATAATATTCCACAACCATCACACAACGCCATCTAGTCTCAAGCTAAGCAGAGCTTGTGTTATGAGTACTAGACAACTGATAAACATACTTATATATTTCTAAATAAATACATATTATAGATAAATTACACCCAGACACAGAACAAATGATTGTGCTCATCACACTAACATTTGTCCTGGGTGGGAATCGAACCCACGACCTCTGGCATAGCAGTCAGGGTCACTAACCACTAGACCAACAGGCCAGTCATGTTCGCTGTTTTCGTAATAAATTCACAAAAAAGAAAAGGCACTATTGCTTCTTTTTTGCTCTGAAAGCATATAAAAAACCGGTCAAGTGCACCGAGGATTCCGGCCAAATACGTACGTAAATAGTAGTAGATTTACCCGAATCGCAAAAAAAGTAATTATTTTGTGATGTAGGTAACGGTATACATGTGGACGGATGAAGTGAGAGAGGAAGGACAAAGAAAAGATGGATGAATTGTGTAAGAAGTGATAAAAGAGTATTAGTTAGTGATAGCACGACGGGTGATAGGACAGAATGGAAGAAAGAGTTGCGCCGACCCCAAATAAAACGGGAGAAGAGCAGGAAGATGATGTAACTACTTTACAGCTTTCAAACGTTTTCTTTTACTTGTACAATGTAGTCTTGCTATTATTTCAGCTTTATATCTCCACGCCTTCATGAGAAAAAGAGTTTTGACAGACAGACGGACAACAAAGTGATCCTATACATTTCGATTTTGTCGACTGAGATACGGAACTCTAATAACAAAAACTTGGGGTAAGCGGACGATCGTAATTCATAATCAGCTTACAACGTAAGAAAATAACTAGTTTATTATAACTTGAGTATTATTTATGGGCCTCTAGAGTATTCCGCACTGCGGTGTAGTAGCGACACAATTATTCTGTCAGCAGAAAACAATTTATTACAAGCAACTATTACAGTGCCCAGAGATAATCATGACACTATGAAATACATTGGAACATGCTTCTGTGATAAAAGCATTTTATAAGATACACATAAATGTAATATTCTAGAACATGGTCTATCGTCTAAATTAAAATACCTTCTTATATTTGTGTGGAGTAATATAATAATATTTCAGAACTATCACACAACGCCGTCCAGTCCCAAGCTAAGCAGAGCTTGTGTTATGAGTAACAGACAACTGATAAACATACTTATTTATTTCTTAATTCATACATATTATAGATAAATTTCACTCAGACACAGAACAAATGATCGTGCTCATCACACAAACATTTTTTCTGGATGGGAACCGAACCCACGACCTCCGGTATAGCAGTCAGGGCCAGTAAAAACTAGACCAACAGGACAGCATTTGAAGAACATTTCAGAAGTGAGGGCAGGTTGCTTGTTCCATCGGCCCAACAATTTGGACCCGAGATAGTGGCGCGTAGTGTTTCCGCTGCTCCAGACTAGTGGTGACCCGACCCCCTGGGTCTCCTCCCGTATTGGAGAGTGGTTTTGCTATACGCCTAAGTATGCAGCGGAAGTCAAACTGCACCCGCAGCCCCTGACAAAAGTGTATAAGGTAACACCGGGGAGGTATTAGTCAATAAGAGTTTGACAGACCCTTACTGACCAATTGGCGGATATCAACCCCGAAAAAAAAAACCGGGCAAGTGCGAGTCGGACTCGCGCACTGAGGGTCCCCTACAAACTTACTTATGAAAACAGTCAGTTCAATACCCAAATTACGTCTTTTTTTCCAGTTACGAGGATTTTTCCGAATCGCAAAAAAAAAAATGTTTTTTCGTGACGTAACTACAAATTTAGTATGAATTTTGATTCCCTTGAGAGTGTCGAAATATCGATACGGATAAAAAATATACGTTATTTGCTATATAAAATCGCAAAAAAACGTTTATTTTTTATCCGTATGCGTATTTTCCATATCTCTTTTAATTGTTAATTCAGAAGTTTGATTTTTTTCACAGGTTCAATTGACCGCAGACCTGAGTATATGGTTTTAATTTCGACTCAATACCTCCACTCGTGCCCGAGATAAAGGATCTTGACAGGCAGACAGACGAACAACAAAGCGATCCTATAAGAGTTCCATTTTTTTTTCCTTTTGAGGTACGGAACCTTAAAAAAAGGTTGCTAGTATCTCACAGTAATATTATAAAGGCTAAAGTTGGTAAGTGTGTGTTTATGTATGTTTCTTCTTTACGGTTATGGCGAGCAATGGGTGGTTCGCCGTCCGACCGTCCAGTTACCGTCCGGACCGAGCTCAAGTCGTCGACGGCGCGTACTGTTCCACGCGCGCCTTAGGGAGATGTCAGCAAATCGTAGGGGCCCAGCAGGGTCGAAGCCTAGTGAGGCCACAGGTAGTGTGAGTATAAATCCTGCTCCTGCCATAAAATGATATTCCCAGAAAAAAAAAACGGCCATACGGCTGAACCACCGGCTAGAGTAAATAGGCTCATAATAAACTAGTGCGGTTCAAGATCGCCGATTGCATCACTGCTTACTATCAGATGGGATCGCAGTCAAGCACCAGTTTATATAAATAAGAAAAAACCGAGTAGGTTCTCTTGGGACAAATTTCTACTTTTACGCAGGCAAAGACTGGTAACAGTTGGTAGAATAATAAAATGAATGCCAATATTTAACACCCGCTTTGGTAGCCGGCACAGGTAATTTATACATTAATGACCATTGATCATCGTTCGTGACACCCAGAGCTTCGGTAATCAACAGATGGCGAGTAAATGGAAATTCCTTTTCCGAGCGAATTCCGGCTTAATTCAGTAAATATTCGGGTTGCCTTTATCGTATTAAATACCTTTAATAGCCTTTCTGTAATTGAATTTTAAAAGGTAACGACAGAGTGTTGTATTTTGTTACTTGTTACGGAAATAGATAAAGTTGTATAGATAAGGGAATATCTAATGCTTTTTTTAGGTTGGAAATCATCCAATGACTTTTCTCGTTGTTGGACGGAGCGAGAGGGCGTGTCAGACTTTTACCGACTAAAATCCACTCCTGTTCCTTCTTTGCCTTCGTTCCAGGGCCCCGGGGTTACACTTCACATAATCCATGGCCCCAGTAGGCTCCTACGATTTGCTGACATCTCCTTGAGGCGCGTGTGGAATACTACGCGCCGTCGATGACTTGGGCTCGGCCCGTACGGTTACTGGACGGTCGAAGGGCGAGCTACCCATTGCTCGCCGTCCGCAAGCCCGCGCCTGTGGCACTATCATCTGGTCGCGTAACCGTCTAGCTTCTAATGGATTGTTGGAAGACGCACGTTGGAAGGCCTCCCAAGGTGAACTGACGAGCTGGTGAGGCAACGGGAAACCGATACACAGGATTAGCCGTTATGGTGACACTTGGGGAAGGCTTATATCCAACAGTGGACGACTTTCTGTTGAAATGGTCATGATGATTTTAAGCCGACTGGCATGTTTTTATAAGTCCACTAGTTTCTGCCAGCGGCTTCGCCCGCGTGAAAGTTAGTTTCTCCATAAAAACTTTGGACCCCGTCTTAGCCCCTTAAGAGGTGAATTTAAAAAAATCTGTTCTTAGCGAATGTCTACTCTCTATAAGGAACCTATCTGCCAATTTTAAGTTTGTAGGTATTATAGTTTTAGAGTTTTCGAGATAAATCAGTGAGTGGTATTTCACTTTTATATACTACTCTGTCAAGAAAGTACCGGGAAAAGATCAATAATACACAAAATGTCTGTTATTCATCCAAATTTACTTTATCACCTTCAAAGTATGCTCCTTTAGAAACGATACACTTGCGCCAACGAATAATCCATTTATCAAAACATTTTTTAAACGCTGCTTCCGGAATTGAGTTCAGTTCTCGCCGCGAATTCTCCTTTATGTCTTCTATCGATTGAAAACGGGTGCCACGAAGTGGTAATTTGAGTTTAGGAAAAAGAAAAAAGTCAGCAGGAGCCATATCTGGTGAATATGGTGGTTGCTGGATGGTATTTGTTGAGTGTTTGGTCAAAAATTCGTTCACAATGATAGCCTTGTGCGAAGGCGCATTGTCGTGGTGCAAAATCCAAGAATTTTCTTTCCACAAATCTGGCCTTTTTCGTCGAATTCGCTCTCTTAAACGCCGCATAACGCTCAAATAATATTCTTTATTTACCGTTAGACCTTCCGGTAAGAATTCAGAGTGCACAACACCGCGATAGTCAAAGAAAACAGTCAACATGACTTTGACTTTTGATCGACCTTGGCGTGGTTTTTTCGATTTCGGTTCAGTTGGAAGACGCCACTCCGAAGCTTGTTGACTAGTTTGCATGTCAAACTCGTAAACCCACGTCTCGTCACCAGTAAAAATGCGTTTCATGAATGTTGGGTCCGAACTGACTCGTCGACTAGCTGTCCTCAGCGACTTTCATGCGATTGAGTTTTTGGAGAAAATTCAGATCTTTTGGAACTAGCCGAGCAGCAACATGTTTCATACCCAAATGATTAGTTAAAATGGTACGGATCGACTCGTGAGATACAGAAAGTTCGGCGGCTATCTCTCTCAGAGTTGAATGGGGATTTTCAGTCACTATTTTCTTCACTTTTGCGATGTTAACTTCAGTTGCAGACGTTGACGGCCTACTAGAGCGAGGCAAATCTTCCATCACATCTCGACCGCTTTTGAACGCTTTGAACCACTCATAAGCACGAGTTTTTGATAAAGTCGATTCACCGTAAGCCTTCTGTAACATTTTCAGTGACTCCGAACACGAAATTCCATTGGCGATGCAAAATTTAAGACAAACTCTTTGTTCGATATTTTTGTCCATTATAAAATTCGCAATACACACTATATATGATATTAATAAAACCAGCACTGTATTTAATACTAGCTGTTGCCCGCGACTTCGTCCGCGATAAGTTCGTAAAACTGTACAATCACTCTGTGCTTGCAATTCATTCCGAAAGCATCGCAATAATTTATTGTACTTTAACATAAAACGGTTAAAGGTAAAAATATCCGAATTGAGAACCTCCTCCTTTTTTAGAAGTCGGTTAAAAACACAAATTACCTTCAGGAAACATGTTATGTACTCGTCCAGATCCAGATGTATGACCGTCACTGAATAGAAAGAGCATGTATGGGTCGTAGCAGTTGTCATTTCTGCCTACCCCAAGGGAAAAGGCATATGTATGCATGGGCATATGTATGTTTCTGGTTTATGTTCTGGTAAAACAACATTGTATGATTTTAACCCCTCGCCACAGTGAGCACGCCACAATCAAATCGCAGTGGTAATGCCTGTCTTTGAGAAGTGTCTACAGAGGCGTCACGGCATCCTCTTTTTGTGCAGGACTCACCGGTTGTGGGTGTTTCGGAAGGTATCTGTGTCGAATTCAGCGGGAAGAAACACTCGGGTCTCACCATTGTGCGAATCGCCCGGAGAATACGATGGAGCATACGGTGGAAGTCAGTCCCGCTTGGTCGGCGAGCCGGCGCCGCCTTGTCCTTATGGGGGCGATTGGTGGAGAAAAAAGAACAACCAGTAGCCTCCTTCAGTGAAGCACTACGATCAAAGAAGGTGGCTGAAACTATGAACGATAGGACATCATGACTCCTCAGCGGTCGCTGCAAGGGACGCTCCGGGTGTTGAAAGCCGCAAGCCAATTCCCAGCCATTGAAAACACGGGATTGCGGTGGTGCTGTCCGGCCGTCTGGTCAAAGCAGTCCTGAATCGACGGCGCGTAGTATTCTACGCGCGACTCAAAGAGATTTCAGCAAATGGATAGGGTCCTCTAGGGCCGATGTCTGCTAGGGCTGTAAGATTGATCGAAAGATTTATCTCCCATAACAATTTTCGCCTCAATAACTTTTCACTGAAGAGTTTAAGCAGTTAGACAGCTTTGATAGAGGTAAACGAAGGAGCATAATCGGGACACCGACCTTCAGCTGGATAACGTGCACTGATAGTGAAAAGCCTTAAGTGAATCCCAAAACTACCATCATCATCTGGCAGGCATTAAGTCCGCCGCTGTACATTTGTGCATAAAGGATTAAATAAATAAATCATCAACTATCTTCTTCCACAACAGTACTTATGAAGAATTTGCGAGAGCATGCTTGCATTAATTATTGCAGTTTGATCATATTAAGCGTTAGAATTACTTGTTCATTTACCTAGGATATTTTGGTGTGTATTTAATTGATATCCCCGTATATAAGACAAATGTTTTTTCCATAGTGGGAACTACCTTATGAAGAGTCTCCAACTTATGAATGAACTACGGCGAAACCTTGTGCGCGTATATCCCCGTTCAATCGAACTCGCATATTGATGGCCAAACCGAGAAATTACTGACACCGATTGCCTCTATGAGGACACGGCAGTTCACTCAAGATGGATAGACCTCCACCGCATGCTACACCGAGTCCTCCAGGCGATTCACAAAATGGTAATATCAGGGTACTTTCAACCGAACCCAGAACAGAAACCGTTCGAAACACCCACAACAGTCCTGAGCTTATCCATAAAACAATGAAATTACGGTTAACAAATGTAGCAGCCGATAAGTGTTATCCCTGAGACTGGCCTCCCTTAGAGGGTTGTTCCAGTGTTGGTCACCACTCATTGCAAAGAGGTAACGTCCAGATATCGACGTAAGGCTGCAAGGAATCTGAGATACATTATACGTTGTCGAACTGTGATCAGAAAAACACATTCGATCCCGTTTTATATGAAGCAGTGACTGTAAATAATAAAACACACCAATATTAATCCGCAAGGTGCCATCATGCCGGAGGACACAGTGGAGATGTGCCCTGCAAGGGCGGAGCACCGCCGTGTCCTCGTGAAGGTAATCGACGTCAGTGACCTCTCGCGCCGGGCTCTGATCCAGAGCGAGGAGTAATGGCAGGCGTTCGCCTCCTTCTGCAAAGCCTTAATGCTAGCGAAGGCGGAGGCCGCACGCGTTAGGGAACGAACGGCCTCACGCCGAGCCGAGATTCCGACCCCGACTACCAATCACGGTAGACGCGGGCTTCCGGACGTCGAGCAATGGGTAGCTAGCCGTCCTGTAGTTGACCGGATCGAGCCCAATCCTCAACAGCGCGTAGTGATAGACACAGGTGTAGTTTTAGTCAGTAAAAGATTTACACGTCCTCCCGCTCCAACCAGAGCGGGAGAAGTCATTGGATGATTTCCACCCTTAAAAAAAGAAAAAAGGTGCCATCATCATCATTATTATTTCAGCCGAAAGACGTCCACTGCTGGACATAAACCTCCCCAAGTGTCGCTATAATGACCGCTCCTGTGAGTCTCTCATCCATCGGATTCCCGCGACCCTCACCAGGTCATCGGTCCACCTGGGGACCATCCAACGCAAGGTACCCTGTAACCCCTTCCGAAAATGTGGTCGTGTTATTTTAAAGTGAATAATTAAATACATATAGGTATTTACTTTTATCGTCTTTGGATGATATCCCTTGAATAATCACGGTCAATTAGCTTGCTACAATAATGGGAAAAAAATAATAAAAATAAGCAGTAGGATTGTTAAAAATGCCTCCGTCTTACACCAGTTTAACCATAACTGTAAACGTGGGCGATGGCCATTCTTCTGCCACTCAGAAAATTACGTAAAATACGCAATGCCATCTATCAAATTTAATATGAAGTTCAACCGTCATTGTCATCATTATTTCTACTTTGAGTCTTTAGATGGCGTTGCGAGTATCTGAATTGCTTATGGTGTCATATTTAACTTCTCGAAAACTTTGATTTCATACCGTTTGTCTTTCATATGCTTTGTTTCATTGCGATGAAACAAAGCCTAAGTAAAATAATTATCAAGTTCCACACAATTTAAATGTATAAAAGTTATCTACATCGATTTCTAAAATTAATAATACGCACTTCACTAAAAATTTCTACAGATATATTACATACGTAGATTTATAAAAAAAAAAATTGTAAGCTTGCAAAAATATATAAAAAAATCTTATTCACGATGACAAAATAGAACAAACATTTCTCCTAAGAGAGCCGTATGGGATTTGAACCACCTTCACATTACATGAAAATCTAGTTACGAAACCACTGTGCTGCGGTCTTCGATGAATAAATTATAAAATAGACGTTCTTATATAAACGTCATAATTGACTGGTAGGCTCCCTAACGATGATAGCGTGATGATTTTCGTTTTAGAAGTTAAATTTGCAGCTAAATGGAATAATGTAACATTATAGTACGTGATTTTACTCGTCGCTTTGATTTTATTGTGTGTTTTGATTAGTTTTTACAAAATATTTAGAAGATATCGAATAGAAATGTCAATTTTATTTTGAAAAAATGGTAAAAGTTATTTTAATACAAAAAAATAAGACAAAATAATGTCAAAATTTTTAACTGTAGCTGGGAATTGAACTCGCGGCAAATGTCGTTCAATACCTACATTTTGGATTATTGCTCACCCCACATAGCAAATAGCGTGATAGTTTATAGCCTATCAGTTGCCCTGACCTATAAGGATTATGTATGCAAAATTTGAACAGGATCGGTTCAGTAGTTTTTGCGCCAATTAATACCATCACAAAAGAATTTTACTGTTTTATTATATGTATAGATAAATAACAGATGCAACTCAAACTCCGCGCCAAAATGGAAAACAGTTGTGCCAATCTAACAACTACAAAAAAACAAAAAATTGAATTTGGAACCATAAACAAATCATCCATTCCCGATACTTTTTTGACTGAATGTATACAGAAGAATAAGATATGTCCCCATAACTTATCCTCTACGTTTTCCTAGAAGCAATTTACAGTAGAAATTAATTTTATTGCTGTAATGAATGTTCTACATAGTTTAATAACAACCTACCATCGCGATACCGTATGTACTCAGCAGTACTCAGCTTATCTGTAATTACTACTAAGAGCTTGTCTCTGTTGCTAGGTAATCTTCTGTCCCATCTCAGGTCATTAGTACCTCATTGTTCGCAAGGCATTATACAGCCGACGTTGCACGTTGTTAGTATTAATTAGATAAGAAAGAAAGAAAGAATTAAATTTATTTGGCGACAGTAACCGGGTATGAAATTAAGCCAAGATAAAATCAGGCCTGTTGGTCTCGTGGTCAGTGGCCCTGACTGCTATGCCGGAGGTCGTGGGTTCGATTCCCACCCAGTACAAATGTTTGTGTGATGAGCACGATCATTTGTTCTGTGTCTGGGTGTAATTTATCTATATATGTATGTATTTAGAAATATATAAGTATGTTTATCAGTTGTCTAGTAACCAAAACACAAGCTCTGCTTAACTTGGGACTAGACGGCGTTGTGTGATAGTTGTGGAATATAAAAAAAAAACATTAAAAAAATAATAGCATGGTGTGTACTTCATGTCTGTGCTAAAAAGGAATTGTTAGCGATTAGCTGCTGCCAGTGATTTTGCCCGTATGATAGTAGAAAAATGTCCCATTGGAACACACTGCCGGGGTAATCTCCTATTTGCTATTCCAGGACATGGTTTTGCCGTGTGCCAAATTTCATTCAATTCTAATAAGCCGTAGCAGCATAAAAGAATAACAAACGTACTAATGATAGCTCATCATCATCATCATCATTTCAGCCAAAAGACGTCCACTGCTGGACATAGGCCTCCCCCAAGTGCCGCCACAATGAACGGTGCTGTGCGTCTCGCATCCATCGTACTCCCGCAACCGTTACCAGGTCATAGGTCCACCTTGTAGGAGGCCTTCCAACGCTACGTCTTCCGGTACGTGGTCGCCATGATGCTGATGATAGCTGTTATCTGTAAAAACATATTACAATTTTATCGAAAGAAGTACTAACCCTCACTAAAACAAAATGTAGGTGCGAAGAAATCCAATATGTATTTATAAGACAGCCAAACAACCCATTTTCCTGTCTTACAAGCAGGAAAAAATTTATTCTTGTTTAATATAAACGTAAACCGTGATACAAAAATCCTATCGCTTGTAGTAATTTTATTAGTGTTGCTATTATGAATACTAATAAACTACCTAATATAGCATAGCATAGTCGGGCTTATAATGCTCCCACTGTTGGGACTCAGGCCTCCTCTCTAGGAGAGGGAATGGGCCGTAATCCACCACGCGGGCCCAGTGCGGGTTGGTTGAGTTGGATGTCACATGTCTTCGAATTTTTGGTTCTAGGACATGCCGGTTTCCTCACGATGTTTTCCTACCTAATATAAAACGTGGTAACAACACAAACTTTTTACTTTGGATACCGCCCTTATATTTTATTTTGTTTGTAAAACCCACTCCTGTCCCTTCTTTGCCTTTCAAACCAGGGCTGGATTATCCTTTCAGTAGCGAACCCATGGCCCCAGTAGCTTTGACCCTGCTGGGCCCCTACGGTTTGTGACATCTCCTTGAGGCGCGCGCGGAACACTACGCGCCGTCGACGACTTGGGCTTGGTCTAGACGGTTACCGGAAAGTCGGACGGTGAGCTACCCATTGCTCGCCGTCCGCAAGCCCGTAGGCGCGGGCTTGCGGATGGGCGGGCGGTCCACTCAGTTGCGTAACCTGGGATGCCATTCTTATGGCTATGGAATAGAAGGCAAAATCGGTAGAACAAACAGTGAAAAAGGTTTTTTTAAGTATCTTATCTTATTGCAAATTGAGTATAAGTACGTAGGTAAAGGTATGGACTTTGGCAATGAAAAAATCTTTTTAATTTTTGTCTTAACTTGTCTAAAAAGCTTCACTTTAATAATAAACCTTTACTCAGACAGAAAAATATACATTTTACGAACGCGATCGCGAAGCAAAGCGTTGCGTTGGAATATAAAATTGATAGTCTATTACGGTGGCATTCGTAACCAACCGCACGTGGGCACACTGCGGCGACGAGCAAAGCAAAGCAGACGTAATCCGTAAGACCTATTGTCCACGGACGCATAGCTTCATAGACGCGTATTCGTCGTGCTGTCGTGTCGTTGTCCACTTCATCTACAGAGTTTCATAGTTTTGTATGTTAGCTTTGAGCTGGCGTACACCAAGCGTATAATGACGAATACGTATCTATAAATATAAAATCCACTCAAAGCGCGTCCATAGACCATAGGCCTTAGTTTGATATTTTTGCGCGAATTCTTGTGGTGTGGCGGCTTGGTTTAAAATAAATAAAAGACCTTGCAGCAAAACGGAGTCAGAGTTTCAAATTTTTCGGGTAATTTTTTTTATTTTTTACTAGCTGTTGCCCGCGACTTCGTCCGCGTTAAGTTCGTAAAACTGTACAATCACTCTGTGCTTGCAATTCATTCCGAAAGCATCGCAATAATTTATTGTACTTTAACATAAAACGGTTAAAGGTAAAAATATCCAAATTAAGAACCTCCTCCTTTTTAGAAGTCGGTTGAACACGCAAATTACCTTCAGGAAACATGTTATATACTCGTCCAGATCCAGATGTATGACCGTCAATGAATAGAAAGAGCATGTATGGGTCGTAGCAGTCGTCATTTCTGCCTATCCCAAGGGAAAAGGCATATGTATGCATGGGCATATGTATGTTTCTGGTTTATGTTCTGGTAAAACAACATTGTATGATTTTAACCCCTCGCCACAGTGAGCACGCCACAATCAAATCGCAGCGGTAATGCCTGTGTTTGAGAAGTGTCTACAGAGGCGTCACGCCATCCTCTTTTTGTGCAGGACTCACCGGTTGTGGGTGTTTCGGAAGGTATCTGTGTCGAATTCAGCGGGAAGAAACACTCGGGTCTCACCATTGTGCGAATTGCCCGGAGAATACGATGGAGCATACGGTGGAAGTCAGTCCCGCTTGGTCGGAGAGCCGGCGCCGCCTTGTCCTTATGGGGGCGATTGGTGGAGAAAATGACAACCAGTAGCCTCCTTCAGTGAAGCACTATGATCAAAGAAGGTGGCTGAAACTATGAGGGATAGGACATCCTGACTCCTCAGCGGTCGCTGCAAGGGACGCTCCGGGTGTTGAAAGTCGCAAGGCAATTCCCAGCCATTGCAAACACGGGATTGCGGTGGTGCTGTCCGGCCGTCTGGTCAAAGCAGTCCTGAATCGACGGCGCGTAGTATTCTACGCGCGACTCAAAGAGATTTCAGCAAATGGATAGGGCCCTCTAGGGCCGATGTCTGCTAGGGCTGCAAGATTGATCGAAAGAGTTATCTCCCATAACAATTTTCGCCTCAATAACTTTTCACTGAAGAGTTTAAGCAGTTAGACAGCTTTGATAGAGGTAAACGAAGGAGCATAATCGGGACACCGACCTTTAGCTGGATAACGTGCACTGATAGTGAAAAGCCTTAAGTGAATCCCAAAACTACCATCATCATCCGGCAGGCATTAAGTCCGCCGCTGTACATTTGTGCATAAAGGATTAAATAAATAAATAAATAAATCATCAACTATCTTCTTCCACAACAGTACTTATGAACAATTTGCGAGAGCATGCTTGCATTGATTATTGCAGTTTGATCATTTTAAGCGTCAGAATTACATGTTCATTTACCTAGGATATTTTGGTGTGTATTTAAATGATATCTCCGTATATAAGACAAATGTTTTTTCCATAGTGGGAACTACCTTATGAAGAGTCTCCAACTTATGAATGAACTACGGCGAAACTTTGTGCGCGTGTATCCCCGTTCAATCGAACTCGCATATTGATGGCCAAACCGAGAAATTACTGACACCGATTGCCTCTATGAGGACACGGCAGTTCACTCAAGATGGATAGACCTCCACCGCATGCTACACCGAGTCCTCCAGGCGATTCACAAAATGGTAATATCAGGGTACTTTCAACCGAACCCAGAACAGAAACCGTTCGAAACACCCACAACAGTCCTGAGCTTATCCATAAAACAATGAAATTACGGTTAACAAATGTAGCAGCCGATAAGTGTTATCCCTGAGACTGGCCTCCCTTAGAGGGTTGTTCCAGTGTTGGTCACCACTTATTGCAAAGAGGTAACGTCCAGATATCGACGTAAGGCTGCAAGGAATCTGAGATACATTATACGTTGTCGAACTGTGATAAAAAAAACACATTCGTTCCCGTTTTATATGAAGCAGTGACTGTAAATAATAATACACACCATTATTAATCCGCAAGGTGCCATCATGCCGGAGGACACAGTGGAGATGTGCCCTGCAAGGGCGGAGCACCGCCGTGTCCTCGTGGAGGTAATCGGCGTCAGTGACCTCTCGCGCCGGGCTCTGATCCAGAGCGAGGAGTAATGGTAGGCGTTTGCCTCCTTCTGCAAAGCCTTAATGCTAGCGAAGGCGGAGGCCGCACGCGTTAGGGAACGAACGGCCTCACGCCGAGCCGAGATTCCGACCCCGACTACCAATCACGGTAGACGCGGGCTTCCGGACGTCGAGCAATGGGTAGCTAGCCGTTCTGTAGTTGACCGGATCGAGCCCAATCCTCAACAGCGCGTAGTGATAGACACAGGTGTAGTTTTAGTCAGTAAAAAATTGACACGTCCTCCCGCTCCAACCAGAGCGGGAGAAGTCATTGGATGATTTCCACCCTTAAAAAAAGAAATAAGGTGCCATCATCATCATTATTATTTCAGCCGAAAGACGTCCACTGCTGGACATAAACCTCCCCAAGTGTCGCTATAATGACCGCTCCTGTGAGTCTCTCGTCCATCGGATTCCCGCGACCCTCACCAGGTCATCGGTCCACCTGGGGACCATCCAACGCAAGGTACCCTGTAACCCCTTCCGAAAATGTGGCCGTGTTATTTTAAAGTGAATAATTAAATGCATATAGGTATTTACTTTTATCGTCTTTGGATGGTATCCCTAGAACAATCACGCTCAATTAGCCTGCTACAATAATGGGAAAAAAATAATAAAAATATGCAGTAGGATTGTTAAAAATGCCTCCGTCTTACACCAGTTTAACCATAACTGTAAACGTGGGCGATGGCCATTCTTCTGCCACTCAGAAAATTACGTAAAATACGCAATGCCATCTATCAAATTTAATATGAAGTTCAACCGTCATTGTCATCATTATTTCTACTTTGAGTCTTTAGATGGCGTTGCGAGTATCTGAATTGCTTATGGTGTCATATTTTACTTCTCGAAAACTTTGATTTCATACCGTTTGTCTTTCATATGCTTTGTTTAATTGCGATGAAACAAAGCCTAAGTAAGATAATTATCAAGTTCCACACAATTTAAATGTATAAAAGTTATCTAC
Source organism: Mythimna vitellina (assembly GCA_949316375.1). Classification (NCBI taxonomy): domain Eukaryota; kingdom Metazoa; phylum Arthropoda; class Insecta; order Lepidoptera; family Noctuidae; genus Mythimna; species Mythimna vitellina. The sequence continues at coordinate 6,613,586 of OX438703.1, read as the reverse complement.
ATCGATTTCTAAAATTAATAATACGCACTTCACTAAAAATTTCTACAGATATATTATATACTTAGATTTATAAAAAAAAATTGTAAGCATGCAAAAATATATAAAAAAATCTTATTCACGATGACAAAATAGAACAAAAATTTCTCCTAAGAGAGCCGTATAGGATTTGAACCACCTTCACATTACATGAAAGTCTAGTTACGAAACCACTGTGCTGCGGTCTTCGATGAATAAACTATAAAATAGACGTTCTTATATAAACGTCATAATTGACTGGTTGGCTCCCTAACGATGATAGCGTGATGATTTTCGTTTTAGAAGTTAAGTTTGCAGCTAAATGGAATAATGTAACACTATAGTACGTGATTTTACTCGTCGCTTTGATTTTATTATGTGTTTTGATTAGTTTTTACAAAATATTTAGAAGATATCGAATAGAAATGTCAATTTTATTTTGAAAAAATGGTAAAAGTTATTTTAATACAAAAAAATAAGACAAAATAATGTCCAAATTTTTAACTGTAGCTGGGAATTGAACTCGCGGCAAATGTCGTTCAATACCTACATTTTGGATTATTGCTCACCCCACATAGCAAATAGCGTGATAGTTTATAGCCTATCAGTTGCCCTGACCTATAAGGATTATGTATGCAAAATTTGAACAGGATCGGTTCAGTAGTTTTTGCGCCAATTAATACCATCACAAAAGAATTTTACTGTTTTATTATATGTATAGATTAATGGTTACACTAATGTTTTACAGTTACATATTATATTATAATAAATGCATATTTACATATTTTACTAAAGATTTTAAGGTAAACTAATAAGTTTTAGAATAACTATGGTTTATTTTTTTAATTTGGATCTGCCTCCGTTTTACACCAAAATTAAAGAAATACGTTAGTTTTGTACTATAGGGAATAACATGCATAAATATAAGTATCTTTTATTTTAAAAACTGTTCTATCAATCAGTACGTGTATAGTTAAACAATCAATACAAAACAAAAAACGAAGGAATTTTAAACAAAAATTACTAATTTAAAGGTCAATTTCAGCTTCATCAATCATCGTCATCATCGCTTGAAATGTCATCTATTGGCCCAACCGTCTCAGTTTTGAGGGCTGTGTAGAAATACAGTTTGTTTGGTAAAACATAGTTATTGTGGCTGAAGCAGCGACTCCGCACGTACGTACGCGCATTTTGTTTTTACAGTGTGTGTATCCATGCGTGCTAAATAAAATATTTTTCTTTCTTTCTTTCTTTTCTTTACATAGGATAGAGCCGCTGCGTAGCACTATATTCCCGTAAATCGTATCAAATCGCCTCACAATCGCATCCGCGTATCCTGAATAGGACGCTGTTTGAATTAGGTGATTGCTACGTGACAAAAAAAATGCGATTCGGAAAAATTTTCAAGACTCCATTTGTGATTGAAATTATTTACATAGGTAAGTTTGTAAGGAACCCTCAGTGCGCGAGTCCGACTCGCACTTGCAAAACTGGGCAAGTGCGAGTCGGACTAGCGCACTTTTTCAAAAAAAAAAAACTTAGTTTTAAATACATTCTCACTTAACCAAACTTTGAATAATCTGAAATACCAGTGCAGAGACACGTGAAGTTTTGGCATATTTTAGCCTTTTACAGGTAAAATGTGGTCTGCGGTTATGTGGTCTGCTTTAAAGAGATCCGCTTATCTTTTTGAACCATATGAGTTAATATATACGTACTAGCATCCGAAGTTTTGCTGTATTATTACGCTTTAACTTTTAATATGGTCAACTTCAACTCTTCAATATGGAATTTGCAGAAAAGACACCACCATTTTGCCAATAACACGTGCAAAATGTTAATAGACTATCAAACGCTGAAGAGTATTTAGCGTGAAAATATGGTCATGATCAGAAAAGAAGAATTCTGAACTGTCATTATGTCAAAATGGCATTTCAGAATGGCAGACAATCACCAACAGAATAAAATTCTTTCAAATGGGAACAATTCCAATTATGAAAAAGAAAAACCTTGAGAAGTTTTTTAAAAGAATAATTCTCAAAAATCGTATTAATTTTATTGCAGGGTTTTGTAAACGTGTCAGAAGATGAGAAAACTTACAAACTCGAATGATAAATACTTAGAAATGTATGTGATCAAACAAGCTCTTACTGCGAAATACTGACAACAAAGCTCCCAGATACTCACAAAGAATAGAATAGAATAAACTTCATTGTACATAATAAAAGTAACACAACTTATACATAAACCTAAATCTATGGGTACAATGGTGGTCTTATCGCTAACAGCGATATCTACCAGACAACCTTAGGATGAATCGTAAGAACTTAAAATAATACAGGGGGTAATCTGCGGTGTACTGCTAACAAATTGATCAATCTCTATATGTATGGCGTCCACGCTTGTTTGAGGTTTGTTTCATTCAATTTAGTCATATATTTTTTTAAATATAATTTTATTTTCACATATTAATTTTGGTATGTTATTAATGTGAACAAAAACCATGCTGTAATAAGCAATTACATAGACTTTTTACGTAAAAAATAACGAATATTTGTTTACACTGTGGAACGAAACGGAACGTGAAGCGACGCTATTTTGTTTTATAGTCGTCATGACGTCATGTCAGTCATCGTCCATTGGTTTTTGTTGCCCTTGCAAGTTGCGTTCGTATGACTGTGTTTGAGAATCATTTGGGTTAGGTTAGGTTAAACACAATTAATACATAACTTTTTTTTTTTTTTTTTTTTAATTGATATAAACCAGTGCTTGACTGCGATCCCACCTGATGGTAAGCGGAGATGCAATCATTGATGGTCAGGCGCACCAGTTTATTAAGAGCCTATTCACTCTAGCCTTGAAGACACCTAAATTATAGCTGGACGGGAAGACCGCAGCAGGCAAATTGTTCCAGTCCTTCGATGTACGCGGTATAAACGACGAAGCGAAACGCTTAGTCCGGACCGTTGAAGTTTCAACAACGTAAGGGTGGATACTCGCTGTTCGTCGGGTTGTCCGATGGTAGAAAGGAGATGGCGGAATCAAGTCATGCAATTCCCGCGCACACTCTCCAAAATGTAACCTATAAAATACCGAAAGGCTGGCTACTCTGCGCCTGTGCTCGAGGCTTTGAAGATTGGACTTAACCAAATCTGGATCCCCAATTAGCCTCTTCGCACGCCTTTCCACTGAGTCCAAAGCTGCTAGATGGCATTTTGCAGCACCAGCCCATATGTGACTGCAGTACTCCACACACGATCGGACCTGTGCTTTGTATAACATTAGAAGCTGTCCCGGTGTGAAGTACCGTCGGACCTTTGCAAGAACGCCTAGTTTTCTAGCAGCTACCTTAGCTTTGGACTCAATGAACCGCCCAAAATTGAGGTCTGAGGAAATTTCAACTCCTAAGAGCTGAAGGCGGTCGCTGCACTCCAGGGATACATTCTGAAAAGCAGGAGCCAAGGTGAACGGGCTCCTCTTAGCGGTGAACAGACACGCTTGTGTTTTGGCGGCGTTGAATTTTACCAGATTGGTTTCGCCCCACTTGGAGACTGCCTGAAGTGAGACATTCGTACGCTCTACCATAGCCTCTCGTTCGGACCGGATTAGCTCCTTACTAGCCCGGGGACCTGGCAGGTATCTCTCTACAACAGTGCTATCGTCTGCATACCCATAGATACCGGGCATCAGCAGATCGTTTATATGCAGCAGGAAAAGAGTTGCAGAGAGAACTGACCCCTGAGGAACTCCGGCATTAGTCGTCATGGGCTCTGATGAGCATCCATCGACAACAACTCGGAGAGACCGTTCACTCAGGAAGTCTTTTACCCAGTTAATCAGACCAGGGGAAATGCCGTACGCTGGAAGCTTACTCAAAAGGCTGGCGTGCCATACCCTGTCGAAGGCCTTCGAGACGTCTAAGGAGACAGCCATCGCTTCTCCATTCTTCTCGAGGGCCTCGCCCCACATGTGAGTGGTATACACTAGTAGGTCCCCAGTAGACCGATTGTGGCGAAACCCGTATTGTCGGTCACTGAGGAGATCGTTACCTTCCAGGTACGCCAGGAGGCGCGAGTTCAATACACGCTCCATAATCTTGCAGAGTATGGAGGTTATTGAAATCGGCCGATAGTTGGCAGGATCGGCACGACTGCCCTTTTTGGGCACGGGCTGCACGTTGGCAAGCTTCCAGGACTTGGGCACTATACCAGTCCTAAATGAGAGGCGATACAAGCACGTCAATACAGGAGACAACTCGGGCGCACATGCCTTGAGGACTATTGCTGGTATACCATCTGGTCCACTAGCTTTATTCACGTCTAGACGACACAGTGCTCTCAAAACTTCTCTGTTCCTTATGCAAATCTCGGGCATTGAGGTGTTGCAGTGTGGTAGAGTAGGTGGAGTAGCACTGCCAGTGTCAAGACGAGAATTGTGGGCGAAGAGAGCTGCAAAGAGACCTGCTTTCTCTCTCGCCGTGTGAGCCAGTGTTCCATCAGGTTTAACCAGCGGAGGCAATGTGGGTCTACAGAAGTTCGCTTCGACCGATTTGGCAAGGGACCAGAATGCTCTGCTACCGGACGGCTGTGCAGAGAGCTTTGCGCCAATATGTGTAATGCGGTCGAACCGAGCCTTCTTCAGTGCCTTTTTATAGGACTTGGCAGCATGGTTGAAAGCTCTCTTCTTTGAGCTCAGATCCGGAGCCTTGCGATCACGAGCGTCAACCCATGCTAGAAACGCCGAATGCTTACGCTCTTCAGCTTGAACGCAATCGGCGTTGAACCATGGTTGAGCTGAGCCTCCGATGGGTACGTCTCTATAAGGGATGAAAAACTCCATAGCTTGACGTATCACATCGGATATGGCATCTGCGCAGCTCGACGGACTTTCAGAAGAGAAGCAGACCCGCTGCCAAGGATAGGACGCAAAAAAGTGCCGCATCTCATCCCAATCTGCTGACCTGTAACGCCATATTCTCCGCTGACCACGTGAGTCGCAGTCAGGTGGGGAGAAGCACGAAACAGACTTCACCAGACAGTGATCTGAAGTACCAAGTGGTGAGGAAACTGTTACAATACATCTGTCCGGATCAGTGGTCAGCAGAAGGTCTAAACAATTGGCAGTATGACCAACTACATCAGGCACCCTAGTCGCTTGCTTAACCAGCTGGGAAAGGCCCATCGATACTGCAAAGTTTCGTGCTTCTCTCCCAGCGTGGTCGGTCTTCTGGTATGGGAAAAGCCAGTCTTGGTGGCAGGCGTTAAAGTCCCCCAGAGCGACGAGCTGCGCATCAGGGTGCCGATGCAGAGCCTTATCGGCGGCCTCACTAAGGTGGTCGAACAACCGAGTCGTCTCCTGATCTCCGCTGTGCGATCGGTAGACACAGGTATAAACAATTTTGTCCACACCAGTGTCCACCAACAGTCATAGGGTAGAAAAATTTGGGTCTTCAAGGTGACGGAGACGCTGGCAGCAGATGTCATTACGGACATACACACAGACCCCGGCACGCTGCAGGAAATGATACTCCAGAGAGTATCCCGGGTAGTTGAGGTACGCCGTATCTGACGGACATCTAATTTGGGTCTCCGTCAAGAAAAGCAAGTGCGGCTTGTCAGTCTCAAGATGGTGGTGGACCGCATCGAGATTGGAGTGCAGCCCTCTAATATTAGAGAGGTGCACTTGGAATGAGAGGACGTGCATCCGCTGTTGACACTTGCCTTTCTTTTTAACTTTCATTTATTTAAGTGGAGTGAATAGGAGAAAGATGGAAGATGGCAGTTGAGCGAGGTGATGCAAAGTTAAACCCAACAACACGACCAGAGTTGCTGCGCCAAAGGAGGGTTGATCTGGAGACTGCGGGGACGCCCGAACCCCCCCAGGGATCGCCATCGGGTCCTCTCACCCGGTCGCCAACCGGCACGATGGGGCCACCCTGGGATTTTTCGCAGTTGGCGGGGCAGCCTTTCGTGAGTGGCTGGCACACTACTTGGGCCCCCAACTACCTGCGGTCGGCCAGCGGAGCACCGTGCTTCGGATCCCGCTACCCTCCACGGTCAAACGTCCGACACAACAACAGCTGGCGCATCATACCCGGTATACGTCACAACACAACTGCTCAGACCCATCTTCCACCATACGGCTTCACCAGACATCACGCCGGAACACGACGGATCGCTTGGCGGCATGGCTTTGTCTGGTGGGTGGTAACTATTAAGCCGGCAGCCGATACTATGGCCTACCACCGCATTTACTGCTCGTTTAGCACTACCCAGGGGACACGTGTAGGGTGATCAGAACTAAGTAAATCCTACGGACGCAAGCAGTTCATCCCCCAAAAACTACCTATAAACATATACAAACATATTAGAATATGTTACACAATTTCATTAAGAAAGAGACGAAAAAAAGAAGAAAAGGACAAAAAGAAAGAATAAAGTAAAAATTGGTGGAAAAAATTAAATTACGTGGAATCAGGATAGTGTTAGAGAGAAAAAAAATGGTTTTAACTAGATTTTTTAAAGAAACTAGTGACTGAGCTAATAATATGTTGAAAATGTATACGAGAAACAGTTCAACATAAGCATTTTTCAGGTAGTAAAAATTCGTATGCCCCTTTTAATGAATTATAGTTTCGCTGCACACCTAAACGTACATAACAACCTAACGCCAATTTATGGTACTATAATAATAAAAAAAACTTGGTTACCTACTAATCATCTAAGTCTCTTGCAATACTCTGCGGACGGTAAGCAATGGGTAGCTCACCGTCCGGCCGTCCATCTAAAACCAAGCTCGAGTCAATGGTTTGTGTTCCATGTGTACCGTAAAATGGACGGGACTACTGAGTCCCGTAAACTGAGGGATGATGCCTGCTAGAACTGCTGGATTATTCAAAAGAATTTGGCTAGAACGTAAATTGCAACTGAAAAAACAAAGGCTGGTTTTCGTAAATAAAAGTCTGACACACCCCTCCCACACCACTCAAGTTGGCATTTGACTACAAAAACAGACAAACGCCCTATTCCATAAAACTATAAAAAAGTTAAACTGTCATCATACCGAAAAATAAATACGATGAGACAACTCTATGTATATTAAAGTGTAACCTGCCTCAAAAAGTGTAACTGTTTGGCGTCTTTCTACTTAATTATCCTCATGTGTTAGCTAGTCTCGTTGAATTACTTCTCTTGTAGTTTGAAAAAGGAAGACAAGGTATATTTTTCTCGTCTGGAGATTTGCCAAGTTATCGTATCTAGTTCGTTGTTTCCGTTCTTCTTGTAGACTCTAATGCGGGGGAGGCTGACGAATATATTCATAAATAATCGACAAGGCGTTCCTTCGTCATTATCTCTCCTTTGTAGTAGAAATGAGAAAATTGCTGTACAATAAGCAAGAACTGTAATGCTGACTTTTATCAAAAAAACTGAGTAAGTGCGAGTTGGACTCACACACTGAGGGTTCCGTACAAACTAAAATTTCCAAGTTGAGTCTCGAAGATTTTTCCGAATCGTTAACAGCATATTTTTTTTTGTGACGCAGGTAACAACAAATTTACTGTTTTCAGATTTATTCCTGTAACTGTGCTATACGATCTTGCTTTATGCCAAATTTCAGGATTCTTGATCAACGGGAAGTACTCTATGAATTTTGATTCCTTTGAACAACAAAGTGATCCCATACGGGTTCCGATTTTTCCTTTCGAAGTACGGAACCCTAAAAATCACCATTCTTCGAGTATATCTTGAAATTTGAAACATCTATAATGAATAATAATTCATCATCAAAATCATCATTTCAGCCGAAAGACATCCACTGTTGGACATAGGCCTCCCCTAAGAGTCGCCACAATGAACGGTCCTGTGAGTCTTGCATCTATCACATTCTCGTGACTCACCAGGTCATCAGTCTACAACCGATCCGGTCCGATGAACAATAATTAATTATGGATAAAATAAAATTGTGATGTTGTTCTCAGGTTCAGAGTCCAGTGCTGGTAGTGGAGCTGAACCTGGACAGACTCGAGGGCACACAACTCAGGGCACTGGGGTTACTGTCCGTGTACGGGTTCAACGTGACGTACGAAGTGAGAGGAGCTGGGCAGTCATCGGGATCTACTTCATGCAGCGCCGTGGAGTGCCGGCTGCTGGGACACTGCCTAGCCAGCCATGATTATCAGTTAGTATAGTGGCATTATTTAAATGATGCAATTCGATTACGATTCAACTGTGAGTAAGATATTATATGAAGTGGGTGTCAAGCTTCGATTGTACAACCTGAGAAAAGAGAGCAACATACACTATCTGATAGTAAATAAAGTAGACGATAAAACCTAGATCTCAATGTAGTAAACTCGGGATATCGACTCTGCTACGCAACAATCACACTTTTAGACAACCACTCACCACCGCGGTCGCAGCTTGACTGACCTAGTAGCCGGCACCCCTTCAAACGGTGTATGCAATGGGACGATAGAACTATAGCTTTCTCTTTCTCGCATATACTACACTCATATTAAAACTATGGCGAATATATTCAGGACGTTGATTGCAATATAATATGGCTAACTTAACTATATTGTTATGTTAATTAAAACATATATGTTTCGCATCACAGGGAGTTTTACTGTTCCTGTTTCGAGGGTTACTCCGGTGCGGACTGCGGAGAGGGTCCGCTGTGCCCGAGGACCTCCAACATGTGTAAGAACGGCGGTACCTGCAGGTGAGTGAACTCATAGTAATTACTCTTCTGTTTGCCATATAGTTCCATAGTACATATTGTCTCGAAAACAAATTAGATAGAGTTAACAAAAAAAATTATTTCTTAGTACGAGTAGTTTCCTCGAATTCCTACAATAATAACATTCGTGAACAGTATGTTTTTGTTTTTTTTAAAGTAGTAAATTAGGAAAACATTCAGGAAACATGTTCCCGCTTCTTTGTTCTGTAACAATAAATGGTTACAATAAAAGTGGCATAATCTTAGGTTTTTTTTTTTATTATTGGCCAAACGATTGTACCTATACACTGAAAAATATTCAAAAAACTATAATCTAATTTAGTGTTACAATATCCTATAAACTATTACTGCATTCCCCATAAAAATAATAACTATATGACACAAGTATCTACTTTTTTATAAAATTAATAAAAGTAAAATTAAATTTAAATTTAATATGAACTGATATTGAAATTGAAATTGAATTCCAAATTAAATTTACAATAAAAATCATTTTTTGATTGGAATCATAATTAAAATTTTAATTTAAGAAATTCATAAATTGTTAGTTATTCTGTTAGGTTATGTTGTTTAAAAGGTTTTTAGAAATCAATATTTTATAGACAGGTGTTTTGAAAATTATTTTATGTTAAAGCGTAGGTACAACAATCATCAACTGTTTTTGACTGGCCTGTTGGTCTAGTGGTTGGTGGCCCTGACTGCCATGCTGGAGGTCGTGGGTTCGATTCCCACCCAAGAAAAATGTTTGTTTGATGAGCACGATCATTTTTTCTGTGTCTGGGTGTAATTTATCTATAATATGTATGTATGTTTATCAGTTATCTAGAACTCATAACACTAGCACTGATTAGCTTGGGACTAGACGGCGTTGTTTGATAGTTGTGGAATATTATTATTGTATAAAAAATGGTCATAAAAATCACCTTTTGGACTTTATTCACTCACCCGTATTACATGTACCTATTGATAAACTGCTTGTATCGACAGACAGTTAGGTCCGGCAGCCGTCAGTTGCATCTGCGCACCGGGCTTCACAGGCGACCTGTGCGAGGCACAAATAGCTCCACCAGGTGAGTAATTACTTATTCTGATCTTTAACGTGTCAAAAGGTTCATTTGTAATGCACTCGTCATCACTTCTAAGTCTTGAGCCGACGTCGAATTGCTAGCCTGTCGATTTTCTACCGGTTGCATTTCGGGGAATGTGCGTCGGAATTGCATAACTCAATTTCGCCTAGACCGTTCCATCATCAAAGTACCAGGGCACCGGTACATGGTGGACATCCGTCATACGCACAAAGTGTTTTGTGAACACATTAAGTGTACGCAAAGCTATGGATTAGAATTCCCTGCCATAGTCTATGATTCCAGATAACTACAACCTAGGGATCTTGAATTCAAGAGTAAATAGGTTACTTCTAAGAGTACTTCACCGTCGACCACATATCAGGTGATAATCGAGCGCGAGCCTGTCAATAATAAAAAAAAACTGGGCGAGTGCGAGTCGGACTCGTGCACTGAGGGTTCCGTACAAACTTACCTATGAAAACAGTTTTATTCTCGAATTGAGTTACGAAGATTTTTTCCAAATCGCATTTTTTTGTGACGTAACTACAAAATCACAATTTTCAGATTGTTTTCTATACTTGTGCTATGAGACCTTGTTTCACGCCAAATTTCAGGACTCTAGGTCAACGGGAAGTACTCTATGAATTTTAAATCCCTGGAGAGTGTCGAAAAAAACGTTTTTGCGACATAAACGGCCGTATCTTTTTTTTTTCGTTAATTTAGAAGTTTTATTTTTTAACAGCTTCAAGGGACCCCAGACTTGAGTATATGATTCAAAAGCATTTTATTTCAAATAAACCATTTACAGGCACTTTTGAAATGTCAAGAAGTCAGTCAATCAGAAAAAAAATGATGCTAATTGCACATTCCAAGGCGTAGAGCTCTATGGAGAAGAATGCGCAAGAAACTCCATGGACACTCTTTTCAATCATGTTTTGTAATTACAAATGTCTCTGTTACATGTTTCTTGTCGCTATCATGTGAGAACAAAGTAAATAAAGTAAAAATAAGAACTAAATATCTATATACATATAATAAAACAGTAAAATTCTTTTGTGATGGTATTAGTTGGCGCAAAAACTACTGAACCGATCCTGTTCAAATTTTGCATACACAATCCTTATAGGTCAGGGCAACTGATAGGCTATAAACTATCACGCTATTTGCTATGTGGGGTGAGCAATAATCCAAAATGTAGGTATTGAACGACATTTGCCGCGAGTTCAATTCCCAGCTACAGTTAAAAATTTTGACATTATTTTGTCTTATTTTTTTGTATTAAAATAACTTTTACCATTTTTTCAAAATAAAATTGACATTTCTATTCGATATCTTCTAAATATTTTGTAAAAACTAATCAAAACACATAATAAAATCAAAGCGACGAGTAAAATCACGTACTATAATGTTACATTATTCCATTTAGCTGCAAATTTAACTTCTAAAACGAAAATCATCACGCTATCATCGTTAGGGAGCCAACCAGTTAATTATGACGTTTACATAAGAACGTCTATTTTATAGCTTATTCATCGAAGACCGCAGCACAGTGGTTTCGTATCTAGACTTTCATGTAATGTGAAGGTGGTTCAAATCCCATACGGCTCTCTTAGGAGAAATTTTTGTTTTATTTTGTCATCGTGAATAAGATTTTTTATATATTTTTGCATGCTTACAATTTTTTTTTTATAAATCTACGTATATAATATATCTGTAGAAATTTTTAGTGAAGTGCGTATTATTAATTTTAGAAATCGATGTAGATAACTTTTATACATTTAAATTGTTGGAATTGGAACTTGATAATTGTCTTACTTAGGCTTTGTTTCATCGCAATGAAACAAAGCATATGAAAGACAAACGGTATGAAATCAAAGTTTTCGAGAAGTAAAATATGACACCATAAGCAATTCAGATACTCGCAACGCCATCTAAAAACTCAAAGTAGAAATAATGATGACAATGACGGTTGAACTTCATATTAAATTTGATAGATGGCATTGCGTATTTTACGTAATTTTCTGAGTGGCAGAAGAATGGCCATCGCCCACGTTTACAGTTATGGTTAAACTGGTGTAAGACGAAGGCATTTTTAACAATCCTACTGCTTATTTTTATTATTTTTTTCCCATTATTGTAGCAAGCTAATTGACCGTGATTATTCAAGGGATACCATCCAAAGACGATAAAAGTAAATACCTATATGTATTTAATTATTCACTTTAAAATAACACGGCCACATTTTCGGAAGGGGTTACATCCAACGCAAGGTACCCCCTTGCGTTGGATGGTCCCCAGGTGGACCGATGACCTGGTGAGGGTCGCGGGAATCCGATGGATGAGAGGCTCACAGGACCGGTCATTATAGCGACACTTGGAGAGGTTTATGTCCAGCAGTGGACGTCTTTCGGCTGAAATAATAATGATGATGATGGCATCTTTTTTCTTTTTTTAAGGGTGGAAATCATCTAATGACTTCTCCCGCTCTGGTTGGAGCGGGAGGACGTGTCAATCTTTTACTGACTTTTTTTTTCCGGTGGGAAAATCATCTTATGACATCCCCCGCTCTTGGGCGGGGCGGGACATAGTGTCAGAATCTTTTACTGACTAAAACTACACCTGTGTCTATCACTACGCGCTGTTCAGGATTGGGCTCGATCCGGTCATACAGGACGGCTAGCTACCTATTGCTCGACGTCCGGAAGCCCGCGTCTACCGTGATTGGTAGTCGGGGTCGGAATCTCGGCTCGGCGTGAGGCCGTTCGTTCCCTAACGCGTGCGGCCTCCGCCTTCGCTAGCATTAAGGCTTTGCAGAAGGAGGCGAACGCCTGCCATTACTCCTCGCTCTGGATCAGAGCCCGGCGCGAGAGGTCACTGACGCCGATTACCTCCACGAGGACACGGTGGTGCTCCGCCCTTGCAGGGCACATCTCCACTGTGTCCTCCGGCATGATGGCACCTTGCGGATTAATAATGGTGTGTTTTATTATTTACAGTCACTGCTTCATATAAAACGGGATCAAATGTGTTTTTCTGATCACAGTTCGACAACGTATAATGTATCTCAGATTCCTTGCTGCCTTACGTCGATATCTGGACGTTACCTCTTTGCAATGAGTGGTGACCAACACTGGAACAACCCTCTAAGGGAGGCCAGTCTCAGGGATAACACTTATCGGCTGCTACATTTGTTAACCGTAATTTCATTGTTTTATGGATAAGCTCAGGACTGTTGTGGGTGTTTCGAACGGTTTCTGTTCTGGGTTCGGTTGAAAGTACCCTGATATTACCATTTTGTGAATCACCTGGAGGACTCGGTGTAGCATGCGGTGGAAGTCTATCCATCTTGAGTGAACTGCCGTGTCCTCATAGAGGCAATCGGTGTCAGTAGTTTCTCGGTTTGGCCATCAATATGCGAGTTCGATTGAACGGGGATACACGCGCACAAGTTTTCGCCGTAGTTCATTCATAAGTTGGAGACTCCTCATAAGGTAGTTCCCACTATGGAAAAATCATTTGTCTTATATACGGGGATATCAATTAAATACACACCAAAATATTCTAGGTAAATGAACAAGTAATTCTAACGCTTAAAATGATCAAACTGCAATAATCAATGCAAGCATGCTCTCGCAAATTCTTCATAAGTACTGTTGTGGAAGAAGATAGTTGATGATTTATTTATTTTATCCTTTATGCACAAATGTACAGCGGCGGACTTAATGCCTGCCGGATGATGATGGTAGTTTTGGGATTCACTTAAGGCTTTTCACTATCAGTGCACGTTATCCAGCTGAAGGTCGGTGTCCCGATTATGCTCCTTCGTTTACCTCTATCAAAGCTGTCTAACTGCTTAAACTCTTCAGTGAAAAGTTATTGAGGCGAAAATTGTTATGGGAAATAACTCTTTCGATCAATCTTGCAGCCCTAGCAGACATCGGCCCTAGAGGGCCCTATCCATTTGCTGAAATCTCTTTGAGTCGCGCGTAGAATACTACGCGCCGTCGATTCAGCACCACTGCAATCCCGTGTTTGCAATGGCTGGGAATTGCCTTGCGGCTTCCAACACCCGGAGCGTCCCTTGCAGCGACCGCTGAGGAGTCAGGATGTCCTATCCCTCATAGTTTCAGCCACCTTCTTTGATCGTAGTGCGTCACTGAAGGAGGCTACTGGTTGTCATTTTCTCCACCAATCGCCCCCATAAGGACAAGGCGGCGCCGGCTCTCCGACCAAGCGGGACTGACTTCCACCGTATGCTCCATCGTATTCTCCGGGTGATTCGCACAATGGTGAGACCCAAGTGTTTCTTCCCGCTGAATTCGACACAGATACCTTCCGAAACACCCACAACCGGTGAGTCCTGCACAAAAAGAGGATGCCGTAACGCCTCTGTAGACACTTCTCAAAGACAGGCATTACCGCTGCGATTTGATTGTGGCGTGCTCACTGTGGCGAGGGGTTAAAATCATACAATGTTGTTTTACCAGAACATAAACCAGAAACATACATAAACTAATGACTTTTCCCTTGGGGTAGGCAGAAATGCCAACTGCTACGACCCATACTCTTTCTATTCTTTGACGTTCATACATCTGGATCTGGACGAGTACATAACATGTTTCCTGAAGGTAATTTGTGTTTTTTACCGACTTCTAAAAAAGGAGGAGGTTCTCAATTCGGATATTTTTACCTTTAACCGTTTTATGTTAAAGTACAATAAATTATTGCGATGCTTTCGGAATGAATTGCAAGCACATAGTGATTGTACAGTTTTACGAACTTAACGCAGACGAAGTCGCGGGCAACAGCTAGTAGATATTAAAATAGCAACTGGCAGCTAAGAGATGACCAGTCTCAACTGACAGCGCCCGTTCATGGTTTTATTTTTTTTGGTTTTAATTACAACTTGATGCTTCCACGCGTTCCTGAAAAAAGGTATTTCTTGACAGATAGCCAGACAGACAGACGGACAACAAAGTGATCCTATAGGGGTTCTGCTTTTTTATTTTGAGATTCGGAACCCTAAAAATAGCACGGCCAGCCGTAAAGAGAACTTTGATGATTGAATGTGAAGATTACGATGTGAATTTTGTTACAGAATGCGGTATAGAAGAATGTGCAGAAGTTTGTAAAGAAGGAACAGTATGTAACTGTAACCCGAAGGATACAGACTTCTGTGAGTATTTATATACATTGATGACGATAAGCGTATAATCTTCTGCTCTTCAAGAAATAAGTGTACTACAAATGGATCTTATTTACGTAACCATCAAATGGGTAATTTACAACTTATTGTAGGTACCCATATTTCTTAAATAGCAGAAGTTAAGATAGATGAAAAATGTGAGAATATATATATTTTGTTGCTCGTGTCTGTACATAATATCTACATAGTTCTATACACTGCAGTGCAAGTTGTTTTTTACGTTAACACGATCGAAACGCTTACCGCGTTTAGCTCTCTGATTGGTTAAGAGCTTGGAACGATCCAATCGGATAGGCGTGTGTAACTCTTTACTGAACCTATTCACTGTTCCGAATCATTTTACTGTTCCGAAAGATTGGAACAGCAGTAATGTTTTAAATGCATCATTTAGAACAATTAGAACACTGAAACACTCTTTACTTTAAGTGACCAGCAGTCTTTTAAAAATGCAAATTAAAACGTAAATTTTAATGAACTGAACTAAAAACATCGGCTTTAAATTATTCTCAAATCAAAATTCAATCAAATAAAACTGTTGGTGCATATGGCGCAACGTAACGGATCACGATTCATAACAGTCAGTGTCTGTATTTGTATCTTTTGAGCCATTGTTCCAAATGTTCCGTTTGTATCTTGTGTGCCGATGTTTCAAATGTTCCGTTTGCATATTTTGAACCGACGTTCCAAAAGTTCTTACTGTTGCACTGTTTCGGAACATTTCAGTGATTCAGATGCAAATGTTCCAATCGCAAAGATGACTCACTTTACCCACGCCTACAATCGGAACGCCAAACGTCATATACGTGCCGATCGCACTAACGTAAAACAAACTCATATCAGGCACTCTATTAAGTGCGGAATTCACCAATAAAACTAATCGCGCTTTAACGTTCGGCTCGCATAATCGCGTTTAGCCGCTGTCACTAGTGTCACTTGTCTGTATTTTTCTTTTGTTGTATTGTTACAAGTGACACTAGTGACAGCGGCTAAACGCGATTATGCGAGCCAAACGTTAAAACGCGATTAGTTTTATTGATAAATTCCGCTCTTGGTTATCTGGTAGGCTTAGATAGATAAACGCTGTATGTTTATAGCTTCAGCACGATTTGAAGCAAGACTGGAAGTAGTGGATCAAGCAGTTGTAAACATATCTCAAGATGTCATTAAAAAGGTATTTATTCAGAAATTAATCATCACAATGATTCTAAACCGAAAAAATAAAAACTATTATTATTTTTGTTATATTTTCAGTTAACAATCCATTTAAAGGCATCAAACATAACATTGGAAGATGAAATAGAAATTCTCAACATTAGGTAAGTATTAGGTAGTAGTTAGGTAAGCAAGGCTAGTGTATCTCATATCGATGTTATGTATGTCACCTGATTATTAAAAACTCCGTAAAATAAGAGTAATTTATAATGAAATAAAATTAAAAAATCTTGAGAATCTCGATATGGACTTTTTTTTCGGTGGGAAAATCATCCTATGGCGTCCCCCACTCTTGGGCGGAGCGGGAGATAGTGTCAGACTTTTACTGACTAAAAACCCACTCCTGTTTCTTCTTTGCCATTGTCCCAGGGTTCCGGGTTTCGCTTTCACACTATGGACTGAAGAATTCTACGAAAATAATGCAAATCGAAATTCTGCAGTTTATCCCTCAATATCTGATTTAAGTATTTGAAATTGAATATAATTGTTGTCAAACTCTAATTTAGCCCAAAAACCTGTCATTTGGAATTGAAGTAAGGTCTGATGCAGTTTTAAATCAAAATACTCAATTTAGAAACTGTCGTACCAGCAAATTGTGATCAGACATAAACTGGCGACCAATCAGTGCACAGATTTACAATCAATCCATTTTTGGTATAATATAAAAATTCCAAATATTGCTCCATGATGGCAATACCCTTATTGGTCGATACTGGTAGCACTTACACAGCTCACATGAAAACGACAATCATCTCCAAAATAAACAATTCAACTAACATCGGACTTCAAGAGGTCTATTTAATTTATTAATCTATGTTACACATTCTCTTACGGACTTTGCAATAATCTGGTTAAATACACATGTGTGTGTTAGCGCGGTGGGAGAACGTGGCACGCGCGGCGTATGGGTGCGCATATGGAGCGTGCGTAACGAAGCGGGCGCATTGCGCTCGACTTTGGCGCGCATACGCACACTCCGCCATGACACCACGCACTTTCGCATGCAACCCGCGCTCAGCTTGCAAGTAAGTGTCTATTTCAGCTACTGTATTGACGTTAGTTTACACTAGAATGCTTCTTGTAGAATCAAGATACACAAGAATCTAATCTAACATTCATGGATGTGAGAGGAATTTCTATGTAGGCATTATCGTTACACTAGTGAGATCAAAATCCATACGGTACCCAACGTAATCTGTTAACGAAATCCTCTAATTCTCTAACCAAAACTACACCAACGATACCATTAATCTTAACGCGGTGAAATCACCTTAACAGCAATCATGAGCGCTCCAGGGAGTTGGGGAAATCTCAGCTTGATTAATTCCTAAGTAGGTATCTACACGCAGTTAATAAAAAAAAGTGGATCGATCTTGATTCCCAAAAATCCTGCCTGTTTATTCGGGGAATAGGAAAATTTATGAATGAAAAATGATGTCTGCTCTATTTGTTCATAATTACGTAACCGTAGTAAAATGAATGGTTTGAATAATCCGGAGTCGGGTGTTCGGCAATCCGAAACGAGGAAACTGCGCGCCGGATACATTTGATCAACAGGAAGACCTTTAACAACAATGATGTGGGTTTTACTTCCCTTACGGTAAATAAGTAATCAACACGTAGATATATTTGGATGTTCACCAAATGCAAGAACTATATTAAAACCTATATTAAAACAGCCACGTTTAGAAATGGCGCATTCCTTTTCCCTTTTCATGTGAAGCATAAGTTGTTAGGCTAGGACTAAGGGCCGATTCACACCGGATTGGCCGCCTTTGTACTTTTGTGTTGCATGAACTTTAAAATAAATAATAAAAAATAAATGGCAGCTGCCGGTAGCGAAGAGTCCCGCGGAGCCGGCTGCGGTCGGCGCTGGTAGTCACACACGACCGTTTGAATTACAATTACCAGGTTAAACGGCAACGCTAATTCGTTGGCCAAAGAAAAACACAGCCCTCTAATCACGTGAAGAAGGCTATTAACCTGTATTTGCATCATAGTCTTTAATATTTTATTGGCATGTTTATTATAATAATTATCTAATTTGATTAATGGAAGTATCCTGTTCTCTAGACTCTAGTTGTAAACCATCGTCCAGAAATATGGGAAGGATCGGAGTTCATACTGACATGTATGGCGTATGGATCCCCAAATATCACCTTCACGTGGTACAAGGACGGTGTCAAGATAAATTTCAACGGTACTACGAGGTAAGTAAATAAGAGTTCTATTGTCAGCTACATAAGAGCTAAACTACAAGATCCTGCATCGCGCAATTAGAGTTTCTCAAGCGATATACAATAGACTGAAATCATCAATCGGGCTTGCCCACACATACCACCCGTCTAGTCGGAGGATGCTCCCTTTTCATCGAAGGTAAGTGGGACTTACCCGCACTGGGCCCGCGTGGTGGATTACGGCCCATTCCCTCTCCTAGAGAGGAGGCCTGAGTCTCAACAGTGGGAACATTATAAGGCCGAGTATGTAAGTGGGACTTTACACTCTATTCCGCATAATTCTAAATCAACAACACAGTTATTTAACCACAGTTATCACTAACACATTCGTTTCTTGATGGTTTCATTTCGTTTCGTTATCTTAAAGTATCAAAACAAGAAAAAGATATTCAACACAATACCATTTTTCAATAAGCTGATCACAAAAAGTATTGTCATTTTCAGAGCATTATATTTCCAGAGACATTTGGACGCGCACGGTATCCGAAGACGCGCTCGATCGTCACATGTCAGTGTTAGGCATATCAGAAGCGAAGAGGCCTGATAGCGGCAAGTGGTCCTGTGCAGCAGACGATGCTGGAAGGAGACGATGTAGAGCGCTGAGGCTTACGGTCCTGAGACCACCTGATATACGACTAGTACCTTCCACTATCACTGTCAACAAAGTGAGTTGATCAAAGCCGGCAATAAAAACTGGTGTGTTCCTATAAAGAAGTATTTAATTGTACTTATATAAACAGTTGGTGTAAATATTTGTTAGGGCGACAACGTGAGTATAACATGTCTGGCGGGAGCAGGGCGAGTGCACGGCGCGCTCGGGTTCAGCTGGGCGAGAGAGAGGACGCTGCTACCAATGGTGCCAGGCAGAGAAGTCTGGGAAGACCTGTTCCCCGCCGGGAGTGTACTTAAGCTTTATAACGTACAGGTATGTAAAATACGTTGCACATACTTAGCCTTCCAGAGAGTTCCATCTACCACGCTAGTATTAATCTACTTCTGAAATTATAAACAGAAATCCAATGAGTTCCGATGTCAAGTGTCGTCAGCGGCTGGCACCAACGCAAAAAGGGTGACCATGTGGGCTCTAGGAGCTGACGAAATAGCATGTGAGAGCGATGTCTCGCATGGCTTACGCTGGCCAAAAGCTGCACCCGGAGCACATGCCACAGCTTCCTGTCCATCTGGGTACAGTGGAGAGACCACCAGGCAAGTGAGGCAAAACACAAAAAGGAAACTAAGTCTGAGTAAGGATCATAACATCTAAGACGACGAGTAATAAAATTTTATGTGTATAACCAAATTGCAGGTTTTGCGAGCCTAAAACCGGACAACATGGCGTCAAATGGATGCTTCCAGATTTCTCTGCTTGTATTGCAGAGTCACTCAAAGACATTTATGAACAGGTAAATTAAACAATATGCCACAATTGCAATGATCTTCTTCAAATATAACAACATGTTAAATTGGATCTGTCTTGCCAGTTTACTCTGATATCACTGGGCTACTCGTGGCGCTCAGTGTCGCTTGTGTCACGGCAGTATGGCACAGTGCTGCGCTCTCTGTTGATACACCCGGGTGAGGGTGAGCCTCCTCTCACACATGCAGCACACATGCTGCACTACCTCATGTCTGCTGCAGCTCAACCAGCTGACAGGTTCCAAAGCGTGGAACATCTTCTGTACATTTATGACCACCTACTCTCGCATCCTGATGCTTTTCTGGATGAGGAAGTAAGTATTACTGAACGTCTTTTGATTTATTTCTGACATTCATTTAAAAAAGTAAAAATTTTAAGTCGTAGTATGTTTATTAGAAAATCTTCGAACTTCAAAACGCGGTGGTGGACACAGCAGGACTGCGCAGTAACTACAACAAGCGCTTCCACGAGTTCATAGTCACAACTGCATCTGTACAGTTGGACAACGCAGTGAACTTTTCTCTTCAGCCAGCTCCAGTGACTCGCGAGCAGTGGTTCGTGACGTCAGCAACAGTGCAACTGGTGGATACAACTGGCAATGCTTCCGTGGTTACCGTTCTGTATCATGACTTGGAAGCAAGATTACCGTCGCTCCGCAGATATGTCGAGTATAAGTGAGAAACCTCTTCATAATTAGAATTTATTTTAGAGTTATTTGATATTAAAGTTGACTTTATTAAGGTAAAGACAAACTGAAATCACGTATGCAACTTATGCTACGCATTATGATAACTAGATTTAAATTTACTTGAAAACAGATGACTTAGAAACATACTCGATATATATAACGCAAGCACACGTATCTTCAGTCAGTCAGTCTTTGCCTTTACTTTTTCATTACAAGTGAATGATAAAACTTGTATTTCTTTTGATTCTTGGTTTTTGTTCTAGCAATGGTTTTAGTTCTAGCAATGGTTTTAGTTCTGTTTATGTTTTGTTTTTTACTTATTTATCTATTCTTTACACGGTTGTTGTATCGGCAACTCTTCCAGGTCTGGCCGCGCGACAGAGTATACAATAGCATCACATCAGCTGCAAGTGTCTGTCAGTGGTTTGGGAGTTGATACCACGCTTCCTCACACTGTCACATTGCTGTTTACACATTCCAAGAATTACAGCGCTATTGGTGAGTAGATACCATACAGTATACAGTTTTGTCGTCAGTATATATGTAGTAAAACGGTATTAATGTTGTGGCCAGCATCTCAGCTCGCTTGTGGAGGGCGGTCTCGCTTTTCACCGCGCGTGTGGAGTACGCTAGGGTGTGAGCTACGTGTTCCGCAGCGCACACACATTGCGTGCCATTGTCGGGGAGTGGCCACTTTTGCGCTATTCATTGTGGACAGAGAGACATTTGTAAGTGCCCGTTTGAGATGTGGTCTATGAGAATATATTATTCGATAACCACTTAAAAAACTTTTATTTAGACAGGTACTGAGAATGACTTACAAAGCATAGTGAAGATCATAGTCAGGCTTGGGGCTGTGACGTGTCTTGTGGTGGCATTACTGCAGTTGCTCGGTCTGCTAGCTGGTAATAAGATCAAACTGCCAGTGTTGCTTAAAGTAGCTACTGCAGGCTTCCACTCAACAGCGTTGTTGGCTCTACTGGAGTGTGACATGAGTAAGGTAGGGTTTAAAAACTTTCTGCCTTGTGTAATGTGATGATTTAAGAATGAGTGGGTGAGGTGTTTTGCGTATTTTGCAGGGCGTAGCGTGCGGAGGCAGCACGGGTTGGGTAGTGGCAATATGTTGGATGGCAGGCTGCGCTGCGTTGTGTGCTGCGCCGTTGCTGCTGCATGCTGACCTGGCTGCCACAGCTACACGCGCACCGTCTGTAGGACTACTATGCGGTGCGTATAGGTGCAGACGGGCTAGTAGTGTTGTTATGTAGTGACTACTATGGCTGGGAGTGTTGTTATTCTCATGTGATTCGGTTGCAGGCGTGTGCACACTATGTTGGCTGACAGCTCGACTGTGGGGCGGCGCGCCGCTGCAGCTGGGCTCGTCCGCCAATGCCGTGTGTGCTGCAGGCCAAGCGCTACTAACTGCGCTCGCGCTTGCACTCACGCTCGCGCTCAGGGCCCGAGCACGAGAGTACGAGCACAAGCCTAGGCACGAGCTCGCACGCGAGCGAGCACGAGTAGTGCGGCACACGCTAGTGCTTCTACTCACTACGTGTGCGACACAAGCGGCTGGCGTGGCGTACGTGCAGTCCGTGGAAAGCAACGCCACGCAAGGAGTGCTGCTAGCCGTAGCCGCTTGTGTCCAGGGTATTGCGATGCTCGTGTGTTACGTGCTCACAGACGCGGAGTGTCTGCAGGCAGCACGGCGTCTGCTCTCACTCTCCTCACACAGCGAATGGCAGGGGACACCAGGGCAAGACGCCTCACACAGTCGTAAGTGACATTTGTCTTTTTAATTTTTACGCATATCTTGGCATGTTTCTCATTGGTTTTTATCAGTTTTAAGTGCTAACTTTTAAGCCGTTATCATCCCATTGTTGTAGTGTACATAAAGCAAGGTCGTGAGGTGGAGTGCTCCTCATCTCATGTGTCTCCCGCAAACTCCTTCTGGCAAGCGCCGACTTTAGATGGCCCGAATACCATGTACAGGTGAGGGCTGAAGTACAATCTTACTATTATACAATCTCGATGTATAGCTTTGTTATTTAGCTGGTAGCTTATTGTCTACATGAAGAGGGCTAGGCATTAATGTCAATGGCGAGTACATCACTCACCTTCGGTTTACCGACGACATAGTAGTCATGGTTGAGACTACGGTGGAGTTCAGTACAATGCTTGGTGACCTCGGTAGATCTTCCGAAAGAGTGGAACTTCCAATGTACATGGACAAAACCAAAGTCATCGTAAACAGCCATTTAGCACCCACTCCTATCAAGACCGGAGACTCTACACTCGAAGTTGTGGACGAATACGTTTACCTGAGACCGATAGTCCAGTTGGGTAGGTCTAACTTCGAGAAAGAGATCAATCGTCGAATCCGACGCGGCTGAGCAGCGTTCGGGAAGCTGCGCAGTATCTTCTCTTCCAATATACTAGAGTTTCTCAAGACGAAAGTCTATGACCAGTGTGTATTGCCAGTGATGACATATAGCTCCGAAACGTGGTTGCTTACAATGGGCCTCAGCAAAATACTTAAAGTCACCCAAAGGGCAATAGTTGCTATGTTAGCTATGCTCGGAGATTCCTTGCGTGATCGAATCACGAATGAGGATATCCGCAGGAGAACCAAGGTTACCGACATAACACGAAGAATTGCCAAATTTAAGTGGCAATAGATCGAGCTGCTCGCAAAACGGATGGCCGTTGGGGCTGAAAGGTTCTAGAATGGCGATCACGTACCGGAAGACGTAGCGTTGAAAGGCCTCCTACAAGGTTAACCGATGACCTGGTAAGGGTGGCGGGAATCCGATGGATACGAAATGCACAGGACCGTTCATTGTGGCGACACTTGGGGGAGGCCTATGTCTAACAGTGGACGTCTTTCGGCTGAAATTATGATGAATGATGATGATGATTGTCTACATCAGGTCTGCATGTTTGGTTGTTGTGCAGGCGCCAGTCGAGCGACGCGTGCTTGGCGGACATAGTGCGTGGCGTGCAACACGAGCACCAACTGACGTCACAACACATGCACACACGCGCGCTCTGTGACTTGATACCTACAGGTAATTTTTAACTTCTAGCAAACTACACACGCAAGTCTGGATTGAATGTATGAATAAGATTCCTAATAAAGCGTTATCTTGTTTAAGCTTAGCATTATACGACGTATTCTATATGTGTTTAAATATGTGTTTCTTAGCAGACAACGAGGGTCTTCAAACCCGCATGCAGCCACAAGTCTCACGCGTGTGTGTGGAGCTACGCGTATTATCGCCAAATGACACAGATACGCGCGCACACTCCTACAGGGACGGAACCGATACGCCCAAGGTAGAGCAAGTGTATATGTACACAAATTAAATAAAAATATCAACTTGTAGTCTAATGTTATCATCATTTCCCAGGACAGCTGCATGCTCTGCAGCGCGTCCACTCCAGACGTGTCGGCGCGTCCTCAAAAAAGCTGTCTTAAGCAGCGCACGTCGCAGTTATCGTGCAGCTCGCTACCGTCAATCCACCGCAGACGCAGCGCCGAGCACTTACAACCAGACAACACACACGCTCACGACACAAAAACTACTCACAGCACGTTCACACACACTGACAAAGTCTTACACAAGATATCACATGACCTGGACTTCCTATTAAACAGGACGCCGAGCAGAGCCGCTGACAGCTCACAACGCATAGAAGAAGCGCCCACTTAGTAGTGCGCAATGACTATAAGACGTAATAGTTAGTTAGCGACAAGGTAACAGGGTGTGATGTGACAAAAGTTTACAGATAAAATGTACAGTAATTGTATGTGGTAGTGATGATTGCATTGTATAGAAAATCCTACTTAAAACTTAGAGTGGGACCTTCAAGGAGCCCATTTCGTCCACTATACCAAATCATAGAACATATGATTGTGCTAGGAACTTGTAAAAACCCAGAACGAATCGGCACAGACAAAATATATATTATTTTCCAATACGCTTCGTGCATAGCACATTGGTTGTTTGTTCGGCGTAAAACAGTCTAGTGGCAAATTCTTTTTTGTACAATGTATTTTTGTAAAAACAACAAGCATTTTGGACATGCTTGAAGACTTGTAAATAATTTAAAACTGTGACAATTTATTATATTTTTTGTATATTTCGAAAATGTTGTTTTATTTAAAATCTTTAATTGACAAAAAAAGTAAGCTAGAGAGACACAAAAATAAAGAAAATTGTTTTTGTACAAACAATGTTGTGTTACTAACGATTTCTTCAATATTCTTGCGATTCCGCGCTCCAGTAACATAATGATGTGCAAATACAATAAATTGTCTGTTGTGTTCGTTGTTTACACGTATATCGTTATTTGTTTTGTGTTGATATTTACTATTACGACAAATAGGTATTTGCTTAAAATTAATTATAAATAAATTTTAGGCATCATGCGTTTTAAATATTGGGGTATCTATTTTTTATGAGAATATACTGACGGTGTAATTTACTAAATGTATCGTGAAACCTTCTAAAAACTTATTGAAATACATATTCGATTATTGCAAAGGCTATGACTTTTACAGCAGATATTTGATAATAAACTTTGTATTAGTGGTTTTAAAGTCGAATATACTTTAAATAGACCTTTCTAGACTGAAAGTATTTTCAACTGAGTGCAGAATTTGAATAGGTGCTCGTCCCACCTCGATTCGTTTCATTAAAATTTTATAGCAGATTCCTTTGAGGCCAGTCTCTAGTTAAAGCGTGATTTGAATGTCTGTTTTCTGGGTCAAGTAATGTGTAATGATGATGATAGGATACCACGAGGCCCAGTAGTCACCTACATTAAATTCTGAAATTGTTCGCGATAGATGTGTTCTACAAATATCAAAATCATTGAACAACGCTGTATTTTCTATATTTTTTTTCGTGTATTTATTTTTCACGGCACGACGTCTAATAAATTATCTCCCATCCATCCTACAGAATTCCGCATCTTCATAATTAATTTGATCTGAGCTCCTCTTTCTTCATACGTTTTCCTCAATTGATCGAGTGAAGCGAGTAACCAGAGAGATGGTGAAGATAAACTAAAAGTGCGACGCGAGCATTACGTGGTATTTAGGAAAAATCGGAATTATAGTATAGGATCACTTTGTTTTCCGTCCGTCTGTCTTTCTGTCTGTCAAGACCCTTTATCTCGGGAACGCGTGGAGGTATCGAGTTGAAATTAAAACCATAATTATACTTTTGTCTGTGGTCCCTTGAACTGACAAAAAATCAAACTTCTGGGTTAACGAAAAAAAAAAGATAAGGCTGTTTGTGTCGCATAAAACGTATATTTCGACACTCTCAAGGCAATCAAAATTCATAGGGTACTCTCATAGGTACTCCCGTTGACCTAGAATTCTGAAGTTTAGCATGAAGCAAGGTCTCTTAGCACAAGTATAGGAAAAAATCTGAAAACTGTAAATTTGTAGTTATGTCACAAAAAAAGTTAGTGATACGTAAGTTTGTACGGAATCCCCAATGTGCGAGTCCGACTCGCACTTGCCTGGTTTTTTTTTTTCAAATAACTTTTAATACACTTGGCTTGGTTAGTTAATAATGAGTTTCTAATATCACACTAATATTATAAAGACAAAAGATTGTAAGTGTGTTTGTAAGTTTGGTTCATCTTTTCGCTCGAATGGTTGAACGGATTTGGAAGAAATTTGACTCACAGGTATAATTTATACATGTACATAAAAGTCTGACCTCGGAAGGATGCTCCATTTGGGACAATTTTGTACTTTCATGCGGGTGAAGCCACTGGCGGCATCAACCTTTTTTAGGATTATTTTTGGCTATGTTCGCGTTTGACCGCTATCTATATCAGGTGATAAGACAAGATCTTATCTTTTCTATATTCATCATATATAGAGAGAGAGCATTTTGTGGTTGATCGCGCAAATCTGAGGAACTTGGTTAAAATTGAATAAAATATTTTTGTGTTAGATATTATTGAGCAGTGGTGGCCGAGTGGTAACGTACCCGACTTACGAGTTATAGGTCGCGGGTTCAAACCCAGCCATGCGCTTTACTTTGTATCATTTATTTCATCACCACTGCTCTCAAAACGGTGAAGGTAAACATCGTGAGGAAACCGGCATGTCTTAGAACCAAAAATTCGAAGTCATGTGACTGCCGCACTGGGCCCAGGTGGTTACGGGATTACGACCCATTCCCTCTCCTAGAGAGAGGAGAGGCCTGGGTCCCAGCAGTGGGAACATTAAAAAGCTAAATATGCTATTTATGCTATGTATACATACAATAGCATGCAAGTTTGAAATTTATTGTTTGAGTCCAATCATGTTTAGCCGTAAAAGTCGGCGTACAAATATTTATAACATTGAAAACTAAAAAAATAAAAATAAAAATTAATCTTTTAGATTCAATTAAAAATGTATAACTTAGAGACCATTTAATTCGAAGTTATTTTTATTTCATCATGTCAACTAATTTAAATTAATTTAAAACAAATACAAGAACAATTTCAAAGCTACAAAATATATGTCAAAATTAGAATATTTATGTCAAATTTACAAAATGGATGTCAATTTTACAGGATTTCTAAATATAGGATTAATATGTCAAATTTCAATATAAATGTCAAAATTATAATATAAACGTCAAGCATGGTGGTAAGCAATGATATGGTCAAAGTTGAAGCAAGCTTGTCTAGAAGTATAATTCACTCTTTATTTAAAGACCTTGGCTGTAGCTAAGGCTGTAGCTAAGGAAACACAGATTCCGGCAGAAAATTCTACGCACAATGAATATATGTTCCCAAGGTATCTTATGCGTATGGGTGGGAGATCCACCATCTATCTATCTGTAGTGCATCGTAAACGGGCTTGACGGAATTAAGTTATGCAATTTTGACATACACTCTCCAATTTTATTGCGACCAACTCCGCGCCGGTGCTCAAGACTTTGAAGTTATGACTCAACGTATGTATGTATGATAACCATGATTATCTTGACTTGTTTCTCAATCAACTTAAGTGTATTAAGCTGGTATCTGCAAGATCCATCCCAAAGATGATAGCAGCATTCCTCACACAATCAAACTTGCGTTTATTATTTACTTGCACATTAGATGTAAAGCGCTCAAACAAAATATATAACTTTAGTTTCTTTCAAGAAAGTTGTTAGCGTTAGGGAACAATTATACTCCTTTGTTGAACGCTAAACCGTAATATCTCCTCAGCGTTTTGTTATGAACGACAAACTTTGTGCTCATTTACTTCTAGTCTTACAAAGCACTTGTTTGTCTCTGTGAGTGAGAACAACTCTCCTAAAAGTTGTTACTGAAGCCTTGTACAGTCTCTCTATTAGACGGTGCGGCACACTGTAAGAAATAATTTGTGCTTTTTCAGCATCATGACCATCATCATTATTTCTAGAATATTTAAAGACGTCTAGTGCTAGACGCTGGCTTCCCCCAAGTGTCGCTATAACGACCGGTCTTGTGCGTTTGGTCACAAAACTCTGAAGTCAATTTCATTTTGGATTTTGACTACACATAATTTTGATCAATTTTACTCACTACCATAAATACTACCGTAAATAAAGAATGATAGATTTAACACACATAAAATCACACTTGTTATTTTTTATATAATATTTCGCTCTAGGGCGGAGCGAGAGGGCATCTCAGACTTTTACTGACTAAAACACATACCTATGTTCCTTCTTTGCCTTGCGTTTCAGGACCCCGGGTTTCTCTTTCGGTAGTTCACCTATGGCCCTAGTAGACTTCGGCCCTGCTTTGCTGACATCTCTTTGAGGCGCGTGTGGCGATGCCTCGGGCTCGGTAGGGATGGTTGGCTGGAAGTCGGGGTTGGAATCCCGGCGGTTAGGTTAGCGCAGCGCCACCTTCGCTAGCATTATTACTTCACAGAAGGAGGCGACCGCTTGCCATTCCTCCTCGCTCCAGACCATAACCTATATCAGGGCTCGGCGCGACAAGTAGCTGCCGCCGATCATCCCCACGAGGACATGGTGGTACTCTGCCCAAGCTGGGCATAAATAACAAGTCTGCTACAGATAACGTTTTTATTACACGACACGCCTCAGTGGCCATGTACAAAAGCTCTACAACGATGTTCCAATGGCTATCTGCGTTGACAGATGGCATATGGCCCCATTACACGGTATGAATAAAATTTAAATGTGTGGAGTTTGTAACGATATGCAAATTATAGCTCGTTTACGTGACCATCACGCCGGTTACACAAGACTGTGTTATCAAAATGTACGCTGTTTATAAAACATGTTACTGGCTTTTTTTTAGGTGGGAAATCATCTAATGACATCTCGAAATTCCTATAAAATAACATGCTTTCAAGAGCCATGCAATTCTAAAAGAATATTTATTTATTTATTAAAACTTCATGCAACACAAGGTAGAAAGGCGGACTTAAAGTCTTAAGCATTCTTTAATAGGAAAACAAGGGATCAAATGTATAAAATAAACATACATAAATATTTAATATAATATGAACCTACCTATATATAAATATGTATTATTTATGTAAGGAAAAATGAATGGATTTTTGAGTCTACTCCACTATTTGTGTAGAAAATAAAGCCGCAACTTCCGCTTAAATGCATATTGACTGGTGGCCGTCCTAATTTCAAGAGGAAGTGCATTCTACAGAAGTATGGACTGAATATGAAAGGAAGAATTAACAAAATCAGAAGTATGAGAAGGACAAAGCAGTAGAATATTATTAGAAGAATGAAGATTCTTAATAATATAAAACTGGTGCTTACAAGTCACAAGGTTAGTTTCGACTATGTTCCACAAGTTTTAAATTCCAAATATGTCAGGACTACTTTGTAGCTTGTAACTAAGCATCAGTTTTAAATTCTTTTAAAATTGCATGGTGCTGGTATGTGTGATCAGCTACTACCTGTACGTTTAAATACAGAAAATGCCATTGACTCAGTTTTACAATAATGGAAAGCTATCAAGAGTTCTATAAAACACGTGCATTCTCAATAGGTACGTTGAAAACGAAGCGAATTTGATTTCAAAAGGATCTTGTGCAAGTACCGACAGTACGATCAATCAACAGATTAGGACGTGGCCGTCGGATGATGTAACTGGATTTGTGAGGAAGAATCTTGCCCCTTTTAAACCTCAATTTGGAACTAAATTCTCGTCTTAGTTTTGCAGACTAGAGACTATTCATTTATCAAGACGATTTTCAGAATTCCCTCACTTTTAATGATAAAATTTAACAAACCGTATTGATCGGTTTTTCTTTCTTTTTTTTTACTGCCATTTCTTTATTTTTTATTTTTTTGTAAACAGTGATGTAATCGTTGGTGGTGAATCGCACTAGTTTATTATGAGCCTATTCACTCTTACGTAAAGACATCTTAATTACAATGGGACGAGAAGACCTCTGCAGGCAAATTGTTCCAATCTTTCGATGTACGCAGTATAAACAACGAGGCGAAACGCTTAGTCTGGACCGGTGGACTGGTTTGGGTCTGTCTCTCAATAAGGTTCAGTTGAAAACCAGCGTCAGGCATCTACCACGAAGTTGTCTGGCATTTTTGCTGAACTGGACCTATTTGGCGCAAGCGCGACACACACGATGTTAATTATTTTATTTTCTTAAGTGTTTACATGTTGTTTCTACATTGTGTGTATCTGTGTACGTGTGCCAAATAAAATATTTTTTCTTTCTTTCTTTTTTCTTTTTTTACCGTAGTGGTGTCAATAACGTAAACACTCGCCGTACGTTGGGTTATCCGATGGTAGAAAAGTTATGACGGAATCATGTCATATTATTATAATCCCTGCGCACACTCTCCAAAATGCATCCTGTGAAATAGATACCGTAAAATCGGCTGGTTTTAATTTTGAGGGCCGTGCTTGTTTGATATTTTTTTTTTAATTAACTTATTCTGTCCCTCTCCTGGGCTAAGGCCTCCCTCCACTCCTTCCATCTTTTGCGAGCCCGTGCTTCCTCAAACCGGTTCTGACAAAATGGGTCTAATACATCCCACTATCTCCTTTGCGATCTATCGCAACTGCATCTTATAAATATAATCATGTTATCTGAAAATTCCAATTTTAATTGAGAATCGCCAAACTTAATTGGCAATGGGCAGGGCACATTACTCGTAGAACAGATGGTCCATGGGAACGAAAG
Source organism: Mythimna vitellina (assembly GCA_949316375.1). Taxonomy (NCBI): domain Eukaryota; kingdom Metazoa; phylum Arthropoda; class Insecta; order Lepidoptera; family Noctuidae; genus Mythimna; species Mythimna vitellina. The sequence continues at coordinate 6,582,816 of OX438703.1, read as the reverse complement.
GTTCTGGAATGGCGCCCACGTACCGGAAGACGCAGCGTTAGAAGGCCTCCCACAAAGTGGACCGATGACCTGGTGAGGTACGCGGGAATCCGATGGATGCGAGACACACAGGACCGGTCATTGTGGCGACATTTGGGGGAGGCCTATGTCCAACAGTAGACGTCTTTCGACTGAAATGATCTGAAAATTAAAACACAAACTTGATTAGACTACCTTCTTATATTATTTTATTTGACGCAACGGCATAAAACGTCCATAATCAGGACCTTGCGCGGTCTTTACTCTGAGGTATCTAATTTTCTTGAAACAAAATTAAGGCTGTAATATCGACACGCGCCTCGCCGTGATGTCGTCGAGCCACACCGTCGAGAGAATCATCTCCTACCACAGTCTCCTACTAATGAATAAAATGTAATTAACCTTGTCGTGCTCACGTCGTACTATTTAACGTGGATTTACTTATTAATGGGTCTTTGAGACAAATTGTTTCAGTAAAATAATTGCTTCGGTATTTTAGAAGTGGAACTGAGTTCATAATATTGGGATTTCAGTAAAATCTTGATCTCTAAATCATCATTTTAGCCGAAAGAAATCCATGACAGAGGTCATCATTATCATCATTTCAGCCGATAGACGTCTACTGCTGGACATAGGCGTCCCCCAAATGTCGCCACAAAGAACGGTCCTGTGCGTCTCGCATCCATCAGATTCCCGCAACCTTCACCAGTTCATCGGTCCACCTTGTAGGGTAGCCTTTTCAACACTGCGTCTTCCGGTACGCGGTCGCCACTCCAGAACATTTCGGCCCCAAAGGCCATCTGTTCTGCCAGCAATGTGCCCTGCCCATTGCCACTTAAGTTTGGCGATTCTTCGTGCTATATCGGCAACCTTGGTTCTCCTGTGGATATCTTCATTTCTGATTCGATCACGCAAGGAAACTCCGAGACAGACATGACAGAGGTGCTGGACATATACTTCCCCCAGGTGTCACCACAATGACCGCGGTCCTGGGTATCTCGTATCCATCACATTCCCGCGACCTTGTAACTCTGACTAACGTCTTTCGGTGCCTAATTGGCCGAAAGGTTCTGGAGTAGCGACTCCTCGGCTCGACTGCATGGTTCTCATATGATTTGACCTTTACACATTTACTGTACGGACTTAAAAAGAGACTTTGACCTTTGAGTTTGTTTCAATTTCTCTTCTCAGGTTGGTCAGCTAGGAAAAACCTAAATATTATTTATAATTTAATATTTGTATTATTTATCAATGGATCGGAGGATTTAAAAACGCTATATTAAGCAATGCCTTCGAAAGACAATAATTTCTTAAATTCCCAACTGAACATTTTTAAATTCTATAATTTATAAACAAGATTAGATCACCGCCAAATAATAATAAATAAGCATAATCAGTCTTTTAATGTTCCCACTGCTGGAGCTCAGGCCTCCTCTCTAGGAGAGGGAATGAGCCGTAATTCACCACGCGGGCGGGCCAAGTGCGGGTTGGTGAATGTCACATGTCTTCGAATTTTTTGATTCTAGGATATGGCGGTTTCCTCACCATTTTTTCCTTCACCGTTTTGAGAGCAATAGTGATGAAATAAATTGCACAAAGTAATGCGCCTGGCTGGATTTGAACCCGCGGTACACTGCCAAATGTTCGCATTAAATACTTAGATAGTTTTATATTAGACTGAAACTCTACATAAGTATGTGGGGATTGACAAGGGTCCAACGTCACGGATCCACGGACCACAATGTTATTTAGTGAGCGACTCATCCTGTCGCAAATGTTGTTTTTTCGACCATAATGAATGTAAACACTGTTCAGAGCTAGAGGAATTTTTGGAAGAGTTACGGTGGAACTGGAACGCAAAGAGCAACTAAAAAATCAGGTGGATTTTAGTCAGCAAATGTCTGACACACCCTCTCGCTCTCGCTCAGAGCGGATAAAGTTAACTGATGATTCCCAACCTCAAAAAAAAAAGAAAGGTTACCCCAAGTTTCCAATTTCCATTCATTTCCTTCAACACGGAGACCCGGAGACTATTCTGAGAACTCCACACTGTATTCTGTGCTCACTAAGCCCGCCTTCATTGGGTTTTGTTGTTGGACTTTTTGCCATCAATTTTATAATTCGATTAATTTCCGACCAAATGCCTATGAAGCCGAGAAATCTGATTTATAAAAATCTTATGAATGATTTAACTTTCTAAGAGACGTTATTGGGACCTCAACGCTAACTTTTTCAGGTCCCAGGTCTTTTCTTGGCCTCATCATTTTAATTATGAATTATTAACCCAAGCTGGTCTCAGCAAAGCTTCCACAGCACTTACTTATACGTTCATTAGCCAGAGTGAGTGATAACTCTTTGGTAACGTTATAAAGTCAGGCAAGCTAATCACAAAAACATCCCAAATATTTCTACATCAGGAAACCCAAAGAAAATAATACTACCTATTGAAAATCCCTGAAAACGCCAATCCAAAAAAATGGCTTGTATCCCTTTCATTGACTTTGAAAAAGGACCCTTTTAACATCGGAAAGAGTAGTAACTGCAACACAAGGAATAAATCCATGGGGAATTTAAATAAATGGCACCCCTGTGCAAGAAAATTGGCTATATCCCAGAAACGAAAATTTGGCGTCTTTTTTGTGCCCCTCGATTTTCTAGCGAAAAACTATTTCAGTTTGCTGTTTCAGTATGGTATCGGAATATTACTAAGTAAGATTTTAAAAATTGTATGATCCACATTGGTAACTTTTTTGTTTATATTTCGACTTTACAACCCCGGTCGAGGTACCGTAGGCGCAGGCTTGCGGACGGCGAGCCATGGGTAGCACGCCGCCCGTTCGTCTGGTAACAGTCCGAACTGAGCCGAAGTCGTTGACAGCGCGTAGTGTTCCATGGGCGCCTCAGGGAGATGTCAGCAAATCGTAGGGCCCCAGTTGGGTCGAAGCCTACTGGGGCCATGGATTAAGTGAAAATGTACCCCGGGGCCCTGGAATGTAAGGCAAAGAATGTACAAACGAGTGGCCTTCTCGCTCTGCCCAAGGGCGGGAGATGTCATTAGATGATTTCCCACCTAAAAAAAACCTGGTCGAAGTCAGCTCGGCAAACATTGATTAATTAATCAACAGAATAAAGCTAGTCACAGTGTGTTAATAAACCAATTACAAGTATTACGTGTTAGAGTATGGCCTGTACCCATCTGGCAACGTTCCAATCTATTAAAATGTGTCACTAAATGTTTAGCTTGGCCAACACATTCCTAATTAAATTAGGCCAACATTTTAACCCTTTAAACGCTTATACGGATTAATCCGACAAATATTTTCGTGTCCATTTCGCAAGGGTTTGTATTTTTATTCCATCTCATCAGTTCCTCTATAACCTATGCTAATTGAAGAGATAACGAGACGGAGTATTTGGTCATAAATTTATGATCGTGGCGAAAGGGATTCGAAAATATTGGTTGGATTTAAACAAAAATTTTAATGTGTACTAAGGGATTGTTCTGAAGTGTCATCGTGGCCCTTGAACGCAAAAGACAACTGAAGGAACATAGGTGAGTTTTAGTGGGGGTCCCTAGTGGGGGAGTGGGTATTTTTCTCAGTTTTTACATTCCTGGAATATGTACAGAGGCCAGCGAAAGTGCTTGGATACCTTAACGCCTATTTTCCCTTGCACGTTAAAGTTCAAGTTTTCAAAAATTTAACTAGATGGCGTTGGTTTCTTCACAGCTAAGTGGCGTTCAAAGGCAATCCCACAAAGTATAAACTTGACTTTTAGTCTGACAGAAAATACACACATGCGTCGTCATTGTCATCAACAACTGACTGTAGTTCATAATTTCATCATTTAAATTGGAGTCAAGTTGACCTAGCGGTTTAGCATGTGCAGATAGATGCGTAAATCAATAAGCCGTGAGTTCGAATCTCACGTAGTACTCACACTTTTTGTAAGTTTTGAATAACAAACAAAAGAAATCGGTAGGAATATTATAACAAAGCTACAAGTGGATATTTATTTATTTGTAATATAATATTCAAGTGAGTAGTTACTCAGCAAAACGAAAAAAAAATGCAGGTAAACAGGCTCATCAAACAAAAAGGCACTATTAAAAAAATAATATGTTTATTCCTTACAATTTCTTATTCAAATTCAACAATCACCGTTTATTAATTGCCGTTTATTAATCACCGTTTATTAATCACCGAATAAGATTATAATATTATATATAACTTCTTATTGAGGCCATAGCTTAAGTATTCGTTTCCAAAATTGGAAAGAGGATTGAAGCTTATGTAACCTTAACAAACAAACAAGAGACCAGATAATTTTATCCCAAATGTCAAAAGGATTAAATGTAGGCTAAAAACTATAAAATTGCACAACAATATATCAAGTGTTCATAACTTTTTTAAGTTTTTTAAATACGGGTATTAAATTAAACACACATAACAAGGTCTCCAGTTAATACAGAGAATAAGTACTGAGTAAATACTATTAATTCAGTATTATAATTATTTATCATCTTGACGCCACAAACATAACCGTCCGTGTTCACTGGACTTAAAAGTTTTTTCATCAGTAAAGATGACACTACTCTAATCAAAGTTTATGTAATCCATATAGCAAGGATTTCACAACATGCCTCCGATGATGCATCTTTTAGCTAAGTATGAAGAGCACGACGAACAGTGTCAACGCTTGTGTCAAATAAACCAGCATAGTGGTTCGTCGACAGACGTCCATTTTCTTCGTACTCCCTTATCATGGTTTGACGCTGCAACATGTTTATTAGTTTTAGTCTGCCAGCTCTTTTCTGGTGTTTCAAAGAACCCTCTTCTTCAAATCGTCCTACCCATAGAGCAACTGTTTTTCTCTGCAACAATAAAACAGAAATATATAATACCCCGTAATGATTATTATAAAGGAGGTTTTTGTTATATAAAAGAAGAAAAAAAATCTACTTACGTTTACACCGGTCTCTGGCTATTTCTGACAAGTTTTTACCTTGATTATGCATAGCAATTATTTGAGCTCTTTTTACTAAATTCAACAATCCATATCTACACATTTTGGTAAAATAAGTAGACAATACATCTGGTTAAAAATAAAATTCAACGAAAAGCGCCGAAACGAGATAATCGAAATTAACTTAGCGAACAATCAATTGAGCTATGTCATAACTCTGGTCTAAGTATTATTTATACTACCTACTAGTTATTATTTTTAAATCTATATTCAACCTACCTTCTCAAGTTTGAAAACTAACACATAGATAATCAAATATTTATAAATCGATATTCAATTTTAATATCTTCATCTCTTTAAAATAAACTATAAATTATTTTAGTGTTTGAAGAAACAAAAAGAAAGTACAAAAATAAACATTAATTAAGCATTAATCATTTGAAGCACAGCGACGCCATCTATTAACAGTACAATGTAATGTTGTCGATAGCAACATTTCAATCCTGGTTTCACGCTAGATGGCGTCATTTCTCGCTTCACGCGATTTTATTTCTGTACTATCCATGCACTTTAGCATCTGTCCGTACGCTTCCTTTATCAATAAATCCTCATTTTAAACGAGGCTATACCGGGTAAACTAGAGGGGAAATTCTAATATTTATGGTGAATTTTCACATTTACATTTCAATTGCAAACGGCAAAAATTTAAAACCTGGACAAAAACTGAAAGACTTTTTTTATCAATAAAAATATAGCATTTGTTTGTAATTAATAATTAAGAAAACCAACTCTATTATAATGTATGTCTACGAGGTGGCTACGACGTAGCACAAGTGACGTTAATTATGGCGGTAAGTCCCGCTTTGAGACGTGACTGGAAAGACCTCACGGAATCCTCGCCTTGCGCATGACGCAGGTCCTCACCTGACATGGTAAGTTCGGGAGGTTTCTGCACTGGATTCGTGCGGAAGTGACGCCCGGGTGCCACCACTGTGTTGACCGGCCAGAGGACATGGTGGAGCACACGGTTGAGGTGTGCCCCGCTTGGGTAAAGCACCGTCGTGTCCTCGTGGAGGAGATCGGCGGCAACAATCTCTCGCGCCGAGCCTTGGTATAGGCCATGGTCCGAAGCGAACACGTTTCTGAAATGGGCTATATGTGAGTGTAAATCGTCTATATTTATGATTTATTTGATGTTGTTTTCCTTTTTTGTTAACTTTTTCATAATCTGAACAGAAGGGTATCAGATGTGAAATACAATTCGATATGTGTTGAAAGCACATTTATTGACTTGGAAAAATCTTGGCACAGAATAATTTGAACACGCTTAACATTATTAGTTTTTAGACGTATTTATAATAATGTATTTGAATGTTTTGTTATTGAACCTTTGTAAGAGTGTCGATGGCAAAAATAGAATAGAATAAACTTTAATGTACACCATAATAGTAACATTTTTACTTAACAAAACGAAATGAAACTTAAATCTATCGGTGCAATGGTGGTCTTATCACCAATAGTTTTTTTTTTTTTTATTAAATTCCTTGCTGGCCCGGTATTCGACTTCACTTCAGTGCCATCCGCTGACGCTCTCATTAGATCCCTACATGAACAGAGGGCTAAGCCAAGTTGGTAATCTACAATTGTTAACGCTATTAAAAAACTTCAAATGTATGAGAATGACGCCATCTCAACGTTAAGTCACGTGGTCAGAACAACGGAATCGGAAGCGTTACTGATTGTAGAAAGAGATTCGAAACGAAATGGTCGTAACTTGACTAGGCCTGCTGATAACGCAAAATGGAAACTTAATAGAACTTGTAAGTGAAAAAAAAATACAACCGTGTCCGGTGAGTACCTGCGGTAGGTGGAAAGTAAAAATTCTGCGGCACCTCTCCAACCACTCCGCAAAAATGAGGGACGCCGCGATTGTGGCGTATACTATTCACCGGGACACCACGGTGGCGCGACCAGTTGCGCCGCCATGGTGTCCGTAAGCTACCAAACTAGACACCATACAGATACCTTCTTCTTCTTCTCTTCTTCTCTTCTTCTTCTTCTTTTCGATTCGATGGTAAACTCGTCAAACCTTTTGGGCCCAATAGGCGGCCACACTAATAGCAGCATCGGTAGCACTCATCAAATCCTCCAAAGTGCAGGTATACGGACACCTGGGGCATTCCAACATGTGGCTCATGTTTTGAACAGGAGCTCCGCACTCACATTGAGTATTCGATGGGTCTATAAAACCCCATTTTGCCAAGTTGTGTTTGCAGCGGCCTACCTGGGTTCGCAACCGATTTAGTGCCTTCCATACCGGCCACTGCAAATCGCGTCCAGGCGGGAGATGCTCTTGGGGTCTCAAAAAGTCGGATGGTGGCAGGTGATGCTCTTCCCAAAGCTTCAATCTTTCGTTAGGTGGTGGGTCATTAATGGCCTGTGTGCTACGCAGGAAGCTCTTCCGGCTCTTAAGCCTACTTGGGGCTGTTTTGTGTTCGAAGAGGGGATGTCGGGAATCGGATTCTTGAGATTTCTTTTCAATCGCGCATGCGACATCCCTACGTACAGCAGGTGGAGCAATACCAGCCAACGGATATAGCTTATTAAGCGGAGTCGGTTTAAGGCATCCCGATATAATTCGACACGTCTCGTTCAGTGCGATGTCTACTTGTTTTGCGTGTACTGATCGGTGCCACACGGGGCACGCGAATTCACCTGCAGAGAAGCATATAGACATGCCAGTTGTGCGAAGAACATCGGGTGCTGCTCCCCAGTTGGTCGATATAAGGCGGCGCAACAGATTGTTCCGGGACCCAACCTTCTGCTTCGTGTTGAGGCAGTGCACGTTAAAAGTCAACGCTCTATCCAACGCCACACCCAGGTACCTCGGGTTTATGCAATGCTCTACGTCAGTACCCCGCCACTTGATGTTGAGTTTTCTATTTGCAGAGTTATTGCGAAGATGAAACGCGCAAGATTGAGTTTTGGACGGGTTCGGGCGAAGAGCACTACTGTCATAGTACTTACCAAGCAACTCGAGCGCCTCTGTCAAAGCAGATTCAACCTTTGCAAAAGTAAGCGATTGCGCTGCCAAGGCCAAATCATCGGCATATAAAAAGCGCTCAGTATGCTGCGTTATGGGCTGGTCGTTGGTATAGATGTTAAATAACGTGGGGGCCAGCACACTGCCTTGAGGGAGACCGTTTTTTTGTCGACGCCATCTGCTCTTATCAGATTGGAGACACACCTGAAAGCGACGATTGTGCAATAGCTCGCTCAAAATGTTTACAAACCCTTGATCTTTAGTTAGCGTACCGACTTTAGCAAGTAGCCTCTTTATATTTATGGTATCGTATGCAGCTGACAAGTCCACAAATACGACACCTGTAACCCTTTGAGCCTCGTAACCATCCTCTATGTACTGAGTTAGTCGGAGTACAGATACCTGAGTAGCTACACCGGGACCTTAAGTGTACACGTCCGAGATGGTCGCGCCGCTAAATGGTTTTCGCAACCAAACGGACACCAGGTGAGTAACTGTCTATAGAGCTGTAAACATTTTGTCAGAAACGACGACTAGTCGCGCCACCATGGTGTCCCGGTTAAAAATAGCCCTAAAAGGCCGTATCTGACTAAAACCCACTTGTATTTTTTCAGTTGCCTTTTGCGTTCCAAAGCCACGGTAACGCTCTTGAACATTTCTGCAGCTCTAAAGCCATTTTCACCTAAAGACTCAATTAACTTGGTACTTAGCTCTTCTCGTCCATGAAATAGCGGGCACATAACAATTATTTTGCACTGTATATTCTCTGTTTTAGTTCTCACACTAAAATAGTTTTTGCAACGCTCCGTCAGTATTATGACGAGCGGAACATGTAGGCTTTGGCAACGGTCGGCAGTCTGCTGGAGCCACTCCAAGAATCGTAAACTTTGTGTTCTGTGAGGGGTCTGTCTGACCCACATAAACAGAAACGAATAATATTGTATTGATTTAATATTTATACGTAATGTGTAACAGAAGTATCTTTAATTATTGTTAAGGTTTGGGTTGGAAATTGATGTAGTTTTAAGAAACCCTTTTTTGTCGTTGAAAAGTTTACTTGTTTTCAAGCATATTTTTATTATATTGGTAAGGGAAGACAGGAGAAACAACATTGAAGGCTATATAAAAAGCGCTCTCACACCTTCTTTGCCTCAATTTTCTCGGAGATCACTAGGAGCGGTACCATGGTCCACCGTGTCCTCGTAGGGGCGATCGGCGGCAGCGATCTTTCGCGCCGGGCTTTGGTGCATGCCATGGTCCGGAACGAGGAGGAGTGGCAGGCGGTCGCCTTCTTCTGCGCAGCACTAATGCTAGCAAAAGAGGAGGGCGTACGTGCACGCGCGAGGCAATGGTCCTTGCGCCCCAGCCGGGATTACGATCCCGATTTCCGACCACAGTAGGCGTGGGCTTGCGGGCGGCGAACAATGGGTAGCTCACCATTTGATCGTCCGGTATACGTCCGGACCGAGCCCAAGTCGTCGACGGCGCGTAGTGTTCAATGCGCGCCTCAAGGAGATAACAGCAACCGTAGGGGCCCAGCAGGGTCGAAGCCAACTGGGGCCATGGGTGATGCGAAAGAGATCCCGGGGCCCTAGAAAAATGGCAAAGGAGAAACAGTAGTGGGTTTTTGGTCAATAAAAGTCTGACACTATCTCTCGCTCCGCCCAAGAGCGGGGGATTTCATTAAATAATTTCCCTAACCGAAAAAAAAGCGTTAGGTATGGTAACATCGTTCAAGGGCTGTGAGACTATTTGTTTTTTAGATAGATAGATAGATATTCTTTATTGTACACCAAAAATACATTTTACATTAGGAAATTATATATAATTAATATATTATATTATATTATTAATTATATTATTATTATTATTAATAATTATTATTATAATTATTATTGTATTATTTTAATTACTTTTATTGATTTGCTGTGTTGTATAACGTTATTTTCTTCCTTTAAATAAATAAATCGTTTACCAATCATTGATATTGTATCTGTCTTTTTAGGGTTCCGTATCTCAAAAGGAATATAGGATCTTTTTGTTGTCCGTCTGTCTGTCTGTCTGTCAAGACTCTTTATCTCAAGAACGCGTGGAGGTATCGATTTGAAATTAAAACCATATAGCGGTCCCTTTAAGCTGTAAAAAATCAAACTTGTAAATTAACGAAAAAAAGATACGGCCAATTATGTTGCAAAAAACGTATATTACGACACTTTCAAGGGAATTAAAGAGGTACGGAACCCTAAAAAAAGTATGTCGAAAACAATAATAGTTGCTTATAATGGAAAATATTCGTGTAGGTACCAAACGTTACTTTTTTTACGCGAATTTGAGTCCCTTTGTGACTTTTACATCACATAGAATAACAGAGCCTGCTGAATAATTTAACAGATTTTTTTATTTTACCGATAGATTTCGTCGAGTCTGGTATTTATTCGAGACAATACATGTCGTTATTTGAATAAAAAAGCTTTTGTTGAATCACATCGTCCACCCGAACGCTTCGACTGATAAAATTTGAAATTAGAAATGATTTTTTTTTTTAACTTTGACATTTGAATAATTGAATTTAGAACGAACTGATGAAAAGGAAACCGGGTTTTTTCTTTCTATTCGAAAATGAGGGCTAGAGTATTTCGTATTTGATTAATGAAGCGTCACTTTTTATGTCAACTAAAGTAAATGTAAATTTACTTAAACTAATTTATCTACTTTAATTCAATAAGTCAATAAAGTAATGATAACTAAACGTATCGGAAGTAAATGGCCTATATAAACATCATTTAACTAGTAAAATTATAAATATTTATGAAAGTAGATAGCTTAGTCACGCCATAAAATAAATTCATCAAAATAACATGAAGCTATAAACAACATTTTGAAACTTTTGTTTGTTTTGTCGTGTCATTTTCTATTTGAACAATTTTATCTTTCTTTCTTTCTAAAAAATAGTGGTACACGATAAAATCACAAAATCAATAGGTACAGAAGTCAATCTCATGTATGTACTTCACTTTTCATACCTACACTCGGCGATCGCGCTAGGGTCAGCGCGTGGCGCCGAACTGTCCGAGTACGACCGGGCGCGGTGATAAATGCCTACATAATATGAATTGTAGAAAAATAACATGGCCACAAAATCATATTTTTTTTCACGGCGCGGGGCTTGTTTTACATTAAAACAAACCATCAAAATATAAACACATATCTACTGACTTCTCTGAAACAACTGGTAGCATAAAAAACGTCAATTCACTCTTTAATGTTGAATTTAAACAACCGTCTACTGAACAGTTAGAATAAGGTATTTTTTGTTTGTCCATTTTTCCACAAAAAAGTTCACAGACGCGTGTCTCAAACGGATAGCACTCGAGCTCGCATTGAGCTGAATTGAGCCGAGATATCGTGTCCGTGAGCGGTGTCTATGTGTGCGTTACTCGAGCGTGCTTTGAGTGTAGATTGACTTCTGTACCTATCTATTTTATGATAGAATTCTCTAAACACTCATAAAATTTTAATTTGCAGTATGAGGTCGCAAGGCTGTCACGACCCACAAATAAAAAATAAATCGTTTCATGTTTGAAATATACACATTAGGTCAAAAAAAAATAATATTATTCCAAAACTATTATATATATATACACAACGCCGTTTAGTTTCAAACTAAGCAGAGCTTGTATTATCAGTCATAGACAACTGATAAACATACTAACATATCTCTAAATACATACATATTAAAGATAAATTACACCCAAGACACAGAACAAATGATCGTGTCCATCAGACAAACATTTGTCCTAGGTGGGAATCGAACCCACGACCTCCGGCATAGCAGTCAGAACCACTAACCACTAGACCAACAGGCCAGTCAATGTTTAGTGCACGAGAGCAAAGTTCCGGTAAGCATCCTGAATGATCATTCTGTCTAGGGTCATCACTGGTATAACATTACAGTTTAGATAGGTACACGTTCCACTTTTGAAATTGACAAATTACAGTCCTAGATCAGATACCGAAAAGGTCTCCATGAGGCAGCCCTATTGTGTGAGTGCTCACGGTCGGCTGATCTATATCTTTAGTGAATGGATAGCGCTTGATTTTCGTCGGTAATGGTCCGTTAAAATCGTCTAAATGGAATTATCGCTATACACGCCATGTTCTGGCTCGATTCACTAAGTGAATGATTAACTTATGATTGAATTCTGTAAAGGGTCGACCAGACGGCTGCAAACCAATGTCCCGACAGAGTGACCTTGCTAGTTTCATTCCGTGTAGACAGCAGTTGTAATCTATGACCTTCAACGCCCTTGGTTGGCGAGCGCGTTTTCCCAACCGCACTAGTAACTGATTTGAGAACGTTTTGGTGCGTGGTTTACATCCTTATAGCCGCAACACAAACCAAACACACATACCAAGTTCCAACCAAGGTGACCTTGGTTGGAACGCTAGTATGCAACCGTCTGGTCACCCCTTTATACTGCATAATGCCTGCTAATTGAATTTGCTTAGTATGAATATGTAATAAGCTTTAGCACCGGCCTGGTAGGTTTTTTTTTTTTTATTGGGTGGGAAAATCATCCTTATGACATTCCCGCTCTTGGGCGGAACGGGAGATAGTGTCAGACTCTTACTGACTAAAAACCCACTCCTGTTCCTTCGTTGCCTTCGTCCCAGGGCCCCGGGTTCCGCTTTCACACTACCCGTGGCTCCAGTAGGCTTCGACCCTTTTGGGCCCCTACGATTTGCTGACATCTCCTTGAGGCGCGCGTGGAATAGTACGCGTCGTCAACGACTTGGGCTCGGTCCGGACGGTTACCGGACGGTCGGACGGCGAGCCACCCATTGCTCGCCGTCTGCAAGCCCGCGCCTACGGTGTCCGGCCTGGTAAGTAGGTACTATTTTAGTTTTTTTACATTTCATCTTAAATTAATGAGTCAAACAAATCACTTCGCCCGTTTAAGAACTACGGAGCTCTGTCTGTAGCTCCGTAGTTACAGACAAACACGTATAGCGTTTAATCTTAAATAATTTATTTTTACGTCAGTGGTTTTTTTCATCAGGAAGGAAATCATCCGATGATTTCTCACGCTCTAGGGCGGAGTGGGAGGGCGTGTTAGACTTTTACTGCCTAAAACTCACTCCTATGTTCCTTCTTTGCCTTCAATCTAGGGCTCCGGGTTTCTCTTTCGCACAACCCATGGCCCCAGTAGACTTCGACCCTGCTGGGCCCCTACGTTTGTGCTGACATCTCCATGAGGCGCGCGTGGATCACGCACTGTCGACGACTCGGACTCGGTTCGGATGGTTACTGGACAGCCGGACGGTGAGCTACTTATTGCTTGCCGTCACCAAGCCCACACTTTACGTCTGGGGTTTTTCCTCCTCCTTTCGTCATATTCCTCAATGCTGAGGGTCGTGACCACCATGTTTCATCACTTTTCTTGAATGGTATTCCTCCATCTGTCTGTGTGTTACGACTGGGGTTAAAAAACGCAAAACTGAGTTAAAACTTATTTTATATTTCCTTTTCGTTTTGTAAAAAAAGGTGTAATAGTTTGCGAATAATAATCGATGCGCATTTCCGCAATGGACGTTAAAAATTCATGTTATGGTAAAGTTACTTCAGTCGACTGTCCTTACATAATATCTACTTATGATGTAATATGGAAATATTGTAACAACAATTTTTTTTTTTTTTTTTGAAGAGTATCCATGGAGTTTCTTGCCGGTTCTTCTCCATAGGAAACGACCAATTTGCAACCGTGCACTAGCTTTTGACGTTTTATAAGTGCCCATGTAGGCCTATGTGAAATAAAAAAGTTTGACTTTGAATTTGACTTCGACGTGACCTGAATACTTTTGAATTTTATACATAGATAGACCTGTAAACCGAAATTTTGATGCGCACACTCATAATTGTGCCTTAGATGGAAGCTAAGGCCATTAAGAGATGTAGATAAGGCGTGACAATTTCGCGCGAAAAATAGGAAAGATCAGAGTTTCTTGACAGTGATTGAAGAAGAATTGAATTGATTGTGACATGAATGAGGAAAAGATTATAATAAAATAAAATAGCCTTTTTATTCTACTACCACATCTAACAATATGTACACATTTTAAATTCATTAATTATACATCGCATCATGTATGTAGAATGGAAAACGATAGATGGACATAAAAAGTAATAGAATGGCTACCAAGAGAGGAAATAAGAAATAAAAGGCGGCAAAGAACTAGATGGAGAGATATGTTTACACAAAAAGTTGGACCGGACTGGATGAGAAAAGCTAGAGATAGGGAACTGTGGAAAACACTGGGGGAGGCCTACGCCAAAGAGGCGACTACTACCTAAATGTATTATTATTTAATTTAATGTTATGATTATCATGTATTATTGTTTCCAGGAAAAGGTTACGGCTACAAAAAAAGCAAAAACAAACAAATCTAAGCCAAGCCTAGCCAATATTCTAACAGTAATTAAAATTCTTTGAAATTTCAATGGGGCATATTCTTTTCAACGGATATAGAAAACAGGTTGAAGTTCACAATTTGGCTGAATGCTTTTTTAACGATTTCTTCGTCAAATATTAACCATGTTGCTGATTTTTTTTTTGGTCTGGAAGAGTATCTCCCGGATGGTTCCATTTAATTTTGGTGAAGAACTTCTGAAATAGATCATGAAAGTTTTCAATAAATTATAGCAAATCTCCGGAATCGCTAAATATGTACGTCGCTGTCGGAGGACCCAAAAAAAACCTAAATGATTTTAAAATAACTTTAATCAATGTAAAATTACAAAGTAAAACTTATAGCTAAATTATTACAATAGAGAAATGCTATTCCGATCGATATTAGATCTTGAATGAACAAATAATATTTTATAAGTAATTCGTAAAAAGACATACCCGTAATCGAGTGACGAGCGTCGCCAGCGTTCTCAGCGGTTTCGGTTACATGTGTAAGGCTTGTCACTACCTGTTCTATCACGGCCGGTGCATGCTTGCAGTTTATTCAATAGTGTTTATTGTAACACGCTACAATCGCATATCTGTTATATATGTTAAAACCATTTCATAACGTAATATCAAGCCTGTACTAGCGGTACCCTCTGAAGGAGTACGCAGATATTATTTTAATTCAAATTGACCAATGACCAATGTATCCCCTTTGACTTTTGTATATTGACCCTCATTTTTTAGTTTTAATTTGACATCATTTATTTGAATGTGTTTTTTGTCTTATCTGTTTGGTATTTTTTTTGTGAATTTTTTAATTTTTCACCTATTTATATGTGCATACTGTGGTCTCATGTAGCTGAAGGAGCACAAGTTAAAGGACCCCATGCCTAATGATTACTATTGCATCTATGTGACCTTTGTTGGAAATCCAAATAAATATATAACATTCAATTTAGAAGATACACTCTTAGAGACCCCGCAAACTGCAGACTTTCGATCAGCCGGTAGTAAGGTTGGTTGCTTAATCAATATGAAGCTAAACTTTTTTGTCGGCCGATTTAGAATCGTTTTGTGTGCGCACTTCCTTACAGCTTCATACTGATTAAGCATCCAACCAAACTATCGGCCGATCGAAAGTCGGCAGTTTGCGGGATCTCTTTGTTCATCAATTATTTTGGTATTCCATTTTATTGGGGTTATTTTTATTTTACGTTAAGCATAACTTTTTGATTTATGGACCGATCTTGATGATTGTTTTTGTGTTTGTTTAAGTTATAACTTTGTGGTAGTATCATAACTTATATTTGACTTACCAATCGCTAATAAAAGTTTAGATTGAGTCACTATGGGAATTTTGTAATTCCTAAAGGAACCATACCAGAGAACTTAGGTACAATTTTGTTTATATTGTGAGGGAAGTTTTCCATTGTGAAAACACCCATTAAACTTAATAGCTTGCAAAGAAACTTAACTGTTTTTATAGTAAATGCTTTGCAATTAATTTTATGAGTTTGTAAAAATGGGTCTTCAAACACCTCCCTTGGGCAACACGGTTAATTGCTCAGATTATGGTAATTCCATGGAGATGAACTGTTTGCTTTCTAAGTATTTATAATTACCACTTTTCTCATGTTTTAAAAGCTTTTATGTTATACATATATACGCGTGTCACACTGATATTATAGAGGGGAAGTTTGTATGTGTTTATGTTTATTACTTCTTCACGTTCGAACGGCTGAACGGGTTTGGATGGAATTTGGCACACCGGTGAAGCATGTTCTGAATTCGCACATAGATTCTTTTTATTTTGGAGTTTGGGACAATTTTCTACAATTACGCAAGCAAAACCGCTGGCTGAGGTTAGTATATTACACAAATCAAAATTATAAAGGCGAAAGTTTGTAGGGGTGTGTGTATAGGTATGTATATTACTTATTCACGCTCGAACTGCTAAACAGATTTGGATAAATTAAAGGCACACCAGTAGACCTTATGGCGGTAAGTCCCCTCTTTGAGGAGTGGCTGGAAAGGCAACACAGCATCCTAACCTTCCGCATGACGCAGGTCCTCACCGGACATGGTAAGTTCGGGAGGTTCCTGCACCGGATTCGTGCGGAAGAAACGCCCGGGTGTCACCATTGCGTAGACCGCCCGGAGAACACGGTAGAGCACACGGTGGAAGTGTGCCCCGTCGCTTGGGAAGAGCAACGCCGTGTCCTCGTGGGGGTGATCTCTCGCGCCAGGCCTTGGTACAGGCCATGGTCCGGAGCGAGGAGTGGCAGGCAGTCGCCTCCTTCTGCGAAGCAGTAATACTAGCAAAGGAGGCGACCGATCGCGTGAGGCAACGGTCCTCACGCCCCAACCGCCACCGGGATTTCGATCCCGATTTCCGGCCATAGTAGGCGCGGGCTTGCGGACGGCGGGCAATGGGTAGCTCGCGTTCCGACCGTCCGCTAACCGTCCGGACCGAGCCCAAGTCGTTGACGGCGCGTACTGTTTCACGCACGCCTCAAGGAGATGTCAGCGACTGTAGCAGCAGGGTCGAAGCCTACTAGAACCAAGAGTCTGATTCTAAAAAGAAGACTTGGCCCTGGTGCGAAAGGCAACGAAGAAACAGGAGTGGGTTTTTAGTCAGTAAAAGTCTGACACTATCTCCCGCTCCGCCCAAGACCTTATCCTGCATGATTAGCACATAGAGTAATTTTTATCCTGGGAATATGTCCCTTAGGACAATTTCCCAAAAATAGTTACACATAAAATTGTTTATAGCAAAATCATATCTACTGAAAAAAGAAAAACCCTTGCTCAAAACCTTACACAAAATTCATAAGAACATTATCGTAAACCTTCGTTGTTCAACCTATCATAAACAGTATTCGGATAAGCGAACTTTTTAGGTGCCTCTTCCCGAAATGTCTCTCGTGGGTGTCATAGAATATTACGTCACAGTTACCATGTGCTGTTGTGTTGTAGATCCTATATATACAGGGTATGTAGGTGTATCAAAGAGTAGCGAAACATTTGTATATGAAGGCGACTGCGATAAATTGAAGGCACAGCCATCAATGGTGAAATTTTTTTGTAGAAAATTCTACGTAAACGACTAGTGGGATGCCATATATAAGACGCATAAGCTTCACGTTTTGTAAGTAGCCTTCTAATTGCTTGCTGTCGTCTATGATTGTTTTTTTTTATTATTATTTTAGTTACTTTTTATTTATAAGCTGTAAGTTCTCCAAGCTGTCATAAATAAATAATACAAGCCGTATCAAAATAACACACACATTCTCTTGTAGGGGTAGACCAGGCAATTCCTACTTTTATTTTAATAATATAAAGTAGTGCTTGACTGCGATCCCACTTTATGGTAAGTGATGCTATCGTCGATGGTGAAGCGCACTAGTTTATGAAGAGCCTATTCACTCTAGCCTTGAAAACACCTAAATTATAAGCGGACGGGAAGACCATCGCAGGCAAATTGTTTCAGTCCTTCGATGTGCGTGTGTTCTACTTACGGCATATTGAAAGTTTTTCGATTCTGATAAATAAGACTTACGATATATTTATTGATTTTCAAAGCATATTTCCTTGTAATTAATACATTTTTCAATCCGTTGAAACCACTGTACAAAGCAATTGGACCAGTCTTCTATAGAGACCTCTTCAATGGCTTTATGGAACGCATTCACCGCCAATTCAGGGCTCGTAAAACGTTTGCCTCTAAGTTTGTCTTTAATTTTTGGAAACAAATAGAAGTCGTTAGGTGCGAGGTCCGAGCTGCAAGATAGATGCGTCAGCAGTTTCACATTTGAAGCCTTCAAATAGGCTTCTGTAACCTTAGCGGAATGTGATGATGCGTTATCGTGGTGGAGGAGTGCATTGCTTCAAGAACGCTTTTTGCAAACTTTTTCTAAAACTTGTGTTGCCGTACCAATCTGCAGTTACTGTCCTTTGATCTTCAAGCGTTACTGTACTCTAATGTTCTGATTTGCCGAAAAAAGGAGCAACCATTTTTTACCAACACTCCGACTTTTTTTTACTTTCGTCGGCAAATCTTCAAAAGGAAAGAAAAACTCACACTACCGACTGGTTTTTTCTTTCGGGTTCAAATCAGTACACTCAGGCTTCGTCACTGGTCACGATATTAAAGACAGCCAATGACTGTCTTCAATTAAACGCTGTTTTTGGTCTTAGGTTAGTTAGTTAAGTTATGTGGTATCCATCGAGTGTAAAGCTTCCTTCACCTTCAGATGCATGTTTTGCACTTGGTTCATACCAATTCCTAACAAAGCACGAATTTGCTGGCAAGTAATTTTTTTATCAGTTTCAATAAGTTGTCGTACGGTGACAATAATCGAGTCTGTAACCGCAGTCACCGGCCGACCTTCACGTACTTCGTCATAGAGATAATCACGTCCACGTCTAAATTCTACAAACCATGAATACACAGAGCCGCGGCATGGTGTTTTATTACCAAATTCCAATTTAAGTCTCTGACAACTCTCTCGTTGACTTAAGCTACAACGAAAATCATAAAAAATCATTCAATTAAAAGTTAAATTCATTTTGATAGCGAACCACAATCTTCGATAGGACGCCACAACGAAAAAATAAATGACAGTCTCGCAAATTATAAAGTAACATGCTCTCAAAGAGTTCCATTTTCGAATTCTATAATTGTTTTTTCATTCTTATATTGTATCTGGCCAGATTCAGTGAATTTCAGTATGCCCCACGTATTTCTTCATATAAATGAGATTACTCTCACCAAGGCTCTATACAGGAAACGAGTCACATCTGCATTGACATTCCGTTTATAGCCTTTACGTCGGTTTGTGAGAAATACGTGAAATATCTGTTCAGCGTGTGATAAATTGTGTGAAAGTGCTGCCATCTGTCAAAATAATGCCGTGTTTTATTGTTGTAAAGACATTACTTGGAGAATGAATTGTGCTATGTTAGCAAGGCTGGTTGTGGAATATATGGCTAAACTTGGTAGGTCGTCTGTATGTAGAGACGTACAAAATAAAGCATCAAACACACTATGTGACAAAATTTCTCCCAATATGATACGCAATGCTATCAAATTGTCCAACAACGTGTCTAAAAATTAACAACATGTCTAAAAATGTGGGTAACTGCACAAACTTTCGCCTCTGTAATATTTATAATTTTTGTGGGAATTGGCCGCTGAATTTATCCGCACTAGTGTGAAAGACAGTAAATTGTGAGACTAAAAGTGGTAGTAGGTGGTTATCAGGGTTTGTGTGTTGAAAAACGAATTAATCCCATTTCATTTAATAGTCACACATGTAGTACCTATTAATTAATGGTTCAATATAAACAGTCGTTTAAGAGTTAACTATTTTGTGGTAAATTTTTAATTAACTTAATAGCTCAGTGCCCTAAACAAACAACAATTTGGGTTACACGAGTACTTATGGTCAGTTAATGGATGAACCATGAACTTTCATGCGTAAAATAGTTTGTTGTTTAAATTTACACTAATATTAAAAACTGGACAAGTGCGAGTCGGACTCGCGCTCTGAGGGTTCCTAAAAACTTACCTACTAAAAGTATGTGAATAGTTCAATTTCCGAATGAAGTCATGAAGATTTTTCGAATCGCATAAAAGGTTTTTTTTTTGTGACGTAACAACAAATTTTCTGTTCTCAGATTTATTCCTATATTTATACTACGAATATATGACCTTGCTTTATGCCAAATTTCAGCATTGTGGGTCAACGGGAAGTACCCTATGAATTTTGATTTCTTTGAGAGTGTCGAAATGCACGTTTTATGCGACATACCATAACGGCCGTATCTTTTTTTTCGTTAACTAATAAGTATGATTTTTCGCAGCTTCAAGAGACCGCAAATGTGTGTGTGAATACTTTTAATTTCAAATTGATACCCCTACGCGTTTCCAAGATAAAGGGCAGACAGACGGACGGACAACAAAGTGATCCTATAAGGGTTCAGTTTTTTCCTTTGGAGGTACGAAACCCTAAATGTGTAAACGTGCCCTCCTAATGCTGCTCCAGAGAACATAATGACGGTGCCTTGTCAATATATTTATGAAAACATCATGTACGCTAGAAAAAATCTTAATCTTTTTAGGAAAAGAGCGATAGACATAATTATGTTACAAGAAATAGGGACCTATTAGTTCAATCAAGTTTCAGACTAGCTAAAGTGGCCTCTTCTTTTATGGGGTACTGTTTGAAATGTTATAATAAAATACCTTCACAAATATTAGAACTCAATGAAACGAAATTTAAATCTTGTATTAAACGCTCACCATGCAGGCAAGCATAATATAAGTTGGAGGATTATATTCAAGATAAAAACGCTTGGCTCAATGCTGGTCCAGCTCCACTACCACCGGGGTGTACAAATTGATAGTATGGGAATTATTATTATTATTTTTTAATGTTTTTTTTTTAATAGTAAAATATAAGTATTGTATTATATAGAAGCATTGTTTTTCAAAGTTTGTAGATGTGAGTACCATGGAGCTATTGCATATTGCATGGAGCCATGGAGTTTCTTGCACATTCTTCTCCATAGAGATCTCCGCTTTGGAATGTGCAATTAGTGCAATCATTTTTTTTTTCTGACTGACTGACTTCTTGACATTTTAAAAGTGCCTGTAAATGGTTTATCTATACATATAATAAAACAGTAAAATTCTTTTGTGATGGTATTAATTGGCGCAAAAACTACTGAACCGATCCTGTTCAAATTTTGCATACATAATCCTTATAGGTCAGGGCAACTGATAGGCTATAAACTATCACGCTATTTGCTACGGGGGGTGAACAATAATCCAAAATGTAATTATTGAATGACATTTGCCGCGAGTTCAATTCCCAGCTACAGTTAAAAATTTTGTCATTATTTTGTCTTATTTTTTTGTATTAAAATAACTTTTACCATTTTTTCAAAATAAAATTGACATTTCTATTCGATATCTTCTAAATATTTTGTAAAAACTAATCAAAACACATAATAAAATCAAAGCGACGAGTAAATCACGTACACATATTATTACATTATTCCATTTAGCTGCAAATTTAACTTCTAAAACGAAAATCATCACGCTATCATCGTAAGGGGAGCCAACCAGTCAATTATGACGTTTATATAAGAACGTCTATTTTATAGTTTATTCATCGAAGACTGCAGCACAGTGGTTTCGTAACTAGACTTTCATGTAATGTGAAGGTGGTTCAAATCCCATACGGCTCTCTTAGGAGAAATTTTTGTTCTATTTTGTCATCGTGAATAAGATTTTTTTATATATTTTTGCATGCTTACAATTTTTTTTTTTATAAATCTACGTATATAATATATCTGTAGAAATTTTTAGTGAAGTGCGTATTATTAATTTTAGAAATCGATGTAGATAACTTTTATACATTTAAATTGTGTGGAACTTGATAATTATCTTACTTAGGCTTGGTTTCATCGCAATGAAACAAAGCATATGAAAGACAAACGGTATGAAATCAAAGTTTTCGAGAAGTAAAATATGACACCATTAGCAATTCAGATACTCGCAACGCCATCTAAAGACTCAAAGTAGAAATAATGATAACAATGACGGTTAAACTTCATATTAAATTTGATAGATGGCATTGCGTATTTTACGTAATTTTCTGAGTGGCAGAAGAATGGCCATCGCCCACGTTTACAGTTATGGTTAAACTGGTGTAAGACGGAGGCATTTTTAACAATCCTACTGCTTATTTTTATTATTTTTTTCCCATTATTGTAGCAAGCTAATTGACCGTGATTATTCAAGGGATACCCTCCAAAGACGGAATGCTCCTGGATCAGAGCCCGGCGCGAGAGGTCACTGACGCCGATTACCTCCACGAGGA
This sequence comes from Mythimna vitellina, assembly GCA_949316375.1. Taxonomy (NCBI): domain Eukaryota; kingdom Metazoa; phylum Arthropoda; class Insecta; order Lepidoptera; family Noctuidae; genus Mythimna; species Mythimna vitellina. The sequence goes on along the minus strand of OX438703.1, from coordinate 6,560,446 downwards.
CACGGCGGTGCTCCGCCCTTGCAGGGCACATCTCCACTGTGCCCTCCGGCATGATGGCACCTTGCGGATTAATAATGGTGTGTTTTATTATTTACAGTCACTGCTTCATATAAAACGGGATCGAATGTGTTTTTCTGATCACAGTTCGACAACGTATAATGTATCTCAGATTCCTTGCAGCCTTACGTCGATATCTGGACGTTACCTCTTTGCAATGAGTGGTGACCAACACTGGAACAACCCTCTAAGGGAGGCCAGTCTCAGGGATAACACTTATCGGCTGCTACATTTGTTAACCGTAATTTCATTGTTTTATAGATAAGCTCAGGACTGTTGTGGGTGTTTCGAACGGTTTCGGTTCTGGGTAAAAGTACCCTGATATTATCATTTTGTGAATCGCCTGGAGGACTCGGTGTAGCATGCGGTGGAGGTCTATCCATCTTGAGTGAACTGCCGTGTCCTCATAGAGGCAATCGGTGTCAGTAATTTCTCGGTTTGGCCATCAATATGCGAGTTCGATTGAACGGGGATACACGCGCACAAGGTTTCGCCGTATTTCATTCATAAGTTGGAGACTCCTCATAAGGTAGTTCCCACTATGGAAAAAACATTTGTCTTATATACGGGGATATCAATTAAATACACACCAAAGTATCCTAGGTAAATGAACAAGTAATTCTTACGCTTAAAATGATCAAACTGCAATAATCAATGCAAGCATGCTCTCGCAAATTCTTCATAAGTACTGTTGTGGAAGAAGATAGTTGATGATTTATTTATTTAATCCTTTATGCACAAATGTACAGCGGCGGACTTAATGCCTGCCGGATGATGATGGTAGTTTTTGGATTCACTTAAGGCTTTTCACTATCAGTGCACGTTATCCAGCTGAAGGTCGGTGTCCCGATTGTGCTCCTTCGTTTACCTCTATCAAAGCTGTCTAACTGCTTAAACTCTTCAGTGAAAAGTTATTGAGGCGAAAATTGTTATGGGAGATAACTCTTTCGATCAATCTTGCAGCCCTAGCAGACATCGGCCCTAGAGGGCCCTATCCATTTGCTGAAATCTCTTTGAGTCGCGCGTAGAATACTACGCGCCGTCGATTCAGGACTGCTTTGACCAGACGGCCGGACAGCACCACCGCAATCCCGTGTTTGCAATGGCTGGGAATTGCCTAGCGGCTTTCAACACCCGGAGCGTCCCTTGCAGCGACCGCTGAGGAGTCAGGATGTCCTATCCCTCATAGTTTCAGCCACCTTCTTTGATCGTAGTGCTTCACTGAAGGAGGCTACTGGTTGTCATTTTCTCCACCAATCGCCCCCATAAGGACAAGGCGGCGCCGGCGCTCCGACCAAGCGGGACTGACTTCCACCATATGCTCCATCGTATTCTCCAGGCGATTCGCACAATGGTGAGACTCGAGTGTTTCTTCCCGCTGAATTCGACACAGATACCTTCCGAAACACCCACAACCGGTGAGTCCTGCACAAAAAGAGGATGCCGTGACGCCTCTGTAATGCCTATCTTTGAGAAGTGTCTAACTTCTCAAAGACAGGCATTACCGCTGCGATTTGATTGTGGCGTGCTCACTGTGGCGAGGGGTTAAAATCATACAATGTTGTTTTACCAGAACATAAACCAGAAACATACATATGTCCATGCATACATATGCCTTTTCCCTTGGGGTAGGCAGAAATGACAATTGCTACGACCCATACATGCTCTTTCTATTCAGTGACGGTCATACATCTGGATCTGGACGAGTACATAACATGTTTCCTGAAGGTAATTTGCGTTTTTAACCGACTTCTAAAAAAGGAGGAGGTTCTCAATTCGGATATTTTTACCTTTAACCGTTTTATGTTAAAGTACAATAAATTATTGCGATGCTTTCGGAATGAATTGCAAGCACAGAGTGATTGTACAGTTTTACGAACTTAACGCGGACGAAGTCGCGGGCAACAGCTAGTTTGAAATAAAATGCTTTTTGATTTTGATTTTTTGATTTTGAAACATTTATACTTTCTAATTACTTCATCATTATCATCATTGCAACCAAAAGACGTCCACTGTTGAACATAGGTCTCCCCCAAGTGTTACCATAATTACTGATCCTGTCCGTCTATGTGGCGTGATTGATTCTAAATAATTATTTTACCATAAATTAGCATAACTACATAAACTGCATGAAAGACTAACTTTTTTTAAATTGCTTATGAATCGACCAAATTAAAAAAAAAACCAATCACCGACGAGAAGTAGAAGCTTGTCACATCGACCCAATTACGTCACTGAAATTTACTGCTCCCATATTGCTCTATCTAACCGCAACTTGTACATAATAATAGCAGATTCTTTGTGGGTACTGGCTATCTATACATATAATAAATCTGTAGAAGTTTTTATTTGTGCACGCATCACGTAAAATATACGAAATCGACGTAGATAACTTTTATTTATCTATGATATCCTTCTTACTTTTAACCAATAAATGTATTTTTTATTTATGTTATATACATCTTAACTAATAAATATTTAAACTTAACTTATAACATTTATACATTAAAATTGTGTGTACCTTGATATATTACTTAAGCTTTGTTTCATTGCAATCGGTTGACTATGTTGAAAGATATACTACATTCATTAACTGTTAGGCGGTGCGAAGTTCGCCGGGTCAACTAGAACATAATAATGATCTTCCTCGTCGCGTTTGGAGCACTCTCTTTTCCATCACTCTCATTGACACTCACGCACAGTCTCACAGGACAGCAATCCCAGATGTCCTGGAATAGATCAAGCACAGGGAAAACTGTTTTATATGTTTACTGAGCTACGAAGGTACCTCGAAAAAAAAATGTTTTTTGTGACGTAACTACAAATTAACAGTTTTCAGATTTTTTCCTATATTTGTGCTATGAGACCCTATGAATTTTGATTTCCTTGAGAGTGTCAAAATATACGTTTTTTGCGACATAAACGGCTATATCTATTTTTTTCGTTAACTCAGAAGTTTGATTTTTTACAGGTTCAAGGCACCGCAGATCTGAGTGTATGGTTTTAATTTCAACTCGGTACCTCCATGCGTTTTTGAGATAAAGGGTCTTGACAGACAGACAGACGCACAACAAAGTGATCCTATAAGGGATCCGTTTGTTCCTTTTGAGGTACGGAACCCAAAAAAGTAGCTCATGTGTATAAGATCAAATTATTTTCCGAATTTTATCGTCATATTCATCACTTTACATAAAATTTTAAACGTAACTCTATTTACGGACAGTATAATCAACTTTCATTTTGTTCCAATTTTTTAAAAGCTCTGCAAACTCTTGTTGAAAAATTGAGTCGAAAAAGCACTTTATTTTTGTTTCGATTTTTCGTATTAACATTAACCAGACGCCCAACCACGAGCGGTTAACGCGATCCAATTGACATCCTAAACTGGACTGTTAAGGGATGGATCTATATAGGGTGTATAGCTCCATCACTCTTTCTGGCTCTCACGCTTGACATTTTAAAACTTCATGGTAAGGCCTCAGTTGGTTTTTAAGTCTCATGTTTGCCTTTAAACCTCGGGGTTAAAATAATATCAACCGCGCGAGTCGATTCCCTGGGTAACTGACTGAGGTCAATCTGTGGATGGGTGAACATTATGGCTTAAGGGGATCAACTCGACATACATTTTCACTGTTTTTCATACAACCGCTCTAGCGCAATTATGACGGAAACACAGTTTCTTGTAGATATTATCTAGACTTCTATTGAAATCAATTTATAAATTTGTGTAAAACTAATTCAGTAAAGGCCTCCGAAAATCTACTATTTTGCATGAACTTTGACGCTTCATAATTTACTCAAAAGTTTAAAAAGTCACAAGTTACAAATTTAATCAAGATTCTGAGTGACGACAATTTTTTTCAAAAACTTTTAAGATTAAAAAAACACATGTATTTCCTGGAACAAGTTTTTTCAAATATTCGAGTAAATCACGGAATTACCGAATGCTAATAGAGTTTTCAGGTGTTATCTTTCTTTTTTCGCGTTGCTTTTTCGTCAAACATCGCGTTGGATTGCGTTAGATGAAGTAACAAGCTTTTAAACCATGCTCGATGTTGACGATAGGCGAGTGAAAAAGGACCCTCTTAATGTGATTCATTGGTGCCTCGAAAATCACGTTAAGCCGTTGGTTTTGACTGTCATTTGTAGACTACATAAAAATTGCTATATGATGGTGCGGGTGACAGCTGTCAGATTCATACAATGTTGCTATGTACCTATAATTTTTTCTAATCTTAAAGATGCATATTTTCGTCATACTATCATCCTACCCATGCTATGTAAAAAGACATTAGCTAGCATGCACTAGCTCTGACGTTTTATGGGCCCATGTAGGCCTATGTGAAATAAAAACAGTTTTGAATTTGAATTAGGCAAGTAAGAAGCTTTCTTATACTTTCTTGTTAAAAAAAAAACATATAAATCTAACAGAAAACTTTAGGGTTATAGATAGACTTAGCACGACAGTTTCTAGACAAAGGTGCACAAAAACTTTTTTTTAAACTACGTGGAACACTCAGAAAGTTTTGAGAAACTAAAAAAGTAACTTCTATGGATAAAATATTTTTATTAAATCTTTTCAAAGAACGCTCCACCAGCCTCTATACAAAGTTTCATGCGTCTGAACAAATTTTCGAAACATTTTTCCAGTCTGCCGCAGACAGCCCTTCCACGACCTTCTCGAACGCTGCTAGCGCGTCTTCCGGCGATGAAAACTGTATCCCTATCGACAGATTTTTTATTTTAGGGAATAAAAAGTAGGCCACATTTAAAATTGTAGAAAATCATCGCACGAAAATGTTCTCACTTCCACACCACTTCGGCTTTATTACAATGACCGGGCTGATTTAAATTTTTTCCAATTTTTTTAAGTTTTTTTTTTTGTTTTTTCAAGAGCAAAATAAAAAGAAAAACTAATTCATTTAATATATAAAATCTCATGCCACAGTTTTTGTTATCAAACTCATCCGAAACTGCTTTGCAAACCTTTCTAACTAAAATGAAACATCAATAATTGAAATAGGTTTTCAATTAATTGAATTCAAACTTTTACAAGCGATACTATGCTCCGTACTTTGAATAACCTCCAAGACGCTGTTTTCGCTGCCTTTTAATTTATAAAAAAGGTATTTTAAATAGAAATTAGACTGAAGACTTCTTCGAGATCTTCTAATTTAGTCAATGGAAAATTAAGTTTCTCAAAGTTGTGATGCTTGATTAACTTTGGACAACTTGGGTGCCGGTTTTCTCTTACTTCGATGATATACATTGAAGAAAACTTCGAATTTAAATGGCATAACAAGAGCAAGGAATATCTACAAAATTTAATAATTATGCACAGCGAAATCCAAGATATTGTGATATCTTCGTAGTATAAGAAATTCTATCGCATGAGTTATTTTTTTTTATTAGCTAGCAAACTGGCTAGATAAACGTACATTTAAGAATTTTGCACATTAAGAAGAAAGTTTTGAAATTGTTTCTTGTTTTGAGAAGTGAAGTTTTTTTTTGGTTGAAATTGTAATTATTCCAAAGATTTTTTTATTTTTTTATTATCTTTTATACATTTAGGGACTTTTGGTCACAGTAAGACCATGCCAGCCCCAACGTAAACTAATTCAAGTAAAAACAATTTTTCGAATATTAGGGTTCTAAAACTTTACTAACTAATTTGTAAAGAGCGATAGCTGCGTTAGAGAGGGGTTCGGACAGTATTCCAAAGATAATATAAATTACTAGCTTCTGCCCGCGGCTTCACTCGCGTGAATGTAGGTTTCTCCAGTAGTACAAACTTTGGACCCCCACTTCATGCCTTTAGAGAGCAAATTTTGGAAAATCCTTTCTTTGTGCTCACCTACGTCATAAAAGGTAACCTTGTGCAAAATTTCACGCTCCTAATCCCAGTAGTTTCGGCTGTGTGTTGATATGTGAGTCAGTCAGGTTTCCCTTTTAGATACGAGTATATAGATTACTACTGCGAATTTTTTCGAGTACACATCCCGGGAACCAAGGCCTACCTACCAGAGCATGGTCCTCACAATATCTAGATCGTTTACTTTTTCTTCTACCTCGATCGCTTTTTTTTCAGTTGAGCTTGTCAGACTTTTACTGACTAAAACCCACTCGTTTGTTCCATCTTTGCCTTGCTTTCCAGGGCCTCGGGGTTCATTTTCACTTGACCCATCGACCCAGTAAGCTTTGACCCTGCTGGGCCCCTACGGTTCTGACATCTCCTTGAGGCGAAAAGAAATTTTAGAGTACATTTTTTGGACCCCTGACTGTACCTCTCGATTTATTTATTAACTTCAAGGGATCTGTAACAGAACAGAAGAAATTCAGCAGGAAGAAATTGTCTATCCAGAAGGGCACTTTGTAATTTGAGTTCACAGTGTGCACGAGAATTATATGACTTGATTCTACCGTCGAACCACTAGACCAACGGGCCAATCAAAATGACAACTTCTTATTGTTTTATTTTCTACGAAATCTAATTCGTTTGTTAAATCAAGTTTGCGCAGCCAAGATGTTAAAAAAACATCGGTCAACATCTTAAAGATTAGTCAAATAGTCCCTGCGATTGTTGGTACTACCCCGAGGGATGCTGACGAGGAGGTAATCTTTACAAATATGCTTAAAGTCCAGTAGTTCGGACACAATCGCGGTAACTCAGTTACGAAGGGGAGAAAGGTCTTCTCTAGAAATATTATTGGGACCCTTCAGAACTTTTAGTTGACTGTACATATTTAAGTAGTATATAGAGGGCTAATCAAGTACAAATTGAGCAGAATTATTGTATTTTTTTTTAAATATTGGCGTAGGTATAACAATAGAGTAGAAAAGAAAATCAGTAGGGACAGCACAACGGTTACAAACACAAAGTAAAAAAGGACAAAAGTACAGAATGCGCCACATGCCCGTACCGAAAGGGTTACCACCTCAGTATTTGCTGGGCGTCAGACACCCAGCACTGGTTTTCAGAATACATTATATCACAAAAAGGATTCGTATAATATTATTTAAGTACTTCGAATGCTAGAATATCATCATTGTGTTAATTAAGTGGCTTATATAGCATTAATTAATGTGTTGAACTTACAAAACATCATATCGTTTATCTTTTTAGTAAACTAATATCAGCCATCCCATTTTACCTTTTTAACCGACTTCAAAAAATGGAGGAAGTCCTCAATTCGATTGTATTTTATCTCCTAAAAGTTTGCTTTCAGATAGGTCCCATTTTTTTCAAAATCCCGTTTTGATGATGGTTCACCTCATGATGTTTTCCTTTACCGTTTTGAGAGTATATAAAATTCATCATTATCATTTCAGTCGAAAGACGTCCACTACTGGATATGACGAATCCCCAAGTGTCGCCACAACGAACGGTTCTGTACGTCTCGCATCATCTTAGCAGGTCATCGGTCCACCTTGTGGGAGGCCTGTATGAAATAAATGACACAAAATTATTCGCCGGCTGATTTTGTACCCACAATTCATAAGTCGTGGCCGTTACCACAAATTTTCAAATTAATATTAGTGTGATGTGATAAATAAGATGTGACAAAATCATATTAATTTACACTTTCAGCACTCATAAAAGAGAATAACTCTACAGCAAATTATTCAGCGAATATTTCAAGTGGTGAGCTCATAAATCAAGGTAAGCTTTCGGAGAACTTCAGGTTTTAATTAAGCCGTCTCAAGGGGAATGGCTGTCAACAGTCACCTTGAGTTTGCCCTTTACCTTGTGAAATATTATGTCTGTAATTAGGTACTTACAACTTTGACGAAGGGGCTATTCTCGGTAATAACTTTATTTTTAGACGACGATCACTTAAAACTAAGTCATAAACACTATTATTTATTTATTATATCCTTTATTGTACACCAATGCAAACATAAATGGAAACTAAAATTAAAACATACGTACATACAATGGGAGGCCTTTTCGCATTCCGCGATCTCTTCCAGGCAACCTGGAATGGACAGTAATTGCCTAGACAAGAAATAGGGCTGTCATTGGTGTGACAAAAACACCATTAAACAAATTATATTATAATAGATACACAGATATATACATATGCTATATAATAGATACATATATACATAATTATTGAAAACTATGGACAGAAATATGAATCACGACTACTACGATACTCACAGCGACAGGTAATGTTCCCTAACGAGCCTTTTAAAAACAGGCAACGATTGAGCGCGTTTAATTGTGTCTGGTGATTCATTCCACAGACGAGCAGCCTGGACAGTAAATGATTTATCTTAGAAAGTCATGTTATGGATTGGTAATTTAAGTCGCAAGTTCTCTGATGATCTTAGCAATTTTGTATGTGAGTTGCAGAGAATCTCAAAACGTTTTTTTAAGGTAAAGAGGCGTGAAAGGGGAAAAGAGAACATTATATAAGAGGGAAAGAAAGAATATGAGCATTCCGGTGAAGGCGAATTGGCAACCACTTGAACTTTACACGGAATCCGAAAACGATGATATTTGCGCAAACAAAATATGAATCTTATACAAAAATTTTGTAGCCGCTCAATTTTATCCAATTGTTCTTGAGTAAGGTCAAGATAGCTGGCATCAGCATAATCAAGGATGGAAAGAAGAAGAGACTGTGCAAGCGCAATCTTGGTGGCAGTCGGTAGAAAATTGCGGAGTCTTCTCAAAGATGCAGCAGAAGCGAATAATTTACGGCAGACTTCTTGTAGCTGGGCAGTCCAGGAAAAGTTCTTGTCAATGAATATCCCCAAGTTCTTAACTCTATCACTAAAGGGAATTACGGAGTTGTCAAAAAAGACTTGGGAAAGAGTCGTCCAGTCGATCCTAGAAACCATCCTAGAACTGCCCACCACTATAACCTGCGTCTTTATGGGATTGACTACTATGTGTTTTATTCTGAAATCTCACACATACAGATGCCATTTTTTTAAATTATAAGTGCTCATGTGGCTACACTAAAGGGCCCAGAGCGAATTGGTGAATGTCGCATGTCTTGGAAGTTTTTATTCAGGAATCGGCTGGAACATAAGTTCATAAATTACTTGACGATGTTTTCCTTCACCGTTTTGAGAGCAGTAGTGATGAAATAAATAACACAAAGTAATGCGCCTGGCTGAGTTTTAACCCATAACCTACAACTCGTAAGTCGGGGCCATAACCTTGCAAATAGTAACAGCAAAATATAAAAGCATATCTATTGAGCCAGCGTTAATTAAAATATTTCATGGCAATTAATTCATCCATCGCAGCCTTCCCTAGATTAAACAGATTCTGTATAAAATTAAAAAGTAATTATGCTACGCCTTTGAAGGAGTTTCTTTTGAGTCCTTTTTTACATAATGATATTATGAAACGAAAATTCTAACCTTGATTTAGGTCAAACACAAGTGAAACGCTCCACCACTGTACACAAGATAATCCATTTTTAGGGTTCCGTGCCTTAAAAGGAAAAAAAACGGAACCATTAGGAACGTGTGGAGGTATCGAGTTGAAACTAAAACTTTCTAATTAGGTCTGTGGTCCCTTGAAGCTGTGAAAAATTCAAACTTCTGATGACGCAAGGTCTCATAGCACAAGTATAGGAAAAAATCTGAATACTGTAAATTTGTAGTTACGTCACATAAATAAACAGTTTTTTTTTTGAGGTGAGATGCTATACAATATCTTCTCGCACTTTAGGGTTGAGCGAGAGAGCGTGTCAATCTTTTACTGAATAAAACTAAACCTGTCCTTTCACGTTCTAGGACTACAGATTTCTTTTTCAGAAATTCCTTGTGGCCCTTGCGAGCATTGGCCCTGCTGGGCCCCTTACGGTTTGGCTGATATGTCTTTTAGGCGTGCGTGGAATATTGATAGCGAGCCACTGCTCGTCATCCGCAAGCTGCAACGCTTATGTATTTGATATTTTATGTAATGTAATGTCTTTTAGGTCTGTATTTTCAAATTGTCAACGCGACTGGTGTTGCTTTTTGTTCACTTTTATATCAGAAACAAGACACTGAACGTTTCCCTAAATGTGCATTAGGTACAAACTGCTTTAAAATTCATGGAATTTTTTGAATATTTATAATAATTTACACAACCCCTCTTTGTAAAGCATGCAGCTTTTTTTCAATGTATTGTTGCCGGGTTTTTTTTTTCATAACCATTTTAATCGACCTATTAATTTTTACTGTAACGTAAAACCACAGAGTGGTGCAAATGGAAATATAAAACATTCCTTCACTTTTCCCGCCAGAACAAAAGCGTATAAATCAGGCTAACAAATCGAGAAAATCTCGCCAAAAGAATTTCGCAATTTAGTAACGACCAATGGCTTTGTTATTCTAGGACATTTTTTTTCTTTTAAAAAGATTCTCATCTGTACTTTCGAGATAGCAGAAAACGTTGGATTAAGGGTTAATAATTTTTCCTAAGTTGCGCGAACGAATTGTTATTATAACTGTTGGAAATTTTGTTTATTTTATTACCAATAGATGGCGCTGTTAGATGAGTGCTGATTTCTAAATCGTGATGTTAAGATATTCCGCGCTGTTGCTAGGTTCGCGATGAGTATTATTTGAAATTAGTTTTGAATATACAGTTATACAACATGTGAATGGATATGGTCTGCCTGTGTGGCAACTTTCGTCTAAATCCATTCTAGTACTTACTTGAGCGTAAAGAAGTAACAAACATACAGACACTCTCTCAAACTTTCACCTTTATAGTATTAGAGCGACTAGTTGCTACCAGCGGCTTCACCCGCGTGAAAGTAGAACATAATCCCTGGATCAAACGTCCGTCCGTCGTACGTCGTGTCGTAACGTCGTCGTTATTTGCTATTCCAAGACATGGTTAACCCGTATACCAAATTTCATTGCAATTTTTGAGCCATGCGAGCGTGATGAACTAACGACAATACCTATACACACACACATACACACTTTATAATATTAGCATAATATCTGCAATTTATAATCCACAACAACCAAACCAAAGGGGGTAGCAGACTTAGAGTTTTAATAAATCAAGCACAGCAGAAGTGATTTATAGAATTTACTAGCTGTTGCCCGCGACTTGGTCCGCGTTAACTTCGTAAAACTGTACAATCATTCTATGCTTGCAATTCATTCCGAAAGCAACGCAATTATTTATTGTACTCTAACATAAAACGGTTAAAGGTCAAAACGCAAATTACCTTCAGGAAACATGTTATATACTCGTCCAGATCCAGATGTATAAACGTCAATGAATAGAAAGAGTATGGGTCGTAGCAGTTGGCATTTCTGCCTACCCCAAGGGAAAAGTCATTAGTTTATGTATGTTTGTGGTTTATGTTCTGGTAAAACAACATTGTATGATTTTAAACCCTCGCCACAGTGAGCACGCCACAATGGCAGCGGTAATGCCTTTCTTTGAGGAGTGACTACAAAGGCGTCACGGCATCCTTTCTTTATGCAGGACTCACCTGATGTGGGTGTTCCGGAAGGTATCTGTATTGAATTCTGCGGGAAGAAACACTCAGGTTTCACCATTGTGCGAATCACCCGGAGAATACGATAGAGTATACGGTGGAAGTCAGTCCCGCTTGGTCGGAACGCCGGCGGCGCCATGTCCTCGTGGGAGCAATTGGTGGAGAAAATGACAACCAGTAGCCTCCTTCAGTGAATCACTACGATCAAAGAAGGTGGGTTCCCAGCTATCGCAAACACGGGACTGCGGTGGTGCCGTCCGACCGTCTGGTCAAAACAATCGTGAATCGACGGCGCGTAGTATTCTATACGCGACTCAAAGAGATGTCAGTAAATGGATAGGGCCTTCTAGGCCACTTCCATCATAACCAACTATCTTTCTCCACAACAGTACTTATGAAGAATTTGGGAGAGAATGCTTGCATTGATTGTTACAGTTTGATCATTTTGGGAGTTACTTGTTCATTTACCTATGATTTTTTTTGGCGTGTATTTAACTGACGTCCCCGTATATCACACAAATGTTTTTTCGATAGTGGGAACTACCCTATGAAGAGTCTTCAACTTTTGAATGAACTTTGGCGACATGTTGTGCGTGTGTATCTCCGTCCAATCTAACTCGCATATTGATGGCCAAACCGAGAAATTACTGACGCCGATTGCCTCTGTGAGGACACGGCGGTTCACCCAAGCTAGATAGACCTCCACCGCATAGTACATCGGGTCCTCCGGGCGATTCGCAAAATTGTAATATCAGGGTACTCCCAACCGAATCCGGAAAAGCAATCATTTGAATCACCCACAACAGTCCTGAGCTTGTGCATCCATAAAACAATGAAATACTGTAAACAAATTTAGCAGCCGATTAGTATTATCCCTGAGATTGGCCTCCCTTAGGAGATTTTTCTAGTGTTGGTCACCATTCACTGCAAGAAGGTAATGTCCAGATGTCGACGTAAGGCTGCAAGGAATCTCAGATACATCATACGTTGTCGAACTATGATCAGAAAAACACATTCGATTCCGTTTTATATGAAGCAGTGATTGCAAATAACAAAACACGCCATTATTAGGCCGCAAGGTGCCATCATGCCGGAGAACACAGTGGAGCATATAGTGGAGGTGTGCCCCGCAAGGGCAGAGCACCACTTTGTCTTCGTGGAGGCAATCGGCGTCAGTGACCTCTCGCGCTGGGTTCTGGTTTGGGCGAGATCCGAATTGGAGTAATGGTAGGCGGTCGCCTCCTTCTGCAAAGCCGTAATGCTAGCGAAGGAGGAGGTCGCAAGCGTAAGGGAACGAACGTCCTCACGCCAATCCGAGATTCCGACCCCGACTACCAGCCACGGTAGACGCGGGCTTGCGGAAGTCGAGCGATGGGTAGCTAGTCGTCCGGCCGTCTCGTAGTTGACCGGACTGTGCTCAGTCGTCAACAGCGCGTAGTGATCCACGCGCTCCTCAAAAAGATGTTGCAAAGACCAACTGAAGGACACAGGTGTGGTTTCAGTCAGTAAAAGATTGACACATCCTCGCGCTCCTACCAGAGCGAGAAAAGTCATTGGATGATTTTCAACCTTAAAAAAAAAGAAAAAGGTGCCATCATCATCATTATCATTTCAGCCGAAAGACGTCCACTGTTGGGCATAGGTCTCCCCAAGTGTCGCCATAATGACTGGTCCATCCATCGAATTACGCGAACCTCACCAGGTTATCGGTCCACCTGGGGGCCTTCCAACGCAAGGTACCATGTAACCCCTTCCGAAAATTTGGCCGTGTTATTTTAAAGTCAGTAATTAAATACACATAGGTATTTACTTTTATCGCCTTTGGTTACAGTAAAAGTTGTTAAAAATGCCTCCGTCTAACACCAGTAGTTTTAAAATACACAATGCCATCTATCAAATTTAATACGAAGTTCAACTTTCATTGTCATCATTTTTCTACTTTGAGTCTTTAGATGGCGTTGCGAGTTGCGTGTGGTGTCACATTTAACTTCTTGAAAACTTTAAATTCATACCGTCTGTATTTCATTATGCTTTGTTTCATTGTGATGAAACAAAGCCTAAGTAATATATCAAGTTACACAGAATTTTAATGTATAAAAGCTATCTACATTGATTTCTAACATTTTGCGTGATACGCACACAACTAAAAACTTCTACAGATATATTGTGTGTAGATATATATAAAAAAAATGTAGGCATGCAAAAATATATAAAAAAATCTTATTTACGGTGAAGAAATAAAACCAAAAATTCCGCAAGAGAGCCACATGGGATTCGTACTACCTATAAATTATATGCAAGTCTAGACACGAAACCACTGCGCTACGCTCTTCGATGATGAAGGTTTAAAATAGACGTTCTCATATAAACGTCATTATTGACTGGCTGGCTCCCTAACGATGATAGCGTGATGATTTTCGTTTTAGAAGTTAAATTTGCAGCTAAATGGAATAATGTAACATTATAGTACGTGATTTTACTCGTCGCTTTGATTTTATTATGTGTTTTGATTAGTTTTTACAAAATATTTAGAAGATATTGAATAGAAATGTCAATTTTATTTTGAAAAAATAGTAAAAGTTATTTTAATACAAAAAAATAAGACAAAATAATGACAAAATTTTTAACTGTAGCTGGGAATTGAACTCGCGGCAAATGTCGTTCAATACCTACATTTTGGATTATTGCTCACCCCCCATAGCAAATAGCGTGATAGTTTCTAGCCTATCAGTTGCCCTGACCTATAAGGATTATGTATGCAAAATTTGAATAGGATCGGTTCAGTAGTTTTTGCGCCAATTAATACCATCGCAAAAGAATTTTACTGTTTTATTATATGTATAGATGATCACATAAAAATAAGAAAAGTCTCAGTAGACACAATATCATGGTGTCTGTACACCATAAGTTATGCACGAACTCAGGCCGAGCCTCCGTCGTTATTTTATTTTCTCCGTTCCACATATGTTTAATGGCGTGTTCATATTCATAAAGTCGGAAATTTATATTTGTAAAATATAAGAATTGATATTAGTTGTGACTTTCCAAAAATTTTATACCTGTTCACTTTTACAAGATCTTTGGAACCAAAATCAGGGCTTTATCAGGTAAAAATTGTTTTTTTTTTTTCCATGATTCGTATGACATCAAAAAACGGTGGAGGTTCTCAATCTGGTTGTTTTTTTCAGGTTTGCTATCTCATAACATAACTTAGTAATATATGAATCGATTGGGAAATTATGTGAAATTATACATCTGCAGATTGTATCAAATTCAGTTGTAATGATAGAATCCATGAGGAATTTAAGGAAATTTTCTAATATTACAGGCATCATCATCATCATCATCATCATTTCAGCCGAAAGACGGCCACTATTGGACGTAGGCCTCCCCCAAATGTCGCCACAATGACCGGTCCTGTGCGTCTCGCATCCATCAGATTCCCGCGACCCTCACCAGATCATCGGTCCATCGACCATCTGTTCTGCGAGCAATGTGCCCTGCCCACTGCTACTACAGGCATAGTACGGTATTATAACAATTTTGAAACGAAAATAACTCTTTTTTTCTTTATTCCTTTAATGTCTAGATTTCTTAGTCTAAACCGCAATCGCCAACAACCTTCCATCCACCTGCTTATAGTCAACATATTGATTGTAGGCAAAACACAGGAATAGAATGATCTAATATAATAATCACGCTAATTCGAACATTAGCGTAGGCGTACTAAATGTGTTCATAATTAGATCCTGTTTTACGACTATAATACATTTTCCTTGATACCCCGGAACTCTGCTGACCGCACTGCTCATCCGTATCTCATGAATGACGTCACTGAGCTAATTAAATTGTTGAGTGAAGCGGGAGCGCGTATTCAGAGAGGTGGTAAAGATAGCTCGGCGTGCGACACAAACATTACGCGATATTAAGGACATTCGTTGTATCAGCACAAAGGAAAGAAGTAATGGACGCCTCAGCTAATGTAGTGCTCACGTAGGTATGCGTGGTAGCGTTGATTCTTTCTTCTTTTCTTTTTGTGAAAACACCTAGTCCAATACTAAGAATTACTTCTATATTGTGGGTGCAATTAAAGGTAATAAAGTGACCGGACAAAGATGGCCGACAGTGGCAAAGGAACGAGAAAGTTGGCACAAGCTGGAGGAGGCCTCTACACGAAGACGGGTCCTTTATCAAATAAAATTAGATATTAAATGTTACGTAATTAATTGTTGTAATTAAGGAACAAACCGGCTTTTTTTAAGGTTTCATACCTCAAAAGGAAAAAACGGAAGCCTTACAGGATCACTTTGATGTCCGTCTCTGTCTGTCTGTCAAGACCCTTTATTTCGGCAACGCGTGTAGGTATCGAGTTGAAATAAACCATATACTCAGATCTGTGGTCCCTTAAAGCTGTAAAAAAATCAAACTTCTAAGATAACGAAAAAAAAAAATACGGCAGTTCATGTCGCAAAAAACCTATATTTTAACACTCTCAAGAAAATCAAAATTCATATACTTCCCGTTGTCACAGAATCCTGAAATTTGGCATAAAGCAAGGTCTTACAACACAAGTATAGAAATAAATCTGAAAACGGTATATTTGTGTTTACGTCACATAAAAAAAAATTATTTTTGGCGATTCAGAAAATTTCCGCGACTACTTTCGGGAATTGAACTATTTACATAGGTAAGTTTGTACGGAACTCTCAGTGAGCGAGTTCTACTCGCACTTGCCCAGTTTTTATTTATTTATTGTGAGTGGGTTCACAAACACTACCACTTTTTTATAAATTATGATTGAGATTATCAAATTTATTACGTAGCGCGCCACGTTTCGCAACGAATTGGAAACAAAAACAAAATGATTAATTATCTACATCTTCAAAATTTTTTAAGTATTTATAAAAAAAAATAAAGTTCACTTTACGTATTTGTGGTCTAGGTTTAAAGAATTTATTATCTCATAAAGAAAATGTTTCACATAAAATGAGTCTGCAGTAATAACTTAATCTTGTTACAAATTGGTGTCAGATGGGTTTCTTTTTATTACTCTCCAAAATATACACAATATCTTTTTAACATATTTTTAAATTTACCAAACAGCTCACACCTTTAGTTTCTCTAAGCTGGTCCTTAAAAAGTTATTCACCTTCAAACATAAAATTTTATTTAATTCAGGCGGTATATTCTTCTAACTTTATTATGTGACGTATTAAAATAAACTACTAATTAGATCTCGTTCAAACCAATTTTCGGTGGAAGTTTGCATGGTAATGTACATCATATTTTTTTTTTTTAGTTTTATCATTCTCTTATTTTAGAAGTTACAGGGGGAGGTTACTGGGGGGTGACACACATTTTAACACTTTGGAAGTGTCTCTCGCGCAAACTATTCAGTTTAGAAAAAAAAAAATATTAGAAACCTCGATATCATTTTTGAAGACCTATCCATAGATACTCCGTGTTTGATGAAAAAAAAAAATTGAGTTTCAGTTCTAAGTATGGGGAACCCCCCAAATTTGTTGTTTTTTTGTCTATTTTTGTGTGAAAATCTTAATGCGGTTCGCAGAATACATCTACTTACCAAATTTCAACAGTATAGTACTTATAGTTTCGGAAAAAAGTGGCTGTGACATACGAACGGACAGACATGACGAATCTTTAAGGGTTCCGTTTTTTGCCATTTGGCTACGGAACCCTAAAAATACTCAAAAATACAGCCTGAACTTTTGGGATAAAAGTCAACGAAAGGACAAGGGACCAATGTTTTTAGAGATTCATAAATCCTTTGTTCAAATCAGAATCTAGATTGGGGATATTCTAAAAAAATATGCGTTGATACCCTTTTCTTCGGTCGAACATCGATGGAAATTGCGGTCACTGTCTGGTCTACGATTTGTCACGAACCAAGAACCAATTTTTGTTCGTGAGAAATTATTCGAAGTCATTTTTGTTACAAGCTTTTATTTAGTTGTACCCGTCCCAATGTTTGTTTGTAATCAAATCTTGCAAATTAAATTTGATCCAGTTCCCAGTTACGATTGAGCTAAAATTTTGCATGCACGTGTAAATCAGATGATGATACAAAATTATTATAATATGGAGTTGATCTGATGATGGAACCCTAATTACCCTATCATGTTTGAGGTTTTTGGAATGGTCTTGATGTGTATTAATTATGTAGGTATATACCGCGCTAAAAGGTTGCTATAAAAATCATTTTCATTGAAAAGTTACTTTTATTTTAAAAAAAACGGGCCAAGTGCAAGTTGAACTTGCGCACGCAGGGTTTCGTATCATTATCTATACAACATTAGACACTATACAGGTTGTTTGGTGCATCGTGTGCCAAATTTAAATGGTCGACGAGAAAGGTCATCTGCTATCCTTTTAGACCCCCAAAACACTTCTCCAGCCCTGTGGATTTTTTTTCATTGACTTTTTATTGTTTTATGAAAATAAGATCCAAATTTTTCATTCAAATTCGAATTTTAAAACATATATAAGACGTAGACTCTGAATTTTAATTTTATTTTGATGTGTATTGTACAGAGTACTTTTAAATTTAAAATTAGTCACTATCTATTTTTTTTTTTATTTTACTCGCAAACTTTTGAACTTAAATTAAACCTGTCTATGTTACAGCTATTTACATGACTATAAAAAAAAACCAAAAGCGACTGGAATTTTCCAACTCTCTCAAAAATTTTCTGGTTTATCTTCTTTCAAGTGATGTGCTACATGCCGTAAAAATCTTTTTATAACTTTATGAATTCGCTGGAATTGTGAATCATGTCATATAAGAACAATATTCAAAATTATAATTAAAAAAAATATTTTTACTTAAATGATACCTGAAAAACCTATTAAAAATGTTATCTCACTCTTATAAGGTAAAATCTGTCTCGTATCTCTCTTTTCGTAGGATTTACCAGAAAAAAATTGCATTTTTAACAATTAATTTCTAATTTTTACAAATCCTGCTCAAATTGTTGGCTTCTATTGCGAATACAGGCCCGACATCTGTTTCGTATTTTGACAATTTGTTGTACGAAGTCGTATTTTCTTCTTAATTGTATTGAAAACCGTTTCAATACGTTGACGTTCACGCTAACGCTAGTCGAAAACTAATCAAATGTATGGGAATGATATCAACTCAACGTTAAGTCACGTGGTCAGAACAAATGAATAGAAAATTCGTAGCCAAGTTCACATCGTCCAAAATGATAGAATGAATTTTATTATCGTTTCTACTATGTTCAACGCTACGTTCTTTGTTACTGTAGAATGAGCAGCCGACTCAGGCGCGTTAACATGGCTACCAACTTATCGTTTTCTACTATTTCTGATACCGAAGCGTTACCGATTGGAGAACGGAATTCAACACGAAACGGTTGTAACTTGGCAAGAGGGGCATTAATACGTTTGGCATCGAACTCTCGCAACATTTTAACATATTTTTAACATTTTCTAGAACACATTAGTAATTTTAAGTAAAATTTAATTAACATTTTTAAGTAAAATTAAGTAATTGAAGTGTATTATTAAACATTATTCATAGAACATTGACATCCTTTTATTTTACAACATTCAACATTATGTTGTAAAGGCTTCTGCCCTTACATCGGTTGTCATTCGTAGATCTTTGACAGTCTTTACACGACTACATAATCAAACACCAGAAAGTCGTATCATTAGTCAATCTAAAGAGTATCGTTTTGCCTATTAACTGGGCATCTATGCAAAGCCAGGGCAGGCAGGTCACTATTTGAATTTAAATAAAATCAGCTCTTTTAAATTGGTTTTTTTTTTTTATTATGTACTAGCTGACCCGGCGAACTTTGTACCGCCTAATAGTAAGGATAACGCCATCTACTGGCATTCCCAGAACAGCGTAATTCATTTTATAATGACATTTTAATAAGAGATGGCATTGAATTCGGATTTACTTTTTTCGTGATTTTTTCCATTTCTTCTCACTGTTTAAACCTTCCCTGAACTATCTCGAATATTTCAAGACCAAAATTAGCCAAATCGGTCAAGCCGTTTTTGAGTTTTTGCGAGACTAACGAACAGCTATTCATTTTTATATATACTCGTAGATGGATAGATTAATAGCTGAACTGTCTCTAATGTTGTTTTGTGTCGGTGTTGGAAGCCGCTTTCACAATTAAAATTAAATTATGGTCCTTCGTTGGAAGCAGTCACAGCGGTTCATCAATTAATCTCTTGTTGTCGCTGTTCATCGTAATTGGTAATTACAACGTGGTTATTGGAACCACTCGGTTTTCGTGCGCTTTCATGTTTAATTAACTAAAGCCTTGTTTATCCGGTTCTGGGACAAGTGTTGAGCCAATTACACACACGTGACTCATCACGTGAGCGTAATTGGCTCAGCAACTACAACTACACAAAGCACTCATGCTTTATCTAGTTTATTTTATCACTACTGCTCCCCTAGCCAACATACAATCATATCGTCCGCGCCGAACGCCTCGAGTAGGCCACGCCTCCGATTCCTTTGTTCTGACGTCATCTCATCGCTCAGTTACGTGGTCAGAACCAAGGAATCGGAGGCGTGGCCTACGCGAGGCGTTCGGCGCAAACGAAACGGTTGTAACTTGGCTAGGGGGGCTGCTCCCGAAACGGTGAAGAAAAACGTCGTGAGAAAACCGGCATGTACAAGAATCAAGCCTTCGAAAACATGTGACATCTACCAATCCACACTGGGACTGCGTGGTGGATTACGACCCATTCTCTCGTCTAGAGAGGAGGTTTGCATCCCAACACTGAGAACATTATAATGCTGATTAATTATGCTATATTTTGTGCGTTATTAATGAAAAAAATAAATAAAGTTGTTTTAATAATGGAAATCCTTGTAGTAAGAATGTCAACATTTACCTCACCCAAATCATTCCATGCCATTAGTACTGACTCATTAGTTCAAAGATCTAGTTAACAGCAGAATTTGTGCGTTATTAATGAAAAAAAGACGTTCTTTTATTAATAGAAATCCTTGAAGTAAAAATGTCAACATTTACCTCACCCAAATCATTCCATGTCATTAGTACTGCCTAACTAGTTCACAGATCTCGTTAACAGCAGAATAGGCAAACGTCCTTTCTTTAAGAAAAAGGCTGAGAGCGCAATATAAAGAAAATTAGGTATTGATGAGAGAATTGAAGCTTGAAGTGCCTGTGCCAAATTGCCAGTAAAAAAGATTTATGAGGCTTCTTGATTCGATCTGAATGTTCAGCAGGTTGCCCTGACTTCTTGTAAATCCCAACTTCGTCTGAAGATATTTTGGTTATAAAATTTTATAAGCGATTTACGTACTCTTGAGTTGGCTTTACCCTGACATCATGCTACTAATTTAGTATGTTTCGGGTCAATGCTTTCACCCACAGCCATATAAATTGCCATAAAATATACGAGGGTAATTTGAAAAGTGGCGAGTAAGGTTTTTCCCTTTTGTATGACGTATAAAAAAGCCCAGCGCAGCAACCCCAAATGAATGCTCATTGTGTTACATATTGTCGACTGACGTTGTTCGCCGTGCTCACTACCTAGAGGTATAACTAAATAATTTAAGTTACTATGCTAATGTACTGGTCGCAATAATCGGATTACCTTCTATGTTGATGTTTTAGTACCAGGAAATAATAGGGGTCAAAGTATGAAATTGTCGTTTCACTGTAATAGGTACTTCGAATTGAAATAGAATCTTCATGTATTGAGATTTTTGTTGAACTTTTTTTACAGGGTACCTATGAAGTGCGTCTTTTAAAAAATGTGCAACATTCTATTATCGAATTTCAGTTGTTTTTTTTTTTATCTAGCTTATACAAGAAAGATGGAAACTTCGAAAATTCGAGATTTTTTAATTCGAATTCCGACGTGGAACTAACGCAGCAGAAACAGCTCGCAATATCAATGTTGCGTTTTGAGAGGGGACTGCTAATGAACGCACCATGTGATTTTGGTTTAAACCCTTTCGTGACGGAAACTTTGATTTGAAGAACGAACCACGTGGAAGACCGCTCACACAGGTGAAAAATAATGAATTGAAAGAGATGGTGGAAGCCGATCCGAGCTAAACTACCCAGGAATTAGTGGCATGGTTTAACGTTACCTTACCAATGATATTGACTCATTTGCGTCAAATCAATGAAATATAAAATATGAAAAATGAATGCCTCATGATTTGACTGATCTGCAGAAAGAAACGCGTTTTGAAACTTGTGTTGCCTTGTTGAATCGATACAATTATGAAGGTCTACGCATTAAATTATGCAACATTTTAAAGAAAGTGTTAGGAAATTCATCATAATCTTCTCTTTGTCTTATATGATTTCATATCCAGAATATTATTAAATACTTAATCGAATACAGCATCATAGTCGTCTGATGAACTATCGTAGGAATCGAGCAAAACAATCTCCATATTATCTGTATAGTACTACGTTTTGGAGTATTTTACGGCTCACCAATAGAGTGACACACATATATTCGCGCAACACAACTTCTCTAGTCAATCACCGGCCACTGACTAGTGTCAATTACATCATGTCACATTGCTTGAGAGTACACACACAGCCAATACACCGTATTATCCATTTCAGAATTCAACCGTTTCGATAAAAACGTGATGATCGAAACTATACTGTCCCAAATTATATATTTTACAGTATGAACAGCAATCACGGGATGTAATATATTGCTCAACATGTAATTTATATTACATCCCATAGTAAAAAGCCTGCTTTATGAAGACGAGTGCTGTAGTGGCTTGCACGTGTATCAAACGACGTTTTTCAATACACTTACGAAGCTTAGCATCCAGCTTGTTACGATACAAGTAATAAGTGGGGGCTAGCTCGCGCACTTTTCCGCCCTAGTGCGAAAAAACTGGGTAAGAGCGAGTCGGACTCGCGTACTGAGGGTTTCATGCAAATTTTTTTTTAAAGTTCGATTCCCGAATGATTTTTCCGAATCCCAACTTTTTTTTGTGACTTAACAAATTTTCTTTTTTCAAATTTATTCTTATACCTGTGCTATAGGATCTTGCTTATGGCATATTTCAGAATTTTGGGTCAATAGGAAGTACTCTATGAATTTTGATTCCCTCGAGAGTGCTGAAATATACGTTTCTTGCGACATAAACGGCCTTATCTTTTTTTTTCGTTAACTTAGGTTGTTTTTTTTTTCACAGCTTCAAGGGACTGAAGATTTCAACTCGATACCTTTACGTGTTCCCAAGATAAAGTGTCTTGACAGATAGACAGACAGACAGATTAAAAAGACAGTGATCCTATAAGGGTTCCGCTTTTTTTTCCTTTTAAGGTTCGGAACCCTAAAAACAATTAATTGCGTGCCTAAAAGCGGTAGGGAAAAAGGCGGATTTTCGAGTAAGTGCAATTGAACAATTCTTAGCACTTATGAACCGAAGAAGTTTCCACATGCGACCATACTCGATCAGTTAAACCAAGCGAATGCGAACCAAGCCATGGTTTATTGAATCTCAACGGATTTAGAGAATATAGGATATAGAGGCTTACACCTCAGAAAGCAGAAAGGTTACACTAGCTTCTGACGTTTTATAAGTGCCCATGTAGGCCTATGTGAAATAAAAAACTTTTGACTTTGACTTGATTTTGACTTTGTTAATGTAACATAAATGAAAATGCTAAGCTAGTTTCACTGTGAGTGCCAAAAATTGAACACGACATAAATAACTAAAGATCGACTTTATTTACTTAAGTCGTGTTTTTTTTTTTTTTTTTTATTGGGTGGGAAAATCATCCTAATGACATCCCCGCTCTTGGGCGGAGCGGGAGATAGTGTCAGACTCTTACTGACTAAAAACCCACTCCTGTTCCTTCGTTGCCTTCGTCCCGGGGCCCCGGGTTCCGCTTTCACACTACCCGTGGTACTTAAGTCGTGTTCAATTTTTACTTAAAAACACCTATTTACTAAACGAATAATTAAGTCTGATCATGCCTTAAATAG
Source organism: Mythimna vitellina (assembly GCA_949316375.1). Taxonomy (NCBI): domain Eukaryota; kingdom Metazoa; phylum Arthropoda; class Insecta; order Lepidoptera; family Noctuidae; genus Mythimna; species Mythimna vitellina. The sequence goes on along the minus strand of OX438703.1, from coordinate 6,536,909 downwards.
CACATCATTTTTTTTAGAGTTCTGTACATCAGAAGGAAAACGCGAATCCCTTAGAGGATCACTTTGTTGTCCGTCTGTCTTTCAAGACCCTTTATCTCAGGAACGTGTGGAGGTATCGATTTGAAATTTAAAAAAAAGGAAACCATATATACTCAGATCTGCAGTCCCATGAAACTGTGAGAAAATCAAAGTAACAAAAAAAAAGATACAGCCGTTTATGCTGCACAAAACGTATACTTCGATACTCTCAAGGGAATCAAAATTTATAGGGTACTTCCCGTTGACTTAGAATCCTGAAATTTGGCATGAAGTAAAGTCTCATAGGTCAAAGCACAAATATAGGAATAAATCTGAAAACAGTAAATTTTTTGATTCGATTCGGAAAAATCTTCGAGACTCCGTTCGGGAATTGAACTATTTACATAATTAAGTTTGTATGGAACCCACAGTGCGCGAGTCCGACCCGCACTTGCCCAGATTTTTTATTGTTGTTAGACTCGCGCCTAACCACTATATTACCTGATGAAAAGCGACAATGTTGTCGACGATGCACGCGCTTGCCTAGACTCTTGATTTAAACACGCTCAGGTAGTTAGTTATCAGGAAATACTATAATAATAAAAATAAACGAGATTTCCGAATCAAAGTAAATACATAGACAAGATTACATAAACAAACATTGCTTCCCTTGATTCTGAAATCTCTGTTTACATTCGTTATGTAAAGCTATTGAAGTGTGAACATCGTACGCTTAATCCTCTAGAGAGGCCCTCAGATGGAAGTGGAATGAATCACTTTATATCTCAGGGGATGGTGCGTGATGTGAACACAGAGAAACAGGATCGGGTTGACTATAATGTACATACATTATTTGAACCTAAAATCATTCTATTGTATGTACAATAGAATGATTTTAGTTCAAATAATGCGGTAGCGGCCCCGATTTACGAATTGTAGGTCGCTAGTACAAATTCAGCCAGGCGCACTATTTTGTGTAATTTATTTCATCTCCACTGCTGTCTTTCACCGTTTTGCAATAAAACATCGTGAGGAAACCAGCATGTGCTAGAACCAAATATTAGAAGACACACATTCACCAACCCGCACTAGGCCCGCGTGGTGGATTACAGCCCATTCCCTCTCCTAGAGAGGAGGCCTGAGTCCCAACAGTGGGAACATTCAAAGGCTGATTATGCTTATGTTATGCATAGATAGTAAAAATTCAATTATTTTTACTATCTATGAAATATGTTTAATTTAAACCCGCGACCTAGAACTCGTATGTCGGAGCCATTACCACTCGGCTACCACTGCTCTCTACTTTGATCTTTGAAATATGTTTAATTTATGGGATTTAGGTATTGACTTAAGGACGCACTTTTGGGAATTCTAAGACAACCTTCAAAGAAAACAAACATCTGGTGTCTGTAAAACTTCTGAAATTAAGCCGTTCTGAGTTGAAAGGTACCTGAAATATTCAATGTAAACAGTTCATTGAACTGAAAGGAATCCTAATTGTAAGTAAAGCTGTTGTTCTTTTAATCCTTTCGTATTTTGTTGTGTTTCTGAATAAAAGAAAAACGTTTTTAACCGACTACAAAAAGAAAGAGGTTCTATGTTCGGCTGTTCACCGATATCTCGGTCAATTGTGGACCGATTCTGAAACTTTTTTTTTATTGAAAGGTTACGCTTTCAAGTTAGTCCCATAGATATATTGTTATGATCTGATCATGAACTAAGAAGATATGGAACAGAACTCCTCATAGAATCACAGCAGACCTGTCGTAACAAGTAAAATTGCTTTGGTCATACTTATAGTCGATGACTGACTGAAAGAAAAGGGGGATATATCCCCATATATCGAACTGATCTCATATTGAAACCGGAAGATAAATTAATATAGTCTAACCGTGTTTGGGATTGTTAGAATCGTTATAAGATATACTCTGGCTATAAGGTATTTAAGTTGCCGCCGATCACCCCCACGAGGACATGGCGGTGCTCTGCCCAGGCGGAGCACACCTCTACCGTATGCTCCGCCGTGTCCTTCGGGCGGTCCACCCAATGGTGACACCCGGGCGTTTCTTCCGCGTGAATCCGGTTTAGGACCTCCCGAACTTACCAAGTCCGGTGAGAACCTGCGACATGCGGAAGGTAAGGACACCGTGTTGCCCTTCCAGCCACTCCTCAAAGAGGGGACTTACTGCCATAATTATGGCGTTCCCAGCACTGGGTTGCGATAGTCGCTGTAGCCATTCCACCATGAGATCTCGCCGGAACTCTGTCCGCCATACCGCGACAGGTCGTGGCAGCGGAGTTTCGAACCGGCGTTGCATCTCCACGCGCAGATTGTGCATGCGTGCAAGGACTGTTGCCTCCAGATCCTATGGTGGCAGGCCAACAAGGAGGCTCGCCGCTTTGCGGGAAACCGTGCGGTATCCCCGAACCATCCGTGTGGTCATGATTTTGAGTTCTTGCAATATGGATACGATCGATTTATTGATTCCTGTTATATCTGCGCCAATGTTCGAAAGAGTTTACTATAGCTTGAGAACACAAAGAGCAACTTACGGACACATGTTGGTTTTAGTCAGTATAAGTCTGACACCTACCAGACCGGCAGAAGGTACCTATACGATGATTTTCTGTCTCAAAAAAAGCCCTCTGGTCGCGTATACAGTCGACCACAGGGCTGATGTCCCGAAGAACTGTATGAGTATTTGGATCCCAAGACGCTAGTCTTTTAACCCTCCTCGCTCCCTTCAATAACTCCCAATATAGTGGTTATATTTGCGATGTTTGAGATTTTCTGCTCCTGCCCCGTATAGCAATTTTTTTTTTATAGTCTCGCCTTTCACCACTACACATCTGATGGTAACCGATAATCAAGTCGACGATGGAGTACACTTGCCTAATAGTATTCTATTCACATTTGACTTAAAGACCTTCTAGGTTATAACTAACAGGAAACACAGACTCTGGCAAGTAATTATCTCAAATTTTTTTATTGAAATTTTTATGAATGTCATAAAAAAATTACCTTCATTATTAAGTACATACAATCTAGTAAATAATTTGTTGACTTGACGATTCTAATAACCAATTACTGAAATCAGAAAATAAAAACATAGCACTAATAGCTGCAAAAACAGCCATATTAACTACCCTTCATCATCTCCACCAGACCATCCTCATGGAGCAGTATCAATACGTTGTGTTTGTGAACAAACGTTTGCCTCTCAACTCGACCGTTGAGCTTACAAACACAGTCAGTCCCTTGATACCAACCAGTCTGTTAGCAGTCACGTGTAGTGAAACAAAGCGAAACGGATTTATGATTCTACTAGCAGCTGCGAGTGACTTCACCCGCGTGATACTAGATAATTATCCAAAGGGAACATACTCCCGAAATAAAAAGTATTGTATGGGTTATTCCAGGACATGGTTTACCAGTGTACCAAGCTTCATCGAATTCCATTCAACTGTTCGAGCGTGAAGAAGTAACAAACATATACACACTCTCTTTCAGCTTTATTATCATCATCATCATCATCATCATTTCAGCCGAAAGACGTTCACTGTTGGGCATCGGCCTCCCCAAGTGTCGCCACAATGAACGGTCCTGTGCGTCTCGCATCCATCGGATTCCCGCAACCCTTACCAGGTCATCGGTCCACCTTGTAGAAGGCCTTCCAACGCTACGTCTTCCGGTACGCGGTCAACATTCCAGAACCTTACACCTTCCAGCCTTCCAGCTTTATCACTAGTGTGATTATTCATTTTGATTCTATTTTAATTGTAGGAATATCTACTCCATATTATTAAGTTCCAAATAATAGAAACCGAGCTTTTAGACAAGCTGAAACTCCAAACCGAAATTAAAATCATTCCTTTAGAACTATTTTATTAATCAACGTTAGTATTCACACCTTTTAACGGTAGCTTCAACAATAAAATTCACAATCAACATCGGAATTTCAATATTTACTGGAATTCCAGCTGTCTGGTAACCGTTCGGATCGAGCCCGAGTCGTCAACGGCAATCAATGTTCCACGCGTGCCTCAAAGAGATGTCAGCAAACCGTAAAGGGCCCAGCATGGCCGAAGCCTACTGGGGCCATGGGTTCGCTTCTGGTAGGAAAACCCGGGTTCCTACAACGCAAGGCAAAGAAGGAACATAGGAATGGGTTTTTGTCAGTAAAAGTCTGACACGATAGAGCGGGAGAAGTCATTGGATGAATCCCCACCATAAAAAAATAAACCTAGACTCTGTCGAAACGATGACGCCAAACCACTTGAACTATTGATTTAACTGACATATAGGCATAATATTTTCTATGATATTGATAACATATAGGTATAATACTTACATATTGATAACAATTTGTTTAGTTACTGATTGATTGTTTCAGTTATTAGCTAGATAACTAAAATAAAATAAAAAATAAGCCTCAGCAGAAGGCTCCCAAAGAGCAATCGAAAGGGTTATGCTCGGGGTTTCCTTGCGTGATTGCATCAGAAATGGAGATATCCTCAGAATAACTAAGGTTACTGACATAGCCCGAAGAACCACCAAAATTAAGTGGCAGTGGGCAGAGCATATTGCTTGTAGAAGCGATGGTCGATGAGGTCGAAAAGTTCTGGAGTGGCGATCACGTACTGGAAGACGCAGCTTTGGAAGGACTCCTGCAAACTTGGTGGAGGCGTTTGTCTACCAGTGAACGTTTTTCGACTGAAATGATCATGATAGTGATAACTACAATAACAAAATTGTAGGTAATGTTATGATCACTAATATTGGAGATTACGACGAACTTAAAACAAAATACGATATTCTTGTTTGTTTCTCTCGGTTTGTATGTTTTTTTTTCTTTTATTCGAAGTTATTTATGAAACTACTTGTCGCCACTAATTTTCTCAGTAACTAAGCTTCATAAACTTCTGTATCCGACTACAACTAAGTGTAAATAACACTTATTTTCTTTCTTACAACAATATTTTACTGTTTGAATTAATTCCTATTTAGTTACTTTTTTATTGTTGTTGTGTTCAACGCTCAGAGAAGATAAATTAAGTTGTTGGTTCTTTCTTCGGAAAATTATTAGATAGTATAAAAATCTTTTGGTTTGGTTTTTGTGCGACAATTCTTTTAGTAACATGCATTTCACCTCTCCTCTTTACGTGACCATATCAAGACAAAAGTTTCCCTTTTATCTTTTCAGTCACTAGTGCCACTTTCAAACTTCCTATAATATACTAATTTCTCACTTCATTCATTCTCGTCACACATCCATCTCAACACTCTTTCACCCAATTTTTTCACAGCCCAAAATTCTGATCCATGCAATGTGGCAGGTTATGACCTGCCATACTTGAAATCTCCTCCTCTTTCTTGTAGATTTTACACTTCAACTTAAGGGGTCGCCACTTCATCTATCCTAGGTGGTTCTATAAGTGAACACTGATTCGTAATATCTCACAAACACAATATCTATTCCCCAACATTCTGATCCATATAATGTGGCAGGTGATGACCTGCCATACTCAAAATCTCCTATCTACTCGTAGATTTTACTCTTCAACTTAAGGGGTCGCCACTTCATCTATCCTAGGTTGTTCTATAAGTGAACACTGATTCGTAATATCTCACAAACCCAATATCTGTTCCCCAACATTTTGATCCATACAATGTGGCAGGTGATGACCTGCCTTACTCGAAATCTCCTATGTACTTGTAAATTTTACTTTTCAACTTAAGGGGTCGCCACTTTATCCATCCTGCGTTGTTCTATATAAGTGAACACAGCTTCCTAATATCTAACAAACCTAATTTCTGTCGTAATGAAATATTTAAAACTCTGATAACTTGTGGCAAATAATAAAGTTTTTCTTTGAAAGATTTTCTTTGTTTTGACTTTAGAGCTTTCTAGCCTAATTTTGAAATCTTTTCCAGAAGCTCAATTTCAGACTGATCACATAAAATTACTTTTTGATTCGTTATTATTATCGAGTTATGAAAGAAAAGCATTTGAATATTTTTGGATAATTTGCCTCGTGCCGAATACCAAGATGAGGGAATATAATGAGGCACACGAAATTTTCCTTCGTTTAAAATGGTACAATTTTCTTTATGATCACCGAGGTAACTCACCAGTTACCTCGGTGATCATAAAGAAGCCTTATCAAGTTATGAAGCCTTATCAAGTTAGAAGTTATGAAGTCTTATCAAAGAACTGATTACCCACCGGTAATCAGTTCTTTGATAAGACTTCATTTGGGACTTCATTTGGTATGGATTATTATATTATCTAATGAATGGAATAAATCAAATTGATTCACTGGATAGGTTTAAATTACCAATGTGAACCAGTTTTTTTTTTTTTTTTTTGAGACGGAACATCTTCCAATGACCTTTTTTTTCTAAATTGATATAAACTAGTGCTTGACTTCGATCCCACCTGATGGTAAGCAGTGATGTACCGTTGATGGTGAGACGCAATAGTTTATTAAGAGCCCATAATTTACTCTTGCCTTGAAGACTCCTAAATTGTAATCGGACGGGAAGGCCGCAGAAGGTAAATTGTGACATCTCTTACTCTAGGGTAAGGCGACAGGGTGTGGTAGGGTACCCTATAGTTGCTTTTTGCGTTCTAGAGTCACAGTTTCCCTTTTAAAATTTTATATAAAATCTATATTTTGTATCTATACATACATGTAGGTATAACTTTTTTATAGTGACTTTCTTCACTGTTCCTTCTTTGTTCAAGCTATTTTTTTGTGAAATGCGGAGCGCATTGGAGATTAGGATGGCAACAAATCGATTGACATTTAAAACCAGAGTTCGAGAGCTAATTCAATTAAAAAGTTGGCAGTAGTGTCATCACAGCTTTAATGTTTTCCAATCGTCGATTTTAACCAACTGTTTGACTTTATTAGTGTAGATATGTATGTAGATAGTTTATTAATTTGTGTATATATTATAAAATTGTATGATATTTATGGTTTATTAGTATATCTATCCTTGTACCTATTTACCTTTTCTCTCTCTTTTATTGCACCTACCACTATTTATCTCTGCATCACCCTAAGGTTGACTGGTAGAAAATACCTAAGTCCGCCGCTGTACTTTTGTGCATAAAGTCTTTAATAAATAAATATAAATGTTCACCTTTATAATGTGTTGCTCTCTCATAACCATTCCAGTTGTCTTCGCACATTTGTCTGCAAGTTTTATGAAGACATCTTATTTATTGCATCCCGTCATGACTTTCCGCGGCAAACGTTTATCTTCAGTACTCAGGTACAGTTTAATCCAAATCTGAACTAGTTGTTCTCTTCCATTTGTTGTTATGATATTTCAATTTCGTTTTATACTTTAAACTCAAGAAAAATGAATATGATCTTGCATTAGAAAACAAATACTGAAGTTTTAATAATACAAACCAGTGGCTGCCAGCAGCTTTGTCTGAGAATATAAAATTACTAGCTGACCCGGCAAACGTTGTTTTGCTATGTATATAAAAAAAAAATATAATATCTAAAATTTTGGAAAAAAAATAGATGTTGTCCGATTCTCAGACCTACCCAATATGCACACAAAATTTCATGAGAATCGGTCAAGCCGTTTCGGAGGAGTATGGCAACGAAAACTGTGACACGAGAATTTTATATATTAGATCCCAAGGGAACATATTCTCGGGATTAAAAGTATCCTATGTGGTATTATTTGTTTGACTGACAGGTGGGACTCTTCAATCTGAAGGCGGTGAATACGACTCATCATCATCATTTCAGCCGAAAGACGTCCACTGTTGGACATAGGCCTCCCACAAATGTCGCCACAATGAACGATCTTGTGCGTCTCGCATCCATCGTATTCCCGCAACCTTCACCAGGTTATCGGTCCACCTTGTGGGAGGCCTTCCAACGCTGCGTATTCCGGTACGCGGTCGTCACTCCAAAACCTTTCGGCCCCAACTGCCATCTGTTCTGCGAGCAATGTACCCTGCCCATTGCCACTTAACTTTGGCGATTCTTCGTGCTATGTCAGCAACCTTGGTTCTCCTGCGGATATCTTCATTTCTGATTCGATCACGCAAGGAAACTCCGAGCATAGCCCTTTCTATTGACCTTTGGGTCACTTGGGCAACACGCAACATACACTTTCGTCTTGAGACACTGTGGTATATCGGACGAGAAGACACCGCGCACCGCGAATGCGACTGCACGCAGTCCATTATACAATTCCCAGGTTCGGTATGTCTTACTCAGCTTTGAATAAGTACCTACTAACACTAGTTCAAAGTATAGATTGTTACAAAATAAAGATTTTATTATTATTACTCCAGGACATGGTCCACCCGTACACCAATTTTCAACGAAATCTGTTCAGCTGTTTGAGTGCAAAAAAGTAAAAAACAGATAGTACACATACGAACTTTTGCCTTTATAATATTAAGTTTAAGACAAACTGAGCTCACATAATTATGCAAGTACGTTGCCTCGTGTATGTGGCCTCAGTTTGTGTTTAACTACGCATTATACATTTCTTGAAATTACCTTGAAACTAGATGACTTAGAAACATATTTGGCATACGCAACGCTAGCACACGCGTGCCACGCAACATCAGATCTGTCGATCCAGATCGCAGTGGAAACACATGAGATGGGATGGTCCGAAAGTGTACACCAACTCTCCGACGATGGCGTTTCATCGCGTACGTGGCCCCAGTCTGTCTTTACTTTTAGTGTGACTATTCTCTAAACGCTGCGTCTTCCGATACTTGGTCGCCATTCCAGACCCTTTCGTCCCCATCGACCATTTGTTCTGCGAGCAATGTGCCCTGCCCACTGCCACTTGAGTTTGGCAATTCTTCGGACTAAACGTTGGAAGGCCTCTCACAAGGTGGACCGATGACCTGGTGAGGGTCGCGGGAATCCAATGGATGCGAGACGCACAGAACCGGTCATTTGGGGGAGGCCTATGTTCAACAGTGGACGTCTTTCGGCTGAAATGATCATGACTCTCTTAACAAATTTCAGTAAAATAAAAACATATAACATTAATGCGAATGGTCCTACTAAAAGTACGTTCTATCCTCGAAACAGATTTTCTGTACCATTTACTTGAACAGTCCGAGTTTATTCGGGTAACGTCAGTGTCGGTTGCTGAGACAAATGTGCCCAAGTTTCAATATCGGGCTGCCACTGAATGTGACTGTACATCTTACAGACTGTCTCGTGAATGTTTATAGGAAATAGAATAGCACAATAAGTAATAGGTCTGCCACATTGATATATCTGACCGTAATGCACACACAATGTTATTGTTTTTTTTTTTTTAAGATTTTTACTTTTTATTTTTTACTAGCTGTGACCCCGACTTACGAGTTTGTATGTCGCGGATTTAAATGCACTAAGTAATGCGCCTGGCCGGGTAGCCATGCGCATTACTTACGCCGCTATCCCACTGGCGTTTTACAGGTGCTTCTAAAAACTCGTAAATCGGGGCCACAGCTAGTAAAAAATAAAAAGTAGAAATCTTTAAAAAAAAAAAACAATAACATTGTGTGTGCCTTATGGTCAGATGTATCAATGTGGCAGACTTATTACTTATTGTCCTATTCTATTTCCTATAAACACAGACGTTGATGAAGCTCCAACGTGGGATAGCAGCCTAAGCGTAATTCATTTCATCATTTATTTCATTACCACTGCTCTCAAAACGGTGAAGGGAAACGGTATGGCTTAGAACCTGAAGACATGTGACATCCACCAACCTGCACTGGGCCTTTGTGGTGCTTTACGACCCATTCTCTTTCATAGAGAGTAGGCCTAAGTCCCAGCAGTGGGAACCTTACAAGGCTGATTACGCTACTAGTTGCTGCCGGCAGCTTCGCCTGCATGATAGTAGAGAATTCTCCCAAGAGAACACGCTCCCGGGATAAAATGTACATGCTATTCCAGAAGATGGTCTAAATTTTATCTGGCTAAATTTTATCCAAATCTGTTCCGTTGTTCATGCGTGAATACATAACAAATATTCACACACAAACTATAATATTAGTGTAATTTATTTTGTGTTTGTGTATGGTGATAATCGACAAATAAATATATATTTTTCTTTCTTTCTCTTCTTTGAGATTTTAGGTGTACTGTTGTTTTCGTTTTCCCAAAATTATTGTTGTGTACCTATTTTCTTATTGCTCTCTTCCTGGAGGCTAACAGCTTCCCATTTATCTTTAAAAGTATTTTTTATAAAACTACGTCGACTTCCTGTTGACTCATTTTATTTATAAAGATAAAAAAGAGAAACTGTGCCAACGTTTCCCGACAAAGCAGACTTAGCCTACAAAACAAGCTGAGTATTTTGATTATGCGAAGGATACGATCAAATTTCCTGTACCGTAACATCGAGACATGGCATCGTGTATTCTTGGAATAGAAATCGAATTCCCCATCTGTCAAACGAGTTGAAAATACTTCTCGTTCAACATAGCGCCTTCGTCGTATTCAACGCTTCAATATATCACGGATATTATCACTGACAGCGCATTTTTATATCTTGTCCGCTTACACAATATTATTTTTAGTATATGCGAAACCTGAATATAGTTTGTTCAGAATCAGTAAGTGAATCGATTCCAATATTTTTTACATCATGTTTCTTATATTTTTTTCCAAAAATATTTAAATAAGGTCATACAGTTGGACACCACCGACATTAAGTACAACACAGGTCACGGCAGGTCATAGCAGGCATGAGGCGCCTGAACACAGCTAGGTTCGGGACCAAAACAAACCCTCAGTCACCAGAGTAGCCCGGTAACCACATATTTGTGCGGACAACCAGGTAACATAACAAGCTAATAACTTTGTAATTTTTCATGATACAGCTATGAAATTTTGTACATAGATTCTTTACATAAAAGTAATAGACACGTGTTTCAGGTTTCACATTTACTTAAACTAAAGTTGTATAAGTCGTGTCATAATTTCCCTAACCTTTTCCCAACTACCTTTTTTTTTAATGACATGACACACTTATGACATCCCCCGCTCTTGGGCGGTGCGAGAGGGCATGTCAGACTTTTACTGACTAAAAACCCATTCCTGTTCCTTCTTTGTCATTTTTCCAGGGCCCCGGGGATCTCTTTCGCTTCACCCATGACCCCAGAAGGCTTCGACCCTGCTGGGCCCGTACAGTTGCTGACATCTCCTTGCGTGCGTAGAGCACTACGCGCTATCGACGGCTTAGGCTCGGTTCGGACGGTTGGATGGCGAGCTACCCATTGCTCGCTGTCTGCCTGCGCTTGCGGTGGCCGGAAAGCGGTAACGAAATCCCGGTAGCTGGAACGCGAGGACCGCCTCCTTTGCTAGCATTACTGCTTCGCAGAAGCAGACGACCGCTTGCCACTCCTCCTCGCTCTGGACCATGGCCTGTACCAAGGCCCGGCGCGAGAGATCGCTGCCACCGAGCGCCCCTACGAGGACACGGCGGTGTTCTGCCCAGGCAAGACACATTCCCAACAAGCTTAGGGTCGGTTTCCACTCTAACCGGATGCAGCTGAATGCCTGAATGACTGCTTAACAGACCTCTATAACCCAGTTATTGGGCTACATGATACTCCTTGGACTAGACTAGACTGATGGTCAGACTATCTGGCATCCGACTACCTGTAACGACTGTCAAAGATTTACGAATGATAACCAGAACCAATGGCTTTACGTGCTTTCCGGCACGGGGTATCAGTAATGTTCTGGATGAACTTAGAAAAGTATATAGGAATTGAAAAACTCCCATTGATACTTGCCCAGTTTCGAACCTGCAGTCTCAACCGCATATGAGACGTGTATATATATAAAAATGAATAGCTGTTCGTTAGTCTCACTAAAACTCGAGAACGGCTGGACCGATTTGGCTAATTTTGATCTAGAAATATTCGTGACGAATAACCTTCCCTGGACTGGGAAAGTTTAAACGGTGAGAAAATATAGGAAAATTCACGACAAAAAAAAATCGAATACAACGCCATCTCTAATTAAAATGTCATTTCAGAATTAATTTTGCTAGGTCGGGTAATGACAGTAGATGGCGTTAACCTATTGACAGTTTAGCTAAAATGCATCACAACATTAATTCACTATTAAGCGGAACGAAGTTCGCCGGGTCAGCTAGTAATTTCATAATTTAATTATTCGGAGATAGATTTTTAATAATCTCATTACATCCGAACTAGTGTGCGTATCACCGTATTCAGCTGACCTACAATTTTTGTACTACCAAAGAAAAGTCGACGAAACACTTAAGGTTATCATAAAAAAAATGCGGTACTTGATGGAAAGAAAGAAAATATGTTTATTTGGCACACCATGATTAATTAATCAACAAATAATTGATTTACAAACTAAAATTAAACATTAAAAAAAAAAATATGGAGAAATAAAATTAACAATAAAACTATGTCTCACAGCTACGCCAAATAGGTCCAGTTCAGCATAATGCCAGACAACTACGCAGCAGTTGCCTGACGCTGGTTTTCAACTGAACCTTAGAATGCAGACGAGAGACGACGTGAGACGTGAGAGTGATGGCTATATAAAATAGTAATAATACCTAAATGTTAACCAGCGTTTTCTTTCTGTCCTAGGTCCTTGACGCGGCGCCTGGTACTTCCTAATTATAACTTATTATTATAAAGTTTTGTATCAATTCGATGTTTATATAAAACAATTCAGGTATCCAGTTTCCCCAATTAATTTACGATTAGATTAGATTTCTGTATCAACGGGCAGTTTCAGTAAACTCTTGATTTCAGTTCTAAGAGTTTACTTCTTATGATACGATAGTTTATTTTATCAAAATCAATCAAACCTGTGTGGAGATCGCGTAACTCCCGGGCAGTGCTATAAAACAGTTTTCAAACTTTCTGAAGCCTACTTCTCAGTAACGGCTACGTCAATAGGTTTGAAAAAAAAATCTGTTTATTATGGATTCATGTACAAAATTATCAACATACTCGTATTATGACTAATACTTCTGCCAAAAAAAAAATTACGACAATATTTTTTCACTGGTTTTCCCTACTCCTTTCAAACGTCTTTGATCTTTAAAAATGTGTTTACACAAAAAAAATTGCTGGTTAAGTGTTCTTCAGAATGTACATAGCATATGTAAATGAATCAATATTTCGCAAAGAAAATGGATTTAAAGGTCAGCGGGGCTCTATCCGGGTGCAGCTGGCCGGAAACAAATGAACACATACTGCCGGAATTAAATGAACAGATACTCGTACTGCGGCTTAGGCGGCAGTAGTAGTATGTGTGCATTTAATTCCGGCCAGATCTTCAAGGGATTATACGCCTTAAGAGTTCTTGGTAGCACTACAGGTAAGTACATGAGACATATTACCGTAGATTTTTATTACAAAGGAGAAAATTGTGCATGTTACTGCCTCGAGCGGCTCACTGTGGAGAGGGGGTTAATAATGTGCTGCTGTTATTATGCAATGTAATGAGGTTACCTTCAACTGTACCACAGAAGGAGAAAATAATGTTGTTGACTTTACGCTTTAAGGCAAAATGATGCTTAAAGTCGAGTTTATATTTCCTTATTTTAATTCAAAGTAATTAAATGTTTTGTTTATTTTTCTTTCAACGATTTCATATTTCTTGAATGAAGTCTTCTAAGAGGGATTAGGTACAACGTTTTTTAACCATCTATTTATTTGTAGTTTTTTATTTTGAGGCGGGAAATTATCCAGTGTCTTTATATACTTGAGAGTGGAGTAGGAAGGCGTGTCAGACTCTTACTGATTAAAACTATATCTGAGTCCTTTAGTTGCCCTTTGCGTTCTAAGACCACGAGTTTCCATTTCAGAAAATCCTCGCGACCCTAGCGGGAATCGGCGTTGCTGGACCCCTACGGTTCGCTGACATCTCTTTGAGGAGCGTTTGGTACACTACGCGGTGTTGACGACTTGAGCTCGGCCTAGACGGTTACTGGACGGATGGACTACAAGCTTCCTATTGCTCGTCGTCCGCAAGCACAGTCACCGCGCATACCGTGGCTAGTAGTGGCGATGGCTGGGGCGCTAAATCTCTTTTAAAGATGAAAATAAATAAATTAGTAACTGTCATCCAATGATGGTTTCATTCCACCACCACCATTATAGAGCTATTTTTAAATGATTTATGAACAACGCAGCGTTCCCTAATTGTCAGGCAGCAGTTTCTAAGTAAAGAATGGTGTCTCGAGTTAGCGAACATCCATCAACCAAGATGGCTGGCTTCTACAAGCTAGAAAAATACGTTCTACTTCTATATAGTTCTACTATATATCTCATTTTATTCGTACACATCATCTTTCTTAACTTATACAACACTAAACCTAATATTTCTGACATTTTCTTGTTATTCTTAGTTTTCATGACGCTTGAAATTGGAACTTGGACCTTGTTGTCTTAGCTAACTTTTATCTCTAGAAGAAAACTTATCGTTTTGCTGAAAATCGTGAAAGCTCTTTTTTGTGACCTGTGACCCCGAGTTTTTTTTTCCAGGTCTCGAATCGATGAGGACTTTTTAGGTTTCATTTATAATGGTGTTTTGAACAATCCTACCAATTTTCAGCTGGGTGTGAATTATTGTAACCTTGAATGTCTAAATTGACAGGACTATAATCGACTGGAAAAATATGTCCAATAGAAACTTATTTTTAACAGACTTCAAAAAAAAGGAGGAAGTTATCAATTCGATTGAATTTTTTTTATGTCTGTTACCTAAGAACTCCGCATCTGCGCAAATTAATCTCTGACCGAGGAAAAAGCTAGAATATTAAATAATTGAATAACCTGGAGGTTATTCCCTAACTCCGTTTGAATTTCACAAGGAACTTTATAAAATTTACCTCAAGCTTAACTTTTGCAGTTTTCAGGTTGATACGATGAAACGCCGTAAACAGATCTGAACCAGTTAAGGGCAGTTGAAGCCGGGCCGATCGAGTGTTCGCTAGAATTCTTTAGACATTTTATGTTTGAGGTGTATCATATTATTATTTGCTGGAAGGAATCTAGACATATTCCAACCCTGCGTTATTGTTTATCTAATATTATCTAATCTGCAACAATTTCATTTAATTAAATAATTTTTATATGGGTTAATGCAAACTGAAACAATTAATTAATAAATAATAAGTTAATTAATATAAAACAATACACCCTGTTTGTTTTGTCTGTCTATGTTAATTTATGTAGAGAACTAATCCTACCAAATTATAGTATATCTAGACTCGTGTAGCTGAGTTTGTTTTAAAAAAATGGTTTTGAATTATACTAACATTGCCTATGCTTGTTTCTAATAAGTATGTCATGTAACATTGGTCGGTTTTATTTAGTATAAAATATTATGGGCATATGAAACTTTGATAATAATTGATTTTCTGTACAGTGTCAATCATTAATCAAATAAAGAACAACAGACAGACTTGAAGTATCTGATTTCTACCTAAAGACTTTACTACCTACTCATCTAACGTATTACAATATAGAAAACACTTCATAACCAAAATGGCTACCAAAAATTCATCACATATATTCTCGCCCATAAAACAAGAACGTATTCCAAGCATAACACCTTTCAAGAAAAGGTTCTAGTAAACATGAAATTCAAGGTGAGGAAAGAAATGTGTTGTCACAGGAACGCACCAATGAGTTTGTGACACACATAACCTTCAAATGAAATATAAGGTTCCATAAAAAAAGATTAACTTTAACCTCTCGCGCTCGAGGGGGTATTATTATTACGTAATTGCGTGTTTTTACGTAAATCACCAAAAATAAATAAATAAATAAAAAAAAAAAACATTTTCGGCTAAAAATAAATCGTACAAACGTGTGTACAAAACGTAAATTTAGCATTTTTCAAGGTCATTCAAGTTGTACAGACGTATGTACAATCGGCGCCCAAGGGGTGCTGTTAGTAGATTTACAGAAATGCAATGTCGTTAATTATTATTCTTTAATTAATATATACCAGTGCTTGACCGCGATCCCACCTGATGGTAAATTGTTTTGATACAACCATTTAAGACTTGATAGGTACAGTAGTCTTAAGACCTACTCCTGTATGTGTTGTTGTTCTGGTATCCACTATTCCACGTCAAAATATTTTTTTAATGCGACCAACTTGTAGAGACATCTATTACATCACATAAGAACTATAAAAGAGCCCATTTCCACTTGCATATCGTCAACGTCGAGCATGGTTAATCTTGTTGCTTCATCACGCAATCCAACGCGATGTTTAATGAAAAGGCAATGCGAAAAAAGAAAGATAACGCCTGATAACTCTGTTGACATTCGGTAATTCCGTGATTTACTCAAATATTTCACAAAACTTGTTCCTTTTTGAAATACGTGTTTTTTTAAACCGTTAAGAGTTTTTTTAGAAAAATTGTCGTCATTCAAGATATCGATTAAATGTACAAGGCTTCTATGGATGTACTTTTTAATATTTTTAATAATAAGTCTTTACCTATGAAATTGCAAAATTATACGTTCAAATAAACTTTATATTAAAGGTACGTTATTCTTTTTACAAAATAAAGTATTTATTGGTTTCTTTGTGTTTTGTATTTTCTGTAATATCACAGTACTTATAACCATTTTTGTATGAAATTATATGAGTACATTATAGAGGGCCAAAGTTCACGTAAAACAGCAGATTTTCAGAGGTCTTTACTAGATTAGTTTTACACAAATTTATGTTTTGATTTCTATAGAAGCCTAGATAATATCCACAAGACAACTGTGTATCCAAAATATCTAGAGAAAGATGTGTAATAACATCATAATCACATAAGAGCGTTTGTATGGAAATGTACATCGAGTTGGCCGCTCTTAAAGTCCTTCACGCGATTTGAACAGGTACGAGAGCCCAAAATCATCTATCGGGCAGTTGCCCACCAAACATAACACCCATCTGATCAGAGGATCCTCCCTTTTCAACGGAGGTATGTGGGACTTTACACTCTGTTCCTCATTGTTGCCATTAATATATTTTAGATTTTTTTTTTTCTTAAAGACTGTTAGAAATAAGGAAGCTAGTCTCAGATTAAAGCTAGATGAAGGTTTGATCATCTCATCAAAATTCTCTGAACCATAGGTAGGCTTAATGGTATTTAGCACTAGTTTTTAAATATATAGCAGCTATCCAATGCTTATATATAGCCATAAAGCGAAAAAAAAATATGGTAGATATTACTACGTAGAAAAAAATTCTGGGCATTCTGAATATGCTGTGTATGTCTATAGTCATAGATTTGAAGCCACCAAGCATGTATCTAAGTCTCTACGCGATCATAAAATTGGTATGTGTGGTTAACTTTTCCGTAGCTTCGCATAACGCTTTACGCCACGACGAGTATTTCTGGCAGTATTTATTGAGGTAGATAATGAGAAAATAATAATGGAAATAATGACTGAGAAACTTTACTTACATAACACTAATGTTTTCAATTCAGATTAAGGTATTTCAATTTCATATTTGAAAAATAAATTGTTATTAATAAAATCACACAATAACATCACATCGTCGCTCTCTATCAGGTAAGATAGTGGTGAAGCGTGAGAATATCAACTTCTTCTTCCTTTCCTAGTCTCTTTATTTGGGGTCGGGTCTCCTCTCTTTCCTGTGTCAAGTGACTGGGAGTGAATCTTGGGTTATCAATTTTGGCAAATGGGCTTTCTTCAGGTCCCTCTATATATTTGACCTCCAGGTCGATGGAGGGCGGCCTCTACTTCTTTTTTGTTCTGGTAGGCGTAGAATTATCTAAACTACGGTCCTCACCGCGTCTTTGGACGTGTCCATACCAACGAAGGCGATTGGTGCGGCTTTGAAACTTCCTTGAATGTGTTCATTTCGCAGCCTAGTTACACCCCCTGCTCACCTTTTGTTCATGTGTGTTTTTTGCAGTCCAACATTCGGACCCGTACAGTAGCGCTGGATGGACTGCCGTTTTGTATACTTTGCCCTTTATTTTTATTAAGATACGTGGGTTGCAAAACACACCTGACGCATGGAATATCAATATAAAAAAGAACATAACATATGTGCTGCTTACAAAGCAGTGGTGGCCGAGTAGTAACGGCCCCGACTTACGACTTGTACCTTGACGGGTTCAAACCCAGCCAGGCGCATTACTTTGTGTAATTTATTTCATCACCACTGCTCTCAAAACGTTGAAGGAAAATACCGTGAGGAAACCGGCATGTCCTAGAACCAATAATTTGAAGACTTGTGACATTCACCAACCCGCACTGACTCCGCGTGGTGGATTACGGCCCATTCCCCCTCCTAGAGACGAGGCTTGAGTCCCAGCAGTGGGAACATTAAAAGGTTGATTATGCTATGCTATGTTATGTGTGTTGTTTTACAGAAAAGCAAACTGCAGCAGTACAATGATGTACTGAGCGTAGGTTGCCATTAAGGGTATCGGTAGAGAGGCATCAACATTAAACAGACCACACGCTGTCATCTTACTAAAGGTCCGGTTAACTCGACGCACGCGCTCGCAGAGACGCTTGTGGCTATCTGTAAGGAGAAACTACAATTTAATGTACGGTTAAAATAATAGGGGTTAAAGTATGAAATTGCCGTTTTTTAAAACGGGTTGCTTTGAAGTGATATATGTTTGGATTGGCTTGGAATTATAAGTTTTAATAAACTTTGTATTAAAGGTACGTTATTCTTTTTCCGAAATTAGGTATTTATTGGATTTTTTGTGTTTTGTATAATGAAAATAAATTAATGAAACATGAGGAAACGCCAGGGTTCAATCAAGGTGATTTACCTTGCGGTCAAGGTCAAAGTCATACATATGTTAAAAAGTAGAGAAACACCTGAGTACACTCCAAAACCCGAATAATTAGTACCTAAAAGAGCGAGCAAAGTGCGCTAAGAATTCTCGGGCACCTCGACATGGACAGGTTAGGATTAAAGGTTTCGAGCGACCACCTTTGACTATTAAAAATTGTTATCTATAAACATTGTAGATAGATCAATCGATATTATTGTGTTGACTTGGCTACCAATTAAGCTCCCTCTATAATCGCATTTGCTAAACATTAACGATTGTAGAAATAAAATAGATTTGAAACGATTGCATGTTAGCTAAGCCTTAGTACTTCTTGCATTCAGCATTCTCCTGTTATCGACTACAGGTTTCCGGTCCTACTTGCGACAGGTCTTCCATTGCTTTATCTTTTCCGGTACGGGGCCCGGCTGTCTGTTCTTCGAGCAATGTGCAACGCGCACTCTCACTCAATTCCGCGGGCTATTTTATTGATAAACTTCCAACGTCGATTTTAGAACGTCTTCTTACCTTGGCAGTTCTCATTCATCATACGTTGTATACAGACTGACTCAGCTTCCTCCATTTGGATGTAAAATATCTCACAGTTCACACTTGTTGTGATGACGAGTGATATATCCAGTATAATCCAAATGAACAACGTAAAATTCCAGCCAATTGTACCCTGAAAACATATTTTTATTTCATTGTAAAGCTTCTGTTTTTTCTAATACTTCTTGTTATAAAAAAATATAATATAGGAAACAAAAAAGAAACGCCATAAAAAATACATTATTATTTACTTTTACTGCTCCAGTCATTATAGTAATCTGCACCATAGATAAACTACGAATGAACGACTCCATTGTTAGCCATAATACCTGTAAAATAATGTAAATAATGAAAACGTTTATTTTTGCACTTTAACACATTGGCATATTTCTATTCCATAATAGTCCTAAATCCTAATACAAACTAATAAACAAAATTGTCAACGAATCGGAGCGGCTATAGATTTCGAAGAGACAGTTTTTAACATTATATTACTTGTCAATATCATATAATAAACTTATTTAGCCTTGTAATGTTTACACTACTGGGACCCATGCCTGCGCCCCAGAAAGGTTATGGGCCGTAATTCACCATGCAGGCCCAGTGTGGGTTGGTGGATCTCACATGTGTTCTAGAACATGCATTGGCTTCGGCTGATGTTTTCTTCACTGTTATTAGAGCAGTGGGAATAAAATAAACTATACTAAGTCTGCCTAGGTTCGAACCCACGATGTCATCATCATCTTCCTGCCCTTGTCCCATCTTATTTGGGGTCGGCGCAATACGTCTTTTTCTTCCATTCTATCCTGTCAACCGTCATACTATCACTAACTTCCTTTTCTTTCATATCACTGTTCACACAATCCATCCATCTTTTCTTCGAACCCACGATGTATGACTCGAAAATCAGGGACGTCACTCACCACTGCTTTCAATATCTATCTAAAAACATAGCTTGATAAATATACTTAAAATGTTAAAAATAACTTACTAATCCTTGAAAACAAATTTTATACAGTTTGAAAGATTCCAAAATATTTTCATAATTCACAAACAATTTATCACAAGTTGTTAAATTTTCTTCTTCATCTTTTAATATCCGTACATTTTTAATCCATTCTTTAAGATATTTGGTCAACAATGTTACGAAACGAAGATAATATACAAAATTGGTTATAAATGCCGCTTTAGTCATAGAAAAACTTAAATCTTCAAAATTAAATGATCCAAGTGATGAAAAATATAAAAATGTTCCTGTAAATAAAATACTGATAACAATTAAAATGGAGATCCAGTTCCAAATAATATAACTTCGTACATGTTTGCTAAAATCGATGCTCCTATGAATATCTTGAGTCTTCAAAATGAAGGAGACATTGCTTCTGCTATGCACGAGGTTGAAAATGATGAGCAGTATGTAGCCTAAACAGTTCAGGATAAGACAAAAGCAAAAAATTACAAACGCAGAAATATTAATGAACTTTTTTGTAATCGATCCACTGAGTTCATACAACATGTTAGTGGTACAAGCCGTGTTACAAAACATAACTATGAAAACGAGTAAAACGTGGTAAATTTTTTTACATGTAGTAATACAATTATTTTTAATTTTGTATTTGGTAGACAAGAATAAGGAGAGCATAATGTTGAAAGGTAGAACCATTTTTTGAACATCTTTGTCTAGTCTATTACTGACTAATCTTTGATCTGGACGCTTATTACACATGATTACGTTTGTAGATGTTGTCAGGTCCGTTGTTATATTCAAACTGAATATTATTTTGATAATTTTCACCACTAAATATACAAGAATCATTATATTGTAGTAGTCATATCATTTATTTTGTTTACTGTCAGCGTGTCTAAAAGGATTGCTGTTTCATCTTTATCTATCATCGATTTTTTGGCCTTGGTTTTCAATTATTTTATTAAAGTTATGAAGAATGGCTTTTTTTTTCTAGCGGTAAAAAAGAAGCTCATTATTAGAATATCAATATATTTTTCTAACAACATTTAAAACTAAAGACGATCGTGTTTTCGGATAAATTTGTCTATTTTAACCGACTTCCATAAAAGAGGAGGTTCTGGAGTCTAACGGATGTTACTTTTCTAGCTTGTTCAGTGATATCTTCGCCAAATGCTAACCGATTTTGATGATTTTATTTTTGTTTGGAATAGCATTACCCTCACGTTGCTTTTCGCTAAATGTAATTATTCTAGGTCAACGGGAAGTCTCCTTTACGCTTTGATTCCCTTGAGATCTTCAAAATATGCGCCATAAACGGCCTTAGCTTTGCTTTGCATTGACTTAGACTTCGTTCCAATGCCCCGGGGTTTACTTTCGCACAACCCGTGGCCCTAGTAGGCTTCGACCCTGCTGGACCCCTACGGTTTGTTGACGTCTCCTTGAGACGCGCATAAAACAATACGCGCCATTGACGACTTGGGCTCGGTCCGGACGGTTACCGGACGGTCGAACGGCGAGCTACCCATTACTCGCCGTCCGTAAGCCTGTGCCTACGGTGGATGGAAAAACAGGATCGGGATCGCGATGGCTGGGGCGTGAGAGCCGCTCACTCACGCGTGCACGTGCGGCCTCCTTTTTTGCTAGCATAAATGCTTCGCAGAAGGAAACGACCACCTGCCACTCCTCCTCGCTTCGGACCGTGGCCTATACCAAGGCCCGGTGCGAGAGATTATTGCCGCCGATTACCTCCACGAGTACACATCGGTGCTCTGCCCAAGCACGGGGCACACCTCTACCGTATGCTCCACCGTGTCCTCCGGGCAGTCCACACAGTGGTGACACCTAGGCGTTTCTTCCACACGAACCTGGTGGCAGGAACTCACCGAACTGACCATGTTAGGTGAGAACCTGCGTCATGCGGAAGGTGAGGACACCGTGAGATCTTTCCAGCCACTCCTCAAAGAGGGGACTAACCGCCCTAATTATGGCGCACTCAAACTCTTTCTGACCCAGTCGTTAACCTGAGCATAGTTTACAAGGTTGTAGGTTCATCCGACGCAATCTACACTAATATTATAAAGAGGTAAGGTTTGTTTTCTTGTTTGTAGGAGGTAATCTCTGAAAGTACTGGTCGGATTGCTAAATTTTTTTCACTGATAGAAAGCTGCTTTATTACTTAGTGACATAAGCTATATTTTATGTACGAGGGCGAAACCGCGGGCGAAAACTAGTGTGTTAACATCTTAACGCTCTGTTAGTATTCGGTAATTCTGTCATTCACGCGAATATTTCACATAACTTGTTCCACGAAACACATTTATTTTTAAAAATCTCAAAGGTTTTTAGAAAAATTAAAACAGAATCTCAATCATAATGCAAGAGGTCTATAGTAATATTTTCTCAATTTATTAGTACATTATGAAAGGCCAAAGTTCAAGCAAAATAGCATATTTTTAGAGGTCTTTACTAGATTAGCTTAACATAAATTTATGATAAGATTTCAATAGAAATCTAGATAATATCCACAAGATATATGTGTTTCCAAAATATCTAGAGAAATATGTGTAATAACATCACAATAACGTAATAGCGGTTGTCTGAAAAATAATGAAAATGTATCTCGAGTTGAACACTCTTAACAAAACTCGTAAAAAAATAAATACAAATACGGCTAAACGATGGACTATAATATAGACGCAAGTTATCACTTTCTGAATAAATCAACTGAATATAAAACAGAACTGGCACAATAAAGAGTAATGACTTTACCTACTCTTTATTTATTACCAAACAAAGAACTTAAAAGCTCTTAACTAAATCAACACCTAAAATAAACACTAATTTGTAACTCCTGTCTCCGTCCAGCAGCAGTTAATCCTATCAAATAAAATAAAGAAGTTACAAAATTCTGAAAACCCGCTGCACGCGGTACCGCCAGGTCATTTAAAAACTTTATTCCACGTTCTTTCAAAATGCAATGAAGCTTAATTAATTTCTTTATTACAATTTTTTTAGGTAGGTAGTACTCCAAAATTGTACGATATTCTGTAGTGAGTGCGTAAGTTAAATTATAATATCAAAAGCAACACTGTTGAATTCGGTCTCTGAAAAGGTGCGAAAAATCTACTATGGTAAACCTTGTTTCTGCTACAAACAGGTTATAAGTAGCGAAGCCCGGGGCCCCGGGATGAAGGCAAAGAAGGAACAGGAGTGGGTTTTTAGTCAGTAAAAGTCTGACACTATCTCCCGCTCCGCCCAAGAGCGGTATTCGTCATGAGATGATTTTCCCACCTAAAAAAAAACAGGTTATAAGTACAGGACATATGAAGTGCATGGAGTCCGTGTCCATGGGGAATCCATGTCTTCACAGTAAGACAGTGGTCTGGGGCGGGGCTGTTTTAAACCACCCCATATGTGTTCAAAATATAGTGTAAAACTATGTGTATTAGAAGCAAGAATAATTGTAGTATTCAAGCCACATAGTGTGTATTTGATATAGGTCCTGTTGACCGAAAATATGTATACATGTGGAAGTTTTACCATCAATCAAATTAGTACAATAAAAAACTTGTAGTTTGAAAACGGCGAACAAAGGTTCCTGTAGAAAAAATAGCACATAAATCAAAACCAATATTACATACAACAACTGTTTCGGATGGACTAGTAGAGACTTCTCATTTTAAAGTTGCAATGGCCGACTATCACTACATTTGTCAGCTCGTCATAAATCATAAACAAATGTTTTTTTTCGTGATGAACAAGTGTCCATCACAAAACCGACACGTTTTTCAAACACGTGTCGGTTTAGGCATCTATATAGCTACCTGTACAAAGCACGTAACCTTGGAAAAAACCAGAAACTATTGTTATTATTAAAATATATAGACTAAAGAGGAATAGAGGATGTCTTCAAGGTTCTAGACTGGAGTGGATTAGGCATTAATGTCAATGGCGAGTACATCATTCATCTTCGGTTTACCGATGGCATAGTAGTCATGGCTGAAACTACAGAAGAGCTCAGCACAATGCTAAATGACCTCAGTAGAACTTCCGAAAGAGTGGGTCTTAAAATGAACATGGACAAAACTAAAGTCATGATAAACAACCATGTAGCACCCACTCCCATCAATCATCCAATGACATCCCCCGCTCTTGAGCGGAGCGAGAGCTAGTGTCAGACTTTTACTGACTAAAACCCCACACCTGTTCTTTTGTTGCCTTTCATACCGAGTCTTCCTTTCAGAAGAAGACCCTTGGCCCCAGTAGGTTTCGACCCTACCGGGCCCCTACGGTTTGCTGACATCTCCTTGAGGCGGAACAGTACGCGCCGTCGACGACTTGGGCTCGGTCCGGACGGTTACCGGATGGTCGGAAGGGGAGCTACTCATTATACACCGACCGCAAGCCTGCGCCTACAATGGCCGGAAATCGGGATCGGAATCCCGGCGATTGGGGCGCGAGGAGCATTATCTCTCGCGTGAACATGCTGCCTCTTTCTATTCCTCATGATCTCTAACTACAATGTCATCCAGAAAACCCGCAGTTGCCGAAATATTTGATTGATGTCTGGCCCATCCTAGATACCATACTACAGTCATTGTATAAGCGCAACATCCGACAGTACGTCTTCCAGGCTCTCACGACGGTCGATGCGGTGGCCCAGGGCAGGTGAGTCGTGGCGTTGTCTCTGGACATCGCCAACGCCTTCAGTTCCCTGCCCTGGAATAGCATTAGGAGGGCACTCCAGTATCGGGGAGTGCGAGTGGGAACGTCGAGAGATGTCGTACGATATTCCGCAGGAATCGGTACTAGGACTGCCCTTGTCTACTAATTCTGCCGTCGTAATTAAAAAGGGCACAACTGACGTTTTTTTACGAAATTGAGTTAAATACATATTCGGAATCAGAGAAAAAATGTAACTTCGATTACGTATTTAAAAAAGAAATTGGAAAAAAAATGTTAGTCGTGCCCTTTTTAATTACGACGGCAGAATTGTAAAATAACTTTCGAACTTAGAAGTCAGTGTCAAAAAACTAAAAAGCGATACCACCAACTTTCAGCCTCAAATGTTATTTTTCAACTTTTGTTTGTTTTAGTTTAAAAATCTAATATTGAATACGGCTCAATTTCGGGAATCGGCTTCAGCGGGGCGCGAAAGAGGGTTTTTTCTGGACTGGGTTTTCTCCCACTCTAGGGTGGAGCAAGAGAGCGAGTCAGACATTTACTGACTAAAACCCACCTATGTTCCTTCCGTTGCGTTCTCGGACCGCTGTTTTCCTATTCGGAAACTCCTCGTTGCCTTAGGAGGCATCAGCCCTTCTGGGCTCCTACGGTTTTGTTGACATCTCTTTGAGGTACACGTGGAACACTATATGCCGTCGACGACTTGGGCTTGGTTCTTACCGCACGGGCGGACAATGCGCTCGTCGTTCGCTGGCCCATGCAATCGGTAGCCGAGGATTGCTCTACGACTTCCGACACCCAGATTATCTCCTTTCGCGGTGGCTGGAGCATGAGGATGTCCGTTCACTCGCGCTTGCGATCATCTCTTTCGCTAGCATTACTGCTTCAAAAAAGTAGGTCACCGCATCCCATTCCCTCTTGCTCCGGACCATGGCCTGAAACAGAGCCCGGCGTGAGGAATCGCCGCCGCCGATCGCCTTTACGAGGATAAGACGGTGCTTTGCCTAAGCGTGGCACACTTGCACCGTGTGCTCCACCGTGTTCTCTGGGCGATGCCCACAATGACGATCTGCTCTGGGTATTTGTTTCGCCTGAATCCAAAACAGAAACCTCCCGAACTTGCCATATCAGGTGAGGACCAGCTTAATGTGGTGAATGTGGGAGGATGCCGTGGCGCCTCTCCAGTCACTTTTCAAATAGGAAACTTACCGCCGTGATTGTGGCGTGTTCAGCGTGAGAAGAAGAGCTAGCCATAAGAATAGGCACTTGCTCTTGCATCGTAAATTATAACACATAATAAAATTTCCTACAATTTATTACAATAAACCGCAATAATATATACTAATGTTAATACCGTGATTAAAAAATGACCAAAATATATCCATGATCACGGTATTACGGGATCCCGGATCACCGGTATTGAAAGCCCTAGGTCCAATGTTTCTCAAGTTTGCTAAAGAGATTTATAGCATAAAGGCAAAAGTTTTGTTGATTTAGGATTCACTCTAAATCGGCTTAGCTCTCTGTTTGCGATCTTCACAACTCAGATATTGGGACAGTAAAGTTATAGAACGTTTTTATGTATACTATATTAAAATATAAAAAACCTCATCTTAATCACTGTTCAAACTATCAAATATATACATATAAAAAAAAAACACTTATCTATCATTATATACCTGTACACTTAATAAAAAAAATGAAATAAATGCCCCTAAATCTAACTCTTTTCGAGTTCAAAGAAGGAGTTAGAAAGAAGTAGTTTTAGGGGAGTTTCTCTAATCTAAAGTATGGCGTTCAAAAATTTTTCCGCATCACTAACACTCATGATTAACTTTACATTTTTTTATTATTTTATGTAATTGTTCGTTGTGAATGTTCCCTTGTAGATTATCCTTCTCTTCAGTAATTTTATTGGTGGTCTCCCAGTTTGGGTACTTTACTCTGCCTACCCAAGTGTTCTTTCTTTCTCGGGTTCATAGTCGTTGAGTTGACTTTTAAGTTGAGCTACACGAATACTGACAAACGATTGCACTGACTAGCCATGCCCATTTTATTATTACACAAGCTTTATCCTCTGGGCACGCCATAATTATGGCGGTAAGTCCCCTCTTTGAGGAGTGGCTGGAAAGGCAACACGGCGTCCTTTCCGCATGACGCAAGTCCTCACCGGACATGGTAAGTTCGGAAGGTTCCTGCACCGGATTCGTGCGGTAGAAGCGCCCGGGTATCACCATTGCGTGGACCGCCCGGAGGACACGGTAGAACACACAGTGGAGATGTGCCCCGCTTGGGAAGAGGAACGCCGTGTCCTCGTGGGGGCGATCGACGGCGGCGATCTCTCGCGCCGGGCCTGGGTACAGGCCATGGTCCGGAGCGAGGAGGAGTGGCAGGCGGACGCCTCCTTCTGCGAAGCAGTAATGCTAGCAAAGGAGGCGGCCGATCGCGTGAGGCAACGGTCCTCACGCCCCAATCGCAACATTAGTGGGTTTTTAGTCAGTAAAAGTCTGATACTATCTCTCACTCTGCCCAAGAGCGGGGGATGTCATAAAATGATTTTCCAACCGAAAACAAAAAAAAACTTTGTCATCAAAATACCATGTTTCATGTCCAGGTTTTCATATATCAAATTATACATTACATGTTATACTTTATAATAGATTGACCTCTGACCATTGCTTTACCCACATTCTACACTCAACCTAAACATTCAGTTTCTGCAACCAAAATACGCCTGCTCTCAAATTGTGAAGTTATGGAGAGACGGATGACATACAGCATCCGTTGATGGAATGTGTCCGGTCGATCAGTCAACTGGACAACTGAAATTGATTGGGAACTCAAACGTTCCGGAGTTATTTCGAGTTGAAGAATGTGTGTCTGACAAATTGGGTACTTGTCTATGTTTATTTTTGTCTATGTTTTTTTTATATTTTAACCTTTGCTCATCGTCCGCGAGCCCGACAACGCTTTTATGTTATTAGAGGTAATTCCAATATCATTGCAACTAATTAAACATTATTATTTATTATTTTATTTGGATAGTTTATTTAACCTCCGTGAGTGTGACCGTGGCATCACCGCGGGCCCTAACAGAACACCAGCGCTGCGTTATTTATCGTTAAATATCGCAGCATATGCAGAGTTAGGCGCCTTTTTGACCTTGCACAGATTTTAATTTTAATTTTTCCATTCCTATGTATTTCTGTTTTCGAATGTATCTGTTTTAACATGTGTATATCCTATACCTACAATAAAGAGCTATACTTATTTATTACATCTATAAAATGTAAAAATTACAAGTTACTATCTCATTTATTTATAATTTAATTTATCCGAACTCACTAGCCATATATAAGCCAGTATAGGCTTTTGTGGTTTTTAGTATAAAAATGTAATGTATATTGCGATTTAGAAACTTGAAAACTAGAACTTAAAAGTGTTTTCTTTCTTTTTCTTTCTAATCACAAATCCGTTTGGCCATTTGAGCGTGAATAAATAACAAATATACATGCACCAATATCCATACAAAATTTTGCCCTTATTAGTGTGATGTACAGTTTAGATCTCCCAGCCAACACTCAAAGCTAATTCTCTCAAATTCAGCAGATAAAACGACCCCTTTTATTTCTTCAATTAAATTATATTATTTCAGCAACACTTAGGCACAAAACACCGTTTCTGAACCCTATCGTTTTAATAATTACAGACTTAATTGGGTTGTCTAATGATATTCGTTCTAAAATTCGGAAAAGCCGGCAAGGGTATCAGGTTAAACTGTTGAGAATACAGTGAATAAGGAAACTAAAACTAAAATTTATTTTAATTAAATAATTCAGTATTGTTTTTCTATTATTAATTGTTCATAAATTTATGTTGTTGTTGTTATAAACGAGCTATGGAGCGCAACACAGCACAGCACAGCACTGGGTGTTAAAAGAGCCTATGCCTCATCATCATTTCAGCCGAAAGACATCCACTGTTGGATATAGGCCTCCCCCAAATGCCGCCACAACGACCGGTCCTGTGCGTCTCGCATCCATCGAATTCCCGCGACCCTCACCAGGTCATCGGTCCACCTTGTGGGAGGCCTTCCAACGCTGCGTTTTCCGGTACGTGGTCCCCATTCCAGAACCTTTCGTCCCCATCGACCATCTGTTCTGCGAGCAATGTGCCCTGCCCACTGCCACTTAAGTTTGGCGATTCTTCGGGCTTTGTCCGTTACCCTGGTTCTCCTGCGGATATCCTCATTTCTGACGCGATCACGCAAGGAAACTCCGACCATAGCCCTTTCCATTGCCTTTTGAGTAACTTTAAGCCTTGTGATGAGGCCCATTGTAAGCGACCACGTTTCGGAGCCATATGTCATCACTGGCAACACACACTGGTCATAGACTTTATTAGTCTTGAGACACTGTGGTATATGGCCTATGCCTATCCTATCTTATTTTTAAAAATAAGATATAAAGTTAGTTGCTCACGCAAACGATTATTAAAAGTCTATCTATGTAAAAAAAGTAAAATTGCAAAAATGTCAGTTCGGATAGGAGTTCTTGTCACTTCATCGTCGATAAAAAAAAATCAAATCATTAAGTAAGTTCTCTTAATGATTTGATATTTTTCATATTATATAATAATTCTGACGAAGACTGAACTAAGGTTAAGAGGAATTCAAGTAGTAGTTACGAATTTTACGCTTGAAGGAAAATTTACTTTTAGCTTTTTTGATGTCAAGGGGAAGCACATTCCAGAGTTTTATGGTGGAAACAGCGTATGATGAGAACACACAGTACGGTGAGAAGGAATATGAAGGAGCATGTTTCTGCATGCATGAAGGTATTATTGCGTATTATGTCACAATAAGGTTTTAATATAACTTGGCGTGGACTTGTTTGTTTATTGACCTAATTTATTCAGGAGGGCTGGATTAATCTCAGCCGATTATGGTCGTGGCCAAAATGTGGGGCGGATATTATGGCGCTAAACCAACATTTACTACAAGGGGATGTTTTATTGCCATACTAAAACGATTGAATTAAAAGTCAAGTGTTGGTGCGGTTACAAAAAGTTTTTACATAAAAACCGGCGAAGTGCGAATCGGACTCGCACACTGAGGGCCCATACCGTCCGTAGCTGCCTGCTTCTACGAAGCAGTAATGTTAGCAAAGGAGGAGGCCGCACGCGAACGCGCCACGGCACTCACGCCCCAGCAGATTTCCGGCCACAGTAGGCGCGGACTTGCGCACGGCGAGCATTGGGTAGCTCGCCGTACGACCGTCCGGTAACCGTCCGGGCCGAGCCTTAGTCGTCGACGGCGCGTACTGTTTTACGCGCGCCTCAAGATGTCAGCAAACCGTAGGGGATCAACAGGGTCGAAGCCTACTGGGGCCAAGGGTCTACTTCTGAAAGGAAGACTCGGTATGAAAGGCAACAAAGGAACAGAAATGGTTTTATAGTCAGTAAAAGTTTAACACACCCTCACGCTCCGCCCAAGACCGGAAGATGTAATTGGATGATTTTAAAATAAAAAAAGAATGATTAGAACCGGTTCACGCAATCCAAAATTACCAACGAAAACCCAACATTCGTAACCTGTCCAGTACTCCTAGCACGAATATTTGTTTGTATAAATTAGTAACTCATTTTCCCGAGACATGGCGCTGTACTTTGGGCTACTTCGCGCTGTTAAGATTTTTCCTGAGTTGTTGGGGTTGGGACGGGTATGAGCTATTATATTGTCGAATTGTTCGGTTGGTCTCTCGTTGGCATTTATGGTATTTGATCTTGCTCGTTGTCTGTCGTTCATTAACTCTTAAGTGGGGACACTTATTGTGACGGACGGGAAACTACGGAACCCTACACTGAGCGTGGCCGGACATGCTCATGGCCAGTTTTTTTTTTTCGTTAACTTAGAAGTTTGCTTTTTTCACAGCTTCAAGGGACCATAAACTTGAGTGTATGGTTTTAATTTTAACTCGATACCTCCACACGTTTCCGAGATAAAGGGTCTTGACAGATAGACAGACGGAAATCGAAGTGATCCTATAAGGGTTCCGTTTTTTCCTGTACGGAACCCTATAAATATATTTTTTTTGTAATATAGGTCAGGCTCCGTGCTTGCTTTGATTACATTATTTCAAACTCTCACGGTGGAACGGTACCTCATTATAACCGTGTCTAGAGCAATAATTAGATTGTTCATATTTACAAAGTTAGTTGAGGATCCTAAACTAATACAATTTGGGTTCTCGTCTGCACAGTGCACTTAATTCATTATGCATTTATAACTAACTAGGCACTTATAAAACGCTAGAAGCGTACGTAATGGCCCCTTTTCCTAGTGTGAACATAATGGAACATATTTAGTGCGAACACATTTTTTTTTTGGAGAGGGAGGCCAATAAAAAAAAAGAATGGATTGTGTGAAGAGTGATATGAAAGAAAGGAAGTTAGTGATAGCTTGACGAGTGATAGGGCAGAATGGAAGAAAAAAACGTATTGCGCCGACCCCAAATAAAACGGGACAAGGGCAGGAAGATGATGATGATGATTGACTCTGAATAAAATATTATTAATATTATGTGCTTCATAGGTCTCGTGGTCGCAAGTGCAATTGCTAAACATGGCGTTCGACTTTTTTTTAGTTTTTTTAACTTCGCTGTAGCAGCCCTGAGCTTAGATGTTGGTTTTATGACACCCCTGTGCCTTACTAAAAACCCACTCCTGTTCCTTCTTTGTCTTCGTCCCAGGGCTCCTGGTTTCACTTTGACACTACCCGTGGTTCATTGCCCTGAAGTATCGGCATCAAAGATGCATACGAAATAAATTTGGAGTTTATTCGCCGCTGTTGCAACGAAGTTTTGCAATGTATTGCTTAAAATTGTGCTTGGAGCCGCACATAGTATGTATATATAGTAATTTCATCCGAAAGACGTCCACTGTTGGCCAGGCCTCCCCGAAGTGTCGCCATAACGATCGCTCCTGTGCGTCTTGCATCCATCTAAGTCCCGCGACACTTACCAGGTCATTGGTCCACCTTGTGGGAGGCCTTCCAACGCTGAGTCTTCCGGTAAGTGGTCGCCACGAAACAGAACACGAACCTTTCGTTTCCTTTGACCATCTGTATAGTTACTAAATGTAAAATAATAATTGGTCACCTATGAAATTACCGGTTTTTAAAACGGGTTGCTTTGAAGTGTTATATCTTTGGATTTACTTAAGTTCAAATAAACTTTATATTAAAGGTACGTTATTCTTTTTTCGAAATTAGGTATTTATTGGTATCTTTGTGTTTTCTATTTTATGTAATATAGCCATGAAAGCTAATTAAAAAAAAACTTTTTTTTTCATATTCTGACGTAGAAACTATGCATTTTAAAGGGCATGCAATCCCAATGACGTATACCTGACTGATGATTTTCTTCTAACAAAAGAACTCTGTGTACTTATTTAATAGCTTTCGTTTTGGAATTTTTGTTTTGTAGCTACCCAGGGACGAAAAGGAAAAAAAATCCCAGTTGAAAGTGATTGAAACTAAAATAGACATCCCATTCTTCAGCAGTTTTAAGTCCGTATACATCATCAATATTACATACTGCTTGGGACACATTGTTTCCACGGCAGAACTCATATTATAAAATAATGTCAATCCAAAGATATAACACTTCAAAGCAACCCGATTTAAGAAACGGTAATTTCATAGGTAAGACTTATTATTATAATTAAGGTTTACTTACAATTTATATAAAGTCTAACACCCGTATTCACAAACGTTACTATGTGATCTCACAGTGCGCGAGAGCACACAGGACCCCGAAAACTTATTCATAGACAATACTTGAGTGGCGGTTAGCACTATGCGTCCCTTAGAATGAACGCACAGCTAAGGTAGCCAGCTAGGTGTTTTAAGCAACGCATAGCTAGTGTCTCTCGATTCTCTGTGGTCTATGGTGTGTTACGAGAAATATTTTTCGGGGTTGGATTTTACTGTTTGTGATAATTTTCCATTTTAATAGCGTCCTTTTACAATGGATTGATAATATCAATGAGAAAAGCCAGAAATACCAGAAAAATGATATTGGATTTCCAAAATCCTTTGAAAACCTTTTGATTATTACAGTTCGGATGAATTTAGAAGACGCTACAGGTTTTCCAAAGATGTGGTACATTTTATACTCTTGCCAATGATAAAAAAAGACCTAGAAAAATTAACTGCCAGAAGACTTTCAGTGCCAGCTATTTATCAGTAGTGCTTGTGGCCTTAAGACTTTATTTTTCTGGTAGCTTTCAGGTACCTACTAATGAACAATTAAAAAAACACAAAGACGAACGAAATAGCTCTCGAACACCGGTCACCATTTATGTTTTGAGGTTATGTTATGACAAATGAAATGAACGTCAAGCAGCGAAGTGAACTACGCAACACAAACGAACCAATCTCATAGCTCTATTCAACGCTGTGCGTTTGCAAGCGTCAAGAGTCGTTTGAGTATTGTTTATGAATTGAAAGGCTTGCCATAAGCAACGCAGTAAGAAATACCTTACTTCGCATAACGTTGCTACTTTACTGAGAAAAGTATTGTTTGTGAATACGGGTGTTAATATTGTAATAAAATTACTGCTCTTATTTTAGTTGAGCATGATGACTCCTCCCAAATATCCTCAGTGTCAGACTTCTACTGAAAAATTGCTGCTTGCGTTTTCCAGTGTACATTGCACATCTTGGCAACGATCACGCCATCCGAGAGAACATTAAACATTTTATTACCAATCAAACAGTCCCTGTTTACTGTTTCAGTTTTTATTTCTTTCTTTTATTGTTATCGGACTTCCATTTAGTGGACAGTAAGATGTTTTCGGGTGACAGCCGTAAACACAAAACACGACACGGAAAGAGAATCGAATCAAAGTTACTTAGCAAATAGGAAACGAATCTTTAGGATGATAAAATGACAAAGTGTTTCCATCAAAGTGTATTGTTGTCATCCTGTGTATGTCACGCATGAGGGATCCGACCGACGAGGGACCGTAGGCGTAGGCTTGTGGACGATGAGCAATGGGGAACTCGCCGTCCGGACCGAGCCCGAGAATCCTATGCGAGCCTCATAGATATGTCGGCAAAACCGTAGAAGCCCAGCATGGGCGAAGCCTACTGTGGCATAGATTGTGCGAAATTGTACCTTGAGGCCCTGAAACATAGGCAAACAAAGTACAGGAGTGGGTTTTAGCCAGTAAAAGTCTGACACGCCATCGCGTTCCGTCCAAAAGCGGAAGAAGTCATTGGCTGATTTCACACCTAAAAAAAACTGGGCAAGTGCGAGTCGGACTCGCGCATTCCGTAAAAACTTACCTATGTAAACAGTTCAATTCCCGAATGGAGTTTTTTTTTTTTTTTTTTTTTTTTTATTGGGTGGGAAAATCATCCTAATGACATCCCCGCTCTTGGGCGGAGCGGGAGATAGTGTCAGACTCTTACTGACTAAAAACCCACTCCTGTTCCTTCGTTGCCTTCGTCCCAGGGCCCCGGGTTCCGCTTTCACACTACCCGTGGCCCCAGTAGGCTTCGACCCTGCTGGGCCCCTACGATTTGCTGACATCTCCTTGAGGCGCGCGTGGAACAAAACGCGCCGTCGACGACTTGGGCTCGGTCCGGACGGTTACCGGACGGCCAGACGGCGAGCCACCCATTGCTCGCCGTCTGCAAGCCCGCGCCTACGGTGGCCGGAAATCGGGATCGGAATCCCGGCGGCGGTTGGAGCGTAAGGACCGTTGCCTTACGCGATCGGCCGCCTCCTTAGCTAGCATTACTGCTTCGCAGAAAGAGGCGACCGCCTGCCACTCCTCCTCGCTCCGGAGCATGGCCTGAACCAAGGCCCGGCGCGAGAGATCACCGCCGCCGATTGCCCTCACGAGGTCACGGCGTTGCTCTGCCCAAGCGGGGCACACCTCCACCGTGTGCTCCACCGTGTCCTCCGGGTGGGCCACACAGTGGCGACACCCGGGCGTCGTTTCCGCACGAATCCGGTGCAGGAACCTCCCGAACTTACCGTGTCCGGTGAGGACCTGCGTCATGCGGAATGTGAGGACGCCGTGAGGTCTTTCCAACCACGCCTCAAAGAGGGGACTTACCGCCATAATTGTGGCGTGCCCAGCACGGGGTCGCGACAGTCGCTGTCGCCATTTCTCCATGAGAACTCGCCGGAACTCTGTCCGCCATGCCGCGACTTGTTGCGGCAGCGGAGTTTCGCCCCGGCGTTGCATCTCCATGCGCCGTTCGTGCATGAGTGCAAGGACTGTTGCCTCCAGTTCCCATGGTCGCTGGCAAGCAAGAAGGCTCGCCGCTTCGCGGGAGATCGTCCGGTATCCTCGCACCATCCGTATGGCCATGACCCTCTGGCACGCGTTCAGCCGGGCCGCCGGCTGCTTCCGCAGCCCCGGCGCCCACACCGGCGCGCCATAAAGGGCCATGGACCGAACGATCCCCGCGTAGAGCCTCCGGCAGGAGGCGTCTGGACCCCCAAGGTTGGGCAGGAGCCGCGAGAGAGCAGCCCCAGTCCGATTTAGTTTGGGAGCCAGACGTCGGAAATGCTCGTCGAAATCCCATCGGCTGTCGAGAACGAGTCCCAGGTACTTCATCGTTGACCCGACGCCGATGTGGACTCCTCCCACCGTTAGCCGGGAACCCGGTGGTGGCGCGTTCCGAGGGCCGTGAAAGCACATGGCCTCGGACTTGTGCAATGCCACCTCGAGTCCCAGCTCTTGGATCCTGCCAACGACTGTCGCGACCCCGCGTGTCGCTAGTTCGACCGCCGCCTGGTACGACTCTCCCTGCGCCAGGACCAGCGTGTCGTCTGCGTAGCAGACCACGCTGACCCCGTCAGGGAGGTCGCCGCGCAGCACGTAATCGTATCCGATGTTCCACAAGGGCGGCCCTAGTACCGATCCCTGCGGAACACCGCACGACATCTCTCGACGTTCCCACACCCCCTGGTGACCGGGGTAGGTTATGTACCTGTCTGACAGGTACGCCTCGACCACACGACAGAGGTAGTCGGGCATCCGGTGATACCGGAGTGCCCTCCCAATGCTACTCCAAGGCAGGGAGTTGAAGGCGTTGGCGATGTCCAGAGACACCGCCACGACACACCTGCCCTGGGCCACTGCATCCCCCGTCGTGAGAGCTCGCACGCACATGATGGCGTCCACCGTGGAGCGCCTCCTGCGAAAGCCGAACTGGCCGTCCGCCAGATCCGGCCCCACCCGTGTTAGGTGTGCGACGAGGCGGTCTGCAATTACTCTTTCAAAGAGCTTGCCCACCTCGTCGAGCAGCACAATGGGCCGGTACGCGGACGGAGAGTCCGCGGGGCGCCCCGGCTTCGCGATAAGGACCAGTTTCCCCGTCTTCCAGCGAAGTGGGAACTGGCCCCTCTCCATACATGCGCTGAAGAGCCCTCTTAGTCGAGGCCCGAGAGCCTCCATGGCCAGGACCCATGCCTTCCCAGGCAAGCCGTCGGGTCCTGGGGCGGTATTTTTGGCACTCAGCCTTCGTACCGCCACTCTCATCTCTACCTCGGTCACCTCTGGAACGTTGTCGTCGTCGTCGCCATCGTGGTCCGCGTCGGACACCGCTGGTGGCGGAGCCATGGGCGGGGGAGAGTGTTCCCCTCGCGTGGGGAACAGAGTGCTCACCACACCCTCCACGAGCTGGGGCCGGAGACTCTGCGTCAGCGGGGGAGCCCAGGGGCGGAGTTTGTCCCGTACCAACTTGTACGGGCGTCCCCATGGGTCCCCGTTCAGAGTCCCCAGCCACACGTTGCGGGCCTCAAGTTTGGCCCGCCTTATCTCCGCTCGGAGGGTGCGCTTTGCCGCTCTGTATTCCTCGTACAGCTCCGCCTCTCTGGCCTCCGCATCCGGTGGACGGATGCGGCGCCTGCGGTATCTGGCATACCGGCGTCGCGCGGCATTGCACGCGTTGCGCAGTGCCGCAATCTCCGGCGACCACCAGTATACCTGGCGCTGAGCACGTCCTGGAGGGACTCGGGGCATTGCCGCGTCGCAAATTTGCGACATGGCCTCCCGGAACCACTCTGCCTCGACGTCTATGTCGACAGGCCTGTCCGGTGCTTGCACCCAGGCCTGTACCGTCGCGGCTTCCAGGAGGAGCTCCCGGTCCATCTGCCTCAGCGCCCACCGCGGACCACAAGGGCTCTGTCGGACCGGCGCAATCGAGGTTTGGGCGGAGACGTCGAACCGGATGTACCGGTGGTCTGAAAACGTCTCCACCCCCTCCATAACGCGCCAGTCGACGACACGCGGCGACAGAGCGGGGCTGGCGAACGAGATGTCCACCACTGAGTCACCCCGCATCCGCACACACGTGGGGACAGAACCCCGGTTTAGGACGACCAGGCCTGTCTCCAGAGCCCAGTCCTCCACCATCCGACCCCGCTGGTTCGTGAGCCGGGAACCCCAAGCCAAGTTCTTGGCATTGAAGTCCCCGCAAACGACCACGGGGAGGGAACCAAACCCAGCGACGACGGCTTTCAGCTCCATTAGGGAGATGTGAAGATCGCCGAGAGATCTGCTCGGGGACAGGTAGACACCTACCACTGCAATGTCCCCGAACCGTGCTGCCACGCAACCCCGTCCCCTCGTGACGGCCTCGAGGGTCGGGGTACCGGCGGCGGCCGACGAGATTAGGGTCACCGAGCCGTCCAGGTCCCGCACCCAGTCTCCCCTGGGCAGGACATTGTACGGCTCGGAGACCACGGCGATATTGATCGACCACTGCGCCATGCTCTGGAGCAACAGATCCTGAGCGGGGGCGCAGTGGTTGATGTTCGCCTGGAGGAGACGTAATGGGGTCGTTATTGACAGTCCATTACAGTCTCCTCCCGAGCCCCCCGTGAGGGCCCTGCCGCGGCGGGTGCGGCGGCGACAGCGGCGGCAGCCAAGGAGGCGGCTGCGGCGGCGAGTACGTCCGGGTGGATGGGCCTCCGTACCTTGCCCTTGGCCTTGGCGGGGGGGTCGCAGGACCTGCCCCCAGCCCGGTGGTCGGCCGGCTTGCCTGCCGCCGCACATGCGTAGCAGTGCGGCGTTGCACGGCATTCGACGGCCTTGTGACCGGCCTGACCGCACTGGTAGCAGCGGTCGCTGCGGTCCACCTCCGCGGCGCAATGGGCCCCCACGTGGTGCCCCACGTGGCAGCGGTAACACCGCAGAGGTCTGGGCTCCAGCAGTTTTACCTGCGCGGAGACCCAGCCCACCAAGAGCCTACGGCCTACAGCCGTGATGGCTTTGGCCGCCGACACGGGGCAGCTGACCGTAACGGCCCGCATGCCCGTGCTGTCAGCACGGATGGTGCCAGCCCGCACTTGATCGGCCTGGCATCCTCCCGCCCTGACAACGGCGGCCACCACCTCTTCCACCCTAACGGAGTCATCCAGGCCCATGATGCGCATGTCCATGCACTTTGTGGGCCTGGACACTCGGACCTCCTCGACGTCCAGGGACGCCCTGATCCTTGCGGCCAGGGCGTCCGCGGCAGGGCCGCTGTCCGCACCAGGGACCTCCAATATTCGGGCCCCGGTTGCGGTGCGCCTCATTCGGAAGCCTTCAGAGGCTCCGAACTCGTCGAGGTGATCCACCACCGCCTGCTTCGCCTTCGCCATGACCTTGTCATAGCTCACGCCCTTCTTTTCCGCAGCTGGCTGTAGTGTGATCACTACAGCTGCGGAATTTGGGGCGCGAAGCCTGGCTGCCATGGCCCGCTTCTTGCGCTGCTGTCGCCGCTCGCGCTTCTTCGCCGCTCTGGCCGCCTTGCCCACCTTCCTGCTGGCGCCGGCGACCGTCCATTCGGCGCCAGCCGAGGTTTCTTCAGGCAAGGGAGGCGGCAGGCGCGGCCTAGTCGCCGCCGCCGCGGAAGGCCCCGCCGATTTAGCGGCAGGCACCGCTCTGCCTTTCGGGGGAGGAGCAGGTTTCCCCTGCCGCTGCTGCTGCTTGGGCGCCGGGACCGGCCTCGCCGGCTCCGACACCTGGGTTCCACGCGCTGGTTGCCCCGACGGGCCCGCCTTTGGCGCAGCAGCCGTGGCCGCGGCGGCGGCGGCGTACGACACCGCCCTTTTCACGCCGGAGGCCGCAAGCGGGGGGCGCAGCACTATGCCCTCCAGGACAGCGAATTGCCGCTGGACCCGCTCCTGGAACTGCTGCTGCTGTTCCAGTTGCTGCTGCCGGAAGGCGGCCAGCTCCTGCCCCAGCAGGGTCAGCAACTCGCTCTCCGCCCGGGGCAAGGGCTGGGACCGACTCTGCCCCTGCTTGCATCCCCCTTTTTGCGCCACCTGCGCCACCTCAGGGCCAGATCCACGGAGACCGGCCAGGTCCGCCTCGAGCCGCTCAATCCTCTTATTGAGGGATCGCTTGAACGGCTCCAGGACGATACCTAGTGCCTCCGTTATCGAGGTCATGGCCTGGGAGATGGATCGCCTCTTGGCAACCCTCTCCCTTTTTTTGGCCACGCCTGATATGGTAGCTGCCACGATCTCCGTGAACCTGTTCAGCGCCTCCTCCAAACCTTCTGGCTCACTGCCCGAAGGCTCCGGTTGCGGAGGGCCGACCAGGCCACTGAGTGCCCCGAGGTGGCACCCCTCCCTGGCGACTTTGAGGGATCGCCGGGCCACTTCCTCGGCGTTGCGCCGGCTCCCCTTCCCCATCTTTCGGCCCGCACCCCGCACAGCGGTGGAGACTTTGCGGGCCGATACGCCCAGTTCGTCGTCGTCGGAGGATGTCCTCCGGCCATCCCCCAACATGCGGCGCTTGAGGAACTGGGTCTTGGAGGTGGACTCCTCCACCTCCATCCTCTCCGATCCAAGCGAAGACGCGGCATCGGAGTCCGACGCCGCGTCTCCGCTCACCTCCCTGAGGCCGAAGCTCCTGCCGGCCTCTGCAGGACCCACCGGCGCAGCGGACGTGCTGGGAACAGGTCCCAGGGACTCCGCGCTTCCGATGGGTGAGCCACCCTGGCTCCTTGCGTCCACGAAGGACGGTAACAGGTCCTTTTGGGACCTGACGCGCTCTTTGCCCCCCCAGAATACGAGGGGCAGCCCGAGCTCTGCTCGGGGAGGGATTCTCCGCCTGCGGTGCAGGCGGTACCCTCCTGGGGTAATAGTTCTTTGGGAGACGCGT
The DNA here is from genome assembly GCA_949316375.1 of Mythimna vitellina. Lineage (NCBI taxonomy): Eukaryota > Metazoa > Arthropoda > Insecta > Lepidoptera > Noctuidae > Mythimna > Mythimna vitellina. The sequence goes on along the minus strand of OX438703.1, from coordinate 6,496,680 downwards.
CCATATTGGTGCTGAACACAGCTTTGCCTTTTTTTTACATTGGGGTGGGGTCCCCAATAACACGTTCGCCATCGTGGTCACGTCTGATAAGCAGACGCGTACCCGAGGCGAACCCACTCTCTCAAAATTACTGTCCAAAAACACCAACAGCTGTTGGTGCCGATGCTTCTGGACAGTGCACCCTCCTTGGCGGTCCGTCTGGACTCCGCCTGTGTGTTCCTCTTGGTCTGGTCTCTCGCTTGAGGCCTTCCGGCATGAGTAGCTCTACCGGCATAGCCCTCAAGGTCATAGAGACACGCAAGCCCCACCACGACGACAACGTGGGAACACGGTCGGTGGGGATTCCCGAATGGAGTTTGGATTTTTCCGAATCCCAAATTTTTTTTTTTTTTTTGACGTAACAACAAATTTACAATTTTTTGATTTATTCCAATACCGGTGCTATATGACTTTGCTTTATGCAAAATTTCAGGATTTTGATTTCCTCGAGAGTGTCGAAATATACGTTTTTGGAGACATCAACCGCCGTATCTTCTTTTTCGTAAACTTAAAAATTTGTTTTTTTCACAGCTTCAAGGGACCGCAATCTTGAGTATATGGTTTCAATTTTAAATCAATACCTCAACGCGTTCCCATATCTTCGGTCTTGACAGACAGACAGACAGACAGACGGACGGACAACACAGTGATCCTATAAGGGTTCCGTTTTTTCCTTTTGAGGTACGGAACTCTTAAAAAGTATATTTATCATTTCTATAAATATCGTACAGTATCAGCCCATAAGCTAGTACCACCATATCATGCTAGAAGCAACACAAACAATCACATTTTCAATCTCTCACTGGCGCGCGGCATTCTGTAGGGGCAAATCCTCAGCACGTCCACATAGCAATCACTGGCGTACAGAGACGTGTAATAATGCCTTACAAGCAACTGTATAGCTGTTGTACATTTTTATCATCATACCATCTTGAAATGGAAAAAAAAAAATCTATATAAAAGTTCTAGAAATTATTTTAATTGGATTTAGTATTCTACTCAAAAATATTTTGCGTTGATAGGCCTCCCACAAGGTAAATTAATGACCTGGCGAAGACAAGATCAGCCGTGGCGGCGACACTTGGGGGAGGCCTATCTCCAACAAGTCCACTGTTAAAAGTTCAGGGGACCCCAACATAGACAGGTTAGCTTCGAAGGTGTTAGGTTCATTCCCTTCATTTTAGGTTACTGGTGAACCAAATAGGCAGAAATAGAAGGCCCCCTAGTAGGTAGTTTAGGGCATCCCGACACAAACAGGTTTTTTTTAGGTGGGAAAATCATCTTATGACAAATCCCGTTCTTGGGCGGAACAGGAGATAGTGTTAGACTTTTACTGACTAAAAACCCACTCCTGTTCCTTCTTTGCCTTCGTCCCAGGGCCCCGGGTTTCACTTTCGCACTACCCGTGACCCCAGTAGTCTTCGACCCTGCTGGACCCCTACAGTTGCTGACATCTTTTAGACGCGCGCGTGGAACAGTACGCGCCGTCGACGACTTGGGCTCGGTACTGGACGTTGGGACAGCAAGCCACCCATTGCTCGCCTTCCGCAAGCCATTGCCTACGGTGGAAATCGGGATCGGAATGACACAGATAGGTAAGGTTCGACAGGGATGACTGGGCGATGTGAGTGAGCAAAGCGAGCGAACGAAGCCTCGACATCACGTCTCGCGGTGAATGTTGAAATCGAGACTCCAGTGAAGTAGCACCACCTGAGCTAGGCTTTTGAAATTGAAGTTTTGCCATGTATTGCTCAAAAACGTGCATGGTATATAGTTCTTCATTATCATCATCAGCATAATTCCAAGCTTTTGTAGCTGAAAGACGTCCACTGTTGGCCAGACGTCCCCCAAGTGTCGCCATAACAATCGCTCCTGTGCGTCTTGCATCCATCTGATTCCCGCGACACTTACCAGGTTGTCGGTCCACCTTGTGGGAGGCCTTCCAGCGCTGCGTCTCGCGGTGAATGTTGAAATCGAGGCTCCAGTGGAGTAGCGCCACCTGAGCTAGGCTTTTGAAATTGAATTTAAATCTTAAACATTATGAAACAACGCAACAAAAAGTTTGCAACATTTCTAATTGAATTCAAAACATTTTGTAAACAACAACAGATACTTTCTAAACCAATTGATACACAACACTAATCTAACTTGTAATGAGCAAAACCACATCGAACTGCTCACAAACAAACCAATTGTTAAAGTTTCTTCCTCCCCATGAACCTTCGAATAATTCCTAATTAGTTTATTCAGCGTCCATTCTTTTGTAAAATGAGAAACAAAATATAAATACCTCGACTAAGCATTGTATAATTAAACAGTGCGAAAGGATTTTTTCAAGTTGAGAATGAAATTGGAAATTGAAGATGTTTTGAAATGTTGACGGAATCTGTTGATTTTAATTAAGTTTTCGATAGCCTGAAATTCCGGCGAAAACTTCTGAACTTCTAAAGGTTATTAGAAATCAAAATAAAAACAAATTCTCTTATACAAAACTCTTTTGATAAACTAATGTATGTACCAATTAATTTGAAACTAGACAGAGAGACGAACGCTCTCGTAGAGACCAACGCTTTTTTTTGAGGTGGGAAGTCATCAAATGACTTCTCTTTCTCTAGGCTGGAGCGAGAGGGCGTGTCACAATTTTACTGACTAAAATCCACCTGTGTTCTTTCATTTGCTTTTTGCATTAGAATGGTGCTGGTTTTTTGTGGTCCTAGAGGACAACAAAAAAGAAAAGAAAAAATTCCTAAAAATCTACCTGATTCTGACTGTTCGTATATTATATTTAAGTCCACAATTTCTGCAGTTTGTATATTTTATTTCTTAAGATACTTTAGGATTCCAAGTTAAAAAAAAATAACAACATTTTAGTATCTAGTTTTTCTCGTAGCAAACGGTGAAATATATTTTTAACCGACTTCTTATTTATCACAAGCCTGAAGTACAAATATTAAATAGTTTAAGATAAAATGAAATATTTTTCTTTGTTTCATCTTAGAATAATACAACTTTTCACTGTTACAGTGTTTCTTTCAGAAAAAAGAAACATGTTTCTGCTAAAATAAATAGTAAGGAAAATAAATATTTGTCAACGAAAAGCGAAGCATAATGTGAAAATAAATAAACGGGCTAACTGGAGCTCTTCAGTGGGCGTTACAGACGTGACGTCACATGACGTGTGACGTCATACAGATGTCAGCACCACGCTGCTTATTACGAGCGTGTGAACGACTTTAAAGTTTCTGAAAGTACAGTTTTAAAACAAGCTTCTGCCAGTGACTTCGTCCGCGTAAAAGTAGGTTTTTCTGTACAAACTTTGGACTCCCGTTTCATCCCTATAAAAGGTGAATTTTATAAAAACTTCTATTAGTTTTTGCTAACGTCATAAAAAAGAAGCCTTGTGCAAAAATAAATAAATAATATTATGGTATAATAAAAGAGACCAACTGTAGTAGGCTACTTATTGAAATAAATTTAGTAACACAATTTTACATTAACTTGACACATTTAATTAAATCAAATTTACCGTCGGATGTTTGTCCGTTTGACTGTCATTACGGTACATTTTCTGCCCCCCTAGCCAAGTTACAACCTTTTCGTTTCGAATCTCTTTTCGTCGATCGCCTCGAGTAGGCCACGCCTTCGATTCCTTTATTCTGACGTCATCTCAATGCTCAGTGACGTGGTCAGAACTAAGGAATAGCAGACGTGACCGACTCGAAACGATCAACGAAAAGAAAATCGAAACGAAACGGTTGTAACTTGACTAGGGGGGCTGACTTTGACTAGAAAGCCTTGCCAAGGAGTATTGTGTTAACGAGTAACTGGATTGTGGAGGTCAGTGTGTGTGGAGGACATTCGCTTCATGTAAAATAGTGGTATTCAGCTGCAACTAAATAGACTGGATGCCGACTCTAACATTTTGGGGAAGCTTTAAGAAAGTGGCAGTGGGCAGGGCATATTGCTCGCAGAACAGATGGTCAATGGGGCTGAAAGGTTCTGGAGTGGTGACCACGTACCGGAAAAAGCAGCTTTGGAAGGCCACACACAAGGTAGACCGATGACCTGGTGAGGTTCAAGAGAATCCGGTGGATGCGAGGATATGCGCACTGGACTGGCCATTGTGGTGACACATGAGGGAGGCAATGTCCAGCAATGGACGACTTTCAGCTATAATGAGGATGATGATAACAACAATCTAAAGTCAAGCATTGGGCAGTTGCCCGGACCAGACATAACACTCATCTGGTCATTACATCCACCCTTTTCTAAAGAGGTTTGCGGAACTTTACCTGTTCTGCATCCTTCTAAAGCCACATTTTAACATATTTCAGATTTTAGTTATTAAATTATAACGATCTGCAAGATGGGTTAAAACAATAGGATGTTTATCTACCGCCATTAGTGTATGTATATACTACCGTGTTTAGGCAAGCCAAGCAAATACAGGGTTAACGTTCAGCCGAGCTTAAACTTCCTCAAGTCAACAAGCTGTACATGAAACTAATCGAACGCGGTTTCCTTGCAAACTGTTATTGAAGTCAATATTGGGAGCTTGATGGAGCGTAGTTCTACCGTTGTAGGTACGCATCGTAGCAATTACTAGTTCTAACACTGTTGTATCTCGGCGAGCTAAATAAGCGAAAAGCAGGGATGTTACAGAGGTCTGGGTCTGATGATTCCGATAAGCCAGAGATCCCGATTGATTGATTGTGGGTTTGATCATCCGAAATGACTCGTGTTATGGAGCCGGCAGTTTATAATCAACCTGCAGCTATTTCTGATGCCCCGAGTATAGTCAGCTTCGTAGCTCGTTTGAAAAAATGACTTATCGAGCAAGCTTTTTATTGCTAATTCTAACTAATTTAAGATGATCTAAACTTAGACATTTATTGCGACCTTTCTTTTGATTTAATTATTTTTGTGTGATTTGACTTCAATTTTTTAATTAGTCTTTGTTTTTATTTTTTATTACTTATCTACATTGTGCTCACTCATTAGAAGCGACATGAAATATGTAACCAAGATTATATGTAACTCTATGATTTAAAAGAGTGTCCAAGGAGTTTCTTGCACGGTCTTCTCCATAGAGATCTACGCTTTGGAACGTGCAGCTAAATTAAAGTGAAGCTAAATTGCTTCACTTTTTTTTTACTGACCGACATTTGACTATTCAAAAGTGCCTGTAAATGGTCTATTTAAAATAAATGCTTTTGATTTGATTTATTTGTTTCTTTGTTTGGTTTGTTTTTTTTTTCCGGTGGGAAAATCATCTTATGACATCCCCCGCTCTTAGGCGAGGCGGGAGATAGTGTCAGACTTTTACTGACTAAAAACCCACTCCTGTTCCTTCGTTGCCTTTCGTACCGGGGCCGAGTCTTCCTTTCAGAATCAGACCCTTGGCCCCAGTAGGCTTCGACCCTTGACGTCGCCTTGAGGCGCACGTGGAACAGTACGCGCCGTCGTCGACTTGGGCTCGGTCCGGACGGTTACGGGAGGGTCGGACGGCGAGCCACCCAGTACTCGTCGTCCGCAAGCCCGCGTCTACGGTGGCCCGAAATCGGAATCGGAGTCCCGGCGGCGGTTGGGGCGTGAGGACCGGTGCCTCACGCGATCGCGCCTCCTTTGCTAGCATTACTGCTTCGCAGAAGGAGACGACCGCCTGCCACTCCTCCTCGCTCCGTACCATGGCCTGAACCAAGGCCCGGCGCGAGAGATCGCCGCCGCCGATTGCCCCCAAGAGGACACGGCGTTGCTCTGCCCAAGCGGGGCACACCTGTACTGTATGCTCCACCGTGTCCTCCGGGCGGTCTACGCAATGGTAACACCCGGGCGTTTCTTCCGCGCGGATTGTTTGGTTTGGTTAATTTTTTTATTTTTTGGGTACTGATTCTATTTCTGGCATTCTCAATGATCACAGCGGGCAGCTAACGTAATTCATTTCCTGTATTTCTGTTCCCAAGTCGTATCCGTCTTTCGGGAAAAGGAATTTAAAAAATATATTTTATGTATTGCCTTTCATTGTGAATCTATTAACAGCCGTACAACCACGATAAAGAGGAAAAAACAAAACAAATTACAGATTCATTCTCCGAGCATTACAGAATAATTTTCCTGTACACTGGAATTTAAATTCTTTTATTTGGTTTCAGGAAATGCTTTTTAGGTATACAAAATAATTTGCAAGAACATTTTCTTTGTGAGTACAGTTTATGGGGAAAACATTATTCTTAGGGTGGAATTCACCACATTCAGTACCATAAGACAGTGACTTTCTGAAACCTACTCCTCGGTAACGGCTAGATCAATAGATTTGAAAAAAAACATTTATTATAAATTCATGTACAACATTATCAACATTATTTTTTCACATGACTAATACTTTTGCCAAAAAAAAAATTAACAACATGATATTTTTTCACTTGTTTTCCCTACTCCTTTCAAACGGCTTTGATCTTTAGAAATATGTTTACACAAAAAAAAAAACTGGTTAAGTGTTCTTCAGAATATACATAGCATATGTAAATCAATCAATATTTCGCAAAGAAAATGGACTGGAGTCTGGACATGGAGTACGAGTATGTGTCCATTTAACTCCGACCAGATGTTCAATGGACTTTACGCCTTAATGGAAAACTTTACCATACTTTAAGTATCTGGTCAGACAGGCAGGGCGGTGCGGAGAGCGGTACGAGTGCTGGAACGCGCGCGGTTGTGCCTGACCTCAGTCGAGCCATCATAACAACGCGCGCGGTTAGCTCAAAATAGTTTGAGATCGGAGCTGGTTGCTGTTCGCCGCTAACCGCGGTCACTTATGAACGAGCTTGGCTTGAGTAACCTTCATACTAAAGTAAACACTATAAGTAAGATGTCAAATTATAAAAACGGTCAAAGGCCTTTAAGCTCGCTCACAAAGACGATTTCATTTCAATGCATTGTAGCAGTCTAATATAATATAATAGCTCGCTTTTGAAAACGAAAAATCCTTCGCATTCCTATATCGATGGAAGGCTTTGTTGCCCATTGTCCTTGGCCATGTCCACTGAAGAGGGCCACAGAATAAAATTGTGTTCCAAATACAATTTTAAAACGAAAGTCCACGAGACCTGAGAAACAGACTGCTGTCGAATACTAATTCGTACAATAAATCTGTTATTAAGTCAGTCTCTGTCCGAAGAGTGTGACATATTTGATTTTTCAGTAAATATTACAGTGCACAAGCGTGTGTGTGAAAACAGGAGTACTCTCTATTCTCTTACTCTCATAGTCCAATGGGGTGGCAATAAGACACGACCGAAGAGAGATCTGGTGCAGGACCTCTGGCTTTACGTGCTTTCCGAGGCCCAGGGGTACATCATCAACATTCAAACTCTAGACTGCTACAGAGTACCTAATTCTTAACAGACAAACCCAATAGCACTTTTAACTAGACCCAAAATTCAAACCAAGGACCCCACGCTTAACAATCAAGTTTTAGGCTATGAGACCAACGATGGAGTTTTCTATAATATTTCTTTGTACGAGTTGAACTCCTCAAGGACTTATTTATTTCAGGTAAAATGAATACATAAAACACTTAACTAATTAAAGCTATATATACACTAAAATCAAAAACTACTAGCTAAAATATGGCGTCATAAAACTCCTTGTGTGAAGTGTGCCCAAAAGGCTGGCGGCATGGCCACGTTATATGGCAATGCTTAATCTCTGACCGAGGTAAAAGCCAGCCCTTGGGTCATGCGAAATGTCTAATAAGCGTTTAGATAATTCTTTGAACAGCTTATGAGCCTTCGGACCCCACGGCTCAAGAGTTTTTTCACAAACGGCTCAAAAATATAACTGCCGACGAGTTGAATAGATTTATTTTTAGTGTAAAGAGAACCGTAGAAATAGCTTTTGTGGTCCAATATCGGATAAAGAAGTTATTTACGAAGGTTCAGTACAATATCCTTCCGTCGTAATGGCCATGTTCCCGGAAGATCGCACTGTCCCAAATAGGCAATTAACATAAACCATCCTAAATGTTACGGTTTCGAGAGCAGTCGAGCGTTCATGAGACACAAGAGATTTAGTGAAGACTAGCTGTTGCCCGCAACTTCGTCCGCGTTAAGTTCGTAAAACTGTACAATCACCCTGTGCTTGCAATTCATTCCGAAAGCATCGCAATAATTTATTGTACTTTAACATAAAACGGTTAAAGGTAAAAATATCCGAATTGAGAACCTCCTCCCTTTTAGAAGTCGGTTAAAAACGCAAATTACCTTCAGGAAACATGTTATGTACTCGTCCAGATCCAGATGTATGACCGTCACTGAATAGAAAGAGCATGTATGGGTCGTAGCAGTTGTCATTTCTGCCTACCCCAAGGGAAAAGGCATATTTATGCATGGGCATATGTATGTTTCTGGTTTATGTTCTGGTAAAACAACATTGTATGATTTTAACCCCTCGCCACAGTGAGCACGCCACAATCAAATCGCAGCGGTAATGCCTGTCTTTGAGAAGTGTCTACAGAGGCGTCACGGCATCCTCTTTTTGTGCAGGACTCACCGGTTGTGAGTGTTTCGGAAGGTATCTGTGTCGAATTCAGCGGGAAGAAACACTCGGGTCTCACCATTGTACGAATCGCCCGGAGAATACGATGGAGCATACGGTGGAAGTCAGTCCCGCTTGGTCGGAGAGCTGGCACCGCCTTGTCCTTATGGGGGCGATTGGTGGAGAAAATGACAACCAGTAGCCTCCTTCAGTGAAGCACTACGATCAAAGAAGGTGGCTGAAACTATGAGGGATAGGACATCCTGACTCCTCAGCGGTCGCTGCAAGGGACGCTCCGGGTGTTGAAAGCCGCAAGATAATTCCCAGCCATTGCAAACACGGGATTGCGGTGGTGCTGTCCGGCCGTCTGGTCAAAGCAGTCCTGAATCGACGGCGCGTAGTATTCTACGCGCGACTCAAAGAGATTTCAGCAAATGGATAGGGCCCTCTAGGGCCGATGTCTGCTAGGGCTGCAAGATTGATCGAAAGAATTATCTCCCATAAGAATTTTCACCTCAATAACTTTTCACTGAAGAGTTTAAGCAGTTAGACAGCTTTGATAGAGGTAAACGAAGGAGCATAATCGGGACACCGACCTTCAGCTGGATAACGTGCACTGATAGTGAAAAGCCTTAAGTGAATCCCAAAACTACCATCATCATCCGGCAGGCATTAAGTCCGCCGCTGTACATTTGTGCATAAAGGATTAAATAAATAAATCATCAACTATCTTCTTCCACAACAGTACTTATGAAGAATTTTCGAGAGCATGCTTGCATTGATTATTGCAGTTTGATCATTTTAAGCGTTAGAATTACTTGTTCATTTACCTAGGATATTTTGGTGTGTATTTAATTGATATCCCCGTATATAAGACAAATGTTTTTTCCATAGTGGGAACTACCTTATGAAGAGTCTCCAACTTATGAATGAACTACGGCGAAACCTTGTGCGCGTGTATCCCCGTTCAATCGAACTCGCATATTGATGGCCAAACTCAGAAATTACTGACACCGATTGCCTCTATGAGGACACGGCAGTTCACTCAAGATGGATAGACCTCCACCGCATGCTACACCGAGTCCTCCAGGCGATTCACAAAATGGTAATATCAGGGTACTTTCAACCGAACCCAGAACAGAAACCGTTCGAAACACCCACAACAGTCCTGAGCTTATCCATAAAACAATGAAATTACGGTTAACAAATGTAGCAGCTGATAAGTGTTATCCCTGAGACTGGCCTCCCTTAGAGGGTTGTTCCAGTCTGAGATACATTATACGTTGTCGAACTGTGATCAGAAAAACACATTCGATCCCGTTTTATAGGAAGCAGTGACAGTAAATAATAAAACATACCATTATTAATCCGCAAGGTGCCATCATGCCGGAGGACACAGTGGAGATGTGCCCTGCAAGGGCGGAGCACCGCCGTGTCCTCGTGGAGGTAATCGGCGTCAGTGACCTCTCGCGCCGGGCTCTGATCCAGAGCGAGGAGTAATGGCAGGCGTTCGCCTCCTTCTGCAAAGCCTTAATGCTAGCGAAGGCGGAGGCCGCACGCATTAGGGAACGAACGGCTTCACGCCGAGCCGAGATTCCGACCCCGACTACCAATCACGGTAGACGCGGGCTTCCGGACGTCGAGCAATGGGTAGCTAGCCGTCCTGTAGTTGACCGGATCGAGCCCAATCCTCAACAGCGCGTAGTGATAGACAGGTGTAGTTTTAGTCAGTAAAAGATTGACACGTCCTCCCGCTCCAACCAGAGCGGGAGAAGTCATTGTATGATTTCCACCCTTAAAAAAAGAAAAAAGGTGCCATCATCATCATTATTATTTCAGCCGAAAGACGTCCACTGCTGGTCATAAACCTCCCAAGTGTCGCTATAATGACCGGTCCTGTGAGTCTCTCATCCATCAGATTCCCGCGACCCTCACCAGGTCATCGGTCCACCTGGGGACCATCCAACGCAAAGTACCCTGTAACCCCTTCCGAAAATGTGGCCGTGTTATTTTAAAGTGAATAATTAAATACATATAGGTATTTACTTTTATCGTCTTTGGATGGTATCCCTTGAATAATCACGGTCAATTAGCTTGCTACAATAATGGGAAAAAAATAATAAAAATAAGCAGTAGGATTGTTAAAAATGCCTCCGTCTTACACCAGTTTAACCATAACTGTAAACGTGGGCGATGGCCATTCTTCTGCCACTCAGAAAATTACGTAAAATACGCAATGTCATCTATCAAATTTAATATGAAGTTCAACCGTCATTGTCATCATTATTTCTACTTTGAGTCTTTAGATGGCGTTGCGAGTATCTGAATTGCTTATGGTGTCATATTTTACTTCTTGAAAACTTTGATTTCATACCGTTTGTCTTTCATATGCTTTGTTTCATTGCGATGAAACAAAGCCTAAGTAAGATAATTATCAAGTTCCACACAATTTAAATGTATAAAAGTTATCTACATCGATTTCTAAAATTAATAATACGCACTTCACTAAAAATTTCTACAGATATATTATATACGTAGATTTACAAAAAAAAAATTGTAAGCATGCAAAAATGTATAAAAAAATCTTATTCACGATGACAAAATAGAACAAAAATTTCTCCTAAGAGAGCCGTATGGGATTTGAACCACCTTCACATTACATGAAAGTCTAGTTACGAAACCACTGTGCTGCGGTCTTCGATGAAAAAATTATAAAATAGACGTTCTTATATAAACGTCATAATTGACTGGTTGGCTCCCTAACGATGATGGCGTGATGATTTTCGTTTTAGAAGTTAAATTTGCAGCTAAATGGAATAATGTAACATTATAGTACGTGATTTTACTCGTCGCTTTGATTTTATTATGTGTTTTGATTAGTTTTTACAAAATATTTAGAAGATATCGAATAGAAATGTCAATTTTATTTTGAAAAAATGGTAAAAGTCATTTTAATACAAAAAAATAAGACAAAATAATGTCAAATTTTTTAACTGTAGCTGGGAATTGAACTCGCGGCAAATGTCGTTCAATACCTACATTTTGGATTATTGCTCACCCCACATAGCAAATAGCGTGATAGTTTATAGCTTATCAGTTGCCCTGACCTATAAGGATTATGCATGCAAAATTTGAACAGGATCGGTTCAGTAGTTTTTGCGCCAATTAATACCATCACAAAAGAATTTTACTGTTTTATTATATGTATAGATATAACATTCAAGCTTGGCGCTTTATGTATCTTAAGTTCCACGAATTTTACGAAAACCATGCTGAGTGTAGACTTATCTAAGTCAACTCAAAGTAACAAAAAACATATTGTTAAAGTTATACCATTACTATTTTTGTACCTCTTTACGTATATGTAATGAATGGTTTATTGTTATTTATGTTTTTGGTTTGTTTATTCAGTGATTTTAAGTATATAATATGTAATCCTTGCTGGCCGGTCAATGTCTCACCGTCGACGACGGCTGGTGCTGAAAATCAGCGCTGAAACTCTATCTTACACGACAGAAGTAGGTAGGTATAAGGAAGGTAAGTTTGTTCGGAACGCTCAGTGCTTGAGTCCGACTATTTGTTTTCATAAACAGCCTGCAACTGCCAACTGTTTTCATAAACAATTCAATTTCCGAATCGTGTCTCAAAGATTTTTACGAATTGCAAAAAAGTTTTTTTTTTTTGTTAACTTACCAGTTTGATTTTTTAACAGTTTCAAGGGACCGCAGACCTCTGTATATGATTATGATTTCAACTCGATACCTCCACGCAAACCCTAGATAAAGGGACTTGGCACACACAGACGGACTGACGGACCACAAAGTAAGTAAGGGTTCTGTTTTTTCCTTTTCAGGTACGCAACCCCAAAAAGTAGCAGTATATTTTTCTAAAAGTTGTCCACTCGGTTTCTTTATTTTGAAGGCATTTTATTTTTCTTTTTATTAAAAAAGCTTTCTCGTAAATTAAATCATATTAGGTAGTCGACGACACTGATAAAGGAGTTCTGCAGTCCAGCATTGAAGTTCCTGTGCCAAGTAACAACTATTAAGTTCCAAATAGAACATTTATCATTGAAAAGTTTACTAAGACAAAACTGATTTCATCGCATCGCTTGAATTTATGGCATTCACTTCGGTTTAGTTTAAACTGATCCATTGAATAATGACCAGCTTAACATAAAACTCGGTCAGCCTCCATTCTGCTTCGAAGGAAAGCTCATGATAGAATTCGGATGACCTCTATTAGTATTTCAATCGCTAAACTATTGAAAACAGTGGTTATTTATTTTAATGGTTTCATTCTAAATTTCGCCACTCCGGAACCTTTCGGCGCCATCGATTATCTTTTCTGCGAGCAATGTGCCCTACCCACTGCCACTTAAATTAAGCGATCCTTCGGGATGAACCTGCAGACATCTTTATTCCTGATTCGATCACGCAAAGATAATCCAAGCGTCGCCCTTTCGATTGCCCTTTGGGTGGCTTCAAGCCACCTAACGGAAGACAACGTTGGAAGGCCTCGCACAAGGTAAACCGATGACTAGAGGCCCAAGTCTGCTATTTTTATAAATACGTCATTCCAACACGATCCTATTGTCATTTGGCGAAAAGTTCGTAATCTGCTAATTCATAATTATCGATCATTGATCGGTCCATGCTCTCGTACTAGAGTTGTGGTAGAATGACAATATCGAGCTTTTTAAAAGCAACGACTGCACAATGAGGTTCTAATGGTAGGATTGATCAAAGGAACTGTCGAAATTTAAGCAGATTACCGCATACGCCAGATATTCATTTGTCGGTATGTACTAAATTACCACTTCTTTCAACGCCATTATATTAGTAGATTAACAAACTTGTCAAAATCAACAATTATTACAATAAAATAAAAAATAATAATAATAATAACCCTACACTAATTACAACTAAAATATGGCGTCAAAAAACTTTAAAGTTAAATACTTTTACACGTAATTTATCGTGAAAATAATTACTGTGAAACTATTAGATTACCTAGGTTAACATACTTTTTCTGATTTTTGCTGATTTTATTTTTGTTTACACAGAGCCATCTTTTGAACGAACGAAGGCACATCAGAGCCTTATTAATAAAATAAAAATCACCACGCAAATATGAATTCAGGAAAGCAGTTGTTAAAAATCGCTTACAATGAAATTAGTTCCGCTCGATAAAACGTTCTGTATAAAATGGGTTTTTAAAATGGTTGCTACAGAAAAAGCATTTCCACTTTCTTCAATTTCAGTGGGTTCAAATGGATAACTTTATGAACGTTGTTATTCTGATGACGCCAATATTAACTTTTTTATCATTTTAAATAAAATATGTTTTGGATTCAAAAAATCCTTTATTTTAACACTAGGTACTGCCAATGGCTTCGCTGGCGTGAAAGTAGAAAATTGTCTCAAGGGAACATATTCCCGGAATAAAAAGTATTCTATGTGCTATTCCAGGACATTGTCTACTTATGTGCAGAATTTCATCTAAATCCGTTCAGCTGTTCAAGCGTCAAGAAGCAACAAACATACACACTCACAAACTTTCACTTTTATAATATTAGTGTTATTGAAAGAATCTAATATTTATACTTATATAACGAAAAGCCTCGCTATTTAAACATTATGAAAATTAAAACAAGTTTTCAATGAAAATAATTTTTATAGCGCGGTATATACCTACATGTAAAAAACGTAACGTAAAAAGTACGTTCTTGTAGGCAAGCGATATCCATTCAGTGCTACGAGCGTAGCTCACGTAGCGGCCGTGTAGGCTCTCTACGTCGTAGCAATGGTTCAACACAATTTGTAAGTTCTCATTTAAACTATTTTTAATGAGAAATTATAATAATTCAAAACCATTGCTAGGACGTATTAACGCGAATGGAGTATAGACTCCATTCGCGTTAAGATTAGACATTTTTACTGTCCGTTCGAACCATTTTGACTTTTATTGCGTTGGTGGCACGATAAATGGAGCTGCAGTAAATAGTTGATAATGTAACCACTTTCAGCATTTAAGAGGGTCCTTTTCCACTCGCATAAAGTCAACATCGAGCATGATTTCAAAGCTTGTTACTTCATCAACGCAATCCGACGCGATGTTTGATGAAAAGGCAACGCTAAAAACGAAAGATAAGGCCTGAAAACTCTGTTAGCATTCGGTAATTCCGTGATTTACTCGAATATTTCACAAAACTTGTTCCAGGAAATACGTGTTTTTTTAAACCCTTAAAAGTTTTTGAAAAAAATTGTTTTCATTCAGAATCTTGATTAAATTTGCAATGCTAGGCAAGGCAATTGTTATATTATTTTTTTACTTTTAATTTTTTTTTTGTATATTATGAAGTGTCAAAGTTCATACAAAATAGCAGATTTTCAATTCTTTACTGGATTAGTTGTACATTAATTTACCAATTGATTTCAATAGAAGCCTAGATAAATATCCACAAGATAATGTGTTCCCAAAATATCAAATAAAAATTGTGTAATAACGTCATAATCGCGTAAGAGCGGTTGTATGAAAAACAGTGAAAACGTATGTCGAATTGCATGCCCTTGGAATAGAACTCAAAATCGGTTGAACGGAACAGTAAAATGTATTGTTTAAATATCTAATTTTAACGCGAATAGAGTATACGTAATTTATAAACCTAAGTACCAAGGCAGCTTTGTAATACTATTAACTCGTCAGTCCAACTCGTCGGCTCATTACTTAATGTTTCAAATGTTCTCTCTTAAATTATGTACACGTGACTATGTGTACTCCCTTGGGGATACCTCTGTTATTAAATTATATTCCATCGTTTTAGTGGTGTTTATGTGATACATTATTTATAGAATTAAAGAGCATTAACCGCTCAGAGGCTGCGAAATCATATAATGACTGACAGATTTAACAGATGTGCCATAGTCTTCCTTTCAGATTCAGACCCTTTGCCCCAGTAGACTTCGTCCCTGCTGGACCTCTAAGGTTGCTAACATCTCCTTGAGGCATGCGTGGAACACTATACGCCGTCGACGACTTTGGCTCGGTCCGGACGGTTTTTGGACGGTTGGATGGCGAGCTACCGATTGCTCACCATACGCAAGCTTGCGCCTATGGTGGCCGGAAATTGGGATCTGAATCCCGGCGGCTAAGGCGCGGGGGCCATTGCCTCGCGCATGCACATGCGACCTCCTCCTTTGCTAGCATTACTGCTTCGCAGAAGGATGCAACGGCCTGCCACTCCTCCTCGCTCCGGACCATGGCCTGTACCAAGGCCCGGCGCGAGAGATCGTTGCCACCGATCGCCCCCACAAGGACATGGCAGTGCTCTGCCCAGGTGGGGCACACATCTACCGTATGCTCCACCGTATACTCCGGACGATCCACACAATGATGACATATGGGCGTTTCTTCCGCACGAAACCGGTGCAGGAACCTCCGACCCTACCATGTCCGGTGAGGACCTGCATCATGTGGAAGGTATTTAATATAAGTGTTGCCATTCCAACCACTCCTCAAAGAGGGGATTTAATGCCCTTTGCGTTTTAGGATCACAATCTTTAAAAAAAGTCCCTAGGCCCTAGCAAGAATCGCCCAGGCTAAAATCTCATTGAAGAATTTGTGGAAATACCACGCGCCGTTGACGACTCAGACTTCGTCCTTACCGGGCCGGCTAGATGACGAGCTACCCATTGCTCTTCGTCCGCATTAACGTTTCGTAAAAGAAGGTGACTGTTTCTTATTCTCTCTCACACTCTCACCTCGCCTCATCACATAAAGAATTTTACTTACATCGTCCGAATGACTTCACAAACACTCACATCAACTCTTGACCTCAAGTGCAATACCACTATAAAATGGAACTGCAACAAACATTAACGTTAACTATACTTAAGTAGCTCAAAGTCAAAAGCACGTACCTACTTATAAAAGCTATTCCGTGGCAAGAGTCGTCTCTTTGATCTCCGACCGCCTCAAGCGACTCAGAGCCGCTCAC
Source organism: Mythimna vitellina (assembly GCA_949316375.1). Lineage (NCBI taxonomy): Eukaryota > Metazoa > Arthropoda > Insecta > Lepidoptera > Noctuidae > Mythimna > Mythimna vitellina. The sequence continues at coordinate 6,480,107 of OX438703.1, read as the reverse complement.
ACCCGCTTCACGACGCGCTATACTAGGTGACACACATGAAAATGTGTAAGCTTTAACATAATGAGTAGGAATAACTTTATCCAATTGTTTAAAAAACTTTGAAACCTGTACAAATTTCATTAGGAATTAAATTAATATTTCAAAAGGGCAAAACTGAAAACTTCTTAGAATTTTAACATTCAGCTGCATTGTGATCGACACCGTTTGACGATCGATCTGTAGTAGTCATCTCCGAGAGTCTGCGACGGCATGATGGCTTTTTTTTTAAGAGTAGTACATTTGTTACCTCACGCGTACACTCTTTCGCTAGCTTCGCAGAAGGAGGCGACCGCCTGCCATTATTCCTCGCTCCAGACCATAGCCTGAACCAGAGCCCGGCGCGATACGTCGCAGCCGATAAGATCATACATTTAAAACTATAAAAAATAATAAATCTTCACATAAAAAATTACCTACTTTTCTACTAACAAAATTTATAAATTAGAAACCTTTTAATTCGAAGTTATTTTTATCTTATCATGTCAACATTCAAAATTAATTAAAAACAGTAACGTCAAACAAATACAAGAACAATGTCAAAGCTAGAAAATATATGTCAAAATTAGACCGATTGCCTCCACGAGGACAAGATGGTGCTCCAGCAAGTGGGGCTTGCCTCCACTGTATGCTCCACCGTGTCATCCGGGCACAGCATGATGACTGATAGCACATTGCGTGATGTACACATCTCGAGTCTGCAAACCGGTTTAGATGAAATTTAGATGAAGTTGTAAACGTATAGTCAGCGTTTGCTTAACTGTACCATTGTATAACATTATCATCATCATCATTTCATTGGTCGAGCGAGGTGTGTCGGATTTTTACTGGCTAAAACCAACATGTAACGTCGTCGACGGTGCGTACTGTTCCACGCTCGCCTCAAGGAGATGTCAGCAAACCGTAAGGGCCCAGCAGGGTCGAAGCCTGCTGGGGCCAAGGGTCTGCTTCTGAAAGGAAGACTCGGCCCTGGTATGAAAGGCAACGAAGGAACAGGAGTGGGTTTTTAGTCAGTAAAAGTCTGACACACCCTCGCGTCCCGCCCAAGACCGGGGGATATCATTGGATGATTTTCTCACCGAAAAAAAAAACAATACCCTTTGCGTTTCAGAGCCACAGTAGCTGTTTCGACCATTACCACAGCAAATAAATTCCCCTATTATCTTTTAATTACTCTGAAAGTATTTATAAAACAAACACTCGGGCTTAGTGAACGATCGTGTATCATTGTTGCTTACATAGTGAGGTATTAACAGAATTTATTATAACTGGAGCATTCTTTTTTGCACAAAATGGTCTCTCGAGTGTTCCACTCTGAGGTATGCTACGTAATTATTCTGTCAGAACACGATTTTTTACAAGCAACTGTTTTTTACTAGTGTGAATAATATATGTATATATGTATGCATGTTATATAAATAAACAGAAAAAACAAAAAATACTCTATAGCATTAGGTTACCCTGTAAAGATAGATGTAAGTTGGAAAAATAAATCAATAAATAATAAATAGACTGAAAATAATCATAAAATAGCAAAATTTATTGCAATCACAAAATGTAACGTAGCCTTCTAAATAGCCTTCTTTCAAATTTTTTTCCACTATCTGTATCTTAGCTGTAAGTTTTCCGAAGATAGTGAAATTAAATAAATAGGAATATAATGTATGGAAACAGTCTATATATAATGTGTTTTTTTTTTTGTACGTTAATTAACGAATCATTTCATTACATAGCCTAATACACGCAATTATAAACAAAAATAATTTGACTGATTACAAAGTTACTGGTAGGCCTTCCGCAAGGTCAGACAGGTACATTCGTACCCTGGTCACGAGAGAGAGTGGATGTCGTGCGGTGTTCCGCAGGGATCGGTGCTAGGACCGCCCTTGTGGAGCATCGGGTATGACTACGTGCTGCGCGGCGATTAACCTTGACGGGGTTAGCGTAGTCTGCTACGCAGACGAAACGCTGGTTCAGGCAGGCGGCGGTCGAATTAGCGACACGCGGGGTTGCGATAGTCATTGATAGAGTACAGCAGTTGGGACTCGAGGTGGCGTTACACAAGTCCGAACCCTATGTCATATGTAAATGATGATAATGTTGATGTAATGAAGGTAACAATCTGAAAATCTATTAACCGACTGCGGACCCAGGAAAGCTGCTGTACAAACAATCTGGCCAAACGGGGCTTCCTCGATCCGTTTCAAACATAGTGCCGTGTGGAACCGCTTCACAGGACATACGTCACCCGCTATGCTGCCTGTCCTAAACAACCACCTGCACTTACAGGATTTACACGAAGCATATTACCGAGCTGAACATGTTCCCAAATATTATACAAGAAAAAATAATTTCAAGTTCATCGACACGAAAAAAGAAGTGAACATTACTATGATCAAATAACCTTAAACATACTAACGACAACAATATATTTTTCCTTTTAACGCTACGCTTTGAAATTTCTGGATCAAAAGAACACAACTTATTTATAAAAATCTGCTTTGACTTTTATGGCCCAAACGTACCAAAAATATACCGAGGAAAAATTCTTATTGACAGTTTCCTTAAAAGCGCCACACAAAATCGTATTTCGTACGTCACACTATTTCCCACGTAATAAGTATTATAAAAAAATCCCACCTTATAGTTTTCACGCTATTTTTGCCTTAAATAATAAATAGAATTCGAACTACTAAAAATTAAATGTTGGAAAATGACACATTTGTAAAACCATGTTGTGATATTGTGGAGCTTATTTTGATTGGCAATCACTAAACAAAACTATCAAGCATATTAAGATTGAATGAGGATATCCGCAGGAGAACCAAGGTCACCGACATAGCACGAAGAATCGCCAAACTTAAGTGGCAATGGGCAGGGCACATTGCTCGCAGAATGGATGACTGTTGGGGCCGAAAGGATCTGGGATGGCGACCAAGTATCGGAAAACGAAGCGTTGGAAGGCCTCCTACAAGGTGGACCGATGACCTGGTAACGGTTGCGGGAGTTCGATGGATGCGAGACGCACAGGTCCGTTCATTGTGACGGCACTTGGGGCAGGCCTATGTCTTGCAGCGAACGTCTTTCGGCTGAAATGATGATGATGATGATATTAAGATTACAAAAGACAAGTAAAAAGTCTACAAAATAAGCATCATGAATGAATGATGATAAAAGAAAGAAAGATAAAGTGTGGAGACTAAAAGTACGACATGAATAATTGCGAGACTTGGTATGAAAGTGTATATAAAGTCTTAAATAGTTTAGTCAATATTTAAGTTTTATGATAGATTTATATTGAAAACTTTAAAAAAACATTAGTATTTTTACGAAATTATAATCATTAAATTTTCCAAGAGTCTCAACCAAGTTGGAGGTAGATAAAAATATAGGTTAAAAAATAAAACTATCAAATGTTATGAAGGAGATAGGTTATTTTTTTTTTTTGTTTTTTCACTGATAAAAAAATAAACACCATTCTAAATCTCCAAACTTTTGAATAAAACTATTGTTGTGTACAGACACTGCAATAGTTTTAGTTTTATTTAAAAAAGAATTAGGAGCAGCATAAGCTGTAACACTTCGGACACTTAAGTGTATCCAGTTTCCGAACGTCGCCGAGAGCAACATGCATTATTCACATGTACCACACCAGCTCCATCTCTAGCCCCTTACAGCTCATCTGAACCCGATCAAACCTCCTCTACAGAGTAAGAACACGTTACATTTCTTATTCCTCCTCCTCCTCCCATGCTATTTGCTTGTTCATTTCCAATTGATTTCACAATCGGATTTGAATGTATAGCAGCTTTTTATTGTAAGTTTGCAAGCACTACAGCTTACTTGAATTGTATTTAAGTATGTTTAGTCACGGTAAACAACCGTGTAGCACCTACTCCTATCAAGATCGGAGACTCTACACTGGAAGTTGAAGACGGTTACTTTTATCTAAGACAAATGAAACGACTAGTCCGGACCGTAGAGGTTAAACCATATAAGGGTGGATACTCGCCGTACGTCGTGTTGTCCGATGCTAGAAAGAAGATTGCGGAATCAAGTCATGCAATCCCCGCGCATGCTTTCCAAATGCATCTCGTAAAATACAGAAAGGCTGGCTACACAACGCCTGTGATCCGGCTTTGTAGATTTAACATAACCAAATCTGAATCACCAATTAGCTTCTTTGCACGCTTCTACACCGAGTCTAAAGCTGCTAGATGGCATTTTGCAGCACCAGTCCATATATGACCGCATTACTCCACACACGATCGGACCTGTGCTTTGTATAACGTTAGAAGCTGTCCCAGTGTGAAGTACTACCAGACATTTTCAAGAACACCGAGTTTTCTAGCAGCTACCTTGGCTTTGGATTCAGTGAACCGCCCAAAGTCAAGGTCTGAGGAAATTTCTACTTCCAAAAGCTGAAGGAGGTCAAAGAGTATGAATAATCAGGAAAGGAATTGGTTAAAAAATTTAAGAGACCTATTTATACTTTACACATAATTTTAGGTCAAGGACAGACGAGAACTCTGTTCTACAAAGTATAGAAAAAAAAAATGGTTAAGAAAAATATGGTTGTAAGTCATCGTAGCTCTAAGGAAACAAACTTTCAGGCTAGCACCCATTCATATAGAGTATTTCTCCCAATTTCCTGCTTAGCTCCAACTTAAACCACTTCGATATTCAGAAAAAATAAATCTTTTGCAGTTAACTTGGTTCGATACTTGATATAAGGAGATGTGTTGGCGCGCGTCCAACTGGTGATACACACATCAGTATAAAATATAAAAGGCAAAGACCTGACTCACAACGCGCAGCCCAAACGTTTGCACAAAGGATTCTTTCATAATGTATATTTATTTATTAAAACTTATTGCACTTAACACTGTACAAAGGCGGACTTAATGCCTTAGGCATTTTCTACCAGTCGATTTTAGGGTGGTGCAGAAACATAACATGGTAGGTGCAACATGGCAAATGTACAAATAGAGAACTAATACAATAATAAATACATACTCATTTATGGTGTTCCAAAATTAACACAAGATTTGAATTAAATAGAAAACACAGTTGGCAGGAACCTTCAGATTGTGATTTTTTATTGATTCATAAACTAAAGGATGTCTGTAAATTAACGAAAGATTTTAATTTGCCGCCATTTATGCAGTAAAGTGTTGGCAACTCCAAAAAAAAATGTGTTTTCTATTTAATTCAAATCTTGTGTCAATTTTGGAATACCCTGTGCAAAATTAAAGCTTTAAAGTACCCTTTCAAGTAGACAGACGGACATAGGGCGACACTATAAGTTACACCCCACTAGACCCTATAAGTTACGATAAGCGCATTTATCGCATTGGATATAAAAAAAAAACTTTTAAGATAGATGTAAGATGAAGAAAATAAATAAATAATTGAGGATTCCTTGTTAGGACTAAGGAACTCTAAAAATTAAGAAAACAAAATAAAAATTGATGTTTATTTTTGTATCAACAACGTAGTGTTTCTAACGATTTGCACAATACTGTAGCGACAGTCGCGCTCCGTTCAAGTACAAGAAAACTAATGATGTGCCAACACAAGAAGTTGTTTGTGTTAGGTTTACACATGTTTTCACACATTGTTTGCTTCATAATAAACCCCTATAAATAAATTAAAGACGATGTGAGGTTTTCAGTTTCATTCTGGTTTGTATGAATTAAAACAAATCATTATAATATTTAATGTTCATTAATATACGTACCTACGACCAACCTTTGAAATATCAATTCAATGATTAAATTCCATATCACTGTACACTCATTGTAACATCCATGCAGCACCCACTTCTATCATGATCGGAGACTCTACACTCGAACTTGAGGACGACTACGTTTACTTGGGACAGACTGTCTAGTTGGTCGGTGTAGGTCTAACTTCGAAAAAGAGATCAATCGGCGAAACCGAATCGGCTAGGCAGCGTTCGGGAAGCTGCGGGGTATCTCCTCGTCCAATATACCACAGTGTCTCAAGACAAAAGTCTATGACCAATGCATGTTGCCAGTGATGACATATGGCTCCGATACGTGGTCGCTTACAATGTTTCTCATCACAAGGCTTAAAGTCACTCAAAGGAAAAAAGCAACGGAAAGGGCTATGCTCGGAGTTTCCTTGAGTGATCGCATCAGAAATGAGAATATCCGCAGGAGAACCAAGGTTACCAACATAGAAGAATCACCAAATTTAAGTGGCAGTAGGCAGGGCACATTGCTCGGAGAACAGATAGGCAATGAGGGCAAAAGGTTCTGAAATGGCGACCATGTACCGGAAGACGCAGCGTTGGAAGGCCTCCCACAAGGTGGACCGATGACCTGGTGAGGGTCGCGGGAATCCGATGGATTCCGGTTATGATAAGCGGTGGCAGTAACTGTCTATATTGATTACTAGCTGTTGCCCGCGACTTCGTCTGCGTTAAGTTCGTAAAACTGTACAATCACTCTGTGCTTGCAATTCATTCCGAAAGCATCGCAATAATTTATTGTACTTTAACATAAAACGGTTAAAGGTAAAAATATCCGAATTGAGAACCTCCTCCTTTTTTAGAAGTCGGTTAAAAACACAAATTACCTTCAGGAAACATGTTATGTACTCGTCCAGATCCAGATGTATGAACGTCAATGAATAGAAAGAGTATGGGTCGTAGCAGTTGTCATTTCTGCCTACCCCAAGGGAAAAGTCATTAGTTTATGTATGTTTCTGGTTTATGTTCTGGTAAAACAACATTGTATGATTTTAACCCCTCGCCACAGTTAGCACGCCACAATCAAATCGCAGCGGTAATGCCTGTCTTTGAGAAGTGTCTACAGAGGCGTCACGGCTTCCTCTTTTTGTGCAGGACTCACCGGTTGTGGGTGTTTCGGAAGGTATCTGTGTCGAATTCAGCGGGAAGAAACACTCGGGTCTCACCATTGTGCGAATCACCCGGAGAATACGATGGAGCATACGGTGGAAGTCAGTCCCGCTTGGTCGGAGAGCCGGCGCCGCCTTGTCCTTATGGGGGCGATTGGTGGAGAAAATGACAACCAGTAGCCTCCTTCAGTGACGCACTACGATCAAAGAAGGTGGCTGAAACTATGAGGGATAGGACATCCTGACTCCTCAGCGGTCGCTGCAAGGGACGCTCCGGGTGTTGGAAGCCGCAAGGCAATTCCCAGCCATTGCAAACACGGGATTGCGGTGGTGCTGTCCGGCCGTCTGGTCAAAGCAGTCCTGAATCGACGGCGCGTAGTATTCTACGCGCGACTCAAAGAGATTTCAGCAAATGGATAGGGCCCTCTAGGGCCGATGTCTGCTAGGGCTGCAAGATTGATCGAAAGAGTTATTTCCCACAACAATTTTCGCCTCAATAACTTTTCACTGAAGAGTTTAAGCAGTTAGACAGCTTTGATAGAGGTAAACGAAGGAGCATAATCGGGACACCGACCTTCAGCTGGATAACGTGCACTGATAGTGAAAAGCCTTAAGTGAATCCCAAAACTACCATCATCATCCGGCAGGCATTAAGTCCGCCGCTGTACATTTGTGCATAAAGGATTAAATAAATAAATAAATCATCAACAATCTTCTTCCACAACAGTACTTATGAAGAATTTGCGAGAGCATGCTTGCATTGATTATTGCAGTTTGATCATTTTAAGCGTTAGAATTACTTGTTCATTTACCTAGGATATTTTGGTGTGTATTTAATTGATATCCCCGTATATAAGACAATTGATTTTTCCATAGTGGGAACTACCTAAGAGTCTCCAACTTATGAATGAACTACGGCGAAAACTTGTGCGCGTGTATCCCCGTTCAATCGAACTCGCATATTGATGGCCAAACCGAGAAACTACTGACACCGATTGCCTCTATGAGGACACGGCAGTTCACTCAAGATGGATAGACCTCCACCGCATGCTACACCGAGTCCTCCAGGCGATTCACAAAATGGTAATATCAGGGTACTTTCAACCGAACCCAGAACAAAAACCGTTCGAAACACCCACAACAGTCCTGAGCTTATCCATAAAACAATGAAATTACGGTTAACAAATGTAGCAGCCGATAAGTGTTATCCCTGAGACTGGCCTCCCTTAGAGGGTTGTTCCAGTGTTGGTCACCACTCATTGCAAAGAGGTAACGTCCAGATATCGACGTAAGGCAGCAAGGAATCTGAGATACATTATACGTTGTCGAACTGTGATCAGAAAAACACATTCGATCCCGTTTTATATGAAGCAGTGACTGTAAATAATAAAACACACCATTATTAATCCGCAAGGTGCCATCATGCCGGAGGACACAGTGGAGATGTGCCCTGCAAGGGCGGAGCACCGCCGTGTCCTCGTGGAGGTAATCGGCGTCAGTGACCTCTCGCGCCGGGCTCTGATCCAGAGCGAGGAGTAATGGCAGGCGTTCGCCTCTATCTGCAAAGCCTTAATGCTAGCGAAGGCGGAGGCCGCACGCGTTAGGGAACGAACGGCCTCACGCCGAGCCGAGATTCCGACCCCGACTACCAATCACGGTAGACGCGGGCTTCCGGACGTCGAGCAATAGGTAGCTAGCCGTCCTGTAGTTGACCGGATCGAGCCCAATCCTCAACAGCGCGTAGTGATAGACACAGGTGTAGTTTTAGTCAGTAAAAGATTCTGACACTATCTCCCGCCCCGCCCAAGAGCGGAGGATGTCATAAGATGATTTTCCCACCGGAAAAAAAAAGTCAGTAAAAGATTGACACGTCCTCCCGCTCCAACCAGAGCGGGAGAAGTCATTGGATGATTTCCACCCTTAAAAAAAGAAAAAAGGTGCCATCATCATCATTATTATTTCAGCCGAAAGACGTCCACTGCTGGACATAAACCTCCCCAAGTGTCGCTACAATGACCGGTCCTGTGAGCCTCTCATCCATCGGATTCCCGCGACCCTCACCAGGTCATCGGTCCACTTGGGGACCATCCAACGCAAGGTACCCTGTAACCCCTTCCGAAAATGTGGCCGTGTTATTTTAAAGTGAATAATTAAATACATATAGGTATTTACTTTTATCGTCTTTGGATGGTATCCCTTGAATAATCACGGTCAATTAGCTTGCTACAATAATGGGAAAAAAATAATAAAAATAAGCAGTAGGATTGTTAAAAATGCCTTCGTCTTACACCAGTTTAACCATAACTGTAAACGTGGGCGATGGCCATTCTTCTGCCACTCAGAAAATTACGTAAAATACGCAATGCCATCTATCAAATTTAATATGAAGTTCAACCGTCATTGTCATCATTATTTCTACTTTGAGTCTTTAGATGGCGTTGCGAGTATCTGAATTGCTTATGGTGTCATATTTTACTTCTCGAAAACTTTGATTTCATACCGTTTGTCTTTCATATGACAACACTAAGTAAGACAATTATCAAGTTCCAATTCCAACAATTTAAATGTATAAAAGTTATCTACATCGATTTCTAAAATTAATAATACGCACTTCACTAAAAATTTCTACAGATATATTATATACGTAGATTTATAAAAAAAAAAATTGTAAGCATGCAAAAATATATAAAAAAATCTTATTCACGATGACAAAATAGAACAAAAATTTCTCCTAAGAGAGCCGTATGGGATTTGAACCACCTTAACATTACATGAAAGTCTAGTTACGAAACCACTGTGCTGCGGTCTTCGATGAATAAGCTATAAAATAGACGTTCTTATATAAACGTCATAATTGACTGGTTGGCTCCCTAACGATAATAGCGTGATGCTTTTCGTTTTAGAAGTTAAATTTGCAGCTAAATGGAATAATGTAACATTATAGTACGTGATTTTACTCGTCGCTTTGATTTTATTATGTGTTTTGATTAGTTTTTACAAAATATTTAGAAGATATCGAATAGAAATGTCAATTTTATTTTGAAAAAATGGTAAAAGTTATTTTAATATAAAAAAATAAGACAAAATAATGTCAAAATTTTTAACTGTAGCTGGGAATTGAACTCGCGGCAAATGTCGTACAATACCTACATTTTGGATTATTGCTCACCCCACATAGCAAATAGCGTGATAGTTTATAGCCTATCAGTTGCCCTGACCTATAAGGATTGTGTATGCAAAATTTGAACAGGATCGGTTCAGTAGTTTTTGCGCCAACTACTACCATCACAAAAGAATTTTACTGTTTTATTATAAATGTATAGATAATAAAATAGGAATATAATATTTCGAATTCTCATTTTTTTTCCCTTCAAAAATGTTGTTAAATTCTGAACAAAATTCTTGCTTGATCTTTTCTATAGATGTGATTAATAGTTTCTTGTACGCGTCATAAAACTGTAGATTGTTAAGCGATTACTGCACATTTTTCACCCTGTCAAATTATACGCGTCACGGCGGATGATATCAGCTGATAGCTTGATTTATGCATGTCATTGTGAAAAAAAAACGTTTGTAATGAGGGAGAAGATTGAAAGTGAAAGACGCTTGCGATCACAATTTTAATATTCTAATGGTTTCTTTATGCTGTACAAATCTAGCTAATGAGATTTTTTTAAGGTTTTGGAGGTAAGCGGAATAGGGTGTAAAGTCCCGCATACCTCCGTTAAAAAGGGAGGATCCTCCGACCAGACGGGTGTTATGTCTGGTGGGCAACTGCCCGATAGATGATTTCGGGCTGTTCTATATGTTCTAATCGCGGCGGAGAACTTTGATTGCGCGATGCAGGATTAGTTCCTATGTGACGACATAGATGTCGCTACTAGGTCTCTCTTACGATTTCTTCCACTCTACGATGGACCGAGAGGGGGTGTCAGACTTAAACTTACTAAAACCACAGCTATATCTTGTAGGCGCGCGTGGAACACTATGCGCCTTTATATGACGAGCGAATGGCGAGCTACCCATTGCTCGTGGTCCGAAAGCCCGCGCCTAAGGTGGACGGAAATCGCTCTGCGATTCCCGACGCCCGGGAAGGCTTCTATCGCGACGGCAGGGCTAAAGGATAAAAATTTAATTACCATAAAATCAGCACTGTAAGCCAAGACTACGCTTCTTAAACTACAAATCTTGGAATGAGAGAAAACACTGCAGCAGGCGTGTTAAGTGCCAAGTAAATATTCTAATTAGGGCGCTGGAGCGTGTTAGGGTTCCAAGCAAAAAGCTTGAGTAATGTTAATTTGGTACCGTCTGAAAGGATTAGACGTAGCGTTGGAAGGCCTCCTACAAGGTGGACCGATGACTTGGTAACGGTTGCGGGAGTCCGATGGACGCGAGACGCACAGGACTGTTCATTGTGGTGACACTTGGGGAAGGCCTATGTCCAGCAGTGGACGTCTTTGGGCTGAAATGATGATGATGAACATGATAAATATGATGAATAATAGGATGTTTTATACCTAAAAAAAAATAACCGACTTCACTAAAAAAGTAAAAACTTTTTACAAAAGAAAAATATCCGACTTCACTAAAAAAAACACTAAAAGTCGGTGTTAAATAAGAAACAAACAATACCGAGAAACACCGACTTCCGAAATTAAAGTTTTGATCCTTTAGTGTTTTTTTTTTTTGTTAAATGGGACCAATCCCGTAGCATATCCTTTAAAAGGGAAAAAAAATCTGCAAATCAGTCCATAAACGACGGAGTTCTGAGTTAACAAACATAAAAAACATACGACCGAATTCATAACGTCCTCCTTTTATTTGAAGTCGGTTAAAAAAAGGATATTTCGGACTTTTACTTATTAAAACCCACCTATGTCCTTTAGTTGACCTTGTCGTTCCAAGACCACGATATTTTTTATTAAAAAATCCCTTAGCCCCGTTTTCCTTGTGCTTATAATGTACCTGGTTACCTAAAGCTATAAAATAAAATAAAAAGCATTTATTTCAGGCAACTAATAGCACCCATACAACAATCACAAAACAGAACACACACACATAAGCAAATACATTTACACTATCGGACATAGTTAGCAACATGTCTGCTACAGCAATGTCCGATATGAGGGCAGTCAATTCTGCCAGCAATCATCGCCAGAACTGTATTGGAGCTGCCCCGCACCCTGCGCACCACGAACGCGCACCGCTTGCGCATGGTGGTGTGAAAATAGACGGTGCGCTTCCGCAAACATGCCCGCTTGCTATTATGCTATTTGACCTCAACACATAATAACGCTCTATTTTCTCGAGTCACTACGAAGTCATTTTCTTCGGTCATTTTCTCACAACCGCCAGTTAACTACGATCTAGCTAGCCAAACTAACGTGTAATACCTATAATGAACAAGACCAGACTTCATTAACCTGACTTTGTTTGCTAAGTGATCCTACTAGGGCCTTACGTAGGCAAAAAATCACAATAATTTCGTGCTAACTTTACGGAAAGAAAAATATTCACCATTTCTTCGCAATTAAAAAAAAAATGTTATATGTTTCGAAAAAAATAACTTTCAGTAAAATAATCCAATTTAAAGTAACAATTATATTTAGATATATTTTATTTATTTATTAATTTTGGAGTTTTATTTACACGAATAATTTTTATTACAAAAATGCTCAATTAACTAAACTTACGATAAAAACCCTAAACTAATTACAACTTACTAAAAACAAACTAAATTTTGGCATCAAAAAACTCTTCCACGTCGCTGTCGACTGGTAATGTGCCCAAAAGACTGGCGGCGTTACCCTCGTGGCTTTCACTGCGTCAGGAGGCGTCGAAGGCGCTGTCAGAGCTTCGCCCTCTGGCCGCGGAGTCCAGCCGGGGTCCAGCCGTTACAACGGACCCGTCGTTATGGTGCCTAACTAGGCTCGGTGGTTGTAGAGCAGATTGCTCTATGTGTATATGTTTGTGTGTACTGTAAGCACGTCACGACGCTATGTTACCACGCTGTATGGCATGCCTATCCCCTGTCCAAGGGGTCACGCGAAGTGTCAACAAGACATTTTGACAGATGTTTATACAACTTGTCAGCACTCGGACCCCCCCTCCCTATCCGAGAGCTTCAACTCCAAACGGTTCGAAAATATAACTTCCAACAAAATTATTATATTTCCGCCGCTTGAGGTTCTCCGTAGTCGCAGCGGAGAAGAGTTACACCACGACGAACAAGAAAGACGGGATGGCGCAAGAGTATTGACACAAATAACTTCCCAAACTAAAGGCCTACCCATCTTCCATGGGAGTAACGACATGCCTTCCGGTCTTGCCATCGTCGCGTGCCAGGCCATGAGGTTCCGATACGGCTGGAACGCCGACAGTGACAAGAGCGCGTCTGATAATGTCGTTAATTTTCGCGTGCCGCACTATACGACCCGCACTTCGACTGCAAGACAGACCGTGGTGTCCGAAGCTGTTGACAACTTCGCCATAGTGGAAGCGATGAGGAGAACAGCAGGGAGCGCCTAGACTTAAGCAGCAGGAAGCAGCGAGGCAGAAAGTATTATTATCGAGCAAGGTTCTCGCCTATGTTCGACGAAGTATATATAGCCCCATAGTCACTAGACGCGCGTAGTAGATATTTTAATCAGGTTTTCCTGAACTACTTTGCTGACCGGCTCATCCCATCGTCTTTAGATAAAACCAGGTTGTGCCTAGAGAATATACTCCTGGCATAAAAAGTATTATCTTATCTGCTGTTCCATTCGTGCAATGTATAGGTCCATTGAATTGTTAATCCGATGTACGTATTTGGATTTCTTCGCTGCGGCCAGCGTTGCGCTCAAGTCTTTTTTTTTACAGAATAGCACTGCTGGACATGGTCTAACCGTGTGCAAGTAAAAAACGTAAACACTCACACTAACCTTCGCCATTTTTTTTTAGGCTCGCGTTTGTCCACTATCTCACCTAAAAGTAAGCGATGATAATAATGATCAGACCACATCATTGATGAACTCTCTGACGATACCACAGACTATATCATATAATCACCAGTGCGCAAAAGACTACCTAATCCTCGTCGGTACAGTGACATTATGCGCTAACTACAGATGTTATTAGCTGTAGAGGAATCCTTCGTCATTACAAACCCTTACAGAGATCCTATTGATATTGCGCATTTGAGTGTTACTAGGAGGTACTATACATTATTCACCTAAATGTGTGTTCGGAATCTATTTCCCCAATACGGGTCTAATACTATGTCTATCCTGATGGTATTCCGATAACCACAATCTAGAGAGGATTGAATTGGGGTTGTTTATGACCTAGGGCAGGGATGGCGAACCTGTGGCACGCGTACCAGTGGTGGCCCATTTCTCTTTTATTTCATTATAGAAAAGATCGATAAAGAAATTCCGGTTGCAAATTAAGAATTACTGCCATCTAATTTTAATTTTTGTTTATTAAATCATTTAGAAGAATCGCCAAACTTAAGTGGCAATGAGCAGGGCATATTGCTCGCAGAACAGATGGCCGTTGGGGCCGAAAGGAGTGGCGACCGCATACCAGAAGACGCAGTGTTGGAAGGCCCCCTACAAGGTGGACCGATGACCTGGTGAAGGTTGCGGGAATCCGATGGATGCAAGACGCACAGGACCGTTCATTGTGGCGGCATTTGGGGGTGGCCTATGTCCAGCAGCTGACGTCTATCGGCTGAAATGATGAAATCATTAAGTCAAGATTCTTTGGACGCACTTCATGATATTTTTTTTTTTATAAAATCTTTGCACATCTATTCTAAAATTACACACAGTCCTCCTGAAATGACCAATGTCTTTTGGGTACATTACCAGTCGACAGCGATGCGAAGGAGTTTTTGGACGCCATACTTTAGATTACTTTTTTAGTAGTTATTTTTGTAAGATGGTTTTAATTATGTTAAGTTAAGCATATTAATGTATTACAATAGTACAGATACAACATTTAAAAGTAGAGTTACGTTTATTACAAATGTCGGCTAGTGGTTAAATAATATATTTTAATGGCACTTTCTTTAATGTTGACACAAGATTGACACAAGCAAAGGGTAAACAACAATATACATTGCCAGCCTAACGAGTTGATATTTATTAAATTATTTCCATAGATTTAGGCATTTCTAACTTCATTTTTAAAGGCATTTTTTAATAAACTAGCTGTTGCCCGCGACTTCGTCCGCGTTAACTTCGTAAAACTGTACAATCACTCTGTGCTTGCAATTCATTCCGAAAGCATCGCAATAATTTATTGTACTTTAACATAAAACGGTTAAAGGTAAAAATATCCGAATTGAGAACCTCCTCCTTTTTTAGAAGTCTGTTAAAAACGCAAATTACCTTCAGGAAACATGTTATGTACTCGTCCAGATCCAGATGTATGACCGTCACTGAATAGAAAGAGCATGTATGGGTCGTAGCAGTTGTCATTTCTGCCTACCCCAAGGGAAAAGGCATATGTATGCATGGACATATGTATGTTTCTGGTTTATGTTCTGGTAAAACAACATTGTATGATTTTAACCCCTCGCCACAGTAAGCACGCCACAATCAAATCGCAGCGGTAATGCCTGTCTTTGAGAAGTGTCTACAGAGGCGTCACGGCATCCTCTTTTTGTGCAGGACTCACCGGTTGTGGGTGTTTCGGAAGGTATATGTGTCGAATTCAGCGGGAAGAAACACTCGGGTCTCACCATTGTGCGAATCGCCCGGAGAATACGATGGAGCATACGGTGGAAATCAGTCCCGCTTGGTCGGAGAGCCGGCGCCGCCTTGTCCTTATGGGGGCGATTGGTGGAGAAAATGACAACCAGTAGCCTCCTTCAGTGAAGCACTACGATCAAAGAAGGTGGCTGAAACTATCAGGGATAGGACATCCTGACTCCTCAGCGGTCGCTGCAAGGGACGCTCCGGGTGTTGAAAGCCGCAAGGCAATTCCCAGTCATTGCAAATACGGGATTGCGGTGGTGCTGTCCGGCCGTCTGCTCAAAGCAGTCCTGAATCGACGGCGCGTAGTATTCTACGCGCGACTCAAAGAGATTTCAGCAAATGGATAGGGCCCTCTAGGGCCGATGTCTGCTAGGGCTGCAAGATTGATCGAAAAAGTTATCTCCCATAACAATTTTCGCCTCAATAACTTTTCACTGAAGAGTTTAAGCAGTTAGACAGCTTTGATAGAGGTAAACGAAGGAGCATAATCGGGAAACCGACCTTCAGCTGGATAACGTGCACTGATAGTGAAAAGCCTTAAGTGAATCCCAAAACTACCATCATCATCCGGCAGGCAAAAAGTCCGCCTTTGTACATTTGTGCATAAAGGATTAAATAAATAAATAAATCATCAACTATCTTCTTCCACAACAGTACTTATGAAGAATTTGCGAGAGCATGCTTGCATTGATTATTGCAGTTTGATCATTTTAAGCGTTAGAATTACTTGTTCATTTACCTAGGATATTTTGGTGTGTATTTAATTGATATCCCCGTATATAAGACAAATGTTTTTTCCATAGTAGGAACTACCTTATGAAGAGTCTCCAACTTATGAATGAACTACGGCGAAACCTTGTGCGCGTGTATCCCCGTTCAATCGAACTCGCATATTGATGGCCAAACCGAGAAATTACTGACACCGATTGCCTCTATGAGGACACGGCAGTTCACTCAAGATGGATAGACCTCCACCGCATGCTACACCGAGTCCTCCAGGCGATTCACAAAATGGTAATATCAGGGTACTTTCAACCGAACCCAGAACAGAAACCGTTAGAAACACCCACAACAGTCCTGAGCTTATGCATAAAACAATGAAATTACGGTTAACAAATGTAGCAGCCGATAAGTGTTATCCCTGAGACTGGCCTCCCTTAGAGGGTTGTTCCAGTGTTGGTCACCACTCATTGCAAAGAGGTAACGTCCAGATATCGACGTAAGGCTGCAAGGAATCTGAGATACATTATACGTTGTCGAACTGTGATCAGAAAAACACATTCGATCCCGTTTTATATGAAGCAGTGACTGTAAATAATAATACAAACACTTATTAATCCGCAAGGTGCCATCATGCCGGAGGACACAGTGGAGATGTGCCCTGCAAGGGCGGAGCACCGCCGTGTCCTCGTGGAGGTAATCGGCGTCAGTGACCTCTCGCGCCGGGCTCTGATCCAGAGCGAGGAGTAATGGCAGGCGGTCGCCTCCTTCTGCAAAGCCTTAATGCTAGCGAAGGCGGAGGCCGCACGCGTTAGGGAACGAACGGCCTCACGCCGAGCCGAGATTCCGACCCCGACTACCAATCACGGTAGACGCGGGCTTCCGAACGTCGAGCAATGGGTAGCTAGCCGTCCTGTAGTTGACCGGATCGAGCCCAATCCTCAACAGCGCGTAGTGATAGACACAGGTGTAGTTTTAGTCAGTAAAAGATTGACACGTCCTCCCGCTCCAACCAGAGCGGGAGAAGTCATTGGATGATTTCCACCCTTAAAAAAAGAAAAAAGGTGCCATCATCATCATTATTATTTCAGCCGAAAGACGTCCACTGCTGGACATAAACCTCCCCAAGTGTCGCTATAATGACCGGTCCTGTGAGTCTCTCATCCATCGGATTCCAGCGACCCTCACCAGGTCTTCGGTCCACCTGGGGACCATCCAACGCAAGGTACCCTGTAACCCCTTCCGAAAATATGGCCGTGTTATTTTAAAGTGAATAATTAAATACATATAGGTATTTACTTTTATCGTCTTTGGATGGTATCCCTTGAATAATCACGGTCAATTAGCTTGCTATAATAATGGGAAAAAAATAATAAAAATAAGCAGTAGGATTGTTAAAAATGCCTCCGTCTTACACCAGTTTAACCATAACTGTAAACGTGGGCGATGGCCATTCTTCTGCCACTCAGAAAATTACGTAAAATACGCAATGCCATCTATCAAATTTAATATGAAGTTCAACCGTCATTGTCATCATTATTTCTACTTTGAGTCTTTAGATGGCGTTGCGAGTATCTGAATTGCTTATGGTGTCATATTTTACTTCTCGAAAACTTTGATTTCATACCGTTTGTCTTTCATATGCTTTGTTTCATTGCGATGAAACAAAGCCTAAGTAAGATAATTATCAAGTTCCACACAATTTAAATGTATAAAAGTTATCTACATCGATTTCTAAAATTAATAATACGCACTTCACTAAAAATTTCTACAGATATATTATATACGTAGATTTATAAAAAAAAAATTGTAAGCATGCAAAAATATATAAAAAAATCTTATTCACGATGACAAAATAGAACAAAAATTTCTCCTAAGAGAGCCGTATGGGATTTGAACCACCTTCACATTACATGAAAGTCTAGTTACGAAACCACTGTGCTGCGGTCTTCAATGAATAAGCTATAAAATAGACGTTCTTATATAAACGTCATAATTGACTGGTTGGCTCCCTGACAATGATAGCGTGATGATTTTCGTTTTAGAAGTTAAATTTGCAGCTAAATGGAATAATGTAACATTATAGTACGTGATTTTACTCGTCGCTTTGATTTTATTATGTGTTTTGATTAGTTTTTACAAAATATTTAGAAGATATCGAATAGAAATGTCAATTTTATTTTGAAAAAATGGTAAAAGTTATTTTAATACAAAAAAATAAGACAAAATAATGTCAAAATTTTTAACTGTAGCTGGGAATTGAACTCGCGGCAAATGTCGTTCAATACCTACATTTTGGATTATTGCTCACCCCACATAGCAAATAGCGTGATAGTTTATAGCCTATCAGTTGCCCTGACCTATAAGGATTGTGTATGCAAAATTTGAACAGGATCGGTTCAGTAGTTTTTGCGCCAACTAATACCATCACAAAGAAATTTTACTGTTTTATTATATGTATAGATTATTACCCTAAAATACTGAAGTTATATTTAAATACAATAAGTTAATACAAAATAATTATTCGAAAAATAAAATGCAAAGAGAAAAAAAGAACTAGTAAAACCAAGATTTTAATTTTTTTCTTCTGCTATAAAATGAATTGATTCGGCTAATTTGTGTAACCATTTTGCGATTATTAGAAGAATTGCATGAAGATCATAAGTAGGCAGGAATTCTGGAAATGATTTGCTTTTAGATGAATTGCCTAATGTGACGTTTTTAGGCCCCCAGGTCTGCCAACCCTGAACTACGGCCTTGCTGCAGATTACGAAACAATAGATAAAAGTACAAACATTATGTTACAGGTAATCTTGTAAGATAAACTCAAAATATTTATGTAAGAACAATATTTCTAAAGGTTTAGGATCGTATTTAGGATCGTAAACAAGCTCCACATAATTACGTGTGTAGGCTGTTTATTGGCTCAGAAAATTATGAGTTTAATAACAACGCATAATTATGATGCCGTGATTATATAGAACCGTTGTTTATAATAAGAAAATGTGCCAAAATATTGTTTTGTTCAGCGAGATATTATTATAATGAGTCAAGTTGACGTAAACGAGATTATCGATGAATACAAATGCTTTATAATAATGATATTTTTTAAAGTAAAATTTGACTTTGATAGCGAGTTTGTGTTACACTTTTTAGTTATGGTATCACCACTAAAAAGTACCTCTCAGCCATACTTAAATACCTTATAGCCAGAGTGCATCTCATGACAATTCTAATAAAACCAAACACGGTTAGATTAAACTAATTTATTACAGAGTTCCGGTGCCTAACTTCAGGCTTCATCATCCGATCAGTTCGATATATTTCCCTTCTTCTTTCACTTCTTTCAGTCAGTCATCGACTACACGGATAAATAAAGCATTTTACTTGTTACGACAGTTCTGCTGTGATCCTATGAGGAGTTCTGTTCCATATCTTCGAAGATCATGATCAAATCATAATAATATTTCTATGGGACCATCTTGGAAGCATATCCATACAATCAAAAAAAAAAATTTAAAATCGGTCCACAATGGACCGAGAAATCGGTGAACATACATAAAAAAAAAAACACATTCAGCCGAACATAGAACGTCCTCCTTTTTGAAGTCGGTTAAAAACAACTTACAATTAAATACAAAAACAAAAACACAAAATATGTAAGTGGATTGTTCGTTACAAAACATACACCTTATTAGGAAAACAGTAAGTTGGTGTAGTTTGTAAGTACTTATAATTACTAAAATATCTTCGACTACCTATTTGCACAGCCCTTAGATATTCCCTTGCAGATGCACATCAGCCCATTGTTCAATTAATGGGCTGTCAATATTATCTACCATATGATAAACCTTAGAACAGTATTGGTGCTTGAACGTAGCATGCTCATCACAGACTTCCTAATAAATGATCGGCCCTTGTCACTGTTACATGACACCCTGCAATATGAGTTTCACAGCTGTCTAAATCTTTAGGAATCTTACACAATATAGCGTACGCTATTTGGATACCAAGAAACAGCCAGGCACGGTATTGGAAGATGCCACCGTGTTTAGAAACCAACTTGCACGCTTACCACAAGGAAGCTGTTAATGATTGCGATCTGCATTTTGCCAGGCGTTCGATATGCGGGTCGATTAATTTTCATTGTACCTTCAATAATTATATTTATTCTATCTTTGTACGGCCGCCGTAGGTGCGGGCTTGCGGACGACGAGCAATGGGTAACTCGCTTTCTGGCCGTCCGGTAAAGACGAAGCCCAAGTACAGATAGCAGCACGAATCTTGAGCTCTAAAGAGCAGGGATTCCTTTTGCGCATCGTATACATCGGCGAGCCAATCACTGTACAAGGATTGCACTCACCGCCCCCGCATCTCTTTTCATACCACTAAAGAGACCCGATATTTCACTCCTACGTATGTGAGAAATAAGGAGGTAACTATATGAATATATATTTATATTTACCTATATATCATATTAAAATGTCAAGATGGATAACGGTTATTTACTGTATATCAAAGTTCCTATGATTGAGATGTGTAAGGAAAGGGGTTTATGAAGAAAAGCACAGAAAGACAAGACTAAGTATTTATTTCAAATAGGCTTGTCAATTAATCGAATAACTAGTTGCTTGTTTCAAAACTAGGTCGTCGAGGAGGAGAACAAGCGAAGAAACTCGTCGGAAGCTTAATCATAGTATTTCATAGACACATTTTAACAATATCTATAGAATCAATACAATCAATAGCAATAATCAAGATATAATAATAAATAACTTACGTAGTCTTTGGTAGTCAGTGAAGATCTAGGGCTGGATAGCAAGTGCGAGACTTTACTAGAGACCAGTCATATTTATATAAAAGTGTTAACCTGTGGGTTGGCCGATGCCCGCTAGGGCCGACGGGAATTTCTGGATAGGAGATCCTACTCCTCGAACACAAAGAGTAATCAAAAAACACATATGTGTTTTTAGTCTGTAAGAGTCGGACACGCCCTCTCGCTCCATCCTCGAGCGAGAAAAGCCATTGGATGATTTCCCACCTCAAAAAATTAACTACTTTGAGATTAATATATGCTATAACGAGTAATATCTGTAAGGGTTACCCAGGATTGTTAAAAAGTTATAGATGATGTAGCTACGTAATGTACATAAATTGTATAAGACGAGATTGGTTTGCGCAGCTCGGTCCGGCTTCAGGCAACGGAATACATTATTCAGTGATTGGTATTCAGGACACCGCTGCCTACTTCCTCCTCCTCCATTCAATTGCCCACTGCTGAGCATCGTGATGCACCCTACCAAACTTATTGACTCTTGGTTTGTGGCGATGTTTGACCTGTTGTGTTAAATAGATTTACCGTTTTATTGAAACCACTATCTACTGCCAGCGGCTTTACCCGTATGTTCAAGCGTGAAGAATTAACAAACATACACACTTACGTGGACGGCAAGCAGAAGGTAGCTCGCCGTCCGGCTTTCGGATAACCGTCCGGACCCAGCTCGAGTCATCGACGGCGCGTAGTGTTTCACGTGTGCCTCAAATAGATGTCAGCAAACCGTAGGAGCCCTACAGGGTCAAAGCCTACTGGGGCAATGAGTTGTGTGAAAGAGAATCCCGGGGCCCTGGAACGAACGCAAAGAAGGAAAAGAGTGGGTTTTAATCAGTAAAAGTCTGATACGCCCCCTCTCGCTCCGCCCAAGTGCGGCACAAGTCATGATTACCCACTTAAAAAAATACTCAACAATTTTGCTGTATTGCCGTGATTGTGATGTGATGTAACCAGATTTTGTCAGTGATTTTGTCTGCGTGTAACTCGTAAAAGTACACGAATGCTACTACCACTACTTCAGTTCTTATAAAACACTCGATTCTCTAGGATATGCGTTAAAATTCCTGAATATTGCAACTTTTTTTAATGTTACAAACTAGTGCTTGACTGCGATCCCACCTGATGGTAAGTAGTGATGCAATCGTTGATGGTGGGGCTAGGTTATTAAGAACTACTTGTTTGTACATTTACTCTGCTAGGAAATAATTACAGCTTTCTCGCCTGATTTTATTTACCCATTTTATACAAATCTACAGCGAGGTGGCGCAGCCATTACAAAATGCACTACAAAGTTATTCCGACGAAGTTTCTGTACAGCGAAACTTTTAATTATTGATTTTGCAAATGGTTTTGTGCCAGTTTCGATAGCGAGCCTTTAAAAAACGCGTTAGACATAGCCCGAGAAATCGCCAAACTTAAGTAGTAGCGGGCAGGGCACATTGCTCGCAGAACAGAATCTGGAGCCTCCCACAAGGTGGACCGATGACCTGGTGAAGGTCGCGGGAATCCGATGGATACGAGACGCACAGAACCGATCGTTATAGCGACACTTGAGGGAGGCCTATGTTCAACAGTGGACGTCTTTCGGCTGAAATGATGATGATGATGATAATGAATGCGGTCCTAGATCGACGAAGTATTTTTAATTATTGATAAAGTCTGACAACTATCTCACCTGATAGAAAGCGACGATGTAGTCGACGATAGAGCACGCTTGCCTTGAAGCAACCGATTCACTCTTATCTTAAAGACCCCTAGGTTGTAGCTATCAGGAACCACAGACGTTGATCGTCGTTGTACCAGCATCTATGCTGCCATATTGAAACTAACACATTTTTTTTATTCTTGATAGATTCGCGCTTGACCGCTATCTCACCTGATGGAAAACGACGATGCGGTCGACGATGGAGCGCGCTTACCTAGAAGTAACCTATCCACTCCTGACTTAAAGATTCCCGGGTTGTAGCCATCAGGAAACACAGATTCCAGCAAGGAATTCCACTCCTTAACTGTACGCACAATCAATGTGTTTCCAAAACGTTTTGTGCGTATAGGTGGGATGTCCACTATGTACAGGTGGCGCATCACAGTGCGCTTGGTGGTCCGATGATGGAACGGGCTAGGCGTATTTCGTCAGTACTTAGTCATAAGTAAGGGTACTTCACTAACTGTCATTCCATACGTGTAGGCCATGTTCTCGAATAGCAGCACATAAGATAATTTTCTACTTTGACACAGGCGAAGCCGTTGGCAGAAGCTAGCAATATAAATGGTCTTCATCACAGTATGGTGTCTTCGTCATACACTCACTGCGACCTCACATTTTTTTTACTGATAAGGCTTGCGCTTAACCATTATCTCACGTCGTCGATGGAGCACGCTTGCCTAAAAGTAACCTATTTGATCTTTACTAAATATCCTCGGATTGTAAGCGATTGGGAAACGCTCCGGCAGGGAACTCCAAACCTTAGCTGTATGCTCAATCAATGTGTTCCCAAAACAATTTCGGGTTGGATGGATGCCAAGAGCACAATATTTGTACAGATGCTACAAAAAGACGTGATTTTGATCGTGTTTAATTTAGTATTGTAAACAATGAATGACATGACATGTTAAAATGTTTTTCATATGTAAATAGGTCAGTTTATATGTGTATTTTGTGACAAATCACTATACCTTTTAAAATATTCGTCACGTGCGTAAGATTTACAACGTTTCCACACAATAAAAACTATTCACGTTGGGAAATAACATATGGTTCCATTAGCGTTTTCTACTTTTACAATATGCTAATTGAAGCTCGTTTGTCAAAACATTACGTCTGATACCGAATGCTGGTAACAGCACAATCTATACATATAATAAAACAGTAAAATTCTTTTGTGATGGTATTAATTGGCGCAAAAACTACTGAACCGATCCTGTTCAAATTTTGCATACACAATCCTTATAGGTCAGGGCAACTGATAGGCTATAAACTATCACGCTATTTGCTATGGGGGGTGAGCAATAATCCAAAATGTAGGTATTGAACGACATTTGCCGCGAGTTCAATTCCCAGCTACAGTTAAAAATTTTGACATTATTTTGTCTTATTTTTTTGTATTAAAATAACTTTTACCATTTTTTCAAAATAAAATTGACATTTCTATTCGATATCTTCTAAATATTTTGTACAAACTAATCAAAACACATAATAAAATCAAAGCGACGAATAAAATCACGTACTATAATGTTACATTATTTCATTTAGCTGCAAATTTAACTTCTAAAACGAAAATCATCACGCTATCATCGTTAGGGAGCCAACCAGTCAATTATGACGTTTATATAAGAACGTCTATTTTATAGTTTATTCATCGAAGACCGCAGCGCAGTGGTTTCGCATCTAGACTTTAATGTAATGTGAAGGTGGTTCAAATCCCGTGCGGCTCTCTTAGGAGAAATTTTTGTTCTATTTTGTCATCGTAAATAAGATTTTTTTATATATTTTTGCATGCTTACAATTTTTTTTTATAAATCTACGTATATAATATATCTGTAGAAATTTTTAGTGAAGTGCGTATTATTAATTTTAGAAATCGATGTAGATAACTTTTACACATTTAAATTGTGTGGAACTTGATAATTATCTTACTTAGGCTTTGTTTCATCGCAATGAAACAAAGCATATGAAAGACAAACGGTATGAAATCAAAGTTTTCGAGAAGTAAAATATGACACCACACGCAACTCGCTACGCCATCTAAAGACTCAAAGTAGAAATAATGATGACAATGACGGTTGAACTTCATATTAAATTTGATAGATGGCATTGCGTATTTTACGTAATTTTCTGAGTGGCAGAAGTATGGCCATCGCCCACGTTTACAGTTATGGTTAAACTGGTGTAAGACGAAGGCATTTTTAACAATCCTACTGCTTATTTTTATTATTTTTGACCGCGATTATTCAAGGGATATCATCCAAAGACGATAAAAGTAAATACCTATATGTATTTAATTATTCACTTTAAAATAACACGACCACATTTTCGGAAGGGGTTACAGGGTACCTTGCGTTGTATGGTCCCCAGGGGGACCGATGACCTGGTAAGGGTCGCGGGTATCCGATGGATGAGAGACTTACAGGACCGGTTATTATAGCGACACTTGGGGAGGTCTATGTCCAGCAGTGGACATCTTTCGGCTGAAATAATAATGATAATGATGGCACCTTTTTTTTCTTTTTTTAAGGGTGGAAATCATCCAATGACTTCTCCCGCTCTGGTTGGAGCGGGAGGACGTGTCAATCTTTTACCGACTAAAACTACACCTGTGTCTATCACTACGCGCTGTTGAGGATTAGGCTCGATCCTGTCAACTACAGGACGGCTAGCTACCCATTGCTCGACGTCCGGAAGCCCGCGTCTACCGTGATTGGTAGTCGGGGTCGGAATCTCGGCTCGGCGTGAGGCCGTTCGTTCCCTAACGCGTGCGGCCTCCGCCTTCGCTAGCATTACGGCTTTGCAGAAGGAGGCGACCGCCTGCCACTACTCCTCGCTCTGGATCAGAGCCCGGCGCGAGAGGTCACTGACGCCGATTGCCTTCACGAGGACACGGCGGTGCTCCGCCTTTGCAGGGCACATCTCCACTGTGTCCTCCGGCACGATGGCACCTTGCGGATTAATAATGGTGTGTTTTATTATTTGCAGTCACCGCTTCATATAAAACGGGATCGAATGTGTTTTTCTGACCACAGTTCGACAACGTATGATGTATCTCAGATTCCTTACAGCCTTACGTCGATATCTGGACGTTACCTCTTTGCAATGAGTGGTGACCAACACTGGAACAACCCTCTAAGGGAGGCCAGTCTCAGGGATAAAACTTATCGGCTGCTACATTTGTTAACCATAATTTCATTGTTTTATGGATAAGCTCAGGACTGTTGTGGGTGTTTCGAACGGTTTCTGTTCTGGGTTCGGTTGAAAGTACCCTGATATTACCATGTTGTGAATCACCTGGAGGACTCGGTGTAGCATGCGGTGGAGGTCTATCCATCTTGAGTAAACCGCCGTGTCCTCATAGAGGCAATCGGCGTCAGTAATTTCTCGGTTTGGCCATCAATATGCGAGTTCGATTGAACAGGGATACACGCGCACAAGGTTTCGCCGTAGTTTCATTCATAAGTTGGAGACTCTTAGTAGTAGTTCCTACTATGGAAAAAACATTTGTCTTATATACGGGGATGTCAATTAAATACACACCAAAATATCCTAGGTAAATGAACAAGTAATTCTAACGCCTAAAATGATCAAACTGCAACAATCAATGCAAGCATGCTCTCGCCAATTCTTCATAAGTACTGTTGTGGAAGAAGATAGTTGATGATTTATTTATTTAATCCTTTATGCACAAATGTACAGCGGCGGACTTAATGCCTGCCGGATGAAGATGGTAGTTTTTGGATTCACTTAAGGCTTTTCACTATTAGTGCACGTTATCCAGCTGAAGGTCGGTGTCCCGATTATGCTCCTTCGTTTATCTCTACCAAAGCTGTCTAACTGCTTAAACTCTTCAGTGAAAAGTTATTGAGGCGAAAATTGTTATGGGAGATAACTCTTTCGATCAATCTTGAAGCCCTAGCAGACATTGGCCCTAGAGGGCCCTATCCATTTGCTGAAATCTTTTTGAGTCGCGCGTAGAATACTACGCGCCGTCGATTCAGGACTGCTTTGACCAGACGGCTGGACAGCACCACCGCAATCCCATGTCTGCGATAGCTGGGAATTGCCTTGCGGCTTTCAACACCCGGAGCGTCCCTTGCAGCGACCGCTGAGGAGTCAGGATGTCCTATCCCTCATAGTTTCAGTCACCTTATTTGATCGTAGTGCTTCACTGAAGGAGGCTACTGGTTGTCATTTTCTCCACCAATCGCCCCCATAAGGACATGGCGGCGCCGGCGCTCCGACCAAGCGGGACTGACTTCCACCGTATGCTCCATCGTATTCTCCGGGCGTTTCGCAGAATGGTGAGACCCAAGTGTTTCTTTCCGCTGAATTCGACACAGATACCTTCCGAAATACCCACAACCGGTGAGTCCTTCACAAAAAGAGGATGCCGTGACGCCTCTGTAGACACTTCTCAAAGACAGGCATTACCGCTGCGATTTGATTGTGGCGTGCTCACTGTGGCGAGGGGTTAAAATCATGCAATGATGTTTTACCAGAACATAAACCAGAAACATACATAATTGCCCATGTATACATATGCCTTTTCCCTTGGGGTAGGCAGAAATGACCACTGCTACGACCCATACATGCTCTTTCTATTCATTGATGGTCATACATCTGGATCTGGACGAGTATATAACATTTTTCCTGAAGGTAATTTGCGTGTTTAACCGACTTCTAAAAAAGGAGGAGGTTCTTAATTTGGATATTTTTACCTTTAACCGTTTTATGTTAAAGTACAATATATTATTGCGATGCTTTCGGAATGAATTGCAAGCACAGAGTGATTGTACAGTTTTACGAACTTAACGCGGACGAAGTCGCGGGCAACAGCTAGTATAGGTATAAAATGGTAGTGGTGAACGATGACCACAAACGAAATGTAGTTGAATACGTTTTACTGAGTAAACTCTACAGAATTGAAAATTGAACAAAGCGTAAAATCAATTCAAGTGCGATTAATCAGAATTAACAAAAAGTTCCGAGACTTGAGATACGATTTTAATAAGTTATTTGAGTGATATTCAAGAAGTTCGTGTGCCCCCCTAGCCAAGTTACAACCGTTTCGTTTCGCTTCTCTTTTCGTCGATCGCCTCGAGTCGGCCACGCCTCCGATTCCTTTGTTCTGATGTCATTTTAACGCTTAGTCACGTGGTCAGAACAAAGGAATAGAAGGCGTGGCTGAATCGAGACGATCAACGAAAAGAGAATCGAATCGGTTGTAACTTGCCTAGGGGGGCTGACTTTCACAGTATAAGTACCTACCTAATAGTTCAGGGAATTCTATCAAAATGACTTCAGTTATGCTAAGTACAGATTAAAGTACGCGGGCGAAGCCGCCGCGTTTTGTTTTATCAGCCAATTACAGCGAGTGAAGCTCAACTCTCCCCTCACCGTTTTTAGTGACTCTGATTTAGAACAGAAACGTGCCGATGCTCTCTCCACTGGTTATTGTCCCATAAAACCAAGTTAAAACCATGCTTACGCTAACGATAGACGGATCGGAAAGGGATCTTAAACATAATAATTTCATATTCATTAAACTTTGAATATCAGAGATGCTATAATCGCGTACCTCTAAAATCATGTAGAGAACAATTATTACAGTACATCGCAGGTCATGTTTTATTATACCCTAAATGGAATTTCATAAACCTTTCTGTATAATATTGGTTACGAAAATGGTAACCAATTATTAACTATTTTGAAGTTGAAGGATAGAATACCTATTACTATGGGCCACATCAGAAGGCTTAAAGTCACCCAAAGGGCAATGAAAAGGGCTGTACTCGGAGTTTCCTTGCGTGATCGCTTGAGAAATGAAGATGTCCGCACGAGAAGCAAGGTTGCCGATATAACCTTAAGAATCGCCAAACTTAAGTAGCAGTAGGCAGGGCACATTGCTCGCAAAACAGATGGTCGATGAGGCAAAGGTTCTGGCCTACCTTTCACACAAGTCTATCTTCTGC
Source organism: Mythimna vitellina (assembly GCA_949316375.1). NCBI lineage: Eukaryota > Metazoa > Arthropoda > Insecta > Lepidoptera > Noctuidae > Mythimna > Mythimna vitellina. The sequence continues at coordinate 6,451,208 of OX438703.1, read as the reverse complement.
CATCACAGGCCAGTCCCTCCAGTAAGAGTAAAGTTTTTCTGTCCACCTTCGTTTTGATCTGCCATAATATCACCTTGGGTATTACCGTAAACGCATTAAATTCCTGATAGCTACAACCCGGAAATCTTTAAGTCAAGAGTGAATAGGTTACTTCTAGGTAATCGCGTTCCATCGTCGACCGCATCGTCGCTTTCCATCAGGTGAGATGGCGGTCAAGCGCGAACCTATCGAGAAAAAAAAAAAATTGTCATAGCGAGCCTGCTCATGGATTAATGATAAAATGAAAAAAGAAATACGCAATTAATAAACGCCTTTTGCTGTATTATTTCGTTCCATCGAGCGAAATATCCGTAATCAAGACTCTGCGCGGTCATTACTCTGAGGTATCTAATTTCCTCGAAACAAAATTAAAGCAATACCAACCGGCGTTTTGCCGCGACTTAGGCCACAAACATGAGCGGGTAGCGTGGCGGCAGCAGTGGCGGCGCGGTGAGCGGTGCTGACATGGTCACGAAGCCAGCTGGCAGTTTTCTCGGTATTAGAGTAGCATAGTGTTGTATTAAGAGACATTTGTGTCTTTTTTCGCAAACTTAACGAGAAAAATGAATTACGTATTTAAAAATAAATAATCGTAATAATAATGTAAGTAATTATTTTATTGACATAATAAATTCTTTTTATTTCTTCCTCTTATTTTTATGGTTTACATTTTTGCTGTTCAAAATCGATGTCCTATCAAAAATTGTCGAAATAATTTGCTCTATCACGGTCGCTTATATTTTGTAACATCGTCGGTCGTTAAAAGCAAAAAAAAATAAAATGCACAACACTACGCTAATGTACACGCGCAGGCACCGCGCCGCCCCCCTCCCTCTGCTGCCTTTGAGGCCACTTCCATATTAACGCTTTACATTGAAACGCACCGAACACTCGCCGCCTCTGCCGCCGCTTCACTGCCCGCTGACTTCATATCCGTGGCCTTAGTCAAGCCACATGTCTGGAGAATCGTCTCCTACTAATGAATAAACAAAATTTTCCGAGTCTTGTTCATGTCACACTACTGAACGTGTATTAAATAATTAGTACCTCTTATGACGTAGGCGAGCACTGAGAAATGATTTTCCGAAAAATTCACCCCCTAAACTTTTGGGCACGCCACAATTATGGCAGTAAGTCCCCTCTTTGAGGCGTGGTTGGAAAGACCTCACGGCGTCCTCACCTTCCGCATGACGCAGGTTCTCACAGGACACGGTAAGTTCGGGAAGTTCCTGCACCGGATTCGTGCGGAAACGACGCCCGGGTGTCGCCACTGTGTGGACCGCCCGGAGGACACGGTGGAGCACACGGTGGAGGTGTGCGCCGCCTGGGCAGAGCAACGCCGTGTCCTCGTGGGGGCAATCGGCGGCGATGATATCTCGCGCCGGGCCTTGGTTCAGGCCATGGTCCGGAGCGAGGAGGAGTGGCAGGCGGTCGCCTCCTTCTGCGAAAGGAGGCGGCCGATCACGTGAGGCAACGGTCCTTACGCTCCAACCGCGATTCCGATCCCGATTTCCGGCCACCGTAGGCGCGGGCTTGCGGACGGCGAGCAATGGGTGGCTTGCCGTCCGACCGTCCGGACCGAGCCCAAGTCGTCGACGGCTCGTACTGTTCCACGCGCGCCTCAAGGAGATGACAGCAAATCGTAGGGGCTCAGCAGGGTCGAAGCCTACTGGGGCCACGGGTAGTGTGAAAGCGAAGCCCAGGCCCCGGGACGAAGGCAACGAATGAACAGGAGTGGGCTTTTAGTCAGTAAAAGTCTGACACTATCTTCCGCTCCGTCCAAGATCGGGATTTGTCATATGATGATTTTCCTACACAATAAAAAAACCCTAAACTTTAAAGGGTGAATTTCATCACTTTAGGACCTAAAGTGATGAAACGGGTGTCCAAAGTTTGTAAGGAGAAATTTACTTTCACGCAGATGAAATCGCTAGTTAAATATAATCAAAAAATTCAACACGCACCAACCAGGCTAACTCCAAAATATACAAAATTCTCAATCTAAAACAAGATCTTTTAACGAGGTGCCAAACGGCAGATTACGTAACTACGATCATAGCAATCAAGGGCAGGGAAAGGCGATTACAGACTAGCTCGACCGCATTTTCTCATTCCGACCTCGATTATATTTGTCCTTTCCTCGTTTTGTGGCCTAGAAAACTGCTTGGTTTTTATTTTCATTCTATCTGTTCTATGTGAAAACCCGTTTTATTTCTATCGACCTAAAAAAATACGGATCGAGGGATTATACTTTAGGAGTCATCTGTTTTTCAGAAATTGATTTCACTGGTAAAAACTAAAATAACCATCGCATCTAATTATTAATTATTCCTCATTATTGTATTATAGCTAGCCCGTATTGTCCCACTGCTGGGCAAAGGCTTCCCTCCCTTCTTTCCAACGAGCTTTAATATTCTAATTCTGAAGAAAGACAACCAGGTCGTCCAGCCATCTTCTTCGTAATCTGCTGCGGTCTCGAGTCACCGTGTCCGGGCACCAACACTAATCCTATGTTTTACGGGCCCACAGCTCGTCAGACGTGCTGTAGACATGTCCTGACCAGTCTCATTTAAGTTGGGCAGCCTTTTGAGCCACGTCAAATTTGGGTTTTGTAGCGGAAATATTCGTTGTAATTTATTTTCTATGAGTTTTACTGATTTACTTTTGTTTCAAGACCATTTTCTGGTTTTTAAGTAGTATATTTCAAAGCAATAATGGGTAACGAAAATTTCTTCTCATAATCAAGAGTTATGACGACACGTAAACGTTTTGAGACGCTTTTCTCGGCATGTGGGCGAAACACAATTTGTCATCATTACTTATTCAGCGGTTGTCGCTTTTAGAATTTCATATATGTATTTTAAGCCTACAAAAAATACAATAATAAAGAAATAATTTTAATCATAGAGAAATTTTAATGGAAGACGTTCGACGCGAAATACTAAGTATGAGAAATGGAAGAGGTATTAATATTGTTTGCAAACTTCGACGTTTTGTGATTTATTACTACAACGTATTGCCTAAATTGAAAATTCTATTGTAGGAAGGTGTAGTGATGTCTAAAGCTGCGTCTACGCTTCCGAGCCGTACACGAGCATAGCTAAGGCATTACAATGATTGAATGCGAGCGAGAAAGAGGGATGGAGCTATACACCCTGTGAACCTCCATCCCTTTAACAGTTCTTTTTAGGTCGTAAAGTGGATCGAGTTAAGGGCTCGTGGTGGAGCCTCTGAAACGCACGTAGTCTGGATAGACTCAAGGTGCCCTTCGAACTTCGGCTGCAGGCTGCGGATGCAGGCAGCACATGCGGCGGCTGTATGCAGCCGGCTGCAGCTACACGATTGATTTTCTATGTAGTGGTAAGGATTTTTGTGAAAACCTTTTCGAACGTGGCTGCGGTTGCATGTACTGCCGAGCTTCGGCCGCGAACTGCAGCCGCAGCCGCTCGCAGACCAATACTCCTGCGGCCACTCAAGTCTGAAATATGGCTACTCGGAGCCAATAGCGCTCATATTGGATTGAATCGTGGATTTGCGACAGGCAGCACGTGCCGCCAGCTTCGGAATCACTCCCGGCTGCGTTTGCAGACTGCATACGCAGGTTGCAGCCGAGGTTCAAATGGTACCTTCACGAGCTAGGAACGAGCGCGCGCTGAATGTTCGACTCTTGCTGTTCTCGACTGCCGTTGGGGCCGAAAGGTTCTGGAATGGCGGCGTACCAAAAGACGTAGTGGTGGAAGGCCTCCTAGAAGGTGGACCGATGACCTGGTAACAGTTGCGGGAGTCCGATGGATGCGAGACGCACAGGACCGTTCATTGTGGTTGCACTTGGGGGAGGCCAATGTCCAGCAGTGGACGTCTAAGGCTGAAATGATGATGATTTGTACGCAAATGTGTTTTATGTCATTTGTCGTAAATTACCACCAATATAAGTAATATTAGTGTTTGTTTTATATTCAATTGGACCGCAATTATTATTATTATTTTTTATAATTTTACAGAAAAAAATCAATCACATTCATGTCCATTAAAACTCCAGATTGATGGCAACCACATGTAAGAAAATTTACTATTTCGGCAGCATTAAAATGTTCTCTTTTTGTGCGTCTCGAGTTACTCGTGGAAAGCTATTATAGATAACTATTTCTGGTATTGCGTCACTGTGCCACATAATGTTAGTTTTCGGTTACAGCAAAAATGTAAAGAGATTTCACTTTTTGTGACCCTTGTTGTGACCCACTATACCTGACTACCTACGATATTATACATATCTCTGCTCTTATATATTGAGCTTTTTCTGCAAATCAATTTGTAGGAACTAGTACTGCGGCATGGTTCGAATGAGTTACTGCGGTCCTAAACTTCAAAGGGCAACTGAAAGGACACAGGGTTTTATTCAGTAAAATTTTGACACTCCGTCTCGAAAATATTTGAAATTACATATTTTTAAGGTTCTGTAACTCAAGAGGAAAAATTTACCTTATAGGATCACTTTGTTGTCCGTCTGTCTGTCAAGACCCTTTATCTGGCAAAAGCGTGTAAATATCGTGTTGAAATTAAAACCATATACTTAGTTCTGCGGTGACTTGATGCTGTAAATAAATCAAGAGACAGCCATTTATGTTGCAATAAACGTATATTTCGATACTCCCAATATATAGAATTTAATATTAGAATTCTGAAATGTAGCGTTAAGCAAGGTCTCGTAGCACAAGTAGGTATAAAAAAAAATCACAAAAAAAAACTTTTTTTGCGATTAGGAAAAATCTACGTAACTCAATTCGGGAATGAACTGTTTTCATAAATCATGGGTATGTTTGTACGGAACCCTCAGTGAGCGAGTCCGAATCGCACTTGCCCTGTTTTTTTTTTCTTATTATGGATATGGTCACGTTTGACCACTATCTCACCTGATGGTAAGCGACGATGTGTTCGTTGACGGAGCCCACGTGTCTAGAAGTAACCTATTCAGAAGTTTATAGCTGTCAGGAAACACAGACTTCCAGAATTCGTGCATATGGGTGGGATTTTCACCATGTACCAGTGGCGCATAGCCGTACTGGTCTCTCTATGCAAAGGTTGTCTGCTGGGATACTAAATAATAGATAGGAATGTTCACTAAAACCTGTATTGTTAAAAATGCTACAAATTTCTCTTAGTCGATGAAGCGAGGGAGGCACTTAAGGCGATTTGAACACGTACTGCCTTCCAAGCCAAGTTACAATCGTATCGTTCGCGCCGAATGCCTGGAGTAGGCCACGCCTCCGATTTCTTTGTTCTGACGTCATCTCAACTCTCAGTCACGTGGTCAGAACAAACGAATCGGAGGCGTGGCTTACTCGAGGAGTTCGACGCAAACGAAACGATCGTAACTTGGCTAGGGTGGCCAATTTCTTAATTAATAATTTTGATCGTTTGGCGTAGACGCGAAAAGTGATGATTTGACTAAATGCAGTTAAATATTATGATGTGCTGTTCGCCGTACACTCTATCTGGTGGTTCATAAATAATTACATTAAAACACTAAGAAATTTTCTTTTACAGGATACAACTATAAGATTATGCAGATAAAGCTAATTCATCATCAACATTATTTCAGCTGCATAATATCCACTGCTGGACATCGGCCTCCCCCAAGTGTCACCATAACGATCGGTCAAGTTTCACATCCATTGGACTCCTGTGTCTCTCACTAGGTGATCGGTCCACATTGTAGAAGGCCTTCCAACGCTGTGCCTTCCGGTACGCATTCATCACTCTAGAACCTCAGATACACCTAATTACACTTTGTTAATGATCGAATTACAAATATGACGTGTCAGAGCTCGGCCCATTATCATCTGGCATCGTTCCAGTTTGTGGTTTCAGTTGAAAATGTTAAACTGAATTTCTGGCTAAGTTCGGCAATATGCCCATATATTTAGGTTAATAACTAATGCTTTAAATGAGAAGTAGAACTTCTATAATTCTCTTAATTACTTCAGATTTAAGGTTTAAGATCGTGCGAATTTTATCCCGCATGCGGATTTGCTTCGCATGCAGAAAATTTAAAAATACTAAAAAATCAAAAAGCGTACCGCATGCGTATTCCACGATTACAATAAATCACCGTAGGCGCTAGCTTGCAGACGGCGAGCAATAGATCGTCCGGTAACCGTCCGAACCGGGCCCAAGTCGTCGACGGCGCGTACTGTTCCACGCGCGCCTCAAGGAGATGTCAGCAACCGTAGGAGCCCAGAAGGGTCGAAGCCTGCTGGGCCTATGGGTAATGCGAAAGAGATCTCCGGAGCCCTGGAAAAATGGCAAAGAAGGAACAGGAGTGGGTTTTAGCCAGTAAAAGTCTGACACTATCCCCCGCTCTTGGCAGGAGCGGGGGATAGTCGATAGATAGATGTCATTAGACGATTTTTCCAACCAAAAAAAAAAAGAAAAAAAAACGGATTACAATAAATACTTGTATGAAATGGACATTCACGGGGGTTACGCGTGCGGGGCAATCCCGAATGCGTAACGTAACGTAAAATATGACGTCATAAAACTCCTCCGCATCGCTGTCGAATGGAAGTGTGCCCAAAAGGCTGGCGACATTGCCACGTTGTATGGCAATGCTTAATCTCTGACCGAGGTAAAAGCCAGCCCTTGGGTCACGCGAACTGTCAACTAAGCGTTTGAATAGTTATAACCTTTTTTATTTATCTTCCCTCGTAATATTCTGAAGTGATGTCCTAACAGACGTTTTAATACGGTGAGTGAGAATCGCACTATGTTGCGTAAAAAAATATCTGCTTTTACGTTGTAAAATGAATAAATTGACGTGACTTTTACATCACAAAGAAAACCTACTGAATAATTTAACAGATTTTTCGATTTCGACACTGAACTTCATCGACTCGGGTTTATTGTAGACAATACACGTTAATGATTTGACCATAAAAGGTTTATGGAGTCACGTCGTCCACACGAACGGTTCGAACAAAAACTGCGAAATTGGAGATGAAACCTTTTTTATTCTGACATTTAAATGATTGAATTGTGGACACGCTGATTTAGATGAAAACGGAAATTAAAGCGGGCTGTTCGAGGTTTGTTTTCATCTGAAAATGAGGAGAGAGGGCAATTTTAATATTTTGTTCATTGCGAATTGTCATGCATAACAATGTAGGTATTTTGCAATTTATTTTAAAAATAACAACTTTTGAAATAAATTGCAAAATATCCACATGCTTCATTTTAATTAAGCATAACAATTGTTACTGTAGTAGAAGAACACTGTGCCTAATTTTTATTTGCAGACCTTAGTCCATAGTGTTTGTGATACATAAAATAGACTTACTTAACTAATATTAGTAACACACATAATCAACAAATACAATACAAACAATAACAGATAATAACATACGACACAAAGTAGAAATGGACATAAAACCACCTGCACGACACAGGTCGACTCAAAGTATCTACTTTACTTACTGTACTGTGTGTGTGTCTTTTGTATTTACTTTATTTTACTTTTTTTCTACTTCGAGTCGACCTGTGTGTACATTCTCATCCATCGACCAAGCATAGGGTAGTCCCACCGGTCACTCAATGCCCTCAACATGCTGTGAGAGCTGTCATCAGTTCTGCGCCGGAGAGAAGCGCACCGCTTACGAATGATAGCATAAAAATCATCGCAATCATGGGTATTGCACCGTCCCCATGTAACATGGGACAGGGGCAAGAAGATTAAAGTAAAAAAATTGCACCACACTAGGAATTACTCCTGTCAATGTCAATGCTAATCAGCCTTTTAATGTTTTCGTTGCTGGGACTCAGGCCTCCTCTCTCTCGGAGAGGGAATGGGCCGTAATCCACCACGCGGGGCCAGCGCGGGTTAGTGAATGTCACATGTCTTCGAATTTTTGGTTCTAGGACATGCCAGTTTCCTCACTATGTTTTCCTTCACCGTTTCGAGAGCAGTGGTGATGAAATAAATTACATAAAGTAATCCCCCTGGCTGGGTTTGAACCTGCGACCTATAACTCGTAAGTCGGGGTGGTTACTACTCGGCCACCATTACTCCGGTATCGTGGCTTCATTTACAAACATGTGAACTCACATACACAAGACACCCAGACCTGAAGTTAATCCGAAACTATCCGTAAACCATACAATCATTATTTACTAGCTTTTGCCAGCGGCTTCGCCCGCGAGAAAGTCGATTTCTCCATATAAACTTAGGAACCCGGTTTCATCCCTAAAGGGGGTGAATTTCGGAAAATCTTCTTTCTCTTAGCGGATGTCTACACCCTAAGAGGAATCTACCTGCCAATTTTTAAGTTTGTAGATGTTATAGTTTCTGAGATTTCCTGTTTAATCAGTGAGTAGTATTTCACTTTTATATACAGAGATTACATGCGCAAATCGAACCCGTGACACGTAGCGCAGAAGCCTAACTCGACCACTGCGCCAAACGTCCCATCTAATCATCCATGTCAGATGATGATGATGAACCACGAAATGAACTAAAATGTTGTGTGGAAGTATATTTTTCACTAGATCTACCCCTGTATTTTTTTCGATAGAAAAATCATCCAATGACAGCCCCCGCTCTTAGGTGGAGCGAAAGGGTGTCAGACTTTTACTGACTAAAATTCCACTCCTGTTCTTTCGTTGCCTTTCATACCAGGGTCGAGTCTTGCTTTCAGAAGCAGACCCTTGGCCCCAATCTACCCCTGTTTTCGCTGGATCTATCCCTGAATAGTTTTTACTAGATCTAACCCTAAATAGTTTTCGCTATATATTCGTACAATGTGACCACATTTTGTTTAAGTTGTTTACAATTTTCCGTTAGATGCAGTTTATAGCGATTTTATGAGTTTCCGATAGTGCAGTGTGCAGTGCGTGCAGCATCAACAAAACTGTGAGTGTTAGTCTTTTGGAACCTCTTCTACTTTATTTAACTTCTTACCTTCTTTTATCAAATAGGTATTTTTTTTAGTTGGGAATTCCATCTAATGACAAATCCTCGTGGCTCTTGGGCGGAGCGAGAGATAGTGTCAGACTTTTACTGACTAAAAACCCACTCCTGTTCCTTCGTTGCCTTCGTCCCAGGGCCCCAGTAGGCTTCCGCAAACCTCCGTTGAAAAGGGAGGATCCTCCGACCAGACGGGTGTTATGTATGTCTGGTGGGCAACTGCCCGATAGATGATTTCGGGCTGTTCTATATGTTCTAATCGCGCGGAGAACTTTGATTGCGCGATGCAGGATTAGTTCTTATGTGACGCCATAGATGTCGTTACATCACTCCCCTCCGAAGATCGGAGATCGATCGGTCGGAACCAAATGCCGCATAGTTCTCGGTGAGTCGAAACTGTCTGCAGTGATGCCCCAGTGAGTCGGGGTGGTGCTGTTCCAGTGAATCGGGATGATGCCCCAGTGAGTCGGGGTGATGGTGTCCCAGTGAGGCGGGATGATGCTGCAGGCTCCAGTGAACCGGAATAGTGCTGCTGGCTCCATTAGGACGGAGCGGTGCTGTGCGACGTAGTGGCTTGACTGCTTGCGTCGACCAGGAGAGGTTCTTCGTTGCTCTTCATGTGACTGGCCGAAGGTGCAGTGTTGCTCGCCAAGGTCGGTGATGAGGCTGAGGGTGATGACCAGGTTTGCCCAGGTAGGCATGCTGGTGGTCAGGATACCCTTTATAGCCGTGGGTGCTGGCTGTATGACTCGCTGCTCAAAAGCTTGAGGAAGTGATGATAGCGTCACGAAGTAGTGGCTACACGAAGGCTGCGCTGACGTTCTTCGTCGAGGGTCACCAGTTTGGAGGTATGCGGAACAGAGAGTAAAGTCCCGCAAACTTCCGTTGAAAAGGGAGGATCCTTCGACCAGACGGGTGTTATGTCTGGTGGGCAGCTTCCCGATAGATGATTTTGGGCTGTTCTATATGTTCTAATCGCGCGGAGAACTTTGATTGCGCGATGCAGGATTAATTCTTATGTGACGCCATAGATGTCGCTACAGGCCCTTACGATTTGCTGACATCTCCCTGAGGCGCGCGTGCAACAATACGCGCCGTCGACGACTTGGGCTCGGTTCAGACGGTTACCGGACGGTCGGACGGTGGGCTACCCATTGCTCGCCGTCCGCAAGCCCGCGCCTACGGTGGCCGGAAATCGGGATCGGAATCCCGGCGGCGGTTGGAGCGTAAGGACTTTACCAAATAGGTGCAATTAGATACCAAATTATGTAATAGAAAGCTTTATTATAAACATTTACACAATCATTGACAAGCATTTAGCTAAATGCCAAGCACAGTTGCAGGAAGCGTGACGCACAGGACCGATCGTTGAGGCGACACTTGGTCCAACAATGAAAAACTTTCAGCTGAAATGATGATAATGATGATGATTGTTGTGTCCGTATGCACACTAGATAGCATTGCATAGAATAGTCGCCCTTATAATGTTCCCACTGTTGGGACTCAGACCTCCTCTACAAGAGAGGAAACGGGCCATAATCTACCACGCGGGGCCAGTGCATATTGGTGTATGTCACATCTAGGACATGCCGGTTTCCTCACGATGTTTTCCTTCACCGTTTTGAGAGCAGTGGTGATGAAATAAATTACACAAAGTAATGCGCCTGGTTGGGTTTGAACTCGCGATCTACAACTCGTAAATTGGCGGGCTGTTACCACTCGGCCACCACTGCTCTCGACAATTAAAGTAACGTACACTAGATAATTAAATATAAATAAATATCGGCTCACTAGTTCACGCACTAAGTCTTCGCTCCCCGACAGCTGTCTTTCGAACAGCCTCAATAAGAAATATATGTATACAGCCAATACTCTTCTAACGATAAAATGTTTAACACAGATAATATATTTTACTATCCATTTATTGAGTTTCTGGTTAGATATACATTAAAATGATGAAGCACAGTCCACCTCTGAACGAACTCAATAGATTACAAAAACACACAAAAAAACTTTTTTATCTCTAGTGTTTTCAACGCGTACCTCGTAACTCTCATTATAATACATTCAATCAGACTGTACAGTGCAAGCACGTACAAATTTGACATCATTGTATCAACACTTTACTTACTACGCGTGGTCTAGATACTTTAGTACACAAATATAATTCAAATCATCATCATCATCATTTCAGCCGAAAGGTTTCCACTGTTGGACATAGGCCTCCCCCAAGTATCGTCACAATGAACGGCCCTGTGCGTTACCAGGTCATCAGTCCACCTAGTAGGAGGCCCTCCAATACTGCATCTACCGGTACGCGGTCGCCACTCCAGACCTTTTCGGCCCAAATGGCCATCCGTTCTGCGAGCAATGTGCCCTACCACTTAAGTTTGGCGAATCTTCATGTTATATCAGCAACCTTGGTTCTCCTGCGGATATCTTCATTGCTGATTCGATCACTCAAGGAAACTCCGAGCATGGCCCTTTTCATTGCCGTTTGGGTGACTTTAAGCCTTCATTCAAATCGCGTCAACTAATTATTAGTTAGTATCATTATCAGTCAAACTATCATGGTCAAAAGGTGTAAAGACCCAACACAGACATGTTTTCTGTTTTCATTAAAATAAAGAGTTTCCATGCGAAATAATTCGCCAAAATTTTACCGCTTTTCATTAACTTTTCAACGTAACATCGTTTAAAGATAATGAGATTCATCAACTTTCATTTGTTTAAGTGTTTTAAAAGCTCGTTAATCTCTTCCTGATAAATTGCAACCGAAAAACATTTTTATCTCTGTTCTTAAGTTTGTCTTTAACATAAATCAACTTGGTTGAAAAAGAGTTATATTTCCTCTTTCTCTCTATTAGTGTAGTAGATGTTATTAGGGTTCGGGGGTAAAAGTTATTGTAATTGAGACTTTAAGTGAGTTTTATTTTATGATATTAGGGTGGAATTCACCAATAAAACTAATCACGTTTTAACGTTTGGCTCGCATAATCGTGTTTAGCCGCTGTCGCGATTAGTTTTATTGGTGAATTCCGCCCTTAGTTTTATTAAAGTTTGACAGTTAGAGACCACGACAAATACCTGTTAAAGCTACTTACTTAGTTTTTACTGTTGATAGAAAGTAAAGATGTGGTCGACGATAGAGCATGCTTGCTTATAAGTAACCTATTTACTTTTGACTTAAAAATCCTCAGTGTGTGTTTCACTTCTTAGATGTACGCACAATTAATGTATTCCCAAACCGTTTTAGGCGTTTGGGTAGAATGGCCACCATTGATAGAATGTGAAATTACATTTATCGTCGTACACTTGTACAAAATGTTCGTATATATGTTCATTGTACAACGGTCGAGAAACAACCAAAACGTTGCTACAATAAAATTCTGAATAATCAAATATTCAACTTCAGTCAGTTTTATACGTTCTATAGCAAAACTTTGATGAAACAATTCGTTCACAATAATTTAAACAAAACTAACTTCGCTGTTATACAATGACTGGCCTGATAAAAACGTAATTATGTGTGACCTATTCGCTTTTATCAATTTTAATCATAACTTGCTTGCCTGCAACTTGCATATGTCATTGTAAAATTGTAAATACCGTAAGATTATAATCTAGCTCGCAAGACTGTAAATTGTAAACCGTAACATACTGCTTACAATTTAACACATTTTTTTTCGGTAAATTATAATCTATCGAAGTGAAACCGTCAAATTGTGAAATGGCATAAAACGAAACGCATCTCGTGCGTTGATTGGTTGAACGTTATGTGCCCCACGTCGCCTTATTTGTTTGTTAATTCGATATTAGTTTATAATCTCGCGAGGTAGATTATAATCAATCACTTTTCAGTAAAGTTCGACTGAAGTAACGATCTTTACAAACGATACAATACCGAACCTACTGCCGCATTTAATTTGTAGAGAAGTATTTTAAATACAAATTGACTTTTGCCGTTTTTGTAATCTAATTAGAGAGCGGAGATTTAAGTTCTACTCCTAAGTTTCTTAAAGTTGCACTGGGTCATTTAATTTGGGTGGGGGAGAACTTGGTCGCATCGGACCTCTTTTCATTCAATTGTATTAATTGAGGGAAAGTTTCGGTCGAAATAACAAAAAAAAAAAAACGATATTAATTGTGCACAGTGAGATTGTAAATTTTTTATTAGTCCACATAAAGTTTTATAAACTTTATCATCATCATCATCATCATCTTCCTGCCCTTATCCCGTGTTATTTGGGTATTTAAAGTTTTATAAACTTTATGTGAACTAATAAAAAATCTTTTTGCAATCACATCTTATTGAAAGTTTAAAAATCACTCGCGCCGGCCCCTAATTCAGGCTATAGTCTGAAGCGAGAGGAAATAGCAGGCGATCACCTTTTTCTTCGAAGCAGTAATGCTAGCGAAGGAGGCGGCTGCACCCTTGAGGAAACGCACATCTTTTCGTCGCGCGCGCCGCGACCACGACTCCGATTGCCAGCCACGGTAGACAAGGGCTTGCAGAAGACGAGCAATGAATAGCTCGCCGTCCGGCCGTCCGGAGAAATGTCAGCAAACCGTAGGAGCCAAGCAGGGTTGATGCCCGCTAGGGCTGCGAGGGTTTTATGAAAAGGAAACCTGTGGTTCTAGAACGCAAAGTGACCTGCCAGTCGTCCACAAAATAATCAATAAATTTAAATATCACAATGTATAATTTTGAGCACACTGTACAGTGAACTTTAGGTTTATGTAGGTATAATTATTATAATATTCAGTGTACGTGACAGAATCAGGTTGAAACCAAATAGTATTAATGCGTAAAATAATGTTAATGCAGTGGTTGAGTGTCATTAAACATTAAACGAAATCCTCATGACGTTAATAAAGTGGTTTTATTTGTGAATATAAAACTTAATTATTAATACATGATACATTTAAACCATTACGAAGTTTGAATATGTAATGATTTTAATTTAAAGGGGGCTAACTGGTAGTTGGTAATAGTGATCAAAATAGCTCTGTCTAGGGATTCTGTTTTGTGGGCGGTGGCTGGGTATCGAACAATAAACAAACTATTCCAGATCACACAACTGATTTATTATGATGCAAGCTTTAGGTATTCACTTCACACGACGAGCCGTGAAAGTCTCCAAGACTCGACATTGTTCGCACGGCTGCCGACAGAGGAAAGAGCTCCGGACCTCTGCGGTCGGCACTTTTATCTGCTCGGTTCGTGCAATCGTCAGCGCGGATTCTGTCAAAGTGCCATGTGTCACTTTTCACTTAGCTCGTTCATTCGTTCTCAAGCTTCCGTACTATTGACTTCACCGACATATATTTATGTAATGAAAGTGCTGTTTTAATGTTAATGTTGGTAGTGATATTATTACTAATCAATTCAAAATTTAAAGGAAGGTATAATATTCTGATTGGTCGTTGGGTTGTTTCAAATCGTGACTGTGAACCGTTAAAAAAAAATTAAGTATATAATATTGCTCATTTTAATACAATTCCAATTTTCAACCAATTTCAAAGGAATTTCAATATTAATATATACGTTTCGGATCAATGACCCCAATTCAATCTTCCTACTCCGATCACTGGAGATATGAAAGAAAAGCAAGTTAGTGATAGCATGACGCGTGACAAGACAGAATGGCAGGAAAAAAAACGTGTTGCGCCGACCCCAAGTAATATAGGATTAGAGCAAGAAGTAGAAGAAAATTTAGTACTAGCTACAATGTTCCGCCATATAATGATAATGATAATTATTGTTGACACTCCATCTACAGAAATATGCATAGATTGTGGATGAATTTCTCAAAATAATCATTTCAACTCCATCCGGACTAAGCGTTTCGCTTCGTCGTTTATACCGCGTACATCGAAGGACTTGAACAATTTGCCTGCTGTGGTCTACCCGTCAAACTATAATTTAGGTGTCTTCAAGGCTACAGTGAATAGGCTCTTAATAAACTAGTGCGCCAGACCATCAATGATTGCTTCTCCGCTTACCACCAGGTGGGATCGCAGACAAGCACTGGTTTATAACAAATAAAAAATAAAAAAAACCGGTCTAATTAATTTATGTACTTATTAATACTTCATACAACACAAAGGTACAAAGGCGGACTTAATGGCTTATTAATTCAAGATTCATCACTTGCTATGTTTCTCTGCCGACATCCGCAGTTCGTTTTAACAAACGCTTACTCCGTGCCGTCAAGCGCGTGTTTAATTTCCGGCTAATTGCGTACAAGATGCGGGTAGTCGTAAAATGTGGGCCTATCTGATTTGTGGTCAGTGAGATTCTTTACTGCGGTCACGGGTTCAGTTTAACTATTTACATATTATAAAGGTTATGTTACCATTAAAAAGTTTTTTTTAGGGTAACATAATTGTCATAAGAACTCTTTTTACAAAAAGTACAACCGACTACTAAAATCCATGTAGCGTTGGAAGGCCTCCTACATGGTGGACCGATGACTTGGTAACGGTTGCGGGAGTCCGGGACCGTTCATTGTGGCGACACTTCGGTGAGTCCTATGTCCAGCAGTGGACGTCTTTCGGCTGAAATGATGATGACAAGGACCAAACTCAAAGGAAATGCCTTGTTGCATTAAGTCCGCCAATGTACCATTACTGTTCATTAAATTTAAATAAATAATAAAATAAAAATCAAAACTAATTTTTACTTAACTTTGATTTCGGAAACCGGGAAATAGATATTTGTAATTTTTTTAGTTTTATATTTTGTTTCAAGTTAATTGTAACAATACCTGTAGTAATGAACATTTAGTTTTATGATTAAAAGAGGTATTTCCAAACTCTAAAAACATCTAATTTTCTTACTCGCGTATATTCTTAAGAGATGGTAATCTGCCCATAGCAGATATGCTCGTAGCAACGCATTTCTACGAATAGCTATAAACAGTTCTCGCTACGATGACACGCTACCTACATCTACGTACTGAGCTACGGCGTAGCCGACCTGCTACGCTTGTTACTACAATCTTGTTCTACCAGTTTCCTAAATGCATGAAAACATTTAATTTATTTTTACGTAAAAAATAATATGATATTCGTCACTATTTTACAAATAGTAGCGAAGGAATGTCATAATTAAATGTAAAGTTTTCCAATAACCGTACCAAACGATTGGTTCAGTTCCTTTTTATTGTCGTTCGTCAGTAAATGGAGAAAGACTTGGTAGCGGTATGGTACAGTAGCACACCACAAGCTATTCACGAGGCTTTACCAAACCGTGTTAAAATGTCAGGCGTGCGAGCAATAAAGAGGGATGGAGCTATACACTTTATACAACATTATTTTTAATATGTACGAAACCTGAATATAGTTTGTTCAGAATCAGTTAATGAATCAATTCCAGTAATTTTTACACCATGTTCACAGGTTCAAAGGTCACAAGTTCGACACCACCGACACTAAGTACAACACTGGTCATAGGGGGCATCCAGCGCACCGCTAGGTGCGGGGGCAAAATAACCTCTCAGTCGCCCGGTTGGACCGGTGACCATGGATTTGTGCGGACAACCAGGTTACATAACAAGCTTGTAACTTAAACTTTTCAAGATACAGTTACAAAATTTTGTACATAGATTCTTTACATAAAAATACTAGACACGTGTTTCGGGTTTGGCATACACTAAAACTAATGTTGTATAACTTCATCCCTTTAACAGTCCAGTTTAGATCGTCAAATGAATCGCGTTAGGAGCTCGTGGTAGGGCCTCAAGCTATGTCTGTACCGTATATATTTCCTTGGTTCTACATATAACGCATTTTATGTCTATTTTATATTCATAAAGCTGTCACAAGGCTTTTTACACTCCTCTGCACTGTACAAAATCCTTGCATCCTAAAAATCAGCTCTTGAATGGAATATTATTTGAACGGATTTTTTCCCATTCCTTATTATACTCGTATACGTAAATACACAATTCAACTATGTAGTGTACCTTTGGTTTAGGTAAATAATTTGTTAAAGCTATCTGCAACAAAAGAACTGTTTTCGTATCCGCAGAGAATAATTAAGTTTACTACTTAAGAGTATCCAATCCATTTCAACATACATTACTCTGTTTTTCAAACAAACGCTCTTACACAATTATGACGTTGTTACACATTTTTCTTTGGATATTATCTAGGCTTCTATTGTAATCAATTTATAAATTTGACATCTGAAAATCTGCTTTTTTGCATAAACTATGACCCTTCAAAATAAAATTTAAAACGCAAAAAATATTAAGATTAGAAACCTTGCAAATTTAAATAAGATTCTGAATAACAAAAATTGTTTCCAAAAACTTTTACAGTTTAAAAAAAAACATGTATTACCTGGAACAAATTTTATGAAATACTCATTAATGAAGGTATTGCCGAGTACTAACAGAGTTTTCAGGTATTATCTCTGTTTTCATTGCTTTTTTGTCAAACAATGCGTTGGATGAACTAGCAATTTTTTAAACCAAACTCAGGTTAATAATAACCTCTAACTAATAACAATATTTCTATAAAAAAAAGAAAAGTAAGTTAGTGATAGCGTGACGCGTGATAGGCCAGAATGGAAGAAAAAAAGTATTGCACTGACCCTAAATAACACGGGACAAGGGCAGGAAGGTAATAAAGATAATTATAATAATCTTTAGTGTCGCAAGTTATACAGTTCACAGGGTGACTTATAATTATACAAATAAATTTAATGTTTGGTGAATCTTAAGTGTCAGTGGACAGGGTACATTGCTCGCAGTACAGTTTATCGATGGGGACGAAAGGTTCTAGAGTGACGACCGCGCATCGGAAAACGTAGCGTTGGAAGGCCTCCCACAATGTGGACCGATGATGAATCCGATGCACGCGTGACGCACAGGACCGGTTATTATGACCACACTTGGGGAAAGCATATGTCCAATAGTGGACGTCTTTCGGCTGAAATGATAATGATGATGATGAAAATTGAGTGGGCTATATATAGATAATGGTACTGTTTCCCAAACTAAGCGAATATAATAATTCACAACTATCACACAACGCCGTCTAGTCCCAAGCAGAGCTTGTGTTATGAGTACTAGACAACTGATAAACATGCTCATATATTTGTAAATACATACATACATAATTATTATAGATAAATTACACCCAAACACAGAACAAATGATCGTGCTCATCGCACAAAAATTTGTCCTGGGTGGGAATCGAATCCACGACCTTCGGCAACAGGCCAGTCCATGCTTGTATTGTGGGCAGTGTTTAGTATGGCTAAGTCATTTTACTTCTACGGATAAATATTACTCTGATGCACAACCCTCCACGTCTTCATAATAAATTGGATCCTGGTTTTCTTTTTTGTTCATACATTTTCCTCAATTATCGCGAACTCTCATGACTTCACTGCACGTCCGTGGCTCAGTGACGTCACTGAGCTAATCAAATTGTCGGAGCGAAGCGCGTACTCAGAGAAGCAATAAAGATAACTCGGCGTGCGACGCACACATTACGTGGTATTTAGGACGTTCATCATATCAACGTGAGCGAGATACGCAATGGATATCTAACCTAATTAAGTAGGTGTATACATAAGTGTGCATGCGTGATAGCAGCAGTTAATTAAGGAGTTCCATTAATAAATAACTATGACTGACCCTAACTTTTGAGAGACAGCAGTTTTAAGAGACCCCTTCGCCACACGTCTATCGTCAATCTGAGCATGGTTGAAAAGCTTGTCGGTTCAACCAACGCAATCCAACGTAATAAAAAGGCAATGCGAAAACAGAGAGATTATACCTAAAAACTCTGCTGGCAACTACAACAACAACACTGGCTGTAAAATATTTCAGTGAATAACTATATTATCGAATGGTAATATAGTTATTCACTCAAATATTTTACAAAACTTGTTCCAGGAAATACGTGTTTTAGGGTTTCATACCTCAAAAGTAAAAAATGGTTCCCTTATAGGATCGCTTTGTTGTCCGTCTGTCTATCTGTCTTTTTGTCATGACCCTTTATCTCGAGAACGCGTGGAGGTTACGAGTAAAAATTAAAACCATATACTCAGATCTGCAATCTCTTGAAACTGTGAAAAAATTAAACTTCTAACACGGACAGCTTCATGGGCGTTGAGCCAGAATTCTGAAATTTGGCAGAAACTAAGGTCTTATAGCACAGGTATAGAAATAAATCTGAAAACTGTAAATTTGTTGATACGTCACAAAAAAAAAATGTGATTCGGAAAAATCTTCGAGACTCCATTCCGGAATTGAATTATTGACATAGGTAAGTTTGTACGGGACCCTCATGGCGCGAGTCCGACTCGCACTTTTTTGTTTTTTTTTTAAACTAAAAGTTTTTGAAAAATTTTCGTCATTCAGAATCTTGATTAAATTTGCAAGTTTTCTATTGTTATATTTTTTTTATTTTTGAGTACTTTATGAAAGGTCAAAGTTCATGCAAAATAGCAAAGTTTTAGTTTTACACTTCATAAACTCATTTCAATAGAAACCTAGATAATATCCACAAGATATCTATGTTTTGAAAATATTGAATGAAAAATATATAATAACGTCATAATCGCGTAAACGTTTTTATAATATCGTGCAGATTTCATCACGCATGCGAGATTGCTTTGCTCGCGCAGCCCCCGCAAATGTCCTTTTCATACAAGTATTTATAGTAATGCGTGGAATAAACACGCGGGATGCGGGGCAGGATATTGGGTAGCAACCCCGAATGCGGATCAATTCCGCATGCGTGATATAATCTGTACGATATTAAAAACACCCTAAGAGTGGTGGTATGAAAAGCAGTGAAAATGTATCTCGAGTAACGGGTTGGATGCTCTTGATATACTTATTAAGAGACCCATTTTCATTTTTTTGCCACATACTGTAATCATTTATTTCGCAGAACACTACTGTGTTCTGTGTGTGTGTGTGTGTGTGTGTGTGTGTGTATGGCTGAATTGCTGCCAACAGCTTTGCCAATAGTAGGAAATGATTCCAAGGCAACATACTTATGGCTCCGAAACGTGGTCGCTTACAATGGGCCTCATCAGAAGACTTAAAGTTACTTAAAGGGCAATGGAAAGGGTTATTCTCGGAGTTTCCTTGCGTGATCGCGTTAGAAATGAGGATATCCGCAGGAGAACCAAGGTTGCGGACATAGCCCGAACAATCACCAAACTTAAGTGGCAGTGGGCAGGGCACATTGCTCGCAGAACAGATGGTCGATGGGGACGAAAGGTTCTGGAATGGCGACCACGTACCGGAAGGCGCAGTGTTGGAAAGCCTCCCACAAGGGGGACCAATGACCTGGTGAAGGTCGCGGATCCGATGGATGCGAGACGCAGAGGACCGGTCCTTGTGGCGACTTTGGGGGAGGCCTATGTCTAACAGTGGACGTCTTTCGGCTGAAATAAGGATGATGAGGTAACATACTTCCAGGTTACAATGTATCCTACATGCTATTCCAGGACACGGTCTACCCGTAAGCCAAGTTTCATTTCATAAAAACATTCCAAAACTATCACACAACGCCATCTAGTCCCAAGCTAAGCAGAGCTTATGTTATATGTACTAAACAAATGATAAACATAATTATATATTTCTAAATACATGCATATTAGAGTTTAATAACACCCAGACACAGAACAAATGATCGTGCTCATCACGCAAACATTTGTCCAGGGTGGGAATCGAACCCACGACCTCCGGCATAGCAGTCAGGGACACTAATCACTGAACGAACAGCCCCAAACCAAAAACAGAACCAAACGTTGTGCTGTATGAAAAACTGGCATTTCGTAAAGAAAAAAATTGAGAACGCGATTGAAGCGCCACTTACTATATCCAATTGTATTTTGAAATCGTCCAGGGACCCACTTAAATATACACACAAAGTTTCATCGGTCCAGTCGTTTAGGTGGAAAGAGGTCACAAACACGTACAGCAGAATTATATATATCCTAGATTCAAGATGTAATTCAAATTAAAGCCCATTTGTGAAGTAAATAGGTAAAACAGTTGTACCTAATTAATTAATCAGTAAAATCTATGATATTATATGTAACCCATATTCGAGATGATATACTTACTCCCGGGATAAAAAGCCCTATCATATCCTCCTCCCACATTCCACATCCACCCCACTTCACTTCATATTATCCTTCTTGATCACGATTATTTATTTATTTATTTAATCTTCATGCAACAAAAGGTACAAAGGCGGACTATCAATCGGAATTATCAATCGAATACTGGCCTGTTGGTCTATTGGGTAGTGGCCCTGACTGCTATGCCGGAAGTCGTGAGTTCGATTCCCACCTAGGACAAATGTCTGCGTGAAGAGCACAATCGTTTGTTCTGTGTCTGGGTGCAATTTATCTATAATATGTATGTATTTAGAAATATTTAAGTATGTTTACCAGTTGTCTACTACTCATAACACAAGCTCTGCTTAGCTTGGGACTAGTTGGTGTTGTGTGATAGTTGTGGAATATTATTATATTATATTATCCAAACTAATATTATAAATGCTAAAGTAACTCTGTCTGTCTGTCTGTCTTTTCTTCACGCCTAAACTACTGAACCGATTTGTGTGAAATTTGGTACAGACATAGTTTGGAACTTGAGAAAGGACATAGGATAGTTTTTATTACAAAATATAAAAATAAAAAATAAAATTTATTCCGGACATACAGCGCCATCTATTGGTCAAGAGTCGGCAACAATTCAGTACTATAAATATCGAGGTTTTCCTATGCTCCGTAGATAGATGGCGTTGATCGCGCAATGGTGTCATTACACGTGTTCGGTTCATGTTATTGTTTTAATTCATCGGAAAATTCATCGGAAAAATGTAAATAAATCGTAAAAAGGTATAAAAATATAATATAATACAACTTTTAGTACAAAGAAAATGCTTTAACGGAGTATAGATAATTCTATTAGTACTGATTCTATTAGTGCTGTGCTTCCTGGCACTGCTAAAGTTGATCGAAGCAAAAAGATGGAACTATTTGTCGTGTAGTTCAGGAGCAACTGTTTTTCCATGAAGTATTGGAGGAATGGTACCCTAAGCTGCCTGGGAGAAAGTCAGAAGGTAGTGTTTTGGTGTAGTCACATCAATTACACAATCAGAGAAACTACTCAAAAACCAATCACACATTAGGGTTCAACGTTGATCTGTCTCGATTAACGCCTCAGAGGTCCTTCACAAGTTGTGCATAGTATAACACACGAAATGTCACTCTATGGAATTCCGCCAAAAAAAAAGCAAATGCTGGTCAATCACAGAAAGATGCTGATTGAGTAGTTCGTGGGGGTTACCAGTACTTGAAGTAGTCTCTCACTCAGACCTGACCATAGCCTACTGTTTAGAAAGAGTACCTAATTCAAAAATTCAAAAAATTGTGGATTATTTAGCATTTCCAGAAAAGCCCATAAATACATATTTTACAAGAACGAGATTGGGTCTCGCTTTAAAATTGTAGACTTAAGCAACCATACATGTTACAAAGAGGTTGGATGCATAACGTGTTGAAATTCGGCGCTAATTTATGGCTCTTGGAAGCCTCTTGCGCTATCATAGTATCGTAGAATATGTAGAACGAATAAAGATGTGTATTTAATGCATGTCGATGTAGGGCTGCATTGGAAAGCGAAAGAGTTACACCAAGCGTCCCAATAATAGCGAGTCTTATTATTTACGGTTAACGCTCACACAGTACGGGGCCCGACGCGGTTTGCGTTACTGAAGAGTTTGATTATGTACGTATAATGTATCCAACATTCTTTGCAGCCTTCTGGTTATTGGTATGGTATTACTTTCTTGACAGTGAATGGTGTCCAACGCTGAGACCACATTTTGATGGAGGCCAGTGTCAGTTACAGCCGCAATTGGCTGCGAGATTTGTTTGCCGTCATTTTATTGGTTTGTGAAGTGACAAACACAGAGCCGTTGTGCGTGTTTCGAGAGGCTTCTGTTTCGAATTCGGCGGATTGGCCGAAGGTCTCGGTGGAATAAACGGTGAAGGCTGCCCCGCTTTAGAGGAGCAACGCCCAAAATTATCAAATGCAACAATTCTCTCGCAAATTCTTCGTAAATACAGTAATTGTGGAACAAGATGACGTCACAAATCACTCCGTAGAAATTTTAAATTTGCTAACGGTGGTGGACTACCAATGCATATTATCCAGCTAAACGTCAGTCTGCCGATTATTCTCCTTCAAAATCCTCCACTAAAGCTTTATAACAGGCGTCGCCTAAAACCCTGCAGAGTACTTTCATCGAGGCAAAACTTATGGGAGGTAACTCTTTCCAACAATCGCATAGCCCTAGCAGGCATCAGCTCAAAAGCGCTCTGTCTATTTGCTGATATTTGTTTGAGGTGCGCATAAAACACCTGCTCGCCATCAAGTTTGCGTCTCGACACCCGGTTGACTCCTACGGCGGCTGGGGCGTGATCATTTCCTCTCCCACATTATTTCGACCACCTTATTTGCTCGCATTACTGCTTCGCCGTAGGAGGTGGTTGCTTCCCATTCCCTATTGCTCCGTATCAGTGCTGAACGAGGTCCGGGCGCGAGAGGTTGTCACTGCCACTAATTGCCCAAGCCAAGTGTGGTTAACTTCCACCTTATACCCCATTGTTGTTGTCCTCTGGGCCTTCCGAAAAACCTATGTCCGATGTAGACCTGCATCAATGAACGCTGTAATGCCATTTTTAGCCTTTCCTTAAAGAAGAGATTTACTGCCGCGATTGTGGCGTATTCAATTACCGTGGCTCTGGAATACAAAGGGCAACTAAAGGAATATAAGTAGGTTTTAGTTAGTAAAAGCCTGACACTACCTGTCGCTTTACCCAAAGCGGGGGCTACACGTCTCTGTCTGATTATTGACGTTCACAAGTTTTGATGTCATTTAAGTGTATTCTATTTTTGGTGAGAGAAACAAATAAAATAAAATATATAAATCTGGACATGAGAAATATATTGTATATTATAACATATTTACTGGAGGTAATTTTCTTTTTGGCCTTTAACCGTTTTATGTGACAGTAAAATAAATGCATTAAATGCTTTCTGCATGAATCTGCATAGGCACAGATTTATTAGTTGTGTTTGCGCATTTTTACGAACTTGACGCGGACAAAGTCGCGGGCACCAGCTAGTTATTAATATTAATAGCGAGGAACTATACTCTTAAAGAATTCCCTTTTTAAGACATTCTTTTAATGGAATGTCTAATGATCAACGCAGATATTTATCGGAAGAATCCAGACCTGGTGTTGGAATCTCTCATTCCTTCGGAGCCTTCTCGAAATTTTTCCGACTAATTGAAGATTGAAGGACTCGTGTTATGTAACATGTATTACTTTTGTATTGAAAATATTAGAATGTATTAATTTTTAGGATCTGTACCTCAGTCGGTAAAATGAAACCTTTATAGTCACCCAGAGCAATCTGACATAACTTATTTTCACATGGATGAAACCTTAGGTTCTCAGTAGCGTCTCATGTGCTTTGAATACCTGTGTGCTTATGGAGCTCCCCCTTGGGGCTAAAAATAAGATTTACTTAATTTTCATTTTTATGGCTAATTTTTATATATATTTTGTAGAATATATGAGTATATATTATTCTTAAGTAGTATCCTAAGTGTCAGACACTTTTCATGGACCAAAATGTGACGAGGGTGCGTCAGACTTTTACTGACTAAAAACCCACTCTTGTTCCTTCGTTGCCTTTCATACCAGGCGCTGCGCGCCTCGCCTAGTACGTGCCGTCGACGACTTGGGCTCAGTCCGGACGGTTACCAGACGGTCGGAAGGCGAACTACCCATTGCTCGCCGTCCGCGAACCTATAGGGCCTAGAAACCTAAAATTTAGCAAGAAGCAAAGTTCCTTAGCACAATAATATGATAATCAAAAGCTGATGACAACCCGGAATACGACATATATCTACCCTTACGTTATTGAATCCTTTACGGTCTGAACGAAGCGTTTCACCTCGTCGTTTATACCGCGTACATGGAAGGACTGGAACAATTTGCCTGCTGCGGTCTTCCCGTCCGATTATAATTTGGGTGTCTTCAAGGCTAAAAATGATACAAGAGCTTAGCGCCATATGAGATCTGAATAATAAATATTTCCATAAATGCAATATCATCTAATAATCCAATCCAATTTTCAAAAAAAAAACCAAACGCTTAGTAGACACTTCGCGTGACCCAAGGGCTGGCTTTTACCTCGGTCAGAGATTAAGCCAGCCTTTTGGGTACACTTCCAGTCGACAGCGATGCGGAGGAGTTTTATGACGCCATATTTTAGCTAGTAGTTTTTGCTTTTAATGTATAGTATATAGTTTTAATTAAAAAAAAAAAACAATATATCTGATAATAGCTCAGTTTAGTTACGTAACTCATCATATCACACAAGACTTATTTAGTCTTCACGTGATTTATTGCATAATTATTAATGACGTATTTCATTGTAGAATGAACCATATAACTGGGTGATAAGGTCGTAATTGGCCGGTTTAAGGCCTTATTAATTATGACCGGCTTGTCAGATTTAATTAAGAACATAATGTATCTTAAGAAAATCAAAGTAATTATTTTCACAGTGGATATAGCTTTCATCTACAAGTTAGAAATTCAGAGTTTCTCAGGGAATTTCTAAAAGGGATACCGTGGTCCTAAAACTTAAAGGGCAACTGAAGGATACAGGTGGGTTTTAGTCAGTGAAAACTCTGACTCCCTCTCTTGCTCCACTCTAGAACGTGCATCTAGCTCGTTTGTTCCGTCTTTGCCTTGCGTTCCAGGGCCCCGGGGGTTCTTAAGCCTAGCCCCTGTAGGCTTCGACCTTGCGCGTACAACACTACGCGCCGTCGACGACTTGGGCTCGGACAGCGTGCTATCCATTGTTCGCCGTCCGCAAGCCTACGCCTACGGTTGCTGGAAATCGGGATCAGGATCCTGACGGCTGGGGCGTAAGGGCCCTTCCCTCGCACGTGCGGGCGCCTCCTTTGATAGCATTACTGCTTTGCAGAAGGAGGCGACCGCCTGCCAAAGCTCCTCGCTCCGGATCATGACCTGTACCAGGGCTGGCGCGAGAGGTCGTTGCCGCTGATCGCTCCCACGAGGACAAAGCGGTACTCTGCCCAAGCAGGGCACACCTCTACCGTATGCTCCACCGTGTCCTCCGGGCGGTCCACAAAATGGTGGCACCCGGGCATTTCTTCCGCACGAATACGCCACCGGTACATGGTGGACATCCCACCCATACGCACAAAACATTTTGGGAACGCATTCATTGTGCGTACAGCTAAGAGGTGGAATTCTCTGACGGAGTTTATGTTTCCTGATAGGTATACAACCTGAGAATCTTGAAGTCAAAAGGGAATAAGTTACTTCTAGACTAGCGTACCTACTAATCGTCGACACATATTAAAAAAGGTCATTCTGTGTTTATTTGTGTATGTATAAAATTTACCAAGTAGGTATTAAATGAATACTCCAGATTTTCTTCCTGCATTATAGCACGCAAATTCAGCTTAACAATGCATTAAAACTTGACAAACTCAATTTGAATCTTAACAGCTTCCCTGTGCAGGTTGAGCAAATGCATGCAAAACTTCCACTTTAAGCTCGCGCTTCCTCTGCGTAAACCGTAGATTTAAAAATTAAACTTTTAACTTGTATGTGTATGAAGGTAAAATACGATTACTTAAAATATTTTTTTATGTAAGAAATTGTGTAATAACTTGCTCTGAATGGAGCGAGAGGGAGTATCAGACTTTAAAGGTGTTTTGAATATCGTGCGGATTTCATCATGCATGCGGAATTGCTCCGCATGCGGGGTTGCTAACCGATTATTATTATTATTTATTTATTTATCCTCACATCGGAATGCCTTGCAGCAATTACACCAATGGAGCACAATTAGTCCAGAATCTGCTACTTTCCAACATCGTGAGCGCAGTGGAATGGTAATCATCCAAGGAGCGGCGCGGCGGAGGGTCATATCGCTCGCTTACTCAACTTCAAGCCATCGCTCCTCTAGGATTCCATATGTATCAAATCCTATATTGAACACATTTTGAAACGTTAAAGCTCTTTCGATGAGTGTTTACAAAGAAAATTGATTTAAATTGAAAAATACGGAAAATTTTGATATGTCATCTTGACGGTTGACTTAACCGATATCCTGCATGCGAATTTCACGCATTACAATATATGAGAAGGACATTTGCGGAGGATACACGTGTGGAGCAATCACGCAAAAAAAAAAAAAGAAATCGTGGTCATGGAACTCTAGGGCAAAGAGGAATCGTAGCTGTGGTTTTAGTCATCAAAAGTCTGACACGCCATCTCGCTCCACCCTAAAGTGGAAAAAGCCATTGGATGATTGCCCACCTTAAAAAACAAGGAAATTTTGCTACAAATAGAAGTAGCGATATTCGCTTAGGTGTGAACAAACCTGCTTGTGAGCATATGATATATGTTCTATATTCATCATCATCTCATCATCTTCCTGCCCTTGTCCCGTGTTATTTGGGGTCGGCGCAACACGTTTTTTTCTTCCACTCTGCCCTGTCACTCGTCATGCTATCACTAACTTCCTTTTCTTTCATATCACTCTTCACACAATCCATCCATCTTTTCTTTGGTCTCCCTCTCCATCCATCCACATGTAAACTCTATACTCATATATGTTCTATATTATGAATAAAAATTAATTGCCCAATGCATGTGTATATAAACGCATCGATTTATTACGATTATAGTTTGTTTTTTGTGTTCGTATTTATCAGAATAGTTTATTTGAAAGAAAAATACCCTTACGTTGTTGAAACGTCAACGGTCCGGGCTAAGCGTTCCGCTTCGTCGTTTATACCGCGTACATCGAAGGAGTGGAACAATTTGCCTGATGCGGTCTTCTCGTCCAACTATAATTTAGGTGTCTTCAAGGCTAGAGCGAATAGGCTCTTAATAAACTAGTGCGCCTGACCATCAATGATTGCATCTCCGCTTACCATCAGGTGGCATTGCAGTCAAGCACGGGTTTATATCAATTAAAAAAAAAATGACAAGAAATCAAAAAAAAATCCACCCGAGCGACGCCAGGGCGGGCAGCTAGTTGATTATAAAGACATTCTGTGGTATATTTAATATCAGCATTGAACTCGTGCGAAGCCAGGGCGTGTCGCTAGTATTCATATAAATTGACGTGGGATTGACTGTGGTCACACTCTAACGTTAGCCTGTATCAGCACCACACATTCCTGTCTCTAGGCATTCTACTTACCTGAGCTGCTATCTAATGCAGAACACTAACATATTCAATGTCTCCCTGAAGCAAACTACTCAACGTCCTCTTGTACAATATATTCGGTGTCCGACGTGATAGCCGAGATACCATTAAGAGGTGAGTCAAGTGAGCACTTGAGGTTAACTCCGACCACAAAGTTAATAATTCTACAGTATTCGGAAGCCACAAGTATTCCCAAGAACAACGGAACTACTGTTTTTGTGGTGGAATGTTGAGAGCATACAGTTAGAAACTTACATGGGTAAACAACTTATGATGAATTTTTTTTTTTTTGGTTGGGTAGTCATCCAATGACTTTCAAAGACATTTTTTTTTTTATTGGGTGGGAAGTCAGCAAAACAGTAGGGGCCGAGCAGAGTCGAAGCCTACTGGGGTCATGGATTCGCTTCTGAAAGGGAAACCCGGAGTTCTAGAACGCAAGGCAAAAAAGGAACATAGGAATGGTTTTTGTCAGTAAAAGCCCGATACGCTCTCTCGCTCCGCCCTAGAGCGAGATTTATCATAAGATGATTAACCCAATAAAAAAACACTATGTTGACAAGCGTATTATAAACTGGAAGATTATATTCTTGATAAAAGCGCTTGGCTAAATGCCGGTCCTGCTCCACAGTCACAGCCACTTTTACCTTCAAATTAGTTTTTTTTTTTATGGGTAGTGTCAAAACGAAACCCGGGGCGCTGGGACGAAGGCAACGAAGGAACAGGAGTGGGTTTTTAGTCAGCAAAAGTCTGACACTATCTCCCGCTTCACCCAAGAGCGGAATTTGTCATAAGATGATTTTCCCACCCTTGTTGTTTTTTTTTTATTTATTTGTTTGTTTCAACAGAGCTTATAATAATTTATTACCTTTTGTATTTAGAAAAAATAGCATTGTATAATGTAGAGCCCTATTTTTTCTTCATTCATTGAATGACTTCCCACCATTAAAAAAAACTATACAGTTATTTTGTACATCATTTTGAGAAGCTCTTTTCATAGTTAAAAATTAATAGGATACTGTATTGGAGGCACAGAGGTTCATCAATTTATCTTTTGGCGCCACTATTGGTCACAATTGATAATTAAAACGTGATTATTGGAACCTGTTGGGCCTCATGCATTTACGTGTTTAATTAGTTAAAACCTTGTTAATCAGCATATGGCCTACAAGTGTTTAAAAACCTATATGCACGTAATTTAATTCGCATCTCTCATATACTCGTAGATCTCACATGTCTTCGAATTTTCGTTCTAGGACATGCTGGTTTCCTCACGATGTTTTCTTTCATCGAAAATGAGAGCAGTGGTGAAGAAATAAATTACACAAAGCTGAGTCACCTCTCCTTAATAATAGATTTGTTACAGTAATTTTGATTTTTTCTTCTACTTTAAAATTACTCAACATGACTTAAGCGGTATTGTTCGATAAGCGAACTTTTGCTCAGTTTTTTCATTTTGTGTGACGTAGTATAAAAATTCCAGCGCTGTACCCCCTAACAGATGCTCATTGTGGTACATTCTGTCGTTTGACGTCATACACCTTGCGTACTCATTACTCAGAAGAATAACTATGTATGTATATTAATGTGGGTAAACGATAAAGGATCCTATTCTATTTTGAGCTTTCAGTAGCAAAGAATACGGAAAAATATAGCATAGCATAATAATGACATAGCATAATCAGCCTTTTAATGTTCCCACTGCTGGGACTCAGGCCTTCTCCCTAGGAGAGGGAATGGGCCGCAATCCACCACGTGGGCCCAGTGCAGGTAGGTGAATGTCACATTTCTTCGATTTTTTTGGTTCTAGAACATGTAGTTTATAGTTTCCTCACGATGTTTTCCTTCACCGTTTCGAGAGCAGTGGTGATGAAATAAATTACACAAAGTAATGTGCCTGCCTGGGTTTGAACCCGCAACCTACAACTCGTAAGTCGGGGCCGTTACCACTCGAGGAAAAAAATATTTTTCCTGAAATAACAGAAATTTCATAGCAGTTATAAATGTACTCTGAGCAGCTTTCCACATGACCAGGTGTATATAAAGACGACCATAGTGGAAATCTTAAACAAAGCGTAGAATATCTGAATGATGTTTTGTTGAATATCTAGTTCTCAATGAATTCAGAGAATAGTGCATATTGAGGCTTAAAATGCATATGAGACATCACGCTAAACTGATAGACCTTGACGAATTCTTTCGTATGTTAGCCCCCTTTACACAGTAATTCTGCGTACGTGATTGAGCAACCGACTGATGGGAGTGACAACTTACTTACCTTAAGTGAAAGTTGGTTTCTCCATACAAACTTTGGACCCCTTTTTCACCCCCTTAAAAGTTGAATTTCCAAAAATTCTTTCTTAGTGCTCACCTACTTCATAAAAGAAAGCCTTGTGCAAAATTTCACGTTCCTAGTACCAGTAGTTTCGGCTGTGCGTTGATATGCCAGTCAGTCAGTTTCTCCTTTTATATATATATAGATGTAGACTACCTAGATATTGATAAAACAGAGATTTTCAGAAATCTCTGTTTGCATATTGTATGTAAAGCTATTGAACCGGTAACATTTCGCGCAGAATTCTCTAGAGATGCCCTTAGATGGAAGTATAATGGATCGCTTCATATCTCGAGGGATGCTGTGTAAAGTGATGTTGGTACGGACAACACAATGAGTTTTGCTAAAATTATGCTTACTGCATGAGTTTTATGTTTACTCCATCGTCGATCACATCATTGATTACCATCAGGAGGACACGGGGAAGCATACGGTGAAGGTATACCCCGCTTGGGCTTAGCACCGCCGTGTCCACGTGGAGGTGATCGGTGGTAGCGAACTCTCGCGCCGGACCCTGGTACAGCCCATGGCAGACGGTCCTTCTGAGAAGTAGTTATGCTAGCGAAGGTGGCGGCCGCAAGCATGAGGGCACGGACTTCCTTACGCTCCAGCCGCCAGGACCCCGAACCCGACTTCCAGCCACCGTAGGCGTGTGCTTGCGGACGACGAACAATGAGTAACTCGCCGTCCGACCTTCCAGTAACCGTTCGAACCGAGCCCGAGTCGTCGACGGGATGGTCCGTAGTTTTCCACGTGTGCCTTAAAGAGATGTCAGCAAAACCGTAAGGGCCCAGTGGGGCTGAAGCCTACTGGGGCCATGGGTTGACTTGCCCGTGGTCTTACACCCTCACGCACCACCCTAGAGCGTGAAGTCATTGGATGATTTCCATACATAAAAAAACTAATAATTTTTCAACGGCATATCTACTCCATAATTATATCAATTAACAATTATATCAATAACAGCAGTTAAGCCTTTTGCCGAGCTCACAGATTATTTAAATATAATCAACAATTCATATAATTTCATGGATCCAGTAAATTTTCATTTCCATAATCAAATTCACAATCCACATCGGGATTTTAATATTTGTAGGAAACAGCGTGCTTGAACAAATGACGTTAGGGAAATATTTGGTTTTCGAAGCGATAACATTGTTGTTTAAATCATTTTGATTTTCTTTCTAATAATATGGGAACAGCAAATGCGCTTAAAGGCTGGGTAATTTTTTTTTTTAGGTTGGAAAATCATCTAATGACATCCACCGCTCTTGGGCGGCAAGACGACAAGCTACCCATTGCTCGCTTTCCGCAAGCCCGCGCCTATGGTGTCCGGAAATCGGGATCGGAATCCCGGATATTTGAACAACCTATAAAAATTATGGGCAAAGATTCTTTATTCAGCCCTTACAATGATTTTAATGATGGTGATGTACAATTGGGTTTATTATACCTACTGATAATTTTATCACATTTGTTGAATTGCTCGAGCAAGTTTCGAATATTTCGATCTTGAAATAAATATTGTCAATGTTGGTAATGAAAAACTTAAACGTAAAGATTGTAAATTTGATATGCGGTGTGAATGTTTCTCGTTAGATCTCTTGAAAAAACTTTTTGTTAGATTCAGAATTTACCACATTATTAAAAGACTAAATTATTGAAAATTATAAAAATAAAATTATTAGAGTAAATAATTTGCAAAATATCGTACCGAATAATAAAACTATTTAACAAATGTTTTATTTAATTTGTTTTCAGCTAATATGACAACCCTACCAAAATAGGTAACAATATTGCACGTTCTTCGGAAGCTTTGCCTCTGTTCCGTTTATCTATTCATGTGGTAATAGTGATAAAAAAAAAATATTGAAAAACACATAATATAATATCGCTGCCTCTTAAATAATCCCGCAGACCTGGCATTTTTACTACGGATTTATCTTTCTTTTATTCATAGTTACTGAAGCACTTACTGATCTCCATTGTTTTTCTCGGTATCTAGAAAAAGTTACTTAAACTTCTGTATCCGACTATAAGAGATATTCTTTTCTTTATTAAAACCATAATTTGTTTGAATAAATTCCTGCTGAGTTACTTGTTTGATTGTTTTCGAGAACAATTCCGTTCCTTAGCGAACTTTTGGTTATTCTTCGGGAAATAATAGCGATATAGTTGTTTTTGTGTTGTGTATCTCAACTGTGACTATTTACCTACTGTGCGGCTTTGGAAGGGAACTGCGCACACTTGAGACAAGATTTTCTTAGACAAACTTGTCTACGACATCACAGACTTAATAGATAGAGTTATTCAAGGGGAATCTCAATTCTCGTTACCTACTCGTCACCCACAGAACAAGAGGTTCCCACAGGCGGTCGCCTCCTTCTACGAAGCAGTAATGCTAGCAAAGGAGGCGGCCGATCTCGTGAGGCAACGGTCCTTACGCCCTGTCCGCCGCCGGGATTCCGATCTCGATTTCCGGCCACCGTAGGCGCGGGCTTGCGGACGGCGAGCAATGGGTAGCCCGCCGTCCGACCGTCCGGTAACCGTCTGGACCGAGCCCAAGTCGTCGACGGCGCGTATTGTTCCACGCGCGCCTCAGAGAGATGTCAGCAAATCGTAGGGGCCCAGCAGGGTCGAAGCCTACTGGGGTCATGGGTAGTGTGAAAACGAAACCCGGGGCCCTGGGACAAAGGCAACGAAGGAACAGGAGTGGGTTTTTAGTCAGTAAAAGTCTGACACTATCTCTCGCTCCACCCAAGAGCGGGATTTGTCATAAGATGATTTTCCCACCCAATAAAAAAAAACCGGTATCCTGAATCAACATATCAAATCGAAATCGTACCAACTTTTGACGACGAAAGCAGGAGCAATACCACGCCTACATAACAAGCTGAATATCTTGATCACGCGACGGATGTGATCAACATTCCTGTCACGTAACGCCAAAACTCGGCTGCATAGACCTCAGTATCTAAACTAGATTCAAATTCACGTCACAAGTCACGTTAGTTGATAATATTGCACGTGCACCAGAGAGCCAGAGTGAACGCGACGTTGCATATTTCAATAATAATTGTAATATTGCATTACTCGTTTAGTGTGAACTGACTCTACAGGAGCCGAACTCGTGCTCAGCCCATGCTCGGCTCGTGCTCAGCCCGTGCTCGGCTTGTGCTCGGCCCGTGCTCGGCTTGTGCTCGGCCCGTGCTCGGCTTGTGCTCGGCTTGTGCTCAGCCCGTGCTCGGCTTGTGCTCGGCCCGTGCTCGGCTTGTGCTCGGCTTGTGCTCGGCCCGTGCTCGGCTTGTGCTCGGCTTGTGCTCGGCTTGTGCTCGGCTTTTGCTCGGCCCGTGCTCGGCTCGTGCTCCGCTCGTGCTCGGCTCCTCTAGCGTAGACCCACCTTTACATCACAGACGTGTTCACAGACTGTGTCCTTCTATAACACAATACTAGCTTCTGCCAGCGGCTTCGCCCGCGTGAAAGTCGGTTTCTCCATACAAACTTTGGACCCCCGTTTAATCCCTTAAGAAGGCGAATTTTGGAAAATTCTCTCTTAGTGCTCGTTTAAGTAATAAAAGGAAGCCTTGTGCCAAATTTCATGCTCCTAGTCTCAGTAGTTTTGGCTGTGCGTTGATATGTCAGTCAGTCAGTTTCTCCTTTTATATATATAGATCTCCTCCACTAGTTTAAATATTTGTTCTACATTTTCATATAAGGGTTCGCCATCCCTGGTCTAGTATATAATTTTAATCTAAAACTAGCTGTTGCCCGCGACTTCGTCTGCGTTAAGTTCGTAAAACTGTACAACCACTCTGTGCTTGCAATTCATTCCGAAAGCATCGCAATAATTTATTGTACTTTAACATAACACGGTTAAAGGTAAAAATATCCGAATTGAGAACCTCCTCCTTTTTTAGAAGTCGGTTAAAAACACAAATTACCTTCAGGAAACATGTTATGTACTCGTCCAGATCCAGATGTATGAACGTCAATGAATAGAAAGAGTATGGGTCGTAGCAGTTGGCATTTCTGCCTACCCCAAGGGAAAAGTCATTAGTTTATGTATGTTTCTGGTTTATGTTCTGGTAAAACAACATTGTATGATTTTAACCCCTCGCCACAGTGAGCACGCCACAATCAAATCGCAGCGGTAATGCCTGTCTTTGAGAAGTGTCTACAGAGGCATCACGGCAACCTCTTTTTGTGCAGGACTCACCGGTTGTGGGTGTTTCGGAAGGTAACTGTGTCGAATTCAGCGGGAAGAAACACTCGGGTCTCACCATTGTGCGAATCACCCGGAGAATACGATGGAGCATACGGTGGAAGTCAGTCCCGCTTGGTCGGAGAGCCGGCGCCGCCTTGTCCTTATGGGGGCGATTGGTGGAGAAAATGACAACCAGTAGCCTCCTTCAGTGACGCACTACGATCAAAGAAGGTGGCTGAAACTATGAGGGATAGGACATCCTGACTCCTCAGCGGTCGCTGCAAGGGACGCTCCGGGTGTTGAAAGCCGCAAGGCAATTCCTAGCCATTGCAAACACGGGATTGCGGTGGTGCTGTCCGGCCGTCTGGTCAAAGCAGTCCTGAATCGACGGCGCGTAGTATTCTACGCGCGACTCAAAGAGATTTCAGCAAATGGATAGGGCCCTCTAGGGCTCTAGGGGTCTGCAAGGGCTGCAAGATTGATCGAAAGAGTTATTTCCCATAACAATTTTCGCCTCAATAACTTTTCACTGAAGAGTTTAAGCAGTTAGACAGCTTTGATAGAGGTAAACGAAGGAGCATAATCGGGACACCGACCTTCAGCTGGATAACGTGCACTGATAGTGAAAAGCCTTAAGTGAATCCCAAAACTACCATCATCATCCGGCAGGCATTAAGTCCGCCGCTGTACATTTGTGCATAAAGGATTAAATAAATAAATAAATAAATCATCAACTATCTTCTTCCACAACAGTACTTATGAAGAATTTGCGAGAGCATGCTTGCATTGATTATTGCAGTTTGATCATTTTAAGCGTTAGAATTACTTGTTCATTTACCTAGGATATTTTGGTGTGTATTTAATTGATATCCCCGTATATAAGACAAATGATTTTTCCATAGTGGGAACTACCTAAGAGTCTCCAACTTATGAATGAACTACGGCGAAAACTTGTGCGCGTGTATCCCCGTTCAATCGAACTCGCATATTGATGGCCAAACCGAGAAATTACTGACACCGATTGCCTCTATGAGGACACGGCAGTTCACTCAAGATGGATAGACCTCCACCGCATGCTACACCGAGTCCTCCAGGCGATTCACAAAATGGTAATATCAGGGTACTTTCAACCGAACCCAGAACAGAAACCGTTCGAAACACCCACAACAGTCCTGAGCTTATCCATAAAACAATGAAATTACGGTTAACAAATGTAGCAGCCGATAAGTGTTATCCCTGAGACTGGCCTCCCTTAGAGGGTTGTTCCAGTGTTGGTCACCACTCATTGCAAAGAGGTAACGTCCAGATATCGACGTAAGGCAGCAAGGAATCTGAGATACATTATACGTTGTCGAACTGTGATCAGAAAAACACATTCGATCCCGTTTTATATGAAGCAGTGACTGTAAATAATAAAACACACCATTATTAATCCGCAAGGTGCCATTATGCCGGAGGACACAGTGGAGATGTGCCATGCAAGGGCGGAGCACCGTCGTGTCCTCGTGGAGGTAATCGGCGTCAGTGACCTCTCGCGCCGGGCTCTGATCCAGAGCGAGGAGTAATGGCAGGCGTTCGCCTCCTTCTGCAAAGCCTTAATGCTAGCGAAGGCGGAGGCCGCACGCGTTAGGGAACGAACGGCCTCACGCCGAGCCGAGATTCCGACCCCGACTACCAATCACGGTAGACGCGGGCTTCCGGACGTCGAGCAATAGGTACCTAGCCGTCCTGTAGTTGACCGGATCGAGCCCAATCCTCAACAGCGCGTAGTGATAGACACAGGTGTAGTTTTAGTCAGTAAAAGATTCACACTATCTCCCGCCCCGCCCAAGAGCGGGGGATGTCATAAGATGATTTTCCCACCGGAAAAAAAAAGTCAGTAAAAGATTGACACGTCCTCCCGCTCCAACCAGAGCGGGAGAAGTCATTGGATGATTTCCACCCTTAAAAAAAGAAAAAAGGTGCCATCATCATCATTATTATTTCAGCCGAAAGACGTCCACTGCTGGACATAAACCTCCCCAAGTGTCGCTATAATGACCGGTCCTGTGAGCCTCTCATCCATCGGATTCCCGCGACCCTCACCAGGTCATCGGTCCACCTGGGGACCATCCAACGCAAGGTACCCTGTAACCCCTTCCGAAAAAGTGGTCGTGTTATTTTAAAGTGAATAATTAAATACATATAGGTATTTACTTTTATCGTCTTTGGATGGTATCCCTTGAATAATCACGGTCAATTAGCTTGCTACAATAATGGGAAAAAAATAATAAAAATAAGCAGTAGGATTGTTAAAAATGCCTTCGTCTTACACCAGTTTAACCATAACTGTAAACGTGGGCGATGGCCATTCTTCTGCCACTCAGAAAATTACGTAAAATACGCAATGCCATCTATCAAATTTAATATGAAGTTCAACCGTCATTGTCATCATTATTTCTACTTTGAGTCTTTAGATGGCGTTGCGAGTATCTGAATTGCTTATGGTGTCATATTTTACTTCTCGAAAACTTTGATTTCATACCGTTTGTCTTTCATATGCTTTGTTTCATTGCGATGAAACAAAGCCTAAGTAAGACAATTATCAAGTTCCAATTCCAACAATTTAAATGTATAAAAGTTATCTACATCGATTTCTAAAATTAATAATACGCATTTCACTAAAAATTTCTACAGATATATTATATACGTAGATTTATAAAAAAAAAATTTCTCCTTAGAGAGCCGTATGGGATTCGAACCACCTTCTCATTACATGAAAGTCTAGTTACGAAACCACTGTGCTGCGGTCTTCAATTAATAAGCTATAAAATAGACGTTCTTATATAAACGTCATAATTGACTGGTTGGCTCCCTAACGATGATAGCGTGATGATTTTCGTTTTAGAAGTTAAATTTGCAGCTAAATGGAATAATGTAACATTATAGTACGTGATTTTACTCGTCGCTTTGATTTTATTATGTGTTTTGATTAGTTTTTACAAAATATTTAGAAGATATCAAATAGAAATGTCAATTTTATTTTGAAAAAATGGTAAAAGTTATTTTAATACAAAAAAAAATAAGACAAAATAATGTCAAAATTTTTAACTGTAGCTGGGATTTGAACTCGCGGCAAATGTCGTTCAATACCTACATTTTGGATTATTGCTCACCCCACATAGCAAATAGCGTGATAATTTATAGCCTATCAGTTGCCCTGACCTATAAGGATTGTGTATGCAAAATTTGAACAGGATCGGTTCAGTAGTTTTTGCGCCAACTAATACCATCACAAAAGAATTTTACTGTTTTATTATATGTATAGATATAGATGAATACTTTATCAATTTGTAGTACACCGCAGACAACCCTTTTTATTTTAAGTTCTTACAGTCCATCCAAAGGTTGTCTGGTAAATATCGCTGTCAGCGATAAGACTGCCATTATACCTGATTTAAGTTATGGTAAAAGTTTTATTACTATTTTGGTGTACAATAAAGTTTATTCTATTATATTCTAACGAAATGAATCTCCAGCCTCTCTGTCGCAGGGGCCCAAGACGGTCGAAGCCTACTGGGGCCATGGGTGATGGTGTGGCGAAAGAGATCCCCGGGGCCCTGGAAAAAAAATGGCAAAGAAGGAACAGGAGTGGGTTTTTAGTCAGTAAAAGTCTGACACTATCCCCCGCTCCGCCCAAGAGCGAGGATGTCATTAGATGATTTTCCCACACGAAAAAAAGCCTCTTTGTATGTATATGTATGTAGTAGAATAATTTTTATACCTACGTATTTTTATAAAAACCAGTAGAATAGCATTACACATTTTTGATAAAATTTAGTATCTTCCGAAACCCGTATATAAATATTATGAAGTACTCTCAAAAGGGAACCATTTTCAGCGCGAATCTCTAACACAATATTGTCCAAGAAATAATAAAGTTATGAAGGTAAGGAAAAACTCTCATAAAACATGTTTTGTTACGTATACAGCTTTAGTAATATCGCTTCACGGACCTCTGAACTTCATCAAGTTACTAAACATTTATTTGATACGAAAAACTTTCTTTTTAATCTTGTAAATTGGGGCGTGCTTAAAAGTTTGTTATCTTTACTTTTCATGGACCGAAATGAGGCTATTAAACGTAACACCTCAGTGTAGGGACGAGGGGCAATGATTAGTATTAAACGATTTCAACAAGACGAACAAGTGAGCATTAATCACGAAATGAAAAAATATGTGTTACTATCGACTTAATTTTATTTTATTCTCAGTCCTTTTTCCATTTCTTTTCCACAAAAGTAATGAAACCTTTTTATTGGATTCGTTACCAAAAAAAAAAATTTGGAACTGTAAAATACTTAACTGTAATATTACTTCAATTGCTACAGGATGGTGCCTATACTTTTCTCTCATCTTAAAGATGCATATTTTCGTCCTGTTGTCATCTTACTCATGCTATGTAAAGAGGTGACCAGATGGTTGCAAACCAACGTCCCAACCATAGTGACCTTGCTAGTTTCAATCCGTGTAGAAAGAAGTTGTAATCAATGACCTTTAACGCCCTTGGTTGGGTGCGCATTTTCCCGACCACCGAACGTGTTGACGCGTGGTGTACATCTATGTAGCCGCAACACAAAGCAAACACACAAACCAAGGTCACCTCGGTTGGAACGCTAGTTTGCAACCGTCTGGTCAACCTTTAAAACAAGACCTTAGCGTAATTGATTAAAACGTTATGCAACACAAAGGTACAAAGGCGGACTTAATGCCTTCATTCTCTACCAGTCAACCAAGGATGGTGAAGAAGTAACACACACACAATACACACTCACAAACTTTTTCCTTTTATAATATTAGTATTATTGTGTAATTCACAATAATACTAAAATTAATGGACATTAATGGACTGTATGAAATTTAGCTGGTTGTAGATGAAAGATTAGGATGTTGTGCAGGAAGCTCGTTTAGAGTTCACCCAATCAAGAAACAAATGACAAGCCCGGAACGTCCTACCTTTTCGCCAATCAGCAGCCTTCCTTGGAGGTAGCAGCGCTGTTGGATCTGGCCGCTAGTTACACAACACGGTTATGTATCACTTTGTCCTTAATTTATCGATTTATATATGGAATCCACTCAAAATAGGCTGGCACGGCGGGTCAGAACGATCAACAAAAAAAAAAAAACACTAGAGGGCGCTTGCTACATTAATTGCCTGCGTTGACCCGCGATTGGCTGCTTGCTGACAAATCAGGTCGCTCCGTGACCTTTACGCTGTTAATTGCACCAATCATGGGTTAGATACAGAAAAGTTATAATTAGTTCCTCATTTCAAGGTATAGTTGTACTATCCCACAAACCTTCATGAGAAAGTACACAAAGAGTCAGAAAGTACACAAAGAGAGTCAGAAAGTACACAAAGACAGTCAGAAAGTACACAAAGTACAAGTGTTGGTGATTGGTTGTTGTGTATTCTCGTGCAAATTGTTTCTGTGTCATCACTTCAGCTGAAAGACATCCACTGCTGGACATATTCTTCTCCATCCTACGTATCGATATGACGAGCGGACTTGGGCGTCTTGCATCAATCAGATTCCAGGGACCCTCACCAAGCCACCATTGACAAATTGTTTTGCAAGTAATGTACCCTGCCCACTGCCACTATAGACTCTAAAAAAAAATACACACTAAACTAAAGTTACACTAAAGTTCACAAAAAAGTAAAAGACTTAGGGTGAAATTCACCAATAAAACTAATCGGGTTTTAACGTTTGGCTCGCATAATCGCGTTTAGCCGCTTTCACTAGTGTCACTTGTAAAAATACAACAGAAAATACAGACAAGTGACACTAGTGACAGCGGCTAAACGCGAATATGCGAGCCAAACGTTAAAACGCGATTAGTTTTATTGGTGAATTCCGCCCTAAAGTTTGTAAGTTAAAACTCGTTTAAGTTTCAGTAAAGTTTTTTTTTTTAATTATTATTATTTTTAGTCTTTCCGATTTTAAGATAGCAAGCCAACAAACCGAACCATATTATAAGAATTTGGCCTGTAATTTTCCGCGCTCAAAGTCAATTTATTCCAAAGCGTATAAATCATTGTGTGTGTATTTATTCAATCGTTTCACATAGCTGTGCCCAACGTTAGAGGACAAAATGGACAATTCATGCGCACATAGCATTTTACAGCCACATTCGTTGACAATTTTACTGGAATATTCTATAAGCGCTGAATGGGATCGGGATTTTTATTTGAATTTAAAAGTACTTTCGAAAAAACTGCTCTAGCGTTAGAAAAACTGAAAATTTTATAAAGTAATCTATAAACTTAAAACATTTCTGTAAATCAAGACCGTATGGAGCCTATCCTTTTTTTTAGAGCAATAGAGGCCGAGTGGTAACGGCCTCCTAACCTAACTTAAGAATTGTAGGTCGCGAGTTTAAACCCAGCCAGGTGCATTACTTTGTGTAATTTGTTTCATCAAAGTTGCTGTCAAACAGTGAAGGAAAACATCATGAGAAAACCGGCATGTCCTAGAACCAAAAATTCGAAGACATGTGACATCCACCAACCCGTACTGGGCCCGCAGTGGGATTCACATTATAAAGCTATGCTTATGCTTTTTTGGTTTTGTATGGTGACAAATCATCAATTAACTCCTTTCGGTGTGTCAGACTTTCACTGACTAAAACCCAACTGTGATGCTTCAGTCTCCCTTTTTGATCCAAAGCCACAGTAACTCTTTCGATCAATCCCGCAGCCCTAACAGGCATCAGCTCTAGCAGGATTTTTTCTGATGGTAAGCAGTAATTCAATCATTTATGGTGAAGCGCACTAGTTTATTAAGAGCCTATTCACTCTAGCCTTGAAGACTCCGAAATTATAGTTTTACGGAAAAACCGCAGAAGGAAAATTATTCCAGTCATTCGATGAACGACGAAGCGAAACGCTTAGTCCGGACCGTTGAAGTTTCAACAACGTAAGGGTGGATACTCGCCGTACGTCGAGTTGTCTGATGGCAGAAAGGAGATGGCGGAATCAATTCATGCAGGTTCCATCAATTGTAATGACAGGTCTTTGAGGCGCGCGTGAATCACAACGCACCGTCAACCCAAGCCTGGCCTTTATTGTTCGCCATTCGATGAACTGTCCGGCCGATTCATTTAAGGTGTATAGTCCCTTGAACATCTGGCCAGATAGCCCCGCTGAATCTATTTTCTTTGCGAAATATTGGTTGATTTAAATATGCTCTGTACATTCTGAACAAAAGTTAACCAGCATTTTTTTTGTGTAAAAATATTTCTAAAGATCAAAGCCGTTTGAAAGGAGTAAGGAAAACAAGCGAAAAAATATCATGTTGTTAAATATTATTTTTTGGCAAAAATATTAGTCTTACGAAAAAACCATATGTTGATAATGTTGGACATAAATCTATAATAAACTTATATTTTTTTCAAACCTATTGATATAGCAGTTACTCAGGCTTCAGAAAATCACTGTTTTATAGCACTGCTCGCGAATTAGGGCTTTAACTGACTGACAGTTGAATATCCCACATAACGGCAAAAACATTCATAAAACATAACTAAAAAATCTCACAAAACACAAAAACATAACACTCATAAAACCCTCTATCAAAACGTGACGTGAATATTATAAAAAACTTTGATTTTGAAAATACAAACTGAAAAAAATATTTTACCCGCGGTTTGTTTTCACAAATATTTTAATGCTTTAGTCGATTACTGGAACTGACTATTAAATTCACAATAAAGCGAGAGGCAGTTTCGCAATAACGCTTCAGCAAAGTTTTGTCAATAACATTTAGCATTTTTATAGTTTGTTTGTGTGGCGACCGCGTACCGGAAGACGCAATGTTGGAAGGCCCCCTACAAGGTGGACCGCTGACCTGGTGAAGGTTGCGGGAATCTGATGGATGCGAGACGCACAGGACCGTTCTTTATGGCGACATTTGGGGGAGGCCTATGACCAGCAGTGGACGTCTATCGGCTGAAATGATGATGATGAATGATGATGTGGGCCATACAAATATTTGGTTCGTGTGGAAATCGAATCCGCAACCAGCAGTGCAACAGCCATACTCTCAACCACAACTCCCTGACATACAAAAAATGAATTAAAAGTTTTTAAAAATACTATAAGTTTTTGTATAACCTGCAACTCAAAAGCGCCAAACTGCTAAGGAATGGAATTCCTGGCCGGAATCTGTGTTTCCTGATGGCTACAACCCGGGAGTCTTTAAGCCAAGAGTGAATAGTTTACTTCTAGGTTAGCGCGCTCCATCGTCGACCGCATCGTCGCTTTCTGTCAGGTGAGATAGCGGTCAAGAGCGAACCAACAAGAACATAAAAAAAAACTGAACAGAGACCCTACCACGAGCTCTTAACGCAATCCAGTTTTACGACCTAAACTGAACTGTTAAGGGGCAAATATATGATTTTTGATGATTTTAAATCCAATATCACGTCTAAACGGCTAGTCCGTATGTTTTGAAAAAAATATATGTTAAACTGAACTATTAATAACTCGATATACGAATATTTACGTTTTTTTTTCATAGAACTTGGTTTGATTTATTTTCGAAGTTACACCTAACACCAACAAAAAAACGAAGATCACGCAAAAGCCATTGGGTGTATTTTTATAAAACTTTCTCAAACTAAAAGATAATTTATCTAGAATCCTTTTTATATATGGGTTTTTGAAATTGAAATTGAAAAACCAAAAAAATAATTTTAACATATCGCATGAGGAATGTACATACATGTATGCTGACTGTAGAACATTTAAGTTTAGGTTATTAAAGCCGTCCTACTTCACAGTCAGACCTTTATTACATTCAAAACCCTAACTACCGCGATCGGAAAACTTATGTGCTAAAACACACTCCGCGACGGATTGCTAATCTTCTAAACTATTCAAAGAACCATTAGCTATTACGATAATTCTACAACATAGGTACTATAAAGTAGATAGGTACAGAAGTCGCCAAACTGTCCGAGTGCAACTGGGCACGGTGATAAATGCCTAGGTCTGAATTATATCTCTCTAATCTCTAATCTACAAAATACAAACAAATATCTACTTACCTCTCTGAAACAAATTATAGCCTAAAAAACGTCAATTTACTGTTTAATGTTGAATTTAAACAACAGTTTTTTTGTTGGTCCATTTTTCCACTTTTTGGAGGTCTTTCGGCTGAAAAAATGATGATGATGATGATGATTCTGTTACAACATTTCCCTACGAGTACAAATGAGACACGAATTTATTTTTTAGCTGTTGGCCCTAGTTGCCTTGTAAGAAAGCTAACTTATGTGATGGGCACATTACTCGCTGCACAGATGATCGATTGGTCTAAACAGTTCTGGAGTGGTAACCGCGTACCGGAAGGCGCAGCATCGGATGGCCTCCCCTAAGGGGACCGATGTTCTAGTGAGAGTCGCAGGAAGCTGATGTATGCGAGACGCACAGGAACAGTCATTGTGACGACACTTAGGGAAGGCCTATATCCAGCAATGTGAATGATGAATTATCATCATTACTCGCCTTACTCCACGTGTAGCTTCCTTCATCATATCCATTATAATCATAATATTTATCATATCATATATGATATGTGGTTATATGATATGATATGATAAATAATAATAATAATATTCCACAACTATCACACAACGCCGTCTAGTCCCAAGCTAAGCAGAGCTTGTGTTATGAGTACTAGACAACTGATAAACATACTTATATATTTCTAAATACATACATATATAGATAAATTACACCCAGACACAGACCAAATGATCGTGCTCATCACACAAACATTTGTCCTGGGTAGGAATCGAACCAAATAAATATAAAAATATATAAATATTATATATATATATATAGGAAGCTATTTGTTTACAGAATTACATCGTAATTATTCACGTAGATTCACTAAACAAATTAAAAATAAACTCTCATTTTAGAACCTAGGTACCACATCATTCAGATCAGGAGTTAATTCGCCTCAGAAATAATCACTAATTTAGAGTTAAAATTTTTTGATGTGGGAAATCGTTTCTCCAGCTCTAGGTAGTGAGAGGGAGACTAGAGAATGAGTGTCAGACTTTTACTGACTAA
The DNA here is from genome assembly GCA_949316375.1 of Mythimna vitellina. Lineage (NCBI taxonomy): Eukaryota > Metazoa > Arthropoda > Insecta > Lepidoptera > Noctuidae > Mythimna > Mythimna vitellina. Next base: position 6,406,229 of record OX438703.1, on the reverse strand, counting down.
GCTCACCCATGTGCACAAAACGTTTTAGGAACACATTCATTGTGCGTACAGCTAAGGATTGGAATTCCTTGCCGGAATCTGTGTTTCCTGATGGCTACAACCCGGAAATCTTTAAGTCAAGAGTGAATAGGTTGCTTCTAGGTAAGCACTTCATCGTCGACCGCATCGTCGCTTTCTATCAGGTGAGATAGCGGTCAAGCGCGAACCTATCAAGAATGAAAAAAAAATGTTTTACAGTATCAAGAATGAAAAAAAAATGTTTGCGTTATAGGGCCACGGTAAGCCTATCAAACAATCAATTCCATAGACCACTATTTCAACCTTCAGTTTTAGACACAGAAATACGCCGGCACTAAAATTGTAAAGTGATAGAGAGAGGGATGACATACAGCATCCGTTGATGGAATGTGTCCGGTCGATCAGTCAGCTAGACAGCTGCAGTCGATTGGAAATTCAAACGATTCGGATATTTATTGGATTTGTGATAAACGTATTTGTCGTCGACGTTTTGGCCTTGTTAACAATATAAATAAGTATTAATAATAGCTCAGTGTAGAGAGAGAGACGTGATCTATCCGTGTACCAAGTTTCACTCAAATCCATTCAGTTGGTTAGACGTGAAGAGGTAACAGACAAACAGAGTTTCTTTCGCTTTTATAATATCGCCATCCAGCGAAACACTACGCCGACAACTTTACGTGTATATATTATACTTTAAACAGTTTTTATTTAGTTTAATTGTTTATTATATCTATATCAGATGTATCTATAAAATCCTGGGATCCAGGCCCCCTAGCCAAGTTACGACCGTTTTGTTTCAATTCTCTTGCATCGAACGCCTCTAGTAGGCCACGCCTCCGATTCCTTTAAGCTGACGCACAGTCACGTGGTCAGAACAAAAGAATCGGAGGTGTGCCTTACTCGAGGCGTTTGACGCAAGAGAATCGAAATGAAACCGTCATAACTTGGCTAAGGGGGCTGGACCTTCTGAAAGCGTACGAGGGGCGAAGCCAACTCCGAGATACCCCTTAGAATATTTTATGAAACATCGTACCAACCGACGATTATCCGTATCAGCGCTATTCAAGTGCTAAGTGATATCATATGGTAGGTAAAAGTTTTGTTACGAGCCGTGTCCAGGAGTACCGCTTTTTGAATCAAGCCCTTGATCCAGTCGCCTAACGCGACCCTCCTAAGGTGTTGGTCGAGGCTCCTGGGTTAGTATTTATTTATTATTATATTAGGATGGAATAAACGTCGAGGACCACATACATTATAATATTAAGCAAAGCAAATCTACAGCTGAAATTGAAACAAAACGTGTAAACAGAATGTGTATACAAATAAATCCGTTGTTTTCTGCAGTTCGATTACGAAGGTTTTGTTTGACTACAGGCGATTGCTAAAAGGTCAGTCTCAAGGGACTGACGCGAGTACACGATGGTATACGTTTACTCATATACCAATAACGTATTTATGCTGCTTTTTTTTTTGAAGTAGGCTAATATCTAATGACTTTTCGCGCTTTAAGGTAGAGCGAGAGGGCGTGTCAGACTTTTACTAACTATAACTCCACCTGTGTCAATCAGTTGTCCTTTGCGTTCTTTTTTTTATAGGTGGGAAATTCATCCAATGACATACCCCGCTTTTGGGCAGAACGGGAGATAGTGACAGACTTTTACTGACTAAAAACCCACTCCTGTTTCTTCGTTGCCCTTCGTACCAGGGCCGAGTCTTCCTTTCAGAATTCGACCCTGCTGGGCCCCTACGGTTTGCTGATACCTCCCTGAAACGCACCTGAAACAGTATGCGCCATCGACGGCTTGGGCTCGGTCCGGACGGTTACCGAACGGTCGGACGACGAGCCACCCATTGCTCGCCGGCCGCAAGCCCGCGCCTACGGTGACCGAAAGAAATCGGAATTAATTCCCGGCGGCTGGGGCGCGAGGGCCATTGCCTCGCGTGTGCGGCCGCCTTCTTTGCTAGCATTACTGCTTCGCAGAAGGAGGCGACCGCCTAACTAAAACCACACCTGTATCCTTCAGTTGCCCTTTGCACTCCAAAGTTGCGTAATCTTTCAAACACCGCAAGTCTGGTATTCCTCGGCACTTGTAAAATCATTCAAACCAACGGTTTTGACCTATCCAAAACCTTTACCAATTCAGTCATGTTGAAAATCATTTACAACGCAAATCCCGCTTAGACAACTTCAAAGTAAGCGCACTATTCAGAAACTCACAAACACAAAATAAACAATTGTGATTTCAAGCATTGAGGCGACAGTTAAACAGATTGCGGCTCGCAATCTCTAATTTGAATGTCAAACAGTATCATCGAGGACACTAGACTAAATGAAAATAGGGATCGAGTCACAAACGATTATCGACTGAATATGCGAGTGGATTTTAAATCGAGAGCAAAAGAAAAGACCGCAGTAATTGTGCTATTCATTCAGTTTAGGACGATTTGCTGCTCTAGCTTTTGACGTTTTGTAAGAGGCAATGTGAAATAAAATATTATTTGGAATAATGGAATTGTATCATGCGATAGTAATGTGTAGGTAGAGATAGCAATAAGGAGTTTTTATTGTGAGAAAATTTCGTTGTTTATTTTTCAATACATTTATTCGTTAACCCGCTCTTATACCTATCGTTTTTAGGCACGCAATTTTTCACACTAGTGCGAGAAAGTTTGCGAGCTCGTCGGTCGGCTAAGCGATCCTCACAAGTCACGCGTCAACACTCGTTTATTTATTTCTTCGTAAGTGTATTTAGAAACGTCGTTTGTTACACGTGGTGTCCCTACTACACTCGGCTCGACCTCAGTCGCATTGACAAACTTTCTCCGCTTGTATCAAAATGTACTATTGAATAATTGAATTGTATCGTATGATAGTATTGTATGGACAGAGATAGCAAACTATAAGGAGGAGGACCCACAAAAAAAGGGTCGGGAAATTTTGTCATTTATTTTACTTCACAGAAAGCTTACAGACTAACAATCCAATGACATAAAAAATGTAATATTAACAAATAGCTGATTACAAATTTCCCCACAGAGCAGTGGTGGCCGAGTGGTAACGGCCCCGACTTACGAGTTGTAGGTCGCGGGTTCGAACCCAGCCAGGCGAATTACTTTGTGTAATTTATTTCATCACCACTGCTCTCAAAACGGTGAAGGAAAACATCACGAGGAAACCGGCATGTCCTAGAACCAAAAATTCGAAGACATGTGACATCCGCACTGAGCCCGCGTGGTGGATTACGGTGCACCCCTCTCCTAGAGAAGAGTCCCAACAGTGGGAACATTATAAGGCCGACTATGCTATGTTAAACCTCCACACATAGATGAAAAATCGCCTACGAGATTCATATAAAAAAGATTGTGTCAAAGCCCTCTCAAAAATATCAAGGTCCCTATGACGTCTATTAAGAGCGCCCTTTTCGAGGTACATTTTCATACACAGCTATCTTGTGGATATTATCTAAGCTTCTATAGAAATCAAAACATAAATCTGTGTAAAACTAATATGAACTTTGGCCCTTCATAATGGACTCGTATATTAAAAATATAAAAAATTACGTCAATAGAAGCCTTGCACAATTAATCGAGATTCTGAATAACGACAATTTTTCTGAAAAACTTTTTAAGGATTTAAAAAAACACGTATTTCCTGAAACAATTTTTGTGAAATATTCCAGTAAATCAATGCCAGTTTTCGGGCGTTATCTCCCTTTTTTTGCATTGTCTCTTCATGAAACATCGCGTTTGGTTTGCGTTAGATGAAACAACAAGCTTTTAAACCATGCTCGATGTTGACGATAGGCGAGTGGAAAAGGACCCTCTTAAAACTACTTACTAAAACACATTCCGCGTGTAAGTCGAAGCGAAAGGAACACTTAATTTTAGTCACTGACGTAATCCCGTTAGATTCATGTGTAATGACAATAATCGAGCCATCAGCATTAGCAGAAATCATGAAATAACTTTCTTTTTCGTCAAATAGTGACTGTATTTTATTGACTACAACCCATTGTGCATCTTACGAGGGATCCCATACCACTGACAATTCCCACACACCTTCGTGGAAGCCTTACATTTAATATTTGGTATAAATTATTATTACAGCGTGAAGGCCATTTTCTTATATTTTAAATACATTTATTTTTCAGTTAGGCGTTCTCATTAAAAATTCATGAACTTGTTGTGGAAACTTAGCTTTCATTTTGTAAAAGTAAAATGAATAAGGTTTTTGATAATTTATTTTTTTTGGGAATTAATTACGCTAGCATTAGCAGACCAAGGTTTTTGTTGATCATTATAAATTAGAATTTAACTTTCATTAATTATGCTGAAGGTAGAAACCATTTCTGTTACTACCAGTTTATTCATCATCATCATCATTTCAGCCGAAAGACGTCGACTAGGCCATAACGACCGGTTCTGTGCGTCTCGCAGCCATCGGATTCCCGTGACCCTCGCCAGGTCTTAAGCCCATCTTGTGGAAGGCAACCAACGCTGCGACTTTCAGTACGCAGTCACCACTCTTGAACCATTCGAGCTCCATCGACTGTCTGTTCTACTAGCAATGTGCCCAGCCCACTGCCACTTAAATTCTTCTTCGGGCTATGTCGGTAACTTTGATTCACTTCTTTTTCATTCCTGATTCGATCACGCAAGGCAACTTCGAGCAGCCAGCTTATAGCTCTAAGGGAATCCTATTAAAATACTTTGTAAGAGGTTACAAAAATATTCTTTGGAGGGCCACAGAATGTTTCCAAATCAATGAACACCGTGTGGGCGGATCAAAGTCAAAGTAAACACGGAGTTTGGTTACTACTTAAACAATTGTTGTTCAAGAAACAATTATATAACAACAATTGCGCGGGTCTCAAGAAGTTATTGTCGAGACCCACGCAATTAAAGCGATTTCCTGGACAGACACTTGACGTATCGCGTGCGTGGTTATTTGACACACTCATAAAAAAATCTATGTACCTAGCTCTGCTGTTTTTGCCTGTAATCGGAATGTGTGGGTTGATAATTATAACGGGGTCATGTAGATGTCAGAGTATTTAAAAAAACTATCATTTAGTCTATGTTCAACTCTAGATGTTTGTCTTTAAAAAATGTTTTCTGTAAAGAAAAAATCTATAAACTACGTGGTATGTGCTTATGTGTGTTTTATTTGTCCTCTACCTCCACATGCTACATTTGAACCCTTTGACGACATGTGTTATCCAAGAGGTTAACCTATTTAAGATATCAAGCAAATTAACATCCCTAGATTGATGACAACCGAGTACTAATACTTTTCCTTTGCACTGATTATTTATAGTATATGCGAAACCTGTATATAGTTTGTTCAGAATCAGTAATGAATGGATTCCAATATTTTTTACACCATGTTATATTTCTTCCCAAAAATATTTAAAAAGGTCACAAGTTGGACACCACCTATGATGATACAGTTATGAAATTTAGTACATAGATTCTTTACATAAAAATAATAAACATGTGTTTCGGGTTTCATTTATGCTAAAACTAGTGTTGTATAGATAATGGAAAATTCTACAATACTAATGTTACGAAGGCAAATATTCGCGTCATGTCCGTGAACGGGCGCTGTCAGTTGAAACTGGTCATCTCATAGCTGCCAGTTGCTTTTTTAATATATTTTTTAATTTTTATTTTTGCTTTATTTACATTGTTCTCACATAATAGCGACAAGAAACATGTAACAGAGTTATTTGTAATTCGAAGACATATAACATCCACCAAACCGCACTGGGCCCGCGTGGTGGATTACGGCCCATTCCCTCTCCTAGAGAGGAGGCCTGAGTCCCAAGAGTGGGAAAATTATAAGGCCGACTATGCTATCTAATTACTAAAGTGATAGAAAACAGTGTCCATGGAGTTTCTTGCACATTCTTCTCCATAGAGATCTACGCTTTGGAATGTGCAATTAGCATGATTTTTTCTGACTAACTGACTTCTTGACATATCAAAAGTGCCTGTAAATGGTTTATTTGAAATAAAATGCTCTGAATCTTTAAGTCTTTGCTTCATCTCATGTCTAAGGTTTTGTGAGAAGATGGATAAAAAATAAGTTAACATTGATCATTTGTTTTGAGGGATAAAGTATATGTATTTACTTTTTATTTCTAAACTAGCTGTTGCCCGCGACTTCGTCTGCGTTAAGTTCGTAAAACTGTACAATCACTCTGTGCTTGCAATTCATTCCGAAAGCATGGCAATAATTTATTGTACTTTAACATAAAACGGTTAAAGGTAAAAATATCCGAATTGAGAACCTCCTCCTTTTTTAGAAGTCGGTTAAAAACACAAATTACCTTCAGGAAACATGTTATGTACTCGTCCAGATCCAGATGTATGAACGTCAATGAATAGAAAGAGTATGGGTCGTAGCAGTTGGCATTTCTGCCTACCCCAAGGGAAAAGTCATTAGTTTATGTATGTTTCTGGTTTATGTTCTGGTAAAACAACATTGTATGATTTTAACCCCTCGCCACAGTGAGCACGCCACAATCAAATCGCAGCGGTAATGCCTGTCTTTGAGAAGTGTCTACAGAGGCGTCACGGCATCCTCTTTTTGTGCAGGACTCACCGGTTGTGGGTGTTTCGGAAGGTATCTGTGTCGAATTCAGCGGGAAGAAACACTCGGGTCTCACCATTGTGCGAATCACCCGGAGAATACGATGGAGCATACGGTGGAAGTCAGTCCCGCTTGGTCGGAGAGCCGGCGCCGCCTGGTCCTTATGGGGGCGATTGGTGGAGAAAATGACAACCAGTAGCCTCCTTCAGTGACGCACTACGATCAAAGAAGGTGGCTGAAACTATGAGGGATAGGACATCCTGACTCCTCAGCGGTCGCTGCAAGGGACGCTCCGGGTGTTGGAAGCCGCAAGGCAATTCAGCCATTGCAAACACGGGATTGCGGTGGTGCTGTCCGGCCGTCTGGTCAAAGCAGTCCTGAATCGACGGCGCGTAGTATTCTACGCGCGACTCAAAGAGATTTCAGCAAATGGATAGGGCCCTCTAGGGCCGATGTCTGCTAGGGCTGCAAGATTGATCGAAATAGTTATTTCCCATAACAATTTTCGCCTCAATAACTTTTCACTGAAGAGTTTAAGCAGTTAGACAGCTTTGATAGAGGTAAACGAAGGAGCATAATCGGGACACCGACCTTCAGCTGGATAACGTGCACTGATAGTGAAAAGCCTTAAGTGAATCCCAAAACTACCATCGTCATCCGGCAGGCATTAAGTCCGCCGCTGTACATTTGTGCATAAAGGATTAAATAAATAAATCATCAACTATCTTCTTCCACAACAGTACTTATGAAGAATTTGCGAGAGCATGCTTGCATTGATTATTGCAGTTTGATCATTTTAAGCGTTAGAATTACTTGTTCATTTACCTAGGATATTTTGGTGTGTATTTAATTGATATCCCCGTATATAAGACAAATGATTTTTCCATAGTGGGAACTACCTAAGAGTCTCCAACTTATGAATGAACTACGGCGAAAACTTGTGCGCGTGTATCCCCGTTCAATCGAACTCGCATATAGATGGCCAAACCGAGAAATTACTGACACCGATTGCCTCTATGAGGACACGGCAGTTCACTCAAGATGGATAGACCTCCACCGCATGCTACACCGAGTCCTCCAGGCGATTCACAAAATGGTAATATCAGGGTACTTTCAACCGAACCCAGAACAGAAACCGTTCGAAACACCCATAACAGTCCTGAGCTTATCCATAAAACAATGAAATTACGGTTAACAAATGTAGCATTCGATAAGTGTTATCCCTGAGACTGGCCTCCCTTAGAGGGTTGTTCCAGTGTTGGTCACCACTCATTGCAAAGAGGTAACGTCCAGATATCGACGTAAGGCAGCAAGGAATCTGAGATACATTATACGTTGTCGAACTGTGATCAGAAAAACACATTCGATCCCGTTTTATATGAAGCAGTGACTGTAAATAATAAAACACACCATTATTAATCCGCAAGGTGCCATCATGCCGGAGGACACAGTGGAGATGTGCCCTGCAAGGGCGGAGCACCGCCGTGTCCTCGTGGAGGTAATCGGCGTCAGTGACCTCTCGCGCCGGGCTCTGATCCAGAACGAGGAGTAATGGCAGGCGTTCGCCTCCTTCTGCAAAGCCTTAATGCTAGCGAAGGCGGAGGCCGCACGCGTTAGGGAACGAACGGCCTCACGCCGAGCCGAGATTCCGACCCCGACTACCAATCACGGTAGACGCGGGCTTCCGGACGTCGAGCAATAGGTAGCTAGCCGTCCTGTAGTTGACCGGATTGAGCCCAATCCTCAACAGCGCGTAGTGATAGACACAGGTGTAGTTTTAGTCAGTAAAAGATTCTGACACTATCTCCCGCCCCGCCCAAGAGCGGGGGATGTCATAAGATGATTTTCCCACCGGAAAAAAAAAGTCAGTAAAAGATTGACACGTCCTCCCGCTCCAACCAGAGCGGGAGAAGTCATTGGATGATTTCCACCCTTAAAAAAAGAAAAAAGGTGCCATCATCATCATTATTATTTCAGCGGAAAGACGTCCACTGCTGGACATAAACCTCCCCAAGTGTCGCTATAATGACCGGTCCTGTGAGCCTCTTATCCATCGGATTCCCGCGACCCTCACCAGGTCATCGGTCCACCTGGGGACCATCCAACGCAAGGTACCCTGTAACCCCTTCCGAAAATGTGGCCGTGTTATTTTAAAGTGAATAATTAAATACATATAGGTATTTACTTTTATCGTCTTTGGATGGTATCCCTTGAATAATCACGGTCAATTTGCTACAATAATGGGAAAAAAATAATAAAAATAAGCAGTAGGATTGTTAAAAATGCCTTCGTCTTACACCAGTTTAACCATAACTGTAAACGTGGGCGATAGCCATTCTTCTGCCACTCAGAAAATTACGTAAAATACGCAATGCCATCTATCAAATTTAATATGAAGTTCAACCGTCATTGTCATCATTATTTCTACTTTGAGTCTTTAGATGGCGTTGCGAGTATCTGAATTGCTTATGGTGTCATATTTTACTTCTCGAAAACTTTGATTTCATACCGTTTGTCTTTCATATGCTTTGTTTCATTGCGATGAAACAAAGCCTAAGTAAGACAATTATCAAGTTCCAATTCCAACAATTTAAATGTATAAAAGTTATCTACATCGATTTCTAAAATTAATAATACGCACTTCACTAAAAATTTCTACAGATATATTATATACGTAGATTTATAAAAAAAAAATTGTAAGCATGCAAAAATATATAAAAAAATCTTATTCACGATGACAAAATAGAACAAAAATTTCTCCTAAGAGAGCCGTATGGGATTTGACCCACCTTCACATTACATGAAAGTCTAGTTACGAAACCAGTGTGCTGCGGTCTTCGATGAATATGCTATAAAATAGACGTTCTTATATAAACGTCATAATTGACTGGTTGGCTCCCTAACGATGATAGCGTGATGATTTTCGTTTTTTAGAAGTTAAATTTGCAGCTAAATGGAATAATGTAACATTATAGTACGTGATTTTACTCGTCGCTTTGATTTTATTATGTGTTTTGATTAGTTTTTACAAAATATTTAGAAGATATCGAATAGAAATGTCAATTTTATTTTGAAAAAATGGTAAAAGTTATTTTAATACAAAAAAATAAGACAAAATAATGTCAAAATTTTTAACTGTAGCTGGGAATTGAACTCGCGGCAAATGTCGTTCAATACCTACATTTTGGATTATTGCTCACCCCACATAGCAAATAGCGTGATAGTTTATAGCCTATCAGTTGCCCTGACCTATAAGGATTGTGTATGCAAAATTTGAACAGGATCGGTTCAGTAGTTTTTGCGCCAACTAATACCATCACAAAAGAATTTTACTCTTTTATTATATGTATAGATTATATGTTAGTTAGTTAGTTTTTTCTTCTTCTTCAATGTGTATGGATTTGTTATCAGGGTATTATTGCTTTTATTAAATATATTTTTTTAGTTTGTAAGTTTCTACTGTACAACGCCTTGGACATCCTCTGTAACGTTGTACAAGTACTTGTAAATAATTAAATAAATCTCTTTAACAGTTTAGTTTAGGTCGTCAAATGGATCACGTTAATACATCGTGGAAGGGCTTCTGACGTAAAATCAAATAGGTCAAGCGAATACCAATGTATGTTGGTCGAGTCACGTCCGTACCACGCGACGTTGTTTATGAAACGCGCGTTTGTGAGCTCAATAAAACAACACGCATCTAAATTGAAAAATGATTTGATTTGTATTGCATGAAATCGTGTAGCATTTGTTTTGCAGTAGATATCGACAATCAATAAAAATCAAATAATCAAAGCCTCGAGCACAGGCGCAGAGTAGCCAGCCTATCGGTGTTTTACAGGTTACATTTTGGAGAGTGTGCGCGGGAACTGCATGACTTGATTCCGCCATCTCCTTTCTACCATCGGACAAGCCGACGAACGGCGAGTATCCACCCTTACGTTGTTGAAACTTCAACGGTCCGGACTAAGCGTTTCGCTTCGTCGTTTATACCGCGTACATCGAAGGACTGGAACAATCTGCCTGCTGCGGTCTTTCCGTCCAACTATAATATAGGTGTCTTCAAGGCTAGAGTGAATAGGCTCTTAATAAACTAGTGCGCCTGACCATCAATGATTGCATCTCCGCTTACCATCAGGTGGCTTACCATCGCAGTCAAGCACTGGTTTATATCAATAAAAAAAAAATTAAAAAAAAATCAATGTTTCACGGTCGAAATAAATTGAGCCCAGCCATTTTTTTTTTTTGATTAGCCCAGCTTGCAGCCCAAACTTATTGGTATCTGCGAATATTAATGCAGTACTTTTTTAATCATCTAATGACAAATCTCGCTCTTGGGCGGAGCGCGAGATAGTGTCAGACTAGTACTGACTAAATATCCACTCCTGTTTCTTCTTTGCCTTTGTCCCAGGGCCTCAGATTTCACTTTCACACTACCCGTGGCCCCAGTAGGCTTCGATACTGCTGCGCTACACCCGCGCTGCAGTCGCGTGGAATGCTACTTTTTTATTTACATTGAATAACAAACACTTTGCGGCTAATTTGAAGGCGCCCAAAGCTCTCAAGCTCGCAAACTCTTTAGCGCCGCGCCTAAAGCTTTGAACTTAGCACGCTGAAATTTGGCACAGAGGTTCTTTTAATTATGTATATAAAGAATAAGAAAGAATTTTTAAAAATTCAACCCCTAATGGGATGAAATATATGTCCAATGTTTGTATGGATAAACCTACTTTCACGCAGGCGAAGCCGCTGTTGAAACTAGTATGTACACCCATATCACGAGCTCTTAACGCGATACATTTGACGACCTAAACTAAACTGTTAAAGAGATGGAGACGACATGGTTAAGGCCCCAGATCACTTGCATTTTCACCGTAGGCGCGGTCTTGCGGACGACGAGCAATGGGTAGATCGCCGTCCGACCATCCGGTAACCGTCCGGACCGAGCCCAAGTCATCGACATTGCGTAGTGTTCCACGCACGCCCCGAGAAAATGTCAGCAACCGTAGGGGCCCGAAAGGGTCGAAGCCATGGGTAATGCCAAAGAGATCCCCGGGGCCCTGGAACAATGGCAAAGAAATGGGTTTTTAGTCAGTAAAAGTCTGACACGCCCTCTCGCTCCGCCCAAGAGTGAAAATGTCATTAGATGATTTTCCTACCCAAAAAAAAAAACATCAAAATATCAAAATTTTCTTTTAACCCAGCATTATTTAAAAGGTATGCTGTAATTTCATGTGGTATTAGTCCGTATTGGCAATGAGATGCATTCAAAACATGTGGGGATAGCACACCGATGGCTCATAAATAAAATACGTTACATTTTGAACTCTATTTGCAATTTAATAAAGTTCGATATTGTTTGATCTGTCGTATGTTGATATAAAACTACCACACAGCGTTTTATTCAAATATTTAGTGCGTCGAGAGCTTGTGCCTAATCCCTTGAATATTTATCCAGCACTTGGAATCGTAAATTGGTAAAAACTTTCGAACAATTTTAAAAAGCTTTAAAAGACTTGTGAGTGTTTCATGTGCAATATTTAATATGGGTTCTGCTTAGATATTTTATAAAAGGTTTATTTTTTATGGGCTATACAGGGTGTCTTTATCATGGACGTGCAAACGAATACCATGAATCCAGTACATGATTCTGGTCCCCCCAGTGGTGGACCTTTTCGTCGGATTTTTCTTAATGAAAAAAAAACTGTACTTTTTAAAATTTAAACTGTGTAAAATCATTATTCTAATTAACCCTGATGATATTTTTAGTATAAAAAAAGAAGAAAATTGTTGGTTTAAAAATTTAATTAATTAGAATTTAGAATAACGATTTTATCAACCCCGATAATATTTTTAATTTTAAAAGTAATTCATTTAGTTTTTTCACAAAAAATGTTAGAATAACGATTTTGTACAGTTTCAATTTTAAAAAATACGTTTTCTTTTTTAATGTGTGTTTTAATTAGGAAAAATCCGACGAAAAATTCCACCACTAGGGGCAATCACAAGACTGTATCCATGATATTCGTTTGTGCTTCGATGTCAAAGACATCCTGTATATAATGGCTGGATAGTATTGATAAAATCCAGGTCCATTGCTTCGGGTGTAACATATTATACAAGTGGTTCCTGAACATTCAAGACAAGTTTAGGTATTTATAACACGCAAAGATTTTGTGATATTCTGCTATACCCAATTCATGTTTCGATATCTTAGATACCCTTAGGGATTTCATATATCTTCTTTCACACATAACATCTGTGTCAGCCTTGTGATTTACAAAGATAAAATACATGTAACCTGTTGGGACACATTCATTTAAAAGATTCGGGACCAGAATCGCAAATATACGAAACTTTCGTACATGTAGAAAGTTTTCTTCAGATAAGGCTTTGGTCCTCTGAGGCAATGAATCGTTCCCTGGATATCTACACATATAGCCTTATCAACACAAAGACAACTCAATTCTACCACACCTTTTTTTTTAGGTGGGAAATCATCATATTACTTCTCACACTTTATGGTGAAGCAAGAGGGTGTATCAGATTTTTACTACTAGATTAATAGATTATACTTTCTTATATTACATATCCTGTCTGTCATCATCATCATCATTTCAGCCGACATACGTCTACTGTTGGACATAGGCCTACCCCAAGTATCGCTGCAATGAACGGTCCTGTGCGTCTCGCATCCATCGAAATCCCGCAACCCTTACCAGGTTATCGGTCCACCTTGTAGGAGACCTTCCAACGCTACGTTTTCGGGTACGTGGTTGCCATTCCAGAACCTTTCGACCCCAATGGCCATCCGTTCTGCGAGCAATGTGCCCTGCCCATTGCCACTTAAGTTTTGCGATTCTTCGTCCTTCCTGTCTGTATGTTCCCGATAAACTCAAAAAATACTAAACAGGTTTTTATGCAGGTTTCAGTAATAGAGAGAGTGCTACATGTATATTATAGTAAAGAATAGCCGAGAATGCGAAGTGTGTCGCCGAGAATGTGCGAAGCTGAGGCGGGTCGCTAGTTGTATTATAAAGCTGAAGAGTTTGTTTCTTTGAACTACTGGTTCTATTAAAAAATGCTTTAGTGTTGGATAGCCCATTTATAGAGGAAGATTATAAGCTAATAGAAGACGACTAATAGGAGCGGAACAGTAACCAAAGACGCGGGTAAAACCGCGGGGGATAGCTAGTTGTTTTTTTTTTTTTTTATCAGACTTTAATTTCGTGCCCATATTAACAAATTTTACAAGCTACAACTAAGGACTTTACTTGTCAGCCCCCCTAGCCATGTTACGATCGTTTCGTTTGCATCGAACACCTCGAGTAGGCCACGCCTCCGATTCCTTTATTCTGACGTCATCTCAACGCTCAGTCACGTGGTCAAAATAAAGGAATCGGAAGCGTGGCCTACTTGAGGCGATCGAAGCAAACGAAACGATCGTAACTTGGCTAGGGGGCGTAACCTAACTAGTAAGCATAGAAAACGGTAGCTCTCATTGTGTGGATTATAAAGTTCAAAAAGTTTTTTAGTGAAAAGGCTAAACTCAATTACTCAATTCTAGAATTCTTGGAATTAATACAGCTCTCAGCTTTCTTAATAGATCTTGTAAATCTAATAACACTCTAGGACAGGGTTTATATATCATATTATAACATCTTTCAAAATATAGATTACTTACAGGCGCTTTAATTTTTGTTGAGTGCTCGTTGAATAAGGAATCAAAGTAATGGATAACCTAAAGCAAATAAAAAAAAATATTCTGACTAGTTGTTGTCGTTCGTCCATATAAAAAATCAAAGAAAAAATGGGAGTTGGGGTGAGAGGGTAGAAAACAGCCTACCTACCCTACCTACTAAATAATTACAAAAAAATTCATTAAAATTACTGCGACTCAAGATGAATGCCTAGGTCAGGCATTACAACAATATCAGAATATCATCATCATCATCATTTCAGCCGAAAGAAATGCACTGTTGGACATAGGCCTCCCCCAAGTGAAGCCACAACGACCGATTCTGTGCTTCTTGCATCCACCGCACTCCCGCGACTCTCCACCTTGTGGGAGGCCTTCCGATGCTGCGTTTTCCGGTGCGCAGTCGCCACTCTAGAACCTTTCGGCTCCATCGACCGTCCGTTCTACGAGCAATGTGCCCTGCCCACTGCCACTTTGTTTGGCGATTCTTCGATATCAGAGCATAAAACCAAGTATCTACAAAAACCCATAAATATGTAGATCACATTTTGGACCCTCTTTTACAGTAGAAATAAATCTGTAACCTGACAATTATGTCCCTCTATGACCCAATTGTGTTCTATCTGGCACCCTCGTCATGGAAGGCCACAGCTGCGCTCTATTTATAGAACCATGACCGGACAGCTCTCTATTGTGTGACCAACAGGCCCCTAGGGGAAATAAACGAGATTTTCTTCACGTGATTAATGTGATTAGACCCTGAACAGGGAGCAGTGGGTAAAAATATTTAAAAAAAACTGTCCTACCCTAGAAATTACTCTTGTATCTTGGGTGCGTTCACAAATATTCGAATTGCATGCCACATCTACTACCTATATATTTTTTCAATACACTTGCTCGAAAATCGGCTCTTATCTCTACCGTTTCTAGGCACGCAATTTGCAGTTTTCCGCACGAGTGCAGAAAGGCCTGCTAGTTTTGGAGCCTTCAACTTTCATAACTGCAGACTAAAATGGATTTCTTAACACGATCGGCCCAGCACGAGCGCCGTCGTGAGATGCGCACATTATGTCAATATTTTCTTATACGAGTCCGGACCTGCGAATGTGTAGTAGACGACAATAAAAAATAGAAATAAAATTAAAGCGGCGAAACAAATACGTACTATTTTATTAAAGTAGAATATTAACCCAAGGCAACATACTCTCTGAATAAAAGCGTGCTACCTTGGACTTGGTCTACACGTGTGCCAATTTTCCTAGGAAAACACGTTAATCCGTTGGTCTTGTACCTACCCCCCTAGCTAAGATACAACCGTTTCGTTTCTCCTTTCGTTGATCGCCTCGAGTCGGCCACGCCTCCTATTCCTTTGTTCTGACCACGTGAGTGAGCGTTGAGACGACGTCAGAATAAAGGAATCGAAGGCGTGGCCTACTCGAGGTAATCAACGAAAAGAGAATCGAAACGAAACGGTTGCAACTTGGCTAGGGGAGTTGATATCTCCCCGGTCGTGTCAGATTGCCGACCCATCAGACTATGAGAGTGAAGGAACAGAGTCCACTTGCATTTACACACACGCTTTTGCACTACAATATCTACTGCGTACTTGGCTAATCTCTGTTGAGATTGGCCACCATGATCGAAATTACGTCGGGTTTATTTTTATTCAGGCAGATCGGATAGAATCCTCATCTATTTAATGGTTACAGGACAAAATGTTAGGCGGATATTATAGTACTAAACCAACATTTATTACCAAGGGACACTTTATTACCATACTAAAACGATAAAATTCAAAATGCCGTTGAGGTCACGTAAATTTCTTGCCAAACGGTTGACGGCTCGAAGTCATCCCAGAGAACTTAACTAACCAAGAGAAACCATTATAGTCACCGACCGTTAAGTTAACCGCACCCTTTCTTCCAAACAGTTAACTTAAACGCAGCGACTGTGAAAAGATAATAGAGCGCGAAGTGGAAGTCTCTCAGAAACGAGTCAGCCAGAAGACAAAAGACAAGCGCGCTGTTTTGAATTTACAAAAAAAAAATAACTTTGTAAGTACTTCTCTTATATTTTTGTAACAATACAGTGTAGTGATTACATTACCTTCCGCTGCGGAGCAGTTACTTATTTTAAATGCTATGTTTGCGGTGGCAGAAGTGGATTTAGGCGGCGTGGGGCCTGTAACAAATTCTGCCAAAGGTCTTCAAAATCTTTATGAAGGTGAACGAAATAAAACTTCATCAACTTATTTTTAAACATGCCGTGGGGACCTTAGGTAGCGATGGGTCCAGAGGCAGTTACACCGTCATCTCTGCGATGGCTTTCCTTTTTTGTGGTGGGAAAGTGTCAAATATCTTCCCCCACTCAAGGGGGGGAGCGAGAGGGAGTATCAGACTTTGGCTGACTTGAACCCAATCATGTTCCTTCAGTTACCCTTTGCGTTTCAGGGCCGCGGTGATTCTGAAGTGACCTTCCTTTTATATTAATTCTAATCACAGCATTAATCCTTATCCAATTAAGTATCTTATACACATTGTGCATTTATTATAGATCAATATGGCCCTTTACAGCTTGCAATTTAAATGAATATTTTCGAAGATATTACATATTTAAAATGCAGGGACATAGCTGTTGCGGTGGTATTAGCATTGCACCCGTGCGAAGCCGGGGTGGGTCTCTAGTATAATAAAACAAATTAATACTACCACCATGGCGCCTTTTCCTCGGACAACTGGATAATCAGACATTTTTACCCAACTATGGCAAAGTCAAAGGAGGGTTATGATTTTAACAGGCTATGTATGTGTGTGTGTACGTTCATCTTCCCTCATAGCTACTAAACTTCTCATCGGAACTCGTCAAATGAGGTATCGTAAGTACCAGGTTAATCGTCCGCTGAACATAGGCTCCGTGACGTATCACAAAACTCAATGTGGCGCCCTCTAGCGGACAAAAAGTATTGTGTAAAAAAAATAAGAGGAATACGCCATCTTTTGTATCATTTGAAAGGGCTTCGCTTGTACTTATTAAAAAGACATCAAAATTCAACATGGCGCCTTCAAGCGGTCAAAAAAACCGATTTCAATAACACCAAAACAGTTTAAATAATAAAAAGTAAGCAAAACTAAATCCGATTACGACAAAAAAAAACGACGCTGAAAAGTATGAAACAAGATTTTCTGGATGCTGAAATAAACAAGGTTACTGGAGAAACAAGAACAGAACAAAAAGAAAAGCCGTAGTCACACGTCATATAATACCAACAGTAACACTTTAATAACGTGTGACTACGGCTTTTCTTTTTTTCCGTTCTTTTTTATCAATGAACCATTTTAACCCTTCATCCTCCTTCTATAACATCAACTCCAAATTAACATGTCATCACTTGTCCGTTGTAGGCGTCACAACAATTAATCAAAACGCGAGCTTAACTTTCATAGCCCTGAAGTGTCGGCATTAAGCACGCGTCCGGAATAAATGTGAAATTTATTCAAGAGAGAGCCACTGGTGCAACTAAGCTTAGAAATTTATTGCTCATATACGTGCATGGTTCTAGTATTTGTGTCTTAAATGTTACAAATAAGCCGGGTTTCATTAGGCAACATTTGTTGATAAACTGTCTACAACACGTCGTAAACAGTTTATCACCAATTAGTTTACCGTAAACGTCCACACTTGTCAGTTTTTGCTAGGATGTCGCCCGAGGAAATAAAGATGCTTTATGCTGCTTACATAATAATTCATGAGAGTGCTACTAGAAAAAAAAAAACGAAAAGGTAGTGGATTCGAAACTAAAAAATCTTTTAAATAGAAGTTACATACAAACATGCCATATTCATTTCTGCAGCAATGTCGGTCCAAGCATATTTTTTTTTTAATTTATCTTTATAATCTTTATTTGGTTTGCTGGGAGAAATCTCATTGTTGAGTTAAGCTCGCCTTTGTACATAAATTGTCAAATCCATGTATTGTATTTAAGTTTTGTGTGTACAATAAAGAATAAAGAAGAATCCCAAAATACATGATTCCGTTGATATAGCTCTATGAGCATCAAAACCTGGTTGTTGGACCAAACTACTTCTACAGCAAAATGTTTCTTAAACAATGTTTCATCACCTTTGTTTATAAACTGTTTTCAGAGATGATGAAAAATTTTTAAACACTGTTTATAAGCTATTTAAAAACAGTGTTGCACAAAATATTTTAATGCACAAAATAGTCCTTGTTTACTGTTGCAGTTTTTATTTGTTTTCTATTACTTTTATTGATAACTGAGATCCTGTCAGTGGACCGGGTCACCCGGTGTTTTCCGCTGTGCAGCCGAAACATATTTAAAATCCCTTCACCTAATACTCTTAGTTACAAAGGTGCTATGAGCAAATGTAAGTAAGGCGCGTTGTGAAACACGGGTTGATGAAATAATCTAAATTATTAAATAATTTAAATGTTTTAGGTCCATTTGATTGGGCACGCTATAATCATGGCGGTAAGTCCACTCTTTGAAGTGTGGCTGGATAAGTGTCACGGCTTCCTCACTTTCCGCATGGCACAGGTCCTCACCGGATATGGAAAGTTTAGGCGGTTCCTGCTTCCTGCAGGCGGAAGAAACACCCAGGTGTCAGCATTGTGTGAACCGCTCGGAGGACAATGTGGATCATACGGTGGAGGTGTGCCCCGCTTGGGCGGAGTACCGCCGTGTCCTCGTTAAAAATAAAAAAGGTCCATTTTATCTTACTGTAAAAGTTGATAAATTATTTTGACACGTTTAAACTATTGCTGTAGACAACAATGTAGTAGTCTACTTAGGTGCATTATCTAGGACGATATACTTTTCTAGCTCACGTATATAAGACATCCAATTCTGGAACAACTATTTGCAGGCCATACAAATATTTATTCCGTGCAGGAATTGGACCCGAGACACGTAGAAATATGCAGCCAATTGCTCAACTACTGCGCCAACTTTTCTTGTTAACTATGTGTATGTAGCGCCATCTAGTTGACCACATTGGAACTAAAATTCAAAATCATGCATCGCGGTAACGAAGTTCTCCGCGCGATTTGAACATAATATACAATCCGCTATAAAATTCAAATTACACAAAAATAAATTTAATTAATTAATATTATTAATTATTTTATAAACGACTATTTTGTGAATGAAAGAAAATAACTACCTACTGTTATATACTCTAAAACATGCATGGATGACGACGGCGATACAATAACTTTTCATCCCAATACACAGTTATTTTACTGAAACAAAGTGCTAAAAAACTCGTTACTCACACAATAGACTTTCCAAGTAAAAACGATCCAAAAATGTTTCGTTATAAACCGACAAATTACAAAACAACATCACGCCATAGTGTCAGCGAGTAAGTTATGACATCGTAAATTAGTCGGATGTCCGCGTGGTCCGAGCATGCCGTCAGCATAATCCTACCATTGCACGCTTTTATGGTATCTACCGTTAGATGGAAGTAGGAGATTAGAACCGAGAGCTTGATGAATTGCTAGCACTTGACGGAAAAACAATTGATGAGGTGGCGATGAATCAGGGTATATTTTAATTAAGAGTATTGCACGGATCGAAGGGAAAAATAATGAAACAACAGAGCGTTGTTAGTGGTACTTTGCGTAACAGCTGCGAGCAGCATAATTTTTCGGCTTTTTTTTTTGAGGTTTTAAATCATCCAATGATTTCTCCTGCTCTAGGATGGAGCGAAAGTGCGTGTCTGACTTTTACCGTCTAACACCCTCTTGTATCTTTCAGTTGTGTTTCCAGTACGTAGCTTTCAGATTTAATTTTGTACTTACTTACAAACACATGAAAATGAAAGCCTTGATTATTTTTTTAGATATACCCGATACATATTATCAATACTTAGTCTCAAGCTAAGCAGAGCTTGTGTTATGAGTACTAAACAACTGATAAACATACATATATATTTCTAAATATATACATATTATAGAGGGCCGAGTGTAGAGCAGTGGTGGCCGAGTGGTAACGGCCCCGACTTACAAGTTGTAGGTCGCGGGTTCAAACCCAGCCAGGCGCGTTACTTTGTGTAATTTATTTCATCACCACTGCTCTCAAAACGGTGAAGGAAAACATCGTGAGGAAACCGGCATGTCCTAGAACCAAAAATTCGAAGACATGTGACATCCACCAAGCCGCACTGGGCCCGCGTGGTGGATTACGGCCCATTCCCTCTCCTAGAGAGGAGGCCTGAATCCCAACAGTGGGAACATTATAAGGCCGACTATGCTATGCTATGCTACATATTATAGACTAGCTGTTGCCCGCGACTTCGTCTACGTTAAGTTTGTAAAACTGTACAATCACTCTGTGCTTGCAATTCATTCCGAAAGCATCGCAATAATTTATTGTACTTTAACATAAAACGGTTAAAGGTAAAAATATCCGAATTGAGAACCTCCTCCTTTTTTAGAAGTCGGTTAAAAACACAAATTACCTTCAGGAAACATGTTATGTACTCGTCCAGATCCAGATGTATGAACGTCAATGAATAGAAAGAGTATGGGTCGTAGCAGTTGGCATTTCTGCCTACCCCAAGGGAAAAGTCATTAGTTTATGTATGTTTCTGGTTTATGTTCTACATTGTATGATTTTAACCCCTCGCCACAGTGAGCAAGCCACAATCAAATCGCAGCGGTAATGCCTGTCTTTGAGAAGTGTCTACAGAGGCGTCACGGCATCCTCTTTTTGTGCAGGACTCACCGGTTGTGGGTGTTTCGGAAGGTATCTGTGTCGAATTCAGCGGGAAGAAACACTCGGGTCTCACCATTGTGCGAATCACCCGGAGAATACGATGGAGCATACGGTGGAAGTCAGTCCCGCTTGGTCGGAGAGCCGGCGCCGCCGTGTCCTTATGGGGGCGATTGGTGGAGAAAATGACAACCAGTAGCCTCCTTCAGTGACGCACTACGATCAAAGAAGGTGGCTGAAACTATGAGGAATAGGAAATCCTGACTCCTCAGCGGTCGCTGCAAGGGACGCTCCGGGTGTTGGAAGCCGCAAGGCAATTCCCAGCCATTGCAAACACGGGATTGCGGTGGTGCTGTCCGGCCGTCTGGTCAAAGCAGTCCTGAATCGACGGCGCGTAGTATTCTACGCGCGACTCAAAGAGATTTCAGCAAATGGATAGGGCCCTCTAGGGCCGATGTCTGCTAGGGCTGCAAGATTGATCGAAAGAGTTATTTCCCATAACAATTTTCGCCTCAATAACTTTTCACTGAAGAGTTTAAGCAGTTAGACAGCTTTGATAGAGGTAAACGAAGGAGCATAATCGGGACACCGACCTTCAGCTGGATAACGTGCACTGATAGTGAAAAGCCTTAAGTGAATCCCAAAACTACCATCATCATCCGGCAGGCATTAAGTCCGCCGCTGTACATTTGTGCATAAAGGATTAAATAAATAAATAAATAAATCATCAACTATCTTCTTCCACAACAGTACTTATGAAGAATTTGCGAGAGCATGCTTGCATTGATTATTGCAGTTTGATCATTTTAAGCGTTAGAATTACTTGTTCATTTACCTAGGATATTTTGGTGTGTATTTAATTGATATCCCCGTATATAAGACAAATGATTTTTCCATAGTGGGAACTACCTAAGAGTCTCCAACTTATGAATGAACTACGGCGAAAACTTGTGCGCGTGTATCCCCGTTCAATCGAACTCGCATATAGATGGCCAAACCGAGAAATTACTGACACCGATTGCCTCTATGAGAACACGGCAGTTCACTCAAGATGGATAGACCTCCACCGCATGCTACACCGAGTCCTCCAGGCGATTCACAAAATGGTAATATCAGGGTACTTTCAACCGAACCCAGAACAGAAACCGTTCGAAACACCCACAACAGTCCTGAGCTTATCCATAAAACAATGAAATTACGGTTAACAAATGTAGCAGCCGATAAGTGTTATCCCTGAGACTGGCCTCCCTTAGAGGGTTGTTCCAGTGTTGGTCACCACTCATTGCAAAGAGGTAACGTCCAGATATCGACGTAAGGCAGCAAGGAATCTGAGATACATTATACGTTGTCGAACAGTGATCAGAAAAACACATTCGATCCCGTTTTATATGAAGCAGTGACTGTAAATAATAAAACACACCATTATTAATCCGCAAGGTGCCATCATGCCGGAGGACACAGTGGAGATGTGCCCTGCAAGGGCGGAGCACCGCCGTGTCCTCGTGGAGGTAATCGGCGTCAGTGACCTCTCGCGCCGGGCTCTGATCCAGAGCGAGGAGTAATGGCAGGCGTTCGCCTCCTTCTGCAAAGCCTTAATGCTAGCGAAGGCGGAGGCCGCACGCGTTAGGGAACGAATGACCTCACGCCGAGCCGAGATTCCGACCCCGACTACCAATCACGGTAGACGCGGGCTTCCGGACGTCGAGTAATAGGTAGCTAGCCGTCCTGTAGTTGACCGGATCGAGCCCAATCCTCAACAGCGCGTAGTGATAGACACAGGTGTAGTTTTAGTCAGTAAAAGATTCTGACACTATCTCCCGCCCCGCCCAAGAGCGGGGGATGTCATAAGATGATTTTCCCACCGGAAAAAAAAAGTCAGTAAAAGATTGACACGTCCTCCCACTCCAACCAGAGCGGGAGAAGTCATTGGATGATTTCCACCCTTAAAAAAAGAAAAAAGGTGCCATCATCATCATTATTATTTCAGCCGAAAGACGTCCACTGCTGGACATAAACCTCCCCAAGTGTCGCTATAATGACCGGTCCTGTGAGCCTCTCATCCATCGGATTCCCGCGACCCTCACCAGGTCATCGGTCCACCTGGGGACCATCCAACGCAAGGTACCCTGTAACCCCTTCCGAAAATGTGGCCGTGTTATTTTAAAGTGAATAATTAAATACATATAGGTATTTACTTTTATCGTCTTTGGATGGTATCCCTTGAATAATCACGGTCAATTAGCTTGCTACAATAATGGGAAAAAAATAATAAAAATAAGCAGTAGGATTGTTAAAAATGCCTTCGTCTTACACCAGTTTAACCATAACTGTAAACGTGGGCGATGGCCATTCTTCTGCCACTCAGAAAATTACGTAAAATACGCAATGCCATCTATCAAATTTAATATGAAGTTCAACCGTCATTGTCATCATTATTTCTACTTTGAGTCTTTAGATGGCGTTGCGAGTATCTGAATTGCTTATGGTGTCATATACTTCTCGAAAACTTTGATTTCATACCGTTTGTCTTTCATATGCTTTGTTTCATTGCGATGAAACAAAGCCTAAGTAAGACAATTATCAAGTTCCAATTCCAACAATTTAAATGTATAAAAGTTATCTACATCGATTTCTAAAATTAATAATACGCACTTCACTAAAAATTTCTACAGATATATTATATACGTAGATTTATAAAAAAAAAATTGTAAGCATGCAAAAATATATAAAAAAATCTTATTCACGATGACAAAATAGAACAAAAATTTCTCCTAAGAGAGCCGTATGGGATTTGAACCACCTTCACATTACATGAAAGTCTAGTTACGAAACCACTGTGCTGCGGTCTTCGATGAATAAGCTATAAAATAGACGTTCTTATATAAACGTCATAATTGACTGGTTGGCTCCCTAACGATGATAGCGTGATGATTTTCGTTTTAGAAATTAAATTTGCAGCTAAATGGAATAATGTAACATTATAGTACGTGATTTTACTCGTCGCTTTGATTTTATTATGTGTTTTGATTAGTTTTTACAAAATATTTAGAAGATATCGAATAGAAATGTCAATTTTATTTTGAAAAAATGGTAAAAGTTATTTTAATACAAAAAAATAAGACAAAATAATGTCAAAATTTTTAACTGTAACTGGGAATTGAACTCGCGGCAAATGTCGTTCAATACCTACATTTTGGATTATTGCTCACCCCACATAGCAAATAGCGTGATAGTTTATAGCCTATCAGTTGCCCTGACCTATAAGGATTGTGTATGCAAAATTTGAACAGGATCGGTTCAGTAGTTTTTGCGCCAACTAATACCATCACAAAAGAATTTTACTGTTTTATTATATGTATAGATAATGTACACCCAGACACAGAACAAATGATCGTGCTCATCACACAAACATTTGTCCTAGGTGGGAATCGAACCCACGACCTCCGGTATAGCAGTCAGGGCCACTGACCAATAGACCAACAGGCCAGTCAAGATGGTGGGAAATCTAGGTTTAGCGTTTATTAGATTTTTAATACAACAAACTCGTGTTCCTTCAGTTGCCTTTTGCGCTCTCATAGTCTCTTTCAAACAATCCTGTAGCCTCAGACTCTCTGTATCTATATTAACATTTTAACAATGTAAGCGCACACCATCATTGAAAGCCTCAGGCAACACAAAACCAAACATGTCTATCTACTTGAATATGAAATGTAACGGAATAATTACGAGGGTTGTTTCTGTTGTAAAACTCATACATAGTCTATGTATGAGTTTTACAACATTTATATATATATACAGCAAACGTACTGTAACATAGGTACGTTTGCTGTATGTGAATAAATAATACTTCGTATATTTTGGGAAATGTACGTAATTTTTTCACGGTTTTTAAGGTTCCGCTTATGCTACCGCAAGTCTATGCTTGCGGTGGCTGGATATCAGCATCGGGATCCCGGCGACAGGGGAGTGAGGGCCGTTCCCTGACGGGTGCCTTCGCTAGCATTACTGCTTCACAGATGCCATTCGATACGATTCGTCGCGTTTCAGCGCGTTTCAATTCGATGCAATACGATTCGATTGAATTCAATTCGATTTTACTCTATTCGTTTCGATTCGACTCGATTCAATACGTCTCAATGCGATTCGATGCGATTCGATGCTACTCAATGCGATTTGATTCGATTTGAGGCTGATGTAGATCAACTCTTCCAGGACCCCATAGGGTCGCTATGCCCAATTCGATTTACCATAAAACTGCTCTAACAAGAAAAAAACACTAAAAAGAAAGAGGAACAAAAAACACACGACACATTCATTCTACGCGCATTACAGAATCATTTTCCTGTACAATGGAATACAAATCCGTTTATTAGGTCAAATGAAATGCTTTTTAGGGACATAAAACAATTTGTTGAAATATTTTCGTTTTGGAGATAAAAGGGGAATAAACAAATAACCACTTTTTGTGGGAATTTTTCGAATACTAATTGATTTATTTTAAATCCTCTTTATTAGCAAAATGTTACACCCATCCCATACAATTTTTATAATAATAATAATAACTAGCTTTTGCACGCGACTTCGTCCGCGTAGAAGTCGAAAATGGTTTTATCAGGTTTTTTGAGATACGAAAATATGAATTATATTATTTATTATCTTCGTATAGTGTGATAGTCCATTGAATTGTATGGCGAGCGATATTGTACCTTAAGATAAAATATTATAGTATCTTAGCCGTGTGTAGCGCCCCTTGGTGAACTCCAATGCGGGTGACGTAATCTACGACAAACTTATTATTTACGGTTGGTACAGTAATCGGGTCTAGGGATCGAACCGCAAAATTAAGTTTGTTTTTTATTGTATATTCTTTCCCGCAATAAAAAGTACCCAGTGTGATGCCCCGGATATTAAAGAATAATTATACCAAGTTTCATCGTTATCAAACCGGTAGTTTTTGCGTGATGCCTGAACCAAAAATTTTTTTAATCTCAGCTCTGTCAGTCAGAAGTTTTTGGGTTCGGTGTCGGTCTAGTAACACCCCCTGCCATTTATTTTTTTAATATTTTCAATGTACAGAATTTTCACTTCTACAGATTTATTATAAGTAATACTTTGGCGCAAAAACTGCTAAACCGATTCTGTTTAAATTTTTCATATAATCTTTATAGGTCAGAGCAACTTATAGGCTATAAATTATCACGCTATTTGCTATGGAGGGTGAGCAATATGCCGCGAGCTCGAACCCCAGTTATAGTAATCATTTTTGTGAGTATTTTGTCGTCTATTTTGCATGTATATGTACTATGATCCTTTGATAATAATAATAAAATTAACTTTCAGTATTTTTATTAAAAGTAATCAAAATACAATAAAATCAAAGTGGAGCTTTTTTTTAATTTAGCTACAAAAATAATATTTTAGCCGAAAATCATCACACTATCGTCATTATAGGGCCAAGCAGTCAATTTGTGAAAACTTATTTTAGGCAGAAATCAACGAGCGCCGTATCGTAGTGGTCTTAAGACTAGACAGGCGCGTAGGATCATACGAGTTCGAATCTCAGATATATTTTTTGTAATAGTTTTTATTTTATTTTACTGTAAACAAGAAATTCTAACATATTTTTGCGTTCTTACTTCTTTTTAGGGTTGCTAACCTCAAAAGGCAAAAATGGAACCCTTATAGGATCACTTTGTTGACCGTCCGTGTCTTTGTCTGTCTATCAAGACCCTTTATTTCGGAAACGCGTGGAGGTATCGAGCTAAAATTAAAACCATATACTCAAGTTTGCGGATTCTTGAAGCTGTAAAATAATCAAAATTGTTAACGAGAAAAAAAAGATACTTCGGTTTATGTGGCAAAAAACGTACATTTCGACACTCTCGAGTAAATCAAAATTTATATGGTTCTTCCCGTTGATCCAGAATCTCAAAAGATTTTTTGACACGAGATTTTTGATGAGAAACAACCATCTGATCTGGCACAAACCTAGGTACCTATATACATACATTCTCGTCTATCTAGAGCAAGTACCTTTATAACACTTCATATGATGGCATTTCGATAACATTCATCACTAGTGCGGCAGTGTAAAGCCTACCCTTTCAATAGATGTCATCTGAGCAATCCATTGTTCGGCTGTCTCAATAAAGTGCGCAAGCAACCCCATCGCAAAATGAGCTTTATTTGTTAGGTGCAGAGCACATATTTCAAAAAGTCAAGCTTCGTTATTGACTATTGGCAGTCTGTTCAAAGATTTTAACTACCACAATGTGTTATGTATTTCGGTTTAGTTATTACTAGATTTACTTAGATTTAGCAGCATATCCCTAAATTGCACCTAGGTATATATTTAAAAAAAAAAAAGTATTTTAGTATTTTTTGGTGCAAAACCATCCAATCACTACTCTCGCTCTAGGGTAGAGCGAGAGGGCGTGTCAGACTTATACTGACTAAAACCCACTCCTATATTCCTTCTACACCTTGCGTTCATGGACCTCGGGTTTCCCTTTCGGAAACGAACTTTATTCTGACGTCATCTCAACGCTCAGTCACGTGGTCACAACAAAGGAATAGAAGGCGTAGCCGACTCGAGGCGATCAACGAAAAGAGAATCGAAACGAAACGGTTGTAACTTGGCTAGGGGGGCAGGGATGTTAATAATATTTTGGATCTGGATGGGGATACGGATACATCTACACTTATATAGGTATATATAATTTATATAGATAAAAGGAAAAACCAACTGATGGCTGACGTTCTGACGGCTGCGCATTGATATGCACAAACAACGTACAGCCGAAACTATTGAGACTAAATTTGCTCCAATTTTTCTTTTATAGCGTAGGCGAGCACTAAAAGAATTTTCCGAAATTCACCACCTAAAGGAATGAAACGGGTTTCCAAAGTTTGTATAGCGAAACCTACTTTTACGTGGGCGAAGCCGCTGGCAGAAGCTAGTAATATTATAAAGGGGTAAAGTTTGTTTTTTTTGTAGGAGGTAATCTCTGGTCTGATTGCTAAATTTTTTTCACCGATAGAAAACTACTTTATTCCTGAGTGAAATAGGCTATATTTTATGTACGCGGGTGAAGCCACGGGTAAAAGCTAGTAAATAATATATTACCGGTTTCAGATCAGGTTACAAATAAAAGGCACAAAAGTCAGGTTATGAATAATATGTTCGGATTATTCACTTATTTCGGATAGTTTCAGTTACAGGACTTTTAAAATTATAAAAGTAAAATGTAAATACCAAGATTTGATTTTTATTCTTAATCTAAATTATCATCATGTTTACTCTTAATATTTACTTATATGATTGTAAAATCAGTATTATAGGCGCTTTAAGTCTCCACCTTTATCTGAAATGATCCGAAACTTTTATATCTGTTTTAGGTTACGGTTCTTTTTTTGTACATAGTAGTATATTATATGTCCCTATGCTGAGCAAAATACCTCCCGTTTCTCCTTCTAAACCTCTCTGACTAGGGCGATCTCGGACCCGCGTTTGTCCCGCGAACATGATCAGAACGTCACAACCTTCGCCGCCGTCGACCTCGAGGTTAAGGTTACAGATCATCATTTCAGCCGAAAG
Source organism: Mythimna vitellina (assembly GCA_949316375.1). Classification (NCBI taxonomy): domain Eukaryota; kingdom Metazoa; phylum Arthropoda; class Insecta; order Lepidoptera; family Noctuidae; genus Mythimna; species Mythimna vitellina. Next base: position 6,377,581 of record OX438703.1, on the reverse strand, counting down.
ACGTCCACTGTTGGACATAGGCCTCCCCCAAGTGTCGTATCCATCGGATTCCCGCAACCTTCACCAGGTCATCGGTCGACCTTGTAGGGGGTCTTCCAACACTGCGTCTTCCGGTACGCGGTCGCCACTCCAGAACCTTTTGGCCCTACGGCCATCTGTTCTGCGAGCAATGTGCCCTGCCCATTGCCACTTAAGTTTGGCGATTCTTCGTGCTATGTCGGTGACCTTGGTTCTCCAGCCGATATCCTCATTCCTGATTCGATCACGCAAGGAAACTCCGAGCATAGCCCTTTCCATTGCCCTTCGGGTGACTTTGAGTCTTCTGATGAGACCCATTGTAAGCGGCCACGTTTCAGAGCCATATGTCATTACTGGCAACACGCACTGGTCATAGAATTTCGTCTCGAGACACTGTGGTATATTGGACGAGAAGATACCGCGCAGCTTCCCGAACGCTGCCCAGCTAAGTCGGATTCGACGATTGATCTCTTTCTCGAAGTTAGACCTTCCCAACTGGACCGTCTGTCCCAGGTAAGCGTAGTCGTCTACAACTTCGAGTGTAGAATCTCCGATCTTGATAGGAGTGGGTGCTACATGGATGTTTACCATGACTTTGGTTTTATCCATGTTCATTTTAAGTCCCACTCTTTCGGAAGCTCTACTGAGGTCACCAAGCATTGTACTGAGCTCCTCCGTAGGCTCAGCCATGACTGCTATGTCGTCGGCAAACCGAAGGTGAGTGATGTACTCGCCATTGATATTAATGCCTAGCCCTCTCCACTCCAGAACCTTGAAGACAACCTCCATTGCTGCCGTGAACAGTTTCGGAGAAATTACGTCTCCCTGCCTCACGCACGATATAGGCCCCGCGCTGGCTTAATCCCCCTCTGAGAAAAAAGCAGAAGTAATTGTAAGTAGCCCACTTCAAAAAAAAAACGATACACTTTACTGTCATCTTTTTAATAGACACGATAGGCAAAATGTAACATTTAATTAGTGTGCATAGTTGGTGTAAGTAGTGCTCTAAAATATGAATTATTAAATGACGCAGCACTCGACCGGGCGACGATAGCAAGGAAAATTATTCGCAAACTTCATTTTTAAAATTGATTCGTAAGATTTTATAGGAACTGCAGTTAACAAATTCAATTAAAAGCTAGCAAAGCTGCCGCCAAAAAAATTGAGTCACTTTTCTCAATGACATTAATAGTGCGAGTGCTACGGCAGTGTAGCCGACGTAGAAGCCGCGTAGGCTTACTACGCCGTAGTAACGGTTCAAAACGTGAAAAGTTTCTTATTTGGGCACGCCACAATTATGGCGGTAAGTCCCCTCTTTGAGGCGTGGTTGGAAAGACCTCACGGCGTCCTCACCTTCCGCGTGACGCAGGTTCTCACCGGACACGGTAAGTTCGGGAGGTTCCTGCACCGGATTCGTGCGGAAACGACGCCCGGGTGTCGCCACTGTGTGGACCGCCCGGAGGACACGGTAGAGCACACGGTGGAGGTGTGCCCCGCTTGGGCAAAGCAACGCCGTGTCCTCGTGGGGGCAATCGGCGGCGGCGATCTCTCGCGCCGGGCCTTGGTTCAGGCCATGCTCCGGAGAGAGGAGGAGTGGCAGGCGGTCGCCTCCTTCTGCGAAGCCGTAATGCTAGCGAAGGAGGCGGCCGATCGCGTGAGGCAACGGTCCTTACGCTCCAACCGCCGCCGCCGGGATTCCGATCCCGATTTCCGGCCACCATAGGCGCGGGCTTGCGGACGGCGAGCAATGGGTGGCTCGCCGTCCGACCGTCCGGTAATCGGACCGAGCCCAAGTCGTCGACGGCGCGTACTGTTCCACGCGCGCCTCAAAGAGATGTCAGCAAATCGTAGGGGCCCAGCAGGGTCGAAGCCTACTGGGGCCACGGGTAGTGTGAAAGCGAAACCCGGAGCCCTGGGACGAAGGCAACGAAGGAACAGGAGTGGGTTTTTAGTCAGTAAAAGTCTGACACTATCTCCCGCTCCGCCCAAAAGCGGGTTTTGTCATAAGATGATTTTCCCACCCAATAAAAAAAAAAGTGTTTCTTATTGACAGTATATAATTCACTACATTAACCTTTCAACTGCTTTCAACATTTACATTTTTCTTCAGATATAGGCTCATATAACAAAATATTGACAGAAGTTTGATCCATTTTACACAAATTATTAGGCATAAAGTCCGCCTTTGTACAGTGTTTGTTTGTTTTTGTATTACTAGTACATAAATTTTATTAAATTATAACGTCCCGGAGTACTATAATCCGATAATGCAGTCCACCTCTGCTGAGAGGCCTGATTGATGAACTAACATACATTTCCTTTTAGACTCACAAAAGTAACTCTGAATAATGTAGGTAATTATTTCATATATGTCGTGGCCAGATCTTAGAAATTGACCACTTCATGATATGGCCAAGTAAAACTGGCCAGATCGTTTTAAACGTTAAAGTTTGATGATTTTTCAGTCCTCATTTGGCCTATTTACTTTAGACCTTTTATTATCATAGAAATGCTACATCAATGATATGGCCACGAAATATACATTTTACAGGGAATTGTGTTTTTGCTCCAATGTTTTTACTCCGAAAACTGTAAGCCCAAAAACAAAGCTGCGTTGCGTTACAACTTGTGAATTGATTCGTATTGCACATTGTATGGTCACCTCAAACGATACTTTGCCACTCGAAATCACATCGGTTTCTACAATGCGGCGTCGTATCCTATGTTTTATTTAAAAACTGTTTGTTTTTAAATCTAGATAAGCAATTTAAGTAAGTAAGTGACTGTGCTGTTGGTGTGGTTATTATAAATAAATAAATAAATACTGATTTGTAGATCCAAAAGTTGTCTGGTAGAGACTTTTAGCGTAATAATCTTTTATTTGGTTTGTAAAACATAGGTATTACAGAGGGTGGTATAAAAGCGGTAAGGCCATTGTATTTTTTAAATTAATTGTTACCTATTCATTATTGTTTTTAGTATAACATTAATTACGTAATTACGTTTATCCGAATATAGTGCATGTGGTGTTAGCCTATAATTAATTGCTACATTAATGGATATCAGTTTCGTTTTAATATAATATTAATGTATTGTGTAATCAGTTGTTGGCTGACCAAATAAATAAATATAAAAATAAAAACTGTAACTACCCTTACATTTTGCCAAGGCTACGAGATTGTTCGAAAGAGTTACCATAACTCTGGAACGCAAAGAAAAACTGAAGGAACACATTTAGGTTTTGGTCAGTAAAAAAACAGAGCGAGAGGGGTTAATTTGATCATGTCCTACAAAAAAAAACCTTTGGGAAAATGCCTGAATTTCCAACAACTGTATGTTGAGTCAACTGCATCAATGACAAGGAAACTGGATAAATCAAATATGGCTGCCATAGATTGTATCTCGTGCATTACATTTTTTATTAATTTATACATGTCGTGGCCAGATCATAGAAAATCACTTCATGATATGGCCAACTAAAACTGGCCAGATCGTTTTAAACGTTAAAGTTTGATGATATTTCAATCCACCTTTTATTACCTTAGAAATCCAATCCACATCAATGATATGCCCAAATGAGGATTGACATATCATCAAATGTTAACATTTAAACGATCTAGCCAGTTTTAGTTGGCCATATGATGAAGTGATCAGGAATTTCTATGATCTGGCCACAACATACATATACTTTTTATTTATATCGACATTCAGAAGAAATCAAGTCTAATTCTGAATCCTCGAAACGTCAGCATCACTGCCAAAAAAGAAAAGACGTCAGGACATGGAACTGATACATGGAAATTGTTAGTGCACCCCATGTAGTCAGAATTGTGTTACTATTGCGACATAATTGTAACGTACGGGAACGCCACTAACCTGTACATTGTAATTTGTACAAAAGTTGTGTTACTAATTTGGAGTATTATTCTGATGATGATGATGATTCTATTCTGTGGTTTAGTCTTTTTTTTATTAATGATAGGCTCGCGTTTGACCACCATCTCACCTGATGGTAAGCGATGATGTGGTCGACGATGGAGCACGCTTGCCTAGAAGTAACCTATCTATTCTTGACTTAAAGACCCCCAAGTTGTAACTATCAGGAAATACAGACTCCGGCAAGGAATTCCACTCCTTGGCTGTACGCATAATAAATGTGTTCTCAAAACGCTTTGTGCGTATGGGTGGGATGTCCACCATGTACCGGTGGCGCAACACCGCACGTCTGGTGGTCCGATGATGGAACGGACTTGGTGGAATTAGATTGTGCAATTCCAGTGCACACTCCCCGAAATGTGAACGATAAAAAACTGACAGGCTAGCAACTCGGCGGCGATGCCCAAGGCTGAGTCTACAAAAACCATAAAATGCCATAAATAAAAGGTAGATTAATTATCTTTCAATTACTCTGTAAACATATAAAAAACAAACGCTCTGGCTTAATGAACGATCGCTTGGCATACACAGTGAGGAAATAACTAGTTTATTATAACTGGAGCATTATTTTTTGCACAAAAGAGTCTCTCGAGTGTTCCACGCCGTAGTATGGTTGCTACGTAATTATTCTGTCAGAACACGATTTATTACAAGCAACTATAACAACAGTACCGTAACTAAGGTAGTGCTAGTGGTGCCCAAGCACAGGGCACCGGCCATGGAGGGGCGCAGAAATGATCAAACTGGGGCCAAGTTTTGTAGCCTGATAGTTGGTAGCATACACACAATATTTATTTGTATTATGTCGGAACCTAATATGTATATATGCAACCTATTTCATAAGTTATAAATACTGACATTCTATATACCTCTTGGCATTATTATAATTTTGTTCATGTTCAATGACTTTTTATTGCATTTTGACATTATATAAAATCGAAAATCTCTCATTCATAATCATGTAATGTATGCATAAAAAAAACGTGGTCCATAAATTTACACGTGCTCATTTAAAAACTGCAACTTTTTTTTAAATTTCTAATTTTATTTAATACTGAATAACTGAATAAACTATAAGTGAATTTGCTAATTAGATACTCACTTAATACTTCTACACTGGCAAAGGTAGTTTGTGTAACTCCGTCTAATATTAAGATGTTCAAGTACCATTTTTTTTTTATATCTTTTTAAGGGGTCCAGTTATGGCTCCCACCGGGCGTATAAAAAACTAGTTACGGTACTGCATAACAATAGACTGCAGATAATAATGAAATACATTCTAATTAACTAGATGCTCCACAAAGTGCACTGTATAAGCATAATTGGCGTATTGTATGATACAGTCCCACCGTACTCTAATACACAGTATCAAACTCTATTTGACGGGGGAGTATTTTAAAGAACGTATTACAGTACGCTGACATACTGCCATGATTCATCATTATCGTCATCATTTCAGCCGAAAGACGTCCACTGCTGGACATAGGCCTCCCCCAAGTGCCGCCACAATGAACGGTCCTATGCGTCTCGCATCCACCGTACTCCCGCAACCGTTACCAGGTCATCGGTCCGCCTGCCATGATTTGTATGTACGTAATGTATGTCGGTTTGGTGTCCGCGACTCCAAAAGTAAAGCACGTATTTTGAGTACGGATGGAACAAATTTGTTATTCAATCTACTCCAACTTCTCAAGGAAAGCCAGCAGCGCCTTGATCTTACTGACCAAGTCGCGGAGGTTACCTGCGTCCTCGAAGTACTTTGTCCTGTATCCAGCGACCACGGGCAACTTAGAAGCAGATGAGCTGCCGTCTCGTCTTCCTCCAAGCAGGCTCTGCAGAATTAGATGTCTGTAACTCCTAGGTATGTCAATAACATACTGATGTAGACCCTGATTTTGAATTAAACTGAAATATATCAGTTTTTTATTTTCATGGTCACAAATTGCAAAAATCATAGCTTCATTGAAACTGCTGTCAATTATTTTAAAACAATGAAATGATTTTTTTTTATTGATATAAACCAGTGCTGGACTGCGATCCCACCGGATAGTAAGCAGTGATGCAATCATTGATGGTGAAGCGCACTAGTTTATTAAGAGCCTATTTACTCTAGCCTTGAAGATACCTAAATTATAGTAAGACGGGAAGACTGCAGCAGGCGGAGGACATTTTGTTTATAAAAACTTAATCAACTAGGGTATTCTTTTTCCTATGAAAGTACCCTTATTTTCCCCTTCTAAAATAAGATATACTCTATTTCTTTCAAAAAAATATGGCAACCTGTATCAAGTTTCCTAACAACTACCACACCAAATCTTATTTTTCCGATGTTGTTAGTTACTACACTTACTACATACATAGCATAGCCAGCCTTACAATATTTCAACTGCTGAGACTCAGGCTTCATCTCTAGAAGAGAGAATAGGCCATAATTCATCACGCGGGCTCAATGCGGGTTAGTGAATGTCACATGCCTTAAATTTTTTGATTCTAAGCCATGTCGTTTTTTATGTTACTACTACTAGTATTCAATTAGCTGACAGCAGGGATTTAAAAGCAAGAAATGGTGTCATCATCACCATCATCATTTCAGCCAAAAGATACCCACTGTTGCACACCATTTATACATTTATATAAAGTAAAGGGAGATATATTGGTGATATAAGTAATTTGGTGATATTTTGTTAAACACAAAACCATACAGTTTCCTAAGCATTACTAGCAGTTACTAGTGTGAAGATATTTATTCTCCTCACGCTCGTAACAACTCACTAGCGCTGTTTCATGAATGTGCTTGCTTGGAACTGCGTGGTATTCTGTTTTAAATAAAATATCACCACATTACTTATATCACCAATATATCTCCCTTTACGTAATCATATTTCAGAAACAACACTGAGGGAGTTTAAACAAGCGTCTCCGAGAGCAGCATGCATCATTCATATGTGACACACCAGCTCCATCTGTAGCCTCTTATAGCTCACTTGCACCCGCTCAAGCCTCGTTTACAAAGTAAGGAACGCGTTACATTGCTCACCCCCACCTCTTCACACGCTATTTACTTGGGCCATTCCATTTGACTTCACAATCGAATCGGATTTGAATATACTACAAATCTAAAAATGCTTTTGTGGTTTAACAACAGTGCTATGGCTTTGATACCCACTTGAAATTGTGTCTCCAGTAGTTTGGATAATTTTTTATTTATTAATTCGTAAAAACAAGGTTTTTCCTTTAAATGTAAAATCACACGATTAGACACCGAAGTTTGTCTTGCCGTAACCTGAAAATGGGTTCTTTCTATTTGGCAGAATCTTGATACCCTGAAAATTATTGGCATAACACACTTGGCATAATCTTCTTTAATCGAATATTTTTTAAGGCGTAAAAATTATTTAGCATAACAGAAATCAGAAATCAAAAACGTTTATTTCAAATGGACCAATTACAGGCACTTTTGAATTGTCAAAATGTCGGTCAGTCAAAAAAAACAAGTTAAACTAAATTGCACGTTCCAAAGCGAAGATATCTATGGAGAAAAACATGCAAGAAACTCCATGGAAACTCTTTTAAATCATATTATGAGTTACATAAATCTTGGTTACATATTTCTTGTCGCTTCTAATATGTGAGCACAATGTCGACAAGAAATCATAATTTAAAAAAAAACGAATTAAAAAATAAAAATTAAATTAAGCCAATGGCAGCTAAGAGATGACCAGTCTCAACTGACGGCACCCGTTCACGAGCATGACGCGTGCATCAACCCCACTCAGCTCAACCATTTTGAAGGGACATAACTATTGTTTGGCAAAATCTTTACGTGTCCGAATTAACAATTGCATACTTTTATAATTCATAATTCATAATTCATAATAATTTATTTGCTAATATGGGTAATTACATGAAGTTCTTAAAAGTTTTATCATGGCAGAATTTTATTTGGCATACCCATACCACTACAACTACTATCATTATACTACTTCATACTACTACTATATTACTACTGTACTACTACTACTATATTTTACCCTTGTACTAATTCTCTAAATACATATTATAGACAAATCACACCCAGATACAGAACAAATGATCTTGTTCATCACACAAACATTTAGATTAACAAATAGATTAATAAATTACAGTTTTTTCATCATCATCATTTCAGTCTTAAGAAGTCCACTGCTAGACATATGCCTCCGTTAAGTGTCGCCACAACAGTCGATCCAGTGCGTCTCGCATCCATCGGATTCCCGCATTGTGAGAGTGAAATGCCTTCCAATGCTGCTACTTCCGGTACGTGGTCGCCACTCCAGAACCTTTCGGCCCAATCGACCGTCTGTTCAAATTATTATTATTAATAATTATTAAGCAAGTCGGATCTTCATAGCCCTGTTTATCAAACTAATATTATAAAAGCGTTCGTGAGTTAGTGTGTGTGTGTTTGTTACTTCTTTACGCTTGAATGACCTAACGGATTTCAATGAAACTTAGTAAACAAACAGAACATGTCCTGGAATAGCATATAGGATAATTTTTATTCCGATAGTATGATCCTTTCGGATAATTTTCTACTTTCACGCGGGCGAAGCCGCTAACAGTAGCTAGTCAGCAATAACTTCTGCGATGGAATTATAACATTTACCCAAAGGAAAAACAAGGACCTACTTAAGGAACCTAGGCACTCTTTATTTTTAACTAGCTTTTCCCCACGGCTTCGCCCGCGTACATAAAATATCTAGCCTACGTCACTCAGGAATAAAGCAGCCTACTATTGGAGAAAATTTTTTAGCAATCGGACCAGTACTATCAGAGATTACCTCCTACAGACAAAAAATCAAGCTTCACTTCTTTATAATATTAATGTAGACACACCAAGTACACTTTTATTGAAAAATTACGATTTATCAGAACGGCTCGAATAGTATTCACAATGCCTGACGTTCGGCGCTCCGATTGATTCGCTCCAAGCTCTTAACCAATCAGAGAGTCTAATATGGTAAACGTTTCGATCACGTTCATGTAAAAAGAACTCGGACTCAGCGCACTGATGACGTTGAAAGCGTAGGGTCTAAAATAAATCGAAGTTCTTACTGCTACGAACAAAAACTCCCTTATCATAGATATACATAGTCGGTAAAGAAAGCAAGTTTAGTTGCCTAGGAGGGTCCTTCTTCACTCGTCTATCGTCAACATCGAGCATGGTTTGCAAGCTTGTTACTTCATCTAACGCAATCCAACGGGATGTTTGACGAAGAGGTAACGTGAAAAAAGAGAGATAACGCCTGAAAATTCTGTTAGCACTCGGTAATTCCGTGATTTACTGGAATATTTTACAAAACTTGCTCCAGGAAATACGTGTTTTTTTTTAAGATATTTTTATTTTTTGGGTATATTAAGAATAGTGTCAAAGTTTATGCGAAATAGCAGATTTTCAGAGGTCTTTACTGGATTAGTTTTACACAAATTTATAAAATTGATTTCAATAGAAGATAAATAGATATTCTTTATTGTACACCAAAAATACAAATTACATAAGAACTTAAAATTAATAGGGTGTCACAATGGGCGGTCTTATGATGTACTGAACGACGACGTTCAAGAGGAAAGGTAGTGATCCTTAACTATATTTTTAAAAATTGTGAGTGTTTGAGCTTGCCTTACCGACACGGGCAAAGCATTCCATAGCCGCACTGTTTGAACTGCAAACGACTTGTCATAAAAATTGGTGGAATGGCTTGGCATCTCTAGCCTCAAATTTCTCGAATCCGATGACCTAAGACATCTAGTATGTATGTCATGAAGGAAACTAGAAGCTTACATAATATCCACAAGATCCTGTGTTTCCAAATTACTAATGAAAAATGTGTAATAACGTCATAATCGCGTAAGAGCGGTTGTATGAAAAACGGTAAAAATGTACGTCGAGTTGCATCCCCTTAAATAATGATGTTGCTTGTTACGAAAATAGAATGAAGCTTTTTACGCTGAAATGTTCAGAAACAAACGTTGAGAGTTTAGTATGTACATAAGTAAGCCGGAATTCACAGTCGCACTTCCCAGTATACTTTTCCTGAACCAACATCAAAGAAGTCTTTGAGTTATAAAGTAGAAAAGCGAATAAACACTTTTATTATTTTTAGAAATAAATGCGAGTTGGTGCGGCTTTATAATTATGGTAATTCGTTCGAAATCATAAAGAAGGATGCCAGGGTTTCTATGAGGTCTGGTCCCACCTTTCAATAGTTAAGCGTGTTAGATTGTTGGATAGGTATTTTTGAGCTGAATAAAAGTAACTATGGCACCAAGATCCAAATCCTAGTCCCTTTAAAGCAGGGACTTGAAACGTTAGTCAAAATAACGATACTTTGTTGCGGTAACGATATTTTGTACCGTTCAATCAGAATCGAAACAAAATTCCTTCTTCGACAATAACGATACTAAGAAACGGAACAAAATCTAGAATGATTTAATAACAATATTTTATATCGTTATTTGTAATGTATCGTTATTGGTAAAACGAAATAGTATCGTTATTTGTATAACAAAATAATAACATTTTTCATTTTGATACGCAACGTTGCCAGCGTTATCATCTTGCGCGCTGCGTGCGGCCACACAGCAGCAACGTACGTAAAAAGTATTTCGCCGTTTCAAGCAAAGTAAATAAATAAACATTTATTTACTTTGCTTGAAACGGCGCAGCGTATGGGGGGCGAATAACGTTACAAATTAATCTGTTACATTACGTTTCAACTATAACGTTATTGTAAGAGGATACAAGCATAACGTTACTACCTACCCTACGTTAACGTTACATGCTGATCCCATTACGTAACTTAAAATATTTTTAGAATAGAATAGAATAAAATAAACTTTATTGTACACCAAAATAGTGACAAAACTTTTACACTAACTTAAATCTATGGGTACAAAGGCGGTCTTATCGCTGACAGCGATATACCATATATATTGTTCTACCATAATGATATTCGATAACGTTATTTATATATTTTGGCATTAGTATTGTTTCAAACTTGAAAACGTTATCAGATAATATTTTTACTGTAACAGAACGAAATGCATTTAGTTTTCAAGTCCCTACTTTAAAGTTATTTCCAAGTAATAAGTATATTGCATATCTATATTTTATACACGTAGTATGTAAATACTAACCTATAGTTACATAATGTGTCATTAGTTAGGTTTTGATTCGTGAAAACCGTGAGCGAAATCGCATTTTAATTTTAGTAGTCCACGCAGTTTCATCTTGTTCACTCTGTACAGGTGATACGGATGCGTGGTAGAGGTGACGTGCGTGAGACCAAGTAACTACTTTTTTTAGCATAATAGCATAATCAGTCTATTAATGTTCCCACTGCTGGGACTCAGGCCTCCTCTTTAGGAGAAGGAATGGGCCGTAATCCACCACACAGGCCCAGTGCGGATTGTTGAATGTCATATGTTTCCGAATTTTTGGTTCTAGAACATGCCGGTTTCCTCAAGATATTTTCCTTCACCATCTTAAGAGCAGTGGTGATGAAATAAATTACAAAAAGGAATGCGCCTGGCTGGGTTTGAACCCGCGACTTATAACTTGTAATTCGGAGCCGTTACCACTCGGCCACCACCGCTCTCACTACTTTTTTGTCCTGAGTTAATCATACAAAAAGCAACTAGCGTACTGCACTGCACTTAGTCTCTTTCCAGCTCTATTAAAAACAGCGAGTTTTTTCACTCGCTTTTTTAATAGAGCAAGCAATTTAATCACAAAATAAATTATATTAAATATAATAAATTATAATAAATTGGCTTTTTTTTCGGTGGGAAAATCATCCATTAAAATCCCCCGCTCTTGGGCGGAGCGGTAGATAGTGTCAAACTTTTACTGACCAGAAACTTACTCCTATTCCTTCGTTGCATTTTGTTCCAGGGCCGAGTCTTACTTTCAGAAGCAGACCCTTGGCCCAGACCCCAGTAGGCTTCGACCCTGCTGGGCCCCTACGGTTGCTGACATCTCCTTGAGGTGCGCGTGAAACAGTACTCGCCGTCGACGACTTGGGCATGGTCCGTACGGTTACCGGTCGGTCGGACGGCGAGCTACCCATTGCTCGCCGTCCGCAAGCCCGCGCCTACCGTGGCCGGAAATCAGGTAATAAATTGGCTTGCTTTTATTATCATTGTTTTATTTGCAAACATAAAACATTTTAATAACTCTGAACGGACTAAGATTTGGAACTTGGTCCCATAATAACTCTTATTCAGCTCAAAATTACCTATCCAATGATATAACACACATAGCTATTGGAATGTGGGCCCAGACTTCATAGAAACCCTGGCATCATTCTTTGTGATTGAGTTTATAAATCGTCGTGACAAATAGGTATATATTTGTTAGCAGACACGGTTCAGTGTTTGTACGTTAATGCCCATTGACCGTCTTCCTTAATACCCGGAGCTTCGATAATTAACAGATGGCGAGTTTATTGAATTCCTTCCCGAGTAACCTCCCAATTAATTCATTATCATTCGGGTCACCTTTAACGCAATTAAATACCCTTAAAATATATCCCTGTAATTACCTATGTAATGTGATTTTAAAAGGCAACGTCAGAGTGTTTTACATATTTTATTACCTACTTGTTACGGAAATAGAAAATAGTAGATTATGTGACTAGGGAATAAAGCAATATTTTTAAGTCGCGGGTGGATTGTTGTCCCGAACAACAGTGAGGGATTTATAGAAGTAAGTCCCGAGCATTGCGAGGGAGTTAATAAAAAAACCTGAGTAAAGTGAGGAATTCTAGCCACCCAAGACAAAGACAGTTTTATCCCCGTGTTGGATACTTTACTTTTTACGCCATCTGTGAGATAATTAAAAAACAATTTAGTAAAACAAATCATATATTAGAGATATATAAGTATTATTTACAAGTTAATCCTTACTATCAATCAACATGTTTTGAGATTTGAAACAAACAAAATTCACTACTCTAAGATTCTATAGTTTCAATTTTCTTTATCACTCCCGCTTTTTCATTACTTTTTTTTAGAAAGTCATCAGTAACCATGGCCACGTTTTATTCTGTATTTTTTTTTTGTTAGTGGCTAGTTTGAATTTTGAATAAACTTGTTTGATGCACATACATTTTAGTTTACATAGTGTTGACGGTTTTTGACATTCCAAATTCAAATCTCATTATTCCTTAGAGATAGCCCGTACTTCATTATCTCCCTAGACATAGAATGCCTTGCTTTAAGTGATGGTTTTATGACATATAAAAGGGCATTATCAAGCAGGCGGTGTAAAAAAGAAATATAGATAAGGGAGTCATCATCACCTCCCTAGCTTTCACCAGTGGCGGCTGGTGAAAGCTAGGGCTTAGAAGTGGTGGTGCACTTTACCAGCTTATTAAGTATTCGAATTCACAGGTCCAAAAAAAAGCATTATGGATGCGCAATATACCTACTAATGTGGTTATGAAGACTGTATTTGCGAAATTAGTTAATCAGATAATTGCGTGAAACCTTTATTAGCTTATTCGTTAAATTTTATTATATTGGTTCTGTAAACAGAATCTAATTGGTTACGAATATCTACGGTGCCCAACACAAACAAATTTTGTAGATGTACTTGCGATGCATCATGTATTTTTTTTATTCACTTACCTGCGTCAAATCACTAATTCCTGATTTCGTCCAAATTAATTCACCGCCAAAAACAATACAGGGAAAACAAAACAAAGTACTGAGCTGCTCACATCCACACAGCCATTTCTTTCTAATGTACATTTCACTTTTAAAACTCCGCGTAAATGTTTTGTTTTTGAATTTACACTCCTGTTTCAAATTAAGACATGGCCTAGGTGGCCCCACCAATTTAAAATCTGATTTTTATTTATTACACACTACCACAACACAGTAATACGTAAAATGTAAACAAACACAAAATTACAAACAAAAACACGCGCGTCTGCGATAAAGGGTTGCCAACCATACTTCATAATTACGTATTTTACTTTATTTTTGGTAAATATATTTTATACTTTTAAATAAAAATAAAGTTTATGAGAATACTCTATTTAAAATCTATACTGTAATACATAAAAAGAAACACTAATATGAATATTTACTAAACTATTTATCGAGGCTTCTACCTTGAAACAAGAGTACGTTTCCAAAAATGTAAAAATACCTCATGGAAAACTGTTAGTGTATTTAAGCAGTACATACATTATTTTTTAAGAGAAAAAACCAATACATAAATAAAATTTTGAAAAATACTTTCATTCAAATACATTTTTCCTACTAAAAAATATGATACGTTATTTTTATTAAAAAATGGCAACCCTATCGCGATATGGCAGTGAGTGAGCCGGCCGGCTCGGGCGAATTTCGTAACACCTCGTGTGCTCTCGGTAACCTTCGGCTCGCTCGGGCGGCGCACGGGAGCGGGAATATTTTGCAGTACATTTTCTACTAAACTATCTCTGTCTCACGCGCCAGGCGTCTTAGTTCGTGTTTCACAGAAGTTGTATGAGCGGTCGCCGTGCGCTTTGCCTAGCGCACGAGAAATTTTCTTTACTGCAAAAATAAACCTTAACACTTACAGTAAAGAGTTGAAATGGTTTCGTCATAATTTTGCTTTTTTAGAATAATGAACAGAAAGTTAAACAGATAGGTACATTATGAATTTTATGATTTTTCTGAACTTGGTAGTTCGGCGCACGAGTGCACTTAACGTACAGCCGCCCCTGGCTTTCACACAACTAGCTTGGAGTCGGATTCCAGTCTCTATGAGACCTCCACAACCCAGTTACTTGTCAACACAATACTCAACTACTACTCACTACTTACTCTTATATAGACTAGCTTCTGCCATTGGCTTTGCCCACGTGAAAATAGGTTTCTCCATACAAACTTTGGACCCCCAGTGCATCCCTTTATGGGGTGAATTTTGTAAAATCCTCTCTTAGTGCTCATCTACATCATAAAATTTATTTTATCCTAGTTAAATACCTAGTGCAAAATTACACACTCCTAGTCCCAGTAGTTTCGGCTGTGCGTTGATATGTCAGTCAGTCAGTTTGTCCTTTTATATACAGAGTGTTTGGTTCATCGTGTGCCAAATTGACATGGTCGACTGGAGGGGTCTTCTGCTATCCTTTCAGACCCCTAAACACTTCTCATGCCCTGTGGATATTTTTTCATCGACTTTTTATTGTTTTATGAAAATAAGGCCCAAATTTTTCATTCAAAGACGAATTTAAAAAAAATATTTAAGGTGTAGACTCTGAATTTTAATTTTATTTAGATGTGTATTGTATTAGAGTACTTTTAAATTTAAAATTAGTGACATAAGCTATCTAGTTTTTTTTTAATTTACTTGCAAAGTTTTAGACTTAAATTAAAGCTGTCCATGTTACAACTATTTACTTGGCTATAAAAAAAAACCAAAAGCGATCGAAATCTTCCAACTTCCTCAAAAAATCTCTAGTTTATCCTCTAGCTAGTGATGTGCCACATGCCATAAAAATCTTTTTATAACTTTGTGAATTCGCTAGAATTGTGAATCGAGTCACACAAGACTAAAATTCAAAATAATGATTTAAAAAATATTTTTGCTTAAATGGTACCTGAAAAACCTATTAAAAATATTATCTGACTCTTGTAAGGTAAAACCTGTCTCTCTTGTCGTGGGTTTTACAAGAAACAAAAATGTAGCGACATCTATGTCATCACATAAGAACTAATCCTGCATCGCGCAATCAAAGTTCTCCGCGCGATTAGAACATATAGAACAACCCGAAATCATCTATCGGGTAGCTGCCCACCAGACCTAACATCCCGTCTGGCCGGAGGATCCTCCCTTTTCAACGGAGGTTTGCGGGACTTTACTCTCTGTTCCGCTTTCCTCCAAAAAAAGAATTCATTTTTAACATTTATTTCTTAATTTTTACAAAGCCTGCTCACATTGCTGGCCTCTGTTATGAATGCAGGCCAAACAGATATTGGGCTTGCATTCACAACAGAGGCCAATGCAATGATAGTTGGAAACTAGCGTTTAACTAACGTCGAAGAAATGTTGGCAACCCTATATTGAACGCAGTGATGTCAGTTAACTCACTTTATTTTTCTTTAAACTGAGTGCATTAGTGGTGACATTGTTTGTGTGAATACAAGTGTATATATAGTTTCAAGAACGAAACATAGAAATAAATAAAATAGCATAATCAGCCTTTTAATGTTCCCACAGCTGGGACTCAGGCCTCCTTTCTAGGAGAGGGAATGGGCCTTAATCCACCACGCGGGCCCAGTAGAATTGTAGCAAATCACCAATCGTATTACGTTTCCGAATGGGAACAAAATAAATTACGATGAAACGTTTCATGCAATTTCAGAGAAATACTAGTAATAAACTTGTTGGTTTTATGGAGGCCTTATTCGTTAATACTAGAGAAATGAACGAACCATAAAGGTCAATAGATGTACAGATACCGGCACGGATCTTGAACGCTGACTTCTACAGTTCTACTTGCGCAGAAGCACGCAGAAGTGAAATATCGGGTCTCTTTAGTGATATGAAAAGAGATGCGGGGGCGGGGAGTGCAATCCTTGTACAGTGATTGGTTCGCCGATGTGTACGATGCGCAAAGCGATCCCCGCTCTTTCACCGAGCGTTCAAGATCCGTGCCGCTATCTGTACATACTCGAGAGCAACTAGTCAGAATGTGTTATTTATTTTTAACCGACTTCTAAAAAAGGAGGAGGTTCTCAATTCGGATGTTTGTATTTTTTTTTATGTTTGTTCGCGCATAACTTCGTCGCTTGCCAACCGATTTGAAAAAATATTTTTTTGTTAGAAAGGGTATACTTCCCAAATGGTCCCATAGTCACCAAGTCAGGATCTTTTTTTTTTTTTTTTTTTAATTGATATAATCCAGTGCTTGACTGCGATCCCACCTGATGGTAAGCGGAGATGCAATCATTGATGGTCATGCGCACTAGTTTATTAAGAGCCTATTCATTCTGGCCTTGAAGACACCTATATTATAGTTGGACGGAAAGACCGCCGCAGGCAGATTGTTCCAGTCCTTCGATGTACGCGGTATAAATGATGATGGAATCTTGGCGAAATCGCGGGAACTCCTCAAATATTATATATTATAACCTAGCCGTGTTTGGGCTTATTAGAATTGTCATGAAATGCACTTTGGCTATAAGGTACTATCGAACTGATCTGATGATGGAACCGGAAGGTGGAAGGTAGACACAGGAACTTCATAATAAAACAATGTAACCTAATAGTGTTTGGATTAATTGGAATTGTCATGAGAAACAGGCACTCTGTTTATAAGTGTATCCCAACTAAAAAGTGTGAAATAAAAAACTTTTTACAAAAAAAAGATAACCGACTTCACTAAAAAAGACACTAAAAGGATCAAAATAACTTTAATTTCGGAAGTCGGTGTTAAATAAGATACAAATAATACCGAGAAACACCGACTTCCGAAATTAAAGTTATTTTGATCCTTTTAGTGTCTTTTTTAGTGAAGTCGGTTATCTTTTTTTTGTAAAAAGTTTTTTTTATGCATTTATATATCTGAGAACCCTGAGGTCCTGGACCTTTGGAAGGCATACGAGGGGCCGAAGCCAACTCGCAGAGGCCGTTTAGATAATTTTAATGGAACGTGATACCATTTATTTATTTATTATTATGATTATTATTTATTATATTCTTTATTGTACACCACTTAAACAATTAATTAATGTATTTAATAATTTGGGTAAAAAACTTTGATAAGAAATCAAACAGTCATAGAACTTTTGTTTCACGTAGCGTTCTAGTTAATAAAACACTATACTAGGCTTTCAAAAATGTTTTCACTGATTTATTAGCATACCATAGTCGGCCTTATAATGTTCCCACTGCTGGGACTCAGGCCTCCTCTCTAGGTGAGGGAATGGGCTGTAATCCACTACGCGGGCCCAGTGCGGATTGGTGGATGTCACATGTCTTCAATTTTTTGGTTCTAGGATATGCCGATTTCCTCACGATGTTTTCCTTCGCCGTTTTGAGAGCAGTGGTGATGAAATAAATTACACAAAGTAATGCGCCTGGCTGGGTTTGAACCCGCAACCTACAACTGGTAAGTCGGGGCCGATACCACTGGGCCACCTCTGCTCTCAGTCAGGGCCGTTACCACCGGGCCGCCACTGCTCTCCTGACTCACTGATTACCTCACTGATTTATTAGTGTTCATATATATTTTATTTCCTTTTATTGAATAAAATATTATATTAGAAACACCTCCATTGTACTAAAACTGAATAGCCGCCATTTGTTGATAATTACTAACGGAAAAACTTTTTCCTCGAAATTAACGAACATTTACGTTAACGCAATTGAAATCGTCAAAAAACTCGCAATAAGAGGTAGCACACGAGCAACTTTAGTCTCCGCAACTAATTTGTTTCTCGCGTCAAGTCTTTGGGACTACGAGATCAGTTAGATTAGAATGGGAGGCTTTTTTGCATCGCGCCATCTATGACAACTATCACGTAGTTTTCTGGTATATTTGCTGAACTGGACTTTTTTGGCGCAGTCACGAATAACATAACGGTAATTTTCTTTTTTTTATCTTAATTGTCTACATTGTTTCTACATTGTGTGTATGTATGTGTGCTAAATAAAACATCTTTCTTTTTTCTTTCCTTCTTTTTTGTTATTTTCTTCTTTCTTTCTATATTTCTAGCATCCTTTCTTTCTTCTTTTCCTTCTTCGTTTCTTCTTTTCTTTACTGATAGCAATTTTTATCAATTAAATAGTCGCTGTCACTTTCAAATCTCAGCGGGGAGACCAGACGGAGACACAAAAGTTGCTGAACAACTAAGTTGCTTGTGGGCATCCTCCTTAAGGCTTCAAGTATTTAGCTTCTTTCCAAATCATATTATTTGGTTTTCCCATAGAGTTTGTAGAACAATACCCAGAATGCCATTCTTTTATGGGTCGGCATAACTTTCATTGAGAGTTTTGAGTTTATTTCTAGGTATTCATGGTAATCTTTCGTAGTGAGGTTCCATACAATTGGAAGAAGTTCCGTCTTCTTAGGTATGGGATTTCTGAAAACAAAAATGCATAGTATAATCATCAAAAGTATAGGTACACCTGCGGATATTAAAATACAATACGATGTTAAAAGTTACATTAGTATTTTCTGCGGACTGGGATGTTTGGATATTTGGTTCTGGACCCGCTGAGTGAGTGTTTGTCCGTCTGTCTGTCTGTCACACTCACAGGGTTGCATGTATGTGAAATTTTTCAGCTAAACGTTGTTAATTCCCCCGCACCGTGACAAAAAAATTTAGGAGAGTGGGAACTCCCCTTAACTTTTTTCATAATAATATATTGACTTTGTATGGAAATGCAAGAAAAGTGTTATTTTTAAAAATATATAAGCGTTACTTAAATTTCGCTCTTTCGTAAATGCGCTTATGCGTAAAAGCACCAAATTAATGTATAACTATGTCGTGACCAGATCTTAGAATTGATCACTTAATGACGTGACCGAATTATTTATATCATGGTGGAATTCCATGTTAAATAACTTTTCCCGCTGGCCACATCATGATATCGACACCTTCCACGCATAATATAAAGCAAAAAATGCATTTTTTCAGACAAAATGTTTTTGACATTGATAATGAATGTAAGTAATTTGTGAAAATCCTTTTAAATGATATTTTTTGCATTATGTAATAACTAAACAATTTAAGATCGCAGTACCAGACGCTAAATGTAATAAGAAATAATAATATTTATTTTACATTATTATAATACGGCCCGGACTAAGCGTTTCGCCTCGTCGTTTATACCGCGTACATCGAAGGACTGGAACAATTTGCCTGCTGAGGTCTTCCCATCCGATTATAATTTGGGCGTCTTCAAGTCTAGAGTGACTAGGCTCTTAATAGACAATTGCGCCTCACCATCAACGATTGCATTACTGCTTACCATCAGGTGGGATCACAGTCAAGCACTAGATTATATCAAGTAAAAAATTACTCTAAAAAATATATTACGACTTTATGCGTTAGAGGTATCGATATAGACAAGCCAAATCACTCTGCGTTTAACGATAAGTACAGCTAAGCACGATTATTTCATAATATAGTCAAACATACAATAGTTAAATAGTTATGTTGTCCACTTAAAGTGCTGATTTCGTCTTGTTTTCGTAACAGACAAGCAAATATACAAATGGCGTAGATTTAGTATCTAAAAAAGGTACAACCTTCAGCACTACTTCGATAAATACTCCTTTTTGAAAAAAAAAAACATCTGAGATCAAGACGCAATGCCTTCCACTCTAAGATAATTCATCATTTTAATAGTTTGTACTCACCCAAACTTAGCGAAGTTGGTCCAAATGGTTATCATTCTATCAACCATAAGCTGATCTTGGGGAGTCGTTTCACCGCTCAACATGTCGTAATTCAGCAAATAACCTAGCTCGTCACCATGAGTGGCTCCCTTAGACATTAAATTATGCCGTTCTTTTAACAAATTTCTACCACCATTGTATGAGAAAATATACCGATACACAGTGCTTGCCCTATTTTGCATAAGATGGTCTACCATTCTTTAGCTTGGTGCACCGTAGAAGAAATCTGCTACGAAGTTGGTAAGATCCTGTTTAACTTTTTTAGTAATTTTCTCATCTCCTATATAAAAATGCCTTACATCTTCTTCAGCATTTAAATGATTTTTTAAATTTTCAAAAGTTAAAATGTCTCCAAATGTGTAAAGTGGGATACTTTCGTCTTTTATCAAATCAACCCAGACGGCAGCTTCGTTATCATTGTAACCAATAATAACGGGGGTTGTTCCAGCTTTTGTTGATACGATGTTACTAGGATGCTTTGTTATAAAATTTTCAATACCTTTCAACTTTTTCTCTATGCAAGGATTCGTCCCAATGTCCTTTATAAAAGTTTCCTTTTCTAATAATTTACGGGCGTCAATAGATGAAAGATATTTCAGAGCTTCATTTATGTTAGAATTATTAAAACCTAGTTCATTGACTAGTTTTAAAAAAGATTGATTTCTTAAAGGTTTTTTTGCCCACAGGGGGCTTAAGGCAGAACCGCTCTGTATAATTGCTCTTTGGAATAATTTTTCGTATGATGACAAAAGATGAAGACTAATAAAATCTCCAGCAAGTCCTGAACCGAATACGGTAATCTCCTTAGGGTTTCCTTGGAAAGCTTCAATATACTTATTGATCCATCTCAGAGCTAATACTTGATCTTTTAGTCCTTGATTTCCTGGTGCTTCTGGAATGTCTAAGCATAAGAATCCATAAAAATCAAGTCTGTAATTGATTGCTACAACAATGACGTCACGGCTAAGCAGATTATTTGGTGAACCATCGTCAGAAACAGTTCTGACTGGCACGTAATCTCCACGGATCCATACCATCACTGGCAAGCGGTTGTGTTGACTAGCAGTACTCGGCACGTAAATGTCCACGGTGAGGCAGGCCAGGGTACCTACGACCTCATTATTTTCTATTTGAGGGCATTTTTTTGACTCGGTTGCTTCAAAAACATCGCTTAAGCTAGGATGCGAATTCGCTGCCTGTTAAAAAAAAATATTGTTAATTTTATCGACATGCATGAACTAGATAACGATTACATCACTGCTTACCATCAGGTGGAATCGCAGTCAAGCACTTGTTTATATAAATAAATAAAAAAGTAATTTATAGAATGTGGTCAAAATTTAACTAAAATTACCACGAGGATTAAGGGTAATGACCAAGTAAGCATGCTGGTGGTCAGGATACTCTTTTAAAGCCGTGGTGGATGCAGGCTTTATAGCTCGCTGCTTGAGAGTTTGTAGAAGTGATGATGACGTCACGATTTAGTAGCTGCATGAAGGTAGCGCTGAACTTCATCACATCGAGGTCACCAGTTTAGAGGTATGCGGAACAAGGTGTAAACAACAATTGTGTCTGGTCCGGTAACTGCAACTGCCCGATAGTTAGTTTCGGATGTTGTACATGTTTTAGTCGCACGGATACTGCGATGCAGGTTTTCGAACTTTTTAGTTCATAAGTGGCAATAAAGATGTCGCTACAACCCAACTATGTTGAAGTCGGCTTCCGGTATACCAAATGTAGCTGACCTCCACAACTCAGTAACTTAGTAATACGATAACATTTGGAAAGACTGATGCCAGATTATCTTCGTTCTGACTAACCATAACGACTGTCAAAGATTTATAAGTTTATAGTTTATGTATTGTATATTATGTAAATAGTACACCACGAACTACCTGCGTATCTTTTTTTTCTCCTTCTCTGTCAAATCCATCCAAAGGTTGTCTGTAAGAGATCGCTTTTAGCGATAAGACCGCCCATTGTGACACCTTATTAATGTTAATTTCCTAATGTAAATTGTATTTTTGGTGTACAATAAAGAATATCTATCTATCTATAAATGATCGCCGAGACCAACAGCTCAACGTGCTTTCCGAGGTACATAGGAAACTGCATACATTGGATAGTCGCCCATTCAAGGATTGACCTCAGCAAACATAGTTTAACCTCAAAGTTCGGCCCATGTAGCTGTATTATTATTTAAAATGAAAGTAAAAGCTTACCCCAAAATGATTATTTTTGTCGACAACCGCATAAGGCACACCCAGGAATTTTGCAAACCCATCTTCTTTCAGTCCTTTAATCTGATGTCCTTCAATAGTCACAACAGGCGTGTCTTCCCCTTTAGCACAATACACACCACATACTGAGATCAATAGTGTCACCGACCACATGTCCAATCCTTGTGACATTGCTAGACAGAATTAACCTATAAGAATTAGTTAAGCAGTGCACATACACACAAACACTAGTGACGAATCAATCAAGATTTTTAAAGAATTTATCAAAACGGAGAATTATTTTAGGATAAATAATTACCTATTTTAAATATTAGCTAAAATCTATTCAGGAGGCGATTCTGAGCATGCCTTACCTTACCATACTTTCAAGATGTGCGTTTATTACCATGTTACATGTTGTATAGAATAATATTATCGATGTTGTGTAGGTAAGGGCTAGCTACTTGCTTACACAACAACCATTCCTATATTTTAAAGGCCATAAAGCAATATTAATCGCGTAAAACCAGTGGCGTAAATCGATAACTGAACTTAGCGAGGGAAGTTCAAAACCCATATTAAGCGTGTCCTAACTAAAAAAGCGTATTATAAGGTTAAAGACTATGTCGAAGACACGCTAGTTTGGCAAAGACTGGTTCTGCTCATGTGGCCTCCTGGTAGCTCATAATATTGTGTAAATGTATCTATTAACTGCTCCAGATTTGTTGTAATATATACTTCTTTTCTTTCTAACTCATTGCTTTTAAAATATTTATTATTTTATTTTTATTATCATTTATTTTGTTAACGTATCATTTATTAATAATTGTAATTATTTATTTTACTTGCTTTTATTTATATGTATAGCCTATTTTTTTATAGATAATGTGAATGTAAAAAGTAACCTAAGAATTCGCGGAGTCTACAGTGTTCTCATAGACTCCGCGAATTCTTAGGTTAATTTTTATTATGATTATTTTTATTGTACTTCTTAGTACAATATTGACCAGTTTACACTGTCCTTACATAATATCTACTTATGCCGTAATATGGAAATATTGTAACATTTTTTTTTTTTAAAGAGTAACTATGGAGTTTCTTGCCGGTTCTTCTCCATAGGAAACGACCAATTTGGAACCGTGCACTAGCTTCTGACTTTTATAAGTGCCCATGTAGGCCTATGTGAAATAAAAAAACTTTTGACTTTGACTTAAAATACCAGTGATGACATATGGTTCCGAAACGTGGTCGCTCACAAAGGTCCTCACCAGAAGGCTCAAAGTCACGAATCTATCACTAACAGATAAATACATAACCCATGAAGTCGTTTAGACCACAGGGTTAACAAAAGATAGAGATAACTACTTATAAAGAACTACTTGTAAAACTACATATTCACTTACATGTGAAACCATTAGGCATTACCTAGTTGACTCCTAGGGTAGACGAGCAAAGAATTGAGCATTCCCTTTCCAAAAAACTGAAGATAACTTCCTCTCTAAGCTCGGTGACTGCATGAAAAGTCTCAGCCCCCACACAACATAGACTTAGGCCCCTAGGCCCAGATGCCCCACACCAATTTGCACCTAAGCACGTACGCCACTGCATAGAACCATTGAGATTGCAATCAACGAACATACTCGTACTAAAAAAGTGATTACATTAAAATAATTAACTCTTCAAACAAAGCGTAAAATTATTGGAATAGCAGCAAGTAGGTTCCTATCTATAAATAGTAAGGACATTGAAGTTTTCATTAAAAATAGCACCTACATATCCCGAAATAACAGTGGTAATAAATATAGCGATATTACAGATAATACAAACAAATAAAAAATTAACCGGTTTTATAGCGACTTATCACACCCGCCAGTCTCTCACAAACTTAACATTAATAAGTAATTTGTGTAGAAAAAATAAACGAATATTATATTAATTACTAGCCTTTGCCCGCGACTTCGTCCGCGTAGAAGTCGAAAATGATTTTACTAGGTTTTTTGAGATACGAAAATATGAAATATTATTTATTATCTTCGTCGTGCGTGATAGCCCATTGAATTGTATGGCGAGCGATATTGTATCTTAAGATATAATATTATAGTATCTTAGCCGTGTGCAGCGCCCCTTAGTGAACTCCACTGCGGGTGACGTAACAAACTTATTATTTGCGGTAAAGAGTAAGAGTAATCGGGTCTAGGGATCGAACCGCAAAATTAAGTTTGTTTTTTATTGTATATACTTTTCCGGGATAAAAAGTAACCAGTGTGGTGCCCAGGATATTAAAGAATAATTATACCAAGTTTCATCGTAATGGAACCGGTAGTTTTTACGTGATGCCTGAACAAACAGACAGACAGATAAAAAAATTTTTAATCACATCTTTGTCCGTCATTTATTTTCTTGATATTTTCAATGTACAGAATTTTCACTTCTACAAATTTATTATAAGTATAGATTATTATATTATTATTTAATATAAAGTTTAATTAAACTTATAATTTCAAGTCAATCCGAATACAACACGGATCAAAGTAATCTGTGTTAATACAAAACGCCAATTTAATATGTAAGAACCTAATAATAAACAATATAAGGGTCAAGCTGCAAGAATTAATAAAATAACCATGAAACGAGTAATAAAATATGATTTATTAAAGCTCAACTAGCATAAATAAATAAAAGAAGTTGATAATAAAAAAGCATACAATAATCGGCAAACGATAAATATTAACAAATTGATCACTATCATACAATTTCGACACAATGTACAACGAATTTACACATAAATATACAGTGACTTACATAACAAATATATTTCAAAAATTGGATTTTACCAGAAAATCACAAATACAACTGAAAGGCAATTTCTAATTTACATTTTATAACAATGATTAACCTTTTTAATATCTAAGCCATATTCAAGACTAGATACTTTTTACATTTTAATGTTACTCAGCTATTAGATGCAACATTAATTAAAAATATTTTTTTTTTTTTAGGTAGAAAAATGGGGCAAGATAAATTGGGTAATTGTGCACCTACTGAACAAACTCAAATCTATTGAAAAAATACTATCGTGAAAAATAAATATATTATAATATACCGTTATTGTAGGCGTATCTGAGTAGATTGCTAGTAACAAATTATATTTTAGCACCAGAAAATAAACCATATCTCACGCTTTATCGTAAAAAGACCTAAGTCAAAAAAGGATGTTTGAAAATTAAACCTTAAATTATAAGAGTTAAGATTGAATTTTGAAGTACCAGTTTTTGACTTAGGATAGACCTAAGTCAAAAACTGGTACTTCAAAATTCTTTTATGATCAACCGTGCGATATATTACCAGTTTTCATACAATACTTCATTATAGTGGATGCACAAGAACCAAATATCTTGCCATCTCATCATGACTGATATAACGCTTCAATTTTATAAATCAATGCAAATCAGCGGCAATATAAACAAAAATATATCTTTCACTGCTTTAGTTATCATTTAAAAAATAAAATAATTAATGACATAGATAAATTACACAGTTTCAAATGTTGACTGTCAGAAAATTTTGTGTTTCTTTTCATACCAAGCTAACACAACTAGTGACTGAGAACAAAGAACATAACCTTCTTCTTTTTTGAGGTCGGTTAAAATGCTGCACGCCACATAACGACTAGGTTGCAGAATGAGGTACAGAGGGCGTACCAAGCGAGAAAAAAGGATGGAGCTATATAGGGCGTATATCTCTATCCCTCTTTCTCGCTCGATCAACTGACATTTAATGCGTCATGATAAGTCCCCAGTTCAGTTGAACCAGCAGTAGAAGTGTTCGGACAAAGCCAAGCAGACAGAAAAAATCATAAGGCGCCTCTTCCACCTTCGACCGTCTCATGACGACATTATCGTCATGTCGCTTCATTCGACAACAGGGAAGGCAAACCTTTACAAACGAACATGCTATTAAAGGGATGCTCCAAGGTAGCGAGCGAAATTCCAATTTTCTTAGTTTTTTTTTTTGCATTTGCAAGACAGTGCCAAGATCTATGTTGATTAAAATATGATTGACGGCTGTAATACGCATTATTTCATCATCATTTCAGCCGTAGGACCTCCACTAGCTTCCCCCAAGTGTCGCCATAATGAATGGCCCTGTGCGTCTCGCATCCATCGGATTCCCGCAACCCTTACCAGGTCACGTTGTAATACGTATTATTTACGGAATTATAATCATTAAAATCATATATATACAACACCTATCAGCTCGTGTTACCCTATTGAACGACATGTTCATGGAATAGCTGAAATACTTAAGAAAATTTGTATTTTGTGGGCTACTTTGGCGTTTTCACCTTGATAATAAAAACCACAAAAAACCTTGGCATGCGTGTCATTGGTTCGCCATCCCTGCCCCCCTAGCCAAGTTACAACCGTTTTGTTTCGATTCTCTTTTCGTTGATCGCCTCGAGTCGACCACGCATCCTATTCCTTTGTTCTGACGTCATCTCAACGCTCAATCGTAGGTTGTAACTTGGCTTTCTATAAACTCCATGAACACAGAGATTTCGACAAGAGACTTTGACGAGCAGGGTGCCTAGTACGAGTTTGTTCTCTGATTGGTTAACAGCTTGGAGCGAGCCAATCAGAGAGCCAAAAGTTGTAAACGTGTCGATCGCGGTAACGTAAAACAAACTCGCACTAGGTACTCTGAGGCCTTACCATGATGTGTTAAAACGTCAGGCGTGCTAGCGAGAAAGAGGGATGAAGCTTTACACCCTATATAGCTCTATCCCATTAGTAGTTCAGTTTAGGTCGTCAAATGAATCGCGTTAAAAGCTCGTTGAAACGTCAACTGGCCGCGCTTCAATCGCTCATGGAGTGAGCACCTAAGCAACCGTATCGTTTCCGACCAATATATTACTGTTATTATCTTTAAAAATGATACTTATAAGATGTCAAGTCTATACATTCAGAACTTTAACATTACATTATAGCTGCTACCGCTAGTCTATTGGAAGTAATATGAGCTATCACAAGGCACTGATATCGTAAATTTTACTCGCGATTGTTAACATTGATATTTTTTTTAAGGAAAGTCTAAACTTTTAATACTTTCTGGAGGTTTTATTATCGATGCCATAAAGTCAAAGGCTTACTGTCTACAGATGCGTAGCTTCATAGATGCGTATTCGTCATTATACGCTTGGTGTACGCTTGCTAACAGCTTACATACAAAACTATGAAACTGTCGACGAACAAGTTCTTTACTTTATAGTATGTCTTATACTGATTACCTAAATGCCTAGCTGCCTAGTATGAATAGAAATCTTTTCTTTTTAACCAGTCTCGTTTCTCCCAGGTATCCCGAGACAGGGGCGAGTCTCGGTTTTTTAGTCTCGGGACCCGAAAATGTATCGAGAAAGCCTTAATGACGAATACGACCCTATGAAACTACGCGTTGGTAGACTGTAAACCTTACGCTACGAAAACTTTGGGTTGATTGATTTTTTCGTGCTGACGACATTGATGTCATAGGACTACTCTTCACAGGGTGTCATAGAATAGGTATGATGACTAAAAAAAAACTATGTATTTTGTTCGTCAGTTATATTACCAAAACGTTTTGGACACATATTGAAGTTTAAACTTCTTTAGGCGCGCTGAGAACTTTATTTTGTGGGTATTGAATAAGACTGAGCCGTCACGCACGGCTATGTAACGTTCGACCTGATTCGGGTAAGGTCGGTCAACTCGAACCGATCGTACCCGAACGATAAAGATTCCGTATTATAATAACCTCACCTTGAAGAAGTTTTCACTTCTGTCGTATGGTCCTCAACCTTTTTTTTCTGTTGTTACGTTAACAAGAAGTAGACACTGTGTGTTGAAATTTCGCAATACGTCACGCCTTGGTGCAATTTTATTTAGAAGTGACGTCACATGCCGCCACTCCTTAACTTTATATTTGTCAAATCGTATTGATTTGATAAAGAAAAAATATGTGTCCAATAATTTTTGATAATCTGACTAACGAGCTAAATAGAATTATCCTTTTTTCCTAGAAATCATCTCTATTGGCATCGAGAATAAGGCCCCTAAGGGTCAGTTCACACCAAGACGCGACGCGACGCTGCGCGAAAAGCAACTCAAAATATAACTTTATTTACTACACGAAAAGATTCACATTTCCGTTCGAAATGGTTCGCGTCACAGCGCTGCATAGTGCAACGTATTCTGAATTCTCACAATGAAATGTGTATCTTTTCGAGTAGTGGTGTGAACTGATCCTAATGTATCGATTCTATTTGGCATACAATCATATTTTCGTCTTTGTTTGAAATATAGAATTACGGACCATACTTGACCCATATACATAAGCATAATTATTGATATTTATCGAGTTTAATTTTACACATTTATCACGAAAATACAGCTACACAGTACGACTATGTACAATTACATACATAAAAAGTTAAAAATACATACATTTGTGACAGATGAGGTACATGAATGGAAGTAACAGTTATTTATTTATAATTCGCGCCCTTATTTCAATACTGACACTAAGCCATGCTACTGTATAATTCAAAATTAGGTTGTTTGACGGATTTTTGTTTGTTTTGTGAATTGCAGTGGCTGTTCTGATTATACTCAAATTGCCTAGCTGGACGATATTATATGGAATTATTAAAACAGGTACGATCTTGGTAAAAATGGATTTGATAATTTAATTGTAGTATGTACTACCTTAGCTAAGCTTGCCAAGAAAGCCGCCTCATACATTTGCTGCCAAATACTGCAAAAGGTTTAGAAATGTATTACATCTCCATTCTATTGGAAAACAAAGTGACTGTATTCTGTATCTACCTATTATTATTATAAAAATAACAGTGTTTGATTGGCTAAGCCATAACAAAAAAAAAACTATCTAGTAAATGTATTCAAAATAGTATAAATTTTTCGAGCTTCAGATAAATGGGGGGACAAAATGTCTCCCAACTTGACGCGCAAAGCTGTCAAATTGTCCAGCAACATGTCCCGTTTCACGTGAATGCGTTGTAAAATATTGGAGGGAAGTTGCGGAACACTGGGCAACGTTGCAGCTTCACGCACATTGAGCGTTACGCGTCATGTTGAGGGACATTTTGTCCCCTAGTGTATCTGAGGCTATACGAGAATGTAATTTCTTGATGCGCGAACTAAATGGCGTTAAAAACAGTATTTTGTAACATGTTGTATAGTGTTAATATTGGAATAAGAGTGCGTGTAGAAAGTCGATGGCATGGGAGACATAAAGATGAGGGGCTAATAGACATTGAATGGTATTTTTTTGTATAAAATACGTTGGTACAGCATTTTATTGGCTTAGATAGTTTTATATTGGATAATACATTTATTTTTTCGTTTATTATGTTATCTGGGACGTTCTTCTTTATTACCGAAAATCACTTGTCCCTTTTAAAAATAATGTTAAAATGAAAACTAAGCGCCAGAGCGTTTTCATAATCTCGCTACATGGCGCTGGCGCTAAACAAAACATTTTCAGTTTATTGCTTTTAGTGTATGGGAGCATTATTAAATCAAGGAAATGTTATTTTCTAAAATCGGAAATACCGCTTCATTGAACTTGGTCAAATTATTGCTTCAAAATTCACCCAATTCGGACTGTTCATGACTCTAACTGTAGTGGTAAGTACTATAGTTAGTAAACCGCTTTACTTAATGCTCGGCCACACTGGAAGCGCGGGTGCGGGGCGGGTGTGGAAGAACTTCATTTGAGTGTCCTTAGTGGGCACAAGGGCGCGGGAAGCGGCGCGGGATGCTCAACGCGGGATGCGCGCGGGAAACTCATGCCGTAACTCGTCCATACAAGTGGCCACAGTGAGTGTGCGGGCGGCGAGCGACAACCCCTTCCTGCACCCGCGTCGCTACCCGCACCGCGCTGCCAGTGAGGCCGAGCACTCAAGATGCCATTCGAACCTCGTCTGCAGGCTGCGAATGCAGCAGCACATGCGGCGGCTGCACGAAGCCAGCTGCAGCTGTACGACTGGTTTTCTATGTATTTTAGTGAAAACGATTCCGAACACGGCTGCGGCCGCACGTGCTACCGAGCTTCGAATGGCACCTTTAAGCACTATATTTACACTACGATTACTATAAGATGGCGCGGGTGACAGCTGTCGGATTCTTACTATGTAGCTACCAATCCTTTTCTCTCATCTTAAAGATACACATTTTCGTCCTGCTGTCATCCTACCCATGCTATGTAAAAAGGACCTTAGTCATAAACAGTCACTAATTAAGCCAATAATTTTTTATTTTTTTTAAATCTGCCTAACATAGTGGACAAAATACGTCTCTGTCATACTTTATTCTACTAATCAGTTGTCGATAGAGAAGAAGAACCTCCCGTCTATATTATCGCTTATTGTATTACTCGGATTATTCACATTATATCATGAGCTTTCCACATCTATAAAAGCCCTAACACAAATAGTTGAAACATTCACAATATTAAACTATGAATAGTAAACAGTATAATATAACCAATCGACTACTTACAACTAAGTTATTTATGTTATTACTTGATTTTTAGATAAACTTTAAGCTCAACAACACGTACAAAAATGTATTTAGTGCCTCACAAGTTATTCGTAATTTATACACTATGTATAACGGGTATAGGGACGTTTGATAAGAGTTTGATAACGTGTGATCAATACGAGGACTGACACACTTCTGAAGCTTTTTCAACAACGCGGATTCAACAATTTTTGATGTGCTTGGACCGCCTAGGCAGCGATTGGAATGGCGTGACGGTAAATGGCATGACATGGTGCTTCCACGCCACTGCTCTCGACTTATTTATGTGTGCGCTCGTGTATACTAAAGATGCGTTTCCTAAAATGAACACACTGGCCCGGACCGGACAGAACGAAGTCGAGCAGATAGCATGACGCGTAGGGTAACTGAACTCCGCTCCGCCAACTTCGCATTAATGGAAACAATGGCCACTTTTCTAAAACGCTCTTTCAAATAGATGTTTCACATCTGTCAGGCGTTCCGTAACGGCCAATTTTTTGTTTTTTTTGACGTTATCTAGCTTTTGCAAATGGCTTTTATTTTGCTCTGTAGTGTCGCACGTATCCGCTCTGCAAACGCAATATGTGAGGCTTATTGGACAGTCCACACAGGTTGCGTGAACACGCGTATAATAAACGCCTCGTGTGTCTTTCAAGGTGAAAGCTAGGGGCGTAGGTATGGCCATATTTCCGCTAGATGACGCTGAACACAATATTTATAGTTCATTTTGTTTTCAGTGTATGGGAGCATTATTAAGTAAAAAAAAAATGGTATTTTCTAAAATCGGACATTTCACTTTATTGAACTTGTCAAATTATTGCCTCAAAATCTACCTATTTCTGACTCTTCATGACTGGAATAGTTACTCTGACTATAAGTCAATAATGATAGTAATCGCCGACAAACTTAAGCAAGTTTGTCAGCGATTATGACAATTTAACGAAATTAAGACACTCAATCGATTCCTTAGTACCGGAGTGGAGTGAATCGCTATTGACGTTGTAGACGTCACGTGAGCATAATCGTTTGGAGGAGCGACGGTTCGTAACGCCAGTCTTGGAATTGATTGTGAAGTGAATTATTATTATTTTAATTCTACGCCATGTACCTTCTCTACCAGAAAACCTTGCCAATGATGGCTGTACCGCTAAAATTATCGCTGTCGCCTTGAAGTTTAACTTTTTAACAACGACTTTAGCAAATACGATTTCCTTGACTTATTAATGCTCCCACACACTAATCCAAAAAAAAATTGAGTTTAGCGCCATCTAGCGAGACCTTAACCACGCCACAGCCCGTAGCTTCTACTTTAACTTCATCAGAAACCAAAAATCGCAAACTGGCTTCTTTTTTACTGAGTGATAAAAAATATTATGGTCCATCCTTAAATTCGGAGAAAAACATTTTAAACAATTGTTCACATGTTTTCAAACCCCATTACATTATACTATCGATATATTATTATTATTATAATAACGTTACATTATTATTCATTACATTTATATCACGTTAAGACGATGAGTCGCGTGAGGCTGAGATTTCTTAGTTAAATTACAAATAGATACTAATAGTGTGATCACAACTTAATGGATATCCCTCGCTTGAAGATGTACTTGAACAAAGTAAATGATATATTAATTAAATATAATAATCTTTTTGGTCAAAAGTCTACACAAAGTGGGTAACCTGAGGATGGACGACGCCGCCGAGGTCACCCTAGTGAGAGATGGGGAGATGACCTAGACGCCTACCGCAAGAGCCGCTTCGAATGGCTCGAGAAAACAATACCTGGAAGAAGCTGGGAAGTTCTTTGCCCAGCATTGGGGAAGTATAAACTAAATAATAATATTAAAAAATCTTTTAAATGTGAATGATTTCTTATCTTAGAGCAGTGGTGGCCGAGTGCTAATGGTAATGGACTTACGAGTTTTATGTCACGGGTTCAAACCCAGCCAAGCGCATTACTCTATGTAATTTATTTCATAACCACAGCTCTCAAAACGGTGAAGGAAAACATCGTAAGGAAACCGGCATGTCCTAGAACCAAAAATTTGAAGACGTGGCATTCACCAACGCGCACTGGTTCCGCGTAGTGGATTACGGCCCATTCCCTCTCCTAGAGAGGATGCCTGAGTCCCAGCAGTGGGAACATTAGAAAGCTGATTATGCTTATGATTTCTTATATGGGTTTGTTTCTAAAATTAATTATTTCTGCAAATCCTAATAACATAATTCAGCCTTACAGTGTTCCCACTGTTGGGACTTAGGCCACCTCTCTAGGAAACAGAATGGGCCGTATTCAACACGCGGGCCCAGTGCGAGTTGGTGGAAGTCACATATCTTCGAATTTTTGGATCTAGGACATGCCGGTTACCTCACGACATTTTCCTTCACCGTTTTCAAAGTAGTGGTAGTTAAATAAATTACACAAAGTAAAGCGATTGTTTGAGTTTGAATCTACGACCTATAACTCATTGGGTCGTATAGCTAGACTACCACGGCTCTCTGGACTATAGTACCCTCTTCAAAGAGAGTAGACCAGTGCCTTAGCATTAAGAATAAACGCTGATTATGCTGATGTCTGGCTTCATAAATTTTGCTTTTTTAAACTCTTAAAACAACAAACTCGCCTGTCTCATCTCATAGAAGCAAATGTGATTGGTCCACCAACATAAAAAGTACCAATAATATTTTTTTTTTTACGTTGTGGAGCTGCCCAATCTATGTAACTGTCTTCAATATCGCTGCAAAATATGTAATATCCAAAATTGACAATACTATTTTCAAGTAATGGTGTGTCCAGACCTGGCAAATGCGCCGCTCACGAGCCGGCGCGCATGTTCTATTTTGACACACTGTGTTTACACTGCAGTACGTTCACATCATTTAAGAAATAAATCATTTACTCTTAAAAGTACATCTTAAAACTTTAAAAATATTACTATTTCAAGGGACATCGATTACAGTTTAACGTTATGATATTAAAGAGATATAATTTATGTATGTTTAGATAAAACTACGTAACAAATGTATTATTACTTCCATACTTTGCTCTCATATGAATGTGCTCACTGCTATAAGATAATGTTTACTTTTGGCATTAGAAGTAGTGAGAGAAGTGTTACTACCATAATCTCACCTGATAGAAAGCGACGATGTGGTCGACAATGGAGCACGCTTACCTAGAAGTAACCTATTCACTCATCACACAATATATATCTCATGCATAGTATTTCGTTTTCTTGACTGCGACATAATACAACATTATTTTTAGTATACGCGAAACCTGAACATAGTTTGTTCAAAATCAGTAACTGAACCGATACCACCGACACTAAGTACAACACAGGTCACGGCAGGTCATAGCGGGCATTAGGAGCCAGCGCACAGCTGTGTGCGGGAGCAAAACAACCCCTCAGTAGCCCGAATGGCCCGTTGACCAAGTATTTGTACGGACAGGGACAGGGCCAGGTAACATAACAAGCTTATAACTTTGTGATTTTTCATGATACAGTTATGAAATTTTGTACATAAAAATACTAGACACGTGTTTCGAGTTTCGCATATACTAAAACTAATTTTGTATACAACATACACCAAAAGTAAGCACTATCTTATCCACAGCGATCTCTCTATCAACCTTATATATATTACACATTATCAGTTCGCGAATATTAAAAACAACGTGTCTATACATTTTGCTCTAATTAGATAATTTTTGAGACATTTGAATGGCAACAATGGCCGATTACGTTTTCATAGTGACACACACGATAGACGTGAAATAGAAAGGCTATAGGAATCTAACCAGGATTAAGATTTTTGCATCGTAATGCTAGCTTTCATCCTTGTGAATATCAGTTATCGCAGACACAAAGCCAGATAAAATGTCCTTCCTTGGTGTTCAAGCTCACTCAGTACCAAATTTCATCAAAATCGGTTCAGTAGTTTAACTGTGAAGTGAAAACGTAACAGACAGAGTGAAGCTAGAACTACACTGCACACACGTGTGACACACGCAGATCTGGGCGCGTCGGTCTCCATACATTTTATATTGAATCTAGACTTGTAGAGCTACACTTGTTCCACGCCACGCGACGCCGTTCTACGTACAAATCAGGCGTGTTACACGTGTGCGTCGGTCTAATGTAGTTCTAGCTTTACTTTCACACTTATGGATAAAAATAAGGTTCTAATATGTGCCTTAATTCAAGCACAATATTATGACTTATAATTATTTCGCCTTCGCGAATATTGGTTGGTATCACACTAATCTATTGTAAGTATGTGTGTGTGTGTTCTTCACTCCTTCACGCCCAAACGGCTTCACGGATTCAGATGATATTTGGCACACGCGTAGACCATATTGTGATAAAGAACATAGGATACTTTTTATATTCCCTTAGGCTAATTTTCTGCTAATGAGAATATTTTTGTTCTGTCTTCAGTTCTGTATCGAACCCCCATTGATAAATCCTGGCTACACCCTATAGACGTAATTTAGAAGCAGTACATCACATTAAAAAGAATACAGTAATCTAATATCACTTAGTGCCCTCACGACAGACCCACCGACTGTACTTGAGTGTTCAGTGCGACTGCGATCGACGACACGGTCGCACGACTAGACCGCTGTCGTGATCGCCGACGACCGATCGCTGTGACGTCAGCACAGCGCAGGCGCATCGCGTTCATTGTAGCCGCGCATACCTGGAACGAGGTAATGGAATGATAAGTATGTTTGTGTTAGAGATATGAATAGGTAAATAGGAGGGTTACTTGTAAATAGTCCTGTATATGTAGAGTTATTAATAAATTTATTCTTAAAAAGGGTGTGACGGAAAGGTTTAGTCATATTTTAAAACCGGCCTTGTGCAAAAGAGCACAATAAATCACATTTGTAGTATGGGAGTCCCAGTTAAATATTTATTTTATTCTGTTTTTAAAAATAAATCATCTGTAAAAATTCAACTGTCTAGTTATCACGGTTCATAAGATACAACCTGGTGACAAACAGACGGACAGCGGAGAGATAGCAATAGGGTCCCGTTTTTACCCTTTGGATATGAAACCCGCCTGACAGGGTCCATATTGATATTGACAATATTTTATACCGGTACATAATATGGAATGCAATAAAGTATTGAACTCCTCCTTTATATTTTAAGACTTGTCTTAAAAAACCGGACAGGTGCGAGTTGGACTAGAGCACTGAGGGTTCCGTAGAAACTTACCTATAAAAACAGTTGAATTCCGGAATTGAAAATCTTTTGCCGAATCGCAAAAATTGTTTTTT
Source organism: Mythimna vitellina (assembly GCA_949316375.1). Lineage (NCBI taxonomy): Eukaryota > Metazoa > Arthropoda > Insecta > Lepidoptera > Noctuidae > Mythimna > Mythimna vitellina. Next base: position 6,341,091 of record OX438703.1, on the reverse strand, counting down.
TTTGTGACGTAACAACAAATTTACAGTTTTCTATTTACGTAAGTCAAATGCTTGGCCACCGTCAGTTGCCCTCCTTGGCTCTTTGGAAATTTTATCTTACGCCTTCACAACTCCAAATCTATCATCATAACCAATTAGTCATTATTGTAATCAATATGAAATAAATGTGCTGGAAATATTAGTTATTATGTAATATAATCATTGATTAGAGGCAATCAGGAAAACGTTTCGCCGGCGCCGTTGCGTTGTGACAATATTAATAGTGATTAGATTATTTGAATGGCTTCCGGAAAAGAGGATTATTTATTATATTTATGAATGAAAGAGGAAAATTTGGAGTGATCTGCCTGCAAAATTCACAGATTGTGAATTGCAAAAAAAACTAAGGCCTTTGCCCGGTAAGGGAAGATAAAATGATCAATCTACCCCAATCTGTTCCAACAATATAGATGTCGGCTAATGAAGATATCAACAGGAAAACCAAAGTTACCAAAGAGCCGAAGTGAGTACAGAGCACATTGCTCGCAGGACATATTGTCAAAAGTGTCAAACTTCAAGCAAAATAGCAGATTTTCAGAGGTCTTCTACTGGATAAGTTTTACACAAATTCATAAATTGATTTCAATAAAAGCCTAGATAATATTCACAAGATACTGTGTTTCCAAAACATAACATAGTCATAACATAGTCGGCCTTTTTAATGTTCCCACTGCAGGGACTCAGGCCTCCTCTCTAGGAGAGGATATGGGCCGTAATCCACCACGCGGGCCCAGTGCGGGTTGGTGGATGTCACATGTCTTCGAATTTTTGGTTCTAGGACATGCCGGTTTCATCACGATGTTTTCCTTCACCGTTTTGAGAGCAGTGGTGATGAAATAAATTACACAAAGTAATGCGCCTGGCTGGGTTTGAACCCGCAACCTACAACTCGTAAGTCGGGGCCACTACCACTCGGCCACCACTGCTCCTAGTTTCCAAAACATCTAATGAAAAATGTGTAATAACGTCATATTCGCGTAAGAGCGGTTGTATGAAAAACAGTGGAAGAAGTATGTCGAATTGCATCCCCTTAACCAATCAGAGAGTCAAACGCAGTAAACGTTTCGATCGCGTTAACATAAAAAAAACTCGCACTCAGCGTAATGGAATTTCGACCGCGTACCGAAATACGGTGAACCCATGGCCTAGTGAGGGTCGCGGGAATCTGATGGATGCGAGACGCAGAGGACCGGTTGTGGAGACGCTGTAGGCTACATAACATCATGCTACGTCCAATAGAAACGAGCAGTAACTAAAGACGCGGTTGAAAACACAGGGGACATCTATATTTATATATGTCGTGTCTAGATCATAGAAATTGATCTTCTTGACATGGCTAAGTTAAACTGGCCAGATCGTTTTAAACGTTAAACTTTGATGATAAATGTGACTTCTCGTTTGGCTTACTTTCTTTAGACTTTTCATTATCATAGAAATCCTACATTAATGATTGGCCAAACGAGGATCGACATATCATAAAATGTTAACGTTTTACGATCTGGTCGGTTTTAGTTGCCCATATCATGAAGTGATCAATTTCTATGACCTGGTCACGACATATATAAAAGGAGAAACTGGCTGACTGACATATCAACGCACAGCCGTAACCACTGGGACTATGAACTTGAAATTTTACACAAGGTTTCCTTTTATTACGTAAGTGATCATTAAGAGAGGATTTTCCAAAATTCATCCCGTATGTGCATGAAATGGGGGTCAAAAATGGGCGTCTTTGGTTGCAGAAACCTACATTCGGGTGGGCGAAGCCACTGGCAGCAGCTAGTTTGCTCATAAAACACGTAATTCGTGAGCTATTCGTCACTCAAGTGGGCGCGGGTTATAGTTCATTTACACTGTTATCAGTAATTATGACATATCACTACCGCTATAAAGTCACAAATAATGCGACCGTGGCACAATATCGTGCTGCGTTACTTTTATGACCATTAAAAGAGTAATAATGACTTTGTCATGTGGTTCAGGTGATTGTGTGGATAATGATAATACTATTGGTCATGGTAATGACATTGATCAATCGGACTGCACTAGCGAGTGCGGGGGCGGGCACGGGCGAAAGGGTTTTAGCGTTTGCATGTTAACAGTGACGAACGTATTTATCAATACGTTCGTCACTGTGACGACGCTTCGGCGGGTGAATCAAAACAGTTTACACACGCGCAGTCACCTAACAGACGCTATATCACTGTGAACGATACGGGCGGACTGAGCCATTAGACCCGCCTCATACAGCCGCGCGGCTCGCCGGAGCGCTCTGAAAACAACTAGCGTCTACATACATTTTGAATAACACGCGCCCGCGCTGGCACCCGCCTCCGCCACCGCCGGCCGCATCATCGCTTACCATCAGGTGAGCCTGATGGTAAGCGATGATGTAGCCGACGACGGAGCACACTTGCCTCGAAGTAACCTATTCACAAGACCCTTATGTTGTAGCTATCAGGAAACATAGACTCCGACAGGGAATTCCACTCCTTAGCTGTACGTATAATGAATGTGTTCCCAAAACGCTTTGTACGTATGGGTGGGATGTCCACCATGTACCGATCGCGCAACGCCGTTTTTCTAGTGGTCAGTTCCAGAATAGCAAGTCTTAACACTTTTAGAACGATATTTTCAGGGTATTTTCTTTCCTAGCTTAAAAATATACCAAGGTATCGAATTCCTGCCAGAGTCTATGTTTCCTGATAGCTAGAACGTGGAAGTCTTTAAGTCAAGAGTGAATAGGTTACTTCTGAGCAAGCGTGCTCCATCGTCGACCATATCGTTGCTATCTATCAGATGGGATAGTGGTTAAGTGCAAGCCTATTAATAATAATAAAAAAACCGGGCAAGTGCGAGTCGGACTCGCGCCCTGAGGGTTCCATACAAACTTGCCTATGTAAAGAGTTCAATTCCTGATTGGAATCTCGAAGATTTTTCCCAAATCGCAAAAAAAAAAAAATTGTTACGTAACAACAAATTTTCTGTTTTCAGATTCATTCCTATAATTGTGTTATAAGACCTTGCTTTGTGCAAAATTTCAGGATTGTGGACCAACGGGAAGTACTCTAGAATTTTGGTTCCCTTTAGTGGAGGTTTCCATTTTTTCTTTTTGAGGTACGGAACCCTAAAAATAAACGTAATAAATACCGAATAGGAAAACATCGTGAGGAAACCGGCATGTAACCAGAAAATCGAAGACATGTGACATCCACCAATCCGCACCGAGCCCGCGTGGTGGATTACGACCTATACCCTCTCCTAGAGAGGAGGCCTGAGTCCTAACAGTGGGAACATTATAAGGCTGATTATGTTATGTTGTTATGTTAATAAATACCGATAAATACTAAAATCGTGTCAATGGATTCATAAACAAAGTCAATTAGATAACAGTTAAGGCCCTAGCTCCCGAGCAGTGTCATAAAACAGTGACTTTCTGAAGATAGATAGATATAATTCTAATTCTATATTTTAATTTTTTTTTTATATTTTTTTTTTCTGAAGCCTCTCTACTCCTCGGTAACGGCCAATAGGTTTGAAAAAAAAAATATTATAGATTCACCTATAACATCAACATATGATTACTTCGTATGACTAATACTTTTATTATTCTTACCAAAAAAATTTTTAACATCTTGATATTTTCTTGCTTGTTTTCCTTTCAAAAAGCTTTGATCTTTAAAAATATGTTTACAAAACAAATGCTGATTGAGTTTTCTTACGAATCTACATAGCATATGTAAATCCAACAATAAACAAGAAATCAATAATAAAGAGAAAATAAGAGTCAATATTTCGATAAGAAAATGGAGTTAAAGGTCAGCCAGGCTATATGCGGACGCAGGCGGCAGTATCTACGAGTATGTGTGCATTTAACTCCGGCCAGATGTTCAAGGGACTATATGCCTTAAAATATTAAATGAATCCAGAGGCGGAGCAAAGAGTTTTCAAACATTGAGATTGACTGGCCATCAAGACGAATTTAAATAAAAAAATCTATCGTTAAACTATTTCTGAATAGAATAAACAAAAACTATTTTTCTTCAAACCCAAACTGTTCTATTTGCACATCATCATAAGATTGGCACACACTTCCAACCGCATCTGGACCATTAAAATAGGCATTACGGATCTAGAAATAATATAATATGTGAGAGCAACCGCTATGACGTCAAAGACTAGAACATAGCAATAAAAACAAGCTCCCGGAACATCCCTTATGTATGTTAACACATGATTTGGAACATAAAACTGATGGGCAGCGAATGACCGATGTCAATGGAACATTACATTTTCTGTTACTTGTCTGAGTCAGACGTTATTTTGAGAGGAATAAGAATTTGCCAGTGGGCAGTGTTTGCATAAAATTTTTAAACACAATCCATCAAAATCAAGACATTAATTATTATAGCCAGGTGTGACTAATCTCACTATTGCCAATGAAACGTGATGGAACACTGAATATCCGTTTGAAAACAAGGCAATCTCATCAAATTAACATCATCTGTTGGACATAGGCCTCTCCCAAGCGTCACCTCAACGACCTGTCCTGTGCGTCCGCGACCCTCACTGGAGTCCTCACAAGAGTAGACGGGCTGCTGGGCACTAGGGGCCATCTTTGTGTTGTGCTCTACATGTTTTGAGGGGGTTTGCCATAAACGCCTTGAAAAGCAGGTTGGCAAGCGCAGTGTGGTTGTTGAAATGCACACAGAATGCTGCTGCACATTCTCTGATATGTCCTTTAGTCGCCTCTTACGACACCCACAGTAAGAGATGAGATGGTACCATTTTTTACGTCCGAACACCATACGGAACAGGCATCAACATAATCAGCCTAGAATGCTCCCATGCTGGGACACACATCTAGTCTCTAGGTAGCCACAATTCACAAGGCCGCGACACCTTTGTCTCTATACCCGTTCAGGTTCGTTTAGAACCGACTGTCACGTCAACACGAGCTTGCGGACGGCGAACAATGGTTAGCACGCTGTCCGACAAAACCCGGGTTGACGACGCGTAGTGTTCCACGCACACCTGAAAGAAATGTCTTTCAGGGGTGTGAGTCGAAAATTTTACCGCGGTCCTGGAACGCAGAGGGCAACTGACGCTCCTCCCAGAAGAAGAATTTTTTTTTGATGTAAAGCTGCTGACAATTTGGCCTATTAAACCTACCAAGGCCAGGATATTTTTACTTTATGTTTATATAGTCTATTGAGTTGGTAGATATCGCTGTTAGCGATAGGACCGCCATTGTACTGAATAGGACCGCCATTGTGGTAAAGAGTTGTCTAATCAAGGACCACTCTTCATCACTCATCACTAAAGGAAGCATCATCATTCATATCTAGGTTCCCTTTTTCTCATACCTGCGCTGCCTCGGCCGCTACAACTGAAACAGGTCGTCGTGCGCCCGCTCCAGGCGCCTGAGCGAGGTGTCGACGCGCCGACCCTGCGTGAGCCCCACTGGTGGCGGCGGTAGCGGTGGTGGGATCACCTCGTTGTAGGACGTGGACGCGCCCATGGACGCCGACTGCCGAAGGCGCGCCGTCGGCCGGTGCCGCACGAAGCCATCCTCCAGGTCTTTTACGAATCTGGAAATGGTAGATAAGTTATAAGCTGGAGAGTTATAGTGTTGTTTTAATTATATTAAGGTGCAGAAGTTGGTCATCATCATCATCGTCAAGGTGTCATCTTTGCGACGCCAATGCTGAAGTTATCCACGAGACATAAAAGTAGGCAGGTCAGTTGCTTTATGTAATAAACTGCCTGCAGTAAGACAAGCAGGTTCAACAGAATTGAGAAAAGGTTCAACATAACTAATACTGCGATGGAAGTTCTTGACCAAATAGGTGCTGTTTTTGGGTGGGAAATCATCAAAGAACTTATCCCACCCTTGATGGAGCAAGAGGGAGTGTCAGATTTTTTACGGACTAAAACCCACATGTGTTCTTTCAATTACCCTTTGCGTTCCGAAACTGATAATGTGATGGAAGTTCTTGGCCAGAGAACTCATCAAAGAACTTCTCTCACCCTTGATGGAGCAAGAGGGAGTGTCAGATTATTTACTGACCCTAATGAGTTTTTTCAGTCACCCTCTGCGTTCCGCGGTAACTCTTTCGAACAATCCCGCAGCCGGCTAATTAGGTCCTGGATTCCCCCCTTTGTGTTTGTCCCCCTTTTTTAATGCAAATTTTGCATATGTTACCCTTGAGGTACGACGACATATTCGCGGTTTTATCACAGTAAACAACCTTGGACCTTTGTCTTATTATAGCAATATTTATCATTAGAGAAATCAAGATAACGGATGTTATATTTAAAGAGAATGAGACAATAACACGTCGCTTCGTATTATTTACCCTGCTTCATTTCAAAGAAGACTGAAATGAAGTAGTGCAGCTGAATATACCGAGTTTTATTGCTGTCAGTCCAAACTTAGCCGTCCTCATCGTTCTAATTACTCACCCAGATAAAAGAAGATTTTCTCAAAATCACGAGTCTTGAGAAGACAGGAATTCGGAAATGACGTGGCTGTCGGCCGCCGCAGTCATAACCCAGTATTTGTTATAAGCGGATACTGGCACTAGGCCAGGCAAGGCTACGCGAACTCGATAAAACTAAGAACACCCTGAATCGATACCTGATTTACGTTCTCACATCGACATTTATTGAAATGAAAATTGAATTTTCGTAGGAAAGTTTTATCGATTTCGCATTGTGTCCATTCCATATAAAAGATTTTGTACTAGATAATCACAAGCGTGTCTCGATGAGCATGCGATAGTGTGTGCTTGATTTAGCATGGCCATCTAAGTTATCTGAGTTGACAATGTTCTTTCAGTGTTTGTAACCGTTGTTCTGTGTCTATAGCGAATAAAAGTATTTCTATTCTATATAAATTGCGTTGAAATAAATACTATTTAAATCTATGGTCCAAATGTATTTTATTTTCCTCAAAAAATACAATGGTGCCAAGTAATAATGGGGTTTACGAGTTACATTGTTCAGAAAAGGATTTATATCAAAGTATTTCCTTAACTCTGTAAATCTAGTTTATCTGAAATAACAGCGCAAGCATTTTACTTGTACAAATTTCAACCGACCAACTTTAAGGCTCCGCGCTCCACTTGCTGATGTGCGACACTGATGCCATAGCCGTCGAAAGTGGCTTTTCGCTGAGGAAGGTTTGTGTATATAATTTGCACCTGCGCGATGCCAGGATGGTTTTCTAGTTTTTCATACATAAAACACAAAATAAATTCATGCAATGGAAAGGGCTATGCTCGGAGTTTCCTTGCGTTATCGCATCAGGAATGAAGATATCCGCAGGAAAACTAAGGTCGCCGATATAGCCCAAAGAATAGCCAAACTTAAGTGGCAGTGGGCAGGGCACATTGCTCGTAGAACAGATGGTCGATGGTGCCGAAAGGTTCTAAAGTAGCGACCGCGCACCGGAAAACGCAGCTTTGGAAGAGACCTTCCACAAGGTGGACCGACGACCTGGCGAGAGTCGCGGTTATGCGGTGGATGCGAGACGCACAGGATCGTTCGTTGTGGCGACGCTAGGGGGAGGCCTATGTCCAACAGTGGACATCTTTCGGCTGAAATGATGGATGATGTTGTAATCATCTACGTTGCCATGCAAAGTAATTATATATATATATATATATAATAATAGGCCAGTCTAGTAGTAGTCCGAATTCCAGATATTACAGACCCTTTACAGCAGGGGTGGCCAACTTATTTCGACTTACAATCTACTGTTAATTAACTTAACTTTGTGAGATCAATCAATCACAAATTCAATTTAAAAATAAAAAAGCAATCGAATTCAATCATTTTAGCACAACACTTCGAAAAATTCAAAATGATGAACTTCTATATCAGGAACAGTAAAACAGCGAGAGAAGCAAGCTCTAGAATTTGAGCAACCTGCCTCGTATACCAATATAGCTAACTATCTGCCGACACGCGCCAGTTCTCTTTTCTTTTTTAAATGATGATAAGCTAGTGCTTGACTGCGATCCCGCCGTGATGCAACCGTTGATGGTGAAGCGCACTAGTTTAATAAGAGCCTATTCATGCTAGCCTTGATGACACCTAAATTATAATGGGTCGGGAAGACCGCAGTAGGAAATTGTTCCAGTCCTTCAACGTGCGTGGTATGTACCTATAAACGACGAGGCGACGCTTAGTCTCTGGACCGTAGAGGTGTTAACAATGTAAGGGTTGACCGACAATAGAAAGGTGATGGTGGAATCAAGTCATGTAATTCCCGCGCCCATTCTCCAAAATGCCGAAAAACTGGCTACTTTACGCCTGTGCTCCAGGCTTTGTAGGTTGGTCTTAAGCTACTCCATTAAGACGGTGGCATAGTGATTACGTGCTGCCGTGCAAAAAAAGGCTCAGGGAAGACCGTTGTACAGTCTCCTCAGCGATGTGCCCTAACAGGCATAGCACAGAGGGGGTTCCGGAATGGTCTTTTAAGAGGTAACGGCGCCCCTTCTGTGCTGATGGTGATCACCGAGGTGAATTTAATGTGGTAAAAATCCCACACTCCCCGGACTTATCCCACAAGCCTTTTGAAAGTTTCCCCTCCAAAAAAGTTGTTCTTAACCAAATCTGGATCACCAATTTTATTAGCCTCTTCGCACGCCTAAAAGTAAATACACTATTGCTTGTCGAGATCGACTGGATTAAGAGCCGAAACAACCAGGTTAGCTGCTCCTGCTATCCACAGACACCGATATACGATACCACACACATGACCTTGGTTCGGGACCAGGGACCAGAAGCTAACAAGCCCACACACAAAGAATCATATTTTTAGAACTACTCGGCGGAATAAACCCGACTGCACAATTGACAATCACGACTTCCGATGGCAAATCCAAAGCAAAATAACTCCTAATAGAGTGGAGAAAGGTTTAGTTTTCCATGAGTTATTTGGTGCGAATTTGAAGGGCACGGTCATGTTGGTTTTAGTTATTAGTTTTGTTGTTTGATAACTATGGATCAATATATGAGCAATATTTGTAGCAGAAATGTACCTAGGTCAATGAAAACCGATATTGCAATTTTACGTGGTTTTCTCACAACGTTTAGGTTATAATAGTGTAATTATATAGCACTTATGCACCACGGCCATGGTTTTATGAGAGTCCAAGATTTTATACAGCATATGAATGTTTATAAAAATAAATAAAGAAAGAACAGTTTATTTGTAACTCGTACAGAACAAACAACAAACCAATAAAAATATTGACAAAGAAAAAAGAATTAACTAAAATAACAAAGTGAACAACAGGACTGTACGAGGCCCAAAAAGGTTTACATCCTAAGCGGTATTTAAAAAAAAAGTAAAAATAACGTAGAGTATATTGTATAGTAAACAACCTAATTTATGAGACCCTAAAAAACATTACAGCCGATTTTCGAATTAAAGATTTGAAGCTTAGAATATGCTAAAGCCTATTTTTAACCGACTTCAAAAAATGAGGAGGGAAATGAGCGATTTGCAAAATATTATTTCCCCTTAAAGGATGTGTTTGCAGATTGGTCCCATTTTTTTCAAATTCCAGTTGTGATGATGACGAATCGAGGGAACTCCTCAAATATTATAGGCAACCATATAGTGATTTTGGTATTGTCATCGAGAACTTAAGCATTTACAGTCAAAGTAACATTTGATGAAGTGGAACTGATGAAGAAGACCAGAAATAGCCAACGGAACTTCATACTCACTTAGATATCACAATGAAGATAGTTAAGCGATTATGACAATACACATAAATAAATGGTTCTGAATAGTTTAAGTTGGAAGGCGGAAGGTAGACACAGGAACTTCATAATAAAACAATGTAACCTAGCAGTATTTGGGTTAATTGGAATTGTCATGAGAAATAGGCACTCTGGTTATAAGTGTAAGTATCGCAACTAAAAAGTGTGAAATAAAATGCATTTTACAAAAGAAAAAAAACAACTTCACTAAAACAAACACTAAAAGGTTCAAAATAACTTTAATTTCGGAAGTCGGTGTTAAATAAGAAACAAACAATACCGAAAAACACCGACTTCCGAAATTAAAGTTATTTATTTTGATCCATTAGTGGTTTTTTTAGTGAAGTCAGTTTTTTTGTAAAAAGTATTTTATATATGGACTTTTCACATTCCGCGATGTCTTCTAACCTGGCCCAATTGCCTGTACACAACATAGGGTACACTTGGTCCATTTCAAAACAAGCTAAACAATTGACATAATGTACCTACATACTTAAAATCAGTAGCCAGCCTATCGGTATTTTACAGGTTACATTTTGGAGAGTGTGCGCGGGAATTGCATGACTTGATTCCGCCATCTCCTTTCTACCATCGGACAACCCGACGAACAGCGAGTATCCACCCTTACGTTGTTAAAACTTCAACGGTCCGGACTAAGCGTTTCGCTTCGTCGTTTATACCGCGTACATCGAAGGACTGGAACAATTTGCCTGCTGCGGTCTTCCCGTCCAACTATAATTTAGGTGTCTTCAAGGCTAGAGTGAATAGGCTCTTAATAAACTAGTGCGCCTGACCATCAATGATTGCATCTCCGCTTACCATCAGGTGGGATCGCAGTCAAGCACTGGTTTATACCAATTAAAAAAAAAAAAAACAAATTCATAAATTGTCTTAAAATTTTCAGGGTCTTACTCGTAAAAATAACAAACGCAACGAATTGTCACCCTTCATTAATTCTTTCGCACTAAATTTCGACGACAACCTTGACATTGTCACGCTGACTCAAACAAACATAATAGCTTTTTAACGAACTCCTCTCGGTAACCGGCTTAATACAACAACATAATTAACTAACCTAAATAGCTCTCTTTGATAAATAACTTTGTCTTTTGTTCACCGTGTCTGACATTACCACCCACAGCCGACGTTGCGAAGGGAGGTGAAGCGGAGAATATCTGCATAATAATTTGCACGAACGATTTCAATCAGCGAATAAGATCTTACATAGATGCTATCTTGAATATTAATACATCTACACAGAGACTGTACTAGTTTATATTTTATTAGCTGACCCGATTGCCATTGTCCAATCAAACACTCAAAGGTTAAACAGTCAGTTCCCTGTAATTTTCTGCACAATTTTCTTAATTCTTCTTTCCGTAAGTACCACCAATAACATACACAACCAAAAAGAATTAGCGAAATTCGTTCAGCTGTTCACGCGTGTTGACGTCACCAAGGGAAATAGGATTCAGTGTTATATATATATAGATTAAGTCTTTAGTTCCATAAGCAGATAATGACCTGTACCATGACGTTTAAAGTAAGATTGTTTTATTCTTATTTCCGGTGTGGGTAAGAAATGGCGCTAGACAACCTATATAGCTCTGTCTCTTACCCACAATTAAATAAGAATGACATAATTTTACTTTGAACGTCATGGTAACAACGAATATCAAGATTAATTTTAAAGAGGTACAGTTTACAAAAAAGTCGGTTTCTGCACTAACTTCTCGTAAACCGCACTACAGATTTTGAGGCGGATTCACGAACAGAAAAAGCAATAAACGAGGAAACTTAATCATGTGTACAATTTCCCCCTCTTGCGATGTCGGGGCGGGTCGCTAGTTTAAGATAAGTAACGAATAAAAACTTTAGTAAATAAATAATTAGTTGACACTGACAGTACCTACTGGGACTTGAACAACAAAAGCCCACTTGATTTTTAGTTATAGATGAGTCTATACCAAATAGAAGAACCTAAATCATCATACACAAGGCCATAAACTCGCTATCAAATTCCCGAGAAATTATATTTTTTATGTGATTAATTGGCAAACTGCCACAGCCAAACAACACACTTGATGGAACTGTATTTCCATCGATTAGGAACACCTGCTGCAACACCTTGGGTGTTTCCCGATACGTTACTAACGTAAGAAACATAATAAAAACATCTTATGCATTTTCTCCGATTTACCTGTCGGTTACCTTGGTTCCCCATCCTGAATTATCTTCTTTCCTGATTCGATCACGCATGGAAACTCCGAGCATAGCCCTCTTCATTGCCCTTTGGGTGACCTTAAGCCTTCTGATGAGGCACATTATAACAAGATTATAATATTGCAAAGAATCACCAAACTTAAGTGGCAGTAGGCAGGGCACATTGCTCGTCGAAGATGAGGGTGGACAAATAACCTGGTGAACGCCGCGGAAATTCGTTGAATGCAAGCCGCACAGGAGAGGTCGTTGTGGTAATTCTTGAAAGAGTCTTAAGTCAAGAAGTGGACGTCTTTCGGCTGAAATGATGATGAACTGCCATTCCATTCAGTAGTAAAATGCTTGGGCCCAGGGTCTGGGATACTGTAAAAGTCCTGTTTACAAGATTTGAGCGTCAAGCCTTCAATACCAATGAGCAATAGCAACCAAGTAGTTAGGACCTATGAGGCTCGGTTGACATTACAAGCGCTATTTTCTATACCATGCGACACGTAATAGGTTAAGTGTACTTAGAGACCAAGCCCAAAACATAAACTAAAACCCTAATTACAAGTCGAAAGTAAACACTAACACTCATCAAACAACAACATGACCTTAGCATGACGTAATTCGTCAGGGTAGACGTTGTATAGACCAAGTACTACTACCGCATACCCGCATTTCGCTGAAAACGACATTAGGTAACAATGTTACGAAGGCAAGTTCACAATTTATCGGGCACTGTTCCAACCCTGAACTTAAAGTAATTGTGAAAGGTAATGCTTTCCTAAGAGAGCGAAAACTAGATTATATTGGAAAGTGAATTAGTGTCTGTTCGAGCTGCAAGATACTTTATTATTACGGTAGTCAGTCAGAATATTGGTCACACGGAACAGAGAAATAGGTATAGCAGAAGAAAGATGGTCTCCACCCAGCAGTGGATGATTTAGGGTAGAAATGACGATGACGATAACGTTGGAACGAAGTTGACTACCTGTCCACTAAACTAAATACATCATGCCATGACAGGCCTGTCAGTCTAGTGGACAGTGGCTCTGACTACATGCCGGAGGTCGTGAGTTCGATTCCCACCAAAGACAAATATTTGTTTGATGAACTGATGACTGATGAGCAAGATCATTTTTTCTGTGTCTGGGTGTAATTTATCTATAATATGTATGTATTTAAAAATATATAAATAAATATGTTTATCAGTTGTTTAATACTCATAGCACAAGCTCAGTTTAGTTTGGGATGGCGTTGGCGTTGACATGGCGTTGTGTGAAAATTGTGGAATATTATCATTACATTCAATTCCTGTTACTGCAGAAGCTAATATATTACAATATCTCATGCAGGATGCCCATTATTGTTGTAATGCTTCAACAGTCCGGAATAAGGATAATTTACGCTTAACTGTGTCCAAGGCACGGATGCACATTACTGTATCTGTTGCACATAGTTTGGACAGACTAAGATTACGTTGCACAGTAGAGTCCATAAATAAGCTTACGTAGCTTATTTAGGCACGGACTAGCATAAATCTTCCTTAGTCAGTGATGCAGATACATTGCATCCTGCAAACTTGTCTTACTTTTGTTTTTCACCTCATGGTAATTGATGACAATGTGGTCGACGGTGGAGCACGCTTGCTTCCAGTTCTAAAAGATCAGATCTCTCTCTTGACTAAAAGAACCCTAGGTTCTAGCTATCAGGAAACATTGACTCCGGCAGGAATTCCACTTCTTAGCTCTATGCACAATGAATGTGTTCCCAGAACGTTTTGTGCGTATGATTGTGTTACATAGCTGCATCTAGATCATCATGCACTGTCTTATCCACAAACTAGATTTTGGTAGCGGCTTCCCCGGCGTAGAATTAGTACTTCACCCCCATTATAAATTCTAGCCTACCGATTTTTTCTTCTGATGTATAAACTTGTATAACGTATGTTTCGGTTTAGTTTCGGTTTCGGCGGCAAACCTGCCGAAACTACGACCGAAACCAAAACTGCATTCGGGAGTTTTCGCGCTGTGATCAGTATAGTTATACATATACTTACCTACGTCTCTAATTGTTTTTTATTTTAATAACATTTACACACTTATAATTAAATGAGTATAGGTATTAGTATCCGTATAATAAAATTAATATTTAATTTCTGTTTTGCGATTTTTAAGAAACAAAAAAAATAAAGACTGATTGATTCTATTAACGTTTTCTTTATTTTTCCCTGTAAAAATGATCCTTGTAAGGAAGTTTCGGTTTCGATTTCGGCCGAAACTGAGACTATTGCCGAAACTCGGTTTCGGTTTTGGACGTAAAAACCAGTTTCGGTCGGACAGTACATGAAAGTTTAAAAAAACAATTATGTATTAAATAATCTTTTTCATTACATATTTTAAACAATATTTCCCTGTTTATTTAACCGCTTACTCATCCTAAACAACGCAACAGATTTTGATGCGATTTTCATTGATAAAAAAAAGTACAACCGCAACGGATTTTAATGCGGTTTTCATTGATAAAAAAAGTACAACCGACTTCAGTGTAAAAAAAAACACTAAAAAGTCCAAAATAGCTTTAATTTCGGAAGTCGGTGTTTCTATAAAAGTTTTGTCTCTTTGCTATATAAAGGTCCCTATTTATTTTTTATTGACATTATAAATACTTTTTTTATTTATTGACATTAATATCATTATTAAAGCGCTTCACTGTTAAGGAGAGTGAGAAATAGTCGCAACAGCATCCTGAGAACTGTAGCAGAGACCTATAGCTCTACGATTATAAAATTTATTATGCAAAGGGGTACTAACACTAGATAATAAGTTATTTATAAAGTTACTAACACTTTATGATGGATCTTTTTGTGTCCGAAATAAAATAAATTCTATTCTATTCTATTAATGGTAATGCAATCATTTTGACATTATTATTTTCTACCATTAGTTTTTACTACTTGTGTTCTCAGTTTTTAAACTTTAACATTAGCGCACAATGTAAATTGTTTTTTAATAAATCAATCAATATATCATCCCCATCATCTTCCTACCCTTATCTCATGTTACTTAGGGTCGGCCCAACACATCCCAATAAATATAATTATTATAATCAAGCAAAAACAATAGGCCTTGAAACAACGAAAGCAGACACATAATATCGGTCAGCGCCCTATAATAAAACATGGTGTTATGAAAATATTTGCTCGTCTACTTTGCTCATTGTTATCATAATCTCTTCAGTAATGTTTTTGGGACTACGGTTCGTTTATCTGACCAAGCGACGTTTTATTAGCAGAGGTCAGAATTAGGTAGGTATTCATGTACTTATAATGATTTCATACAGCGAAAGAATAAAGTGGATATGCCTCAAAACCCGAGATAAATTTTAAAGAGCAGAATTTTTTTATGACATTATCAGAATTATAGCAGAATAAAATTCTTCCTGCATTAATAACTTACTAGATAACTTTTATCCCGGGACTATATTCCCTTCGGATAATTTTCTTCCCGGAACTATGTTCCCTTGGGAAAACTTTTATCACGGGTGTATGATCCCTTGGGATAACTTTCATCCCGGTAGTATGATTTTCTTGGGATAACTTTTATCATGGGAGTATGTTCCCTTGGGATAACTTTTATCCCAGGAGTATATTCCCTTGGGATAACTTTTATTCCGAGAGTATGTTCCCTTGGGCTAATTTTCATCTTGAAAGAATGTTCCCCTGGGCTAATTTTCATCAAGGGAGTATGTTCTCTTGGGATAACTTTCATCCCGGGTGTATGCTCCCTTGGGATAATTATAGTCCCGGGACTATATTCCCTTGGGATAATTTTCATACCGGGAGTATATTCCCTTGGGATAACTTTTATTCCGAGAGTAGGTATGTTCCCTTGGGCTAATTTTCATCCTGGAAGAATGTTCCCCTGGGCAAATTTTCATCAAGGGAGTATGTTCCCTTAGGATAACTTTCATCCCGGGAGTATGTTCCCTTGGGATAATTATTGTCCCGGGACTATATTCCCTTGGGATAATTTTCATACCGGGTGTATATTCCCTTGGGATAATTTTCATACCAGGAGTATATTCCCTTGGGATAACTTTTATTCCGGGCTATATTCCCTTGGGAAAATTTTCATCCCGGGTGTATGTTCCCTGAGATAATTTTCATCCCGGGAATATGTTCCCTTGGGATAATTTTTATCCCGTGGCTATTTTCCCTAGGAATAACTTTTATCCACGGTGTAAGTACTCTTCGGATAACTTTTATCCCGGGAGTATGTTCCCTTGGGAAAGCTTATACCGGGAGTGATTCTTTGGGATATCTTTTATCCCGGGAGTATGTTTCCTTGGGATAACTTTTATACCGGGAGTATGTCCCTCGGGTTAACTTTTATCCCGGGAGTGATTCTTTGGGATAACTTTTATTCCGGGAGTATATTCCCTTGGGATAACATTTATCCCTGGAGTATGTTCCCTTGGGATAACTATTATCCCGGGAGTATGTTCCCTTGGGATAATTTTCTACTACCAAACGGGCGAAGCCGCTGGTAGCAGCTAGTTTGTGATAAAATTAACTTCTTCGCATTTTACAAAATTATTTCCTACATTTTTGTGATGTTTTTTTTAATCCTCTCTTCAAGCGAAGGGCTATTTTTATAACCACAAAAAACTGAGAATGGTTGCTAACGAACTTTAAATCGTTTTAGATCCGAAAATGGTAAAAGAAATCTAATAATGATTTTCAAATACCTATTCAACGATACCCCACTTGTTCGTCGGCTGTTTGCCGCCATTTTGAATTATAATTACTGACATGTCTTTAGTGACACTTACGCAACTAAGAAAAATGGATTGACGTAAGGACTATCAAAAATCAGGCGACGCGTTTGGTCTCTAAAGCGCCACAATGAAACAAACATACATAGACTGACAAACACATAATCCTCCCTTGCGTCGCGCAGTCAGGTAAAAAGGACCAGATTGATCAAATTAAGGATCAGTTCATTGAGTTTCTACGTCGTCTCTTGATCTATTCTAGTTAAATGCTATGAGGCACGTGTGAATGGCTTAAAGCCAGAGATCGGAATCAGTAAGAGTATATTTACATAAAATTAATAATACCTCCTCTAAAGTCCCGGGATCATAAACATCAATTTGGAGCCCTGCACTGGCTTCTGAAGTTTTATAAGTGCCCATGTAGGCCTATGTGAAACAAAAATATTTTTAATTTTTGATTGATTGATAGACAATTAAATCCGAGGCATTAAGAATTTTTATGTTTTAGAATTACATACCAAAACTGTTAGATTAGAGCTCTTTAATTTAGTTTTAGAATGGAACTCTATAAGATACATCAATACAATTATTTAGTTAAAATGTATTCAAAGCAATAAGCAATTTACAATTTCATTCATCCCGGGATTTACTTATCATGTTTGTGATCCCGGGATTTATTATCAACTCTAGAATCTCAAATATGAACCTATATTATAAAAAAACTGGACGCCTGGAAATTTTAAAAAGATCAGAGACAGACCGTCTAAAAGGTGGAAAGATGACAAAGTCAAAGTACCTGGTAAACTCTGGGCCAGAACAACCAGACTACGTGAGCGATGGAAGCATTTGGAGGAGGCTTTTAACGCCACAGGCGGTCCTTACAATGAACACGAGAGCAACGAAAACGAAGATACTAACACACAACACTAACAATTATAAGTCTTTTGATATATTACTAACACACTAACCCTAAATTATTTGTTGTAAGGAATAATAGTTTTTTTTATTATTTTTATCATCAACTCTATGTTATTTCCACGAAATTATGTTTTAATTTTTAGACCTCTGCTTACAGCCTATCTATCGCTGACATTCAGAGAACCTATGAATAACACTAACAACTATAAGTCTTTTGTTATATTACTAACACACTAACCCTAAATTATTTGTTGTAAGGAATAAATAAATAAAAAATAAATAATAATTAAATAAAAAATAAAAACAGGACCGGTCATTGTGGCGGCATTTGGGGGAGGCCTATGTCCAACAGTGGAAGTCTTTCGGCTGAAATGATGATGATGATAATGATGAAGGAATAATAGTTTTTTTTATTCTTTTTATTATCAACTCTATGTTATTTCCACGAACTTAAGGTAAATATGTTCTACGTTTTGGACCTCTGCTTACAGCCTATCGCTGACATTCAGAGAACCTATGAATAACACTAACAACTATAAGTCTTTTGTTATATTACTAACACACTATCCCTAAATTATTTTTTGTAAGGAATAATAGTTTATTATTATTTGGTTTATCAACTCTATGTTATTTCCACAAACTTAAGGTAAATATGTTTTAACTTTTAGACCTCTACTTATAGCCTATCGCTGACATTCAGAGAAACTATGAATGTCACCATGTCAGTCACATCATAATCGTCTCACTTAAGCCGACAAATTACGTGAGCCTGTCTAGTCTAGTCATCAATCGATATTGTTTGTTTATCCAGTGCGACGATACTTTGGTATAACTACGGCGTCTAAATCTATTCTGAGACTGAGTATTAAGACGGCGAGGATAGCGCAGTGTTTGAACGCTTGGCTGCGGTACTGCGTTTTGCAGATTCGATTTCTGTACGGAACAAATATGTTTATGGCTTACAGATGTGTGTGGTGTGACGAGAATGGATAAAGTGAGAAATGAGTGTAATATTACGGGAAGTTTGAAAGTGGCGCCAGTGACTGAAAAGTTGAAAGGGAATTGTTTGTCTTGGTATGGTCATGAGAAGAAGAGGGATGAAACGCATGTTACTAAAAGAGTTATGAGTTTACATGTGGATGGATAGAGAGGGAGAGGGAGAAGGAAGTTAGTGATAGCATGACGAGGGCAGAATGGAAGAAAAAAACGTGTTGCGCCAACCTCAAATAACATGGGACAAGGGCAGGAAGATGATGATGACAGATGGTTCGGTCTGGGTGTCTTGTGTGTGTGAGTTTATATGATTGTGAATCCGTCCACAATACAGAAATAATCCATGGGTACTGCAAAAGGGAACCCCAAGGTCCTGAAACGCAAGGCAAAGAAGGAACACTCGTGTGGTTTTAGTCAGTGAAAATCTGACACGCCCTAACGCTCTAGAGCGGGACAAGTCATTAAATGATTTCCCACCTTAAAAAATAAATACAGAAGTCATTCCTAGTGTAAGGCAACGTTTCATAAACAAAAATACGTTGTACAAATACCTATTACATAAATAAAAAAAAAAAACAAAAAATACCTAATATCTATCTAGGTACCTCTTAAAGTTACCAAGATCTAAATAGTACAAAGTGTGCGTAGTTCATCCAACCTTGGACCAAGTTTTAGTCTGTCTGAACGAAGATTAATTGTGTCTTTAATTCCAGCACGTGACTATTTTAAATGAACACAATTTTAGACGCTTCGTTTCCGAGATCAACATGACAAATAAATAAAAAATTGCGACTGAAATTAAAGATCAGGCGATGTCTACTAATAACTCATTATTTATATTAAAAAAAACAACATAAACACAGAAGATAATTATTTAAAATTTAAAGGTATTAATATAAATCGTATATAACTTTTTCACTCGTTAAACTTATTAAAAATATCATTCCAATTTTTATCTCAACAAAGTTCAGTTGAAACAAATCGTAAGGTTAAGTAATTAATCAAATTTTATCTGATTGTACGTCATAACATCCTCAGTTAAATACCTACAGTGGAGATGTACCGACTAGTCGGGAAAGCCGACTATCCGGTCACATTTATAGTCGGCGATCAGTCGGCGATTGAACTACATATAAGATACCAACGACGGACAAACAAGAACTACAAGATTTAGTCCCTTAGTAATTATTTTTTTATCAGTCTTACAAGAAAAGTACGTACTAACAAATTATTAAAACAAAAATAATTCATAGAAAGGGGCTAACCAGTGACCAGTAGCGAAAGCTGACTATCCATCGGCTATTTGATCACCGATTAGTCGCCTAGTTGGCCAAGTCAATAGTCGGCCTCGAGACATCACTTCTATATCATAATAATAATATCTGTCAACAAGCTAAACTAAGACTAAATTGGTAGAAGGATATTAAACGTAATGTAGACCAGGAAAATCCGCCTGCCAATTTAATTTTTATTAATTAGAATGTTGGCGTACCCAAGTGGAACTTTTGTCATCAAGAGGAAAATGAAGCCTGAAATTAACCACATACTTGGCTGAAAATGTTGTTGGCTTTATTTGTTGGAAATTTTTGAGCACTTTATAATTAATTTTTGAAGTCACCTGTCCAAACAACACTAATATCATCACATAATCACATAACTATTATCATACTAATAGTATTACACTATTCACACTAATATTATCGCACCAATAATACTAATATTATCACACTAATATTATCGCACAAATAAAACTATCACACTAATGATACAAATACTATCACACGAATCGCACATATATTATCACACTAAACACAATAATATTATCTCACACACAAAAAATCACAATACTAAAAGCGAAAGTTTTTATAAATGTGTGTGTGTGTGTTACTCTTTCACGGTCAAACAACTGAACAGATTTGGATGAAAATTGGCAAATGGGTTGACCATGTCTTGGAATAGCACATATTTAACCCGGAAGTTAAATTTAAATTGCATACTTTTAAAACGAACTTATGTATACTCTATTTGAAAAGGCGTATCCCTAAATCCCAAATGGTCTCACTCTAGCCTACCACTCATGACCCATGAGTCGGCGCGCGGCGCCTCAATGTTATAGATAAGGACACCACAGCTGCGTGATAAGGCCAATGACTTCGGAAGCTTATATATCACAATTAATATCAACTCGTGTGCAATATTTACACACGTATTAGAAACTTCAATAAACGCAAACAGGTCAAATAATATGACATGAGTGTATGACACATAGTTTCTACAGAAATTTGTCGTCTGCGTTTTTTTTTGTTTCAACGTTAATTCTGCAATATTAAAAGTAATTCAAGCAATAGTTCTAAATGAAATAAAGTTCGTATTATTACGAAAATGCTGTACTATGCGTGTTAATGTTGGTGTTAAAATCGCAATCAACACTCTATTAGAGCAATATTATAAGCATCGAATATGAAACGATTGAAAAGACAAAGGAACATAAAATTTCATAAAGCGCGTGACACTGCAATAAAAGGAAGACAATTTTCTCGTTAACTGGAAGGAATTTCATTCACGATGCATCCCTAGGAAGGAACTCTAGAAAGGAAGCGAATATCCTTTTTTCTGTGAGAAATCATCAAATGACTTCTCTTGCTCTTGGTGGAGCGAGGGGCGTGTCAGAGTTAACTGACTAAAACCCACCTGAGTCATTCAGTTGCCCTTTGCGAACCAGGGCCGCGGTGACTCGAACAATGCCACAGCCCTGGCCATACCAATCTCTGCCTAACCTTTTGGAGAATACGGGTTTGATAACATAATTATGTTGTCTCACAGGCAAATGTGGGCAATGAAGCTGTTTATGAACCGACTTCAAAAAAGGAGGACGTCCTCATTTCATTTATACTTTGCTGTTTGTGAGGACCTCGTTAACTCTTTCGAACAATCCGCAGGAAGAGAATATCCCAACTATTTAAACAACAGAAGATCACGTCATTGCATCGATAGATTAATTTACACGATGTCTACATACTTTATTTGGATTGAGCGAGAGGGATTGTCAGGCTTTTACTGATTTGACTAGACGGACGTGAATTTTTCAACCAATCCATTTCGCACACGCTGTCATGCAAATGGGTTCTCCATTTGCACAAAATCAAAAACGTCAATGCTAAAATAAGACTGAAATCAAATACAATGCATTTCAAATAAGAATAGGATCCACTTAGCGCCATTTTGTGACGTCATAGCTGTCAAATCGAAACAGGTATGGTGAGCAAAACAAGATACCTTTTAAATTAAATTTATTTACGAATCATGAACGAAAAAAGTTCAATAGTTCTACAATTTCGGTCATCTCAACATCACTGTGTGAACTGTTCGAGTAGTGGCGAATGTAAGAAGGCAAATCGTCGCCAACAATGACGATTAAAAAAAAAGTTTCAAACGAATTATAATTCAAATAATATATTTAGCTTATTTAGGTTAAAAATAACGTTTTTTCGTCACTTAAACGTAACTGAGACCCGGTTAAACGAAATAAAAAAAACCGTTACTGACACGCAAATAAGTTTTCTTTGCAAACCATACTTTCCAAGTGACATTTGACAGATAGAGGTCATTGACGCCATCAGCCTATCAAGATCAACGAACAAAATGGGTTATCATTTCATTGCACGCTCCCCTTCTTGGCAGGCCAATGTGGGCTAACGTCTACAGGATTACGGCCATTACTCCACTCTTATGCCAGGTTTAATATTGAAGTAGCAACGGAATAATCGAGTTAATTTGTTGGCAATGGCCACACTAACGCACTGTGACGGTTTAAAAGGCGTATATGTTGCTGTGCTGTTAATTCCAAAACGTATGGGAATAATAAGCAGCTATTCCAAGGAGAAGTAACTACAGAATAATAATCTGCCGTCGTAAGTAAAAAGGGCACAAATAAAATTTTTCGTTTTTTTTTTAAATACATATTCGTATTCAGAGTTTTTTTCTGATTTCAAATGCGTATTTATCTCAATTTAAAATAAAATGTTAGTTATGCCCTTTTTAATTACGACGGCAGTAATGATGACGGCACGATTGGCACATTGACTGATTAATTAGCTTCTGCGCTACGTGTCGCTGGTTCCATTCCCGCAGGCCCTACCACGAGCTCTTAACGCGATCCATTTGACAACCTAAACTGCCCCCCTAGCCAAGTACGATCGTTTCGTTTGCGTCAAACGCCTCGAGTAGGCCACGCCTCCGATTCCTTTGTTCTGACCACGTGACTGAGCGTTAAGATGACGTCAGAACATCTGGCTAGGGGGCTGAACTGTTAAAGGGATGGAGCTATATAGCGTGTATAGCTCCATCCCTCTTTCTCGCTTGCCAGACTAACATTTTAACTCGTCATGGTAAGTCCCCAGATAGTTTTTGCGGGTCTGGGTGTCATGTGCATATCGGGTTGCCAGGACTAAAACGAAAATCCGGACAGACTATCCTATTTAGCCGAACATTTAGGCAAAAAGGCCGACATTTTTTTTAGTCTCTCAAGGCTTTTTAATAACAATGAAATTCATAAAATCTTTTAAAATTTAATGAAAATAAAGTGATATAATTGCTAGACTAATTGTCCGCTCTGCTTGTGCTAGCGATACAAGGTAAGGCAGTACTCAAATGACAATTCTAAACCAAATGGTAAAATTTATAAAGCCTTTCAAAAACCGGACAGGCCGGACTCCGCCTAGTTTAGCCGGAAACGCATCTAAAAAGCCTGACCGTGTCCGGCATTATCCGGACGCCTGGCAACACTATGTGCATATGAGTTTTCATGTTCGTAAACGCCTCCATGATACAGGAGCAATACCTAGTGTGGGGCAGAATTAAAAAAAAAATGTTTTATAGACAATTTATTCGGGCGATATTCATCATTTTTTTATTGCCACCATTAAGTACTAAACAACTCTGGGCTATTTAGGGCTAATATTAGCCCTAAATATAAATATAAAATAAATGAGTAATTTAAATAAATTAATTTAAAGGTGAGTAGCTCTATTGAGAACAAGAGTGTGGCAGTATTTAAACAGAGGGCATAACAAAGTCGACCTTTAGAGTTACAAAATCGTGAAAACTTGATAAACGCATATTAACACGACACGATATCTAATAACATAGGACAAGGCTAATCAAAGCATGTTGAGTTCTCACCAGTTCTCACATGACTTTTTATAACCTTATGTATGTATTAAAAATGTTAAACGAGTGTTTTTTTTTTAAGTGAAGTCATCAGCAGTGGAGATTGATTGATTTTTGGTACTTGTATCATAAATGCACACAGAAAGAATAACATGGATAAGCCATTTTTCCGGAAAGTGATTTCGGTAAAGATTCGGATTCAATTAAATATTATTTATGTTGGTAGCGTTACTACTCAATTCAAAATTTAAAGGATTTTGAATTATACCTATAATGTTCTGATTGGTCTTGGGTTGTGTCAAATCGTGACTGTGTACGGTTAAAAAAAATATGAAGAATATAATATTGCTAATTTTAATACAATTCCTACCTAAGTTCCGGTTTTTTTTTAATAATCAACCAATTCCGGAGGAATATCCATATTAATATATACGTTTCGGATCAATGACCCCAATTCAATCTACCTACTCCGATCACTGGTCACCGACTTCTCTCGCTCTAGGGTGGAGAAAGAGGGCGTGAAAATTTTACTGGCTAAAACCCACCTGTGTCTTTTAGTTAGTCTTTGGGTTCTAGAGCCACGGTCACTCTTTCAAACGAGCCCGTAACGTATTCGATATTCGAATAAGTTTGCTCGACCGTAGTGATGGTGTAGTCAGGAATTCAGGACACAGCATGCTATGTATGCAATGTTGCAACTGCATCAGAAATGCACAATACTGTTGCATGACTTGCACGCATACTTTTTATTTATTGAGTTTAATAAAAAAGCATGCGTAACACACAATATTTGCATAAAAGTCTCCTTGTCCTGGAAATCAGTAACAGGATTATTTTTAATGTTATTATCTAGTGCTTGACTACGATCTAGTTTGATTGAGACAGACCTGTTGGTCTAGTGGTCAGGGGTCTGTTATGCCGGAGGTCGTGGGTTCGATTCCCACCCAGGACAAATGTTTGTGTTATGAGCGATCTATGTAATCTTAGAGTTAGAATATTTGCAGTCTTACAATTATTTTAAATATAATGAAAAAAAATTATTAAAGTTGTAAAATCTGCCTTTTTTAATTTATGAATTTCTTTTTTATAAAGTCCGTACTCTTTATTTACTCTTTGAAATCAGATATTCTCAATTTCTTCTAATAAAAGTTGGCAACCCTAGTCATCAGTTGGACGAAAGGCGTCCGAGTATGCCATGTCCTGGAAAAGCACATAGGAAACTTTATATGCCAGGAATATATTCCTATGGAATAATTTTCTAGTGTAGAGCCAGCCAGTAAACCTACCAACTGAATGAACACCGGTGGTTTTTAGTCTGTAAAAGTCTGATAATTCCATTTCACCTCTCCACCGAGAGCGGGAGAAGTTGTTTGATGATACCCACATAAGCTAGAGTGAATAGGCTCTTAATAAACTATAAAAATAATAAAAATATTCCACAAATTTCACACAACGCCATCTAGTCCCAAATAAAACGGAGCTTGTGCTATGAGTACTACACAACTGATAAACATACTTATAATATATTTCTAAATACATACATAATATTGATAAATTACACCCAGACACAAAACAAATGATCGTGCTCATCACACAAACATTTGTCCCGGGTGGGAACCGAACCCACGACCCCCAGCATAGCAGTCAGAGCCACTGACCACTAGACCAACAGGTATGTAATTATGTTTATCAGTTGTCTAGTACTCATAACACAAGCTCTGCATAGCTTGGGACTAGACGGCGCTGTGTGATAGTTGTGAATTATCATAATATATTTATTTTATAATTTATGTACAGTACACATAAATACGAAAGAGAACAAATTCTTATAAAAAATGTACAAAGGTACTGCTTGTTTCTAAAAGAAATTTCTTCCAGCAGACCTGCGAAAGCAGAAATAGGAAGAAATGTAGACAATAGTGTGTAGAAGTAATAAAAGAAGAGAATGTGAAATCTTAAATTAAAATAATAAATACTTATATACCTTTATATACCTTATACTAAAAATAAATACATAATGTATATACATATATAATTATCACACTAGAGAGGAAAGATAGTGCTCTTCTATATGTATATATTATTATATTTCTCAAGTACAAAAAAGTTGTCTTTAACTTGTGTAATCGTGTTGATCTAACAAGTTGAATGTCAGCTTGTTCTGGTCAATCTTATCTTACTAATCATCGTTATTATAAGAAGTAGTCGCTATCTATGCTCAATTAACATAACTTACTGTATTCCAAATGTTCAATCAACATAACTTACTGTATTAAAATGTTAATTTAAATACGGTCAAGCAATGCCAAGGAATTCGATATAGGCATGCCCTCACGTTGCACTGCAATGAATGAGTTTTTAATAGAAAACATTGTTTCATAACAATAAAAAAAAACATTTGTTTGAGTGAATAAGGTACAGAAAGTCGACAACATGGATAAAATTGATCTCTTACATCTCACTGCCTTTAATTTCGGCGTGCAATTATAAAACCATCTAGTTTAAATTAATTATTGGTTATAATCATGTAGGCATAACACAGATAATCACATTAAAATTGTATTGTTGAATAAAAAAAAAACTGGGCAAGTGTGAGTCGGCCTAGCACACATGATTATATGTGTACGATAAATAAGTAGTTCAATTCCCGTATGTAGTGTCGAAGATATTTCCGAATCGCAATTTATTTTTTGTGACCTAACAACAAAACTGTTTTCAGATTTATTCCTATATCTATGATAAAAGACCTTGCCTTATGCCAAATTTTGGGATTCTGGGTCAACTGGGAGTAACCTATGAAAAAAAAACGAGAGTGTCGAAATTTACGTTTTTTTTCGTTAACTTAGAAGTTTGATTTACGTTCCCGAGTTAAAGGGTCTTGACAGACAGACAAACAAACAGACAAGAAAAGTGATTCTATAAGGATTCCGTTTTTCCTGTTGAGGTACGGAACCCATAAAAAGACAAAAAAATAATAATCATAAATGTCAATATTAATGGATGTCAATAACAAGCTTATAAAACGCGTTACAGTATTCATCAAATTCAAGACCAATCCAAAGAGCTTAAACATAATAGGGTTATCTTATTGCCCTTAGTAGTTCCTATGGCCACTATCCGACTCTATCATCAGACTACCTCCATGGTGCCATATTAATGCATTATCATCGAAGTTACATAGGTAAGTATACCAAATATCAGCTCAATCGGTAACGAGTAACTAGTTTCAACTTCCATTTTCAAAATTTGCACTGAACAAAAATACATACTAAAGTAGTCAAAAAATAAAATGCCCATTTTGACTGCCTAGCGGCTTGTCCGGTGTAGTGTAGCTGCTACTAAATAAAATAGCTAAAATAAATACGACTACACCGGACCCCTAATTATTATTTTATTGTTTCTTTCGGTTTCGTTCTAAGTTACATTCTAGACCTTTTTCTCAAATGTCAAAACCGCCTTTTATTTTTTAACGAGTTTAACATTAGAAGTTATTAAAAAACTTAAAAAAAAAAAAATTGCAGATTAGCTTCTGTCAGCGGGTTTGCTCGCCAGCAAATCGGAAATCATCCCAATTGAACATACTCCCGGGATAAAAATATCCTATGTACTATTCCAGGACACGGTCTACTCGTGCGCCTAATTTCATCCAGATCCGTACAGCCGTTTGAGCGTGAAGCAGTAACAAACATACACACATATAGGCGAAAGTTTGTATGCCTTTATAATATTAGTGTGACCATGACGTATGATTAGCTCCAATCCGCGTTTACGCCCACGTCCATAACGGAAATTATTCCAAGAGAACGTACTCCCGGGATAAGATATTAGATAATGCAGCGCGGCAGCGAGGGAATAAAGCATTGTCTTACGTCACGGGCGCCATATTGAATCCCGATCGGAATGAAGGATATTCGAGTTACTTCCCGAGCGGAGCGACGCAGTCTAAATTGGGTTGGGACCACGATCCTGAATGCAGTAATGGATTGAAGTTAGCCCATAGCAAATACACATTTATCCCTATGGAACATGATCTTTTCACACCGTTTGTAAGATAGGAAATCATCAAAAAAACTCCTCAAACTCTGTATGGAGTGACAAACTTTTACTGACTAAAAACACACCTGTGTTCCTTCAATTGCCTTTTGTGTAACAGAGCCGTGATGACTCTTTCGAACAACCTGCAGCTCTAATACTTTTCACACCTACTACAATAAATAAATAAATAAAATAAAATAAAATAAAAATAAAAAAGCCTTTTATTTCTTGCTACACACAATAAATTTACACTTATAATATTAAAACAGTTATGAGTATTTTTTTTTTTTTTAAATTATATGAATTTTTTTTTTAAATTATATGTATTTTTTTTTTTTTTTTTTTTTCTTTTTGCAAGAACCCCTCTCATTAGAAGGTGAAGGCCTCCTCCAGGGACAACCACTGCTGTCTGTCTTCTGCTACTCTCATCCAGTGGGCACCTGCTACTTTTGTGATGTCATCTGTCCAGCGTGTATTTGGTCTACCCCTTTTTCTGTGGCCCGATGGTCCCAACCATGATGTTGCTATTTTAGTCCAGCGATTGTCGTTTAGTCTAGCCACATGCCCAGCCCATCGCCATTTCATTTTCTGAGCATAACTGAGAGCGTCGATGACTTTAGTTTTTTGCCTGATTTTGGTATGGCGGATTTTTTGGATCTTTCTGATCTTCAGAATGCTTCTTTCCATGCTTCTTTGTGTTGTTATGATCTTATTTTTTGTTTTCTTAGTAAATTTCCAAGTTTGACAGGCGTATGTTAGTGAGGGTAGTAGGCAGGTGTTCATAATTTTGCTTTTCAGTTTTATGGTCATTTCGCTTTTCAAAATTTCCTTTAGACTCCAGAATTTTCTCCACGTGATGTTTGCTCTTCTCTCTATTTCTCTTTCGTTGTTGTGTCGGTTGAATGAAAATTGTTTTCCTAGATAAATGTAGGTATCAACATAGGTTAAGGGCAGATTTTCAAGGCCTACTACAAATTGTGCATAAATCATGGGGATTGGTGGCTGGTCACCGCGAGCGGCGCTGGTTAGTCACGCTGCTAGGTGTAGGTCGTGCGGTCAAAGAATGTTTAGTCACTTTATTAGCTAACAGATTATCTGTTGATGTGATGATATCAAGTACAATATTAGTGCCCAGCAGCAGGAGTATACCCGCAAACCAACGTAGGGCGATAATGACTTACTTGAGCCACTTACGTTACGTTTGCATGACGTAGGTATAACTTAACGTTTCAGAACAGGTCGTGTTAAAATTATTCTCTGACCTTGTCCAAGGTCACATCTATCTCGATACCTACCAAAATCCATTAGATTTAGTTAAGCTGTTTTAGCTAGAAAATGTAACAAATAAACAAACCAGTCACTTTCGCATTTATAAATAGTTATTGTAACTATGAATAAACACTGTTGTCATAAAACTAAATAATTTATATTAACATAAAATTGGTGCAATTCGCATACAGCTACTTTCATAAATACGAAAATGATCGTCCGTTCCGTTATACATAAAAACGTAAACAAGAAAGGAAGCGGCTGTCATGTGACTGCGCTCGCGCATAGAAAGTGTTCAACGTGCGCTAAACCACGAGACCGCGACCTTCGCGCATCGAGGGGGAAAAAAGTGTACAATAGTTTTTATTGGGACAAGCTAATTCCATGCTATTTATTCCACAGCTGGTTGTCTACAAAAGGATTTTTAAATTTGGCAATAGGGGAACCTTTAAGCTAAAACTACACTGCGCACACGTGTGCCACACACGTCGATCTGGGCGAGGCGTCGTCGGTCTCCATACATTTTATACGGAAACTAGACTTTTAGAGCTACACTTAATACACGCCACGCGACACTACGCGACGTCTTTCTACGTACAAATCAGGCGTGTTACACGTGTGCGTCTGTCTAATGTAGTTCTAGCTAAACTATTGTAGTTACACGAAAAAGTTCTTAAGAAACTATCCTTCTAAGGCTGTGGGAATGTTTGAAAGAGTGAGAGTGGCCCTAGAACGTAAAAGACAACTGAAATACAAAGGTGGATTTTAGTCAGTTGAAGTCTGTCAAACTGCTTCTATGCTATTTGTTTCCAAGCTGATAGATAACATTGGGAGGGTTTTTAAATGATTGCATTCACAGATTTTGAACGTTTTCTTGTAGCTACTACGTATGGATGTACTATTAAGAGGGTCCTTTTTCACTCGCCTATCGTCAACATCGAGCATGGTTTAAAAGCTTATTACCTACTTCATTTAACGCTATCCAACGCGCTGACGAAAAAAGATAGAGAACGCCTGAGAACTATATTAGCATTCGGTAAATCCGTGATTTACTCGAATATTTTTCAAAACTTGTTCCAGGAAATACCTGCGTGTTCTTTTTTTTTTAAACGCACGTGTTTCCCGTAAAAGTTTTAAAAAAAATTGTCGTCATTCAGAATCTTGACTAAATTTGCAAGGCTTCTATTGTTATACTTATTTGGCTTTTTTTAACAATCTCATTTTTGAGTAAATTATGAAGTGTGTATTGATTTCAATAGAAGCCTAGATAATATCCACAAAATACTGTGTTTCCAAAATATCTAATGAAAAATGTGTAATAACATCATAATCGCGTAAGAGCGGTTGTATGAAAAACAGTGAATATGTATGTCGAGTTGCATTCCCTTAACTAAGTATTCTTAATTTATTACTGCCTTGTGTAAACAATCCACCTTCTTTCCATAATATAAACCCAAATCGCTTTCTGCATCTGTCTGTTTAACCGCTAACTCCTAAACCACGAAACGGATTTTGATGCGGTTTCCACAAACAGAAAGAGCAATAAAAGAGGAAGCTTGATGTTTACACGTAATAAAATATGTACTCGTGCGAAACCAGAGCGAGGCGGGGTTAGTGATGCCGCCCCGATATTTTTTAAAAACATATAAAATCATTTTTTTATGGATAAAAACAATGTCAGTAATTTTAAAATGTGTATGGGTGTTTTTAATATCGTGCGGATTTTATCACGCATGCAGGATGGCTTCAAATTGCTTCAATTGCTGCAAATGTCCTTTTCATTACTTTACATTTCACAAGTATTCATAGTAATGCGTGGAATACGCCCGAGGGATGCGGGGCGTGATATCGAGCAGAAGTCCCGCATGCGGAGCAATTCCGCATGCTTGATGAAATCCGCACGATATTAAAAACACCCTCAATCTCGCCTGTCTATGGGTAAGCGACCAGCTAGAGGTAAACCCTTCAGATTTTCTTAGGTGACCACATGGAGAACAGGAGGCCCTACCACGAGCTACGACCTAAACTGAACTATTAAAGGGATGGAGATATATAGGGTGTATAGCTCCATCCCGCTTTCTCGCTCGCACACTTGACATTTTAACACATCATTGTAGGACCCCTGATGAAGAAACTCTATGAAGTCTACGTTAATATGAAATCATAACATTGGTTGAACACAATGTATTGTTTTATGTGTGATTGCTGTTTTGTAAGCGTGATACTGATAATTGACTTCCTATTGTGATTTGTGTTCACAAAACATGTTTACATTTTTAATATGAATAAAAACAACATTATCTACGCATATTTTACTTGTGTAGCGAGATAAAAGTCCAGATTTAATTCAAGACACAGATAAAACAAGGCACTTTACAAAAATGTAAACACCAACGGTCCCCTTAGGCGCGATTGGTCCAATTCGTGGTTAGTCCGATTCACGGTTGGTCCCATTCGCGATTGGTACAATTCACGTTCGATCCAAAATAGACAATGTTTCCAAAATAAGTCTACACTAATATTATAAAGATGTAAAGTTTGTTTTTTTTTTTGTTTGTAGGAGGTAACCTCCGAAAGTACTGGTCCGATTGCAATTTTTTTTTTCCGATAGTAAGCTGCTTTATTCCTGAGTGACATAGGCTATATTTTATGTATGCGGGCGAAGCCGCGGGCGAAACCGCGGGCAAAAGGTAGTATACAATCTAACCAATGCCTTAGAGGGCTGGCATTCTTGGCTTAATCGGCGCAATCCAAAAAACCTGCTTTCCAGGGCTGCGGCATTGTCCGAAAGAGCTACCGCAGACCTGAGGCCTTACCACGAACTCGCGATCCATTTAACGATCTAAGCTGAACTGTTACAGAGATGGAGCAATATAAGGTGTATAGCCCCATCCCTCTATCACACTCGCTCGCCTCACAATTTAACTCGTCACGTTAAGGCCCCTGGATAACGCAAAGGATAACTGAAGGAAACTATACTCCGTTCAAAACAACATTAGACATTAAAAAAATCTTTTTTACTGTCGACTGTACGATTTTGACTTTTATTACGTTGCTAACATGACAAATGGCATCTACAGTAAATAGTTAGTTTTGTAACCACGTTTTTGCTTTTAGTGCCATCCTTATACCTGCGGAATAGAAGTTTAAATCGATTGAAGACGGTAAAAAAGGTTTCTTTAAGGGCGGAATTCACCAATAAAACTAATCGCGCTTTAACATTTGGCTCGCAATTTCGCGTTTAGCCGCTGTCACTATTGTCACTTGTAAAAATACAGACAAGTGACACTAGTGACAGCGGCTAAACGCGAAATTGCGAGCCAAACATTAAAACGCGATTAGTTTTATTGGTGAATTCCGCCCTAAATGTCTAATCATAACGCGAATCGAGTATAGCTGGATTTATGGCAGTAAAACTTTAAGTCAGTGAAGCTCAACCCAAAAAGTAAGAAAATATTTACTAATTTCGTACCAAAAAAAAATGGTCACTTTCCTCAGAGAGCTCTAACTCATCATCTTCCTGCCCTAGTCCCGTCTTATTTGCGGTCGGCGCAACACGTTTTTTTCTTCCATTCTATCCTGTCACCCGTCATGCTATCACTAACTTCCTTTTCTTTCATATCACTGTTCACACAATCCATCCATCTTTTCTTAAGAGAGCTCTAACTGCGAATCATTAATTAGCTTATTACATTAGCAGTACATTGCTATAAAATTATTATCATCTGTTAATATCACAAGTCTGTAAATGTTTAGTTATAATTACGACGTTAAGTGTTAAACAATGCTTTGTTGTTATATCCAAAACAATATAACATATTAAATACAAAATCTTTGGAAGAACATAAAATATAACGTACGCAAATAAACCTAATAATTGTAATACTGACTTACTTAATATAGTGCCGTAAATTATCATTTACACAAATAAATAAAATGTAAAACGTCATTAAAAAAACACGCCCCTGATCGTTCCCGGCGCAAAGGGGCCCATAACACTAGCTAACTAGCGATGGCCAAACTTTGCACAAAGAACACACATTAATGTCGTTAAACTCAGATGGTATGGACGTGTAATTAGGTGTAGCGAAGACCATGGGGCATAAACATCCCTTTTACCCGAACAGAAGAGGTAGAGGCCGCCCGCCATTAATCTGGACGTCAAACATCGAGAGAGATCTCAGGAAAGCACAATTACCAAAATCGATAACCAAGGACAGACTGTCCTGGTGCAGGATTGTGAGGAGACCCGGCCCCAGATAATGGGAGCAGGGAAAGAAGAAGAATTTCATTAAACTGCCTGCCTAACCTTTTCCTAGCTATATTTAGGGTCAGCTTCAGCGGACGTCGAGCAATGGGTGGCTCGCCGTCCGGCTGTTCGGTAATTAACCGGACCGAGCCCAGTCAACAGCGCGTAGTGATCCACGC
Organism: Mythimna vitellina; assembly: GCA_949316375.1. Lineage (NCBI taxonomy): Eukaryota > Metazoa > Arthropoda > Insecta > Lepidoptera > Noctuidae > Mythimna > Mythimna vitellina. Next base: position 6,307,482 of record OX438703.1, on the reverse strand, counting down.
GCTCCTCAAAGAGATGTCAGCAGACCGTAGGGGCCCAGTAGGGCCGATGCCCGCTAGCTAGGACCGCGGAGAATTTCTGAAAAGGAAACCCGTAGTCCTAGAACGCAAAGGGTAATTGAAGGACACAGGTGTGGTTTTAGTCAGTAAAAGTCTAACATGCCCTCGCGCTCCACCCAGAGCGCAAGAAGTCATTTGGATGATTTCCCACCTTAAAAAAAAAAAAAGGGTCAGCTTCCAGTTAAACCGGATACAGCTGGATATTAGTATTTACACAACGCAGAAATTGGTTAACATATTACTCCTTGAAAAGGCTGGTATCAGATCCCCTGGCTTCGAACTATCCGTAACAATTGTCAAAGATCTAGAAATAACAGCCAGGACGAACAGCATAACGTGCTTTCCGAGTTACGGAGAAACTTCGATATGTCAAGACGGTCACCCATCAACAGACGAACTTGGTAAGTATAGTCAACCTTAGAGATTGACATAAATGCGGTTGTTATGACTCAGCCACGAGTTCCTCAATTAACCTTTCAACCACCTACTTCGGATTATCCGACAATCACTCTCGCATTTATTCCGCCAAGGTCGCACATCCACGACCAAATATTCCTTCTCGTCACTTTATAAGAAATTCTAACAAACCCTGCACACCTAACCGCGTCGAATCGTCCGAATCTGGAAGGCCTTTGCCGTCGTGTCCAGCAATCTTCGGCCCCCCACCCCCGCGCTCCTCGTTTTATTAACTTATGTTAAGAGTTCTGTTATAAAGTTTGCGGAACCAGAAACGGAAATGGAAGTGAAAAAGTTTGCGGAACTTCTGCAAAAGCGTAAGCGGAAGCAGAGTTCTGTTGCAACATTAGTTAAAACATTCATCATCATCATTTCAGCCGAAAGACGTCCACTGCTGGATATAGGCCTCCCCCAAGTGTCGCCACAATGAACGGTCCTGTGCGTCTCGCATCCATCGTACTCCCGCAACCGTTACCAGGTCATCGGTCCACGTTGCAGGAGGCCTTCCAACGCTACGTCTTTCGGTACGCCATTCCAGAACCTTTCGGCCCCAACGGCCTACATTATTTAAAACATTTATAATAAAATATTTTAAATATATTATTTTTATTTTATTTTGAACTCTTTAAAAAAATATCCAAAAATAGAGACTTCTTGTTAAAAGACTTTAAAAAAAAAACCAAATTGATCCAGTTATTTATAGTCATTTAAATAGATAGATATAAAATATTTTTGTTAAGATTAAGTTTATATTAAATCAAAAGCCTAATGAAAATCTTTTCAAAAACAAAATGCTATCATATCTTCAAGGTGTTATACACAATGACGATAAATTGGTTTTTTAGTTGCCATCACATAAACCAGTATTTTATTGCTAAAATCTCTTCATTTCTGATTTAAGCATAGTCATCTTTTCGCTATATTGTAAGAAAGATATTGATAGTGCAAACATACTTTGATAGTGGATAATTAAGCAAAGTGCTTTCAATGTGAACCACCCTTAGACAAGTTAATGAGAAAATCAATGGTGGTTACCTTGACTTTGTTTGTTGAATCAATACTTTTCAATTGCTATTTTGCAGCCTAATCCAAGCTTAGCTTTAATTTACATTTTATAACTATTGAACTTCACAGAAAAAAACTGTGTTTTGGTTTTATTGTGATTTTTATTAAGTCACTAGCTTTTGCCAGCGACTTCGCCCGCGTGAAAGTAAAAAAATATCCCAAGGAAACCTACTCCTGGTATTCTATTCTATTCTATAGAATAGACTCCTGGTATAAAAAGTATTCTATGTGCTATGTCAGTGTATCTACCATCAAAATTTTTAGGATTCCGTACCTCAAGAGGAAAAACGGAACCCTTAAAGGATCACTTTGTTGTCCGTCTGTCTGTCTCTCTGTCTGCCTGCCTGTCTGACAAGACCCTTTATCTCGGGAAAGCGTGGAGGTATCGAGTAGAAATTAAAACTATATACTCAGGTCTGCCCCCCCAGAGGATCCCTGAAGCTGTGAAAAAATCAAACTTCTGAGTTAACAAAAAAATAAGTTACGGTGGTTTATGTCGCAAAAAACGAGTATCGGTACTTCCGGTTGACCTAGAATCCTGAAATTTGGCATTGAGCAAAATCGCATAGCACAAGTATAGGAAAAAATCTGAAAACTGTAAATTTATAGTTACATTACAAAAATAAAACTTTTTTTATTAACTCAATTCTGGAATTTTAGATTTGCACTTGAAAGATGGTGAGGCGGGTCACATAACTAATCAATCTTTACCCCTTTAAGAAGTGCGAAGGTAAAAAAAAAAAAAAATCTGAGCAATTAGTGCATTTAGCTTCCCAGACACAACAAGAAAATTAGATATGAATTAACTCTAGTTATAAATATGTCAATTATTAAGATTAAAGTGTAAATTATATTTGTTTATTCAACTATTATTTATTGAAAGCACAATTGAGGTTCATCTTATTTGATTAGACTGATATTTAATTGCCGTCAATGAGAAATAAGTTATCATTGTTATTTATGATGTAGCTTCACATTATTTGCACATTTCTCTCTTGTTTGCACAATAAAGTACAATGTAGGTACAGATGTTGCCACTCATAATAATATTACATGTGCTACAGTAACTCGGTCTGTTTGTTTGTTTCGTTTTTAACCTATAATCTCTCAAACCAATTTTGGTATAGGCTTTTGAAAAGGACATAATTCTTTTTATCCTGGGTGTACCTATTTTTCCTTGGGATAATTTTGACTGGCCTGTTGGTGTACTAGTTAGTAGCCCTGATTGCTGTGATGGAGCTTGTAAGTTTGATTCCCGCCCAAGTCAAATGTTTTTGTGATAAGTGTGATGATTTGTTCTGTGTCTAATTTATCTATAACTCTCTCTCTATTACAGTTGCCTAGTACTCATAACATACTCTGCTTACTTTGAGACTAGATGGTGTTTTGTGAAAAATTTAGATTAAAAAAATACAGACATTTATGGGAGCAAACCTTCTGGTTGAAACTAGTTGTTACATTATGTCAATTGACACAGTACATACTGATAACAGGCTGTAAGTACGTACACCCCCGAACATCAAATAAGGACGCAGTTATCAATGGTACACAAATATACTTTATCATAAGAGCAGACACCTACATTTGTTTATTCAACATTGAGATTATTTTATCACAATTTTTTTTTATATACTTATTTTTATAGTGTGTCTGCCTATTTGAATTATGAGGAATGATGTAAAAATGTAAATCATTACTTATTAACTTAACTCATTTATGACCATAATGTAAAGTTATATTCAGAATCCATTACAACATTAGCTATCAAAATTTAATTTATTTCAAATGGAAAGTTTCTATTCATTCTTTCGATGAAAACAATGGCACCTATGACAATGGTTTGTTTATCGAAATACCATTCACTCAATAATAATCATGAAAACTAATAAATAATGTTAAGTACTCACTCGCTAGTTTCCTTGGTCTTCTCTACATGCTTCTTGATATCAGCAAGTGAAGAGTCCAATCTCGTGAGGAACTCGTCAAAGCTCTTCTTCTCATCCGGGCTGCCTGGGGAAAAGTCCCCTGTAGGCATGCCTGAGATGGAGGCCCGGTGGTTCGGCGGGGGCAGCTCCGTCACTCGCTCACCATTCTCGTAGAACGGAGAATCTTTGGTGACGGGAATCAATAAATACTCCCGCAAAAATAAACTGTCCGTAGCGAATAAACGATTCGCCCGCCTAATTTTCTCCATCTATAACAACCAAACGACACATTTAACACTCTTTCCGTTCAAAACCCGAAGAGTTAACGAGATAATAACACTTCTAATGCGATGTTAGTACACTTACGGTAACACCATATTTGAGGGCGAGCCCTTGCAAAGTATCTCCTTTTGCCATCACATGCTTGATGTATTCTTCGTTCCTTTTCATATGATTACAAGTACTTCCATATTTTTTAAGAGGGCGAGCAGAATCCCGAATAGAAACTCTCTCATCGAACAGACGTTCCTCCTCCATTTTTGACGTGTGCGAATGACAGCATCGACTAGACTGAAGTTAGTTGTGAAACCGGAGCAACGACCTTTCGTTTTGTTGTTACGCAGTATCCTCCCATTCAAAAAACTAGAGTAAACAATTAATATGTGTAATCCTTATAAATTATAATATCTAGATACTGTAATAAGTATTAAAATGGCTGCTAACAGTTCAAATGATTTATCAGCCCGATCTTCCTTTATTTCAACATATTATACAAGAGAGCTAATTTACTGCCATCTGTCATCAAAAAGCGTAAACTCACTCGAAAAGTACGGTGGTTGTTCGACTACCGAACACGATACCTTGGCAAAACTGGTGTAGATATGAATCTCCAGCCGATACCTACAGTTTATCGCAGAGTATCCATGCCACTGTCGAGATAACAATTGCTCCTTTGCAACATAAGCGAAAGATGGCGCTGTATTTGTCCAGCGCCATCTAATATTTTAATATTTAAATTACTCGACTTTACTCAAGTTTTTCGATAGATGGTACTCTAACCGCTAAACCAGCTCGCTCAACCCGGGACTATAGGCGACCAATCATAAATATGTAACCTTTAGCTCATTCAACAAGCTCAAACTCAGTCGTTCTTCTGTTCATTCTAATTTTCATTTTCATTCATTTCATTCAGTCTCACGGAGCAACTAGACGGGGATGGTGTAGTGTTATGTGATTCAGTAGATGTAAAAATTGTTATGAACTGAAAACATTTTCAATTATTATAGTGCTTTGACTAGTATATTTAATTTTATGATACTTACTGTGAACTCTCAGAGGACCAAATTTTTACGTTTTGTATAGTTTTTTGATCTTTTATTCAATTTTTATTTATGGTTTGTGTACATACACATGTGATCAATAAAATAATCGCGACATTTCTTCGATAAAAAGGGTATGTATGAATGAAAGTTATATTTTTTGCACGTTTAATGAATTAACAGTGTTGTATTTTGTCGTTTGGTCGTTGGAGAGCTTGTTTTCCCCTGTCGGGCGCACACCGCCCCATTGCGAAAAATATATTATTGCGAGGGTTGGCCGCAGTCGGGCGCGCGCGCTTCGTACACGATTATTTTATTACTGGTGGGGCTAAACTTTGTTAATTGTTGAATGCTGTTGATACAGTTTAGTGTTTTTTTGACGGTTTGTTCGTATTTACTAGCGTGACCTTTATAATTAATATTTCACTACCCACAGTAGGTACCCAAGTTCCATCAAATCTTTTCGATTTATTTTTCACTTGGTATTCCCATGAGTGGATTGAGAAACGATTCTATATTTAGGGGTAGATACATAATATAATCGATAGCCCTGTGGGAAATATTACGTCCTAAATTGATAACACCGGCTAATCTTGAACCTAGCTGTGTCGACTGGTTAGATAAAACCCAGCTGAAATAACTATTCCTATGTTGATTCCGATTACAAATTAGCTCTATAGCCTAAGCTAGGGAGTAACCTAGAAGTACCTATCTAACTAGATCCTAATGCACTACACTGTTGTACCTGTGACCCTCATTCAATAAAGCACAAGCTTCTGCCAGTGACTTCGCCCGTGTTGTAGCAAATGATTCCAAGGGAACATACCTACTCCCGGGATAAAAGATAACCTATGTGCTTATTCCAGGTCAAAAATTTATCCAAATCCGTAGCCATAAATGTGAAGGAACAAAAATCGTGAACTAAGTGCATACGAACTTTCGCCTCCATAATCTTATTAGTGTGATGTAAACAACATAATTAATAAGCAATTTGTTTAATCTGACGGGTTGATAGTACAGTTTACTCTCAGTCCTGCCTACACCTCTTAGCTATGTTCGACAACCGACGCATCTCGCAATACTAAAACTCAATTATTTCTCATAGGATACCCATAGAGTCGGTAAATAAAACTAAAATCGACATCCTTCTAAAGGGCCTATTACACTGTGCGATATTCAGCACACGATAACTTAACTTTTGTTCCAAGTAAGACCGGTCTAACCCTTATTACACTACGCGACATCGACTAAGACTATCTGAATATTGAGTAGTGTAATAGGCCCTTTACGAAACCTAAAGCAATAATGTGACCAATAAAATAATAAACCACACTCCACCAAAATTTAACACTTTAACACAACATCTAAAATAAGTAGGTACCTGCTCTAAAATCGTCAAAAAAGGTCATGACCCCCGCAGTTATGCACCCTTGCACCAATAACATAAATATCAAATTCCGAACTGTTGACTCACACAACATCCCTCCGCTTAACATACAAGGAGTGTTATTAAAAAATGCGTTTCGAAAGAACAAAAAAAATGCGCGTGAGTTTGTGACTCAGTGTAGACGGAACCAGTTCGAAATGTGTGAGTAAATCTTTCAAGATCAGCGTGTCATTATCATGACGTGAGTCATCGCGCTAGAATCCGACCTCCAGGGAACTCCTATCTGTAATCTCTGTGGATTAGTAGGTAAATGAGCGGCGATTATGAGTTGAGCTTGTTTGACATGCTTGCAGAACATAAATTAGGTACATTTTGGTGTTACCAAAGAATTACCCATTTTTTAATTCAGAATGAAAAAAAAGGTCGATAAAGGGCCAAAAATACCTACTACCATAGATGGCTAAAAAAGCTGGTTCTTCTAAATTCAAACATCTCATTAAAAAATTTCCTACAAATATTAGTGACCCGCTAGAGCTTCGCATGGGTATTACGGCTTTTCTCTACTATAATATGCATATAATTACACCTAAACCTTCCTCATGAATCACTCTTGTGAAAAGTGCACGAATTCCGTTCAGTATCTAGTTTTTGAGTTTATCGCAAACTGACAGAAAGAGGCAGGAACTTTGTATTATAATAATAGTAAAAAAATAAGAATTAGTAATGCATCGACACAATGAATCCGATCCACGCATCAGGTGTAACATTATTTATAACATAAACTCAATTAATATGACCTGCTAGCTGCTACATAGGTATAAGCACCTTGTCCAACAGCTGACTGGCTCACTGGCTAACAAGCTTACCACACATCATATTTCATCGCTCCTTACCGCCGCTGTAATACAACACTCTGCCATTATTAAAACCCCGACGATTTATCCTGAGAAACTGCTTCGAATTAGCTCATAAAGTGAGCTATTCATCCGTGAAATCCTACTAATTTAACAAACGACGCACCTGACCCTCACTATAACTGTAGAAGGTGTAAAAAAACCGTTACGAATAGTGACAGTCGACTAAATTGTTTGGTCGAGTCAATGACGCAACACGAGTTCTCTTTATTTGTAGGCAAAACGACTTTAAAGTCACGAAACCCGTTGATCAAGCGTACACCATCCGCTACCGATACAACAAATCTTTCGAACAGATGCGTGACATATTATTGGAGTCCTAAAACAACTGGGTCGAAGTCTCAATGACGTCATAACACCGGTACTGCGTGTACGCTGATGATGCGTCAGACCATTCACGGATCTTTCGCTCGGTTTCCGAGAACATTACCTATTGAATGACCGGCGTGTTGCGTTACCGTACCTTAGTTGTGTAATACCGGCAAACGACAAACCACTGCTTAAGTTGAAAGCGGAGTAATGTTGGTACCATACCAGCATGGTAGGTTACTAAATGACTCCAAAATGTTTAGGTATGGAATACCCATGGGAAGACAGTTGTATTATACAGCTCTGCTTAGGAACAGAGCATGCATGGAGAGGGAGGTAACAATAGCGCATGTGCTCTTTGAGTGCTCGGGTGTCACCTAAGATAACCGAATTAATTTAAACTAACTTAGAAGCCTAATAGATATGCTTCTGGAGAAGTGGGCTGGATCAAATGGCCGCTATGGCCCACGTACCACCATAAACTGAGTGCGGAAACCAAAATAATTATGTCATATGAAAAACTTACCGTTTGGCGTGACTGCAGTTATAAAAAAAAATAGAGAGAAGTTGCAAGTTGCAAACTTATTATCACGTCTCGCCAAGACATTCCTAACTTCAGTGGACAAACTATAACTTAAATGAAAGTAGTTTATGAAACTTGGCTCATTTTACTGGAGTTTTGTAATCAAGCTGTAAAAGCAAACAAAACCAGAAAATTATGGAACATAGTTCAGAAATACAAGAAATTTATTAACTTGTTTACTAACAGACCTGCAAATAAGCCAGAGGCGGTTGGCTTAGTGCCTTTACGTTTACCTAAAAGAGGTTTTAGTTGAGGTTCAGAATTTTGAACTCCCGATAACGTTTTAAGGTTAGCCGTACACGAACAGCTTGAAGCAGCCAGTACCGACTGCTTCAACTTCTACTGACAGCTCGTTCAATCAGTGTGTGCCTGTGGTAGCAAGGTGAAATTTAATTTGCTTGAAAATGAAATTTCACCTTGCTGCCGATCGTCCTAAGCAGTCGAAATGTACGAGCGGTTCCGTGAAAGTAGAAGACTATTGTTTGCTATGCAGTTACAGCTTGATGCAGTCGATATTGGCTGATTTAAATTGTCATTGTATAGCTAGCCTTAGAGGCCTTTCAAACGCTGGTATGCCTAGTGACCTGTAGGTTACACAAAACAGTTGTTGCTCAGAACTTTAAACCTCTCAGTCTCATATCATTGCAGGTTCACTGCGGCTAAAACCGATCTTCTACAAGCTTAGTTATCGCTTCGGTTCTAAGTCTATTGTCTTGTAAATAGACTCCACCTGCCACACATTAAGATTACACGGACGTATTGGCCACTGGATGTGAATCCATCAATCAATAGTCAATTTCACAGCGTAAGCTCTGCAGGAATCATGCTTGATGTATTGTAATCTGCAACGCTTGATCACACACAACACGTTTGTACGAGACGCATCGATGCTGATAATTAATTTGCGCTTTAGAACGGAGACTTGCCTAGCCATTAAGATATCGACTAAACATTTTATCAATACTTCTATGTTCTTAAAAATAATATTCAAGAATCTTAAACTGGGTTAACGAGATTTCACTTTTCGCATTGCCCTAAAGGATTACGATCAATTAGTGCCGAGTGCAAACCCACTGCCAGCTGTCACTACGCAAACCACATCAAACCAGGAACTGTCATCATTAATTTAAGAGCTGGTTTCTGCAGTGACGATTTATTTAAATCAAGCCGTCCTTGATACAGGCGCGAATGGCGAGAAACTGCTAAACTCAAAGAAAAGAAAAACCAACCCCAACTTGGTGCTCAAGTAGTCCTATCAATATTTTTATCAACATAAAACTGACAAAACAAACTTTGGTCCTTCAAAGTTTCATAGTTAGTTGGAGTTTTATTCAGCTGGCGCTGGCTACCGTTCAATATCACAAGTCACAACATGTTTTTGTATTCCCATTAAGAGTGAGTGCAGACGCCTCTGGTCTGGATACCTTTATAAATAGGTGCAGTTTTCGTCGCGTAAAGTAAAACACGATAAATGAAAAACAAACACGTTCATAACAAAGGCGCGTGTGAGGAAAAATAAACTGTTGTTTAAAAGCGTTTTCTAAAGTAACGCCTGCTTTAAAAGGTTTTCATGCATAATTACTGAGTTGCAAGGTAAATAAACAATTGCGTAAAAAATCCTTATGATTTCGAATTTTAATTCAAGAGAAACCGTGTAATATTCGGTTGTTATGACTTCTCTGTTACGGTACCTCACTTCTCTTCACTTACTTAGCTACGGAAGCACTTCGAATTGCAATTTTTTTAAGCCTTCTGAAGTAATCCTCTGTTGGCTATTGGCTACTTCTTACTGCAGCCACTAGAAATAATGAGCTTATCGCAAAATAACTAACAAGTAGGCGTTTATTTTTCATCTTGCAACTAATTAAGTAGGTATCTTGTTCCCTGTGCCTTGGGAAAGACAGTGTATTTTAAGACGAGGTTGGCTTACACCAGATTGAGCTAGAATCTGAACAAAAAGTGTGCACGTATATTTAATTATAGCGCAAAATTATATTCTGCAACTTTGCTCAGACGTGCTTGGATGGTCGGGCTAAAAAATAAATTAATTTTGATCCGCATCGATACTGTGTAATTATTTCTTCAAAGGTTAATACAAACTGTTGGTTAAAGATCAAGAAACCGTTACCCGAGTACCCGTGCCTTAACGTCTATCGTATCGCCTCGAGCAAGGGGTATTGTCCACCACGAGTCGCCCATAATCTTGGCTAATAACAAATGCGAAAGTCTTGTTACTTTGTTATTGAATAGCGTAGCGAGGTAAGGAAAGCTGCGAAGAAACCCTAAAGGCTACCTAAGTCTGTAGCGCAAAGGACTTTTGTATTTCCTTCCTTCTTGTTTCTCGTTACTGTTACAATTCCAGCAGTCTTGCTTCTATTTAAGCTTTTTGCGGCTTGAAATTTTTGCCCATAAAATGAACAGCTACTTTCTTTTTGCTGGCAATCGTTCATTTTTTATCTAGGTTCAGCAGTGGACATTTGCGGGCAAAATTAAGATTTGCTTCAGACTTATAAAAAATAAACACTATCTCCACTACTCAATCGCTTTGTTATCAATGTCAAAAACACTAGGCAGGCGGCTCCGGGACTGTGGCAAGACTATAAAGCTCGGTCGTTTTACAAAATGGTTGTCAGTGAGATAAAATCGCGGTTTTGTGCCCATAATAGGCATGAGACTGGAAGTGGACACGACGGTGACCCGGCCCGGGGCACTTGCCCTTGCTATCACGACATGGAAGTGACTTTATGTCACATCTTATTGTGTACTTTGTCTTATTACCTTTTCATTATGAAGTACTGTTTCAACGATGTAATGGCGAGTGCACGATGACCGTTTGGTCTTGTATTTTCATTATATCTGTTTTCTACCTCTTCGTAATGTATAATTTATCTATGTCTAAAACTGTTTTTTTTTTATTTGTTATAAACTAGTGCTTGACTGCGATCCCACCTGTCCTCACCTCCTGCAGTAATGGAATCGTTGATAGTGAGGCGCACTAGTTTATTAAGAGCCCATTCATTCTAGCCTTGAAGACACTCAAATTATAATCGGATAGGAAGACTGCAGCAGGCAAATTGTTCCAGTCCTTCGATGTATCGAAATATTATTTTTATTTTCTATTACCACGTCAGTTTCGGTTATTACGGCCGAAACTGGAAGAGCAACCGAATATTCGGTTTCGATTTCAGCTTCGGTTCCAAGTCGTGTTTCAGTTGGTCACTAATTGTCAGATTTTGACTGACTAAAACCCACCAGAGTTCTTTTAGTTGTTCTTCGCGTTCCAGGGGGGGCAGGAACACTTCTGAACAAACCCGCAACCTTCAGTCATCAATCTTAAACTTACAAATTGTTAGTGGGAGCACTAAGTTAATGTTACTTACATACAAAGTTTGAAGTTTGTTGCTATTAATTTAAAGAAACTCATTGTGTTATGATGATGAAACTAATGAAACAATGAGGACCAGTGGTGGCCCAGCGGTAACGGCCCTGATTTACGAATTGTAGGTCGCAGGTATCTTTTCGGTTTAAAACTCATCTTATGATATCCCCCGCTCTTGGGCGGAGCGAGAGATAGTGTCAGACTTTTACTGACTAAAAACCCAGTCCTGTTCCTTCGTTGCTGTTCGTATCAGGGCCGAGTTTTCCTTTCAGAATCAGACCCTTGGCCCCAATAGGCTTCGACCCTTCTGGGCCCCTACGGTTTGCTGAGGTTCAAACCCAGCCAGGCTACTTTGTGTAATTTATTTCATCACCACTGCTCTCGAAACGGTGAAGGAAACCAGCATGTTCTAGAATCAAAATTTATTAGAATACATGTGACGTCCACCAATCCGCACTGGGCCCGCGTGGTGGATTACTGCCCATTCCCTTACCTAGAGAGTTGGCTTGCGTCCCAACAGTGGGAACATTATAAGGCTGTCTATACTATGTATTCAATTTTATTGTACCTACTCTATATCATTTAGGCATACTCTATAATCTACAACCCTAATAGAGGACGCTAATACTCTTTTTTACACAATGTTTACTACTAATGCCAGTCACGCATATATTATACATAAGTACCTATTGTCATAACCAAAAAGTAGATTTTACTGTGAGTGACTTTACGGTCATGAATGTGAAGTGGCGGGAAAAGGGCTTCATTTAAATTTAGTAAAAGTCGTACAATTCTTTTATTATGTGCTGCAAAAAAATACCTTTTTAATTTTTTATAAGCCCGTACACTTTATTATCTCCTTTGAATACAGATTCTATATCTTCTAATAAAAGTTGGCAACCCTAGTTTGAACCCGTGACCTACAATTCGTAAGTCGAGGCCGCTAGGTACTAGTACAGGGCCAAGAATTAACTCTCTAAGATTTTTCTAAATTTTTAAAGCTGTGTTAAGTGTAGCTGTTTCATTGTTAACAAGAATTGTGTTAAAAGTTAGACTTGACAGTAACGAGTTTCGGGTCGTGGTAAAGTGCAACTTTATCGTTTCCTTGGAAGCAGTTAAACATACCATAACTGTACAGTTTACACTTTCGTAGACGCAGTCACAAAATTGGCATCGGCTGGTGGTTTTTAATTTGGTTTGGTTATGTCCTGTCCTTATCTAGATGTGAACACTTTTAATTGCTTTATGTTAGAATTGTCAACTGTACTATATTTTACACAGGTATAGTGACACACTCGACGTCACAATCGACTAAAATATAGAACTATCTATATTTTAGCTCGCTTCGTTCGGTTTAGAATTGTGTCTTTCTCAAGGTTGTAAACCCTAACGCCCCTCAACAGGCTTAGTCCATCATTAGTTAAACTTCTGCGTCTTTAATAAAGCGCCTTAGAGCATGGAATGAAACAAATAAAGGAGAAAAGGGTCTAAAATAAATATCGGTTAATAAAAACACTATAACATTTTCATTTTTTTTTACAGAATTTTACAAAAGTTTAAATACTTAATATATTTTATGCAAAGATTTATAAAAAAAAACTATAATTCTGCTAAAAACAGGTTAACCCTTAAAACCCTACTTGGCTCGAAATTAAAAGGCCTCTTAAAATACTTCGTGGGTTGTGTTGTATGTAGTACCAATTTTTTTTTTTTTAATTGATATAAGTCGGTACTTGCCTGCGAACCTGATGGTAAGCAGAGATGCAATCATTGATGGTGAGGCGCACTAGTTTTTTATTTTCCCGTTTTAGACACTCATGATGTTCTCCTTTGATGTTTTAGTTTGAATTAGCAAAATACCATTTCAAATTTTGAGTTCTAGAACTTGAATTTTATCACCTCCTAAATTCGGCTGTGTAATTTACCGGTAGGTACTCGTTACAATATAATGACGGGACAGATGTACGGATCCCTCGCCTCGCAACAGGTGTGCACGCGCCTTTATTTTTTTTTTATAACTCCGTTATTCACCGTCTCGCTCTTTCAAGATAACGACTATAGAAAGAGAGGCGACAGTAAAGTTATTATCGAATAAAATATATGCTCTAATAAATATTGTAATATTTAAGTACTTATAGTAATATCTCATGTCAATTTGTAAACGAGAGTGTTGGTATGGGTTTGATATTTTTACTTGATTAATGATGACAATAAAATATAACGTCTGTACTAAGCTTTTAAACAATGCTTCATCTTTATGACGTTATTATTAATTAATGAATTCACAAAAAGTTAATTTCGTAATCATCGAACTGAAAACAACATCTGCAAATAAAGGCTACTAGTTAACACAGCCTCCAAAAGTACCGCATAAATATGTCCGCTAATTAAAATTTACTTGATAAAGTGCAAACCGCATTTTCAGTCACATAATAATTACAGCGGACAGCATGTTTCGAATATTTGCGCCGTCTCTCAAAAACCATCGGAGCCAGTTCTTGGAGCAAAAAAATCGGTAAATTATATCGATATGATCGTGCATCGATACCGCGCAGGCCTGGCGTGCGCTGCCCACTCGCTGCGTCGGCAGCTGTGACAGATTTTGTATTTTTTGCACGAATACACCAGACATCGATTTGCAATTTTCGTGCAAGTGGTTCCGACCTATAATGTTCCTACCTGCTGGGTTGGAAATATTTATAGTATGCATCTGCATTCAGTGTCAAATAATTCGAGATTGTAAGGAACTTGTGTAAATTAGTAAGTAACCAATGTTAGAAAGAAAAAAATTGTGGTTTTTCGTAGACACAATTTACTATGAGTACTTAGGTAGTGAGTACTATAAGTTGATGCCGTCTAGCCGATTTCGGCTAGATGGCATCAACTTATGGCGGCCGCATTCCATGGGTCCTCATAGTGGTTATGAGCTCAGATCTGCTTTATAAGTACTATATATATGACACCATTATGTGTTATCAATTTTTGCATCTCTATGACTACGTCAAAATTTACCATGGAATTTGTCCATCTCGCTATGCTGGCTGAATATCAATAACCATCTTGTTAATAAATTATTCAGAATACGGAAAAACCGCGAGAACTAGCATAAACTAGCTTACAATGTGAACACTCGACGATCATGACCGTATGGTCCAGTAAGTATCGACATATAAAGAATTCAGCAACACTCAAATCCAGAATAAAATTCAAGGCATTTTTTCCACAGGGCCATTTGATGAAAGGTCTGGACGTAACATAAAAGGAAGGTTTAGGAAAATAAGCTCGCATTACTCTAGTAGGAGCGTTCCGTTATTTTGTCAGCCACATTTATGAAATAAAATACAAAAGCTCCTAAACAATTTAGAAGTTTTGAGATGAGCGTGTTGAAACATTTTAGATGACGACCGTGGTGTTAAGCAGGTTTTACAACACGTCCGTCGCTATATGACATCGTAATCTCTTTACCTTATACATTTTTTTGAGGGTGGAAAATAAAAAAAAACAATATCTTCAGTTCTGGGTCAAGCGAGAGGGAATGTCACACTTTTACGAACTAAAATCCACCCGTGTCTCTTTGTATGGGCCTATGGGTTTTTAAAGGGATACTCGTGGTCCTAGAACGCAAAAGTCAACTGAGGGAACATAGTTGTGATTTTATTCAGTAAAAGTCTGACACATCCTCTCGCTACACCCTAGAGAGGATGATGATTGCCCACCTTTAAAAAAATCTATTTTCTTTAGTAGCCCTTTGAATACCAGGACCTCGGTGACTCTCTCATACAATCTCGCAGAACCTTTTAAACCCTTAATCACATTAAAAAACAAAAGCCCGAATAGCCCGCTAGGTTAGGTTGAATAGGTTACTTCTAGGTAAGCGCGTTCCATCGTCGACCGCATCATCGCTTTCCATCAGGTGAGATGGCGGTCAAGCGCGAACCTATCGAGAATAAAAAAAAGAAGGTTATTTTCTTCAGAAAATCGCAGAGGTTAGCCATTATAGCCAGTTCACCGAGATCCCCATTAACTTGGACACATGTGCCGTAAACATCTGGTTTACATCTTCAATGCCAAGTCCTATAACCCGAGCTTCGTAGGACATCAAAGGACATCTAATGCTCCAGCGAACGGCACATAATGGCGTTCGTCCAGCAACGCGACGGAGTTACAAATCGCTTTTAATGCCGTTGTCTGCAGACTCGAAAGACAGCGGAGGTCAAGTGTTGAATATTCAGCAGGAGATTTAAATTAAGCTTTGGTTTAATGGTGTTAGGAAAAGTTTACAGGTGTAACTTTGAGAAAAGTAACGGTGTTTGGTTCGATAATGTGCCTCTAGACACCATTATCACCAACAAAAGAAGTCCTTTTCTTTTTTTGTTATATTAACTTTAGGTTGAATGGTAGAGATTGCCTAAGACATTAAGTCTGCCTTTGTACTTTATGTTGCATGAAGATTAAATAAATAAACTAGTGCTTGACTGCGATCCCACCTGATGGTAAGTAGTAATGCAATCGTTGATGGTGAGGCGCACTAATTTATTGAGAGCCTATTCACTCTAGCCTTGAAGTGTATTTTTTTTTAGATGGGAAAATCATCCAATGACAAATACTGCTCTAGGGCAGAGTGAAAGATAATGTCAGACTTTTACTGACTAAAAACCCACTCCTAATTCTTCTTTGCCTTCATCCCGGGGCCCCGGGTTTCACTTTCACACTACTCGTGGATCCTGTAAGTGTTATGTGCGTTTTCAAAATGAAAGGGCCACGGTAGACCGCGATATTCAAATATTCTTAAGTTTTTTTTTTGCATTTTGAAGAACAGTGTCATGTTCTATGTTCATTTGCGACCGCAACACGTATTTATTCCCGGAATCATAAACATTAAAGTCATCAATACCTCTCAGTTCGTCTTACCCTATTAAATAACTGTTTCATTTTACAGGGTAAGACCATAGAAATATATATCTGTACGAACTGGGTTGATAATTCCGTAGGTTGATTATAATTCCATAAATAAATATGTATTACGGCCACCAATCATATTTTTAATCAACATACAACTTCACTAGAGCATTTATTTATCAGTGGTAACAGCCCCGACTTACCAAATTATAGGTCACGGATTCAAACCCAGCCGGGCGCATTACTTTATGTAATTTATTTCATCACCACTGCTCTCAAAACGGTGGAGGAAAACATCTTGAGTAAACCGACATGTCTAAAAACAAGAAATTTGGAAGACATGTGACATCCACCAAACCACACTGGGCCCGCGTAGTGGATTACTGTCCATTCCCTCTTTTAGAGAGGAGGTCTGATTCCCAGCAGTGGGAAAATCGTAAGTGTTAGGCTATACAACTTCACACTGATCTGCAAAATTAATTTCACAGCATCCTCTTTAATATCGACTCTCAGTTGTCAGCCTAATCAGTTTCATTTCTCTCCTCATACCTACTACAGTATTTTCTTACTGCCCTCATGAATCAACCACTTCACGATGTGTTAATTTGTCAGCAATTTTCGAACTTGAGTTATAGCCTGAGCTCACATAAATCTTGCGCACAATTATACTTCGATGAGATAATTTCTTCCAACTGTAACTAAAAGAAACATTCTCCGCGACCAATTACAGGCTATTACCTAACGTAGCCATGAATAAATAAGTTGAACGATTGTGATCAAGCGTGTCTGACTTTCTCGTAATCTGATGGTGGATAATGTCCGGTTATGAGCGTGTCATCAATCATCTGCGACAGGGATGGAAATCGCCGCATAATAGGCTACTTTACTACGACCTTCGCGAACCTTCTTTTATCGAGGCCTTTGTAGTTCTTTTTTCTTCAAAATTGCTAGTAAGCTAAATATTGTAGAGCTTCTTGCATCAGTAGTTTTGTAAAGCATTAACTGCGTCATTGGGCTCAAGTCTGCTATTTTAATAATAATAAATTCGTCATTCCAACACAATCCCATTGTCATTTTGCTAAAAGTTCGTAATCTGCTAATTCCTAATGATCGACCATTGATCGGTCAATGGACTTGTAATAGAGTTGCGGTAGAATGACAATATGGAGCTTATTATAAACAATGACTGCACAATGTCGTTCTAATGGTAGGTCACTGATTAAAAGAACTGTCAAATTTTTTGCAGATAACCGCATACGTCAGACATTCATTGGTCGATATATACAAGATTACCATTCTATGCCACTTCTTTCTTTCAATGGAGTGTCAGTGGTTGACCATTGGGAAGTCATAATGACGCCATTATATTAGTAGATTACCAAACTTGTCAAAATCAACAATTATGAAATCAGTGATAGACCATTTTGACACTATTGTAATAGCAGACTTGAGGCCCAGGTATAAAGTGCTTTTGGGTTGCTCCATCAGAATTTACTCTGTAGCAGTCCGGAGTTTAGAAATTGGTGGTGTGGCACCCCGTGCCTCGGAAAGCACGTAAAGCCATTGGTCCCGCATTGTCTCTCCGGTCGTATCGGATTGCTGTCCCATCAGACTGTGAAAATAAAGAACCAGAGAGTGCATATTTGTGTTTGCACACACGCTTGAGCACTATAATATTATTTCCTGCATATTTGGCTAATCTTCTTGACATTGACCACCATGACCTATATTTTTTTTTTAATTATACATGTGCACGTATTTGACCAGCATCTCACCTGATGGTAAGTGATGATGTGGCCGACGATGGAGCACGCTTGGCTTTGATCTGGAGGACCATTATTTAAAGAGGATTACTATTTTGAAGTTGACATTAATTCGAGTTTTAAAATAAAAAATATCGGGGAATAAGTCCTACACAAAATAAGCGAATGAGCCTTTTTATCTTCGATCCCTACAGTACCTACCCGTCTCTCTATTTTCGGCTTAAACACGTTCATATACGGCTTTTGCCTTTTCATGTGAAAAAACTTGGAAAAACTTATCTCCTTGTTTTGGTGACACAGGAAAGACTTTTCTCCGGATAAACTTGACAACTATTACTTACAATTTGTCTTAGAGCAATGTCTGAAATAAGAAGTTTCTGTTTGCGTCTTTGCCTATAAAAAGTTTGATTCTACGAATTATTACGTACGGAAAAGAATTATTTATTTTATTAGTTATGAGTTTAGTGGCAGTGTTTGAAAGTGTTCTATTTTTAGAGATATATTTCTTTTTCTCTTTGTTACTCTCCACTGGTTCAGGAGTAGAGATCACTCACTGAAAGTTTGGATGCGAGACGCACAGGACCGGTCATTGTGCCGACACTTGGAGGAGACCTATGTCCAACAGTGGACGTCTTTCGGCTGAAATGATTATGATGATGATGACTCCCCAGTTCCCCACTGCGGATGCGGGATTATTTAAAAGAGTCAGTGCGGCCCTGGAACGCAAAGGCCAACTGAAGAACCAATGTGAGTTTTAATCAATAATAGTCCATCCAGAACGGGGAGGTTATTTGATGATTTCCGACGTCAAGAAAAAAAAGCTGTTGGTCCCTCGTGTCATTTATTTACAGATCTTTAACAGTCTTTACCGATAGGCTAGAAGATCTGGCTACTGGAAGAGCTCCTATATCGTGGGTGCGTTCAAAAACATGTAAACTCACATACTTACGCGTGGTAAGGTGTTTGAGCGACACGCAGCGCAGTATGTAGTCGCTCAACGAGACACTGAACAAAGAAACACGGGTGTGTTTTTGTCAAGTCCGATACTCTCGCTTGCTCCAGAGAAGCTCCTAGAGCAATAAGAAACAACACTAGTTTCTCGGTCTTCTGCATCCAGTCTGCCCTGTTTATCCATTTAGTGGGGGTGTCCATTTTGGTTTGCATTGGCGATTTCACATCTTCACTCTCTACTTTAACGGCATAAAGTTTTAATAAATAAATAAGTCCGTCGCAGGTCTGCTGGAAGAAATTTCATTTGAAATAAGCAGCACATTTGTGCTGCTAAATAAGAAATATCAAATACAGTTAGAAGTCTGTATTTGATATTTCTTATGTTAAGTGTACGTCGATAAATAAGTCCTAGGTTAGGTCGCTTGGTCGCGGACATATTACTGTCTAATGCTTGTCGCCAAGTGAGTGCACGGCTTTAACTGCAGACTGTGTTCTATTTTAGGAGCTCAAGCGTTTATTTTTATATCTTGCTGGCTTGTCCTACCAATAAATAAACGAAAGCTCCATTTTATACTTTTTATTTTAAACGTCCTTTCATAGAAGGTTGTAGGAAATGTTGGCTAGCGTCTACAAGAGCTTGTGCATTAACGTGGTATAAAGGAACAACTATATCATTTACTACTTGTAGTCTATGTGTTTACTTAAAATATGTAGGAGTTTCACACTAATTTATCTATAAAGGTGAAAGTTTGTATGTATGTTTGTTACTTCTTTACACTCAAATGTCTGAAAGGATCTTGTTGAAACTGTACAGTAATATTGTAATGACGAATGTTTGTGTGTTTGTTATTTCTTCACGCTCGAACAACTGAACGGATTTCGATGAAACTTGGTACACGGGAAGACCATGTCCTGAAATAGCACATAGGATATTTTATCCTGGGATTGTGTTACGTTAGACTAATTTTCTAATACCACGTGGGCGAATCCGCTTGCAGCAGCTAGTGTGTCCATATTTCGTTAGTTTTAGCACTCAAGAACTATCTGTTGAACATCACCTCGTTTCTTATTACCAGAGGTCGGAATTAGGTAGAGTTATTCATGTACTTACACTGATTTCATACAGCGAAATAATAAAGCGGATATGACTCAAATTCCGAGATTAATTTTAGATAGCAGTTTTTTTTTTATGACACTTAGAATTATTGCAGAAAAAAATTCTTCCTGCATTAATGACGAGGAGGAGGAAGTGTATAAAGTTAACCTTACCTCAGTTGATGTAGAGAGGTATTTCTCAATGAAAAATACTAATAAAATTTTCATGATAAATCTTTGTTTTATTTGTCTTATCTATCTCTGAGGCTTTTATTACTATTTATTTGTAATATTGTCGGCCACACGGGATTTTTCATTAGAAATCCCGGGAAGACCCATATTAATATCAACATTTCGATGCAAGTACATGAATAACTCTACCCAATTCAAACCGCAGCCGGAATTCCGATCTCGATTTCCGGCCACCGTAGGCGCGGGCTTGCGGACGGCGAGAAATGGGTAGTCCGCCGCCCGACCGTCCGGTAACCGTCCGGACCGAGCCAAAGTCGTCGACGGCGCGTAATGTTCCGCGCGCGCCTCAGGGAGATGTCAGCAAAACGTAGGAGCCCAGTAGGGTCGAGGCCTACTGGGGCCATGGGTAGTGTGAAAGCGAAACCCGGAGCCCTGGGAAGAAGGCAACGAAGGAACAGGAGTGGGTTTTTAGTCAGTAAAAGTCTGACACTATCTCCCGCTCCGCCCAAGAGCGGGATTTGTCATTAGATGACTTTCCCACCTAAAAAAAAAAAACCAATTCCGACCTCTACTTATCAAACGCGACGTAATGCATGCGTGTGCATATACAAATATCACGGTTAGTTAACACGTTACTTAATATTATGATAACTCAAACATGCGAGTTTTTATTTACATAATAGTTCGACCGAATCGAACAAGAACTATCGACTGGAAAGATACACCGTCTCGTTTGTGTCCACAAACTGGTAATGGACAAAGGCAAGCATTGTTCGTTCATTTCTAACAAGGGGCTCCGGAATCTGGATTGCATAGAATAGGTCAAATAGCATAGAGCTATTAGCTCTTTTCTGAACTTCTGTCAAAAACTACAAGAGTCTGGGAAATAAAGGTCTTTTTTACATAGCATAGTCGGCCTTATAATGTTCCCACTGCTGGGAAACAGGCCTCCTCTCTAGAAGACGGAATGGGCCGTAATCCATCACGCGGGCCCAGTGCGGGTTGGTGAATGTCACATGTCTTCGAATTTTTGGTTCTACGACATGCCGGTTTCCTCACGATGTTTTCCTTCACCGTTACCGTACATAGCATGGGTAGGATGAAAACAGGACGAAAATTGAAAGATAAGGATGGGTCACCCACACCATCCTACAGAAATTGTAGTGTAGTTATATACTCTCTAAAATATTATGAAAGCTGAGAACTAAAAATACTATGTACTCAATGAATTGTTTAAAATATGAACAAAAATAGAAATAATATTTTTTAATTTATTTAATTACCTACATCAAAGTATAGCTACAATATACATATCTATAAACAATTATACTTATACATAACTTAATAAGTAGGTAACTAGGAATATTATTATACATACTGAAAATAATAGCAATTACTTGTTTATTATTTGTCAATAATTATGTGCGTTATTCCCTAGACTCTGTAAAAACAGAACAGATTTTTTTTTTATAAAAAAATTTTTTTCTACCTACTCTATTTATTATTATGACACTTGTAATTTGTGATAATGCTGTGCACATTTGTAAGTGACAAATTCACTCTACATATTAAGTTTATTTGTTATAATACCCCAAAAATGTACGTATTAGTCAAAAAGTCTTTGAAGTGCCGTAATTAGGTAATTAAAAAAATAAATACATGTAAAAAGAATTCATTGAGCATCAACAATTTTAACATGTGGTTAAAATTGTTTTTGCATTGTCAATCGGAAATGTGCTCAGAACACTGGCAACATTATTAACTGGTAATATAAATGAATACTGTATAAACTTTATTAAGTTCAGTATAACAGAATATCATACCTATAAAGCCCATCCTAAAAATACACAACCGGACATCCAGTATCTCACATTATCATGCGCCCGCGCTTCGCAACTTATCACCAGCGCCAGTACGCATTGCGGTTTCAACAAGGATAATTTGTTACGCTTAATTAACCTAGTGTGTGGTTGTAGCCTAGTTTGTGGTAAAGGAAACCCGTGATCCTATAACGAAATAGGCAACTGAAGGACACAAGTGTTGCGATCGTCTAGTAAACGTCCGGACCGGGCCCAAGTCGTCGACGGCGCGTACTGTTCCACGCGCGCCTCAAGGAGATGTCAGCAACCGTAGGGGCCCAACAGGGTCGAAGCCTACTGGGTCCATGGGTGATGCGAAAGAGATCCCCGGGGCCCTGGAAAAATGGCAAAGAAGGAACAGGAGTGGGTTTTTAGTCAGTACAAATCTGACACTATCCCACGCTCCGCCCAAGAGCGGGGGTGCCATCAGATGATTTTCACACCCGAAAAAAAAAAGGACAAGTGTGGTTTTCGTCACTTAAATTCTGACACGTCCTCACGCTCCACCCTAGAGTAGGAAAAGTCATTGAATGATTTCCCACGTCAAACAAAAAGCTTCCTAAGCAGTTGGTTCAAAATCCCTTGACACAAGTATATAGATTACACATGCTCAAAGGCCGTCAAGGGGCTACATAAGTGTTCGACAGAACACACAAGTCTTCTCCTAGAGATAAATATACAATAGATACTTCCCACTTGCCTAACATAACAAATATAATATTAATTGACCGAAGATAACAATAAAAGTAGGATGCCGTAATATCAATATTTCATTGGCCAGTAATAACAAAATGTAATACGATTTCCATCGATGTTACTTTTAACCAATAATACTGGACTATCGATAAACTCATAGAACCACGTTTTATTACAAAATAAATATTATGACACTTAATTGGTGTAGCTGGATCTAGTGCTAAGCTACAATCTTGAGTTTTCTTAATTCATCATTTGACTGGGTTTATTTTGTTCTAGAAATTGCCTTTAAATCAGAAATCAGTAACGTTTATTTCAAATAGACCAAATACAGGCAGTTTTGAATTGTCAAAATGTAGGTCAATAAAAAAAAAAGTGAAGATAAATTGCACGTTCCAAAGCGTAGATCTCTATGGAGAAGAACGTGCAAGAAACTCCATGGACACTCTTTTAAATCATAATAGGAGTTACATAAATCTTGGTTGATATGTGAGCACAATGTAGATAAGAAATAATAATTAAAAAAAAATTGAATTAAGCCACTGGCGGCAAAGAGATGACAAGTTTCAACTGACGGCACCCGTTCACGAACATGACGCGTGCATCAGCCCCACTCAGTTCAAACATTTTAGGAAAGGGAACTGAACGACCCAATAACATCTTTAAGTCAAGAGTGAATAGGTTACTTCTAGGTAAGCGCGTTCCATCGTCGACCGCATCGTCGCTTTCCATCAGGTAAGATGGCGGTCAAGCGCGAACCTATCGAGAATAAAAAAAATAACACGTGCCACCATCAGCGAGTCATTTGAGTGAGCAATGTGAGCATCCTTTTCTTTCATATCACTCTTCATATTTTTTTTGGCTTCCCTCTCCATCCAGCATTTGATATCACTCACGTTTTTAAAATAAATATTATGAAATAAGATGATTGCTATCCTTTCCTTACATAATTATAAAACAAAGTCTTCAAGTCCATCTGTCCGTCTGTTTGCATCATGCGGCTTTTATCAATAGACAGAGTGATTCATTAAGAGGGATCATGTAATATATACATATTATACAAAGAGAAAAACGGAGAATTTAAAAGATTTCTAATATCCGTGCGAGACCGGGTGTGTCACTAGTTTCCCTATAAGAAAATCTCACAGTTCTTATTGACCAAGGAAACACTCGCTGTATCATTAATCATATCCCTCCCTTCCCCAACAGTGTAACCCGTAAAAATCTGCTATATTCATCTTATAGACCCCAATAAGGTTCGGTTGTTTGGAGACAATGGTCAATTGAAGTGATAGCACATTATATTTGTCCATGCCTTTCGCAATAAAAGCATATCTTCCCATATTAGAATGATACAGTGGGGTATCTAGTCTGGTAACGTCATACTAGCTGCTGCCAGCGACTTTTCCTGCGTGACAGTAGATAATGGTCCCAAGGGAACATACTCCTGGGATTATCATGTGTGCTATTCCAGGATGTGGTCTACTCATATGTCAAATTTTATCCAAATCCATTCAGCCGTTCGAGCGTGAAGAAATTACGAACATACCTACATGCATACTCAGAAGCATTCACCTGTATAATATTAGTGTGACAGTGTGATTGGGTCCCGTAGGTAATTTTAGGCCGTTCGGCGACGACTCGGTTATCTGCCGAGTCGTCGACAGCGCGTAGTGTTTCCACGCGCGCCTCAAAAATATGTCGGCAATTAAAGCTGTAGGGGCCTACTTTTTTTTCTAGTTAGGAAAATCATCCAATGACATCCCCCGCTCTTGGGCGGAACGGGATCAAACCGTGTCAGACTAAAAACCCACTCTTGTTCCTTTGTTGCCTTTCGTACGAGGGCCGAGTATTCCTTTCAGAATCAGACCCTTGGCCCTACTAGGCTTCAACCCTGCTGGGCCTCTACGGTTTGCTGACATCTCCTTTGGGCGCGTGTGGAACAGTACGCGTCGTCGAAGACTTGGGCTTGGTCCGGACGGTTACCTACCTGAATGGTCGGTCGGCGAGCTACCCAATGCTCGCCGACTGCAAGCCCGCGCCTACGGTGGTCGGAAATGGGGATCGGGATCGCGGCGGCTGGGGCTTGAAGACCGCGCCCTCGCGCGTGCACGTGCGGTCGCCTACTTTGTGTAGGGTTCTACTGCCTTCCAAAAGGAAAACCCGGTGTCCTGGAACGCAAAGCAAAGAAGGAAGATAGGTGAGGTTTTACTCAGTAAAAGTCTGACACGCCCTCTCGCTCCTCAGAGTGGGAGAAGTCATTGGATGATTTTCCAGTTTAAAAAAAAGGTCATTTTGGGCAGCGGGATTATTTGAAAGAATTACCAAGGCCCTATAGCTCAAAGGACACCCGATGGAATACAGATGAGTTTTAGTCAGTATAAGTCTAACACTCCCACTCCTACCAGAACGGGTGAAATTATTTATTACTTGGCCAGTTTTGACAAAACATTCCCTGGTCGACACTTCAGGTACTTACACTACTGTCCAGCTACGACTTTTAAGACTATCATCTATGTAGCGAGGTCATAAAAATACTTCACACGGCATTAAGATCTCTATTCTCGTTATGCTGTTAAACACAAACATCTGGGAATGCATGTGACCAAATTATATTGCTTTGTATGGAGGAATGAGTCAGAATTTTTTACATGTGTAAATACTACGTCGTATTTAGCGTTACATTACGAAGATATCATGAAAAGTGTTGTGTGAACAAAAGTGAGCAGTGGTAACCGAGTGGTAACAGCCCCGACTTACGAGTTCTAGGTTGAGGGTTCAAACCCAGCCAGGCGCATTACTTTGTGTAATTTATTTTATCACCACTGCTCTCCAAACGGTGAAGGAAAACATCGTGAAAAAACCGGCATGTCCTAGAACCAAAAATTCGAAGACATGTGACATCCGTCAACCCGCAATGGGCCCGCGTGGTGGATTACGGCCCATTCCCTCTCTTAGAGGGGCCTGAGTCCGAACAGTGGAAATAATTATAAGGCCGACTATGCTATGCTATGCATGAAAAATGTTTATGAAGACGAAATATGTTTTAACAGCAATACGACATTGGTTTGAATCATTCCGCTGTTACTCATTCTCATAGATCATCTCCCAAGCCATTTCTCAATTATAGGGTCTGCTTGCAGTCTTACCGAATGCGGCTGAATACTCGAGTTTTACAGACCTAGTGCCTATCAGACCTCCACAACACATGAGGAGCCCAAGTCTGCTATTTTTATAAATTCATCATTCCAACACGATCGCATTGTCATTTTGCTAAAAGTTCGTAATCTGCTAATTCATAATGATCGATCATTGATCAATGGTCAATGGTGTCGTAATAGAGTTGTGGTAGAATGACAATATCGAGTTTATTTTAAAGCTGTTCTAATGGTAGGTCACTGATCAAAGGAACTGTCAAAATTTTAGCAGATTACCGCATACGTCAGACATTCATTTGTCAATATGTACGAGATTACCTTTCTATCTCACTTTTTTCAATGGAGTGTCAGTGGTTGACCACTGGAAAGTCATAATGACGCCATTATACACTTCTGGACACATCTATTGGCCCACCTTGTATTTTCAGTTTCGTTTGGTCCTAGCTAAAATTTTATATTAGGTCGAGCAAAAAGTTTTTATGCAGTTTTGAACCTGGCACATTCACAATTTCATTCAATAGTCTTTTTTTGAATTTCGAACACAGAATTTAAAGAAACAAAAGACAATTTGGAGCCTGTTTGTTGATATCAAACAATCGAATACTAAGAAAACTTGGTTTTATTGGTTTACTTGGATTTAATTCTTGAAAAAGTGATTGATATCTTTGGTTTTGCAACAAACATTACTTATTCTTAACATTAAGGTGAGGTTCTATCAATAATCTATGGATACTTCACCTGAAGTCGCCGCCCAAGCTGTGGCACTTATTCAGGCCGGACACAGCCAAAGAAACGTGAGTGCTCAACTTAATTTAAGTCGATCTGCGGTCCGAAATGTTTATCGGAGGTACCTAGAGACTGGCGGCTTTGTTTGTCGCCAAGGAAGGCCACGATCTCGGGTCACAACTGAAAGGCAGGATCGATTCATCGTAACGACCAGCTTTTTTTTTTTTTTTTTTATTTTTTTTTTTTATTGGGTGGGAAAATCATCCTAATGACATCCCCGCTCTTGGGCGGAGCGGGAGATAGTGTCAGACTCTTATTGACTAAAAACCCACTCCTGTTCCTTCGTTGCCTTCGTCCCAGGGCCCCGGGTTCCGCTTTCACACTACCCGTGGCCCCAGTAGGCTTCGACCCTGCTGGGCCCCTACGATTTGCTGACATCTCCTTGAGGCGCGCGTGGAACAAAACGCGCCGCCGACGACTTGGGCTCGGTCCGGACGGTTACCGGACGGTCAGACGGCGAGCCACCCATTGCTCGCCGTCTGCAAGCCCGCGCCTACGGTGGCCGGAAACGGGATCGGAATCCCGGCGGCGGTTGGAGCGTAAGGACCGTTGCCTCGCGCGATCGGCCGCCTCCTTAGCTAGCATTACTGCTTCGCAGAAGGAGGCGACCGCCTGCCACTCCTCCTCGCTCCGGAGCATGGCCTGAACCAAGGCCCGGCGCGAGAGATCACCGCCGCCGATTGCCCCCACGAGGACACGGCGTTGCTCTGCCCAGGCGGGGCACACCTCCACCGTGTGCTCCACCGTGTCCTCCGGGTGGGCCACACAGTGGCGACACCCGGGCGTCGTTTCCGCTCGAATCCGGTGCAGGAACCTCCCGAACTTACCGTGTCCGGTGAGGACCTGCGTCATGCGGAATGTGAGGACGCCGTGAGGTCTTTCCAACCACGCCTCAAAGAGGGGACTTACCGCCATTATCGTGGCGTGCCCAATCGTGACGACCAGCTTGAGAAATCGTCACCTTACCTCCATTGAGATACAAAACTAACTTCGCGACTTCCACGGAGTATCTGTGAGCGCTCGAACTGTTCGAAGAAGGTTAAAAGAACGCGATATGGTACCACACAAGCCAGCTAATGGGCCCAAACTAACGCGAGCCCACCGAACAGCGCGCCTTCATTTTGCACGCAGTCATTTAAATTGGACACAGCAAGATTGGAGCCGTGTACTCTTTTCTGATGAGTCTAAAATTGTGTTACATGGCAATGATAGAAGGAAGAAGGTCTGCCGACGTAAGGGAGAGCGTTTCGCACAATGCTGCTTTGAAGAGAGGGTTGCTTATGG
This sequence comes from Mythimna vitellina, assembly GCA_949316375.1. Taxonomy (NCBI): domain Eukaryota; kingdom Metazoa; phylum Arthropoda; class Insecta; order Lepidoptera; family Noctuidae; genus Mythimna; species Mythimna vitellina. The sequence continues at coordinate 6,279,405 of OX438703.1, read as the reverse complement.
CGGTGGCTCATGGACTGTCTGGGGCGGTATATCTGCAAGCGGCAAAACTCAACTTGAGGTTGTTACAGGACCACGGCTGCCAACATTAAATGCTGAAAGGTACATTCGTGAGTGCTTAGAACCTCACGTGATACCATACGCGGACTATGTGGGCCCAAATTTCCTTTTTATGCATGATAATGCAAGAGCCCATGCGGCCGGCGTCGTCAGGGAATATCTTCGGGATGTGAACATCACAGTTATGGACTGGCCAGCCAGAAGCCCAGATATGAACCCCATTGAGCACATGTGGGACGAGCTAAAAAGACGTGTCAGGGCTCGTCAGCCAGTTGCCCAGACGATGCAGGAGTTGAAAACTGCCATAGAAGAGGAATGGGAGATGATCCCTCGAAATTTCATAGAGCGGTTGATAAACTCTATGCCTAATCGTATGAGAGCTGTGGTAGATGCCCATGGAGGCAACACGCGTTATTAAATTAAACCTTTATTTGATAAAACATGTTTTTTATTCAAAAATCAATTGCCTTTAACAAGGCGCATATCTGACTTGTTAGGCGTAGCTCCATGTCGTATGGTATTCTGAATTCAAATTTAAAACAATACGATCGAAAAAGATGGTAAAATGTATCAGGTTTAAAACTGTATCAACAGTTTTTGTTCAATCTAGCAATCATATTTCGGTAGGAGCCATCGAAACCTAAACTCTAAGGTGGGCCAATCAGGGACCATTTTGGTTACCCATTGAAGGGGTTTTCGACAGGGTTTTTCTAAGCAGTTAATGAAAAACCCATAAGATATAGGTAACCCTTTTGAATGGCTTAAAGGACCATTTTGGTTATTTATAGAAAGGGTTTTCGATAGGGTTTTTCTAAGCAGTTAATCTAAAACCCATACGATGTAGGTAACCTTTTAAATGGCTTAATGGACCATTTTGGTTTAAACAAAAACCCATACGATATGGGTAACACTTTTGAACGGCTTAAATTAAGTTGTTGAAAAGGGTTCCTTACGTTTTCAACTCTTTTGAAAACGATAACAGCGTAACATTCCAATTCGGAGGAATGTAATATGATCTCTCGATGGTAGGCATACGTTGCAAAATGGCATAGCAAGCGGCGCGGCGGCGGCGCCTTTGTGGTTACTTTCCGAGAGCCTTGCAAACAGGGATCTATGATCAATAATGCATGTAATATAAAGTTTTTGGCATTGAAATCCCCGCAAATGACCACGGGGAGGGAACTAAACCCAGCGACGACAGCATTCAGCTCCATAAGGGAGATGTGGAGATCGGCGAAAGTTCTGTTCAGGTTGTGGGACAGGTAGACGACTACCACTGCAATGTGCCCGAACCGTGCTGCCACGCAACCCCGTCCTCTCGTGACGGCATCGAAGGACGGAGTACCGGCGGCAGCTGAAGAAATTTGGGTCACCAAGCCGTTCAGGTCCTGCACCCAGTCTCCCTGGGCAGGACATAGTGCGGCTCGGAGACCACGGCGATGTTGATCGACCACTGCGCCATGCTCTGGAGCAATAGATCCTGAGCGGGGGCGCAGTGGTTGATATTCGCCTGGAGGAGACGTAATGGAGCCGTTATTGACAGTTCATTACAGTCTCCTCCCGAGCACCACGTGAGGGCCCTGCCGCGGGGGTTGCAGCGGCGATAGCGGCGGCAGCTAAAGACGAGGCTGCGGTGGTGAGGACATCAGGGTGGATGGGTCTCCGGACCTTGCCCTTGGCCTTGGCGGGGGGATCGCAGGACCTGCTCCCAGCCCGGTGGTCGGCCGGCTTGCTTGCCGCCGCACATGCGTAACAGTGCGGCGTTGCACGGCACTCAACCGCCTTGTGACCGGGCTGACCGTACTGCAGCAGCGGTCACTGCGGTTCACCTTCGCGGCGCAACAGGCCCCCACGTGGCAGCGATAGCACCGCAGAGGTCTGGGCTCCAGTAGTTTTATCTGCGCGGAGATCCAGCCTACTAGGAGCCGTCGGCCTTCCCCAGTGATGGCCTTGGCCGCCGGCACGGGACAGCTTACCGTCACGGCCCGCATGCCCGTGCTGTCAGCGTGGATGGTGCCCACCCGAAGCTGTTCAGCAGTGCAGCCTCCCGCCTTGACGATTGCGGCCACCACCTCGTCCACCTTGACGGAGTCATCCAAGCCCATGATGGGCATATCAATGCACTTGGTGGGCCTGGACACTCGGGCCTCTTCCGCGTCCAGGGTCGCCCTGATCCTTGCGGCCAAGGCATCCGCGGCAGGGCCACTGGCCGCACCAGGAACCTCGAGCATCCGGGCCCCGGTTACGGTGCCCCTCATGCGGAAGCCCCCAGAGGCTCCGAGCTCGCCAAGGTAGCAATAGGTAGGTAGGTATATGGTAGACTTATAAATAAGAAAGTTCTATAATGTAGCTATGAATTCGAAACGAACATTCAGATAATGGTTTTTAGTAGGTAAGTAGTAGTAATTTAGTTAAGGGGTGGCCAGACGGTTGTAAACCGACGTTCCAACCGAGGTGACCTTATTAGTTTCAATCCGTGTAAACAGCAGTTTTGTAATCCATGACCTTCAAAGCCCTTGGTCAGAAGACGCGTTTTCCCAACCACCAAACGTGTTGGCGCGTGGTTTACATCCATGTAGCCGCAACACAAACCAAACATATAAACTAAGGTCACCTTGGTTGGAACGCTAGTTTGCAACCGTCCGGTCATCCCTTAAATTGGCAAGTAGGTAGGTTATAGATACTCCGTACAATGCGCAACAATTTACGTAGGTATGGTAATATACCTTCACTTGATTATTGACTGATTGATCATTTGTGATTTGTGTCACAGATAGAATATTGGTCACTAAACGTAAAAATTGTTCATTCAATTGACTACAATAACACTGCCAAAACAGGTCACACAAGACAACAATTGTCGCAAATACGGGAGTTCAAGACACACACCTTTATATGAGAGTATCTAAAATCTAAATATTATAGGTAACACGTGTTTCGTCTACAAATCTGCAATGTCTAGTGAAATAAAGTCAGTACGCTAGCGATAGTGTGTGTGTTCATCCAGCACCTACTTAGCACAAGGTTATTGAAAAACCATAATAATATGATAACCCGAAAAAACCCTTAAATATAGGTTATCTTTATGTAAGGGTAACCCTCTCACTGGGTTTCAAATATAGAACCCATTCAATGGGTTATCATAATGTTGATGTAACCCTTTCACTGGGTTTTAAGTATAGAACCCATTCAATGGGTTATCCATATTGAAGAGATAACCCTTTTAATGGGTTCAAGCCTAAAACCCATTCATGGAGTTACATCATGATAGAGGTAACCTCATAAAAGGCTTACCCTTTCAAAGACTTAACTCTTAATCGGGGTTGTACGGTCCCTGGGGCCAATAGATGTGTCCAGAAGTGTATTAGTAGATTACCAAACTTGTCAAAATCGACAATTATGAAATAAGTGATAGACTATTCTGACACTATTGTAATAGCAGACTTGACTTGGCCCTAGGTTGTGGAGGTTTGTATGAAATGATCTGGGTTCAATATTGTGTTATCTATTAACTATGGGCAACACAGTACTCATTGGATAGAACGATAGTCAGACTTTCTGACTACCTGTAACGGCTATCACAGATCTATAAATTGCAACCGAGGCCAATAGCTTTACGTGCTTTCCGAAGCACAGGGTGTCATAATATAATAAAAAAAAATGGTCTTTGGCCGGTTTGCAACCCACAACCTCGTGCATGAGACGCGCTTACCTTAACCACTAGGCCATCACGACTTTCATTGTTATAAAAAAAGAGCCAGTTCGATGCCCTCCTTATTAAAAAAGAAGTTCTAATATTCTTTATGCGTATAACCAAAACGCCACGTGCTCCGACCCTTTACAAACCCCTCGTGCATCCTTCAACACCATGTGCGTTTCGAGTACTACGGACATGACCTTTTTGAAGGCCATCAAGTAAATTATGTTCCGTCTTGCTCATGAGAGCGAAAAGGCAGCGCCAAAAAAGTTCGGGCCTAAATTAAAAAAAAAACCACACCAGCTGCTCGTCGATTGCAAACTCGTAAAGATTGGGGCCCGAAAAGCTTTTTGAATCTGTACATATAAATAAAATTAAAATAATAAATGTAATATCAAAATTTTAAAGTATTTTTTTTTACTAATTGCATTAAAGTGTATTCGATACCTATAATAAAAATGCGATTTTTTTACATTTTTGTCTGTTTGCCTGTTTGTTCAGAGATTACTTTGGAACGGCTGGAACTTTCACAGGTAGACAGCTGTCAGCTGATATAATAAGGAGTAACTTACGCTTTTACTTTTATTTTAGAAAAAATCAATTAGGGTTCCGCGTAAAATAAAAACGTCTACAGTGTGACTAAATAGTGTTGTACCGTTTTAAGCGGACAAAATCGAGGGCACCAGCTAGTCAGGAATAAAGTAATAAATAAAACTTACAGATCAACCGTATTACTAACACAAAACACAAGTAATGAAGAATATCGCTCAATCAATGACGAAAAGCAAATAAAATGCCCATTGAAAGGCATCAATAAATAGATTCAATTACCTAATTCAGCCCTTATTCTCTTCATACAAACGAATCAATCTTCATTCACGAACCGTCAATATAATTTACTGTAAAAACAAATCAAATAACTAATGAGAAATTAATTCCAAAAGTATTTTTATGAGGTCAACGTTAGTTTTGGTTGGTTTTTGACGGGATTTTTTCAAGTGAAGTTCAGTGACCTTTTTTTTGCAAATGGGTTCCTAATGGATTGATTGAGAATTGGTGTAATTTTGTATCTCAAGTGTCTGCACTGCTGGAGAATATGTGGAATGATTAGTGTGGAGAATTTGATTAAAGTGTTGACTAAAAACATTCTAGAATGTTTTACATACATTAGGATGCGGGTCATACTAATGAAATTAAAAGTTACTCAGATAAGTGACTGTAACAACTAAAATACTATCTAAACTTGAAACTAGTTAAATGCACAAATCGTGCGAAGACAAACGACAAAAAAAAATAACAATAGTTTTGTAATTAAACAGCCAAAAAGAGCTATACCGGCTTACTAGAATAAGAGAGAGAAAGGCGAGGGATGTTTGTCAGGTAAGATGTATGAGAGATGAAACTGGAATGGTTCTATCGGATGATGAAAAAATCAAAAAGAGGTGGAAGGAATATTTTGAAAGACTGATGAATGAGGAAAATAATTGGAGTGGGGTGTTAGAGAATAAACCAGTGAATGTGGGATTAGTGCGAATTGTTAATATGGATGAAGTCAGAATAGCAGTAAATGGAATGAAGAATGGTAAAGCCATTGGTCCAGATGGAATACCAGTTGAAGTGTGGAAGTTATTGCGAGTGGATGGATGGACGTGGTTAGCTTTGTTCTTCAATAAGTTGTTGCTGGAAGAAGCCATACCTGATGAGTGGTGCAATAGCTCTTTGGTGCCGATTTTTAAAAACAAAGGTGATGTGCTTGAGTGCAACAATTATAGAGGAATAAAGCTAATGTCACATACTATGAAAGCCTGGGAGAAAGTTATTGAAAGGAGGCTGAGAGAAGAGAGTGAAATTTCACAGACCCAATTCGGTTTTATGCCTGGTCGGGGTACAACGGATGCCATTTTTGCTATACGCCAGCTGTGCGAGAAATATAGAGGTGCGCATAAAAACTTGCACATGGTATTCATTGACCTCGAAAAGGCATACGACCGGGTACCTCGTGAGGTTCTGTGGTGGGCCCTTAAGGAGAAAGGTGTGCCTGGGAAGTATGTGCAGTTGATCCGAGCGATGTACAGTCGATGCAGTACCCAAGTCCGGTCTACAGTGGGCACCACTGGCAGCTTCAATGTGGCAGTTGGCTTACATCAAGGGTCGGCTCTCAGTCCTTACCTCTTCCTGATGATAATGGACGCTCTGACGTCGGACATTCCGGAAGAGGCTCCCTGGTGTATGTTGTTTGCTGATGATATTGTTTTGGTTGCCGAGAGTGGCCTAGAGGTCCAGAACAGATTGGAGGTGTGGTGGCACAGACTGGAGAGTGTTGGCCTGAAATTGAGTAGAACCAAAACGGAATACTTGTTCTGCGATTTCGGCGGTCTCTCCAATCCAGTGCCTTTAGCTCTAGCTGGAACGCCCATACCGATCTGCTCTGACTTTCGGTATCTCGGGTCACTCATCCAAGGGAATGGTGAGGTAGACCGGGACGTAACACATCGGATCAACGCAGGATGGATGAAATGGAGACAGGTCACGGGAACAACTTGTGACCCACGGATGCCCCTCAAGTTGAAGGGTAAAATCTACAAGTCCGTGATAAGGCCTGTCATACTGTATGGATCAGAATGTTGGGCTGTGAAAAAGACGGATGAAAAAAGATTGCATGTAGCGGAGATGAGAATGTTAAGATGGATGTGTGGTGTGACGAGAATGGATAAAGTGAGAAATGAATATATTAGGGGAAGTTTGAAAGTGGCGCCAGTGACTGAAAAGTTGAAAGGGAATCGTTTGTCTTGGTATGGTCATGTGAAGAGGAGGGATGAAACTAGGGCATGCAAAACCGGTTTTCCGGTTTTGCGCAAAACCGGAAATCGGCCAAAATTTAACGATTTTTGAAAACCGGTTTTGAGAGCCAAAACCGGAGCTCAGCTCCGGTTTTCCCATTATTGAGTAACAATTAACATTTTGATTTTTATCAACATTTTTTTCGAACAAACTCAAAAAATAATTAATTTTGAGGCATCAAATGTATCCGAACCGAACACAGCCTGCATCCACCCACTTACACGCCTCCCTCCACTACCCCCGCACCCCGCACCCGTAATCCGCCAGCCTGCGCCTGCGTTGTTGCAGTAATACCCTTACCGGGAGTGCAAGTGCGTGTCCGCCGCCCTCGCTTGCGACTAGGACAATTGAAAATGTAGATTTTTTTGGTAATTGTGGGTGGCTGTGTTTAATATTTGAAGATGCTGATTGTGTTTTCTATTTTCAAAATATATTATTTTTGATAGCAGACTTAATAGGTACCAAAGATACCAAAAACTTACTTGTTGTTGATTTGATCTCAGTTAATTAATCTTTATACTATTATAAGTTCATTGTTATCTGTACAATTATTATGGTTTGGATTAAAAAGAAATGTATCATACAATTTGTTTTATTTGTAGACTTAGTGGATATTAAAAAAATGGTGTTTCTTTTTAAATTATACTACATTCGTTTTTTTTTGCTAAAACCGGACCTAGCTCCGGTTTTCGGTTTTGGTCCCAAAAAAACGATGTTCAAAACCGGTTTTGATGACTTTCCGGTTTTGCATGCCCTAGATGAAACGCATGTTACTAAAAGAGTTATGAGTTTACATGTGGATGGATGGAGAGGAAGAGGGAGACCAAAGAAAAGATGGATGGATTGTGTGAAGAGTGATATGAAAGAAAAGGAAGTTAGTGATAGCATGACGAGTAACAGGGCAGAGTGGAAGAAAAAAACGTGTTGCGCCGACCCCAAATAACACGGGATAAGGGCAGGAAGATGATGATGAGTTTTGTAATTAAACAATTGAACATTGACAAAACGTATGCGTGCGTGCAGGTGCCGTATAATGGGGAATCACAGACTTATATTGGGGAATCATTATTTTATGGTGATACTTTTTCCTGGTACTAAAAATTGACACATTTATCCTTTGCGGACATAGTAACAACTTGACGTACGGCGAGTGTAGGGTGGACACTCGCCGTACGTCAGGTTGTTGCTATGTCTGTAAAGGATAATTTATGTGTTATATATTACATTGTTAACACCTGTACGGTAAGGACTAAGCGTTTCGCCTTGTCAATTTAGCTTCACTTTCATTTTTTTTACTTACCGACATTTTGTCAATTCAAAAGTGCTTGTAATTGCCATGGTCTATTTGAAATAACCGTTTCTGATTTCTGTCATTTCTAGCGCATACATCGAAGTACTGGAACAATTTTCCTGCTGCGGTCTTTCCGTCCGATTATAATTTAGGTGTCTTCAAGGCTCGTGAATAGGCTCTTAATAAACTTGTGCACTTCACTACCAACGATTAGTTCACTGCTTAATATCAGATGGGATCGCAGTCAAGTACTACAAGCTAAGTTTATGTTAAAATTAATTTATTTGCTGATAATCATTAGGGCGTAAATCTGCCCTTCATCACATCCGAGCGTATTGACCTAAAACAAAAGGAGTAAAGTCCTTATTATGGCTAATAAATTGTGATTACACACGTGGTCAGGGCGTTGACCTGTGTAGCCGAAATTGTAACCCCCTCGACGAACACATGGGTTTGCAGAGGCCCAGACTATGTTTGCACATAACTAGAGAGCGTGTGGTTATGGGCTGGCTATTGATAGATCTCGTTACGATTTGTAGGTCAATTAACGTCCTATATTGGTTGTGAACTATTGCAAGGGCGTATTTGTTTGCCCAACGAGTACTTATCGGACGCTGATCGATTAAATTCAAGACAGCTGTACTTGGCTGTTTCACCTGCGCCTTTGGTTACTGCATAGCTCTTTTTGGTTGTGCGTGATGTTGTATATTCTATAGCCTTCCTCGATAAACATCCGTCTGTAAAATATTTTTTTCCGCTAGACCTGTAGTTCCTGAGATTAGCACGTTCAAACAAACTAAAGCTGTATAATATTACTATAGATACATATTAGAGAAAGTTTGAAGTTGGCGCCAGTGACTGATAAAATTGAAAGGGAATCGTTTATCTTGGTATGGCCATATGAAGAGGAGATGAAACGCGTACGTAATTAAAAAAGTTGGATAGATTGTGAGAGGAGTGATATGAAAGAAAAGGGAGTCAGTGATAGCGTGACGTTGACAGAACAGAATAGAAGAAAAAAATATCGTGGACCAAGATCAGAAAGATGAACCACAGCGGAAACCTCGTGTGCTTCAAAGACAAGATTTCCAACGACAGTTGCTCACATTCCAGTTGTAATAAAAAGGCGATCAAGTGCGTCCTACATTCGGCTGCTCATTCACTAGGGCATGTGCAGGGTACTAGAATCGCTCGCAAACTGTAGGAGAGCTCTCAACGTCATTCACGAGTACCTACGAGTAGCTCCGGTTGACTCGTCAATTTCAGTTTCGCTTTAATTCAGGAACACGATCCTTTGAAAATGGGTTTGATGCCCTGTGATTTATGAAAAAGAATTTTTTCGTATGTGTGAAATTCTAACGAACATCGTTTTATTTTGAACTAGCTTCTGCCAACGGCTCCACCCGCGTGAAAGTCTCTTTCTCCGTACAAACTTTGGAACCTCGTTTAATCCCCTTAGAGTGTTTTTAATATCGTGTGGTTTTCGGGTTCCTTCTATTTGGCAGAATCTTGATACTCCGATTTTTATTTGGCATAACTCACATGGCATAATCTTATTTAATCGAATATTTTTAAGGCATAAAAATTATTTAGCATAACTTTTGTTTGGCAGAATATTTACGTGTCCGAATTTACAATGGCATACTTTTATCTTGGCAGAATTTTGTTTCGCATAATTACCTTTGCCATAATTAATATTATGCATAATTTTGTTTAGCATAACATTTATTTAGAGATACGATTATTTGGTATGGGTGCATATTTGAACATCAAAAATTAAAATAGATGTATCTTCTTGTAAAAATTAGTGTTCAAAACATCAAAAACTTATAATATATGGAATAAAACTGATAATTTAAATAAATATGCTGTCGAATGGTTAGATAACCTACGTGCAATGTATTTAAAATCGAATGGTCTGCAAAAGTGACATAGAATGTTCTAAATATAGCATGTATTGGTAGCATTTTCAATATTAAATTAAATTTGTGTCATAAAAAGTCAATACGTTGTGCTGCAAAATTTTGTGACAGAAACGAATCGCTGCGAAACCGACTTTACGCAGTCTTGTCTGCCCTACCCCTAGAGTGTAATTTAAACCCGCGTAGGCGCGGAGGGGTAGGGTGGCCCGCGAGCTGAGGAGCACGTGGTTTGAAGGCCCGCCACCGCGGCTGAGGCTGGCCGGCGAAGCCGGCCAGCAAGCCGAAGCTGCGGTGGTGAGCGTTAAAACCATCTGTGACGATAAGCTCGCGTGGCGCCGCCCAAACCCCGCAGCGCCGGAGCCGTGACAGAAACAATGCTTGCTGCATGTTGCATGCCTGCTTGCATGCTGCATGCCTGCTGCATGTTGCATGCCTGCTTGCATGCTGCATGCATGCTGCATGTAGCATGCCTGCTTGCATGTTGTATGCCTGTTTGCATGCTACATGCATCCAAGCCGACAATATTTTTGTAATTAGCATTTAGGTTAGCGTTTTGATATTAGTAGTAATATCATGGTGTATTCTTGTTTGCATGTTTGAATGCTTCTTACAAGGTACTAAAAACAACTTATATATGATATAAAATGTATGCCAAAAGACGATTCTGACTGTGAATTTTCTGCGATATGATGGTTCTGCTTTTTAATTATTATGGATATAAACATTATGCCTAAAGATGATTCTGACTAACAAAATTATGAGTTTTGAATGTATGACAACTGAGTGTATGCGAAATGATTTTCTGCGAAATGAAGTTTATGCTATCCGTTGTTATGCAAAACAATATTATGACGTAAAAAGTTCTGCTATAAAAGGTAGACCCGTGGTTTTCATCCCGCACGTGTGCGGAGCAATCCCGCATGCGTGATTAAAGCACGATATTAAAATATCGTTAATTCGTAACGTTTCTGGCAGGTTTAGTGCAATTTTTACGACATGGTCCTCGCTTCTTCTGCTAACATGTCCATACCATATGATGCAATTTATTTTTTAAGTTTTTCGGCGATTGGCGCGACTTCAAAGCTGTTTCGAATATATTCATTGCACACCGTATCCACTCGGGACACACCTCCCTCCCCAGAATAATTATACGGCTGATTATGCTTATTAATCATCAGAATAAAATGTGTCGGCGATCTTAAATCTCTTTGTAACGTTGTAACTATATTGTTTGTTCACAAAAACACCTCTAAACCATTCCATTACTTAATTAGTTCAGCTGGAACAGTAAAAGCTGTTTTAATCAATTAATTACACTAAGTTTTTCTTTCCGCTTTTCAGATTGAATCTGAAACGATTTTGCTGTACAATGTAGCGGCTACTTATTTTCTATGCACGAACAGTAATCATTGTTTCTACAAAGCTTTGTTCCGTCTCAAAGGGGCCATTCATTTATTACGTAAAACGATTTAGGGGTGGGGGGGGGATCGGACCATGTCTTATTTTATTTTTTAACACAAAAATACGCGAAGTTAAGATTTGAAAAAGCGCCGCTATTCCCGAATTCCCGATGAGCGCGTGGTAACGGCCCTGACTTCCGAGTTGTAGGTCACGGGTTAAAACCCAGCGAGGCGCATTACTTTACGTAATTTATTCTATCACCACTGCTCTTAAAAACGGTGAAGGAAAACATAGTGAGGAAACCGGCACGTCCTAGAACTAAAAAATTCGAAGACACGTGACATCTACCAACCCGCACTGGGCCCACGTGGTGGATTACGGCCCATGCCCTCTCCTAGAGAGGAGACCTGAGTCCCAATAGTGGGAACATTAAAAGGCTGATTATGCTTGAATGCGTATAGGGATTCTTGCGTAATAACGTGAGGACTTGTAATTGGTTTTCCAATGATTATGGTTTTCTATTTTTGTCTGGTTTTATTAGCTGTATGTCCTCCATGTACTAAATAAATAAATAAATATTAAACATGGGGAGAGGCGGTCAAAACCTAGTAAAAACGTCTTACGTAATATAGGAATGGTCCCAAAGTAATGAAACGTAACATGCCTCTCGTTCGTGTATTAAAAGAAACTGATCGTAACCAATTCGGGAGGTGTGGTCTCAACAATCAACAGAGTGATTCGGCAATTTTATCAAATATCTCGTTGATTGTGTCTTTCGCTTTTATGTCAGACGTTGTTACTTTGTTAGTGTAATTATCTTAAGTACCAGCTTTTTTGTATTGATACTTTTTTTGTTTATTTTTAGGGTTTCGTTCCTCAGTTGGCAGAAACGAAACCCTTTTAGGATCAGTGTATTGTCTGTCTATCAATACTCTTGTTCTCAATAACGCGTGGAGGTATCAAGCTGAAATTAATATCTATCAAATACTCAGAACTGCTACCCCTTGAAGCAGTGAAAAAAAGTCATCCTTCTAAGTTAACTCAACATAAAGATAAAGCCGTTTAAGCTGCATATATTAACACTTGCAAGGGTATCGAAATATATGGGGGATGTCAATAAGACCTGAATCATGGAATTTAGCAAGAAGCATTGCCATGTTTATTTATTTATTTTATTGGCCAACCAGCAATCATATACACTGAAACATACAAAAAAAAGTTGTACCGCATGCCCCATTAAAGTAAAAACTACATGCTACGAGTACCTACTTTATATAACAATAGTTTCTGCCAGCGGCCTCGCCCGCGTGAAAGTAGGTTTCTCCATACAAACATTAGACCTCCGTTTCATCCCCTTAGGGACTATCTATCCCAGTAGCTGTGCGTTTATGTCAGTCAGTCAGTTTCCCCTTTTATATATGTAGATTAATAAAATTAAAACAAGAGCAAAACATTAGGATCTAAAATTGAGATTGAAATTAAAATTGAAATATTTAAATTATAACTAAAATAGAAATCCATACTGAAATTGAAATTAATATGAAATTTAAAATTGAATCAAGATTAAAATCACTATACAAATTAAAATTGATCAAAATATAATATTAATATGTTATGTTTTGTACATAAATCACATAATAGTTCCCGTTTTGCGATTCATTTACGAGAACCATTTGCTTAAGTAAGTTTGTACAGAACCAGAACCCTCGGTGCGCGAGTCCGACTCGTACTTGGCCGGTTTTAAGTGCCAACAGATCGTTCGATCATACTTCATCAAAGTAACTTACGATGTTTTTTCTGCCACAACTTAAACAGGCCCAAAAGTCGTGCTTAGTATTACGTACTTAATTTAATGTATTTAAAACTTTCGTGAAACCGTGTAGAACAAATAGAATGGCCCAACTCGTCGCGTGGCTCAGAAGTCCCGCTCGGTGGCCTGTAGTAGGGTTGCCATCCGTCCGGGTTTACAGGGGGCGTCCGAGGAGCGTCCGGGTGGCGTTTCATTTGTAGTCCGGGTATAACATTTTCGCACGCCGCTGCTGGGCGTCAGCGAGAGTCACACGTGCGAATTCCGCGATTAACCGACTAGTTAGATATATTTTTACAAGATATTGTTTTTATAACAGAGTAATAATTTGTGTTTTATATCTACTCAGACAATTCTGTTTATTAACTCAAAATATGATAGATCCTAGAAATAATTATTTCGTCTTTAGTTTGACAATATATAAAAAATAATTTATCACAAGTTGAACTTTTTTTTAACAGTAAGTTAAAAAAAAGTTCAACTTGTGATAAATTATTTTAAAATTAGTTTAAAAAAAAATATTATGATATTTCCGGATTCTAAGCTCCGAAATCCGGGATTTTTACGCTTCTTGTCCTGGTTGCCAGATCTTAGAGTTGACAACCCTAGCCTGTAGTAATGGGAGCCGTCACGCAATCTCTATCTTACTACATATTTCACTACTACGAATCTATACTTCCGAGTAAGCAAACTAATTGTTACGTCAAGCTGTTTTTACTGTCTTCGATTTTAATGATCCTCTCTCTTACACATATATAAACCGTTTATTGTTTTTTTTCGTACACATCACGCGATGTTTGGTTTTTGCACGTTCAACGTGATCTTTCATTGCATCCATTCTAAGCTTCATGTTTCGTGGCTTTTTTTTTGCCGCTTCATTAGATCTTTCAAGTAATCAATTATCTGTTTTGACATATACTTGTTTTTTGTTTCTTGTTTGTGTTGACGGGTTGACAGTAGAATGGATAGGCTTGGAAAGGAGAGGTGAGTACCTTCGCGTGTTGATGTTGTGATGCGGCTCTATGCTAATACCTGGCACGTTCACACAGATCGTGATCACAGGCCACCTACGTTTGACTCCGAATATAATTTAGGTGTCTTCAAGGCTAGAGTGAATAGGCTCCTCATAAACTAGTGCACCTGACCATCAACGATTGCATCACTGCTTATATCGCAGTCAAGCACTCAAGCACTAGTTTATTTTATTTAAAAAAAAGGCCACGTTGTGTTTTCTCGCAAAGCTGCGGATTCTCTCACATGTTCTGTATTTGTCCATACATAACAGTTTGTTCTGGGCCGTCGCGGTCGTGTGTTTGGACTGTTAATGCTATGGTAATGAGTTCTACTATTTCTTAGGAATGATCGATGAAGCTGTACAGCTTGATTGTAATACATTTTGTGAACAAGGTACATTATGTAACTTTTTGTTGGGCTGTGAAAAAGACGGATGAAAAAACATTGCATGTAGCGGAGATGAGAATGTTGAGATGGATGTTTGGTATGACTAGAATTGATAAAGTGAGAAATGAGTATATTAGAGGAAGTTGAAAGTGTAACCAGTGACTGAAAAGTTGAAAGGGGATCGTTTGTATTGATATGTATGGACATATGGACGTAAAAAGGAGGGATGAAACACATGTTACTAAAAGAGTTATGAATATACATGTGGATGGATGGAGAGGGAGGCCAAAGAAAAGATGAATGGATTGTGTGAGAAGAGATATGTAAGAAAAGGAAGTTAGTGATAGCGAGACGGGTGACAGTACAGAATGGAAAATAAAAACTTGTTGCGCTGTCCCCAAATAAAACGGGACAAGGGCACGAAGATGATGAACATATAGCACTAAGTTTTGTTTGTTTTACATTGTAAAGAAAACTGACCATACTTCATTAGAAACGGCAAAGGTCATATTTAAAAACGCACGCAGACTAAACACTTAGGAATCGAGTACTTGATTGACACTGTACAGTGTGTGTGTTATAATTATAACACATAATATGAGAGGAGTATCAGAAATAAACTGCTACTTGCTACATGCTGCGGTTTTCCTTCCTGCATTATTGTTGACAACAGCATGTACTTAAATGGCACGTTATGATAATTAGGTAGTCTCTCCAGCCTTCCGTTCTCTATTGCCTGTTCTGCGGTTACCGGTTAAATCTATTTCCAAAAATGGATCTATTTGTTTTCCAAACGTATAAATTGGAACCTTGTTGTTCAAAAACTTTACTTTTAAATTCTCCAGATTGCTCCAACAAAGGAAATTCCTTTGATCTCTAGTTAGCTGCTTCCAATGGAGGGTTGAGTTCCGAACAACAATCCAACCAACATTGAATACGCTGATAAAGCAAAACAAAAAACCGTCCCACCCACCACTTCACTTTTACTGGATCCACTTATCAATCAAAATATCAATCAAAATCAAAATCAAAATAGCATTTATTCCAAATAAACCATTTACAGGCACTTTTGAAATGTCAAGAAGTCAGTTAGTCAGAAAAATAAAAATAAATGATGCTAATTGCACATTCCAAAGCGTAGATCTCTATGGAGAAGAATGTGCAAGAAACTCCATGGACACTCTTTTCAATCATATTTTGTAGTTACAAATATCTCTGTTACATGTTTCTTGTCGCTATCATGTGAGAACAATGTAAATAAAAATAAAAACTAAATATAGATATTGAAAAAGCAACTGGCAGCTAAGAGATGACCAGCCTCAACTGACAGCGCCCGTTCACGGACATGACGCTAATATTAGCACCACTCAGCTCAACCATTTTGAAGGGAACCGAATGATCCAACACCCGCGCCACCATCAGTGAGACATTTGAGTGAGCATGACCAACTCTCAACTGCCATGCTCATTTATGTCAGATAAGTCCAGTAGCAACATAAAAACTATAAAAAGCTCCATGGTACTCACATTTACAAACTGTGGAAAAAATGCTTCTATACATATAATACAATACTTATATTTTACAATTTCAGGAAAAAAAACATTAAAAAATAATTTACATACTAATTAATCAATTTGTACACCCCGGTTGTAGTGGAGCTGGACCAGCATTGAGCCAAGCATTTTTATCCTGAATATAATCCTCCAACTTATAATATGCTTGCCTGCATAGTGTGCGTTTAATACAAGATTTAAATCCGGCTCGAAGGACCATGAACATAGTATCCAAACTAAAGCGCGACACTTTATTTGTAAAGGATATCCAAAGAAAACACAAGATTACTGTTTAACCATACATAAAAGAGAATTAATTTTCTTGAATCATAATAATGTCACGATGGTTTACCATCGCGTGTTTTCCATAATCGAAAAAGCATGTTTTAATTTTTCCACTGACACCATTTATCGAGCTATCAACTTATACTTTTATTGCTTTCACATTAAAATATTCATATCTTTGAAGCATTTGGATTTGGGGACATTTTTATATTTTTATAATAATGTTAACAATGATCCAAAATGTTTCAAATATTTTACATAATAAACATTTCTTATACGAGTAGTCTGTTTTTAGGGTATCAATTTAGGGGTAGTTCACATAATATATTTAGCAATCTTGACCCCAAACGCCATAAAAGCAGCCCAAGGGGGTAATTTTCTTCGCAACCACTTTGCATCCCCCTCAACGACGAATTTAAAAAGAAATGAGATTGTTTTAGGTCCCAGTAAAATATTATCAGATTTTGAAACATGTCGCGTGTTGGATTTGAATCTTTTCCCTTGCTTGTTTTTCGAGTTTTAGGACTTCATACATATATATTCTGTGCATGGTATAATAATAATTATAAAAATCATTCAAGGATAAAATAAGTAAAATTATGATTTACATTAATTACAATCAAGAAAAAAATAGTTATAACTGTAATGTAGACTTGCTTGATCTAGATTAATTAAAACCTGTGTTTCAGGTCATCAATTTACATCAAACATTTAAAAAAGAAAACAACATTAAAACTAGAAGCTAAATTAAAAAGAAGACAACATTTCTAATGACTTAAAAAGTAACTTTGATAGTTATGTCGTGCCCAGATCTTAGAATTGATCACTTCATGATATGGCCAACTAAAACTAGCCAAATCGTTTAAACTTTAAACGTTAACATTTGATGATATATCAATCCTCGTTTGGCCATATCACTGATGTAGAATTTCAATGATAATAAAAGGTCTGAATAAAATAGACCAAACGAAGATTGAAATATCATCAAACTTTAACGTTTAAAACTATCTAGACAGGTTTATTTGGCTATATCATGAAGTGATGAAATACACAGACAGATAATTTTGAAACTAGATTATGTACGATTTATTATGATTAAATAAATTTACGAATAATAATAAAGCAGTATGAAAAAGCAATGAACGTTTCGATCAACTGGAAAGATCATGATCTTAACTTCGCAATTTCCCAATCTAAGCCTTCCCGAATAACAGTGACAAATTAAAATTTGGCTTCCAATCCCTCAAACGTCCGGCGGGCTCTTGACACGAAGTACTGTGTAACTCAGAATCTAAGGGCGAAATTCACCAATAAAACTTATCGCGTTTTAACGTTTGGCTCGCATAATCGCGTTTAGCTGCTGTCACTAGTGTCACTTGTAAAATTACAACAAAAGAAAAATACAGGAAAGTGACAACGACTAAACGCGATTATGAGAGCCAAACGTTAAAACGCGATTAGTTTTATTGGTGAATTCCGCCCTTAGTGACTAATCCCATCAACATGATTTGACAGAAACCGCACTTCCTATACCTACCAAGAGCTCATAACGCGATCCATTTGGCGACCTAAACTGAACTGTTAAAGGGATAGGGTGTATAGCTCCATCCCTCTTTCTCTCTCGTAAGGCTGGCATTTTAACTGGCAAGTCAAAGTAAGACCCAAGTTCTTTTCAATGGAAAGTCACTGATTAACAAATGAATAATAATCTTTGCTCCTACTATTATTTGCTCAGCTATCAGTGTCTAATACCACCAAATCAGTTGTTTGTTTTGTCTACTTCGCTTCTGGGCTTCGTTAGACTTGTTTGCGTGTTAAAACAAAGCAGTTAATGTTTTGGTGGTGTACGTAACGTGGCCATTGACCTCTGATCCAGGTTTGGAAGTGATCCAACTGAACGTTTTCGGCCAACCGTGCATATTCGATGCTAAGGATGTTATAATAGCGGATAGCATGGTCTTTGCAGCTCATAGAACCTCTATTTATTTACTTTTTTCAATTTTTTTTTATGTGTCATGCGGAACAGAATGTTAAGTCTTCGTAAACCTCCGTTGAAAAGGGAGGATTATCCGACCAGACGAATGTTTTATCTGATCTGGGCAACTGCCTAAGAGATGATTTCGGACTATTTTATATGATCAAATTACTTTCGCAGTTTAGTTCATATGTGGCGCAATAGATGTCGCTACACCGACAACACAGAAAGTATGAAACTTGCTGTACGCTCAATTTGCTTCATACTGTCAAAGTAAATTCTACCGCTACAATGACTCAAAAGATAAAAGTACCGAGAGTACCGTTTTCTTCCTCTGTATGACGTAATCGATCCCGGTTTCCGACTTCCTTTTACACCGGGGTTGACTAGGTCAAAGCATTTCCTAGTGACATACTCCTTCGGCTTGCGTATAACATACATATACATACGTAGCGAAATAGGTATGCTTATGCTTGTCGTGTCCATATGCTGCCTTATCTTTAACTTGACCATCATTTTGGGTCCTGTTCAAACGTTCATGCCATTTCCTTACGGCTCTTGCAATGAGTCCAGGTCGTTAGGACCCTGTCCCAACAATTCGGCTGCCATTCATGACCCATATGAGGTGCCTTTAGTGAGTATTTAGTGATACGATGAAGATAAATCTTCTCGCAACCGTGAGCAAATTGTGCAGACGCCCGATTGTGGGTGAGGAATATAAGTTAGTTTCAAAGGAGTGTTCAGTGCCTTTTCTTTGCGAAAATCAAATCAGGAATATTTCTGCGAGTACAAGTAGAGGAGGGGAGGTATTGAAGTACTCATTTCTTTTTCTTTACAGCATAACTGAATCGATGAGGCACAGATATGGCGCTTGGTGTGGTGCAAAAAGTCTTTATGCATCAAAAAGCTTAGATAATTTGATATTCGTGCAGTGCATCAGATATTTGCGTGTTATGGTGCATTCTTCTTTGTATCGACGCGGGCTACTCGACGGAAATTGCTCATTGCTCCACACTTTTAATGAGTACTTCCTTAATGAAAGCTTTTAATGAGTCCGCATGTGTGGATAGAAATTGCTCATAATAATTGGGGTTTCTTTATGGTGTTGCTATTATTGTATCATTGGTTCCCGGAATAAGATGAATTTTGGAATCTACGTAACATCAACACATTTTTTTTTCTACCTACACGTAATGACTGGTCTGTTGGTGTAATTTATCTATGATATGTATGTTTTAAGAAGTATATAAGTATGTTTATCAGTTGTCTAGTACTCATACGCACAAGCTCTGCTTAGTTCTGGGCTAGATGGCGTTGTGGAATATTATTATAACTAGCTGACCGGCTTCGTACCGCCTTAACGCCATCTACTGGCATTACCAGAACAGCATAATTAATTTTACAATGACATTTTAATTAGAGATGGCGTTGTATTCGGATTTTTTCGTGATATTTCCTTTTTTTCTCACCGTTTAAACCTCTGGACTACCTCGAATATTTAAAGACCAAAATTATCCAAATCAGTCCAGCCGTTTTTGAGTTTTAGCAAGACTAACGAACAGCTATTCTTTTTTATGTAAATAGATAGGTAGTAATTTCATACCCTCCATTCTTCTAGAAAAAATTGGAGTCTTTCTCCAATTTTTTCTAATCTATTTTCGTTCTGAAACATACAACCAATTAAATGACAAATAATGCTGTCTGTTACTCGTTGGCGCCCGTTCGTACAAACGACAACAATAAATTATAATTTTCTTCCTCGCGCCACCTACGCATTCCAAGCTTATCCCTCATTTCCTGGGCGTCCTACATTTCTACGTAATCCTGCAATGGTAGTAAAAAGGAAAAATAATTCTTGTTTCATATTAAATTCCCCGGCAAACAACACAAAGGAAAACATGTCTTTTATATCAAAGCTTGAAATACCTATGGAAAGTCTAGGTTTCTAAATAGAAGATACATACCTATGTACCTATGTTAGGGTGTATCATGTCTTTTTTAAATTTCGATTTTCATTTGACTGTTCGAATTTTTGAAACCACTCATGCAGTGTTCATATACCAAAAATCACCATAATCGGTTAATATTTAGAGGATGCACAACGCCAAAAAAAGATTTTATATATAAGGCACTGCCCACTTGTAATTATTTTGAAAACCATTGTTCGTATTTTGAATTTCCCTACACATTTTTTCGAGAACCAAATCAAATTATCGTGCCTCAATTAAAAATAGATCTGCATCGAGAATATTTTCGTGCGATGATTTTCTACGATTTTAAATGTGTCCCAAAACCTGATGAGTTATTTCACCAACTTCAAATTGCTTTTATGGATGAAGGACCTTCAAAAGCAACCATCTACCGCCGCTTTAGTGAGTTCAAGCGCGGTCGCCTTATTTTGGCGGATGAACAAAGGAGTGGTCGTCCTACGACGGCTGTCACGATAGAAAGTGTGCTGGCAGTAAAAAAATAACTCAAGAAGATAGGCGAATTACATACGAATAGATTCAGCAAACACTGCAGATTGTTTCGGGAAGCGTTCACAAGATTCTTCTACACGAGCACCTTCGCGTGAGGAGGAAAAAAAGTCAAAAATTTTAAGCAGGCTCGTCTCGTCACGTTTACGATATTGTGACTGGTGAAGAATCCTGGATTTATCAATGCGATCCAGAAAGATTTTTCTAATACGACTGGTATTTCCAGAGATTTAAACAAACAGGAATCCTTCCGCTTTATTGTTTTGGTTGTATATTATCAAGCATATTACTTCCAAAAATAACGTTACATACATATTAAGTAATAGGTCCTTCCGCACATTGTTTCAATGACATTCAAATCAATACGTTTATAAGCTTACCACGAGCCAACGTTATGAGACATTGGTTCGCGTGAGGTAATCAAATTAAAAAAAAATGGAATTCATTTTGGATCCCGCTATTTTCCGGTGCACGCCGAAAATGTAATCACAGTGAATAAATTGAATAACATTTTTTGGTTAATAACTGTGTAATGAAGTTTAAACAGCTCGTTGACATATCGTGCATTTTAATAATGTATGTACCTAGTTTGCCAATTTCCTGCACACGTGCCAATTGTGAGGGGATTGCAATTCGGTACCTAAGTCATTCAATCCGGTTTGGTGTAACCGGATGTAACCGGATTATTTAATCTTTAAATTCGTTCATTTAATCAGAATTATCATGATAAAATTTAGACATTATTAAGGTATTATTAATAATTTATGAATTTAATTATTACAAAAATACGGGGAATTTTAAATTATTTAATTTAAAATTCCCTGTCTGTATTTAGGTATAATAAAAATATCCAGTATTTTTCCCGAAGGTATTCCTTCTATGGAATCAATGTACACAGTATTTTTTTCACAAATCTAATAATATTACTATATTACTGGCGACCTGGATATCTGTGGATAATTATGAAAATTAATATAAATAAAAACACGTATTATACCTAAATATTTTGATTTGTGATCTAGACTAATATTATAAAGAGGTAAAGTTTGTTGTTTTGTTTGTAGAAGGTAGTTTCTGAAAGTACTGGTCTGATTGCAAAAATTTTTTCACCGATAGAAAGCTGCTTTATTTCTGTGTCACTGACATAGGTTATTTTTTATGTACGCGGGCGAAGCCGCGGCCACAAGTTAGTATTAATTAAAATAGTTAGCAAAAACTCATATTAAAGGCAACTTAATAATATTTTAGCTTTAAATGAAATATTATAGTATCTTCATAGTGTGTGTCGGTTTTAATTTTGATTTTGTTGATTCACAAACAACATAAATTAAGTTTTTACAGTAATTAAGTAGGTTCCTATGTATTTGTATGTCATACATTAAAAAGCTGAAAATAAAATTACAAATTCAAGTTAATTTTAAAATTACAGGCAATCCCATGCTGGTCAATTTGTCATATCCTTCTGAAGTGATAATTTTTATCTTGAAATCCGTATCCGCTAGGAAGTGACAATAATGTATAAATCTGGCTGCAAATTTTTGCTCGAATAAATGATTAAAATGTCAAAACACAACACGTAATGCCCGGACAAGGTGCCTCGTAGCTCGGGAATCGCAGGACGATTTCAGCTTACAGGTCTGACCTGCGGACGACGAGCAATAGGTAGCTCGCCGTTCGCCTGTTTACACACGCAGAGATGTCAGCAAAACTGAAGCGGCCTAGTAGGGTCGATGCCTCGTAGGGCTGCGGGAACGTTAGAAAGAGTGACCGTGACCCTAGAAAGAGTGGGTTTTAGTCAGTAAAAGTCTGACACACCCTCTCGTTCTCCCCTAGAGAGAGAAGTCATAGAATGATTTTCCACCAAATAACGGCGCCTATTACCTCACGCCTTCACTGTAAATAAAATTGAGATCGTATATAATTTTTCTACGTAGGATTTCTTATATATGCTAACATCCATTGCATTATCAAATATCATACAGAATACTGAAAAGAGCTCCTTGCTCAGTGGAGTTATTTCTCGTTGGAAAATCGATCTCCGCCCGGAACGTCATCTCAAAAGTAGGGCAGACTCAATACCATCCTGCATCAATATTTCCATGATAAAATTTAATACAGAACTCTGTATTTATATTTTATACTTACATATTGTAGAATAAAAGTCACCAACCGCGTCTGCCTATTTGTATGTTCATGATAAACTACTGAAATGATTTTGACGCGAATTTTGTCAATAGACAGAGTGATTCCTGAGGTAGGTTTGAGTATATAATATTTGCATAATATAATGGTATTACTGGCAAAGTGCTAGTCGGACTTGCGCACGAAGGGTTCCGTACAGTCCGTGCCTAAAAACGGCAAAAAAAAATGACGTTTGTTGTATGAGAGCCCCACTTAAATATTTATTTGTTGTTATAGCGGCAACAGAATTATATCATCTGCGAAAACTTTAACTGTCTAGCTAACACGCTTCATGAGATGCAGCCAGGTGACAGATAGACGGACAGCGGAGTTTTTGCAATAGGGCCGCGTTTCTACCCTTTGTGTGTGGAACCCTAAAAAGCCGAGTATTTTTAAGTTACACCCCAGTACGAAATTAGGGCGAGATGATAGTAATATTAGAAAGCTGAAGAGTTTGTTTGTGTGTTTGAAAGTGTTAATCTCATAAAGTAAAAATTGACATTAAAAAAATAGTGTTGTTATCGAGGATCGATATAGGCTATATAACATCACGCTACGACCCACGAGAGCGGAGCAGTAACTATAATATTACAGTATTCATTCAACACTAAATAATTCTGACCCAGTTCTTACCATACATATTTTAGCAAGCACACAATTTGCCAAAACCTGACTCGAAAGCTCACAACAGGGCTAATTGAACACAAACACAGCCGTTGTCTGAAATATTACAACTGAAGAGAACACCCAAGACGTCAAATTAGCAATTTCAAATCATAGCAACTGGCTGAAAGTGCTTCAACTTCAACGTGCAACATATAGAAATAATGACAGCGTTAGCCGTAGATAATGCCGTCCGGCAATACCTTGGTCAAATACTGGGCCAGGCACGGAATTTAATTTATTAATTTATTGTTTATTTATTTATTATATCCTTTACTGTACACCAATATAAAAAGAAACTAAACTAAAACACATTCGAACATACAATGGGCGGCCTTATCGCATTCCGCGATCTCTTCCAGGCAACCTATTACCTGTTTATTTATTTATTTATTAAAACTTCATGAAACACAATTACAAAGACGGGCTTAAGACGGCCTTAGGCATTCTCTACCAGTCTACCTAGGGTGGTGAAGAGAAAATCTGGCAGGTGCATAAAAATATAAAAGATAATTAGGAAAACAAGGGCTCCAAAATACGTATATATACAAAATAAACATACATATATAACTTAAAAAAATATAATAATAACATAATTAAATAAAAATTTGCTGGTTGGGTCCCTAAGGTCTTGCTGACAAGTTTGAATGGCTTCTGAATAACAAAAAGTCATATTATACTAGTGATCCCAACAGACGTTGTCCTGTCCATAAGTTGGTTTTTTCTTATAAAAAATTGAGAACACGATTGCAGCGCCACCTACTAAGTTCAGTTGTACACACAAAATTTCATCCAAATCGGTCAATCGTTTATGAGGAGTTAGGTGACAATCACACGTCCAGAAGAATTATATACCAGTATACCTAAAAAGACACTTCATGTTTATTGCCATCGAATATTACATGGAACTGGTAATATCACCGCTTCGCTAAACTAAACAGCAACTCCATCCAATATACCGAACGGCCTGGGGCGAATTTGTAACTTAATATTGGACCGCCAATATCAGAATATTCACTAATTCATTATCAGAATCTGCAATATGTATGCGCTGTAGTAGAAATTGGAGCATCCGATGGAGAATATACCTAAAGCCAGAGCCACTTGCACGTAACCAGCTTCAGAAAGCGGCTTCATCCACGTGAATCTTTGTTATTGTGGACGCAAAGTCGAAGACGGATAAATATGTCCATCCTTGGAGTTCAAGCTTCCTACATACCAAATTTCATCAAAATCGGTTCAGTAGTTTAACCGTGAAACTGTAACAGACAGACAGTCAGACATACAGGGTTACTTTATGGATTATTCGCTTCATTATGGTTTATTTGTCCAAGTAGTGGCTGCAACGAATACGCGTCCAGGGGGAAGATGTTCTGATGGGGTAATGAAGTGTGGAGGAGTTAGAATATGAATGTACACATTCTAATATTTCGTAGTATTTATTTGGCAACAAATGTAGCAAGTCAACCTTCTCGGCAAACTTCGCTGAGGTAGTCAATACTACAATAAAATTCTCAGCTCCATTTTTCCGAGATTGCGCCTGTTTCAATGATTCCACTTATTGTCCAGTTGCGTAGACACTTGAGATATAAAACCACCAATTTTACATCGCAATATCCACTAGGAATCAATTTGCGAATAATTAAAACAGCCACTGAACTTCATTCGAATAAATCCCGCCAAAAACTCAAATATTTCCACACTGCAGCGTAGTAGTGCGGAAACTCTGTTAAATTATATATGTGCTGGAGGCTCGAAGCGACACCCGCCATCATAGAAAACTCAATATAGATACCTCCCTTTTACCCGTTAACGTGAAAATATTCCCATCCCGATACGACCTGGTTCCCGTTACGGGGAAATTATTGATATTTGATATCACAATACTGCGATGGGATTACGTATTACTGAGAATAATTCTTGATATCTTCTAGCTGTTTGTGCATGAAAGTTAGACTTTGTTTCTTGGTTATAAATGTAGGCACCTTAGTGTTAAGTTACGAAGATTAATAGTCATATTTAGTCGCAAAGGGCGTTGGGTACCCTTGGTTAGATTTTCGAAATTGTAATAATCGGACCCCTAAAACACTGCTTCACCGGCTTCGCGAGATTAATTTGACAGCTTCCAGAGTTACTCTATTAGTAGAAATAATATGGGGTGAACTCGCAAACAATCTCATATTTTCCGTATCAGGTAATACAGCATCAATGAATTCAGAGAACAGTGTGTAAAGCCCTGCACCCGTCCATTGAAAAGGGAGAATCCTCCGATCAGACGGGTGTTTTGTCTGATTCAGTCAAATAATGAATAGAATAGCATTTATTCGACGCAAGCAATATAATGATGATCAAGTACTACACGCACGTGTACTTTGTGCAGAATCGATACAATCAATCTAATTCATAAGAAATTCGTCCAAAATAACAACAGGACATTTATGTCCAATATACGGAAACTGATCGTAAGTTTTTGCCCAAAACAACAACAACAAACGATAAATATAAGGCCCCCAACCTGTAAAAGGACGAAAGCACTTATGTGATTATTTTCTTTTCAGATCGTGAACGATGAGACGGCCGTAACGAAGCTAATTCATCGCGACACGTATTAAGCGAACAGGTGGGTCTGTGGGTCCGACAGGGTACCCTTGCGTAACACCTGCTTCTAAGAACAACTTATTTATGATCAAAGGCACGTTCGCATTCAGCTTCTTTTAAAATAGACTTTATTTTTTACTTAAAAAATACCTTTGTTGATATTAATGGAGGACTTTTGATAAAGTCCTGTCAAGGTTACCATTCTAGAATGTCGTTGAATTAATAAACGATTTGAGTTGTCGCATACCGCGTCACTGACGAATAGAGTGAAAAAGGACTTGGGAATGCGCACTTAGAGTAGCTAAGTCCCTTATTAGAATATTCGCTTCAAATGGCATCGCCACACATTGACGCAATTGAACTTGCATGCCCTTCTTTAAAACAAAGGGTCTAGTTAGACCGTCGCCTATCACCCATCAATACGGTATAAGGTCCAGAACCGAATGCATCAATAGGACCATACTGGCGAGTACAATAAACAATGGAGTGATTGTAATTCCGGATGGCACGTCTCGAGGAAGTTGTACTATGATGTCGCGCTGACGGCGGAATCCATACTTCTTGTAATCGTCGACGCATTCGGTAACCACCACAGTTAAAGGAAATAACTACCGTCCGATCATTTCTAATTGTTTTTGTGGTTTGTCATGGGAATATTTTCATTACTTGAATTGTTTTTGTTTTCTTTGTGGCGGGTATTTTACTATGTATATCTTTTTTTTTTTTTGCATGTTATATTATTTCATGGATATTGTTTTT
This sequence comes from Mythimna vitellina, assembly GCA_949316375.1. Classification (NCBI taxonomy): domain Eukaryota; kingdom Metazoa; phylum Arthropoda; class Insecta; order Lepidoptera; family Noctuidae; genus Mythimna; species Mythimna vitellina. The sequence goes on along the minus strand of OX438703.1, from coordinate 6,252,497 downwards.
GTATGTACTTATTTTCTTTTTACTGTTACACACGGTGTCACGGTTTCAACTCTCTTTTCGCAGCTATGCTGGAAGAGATTTCTATAAAAATAAACATCACACTTCTTCTTATGTTTTATTTTATGTATTCAGTTTAATAAAAAAAAACCCGTACTAAAATATACTTGCTAATATCTGAAACTACCAGCCGAATTGGAAAAAAAACTTTTTTTATGGGATAGCCAGATTCATGAAGAATAGTATAGACTTTCACGTTACGACCCACAGAAACAGAGCAGCAATAAAAAACGCGGGTAAAACCGCGGGTGACAGCTAGTGTTATATAAAATGTGTGAACTGAATTAAATAAGAGTAATGATTTAATTAACATAAGATGAGAATTTAATTCTTCGTTTAGGTGGACCGATGATCTTTGCTGGAACTGGTAGCTCGATGAGAATTGTCAAGAATAAGGACAAATGGCTCGTGATTAACGGGGCCTATGTCCAGCAGTGGGAAGAATCTTTAAATTAATTGATAAACCATCTAACTTTTATCTATTGTGGTCTGGTTTCCGCACTTAGTCCTTGGCGGACCATTGTGTGTGTGGCATGAATGCACCACCTTGCTTATTTCTAACTTGTGCATCGGGCAGGTTGTATAATGTCAAAACCTATAATTTAAGAAAATAAATCATAAACCTAATAAGTAAGCTATCAATTTGTTGTAAACTAAACACTTTATTTTTAGGTTTTAATAGGCATTTTCCTTGTTCTTGTTATGTCGGATTAAATTGACTCATCGAACAACTATTTGATAATTACAGGAACATAATTTAGATAGTTACATATTATAATTCTAATATTATATCGCCCTACTGCTTCATTAACAATGGTTCTATACTTTTAATATTATTATATGTATCACCCTACTGACAATGGTTCTCAACCCTGTTCAATTCATTAACACACATTTTGAAGTCGCGCCTCTAAAAATCACACGCGACATACGGGTTCAGTAACCCTAAACTGCTGACGGGTATAATGGAGCCGCTCACGCCTCCTAGCTCCACGACTCCACGACCACTTGAGTGCGTCCCAGATTTTTTTCTCCTTTCATAACACACTGGTCTTTCTATTAATTATTAATCATGCTGTGATGAAGTGTTCGTGTCGTTATTTATATATGTTGCAGAGACAGCAATTTGTAGGACATTTTATTAATGAAGATTGTTAAAACCGTAATTCATTATGTGTCGAAAGCATTTTTAAAGTGGCATAAATTTAACAACAGCATCATGTATGAGGTTGAGAATTCTGATTTTTTTTTAATTTTTAATTCACTTCACAAGTATTTTTAGCAACTGGTGATCGGACTCCTTTTAAGCAAAATAAAGCCTGTGTAAGGAGACTCTACTCTTCCATATCTTATCTAAATTACAACTAGGTAGGTTACTAGTTTTTTGTTTATGTTTTTTTTTTTTTCAAGTAATATACACTAAGACTAAAATACTGAATTATCTAAGTGTGCAGTTAGAGTTATTAATAGTGATTCAGTGAGCGAGTAAAGGTACGTTTGTGTCAAATTAAAGATTACGAATTCATTTTTAATGAACCATTATTGTTCCAACGCTATTTTAAATTCATAAGCTTCCCCAACACCTTAAAACTTGTACAACGGCAATGTTAACTTTTTACACCAGGTTACTTAAAATTTAACCCTCGAATTCACGCTAGCAAAGCTTTCGAGCGTGCCTTAACCCTAGCTTGCCACTTAGGATCTCTCAGACCTAGTTCCTGAGCATCGCGGCCTAATTCTCGCAGTGTTCTCAGCGTTTCCCGCCGACTCGTCTGTTGATTAGTTTAACAACCTCCTTTGTCATGTAAATCGAGAAATTCCGAACGTTTTGTAGTAAACTCGTATTATTTGTCTTTGACAGCTTGTTAGCTGCACCGACCGGGTTTATGTTTTATTTTCATTGTGTACTGTTTACATTTTGTCTTGATTGGGAATGTTTTACTCCTGAGAATATTTGGCAGAAGCTTTTTCAATCAGCCAAAATTCAGAGCATTTTCCGGAATTTCTTTCGTTTCCATTAATTAAATTTCAAATTCCTCCAACGTTCCTATTTACTGCTTCTGTCCTCACAAAAACTTTATTACATATGAAAATGCTAATAATCTGTCGACGTGTTGCCCGTCGGTTAAAGTCTGCAGATGGTGGAAGTGTGCCGAACTAGGACACGCTTTGAGAGTGAAACCGAGTACACTGCAGGCTATCCAATGCGGGTGCCGTCAGTCTCTTTGACGCGTGTTTACGTGATATCGAGTGGAACATTGCCCGTCTTGCTGCTATACGCAAATGTTCTTCATTTAAATTGTATGCTGATGCTCACATGTTTATTTCTTTGATTGTACCTGGAGATTCGCGGAACTATTACTTTAAGGGGGGGGGCTCAAATGTAGCCTGAGAAATTCAAACTTTTTTTCGTGAAGTTGTCATTCAATGAGGTAAAACGAACTGAGAGGGTTATATTGATTCCGTAAATAAATACGTATTATGCCTGCAAATCATGTTTTAATCAATATGTAACTTGACTCTTACCTGTAAAATGAAAAATACCTAAGAAAATTAAAAAAAAATCTGCTTCCCTAGCACACACCTTAACAAACACAGTTGGTCCGACAAACAAATTAAAGGATCATTTGTTACTTTTCCTTCTTAATGATACCAATTGTACCTACCTACTTGACAGATCGATGTCACATAAGTACTATTTAGTTGAATCACTTGCGATGTAGTCTCATTGAAAAGTTTAATCGGTTTTAAATCGATTCGCGCTGTTAGATTACCTTCACTCATTGAGCTTAATGGCTGTAGGTAGGTGTATAAAATACATCGATTAACTCTATTCAACAGCCTAATTACGTGTGGCTTCATTGAACGTGATACAATCAAATCTAAATTACTATATAAGGGAGCAGTGAATGAATTATTAAAGAGCCCTAAGTAATTATCGTTTTTACTGATAACTGAATGTGTTTGATGAGTGACAGGCTAAGTTTTTGTGATAAGAAATAATTTCTTAATTTAGTTTTATGGCTGTTTTTTTTAAATTTTACTGTGGCCTTTAAATATTACACGTAATCTAAAAAGTTAATTCGATTTTGCAGCTTAATCCTAGACATGATCTAAATGGTTAATTGCCTAACATCAATCATGAAATGAGCATGCCACATACATGTTATTGTTGGACGGCACAGTAAACAACTCTTTAACACGGTATGTATGACAGTTGTATTGTGGCAGTTCGTGTGGGGTAGGGGTGCGCCTTGTCCTTTATTATTTGTATAAAATATGCGTGATCACTTATACCTGTTGACCTAATTATATTTGCGGGAAGATGACGTCATGATGTTTAAGTTTAAAAATATTTGTGTCAACATTTGTAAGCGATGTGGGTGAATGAATATTTTAAATTGTTATGGGTATCTGACATACATGTCTTTGTTTATTTGAGATAGCCAAGCCCTTTGTTACTTCCTTGTGTGGCGTTATTTCAAACAGCATGGTTCAAATTCGTAACCATAATAATTTGAACAGTGACATAAATTAAATTCATCATCATTGTTCGACGGCACAGTTGCACACACTACGACCCACGAAAGCGGAGCAGATACTAAAGACACGGGTAAAACCGCGGGGGTCAGCTAGTAATTCTATACACACTGAAACAAAAAAATCGTAATAAAAACTCCTTCACGGGCTTGCGGACGGCGAGCAATGGGTGGCTCGTACTGTAAGTCGTCGACGGCCCGTACTGTTCCACGCGCGCCTCAGGTAGATGTCAGCAAATCGTACGGGTCCACGAAGGCAAAGAATAAACAGGAGTGGGTTTTTAGTCAGTAAAAGTCTGACACTATCTCTCGCTCCACCCACGAGCACGATTTGTCATAAGATGATTTTCCCACCCAATAAAGAAAAACCCTTAAAATAATTAAAACAATCTTAATTATGGCGTCAAAAAACTTCTTTACATCGCTGTCGAAGTGTCGACTAGTAATGTGTCCAAAAATCTGGTGGCATTGCCAGTCTTCTCGGCCTCGTCTCAAATAGTCAGTTCCTTTCTAAACATATCTTTCCATCCATCATGTCTTTGGTCTTCACCTCTCTACTCCTATTGCTGTTCGCAGTCATAGGTACAAAACATTCCTTACGCGCGATATTTTCGTCAAATACTCAACATTCGATTAAACTCGTCAACTTAAAACGATATTTACTAGTAATCAATTCGACAGAACTTCACTGCATTCAAAGGGTTGGTTTCCGGAAAACGGCGTCACAATAACAATATTGGAATAGGTAAATGTCGTTCTTTATGTTATTCTGGGAATTAGTAACCGGCTGACGTCACAGTATTCATACTCAAAGGAATTATAATATATGATCAAACGAACTACCAAGTGAAGTTCGATCATTATTATCATAATTGCTTCATTTGAAGATATGATTAGGGAAACTACGTTGTTATAATCATATCTGAAAAATGAAGCAATGAATTATAATTCCCAATTTTTCGGGTTCCGTACCTAAAGGGTAAAACGGGACAATATTACTAAGACTCCGCTGCCCGTCCATCTGTCTGTCCGTCTATCACCTAGCTGTATCTCATGAACCGTTATAGTTAAATAGTTGAAATTTTCACAAACGATTTATTTCTGTTGCCGCTATAACAAAAAATACTAAAAAGAACAGAATAAAATAAATATGTAAGGGGGCTCCCGTACCACAAACGTGATTTTTTGCCGTTTCTTGTAGAACCCTTCTTGCGCGAGTTCGAATCGCACTTAGTCGGTTTTCTTTTAAGTAGTTTTCCTCGAAATGTATTGCAATATCGATTATTCCAAATATACACCGCTGCTTGTAGAGGAGTTAAAATTTAGGCTATTTTAAATGGGGTCACAGGTCGCCAGGTAATATCCGAATCTGGGACGTCGACTGTGGGAACCTTTGACCTAATTGCGGCACCAAAAAGGTAATAACTATTAATATGATATAAGTTGGGCGCCGCTTTTCAAGCTTATGTTTAAAGATATAAAGCATCTAATAGTTTTGCTTTTTCTTTTTTATCAGTGTCCTTTTATTTGGCTACATCATATTATTTATAGACTAGAGGCAATGCGCCACCGGTATATGGTGGACACAACCAACACATAACACACAACACATTCATTTTGCGTACAGCTAAGGAGTGGATTTCCTTGTCGGAATCTGTGTTTCCTGATGGCTACAACCCGGGAATCTTTAAGTCAAGAGTGAATAGGTTACTTCTATATAAGCGCGCTCCATCGTCGACCACATCGTCGCTTTCCATTAGGTGAGATAGCGGTCAAGCGCGAACCTATCAAGAACAAAAAAAAGAGATTCTGCAAAATCATAACTTTATTTTGTCAGAATCACAAGAAGAGGATTCGTTTAAATTATCTAAAACGAGTTTGATTTGACGTAATAGTAAACTATTTCAATTATAGCATCTTATCTTTGTGGTGTGGTTTCCACACTCAGTCCTAGATGGACTATTGTGCCTGGGCCATAGCGCGGCCTTTATTCCAACCATCCCACCTTTCACCAAAAGCCCGACCGTCCGGTAACCGTCCGGACGGACCGAGCCCAAGTCTTCGACGGCGCGTACTGTTCCACGCGCGCTTTAAGGAGATGTCAGCAACTGTAGGGGCCCAGAAGGGTCGAAACCTACTTATTTTTAACTTTGTACCCTTGACGTACAACTTGTATGTACACAAGTCGGAGCCGTTGGCCGTCTGGGCCACCAAATGCTACTTGTTTCTATTATCAAATTCAAATTACAATGGAGAACAAACCAGGATATGTGTCTAGTCCCATCACCTTTGATCACTACTCAATGTATATCAATTGTCCGGACAAGTTCACGCGCATACGACCACACTCAAAACACAATCATGGGCTTTAAATTGGTGCCGTTTATTAAACACTAGCTTTTTCTCGTGACCTGTCTACAACCTACAGAAACCGTGTATTCTTCTGGGTAAAAAATAGTACCTAATCTATGGCACTCTGTGCTAACATAACTATTTGTTAATCCATGAATTTTCACGATTTAATCAAGCTCTACATTAGACCGACGCACACGTGTAACACGCCAGCCCCCCTAGCCAAGTTACAACCGTTTTGTGTCGTATTCCGTTCTCCAATCGGTAACGCCTCGGTGTTAGCAATTGTAGAAAACGATAAGTTGGTAGCCATGTTGTTTGCGCCTGAGTCAGCCGCTCGTTCTGCAATGTCGTTCTGCAATAACAAAGGATGTAGCGTTGAACATTGTAGAAACGACAACAATTCATTCTATCATTTTGAACGATGTGAACTTGGCTACGAATTTTGTATTCGTTTGTTCTGACCACGTGACTTAACGTTGAGATGATGTCATTCCCATACATTTGATTAGTTTTCGACTAGCGTTAACGGTTGCAGATTATCAACTTGGCTAGGGGTGCTGATTTGTACGTAGAACGTTGTCGCGTGGCGTGTATCAAGTGTAGCTCTACAAGTCTAGTTTCCATATAAAATGTATAGAGACCGACGCGCCCAGATCGGCGTGTGTGGCACACGTGTGCGCAGTGTAGTTCTAGCTTTAGTATCAAATCAGTAACTCTAGAACTACCATTTTCTTACTTGCTTCTTTCTGCCAGAGACTATACCCGTTTGAAAGTAGAAAATTATCCCAAGGGAATATACCCCCAGGACAAAAACCTTATCCTCAGTCCAATTCCAGGATATTTTCTCCCCTTATGCAGGATTTCATCTAAATCCGTTTAGTCGTTTGAGCGTGAGAAGTAAAAAACATTGTAAGGATGTGTATTGTGCTTGTATATTTTTTTCTACTATCTATCGCCTTTATTTTTTAACAATAATTAGAAGATAAAGGCGACAGTTGTGACGCGAGATTTTTACAAATTAAAATACAATTTGATTTTTTTTTTGTCACACTGTCAACAAACTCCTTCGAAACGGCTTGACCGATTTTTATGTTTTTTTTTTTTTGTGTATATTTAATTATTTGGTAGGTCTGAGAATAGGCCGTATACAATTATTTACTCTCCTACTCCCACACACCCCCATTTTTTTACTTCAACTAGTAATATTACAGTTAAAAGTTAAAACCAAGACGTGCAGAGAGTCAAAAAATATATTAATGATATTTTTTTTGTTACAATCCGAATAGATAACTATAAAAAATATAACGCGAATTAAACAGAGCATGAAACAGCAATGAAAGAAAAAAAAACAATTCACAGATTGTTATTTTTCTACAAATACTTCAAGTTAAAGGGTAACTAAAATATTAGTTTAGATTTTACCTAGACAGACGAAGTTATATCGAAGTTAATTCAATTTTCATAAATGGTTTCTCTCCTGAAGCCTGAGTGTTTACGTAACCTAGTTTAGCTTCAGCCAAGCTCCTTTCGAGAATCCCGGGACTACAGTCGCCTCTAACCTAATTGGGTAACACAGCCTTGCTGCAGTTGAAAAAAATTGGTATTATCGTATGTTTGGCGAGAGGGGGGCAGGCACGGGCTTTTGGTCAAAGAGTAATGGGTTGAACTTCATCCGGCCGTCCGGTAACCGTCCCGACCGAGCCCCGAGTCATTGACGGCACTCAATGTTTATAAAGAGATGTCAGCAAAACCGCAGGGACCTAGCAGGCCCGATGCCCGTTAAGGCTACGGGAAATTTCTGCAAAGGAAACACGTGGTTCAAGAACGCAAAGAGCAACTGAAGGTCACATGTCAAAAATCCGTCATGGCCTCTTGCTTCACTCTATATAGGGTTAAGCCATTAGATGACTGCCCGAAAACGAACAGCCTCCGAAAAAAAAATTGTTTTTATTATTGTCCAACATTTTGTAGTAAACAATAAATAACACTTAAAATAAATCTTTTTCTGATAACAGCATCAAAATTGGTTATTAAATGAAACGGCAATTAGCATTTCAAATAGGTAGGTATTGGAATGATAAAGAGTGAGGGCGAGGTCGAAATATCGCTCTATCTCTTTTGTACGCACGTAACTAAATAGTAGTGACGTCATATTTCAGTTTGTACATCCTTTTTTTGTTACTTGACAGTTTCGCCTTCCATCAAATTTGATAGTTTTTCTTTGTTAATTATGACATATTTATTTTGCGGCTTTTTATAAAAGTTATTTTTAAATTAAATAAAACCGGTCAAATGCGAGGCGGACACACGCACGAAGGGAAAAAATTAAATCAAGCATGTTCGTTGTATGGGAGCTCCGTCAAATATTTATTTCATTCTGTTTTTTAGTATTTGTTGTTATAGCGGTAACAAAAATACACCATCTGTGAAAATTTCAACTGTCTTACTATCACGGTTTATGAGATAGACGGTTCGACAGACAGACGGACGGACAATAGAGTTTCAGTAGTTCATAGGGTTCCGTTTAACCTTTTGGGTACAGAACCCTAGTAATAGTCAAGCACCCTATTAGCCCAGCTTGCGACCTGGGCGTCCATCGGCTTAATTACGTCGCGGTCTGAGAAATCCATTTGGCTTGCATACCAAGTTACATTAAATTATCACAACACATGTTAATTCAACTTAATAGCCAAACAAACGCTCTTGCAATAGATTTATGACCTATTAAACTTTTAATAGGGCCACATGAGAGCCCAGCTAACCAGCAACCGGACGGTTTACGTTTCGTAATCGTTTACTGCCGACTTAACGTCCCGTAACCGGTAGTTATGACAGCCGGTCCGGCGTTAAGGTTAGCATTATCAGCAATAATTAAATAGTGCCTACCTTCGTCAGGGTAGGCAGAATGTTGCGCTTCGTAATTTCTTGCCAAAGGCTAAATTTGCTTGGTATTCGTATCTTGAGTTACCTATATCAAAAAGTCCGCTAAGCTTTTAGCATAGCACAGTATAGTCGGCCTTATAATTTTCCAACTGCTGGGACTCAGGCCTCCTCTCTAGGAGAGGGTATGGGCCGTAACGCACCACTCGGGCCTAGTGCGGGTTGGTGGGTTGGTGGATTTCACATGTCTTCAAATTTTTGGTTTTAGGACATGGGCATGGGCATGCCTCACGATGTTTACCTTCACCATTTTGAGAACAGTGGTGATGAAATAAATTACACAAAGTAATGCGCCTGGCTGGGTTTGAACCCGCAGCCTACAACTCGTAAGTCGGGGCTAGCACTGCTCCTAAGCTAAGCTTTTACTCAACTGTATTGTGGTCGGGTTTCAGTCAAACTATCAGTATTAGGATATCAGCGCGTCGCGCGAATTATCAAAATGTCAGTCAGTAAAAAAAAAAAACAAGCTAAGTTGCGTGATCTCTGTTTTATATACCTACAGAGTGACATATTCGCACTAGCGAAAAATCTCTTTATATAAAGATTTAAAAAAAAAAGCGTTAATCTTTAGAAACTCCATGGACACTCATCCGTCGCCGACTTGGGCTCGGGTCCGGACCGAGCCTAGGTTACTGGACGGTCGGACGGCGAGCTACCCATTGCTCGCTGTCTGCAAGCCCGCACGACCCCATTATGGGTAGGAAAAGGCTAGGCAGACAGTTGTAGAAGTATTCAATCGTCTCGTCTAACCGTTTTAGCACAAGGTTGTCTGCTTTCTATTCTAATGTAGTAAAATCATCAACCAACGAAGCTTTGAAATAAAGTTATTAATGGTTGACCAAATGAAGATCAAAAGCCACGTAGGTTTTTAATTGCATTGCCCTATTTCATACATCCGTTAATCGACCTTAGTATCTCGACTCTCTAAAGACATTTCATTGATGTGTACACGTTCACATTGTCTTAATTTTACAAAGCTTTCCAAGTATACATTCATAGACATGTAGAATTTCAGATAGAAACTTAACGCAAGCCAAATATGGCGCATGGAAGAGCTTGCTAAGAGCCTGGTGCCGTCGTCTAGTGCATTGTCTCGGAGCCAGCCAGACAATAGATCCCTCAGACTCAGCCCATCGGAACCCGCCTTTCATTTAGACCTAGACTGGAATAATTTAACTGTTTCGAAATCGTTTTACTGAAAACAAACAAAAACAACTTACTTTACTCTCGTATTTATATTTTAACAATGGATCCATTTGGCATTGTTGGAAATATGAAAACTATCTTCTTATTGTATTTTTAAATAGAAATATTATTTTGGAAAATATCAGCAAAATTTGGTAGTAGTATGTATAAAAGTCGGTCCAAAATACCTATTTGTACTCTTGTATTTATATTTTAACAATGGATCCATTTGGCATTGTTGGAAATCTGAAAACTATCTTCTTATTGTAATTTTAAATAGAAATATTATTTTGGAAAATATCTGCAAAATTTGGTAGTAGTATGTATAAAAGTCGGTCCTACCTACCTATTTGTACTCTTGTATTTATATTTTAACAATGGATCCATTTGGCATTGTTGGGAATTTGAAAACGGTCTTCTTACTAGAATTTTAAATAATAATATTTTTGGAAAAATATCTACAATAGTTAGTCGGTCTTACCTATCTATTTGTATTCTGGTATTTATATGTTAACAATAAATTGAAATATTTTTATAGAAGCTATTAGTATAAAAGTCGATTCTACTTACCTATTTGTATTTTAACAATCTATCTAGTATATAGTAGTAGTGATATCCGCAGGAGAACCAAGGATACTGCTGACATAGCACGAAGAATCGTGGCAATTGCAGGGCACATTGCTCGCAGAACAGATGGCCGTTGAGGCCGAAAGGTTCTGGAGTGGCGACCGCGTACCGGAAGGCCTTCTACAAGGTAGACCGATAACCAGGCCATCGGTTCACCTTGTAGGTTGCGGGAATCCGATGGATGCAGACGCACAGGACCGTTCATTGTGGTGACACTTGGGGGAGGACTATGTCCAACAGTGGACGTCTTTTGGTTGAAATGATAAATGGATCTAGTTGGAATTGTAGGAAATCTGAAAACTGTCTTATTATAATTTTAAACAATCAATATTTTTGGGAAAATATCTACTACGCACAAAAGTTGGTCCTACCTACGTATTTGCGAGAAGCAAATACGATTTTACGAGGAAACTGACGAAATTCCGTAGATTGTTTGAATAACTCTGTAAATGCTAACGGTACGAAAACATGGCTACCTACGTATTCAATTACTCTATATATAACATTATAACTGAATTATTCTTAATGTTGTAAGAAACTCGAGTCTTTTAGTCTTCATTTCGATACTTGAGTAGATTTTCAAGACTAGGACTCGTTAGTCACATGAGTCCGAGTTTTTTGAGCCTTCTGAGTCCTTTCGAGTCTTTTAAGTTCTTTGAGCTAGACTGAGTCATGAACTGGAGTTGGTATATAAAAGATAATACTAGGCGATTTTATATCGTCATCCATATTTATTTACATGTTAAAAATAAATCGCACAATAGCATTAAACGCAAAAGAATCTAATCAAAAGTAACCTGAACATTGACGATTTGCTGAATCAAAATGCGAGTTAAAAAGACTACATAGAATTATAAACACACAATATCGTCTACATAATAAATAAATATTTCGGAACAATTTACACAGTTCCATCTAGCCAAAACCACAGAATTATATTATTTATAAAATTCTTCAAATCGTAATAACGCCGAAAAAGATTGGGTAATAAACTATAAGGCTTCAAAGTTCCTGTCTTCGTGGCTCAATATACAAAAAAAATATAATATGTATATAAATATATAATATATAAATAATATTAATATATATATTAGTTACGTACCTAATAAATTAGATTTAGAGGACTCAATCTTTGAGTTCTTTTGGCATTACTCAAGTCTTTTTACAAAAGACTCTAAATTCTGAAGGACTTGAGCTCTAAGTTTTATTTATAAAACTCGAGTCTTCAAAAATTGCTCAAGTTTTACTAAATTAGACTCCAAGAGTCCAGTTTCTTACAACATTAATTGTTCTTCCGCAAACTTTTTGTTTTCGTTATTCGATCGCGTAATTCTACTATCCTTAATCTTCCTACTTATAATCTTACAAGCAATACAAGCAACCCGTCCCAGGTTCGGTTTTTGCGTTATAAATATTTGAAATTCTCGGTTTTCTTACTTATTTACCTTACCTATTATATATATAACCTAAACCTTCCTCATGAATCACTTGAGTTTATTGCGAAAAGAGAGATATACAGACTGACGAGACAAGAGAATTTGATGTAAGGATAAATGTGACAGCCTGGATATTTGGATGACTATTAATCACTCAAATATAAACACTAAGTTTTATCCAAATCAGTCAAGCCTTTTAGGAAGAGTTAGATGACAAACGCACGTACAGGAGAATTATATATAATGGACTAATTTTTAATTCGTACAAATTCTTAAAGGGCTTATTAGAAAAACTCAATAAATAATATTTATAAACAGTAAAGTTATTAGTGTTTGTTTATATCCCAAAATGACGATCAAAATGGAAACACAGTTGCAACAAAAGAGCAATTGTTATGAATGATTGCTCTATCATGAATTTACCAATTATAATAAGCTAGCTGACTCGGCGAACTTCGTACCGCCTAATAGTGTGATAAATGAAGAACCGCTCGACCGATTTTGTGCAAACTTCACATAAACCATTTACTAAATAGTCAGAACAAAGCCTAAACATTTGGTTTGGATAGGTGAGCCCGTTCTTGAGTAATAAAATTACAACGAAAAGTGGCATTGTTTTATACATATATAGATTTTCGTGCACTTTTGATTACAAAAATATTATCAGTAACGGGTCCGGATAGAGCCCCATTTATTTTGTACTAATAAAAAATAGGGGTGTATAAAAATATTGACCAATTTTGATGAAACTTTGTGTATACATGTATATATATTTGAGTAGGTATCTGTATAGTTTGAAAATAAAATTGCGCCCGGTAGGTGGCGCTGCAATCGGGTTTTTTCTGACAACGGTCAGCTTCCAGGTAGAACAACAACATCATTATTAGTATGAATTCAGATCCCATACCAGCAATGGCAGGCGATTGCCTCCTTCTGCGAAGCAGTAATGCTAGCAAAGGAGGCGGCCGATCGCATGAGGCAACGGTCCTTACGCCCTGTCCGCCGCCGGGATTCTGATCCCGATTTCCGGCCGCCGTAGGCGCGGGCTTGCGGACGGCGAGCAATGGGTAGCCCGCCGTCCGACCGTCCGGACAGAGCCCAAGTGGTCGACGGCGCGTATTGTTCCACGCGCGCCTCAGGGAAATGTCAGCAAATCGTAGGGGCCCAGCAGGGTCGAAGCCTACTGGGGCCATGGATAGTGTGAAAACGAAACCCGGGGCCCTGGGACGAAGGCAACGAAGGAACAGGAGTGGGTTTTTAGTCAGTAAAAGTCTGACACTATCTCTCGCCCCGCCCAAGAGCGTGATTTGTCATAAGATGATGTCATTTTCCCACCCAATAAAAAAAAAACCCATACCAGCAACCAAAAACAATCTTTCCATATACCAAGTCCTTACAGCCTCCGTCTATTATTATCGTGGTTTCGTTCACCGCACACTAAGTAATGTTTTCTCGCAGAGGGAAGCCTTTGTGCCACAATCGTGGGCCCATTCAAGCCGCGCCTTTTTCTCTCCTATTCATCCCTCAGCCTTCACTCTGTCATTACTACGCATGTCACAGATTAAAAAGATGTATTGTGCGACGAATCCGCACATGTCTGTAATCAGAACGTCGAAATAAGCTTATGAAATGATGAAGGAAAAACGTTATTTACGTTTTGAATTTCTTTACAGAAATTGAACCTTAGGGTAATCGATAGAGCCTACCGGAAAGATTCAAGCCTGAGTCGACGGCGCGTTGTGGTCCACGCTTACCTTAAAGAGATTATCAGCAAAATGGACTGGGCCTACTAGAGCCGGTGCCTGCTTAGGCGGGTGCCTGCTAGGGCTGCGGGATTGTACGAAAGAGTTACCGTGGCCTTGAAATAGTGATGCAACGGAAGTGTCTTAACGGAAGCGGAAACGGAAACAGATGTAAAAAGTATATCTTTGCGGAATAAAGAAACTCGTTGCGACACGTTTGTGTACCTATTGTGTACCTAATTCTTAGGTAAAATTAGTCAGCCGGGCCGAAGTCTACTGGGGCCATGGGTTTACTTCCGAAAGAAACTCGTGGTCCTGGAACACAAAGGGCAACTGAAAGATCACTTTTTAGTCACTAACAGTCAGACGCTCTCTCTCGCTGCACTCGGGCGCGGGATAAACCATTTGATGGTTCTCCATGACAAAAAAATTTTGAAAGAAAAGTCAAAAACATCCGAACCAAAAACGTAAGTAACCCTGTAGTCATCGCGTAGTTTTACTACCCCGACAATAATGTCTCATGTACACATCATTCTTACAAGAAATGCGTGACACGTTAAAAAACTAACATCAAGGTGTATTAACATCTGCCCGTAAAAAAACTAACAGGCAGAGTGAATGAATGATGAATCAACTCTGTCCATTTATCATGATACCGGAACATTTTTTTCTCTATAATTATAGATTGGTGTTATGTGTTAAAATGACTATCGTTAAGTTTTTAGCTACCGTAGTGTTTCGTTTTAATAGGCACAATTCATCATAGTGATGCTTAATCAGTGCTTTTTTTGGGTTCCGTACCCAAAGGGCAATGACCGGTCCGTCTGTCCGTCACCAGGCTGTATCTCATGAATCGTGATAGCTAGGCAGTTGAAAATTTCAAAGATGATGTATTTATATTGCCGTTATAACTACAAAAATCATCATCATCTTCCTGCCCTTGTCCCATCTTATTTGGGGTCGGCGCAACACGTTTTTGTCTTCCATTCTATCCTGTATATTATATGTATTATAACTACAAATACTAAACAGAATTAAATTTAAATAGGGGTAGGGGTGATAATTATGCCGTTTTTTGCTTGATAACGGCAACAGGTAGACGCTTGAAATATTCACAGAATATTAAGTATTTGTGTTGTAAAAATAAATAATTAAATTTAAATAAAATATATGTATATTTAAGGAGGTGGATACCAAACAACAAACGTTTTTTTGCCTATATAATGTTTAATATTGTACAGATAATGGTACGGAACCCTTCCTGCGCTAGTCCGACTTAGCCGGTTTTATTTTATAATCCGATGATCATTAGTTAACACACTTCCTGAAACGAAAACGATTTGTTGACCGCGTTGAGCGATTCGTTGTTGCACTGCATGTCGCGGTTTCGATTTCCCTTCGGAAAAAAATATTTGTATGGCTTACAGATTTTTTCCAAATCTGGGTGTCTTGTATATGTGAGTTTACAAGTTTGTGAACGCACCCACGATACAGAAGTAAAGGTAAAACTACACAGCGCACACATGTGTCACACACGCAGATCTGGGCGCGTCGGTCTCTATACGTTTTATATGGAAACTAGACTTGTAGAGCTACATTTGATCCACGCTTGGCCGGAATTACCTAATGGCTAAATGGGCTGCAGTCCAGGGCCACATGGATATAAAGGACCCAGGCTGACACCTCATTGAAAATAATCTACAAGACTGTTTAATCTAATTAAAAGAACGTTATGGAACAAATGAAGTAACTGTTTAATCATTGATATCGCTGCTAATACGGCAGGTTAAAGGTTTACTAGCGCTTAACGTTGGTGTTCAAGTTCAGCTTGTGTTTAAATTATAGGTACTATACAACGTCTTTCAAGTTAGCCATACTAACTCATAACTAGCTGAAGGTTACTCAGGTAATGGGACGACATTTGTGCAGTGATCGATTGTTGTCGAAAAGGTACACTTTAGGAAAAATATAAAACTGATTTTTGACAAAATACCAATTACTTTGATTTAGGTGGGCCTCCTAATAGTGTTAGTTCAGAGCCTAACTATTTCACGATCCGCCCCTAGATCCACGCCACGCGACGTCGTTCTACGTACAAATCAGGCGTGTTACACGTATGCGTCGGTCTAACGTAGTTTTAGCTTAATTCCTACTGTTGAGCAAGAGAGGTTGAAAAAGATCTATTTTTTTCTGGTTTGTGGTATAAATATTGAGTTTTATTGCCTAGCCTTCGTGGCTTTCCTCAAAAGCCGTAAGAGTTTTATTGTGCCAGACTGGGTTACTTACCAAGGAATTGCTAACATCACGAAACTCTCGTCGAGCCATTCCCATGTTCCGCTACAGAATTTTTTATTCACATTATTAATAATAATTCTTTATTGGCATAATAATGGTACAATTTATGAATCCTTTGACTCCCAAACTAGGTGGACCTGTATGTCAGGAGTCAACGCCCTCCCAAATTTATTTTGACCAATTTTATGTAGGTACATTTTTTAAAGTATGTATTAGAAAAATGAAATAATTAAAATATGTATGTATTATACTAAAGCTAACTGTACATATAATACAAATACACAAAATACACTCAGGCATCGAAGTACTCCTCCAGATCGCTGTATTACATGTACATAGTTAGATTTAGTATAATACATAGTATGTAGTATGGCCAACATCGTTGTAAGGATGGCGACGCATTGTCACCAACTTAATGGTAGCGAAAATGTAAAAACAAACAACGCGACTCCATTTTTGACACACTTTGAAAATTTTGTTAAAAAATATATTAATAAAACCCCTAAATATTCATAGTTAATATTTAAGTTCCCACTATAACTATACAAATAAATTGTTAGAATAGAACAGAAAAAAAAATAGGTACTAAAGTTAATTCGTTTATTTAAAATTAAGTAATTATTTTTGTTTGATCAAAAATCTGAAACGACATCTAAGACACTATATAGAAACTAGAATTCAAAATCCTGCAACGCGGTATTAGAGTTCTCCGCACGATTGGAACATATATAACAACCCGAAATCAACAATCGAGCCGGTACCCAAACCAGACACCCGTCTGGCCGGAGGGTGCTCCCTTTTCAACGGAGGTCTGCGGGACCTTACACTCTGTTCCGCATACTTCTAAAAATCAATCGTTAATGCAAGACCGAGGGCGTTATTTCAATGTTAAAATAACACTACAAAGCCTAAAGTCATGGGTTAAATGCTTTATTCAATCTGCGGCCGCCAACGCAATTGTTTCTATTCGTTTATAACGGCCACCCTTGCTGCCACTGAATCTATATATTCTAGTCCTTAATACCTTTAACTAAAGCCTAATCAAACTCCCAAGAAATTTTGCAAGCATTCCAACGTACAAGGATGTCAGAATAATCAGCAATTTCTATGTGTGGGTCCTTGAGTGGACGTTAATGCGTATAGCTTCGGGTCATACGACAATTTTTCTAGATTAGAATAAACGAGCTCTTAGACTGACTGTGACACAGATATAGGATTACTAAAAGTGAACGTCCCTAATCCAGAACAACGTAAAGAATGGAAATAGCAAAACTAGGATAACGAAATTAGGACTGTGAGCTGAAAACAAGGTTTTGTTTTGATCCAATTCCTATATGCTTTACATAATTTTCATGGTTCGTTGGTCTCTTACGGGCGACTGCTGAGCGTGAGCGAAAAGTGCTATTCAGTTTTCCATTAGGAATTACTTTGTAGCAACCCTGAGTTTGGAAGTTGCTGGTGTGACCCCCGTACAACAACAAACCCCCAAACACGTAAAGCCATTGGTCCCGCGCCTGATCTCTTTTCGGTCGTGTCGGATTGCCGTCCCAAAGGACAATGAGAGTAAAGCAACAGAGAGTATACGAATATCTGTGTTTGCGCAAGCACTTATGTTATATTGTTTCGACTGGCCTGTTGGTCTAGTGGTTAGTGGCCCTAACTGCTATGCCGGAAGTCGTGGGTTCGATTCCCACCCGGGACAAATGTTTGTGTGAAGAGCACGATCATTTTTCCTGTGTCTGGGTGTAATTTATTTATAATATGTATGTATTTAGAAATATATAAGTATGTTTATCAGTTGTCTAGTACTCATAACACAAGCTCTGCTTAGCTTGGGACTAGACGGCGTTGTGTGATAGTTGTGGGAAAAAAAAAGAAACATAATCACCTGCATATTTAGCTGATCTCTGTTAATATGGGCCACCGTGGTCGAAATTCGGTTAGGAGGTTTATTATTGACATCTGTGGCAAATTTGAATTGAACGTAAAGCAAATACATATGTATTTTATGTAACAGCTAGCTTGAGTTCCCGACACTACGTCGAGACACATGTCCTTAGATATTATTATCTTTCCCGGCGTTGACCCCCGAGAATACCAAGATCACTAAATTAGTCACATAATATCACCGTACTCGTATTTCTCAGCTGATAGTAATTGATTGATGTATCAAAAGCTTTATTTTATTTCAAATAAAACATTTACAGGTACTTTTGAAATGTCAGGAAGTCAGAAAAATTATGCTAATTGCACATTCCAAAGCGTAGATCTCTATGGAGAAGATTGATTTATTTCTTTTCTGGACATTCTTTTCAATCATGTTATGTATTACAAATATCTCGGTTACATGTTTCTTGTTACCATTTTGTGAGAACAGTGTTTGACAGCCCTGTTGGACTAGTGGTTAGTGGCCCTGACTGCTGTGCCGGAGGTCATGGGTTCGATTCCTACCCAGGACAAATGTTTCAGCGACTGTCGCAACCCAGTGCTGGGCACGCCATAATCATGGCGGTAATTCCCCTCTTTGAGGAGTGGCTGGAAAGGCAACACGGCGTCCTTACCTTCCGCATGACGCAGGTCCTTACCGGACATGGTAAGTTCGGGAGGTTTCTGCACCGGATTCGTGCGGAAACGACGCCCGGGTGTCGCCACTGTGTGGACCGCCCGGAGGACACGGTAGAGCACACGGTGGAGGTGTGCCCCGCTTGGGCAGAGCAACGCCGTGTCCTCGTGGGGGCGATTGGCGGCGGCGATCTCTCGCGCCGGGCCTTGGTTCAGGCCATGCTCCGGAGCGAGGAGGAGTGGCAGGCGGTCGCCTCCTTCTGCGAAGCAGTAATGCTAGCAAAGGAGGCGGCCGATCGCGTGAGGCAGCGGTCTTCACGCCCCAACCGCCGCCGGGACTCCGATCCCGATTACCGGCCACCGTAGGCGCGGGCTCGCGGACGGCGAGCAATGGGTGGCTCGCCGTCCGACCGTCCGGTAACCGTCCGGACCGAGCCCAAGTTACCGACGGCGCGTATTGTTCCACGCGCACCTCAAGGAGATGTCAGCAACTGTAGGGGCCCAGCAGGGTCGAAGCCTACTGGGGCCAAGGGTCTGATTCTGAAAGGAAGACTCGGCCCTGGTACGAAAGGCAACGAAGGAACAGGAGTGGGTTTTTAGTCAGTAAAAGTCTGACACTATCTCCCGCCCCGCCCAAGAGCGGGGGATGTCATAAGATGATTTTCCCAACGGGAAAAAAAAAAAAAAAAAAACCCAGGACAAATGTTTGTGTGATGAGCATGATCATTTGTTCTGTGTCTAGGTGTAATTTATCTTTAATAATTATGTATTGTATTAAGAAATATATAAGTATGTTTATTAGTTGTCTAGTTCTCATACCACAAACTATGCTTAGTTTGGGACTAGATGGCGTTGTGTGAATATTTGTGGAATGTTATCTTTTATTATATTAAAGGGGTGACCAGACAGTTACAAACTAGCGTTCCAACCAAGGTCACCATGGTTTATGTTTGGTTTGTGTTGCGGCAACATGGATGTAAACCACGCGCCAACACGTTCGGTGGTTGGGAAAACGCGCCTCCCAACCAATGGCGTTGATGATCATGGTTTACAACTGCTATCTACACGGATTGAAAATAGCAAGGTCACCTTGGTTGGGACGTTGGTTTGCAATCGTTTGTTCACCTCTTAATGTACTAAATAAAGTAAAAAAAAAAACGAATTCTAAATCTATACATTGAACTAAGGCACTGGCAGCTAAGAGATGACCAGTCTCAACTGACAGGCATAGTACACTTTCTTTTGTCGCCTTTGAAATGAGAAGAAAAGAATTTGCACAATGCCGACAGTTGGAACAGGACTATCCTCTTTCAATGGTTCCTTCCGGTTTAAACATTTGGATCAGCAGTCGGGAATCCTCGACTATTTGTTAGACTTGAAACCGCGTCTAACTTGAATCCCAGAGCAGAATATGAGATTGAAGAATTTAGAGGGTTTTATACAGGTGGTTCAATTATGGTGGTCCAATTTTTTTTTACTTAGAGGCCATGAAATTTATTAGATAGGTAAATGAAATTGTTTTTTTTTAATAAATATAACTATTCAATTTTAGAATTTATTGTAAAATGGCGTATCAACAAGTTTCCTCCTTACAAAACATATGAATTGTACACAATACAAGGCAACAAGATAATTATTTAACATTCATACAAATAAAAATAACTAATATTATATAGTATAATGAAAAACGTTTCAGGTACTGACAATTCCTGCTTTTTTTTAGATTTTTAACATGGATACTAGCTAATGTAGACTAGATTTTTGTAAAAATAAAGTTTTTTTTCTAAACGAGTCCTCTACGTAAAAAAAAATAGACCGATATAAAGATGCCACCCTATATTTTATTTGTTAAAACCGCTTAATTATCTCATTTCACTCAAAAAGCCATAAAGATTTACATTTAGGCCGGTGCATTTATATATGGCATCTATTTCAGTTGAAGCACGTGCCACTTTTTACGGCCATTAGATAACATGAGATAAATTACTGAGCGGCGCGCGCGCAGCCACCGCGCGTGCCGCCGCCGGGAAATTATAAAAATAAAAATCAAACCATAGGGACGGATGTTTGGGTTCACGTTACTAAAGAAAGTTGACTAATCGGCGGGTTGAATTAACGACCACTTTAGCGAGGATGTGTTGACTACATTTGATATTATTATACACCAGACTAATGAATTCGCTTCTAAAATGGTTCAAAGATTAACTTACGCTTCGTAGTGTTGTTTTTTTTCGGTGGGTAAATCCCCCTACAGACATCTCATTGAGGCGCGCGTGGAACAGGACGCGCCGTCGGCGACTTGGGCTCGGTCCGGACGGTTAACGGACGGTCGGACGGCAAGCTACCCATTGCTCGCCGTCCGCAAGCCTCGCGTCTACAGTTACCGGAAATCGGGATCGGAATCCCGGCGGCGGTCGGGGCGTAAGGCCGCCCCCACGAGGACACGGCGGTGCTCTGCCCAGGAGGGGCACACCTCTATCGTATGCTCCACTGTGCCCTCCGGACGGTTCACACTATGGTGACACCCGGGTGTATCTTCCGCGCGAATCCGGTGCAGGAGCCATGTCCGGTGAGGAACTGCGTCACGCGGAAAGTAAGGACGCCGTGTTGCTTTTCCAGCCACTCCTCAAAGATTATGGCGTGCCCAACGCTCCGTAGTGGTAAGAAAGCGTCGCATTTGAACGCTATTTCATTATCATCCTTTTTGTTATCGTAAGATAATCTTTCCTTTATATTGCCGGGAACATCTGAGTCAGCGTCACTGCAACAAACGAATCAAACAGTTGGTACAAAGGAAATAAAGTATCTGTGCAACTCTTTTAGATTGGAAAATGGTCAGGTTACTGAGTAAAAATTGGTTTTGAATTTCTAACTTCCATTCGAATATAATATTCCTCATCTTTGTACAACGTTGACTTATCAGCCATGCACTTTTAAGTCCACCAGCGGATATCATTTACCATGTCGTTGACGGTGTTCTGACATGTTCGCTCTGTGCTCTGAGTTTTTCGACCAAAGCTGGATATGCAAGTCAATTGAAGTAAAGTAAAGTGCATAACTTTTTTTTTTAAGTGTGAAAGTCATCTTATGACAAATCGCGCTCTTGGGCGGTGCGGGAGATAGTGTCAGACTTTTACTGACTAAAAACCCACTCCTGTTCCTTCGTTGCCTTCGTCCCAGGGCCCCGGGTTTCACTTTCACACTACCCGTGGAAGATATAGGGCTATGGTTTTTGTAGTCTAAAGTGGATTGTTTACCAGGAACTATGTTGATTTATCAGCCATGCACTTTTAAGCCCATGTCCATGTCATTGACGATGTTCTTGTCATGTCATGTCACATGTCCGCTCTGTGCTCTTGAGTTTTTCGGCCAAAGCTGGATACGCAAGTCACATAATTGAGCAGCATATATGAACTCGCAACTACCGTAGGAAGCCTAGGAATGCTCTCGTTGTGGGCATGGCATAATTATCATCACTTTTAAGTCATTATACAGGCATAATTAGTTAGGAACAAGTGCGAGTTGGACTCGCGCACTGAAGGTTCCGTACAAACTTACTTATGAAAACAGTTCAATTCCTGAATTGAGTTACGAAGATTTTTTCCAATTCTATTTTTTTTTACTGCTAATTTACTGTTTTCAGACTTTTAGAGACCTTGTTTCATGCAAAATTTCAGGATTCTAGGTCAACGGGAAATAGCCTGCGAATTTGGATTGTCTTGGAGAGTGTCGAAATACACGTTTTTTGCGACATAAACGGCCGTACTTTTTTTTTCGTTAACTTTTTTTTTTCGCGGCTTCATGGGACCGCAGACCTTAGTATATGGTTTTTATTTCAACTCGATACCTCCACGCGTTCCCGAGATAAAGGGTCTTGACAGACAGACAAACGGACGGTCAACAAAGTGATCCTTTATGGGTTCCGTTTTTCCTTTTGAGGTACGGAACCCTACATCTAAAACGATTATATTAAGTTCTGTGGGCACAGATGAATTCGGGTCAAAGGCCAGACTAGGCCGAAGTTCAGGTCAAAAAGGCCAGTCATGTAGAGGTTATATAGAGCACAGACATGTACTGAATTTCGAATATGATTCTTCATCACATATAAATTGGGTACTTTTCTGTGTTTATTTTTGTACAATAATTTATCTTAAATAACACTATAAAGAAATCTTTTTCTGAAAACACAATCAAAATTGGTTATTAAATGCTGCAGCAATTAGCATTTCAAATATTGGTATGAGAAAGAGTGGAGGCGTTGTAAGGACGTCTCACTATCCCTTTTGTACTCACGTAACCTAAAGACGGTGACGTCACAGTTCAGTTTTTACATCATTATTCTGTTACTTGAATTTCCCCTTCCATCTTTGAAAGGTTTTTAATTTACTTAACATTGAACGGATTTGAAAAATTCTTTCTATTCGCGATTTTGAATAAAGCTACTGTTTTATGCAATTAATAAAAAAACTGAGCAAGTGCGAGTCGGACTCGCGCACTCAGGGTTCAGTACAAACTTACCTTTGAAAATAGTTCAATTCCCGAATTGATTTACGATGTTATCTTAAAAGTTTGATTTTTTCACAACTTTAAGGGACCGCAGTCTTAAGTATATGGTTTTAATTTCAACTCGATACCTCCACGCGTTTCCGAGATAAAGGGTCTTGACAGACGGACGGACAACAAAGTGATCCTATAAGGATTCCGATTTTTCCTTGAACCCAAAAAAATGAGTCGACTACCCAATTATTTGCCTCAGGCGACATGTTTGCCTACGTGAGGCCCTACCACGAGCTCTTAACGCGATCCATTTGACGACCTAAACAGAACTGATAAAAGGATGGAGCTATATAAGGTGTCCATCCTTCTTTCTCGCTCGCACCTAAAATTTAACACATCATGGTGGCTGGCCCCTGGTGCTGGTAAACGCAATCCAACAACCATACAACGTTGACGCCAATCAGAAAACCAATATCGTGTATTCCCGGAGGCCGTAATTAACTTGTGAGACTAGCGTCCCCTGGCGTTTATTGTTTTGTATGAGTATATCTCATATCATCATGATTGCTTGTTTTAATAGCCTATCGCGTCCTAGTAAGCTTTTTTTTTTAAGCTATAATTCTATTAGATAGAAAAGGATTTTATTATTGACTAAAAACCCACTCCTGTTCTTTCGTTGGCTTCGTTCTAGGGCCCTGGGTTTCGTTTTCACATTACCCATGCCTGTTCCTTCGTTGCCTTGGTCCCAGGACCCCGGGTTTCGTTTTCACACTACCCATGTAGAAAAGGTATGGGAATTTTTGCGTTGAACATTTTATAATTTTTTAAGATATTTTTTTAAAATTCTGAATGATTTATGTTCCAACTTCAACTTTTAGTTGCAAACCAAGAATAATATAACAAAAACTTAACTTATTCATTCATTTATATCCTTATATATGTTAATAATAAGTCTACCGCGTATTTCTGTCTGTATTAATGTGACAAACTCAAAAACTACTGAACGGATTTTTATACAGTTTTCACCAATATGCAGATATGGAAGGTTTAAGAATATAATACATTTTATATAGAGAAAAGCTGAAGATTTCAAAGATTTGTAACACCCGTGTAAAGCTTGGGCGACTCGCTAGTATCACATAAAATAAAATTCCTAATACACCTGACTCAACATTTGAGGGTTGCACAAACTCCACGCGAATTTCTAAAAAGGTCGAATTCAAATGTCTCTCTTTGACATTCAAATATTTTCTTTTAACTCTATGGATTGATAAATAAAAGACGATAGAATAGCAAAATTATATATTTTTTTGTAGTTTCTGTACTTTGAAATATTTGTTGCTTTTAAGTGTAATATCTATTCTTGATCGAATATTATGTGTGTCTATCGTGTGTAAAGCTTTTTCCAGGAGGCTGGAAAAGTGTGAAATAAATTGCTTACCATCCATCCATGAGCCATCCGTAAACTCAATAGAGCAAGCAAGGGTGCATTGGCCGCGCTTGTACCTAGTTGTATACCTACTTTTGTTATATACTATAGCCGTGAGTTCAGTTCACATGTGCCATACAGAGAAGCTTATGACGGTGGAAAATGCACCGGTTGATGAGGCTCTCGGGGAAAATGGTACGTATTGTAGTATTGCTACTGCACATTCATTTGGTAGGTTATTGCTTGACGTTGTGACGGCTGTTCAGGTCTCGTACGATACAATTGTAAGTTACAAGTAAATAAGTGACTTACTGCAGATTTGCCTAGACTACACTCTCATGGGAAACAAAACTTGAGTTTATTATTCATATTTAAGATTTATAAATCCAGCAGCTTTGCCCGTAGAAAATTATCCCAAGGAAACATACCTACTTCTAGAATAAAAAAATGCCCTTAGTATAATATCAGACCGTGTTGTGGTCTACCAGTGTGGCAATTCAGCCGTTTAAGCGTGAAGACATACACACATAGGTACCTGGTACATACATATAAACTTTCAAGAACTACATAAGTACGACGCACACATGGACCACGCTTGATTTGTACGTAGAACGACGATGCGTGGCGTGGATCTAATGTAGCTCTACAAGTCTAGTGTCCAAATAAAATGTATGGAGGCCGACGCGCCCAGATCGGCGTGTGTGGCACACGTGTGCGCAGTGTAGTTCTAGCATAAATGTAGGAAGCTGCGCACACATGTACCACGTAACGAAACTAGACTTGTAGAGCTACATTAGATTGACGCCACGCGACGTCGTTCTACGTACTAATCAGGCGTGGTCCACGTGTGCGTCGGTCTAACGTAGTTCTAGCTTTACTGTGGTCAGTGTGGTTCCATTGTCAAGTCCATGTCATTTCAGCTCAAATATTTAGTTCTGCATTCACCAAATGTTTACCTATATAAAATTATTTATTCTTATCCCTTTTATCAATGTCTGTAGTTTAAAGTAGATAGTTGTAGTATCAATCCACACTTTGAAAGCATGAGTTAGAAGAAGTTGAAGGATAATCTTGGATATTGTACGATTAGGTAGCGTAGCTGTAGGTATGACACGGTACAAAAGTTTACGATCGTATCTTGTTACAAAGCTGCCAATCCGTAGCCAAAGATGCGAGGAAGCGTATTTTATCTTGTTTGACAACGATTCCCAATTCTGATAAATCCGTCCAATTTAATTTTCTTGCGTAACACATGTAAACTTCGGAAGGTATAGCGTAGATATTGGAGTGTTACGAAACAAGGTATTTATTACTAGCTTCTCTCAGCGGCTTCGCCCGCTTAAAAGTAAGTTTCTCCATACAAACTTTGAACCCCCGTTTCATCACGTTAGGGGGTGAATTATGGAAAATGCTTTCTTAATGCTCGCCTAAGTCATAAAAGGAACCTTTTTGCTAATTTTCACGCAAATATTTCAGTTAGTCTGTTTCTCCTTTTATATAGATTAATTTGTATATTTTAAAAATCCTTATTATTTACAAAGTTGCGGATGAATAATTTGATATCTTTGTCGCGTCGCCACGCGCCGTTGTGTCGCGTCAGGACAAAAAAGCCAATATTTTTGCTTTATCATCGTAAAAGTTACGAAAGCCTAACTCAAAGTATGCTGAAACATCAACTGAAACGATATTCGATCTTTCTTTTTTTTTTTCTTTTAAAGGGGTAATTAGTGGTAGGTAAGGGCTCAAACACAAAACTGCGCTGCGACGTCGCATCGTAAAAATTTGCGAGCTTACACGACGCATCGCAAGAACTTGCGAATTGACTCGCATCGCGCATTGAACCGATGCTTTGCCTCACAATATTGCATCGCAGCAATTCGCATGGCTGTTTTCTGCGACGCGGCCTCGTATCGCATCGCAGTTTTGTATAGTATTTTCTAATTACCCTCAAATCTTTATCGGTGTACAGTTTCTGTTAATTATGGCATAATGGTGCTTTTCTGTTTCCAAACAGAAGCTATGGATTGTGACAGAGGCCACCCAAAGTTTTTATAAAATTAAACACACAGAGTCACAAAATATGAATTTATCGCCTAAAAATAAAGGGTAGAACACGCGTTTCTTTCTCTGAACACAGAAAAGGATTCATAAATCTGGTGACGGAAATAATATTTATGTCATTGAGCTAACGATGGTGAAGTTTTAACATTTCGAGATATTTATGGTGTTCGTACATAACTTCGTCTCGGTTTTGGTTAAAATACTTGCAAGAACGTTTTCTAATGCCATTATTTTGATCTCATCTTTATCTTACATAGTATAAAATAGTCGCTTTACGCATTTGTCTATTTATGCACAAACTCCTCCTAAATTAAGAGGGGCGATCCCCACTCTTCTATCGTCAAGATGAGAATGGTTTAAAAGCTTGTTGTTTCATTTAACGCAATCCAATTCAACGCAATGTTTGATAAAGAGGCAACGCGAAAAAAGAGAGATAACATCTGAACGATCGGTTAGCATTCGGTAATTCCGTCATTCACTCGAATATTTCACTAAACTTGGTCCACGAAATACGTGTTTTTTTTTTTAATCATAAAAGTTTTTAGAAAAAAATTGCGTCATTCAGAATCTCGATTAAATTTGCAGGATTTCTATAGACATATCTTAAAGGACCAAAATTCACACAAAATAACAGGTTTTCAGAGGTCTTTACTGAATTAGTTTAAACAAATTTATGTTTTGATTTTAATAGAAACTTAAATAATATCCACAAGGTATCCGTTTTTCCAAAATATCTAAAGAAAGATTTCTAATAACGTCATAGTCACGTAAGAGCGGTTGTATGGAAAAGTATCTCGGGTTGGGCTCTCCTTAAATTCGCTCGGAGGAAATAAAAGTCGAGTCCTTTTAGTCTTGTTAGAATTTAATCCAATTCACAAGTTCGTATAGCTGTACAAAACACTGTTTCTCTGTTTCTAACAGCGTACCTCTTTTTATTGTGACGAGCTTGTAACTTGCGAGGCAGTGACTGAAACACGGCGACTTTATGATGTATATTATCAATGATTTATTCCTTTTCATCATAAGAGCTTTATGATCCGTTTAAATACCGCCATAGAGTGGTTGTAGTTGTCAATAAATTATACTAGTGTTTGGTTTATGTCGTTTCTCCCGCTTTCTGTTTTCTAGTGTCTTTGTAAAACATTCCTGTTTCCGTGTAATTGCTAAGTCATTGAGTCTTTATTGATTTCTTGGTAAGCTTTCAGCGAGTTTTATTGCTAACAAATATTTGTTGAAACTGTATGTACAATAGGGTCAATAAAAGTGTCATCAATGACACAGCAGTGGTTGAGGTATTAGTTGCTGCGCTGCGTGTTCGAATATTCGTTTAAAAAAATACTTAAAATGAGAGATGAGGGTGTTTTTAATATCGTGCCGATTTCATCATGCAAAAAAAACGCGTTGTGCGTGCGTATTCCATGCATTACAATAAATATTTGTATGAAATAGACATTTTTAGGGGTTACGCGTGCGGGGCAATTCCGCATGCGTAATCAAACCGCACGATATTAAAAACACCCTAAACGCTCGGTTGCCATTCGGTGTTTTCCGTCGCTCAAATATTTCAGATTCCAGAAAATACGTGTTTTTTTTTTCTGAAAAAAAATCCAGCTATGTTTTTGGAAAATTTTCGTTAAGTATTCAGAATGAAGGTTTTTAATTTGTGAGTTCGAAAAAACAGGTCAAAGTATACGTAGGTAGGTACGTAGACGTTTTTTCTGGATTAGGTTTACATCGTGTAAACCTGTAACGTGTAAATAATAACAACAAAATATCTGTGTTTCCAAAATACCTAGAGAAATATGTGTAATAATGTCATAATCACGTAAGAACGGTTGTATGGGAAGTATCTTGGATTGGGTGCTTTTAAGGCTTGAACTATCTGCATGTACTATTACTTATTCTGTGGCACACTTACTGTAGGGTCATTCAAGAGATGTTTATAGAGGTAAATTGCACCCAGACGTATTTAGTTCCCGCAGATCAATTAAATTAAATGGGCCGTGTCGCGTCTTGTAAAGACAAACAAAGCCAATTGATCCCCAATGAAGAGCTATCGACGCGGTGAGGTGAACCCGCACTAACGACTATAATCCCGGCTCGGACTACTAATCTGAGTTTATTCTAAAGTGGTTGATATACTACTAGTTACGTTTTTAGCTTCCTTCTTTTATTTTTTGAGGGCGATAAATCGTCAACTATCTTCTCCGTGTTCTGTTTTTCTCTTCTTCTGTATGGAGCGAGAGAGAGCTCAGACTTTTACTGTCTAAAAACTACTTGTGTTCTTTCACACTTTGGCGTTCTAGGTTACTCTTTGAACAATCCTGTAGATTTAACAAGCGTCGGCACTAGCTGGCCTCATCAATTGTGCTGATATCGATTTGAGACTTGCGTGGAACACAAAACGCCGTCGGCCTGGGCCTGGTCCACTGACCTACCTATTGCTCGTCGTCTACAAGACCGCGCCAGCAATGATTGCGAATCGTCCTACGGCTGCTAATGCCAAGGACGTCTTCTGTGGTGAACGGGGCATGAGGATTAACACGCTTTTAGCTCCTTCAACGTTTTTGTTCTCTGCTGCTTTTAGTACCAAATTGACCGGTCTACCCTTTCCTTACATAATATCCTTATAAACTGTATATGGAAATGTAGTTTCTTGCCGGTTCTTCTCCATAGGAAACGACCAATATAGAACCGTGCACTAGCTTCTGACGTTTTATAAGTGCCCATGTAGGCCTATGTGAAATAAAAAACTTTTGACTTTAACTTTGGCTACGACTTCTCTTCAGATCTTGGGTCTTTCGTTGGTGAGACATAGTCCTCTTTAGTACTCAATTTATGTTTTTGGTGTATCGCATTTGATCTATCTTCAATCAATTGAGTGCTGTAATTGCTCACAGTTTGTAAACGCGTCGACTCAACATACCTATTCACTTCTTCCATTCGCATTCTATTTTAACTTCAACTTGCTTCTGCGTACTGCATTCTTCCGTGTTGAGAACGATTTCTAATATCCTGTTATTGTTTTACAATTAAACGTATTCCTACTTAATTTATGTCAAGGTTTTGTCGTAGGCAGTTATTATAGCTAGCAGATATACACGCTTCCCACAATCGCGAATGAAGTTTCATTTTCTGCATTATGTAATATATTTTTTACGGAACATGCAACATGGCCCGTCCTTGTACGACTATAATGTCGCGGCATTGCAGAGAAACATGAGCTTTGCCGACGAACTAAAAACCTACGGAACACAGCATTTTTCGCTTGTCAGCTAGGCGTTTAGTTGTAAATAATATTACAAAAAAATTGAACACTATTCGTATGATAGTAAAATTCGCAGTTTGATGCCTTGCTATATGACTCAAAAATCGAATACGTAAAACTAAAATAATGACCAGTGTTAGATGACAATACTCAGGGTGATTCATTTAGGGATATAGCTTCTCGTGTCTTTTTAACTATTATTTAGGTTTACTTTGTGATCTAGATTTCTAGATCATTTGCCAATGTTCTAGAAATATTACATTAGTACTCTGTACATTTTTGAAGATTTCTTATTAGAGTGCAACTGCTATGTTAAATTTGATTTGATTTCACAAGTGGTCGTAATCGAAATTTCGATTTGAAAAACATTTTTTCCAGCCTCAGCCAGACCCCAGCGCACATTTGGATTCCGGTGCTGGTTGGTTAACTACACAAATTATGGTGTAGGGGAGCGTCACCTTCACCTCTTTCGTTTTTGTTTGTGACACCCCGCAGACTTTGTGTGTTTACTCTGTTTGTGCGTTTTGTTTGTCTTTTTTTATTCTACGCTGGATCAATTCCAGCCCGTAAGGTCGGAATTGGGTTAGGTTTGAAGTTATTGCTTATTGCGCTATTTTATTCATTAGTGGTCCCCTGCGGTTTGACCTGCCTTTTGTTACTTTTCCGTTCCTATTGGCTACGGCGCGAGCGATGGTGATGTTATATAGCGAATAAACTTCCTCAATATCTAAAATAAGCATAAGCATAATCAGCCTTTTAATGTTCCCACTGCTGGGACTCAGGCCTCCTCTCTAGGAGAGGGAATGGGCCGAAATCCACCACGCGGGCCCAGTGCGGATCAGTGAATGTCACATGTCTTCGAATTTTTGATTCTAGGACATGCCGGTTTCCTCACGATATTTTCCTTCACCGTTTTGAGAGCAGTGGTGATGAAATAAATTACACAAAGTAATGCGTCTGGGTGGGTTTGAACCCGCAACCTACAAAGTTGGGGCCGTTACCACTCGGCCACCACTGCTCAATAATATCTAACACAAAAATATTTTATTAAATTTGAACCAAGTTCCTCAGATTTGCGCGTTCAACCACAAACTCTTCAGCTTTAAAATTATAGTACAGGAAAAAAGTCCTAAGTAATCACGTCTTAGATAATGTTATAATATACCGTATAAATATGGTGTATAAATACACCTTAATTTGACCTAATTATATTGGATTCATATTTTTTCTCTCTGTGTTTCACACCTTCGAGCCTGACTATCCCGAATTATGCAATTAGTTTCAAGGCAATAAATAGCTTGAAAGGTTTCTTAGAAACCATTTTCGACACGTCCCCTCGTTGACCGGGCGCTCACACCTAATAGTTAACCTACCCAGCCACCCGTGAAAGAATCCACCACGGTTCACTAAGCATTGCCCCAACAATAAAACAAACTTAAACTTATCGGCTGAAGTTCCAACGAAGTCTCAAATAATTAACAGCCATCAATATCGAACGAGTTTGGCGACAAAACTACTTTTTGTTGGGAAAAATACCTATCTGATGGCGGCTCTATTCGCTCAGCTTGTTCCCTAAATAACATTGTCGGGTCCTTGAAAGCCGCATTGTCTTCCCGATTAGGTAAAGGCATGTTCCTACCCATCCCTCTCGCTCCTGCGAGGAGTCCTTGTCGCCTCATCTTGCGGACTCACGTGGCCTCAGACAGGTCTGTAAATTATGGAGGCGGCGTGTAGATAACAATGTTTTTAAAGAAAGTATAAAACTGTAGTGTAAAGCTGCACGTTGATCAGACCTTGGCTCTTTCGCCATTATCTTTCGTAAGTTGCCTGTATTTTAAACTCCTATTTTTACGATCTTTTATTTAGCTTACGATGTACTTATGTATGTGTGTTTAGGGCGAATCTTGCAAATTAATTTTAAAATAGCACTTATCTTATAAATAGAGCTGAAATTTTGCATTTATTCAGTTTGGATGACAATCCATGTTTAGCTAAGTGACGTCTTTTTAAAGCCAAAATGGCGGACTAGTTATTTTTTTATGCATCTCCATTTTTTTTGAAGTAGGAAACTCATCAAATAAATTCTCCCACTCTGGATGGAGCGAGAAGGCGTGCACCTGCATAATATCATCTTCCTGCCCTTGTCCCATCTTATTTGGGGTCGGCGCAATACGTTTTTTTCTTCCATTCTATCCTGTCAACCGTCATACTATCACTAACTTCCTTTTCTTTCATATCACTGTTCACACAATCCATCCATCTTTTCTTTGGCCTCCCTCTCCCTCTCCACCCATCCACATGTATACTCATAACTCTTTTAGTAACATGTGTTTCATCTCTCCTCTTTACATGACCATACCAAGACAAACGATTCCCCTTGAACTTTTCAGTCACTGGCGCCACTTTCAAACTTCCTCTAATATATTCATTTCTCACTTTATCCATTCTCGTCACACCACACATCCATCTCAACATTCTCATCTCCGCTACATGCAATCTTTTTTCATCCGTCTTTTTCACAGCCCAACATTCTGATCCATACAGTATGACAGGTCTTATCACGGACTTGTAGATTTTACCCTTCAACTTGGCGTGCACCTGCATAATATGCTTACCAATTAAAATACGAAAATAAAAATACATCACTTTATTTCAGCTTTTTTACCAGCTTGTTTTTAAACTGTTTTTTTTTTAAACATAAATTTTATTTATCTTATTTCATTGCGTCACACCCAATCCATCATTATCAAAAGTATTTCATCGTCATTAAAAGTCAACAATCTCAAATCACATGAATCAAACTAGAACTACAATAGACCGACGACGCACACGTGTAACACGACGCCTGATTTGTACGTAGAACGGCGTCGCGTGGCGTGGAACAAGTGTAGCTCTACAAGTCTAGTTTCCATATAAAATGTATGGAGACCGACGCGCCCAGATCGGCGTGTGTGGCACACGTGTGCGCAGTGTAGTTTTAGCTTGAATTTTATAGTTAGGGTTTGTTACCGTCTCCGCATGCAGCAGACACAATAATAATTAAGATCGCAGACAGAGGTTTTACGACGAATACTTCTTCTTTGCAGCATCTTCAAGTTTAGGACATCGTAATTATTTTACGAGCGCTAAAATACAAAATACAGTCTGGGCAATACACTTGAGCATATGCTCCAACTAGCTACTGCCAGCGGCTTTGCCTGCGTGAAAGCAGAAAATTATCACTAGTGACATGATCTACCCGTGTGCCAAATTTCATTCCAATCCGTTCAGCCGTTCAAGCGTGAAGAAGATACAAACATACACCCTCACAAAATTTCGTACGAAACAGTGTACTGTTTCGTACGCGAGTTCGACTCGCACTTTTTTTTGCGACGGACTGTAGTCCGTCGCAAAAAAAACGGCAAAAAAATATCACGTTTGTTGTATGGGAGCCCCAGTTAAATGTTTATTTTATATTATTTTTAGTATTTGTAGTTATAGCGGCAACAGAAATACATCACCTGTGAAAATTTCAGCTAGCTATGACAGTTTGAGATACAGCCTGGTGATAGACAAACGGAGGCGGAGTCTTAGCAATAGGGTCCCATTTTTACTCTTTGAGTACAGAACCCAGACCCTCCCCCATTCCTGTCTTAAGGAAGAGGGGTCCTTGCTTAAAGTGATGACTTGTTGCGTGACTGTTGCCCAACTAATGCCTAGCTCGTAATTGTTCTGAGACACCCGAGACCTATCCATTCCTAGTGAAATTGATCGCTCAAATGAGCGCTATAATCAATCATATTGGCTCGTAAATGTCCGCTCCAAACTGTGGCCACTCTGTGGCGTTACAAACGATTCTGTGACTTGCACAAAAATATTTTGGATGTTTATCTTACATTTACTGCTAAGATAAAGTCCTAAATAAACCATAGGCTATCCAATCTTAAATTGCATCTACTCGTATATTTATACTAAACTTTTTCTTACAAAAAATAAAATATTAATTCGTACCGCGATACAGTCAATTAATGTTGTGATACCTTTTAGCTGAACTGTCAAAAGATAACGCCATCTACTGACTTTACCAGAACCAGCATAATTCATTTTAAAACGACATTTTAATTAGAGATGTGTTCGGATATTTTTTTCTGAATTTTTCCAATTTTTCTCACAGTTAAAACCTTCCCTGGACTATCAAAACTATATTTCAAGACCAGAATTAGCAAAATCGGTCCAGCCGTTTTTTAGTTTTAGCTAGACTAACGAAAAGTTATTTATGTTAATATATATAGATAAATTGAAATTCCCCACCACGTCTGTCTATGTATGTTCGCGATAAACTCATAAACTACGGAATGGATTTTCATGCGGTTTTCACCAATAGACAGTGGTTCATGAGGAACGTTTAAGTAAGTTAAGTAAGTAAGTATGTTATATGTATATTAGAGCAAAAACGAGAATTCCATAGATTTGTAACAGATTAAGTTAAAGAGTTTGTTTGGATGATCGCGCTTATCTCAGAAATTACTGGTTCAAATTGAAAAAATATTTTAGTGTTAGATAACTCGTTTATCGAGGAAGGCTAGACTTTAAACCATCACGCTTCGAGCAATAGGAGCGAAGCAGTATTCAGACGTGTGTGAAACCGGATGATATAGCTAGTTAGGTATATAAAACTAAATTATGCTTATTATAAATGTTTATTAAGATAACCTCAAAGTTCTGAACTGATTACAAAAAGTCTTTTACTGATAAAAGCTACTATTGCCGAGTTCCATAGTAGGTAAACAAACCTATAAGTAATTATGTTTAAAAAAATAGATTCGAGTGAAATCGCGGCAAGAACTTTAACTTCGACTCTCACAATACAACACATCATCGCTTTAAACACCGTCAATACGTCACAAATCCAATGTACAATAAAAAAAAAGACAATTACACCGTAATTATTTACGAGCAGCCATCTCTCATTTTTATGCTACGATATCGTTTTGACTCCGTGCACACAAATGCCAGTAAAATCATAATGCATGTATAATGGCAGTTTAATTGTCAGTACGTCTGTACACTGGCGTAGCAGGCTTCGCTATTGTTTTCGCCTGTATTGGTGTATTTGTGCCAGGGCTAAGATTTATGATGACTAGCCTCCGGTTTTGGGGATCATCGATAAATCTACTGTAAAATCTCATGATATGGAATAATTTCACATTCTCAAGGAAATCAAAATTCATAGGCTAGTTCCCGTTGACCCAGAATCCTAAAATTTGGCATAAAGCAAGATCTTATAGGATAGATATAGGAATAAATCTGAAAATATTAAATTTGATGTTACGTCACAAAAAAAAACTTATGCGATTCGGAAAAAATCTTCGAAACTCCGTTCAGGAATTTAAATGTTTACATAGGTAGGTTTGTACGGAACCCTAAGGGCGCGAGTCCGACTCGCACTTGCCCGGTGTTATTGTTGTTAGGCTCGCGTTTGACCACTATCTCATCTCATGTATGATGGAAAGCGACGATGTGGTCGACGATGGAGCGCGCTTGCCCAAAAGTAATCTATTCACTCTTGACTTAAAGATTCCCGGGTTGTAGCCATCAAGAAACACAGATTCCGGCAAGGAATTCTATTCCTTAGCTGTACGCACAATGAATGTGTTCCCAAAACGTTTTGTGCGTGTAGTGGGATGTCCACCATGTACCATGTACGGTGGCGCATCGCCGTACACCTGTTGATCTGATGATGGACCGGGCTTGGCGGAATTGATCAATGAAAAAAAAAAAAATGAAAAGTTAATCATGGTACATTTTAAATCTAATCGAATTGAATGAGCTTCCGGAAACCGGAATGAATCATTAAACTAGATACTTATATGATACTATAATACCTACTTCAAATGTGACAGTAACCACCTGTACTTTTCAGAGGTATTCGGGGATATACTGGTTGGAAAAGTTTTAAGTTAAATCGACTCAAAGAGAAGAAATAGGCAGAATTTTGGACAACACTTCATTTTCCAACATCTCATGTAAGGACTGTAGAGAGCCGCAGTATAATTTCCGCGACTGCGATATTGTATGAAGAGGTGACTCTACGCCCTGGAACACAAAGGGCTACGGAAAAAACAACGATTAATTTTAGTCAGTAAAAATCTGACACTCCCTCTCGCTCCAAAGCCATCTTTATCGATGACGATCTGTTGTATTCATTGAAGCAAAAAAGATGTCAGATAAGACAGTCGCTACGCATGGAATACTACAGGCCATCCTTAATTAATTCTGTGTTATGTGAAAGACTAGCTGTGCCCCGCGATTTCATCCGGTATCGGTCGTAGCTTGTTGTCCTCGATGAATAGATTATCCAACAATAAAATAATTTTTCAATTCTATCTAGTAATTCTTGAGATCAGCGCGTTCAACCATACAAACTCTTCAGTCTTATCATATAGATTATATCTGGCAAGGTAATAAACAACGTATTATTTATCGTAAAAACGTAATGATGATTAGTCCTGTTAAGCTAGCAGCTTAGCGCTTAATCGTGTGTTTAGCGGTGTGTGTGATTACATCAACACTTTCAGGATTAACTGTTTTGATCGTCCGTGATTCATTGAATATTTTATACTATTACATACGAAAAACAGCTTTTTTTGTAATAAAGGTTAGTTAGTTAGCCTATTATGTCCCACTGCTGGGCGACAGCCTCCCTCTTACGGCCACGACTTACAAGTTGTAGGTGGCGGGATCAAACCCAGCCAGGCGCATTACTTTGTGTGATTTATATTATCACCACTGCTCTCAAAATGGTGAAGAAAAACATCATTAGGTAACCGACATGTCCTAGAACCAAAAAAAAGAAGACATCCACTGGGCCTGCGTGGTTGATTACGGCCCATTCCCTCTCCTAGAGAGGAGGCCTGAGTGGAACATTATAAGGCCGACTATGCTATGCTATACAAAAAATATTTATGTATAAAAGTTATCTACATCGATTTCGTACATTTTACGTGATGCGCGCACAACTAAAAGACTTCTATAGATTTATGTCTATAGGTTTAGCCTAGATAGACTAGCTGCTGCCGGCGTGAAAGTAGGAAATTGTCCCGACGGAATTGAGTTCCGGGATAAAAAGTATCCTATATCGTATTTCAGGATATGGTCTACTCGTGTGCCAAATTTCATCTAAATCCGTTCAGTCGTTCGAGCGTGAAGAAGTAACAAACTTAGACACACACTCGGAAGCTTAGGCGACTCCCCAAAAAGGAGTTTTATATTTTTATTATTATTGGTTAGAAAACCCACCCGGGTTTATTCAGTTGCGTTCCAGGGCCGCGGTCCTGGAATGTAAAAAACAGTTGGAAGATAAAGTGTGGGCTTAAGTGAGTAAAAGTCTGACACTGCTCGGTCCACCCAGAGTGGTAAAGTGATTTGATAATTTCCCACCCAAAAAGGGCTTGGGTGACTGAGTTCAGTTAATAAATATGCCATTGCTTTAGCTCTAGATTTTAGTGCAATGATGACTTCAAAACCTCACACTTTATGACCACAATTGACAAGCGTGTAAACACAGACAAAAGCTAGTTTATTTTTCACTCTTGTCTACAAATATGTTTGTATAATAAATTATGTTTATCTATGTGGTTATAGGAGGAGATCTAAAGCCAGTGATTTAAATTGTCGGTTCTCAAGGAACCGGGACGCCAGGTTACGGTCGCTGGAGCTCGTGTGAACACCTCCTTATTTTTATGCCCATTGCCCTAATGGGCTCGAAAAGTTTGCTGTATAAACGCCTCAGACAATGGTGTATTTGCCTGTGTTTACTTTTGTACAATATTTTGTACTTTTTTTCTGAAATTGGTTATAAAATAAAGCAGCAATTAGCATTTCAAATATTTTTATGAGGAAGAGTGCGTGGTGGGGACATTATCGCTGTCTCTTTTCTACTCGCGTAACCTAATGGCAGTGACGTCACATTGCAGTTTATGCATTATTTTTCCGTTACTTGATAGATTCCTTTTCCACCAGATTTGAAAGGTTTCTAACTCTTAGCTGCCATTGGCTTAATTTCATTTCTATTTTATAATTCGTTTTTCATTTTTTAATTATTATTTATTTTTTAACTAAACTATTTATACTAAAACCTAACTATGTACATAAAAACTTTCTAACCTAATTAATTTTGAATGGATTTCAAAAATTCTTCCCATTTGCGATTTTGGATAAACTAATTAGAACTATTACCATGCAAACTTCCACCGAAAATTGGTTTGAACGAGATCTAGAAAGTAGTTTTTTTTTTTTTAATACGTCATAAATCGTAAACCGAAATTTACCTTTCAAGTTTGTACGGAACCCTCAATGCGCGAGTCCGACTCGCCCTTGCCCAGTTTTTTGATACAAATATTAACAAAAAAATCACGTTCGTTGTATGGGAGCCCCACTTAAATATTTATTTTATTCTGTTTTTACTATTTGTTATCTGTGAAAATTTCAACTGTCTAGCCTAGTGACAGACAGACGGACAGTGGAGTGATAGCAATAGGGTCCCATTTTCACCCTTTGGGTACGGAACCTAAAAATCAGTCAAGAACCCAATTATGTACTTTAATTTGTACTGAACATACCACAAGTCTTATTACAAGCAGTTTAATTGAAAAGATGAATATATACAAGACATTATAACAAGTCGTATCGTGGTTACTAATTGGCGGCTAATCAGTATTCTGTGTTAGAACGATTAACACGTTAATAAACGTAACCTAATAAACGCGCTGCTCATAAATTAAGAGGCGAGGAGAGCTTTAGTATTGAATATTTCACGCAGTTTATTAGCGACAGAAATAATGACAAGCTGTTTTGTTGCTATGGGTAATATTTCATTAATGAGAGCAGTGTCGGTTACGAGTTTTAGGAGCTTAGTAATAGGTTTTCGTAAGCACCCTTTTCAGGTATGGAACCCTAAAAATTAGAAGAAATCTTTTTACCAAAAAAAAAAAAAATAACCGACTTCGAAAGAAGTTCCGTTGACCATTTCTGCTCTTCTTCATCAGTTCCACTTCATCAAATGTTACTTTTTGACTGGACTGCTTAAGTTCTCGATGAAAATACCAAAATCACTATATGATTGCCTTATTACATTTGAGGAGTTCCCTCGATTTCGCCAAGATTCCATCATCAGATCCCAACTTAGTGACTATGGGACCATTTGGGAAGTATACCCTTTCCAACAAATAAAGAATTTTTCAAATCGGTTGGCAAGTGACGAAGTTATGCGCGAACAAACATTAAAAAAAAAATACAAACATCCGAATTGAGAACCTCCTCCTTTTTTAGAAGTCGGTTAAAAATACAAACAAGTTCATTCCCCGTGCCACCGCTATATTGATACCATCCACCTGATATTGTCACGAGCAGATGGATTTATTGCTACAATACAGAAAACGGCCTATCGAGAATAATAAAAAAAAAAACAAACGTTTT
Organism: Mythimna vitellina; assembly: GCA_949316375.1. Classification (NCBI taxonomy): domain Eukaryota; kingdom Metazoa; phylum Arthropoda; class Insecta; order Lepidoptera; family Noctuidae; genus Mythimna; species Mythimna vitellina. The sequence continues at coordinate 6,213,048 of OX438703.1, read as the reverse complement.
TCAGAAACCTGGTTTTCCACATGCTTAGTCCAAAAACTGTTCAATTGTCTCTGGATTCTCAAAATTACTTAGATACTTTCACTCTTTCGTCTATTTACTCTCTATCTATCAGGGTTCCGTACTCCAACAGTACACCTTATTACTAAGTCTCCGTTGTACATCCGTCAGCGGCCTGTATCTCATAAACCGTAGGAGGTACAGAGTTGAAATTTTCACACAGAATGTGTATTTTTTCTATTGCTTACTACTACAAAAAATAATAAAATTAAAATAAAGAAAAAAAAAACAACAAAAGGGTTCCATACAAGACACGTTAGTTATTTTGTTTAGTTTGTCTTTGTTTTTATTTATTTTTTGGTCGATTTTTTTTTTAAATTCTTGGTAGTTTCGCGCTTGACCGCTATCTTACCTGATGGAAAGCGACAATGCGGTCGACGATGGAGCGCGCTTACCTAGAAGTAACCTATTCACTCTTGACTTAAAGATGATTGTAGTTCAGAACCCTTTGTGTGCAAATCGGAGTCGCACTTAGCTAGTTTTTTTTATTACTTCCTTTTGTTACTAAGTTCATTCACGTAATCTACTCATCTAATTTTCTCCCCTACAACATGTCATCGCCCAGCGTAATCTGGCTCTCTTATGGTCAACGCCCTAGTCGCTTTATTCTTGACGCCTGTAAGTATACAGATCTGTCTGCCCTGAAATTGAGTAGTGCGAGAACTCCAGTGGCTTTAAAGTAGGCGGCCTGTCAATTCAGTCAGCTGTATCACTCTGTTCAGCATACATGTATGATACTGTCAGGCTTGTCGGCTTGTCATGAGGTGTTTATTAGGTTGCATGTAATGCATTGTTTGTTGTACCTGCAACTCTTGCGTGAGATTGACCTTTTGTTTTCGGTGGAAAATCATCAAATAATAACTCGCGTTCTGGGTGAAGCGAGAAGGAGTGTCAGAGTTTTACCAACTAAAACCTGTGTTTCTTCAGTTGTCCTTTGCGTTTCATGACCTTGGTAACAATTTCGAACAATGCCGCAGCCCTGATAAATTTCCTTTAGTATCTATGAATGTTATGTAGGTAAATCCGAGATTTACTTGAAATCTGTTTGTATCCATTATTTTGATTTATCAATCGCTATGAGTATCTTTATTCAACTCACTAAAGCTGTGGAAATAATATTTATCCTTTTACGCTTTTTTATTCTGGTATTGTCTAGCTCATTCGAATATTGTCGACGATGTTTATCGAATTTATTTTTGGAGGTTGGAAATCATCCTCATCATAAAAATCAACCTGGCACTGTTGACTGGCCTGTTGGTCTGGTGGTTAGTGGCCCTGACTGCTATGCCGGAGGTCGTGGGTTCGATTTTCACCCAGGACAAATGTTTGTGCGATGAGGACGATCATTTGTTCTGTGTTTGGGTGTTATATATCTGTAATATGTATGTATTTAGAAATATATAAGTTTGTTTATTAATTGTCTTGTACTCTAGCTTTGCTTAGCTTGAGACTAGACGGCGTTGTGTGATAGTTGTCGAAAATAAAACCTCTGCGCCAACCGTGCCAAAAACGTAGATTGCTTAGTACTGATTTATTTCAAAATTATTCGATAATATCTTATACCACTGGTAACGCCTCCAAAAATTCGTTGAAGCAGTTTTATATTCTATAAATTCTCTTAAGAAATTTCTCTAAGAACATCTTTCTAATTCAAGGTAATAAAATCTTAAATCGCTTTGTGGAGTAAAAGTGTCATTATGTAATAAATAAATAATAGCTCCCGGCCTATAAACGCTGTTATTGGTCGCCCACGCTACTGCCAGCGCCCAGCACCCAAGCTCCTCTTTTTACACGACTCTAGGTTTTCTCGCCCGGGCGCCCGCACAAGTCCGCCCACGGTATAGTCCTTTATTTCTTTTCTATTCAGCGAAATGTCGCAATTGGTTAGATATACTGGGCTTGTTAAAGTTACTTCGAGTTTTATTGTACTACTAGCCAACGGCTTTAGCCTTTGAGATAATAGAAAATGATCCAAAGGGAATATACTCTTGGCATAAAAAGTGTTCTGGGTTCTATTCCAGGACATGGTTTACCGGGTACCGAGTTTCATCGAAATTCGTTGCGCAGTTCGAGCGTAAAGAAGTATTAACAAACATACATACACACATTCATAAACTTTCGCTTTTATAATATATGTATGCTTATACCCACTTGTACTGTACGCAGACTAATACATTAGCTATGAAAGGTGTTCGACACAAATTGACTAATGAAACCATTTGTCTGTTCAAGGATAATTGGCAATCAATAAATTTAATTGCTAATCCTATTTTCGCGTAAGTTCCTCTCCATCCCATTAACCCTTTTCCACACAAGTTTCTCGCCACTTACCCAACCGAAGCATTCAATTGGCAGATCAATTAGGAAGTCTCAAAACTTTTCATACAGATCTAACTCAATGAACCCAAATCAAAATGATGAAAACGTATAATAATATCCAATTTTATTTCCCTTTTCGGTCATGGTTGGGTATTTGAACGGCCGTATTATATTAAATCAGGGAGTTTGAATGGGGGTTCCCTCTGTGTCAGTCCGTAGGGTCCCTTTAAGCGAGTTGCGTTGTGTACGTCGTGGGTAGCGCCCGGCGCCACGGACCCGTTTCTTGCTTTGATACAAGTTGACAGCGATTGTTCCGACAAAGTTTTCGATGTGGGTAGGTAGCATGTTTGTTGAATTTACGACTTCTATTTCACTGGAGCTTTGTTTATGGGAAAGTAGGATAGTGGTGAACTAGAATGTGTAATATGTAAAAATTAATTCTTACGAATTGAGTGGAGCCTATACGGTAATTTTGTTACCAAGCAAACAACGAAACTTCTCGTCGTTGATCAAATATGTTTTCCCCTTTAACAAATAGATTAATATGAATTGGGTTCACACTATAACTGGCTGGTGAAATAAATTTTAAAAAATACTGTTTACTCGTAATCTCTTGTGTCTTGTACCAATCAGTGCAACAGTCCCTTGGGAGCCCTGGGTCTTTGAACGTCGTACACGAGTGTCACACGCCGTCTATCGAATGAATCGATTATACACACTAGGCACAATAAACGACACGATTACATCGAAAATTCTATGAAAAAACCAGTTGACTCGGTGTTCTGTTATATTAATTATTATCAAAAAATTGAACGTCGAAGGAAGTTAGTGATAGCATGACGAGTAACAGGGCAGAGTGGAAGAAAAAAACGTGTTGCGCCGACCCCAAATAACACGGGATAAGGGCAGGAAGATGATGATGATGATGATCAAAAAATCGAACGTCAGTAATAGTCATCTATTTTTTTTTTTTGTTAATGGCGAATGTCGTAAGTAAATTATAAAAGCAAATAGTCAAAATCGAAATAAAAATACTAAAATTGCGATAAAAAAATGGGAGTGGAGGGTGAAAAGTATTAAGACTTATTCTCATACCGACCAATTATACAAAAAAAAAAACACTAAGGTTGGTGGAGCCGTTTCGGAGGAGTGAGACCACAAACGCTGTGACATGAGCTATTGATACATTAAATTAAATGGAATGGTGTAGATCATAATATTCTCATTTTGTAGACTCCCAAGTAATTGTACCATGGAAAAGGGGCAAGAGGATCAAACAGTAAATCTGATTGCTGGCAAGGCACGCTAACTCAGAACTGATATGAAAGCAACATCAAAAATACATAACCAAGAGTTATAGTGTTCCCACAGCTGGGACTCAAGAAACAGAGCTGGTGTCACATGTCTTGGTTTTTTTTTTACGGCATGCCATTTTCCTTACGATGTTTTCCTTCACCGTTTAAGAGCAGTGGTGATGAATTAAATTAAACAAACTAATGCACCTGGCTGGTTTGAATTCACGACCAGAACTCGTAAGTCCATTACCACTGCACCTCAACTGCTCTAGAAAAATTGCAATACAAGGGCTGGAACAATTTGCCGGCTGCGGTCTTCCCGTCCGATTACAATTGTAAGTGTCTTCAAGGCTAGAGTGCATAGGCTCTTAAAAAACTAGTGCGCCTCACCATCAACGATTGCATCACTGCTTACCATCACGCGGAATTGCAGTCAAGCACTACATTATATTATTATGAAAAACAAATACATATAACGAAATGTATAATAATGAAACAGAGTGACAAAGTACTCAAGTTCCGCGAAAGAAATCCTCAGTCAAAAGAATTTGATTAGACCCATTTTTCAATGGAGACTTTTTAAGCTGAGTCATGCCGGGGTGATAGATTTACGTAACAAATATATTAGGGGGAGCTCCCCAGAAATGAAATAACATAAAAAAGCAACGCAGCGGCTAAACACGCGAGTGCGTGTCGACTGTACTTAGATGTTGCAGATAGGGTTATCAGACATCCTGGCTGAGACAGATGGAGAGACCTAGATTTCATTACTACTTTTCTCGAGGTAATGACGTCTAATAGGCTGTTTGGTATGTACAGAAATTCTCCATCTGATATTTCGAGCCGCTATTTTTAGATTTTATACTAGAGACTTGTCTTCGTTGCATTTGTGCGAGTGTAATTCCCGACCTTAGAATCACCTGGACTGATGTTAAATTTTACAAAAAAAAAATACTTTAACTTAATGGCAGTTTTTCTAGTTCTATATTTCTGTGTAATCGATGTTTTTGTATCTTAATTTGAAATGAATTTCATTTACTTATAACGACGAACATTCATTCATCATCGGTCGAGCTGTTCTCAAGTGATGCTCAATCATACATGTGGCAATTGATTTTTATTTATATACTAGCCACGACTATGTTAGCGTGGAGTTATTTTTTTGAGGCAATTCTAAATGTAACGTAGCCTAAGTTGCTTTTTAAAATATCAGACACAAACAGACAGGCATACAAAAATTTTAAAAATGCATTTTTGTTATAGCTACTTATCGCATACTTATCATTTAGTAAAAAAATATATTTTGGTATTACAAAAAGACACTTGTATATGCATACAAGTGTCTTTACATACCTGAAACAGTAAAAATACAAAAACAGTTTTCAACAACGTAACTTTGTCATTAAAAAAGTAGCGACTTCACAATCTTATCTGACACGAGGCTGATTCAACAATATTTATTTAAAATACTACCTGAAACAGTAAAAATACTAAACAGTTTTCAAGAACGTAACTTTGACTCAAAAAGTGGCCACTTGACAACCCTGTCTGACAAGAGGCTTTTCATTGAACAATATTTGTTCAAAGCTCTATAACCGGTAAACATGGCGCCGCGGAACGATTGCCGCTGTTAAGCTTACGATTTAATAAAATGATTGGGTATTTAGGGTGGTATAAATTCTATAAATACATGGCTCAGTTTTAAGGGTTAAGAGGGAATTAATTACATAAATTTGTAAAATATCAGTGCAGTAAGTACAAATTGGAGTACTGCAAGATTTTGTATTTAGAACAATAGACTACATGTTTTGCCATAGATAATGGCTACAAAAAAAATGCATTCTATGCAATTATGCACGAATACAGTTTCACATATTTATGTAAGTTAAATGAAATCTAGTCTTCCAAATATATAACTAAAATAGATCTCAAAATTTTTGTTATAATGAATTTTATGTAAGTACATGTGAATATATTATTAAAATTCTAACTTTCGCAGTAGATTAGGAAATGAATGCTGTGGTGAATATTATGTAATAATTTAAAGCCTCAGATACACTAGGGGACACAATGTCCAGCAACATGACGCCCACGCTATCATATTCATATTGCCAAATAACTTGTGGGGGGCAAGTTGTGGGTCATAGGGCAATGTGCAGCGTGACGTAGATTGAGCGTTGCGCGTCATGTTTGTATCTGAGGCTCCCGGGATAAAAAGTATCCCATGCCCTAATCCAAGACATAGTCTACACGTGTGAAAATTTTTATTCAAATCCATACAGCCGTTTGAGCGTGAAGGAGTAACACACACACACACAACAATTATATACAAACTTTCGCCTTAATAAGATTAGTGTGCCTTTAATTTTCGCATTTGTAATATTAGTCTGACGATGTATTTATTTATTAACAGGCGTTGTGCAATAGAAACTTTGTGCAATAGAAACAAAATAACCATACATTGAAGAAAAAAAAACTAACATATAATTTAGAAATAAAAAGAAAATACACGTAAATTACCACTAAAACGATGCACTGACTTTGACATATCCACATAGTTACCCGACTGTACACTAAGCGCACATACATACATCGTGACCTCTCGAGTAATATGCTCAAGCGCAGCAATCCTAATATAAATAAGGAAACGAAGTAAATCTAAGCGCCTTACAGTGTGTTTAGTAAATAAATTCGCATGAAGATTGAGATCTTTTTGTCTGTACCGGAACAATAACTTGTACAACAGCATTCACGGCTCTGCTACAAATATGGCAACACGTTTAAAGTATGGTCACTGTACTACTGTGTACTTATGTACCAGAGATGTTACGGACGTTCGTTTCCGATTTCGGTTCCGATAATTTTAAACGGAGGTACAAATAAGTTTACACTTGTACCTCGGGGAACTTTCCTCCCTCGTGCCCGTCGATTACCCTTTCACTTATTGTTAAGTTTCGTGTTTGGAATGTTGTGTTTGTTCTTCATTTATAATTATAGTTTAGTGTTTTTTTATTATTTTTAGTTGTTTTATTTGACGCTTCTGCCTCCACTTCCACCTCCGATATAAGTTCCGATTCCGATAAACCAAATTTAAAAACTCCGGTTCCGATTTAACCACTTCCGTTACACCCCTGGTATATACATACATACGTTTTCTTTTCTGTTTATCAGCACACCTTCGTACACAAGATCAATGAAGGATAGGACGTGGAGCTGTGTTGTATTGTACATTTTTTAATTTGACCTCTCTTTTGAACTTTACCTTTCAATTTCTCTTTTCCTATTGGCTTTTGCTCTTTGGTTTGCTCGCTGTGCTCTCTTTCTCTTTCAATTTGAGTTTGGTAACTACCGACGATTATCCCTGTACGCGCTAGGCTAGTGCACCCAAGGACAATCTCTGGTTGATGGAAAACTATTACCGACAAGGAAACAATGACTACGGTTTTGGGAGGCTTAAGTGGACCGGTTACCAATAAACTGTGTTATGGCTTATGGCCTTTGCCTGGCAATGTTATTAAGATACATGGATAAAAAAGGTACAGGGTGACTTGCAACTAAAGCATTAAATCACTTTGTGAAAAAGCTTTTAAACAACCATTATGATCAAACAATCAATGCTTTCAGCCTTTCTAGCGGAACAACACAACATTAGCCGTATTACAGGAAGTTTTGTCATACGATTGTCACAAATAACCTTGTCATTACCGCTTGAATTTATACCGCATTACCGCCCAGTTTTATGGTCAGCACCGTATCGATTAAGGTAATAATTATTTTAATTGCAACAGGACTTGTTTTCCTATCGTTCAAGGTTTTTGGCGACGATTTTACCCTTTAGCCCTTTAATCGCTTGCGTCAGATTAGACCAACGAGTGTCCTATTCACTAGGGTCGTCTGTTTGCGACTGGGTACTCAATCGCGTGGCGCAGCGAGCGGCAGGGTGATGCCTCAGACTTCTACTGACTAAAATACACTCCTAATTACTTCATTGCCTTGCATTCCAGGGCCGGGTTTTCCTTTCAGAAGCGAACCCATGGCTCGAGTAAGCTTCGACACTGCTGTGCCCCTACGGTTTGCTGACATCTTGAGGCGCGCGTGGAACACTACGCGCCGTCGACGATTTGGGCTCGGTCCGGACGGTTACTCCTCCTCTCTTCAGTCCATGGCCTGTACCAAGGCACGGCGCGAGCAATTGTTGCCGTCGATCACCCCCACAAGGACACGGCGGTGCTCTGCCCAAGCAGGGCACACCTCTACGCTCCACCGTGTCCTCTGGGCGGTCCACACCGGGGCGATTCTTCCGCACGAATCTGGTGCAAGAACCTCCTGAACTTGCCATGTCCGGTGAAAACCTGCGTTATACGGAAGGTGAGGACGCCGTGAGGTCTTTCCAGCCACTCCTCAATATACTGCCATAATCATGGCGAGCCCATAGGTAATCCTGGGTAGCAATCCCTTGTCCATTTTTATCAAAAACAGTACGAAAACAACATAAAGGCAGGCATAATCGTAAAAATGTCCTCGCATCCGGTTCCTATTGTCTTTAATCTTCAACTGCCGCTCGCGATGAATCACGGCCGTATAGACATAGTGGCTGTGTGGTAATTGTGCAAATAATGTAGAATATTATTTGATAAGTAACAAGTGCGAGGGCCCCAGTGACGTATTTATCCGCAAGTGACATTTCCGTCCGATAAGTTGGTGGGAACGTCCCGAACATCGCGCGTAGCTTCAAGAATACATTGTGGTTATCTGATTTTCTTATTATAGGTTTGATATGTTAGGAATATCATTGATAATTGAAATGTCAGTGACGTCATGGGTTTGGTGATTCCTTGAATTCATTGAAGTCGATAGATTCGTCTTGGAAAATGGATTCCTAAGGATTATAATTATATTTATACATTCAACCACCATTTTATACATTCAAAACCATTTTACATAATACTCTAGCATAATAGCATAATCAGCCTTATAATCTTCCCACTGCTGGGACTCAGGCCTTCTCCTTAGGAGAGGGAATGGGCCGTAATCCACCACGCGGGCCAAGTGCGGGTTGGTGAATGTCACATGTCTTCGAATTTTTGGTTCTAGGACATGCCCGTTTCCTCACGATGTTTTCCTTCACCGTTTAGAGAGCAGTGGTGATGAAATTAATTAAACAAAGTAATGCTCCTGGCTGATTTTGAACTCGCGACCTACAACTCGTAAGTCGGGGCCGTTACCACTCAGCCAACACTGCCTAATACTTAACACAGAACGTTTATTTGATAAAGCTTAGCTTAATAATAATCGAATAGACTAGTTTAATGATTAACTTCAGAGGGTCTCTCTGGTCTAGAACTAGGTAGTAGTTAGCAGTGGATGCTGTTCGTAATTTTTGCCCTAGTATTTCCTAGTCCGTGTATGTGAACAACAAAAATAAATTCAAGTTTCAAAATATTTTTATTTCACATAGACCTTACATGGGCACTTATAAAACGTCCGAAGCTAGTGCACAATAATCTTGTATTTTTTTTTCTGGCTATATTTTTTATTTATTTATGTACAATTTACGATACCTTTGGTTCGGTACGAAATAGAATTATGTGTCAAACCCAGAGCTTAGAATTCAATTTGCTTAGCATAACAAACGTATTATTTTCATTAACATATAAGGCGTATATTTTCATTATTTCACGTGATATTGTTTTGTTTCAAATGCTAAGTAAAATAGAATTAAACATTATGGTCTTTGTTTAATATTTAATTATGATTTAAACTCGCGTCTTTGGTTACTGCTCCGTTTCCGTTGGTCGTAGCGTGATGTTATATAGCTTATATTATTCGTCATGAACCTGGCTATCCCATACAGAAAGATTTTTTCCAATCTTACTGGTATTTTCGGAGATAATCGCGTTTAAACGAACGATCAACTCCACTAATAATAGTTATACAGGGTGAGTTTTTGAGACAGGGTAATAAGAGCAGGTAATTCAACCATTATAGTTACTTGTAAACGTTCTAAGGAAACCATCCATAACTTTTCAGATATTCTGAACTACATTCATGGATTTTGGAAATAAAATACAGTCTGCAAAAAATGTTAGAATATCGAAAAAATTCATATTTACCTATATCAGTTAGGCCGCGTTCCCATTATGTCGTAACGGTTAATTTATCGTTGGCTTTTATAATTAATTTATTTATATCGACTATCATCTCTGGCTTTTGTCGTTAATTATTTTTGTCGGTTAGCAACATCGTATCTAGCTGCTCCCATTACATACCAACGACATTTTATCGTTTTACGGCAGTTGTCTTCTCGTTTGTACATCAGTAGCAAGTTGCACAACACACAGCAGACAATATTTTATAGGTTCTCGTCTTTCGTGATAGCCGTTCCCACTGTGAAGACAATCTGTTTTATACCGCAAAAATGGTCGTTGACGACACTTAGTCGTGTCGTTTTATTTTTGTACACCTCCATTTAGATATATAAGTCACAACACTTAAAACTACACGATTATCCGTTACCACGACAAAGTGGGAACATGGCCTTAAGAGGCTCCACTCGCCTATCGTCAACATCGAGCATGGTTTAAAAGCTTGTTGCTTCATCTAACGCAATCTATTGCGATGTTTGATGAAGAGGCAATGCAAAAAAAGAGAGATAAAGCCTGAAAACTCTGTTGGCATTCGGTAATTCCGTGATTTACTCGAATATTTCACAAAACTTGTTCCAGGAAGTAAGTGTTTTTTTAAAACCCATAAAAGTTTTTTTTAAATTATCGTCATCTTGATTAAATTTGCAATCTTTTTGCTTCTATTGTTAAATTAAATTTGTTTTTATTTTTATTGGATGGAGAGGGAGAGGGAGACCAAAGAAAAGATGGATGGATTGTGTGAAGAGTGATATGAAAGAAAAGGAAGTTAGTGATAGCATGACGAGTAACAGGGCAGAGTGGAAGAAAAAAACGTGTTGCGCCGACCCCAAATAACACGGGATAAGGGCAGGAAGATGATGATGTTATACTTGTATGACTTTAAATTTTTGAGTAAATTGAAGTGGCAAATTTCCAGAGGTCTTTACTGGATCAGTTTTACACAAATTTATAAATTGATTTCAATAGAAGCCTAGGTAATATCCACAATCCATACTGTGTTTTCAAAATATCTAAGGAAAAATCTGTAATAACGTCATAATCGCGTAAGAGCGGTTGTATGAAAAACAGTGAAAATGTATGTCGAGTCGCATCCCCTTAAGGTACCGCCCTTACAGTCCCGTCTCAAAAATCCACCCTGTATGTTTGAAAATGTTATACATATTACGAAAATATTATTCTGTTAGATCACTAATATAGTCCTCCATTTGCTTTCCTAAACCACCTCAACTTGTCATAACATTTATGACAATAAAGTCGGTCATAAAGTTGCCATGAACCCGTTTATAGGCCAAACATATTTTGTGTATTGCTATAATATGTTATTAGTGTGTTTGGAGTAATAATAAAAACAGTTATCAATCGTTCAGACCATAACATTGTATTTAGGGAGCCCGAGGGTGCAGGGGCGTAGATCGATGTAAATTGATAAAGGCGGGCTGCGAGAGTCGCTATCTTCAAAACTGCTCTATAAATTGGTGTCAACTTTGCCATTGCTTTTTGAGGTTGGAAGTACTTAAATTACTTTTTAGGGTTCCGTACCTCAAAAGAAAAAACCGAAACCTTATGCGATCACTTTGTTGTCCGTCTAACTTTCAAGACCCTTTATCTTAGGAACTCGTGGAGGTATCTAGTTAAAATTAAAGCCAAATATTCAGGTCGGCAGTCCCTTGATGCTGAGAAAAACAAAACAAACTTAAAAGTTAACGAAAAAAAAAAAAGATATGGCCGGTTTATATTGCAAAAAACACTTATTTCGACACTCTCAAGGGAATCAAAATTCATAGGTTACTTCCCGTTAACCCAGAATCTTGAAATTTGGCATAAAGCAAGGTCGTATAGCAATAAATCTGAAAACAGTTCTGTTGATATATCACAAAAAAGTGTCCTACAATTGACTTTGTTTTGAAGCTTTAAAACTTTAGTTTTTATAAAATATATACTAATGCATAGCAGACACTTAAAATGGTTTTACTGTGATCGATGAAAACATTAATATTTTTACAAAACAGATCTGAAAAAGTGTGTTTCATGCCAAGTAAATCACCAGCCATTATAGTACAGTTTTGCACCTTTTGAAGAAAGAGTCGAGCAATGTCGACATAGTGCCCTCAAGTCTTTAGCCCGTCGACTTTGAGACAACATTGCAGCCATCTCGGGGGATTATCTACTGACGTAATCATATTAAAGAGGGGAGAAACATTTTACTTAAATATTGGGCGTGTTAACGCGATTTTGAAGGTGAAAATGTTTTTTTTATTTAATTTTTTATTTGCCCTATACTTTGCCACTGCTCCCCCAAATCCTTCTAGGCATGCGTGTTTCAAACCAGCCTTTGCGGTAGGCGTCTAGGTAGTCTGATCCGTCTTCCCAGGTCCCAGGTCGTCTAGTCCAGCAGTCGATATGCATGCGGCTGACATGACCCGTATGAAAATCTATGTATATAAAAGGAGAAACTGACTGACTGTTTTATCAACGCACAGCAACTACTGGGACTAGGAGCGTGAAATTTTGCATAAGGTTTCCTTTTATGACCTAGGCGAGCACTAAGAGAGGATTTTCCGAAATTCTCCCCCTAAGGGGATGAAACGGAGGTTCAAAATTTATATGGAGAAACCTACTTTCACGCGGGTGAAGCCGCTGGCAGAATGGCAGAAGCTAATGTATTTATACATTTTCATGGAAAAACTACGGCAGAATCTCTAGCTTAGAATTCTGTTTACAATTTCGAAGTTAATCAACTGCTAACAACAATCTGTACTAATGTTATAAAGAGAAAAGATTTTTATTTGTTCTTTTTCTTCTTTCCGTTTCAATGGACTCAAATTATTATTATTTCTGACCAGTATTTGGCAACCTTTACTGCTTTATTATTTGGCTCGTATAATAAATTCTGAAGTTTAGGTGGCGCATGTCCTCTGAAGCGGTTCTACACTGGCATTTATATTTGTTAATTTTTAAATCAAATCAAATCAAATTATTTATTTGCATAATACAGGTTTAGTTTGCAATTAATAAACTCAAAAACTACTGGACAGATTTTAAGAATTCTTGCCATATATTTATGATTCTCGCCAACAGTTGAATGCTAATTTATCACTGCGTGACCGACTACAGTACTTTGGGATAAATGAGCACCCAAAGCAAGTAAGGATACGAGAACAAAGACCCCGAAGTGTTACTGGTACAATTGCTGGGCGCCTGGCGTAGGTGTTTTAATTTTACCAGCATAGTACAACCCCCTAGTTAATAACGGCAAAAATTACCCTTTTTAAGACTTGAGCGTGACGGCCTTTTAATTTAATCTGGCACAGACTTAATTTATTTTAATTAAAACGATTATGAAGCTTGTTACCTTTATGAAGTACAGAGAGTTTGTATAAATAATTTAATAACCTCTCCTCATAACCCTCAGTGAATACTGAACCCGTCTGAAAACTAGAATTACATAAATTACAAAGATTAATGACCTTATTATACTAATGACCTCTTTACACTTTCACCCTCAAAAAACGATCCCTTATTACAACTCATTTATTAATCTAATTCAGATGCTGAAACTAAAACATTAAAATATTGTCGCGAAGTTATGAACCTAAATAATATTCAGGATAGCAACTTTGATTTTTACAATTTAACCTGCATGGAATAACATTGTAACTCAGTTTTAGTCTGTGAGGTCTTTAAGAAATAACGCACACGAGCAACTTTAGTCTCCACAACTAATTTGTTTCTCACATCGAGTCTACGAATCCCGTAGACTGTATGAAGTGCGCGCGTGTGGCGACGCGACAACTGAGAGACTTCTTTGTCTGCGGGTTTGCGGTTTAAGCGACGGGCTTGTTGTGCTTGTTGCTATTATCGCCCCGTCTCACCATCATCATCATTTCAGCCGAAAAACGGCCACTGTTCATCATCATTTCAGCCGAAAGACGTCCACTGTTGGACATAGGCCTCCCCAAAGTGTTGCTGCAACGAATCGGTCCTGTGCGTCTCGCATTCATTGCATTCCCGCGACTCTCACCAGGTCATCGGTCCACCTTGTGGGCCATCCAACGCTGCTTCTTCCGGTGCGCGGTTGCCACTCCAGAATCTTAAGCTCCATCATCTATCTGTTCTGCGAGCAATGTGCCCTAACCACTGCCACTTAAGTTTAGCGATTCTTCAGGCTTGTCGGCAACCTTAGTTCTCCATCTTCATTCCGGAAGCGATTACGCAGGGAAACTCCGAGCCTTTCCATTGCCCTTTAGGTGAATAAGCCTTCTGATGAAGCTCATTGTCCCGTCTATTAGCAGCAAATTTTTACGAAAATGTAGCGTCTGTATTAGTTCCGTGTGCGCATCGAGGAGACAGAGACAAAAAAGTTACTGGGCAACTCGGCAAGTTGCTCGTGGGCTCCATCCCTAAAGCAACGGTCATAACAGTCACTATTGCGTAATCTGTGAAAATGCTTTTACCACTTTATAGATCCTTGACATAAATGGGTTTTCCAATTTAGTTAGTGCTTTCTATTTCAACCACGTCTTAAAAGGCTAGACTAAGGCAATAAGCGAGCGAAGGGGGGTCTCACTGTCTGTGAAAAATGTTGCAGTCAAGCGACGGGTAAATTGCCTGCTATAGTACTTTAACGTATTTAGTTAGTGATCCTATATGGGTTCCGTTCTTGCCGACTGAGGTACAGAACCCTAAAAAAGGAGAAGATATAAGAAGGTATTTATACAATGTAAATAGGGGTTTTTGGTCGATTTCTTCGAGTGAAATTCAGTGGCTGATTTAATTATACGTAAATTCATTCCTAGTGGATATTGTGATGTAAAATTGGTATAGTTTTGTATCTCAAGTGTCTGTGCAACTGACCAATATGTGAAATCATTGAAACAGGTGTGATCTCGGTAAAATGCTTGGTGAAATAGAGCTAAGAATTTTATTGTAGTGTAGCCCAGCGAAGTTTTCTGAGAAGCTTGACTTGATACGTTTGCTGTCAAATACTATAAAAATATAAGAATGTATACATCCAAAATCTAATAGTAAACTAATTAACTATTGATCCCAGGAGCGCCGACTCCGTGGGTGTAGCAATACTTTAGAGCGCCGGTTGAGACGCAGGGGTTGCGTGTTCGATTCCCGCACCAACATGAATGTTTGTTGATGAAACAGATGAGTCTGGGTGGTTGTGGTACCTTCTTTGTTCCTGTTTTCCATATTACAAGGGAAAACCTTAGTTTGTACCCAAACCAAACAACAAACCAAGACAATGTATGTGATGTTGTCTCAATTTATTATTTATTAACGATGCGGATCAAGTTCCTGATATCCGTTATCAAAATGTCGATCAGTGAGCTTTTCTCTTCTCACAATGTGCCACTTTTTCGAGTAATCAAATGAGCATGAGCACCCATGAGGTTTTAGAGAGATACAAATGGCTTAAAGGACTTAGTATCCAAGCCAAAAACATTAACGAAAAAAAGCAATGTAAATAAGTTGGACTAAGGTTGTCTGGTAGATATCGTTGTCAGCGATAAGACCACCTTTGTACCCATAGATTAAGTTAGTGTAAAAGTTTTGTTACTTACTATTTTGGTGTACAATAAAGTTTATTCTATTCTATTCTAATTTTTGAAACTGAACTACAGTATTTTAAGGATTTCTGCCGACTCCGGAAATGTTGATGACTAAAGCTCTCGAGCCGTAAAAATGGCTGTCAGTCTAACAATAAAAATCAAAAGACGTCATACTAAACAGTGAGTTTCTCTCTCCCTTCCAAATATACGCTCATGATTAACCAAATAGCCACTTACGAACTTGAGAAAGTCCCACACAAGCTATTCAGCGTCAGTTGAATGAATATATTTCCTGAAATCAGTTCAAAGATTCTTCTTAGATGCGTCCTGAGTCTATTTAGGAGGACTTAAACAGAAATGGATTTTTTTGAGGTGGGAAATTTCTCTCGCTTTAGGGTGGAGTAAGGGAGCATGTCAGGCTTTTATTGACTAAAAACCGGCCTGTGCCTTAACCTCAGCCTTAACAGGTATCGGCCCTACTGTGCCCCTTCAGTTTGCTGACATTTCTTAAAGGCGTGCATCGTGGTATCTTGGTCATGTTCTTTACAGGACGGCTGGCGGCGAGCTACCAATGGGTAGCTCGTCGTCCGCAAGCCCGCGCCTACTGTCTTTTAAATAGAATTGCTATTGATATTGGTTAGCATATTTATAAACCTCATAATTAATTGGTACTAACTGACCTAACAAAAACGATGTAATACCCATGACGCTAAAAATAGTTAATAAATAGCACAGTTGGTGCTATTTATTAACTATTTTTAGCGTCATGCGCAATTTATTTATTTTCTTACAGTTTTCCGGGTTTAAATATGCCATTTACTACATAAAAACAACGGTTTAAACGTTAATACCGATAGGAAAAATTCCAATTAATATACAAACACCATTTAAAGGCCAATGCAAACTATTGGCATGATTTACTTTTTTCTTTTCGCCAGAAATGAAACCTGAGTTATATTAGAGGCCAATACAAAAATCAATAGAAAAAAAACCAGGTCTTTAAACCGTAACCGAAAAAAGATACGTATAGAAGCATTGCTAGTATATTTTTGTCAGGCGTTACCTGTTTTCGTTATAATGAATATCAGACATACAGTATTTTTATTTAAGAAATATAACACCTGATAACAAACTACAGCGATATATTAAATCGTCTTGAGCTTCGTTTGGTTACGATTGGTAGACATAATTATTTTTGCTATTGATTTATCATACTCATGTATTTTATACTAGCGTAATGCTAAAGCAAGGACGCGAAGTCGAAGAAGAAAAAAAAGTAGCCTATGCCCATCTTACTCTGTATAGTACTTACAATTGTATCAAACTATAAAATAGGACAACTGATGTAAGGCGAGCTTAACCCACAATTGGGTTTGGGTCCATCCTTGGAGTTCAAACTTCCTCCTTACCAAATTTTATCAAAGCGGTTCAGTAGTTCAACCGTGAAAGCGTAACAAAAAGAGTTACTTTCACATTTATAATTAGTATGGATTGATTGTAAAACTAACGTTTATTTTTCTTTATTTACAGACAAAATGGAGGAGCGGGAGAATTCCACGGACCATGGGGTCCCCGACATGACCATGATGCCGCAGATCACCGAGCAAGCCATCAATGACAACCTTAAGAAGAGATACATACACGACCTGGTTTACGTATCCTTTTTATGTAAATACTAGCAGCTACCAGCGGCTTCGCGTGTGATAGTAGAAAATTTTCGCAAGAGAACATACTCCCGAGATAAAAAGAATCTTATTTGCTATTCCAGGACATGTTCTACCCGTGTGCCAAGTTTCATCGAAATCTATTCAGTGGTTTTTGCGTGAAAGAGTAACAAACATCCATACATACAAACTTTCGCGTTTAAAGAAAGAAAATAAATTTATTTAGCATAGCAAAAGGCACACAAACAATTGGCCTAAACTGACGAAAAAATTTACGTTTAAATGCTTAAAGCTAAGACGCTTTCAATTTATGCGTTATTGACGGCCTGCTGCGGTGCCGATGCGGTGCGATAGTCTTACTGCGTACGGACGGTTGCATTTTTATATACCAAGCGCGCAGTGCGGCAATCGTGCGATGCCAGTACCGCAAGCGGACGAAAACAGCCCCCCTAGCCAAGTTACAACCGTTTCGTTTCGATTTTCTTTTCGTTGATCGCCTCGAGTCGGTCACGCCTCCTTTTCCTTTGTTCTGACCACGTGACTGAGCGTTGACATGATGTCAGAACAAAAATCGGAGGCATGGCCGACTCGAGGCGATCGACGGAAAGAGAATCGAAAGGAAACGGTTGTAACTTGGCTAGGGGGGCAGGACGGCAACGTCACAAGCACCACGTGTTCAATTCGGTGTTGGAAAAGTGCGGTGTTGAATAGCGCACATCAGCCATATACGTTTTCAATTTGCACTTGTTGTCGGCTAACGTACTGCAACCGGCCGGCTGCGGCACGGTAAACGTGCGGCAGCAGTCCGACATGAAACGTCTAAATTGAAAGCGCCCTACAAGTGTTTATAAAAACCTATTTGCAAATAAATATCATTTATCACTACTACCGGCCGCACGATCGCTTTATCTCCCTAAAATTTTTTGGAACGGAAAAGCTCAGTCCATTATCTATGTCTATGGAATTTCATAAATGTGCAGAAAATCGCTACTGCCAGACACAGGCAGGCATTATGACAGTTCGACAGCCGCGCAATACTCTTAACGTTTCAAACTGGCGCCAACTTCGACACACTTCATTAGAATTGCTGAAGTCACGCTATTTTATTTTACGGTTCCTCTCATTCCTCCGTCCAGGATGGGAACTTAAGACGCTGTTTTACTGCTAATCTACTTGAGGAAGTGCTAAAGTTTAAAGTACAGAATTTTCATGTTTGCTGAGATTGTCTCCTTAACATTTTACACAGACATACACAGGATCCATTCTAGTCGCAGTGAATCCTTACAAGGAGTTAGGATGCTACACCACGGTGAGTTTATTTCAATACTAAACATAACTGCTTATTACCTACCTACCTATTTTTCTTTACGAAAACGACGAGAGTTAGTGAGAGTTTTGTTGTCCTCATGTGTATAGATACCGGAGCTAGATAGATCTTGAGCGCTGACTTCTACAGTTCTACTTGTACAGAAGCAAGCAGAAGTCAAATATCGGGTCTCGATTTCTTTGATTTTCAGTGATTGGCTCACCGATGTGTACGATGCGCAAAGCGATCCCTCGCTCTTTCGCCGAGCGCTCAAGATTTGTGCCGCTATCTGTACAATTTATAAAGGTGCAAATCTGGAGGAGCCGAGCCCGAATGGCGTACGAGCCGAGCTCAAATTCGTGTAGTGTCGCTCGTGCTCGGTTCGTGCTCCGTTCGTGCTTGGCTCCTTTAGCGTAGACTTACCTTAAGACAATCCAATTGTGCGTTAAGCTCGTCTATGTACATCCTGCTTAAATTGTTTGTATACAATGAAACTCAGACACAGAAGGGGACAAAATGTCCCCCAGAATTCGTCTTAAAATATTAGGGGGGCAAATTGCGGGACACCTTTGTCACCTAATGTATCTGAGGCTTTAGAGTTAAAAGAAGACACGGAAAAGGTTTATGCTATTGTTATTACCATGAAACACTGTCATTACCAGGCAATAAATTAAAAAAATATCGCATCAAAGGTGACACACGCATCGCATTTAACAGTTCCTTATAATTGTGTTCACATTTCTTCTGATAGCGATCGCTTGATCATGACAATAGCTCGTCAGTTTCCATTAGTTTCCTTAAACAGATAAACAAGGGGAAATGTTACATTATTCAGCAGTTAATTATCGATTATGTATGAAGACTGCACACATTAACGTGGGTAGTAAATTAGAAAAACACTTGATTGGTTGCCAATTATATGGTAAATGAAAACGTGATTTTAAATATGGCCTATTTCTTCTCGATCTCCTTTTTGATGGAACGAATTTAAAATTAAACAGAGCATAATAAGTAATGAAGTTGTATTTATTTAAATTCATTTATGATGTTAATCCAGGATCATCTTGTAAACCGCGAAATGGATTATTCTAATTTGTATGAAAGTAATCGTAAGTTTTAGGCGCAGTTGTAATACAAAGCGATCACCGCGGGTGTAGGTACGCGATCGTTCTTGGACATTCTTGCATGGAGTTTCTTGCACATTCTTCTCCATAGAGATCTACGCTTTGGAATGTGCAATTAGCATCATTTTTTCTGACTGACTGACTTCTTGACATTTCAAAAGTGCCTGTAAATAGTTTATTTGAAATAAAATGCTTTGACTTTGACTTTGTTCGGTAAAACCACGTCGCGTTCAGATTTGCCATACATACTTAAAATATTTAGTTTGCGTGCCAAGCCCGCGTTATCTTTCGAAAGAGTTACCGCTGCTCTGGAACGCAAAGGGCAATTAAAGGAGCACAGGTGGGTTATAGTCAGTAAATTCTGACACTCCTTCCTCTCACTCCGCCAAGATATTTATTGGAAAAAATGAAAAAACTCGTGACTCGTTGAGTCAAGGCAACAAAAGTCTTGAGCATCGACACATAGTTGCTAGCCAGTCGGTTTTCTACCGGTTGCATTTCGGGGAGTGTGCATCGGAATTGTATAACCTAATTCCGCCTAGCCCGTTCCATCATCGGTTATCTGTGTTTCCTGATGGCTGCAACCCGGGAATCTTTAAGTCAAGAGTGAATAGGTTACTTCTAGTTAAGTGCGCTCCATTGTCGACCGCATCGTCACATTCCATCGGGTGAGATAGCGGTCAAGTGCGAACCTATCAAGAATAAAAAGTAAAACAAAAGATAGTTAGCTCGCTACCTAAAATTGTTCTGTTAATATCATATACAGAATTATTTCGTAGTTTGGAGGACTCATTTGTCAGCAATAGCCACTCTGATATTACTTATATAAATAATATTACATAAATACTGATTGATGTTTCTAAATACAAATGAGACATTTTTTTATTGTTAACAGGATCATATGCAAGACTATCGAGGCAAAGCCTTCGGTACTCTACCACCGCATGTGTTTGCGCTGGCTGAGTCAGCATACAGCTCATTACAGGTATGACGAACGACTCATTTTACTTAATTTTGACCATAAAACCATTATTGTAAACTAAAGACATTACCCGAAGCTAATTGTCCCCTAAAGAAGGTCATAACGTTCTAAACGTAATGTACTGAGTGTTTCTTGTCACATTTTTTCTCAGGATTGTGAATCAGACTCGAGCGATCTGTACTGTAATTTTATCTAGTCATGATTCATCTAGTTACAATGCTGGTTATTTAATAAACTAGTTGATACTTGAAATTGGTTTTTTAAAGGTTAATAATTTGTTTGACAGCACGGTTGAGCGATTTACTGCTACGCTACGTATCGCAAGTTCGATTCCCGCACGGAACAAAGACTTGTATGCCCTACAGATAGTTAGTCTGGGTGTCTTGTTTACATGAGCTCACATGTTTGTGAACGCACCGATGATACAGCCCCCCCCCCCCCCCAGCCAAGTTACAACCGTTTCGTTTTGATTCTCTTTTCGTTGATCGCCTCGAGTCAGTCACGCCTTCTGTTCCTTTGTTCTGATGCGTTGAGATGACGTCAGAATAAAGGAATCGGAGGCGTGGCCTACTCGAGGCGATCGACGAAAAGAGAATCGAAACGAAATGGTTTTAACTTGATTAGGGGGGCAGGAGTAATTCCCAGTGTAGAACAACGTTTTATAAAATACTGAACCAATTAGCTTATTATGTTCTTACAAAATTATCCTTCTTAATTCTTATGAGCTGACAGAATAAAAAATCGTCTTTGTAAACAGAATGGAGAGAAGAACCAATCAGTAGTAATATCAGGCGAGAGTGGAGCAGGCAAGACGGAGACGACCAAGTTGATCCTACAGTACCTCTGCGCAGCTGGCGGGCAGGCCTCGTGGGCAGAGCAACAGATCTTGGAGGCCAATACTGTACTTGAGGCCTTTGGTATGGCTCCTTTTTATTTTCAAACTAACTTCTGCCAGCGGATGTGTCCGTGTGAAAGTAGAACATTATCCCAAAGAAACATACTTCCGGGATAAAAAGTCCTATGTGTCCCCGACAGGGAACGATCGATGAGAATGTCAAGTCCTAGCTAGCCGATGCCATGCGTCATATGAACAGTCTGATATGAACAGTGCACTGAAGACCGGTGTCTGTGGCATACACGATGGAAGTTATACGGCTATAATAATGATGATGATATGAGGAGAACTAGATTTAACAGCAGACATTAAAATGTCATATCGTTTCGCATGTTAATTTAGATTTTCGTCGAGCATTCCAAGCTACAATATCACTGTTCACGCCCGCTGACTAATAATGTCGTGAGGCGTGTCATCAACTTATCCGACCTGTCATGTAGATGTCACCCTCGTTTTGTATAAAAAGGAGGGTCTGACAAACTAAACCATTATTTCATTGTCTGCACCTACATTGAAACCTCCAAACGATGACGTTTGTACCTACAAAAACTTATTTGTAGGTTCAGTTTGGTTACTTACGACAATGTTAGATGGTTAAACTGAATAGATGATTATTACAAGTATTGTTCACCTTCTTCTTAGCTTATCGATGGCAAAACTAGTTAAATTCCTTGCTAGAATTCGGCCACGGCAGTGCCGTCCGCTGATGCTGTCATTAGGTCCCTACGTGAACAGGTAACAGAGCACGTGAGGCACAAAGTTTACTCGAATACTTAGAGAACTCCTTAGTAACCGACGATTTCAAGTGAGCCTCCCTAACGATTGTTCACTTTAAAGCATCACTTTTTAATTTAGTTACTTCAACATAAGACCGATTTTTCAATCGTCAGAATAAAATTGGTAGTTTGACAAACTTGATATATCGAAAATATCGAGCCTTGCACGTAGCAATAGTATATAGATCATTAGAATGATGTATCAATAACAAGTCTATACATTTTTAGAACGATATTATCATAAATACATAATACATAGGTACTTTTAAATTAGGGAAGAAAATATCCCTTTCTGCAAAAAGCTCAAACTGTCGGTTACCACGTTATTCCTGATAAGGCTCCACATTAAGACAAACCGCCCTTTTTTTATTCTGCGCGTTTATATTTTAGGCTACTGAAAATTTGGCCTTGAACGATAAGACATTAGTGTATACCTTTTAAATCCTATATTAAACTGATAGCCATCCTACCTAAATACTTGCAGGAAACGCGAAAACAGTGCGAAACGACAACTCATCCCGGTTCGGCAAATTCGTGGAAGTTCGGTTGGACCACCGCGGCGGGATCAAAGGCGCTGTGCTGAGGGACTTCTTGCTGGAGCGAGCCAGGATCACTGGGCCTGCCCCGAGGGAAACCAACTACCATGTGTTCTACCAGCTCGTTGAGGGTGCTAAGGTAGGCCGAAAGAATATATATTTTTTATTATTATTAATAGGTTCTTCGCGCTTGACCGCTATCTCACCTGATGGAAAGCGACGATGCTGTCGACGATGGAATGCGCTTACCTAGAAGTTACCTTATCTGCCTATTCACTCTTGACTTAAAGATTCCCGGGTTGTAGCCATCAGGAAACAGAGATATTGAAGACATCTTCGTCTAAAAATAATTGATATTCGGTCCTCTTTGAAAAGGATAAACAGTACCTGATCAGGGGCCTTACCGTGACATGTTAAAATTTCAAGCGTGCGAGCGAGCAAGAGGGATGGTGCTATACACCTTATGTAGCTCCATCCCTTTTAACAGTTTAGGTCGTCAAATGGATCGCGTTAAGGCAGCCGCAGACCGGGACGGTATAGCAAAAGGACTTTGCCGTCAGTCAGCGCACACTAGCCACTTAGATAGACATTCCAGCGCCTTGCCATTACATGCCGCGTTACGTCGAAGTTTGCCACGGCAGCTTCTACTGCCCGATACATATTTCAGTCATAAGTAGCGTTTGATAGAGTGTTGGCGGGCGCTGGCGTCCTTCGCAGCGCTCCACGGCATCCTGCCGCGTGTCTTTCAATACCGTGCGATAATATCCCTTTCGATGCCATGGGATCATTTCAACATAGGAATTTATATCGTATTTTTATTTTGATATGGTTGAATGTCCATTGGTAAAAAATTAAACCCTTTGCCATGCCGTCCCGGTCTGCGTAGGCCTTCAAGAGCTCTTTGTAGGGCTTCTGTTGTATCCATGGTAACGCAGAGGTCCATACGTGGACTGCGGTATTGTTCAAAAAAGTTACCGTGACGTTGGAATGCAAAGGGAACTGAAGGAACACTGGTGGGTTTTTGTCAGTAAAAGTCTGACAGATCGCGCTCCACCCAGAGCTAGAGATGTTGTTTGATAAATTCTTACTTCAAAAAGAAAAGATGCCTTTAGCGCCAGTGACCATTTACTATCAGGTAAACTGCCTGCATAAATTAAAAGTTGGGAGGAGTAGATCGTTCTTCATAATGTAATTAAATCTCTCGAAGCCAGGATAAAACAATCTCTTAACTTGAAAAAAGCCTAATTGATAATTTAATCAAATAGAAAAGGCTTCTTGATGAAAAAGTTATATACAGGTATTTTTATCCGCAGAACGGTTATCATAAAAATTGTAATTCATTAATTAATTTAAAGCTTGAGATACATTAGAGGACAAAATGTCCCCCAACATTTTTTTTTAATGGTTTATTCAAGAAAATTTACATAAATATTTTCACACATCTTCTGCCAAACTGCAGTACAGTTTGTCGGCAGATGATACATGATGCGCAACGCTGTCAAACTATCCAACAACATGTTCCGCGTCACGTGCAACCGTTGTAAAATGTTGGACGGCAAGTTGCGCAACACTGGGCGTTGTAGCAGCGTCACGTAGACTTAGCATTTGTTCAGAAGAGTACTGTGGCTTTGGAACGCCAAGGAAATCTGTAGGAAAACATGTTAGTGTTAGTCAGTAAAACTCTGACACGCTCTCTCACTCCACCCAGAGCGCGAGAAGTTATTTTAAATCCCACTTCAAATAAGAAAGGGGTCTTACTGTTGTAAGTGTCATAGCCATGGCCATTTTTGTATAAACAAGGACAAGACAGGTTACCTGGACTAATCTTTTTGCTAAAATAAATATTGATATTTGTCAATCCTCGTTTGCACAACGCCGTCTAGTCCCAAGCTAAGCAGAGCTTGTGATATGAGTACTAGACAACTGATAAACATACTTATATATTTCTAAATACATACATATTATAAATAAATTACACCCAGACACAGAACAAATGATCGTGCACGTCGCACAAACATTTGTCCTGGGTGGAAATCGAACCCACGACCTCCACCATAGGAGTCAGGGCTTAGTGGCCCTGACTCCTATGATGATGACCACTAGACATCAAGCCAAATTTATTCGTATATTCTTTTTTTTTAAACTTTGCCCCACACTAGCAATAACTCCTATTTTGTGGGTGCGTTCACAAACATGTATAGTTACATATACAAGACAGCCAGGCTTTACACTTACTGTTTACAAATGATTATTTCTTCGCTTATCCTCTTTTCCAGCACAACGCAGAACTTCGCAACATCCTCCGTCTCCGCGAGAATGTGCAGTACAAATACCTTCGTCCTGAAGACGAGGAGGCGCACAAAGGGCGCGGGGGGGAGCAGGGAAAGCTGGAGGCTCTGCAACTGGCCCTGACTGTGCTGCAAGTACCTCCTCACATGTGCGAGGGGCTCTTCAAAGTGTTAGCTGCTATATTGTGGCTGGGGAATATACAGTTTCAGGTATGTTTCTAGTGGTTTCAAGCGCTACTATTGAGCATGACATTTTCTATCTCTTATCTTTGGAGGTTCTGTAACTCTTGACCAACCGGCCTTGCATGTACCAGCGTCTATTCTAATAGTGTTTTTAATATCGTGCGGATTTCATCACAAATGCGGGATTGCATGCAGAAAACTTCAAAGTACAAAAAAAAACCCGTCCCGCGTACGTATTCCACGCATTACAATAAATACTTGTATAAAATCGACATTTGCGGGGGTTGCGCATGCGGGGCAAAACCGCACGATATTAAAAACACCCTAAGTACTGGCCGACTATACTGTGGCTAAGAAATACACAGTTTCAGGTATTTCAATCATCATGTCTAGCTTTACCTCAACGTTGTTGAGGTTGGGCTTCCAGGTCGATGCAGCTGAATACCAGCATATTCTATGGTTTGTTTTATCTTCATGACCCTGGGTAACACGGTACTCCTGGGTAAGACAGCTCGAAATCTACTATCGGGCAGTTGCCCAGACCAGACCAAATACAAATACCTCTGGTCGAAAGACACTCCCTTTTCAAAGAATGTTAGTGGGACTTTACATCCTGTTGACACTCATAAAATTTTAATATTTTGACGTGTTTATATTTTTTTTCAGGATGTGGACGGTGAGCGCTCAACCTTATCGGTAGAGGACACGGAGGCAGTGGACGCAGTGGCCAATCTGCTGGGCTTGCCGCTGCCGACCGCCAAGCGAGTCCTGCTGGAGCGGCAGATCAATGTGCGAGGCAACGTCACGGATATACCACTGCGATTGCCTGAGGTACACCACAATACACAAATTGCTGGAGTATATTCTTGTAACATTTAGTTTATTGATGGAGTTTGTTGTGGAGTTTAAAAATATTACTCTTTTTGAGACAGTCGTGTAAAAAAGTTATCCATTTTGGAAATTATATTATAATATAGATGTCCGTTCTAAAGTAACTTAGTTACTTATAATTTAAATAACATTAGTTATATTCCCGCGAGAAAATGAAAAATAGCCTAAGTTCGGAAATTAGCCGGAACAAATAGACAGACAGAGAAATCTTAATTCTTTTTCTGGAATATACGTAGCGTAAGTTACTCCTTATAACATCAATTATCTACCAGTGAAACTGCCCTTGAAATTGGTCAGCTGATTTGGAGATCAGCCAGAACTCACAGACAGACAGATAGATTGACAGACCAACAGACAGACAGATATAAATTTTAAAAATTATTTTTTTGTTATAGGTAACGAATATTCTTTCACATATTTACATTTATTATAAAAAATATTTATATTTCAAAGAAGCAATTGAAGCAATTGTATTTATACATATGTATAAATGGATGTATAGATATCCTACTTTCTCCACAGGCTCGCGAGAACCGTCACGCGATGGCTCGCGCGCTGTACTCGCGAACGTTCGCGTGGCTGGTGCGACACGTGAACAGCTGCTCGGCGCCGGGCCGCGCCGCGCGGGCGCTCGGCGTGCTCGACATATTCGGCTTCGAGAACTTCGCCACCAACTCGCTGGAGCAACTGTGCATAAACTACGCGAATGAAAAACTACACATGTTCTTCAATAATTATGTGTTCGCGTTAGAACAGGATATCGTGAGTATGCTACGAAGTTATGGGTTGTTTTTTATACAAAGGTTAGAGAAATAATGGTTAGCCTATTAAAAAAAAATACAATGTTAATGCATAAAAAAACTGGCCAAGTGCGAGTCGGATTCGCACGCAAAGAGTTCCGTACTACAATATTAAAATGGAGAAAAAAAAACGCTGACAAAATAATATTTCTTGTATGGGAAATCCCTTTCATTTGTAACTTTATTTTAATTTAATTTTTTACATTTTGTGAAAATTTCAACTCTCTACCTATTACGGTGTATAATATAAATCCCGCTGACAGACGGACGGACGGGCAGCGGAGGCTTAGTAATAGATTCCCGTGGGCACCCTTCAGGTCTGTTTATCCCTTTACACTTCTTAAATCACGTGACGGATGCTTATATGGTTTTCATTCATAGAAAGATCAATAATCGAGGAAAATTTTTGTATTTAATTTGCTCTCTTGCGAAGTCGAGGCGTGTTACTAGTTAAACATAATTTCTATCCTTTATGACTAACTCAACTACCGACTTTTGTGTTGTGTACTCTTTAGAGACCTTTTGTAATTAAAAGGTCTTAAAAAAGATTTTTTTGCAATAGAATTTGAATTTTATCTTGTATTGCATTGAGTTCGTGATCCGAAAATTGGACAATGATCTTGAATTCTAAAAATGAGTCTTTATTAGAGTGTGTTCCTTTTTCGAATCTGAAGCGAGAACTAACTCACAATATTTCTCCTTCCAGTATCGCCAAGAAGGTATCGTGTACAATCAGATCCAGTTCACCGACAACGCGGCGTGCCTCGAACTGCTGGAGAAACCGCCCAGGAGCTTGCTCAAGTTGCTTAGTGAACAATGTCATATGCCTAAGGTATGTTCTTAAAACCTCAGCTGAGCTAGGGGACAAAATGTCCCCCAACATGACGCACAACGCTATCAAATTGTCTAACAACATGTCACGTGAATGCGTCGTAAAATATTGGGGGGCAAGTTTTAGTTAGTAAAAGTCTAACACGGCCTCCCGATCTAAGCTAGAGTGAAAGACGTCATAATAAAAAATGCGGGACACTGGGCAACGTTACAGCGTCACTTAGTTTGAGCGTTGCGCGTCATGTTGCGGGATATTTTGACCTCTAATATATTTGAGGCTTTACTCTCAAGATTTACTCCTTCACACGCCACATTGGCGTAGAACATAGAATTTAACATGATCTCTGCTAAGCCAAGTTTTGCGAGTGTGTTATCTCGCTAACTCTTTTGTATACACATAACCTAATGGCGGTGACGTCAAATTTTAGTTTTGCATTAATTTTCTGTTATTGACAATTTCCCTTTCCACCAAGTTTGAAAGTTTTCTAACTTAATTTTGGACGAATTTGAAAAATCCTTTGTATTTTG
Source organism: Mythimna vitellina (assembly GCA_949316375.1). Classification (NCBI taxonomy): domain Eukaryota; kingdom Metazoa; phylum Arthropoda; class Insecta; order Lepidoptera; family Noctuidae; genus Mythimna; species Mythimna vitellina. Next base: position 6,184,869 of record OX438703.1, on the reverse strand, counting down.
CAATTTTCGATAAACTTATTTTTTATAAAAAAAAATAAAAGAAATAGTGTTCCTCCTCAATTTTTAACGTATTGGTCTGATCCCAGGGCTCAGACGGTGCCTACCTCACAAACATTCAAGGCGAGTTCGGCGAACACCAGTCTTTCGTGAAGGGCTCGCGACGGAAGTGGGAGGAAGAGTTCGGAGTGCAGCACTACGCCGGGACAGTCAGCTACAGCGTGCAGGGCTTCGTGGACAAGAACCGAGACACGCAGCAAGACGCGTTCATAGACCATCTCAGTCGCTCGGCGAACCCCTTCGTGAGGGAACTGGCGGATTATGTGCAGGACTTGGCGCCGCCAGGACAGGTGATTTTAAACCTTATTTTGAAGCTTTGAGAGTTCATAATTCAATGATAAACAAAGTCGATCGGTGATTTAAGCTGAAGACAGAGTCGACGTATCCGGTATGCATTATGACATCTAGACTTTTGAGTTTGCTTGAAAACAGACGACTTGGAACGATTTCGTCTGTGGGCTCAGCCGCTCAGTTTGCCTTTAGCTTCATGCTGCTATTATATGCTATATTTGGTGCCCCTAGACAAGTAATTTACGACCTTATGTTGTGCGTTTCTAGGTTGGTTATAGTAGATACGCAGCTAAATATCTTCATGTTTTCGACCATCTTAGTCACTCAACGAACTAATTGGCTCTATTGTAAAGCTGACAGTGTTGAAATTCAAGACAACAGTAGGATTTAAAACGTGTTAATGACGCTAATTTATTATTTTTTCTAGGACACCTCACTATCGAGCCCTAACTCCACCGGCACCACTCAACGCGGTACGTCCAAGGGCCGGCCGACCGTAGTGGACACATTCAGAGCACAGCTGCAGTCGCTCGTCGATATGCTGCAGGCCACTGACGTATGGTGAGTCCAGATCACATTGTCTTTTTTTTTTTGCCTTGAATGTTTCTCTGCTTGGCATCTTCACGAGTCGAATCAATTATGAAACTATCAATTAATTGCAATTAATATTATTTTTGTACTCTGACCGCCCTAATCTATCTCCTTTCGTTCAGTCCATCCTAAAGATGTCTCTAAGACATTGCCCTGTGCGATAAGATCGCCATTTGCACACTTTGTTTTTGTATATGTTTATTCTGTCCACATTATGATGTATACAATAAAATATATAATAAATAAATATCTCTCTCTTATACTCGATTATTAAAATAATCAATCCACCCCACAGGTACGTCCGCTGCATAAAGCCGAACGAGAACAAAGAGGCGGGCAAGTACTCTGAGCAACTAGTGCTGGAGCAGCTGAAGTACCTCGGCATGAACGAGATCGTGCGCATCCGCCGCGACGGCTACCCCATCCACCTGCCCGCGCCGCACTTCCAGGCGCGCTACCGCTGTCTGCTGCCGCATCCCAGGCCCAAGAACCCGGACATACAGTGAGTGCGGACTCATTATCGTCATTAAATGGAAATATATTTAATCTTGACGGCCAATCTCAGCGAAAACTAGCCCTCGACGCGCGTATTCAAGCATTTTACCACCGCTCGAACGGACCAACTCCCAATTCAATGCAATTCATTTCAAACGTTTTTTATTTCACACAGGCCTATATGAACACTTATAAAACGTCATAAGCTAGTGCACGGTTCCAAATTGGTCGTTTCCTATTCAGAAGAACCGGCAAGAAACTCCATGGTTATTCTTTTTTTTTTCTCTTTGTTCTTGCAACAGACGACTGGATCGTACAGTTGCTTTGCATACGTCGCCAAATGCATGCCGTCTGCTAGCGGACCTACATGGATTCGAATAATAATTACGGTCGCTGTACTACTCTGTATGGATAGGTCTGATTTGAGTACAGAAGTACCAAGTGTCTACACTGGTGCAGGGTTGTTCTGGTGGGATTTTATCGAGTGAATTTTAGTGGCTTTTTTAGTTATTTGAAAATTGATCCTTGGTGGATATTATGATGTTCATGCTCAAATAGCTGAATGGATTTGAAATAATTTGATAAACGACTAGACTAAGTCCTAGAATATTTTTATCCTTGGCCTATGTTCCTTTTGGGATTATTTTCACTTTTTTACACTCGGGTAAAGCCGCAGTCAGAAGCTAGTAATGGACAAGTTCTGAAGAGAACTCAGCTCTTTCGTTCTTTGTAGCTTTGAATTGGAAAATCGCACCTTTCGTTACCTTATTCCATTCATTTGTTTTACAGAGCGATCACGGCGATAGTAAACGCGCCAAAGGGCGACTGGCAGATCGGACACACGAAGATCTTCATGAGGAGTTCCGTACATGCGCCGCTAGAAGCCAAGAGGACAGCGCTTTTGCAATCTTCTGCATTACGCATACAGAAGGTAAATCAAAAAAGACTACGACATCGAGGAGCAAGAACTAGAAATAGTAAATATGATGCAAATATATTTTGCACTTCGATCGTCTTAGAAAAAAAATGGAAGACGATATAAAAAGGTTGAATTGATAGTGTTCAATTTTATGTAATCATTGGCAATATACTTAGTATCTTTCCCCTATCTAAAATTCGTTATTATATTTTTTAATACCATGATTTCACTCTCCCCTCTGTTAGAGAGGAGACCTGAGTCCCAGTAGTGGGAACATTATAAAACTGATTATCAGATGTCGGAATTAGGTAGCGTTATTTAAGTACTTACACCGATTTCATACAGCGAAAGAAGAAAGTGGATATGCATCAAATCCCGAGATTAAATTTTATGTTAATTATCTTTGCTTTATTTGTCTTATCTATCTCTAACGTTTTTATTATTATTTATTTGTAATATTGTTTGCCACACGGGATTTTTAATTAGAAATCCCGGGAAGATTAATATTGATATCAACATTTCGATGCAAGTACATGAACTCTACCTAATTCTGACCTCTGCTGATTATGCTATATGCTTATATGATTTTACTCGCTGTACCCGGGGCACTATTATTATTTTGTAGTAAAAAAAAGAGTTAGTGCAATTGGTCCTATTAGCTCTGTCTCTCTCTCTCTCTCTCTCTCTCTCTCTCTCTCTCTCTCTCTTTCTCTCTTTCTTTCTTTCACGATTGACACGTCTTAATATGGCCCCTTTTTTGTGGTGGGAAATCATCTAATAACTACTTCCGTTCTGGGCAGCGGTAACTCTTTCAAATAATCCCGCAGCCACTGTGGCCCCTGATCACCAACTAACCGTCTCAAACCTCCACAGTGGTACAAGGGCTCAGTGCAACGTCGGCAATACCTGATGTGGCGCAATGCCGCCGTGGTGCTACAAGCCGCTCTCCGCGGATGGAAGGAGCGCGCCGCCTTCCTGAGGCTCCGCCGCGCCGCCCTCACGCTGCAGAGGCATCTGAGAGGCGCCTTCGCGAGGGAAGTGGCTGCTGCTCTGAGGGAGATGAGGAGGGTCAACCAGGAGATTAAGCTGAGGGAAGAGAGGAACAGGTAAGGATTTTGTGGGATGAAAAAGCAGGGTTTTAAATTCCGGCAAATAATGAATGGTATCGACGATGAATACCTTCGAACTGACATTTTTTTCCGCATTTTTTAGAGCAACTGACTGCTTGAAATTAAATTGTGAAAACACCTAAGTAAACCACCGTGTTAATTTAGTAGAGTACACCTCCAAACTTTTTTGAAACAGGAATTTTTTGAAACAGGTTTTTTTTTACTTCGACAGTTAGGAGTTATTAGCACTTCGCCGTCGGTATGTTACTCAAAAGTCAAATCGAATCTGCTCTGGACCGGAATTTCCTGCTGGAGACTCTTTTTGAAAAAATGCAGGAAATTCCTTCCTTTTCTTTTAAATTCAATCAATCGAAGAGTTGGTTGGAACTAAAAATATACTTGTAGGTACCAAAAGTGGTAATATTTCCTTCATAACAGCCTTAATAAATCGCCAATTTCTATTCCAGTCTTCAAGAGAAAGCGAACCAAGAGCGAGCCGAACTCGAAAATATGGCTGATCAACTGCGAGGTCTGTCCTGTCCCACCAGCACTCGCGCCGAGTCGGTGAACTTGGACAACTTGTTCGACTTCCTAGCCGACGTGCCCACGCAGAGAGGCGCACCCGACGGACAGCCCGACACGCATCAACCGACCATCGCCGAGATCGGGGACTCCATGGAAAGGCTGGCTGATGACCTTCATCAAGAGGTGAGTTGTTATTTTCGAGTGGGTAATAAAGATGCAGGTATATTCGTATTTTTTCTTTGATTTTTATCCATAATCTTAAATTTTTCGTAGTAGTAAGTAGATACTGATAATAATTATTAATCATTATTATAAGGCAAATAAGAGCAATAGGCTGAACACAGAGTGGTTTTAGAAATGATAGAATAAAACATACATACTGTGTTACACCTTTACTTTTTTTATATCAAAATATTAAACCATTGGACTTATTATTTCATAGACATCTCTTGTCTAAAAGAATTCTACCAGTTTAGTACCAATTGTGCAAGTCAAAACCTTTCACAAAATCTCTTCTATTCGCAGTTGGAACACGTCCTAGCCGCGGAAATGAACGAGCTGAGCAAGTCTCACACGGAGGCGCAACGCAAGCCAGACGGAGCGCCTTCCGAGTCCATCCCCCCTCCGCCGCCCTCCTCCCTGGCCATCCAACCGATCGTGCCGCCAGCGCCGCCGCCGCCGTCCTCCATGACGTCATCGTTGAACGGCGTCATGAGCACGTCGATGAACAGCGTGTCTCCGCTGTCGAACGGGTCGGCGATGACGTCATCGCTGGTGCTGCCGCCGCCGCCGCCGGTGGAGCCGCTGTCGGAGCAGTCGCCGGTGTTCCCGCCGCCGCCCGCCTGCACGCTGCCGGAGCCGCACGGCCCGCCGCCCCCGCCGCCGCCTCTTACTAAAGGTAACATTGTTTTTTATGAATACCAGCTTCTACCAACCTCCTAACCCGTTTGAAAGCAAAAAATGATCCCAAACTGACATACTTCTGGGATAAAAAGCATGCACCTATGTGATATTCCGGAACATAGCCTACCCATGTGCCAAATTGCATCAAAATCCATTCAGCCGTTCGAGCGTGAAGAAGTAACAAACATACACACTCACACTTTCGCCTTTATAATATCAGTGTGATTAGGAGTGTTAAGCCGAACAAATGAGAGCTATAATCGCATATTTGAACAATGACTACTTTCTATTAGAACGACGAGACGCCTGAAAACAACAAATTAAATGACAGTTACCGATATAGAAAGAAAAATATTTATACCTACCACAAGAACGTATTAAAAAAAAGTTAATAAAAAAAAAAAATTGTGCGTGGCCTAAAAGACGTCTAATTTAGAATATGCTGCTTAACTAATAGTACCTTCATTCGTTTAGCGGCCACCAAGTACCAATTAGTACATATCTATTTATTTTTTTTAAACTAATATCTTATTACCTATCTATCTCACAGATACAACACCACCAGAGCTAACCAACGGCATCATCCCCAACGGCAAGCTGTCAGTAGTGAAGAGCAAGGAGCCGATCTACGAAGCTGTGATACCACGCCCAGCGCCCGAACTCAGCAGTGATCCTTCGCCACCACCGCCACCACAGCCCACACCACCTGACAGTAATGGGTATGTTGATAAACAACAATAGTACATTTTGATACAATTTGCCCGAGCTGTAGGCGAGGGTGTTAAGGAGCCGAGTGCTGCAGTGACTAAATTCAACGTGTATTTTGATACGTTTTAAATACACTTACAAAGAAATAAGATAACCGGGAGCGAGCTGGCGCATTTTGCCACACTAGTGCGAAAAATTGCGTTTATAAAAGCGGTAGGGGTAGGACCGGGTTTTCGAATATGTGTATTAATAGAACGCAAAGGGCTACTGAAGGAATAGAGGTGGGTTTTAATCAGAAAAATCTGAAACTCTCGCTCCGCCTTGAAAGGGGTAATTTGATAAGGCCCATTTAAAAAAAAAGCCGCGGTCTTTGATGCGATTTTTTTAGAGTCAAATTTAATGACTGGTTTTAATTATTTGTGAATTGATTCCTAGCGAATATTATGATGTACAATTGGTGTAGTTTTGTATCTCAAATATTTATACAACCGGACAATTTGTGGAATCATTGAAACAGGCGCGGTCTCAGTAAAATGAAGCTGACAGTTTTATAGTATTGATATATGATATCTGTATTTTAATGAAAACAGACACCTTAACTATATTCTGTATCAAAAACTAAATAAGTTCTTAACATGGCACTGGTTAATCTCAAAAACCGTTTGGAACAAAAAGAAAGATTAAATATCAACCTGTTATTCCCATAGACAAGTAGACAGTCACAAAGTTGATTGTAGAAAGAGACAGTTTTTTTTTTGTGTGGTCTGCCATTTTGTGTAGGTTGACCACTTATTTTGGTTTGCTAAATTGATCATTATGATCAATTTCGAAGCACGACGCTGCAGTATACGATGCGCAGTACCAAAAAAAACACGTATTGTATATAATTATTATTTGTTTTTTTTTTGTACACTGACCGCCCTAATCTATCTCCTTTCGTTCAATCCATCCTAAGGGTGTCTGTAAGACATTGCCCTGTGCGATAAGACCGCCCTTTGTGCACTTTGTTTTTGTATATGTTTATCCTGTCCACATTACGATGTGTACAATAAAATATACATAATAAATAAACAAATAATAAAACGACTGATACGTCTCATTCACAAACACGTCCTTTTTCTATTTTTGTCTTGTCTTTGGTATTCATTTCGTTTCTGTATTGTTGACCGTAGCCATATCTCCATTTGGTCATAGATCTGCCATCGACAATTTGCAAAATAAAGAGAAGGCTACACAAGTCTTCTCACATAGGAAGAAGAAGTCTTCGAAACGTGTTCCATGGTATTGAAACTGAATTCTGAAGTCGGGATTGCGCTACGCACTACTGATCTTTCGAGTCTGTGAAGTCTGCGGTTAGTCCATTAATCTAATGTAGTTAACCCGTTCTGTCCCACTAGTGAGCAAAGACATCCCTAACAATTTTCCACGCACGTGTGTTTTCGGCCTTTGAGAGCCTCCGGTAAGAGTCCAGTTCATCTCTCCCGATGTCGCCTAGCTTTAAATGACCTCCAATAAAGGAATTTATTAGCATATTAACTAGCGACCTGCCCTTAGATATCAAAACCTAAACCTTCCTTCTTCTTCCTTCTATGAATCACTTTGTCTATTGATGAAAACAGCAAGGAAATGTATTCAGTAGTTTTTGAGTTTATCGCGAGCAGACAGACGCGCGCGCCTGTCTCATATTATGTCAATTATGTGATATCTTGAAATGATTGACATAGGATTTTGTGAATCCTCAAAATATTCCTTAAAGTAAGTCAAAAAGACTTTGTTTTTATAAGATAATTCAATCTACTGCAATCACAGACATATATACAGAAATATCCGTAGCGCGTAGCGAAGTTCTATCATAAGTTTCTTGTGGTATACAGTAAAATTGAAGTATTAATGGCATGCATCTTAAAAATACTCTTTAGATTGTACAACTATTGTTATTAAACCATCAAAATTTACAGCATTCAACAGACAATTTAAGAGAACCGAGAAAATACAGTCTTATCAACGTACCGTCTTAATCGCGAACTTGTTCATGTAATTCGTTTTTTGTCGCCAGTAGTTTAAAAATAAGAATTTATCAAAGTTTAGATTTCGCATGTGATAAATTCTCAACTGAAAAGCCTCGTTTCAGATTTTTTTAGCTACGATTTGAAAAGCTTTCCATCAGACATGATCAACTTTCTTTTACAGGTTCACCCACAGAGAGATTGAGATGGAGCCTGAATCCTTGGCTGCACCATTACCTCCTTTGCCGCCAATAGACAAGGGACCGTCTCCTCCACCTGTACCCATGGACACCTGCATCAGTCCTCCACCTATGATGAATGGGGACTCTACAGTAAGTTTTTTTTCTAGTCTGTCGCAGTTGCTTTAAAACACTCGTAATTGTACTTTATACCTATTTCTCGGTTTTACTTCCTGATTCTTTATCTTCATATTCTTCTGTACTTGTCTTAGTAACTCCCTAAACGGCTTGACTGATTTGTATGAAATTTTGTTTGAATATTTAAATGAGTCTCTGGAAGATTTGAAAATACAATTGAACCTGGTAATTGGGTCCAGAGTTTTTTTTTTTTTCTGACGTTTAGCGTGCTTTCAAATGGGAAAAATTCAGTCGGGGCCGCTAGTTATACAGGGTGTCCCAGAAATCAACGTCAAGCCGAAATCGAGCATTAGGCCAAGTCGTAACAGTTATCAGAAAAATATGAAAAAAAATCTTGGTCATGTACTTTTCAAATTATAAGGATTCAAAAATAAATCTTAAAAACTGACACCATGTGATGATCTTTCAAGTCCTGTGACTGCGAATATTAACTTTTCTTCAGTTTTTTTTCTGTAATGTAACTACGAATAACCTTTCTATCAATTACAGTTAAAAATTAAAACATGACTGCCTCAGTTTCAAAGAAAATCTTAGATTAGAACCCAACATTGAATTCAAAATAATTACATCACCCAACTTTAACCGACTGTACTGTAAAAAAAATGTACTACACTATTTTGGCAAGTAACATTAAAAGATGGCGCGTTTAGTCTGGATTCCAAAATGGTATGACACTTACTAATTGCTACTTCTTAATAAAAAAAAATAAAAAAAAACTTGAATAAAGTCGGATTTTAGTTCGAAATTCGGAGGAACATTTGTTACATTGAACATTAAATCTGATTGAATAAAAATCATAAGGAAACCCAACGACTAAATTTTATTTCAAATGCACCTAAAACTAACAAATTACTTTTTTAAGTAGTGGTACCCTTTGATCAAGGTACCGTCACTATCTATCTCGCTCACTCTTATTAAAGCAGTAAGTCACGTCACATTCATAAAAATTTTTTTTTTCTTAATTATGAAGAAGCAATTAGTAAGTGTCATACCATTTTGGAATCCAGACTAAACGCGCCATCTTTTAATGTTACTTGCCAAAATAGTGTAGTACATTTTTTTTACAGTACAGTCGGTTAAAGTTGAGTAATGTAATTATTTTGCATTCAATGTTGGGCAAAAATCTAACTTTTTATTTGAAACTGAGGCAGTTATATTCTAACTTTTAACTGTGTTTGACAGAAGGGTTATTCATAGTTATACGGTAGAAAAAAAAATGACGAAAAGTTAATATTTGCAGTCACAGGACTTGAAAGATCATCACAGGGTGTCAGTTTTTAAGATTTATTTTTGAATACATATAATTTGAAAAGTACATGACCAAGATTTTTTTTCATATTTTTCTGATGACTGTTACGACTTGGCCTAATGCTCGATTTCGGCTTGACGTTGATTTCTGGGACACCCTGTATATTTTTTTTGGGATTGAATTTTCATTAATTATTACATAAATAAAAATATGTTGAACTCACTATTGAGGCAAAGATACTCTGTCTGTTTAACAATAAAATATTATTTTTCTGAGATGTTCAAACTCAATAAATTCCTCTCAGTCTCCTGAAGCAATAAACTTTCTCCCAACAGAGTGTAGATCGCAATGCGCGTCGCAAAGAGCGCGTAGAACGGCGTCTCCATCAAATAGAAGCGCAAGCGACCACGCTGCCGCCCACCACGCCGCCTGCCGATGTCACCAACGACTTGTCAGAGTTTGCCAAGCTATACTTCAACGATCATCCGCGCTCGCCTGAAGGTAAACTAAACCATAAATCTATAGAAATAAGTTACATATTACGCAACTGACAGTTGCGTAATATGTTGTGTCTAACCCATCTTGGGAATACAATCAAACAAAATCAAAAATAAAATTACAATAGGAACTTAAAATTAATAAGATTAACATTTGTCGAATTTATTTGTATTTGCAATTTTGGATAAAGTTACTTTTTGTTGCAAATAATAAAAGAAATCGAGTCAAGCACGCAATTGGTCGGCGTTATATAACAACAAATCAAGCGCCTTTTTTTAAAAAATGAGCTAAGGTGTCGTTTGATTAACTCCCATATATTTAAGGCTCTAAGAGTGATTTTTGAGTAATAACTTACTAACTACATCAGGTAGTTATTTTTATCGATTGTGTCGCTTGATTCCTTTTTTTATAACGCCGCGCTGTCGAATTGGTATGTCCCTAAGTAATTTCACTTCTATGTCCGATAGCTATAAGGTTCAAAACAAAATGAGTCATTAACCTACATCTTATACTCCTCAGGCACTATAATGGCGACGTTAACACGCAAGAGCAAGTCGATGGAGTTGCTGACCAAGGAGGAAATGATTACGTATCACAAAGGGAACAACATTCCAACGTCGCACATACAGCTGCACGATCCCGACAGCGTTACTGCGGCCGTTAATATATTTAGAGTAAGTATATTGATTTAAGAAATGCTTCGGTCGCGGGATTCGCAGTATCCAGCAGAAACAAAAATATGATGTGCTAAATAACTTTGGATAAGTTACTCAGCCTTAGTCTCCGTGTTAGCCTTAGTCAAGAAAAATAATTCGTTTTAAGTCATTTTGAAACACTTTAACCCCTTCATAATACAAGTTCATTTCAGCTTGTACCTAGAACTAAAAATTCGAAGACATGACATCCACCAACCCGCACTGGGCCTACGTGGTGGATTACAGCCCATTCCCTCTCCTAGAGAGGAGGCCTGAGTTCCAACAGTGGGAACATTATAAGGCCGACTGTGCTATGCTATGTTCATTTCCTAAACCTATCTCGAACAGTTATATAGTTATACTGACAATTTTGTCTGATTTTATTAGCTGTAAGTCCTCCATGTACTAAATAAATAAATAACCCACTTCAGATGACCTACAAAGTTCAAGTTTGGAAGCCAGCTTGGTAATTGTTTGTATACAAGGGAATAAATCTGAAAACAGTGAATATAAATCAAATGAGGTTTGTTAGGTAAAACTTAGCTCCTTGCAAAATTATACGAGCAAAAAATTCTTTCTTTTATGAGTTGAAAAGCAATTTTTCATCATGGAGCTTATTCGAGAAATGAAATGAAATGTTGGAGAATAAGCTCCATGATGAAAAATTGCTTTTCAACTTTTTATAGGTACTAACAATGGCATCACTTAAGAATAATAATAATTTTATTTGCAAAAATGAGTGATATCACACCCAACACGTAAACGCTCGTTACGTATAATTGTTTACCCAGCTTATCGCAGGCGCAAGACACGTCGCATCAACGTGATCCTCGGCACAGTCGTTTACAGGGCTTTTTTTGAGGTCCTTAATAAATAAACATAGGATTCTATTGGTATGACAATATACACACACACAACACATTCATTTTGATTTCTTCTTTAGGATCTATGTCGCTACATGCGTGGCGAGTTGACGGCTGAAAAGGAGACGCAAGTGATACAATCTGTCATCGGCAAGGGCATAGAGCGAGAAGAATTGAGAGATGAGATCTTAGTTCAGTGTGTTAGACAGGTACGTTCCTTTATTTATCTAGATTTTTCTTATTGATTCTCAAAAAAAGAACTTTGGAACAAGTGGTCTCTATAATATCTTCATGCTCCAGATAACGGAATGTCCAAACGAAGAGTGGGCGGAGCGCGTGTGGCTGGTGCTGTGCCTGTGCGCGGTGGCGTGGCAGCCCAGCCGCGGCCTGGCGCGCTACTACAGCGCGTGGCTGCGGGCGCGCGCGCGTCTGCTGGCGCCCGCCTCGCCCGCCTCGCCCGCCTCGCCCGCCGCGCGCGAGGCGCACTGCGCGCAGTGGTGCCTGGACAACTGCCGCGGCGCCGCGCCCCGCCAGCTGCCGCCCAGCACTGTGGAGATCGCTGTGAGTATTACGCCAAATAAAATAAATCTTCGTCCGTTTCCTCATTTTTATGATAAAACACAACAGCAACAGTTGTTTCTCTTTAGAAACAACAACAAAATTCAAGTACCTAATTTTTGTTTCTCTTTGTGCTGAAGTGTCACTTGTCTGTCGACACAGTTATACGTAACTCGGTTTTTTAACAATTTAATCCTCAATTTCTAAAAAGTTGAGTATTTCTCAAATTCTAGTCTAAAAACCTGTCAAAATTGGACATTTAAGTAAACTTTGATACGTTCTTAACTCAAAATACTTTATTTAAAAATCAGCACCGATAACTGAAATCAACCCTAAAACTTGTATTCAACAGGCTATGCGTCGCTTGGGTACCATAGTCTGCCGCTTCTTCTTCCTCGACGGCCGCACGAAAGCCATCGATGTCCACCCCGCCGACACGGCCGCCGCGGCCGCAGCGCGCCTCGCCGACAAGCTCGGCCTGGCGCCGCACTCGCGCGCCGGCTGGGCCGTGTACCAGCAGCGGGCGGGCAGCGAGGAGCATGTGCGGGCCACGCATTACCTGTACGACGTCATCGCGGCCTGGGAGATGTGAGTAGCAGACTGTATCTGACAAGCTCGGCCTGGCGCCGCACTCGCGCGCCGGCTGGGCCGTGTACCAGCAGCGGGCGGGCAGCGAGGAGCATGTGCGGGCCACGCATTACCTGTACGACGTCATCGCGGCCTGGGAGATGTGAGTAGCAGACTGTATCTGACAAGCTCGGCCTGGCGCCGCACTCGCGCGCCGGCTGGGCCGTGTACCAGCAGCGGGCGGGCAGCGAGGAGCATGTGCGGGCCACGCATTACCTGTACGACGTCATCGCGGCCTGGGAGATGTGAGTAGCAGACTGTATCTGACAAGCTCGGCCTGGCGCCGCACTCGCGCGCCGGCTGGGCCGTGTACCAGCAGCGGGCGGGCAGCGAGGAGCATGTGCGGGCCACGCATTACCTGTACGACGTCATCGCGGCCTGGGAGATGTGAGTAGCAGACTGTATCTGACAAGCTCGGCCTGGCGCCGCACTCGCGCGCCGGCTGGGCCGTGTACCAGCAGCGGGCGGGCAGCGAGGAGCATGTGCGGGCCACGCATTACCTGTACGACGTCATCGCGGCCTGGGAGATGTGAGTAGCAGACTCTATCTGACAAGCTCGGCCTGGCGCCGCACTCGCGCGCCGGCTGGGCCGTGTACCAGCAGCGGGCGGGCAGCGAGGAGCATGTGCGGGCCACGCATTACCTGTACGACGTCATCGCGGCCTGGGAGATGTGAGTAGCAGACTGTATCTGACAAGCTCGGCCTGGCGCCGCACTCGCGCGCCGGCTAGGCCGTGTACCAGCAGCGGGCGGGCAGCGAGGAGCATGTGCGGGCCACGCATTACCTGTACGACGTCATCGCGGCCTGGGAGATGTGAGTAGCAGACTGTATCTGACAAGCTCGGCCTGGCGCCGCACTCGCGCGCCGGCTGGGCCGTGTACCAGCAGCGGGCGGGCAGCGAGGAGCAAGTGCGGGCCACGCATTACCTGTACGACGTCATCGCGGCCTGGGAGATGTGAGTAGCAGACTGTATCTGACAAGCTCGGCCTGGCGCCGCACTCGCGCGCCGGCTGGGCCGTGTACCAGCAGCGGGCGGGCAGCGAGGAGCATGTGCGGGCCACGCATTACCTGTACGACGTCATCGCGGCCTGGGAGATGTGAGTAGCAGACTGTATCTGACAAGCTCAGCCTGGCGCCGCACTCGCGCGCCGGCTGGGCCGTGTACCAGCAGCGGGCGGGCAGCGAGGAGCATGTGCGGGCCACGCATTACCTGTACGACGTCATCGCGGCCTGGGAGATGTGAGTAGCAGACTGTATCTGACAAGCTCGGCCTGGCGCCGCACTCGCGCGTCGCCTTAGCCGTATAGACTGATGTGAGCGATGTCTCATTATGAATTATCCAGTCAACCATACGAACAAAACCCCCTATATTACATCGACATAAAAGTCATTACTTCAGTGTTTTTCTTTCTAAAGCTCCTTTTGTTTGATAGGCAACAAGGTCCGGGCGGCGGCTCGGCGGACAACCGCTTCGTGTTCAAGCGGCGCCTGTTCCGCGGCGGCCGCGAGCTGCCGCACGACCCCGTGGAGGTGGCGCTGCTGTACGCGCAGGCAGTGCACAGCGTCGTCAAGGTAACAACGTCACAAGCTACGTCATCTGTCACTAGGGAGATAAATGTGGTATGGACATTCCCTAGGGAATAATATGATTTCAATTTAGAACGTCAAAAGCATTATTTTGAAAAAGTGACCATTAACAAAAAAAAAAGATAAAATGTGGATAAAAACGTCTTTTAAAAAAATAATGAAAGAGCGGAAGCGTTATAGAAAATTTTGTTTGTTTCAAATCTCAAAACACGTCGAGTGATAGTTAAAATTAACTGGTAAATGTAATATATGATTTATTTTAGCGTATTATCTTTTAATTATTTCATGAAAGGTGTATAAAGTAGAAAATACAACACGGAGATAAAGCTGTATTTGTCTTGACCCGCTTGAATTCCTCACCTCACTTTGGTTTCTATATTAACTCCCTCGCAGTGCTCGGGAGTTAATTATATAAGTCCCTCACTGGCGTTCGGGATTAAAAATTAGCTACCTTCGTTTCGTGCCGTTCACGCCTTAAGTCTTTAAGGCTAGTACTTTATTCCCTAGTCATATAATCTACTATTTTGATAGCAGTAGTCACACTATACATATTTATATCACACTAATGTTTTAAAGGCGAACGTGTGTGTGTTTTTTATTTTTCACGTTCGAACGGCTGAACGAATTTTGACGAAACTTGGTACACGGATAGACCACATGGTTTTTCTTCAAAATCCGGACAGAACATCCTGGAATAGCACATAAGATCCTTTTTATCCCGAGAGTATGTTCCTTTGGGGTAACTTTCTACTTTCACACGAGTGTGTAACCTCTGGCAGTAGTTAGTTTAAAATATAATTCGCTATTTACAACATTTGCTATTATATATCTTTGTATGTGCCAGATGGACGAGTTCCCGGTGTCGGAGAAGGTGGCCCTGCAGCTGGCCGGGCTGCAGGCGCAGGTGTCGCTGGGCGAGCCGCCGCCCAGCCCGCCGCCGCCGCACACGCGCGCCTACTACGCGCAGCCCGAGCAGTTCCTGCCGCAGAGGATCGCGCGCGCCAGGCCGGCGCAGCAATGGGTGAGTAACGAAAAAGAAAAAAAGAAGAAAGAAAAATATTTTATTTGGTACACGTACACAAATACACACAATGTAGAAACAACGTGTAAGATAAAAAAAAATAAGAAAATATAATAACTAACATTGTGTGTCTCGCGCCTGCACCAAATAGGTCCAGTTTAGCAAAAATGCCAGACAACTTCGTGGTAGTTGCCTGACGCTGGTTTTCAACTGAACCTAAGTGAGAGACCTTGAGTGTCTCTATGCTTTCTATTACACATCTGTCTACCCTACAATCTACCTCTTCACCATAATATTGGCTCTTGAAACACCACAAATCAATCTATAGACATTACGGTTCAACTTCAAAATGTATGGTTTCATAAATCGATAATTACACAGGTAGACTTATAGTGATACACTCGGATAGTCAACTGTGAAGCATCATGTGTTATGCTACCTTGTGCACCTTTATCTGCCCAACAAATAAATATGACCCACCTTTCTTTTTATTTCGTACGCCGTCAAAAAAACATTAGGGCTATCAGGCGTTGCTGTAATCTAATACAGGGCTACAAACAAGGCTATGGTTTTCTATACTTCTCTATTCTCATATTTGGAATAATGTATTTTAATGTTCGTGATACTGGTATATATTTCACACAGGCCTACGTGGTTACTTATAACGGCCTGTTCACAAAGCGGAAGCTAAGCGCGGAGCGACAAGCGGTAACATCAAAATTAAGAAAATATTTAAAGCACGCCACGAGATGCTGTCATAGTTCCCGCACGCGCACCCGCGTTCCGATGCCACCCCGCTCGCCGCACCGCCCGCTCGCCGCTGAGACCGAATTCTTGAACAGGCCGTAAAAAGTCAGAAGCTAGTCCACGGTTCCAATTGAAACGTCTTTTACTGGATTTTTTCTGGCTCGGCGTATAAAAGCGATCTCCCTGATCGGAAGAGATCAGCCCCCCCCCCCCCCCCCCCTAGCCAAGTTACAATCGTCTAGTGTCGAATTCCGTTCTCCAATCGGTAAAGCCTCGGTGTCAGCAATTGTAGAAAACGATAAGTTGGTAGCTATGTTGACGCGCCTGAGTCGGCCGCTCGTTCTACAATGTCGTTCTACTGTAACAAAGGATATAGCGTTGAATATTGTAGAAATGGTAACAGTTCATCCTATCATTTTGAACTTGGCTACGAATTTTCTATCTATTTGTTCTGGCCACGTGTCGTAACGTTGAGATGATGTCATTCCCATACATTTGATTAGTTTTCGACTAATAGCGTTAACGGTTTTAGATTATCAACTTGGCTAGGGGTGCAGTTTTGTTTCGACAGCGATACTAGTGCGAACTTCGATAAGTCATAAGCGATATTCTATAACGACCCTTGCGATAGTCAAACGGATCCAGTGCAATACATAGTGATTGGTTATTGTTGTGTAGAAAAACTCTTACTGTTTGTGGTAAATAAAGTCATCTACTTGTAAACCGGCTTTTGATTACCCACGTTCGTAACAATATTATTACAATATTATTTGATAAGTATGAGAGGACAGTGTAGACTACTCAACAATTGTACCCCAAAAGCAAAAAAAGAAGAATAATAAAAAAGTGTATCGATACAGACTTACTTTATGATGCCGAACGACGATCTAAAGCATATTGTTTCCTCCCACCAGGCAACCATCCTTGCCCAAGCGCACCGTCAGTACGGCGCGGGGCGAGCGGAGCTGACGGCGAAGGCGCTGTACCTGTCGTGCGTGATGCAGTACCCGCTGTATGGAGTCACGCTCTTCCCTGTCACCTACAAGGGCTACTGGGCACATGGTAAGCGCGTCGCGGATATACTATAGATTTTTTTATTTTATTTTTGTATCTGGCCGAGTGTACAACTCTGGCCCAACCGTGACCATGTTCTCACTAGATGGCGTTGTACTCAAAATTTCTTTTTTTTTTTTTTAATGTATAATGCATTATTAAGTCAAAGATATGGTATAAACTTAGTTACATTTTTTCCTCAAAATTCACCCAATTCTGACTGTTCATGTAGAATAGTTATAGTGCTAAGTATAGCTGCATTGTATAGGGATAGTACAGTAAGAAGGAGAAAAAAATGACAGTCGTATGTTGTCGTGTCGCTCTAGTTTGAAATGGTTATTTTTTTAACAGTGCCCCACACTAGGAATTACACCTGTATCATGTGTGCACAAACGTATAAACTTACAGACACAAGACAGCCAGACCCGGAATACCTATCTGTAGATCATATTATTACTAGTTAATATAAGTTTCGTGCGGGAATCGAATCCGCGACCTGCAGCGCAGCAGCCAATCATTTAACCACTGCGCCAGTCTTACAATTATAAAGACGACAACAATGTTAAGCATATCACTTAAAACTACAAAGATCTAAACTTCAGCTACTTCAGCTAATCAGGTAACCTTAGCACGCCGCGTTCACAAACTATTATTTAAATCATCTCAGGTCCGAACGTCTTGCTCGGCGTCGGCTCCGAAGGCGTGGTCCTCGTCCGTCCCACCGACAAGGTGGTCCTCGCAGAGTACCCCTACAGCAACATCGCAGCTCTGCTCATGGACCCCGTGGACAACGGCCTGACCATCAGCCTCACGCACCACGGACAACACGACGGACACCGGTATGTTGTTAATGATCCCGACGAGGATGTCACGCAGCATGCCACGGATGAGGGACAGCGGTATGTTAGATCTGATTAGTAAGCTTGAAAGTAACGAATTTTGCCTGCCGCTGATGAGAAACTAACCAACTGATGTGCAAGGTCAAATAGCTTGCAACCTGCAATCTTTGATAGCTCACACTGCCCCATAGCGTGACTCAAGGCAGTGTATTGTGTACACTGCCCTGAGTCATGCTAGAGGTGTCGTCCTTATAAAAAGCGATCATCGATCACTTGATTGGCAAACCCGAACTCCGGATTTTGGTTTTACCGGACAAATTGACGCCGTAATCGCCTATTTGAGGCTATCGTTTTTTATGTGGACGATACCTTACTAGCCAGTTAGCGTAGCTTCCTGCCAACGAGGTGAACGAAGGCTTCTCGACGAACCCGCTGATAAAATGACTGCTAAAACATCTCTACAGCCAACGCTCCATGTGCCTTTCTGTAGTTGTCGCATTACATGAACGCGCGTCAAAATGTACAATTTAAACCTTATGCAATTGACATAAGAGTCCTAGACACGCGCTCCTGATATGCGATGTCTATACCTAGCTATTAGTACGCGATCTTTTATTGATTCCTCATTACTTCACAAAACTGATATACAAATTGGTGTTTAGGTGCATCGTATTAGAGTCTCCTCAGAAGAATGAGGCTGCGTGGTTAATGGCTGCCTACAGTCCGGTTCTGGCTAATGGCTTAGCCGATGAGCCCCCTAGACGTGCGGCACCAACATCGGAGAGGTCACGCTTGGCCGCTGCGCTCAAGAGTGCACGCCGAGCTCTGGTTGACTCGGGCATGCTCAGGAGACCCACTGAAGCTACTACCGGAAACTTCTTAAGGAATACTCTAAGAAGGTGGGTTGCGGTAGATTTAAACTTATTTAGTCATGTTTAAAGAGTTTTTGAGGACATATTGGTTTTTATAGTATATTTTTGAAGTGAGAATCTAAGGTATATAGTAAATTCACTTTTCGCAGTTATATTTAATTCAACACGATTGCGAAGTGATCCAATGTTTTTCACGCGAATTCAATGTGACGCGGCGGCTGTCTTACGTCGTCGTCCTACTGTTCTCCTTGCCGCACCGCAACCAAGTGTAGTTGGTCATGTAGCCACCGATAAAGTATTAATTGGTTGTTCCATTCGCGTAGCTTCGCTTCGCGATCCCGCTCGCGTCGCACTGTCTTCGTAGGACACTCCGTTAGTGTATATGTTACGATTAAAGGTAAATCTGAACATAAACCGTTATTAATAAAGTTTAGCCGGTTAATCTTAAGTTTATATTCACACCTATCTTTAGCTGTAACTTATATACAGCGAGGATTTTGCCATGTATGTACCGGGCACAAATCATAATCGACTCAGGATTGAGAAGCTCTTCAAAAATACTTGTCTAACGCTATCATTTTTGGTACCCAGGTTAAGTAAGCATAGGCTAGAGAAAATGAGGCTAGATATAGCCGCCGAGAGCCACGGGGAGAGCTACAAGAGCTTCCCGGCCAGCTACTGGAGCTGGTCACGCAGCCTGCCGCACTCACTCACCAAGCTCAACGAGGCCGAGGAGGTGGCCGCTATGCAAATATTTAAGGTGAGCATATCATGGTGCTACAAGAGTTAGCTGGCTACTGGAAACTCATCAGCATTACCTTCCACCATCCTTTGTCCAACTTTGTTTAGGTCAGATTCCAGCATAGCATAAAATACTGGTATACAGCATGTATTAATATATGCTACAAAAAAAACCATATTATACGCGAATTTGGGTGTTGTAGGAAACTGATGTGTTATTTCCGCTCATAATCTAAAAGTAATCTACTCATCAACAATAATTACATATTGAGTGATAATATCCGCGTACAGCGTTGACTGCTTTTCGTTCTAACACCTTGAGTGCCTATTCTCTCACGTATACTCCGACCCAACGGTTGACCCGGAAACATAAGTTCGATGCCCTGAAACCTCGAATCACGGCAAGCCACGTAATTTAAACGATGGCAGGACGACTAGGATGTTCTGCTTCGGAATCGGAAAGCACGGAGAGAGGTCTTTGCTCAGCAGTGATATAATACTGGCTAGGTATTACACCATTTTGTGCAAAAAAAATACACGGTATTTTGAACCTACACCTACTGTGTATGAACTTGCGGTATTCGGCTAAATTTCAAACGTTTTCTTTAATGAATCTAAGCGGTATCATGTGACTTTTAAGAGGTTAATAAGTCCTTAGTGAGATGTTTATCTTAAGCTACTCCAGTTAAAAGTTTTAGTAATTAGGCCAGTAAAGTTGTCAAAAAATAAAAGGCCCATTTTGACATTTGTATTTTGACTACCTAGCGGCTGGTCCAGTGTAGTGTAGATACTAATAAAATAGCTACTTACCACTACACTTACCACTACCCCTAATTATTATTTTTTTGTTTTTTCCCGTTTTGTTCCAAGTTACATTCTAGGGTTTTCTCAAATGTCAAAACGGGCCTTTTTAAGGCCGCTCTTCCTTCACTGCCTTCGTCCCAGGGCCCCGGGTTTTGTTTTCATACTACCCATGGTTCTTTGACCCCTGAGTTTGTTTCGGTCTTTCAGGGTAGTCGGCTAGGAAACACCGGTCTCGTGTAGTTTAAACTGACGAAAAAATTGACGTGTAAAAGTGTTTTTGTTAAACTTATTTGCAAAATTCATTTATCTCGCTCTCCATCCGTCCTGTATACTCATAACTACCAACTTCTCAACAGGACATAATGAGCCACGCCGGGTTGACAGCTACAAACGAAGGTAGTACTACCAACCTCGCCAATAACAACGTGACGCCGCAGCACGAGGACAGTGACGACCGCGTGGCGTTGGCACAAGCCTTGCTACAGAGATGTCTGCAGAAGGACACGCTGCTGTGTGAGCTGTATATGCAGCTCATCAAACAGGTGAGCTAAAAGACGTGATTAAGTTAACTAAGTTTCGTTTCTTTACAGTACGGCCATTTTAATTTGGCGAGCCTGAACTTTGCGCAGAAGGCTGCGCACGAACGTTTTAGGAACAAAATGGTGGCATGAGGCAACGTGCGCGGAGCGGAGGTGTAAGCTAGAGATTGACTCTTAAACACAATCGACCCTTTATTCAATCAAATATCGCAATCGATTTTTATCGATTTGGAATTTATTGATTTTTGTTTATATGACATATTGAACGAAATAGATTTACGAACATAGTAAATGTTGTCGTTAGTAAACGAGATATCGACTTTAATAAAAAAAAAAACTAATTATATTATATTTTCTTTTTGAAAGATATGATTTAGTTAAATATCAGTTAATTATAAACGACTACTACAATAACGACTGTTTGAGAATATTTTAAACCTCCTTATAAAATTTAATAAAATATATTTTTATAATTAGATTTCAATCGATTTGAAAAAAAATCGATTAAACAACACCCTCAGACCCGCGTATTGGACATCTCTCTTCGGTAACTTCGTAAAGCTTCGTACTTATTCGGCAATGTTCGGTACGCAGTCGTATGTCTCACTCACACGTTGGCGTTATTTTCATGTCGCTGTCTCTGTCTTGAGCACAGGCGGTGACAAAAGTTTTCGTTGGTTTTTATTAATACATTGTTAAGTTTTTTGTGTAGTGTTAGATTTGTTTCTTTAATTCATAAGTTATTTTTGTAGCTTTCTGTCTCAAAGTGTTTTAATATTTATTTTACTTGTACTTGGTCCCTGTATTAGTAAATTTTTATTCGTATTTAGGTTTTAAAAAAATAACGTCAATAACGGTTTTTTTTTACGACTGTACATGCACTAAAGTTCGCAGAGCCTATGTTCACGGTCGCCAAGTTAGGACGGCCGTATTATACATTAAAGAAGATGTCCGCAGGAGAACTAAGGTTACCGACGTAGCCCGAATAATTCATTAGTTTGACAAAAGTTTTCTAATTGTAGTGTATTCGCGTCAAGAAAATAATGATTCTCTGTTGGCAAGTTATTCAAGGGGCATGGCTTAGCCTAATGCCAACGATAACGTCACTATGGTCTTAACACGAATAAACTACAATTTGATTTGAAATCCTTCAGAGACTACATTGTTATTACTTATTATGTCGAAAGTTGATAAACAGATAGCAGTCCTCGTTATCTTGTTTATGGCATTGCACTACAATTGCTATAGGATGATGCGGGTGACAGCTGCGGGATTCATACAATGTATCTACCAACTACCTTACAGCCACTAGACGCCTCATGCCTGAACTAGCGCACCAAAACAATTCTTTCAACTAGCCGAGGCACGGGGAGCGGGGTACCATGTTCTGATTAATACAGGGAGCGGGGTACTGCGTTCTGATTGGTCATTCATTGAGACATCAGATCTATCATCATATGTGTTGAAAGACATGGCGTCGCCTTTTATTAGACGTCTAGTGGCTGTAAGGTCGTTAGTACTCCTTTTCGCTCATCTTAAAGATGCATATTTTCGGTCTGCTGTGATCCTACCCATGATATGTAAAAAGACCTTAGTGACTTCTAAATGACTGATTTCGGTCCTAGTCTAGACCAGGATCGAAATCAGTCACTTAGACACAACACACAAGTTACAGAGTGTGAACTAGTCCTGGAAATGTGAATTATGTCAACACTCTGTAACTTGTGTGGCCCTGGAGCATTATACTATTTAGCACCTTAGTCATTACGCTACTAGTTCCAAGAGTAATCTCTCCGTGTCCCCAGACGACGGAGCACCCGGAGCCGTCGTCGCGCGTGTCGTCGCGGCACTGGGCGCTGCTGTGCGCGGCCGTGGGCGCCGCGCTGCCGCCCGCCAAGCCGCTGCGCCGCCTGCTGCTGGCGCACCTGCGCTACCGCGGCACCGCGCTGCACGCCGGCGAGGAGGGCAAGTTCGCGCGACGCGCTGAGCAGGTAATAAAAAAATATATCTCCTTGTGTAATAACTGTTAATACACGAGGAGATATTGTTTACATTAAAAACTGCAATGTGTAAACACGGATTAATGACCACAGGTACCCAAGCTAAGATTGTGTGTGAAGTGCCAGAGCTCACTCCATTAAAATTCTACTTTGTGTGAACATGTTTGATTATTTAATATAATTATCCATTTCAATTAATCAATTAATAAAAGGATTATTCAATCATTAACCACAATATTCAATAGTTAGATGCACACTTTATCTGACGCGACGATACGTACAACTCGGGCGTCTGTCGCCTGTGAACCGACGACGGAAATGGTAACTTTTGTAATAAGTGTACAGTTTTTTTTTTTCAGTCTGCTCAACTATTTTCTAAGAGAAATCGAGATTAGTTATGCACTTTTGGTTGTCCTCATGTGCAAAAATTCATATAAAAAACAGTTCTTTGAACAAAAAGGTTGACACATAATTTTGTGTGGTGGTGTATATCCATAGGTAATGATGAACTCTTATCATCAGATGGCGCAAGCAGACGTTTGTTTGCCATCAACGTAAAATTATTGGGAATCGCAAAACTAGTTTGTCCCAAAAGAAAATGTTTGTGTAGATAGACCAATATCAAACAGTGATAAATATATTCAAGTCTGTCATCATTATGCGCATATGGGCTGACAAAAAACTGTAGCTCCCTCAAACAGTCCTTAGAAATAAGTCAAAAGAAAACTTTTATTTATTTTTTCACAAAAATACAATAACCAGCATTACTTTTGTGCTCTTCTATCTGCTTTTGTTATTTTCTAAGTGTTTGTGTTTAAATAAATAAATAACCAAGCTTAAAATTGCAAAACAAGTCAAGACTCAAAAATCTACAGTATTTGACGTACGAAACGACTTATTGGCGCCCAAACAGGGTCAGACTAAGCCTTTCTACCGCTTTGCTTGACGTTAATAATTGCTCAACAGATAGCCCATTGGCCCCCGTTCCACCCTTTACACCAACCAGCTTACAATGCCGCTCACATGGCCCACACCCACCATCCCTTCTGTAAATATTACTACTTCAACGTCTGACGGACGCGTCCGTACGACGATGGTAAGACCACCTCCAACATTTTTAAATAATAATTAAAATAGTTGCAGCGACTTACGAGGGGCGATCTGGACGCGAACGCTAAGCGGCGCGGTGCGGCGTGAAAACAAACAGTCGATTTGATTTTTTTTTTAAAGAACTTTGTCGCGCACTAAGAATACTCCTAGATATAATAGCTATCGAAGATAAATCAAAAGAAGTGGTTAGGATATACATTATTTTCATGCCACACCGCATCCGTGCCGCTTCGCGTTCGCGTCCATATCGCCAATGTCGGACACCGCGTTACTTTTTCTAAATTTAATTCCCTTCTATAAAGCTTGTGGTCCAACAGTGGGAATGTCATAAGCATATGCTGTGCTAAACCAAATTAAACTATGTGTTTCTGTTGCGCGCTTACTAACTACACAATTGGCTCCTCTAAGAGCCTGGCTACATTACCATGGTGCGCTTGCCTGCGTCACGTTGCTGCGTCGAGCAGATATACGGGGCCGGATCTTCAGCTCCGGAGCGAAGGGAAACGGGCGGTGGTCGCTTTCTGCGAAGCAGTAATGCTAGTGAAGGAGACGGCCGCACGCCTCAGCCACCGAGACCCCCAACCCCAGCTACCGAGACCCCCAACCCAGACTACCAGCCACCGTACGCGCGGGCTTACGGACGACGAGCGATGGGTAGTAGCTCACCCTCCGGTAACCTTCTGAACCGAGTCCGAGTCGTCAACGACGCGTAGTATTTCAAGCGCACGTCAAAGAGATGTCAGCAAAACCGTAGGGGTCCAGCAGGGCCGATGCCTGCTAGGGCTATGGAAATACTTCTCAAACGGACACGCCCTCTTGCTCCACTCTAGAGCGGTAGAAGTCATTAGATGATTTCTCACCTCAAAAAAAGGCTTATGAGCGGTTACACGGTACGGTACCGCATTGTGTAAATTCACGATAAGATGACGTCGCAAAACTCTTTGATTGAAGACTGCACGCGAAATTTTTGACAACACGGCGCCTAAACAATACAGTGTCGTGATACCACACGGAAACGTACTGTAAACCGAATATTTGCACGACGCGGCAACGTGGTAATGTAGCAAGGCCGTAACTAACAGACAGAGTAAAAAGAGCCGATTTGGTTCACAGATTCCAGTTCAATTTATGCGTCAAACTGCCTTGTACTTTATAGGCATTATGTCTTGAGTTTTAGTCTAAAGTGCTCTACTTATCTTTTCGTTTGAATAAGAGAAAACAATTTTACTTTAGCTCCCAATTTCGGGAACCTAGGGATAATTGTTGCACATCAAATTCACCACCATTCAAAGCCAGAAGATAAATTCATACATTGATCAATAAACTAATCACTCATTTCATTCCCATCTTCTACAGGTCGCTCTAAGCATAGCGCAAGTACCACGCCGCCTGGCCGCGCCCTCTAAGGAGGAGGTACTGTGTGCGGCAGCGCGGCGCCCCATGCACGTGCGTGTGTTGCTGCTGGACGGCAAGCAACACGGCCTGGTGTTCGGGCCCGCCGCCACCGCCGACCATCTCGTCGCCATGCTGCGGGAGAAGATCGGGCTCAGTGATACTGCTACAGGTCTGTGCTGAAAAACATAGCTAAAATATGAAATATGTGAAAATAACTTAAATTTCTTTCAAAAGTCGATACCTAAGATTAAAGAAGGAGATAAATCTGGAAGAATATAAGCTCTAATAATATGTGTTGAATCTTTGAAATAAATTGATAGCTTGACCACGTCGCGCGAAGGCGTGGCCTGTCGCGGGCGAAGATCGTCTTGATTATGATCATGTTCGCGGGGCAAATTTGACCAGAGATCGCTCAAGAAGAAGAGGAAGATGGAGAGGCTTCTGCCAAGCAGTGGGACACAATATAGGCTAATATAATGACACTGTCACGTCGTCCTCACCTTCCGCATGACGCAGGTCCTCACCGGACATGGTCAGTACGGGAGGTTTCTGCACTTGATTCGTGCGGAAGTGACGCCTGGGTGCCACCACTGTGTGAACAGCCCGGAGGACACGGTGGAGCACACGGTAGAAGTGTGCGCCGCTTGGGTAGAGCATCCCGTGTCCTCATGGGGAAGATCGGCGGCAACGATCTCTCGCGCCGGGCCTTGATATAGGCCATGGTCTGAAGCGAGGAGGAGTGGCAGGCGGTTGCCTCCTGCGAAGCAGTAATGTTAATAAACGATATTCTATTCTGTTCTGTTTTAAACTTAGCAAAAGCAGCTTACTCGACAGTCAAAAGGTTAATTTTCCTTACTGCATTGGGGTCGGCTTATAGAAGCCAAATAGAATATTCCAGTCGGATCCAGCAGAAAACCAATATTTTACTTGTCAACAAACCAGTTTGTGTATTCAATGTTTTCGTTCGTTGTTGTCAGGTTATGCGCTATACGAGGTATGCGCGAACTCGACGCCGGCGGGCGCGGGCGAGCGTGCCCTGGCCGGCAGCGAGCGCGTGGGCGACGTGCTGGCGCGCTGGGAGAAGGCCGGGGCCACAGCCGCTGCGTGCAGGTATACCGGCTTTATTTTCACTCTTGACTTAACCTCTCAGGCCCCAGTGTACCGAAAACGGTATGGTGTACTGTAAACAAACTTAAACCTTATTTTTACGTAATAAGGTTTAAGTTAGCTGGTACGAGGTGTACCATTTTTGGTACACTGGTATGAGGTGTACCAGTTTTGATACACTGGTATGAGGTGTACCATTTTTGATACACTGGTATGAGGTGTACCATTTTTGGTACTTGGGCCTGAAAGGGGTCGATTACGAAGAACTGAAACAATTTAGTTGCTGCGGCCTTCCCGTTCGATTATAATTTAGGTGTCTTCAAGGCTTAAGAGTGAATAGGCTCTTAATAAACTAGTGCGCCTCACCATCAACGATTGCATTCCTGCTTACCATCAGCTGGGATCGCAGTCAAGCACTGGTTTATATCAATAAAAAATGAACATAAACACAGGACCTACAATGACATGTTAAAATGTCATACACACTATTTAGCCCCACCCCTTTAACAGTTCAGTTTAGGACGTAAAATGAATTGCGTGGTAGCACTGTAGGCCACTGGTAGGAACGCTGACAAGACGCGCATGGCCGCTTGACTGTTCGCGGGAGAAGGGGGCGAGGGCAGCCGCGCGCCCTCTTTGAACCTTTCAAGCGACACTGCTCTTTTGACTGTCGATTGTATGGAAGTGCACGAACTATCCACGGGTTCGGCGACAGAGCGGACTCGCTGCTATCATCAAGTCGACGACAGAGCGACAGAGTCAAAAAAGTTGTTTTTTTTTTATTTTCTTTATTACCGGACGGCCGGACATCGAGCTACCCATTGCTCGCCACCCACAAACAAAGTGTTTTATATCTGAGGCGGAACTAATACTTGAGTGTAATTAGTTGGCGATTTTATTTCGATATTTCATGTCTGTTGTTTTCCTGTCAGGTTGGTGTTCAAGAAGCGACTGTTCTTGGGCGAGCGTCCGCTACAAACGTCGTGCGCTGCTGAGATGGAGCTACTGTACTACCAGGTGCTGCACTCCGTGAGGCATGACCGCCTACCCATAGAGACCGACGAAGCTGTGAGTATCCATAACCTTTCTCTTGCCGTTAGAGCCATGTTCCTCACTAAGACGTGACCGTCGCCATGTGCCTCACTAAGACGTGGCCGTCGCCATGTGCCTCACTAAGACGTGGCCGTCGCCATGTGCCTCACTAAAACGTGGCCGTCGCCATGTCAAAAAAAAAATTATTGACTGCATGACCAACAGTAGCCAGGTGAGGTACACACCTTTGTTGCATGCATTTTAATGACTGCGCGAATGTCAGCACCGCCACGGCGTCACAGTGAGACACGGGTCCTCTCGGTCGGTTCTTCTTCTATACTTCTTTGTAAATTGACAAATCATTTGTGTCTAGGCTTCCAATATACGTGCTATTTGAGCTTATCACATTGTATTGTTACGAATAGGGAATCCAATCCTGCATTAAAATCGCGATCCCGCAGGCTTGCGGGGATTTTCGGGATTAGGATATTTTATTTTATTTTAAGGGGGATGTTCAAAAGTAACCTGTCAAATTCAAGTTTTTTCAAAAAACTTAAGAAAATTACTTTCCATAAGCTCCTTAGAAAATTGTTAAATAACTTGTTAATGGGGCTGTACTGGGTCTAATAAATAGGCAATCAGAACAGTACGGTACGGCCGACGTAACTTGGTGATCCCGAACTTTGCGCAGAAGGATGCGCACGAACGTTTTTTAGGAACCAAATGGTTGCATGAGACGACGTGCGCAGGGCGGAAGTCTACCCTTTCTTGCATCAAAAATATTTTTTATTATTATCATAATATTATTATATTAAACAATCCTTAACCCAAGAGCAGTAGTGGCCCAGTTTTAACGGTTCCGACTTACAAGTTGTATGTCGGTTTGAACCTCGACAGGTACTTTATTTTGTGTTATTAATTTTATTACCACTGCTTTAAAAATTGTGAACAAAAACATCGTGAAGAAAGCCTGCGTGTCCTAGAACTAAAGATTCGAAGACATATGACATCTACTTATCTGTACTGGGCCCTCAAAATGGATTACTGCCTATTTCCTCTCTTAAATAGTAGCTGTGAGTCCCAACAGTGAGGAATAAAGTAAGGCTGATTATTCTTTGGTACAGTCGCCGGCACGTGACTTTGTAAGAGTCGTTAGATGCGCAGAATTTGATTTTTAGGTCTGTTTGGTTATAAAGAGGGGACACAGGGAACAAGGTAACATCGTTCCGAGCGCGAGTTTGGTTGGTCAGTCGACTCTTGTCCAGTGATGCGTCCACGATGCTTTCACTCCCGAGAACACTTGCGTTCACTAAAGTAATAATAAGCCTTTGTTTTTGTTAGGAGTTATTGTTATTGTTTTGTTTGAACCCCCACTACGCCAAGGCCTTGTCAAGTTACGTGCCGGCGGCTGTATATGCTAAACAAACCTTCAGGAAGATATTCTCTGTACATCTTGATAAGAATTAATAAAAAATAAAATGTAGGGGACTTGCAAGTTTCCAAAATAGCCTTTATTAAACTCGCACTTCTTCTATAATATTTTTTCTGTGGCGATAAATCTGTATGTATGATGTATGCAGGTAATGCTGGCAGCATTGCACGCACAAGTGGTAAAGGGCGAGTGCGCGGGCGGCGGCGAGGAGTGCGCGGCGGCGGCGAGCGCCGTGCTGCCGGCGCGCCTGGCGCAGCCCGCGCTGCCCGCGCCGGCCGTGCGGCTGCACCACCTGGCGCTGCGCGGCACGCCGCCCGCCGCCGCCATGCAGCGCGCGCTCACGCTCGCCTCCTCCTGGCCGCTCACTAAGGCCACCATCTTTGATGTTATGGTAAGTGGATTCTTGTACGATTATTGACGGCGCCTTGACTTGACTCGAGGAGCGCGCACGACGAAAACGGTGGCGGGCTATACATCAGAATAATATACAGGGTTATTTTGTAAAAACACTGGTAACCACGCAGTACTATGTTATTAACATCATAAACAACAACTTTTGTTCTATGACTTTTAAAAATTTATCATATTTTAGTTCATCAGATTTTCATACAAAAATAAAAATATTTAAATTGAACATTCTAAATATTACGAAGTCTATGCGAAGCAAGCGATAGTATAGTAGCGGAGGGGAGCAGGGATCGGTCTGCGGGGATGCATGATGCGCTTGCGTCGCATCATAAAGACAGAGAGTTAGATAAAACAACGAAATCTTGAAGGTTTTTTATTGGTAAATGAATTATTTTTTTTTAAAAGTAACAGAACAAAAATTATTGTTTATGATGTTAATAATACAATCCTGCAAGGTAGTGTTTTACAAACAACCCTGTATAGAATGTAGTAGTTTATAATAGAGTAAAAAAACTTCTATGCGAGTAAAAGCGCTGCGTTCCGGATTAAAACTTAAGAACCTTCGTTTGTTCGAAATTCAACATGCCAACCGCGACCTAAAGACAGTTCTTTATCCCCTAGTCATTTAGTCTACTATTATGTAATTGGATCACTTTTACAAATAAACAACTTTAGTTATTATAACCATCAATACCCTTAACAACTTTATTTTTAATCACAGCAATCGTTCACATCGAACTGGCCGCGTGCACTCTGGCTGGCAGTAGACGCGCGAGGACTCACACTACTGCGACGCGGCACACGCGCGGCGCTGGTGTCGCACGATCATGACCAGCTGCTAGCCGTGTCACCCGCGCCGCGCGCATTACTACTGGTCACCAGGGCTGACCGCAAGCACGCCAAACTCGTGCTGTCTACTGACCAGGTATGTATACTGTGGCACTAGTGTATGGCAAGCTAGTCTAGTGCATAAATACTTTTGCACTGGTTAAACTATATGTTGTGAGCCGGTACAATACGGCCTACGTATCTTGGCGAGTCCGAACTTTGCGCAGAAGGTTGCGCAAGAACATTTTTTTAGGAACTAAATGATGGCATGAGAAGACGTGCGCAGGGTGGTGGATTTGACCCTATGTAAACATAATCGACCCTTTATTCAATCAAATATCGGAATCGTTTTTTATTGATTTAGAATTGATTGATTTTTGTTTATACGAAATGGATTTATAAATATAGTGAATGTGGTCGTTAGCAAACGAGATTTAGACTTTAATAAAAAAAAAACGAATAACATTTTATTTTCTTGGTTGAAAGACATAATTTAGAATATCAGTTATCTATTAACGACTACTTGAATAACAACTGTTTGAGAATACTTTAAACATCCTTAAAAAAAAAATATTTTATTTTTTGACTTTATTTCAATCGATTTTAATAAAAATCGATTAAACAACACCTTCAGACACGCGTATCGGACATCCCTTTTTTGGTTACTTCGTAAAGCTTCGTGCTTATTCGGCAATGCTCGGTACGCGGTAATGTGTCTCACTCACACGTTAGCATTGGTGTTGTTTTCGTGTCGCTATCTCTGTCACTGCAGCGCACAGGCGGTTACAGAAATTTTCGTTGGCTGTTTTTATAATATTGTTAGGCCTATGTCCAACAGTGAACGTCTTTCGTCTGAAATGAAGATGATGATGATGATAATATTGTTAAGTTTTTTCTTTTGTGTTAAGTTTGCTTATTTCATTCATAAGTTATTTTTGTAGCTTTCTGTCTCAAAGTGTTTTGATATTTATTTTATTTGTACTTGGTCCCTGTATTAGTAAATTTTTATTCGTATTTAGGTTTAAAAAAATAAATGCCAATAACAGTTTTTTTTACAAGTGTACATGCGCTAAAGTTCACAGAGCCTATGTTGAGACTCGCCAAGTTACGTCTTCCGTATTTTATCTCGCAACGATATTATAACCCTTCCACTTCATTTTATAACAACTCTATGAACGTATAACGTAAATTCACGGCAATGCATTCGTGGACCGTGGAATGTGCGCCTTACAGTATGACAATATGACTTATGGGCTTGTGTTCCCCAGGCGTACCAGATCGCGACGCTGATCAAGGACTACATCGAGGCAGTGCGCGGGCCGGTGTCGCCCGCGGTGGGCGCGGCGCCCGCGTCGTGACACCCGGCCGCCTAGTGCCAGTGCTTCCACGTCAGGCGTTGAGCGGCGCCACGCCCGAGAGACTCGGACTCCACAGGAACGTTCGACAAGCGACCGACACTGCACCTCCACGTGATTTGAAATAAACATCGATTTTAAAATACGTTGAAACTTATCTCGAATTTTAAATATTATTCAATCGATTCAACATGAAGTACTTAAAATATTGATGACCAATATAAGTTCGAGAAGTTTAAACTAGAGTTATTCGAGTCTTCCACTCAGTTTTTTGAGTTAAATTTAAATAAAATCACGTGGTAGTTGTAGTTGAAGCTAGTTCATTGATTGATGTTGATTCCACTCCAAGGATACGTTAAACAAATCTATTAGAGATGACAATATTGTGTCTTTGTAGTGGATGCGCTCGCGGGTCGGACAAGGGAAGGGAATACCAGTCACAGAAGTGAATGTTTGATTGTGACAAGTAAATGGATCTGAATGCGGTAGGCATTGCTCAAGTGACCGGAGCGCGGTATACCGCGCACTCTTTACACTCTTCATTTTAATTACAATTATTTAAATATCATTGTGAACGATAAGCATTTACTTCACAACAACAGGTCTGATCAAATGGTGTTCGGTTTTGAGTGACAGAATGGACGATTTATGTTGCCAGAAAGACGGGGAAGCAAAAATAAATTAATTAATCCACATACCTTCATAGTCAGTAAATAAAACAATTTTTAACCCACTAATGTGTAATAGTTGTTATATTCCGATCTATTAAATTCCTCAAAATAAATTTATGCCAGTATTATTGTAACTGTTAAAAGTGTTAGTCTAAATGTTGCAGGTAGATGTATTGACCGTTGCTGTTAAGGTTTCTCTGGTAGATAGTAATCAATCTTATTCCCCCTTTAGTCTTTGGTAATGTAAGATCTTGTTGTATTGACATTTTTTGAACTATATGTGTTTGATGTGAACTCTGAACTATGTAAAATGTCTGTGCGAGCGGCTAAGCCAACCCACTGTAAATCATTAGTGTTACAATACTCTAATAAGACATGACATATCCCACGCTTAATCCAAAAAGAGACACAACTCAAATTACCGTATTTGATGATTAAATCGTAAATGTTTTTATGGTTCAATTTTCAACTTCCTCTTTTTTTTAGTTAGTTCTCTTCATGATTAAGCGTGCGATTATTTTTTGTAGAAATACGATACGTAATAGTGACACGTGGATGATACAGTTAACTGCAGGAGCAAGAATACAGCAAGAGTATGAAGTCACGAGAGTTAGTTGTTATTGTATGTATAGTTGCACTGGAAACTCGTGACTAAGGACCTGGCAACATTACTTATTGTGTCGCGGCGTCATTGACGTAACATCGTTAACGTGAAACGGCACGACATAATTCATGTGGAACGGCGCGGCGTCGTTAACGTGAAACGGCGCGATTTCGTTAAAGTGAAACGGCTAGGCGCCTAACTGATGGTAATGTAGCCAGGCCCTTAGGATCAGACAGAATCTTGTATAGTGAAGTTTGTCTAGGCTCATGTAACTTTAGTAGATAAGTTATTCTTGCTCTTCTTGACTAACACTCCCACTATTATCTTCGCTAACATTTCTGATTCCTACTGTGTATCCTATTTAGTGTATTCGCTCCAAATATCGTCCCAGTAGATACCAATTGTATGTAAAATGATATACCTTGTTTTAGAGCCTGCCTGTAATGCATATATATCATGAACCCTTGTTTTGTGCCTTGTCTAGAGCTGACATAATGATGCTGATGGGTAGCCTGTGAATCTCTATAAATTGTATTTATCAATTAAATTAATGAGTTGTACTGTGTTAATGACTGTCAGCATTCATTATTAGGCGTATTAAATTCAGTGAGCGATTTGTGCAAATTTATTGTGACTGCAAAATAATTACTGATTGTTTCAAAGTATAACTTCTATCATGCATATTACACTATATTGCACAATGTTATGTCTCAATATTTTATTATAATAAAAAAATATATTTGGTATATTATAGCTAATTGGAATGTAAGTAATGACTTTGTTAGTAACAGTAGTTTATAAGACTCTGCGTGTTCTGTTCCTTTTGCAAGTCGATTATTGTGGTACAGCGAATGAATATTAATAAGCGTGTCGTTGAACTCTGTTCGAACGGGTATATCAGTTCGTCATCCTTGCAGTTCAATTGTATCCTTTTCATATACAGTTCAATAGTCTTGTGTTACTCATTTCACGCATAAAGGAGCAGAATCGTAGCCAATAAAATTCGATTGAGAAAAGATATCCCTTTGTTATAAACGGACATGTTCTCGTATAATATTAATATGTGTAGTACGCCTCGTTCTTTGTCATATAGATTATTTTGTACACGTGTTATTTTGGACTTCTTTGGTGCTTACATATCCAGGAGTTGCTTAGCTTGTGTTTCTGATCTCATATTGAGTATTATTTATTTAGATGCCATATTTTGATTTACGAGCAATATTTGATTAGGTACTATTTATTTTTAATTATTATGTATTTTAATAACTTGTATATAATTGGTGAACCAAAGACTTCGATTCGTCCCTTTGGATATTTTATCTTTTATGGATTCCAATTAGACATTTTGTAAATAATTATAGGCATAGTATATTCATTGACGTGAAATTCTCGTAATATCATAGAGGCTGAAATTATATTAAATTATTGGTACATTTGGCATTCGGTATGTTTTCGGCTTTCGCTTATTAGTCAATTTTATTTAATGTTATGAACTAACACTTGGATATATTTACAACACAATTTATGAATCTTGACGCTTGTGGTTGTTACGGAACTGGCATTTTATTACTTTTTCCGAAATTACAAAATTAAATCGAATATTATAATATTAATTTAAGTGGTAATAATTGGAGTTTACTCAGTTCTGAGCTAACCACGAGCGAGTACTAACATTGAGCACTAATCTATAGACAATATTTCAAAATAATTATAATTGTTTCTCATAGAAGTAAGTTATTAAAATAATATAGGATAATGAAAGTAAGTGAAACATCGACAAGCACATCACTACGAGTTTCATTGCGTACCACCACTCAAACTGCCCATATAGACTGAAGGTGTCCAAATATTTTATCATTTTTGATGGATTGTTTTTGTTACATTGTGTATGGAATTTTACCCTATTATTTGAATGCCAAATAAATGATTACAAAGTGAGTTTCCCGTTTTGTTTTTATTTGAAAATTTATTTTATACACTTATATTATTACATTATTATAAAAATTACTGTGTCACTAAACCTAGGTAATCGTCCATCAGTGTTCCAATGGCGAACTGAAAAAGAAAATCATATTAAAATACCACAACACAAAAAATAAAACAAATTACTGGGTCAAATGGGATACTCTATTTTGCATCAACCACAAGTTATGTTATGATGAAACCTACTCTACACAATCATGCTTATAAAGTTTAGCCTTCTGACTGCTACAGTCATATTGTAAACATGACAAAGCAAAAATGTGTCCAGCACGCCACAGTCACGACTACATGACAGACTTTTAATCTATACACGTTGTTTTTTTTTTATATCCCATTAACTCTGGGGTATGAATGGGTATGAATCAACTGGCTTACGAATTATTTTCCAATTATCTTTTTTTTATTTTCATTTTCCGGCCGGCAGCGGCTGGTTAGGCTTGAACTACCGACAAGAATCGCGGCACCGCGATTCTTGCTTGCTGTTGCTTTTCAAGCGATACTGGTCTTTTAAGTATGTAGATAAAGTTTAAAATTATTTCACGCTAAAGTGCTCGCTGCGTCGCTGCCGGCCGCTGCCATTCCGGTGTGACTAGGCCCTAACTCTACTACACTACTGCGAAGCTTGGCAACGTCGCAAAAGTAAAGATTTGTCATACGGGTGACAATTTTTGATCTAAATTAATTAAGATTGATGATATCTTTGAAACTATGCCTTTTTGGACCACATATTTTAGGACTTTTAGTATTATTTTTCCTTATAGAATATAAACCTTGAGTTATGGGATACAGTAGCGTAGCTAGGCGAAGTGGCCTCCGCCCACGGCCTCGCATCCAAAGGGGCCTTTCCTGTGCGAGGGCTCTTTAACAGCGACTGTTTTGTTTTATAATTTATAGGCTCGCGTTTGACCACTATTTCACCTGATGCTAAGCGACGATTGGGTCGAACTGGTTGGCGACAGTCGCTGTCTAGTTTTCAAATTTATGAAAGAAAAAGGTAATGCACCTTCGCCCACGTCTAAATTAGTCCACGCTACGCCTCTGTATATGAAAGGAGATACTGACTGACTATGAATATGACGTAGACAAGCACTAAGAGAAGATTTTCAAAAATCACCCTTTATGGGGATTGAAAAGGGGCTCCAAAGTTTATAAGGAGAAACCTACTTTTGGGCGAAGCCGCTGGCATAAACTAGTATTAAATGAATTGAAGATAAGCTTTTATTGAATACTCACAATGCCGGTGGCATCAACTCTGGTGCCGACTATCTTGAGCCGGATGACATCCTCTTCCTGTATGACATTGTCTTCCTGTTTGCTCTTGTAGCACGGAGGATTTACATTTGGACAGAACTCCATGTCAGCTGGGATGGACTGAAATAAAATAAAATAAATAAATTTAGTAATTGATAAAGAACTAACTAACCCAACCAAAAAAAATAAATAACTCAACAAATTCCCGTCCAACTATAATTTAGGTGTCTTCAAGGCTAGAGTAAATAGGCTCTTAATAAACTTGTGCGCCTGACCATCAATGATTGCATCTCCGCTTACCATCAGGTGGGATCGCAGTCAAGCACTGGTTTATACCAATTAAAAAAAAAAAAAAAAAAAATTATAAGGGTAGTTACAGATTGGGGATCTTTTATTCATGTGTCAGCTTGTTTTAAATCCTGTTCTTATCTAACAGAAGAAACATAGATTTTAACAATACGCATTTAAGGATATATTGAATCTATTTATTCAGTTGCTTCAGTAGTACCAAATACCATAGTATAGTTTTCTTGTAGGGCAACATTAACAATATCGCAACTTGCGCGCTTTATATCAATACAAATGTACAAAAAAGTGCAAGTTTGCGATCTTACAGAACACATTTGTACTAAGTAAGGCATACTATTATTAGCTGGATATTTTTTTTACTAATAGCAATGTAATTGCGTCAACTAATTCCATTCACTAGCAAGACTGCAGTTTAGTGTGACGTCGTCAGAGGTCTTGCGTAACCGGTTTTATGTGGATACATGATGCAAGCTACTTGCCTAGCGTTCCGAATTGCGATAAAAGTGATTATTTTGCGAATCCGACCAAATTACTTAATTTGATCGGTCATAATATATGTATAATGGCTATTGAACAATAATTGTGACGTTGCGCATTGGTCGGATTTGCGATATTATCACTTTTGTCGCATCTCGGAACACAGGGATTGTCAGTGTGTGAGAATCTCTAAATGTTGCCATCACTCTTATTGAAAAGCACAAAAATAAATGAATATTTACTTGCCATGAGGAACTGACATTGCTTCCGTCTTATATTAGTAGAAAAAGATTTTAAGTAAACATACAGAATACTTACATGATGAGAAATAAAACAGCTCAATGGACCAATTTGTGCAAACATACCAACCTAAAATAAAAATAAATGTCTTTTAAAACAATTTAAAAAGTTATCATGTAATTATTTTACAAAATAATATACTTATCAAACATTATTAAAAAACTTAACTACTAAAATATAAATATTGACTAAAATCTGGAGGAACTGACTGGCTGATATATATCATTCATTCCTCTGCGTCATTATAAAGTGGAAGTGTATCACTGTATGGTAATGCTTAATCATGATTTGAATTAGAACTTATAAAACAGACCTAATAAAATAATATTCTACCATCATCATCATCTTCCTGCCCTTGTCCCATCTTATTTGGGGTCGGCGCAACACATGTTTTTCTTCCATTCTATCCTGTCAACTGTCATAGTATCACTAACTTCCTTTTCTTTCATATCACTGTTCACACAATCCATCCATCTTTTCTTTGGCCTCCCTCTCCCTCCACCCATCCACATGTATACTCATAACTCTTTTAGTAACATGCGTTTCATCTCTCCTCTTTACATGACCAGACCAAGACAAACTTTTGACCCTTCAACTTTTCAGTCACTGGCGCCACTTTCAAACTTCCTCTAATATATTCATTTCTCACTTTATCCATTCTCGTCACAGCACACATCCATCTCAACATTCTCATCTCCGCTACATGCAATCTTTTTTCATCCGTCTTTTTCACAGCCCAACATTCTGATCTAACAAATAATATTCTACCATACAGATTGAATATTCCTTCTATGCTGACATTATAGTAAGGTGGTAACATTCATTACTTACTTTATTAACTTGAGTGACAATAGCATCTAGAACCTCTCCTTTGAATGGCCGGAACACAATAGCCTTATACTTAACAGGGTACACCACAAACCCCTGTCCCGGCTGGATCAGACCTGCCCCTATGCTGTCTATTGCTGTCACTGCTATCACGAAACCATACCTGAAAACAAAATAGATTATAATACAGTTTCCATTTTGCATTTTATTTTTGTTCTCAAGATGTAAGTTATTCATTTTCATGAATATATTAAGTAAAATATAGTATAGCCAAAGGGCGAGGCCACAACACTGCGTTGCGACGTCGTGTCGTAAAAATCTGCTGCATCGGTCGCACAAGGCATCGTGCTCCGGTGCGTTGCTGAAACGTACAAATCTACGATGCGATGACGCGCGACCTTCTAGTTCGTGTCCATACTTTGAACAGGCTGCGCGCGTTTAATTAAGATGACGGATTACGAAATCAACTAACTGATATCTTTAGTTCAGGACCGTCCCGACTGTCCAGGACAGTCCATGTCACTAGAAACTGATAGCGTTATTTAGCGACGAAATTTTTGCGTTGCGTTGTCTCATCGTATAACGGTGCGACGTCGTATTGTCGATGCGATGCCGTAACGCAGAGTTGTGGCCTCGCTCAAAGAAGTCCCAGATTTTTAAGTTAGAAGTAACCACATTCAGCGATATGGGGACCCAGCATATGTGCTCGAGTCATTAACGACACATAGTGTTCCACGCGCGCCCCAATAAGATGCCAGCATAACCATAGGGACCCTGCAGAGTCGAAACCTACTCGGGCCACAGGTTGCGAAAGAGAACCCAGGAGCCTTGGAACAAAGGTAAAGAAGGAAAATAGGAGTGAGTTTGATGATTTATCACCTAAAAAAGCTAAGCTAAGAGCCATACAATAATTGAGAAATTCAAAGAAAATTTAGTACCGTTTTAACTTGCATATAAAGTACTGGGTATGAA
Organism: Mythimna vitellina; assembly: GCA_949316375.1. Taxonomy (NCBI): domain Eukaryota; kingdom Metazoa; phylum Arthropoda; class Insecta; order Lepidoptera; family Noctuidae; genus Mythimna; species Mythimna vitellina. The sequence goes on along the minus strand of OX438703.1, from coordinate 6,146,133 downwards.
CACAAATCAACAATAACTACACATAACAACAACTGGGGAAGCGGGATGTGGGTGAACATGTACTATTATTATGCCCTTGGTGTTGCAAAAATTAATAAAGATTCCTTTCACCTAAATTGTATGCTTATTATGCTAAGTTTGAAATTTGTTGGTTTTTACTTAATGTCATTGGATAGAACTTTTATTTATGGATAGATAGGTAGTAGATAAAATAGAATTGAGGTGTTTTGGTTGAACACCTCAAGTGTATGCACATGTTAGTATTAAAATATGTCATTGCAACCCAGTATTTACATAGATTAAAAAATATGCTAAATCTTGTCTTTATACATATAAAGTTAGAACCAGTGAGCGAAGGTATCCCTCGATCTTTAATCAAGCTACCAACTTAGAGCCATCAGCATACCAGCGCTATGCAGCTTATAACCTAGCCTTTAAAGAGGCTTTGCAAAGGCAATACTTTTCAGTACATTACCTGCTTATTTACGACTTGAGACACTTTAGCTATATCAAAGTTACGTCGGCATTGTAAAAGCTAATTATACTGTAACTTTTTGAAATAGCTGTCCAATAATAAGGGTGCACTAATATTAAGTAACTAAGAAAACATTATTTGTATATAACCTATAAAATTCAAACTCCAATTTTTTCACTTACTTTCCTGTACAAGTGCCCTCGACTTCAGTATATAACTTCTGTTTTACAATGTCTAGCAACTGCGGCCCAAAATACCGAGGGTGTAGAAGAATTTCGTGTTCTAAAGATATCTGAAACAATTGTTTACAAAACAAGTTATCTCGTAACAAGCGAATTTAGATTGCAATTACAAAATTAAATATTCACTTACATGATAAAACATTGTGGAGACCAAATAAATACGCTCCTATGTTCCTTAATTCATATTACAAACAATTACTTATAAAACTAAATGCATCCGCAAACGCTTGGAACCGACGGAATAGCGTCTCAAAAACAAACTAAATGTCAAAAAAGCGACATTGACACATGATTGATGATGACAGAAATCATAGACAGTGGCTAGAGCGGCTCGCGCAAATGGATTGGAAAATCGTAAACCCGTACAAATGTTCACATTGTAAATCAATTTATAATTTTTTATTTGTTACACTTTCTTATTATTTCATATTTTTTTGTACATTATAACCGATTACTTCTTAGTAAAATATGTCTTAAAATATTAATCAATTTTCCGAAACATTCTCAGCATCAAATAACAAATTACAACATCGCTTCATCGTTACTTGACAACACTAGTGATTACTCAAAAATGCCAAATGAATGGCAGACTTGTGTATCGTAATCAGATTGTTGTAAAAAATGGCAAAAACTTACGATTATTTATTTAAATTGTTATTGATAGGTGATTCTGGTGTGGGAAAAACATCTATATTATTCAGATTTTCAGAAGATGCGTTCAATATTTCATTTATATCAACAATTGGTGAGTGCTTTGATTCAAGTCTTTATATATCAAAGGTTATTGTCAGATATTTTTTACGTATATTGTCATGGAACAGGATTTTTTGTTTCAATGTCCATTGTGTCTATTTTTTATCGGTACACATATTTGTGGCGAATAGGGTGCGGCGCCTCGATAAATGGAGCCCTTATAGAATTAAATGAATCGAGAGTTCGTGACATCATACACACTAATTAATTAGTTGATTCCCGAATAACTGGACTGTTGGTTGCAGGTATCGACTTTAAAATTCGTACGATAGACCTCGACGGGAAAAAAGTAAAATTACAAATATGGTAAGTTGATTTTTAGTTTTAACATTGAGTTCGTTTTTCTTAGTTTTAGTAAGGCAGAGCTGTTAGAAGGCGCGGTCAAGTTAAAGCTAGCGGCCAGTTTTGCAATCGTAAATGAGTAATGAGACTAGTACAATGTACCTACTTCCTTTCTTTAGCCTATCAACACAATGGCTCAAACTGTTGTTCTGTAAGACATTCAGGGAACAAAACAACAATTTACATTTGCACTGCAATTCTAAACTCATAGTCATGCTTGACCTCTGTGAATTTATGAGATAATTATATGGTGCTAGTTATATACAAATGATAATTATGTAAATGGGAAACATTTTCAGCTTTATTATTGTTTAGAACAAATCATTGATTGTGTACTTTATTTAATAATTATTGTAACAACTTAAGAATTAACATTGCATTCCACATTAGTGAATTTAAAGAATTTTCCATTGTGCTGTAAACATCTTTGTGTTCCAGGGATACCGCCGGTCAAGAAAGATTTCGTACAATCACAACAGCATACTATCGGGGTTCAATGGGTATAATGCTGGTTTACGATGTTACAAATGAAAAGAGCTTTGAAAATATAAAGAATTGGATCAGAAATATTGAAGAAAATGCCAGTGCCGATGTTGAAAAGATGATTCTTGGAAACAAGTGTGATTTAGAGGCTAAAAGACAGGTAAGGGCAGAGCAGATGGTCCCTCTGACTGCACCTAGAGTGGGAAGTGTTCTTTGATGATTTCTCATGTCAAAAAAAAAAGATCCTGGTTTAAATCTCTGACCTACATAATTTGTATTTAAAAACAACTAAAACTTGAAGTCATTCCTGTTAGAGGTCAATGAACCTTCATTAAATATGAATGCTTGCATAGCTCATCTTCAAAATCAATATATCACTTTCATTTATTATTTGATAAGACACACTAGCAGCTATTAGCTGATGCATTTATTTCATATGGTTTGGAGATTTTTAGTAGATTTTTATTTTTCATTTAGTTGCTATCTTATTGAAACTTTCAACATTATAGATTTGATAATTATCTCTAATCATAACTCGTTAATCTTTTTTAATTTGATTTTATATAACAGGACAATAGCACTGGTAAATTTATATTTAAATACATAACATAAAATTTATACCATGAAAGTAATATGATTTTCCTACTGTTTGAGTTCTGTAGATATATTAATGTGTTATCAATAATAATATGTTGGTATTGATAAGTGGCGAATGGAAGTGTAAATGTTATTTCAATCATGCTTATGACTCATGCTTTTGGCAATATTTTATCTAAATGATAAGAGTAACTGGGGATTAAGTGGGAGAATTAAGCCTAACTAGCTGGTTAATACAATATTCATGTCACATTACAAAATTATCAACTCCTCTCCATTTTAGATGGGAAATCAAACCCACTCCTGTTTCATCTTTGCCTTCATTTCAGGTTCCCAGGGTAGAGACTCCATTTAAAACCATGTTTTATTGAAGCTAGCTTGTGTCCCACTACAGGGCAAAGACCTCTCCCTTCTCCTTCCAAACTCTGTCTGTCATCTCTCACCATGTTTACCCCCATCAAATTGTTACTCTACCTTCGCCAACCAAATATAATATAATTTTATTTTTTATCTTCCAGGTTTCAAAAGAACGGGGTGAACAGTTAGCCATAGAATATCAGATTAAATTTATAGAAACCTCAGCAAAAGACTCCTTAAATGTTGAGTCAGCGTTTTATACCTTAGCAAGAGATATCAAGGCCAAGATGGAGAAGAAACAGGTATGGAGCATTTTATTCCTTTTACTGTTTTAAAAGTATTCTACAAAAATAATTTGTACTCTTAGAAAAGAATGGAATAGTTTCTTTGTTTGTTTACATTGGCTAGTTTCTGGAACTACTAGTTGTATTGGAAAAAAATATCTGTATGGGATAGCCAGGTTCGTGATGAATAGTATAGGCTATTTAACATCATGCTACAATCCACGGAAGCGCTGAAATTGTGGGAGACAACTAGCATATAATATAAATGAATAGAGATAAAGGAAAAAAATAATTACATAATCATAGCACTGTGTTATATTTCTGCTACCTTCATAATCCCATTAACTGTCTACGTGGGATATATCCGCCAAAACTTCGCGTTTATTCCACCAGGGTCGCACATTCACGACCAAATACCATCTCGTCAGCTCTTATGTTACCTATGGCGATTGAAGAGCTAAATGAGATTGAGTCCCCAGTCGCAAACACGCCACCCTGGCGAATAGGACGCAAAAACACTCGACGCGGGCGGTAATAGGAATATATATTTTGCGTATGAAAGAGATTGTAGTGTGTGTACATTGTCACACACGTTATATAAAAAGATCGTGTAAACAAAACATTCCCTTTGTTTACTGTGTGATTGATTAGCTCTGCCAAATATAATTATACACTCTATTTTGTTATGACATAATATTAATTGCCAACTATGCCACATAGGGAAAACTTGAATGTTATGCTTGTTGAGAACATGTTGACTCACATCGGTATTTACTTATCAGTAGGGAAGTCAGCCATATTACAAGTGGGGAAGTCAGCCATCGTATAAGTGACCGCTAGTTGTTAAATTAATCTTATCCCCATTTTTTTGGGATTTCGTCAAATATCTTACACTCTTAGAGAGATAAGTATCAGATTTTTTATAAACAATACACCAGTGTTCCTTCAGTTGCCCTTTTCGTTCCAGGGCCACGATATATTCTTTCGATCACTCGCGCACCCTATTAGTGTTAACCATGATTTCTGAAATAAGAATTTGATGTTGAATATTTTTGTCAAACTTATATAAAAGTGCGAAGCGTTGCAAACTCTCCCACAAAGTGGACCGACGACGACCTGGTGGGAGTCGCGGGAGTGCGGTGGATGCGAGACGCACGGGATCGGTCGTTGTGGCGTCGCTTGAGGGAGGCCTATGTCCAACAGTGGACGCCTTTCGGCTGTAATGATGATGATGATATTAAAGTGGATTAAATGGGCCATTATTAAATCTTTCCCAACTAACTTGGGGTCGGCTTCCCGTCTAACCGGATGCGGCTGAATATCTTTAGTTTAGATCCCAGTTACTGGGAAATGATACTCTTTGGAAAGATGATGGTCATTCTTTCTGTTGTCTGACTACCTATAACGATTGTCAAAGATCTAAGAATGGCAACCTTTACGTGCCTTCCAAGGCACGGGGGGGGGGGGTGTGTTAGTCAGTAAAAGTCTGACATGCCCTCGCGCTCCACCCAGAGCGCGAGAAGTCATTTGGATGATTTCCCACCTTAAAAAAAAAAGGCACGGGGTGTCAGTCAGGGCTTTTATTACATACGTCTACAATAATACTTTTTTATTTAGCCAAGAATGCAAATAAATGATGGACTGGCATGATTTGTCATTCAACATTGCAATTCATGAAGTAGTTGCAGTACATTGTAAAATATGGCTTGATACAAGTAGCCTTGTCAAATGAATGATGCAGATTGCAGCTGTCGATCATATTCATATGTGTTTGATGATTCAACATGTGTAGTTTGTATGTAGCTATTAGGTACTTTCTGAATTGATTAGTCATTATTTTTCGCATTAATTGATTCCGTCATTATATTTATTTACTGAAAAAAATGTAGCTTGTTGTTAAAAATTTGAAGATATATTGTTATACGAAATGCAAATCGTAGACTTAAAGAATTCAGCCGCCAAACTAAAACGTAACTAGGCATATCTGCAGCATGTCGCTTCTAAATTGGGCGAAGGAAACTATGGACCCCGAATATCAGGAAACAACGACGCGGTCGGCCCAGATGTAGATGACGTATAGGATTGGCCGGATGTGACTATGGACAAAGGAAAATGAAAGAAGAAATGAACAGAAGGGAGGCCTTTTGCCCTGCACTGGAACACAAAAGACTCATAATGCATTATTTGTTCTATGTATCCTAAAAATAACTGTACAACTTTCACCAAATATGCTGCAGCACTATTTACATTGGTCTGTGCGTAACAATTGAATCAAGGCCTTATTCATAAGTGTGAACTATTTGCGATCACATATACCACCTACTGAATAAATTATAGTGATGAGAACTGAGCAGTAACGTGACTAACACATCCAAATATGTGCTAAACGTGGAATTTAAATTACGTAGCCCTGTTTATTAGTGCTCGTTGTTAGAGAGAGATAGATAGGTGGGTCAAGTTATCAGCCTTAAAATGTTCCCACTGCTGGGACTCAGGCCTCCTCACCAGGAGAGGGAACGGGCCGTAACCCACCACGCGGGCCCGGTGTGGATTGATGGATTTCACATGTCTGCGAATTTTTGGTTTTAAGACATGTTTTACTTCGTCGTTTTGAGAGCAGTGGTGCTGTAATAAATTACACTAAGTGACACACAAGCAGGCATGCTTGGATTTGAACCCGTGACGTGATTCGTAAGTCGGTGCCGTTACCACTGAGCCACCACTGGTCAAGACTCTCAAGCTCTCTAAGAAAGACTGTTTTATAATAAGTAAATAATGCATTGTGTCATTATATGATGAATAATAAAAAAAAAAACAATGCACTCTTGTTAATTAGTGTACAGCCTAGTTTCTTCAATGTTTAAACATACCTGACCCTGACAATTGCCGAGGTATGATCGCGATCGATAAACAAAACATCTAAAAGGCCTAATTAACATTCACTGGTTGATGTAATAGTGCACACATACTTATACAACTAGTTGCTGCCAGCGACTTAGCTCGCGTAATAGTAGAAAATTATCCCAAGGGAACGTATTCCCGAGATAAAAAGTATCCTATGTGCTATTCTAAGACATGGTCTACCCATGTACCAAGTTTCATCGAAATCCATTCAGTAGTTTTTGCGTGAAAGAGTAACAAACATCCATCCATACATACAAACTTTCGCGTTTATTAGTAGGATGTATTGATTTGTTTGTTCCATCTTTTAACTTACTTCTTTTGTTTCATGCAATTCTTTACGAAAACAGAAGGTAATGAATCCGAGTATACGGTACTAGTTTTTGTCAGTGTCGTCTTTTTGTTCGCTTCTTAGTTGAAATGGCAAAACAGTAAAAATATTAAGTTGAACTAATTAGGCGCTCGTTTTTTTGGAACATTGTGTATATTGTTTAGCATTACTTATATAATTTTGGCTATTCTACTAAATAAGTGCATGATTTTTATTTGCAGTTCGCAATAATTTTAAGCTGATTTTCTAAAAAGTGAAATCTAAGTCTTTACCAGCCTTCTCAGATAAGTCATATGTTCTCTTGAGAATGTACAGGCAGTCTTGCCGTGTATATCCTATTTAACTTCAAGTCCAAGCTCTAACCATCAAGCCAGAGCCAGCCAGTTAAATCGATCTTTATTCAACTTCGATCTGGTTTTACAGTAATTTTTTGTATCAAAAACTCTACAATATTCGGAATAAGGTTCGAAATGCGATAATTAACCGGACAAAGATAAGCCTTGTTTTGTAATATGATTGATCTTGTCTGTGAAGGCAGGTGTTTGACGCAATGCAAACATCAATATAGCGTAAAATTTTTGGAAAAGTGGAGCTTTTCCACTAAGGATTAATTTTACTAAAAGACTAAAATGCTATTGCTGTCTTGGAGAGGGCGCCTACGGGCAACTTGTTTGTCTCTGTTGCACCTTCGTTCAATCCGTAACTTGATGTGAGAAATAAATTAGTTGCGGAGGCAAAAGTTGCTCGTAGCCCGAAATTCATGTAGTGTCGTTCATGCTCGGCTCTTCTACTGTAGGCCAAGATTCGAACTAAATTGTGCCCTAAATTGTCGTCAACGGCTTTGATTTTTATTAATCGGACGTATGGGTCAAAATGCGGGTGTATTGTTGCTAGAATTAATTTGTTATATATCAAAGGAATGTACCAGCAATGTAGGTACCTCCATGAAACAAGAACCAATTTTAATAATAAAGTAAGCCAGTCTGAATGACAGGTGAATACTGAGAATGAATGTAATAGATGTAACTTATGCTTACCTAATACCTATGGACCAGAGGAATGCACCTTCAACATCCTCGCAAAAATATAATGCGAGCAAACAAATGACGCCTAACACTGTTTTCATAGCAATAGGAGTATAGTTTTATTTGCTCTTATTAAGAATTATGAGAGGATCTTATCTGCAACAAAATAATACACCTGTCATTTTGACCCACACAGTCGAACTACTATCATCAGCAACGGATTGGCGATAGAGATGTTGTTTTTTAAGTTTTACTTTTATACGATATCTTAATGTTTTTTTGTTAGCTTATAATTATTGATAATATTGTGCCGTATCATAGAGCTGTTTTTCACTAACGTTCCATACAAAATCTTCTATTGGTAATTTTATTTGGTATTGTAAAATTTTCGTTTGCCAATGTGATGGGAATCGAATTTTTCCCGATTCAAAATTCGATACTTACCAAATAATTTACCAGTTTTTTACTGTTACTTAACTGATCATATGAATGTGTGTATCCAGGAGGCGAGTAACCCGGCGGGCGCTCGGTCGGGCGCGCACCAGATCCGTGCCAACGAGCAGCAACGCAAGCCCACATCGTGGCTGTCGCGCTGCAGCCTGCTCTGACGGCGCCGCGCCCCCCGCACCCTCGCGGCCCGCGCCCGCGGCCCGAGGCCCCTCTCCGCTCCATGTACAACGCGAGCAATACCTATCAACAAGTATTAAGGCCCGCAGCATGCGACCCTACACGCTCCTATATCTATCTCTATGAGTTATACCAGGATGCCATCCAATAGCCATAATATCAAGCGTGTAGCGTTCCCTACCACCCACCAACTATATATTTTTCGATCTTTTTAATACTGGTGCGACAACTCCATAGGGGGATCAGACTTGCTTTTTGTATTTTTATATCCGCGACTATGATACCTACTTCGACGTTTAGTTGAAACGAAACAGTATTTTCTCGTAAATTACCTTGTACATTTGTTTACATTTGAAGTGACGATTTATTTTTATATTAGGGCGAAATTAAGGTGTTATCATCATTACAAATAATGGTTGGAAGGTTTATTTCAATAGTTTTTTAGCTGTACTTTTCCTTTTGCTATTTTAATTAAGATATATATTTTAATGTAATATATAATATTTAATTTGAATAAAGTGCTTTTTTACAATTTGTGTTTTTGTTTTTAACAATAATACTGCAGTGAATTAACAACAGTAACATTTTATTGCCAACATTATATACAAAAGAGATGAATATTTTGGACACTTTTAGAAAATGGAAGTATCACCTCTAGTTGCTGAGTACCTAAATAGTTACCATTATTGTAATGCATTCGGTACAAACTAACTAGATTAAGTAGTAGCTCTTGTAAATAAATGCCTTCATGTAGTTTGTACTTGTTTCCGAGCTGGTCTGAAGGGTCGGCTTGCTAGTTTCTTTGCTCCCCCGAGGATGCCTAGTGTTGCCAATTTAATTAATTGAAACAATTTCCTTGCTGTGAAAGTGACAACATTTGTAGTGATCCGTGATCCTTTTCTCCAATACACTGTATAAATAGGTAGGGGTGGGAGAGTGTCAGACCAAATACCCTGCCGGTACTTCTTAGCTCTAGCTTCGGCAGACAATAACACTGGAGCCAATTTTGATTCAATTGTATTTTTCTGGATGTTTTTGGGCACCAATGTTTTTGCAAAACCAAGTTCTACAAGCCTTTCTCCAATATCTATTGTCTCAACTGTGTTTTTCTGTAATAAAAAGTGTAAAATTATTTAAAAATATAAGTTTATAAATTTATATTATCTTAATTCATTAAACCCAAAGAGAACCCAGTATTTCCTCTCTCAGTGTCTTTCTATTATGTCTCTAATTATGACGGTATTCAAAAGGTTAAACAATCATTGCTTTTGAAAATGGCATTATCATGACTGAGTTAATATGGCTCAAGAAAAAAGAGCTCAATAAATATATATGTAAATAAACTATAAAAATGGTTAAATTATATTGTTGCTGCGTTACTGTTGATAATTCTTACCCTCTGTTGTGGTAAATGCAACAACACCTTAGAGACTATCTCATCATTTTCTTTTGCGACAAGTGTGAATGATAACTTCTGACCTTTGGCCACACATTCCAGCCAGTTTACTGCATTTCCACTTGAAACCTCTACTCCCCATAACTAAACAAAACAGAAAATTTTATTTATTTATGTCCTGGCAATAATCCAAGAGGGTTAAATATAAAGTATTATTGTAAATATGTACTAACCTTCACTGGAAGCGGTGGTTTATCAGAATGCCATAATGGTAAGTATATTGGGGCTCTATGGTTTACTAAAACACGGAGTGGTGAATGCTGGACACCAGCATAAGATCCCTTCAGCGTCTCATGTTTCTTTATAAAATGTTTAGGAATCGCACTTGCCTTTGAAAACTTGCTAACCTGATTGAATTTAAATATAAATGTTATTATGTAATATCATTAATAATTAGACATAGATAAACAAGCAACGTACCGGACGTATTTTATGTATGGATGCTGCTAAGCCAGCAGTCGCCAGAGCGTAAACAGCTATCTGAAATTAATAGTTGGTGATTATCATCAGCTCATCACCAATCCTATGTGACATTCTCTACCCGCACTTACATTCACTCCACGATAGTCTTGTTTTAATAGATTTTCGACGTTGAAAAAAAACCCTTCTTCGTTTACAGACATCTTGTTACTTTGTATACCAACTTATTAACATAGTTTTCGTTTTATTAGCTCAGTAATATTTTCAGATTTGTCGAGTTTTTATGACATTATAAGCTAGAATGTTGCAAATTTATAAATCTTGATTGACATCTGACTGAGAATACGTCAGTTGTGAAGATTTAAATGAAGCAACACGCAAAATATGCTATCTTTTTTGTAATTAGGTCATTATTTATCAAAATAAAAATATATTTTACAAACTACTAATTTTTTTGGCGGATGCTTCCATTATTATCTCATAATAGCAGTTTTCTTTTTAATCAAGTCAAGTCGCTGAAATATTCAATCCCTTTCCTGTGGCAACTTCAATTCCACGTCAACCGTTTGACAGCTGGTACGCTACTCGCGGTTAATTGCTCATTTTTGTGTTTTTTGATAAATATTTTAAAAATGATTACTGTTCTAAACACAATCGATACGGGTCATGAAGACATGATACATGATGCCGAACTGGATTACTACGGGTTGAGGCTCGCAACGTGTTCTTCCGATAATTCAGTAAAGATTTATGACATCAAGAGTGGTACACAAACCCTTGCTGCTGATCTGAAGGGTCACTTTGGGCCAGTGTGGCAGGTCGCTTGGGCACATCCTAAGTATGGCAACTTGTTGGCATCATGTTCCTACGACCGGAAAGTTATCATATGGAAGGAATCTGGCGAGTGGACGAAACTGTATGAGTATACCGGACATGAGAGTTCCGTGAACTCTATTGCGTGGGCGCCCGCCGAGTACGGCCTCATTCTGGCTTGCTGCAGCTCCGACGGCTCCGTATCCATCATAACATGCTCGCAGGATGGTGGCAACTGGGATATTAAGAAGATACCAGGAGCACACGCCATTGGAGTGAATTCAGTCAGCTGGTGCCCAGCCATCTCTGCTGACTTGAATTTGGACCCTCTCAGCAATAAAGAAGCATCAAAGAGGATAGTAACTGGAGGATGTGATAACTTAATCAAAGTATGTAAAACTATATTTAGTTGCTATACTTACTCATATTTCTATAACGATGATGTAATAATCTAATTAGCTTAATAAGCTTTTGTTTTATACTTATAATTATTCTTCACCTTGTTTAGTTCTCAAAGCAATATTTCTATTGCAGATTTGGAGAGAAACAGGCGATCAATGGGTAGAAGAAAATAGACTGGAAATGCACATGGACTGGGTTCGAGATGTAGCCTGGGCTCCATCTTTAGGGCTCCAGCGGTCAATGATTGCCAGCTGTTCCCAGGACAAGAGAGTTGTAATTTGGACAAGTGATGATAATGTGTCCTGGACCCCCACAATACTTAACACTTTTGATGATGTTGTATGGAGCGTGAGCTGGTCCCTCACTGGAAATATCCTTGCTGTTTCTGGAGGAGACAATAAAGTCAGTCTCTGGCGAGAAGGATCTGATGGACAATGGTTATGCATTAGTGAAGTAGCTAAAGGCTTGGGCCAAACACCAAATGATGAGAGAAGCACACTTTGAATTCATTTATTTATGTTTTTGTTTATTTTAATTAACTTGTGAATAATTTCCTTATAGTAATATACATGATATCAAAAGTTCTTTGTTTTTTTTTTTCTTATTGAATTATTGCCCAAGATCGCTAAGTTAGTTTCAAAACTCAGTTTGATTTATAGGCTTATAACTTTCAAATTTTTGCTCTAGTGTACACTGACTGTGTGTGTTGTGTGTGTGACTCTGTCATGGCCACCATCACATATTTTAATTTTAATAAAACAATTTTTTTTTAATTGTCACCAAATCATAGATGGTCCTGTTAGTTCCATAAAAGAATTACGATATCTCATCGAGTTGTAAACAAGCTCAATGTTAGCAGGCTGTAAATGTTGCAGTAGATTTAGAAATTCTAATCTGGAAAATTTGGTGGTTTTGCATGAAAACCTTCAAAACACCCCATAAACCAAAAAAACCTAAACAAAAATTAACTATAGTGTTTGAGTATGGTTAATTTTTGTCGAATTAGGTGGATTCTCAGGGCAATCATATGAATAAGTTCAACAAAGCGGAATGTCTGAATTCAGCAACCACCATTTTAAAATAAAAAAAAAATAAAGCAACTCCATTGACCTATTGCTAGGAATTTGCTATTTTCCTGCTCTGAAAAGTACAATCGCACGCGGTACCGTAACTAGGGCAGTGCTAGCGGTGCCCAGGCAACGAGCGCAGAAATGATCAAACTAGGCCCAAGTTTTGGATGACGCTCGGTAGTTAGTAGCAGACATTCAATACCTATTATTTTTCGTGTTCATATTACGGTTGCAAACGCGTTCTACCAGGTGTACAGATACCGCGTGGGTGCTCCGATTCTACCCACAAGAGGTAAATAATGCGTGATGGAGGGTGCAATAATAGTGTATGAAGCATTACGTCATGCGTATTTTTTATGTCTACTAATTTTTATTGTTCGAGCCGGGTAAGATTAAAACTTTTTTTTAAGGGGCGCGCCCGTGCATAGTTTATAAGAGGGGCACCCCTTAGAAACCTCGCACCGGGTGCATAAAAAGATAGTTCCAGCACTGATCGTACTTTACCACTGCTAAAAAATATTACGGTCCATGTGGACTCCTCAAAGATTACGTTGGGACTATAGAAGTAATCAGGCCATTGCTGACCATAGTGCTTTGATTTGATAAACGAGTATTTAGTGTTGTACCTTAAAATAATCAAATTTATCTAAGTATGTAATATTAAAATTTTATATAGACTATTATTTATTAAAATTGTTTGAATTTGTCTCGAAAAATAAATGTTGTGGACCCCTGCTTCTATGAACCTCTTTTGTCTAATGCAGAAGTGAATGGAGTACCTATAGGAATGAATAGGCTCTTAATAAACTAGTGCGCTTCAATGATTGCATAACTGCTTACCGTCAGAGGAGACCGCAGTCAAGCACTAGTTAATACCATTAAAAAAAACGAGGTCTGGAACCTGGCCTACCATTACAAAACTCTAGAGGTTTCGAAGTTGATTTTATCGAATAGTACTTAGGTAAGGTTCGGACTGCGGGTACAAATTTGGCCACTGGCGGCAGTAGTCACGGACATGTTCAGCGAGACGGCAGTCCCTCCCTAGAGACCTCCTCGTATAGGTACCTTTCTCTGATTTTCGTGCTTCATAAAGATAAATGGCAACAAACTGCGTAGTAAAAATGGCTTATACCAAATTTATACTTATGATTAACAACTAGACGACTTCTCTGCTTAAGTAAAATTAATCTTAGAATAATTATTAGGATAAGAAGCCCCCAGTAACTTTATGTGCTTCTGGACCTAAGCTAGCCAGGACCCCCACGCACAACGGGCTGAATGGGAGTCTGGACGCCCCACTCTACCTTTACTTTCATCTGACGTTTCATCGTAACCTCGATAGAAATAAATCATAAGGCTGATTATCCTTTTAATGTTGCCACTGCTGGGACTCAGGCCTTCTCTTTAGGCGAAGGAATGGGCTGAAATCCACTTCGCAGGCCCAGTGCTGGTTGGTGGATCTCACCTATTTTCGAAATTTTAGTTTAAGATCATGCCGGTTTCCTGCACCTTTTTGAGAGCAGTGGTAATGAAATAAAATACACAAAGTAACGCGCCTGGCTGGGTTTGAACTCACGACCTACAACTTGTAAGTCGAGGCAATTACCACTGGGCCACCACAGCTCATATGAGATAGAAATAAAACATGTTAATAATATAAAAATAGTTTTAATTACACTTTATCTTAAACATTATTAATAATACAGATTTACATCATCTATTGCTAAGGTGGTATTCAATTAGTTCTAAGAGCAGTGGCATCTTGTAGTACTCGGCTATAGTCTTGAAGGTGTTAATTTGTGCGAGGACCTCCTTCGTTGGCATCATCAGGGCGAACTCTCCTGCACACTCGCATACCATTGTCATATTCTCGCGTTTTACCTGCAAAACATATGTTATAGTTTGTAAATGATGCATGCAAATGATGCAACTGAAAATTCATTGCAAAATTGCATTAATATACCGATATTTTTTAAGTTTGTAGAGGGTTTGGTCAAAATAACTATATCACCTTTATAGGGGCATTAGACTTTTAGTAAAATGCTACTAGAGACAACACCTCAAGCTTGACAGACATTTTCTGACATCTTCACAAAATGGCTACTTCTATACTCTGTTCGGGACAGCATTAGACAGAAGTTAAAAAAGGTTGTTTTAGAGTACTTAGTAATAATGTAGTGCCCTTCACCCCACTGTTTACCATCAGGTGGGAACGCAGTCAAGCACATGGTATATAACATTAAAAAAACTTTAAAACTGGTAATTATTTATAATACCTTTGCGCCCATACAGAGTTTAGCCCATTTTCGAATCCTCATCGTGATTAACTCTTTGGATCCTGTACCTCCTGTATCGGCTATCCAGTTGAGTATTAATTGGAATAGTGAGCTGAACTGCTACTCAAAACAATAAATTAAAATTTAGACCGACCTGGTGGCATCGTTTGCATATGAGGTCCTGCAGCATGTACGACATGGTGCGCCTATTCATGATCTCAACCAGCCGCCATTCCAACTCCGGATTCTCGTACGGAGTGCCACACGTGGGACATAAGCACACCGGCCTGTGAACCAAATGTTATTTTGATAAAATAATATATATAATTGCCGAGCAAAGACTATCAATAATAATAATATAACGGTGACCCAGTGTTAAGGATAACCCAGCAGACTACATTTGCCGCATGTAGCAACAATATTAGGTGAAGGTCACTGACTGTATCCCGAACAGCAGGCGCTGGAGTCGCGGCAAGCCCTGGAGGAGATGACGCGAAGCCGACCTTGCAGATGGCAATATCCAGGTCGCGGCAGTGGTTGCACACCTTGCAGATGACCTCGACATGTGTATGGTACTTACACATCACTCTGTAGCGCAGTGTTGGCGTCCCGGCACAGGTCGAGGTCGCGGCAGTGGTTGCACACCTTGCAGATGACCTCGACATGTGTATGGTACTTACACATCACTCTGTAGCGCAGTGTTGGCGTCCCGGCACAGGTCGAGGTCGCGGCAGTGGTTGCACACCTTGCAGATGACCTCGACATGTGTATGGTACTTACACATCACTCTGTAGCGCAGTGTTGGCGTCCCGGCACAGGTCGAGGTCGCGGCAGTGGTTGCACACCTTGCAGATGACCTCGACATGTGTATGGTACTTACACATCACTCTGTAGCGCAGTGTTGGCGTCCCGGCACAGGTCGAGGTCGCGGCAGTGGTTGCACACCTTGCAGATGACCTCGACATGTGTATGGTACTTACACATCACTCTGTAGCGCAGTGTTGGCGTCCCGGCACAGGTCGAGGTCGCGGCAGTGGTTGCACACCTTGCAGATGACCTCGACATGTGTATGGTACTTACACATCACTCTGTAGCGCAGTGTTGGCGTCCCGGCACAGGTCGAGGTCGCGGCAGTGGTTGCACACCTTGCAGATGACCTCGCTGAGCACGCACGAGCTGCAGGCGTCGCGCCACTCAGCCGCGCTACTGAATTCGCCCACGCCGATCAGGCGCAGCAGGTTGCGGCGGAGGAGGGTCACCTGCCATACATTTATTTAATTTTATTTTTTTGTACAGACATTACTTTATATCTTAGTATGAACAGCTGCATCAATTGGGTATCCCTCACACATTAAAAGAACTTAGAAAAGGGAGTAATATCTTAGGCATTCTCTACCAAGCAATTAAGGTATATGATGTTAGGTGTTGAAGTTGTATGCCATCAGTTCTTTTAATTATTTAAGCAGCTCCGTCGCTGAAGAACGCGTCCGGCTTCAGTCCGGTTTGCTTGCCAATGTCAATGTCGGACGACACTATACTATTTATCCAATTAGGTAGGTCTAACTTCGAAAAATAGGTATTTATCTTTATATTTTTTTTTTTTTAATCTTTATTCCAAAAAGGTAAGTAACTTATAAGATTACGATTAAACTGTGCAGCATTCGAGAAGCTGTGCGGTATTTTGTCTCAATATGAAAGTTAACGACCAGTGCGCGTTGCCAGTGATGATATAATTATGACTGAGAAACGTGGTCGCTTATAATGGGCGTCATCAGAAGGCTTGAAGTTCACCCAAAGAACAATGGAGAGGGCTATGCTCAGTTTCCTTACATGATCGAATGAGAAATAAAGATATCCGCTGCACAACCAAGGTTAAGCGGTAGTGGGCAGGGGAAAAAATGGTCGATGGGGCCGAAAGGTTCCAAAGTGGCGATAGCGTACTGGAAGCCGCAGTGTTGAAAGGCCTCCCACACGGTGGACTGCTAACCTGGTGGGGCTTGCATGAATTCGATGGATGCACAGGATCAGTCGTTGTGGCGACCACGGAACAGATGAAAGGGGATGGCAAGGAAATAGTTCCGACTTGTACTAGAACGAGTGTCGCCGCTTCTCTCCCACTCTTTAACTCCACTACAAGGAAGAATCCTATACAGACGCGCATTACGCACACTGAGATCATAAGTTTGCTGTGTTGTGTCACACATGCAAAAAAGCAATTTGAGGCGACTAAAAGGTCGATAATTTCTATCGATAAAATTTAAAAATAACAGATAAAATTGTTGACTTCGCTATATTTTCGTGCGGTGTACCAATACGATGGATTTCTAAAAATGAAAAATTGTACTAAATTTTGTAGGTATCCATTCAATTCTACCAGTTGCCTCTATCCATATTTTTTTATATCATGATCTGTTGGAAACCTAAAAATAAAGATAAAAAAATTTGTTCTTCCATATTGACTCGGAACCTAAATTCATAACCTACAATTAGTAAAAAATAATAACTGCCTATAATAAAAAAAGTTATTTTACGTAATAAATCGATAATGGTTACAACTTGGTACAACACTATCGATATTGAAGGAGGTTGTCATCGCAATGAACACATTACATTGCGCGATTGTTAACTTTAACTATGTACAATTTTGTATTTCGTTTCGATTTATCATTTTAATTTCGTAATACTATTGTAAGTAATAATTATAAATATGATTTGTATTTAATGGTTATTAGACTTACCGGTGAAAAGAAGTCCCTTCTTCAGAAGGGCTTCACTACACACTTGGCTTCTTTTCAGACACGTTGCAATAGCACAAGACGACATAATTCTTTTTTGTCGATTTTCGTACACTGATGATGATTATGATTTGAGCGTGATTGACGGCCGGTGTCAATCAAATTTCAGTTGGACCACAAGTTGAACTATGAGCATGCTCATAATTTGAGGCACACCTGCCCCTCCCACAAGGCAATCCAACCTCTTTCATCTGTTCCTTGGTGGCGACACTTGAAGGGGGCTTATATCTTATAGCTGTCTGGAATGATGATGAGTGTATATAGTACAAACCTCTTCGTCTAGTGAAACATCAAGTGAGAACACTTTGCAGACCGCGTTGACGTACAATAGTGCGGGCTTGCAATCGCCGGAGAACGCGTCCGGCTTCAGTCCGGGCTGCTGACCGATGTCGGACGGCCGGAGCGACGGGTGGCGTGTGTTTATTTTCTCTGTCACTCTACGGGACAAATATGGTTGGGTTAGAAAAAGTGCGAATAACTCGTTACAGAAGAATTTGGAACCAAAAAAAAAACAGTATTAGGATCTATTTTGGTAACGCATCAAATACGTTTTTTTTTTTTTTAAATTTATTTTACAAATTTGTTACATCAAGAATCATTTATAACATCTGCCAAACTGCATAGCAGTTTGTCGGCAGTACATTCTCGTGAATTTCGCTTATAACTAAGATCACATCTGATCACCCCCAAGTTTGCAGGTGGGTACCTGCTCGTTGTGAGATAAACAGATGCAGCACCACAACACTATTATAACCAACTGAGACCAACATACTGCAGCAACTACGGACACAGACAGATGTTTCATTACAACATTTTTTAATTGGTTTCTAGTTTTGGCTCGATTTATTAATTCGTCAGGTAACTCATTAATATGTGTAGGTGCAATCCATCGTCTTGCACGCTTACCGTAGTAATTATTCACTTACCCACGTGAACAGAGGCCTTCTACCACGAGCACTTAACACGATCTATTTGACAAACTGAACTGTAAAAGGGATGGAGCTATACAGTGTGGAAAAATAAGTCGTACCCTGGAGGGAAACTAACTTAAATCCTTAAGTTGGCTCATTTTACTTAAAGGAGACATTCATTTAATAAAAATAAAAAAACAAAATTAACCATGACCTTAACCTGGTCACATCATGATCAAACAAATCATTCGATGACTTCTCTTGCTCTGGGGCGGATCGGGAGGGCGTGTCAGACTTTTACTGACTAAAACCACACCTGTGTTCTTTCTTTGCTTTGCGTTCCAGGATCCCGGGATTCCCTTTCGGAAGCCAACCCATGGTCCCAGAAGGCTTAGGCCCAGCTGGGCCCCTACGGTTTTGCTGATATCTATTGGAGGTGCGCGTGGAAAACTACGCGCCGTCAACGACTTGAGCTCAGTCCGGACGGTTACCGGATGGCGAGCTACCTATTGCTTGTCGTCCACCTCAAGAACTTACTGGAACAGTTTTTGTGAGATTTCCCCTCGTAACAGCGCGGGCAGTTCCTTGGGCTGCTTATACGCCGCGCTGAGAAATCCGGCCACAGCGGCCGCAAACGGTTCCCGCACGGACGCCGGCAGGAAGTTAGATAGATTCCAATGCATCGTTATTGAACCGTCCTGAAATATACACAGAATTCAAACAAAACTTTATAACACATAGGAACTATCATGCATCGGACTATTAAGTTCTCTGTACGATTAGAAGATATACAACAGCCTGAAAACAAATACCGGGCAGTTGCCCAGACCAGACATAACACCCGTCTGGTCAGAGGATTTTATACCTTGTTGCGCCTATCTCTAAAAGTAACTAGCGGTCCGCTACGGCTTGACAAGACATTGCCATTTCTTTATTTTGAAGGAAGTTTTATATTCCATAATCACACAATTTTTCCGGGATAACTTCTCTGAATGATAATAAAAGCAATATAAAATTTGTTGCTAAGTTTATAAGAATAATGCGGTCACAAAAGCGAAAACCGTTCTATTTTTGCTATTATTCTTGGGAAAACACAAATGCTCGAAAGGCAAGAAGGTAAAAGCTTCGGCCATCGTGGCCATGTTCTCGCTAGATGGCGCTGCACTCAACATTTTCAGTATATTTTGTTTTTAATGTATGTGAGCATTATTAAGCCAAGGAAATGGTATCTGTGGAAATAAGACATTTTATTGAACTTAGTTAAAATATTGCCTCAATAGCCGCTAAATTCTGACAGTTCATGTAGTAATACTATTGGTTAACCACATCAGAGAAATGATACATGAGAGCACATCATAGCAATTATGGCATTATGCTACAACAATACGGCTCACCATTATAGAGTAAATTTATTTAAAAAAGCTCTTCAACGGGTTTCACAGCGCGTGAAGTTTTAATTTACACCTTCATAGCATACAAAAACGAAAAAATGACATCACTTACCTCATCGTCGTTTTCTTCGCTAGCTGGGGGTAGTTGCGACGAACCGACCTCGGTTAAGCCTTCCGGTAGTTTGCCCTGTTACCAATAGAATAATCAATAAGCAAGCTCGCAGTGCTTATAGATCCCTCACTGCTCTCGGGATTAAAACTTAGCAACCTTCGTTTCGATCGGAATTCAACATGCCACCCGCGACTTGATACTGCTTTATCCTTAGCCACATATTCTACTATTATTTACTTAGAGTTACGGTTTATTTTTGTACTATTTTGTACAAAAAGGTACAAATTTCAGCGAGGCAAAAAGTGCAACGAGCTTCAAGTCGCACCCTCGTGTAAGATAACTTGTAAATCAGCATTTTTTAGGCGTCATAATTACTCAAGAACCTCCATAAACCCCCACCATTTTTTTTTGTAGTGTTTTTTTTTATTGAGTGGGAAAATCATCTTATGACAAATCGCGCTCTTAGGCGGAGCGGGAGATAACTTTTACTGACTAAAAACCCACTCCTGTTTCGCTTTCACGCTACCCGTGGCCCCAGTAGGCTTTCTACCCTGCTGGGCCCCTACGATTTCTTTCTAGTGTTAGTAAGAAGTAGCGCAAATAAAAAACTCCACAGATAAAATTTACTGTGTACAATGGCATACCTGTACTCCCGCATGGTTGGCCTCGTCCAGCCACAGGAGGTACGCCCAGCACTGCTTATAGCGGATGTCGATGCCGTGGAACAGCTCCTTGTTTCTTATGCTTTGCACTACGAATTCTACGTAACCTGTATAAAGTGTAAGCATTTAAGAGGTGAGTTACCACAAACGTGCTTCTTTGAAAGACCAGCATCAGACTAAATTGTTGAAATTAACCTCTCAGGCACCAGTGTACCGAATTCGGTGGTAGTCTTCGGACTTTGGTACTTCGGTACCAGCTAACTTAAACCTTATTTTTACGTAATAAGGTTTAAGTTAGCTGATATGATGTGTACCATATTCGGTACACTGGTGTCTGAGAGGTTAAAGTGAAAGGTGACAGTAATGGGTATGAAAAAATAAAATGAAAGCAAGGGACAGTTTTGGGCCGTGGTTCCTATCCTTTTCGATCTTGTCACCCCTACGATTTAGCTTAGGAAATTGAGTTACCCCTCCCCTCCCTCGTGCTGCCAATGAATTTAGTACGTCATATAAATACAAATCGACTTAATTGCACAAAAATTATAATTATTCTTTACAATTATAATCTTTGTAAATTTAAAAACATAGCAATAAAATGTTTAGTGTAGGGTGGTAGGTGCGTTTAAACCGAGGCTCCGTCTTGTCATTTGATTACACTGTTAGGGCATGAAATGCACTGGTGAGCTAGATTTGGTTCATTATAATGTACCCTCACAGAATACCAGTTTTACCTCCACAGGGGTAATTACTCTCAGGTTAGGAACCGTGGCTTTAGAGGTACGCGGAACAGAGCGTAAAGCCCTTCATACCTCCGTTGAAAAGGGAGGATCCTCCGACCAGACAGGTGTTATGCCTGGTCCGGGCAACTGTCCGATAGATGATTTCAGGTTGTTGTATATGTTAAAATCGCGCGGAGAACTCTGATTGTGTGATAGAGGATTTCGATTTATTTTTGTTCCTGTGTGGCGCCATAGATGTCGCTACATGGCCATATTTTCGTTAGTCTGGTCTTGTCTCTCGTTTATAGTGCGCTATATTTACGCACTATAATATCAGTTAGAATTAGATGGATTTTGAATTATTTTTTTATATTAACTAATGCTTCACTGCGATCCCACCTGATGGTAAGCAGTGAAGCAATCGTTAATGGTGAGGCGCACTAGTTTATTAAGAGGCTACACTCTAGCTTAAAAAAAAGGGATAAAGAGGAATCTTCGATTTCCGCGGATAACATTTCCTCGATTTAATGCTCCCATATAATAAAAATAAAATAAGAGAGAACTTGACTAAGCTTGGAACCATAGCTTCCACTTTAATCCTATGCAAATGTGACATTCTTCCACTTCAGTATCACTTTGATTCCTCACAATGTGCTTCAGAAGATAGGTGGAACTTTCACAATTAATATTAATATTCCACAACCATCACACAACGCCGTCTAGTCCCAAGCTAAGCAGAGCTTGTGTTATGAGTACTAGACAACTGATAAACATACTTATATATTTCTAAATACATACATATTATAGATAAATTACACCCAGACACAGTACAAATGATCGTGCTCATCACACAAACATTTGTCCTGAGTGGGAATCGAACCCACGACCTCTGGCATAGCAATCAGGGCCACTAACCACTAGACCAACAAGACCAGTCATTCAATAGTCTTACCGATGCCATCCATGACAGTGTTCTTCTTAGTACAGAGCAGGATCTTGTTGAAGTCAGCGAACACTATTTGTGAGCCGAGCCGCTTGAACTCAGCTACCAACATGAGGAACAGCTTCTTCATCAGGTTGTACAGTGTGCGACGGAGGGCAGGATCGTAAAGTAGGGAGGATGAGGTTTTTAGCCATCTGTTGAGAAGAATAAATGATGAATTTAAGGTAAAACCAGTAAGAAACTAAGAGCTCGTCCATAAATAGAAATTGACGAAGTGTGACAAAGGAGGGAAGAGGAGAGGGCCGACGAAGTTAACACTAAAAAATAAATCTTGAAATTCGTGTGATATAATTTGCCCCTAACCTTAATATTATGGTAAGGAAAATTGTATACTGGGGTTTGTATGTCTATAACGGCATATAGAAAGCTACACTCTTGCTATGTCATACGTTGACTCTTTAGGGTTCCGTACACAAAGGATAAAAACGGGACCTTATTACTAAGACTCCATTGTCCGTCTGTCTGTCTGTCACCAGGCTGTATCTCATGAACCGTGATAGCTAGACAGTTGAAAATATCACAGATGATGTTGTTCTGTTGCCGCGATAACAACAGATAGTTAACTAAAACAAGGGAAATAGTAAAGTGTCTAATTTTGTATAGACAAAGGTACAGAACCCTTCGTGCGCGAGTCCGACTCGCACTTGGCCAGTTTTTTGCTTTTGATTTTGACACGGAAAAACTACTAAACTTCACTTGGAAAAAATCAGCCAAAAACCTTCTTGGGCTTTTTAAATGAAAGAAAAATTAATAACTATTGAACTAGCAACAGAAATAAGCCGGAAAAAAGTTACTTATCACATATATTATCAAGGCACATACATGTTATGTTAAGTGGCAGTACATGAATCAAAACATTTCCATGACATTTCTGAAATAACAATAAGACACGTCCTTATGACAGGGATCCAGCAGAATAACAGCTTCAGGTAATTTGCCTGGCACATGTGGAGTTGGACTCCCATTTGGTGCAACCTTGGGGCGGCCACCACACTATGCTTTTAATGTCTCTTTAATTTTACTAAGTACCAACCTACCCGCATAGTCTCACTTTCTTTTTTCAAAAATTAAGGAAATGAAAAAAATAAGACAATTAAGTTTTATTTTATTCTTATCTTTAATTTTTATTTTATTTAAGTACTTACATATTTTTACATTTAATTTGTGTTTTTGTGTGTTATTTGTTTTGCATCCATGTTGAGATGTTTGTGTGGTGTGATGAGAATGGATAAAGTGAGAAATGAGTATATTAAAGGAAGTTTGAAAGTGGCGCCAGTGACTGAAAAGTTGAAGGGGAATCGTTTGTCTTGGTATGGTCATGTAAAGAGGAGAGATGAAACGCATGTTACTAAAAGAGTTATGAGTATACATGTGGATGGGAGGAGAGGGAGAGGGAGGCCAAAGAAAAGATGGATGGATTGTGTGAACAGTGATATGAAAGAAAAAGAAGTTAGTGATAGCATGATGGTTGACAGGATAGAATGGAAGAAAAAAACGTGTTGCGCCGACCCCAAATAAGATGGGATTAGGGCAGGAAGATGATGATTTGTTTTGCATCCAATAAATGTTTTCTATCTATGCCCACAGTTTTCCATACAGATCAATAAAATTATGTAAAAATTGTAACATTACCTATAGAAGTGTGAGATCTGGAAGTCGGCGAAGATGTTCTTGTACTGAGTGACGTCACGCAGCCACGACGCTATCATGGTGCGCAGGATTTTAAACGCAGCGCTGCACTGAGCTGTTTCGTCGTACGTCATTGATGCGTTGGATCCTGACAGAAAATATTAACATTAAACAGTGACTTTGTCAACACCAAGGCATACAAGTATGTGTGAAATCCATCCTTATTATTTTTTTATTTAAATAGTGTGATATCGAAAGGAGACCGCATAAGTTAGGTTAACGAACTGGCATGTAAAATAAACTTTCAAGGATTTTGTTGTTCTAGAATAGGTTTCAAAATGAAGTAGTGTGTGCTAACATCTTGTTACAATAGTTATGTCCGAACTCTCCTGAACCCTCTCCTCTCATTTCTTTTTTCTGCTTTATTTTTAAACCTATTCTAGAACATCAAAATCCTTAAAAGTGTATTTTACATGCCAGTTTATTGCACATATGGTGTATTGAATTAATGAAGAAAAATACAAAGACCTTATACGATATCAAGAATTTCATTGAGATAAAAATCCGATCCCTAAAATAAATTGTTGCAAAGTGCGACAATAGCAACCTGCCCCAACTACGCACGGGTGTTAAAAATTTTTCAAACTTTTTTACTATACTATAATATACCACTTTGTCTATTGTTGAAAACAGCATGAAAATCCGTGCGTTTTTGTGTTTGTCGCGACCTTACAGACGCGGTAAGGATCTTTTTTGCACAAGGTGTCCTTTTATGGCGTAAGCGAGTAAGTACTATGAAAGGATTTTCCAAAATTCAGCCACTAGACCAACAGAACAAATACCGGAGTTGTGTGGGACAAATCCATAGTTGTACCTGCATTAGCCATAGCGTCCTGAATATTAGCGTGTTGGGCTCCGAAGGAGGTGGCGACGCTGGTGCCCTCGACCTGCAGGATGCTGTGCGCTTGTAACAGCGCGCACACGGCCAGGGCATCGGTTTCTAGTTCTACGCACACGGTGCCATAGGCAGCACTGGCGTTGTGTGTGCAGCCGGATAACTCTTCGACTTCGCTTACTAATCTGTAAAAAAAAACAATATAATCTTCGTTCTAAACATAAAACACGCCTGGAGTTTTTGGCGGGATTTCTTCGAGTGAAGTTCAGTGGCTGAGTGTTTTAATTATTCACAAATTGATTCCTAGTGAAGCAGTGGTGGCCGAGTGGTAACGGCCCCGACTTACGAGTTGTAGGTTGCGGGTTCAAACCCAGCCAGGCGCACTACTTTGTGTAATTTATTTCATCACCACTGCTCAAAACGGTGAAGGAAAACATCCTAAGGAAACCGGCATATCCTAGAACCAAAAATTCGAAGACATGTGACACCCACCAAACCCACCAGCACTGGGCCCGCGTGGTGGATTACGGCCCATTCCCTCTCCCAGAGAGGAGGCCTGAGTCCCAGCAGTGGGAACATTATAAGGCCGACTATGCTATGCTATATGATTCCAAGTGGATATTATGATGTAAAATTGGTGTAGTTTTGTATCTCAAGTTTCTGTGCAATTAGACAATATGTGGAATTATTGAAACAGTCGCGAACTCGGTAAAATGGAGCTGAGAATTTTATTGTAATTTTGGCTACCTCAGCGAAGTTTGCTGAGAAGGCTGCATTGATACATTTGCTGCCAAAGACTACAAAAACATTATAATGTGTTACACCCGCATTCTAATGTAAAACAAAAAGAAAGAACTATGATATTCGAATACAAAAGACATTATTATTTAAAACGCAAAAAAACATGGACGAAAGACTACGCGATATGGTCGAACGACTCTAGCCGGAAGGCTTAAGGGGTAAACAGAAAAAAAAACACGCCTGGCAGCGTTGCGGGATCGTTAGAGATATTTACCGCTACCCTGAAGCGCAAATGGGAATCAACGGAACACAAGTAAGTTTAGTCGGTTAAGTCTGACACTCCCTCTCTTTGCATTCAGAATAGAAGTTATGTGATGATTTTCAATTCAAAAAAAGGGCTAGGCTATGAATTCACGAAACAGTTTTCGGCCGCGTACGCCTACCAGACATAACAGCTGTCTGGTCGGAGGATCCTCCCTTTTCAACGCAGGTTTGCGGGACTTTACTCTCTGTTCCGCATACATCCAAAGTGTTATTGACTGAAACCCACATTATGTTCCAGTTGCTCTCTGCGTTTCAGGGCCGCGGTGACACTTTCTAATTAATCCGCAGTCATATCAGCCACAGCATCATATCATCTATACCTATACCGTAATTGAAAACTTTGTTGAACTGCTGACAGATCCAAAGTCTTCAAGTTATTGAAGATGCATCAAAAAAATAACATCGCAGTTACCTGTTATCGTCTATCTCTCTCCCGCCGAGATCAGGTCTATCTCTGTTGGAGCACCACAATACAAAATTGTGCTTGACGAGGTGTCGCGCGTAGAACAGGTCCGCGCCGAACAGAGTGGGGTCTGCCGGCATGTTGCCGACGGGCACGTGGAAGTATCTGTGTGGAATAATTAATGAAATATTAATAGAAAGTCACTAGCTTTTCCCAATGCTTCGCTCTTGTGTCTTTATTCTATAAAAAACGTGCATTATTCTGAAAACAAAAGGTAGGATACTCAGTATTAGTGTAGCATTCTATTGGAAAGAATTTTCCTCCACAAAAAATACAAATATGTCGGTGAAGACAGTACGGAAGCCGAAGAAGACAAAACAAGTGATCGGCCTCCTGAACCGGTAAATATAATTATGAACAAACCAGTTCACCTCTTTATAATATTAATTCAAATGTAGAGAAAGTATAGAAAATAGGTAATTATAAATTGTATGTAGGATAGGTATACTGCTACATCTTTAAATAGTCTATTACATTCTAGCACTCATGTTAGTAATTAAATGAAGTAGCAATCAGCATTTCAAATATTGGTATGAGGAAGAGTAGAGGCCTAGAGGCAGCATCGCGGTATCTTATTTGTACACATGTAACCTAATGGCGATGACGTCACATTTCAGTGTGTGCATCCTTATTCTGTTACTTGACAGCTTTCCCTTCCACGAAATTTGAATAGTTTGTAACTTAGGGCCAACGCTGTGTTAAGAGGGTGCCCGCGCGGGCATCCGTCGCGTGACGTCGGGCGTGTGTCGTGTGCGACGGTTCCCGTAGCGGAAACCGGATTATTACCTGCGCTGTGTCGCTATTTCAGCTTTAACGGTGTGCTTGTAGTCGTGTCGACGGAGAACTTTAATATATTATTACGCAACAAAACGGACGCGGGGCGCGGAACCACGCGACGGGTGCCCACGCGGGACACCACGACTAAGCACTTTTGCATAGGACCGTGGGGGCGCCCGTTTAACATAGCGTCGGCCCTTAATATTGAACGTATTTGAAAAGTTATTATTGGTAAATGGTTACTTTTTGAAACAAATAGTAAAAAAAAAATAGTCAAGGTCCCAATTCGTATCGCACACACACTGTAATTCAATCTATGTATAGAAATACATAATCTGATTCAGATTTCTTAGGTTACTAATATAAAAAATTATAAAGCTTACCTGCATTGTTCTATAGTGAGCTGCAGCACAGCATCCAGCCCCAGGTAATGTCTGACTATAGCCCTGGCACCAATACGCTGCCACTCTAATGAGCTATACAACGTTTCTACATCACGGACGTGGATCGGTACCAGCGGGTAGTCTGATAAACCTGTCAGATAAAAAATGAAAAAAAAAAAACAACTTCTAATGAATAGATAGGGATGAGTGAGAAAGATAGGCCAAATAATAAATGCTGGCTACGCTGATTCCATGTGCGATAGTTTCATTTCTTTTCAGTTGATTGTTGTATTTCCTAAGCGCATCCTTTTCTTGCACTTGCCTACTGCACTTATGTGAGCGAGAGAGACTGGTCTCCTCGGGTACCGCTTATTGTGTCCGTGTAAACATTCGAACGGATGAAGTTTTGGCAACACCCTGCTAATTCAATGGCGTCGAATTACTTATTGAAGGCGTCCTAATCGAAAATCGTGTGAAAGGAGGATACACTTCCTGGGCCTACCTTCCAATAGAATGGACTAAGATTTGGAACTTGGTGCCATGAAACTTTTATTCAGCTCAAAATTACCTATCCAATGATATAACACACAGTTATTGGAAGGTGGGCTCAGAATTAAGAGAAACTTTAAATCATTCTTTGGTGTTTGTGCCTCGGAAACCGAGCCATAGTGTGTGCTGAGCTGTGCCGAAGCCTAACCTAATCAAATCTTCTCTTTAATTGATGGACCTATTTTTTTCCCACGACTTGCCAATCACACTCCACCCACATCACAAACCGAATTTCAAATAGTTTACAAAAATATATTTATTTATTAAATGCTTTATGCACACAAAAGTACAGAGGCGGTATTAATGCCTCGGGCATTTTCTACCAGTCAACCTTTGGGTGATGCATAGAAATATAGTGGTAAGTGCAATAAAAGAGAGAAAGAAGGCATTGTGTGACGAATGATGTAAAAGGACGCAAATGTTAACATGACATGAGATAGGAGAAGAACACGTTGTGCTAACCTTAAGGTATTCAAGAACGAGTTAATCGCCACGAGTCAGCAATCGTAACTTGTAACATTGATTTCTTACCTGGCATAAGTTGCAGTAACAAATGCGGCGACAGCGTAGCTTGCACCGCAAGTAACGTAGGTCCGCAACGTTCATCCTTGTAACGTTGCAAAGCGCGTTGCAGGTGTCGGCTGACCGCGCGAGCTTCTGTCTCGACCACTACTTCCCAGGTCAGTTCTGCGCCGGGGAGGGCAGACTCTTCTGTTCCTAGGTTAATCCTGAAGGAAATAAATAATGACCTTAACACGTTACAAGTTTCACTTTTCAGTATTGATAACATTAAAAGATTTCAAACAGGGTGAGAAAATTATTTAGTCGTCGACCGCATCGTCGCTTTCCATCAGGTGAGATGGCTGTCAAGCGCGAACCTACCAAAAATAAAAAAATAATTTAAAAAAATGTTATTCGCGTCCGTACTGAAGTGGCTAAAGGTAATACACATTGACGAGATGCATTTTGCGTCTGCAGAAAAAATACTAAACATGAGACAGTCATCAGTATATTTTCCCAGACGGAGTGCAAGTCAGGCGAACTAGTACGTGTTCGTGTGTCCTGCGTACTGACCAAGTATGTGGATTTTTAAACAAACAATAATAGTTTATTTCAGAAAAAATACACATATCGTTCCTTACCTAACAACACCGCATAAGTCATTTTTACCAACTTTACAGGAAACGAAAAAAACTGTGCGGTGTTGAGAGGCCAGCCGACTTGCACGCTATCACTACTTTTCGAATTCAGGCTTCTGATTGGCTGAAATCTATATCATGTGACCAATGGTTAGACGCGCAATGAGCAGCTCCATCTAAAGGCATTCTAATGTAAAAACCGCCAATTTTCGACTTGAGCGGTGTTGGGACGAAGGACGACATACTAATATACTATTAGAAAACACAGTTTTAACAAGAATGTGAATTCTTATGACTATGTCAAGAAATGTAATAACTGCCTACATAGGTGCCGATTATTCAATCGTCAGCAAACTTTTACTTCAGGATCTTTAGGCTTGCGTTAGACCATATCTCACCTGACGGCAAGTGATGATGTGGTCGACGATAGAGCACGCTTGCATAGAAGTGACCTATTCACTCTTGACTTAAATAATAATAATATGCCACAACTATCACACGACGCCATCTAGTCCCAAACTAAGCAGAGCTTGTACTATGAGTACTAGGCAACTGATAAACATACTTATACATATATTTCTAAATACATACATCAACATCATCATCCTACCCTTGTCCCATCTTATTTGGGGTCAATTTATCTATAATATATTTCTAAATACATACATATTATAGATAAATTACACCCAGATACAGAAGTAGGGCCCCAGCAGGGTCGAAGCCTACTGGGGCCACGGGCAGTGTGAAAGTGAAACCCGGGGCCCTGGGACGAAGGCAAAGAAGGAACAGGGGCGGTTTTAGTCAGTAAGTCTGACACTATCTCCCGCTTCTCCCAAGAACGGGATTTGTCATAAGATGTTTTTCCCACCTAATAAAAAAAAATAAAAAAAAACCCAGACAGAACAAATGATCATACTCACACAAATATTTGTCTTAAGTAGGAATGAACCCACGACCTCCCCGGCATAGCAGTCAGGGCCAAGGTCACTAACAACTAGACCAAGGGGCCAGTCAAAAAACAAACCACTTCCAGGTTTTACCTATCATAAAACACAGTAATTCTACAGCTGTACACAATGAATAAGTTCTCATAACGTTTTGTGCGTATAGGTGTGTAATACATATACAGTTTTTAAGTTTCCTATAAAAATAACCAGAGTATTGTATATGTAAGTAGCTTATAAGCAATTGTGTATACACGTTTTTACTTTGTTGCTCAATAAATATTATTATTATTATTCTCCTTTATTCACTGTAAACACATATTAATTACATTTTTAAATATTTTTCTTAAACAAAATGATACAAAAAAAAACATTTAAAAATATAAAAAATAGTATCCCACCGGTATCGGGAACAGGGTCCAAGCTACTTATTATTATTATTATTGACATAATAAAAAATAAGCCCCTAAAATCTAAACTTACTTGGCGGTCCTCTCGGCGAGGTAGAGCGTGTTCATGTTGGGCACTTGGTTGGTCCGCACGCTGTCCAGCACGTATATGTACGCCCTCTTCACGGGCGGCAACACTAGGGCCCACATGCTTCGTGAAGAGTTTAGAGCGGAATGCTGGTAGAGGTAGATGTGCTTTACTGGGGCTACGCCGTCCTGAGACAATTAGTCTTGATTAGGAATAAGATAATTGAAAAATTTATGGAACTCTTTTCTGCCTAGCATTCGAGATTTGAAAACGATTTCACTCTTCAAATCTAAAGTAAAAGAGCACTATCTTTTCTCTCTAGTGTAATAATTATATATGTATATACATTATGTATTTATTTTTAGTACAAGGGATATATAGGTATATAAGTATTTATTATTTTAATTTAAGATTTCACATTCTCTTCTATATAATAGGAATCATTCTGTTAGTTTGTTTATAATTTTTAGTATTACCTGCTTTTGTAAATAAGGCTGGAGTGCTACACTTTTAAACTGAAGCTGGTTTAGTGTAAACGAATCCATGTTGGTTGAGCCAAATTGAATCATTCTGAAAAATAAACCAATTTTTCATCAACTTTTGTTCTAAACAAACTTTTACCGTATCAGAAATAAGGTTGATTTTCGTACTTTCTGGCTTCCGTTGGATCAACCGTGCAAATACAGCCAAGTTGGACGAGAACCCTGAATTCTAAGCTCATCTGCGTTTCGTAGATTCCTTCAATTTCTGGTGCGCATAATTCAGACGTTAATTCCCTGTAAAGAACATATAACAATGTATTAAATTAACATCTTTCGACGCCAAGTCTCGTTAAAACCCATGATCTCAGAAACTCCATAGTATCTCGTCTAGTCTCCTTGTGTAAACGAGGCTTTATTTAAGGGTTCGGTATGTATGTACTTGTTTTCGATTTGCTATATTTTTTAATCTATATATATATATATCTATCTATACATATAATAAAACAGTAAAATTCTTTTGTGATGGTATTAATTGGCGCAAAAACTACTGAACCGATCCTGTTCAAATTTTGCATGCATAATCCTTATAGGTCAGGGCAACTGATAGGCTATAAACTATCACGCTATTTGCTATGTGGGGTGAGCAATAATCCAAAATGTAGGTATTGAACGACATTTGCCGCGAGTTCAATTCCCAGCTACAGTTAAAAATTTGGACATTATTTTGTCTTATTTTTTTGTATTAAAATAACTTTTACCATTTTTTCAAAATAAAATTTACATTTGTATTCGATATCTTCTAAATATTTTGTAAAAACTAATCAAAACACATAATAAAATCAAAGCGACGAGTAAAATCACGTACTATAATGTTACATTATTCCATTTAGCTGCAAATTTAACTTCTAAAACGAAAATCATCACGCTATCATCGTTAGGGAGCCAACCAGTCAATTATGACGTTTATATAAGAACGTCTATTTTATAGTTTATTCATCGAAGACCGCAGCATAGTGGTTTCGTAACTAGACTTTCATGTAATGTGAAGGTGGTTCAAATCCCATACGGCTCTCTTAGGAGGAATTTTTGTTCTATTATGTCATCGTGAATAAGATTTTTTTATATATTTTTGCATGCTTACAATTTTTTTTCTATACATATAATAAAACAGTAAAATTCTTTTGTGATGGTATTAATTGGCGCAAAAACTACTGAACCGATCCTGTTCAAATTTTGCATGCATAATCCTTATAGGTCAGGGCAACTGATAGGCTATAAACTATCACGCTATTTGCTATGTGGGGTGAGCAATAATCCAAAATGTAGGTATTGAACGACATTTGCCGCGAGTTCAATTCCCAGCTACAGTTAAAAATTTGGACATTATTTTGTCTTATTTTTTTGTATTAAAATAACTTTTACCATTTTTTCAAAATAAAATTTACATTTGTATTCGATATCTTCTAAATATTTTGTAAAAACTAATCAAAACACATAATAAAATCAAAGCGACGAGTAAAATCACGTACTATAATGTTACATTATTCCATTTAGCTGCAAATTTAACTTCTAAAACGAAAATCATCACGCTATCATCGTTAGGGAGCCAACCAGTCAATTATGACGTTTATATAAGAACGTCTATTTTATAGTTTATTCATCGAAGACCGCAGCATAGTGGTTTCGTAACTAGACTTTCATGTAATGTGAAGGTGGTTCAAATCCCATACGGCTCTCTTAGGAGGAATTTTTGTTCTATTATGTCATCGTGAATAAGATTTTTTTATATATTTTTGCATGCTTACAATTTTTTTTTTATAAATCTACGTATATAATATATCTGTAGAAATTTTTAGTGAAGTGCGTATTATTAATTTTAGAAATCGATGTAGATAACTTTTATACATTTAAATTGTGTGGAACTTGATAATTATCTTACTTAGGCTTTGTTTCATCGCAATTAAACAAAACATATGAAAGACAAACGGTATGAAATCAAAGTTT
The DNA here is from genome assembly GCA_949316375.1 of Mythimna vitellina. Taxonomy (NCBI): domain Eukaryota; kingdom Metazoa; phylum Arthropoda; class Insecta; order Lepidoptera; family Noctuidae; genus Mythimna; species Mythimna vitellina. Next base: position 6,112,879 of record OX438703.1, on the reverse strand, counting down.
TCGAGAAGTAAAATATGACACCATAAGCAATTCAGATACTCGCAACGCCATCTAAAGACTCAAAGTAGAAATAATGATGACAATGACGGTTGAACTTCATATTAAATTTGATAGATGGCATTGCGTATTTTACGTAATTTTCTGAGTGGCAGATGAATGGCCATCGCCCACGTTTACAGTTATGGTTAAACTGGTGTAAGACGGAGGCATTTTTAACAATCCTACTGCTTATTTTTATTATTTTTTTCCCATTATTGTAGCAGGCTAATTGACCGTGATTATTCTAGGGATACCATCCAAAGACGATAAAAGTAAATACCTATATGTATTTAATTATTCACTTTAAAATAACACGGCCACATTTTCGGAAGGGGTTACAGGGTACCTTGCGTTGGATGGTCCCCAGGTGGACCGATGACCTGGTGAGGGTCGCGGGAATCCGATGGAAGAGAGACTCACAGGACCGGTCATTATAGCGACACTCGGGGAGGTTTATGTCCAGCAGTGGACGTCTTTCGGCTGAAATAATAATGATGATGATGGCACCTTTTTTCTTTTTTTAAGGGTGGAAATCATCCAATGACTTCTCCCGCTCTGGTTGGAGCGGGAGGACGTGTCAATCTTTTACTGACTAAAACCACACCTGTGTCTATCACTACGCGCTGTTGAGGATTGGGCTCGATCCGGTCAACTACAGAACGGCTAGCTACCCATTGCTCGACGTCCGGAAGCCCGCGTCTACCGTGATTGGTAGTCGGGGTCGGAATCTCGGCTCGCCGTGAGGCCGTTCGTTCCCTAACGCGTGCGGCCTCCGCCTTCGCTAGCATTAAGGCTTTGCAGAAGGAGGCAAACGCCTGCCATTACTCCTCGCTCTGGATCAGAGCCCGGCGCGAGAGGTCACTGACGCCGATTACCTCCACGAGGACACGGCGGTGCTCCGCCCTTGCAGGGCACATCTTCACTGTGTCCTCGGCATGATGGCACCTTACGGATTAATAATGGTGTGTATTATTATTTACAGTCACTGCTTCATATAAAACGGGAACGAATGTGTTTTTTTGATCACAGTTCGACAACGTATAATGTATCTCAGATTCCTTGCAGCCTTACGTCGATATCTGGACGTTACCTCTTTGCAATAAGTGGTGATCAACACTGGAACAACCCTCTAAGGGAGGCCAGTCTCCGGGATAACACTTATCGGCTGCAACATTTGTTAACCGTAATTTCATTGTTTTATGGATAAGCTCAGGACTGTTGTGGGTGTTTCGAACGGTTTCTGTTCTGGGTTCGGTTGAAAGTACCCTGATATTACCATTTTGTGAATCGCCTGGAGGACTCGGTGTAGCATGCGGTGGAGGTCTATCCATCTTGAGTGAACTGCCGTGTCCTCATAGAGGCAATCGGTGTCAGTAATTTCTCGGTTTGGCCATCAATATGCGAGTTCGATTGAACGGGGATACACACGCACAAAGTTTCGCCGTAGTTCATTCATAAGTTGGAGACTCTTCATAAGGTAGTTCCCACTATGGAAAAAACATTTGTCTTATATACGGGGATATCAATTAAATACACACCAAAATATCCTAGGTAAATGAACATGTAATTCTAACGCTTAAAATGATCAAACTGCAATAATCAATGCAAGCATGCTCTCGCAAATTCTTCATAAGTACTGTTGTGGAAGAAGATAGTTGATGATTTATTTATTTATTTAATCCTTTATGCACAAATGTACAGCGGCGGACTTTTTGCCTGCCGGATGATGATGGTAGTTTTGGGATTCACTTAAGGCTTTTCACTATCAGTGCACGTTATCCAGCTAAAGGTCGGTGTCCTGATTATGCTCCTTCGTTTACCTCTATCAAAGCTGTCTAACTGCTTAAACTCTTCAGTGAAAAGTTATTGAGGCGAAAATTGTTATAGGAGATAACTCTTTCGATCAATCTTGCAGCCCTAGCAGACATCGGCCCTAGAGGGCCCTATCCATTTGCTGAAATCTCTTTGAGTCGCGCGTAGAATACTACGCGCCGTCGATTCAGGACTGCTTTGACCAGACGGCCGGACAGCACTACCGCAATCCCGTGTTTGCAATGGCTGGGAATTGCCTTGCGACTTTCAACACCCGGAGCGTCCCTTGCAGCGACCGCTGAGGAGTCATGATGTCCTATCCCTCATAGTTTCAGCCACCTTCTTTGATCGTAGTGCTTCACTGAAGGAGGCTACTGGTTGTCATTTTCTCCACTAATCGCCCCCATAAGGACAAGGCGGCGCCGGCTCTCCGACCAAGCGGGACTGACTTCCACCGTATGCTCCATCGTATTCTCCGGGCAATTCGCACAATGGTGAGACCCGAGTGTTTCTTCCCGCTGAATTCGACACAGATACCTTCCGAAACACCCACAACCGGTGAGTCCTGCACAAAAAGAGGATGCCGTGACGCCTCTGTAGACACTTCTCAAAGACAGGCATTACCGCTGCGATTTGATTGTAGCGTGCTCACTGTGGCGAGGGGTTAAAATCATACAATGTTGTTTTACCAGAACATAAACCAGAAACATACATATGCCCATGCATACATATGCCTTTTCCCTTGGGGTAGGCAGAAATGACAACTGCTACGACCCATACATGCTCTTTCTATTCAGTGACGGTCATACATCTGGATCTGGAGTACATAACATGTTTCCTGAAGGTAATTTGCGTTTTTAACCGACTTCTAAAAAAGGAGGAGGTTCTCAATTCGGATATTTTTACCTTTAACCGTTTTATGTTAAAGTACAATAAATTATTGCAAGCACAGAGTGATTGTACAGTTTTACGAAGTTAACGCGGACGAAGTCGCGGGCAACAGCTAGTTATACATAAAAGGAGAAACTGACTGACTGATATATCATAATAAGATTTAGGTGAGCACTATGAACCAATCCCGATTTCATTTGGATGTAAAATCTTATTCCTAGAGTCAAAATTCTTGAAACTTTCTACGAATGGTGACCTAAGTAAATAATAAGGGTTCAAGAAACTTGAAATTTGGCACAAATACTTATTCATACGCACAAAGTCACCAGCATAGTGCTAGTTAAAGACAGGATGCGGCTGCACTTGCGCCAGTACTGGCCGCTGTCACTGGCGCGGCACACTCGCTGGTTCACGTAGAAGTGCAGTTCAGACCCTACTAAAGTAATACTAACTCCTGATGCTCCCTGTACAAGTTCTCGGGCACAGTGTACTGGTACAGATGCAGCACGGGATGCGCGCGCGGCAGGATGCGGCTGCACTTGCGCCAGTACTGGCCGCTGTCACTGGCGCGGCACACTCGCTGGTTCACGTAGAAGTGCAGTTCAGACCCTACTAAAGTAATACTAACTCCTGATGCTCCCTGTACAAGTTCTCGGGCACAGTGTACTGGTACAGATGCAGCACGGGATGCGCGCGCGGCAGGATGCGGCTGCACTTGCGCCAGTACTGGCCGCTGTCACTGGCGCGGCACACTCGCTGGTTCACGTAGAAGTGCAGTTCAGACCCTACTAAAGTAATACTAACTCCTGATGCTCCCTGTACAAGTTCTCGGGCACAGTGTACTGGTACAGATGCAGCACGGGATGCGCGCGCGGCAGGATGCGGCTGCACTTGCGCCAGTACTGGCCGCTGTCACTGGCGCGGCACACTCGCTGGTTCACGTAGAAGTGCAGTTCAGACCCTACTAAAGTAATACTAACTCCTGATGCTCCCTGTACAAGTTCTCGGGCACAGTGTACTGGTACAGATGCAGCACGGGATGCGCGCGCGGCAGGATGCGGCTGCACTTGCGCCAGTACTGGCCGCTGTCACTGGCGCGGCACACTCGCTGGTTCACGTAGAAGTGCAGTTCAGACCCTACTAAAGTAATACTAACTCCTGATGCTCCCTGTACAAGTTCTCGGGCACAGTGTACTGGTACAGATGCAGCACGGGATGCGCGCGCGGCAGGATGCGGCTGCACTTGCGCCAGTACTGGCCGCTGTCACTGGCGCGGCACACTCGCTGGTTCACGTAGAAGTGCAGTTCAGACCCTACTAAAGTAATACTAACTCCTGATGCTCCCTGTACAAGTTCTCGGGCACAGTGTACTGGTACAGATGCAGCACGGGATGCGCGCGCGGCAGGATGCGGCTGCACTTGCGCCAGTACTGGCCGCTGTCACTGGCGCGGCACACTCGCTGGTTCACGTAGAAGATGCGGGGAACGGACAACTTGATCTGGTGCAATTCAGACCCTACTAAAGCCCATACTTTGAATAGACCTGGTTCGGCAGTTTCGGCTACCTGGGTGGATGGAGAAATAAATGATTATAACGCTTCAAATTATTAAATTAATTTTAAAAACCAGCTGCTGGTAGCCGGTTCACTTGCGTGATAGAAATATATCCCAAGGAAACATACTCGCGGGATAAAAAGTATCATATGTGCTATTCCAGGATATGTTCTACCTGTGTACCAAGTTTCATCGAAATCCATTCAGTAGTTTTTGCGTGAAAGAGTAACAAACATCCATACATACAAACTTTCGCGATATAATATTAGTAGGATGAGAAAGTTTGTATAAATGTACTTGTAACTCAAAGCTACACGCTCAAAGGCTGAACAAATTTGGTTGAAAATTAGTGCACGGGTAAAACATGTCCTGGAACAACACAAAAAAATTTTTGCTATACCGCGAGTGAAACATACTCGGGATAATTTTATATTTTCAGGCGGACGAAACTTCTGGTAGTAGTTACTAGTCTCTTAAAACATTATAGAGGACACCGGAAAGACTCCCATAATTATATATCATATAGTTTTATAAACGAAAATTTAAAAAAAATTGTCACTAATTTACAAACAAAATATTTTTAAGATCAATTGTTTCAACTGACACTGAATGTAATAAGTGACAATTTATTTTTTAATATTTCGTTTATAAAATTTGATGGTTAACGAGGATCTAAATTCACGGTTAGTTAAGAATCAGTTCAATGTCTTTATGTCAATCAAATTATTATTATGTTCTTTACTTGTATAATTTGCCAGGGTGTATTGAGAAGTGTGCGTTGAGATCTCCGGATGAATCCACCCAGAGTGGTCGCAGGGCCAGTCTTGGGCGGCGGCATCACATCCTTGTCCATTATTTTACCTAACAAACAAAATATGTAATTTAATACCCCAAGTAACATTAGATCGTAATCATCATTTCAGCCGAAAAATTTCTACGGCTTCCCCCCAAGTGTCACCACAACATCTTCATCCACAACGCCTCGCATCTATCGGATTCCCGCGAACCTCAACAGGTCATCGGTCCACCTTGTACGGGACCACGCCGGACCGCGTCTTTCGATACGCAGTCTACTAACACTAGTACTAACTACAAGCTACTCTAGAACCTTTCGTCCCTACCGACCACCTGTTCAGCGAGCAATGTGCCCTGTCCACTGCCACTTATAACTGAAAGCTGCAGGACTGAACGTTGTCATGTGCTAACTAGATGCTGCTGAACTCAACATTTCTAATTTAGTTTGATTTAATGTTTGGAAGTATTATTTACTCACGGAAATGCAATTTTCTAAAGTCGGACAGTCCACTTTATTGAACTTAATTATTTCCTCAAAATAATTCTGACCATTCATATATCTAACGAGCGCATAAGTTAGAGACATGTACAGTCTTTGGGCTATGTTGGGAACCTTAGCTAAACATGGCTGGAAAATGATGAAGTTTGACTTGGTAAATACTGTACAAAATATTTGTTTAGGTAACACGCCAAGCTACCGAAGGGCTAGCGGGGACAGTATTCCGGGGCCTCCAGGCTTGGGGGCCCCCAAAACCTAATTAACAAACCTCTTTTTGAACTAGCAAAACAAATTTCCCACCAAAATCTAAATAAAACCAGTTCCAATACCTTTGTGCTCTTCTATCTACTTTTGATCTTTTCATTTTTAAGTGATTGTGTGTACATAAATAAATAATAAAATAGGTTGCAACACTGCTTTAATCATGGCAACACGTTTTACTCAGTAAAAATCTGACACTCCCTCCACTCCACTCAGAGCAGAAGTTATTTGATGATTTCCCACATAAAAACAAGCCCCAGTTTTGTTTTTGTCCTAAGGCCGTTTGCCAGCTAGCTCATCACTCAGTAAATGCCCCGATCAAATCATCGTATGAAATAAATAAAATACCTCTTTTATTGCGGTTACGTAGACCACGCTGCTCCATTTGCCAAAGCCATTTCTTCTTTTGGAATAATATCCATTGCACTCGCTCAGCCTGAAACAAAAAAACTTGGATACATCTGTTGGGTCTGATTATTATGAAAAGTTTTGATCTATTATAGTTAAGGCATACATAACATAAGATACTAGTAGAAATAATTTGATAAGGTCGCGAATTTGAACAGAACTGATGTAGGCATTTTCTATAAAATTTTATTCCAACCAAATGGCGATGATGCGAGAGATTTCTACGAATTTCTGGCCCACGTCTTGTGATGTACTATTGTTTAGGATACGTTGGGACTGACATACGCTATACGTAAAAGCCCCTATAAATAAATAACATAAGATATTGGTTGTCGTTTTCAGAAAGAACATTGTAAACTACAGTTCGTAATTTTTGCAATTAGGGGTTCTCTTTCCTAATTAAAAAGTATTTATGATAAGTTCACTCAATATACACCCCATTTTTTTTTTTAAATAAGAACTCTATGTAGTTTACCTTTGTGTTCCCGAAGGGCGGCGGCGCACCTAAGGCCTCCCGCCAGCTCTGCGCCTCCTTGCCAGGAGACTCCTCACGCTTGCGCTTCACTGTGTGCACTATCGGCCGAATGGTGTTAATTGTCTTGTCACTGCTGCTCTTGCCTAAGTCTTCAATATCCACTTCAGTGTCCTAAGAAAAGGACACAGCGATTTGATAAATTGAATACTGTAGAGACACTGTAAGACCCGGCGCCCATTATCGGCATTGGCAAGGAAAAGCATCCTTCGGCATCTCTCCATGCATGCCAAGCCATAGTTTCCGACAATGTGCGCTTCCATGTAGGGATGCCGAAGGATTCTTTTTCTTGCCGATGCCGATAATGGGTGCCGGGCCTAAGTGTGAAAGAGACGTTTGTTGTGTTATCGATTTTGTCTTAAAGCAAGACGATTTTGACTGGCGATCGGCAGTTACTGCGCACTAATCGATCGGTACTTTTGTATGACAAGCTTGGGGTTAAAATAATTAACTGTCTTTTCGGGTCTAAACCAAATCTTATATTGGTGTCATAGTAACTCTCAGGACAACACAGTAGGTACACACACGGTAATTCCTACAGTACTTTGATTTTTACGTTATAAGAACCTAACTACTTAAAAAATTGGGCTGCAAAAAAAAATTGGGCTGCGAAAAAAAAAAATTACATGCGGCAGAGATGAGAATGTTAAGATGACTGGAAAGTTTGAACGTGGCGCCAGTGACTGAAAAGTTAAAAGAAAATCATAACAGCGGAAAAACTGGCACCTCGGGATCAGGATAACAGACTTCGTGTAACATGAAGTAGCGAAATAGAAGAACATAGTCACCCACAGAAAGAGAATAAACATCTTATTTTACTGAACGTGACCTGACGGGGAGACAAAAGGAAACTTCTTCTTGTTTTTAGAAAGTTATAACTACAGAAAGAAATTACAAACATAAATTAGTTTGTAATATATGGAGCGGACTGATGCGACACAACGCTCGCTTGCTTGTCTTTTGGTCGACTGGCGGCAGCGGCCGCATGCCTTGCGCCCATAGTGACGGGCCGTATGTTTTGATTAATAGTGTAGGGCGTTAACAGGACCTCTAGAGCAGAACTGAATATTATCTTTTACGAACCGTGTCGGATTGGTCCGACGATTGGTTTCGTGTCCTATTCACCAGGGTCTTGTGACAGTACTTATAACTAACGCCTCAATCCTGGAGGAGCTAAAAATCAAACAGAGGTTATCTTCGACAGTGCAAGTACGAATCCTTATAATATTTCGATCACGTTGTTCGCAACGAACACTCCATGGAGCAACTCGTTGTCCAGGGATAAGTGGAGGGGAAGCGGTCACGCGGGCGCTAACCTACGCGTTGGACAGACCTCATCAGAGCTGCAACACAAACCTCCATAGTCCAGAGTTCCCCAGGCGCCGTAAACCGTGACAAGTAGAGACGCATCGCGGGAGCCTCACTCTTCAACAAAAATGTAACATTGTCAACCACAACCACTCTGTCAAGAGTGAATAAACGCGAGAGTTTTTGTCGGATATATCCAACGTAGACGGTTAAAAGTTTAACAAAAAAAAACTCACCATACACCCCTCAGTACTGGTAGACGGCTCCTCTCCATCATCACAACTCGTCAGCTCCTTGGGCTGCACACTGAACATGTCGGTGATCTTCCGCGTCTTGAACTTGTCCGTCTTGGCGAGCATCTTCTTGTGCAACCAGTCAGGGTACTGGCAGCGAGGGACTGGGTTGTCTAACTGAAGAAGAAGTGAAATGTTTGAGGTACGAAAACTAATATTTCAAATATTTAATGATTTAAACACCCTTGTCCATGGAGGCCTACGCTTTTAAACGTGCAAATAGGTTCAAATTTTATTTCTTTTTTGTGACTGATTGGTCCTTGACAATTCAGTGCCTGGGGCCTTACTATGATGTGTTAAAATGTAAATCTTGCGAGCGAGAAAGAGAGATGGAGCTATACACCCTATATAGCTCATAGAGACCTTAACACGAACTCTTAACGCGATCCAATTGACTACCTAAACTGAACAGTTAAAGGGATGGAACAGTTCACTTAAGGTTGTTAAATTCGCTCGTCTCAGGGCCTCTGTAAATCGTCTAAGGTAAAAGTTCGGGCCCCACCCGTAACTCTTTCAAGCAATCCCGCAGCCTGTCATCATCAAGAAAGGTTTTACTCTCTCATCTAAGAGAATAAAGCAGTTCTACTCACACCCTGCATCGCAGCTGGTATGGTGATGATCTTCTGCACGGTGCCGCTGAGCCTCTCGATGTAGTAGGCCCAGTCTAGCACGTCGCGGATGTCGATGTCCTCGGAGATGCTGTTGTCCTTGAGCCACCTGCGCAGGTGGTGCCGCTTGACGGCGGCCGGCGACTGGAAGATGGCGAGCGGGATCGCGCGCTCGGTCACTGGCGCGCCGTCCGGCTTCTTTGATATTATAAATCTGAGTACAATTTGAGGGAGTTAAAAACAGAGAATAAACTAAAAAGACATATTTACATTTCAAAAACCTATAAGTACGGCTTATTTGTTCTCAATATTATTTATATCGTCGCTCACATATCTGAATAATAGCATCAAACTATATACATGAAAATTAGTACAATTATTGCATTTACGGGTATTTTTTATCGAAGAATTTTGAAACATTAAATAAAATTATGTTTTTATCAGACTTTTACTGGCTAAAACCCACTCCTTTGTTGATTCTTTGCCTTGCTGTCCAGAACCCCGGGGTTCCCTTTCAGACGACCCATGGTAAATAAGATTGTGATGTGGTTCAAGAGACTGCCCAACTTAAATGGTACTGGGCAGGTCATATTTGCCACATGCCCAACAAACTGTAAGTGCTTGGATAGACTAGCAGCGTAGTGGGGGGAGCAGTCCGCAGTCGAGCCATTAGAACTAAGCGCGCGGTTAGCAAGAACTAGTTTGAAATACCCGCTGCCACTGCGGCCGCTTGTATGAACGAGCTGTGGCGTGAGATGCCCGCGCGAGTCCCGTGTAAAGCAGGCCGCACCGCTACCAGAGCCGGCCCCCACCCTGCTGCGTATCCAATATGAACATTCAAATAAAAAAAAGATCTAATGTTTAAGTACGCCGCAACGCGTTAGCAGTCTGGCCCAGCACTAAGTAATGAAGAGTTGGCGCCCTTAAGACAGTGGAACGGGGTTGCAGCAAACCATGAAGGAGATGGCGGGATCAGGGATATTTGCCGAATATTTTTTACCTTCCTATATTTAAATGGCAGAACAACATTTGCTGAGTCAGCTAGTATAACAATAAGGCTTACCTGCAAGCCAACCCCGCATCCTTCACCATCTGATCACCGAGAAACTCCGCTAGCCTTTTAGCAGTGGAAATAGAAGTGGACTTCTGCCCGCCATAGTCCTCAAGTTTCTTAGACATGGAGCGGTTCTCAGAGATCAGCTCGAACAGTTCCGAGTCAGGCATGTTACTGCCCTTACTGTAGAGCACATCGAGCCAATAGTCGGCCACCTTAGAAAAAAAATCTTATATTACAAATTCGTCTGAAAAATAACTACACCAATTCCATTTAATTACTCTTGTATTTACCAGAGATGTTATGGAGCTCCATAACCGTAATCGAAATTATCAGATATCCGAAATAAAAAATATCTACGGCGCTAGATGGCGTTGAACTTAACTTTTGGTTTATTTTGTTTTTGGTGTAATTGTAGCATTATTAAGTCAAGGAAAAGGTACCCGCAGAAATCGGACATTCCACTTTATTAAAGTTAGTCAAAGACATATTGTCTTCGACTAACTTAAAAAAAAAAGTAAAGTGGAAAAAAGAGAAATAGTGGAATGAGTGGAGTGGATAAAGTTGAATGATGTCCAACTTCAATAAAGCGGAGTGAGGTCCACCAACCCGCACTGGACCCACGTGGTGGATTATGGCCTATTCCCTCTCTCAGAGATGAGGCCCTGAGTCCCAGCCGTGAGAACATTATAAGGGGGTTTTTGCTCTGCTATGCATTTTCCTATTTACCTTAGCGACTGCACTGTAGCACGACTTTAGGTCGTTTCCTTTGAGGAAGGCTTCAAATACCGAAGACTGGAAGATCTTGATCAGTTGCAGTTCTCCACGCCGTTTTACTTCGAAACCTGGTGAAGATTTTTATTTATTGAAAGACTTTCGCATTGTATATTCTGGATATCAAATCCCATGCCATATGAGAGTGTTAGTGGTTTTCACAGCTATGCCGGAGGTCGTGGGTACGATTCCCACCCAAGACAAATGTTTGTGTGATGAGCACGATCATTTGTTCGGTGTCTGGGTGTAGTTTATCTATAATATGAATTGTATTTAGAAATATATAAGTATGTTTACCAATTGTGCTTAGTTTGAGACTAGATGACGTTGTGTGATAATTGTGGAATATTACTATATTATGTATTAAAATAGTTTTTTAAAACTGTGAAGTGGATGCTAATTAAATAAGATGAATGTAATTGATGCTGCGGCGGATATATTTATATTTCACATTCTTATGAATGTATACAACGAAAAAAAAAACTAAATGAAAAAATGTTCTGTGTCTGTAATCTGTGTTTCCTGATGGCTACAACTTGGGAATCATTCAGTCAAGAGTGAATAGGTTGTTTCTAGGTAAGCGCGCTCCATCGTCGCTTTCCATCAGGTGAGATAGCGGTCAAGCGCGAACCTATCGAGAATAAAAAAGAAAAGGTTTGAAACTGTTTGTTCAATTCAATGTCATTTCGTTTCTGTGAAAGTTGCCCTAGATACATTAAAACTGATTGGTAATTTGGTGTTTCAACATCAAGTTTCCGTAGTGTAGCGGTTATCACGTGTGCTTCACACGCACAAGGCCCCCGGTTCGATCCCGGGCGGAAACAGGTCATCTTTTAATTTTTTATTGATGAAATTTACTTTTTTTTTTACATATTTAGCGAAAAATAACGCCACTAAAAAAAATACCTAAATATTTACCTCTATTTCACTACATTTTAGCTTGATGTTTTTTGAGTTCATCGAGGTTTTCACTTCTATTACTATTTGGATTTATTTTTGTTACTTTGTTTATTTACATTGTTATCAAATAATAGAAACGACAAGAAATATGTAACCGACATATTTTTAATAATAATATAATTTAAAAATATAAACATCCGAATTGAGAACCTCCACCGTTTTTAGAAGTCGGTTAAAAATAGTGTTTATGAAGTTTCTTACACATTCTTCTCCAGAGATATATGCTTTAGAATGTGCAATTAGTATCATTTTTTTTACTAAAATGTTGACAATTCAGGACTGTAAATGGTTTATTTGAAACTAAATGCATTGGAGGAAATTATCATCACTAGAACTTGGAATATAGATTTAAGAAAGATACTGGGAATGAACTGGTCACGTCACACGAATGCACCCGGACAGATGGGCAATGATTGTCACTCACTAAACGCCTGAGGGAGACCGCGGCCAAGGTGGCGTGGCGAGCTGATTATGTTCGCGGGGCAAACGCGGGCCAGTGATCACCCTAGACTGAGAGGTTTGGAAGGAGAAAGGGAAGCCTTTGCCCAGCATCGGGATACAATATAGGCTACAATAATAATAAAAACCATTTTATTTCAGGTAAACAGTTCCCATATCATAAATACCTTACTTATACATAACTATATTAAATTATTTTATTAGTAAATAATTATGATTTAAAATGTTAGTAACACTTCATTTCACAGCAAAATAGGCTAAAATATATATAGGTAAATATAAAAAAAAACATACCTTTCAACTCAGCCAGGGATCCATCGAAGTTGAACACAGCATACCTCTTCTTCAACCTCTTGCCCTCTTCCTTAGAAGCTGGCAGTACCATGGCCAGGTATGGACCATCAACTTCAAAGAAAATGGAGTTCTCTGAGCGCTGCTCGTACTTCTTCTGTTCGGGATCCACCAGCTCGAAGTATTGGTCGTTCGTGAAGTGGTCCTATGTGGAAAATGCGAAGATAACAACACAAGATTTCCTTACTAATTCGATTAGCTTTATAAATATAATACTTAATTCTTTTAACTTTATGTACAGTAGTGATACATAGGTGGAGTAAATACAACAAACATCTTCACTTTCTATCAGGTGTATCACGAATAAAAAAAAAAGCTTTAAAAAAGACACTGCACTGTGGTAGGTGTGCATAATAAGTAAATAAGATTTGAAATAGAATTCACCGTCATCATCATCATCATTTCAGCCGATAGACGTCCACTGCTGGACATAGGCCTCCCCAAATGTCGCCACAAAGAACTGTCCTATGCATCTCGCATCCATCGGATTCCGGCAACCTTAACCAGGTCATCTGTCCACCTTGTAGGGGGCCTTCCATCACTGCGTCTTCTGGTACGTGGTCGCCACTCCAGAACCTTTCGGCCCCAACGGCAACCTTGGTTCTCCTGCGGATATCTTTATTTCTGATTCGATCACGCAAGGAAACTCCGAGCATAGCCCTTTCCATTACCCTTTGGGAGACAGCCTTCTGATGAGGCCCATTGTGAGCGACCACGTTTCGGAACCATATGTCATCACAAAGAAAGAAATAGAATTAAGATCATTAAACTGTGAGCAGGCGAATGACGAATAGGCGTCTACGCACCTGTGGACAGTAAGGAACAAAGCACAAGCACAGTAGTGCAACACACACTAGTGCACTATAATATCGCTAGCGTACTTTTGCCAATATCCACTGATTGAATGCCGTGATCGAAATTTGGTCACGAAGTTATTATTAAAATTGTCGCAGAAACTTACCTTGACCATAGCATTGAGTACCGCGTTAGGGAAAGACACGTTGATTTTTTTCTTCTTCGGATGCGTTGTTAGCACCGTTACGTTTTCAGGGAATGAGGACGGCAGTATGCACCAAATACCTGTGAAAATAGTAATTTTCATCTATATAAAAGGAGTCACTGACTGACTGACTGACACATCAACGCACAGCCTAAATTACTGGGACTAAGAGTGTGAAATTTTGTATTTTTTACGTTATAGGCGCAAAAAATCATTAGGGGATGATTTTTCAGATCAGTAGCTTGGACCCTGTTTCCGACCTTGGGAATACTATTTTTTTTTAATTCTCATTTTTTTTAAAGACTGTAGCAGGATTCTCTACGTGCAGTTTAAACATAATAATGCATTCTTACCGTCAGTATCGAGCTCCAGTGGCCTCCCGACTTGTTCGATGATCTCCCTCGCCTTCATGATAATATTGGCACCCGTGTAGCATACGATGCCGGCCATCTCCATGCTGTGCCAGCGAGCTCTGTGAAGAAATAATAGCAGCTAATAAATAGCATGTTCGTTTGTTGTTTAGGAAAATATCTAAACTATCTCACAGGCATCTATTAACGGAATAAAAATTAACATGTGTAAGTTTTTGTATAAGTTACGAATGGCTACAAATAAAGGTCAGTTTGGCTACAGTTTTAAGTTTTATGAACTTTAGGGCCTGTTCACACCACGTTTTTTAAACGCGCCGTTGACGCGCGTTACTTAGTAAGTAGTACTTACTTTATTATTGTAAGTAACTCAATTTAAAGAAACTACCGAATGCCTTATTGCATTAAGTCCGCCTATGTATCACTACTGTACATGAAGTTTAAATAAATAAATCATCATTGTGGATTCGACAGACTAAACACTGTTAGAACTCATACACACGAGCGACATATTGCCTCCGACAGAGGTTGGTGACATGCCGCTCGTGTGTCTGAGCCCTTAGTCGAGTGACGTACCCTCTCCTCATGACGTAGCCGTAGAAGGAGTTGAGGATGCACTTGTGTGCGAGTTGCAGCGAGTCGTAGAGCACTTCGCGACTCTTGGCCGACTTGATCTCGGCCGCGTCGCCGCTCGCCACTGCTTCGGCTACTTTGGCCTTAGCTTGCTTGTTGAGAGCTTTGTATTCGTAACGACGATCCCTGGAAACGATCAAATATAAGATGATTATTGATTTTAATTGCCACGTGTCGCAGGTTCAATTTCCGCACGAAACAAATATTTCATATAAATATTTGTTCCGTGCGGAAACTGAACCTAAAATAGCCAGCAGATAATTGTTCCGGGTCTGGATGTCTTCTGTATGTCAATTTACTATGTGTTTCAAATAAGATTACGATCGACTTAGTCCATATTGCGACGTCATAGCTGTAAAATCGAATCATTTAGGTAGAGTGAGCAAAAAGTATACTTTTTAAATTAAATTTATTTACGTGAACGAAAAAAGTTTAATCAGAATTTAATTGTTCAATTCCGCTCATCTCTGCATCACTGTGTGACGTGTCTGAATAGTGGCGAATGGAAGAAGAAGGCGAATTTTTGCCAAAAATGAAAACAGTTTATCTTAAATCATATATTAACCTCGGAAAAAAATAAATAAATAAATAATGTTATTGATATGCAAAAAGTTTTTTCGTTGCATACTTTTCAATCAACATTTGACAGATTGAGATCATTGAATTTCTTATTCTTATTTGAATCGCATTGTATGGCCTGCAGATAGGTGTTCCGGGTCTGAGTGTCTTGTGTATGTGAGTTTAAATGTTTGTGAACGCACCCTCTATACATGTCATTCCTAGTGTAGGACAAGCTTTATATTGAACAGAAAAAAAAAACACTTTCGCTTTTTACCTGAAAGCTCTGACAGTATCGACGTAGAAAGAGTTCTCCTTCTGACAAATGGTGGTAGTTCTGACTTCTGTTCTTGTCATTTTTGTCTTCTTGTACGCCACTCTGCAGTAGTCAGCTAGGCGCTTCTTTTCATATGCTGCCTAAAATAAAAACAGTCTAATTTAAGGGTAATATATAGATTAGTTAACAAAGAGAGGGTTAGAACGCTTATGCTTTTAATACGCTAGTTTTATTTAAAGGATGCAAAGGATAGATAGAACATATTTCTTCGTAATAGAGAATGGCGTATCGCTATAAAAAGTGTTTCAATATGTGGGTTTTAACACAAACCAACCAAGTTGGGCTCACTTCAACGTTACAGGGAGTTTATTGTTATAAAGGATAACGTTATAAAGAGTTCACACTGTACTAATAAACCATAAATATTATACAATTATATAAAGTGTTAAAAAATTTACTTTAAGAATTTCGAGGGGACATTGTACTTCTCATTATGAACAACTTTTACTATGGGACCAAACCTGAAATCGCGAGTAAAAAATCAGCTGCTCCATACATTTATGTTCGCATAAGTCGTCAAAATGTATGGAGCAGCTGATTTTTTTTCGCGATTTTTTAACACCTTATAAAATACATACACAAATTAATAAGCTATCTACATATATATCTACACTAATAAAGTCAAACGGTTGGTTGGTTTGGATAATTGGAAAACATTAAGGCTTTGATGACACCACTGCCAACTTCTTACGAATTAGCTCGTGAACGATCAATGTGGTCAAACTCACCTGATCCTCCTTGGGCAGAGCATGGAAAGCTCTGGTCGGTCCACCAGGATGCAGTGGAGGGAACTTCTCAGTCTCCAGCTGTTGTTGAATGCGCTGGTACTCGCTGCGTGTTGCTGGCACTATATATAGAAACAAAAAATGAGATATCAAGAGTTAAACTACTTAAGAAAGTTCGTTAGACTGATAAAGTATGGTTGCGACAGGACAGTGAAAAAATATGTGTAAGGACAAAGACAAACCACATAACCAATAAATAAATGACAGGCCTGTTGGTCTAGTGGACCGTGGCCCTGACTGCTATGCCGGAGGTCGTGGGTTCGATTCCCACCCAGGACAAATGTTTGTGTCATGAGCACGATCATTTGTTCTGTGTCTGGGTGTAATTTATCTATATATGTATGTATTTAGAAATATATAAGTATGTTTATCATTTGTCTAGTACCCATAACACAAGCTCTGCTTAGCTTGGGACTAGACGGCGTTGTGTGATAGTTGTGGAATATTATATTATTATTACTATAAATGCTGTTTAAACACAATTTTTCACTGTCCCCTGCACAAAGCAATTTTGCAATTTTTACAAGTACGTATTTATAAATAAAAACTGTATAGCTTTTAGAAACAGGATGGACTGTATAATACAATAAAGCTAGAACTACACTGCGCACACGTGTGCCACACACGCCGATCTGGACGCGTCGGTCTTCATACAGTTTATATGGAAACTAGACTTGTAGAGCTACACTTGATCCACGCCACGCGACGTCGTTCTCCGTATAAATCTAGCGTCTCTAGTGTAGTTCTAGCTTTATTTAACTAGGGTACGCGTAATGCGAACAAATGCCTGCATTCTTTAGGAAAAAAAAAACAATTCAGACTACGAATACTACTTCTTAACGATTATGTTAGCCTGGTGCTACTTGCATCCATTTTTACATCGAGGGGCAACCTTAAAAAATCTGGACTTTTGGTGCAAGACCAGGGAGTGTGAGCTTCTTACCTCACTAAAACTACCCTGATGATCATCAACACATGGAAGAGACCCCGTTACATCATAAAAGACCACTTCGGAACTCCCCTGTGCAACACCTGTTAGTGCACATCCCTGTGGAGACTGTAAAGGGTATGACGAGGTCACAGTACGGTCGTATTCTCTAGAATTACTCGATGGACGTTCAGACCACCTAATTGCTACTTATATCTAAGATACACTGCATACAGAAGCTATTAGTAAACATATAGAAATAAATAAGTATCTCACAGTAGTCGCCGCGCCACATCCACTCCATGTGCCGCTGGCACGCGGCGCCGGGCCGGTTGTAGTCGCACACGGCGCACACGCTCGTGTTCACCATTGCAGACGGCTGTAACCTGCCATATGAAATATACTTTACTAGCTTCTTCCAGCGGCTTCACACGTGATAGTAAAAAATCATTCCTATGGAAACTACTCCTGGAGTAAACAGTATCTTATGTACTATTCCAGGACATAGGATCCAAGTTTCATACCTTCAGTAGTTTCAGCGTGAAGAATTAACAAACAAATATACACACACACTCACAAACATTCGCTTTATAATATTAGTGTGAGTGTGGTTAGAGTACATGTGGATGGATGCAGAAGGAGAGGGAGACCAAAGAAAAGATGGATGGATGTGTTGCACCAACCCCAAATAGCAAGGGACAGAGGGCAAGAAGATGACTGTGATTAGGGAAAACCGTTTTTTTTTTTCGGTATAGCCAACCTATGACGTTGGCGAGTTGGCTGGAGTAAGGAATGTGACGGGCATTTACGAGGACGACGCGGAGGGCCTCGACGGCGAGGACAAAAGGACGGCGTGATGATTTCCCTAAGGCTCTTTCGGAACAGTTTAGTACCGTCATCGAAAGTGACGAGACAGTATAAGGGTTCCGTACCGTTCGTAGCAAAAAACGGTAAAAACACGTATTTTGTATGGGAGCCGCCTTAAATATTTATTTTATTGTTTTTTTTTTTAGTATTTATTGTTATTGCGGCAACAGAAATACACCATCTGTGAAAATTTCAACTTTCTAGCTATCACGGTTCATGAGATACAGCCTGGTGACAGACGAACAGACAAACAAACGGACGGACCGCGGAGTCTAAGTAATAGGGTCCCATTTGAAACAATTGTATATGTTAATAAATAAATTTTACGGATACGGAACCATAAAAATAAACATACAAAAAAATTACCAAGTTAAGACACATCATACCTGTTAGTCAAAATAATATTGGGATACATAGCGCCAACATCCAAGTGATAAATCAGAGGGTTCTCATCCCTCCTCGGATGATCCTTCATATGCTGCAATTTGGCCTTGATCTCCGCGCACACCTCATCGAAGTTCGTCACCATGTCCATCGGGATCCCTTCTTCAACCTCTATGGCGTGTTTCATCGTCTTCTCTGTGGTGTCCATTAGTTCCTGTACTGCTGATGGCACGATCTTGAATTTGCATTTGATGTCAGCTCTGAATACTCCTGTAATTAGATTTATTCTTGAATGAAGAGTTTTGGAGTATTTTAACAATGATCAGTATTAAAGCTACTGCGCAACTAGCATTTTTTATGGACATAGTACCAGGTCTGTGGAATTGTTCGAAAGAGTCCCCATGGCCCTGGAACTGAAGGAGTGTTCCTTCAGTTCCAGGGCCATGAGGACTGGTGGGTTTTAGTCTGTAAAAGACTGACACTCCCTCCCGCTCAACCTAGAGCGGGTGGAGTCATTTGATTTCCCACGTAAATAAAAAAAATTGCATTCGCGAAGATAGAAAAAAAAAATTGGCATTTTACAAATTGCCCGGATTGCTCTCTTTTGCAATATGAAATTTGAATCTCCACAGCAAAATACCATAGACATCATTCCTAAAGTTTGCCTGGACGAGATCGCAGAGTGCGATTAGGTCAATTGTATGTTTTAAGTTTAAGGCTCCACTTGTACTATTTATTATATTGGTGTACAATAAAGTATATATAAATAAATAATGCTGTAGAAATACGCGAAGTTAACTAACCTAGCTGTAGCTATATGTATTTATGGCTGTATATGTGGCAGTCAATTGCCTTATTTTTGTTACTGCATAATTTTTAGACAAACGATCGACTGGCATGGAATTATGTGATGGCGCCTTTACCAACTAATGTATATGTACAGTCAGGGATCATAAGTGCAGTTGCACTCTACCAATGCTAAAGTGTCTAAAAATTCTTTATTGTAGAAGTTCAATAGTCCACAACTAATTTATTCAATACTTTAGATTCTATGCTACCAATTAAATCAGTCATAAACCACTGACCCTCTTCTACAAAGAAATTTGAGACATTTTAGCATTGGTAAGGTGGAACTGCACTTTTGACCCCTGACTGTACATTAGCATGTATTTAATATAATAAGGAATCAAACACGACGCGAAAGCATGAAAGACAAAAAAGTACTAACATATATGCTTATAGGCCAGAAAGCTGATATAATTACCTGACTCCAATGCCTCCACGTGTCCTCCGACATAGGTCTCTGTTTCCAAGACATGTCCATCAGAAGTCAACTTGTTCAGTTCCTCTACCTGCTTGTTAGGGAACACAATGTTGGCGTGGAACGCCTGCACCATCAACAACGACTCGCAAAGCGTGCCTGAACCTTTCCGGAGAACCTGCAAAAAACTACTGTTTTAGAACATTCTCGATCTTACAGTAAAACTTATTGAATGCATACCAAAACGATTTGAGTTCTAAAGCGACGCAATAAGGTTGATTTTAACTTAATCGTAATGTATTCTTCTGAAGTTATTGGGGTCGGCGCATCATTGTCTTCTTAGACTACATTTTTAAACTCTTCTGCAAGTCGACATCTCAGTAGTGATCCCTTTTTGATCACATCTTTAGAATAAGTTTTGTTTTTTTTTACCTTGTTGTAAATGTTAATAAAGACAAAGCAACTGGTGTAACTGTCAGATTTCCTTTTACATATTGTTAGTCTAAAAAGTCGATGAATGAGCGCAACCCTATTGTAGCCGCGTCTCATCGCTTCCGCACTAGCTACTTTGACAGTTGAACAAAGAATACGCGCCCTTTTACACGGTGTTATAATTTTGAATAGTTTTGAAGTTATAATTAAATATTTTATTTGATAAAACTGGGTTTATCTTTAATAAAATATACAGAAATTAACATAATCAAGCCTATGGAAGGAGGAAATGGGCCGTAATCCGCCACACGAGCCCAGTACGCTTTGGTGGAAGTCACATACCTTCGAATTTTTGGTTCTAGGACATGCCAGTTTTTTCACAATTTATTCCTTCAGCGGTTTGAGAGCAGTCAAGTGATGATGAAATAAAAATACACAAAGTAAAGCACCTGCCTGAATTTGAACCCATAACATTCGACTCGTAAGTCGGAGCCGTTACGACTAGACCACCACTACTCCTATATATGTATCCATTTTTTTTAATTCTATCTACTCACGTAACCTCACTGTCCTAGGTGTAAAAATGAAGATGCATGCACTATAGCTAACTTACCTCATCTGGCTCCAACGGGATTATAGTGCAGAGCGCGAATATGAAGGGGTGGACATACTTCATGTATAAGTAGTACGTCGCCACCGCATCGGACACCGAATAGTTTGATAGCACCTAAAAAAAATCCTTCTTCAACACTTACAAAGTAGATAGTTAAAGAAATAATATTTAGTACTCGCGCGGTGAGCAATTCGCCGCCGCACGTGACAATTCACACCACCAGTTGGCGCCAGTTAGCCGAGAGGTCTTCTACTTTTGAAGTCTACATGACGTTGACGTCAATTTAACTAATGTCATTAACATAATCGATTTCACAGGTGCCTAGACCTGACGACTTAGTCCTGCCACCTGGTAAACAGACGTTTAGAAAACCCCCATTTATTGTACACAAACTTGCAATACTAATAAAAGAAGGAGGAGAGACAAATACTGGGTTATATTACGCGGCTTACGCGGTTTATCGTGAATCTTGCTTAGTTGTGAAAATATTATTTGTTTTCTGACAGCGGGAAAATGCTCATAGCGCGACCACTCAGGGGCATTTTTTTTAGTTGATAAGTCATCTAATGACTTCGCCGCTCTAGAGTGGAGCGACTTCCGAAAGGAAAATCCGGTGCCCTGGAACGCAAAGCAAGGAAAGAACAAAGGTGTGAACATCACGCACAATGGTCCGCTAAGGACTAAGTGCGGAAACCAGACCACAATAGGTGTGAACATAGAATTAATAAAAGTCTGGTACGTCCTCCCGCTGCGCCCGCTAGACAAATCAATGGACGATTTCCCATCTAAAAAAAAGGGTGGAGCGTGAGGGCGTATCAGACTTGTAGCCTAGAACCTGTGTTCCTTCAGTTGCCCTACGGTACCTCTTTAAAAATTCCCGTGGCAGCACTCGGGAGGGTTAAGAACAGCTTATTGTATTTTACCTGAGGTTGCTCGGCCGCCATTCTGCACATGTCTTCAGGGTCTAACTCGACGGGGTCATATCTTAGCTTAGCCTTAGCGACGGCCTTTAAACCCTGTGACCCCACTGGTAAGTACGAATCTCGTTTTACCCAACTGGAAAAGTAATATGATGAATTCAATTACTTAATGAATAAAAAAAATATTTATATGGCAGAGGGTCTGCAATAAACTTTGTACTAAAAAAAACTTTTAAAATTTATGCTGTTTTCATATAAACTATTTTTTTATGGTTCCTTAAACATTGAAGAAATGTATTGGATTGACCTTTTCAAAATAATACTGAAGTTCTCGTATTAATTTTTTAACATACTCGATGGCGTTACTGACTCTTTACACGAGCTGAAAACGTTCGCAAATAGTATGGAAAAAAAAGGTTTTCCATTTTTGACAACAGATGGCGCTTATTCAATTCTAGTACAAAATGACGTTTACTATAACGCGATTGAGTATGTTTGAAAAATACCCCTGAGAACCTGATGTGGAATAGGGATTGAGTAGCGAGAATTCAAAGAAACAGGGGTTTTTTTTTTTATTGGGTGGGAAAATCATCCTTATGACATCCCCGCTCTTGGGCGGAGCGGGAGATAGTGTCAGACTCTTACTGACTAAAAACCCACTCCTGTTCCTTCGTTGCCTTCGTCCCAGGGCCCCGGGTTCCGCTTCAGAAAAAGCTGATACTATTTTTTTCATCAAATACGACATAACCTACCATAAACAGTCCATATGCATAGCAGGTCGGCACGCGTACGTGCCGTCCCTGGCGGCGATCTTGCTGAACCCTATCTCCTGCTTCATGTCCAGCCCGAGCACGGCCGCGCGTGCCTCCACGAACGGCCAGTCGAAAAAGTCACCTTACAATAAGAAAGGCCAGTTAGTAGTGGCAGTGGGTGGTGCGGTATTGATGGTAGTGGTGTGGTAGTGGCTTGTTGTCTACACTAATATTTGTTTGTTTATTTTTTGTTTGTGGGAGGTAATCTCTGAAAGTACTGTGGGGCTCCCATACAACAAACATGTTTTTTGCCAGTTTTTACTACCGATCATACGGAACCCTTCGGCTGCGAGTGTGACACGCACTTGGCCGGTTTTTTACAAACAACATCCCTATGTCCTTCCGGAGCTATAAGATCCTGGTGTCTAGGTGTAGCTGTTTTTTCTAGAGTTAATAAGTTAATCTTGGTTAAAATAAATAAATCCCGCAGTGAGAGTTTGAAGCTGTTACTTGCATGTTAGGGGCCGTTCAAGTATTACGTAAGCAGATTTTATGCAAATATTAACCCCCCCTCCCCCTCGTCAGCAAAAGTAAGCAAAGCCCTCATCCCCCCCCCCATGCTTGGTGGTACTTTTTTAATAATTGTAATGTGAGTGTGTAGCTATGGCTATAATGGCTAATTTTAATTTACCGCAGAGTACTCCCTGTATTATTTTAAGTTCTCTATGATCCATCCTAAGGTGGTCTGGAAGACATCGCTTTTAGCGATAAGACCACCATTGTACCCATAGATTTCAGTTAATGTATAAGTTGTGTTACTTTTATAGTGTACAATAAAGTTTATTCTATTCTATTTTAATTTCAGAGTTCAGAGCCATCTAGCGAGAATGGCCACGCTCAGGCTTTCACTTGAATGAAGAGGCAGCAAGTACTTTTCAAACTCACCATTGTATGTTACGAAAATGTGAGGTTTGACATCCATAATGTGGTCGAAGAACTTTTGTATCAAGGCCAGCTCGTTTTCTTCATTGAACACTATGAACATCCTGAAATCATGCAAAGATAATATTATTGTAATAAATATATATATTTTATACATAAATTACTATAAACAAACAGAATACTAGTTGTAGAAACAATACCAAAATTAATAGGAAGTTGAAAGTTACACAAATAGTAACCAAGTATATAATAAAAGTTGTCATTATTAGTTTTTCAAAATCACCCTAAAAACACGATTTAAGGGGTGTTCAAGTTTTTATGAAGACTTTCTTGCGAACATAGTCTCTGGCAAAGTTCTAGGTTACTAATAATAACTAAACATTCCTTGTTTGTCGATCTTACTACAGTATATTAGTACGATATCAAAATCCTTAGCGTAGTTTAGAAGAGGTAAGTTTAGAAACAGACCGACAGACAGTGACTTTGTTTTTAACTGCTTAGAGAGTAGTCAAAGATCAAAGTCTTTAGAGATTTGTCGGATTTGGAAGCGGACGCAAAAGCGTCAAATGAAATACTACTAAAAGTGATCAAAAGCTTGGATGAGTATAAATGAATAGCAAACTCACAACATGCCAAACATTAAACATTAAAATCAGTAAAAGAGTATTGGACAGAAGGTACAGGGGGAAGGGAGGTTGTTCATACCTCCGATATAAGTTCAAATTTGTCATTTTTCATCAAATCATTCGGATTTTGCTATCAATCGGCAGCTCCGAACTTTCAGAATCAATCTTCCGTACGTAAAAAGTCCGGATTTCTAGATTCTGAACCGATATGTTCAGAATCTAGAAATCCGGACTTTTTACGTGGGTTATCATTTAATAAGTTTTCCCACTCTGGGTGGGGTGGGAGTATCAGACTTTTACTGACTAAAACCCAATGTTCCTTCAGTCGCCCTTTACTGCGAGATCTGCGGTGACTCCTTCGAACAATCCGCAGCCCTGACAGGCGTCGGCCCTTACTGGGCCCATTAATTTTGCTGACATCTCTTTGGGGCAGAAATCAGAACCTAAGTTTTATTAACAGACTCAACATCTTACTTACCCCTCAAATTCTGGTTTGGGTGTATACTCGAAATCCTCAACATCCACAGATATAATCTCTCTATTAGTGATTAAGTAGCCCTGCCCATCAATCATGTATGATATCATCATTATTTGATCAGTCTGCGAGTCTGGAAATTTCAGTGGGAGTTTCGTGGTCTCTATGTCAAAGGCGAACACTATTGGGTCCGGTCTTTCTATAATATCGTCTCTTTTTGTGAATATTGGTATCTCTGTCCCTCGGCTTTTGACTGTGTACCACGTACCACAGAATATTTGCAAATCTGTCGATACTCGGACATGGTAAGGGACGTCATGTTCTCTGAAAATATTCATTTTATATGCATGTGGAAAATACTTCATTTAACATAAATAAAGGATTTAGGGGGAGTGAGAAAAATATGTGCTTACAAAGCACAAATATTTATCAGCAAAAATTAAAAAATCTTTATAAATAAAAATTATAAAACATTTTCTAGTTGGTTCTGATAAAAGAAAAAAAAAGTTAATATTCCTGACTACACATAGAAACAAAGCTATTTTACTTGTTACACCAGTTCTGCTATGATTGTATGAGGGGTACCATTCCATATCACCAGAGTTCATTATCAGATCATGACAATATTACTACAGTAGTGTACGGTTCTGTAGTAATATTATAGTGACTTTTTCAAATAAAAAAATTGCTTCTTCTTGAAGTTGGTTAAAAATAAACAAGATCTGCATTAAAATGTAGACACTTAACCCGCCGATTGTGACACCCTATTAATTTTAAGTATCTATATATTGTAACTTTATTTTTGGTGTACAATAAAGAGTATATATCTATGTATCTAGCTACTAAAAATGCATCCAAATAAGAATAGGATCGATTGCCATGTTGTGACGTCACGCCATACTGTCAAATCGAAGAATTATTATGGTGAGCAAGGCAAGAAATTTTTAAAATTTAATTTATTTACGAACTGTGAACAAAAAAGTTTAATCAGAATCCAGTTCTTCAATTTTGCTCATCTCTGAGTTCTTCAATTTTGCCCAATTTCTTGCGATTTGACGTCACAACATGGCAATCGATCCTATTCTGATTAGGAACGCATTATAATACATTTGATGGGATTTCTTTTTTTTAACTTATTTATAATAAGAACACCAACAGCACAGTCACTTACACACCTGATATCAAGAATATTCTCCATATGATCTGTAGTTTTCTTAGCATGTTCAATAGCAGCCGCACTGGTTAATGCATTGGTCAACATTTCAGCATAAATCTGATCTTTTTTCTCCCTCTCTTTATTTTTATTGACAGCAGTCAGTATTTCCCTCCGTACTTTCATCATTTCATTTTGTGACATGAATGAAAGCTTTATGTATCGCTGTTTTAAACCAGATAAGTGGTTCAGCTGAGAAAGAAGTATGTGATAGTGTTAGGACCTGGCCAATTTGTAATTACAATGTCTTAAAAAAAAGGGTTACTACTTTATTTTATTCTAATAATATTAACTAATTTCCCCATTATGTCCCACAGGCCACCCACAGCCACTTCTTATGTGTATTTGTTTTCTTCTAATTTGTATAATTCTCTATTTTTTTTTATAAACTTGTGGGTGTCAAGAAATAAATAATTATTATTACTGCCGGACAAAGGCCTCTCTCCCTTTTTCACACATATCTATCTTCAGCCATTGCATTCTTGTCCCTCCGGTAAGAGTTAAATTAGCCACCTATCCTTAGTGACATTTGTCTTTGAATTTTCAAGGGATAAATTGAGAAATTATATTTAGATTTTTTTTTGTTTTTTTTTTTTCACTGTTAGTTATTATATTTTTTATCTTAAGTGTTTACATGTTGTTTCTACATTGTCAGTATTTGTGTACGTGTGCCAAATAAAATATTTTTCTTTCTTTTTATTTCCATATTTCCAGATAGTCATTTTATAAATTAAACTTATAGTTACACTTAATTTTTTTTTTCATCATTTTACACTTTAAGAGGTCGTAGGTAGATTGATAATTCAATGAAAGTTCTTACCAAATCTAAATCCTCCTTCTCAATAACAGTTATCTTGTGTATGGTGCCAGCAAACCTCTTAGATAAGAACTGTATGACCTCCTGCTCGCACTCTTTACGTGCCAGTATCAGGAAGTATGGCTGGAAGGTCAGGGACACTTTGAACCGGGAGCCATCCATTTCTATGAAGTAGTAGTCCATGGCAGCCACTAGCCTTTTGTCCTCGTCTAATATTTCAGCCTAAAATTGAAAAATGATTCAAAAGAGATCTATAGCAGAAGAACTATCAAGACTTTTCTTTTTCCTCAAGGCATTTCATGTCACCATTTGATTTTAATTTCCCAATCATGGAAATCCTCACATGTTCCTCAGTAACGGACATTGGTGTTTGCATGATATTTGACAAGTAAAATCTTATTAAAGTTATGTAGATGCAAAGTAAAATGTAGAAATGTAGATTAAGTTTTTTATGAGACAATAAAAGTTTTATATATTTACTAGCTTTTGCCCACAACTGCACCCAGGTAATGGTCATGCTATAACTTAAGAATGGCTGGACCAATTTTAATCATTCTTTTTTGTTTTGTTCACCAGCAAACAGGGAAGTTTGTAGGGTGGGCAGGTAGGTAGGGTAAGTAGGTAGGTAGGGTAAGTAGGTAGGTAGGTAGGGTAAGTAGGTAGGTAGGTAGAGTAAGTAGGTGAGTAGGCAGGTAGGTAGGGTAAGTAGGTAGGTAGGTAGGGTAAGTAGGTAGGTAGGTAGGGTAAGCAGATAGGTAGGTAGGGTAAGCAGGTAGGTAGGAAGGGTAAGAAGGTAGTTAGGTAGGGTAAGTAGGTAGGTAGGGTAAGTAGGCAGGTAGGTAGGTTAAGTAGGTAGGTGGGTAGTGTAGAGTAAGGTTTTTTATTGGTATTTGGGGAAACAAAATCGAAGCCAGTTAGAAAGGTCTTCCTTGGGCTTCAGGCTTACTCCTTTCAAAATCGGTTCAGTAGTTTAAAAGTGTAACTTATATATTTTCACATGTCCGTATGCTTTTGTTTATTTCATATTCAAGAAAAAGCACAAAAGCGGAACTAAATACCTTACTCATTCTCTATCTGTCAACCTTGGGATGGTAGAAACAAAACAGCAGGAGCATAAAAAAGCATTATTTGGAAAACGGGATATGCTCTTAAAATATATCATTATCATTTTGTAGTACATATTTTGAAATATGGTTAATACTTGAAACATAAGAAAACATAAATAAACAGTAACCACTTACAGTATGCATGTTTATCAAGTAGCCCGTACGTTCTTTGACGTCTCGTACTCTGTCGAATCCATACTTTGAATCAATTCTATCGTTCTCCAGGGCCACACGGATACGGGATTCTGAAGATTCCTCCCTATAATAGAAAACGAATGTAAAAGTAACCTGTTAGTTGATCTTAGCCTGCAATTTGGATTATATATCAGAAAGAGCTTATTCCTACTAACCTTGGCCCGGTAGACGACCCAGGGTCTCTTCTGCTGGAATCATCTCTATCTGACCTGTACTTTCCAGTGTTTTGTAGAACCATGCTTTGTAGTAAATATTTTTAAATTAATTTACGATTAACCAAAGCTAACAGAAACTCATTTGACAGTTATCCAGCTGCTGTCGCTGTCATAATTTCGCGCCATTTCTCGTAAACAACAAAAAATAATTTGGTTGCGTTCAAATATTAGATAAAATATTTTTCGACGACGCCAACAGTGTTGCCAGTGAATATCCCCACAGCAAAACGTCATCGATAAGATAACGCATCTAGTAATTGAACGCGGGGTGCGTTCAAACATATTTGATACTATCATGAGCTTTTTATATTATAAAATACTGTCTATTAAAATACACATCTCCATGATTCGCATTAAAAAGATTAAATATACATTTTTATTCTCATTGTGAGATGCATTATTAAAAAAACTCACGACGAAAGAAATCCTATTTTATTTTATTTTATTTTTATTTTTATAAAAAAGGAACAGCAAACAGCTACAATATAAAACTTAGGTACTACAGGTATATAAAACATATAAACAATATTGTAGCCCACAGCGCTGCTCACAGATTAACTGTGGGATACTTAAGTAAAATCACTAGGATGACTTATTTAAATTTACATAACTATCCGGCATGATTCAAAACAAATACAAAGAGAAATAAATAAAACAAACTTAAATAAGTGGAGAGAGAGAGAAAAAAGAAGAAGAAAATAAAAATATTTACGAAAGCTCCTTAAGAATGAGACCTTTGAACTTACACGGTGAACATGCAAAAATATCTATATGTTCAAAAGTCTCATTGTAGGCATCAACCATTCTGCGAATAGGCGACCGCAAACCAGAATTGGACTTGCAAGGGCCCACTGAAAATAATTTACCAGCGCGCACCTTTCGCCTATGGACTGTCCTAGGAACTACATAACTTAACATGTTAGATAAATCTATGCAGTCAAATTTATTTCTAACAATATTATACAAATTCATAGCCTCCAAATATTGTCGTCTATTTTCAAGCGTCGGCAGCTTGTACTTGGTAAGCAAATTTTCATAAGATAAATAATATCCGTGACATCTATAATGCATAGCACGCAGGAATTTGTACTGAACACGCTCAATAATTTCATTGTACTTCTTGTAATATGGACTCCAGACGGACACGGCATACTCCAACTGAGAGCGCACTAGGGACTTATACAAGTAGATGTAAGAAGACGCTTTTTTAAAATCAGTTGTAGAACGCATTACAAATCCGTAAAGTTGATATGCTTTGTTGACAATTTTCCCTATGTGTAGGTCTAAGCAAAGTTTGGAATCAAGGACAACACCGAGATCACGAATAGAGTCCACTTTAAGCAAAGGGGCATCGCACAGTGTATATGTGTGTTTAATTACAATTTTATTTTTAGTGAAATTTATAAAGTTACATTTAGGTAGACTTAGTTGCAATTTATTTTCCTGGCAATAGGAGGTTAGTCGGTCCAAGTCTTGTTGAAGAAGAAGGCAATCATCTGATCGTTGTATGGTCCTGTAAACCTTAAGGTCATCGGCATATAAAAGAAACTTAGTATTTTTAAAGCATTGACTGATGTCGTTTATATATAGAATAAATAAGAGAGGACCAAGAATTGAGCCTTGAGGGACTCCAGAGGTCACCTGTGCTATGTTTGATTGATGACCATTGATAACAACCCTCTGACTCCGATTGGTAATATAAGAAGCAAACCATCTCAGAAGATTGCCACGAATTCCGTTGAACGAAATTTTGTTGAGGAGTATTTCATGATCTACCTTGTCGAAAGCCTTACAGAAGTCGGTATAAACTGCATCAACTTGTACACGGTTGTCAACGCTATCAAACAAAAAACTTGAAAACAGTAAAAGATTAGTATTAGTCGATCGCCTTTTGACAAAGCCGTGCTGTTGCTGTATAATGATATTGTGAAGTACAGGATAAATCTCGTTATGAACTAACCTCTCAAAGAGTTTCGACAAGACAGACAGAATGGAAATTGGACGATAATGTTCAACGTTGCGCTTAGAACCACTTTTATGAATGGGTATAATATACGCGTGCTTCCATTGCTTAGGTACAACTCCCTCAGAAATACATTTATTATAAATAATAAATAGAGGCTTACAGATGGTAGTTGCGGTATTCTTAAGGAAGTGAGGTGTAAGTCCGTCAGGTCCGGGGCCCTTCGCTAGGTCTAGAGATTTAAGCTCCTTCAATATTTTAACTTCACTAAAAGAAAGGTCACAAATTGAGACATCGTGTAGTGCATTATAACCATGTGGAGGTTGCCATTGTGACAGTAAAGGGGACGCAGGTTCATATACAGAATTGAAAAAGTCAGAAAACATGTTGCAGGCCATACTTGGATCATTTGTTTCAGTATTTTTGTATTGAAGCTTAGCTGGTATTCCAGGTTTGTCTTTCCGGTTAGAAACGTATGTCCAGAAATGCTTTATGTTTTTAGTCAGATTATCCTCTACAGACCTTATGTACGAGATGAAGCACTTATGACATAAGTTCCTAAATTGTTTTCTATAGTTGGCAAATGATTCATAATCAGAAATACTTCCATACTTCTTCCACTTAACCCATGCCTTTTGCTTCTTCTTAGAAATGGTTATAATAGCTCGAGAGAACCATATCGGATAGCTAACTGGCTGAGGACGGGCAATGGGGGTGTCTTGTTTAATGATAACATCCAACTCATTGTAGAATTTAACCACCGCTTCTTCAGAATCTAAGGGACAAAGCAGTTCAGACCAGTTCATTTGCTGTATATTATGATTAATGTTATCAAAGTTGGCTTTATAAAAATTATATTTGAGAAGAGGAGTCTTTGTCATGGGAGTAATTTTGACGTTTAAACAGGTATCACAAATCAACGCAGGATGGTATGAGTCAACAGGTAGCAACGTAGTTAAGGTAGAGGAAATATAGCAAGGATTGTTGGAAATGATGAGGTCAAGTATTTTTCCTTTATCATTAGCCACGCTATTAAATTGAAAGGCGCCAAGAAGTGACATTAGATTGTTCAGATTTACACAGTCCGAAGGGGCTCCAGGATGTAATGTAGTAGTTTTTGAAGTATGTGTAAGTGGGGATGCCATCCAGTTAGCTTCAGGCAGATTATAGTCACCAACAACATAGAAATTATCGACACTAGGATGGCTTAAAACTTCTTGTAGCAATTCAAAGTGTTTACTATATACTAAGGAGGATGTCTTAGGTGGTATGTAGGCGGCACTCACAATGTGTCGTTTGGTGTTAACAGTGCTAGGCAACTCAACCATTATGTGCTCAATATGATTGTGTGAGAGATCACTATGCTGAGTCAGTGAGAGACCTAACTCCGAAGGTTTTAAAGTGCGTAAAATCGCAATCAATACACCTCCGCCGTCCTGTTTATTAGTGGCAGTACGATCGCGATCGCATCGGTGTACACTATAACGCTGGTCTATGAACTCACTGTCGTAAATTTCAGGTATAAGCCAAGTTTCAGTCAATATTATAACTTCATATGTATTCATAAGTATATTCGTGAGTAAATGGTATAATTTGGTGCGAATACCCCTGCAATTCTGGTAGTATATCGTGATGTTTTTATTAGACATTGATAATATTAAAATCTAAATGTGTATTTATTATGTGAGTGTGTTCAGGTAACAAGTTTATGGTAAATATTACAAACAGAATAGATGAGATTAAATTAATAATATTTGAAGTTACATGACCGCTCCGGTAACAACGCATTGAAAAATAGACAGCAACATATTTATCAGCCGAAATAAATTTGCAATTTATTAAGTTTGAAGCCATGAAATTAAAGAATACTGACGGTTTATGTACAATACAATAATCACTAATAAAATTGATGATTGACTATGAATAAGGAAACCTAATGATGAGTGAGGTTTCCCCGTTTACACAACGTCTACTGGTCCCACGTGTAAACGGGGCATAATCTTTATGAAACAAATCGAACGAACCCCAAATTTTTTAAAGCTGTCAAACTGTCAAACACTAGAAATGTCAAACAAGCGTGAAAGTCGTACTACCGCTGTGAAAATTGTTTCCCTTGTTTTTATCGTATAAATCAGTTTAATTATTGAGATTATTAAAAATGGATAGATCTTACGATATTAGCTTTAGTAGTTATGAAGATCTATCCTCAAATTATTCGACCAGGAAAGGGGACATAAGCATCAGCGAGCAACTATCGGGTTTTGCTAGGTTACGGGTATCTGCTTTAACAAAAGCCGCTGAAATGAGTCCTCTGGTGAAAGAAGTGACTATAGGACCTAACAGTCCTATAAAGAAAGATGAGGTAAAGGAACCAGTGACAATTATCCAAGAAGACAACGATGACGAAAACTTGATAGAAGACAAACTTCGTGAGGACCTCCGTTACACCCTCATCATGAAAGAGTGTGAAAACAAACTCCAAGAATCATCACAGGAGCTGTTCAAAAATTTGGTTGAAAACATGATATCCAAGCGCGCCGAGTTCATTACAAAGTTTTGGACACGACAAAGTGAAGAATGTAACAGGCGAGCATTAGAGTTCAAGGCACGTAAACTTAACATGCTGAAAGAATTACAGGAAAATGACAATTTATCTGTTTTGAAAAGGGCTCGTCTAGATGAACAGAATTGCCAAGTCATCAACACACAAACAATAGAAAATATGAACAGAATACTAGAAGAACAAAATAGAGCTACAGCTAGGTTTACTGCCATTACAGACAGCCACTACAAAATCTGGATATGTTACAGTGAAATAACAAACATCTTGAACACTGAACCACTTGCTAAAGCCATCTTTGATAAATATTCTACAGTAATAAATACTGTTTTAGGAAATATAGATCATATTATGGAGATAAGTAAAACTGAAGGTGTCACAGATAAAGATGTAAAGCAAGCAGAAGTTCTAGTCTTGAATATTGAAAATATCAAAAGAAAAATCATAGAAAACATAGACACAATTAAAAAAGAAGAAAACTTGAAAAAACAAAAGGAAGAAGAAGAATCAATAAAAAAGAGAGACCAAGAAAGAGAAGCACAAGAACTAAAGGCAGCTCAAATAGCTGCAGCTGCTGAAGCAGAGAAAACTAGATTATTACAACAACCTAAGAAGACTCAACCGGTATTTTATTCAGCTGAAAATTACAATTACTATGAAAACCTTAAGAATTACCTGGAGCAGTATGAGGCTCAGTATGCACAATTATTACAAGATGTTAATTTAAAGAAATTCAGATTTGACTGTCAAAAAGCAGTCAATACACCAGTGAATGCATTGTCATCAGTGAGTGCATCGCACATGAGGGACAAATATGACAAACTTTCAAAGTTACTAAAAGGGGAAAGAGTACAAGTGCTAGACATTTATGTGACAGCAACACAACATCCACAAGGATTATTTTATTGCACAGCATTACTAGCAAAGAAAATTGTGAGACAAGGGGATCTATTAGTGTCAAGTAGCACGGAAGCTGCATATCCTCTAGCTGCTGTTACTGCAGCTCTATGGGCACAATTCCCTCACTTAGGAAAACTAGTTGAAGCTAACTTCCACAGATATTGTCCTTATTTAGTACCAATGTTCCTACCTCAAAAAGAAGGACAATCTGACAAAGAGTTTTATATGTCAAGAGGCTACACATACAATGATGAAGGAGTTGTAGAAAAACAGGACAAGTTTCTGAAGAGGATGTCGGGCATATTCAGGTTGCGATGTGCCATATGGATAGCTTCAATGCCCAAGTTCATGAACACAACAAATCCTCATGGTTTGCGATTTGGATGGCAATGGCTTGCATCGTTTTTGAATTTGAAACCTGAACCTGATATTTCTGCAACATTGGTGCACGATTTTTTCATAATGTGTGGATCAGAGTATGACAAACACTATGGTAGACAATTTAGAAAAATACTAGAATTAACAAGTAACCAGTATCTTAAAGTACTGGAAAATATTGATGAAGGTGGACCCAAGACCAGATTAGAAGTTTATTTGCAGACTGTACTAAAATCAAATTTAGTACCTGCTCCCCCAGCTTCTTCACAAATAAATTGGTGATATCCAAACTGTGGTTATATCAAGTAAGCTCTATTGCAATGAATTTGTGCGACTACAGACATTTTATTTGAAATGAAATGTATAAGCTGATTAATATTATAATAATAATTGTAAGATGATTATGCTTGTGATTGTGAATATTTTTAAGACTCAAATTAGGTAATATTACATGTAACTGCAGTACATACAGTGATGACTTTGTTTAGATTTTTAATAAAATAATATTGATTATAACTGTTTTTATTTTATTTAAAGCAATAACTACACTCTGATTCAGGAATTTTCTGAAGCTCTGTAACCGTAACCGAAACTATCCATAATAAAAAGTATCCGTATCGGAAACTGATGTGTCGAAATTGGAGTCAATCTAATTCTTGACGGCAACAAACTTGATGGTATTACGGAAACAACATTCTTAGGTTTAACCATCGATTTTAAACTGCAGTGGGGCGCTCATATTAGAGCTCTTTCAGGTAGACTGAGCTCGGCCGCATATGCAGTAAGAAAAATAAGGCAACTGACCGATATAGCCACAGCTAAGTTAGTTTATTATGCTTATTTCCACAGTATTATGTCTTATGGCATTTTACTGTGGGGATCTGCAGCTGATGCACAGTCAATTTTCATATTGCAAAAGAGAGCAATCCGGGCTATTTATAAAATGGGTCCTCGCGAGTCCCTTAGAAATAAATTCGAAGAAATCGATATACTGACTTTGCCTTCTCTTTATATCTTAGAAAGTATTATGTATGTTCGTAAAAACCTAGGACTCTTCAAAATTAGAAGCGATTATCTATACATATAATAAAACAGTAAAATTCTTTTGTGATGGTATTAATTGGCGCAAAAACTACTGAACCGATCCTGTTCAAATTTTGCATACACAATCCTTATAGGTCAGGGCAACTGATAGGCTATAAACTATCACGCTATTTGCTATGTGGGGTGAACAATAATCCAAAATGTAGGTATTGAACGACATTTGCCGCGAGTTCAATTCCCAGCTACAGTTAAAAATTTTGACATTATTTTGTCTTATTTTTTTGTATTAAAATAACTTTTACCATTTTTTCAAAATAAAATTGACATTTCTATTCGATATCTTCTAAATATTTTGAAAAAACTAATCAAAACACATAATAAAATCAAAGCGACGAGTAAAATCACGTACTATTTATTTATTTATTTATTTAAACTTCATGCAACACAAAGATACAAAGGCGGACTTAATGCCTTAGGCATTCTCTACCAGTCAACCAAGGGTAGTGAAGAGAAAACATGGTAGGTGCATAAAAAAAAGAAAAGATTAATAGGAAAACAAGGGATCAAATGTATATGTATATATATATATATATATATATATATTTAAAAAAAAATAAACATACATAAATATTTAATATAATACATAAATATATATTATTATATAAGGAAAAATGAAAGGATTTTTGAGACTACTTCGCTATTTGTGTAGAAAATGAAGCCGCAACTTCCGCTTAAATGCATATTGACTGGAGGCCGTCCTGATGTCAAGAGGAAGCGCATTCCACAGAAGTATGGACTGTATATAAAAGGAAGAATGAACAAATTCAGAAGTATGAGAAGGACAAAGCAGTAGAAGATTGTTAGAAGAACGCAGATTCTTAGCATGGGAAGAACATAGATATTGAAAGTGTGATATAAGATAAGAAGGTGGGGAGGGAGAGTTGAGCAGAGAGTAAAGTGTTGTCAGTGCGCGCAAACGCCTTCTCTGGCGAATGGGCATCCATTTAAGCTCTGATCTGTAACTAGATATATGGTCATATTTTCTTAAGTTAAATATGTACCGGATACAGTTGTTGAGGAGCCTGTCGAGCTTGTCTAGCAACACCGCATTCAGGTCAAAGTAGCACACGTCACCATAGTCGATTATAGGAAAAATTAAAGTCTGCACAAGCATTGTCTTCGTCTTCGCAGGCAAAAAGTTCCTCAGACGATACAGATACCGCAAAGTCCCGTTGACTCTTTGGCAGACACTTGAAACTTGACTTTGCCAGCCAAGCGTCGAGTCAAGATGCAAACCGAGATCTTTAACGCTAGGACTGATGGGGATGACGGCACCATTAAAAACAATTGGAGGAAGAGAGTTAACCACCACTTTACCCATCATACGCGAGCTACCAACAATAATAGCCTGACACTTTGAGGGGTTTACGGACACCCCAAATCTATCAGACCAATCCCTGATAGCATCCAAATCTCGGTTTACATCCTCTATAGCGTCAGACAAACTCTCTACCCGCGCAGCCGCATATAATTGTAGATCATCGGCATATAGATGATACGAACACCGAAGACAGAGAGTTATAAAATTTATGAAGATGGAGAATAGCAAAGGAGAAAGAATACCGCCTTGTGGGACACCAGAGTCCAAATCACGCCAACTCGACGAATTCTCGTCAACGCGAACCGACTGCTGACGTCCCCGAAGATAAGAAGAGAACCATGCCAGCGCCTCAGACGAAACCATAAGATGGGAAAGGATAGATAGAAGAATATCGTGACTGACAGCATTAAAGGCATTTGAGAAATCAATTAAAACCAAAACAGTAACCTTGGTATCCTCCATGGCTTCTCTAATGTCACCAGTCACTTTAAGGAGAGCAGAGGAGGTACTATGACCAGGCCTGAATCCGGATTGAAATGAGTTAACAAGGTTGTTACGGTAAACAAATCCTGAAAACTGTTTATGAACACAGGCCTCAAGTACTTTGGACAGGAAAGGAAGAATAGAAATTGGGCGAAAATGGTTAGGTAGGGAGGGATTAGAGATTTTAGGAAGAGGACGCACGTAAGCCATACGCCACAGGGATGGGAATTGACCGGAATCAAGGGAAAAATTAATTATGTGGGTAATCGGAGGAAGAAGAAAGTCAAGGATTAAGGTAATCATATAACGACTGATGTCGTCATAGCCCACAGCCTTGGACTTAATGGATAGGATAATCTTTTTGATATCGTCCAAGGTGGCCGGGGAAAAATGGAACGGTTCAATGATAGGACTTGGTAGGCCAGTAATGAAATCAACCGTCTGAGAAAGCATTTGCGAATCCAAATGACAGGTGGTAGTAAAGTGACGGTTGATATCATCCAGAGCGATTGTCTTAGGAAAATCCACATGACGAGGTCTGCCGATACCGAGAGTTCCGAGGAATTTCCAGATATCAGCAGGAGAAGAAGAAGATATGTTTTCGAGAATATGGCGGCGTTTAGCGTTACGTATCATCTGATTACACCGATTTCTTGCAGTCCTGAAAAGGTCTCTATTTCCGACACTGCGATCCTTTTTAAATTTTCGAAAGGCACGATCCCTGCGCCTCATCGCCATACGAATTCCTGTCGTCATCCAAGGGGCGGGTGGACGCTTAAGCTTCACCCTCTTGACAGGAGCGTGTCTATCATAGAGTGCAAGGACCGTCTGATTAAAAATATGCAGCTTATCGTCAACAGATGTTGCCATCGCAAGGTGTTCCCAATCGAGTTGCGACGCATCCTGGCGAAGTTTCTCAACATCCATGCGAGCAAAACAACGCATGCGCAAGACCTTAGGGGGAATTTTAGGTGGTTTTAGGGTATATGAGAGGAAAATTAGGTCATGATGGGAAAAACCAGGTGCTGGGAACTGGCCGTGAGAAAAAGCAAGGCAAACTATAATATTACATTATTCCATTTAGCTGCAAATTTAACTTCTAAAACGAAAATCATCACGCTATCATCGTTAGGGAGCCAACCAGTCAATTATGACGTTTATATAAGAACGTCTATTTTACAGTTTATTCATCGAAGACCGCAGCACAGTGGTTTCGTAACTAGACTTTCATGTAATGTGAAGGTGGTTCAAATCCCATACGGCTCTCTGAGGAGAAATTTTTGTTCTATTTTGTCATCGTGATTTTTTTTTACATATATTTGCATGCTTACAATATTTTTTTTTTATAAATCTACGTATATAATATATCTGTAGAAATTTTTAGTGAAGTGCGTATTATTAATTTGAGAAATCGATTTAGATAACTTTTATACATTTAAATTGTGTGGAACTTGATAATTATCTTACTTAGGCTTTGTTTTATCGCAATGAAACAAAGCATATGAAAGACAAACGGTATGAAATCAAAGTTTTCGAGAAGTAAAATATGACACCATAAGCAATTCAGATACTCGCAACGCCATCTAAAGACTCAAAGTAGAAATAATGATGACAATGACGGTTGAACTTCATATTAAATTTTATAGATGGCATTGCGTAGTTTACGTAATTTTCTGAGTGGCAGAAGAATGGCCATCGCCCACGTTTACAGTTATGGTTAAACTGGTGTAAGACGGAGGCATTTTTAACAATCCTACTGCTTATTTTTATTATTTTTTTCCCATTATTGTAGCAAGCTAATTGACCGTGATTATTCAAGGGATACCATCCAAAGACGATAAAAGTAAATACCTATATGTATTTAATTATTCACTTTAAAATAACACGGCCACATTTTCGGAAGGGGTTACAGGGTACCTTGCGTAGGATGGTCCCCAGGTGGACCGATGACCTGGTGAGGGTCGCGGGAATCCGATGGATGAGAGACTCACAGGACCGGTCATTATAGCGACACTTGGGGAGGTTTATGTCCAGCAGTGGACTGAAATGAAACAGTCTTTCGGCTGAAATAATAATGATGATGATGGCACCTTTTTCTTTTTTTAAGGGTGGAAATCATCCAATGACTTCTCCCGCTCTGGTTGGAGCGTGAGGAAGTGTCAATCTTTTACTGACTAAAACTACACCTGTGTCTATCACTACGCGCTGTTGAGGATTGGGCTCGATCCGGTCAACTACAGGACGGCTAGCTACCCATTGCTCGACGTCCGGAAGCCCGCGTCTACCGTGATTGGTAGTCGGGGTCGGAATCTCGGCTCGGCGTGAGGCCGTTCGTTCCCTAACGCGTGCGGCCTCCGCCTTCGCTAGCATTAAGGCTTTGCAGAAGGAGGCGACCGCCTGCCATTACTCCTCGCTCTGGATTAGAGCCCGGCGCGAGAGGTCACTGACGCCGATTACCTCCACGAGGACACGGCGGTGCTCCGCCCTTGCAGGGCACATCTCCACTGTGTCCTCCGGCATGATGGCGCCTTGCGGATTAATAATGGTGTGTTTTATTATTTACAGTCACTGCTTCATATAAAATGGGATCGAATGTGTTTTTCTGATCACAGTTCGACAACGTATAATGTATCTCAGATTCCTTGCAGCCTTACGTCGATATCTGGACGTTACCTCTTTGCAATGAGTGCTGACCAACACTGGAACAACCCTCTAAGGGAGGCCTCAGGGATAACACTTATCGGCTGCTACATTTGTTAACCGTAATTTCATTGTTTTATGGATAAGCTCAAGACTGTTGTAGGTGTTTCGAACGGTTTCTGTTCTGGGTTCGGTTGAAAGTACCCTGATATTACCATTTTGTGAATCGCCTGGAAGACTCGGTGGGGCATGCGGTGGAGGTCTATCCATCTTGAGTGAACTGCCGTGTCCTCATAGAGGCAATCGGTGTCAGTAATTTCTCGGTTTGGCCATCAATATGCGAGTTCGATTGAACGGGGATACACGCGCACAAGGTTTCGCCGTAGTTCATTCATAAGTTGGAGAGTCTTCATAAGGTAGTTCCCACTATGGAAAAAACATTTGTCTTATATACGGGGATATCAATTAAATACACACCAAAATATCCTAGGTAAATGAACCAGTAATTCTAACGCTTAAAATGATCAAACTGCAATAATCAATGCAAGCATGCTCTCGCAAATTCTTCATAAGTACTGTTGTGGAAGAAGATAGTTGATGATTTATTTATTTAATCCTTTATGCACAAATGACACAGCGGCGGACTTAATGCTTGCCGGATGATGATGGTAGTTTTGGGATTCACTTAAGGCTTTTCACTATCAGTGCACGTTATCCAGCTGAAGGTCGGTGTCCCGATTATGCTCCTTCGTTTACCTCTATCAAAGCTGTCTAACTGCTTAAACTCTTCAGTGAAAAGTTATTGAGGCGAAAATTCTTATGGGAGATAACTCTTTCGATCAATCTTGCAGCCCTAGCAGACATCGGCCCTAGAGCGCCCTATCCATTTGCTGAAATCTCTTTGAGTCGCGCGTAGAATACTACGCGCCGTCTTTTCAGGACTGCTTTGACCAGACGGCCGGACAGCACCACCGCAATCCCGTGTTTGCAATGGCTGGGAGTTGCCTTGCGGCTTTCAACACCCGGAGCGTCGCTTGCAGCAACCGCTGAGGAGTCAGGATGTCCTATCCCTCATCGTTTCAGCCACCTTCTTTGATCGTAGTGCTTCACTGAAGGAGGCTACTGGTTGTCATTTTCTCCACCAATCGCCCCCACAAGGACAAGGCGGCGCCGGCTCTTCGACCAAGCGGGACTGACTTCCACCGTAGGCTCCATCGTATTCTCCGGGCGATTCGCACAATGGTGAGACCCGAGTGTTTCTTCCCGCTGAATTCGACACAGATACCTTCCGAAACACCCACAACCGGTGAGTCCTGCACAAAAAGAGGATGCCGTGACGCCTTTGTAGACACTTCTCAAAGACAGGCATTACCGCTGCGATTTGATTGTGGCGTGCTCACTGTGGCAAGGGGTTAAAATCATACAATGTTTTTTTACTAGAACATAAACCAGAAACATACATATGCCCATGCATACATATGCCTTTTCCCTTGGGGTAGGCAGAAATGACAACTGCTACGACCCATTCATGCTCTTTCTATTCAGTGACGGTCATACATCTGGATCTGGACGAGTACATAACATTTTTCCTGAAGGTAATTTGCGTTTTTAACCGACTTCTAAAAAAGGAGGAGGATCTCAATTCAGATATTTTTACCTTTAACCGTTTTATGTTAAAGTACAATAAATTATTGCGATGCTTTCGGAATGAATTGCAAGCACAGAGTGATTGTACAGTTTTACGAACTTAACGCAGACGAAGTCGCGGGCAACAGCTAGTGTGAAATAAAAATCTTTGACTTTGACTTTGACTTTGAATGGCGGATTTTATATGATACTAGCTGTTGCCCGCGACTTCGTCTGCGTTAAGTTCGTAAAACTGTACAATCACTCTGTGCTTGCAATTCATTCCGAAAGCATCGCAATAATTTATTGTACTTTAACATAAAACGGTTAAAGGTAAAAATATCTGAATTGAGATCCTCCTCCTTTTTTAGAAGTCGGTTAAAAACGCAAATTACCTTCAGGAAAAATGTTATGTACTCGTCCAGATCCAGATGTATGACCGTCACTGAATAGAAAGAGCATGAATGGGTCGTAGCAGTTGTCATTTCTGCCTACCCCAAGGGAAAAGGCATATGTATGCATGGGCATATGTATGTTTCTGGTTTATGTTCTAGTAAAAAAACATTGTATGATTTTAACCCCTTGCCACAGTGAGCACGCCACAATCAAATCGCAGCGGTAATGCCTGTCTTTGAGAAGTGTCTACAAAGGCGTCACGGCATCCTCTTTTTGTGCAGGACTCACCGGTTGTGGGTGTTTCGGAAGGTATCTGTGTCGAATTCAGCGGGAAGAAACACTCGGGTCTCACCATTGTGCGAATCGCCCGGAGAATACGATGGAGCCTACGGTGGAAGTCAGTCCCGCTTGGTCGAAGAGCCGGCGCCGCCTTGTCCTTGTGGGGGCGATTGGTGGAGAAAATGACAACCAGTAGCCTCCTTCAGTGAACCACTACGATCAAAGAAGGTGGCTGAAACGATGAGGGATAGGACATCCTGACTCCTCAGCGGTTGCTGCAAGCGACGCTCCGGGTGTTGAAAGCCGCAAGGCAATTCCCAGCCATTGCAAACACGGGATTGCGGTGGTGCTGTCCGGCCGTCTGGTCAAAGCAGTCCTGAAAAGACGGCGCGTAGTATTCTACGCGCGACTCAAAGAGATTTCAGCAAATGGATAGGGCGCTCTAGGGCCGATGTCTGCTAGGGCTGCAAGATTGATCGAAAGAGTTATCTCCCATAAGAATTTTCGCCTCAATAACTTTTCACTGAAGAGTTTAAGCAGTTAGACAGCTTTGATAGAGGTAAACGAAGGAGCATAATCGGGACACCGACCTTCAGCTGGATAACGTGCACTGATAGTGAAAAGCCTTAAGTGAATCCCAAAACTACCATCATCATCCGGCAAGCATTAAGTCCGCCGCTGTGTCATTTGTGCATAAAGGATTAAATAAATAAATCATCAACTATCTTCTTCCACAACAGTACTTATGAAGAATTTGCGAGAGCATGCTTGCATTGATTATTGCAGTTTGATCATTTTAAGCGTTAGAATTACTGGTTCATTTACCTAGGATATTTTGGTGTGTATTTAATTGATATCCCCGTATATAAGACAAATGTTTTTTCCATAGTGGGAACTACCTTATGAAGACTCTCCAACTTATGAATGAACTACGGCGAAACCTTGTGCGCGTGTATCCCCGTTCAATCGAACTCGCATATTGATGGCCAAACCGAGAAATTACTGACACCGATTGCCTCTATGAGGACACGGCAGTTCACTCAAGATGGATAGACCTCCACCGCATGCCCCACCGAGTCTTCCAGGCGATTCACAAAATGGTAATATCAGGGTACTTTCAACCGAACCCAGAACAGAAACCGTTCGAAACACCTACAACAGTCTTGAGCTTATCCATAAAACAATGAAATTACGGTTAACAAATGTAGCAGCCGATAAGTGTTATCCCTGAGGCCTCCCTTAGAGGGTTGTTCCAGTGTTGGTCAGCACTCATTGCAAAGAGGTAACGTCCAGATATCGACGTAAGGCTGCAAGGAATCTGAGATACATTATACGTTGTCGAACTGTGATCAGAAAAACACATTCGATCCCATTTTATATGAAGCAGTGACTGTAAATAATAAAACACACCATTATTAATCCGCAAGGCGCCATCATGCCGGAGGACACAGTGGAGATGTGCCCTGCAAGGGCGGAGCACCGCCGTGTCCTCGTGGAGGTAATCGGCGTCAGTGACCTCTCGCGCCGGGCTCTAATCCAGAGCGAGGAGTAATGGCAGGCGGTCGCCTCCTTCTGCAAAGCCTTAATGCTAGCGAAGGCGGAGGCCGCACGCGTTAGGGAACGAACGGCCTCACGCCGAGCCGAGATTCCGACCCCGACTACCAATCACGGTAGACGCGGGCTTCCGGACGTCGAGCAATGGGTAGCTAGCCGTCCTGTAGTTGACCGGATCGAGCCCAATCCTCAACAGCGCGTAGTGATAGACACAGGTGTAGTTTTAGTCAGTAAAAGATTGACACTTCCTCACGCTCCAACCAGAGCGGGAGAAGTCATTGGATGATTTCCACCCTTAAAAAAAGAAAAAGGTGCCATCATCATCATTATTATTTCAGCCGAAAGACTGTTTCATTTCAGTCCACTGCTGGACATAAACCTCCCCAAGTGTCGCTATAATGACCGGTCCTGTGAGTCTCTCATCCATCGGATTCCCGCGACCCTCACCAGGTCATCGGTCCACCTGGGGACCATCCTACGCAAGGTACCCTGTAACCCCTTCCGAAAATGTGGCCGTGTTATTTTAAAGTGAATAATTAAATACATATAGGTATTTACTTTTATCGTCTTTGGATGGTATCCCTTGAATAATCACGGTCAATTAGCTTGCTACAATAATGGGAAAAAAATAATAAAAATAAGCAGTAGGATTGTTAAAAATGCCTCCGTCTTACACCAGTTTAACCATAACTGTAAACGTGGGCGATGGCCATTCTTCTGCCACTCAGAAAATTACGTAAACTACGCAATGCCATCTATAAAATTTAATATGAAGTTCAACCGTCATTGTCATCATTATTTCTACTTTGAGTCTTTAGATGGCGTTGCGAGTATCTGA
Source organism: Mythimna vitellina (assembly GCA_949316375.1). Taxonomy (NCBI): domain Eukaryota; kingdom Metazoa; phylum Arthropoda; class Insecta; order Lepidoptera; family Noctuidae; genus Mythimna; species Mythimna vitellina. Next base: position 6,068,812 of record OX438703.1, on the reverse strand, counting down.
ATTGCTTATGGTGTCATATTTTACTTCTCGAAAACTTTGATTTCATACCGTTTGTCTTTCATATGCTTTGTTTCATTGCGATAAAACAAAGCCTAAGTAAGATAATTATCAAGTTCCACACAATTTAAATGTATAAAAGTTATCTAAATCGATTTCTCAAATTAATAATACGCACTTCACTAAAAATTTCTACAGATATATTATATACGTAGATTTATAAAAAAAAAATATTGTAAGCATGCAAATATATGTAAAAAAAAATCACGATGACAAAATAGAACAAAAATTTCTCCTCAGAGAGCCGTATGGGATTTGAACCACCTTCACATTACATGAAAGTCTAGTTACGAAACCACTGTGCTGCGGTCTTCGATGAATAAACTGTAAAATAGACGTTCTTATATAAACGTCATAATTGACTGGTTGGCTCCCTAACGATGATAGCGTGATGATTTTCGTTTTAGAAGTTAAATTTGCAGCTAAATGGAATAATGTAATATTATAGTACGTGATTTTACTCGTCGCTTTGATTTTATTATGTGTTTTGATTAGTTTTTTCAAAATATTTAGAAGATATCGAATAGAAATGTCAATTTTATTTTGAAAAAATGGTAAAAGTTATTTTAATACAAAAAAATAAGACAAAATAATGTCAAAATTTTTAACTGTAGCTGGGAATTGAACTCGCGGCAAATGTCGTTCAATACCTACATTTTGGATTATTGTTCACCCCACATAGCAAATAGCGTGATAGTTTATAGCCTATCAGTTGCCCTGACCTATAAGGATTGTGTATGCAAAATTTGAACAGGATCGGTTCAGTAGTTTTTGCGCCAATTAATACCATCACAAAAGAATTTTACTGTTTTATTATATGTATATAGAAAATACGACAGGTGGACAGGTAGAAATAAAAGTCTTAACTTGCTTTAATTGTAATTATTACAGTTATGATATCGTCCCATTGAAACATGCGCCGCACAAACGGACGACATGGTTCCAGGTAGGCGGCTATCAGAAGTGTTTTTGTGAATTTTATAATTAATAAAAAAAGTAATACAAGGAAATTCTCTTGAATTTTTGATCGATACTACATGCCAGAACTAGCAGCCCTATGGCTTCGACAGAAATTGTAACTAGAGAAATTCTTCTACTCAGGTCTAAAGACCTCATAGAGTACTTAGATCATAAAGATGAAAGTAAATGCTACTGCTGAGCTAGGTCTTGAGTTCGATCACATACTAAGCAGAGAACCATAATACGTATGGTTCGATTCCCAGTTTGGGAAAAGTTTAATATCGTATTTGGGTCAGGATTTTATCAGTAGGTAGTAAGGCATTGTTGTTTTAAAATATAATTAATTTAACTGTCCGAGCGAAGTTTCGTCTTCTTACGCCTTCGGCTAAAAACATCTTCGACTGTATGTTACTGTTACCTACCAAATTCGCGAGTTTTCTACATTTTATTTTAAATACAAAATAATTGTAATCGTAGCTTATTTTACTACCCTCATTGTGGGAAAACTAGTAGGCGCTTGGTAAGGTAAGATCAACAAAACAAATAATGCGGCATGCATTTGGTTTTCACATCGCTGAGAGAGAACCAGTGAAGCAAGCTCAAAAATTTTAGCTCACTACCCGGGAATCGTATACAGAAAAAGGATTCAAGTTGTGGACTAATGCAAAACAATTTGGGTACGACATAATCATGGCGGTAAGTCCCCTCTTTGAGTAGTGGCTGGAGAGACGTCACGGCGTCCTCACCTTCCACATGACACAGGTCCTCACCGGACACGGTAAATTCGGGAGGTTCCTACATCGTATTTAGGAGGAAGAAACGCCCGGTGTCACCACTGTGGGGACCGCTCAGAGGATACGGTGAAGGACCGCCGTGTCCTCGTGTCCTCCTCCCACGCAATCGGTGGCAACGACCCCTCGCACGGGGCCCTGGTTGAGGCTATGGTCTACTACCAGCTACAGTAGACACTGGTTTGCGGACGGCAAGCTATGAATAACTCACCGTCCGGTAGTCCGGTAATCGACCGGACCGAGCCAGGGATAATTCAAAATAAAAGTCATTGGATAATTTCCCACCTTAAAAAAAATGCAAGCCTTAAAGCGATAGAATAAAGAAATAGAATAGAGTAGGGAACAGCGGGGTTTAGAGTAAGTGTATTGAAAATTGTTTTGAGTTTTGGTACCGGTCCACCCTAACAAGCGTAATTTCGCATACTTCATAAGATAGGTTTAATACAAATAATTCTCGATATAGATGAAAATATATTAATACATATCCTATATTATTAATTTACTACAGTATATTTAGATAAAAAATACAGAACAATACGATGTTAAAGGCACAATCAATGTTAGAGGCGTGGTGTTTAGAATAAAATTGTGAATATAGTTTTTGTTAAATTATTTTTATTTACCCTAACAATAATTCCATTAATAGTAATTAGGAAGAATTCATTCAAACCCGTAGAATGATACCGATTCCTACTATACCATTATCAGGATTGGATGGAGCGGATGACAGCTGTCGGATTCATATCTATAATCCGTTTCTCTCATCATAAAGGGCCTATTACACTACGCAATATTCAATACACGATATTCAGTCTTATTTTTTGTTCCGAGTAAGACCGGTCGGTGTATCGATATTTCAAGTTAACAAATATCGATATTTCAATGTATAGATATTTTTTTAACAAGCCTATGATTGCAAATGATGGTCAGTATTTTGTAACAGAGATTTATTTTTTAACAATAATTACTTTATCATGTGTAAAACAATAAAAAGTTAGGTACGAAAGCTGCTACATCGTAATGATCACTAAGTTTGAACAAAAACAAGAAGAGAAAGTTGTTTTCAAACAAAAACAACAATGTTTATGTACGATCTCGGGCTTTTAAGTTAGTATGTAATTATAATCTTGATCATAGTTAATATATTTTACGATAAAATGATTCTATATCTTATGTTTATAGATAATCTTGGAGATATTCAAGGACTCTGCGAAATAAAAAATTGTTAATATGTTAAGAAATTTGGAGAAAAAATCTTTATACTTGAAACTAAATTCTGAGATGAAATATCTTCACTACCGTGCTTAAGAGTGGTACAATACGTTCACGATCGAGTTGATGTAATGAAACGTTTACTTCAGTCTGTTAGGCCTTCAAAGTCTTCAATAGCAGTTAACATGGTAAAAGTGAAGGAAATAGTGACTGAAAATCCTCTTTCATTTGTGAGAGCGATAGTTATTGAACTTTCTCTGTCTCGCTAGTTGATCCGTATCATTTAAAACAATCACTTGCGTATAAATCATGTCGCAGCTCCAAATGACCTGCATTTTCTCTAAAACCTCAATCGCGTATGACCCACTGAGGATGAGTAGATACCGACCCAGAATCATTAAAAAATGTTTCGATAATTGGATTATTCATTGGTCTAAGTATATTATTTCTGAAAGAGCTTACTTTGATGGTGATAAAATAAATTTGAAAGAATAACTAACATTTTGTGTATTAGTTGACCTCTTCCCGGTACTTTCTTGACAGAGTAGTATAATGTAATATACCAATATATAAACCTTTACTCGTTTTTGTATTGTATTGGTCATTCAAGTTAGCCGGTATTGTCCCACTGCTAGACAAAGGCCTCCCTCCACTCTTTCCAACGGTCATAATTCCTTGCTTTCATATTTCAATTCTTAAGGAAGACATCCAGGTCATCATGCTATTTCCTTCGTTGTCTGCCGCGGCCCTGCGTCGCTGTATTAGGGCATCAATCCTGTGTTTTACGGACCCACAATTCGTTAGACACGCGGCAGACATGTCTTGTCCAGTCTTCGGAAAAAGAAGTATTTCAGAACCCCAAATGAACAATTTTAGGAATAACGGGCCGCCTTGTTTGACTTCCTTAAGAATTTCAAACATGAGATCTAATCTCTCCTGCTTGATGGTAGCTGTGCTATGGGTGTATATATTTTGCAGTAGCTGTATTTAATGATGCAACAGAAGTGTCTTAAATCTTAGTAAAGGCAGTAGTGTTAATACTATGAAGAAAACACACATTTTTATTTTTTAAGATTTGTTTATTTAAATTTGTATTTTGCACTTTACTTCCTACAGTACTTGAAATTAAACAGAGGCAAATTATATTTAATATTTAATTTATAAAACTTTTACACCTTTGAGTCTCTTTCGGTGTTCTACATTTATTAAACCACCTTTGCTAAATAATTTCTAACTGGCTACACTTCTGGGAGGAGCTGATAAGTATTGGCGAACTATTGGCAACAGAAGAACAAAACAAACAATAAACATAAGAAAAAAAACAGAAGATTTACGCGCTTACGCTAAACGTCACGAGGTGCGGTGATGAGGCGTTTGTGTACCGCCCCTCCCTTCATGCCTTTTCCGTCGTCTACGGGCCACTCACCCCTGCGCTCCTCCTTGTACTCTTCTATTAAGAGTTCTGTTATAAAGTTTGCAGAACCAGAAACGGAAACGGAAGTGAAAAAGCTTGCGGAACTTCTGCAGAAGTGGAAGCGCAAGCAGAGTTCTGTTTCAACACTACTGTATATAGGTGGATTCTATTTGTTGTTTTAGGGAATCGAATATTGCAGAGTGTGTGATACTAACAAAGGCGTATTGGTTGTATATTTAAAATTCCTAAAAACGTTGTGCTCCTTAAATTAGGAATATAGTTCGTAAACAACTATTATATGACTGTCGTATATTAATGAAAATACTCAAGTATCAAAACATTTTTCTCCTACTAAAGAGCGTATTACACCTCCCTAAATTTTGGTTCGGATATTTAGTCGTTCCTAAATTCAGGGAAGTTTAATCGCATTTGGGGAGGAAGGATCCTAATTAGGATCCGATTTAGGGAAAGAATGGCTTCCGACGTCCTGAATCTATATCGTATCCTAAATCGGAAGGGTGTAATCACATTAAGGGGCCTATTACACTGCGCGATATTCAGCACACGATATTCAGGCTGTCTTATTTTTTTCCGAGTAAGACCGCCTACCGGTCTAACCCTTATTACACTACGCGACATCGACTAAGACTGTCTGAATATTGAGTAGTGTAATAGGCCCTTTAGGGTGATCAGTCGGCGCTCGCTTGCCGTCGTGAGTGCACGTGTTTTCTTTGATTGTATGCACACGCAAAAAAAAAAGACAAAATGAAAATAAAATATGTTGGTATCATAAAAGTACATGCCTTATCTTTGGAACCAAAGTGAATAATGATAATAAATAAACGGAATACCTAATAATATTCCACAACTATCACACAACACCCCGTCTAGACTCGACTAAACATACTTATATATTTCTAAATACTTAATATTATTGATATATTACACCCAACACTGAATAGATAGTGCTCATTACAAAAACATTGGTCTTGGGTGGGAATCGAACTCTTAACTACCGGCATAGAAGTCAAGGGGCCACTAACCACTGGACAAACAAACTAGTTTAAAAAAAAATCCAAAAAGGATATTTCTTTTTTTTCAACACGTACGTCTGTCGCTAGTCGTTCGTCCTTACCGACTGATTTAGTGCCCTGTATCACTGAACGTATAATCAAGAGCTTCGGCGACTAAATTTCTTGGCCTAAATCGGACTCTGAATTTTGGACCCTAAGTTTAGGGAGGTGTAATACGGTCTTATGTCAGAATACATTCAATAGTTTTTGATTTGACCTCATTTTCTCAGGTCGCGCTTTCGATGGACAGACTCTATTTTCGTCCTGCTGTCATCCTTACCATGCTATATATAAAAGACCTTAGACGACTGAATTAAAAAATTGGACAAAACCGAAGTTGACATAGCAGTTTTACCGTTGTTTTTATTATCTGTATTTTTGTAGTACATCTCTAGCAAAATTAACCTATAATGCGATTTTTGTGTGTTGTGTCAATAAAGTGATTTATTTATCAATTTCAATAATTTAAGTACAACAACAGTTCAGTTGTCAGTTGAAAGTAAATTTGGGTGAAAATGGAAGGGCCACCTGGCACAGGGCCACCCAATAATAATGGATCAATGGGTCCACCGGGGATGCCAAGCTTTCCCCCGATGCCACCGCCGCCAGGCGCAATGGTTACCGGGAACATGCCTCCACCGCCCATGGGGCCGCCCGGAGCGATGCCTCCTGTAAGCTCGTCTAGCGGACCACCCAGCGGTCCGCCCGCAATGCCTCCCGGTATGGGTCCGCCACCCGGCATGATGGGTAATATGGGCATGGGTCCTCCGGGAATGGGACCACCGCCACCCGGTATGGGCCCACCACCAGGTATGGGAATGGGCCCACCAATGGGTCCCCCAGGAATGGGACCACCCAGAATGCCACCAAATATGATGCGTGGTCCTAATATGAAAGCTAATTTTGGCAATCAGGGTATGGATATGGGCCCACCAGGGATGGGACCGCCACCGAACATGCCTCCTATGGGCTGGGACGGACAGGGTCCACCAGGCTGGGGCAGGCAGGACGGACCACCGGGCTGGGATGATCATGGTGATGAGGGAGATGAGGATGAGGGTGAAGGGGACGACTCTGGTGGAATGCAAGGACCTCCAACAAGTTTGCCATCACTATTGACCATGAAGATAGATACCCCTGAGGAGTTTAGGAACAAGCCAGTTGGAGTGGGTGGGGTAGTACTTCCCAAGGCTCTGGAAGAAGCTCTGGCTTATAAAGACCAGAGGCAAGCTGCCCTTGGAAGTGAACCTGAGGCAGGGAAAGGTATTTATATATTATATCATTATTCGTTTGGGGTTTAACCTTTCAAATACCGTAATTAGACAGACAATGAGAGAGTGAATGCAGGCATTCACTTGGGGTTTAATGAATTAACTCATAGTAGAAGGTAGCAGGAAGTAGTAGGTAGTTTTTTTATTAATTAGTGACATAGTGTTTTATACAGCCAGAGAATGATTTTGGGGCATTTCCAGAAGGTAATGCAAGCCCTATTTAGTTTATTTATAGACAAGTGTTCCAGTTTAACTTACTGCCTAGGGTGCATTCTACAAAGCTTAGGCACAAGCTTAAAACCACAAACACTGATTTATAAAACCTTGTTACAGAACAAAATCTTGAACCAGAGGCTCCACCAGCACCGGTGATCAGTACAGAATATGATGCAGAGGAGGATGATGCAGACTCAGATGATGAGAACATCCCTGCTGCACCACTACCTCCAATCATCTCTAATTTAGAAGTAAGTTTATTTATTATCATAATTTCCTGTTACATAGGTAATTAGGTAACATACAGCAGTGACCACTACCCGTTATGCCACATTCTTACTAGAAAAAAATACAATCAGTAACCATAACCAATACTTTTGGATATCCAATATATATAAATATCCATAACAGACAGCTATGTAAAATTTTTGCATTAAGGTGAAGTCTAATGACAGGTTAAGTGCACGGAGGGCTAAGAGTTGAGTAGACTGGAGGGGAATAGCACAAAAGATCCAGAAGGGTCAGGATCTTTTGTGCTCTGGCCCAGAGTCAGCCCCACAACAAGATAATATAATGACAGGTTATGAACGGTTTATATTTGTTTTACCCAAAATTATTGATTAAAAATAAAAGTAAAATTTTGCTATTTGTAATTTATTAAAAGTAGTAGTAAAATTCTAGTATCCATAACCGAAACTATCCGTAAGTTAATATCCCTGGTTTGAACCTACAGTGTTCGGCTGACATTTTGAACATTTGCTCTTGTGAATCTAAGCAGTGTCATATGATGTATAAGAGGTTATCTTGAATTTCACTAGCAAGCCCTACTTAGGTAAATAGTGGGTTCAAGCTAGTCCAAACCTGCCACAGATTTTGCACACATACCTGTCATAGCGTAGCCTATTTGTATCTCTTGTATGTCCAAAAACTGCAAACCTGAAAAAACTTCCAAAAAATCAAACATGAGCTACTGTTTGATTCGTTTGATAAAAATAAAAGATGTACAACTTGGATCTATCTACATCACAGTCACTGACGCGATTCAACGCCATCTAGTCTCGAGCTAAGCAGAGCTTGTGTTATGAGTACTAGACAAGTGATAAATATTCTTATATATTTCTTAATATATTTATATTATAGATAAATTACTCCCAGACACAGAACAAATGATTGTGCTCATCACACAAACATTTATTTTTAAGACCTCCGTCATAGCAGTCAGGTCCACTAAGCAGTAGACCAATAAGCCAGTTAAAGTATATATTGAATGTAATTGTATAGTAAAAGTAGTAGTATGCCCAATAGTTACAGCACCCGTCTCTTGTGCATGAGATTTGACGAGTTTGAAACTGGGTAAATGTGAATTTTGCAATTCATATGTACTTTTGCAAGTTTATCAATTTAAAACACGTAAACGCGTTAATCCTGCTTGTCATTCATAGATTTGTGATAATTGATACAGGTAATCAGAAAGTCTGACCATCAGTCTATCCAAGGAGTGAAGTGTTGTCCGTATGGAGGTCTGATAGGCAGTCGTTCCAAGTAAAATACGGGTATTCAGATGCATCCGGTTAGACTTGACGCAGACCCGAAGCCAGTTAGGAAAAGGCTAGGCAGATGATAGTACATTTTAAAGTAGCTTTTGCCCGCGGATATAAAATATAGCCTATCACTCAGGAATAAAACAGGTTTCTAGAGGTAAAAAAATTTTAGCAATCGGACCAGCCCCCCTAGCCAAGTTACAATCGTATCGTTCGCGGCGAACGCCTCGAGTAGGCCACGCCTCCTACTTCTTTGTTCTGACGTCATCTCAACGCTCATTCACGTGGTCAGAACAAAGGAATCGGAGGCGTGGCCTACTCGAGGCGTTCGGCGCGAACGAAGCGATTGTAACTTGGCTAGGGGGGCATTACTCCCAGAGATTACAAACAAAAAAACAAACTTTACATCTTTATAATTTTAGTGTAGATGTAAAACAATTTTTTAGATCAGTCATTAAGCTAGCACTGTTTCAATATTAGGGTCTCGCAAACAAAGCCAATAAGAATAAAAGGAAGAAAAAGAAGAAGAAGGCGGCCAAACAGAAGAGACGAGAAGACGCTAAGAAGAAAGATGATGATACTGCATCCAGTCAGGAAGATGGCAAGAAGTCCAGTGACAAGGAGAATGAAAAAGAAGCTGAGATAGAGTGAGTAGATCTTGATTATTATTAGGATAGATGAGAGAGAGAGGGAGTTTCTTTCCTTCTTTCTTTTTTTTAAGGCAACTTATTCCCTCATATCAGGAAAGATAGCCGTTATAGATAGGCTAGATAGAATTAAATTATGATAATAATTCGATTTCCAAATGTTTTACAGGCTCTCGTCACAATGTTGTGTTTAATGTTATTTAGGCGAAATTGTCTCTATGCATATTATGTTTGTTAATTCTTTACGCTCAAATATCTACGAGTTAACCATGTCCTGACTTGGGTTCTAGGACACTTTTTATCACAAAACCATTGGCGGAAGCAAGTAAAATATATAAATGGCTGATTGGCCACTCAGGCCTCTGATACTGCAGATTCCACTTTCTAAAAAACTAACTTAGTTCTATGGTAATCAGTACGCCTCATAAAACACCAAAGCCTACCTATTAAGTCAAGGTTTTTCCTGAAACGAAAATATTGGACAATAACCCATTCTTTTTACACCAGATATGTACAAGAGAACATCCAGTTCCATGAACTGGAACCGATGTATCGCCAGTTCCACCGCATCCTGGAGGCATTCAAGATCTCGGAGAAGAAAGATGACACCATCAAAGAGGAGGAGAAAGACGCCCCGAAAGCTTCCAAGCCTCAGGAGAAGGTGCAGGATCAGTTTGCTGCTGATGAAGAGGCTGTGGAGGTAAGGAACTCATGGTGCTTCGGAGATATATTTAATTCATTTTTATTTGGATTTTTTTTTAAATTAATTGTAGGCCATGCAAAGCTTTCACTGATAGCAATAAAGTTGGCATAAGCAAAAATTCAGAAGAAGCATTTATTTAAAAAAAAACCATTTGCAGACGCTTTTGAATTGTTAAGAAGTCAGTCAGTGAGAAAAATGATACTAATTGCACATTCCAAAGCGTAGATCTCTATGGAAAAGAATGTGCAAGAATCTCCATGGACACTCTTTTAAATCATAATATATATTACAAATATCTCAGTTACATGATTCTTGTCACTACTATTATTGAGAAAAATAGTGTTATTCATATGTGAGAACAAAAGCGAGCATAACCAGCCGTATAATATTCCCACTGCTGGAACTCAGTCCTTCTCTCTAGGAAATGAATTACTCCACCACACAGGCTTTTTGGTTTCACCCTAATTATGTATTTTTTTTTTCAAGAAAAACGCTGCCGACGAAAAAGAGCGTCTATCAAAGCGTAAACTAAAGAAGCTGTCGCGGTTATCCGTTGCGGAGCTGAAGCAACTGGTCTCCAGGCCCGACGTGGTGGAGATGTATGACGTCACCGCGCGGGACCCCAAGCTTCTGGTGCAGCTGAAGGCGCACAGGAATACCGTGCAGGTTCCACGACACTGGTGCTATAAGAGAAAGGTAAGATATTGATGATTCACTAATTTCAAGTCGTTTGTGGTGCGGCTGCCGATTCACTATTTGGACACCTTCCTCAAAGGAGAGTTTTGGCCGGAGGGTGTTGTGTATCGACGACTTCGTGGAAGGATACCGACCTCGCAGCGGAACACGACGCCGTCACTTCGTGTGCAATAGTTTATAGTCTAATAATTTGTTATAGATTCTTTTATATGTATTAGTATGTGAGATTATTTGTGAAATTCATCTATAGGCCTTAGTTACTGGATAATAAAGGGTTGTTATTATTATAGTTAATAAGAGCACAGGATCGTTCATTGTGGTGACACTTGGGGAGGCTTATGTTCAACAGTGGACGTCTTTCGGCCGAAATGAAGAGCCTCTCTTTGGCAGCAGCCATGTATGTAGATATATAACATGGCACAACGCTTTTCGAGGCCAGTTTACCATGGCGTGCCTTATTCTTCCAGCCTTCAGATTACTGTAGGTAGGAGTATCCAGAACAGGGTGTAAAGTCCCACAAATCTCCAATGAATATGGAGGATCTTCTGTCCAGACAGTTGTTGTGCCTGGTCCGGGCAACAGCCCTATACTTATTTACTTATTGCAGAGAACTCTGATACCGCATATGGTAGGATTTTGTCTTTTTTAGTTCCTATGTGGATGATAGATGCTGCTACATTACAGCTAAAAAAATGTTATGGCCAGGTTCTACTCATTATGAATTTTTTTAAACCTCTGGAAATCCACAAATATACAAGAGAACACCATGAAATATTATTTTATCAAAATTGACTATGAACAACCGCCTCTATGACGGCTACGACTTCAAACGTGGAAATATTTGAAATTTACAAAAAATTACAAAGCTTGTTTTTTAAAAGGGCGTCCCAAAAACAAAAATCTTGAATAGTTATTGTTTTTTTTTATAAAAATAAAACCGCTGTTACGGGGCCGCGACATCGACATAGACCCGGGTGGAGTTCATACAAAATATTCATTGACTAAAACCGGCCCTTAAGATGTTCCAACATATGAAATCAAAGCTTGTGTCTATAGTTATAATAATAATAATAATAATAATCTTCCACAACTATCACACAACGCCGTCTAGTCTCAAGCTAAGCAGAGCTTGTGTTATGAGTACTAGACAACTGATAAACATACTTATATATTTCTAAATACATACATATACATATAGATAAATTACACCCAGGCACAGAATAAATGATTATGCTCATCACACAAACATTTGTCCTGGGTGGGAATGTGGGAATCGAACCCACGACCTCCGGCTTAGCAGTCAGGGCCACTAACCACTAGACCAACAGGTCAGTCAAGTTATTATTCGTATAAACAATAAGCTCTTTCTACAACCCCTTCAAAACACATCCTTTCATTTTTCCATACCATTTCTGCCCATAGTATCTCCAAGGCAAGCGAGGTATCGAGAAACCACCGTTCGACCTTCCAGACTTCATCAAGAAGACGGGCATCATGGAGATGAGAGCCTCCCTGCAGGATAAGGAGGAAACCAAGACCCTAAAAGCTAAGATGAGGGAACGCACCAGACCTAAGCTTGGCAAGATTGATATTGATTATCAAAAACTTCACGATGCTTTCTTCAAGTAAGTAATAATATATGAGAGCGTAAATTATTCAACTGTTGAAAGGTCATTTTAGGGGAAATTTAGTCTAAGGCGTTTTCCTAATTCGCAAGGACCGTACGACGACGTGATGTGGTCTCGTCGTGTGATGAAAATGGTTGTATAATGATTCAACAGGGTTGTCCTAATTGACCGCGCGCTTGTTACAATCTCCTTTCCTCAAAAGAGATCAGTATATTTGATAACATGATCGGACGATCAAACCCATCGTATGATTGTTGTTATTATTATTATTACACATTGCCTACGCTCGCGCGATGACTTGCGAGCTTCAATTAGGACACTCAGAAGAAACCTGTATGTTTTAACACATTGGATTGACTATCTCGGCATTTATATAGAAAAACCAAAATATTAAATTTTAATTTTGGTTTATTTCATAAGTTGGCAATTACACACACACTGATAGACTAAACTTATAGTTATTGTATGTTATTTGGACTATACTCAACTGCGAATTCACCTCTCGAGGGTAGGATTCTACCCGGGACACCCGGTGTAACACGTTCTGGACTAATTGCTGAAGGTCAGCTGGCGGGCAGAAATCAGGTCCGTTGCTGGGCAGCAATTCGTTCAGATTGTAGTGGACTGATCGATTAAAGAAATTGGCGTATTCTATATCATAATTATTGTTGATTTGCGGAATCGTATTTGCATCAATCGCTGATTTTTGCAAGTTAGCAATAATATTGGGAAAACCGTGGTTTAAAAGCCTTATCCTTGCCAAACAGGACGATGCCTTATTTGTGGGGTGATCAGCGAATATTCTCAACCATTTTTTTTAACGATTTACCTAGGATATTAATATAGATGTTCTATTGTTTGTCATCCTACTTCCAATATTACAATTCTAAAGAAATGTGATCTTAAAAGCAAGTTGATAAAACTGCAATATTTTTGATCATGTTTGACCCAGTTTGAAATCTGGATCCTACTTTTTTTTTCTTAGCAGAAGACAGGCAAAGACAGGAAGAAACTGAACACAAACGTGTTGGTGAGTATATCCATTAGATATAATAAAAACAATACTTCAAAAAAAAATTATGGACAGTTTTTAGTTGATCAGTGATCACTGTTTAACGTATTAGTAGGAATACAAGTAAAAACCGAGTTCTACAAATACTAAACATGATTAGTACGTTTTTCTAGACCGTGTAGTTAAAATTCTCCGTCAACATATATATATAATCGCTATGCTACTACTAGCTTTGTAGAAAGAGAGTTTCCAATTGTTTCACAATTGGAAATGCCGTGTTTGGTTTCTGTGGGGTTCCCTGGTTGCATCCGAAGCCCAGTGTGGACCCTGGTTAGGTATCAACAGGTCGTACATGGTCCTTCGAGCCGGATTTCTTACCACTTCTAAAACCAGGAAAAGTGATAAACTATTCAATGTCAGCTCTCTTATAGAGCTCTTATTTATTTATCTCGAATAATGTTATTTGCTCCGGCAGAATACGTTTGGTTCTATTACCAACTAAATCCCTTCTAATATTTAGATGGCAGACGAAACCTCGCATGACGATCCACGGCGACCTGTACTATGAAGGGAAGGAGTTCGAGACACGCCTCCGGGAGAAAAAGCCTGGTGATCTCTCCGAAGAGCTGAGGACGGCGCTCGGTATGCCTGTGGGACCAGGCTCGCATAAGGTCAATATTAATTTTATTTGTCCGGCCAGAAACACCTTTTTTCTGCTTTCACAGTGGAAGAAAGAAAGATTAGAATACAAACAACTCAATAAAAAGAAGTTATAGATTGTGTAGTTAAAGATGTTTGACACAATTCGAAGTAGCCATTGGTCAGCTAGTCTATATATATAAAAGCGAAATACCACTCACTGATTAATCACAAAATCTCAGAAACTATAACACCTACAAACTTAAAATTTGGCAGGTAGGTTCCTTTTAGGGTATAGACATCCACTAAGAACGGATTTTACGAAACTCCACCCCTTTTTTTTTAGGTCGGAATTCATCTAATGGCATCTCCCGCCCTAGGGCTGAGCGAGAGGGCGTGTCAGACTTTTACCGACTAAATCCCACTCTTCTTCCTTCTTTGCCTTAGTTCCAGGGCCCCGGGGTTCACTTTCGCACCACCCATGAAAAATCTCCATCCCTAAGGTGGTAAAACGGGGTTCCAAAGTTTGTATGGAGAAACTTACTTTCATGCGGGCAAAGCCGCTTGCACAAGCTAGTCACTAATAAAACTCTTCATCCCAGGTGCCACCACCATGGCTGATAGCGCAGCAGCGCTACGGGCCGCCGCCGTCGTACCCGAACCTGAAGATCCCCGGCCTCAACGCGCCCATCCCCGAGGGTTGCGCCTTCGGCTACCACGCCGGCGGCTGGGGCAAGCCGCCCGTGGACGAGACCGGCAAGCCGCTGTATGGTGATGTGTTCGGCCATCAGAGTAGTGGGCAGGATGTGAGTGGAAATATTATGTGGTTTTATCATTCCTTTTTATCATTTTTAGGGTCGGTACCTCAAAAGGAAAAAACGTTACCCTTACCATCTGTCTGTCTGTCAAGACCCTTTATCTTGGGAACGCGTGAAGGTGTCGAGATGAAATTAAAATCTCTTGTCTGCGGTCCCTTGAAGCTGTGAAAAAAATCAAACTTCTGAGTTAAAGATAAAGAAAAACGAAAATAAACGCGTTTATGTCGCAAAAAACGTATATCTCGACACTCAAAGGAATCAAAATCTTCCCGTTTACCTAGAATCCTGAAATTAGGTATGAAGTAAGGTCTCATGGCACAAGTATAGGAAAAAATCTGAAAACTGTAAATTTGTAGTTACGTCACAAAATAAAAACTTTTTTGCGATTCGGAAAAATCTTCGTAATTCGGTTTGGGAATTAAACTGTTTTCATAGGTAAGTTTGCACGGGACCCCCAGTGCGCAAGACCGATTCGCACTTGCCTGGCTTTTATAAAACAGAAATCAATACAAAACTATACCAATTTTATGCGAATAATTAAAACAGCCACTGAACTTCCCTCGAAAAAATCCCAGCAAAAACCACATACATTTTTGCGATAAGAATGAGCTGATCAAATCACAGCGAGAAGCAACGATGCTTGAAGGGCCAGTACTATGCCTGTGTTTATTTTTGTACAATATTTTGTTCTAAACAACAAATAACATTAAAAATAAACCTTTTTCTGAAAACAGCATCAAAATTGGTTTTTAAATAAATTAGCAATTAGCATAGCACAGTCGGCCTTATAATGTTCCCACTGCTGGGACTCAGGCCCCTCCTCTCTAGGAGAGGGAATAGGCCGTAATCCACCACGCAGACCCAGTGCGGGTTGGTGGATGTCACATGTCTTCGAATTTTTGGTTCTAGGACATGCCGGTTTCCTCACGATGTTTTCCTTCAACGTTACGTGTCGTTCCGTTTTTACTTCGTGTAATTTATTTCATCACGACCGCTCTCAAAACGGTGAAGGATAACAGCAATTAGCATTTCAAAATATTGATATGAGGAGTGGGCGCGTGGTGGGAACATCTCGCTATCCCTTTGTACGCGCGTAACATAATGTCGGTGACGTCACATTGCAGTGTGTGCATCTTTTTTGTTACTTGACAGTTTTCTCTTTCACCAGTTTTCAAAGGTTTCTAACTTACTTAATTTTGAACATATTTAAGATTTGTTAATTTAGTGAATTTTAAAAACTGAATCAAATACTCAAATGACAAACAAGGAAACAGATTTTTAGTATTTTTTTTTTTTGGTGAACTAGCAAGACATATTTTTTTAATAATGGAATTAAAATTATCCTTTTACGTAACTGCGTAATCTAGAGACATGAGGTAGAGGTGGATATTTAGGGTATATTCTCATTTTAAATTGGGTCGCCTCTATGAATTATTAATGAATCATTTTGTGTGTTTTTTTAGGATGTGGAAGATCAAGATATTGACCGAACAATGTGGGGAGAACTGGAATCAGAATCTGAGGAAGAGTCAGAAGAAGGTATGTCTTACTTCTTTGTTGTTTTTTTTCTGTAATATAACTGGTGCCCGACTTAGTCCACGTCAGACTCGAAAACAGCCCAATGCTCTTTGATTACAATATATTATCAAGAAGGTTTTTTTACTGTTTGTTTTTCTAAAATAAAAGTAACCTATATTACTGCTTATAACATCAGCTATCTACTAAAGTCCCGTCAATCTCGCCCCAGCCTTTTCTGAGATTAGTCTGAAGAAACACAGACAGACAAGCCAATTTTTTTTTGTTATATATATCGAATATACTCGTACTTTCACATACATTTATTTAGTAAGCCCATCCCAAGCTAGTTGGGAAAAGGCTAGAGAGATGATGCATTTAGTAAAAAAAATAATTTAATTTTAATATTACAAATAGGCACTTTTATTTATATGTATAGCTTTTGAATTAAAACCTTGATTAATTCAACAGAGGAATCTGACGACGGAGGTGAGAAGCCAGGCGAAGGTGAGGTGGCTGCTGGAGTGGCCACACCTGGAGAAGGTCTCGTCACTCCGCTGGGCATCAGCTCTGTACCTCCTGGGATGGAGACACCAGACACCATCGAACTCAGAAAGAAGAAGGTCGAAAGTGATATGGAAGGGTGAGCATGACTTGACTATCATACTAGACAAGACTTATAAACTTGTTGTTAGGCAGTAAAAAATTCGGGGATTATAGTTAGATTTTATACGGTCATCGAGGTACTCTACACTCCATTAGCAATAAGATTACATGACTAATCTTATTGAGAATGGAGTGAGAGAGAAAAAACCTTTTTACTGTCCATTCAACCGATTTTGACTCTTATTGCGTTGGTGACATGATAAATGTCGGCTGCAGTAAATAGTTGGTATTGTAACCATTTTTATTTTATTTTAATGCTTACGCTTAAATTTTTAACTTTAATTTTAATGCTCGACTGGCCTGTTGTACTAGTGGTTAGTGGCCCTGACTGCTAAGCCGGAGGTCGTAGGTTCGATTCCCACCCAGGACATATGTTTGTGTGATGAGCTTGATCATTTGTTCTGTGTCTGGGTGTAATTTATCTATAATATGTATGTATTTAGAAATATATAACTATGTTTATTATAGTTATCTAGTACTCATAACACAAGCTCTGCTTAGTTTGGTGCTAGACGGCGTTGTGTGATAGTTGTGGAATATTATTATTATTAATGCCATCCTTATGTCTACGGAATAGAAAAAAAAGGTTTGTTTCAATTTATTATGGAGTACCTATACTCCATTCCCGATTCCACTGAAGATTAAAACGGATCTACCCATCCGAATTTTCTTGAAGGATGTTTCTGAGCGAGTGAGTAATGCAATGGTAAGAGGAAAGATCTACCCCAACACTAACATCTAAAAAAAAAATCAGACGACTTGAGAACCTCCTCCTTTTTCTAAAGTCAGTTAAAAATGCCGTAAATAATAATTTGGATAAGTGTAAATTTTTTTCCTGGAAGTTTTGTGGACTTGTTATATTTGTATGATAAGATGTTTAATAAACAATTTGTTTCAGTGGCGACACTCCGGCTCTATACCAAGTGTTACCGGAGCGTCGCGTCGGCCTCACCCCCGGCATGATGGCCTCCACCCACGTCTATGATATCAGCGCGGCTAACCCAGGTGAGACTTGCATGCTTCATATTTATAAATTGTTGACTCTCTCGAGAGTATGATCACTGTAGTGTGTAGCAGCCTATAGGGAGATGGAACAATCCTCGATAGGGTATTTTACCCTCTATGAGAAGAAATCTAAAAATATATTATTAAGATAGCTTAGGCATAAAGCAGTCGGTAATTGTTAGTTTTACTTCATAATTACAAAATAAATTTTAAAAAAAAATTCAAAGTTTTCAGTCTTTTTTATTTGTTCTTTATCACCATGAAGTAGTACCCACAATGATATTACGTCATTCGGCTGTGTAAACTAAACTGTCAACTGATCAGCTATACTGAGTGAATTTCAGCGCATTTGTTTACACAGCCAACTGACGTCACGACCACAGAGTAAATATGGCGTCCACTGCGTTCCGCATTTTCGTCAAATTACGCGCGTAATTAAAGTCATTTGTGTCGTCAGCCCTTAATCATCCATGCTTTTTATGTCGACGAAGACAATTCGCCATACTAAATGTTATTTTGTCAACAGGCAAGCGTGCAGCCCCATCCGCCACCGCTGCGGGCACGACAAGCGAGGGCGGTGGGGGCGCAGCTCTGGGCGGCGTGGAGGTGGCCCTCGACCCCTCCGAGCTGGAGCTGGAGCCCGAAGCCGTGGCCGCGCGCTACGAGCGACATCTGCGGGAGACCAGGCCCAAGGCGCACGAGGACCTCTCCGACATGCTGGCTGATCACGTCGCCAGACAGAAGGTACGACGATCAAGTAGATTTTAGCAAATTTTTTACTTAAGTCATTGCAAAATATTTTATTTTACTTATGACCATGTCGGCCTACATAGGCACGGCATTGAAAATATGTTACGATTTCTAGTTCATTTATTTATTTTTTATTTTATCAAAAACTTTTTTCACTACTTACATTATTTAAAGAAATCTGACATATCATACACTCTGTCAGTTAAGGTCATAATCTGAAATCAGTATCAGAAAACGGGCGAGTAAAATTAGTCTCGTGTCATCCCGCTCCCTCGATGTATGATCGCGACTTTTACGTTTTTCTATTCTTTTATTATAAAAACGAAAGATTTTAGAGATATATTTGTTTATTACGAATGATCTCAAAAAATACTAGACCTACTTTAAAAAAAAATCACCAATAGAATATTACTTTATCACTGAATGATTCGCCATTACTAAAATCGTCGTTAAATTATCTAACTGGCCATCAATCTAATAGTTGTCATTTTTTTTTTTCAGAACAAGAGAAAGCGACAGCAAAACACAGATTCCAAACAATCAAAGAAATACAAAGAATTCAAGTTCTAATAGTGATAATAGACATATTATTATTTTAATTTATATTTTTAAGTGTATCTGTACCTTTGTTATTCTATTCTTGGGTACCTAGTACATTAAAATATATTCGACTTTGAGGTTTTCCGCATGACAACCAATTATGTTTAAATAAAGAATAACGACAATGGAAAACATTTTATTCTTTTAAAACCTTCTTCCTCATATTATCCTAAAAGACAAACAACCCTTTATTATAAATACTTCCGATTAGATACCAAAGAGATTTACCGATACGGTTCATTGGTATCCTGCGCAGTGGTAAACGAAATATTCGTAGTATCCACAGACATATAAAGAGTAGGTGGTATCTCCTTAGGAAATACATTGTTAACTAAGGGCCGAGTCACAACGGAATAGTAGCAGCGCGGCGAGCACTTTTAGCGAAAAATAATTTTAAACTTTTTTTATATACTTAAAAGACCAGTATCGCTTGAAAAGGTCGCGAGGCTGCCTGCAGTACTGCGAAAGGCAGCGCGCCATCTCCACCACCGCTGCCATTCCGGTGTGACTTGGCCATTAAGGTATTTTAGATGCTAAATAGCACTTAGTTTTAGCTCAGGTTTTTGCAGGTGAAGTAGCAAGTTCATCGCGCGCGCCAAGTCACTACTGATTACCAACAATGCAAGCATAATATGCATAGTTCGATAAAGGTTCCGCCGCATCTGTGTAGTCTTTAAAAAACCGTAAAAATCGATTTGTTTTATGGCAACACTCGTTTGCCAATGTCAACTGTTTGGCAAAAAGACTAGTTATCTCTCCTTTAGAAAAAAAAAGAATCTGGACTTCGTACTTTGTTGGAAGTTTTTCAATTGTTTTTATTAAAATTGAATTAACTAGTGTTAGTTTGTTTTAAGTTAAGTTAAACGCACAAATAACAAAATGTCCCGCGTTCTAGTTGGAGTCAAGCGTGTTATCGACTACGCGGTAAAAGTAAGTTTACGTCAAGTGCAAAGGTTACTTTGTTGTTTTAATTTTCAAGTTCATTGAATTATAACCGTATCAACAGCCTTGTAGAAAGAGCCCCTAGCAGTGATAGTTATAGGTTTATGTGAATAAAACATTCTTTTTATTTTCACATAATAATGCATTCTATAGTATAATTCCTAGGGCTGGAAGTGTTAGTGGTGGGTCACGCTTCTAAGTCAGATTCCTTGTTATCAATAGCCTTGAACTGGATACAAAAAATACCGAACAGTGATTAGATGAAATGAGATACTACCATGCCAATTATGATTAATACATAATTGATATTTTAATGGAATTATGCCAACAAAACTGATGTTTCTAATGCCTATGTAACCAGGCCCGAAATGCATATTATGAGATAACTATTATATTAGTATGTAGGTGAAAAACATATTTTACCTTATAACACATTATGAAATATGTTAATAAAATAAAAGTCAAAATGCAGGCCAATGTAAATTAACATCAGCAAAATATTGTAACCTCTTTTAAATGTGTCATACAATTTGTAGGTCCGTGTGAAGCCAGACAAGACTGGTGTGGTGACAGATGGAGTCAAACACTCGATGAACCCCTTCGATGAGATAGCAGTGGAAGAGGCAGTCAAGATGAAGGAGAAGAAGATTGCCAGTGAAGTTATTGCTGTGTCATGTGGGCCTACACAGGCTCAAGTAAGAATCACATCAGAATTTTTTCTTTCTTTTTTAATGAAATGCTGCTCCATACTAGAAATTTCTGTGGGTGTGTTTACAAATATGTAAATTTACAATCACAAGACAACCAGGATCGGAACAACTATCCATAGGCCATACAAATATTTGTTCCATGAGAGAATCGAACAACAATTGACTGCTGTGCATGTGTTTGTTACACACACCCACAACCCTGTTCAACCACTGCACAACCATGCTTTCATAAATATTGATGTAAACCTAGATGGGACCTCTATAGAATGATATATAATATATTTTTTTTTATCCTCTTAGTATGTTCTATTATCCAACTGAAGTGTGACAGAGCGGGTGAAGCTGATATAAACTAGTATTTTATAAACAAACAAAACAAAGTCAAATAGGTTAAGTTTGGAAATCTCTGATTGATTATTTATTCTGAAACAATTTATGTATGTAAATTAAAAAAATATTTATTATAATACCATACTCACTTACAATTCCTCCTTTTCATGTTTATTATATTCTGCTAAGCTTCAGCATGACAGGTGACAGGACAGAATGGAAGAAAAAAAGTGTGGTGCTGACCCCAAATAAAATGGGACAAGGGCAGGAAAATGATGAGTTCTGTCTCATGTAACTTAGTTTGAGATTTTGTGGAACATACTCTGTAATAATCTCTCTACTGAGTACATTGTTCCTATACACAAAATCAAACAAAATGATTAAATCATCTCCTTCACAGGAAACACTCAGGACAGCACTGGCCATGGGTGCTGACCGTGCCATCCATGTGGAGGTGTCTGGTCCAGCATACGACACGCTGCAGCCCCTGCATGTGGCCAAGATTCTGGCTAAACTGTCTCAGGATGAGAAGGTTGATATCGTCATTGTTGGCAAGCAGGTTAGTTGGAAGAGGTGTAGAATTTTAAAATGATTACTCAAGAATATGTGCTTTAATTTCATCATGGTAGCCACCCAGCTGCGTTGCCAAAATACTAATAATCTTAACAAAGCCATGCATTTTATTGACCTAATGCAGTCACAACACCCATATTTCATATGGCGAATCTAAAATACACCACCGATTCTCTGACGTCGTATTATAATAACTTGCCTATTGCCTATTGAGCCCATCAGACATTTGATGTAATCAAAGGAGAGACTTGTATATGGAAATTAAAAACTGAGACATAACTGTTTAGTTTTACTCACAATAATCATAAACAATCTATTGTTTAGATTAGAATATAATGTGTGTAAACAATCAATAGCATTCATTCACAACTTTGGTGAATAATTAATATTTCTTCAGAATACATTTTTCAGTGAATCAGTTCATTCTAGTATTCCTTTTGAATATGTTCAGCAGTCCAGATAAGGGGCATTGGTCTGCTGACTCTCAAAATGTAAAGAAACTTTGAATTGTTTAGTGAAATAAAACTACACACAGAGTTATGACATTGTGGTATTTTTCAGGCCATTGATGATGACTCTAACCAAACTGCACAAATGACAGCTGCCCTACTGGACTGGCCTCAAGCTACGTTTGCGTCCAAAGTAAGTAGACTGTAGATTTCGCAAACTGTATAGTATGTAATCTGTCCACTCACACACAGTATAATTATCACCTTTCTAAAATAATAACTCTTATCAGCATTGATACAAGATTATCTTGTTACTATATCAATAAACTGCTCATTGCCTTTCCTAAATTCACAGATTTTATCTTTATCAATACATTATGACATAATAAAAATGCTTTGGATGTACTTTCTATCGCTATATAAATGATGAGGTAAAACACTTAGTCCCTTTTAGCTCCCTTATTTTATCAGGCTTAGTAACCATTATGTAATTAAACAATTCATCCTCTATAGTAGATAATATCTGGTCTCTATGTTTTTAGTCTTGTCTTGTCTATACGTGAGGACTTGTAATTGGCTTTCCATTGATTACGGTTTTCTATTTTTGTGGCATACAGCCTCATTTGTTGCTGGGTTGGTGAGGAATAAAACCACTGGTTGACTTCTTTCTTCTATATTTGGAGTGTTCTCTTCAAGATGGCTTGCCGCTGACTGGTGTCGGTCGGCCAAAATGTTCCTACTTTTATACAATTTTTTATAACTCTTCTTGAGTATCTAACCAATCACAAATAATCACATTTAAAGCGTTAGCCAATCAGAGCGAGGCAAGAAATTGTGCAATTTTCCTAAGTATCTCGAAACTTTACCGTAACGAGAACCGCGCGACAATATTTATCGATTTGCGCTAAATAAACTTAAACAAACTATGTTTTTAAGGTTTCTACGTACTAACTATTTAACAAGAATATAAAATAAAATAAAACATAACACAAATCTTACACTAACTTTACCTTATGTACAGAGTAAGTTCACTATCTACTCAACTATGAAGGATGTAATTATGGCACTTATTTACTTAAACTATTAATGTTCATAATCACTTTCATATAGTTTTACGGTGTCTATGTACCACTTATGTACAGTTCACTATCACTATATATTTCACTTGTCCCGCACATCACTCCCGCCGTGCGACCGTGTCGCATCCGTCCGCGGTGCGGGCTCGATGCTCGTAGGCAGGGGCAGGATCACCAACTTCTTCACAGGCCGGCGCAGAACACCTCCCTTGGTCAGCACGTCCACCGTCCGCACGATGTTGTCGGGACCCGGATACGTAGCGATGACCCTTCCTCGGATCCACACGTTGCGGGGTAGATTCGGGTCGACGATCTGCACGAGGTCGTTGACCCCCACCGCCTGGCCTCGTCCGTTGGGCTCCCGCCGGTGTTGCAGCTCAGGGAGATACTCCTTCACCCAGCGTAGCCAAAAGATGTCCGCTAGCCGTTGTGCGGCCCGCCAACTGGATCGTGAGATGGTGTCTTGCTCGGTGAACGTGCCTGGTTGTGGCACGCGCCCTGGTCCTCCCAATAAGAAGTGATTGGGAGTGAGTGCTTCTGGGTCTTCTGGGCTGACTGAAACGTGAGTCAGCGGACGGCTGTTGACGGTGTTCTCTACTTCCGTTAGTAGAGTCATGAGAACCTCTTCTGTCGGGTGACGTTCGTGTAACGTCGCGGTGAGCGCTGTTTTGACGGAGCGAACCATACGCTCCCAGGCCCCACCCATGAACGGAGCTCCAGGCGGTATGTAACGCCAGGAGATGGTCCTCTTCGCTGTTTCTTCGGCCGTCGCTGCGTCGATCGCCTGTCGTAGTTCTTTGTCGGCGGCCTTCAAGTTAGTGCCGTTATCCGACCATATTTCAGTCGGGCAACCTCGTCGTGCGATCATTCTTCTTACTGCCATTACTGCGGAGTCGGCGCTAAGTGAGCCGGCGACTTCCAGATGTATAGCTCGCGTCGTGAGGCATGTGAAGATGGCCACATATCTCTTTTGTCGGGTTCGTCCGACAGTCACTGATAGAGGTCCGAAGTAATCTACCCCGGTGAAGGTGAAGGGTCGCTTGTGGTGAGCTAAGCGACACGCTGGCAGGTCTCCGGTTCTCGGATGTGGTGGCACTAGTGTCTTCATTCTGCAGAATAGGCATCTTCTCAGTATTGCGCGTGTGATAGGGCGCAATCTTAGTACCCAGTACTGTTGTCTGCATTCGTTGACGGTGGCTTCCACGCCGGCGTGATGGAGTTGCCGATGTATTGATTGTATCCAGAGCTTAGTCGTGGGATGGTCACCGTCGATTATCAGCGGGTTCTTGAACTCATCCTTCATGTCCTGGACCGCTCGAATACGGCTTCTGAGTCTGAGTTGGCCGTTTATGGACTCGACGCTGAGTTGGTGAAGGCGGCTCTCTTTGTTGATTGTTTTCCCATTGTTGAGGCTATCTATTTCCTCCGTGAAGGACTCTTCCTGAGAGGACCTCATCAACAGTTCTTCGGCTGTCTTGAGAAGCTCGGCTGTCACTGGTAGGAGTTTCCTTTCTTCTCGTGACGGTTTCTTTGCTGTTGTAGGTTCCCGTTGTTTCACTGTAGTTCTGTTCTTCTTCCAGGTGGGGTCGGCTTCTTTATTCTTCTTCGTTCTTCTATAATTGACTCTCTGTTCGGCAACTCTGCAGAGTTGAATGAACTGCAGAACGCGTGCTGTTGAGTATCGGAGTCGGTCCCAGCTGGAGAACTTCGTAGGATCGGGCAGACTCTCTGCAAGCTTCAGTTTTCTTTTTTCATTCATGTGATGCGTCCTTTCTTCATCGGGAGATTCTTCAGCTGTTGCCTTCGCCGCTTCAGTCGGCCAGGAGTCTTCATTTTGGTATAGAAAGTCTGGTCCTTTGAACCATCGATGATCTCTGTTGAATGTTGTAGGTACATCTCGGGTGGCGTCGTCCGCCACATTCAGTTTTGTCGGTACCCACCGCCAGTCGTTGACCTTAGATGTCTCTTCTATTGCTGCCAAGCGATGAGCTACGTAGGGTTTGTACGAACGTGAGCCTGTTCTTATCCAAGTCAGTACGGTTTTGCTATCTGTCCAAAATATTGTTCGTTCAGGTTTCCTTTCGTGTTCTTCGACCACTGTCTCTGCCAGTCTAGTGCCCATGACTGCTGCCTGCAACTCTAGTCTTGGGATTGACGTCAGCTTCAATGGTGCCACCTTCGCTTTGGCTATGACGAGTGATAGGTTGACCTCGCCATCTGACGTCACTGTTCTCCAGAAGAGGACCGTAGAGTAGGCTGACTCGCTGGCGTCGCTGAAGACGTGTAGTTCTAGGGAAACGGCGTCGCTGTAGTCGAGATATCGTCGCGGGATCGCTACTTCGCGGAGGTTCTTCAGATGCTCCATCCATGTTTCCCACTGCTCTGCCAGGTCTTCATCGATCATATCGTCCCACGCCGTCCCTCTACGCCAGACTTCCTGAAGGAGTTGCTTCGCTCTGATCGTGACGGGTGAGGCAAATCCGAGTGGGTCGAAGAGTGACATCACTATTCTTAGTGCTTCCCTTTTGGTTGGTATTTTACCTTCTATGAGCGTCAATGGTATTCTGGCTAGGTTGAGGTTGAAGGTGAGCTCGTCAGAGTTGATTCTCCATATGACTCCCAGGACTCGTTCAGTCTTTTCCTCTGCTTTGTAGAGTTCCATGTCCTCTCCTTGTTTATCTTCTCCTAGTGATTCTAGTAATGACGCTGAGTTCGATTTCCACTGTTTTAATTCGAAGCTAGCCTTCAGGTGTACTTCTCGTACGTCGTGTGTGATACGTTTGGCGTCTTCGAGGCTTCTGAAGCTGTCTAAATAGTCGTCGACGTAATGCTTTTCTATGATGGCAGCTGCGGCTTCTGGGTAAGTTTGTTCGTGGTGCTTAGCGTTCAGGTTCTTGACGTAGATTGCTGTTGAAGGTGAACTCGACGCTCCGAAGATTAACGACTTCATTCTGTATTCTTCTGGAGGCTGGTCATCTCGTCGGTTCCCGCGCCACAGGTACCGCAGTGCGTCTCTGTCTTCTTCTTGCAGTCTGACTTGCATGAACATTTCCTTGATATCCGCCGTAACTGCGATTATATGTTGACGGAATCGCATGACGACGCCTGGTAGTGACCGTAGTAGATCTGGACCTTTGAGCAGCATATCGTTGAGCGCTACCCCTTTGGTCTTGGCGGCGGCGTCGTGGACTACTCGAAGTTTTTCTGGTTTCATCGGGTTGGTAACTGCGAAGTGTGGTAGGTACCAGGTCTTGTTGGCCGTCTTCTCTTTTGGAGCAGGTTCTGCATACCCCTTTGTGATGAGAGCGTCCATTTGTTCGACGTACTTCTTCTTCAATGTGGGTTCACGATCAATTTTCTTCTCTATGTTGAAGAGCCTTTTCAGTGAGTTTTCGTAGTTGTCTGGAAAGTTGACATCTTCTTTGCGCCAGAGGAGACCGGTCTGGAATCTTCCTTCTTCAATCTTCGTTGTAGTCTTCTCTAGGATACGGAGGGCCTGTTCTTCCGGATCAGTCTTCGGTTTCTTAGGGTTGATGCATAGTGCGTCCATTTCGAAGTAGCGTTTCACGAGGACTTCTAAGTCTTCTTCTGGATCTTCTGTGACGTGCGACACGAAGTCGATCTTCTGTCCGTAGGTTCGTGTTTGGCTACCGTGGAGTACCCAACCTAGTGGTGTGAGAGATGCCACTGGGTGGTTGTTGTCTCCTCTTCTTACTTCCGTTGTCAGCAGAAGATGCCAGTTGTCTTGTCCGATCAGTACTCGTGGCTTCGCGTTGGTGTACGTGAGGTGTCCTCGGATGTCCGATAAGTGTTGACATCCTTCTAGTAATTCTTGTGGCACCCGTTGACATGAGACTTGCAGGTTCTTCACTGTGCGCGCTTGTATTTGCTCTTCGTGATCGTTGAGTCCCTTCAGCTTTATGATGACTCTTCTGGATGCTGACTCTGACGTCTTCATATCATTTATGGTTTCTATCTTCAGCGGGTCTATGGGGCCTGTTGCTCCGATGCTGGTCGCTAAACTATCGTCGACAAGCGTGACTGTTGACCCGTCGTCCATTAGCGCGAAGGTGTTGACAACTCCTTTCGGTCCTTCCACCTGGATCGGGAGGATCTTCAAGTATGATTGCTTCTTGATTGTCCAAGTTGAATTGATGACTTCAGTTGCTTCTTGTTTCGCTTCCGCCTTCTCTGTTTTCTTGTCATAGTGTAGCATCTTGTTATGAGAGTACTTGCAGGCGTTGATTCCACACGGCTTGGGTCGGCAGTTGTGAGTCTTGCTTCTGTAACGGAGGCACCTAAAGCAGAGGCGCTTAGACTTGGCTATGTCCCATCTTTCATTCGCATCCAACTTCTTGAACTGTTCACACTCTGTCGCGTTGGTGTGTCCCGTGTTCTCACATATGAGGCACTTCGGTGGCGGTGTCTTCTCAGTCACGTTGTTAACCCTTTGCATCCTTTTCTGTGGCGCGACTGTCGCTGGTATTGCTACCTGTTCAGGCAGCGCGTAAGGTCCGCACAACTCAGCTTCTCTCTTGAAGAACTTCTCGATCTTGATGAGGCAAGGATCTTCACGTGGCTGTGTGGCTGAGAAGTCGTAGTATCTATATCGTAGGGTTGGCGTCAGCTTGTCGACTAGTGTCTTCGCTAGTTCAGGATTGTACATGTAATTGAAACAATCCAGAGTCTTCAGTGTAGCTACGACGTTCGAGATCTTGGTGGCGAATATGCAGATGTCCCTCGGTGACTCAGTAAGACGTGGTAGGCCTCGAAGCGTCTCCATCTCCAGCATGGCTATTGATTCTGGTCTTCCGAATCTTGACTCCAAGGTCTTCATCACTTCCGCTGGGTGTGCGTTGGTTATTAATAAACCTTCAACCGCTTCTTTGGCTTTCCCTCTCAGGTTTCTTCTGAGTCTATTTGTATTCTCAACTGTACTGAACATCGCTTCGGTCTCGTAGTAGGCGGCGCGGAATGGCAGCCATTCCTGATGACCCCCACTGAAGATCGGCAACTCGACGAACTTAGGTCGCTGTGAGGCGCTGACCGCTCGGGTGATGGCTTCAGCTAGGAGAGCTAAATCGGTTTGACCTCCCGCCGGTGGCTGACGTGCTTCTTCCTGCTTCGCTGTCATTGGTTCTTCTATGTGAACAACCGTTGGTTCTTCTATGGCGCGGTGAGGTTCATTAGTGATTGCTAGCACCGGACGGTTCGTTTGATTTTCCAACCAGCTGTCCACTCTTGCGTTAACTTCTGACTTCGTGTAGAGGGAGACGTCATCTTCTTCCTCTTCTGAGTCTTCTTTTTCCAATGTAGCTAGGCGTGCTGCGGCTAGTTCCACTTGTAGGCGTAGTAATTCTTCCTTCGCCTTCGCAATCTTGTGCTGTTTCGTCTTGCTGTGAGTAGATCCCCCCCCTCCCCCCCTGCTGCTAGGGAGACGGAGGTCCTGTGGTCCAGCCGGTTTTGTTGGACCGGTGACGTTCTTCGTAGCTCGCTTCACTGTAGAGGTTTCTGTTTCTTGGCGAGCTTCACTGGTGACGACAGTAGCGGGTGGCTTCATCAGCTGTTTGGCCTTCGCACCTGCAGTCAGCGTCGTCGCAGCGGATGGTGTTACGGATGGAGCGGCGGCGCTGTCAAGGTGCGAGGCAGGGGGCCCGCTTGCGGCCGAAGTAGATGCGGCGGCGGCGGCGGTCGAGGTGGTTGTGGCGGTCGCGGAAGTCACGGTGGATGGTTCAGTCGTCGCGGAGTTGTCTGTTTGTTCCGAAGTCTCCGTGGCTGTCGTCCCTGTTGCTGTCGATTCCGTGCTGGCTTCCGCGCTGGTACCGGTCGCCGATGTAGTGGTTTCGGACGATGACGGCTTCTGTTCACCCGACGGCTTGCGGCTTCTATCTACTGAACGTGTAACGGGCATGCTGTAAGCTGATTTTCTTTGAATATCTTGAATCTTGAGAACGCTTCTTATTATTTTTCGAAGAAATCTTCCCTATGACGTGAAGTCTTCCTATCTTGAGTCTTGAAACGCTTATTTGTTGAAGAAATCTTCCCTATGACGTGAAATCTTGAAACGTTTCTTATTTTTCGAAGAAATCTTCCCTATGACGTGAAATCTTGAAACGCTTCTTATTTTTCGAAGAAATCTTCCCTATGACGTGAAATCTTGAAACGCTTCTTATTTTTCGAAGAAATCTTCCCTATGACGTGAAATCTTGAAACGCTTCTTATTTTTCGAAGAAATCTTCCCTATGACGTGAAATCTTGAAACGCTTCTTATTTTTCGAAGAAATCTTCCCTATGACGTGAAATCTTGAAACGCTTCTTATTTTTCGAAGAAATCTTTTCTATGACGTTCCCCACAAATATCCGGCGCTCGAAGGACCATTAAATGTGGCATACAGCCTCATTTGTTGCTGGGTTGGTGAGGAATAAAACCACTGGTTGACTTCTTTCTTCTATATTTGGAGTGTTCTCTTCAAGATGGCTTGCCGCTGACTGGTGTCGGTCGGCCAAAATGTTCCTACTTTTATACAATTTTTTATAACTCTTCTTGAGTATCTAACCAATCACAAATAATCACATTTAAAGCGTTAGCCAATCAGAGCGAGGCAAGAAATTGTGCAATTTTCCTAAGTATCTCGAAACTTTACCGTAACGAGAACCGCGCGACAATATTTATCGATTTGCGCTAAATAAACTTAAACAAACTATGTTTTTAAGGTTTCTACGTACTAACTATTTAACAAGAATATAAAATAAAATAAAACATAACACAAATCTTACACTAACTTTACCTTATGTACAGAGTAAGTTCACTATCTACTCAACTATGAAGGATGTAATTATGGCACTTATTTACTTAAACTATTAATGTTCATAATCACTTTCATATAGTTTTACGGTGTCTATGTACCACTTATGTACAGTTCACTATCACTATATATTTCACTTGTCCCGCACAATTTTTGTCTGGTTTTATTAGCTGTAAGTTCTCCATGTACTAAAGAATTAAATTTAGAAATTCTCTGAAGACATTTCTAACAACATGGCATTTATTCCTTCGCATCACTTTCCCAGGTTAATGTGTTGAAAGTATCTAATATCTGGGTGTGGAACACGGATATACCTAGCTAAGGTTGTTAAACTGGATGATTCAGGGTAGCCAACGAAAAAAATTTTTTTTAAGTTTTTTGTATTTTGCAGGTCAGTGTCAAGTCTATGTTGATTAAAATGTGATTTGCGACCGTAACTCGTACTTATTTAAGGAATTAAAAACAGTACCACATATTCAGTTCGTCTAACCCTATTGAATGGCTATTTCATAAGAAAGTCATTCAATAGGCTAAACTGCAACTTGACACATACCAGAGGCAAAAAAAAGGAATTTCTCAAATAACCCAGGCGCATCCCCATCAAACTAATTTTATCATAGTAGTGCGTTCCCATTGAATAATTTTCTACCTCAAAACTGACGTGCGCAAACACTGGTGGGCTCATAAATCCCTAATATCAATATAATCTCCAGGTTGAGAAATCAGGCGATGGCCTGACCGTGACCCGCGAGATTGACGGCGGTCTGGAGGTGATCAAGACGAAGCTGCCAGCCGTCGTCAGCGCTGATCTACGACTCAACGAGCCTAGATACGCCACTCTACCTAACATCATGGTAAGTCCGAATATACCTCACCATGCCAAATATCTCATACAAATACAAATCATTTTCTAAAGGTAAATTGTGTTGATTAGCTTATCAAAAAAATTACCAAAAAACTGTTATTCTTTCAAGTAGTCCATCATAGCTGCTGTTGACGGTCACAATTATATCACACACACACACACATATATATAATACACAGTCATAATTATATCTGATAGTCTGTCACCGTTTGCGTTGACCTTTTATTATAAACCTGTTCTGCATGAAAATCAATAGTAAAAAAATACTTCTGGGGAAAGCATACAGCATCTTCGACAAAATCATTGGTTACCTAGGGTACGATACCCTGATAAAAGCCTAAAATAAAAGTAAATAGAAAAAAAAAACATTGTTACCATCAGTCGAACCTCAAATAAAACTGCTCAATAAAAAATTATTGTTTATTTACTAATTATTGTTAATTATGTAGTTTTATTTACTATTAAAACTCATTTTATTGAGAGTTCGCAGATAATAGCCCCCACTTCACAACCATTCTATTGCGCGATCTCGAATAGCGTACACGATTGCGCGCGCAATTGATGAGAGTGACAAGCACTAAAACGCCTGGTCTTTCTCGTCCACTCTCAACATCTTTAAAAGCGCACTCCTTCGCGTTCGCAAAAAAATTCTTTACACTTTTTTTCTTACTTTCGTACGATTACTGTTTCATGCGCGAAAGAGTGGCTGTGTAAAGCCCGTAACATTATTAAACTGAAGTTTGTTCCTAAACCAAATATCTTACTTCACAGAAAGCCAAAAAGAAGCCCCTAAAGAAGGTCACTCCCAAAGACTTAGGCATAGATATCGCTCCAAGGATCAAGGTAATCTCCGTTGAAGATCCTCCAGTTAGGCAGGCCGGCTCAGTGGTGCCTGACGTGGATACCCTCGTCGCCAAGCTCAAGGAAGGAGGACACATCTGAATACAATTGTAAATATCGAAATGTGTGTGTTCAAAATAAAAAATACCTATATTTATATGAGTTTTGTATGAGCGTCGATTGTAGATAACTATGTATAAATTGTTGAAATACATTTTTAATCTGTTATCTTTTGTTTTTCTTACGTCATGGCTAACCATTATCTTAGCATATTGAACATCCTTCAGTCTCTTTTTCGCTTTTGAGAATGACCAGTTTCAATCAATACCTATTCTTATCAATGATGGCACTCAATAAAAAGGAATCAAAAGTGTTGTATCTGTTCAGTCGTTTCCTGAATATGTTGAGCACGGATCATAGTGCCTAACCGACCTCGACAACATTACTGGGTTATACAATCTCATGCTGAAGAAACGCTCGGGTGTCACCATCAGCAGGTGGTCGCCTCCTGCGAAGCAGTAATGGCAACGAACATCCTCACGCCCCAGCCGCCGAGATTCCGACCCAGATTAACAGACGCTGGTTTGCAGACATCGAGCAATGGGTAGCTCGCCGTCTGGCCGTCCGGTAATTAACCGGACCAAGCCTAGTCGTCAACAGCGCGTAATGGTCCACGTGCTCCTCAAAGAGATGTCAGCAAATCGTAGGGGCCCAGCAGGGACGATGCCCGCTAGCTAGGACCGCGGGGAATTTCTGAAAAGGAAACCCGTAGTCCTAGAACGCAAAGGACAACTGATGGACACAGGTGTGGCTTTAAGTCAGTAAAAGTCTGACACGCCCTCCCGCTCAGCCCAGAGCGGGAGATGTCATTGGATGATTACCACCCTTAAAAAAA
Organism: Mythimna vitellina; assembly: GCA_949316375.1. Classification (NCBI taxonomy): domain Eukaryota; kingdom Metazoa; phylum Arthropoda; class Insecta; order Lepidoptera; family Noctuidae; genus Mythimna; species Mythimna vitellina. The sequence goes on along the minus strand of OX438703.1, from coordinate 6,036,112 downwards.
ATGTATTATACAAACCAATCTTGGTTTCTAGTTAACCCTGGTCTAACAGCATATTCGTCCCTCAATTATGTTATAAAAGATCTGAAGAAGAATTCGAATAAAAACTTGGATATTGTTCACGACTTAGTTCATACCCACTCGATAGATGGCGTTGGCGTCGAATTAGAAGTCGCTATGGTTTCGTTACCGCGTTTAGTATAAGGCAATTCGTTTTTTTTTTTTTTAATAAATGAGAGCGAGCTATGACAGATCAATACGTTTAGAACATTGGTCATTGAGCTGCCAAGTCCAGATCAGTACTCAGTGGTTTTATTTATTATCTCCCACTAGTGTACCTTCATACTCAAACTCCTCCAAATACCACCCCGGTATTTAACAGATATATAATAAAAAGTCCGAAACTCGATAAATTAAAATTTATTAAGTAACTGTTCTGCATTATGTCATTTGGACAGGCGCGCAGGCCGTCTAGAATCGTTTGAGATTAAAAATACAAAGGTGAGACTAGTATGGTTGATAAATATCATACTACGATAGAAATACATTACTAGTTGTTTCACTGAGCAAATACAAGAGTGTAGCAAACATACCTAGAGCATTTATTACATTAACTCCATTTTCAGCCTTATAGATAAATTCCTCATTATTCATGTTACTACTGCAGCTGAAAAAAACAAAAAATAGTGACTAATCTCTACGTATTACAAACATTCAAATGCGTAAATGGCCAAGTTCCTTACTGCATAGGAAAATTACATCTAACATCAGATGATAAATAACACTTAATACGTCACATTTATTTTTTAATATGTCTCTTTAACTTGTATCGAGCCTACTGTGGACGACTATGAAGATTAATAACTCTCCGGAAGGCCGAAGTCGCATCGGTAACGAACGTTTGATTCAACAGTCACCAGCTAACTAGTAGTCTTATGTAGTTTGCGAACGAACTTAGTCGTAAGAGCGCTTCCACGAGCGAAGAACGCGAACTAAATCCCAGATCCGTCACTCTTTAGTTCGTTAATTCATTCAATATGATCGACTCTATTGAAGAATCGAGAGTGAACGAGAGCGCAGCGTCGACCGAGCTAGTTGCATCGCTACTACCGCACACTTACACGGTGTACTACCTGAATGCGATTGCAAAGCGAACCGATGCGCTTTACGCGAATTCAAAGCGACGCGGTAGCTATGTCCTACGTGCGCGCGAAGTCATCGCTTCAGCTGGAAGTTATTCAGACCTAGCTGATGCCAGCGGCTTCGCCGGCATGAAAGTAATTAATAATAATGTAAATGTTTTAAGGAAACATACTCCCGGGATAAAAAGCAATATAACACTTTTATCTCGGGAGAATGTTGCTGCTCCGGGCACGGCGTACCCATGTGCCTTCAAAAGTAACAAACATATACACACACACACACACACTTACAAACTTACGCCTTTATAATACTGGTGTGAGAAGTCGCATCGTAAGACATCGTGTGAAAATATCAAACCAAGAATTCGCGTCCGCATCGCTTCACTCGTCACCGCATCGCACCCTAGTGCGATCACCGCTATAGAATATCGTTTGTTCCATCGCGCCGCATTGCTTCGTGATCGCGTTAAATCTCTACCTAGGACACCGTTTAAGTAGGTACTCGCTGCACTTGCGCTTTTCATCGCCCGTTCAGTCGTCTTGTGTGTGAAGTAGTAAAGCGAGCGAACTAATCTGTCTTTCTCTGGTTTGAGTCTGGAACTGACGAACTAAAAGAGTGACCTAGTTCGGTAAATTAAACTAAGCGCTCCATGTCGTGAACTACTATGAGCAAGACTGCTCACTAGCCCGGCTTGGTATTGGAGTACAGAAAGCTGAGCAGGCAGTTAAAATCACCTAATAAGTACAGCATGATTGAATAATAAATTCCATACAAAGATCTAGTAAATTTCATTAGACTAGTATTCCCCGCTGAAGGGTTGGTGCCACACGATCTTGCCCTCGAGGCAGCCGGTGACGAGCATGTGGTAGCGCGGGGAGAACTTGGAGCTGACGACGAGGTCCTGGTGGATGCCGAGGCTCTGGCCGATCTCCACCATGGGGCGCGGGCCGCTGAGCTCGTGCACGCAGCTGCACAGCTCGCTGCAGTCGTGGTTGAGTGCTAGCAGCCGCATCCCCCGCCCGAATGGAGAGCATACGATGCGGCCGTCCGCTGAGTAACACAACTCCTGTAAAATGTAATACTTGTATAAGACTTTTTTTTTTCTTTTGTATTTCGGGCTGGTGTGGCACCTACCGTAGGCGCATCACTTGAGAATTAAATTATCAATTTATAAAAATTTAGCTTCTGCCAGCGTTTTCGCCTGTGTGACAGTAGAAAATATATATACCTATGTCACTCAGTGATTTTTTTAAATCGGTTCAGTAGTTTTTGTAGTTTATTTATTACAAGCAAACAAACAAATCTTTTCTCTTTATACTTCTTCTACTACTTAAATAGATTGATGACAAAATTCCAGAAAAGTTAACACAGAAAAAAAATGATTTCAGTAATTTGGTTAGGACATTGTCTCGTCTGTCGGGTTAGTTTTTTTAAAATTGATCGAATTTAAAGTTTGTCGAGTGCAAACCAGCATTCTTAATATAGCATTAAAAATGTCCCAAGAGCCCATACTGGCACTAAAAGTAGAAAGAAGATGTCTCACCTTGATAAACCCTTTCCCTTCGTTGGTCTCCTCCGTGTAATACAGGAGTCGGTCTTTATTTTGCCTGATTTTGGTTGACTTGAGCTCGTCGTCGCTTGAGCCGGGACTGTCCGGAGGCGGCGTCTGCCCCGACGGCGATGGTTCATGCAACAATCTCCTGAAATCATTCCCATTAACGATTTTTTATTGGACAGCTTATGCACGTTTCTTGTCCTAATCGATTGGTCTACCAGTGTGATAAATTTCACCCACATCTGTTCTACAAAAAATCTGTAGTTTTTTTTCACGGGAGCGAAGTCGTGTGAAAACGCTAGTCTAAGGATAAAATTATGTAGTAACTAACGTATTTACACATACCTGAGAGTGCTTAGTGCCTCTTCATCGCCCAACCTGGATGTGAGCGCGGGCCGTGGAGCTGGCTGTGCGGGAGGCTGGATGCCGGTATTGATGCCCGTGATGCGCTGCATGTTGAAGTTACGTCGCACCTGGCCTCTGGAGTCATTGCCAAACATTAGTATCATTCCTACATCACACAGTTTTAGACACAACACTATACAGCATAATTATTTTTTAGATATTTTATAGATTATACACTGTGTCTCAGACATCGACGCATAAAAGTTTATTAAGGATACAGTATCTGATTCTAGACACCGGAGTGGTAATTTTTTTGTCTTAATTAATTAAAACAAAATTGTACTTATACATTTCAGTGTACGATAATTAATGATATTTTTAATTCGCTTTTTTCACCTAAGCATCTGATCTTCGTTGAGCTGAGATAGCTCTTAGTTTTATTTGCATTATGTTTTTTAATGAAAAAACCAGGCAAGTGCGAGTCGGACTCGCACACTGAGGGTTCCGTACAAACTTACCGATGAAAACAGTTTAATTTCCGAATTGAGTTACAAAGACTTTTCCGTATCGCAAAAAGTTTTTTTTTTGTGACGTAACTACAAATTTATAATTTTCAGATTTTTTTCCTATACTTATGCTATAAGACCTTGTTTCATGCTAAATTTCAGGATTCTAGGTCAACGGGAAGTACCCTATGAATTTTGATTTCCTTGAGTGTCGAAATATACTTTTTTTTTGCGACATAAACGGCTGTAGGAATCTTTTTTTTTTCGTTAACTCAGAAGGTTGATTTTTTCACAGCTTCAAGGAACCGCAGACCTGAGTCTATGGTATTAATTTCAACTTATACCAACACTCGTTCCCGAAATAAAGGGTCTTGACAGACAGACGGGCGGACGACAAAGTGATCCAATAAGGGTTCCGTTTTTTTCCTTTTGAGGTACGAAACCCTAAAAAGTAAGTTAATTACTTTTTAATAAAAAAATGTCACAGGGGTAGATTAGGATAACGATTTTACAGTTTAAAATAAAATAAGTAAGTTTTTTTTTAATATAGAAAAACGCCGTCGAAATTCCACCACTGGGAGAACCAGACTTATGTAGATACTGGATTCACGGTACATGTTTGTGCATCGATGTCTAAGGCACGGTTTATAATAAAATCAATAAATATTACTCCTATTTACTAGTATAATAAGCTTTGATATCAAAAAGAAAATTAAAAAAAGTTGGTTTATAAATATCACACACGACGAAACGGAATGTATTCTTATTGTTACTAAATAACCTCCACTATTTCAACATGCGTGCATATGCACACTGCCTTTGTCTCTTCTCTACTCTACCTACCTCTACATTTGTACACATATCTATATTCTTTATGCAATATATATAAAAGGAGAAACTGACTATCTGACATATCAACGCACAGCCGAAACTACTAAAAAATTTTGCACAAGGCTTCTTTTCATGACGTAGACGAGCATGAAGAGAGATGAGATGAGGGAGGAGGGATGATTTTCCAAAAACACCCCCTAAGGGGACGAAATGGGGTCCAAAGTCCGGCTTTGCCAATATCAAGAGTTTTTAAAAATTGCCATACTTGTGCTGGGTTGAAATTATCAATTGAGTTGTGAATGTGGCGTCTTTTTGCATTCCTACACAAACGACTGCAGCGATTTCGCATCTTCTTATAAAAATCCCAGTTTTCTTCAGTGGGCCGCTTTCTGTACAACTGCTTGGCCTTGTCACGCTTAGCCATCTGTTCTTTTATAGCTGGGGATAACCATGGCGCAGGAAGGTTCTTCACTCTCACCTTTTTAAGAGGCGCATGTGAATCGTACAATCTCAATATAGTACTACTAAAAACCGACACCATAGTGTCCACATCCTCGCAGGTGAACACAGATGACCAATCAATCCCACCCGCATCAGCCCTCAAACGCTCCAAATCAATGTTTTTAAAACTACGAAGAACGAGAAATTTGGCCTTGCGTTTAGGAGGTCGAATCTTATAGGAAAGATAAATGTGATCATGGTAGGAAAAAGGAGCAGGTAGCTGTCCATGTGTGGCTACTTTATTAGGGTCAGAAACTAGAATGATATCTAAGAGAGAAGGAGTACAGTGAGGATCTCTGTGAGTAGCATTTAGCGGGATCAAGTGCATATTGACAGAAGATACAAGCGATTGGAGTTTACGGTTACGAGAATCTCCTTTAAGCATATATAGAATCATTCATCGCTTATACAATACATGAACGCATCACATATTATAATAAATATTATATTCGACCAACATCCACATGAATCAACATTGTGTTTTCAACCCAAATCCACACTGATAGGGTTTCAACGAATATCTTTAAAGTGTTAAAATAAGGCAAAATATAATAAATATATGATTTTATATATACGAGGCAAGATTACTCAAAAACTAAAGGACCGTTTTTAAAAATTCTTTCACAAGTAGAATGCTAATTTATCACTGAATGACATAGGCATATATTTTCTACTATCACGGAGGCGAAGTCGCTGGCAGAAGTCATTATGTCATATGTTGGATGAGGATTTATAGGTACATATTCGCCGAGACCATATCAGTGTAGCCCTGGATTAAAAAGCCCACCTGTCTTCTACGCTATCGTCGGATAGGCCGAAGAAAATAAAATATTGATTAGATGTATGATTTAGAATTGTTTCCATATGAAATGGTGGTAGGTTACATGCTTATAGAGCTGGTTTGACCACTTTATATCGTCTTAGTTTTTTCCTATGGAGACAAGTGTATTAAAAACTGTCTTACCAAGCTCATATTGATTTCTTTTTCAAGGGAATCTCCAGGGAAGCTCGCGAAATACAAATTTTCTAAGTGAAGCCCTACCATTAGCTGCAATTTGCATGCTGCGGTCTTCCCGTCGAACTATAATTTAGGTGTCTTCAAGGCTAGAGTGAATAGGCTCTTAATAAACTAGTGCGCCTCACCATCAATAATTGCATCACTGCTTACCATCAGGTGGGATCGCAGTCAAGCACTGGTATATATCAAAAAAAAAAAAAAAAACAGCTCGTAACGCGATCCATTTGACGACCTAAACTGAACTGTTAAAGGGATAGAGTTATATAGGGTGTATAGCTCCATCCCTCTTTTTCATTCGTACGCTTGACATTTTAACACCTCATGGTAAGGCCCCAGGTCAGTGTAACCCTCTCATTCACCCTATTGAATGGCAATTTCATAAAAAAAGTGATTCAATAGCGTTTGAATTTCGCGGGCTATCTTGGAGCATCTCTCTTTACTTTAGATGTACCTAAATGTTACCGGTAATCTGTATAATCCGGTATTCTATACAATACCTACGCAATGTATGAAATATTATTTATTTTATACTTTGCCTAGGTATTCTATACAATACTAAATGCGCAGCCGGTAATGTGTGTAAAAGATGAAAGTAGGGAAGGACGTGACGTAGTTTTAGGGCACCCCGACACGGACAGGTTAGGTTAGAAGGCTATTTTAATTTCACGTTAATTTTATTATGTATAATCACTAAGATTCTATTTCTGTTCACGAGGTTTAAAGTAAAGGGTCTATTTCCGGGTGGTTGTATAAAAAAATAACTACTAACCAGTCCGTGCCCTAAAACTACGTCAATTCCTTCCTCCATACTTTCGTCTTTTACACACATTGATTTTAAGTAATAGAACATGTTTTTTTTTTGCCCTTCAAGTAGGTCGGTTAACATTTATAAATAGACCAAAATCTATTGATTTTACACATTGCCGGTGGACAAGCAGGTAGTCTATACAAACCCTAGGAATTGTATAAATTACCTAGGCATAATATTTCATACATTGTCTGGACGCCCCAGGTATACTATACATTTCCTAGGTATTGTATAGAATGTATGCATTATAGAGAGTGCCCTGAACATATACATTAAGTTTTATTAGCAAGTGATGAAACCAGCCCATAATAAAACCAGCATCAATCACACTCAAAGGTCCGTCGTCCACTGATAACATTCTCACTGGCGTAGCTACCAAAGGGCTAGGTGATGCAGAGCCCCAGGGCCCCCAATCTCGGGAACCTCCAAACCTTTATTAGCAAACCTCTTGAACTAACGAAAAATTTTCCCACCTTTAAAATTAATCTAAACAAAAGAGGTTGCAACACTAATTATAGCAACTCGTTTTAGTCAGTAAAAATCTGACACTCATCCCGCTCCACACAGAGCAGGAAAAGTTATTTGATTATTTTCTACGTAGAAAAAGGGATCCCAGTTTTTTTGCCCCAGGGTCGTTAGCCTCTTAGCTACGCCACTGAACATGCTTATCCTATTGAAAAGTAAGGTGAAGTGACAACAGTCAACATGCTGCTATGTGATCAATACAGCAAAATTTTGCCTTAAACTTCTTTAGAGGTAAGTTTGCGGAACAGAGTGTAAAGTCCTGCACACCTTCGTTGAAAAGGGAGGATCCCCGAACATTAAATCTGGTCGGAAATTATGTCTGGTCCGGGCAACTGCCCGATAGTTGCTATCTAACTGTTGTATATGTTTTATTCGTGCGGAGAACTTTCATACTGCGATGTAGGATTTAGAATTTTAGTTTCTATGTGGCGCCATAAATGACGCAACACTTATATATATTTCTTTGCAGCTGTAAGTATTACGGCGTATTTCCATTCTATACATGGCCTGAACGCCATAGGAACTGCTCGCGTATACATTGTATTGCTATTTCTAAATCTGCAATTAAAATGTAGACTGGAATTCTGCGTACAGGTCTTGTATAGCTTCTAACGTGTACGCGAGTGTCCTGGTTACAAACTATACTACAGTTAACATCACTTACGCTGACAAAATCTAAGATATGTATCTTCGTATATATAAGGTCCCATTAAAATAGTGGGACAAACTTTTAGAAATCATTCAGACCACCAAAATAAAGACAATGGTAAAAAAAATAAACTGTACATACTTACTTACAATGAAAAAAAAAACAGCTAACGATTTACTAAAAATGTTGGTTACCCGATGCATAAACACATCTCTTAATACTACAAAATACCTACGCAACGTCACCGGCCGCCGCGTTCATTGATCAATTCGTGCCTTCTCACTCTAACATAGCCTTTCGCAGGCGCCCGCGTCGCGCGCTTGCCGTAAATGACAATGATGACGCAATTTCAGTTTTCGTCGTGCAATCGAGACGGTAACATGTTTCGCGAACGTCGAATGTAAGTGTGTGAGTGTTATTACGTACCTAGGTAGTTATCACAATCGACAACAATGCCTTATTACGCGTACACCAATCAAGAATACTTGGAAATAGCATACGACAAGCCCAAATCCTTTACCATGAAAGATTTGGAAGGCGGCCGAGCCTTGCGACAATCCTGGGAGCAGTACAGCGCCATCGTGATCAAGGCACCTTCATGCCACCAGCGGTTGACGCAGGAAGACCGCGCTAAGCAGTGCATCTTGAAGAAGACATTTTAGACTTTAGACGACACCCCACGGCGAGCACGGCCGATGCTGGTAGTGTATTCAATGTCAGTGATTTTTACGTGTGGAAACTCCTTCGTGATGAAGGCCTTCACCCATATCATTACACTCGTGTGCAGGAACTAAAAGTGAAGACACTCTTTTAAAAGTGAAAAGACACATAATTAAACGCGCCCGCAAGTGCATTGAACAAAACAGTAGGCATGTTCAACAATTAATCTAAACCTACCGGCGTAGAGTAAGTAGTATTTCAATTAATTACTGCTAATAGGGCTGATTCTAATGTTTAAACACGCCTGAATCAGTGTTTTACTGTTATCGAACTTTAAAATAATCAAAAATGATTCATATCAGTACACTGTTTCCACTGCGCGCTTGTTTATTTACAACTTACATACTGCAATAGCTTTGATACCTTGATAACAGTTCAGCACGCAATTAGACAGTCCAAAGCCTGGTAAAGTGTGTTGGGAAATTAGAATCTTTTCTTAGGCAAAGTTCGAGGAAAGTTTATACACACTCGATGGTAGCCTGTTCTTGAGTTGCGCGTACTTACTATCTTCTTAACTTATCCAGACTAGCAACACTATCCTAAAAATGCGGTGTGTAGACAACTGAAAGTAACTATTACGATTGAGTAGCGTAGGTAATTAGAAACAGCGACCGGACGTTCGACGTTCGCTCGGGGTTCAATGAACGAAGCTCGCGACGCACGGTGCGAGGCGCGAGTTTAACTACCTACCCTTATTGGATGTGTTTATTCTTGAGTGCCATTTATTATTTTATATAGGTCAAAATAAAAATACTTTAATCACTGTTTTTTTTTTATTGGATATGTTTGGTTAGACGTACTGAACGCTGTGTTAAAATTTGACCCACTATTTTAATAAGACCTTATATATAATTATTTATTCATATTAGGGATTTTTTAAATATTATTAATGTAGAATTAAATGACAATTAGTTATAAGAAGGGGATCTTTAATGGTCACTTGTTCTAATTTGACCTAATCCAGGCGAGATTATTCCAATCTACGTACGATTAGTCCATATACGTACTGGCACTGTATATTAATGAATAAGGTTAGGTAGGTAAGTCACTACGAAGTATACGCGGGTATTTGCGTACTACTCTTGTATACATTGGAAGACCTTGATTAAAAAGTGATTTCCAATGTATACGCGACTAGTTTCACACCCTTGCGTTCTGGCCATGTACAGAATGTAAATACGTGGTATTATGTGAGAGTTTTTGAGTGAATAGATTACTTACATCTAGGCAAGCGTGCTGGTAAGATAGTGGTAGATAAAGCGCGAACCAATCAATGTTAAAAAAGTATACTGGAATTGCCAAAAAGTTGTAATAGGTAAAGACAATGTTGCTTCGACTCCTAGATCTAATTAAAAACAAAAAAGAAATATAATCCTTCTTTGGTTCTTTTACTATCCGGTAAAAAGCAAAGTGTGTGAGCGAAATTGTAACTACCCTATTCGTAATGAATATTCAAAGCGCAATGCAGGTACACTTTAGCATTAAAATAAAATGAAAAGTGGACGTTGGTTACATTCATTTCAAATTTTAAAGTAGGTACACTCGACAAAGGTGGTGGATGACCACTTCAGAACGTCCATTTTTCTTCAGACACTCTTCTGAATAAGAAAGTTAACGGTTTGTCATACGCTAATTTTGTCGAGTGTACTTTTAGCGAAGATGAAGGGTCAATTTACAATATACAGATTCAAATCTTTTTACAAACCCCTTTGAAGTTCGGACGCTCGTCAAGGGCGTCAAGCATAAAATAGCTCAGTTAGAAATAAATGTAGCATACTTTGAAAGTATGCTAAAATGCGTCAACTAGCATACATGCAGTGCATTCTACGCTCACCTGCTGTACATCTCCTGCAGTATCCGCTGCTGCTTCACCGTGATGGCCGCCTCCCAGACATCATTCTGTGTACCAGACATATTCTGAACTATATGCTTGCGTATGGTTAAACGTATATCTCTACTTATGGGGCTCTTTTTTCATAAGAACTTGAATAATAAAAATACATAGTAGATACCAATCCACGATAACATATTGTCAAGCAATTCCAGTATAAATTGACCTTTCATTGTAGACAACGCTTATACAATGCGAGGTTAGCTTATACTGCAAAGGGATTTTTTTAGGTAGGAAAATCATCCAATGACATCTCTCGTTTTTGGGCGGACCGAGAGGGTGTGTCAGACTTTTACTGACTAAAAACCCACTACTGTTCCTTCTTTGCCGTCGTCCCAGGGCTCCGGGTTTCACTTTCACACTGCCCGTAGCCACAGTAGGCTTTGACCCTGCTGGGCCCCTACGGTTTGCTGACATCTCCTTGACGCGCCGTCGACGACTTGGGCTCGGTCCGGACGATAACCGGACGGTCTGACGGCGAGCTACCCATTGCTCGCCGTCCGCAAGCCAGCACCTACGGTGGCCGGAAGTCGGGATCGGAATCCGGCAGCTGGGGTGTGAGGGCCGTTCCCTCGCTCGTGCACGTGCGGCCCCTTCCTTTGCTAGCATTACTGCTTCGCAGAAGGAAGGGGCCGCCTGCCACTCCTCCTCGGTTCGGACCACGGCCTGTACCAAGGCCCGGAACGAGAGATCGTTGCCGCACATCGCCCCCAAAAGGATACGGCAGTGTTCTGCCCAAGCAGGGCACACCTGTACCGTATGCTCGACCGTGTCCTCCGGGCATACTGCAAAGGAATAGCTTGATATTTTATCGTGTGTATCTTTCCTTTTCATATTCAATGTTAGTGAAAAAAGATATTAATATTCTAATATAGTGGACCCCCGGTATTCCGGCCCCTGTCTAATCCGGCACCCCCTGTAATCCGACATGGTCTATAATTTATTATTGAATATTTTTTTGATAATATTCGCTAATGCATGATTTTTTGATTATTTTAGTATGTACATTTGTTTGTACACAATTATAAGTTATTGCATATTTTTTGTAAGTTCTATAGCATTAATGACGTTAATTTTATAATAAAACGTAAGCTATCTATTGAGTTGTTTAATTTACTAAATTTGACATACATAATGAAGTATGATTTGTACTTCAGAGTACATATATCAACACTAATATTATAAAGAGGAAAACTTTGTTTGTTTGTAATGAATAGCTTCAAAAACTACTGGACCGATTTTAAAAATTCTTTCACCATTCGAAAGCTACATTATCCACGAGTAACATAGGCTATATTTTATTTTGGAAAAAAAAGGGTTCCGTAAGATATTTGAGTTTTTCGGACATAAGGTGTAAAAAGTCAACAAGAAAAGATATTTATTTTGCGTACGCTGCCTAAACTATAAAAGATAGAACCATAAAATGTTCTAATTAATTGTAGATCTTATAAATATCTACCAAAGTTTGTTAGGAGGAACCTACTTTCACGCGGGCGAAGCCGCTGGCAGAAGCTAGTATAATATAAAGAATCTTATCATTAGACCTGTAATTTGTCGGATAACAAGATACTCTTTTGTAAAAAATTCCGGACTTTAGGGGGTCTTAGGCAGTACTCTATAATCCGACAAATTCGATAGTTCGACACTGCTCTGCAAAATGTTTGTCGGACTACCGGGGGTCCACTGTATGTCAAATTCGACGGGCAAGTACAAATAATATTTCTTAATTTTAATTCAGAATATCAGGTAATTAGCAAGTTTTGGAATTCAAATTTCATTGTAACATTTATTGCGATCTTCATTGAGAAACTTTTTATCAACCAAAAAAGAACTTCAATCATATTTATATCATATATTACCGCGAAAATTTCCGGTCGGCCATTTTTCGCCCTTATGCCTTCAAAATTAACGTCAAAGTTGAAAATTGAATATTGGTTAAGTCGATTGAAACTTAATGACGTGTGTGAAGTTCGCTTTTTGTTGTGCAGTACCCCAGCCCTCACCCCCATTGTCCCATGAATTTGCTGCCGCACAGCTATTCGCCTAGTGTTCCAGGACGTTTGATTTTCCCTGCATGGGGTATGCTTACCCCGGCGAGGCGCGAGGGTTGCAGCAGGTTGGGCGCGGGCGCGTCGCGCGACGAGCTGGGCCCGGCCGCCGGCACTTCGCCCTCCCTATTTATGTGAATGTGTGTCATCGCCCTGCTGACAAACCAACCTCCACTTATTCATATTTTTGCTCTAAACAGACTGCCTGAACTTGAACTGCACGCTAGCGGAATCCACTAGTTAGTGCATACTGACTGCGCAGTTAGTTGGAAATTTCGAACCAATTTTTAGAACTGCGCACTATTGCTATACAGTTCAAATGCAGCAAGTCTGTTTTAGAACCCTAGGCTCACTGGTACCACAAATCACTAAATGCGTTCAGTGCTGAAAATATTTGAAACATAATTCTGTCATTTTCAAACGGGGTTGTTTGAAACAGAATTCGTTAGGAGCTGCTCTTGGTGGCACTCCAGTGTTGTAAGCCAACGCAAAAAATCGTTCTTCAAATTAGGTCAAAAAGTAACTTTTTTTGAAATTCTTTTCATATTAAGATAGAAATCGTTAAAATCTGGTAGAAGGAGAAACTGTCAAGTAACAGAATAAGGATGCACACACTGAAATGTGACGTCACCACCGGATATAAGTCCTCCATGAAATAAATAAATAAATGTGTACAAAAGAGACAGTGAGATACCAGGAGATGAGACCCAGGACAGAATGTCCTGGCTCAGATTGTGAGGAGACCAGACCCCAGATAATGGGAGCAGGGACGGACGAAGAAGAAAAGAGATAGAGAGAAGATCCCACCAGTCCTCATATCAATGTTTAAAATACTAATTACTGCTTCATTTAATAACCAATCAATTTCGATGATGTTTTCAGAAAATGTTTAATCTTTAATGTTAATTGTTGTTCAGTATATAATATAGTACAAAAATAAAAACAGGCTAATTTCCCAATTGATTGAAAATTACAAACACTTTCGATATGTTTAGGCTTAACCGCAGTTAGTGATTAGTGGTAGCAGTGGACCTTAGTCTAAAGGTGGTAATACACATGCCTGTAGCTGGCACAAAAGTATGCATGTACTTTGCATGCCAGTGAGCTATAACAAATTCTGATTGGTGGATGTCATGTCATGCTAGTTACTTGCACACTTTAGTACAAGTTAAGGTGGTGATACACATGCCTGTAGCTGATATAAAAGTACTTACGTAAGTGGCTCGCTACATGGCATTAGCATGTGTATCGTCACCTTTACAGGTATGTGTATTTAGGCCTTTAAGCTAGTTAGCTTAGTCTTAGTACTTACTAACAATATTTCTACATACAGCTTTTTTTTTGAGGTGGGAAATTATGTAATCACTTCTCCCGCTCTAGGGTAGAGCTACAGTGGGTGTATCAGATTTTTACTGACCAAAACCCACCTATGCGCCAGAACCACGGTATCCCCTTCAGAAATCCCCCGTGGCCCTAGAAGAGATCGGCACAACTGGGCCCCTACGGAATCTACTTACATCTACCACCATATTATTAAAGAGTATTGTGTTGTCCTGCATCGCGCTTTTGAAACCAGAATAATTTGTTCTAATGTTCGTAGATAATTAGGGCTTCGGAATTGGGATACATAATGCTGATAGAACCTTCAAGTCAACTGGCTAACAACAGAACTCAATACTTGTTTTTCTTTTTTTAATATTCCATGCTGTTTCAGGTGAGGTTGACTGTGGTAACGTCACAAACGCGTATACAGCAAAAGCACCCATAATTTTAATATTTCGTATTGAACCAGATCCATGTTTTGAAATGATTAATAGATACGTACCAGTCACATTTTGGAGAGAAAGTTTCAGATCAATGACGGTCTACGATGAAGTTTTAATACGAAATATTTTTTTACCTGCTCATAATGAAATGTTAGTAGTGAATGGACCATGATATTCTTTACACCATTAAAACCTGGAATGGTCTGATTGAAACCATGAGTGAAATCGAAGCGACCATGCTCGGTATTAACCGCCATCTTTGACTCTCTTTACTAATTTTTCACGGTGAGACCGAACGCGATAAGATCTTAATAAACTAGTGCGCCTGACCATCAATGATTGCATCTCCGCTTACCATCAGGTGGGATCGCAGTCAAGCACTGGTTTATATCAATTAAAAAAAAAAAACATCTAAAATAGTGATATAATCTAGAATTTGATACACAAGAAGTATTCATTTCTATAAGGGATCCAAATACTGATAGCGTCTTCTCGACACCGCGCTTTGGGTCTCATATTTTTTTTCGTTACTTGTGTCAAAAAGTATTTATTATAAGGACTTTATTCAATTCGCAAATAGAAAAGAAAAAAAATCATAACCGTTCAAAATTGAGTAAGTTAGAAACTTTTCAATTTAGTGGAAGGGAAAGTGTCAAATAACACAAAAAGAATGCAAAAACTACAATGTGACGTCATCACCATCAGTAGTTTTGTATCTGGAGTGTCTGCACAACTGTACAATATGTGAAATCATTGAAAGAGGCGCGATCTCGGTAAAAATGGAACAGAGAATTTTACTGTAGCGTTGACAACGACAGAAAAGCTCGCAAAGAAGGCTGAATGAATACACCTGCTGCCAAATACTACAAAATCATTAGAATTTCTTACATCCATATTGTAATGGAAAATGGAATATATGTGTCTGACGGTCTAAAGTACCTTCATAATATTATTTCTAGTGGTTAGTGGCCCTGACTGCTATGCTGGAGGTCGTGGGTTCGATTCCCACCCAGGACAAATGTTTGATGATGAAAAAAAAAGTGGGTAAGTCAACCAATGTGTCGAATATACTTCCCGGTCAATAAGTCGGTAACCGCAAAATATTTTTTGCGGTTACCGACTTAGTGCTCGGAGACATTGAACTGTATTCAATAAAAATAAAGACTTGACCTAAAAGTCACAGTTATCAGGCCATAAAATTTCTTTGTATGTACTCACACAGGGTTGATTTGATGCGCGGGCGCACGGCTCATGCGGATGGTCTTGGTGCGGCGCCTCACGCCGGGCCGGCCGCCCGCGCCCGGGTGCGTGCCGCTGCCCGACGGCGACGTGTCACGCGTGCTCTTCGTGCTGACCTCGCCGATCGGCTGGATGTCGTGGATACAGGTCCACTGCGCAAGGGTGTTCAAGTTTTGTATTGCATGAAAAACCTTGGAAAATGTGGCAGAATCGAACTAGTCATTTCCTTTTGGCCTTTAAAATTTCTTCTTTAATAAGAGAAAATTCAAAAAACAAATCATAACAAAATCGAGGGATACAGTATAATGTTGCAGCTACTTATCTAGCCTTGATCTAAAATTTAATTACACCAATATTTAGCTTAAAGATGAAAGAATTCGGTAGTTTTTGACGGGATTTCTTCGAGTGAAGTCAGTGGCTGTTTTAATTATTCGCAAATTGATTTTGATACCTGTGGATATTTTGATGTAAAATTGGTGTAGTTTTGTATCTCAAATGTCTGTGCAACTGGACAATATGTGGAATCATTGAAACAGGCGCGATCTCGGTAAAATGGAGCTGAGAATTTTATTGTAGTGTTGACTACTTCAGCGAAGTTGACCGAGAAGGTTGACTTGATGCATTTGCTGCCAAATACTTCAAAAAAATTAGAACGTGTACATCCATACTCGAAAGATAAACGAATGAACTAGTCATACGAAGACATAACTTAAAGGACTTAGTATCCAAAGCAAAAACATTAAAAAAAACCGAATCCCCGAACCGGTTTTTTTTCAAATGTTTTTAAAGAGCTGGGCAAAATTTCGAAACTTCAATCAGGAATTAAACTCTTTACACAAGTTAGTTTGTACGAAACCCTCAGTGCGCGAGTCCGACTCGCACTTGCCCAGTTTATTTTAAGTGAAGTCGGTTATTCTGTTTTTAAATTCATTTCAAGTATTGAATTAGATATTGAGAAATAGGTAATTCTTAGAAGTAATTCTTGTACCTTTTAACGGAATACAGCTTCGGGCAATTGTGCTTTACGGTCAATAAGTTTGGTACTGAATATTTTCGAATCTCACCTCTGATTTGTCATCATGACTAATATTCCTACTCAAAGCGCTCCATCCCTGGGGGTGAATCTGTAAATGAATATAGTAATTTATTTATCTAAATTTAATGTATAGTACTGGTACATAGGCGGACTTAATGCAACAAGGCATTCTCTATATTTTTAAATATTTTATTTTTGAAATATTTAAAAATGTAACTAATATTTTTATGTATGTGAAATAAAGGAAATACATAAATAATAAATACTTTGATAAATATCAAATCATTATAATTAGGAGAACTTAAAATGTAACAATTATGACGAAGACCGAACAAAGGTATCATAGTGTCTTTAAATTAAAATAAGCCCAATTTCCATCACAATGTTTGTTCGCTTTAGTTGCCCTGGTGGAATGGGTATTGTGGACTACCTATTCTGGAATACTTAGAAAGTGAGCTTTAAGCAAGTTTCGGCAACACATTCTCTTTCTCACTCCAGTAACTGTAGTTTCTAAGTACCAGATAAGAATAGAAGAGTGCAATTCGGTGCGGCCAGATGTAGCACAACCCTAAAACGTCGGTCTCGAATTAGCAAAAGAAAGATATTAGAAAAATCTTGGCACCAACACTTTGTAATTTCTTTAACATAATCAGCCTTACAATGTTTCCAGTTCCCATTGCTAGAACTCAGGTCTCCTCTCTAGGAGAAGGAATGGGCCGTAATCCACCACGTGGGCCCTGTGCGGCTTAGTGGAAGTCTTAAAATTTTTTGGTTCTAGGACATGCCGGTTTCTTCACGATGTTTTCCTTCATCATTTTAAGAACAGTGGTGATGAAAGTTACATTACACAATAATGCTACAACTGGTAAGTCGGTGTCGTTACCATTAGGCCACCACTGCTCAAAAGGTTAAACTATCTTATTAAATAAAAATACTTTTCAAATACAAGGTGGACCGATGACCTGGTAACAGTTTCGAGAATCCGATGAGTGCAAGACACACAGGACCGTTAATTGTGGCGACACTTGGGGGAGGCCTATGTTCAACAGTGGACGTCTTTCGGTTGAAATGATGATGATGATGACTTTTTAGAATCTACATACCTGTAAAGCGCTGACAACTTCAGCATCATTACCATCAGGAAAGTCAGATATGAACTCAATGCGGTTCTCCCTGCGGCTGATATCGAACAGGTGGTCATACATGGCAGCAATTGGGATCGATTGCCTGCTCATCTGCATCAGGCGGTATAGATTCGGCTGTAAACAATAATAATAATATTCCACAACTATCACACAACGCCTTCTAGTCCCAAGCTAAGTAGAGCTTGTGTTATGGGTACTAGACAACTGATAAACATACTTATATATTTCTAAATACATACATATATAGATAAATTACACCAGACACAGAACAAATGATCGTGCAAAACAAGTTAAAAAGTTTAGTAAGTTAAGTAGTCAATTTGATAATTTAGGTTCTTCGATCTTGTTCTTACACATTTTGACTAGCCTGTTGGTCTAGTCGTTAGTGGCCCTGACTGCTATGCCGGAGGTCGTGGGATCGATTCCCACCCAGAACATATGTTTGTATGATGAGCATGATCATTTGTTCTGTGTCTGGGTGTAATTTATCTATATATTATGTATTTAGAAATATATAAGTATGTTTATCAGTTGTCTAGTACCCATAACACAAGCTCTACTTAGCTTGGGACTAGACGGCGTATTATATTATATATTAATTTATTGTCCACATTTCTCTTTTCGCAAGTCTGCTGGAAGAAACTCCTAAAGAAATAAGTAGTTTCTTTGTACTCTTATTTGTGGTCATGAGAGTCAAGTGGCCGAACTGTATCTATTTTTTTAATACTGATCGCATTTAAAAAATCCAAAGTTACTCTGAGGCCTCTGGGATTCAGAGTAATTTCATTAAAAAAAAAATATTTTTACACTTACTCGAAAACACACTCTTATCCCTACCCCTTTTAGACACGCAATTTACTGTTGTCCGCACTAATGCAAATGATTGTATTTATCGTATCAGTCTGGTCGCTAAGCAGCCCCCACTAGTCGCCGGGGGCCACCGTTTATTTATTTATAAGTGAATTGAAAACCGTCGTTTGATACACGTGGAAATTGGTCACTGCAGCACTCGTCTCATAACAGCTTCGCTTGCTGCTCAGGCGAATTCCACGTTGTTACGTCATTTTTTTTTGCGATTCGAAAAATGGTTCCGAGGCTCCATTTCGGAATTGAACTATTTCCATAGGTAAGTTTGTACGAAACCCTCAGTGCGCTAGTCCGACTTGCACTTGCCCGGATTTTTTAAAATAAAACCAGTAATAAAAAATGAGTTAGCCCACTCTGGCTCTCAAGGTCTCATGTATAATGTAACCATTACCGTCTCCTTTTATATATAAAAAAATATATATATAAAATCAACAAAAGGAAAAAGCTAGGTACATCCTTTTCCTTGTGTTCTTGACCTCTGTTCATGCCTTAAACCCGACCAGCGAATCTAAACCTAAGTAAGTTTTTACATTTTTCTAGATATTTCATATTGTACGAACCATTTTTTTTTTGAAGGCGGTATTTACCAAATCGCGCTTTTAGGTGGAGTGAGAGGTCATGTCCAAAAAACCACCTGTGTCCATCAGTTGCCCTTTACGTTCTAGGGCTATGATCACTCACTTTCAACCGTTTCTCCTGCAGGTATATGGTTCTACTGGGCCTCTTTAGACGACCCATAAATTAGGTCAACCTTGACTTCCTCTTTTAAAAAAAAAAAAAAAACATTGCTCCACACTAGGAATTTCTCCTGTATCGTGGGTGCGTTCACAAACATGTAAACTCACATAAACAAGACACCCAGACCCGGAACATCAATCTGTAGACCATACAAATATTTGCTCCGTGCGGGAATCGAACCCGACACACAACGCAGCGGCCAATCCCTCAACCACTGCGCCGACAGTGCTGTCAAGACTACCCAACCTAGGGATAGGGAAAAGTACGTTCAATTAAAGTTATATTAGTAGTCAAAACACATTAACAAATCAGACTAACCTTAAATCCATTTAGGTCCTGAGCCAGTGTATTTAAATTCAAATCGTGTATGAGAATGATGAGGCCGCCCGTCGTGCACATGACCATTTGCTTCGCGTCCGGGGACAGCCGACATCTCATCAGACTCGACGTATGAAATACTCTTTGGTAAATGAGATTGTATTCTGTATAAGAATTAATATCCCATGTGTATATGCTGCCATCTAGACCTGAAGTCACCAGCAATTTGTCTTTGACTGAAAATTCTATATTTTTCACCCATTTGGAGTGACCTAGTAGAGATCTTATCTTCTTCTTGAGGTTTCGGACGTCCCATAGAGCGATTGTGGTGTCGTCCGAACATGTTGCGAACATTCGGCCGTCAAGGAACCTAAAAAAAAGTTTTTGAGATTCTGAATATAGACTCTGGATGGTCAAGGATGAATTGATAAGATTATCTTCATCATCTCTTAGTCAGCTAGTTTTTTTTGAGTCAATGTATAAATCTAACTTTTCTTTCTCACTTTAATGACATCTAAAGTGAAGTAATCTCCTTTTTAACCGACACCAAAAAGAAGGAGGTTCTGTGTTGGGCTGTTTTTTTTTTAAATTATGTTTACCGATTTCTTGGTCAATTGTGTACGGATTTTGAAATTTTTTTTTTTCGTTTGGAGGGTATGCTTCCAAGTTTGTCCCATAGAAATATTTTTATTATGATCTGATTATGAACTTCGAAGATATGGAACGGAACTCTTCATTGGATCACAGTAAAGCTGTCGTAACAAGTAAAATTGGTTTCTTTATACGTGCAATCGATGACCGACTAACATGAGAAGGGTGGGGGGGATATGTCGAACTAATCTGATGAGAGGCCGGAAGGTAGGCCTGGGCTTAGCTTATTGCAATTGTTACGCAATGTTTTGATGATTAAATTCTATAGGTAGGTACCTTATAGAACTTGCACACTTTTTAAGTTTGGCTGAGGGGCATTTTTTCGTGGTGGTACCACAAGAGTAAAGAGTGTAAAATAAAATAAAACTTTTTACAAAAAATATACTAAAAAAACACTAAAAATTGCAAAATAACTTTAATTTCGGAAGTCGTTGTTAAATAACGAAGGGGCATAACTATTATAGAAATACCGTTTTTAGGGTTCTCAAAAAGAAAAAATGGAACCCATATAGGATCACTTTGTTGTCAGTCCGTCTGTCTGTCTGTCAAGACCCTTTATCTCGGAAACGCGTGCAGGTATCAAGTTGAAATTAAAACCATATATTCAAGTCTACGGACTCTTGAAGCTGTAAAAAAATCAAACTTGTAAGTTAACGAGAAAAAAGATACTTCGGTTTATGTGGCAAAAACGTACATTTCGACACTCTCGAGGAAATCAAAATTCATAGGGTCCTGTTGACCCAGAATCCTGAAATTTGGCTTAAAGAAAGATCTAATAGCACAAGTATAGGAATAAATCTGAAAACTGTAAATTTGTTGTTACGTCACATTTATTTTTTGCGATTCGAAAAATGGTTCCGAGACTCCATTCCGGAATTAAACTATTTAATATATATTTATATACATAGGTAAGTTTGTACGTAACCCTCAGAGCGCGAGTCCGACTCGCACTTGCCCAGTTTTTTTATATTGAAGTCGATTGTATTTTTTTTTTTTTGTAAAACGTTATTTGTTATTAACCTTTTAAACCATTTGCGTCGAATTGGTCCGACGAGTCTTTTCACGTCCTATTCTCCAGTGTAGTGTGTTTGACGATATGGAGTATTTGGTCGTGGATGTGCGACATTTTTATTATTTTCATTTGCAGGTCAATGTCAAATTGTATGATGATTATAATATGATTGACCGCCATAATACACATTTATTTTTTGGAATTATAATGATTAAAATCATCAATATAACCTTCTCAGTTCGTCTTACCCTATTATTCATACAACTTGATTCTGACCTGCAAAAACTTGCGAAAATTTGGATTTCTGCAGATTACAAAAACTTGCAAACATTTGGATTTCTGCAAAATACAAAAAACTTACCAAGTTTGGTATTTCGAGGGCTACTCTGGTGCACAGAAATAAAATTCAAAGTTACTTAATATAATACTTACTTAACGCAGTTAACACAATCTGAATGTGCTCCGTTTACTGAATGTACTCTCTCGTGAGTGAGCGGGTCAAATATTTGAACTGACTTCTTTTCACAAGCAGCTACCAGCAGTGTTCTGAAATGTTCATGTTGAAAACATCAAAAATTTTACAAATATTAAATAATAGTTTTTAATTATCTTTCAAACATTGTAACAGTTTATTTTTAAGGTAAGTAGTTATCCAACGTATTCTTCCGGTCTGGGTGGAGCATGAGGGAGTGTTTTTTTTTTTATTGGGTGGGAAAATCATCCTAATGACATCCCCGCTCTTGGGCGGAGCGGGAGATTGTGTCAGACTCTTACTGACTAAAAACCCACTCCTGTTCCTTCGTTGCCTTCGTCCCAGGGCCCCGGGTTCCGCTTTCACACTACCCGTGGCCCCAGTAGGCTTCGACCCTGCTGGGCCCCTACGATTTGCTGACATCTCCTTGAGGCGCGCGTGGAACAAAACGCGCCGTCGACGACTTGGGCTCGGTCCGGACGGTTACCGGACGGTCAGACGGCGAGCCACCCATAGCTCGGCGTCTGCAAGCCCGCGCCTACGGTGGCCGGAAATCGGGATCGGAATCCCGGCGGCGGTTGGAGCGTAAGGACCGTTGCCTCACGCGATCGGCCGCCTCCTTAGCTAGCATTACTGCTTCGCAGAAGGAGGCGACCGCCTGCCACTCCTCCTCGCTCCGGAGCATGGCCTGAACCAAGGCCCGGCGCGAGAGATCGCCGCCGCCGATTGCCCCCACGAGGACACAGCGTTGCTCTGCCCAAGCTGGGCACACCTCCACCGTGTGCTCTACCGTGTCCTCCGGGTGGGCCACACAGTGGCGACACCCGGGCGTCGTTTGCGCACGAATCCGGTGCAGGAACCTCCCGAACTTACCGTGTCCGGTGAGGACCTGCGTCATGCGGAATGTGAGGACGCCGTGAGGTCTTTCCAACCACGCCTCAAAGAGGGGACTTACCGCCATAATTGTGGCGTGAGCACGGGGTCGCGACAGTCGCTGTCGCCATTTCTCCATGAGAACTCGCCGGAGCTCTGTTCGCCATGCTGCGACTTGTCGCGGCAGCGGAGTTTTGCCCCGGCGTTGTATCTCCATGCGCCGTTCGTGCATGAGTGCAAGGAGTGTTGCCTCCAGATCCCATGGTTGCTGGCCAGCAAGGAGGCTCGCCGCTTCGCGGGAAATCGTCCGGTATCCTCGCACCATCCGTATGGCCATGACCCTCTGGCACGCGTTCAGCCGGGCCGCCGGCTGCTTCCGCAGCCCCGGCGCCCACACCGGCGCGCCATAAAGGGCCATGGACCGAACGATCCCCGCGTAGAGCCTCCGGCAGGAGGCGTCTGGACCCCCAAGGTTGGGCAGGAGCCGCCCGAGGGCAGCTCCAGTCCGATTTAGTTTGGGAGCCAGACGTCGGAAGTGCAGCATGAGGGAGTGTCAGACTATTACCAACTAAAACCACACCTGTGTTCTTTACACCTGGGTCCTAGCGGCCATCAGCCCTGCTGAGCCCATATAGTTTGTCGAGATCTCTATGAGGACCGTGTGGATTATTATGCGCTGTCAACAATTAGGGCAACAGTGTGTAATAGTATGAATTAAATATTTATTCCAATAGAAAAATAATCTCTTTTCCCTAAAGTAGGTATGGCAAACTAATGCCACGCATGCCTGGCAAAGCATCAATGCCGAGCATCTTTTGAATTACCAGGAATCACACTAACTATTCTTTTATTTATTTACACTTAATTAAAAAAACTGGAGCAAGGAGGTAACCCTTATAGGTTTTGATTTTCTGAATCCTTTCAGATTAATTTGGTCACATTAAATCATTAAACCCCAAGCAATCACCGGCGTTCACTCTCTCATTGTCTCTCTATTGTGTCTCTAATTATGGTATTCAAAAGGTTAAATATATATGTATTGAGATATCATACCCATACTTCTTTTGAAAAAAATAAAATATTATATTTACATGGGCATACCAAAAAGTCCTACAGTACGTGTCACTCTCCATGTACCCCGTAAACCCCCAACTGCTATGGGGGGGTTGGGGTATATTTAAAGAAAAAAAAAAAATCAGAGGGGTTCAAACTACCAGAAAAAGTTATCCAAACATTTCAATGCCCTGTCTTCCAAGCTATCAGGATCTGGTAGTATTAAATTTGCAATACAAGGAAGAAGAAGTCGACTAAAGAAGCGTCTAAATGTTTATTAAATAGATTACTGCAATGTAGGATACATAACAGATAAAACAAATTACATAGGTAGTCTACAACTACTCTAGAAATCAAAGCTGTGTGGGTCTAATAATAAAAATGTAATACATAGAATTATTATTATTATTATTCCATTCATTTATTTTTTTTACATATTTATTACATTTTTAAATATTTATTTAAAAAACATATAAATAAAAAAACATTTAAAAATATAAAAAATAGTTGTCCGCCGGTGTCGGGAACAGGGTCCAAGCTACCGGTGGTTAGGGCTCCAGAGACAGGAACCTCCTCACAATGCGGGCCGTATCTAGGAGTACTGCCTTCTGTATCAGGCCCTTGATCCAACCGTGCAACGACAGCTTCGACGGATGGTCGTCGAAGCTTTTGGCTATAAGGCCATTGGCGGTCACGACAATTGGCACAATGATAGCCGAGTCCATTATTATTATAATCTTTATTGTTCACCACATAAACCAAAATACAGGACAAACATAATTAAAAATAAGTGTACAATGGGCAGTCTTATCACACAGGGCAATTTCTTACAGACAACCTTTGGATGGACTGAAAGAAAGGAGATAGATTTAGGGCTGTCAGTGTACAACTTGACTTGTAATCCTATCAAACTACAACCACATATTAATAAGCACGATAATTAAAAACTAAGAAAATAAATATACACAATCAGTATTATTTATTCCAATTAAATTATTGTATTTTAAGTTATTAAAAGAATCATCATAAAAGACAGATGTATGCAATTACTTTATTGTGGATTCATAGAATAGGCGACTGGCTTTATACATATGATGATTGACTAAATTTATTTATTAATACATTTTACAGGTATCAAATGTGTGTGTATTTTATTTAAAATTAATATTATGTTTGTTTAAAATCATTTATAATGAATTAGTTTGCGAAGAAAGTAACAAACAGGTAGTTAAAAATAACTATTTTTAACTACCTATTACTTAGATTATACCCCCCTTATTTATAATAAACTATTATATATATAACTATTATGTTATCGACATTTTTAATGCAGTTTTAATGACATAAAACATGGTTTGCGGCCAATCAAGTTAATTAGCAGATAATGGTATTTGGCATATTCTTGGTTATAGAACGAAATTAAAGCAAAACCAAAGTCAAGGCTAACATACGCTATTCTAACACCGCACACTTACCCTTCCGGGGAAAATTCAAGGTTGAAAACGCCTCCAGTCGGCGGAATCTTGTCGCGTTCAGAGTCCCAGGATGCGATAGGTCTCATACCGCAGTATAAACTCTTCGCTAGGGCATCGCTCTCTCCGATAGAATGCTGATACCCCAGTTCTCGCTGCCTTATGCGATAAGGATTAAATGCTGAATATTTAGCCATATAAATCGAATTGTCTTTGTTAATGTTACCCATCTTGCTATGTTTATGACACAAATTCACACAATACAAGGGATTAAGTACTCGATGTTACTTTAATGTAAATGCAGTAAAACGCACAAAAGACATCGTCTTTCACATGATTAGTTGAGTTGTTAATATTTTAAAACAGGAGTGGTAGAACAAAATCTAGTCACGAACTTCACTACAATTTGTGTTTTTTGTAGTTTTTTTGACATTAGTATATAGATAAAATAGACAGCTGCGTTTTGGGTCGATTTTCTTGGATTCATAATTGCCAACCTAAAAATTGTAATGAACCGCACACTATTTTGAATATGCGTCTGTGCTTTTTGCTTTCTTCGAATAGAATAAAAATATAATAACAGGGAACCAAGCAAGCTTCTAGCCGCTATGATAGCTCCTTTTCTGTAACTGCATTACTGCAGTGCGTCTCCGGAAATTTCAGGCACACTCTTTTCGCGACAACACAGGTCTGTGTTGTCGCGTTAGCTTTACATACTCTTTAGAGCTATCGCAAAGAGTGTCGACAGCTAACAGCCCTTCTCCACATCTTTCTCTATTTATTCACAGCCACCAGCCCAGTCTGGTGGCTGTCAGATTATTTTACTCTTTGATATTCGTTATTTTGGCGGTGTCGGCCGTAGCGATTGTTTACGTTATTAAAACTAGTGATTTTGATCTCAGCGAAACAAATACCGATAAACGTTGGTAAAAAAGATTGTACAAAAAAATATAAACATAATAAATTATTAAGTATATATTTAAATAATAAATTATTATGTATATATACATCTTAATGATGTATAATTTATTATGTTATATTAGTAAGTTTTGAAGTATATTTTAAACTTACCGTACTGCCTTTTTCTTAATCAGACTGATAAAAAATGCAAAGGTTTTGATGGATGTTTCTTACTTTTCCAGTTTTAACTACTTAACCTGATGATATGAGAAGTTTGGCACAATGTTAGATAATGACCTGGATTAACATACGTACAGAAATAACTCTTTGTCAGTTAGCTTCGAAGCCGTCGAATAATGAATACTATAACAAAGTCAAAAAGGTTAAATAAAACACATTTTATATTGTATTCATGTTTTATTGTTGGAATGGACTGCTCGGCGGACACGGTGGAGCATACGGCAGAGGTATGCTCGACCTGAGCAGAGCACCGCTATGTCCTCATGGGGGCGATCGGCGGCAGCGATTTTTTGCAACGTTCCTTGGTAGAGGCCATGGTCAGGAGTAAGGAGGTGTCGCAGGCGGTCGCCTCCTACTGCGAAACAGTAATGCTAGCAAAGGAAGCGGCCGCACGCGCGAGGTATTGGCCCTGTCACCCCAGCCGCCGGGATCCCAATCCCGATTTCCAGCCATCGTAGGCACTGGCACGCGGACGGCGAACAATGGATAGCTCCCCGTCTGACCGTCCAGTAACCGTCCGGACCGATCCCAAATCGTCGATGGCGCGTAGTATTCTACGCGCGCCTCAAGGAGATGTCTGTAAAACCGTAGGGGCCCAGCAGGGTCGAAGCCTACTGGGGCCATGGGTGATGCGAAAGAGAACCCCGCGACCCTGGAACAAAAACAAAGAAGGAACAAGAGTGGGCAACAAAAGTCTGATATGCCCTTCCACCCCACCCAAAGGCGAAAGATGTCATTAGGTGATTTTCCACCTAAAAAAAAGCGAAAATAAGTCAATACCACGGAAAAACCGTCTTATTATATTATACTATCGATAATGAAACTATCAATATGATGCAACCGCTAGTTGTAAATTGTATATAAAAATCATCTTTATTCAGACGTGTTTCACTAATTAATGTTTATAGTAAAACATCATTAAAAGTAACACATGATAAAAATAAATATGACATGATTACATTATACGAAAAATGCCATTTTTGGATTTAAAAAAAAAATGTTTTAATGTACATACCTGTGGAAAGATATTTCACTGTTTTTTTGTAGCGCCGCTTACAATATACACATGACTTCATTTTTTATAGGTTTTATACAATTCCTGAATCAGGAATTCAAACGAAATTAATTAAAAATGCAAAATTACTTCAGACTATCCTGCAGCTTTTTGCATTTGACGCCAAAATTAGTTCTCTACACGCTCGCGGGTAGCGCTTCAAATAGGCACAAAATATGTCAAACATTTGGAACAGCCTGTCCAGTGGTAAATATATAGAGGTCAGTGGTTAGCGGATAAATGCTGGATTGCCTAAAATAATAAATTCTTCAAAATATTAGAACATTGTTGTTTAATTTTAATAAAATTCTCCTATATTAAATTAATGCACATATTGTATAAATTATTATTTTAAAACCGACGAACTTTCTGAGATTTTCTCAGAAAGTTTGACCGATATATCGATGTCTTTTCCTAGATATATCGAGGCCAATATTATTTTTTATAGATATCAATATATCGATATTTTTTATCACTGCCGATAATCCCTAACTTACAGCCACCCCATCAGAAGATTTGGTGTAATGACACACAACACAATAATGACCCCTGTATTAGAGATGGGTTTCTACCCGGTAAATACCGGGTAAATAGACAAAAGCGAGGTTTTTAACCGGGTAAATACCCAAATAATACCTTTAAAACCACTCACTCACAGTCACTCTCGCAACGGAAACGCCTCGCTATCAATGCTTCATAGTAAGGCCGCAAGTCTTACAGTACGTTATAGTACGGACAACAAGTAATTCACCTACCCAAGGTGTCAAATACTTTAAAAAAAAAGTATTTTGTACAAAATTGAATATCAATTAAAGGATTTTACAATTATACATACAAATCACAATTATGCGATAAATGATAAATAATTATATGATACATGCATGATAAATGGCCAATGGCAAGTGACAAATGCCAAGCGCAAATCGCCAAGTGCCATGTAACAAGTGCCAAGTGTGAAATGTCAAGGGACAAGTTCCAAGTGCCAAATGCTACAAGTGCTATGTGTCAAGTGCAAAGGGCCATGTTTAGAAATCAAAGTGCCAAG
This sequence comes from Mythimna vitellina, assembly GCA_949316375.1. Taxonomy (NCBI): domain Eukaryota; kingdom Metazoa; phylum Arthropoda; class Insecta; order Lepidoptera; family Noctuidae; genus Mythimna; species Mythimna vitellina. The sequence goes on along the minus strand of OX438703.1, from coordinate 6,007,694 downwards.
TGCCAAGTGATAAGTTTCAAGTGAGAAGTGGCAAGAGCCAAGTTCCAAGAGCAAAGTGCCAAGTGCAAGTTGCAAAGTGCAAAATGTCAAGTGCCATGTGCCAAATGACAAATCAATGATATGTGGCGAGGGAGAGTGCCAACACTTTTCTTTAGTAGTACGAATTCTGTGCCTAAAAGCGGGTAGGGCAAGGTAACACCAAGCTGTCAAAGTGCTCATGCACATGGCATGGTATCAGGAAAATCCTAAAAGTACGTCAAGTAAGTAGATCAAGATCTTCTCCGAGCTAGGTGGTATTTTTAAAAATATCTGATACTTAACATATCGATTTTTAAATATATCAATATCGGAGTTTGATATATCCAAAATTAACATCGATATTTTGATATATAGATTTTTTTTTCGATAATATTTAATCGGCTTTTTCTTTTAAAAAAAAAACGGTCTTAAGTCGGCTCAAAAATAATTTATTCAGTTTATAATTCAGGATATTTATTAAACAAATTAAATTATAAATATATGAAAATGTAAGATTCTTAGTAATTATTCTTCAATTTTAATAATACATTAATACATAATAATACATACATATGCGTACCAATAACATTCTCAGTAAGAGTTTTAAAATAATTGTTTTATATGTTCATCTGTTTGACTACTACGATTATTAGTAAATAAATTAACTAAAATAGGATAACATCTACATTTCAATATTGAACTATCGTAATATCGTCCAAATAAGTATTTGTTATAAATATCGATAATTATAATTAATAATATCGATATTTCAAAATATCGAAATATAATCAACAGTCCTACTCGGAGCAGCCTGAGCAGCCCATCAGCTTGCCGCAAAACCGGTAATGCTTTAGAATTGGTATCGTAACCAAAATTAGTGATTTTTCTGAAATTTGTTTTTTGTTTATCTTTCATCTATCAACTTGAGATGGCACAAAGGCCAAAAAGCCATGCTACAAATATTATAAAAAAAAATATCAACTTGACAATCACATGACATTTTGTTTGACAATTGAGTACCTATTGTGGCCTATACAAAAGGATTTTGTTATCAAATTTTCTCGTGATTACATCAATAACATACGTGTACCTCTCCCTATTTGTTGCGTCATTATAATTATCATACGGTCAGTAGTTCCTACCTGTTGTGTATTTTGTAGAAGATGGCAGAAATAACTGAAAAGTATAACACAAAATGTCCTGGTGTAAAACGTCTAATGAGAGAGGCCATGGAGTTGGCGGAGGCCACAGAGGAATATTGTGCGCGGCCTTTGGAGGACAACCTATTTGAGTGGCACTTCACCGTTCAAGGACCGAAAGGTACTGATTTTGAGGGTGGTATCTACCATGGTAGGATATTGTTGCCCAAAGAATATCCTATGCACCCACCTCACATAATACTTCTGACACCCAACGGTAGATTCGAAGTGAACAAAAAAATCTGTTTATCCATTTCTGGGCATCACCCTGAGACTTGGCAACCTTCCTGGTCAATAAGAACTGCTTTATTGGCTTTGATCGCGTTTATGCCGACTCCAGCTGAAGGTACCATCGGTTCGCTCGACTACTCACCGTCTGAACGCAAGGTGCTTGCTAAGAAATCCGTAACTTGGGTGTGCTCCCAGTGTGGAGAGATATCTACTCTGCTGTCATCAACAGCAGCTAAACCTATCACTGAAGAAGAAAAGTCAGTGTTAAACCAGATAGCATTCAAAGCAGAAGAGGAGCAATCTGCTAAACCCCCAGTTGAAGAACCTGTTCACGAGCCAGAGCCTCAAGTGTTGGAGTCAGTTGAGCCTACCAATAGTTTCTTGGATCAGCTGACTGAAATACTAGTCGCGCTCTTGGTGGGAGCCATTGGCATTTTCATATATAGACGTTGGAATGCAAATTATCCAACTTCTGAGACAGAGCTGTAACTTTTAATTTTTTTTTTTGATATTAGGGCCTAAGAATAATTTTGATGTATTTGCAAGTGATGACAAATGATGCACTGCATCCTCCTCTTTGTTAAGAGATCTTAATTCAAATTGGGGTGTTCACTTAAACAGTATTGATCATGATCATACCTGTCAAAGTTTTCTTTTTCTGATAAATGATATGATTTTTCAATTGTGCCTTAAGAATAAGGATATGATACTTATATGGCATCCAAAAGAGAAAACAAAATTACATCACTGTTTTCTATCATCTTTTACAATGTACTTTGTATAATTTATTTATTATTAACCATCAGGAGGCGTCCCAAACTGAATAAATATAGCATTTCAAGTTACGTAGTAACTCTTGAATAAAATGCACATAATTAATGTTTGTAAAAAATCAACTGGCTGGCCATAAACTGGTTATTAACACTGTTATATATCTTGCCAAATATTGCGAAATATGATCTTTAGACCTTGTGATCTCGGAGACCTATGTGACATACTTCTACATACACAGTAATCATAAGAAGATAACTAGCCTCATGTTTCAGAGTTATATGTTGTAAAGTATGGTCACACGGGGCATGTGATTTGAAACCCTTGAGGTATGAGAAGAGTATTGCTATGGCAAAAATGCTAAATAAAATGATATTTTAGAGTGTTCTCCATACCATATTAGGTCATACTTGGCCCAAATAAACTCTTTATCTTCTTTCTAAGGACATTAAAAAAATGTCCATTGTTATTTTAGTTATACAAAGATATTTAAGCAATTTTTTTTTTATCTATGGCACTGGTTGAACACTATTTGTTTTACAGCAAATATATGACTCTAACATCCTAACACTGCTATTTGTAAAATATAAATGTTTATATGATCTTTATTATCTCTAAGAATTCATCTTGATTACCATAGCTAAATTATTGTTTTGTAAATTAATATTGCACCATCTTGTGGATAGTATCTAGAACACTAGTATTTAGTGCAGGCTCCAGAACTGTGCTGGTAACATTCCAAGAGCTTAGCTGTCTTTACAATAATCTTTTGGAATCAACATTGTATTAATACATAAGTTTTTGTTAAGTAAAATTATTGTATGATAATATTTTTTTAGTGATAAGTTTTATGTATGTATATTTTAATGGATGTAAATTAATTGTAAACATTGCTTTCAAAATATTGTGTTGCATTGTTTGACTAATATAGACTTTGTAAATTCACTACATAAATGTTGTTAATTATTTGCGAACCCCAAATCCATTATTCAACATTACAGGAAGTAAAATATGAAGGTTGCCTTTTGTTTTGCAGTAATTTCCATTTTATTTTTAAAATTGCGTTTGTCAGCGGCTTCGTCAGTGTGAATGTCGATTGTTGCGGACGCGATGTCGATGTCAGATAATAATATGCCTATGTCTTTCCTTCGGGACTTCAAGGTTACTCCTTACCAAATTTCATTAAAATCGGTTCAGTAGTTTGACTGTGATAGCGTAACAGACATACAGAATTACTTTCACATCTATACTTATAATAAATCTGTAAAACTGAAAATTATGTACGTTGAAAATATCAAAAAAATAAATGGCAGGGGGTGTTGCTAGACTGACACCTGACAAAAATGTAATTAAAAAATTTTTGTCTGTCTGTCTGTTTGTTCAGGCATCACGCAAAAACTACCGGTTCGATTTCGATGAAACTTGGTATAATTATTCTTTAATATCCTGGGTACCACACTGGTTACTTTTTATCCCGAAAAAGTATATACAATAAAAAAACAAACTTAATTTTGGCGTCCGATCCCTAGACCCGATTACTATACCAACCGCAAATAATAAGTTTGTCGTAGGTTACGTCACCCGCAGTGGAGTTCACTGAGGGGCGCTGCACACGACTAAGATACTGTAATATTTTATCTTAAGATACAATATCACTCGCCATACAATTAAATGGACTATCACACACGACGAAGATAATAAATAATATTTCATATTTTCGTATCTCAAAAAACCTAATAAAACCATTTTCGTCTTCTACGCGGACGAAGTCGCGGGCAAAAGCTAATTTATACCTAATATTAAGAATGGATTTCATTATTCTGGAAAGGCTTATTTTGGATTGCTTGAGTGTTGCTGCATGTCATTAAGTAAAAGGTGTTTGGGGTCAAGGCAAATTAACGCAGAGTCGAAGCGAATTTCTAAAATTGTACATACCACCCCTCCTATCTCCACAACGTAATACACAAATTTCTATCGAAATATAAAAATCCGCGCACACTTCTCTGTTTTCAAACATTATTGTCTGTCTCTTGAGCATGCCACGATTACGGCGGAAGTCCCCTCTTTGAGGAGTGGCTGGAGAGGCGCACGACGTCCTCACTTTCCGCCATGATACAGGTCCTCACCGGACACGATAAGTTTTTGGTGGTTTCTGTTCCGAATTCAAGCCGAAGCAACCGGTTACAGTTATGCTAGCGAAGGCGGCCGCAAGAGTGAGGGAACGTACATCATCATGCTCCAGCCGCCGCGACAGGAAACGCCCCGGGCGTCGCGAATTGCAGAGCAATCTCAGGCGCTGGTTGCGGACGACGAACAATGGGTGGCTCGTCGTCCGCTCGTCCAATAAGGACCGAGCCCGAGTTGTACGCTGAGCCGAGCGTAGAGTTCGATGCGGGTTTCAAAAGATGTCAGCAGCATACCGTAGGGGCCACTGCTGGCCCCCAGATGCCTGCTAGGACTATGGGAATAGTATGAATGGGTACTCGTGTTCCTAGAACGCAAAAGGCAACGGTAACTTAGGTGTGGTTTTAGTCAGTAAGAGTCTCTCTCACACGCCCTTGCGCACTACACTAAAGCGGGAGAAGTCATTAAAAGATTTAACGCCTAAAAAAAAAATTACTGTCTCCTTTTTTTTATATCGTGACCACATAATGACAGCCACACAGTTAAATCCCTAAGGTTAAGCAACGTTTACCGAGATCGGTCTGTGGAAGGGTGACCATCCCAAATTCCTACGTGCTTCAGAAAGCACTTTAAGCCTTTGGTTCCGGGTGTTATTTGTACAACTTTGACAGTCGTTGAGGATAGTCAGAAGCCAGTATATCTGACATCAGTCTACTAAGGAGTATCCTGTTAACCGGTTTTTTTTTAAGGTGGGAAATCATTATTACTTAATAACAATATTCTAATATTTTTAAGAACAATTTATTGTTTCAGGCAAACCAGCATTTGTCCGATAACGAAAATAAAAACATACTCGTCATCGACAATAGTTATTTTTTTCGTTCGTTCCTATTTTTTATGGCTTTGAATTCCGTTAAATATTCTGATGATTAGTTAATTTTGATCGATATTGAATATTTTGTATCGATATAATGATGTATCGGATCAAAATATATAGGCTGAAAATATCGATATATCGAAGTAACAATTATCGATATTTTTGTAACAAGCCTAAGTCGACCCTCGACCCCGGTAGGATTTGCCTTGCTGGGCCCCTACGGGACTGTCTGAAGAAAGGAGACCGTCTCACAAATCTTCCGGGCTTCGGAAAGCACTAAGTCGTTTCGGATAGTCAGAAGCCAGGATATCTGACACCAGTCTTCTAAGGGGTTTCGTATTACCCACTTGTGGTGATCAGATATGCAGTAGCTCGCATGTAAAATACTGATATTTAGCTGCAGCCGGTTTGATTGGTCGACGACACCAAAACAGTCGGGAAAAGATTAGGTAGATTCATTATAGCCGTCTTCTTTTTTATTCTAATCGATACCCACGTAACCTAGCCTTTTAATGATCGCCAGTTATGTACTATGTAGAAATACATGACAGCAAAAAAGTTGTCTAACACTCCACGGTCGCTAATAAAGCATGGACCGGACGGTTGCGAACCAGCGTTCCAACCAAGGTCACCTTGGTTTGTGTTGCGGCTGCATGGATGTAAACCAAGCGCCAACACGTTCGCAAATTAGTTACTGCGGTTGGGAAAACGCGCTCGCCGACCAAGGGCGTTAAAGGTCTTAACCTTACTCTTTTAGGGAAGTATTGTTTTTGTTACTTGTGTTAAATCGCAGAATTGCTCATTTGCGCCGAGAGCACGCTTTTGGCGGTCAACTTCAAGGATAGCTTCGCTATTGGCGGCGTTGAAAAATGGGCCCATTATCCAGATGCACACTATGTGCATCGCAGTGTCACTAGTTCAAATTTAACGGTTCGTATGTAGTCGTTTCGATGGAGAACTTAATATTTATTACGTAGCAAAAAGAGGGCAAGAGGCCCGGCGGACCGGGTCCCCGCAACGGAGCACTTTTGTATAAGACCATGCGAGCGTCCGCTTAACGCAGTTTCGGCCCTGAAGGGGCTCTGACAGCTCTGACACCTGACTTATCAGGAGCCATGTTACCTTCTTGAAGGGTAGACAGGATTGTCTATTTATTTAAAAATAAAATATCATTTTAAATTAAATTTATTTATTAAGACATTATACCGAGATATATTATTATCTAGAAACTAGCTTACAAAGTAAGAAGTATTTGGGTGCTGTTGATTCCTCCACCACAGTGCGTTCCGCCAGTTTATACTACTGGGTTAGAAAGATGACAAAAGTGTGGTCCGTATATAGATATTAGATCAAATCTGCTACATTCATGGGCATCTCATCAATTTGTGTGGAATAGTACTGCTCAATGTCTCTCAGGATCCTGATGTCGTCTGACTTGACGAAGTTGATGGCTACACCCTTGCGTCCAAATCGACCGGATCTGCCGATTCTATGGATGTACAACTCACGGTTGTTGGGCAAGTCGTAGTTGATGACTAGTGACACTTGCTGCACGTCGATACCTCTCGCCCAAACGTCAGTTGTGATGAGGACACGGCTGAAACAAAACAAAAAAGATACATTAATGGTGAGCTAACATCGATAAAATCGGAACACTGTTTTCAATTACGTCATCCAAAATAACAAGCAGTTACACATTTGATTAATGACACCCCAATTAACACTTTTTTTCCTTGAACGATTAAAATATTTTATACCCAGTTTCTAAAACAAAAATTTAACTTCCTAGTTGACAAAACAAGTCTAAAACTTTAGAAAAAAGACTGCCGGGTGAAGAAAGTAAGAGAACGTTTTTTTTTCCTTTCAGGGAAATTAAAAAAAAAATGCCTATCCCTAATACAGATTCATTACCAGATGGTTATCTATACTAATATTTATAATATTTTAAAACCTATACAATGAGTTTAGTGGCCCTATGATGTGAAAGTCATAAGAAACTAGGTCACTATCTGCCACCCACGTCATGGCCCTCTTGGTTTAAAGGCAAATATAGTGTGTAGTGTCCGACCGAATATTCGGTTTCGGCGGCAAACCTGCCGAAACTACGACCGAAACCGAAAATGTGTTCGGAAGTTCTCGCGCTGTGATCGGTCATGTTCGGCGCGTTAAATTCCATCCACGCAAGTAAGCGACGAAAACATTTTGCTTCGTCCACTTACCCAATCATGTCGTGACTGGCTTGTGCTTGAGTTTTCGTGTGATTTATTTTGAATTCGGTAAGTCTTATTACGTGATAAAGAACGCATAAGAGTAGGTACTAAACATAAAAAAATAATTCATTACAACAAACTAATACATATATTACAATAGAAAGAATATTGACCTATCGAAAGATTTTTTTGGTTGATTTAATTCTCTCGCTAATACTATACCTAAACAAACATTATTTAGGCAGTTGGTACCTACATAAGTATCCATATAATAAAAATAAAAGATCATTTTTGTTTTTCCATTTTTAAAACATTATTATCTACCCCCACACTAAAATCGAGTATAAATGTTTTTTTTATTTTTCCCTCAAAACATGATCCTTTTAAAAAAGTTTCGGTTTTGGCCGAAACTAAGACTGTTACCTGTTACCGAAAAAACTGATTCGAAAACAGCAACCTATTGCATATATCGTTTATTTTGCTAGTTTTAAAGATTTTAATTTGTTGATTAAAAATTATATATCTTATGTTATAATAAAAATAGTTTTATAGTTCCATGATTTTACGGAAAAGGTAATTGTGAGTTACGCCTATATAAAGCTATTTCGGCATTAACTATTCTGTGTTCCGAAAGCTGCTTAAAAAGTGTGAAACTAACTATGAACTTAATAAACTAGTGCGCCTGACCATCAATGATTGCATCTCCACTTACCATCAGGTGGGATCGCAGTCAAGCACTGGTTTATATCAATTAAAAAAAAAAAAAAAAAAAAAAACATCAAACAATATTTCTAAGATTTGTTGGCATTTAAATGAAATGATCATAAATAATAGAAATTATATACCTTTGTCCAGATCTGAACTCCTTCATAATGTTGTCCCTTTCTTTCTGTGGCATGTCACCATGCATTGAACTGACTGTAAAGTTAGCTTCTTGCATCTTTTGTGTGAGCCAGTCCACCTTTCTCTTGGTGTTGCAGAAGATTACTGCCTGAGTAATGGTTAGGGTGTCATAGAGGTCACAAAGAGTGTCGAACTTCCACTCCTCACGCTCCACTGCTACGAAGAACTGTTTGATTCCTTCTAGTGTCAACTCGTCACTGTGAACACATAGTATTATTTAGCCAATTTTTTTTTATTGTTATTGAAATTTCTTTTATTTATTTATTTTCATAAATTTTTATAAATGAGAAATCTTATTACTAAAAATAAGTACATTATCAGACTGACCACCCATAAATCATAATTAACTAATGATCTTTGTCTAATGAGTGTAACTTACAATAATTATATACCTGATATCCATTTATACTTTCATTTTATTTATTCTCTTTTTATATGAGAAGTCTTATTACTAAAAATAAGTACATTATCAGACTGACCACCCATAAATCATAATTAACTAATGATCTTTATCTAATGAGTGTAACTTACAATAATTATATACCTGATATCCATTTATACTTTCATTTTAATTATTCTCTTTATACATGAGAAATCAAACTACTAAACATGTGTAAGTACATTATTAGACTGCCAACCCATAATTTTTCAGTTAATTTTCGTTAGTTAGGTTTCAGTATAACTTACAATAATTATATGCATGCCATCCATTTATAATTTAAATACATACCGTTTTACCAAGATCCTAATGGGATCAGTCATGAATTTGGAAGTCATTTCCAGGATCTCATGAGGCAGTGTGGCAGAAATGAGTACAACTTGAGTGGCAGGTGGCAGGTAGCGATATACATCGTAGATCTGCTCTTTGAAACCCTTGTTCAACATCTCATCAGCCTCGTCTAGTACCAGCATTTTGATAGACCGAGTCCTCAGCACACGTCTCCGGATCATGTCTGGAAATATATTTATAATTAAATAAACTTGTTTCTTTATTACATACTAGAAACTAAGACCAGTGACAGTTTGTGAAGTTTCAGTGAAAAAACCAAGCAAGTGCGAGTCAGACTTACGCACTGATGGTTCTGTAGAAACTTACCTAAGAAAACAGTTCAAATTCCGAATTGAGTTAAGAACATTTTTCCGAATTGCAAAAAAAGTTTTTTTATGATGTAACTACAAATTTAAAGTTTCCAGATTTTTCCTATTCTATAGTGCTGTGAGACAATGAATTTATAATTTTCCCTATAATTTTGATTCCCTTGAGAGTGTTAAAATACATGTATGGCCAAAAAAAGACATGGTCAAAAAAATTTTTTTTTTTGTTTACATAGGAGTTTGATTTTTCACAGCTTCAAGGGACTGCAGACTTGAATATATGGTTTTCATTCTTTGTCTTGTTTGTCATTCATTTCACTCTATATGTTCGTACAAACAAGTGATAAAGCGTTTGGACAGACAGACAACAAAGTGAACCTATAAGTGTTCCATTTTTTCCTTTTGAGGTATGGAAACCTAAAAACACCAGGCTATTTACTGGACTACCAAGAAAGTTAAAAGTTTTTGCTGATAAATTACGAAAGATATTGAAATAAACATTAGCATGAACAGGAGGACCGTTAGGTTAACACATTCAGTGTCAAGTAACAGAGACAAAGTTTAAAAAAAAATTAGATATACTTAGTTGAACTTGCACAACAACAACAACAACTTGCTTGTTGTTCAGGCACTGGGCATGAACACAAGCCAAAAACAGCTAAGTATAAAAACGAGTCAGGGGATGGGTTAACATCTAGGTCATATTATTGTTTGTTGCAGGCACTGGCACAGGTGCACCGGCCATAGTATACCATTACATTTTGTGCTTTGCTAAATAAATGTCTAATCAACTTACCAAACACTCTGCCAGGTGTTCCTGACACAACATGTTGACCATAGTCCAGCTTCCTGATGTCTTCGCCAAGGTTTGTGCCACCAATGCAAGCGTGGCACTGTACATTCATGAAGTCACCCAGTGCAAGTATTACTTTTTGGATTTGAGTGGCCAATTCGCGAGTAGGCGACAAGATAAGAACTTGAGTTTCACGTAGTGTGGTGTCCAAAGACTGCAGAATGGATATTGAAAACGTCGCAGTTTTTCCGGTACCAGACTGAGCCTGAGCTATGACATCTCTACCTTTCACAATAGGCAAAATACTTCTCTGCTGGATAGCGGACGGCTTCTCGAAACCTGAAAAAATGTGAAAGTGGGTGATGTAGGAAATGCCATGCGTCAAAACTGCAAAACGGAACTAAATTGGTCGCTTGAGCCTAATATCTTAAATAATTATACGTACCATAGGTATATATTCCTCGTAGTAACTCGTCCCGTAATCCCATTGAATCAAAAGTTGGGATAACTTCCACATCTTCGCTTGTGTCGAATTCAACATTTGACAAATCTTCTGATATTATTTTTCGATTGTAAGAAACTTCTGATGCAGTCATCTTGCTTAATTTTGTTTAAAATGAACTGGCTAAACTTTGTATACGAATAAACACACGTAAGATATAATAATCACCAAAATATTTTGAGAAAATCAACGAGGTCGCAGTAGACACAACCACACAAGCAAACAAAATGGTACAACACAGACTATGTAATTTATGAACGTATGTATTTTCAGATACACAGTACTCTATGGTATGTATCAAAGAGTATGAAGGAGGGAGCTCGCGCAAGATAACAAGGCGCGACGCTGGCGGCGTGATTAATGTTGCGAGCCTAACTAATCGGTTTCCCTCATATAATTAAAAATAATGTTTTTTAAATTAAATTGTAATTTAAAAGATTTATTAGCTATAATACATTTGTTTAGATATTTAAGTGAAAGTAAACAAATGGATTGGATTATTATATTCTTTGCCTATTTTTTTTATTTTATTGAAATATTTAAAATACAAATATCATCCTTACAAATATTTAACTAGTACACAACCACTACTAATAAACAACTTAATAGATATTATATACAAACTAGATAAAAGTATGTACAAACGTTAATAAAATAAAAAGGATTTACTGGGCATCAAAAAATTCGTCTACATCGATTTCAATAGTGACAGTGCCCAGAACGCTAAGTTAAGAAGCATTGTCATGTTGCCATTCAAATGCTAATTCGTTGGTCAAAAAAAGTCTAGCTCTCTGGTCATGTGAAGAGTCAACTAGTTGTTTGCTAATGTCTCAAAAATCTGGATGAATACTCAGACCCCACGGCCCCAGTGTTTCAACCCCAAACGGCTCAAACATATAACTCCCGAAAAGGTTGTTATATTTGCGCCGCTTGAGGTTTTCTGCACCTGTAGCAGCCGACCCAGCATAGCCCGCCGTTCTCAGAAGATGAGATGGCGCAAGGGTGTCGGCACATATTGCATTCCACACCAAAGGCCTACTCAACTTTCAAGGCATTATGGTCATCCCGTCTGGCCTCTTCCCACTGTCGCGTGCCAAGCCATTAGGTTCTAAAACCGCTGGCGGTGACAAGAGCTCGGATGATGTCATTAATGCTAGCGTGCCTAGGATTAATCACCTCCTACTGCATGATAGGCTATGATGTCCGAGGCGATCGACTAATTCACGGCTTTGACAATGATGATGCTCCAGTAGGAGAGCATCCAGACGCAGGCATGCAGCGATCCGGAAGTTGGTGTTACTCAGCATAGTACCTATGTTGGACGATGGTAGTGTCTGTAGCCAGAGTCCTGACTCCCATACACACATAGCCTTTAGGCGGACACGCATGGCAGTATTGGTGGACGTGTTAATGAGGTTATTCCGTGCCAACCTGCAGAGCAGCTCATTCCACTGTCTCTGGGAAGACGGAATCTCAGGCAATGCTTTGTCCGGGCGAGCCATTTTCCAGGCGTTTACGACATCGATGAAGCACGGCGCCTCACAGCTAACCAGTGATGGATTTGAAATTCTATTGGTCAACTGTTGAGTGCTGTGGACTGAAAACAGGAACGCCGGTAGGAATTTTGCGGAAACCGAGCCCACCAAAGCGAATGGGTAGAGTAGCTTTTAGCCACGCTCTGTCATCCAGGGCCACATTTAAGATGGCAGTCAGAATATACCGAATGGTTCGATCAATTTTGTCCAAGAGATGTGGCTGCTTCCATGAAGGGGAAAAGCGGAGCAAATACATGAAATTTGATGCAAAACAGCAATATCGTATGAGGGTGAAAACCTCAATAATTAATTAATTTTTAAATTAATTTTGAGTTAATTCTGGAAAGTCTTACCGAAATGTTGTTAAAATGTTCAGTTTTGTTTTTGATTGGGTTATTTTCATAAGAATAATTATTATAAAAAAGTCATGAGAACTTTGAAAATCTTTTATTAAATGTCAAGTAGCATTTTTAGCATCAGAATCCATGCTAATCTTTATCAGAAGAACTGGATGAATCCATTGTCCATTTCGAATTAAATAAATAATTTGAAAGTATCCGATTCAAATTATTTGTTCCCTATTTTTTCATTCTACTGACCTTACAGTGTTAAATGAGGCTACATTATTCTTCAGTTCTTTTCAATGGAATTCAAATCGCAGTGGTTCGGCGGTAAATTCCCGACCCCCGTATCGTGTTGATTTAAGAGTTGTTCTATAATTTCATTCTATGGGTTTTGTGCCTTAATTTAATAATTGCGCTTTTGTGTAATAGTTATCGACTTCGTTAAGACGATCTATGCATAAGTCATTTATTTATTAAATAGCAAGGTCTCTTCTCTCTTCACACAAATCCGCTCAAGTCCGGTTAAGCAGTCGACAGCCCTTAGGCTGACCTGCGATAGGCCAAACAGAAAAAAAAATCACACAAATCCAAATTCGCTAAATATACTTGTAAAACAACACACGTCTTTTTTATTTCAGATCCCGTTCAAATTAAAGCGAACCTTACATCTATCTGCATATAGTCCTTCGAGCCGCATGCAAAAACATCTGGTCACTTGAACAAAAGAACTGCATTCCACAGCGATAAGGAATTGCAGAGATAGAGATTTAAGGATTTCTATTTAATATATAAATGAATTATGCATAGCTCGTCTCAACATACCGTCCCCCGCTAAGACCTTTAGGTCTATTAAGAAACAATGACTTGAAAACTACGGACCGAACAAAAGAGCCGCATTCCACAACGATAAGGATTCTTAGAAAAAAATACCTCGTTCAGAACAGAACACTGCGCAAGAACAAAAAAAAAATATCTCGTAGTGTTAGAAGAAGTGCTAATTTATTGGCGGTCAAGCGCGAACCTATCGAGAGTAAAAAAAAAATTAAAAAACTAATCATCGATAAAGTGTTTTTTACATCGTATTTGCAATACAAAAATCTTTTATTATTTAACATTCGTCTCCTTGCGTCGTATTCCTCAAGGCTAAGGATCGTGACCTCTCTGCTTCATCACTTTCACTCGTATAATATTTCTACATCTGTTTCTGTCTCTGGCGATATGAAGGGTATACCGTAGAGTCAAGAGCACTGTGGAACTGGTTGGACCAACGTATTGGGCTGCGCCCACGAGGTCTTTTCCCATCTACTTAACCGGTCACGATGATCCTTTCAAGGTTGCCATGGTCTTTCCTAGCAATGCTTTTTTGTTGTTGTTTGTTGGAAAAGGCTAGAGGGATTTTAAAATCAAAGTCAAAAGTTTTTTATTTCACATAGGCCTACATGGGTACTTATAAAACGTCAGAAGCTAGTGCACGGTTCCAAAGTGGTCGTTTCCTATGGAGAAGAACCAGCAAGAAACTCCGGTTATTCTTTTTAAAAAAATGATGATGAATGAAAAGATGATGATGAAATGCATGTGATTATTATGATATAATCGATACCTACCTATAAAACATGCTATTTTTTAATTTTCGTTTATCAGCCTGTTTTGGCTAATCACGGAAAAGGAAGGACTGCTATTGATGGGACTTTCACCAAAGGATGTTACGAAGACTGTCTTAGGTAACATTTAATTTTCTAATGGGAACTTTATTTCATACTACGGAGTATAACTTCAAAACGGTTGAATAAAATTTTACAGGGGTTTCACTGGGAAATAGCTTATGTTATAATGAGTAATGTAGGCTACTTTTTATTCGCTTGCAGGTACGGGACTTAAGTTAATTCCCAGGCAGGAGGGACATCTCCAAAATGGTTAAGACGGGATGTCATAAATTAATCATGTAGGCTGTACTTCATTATATTCTATTCAGTTATCTAGCTATTCATCATGATATAACCGCGTAGGTCACATTCCCGTGCAACAATTATAATATTGACCCAGTAATTTATGAGCCTGACTACCTGACCAAGTTGAAAAAAGTAATTAAATCCTCTCTTTACGAGGAATATGTACGATATTTTGTAAAATCTACGAACTAAACAAATATTTTTTTACACGATTGCTTCAAAAAAGGCGTGTAATGTTCTTAAATATCACGTGAACGAAGTGCAGGTAACAGCTAGTTACACTATTAATAAAGTTTTGTATTATTAATTTTAGAAAGAAACTATAAAAACCTAGCCATAGGCATTTCTTTACGAGGAATATCGATCAATAGATAATTGTCTTCTTTTTTGTCTTTTGGACTTCATTTTCTTTTTGTATTTTATTTTGGTATGTTTTTGTAAACCATTTAGTTAACAGACTATGTAAACGCTTAACATCACATTTCACACTTTTATAATAAACATCTACAGTAACACAAAATCTCCAGATCACGTGTACGGTTCGGTCCCCGCAACAGCCACTCTGTTTAATCCTCAAATATGATGTTTGTGTAGTTGCTGGTTCCAATAACACAACGCTGAATATGAAGTCTTCGAAAAGTTAATATTAAGACTAAACTTTTCTCTTGGTTGTTTAGTAACTGTTTATTTTCTTGACAAAGCATCTAGTAGACAGGAAATGAATCTTATGTTGTACCAATGTGTTCTTTTACTACAAAATGCTATTCCTGACTTCAATATCTAATGAGTTGGATGCTACAGGTACAACCAAGCACTTTAGTCGGAGAAATCTGAAAATATCTTGACTGATACAAATCATTCAGTCAATATACTACATGTCAATATACGCAGAATTAACCGAAACATGGATGAATTCACTGTGTTCCTACAAACTCTGAATATATTTCCGGAAGTGATTATCTTAACTGAATGTTTGTTAAGTAAAACGCCATATTTTCCTTCAATTTGATGGCTATGTAAGCTATCATCACTCAGGAAATAATATTAACCAAAATGATGGTATCATTATATACATTAAATCTTTCCTATCGCATACAGTTACTAAACCAAACATATTAGATATAATCAATCTGTAGATCTGATAATAATTGCCTTGTATCGCCCCCCTTGCAATCATAATATTGTCAATTTACTACGCGGTCTTGATGACATTTTGACTTCCACATGTAACTATAAAAACATAGAATTACTCGAAAACCTCAATATAAATATTATCCCAGTTCATTTAAATAAGCAGACCAACGAATACCTAAACCTAACCGCCCTTCATGGACTCCTCCCTAATCATAGGCTGCCCAATCGAGGTAAGAATTGTTTAGATCATATCTTCCTTAAATCTGAATTAAAAAGTATCACACTGATTGATAATATTAAAACTACCTAAAAAAATAGCTAACCGTAAAACAAACATTTTAAAAGTGGACTATCCTTCTGTATATACTACTGTTTCAAAAACTGATTTCAGTTCAGTCACAGATATCTCAGTTGCTGAATTGGCAACTGAAATGTTACTTTCAATTCTTGGATCAATAATCAAGCATATTATGTATTTTCTTCGAGTAAAACTCTGTAGCTAGGCCTACTCCATCAAAAAACAGAATCCTTAAACCACGGATAACTAACGGTTTACTACGCTGCGTCCAATCGTGACGCTATGAGTCGACAGTTAAAGACTAACCCTGAAAACTATACTCTTAAACTCAGTTTTCTTTGGTACCGCAATTTCTGTAACAAATTACTTAAAAGATTGAAACTGAAACATGCTTATGAGAAAAATGAATTTGAAAAGGCCAAAAATAACCCAAAAGCGATTTGGAAGGTAATTAAAAATATTGTACAGTCTGGCAGCTCCAGAAATCCATCAACTGAACTGCTGAAGATAGATCCCGACAAAACTAAATCTGTCAATATGGTAAACGATTATTTCTCCAGTATAGGTAATGAACTTGTACATAAACTTCTGTCCACCGCAAAGAACTCGAAGCATTCCCTGGATGATAAAAATGTCACAAACTGATTCGTACTCATGCGAACTGATGAGTGTGAAGTTGAGCGAATTATACATGGCCTACGCGGTGACTCTGCTGTTGGATGGACGCAAGCCCAACGCTCTTATTGCAAAAGTGTTCAAAGAGTCTAGTAACAGTAATTACTCACTTATGTAATGTTTCTTTGTCTAGCGGCATCTTGCCCAAAGCTTTCAAAAAGACAATTGTTCTCCCTATCTTTAAGGGCGGGAACCGATACAGTCTAAACAATTATCGGCCAATATCTTTTCTGGCTGCATTATCAAAGGTCCTTGAGAAATTACTTAATATCAGACTACAAAACTTTCTGAAAACTAATAACATCTTAGTACCAAACCAATTCGGCTTTAGGGATGGAAAATCCACGGAATATGATGCTGTGGGTTCTCTTATCGATCACATGGTTAATATCCTTGGTCAAAAATCAAAATGTCTCAGCATTTTCTTGGATCTCACCAAGGCCTTTGATACTGTCATTGTTCCTCGGCTCTTGTTGAAAATGGAAAGGATGGGAATCCGTAGATATGCAGGATTATCTCTCTGACAGAACACAGTTGGTGCAGATCGATTATTTTGTAAGTGGAACAGTTTCTTTAAACTATGGGGTACCACAAGGCTCGATCTTGGGGTCCACTCTCTTCCTCTTATATATTAATTCTTTATGCTTACTTTCTCTTTTTAACTGCGCCATTTTTACCTACGCGGATAACACGGCGCTACTGGTCCATGGCAGGAACTGGTCTGAGGTCTTTACTACGGCTGAGCAAGCCCTAAGACAAGTTATGCAATCGTTGTCAGGTAATCTCTTAACCTTTTATCCTAACAAAACGACCTACCTGACCTTCTTGCTGACATCTTCTTCTCAACCTCTACACCCTGTGGCTGCCCTATCTTAACCATGTCTACCCAAGTAAAATACCTTGGAGTATATATTGATCCTTTGATAAACTGGAAAAATCACCTAACGGTTCTTTCTGCTCGAGTTCGTAAGACCATCAATCTATTTAAAAGACTTCGCTATTTCCTTGAATTCAATACTTCTTTAATGGTATATTGTGCCTTATGTCAGTCTATTCTGACCGATTGCATAACCGTGTGGGGAGGTGCTGCCAAAACGCTCTTACTGCCTCTAGAACGTGCACAGAGAGCTGAGCTTAAAGTCATATCTTTTAAACCCTTCAGATATCCGACGGTTCAGCTCATGGATGACTGTAAAACTTTATCTGTGAGGCAATTATTTGTCCTGGGAACAGTTTTGAGAAAGCATAGCACTCTAAAATACGATAAAAGTGTAACAAAAAAGCCGTTCACATGTAGTATGTCAAATCCAAACATATCGCAGCTCCCTCGCTGCACAGCACCATAATGTGATAAGGTGTCGCTTGTATAATAGAATAAACAAAAATTGCAACATCTATCCAATCTCTAGTTTCGAATGTAAAAAGAAGGTGAACTGGTTTCTGAATAAATCATACGAGGATACTGAGAATCTGCTTAAAACTATGAAAACTGTAATATGAACCATTACCCTTCATCATACACTTCAATCTCGTACTTTTATTTTACACATAAACACCGCACACTCACACACACACACACCTACACCATCACACTTAGAAACAATATTTATTTATGTTTTATTTTTATTCCTTTCACGTGAAAATATTCCACTCAGTTGCTAAACTAATATGTTTGTAATAGATCAATAAAAACGAGGACCCTGGTACTCTTAACACAAGCTGAATCTTAATTTGGGTACCAGTGTTCAACAACATTAGCACTTCAAATATATAAAAATAGTTTTCTGTTTGTGTATAATAATGCTGTTTGTATTATGTGCAATAAAAAAATATTATTACATAGTTTTGTACGAATATGGAGGGAAATTTTGTTGTTATGGTCACCCGAAAATTGATCTGTCAAATTAGAACTTTGGAAAATGGTAACGTAGGCTCGATATTGTCGATAATTCCTTATAAGAAACACATTTGACTTTCAAGATAATATCTCTGCTAGCACTTTTAATCACTTTCGGTACATAAAATGATTAAAAACACAAAACACTACAGAATTGCCTGACACCTAACATAAACGTCAAGATGGGGGCAAACCGTTAGTTCCGATTTCGACCGCGCGTCTACTAATCTTGCGCGAAGCTATTGTAATTAGTATGTCTGCCTCTTTCTTTTTTAGGCAAGAAAACGAGAGCGAATTGAAACAAAATGACGAACACCAATATGGCCGCGAATATGGCCACGCCCACTTGTGTAGTTCACAGACTGTAGCAAACCACAGATTAACAATAAACCATAAAATCACAGAGTACCTTTTCATATAAAATGTTTGGAAAAGATGGTCACAAGATTTATCAATTCTTCAAACCTTAAGTTTATAAATTGCAATGCATTTTGCAAACAAAAACGCAATATTGATGTGAGAGTTTTTGTTACAATAGGATTTGCATTTTATTCTTTACTTGAAATCGTTAGCCGATACAAATGACCCCGGGTACACATTTTAATAGTTGTCATTAGCAATAATAAAACGTATGTAAGAACGCATTCGGACCATTCAGATTTCGAGTTTATTTGTGGTCAAAAGAACGATCATATTTGATTTTGAACGAATCAAAATGGATGCTGGGTGTGAATGAACTATGTACTGAAAAACGAACAGCTTTTTATCGAGTTGTGTCGTGGGCCCGATTATAATTGGGAATCCGGCGTCGCGATTTTGTTTAGCCTTTATTTAAACAGTGAGAAACGTAAAGTGTTATAAGACTCGGGATCTTCCGTAAATATTGTACAATCCAGAAGTCACCGTGTTGGTAATGTGTTTATACGAAAGATTCGGTGGAGCCCACAATCCGCAGGTGGCATTAGGATGAGGACTTTGACGGATATATTGTATGTCGATCCGAATTCGCGAGTGTTTGATGCGTCGGTGTTCCCCAGTCTGGGTGCGACATGGCGAGACGGTTCGGACTGAAGTGTCGCTCGCGTGATGTATGAGCGGTCAGACATGAAATGCATATACAGGAAGGAACAAACACAACTCTGACAACATGTACCAAAATGACAGAGGAAGTAGACAGAAGACATGGCGTAAATGGTAACAGCAGTAGTAAGGGTGCTAGTGAGGATGTTCCTGTGAACAGTTCTGCTCTCACTGCTACTGGTGGGAGGCTAAAGTTTTTCAAAGGTGGGTGTCATATGTCTTACACAGTGCTATTAAATATATGAGGAGACTCTCATTAGGTAGTTAGACATACATTGTGGCAGTGGGCCAGTTAGTGTTAAGAAAAACTAGAAAGTCATTCATGCTCTGATAAGCCTACATAAGCACATTTGACCGAGCCGTTGCCAATTGTCTTGAGCACTGCTTCTGTACTATTGTTTTGAGTTTCGTAAGGACCTGTGGGCACCCTAGCGGAAACAAACAACTATTTGATAATGTCTTGGTGAATTACTATTTAGATTGGCTAGTGTAAAGTGTGCTTGTGAAAACGTAGTATGTGATGGCATGTTATTGGTAGTATTGTAAACTAAATATAAAATAGTAATTGTGCTGAACACATGAATTAGAAATTCCTTACAAATTCTTATTTGACAGGTATTACTGTCAAAATAACTTTTTTTTTTAGACAACATGGTATTCAAACAGGCAACCAAGGTGAGATTTTGTTAGTTATTTATATAACATTGATTTTATGAATGAATGAATTAATTTTAACATTCCATAAAATAATTCAGACCTGTATGGCTGAATTCTTGTGATTTCTTGTTCACAGTAAATTTCAAGGTATCCTATGGCTATATTAATCTCATTATGGTGGTAGTTACTTTATCAAAACTAGACTTTATATCCTTACTACATCTGTGAGCTTATTCATTAATCAATTTCACTTGCAGCAGTCAGGCAGGTGTTGTAAGGGCAAGTGAATATGTGAAGTGCTCTGTCACTTATCAAATATAAACATAACTTCATCACACAGATGTGTGTCAACATTCAGTATATTTGATGATTGACCTTTGTGCTGTCCTATTTCTTGTGTTTACTAACAGTTTTATCATCTAATGATTTTTAAACAGCTTAATAAAATATAGGTCAATAATAGTTTCTTATTTAAAGGCTTATTACCATAATACAATTATGTGGTTGCTTATCAATGCTGTTTCTAGTAGTGCAGCGGGTTATGTCATTTTTATCAACTAAGTGAAATAGGGATTAGTAAGTAATTATCACCATATAAGTGGCTGATGTAATTAGCACTTGTGATTCTGAAATAGATTTAAACCAATGTTTATTTTGATCTTATCAGGGATTTGATGATTTATTACAGTACATACTCATTATGAGAAACAATTAGTTAGGTAAGTTATAATTTCTGATGCTATGTTTTAATAATTGTGTAGGAGCAAATGTGTAGAAATGAGTGTGCCACCTGCATACATGTAGCAACCCAGTATGACTTGATACTTATGTACCCAACTTATATTCCAATAATAATTTATTTTCCCATGTATCTAATGTGTTGTAGCAACAAGTGGCATCAAAGTATGTATGTGTTGTATTTGCAGATGGGAAGTTTATTCTGGAGCTGGTGCGCGGGTGCGCGCGGGAGGGCGAGCGCGCGGGCTGGGTGTCAGTGCCCCGCAAGACGTTCTGGCCGCCCGCCGCCGCACCGCCCACGCCGCCCGCGGCCGCGCACCCGCCCTCCGCCTCGCTGTCCGTCTCCGACGACAACAGCTCCGTGCAGTCCTCGCCCTGGCAGCGCGACCACTGCTGGAAGCAGACTGCTCCGCGCAGAAACATTTCCAAAGAGTTAGCCATGTACTATTGCCGACCGAGCACGCTGCACACTGCCGCTATCGAGGTGGCTAGTCGGCTCAAGCGGAGGAGACCGTATGACACCACCCATCTGGATGGAATGGTCAACGGTAGCAATTCTAGGAGAACTCTAACCAATGGAGTGTGCGATAAAAAGAACGGTGACGTCGGCTCGCCAGAGAGCAGGGGATGTCGGAGCGAAGATGTCGTCGACGGCGCTGCTCCCAAAGCGAAGACCAACTCAGATGACGATCGATGGACAGACTACGACCGAGAGAAATATTATCATATGAAACTAAAGAAACCGTATCAGTATCGTAAGTTAAGGGTGTATAAAAAAACGAAACCGGCGATAAGACGTAAAGAGTTGACCAAAACGATAAACAAGCTTCGAGAAAGGATTTCCTCGCTGCCTGCTCCCGTCAACGCAAAGTTAGCGAACTGCAGGCAGGAGCACATGATGGTCTCACCGAGGAAACGCATTCTCCGAGAGTTGGAGCGAGTAAGTCTCGAAGACCAGGGGATGAAGCGTCGCGCTAAGACTGTGCCGGCGCTGAGTACGGCCTCGTACCCACCGTCGCCGGGTCCCAGCCACACCGCGCACAAACTAGCTGCCGAGACACCCGTACGATCGCACAACGGCACAGCGCCGCGGAAAGAGACGCCGAGTCACGTCTCCAAGAACGTTAGTAGTTACAGTATACACTCGCTACTAAGCATGCCAGACGACAGCCCCACGAGGAGGTCTCCGGAAGCGAAGCGGTCACCACACTCACACCCGCCGTCATTGAAGACAGAGTCACCGTCTAGCGTGAACTCGCCGGACTTGAGCCCCAGCCCGGATAACTACCGCTACAGGTACTCGGCGCTGATGGGCTCGCCGGGGCAGGGCGGTCTGGCACGCGACTCGCCCACGCCACCGCCGGAGCTGGCACGATACCGGGCGCCCTACCCGCCGCCCACGTCGCCGTACGGAGTGCGCCAGTGGGGTGGCGTGGGCGCGGCGCAGTACCGCGGCTCGCCGGCGCGCGACGAGTGGGGCCGCGACATGGCCTACATGTACCCGTACTCGTACATGGGCCCGCACCTGTACCGTACGCCGCCGCCGCCGCTGTGGATGCAGTACCCCATGTCGCCCGGCGTGCCGCCCGGGCCCTGGGCGCCGCTCGCGATGCCGCTCCCTAACGACCACATACCTAAGGATGAACCCACTTCAGGTGAGTCTCGTTCATACGTTCATAGATGACCATGTCAACATTGTTTGATAAAAATATCCTGCCTGCTATTTTTAACAGACTTCTAAATAAGGAGGAGGTTCTCAATTCGGATGTTTGTATTTTTTTTTTATGTTTGTTCGCGCATAACTTAGTCGCTTGCCAACCGATTTGAAAAAATCTTTTTTTGTTAGAAAGGGTATACTTCCCAAATGGTCCCATAGTCACCAAGTCAGGATCTGATGATTGGATCTTGGCGAAATCGAGGAAACTGCTCAAATATTATAGGCAACTGCATATTGATTTTGATATTTTCATCGAGAACATAAGCATTTACAGTCAAAAAGTAACATTTGATGAAGAAGATCAGAAATGGTCAACGGAACTTCATACTCGCATAGATATCACAATGAAGATAGTTAAGCGACTATGATAATACAAATAAATTAATGGTTCTGAATAGTTCCATTGAAAATGGTATCATCAAATTGATCTGATGATGATGATGAAGCCAGAAGGTAGGCACTGGAACTCCGTCATTGATCAATGTAACCTAGCCGTGTTTGTGCTTATTAGAATTGTCATGAAATGCACTTTGGCTATAGCCACTATCGAACTGATCTGATGATGGAGCCGGAAGGTGGAAGGTAGACACAGGAACTTCATAATAAAACAATGTAACCTAGTAGTGTTTGGATTAATTGAAATAGTGTCATGAGAAATAGGCACTCTGTTTATAAGTGTATCCGAACTAAAAAGTGTGAAATAAAAAACTTTTTACAAAAAAAGATAACCCGAAACCGAACTTTAATTTCGGAAGTCGGTGTTAAATAAGATACAAATAATACCGAGAAACACCGACTCCCGAAATTAAAGTTATTTTGATCCTTTTAGTGTTTTTTTTTAGTGAAGTCGGTTATCTTTTTTTGTAAAAATTTTTTTTGATAGACTCAAATCACAGTCAAATACACAACCTGTTTATTTATAATTCCTATGTCAGTCTTCGACTCGGTCTTATCAAGAAGGTAATTAAAATGCTAGTCCCTTCAGGAAAAACTGCTGAAAAATATAAATACAGGAATGTGACTACAGACTGCCCACTATAAAACATGTTATTTATATTTCCAGATTTGCCGCTCAATTTGTCGAAACACTGAGATACAACGGCGCTGGCGCAAGTCTGACACGTGAGACTGAACACACAAACAAACATTGTTTTAATAAATTCAGTCAATTTCGCTCCGTCGTGCGTGACACGTACACGTCGTGCACCGGGTCCCGCCATGACATGTGCTGCCTTTCACGTGCGTTACACATGTACAATGAAAATGCGATCTAGACTTTAAAATTTAATATGTAGCATTTAAGCGAAACAGCAATATTCATGTTAATATGAAGTATAACAATGATACATGTGGAAGACAAGTATGTATTAGGTAAACTTGTGGTGTCATGTCGTCAATAAAATTGTCTTATGAACATTCCACTGTCACACTCAACGATTGGCGCATGCAAAAGTCCAAAAACTAGATCCCACCTAACCAGCGCTTATGATCGCGCTGATGCGATTATTTTATATATTGTAACTGTAGCAAATATATTTTGCAAGCTTGCAAAAATATTTTTGTATAGATTGTCGTTTTCCGACGGAGCATTCTGTTCGGGGATCTATTTACAAACTAATGTATATTACACTGAAATATTATATTTTAGTATAGATGTATGTATGCAGAGTCATGTGTGTATTTTCATACGAAATATTTGTACTGCGAGTTGAATATTTTAATATTGGCTATTATTTTAGGGTAAGATTCTAAGATGATCTAAATAAACAAAATACAGTTATCAATTGTTAAATTCAGTGCCTTGAAAGAATAAAGATATTAAGATCATATTTAATTATAACGAAAAGTATTACGACAAATCCTGGCTTCGTCCAAATTTACAACATTACATAACACATAGGTACTGCTTATATCCATAAAAATTAAATTTTATACAATATAATATTTCTAAATGTTGCCGCTGTTCCTTGTTCATTTGCAAAATTCCATATGTTTATGTTCGATCTCATTATTTAATTTAGAAAATAAAATGAGGTAAAGACTACAGTTTTGGGAACAAATTTGGATGTGTGTTTATGTAACATGTATAAGAATAAGAGACTTTGTATATAATTTGTGAATGGTGTATTATTGATGGAAGTTCGGGGAGTAGATATATCAGAGCATTAATCGTTTACGACTTATCTAGTAAGGAGTTTATTACCTTCAAATAATTATTGTAATTGTACAGTATTTTTATAACGAGTATTTTATGTTGTTTACGCTGATGACGGGAGTCTGTCTTGTAGTAGAGAGGGTGTATGAGGAGCAGCTGTCGCGCTGCTGCAGGCTTTGAGATTAAAAGGTAGAGCTAGATTTACTGCAATTTTAGTTGAAGTATGGGGTTATGTATTATAAGAACAGTGACGGTATGGGACTGACTTCTGATGTAATATTATCATTAATGGAACTGTATAAAATAGTTATATAACCGAAGGCCTACTGTAACGATTGTGTTGTCCTCCAACTGAGTTGACTTAGTGTAAATGTAGCTATAATCATCCTGCTCAATTTAACTCTTGAGTAAATATAGGGAACAACTTTATTACAATGTTGTGGTGTAATCCAGGAGGAAGCTGTATTTTTTATATTAAAAAAAATGTGTCTTTGTTATGCAATATGAATTGAGTATGTGCTATCCACTAGTCCATTATTTTAAAATACAATATCTCACTTTGTGGGTTGCATATACTTGATAGAAGAAATATTACAAATATTACTCCATATTTGACGTCACAATAAAAGGAGATCATATTGAAGAACGCAGTGATGCAGTTTTTATAATTATGAATGCATCTTGTCGTATCTTTTTGCAGTATCATGATCCCAAAGAATAATTAATGCTTACTTTTTACCTTGCAAAGTGTGCTCGAAAATCTTGTGAATTGGTACCGAAAAATTATATAATAAACCAGGTATATTTAAAAAAATAAATACATAAGATTTTTCTCCATTCTTTGAAGTAATGGTAGTAAAACATTCTCGTTAAAATTGTGTTAACATTATCCGGTGGCTAAATTAAATTGTTTGCTCACCATCGGCATTGTTAGGTACTAAGAACGAAAGAAGTACATTTGAGTGCCATTTGACAACGCGACAACTTTATTGAGGACTTTCACTTTTTGTGGTTACAAGTGAAAACTACGGCTAGATTATTAAGCTATACGATAATAATTTCTCAGCAGTTTATGTTGCCTGTTGCTAGAACCGCGATAGTGCGTCTCCTCACTAGGGTTGTCGGTCTCAAGCTTTTATTTAAGTATATTTTTTTATATGGGTTTATGAAAAATGCAGACTTCTCTCAACTACAACATTGTTTTACCGCTGTTTTATAAATGCTAAAATATTTTTCTACGCGATGATATAACACAAACTTGAAGTATGTGATAGTGCTTTCAAAATATAAGTGAGACGCGATCATGCAGGTGTCTTAAAATCCCCCTAAAATCATATTTATCATACCGAGAAATAGTTATTATCCATTTATATTAAGATGTAGTTATTACTCGAATAAATATAACTTTTTAAATTATGTCTTTTCTTTACAAGCCCTGAGCACCATGCACGCAGGATCTGCAACGGATAAGGGGCCGTTAAAGCGATCGGATCGAGCTCGCTTGGATGTGCTAAGCTGCATAGTGTGTCTAAAATCCACTGATAGGAATGCAAGATTTTCAAAGCTTATCTATTTTTAAATATCGCAGCATATGCTGAATTAGGCACCTTTTTGGCCACACAGATTTTTAATGTTATTTTTCCTTGCCTATTTTATTTCTATTTTTTTACGAATGTGTGAGGTTGTTGCAAAGGTTCAATGAATCTTGTAATTGTACAATACTTGCCGCCATCAGGTGGGATCGCAGGCAAGCACTGGTTTATATCAATTTAAAAAAAGGAAAAAAGAATCGTAAGTTTTTTTAGTAAAGCTATGGATGTGTCCACTGTTCAGACATAAGCCAAAGACTTGCTTATGTTGTAGCTACCTTCGTTAGTGTCCATCACGCTGATCTAGCGATACATTGCACAGCGCTCTTTATAGTAGTGTAACCGCAGGTGTAGTTGATTTGTTTGGAGTAAAGCACCGTACCAACTTATTTTTTTTTTAGGAAGATTAACTTATCAACATTGTGCAAAAATGTTCGAGCTTGCTCAACTAATTATTTAGTAGTAGACATGTGCGCCGACCACAATTTCGTCGGCGGCGCGCTGGCTAAAACAACCGGCAGCGCCGCGGCGTGACCATTTTTTTATTTCATTTAATGACTTCTCTCGCTCTAGGGCGGGGTGGGAGGGCGTGTTAAACTTTCACTGACTAAAGTCTACTCCTATTTTCCTTCGTTGCTTTGCGTTCCAGGTCCCCTGATTTTCATTTTAGAAGCGAAGCCATGGCTCCTGTAGGTTTCGACCCTGCTGGACCCCTACGGTTTTGCTGACATATCCTTGAAGCGCTCTTGAAACACTACGCGCCGTCGAACTCTGTCCGCCATGTGGCAATTTGTCGCGGCTGCGGAGTTTCGCCCTGGCGTTGCATCTCTACGCGCAAATCGTGCATGCGTGCATGGACTGTTGCCTCCAGATCCCATGCCAGCAAGAAGGCTTGCCGCTTCTCGGGATACCGTGCGGTATCCCTGAACCATCCAGATGACCATGACCCTCTGGCATGCGTTCAACTTGGTCACCAGTCGCTTTCGCAGCAACGCGCCCATACCGGCGCTCCGTAAAGGGTATGGATCGAACGATACCCGCGTAGAGGACGGATGGACCACCTAGGCTGGGCAGGAGCCGCTTGAGGGCAGCCCCATGTAGTCCGATCCAGTTTGGGAGCCAGATGTCTGAAGTGCTCGTCGAAATTTCACCGGCTGTCGAGGACGAGTCCCAGGTACCTACTTCATTGTCGACTCGACGGCGATGTAAACCCTTCCTTCCGTTTTTTGGCAACCTGATTGTGGTCAGTTTCGGTGACCATGAAAAAACATGGCCTCGGACTTGTGCAATGCCATCTCGAGTTCACGACTATCACAACCCTACATGTTGCTAGTTTGACCGCCACCTGGTACGACTCTTCCTACGCCAGGGCCAGCTTTACGTCTGCGTAACAGACCACGCTGACTCAGGGAGGACGCCGTGCGCCGAGCAAATA
Organism: Mythimna vitellina; assembly: GCA_949316375.1. NCBI lineage: Eukaryota > Metazoa > Arthropoda > Insecta > Lepidoptera > Noctuidae > Mythimna > Mythimna vitellina. The sequence goes on along the minus strand of OX438703.1, from coordinate 5,979,768 downwards.
GTCGTACCCAATCTTCCACAAGGGCGGTCCCAGTACCGATCCCTGTGGAACACCGCACGACATCTTTCACCGAATCCTGTCTCCCTGGTGATCGGGGTAAATTATGAATCTGTCCCTCAGGTAGGCCTCGATCATACGACGTTCACTTCGACTGTAATCACAAACTCTACTACATCTTGTCACTGAGTCATGTGACCCGCGCCGAATCAAGATGGCGGCGGCGGTGGTGTGCCGGACGGCGCACACGTCCCATCTAGTAGATGTACGGTACGGTCAAAATACTTATATTGAATGGCCACTCTGAAGTAAGCGTTCCGAACTATTGTGTATAGATAGTACTCGTAAAAATATGTACACAATACCTGCTCATTTGCCAAGTTTCTTAAAAATAATTACTGCGCAACCAATTTTTCAAGTTCAGGGCGGTCAATATATTTCGACCGTACTGTACCTACACTCCTTGAATTCATAGGTACCATTGAGAAATTAATTTAGTCGACTTATACGCGGGAGAACTAATATAAGGAAATGTAATGAAAGCTAATCTCTGTCAATACAACGTTGAAAATCGTCAAACAGCTGGAACGTTTCGAGTGGAGATAGAGGCAGTGGTCCCCGTCCAATTTGCTCGGGTCATTGCAGACTTTCACCTTATTCTCCGAGCAATCTGCACAATGGTGACACCCGGGCGCTTCTTCCCGCAGAATAGGAAATAGGTACCTCCCAAAAACCTCGTGTCCGGTGAAGACCTGCGTGGGTGAAAAATGAGGATGCCGTGGAACCTCTGTTGTCACTACTCAAACATGCGATTTACCGCCGCGATTGCGGCATGCCCAGCGCTGGGTTGCGACAGACACTGCCTCCATATCGCCATGGGGTCCTGCCGGAACTCTCTCCGCCGTTGTCCGCGAAGTTCTACTAGCTGAAGTTCGACAGCGTAACAAACTACGCTGACGCTGATAGGGGATTTCGGGGCGCAGCATTCAGTCTTAACCCTTATTGGCTACAGGAGCAGCCCCCGAACCGACCCCTGCGGGACACCTTACTATATCATTCTCCGGTTCCATTCTGTTAGGTGACTGGGGTGAATGACGATCATCAGTCAAATAGGCCTCGAGGACACGACAGCGGTAGGTCGGCGTCCGTTGGTACCAGCGCGAGTGGCTTCCTAAGGGCTGAAACTGCCTAAAGCGGACGCCTGCGCGGTCCCATACAAAAAAGGTCCGTAGCGCGGGCATCCGTCACGGGGAGCCGAGCTCCGCGCATGTTTTGCTACGTAACGACACAGCCTAGGTAAGGTAATAATCCGGTTTCCGCTACGGGGACCGTTCGCGTGAATACAAGTGCTTTGTCACGCGATGGATGCCCGTCGCGGAACTAATGTAACTCCATGGCATGGTACAGACTACGCTACCCCGGGACACTGCAACCACCGTCGCGAGAGCTGGCACGCGCGTGATAGTTTCCACCGTGGAGCGCCGTGAGAGCTGGCACGCGCGTGATAGTTTCCACCGTGGAGCGCCCCTTGCGGAAATCAACAGAATCAGACTCTGCCAGATCCGGCAGAGCGGCTCTTTGCATGCATTCTGGCATCGTGCGGCTCGTAGAGCATTACGATGGGTCGTTATGCGGAAATGAGGACAGAGCCAGCAGGGCGCCTCGGCCTCTAGTGTCTGTTTGTAATGTCAAAATATATTTTTTTTATGTTGGTAGGTTCTAGTTTGGTGTACAATAAAGTTTATTCTATTCTAATCATCATCCAATAACTTGTCCCGCTCTAGAGTGGGTCGAGAGTGCGTGTCAAAATTTCACTGACTAAACGCACACCATTGTTCATCAGTTGCCCATTGCGTTCCAGGACCACAGGTTTACTTTTCAAAAATTCCCTGTGGCCCTGGCGGCTATAGGCCCAGCTCAGAGCACTACGAGCCGTCGACGACTCTAGTTCTTTTCTTCGCCGTCCGCAACGCCGTGCCAACGGTGGCCGGGATCGCCCTACAACTCCCGATGCCCGGGGCGTCTCCTGTCGCGGTGGCTGGGTCGAGTGGATGTACGATCACTCACGAAAATGTTCTCGATGCAGCTCCGTATTTAAATGAGACACGATAACACGATAATTTGATTTACCTCTCGAAAAAATGTGGAGAAATTCAAAATTCGAACAATGGTATTTTTACTTTTATATAAACAAAGTGGCCAGTGCCTTATACACAAAAACTTTTTTTCACAAAACTTTCCAAGTGGCCTGGTATCTCTAACATATATTTTTTAATTTGTCTGTCAGTTTTTTCCGACTAATATGCGAAACGGCTGGACTGATTTTGACGGGACTTTCACTGACGATTCAATTTTATTTAGATGTAAAGACTACATTTGATAGCTATTGGCTATGGTGGTTCCGTAGTCACGGACATTAAACTTACTATGTTTGCAGAATCATTGCTATAAACACACTAGTTTACAGGGTTTTCATCCTAGATAGGAAGTGTATCTTCTTGATGAAAATGGTAACATAAAAAAACCACGATTTTCAAAAATATTTTTATTTTTTAATTGCAATACCTATTGGTACAAACCTTGGATCTCATCAAATCAATAATACACTCCAGTATCAATGACAACTCCAAAGCCGCCAAACAGAGCTGCATGGCGTCGCATCACGAGGGACTCGACCGAGACATGATCACGACCAAGAAGACAGTAGTACAATGTGACAGGTACAGGCTTTTAATTTATATCGACTGTACCTAACGACCAAACTCGACAAAAGAAAAACAAATCCTCGAAAGCGTTCGAATCAGGAACCTATCAGGGTTCCCTTTACGTCGAATCTGGAGTCTACACACAACTAAGGGTGGGTATAACGGGGGGCACGTGCCCCCCAGACGGTATTTTTTTTTTGTACTGTGGAGATTCCATCACAGTACATTACAGTTGTTAAAATATGAATAAAAACTTGTAGAAATAAACTTGAATTATGATACTTCTAGTTTATTTCTAGCAGTTATTGTTGATTTTTTGCCCGTCCGGCCCTTGTAACCACAATTGTGCCAACAGAAAAAAAATCCTGGATCCACCCCTGCACACAACCATAATTGTATATATTAACTAGCTGACCCGGCAAACGTTGTTTTGCTATGTATATAAAAAAAATTTTATCTAAAATTGAAAAAAAAAATAGATGTCCGATTCTCAGACCTACCCAATATGCACACAAAATTTCATGAGAATCGGTCAAGCCGTTTCGGAGGAGTATGGCAACGAAAACTGTGACACGAGAATTTTATATATTAGATTTTGTCTTTTACAAAAGCCCAAGCAGTAGTCAGCCAACATAACTGTTTTTCAGTATCTCGAGATAATTTTATAAAAAAAAACAAATCCTGGTGAAAAAGCTCTGTTTGCACATCGTTGACGTTTCGGTGGTTTTCACGAAAATGAGTGCAAGAATTTTTTTTTCAGTGATATTTTTTGATACTCATTCCTACTTATCGTATGCAATCAGCAAGATAGAGACAAGAGATTTTTTTCGATGCCAAGGAAGTCTTAGATAACAACATTGCAGTGTATAATTTTACTGATTTTTTAACCGACTTCTTTATTTAACCAAGTGTTAATTAACTTACTGAAAGCGGGACTACTACAGGAGTAACGTTCAATTTCGTGATATAGAGATGCGTTCTTTTCACATCATTTGCATGTCATGTCTGGTTTTATCTTAGCAATCTTATTTAGTAAGTGGCTACTGATTCTGAATCGTTTTATATTCCATACAGTTTATGCTGATTAGGCAACTAACCAAATTATCGGCCGATCGAAAGGCTGCAATTTGCGTGGTCTCTTAATGCGCGCATCTATGCTATATCACAGAATAAGAAATAGTACCAGCTATACGGAACAAAATATGAGCGAAAAACATAACCCTTCTTGCAGTCGGGTAAAAATAAACTCTAGCATATCGTCGCGTGCACCGCGATCGTATATATTTTTCCGTATAGGATAGAAGCGCTCTGTGAACCAAAATAAATTAGTGCTCACGTGAAAATTTATTAACAGTAATATCATTGAGACTCAAATTTATTTTGGTTCATGGAGCACTTGTTTCTGAAATAATAACTTAAACATTGAAAAAAAAAAAAAACGATTTACAAAAAGGTGAAACACTCTGTTTGGGCAATAAATGCTTTGATTTACTATATTATTTATCACGTAAATGTCACTAAATAAAAAAAATATAACTAAAAAAAATTTGGCAACAAGTTTCGACAAGATTTTGCGTTTTCAAAATTAAAATTCCTGATGTAACCAGGTATTTTAGAAATAAAAATAGGCTCCTTACAGTGATTTCGTTGTTGGATATAACCATTTCACCATAAAACGTAACAATAACGGCCGCGCAGCATTTTTTTTAATTCAAATAAAAAGTAAATAATACGTTTTAGTAAACGAAATAATATGGGCAGGATGTACTTTATAAACATTAAATGAAACAGTACTGAAACTAATCACAAACTCTGATAAGTATAAATGAAGAGCGCATTCACAACATTCCAAATACAAATAAAAGAGTAATCAACAGAAGGCAAAGGGAGGGAAGTTCCCCGAGCGAAAAGTAGCTATAAACTTGTTTGTGCCTCCGGAACGGAATCGGAACTCATATACGATTAAAAGGGGAATTAAACTTAATACATTGCCGGCATGTAATTTTTTTTTCTTGTCGCCAAAAGTGAAACCTTGGCCACATCTTCAAGGACTGTATGATAAATCAATTGCAAAAAGAATTAGGTCTACCAACCGTAACCAAACGAGTGTATTGCTGTAGTTTGTTATCAGGCGTTATATTTCTTAAATAAAAATACTGTGTATCTGATATTTTAAGTTTCCCATTGTTAAATATAGTTTTAGTTTCGGTTTTTACGCATTATATCGTGTCAATCACTATCACAACACTAACACGTATATTTTCGATTCGTTTATCACTACTTTTTTTTACTAGTTTTAGTGGAATAAAACTGCTAGTGTAACAAAAATATAACAGTAATAACCAATTTAATCTATTTTATCAGGGGAAACCTCAAAATATTATGTATTATATTTCCATTTAATTATAACGAAAACAGGTAACGCCTGACAAAAATATACTAGCAATGCTTATCATCATATACAACATACATATTATCTTTGTTCAGTTATTGGCATCTAACATATAACCTACAATTATAGGTTTCATTTCTGGCGAAAAGATAAAAGTAAATCATGCAAATAGTTTGCATTGGCCTTTATCGGAATCAGAGGTGTAAAAACAAGCGTAAGTTCCGACCTTTTGAAATCGAAATAGAACCTCCTATAATGTGATTACCTTTACAGCCATGACCACAGGCCACAGCGAATAAAATTAAACAAACCTATATTTCAATTTGTGCTTTATTTATGAAAAAAATTGTAAATTATCCTACAATGAATCTCCGAATGAATTAGACTTACATATCGTTTTATGTATCAAATACATTATTTGCTCGACGCCAGATCAAACCACATAAGAACAATATAGTTTAAAATATTATCTACAGAATCCGTCCTCGGCGATTCGATTACCAAAAATACAATCTTCGTTCGGTCCCCGGGGCGTCGCGCGCGGCGGCGGGGTATGTACAGCGCGAATATACAGCGGACGAGCTCGACACGTGACGACGTCGCTCGCAGCGCCTCCACGGCGGCGCTGCACGCGGCGCGGCTAGCCGAGCAGCGCCTCCATGGTGTAGGGGTGCGGCGGCGGCGGGCGCGGCGCCGGCTGTCAGTCCAGGATCACCAGCTGCAGCGGCGCCGCGCCGCCCGCCGCCTTGCCGCACGCGCCCGCGCGCATGGCCCGCCAGGGGGCGCGCGCGCCGCGCCGCAGCTCGCCGCACGACAGGTTGCGCCGCGCCGCCCTGCACACACATACGTTAGGGTACGCCCGCAACATCCACAGACGTTCCATGGTGTCACTCACTCAACTCGTAACTTGTTAAGGACATAAAAAAACAAGAAAGTCACTGTTAAAATTCACTTTACCTTGTCTCACAATAGGTTTTATTACTAAGCTTTCAAACTACAACCCGTCTCTTCTTTCAGTCATCCATTCAAAGTTTGACTGATATCATACTTACAATCACAATACTAAAAAAAAGCTAGTGCAGGGTAGATTTTTAAAATGGGGAAGTAAGGGCAGGTATTGTAACCGTTGCAGCAACAGGAAAACAGTTTCAGGGGACTGTCCTTAAGTAATTGCGAACTGTAGTAACATATTTAGAAAAATATAACTAATAACCTGTAAGCTGACCCTTCCACTTACAAATTCGTTTGAAATTGTCTATTACCTTATTATGTACCTATAAACTGCCCTAAGACATTATTCATATGAAAAAAAAAAAAACTTTACAAACGAAGTGGAACTGGTGAAGAAGACCAGAAATAACCTACGGAACTTCACCCTCACATAGATATCACAATGAAGATAGTTAAGAGACTATTACAAAACAAATAGATAAATGGTTCGGAATAGTTATGTTGAAAATGGTATAGTCCAAGTGACCTGATGATGATGGAGCCGGAAGATATGTACCGGAACTCCGTAATTTATCAATGTATCCTAGCCGTGTGGCTAGCTTATTAGAATTGTCACGAGATGCACTTTTTCAATGACATATTAAAAAAGAATTTTCAAATAATGTTTGCGCGGTAAACTTGACCAAATCGCCCAAGACCGAGACATTACTATCGCGTACCTTTTGAGATTTCTTTTTTTTTTATCTTTTCTTAAGAGAGCCCTTCCAGAATCGTCTATCATTAACGAGAGCATGGTTTAAATGCTTGTTGTTTCATCTAACGCAATTCAACGCAATGTCTGATAAAGAGGCAATTCGAAAAAAAGAAAGATAACGCCTGAATGCTCAGTTGGCATTCGGTAATTCCTCACGGAATTCTCTCAATCGAATATTTCACAAAACTATACCTATTTTTCTTAAAAACCTTAAATATTTTTGGAAAAAAATTTCATCTTTCAGAATCTCAATTAAATACGCAAGGTTTCCATATAGTTATATTTTCTTTACTTTTTTTATGAGTACATTATGAAGGGCCAAAGTTCACGCAAAATAGCAAATTGTCAGAGGTATTTGCTGGATTAGTTTTACATAAAAGGTCTAGCCGTACTTCCATAGCAAAATTGCCCCCGATGGGAACCTATATCGTTACATATGTTATATTGTAGAGGGTACTAATAGTAATTGATCAAGTTAATATCACCTCTATATCTTAGACAATTGGGGAGCTATTTGAAAAACAAAAAAAGGGTCAGAGTCGACTTTTTTTCAAAGTGACATATCTTTGTTAATTTTAAAGTTAGGTAACTAATTTCCAAGTTATTTTTTTTATGGTACACTTTACAGTTTATTTTATAGCATTTTTTTTTATGAGCCAATCCCAAATAAATATATTAAATAATAAGGGCCCTGCAAATTTGTCTCACTTAAAGAGGTATTCCGCTTACCCAGTGTCTCAGATATCCAGGTAGGTATTGTTACGCTGTGAAACTTAACACGCCATATCTTCGATGAAATCAACAGTAGCATCAAATAATTAAAACGCATTGCTATACGAAACTTCTATAATGGGAGTACGTACCCAGGCCTAGCAAGTTCTAGAAAAGTCCCACATAAAGTACCTACCACTATTATTATTAAATAAGGTTTAGCAAGTAGATACGTAGGTAGATAAGGGAATTCGTACCTTCCGTAATTATAAATAGAATCGAAATTCGCATGAAAGGAGGGAAGTACATGTTTGTAATAAAAATAATTTATTACCCCGCGATTCGAAGTGATCTTATATAAAAACCTGAGCGATACTAAAACGAACTGGTGTACATTGTGATTTGTATTTTTGTTGATTGGACAAATTTGTTATTGTCTGTGGTGAATAAAGTTTTCTGCTAGTAAACCAGCATTTAATTACTCACGTTCGTAACAGTACAAATAAATATCTGTCTCATTTACAGAGGGTTCAATTAATAGAGGTGTGATAATTAAATAAAATAAAGTATTTATGTAAACATTATACATGAGTTGTAAACATGTAGTGCGAGTTAGAGAGGTGAAAAAATGATGTTATCTTAGTTACATAGGTCAATGCCTATAATATTCATAAAAAAAAATTTAGAAAAAGAATTCTGTAAAAATAAAGTCTCAGTAAAAGAGGTAAAATACACTCGCTGCCTCAAGGTAACTAACTACATGACGATAAAACAGAAAAAGAACGAATCCCAGATACACAGGTTTGCTTTGTCTCACTAACAGAGGTAACTCAGTGCTAAAGTGTCGGGACCTCAACATGAGTTCCAGCTATGGAGGTTTCTCACTTTTCCAGGTCCCAAATATACGGAGTTTCACTGTACTATATACTGTGTGTATATATTTTATAAATTATTCTGTCATACCTAATTGACTTACCAATTTGAAAAAAAAAAATTGTCTTGTCTTACCTAACAGCGTGCCAAGTTTCATCAAAATCCAAAATGTGCAACATGTCGAAAAAACAAATATACTAAGTGGACCACCATAAAACCATTATATTGACGTATTTAAATCAATCAATAATCAATCAAAAATATGTGAAAAGAATATCGACTATGAATTGAAAATGTACAATAGACTTAAAAAAAAAATAGCAAAATAACTTTCCAGTTCGGAAGTTGATGTTTGGATGTTTGTTTCTAATGCTGTTTTTCGTTTTTTGACGAAGGCCTGAAGTGGACTTAATTTTCGATTGAAACAAAACATGGTAGGTCTAACTTAATAATAAAAGAAAAATATAAGTACAGTAATAAATACAGGTACATACATACATAAACACAAAATGTTATTGTGAAAAAATGAATCCAATCAATACTGTGATAATATCGCCAAGTTAAAAGATATCTAAGATTTCAAATTTGCATTTTTTTTTAAATATTTATTTAGGCTTGACTCATAAAAATTGCTATAAAATAAATTGTAGAATGTACCACAAAAACCGAAATATTTTTAAAGCTAGCTAAGCTTAAAAAATAATAAAGATTTTTACCTTGAAATTATAAAGTCGACTCCGAAAGTGTTCGGACTTGACTTTATAGCTCTCCAATTGATCAAAATATGAGCTAATATCGACTCGATCAAATACTATTAGTACCATCTACAATGTAATATAGGTTACGATGTATATAGGTTTCCATCGGGGGTTTTGCTATGGAAATACGGCTAGACCCTATACGTTTTGATTTCAATAGAAATATAGATATTTGTGTTTCCATAATATCTAGAGATAGATATGTAATAACGTCATAATCGCGTGATAGCAGTTGTATGGAAATGTATTTCGGGTAGGGCGCCTTAAACTCTGTGGTCTGCCTTGCTTGGGCGGAGGCACTGGTCTTCGTGCGGTCGATCGGCGGCGACGACCTCTCGACCCGAGTCCACCACGCGCGTGATCCCGAACTAACAACGTCACGCCCCAGCCGCGGAGACTCCTCCGACGACGTGGACGACAAGCAATGGGACGGTGAGCTACGCCGTCCGGTAACAGTTCGGACCGAACCCAAGTCGTCAAAGGTGCGTAGTGTTCCACGCGCGACTCAGAGATGTCAGTAAAATCGTAGAGGCCCAGCAGGGCCAAAGCCTAGTAGGGCTATGAGTCAAGTTCTGAAAGGGTTATCCGTGGTCTTGGGACGCATAGGCAACTGAAGGAACAAAGGTGTGATTTTAGTCAGTAAGTCTGACATGCTCTCGTGCTCCGTCCTAGTACGAAACTCCTTCTGCTCAGAGTGGAGCAAAACGGAGTATCATACTTTAGCTGACTAAAATCCATTGGTGCACCTTCAGTTGCCCTCTGCGTTCAAGTGCCAAGGTCATTGCTCATTCGAACAATCCCGCGGCCCAGACAGGCATCGGCCCTAGTAGGCCCCCAAGGACCAGTCTCCTAAGAAAGTTTTCTTGTAGCTACAGCGGATAACATAACTTTACTGCCGTGTCTCAAAAATCCACTAAGTTTTAGTGTTATACAAGGTGCAGTTTTGAATCTGCACAAAATGTTAGGATAGGTTGTTACAAAACTCATAAATCTATGTAACTAAAAAGAAGACTGACTAACATATCAACGCACAGCCAAAACTACTGGGTCTATAAGCCTTCCTTTCTTCCTTTCATGACTTAAGGAATCAGTAAGAGACGATTATCCTAAAATTCACCCCCTAAGGGGCTGAAATGGGTGGTGACTTTGTATGGAGAAACGTCCTTTCACATGGGCGAAACCGCTGGCAAAAGCACTAGCTTCATCAATCATATAAAAATACGATACCTGGTCAATGATATCAATATTTTTTTTTTAATTTTGAGTGTTATTCAGAATAAATCTCTCAATGAATTTAAAAAAAAAAAAACAGATATATCCGTTGCGATTTATCGCACGTCATGTCACTGTGTATGAAGCTCTGCTCACCTACGTTACGAAATGCTTTTATCGATTTCCGTAAATAAGCTTTCATTTTATTTTTAACTAGCTTTTTCCCGCGGCTTCGCCCACGTACATAAAATATAGCCTATGTCACTCAGGAAGTCAGGAATTAAGCAGCTTTCTATCGGTGAAAGAATTTTAGCAATCGGTCCAGTACTTCCAGAGATCCTACAAACATAAAAACCAAACTTTACCTCTTTACCTTTTGGGTCGAGAAGCACTAACATGATTGCATGCAATTATTTTTGCAGATTCAAAACCACGTATATAAAAAATATGTGAGCAACATCCATAACTTCATATCGTCTACATTCAACATTTTCTTTCTTTCATATTAAGTATAATGTCATTTTCAACCAAACTTATCAGTATTTATACCCATGCAGAGTTATCACAAGATTTTGATGATTTATGGTGAGAAAATTTGGTTATATATATAGATTAGGAACAAGCAGAATGTTTGTGTAGTAGTGTTATATAGATAGGTGATACCGTGCAGTCCGTGGGGCTTGTGGGTGGTGGCTACTCACTTGGCGGTCTCGGTGGCGCGGAAGTAGAGGTCGTCGGGCGCGTCCATCCAGGAGATGACGTGTCGGCGGCCGCCGCGGCCGCTTATGTTCGTCGGCTTGCCATTGACCTGCACACGGGACGAGCTCGTTACAAGATCGGTCGGCGCGGACGGAAGCGCGATAGGAAGGCGTTACGGGGAGGCGGGACAACTGACGTGTGTGAAGACGTGCGCGGGCAGCGGCTGGCCCGTGGCCTGCGCGCGCGCGCACATGGCGGCGTACTGCTCGCGCGACGGCCGCTGCATGGGCGCCGGGTGCTTGTTGGGCCGCTTGGCGGGCGGCGGCGCCGCGCCCTCCAGCGACTGCGGCGAGCGCCCCGCGCCGCCTCCTGCGGGACAACACAAGCTCAGTATCCACTCACACTACCACGACATTACAAACACGACTTGATCAATTCCTCGTACCTGTCGCTGTTTCCAAATGAGCGTGCAAAAATACGATACCGTTAATGTTTATTTAAATACATTTTTATTAGTTATTAATCTGACTATAACATTGGTATAACATCAAAACCTAACGATACTGACTGTCGAGACCGTTGATGTCGTCGTATGCACGTCGCTTTAGGGGTTGCGCCGGTGCTGCTTCAGCGCGGCGTGCTTCTATTTCGGCGCGGGACAATACACGCTCGTACATTAGGCTGCCATCTAAACAAAATATAGACATGTTTTTTAAAGCGATCGGATTTTAATCGAAACAATAGGATTGTATGGACAGCTGCATCAATTTGTTAGTTAACACATTAAAAAAAAAAATTCATAAACAAGTAGTTACAACATATTACATTTGTATGGAAGTGGTGTTAAAGGTGATGTACCTACACAAAAGTTTTAGCGTTTGAATAGAAAGAACTCGGATTTTAGCAACTACTCTCCTCTATTTAGTTATTTGGAAGAGCAATGAATAAGTGTGTTTAAAAGATGATGAAGATGTGGTGTAATGTATGGGTGACTGCAAGAAAGAGGATGAGTGGGTGGGTAAATGGTGGAGTATACTAGAGTTGTAAGGTGTGCGTGTAGATAACAGCGTGATTCAGCGAAAAGGAGTCGATGTCCATAGGTGTCGTCCGGCAGGTTACCTGGCGCCTTGGGCGGCTTGGGGAAGGCGACGTGCGGCGGCGCGGGCATGGCGTCCTTGGGCGTGAGCTGCAGCCAGTCGTGGCGCCCCGCCGCCACCGGCGTGCCGCGCGCCGCCGCCAGCCGCGCCGCCACGGCGCCCACGGGGCCGCGCACGCGCGCCGCGCCGCCCGCTCCCGCGGCGCCCGCCGCGCGGAGCTCGGCGCCTCCTAAGCCTGCCATCGCTATTGAACCTGACGATACACAAAATACATTACATTACCTTTCGACTTATGACAACTGTAAACGTTAAACAACATTCAAAATCTTAAGTGAATTTGTTACACAAGTTTGACTTCATACAGCTAGTCGTCACAAAGATTCTGAAATCAAATATGAAAGAATACGTATTTGGCACAAGACTCACACTCGTGCTTGACCTGCTGCAGGTTGATGGGCGAGAAGGGCGAGCGCGCGTAGTGGCGCGGGCGGCGCAGCGCGCGCGTGAGGCGGCGCGCCAGGCGCGTGAAGGGCGAGGCGCGCAGGTAGAAGGCGGCGCGAGTCTTCATGACGGGGCGCGCGCCCTCGCCCGAGCCGTGCGCCGTGGCCACGTGCCGCGCGAGGTGCGCGCGCAACTTGAACTCCTGCGCACACCACACGACTTACATTGCACAAACGATCATGACCTCAGAAACAACAACAATATTGCAGTACAATATGAACCGCACGCTTATTGCAAATGGCAGTTTGAGTACAAATTTTCTGCAGATTTCATAGACTGCACATAGAAACCACAATAAAAACAAATGTAGCGCATCCATTCAGAACTTGAGCATACTTAAATTAGCAATATAACAAGATTTCCATCAGCTTCCCTTATGAAAAATAGAATTTATAGGTCTTATAGTTCGTTCTTTTGTTCACTTACTTTGTGTTGTCTAAACACCTACCACATTTAATTAGCAATGGCAAAATCGAAAGCCGATAAAATACAGGGTTACACCTTCATACAACGATATCCCATAATGTACATATATATCTTTAATTCTTATGAAAAAACTCTTATTACCGCTACTAGTTTCGTCTCGTTTTAGTAAGCGGAAAATTGTACCAAAATAACTCGATGCCTACCAAGTTACAATTGAACTAGATAATCAGCAGCGCACCAATGCAGGCGAGAAAGAAAAAATAATTCACTAAGTAATTGTAATATAATAATAATGATTCAAAATAAGAGGCGCGAAACTTTCATTTTTTGATATTGCTTGTATGTGGTATTTTATTTGTTTTTAGCCTTAAAATGTGGTGCATTGGGTGAACTGTAAATTTATGTGTTGGGAACGCGAACGTTGTTTAGTCATCTTCCTGCCCTTAACCCGTATTATTTGGGGTCGGCGCAACATGTCTTTTTTTTTTTTTTTTTTTCTTCCACTCTGCCCTGTTACTCGTTATGCTATCATGCGAACGTTGTTTAGTAATAGCATTAAATCATAGACAGCTGTTTAATAGATTATCGGGTATGCAACGAAATTTCGTTTTCAAAACAGTTTATATAATAATAGCGAGATAGCCCCAACACCCGCGTATTTTTAACTTACTGCGGTTACCTGTTTCTCTGTAATGTAGTTTAATGTATGAAATACAATAAAAAGTATTTAGATTTTTGTTTTTTTTTTTTAAATTAATTTAATAAATTATTTTTTTTCATTGGTAATAAACTAACTGAACTGTGTGACAGAAATATGAACATTAATTATAAACGCAGGGATAAATTTCGTCCTATTTTTTTGCATCATGGATTGGGCAGCCTTTGGTAAAGGAAGTTTTTATACTTTGACTTCTCTGTTGGTCTAGTGGTTAGTGGCCCGGACTGCTAAGCCGGAGATTGTGGGTTCGATTCCCACCCAGGACAAATGTTAGTCTGATGAGCACATTTGTTCTATGTCTGGGTGTAATTTATCTATATAATGGATGTATTTAGAAATATAAGTTATGTTTATAAGTTATCTAGTACTCAAAGCACAAGCTCTGCTTAGTTTGGGACTAGATGGCGTTGTGTGAAAGTCGAGGAATATTATTATTTTAAAAATATCCTCCCTTGGCCACTCCCTAAAGCACAAATCTAATAATTTTACTAAAATATTTTTGTGACATACCTTAGCGCAATTTAGAACTGTACAGCGATGCGGACGATGAGACACAGAGAGTGCAGTGTCCTCACCCTCGCCGCGAGGCCCTTTCGCGACCTCAACTTCGGTCTCGCCGAAAACACCAGCAGTCTATCACAGAAAAATTCACATTAGGAATCTATTCAAAGTTCGATAATATCACTAAGGCATGCAAAATGAGAATACGTTCAGACCTTTACCTTGAGACCTCCATACTTTTTCCAGTACTGCCAGCACGTGCCGCAAAGTCTGTATTGTAAATGCTGCGGGCCCCATGTGTACCACTGGGTTGAATTTGTAACTGGAAGCGAATCCTCTCGTTTATTATACGAAGCTAAGTTTTATCTAAATCCGATATGCCGTTAAAGCGTGATTGATGCACATATATGGAAACAAATTCAGACTTAACATTTATAATTCTAATAGGATTCGAGGATTCCGTACGGACGTGTGGTGTAATGTAAGGACCAGGGACTTTACTATGACCTTTTAAAATGTCAGTCGTGCGAGGGAGAAACAGGGATGGAGCTATACACCTCATATCTCGTAAGCAACGGGGGATCGGAACCGTGACTGCTACATACAGGTTATACTGTAACCTAGTTAGGAGATCAGAACTGCACCCACTACAATTGTAGCAAATTTGTAATTTTACTAAGTAAAAATCAAATACCCATGTACTGCGATACATGTAAACGATCAATAAAGATTATTATTATTTCGTTATGAGTTATTATATCTCAGAACCCTGGTGTCCTGGACCTATGGAAGGCGTACGAGGAGTCGAAACCAACTCATAGAGGCTCCTTATACGCTTTTAATGGAACATGGTACCAACTGGTGATTATCCCTGGACGCTATATGCTAGTGAAAGAAACTATTGCGACATACGGAAAACTAAGATATAGGGTTTTTTTTTTGTATTGGGTGGAAAAATCATCTCATGATAAATCCCGTTCTTGGGCGGAGCGGGATATAGTGTCAGACTTTACTGACTGAAAAAGCACTCTTGTTCCATCTTTGCCTTTGTCCCAAGGTCCGGGTTTCACTTTCACACTACCCGTGGAAGATATGGCTATGGTTTTTGTAGTCTTAAGCGGACTGGTTACCAGGAACTATGTTAATATTATTATTCGCTTCATCTCTTGAACAGTTCAGTTTAAGTCGTAAAATGGATCGCGTTAAGAGGTGGTGGTAGGGCTTCTAGGAAGTACGAGCGGTTACCTTGGCAGGAGGCGCAGAGCTGTCCGGGCGCGACGCCGGCGGTGCCGTTGGTGCCGCCGTTGAGCACGGCGGGCGCCGTCTTGCCGCTGCTGCTGTTGCTCGTTATCAGAGCCGGGTTGGGTTTGTTGCTGCAATGGGAACCACTTATTGATGAAGCGGAAGTATGTTCGTGACATAAACTACGATCTTACAAGCTGTGCTAAATAAATTGCTTGTTATATGTCGAGGTTGATATACGTACGATGATAAACTTACGGTAAAATGATAGAAACAGGGGAGGATAATTAAACCACCCTTGTTGAAATATTTGTAATTTTTTTTTCTTAGTTATTATACTAAATGGTTGCACGTATGCAAACTCTGACGTTGTTTAAGGCATATGTGTCACTAACACGTACTAGACTATAAATACCTAAGCTGGCCTATGTAACTTAACCCACAATTAAGTTTTCTTACAGCAAACCTTAATAGATAACACTTAATGTATCGTATTATTTTTTCTAATAAAATATGGTCAGCATGGAGCTCAGCGTAACTCCTTTTCTTTCTTTCAACTAAGATCAACTCCTTACCAGATAGATATAAAAACGATATATTTTCCGCACTTCTTTAACTAACTAGCCAATTCACGTCACACGTCAAGCGAAACAAAAAGGGGGTCATAAAAGGCAACAGAACACAACATCAACATAGTAAAGGCATCGTGTGGTACAAACACTCACTAGTTGGGAATGTACACTTGCTTCAGTTTGGACTCGGCCTCCACCGCTTTGACGCGCTTCTGTTGCACGTAGCGGTCCGTCGTCTTCCACATGTAGTAGTACTCCACAAGGTTCTTTAGCGTCTTCCATGGCAACTGTACAGGGAAATGCGGTATTAATAAACGAGGGGAAATAATTTAGCTGCTGTGAATTTTAGCTAACAAAGTAACAGTCTTGAATTAAAAACCAAGTCCGAGACAGACTCGCGCACGAAGGGTTCCGTACCGTCCGTAGCAAAATAATCAAAAATTTATTTTTATAAGTATTTGTTGTTATAGCGGTATACATCGTCTGTGAAAATTTCTACTAGCTATCACAGTTCATGAGATACAGCCGGGTGACAGACAGCGGAGTGATAATAATAGGGTCAAATTTTTACCCTTTGGGTACGGAACACTAAAAAGCAACCCTACTTGGGTTGCTGGAGAACCGGTTTTGATACTGTCATAATGTAACGTCTAACGTCTTTGTTACAATTCAGGTTTAAAAACCTAACTTGAAGTGATCTATAAAAAAAAAATGTCTCAGTTAACACACAGTAAAAGTGAAAACTTAATCAAGGCGAAATTAATAATACAATATTGTAATCGTTTGGGTAAGGTCGTCCGACTCCAGCCGACCTTACCCGAACGATTGTTACATAGCCTAGCGTGACGGCACAGTCTCATTTCATACCGACAAAATAAAATGCTTAGTGCGCCTAAAAAAGTTTTCACTTCAATAATATATAACAGGTCTACGTTAAAACATAAGCAACCTAAATAAGTGGACCATAAGTGGTTCTGTAACCTTAATTGCAGAACCGCTAATTACGTCGCAAACTGCTGGCTACAGTTTGCGACGCGGTTTGAGTATTTACAAATTTTACTCCACGTATATTAAAAAAAAAAATATTCCGCTCTAGGAAAAACTCGTCTTGTACCGAGAGTATGTTCACAAACAAACTCGATAAATATAAGACAGCCAAACCCGGAACAACTGTCTGTAGTGATGATCATAACATGGGACTATAATCACGACACGGAGCGCAGCAGCCAATCGTTCAACCACTGCGCTGAATGCTGTGGCTACTGGGCGAAGTCGTGGCACATGGGATACTCACAAAGTCCTGCCGTATATCAGCGAAGTCCTTGCCGTACTTGTCGAGCGCCTCCTCGAACAGGTTGGCCTCGGACGCCGACCACTCCTCCATCTCGTCGCGGCACAACACCGGGCCCGATGCGGGTACTAACGACGACAGTGCCGACTCTATGCTATAGCCGGATTTGTGCAGGGTGTCCATCGCGTGGAACTGTCGGAAAAAATTGTATTGAATTAAACAGTTAAGTCAAGTGGTACAGGGAGATAGAAATCTTTAATACCTAACATTATTTTTCTTAAATTTACCCTAGAAAGAGGTTTGAGAGCGTCAACAATCAATCAGAAGCGACAAGAATTATGTAACCATGATTTATGTAACGCATAGTATTCAAAAGAGTGTCCATGGAGTTTCTTGCACATTCTTCTCCATAGAAATCTACGCTTTGAACCATACAATTTAGCTTCACTCTTTTTTTGAATTACAGACATTTTGACAATTCAAAAGTGCCTGTAAATGGTCTTTTTGAAATAAACGGTAATGATTTCATCAATCATATTTATGATCGCCAAAAAAATGCTGGGTCGCGCGGCTCCGTAGCTAACTACGTCGTTTATATAGTTCGTCGGTTCCTGACTATGATTGACTACACAACTAAACGAACGTTGAGAAGCTCATGTTCAGCGACTAAGTATTCGGTAATGGTGATACGACTAACCTGGACAACGCTGCGGTCTCGTTCACCCTCGCTTACAACTTGTCGGTCATATCGTATGAACTAATGAAGTAAATAGTGACGGATCTGAGATCTAGTTCGTAGCGCTATAACCGACCTTGTTCGTTCACAAACTACACAAGACTACGCAGGCTCTTTTCAATTCACTCAATAAGCATTACGCTTATTTCACTTTCCTGGGCTAATATATTTCCGACCACATACAGACATGATGGTCTAAGACCAAAACATACCGTATCGGGCAAATATCAACCACGCGAAACTTCTTCAACCTCTTTCTTCTTTCGGCCAACGGAAAATACAAAATTCTTCTTATTGATCAACTTCAAATTGAGAGTGCCACCGAACTGGATAAAATTAGTGTCAGATGAATTTTATAATCTTACCTAAAAACATTGTTCCGACCTATTCATAGGAGTCTGAAACCACTTTCGGAGAACTACAGACCTATTACTCTCACGTAGGGTTTATTAAAAATTCTCGAAAAAGTTGTGAAGAGTTAATTGACCGACGACGCATCCGTCCTACACTTTCTAGAGTAAAAAAAAAGGATGATCGTGACATAGCATTTTTTCTTGACCTAACCCTACCAAGGCGTTTGATACACATAGTAATAATTTTCTCAATAGATTTTCTTCTGCACAAATAAAAGGTTATATAGGATTACGAGAACACGCACCGGACTGGTTTTAAAGCTATCTAATTGCCGACTGGTGTAATGCATATAAACTCCGTCTGTTTATTTTCCAATTGAAGAATGATGGCACTATAGTTCCAGAAATTTTCAAGTCATCAAAGTGCAGTAAAGAATAATAACAATGCCTTTTTTCTGATTCATTAAGCCTTATTGAATGCTCAATTGTTGGCTCTTAAAATACAGGTTCTTCGCCCAGTCTAGGAGGCAGCAGTTCGCGTTTTGGTGTTGTGTTTACGTAAAACATTGTTTATATTATAATCGAGTACTAAATTATTTAAATTATAAATGTACAAATAATAGAATATACAGGGTGTCTTTGCCACCGAATGAAAAAATGAACCTGAAAGAAAACAAACGAATATTATGAGTCCAGTACATGATTCTGGACCCCAGTGATGTAATTTTTTCCAATTTTTTTTAATCTATATGTTTTTTAATTAAAAATTTATATAAGTAATCGTTATTCTAAGAGTTTGTGAAGAATATGAATGAATTACTTCTAAAATTAAAAATGTCATCGGGGTTGATTAGATTAACGATTTCATCTATCCTGATGACTTTTTAATTAATTAATTTTTAACGAAAAAAAAATTATTTTTACTAAGAATATCATTGGAGTTGGTTGTATTAACGATTTTACAGTTTAAATTTAAAAAAGTACTGATTTCTTTTTTTAATTACTCCTGTATCGTGGGTGCGTTCAAACATAACACACCTAGACAAGACTCCTAGACCCGGAACTACCACTGTAGGCAGTAAAAATATTTGTTCTGTGCGCGAATAGAACCCGCGACACACAGCATCGCTCAACCACTGTGCCTACCGCACTGGTGTTTGCTTTAATTTAGGTATCATCTAGTTTTAGTGATGGTAAGTCATAATAGTAGTGAACATACGAGTGTGATGTCGCGGCTGGCGGCTGCGGCGGACATGTGCAGCGAGGGCTGCTTGACGCTAGACGAGCAGTCGAGCGCGCGCGCGAACGTGCCCACCGAGCGCGACACCACGAGGAACTGGTCGATCTGCCGGTCCGTCAGCCCGTGCTCCGGCGTCCACACCAGCGTCTCTAGCTCCTCATTGTTGCGTACGTCCTCTTCGCCTATAATGTACAAACGATTTGTAACACTTTATTAATTAAATTAAAACAAGATAAATTTAATAATATCATATTTAATCATACATTTTAAATGACATCTTGCTCTTCCATTTGGTGTTTGCTGGGCGTCGTGTTATTATGACCGAGTATGGATGATTCTTTTAAAACCGAGAGAATGTCTCTTCGTAAGCCACTGGACGCAAATGAGTGCCTTTGATACATTTGGTGATCGGGAAAAACTAATATGCAAATAAAAATATCAAATTGTAAAGAAAAAACTAGCCCAGATGAATGAGACATTCTTTCGGTTTTAAAGAATCACTCATATACGTTTTGACAATTTCTGAATTTAATGTTTAGCCGGGTAGACTGCTGATACATGCAAGGTAACATGAAAGGAGCATTTCAAAAGTGTGGACGCAGCGCGCGCAAGGACCGAGCATGTACCTACTCACATAGTTGAAATGCTCTGTTCGCGCGCGCAAGGCGCCAACACCATGGGAATTCTGTTACATTGCAACAATGTGGACGGCAAATTCTTTCATTGCGTGTTACATTGCATGTTACGTTACAGCAGTCTGTACCCGGCTTTTGGAGATAAGAGCGCAATTAAATGCCACAGGTTGACAGATTTTGTCTAGAAATACTCGACTTCAAATCTTTGATTCACAAATCGGTGTGATGGGAAACATATAAAGCTACTCAATCTAGCATCACCCTAGTGGTTGGTGTAATAGTTTTGGCTTATAAAAATAATATTAAAAAAATACATACCATCTTTTAATAAATTAGTTACTTCAGTCTGATATCTACTTCCAACTCTGATTTCTCCCTTATCTGCTAATAAAGTCTTTTGTGAAGGATCAAATACTAAACAATAAAAAAATGCGTCCTGAAACAAAAAGAGAAACTCACATGAAAACGTGTTACAATTCAATTACAACAATACAGTTATTAAAATATACAGATAGGCATCTTTTTTAATTATTCCCATAACAAATACTCGTGGAGCGCTTGGTAATTAATATGTCACATAAACTTCAATCTTAATTATTCAGTAGATATTAACAACTATTAAGTCTAAACTTAAATTATTCATTTTATTTAAATTAAATGTTTAATTCCTTGAATGTTACAACAATGTCTTAAGTAATAATAATTTAAATGAATACGATTTTTGATCTTGAACAAAAGAACTTATAAATAAATAACTCGGTTTAGTTTTCGAGATTAACGATTGTGTATTTGTTAATACATGTAACGTTCGTCGGATATAGGAAATGACATCAGTTTAGGGCGTGGTGACATTTCCTAATTGAGATTGTTAGCGGCTATGTAGCCTAGCCTTGAAATAAAACGGGATGAGTACCTACTCATTAGTCATGATAGCCATGCACAGTTATTTGTCTTATTACACTACGTATTATAGTAGTACTTAAGACGATGCTCATTTAAGTGGTAATTGCTGGAGAGAATTGATAATGAAACAATATAAAGTCCCACGTTGCGACGCTGATTAGGGAATGAAATTAAAGTAATTTATAGAATGCTTGTATCAGTTTTTAATCTTCCCACGTGAGTTGTATAACAGTCGCGGTCGAATGACTAGAAATGAGTCCCACTATGATATGGAGATTTCTAATGTTGGACTGCTTGCTTGCACCTTGCTTACATAATCGTGTTTCGGAAGCATTTTTTTAGGGTTGTACGAAAGAAATAGTGGCCCTGGAACACAGATGGGTTTTAGACAGTAAAAGTCTGACGCTCCCCGTCGCTCCACCCAGAATGGGAAGTAATTTTTCGTTGCATGGGCTCAGCGATATAAAATACGATATAAAACAAGAATTCAGGTCCAGAATATTTTCACTACAGATCAAATAAGTTCTACTGATCATTTCCAATGGTGGTATATGAGTAAATAAATCGATATTACTTAATATTCATTAGCAGGATAATGTTCTTAGAAAAAGATAAGGCCACGCCGCATGTAACATAATCCTGTTTTTTGTTTTAATCATGAATTTTGGAGTGACCGTTGTATTAAAAAAAAGGTGCCTATTTATTAGATGCACTTTAAAGTCCTTACCACTTTCATGCTTATGTTAATTTCTTTAATAGTTAAAAATAAAACTGAATTTTGATCCGATGATGACTAGCTTAAGTTATATCATTATGAACTTGCAAGGCCACCATAATCAAATTATAATATTGAACATAGATCATCTTACAAACCGACTAGCGATCCTCCCCAGCTTTGCACGGGTGTTACAAATCTTTAAAATTCTATGCGTTTAATATAATATGTACTATATATATTTGTAATATAATATGTACTATACACCACAACCTTTTTCATGAACCACTCTTTCTATTAATGAAAACCTCACGAAAACCCGTGCAACAGTTTTTGAATTTATCGCGAATAGTCAGACAGACGCGGTGGGAGATTTTGTTTTATATTATAATATGTAAGGATAAAATTCAAGGTAACATTATGTTTTGTCGCTAAAAATAATAATATACTCGTTTATGTGCAAGATTGTTATACCAATTCGTTGTTTACTACGATTTGCTAGTTAGATTATTAAAGTTTTATTTGTAGTTTGTAGTCAATAAATAAATTTAGAAGGCCAACTCCTTAAAACCCAGATGCGATCAGGAAACGACATCAGTCATTCGCCAAGTTTGATTCGTTGCTGAAGTACTCGGGTCGGGATAGTTACTTATTTTGACCCATTTGCTTTGATAGGCAATGTAGGGTAAGTAGGGTTACCACTTATTCACTAAGTCAGATCGAACAGCACCAAACTATTTCAGAATATTTTATTTTTATTTATATTTCAACCTTTGGCTAATGATATATTTTTCTTGTGTCTATATGAGCGTTACAAGCACATATAGACGACATGGTTCACGCGGTGGCCGAGCGATTAGCTGCAGTGTCTATCACGGGTTCGATTCCCGCAGTGAACACATATTTGTAAGACCTATAGATAGTTGTTCCAGGTCTGGATGTTTGAATATGTAAATTTAAATGTTTGTGAACGCACCCACAATACTGAAATAAAAAACAAAAAGAAAGCTTTTTTTTGTTTGGCGAGGAGTGGACCTTCTACGAGCGTAGTGGTGTGTGTCGTTCGTCCGTGGCCGGTACATACTCACATCCTTATTGAGATAGCTGAGCAGCGACTCCGTCTCGTTGAGCAACGTGACGGTGCACTTGCCGCGGATGTGTGTCGCCGGCAGTGTCTCCACGTGCCGGGATAAGAACAGCTCCCGGTGTTTCGCCTGGTGCCGCTGTTTGGGCGCCAGGCCGTCCGTGCCTGGCAACTCGCTAGATTCCTCCTCCATCGCCGCTGAAACACACAAGTGACAACGTCAGTGACGAATATTTGAATAGTGTAGTGTTGATATAAACGAATTCGTTCTTCAGAAGTAGTTGCCAACACGCAGAGCCGATAGGTCAGTTTCTGACCTTTTACTTGAATTTTAGTTCTGCTAATAAGGAAGACGTACACATTAAAACTAATTAAAAGTTCAATTGGAAAGGACCCCAAAAATTATTAGCAGTACTAAATTGAACCCTGGCATCCAGGGTATTACAGTTCCGAGATTCTGTACATTACTAGTGAGACACATAAATTCCATAAAAAGGTTTTCTTTTTGGTACCAACTTCAATTGTCACGAATGTTAAATTTAATTTCGATATTTAAAACAGTTTCAAGGTTGCAAGATGACAGTAACGTCAATTAAACATTGGTTGCTTGATTTTCTTTCAAATGTAACTACAAATATTAATATCAGTTATGCCAACCAATTGCAGCAATTGCGCAAACCATCTAGCGTTGGTACCTATCAGTAACTGCATGTATCTATTATTAAAGTAATAGGTACGCATAGTGCAGTTGCAATCAACGTTACAATTTCGCAAGACATCATCTCGTATTTATTAACATCAAGTTGTGTACAGATGAATCACAGGCCAACGCGTCCCATAGACGAGTGTCGAGTGCGGTCGAGCGGCGCGCTAGTGTGATTTGCGCAAGAGCGGAAACATGGTTGCCTTGTGCATACCGATTACCGATGCACTTGGATCACAGCGAGGGGACCCTAATACGGACAATACTAATAATCTCTATAAAATAAGCGATTCAGTAATGGTATAAACCAGACGGTTTATCGTGATAGCTGTTATGAATGGTTTATAGGTCGTAAAGTTTATGCGCGACTCCTTCATTCATGCGTTGATTGGAAAGGGCTCGGATCACATCTGACTGGTGTGACTGTGGAGTGTTGCCGCTTGCAAGTTGTCAGCAGCCGCCGGTCGGCGGCCGGCAGGTGCGTTGCGAAACATGTCCACGTCAACTTATGATTTTTATGTGCCGATGTACCGACCGCCATTACGACACGCGTTGTACCTACGCGTATCACACAACATGTCGGCCATTCCGTTTTATGCACATTAAATAAGTGTACCCGCGAACCAAGACTTGTTTATTGTTATTCGACAATAAATATCATCCATTTACCCATCTCGAAGTCCTT
Organism: Mythimna vitellina; assembly: GCA_949316375.1. NCBI lineage: Eukaryota > Metazoa > Arthropoda > Insecta > Lepidoptera > Noctuidae > Mythimna > Mythimna vitellina. The sequence goes on along the minus strand of OX438703.1, from coordinate 5,955,314 downwards.
GGGTAACTTAAAGAATAACTTTACACACCTGTCTTTTGAATAAAGATAAAGAGTACTTTTTGGATTTTTTTGTTACTCGAAATATGTCCGGACTATTGAACTTATATTGCTACTGACCTTTAAATTAAAACCAATTTAATGTACCTTAAGCTACACATGTGCACAGGTACCGCAGATACGTAAAGTCTACAGTACTACTAATCGAGGGGCTAAACCTTGGTAGCTATAAAATATTTAAAAAACTTGTTTCGTAATTTAACTTTTGTCATTAAACTCAATCAAAACGAGCTATTTTGTTTTTTTTTTATTTTTGTAGCATTGTAAAGTGAAACGGGGCGTTGTCGAAGGTAAACACAAGGGACAGCAGTCCTCGCGGGCAGACAAAAGCGCGACCCCTGCGGCCCAGTCACCCGGCTTGGCGTCGCTTCACGCGCTAAGATTTCTTCAATATCAAACATAAGTATATAATACAGCATCCATACAAACAATTTATTGAAACATAACCAAATCTAAACAAATTAGGTTATTATGTAGGCCAGTGAGTGTTGCTTTGTGTTAAGACGGGCTTCGGGCGACGCGGCCGTTGGATAGGGGCGGGTGTTGTGGGGTGGGACTGTATCGGCTACTTATTATTACCATGCAGACACCTCACTAATCACACACGAATAATAATAAAAGCCGGGTTTGGTGAACTAAACGATTTTAGAGCTAAATGGGGTGTGCTTTGCCGACAGATGTCATGCAGTTTCGAGCACAAAGGTTCATATTGATGTGGGGCCGGGATGTAAGCTTTCGAAGGAAATGCAAAAAAATACAAATAGTTATAGTCAATAATCAAGATTGCGATTGGCTGTAAACTCATTATTGGTATTAATAAGATAAATGAATAAAAGAGAGCAAGGAGGGGAAGACGGTAAAACAAGCGGGCGAATTTAATTCCGTCGCCAATACGAGATGAGAGCGGTGTGAGGCAAAAGTGGAAACGCGATTGTTTCTCTCTCCACCAAGAGCTATGGGATAGTGAGTCGCGTTGCTGGTTTACGGGGACATCGATGACGCAGCTGAAATATTGCCGGATTATGCACAACAAGTGCTGTAGTATATATATTGTGTTACTTTATTGTTACATCCTTTTAAGGGAATCGGAAATCAGTTTGTAACATAAAACATTTGCTTTTAGTACCGACGAGATGGTTTGGATCGGATTGGATCTGGATTTGACTATGTGCATTAAAATAAATTAGTTAGCCCATAAAGCGGCCAGATACTTGTAAGATGCGTTAAGCTTTATCATCGATACGATACAGCGTTGCTGACACAGATAGACATCACTAGAGCGTCGCGACGGCGAGGGCCCGCCATTTACCGCGACGCCCCGGCCCCGGGGCGGCCGCCGAATTGCGGGGGATTTACTTTATGATAATTATTTCGATTGCGATCGTGAGGAAAGAGCCAGGGCGCACTCGAGCCGATTTCGAGGCGACCGATGCGAGAAGCCCGTAAAAATCACAGCTTTACACCAAAACACTTTTTCTGGTGAGCAATTTGCACCATGATTGGTTGAAATTAGAAAGCAATCTAAAGATTCCAATTAAGAGGCTCTTATATAGGGTTGTTTCTATTAAATATAAAGCTTTTTTTATTGCATAAATCAGTCGCAGTGTTTCATTAGCGTGTAGAAAAAGATGTTGATTAGTGAATAACTAAGCTATCATCAAAAAGACGCGTAGTGTTGTGAATTTAAGATTTGTCAAGTCGAGAGATCATGCCAAATCACGACATGATCTAAACTGACGACAAGCAGGGATAAACATTCAACATCAAACCTCCTGTCTTTTTGTAATCTATCTATACAAATATGATAAAGCTGAAGAGTTTGTTTGAACGCGCTAATCTCAGGAAATACTGGTTCGAATTGAAAAATTCTGTTAGTGTTGGATAGCCTATTTTTCGAGGAAGACAATAAGCATATAACATGCTACAACCCCCGGGAGCGGATCAGTAAATAAGGACGCGGGTGAAACCGCGGTGAAAAGCTAGTACATTATAAAACTACTTCTGAAATCGCCGAAGCTCGGCGATTGAGGTTTGAAAAATAAAGCGATTAGTTCTGACTTAACTGATGATCCGACACCATTTACTGCCTTTATCCAGAATATATGGTAAGAAGGATAAAGTTTACACCACAGTATAGTACTTATGCATTTTGTCATAACATTCCTAGAAGTAAATGGAATGCGGAATGACGACATACAACATGCGAGTCGCATGAATACAAAACAGTTATGATAGTCATACTCATCAGAGTAACAGTAACGTTTTTAGCAGATTTAAATAAATCGGCTAGCACGTCGTCTCCGTTAACATTTATGGGAAATTGTGATCAGAAATATTCCATGTCATGATGACGAGAGAAATATTCTAAGGCATATGAATCTCGATCCAGATGAAAACGACAATTCAGAGTAATGGATGAGGTTACCTGGATAAGTGCTTATCAGAGATCTATTGAAAGAATAAATTGCTCTTAAGACAGGCCTTTTTGCAACCAAGTGAAGTAACACTCAGACTTATTTTGATTGATAAATTAAAATGCGACAGGTTAATTTAAAAACAAAAACATGGTATATTAGAGAAATACAGTTTTTCTTAACCTTATTACTGCGGTAGCCTAACTTTTTTTTATCAAAGTTTTTAAATTGTGAGACATAATAGAGTTGACAGATTATAACTTCTCGTATTAAACTTGCGCTTTTTGGCAGAAAATTGGCTCAGTTTTCGGGTGTCGAGTGTAGACTTTGTGAAAAGAGCTAGTTACAACATTGACATCCAGATTAATAAAAATACAAAAACATAGTATATTAGAGAAATTCAGTCTTTTTTTAACCTTATTACTGCGGCAGCCTAATTTTATCAAAGTTTTTAAATTGTGAGACAAGATAGAGTTGCCAGAATATAACTTTTCGTATTTAAAAACTTGCGCTTTTTAGCAGAAAATTGGCTCTTTTTTCCGGTTTCGACTTTGTGGAAAGGGCTAGTTGTAACATATTGATACACGCTCCGGTAAGTTATACATATTGTATATGAGCATGAACCGTGGTCAAAAACTATTCGTGGGTCACTTACTCCCCCGGTGACACTTCGACAAAGGTTGCTTCGAAGTCCAGCTTTTGAAACCTCGCTTATGAATATGTATAAGCAAAAAGTTAGGAGCATAAGCATGCATACAAAGAAAGAGCTTTGTTAAGTGTGTATTTCAGGTGTGTCGCGGCGTACAGGAACACGTGAATTATCTATGGCTTTATCTAATCTTGGTACACAGTGTCACTTCGAGTGAAATATTGAAGACCGGGATGTTGTTTAGTGTGGACAAAAATAATGTTAAGCTTTAATAACGCAAATGCAGTTTAACGGGGGAAAATTGTGGAAAGTATTCCATGGATAGTCGGTGAAGATTTATTACTTTCTATTGCGTTTATGAACTTCTAGCAGTAGTCGGTCATGAATGGATACCAGTTTTATGCGAGCAAATTAATGATATGAATATGTACTAGAACATTACACAGGTCTACCTTGTTTGATAGAGTGGACGGGATCAATTTGGCAATTTAATAACATGGGATTATGGATCTACACGCGTCACTACGCAACTAATTAAAGCGTAGGCAAAGAGAAAATGGCAATCTGTGGAGTCCTCCCCCCGCTAGTGGGGGGGGGGGGGGGTGTCGGTTACGTGTGCCCCCTTGGGGTGGTCGGGTGTATGGTTTTTCTGCTCGGGCATCCTTTGCTTACTTATTGATCCAGTCAAATGTGTGGAGGTGGCGCGGTGGGTGGCACGCCCGACCCCGCGCCCCCCGAAGGGGGTACGTCCAAATAAATCTGCCCGCCCGCGAAACACCGCAGTGACAACAGTGGTGGCCGGTAAGATGCGGTCGCACTGTCTCTATACTGAACACATCAAGGGAAGCCACCAGTCCCGGCAGTCGTTGACGAGCATTATTATTATAGTCTCGCATTTAAATAGTTAAAGATTTTTTAAATTGAAATGTGTTCTACCAGAAAGGCGGTGGGCTCTACCTCAGAGAAACAGGCGTGCGCAATGTACCTCCAAACAGCGACGCTGCTCTTTTCACAGAGGTCAATGACGTTTAGTTTCCCAAACACCGGATATGTAATGTAACGTTTGTCTACGATTAATCAGTATTCCCTTTATACGTAATTGCAATCACATTCCTCGTGGATCAATTAATTTCAGGTACATACTAAATTAGCTTCGTGAGATGGGATGGAGAAAGAATTTTTTTTTTATAGACACTGAGTTCATTGATTTATCTGTATCACACGTAAAAATCTGAGAATTATATAAATAGGGAATTGCTAAAGTCGTGATAACGACCCGATGATGTGACATTATCTTAGTGGGGCACAGGATGAGATTGTTACTGTCACACAGTAGGTATGAAGTTCATGCCAACAATGACCCGTGCTTACTCACTTTAGCAACATGATAAAGATTTCACAGAATCATAATACATACTTATAGATAGATAAACTATCCTTGTCTAATTATTTAGCGAATATGTTACCTGTTATGTTGCATTGTTGCGGCCGGAATGGTTTTTGTTTTACGGAAACATGGAACCAGTATGTTAAACTTAACAAGTGCTTATAGCCGGGTCGGCTTGTTTCTCAAAAGCTACAAGTATGCGCTAAACGTTCGGCATATGTTCACAAGTTCATGACCACACATAAACATGTTTGGTAATTAATTCGAATTCCTGACTACGTAGGACACGATTCCTAGGAAGGTGCACACCAAGATATGGTCATGCGAAAGTGAGCGAACTAGGTCGTCGAACCTCATGTTTTGGTGAGAAAATATTACAGTGAAAGTGTGGTTCTTGAAATATAGGAATACCTTTTTTTATGATATAAACCAGTCCTGGTCCTTCGATCCCACCTGATGGTAAACAGTGATGCAATCGTTGATGTAGGCCTTAAGCGTTATGCTTCGTTGTTTATACCGCGTACATTTCGATGTACGCGGTAGATTTTTCCAATCTTGTAGAAATTGTTTCAGTCCTTTGGGACTGGAACAGTTTACCTGCTGCAGTCTTCCCATCTGATTATAATTTAGGTTTCTTCAAGGCTAGGGTGAATAGGCTCTTAATAAACTAGTGCGCATCACAACGACCAAAGATTGCATCACTGCTTACCATCAGGTGGAATTGCAGTCAAGCACTGGTTTAAATCAATTCAAAGATACTAATAATAATAATACTGCGTAACAGACCTTCATTGCATGAAAAGCATAAGTCACTGAAATGATTTCGGCGTGCACTAATCGATAGCAAGGAACACTGGTTTTTATTTATTCTGAGCTTGACCAGCACTAAAATCGGTAATTTAAAAAATCTCACAAGTCATAGTATTCGTCTCTTCAAGAAGTCATACAATTCGATTTCCTCAGGAATCAATAAAAAATTCCGTACAAATTTTCCTATGAAAACAGTTCATTCCCGAATTGAGTTACGAAGATTTTTCCGAATCGAAATAAAAAGTTTTTTTTGTGACGTAAATACAAATTTACAGTTTTCAGATTTTTTCCTATACTCGTGCTATGAGACTTTGCTTCATACCAAATTTCAGAATTCTATGTCAACGGGAAGTACCCTATGAATTTTGATGAGAGTGTCGAAACATACGTTTTTTGCGACATAAACGGCCGTATGTCTTTTTTTCGTTAACTTCTAAGAGTTTGGTTTTTTCACAGCTTCATGAAACCGCAGACCTGAGTATATGGTTTTAATTTCAACTCGATACCTTCACGCATTCGCGAGATAAAGGGTCTTGACACACAGATAGACAGCCAGACGGACAACAAAGTGATCCTGTAAGGGTTCCGTATTTTCCTTATGAGGTACGGAACCCTAAAAAATGGACTATGCACAAATTTCTGCCAGTAGCTTCGTCCGCGTGAAAATTTAAAATTTTCCTAAAGAACCCAGTTGAAACTTAATAAATTCAGTATTAAGAGTTCGTTAAAACTCGTTAATTTGTGAATAAAACACATTCACACACCTGACATTTTTGAAGTATTTATCTATTTGAAATTATCGACTCAGGTAATCTAAGTTTACCAACCAACTAACATACCTAGGTACTAGAAACAGGATAATCCTGTTCTCAGTTTATTTTTATAAAAACTTGAATCTCTCCTTCTAGGAAATATGGATCAATGGAAGTTCTCATCCAATTTCTAAAATCGTTCCAGGGAAAGTAAAGCTACATTATCAGTTAGGATCTAACATTTTTTATGTCGTTAAAATAAACGGTTACTTTCAGGTAACGGGAGCGAAGCCGCGAAAAAAAAACTATGTAGTTCATAAACCTTTTCGCCACGGTTTTCTTTAAAGCAAACCTCCGAGCGGCTGCTCAACTCTTGTGGCGCGTTTTCGAGAAACGGTCTCACGTTTCTCGAAAACGCGCCACAAGAAAAATAGTTAAAATATAAAAATTATTATACATCTAAGTTTTGTTTTGTTACTAATTTATTCTAAATAATGTTGGTACTGAGCTGTGGTGGCCGAGTGGTAACGGCCCGACTTACGAGTCTTAAGTCGCGGGTTCAAACCCAGCCAGGCGCATTGCATTACTTTGTGTAATTTATTTCAACAGCACTGCTCTAAAAAACAGAGAAGGAAAACATCGTGAGGAAACCGGCATGTCCTACAACCAAAGATTCGAAGACATGTGGCAGTCACTAACCCGCACTGGGCCCGCGTGGTGGATTACGGCCCATTCTCTCTCCTAGAGAGGAGGCCCGAATCCCAGCAGTGAGAAAATTAAAAGGTTGATGATTATGCTATGACTATGCTAATGTTGGTGCTTGGCTGACAGCAAAATTTTCCATATTGAATTTAAACATGATTCCTACGATCGGGAATAATGGAAGCCCTACAGAGAGGATATTTAATATTTAAAACTAGTCGATATTTTTTCGAACCATTTGGGGTTGAAACTCTCAGACCGTGTCGTGGTCAGAGTGTTAACAAATTATACAAAAGGTCTAAACTCCTTGTTGTCATTTCGCGTGATCCAAGAGGCGGCTTTTATTTCGAACAGAGGATAAGCATTGCCATACTGCGTGGAAATGCCGCCAGTCTTTTTGGGCACATTACCAATCGATAGCGTTGCGGAGGAGTTTTTCGATGCCATATTTTAGATTATTATTGGTTTTAGTTAGTTATACATATTAGTTAAATTTTTCTTTCGTCTTTATGTAGGTATCATACTATTATAATAAAGGCGAAAGCTTGTGAGTGCGTATATTTGTACATAATTGTCTTTGTAACTACTTCAAGCTCGAACGGTTGAACGGATTTGTATAAAATTTGGCACAAAGGTACACCATGTCCTGGAATAGCATATAAGATACTTTTTATCCCAGCGGACGAAGCCGCTGGCAAAAGCTAGTATAGTTTGTTAAGTGTTTTTTTTTAATATGTAATAAGTATACAATGTAGCCTAATTGTTAAATATTCACGCCGAAATTTATAAATGTTCATTTTTATTGTCTTGCTCAACTCGAAACAGTAGCTTTCTTCTGCTTTTTTTTGTGACTTCCATACCACATTGAAATGTGTATGTATGTATTGGTGCCACGTTAAAAACCAGTTGTTTCAACAATGATTGTGCATCTAAAATATAATAATATCCGTATTGTAATTCTAGATGATTTTTACGATCCGGAATACTGGGGCCCCCATAGATCCAGATATTTGAAATTTAAAACCAGTCGCGACTTTTGAAAAGTTTTTATTATTAGGCTGGCGCTTGACTACTATCTCACCCGATGGTAAGCGATAATATGGTCGACGATGGAGCACGCTTGCCTAGAAGTAACCTATTCACTCTTGAGGTGAAGACCCTTAAGTTGCAGCTACTCCGGCAGGGAATTCCACTCCTTAGCTGTTCCCAAAACGTTTTGTTAAGACGATGATGAGGACGGATTTCTAGTTGCTCTGCTTTTTATGTAACTTCCTTACCACATAGAAACAACGCTACTTCAAGGTATAAACGTTAACGTTAGTGGTGCCCCGTCAAAAACCAGTTTTTCAAAACAGCGATTAGTAAAAACGTTAAAGGTGAGTGAGACGCTGTGTATGTAGGTATATTCGAATATGTTGCACGAGTTGTTAAAGAATAGATAAGTACCGTTATTCGGAACCGTCACCAGTTTCTTTGTAATGAGTGTATCACTGAATCCTAAATGTAAAAACTTTGCGAGGCAAATGTTTGTACCGCGGAGCGTTGAAAATGTTACCAATGAATATTGCATAAATATATTTGGTCTGGTCGCCGTTGGACATGTGTTGATTCCAACTACCTTTGTATTATGATTTATTTATACAGTCCACGGGACGTCTGATCTGTTGTTCTGTATTTCATTCAACTAGTCCGGGTTTTTGAAATCAAAATGGCGTACCTGAATTACAAATTACCGTTACCTCAAATTTAGAACACACATGCAGACTTATGGATGCGAGACGCACAGGACCGGTCGTTGTGGCGATACTTGGAGGAGGCCTATGTCCAGCAGTGGACCTATTTCGGTTGAAATGGTGATGTAGACTTATAAAAGGTATATGTGCAGGACTTAGTGATTTGATCCACTATTGTTTTAAAGCATTGGTGCCCAACCTGTAGTACCCACGGGGTCGCAAAAGGTTTTTTAGAGGTATGCAGAACAATGTGCAAAGTCCCACAAACCTCCATTGAAAAGGGAGAATCCTCCGACCAGACAGGTGTTATATCTGATCCGGGCAACTGTCCGTTATTTGATTTCGGGCAGTTGTATATGTTCTAATCACGCGGAGAACTCTAATGTAGATGCAAGATTTATAATTTTATTTCCAAAGGTGTGTCATAGATGTTGCTACTGTTTAAAATTACAAACTTTTTAACTGAAACCTAGATAACATTGATTTTAACTGATATTAAATTTCTATTACAAAGGTAATATTGTCTATACCAATGCTCGTTACATCGTTTTTGCATCGCTTTGCTATAGTATAGCATAGTATAGTTTCGAATTGACGATATTGGTTTTATTTTTTGTATCTATTAACGCAGTTATATTTCTATCCGATTTCTGGTCCCTGCTAATAAGGAATCAAAGTCCTAGCTTAAATAAAAGCTGGGGAACACGGCTCTAAAATTTGAGCAGCGTTTATTTGGAAAGGTCTAAAGTTCTATAAACTGTGCTTTATCTTATTACGCTTAAAGCACGTCGAAATCGAAACCCGGATGCCATCGAGATAAGAATACCGAAAGAACAAACATGGGCAAGCTGTTCCAACCAGACTACTTTGAAAAAAAGTGTCGCAAACCCCGAAATGGGTCGAATGCTTGAAAACATAATATGGACTACGGAAAACTGTATGCAGTGGTGTGAAGTCTAGCTTCTCTCCGTTTCATTACGACTTCAAAGCAGTTTTTTCATGCTTGGTTAGACTATATGTCTTATTTATTTATTTACTAGCTTCTGCCAGGGGAGTCGCTCGCGTGAAAGTAGAAAATATATTTACGTATAGCCGTGACACAGGCTATAGGTCTATAATCAGTGATAAAATAGCAATATTAGTGTTAAAGAAAAAAAAAATGGGGGTTGGGAGTAGGAAGGTAAAAAAATAGCCTACGACCTACCAAATATACACGAAGAAACCGGGCAAGTGCGAGACGGACTCGCGCACTGAGGGTTCCGTACATGAAGCAAATTTCACGTCAAATTTCAGGATTCTAGGTCATTGGGAGTACATTATTTTTTTTCGTTAACTCGGAAGTTTGACCTAAGTTGATAAGACCTAAGTATATGGTTTTAATTTCAACTCGATTACTCGATACCTCCATGCGTTTCCGAGATAAAGGGTCTTGACAGACAGACAAGCAGACGGACAAAAAAGAGATCCTGTAAGGGGTCCATTTCTCCTTTTTAGGTACGGAACCCTAAAAATCAATCAAATTATTACGGAGGAGTTCTTAAACAAACAACAATGTGACACGAGATTTTTATATACATATGTATAAATTAGTCTTTATTAAACGGAAAAGGGACTTAATTCCCTGGGGACATCTCTGAAACGAATAAAACAGATTTTACACGCGGATCAAGCGGCGGGTACACCTAGTATAATGAAAAAAAAACTGAGAAAGTGCGAGTTGGACTCGAGCACTGAGGGATCCGTACAAAGTTACCTATGAAAACAGTTCAATTCTCGTATTAAGTTATGAATAATTATCAACGGGAAGTATCCTATGAATTTTAATTTCATTGAGAGTGTCGACATAAACTATTTTTTCACAATTTCAAGGGACCTGAGTACATGGTTTTAATTTCAACTCGATACCTCCACGCATTTTTGAGATAAAGGGTCTTGACAGAAAAATGGACAACAAAGTAATCCTTTTTTCTTTTTGAGGTACGGAACCCTAAAAACATGCAATTGGCCTTACTGCAGTCTACAATCTCTTCTAGGTCACCTGGAACGGACAGACATTGACTAGACACAAAATGGGGTTGCATGTGCAAAAACGTAGATAAATTAAACAATGTCTTCAGCATTTTTTTGCAAGGCCTCATACATTGGCAGTAAAGCGGTTAAAATAAAAACATTCTTTAATATATTACGTTTTAAGGAAAAATCTACTTATAGGAGTTTTGACTTTTTTTTTTGGGAGATGGGAAATCATCTAATGAGTTCTCCTGCTCTAGGGTGGAGCGAGATGGCACGTCATCGTTCCTTCAGTTGCTCTTTGCGTTTTAGGACCTAGGGTTTCCTTTTCAGAAATTCCACATGGCCCTAGCGAGCATTGGCCTGGCTGGGCTCCTACAGGTGTTTTGATTGCCTTATATTCTGAGTTAACAGATACTGAAGGTTAGGATGATACTTTTTGAGCGATTTTTCTTTTAATACGAATTCCCAAATTCACATATTAAGCACATAATAATCACACTGTTGGGAAACAGGCATCCTCTTTGTGAGAGAGCGTTTGCTGTAATCCATCACGGGGATCCAGCGCGGGGTTACAACGGGGCCAGTGCAACTGCTCGAATTCAGAATTCAGTGGTAAACCGTTCCCCTTCAAATTCGTGCTGGCCAGCTAGTTTATAGCAACAGGTTACTTGTTGAATCATATGGTGGCTTTTCAATCCGACATAAGTATTTAAGTTGGCTACAAATACTTTCATTATATCCTTTAAGCGCAGTGCCTAAGCACCTCAGATTGCTTGGATCGATTAGCCAGTATTGCAGATATAACCCAAATTTTAAGGATACTTCGCATGCAAACCAGTTTAAGTAAGCCGTCAGTGCAAGTGGACCTAATACTGAATTGCACAACAATGTAAGTACGTTGATCTGCGCGAGCGCAGTGTTGATGCAATGTCATTTACTCGTAGTAGGCTTCATACTATAGTACGGTAAAAGCAACAAGTTGATAGTATTGTAGGTTTACTCACAAGCATATTTGTGAATACTAAATAGTCAAAACTATAATCGGGATTACTTTGAAAATATTGAATTTGTACCTACAATTCTGAGCCTTGTTCTTAGGTATTAAGTCGTGTGCATTTATTTTACGCGATGGTCTATAGGTGGAGTTTCTGGGGTGTCATTTTCAAGCGGGATTTGTGATAAGTTCATTGATACGTTTATTTAATATTATAACGTCAATTGTATTCCGCCGATGACGCTTGTCGCGGTCGGTCGGCCGGCTGCGTGAGGCTTGGAGTGGTAATGTGGTAAGAGTGTAATGAGAGGGTCGGTCGGTCCTGTGTGGCGCCGCGCGAAGCGGCGCGCGGCCGTCCGGTGCGGGGCGGGAGGGCGCGCGGAAGGAATGCGTCGTTTTCGCATCGGGAGAAACGAATGCGTTTAAGCGTCGCGGGTATACAATGGCGGCGTGACGAGATCCGGTTCGCGGGCAGCGCGGGGGCAGGGGGCGGGGGCTCTAATCGATAGCCGGCGAGCGACGGCCGGGCGACTGCGGCGCATAGGTGACAGCTCGGGCCCAATCAAATTACCGGCCGTGGAGGAGAACTGCAGTGCCACGCACGCCGGAGAAACACGCCGCCGCCGCCACCACCCGTGCCGACCCCGCGTTCCGCCGCCGAAACTGCACCGACAAGCTCCTATTGTCCGATACACCACCACCTCACATACGTTCGCCTATGCAACACATTGACGGATAGTCGTCACTTATCACGCCGCCCGATACGCGAGACCCACCCCCTAACCCCCCACTTTATACGGCTGCAATTTGTACACGAGCTAGGTAAAATAAGCCATGTGTGAGTTAAGGTTCTATAGATAATGATAGCGTTTCTCCAGCATGGGACCAACATCTACATGAGAGAACATCACAAGTATCTATCTGATCTGACTTAATATTTTATCAATGCAGCTAGCTCATTAGCTAATATCAATGTATTTACAAATAATAAATGAGATGAGAATACTGTTAAGCTTCGTAAATTATACCAAATCTTGATAGAGGAGAAAGTATTCTTACTACTAAGATTTCAAGTTCAAACCGATATTTTTCAAGCTTATAACAAATAACTTTAAGCCAAAGCACGTGGCTAGTGTTGACTAATTATGTAAACAACTGAGAAAATGCAGGCGTAGAACAAAATTCAAAACAATATTTAAACTAATACAAATATGGATGAGTCGCTTTTTAGGTCGCGAAGTTCTATCTAAAGCCAAGAAGGTCAAGTTCTTAGCTTACAAAATAAGACAAACATTTAAGAGACAAAAAAAAAAATTAATAATATGAAGTTTCATATATCGCAAAAGCTGGATGTTGTAACGGTATACGCAAATTCGACAGAGTTCCTGCATCAAATACATCAACGGATGTAGCGTAAACGACACATCTACGAGTTCCACGGCTGAGGATTGGTGTACGCGCATCTAATTATAGGTTATTCCACCCGCGTACCACACAACAGATCCACGTTGTACCATTAACGACCTGTGCACGAATGTCTACCCCGTACCAACACATAGGCAACGCTTCATATACCACATACGCGGCCGGTGTATACAGAGAAATGTGATGTAACCCGTCACGCATACTGAACTCTGGTTGGCCGCAGTGGTGGAGTCTACTCGAAATATATAAAACGGCAGTAAAGGAAATGGTTAGCGGCGACGATCGGTAAAAACGAAACTTGACATTGAAATTAAATCAAAACGCTGCATAAAAGATAACGACGTTGTAAAGATTCCACAGATCGATCGAGTCGTGTCGTACTCGTCGAAGCTTACCTATATGAAGACTGAAATAAATGTCGCTTTTATAGGTAGGTAATGAAGTGGCCGCCGCAATTAAATCGATGACATCATAGCCTCGATGCGTGGCGTGATGGGAAATAAAAGCACAATTCAATCAACGGGACGGTGACACGTCGGACCAATCCATGTATGGAGCCATTATACGTGAACAAGTACTTTATTATTTAGAGCACATGTCTGTCTAATTTACTTTAATCACCATAAGCAGCAATAATTAATTTTAGAATTTTAGTTATGGCGAATTCAGAACCACAGTGATTAGTACAGCTCAGGCAATTTTAACCTCTTAAATATCGCATGATACCGTATATCAATACGTTCATAAGAGAAAACACTCGAAATGCCACCCGAACACTGTAGGCTCATAAACAGTAGGTTTAAAATACCTTGTTTTGTTTTTGGTATAAGGAAATATAGGCGCTCGAGGGTGACGGTACACCACTGTCGAGGTTCTACGTAAACCAGGTATTAACTCCCGCTGACGACAGCAAATTATGTTAAAAGGGTTAAAATCAAAGTCAAGAAACCTGAATAATACTTTCGCTTTAGCCACTGAACCTAAACCAGAATAGTGTCAAAGGTTCAAAGTTCGTGAACTTTCTGCACCCCTTTTCCCGAACATCTGTTAACTCTATCCCCCTTGCTTTGCGAGAATCTCACAGTTTTCCAAATATCTTGTATCAATTTTACCAGAAGTTGGTCAAGTCTGGGTATCGTTGACTTGGCTTGGCCGTGACACTGTTGTGCCAAGTAACATCTGGAACCACAGGTTTAGACTTACCTAGCGCAGGGTCGAGGACTGCTTGTGCTGCTTGCTCCTCGCCGACCGGCGTCTTAAGGCATATTTTCTTGAGTTTCATCGCTATTGGTGAGTCTTCCGACTGGGCCACTGTAACACAAACGTTGAATTATATCATTTGTATTTAATTTTTAGTTCGTCGAAGCTACTTTCGTAGTTGTAAAAAGTATTCTAATTCGAAAATAAAAATAAAATAGAATGAAACCCTTTTTTTTTGGAATGAACTTTGAAAGATATTAAAGAAAAGTAATGTTCAATTTATTAAAAAAAACATATTGAACAAGTACAGAAAAGAGCCTCCGACATCCTTGTTATTGCGATCGTTTTCAAATAGCTTTTACACTAAAAAAATAATTGAACATAATAAATTAATTTGCATAAAGAATGCGTAAAAGCAGAGGGAGACCCTGGCTCCTGTACTATGTACAGGAGCCGACACCTGTGTTACAGGAATCAGTCTTCTCCCAAGAGTCATTGGACTTTAGGCAATACATTTATTGGCTGAAACAAGATTTAATATAAATTTTAAAACGATTTTTAGACCCGTTGCTAATATTTTATCAACAAGTAAACATTTTCAAAAACTTAATCATACACTAGCTTCAGCCAGCGGCTTCGCCCGCATATAAGTAGGTTTCACCATACAAGCTTTGGGCCCCGTTTCATCCCCATAGGTGTGAATTTTGGAAAATCCTCTCCTAGTGCTCACCTACGTCATAAAAGGAAACCTTGTGTAAAATTTCACACTCCTAGGCCTTGTACTTTCGGTTGTGCGTTACGTTGATTCGGCAATTAGTCAGTTTCTCTTTTTATATACAACATTATTTTTAGTATATGCGAAACCTGAAATACTTGTCTAGTGTTTTTATGTAAAGAATCGATGTACAAAATTTCATAACTGTGTCATGAAAAATCACAAAGTTTATGTTACCTGGTTGACCGCACAAATACATAGTCACCGGGCCATCCAGGCGACTGAGGCGTTGTTTTGTTCCCGCGTCCAGCTGTGCGCTGACACTTAATGCTAGCAATGACCAGCCATAACCTGTGTTGTTCTTAGTATTGGTGGTGTCCAATTTTGATTTAAAAAAAAAAAAATTTGGGAAAAAATATAACATGGTGTACAAATTATTGGAATCGATTCAGTTACTGATTCTGAACTAGCTATATTCAGGTTTCACATATACTCAAAATGATGTTGTATATCATACATTTATCAACCTCAAAAACATCAAGTCAGAAACCATTATTCATTAAAATCCCCAAGCAAACGCCGGCGTTCGCTCTCTCATTGTCTTTCTATTGTGTCTCTAATAACGGTTTTCGAAAGGTTAATAAAAATAGTTTGCACCGCAACAAAACGAGGTAAATGATAAAGTAGCCTAAGAGGAAATCGACACTCCAGCACTGTTCATTTCTGTGACAAGCGAGTATGGGTTACTGCGCAATGTTTAAACGATAGTAAGTTTTACTGGTGAGTTTCACCTGTTTTTGTTCTTATTATATAAATATCTCACCATCTAATTTAGGAGTCTTCTAGGCGAGAGTGAATAGGCTCCTAGTGCGATCTACCATCAACGATTGCATCACTGCTTGCCGTCAGGTGGGATTATAGACAAGCACTAGTTTATGTTTATATCATATAAAAAATTATCTTCTAGAGACTAAAATTGAGCGTAATAAGAAACAAGGTTTTAGGATATTTAGCATGTGTTACAAAAAGAATACCTTGATCTAACTTTTCAAAAAATTTAATTACATTCTGCAACAATGCAGAAACAAATCATCTCGGAAGAAAAGAACAACTTACCTACTAAATGTATGGTTGCCGAACACGTATGTAATGAAATCAAGATTTAAGTGGGCCTGGCGGCATAGGGCCATCTACTAATCACGGCAGTCGATATAAGATTAAGAGTAGGTGATCAGAGAGTTGTTGTAGAGTTGAATTACCGAGTTTGAGTTTGTTTCTGTGTTTCTTCTCAGGGTAGTCAGCTAGGAAACACCGGCCTCATCTAGTTTAAAATAAAAAAAAAAAATTGACGTGTTAAAGTGTTTTTTTTAACCCTGTTTGCAAAATAAATATCATTTACCGGAAATTTAAGTTTGACTTCGTATATTAAAAAGATTTGTCGATACGCTACTTTTTTTTTTTCTATATAAATGTTGTTCACTAACTCCTGACAACTCTTGAAACTTATAGAACACCTCTGAAAGATCCTTCAACTCTGACCTTTCTGTTTCACCCTATCACAATTCGGTGAGCACAGCTGAACATAAGCCAGTTTTCAAAAGGGATATTATAGTGTCTGTTGACCACACTACATTTGGATTTGGCTAGGAAATCCAGTGAGCACATTTAACAAATATTATGCATTCAGTCCTTTTTATTAAACTATCTAAATTTTATTTGCCAGTATTTTTCTTAGAACCCTGGGTTCCTTCTGGGACCTTTGGAAGGCGAACGAGGGGCTAAAGCCAACTCGCAGAGGCCTATCAGACATATTTCGTGGAGCGTGGTACCAACCGACGATCCCTGTACGCGCTCTATGCTAAGGACAACCCCCGGTTGGTGGGAAACTATTGCGACATAAGAAAAACAAAGATATAAAATAAAAGGCTATGATTATTGTTAATGAAGCTCAAAAATTTTCTCTTTCGATATTTGCAGATTAGGCTTGTTGGACACTTGCAATTTGTGCTGCCTTTTAAAATGGCAAACACTCACTCACATTTTCACACATCTGTGATTGTATCGATCATCGAATGGTGTATTCTGTAACCACGTTTAAGTCCACTTCAAGCATCATTGAGCTCATTTTTTTTTTCTCTAAGTTAACGTATGGCCTCGGGGTGAACAGTTAATTGATTTTGTTTTTAGATTTTTTTTACCGACAAAGCAATGCGTGTAAGTATGTATGTATTTAAATTAGCAAACCCCTTTGTCTACAATAGGGTGTAGTGATCTTTTACAGATGTGTAAAAGCTGAGATCGTCAACTTGTTATTCTTACTACAATAACGGCTGCTTTGAAAAATATATGACCTTAAAATTAACGTGAATAACGTCTGCAAAGTTTTAGTGGGTGAATGATTAAAATACGTTGAAATTCGGCCGGGCATTGATCGTATTCTTCAATCGAGTACCAAACCCGTTTTGAAACTCGTATTAGTAGTTTTATGTAGATATGTATTTGTATAGTATGGTTAAATTTAAAATTTTTAATACTAATTTTCGTAGTGAAAGTTGTAACGTTAATTACTGCTTATTCAAGCGTAGAGGTATAAGCTCATAAAAGTTTAATGAATAATGAGAAAAAAGGGTCTATGTAGATAATGCTCAATTAAAAGTGAAATAGAATGTGTAAAAGTGTGCCAGGTCTCGTCTGCGACCTTGACGGCCTGAGCGTCGGCCACCGGAGACCGGGACGCCGCCGTGCCGCGGTCGTCGAGGGCGCGACTCGAGATCCCGGGTAAAGGTGCGCGTACACTGTCGACTACTTTGATATTATCACGACCTACGACAACTAACTACCACGTTGTAAATGGACCTTGTGTATCAATATTAACTATCGACTCATTGACGTATTCTGTGACAGCTTATACCTCGACCTCGACTCACAAGTATGTTTTTATTTTCATTTTATGTCAATTATGGCACGACATTGCGGTTAGTCTGTTGATTTTGTGAGAAATGAAAAGCGCCGAATGCAGCTTAATACCTTAGCAAGAATTTATAGAGATACAGTGTTTAGTACTTCAGTTTAAAAAAAATAAAATTACGTTATCGAAGTATTCTGATTGTATATCTCTTCAACATCCGAAATACCAGTTTCAGGCGGTTTAGTGGATTGACAAGGTGGCGCGAGTAAAAAGCGTCGTGCTTATGACACGTCACGTGGTGACGTGGTGGGCAGTGTACAGGCGTCAGTCGTGACACACGCCGTGCGGCACGATGTCGCTAGTGTGTCGTGGTTACGGCAAGGCAGGTGCAAGCGAGGCTGCACGCTGCGCCGCGCGGAGGCTGCGCCCACCCTTGCCACCCCGCGTCACCCTCATGCTCCCCCGTAACCCACCCGCGCACGCCATCTTAACAAATCGATAGGATATGACTGTTCTCCACTTCGCGGGTGCGACTTTTGGGCGCGGACTGAATGACCCCTCTTGATTGCGTAACGCAAAGCGCGTGAACAATAGAATCGGGCGAGATTCCGCCAGCGAAATGTAGCGAGACGTTTAAAACAAACGAAACGCGGCGGCGGCGGGCGAAGAGGAAAAATCTAAATATCATAACCATACAAACAGACCGAAGGGCTTTTCGCCTGAACAAATGTTTGCTTAGCACCTTCCGAGAGGGATTCTTTATAAATAACCGTCACGTTAACTTATGACTGTGCTACACTACTCTACTATAGATATACGGTTAGTCCAACTTTAGCAGGCGGACGAGTATACATTATTAAATAATTAGCTATTAAGAGGTGGCAATTAATAAAGATAATAATAATGAAGCGAGTTAGCTTCGGCCGGTGATAGGAAACAGTTTGTGAGGCGTCTCGAGGTTTACGAGGGCGTTATTGCCCCATCATTTAACCAATATGGCCAATATGGATAAACAGTGGTGCACTGGGCAGTAGACGAAGCTTTATTGTAAAACAATATTGGTCCACCTCGATTTACACTATCAGAATATAATGGTTCCTGTGTAGTGTCCATGTGTTAACAAGTTTATGAGGGGACACAATGTTTTTGTTTTAGTTATGTGAAATTAAAAAAAAAAATTACAATGTTCTTAATCGCCGATACTTTTGAGAATAATCGTATCCTATTAAATGAAAAACCTGTTTTATTAAATAGTTTCATAATAATTCTATTCCAAAGATCCCATTTTTACAAGACGCAGCTACGGGAGGGCATTAGTTATTTTTAAAGTTAATAATATATTTTTTAATATAACAAACCTAGAATATGCACGCCTTACTTTCAATCTCAGTTGGTGGTCATGAAGAGTTTGACGAATGAATGATAACAAAATTTTGGAGAAATGGTAAACAAAGGCCTTTGAAATTAGGTCACGGAATGCTCCGTAGAATACAGGCAAATGAATCAGAGTTGTTGTATTGATTGTAAATAAACGTTTGTAGTGTGGACAAAAACAATGATTTTATATACATAGCTATATATAAATAGTATAGTAGAAAAGTAGGTATTATAATTCTGAGTGCAAATTCTTTTACTCTGTATGATGAAGCTGATTAAGTTTGTTAGGCGTTCGATACCTTTATGTATACACCTACGATACGATTTATCTATTCTACTAAAGTGGAATTCGGTGGTGCCTTTTTCATCAGCAAACAGAATTAATTCAATGAGAAGGTAATCCCAACCGTCCTATAACCCAAGCGGGAATGGGAGTAAACCGCGGGCCGCTCCCGCCATCTCTACTTAAATATTCACGCCCTCTAATGACACGATGTC
Organism: Mythimna vitellina; assembly: GCA_949316375.1. Classification (NCBI taxonomy): domain Eukaryota; kingdom Metazoa; phylum Arthropoda; class Insecta; order Lepidoptera; family Noctuidae; genus Mythimna; species Mythimna vitellina. Next base: position 5,935,680 of record OX438703.1, on the reverse strand, counting down.
GGCTCACTTTAACAAGGTTCTAGGTGGCCAAGTAGACGCGAGTACTTGGAACCTTACCAAGCCAAGCATTACCGAACAAAGAAGTTAAGATAACCATCCGCCGAAAGTGAACCAGTTCGGAATGAAAGAAATTCGCTCCTGTGGATACACCGTAGGGTGAAGGTACCTTTGCGTATTAGGTAGGTTTCTTTCTATTCACGCGATTTCAATCGATATTTATCTTCGCCCCCTTGCTTCGTCAGTTTCGTCTGTTTCAACATTCGTAAATTACAATTTACAGAGAGATAAGTTGTCTCAAAAAAAATTACAGAAGACTAGGTTCAGATTATAATAAGTGACGCTACACTGCAATTGAGAGCAAGTAGTGGCAACATCTTGGAACTTCAAGTTAATAAAAAACATTTTATAAAAAAAAAAATACAACCGACTTGAATGTAAAAAAAAAACACTGAAAAGAGCAAAATAACTTTAATTTCGGAAGTCGGTGTTACTATAATAGTTCTGCCTCTTCCTTATTTAATACCAACTTCCGAAATTAAAGTTATTTTGCAATTTTAAGTGTTTTTTTTTTATATTGAAGACGGTTGTATTTTTATTTTTTTGTAAAAAGTTTTTTACTTTTTAGTTATGGTACCGCCATCCGCCATGGTGAGCCATCTTCACCACATGGTGGTGAAGATGGCTCACAAAAAATTAAGTATAACAAACTAATACATAGATTATAGCAGAATCAAGTTTAACTCTAATTTTTTTTTTGTTAATTAAACTCTTTCGATACCTAAACAAACATTAGTGAGGTAATTGGTACTTACTATAGTTTATTTGTGGTAATAATGTTATGGATTCATAGTTTTAAAATTCATTTTAATACTTATTACCAAGGTAGTCAAGTGGCAAGTAAGTGGTAGTAATACTTACCTACGCCCCTAATTGTTTTGTTTTAATGAAATTAACACACTTATAATTAAATGAGTAGGCACTTACATAGGTACTACCTAAGTATACGTGTAGTAAGTATCCTTATTTTTCCCTAAAAACATGACCCTTGTGGGGAAGTTTCGGTTTCGGCAGAAACTGAGACTGTTGCCGAAATTCGGTTTCAGTAGGAATAACCAATTTCGGTCGGATATTAGTCGGCGGCGGACAATACTTTGGTGTGAACAATGCTTTAGTAATAGATTCCCGTTAGCGCCCTTTGGATACGGAACCCTAAAAGAAGAACGCCAGAAGCCGTTTCTTTTATCACATAGTCTTGGACAAGCCTCCTGAAAGAATGAACTCAGTGTGATGGTTCGTCCGCATAAAGCGGATTATTATGAGTAACAAAGTATGCGAAGGTACCGAGTAAATTGTTCTAATAATACTACATATTCATTGCCGCGTCGACTTCGCAGACTTAACGGTTAACGACTCTGTGACCTACGGTATACCGCGTTAAGTTTCAACAAATTAACTATTAAACCGCCTAGGGTCGCTCATCAACGATCAAATACTCCATCTCGTCAGCTCTTTTGTCACCTATGAGGAGTGACGAGCTAAACGAGATGGAGTACCCAGTCGTAAATACACGACCCTGGCGAATAGGACACGAAAACACTCGCCGGACCAATCCAACGCAAGCGCTTAAAGAGCCCTTTAGGCTCGGCGCCCATTATCGGCATCGGCAAGGAAAAGCATCCTTCGGTTTCTCTACATGCATGCCAAGCCATAGTTTCCGACAGAGTGCGCTTCCGTGTAGGGATGCCGAAGGATGCTTTTCCTTGCCGATGCCGATAATGGGCGCCGGGCCTTAACCGCTAAAAAGTACACAAGAATAACAAAGATAGTAAAGGCCCCAATGTTACGTTAAATGAGTTTCCAATGAAAAACTCTTTTTTAGGGTTCCGTTTTTTTTTTGTAAAATGTTTTTTATTTTACACGTTTTAGTTGCGATACACTTATAACCAGAGTGCCTATTTCTCATGACAATTCCAATTAACCCAAACACTGCTAGGTTACATTGTTTTATTATAAAGTTTCTGTGTCTACCTTCCACCTTCCGGCTCCATCACCAGAACAGTTCAATAGTACCTTATAGCCAAAGTGCATCTCATGACAATTCTAATAAGCCCAAACACGGCTAGGATACATTGATTAATTACAGAGTTCCGGTGCCTATCTTCTGGCTCCATCATCATCATCAGATCACTTCAATGATACCATTTTCAACATAACTATTCAGAACCATTTATTTATTTGTATTGTCATAGTCGCTTAACTATCTTCATTTTGATATGTATGTGAGTAAGAAGTCCCATTGGCCATTTCTGATCTTCTTCATCAGATCCACTTCATCAAATTTTACTTGTTGATTGTAAATGCTTAAGTTTTCGATGAAAAATAAAGCAGCATAACAAAAATAACTATTTAACACAATGCAACTACCAATATCACTTTTGCCTATAATATTTGAGGAGTTCCCTCGATTCCTCATAGATCCCATCATCAGGACTGGATTTTGAATAAAATGGAACCAAGCTGGAAGAATATAAAAAATTTGTAAATCGTTCCATAAACGACGGAGTTCTGAAGTAACACATAAAAAAAATATATAACCGAATTGATAACCTCCTTTTTTTTGAAGTCGGTTAAAAACAAGGGTATTCAGCCGCATCCGGTTAGACTGAAAGCCGACCCCAAGGTATTTGGGAAAAGCTAGGGATTAGTGATGTAACGACAACGTATTCGCACATTTTTTGACATTCGCATTTGTATTGTGTTGTTATGTTTGGCGAATGTTTTTGACAAACAAAAACCAAATAATAATAATATGTATATAGATTGTATGAATATAGAATTAAAATACAACTGATATGGTTTTGTATTTCCTTTAATATTTTTCTATCACACAACTTGCCTTTCTTGGGAGTCATAGTCACGTTTTATATCACTTAAATTTAACAAATGCAACAATACTAACTAACCTCAAATCATATTAAATCTTTTCGAATAAACTTAATGTGATTAGCTTCGTTCAATCAGTCTGTAACGGCTCTGCTGTTTGGTTTAAACTTAGCTGACACGATGTCAAACCTATACGACATGTTGCGCGTAGGGTCAAGTGGGGAACAGTGTAACAGGGGGCACAATATAACATCAAGATTAACTTTGTGTAAATCATCAAAATTAACTTTGTCCGTTCTTAACTTATCTATGGCACCTCTTTGCGTGTTTTGTCAATCATTTGTGCTGTCATCTGAAATAGCTGTCATCGGACTTCAAACTTAACTCAGCGGAAGAATTTATATTTTTCGTAAAATATTGTGACAATCCTGGGTAGTGAAGTTTTGTCTTTGTTAGAAGCGTAATAATTTTTGGGGAGGTTAAGGGTGCTGTATTTTATAATAAATAATAAATTGTAAATAATAACTGTAATTTTATAGTAAATAATAACAAGACGATATAATAAACAGTTATTTTTTTTCTAAAATATAATATAAATTTTTTGTTACACTGTCCCCCTCTCGACCCTACTTTATTTGAAAGTTAACATTCACATTCGCGAAGAATTTGAATATTCGCATTCGCAAATGTGAGAAATCTAATATTCGTTACATCACTATATCTATATATCACATATATCACAGGTATATGATGGCGACAGTATCTACAAATCATGAGTATGCCAAAGACTTGATTCTGACATCTTGACGCTCACTATTTATTATTGATTTACTATATCTTGCGCGGTGTAAGTACCTACTAACCTAGACAGTTCTAGAGCTTATACACGATAGGGTTCAGATATTGCGCTCAGTAGTTCCTATGGGCACTATCCGACTACATCATCAAACTTCCTCCATGGTACCATATTAATGCATTAACATCCAAGTTACATAGGTGTAGTGGACGCACATACATAGGGGGTAAACACATTGGCTCGTTACGTCACCAGCAGTTATGTTCAATACGTCCGTCTTCAAGAACGGCCAGTAAACGACTGACTGTCCTGATCGTGAACTCGAGACAAGTATACAAACACTACAATAGGTATACTAAATTTTAGCTCAATCGGTTTGGGGTAACTAGTTTCAAAATCCATTTGCAAGATTTGCACTGCACAAACATGCAATGACATGCATACATAAATATATATATAATTATATACCAGCTTCTGCCAGCGGCTTGTGCCGCGTGATAGTAGACTTATTACCTAGGGGTATAAAAATTAGCCTACGATCTTACCCTCAGATCTAACAAATATACACAAAAAAAAACATAAAAACCGGTCTACCCGTTTCGGAAGAGTTCGAATACCAAACATTGTGACACGAGATTTTTTATATACATATTAGATAAACATATTGCAAGTTAAATAAAAAAGCTTGTAAAAATGACCAACGGCGCAAAAGTCATAGTGTAATGACATTTGTCACTTAAAACCAGGAGCTTACATTTGACATATAAGCTTCTAGTTGTAGGTATCTCCGCATGAAAACACGTCGCATTTTTATGCCACGACGTTTTAAAAACGGTAATTTTGGTTTGTATGGTCCATTTGGAAATCTATTTAGACTGCAATAGACTAAGTTGGGTATTTGATGATTGCTTTCTTGTTATAAAAAAAACTGGGCAAGTGCAAATCATGCTCGCGCACAAAGGGTTCCGTACAAACTTACCTATGAAAACAGTTTAATTCTGTTTAGAACTGAGTTACGAAGATTTTTCCGAAACGATTTTTTTTTTGTGACGTATCTACTAATTTATAGATTTCAGATTTTTTCCTATACTTGTGCTATGAGACCTTGCTTTATGCCAAATTTCAGGATTCTAGGTCAACGAAAAGTACCCTATGAATTTTGATTCCCTTGAGTGTCGAAATATACGTTTTTTGCGACATAAATGGCCGTATTATTATTTTTTCCTTAACTTAGAAGTTTGATTTTTTCACAGCTTTAAAAGACCGTAGACCTGAGTATGTGGTTTTAATTTCAACTCGATATCGATTGTCTTGACAAACGGACAGACAGACAGACGGACGGACAACAAAGTGTTCCTATAAGGGTTCCGTTTTTTCCTTTTGAGGTACAGAACCCTAAAAAGATAATAATAAAACACTCTTTGACGGCACGGTTGGCGCACTAATTGAACGATTGACTGCTGAGCTTTGTGTCGCGGTTTCAATTCCCGTATGGAACAAATATTTACACGGAACAACTACCTACCCTGTAGGCCGTACCTAAAGGGTAGGTAGTTGTTTCAGATCTGGGTGTCTTGTGTGTGTAAGTTTACATGTTCATGAACACACTCACGAAACAGGAATAATTCTTAGTTTGGGGAAAAGTTAGAAAAACTTTCTGGCTGGTAGGTGCCGTCAAGTGCGGTTCAAAAGAGGTGGAGAGATGATTTGGATGCATAACCATGAGGGCTGGTGCGAGATAGCGCCAGAGAAGATCTGGAAGGACTGCCCAGTAGTGGGACAGCAACACTAGATTAAAAAAAATAACTAGCCAAATGCGAGTCGGACTCACATATTCATTTATTTATTTAGAAATGCTTTAAGCTTAATAGTTACGAAATTACGTTTTAACTTATATTATAACAAAAAATTATAAAATTAATTAGAGATGTAAAAATACAAAACATAATATTGTTATCTATCTATATGTATAAAAATGAATAGCTGTTCGGTGGTCTCGCTAAAACTCGAGAACGGCTTGACCGATTTTGATAATTTTGGTCGTGAAATATTTGTGATAGTCCGGGGAAGGTTTAAACGGTGGAAAAATTCACGAAAAAAAAAATCCGAATACAAAGCAATCTCGAATTAGAATTTCATTTTAAAATGAATTATGCTGGTTCTGGTAATGCCAGTAGATGGTGTTATCATTTCATAATTTAGCTAAAGGTTATTACAACATTCATTCACTATTATTAGGCTGTATAAAGTTCGCCGGGTCAGCTAGAATAAAAATAAAATTGTCAGACAAAGGGTCCGCTCTATAAATCATAAAAACCCGTTTATGGTGTAGTACACAGTTTCTATTTATTATTTTATTTGTAGGACCTTAAAAAATATTGAATCGATTTTAAAAAATTCTTTCACCTTTACTGAGTGACATAGGCATATTATATTTTCTACTTTCACGCGGGTGAAGGCGTTGGCAGAAGTTTGTGTTTATTCTGGTGCAAAATCTAAAAAAAAAAACTGGGCAAGTGCGAATCGGACTCGCGCACTGAGGGTTCCGTGCAAACCTTCCGATGAAAACAGTTCAATTCTCGAATTGAGTTACGAAGATACGTGCACGTATTTTTACATTAGCCACGTCGAACATGCGGTCCGCTGAGCGTTTCCCTGTGGCCCGAATCATTATTAGTTTTAGTTACAAATTATTTTTTTTATTGGGTGGGAAAATCATCTTATGACAAAACCCGCTCTTGGGCGGAGCGGGAGATAGTGTCAGACTTTTACTGACTAAAAACCCACTCCTGTTCCTTTGTTGCCTTCGTCCCAGGGTTTCGCTTACACACTACCCGTGGCCCCAGTAGGCTTCGACCCTGCTGGACCCCTACGATTTGCTGACATCTCTTTGAAGCGCGTGTGGAACAGTACGCGCCGTCGACGACTTGGGCTCGGTCCGATTACCGGACGGTCCGACGGCGAGCCACCCATTGCTCGCCGTCCGCAAGCCCGCGCCTACGGTGGCCGGAAATCGGGATCGGAATCCCGGCGGCGACGGTTGGAGCGTAAGGACCGTTGCCTCACGCGATCGGCCACCTCCTTCGCTAACCGTTTTAGTGGTAATATTTTACGGGTTTGCATATCTTCTAGTTGTAATGAAGAATGTTACATCGTCCTTATTCGATTTTGATTAAAAACAGACCATAGAACACATTACACCATAATCCCTATATTACGTTATTACTTTATTATACAAAATAATGATTGGGTTTATATTGGGTTCTATTAATTCCTCTAGACATTATTTGATTGTTTTCTATATTGAGAACGATAAAAATGTTTCAGCCCTATAAAAATTTTTACCTGAAAATTATCATAAGTGTTTCAAAAATAACTTAGGTACTTGCAAACGGTAATAAGTGATTTTCACAAGAATTTGTTATTTGTTGTTGTTAAATAAATTTTACGGGTCAATTTCTTGAAACCAATAGAAGTTGGCTGTACACTACTGATGCAACGGAAGTGTCTTAACGGAAGAAGAAACGGAAACATAATTATGTCAAGAGTAAATCTTAGCGGAAGCGGAACCGGAAGCGGAAGTATTCCGATTTGTTTAATTTTTGTATTTTGTACTTTACTTACTACAGTACTCAAAATTAAACAGAGGCAAATTATATTTAATAAAAAGTAATTTGGCCGCTTTTACACTTTTGAGTTTGCAACGGTGTTCTTCATATATTAAACCAACTCCGCTAATAATAATTACTCGCTAGCTACACTTCTGGGGGAGCTGATAAGTATTGGCTAACTATTGCCAAAAGAAGAACAAAACAAACAAAAAACATAAGAAAATATATTATTATAAACAAAGAAAGTCGCTGCGACACGTTTCTGTACCGTCCCCTCTCCCTCCACGCCTTTTCCTTCGTGTCCAGTCGTCTACGGGCCTCCCACCCCTGCGCTCGTCATTGTATTCTTCTGATTTGCGGAAACAGAAGTGAAAAAGCTAGCGGAACTTGTGCAGAAGCGGAAGCGGAGTTCTGTTGCAAAACTACTGTACACAGAAGTTTCTATAACTCTGCCTGCTTTAACAACAGGAGACGGATCGTCTCTCTGCACGCCTTCAACTTATGTTAAAATCTAATTAACCTAACCTAACAATTTATACACATAAGAGCTGTCCTCAATAGTAATATTGACTAACCAAGACAAGTGGCAACTCGAATGACAGTAATACAGAAAGACGATTTTTCCGTAATGCCAGTTATTTAGCAGAAATAATAGGTGTTGATGATGCCTTGATACATGGAATACCCACACAACTACAACCACATGCCATCAGTACACAAGTTATTGATTCATGGAGAGAGTGTCATTAAATCGATTTTGTATTACTAGTGTGTATTACTTGTACCAATGGTATTATACTACTTTCAAAAGACGCGCTGGGGATGCACACCAAAGGCTATAAAAATTTTAGACTACATCATACGAGAAAATGTATAAGATCGGCAAAAAATAAAGATGTGTTTCATACATTACTATGCATGTACATCGGATCCATATATTACAAGTATACACAACACATTTAAAAAGAATGTCGAGGAACTAAACGAAGATCCTCTGCAACACTTGAAAGTGATTTAACTAATCACGGATCCCGAGGTGTATGTGTATGGGAATGTCCCTGCATTTTAAATCTGTAATATCTTCGAAAATATTCATTTAAATTACATGCTTTAAATGGCCATATTGATCTATATTAAATGCACAATATATTTAAGGTACTTAATTGGAAGGAATAAGAATTAATGCTGTATTTCTCTCTCGGCACGAATCCGGTGAAGGATAGTGCTTATTAAATGTATACCTATATTTAAATAGGTATATACCTATAGTTAAATAGCCTATAGTGTGTACTATGTCACAGCAAAATTGACGCTTTATCTTTAAAAGCGAAGGAGATGTAGATATTTAATTAGCAAACGTCCTATATTGGTCGTCCATAGTGGTACGGGGTGACAGTAATTTCCTAGATTAACTTGAAAAGGACATATAAATCGAAAAATTCATATTGGTACTTGCCCGATTTCGAACTCACAACATCATGCATGAGAGGCTTTAACCACTGGACCATCAAGACACAGATTATATTTCAATGAACATTATCGCCAGCCATATATTTTAAACAAGCAACACAGACGACGAAGATAATATGGACTTATACAAATACTAGCTGACCCATAAAAATATAAATTATAAAAAAATAATGAGGTGTGGGATAAGAGGGTAAAAAATAGCCTACGACCTATTCTGAGACCTACCACATATCCATATATATAAAAGGAGAAACTGACTGACATATCAACGCACAGCCTTAACTATTGGGACTAGGAGCATGAATTTTTCCTTTTAAGAAGCTCGCCTACAAATTTAGCCCCTAATGGAATGAAAGCAGAAGCTAGTACACAAACAATTTCATAAAATTCGGTCAAACCGTTTCGGAGGGGTTAGATAACAAACACTGTGACACGAGATTTTTATATGTTAGATTTTATGGTGCCAAAAGTTTTGAGTCAGTGTCTCAAGTCTATGACCAGTGCGCGTTGCCAGTGATGGCATATGGCTCTGAAACGTGGTCGCTTACCCCCACCCCTTACAGCCTCATCAGAAGGCTTAAAGTCACCCAAAGGGCAATGGAAATGGCTATGCTCGAATCAGGAATGAAGATATCCGCAGGAGAACCAAGGTTGCCGACATAACACGAAGAATCGCCCAACTAAAGTGGCAATGGGCAGGGCACATTGCTCACAGAACAAATGGCCGTTGGGGTCGAAAGGTTCTGGAGGGGCGACCGCGTACTGGAAGCTGCAGCGTTAAAGGCCTCCTACAAGGCGGACCGATGATCTGGTAAAGGTTACTGGATTCCGATGGATGCGAGACGGACAGGACCGTTCATTGTGTAGACGTCTTTCGGCAGAAATGATGATGATGATGATGATGAAAAGTTTAGATGTATTCATATATGAATACTTATTAAATATGCTACCTTTTAACATGGTTGTGGAAGGAAAGAGAAGATTTCATATAGTATCGTATCTTAACCGTGCGTATAGATATTGAGTTGATATAATATTTTATCTTAATATGAAATACAGTATCTTCACCGTGTGTGATACACAAATTATTTTCTCAAATGATTTATGTAGTCTTCTATATGGATGATAACATGAGTATTACGATAACGTGTTGATATTGTTGTCAGGAAGGAAGACATTAGACGACGGCGATTAAAATAATTTACATTTAGATACTCTAAAATAGTACGGGCTTAGCATAATTAGTTGGTGGAACTCGCAGCGCGGGATCAGAAAAGGAGGCGAAGCCCTTCGCCTTAGTTTATAGAGCCGTAAATTAGGCAATTGACATTCAGTATCTAGGTTCACTTTATGATATTCCAATAGGTTCACTTTCTGAGAAATTCTCAATAAGCATTAGTGGAATAACACTTCTTTTTAGCGCGTCGATGGTAATTTTTTTTTTCAAAATAAAAAATAATAATGATATTCAGTCATGGTAATGCATGCCGTTCGCTGACGCTGTCATTAGAATGCTACGTGAAGAGGTAACGGCACGTGACTCAAGATGGAAGGTGAGACATAATCGGAGAGATACTGCCAAAAACTGAAAATCGGAGCCTTCCGAGAACCCTCACCTGAGAATATTGTCATGCTGAGCCCAACCTGGGTGCGGAGTCGGTTTAAAATATTCCAGGTTGGCCATGGCGACTTGTACTCAGACGACAGGTTCTTCGAGGGTTCGATGAAATCATCAGGAGGTTTAAGCTTTTCCTGCCAAAAGTCGCATCAACTTTCTCGAAGTGGGTTGAGAGAGATGGACTCACGTATGCCATAAAATTTTTACGACTTTTTAAGAGTCTAGGGCACGAAGCTTTAATTGTGCATTGGATGGCGAGGTTCGTTCTATTGTTTCGTCCTTTCTATGCGGCTAGCGACAGCCTTTCAATCAAAACGGATCCCTTATAGGATCACTTTGTTGTCAGTCTGTCAAGACCCTTTATCTCAAGAACGCGTGGAGGTATCGAGTTGAAATTAAAACTACATACGTATGTCTGCAGCCCCTTGAAGCTGTGAAAAAATCAGTCTTCTGTGTTAACTAAAAAAAAAAAGATACGGCCGTTTATGTCGCAAAAAACTTATATTTCGACACTCTCAAGGAAATCAAAAATCCATAGGGTACTTCCCGTTGACCTAGAATCCTGAAATTTGGCATGAAGCAACGTCTCATAGCACAAGTATAGGAAAAAAATCTGAAACCTGTAAATTTCTAATACCGTCACAAAAAAAAAAATTGCAATTCGTAAAAATCTTCATAACTCAATCCGGGAATTGAACTGTTTTCATAGATAAGTTTTTATGGAACCCTCAGTGCGTGAGTCTGACTCGTTTTTAAAAACTTAAGAAGTTTTCGGAAATTATTTTTAACGAAACTTTTCGTCTTGTTTATATGAGAATGTATACGAGAAAAATGTGTAATAACGTCATTATCACGTAAGAGACTATCTGGACACAAGAATTATACACAAGCTTGAAACTAAATGGATGCAGATCGCTACAACATAAACGTTTAAAAAGTCAGCGTTCCTTGACAGATTCTGCAACATGCAGTGAAAGCCTCCTACAAATTGGCATGGCTCATTGTGTCTAAAATCACTTTAAATGAATGATATTAGCCAGGCCCAAAAGCAAAGCTTATTGTTAATTAAACAGATTACCTTGATAAAGAATAAAAGAGAAAAAAAATCTCGACATAGGTACATTTCCATACAAACGCTCTTAGGTTGCATGGAAATGTACCTATGTCGGGTTAGCCGCTTTTAACGTGCTTTCCGAGGTACGAAGGAAACGGTATGCAATGGATGGTCACCTGCCTATCCTCGGACTGACTTCAGAAAGTGTAGCTTCCTCTCTACCTCGAAGGCTGTTATTATTAAGCCACTAAGCTCGTCGTCGAAAATGTTCTTAACCCCGATTTCTGATTTAAACGTCTGAAGTATTTCTAAAACCCTACTCTACAGCCAAAAATGTTTACAGGTCTTCAGGCTAAAGTTCTACAATACTCAACTTCAAATGCTTATCATAAACGGGGGGTAAGAAGGGTCTGTTAGCGAATACAAATTAATAATGTTATAATGAAAAACGAATCCGACGTTCTTAACTCAAAAAAATCAATTCAGAAACCCGTACACAACAGTAGTGTATAACAAAGATTAAGATGCATGGATGGTACCAAATACTCAGGTCAAGTGCGAGTCGGACTCGCGCACCGACGGTTCCGTACAAAGTTACCTATGTAAATAGCTCGATTCTAGAATAGCGTCAACATTTTTCCGAATCGCATAAAAGTTTTTTTTTTTTTTTGTGAAGTTACTACAAGTTTACAGTTCTGATACTTTTTTTTTGCTATGAGACCGTACTTGCCAAATTTTAAAGTTCTAGGTTAAACGGGCAATACCCTATAGATTTTGATTTCCTTGCAAGCGTCACCATAAACGGAAAATAAACGTGCTTAGAGATTGCGTTAACTTTTAGAAATTCAATTTTTTCTACTGCTCCAAGTGCTACTCCTTGGAGCAGTAGAAAAAATTGAATTTCTAAAAGTGCTACTCCTTGGAGCAGTAGAAAAAATTGAATTTCTAAAAGTTAACGCAATCTCTAAGCACGTTTACTTTCCGTTTATGGTGACGCTTAACGCTAACCTAGAACTTTAAAATTTGGCAAGTACGGTCTCATAGCAAAAAAAAAAGTATCAGAACTGTAAACTTTTAGTAACTTCACAAAAAAAAAAAAAAACTTTTGTGCGATTCAGAAAAATGTTGACGCTATTCTAGAATCGAGCTATTTACATAGGTAACTTTGTACGGAACCGTCGGTGCGCGAGTCCGACTCGCACTTGACCGGTTTTTTTTTAATTCGGCCGTAGGTTTATATTACTGCGGGATCAACACAAAAAATCCGTTTCCTGAAAACGATTACCAGATTAAATTCTCACCAGGCAAAGTTAATCAACCCAATGCATTAGCTTCAGTTGGACTTTAGATTAAACTATCCTTAGTTTAATTGAAAGTCTAAGTGAAGCTCATTGCTTTGCGGTCCTCCGCAAAGCAATGAGTCATCGTCTAGTAAGATTAATGTACCTTTATTGGTTTAATTCATATGAGTACATTTGAGCTTGATATCCACTCGATATATGGAGCGGCTAACGGCGGCACCTGCAGAGCCTCAAGCATGACCTTGTTGCTAATACGCAATACCTACTTGAACGGTCAGCGATCGGCATTTAACATAAATATTATGCGGAATTATTAAATAGATGATATGATGTGGCAAAAAATCATACGGACGATTTAGCCTAACGACACGTTTCCTACAGTCTGTTTGTTCTTGATAAACAAGTGCGAGTTTTATGTTCATGTTAAGTAATATCAGTGAGTATAATGATTATATCAATAGTCTGTTATCAGTTAATAAAAAAATCTTCATTGCTTTAAAAATATTTATTAACTAAAGTATTGACGACTGACTTAGGTGTGGGTGACTTATGGTGTACTCGTAGCTTCGGCGCGTAGCGTACCAAGCGCGCCTCAAAGAGATGTCGGCAATATCGTACGGGGGCCAGCAAGTCCGAAGTCTACAGGGGCCATGGGTTTACATTGGGAAACCCAGGATCATAGAACGCAATGGAAAGAAGGAAAATGGTGTGGTTTTAGTTAGCAAAACATTGACACACCCTCTCGCCCACCCAGGGGCGACAGAAATCATACAATGATTCCCCAGTTTAAAAAAAATCCGGACATGTTCGAGTCGGACTCGCACACGAAAGGTTCCGTACCGTCCGTAGCAAAAAACGGCAAAAAAATCGCGTTTGTTATATGGGAGCCCCTTAAATATTTATTTTATTCTGTTTTTAGTACTTGTTGTTATAGCAGCAACAGAAATACATCATCTGTGAAAATTTCAACTGTCTCTAGCTATCACGGTTCATGAGATACTGGTGACAGACGGACGGACAGCGGAGTAATAGAAAAGTCTGTTAGGTCGGAATCTTTGTCTTTCACTTTCTACTATAACGTATTTCTCGGATATTTTTTTTAAACCCACAAATAGTTCAATGGTATCTTTAAGTACCCTAAACGTACAACGATACGTGTTTGCCATTAGAGTTACGATACGATGTCACCGCGCCACTACGTGTGCTCACAGTGAGCCAGCAGAGCGACGAAACGGATACTCGCTTCACCTGCTCGCTTCCGCTCGATAATTACAAGAAACGCACCACTAACAAAACATTATATTATGCGTTATTGTTTTCTCTTAATGCTATTGCCGTAAACTTGATGCGATTAATTAGAAAACTAGATTATGATATGCGTTGTATAACGTCAACGAGGCACCGTGAGAGTGAGAACGAAGCGTTCGCTGTGAAAATCTGCTGAGTTAACGACGTAAACGCAATGTCAAGTCGTTTGTCCAAATATGGCCTACTGTCTCAAATATTGTTGAGGCCGGTTTCAATGGGTAAGACGCTAGAGTATAAGCTACGGGATGTTGAAACAATGCGACGGTCTTGTACAAGTGCGGATCGGTCGGATGCTCGGGGGTCATCGACCCCATGCCTCCCGCCCGCGCGCCGACCGCGGTCTCACTTTCGATGCGCCCGAGGCCTCCACGAGTCCACGTGCCCGTGCGCAGCCACCGACGCCGTCGCTGGTGACGTCACCACCTCCAGGACCACGCGCAACGGTGCTACTTGCCGGAGCGTGAAGCTGTTTGTGCTTTTCATTAGAGCACCCATGGGAACCATGTTAACGGCTGACGGTACAGTCCTTTCTCTTACTGACATACATACTTCAACTAAATCGTTCGTTTTCAAAAATCCTTACTTGTTTTATTTACTATATTTAGTGTGATACCGTAAGTAGTAATAATAAGTAGTTTTATTACTCAGTTGATAAAATGTTATGTAACTTGACTGGTCAGCTCAAATGAACAGACAACAAATCATGTAGAACTCCGAATAGTGAGAAAGTGTGAAATATCACGCATTGGTGCAAATTTAAAGGCTAACGAAGCTGAACACTTTACTTAAACTATTGTTATGTTTTGATAGCAGATAGATAGGATAATTGACATATTGACTACACCTGAATTGGTGCAGATAGATACAGCTACCAGGGGCTTCACCATGACGGTGTTTTGATTTCTTTTAAATATACGCTGTATAGCTCTATAGCTTTACACCGTATAATTAAGCTTCATCCCTTTAACAATTCAGTTTAGGTCGTAAAATGGATCGCGTTACAGCTCGTGGTATTGCCTCTGAAGGGCAGGCCAGTGAAGAACACAATCATGATTTTTACATAATTCGCTAACGTGTGGTCATATTTATGTTGAATAACAACTAACTTTAAGATGAAAAATTAATTTTGCAAATCGGCCCATAAACGACGGATTTCTGAGGTAAACATAAAAAAAAATGATGATGAAAAAAAAAATACAACCGAATTGATCACCTCCTCCTTTTTTTGAAGTCGGTTAAATTGAAATATCGGTTTGACAAAATAACATTTTACATAATGCATATGAAATTATACTGGATACCTACCTATAACAAAAAAAAAAAAAATTTAATTTTTTTTATATCTGTCGGTCGGTCTGTTTGTTTTGGTTAATCTCCTAAATGAATGGACTGATTTTGACGGGACTTTCACTGGTAGATAATTTTTATTTTTGAAAAAATAGGGTG
Organism: Mythimna vitellina; assembly: GCA_949316375.1. Classification (NCBI taxonomy): domain Eukaryota; kingdom Metazoa; phylum Arthropoda; class Insecta; order Lepidoptera; family Noctuidae; genus Mythimna; species Mythimna vitellina. Next base: position 5,920,193 of record OX438703.1, on the reverse strand, counting down.
TTGCGCAAAAAATAAAATTCTTGAAACTGGAACCAAATGGCACTGTGCGGTTTTACGAGTCTGATGTGGGGCACCAGCAGAGCGATCAATAAAATCAATAGCTTCCGTCAGCTTACATCTTCATGTTCATACATGGCTGGGATACCTTATCCACCTGGTGATTGCAAAACGTGTGAATTGACTTCCCCAGTTGGTTCAGTCTTGTGTACTGCGGCGTTAGCATCACACGTAAAAATGTCAGGCGAACGAGTGAAGAAGAGGGTCCACCCCTTTCAACAGTTGTTTAGGTCGTCAAATGGATCACATTAAGAGCTCGTGGTAGGGTTTCCGTTTGTCTTAAGACCATTAACTCCATAAAGTTTACATCAATGAAAACGAGTGTTTAATGATAAACCAATGATATTTATTTTACAAATAGGTTTTTTAAAAAAAGCATTTTTTTTTTCAATTTAAACTAGATGAAGCCGGTCTTTCCTAGCTGATACCCTGAGAAGAAACACCGAAACAAACTCAAGGATCAAAGTCTCTTTTAAAGTTCATAAAGCAAACATGTAATGGTCAAATCATATGAGAACTATGCAGATTGGAGTCTGAGATGGTCTTTTGAAGAAAGAACCACACAGTTCTGAACGGACCTGTCCAGTCAGTGGAAGCATTTGTCAGTATTCTTGTAGCTCAACTTGAACTAAAATAAATTCTTGATGATAGTAGAGTTATTTGTAAAATTTTGATACATCAACCCGCCAGCGTTTTGCTTGGTAACGAAACACTAGCCAGTTGTTAAAGCCGGGTATATACTGCAAGTCCCAGCGGCAAGTAAAGCGGATTCCAAATGATTCTATTTTAAAACGAATTTCAAATCTATACTTTCTGGCTTGAACGGGAAAATCATATCAGCTCATCTTGTGTCTCAGAAAGGCTTTCTTATAAGTGCTTGCTGTGTTTTGGTATGAGTTTGAATTTTACCGAACGTTTTGGTCGTATTGTCACGTATAAGGGTAGGAAGTATCACAAATGCGTGAAAAGGTACTTCTAGTACCATATGTAGTAAAATTGTACTGTGAGACTAAAAACTCGTGGATGCTGTTTTACTCTAAGCGAGGCTCTGAAGTACTAACGTAGAGAAGAGTTTGGCGCCAACAGGAGTTGCTCGCGAATAAGTCGAACCTAAGCTCAAGGGGGGGCTGCGAGAATTATTGAGAGTTACCGTGGTTTTACAACGCAAAGGGCTGAAACGCAGTTTTTTTTTGTTTTTAGAGGTGGGAAATTAATGACTTTTTCCGCTCTAGGGTGGAGCGACAGGGCGTGTCAGAGTTTTACTGAGTAAAACCACAACTGTGTCCTTAACTTGCCCTTTGTGTTCTATAACCATGGGTTTCCTTTTTATAAATTCTCCTTGACCCTAGAGGGTATCGGCCCTGCTGGGTCCCACTATAGTTTTGCTGACCTCTCATAAAGGCGCGGGTAGAACACTACGCGCCGTCGAAGACTCGGGCTTGATCCTTATCGGATTGGCGGATGGCGAGCTATCCATTGCTCCTTGCCCGCAAGTCCGCGCCTACGGTGGCTGTCTTGGCCGCTGGGACGTGAGGATGTTCGTTTCCTCAAATTTGCGGCCATCCTTTTCGCTAGTATTATGGTTTCGCAGAAGGAGCCGACCACATCTCATTCCCTCTCGATCCGGGATATGCCCTGAACCAGGGTCAGGCCGAAGGAACACAGGTGGATTTCGTCAGTAAAAGTCAGACGCTTCCCTTCTCGCTCCGCTCAAACCGGGAAAATTTATTTGAAGACTTTCCACTTCAAAAAAAAGGAGTGATATTTTGACCAGGTTCATAGGTTTCATAGGTTCATAGGTTGAAACAGATTGTTTTTTCGCCATCACTTATTGCTCAGTCAGGGGTTGAGTGAGCAGTCTTAACAATGTTGCAGTAGTCGACTCAACTCGTGTAAGCAACTATTACACAATCGATTGCGTAATTGAAAGTTGTGATTCGTTATCAAGCAGTTGGTATAAAACATTCTTTACGTGCATCAGTCAGTCAAAAAATTTTTTTTTTGTTCGTTCTGTATTGACTATTAAACACAATTTATCCACGATAGTTCAAATTTATCTGTAGCGAACGGCGCAGAATTATTATAAACTAGAGTAGTGACACGCCTCGGCTTCGCACGGGCGCAAATTATGTACATAAAACCTTTCTCGTTATTGCTCTTTTTACTAGTGAAAACCGAATCAAAATCTGTTGCGTGGTTTAGGAGGAGTTAGCGTACAACAATAGACGTAAAAAGTGACTTTGTTTTATACTATGCTTAACCTCCAAAACGTTTTCAACTATCTGCTACTACTACTTTGTACATTTCAAAATCTGTCAGCACTAAGATTGAAATTGATGAAATGGGCTAACTAGTACATTGCTAACTGATAATATCTTAATTATGTGCAGATACTATAATTAAGTAAGTATGCATTACGTATATTTGAATAAGTAGTGAGTTGGCAGTGAGCAGGCCGCGTAACGGTGTCTAGTATCGAAGTCGTCGGCGAGGGTCATCGGCGCGTGGCGACAATTAAAACCGGGATAAGTGTTGCGTGTACCTGCGAGATGAGGGCGCCACGGTCGATACGAGGGGGAACCACCCGCGGGGAGGGGCCATTCGGTTAAGGAGTTTAGAATACAAGTCACGGAGTATTGATGTCTCCCGTGTTATTTTTATTGCGTAAAAGGACAGCTATGAAACAGTCCCTAGCTCCCCCATCAATCCCCGCTACATCGTCAGAGCGATATCGTGACGGTAGATTGGAAGGTGTATGACGGAATGTAACGATGTATTGTCTATCTGCAGGTAACCTTTGTCTAGTCAGGGTTACTACAATTTTATTACGGCTCGGGTAAAAAGCCTTTCTCGCATTAGACGTTTAGAACCGAAAACGAGCAGGTTTGGTAACGCGATTTATTTTAATTTATATATGGAATAATAGATTTCCATTACGATGTGTAAAAAATAAGCATGTTTTCAGCAATTTCAACATCTGCGTCACAAGACGTGTGGGTGTTGAGGCGGCAGACAGAGTGTGCGGGGGTGGGGTGGGGTGCGGGTGAGCCAACTCTTCATTCCCATTTAGCTACTGAATTGTACAGCGGGAGGAGGCCATGATTATGTTTACTAACCCCGGCCGCCCGCGCCCCCGGTCTACGCGGTCCGAATTAACACACGATCTTTGTCCCAAAACTCGGTCTTTACATAGCCACCCTGCCGATCGGTGTTGCTATGTGCGAAATTTCGAATAGCGGATATGTAAGCACTTTGTGTATCCGTTCGATTGTTCGAGAACCAAATGTATTATCAAATGTATTCTATTTCGAAATGTCACATATACAGTACATAATTACTTAATAAAAAAAACTTTGTGTGCAAGTGCAAAAAAGTTTTTATTCCATACAAAATATATATTTTTTTTAATTTTCACTATCTAGTTTTGGTAGGTAATGTACAAGTTTTATAGCACTAAATAAAAGCTATTAAAATCGTTTATAGCCAAAGTGCATTTCATGACAACTGGAATAAAACTAACCACGAAGACTACAATTACATTATCTGTTTGTATAATTATGTGGGTTTACCAAGCTAGGTTTGTAATAGATATTGTAGTTTAACTATTCTTTAGTAGAAAGAAGGGCAGCCATCCCGCATTTTGTTTTGTAGAAAAGAAAGATGTTTAAAACAGTAAATCGAGGCGCGTGCCCAGAAGGCGGCGCGGCCAGACGGCAACCGCAGCATAATCGAGTGTTATGATATGAGTGAAACAAAAAATGTGGGTTCACGCACTCTATGATGTAATAATGTAAAACTACTTACTATGTATCTTATTATATTCGAACTAGAGAAACACACCTTTTCATTAGCAAGCCATTAGTGTTAGTGTATCCTCAGATCAGTTAGCGTCTACTTTTGAATTTAGGAAATTCACAGTTCAGGTCAACCGTAGAAATGTTGACTGGTAAATCGAGGGATTCCCTGGCTTATAGCATGGACTGATACCGTAACGACGTTAAAAAAAATAGTATAGTATTCAAACAGACCTTAGCTCGGGGTTTTATACTTAACACGTTAGTCATCATGTCGGACAAAAGTGACCGAAACGACATCCCTTACTTCGATTTACGTTTGCAGGGGATTGGTCTCATGCGCTTCGAAAAAGAACTAGGGGTGTAAAAAACACGTGTTTTTCCGACAAAGTGACCCGTGGAGCTATAGAATTTTTTTTTTCGCTGCAGGCCACGGCGAACTTATGTGACCACCAGTATTTACATGAATGCTTACACATAAGTTGAAACTCCATATATAAGGACACAAACATTAAACTGCGATGCGATGTCGCATCGTAAAAATCTGCGAGCTCGCAAGATGCATCGCAAGAACTTGCGAATTCGCAAAGTCGCACATTGCATAGTCATCTGAACCGATACTGCACGAAATCGTATCGCAGCTCACTGCGATACGGCGCGGCGTCGTATCGCATCACAGTTTTTTGTGGGAGCCCTAGACGGTTGCTTATTCTTTGGTTATATATACTGTCTCTACATAGTAACAAAAAACCTGGTGTAGATTTTTTGACATTTTTAAAACTTCCTTAAGACAACTAACTTGTGCCTTATAACCTACCATTCTACTGGTAAAACAATTTTTATAATAGTTCCGGCTGTTTTTGAGTTTATTCATTACAAACAAATATACAAATCGTTCCTCTTTAAAACATTACTATAGATAGCGTAAACGTAACTTAACACAAAGTAAAACTACTGCCGTGTTGTGATCCTGTGGTTGACCCACTGTTCCTCTTTACGCTGGCGTTGGTAATCGTGTAAAAACTCGACCGCGGCGCAGCCAGCCCCCTGACCACCGGTCGCGCGAGTGTAAGTAGCCGGCACGCCGAACAATTTATTATTATTTATTCAATACATAATAATGTATAAAAAGAATAGTGAATTGAAATCATAGAAACAAGCGAATTTACTGTCGATTTTATTCAGCAATCATGCATTTATTTTAACCTGGTTGTCCCGGCGAACTTCGTACCGCCTAACAGTCAACGAATGTAGTGTATCTTTCGATATAGTCAACCGATTTTGATGAAACAAAGCCTAAGTAACTTGATATACAAGTTACACACAATTTTGATGTGCCTATAAAAGTTATCTTCATCGATTTCGTACATTTTAAGTGATGCGCGCACAACTAAAAACTTCTACAAATTTGTTATATATATTTTAAAGTTGTAAATAAAGCTTGAGATTAGTAGTGAAATAAAATTAGTCAAACTATAATAGCAACATACAAAAGAAAAAAAAAATGCATGCAAATAAAAGCACATCTAATTTCCAAAAAGTTTAATGGGTTAAACCGTGTTACGAGCGAATACTTGACAACATTAAGGGCCTCCGAATGTTTGGAGTGTCATGGCGCATGGCGGCTACATACCACACGGGCTGCAGGGTCATTACCACGCGGCTGGGGGCGCGTTCCTAGCGCCAAGCGCTCCCGACAACGTTTATGTAACACTGTCTTTATGACACCTCTGATTAATTTTACGAGACGCCCTTGATACTACTATATCCTCGAGACACAACTGGACCACTTTGCATAGCGTGACGGTAACCCAAAAAAATATTACTTAATATTTTTAGAAAGACTTTCTGCTGCCAGCGGCTTCGCCTGCGTGAAAGTAGAAAATTGTACCAAGGGAACATACTCCCGGGATAAAAAGTATCCTATAATGTGCTTGTTATACATGGTCTACCCGTGTGCCACATCCAAATCGCGTTAGCCGTTCGAACGTGAAGAAGTTACAAACATATAAACACAGTCACAAACTTTCGCCTATATAATATCAGCGTGATTTTAATATGGTGCACGTGTGCAACTGCATCCAGGCCGCGATCGATCTACGACATAATCACATTTTTTACTTAAAAGGGTCCTTCTCCACTCGCCTATCTTCAACGTCGAGCATGGTTTAAAAGCTAGTTGCTTCATCTAACGCAATCCAACACGATGTTTGATGAAAAGGCAATGCGAAAAAAGAGAGTAATGCTGTTGGCATTCGGTAATTTCGTCATTTACTCGAATATTTCACAAAATTTGTTCCAAGATATACGTGTTTTTTTTTTAAACCCTTAATAGTTTTACAGACAAATTGTCGTCATTCAAAAATTCGTTTAAATGTGCAAGGCTTCTATGGATGAACTTTTTATTATTTTTAATATATGATTATATTATGGAGGGCCACAGTTCATGTAAAATAACAGATTTTTAGAGGTCTTTACTACATTAGTTTTACACAAATTTATGTTTTGATTTCCATTGAAGCCTAGATAATATCCACAAGATAGCTGTGTATCCAAAATATGTGGAGAAAGATGTGTAATAACATCATAATCACGTAAGAGCGGTTGTATGGAAATGTACCGCTCTTAATATTTATTGGGTGTGGATTCAAAAGAGTAACCATGGAGTTTTTTATCGGTTTTACTCCATAAGGTAACAGTCAATTGGAACCGTGTATTAGCTTCTGACGTTTTATAAGTGCTCCTGTAGGCCTACGTGAAATAAAAACATTTATATTTTATTTTTAAATATTTGACGTTTATTCAGTACAAATACAAAGGCAGGATAACACACGACCACAATTTGCTTAAACCTTTATTCAAAACTTTCACATTAATTTGTACCATAATCTTTGCGGACGTTAACGTAAATTGCAGCTGTATGAATACAATTCCGATACGTATAATATCAGAATTGTATTCATACATTGTTGTCATTGTAGACACCGATATTTTGAGTTTGTCTATTTCATAAAATAACTCGATCACAAAAACAAGTCGAAAAAACTATACAAAATATTCCTTAGCTTAATCGGCAGCCTAGTGTCTTTTTCTATTGACAAAATGTAGGTTGGCGTTGACTATAAGATTTGTTTGAGTGACACGTGTTTACAAAGAAAAACTTATTCAGCTGAATCCAGGTTACATTATTCGTGGACAGTTCCATACGTTTTAAATGAAATGTAATCAATAATCCTACTATAATATTATAAACGCGAAACTTTGTATGTATTATTAGAGATGAACGTGATTTTAAAGCATAAAATATTTAATTATAACTCCAAAGTATTGAAAAAGTATAACACCGTAAAAAAGGCGCGTAATTCTCTGTTCGACTGTCAAATATGCTAGTGCAGGGGCGATGATGCGCGACGACATTAGGGATGCGCTCATTCATCGACTTTTTGCTAGCTTTAGAAGCTAGATAAAAGGTAGCCTATGTCCTTCCTTGGTGTTCAAACTTACTCCACATAAAAATATAGACTTGCAAGTCATAATTATATGGGATATTAAATCCTGAAACCTCTAATGACTACTGCACCACATTGGTATTGTTATATTTTCCTGATTAGCGTGCTAGGTTGAATGAAAACTTTGTACAAATTGGTATGCTATATATTTTTTTATGGATGACATCATATTTAGAAACAACGGCACTTATAAAATTATGTACTTCATGCGATTATAAAACAAGAAACAATACGATACTTCCCAAATACGTCTATATTATCGAATAGCGTGCAAGTGACTACGAAGTTGCAGCCTTGCAGCCATACGATGCTATTCAGGTACAGGGATGCCTAATGAAAGTCGATAAGATGAATATTTAGGTTTTAATTAGAATTGATTTATGTCGCCAGGATGCTTCGTTTTGTTAGTGCAACGTTTCTCAAAGTGGGGTTAGGGGTTCTTCTTTTGATGTTCGGAGGTTCACGACAAAGTTTTTAGGCGACTGGATGGCTGACAAGCGCGTACGACACACATTACGGCGCGATGGAGCTTATGTGAGAGTTGTAATTCACACCATGTCGAAACCAAATTACAGATATTAATATTTTGTCACATTTACATATTTATTTATTTATGATAGGAATAACCTTTTATTAAAGTAAAAACCCTTATTTTCATCTTATGTGTGAGGTGGTTTGAGGTCCACTGTTGTTTAGGAACTTTAATAGGGGTTACGTGGGGCCATAAGTTTGAGAAACCTGCTGTATTTGAAATATTTAATATCAAACAGTAAGAACTGTACATACCTTATAGAACAAAAAAAAAAAAACAAGCATTTGATCGCAACTATGCTACCCATATATTGGCACCAATGCTATTGCAAACCATTGCCATTTTTTCTAGACAGCTATCAGCGAGGAACCTTTGACTAAGTAACAACCACCACACAGTTCATCTCCAAGGTTAAGTATGGCGAGATCAATCAGTAGATATATAGCATAGCCGAGATTCCTCCATGATTCGAAAAGCACGTTAAGCAGTTAGTCCTGGCTGTCATTTGTAGATCTAAGGCTGTCGTTACGTATCATCAGTAAGTGAAAGCCAGAAGATCTGGCACTAATCTTACCATAGGATATCCAAGTGTTACTTGCGTTATGGAGGACAGATAGGTAGGCGGTGCATGTAATATTTGGTACCCAGCCGCATTCGGGTTGACTGGAAAACGACCCTTACATAGCTAGGAAAAACGCTTGGCAGATTGATAGTGACAGCTATCACACTTCACATAAAGGCAAAACTTTGTACGTATGTATTGTTTGTTAGTCCCTCACACTGAAACGGTTGAACAGATTTGGTTGAAATTGAGCAATTGTAGTGTATATTCCTAAGATTAGGATAATTTTCAACAAAGTGGGAGAAGCCGGTCAAGTTAGTTTCAGAAAATCGAGGAAAAGACTGGGGTCTTGTTATACAACATTGCCGAATAAAGTGAACGCACCAAGGAGCTCGCCAATTTAATTTTTCTTACGTTTTCATTTTAAAATATGTTTGGCGGTATTATTATCTTTAAAATCATCAATAAAATATACAACCCTCTCAGTTTGTCTTATCCTAATGAATGACTAATTGGCTATTCCATGAAAAAGTCATTCTGTAGGAAATTCCAAGTAGCATAGAAACACCGAATAGTAGCTGAATCACTGTCCACAATTGAATCTTAAGCTGTATAAACCTGCTGATTAAGAGCGTGAAAAGCGACTACTCAGCTGATATAACTCTAGTTTGGGCACAAATTAATCAGCTGTTATCTGAATAATGTAACTAGTTGCATTATATCAACGTTATTTCAGAAATATTAAAGCCAACAGTCGCCCCAAGAGCTGAATATTGACTGAATTATTAGAGTATGTGTTACCTTTTATACCACACAATTTTTTTGCTAATACCTAGAAAGGACTAAATAAATAAGTCTTCAGGGTGTCATTTAACTGCACTAGTAGATTAATTGCCGACGGTAGTACAAGTATTCAGCTCTCGCCGAAATCATGGGTAACATGTGAGCTTTATAAGAGCTATTATAAGATTGCGTGTAACTAGCTGATTAACATTAGACAAGTTCCACTGTGTGCAGCAAAACGCATTATATAATTGTTATCACAGAATAACTGATTACATTATAGTGGCTCACGTGTTCTTTCTTAAAATACCAGCGGTCTAAGGGTACACTTGTGGTCTTCAATTCAGAATATAGCTTAGTTTTAGTTCACAAAAATCCTTCATTGCAGCTTACATTACTATTAATTGCTAAAAGCTGCATAATACTGAATTTTTTACCTATATTAACGCTGCAAGCGTTACAATGTTGTCTCCGTGACGCATAATAACGTCCTTATACAGGTGAAAACGTACTTGTGAGCAGGTCGAGTGTACTGTAATAATTCTTCATAAATGCTAAAGTTACCGATGTTACCTTTTGTGACATCTTATATGCATTTTTGTGCTACTTGGCATCCAAGAACATGATTTCTATTAACACAATGAAGTTAAGTACGTAAACGAGTTTTAACATAGTAGGGGCGGCCAGATGGGAATTTTGCTCGATACTCGAGCGCGTCAGAAAATCATGAAACCTTGCACCCTGTAATGTACCCACCACATATAAACCTTTGATATAGTGGGGTGCGTTGACGGCAGCCCGTCAGATTAGTAAAAAAAATTGATGTCGGTAAAACTCGAGCGCATCAGATTAAGACAAGGTAAGTTAAGTACATGCAGAAAAGTGTATATTTCAACAATCTGTCAATTTTAGCGTGGCTTAAGCAAATGGGCGAGTCATTAAATTAGGTTATAAGGTTCCTGTTAATATTGATTTTTTTACTACAGTTAGCTAAGATAACTTTGTTAGGAAAGTTCAAAATTTTACACTTATCGATTGTTTTAGCTACATCGCCCGATGAAAATCGTCCGATTATAAGTTTTTCGTAATCCTGATAAATATACCTTTAAAATTAAAAAAAATTGCGCCTGAGTATTTTGATGTGACGTTTTTATTTTTACATTTTTTAAAATTCTTGTACTCTTCCCTCCCCCCTACTAAGCTGGAAATTTGTCATAGACTTACGTTTTAGAACCTAATCTTCACAATCTAATAGGTCCTTTATTTAGCATCCTGGCCTCCCCTACTAATAGCTTTAAACTTTGTACAACATACCTGACTCTTTATTGTTATATGTCAGTAAAAGATAACGTAAGCTCTTGTTGTTTAAATGTTTAGAAGTGAACAACAAAACCGATGATGTCCCATAGTTATCGAAATGGGAACTGAAAAAGTTGCCTTCCGTTTTCTCACGGGCTCCAAAATCGATTAATATAATAAATTTGAATGTTATCAATGTTACAGATATTGAACTTCTTTATTCTTGGTGGGACATGACGAGAGCCTATTAAAGAATATAGACTTTTTCAGAACATAGTATTAGCATAACATTTTTTTAAGGTGGAAAATCATCATGGACTTCATGTCTGACTATTACTGCCTAAAACCACACCTGTGTCTTTCAGTTACCCTTTGTGTTCTAGGACCACGAGTTTCAGAAAATCCTCGTGGTCCTAGCGGGAGTATTAGAATACCTGTGCATTGTTTTTCTTGAGTATCGACGTGTTTTCTTGTGCACGCACAGCTAGAGATACATTCCGTATCTAATATTTTAGAAAGACATTACTAAAACCAAGTAACGTATTTGACATACCGTGTTTCACCGCCACTGCATATCGTAGGACACAAGAGGCTAATATTGGCTCACGCGAATATTATCAAAAATATTATAATTATGTCGGTAACGTTAATCTGCCAATTCTTTTTGCACTTATATACGTTTTTATCTAATCATATAATCAAATTGTCTTGAAATTATCTTGTAGAAGATCATAAAATTCTAGAAAATGAAATTAACTCAATGCTTCTACTGATCATAATATCTATTTACTTACGTTTGTGTACGTAGGGAAGGGTCGAGGGGAGTCGAAGGACGTCTAATTATTGTCCATACCGTATTGTGCATCTGGCCTTCAAAAAAGGTCAAAGCGAAGTATTTGAAATGGTTTCATTGAGTATATTGGATATCGGAATAAATAAAATACATTTTATTAATACGTTTGCATAGTGTATTTGTTTAAATTTTTGTTGTCAATTAATCGATATTAGATGGTAATGATGAAGATGTTGTCCAAGGACTTGGAGCGCGAGTTAGTTCGCGTATCGAGGCAACCGGGCGATCGCGTGAGCCCTTGTTGTTCATGATATTGGTATGGTGAGACGGTGGATCGATTCCAGTGAGTTTACGAGCTCGATCATTATCTCTATCAACATTTCGGTAACGGCTGTGAACGGTTAAATTGTAGACTGGTTTTGACTAAAACTCGACACCGACATTTTGTTCTTTTTTTAAGACCCCTTTTGTGCACGAGAACCGAATCATGTTATTTTAATGAAACCCCGATTGATTTTTTTAATACGTTAAAGTTGTTAAACGAATGCTGGTTTCGGTCAAGATTTTTATTATTTCTTTCGTTGCTGCCTGGAAGGTTTTACGTAATGCCTACGTTATCTATGTATATTGCCAATTCAAACCAAATGGTCAAATGCATTCTAGCTTTTTATTATTATCTGCTTGTTAATAAAACTAGATGTTTCTGGTGTTGCTCTATTATAAAAAAGTTACCGATTACTAGAATTACGTTACGAACGATTTTACATAAAATGTCGATATTCAATTTATTTTTTGCAAGTCGACGATCGTGCGTGTGTTTAGACACGGCTACACGCAGTGGGATTGTTGAGTTTTCGAGGTTCGAGTACACCCGCTGAGTAATCCTTAATACAGCTCCGATATAGGATACTTTATGAATCTATTAATAGAAAAGAATCAAACACGCGTTAATCCGCATGGGTCCACGTGACGCAGACGCCACTGCAGAATATTATTAACGTACAAGTAGTACCTAATACTGCTGTCTTCGTCAGTCGATGTGCGTGACTGGTCCGTTACGAAAATCAATATCAAAACAATGTCTTATTATAAAGTTGGACTCCAAGGATATAGTAGTTATATAAGTAGCCTTGTGTGCGATGTCAATACATAGTGGATACACATGTATCCGCGCAATTAGATTGAATTTGGTTGAACAAGCAATAGAGTTAAAAGTTTAGACCAACTCTGCGAAAGTTTATATTCAAATTCAATCAATAAACTGTTACGTGATTTGTACGAGGTCCCAAGACGAGAGGCAGAGTATTTATGCCAACTGGCTACAATAAACGGAAGACGACCACATCTTTTAGTATAACAACACCATGTAACACTTTTAATTGCTACACGCAAATTCTGTCTCGTGTCTTCCAAGACAAAAGGCCACTTACGACCATTGCCTCATTGGTGAAGGATGCTAAGGAATACTTACATTGATGCTTATCAGCTAACTGTATAAGAGGATTTGGAAGGTCTCGCCGCCTGTAGAAGCACATGACTTTTGCTTCCACGTTCCCAGACGGCGTCTTGTTCAGCTCCTCTATCCGTCGGATCTGGTACGGAGACGTCGACGACGTCTCGAAATAGACGCAGTCTGCAGACAAACATAATGGACATTGGTTAGATTGGGCTCTACCTGTTACCTGCAACAGTTTATTGTAAACAATCTACTTTTCCTAAAGTTTATTTACAGTCTACGATTCGTAAACAGGCTTTAAGACAGATTTAGTTTATTTGTAGAGCAGGTGCAAAGGCATAAAATTAAAAGCAATACAATGTTATTAGAATTAAATTCAAAGTGAACATGTAACAAGACGACGGGTGTTATAGTCAATAGATTTTTTGTTCTTTGAATAGAATTGATTAGCATTTTAATACGTCACGTAACATCAATTTATACCCAAAAGTATCGGCACTTAGTGGAACATTGCCGCGGAGTGCATTTGTGATTGTTCGGTACATTATAACGTTTTTCATAGGCTACAAGTGCCAACTCTAGGTGTGGAAGCAGTTGGTGCGGAACGGACGGTTGCTGTTTATCCGTACCTGCGATACTTATGTTAGTTGTTGTGCCACATGGACAACTAATATAAATGGCGTCTTTTTACCGTTACACGGTACAACACAACTAAATAACGCGCATGCATAATGACACGCTTGAAACCTTTCATTCCAAACCGTAAGCACGTTAGTTTTGGACGATTAACCTCCTGACAATACTAGCCATTGCTGTATCAAGAAAGAATGCAAGTGTGACGTGTACGACTCACCACACGTCAGCGAAAATGTTTACATCTATTTATCGGGGTAATGCTTCGAAGACTTTTTCTGATTACTTTTTTTATTTATTCTTAAGATGGACCTAAAGCTCCAAATATGTAGTTTAGGAAGGCCAGCTAGTAATGATCTAGCAGATATCATGTCGACTTTTATGCTGAGGTTTTGGTTTCTAAAAATGTTATGTTCTATTTGTTGCATCAGTTAGTTCATTATGTCGGAAGTAATATGGAAACTCGTGCCGCTTGATAATCACCAGAAAATAGAATTCTAGTAGATCTCATATTTCGTATGAAACCATTTCATTCTGGTACGATCGCGAGGTGAACTAAAATTAACTTACGATGAGACGTGAATTCATGTGTAATAGATACGAAAGAGCGCTTTATTTTTTCATGTATTACCATTATCATTGTGATGTGATACTTCCTGTTAGAGCATTGTGGCGCTTAGACTTATTTATAGTACTTTAACAATGTAGACTAATTAAGGTTAGAATAGAGTGGTCATTGAAAGGACCCTCACTATTTTAATACTGTATCGCGAAGGTTAGCCAAGCCGATTAAAATCAGATAGGATAGATTTATTTCATATAAAACGATCCCAAAGCAACCAATAAACAATAAAAAGGGATTGATAAAATTGATTCCTCAGTAAGAAAGTCTCGTAAAAAGCATGAGTGTAGACGCGTGGCCGACCTGGCGTTTATGGCAAACTTCACCAGCGCTTATATAAATATGTATACAGTCGCTATATATGTATGTATACGCAATGGTTCATCTACACGTAGATATATGTAGCCAGCCAATATTCTAGTGTTACGGATATGTCTATATGTATGACTAGCTTCTGCCAACGGCTTCGCCCGCTTGAAAGTAGGTTACTCCATACAAACTTTGGAGTTGAGACACCGTTTCAACATATTAGGGGGTGAATTTTAGAAAATTCTCTTTTAGTGCTCGCCTATATTATAAAAGGAAACCTTGTGCAAAATTTCACTCTCCTAGTCCCAGTAGTTCCAGCTGTGCGTTGATATGTTAGTCAGTCAGTTTCTCCTTTTATATAATAGAGATTATCTATAGTTATATATGTGCGTAAGTTGGGCATTATGCGGCTGATAGCGATGTTAACGCCCGTTCAGTTTTGCCAAGAAGTGTATTTTAGGAACGTGTCAATAAGTAAGTGTATAGTAAATTTAGCCTGGACACGTCATCACAAGAGGGCGGAGAATGATTGAATTTACACTGTGAGATTTCGCGTGGAGACGCTTTACTTGTGTTTCTTTTGTTTTTAATTACCATAACTGGCTGGAGGGTCATCTGTTACGAGTTACATGACCGACAATTCTCCAGTTTTAATAAAAATATATTAAACCGAACATAGGTCTTTATGTCGTCGATGCTGTTAAAATGACCATTGCTGGATAAATAAAAAAAATTAAATAAATATACAATTACTAGCTGCCGCCAGCGGCTTCGCCTGCATGATAGTAGACTTATCACCTAGGGGTATAAAAAATAACATACGACCTATTCTCAGTCCTACTCAATACATATAATATACAAATTTAAAATTATAAATAACGGTCAAGCCGTTTTGGAAAAGTTCAATAACAAGCACGAGATTTATAATATTAGACTCTATTGATATTTTTTCGATAATAATTAATATGATTTCTCATCCTTAGCTAAATAAGAGAGACATTTGACTAATTCTAAAGGAGCAATTTCGAATAAGCCTTTGCTGTTGATCGTGCAGTCGTTAGGCACCTTTGGTTAGAGGCCGCCATTGTTTAGTGTTTTGAATCCTTTCTTGCCTCATTTCTTTTCTGTTATTTTGTATTACTGGGACATAACATCTTCGAACAGAATTATTACTTTAGTACCTAGTTAATCGGCTCGCTGCTCGTTTGACCATCATCATTTCAGCTGAAATTTGTCCACTGTTAGTCATAGGCCTCCTCCAAGTATCGTCACAACGAACGGTCTGAACTGGTGAGGGTATCGGATTCCCGCGACCCTCACCAGTTCATCGGGCCACCTTATGGGAGGTGGCAGGCTCGTCTAACCTCTAGTATTTTAGTTTTCATTTGTTACTTTCACTTGTTTTGTTCTTGTTGTCCGATGTGTTAGTAAATGCATAGCTAGAAGCATTGAAGACATGGAATGATTAATGATATTTATCGGTTGTAAATAACACTTTTACGTGTCAATTTAAACTAGACGCGCCGATGTTTCCTAGCTGACTACCCTGAGAAGAAACACCGAAACAAACTCGGAGGTCCAAGTCTCTCAGTAAACATGTGTATTGGTCAAATCATAAAAGAACTACGCAGTTTATTGTCTGAGATGGTGTTTTGAATAAACAATCTGTGAACACAGATTTGAGTCGACTGCATGCAGTGTGTTTCTGTGTGTCCGCCATATGTTTCATGATAAGAATGAGCCTAAAAGAGGAAAACATGGCGAAGAAACTGCTGATAGGTCAAGGAAGACTAAAGAACAGATAAGAGATATGGATTATATTTTTTCAGGTGAAAAGTTATCAATCATTTTCCGGCTTTGGATGGAGCGAGAGAGTGTCAAACTTTTACTGACTAAAACCTACTTGTGTTCCTTTACGTTCTAAGGCAACTCTTTCGAATAATCCCGCAGGCACGCTTAATACTCCTAACAATCAGTTTTTGCAGACAGCTAAGAATCTAAGATATGAGTTTACTAGGTTTACTATTAGGCAAAAAATTTAATTTAATTGATTCACAAGACAATATAGATTTATTTATTTGATGTTTTAAAATACATCCATTTTATATAGTTTACTGCTTACCTAAACAGGTGAGCAAACAATAGAGTCATTACATTCAATTATAATATCCAAGTTCATTTTATTGATTGCAATTAACAATTCATTTATTTATATTTAGAGTTTATCGTAAATATTATTTACCAATATTGTATATATAATACTTAGGTACGTAACATCTACAATTAGTTCTGCTATTCATAAGGTTTTTTTTAAGGTGGGAAATCATCTAATGACATCTCCCGCTCTAAGGTGGATCAGGAGGGCGTGTCAGGCTTTTATTTACTAAAACCACACCTGTGTGCTTTTCTTTTTAGAAAATCCCCGCGGTCCTAACGGACATCAGTCCTGTTAGGCCCCTACGGTTAGATAATATCTTTATCAATAGCGCGTGGAAGACTACGCGATGTCGACGGCGTGTGCTTGATTGGGACGATTACCAGACGGCGAGCTACCCATTGCTCGTCCGCAAGTCCGTGGCTGGTAGTCGGAGGCGATCGCCTGCCATTCTCTGCCTCTTGCTCCGGACCATGGTTCAGAGTCCGGCCCGGCGAGAGAGGTAACCGCCACCGATCGCCTCCACGACGACACGGTGCTCCACGCCTAAGTGGGGTGCTATTCATGGGGTGATATCCTTTTAAAATATCCCGTTTACGACAGACCAGGCCGAACTTTTAAATCTTACAACAGCGATAAGAAGTAAATGCAAGTTAATGAAAGTTTTTTTTTTTTTATCAAAGCAGTTATTTAAATACTCCTGAAGGTGGCCGCCGTTAAGAGACTGTTCGCTTCTAGGAAAAGGTGTCCTAATATGCCTCCTTGAGGAACGCCGTGTAAAAAAATTCAACAGTTAAACAATTGTCGAGACAATTTTAACTCGATAAATGTTTTTCAAAGACAGGTTCGAATGAAACCTTGCTCGCAGATAAATGGAAAGAGGTCTAGGAAGTAATTTCCCAAGGTACTTACGAATATTGTATTGTTTTTGCCAGTGAACATTTTAATCGAATTATGTGATTGTGCTCCAAAACTCAGTTCGTTTACGTGGCTCAGAAGGCTGTACATAAAACAAAATGCCCTGAAATCACGAAACGGAGTACTGGCGGACCACGAAAGTGAAGGCGGGAGGACTTAGATGTCTTTCTTAGGAAATGGTAAAAAAGTGGACCAGAACTGGGAACAATAAGTAAGAAATGGAGGAAGGTCTTTGACTAGCATTGGGTCAGTAGAGGCTAGACATAATGTGCCCAATAAGTCCTATTCAATAGTACTACTACATTTGAGTACGTATTTGTTACGTGGATTGAACTGTTGTCTAGCGATGGTGAACCGCGTTGTGTGTTCGTCTTTCAGTGATTTCGTGGTCGTTTGTGTACGCAACAAAGCGTTGGCGGTGTCGATTCGTTCAGTCAATGAACGTTTCCACGGTGCCCAATACGTGGTTACTACAAGCATTAAACTGTATAATTTATTTGGAACTAAGTAATCCGCCAACACAGCTGTCCTGCACAAGTTCATAGCCATGAAAATCCATACTTAGAGAAGTATATATTTCGCTTCACGGTTTATTTACGAGTTAGTAACCCTTTAACGCTTTTATGCAACAACTACAGTAGTTTGTGACATAACACAATGCATCTGAGCGTCGTATTTACTCTAACATTGGCTGAGCATGTGGATAAGCTAGTCATTGCAAAACCACAACCGTAAGTCGTTCTACTATTTTCATTTTCTGACCCAACTTCCGTTCAAGTTTACGAGTTCAAATACACTAGTTCTAGTGTGTTTAAAATAAATATTAGGGGTAAAGAATCTGCTTGGCATCTTGGTACGACGACACTCAACTGACAGCCGCAGATTTCGAGTATCATCTGTGATGTCATACGTACTTAGTTGATATCACTATTTAATTATCTGTAGTACAAAACATAAACAATCGTTTAGGTTATTGCGGTGATATTGATATTTTGATTTATGAAACACTGTCTAGCTTTTGCCTACGACTTCGTTCCTGTGTACGTCTGTAGATTGTGTCTTTTCGTGAGGTTCAAATATTTATCAAAATCGGTTCAGTAGTTTAACCGTGAAAGTGAAACATGGATGTTTGCGATGTTTTAAATTGGTGTAAAACTACTGATTAAGTCTATTCAACATATAGGCTATAAATGATTACGCAATTTGCTATAGGAGGGAGCAATTTATAAATATTAGTATGAAGTTTGGATTAATTTATTAACTACAACAGAGCAAATTTTTAATACATGAAACCTATGAAGCGGTGTGTTACATATTGATGAAAATTCAACTTTTTTTTTTGCGCTCTAAGTAGTGCGAGAGGGAGTGTCAGACTTTTACTGACTAAAAACCACATGTGTTCTTTCAGTGGGCCCGTAGGGCCACGGTAACTCTTTCGAACAATCTCGCAGCCCTGGCAGGTTTTCCTACTTACTGAATTATTTTTTGTGTGGAATTCAGTTCTCGTAAATGCACAAGGCAAGAGGAAATGTGACTTTTGATTTGGCTTTCATGAAGTGGTTTTTCATTAAAACACTGGATAATCCGTTCGAAGCGTTTTTGGTGTATGTATGTACCTATTTTCACCACGTCGAGTGAAGGTAGGAAACTTCATGCCGTGTTGTTTAGTTTTAGCATTGGCCGATTATATCAGGAGACGTAATCATTCCAGTATTAGTGTTTTATATTAAGGTCTTTTATGTTGTGAATCTTTTATGTTAATGTGCTGGCCAATTTATGAGGTCAAGGTTTTTTAGTGGCTAGCTTATGGAGGTACACAGTAACACATTGTTTTACAAAAAAAAAAATAGTGAAAAAAGTGCCAGAACAGTATACATTGGTTTGTCAGGAAAGAATTGTTGACTTAAAATACTTTTTATTGAAGGTATATGTTCCCTTGGGGAAGGAGTGTATTTCCACACGGGCGAAGCTGTCAGAATTTAGTTTGATAATAAAACGTCACACTTATTATAGTTCAGATAAGGCAAAGCGATAAGCTAAAGGTGAATTTTAAGTGACAGTTTGCTTTCCAACAGTGAACGTGTTCCATGCAAAACCAGCAACGTTTTATAGGAAGCAAACACAATTGGAAAATCTGGACGCTGCCAGCTACAATAACAATAAAGATAGTTGCATAACGTAGGCTGAACAAACTGACGATTAAACTGAAATATACGAAACAAGAGGCCAAAGAAAGAGGGAAGAGTGTTATGACAGAAAAGGGAGTCAGTGCTAGTGTGTCGCCTGACAGGATAGAATGGAAGAAAAAAACGTGTTGTGCCGACCCTGAGTAAAATGGGACAAAGGCAGGAAGATGTACGAAACAAGAGACCAGTGATGCATCAGTTTTATAGGGGTGCTGCTGTAAAGGATGAAGTCGATCGCAATTCATTTAGATTTCATTTTTGGTTGGGCATAGCTGTTAATGTTAGGAAGTCATAAGGCTTACTTTTAATAATGGTTGGAAGATTTTTCGCGGTAAGACGTTTCGGATGAAATAATTAGATGGCTTTATTGAAATCAAACTTGTAGACCACCAAACGAATAAGTCACACGTGCAATGGTCCACATAGGACTAAGTGCGGAAACCATACCTAAATAGATAGAATGAATAAGTATAAGGAGTAATCGACAAAATCTATGGGTACTCTTGCAAAATATTTAGAATTTGGACGCATAAATACTTTTGATTGAATTTAAATACTTCGACGTCCTTTTATAATATAATATGATTATGAATGTTCCCGAAGTTTCGAACTATCGTTTCCGCGTGGTTTTTTTTTTTAAAAAAAAAACATCGTGGCCTATCAAATGCTCTCGCTTTTCATAATCAAATGAAACGTCATCAAAGTATCGAAACAAAATTCATTGCTAATCCTTTTAATGAGAAACTAATTAGTAATTTAGTATCCAACTGTATATGACTGTACATTGGTTAGCGTGAAGTTACGTCATGTGATTATGGCTTTAACTATTATTATTAATGTGAGATATAAAGAGGAAAATAGTCGTAAGAACAATAAATTAGCAGAGCCATATATTATTATATTTACAAGCTTGATATATCTACACATTTGAAAAAGTATATATTTCAAGTAAAGTTTATTTATTGCTAGGGTTGTAGTAGGTATGTCTTGGGTAAAAACCTACTTCCAACTTGAACCTTTTTGGTTTGTTGTAACTTTCAGGATTCATTGTTAGACACCAGGACTAAACACAAAGCACGCATCTAAAAACAAAGTGGAAAGAAGAATAGGTTGGCAAAGAAATTGATGGGACAATGATATCAATAAGAACTTAACAGAAAATAAAAACAGAGTCATACATATCAAATGTGTTATTATAGGAAGAAATATTTATTGAATGCTATTTTATACTGTTTTATATACAGCCTAGCTCTAGATATTAAAAGTCAGGCACGGTAGTTGGGTTAGAGCCTATGGTTAAGTAATAGGTCAATGAACTCATACTTTCACATGGCTGAAGGTTATGTTAAACAAAATGAGAAGTTTTATGTTTACTGTCATAACTATAAAATGGCTGTCAAGTAAGAATATGTAAGGAAGTGTATGACTATCAACTTTCAATGAAATTTTTAATGAGTTGTTGGTGTTGTATATTAGTACATGTGACTAGTAATGCAGACAAAGTTAGCATTATGTTTAGTTTTCCTTCCTATTTCACATAGTATAATATGATATTAATTTTAAAGACTTTTTAGACTGAGGTTAAGTTTGTGTTAGTATATGTTGCAGTAATTGTCGATTAAATCTTTTAATCGACATCGCTATGCGGCAGTTGGTATTGATGTTGTGTATGATTGCAAAAAAAGTAAATATTCTTCGAACCTATATACTCACACATGAGAAACAAGGCCTTAACCACTGGGCCATATAAAATTTTACATGTTTTCTGTCAATAAACAGTGAAAACTTTCTTCACAGAATATTTCACAGGTGAGGAAAAAACTTCCAATATCACTACAATTTCAATGTTTACCTATTTGAGTGTTTCAGCAGCAAATCAGCAGATTAATTTGTGACTAAAATAGATTGCCTTCAGTAACCTTGATAGCTAAAGAGAATTGTTTGTATGTTCATATTGTTCATGTGGATCAATTTAAAGTAATAATCATAGTTTTACAATGACATTATTTTAACTTCTTCGTAGGAACCATTACTGCCGTTTAAGGCTATAGATTATTATTAAAGTTCAGTGCCAAAGAAAACATCCAAGGTAGTGAATGTAGGTCAAGTCATTCTTTGTCAGATACAAGTGTATTATGTATGCAGGCATTTTGAGGTCAACAGAAAAATGATAAATTCAAATATGTACGAAATAAATAACATATAAAGTTTTTAAATCATCTGTACTTTTAGTTGTTATATTTAAAAACAAATAGTAACAATAAGTTGTGGGGGTACTGAATAACTTAGGGATGGTCAACCCTTATAACAATTTTCTAATGGGTCAAACAATACATAAAAAGTTAGAAGCCCGAAAACAAAGACAACAATGGTTTGAGTACTTTGAGCAATAAACTATTTGATAGGAAGTTAACATAAAAGGAAGAGCTAATTAACATTCGACGCAAGCCCCGCAGAGCGCGGCACGCGGCGCCCGCACCCGGCTCCCGCTAACACCAGCAACACCGAAGCGCCGGCCCTCGCATGCCAAAACTAACCCCAGTAACCTATACCACTACTCATCTCTAACTCCCAGCACACCACACTAAACCAAAGCCATCAACGACCCCCACAACACAAAATACTTCCAACAAAATGTTTTGACAACATCGAATATAACCTAAAATCTCGTGTTGAATCCATCAAAACTTCGTCAAACAATCCCTAAAATTCTTTAACTTCGTCAGATAATTGCAGGCGATTCGTGTCTAACCTCCCGCACGCAGATACGCAAGCCGATACAATGATACCTAGATGCAAATGCTAATGTCCTATTTGACGAATTTTGGTAAAATAAATATAACTTTCCCGCAAACAAGGCTTTGCCGCGATGTTTTACACGCTAACCTTTAGATCGGTTTAAAATTAGGCGAGTTAAGAAATATAAGTAGCCGTTCTAATTATTGTGAGCAATTAATGAAGGTACGACAATCAAAGCAAAGCACCGCTAGTCGGCTGGCGGTGAACCGGCGAAGCTACAACAAAAATAACCAATTATTGCCACTTACCGCCGACTCTGTACATATTCGCAGCCATTTTTATACACAATCACTATTCATTAACACTTAATTAATCTACATCTGACACAATTAATAACTATAACACTATGTAATTGAGCTTTTAACAATGTTTTTCATCACGTTAACTCCGGACGCCTTTCGCTGATCGCCATTTTCTTTCACACTACTAATTTGGCCAGTGCGCAGTCGCACTTTTTGGCGTAAACTTCCTGCTCTTCAAACAAAGCAATGACATGTCATTAATTTTGTATCCACTAATTATATTAAAATGTTTGTTCCTATACCATTAAATACGGATTATTTTACAAATAATGTCCATAATTGAAATATAATTTACTATGTCCTAAAAATAAAAAAATATTTCATTCAAGAACGTTTCATTACTACTCAGAATGTCCACAACTAAACTGTTTGTTCCACACATGTATTTCATCATTTCTAAAAATATTTAACACTTTTTGTATTGAAACACTTCTAATCACTGCTATACAGAAAAAAATAGTCGAAAATTATTTAATTTTGAGTCAAAACGTGTATTTATTAATTTTTTTAGTTTTTTTTATTCCTGTATGTGTGTAAAGGAACGCGTCACTTTTCGCCATAGACAAAGACGCTAAACATCTCTTTGAAATTGCTTCTTCAGTCTATGGGTACCCGTAGACAATACCATAAATATTTAAAAACCACAAGTTATATTAAATTTTATTGTAATTACCAATTCAAACATTACAAAAATTAACACGAACACAGAATAACTTATTTGTAAATTTAATTAATTAGAAAAAATGTGTTGCGTCTTCCAAAATGACGTGGCCATTGTGACAGCTGATTTGTCTATGATTTTGACAATTGCCAAATCAGCCAGCCTCTCCCGTCTGCTGCAATTTGTAAAATCCCAATAACAACCAATTTCTGAATGAATACTTAGTGAAACGTTAACATATTGCATATGTGGCTGGACTCAAGGTGCCGCATGCACACTTGGTACGTAAAACTTAGAAATATCAGATATATTCGTGTTTGTAATCGACTGTTTGCTGAAACTGTGAATGATCGATGTTTCGTTTTTAGATCGGCGATATGGCCACGTATGAGGAGTTTATTCAGCAGAATGAAGACAGAGATGGCATACGGTTCACATGGAACGTTTGGCCTTCGAGTAGAATCGAGGCTACCAGACTGGTCGTGCCGCTGGCATGTTTGTACCAGCCGCTGAAGGAAAGGCCTGATTTGCCGCCGATTCAGTATGAACCTGTGCTGTGTACCCGGAATACCTGCAGGGCTATCTTGAATCCGATGTGCCAGGTGGACTACAGAGCCAAGTTATGGTCATGCAACTTCTGCTTCCAGAGAAACCCTGTGAGTACATCTAATTACTTCTTAACCACATTATTTAATTCTAATTAGTTTATTTTATCCCTTTTAATAGTGCTGAGCTAGCTTTTCCAATTTCTCCTGTCAATAATTCTCCCTTTCACATTACCTTTGATGAATATTAGAACAGGTTTCTTAAAAGAGTGGTCCATGTTTGTTTATATTGTCTAAAATGTTATGAAAGGAAGTTTTGTTATAGCTTCCAAAAGAAGAATAATGATGACATTGTTTTGCAACTCCTTTCTCTAATTGCTACCACAGATAGACCTTTAAACTGAATTGGTATTAAGTACTGAGATAGTTGCATGTAACTACAAGAAATTTTAGACTTACCATGGTTGGTACAAGTAGTTCACATAATATTGTTAGGGTCTTTTTACATAGCTTGGCTAAGATGACAGCAGGATGAAAATATGCATTTTAAAAAGAGAGAAAAGCATAGCTAGCTACATTGTATGAATCCGACAGCAATCACCCGCACCGTCTTATAGGAATGGTAGTGTAAGTTCAATAATGTTGTCTTTTGTAACTGAAATAAGCCTCATAATAGCATATGATTCAGCATGTTACATAAATCAGTGGGTGCAAAGTAAAAGAGTTATAACAAAACAGCTACATTTCAATAGAGCACATAATAAGAAAATGTTGTCCCATGTTGTTGTTTCTAAATACAATAAGTCATATTTTTTTTTGTTAGTTATTAATTTTAACTTGGGATAAAAACACATTTTTATATAATACTAGCTGACCCGGTAAACATTGTTTTGCTATGTATATAATTTTTTTTTAATCTAAAATTGAAAAAAAAAATTGATGTTGTCCGGTTCTCAGACCTACCCAATATGCACACAAAATTCATGAAAATCGGTCAAGCCGTTTCGGAGGAGTATAGCAACGAAAACTGTGACACGAGAATTTTATATATTAGATTTTACTTTATAAGTTACTGCATTGCAAATCAAAGCAATGTATATAAGCAAAAGACAAAATTGTGTTGAAAAGGTAGAGGGAACTTTTAGTGCATCAGTCGGACAAAAGAGTGTAGATAGATAATTAGAATAAATAGACTCAATGTTTTATGATTATTGATTTAAGAAACAAGTATATTGCATATTGTTTACATAAGGGAACAAATTGTGTAGGTTCGGAAATATCCAAAACTATCATAATTAGTCCTTATCTCCTAGAAACAATATAACATGACACCAAACTATTGTTTTCAGTTCCCACAACAATATTCATCAATATCAGAGCAACATCAGCCCGCAGAGCTTATTCCCAACTTCTCAACCATAGAGTATACCATCACCCGTGCCCAGACTATGCCACCTATCTACCTGCTGGTAGTTGACACATGTTTGGATGAGGAGGAACTCGGGGCACTGAAGGACTCGCTCCAGACATCACTAAGTCTTATGCCGCAGAATGCTCTTGTTGGTCTGATTACTTTTGGACGTATGGTGCAGATTCATGAGCTAGGTGAGTGAGGAATTTGAAAAAAAATATTCTGAATACAGAACATAAATGTATTTATTTTATACTAGAAATAAAATAGAAATTAAACATAACAACAATATAACTGCAATTAAAGATATAAAAGAAACAATATCGTCATATGTAGACACAGTCATGTGTAATGCTAATATAACATCAATAACATAATAAATTGAAGTAAACAGTTACCCTTCTGACTTCATTTCTGACTTGTAATGGTTTAATAACATACCAATCTAGTTTCTACCAATTATTAATTCTCAGATAGCCCTTTCGAATTAAAAGGAGAGTGGATTAATGACACTTCAATGGGGGTACTATGGGTTATCAAAGGAACAAATCAATTGATTGTGAGCGTAAATACATAATATCGGCACAGTTGGCACAGTGGTTGAAAGAAAAAGTCGTTATTAACGACAAACATGGCACATAACTTTAAAAAAATATATATATAATATTCTAACAAATCTATACTAAAGAGTAAGTCAATTGACACACAGGGCCAGAGCACTTCGACCCTTCTGGATCTTTTGTGCTGTTTCCCTCCTGTATACTCAACCCCTAGCCCTCCGTGCACCTTCTTTATGAGTCCCAGTATGGGTTTGATGGGGCTGAGCCTGTAGTCCTCTGGTCTTGGATATGGTTGGCCCAGATACTCTAGTCTTTGTTTAGCTTACTTACTTAAGTGTTTTGGGTTTGGGTGACTTGTCTATGTGAGTTATGATTGTGAATACACCCACAATAGAGTTTCTTGCCGGTTCTTCAACCATTTGGAACTGTGCACTAGCTTCTAATGTTTTTATAAGTGCCATGAGCACTTATAGGCCTTTGTGAAATAAAAAGATTTTGAATACAGGAGAAACTGTAATTCCAAGTGAAGGGCAGTTAAAAAAAAGGCTGTTAATCGACTGAACGGGTTACAGTTAGAATGAATACATTTCATCACAGGAGAATGTTTCATTAAGTCAATTTTCGTAACGCGGGCAAAGCCGCTGATAGAAGCAAGTGTTTTCTAATTTATGAATGTTAGTCTGCGTAAAATAATTTACCTGATTATCATCACACTTTCTAAAAGACCATTTACTTTCATCATCGACAATACATTTTTGATATCACTCTTTATAATAATAAAATCAAAAGTATATATAATATGTTATGTTTCCTGTTCTATATCAAGAGGCTAGATCTGACCATGGTTTATCTTCAGACATACATGACAAAACTATTAAGTAATTGTGTATTAACTTTCACTTCCTACACAAAGTACATTTCATCAATTATTTACATGTTGTAAATTGGTTGCTTGATATGAAACACTTGGCTGAATACCAAGAGGGACTTGACAACCTCTTGGCTTTTGGCCAAGTGTGTTTACCAGCTATGTTATGAAGCTCCGTAACTGTAACCATCTTATATCCGAAATTAAAAATATTGGTAACTGAAACTGTTTCGCAAACTCATTCATTATGCGTACACCTAAGGAGTGGAATTCCCTGGCGGAGTCTATTCTTCTGATAGCTATATCCTAGGGGTCTTTAAGTCAAGAGTGAATAGGTTTTTTCTAGGCAAATGTGCTCCATTGTCGGCCACATCATCGCTTATCATTAGGTGAGATAGTGGTCAAACGCAAGCCTATCCATAATAATAAAAAAAAATTAAAAAAAGCTTTGGTAAAGGCGAAGTCTAAATGACGGGTTACGAAAGGTGTTTGTTTGTTTTATCCAGCCAAAGAAATGATAAAATTAATCAGATTAGAAGCAAAATTCAAATTTTGCTTTTTGTATTTTACTTTTATAATTTTAAAATTGTAATATCCGTAACCGGAACTATCCGAAAGTAACAGATAATCCAAAATAATTTCATATTCGTAACTTATTCAAAACTAGTTTAATATTATTGTTATATCCACATTCAGATCCAAAATGACATATGTGTAACATCCCTGATGTTTACTATGAATATTTTCTTCAGTTTAGTTTATACCAGCTAGGCTAGCTAAACAGTAACTCTTTCCTGACTAATGCACTTGATAGGCCTTTGTAATGTCCTTGGCATGCCCCTGAACTCTTCATTTCTCTTCTTCAGGTACAGAAGGCATATCAAAGTGCTATGTCTTCAAAGGCACCAAGGACTTGTCAGCTAAACAGATTCAAGAACAATTGGGGATCGGACGCGTCAACGCACCGAATCCACAGCAAAGAGTCGGCGCACCCGCACCACAGCCACCGGCACACCGCTTCCTGCAACCTGTCAAGACATGTGACATGGCTCTAACTGATCTACTAGGAGAATTAGGACGGGATCCATGGCCACTAGGCGTTGGAAAGAGACCATTACGCAGCAGCGGTGTTGCTCTCTCTTTAGCTGTTGGTCTTTTGGAAGTGACCTACCCCAACACTGGAGGGAGGATCATGCTGTTCCTCGGTGGACCTTGCTCTCAAGGGCCAGGTCAGGTGGTCAATGATGAACTGAAGCAGCCTATCCGATCCCACCACGACATTCATAAGGACAATGCCAAATACATGAAGAAGGGTATCAAGCACTACGAAGCGCTGTCACTGAGGGCGGCGACGAACGGCCATTCGATTGACATTTACTCGTGTGCGCTGGATCAGACTGGACTTTTGGAGATGAAGCAGTGTTGTAATTCTACTGGGTGAGTTACACTTGCATAATTATGTTTGAGACAATGATGTTTATCTGCTTACTCCTGTTAAATCACGTAATGGATTTTAATGTGTTTTTCACCAACAAAGAGCAATAAACGAGGAAGGGTTTTTGTATAATAATAATTATGTATGTCATTTGCACCCGCGCGAAGCCGCGGTGGGGATGGAGCTCGCCGAATCATGATCGCCGCGACCCACGTACAATAGTCCATGATCATAGATTGAGTGTGGAAACCAAATTCCAATAGATATGTAGGTATATACTAGCTTTCACCAGCGGTTTCGCTCACGTGAAAGTAGGTTTCTCCATACAAATTTTGTACTCCCGTTTCATAAACTCGGGGCTTGAATTTTGGAAAATCCTGTCTTTATCTTGGTATACATCATAAATGTAATCTCCGTGCAATATTTTAGCTTTTTAGGTCCAAGGGTCCCTTATCTACCTACGTACCTACCTACTAAACCTTATTTAATAATAATAGTGGTAGATACTTTATGTCGGACTTTTCTAGAACTTGCCAGGCCTCGGTACGTGCTTCCATTCTAGAAGGTTCGTTCAGCAACGCGATTTAATTATTTGATCCAACTCTTGATGTCATGGAAGATATGGCGTATTCAAGTTTCACGGCGTAACAACACAGATAAAAGCTACACCACTTATGATCTCTATTTGTTTCTCAGAGGCCACATGGTGATGGGAGACTCGTTCAATTCCTCGCTGTTCAAGCAGACATTCCAGAGAGTCTTCGCCAAGGACCAGAGAGGCGACTACAAGATGGCATTTAATGGCACACTGGAGGTCAAATGTAGTAGGGAACTTAAAAGTAAGTTATAATTTTTTAGTAGCAACATACTGTATTTCAAATTTCCAGTAGACAATAACCTTATTTCATCATTTTTATAATCGCGTATGTAAGGAATTGATGTGAAAATATAAGTGTAACTGGACCTATTCAACCAAAGACAGACTCAATCATGCAAGGCAGTTTTGGTCATAAAATGTGGGAGCAAGAAGATACAAAGTTTTTGAAAGCCTGTTCTAAACAGAACCGTCCTGCTTACACTTTGACCACTAACGTCTTTTGACCATTTTATCGCAGTTACAATTTAACTTCTAATCATGCCATCTGACATGTCTGTATTTATAAGTGACAAAAAAGGAGGAAATCAATACTTCGTCACACTAATATTATAAAGGCAAAAGTTTGTGTGTATGTGTGTTTAATACTCCTTTACGCTTAAACCACTGAACGGATTTCTATAAAATTTAACACACTGGTAGAACATATCTGGATCAGCAAACACATTGTATCCCATGGTTGTGATTAATCACAAGCAGAAGCAAGTTCTTTCATAAAGCTAGAACTACATTAGACCGACGCACACGTGGACCACGCCTGATTTGTGCGTCGTGTGGCGTGGATCTAGTGTATTTCTACAAGTCTAGTTTTGCCCAGATCTGCGTACGTGTTTACCAACTTTAAAGTTACTATAATTGATTGAATGAATAGTAACTCTAAATTCAACTTAATAAATAGATTCGGTTGACATTTGTTAAACTGGAATAGTCAAGAACAAGTAACTAAGGATTTAAAAATAAAACAGCCATTATATTCTGATATTTTTAACAGTATCCGGTGCGATCGGCTCGTGCGTGTCGCTGAATGTGAAGGGGCCCTGCGTGTCCGACCAGGAGGTGGGCATGGGGAACACGTGCCAGTGGAAGATGTGCACATTTACTCCTAGCACTACTATGGCGATATTCTTTGAGGTAGGTGATTTTTAGAAGCAACCAGTAAAATTTCTCAATAAGATGACTACGAGGAGCCACGGAAAGATTTTTTGAAAGAGTTACCTTGGCTCAACGTGTGATGTCACACGACCCTTGTGGTGAAATAATAATACATTATTTATTGCCCAAAGAAAAAGAAAATACATGAAATGTTACATATAAGTTTGTGTTCGTTTTTACATATTTTGTGAATAATGCCCCACATGCTAGGAAAGTCCTGTGAGACAACCATTCGTCCATTATTACAATTAACAGAATTCAATGAACCAATCATGTTACAATAACAATAATTTATGTATGTGTGAGCTTGCATGCTTGAGTAGTTTGTGTGAGAGGGAGAGTGATGTTATGATTGTGATGTGTGTGTGTTTACCAGTGCTTCTGTCTCGTCATAATCTAGGGTTACATACATTTGGATGTATTTTGAAATAAAAAAACACATTGCCAATAAAACACAACACAAGCTATTTTTACGTAAAATAACTATGAATAGCGCGAGAGCTCATGTGTGACTTAGATACTTTTTGTGCATTTGAATGATTTGTCGTGCGACAATCTTATTTCGGTCGAATGACGATACTGTCTCGTGAGAGACTGCAACCGTTGTGCGTAAACTTAAATAGGTAATTTTTCGACATTTTTTTATGGATTTCGAATATGTTTTCACTGTTTTGTTAGTGTTGATTTATATTTTAATTCCATTTCGTTAAATATTATAACATCATGAATCTTCTCTACAGTTGTATGTCAATGGAACCGAAAGTGTTAAAATATGTGTTTATTCCTTGTTTGATTTACGAAGACTCATATAATATTATAACAAATAATCTTCTTCCTCTAATATTATAAAGCTGAAAAGTTTGCTTGTTTGAACGCGCTAATCTCAAGAACATACAGAGGTAGGCTATAGGCTAAGTTTCTTTGGGAAAGTTGTTTGTAATCATGAGTACAATCACGTGTTTAAGTATCGGTCACTGATAACCAGTCACCCTATATAACATCACGCTACGATAAATAGGAACGGAGCAGTAACTAAAGACGCGGGTGAAACTGCAGGGGACGGCTAGTGACTTCATAAATGTTATGAAACAAGGGTTGTTGTTGCAATCTGTATGATCTCTTCCCTTGTTTACTAAACGAATATTATGTTGTTTGTCAGGTCGTCAACCAGCATGCAGCGGTACCTCAAGGCGGTCGCGGCTGCGTTCAGTTCATCACGCAGTACCAACATTCGAGTGGACAACGCCGCGTGCGAGTCACTACTCTTGCGCGGAAGTGAGATAGATGCAATTTTACTATTTTTATTTATTTTGCCACTGTAGTGCGAAAGTGAGACAGCTATACTTTTCTCAATGGTCTAAATTCGGCTACTGCAATGCCGTCCGCTGATGCTGTCATTAGATTCCTATGCGAACAGGTAACACTGGCAGCTAAGGCCAGTCTCAAATGACGGTGCCCTTTCGCGTGCACCAGCCCTACTCAGCTCAACCATTTTCAAGGGAACTGAATAACCCATTATCACATGCCACCATCAGCGAGACATTGAGTGAGCATGATAAACTCTCAACTGCTGTGCTCGTTTATATCAAACAAGTTGTAACCTAATAAAAATGCTCCGTGGTACTTAACATACATAACATTTGAAAAAAGTGTTTCTGCCCTATACGATTATATTGTTTCCAAATACAAAAAGCAATAAATTATTACAAGCTCCATTGTTATAAACAAATAAAATATAAACCATTTCGAAAACAACAACACAAATAGGGCTATAGCATCTCTTCCATATTTATAAAAAAACTAGCGACCTGCCCCGGTTTCGCACGGGTTCAATAACGTAGTAATGAAGAACCGCTCGACCGATTTTGTGCAAACTTCACATAAACCATCTACTAAATAGTCCGAACAAAGCCTAAACATTTGGTTTGGATAGGTGAGCTCGTTCTTGAGTTATAAAATTACAACGAAAAGTGGCATTGATTTTTATATAAATATATATGTATTTACTAATGCTGTATCATAAAAATTTCATGAGAATCGGGAAAGCCTTTTCGGAGGAGTTTAACCACAAACACCGCGACACGAGAATTTTATATATTAGATAAAAAATAAAAATAATTAGTAAGCAAAAATGGTGGCTGTGGAGCAGGACCGACATCGACAGGAAGAAGAATATTCTAAATGTATCTTCCCTTACTACAAACGTGTCCATGTTCGTTCAGTTGGGGCGACGCTGCAGTAAGCCTGCACCACATATCGGCGGGTTTCGACCAGGAGGCGGCCGCCGTAGTCATGGCGCGTCTCGTGGTCTACCGCGCGGAGTTAGAGGATGGACCTGATGTGCTGCGCTGGCTTGACAGGATGCTCATCAGACTGGTATGTACTTGACTTTGATCACTAGTAAGCACTTTATATGTATAATCATAGTGATCAAATTCCAGTAAAAAAAGAAGAAAAAATATTGTGTCTAAATAATGAAAAAAAAATTAAAATCTTTGAAACTACTAGAGTTGAAGGGATGAAATAAAATACAAAATGATGAATTTAACCAGCTATAAAACAAGTTTACAAACCCTCATATATATATTTTTGAATAATTTTCGTTTTTAGGGAGTTAAAAAATGACCAACTTTAACATTATTTTTTCTCACAAACGAAGTAAAATGCGCACATGGGAGTTTCACCCTTTTATTTGAAATATGAAACACCATATACTCATGGCATTAAGTTAGTCATATCCGATTTTGAGGGTTTCTAAAACTCTGTGCGCCGTACGTCTAATGATATTTTTCTTAATAAATTATTAGCGACCCGCCTCAACATCGTTCGGGTGTTGGATATCTTTGAAATTCTCGGCCTTTTTCTATAATAATATACACGTAAACCTTCCTCATAAATAATATATATTTATGTATATGTAGGTTCATATTATATTAAATATTTATGTATGTTTATTTTTTATATATATAAATTTGATCCCTTGTTTTCATATTAATCTTTTTTTTTATGCACCTACCTTGTTTTCTCTTCACTACCCTTGGTTGACTGGTAGAGAATGCCTAAGGCATTAAGTCCGCCTTTGTACCTTTGTGTTGCATGAAGTTTTAATAAATAAATAAAAAACTGTGTTTGTTGATAAAAATCGCATGAAAATCCGTTCAGTAGTTTCAGAGTTTATCAAATTTATTCCTCAGACTGTTTTATAATATGTTATGATAACAGTTCTATCGGTATTCTTAATAAAAGTAAAAAACTCTCAATATCATAATTATTAACTAACATTTCATTTGCAGTGCCAGAAATTCGGCGAGTACGGCAAGGACGATCCGAACAGCTTCCGTCTGTCAGAGAACTTCAGCCTGTACCCGCAGTTCATGTATCATCTGCGTCGCTCGCAGTTCCTGCAGGTGTTCAACAACTCACCCGATGAGACCACCTTCTATAGGTAACGTGTCGTTAAAAACATTCTGAATAACTTTGTTAATATTTTGTTTTGATTTTGTTTTCTTTTTTTTCCCAAAAGACTCATATTTAAGAGGGTTGGAGCTAGGTATTTTGCAAAAAAGTCATACATTATGGTAAGACAAACTAAGAGGGTTGTTTCAACTGAATTTTTTATTATGATTATTTTTTTTGTGCTTTTGGGTACAATATTGACTGGTCAACACTGTCCTTATTGCAATATGGAAATATTGTAAGATCAACTATTTTTTTTAAAGAGTAAACATGGAATTTCTTGCCGGTTCTTCACCATAGGAAACAACCAATTGGAACCGGGCACTAGCTTGCACTAGCACTATGCGAAATAAAAACAGATTTTTTAAATTGAATTTTGGTGATTTTAATATTTCTATTCTGTAAAAAATAATAAATAATCCTTTTTTTTTCTAAGTTTAACGTTATTCTGTTAATTTGTAATTCTACCTACTTAGCTCTTTGAAATTGCTGTGACCAACGGGGTCCATGTGCACTTGTTTAACTGTTTTTAAGATCTTATAAAAGATATGTGATATTGCAATAAAGAATTGAATTGATTAAAAACGTATTACGGCTGCTAGTCATATTTTAATCAACGTAAAACTTGACTGTAACCCACAAAATGTAAAAAACCTACGAAAATTTGAATCTTAGTAATCCTGGCGCTTTCACCTTAAAAAAAATCGGGGGGCCTGGTAATTTGTATAGTAGGATTTCCTCGTGCAGATACCAGTCTACCACAAAAGAATAATTTGTAACTACTTATCTGGTCAGCAAATATTGTTGATTAGCCTAATCTATTAAAGATTGGGTGAAAACTTAAAGAAAATAACGGATCACCAAGAGTGTTACCTCGTTTTTCTTTCTATAGACACATGCTGATGCGCGAGGACCTGACGCAGTCCCTCATCATGATCCAGCCGATCCTGTACTCCTACAGCTTCGGCGGCCCCCCGGAGCCCGTGCTGCTGGACACCTCGTCCATACAGCCCGACCGTATCCTGCTCATGGACACTTTCTTCCAAATACTTATTTATCATGGAGAGGTAAATGTTTTGAGGTCATATGATCCAAATAATTTTTTTTTTGTGGAGGAATTGAAATAAATTTTAGCCTTATAGTACGCGGCACATAAGTTGAACTAAAATGGCGATCGTTGCTATAATTACGCGCAGCCCCCGCTGTGCCGCACTTCGATTGAGATCCGAAAATCTGTTACTGCGCATTGAAGGTCATAGTTCAACTTACGTGCCGCAAATAATATATATTTAAAAGTGATCATAACTTGACACCTTACTTGGTCATATAAAGCTCTCTAAAACCCTCCCTACCTTCAATAGACAATAGCACAATGGCGCGAACTGCGCTACCAAGACATGGCGGAGTACGAGAGCTTCGCACAGCTGCTGCGCGCGCCCATCGACGATGCGCAGGAGATCCTGCAGAGCAGGTTCCCCGTGCCGCGGTACATCGACACTGAACATGGCGGCTCACAGGTCAGAGAGAAAGAAAATCCTTTATTTAGCAATACTGAAGACAGGAACACAGTATATAAAGGAACTGGCACTTTTTCCACGACTTCGGTCACGAGAATGTTTTTATAAAAACTTAAACAATATTTGGAGGGTAGTTTTAACACCAAAACTAATAATTACTGTCTTTTGATCGTGTGTTTCAAGTTTTTTAAGCCAAGCAATAAGAATCCTTCATACAATCTTTTAAAGCCCTTGCAATTGGTCAAGTGGGGTATTTTTGAAAATCAAGTAATGACATTGTTTATAATTTATTTAGGTTAGTATCTGTGCTAACTTTCAACCTTATTGCTCGCCTACTTCATAAAAGGAAGCCTTGTGCAACATTTCATGTTCCTATAATAATCCCAGTTGTTTCGGCTGTGCTGTAATGTGCAGTTAGTCAGTTTCTCCTTTTTTTTTGTATAAATAGATACTGGAATGCAGACTGACTGGAGGTTTAAATTTTTATTACGGTGAAAGCTACGGCCCGAGCGTGGCCATGCTCTCGCTAGATGGCGCTGAACTCAACTTTTTTTAGTATATTCTGTTTTCAGTTTATGAGAGCATTAATAAGTCAAGAAAATTATATTTATTTATTTAACACTTCATGCACATAAAGGTACAGAGGCGGACTTAATGCCTTAGGCATTTTCTACCAGTCAACCTTTGGGTGATGCAGAGAAGAATAGTGGTAGGTGCAATAAAAGAGAGAGAAAAAAAAAGGGTTAATATAAAAAGATATACAAATTAATCACAGATACAATACAAGAGTTATTATATATTACATAATATATACTTAATTTAATGAACTAATTATATATAATCACAAAAAAAACAAAAATTGGTCCAAATCGACAAAAAGAGAAACATTAACGTTGTGATGATACTACTGCCAACTTCTTACGAATATGCTCGCGAACCTCAATCTTGAATCTTAATCGGTTTGTAACCATCCTGACCTCTTGGGGGAGCGCATTCTACAGAGAAATTGCCTGAACAAAGAAAGAACAGTGAAGAAAGTCAGTGCGATGAGTAGGACATAGTAGAAGACGGTTATGAGAATAGAAGACGATATTTGCTAAAATCGAACATTCTACTTTATTGAATTTTGTAAAATTATTGTCATCAAAATCCACCTGCCTTCGATTTCCTTTATTTCAGAGTCACGAGTCTAACTGTACTTAAACATTATATAGCTAGAATCATGAATAGCAGTGTGCAAAGATTGTATAGGCTGAATAATATAGGTTCTATCATACGAAAGCCGATACCTAATCAGTCAGTGTTGTATAGGACGGCGTCATTCTAACCGTTAGGTGAAGCAATTAATTTCTTCGTGGTGACTTAGGGCCTGTGCAGACCACATTTTAAACGCGCCGTTTACGCGCGTTTGTAGCGATACAGACGCGATACGCACGCGAATCAGACGCAGCCTGTAGACCTTTAAATAGGATAAAAGCGCGCCGTCGACGTACGTTTCTAAATCGCGGGCGCGTGTGCACAGGCTCTTATGGAATTACGGGAAAGCCTTAATCCATAGGTGAAATGAGAACAAAATAAATGTGTTCTAGCTACATATTTATTCTTAAAACTATAACATCAACGCTACGGTGTCTCAACACTGTGTGGACTGCTATTCTTAAGATTATTCGCGAGGATCTTCTCCAGCATGTCCGTCACTTTCTGCTGGGATTTCAGAAAGTTCGTGAAATGTATGTCGTCGTATTTCGTCCGTTTCTTTACCTTCACCAAGGGCATCTGTTGCCTCGCTGATATTTCATCGTTACTGCTGTCTGAGGGCGAATGGAAATCTTTCCAAGTACTTCTTGGCCAGTTCTCAATTCTTTCCAGCTTCTCGTGGAATTTTGTTGTTTCGTACCGTGGTTGACGACCACGGACAGAATGACTGTATGGTCCCTGATGGTCTTTTATTCTGCTTTTGTGACTTTCTCGTTCATTAAAACCAGGTCGGTTGTATCCTCTAGGGGGGTTTGAGTCCTCAGAGGTGCTCAAATCTCTTGGTCGTCCTGAATGCTCCAAGTGAGCCAATCTTCCCGGATAATGTAACTCTGGGAATCTTGACCGAACGGGTTGTTCGATATTGTGTACCTTTTCACGATACTCATGATATAGCGGTTTTTCTCTGTCCAAATACCCACCCCGATAAGAATATCGATCCCTAACTTCATGCTTTTCTGCAAATCGAACGTTTTTAGGTAAATCAGACTCATCTTCAAGTTTGTCTCTATGAGTTCTATCTTCGTTTGGGATTCCGAATTTTGCTTCGATGTGTCTCATACTTTCTCGTTCCCGTTCTTTTTTTATTGTATCTATTGTTCGTTTGGTTGTTAGAACGATGTGTTGATTCATAGGTTTTGAGGGCTTTGACATTTGAATGGGTAGTGGTGGTATCTCGTCTGAATTGGTTTGAATAGTGATGGCACCGAAATGGTAATCCTTTTTGGGTTGTGCATTTAGCGGTGGTAAGTACAGTGGGGTCTTATATTGTGAATATACCCCAGAAGGTGCTGGGACCTTTGAAGCGTAGGAGCTTGCCTTTATCGGCTTAAAGTTAGGAAGGTTTTGCATAAGATACGGGTTGAATGAAGCTTGTGCCTGTGGTTGTTTAAGTGATTGAGGAAGTATCGTCGTGCCCGTTCTTACAGCGGAAACGTTCTGCGGTATCTTACTAATCAATTTAGCGGTGTCTTTCATTGCGTTTAACTCTTTAAATATTTCCATTAGTTTTTGCATAACGTGATTAGATTGAGTAAATTCTTTCTGAAGCGACGTCGGTGGTGGTTCTGAAAATTTAAATTCGTTTTTGAGTTACGACACTTCACGGATTTGATTATACACATTTATGTTTCAAAAATTAGGTATTTACCCCTTTCAGGGTTTCAAATGCCTAAACGGAAATCTTCAGCTGTTCACCTCATCATCATCATTTCTCCCGCCTCCCCCAAGCGTCATCACAGTGTCGCGGTCACTACCTTGTGGTAGGCCTTCCAAGCCTGCGTCTTCCGGTACGTGGTTGCCACTCCAGAACCTTTCGGCCCCATCGACCATCTGTTCTACGAGCAATGCCCACTGCCACTTAAGTTTGGCAGTTCATCTACAGTTGGAGCATCTGATTCTCGAAAGTAAACCTTTACGTGGAGTTCTACAAAATAATATTGCTTACCTGTTGTAGTTATCGTAGATATGGACAGAGGAATTCCCACAGTCGTAGTAGTGATGTTTTCTCCGATATCTTTCAACACCATTCGCTTCACTTGCTCAACGATCTCTGTAATAACGTTGGCTGGTATAGCTTGAAGATCAGACACGTTCATCGAATCGACATTTTTAGGTGGTGTCAAACCCTTTACTGTAAGTTGTTCGTTTTCTTGACCATACTCGTTTAGAATTTCTTTAATTGCTTTTAATCTTTTAGAATCATTAGTTGGTTCCAATCCTTGAAACACTGGTGCCTTCTTAAATTGTTTGCCATTTAACTTTTTAGTTTCTTTTTTAATGTTGCTTTTCATCTCTGTATCCGCGGTAAATGTATCATTTTTCATTTTGAATAGTTGGTTTTTAGCAAATTTCTCTATCGCTGTTGGCTGTTGGCTGATGATAGCTTTTTTAACACTAAACGACTCGACTGCGTCAGTCTCATGTTCTTCTGATTTGTTAAATACAGTTGTCGTTCCTATTACTTGATTGTTTACACTTTCCACATTTTTTTTCTGTTTTGAGTATTTTATTGATGGTAGCATATCTCGAAACCGTGATCCTGTATGATCCAAATTAAGATTTTGATGAACTTTAGATTTCTTTATGTCTGTAAATCTAACTTCAGGTTCAGGCTTATTAGTGACTATTGTTTCAGCTTTAATTGTTGCGTTTGTTGATTGATCATTGCTCATCATAACGTTATGAGAATTACTGTTGTTTGCATCATTCATATTTTGAAAAAGATTAAACAGTTTGAAAAATTTAGTTTTGTCTTGTTTTTCATCGCTTTTATTGATAGTTTTAGATTCAAATTCGCTGTCAGGTATAATAAAACCATTATTGAAAAGATCATTCTTCATTCTGAGAAGCCGTTGAAGGATTCCTTTTGCATTACTCCTTTCAACTGGTTTTGATTTTCTGATCTTCGGCTCGGATTGACGGGATGGTGTATCGTGTATCATTTTCATCAGTTGAGTATCAAACGATACTTTGGATGTCTTACTTTTATCTTCGTCTACCATAGAATTGTAAATAGCTTTATCAGAGTGTGACTTATCTTGTGTAGCATTTATTTTGTTTATATCATTACCTTGCTCATGATCTACTACAGGTTTTTCTTCGACTACAGGTTTATTTGATACCTCCCAATATTTTGTTGGTATATAAGTTGAAAATACTTTTTTTGTGGAAACACTTTCAGTTGTAGTAGGAATAGTTTGACTTGCTAGGTATTCTGCCAAAATTCTGCTGATGTATTCCATTTCTCTTGAGTGGACATATCCATCATTTTGAGTATCTGTTTGTGCTGTTTCTGTACCGTTTTTCACTCTGTGATTACTTACATGTACTATCTTACTAACGGGAGCCACTAATGTTGTTGTTGCAACTGTTGTAGTTTGGTGAGTGAGCTTAGTCCAAAAGTTCATCACGCTCTCTACATCCGGCTGGTTCTGAATATTGTACTCTATTTTTATTATAGCCTTATTTACTTCATTTGTTACATTTTCCAAATCTGCACCTTTTTGGGCATTAAAATGGAGTTCTTCAAAATGATTTTTTGTGTCATTGCTGTTGAATTGTATGACTGTTTTATCTTCAAAATTTGCTGCCAATAGCATCCCAATTTTTGGATATATCCCAATAGTGACATCATTTCCAAGACCTAAAATTATTTGCTTTTTATTACATTGATAGATTTATACCATTTTGCGAACTACGTTTATTTGAGAAACTCACGTTCATTAGTAGCTGATGTTCTCAATGCTTCTCTTTGCACTTCAGTTGTCATTTGGTTTAACAAACATTGTTGGCGCCGTTGTCTAAATAGGAACTTGGATTTAAAAGTTTGCAATTTAGATTGATTTTAATAATTGGTTTTCTAAATTATATATATGTATTTGTAAAAATCTATAAACATAAATTATATGTTTGTAGGTTTCAAAGAGAAAATTAGAATGTTACTACAACTAGCCAGGTGCAGTACACCTAATTGCGCATTGTGGCGCATTCTTGATAATGTAACAATAAAACTCACTCATTGTTCAAATCACCGATGTTTACATTGTATCGGCTCAGCTTCTCCAAAGTACTGGCATCCAGATCCTCCTTTTGTAGTCCACTCCACAACAACATGCATATTACATCTGAAAACTATCACATTTTAATGGCACACCTTTTAACAAACAACTCGCGGTTATGTTACATAAGAGACGTTATCACGCGATCTATGGGTTAGTGTTATAAACTTAGTGTTTAATTGAGTGTTATTGGAACCTTTTATCTGGACTAAACGCTGTGGACCCTGACCGTGGGCGCGTACGATTATTTCACGTGTGAACGTACATGATATTGCTACGGCAGTCAGTATAGTTCGGCACCACATTTCGTTATCGCTGTTAACACTTCAACGTTTACATTGTTTTGGCTACAATTTGTAGAACGGCGGAAAAGAATGGGCGGCTGGTTGTCCGCGCTATCTGAGATATGCAGAGCGTGTATTGCAGGTGGCGACGCCGTGTTACTTAACTTCGGAAATAAGAAATTTGAGCATACGTATGAATGTGTTACGAATACGAAAAATCATTACAGTAACTGCGATAATATTTTTTTACGGTTACAAAATGTGCTGATAAAAAATGCACTATAATAAAATTTATTAGTCTAAAATCCTATACGACCTATAGTGCTCTTACCAATATTTTCAGGGGCTGAAAACATAGCAAAAGTGTTAATAACTTGTGTTTTTCTGTTCCAGGCCCGGTTCCTCCTGTCGAAGGTCAACCCTTCGCAGACACATAACAACATGTACGCGTACGGAGGGGTGAGTAGTACAAGCTTTTGCAAACTTAGATGTCACATTCACATTAATCCGTACAGTTCTGCCTTTGAAAACTTTGACCGTACTTCGAACCTTCAGTCGTCGTGTTTTATTGCCTCGGCGCCTTTCTGGTGGCTGCTGCTGTTAAATGTGGTTTTCAGGAGTTGTAATGGTTGGTGATAGGGTGGCGGGCTTGTCCCATAAAAAATATACAACTTGTAACAGCAATAATGCACAGCTTTAGGCCGCTTGTACACGTTAAGGAAAGTCGTCGGGCCTATGCAAGAAATCTTGTCGTTTCTACACACGAACTGTGTACACTGCTTCGGCGCTGACCAAGAAAAAAATCTTGTCTACTTTGACACGATGCGTGAAGTTGCTATGCTGTGGTAGGGGGGGCGGGGTAGGTGAGGGGGTGCCACACGAAATTTTCATGCCTAGATCCGACAAAATTCTTATTGTGTACATGAGAAATAGTTCCTATCTGTAGCAGGTACGGCGAAATTTCTAAACGTGTACAAGCATTTTACACCCCAATTAAAAATTTAGTTACAATAATAATTTAAAAACTGAAATTTTACTCATATGCGATTAGTAAGTGTTTTTTTTTTTAAGAAATTAGTTTCCTTAAGTTACGCAAACAATATGGGCCTCGACGCACTGCATTAGTAGCGCATTGGTATTGGTATCTACGCACGCACATACAGTGACCTCAGCAATGAAGACTCAGCAAGAATTGTATCTTAGAATTATATATAAAAAAAAAAACGATTTTAGCCGATTCTAAATATATTACTTTCAGAATGTGCGTTTACTATGTTACATGTTGTAGCACCATGTATATTATGTACATGATATTGGCAAAACTAACGTGTCAACGTGCGCGTATAATTTGTTGGTAAAGATAGCCCAGATCGACAGAGTTCAAAAGTGGTCAACGTTTTCAAAAGGCGATTGTACAAGTAAATTAAAACTATTAATTTGTTGTTGTACCGTATTGTAAATGCATGGCGTCCAGCCTTGTACTATAATGCAAAAGTTTTGTAGTCATTCAAAATTTGCATGGTGTGACCAGATACCATCGGAGCATGGTGTGAATTTGATTTTGTTTCTTTTTTGTTCCATTATTGTTTTGGCGATATCCAGGCGATGCCGATTCCATCAGCGGTAGTGACTTTTCTTTTTTATTATTGGTGTTGGCCTCTAATTCTGCAGTTTTGCCTTTGCGAGCATTTGTTTCTAATTCTACGCACGGTCACTAGAAATATTTTAAAATAACAATCACTTTCGTTTTATAGTTTTGTAATTTAAAATTTTCTCCCATAGGTGTAAGTGTAATTAAATGTATTGTTTTAAAATATTTAGACTGGTGATCGTCATATCTGCTTAAGCGCTTCTTTTGCAGATTTTTTAGTCATAAAAATTCAATTGTGTAATTTACTAAATGCTTTAAAAACACTAACACCACGCTTAAAATGCCTTAAGTATTGTTTTTTTTCATTATTTTAATAATGATAATTTAGAAGACGAAAGGAAATTATTCCCTTTTCCTTTTGCTGTTGATTTTTGGTGTCTGTTTAACAACACATTCTTCGTCCTCAATTCTGGTAAATAGAGCCACGTGTGTGGCACAAGGGAGCAAGAAGAGCATCTAAATTAGATTTTAGTTATGTTTGACACACTTCAAATTCTAAAGCAAAAACCATAAGGGGTCCGGTAGACCGAAATGGATTGATATAATGGATCCATGCACTGTTGTCAAATAATTGTGTTAAAGCTGCATGTAGTGTT
Organism: Mythimna vitellina; assembly: GCA_949316375.1. NCBI lineage: Eukaryota > Metazoa > Arthropoda > Insecta > Lepidoptera > Noctuidae > Mythimna > Mythimna vitellina. The sequence goes on along the minus strand of OX438703.1, from coordinate 5,877,378 downwards.
GTCATTAAAAACAATGTCTGTAGTCCCGTTCAAACGGCAATAATCCGAGTGATATTTAACTGTCATTTCATCAGTTTCAAACAATATTTATTTCAATAGTCTATTATTTTCGTTAAGAAAATAGTGACTCATCGGTGCAACTGCAAAGTCTTTACTTTCTTTAATTTCGTTATTTTTATCCCAGTATGCCTTTGCACACTGGGGTAAAATTAAACCGTTAATATAAAAGCATTTCTTTATGTCACAGTATCTTCAAATATTAATATTAAGATTTTGATTTAAAATTAAACCATAATCGACAGAATTTTCACTTTTATTTTTACAAATACGCGAGGTATTCATTTTTAAAATTGACAAAAGACGCGTCCGTGCTGTGTGAAGGATACATCAATTAGTCAATGTGAACATAGCTTCTAATTTACTATAATCTGATTGGTCAAGTAGTGTAACTAAGCTTAATGACAACGATGAGTCACTATTTTCTTAACGCGGATAACATCAAATAACTCATCCCGCTCTAGGTGGAGCGAGAGGGGGAGTGTCAGACTTTTCCAGACTAAAACCTTGAGTTGCTCTTCGGGTTCCAGTGTCCGGATAACTCGACCACAGATCCCTGATCATGGCCTGCCAGTTCAATTCGAATATAGCTATGGATATTTGAAGTGTGTTCTAAACATAGATTTCAACTTGAATTCTATTCTCATCTTGGTGGTGGCAATTGTCCATACAGTTCAAATTGCTTATACAACCTTGATATTTTCACAGGACGGTGGCGCTCCCGTGCTGACAGACGACGTGTCATTACAAGTCTTCATGGAACATCTCAAGAAGCTAGCTGTGTCTTCAACTGCTTAGGAAAGCAATATGGAATTGCACTATTTTCAGAACTGACTGCTATTCATTTTTAACCCTATTACCTGACTAATGGGACAAAATAATTATCTTGGTTCTTTTGGGAGTCGGCCAGACTCAAAGGTATCCTATGTAGATTTTTAATATTGCAGCTACCACTTTTTGTATCTGCAGCACACAATTGTCGACTGAACTGACTAGAAAATGGGTAATGCATTAATTCCGTAATACATTTATTGTGCGTACAGCTAAGAAGTGGAATTCTCTGCCGGAGTTCTTTTTTCCTGATAGCTACAACCTAGGGTTCTTTAAGTCAAGAGTGAGTAGGTTACTTCTAGGCAAGCATGCTCCATCGTCGGCCACATCATCGCTTACCTTCTGGTGAGATAGTGGTCAAGCGTGAGCCTATCCATAGTAATAAAATAAAGCCTCCTCTGTATTTTTGTGTGCCTTACCTTGACTTTTGACCGCCACGTCAAAAAAGCAAAAGCATGTTCTAGGCATCAACACGGCAATTCGGCGATTTTATCCTTTAATAACACTAATAAGAAAAACAATACTTTCATATTAGATTTTGGCGTGCTGGACACATTTTACTTTGTCATGTATACGTGACTGTGGCGGTCAATAGGTTAAATAATTAAATGGGTCTGCAATATCTCGAAATGTTTTTGTGTATGTTACATAACATTAAGCCTGTAGTCCCTAAGGGATGTGCAAAGGAATGTAGGACGTCACGTACCCCACATACGCCAGCTAAGGAGTGGAATTTCCTGCCAGAGTGGGTTTTCTGATAGCTACAATCTAGGGGTCTTTCAGTCTAGAGTGAATAGGTTACTTGTAAACACGCGAGCTCCACCATCAGCTATATCATCACTTACCATCACGTGAGATAGTTAGTAGTCAAGCGTGAAACAATAATAATAAAAAATCGCTTGAGAACAAATTACTTAGAAACATACTTAGCATACGCAACGCTGTCACACGCGTCCCACGTAAGTCTTCTAGATGTAATAATGCGTGGCATACGTGGGTACAGTTTTTTAACGATATTCCTAGTAAAATTCTGATAGGATATTCTTATAAAATAACTTGGCTGACGTTAACATTATTATTTTCACGATCACAGTATTATATCATGGAGATCGCTGGTTTCAGCCATGTTTTATCATCTTTGCTTGGGTTTATTTTACAGTTTGTACTGGACTTGTGTATCTTATGATTTAGTATATAATCTTATTCATTATTATTTTTAAACAATGTAGATATACACAGGTGTAGTGCTTGTAGTATCAGTTCTGAATTTATGTATCGCATGTGGTGTTTCAAATTGTTTTCAAAATTAAGTTAAAAATAATTTTCTACAATACAATGTAAATTATATGAAATTAAAAATGTTTATGAAATACTGAGTATATTTGTTTTATAATCCTTTGCAACCATAAATTATGCTGCTATTTAGGGTTTTATTATTTATTTATTTATGTACACACAAACACTTAAAAATGAAAAGAACAGACCAGACTAGTTTCTTCTAGTGTCCGACCGAAACAAATTTTTACGACCGAAACCGAATTTCGGCAACAGTCTCAGTTTCGGCCGAAACCGAAACTTCCTTACAAGGATCATGTTTTGAGGGAAAAATAAAGAAGACGTTACTATAATTATTCAGTGGGTGCTCGGGGGCTCGAGCAACCATGAGAAATAAACAGTGGGTGCTGAGCACTCCTGAGAATAGATATCAAGAAACAGATCAGTAATTGTCGTTTTTTCATTACCCGACCAACAATTTAGCGCAGTGGTTTAAAGCGCCGGTTGAGATAGATGCAAAGGTTGCGGGTTCGATTCCCGCACCAACACAAATGTTTGTTGATGAAACAGATATTGTGTTGGGTTTTTGTGGTACCTTCGTTGTTCCGCAAGTAGGACATTTATTTATTTGTCGGTCGATCACTGTGCATTTCTCTTGTCACACTTCGCTACTTTTTCGAGTCATCAAATGAGTATGAGCACCCATGAGGTTTTCTAATAGCTGGCACCCCTGTTTACAGGACACAAAATATAGATGCGTGTTTGATATCCGAAAAACACTTTACATATAACTTGCTCCACCGTATTATTTTTTGAGGTGGGAAATCATTTAATGACTTCTCTCACGAGACGGCGTTTCAGAATTACTAAAACTACATCTATGTTCCTTCTTTGCCTTTTGCGTTCCAGGACTACGGGTTTCTCTGTCGGAAGTTAACTCATAGCCTCAGTAGGCTTCGACCCTGCTATGCCCCTAAGATTTTGCGCGCGTGGAACACTACACGCCGTCTACGACTCGAGCTCTGTCTTTATTGGATGGGGGCGGACACTTTGCCATAGGGTTTTTTTTTCGGTGAGAAAATTATCCAATGAAGCCCCCGCACTTGGGCGGAGTGTGAGATCGTGTCAAACTTTTACTGATTAAAAACCCACTACTGTTCCTTGTTTGCGTTCGTTCTAGGGCTCCGGGGTTCTCATTCTCTCAGTAGGCTTCGACCTTGTTGGGCCCCTACGGTTTTGCTGACATCTCCTTGAGGCGCGTGTGGAACACTACGCGGCGAACTCTGCAACTTTGCCAGAGGGGTAGCGCAGACAAAACCAAGAACTTCTTACTAATATAGTACAAAATAAAATAATAACACAACGTTTTGTACAAAAAATATTTATTCCTAATTTCTAGACACCAACTTGCAACACTAAATACATATAACTTTTAAATCAAAACATAATTAACCTACATTCACGTAAAATAAATAGAACTTTTATACATATAGCTCTGTCGAGCAAAAAAAAAAAAAAGTAGGAATAACATAATTTATTCAAATAGGTGACAAATTCATAATTTAATCCAAGTAACAATTAACTAAAAAATTGGTAATATATAATATACATCACGTTATACTCTGTTTTGGTGTTAATAATAATAAATCCTTATTCTCAGGCTACTAAGGTTCATAATGGGTATTAAGAAAAAACTAGCATTAACAACTACGCCCTCTACACTTCTGTGGCTATTTCAGGACCGTATCTAAATAACAATTTTCAAAAATACCCTTCTACTATTGGTCGTAAATACGACTATCTTTGAACGTCTATGTATGTGCAGTTTTCAAGTCTATTCATAGTTCATTAAATGCGAAACACTATAGTAAGAACAGTTCTATCTACTTTTCTAGATAAACCGTTATATACTATGTTACCTAACTCCCTTATTCATATAAAATTGACACTCCTATTGCTAAGATTCATTATGTTATTATAATTATATGACATGTAGTCGACAAATATTAACAATACTCCACTAGCAACCAACTACTATTGAATTCATTATAGAAGTACGTACTTCGCACATCCGCGTACATCGAAGGACTGGAACAATTTGTCTGCTGCGGTCTTCCCGTCCAACTATAATTTAGGTGTCTTCAAGGCTAGAGTGAATAGGCTCTTAATAAGCTAGTGCGCCTGGTGAGGCGCACCATCAATGATTGCATCTCTGCTTACCATCAGGTGGGATCGCAGTCAGGCACTGGTTTATATCAATCAAAAGAAAAAAAGTACGTACTTATACAAAAAAATATACGAAAATCCTAATAATAAGCACTATTTGTATGCCATGTTTCTCATGTAAGTAACTGTAGTCTTATGAGAATAAATTTATTAAAACACACAAATTATATGTGTAATCGTTAAAGTTTAGAGAAGAATTACAACTTGTTTTTCCACACACTATATAGGTTTACACAACTCTATACTAAATTAATCGAAAAGCTACCTTACCTAGCAGGTCAACTAAGGAACTTCTAATGAATAAGGGAGTCTTATAGGAATTGGGATGATAATCACCTAAAAAAATAAAATAAAAAGGTCATGCGGTCATAAGGTTTCTGGTTTTACTTCTAATCCTAGAATAATTTCCAATTGCTTATATCGTTAATTACAAACATCGCTATTTTATCACAAATCATTGTCAGTATCCAATCATGTGGAAGCACAAGAAATAAAAGACCATCACATTTGCTGACATGCCGAAAACAATTTATCATCTTGGCTTCAATTCAATAATAATAATAATCCACAATTTTCATACAACGCCATCTAGTCCCAAACTAAGCAGAGCTTGTGCTATGAGTACTAGACAACTGATAAACATCCATATTTCTAAATACATATAAATTACACCCTGATACAGAACAAATAATCGTGCTCTATTGTAGCTTCATGATCTGTAGTAAGTTCACAATCTACTTATTATTATAATTTCGGTTATTTTGGTACCAAAAGTAAGCCCACTGATTTTTTTATTCAATGCTACCCACATTATTGTGATGTAACAAATACATAAATATCACATAATTTCCCCTAAATCAATCCTTTATCTAACAAAAAACCAAATAATTTTCTGCACAAAACAATCTCTTAAAAAACTAAACTAAAACTGTAAAACGCTTAACTAATCACTCATACACATATGAAGCATTGTTTATACATTTATATCATCATTTTTTGTTGAACAGCCCATACATGAGTAGGGCCAGCAAAAACATTAGTATGTACTTAATGTAATCGGTTCAGGAGTGCGGAGGTCAGTTGAGGAAGCGGATGGACATCTTCTGCTCCACATCTGTCCGCTCCAGGGCGTGGCAGAACTCCTCGAAGCAGATCATCTGGTCGTTGTTGGTGTCGGCTTCCAGGATGGTGCGTTCGGCGATGCTTGTCAGTTGCTCTTCACTAAAATTAATACAGCATACTTTAATAGATTCTGGCTAATCATAATGATTCAGAACGACTGAATACCTCTTTTTTACGCGGGCAATCGTAACTTCTAACGCTCTGGGGGGAACGAGAGGGAGTTTCAGACTTCTGACTGAAATTCAGTGTTCCCGCAGTTGCCCTTGCTGCCTTGGCAGGCGTCGGTCCTACATGATCCCCTAAATTTTGCCGACATCTATTTGAGGCGCGCGTGGTACACAAGGCACCGATTTGGGTTTGATACTTACGGAACGGTGAGCTACCCAGTGCCCATGGCTAGCTGTCTGTAAACTCGTGGCTGAATACCTCCAGAGGTATGAATGAATTCACAGACGACTCCTTCTACTCATCTCTGGTCGAAATTATTTGGGGAATTACTATATATATATATATATATGCTTTTAACAAGTATAGCAGACCCTTATTTATATAGACGCGGAGTCCAGATATAGAAAAATTCAATGTCGAAAAATGTACAAGGTAATCTGCGCGGTCTCCGCGTTTGCTATGTTTGAAAGTTTCTACTCCCGCCTCAAGGCAGACCACATCATTTTTTTTGCGTTGTGTAATCATTATACATCCCTATTTTTTAATTAGTACAAAAAAAATGGGGCTCTATCCGTACCCGTTACTGATCATATTTGTGTTGTCAAAAGTAAAAAAAAACGAAATTCCGAAATTGCCCATGAAAATTTGTCATAATTGGTAAATTCATAATTGAATCATTCAAAACAATTGCTAGTAGAAAATACTACGCGCAGTGTTTTTCCATTTTGATCGCCATTCATTCATTCATAATCAATACAATATTTGCCCGTACAATATTTCCGCAAATTGAGTGAAATTTTGGGATATAAACAAACTGATATCCTATTCTGCATGAAGCGAGAGAGAAGTGTTAAACTGTTACTGATTAACACCCACTTGTATTCCTTTAGTTTTCCTTTGGTCACGGTAACTTTTTCGAACAATCCTTCAAGTCTCGTAGACTGAACATCTATGAAAATTTATCTTTATAATTGTATATCTTTATACAAAAAGGAGAAACTGACCGACTGACATATCAACGCATAGCCAAAAATACTGGGACTATGAATGTGAAATTTTGCGGGTTCTTTTTTCTGACGTAGGCGAGGACTAAGACAGGATTTTCCAAAATTGACCCCCTAAGGGGATGAAATTGGCGTCCAAATTTGTATGAAGAAACCTTCTTTTAGCTAGTCTATACAAGATGCGAAATATTTGGACATAAAAACTTATATGCTTGTCTGTAGTTTTGTGTTTCATCCATTAATCTCAATAAGTTGTCGTTTACCCGCCATGTATGTGTCATCAGGTCACGGCCTATTCGATAAGGTCACACGTGACTACTAATGGCTCTGTATTTTCTAGCTATTGTATAAAATGTCGCATATTGATATCATGCAATGACAATAAAAGTCACACTTTTATTGTCAATTACATAAGGTTTAATTTGCAATTTTATTAATATACATCGGGGAATGCGAATAGGGAATTAACTCATTTTTATTATTTATATCAAAAAGTAAATTTACCGAAACTTTTTCAAATATGTATACTATTACTTTTTCAAAACTATGTACAGTCAACTGGGGTGAATAGAAACCAAAATTTCAAAGGGTATTTTTACGGTATTTGAATATTTTTTGCAGCATTTTACTATATCAATTTATTAATGAATTGTTATTCTAAAAGTCAATATTTTGTTAGAAGCCGATAATATAGTATCAAAGTGAAAAACTAAACCAAAGTTTTGTTTCTATTCACCCCGTTTTACGGTATGCGTTAGAAACCGTAAAAAATTTGGTGGAAGGGGAAACTGTCAAAATGTCACCGTCATTCGGTCACGGGTGTAAAAAAGAGATAGCGAGATGTAAGCTCATTCTCATACCAATATTTGAAATGTTAATTACTGCTTTATTTACAAACAAATTGTAATGCTGTTTTCGGAAAAAGACTTCTTTTATTTGTTACTAGCTTTTGCCCGCGGCTTCGCTCTCGTCAACCGAATATTATAATTTACTCAACCTCACTCTACCCTACTCGATAAAAAGTCCTATCCTATGTCCGTCTCTTGGTTCTAAGCTCCCCACTAATTTTCAGCCAAATCGGTTCAGCCGTTCTTGAGTTATAAATAGTGAAACTAACAAGACTTTCTTTTATGTATATAGATTTAGTATAAAATATTGCACAAAAATAAACATAGCAAAGTACCTACACAATAATATTAAAATGTATACGCGTGAAGATTTAAAGTACTTTTATTATGTAATAAACTGTTTACAACCGATTTCAAAATGTTGCGACTACAATAAGTCACACTTCCCTAGGTACCCCTTATCTTAATCTAAACACGTTATAATCTGATTATGTGAAGCAATGAAATATGACTTGTTGTAAATCTAGCTAGAGTAACTAAAATTTTATCATTGCCAGAGGATTAACATTTAATATAACTTAAGATTTTATGTTAAATTAAAGAATGCACTCATTATTTCCCTCCCTACCAAAATAAGACAGTCTTTTTCATTTCTTATGCACCATCTTCATTGAAATACATTAGCTTTTTATTTTGTTCTAATACGGGACTACGACGACGCGCGATGTGGACCAACAACCTGGTGAGGGTCGCGGAAATCCGATTGGATGCGAGACGCATACGACCGGTCGTTATGGCGACACTTGGGACAGCGGACATCTTCCGTCTTTATTTTAAATAAATAAATAAAATGATGATGGGAGCAATATTAAGACAATGAAATGGTATTTGCTAAAATCGGATATTCCGCATTAATGACCTTATTCAAATTTATTACCTCAAAAAACCCATCTAATCCTGACTGATCATGTCTATATCTATAATACACTATACTTAAAAAATAGAGTCATAACTCTAACATGAATAGTCAAGCGAGAACTACACTAGACCGACGCACGCGTCACAGTATATAGATACTGTGCACGCGTGGACCACGCCTGATTTGTATTTGTACGTAGCGGCGGCGCGTCGCGTGGCGTGGATCTAATGTAGCTCTAATGTAGATCTAATGGAGATTCCCCAGATCGGCGTATGTGGCTCACGTGTGCGCAATTTAGTTCTACCTTCAGAGTTAGGTGGATTTTGAGGCAATATACCGAGAACTTCGGCGCGTAGCGTTCACCTTAACCAACAACAGTCCGAATTGGAGGCACATAAACATAGGTAATCTACAATGTGTTTTAAATAAGAATAGGAAGGTCATTGACCTTGATCTGTCAAATGTTGATTGAAAAAACAAAATTAAAAATTTAAAAAACCCCCGAAACAAAAAGAAGGTAAAAAATAAGTTAATAAATTACTCTTTCAGCCTTTTAACTTCATTAAAAGAATTTATAAATATTTTAAAGATGAGCATCACTGAGTGGACAAACTCTTCACATAGTGACACAGAGATGAGCAGAATTGAAGAGCTGGATTCTAATTAAACTTTTAGCATTTATGATTCGTAAATAAAACTAATTTTAAAATTGCTTGTTTTGCTCACCTTACCCAATTTCTTCGATTTGACAGTTAAGACGTCACAACATGGCGCAAAATCGATCCTATTCTTATTTGAAACGTATTGCAGGTAACAAGTATGATTAATGTAGGCCTGGTATAATTAATCTAAAATATTACCTGATGTTAGCTCCAACCATCATGTGCAATATGGCCAATAGCTCATCCCTTGAGATCTTGCCATCATTGTCCAGGTCATACATTGAAAAAGCAACTGGAAATATCAAAGATTCTTTTAAGTTTCTGCAGGCAAATATTCAACTGACTGGCAAAAAATATTTCAATAATTTTTTTTTTTTATAAGAAGCTTTTATCCCGCTGTATAGTATCTACCCATCAAGACCATTACAACAGACCGATAAACGTGGTAGGGGACGTTATTTTGTAATTTAGGAAGGAAGGAGGCTACTTACATCTCAACTTCTCATCTCGGCTATTAAGCTTGTTCTCTCTATTCTTCTTGATGGGTCTGAAATGTGACAGTACCCTCATGAACTGCAGGAAGTTCACTCTGTCATCGTGGCTCTCGGCAAAGAAAGAGTGGACAATACGCTCACTCAGAGGGTTGATGGCTAGCTCCGGAATCCTGAGGAAATCCTCCCTGGATAAAGTGCCACAGTCGTTCTTGTCTAGAGATGTGAAGCGGGAGTACAGCCGCTCAATTTGATTTGGTGTAACTGAGGAGAAACAATAAATGCAATTTCAAAATTACTAAATATTTAATTATTATCTCACTGGGCAATGATACAGCTGATGAGCTGGCAAGGGTGTCTGACATGGTAGTGTTCGGGCCTGATCCCATTGTGCCATACCCATTGGTTAGCATCATAGTTGGCTATGTGAGCACACCGAAGCACGAGCGGGAAGGTGGTGGTCCCTGGCATCGGGCTGCAGGCAAGCTAAAGAAGCTATACCATACTTAGAGATAGCCTACGTCTGGTATCGGGGACCATCACCTGACACTGCTCACTTAACAAACACTTCTAAAAAAAAAACAAAGGAATGTCCTCTATGCAGAGGATGCATGGAGTCACAGGAAACTGTTGCACATGCTCCTCGAGTGCACAGCTGAAAGTGAAATAAGAACACAAACCCTGGGAGCACCAAATTCACTCATAGACACCCTGAGCAAACTGAAAAGACTCATCTACTTCTGGAGTGGACTAGTTGTGGAAATCAGATCACAATAGATAGAAGGATAAATTTTGATATTAGTAGAAAGTGTTTACTAACATACAAATTGAATGATTCACACAATAAAGCATAAAAATAAACAGAATACTACAGCTGTGTTTACATTATAGTTGCAATTTCAAAAACTCCTTTAGAATAGTATTTAGTTACTCATTTTTTATAAGGTACTGTTGTTAGATTTAAAGCATACAAAAACAACTGTTAACAATAATTATAGGTATACAATGATAAATAAAGATTAATTATTACTAAGCATTAACACAAATCCAAAGTTCATGGTACAATACTGTACATTGAACCTTTGTGTAAATGCCATTGCCTATTGCTATATAATTATTTTGTGAAATCGTTGCAACAAAATAGTGAACATTTAATAAGGGCTATATGACAACAGAACATAATTTCGTAATACGTATTGCATCACTGCTTACCATCAGGTGGGATCACAGTCAAGCACTAGTCCATATTATTAAAAAAAAAAACAATGCAAATAAAGAACGGGATTCAAGGAATCATAGTCATTAGTATTTACAATCGAAAGAAACAATAACTTACATCCAGTCTCCTCCTGTATTTGTGCGATTTCTTCTTCGCGAAGCAACAGGGATGATTTGTTACCCATATTGAATACACTTAGCCTTAGCGCTACACGACCACTAAAAGACCTTATAGGCAACCGATAAGATTGATTCAAGCAGGATTTTACGAATAATATGCAGAGCCAAAGTCCACTTTTCACAAACACATCTACCTATTACGAACTAGTACAGTGCTAGAGATTATTTGATCTTCTATTCAATCTTGATTTCTCGGGAGAGAACTAAAAATAAAGGCGTTTTGTCTTTATTGTATTTTTTTAGTTTGTTACTTTGTGTTCATCAAGAAAGATTGAAAGAATGAAGAGAGAAAAGAAATCTAATCAATTCGATAATTTGACATTTAATGTTGACGCTGTCAGATAATTTGACAATGACACATCACCTTTAGTTTAGAAATTGCAGCTGTAAAATACGAGTAAAAATAATTATGTAATTTTTACCTTATTTTTACCTTGTAAAACTTTCACAAAAACTATATTATATTCAGCTGCGGACTGGGATTTATATGTATAACTTTTGCACTCACTAAATGTAAACCACGTTTAGTGAGTGCAAAGTTATCTAACAAGAAAGCCTTCGTTCTCAGCGTGGTTGGTTGATAAGGTTGCGTGGAAACTGAAACCCTGAAAATTGTTATGTCAAAATAATGTTAGTTATCAAAATACTCGAGAAGTTATTTATTCATAAAACCCATATCATAACAGATTTAATGTGACTGTGGAGTCTATTCAATTTTTTATTGACAACTAGATTAATCTATTAAAGGGCCAAAGATTCATCTTAGCGGTGGGCAAGCAAGTTTTTCTTTAAAATGAGTACCGCTCCGCAATCTTTACCCGACACGGCTCCTTCAGAGCAAAAACTTACAGATCAAGATCTTCCTGTACAGCTAGATACAGTGGTAGAAGTAAACGAAAATGTACCAAGTGAGATTTTTGAGCAACCGTATGAGGACGTTGGTTTCGTGGAAATACCTCCAAAAATATTTGGGTTAACAGACGTCGCGGAGCCGCTGACCATACCTTCGCTAAATAATGCTATTTATGAACTCGGTGTTGTGAACATGTGCTGGCCAGAGATCAGTGAGCCGGTATTTGAAACTCGGACATGTTTTCCTCCAAGTTATTACACAAACAGCCCGAAAGAGCGCTTGCTTTTGTCATATGCTGAGAACTTCCGGCGGCAGTACTATTTTCACTTTAGAATGCGGAGACCTTTATTACTGCAGGTTCCAAACGAGTGTGGCTTGCAGGTAGGCAGCTACTTTTTTAAATCAACACTAGATGTCGTGCCATTGTCTTCGTTATATTATTTATTTATTCAGATAGGTGCACGCGCCACGAGTAATATTCCTACTTTCAGAAAATGGTGTGTACTTCAATAAGGCCAACGAAACTCTGTTTTGAAACTACAAGCAATTGGCAGGGGATCGCAAATCTAGCGTCAGATTACTTCGACTACGAGCCCCTAATCAAGCCCATGTTACACGTAAGTTATAGATGGTAATTTTTATAATATTCACAAAAAATATGAAATACCAAATACCTATTAAAAAAATCTTAATATAAGTTTTAATGTATCTACTGGCTGATAGATGGCGTTACTTGTATGTACAGGTTCTCTGCCTTTGCAGTCTGTTTACAAGCTGAGTAGATACACAAAATATGATTTTAAACGGTTCCAACCTTAGGAGATAGGTGTCGCTAGAAGTAACAAAATTACCACGTAAATCAACTTTGGGAACTTTTTCCTAGTTGCCTAAGGATAACTTCTGTAACAGACAGCAGAGTGTTTGTTTATTTATGGTTCTTTTTTTACTCTTTACAGATATTATTCTTTAAAAACAAATAATTTACAATTACACCTTCTCGCTGTTGACGGGTCATTGATAGGTTTCTTAAATGGTTTTCTTTTTTTGTGCAATTTGAAGAGATGACAAGCATAACAGAATCCTTGTTAAATTTAAGTTTTTTTCTCCTGCCATTGTCTAGCACTTCGTATTTAGTATGTGCTACAAATTACCATAATCAACTAGTGCAATTTGAACAGTAAGTAATTTAGATTTTTCAATTAAGTTTTTTGAGAGTTCTTCACTCTTCGCCATTACTAAATCAATCAAGACTGTTTACATGGCAACAGGTTGGTGACTGTAATTTGCTTTTAAAGCATTGTGGCGCAGATATCAACCAGTTTCATTGGTAATGAGATTCTTCAAAATAAAAATAACTCTTCAGCACATCAGACGTTTTAAAAGTCCATTAGTTTTACAATGTAACACCATCGGGGGAAATAAAACAGTTTCAATTTAAGTTTCAATCAAGTTTTAATCATTTAACATTTTCGAGATCACAAAGTCGTGATAAGAGAATTTATAATCCAATTTTTTAATTTTGTACAAAATATCATCTCTCGAATAATTTTCCATTGGAGCTAAACGTGAAATGCAAATCAATAATTCTATCTTCTGTGGGAAGGAGATACAATTTTTGAACCTTTTTCTAATAGATAGGACGCGGCTGGAGACTCCGCACCCTTACACCATTGGACAATCTCTTATATAACATTAAGATAATACACTCTATTAATTAGGAATGTACTTACAATAATAATAATCTCTCAATAATTTATAATTTTGATCACAGTGTCCTTAACTGTTAACGTTAACGTATAATACAATTCCGAGTCGACACGTCGACGTTGTCTACCATATACATAATATATAAAATACTGAGCAATAGAAAACAATTACACAACGAGTGCCTAGCTAACGCAATAGAGTCATCTATATCTTAACAATATTACCTTGTTCTTACGATTGGCACAACAATACATTCGCATCCTTTCAATATTTGGTATCGGCCAAGAGGTGTCGCCTCGCGCCGCGGCACCGCCACGCCACACACGCGCCACACGCACGCCACTCACACTACACAGTACACACGCTACTACTCAGTGAACGGTTGAAAGGACGCCGTGCGTGACTTAGTATTAGTTTGACTTGAGGTAGAACATAGGGATTCAACTATAAACTATATTAAGGGTACAACTAGGAATGTAATCGTCAAATGGCAACATACAGCGGTACTATCTAAACTAATTATTTAACAAGTTTTGTGTGCATCGGTAAGTGAAAACGCAGATATATAAAATTTAATTTACAACAGGTATAACTAACTACCCATCAAGTTTCACATAGACTCGGAAACAGATGACCGGACCGTACGGCGCGACAGGGCCCCGGCGCTGCACGCGCACAGGCCGCCGTCGGCTCATCCGAGTTGGCCTAAAGTCTTACAAACTAAAGAATAATGCATAGCTTTTCTTTTAGAACAAAGAAATTACGCAAATTTGGCTACACATATCACAAGTGAACGCTTACTGGCGACAACGTAACTATGTACATAATTGAAATATTCCCTGTAGCGAGCAGCAGTCCTGGCGGTGTGTCTACTTGCGGCGGGCGGCGTGGTCGGCGGGCAGCGCCGGGTGTGCAGGCGCGGGCATGCGGCGCGCGCGCAGGTTGTGCAGCAGTGCACGCAGCTGGTGCACGTGCATGCGGGTCACGCTCGGGTCGCCGCTGGCCTCTAGCCACGCCAGGAACTTGTCGCCGTGCTCCAGTGCGTCGGCAGCGCCCGACTCCCACTCGCCATTCGCTGGCGATGCAGACCGCGTCTCTGCGCTCGCTGACTGATTGCTATTGTTGAACAGCAGGTTGTCGAGCACGGTGCGCGCTTTGGTCTGGCTTCGGCTCGATTCGTGGATCCTCTCGGTTGTCGGCTCTTTGTTCTCGGTGCCGATCTCTGGACTAGCGGCAGGCTCGGCCACACGCGGCTCCACACTGGGAGTGCGGCGAGGTTCGGACTCAACGTGTGCCTGTGTGTGCCCTGGACTAGCTACCACTCCTCGCTCCTCCTCAATTTTCCCTTTCGTAAGGTGTGAATACAAGATATTTTCTGCTGACTTATCCTTTGGGACCTGGGAGGCGGATTTGTGCTTGTCTTCAGGCAGAGGCATGGCTCCACCGAACTGCTTGTAATATTGCCACAGCCAAGAGTTTCTGTTATAATCGAGATGCGAGTTGATCGGTGCAGCGGCGGCAATTGGTTTGGGTGCGATGGTTGGTTCACTTGGCTTGCCGAGCTGTAGGGGATGCGCTGTTGTCGTCTGCGCAGTCAGGTCGAGCATTGCCTGCTGTGTCTTCAGCCAGTACCATAGAGTATCATCCACTGGTTGGTTGGCCGCAGATGAGTGTGTGCTATGATGATTTGATTTTGACAAGCTCGTACGGTACGGATCTGAATGGTGATGTGTCTTGCTGCGATGATGATGTTTGCCATCGTTCATGTTAATCATGCCGTTGTGAGCAGGCTTTGGCGATCGGACTGAACGCAGTGCGCGACTAGCAGGTTGAGCTGACAATGCTGATAGTCCAGGGTTCAGTTGAGCGAGTAAAGTTAGATTAGTAGCAATCTCATTGAAACTGAGGCCGAGATGCGAGTGTGTGAGACCAGGCAGGTGAGGGAGGCCTGACAGTGGGCTAATAGCGCTCATGGATACGCTGGCGCCAGGATCTGGTCGGCGCTCGCGAGGGATGTGAGATGTAGGGGATGGTACAGCGCGTTTGGTAGTAAGTTCGACCGGTGCGTCGATAGGCGGCGTGGTCTGTTGCACGATAGGAGCCGAACTGACAGGTGATGAAAGGTCGAGCCCGGTGGCTACTGGAGAGGGAGGCGCGGCAGGGGACTCGGTGCGCGCGCGCTTGTCCGGCGGCTCGCCGTCGTTGCTCTTGTCCGTGTCAGGCGAGGAGAGGCGCGAGGTCATGTAGCGCAGCTTGTCCTCATTCTTGCACCATCCTCGCAGTGTGGACTCGGGCACGCCGATGTCGCGCGCCACCGACGCCTTGGATTCACCGTCGTTGACACGCTGGATGGCCTCGATCTTGTCGCTGGGCGTCAGTGCACGCATCGGACGTTTGCCCTTGGTCGCCATTGCGGCGTCGCGTCTGCTGTAACAAAAACATACGCGTTATAGATTATTCTGTTTGACTTATATTATTCTGTTGTGGTTGGTAATTCCTAAAGTGGTCGGTTATTCTATTGGTCAGTCTACATGCGATACGCGTTAAATAATATCCTTTTAAAAAAATCAACTCAGGTTTGTTATTTCAAATTTAGGTGAATAAATATTCCTCTCGTGTGTGGGTTTCCCTAGAATTTAGATAATTTAGGTAGGTAGGTATTGTTTACGCATATTTATGTGTAATTAATGCATTGCATCATGCCCAATTATATTATTATCAATGTTGTCATGGTACCGACGGAAGTCCCTAAGATTTCAATGTTTTGTTATGACTGATGACATAACGTTACGGTTAAAAAGAGAAGGTAGCGTATAAACAAACAACATTCTAAATAAAATATGTATTACGTACAGGCTATCCACAATACTGCCGCAATAATCCAACATGATAACAATAAACCACAAAACGCTTTTGATTTCAGGACAAATAACGATATTATTTATATAAAAACCTGTCGAGTGACAACCAACGCGCTTGATCTGACCACCCGATTCATATCAATAGCAATGTTGCACAATAAACAACAATGTTACCACTTAATAGTAATACAATAAAATTACGAAAAATATAACTGACCGCAAACACGTTTACAACTGTTACCATAAACAAAAACGTTTACGCGGGAAGCTATAAAGTTACGAAAAGATAAACAAAAAGAAGACATAAAATTATGACCTACGACAACAGTAGGCGGCAAAAGTTGTCAGGTCGTTGACACGGTGACCTTGCGAGCGGTTAGCACGCCTCCGCTGGCCGCCCAGAGATGGCGCTAGTCGACCGAACGTTTACTTAGCCTGTTTATTTGTATTGAAATGGAAAAGTTGATTGCAAAGTTTATGTCATCCTAACGTGGATCTCTCGAAAGTGGTGCGGTTCGGTAAGTACTCGACGAAAACGTTAATGAACACGTGAAATCGAAAAGAAAATGACGAAATCGAAATTGTTTATGATTTATATATATTATTTTTTGCAAGCTATTGAGTTTTTACTTTTAAACTGTAAATATCATAACATTGCTTTGATAGCAATAGTGGACGAATTTTCAAGTACTTAGAATTATTTTTTATTATAGTAAATAAGTTATCCGGAGGAACATTTGTAGTTGAGTTGACTTTAGACTGAACGAGATTCTATATTTTATAATTTAATGAAAAGGACAAGAAGATGTTTTTGTGAATCGAGTGGTCTGCTTTAGATAGACAAAAAAAAAAAGTATTTTTTAGTTAATTTTTAACAAGTCTCAAAGCGAATTTTTAAGTTTTAATAAATCTTTATATAATACGGGTAAAATTATCTGAGAATGAGTGAATAGACGAAATTATTGTGTTGTATTTGTTTTTAATATTGATATTGCTGTAGAAACATGAAACTTCGCTCTATTAAATTCTATTCAGATACAACTTTAGAACTGTTGAGAGTTTTACGCTAAAATAGTTACTTGTCCAGTTGGTTTAAATCTCGACTCCTGCTATCATTTTTTACAGGTGTTTATTTATTTTACACTTTATACTTTTAAACACAGAATTTCACACATAAATGACGATAATTCTAATGACTTTCGAATTTATTTTTTAACATGAGAATTCAGTCGCTTTTTCACGAAACAGGAGTAATATTTTCGCAGCCGAGTCTACGAGTTACGACGGCATTCGACTCACTCTAACTTCTTCAGAATAAAATTTTCTAAGTAGAAAGTAGCACTATATTTTTTTGGGAATATGTAACAATTGTTACGTTTAAACTTATTACCTAAAACAATAAATTATATCGTCTCCTCTGGATTTATTGCAAAGTCCGATTAAATAATCAGAAATACCACTTTTCACTCACAAAGAACAAACCGTCTTGCACTCACTTGATACGCTAGAACCTAGCAACACAATGATAAGCGTACGAAATACAAAGTTAGCAACTTACTTGCGAGCCCGCGGCACGTGTGCTGTGTTTACAATTTTTGACAGGCCAGCCGTTATTGCGATATTATAAACGGTCCGTGAATGAAGGACTCCAACCAATAAAAATATAGCTCGGGTGCGCAGTGCGCGGCACGTGTACACACAAGTTCCAGTTTCACTGATCAGTTGAGCACAAGTCACTGAGTTGAGTGCGGAGTGCGGAGAGAGCGCGTTCGCGGAGACGTGCGTCGCGGCTCGCGCGGAGCGACTGTGTGGCCGCCGGTGATAAGGCCGGGCCCGCGGCTCGCGTCCGTGGCCGGCCGCTCCTCTCCTTTGTGTCCGTCCGTCACCCCCCCTCCCCCCCGCCCCCGCGCGATCTTGCCACCTCCTCGCCTATTGCTCCGACAGTCGAGAGCGCGCTCGGCCCACCTATCTCCCGCAATATATTAACTCGATTAATAATTAATTTTAACGCATCAACTTTCCGAGCGAAAAAGTCGCCGCCTCCAAATTGGAACTTTTTCCGTTGTCAACTGGCGATCTCAGTACGAAAGTTTTCTCACAATCGTGGTGTTCCACAACTTTTCTAAGTGGCGAACTTTGTCTCGTAATAACGTCTCGCGCTCGTCTACCAAGTAATAGTTGCCAACTAATTACTCTAGTTCCCGCGACTCGAGTCGCTTTCGATGTTTTTCATTGGGTCGGCGTCGGCAAGCAAACAAATGAAACAAAAACAATGTACTTGGGTAGTTAGAGGATGATAAGCGATGGCTCGCCTCATTGATATGCTACGAAGTCTCGTAGCGCGCTACGTCTCATATTATGATGATGTTCTCCGTAGCAGTTAATTTTTATGCGTAGTACTTGGTCCTTCCGTAGCGTGTAACTTGTCGGAGATTGATGTAACGTTATGATGTTCGCCGAAGGTTGGTGATATCTTAAGTTGTTCGATACTTTTGAGACTGTAATATTGGTTCAAGGGCGGAGAAATAAATTGTCGACTTGCATATCAGTGATGTTTTATTTTGAGAATATTTTGTTTGGTAGTCAGAATTTTGTCACCAAACTATTTAATATGCTAATGTGTAAGTACAGTGTTTCACGATAACACTACTGCCGTGTGTATCTCACAGGCTTTACAGTATGTAGGTAGGTACCTAGGTACTAATTTGTGTAGGCAGTGAAAGTGTTCACATTACGTGTTTCAGCCAGAAGAAGCGCTAAATTGCAGTGTTTGTCGCTTGTACTTATGTCACGCGCCATAGACATCGAACTCTGTTATTTATGGTCTTGTTTCAGCGGTTATTTTATTCATATTCAATTGTACTTTACTGGTAGATCAGTAAATAGTAAGTTTCAAGACTCTGAAAGTTTAGAGTAGTGTTGTAATCTTTTAGCCTATCTAATATATAAAAATCTCTTACCACCGTGTTTGTTATCGAAATGCTCCAAAACATCTTGACTGTTTTTTCTCTACCTACTACTTCCTTACTCTCCTACTTCAACCCCCGTTTTTTTCAATGATAATTCAAATGAAAAAGCAATATTTTCCCGATCAGCTATTATAGTAACATATGAAAGTTTTATCATAGAATAGTGTCCCGCCCCGGCTTCGCCCGAGTGCAAATTATACACTCAAACCTTTCTCGTTTATTGGTCATTCTATGAGCGAAAACCAAATCAAAATCCGTTGGGTGGTTTAGGAGCAGTTAACGGATAAACAGACAGATGCCCAAAGCGACTTTATTTTATACAATGTAGAGATTTTGTTCCAGAAGACCCCGCGAAATCCTGTACAATATTTTGTAAAAACAAAAAAAATGTGCTTAAGTTTTGTGCATGTTATAGGTTAGGTTATATGGTTAATTAAAATATAATTGGTGAACGTAACACATACATATTTATTTAAGGAATTGGAATAATAGATGAGACTAGCTTCTGCCAGCAGCTTCGCCCACGTGAAGGTAGGCTTCCTTACCAATTTTGGATCCCTGTTTCTCCTCATAAGGGGTGAATTTTGAAAACCCCGCTCTTAGTGTTCGTTTAAGTCATAAAAGGAAACCTTTTGCAAAAATTCACGCTCCTAAGCCCTGTAGTTTCGGCTTTGCGTTGATATGTCAGTCAGTCAGTTTTTCCTTTTATATATGTATTATAGATTAGTTTAGAAACTTAGAGGGTTGTATTGATGACTTAGGATTGAGTGATGAAGAAGGACTTATATGAATACAGACCTCTGGTACCTCTGATAAAATTTTGCTAACAATGCAAGTAAAATTCTGATTATATCCTGAACTTTATGACGAAGTTCCTCAGGATTGCGTGATTGTTCGAAAGGCCTTGGAACGCAAAGGTCAACTGAAGGAATACAGGTGGGTCTTAGTCAAAAAAGTCTGAGACTCTCGCTCGCTCTACGCAGAGCGAGTGGAGTCATTTCATGATTGCCCAACAAAAATAAAACAGGCTCTATGGCTGGTAAGAAAAAATAGTTTTAATGGAGTTTTTGATGGGATATCATCGAGGGAAGTTCAGTGGCTGTTTTAATTATTCTGAAATAGATTCCTAGTGGATATTGTAATGTAAATTGGTGTAGTTTTGTATCTCAAGTATCTGCGCAACTGGACAATATGCGGAGTAATTGAAATAGGCACGATCTTGGTAAAATGGAGCTAAGAATTTTATTGTAGTTAGGTTACCTCAGCGAAGTTTGCCGAGAAGGCTGACTCAATAAATTTGCTGCCAAAGACTACAAAAACATTAGATTATATTGCACCCTCATTCTAATGCTAAACTAATGAACTATTCATACGAAGAAACGGCTTAAAGGACTTAGTAATCCAAGCGAAAAACATTTAAAAAATATATAGCTTTAATTAACCTTTTGAGTAGCGTAATTAGAGACACAATAGAAAGACAATGCGACCAAGCGAACGCCGGCGGTCGCTCGGGGTATAATGAATTAATTATGATTTTATAAAGATTTAGTAGGTCCCTACGTCTGTTATTTTGGTCCTCCTACAGAGATTTTCATTCCTAGTTCGATCACATAATGCAACTCCGAGCCCTTTCTATCCTTCCAGGTAACTTGCACCTGCACCTTTGTTCTGTAAGTTGCCATTGCGGTTTCCCAGTAACCCTAGCACAAACTGGCTAGTTAGCCAAATACATGTCGGCAAATCTCTAATATGAAAATACTTTGTAGTTTATTGTTCAGTTCAAAAACAAATAAATAAAATACAAAAGAAATAAAATACCTTGAAACTCAAAGTCGGTAGATAAAAGATTAGGTATTCACAGAAACTTGTCTTCAAAGAAATACCACCCATTGTTACTCACAAGCTCCTAATTGTTATTGTTTATGGTTACCATAATGTAAAGAGTAGGTACAATTAGCGGCGATCGCTGAATGAAGGGTCCTAAGCTTCGATCTTTGATACCCTGGTTAGGCAGAATGTTTTTTTTTTTTTTTAATTGATATAAACCAGTGCTTGACTGCGATCCCACCTGATGGTAAGCGGAGATGCAATCATTGATGGTCAGGCGCACTAGTTTATTAAGAGTTTCTGTTAGAAAATTCTCGATTCAATTAAAAAAATATTTTATTTCACATAAACCTAAATTTGCACTTATACAATAACAGAAGCTAGTGCACG
The DNA here is from genome assembly GCA_949316375.1 of Mythimna vitellina. Lineage (NCBI taxonomy): Eukaryota > Metazoa > Arthropoda > Insecta > Lepidoptera > Noctuidae > Mythimna > Mythimna vitellina. Next base: position 5,855,770 of record OX438703.1, on the reverse strand, counting down.
GCTCGAATTTGTCGTTTCCTATGGAGAAGAACCGGTAAAAAACTACACAGATATGCTTTTTTAATTTTTTTTTGTATTTCTAATACACCTAATAATATAAATGATAATAGCCTATTTTAACTTTTCTAACTTCTTTATACATACTGTGTCTAGTACATCTCTCATCAAACTCTCCTGTCTCAGGTCTGCTGGAAGAAATTTCGTTTGAAATAAGCAGCACCTTTGTCCTCTTCTAGCTACCTGTTTCTGGTTTTCGCTTCTAAGTGTTTATGTGTAAATAAATAATATTATAAAGGCTAAAATGTGTGAGTGTGTATGTTTGTTACTTCTTCACGCTCGAACGGCTGAACGGATTTGGATGAAAATTTCCACGATATGGAATAAACTCAATGAAATATAACTAAATAAAATTTAATTTATATTATTTTTAATAATTATAATTTAAAATTTATATTATAAAGGCAACAGTTTGTAAATTTTTATGTGTGTGTATGTTTGTAACTCCTTCGCACTCAAACGGCTGAACGGAACTTTGAAGCCTAATCGGCGAACCAGTTCATAACTTCGGAGAAATCTACCCATTTTGATATTCACGGGAACCTCCCCTTGCATGAGAGTGCTAGGGGAGGTTCCTGTGAGTGTGTGCTCTCCAATTAAGTGGTGGGAGCAGGTCTCAGTAAACCTTAGTTGCTGCTAGTAAATGAAACATTTATATCAAGTGCATTCGCAGAAAATTGTACTTCATTTTCACATTTTATATGGAGTTTATTATCACACTTGTCACACTAATATTATAAAAGTGAAGTTTACGAGTGTGTGTGTATGTTTTGTTTGTTACTTCTTCACTCTGGAACGGCTAAACGGATTTCGATGAAACTTGGTATACGCGTAGACCGTGTCCTGGAATAGCACATAGGATACTTTGTATCCTGGGAGTTTGTGGAGATATATATAAATAAAAAAGGGACTGCTACTACTACACCATCGCCTGTCATACATTTTGCAGACCAAAGCTCAAAGTGGTTAAAGAGTTATTTAACCGCTTCCGTCGGATTGGTCCGACGAGTGTATTCGTGTCATATCCGCCAGGGTCATGTATTTGCGACTGGATACTTCATTTCGTTTAGCTCTTCAATCCTCATTGGTGACAGTAGAGATGGAGTATTTGGTCGTGTATGTGTGATCCTGGCGGAATAAAAGCGAGGGTGTTTGTCGGATATATCCGACGTAGACGGTTTAAAAATTTATATATATATATTTTTTATTATTATAAATAACTTTTTTTTTCCGTTTGATGTTCTGTTATTTGTTTATTGTGCAAGCCTACCACAGTGTTGTCTTTTTTAAAACAAAGGTTGACTGGTAGAGAATGCCTTGTTGCTTTAAGTCCGCTGTACCACTACTGTACATGAAGTTTAAATAAATAAATAAAGGTTAATAAAAGTCCTAAGCTAATTAAATCATTACCTAAAAGTGGATAGATATACCTATAGTGTTTGATATTGTGTGTATGTTATGTACTATTGTGTACAACACCGTGTTGGCAGAAGGTTAAAAACCGGTGTCCATGGTAGTTTCACGGTCTGATGAGGCGTTACAAAACGTTACAATACAACAGTTTACGCGATGAAAGTCATCTCAATTATCTGTTTTTAGTTCACTTCTAGAGGATTTTTTTTAGATATGGTGTATAAAGGCTCTTTGGAGGATGGAATGAGATGTTAAGTTCTTTCTTCGAGAAGAGAGGAACCTTCAACCAGATGATCTAGGTATGTTGTCTGGAGGGTCGCAGCCTAAAGGTTTTTGTTGCGCATATACTACTAGCTCTTACTAGAGGTTTCGCCTGCGTGATCGTAGGAAAGTTAAAGTAGCATGGAAAATTAAAATCTGTCCAGTAGTGTCCTATAAGCTTTGCATAATGTCTTTTGATTGTAAAGAAATGAGCATCATAAAAAGAGCAGAAAGGGCATCATATTCTGAATTCCTGCATCCAATGTCAGCTTCATGATTTTGGAGTAGAATCGTAACACTACTGTATATTATATAAAAGAAACATACGTCGGATAAGTATGTTTTTAGGGTATAGAATGTATGGTATAATTATTATATCAATATATATTTTTGCTCACATAATTTAATCTAGGATAACGGAAATAACAACATCAAACTGTCTTGAATCGTCATCTATCGCAATCCTTTACATTTTCTAGTGATGAAAAACAGTTCATTGTTTACTTTTTGGGTGCCTACATAGAGATATTAGGAAAAGGTCAATGTCTACATTATTCCAAATGTATCTGGCGCCTACTATAACTCCCGTCAACTCCTTCGATCCTTACATATCCGTGTCAACCGTATCGGGGAGCTAGCTTTCGCTCGCTTTTTAACCGACTTCTAAAAAAGGAGGAGGTTCTCAATTCGGATGTTTGTATTTTTTTTTTATGTTTGTTCGCGCATAACTTCGTCGCTTGCCAACCGATTTGAAAAATTCTTTGTTTGTTGGAAAGGGTATACTTCCCGAATGGTCCCATAGTCACCAAGTCGAGATCTGATGATGGAATCTTGACGAAATCGAGGGAACTCCTCAAATATTATAGGCAACCATATAGTGATTTTGGTATTTTCATCGAGAACTTAAGCATTTACAGTCAAAAAGTAACATTTGATGTCTGTTTATAAGTGTATCGCAACAAAAAAGTGTGAAATAAAAAACTTTTTACAAAAAAAATATAACCGACTTCACTAAAAAAAACACTAAAAGGATCAAAATAACTTTAATTTCGGAAGTCGGTGTAAAAAATAAAATACAAATAATACCGAGAAACACCGACTTCCGAATATAAGTTATTTTGATCCTTTTAGTGTTTTTTTTTAGTGAAGTCGGTTATATTTTTTTTTGTAAAAAGTTTTTTATTGTTCAACGGTTAGACCAGAAAACAATAATTACATTATATCAAAATAGCATTATACCTAATGATCATAAACTAAACGAATGTTGGAGAAAATGTTGTCATATTATACTGAACGTATTATTCAATGAAAATTATGCTTCATGAAGTAAACACCTAAAAATCATTTGAGCATTTTGGCTTTTGATATGAATACCACCCATGTTTCTTGCTCCATGAGCTACAGTCATCCATATGTTGTATAACTATTTAAGCTCATTTATACGGAATGCATTCTGTTGCCAAGTCTGAAACCTATAGATACATATCACCTACCTTAATGTAAGAGAGAACTGACTGCCAAAAACTTGGGAATCCTAGCAAAGGTGAGACAGTACTTCACACAGGAACAGGTCCTCAAACGACTACTCTCATCTTTTGGACGGATCTGCTAAATACCAGGTTGATGCGCTTGAGTCAATTGAGGAACTAGCCTAGAGGATCATTGGTAATGATGGACTTGTCCAGTCAAAGCTTCAAAGTCTTGACCATCGACGGCGAATTTCTAGCCTGTCGGTTTTCTACCGGCTGCATTTTGGGGAGAATGCGTCACATTGCATAACTTATTCCGCCACGCCCATTCCATCATCAGACGGCGCACGCACGGCGATGTGCCACCGGTACCTACATGGTGGAACAGATCGCAATGCACTAAACGTTTTGGAAACACATTCATTATGCGTGTAGCTGAGGAGTATAATTCCCTGCCGAAGTCTGTGTTTCCTGATAGCTGCAACCTAGGGGTCTTTAAGTCAAGAGTGAATAGGTTACCTACTTCTAGGAAAGTGTGTCTGTGTGAGATAGTGGTCAAGCGTAAGCCTATCATAACAAAAAAAAAAACTTGTGTGCAAGGCAAATGCTTCTCCTCCTTCCTACATGAGCTACACGGGTAGTGTGAAAGCTAAACCCGGGGCCTTGGGACGAAGGCAAAGAAGGAACAGGAGTGAGTTTTTTTGGCCAGCAAAAGTCTGACACTATCTCCCGCTCCGCCCAAGAGTGGGGGATGTCATAAGATGAATTTTTAACCGAAAAAAAAATGTTACACGAGCTACATCTAGCTAATTCTGTAGCCCTTTATTCTATCCACCAAAAAGTTTGTGACTGGCAACAGCTTTATCGACGACAGAACTTGTTGTAAGTTGCTCTTCACTTTTGTCACTAGTCACTGATTGACAACTGGCGTTCTGAAAGCAGCCCGGTATAGGTACGACAGATGCAGATGCCAGACAGGTCAATCTCCTTTATTCCTAAATAAAATTTTCGTGTTCTCAAATAGGTTGCATAGACTGCAGACAGACTTTTTTATCATAAGTATTTACCTAGCTGTAGGTTACGGTAGAGAGCTTACGGCTCATGTTTTGCTAGTTCTTTACCTTCCATATAATTCATTGTGGGGTGTTTGTTTGACCCCTGTGTGTGTCACCATAGTTCTTAAACGTATGTTTAATTTGGACGCAGGTTTTTTAAAATTTGAAAGCCTGTTTTACTGGTGATGGGTACTATTGGTATTGAACTTAACAAAAAAAAAAAAAACGATAGGTGGTTTTTTTATATATTATGTTTTAATCTTGATCTTGAATGTTCGTAACTAAAAACAAAAGGTGAAGAGTCGCATTGATTCTACATTCTAACCACTGAGTGGTTTACCACAACGACATGATGCGTCGAATTTATATGCGGCCAGTCTCGCTACACCTACCACATAGGTTCTATGTACATGTTCACTTCTAATACCTACAGTCGCGAGGCGGCGGACGTGTCGTATTCCTAAGCGCGTTTGCCTCAGCCGGCGGCGTATGGTGCTGGCGGCGACTGTGTAGGCACTACTAGGTATGTTTTTGCGCCGAGGCCACACAAAGGCTCTCGGCGCGCCCGTCGCCGAGGCCGAGCCGCGCCGAGCCGCGCCGCGATTTACGACGCGTCGCCCGCACTGTATTTTGGGCATTGGCGATGTATGAGATGTGGGTTAACATGGAGGAGGTACTTTGTTGATTTGCGGTAATTAGCTACGATAGTTTTGACTGAAGACTAAATTTGAATGGACAATCAAGTGTCGTAACACTCTCGTAGCAGTCGTAGGCCATCGTAGCGTTGTCGTAGTAAATGTTGCTACATCTTCTATACTGCAAAATTTTAATCTATCAGTTTTTGTTAATAATTGTAATCCATTAACAAAAAGATCTGAAGCAATTATTTGGTCAATTAAACTATGATTCACTCTCATGTAACAAAAACATAGCCATACAAAAATCGAATCCCAATCTACCGCATCGCCCCCCACTACCTTCGTACATCAGATATGCACGTTCTCTAGTGATTTTGTTATCGGCGCGCACCCCGGCGACATCCGACGCCGCGCCATTACCGCCCCCCCCCTCTCCGCCCTCGCCATGCTCCCCCGCGGTGTTGCCAACTAAATGCGAGATAATTGATGTTTAGTGGCCGCGCGGACGTCAATAGTGCGCTGATATGGCCTAGCTGTGAAAGGGCCCAGAAATATATGTATAACTACATAAATTATTTGTTAAGTTGCACCTATTTGGTTAGGAATTCTAGCTGGGAATGAGAACATTTTGAATCGTTTGAAAAAGTTTGTTCTCACTGAAAGTTTCAGCCGCAATACATTGATAGGAATGCGGCTACAGCAGAGGAAGCTGCGCCTGAACTGCACTCGCTTTTTGTGTGAAAGCTCTATGCAGATTGTTTTAAAACACAAAATTGCTAGCCAGATTGTTTCAGTCGGATCATGTTGCTCTTGTTGAAGTTTCATTCAGTATCAGTTCCACCTTCTCCCTTTAGTATTTTCATACTTGTTTACCGTCTACAGAAGAACAAAACTGACAATCTGAACCCAGTAAAGGAATTCCCGTTTAAAAGACTAAACCTATTTTGATAATATTAACTCTTTGGCGGGGTTTTTTTGTTACCATAGAACTTCATTATTTATAAACCGAATAAATCCAATTCTAAAGATGGGATTCATAACGAATAGAAGGAACTCCACAAATACTTTTACATCCAGCGATTTTGGCATATTCATTAAGAATTTGTATTTAGAAAGTATCATTTAGTGACGTGGAACTGGTGAAATATAGACCACAGATAATGAACTCCTCCAAATAGTTTTTATCCACTCAAATTCAACAATACGGTATGCAGAAGGTTTTTTCTAAGTCCATCAATATAGAAAACAAAACCATATTCTCTATGCTCACAAATGAAATAAAGAACAATGTAAGAATCCCCTCAGTTATTTCGTCCACATCTGGCAACTCCGTCGCACTCATTAGCCAATGGCGAGATTGCCTGCAGCTCGATGCCGCGTCTTGAATTTTTACAACCTATAAGGATATACCTACCTACTTATTACTTAGGAACTACATAGTCTTCGAGTATCTTGGATTCGCGGTCCATTCAAAGTTATATTTGCCCTTTTCTCTTATTTGAGTAGCATAGCATAGCATAATCAGCCTTTTAATGTTCCCATTGCTGGGACTCAGGCCTCCTCTTTCTAGGAGAGGGAATGGGCCGTAATCCACCACGCGGGCCCAGTGTGGGTTGGTGGATGTCACATGTCTTCGAATTTTTGGTTCTAGGACATGCCGGTTTCCTCACGATGTTTTCCTTCACCATTTTGAGAGCAGTGGTGATGAAATAAATTACACAAAGTAATGCGCCTGGCTGGGATTGAACCCGCGACCTACAACTCGTAAGTCGGGACCGTTACCACTCGGCCACCACTGCTCCCCTTATTTGAGTAGAATGAAAAAACATTTTTCAATACACTTCGGCTTTTAGGCAAGCAATTTGTTGTTTTTCGCACTAGTGCAGAAAAATGCGCGAGCTCGCCCCCGCCATAATTTTATTTACATTTACTGTATCAGGCTGGGCGCGGCGAGACTGTCACGAGTCGCGCGTCAACCCCCGTTTAATTATGTCTTCGTAAGTGTATCGCAAAACGTCGTTTGATACACGTGGAAATTTGTCACTGCAGCCCTCGGGTCCATAACACTCAGAACAGAAGCAGAAAATTAGGTTTTTTTGTTTCGTGTTTACATACCTTTATATTTAATTATATTGCGCTTATTATTAAAGCTTTGACCATTTAAGTAAAACAAAAAAAGGCAAAAAAAGTTAAAGTAATTTCATCAATGTATCCTTCCCAAAAAATTGACGACTTTCTCATGAGTCTTGAACACTTGATAACTAAGGCTACGAATGGCTGCGATAAACAGTCTAAAACTTTGTCAAACTCACGCTTGGCTATATTGCATATTGGTGGTGTCATCATTAGCAAGTATAGCATAGTCGGCCTTATAATGTTCCCACTGTTGGGACTCAGGCCTCCTCTCCAGGAGAGGGAATGGGCTGTAATCCACCACGCGGGCCCAGTGCGGGTTGGTGGATGTCACATGTCTTCGAATTTTTGGTTCTAGGACATGCCGGTTTCCTCACGATGTTTCCCTTCACCGTTTTGAGAGCAGTGGTGATGAAATAAATTACACAAAGTAATGCGCCTGGTTGGGTTTGAACCCGCGACCTACAACTCGTTAATCGGTGTCATCATTAAACCAGCCTAAAGATGTCCAGGACTTACCTGGCTACCTAGATTGGCTACCTAGGCTACCCCTCATGTACTTACGCACCATCATAGGAACCTTTCCTCTGAGGAAAATTTCAGCTTCCAATTCTATGACTGCCTAACATACACAACCAGCTGCTGACCGTTAAAATTACGAATGGTAGCATGTAATATTAGACTTTTAGCGCGAATACATAAAATGATACGTCGCGATCATTAGCTGATGCCGTGTATTCGGTTACCACTACCTAATCTAATAGGTGCCTGTAAGAATGACACGTTTGACCTGTTACACGATTTTTTTTTTTTCGGTGGGAGAATCATCTTATGACATCCCCCGCTCTTGGTCGGGGCGGGAGATAGTGTCAGACTTTTACTGACTAAAAACCCACTCCTGTTCCTTCGTTGCCTTTCGTACCGGGGCCGAGTCTTCCTTTCAGAATCAGACCCTTGGCCCCAGTAGGCTTCGACCCTGCTGGGCCCCTACAGTTGCTGACATCTCCTTGAGGCGCGCGTGGAACAGTACGCGCCGTCGACAACTTGGGCTCGGTCCGGACGGTTACCGGACGGGTTACACGATAAATGTAACGTTGGTAGACCTATCACCCATTAAGATGCAGTCACTCGAATAGGAGAAGCATGGCACTTATGAATCTTAAAAAACGTAGGGGTCTTTGATTCAAGAGTGAATAGGTTACTTCTAGGCAAGCGTGGTCCATCGTTGGTCACATCATCGCTTACATAGTTAGATAGTGGTCAAACATGAACCTATCAATAAAAATAATTTAAAAAAAATATAGGTTACTTCAAGACAAGTAACGAGAGTACCGACTACGAATTAAATTTAAAATATCTTTTAAATAGCCAGGATATTTAAAGCTCTATTCTTCGAAAATCGACGCGCGACGCGATGATAATTATAAAAAAAAAATACTTCAAAATAGCATGATTCACGAATAGGTCAGGTCACCTTCACCTATTGCAGTGACCTGCGTTCCTGGTGTTCAAATAAATGTACGGACAATTCAAATATTTGTCGTTGCCAGTTCGATTCTTGAATTACTTCGGCACGTGTGTGAAATGTATACACTTGGTACGCATAAAAAAATGTGTTTATTTTTAAAGTATCGATTTGAAAGATAAATTAATATAGCTTAGCCTGGGCTACCTACCTTTAACCTACCTTTTTTTTTAACTAACTAACTTTATTTAGTTTTAGTTTTTCAGATACTTAAACGTCTTTGTAGGATGGTTTTGAGATTTTAATGGCATTAGGTGGAGAAGAACTAAATTAATAATGGAGGATGAAACTGGTCATCTCTTAGCTGCCAATGGCTTAATTCAATTTCTATCTTTTAATTAGTTTTATTTTTAATTACTTATCTACATTATAAAAAAAAAATTGTGCTAACATAATAGAAGCAACAAGAAATATGTAACCAATATTATATGTAACTCACAATATAATTTAAAAGAGTGTCCATGGAGTTTCTTGCACGTTATTCTCCATAAAGATCTACGCTTTGGAACGTGCAATTTAGCTTCACTTTTTTTTTGGACTGACCTTCATTTGACTATTCAAAAGTGCCTGTAAATGATCTATTTGAAATAAATGCTTTTGACTTTGACTTTGCACATACCCCAAAATGATTCGGAGAAGAGAATGATTTATTTATTTATTTACAAGCACTTGCAACGTTATAGAGAATGTCCAAAGCGTTGTACAATAGAAACTTACAAACTAAAAATACATTTAATACAACAATAATAACCTAATAACAAATCCATAGACACGAGGAAGAAGCTTCGAGAGAGCATGCTACAATTTTGAAAATTATACTTTTTAAAATTCAAAATATTTTTATTTAGACCTACATGGGCTCATACAAAACATCAGAAGCCAGTGTGCTACTAGTTGTAAAGTGAGAAATCCTCAAATAATTCTCACGCTCTGGTTGGAGCGAGAGGGATTGCCTGACTTTTATTGAATAGAACCCACAGTGTTTTTCGTTGGACGATCCTGCAGCTCAACAGACGTATTATCATGTTTAGCAGCAAAGTTCCACAGCTATTTTTACACGTGTCTCTACAATTGTACCAATACCAACAACTGTTCCTATACATACTGTGTGTAGTATATATACGACCGTTGCTTACATTCAGTAGCGCAGCTAGGTGTGGGCGAAGTGAGCCCTCGCCCACGGCCTCGCACCCAAAGGGGCCTCGCACCAGCGAGGGCCAAAGAACGAAAGGTTTTTTTATAATTGATAGGCTCGCGTTTTACCTCTATTTCACCTGATGGTAAGCGACGATGTGGTCGAACACTGGGTTGCGAAAGTCGCTGTCTCGTTTTCCAATTCATGAAAGAAAAGGGCCTCTCTAATGTGCCTTCACCCACGTCTAAATTAGTACACGCTACGGCTCTGCTTACATTACAGCTTGTAGGCTAGCAACTTGTGTTACTAATACAAAGTCGTGATGTAAGTGTGACACGCTGTGGACTATGTTAGGCGTGGATCGAGGTTCACGCTGGTACATGGTTTCGGTGACTTACTGTATAGCGATTAGGTCGTTTGCGTAGGCTACTGGCGACCTGCTCTAACTTCGCACGACTGTTACTTTTGAAATTCTCTGATTACCTCTACTATTATATGCATGTTATTTGCACTTAAACCTTCCTCATGAATCACTCTGTGTATTGGTGATAACCGCATGAAAATCTGTTCATGAGTTTTAGAGGTTATCGTGAACAGATAGAGGAGCAGTGGGTCTCTTTTATAAAATAAAGGATTAATAAGTACAGAGGTTTACTTTAAGGTCTCAATTTGGGACGAATTTAATAAAAACTCCAGTTCCATTTAATTTCAGGTAAAAGTAGCCATATTACAAATAACTTGTGATATACACATTAAATGTAGACCGGCTGAGGTGTGGCGTTTTGGGCATACTCGATCCGTTCCCGAGGATGAGTAGATGTCATTCTGAAGTTGCGTCTGCTTACTGATAATTTGGTTGTTTCATTTATAAACCCAAATCCCTAAATAGTGATTTTAGTGAACACCACATTATACATAGCTATATTAAATTGTTTTGTTAGTCAATAAAAGCATTTTTACAATCAAGTAACATTCACATCTTATCAACGAGATTTTCAATGTCAAAAATGTTGGAAATTTTGGCGAATTTTTGACTAACTCATATTATAATGCTACTGGTCTAAAATTAAGCGCGTTATCCGTTTTACCTACCATTCCTAGTATCTCTATGTTTTACAGATGCCCTAAATAAAAATGTCAATTGGAAATGGTGCACATTCACAGAATTTGGACGATATAGATCTCAAAAGCTTTAGCTATGAATTTGATGCAAACTTCAGTTTGCGGAAGTGTAAGTTTATGTACCCATTTTGCCCATTATTATTTTGTGAGTACCATCGAACTACAATCTATTGCACATTCCGCCATTGTTCTGTCATATTTGTCAGTGTTGCAAGCTCAAATATGGGTGGGCCAAATGGGATAAAATAATAATGATAGTTAACTTGTAATTGTAAGTACCACTTACTTTACAGACTTAATCCGATTTAAATAGCGACAATGCACAGTCCTATGCATCTTGTTTAGGTAATATGCAGTGGCGTAGCTGCTTAAGTGTCCAATGGCCCTAGGGCAAAAAAAATGTGGGGTCCTTTTTTATGTGGGAAATCATGAAATAACTTCTCCTACTCAGAATGGAGCGAGAGGGAATGTCAGACTTTTCGTAACTGAAACGAGTTGTCACGACTAAAGTAGTGTTGCAACCTATTTTATTTAGATTTTGGTGGGAGAAGTTGTCTTAATTCCAAAAAGACGTTTTATTTATTATTTTTTTATTAAGGCTCTGGGGTACTGCATCGCCTATCCCTTTGATAGCTGCGCCAGAGGTAATATCCATGTCATGGACACTGTGGTCTTGAGTCTGATAACGATAATAGTATGAGGAAAAGTTCACCTAACCGCAGATTTACTGCGGTTAGGTGATAAATAAATACTTTATATTAAACTTTGACGACTTAATTGAAGTGGAAATTAAAAATGTCGATTACTCAAGGTTACGTTTTCATTTTCAAGTTAAGAGACCAAAATTGTTCTAGTACCCTACCTGCTCATGAGGGCGAAGCCCCTATTAGAAGCTAGTTAATATATTATACATATACGTATTATAATATATTATACATATACATATTTATTGGGACGTTTGTAGGTAGTTTCGGGCAACGCCAACGCGCCACGCTACGTTGGGTAGTAATTTACTGGTTGAATGTACATTACATTCGAGACGATTGGGTGTATCTTATATAAATTATTCGTAGAATTAAAGCCACAGTATAATTCATCTATGTACCAGGCTAATCAGAAAGTTTTACGAAAAATAGTTTTTATGTATAAGGCACTGGCCACTTGTAATTATTTTGAAAACTTTGGCTATTTAAAATTAAAAATACCATTTTTTGAATTTTGAATTTCCCTTCAAATTTTTTCGAGAGTCAAATCAAATTATCGCGTCTCATTTAAAAATGGAACTGCATCAAGAAAATTTTTGTGCCATGATTTTCTACGATTTTAAATGTGGCCTATAACCTGATGAGTCATTTGATCAACTTCAAATTGGATGAAGGACCTTCAAAAGCAAACATCTACCGCTGGTAGAGCGAGTCCAAGCGTGGTCGTCTTACTTTGGGAGATGAACAAAGGAGTGGTCGTCGTCAGAGGAGGATAGTTTGCCGCTAGGTTCCGCACAACCTCACTTAAGCTCAAAAGCAGACACGTGTGGAGTGGTGCTGTGATATGATTCACAAATTTGAAGCAGGCTTGTCTCGGCACGTTTACGACATTATGACAGGTGACGAATCCTGGATTTATCAATACGATCCAGAAAAAAAGCGTCAGTCGACAGTTTGGCTGTTTCAAAGCGAACCAACGCCTACTAAAGTGAAGTGCAGGGAAAATTTTGATCGCTAGTTTCTTCACTTTGACGGGGTATCTGATTTCAATTCCATTACGAGACCAAAGCAGCATCAACGCCGAATGGTATATCACATAATGCATGCCAGAAGTTTTGTCTGCAATGAGCTACAAGCGACCGAACACCGGGCTCCGCGGTGTACTGCTTCACCTTGACAACGCGCCCGCGCGCTCAGCGCTCAAAACGAAGGACTTCCTGGACACCACACCGGACAGTCTTGGGGCACCTTCCTTACAGTTCTGATTTGGCACCGTGTGACTTATTTTTATTCCCTAAAATAAAATAAAAATTGCTGAAAGGGATACAGTTTTCATTGCCGGAAGACGCGCTAGCAGCGTACGAGAAGGCCGTGGAAGAGGTGTCTGCGGCGGACTGGCAAAAATGTTTCGGACGCATGAAACTTTGTATAGAGGCTGGTGGAGAGTTCTTTGAAAAGATTTAATAAAAATTTTTTATCCATAGAAGTTAGTTTTTTAGTTTCTCAAAACTTTCTGAGTGTCCTACGTATTAATAGGTTCAAGCTAAGCCATAGAAATATAAATAACTATAGATACATCACACTAGCTATAAATTAGTAAATTATCATCATTTTAGCCCAAATACGATTACTGTTAGACATAGGGCTCCCCAAGTGTCGCCATAACGAACGGTTCTGTGTGTCTCACATCCATCGGATTCCCGCGGCCTTCACCAGGTCATCGGTTTACCTTGTGGGAGGTCTTTCAATGCTTCGTCTTCCGGTACGCGGTCGCCACTCTAGAACCTTTCGGCCCCATCGACCATATGTTCTGCAAGCAATGTGCCCTACCACTTGAGTAAATTAGTAAATAAAGAAATAAATTTACATACTTAGGGTTTATTTATTGGATTTAAATAAACCATTTACAGGCACTTTTGAAATGTCAAGAAGTCAGTCAGTCAGAAAAATTATGCTAATTGCACATTCCAAAGCGTAGTCTTGCACATTCTTCTCTGTGGAGAAGAATATGCAAGAAACTCCTTGGACACTCTTTTCAATCATGTTATGTAATACAAATATCTTGTTTAAATTTTTCTTGTCGCAACTAATATTATCATAACCTCAAATTGTGACTCTATGAAGTGTATTTTAACCACTACACATTAATTGATCAATTTATTGTCATCTCAATTCTTTCCAGTTTGTTTTCAGTTTCATTTTTTAGCTGAATTCTTCAGACAAACGCTGTCGTAACAACAAGGAATACCTTTTGTTTAATACATAACAATACAAAACGATCAACAACACGTCCTATCCTAATTATAATTCCAAAGTCTTGCAGCTCGGCGGGCGCGACGTGGCTGCGTCTACCTATGCGTACCTAGCGGCTGACACAGGGAGATTCCAGCTCTATTTCTTAGCCAATAAGGTTGGGAATGGAACCGTCCGTTTTGCAGTAAACAACACAATAAGTTTTCTGTGTAATTGTTATCGCGACACTACGCTGCAGGGCCGCCGCGCGCCGCGAGGTCGGGTGACGCATAGATAGCGCCCAACCCTACAGCGGGCTCGAGTCGCCACAACCTTCACTCGAGCGTGACTGCGTGGATTATAATCGTAGGTTTTACGCACTGTTTTTACAGTTTCGACTGATGAACTCGTTTATTAGGCCAATTCATTCGATCGCGAGGTTGAAACAGCAGAGGTGATCGACTCAAAATACTTTAAATGCCAAGTTTCACCGACTCTAGTGTGAGGTTTTCGCATAGATTATTTGAATTTGAAAACGCTACTGTAATGCTAAAGACGCTAAAGTTTGACATCTTATCAATATTGAAATTCGTGATTTACACTAGGTGTCAATTTGTAGTATGCAGTAAATAGTAATCAATCAAACAGTGATTACTGTCAAATATTGACCATAGATAAGGAAAACTATGACACAGTCTAACTACATAGAATATTAGAACCACATACATTTATCTCAGTGAAAAAAAAACTTTGTAGCACAACTTGCCAGGGCCTCAAGTCTGCTATTACAATAGTGTCAGAATGGTCTATCATTGACTTCATAATTGTTGATTTTGACCAAGTTTGGTAATCTACTAATATAATGGCGTCATTATGACTTTCCAATGGTCAACCACTGACACTCCATTGAAATAAATGGCATAGAATGGTAATCTCATACATAATGACAAATGAATATTTGACGTATGCAGATAACTACCAAAATTTTGACAGTTCCTTTGATCAGTTACCTACCAATAGAACTTCATTGTGCAGTTATTGCTTTTAATTTATTTCGAGACAGCTCGATATTGTCATTCTATCACAAGACCATTGACCGATCAGTGATCAACCATTATGAATTATCAGATTACGAACTTTTAGCGAAATGACAATGGAATCGTGTTGGAATGACGAATTTATAAAAATAGCAGACTTAGGCCCCAGGTTCCTACGTAACCCGTAAAACTAATAATAATGTGCTAAGTTATCTACGATGGGTCGTACGACATCGAAAGAGATGGCCTGTTGACCTATCGCCTGCTCGCCTACGTGCAAGGTAATTAACCGCTTCCTTCAGTGTCTTACAACTTGCGTAGGAAGCTAAGTAGCTGAGATAGATTCTGCTTGGTATATTTATTAAAAGTTTATGAACAACACTATAAAAAATACGCTTTTTTAATGTGAACGTTTCAATTTCGGAATAATCCGAAAGCTATTATTACTTGACAAGCATTAGGGCGGGAACGGGATGCGTTCTAATTTTAAATTGACCCGCGAAACTGCACATCTGGCGTTTAGGGCAAGTGATTATTGTACCCTTGTCGCGTCCATCGACTTAATAGCAACTAGAAAATATGATTGTGTTATCGCGAGCTGTCAATACAGCTTTTGTCCAATTAACGACAATGTCCAGCCGTAGGTTCGACTTAATAAATCTGGCTGGCCATTTCCAAACTGTTATTTTAGTACTAGTATTTAACACGATACATCTTGATAAGACTGGACTTGATAAATCTATATTTTTTTTAATTATTGCTGGGATTAACGTGCTTACCAATGCAAAGAGGAGTTTCGTTATTTATTGCATGGACTTTGACACTCATCTATGGACCAACCTCTGCAGGTATAATAATAACGTTACTTAACTTTGGTGATCGAACCGAGTAGCTGTTATTACAAAGCCAGGAGTCAATTGTTTGAAAATAACTTGATTGTTCTTCCACGAATGGCGGTTATGGCGGAATAGCGGGATGATGACGTGGCGAAATTTCGAAAAGCTGCGGCCGCCTACTCGGCCAGGTACAATTTGGCTGGTTATGGTACAAAGAGTTTTTATTCTTTTTTTCCCTGTTTGATAAAGTGGCTACTGGCCAGTGTTATTGAATTCTCGTTATTGTAGAGTAGTTCGTAGGATTCTACGGTTGAGTAAATAGATTGTAATAGATTATACAATGAGTAAATAAGAAAAAAAAAAATGCAAGCCAGTGTTAATTTGATTTTTGGGACATCATTATTCGGAAGTTATTAAACTAAATACATATAACATTTTATTGTAGGGAATGATAAATCTCAACGGACACACATGCAAAATAAATTATGCAAAAAAAATGACCGTTTGTCAAATTGAAACCCGGACAACATATTGCACCCCATTGTCTGAGTTGAGTCACATTCTTCGTTCAGACAAGCTCCTTGCCTTATTTTTACATAAACAATAGCAGCTCATTCAGATACAGTTGTTCTCACTGACGTTATGTGTCAAAAAAACGCGGGAGAAACATTATAAGTATCAGCTTACAGGCTGCAGGGTGCATTGTCTATGATTCGGTTATTGTTTTTTTTTGTCACGGTCTTTATTGCTGGCCGGTTATTGAAACTAAGTCATAAGACGTTGAGTTAAAACTGCAGTCATGTAATGTTTCCTTTTTTAAAGATCATAACAAGGAAATTCATTGCTGATAACCCGTTTTATTCAATCAACCTAATGACTTTAAGTATGGGTTGGTTCCAAAGTTAAAACTTTTCCAAAGCACAACTCACATTTTCATTAACGCGGAACTCCATTAAAATGACAATGGCTGACTGACCCACTGAACTTACAGCGATCTGATCCCATACAAAATTTAATATTATAGCATGGAGTCATAAAACGGGACCTGTTGCTCCAGCCCCTGCATTGTACGCTTACAACCAGTGTTTCGACTAATTAAACCGTTTTATGAGCTTTTGTTTTGTCTTAACGGTCATTCCATGGGCTTTTGGAGTGACTTTTGATGATGTTACATTAATGTATATAGCGTTATTAATTGCGTTAAGGTTTATTATATTTAAGAATAAAACTTCAACGTGTCATAAAAGGCTGTATGAATTGAACATTTTAAAATACTGTATGAATGTTATAACACATTGAATCAATCTATTTATATAAAAATCAATTCGACTTTTCGTTGTAATTTTATAACTCAAGAACGGGCTCACCTATCCAAACCAAATGTTTAGGATTTGTTTGGACTATTTAGTAGATGTTTTATGTGAAGTTTGCACAAAATCGGTCGAGCGGTTCTTCATTTATCACATTATTAGGCGGTACGAAGTTCGCCGAGTCAGCTAGTTAAATATAAAAATAAGAAGAGATGTAATGGCATACAACAGGATTTAATACTTACGCAGTGATCAAGATAAATAAGTTGTTTATGAGATAAGATCGTAATAATAAGTTATCTGGTGCGCGATCAAGATAGTTGGCTTTGCTGGCAAAACTTGATTTTTCGCAAGCCTTCTCATGTGGTGCAAAGTAAATGACGGCTTTATTTTAGTCCTTATTCAAAATGAATGATATCTACCTTCTGGTTACTCTTTGATGACTGCAAACCAGATTATACTGAGTACGTTTTCATTCATCAAAGTCCTTTAAATTCTTGGGATCATTTATAATGCCGAATTTCGTCATCGTGGATAATCGATAATCGTATAGATATGGCAAAGCATCTTGTCCACATCTTGGCAGGTTTTTCTGAAGCTTATCAAGTTCTCATTCACAATAATGAAATACTTGAATTGTGGTTTAGTAGACCCTTTATAAAGATTTGAAGTCGAAGTAAGCAACTCAAATAGAGTCGCCTGCGCGCAAAGCGAGTCGCTCATCGACAGGACGCCCGTCGAGTGTCTATTTTCTATGTTTCAGTTCAGCTTGGCCAATCATATAGATATGAATATGAAGTAGGAAAATCTAAAACACATAATACTTACGTTGTCCTACAAACATTAAATTACTCATCGACGCGACACTAAAGGATCAAAACTGTCAGCATGGAAGGAGCCAAAAATATAAATCGATTGGGTTTTAAGTACCTTTTTGATTGTGTATGATTGAGGCAAACCTCAAATCATTCGGAAATAATGTTTACTAATCACATGTTCCTTGATTGTGATGAGAGCTGTGCCGACAGTCGATATTTTTTCTCGATTTTATTAATTGCAAACAGGACCTTTTGATTCCGTACAAAATGGCAATTGGAAGATGTATTAGGACATCCTTATTTTGTAGACATCTTTCAGAGTAAATAAGCTTGTCTTAAAGGTCCAAGTGATCAGGTCATTGAAATCCAAAAAAAAAAGTGTAAATAAGTAAGTAGCTTTTTATATTTCAATTCGTAGAATTGCACCTTTCTTAATTAATAGCTTTTGCCCGCGGCTTCGCCCGCGTACATAAAATATAGCCTATGTCACCCAAGAATAAAGCAGCTTTCTATCCGTGAAAAAATTTTACCGTTCGAACAAGTACTTTACCTCTTTATTAGATTTCGTGATTAATCAGTGTATTTCGCTTTTATATATGGATTTAAATGAATGTTAAGGCGACTCCGGCGCACCCGAAATACACGATTACTGTTTAGTGTTGTGTAAAACGCAACTTGTTAGTTGTTACATTACGATTATTCATTATATGATTATCATCATTTCAGTCGAAAGACGGTCCTGTGCGTCACGCATCCATCGCATTCTCGCGATTCTCACTAGGTCATCAATCCACCTTGTGGGAGGCTTTCCAACGACGCGGTTGCCAGAACCTTTCGGCCCCATTGACCACCTTTATTAAGAGCAATGTGCCTTGCCCACTGCCACTTAAGTTCACTTAAACCTTCCTCATGAATCACTGCCTATTGGTGAAAACCGTATAAAAATCGTTTAGGAGTTTTTCAGTTTATCACGGACACACAGAAGCAGATGCGGCGAGGAATTGTGAAGAATAGTATACCTATTGATCCGCGATAGCGCTAGATAATCTATATAGCTCTGTCTCTTACCCACGCTGAAATAAGAATGAAACAATCTTACTTTGAACGTCATGGTAACCCCGCATATAGATGCATGTGTCTACCTGCTACGGAAATGATTTTGATGGAACCTGGCTTCACACGTGATGACACACTTAAAACGCGAGCAAATCCACTTGCAGAAATTAGTTTTATGTCCGTATTGTCTATGGTGACATATAGTTATTGACATGTCAGTTTAACTTTAGTGCCGGTATGAAAGTTACTGTTAAGTCCACGTTTTGTGTGTAAGTACTAATTTCCTAAATTGGTTTGTCTCGTTGGAAGTTGGAACATATAAAGAAGATTTTAGTATCTTGAATCGTTGGCATTCGCTGCCTTGATGTACAAAACCAATATTTAGAGGGGCTGTTGGTTATTTTATCTAAGTGGACACTACATTTCCTCTTTTAGAAAATCATCAAAGAATATCAGATTTTAACTGACTCGTTTCTGGTTCAGTCCACAACCATAGCAGGATGAAAACTTCGCCAACATATTAAAAATGTCACTATTTATGTGTATTCGCCTCCGAATTAAGCCTTAGTCCTTAATGTTATTAGTTTCTTTGTTATATAAAGGGCCTATTACACTACTCGATATTCAGACAGTCTTAGTCGATGTCGCGTAGTGTAATAAGGGTTAGACCGGTCTTACTCGGAACAAAAAATAAGACAATCTGAATATCGTGTGCTGAATATCGCGTAGTGTAATAGGCCCTTAATTTTTGACTTGTACTTGAAACTTTGTCACCTGATAAATTAGTCACTTGTACTTAAAGAAAACTACGCTATTGTTTAAAAAGATAATTTTATCGATGACTAGCCGAGTCCAAAGAATTGGTCCCACGGTGAGCACCCGCGAGTCTATTGTTTCATTACTTTGGAACATCCTTTTCGGTAACATGCAAGCAGTATACAGTACCTAAACCAGTATGAAGTAATTAAGTTTTTAAGCGCTTAATACCTTACCAAACATGACCGGGATGCATTCAAAGAATTTCAGTAAAAACCCAAATGAGGATTGTTTATTCGTTTCTCACAAAATCGCGGCAGTCGACCGTACTCGTAATAAGTAACAACAAAGGCGGGCGCGCGTCCCTTTCAATTAGTTTTTACGCGGCGGAGATAATGATTTACAACGGACGTTCGGACGGGGCACGGTGTAATCGCGGACGGCCATCTTTTCCCGGAAAGAGCGACAATGAACACACGTTCGCGGTATTTCGCCCCCTCTCTAGTCTATGGTTTCGTTTAGTTTGGCTGTGTGCTTTCGCTGGTGCGTGCAGGAAGTGAAGCTGGTAGCTATGCGATGCGGTAATAATAGTAGCGTCCTACGCTTATGATCCTGCCCGACTATTATTGTTGTCAATCGAGGCAGATTTGCTTTCGCACTCATCTGTTTAGGTAGGTATGCGGGGTATAACTATAAAGGGAACATAAACACAGACACTAAATTGCTAGAAATAGCTTACGCTCAATTTTAACCGATGTAAGTATGTAATTTTTATTAGATTAATATTTGCTAGCAGTACACCGCAGATTAGTTTTTTAGTTTAAGTTCTTGTAGTCCATCCTAAGGTTGTCTGGAAGATATCGTCTGTCACGATGTTTACTATTTTGGTGTCTAATGAAGTTGATTTTATTCTATACTGGAAAAAATTTCTTTAGAAATACTCATAAGCATCAATCAATGACCTTTTTTTTATTTCCATCTTCTTGTCTTTATACTTTTTGTGCGTTTAGACAATACCTAAATAAACTGTCACCGCTTCCAAAGCCGTGCAAAGCATACCACGGATATACATACATACGTACGTACAACAAGGCTCGTCCAGCACGCAGCGTGCGTATCAAATCGTAGTCCGTACGACGACGTAGTGACAACTAATATTGGTGCTCACGACAGACCCACTGAGCTTGTTTGAACTACCCCACAAAACAAAAGGCTTTTGTACTGCAGTTACGCTGCGAATCTCGGATTTTGTGAAATGGAGTGAGATATCGATAATTTCGGATGAGATTGTAACTGGCCAGTCATTTGCTGGTGATCATTAGCTATGTAAACTTTGTAGATAAGATCACTATCATTATGTTTGACGCGTAGGTATGTTGACTCATCTTCCTGCTTACATTCGGTTCCCTTGTGTTTGCCTTTGATTTGCAAAAATTTTTCGTTGATAGGAACTTGAATTTTAGAAATGAAGAAATGAAATTTCATCCTTTATACTCCATCTGTTTAGGTAATTAACTAAATGTAAACAATCTTGATATGTCTTTTATCTAAAAGTTGTATAAAAGTTTTATCTAAAAATGTTTACAATTTGTTATTTACCTATACTGAGTTTTTGTAATTAACTAAATTTAAATAATCATTGTATGTCTTTTATACGATTTTTTATAAAAAAAAGACATATCAAGATTGTTTACGTTTAGTTAGCAACATAAACAAAATGGGGTATAGATATTTTCTAAAGTTATTTTAGTTTTCGTCTGAAATAAGCCTCCTTTCCTAGTATTTTTGTTTTTTTTTTTGTTTCATTTATCTACAAGCTTGTTGCGTTTTTATTTTTGGATGACTCATCTAGTACACAACACATACATTGGTCGCGTCCTTCATTTTATGCAATGAACGGGACCGGTGCAAATCGATGGTGCACGTCCTCGGGCGACTTTCAGAGGAAGCGTGGAGTGCTACTTGAACAAGATGGCAAAGACTAGTAGGAGTCTGGTCCTAAATAATAAGACTGCGTAAATTGGAATGGAATTAACTTTTATTTTCTGGTTTAAGACTGGACAAGGCTTCGATGCCTGGCCCTGATCTAGTGTAGGAGTTCGTAGATAAAATCATAAAAAAAAAGAACTTGAGTCCATTGCATTATTTATCCATATCTGTGTTATTTCTAGATTATTATCCTTATCAGTGACAGACCTGCATTGTATATGTCACTGGTAAATTGCAAACGCCGCCGCCGTAAGATTGTAAAATATAGGCAGAAATTGTAAACTATTTTTTTTTCCTAAATAAGACACGGTTATGTTGGAAACTAATGAATTTAGATGTAGCATCTTATACAAAACGATAATTTCGTAACTTAACTAGATATTATAATCTAATAAAGATTTATTACAATCATATGGAATCTGCAATTTATTTTCCGGTGACATACATAGAAGTTGAGTTGTGTTTTATTTTCTAACTAGCGACATACTCCAGCTGCGCACGGGTGTTATAAATCATTCAAATTCACGGCTTTTTACTACTATAATATGCACTTAAACCTTCCTCATGAACACTCTGTCTATTAGTAAAAATCGCATAAAAATCTGTTCAGCAGTTTTTAAGTTTGTCGCGAACATACAGAAAGACAGATAGATAGGACAATAAAAAACTTATAATCCATCTATTTATTTACTCTGGGTATCTCCAAATATATTTAGTGTAACAACTCGAAAAATAATGTAACCCTTCGCCGTAGTCGTAGTAGAAATGGCAACGCTGCGTCTCTTATTGCGCTGAAACAAGTAAAAATGCGCGATAATGGTCGCTGGTGCGATGCTCCGCGACTCAGCGACTCAGGTAGGGGCATAATGAGCATGAGCGCGGGACACGGACGCAGGTAGGTACGCACGAAACAATGCGCTGGAAGGGCTCGCGACTAATAACGTAATGTTATTATTACTTTACACAGTACTCGCGCGTTACCTGCTGTCCAAACGCGTTTGGACGAGTCTTGCAGTCGCGATTTGAGGTTCATTTTTTATGGCAGAGTTTGGCGGATGAGAAAGTAATTGTGGGTATTGTATAGTCCCTTTTTAGTTTAGCCTTTTTGACTTGAATGGGGATAATGATATTGCAAGGAATTATAATCCGACGAGTATTCTGTAATACACGGAATCCCTTTGCAGAATCTAGGACAAGATCCTCTATAACTATAAAATAGCTTAGAATATTTTCGCTTGAATTTTTATTACGAACTTCAAAGCAAGACCCGAATATTTTTTCTGTAAGCCAACTCACATCGATAGCACACACTGCTCGCACGCATATGTAAAATAATGATACCTAAGTTAAAGAGAATTTATACTCTCACCCCTACGCATGAATACCGATCGCAACGTGTCGCCCGGCTGACGATTGATGGCAGCAATTTTCGCGGCCGTGCCCCTTCAAGTTATAGCCTACACGTATCTGTGTCGCGCTAATGGCGGCGCGGAGGCGGCGATCGGCCGGTGACGGCCGCGTAAAATGCGTAAATGTAAATGTGTGCCCGCGGTGTACGCCATCCGGCGTTCGTCGCGAGCGGCGATAATTTAGCCGCGCCGCGCTGCCGCCGCCTCCCCGCGGCCGCCCCGACCCTGCGTCGCGCCGCTCCGCCGCCGTTGTCGCCGGGTGAGA
Source organism: Mythimna vitellina (assembly GCA_949316375.1). Classification (NCBI taxonomy): domain Eukaryota; kingdom Metazoa; phylum Arthropoda; class Insecta; order Lepidoptera; family Noctuidae; genus Mythimna; species Mythimna vitellina. Next base: position 5,832,550 of record OX438703.1, on the reverse strand, counting down.
CGCGCGTTACGTAAAAACTCGACGTCTGAACTGCACTTTATGTTATGGATATGGTAACAATCGCTTCATCGACTTTCTCTTGGATACTCCGCGTTCTTGACGCGAACTTTGCAGCTTAAGCTTCTAGTTGCGTTAGTATCTCAAATGCCTAATATATTAAACTAGGAAGCCACTTCCAAGCATTGTGATCTAGGTACTTTCTGCCGTGTTGTATTGCCCGTAACGTGACCTCCATAAAAGGATTATAAATCCTTGACCTACTGAAAGGTTGAATCTTTATGCACCAATCATAAATTGGATGGCCTTTCACTTATAAATTCGCACGACGTAGCCAGCAGCAGCTGTACTGATGATATTGACCCTTATAAAACTCAATAATTACACTTACACTAAGTAAACGAGACATGTTATCGTGTTATTGAGGCTTAGTCATCAGCTAATCAGTGTGTTCTTATCGGGACACAAATAGCTGCAACAAACGCTGCCGGTCGATGACTTATGCAAATTCTTTCTACGCGCTGACATTGAATCTCGGATTTGATAAATCTGTTGGCGTCTGCCCCTCCAAACTTTGTTTTTATTTTGCTTTGATAAGTAATTACCTACTGCAGCTGCTAAGTTATGAAGGAAAAAGCTGCTTAAGTGTTGGAGTGTATAGAAATTAGACACTGAGAGATTAAGGAAAGACCTGGATGGGATTTGGACGGACCAGGGAATCATGGCAGGCAATGATAAGTAAAGTCAGCAGTATTGGTAGGGTTGTCAACAATTTTTAGAAGAAATAGAGTATATCTGATTTTAGAAGCCGGAAATTAAGAGTACGTTCTAGGAAAAGAGTATCTACCTTTAATAATTGTTTTACTTTTAACGAAACAAACTTTTCGTAGTTTAAAAAATATTGTATGACTACCAAACAGTTTCAATAAAGCCATGGTTTTCTGTTTCTGTCACTTTGCAATTTATGACGGAGAACAAAGGAGACAAAATCATGTTGCAGTTGAATACTGGGATGTCAAGATTTCGTTCAAGTTTAATTTAAAATCAGCGTCAAAATAAGTAGTAGGTACAGTTTAGCGTACTCTATTGCGTTTGTAGATTACTAGCTTCTGCCAGCGGCTTCATCCGCGAAAGTAGGAAATTGATTCTCCAACGCTTCTTCTGATTAGACTTCTCCAACGCTTTTAATACCGTCAGTCACGATGTCCTCTTGTCTATCCTGTCCTATCTTTTGGTCTCTCCAGAGGCACTGGAGTGGTTTTCCTCTTATCTTCGGGGTCGTCAGCAGTCGGTTCGCGTTGGAGACGGTTCATCACAGTGGTGTGACCTTACAGCTGGCGTCCCTCAAGGCGGTATTTTATCTCCTCTTTTGTTTTCTGTTTTTATTAATCTTATAACCAATGAACTTCAGTGTGCGTATCATCTCTATGCCGACGATTTGCAGCTCTACTGTCAGTCAGGTGTTGACAACATATCGGATGCAATCGAGAAGCTAAACCAGGATTTAAAAACTATAAAAAGCTGGTCTGACCGTTTTGGGGTGGCAGTTAATCCTTTAAAATGCCAGGCTATCATTGTAGGGAGCCCCCATAGTTTGAGAAAGCTTGATGGCCTAACTGTTCCACCCGTAATATTTGATAACGCTGTGATTCCGTTTAGCTCCGACGTTAAGGATCTGGGTCTGCATGTTGACACCTGTCTCAATTGGCGGAAGCAGGTCGGTAGTGTCAGTCAGAAAGTAACTGGAACGTTACGGTCTCTCTATCGACTAAAAAATCTTCTTCCAGCTCACATAAAGGCATTGCTTGTACAGGCCCTAATTTTTCCTATTATCGACTATGGTGATGTGTGCTACTATGACCTGAATGCAGATCTCCTCAACAAACTTGACCGCCTTCTGAATAACTGCATTCGATTTGTGTTCAACCTTCGTAAGTATGATCATGTATCTGAGCAACGATCACTTTTAAAATGGTTACCCATCCGTCAGCGTAGAGCGCTAAGAGCCTTAACAACGCTGTATTCTTTTCTGGATAAACCTTCTTCTCCTTCCTATTTGACTTCTCAAGTTCAATATCTTTGCTCTGGTCATAATAAAAATCTCCGATCTACCAATAATCGCCTACTACGATGTCCCACACATCGCTCTGGGTTTATCCAGTCCTCTTTCATTGTCCAGGCGATCTCTCTTTGGAATGCGCTCCCTCTGAACATCAGGACGGCTTCCAGTCGGTTCACTTTTAAGGTGATGGCTCGTGAATACATTCGTAAGAAGTTGGTGTAATCATCACAGCGATGATTTGTTGGATACGTCTTTCATAATAACTTTGTTAATTTGTATGTATGTATCTAAGTATATATTTATTATTGTTTTTTGTTTTCTTAATCTAGTTTATCATTATGTTGCACCTACCATGTTACATTTCTGCACCACCCTAAGGTCGATTGGTAGAAAATGCCTACGGCATTAAGTCCGCCTTTGTACAGTGTTTCTTACTAGTGCATAAAGTTTTAATAAATAAATAAATAAATTCTCTTGTTACTCAGTGTTAAAAAAGCATTCTACTGTTGAAATATTTTTCATAATCGGTTTAGTAGTTTTAGAGATAACCCCGTACATGTACACAAAACTTACAAATTTGACCTTTTTATTAATATTTAAACAAAGTACTCCGCATAATAGAGTACAAGACTCTTAATTAGAGTACGGTTGGCAACCCTGATATTGGATTAACTATGCTGTCAGTGATGATGACATTGACAGTGAGGCTATGAGTAAACTAACAGTTTTCAACGCAACACTTTCAAGGCACAGAATATATCAGAAGAGTTCCATTTTATCCGCTGCCAGCTCCATAACTCAGCATTTGTGAAATCTGACATCTGCTTGGCATAATTTTATTGAAGGGTGGCTACGCTGGCTACCGTACGAAAAATGTAAATGTGCCATAACTTTATATTTTGCTTCGAGACCGCGGAGGCGTCGACCTAAGTGAGCTTGGTGTGACCCTGACCTTTGTGGAATATGAAGCAGTTTTTCTTATTATTACTGACTAGCTGTCCCCCGCGGTTTTGCCCGCATTTTTACTGACTAGCTGTCCCCCGCGGTTTTGCCCGCGTATTTACTCACTGCTCCTCTCCCGTGGGTTGTAGCGAGATGTTATACATATGGCCTATAAATAGTCTTCAACACTAATTCTAGTCGAGAAGGGAGACCCGAGGTTTAAAAGAGATTGTTTTTTCGCGTAGTAATAGAAAATTTTCTTAAGGAAACGTACTCCCTGCTTAAAAAAGTATTCTATATGCTATTTCAGCATATGGTCTTCCACTGTGCCAAATTTCATCCAAATCCGTACAGCCGTTTGATTGTGAAGGAGTAAAACATGATCTACTAATATTACTTAGAGTGATAGCGTGCCTCAATAAACAGGCTATCCATTACTATTTCATTTTTCAATTTAAATCATTTAGTAGTTCCTGAGGTTAGCGTGTTCAAACAAACAAACTGTTCAGCTTTATAATATTAGTATTATTATATAGATGTCCCATTACCAGGGCCCTAGCACCGCCTCTATCATGTAGTTAGTGTTTGTTGGCCGTGATGTGTCTGACATCTATGACCTTGATTTGATCTTAGGAAGAAGTTCTGTTGAAGATATAAACGTCGTTGTATTTAAACTTTATGTACAGTAGCGGTATATAGGTGTACTTAATGCCAATGTTCAATAAATTGTGTGTACGATAAATAAATAACCTATGCGAGAACTCTCAGAAAGTTTTGAGAAACTAAAAAACTGACTTCTATTGATAAAATATTTTTATTAAATCGTTTCAAAGAACTCTCCACCAGCTTCTTTACAAAGTTTCTTACGTCTGAACCAATTTTTGAAACATTTTTTTCCTATGCGCCCCAGACACTTCTTACACGGCCTTCTCGAACGCTGCTAGCGCGTCAGCCGCCGATGAAAACTGTATCCCTTTCAGCTGATTTTTTATTTTAGGGAATAAAAAGAAGTCACACGGTGCCAGATCAGGACTGTAAGGAGGGTGTCTCAAGACTCTGACCGGTGTGGTGTCCAGGAAGTCCCTCGTTTTGAGTTTGTAGTATACCATTCAGCGTTGATGCTGCTTTGGTCTCGTATTCGAATTCGAATCGATTTGAATTCGAATTGAAATCAGGTACCCCGTCAAAGTGAAAAAACTAGCGATCAAGATTTTCCCTGGGCTTCTCAATCGCTTCACTTTCGTAGGCGTTGGTTCAAATCAATCAATCAATACGTTTATTTGCACAGTACAGGTAAGTATAAAAGGTGTTACATACAGGTATAATAAGTGTGCTGTACTATGCTGTGTTGGTTCGTTTTGAATCAACCAATATGTCGACTGACGCTTTGTTTCTGGATCGTATTGATAAATCCAGGATTCGTCACCTGGCACAATGTCGTAAACGCGCCGAGACGAACCTGCTTCAAATTTTTGAATCATATCACGGCACAACTCCACACGGGCCTGCTTCTGAGCTTCGGTGAGGTGGTGTGGCACCCAGCGGCGAAGTATCCTCCTCACGCGAAGGTGTTCATGTAGAATCTTGTGAACACAAGCTGAATTTCTTCGTATGTAATTTTACCGGTTTCCTTGAATTAATTTTTTTACTGCCAGCACACTTTCTTTCGTGACAGCCGTCGTAGACGACCACTCCTTTGTTCATCCCCAAAGTAAGGCGACCGCGCTTGAACATGCTATACCAGCGGTAGATGGTTGTTTTTGAAGGTCCTTCATCCATGAAAGCAATTTGAAGTCGATCAAATGACTCATCAGGTCACTCCACGCTACGTACCACGCCACGGGCTTACGGGCCACGTTTAAAATCGTAGAAATCATCGCACAAAAATCTTTCTCGATGCAAATCCATTTTGAAATGAGACATGATAATTTGTTTTTTTTGCCGAAAAAATGTGGAGGGAAATTCAAAATTCGAACAATGGTTTTTTTTACTTTTAAATAACCAAAGTTTTCAAAATAATTACAAGTGGCCAGTGCCTTCTACATAAAACCTTTTTTTCGCAAAACTTTCTGAGTGGCCTGGTATATAATATAAAATACCACTCACTGATTAATCGCGAAATCTCAGTAAATATAACACCTACAAACGTAAAACTTGGCAGGTAGGTTCCGTATAGGGTGTAGACATCCGGGTTTTAAGCGGACTTTACGAAACTCTATTCCTAAGGGGGTAAAACGGGGGTGAAACCGGCAGAAGCTGGTATTAGATATATAAAATAAAATGAACTATCATTAACATTAGATACTTACTTATAATCAGAGGTCGGAATTAGGTAGAGCTATTTATTTACTTACACTGATTTTATACAGCGAAAGAATAAAGTAGATGTCTCAAATCCCGAGATTAATTTTAAAGACCTGATTTTTTTTATGACACTATCAGAAATATAGCAGGAAAAAATTCTTCCTGCATTAATGACGAGGAGGAAGTGAATAAATTTGTTAACCTCACCTCTGTTGACGTAGAGAGATCTTTTTCAAAATGAAAAAATACTAATAAAATTATTGTGTGTTAATTATCTTTGTTTTATTGGTCTTATCTATCTCTGAGGTTATTATTATTTATTTGCAATATTGTTGGCTACACGGGATTTTTCAGTAGAAGTCTCGGTGCAAGTATATGAATAACTTTACTTAATTCCGACCTCGATAAATAATAAAATACATATACTGAAACCAGCTACTGCTAGCGACTTCGCTTGCATGAAAGTAGAAAGCTGTCTCAAGGAAACATATTCTCGGGATAAAAGTATTCTATATGCTGTTCTAGGACATGGTCTACCTGTGTGCAAAATTTCCTCCAAATCCGTTCAGCAGTGCGAGCGTAAAGAAGTAGTAAACATAAGCATAATTATACACTCGCAAATTGCCTTTATAATATTAGTGAGATATTAGTATCATAGTATTTATTAGTTTATGATTTTAGTAAATGAAATCTAGAAAAATAAATCATTATAATTAAGAGAACTGAAAATATACCAATTAAAAAATATGACAAACACCAAACTAAGGTTGGAAGGAATTTAAGTACTTAGTTCTGAATTTTATGCTTATTGGCTTTGTAGGTAATCAAATTGTATAGTATTGTAGGTAATCTGGTAGGATTATGCATGTGTGCGTGTGCACTTACACATATTTAAACATTCTATTCACTGTTATTTTTAAGCATAAAGAGAAAACAGCAAGGAAACTTAAGTAATACCCTCGCGCACCCTTGAATTTAAGGTAAAAAATCGCTTATTCGGTTGGGTTATACAAAGAATATATCACAAAAACGTAATGCCGACCGTCCCAAAAATACAATCGTTACATTTGGGAGATAAGCACGACAATTACAATGTAGTCAGCAGTGAGTGTTCAAAGGCGCGTCGGGACGTGCCTTATCAATGGGGTGGCGGGTTTGTGCGCGGCCAGGCTACGTGCACCCAGCCATCCGCGGACAAAGAGTTCCTAGACATGTCGCGGATATTCGTGGGAAGAAAGGGTTGGCCACACCGCGCCCCGCGGATACACAGCAAAAAACGCAATATACAGCTCATCGGATAACCGTCGCGTGAGACCGACTCGTTTCAAAAACTTTAATTGGTCCCTTTTCGCATCGATTGTTATGTAGATCGAGTGACGTTCGCGTCTCTCAATATTCTTTGTTTTTTGTCAACCCTCGTCCGTAAGTCGTTTCGTCTCTTTGTTTCTCTGCGAATGTAGATTTACTTCCGGCGCGGTGTCATTTACGAAATCATATTTCTTGTTCCATTTACTTGGGTCTTATTTCTCTCTAATTGCTGAACATTGTTAAAAGTTAATTCTTAGCGGTTAAGTAATGATTTAAGCTTTTTAATTAACCCTTTAACTCTCGAGGAGGAATAGAGTTGCGAAATTGCTAAGTGAGAAGCAATTCTGCGAAGTCTGTCGCACGATAAGTAATGTTTCGCAAATCGCGGAGTGTCGCGTTTCGCGAGTGCTGCTCCGTGATTATGTAAGTGTATTGCGTCTGTTATCTGCGTCGCTATCGCGGCACCTAAGCGCGCAGCCGTCCGTGATCTGTTATCACTGGACAGGTTCGCCTTGCGACATATTGTGTCGCATGTGTGCACGCTATTACACTTAATCACTCGTATGCAGGCAAGGATCGAAATTGCATTTTATACTCGAGTTTTTGTAGAGCAAGCGCGATATTGGAATGAATGGTAGGCAAGCGTAATATATTTTGTCATTATTATTTATTACTTCATGCCCAACCATTTTCCTTATTTAATATAGACGTACGCAGGAAAAGCCCATCCCGTACACATAAGGCTAGCCACTTTCCCCATCAAAATTATAAGCTTTATTAAGTAGATTCGGGCGTAATCGAGTCAACTCCAAGTTTTCATTTTGTGAACGGCTCAAGTTGTTGCGAGAGCACACGTATGGGCGCGGGTAACGAGCGCCGCCGACAGAGTTTCTGAACGATTATCTCCACGACTAATTATTTCCGGCGGCGCGCGGCGGCGACTCACGCGCCCGACCGACACGTCGCCATCGAATCGAACAAGCTTTTAAAATTGTACATCTGCGCGGTCAATAGACGGCGCATGCATTTCACGCGCCACCGCCCGGAGCCCATCTATACTCTATACCTGACGTTGACGCTCGCGATCTTATTACCGCGCGCCGGCGAGAAAAAAAAAACAAAGGAAGCGGCGGCAAGCGGAGCGGCCTCGGAGATTTATGGAGGCGCGGCGCCGCCGGGGGCCAGAGTGTCCCCGAATCGCCGCGGCTCGCGGCTTCCAGGAAACGCGATGCGGGCGAGGGTTGGCTTGCACGGCGAATATTGATTACCCACTGGCCGTACTATTAATAGGAGGTCGGTTGACGTCGCCCGGTGGGAGTTCACCCGCGCTGTCCGCACTCGACCTACGCGAGCTGAGTACGTTCGCCTTTCCGGCGTCCATTTCGCTAATTGCCTCAAGCCACACCGGCTACGACCCGGTCTTAGTGTGCTAGCTGTATACTAACTAAATTATTTCGTGCATGCACATCGCATCGGTAATTGCGGGGCGATTTCGTATCCATCTAAGAGAGTGCCAAATTATTTAAGCTCAGAATGGCTTACTTCATTATGATCTTTACGCTGGTTATTCCTACTCAAGTCGTAACATAAACTAAATAGCACGTGTTATTTGGCTCATTGTTGTCGACCAGTTTTTTTAAACACACCAATCTGTCCCTACCGGTAAATGTTCCTCTGCTGACGCTAAAGTAAAAGCAACACAGATAGGTAGGTAATTACGCACAATAATCGATTCGGTTCCGTATAATTAGCAAACTGCAGCTGCGAGCGTCAGGCGTCGAGTTATTTGAACAAGATAAGAGCGGTCATCCGCAGAATATGAACTAGGGGAAAGCGAGCGTGCATGGAGCAGTGAGCTTCTAGAAAGTTCGAACAATGCGTTAATCGCACTTGGGCAGACAGTGACCCGCTAGCGCCGCCGGTCGTCACGCGGCCGACGCGTGCGCGGCTCGCGAGGTCACCGCCGCGCACCGCTACTCAACAACATGGACGCAGGACAGAATGCTCACTAACGTGAAGGGTATTCAAGAACGTATGCATGAATAATTTTCTGCGACGATGCAGACAGCTCAGAACTTTAGTTTAGCACGCAATATCTCACTCAGGTATTTTACATACAAGTAACACACACAGGTAAGATTTAGCAGTCGGTATTGGAAAACCTCGATTTGACTTCAGTCGATCAGATACATGAATGGAGTATTTGTTACCCAGCTGTTGTCTGTTATACAATAGGCGTGAATTTCATTCTCCTGAAAAATAGTCGAAGGACACAGTTGTAGACTATTTACCAGTAACAGATCCATCTTTCCTTAAATAGCCCTTTTCTGGTACCATATGTAAGACAGGTTTACCTTCTGCATCTATTTTGTCATCGCAGTCCGCGGTTATGTGCGGGCGCAAGTCTGCGAGTGCTACGACGCACGCGCTGCACCACGATGCGATGGCCGCCATTATCGCCGACATTTTGATCGATGCCACAGATAATATCCAACAGCTCAATAACGAACAAACAATATAAGTAATACCGCCCAAAATACAAGAGGTTATTGTCCGTACGGCCGTGCCACCTGTTTTTCTTTTGCCAATATTTTATTGTTACCGGCTTGTGTTTACTTTTTGTCTATGAGTGAGTAGGGTAGTGTAGCAGTGATGTTTATTGTATCTAGTTCTTTCCGGTCAAGTGTGTTACAAAATACTGAAGATGATGCAGTTTACTTAAGGTTGAATCTATACGTCACAGCAAAGGTCAAACTGTGATAATGCGCTGCAGAATGTACCAATATTAATCAACGTTTCTTAGATCCTTCCCCATAGCGACAATCACAGCGACGCGACGGTAATGTTTTAAACAATGCCGCGCTATCGCGAAACTAAATGCGTCACCGTCACCACAGTGTTCATTTGAGCGCGGGGTACATCGGCGGCGATGCACGTTGCGTCACCGCATCGAACGGATATAGCCGCGATCGATCAACATTGCTTCCTTTATTTTTGCGCGACGCCATCACTTGCAGCCAGCTACGGCTAGCGGTCTCGCCCACGGCACGGCATTCTGTACCTAGCTTTCTATTCTATTCAGAGATACGTAGTTTCACAATGTGTCGATGCAACGTCAATAGTCCCGACTGAGGAAGCGGCGAGACGCCGGCCGCCTCTGACATGACTATTTTCAGCGTTTACGCAATATGCAGATTAAACGTCCCTGCCTGGCTGACATTTGTGGTTTTGTGAGCACTGTCTTGTTCTCATAAACTTAGCATTCTAACGACCCAAATGCCATATTAGTCTATTGATTTGAGTAGATAATTCTTACTGTTAGATTTCTCCCAAGCTTTTAATTGTAATTTATTGACAAGAACTGTCAGCTGTAAGAAAACACATTCTCTTCCTTTGATTTAGTTTTTTGCTTCGTATCCATGTCAAAATCAAAACATGTATCGTTGCAAAAGGGTCGATCTGATAATCTTAATGATATGGTGGCGGATACGTGATGATAACACCGCGGACGTCATTCGCGCGCCTATCTCAAACGCGCCGACTAATTGTTGTGTTCGGACAAGCTTGGAAAGAATTATTCCACCGCTTGAGCTCGCAGTTCCGCGTGGGTGCATCATTGCACTTCAGCCCACTCTATTTAAATTTGTTAACGTATTTCGCACGCGTCCATCGACGCTCTGCTTCTAATTCTGGTTTTACTGTTCTTAGTTATGCATCGATGGGTGCTGTCCAAGACGATGCGGTTATCGTGATGTGGTTTAGGATGTGTTTCGAGGAAAGGGTCCGGCGTCTCTTCGCCAATAAGTATCAAAGTTTTATTTTATGTCGCTGTATCCACGTGTACCACTTTAGCTTGTCTCTCGCTTGGCATTAAATGCGCACAATGTGTGCCCGGACTTACAGTTAGTAGCGGTGCGGACTTTATAATAATTTGCTCTTTTACTGTTTCCGCGTTTTGTAAATAAGATGCTATTGTCTGAAACGAACATGTTGTTAGGTGCTAGAAGATTATTAACAATCTAGTTTATTTGTCTTAAAGTTACAGTTATGTAGAACGCAATATCGTTTGGGGCTAGAGTTTAATCGGCACGATGCATGTAAGAGATTCGTGGGCGATAACTCTGTCAGACCTCAGGCTATGCTTGTAAAAAGCAAAATAAAATATATTATTTACAAGTGCTCTTTTTGCGTATTACATCTGTAGTAGGTACTACATAGTCAAAGAGACCTGGCGCGGCATTACAGGAGCCGGGAGTCGGTCGTCCGCAGTCCGCACGTTGCTAAGAGTGCTCGCTGCTTATAATCAAGTTTTCAGTAGTTGCGCGGTAAAGGATAGCTTTAGCAAGTAATTTGTCTGAAATCCCCGCTGGCTACATACGTAAGGCGGTGGTTCCAGGAACTCGGCGTCTGTTGTATTCCCAGGACTACTTGTAGTTGATGTTTCACTAATATTATCAACTAATTCGCATAAAGCGAGCCAAAATATTATTACTAGTGGGCCCTCGCCCGCGGCGACGTTTAGTATTCATAATATCTTAGATATAACAATCGGTATTTAGGACCTTTCCTTGTTGCTTTTCGGGTTTCTGACTTCCCAGGATTTGTTTCTGTGGGAATATCTCACTGGAGCTATTTTATCCTTTACCAGGTTAATATTGCTGCAGTATCGTGTTGACAGGTGATTATTTGAAGGGGACTCTAATATCCAATTTAAATGCATTTATAGGTACCTAATCGGCGACTGGCCATAGACATTAAACTCTATTGAACGTACATACCATTATTCTAAAATCAATTACGGGTGCGGAGTTTTATGGGCTTAGTTAAGTTCCGTCATGTAAAGGGCAGTGCGCATCGATCGCCCTCTATTAGCGCAATCGTGGCGCGCATCGTGGGAGCGCGCTCCGTGTGTGCTGCGCCTGAGTCACCGCTTCGCTTCGCACCGCGTCGTCATCTGTCAGTGGGCGGCCATTTTCGGTGTTCTCCGTGTTCTCTCGCCGCCAATTTGAATTGTTAATGCCAATTTTAACAGCGAAATAAAATAACTAAGCGATACATTATACGTTTCCAGGTTCCAGCGTATTCTGTTCGTTTACGATGGCGCTCGCAACGTCACATTGCGATGCGTCGTAGAGTGAATAGTGCGAGGTATTTCAGTTAGCTTTAATATGTTCAGTTGTTTCTGTAATTTTGCTTACGGGTTGAGCAGAGTTGTGAGCGGTGCGTTCGTTGACACGGCTCAAGTTAACGAGCAGCGGTAAAGTACAGAGTTTAGAAACCTCGCGAGGTAATGTGTACAATTTGTTGTTAAGAGCGCATGCTAGGGCAGCATTTTTAATAGAATGGAATTTTGTCTACGATTTTTAATTGGTTGTAGTTGCAGATTTTGTCTATGGATGTGTGTGACAGTCAAATCCTAAATATTTAGCGCTTGTAGATTTATAGCGAGGTGGATACATGTCTGGCCGGATGGTCCTCCCTTTTCAACGGAGGTTTGCGGGACTTTACTCTCTGTTCCGCATACAGCCAAACTGGTGACCCTCGACAAAGAACGTCAGCGCAGCCTTCGTGCAGACACTACTTCGTGACGTCATAAGATTCACCGTGTCGCTGGAACACAAAGAGCAACTGAAGGAACATGGGTGGGTTTTAGTCAGTAAAAGTACGACATTCCCTCTCGCTCCACCCAGAGCGCGTACGGAAGAAGTTACTTTATGAATTCTCACACTCAAAAAAAAAACAAATACTCCATACTCAGAAGAAAAAGAAAATTATGTAGATGTACCACCAGCAATTTACCCAAAATTTTGTCTCATTGGTACACCAGAAACCTCGCAGAATTTTTGTTATTCCAAAATATTTTAACACCAGGCGCTACGTTAGTCTTGACGAATAGTTAGACATTCATTCTAGGTACAGAATGGGGTGCTTTTCCTCCAGAAATGTGCGAGGTAGCTACGCGGTGCGAGGATGTATATCTAGCGGTGCTAGATAACGTGTGATTGTTTGCACCATAGCTGAGAGGAGCTTGTGCAGTAGCATAGCATAGAGCATAGACGGCCTTATAATGTTCCCACTGTTGGGACTCAGGCCTCCTCTCTAAGAGAGGGAATGGGCCGTAATCCACCACGCGGGCCCAGTGCGGGTTGGTGGATGTCACATGTCTTCGAATTTTTGGTCCTAGGACATGCCGGTTTCCTCACGATGTTTTCCTTCACCGTTTTGAGAGCAGTTCTGATGAAATAAATTACACAAAGTAATGCGCCTGGCTGGGTTTGAACCCACAACCTACAACTCGTAAGTCGGGGCCGTTACCACTCTGCCACCACTGCTCTCAACTCGTAAGTCGGGGCCGTTACCACTCTGCCACCACTGCTTGTGCAGTGCGAGGTGCGAAGGTGTGTAGTGGACTCTTTCTAGCTGGGCGCTGGTGGTTTGAGGTGTTGTGAAGTGAGCTTCTCGCATTTTTTCATTGCTCGCGTCGCACACACACATTTCTCATACATCATTCTATCCTCTCGTTTTTTAGGGTTCCGTACCTCAAAAGGAAAAAACGGAAACCTTATAGGATCACTTTGTTGTGCGTCTGTTTGTCTGTCTGTCAAGACTTTTTATCTCGGGAAGCGTGAAGGTGTCAAGTTAAAATCGCGGTCCCTTAAAGCTGTAAAAAATCAAACATGCAAAAAAAGATGCAAAAAATGTGGCCGTTTATGTTGCAAAAAACGCGTATTTCGACACTCTCAAGGAACTCAAAATTCATAGGGTCCTTCCCGTTGACCTAGAATCCTAAAATTTGGCATGAAGCAAGGTCTCATAGCACAAGTATAGGAAAAAATCTAAAACCTGTAAATTTTTAGTTACGTCACAAAAAAAAAAACTATTTTTGCGATTCGGAAAAATCTTCATAACTCAATTCGGGAATTGAACTGTTTTCATAGGTAAGTTTGTACGGAACCCTCAGTGCGCGAGTCCGACTCGCACTTGCCCGGTTTTTTTTGTATGTGCGTATCCTTGTACCGCTAGCTGCAAAAATAATTTGATCCTAGTAGTGTGAATTTACCCTAGCTGTCTCGCACCGCTCATCTCTGTTGGAACGCACCCTTACCCCTAGCTACCTCGCACCGCTCTCCTCTGTTGGAACGCATCCTTACGGCAGAAAAAACGTATTACCTACCTTTGTAGGGTATCTTAGTAATCAGGGTAAATGTATGCGTGATTCTCAAGGATACATATCAGGGGACTTACCAACCGCGAGAGGCGTAGTATTCGCTGTCTCAGGGTCAAACGTTTGCCAATATTTTTAGGTCAAATATTGAACGAATATTGGACAAATATTGAATGTTGGTGCTTGCAAAATTAGAGGATATCACGTTCATTACGTTTTGTCAATAGTAGTGTGTGTAGTCAGATAAGAGTTGGACTAAATACGAAGCGTGTTGATTTTCCGCTTTTCTGGGTTTCTTATTTCGGCCTTCGTTATTAAAAACTAACATTTTTTTCTGTTTTTTTTCTGATTCCGAATATGTATTTAGAAAGAAAGAAAAGAAAGAAAAATAATTTATTTGGTACAGCACAAGGCAGAAAAATAATATTAGATAACACTAAACGCTAAAAAAATAAAACAAAAATATATAAAAAAAACAGTAGCAAAAAGATATAGTTGCGTGCCTCACGGCTGCACCAAAATAGGTCCAGTTAAGCATAAAGGCCAGGCAACTAGTGCCTGACGCTGGTTTTCAACTGAACCTGTGGTTGTGAAACAACGGACGCAAAACAGTTTTAGATTCTAATACATATGTGTCGGTGATGTATACTTAAATAATATTATTGTATTATTGTATTTAACACAATATCGAAAAAAAAAAAATAGCTGTGCCCTGTTTAATATGTATAACGACGGCAAAGTTAGCCTACGTGCAAAATTTTGCTTCAATGAATAAATAATTAATCAATGAAATAATAAATCGTGCACAATATAATACCTGTTGTTTAAATGGTCTTCAGCTATGTACCTACAAATCCAATGTATCATCATTGCGTAGTATTATGAATGTTTTACCACAGTTTTCCGCTTGGTTACTTTATTTTAAAAACGTAGATCTATGACGAAATGCTAAACACTACTCCACTTATCCTGTATACCTCTTAAAGCTGGCGTAGGTACCTAAATGTCTACGTAACACAACTTACCATGTACTGGTCACGTTCGAACAGCATAATACCAATAATAATATGACTAGCTATCCTTAATTGTCCCCAGATTTTAGTCTTTCCTTAAAGCTCTATTTACCTATAAGCACTAAATTCATTCAAATATACGCATTACATTTTAAAACATTTCAATAAAAAGTAAAATTTAATAAATTGTTACCATTTCAGCCCAAAGACGTCCACGCTGCACATAGATCACCCCCAAACAGAGGTTTGCCATAATCGCCACTCTTCGCAAGTGGGTTGGCGATCGCAGTATGGTTATTGCAATGCACAGAGAATGTTGCTGTCCATTCTCTGGTGTGTCCCTTAATCACCCACTTACGACACCCATGGAAAGAAATGGGTTGGTGGTAATATATATTCTTTACGTCCGGACACCATACGGGACAATATAACCTATAAAAAATAGTATCCCTCAGGTATCGGCAAGATTGGACCGTCTTCCGCTACCGGTGGTCAGGGTTTCAGAGAAAGAAATCTCCTAACAATACGAGCTGAGTTTGGAAGTTCTGCTCTCTGAATCAATCTCTTGATCCAGCCGCTGAATGAGTGCCTCCTGACGCTTTTGTAGAAGCTCGTAGCTATTGTCGCAATGTGTGACATAACTACCAGTACAGTGATCAACAAATCCACATCCCACATGTCGAAAACCTGGCGACAAGTCTCTATACTTGATTTGTTTATTGCTTATCTTTCTCGGCTTTCACGAGGTCCTCATCATGCGGTCTTCTTCTTCTTCTTTTCGATTCGATGGTAAACTCGTCAAACTTTTTGGGCCCAATAGGTGGCTACATTAATAGAAGAATCGGTAGCACTCATCAAATCCTCCAAAGTGCAGGTATACGGACACTTGGGACATTCCAACATGTGGCTCATGTTTTGAACAGGAGCTCCGCACTCACATTGAGTATTCGATGGGTCTATAAAACCCCATTTTGCCATCATGCGGTACGGTTATACCAACAATCATTGCTCCCCTCTCGATTCGGTCTACCACCACTATATCAGGCTTATTGGCTATAATATAGTCATGTCAGTGATGATGGTATAGACCAGTGGTGGCCGAGTGGTAACGGCCCCGACTTTCGAGATATAGGTCGCGTTCAAACCCAGCCAGGCGCATTACTTTGTGTAATTTATTTCATCACCACTGCTCTCAAAACGGTGACGGAAAACATCTTGAGGAAACCGGCATGTCCTAGAATCAAAAATTCGAAGACGTGACATCCACCAACCCGCACTGGGCCATCTTGGTGGATTACGGCCCATTCCCTCTCTTACAGAGGAAGCCTGAGTCCCAACAGTGGGAACATTATAAGGCCGACTAGGTTATGCTATGAGTGATGATTGACCGATCTTGTACGTTGTGATATTTCGACCATTATCGAGAGTTGGATCGGGGACATACCTGAGGCCTAAGTTGCCCATGAATAATAATAATTTAAATTATATTACGTATTGGTGTGTGACAAACTTTTCTGAATCGTCAATACCTATATTTTCAACATTCCCCAAAGCGAAATTACCTCATAACTTGTGGTAGATATAGTGTTTTCCGTAGAAAAGACATTGTGATCTCAGTATGTTATTCTATTTTATTCAATATTTCAATAAATTAAGTACCTACCTACTTCAATTCATTAATGTTATATTCACTTGGAATTTTCAGTGTCAGGTATATTTGGCTGACACATGCTGAACTGGGCTTCCATAACAAAAAAAAAATAGAAGGCATGTGACTAGGGAATCCAATGCACCTTTCTTGTGGGATTACGCATGTGGAATCCCGCAAGCTTGCGGGATTGAATTTTATGGTGAATTCAGACGAAGCGGTGTTCAATACATAGTCGTATTTATTAGACCCAGCACAGCGATGTAACAACACTAACAACTTTACATGGAATTCGGACTTTTCTATAGAATTCGTATTGAAATTAATTTTGTTTTAAATTTTTACTTTACAGACAAAATTTAAAAAAAATTGTGAGTCTTTTGTCGTACGTTAAACGGAACGTAATCAATATTAGTTTAGTTAAGGTACCACTCTATGTATTTTTTTTTTGGGAAATCATCCAATGACTTTTCCCGTCCTAGGGTTTTTTTTTTTATTGGGTGGGAAAATAATTTTATGACAAATCCCGATCTAGGGTGAGGCGGGAGAGCGTGTCAGACTTTTACTGACTAAAACCACACCTGTGTTCTTTAGTTTGCCCTAGCGGTCTGGAAACTCAGGCTTCCTTTTTAGCAATTCCAGGCTTCGGCCTTGCTGGGCCCCTACAATTTTGCTGACATCTCTTTGAAACGCGTGTAGAACACTACGCGCCGTCGAATATTCGGGACGGCTGGACGGCGAGCTAATGCTCGTCGCCGAGTCGTCCGCAAATTCGCGCCTGCCGTGGCTGGTACGGTAGTCGAAGGTCACGGTCGCGGTGGCTGGGGCGTGAAGTGGTTCGTTCCCTCACGCGTGCGGCCGTCTCCTTCACTAGCATTAGTGCTTTGCAGAAGAAGGCGACCGCTTTCGATTTCCTCTCACTCCGGACCGTGGCCTGAATCAGGGCCCGTATCGGTATTTTGTGTATTACCTATTACTTAAAACAAACAAATGTTAAAAAATCCCAATACCGCAAATCCCGTGGGATCTACGGGATTGTGCTTTTGATGCGTGATTGGATTCCCAATGTGATGATGTGTAGTGGATTACGGCCCGAAAATTCTCTTAATTTATCAGAAAAAAAAATTAAGAACTCGATTGCAGCGCCAACTATCTGGTCCAATTGTATTTTCAAACCATTCATGGACCCGCTCAAATATACACACCAAAATTTCATTCAAATCTGACCAGCTGTTTAGGAGGAGCTAGGTGAGAAACACACATATAGAAGAATTATAAATATAAAGATGATGTATTTTATGTATAATCTTTGTAATTGTAAGCGTCTTAGTATTATTATTACTTTAACTATTACCCATTACGTGCTTAAGTGAGTACGTCAGTCGCGTTATCCTGTTTCCTCGTGGACTGCAGTTCGCTGTTGGCAGCTGTGCCGTGTTTTTTTACTGCGAAAACAGTGCAGATGTATGCGGGTGCGGACTATGGACTGAGTGCGTGGGAGCGCGGGAATGACGCGGACGATGCAGTCGCGTTGGGTGCATGTCATTAACAAAATGGCGGGAAGTAGTGGAGATCGTTATCGAGTTGTTTATATCGTGATCGTGTTAGAATGGTTGAGATGCTATATGCGTGTTTTTTTGGTGTGGCCAAAGTTCTCTGTTATTTTATCTACTGAGTAGGTACTTCCAATTTGTGTGATATGAATGTGCCTACTTTTTTTGAGTTGGGAAATCATCAAATATCTCCTCTCGCTCTGGATATAGCGAGATCAGTGTTAGACGCAACTTACGCGCTTGCCCCCTTGCTTAATTTGCCTGCTTGCGGTCTTCCCGTCCAACTATAATTTAGGTGTCTTCAAGGCTAAAGTGAATAGGCTCTTAATAAACTAGTGCGCCTCACCATCAATGATTGCATCACTGCTTACCATCAGGTGGGATCGCAGTCAAGGACTGGTTTATATAAATTTAAAAAAAACTTACGCAAATGTCGTGTAAAGGAATGAAACAGAACGATGAGATACATAGAAATACATAGACTAAGACTGTCTGAATATCGAGTAGTGTAATAGGTCTTTTACTCTTTCGAAAAATTCTGCAGTATAAATGTACCTACCTAGGTATAGGTTGTTCTAGCTTTATGCTGACGATGCTTCAGCGGAGATTTTTGTACCGACTGATTTATATATCCATCCACCTACAGCCGGAACTATTGGGAATAGAAACGTGAAATTTTGCACAAGGCTTACTTTTATGACGAAGGCGAGCACAAGGAAGGGTTTTAGGCAATACAATTTTTAAGGAGATAAAAGAGGGGGAAGTTCCTATGTATGCAACATCTTATTCCCTGGGCTAAATACAACATTATTTTTAGTATAATATGCGAAATCTGAATATAGTTTCTTCAGAATCAGTAACTGAATCGATTCGAATAATTTTACACCATGTTATATTTTTTTCCAAAAATATTTAAAAAGGTCACAAGTTGGACACCACTGACACTAAGTACAACACAGGTCACGGCAGGTTATAGCGGACATTAGATACTAGCGCACAGCTGGATGCGGGAGTAAAACAACCCCTCAGTCGATCGGGTGGCCCGGTGATCATGTATTTGTGCGACCAACAACTTCGTGATTTTTCATCGCAAGCTATAAAATTTCATACACAGATTCTTTATATAAACACGTGTTTCGGGTTTCGCATATACTAAAACTAATGTTATATATACTTGAAACTTAGCAAGAATAGTAACCTAATTAATAATAAAGGTTGTCAATATATGTTTTTTAAAAGTACCCTTTCACACCTGTGTTCAAGTAGCGCAAATATCTGGTGATTTAAAATAACAATATAAGTACTTGTACGTTGCTTGTATTTTCTATATTGAATGTTCTAGCAATCATAAGTTATAATAATTGCCGTGCTTATAAAAACAAAACTCAATAGCTGCAAAATAAAAACCGAACTCGCTCCCGCGCCCGCTCCTCCTTTCACCAAGTCCGCTACCAGTTGGTCGGCACGTTTGCACGGCTGACGGTCACCGCGGCGGGCGTCGACGCGCGCGCATTACGCGGACGCGGAGCGCGGCTCGCGACGCCGAGCGGTGACTCACGCGCCGATATCATGCAAGTAGAGGAATGGACTGAGCATTGCCGTCAAAACATTACCGGTGTGTACGAGATAAAGCGGCTTTACGTCGAATCGTAGGCGAGGATATCACTGCCACCTTCATCACTACAGTTAAAAAAAATTGTCAGAGACGATGCGTTCGTCCAGCTAGTACCTACCTACGTACCCAGTATATCTGGAATTCTGATAGTTACACCGTTCTCGTCATAGGTTTGGGGACGTTTGATGAATAAAAAGATTTTTTTTTGTTATTGATAGGCTCGCGTTTGACTACCTAATGGTAAGCTATAATGTGATTGACGATGGAGCACGCTTGCCGAGAAGTAACCTGTTCACTCTTGACTTAAAAAACCCTAGGTTGAAGCTATCAAAAAACACAGAGTCTTGCAGGGAATGCCACTCCTTAGCTGTACGCCCTATTAATGTGTTTCCAAAATGTTTGGATCGCCGTATGTCTGGTGGTTAGATGATGGATCCATAGAAAAGAAACATACACTGCGCAGTTACTTCCTTTCCTTTTCCTGGCTAGAGGTATTCATTTATTAAGGCCGCCAAAGGAAAGTCCAGTTCAGTAGAATGCGAGATGCCACTAAAAAAAGTGTTATCTCTTTCAGTAGATAAGGTTTCGTGACGGAATCGCTCAGTCTATTTTCTTGTCGATGGATCGACAAACAACATTCGAATTTCGAACGTATGTGCTTGCGCATCAGTCACTTGTGCTGGTATTCGGTCGTCTACGTACGGCCGCTTTTAGGTCACGTGGTACACTGAACGATCTAGAATTCGACGGGATACTGTTACTTAATGCGTGTTCAAAACATTATGTTTAAGTATTTGTAAGCTACTAGCTGATGCCAGCGGCTTCGCCCGCGTGATTGTAAAAATTATCCCAAGGGAACATCCTCCCGGGATGAAAAAGCATCCTATGTGCTATTGCAGGAAATGGTTTACCCGTGTACCAAGTTTTATCGAAATCCGGTCAGTCGTTCGAGCGTGAAAAAATAACAATCATACGTACACACATAAACTTTCGCTTTTATAATATTAATTTAAAGGTATAGTGTGATTTGTTTTATTGTTTATTTACATATATTTATCAATACGTAGTTCAATCAACTCCCAATTAGGTATTCATGAAGAAAAATCTCTAGAATTAATAAGACTGGTCAATTTGTTATCAATTTCTAGTAATTTTATTAGTCCTATCACATCAGATCTACTTACAGATAGGCGTAAGTATGTTAAAAGTGCATGACCGAGGTTTCCATGGCCTTTCTAAAGTATTCAGAAACTTATGAGCAACATCACACGAAAACCAAATTTGCACCAAAACTGCGTCCGTCAATTCGAAACCAGAAGTCACTATAGACAAACATTTTTTTTATCTGTGCTGAAAAAAGAATGAATGATAATGAACATTGAACTTGTGGAGTGTACGGTCACCGGGCGCCCTTGATACTCACACTTTGTCGAGTTCTTTGCACTTAAGTGTAATACTCGTATTTAAATGATCATGTTTTGATAATGTGTTAAATAATTTGAAGGATTGTGGCATGATGCGTTTTTGTATATTTTCGTACGTTTAAAGATATTTTATTAATTTTAAAAATACTGGTATTTTTACAAGCTTTTATTTAACTTGTAATGTATATATGTACTTAACTATGTTTGTCCGGTTTTATTTTTTAGGTGGGAAAATTATCTAATGACAAATCTTGCTCTTGGGCAGAGTGAGAGATAGTGTCAGACTTTTACTGACTAAAAACCCACTCCTTTTCCTTCGTTGCCTTCGTCACAGGGCCCCGGGTTTCGTTTTCACACTACCCATGGCCCCAGTAGGCTTCGACCCTGCTGGGCCCCTACGATTTGCTGACATCTCCCTGAGGCGCGCGTGGAACAATACGCGCCGTCGACGACTTGGGCTCAGTCCGAACGGTTACCGGACGGTCTGACGGCGGGCTACCCATTGCTCGCCGTCCGCAAGTGGTGGCCGGTGGCCGGAAATCGGTCAACCGATTGAGCTGAAATTTTGCATACACGTTTAGTTTATATAACAATGCATGGTTAGCTATGTGACGTAATTTTAAATCCAATATAGCGAAACACCCAAGATGGCGGACTTTGCGTTACACAGCCGCGGTAGCTATTTCAGGTCTACCAGTGCCACGATGTTATGAAAAAAACAAACCCACTCACGTCACATTTTGACGTTTACTAACATAATCAATAAACCGCGGTTATCATCAGCAATGATCGCTATCTGTGCAGCCACGCGTAAACATTGTGCGTGACCTTGAGATTGATATTATGGTCTTAGCGTCGATCATATTGAAGATTACCTGAAAATCAGGTTACATTTTGGAGAGTGTGCGCGGGAATTGCATGACTTGATTCCGCCATCTCCTTTCTACCATCGGACAACCCGGCGAACGGCGAGTATCCACCCTTACGTTGTTGAAACTTCAACGGTCCGGAATAAGCGTTTCGCTTAGTCATTTATACCGCGTACATCGAAGGACTGGAACAATTTGCCTGCTGCGGTCTTCCCGTCCAACTATAATTTAGGTGTCTTCAAGACTAGAGTGAATAGGTTCTTAATAAACTAGTGCGTCTGACCATCAATGATTGCATCTTCGCTTACCATCAGGTGGGATCGCAGTCAAGTACTGGTTTATATAAATAAATAAAAAAATCCCTTTAAATTTTCTTGAGTATCTAGGGGGGTCCTCGTCGTCGGAGGAAAATGTTCGCCGGGAGTGCGCACGCGTCGAGCCGCCTGCAGCCTACTACTCGAGCAGTCACACTGCTCAACTCTTAGCTCACTCAGCACATAGATCTGGATATCTTCCATGCCAAGCCGTACCAAATTTGTAAATATTGATGCATACTATCTGTACTAATATTATAAAGAGCAAAGATTTGATTTTTTGTTTGTTTGTATGTTACGATTTAACTCAAAAACTACTGGAACAATTTTCAAAATTCTGTTACCAGTAGAAAGCTACTTTATGACTGAGTAACATAGGCCTTTATTTCCTATTTCCACGCGGGTGTAGCCGCTGGCAAAAGTTAGTAGGTATATTATATACATATTTATTTTTAAGATTTTTAGTATATAGATGGATATTTTTATATAAAGAAATAAATAATAATCTACGCCGAGTTGCTAGCCGATCGGTTTATACTGATTGCATTTCGCGGAGTGTGCATCGGCAATATCCAAAAAAAGCCGAATCCGCTTCATCATCGGACCACCAGACGAACAGCGAAGTGCCAATATTACATAGTAGATATTCCCACCTATATGCACAAAATGTTTTGGGAACACATTCATTGTCCGTACAGCTAAGGAGTGAAATTCCCTGCTGGAGTCTGTTTCCTGATAGCTACAACCTAGGGTTCTTTAAGTCAAGAGTGAATAGGTTACTTCTAGGCAAGCGTGCTCCATCGTCGTCCACATCATCGCTTACCATCTGGTGAGATAGTGGTCAAGCGCGAGCCTATCAATAATAATGAAAAAAAAAAAACAATTATGGCCCAACACTGTCTTTATAGTACCAACTTACCAAATCTTCTCAATAAAAAAGTTGTTACATACATAAAAAGACAGTACACAATGACAACAAACGTCTTACGAACAGCTGATCTCAACGACCACTAACATATCTATAAAACGTTTTCAACAACTCGTATCGCTAAACTGCTGAATACGACAATTGCCCATTATTAACACAACAAAATAACTTTTAATTCCCAACAATAAAGTTCAAATTGGAACGAGACATAAAGGGCAATGATAATAACAACAGGGCAAAGAAAGGCCAATTTAAAATGAGCTTCCACCCTCTTTTCTTTGCTTTAAAATTGGGTTTGGTAAGGGGGTTTGATGGAAGTTGTAGAGGTCGTCTGAAAGTGGTCGATTTATTGAGTTGCGTCGGAAAGTTTTGTAGATATTGAAACGAATAGCGCCACCTGTTGAGTGTGGTTTGCAACTTCGTTAATGGCGCTCTATCGGGGCAATGATGTCTGTGTTAGATTGTTGTTAAACAGCTCAAATTATATGTGTTTATGAGGGATAAAGCCTTCCGCGCGCTGGGGTGTTATGGTACATGTAACAGGTTATAATGATTCGGTTGTTGAGTAGGTTAATAGTGTTTCGTTTTGGGATACGTTTGGTTATGATATCATATTCGGTATAGTTGATAAAGGTTTTTTTTTGGTGTGGGAAATTGCCAAATAACTTTTCGGGCTTCGGGTGAAGCGAGATGGAGTGTCAGACTTTGACTGACTAAAGCTCTGGGTGGGTTTTAGTTAAAGCACAGTAGGTTTGGATGAGTACGTTTGGATACACACGGATGCCCATCCAAACTTACGGTGCTCGACCTGGTCACTCACCGATTTGCAAAAGTTTCGCCTTGGGGTTTTTTAGACAGCTATGAAGAGCAGCATTCCGGGGCTTCTGCACAAGTTCCGCAAGCTTTTTTACTTACGTTTCCGCATCTGCTTCCGCAAAATTTTTGACAGAACTCTAAACGGAAGAATACAGCGAGGGCAGAGAGTGTGGGGGGCGCGTAGACGACTGGATACATCGGAAGAGGCGCGGGGGGGGGGGGCAGTACGCGGGAGAAGAATGTCTGGAAGGATTTGGGGAGGCCTTTACCCAACCGCGGAACAGTAATGGTTAGGAAAAAATAATAGTTAAAAATCTTCAGCTTGTACTGTGTGGAGCTGTGGTGGCCCAGTGGTAACGACCCCGACTTACGAGTTGTAGGTCGCAGGTTCATTACTTTGCGTAATTTATTTCATCATCACTGCTCTCAAAACGGTGAAGGAAAACATCGTGAGGAAAGCGGCATGTCCTAGAACAAAAAATTCGAAGACATGTGACATTTACCAACCCGCACTGGGTCCGCGTGGTGGATTACAACCCATTCCATCTCCTAGAGAGGAGGTCTGAGTCCCAGCAGTGGGAACATTAAGAAAAAGGCTGATTATGCTACGCTTAATTACTGTGACAGATGTATTTTCTAGAGTAAGGTGTACAAGTAGATAATAAATGATTAACAAACTTTTCAGTAGATGTCTTGGTTTTCCTCTGTAACGTTGTACAATTGCTTGTAAATACATAAATAAATCTCCCTAGCCTTTTCCCAACTGTCTTGAGGTTAGCTTCCAGTCCGACCGACTGCCTGTCACACCTTCACAACTCAGCGATTATGTTTACTTTTGAGGTGGAAAATGATCAAATGACTACTGCTCTAGGATGGATAGAGAGGGTGTGTCAGACTTTTATTGATTAAATTCCACCATGCTGCTTCATTTTATAACTAAGCTGACTCGGTGAACTTCGTACCGCCTAATATGTGATAAATGAAGAACCGCTCGACCGATTTTGTCGACAATTAAACCATCTACTAAATAGTCCGAACAAAGCCTAAACATTTGGTTTGGATAGATAGCCCGTTCTTGAAATATAAATTTACAACGAAAAGTGGCATTGATTTTTATATATATAGATTTGATGCGGTTTTCAGATATAGGTTTAGTTTTAGCGATTTTTTTTGGTTTTACACAGACAAAATTTCATTTGAAAGTTATGAGTATACTTGTGGATGGGTGGAGAGGGAGAGGGAGGCCAAAGAAAAGATGGATGGATTGTGTGAACAGTGATATGAAAGAAAAGGTAGTTAGTGATAGTATGACGTTTGACAGGATAGAATGGAAGAAAAAAACGTGTTGCGCCGACCTCAAATAAGATGGGACAACAGCAGGAAGATGATGACACACACAAAATTTCAAGAACTGATTTTTTACAAGGAGCCAATTTTTTTTTTCTAAAATGAATGTAGCCTAAGTTACTCCTAACAACATCAGCTATCTGCCATCGATCCACATTCAATCTGAATTCGTAACTCAATATTATTTTATCTACCCAAACGTCCACGGCCCAATGATCCACGTGTATATTTTAAAAGTTCTCTCTATAAGGAAAACAGTTCATTTTCCTCTCGATGCTGTAATAACCGCTGTTTCTCTGACGTGCTCAGTTACTCCGGTTCAACTTAGCAACACAATTAATTGCGTGACGTCACGTCATTATGCAACGTCAGTGCTATCAGTTACATAAACAATGTAGTAGATGGATGCAATTGGCCGTGAAAGATGAGGATGTATATGTTACCGGAAAATTGCAAACGCCGTAAGATGCTTGACTGCGATCCCACCTGATGGTAAGCAGTGATGCAATCGTTGATGATGAGGCGCACTAGTTTATTCACTCTAGCCTTGAAGACACCCAAATTATAATCGGATGGGCAGACCTCAGCAGGCAAACTGTTCCAGTTCTTCGATGTACGCGGTATAAATGACGAGGCGAAACGCTTAGTGCGGACCGTAGCAGTTTCAATAACGTAAGGGTGGATGGACTCGCCGTACGTCAGGTTGTCCGATGGTAGAAATGAGATTGCGGAATCAAGTCATAAAATTCCCGCGCACAGTCTCCAAAATACAACCTGTAAAACACCGAAAGGCTAGCTACCCTACGCCTGTGCTCAAGGCTTTTGCGATTTTAAAATATCGCAAGAAATTGTAAACAAGTTTTTCAAAATAAGACACGGTTATGTTGGAAACTAATGAATTTCGAAGTGATTTATCGTATACTAAACTATTTTTTCATAATACCTACATATCAAGAAATTATAATCTAATAAAGACTTATTACAATCATACGGAGCTGCAATTTTCCGGTGACATAGGTATACATTACGTACTTCGGTTAATTAAAGAAGGGCTAGAGTAGCCAAACATACTTTTTTTGGTTTAAGTTTTCGATAAATGTAAATAACTCCAACCACTTACTATGTTATGTGAGCCTGGTGTCCGGTCTGAGCCCAAGTCGTCGACGGCGCGTATTGTTCCATGCGCGCCTCAAGGCCTCGAAGCCTACTGGGGCAACGGTTAGTGTGAAAGTGAAACCCGGGGCCCTGCGATGAAGGCAAAGAAGGAACAGGTGCGGGTTTTAGTTAGTTAAAGTCTGACATACGCTCCGCCCTTTGATTTGATGAGATTTTGCCACCTAAAAAAATGTGAGCCTGGTACTCCGCTTTTTGGAACTCATTAAATCAATCCTCGCGCTCTGAAACTTGAAAGGAGCGAGAGGGAGTGTATTACTTTTCCTGACTAAAATCCCCTTGTGTTGCGTCAGTAATGTGTGCGGTTTATTTGAGAATTCATCAAATGAGTCAGGATTCCATTGAATGCCTAACTATGTAGGTAAATTTGCGATAGATAAAATCGTAAACAATAGCAATTTCTGCTAGTCGGGGATACGAAGCTGCCTACCAGGACTGCAGGATAGTTCGGAAGTGTTATCTTAGCCCTGAAACTCAAAAGGCGGAGGAACAAAGGTGGATTTTGTTTAGTAAAAACACTCCATTGACACTACATGAGACAGCGTCGCTCCATTCAGGGCCTCAAGTCTGCTAATACAATAGTGTCAGAATAGTCTACCATTGACTTCATAATTGTTGATTTTGACAAGTTTGGTAATCTACTGATATAATGGCGTCATTATGACTTTCCAATAGTCAACCACTGACACTCCATTGGAAGAAATGGCATAAATAGTAATCTTGTACATAATGACAATTAATGAATGTCCCACGCATGCGATAATCTGCAAAAAATTTGCCAGTTCTTTTGATCAGTGTCCTACCATTAGAATATCGTTGTGCAATCATTGCTTTTAATTTGTTACGAGACAGCTCGATATTGTCATTCTACCACAACTCTAGTACGAGACCATTGATCGATCACTAATCGATCATTATAAATTAGCAGATTACGAACTTTTGGCAAAATGACAATGGGATCGTGTTGGAATGACGAATTTATAAAAATAGCAGACTTGGGCCCCAGAGCGGAAGTATTTATTTAATGAATTCTAAAAAAATTAAGTTCGGTTAGTGTGATAGCCCATTTATCGAGAAAGACCATATATAATATCAATTATACGCTACGATCCACAGGTTTGGAGCAGTAACCAATGACACCTGGTAAATAAATAAAAATACCAACTGTCTCGGGTACTAGGCTCCCATAACATAACAAGTGTTGATCATAATTGTTATCTATCGAAAACCTAACTAATTGAATTAGCGGTAGATTTTCGATAACAATGATAAAACCAACTGACTCAGGGTACCAGGGTCACATAACAAGGTAGGTATCGAATCAATAGCCCGCTCGAGTCATTCCGAGTCAAACGATCGACTCGAAATTAGAGCGCGCGAACGTGCGTTCCTTTGAGCACCATTTGCGACAGAAAGCAACGCTAGCAAAGGGGAGCTTATTACTAGAGGTGAGACGTTTCGGCTTGAGGTTCGACGAAGATTCTGAAAAAGTTTGTGAACAAACTTATAGGTACCGAAATATTTTCTGTAGTTTATTGTTTGGGCATGTCTGAGTTGGGTTTCCTGGTAAGGTAAGCTTGCTCCATCGTCGACCACATCATCGATTACCAGTATGTGAGATAGTGGTCAAACGCGAGGCTATCAATTCAATAATAAATTTTAAATAATTGGGATATGGCCCTTTGCGATAATTTGTTGATGATAGATTTATATTATGAAGTGTACAATAAAATATATAAAAAATGATTGGTACATAATTATTTACTTTTTGAAAGTGGTCGTATCTGAGGTGGATACTTTACATATTTCATTTCTTTTTACATTAAAACGTTATTATTTATTTTGTGATTTTTGTATACACATATATATACAAAAGAATATCCTACAAAATACTTTGAATTCATAAGTTAATACATACCATCATTCTTTATACAACCCCAATCTTCGGCCTGCAAAAACTCGTCTTCGGCCTCGGTCATAAAATTCCCCAAGCGCCTCTCTACTTATTACGCTCTGAGGCGCTTTATGGCGGCTGGACTCGGGTCAGCTCGGGTTTTTTGTCGTAGCACGTAGCCACCCCACCCGCCACCCCCGCGAGTATCACGCGCGACTCCAGATACGGGGGGTAGCTGGGACCGCGTGCTGGGAAGCGTCGCGGTTCACGAGGTTTTTGGAGTGTCTAGGTTTTGCTGTGTTGATGAAAGTCTTTCAGCTTTTTATGTCAGCTTTGTCCGAAACAGATGTTTTGGTTTAGATACACAGATTTGTAGTTTATCCGCAAGTTGGTAACTTTATTTGGGATAGCTCCGACACTGTGATAATGGCTTAAACAAAAACTTTGAAATAGCAACATCATTCGGTAAAATATAAACCTTAGCAGTAAATACGGATAACCCAATACTTTTAGAACGAGAGGGAGTATCAGATATTACAGACTAAAAAAAAACCACCTGTGTACCTACCATTCAGTTGCCCTCTGCGTTCCAGAGCCCCGGTAACTATTTCGAACAATACAATGGCCGGATACTCATTTTTTTGTTTTTCAAACTTTCAACTTCTTGAGAACAAAGACCAAAGTACACAGAACCGCAACGCTGCCCTGCTCCCTGATTCGCAAGTATCGCCTTCATTGTAATACCGCGCCCGAGGCCGCGTCGCGTTGCCATAACAACCATCGCGAGAGCACACCGCCCCGCTCGCCGCCCCCTCCTCCCCCCGCACGAGCCACCCCCCGCCGCTACCCTCCCTACCTGCTCTCATTAATATGTACCCGGCCGGACACAGTGGATCACTTCAACATCGACAAATGAAAATTTTATTAAAAAACGCCGGAGGTGTTTCTTACTTTTGCATGGCTGAACTGCGGGCCTCTGAAACTGTTGGTTCGCTGAATTAACATATCTAGCCAAGTTCTTTGTCAGCGATGTACGAATGTGGAGAGGATTTCTTTTTTCTTAGTTTTATAAGTTACCCCAACCGCGTTCACGTGAAAAGTTTCGCATTTCGCGGAACTAAAGTTACCCTTTTTGTTCAAGTAACGATTTGATGATGGTTTGGTAATTTAGATTAAATTCGTAAACTTTCATAATTTAAAGATCAATAAGTAACAATTAAACGGAGGCCAAGTTTCAGAACATTCTACCTTTCCTTTGTTCTGTTAAGAGGACCCTTCCCGATCCGTCTGTAGTCAGCGGTTTAAAAGCTTGTTGTTTTATTCAACGCAATCCAGCACAAAGAAAAGATAGTGCCTGAAAGCTCTGTTGGCTTTTGGTAATTCCGTCACTCAATCGAAAATCACACAAATGTTGTAGAAAAAGTTTTTTTTTTTTTTAAGTTTTTGGAGAAACAATTTTGTCGTCATTCAGAAATTCGATATAATGTGTAAGATTTCTATAGATCTATTTTTAATATCGAGTTAATGTGCTCATACATGAAGGGCACAAGTTCACGCAAAATAGCAGATTTTCAGATTTTACTGGATTAGTTTTACACTTTATATTTTTATTTCAATAGACACCCAGATAATATCCACAAGATATCTGTGTTTCCAAAATATGCAGAGAAAAACGTGTAATAACGTCATAATTACGTACGTAAAAGCGGTTGTATGGAAATGTTTCTCGGGTTGGGTGCACTTAAGAGCTAAACACTATCAGCTGACTGATAACGTTTTTGACCTCCTTAAGCGAGTCTTATATTATCCAGATGGGAAGTACATGGGAATTGTTTCTTGCTTGACTCTTTCGAATTAAATCCTTAGGTACTTAAATTAATATAATACAAAGTGCCTCACCACGTCTATCTGTTTGTACAGATACCGGCACGGATCTTGAGCGCTGACTTCTACAGTTCTACTTGCGCAGAAGCACGCAGAAGTAAAATATGGGGTCTCTTTAGTAGTATGAAAAGAGATGCGGGGGCGGGGAGTGCAACCCTTGTACAGTGATTGGCTCGCTGATGTGCAAAGCCATCCTCGCTCTTTCGCCGAGCGCTCAAGATTCGTGCCGCTATCTATAATATTGAATGAAAGAAGAAGAGAAAGAAAGAAAAAGAGATTAGAGTTTGAATGGACTTTAATGCTGTTTTTACCAATAGATAGAGTGATACATGAGGAAACGTTTAGGTGAATAATACAAGCATTTTATAGTAGAGAAAAGCCGAGAATTTGAAAGATATGTATAACATCCGTGCGAAGTTGTTTTCTATTAGTTTTATTCTTTTTTAATCACTTTGCCCCCACTAGGAATTACTCCAATATCGTTGGTGCGTTTATAGACATGTAATCTCACATACATAAGACTCCCAGACTTGGTACATCAATCTGTTGGCTACACTACAATTTTTATTGTGCTTTTAGGTACAAAGTTGACCGGTCTACATTGTCCTCTCATATCTATTATTATTGAAATATGGAGAAATTGTAGAAAATGTCTTTTTTTAGGGTTCCTTACCTCAAAAGGAAAAAAACGGAACCCTTATAGGATCACTTTGTTGTCTGTCTGTTTGTCAAGACTCTTTATCTCGGGAACGCGTAGACGTTTCCAGTTGAAATTAAAACCAAATACTCAGGTCTTCGGTCCCTTGAAGCAGCGAAAAATCAAACTTCTAAGTTAGCGAAAACAAAAAGATACGGCTGTTTATGCCGCAAAAAAACGTATATTTCAACACTCTCAAGGGAATCAAAATTCATAGGATACTTCCTGTTGACCTAGAACCCCGAAATTTGGGATGAAGCAAGGTCTTATAGCACAAGTATAAGAATAAATCTGAAAACTGAAAATTTGTAGTTAAGTCACAGTCAAAATAATACTTTTTTTCTATTCGGAAAAATCTTTGAGACTCGATTTGGGAATTTAATTATTTAAATAAATTGGTTTGTACGGAACCCTCAGTGTGTGAGTCCGACTCGCACTTGCCCAGTTTTTTTTTTAAAAGAGTAGCCATGGAGTTTCTTGCCGGTTCTTCTCCATAAGAATTAGAACAATGCGCTAGCTTGTGTGTGAAATAAATAATTTTGAGTTCGATACAAATATTTGTTCCGTGCTGGAAATTGAAACTGTGACATGCAGTGCAGCAGCTGATCTCTCAATTGTGCCCTCAAAACCTTCGTAAGACTATTAAAGTGCTGAGATTAAGGGCTATATTTCATCGGGACACCATTGTGGCGTGACCAGTTGCGCCGCCATAGTGTTCGTAAGCTACCAAACTAGACACCATACGGAGACCAGAGTCGCTACACCATACTGAGAGAGTATTAAAATGGACCTTAAGTGCACGCGTACAAGAGCTACTCATCATCTTCCTGCCCTTGTCCCATCTTATTTGGGGTCGGCGCAATACGTTTTCTTCTTCCATTCTATCCTGTCAACCGTCATACTATCACTAACTTCCTTTTCTTTCATATCACTGTTCACACAATCCATCCATCTTTTCTTTGGCCTCCCTCTCCCTCTTTGGCGTACGAGAGCTACTCGCGTTGCCAAATTGGTTGCGCAACCACACGGACACCAGGTGAGTAACTCTGTATAGAACTGTATATATTTTGTTGGTAGCGGCGACTGGTCGTGCCGCCATGGTGTCCCGGTGAAATATAGCCCTACAGGTTCAATCCCTAGGTCGCAAATAGTGCGAATTGCAAAATTTTAAACTTCCTTCCAAAAAGTTCTCTGCATGTGTCTCCTTTAAAACAAGTAGCCATAATTCCGTATTTGTTCGCATTAGTCGTAATGATCTGGAACTCGATGGAAAGCGTCGGATTGAGATGTTTATCGCCATGCGCAATTTATGGGAGACATTCGTGAGAAGCGAGTTAGTCGCTAACGGTACGCTGAACAACTCGTATGTGCCGTCTGTCAGCGATCGGTTCAACAGTATTGCGTTGGTAAAACGGGCTGAAGTACAGTCCACTAAATGGCTATGTAGGCAACTAGCTCGGTTTTTTATCCACTTCCACGGGAATACAATGTAATGCGAGATATTGGCTATCATTTAGTTCGGAAACAGATAGTCCCAAGCTATCATAATCATTATTTCAACTGAAATACGTTCATTGATGGACATAGGCTTCCTCCGAGTGTCGCCATAATGTCCGGTCCTGTGCGTCTCGCATCCATCGGATTCTCGTGACCCATACCAGATCATTGGAGTACATTATTTTTTTCCAATTTTTGTAATATGTTTGTAATTAATTTGGTGAATATAATAAATATAACTTTATTTGCGCTACGTTGTTTAGCCTTTTTTACCTTACCATTCTTCTGTCCCTCCTGCGA
Source organism: Mythimna vitellina (assembly GCA_949316375.1). Taxonomy (NCBI): domain Eukaryota; kingdom Metazoa; phylum Arthropoda; class Insecta; order Lepidoptera; family Noctuidae; genus Mythimna; species Mythimna vitellina. Next base: position 5,799,800 of record OX438703.1, on the reverse strand, counting down.
TCTTATCAAGGGCATCTCGTATCTTAATAACCTAGTAGGTATTTCACCACATGGAGATAGCTCTCATCAGTTATTTTTCCATAACAGCTAGTTTAATTACAACGCACTTACTAACAATGAAATTAGTCCACTGGAAACGTGTTTATTTCTTACCTGCACACCAAACTCTTTTGTTGTCTGTACCATACATACCTGATCTTATGTTTCTTCGCTTCTTATGTGGCTTCACGCTGTCCTCATAATTACTACAGAGAGAGCGAGAGAGAGAAGCTGTCTTTACTCGCGTTTCGTGTCTTACTGGGGCTATAGGTTCTTCTGTTTATCTTCCAGTTTACGATCCATCTTTACGCTAGTGCAAAAGTCTAATAAAAATCCGATGAGAAAATTATAATGTGAAAACAAGTGAAACGTATAGCTATACTATCAAACCCACAGTTTGCTTGCCTTGAAGACTTCCAAAGTCAGCTTAGATTAAGACATCATCATAAACAGTTCGACTTACTCCAATGCTTGACCTAAGCATCTCTTTGCTTGTTTTAATCTCAACGATCAACAGTTTAGGCTCTAGACAGTGGCGATGGCGTAGTTAGGTGACAACGGCCCTGGGGTAAAAAACCTGGGGTCCGTTTTTACGTGGATAATTATTCAATAACTTCTCTTGCTCTAGGTTGAGGAGAAGGGAGTGTCAGACTTTTACTAAAACGAGTTGTCATGATTAAAGTAGTTTTGCGACTTATTTTATTTACATTTCGAAGGTGGGATTTTTTTTCCTAGTTCAAAAAGGATTGCTAATCAGGTTTTGGGGCTCCCGAACTTGGGGGCCCTGGGGCACTGTCTCCCCTAGCCCTTCGGTAGCTACATCAGTATTGCAAGGTGGCATTGTTATGCGCTGACGAAATATCAGAATGTTATATTTAGAAATTTGTCGCCCTTTGGTCGATCTACCACAAAATGAAACGACGACCATCTCACGGCGCTGCCGTCTTCATACGATACTAGCAGAATAGTTGACATCGGCTCAGTTGTTAAAGAGGACAAAAAAAACTTCAAGTCACCTTCAGGAGCCCTTCAAGTCCCCTTTTTTTGGGGCTGGAAATCATCATATAACTAAAAGTAAGAAAGAAATCTCTCTTCTGGGTGGACCGAGAGGGAGTATCAATATTTTACTGACTAAAATCCAGTTGTGTTCCGTTAGATGGCTTTTGCGTTCCAGGGCCACGGTAACTATTTCGAACTATCCAGCAGTTCAAGAAACGAATCTAAAGAAAATCCACCACAATGACAATTATGTCAGCAGTCTTTCTGTCTGATTACAATTCAGATGTGTTCAAGGCTAGAGTGAAATAGGCTCTCTTTATATGATGTATTTAAGTTTAAGTTTCTAAATGATTGTTATTTCATTGTGTGTGCCTGTGTGTCAAATAAACGACCTTTCTTTCTTTCTCGGTAACTCATAATATTGTGTAAATGTATATATTAACTGCTCCACATTTGTTGTAATATATACTTTTTTCTTTTGCAATATTTTTTATATTATTTGACCCCAACCACCATAAATTCGTTATTAATTTATTTTGTTAACGTCTCATTTATTGATAAATGTAATTATTTATTTTTCTTGCTTTTTTATATAGAGGCTATATATATTATATAATTTATTGGTATTCCTATTATTGGTCGTTTTGGTCGTGTACTATGGAGAACCATAGGACACGACCAATTTGGAACCGTGCACTAGCTTCCGACGTTTTATAAGTGCCCATGTAGGCCTATGTGAATTATAAAACTTTTGACTTTGACTTTCTTTTATTTCTAATAAACTACTGCGATCACCATCAACGATTGCATCACTGCTTAACATCAGGTGGGATCGCAGTCAAGCACTGGTTTATATCGTTAAAAAAATAAGTCTAAAAAGAAACTATTATCACTGAGAACAATTCTGCACTTAGCCTAAGTTAACATGTCTTCTGAAACCAATTACAAGTACCAACAACCTTCCCCGTCCTTCCAATAAAACCCACTTCGATAGCATCTTGCTACCAATTCTTGTGCACAGCCGGCGAGGCGGGTATTAGCGATCCTCCGTGAGGACTAATGGAGGACGGGAGGACGTCGGCGAGCCATAAACTGGAAGGTTTATGTGTACGTGCCGCCCTCGCCAGGGGAATGAGATTATTACTAGAATAGAAATTGGTAGGGTTGAAGTTACTGACGCTTTTTCTCAGTTTAATTCGAGCGTGTAGCTGGTGATTGTGGGTTTATTCGTTTGGGACGGATGTTTTGTGGTAATGGATATGTTTTTATCAAATTATGGGGGTTAGGTAGTACGTAAGTCAATTTCCCTATCTCAGCTTCGCAATTGTGTTACAAATTTTTAAAATTCTCGACTTTTCTATAGTATGTATTACATTCTTAAACCTTCCTCATGAGCTCTGTCTATTCTCCAATAATAAATTTTAATACGTTTATCATCATAACCGTACTAAAATTAATTCATAGTTTTTCAGTTTTTTGCGAACGAGCAGACAGATAAACGCAGTGGGGGAGTTTGTTTTATAATATAACTAGCGGCTTTACTTTACTATAATATGAATGTATTATACATTTAAACCTTCCTCAAGAATCACTCTACCTATTGGTGAAAATTGCATGAAAATCCTTTGTGCAGTTTTTGAATTTATCGCGTTCATCAGACAGACAGACAGACGCGTTTTTGTTTTATAATAAGTAAGGATGTAATAAAAAGGAGACTGCGAAAAGCAGTCGACTAAAATTTTTCGTGATAGCTATCTAGTTGGAGTTAATAAGATTAATTTATCCAGCCAGAAATTATATTCATATTTAAAGACAAAGATATCTCGTATAGACGAGAGATGCGCGCCGTGGAAGTAGAAACACTGAATTAGGCGTGGGAAAAGTGTGTCATCTTTGCGATTGGAACATTTGCATCTGAATCACTGAAATTTTCCGTAACAGTGATATGTATCATTTGGAACATTTGGAACATTGGCTCAAAATATATAAACGGAACATTTGGAACAACGGTTCAAAAGATACAAACGGAACGTTTGAACATCGGCTCACTAGATACAAACGGAACATTTGGAACAACGGCTCAATAGATACAAACGGAACATTTGAAACATCGGCTCGCAAGATACAAACGGAAGATTTGGGACATCGGCTTACTAGATACAAACGGAACATTTGGAACAACGGCTCAAAGATATAAACACAGACACTGACACCTCACTCACCTCACTTCTGTTATGAATAGAGATCTGTTGCGTTGCGTCATATACACTAACAGTTTTATTTATTTGAATTTTAATAGAGAATATTTTAAAGCAGATGTTTTCAAATCAGGTCATTGATATTTACGTTTTATTTTGAATTTTAAAAAGAATGCAGGTCACTTAAAGTACAGAGTGTTTTATTTAGTGTTCCAGTTGTTCCAAATGATGCATTTAAAACATTACTCCTGTTTCAATCTTTCGGAACACTAAAATGTTTCGGAACAGTGAGTCGGTTCAGTAAAGACTTGCACACGCCTACACCCAACTCCTTCATCACCTCATTAGCACACCTACCCTAGAACGTGAACTACAGTGATAGAGACCAGTCTGTCAATCTCCTACCCGACCGCGGATAGTGCGGGTAGTGTTACACGCGCGTCTCAAAGAGATGTCAGCAATAGGGATCGGAAATTTTTTGGTCGTCGACGGCGCGTACTGTTCCACGCGCGCCTCAAGGAGATGTCAGCAAATCGTAGGGGCCCAGCAGTGTCGAAGCTTACTGGGGCCACGGGTAGTGTGAAAGCGAAACCCAGGACCCTGGGACGAAGGCAAAGAAGGAACAGGAGTGGTCAGTAAAAGTCTGACACTATCTCCCGCTCCACTCAAGAGCGGGATTTGTCATAAGATAATTTTCCTAACTAATAAAAAAAAAACCATAGTATGCTGTTTTATTCCTGGCTATGTTTTATGTATGCGACATATAGAATCGACAAGAAATTTGTAACTGAGATTATATTTATGTAACTCATAATATGATTTGAAAGAGTGTCCATGGAGTTTCTTTTACGTTTTTCTCCATAGAGATCTACGGTTTGGAACGTGCGTTTTCACTTCACTTTTTTTAACTGACTGATATTTTGACAATTCCAAAGTGCCTGTAAATGATCTATTTGAAATCAACGTGTTGATATCTGATTTCTGATACAATAAGCATATTATAACAATCCATTAATAATTATAAATAATTTTAAAGAAAACTCGTACAGAAAATGGTATCTAAAAAAATAAATATTTTTCATTCCTGGTTCCCGTTGATGTCTTTTACAAAAGAAACTGTATGGCTCTATTGTGACCTCGTGAGGGTTTCGCTTTTCGTTCCGAGTTTTCAAAGTTATTGTTACATTAAAGTAGTTAGTAGTAGTAGTAGTAAGTACTCAATTACTTAGTTATTTTTGAAAGAAGATTGTGTTATGTTTGTATATTATAACACAATTTCGTTTGTGAATAGGCATTCTCTAAGATAATTTATTTTATTAGGAGGACTGAATTTGATATGAACAAGATTTTTACTTCTATCTTGATTAATACAGTATCAATTGCAGTAATTGTACTTTACCTTATTGCTTCCCATTCCCTCTTACCATGTATGGTACATGGACCTGAACCAGAGCCGAGCGCGGGAGAGCGAGGGGCAGCTCTAGCACATCACTACCACGAGGACACGGCGGTGCTCCGCCCAAGCGGGGTAGACTTTTACCATTGGCTACACCGTTTCTGCTGGGCGATCCGCATCGTGATGATACCCGGGCGTTTTTAACAACGAATCCAAAATAGGAACGTCCCGAAACACCTATTTCCGCGGTAAGGATCTGAGTCAGGCGGAAAGTGAGGATGTCATGGCGTCTCCCTAACCACTCCTCACAGGGACGATTTATTGCCGCGATTTTAGCGTGCCCAGTAGTAATTATACCTGGCACTTAAAACAATGGATGATGGTTCGTATAAAATACATACTGTCAAAACTACTATTTCATTTTTAGGATTCCGTACCTACCTCAAAAGGAAAAAACGCAACCCTTATAGGATCACTTTGTTGTTCGTCTGTCTGTCTGTCTGTCTGCTCGGGAACGCGTGGTGGTATCGAGTCAAAATTAAAACCATATACTCAGGCCTGTGTTCCCTTAAAGCTGTGAAAAATTAAACTTTTGAGTTAACGAAAAATTAAAAAGATACAGCCGTTTATGTCGCAAAAAAACATAGTGTATTTCGACAATTTCAAGGGAAGCATAATAGGGTACTTTCCGTTGACCTAGGATCCTAAAATTTGGATAAAGCAAAGTCATATAGTACAAGTATAGGAAAAAATTTGAAAAATGTAAATTTGTAATTACGTCACAAAAAAAAAAATGCGATTCGGAAAAACCTTCGTAACTCAATTCGGGAACTGAACTGTTTTCATAGGTAAGTTTGTACGGAACCCTCTGTGCGCGAGTCCGACTCGCACTTGAACGGTTTTTTATTAATTGTTATAATCTAGCGCTTGACTGCGTTCCTGCCACCTTGTTGTCACACTGGCCATACTATCTTTACCGCCATCTTTTCTTAGAGGCCATTCAATTACATCACACGGATTTCATGATTTGTTGACCCTTCCAGAGGTTGAACGATCGGCTGCTGCGCTGCTTGTTGCGGGTTGGATTCCTGCAAGGGACAAATATTTGTATGGCCTACAGATAAATACGGACGGGGTATGACTGGCCTGTTGGTCTAGTGGTTAGTGGCCCTGACTGCTATGCCGGAGGTCGTGGGTTCGATTCCCACCCAGGACCAATGTTTGTGTGATGAGCACATTTGTTCTGCGTCTGGGTGTAATTTATCTATAATACTAGAAATATTTAAGTATATTTATCAGTTGTCTAGTACTTATAACACAAGCTCTGCTTACCTTGGGATTAGACGGCGTTGTGTGATAGTTGTAAAAAAAAAATGTTCGGGGTCTGGGTGTCTTGTGGACGTAAGTTTACGTGTTTGTGAACGCACGCACGATACAGGAGTTATTCCTAGTCATAGTATAGTGTAGTGTGTGTGTAGTGTGTGTAGTAGGTGTTGTAGTCCCAGCATAGCTTAAAAAAAAAGCTGGTCACATTTGTGGGAGTCTCCCTCTCTCGTGTGATGTCACATAATTGTAAGCAATTTCGAAATTAATTTTTATTTACCAACAAAACAATTTTAAACTTAGCAATCAAAGCGATGGAGTAGGAAATATTTTTAAACTTTTCGTAATCGTAAAAATTGAAGTTTTTTGATGAAACACTTTGATACTTATACAATATACATATACATACATTTTGAAATTTGACGTCATGAAACTTATGATCCTCCCACTTTTTGTCACACAATGTCACCCTTCTTTGACTCCCACTCCTTAACGCGTGCGTGATGTCATTTGTGTATAGCTCCTTATGAACTATCATCGAAAAATTATTCTCACCTTGGCGCTGAACCATAAAATTCGAAGACATGTGACATCCGCCAACACACACTGGGCCCGCGTGGTGGATTACGGCCCATTCCCTCTCCTAGAGAGGAGGCCTGAGTCCCAACAGTGGGAACATTATAAGGCCGACTAAGCTAAGCTAAGCTTGGCGCTGAAGTCAGATTAGATATAGATTATTCTGCTGCTTTGCCGGTCGCTAAGATAAGTAACAAACAGCCAACATATGAAAAGCAGAAACCTCAGGCATAAGAAGCGAACAATCTACAGCCAAGCGCGTAAAGTGGCCGGCCACACATGGTGCTTTAGGCGCAAGTCATACGTCGGCACGTTGTTGCTTAAGGGGCTAGTACACTTGCCTGAGTTTCAGTAAACGTATCAATCAGCCTTATAATGTTGCTACTGCTGGGACTCAGGCCTCCTCTCAAGGAGAGGGGATCGCCCGTAATCCACCACGCGGGCCCAGTGCGGATTGGTGAATGTCACATGTCTTCGAATTTTTGGTTCTAGGACATGCCGGTTTCCTCACGATGTTTTCCTTCACCGTTTTGAGAGAAGTGGTGATGAAATAAATTACACAAAGTCATGCGCCTGGCTGAGTTTGGACCCGCGACCTACAACTCGTAGGTCAGGGCTGTTACCACTCGGCCACCACTGCTCCCTATGTAAACGTATCACAATCGCATAAATTTAAAGCAGCATGGATTGCTACAAAAGTTATTTCAATTTTGTAGTGTGGCCAGCTGCATAAAAATATGTGACCCGCGTGCCGCCCTCATGGCCTGCGTCTCTAGAAAATGCTTATATATTGATGGCGCTGAGAGTGTTAAAAAGAGAGACTGCCTATCTAACCTCCACAACCCAGTAACTGAGTAGCACAATACAACATGGTAAGAGTCTTTCAGATTTGCTGGCTACTGACTATGAATATAAATGGCAGCTAGGACTATCGGCTTAATATGCTTTTCGAGTTGCTTTGGAGGCATGAAGGTTTACGACAAACAAAATTATTTGAATTTGAGGCTTCAAATTAAACAAATATAATTTTCTTCATTCATTTATAAAATTCATATAAAAAAAATTGAATTTGAGTCTAGTGGAATATCCTCTTTAGTCAGTCGTCGGCGAATCGTCGCCCGCGCATGTGCGGAAGAGCGTGCCGCATATGGCGGCGTGCGCGCGCGCCGCTGTGTGCCGCGTGAAAGCGCCAAGCTGCGGCTTACATGCCACCGCGGATATTATGTCTTGTGGGGTATGGGGGTGCATTGTGATCAAGTCAAGTGGTGAAGTGAGGAAGGATGATATTCTTTGTTCGAATTTTAACGTGGTTTAGTATCTTTTGAGAATGTCTAGTAAGGATTAGAATGGAATAGATAAACTTTATTGTACACCAAAAAGTAACACGACTTATACATAAACTTAAATGGAATTGCATGACTTGATGCCGCCATCTCATTTCTATCATCGGACAACCTGACTTACGGCGAGTATCCATGCTTACGTTGTTGAAACCTCTACGGTCCGGACTAAGCGTTTCGCCTCGATGTTTATACCGCGTACATCGCAGGACTGGTACAATTTGCCTGCTGCGGTCTTCCCGTCCGATTATAATTTAGGTGTGGCTCTTAATACACCAGTGCGCCTCGCCATCAGCGAATACTGCTCTGCTTACCATCAGGTTGGATCCCAGTCAAGCACTAAATAGTTTACATCAATTAAATAAAAAAGCTATTGGTATTCTATTAGTTCAGCAGTTACATAAATTCCATACTTCCATACTATAACATATGTATTATAAATGTGAAAGTAAGTCTGTCTGTCTGTTACGCTTTCACGGTTAAACTACTGAACCGATTTTGATGAAATTTAGTACGGAGAAAGCCTGAACTCCAGGGATGGACATATATATACATGGTTATTTGTCTTCGACTAATCACGTCCGCAATAACCAATATTCACGCGAACAAAGCTGCTGGCAGAAGCTAGTAGCTTGTATTTCTTTTAGAACGATATTATCATAATACTATACTTTTCTTATATACTCTATCATTTTATGGGGAAAACCCATTCTTCAAAAAAAAAAAACGCTAATTGTCTCTTATTTATTTAATTTAAACAGAACGGCCGAAGGCAATTGCACCATTTAAACACATACAGAAATACAAAAAGACAAAGCAATAAAATATAAAACAATAATTAAAATTAAAAAAAGGCAAGTTAGAAGTCGCGCAGGGTTTTTAGGGGGACCTATTTAATAAATATTATATGTACACAGTCACACATTCATCTCACAAAATGTCATACATTCTGACAGTATCATCTTCCATTCTTCACTAAACACTTATGAAGTGCTTCCTAAAAATGTTCGAATACATGCAATCCACTTTAGTGGTGAGATTTGGCACGGTTTGTGATAGTGCGTCCAGACACTCGTAAAACGATTTTTATTATTTCAGTCTAAATTAATTCTAGTGTCCAGTACACTTGGCCATATTATATGAAGTGTGAGGGGTAGCTTGTGCCTTTTGCACTGTTTTGGAAAAATCAAGCCGATGATTGCTAGGGGTTTAAAAAGCGAGAAGGACTAAATCGTCGCTATCCATCAGGTGAGATGGCGGTCAAGCGCGAACCTATCTAGAATAAAAAAAAAATCCGACGGCGTGTGTGTCTCAAAGATATGTCAGCAAAACAGTAAAGCCCCTAAGGCCTGATGCCTGCGGACTGCGGGTTTGTTCGAAAGTGTTACTATAGCCCTGGAACGCAAAAGGTCTGACTGAAGGAGCACAGTAGGTTTTGGTTAGTAAAAGACACTCCCTCTCACTCAACCCAGGATGGGAGAAAAGTTTGAAAGGAGCATTCTCCATATGACTTGGTGCCAATGAACCAGCAACATGTACACCCAACTTAAGACCCATAAACGTATAGAAAATAGTTTTTGTGTCGAAGTTTTTATGCGTGGATAGCTCACGGTGCTCGGCAGGATCACAGGCACGTTGACGCCATAGGCGGCCGACGTACACTAAAACTGTTTGCGAATGCACCGAAGTCACCGAGTGCTATTTACGACAAACTGACTGTTTTGTTTGACCTTTCAAACGAGGTGTGGTCTATAATGTTTACTGTTACAATCAAAAGTTATTGATGATCATCGGTTTAATATGAAAGGTGTATAGCAAGGAAATGTATACTGCAAGGAAAGGCAACCAGGGCGGAATTTGCCCGAGCTGCAAGCGAGGGTTTTATGTAGCCGAGTACTGAAGTGACCCACGTGTATCGAGCGACGTATTTTAATATAGAAAAATAAATAAACGAGGGTTGTCGCGCGACTCATGGGGGTCGCTTGGCGCCGATACAGTAAATGGTGGCGGGGGTTAGTTCACGCACTTTTCCGCACTAGTATGGAAAACAGTAAATTGCGTGTCTAAAAGCGGATAAAAAATGGTTTTCGTTTAAGTGTATTTAAACAATTATATTGCCATTGAAAATGTATTCCAAGTGGTTATAGTAATGTCAACGTCACTCAAATTGAGTGGGTGAAGCTGTTTCTCCAGAATTGAAGATCGTACAGGTAGCTAGCGGGCAAACTGTCGGTTATGGCCTGCAGGAAGCTATGATTGATGTCTTGATTGGTTTAGACAGCTCTTACTGATGAAATCTTAATTGTAGTTTAGGTTACACAGAATGATATACGATATGTAACTGGAATATTGCACACCCGTAAACACCACAATTAGGAAATTCAGTTACAATCATTATTCAAGAACTGAAATTTTACTATTTAAGTAAAATTTTAGTACCTAAGGTAGTGTTTATTTCAGGGTCCCGTATCCCGGACCCCATTTCTAAGACTCCGCTGTCTGTCTGTCACAGGCTGTATGACATGAAACGTGATAGCTCAACAGTTGAAATTTTGACAGATGACTTTAAACAATTAATAAGAATAAAATAAATATTTAAGTGGGGCTCTCATATTAAAAATGTGATTTGTTACTAGATTTTAATATAGTGGTACAGAATCCTTCGTGTGCGAGTCTGACTCGCAAATGGCCAGTTTTTTTAAGAAATTAGTTATCCTTGTTGTAGGTAAATAATACGGGCATTGACGCACTACATTGGTTACGCATCGGGATTGGTTCAGGAAGATCAGAACTTCCGATTTATTTTGCACCTACGATTCCCGATTTCGGTTACAATAAATTTGAATCGGTTAATTTTAATTTCGATTTCGATAAACCTAAAAACGAAAAAGAGTTCACAACAATACAAGACAAGACAAGACAACAACAAGCCAAGACAAGAGTTTCGAATTCGGTTACGATATACCCACTATCGTTACATTCCTAGTATTTACGTATGCATTCAAAAACTCCGGCCGGACGCGGCGCTACGTGTCGTGCGTTCGATTCCCGCATGTAGCAAATATTTGTATGGCCCCCAGATAGTAGTTCCGGGCCCATGAGAGTGAATTTATTTTAGTATGTGCTCACAAATTATTTAAAGAACTTTCAAAACGCCTTGTTGACACTTCGCGTGACCCAAGGGCTGGCTTTTACTTCGGACAAAGGATAAGCATTGCCATTCAGCGTGGCAATGCCGCCAGTCGGCCGAGTGTGGATTGGTAAATGTCACATGTCTTCGAATTTTTGGTTCTAGGACATGCCGGTTTCCTCACCTTCACCGTTTTGAGAGCAGTGGTGATGAAATAAATTACACAAAGTAATGCGCCTGGCTGGGTTTGAACTCGCGACTTACAACTCGTAAGTCGGGGCCGTTACCACTCGGCCACCACTGCTCTACCGTCACCTACCAGGTTCAATTGTATTTTCAAAACATCCAAATCTGTCAAGTCGTTTAGGTGGAGTTTGGTGGACAAAACATGTACCTACAGAAGCTTTATATATATAAAGTTAATAATGACATATCTTTATAGCCATTTTGTCCTGTTAATGACTCATCATCATCATCATCATTTCAGCCGAAAGACGTCCACTGCTGGACATAGGCCTGCCCCCAAGTGCCGCCACAATGAACGGTCCTGTGCGTCTCGCATCCATCGTACTCCCGCAACCGTTACCAGGTCATCGGTCCACCTTGTAGGAGACCTTCCAACGCTACGTCTTCCAGTAATTTTGTCCTGTTAATGACTGGTAATATTTTATTTTAACGGCAGACTTAAGAGGTCATGGGCAGACCTGTTTGTTTGTGTTGTTGCACCTCACTCATTGAAAGTGAGGTCGGTTCTCCCGACCTTGGACGGGACCCATAAAAGTTTTGTTTCTGAACTCTTTAGTTACGCTTCAGTGGTGGCTATGAATGGGCTATAAAGTGTGAAATGTGCTCTAGATTTTGTGTCCATTCAATAAGGACTGGATTTAAGATTTAGTGAATTAAAAAAGATAGAAGAAATACAAGAAAGCTATCTTGATATACTAATCCTAAAAATGTAAAAGTTCATTCATGCCAGTTTATCAAATTTAATTTACAATTTTATCTTATTCTAATAAATTAGACTTAATAGATAAACATATTTATTGATAAAAATAATTTACAAGACGCAATATCTTGTAACTAATTCAGTAAAATATTGTTAATTAAATAATTAAATAAAGTAGTAATAATAATTCATCATTCCATTTTAATTTAATTTAAGTCAAGTCATCATCATCATCATCTTCCTGCCCTTATCCCGTGTTATTTGGGGTCGGCGCAACACGTTTTTTTCTTCCACTCTGCCCTGTTACTCGTCATGCTATCACTAACTTCCTTTTCTTTCATATCACTCTTCACACAATCCATCCATCTTTTCTTTGGTCTCCCTCTCCCTCTCCATCCATCCACATGTAAACTCATAACTCTTTTAGTAACATGCGTTTCATCCCTCCTCTTCACATGACCATACCAAGATAAACGATAAAAGTTCATTCATGCCAGTTTATCAAATTTAATTTACAATTTTATCTTATTCTAATAAATTAGACTTAACAGATAAACATATTTATTGATAAAAATAATTTACAAGACGCAATATCTTGTAACTAATTCAGTAAAATATTGTTAATTAAATAATTAAATAAAGTAGTAATAATAATTCATCATTCCATTTTAATTTAATTTAAGTCAAGGATACGAAGTAAACGAGGTATTATAATAATGTAAGTATCAACATTATTATTATTATTTCAGTAGGTACACTTCCTCGAAAAATTACACTTATCACACTACGATTGGGTTCAATATATCACCCTTGTTTTTTTTCATTTATCACAACAAGGGCTTTATTTTTTCTGATTTAGTCATTTAACAATAAATAAAATAAATACAATAAATAAAGGTGTTATTTTTTAAAGCAGAGTCGAATGTTTTAAGGCCTTAATATTTAATGAAAATTTTAATTGTGACAAAAACACAAACAAATTAATATTTATCCGTGTTCTAAATTCAATTTTTTTTTTATTATTGTTAGTATGTGCAGCAGTTACATACCTTTGCTTCTCCTTCGATCAGCAAAAATAAGCGCGTGAAAAAAAATCTTATCATTTATTTGTGATTGGTGAGAAAAACTTAAATTAATACAGAACCCTCGGTGCGCGAGTCAGACTCGCACTTGACCGGGTTGTAACCGTCATGTCCGCTTGCTAATTTAATTAGGGCTTGTATACATATTATAGACTATCGTACTCTGTCAAGTGACGTGTCGTGTCGTGTCGTGTGATTAGTTTGATTTTGATAGCATTTCAATTGCCGGTACAGTATGCCCATGATTACAAACCTGTTGCGTATGCATAACATAATTCATCTACGTACGTTGATAAGCGTACATAATCAACGATTAATGGCTACCTTGATATCAATACTGCACTTTCGATTATACCTTGTTTGTTTCAGACTTAATTCTTAATTCTTTATTTTACATAAAAACAATATTGTACACGGTGATACAGACAGTATATGTATAATGGCGAACTAGGGGTTAATGTAAATGTTAACCTTTTAAGTAGCGTAATTAGAGACACAATAGAAAGACAATGACCGAGCGAACGCCGGCGTTCGCTCAGGGTTTAATGAACTAATAAATAGCCTAGGGGTCTTTATACCAAAAGTGAATAGGTTACTTTTAGGCAAGCGTGCTCCATCAGGTGAGATAGTGGTCAAGCGCGAGCATAACAAAAAAAAAACTGGGCAAGTGCGAGTCGGACTCGCGCCCTGAGGGTTCCGTGCAAACTTACCTATTATGTAAATACTTCCAATTCTTCCAAAAACAAGAGTGTATAGGTTACTTCTAGCTAAGCTTACTAGGCTTGGCTAGAAGTAGGTAACCTATACACTCTTGACTTAAAGATCCCCAGGTTGTAGCTACTCCGACTTCGGCAGGGAATTCGACTCCTTAGCTGTACGCACAATGAATTTAGGTGTTCCCAAAACGTTGTGTGCGTAGTGGGATATCCACCATGTACCGGTGGTGCATTGCCATAATCAACGTGAATGGATAATTCGATCTTAATACCACGCAGTTGTTTATATTTACTTACCCTACTCTCAGCTTACCTTGAGGATATTATATTATGCAATATCATGCCTTTATCTGAACACATAAGTAGAGGTGTCACATACATCCACATTCAGCCAGTTACGTTGAAGTCCAAGTAACTAAGGGCGATCCTATGGACCACAAATCCGTTACCCGGGCTGCTACAGAGAATTTGATCTTGAATTAGTAGGTAGAGAGGTTCCGAAGACAAAGCGCTCACGAATTTGGTCCCTGTAGGTGCGGGCAGCCGGGCAAGGCTTGCGACGTAGATTCGGCGGCAATTATTGTCCGTCAGCGCGAGGGGGGGTGTTGCGGCGAGGTGGGGAGGGCGGTGGAGGGGGGCGACCGGCCCCGGGGGCTAAGATGGCCACCGTAATTAATTGGCGCGACGCGGGGGCCGACCGCGACGCGTCTCGTTCGCAGCGCGGCATTGCGCCCGCGTGTACGGTGACAAGGCTTTGTGGGCCTGAGGGAATGTTTTTGAACTGTGTTTTGATTAAAAGCTTTTGGTAATGCAGTGGAATTCGTATCTGATAGGTTGTAAGGTGTGGCTTGCCCAGGGTATAGAGTTAATGACGCGTGATTGGATTTGTCGAGGTTACTATTTTGGTTCTAGAGTGCGGTAGTCCTAGTTAGCTCTGTTAGTAAAATAATTCTGCTTTTGTTATTTTTATTTTTAAGTGTTTGTGTGTTGGTACATAAATTAATAAATTCCCGGCATTGTGTATTTTTAATAAGGCTTCATCACAATTCCATCTAATACCTATGGAACTGATTCTACTTTTACAATAACGGCACTAAAAGCTAACTTTATTACACATCTAATTATATAAAAGGCGACACTGACTGACATATCAACGCACAGCCAAAACTACAGGGCCTAGGAGCGTGAAATTTTGCCCATGGTTTTCTTTTATGACGTAGGCGAGCACTAAAAGAGGATTTTCCAAATTTTACCCCCTTAGGAGATGAAACGGGGGTCCAAAGTTTGTATGGAGAAACATACATTCACGCGGGCGAAACTGCTAGCAGAAGCTAGTTAGAAAATATTTAACATAGTATATTCAGCCTTATAATCAGCCGTATAATCTTTCCATTGCTGGGACTCAGGCCGCCTCTTTACGAGAGAAAATAGTTAATACTTAAGCTTAATCACACTAATATTAGGCGAAAGTATGTGGGCCTCTTCAGAAGGCCAGTAACCCAAAGGACAGAGGAGCTATCCCTGGAGTTTCCTTGAGTGATTGCATCAGTAATGAAGATATTCGCAGAAGAACCAAGGTTGCCGACATAGCTCGAAGAATCGCCAAACTTATGTGGCTGTGGGCAGGGCACATTGTTCGTAGTACAGATCGCGATGGGGCCAAAAAGTTCTGCAGTGGCGACCGCGCACTGGAAGACGCAGTGTTCGTAGGCCTCCTACAAGGTGGATCGATGACCAGGTCAGAATCGTTGGGAATGCGATGGATGCGAGACGTACAGGACTGTTCGTTGTGTTTATTACTTATTCACGCATTAACGGCAGAACGGATATCGATGAAATTGGGCACATGGGTAGAACATGTCCTAAAATAGCACATAGGATACTTTTTATTCTGGGAGTACGTTCTCTTGAGTCAATTTTCTTCTATAACGCGGGTGACGCTGCTGGCAGCAGCAAGTTAGCTGTAATTCGTGAGATTTCTAAGAAATCTCACATCCATTGCCCCGAGCCATGGTCACCACAGCGTCGTCGACCAGCGATCCGACCGTAAACGTCTCACCCACACGCCGCGCGCGCCCGCTCGCCATCGCCGCTACATACCTACCTACGTAATGTACTGCCGACCGCCCAGCCCGAGCGGACCCTCACCAGCACACAACCACCGACTGCATTAGAGCAACAAGGCAGCTCCACTTATAGTAGACAGCTACCAATACCGCACTATACCATAGTTTGTCACATCAAGACCTCTGACCACTTGCACATTCCACCCTTCTAGCGCCGTAAACTGTTCGATCTGCGGGAGGTGGGGTAGGTCTACAAGTCCTGGCCAGCAGCTCATACAAATTGCATGGGTGTGAGTGAGTAACGTTAGTGCTCGGACCTCGGTTCGCTTAAGCGTAAATTCTGTTGCGTAAGTCGGAAAAGACGTCTGGTTTTCAAGATAGGGAGGAGTGAAAGTTATTGGAAGTATAGTCGGTAAGATGAGATAATAGAATATATTATTCAGTTAGCAGGTCATTAGTATTCAGTATTTTTCTCGCTTTAATTTGGGGTAAAAAGTTTGAGGGAAGGAGATTTTCCACGCAACTTCTTAACTTTGGTAAGGACGGCCTTGAACAACGTACGGACAATATAGGTACCCATTCTTTATTAAAATTGTTTTTTTTTTATTAATAATTTATATAGTTAATTTTTTTTTAAATTTTGCGTACCTATATATTAAAAATATAGCATAAGAATAATCAGCCTTTTTAATGTTCCCACTGCTGGGACTCAGGCCCCTCTCTAGGAGAGGGAATGGGCCATAACCCACCACGTGGCCCTTGTGTGGTTTGGTGACTGTCACATGTCTTCGGATTTTTTGGTTCAAGGACATGCCGGTTTCCTCACGATGTTTTCCTTCACCGTTTCGAGAGCAGTGGTGATGAAATAAATTACACAAAGTAATGCACTTGGCTGGGTTTGAACCCGCGACCTACAGCTCGTAAGTCGGTGCCGTTACCATTCGGCCACCACTGCTCTCTCTTATTAAAAATATAGTTTTATATAAAAAAAAAAACAATTAATTGAATATAAATATACATTAAAACATAAAAACCTTTACCTTTTTTATTAGTGATAGGCTTGCATTTGACCACCATCTCACCTGATGGTAAGGGATAATGTAGTCGAAGCCTAGAAGCTTGCCTAGAAGTAATCTATTCATTCTTGACTTAACTAATTAAAAATAACTAAACGCAATCTAAAATAAAATGGCGTCGAAAAACTCCTCTGCATCTTTCTCGACTGGTAACGTCCCAAAAGATTGGCACCGTATGGCAATGCTTATCGTAATATTTTTCTGTTAAGAGGACTACAGGACCTAACGCGCGGATGCTATGGGACTGTATACAAAATATGAAAGAGATGTGCAAAGACACAATGCTTTAAAATATTTATTTCATAATATTATTAACACTTTAGGGATTTACTAAAAATGTACAGATTTGATTATAGAACTAAGAGGGTCCTTTTTCACTCGCCTATCGTCAACATCGAGCATGGTTTAAAAGCTTGTTACTTCATCTAACGCAATCCAACACGATATTTGACGAAAAAACAACTCGAAAAAAGAGAGATAACGCCTGTAAACTCTGTTAGTATTCGGTAATTCCGTGATTTACTCGAATATTTTATAAAACTTGTTCCAGAAAATACGTGTTGTTTTTAAACACTTAAATTATTTTGAAAAAAATTGTCATATTCAGAATCTTGATTAAATTTGCAACATTTCTATTATTATACTAATTAGACATTTTTCAATTTTTGAGTAAATTATTAAGTATCAAAGTTCATGCAAAATAGTAGATTTTCAGAGGTCTTTACTGGATTAGTTTTACACAAATTTATAAAATGATTTCAATACAAGCCTAGGTAATATCCACGAGATACTGTGTTTCCAAAATATCTAATGAAAAATGTGTAATAGCGTCATAATCGCGTAAGACCGGTTGTATATAAAACTGTGAAAATGTATGTCAAGTTACACCCCCTTAAAACATTATAGAAAGGTTTACAAAATGTCGAAGTTGCTTTTGCTTCTTGTGTTAGTAGTCATTATGGAGAGTATCAACTGTCAGGACTATCACGACACAGATGACCAGAAAGACTACATTTCTTATAGGATATATAATCCCGTTGGTTATGACAGCAAAACGTTGCTTGTAGAATCAGAATGATTGCATGACTAGTTTTTAATCGATAAAAGTAATTTTAAGAGGCATCTTTGTGATTTGTTACTAAATTAGCTGTATTATGTTTTTAACACACTCAATAGTATTATGTTTTTTTTTTCTGAATCTTAGTATTGCACATTATTCGTTCCCGTAGTCCTCTTAAAGCCGTTGGGCAGGTACCTCTGTACTGAGGTCTTGTTTAGCTGCTATTATAATTGCTCAATATTTTTCATAGAACATTGCGTGTCTAACTATGAAGTTATAAAGAAAAATAAGTGCATTTATGGCAGGTAATACGTAATTAATTTTATCATGGACACAAAGAACCCTGCATGAACTTTGTATTGACGTTGAAAAAATGCATGAATAATTGTTTTAATAGCTTTGGCAGGAGCTTTAAATAACAAAATGCTACGACAGCTGTATGGCAACATTTAGTACAATAATATTATAAATGAAAAAGTAATTCTGTCTGTTAGTTTGTTACTCTGAATTTTGGCATAGAGATAAATTGGAAGTACATATTTTTTGTGAGGGTGGGAAATCATCAAATTTTTTCTCGCGCTCTGGGTGGAGCGAGAGGGTGTGTCAGACTTTTACTGACCAAAACCCACCTGTGTTTCTTCTCTTTCAATACACTTACTCGAAAACCCGCTTTTAGGCACGCAATAGACTGTTTTCCGCACTAGTGCAGAAAAGTGCGCGTGCTGTTCCCCGCCATAATGTTATAACATTTATCGTATCAGGCTGGGCGTGTGTCGACCCCCACCAGTCGCCGGTCAATCCCCGTTTATTCATTTCGTTAGTGTATTGAAATATGTCGTTTGATACACGTGCAAATTTGTCACTACAGCCCTCGACTCCATAACACATCCACACACGAATTCCGCCTTGATCGCAATGGCAAACTTTCTGCACTTGTATCAAAATATACTATTGAAAAATCCCGCAGTCCTAGCAGGCAGCGGCTCTAACTCTGGCGTAGTTAATGGCAAAAGCTAGATTAGTTACTTACAGTTTTTATTCACTGTCGAAAACATCAAAACCTCGAGAAAAACAATTATCTCTCCATGCAACCGACAAATGAAAAAGCTGAAAAAACGATTCCATTTTTCGTCGACCAAGAAACAAATACAAAGACAGGACGTTCAAATTTCGAACTACCAAATTGGTGGTCAACGACACAGGACTTATCCTCTGCAAGACGAGTGTTGCCTGCCAGTATTCTAAGCGTCAATTAGGCTAGGACATATATCTACAGTTCCACACTATAAGGCTTTGGTATCCAAAGATTTTTTGGGCGAAGTCTCGTGCCAATCAGCCAGTATAATTGCCACCCGAGGCCACGTCCTCGCAGGCGAAGGAAAAAAGAAAAAATGCGGGCTTTCTCGATGGCTTTCCCGTTTTTCAAATATGGAAGGTTTATGACCGGCTCCGGCGTAAAACTTGAAGTGAGCTAGCAGACAATGGGAACTAGCGTGCGGGGAGGGTGTGTGCTTTATTTAGTTTTTGTGATTATGTTATATTATGCTTATTGTTTCTATTGCTGGGACTCAGGCCTTCTCTCTAGGAGAGGAAATGGCTCGTAATTCACTATGCGGGCCCAGTGCGGGTTGGCCACTCAGGTCTCACCACTAGCTTTTAACGCAATCCGCTTGACAACTTAGGACGTTACCATGACGTTTTAAATTGTTAGGCTTGCGAGCGAGAAAGAGGGATGGAGCTATATACCCTTTATAGCTCCATCCTTTTAACAGTTTAGTTTAGGTCGTCAAACGGATTGCGTGATAGAACCTCTGCGCGGATATAACAAAACTACGACTTGTCTGGCAGTCGTTGCGTCATGCGACATGCGACAATTGCAAGCGTCTGTCGCCTGATTGCGTAAGTGCCACCTACTTACTGCTATGTGAAATGGAATTACGGGAAGGGTTCAACAGTGCGAAGGTTAATAAACAGGATATTTAGTACTAGTTTCCTTCTTATGGTTAACGACTAGTGGCACGGTTGGTGCAGTTGTTGAGTGGTTGGCTGCTGGCTTGCGTGTTGTGGGTTCGATTCCCGCACGGAAAAAATATTTGGATGTGTCTATGTGTCTAGTGTATGTGAGTTTCAATAGTGCGAAGGTTAATAATCAGGATACTTATACTAGTTTCCTTCTTATGGTAAACAACTACTGGCACGGTTGCCGGTTGGGGCTGTTGTTGAGCGGTTGGCTGCTGCACTGCGTGTTGTGGGTTCGATTCCAGCACGGAACAAATATTTGGATGTGTCTGTGTGTCTAGTGTATGTGAGTTCACCTATTTGTGAAAGCTATTTTGAAAAAACTAAAAAAAAAAACACTTTATGTGACCAGGAACCAAACCCGTTGATTTTAGAAATAAAATCTGTATTATTACGTCTTTCGATAGTGTCACTAAAAAGAATAAATTGTAAGGATCAGATCTAGATGCTTACACGCTGATTCACCCATTCAATTGAAAGTGTAGACTGCAAATGCTTTTTCATCATATCACACATTTACATAAAATTCTCTTTTTAATTTTACTGACGTCACTCACGAAGATGGCGCGTTGCACATTTTGGTTGATATATAAAGCGCGGCGCGGCGGCTAGAATACGGGTAATCGTGACGTCATGGGTACCCGGGTTCGGGTAGGTATCGTCTGGCTGCATGCTGCATACCAGTCCGCAGCGGAGCATTCTGTACAGCGACGGAATGTTCTGGCACGTTCGCGGTGTATACAGGTTGGTGAGTTTTCGTAGACCGGGTTTTGTTTGCATTGATTATTCTCAAGACTCATACAAGACCATAAACGTACATACATACACGGCCTTATAATGTTCCCACTATTGGGACTCAGGCCTCGTCTCTAGGAGAGGGAATGGACCGTAATCCACCACGCGGGCCCAGTGCGAGTTAGTGGATGTCACATGTCTTCGAATTTTTGGTTCTGGGACATGCCGGTTTCCTCACGATGTTTTCCTTCACCGTTTTGAGAGCAGTGGTGATGAAATAAATTACACAAAGTAATGCACCTGGCTGGGTTTGAATCCGCGACCTACAACTAGTAAGTCGGGGCCGTTACCACTCGGTCACCATTGCTCTTCACAAACGTATACACGAAATTAACTATTAAGCAACTAAAGAAATAGTACACAAGCTGAAAATATGTTAATTTATTGCGTCCTCCCGGGGGCATGTTTTATGAAGTTAAAACTTGTCTGTAACTACATAAATTAATGTGATCAATGTGAACAAAAAAAAATTACATTAATACTCTGCAATTAAAATCTAAGACACAGCGTTACTAAGAGATAATTTTGCATTAAACATTCTTAAAAACACAAAATTATGTCCTAATTTTTAATTAATTATTTTAGTTCAGTTTAACTTAAGTGCTTTACTTGCTTTACCGAAAGGTTCTGGAATGGCGACCACGTACCGGAAGACGTAGCGTTGGAAGGCCTCCTGCAAGGTGGACCGATGACCTGGTAACGGTTGCGGGAGTACGATGGATGCGAGACGCACAGGACCGTTCATTGTGGCGACACTTGGGGGAGGCCTATGTCCAGCAGTGGACGTCTTTCGGCTGAAATGATGATGATGATGAAGTGCTTTACTTCACCGCAAGTCATGCGTCGCCGCATCGCTCAAGACGAAATATTCAGGAACTTTTAGCAGCAACATGTATACGGGCATGCATTTAGTATGTAGACAAATAAGGTGGCAAATCCCGAAGCGTTATTTAGATGGCGAAAATAATTGTTGACTACATGTTTAGCGGCACCGGCGTAAAATGGGAAGTCTTTTAACGGTAAACATGGTAGGTAGACTCAGTGCCGTAAGTAATGCTGTGCCAGTGGTGCCCAGGCACAGGGCAAAGAAATTATCAACCCAGGGCCAAAATTTTGTATTATACATATCAATCTAAGAAAGTAGAATTTTACTGCTGAAAAAAATTTTGAGCTTAGTGAGATTAAAACTTGGGCCCAGTTTTGGAAGCTGGCACCGGGCGTATGAAAGACTAGTTACGGCACTGGGTAGGCTATTGGGTATGTGAACGGTTTTACTGCAATGAGCTAGTAGTAGAGCTAGAGATAAGACCGCCATTGTACCTATAGATTACGTTAGTTTAAAAGTTTTTGTTACTACCTATTTGGTTTACAATAAAGTTTTTTACTATTCTATTCTATGCTAGTGCTTTGCAAATCAATAATTACATAGAGTATGGTATCGCTGGCTGACAGCTGAGAGGTTGTACTGATAGCTGATACCTCTACGAACAAGCAATTCTCCGCAAGTTGACGTTTAGTTCGTCAGGTCACTCATTAGAATATCGCTGTATGTAGACACGTCCACACAGTTCCTATACTCGTGGAATGAAGAGGCAGGGCGATAATATCTACGGGACCAGTTTTTCAAAGACGACACACAAGACGATAACACGTTTGTGCTGTCGTGGCTCTGGAACTCAAATAGCAACTGAAGGATACAGGGGGGTTTTAGCCAGTAAAAGTCTGATGCCTTCTCGCACCACCCAAGAACGGGACGACGACGAGACACTCGCTCGTGGAGGTGGCGCCATAGAGAATGTTGTGTCCGGGTTTGTGCTGAGCAAAAGTTTCGGATGGCGTAGAAATTGTCAGAATTGTCACAGGCGGTCAGTTCTATGAGTATGCCCTTACAGGGTGCATGTTTTAATACTGTGACATGAAATTTAAAGGCATGTTTATTTTCCAGTGATTTACATGTCAGCAAATAAATAAATAAACGGAGACTTTTTCTAACAAGTTTGGATTGTATGAACGGTTTTAATTATACCATCTTTAGTAGTAGTGGTCTAGGCGTCTTCAGTCTGTATGGATTATATGGACTGAAATGTTTAAGCTGATTTGAAACAATGAAGAATATCGAAAAATATTCAAAGAGTCTCGGGCCCGATTTTGAATGAAAAACAAAATTGTATTATTAGTTTTAATTCCTGCATCGTTTAGTTTGCTATATGGATTACATATAGAGTTAGATTCTTATTAAATAAACTATGAAATCAACTTCCCCTATGCTTCCCACATGCTTAGAAAAGAGGGAGACAATTGCGCATGTGCTCCTAGACTGCACAGGTGTCACTGATACACGCATACGAACCTTAGGATCCCCAGACGACGCCCTGAAAAACCTGAGAGGCCTAGTCTGTTTTTGGAGAGAGGTGGGCTGGTTGGAATAAGTCCACTAAAGGTTTTGGCCGCCATGGCCCACGCATAATGGTCCGCTTAGGACTAAGGACGGAAGCCATGCTCAAAATGAATTAAACTGAACTGAAACTATCAAATGGTGAAATAAGACCACTGTGACACTGTGTGTGTGTGATTATTGAATTCCAAAACTTCAATGTAATTTAGTTTTCAGTAAAATCGGGCCGGACACTCCTTTGAATGGTTGTTGCTATTCCATTCACACGGCCAAATACGAAACTAAGAACATTTGAAAAATACACCCTCTATAATGAACAACCTGAGTCTTCGATGAAATAGCGTCAAGTCAAAGCTTTGTTTCTTTTTAAAAGGCGCTTCCCGCGTAACTCACTATAACTATTTTCAGTGCCTCGTGTCTGACATTTCTTTTTCCTGTTTATCTGTAATCTCTTTATCTTTTGTAAGCTGCTACTTAAATAATATACCTACTCGTTTTTAGATAATATATTTTGTAAGTACTGTGTGTACGAAAGGAGATCGCATGAGTTAGGTTAAAGAACTGGCTTGTAATAACTTGTAAGGATTTTGTTGTTCTAGAATAGGTTTAAAAATTAAGTAGAAATAAGAAATGTCTAGTAAAAGGGAGATCTGACATAACTATTGTATCAAGATGTGCTAATAGTGGATTAATTAAGAAAAATACAAAGATTTTATACGATATTTAAGTACTTTAATTCTAGTAAAAGTCGTATCCCTGACACAAACCGTCGCAGAGTGCGCCAGTACTTACTGATATATTTTCTACAAAATGCTATCTGTTATTCGCCAGTTCATTTCTTGACAACATTAGTTTTTCTCGTTATTGACAGTTTTGACCAGGTTCGAGGACTGGAGTTCAAGTGCTTTAAAGAATAAAGAAGATTGTCGTTTTAGCATTTATTATAGTAAAAACGCTTCTAAAATACATTAGTAACGATTAAGCATTATACCAAATAGGGCTAGAACTCCTGGATGGCTCGAATCTGCTGTAGATTTATTCCAAAACCTGAAAAAAGACATGCGTATTAGGTAGCTATTCTGCCGTCCACAAGCTATAAAGCCGTCTGATAAAATTATATTTTGAGTTACGCACAAAAAAAAAACAGTGTAAAAAAAAGTCTATTTTTCTTCATTCTCACATCACTTACTTAATCAGAAAGAAAGAAAAATAAATTATTTACGAGAAATGACGCAATCTTAAGACTAGAAATAGGACATTCCACTTTATCGAACTTAGTTAAATTCAAACCTCAAAATTCTGACTGTTCATGTAGATATTTCGGCCAGTAGCTCTCAATGAAATGGCATTTTTTTTTTAATTCTGAATGGGTTCGCGCTTGACCGTTATCTCACCTGATGGAAAGCGATGATGCGGTCGATGATGGAGCACTTTAGCTTAAGGCTCAACATTTCTAAAACACATCATTCTCTGCCTACCACTGAGGTAAAAGCGTCATGACGGCGGTTACACATTCTAGATTAAGGTCATCCACGCATACATTAGCGACTATCGCCAACGGTACTAGCAAGTACGGCGCGAACTTCTGCCGCCATCCATTGGGGACAAGGGTGCATCTGACCAAAATATTTAATGGTGAACATATAATGATCTGAAACGCTTTGGGAACGCATTTTACACATCCACACACACGGATTTACACATTTTTTTTTTGTATTTTTTTTCATACGTTTGGAGTGGAATTACCTGCCGGAATCTGTGTTTCCTGATAGCTACAACCTAGGGGTATTTAGGTCAAGAGTGAATAGCTTACTTCTAGGCAAGCGTGCTCCATCGTAGACTACATAATCACTTACCATCAGGTGAGATAGAGGTTTTTGACCTCTATCTCACCTGATGGCAAACCTTTCAATAATAATAATTAAAAAAAAAAGTTGAACATTTGATTGGCGAATTTAGACTTTTTAAAAGTGCTATTCGAGCATGGAAGCTCATAGAAATATTATATAGAAAATGTTGGCGTGCACCAAAAAAAAAAAAGTGTTGGGCGGTTTAGGAGAAAGGAAACCAGACAGATCGACTGACATTTACACTTATAATATCAGTGTGGATTCGTTGATTAGTATGAATTAGTACGCATTAGTATAGGTTAGTATGGATTAGTACGGATTAGTACGGAATAGTATATGTATGGATATTCTTTTTTTTTTTTTTTCTATTGATATAAACCAGTGCTTGACTGCGATCCCACCTGATGGTAAGCAGAGATGCAATCATGCTGCATCATGACCATGATGTATGATTTATTAGTTTTATATGGTTTATACGGCTAAGTAATAGATGTGCCTCGTATTACCTAAAGCTTAAGATACACCTCTTTATTATTGGACGCCGGACTTGTCCCTACTAGGTTCTCGGCTTCAAGGGAATTCTAATTAATAGCTAAATATGAATATGAAAATTGAAAAATTATAAATGCAACGACAATTATCAAGTCGTTCGGGACATGTTCTAACCATGAATGTTAATGTAATATGCCTCATGCTAATGTAGAGGCGGCCTTTTTATTAAGTTACTCAACAATCGTTTAGATCCCTATCTACATGTGATAAGAAAATTATGGGCTTTAATTATTTTATAAACGGTTGTAAGTTTCTTATATGATTGGACATGGATGAGTTGTTTTCATGCTCAAGTTTTCTTATTCTGAATTCAAAACTTATGATCGTAATTTTTTATGTTTTTTTTTTGTTTGAAATTCTCTCCTGCTATGGGTAGACGATTGAGTGTCAGACTTTTACTGACTAAAACCCACTGAGACTTACCTACCTAGATTTTGAATGACAAAAACATTTTTTTTTTTGAGGTGAATCATCAAAATAGCTTTGGGTTCCACCTAGAGCTACTTACTGACTAAAACCTACCTGTGTTCCTTTAGTTGCCTTTTGTGGTATAGTACTGAGGTTACTCTGTCGAACAATCCGCAGTCCCGGTAGGAATTTTTAAATCCTCAAATTTCAATCGAAATAATTCGTGTCTCGAAAGTTTATGAAGCCTTTTGTGCTGATCTTTGACAGTCGTTTCAGGAAGCCAGAAGCCCGTAAGTCTAAAAACCAGCCAGGTATCCTGATACCCAGTAAAGTGGTTATGCTGGTCAGATAGGCAGTCATCATCATCGTCATCATTTCAGGCGAAAGACGTCCACCGTTGGCCATAGGCCTCTCCAAGTGTCGCCATACAACTCCTTCGGCCTTCCAACGCTGCGTCTTCCGGTACGTGGTCGCCACTCTAGAAAATTTCGTTCCCATTGCCTATCTGGCAGTGGCTCCAAGTAAAATAAAGGTCTGATATGCACTGGACGCATGAGGGATCGTCCCTCATGCGTCCAGTGCATATCAGACCGTCGCCGTCGTCGAGTTCGATCGTGGCGAAGGTTGTGTGACGATCTGATCACGTTCGCAGGGTAAACTTGGCCAGAGAGAGAGAGAGAGAGAAAGAAGTTAGGAAGGAGAAGGGGGAAGCCTATGCCCAGCAATGAGAAACAATATAGGCTTTAAAAAAATAGCATTACTGCTTCGCAGAAGGATTGCGGTCGCTCGCTTTCTAATTCTTCTCACTCCAGAACTTGGCCTAAACTAAGGCCGGGCGTGAGAGGTCGCCATCGCTGATCGCTTTCACGAGGACACAGCGGTGCTCCGCTCAAACGAGGCACACCGTGGAGGTGTGCCTCCACTGTGTCCTTCGGACGGTCCACCTAGACTTCCAGGCACCTTTTGTGTATCTGTGTGCCTAACAAACATGTTTTCTTTCTATTTTTTTATCTAGTTTGGGAATCATTTTAGACCATACTAGCTTTTGCCCGCAACTTCGTCTGCGTAGAAGTCGAAAATGGTTTTATTAGGTTTTTTGAGATACCGAAATATGATTTATTATTTATTATCTTCGTTATGTGTGATAGTCCACTGAATTGTATGGCGAGCGATATTGTATCTGAAGATAAAATATTATAGTATCTTAGCCGTGTGCTTAATGGGCGCTTAGTGAACTCCACTGCGGGTGACGTAATCTACGACAAACTTATTATTTGCGGTTGGTACAGTAATCGGGTCGGATCTAACCGCAAAATTAGGTTTGTTTTTTATTGTATATACATTTCCGGGATAAAAAGTACCCAGTGTGGTGCCCAGGATATTAAAGAATAATTATACTAAGTTTCATCGTAATCGAACCGGTAGTTCTTGCGTGATGCCTGAACAAACAGACAGACATAAATTTTTTTAATCACATTTTTGGGTTCGATGTCGGTCTAGTAACACCCCTTGCCATTTATTTTTTTGATATTTTCAATGTGCGGAATTTTCACTTCTACAGATTTATTATAAGTATAGATAGTTCACAAATCTCACTAAGATGGTCACCATTACAGACCAGTTTCACATTAGGTAATCTGGGTTTATAGTTTACTGCAGTAACGGTCCAGTTAAGCGATTATTATCCAAATAATATACGCGGTGCATAAAACGGGGAATAAATCGCGAATGTCTCTGGTTACCGTTGGTTAAATGTACCTTATTTAATACGAATTAAATGTCTGTGTAAATGGTAAATACGGCATCCGACGCAGACGTGTAATTACATAAATATTGAGAGACCGCCGTATCATTTGACTGGGCTGTTGGTCTGGTGGTTATAGTGGCCCCTACTGCTATGCTAGAGGTCGTGGGCTCGATTCCGTTCCAAAAAAATTTTTGTGTGATGAGCTCGATCATTTGTTCTGTCTCTGTGAGTATTTTATCTATAAAATGTACTCGTGTGTCATCATCATCTTCCTGCCCTTGTCCCATCTTATTTGGGGTCGGCGCAACATGTTATTTTCTTCCATTCTATCCTGTCAACCGTCATACTAACACTAACTACCTTTTCTTTCATATCACTGTTCACACAATCCATCCATCTTTTCTTTGGCCTCCCTCTCTCTCTCCACCCATCCACATGTATACTCATAACTGTTTTAGTAACGTGCGTTTCATCTCTCCTCTTTACATGACCATACCAAGACAAACGATTCCCCTTCAACTTTTCAGTCACTGGCGCCACTTTCAAACTTCCTCTAATATATCCATTATCGTCACACCACACATCCATCTCAACATTCTCATCTCCGCTACATGCAATCTTTTTTCATCCGTTTAAAATGTACTCGTATGTATTTAGAAATATTTATGTGAGTTCCTATGTTTATCATTTGTCTATTACTCATAGCACAAGCTCTGCTTAGTTTGGGACTAGATGGCGTTGTGTGAAAGTTGTGGAATCTACACTAAAGAGGAAGTTTGTTTTTTTTGTTTGTAGGACATAATATCTGAAAGTCCTGGTCCGATTGCTAAAATTTTTTCACCGATAGAAAGCTGCTTTATTCCTGAGTGACATAGGCTATATTTTATGTAAGCGGGCGAAGCCGCGGGCAAAAGCTAGTATTATTATTTGTAATTTAAATTAGCTTTGCCAACGACTTTACAGACGTGAAAATTTTACCGTAATAAAAAAAGTACCCTAAATTCTGATTCATACCATAATCGTGCTGGCAATGTATCAAGTTTGGAAAAAATATGACATGTTCAATCATGGCCAATAAGATCGCATCAACAGTATATCATACTTGTGCACAACGGTTCTAGTGCCCGTAGTATCCGCGTATCATCCACGTATCTTAATTGTTCCAGTTCTCTCTGTTGTACCTAATAGTTCTCCTTTGTTTTCGCGTGAAGCAGACGTTGAAAATTATTTCCTATAACCATCTTATAGGAAGATAAAAAAGGTTGCTAATGCTTTCATCTGACCGCATTCAACAGGCGGGTTGGCGCAGTGATTGAGCAACTGGCTGCTGCATCGCATGTCGGGGGTTCAATTCCCGTACGTTAGAAATATTTGTAAGGCCTAACAGATTACCACGCAAATACAGGACAGGAGTAATTCCTCCTAATGTAGAGCAAAGTTTTCTTAAAAAAAAACAACTACCAAATATCTCTTTACCCCCAACTTTTCATTAACAATTTTTTAAACACCGACGCCGTTCAGCACAGCGTGAGACTAATACAACATACGCATTTTTAATTCACTCCTCCCCTTTTCTCATTTTCTTGCTACACGAAATTACACCGAGTCCTTCGTTCACTAAAATCGATTGTACCTAGTTACCACTCGATAACTCGGGTTGCTCGGTGCGAGCGGCCCTGGTCGCGAGGTCGCGTGGTCGCGCGACGGGAAGGCGGTTGTGGGACTTAATTAAAATCGCGCCGTTGCGCGCCGGGTCGTAGCCGCCGCGTGCGACCGAAATAATGCCGACTATATGAAGCTATACTTATATACTTACTGGAAATCTATAGGAGATTGGAGCGTACCTACATATGTACTACACATGTATATTAAGCATAATTTTGAGCGTAGCATTTTTTTTTTAATTGGTATAAAGCAGTGCTTGACTGCGTTCCCACCTGATGGTAAGCAGAGATGCAATCATTGATGGTTAGGCGCACTAGTTTATTAAGAGCCTATTCACTCTAGACTTGAAGACACCTAAATTATAGTTGAACGGAAAGACCGCAGCAGGCAAATTGTTCCAGTCCTTCGATGTACGCGGTTTTTTTTTTTTCTTTAATTGATATAAACCAGTGCTTGACTGCGAACCCACCTGATGGTAAGCAGAGATGCAATCATTGATGGTGAGGCGCACTAGTTTATTAAGAGCCTATTCACTCTAGCCTTGAAGACACCTAATTATAGTTGAACGGAAAGACCGCAGCAGGCAAATTGTTCCAGTCCTTCGTTGCACGCGGTTTTTTTTTTAATTGATATAAACCAGTGCTTGACTGCGAATCCACCTGATGGTAAGCAGATATGCAATTATTGATGGTGAGGCGCACTAGTTTATTAAGAGCCTATTCACTCTAGGCTTGAAGACACCTAAATTATAGTTGAACGGAAACACCGCAGCAGGCAAATTGTTCCAGTCCTTCGATGTACGCGGTATAAACGACGAAGCGAAACGCTTAGTCCGGACCGTTGAAGTTTCAACAACGTAAGGGTGGATACTCGCCGTACGTCAGGTTGTCCGATGCTAGGTTAGTGATCCTATAACTAAAATTCGTAAAGTAAAATGTTCCTTTACACTCAAGCTGCTTTTTTTCTGAGGAACATTTTCTATAAAAACGTATTGTCGTATAGTCGTGTCTCATCATGCTGGAGCGTCACGGTGTTCTACGGTGTTGCAGAGGACAATATTTTATGCATAGCTTAGCCGTGAGCTTCAGTGTAGTCACGCCTTTAGCAAGACTAAAGTCACAGTTGTATTATTGTTGTACTTATCGTGTAGTATAGCGCCTTCTGACGCTGTTGATTGGCTACAGAAGTCGTTTGACATAAATAAATACGTCTGATTGGTGAATCCGCAGCAGTATTGTTCGAAAGAGTTACCGGGGCCCTGGAACGCAAACGGCAACTGAAGGAATACAGGTGTTTTTTAATCAATAAAAGTCTGACGTTCTCTCTTCAGCCAGACGAGATATTTAATGATTTACCAACAAACAAACAAAACACTCGACATCTTCCGTCACAGCGTTTGGAGTTTTTGGCACGATTTTTTCGAATGCAGTTCAGTGACTATTTTAATTATTCGTAACTTGATTCCTTCTAGTTATTGTGATATGAGGTTGGTGTAGTTTTGTATCTCAAGTTTTACGCAGCTGCAAAATATGTGGAATCATGGAAATAGGCGCGATTTTGGTAAAATAGAGCTGAAAATTATTGTAGTGTTCACTACTGCAGCGAGGCTTATCGAGGAGGCTGATCCGATACAATTTGCTGCCAAATAATGCAAAAACATTAGAATGTATCACATCCGCGTTCTAATGGAACTCAAAGTAACTTAACTTGACTGAAAACTTAATACTTTCTAAACTTGACATCGGCTAAATCCACAAACCGTGCGAACCAAAAAAAAATCTTCCGTGTCAGTGATGTGAACCTAGCTTTATAGGCGTAGTTTAACCGTAAGCTTCGGTGGAGCTGTGCCTTTACTAGGCTTTTTACAAGCTTTTTTCTGCCGCTAACAATTTGTCACGCAACTCATTTTCCTAAAGTCTGGCGACTGATTGCAAATAAAATGAAGAGAAAAAAACTTGCAAATCAAATTTGATCTACTTCCCGGTTACCGATTGAGCTGAAATTTTGCATGCATGTGTAAATCAGAAGACAATGCAAAATTATTATGGTGCTGGTCTGATGATGGAACCGGGAGGTGGCCAAAGGAACTCTATAGATAAACGAACCAACCCCATCGACTTTGACTTCGTTTGATCCGTCTTGACGAGTACTTTGGTGCTAGATAGTAACCAGGGTCTGATGATGGAGCTGGAAAATGGCAATTGGAATATAGGAATTCGATAATAAACACAATCTACATACGACACCTCGCTAAGAACTGCGACGAAACGCGCATGACTAGTTTAAGTGAAAGCACCAGGTTAGCACACAAAATTCAAATACTGTAAAGTTTTTTACTTTTAGAGTCAAGTTGTGTGTAGATTAAAACATGATAGGCAGCCATAATACGTATTTATTTATAGTAATATAATTCATTAGTAACGTCACTACTATTGAACTAGTCATTCAATAGCGTAATATGCACAGAGGGTTGTACTGATCTAAAAAAACTGGGCGTGTTCGAGTCGGACTCGCGTACTGAGGGTTCCGACAAACTTACCTATGTAAATAGTTTCCAAAAACGAGTCCCAAAGATTTTTCTGAATCGCGAAAAAAAAACTACAAAACAGTTTTCAGATTTATTCCTATACTGGTACTACGAGACCTTGCGTCATGCCAAATTTTAGGATTCTAGGTCAATGGGAAGTACAGGTTTTGATTTTGTAGCAATTGTATTACTTTATTTTATTCGTTTATTCTGATATCGGAACGCCTAGCAGCAATTACACCAGTGGAGCACAAATTAGTTCAGAATCTACCACGTGGTAATATAATGTAATCGGAGCATAAACGGCCTTGTCCTTAGATTACGTTGACTTTTTCACTGCTGCTTGAGTTAGCTGACCTGAGTATTAGATATTACGTCAGTTACATACCTCCACGCGTTCCTGAGAAAAAAGGTTTTAAAAAACGGACAACAAAGTGATCTCCTCTTTTTTTTAGGTGGGTAAATCATCTAATGACAAATCCCGCTCTTGGGCGGAGCGAGAGATAGTGTCATACTTTTACTGACTAAAAACCCACTCCTGTTCCTTCGTTACCTTCTTCCCAGGGCCCCGGGTTTCGCTTTCACACTATCCATGGCCGACTTGAGCTCGGTCGGTACGGAACCCTAAAAATACAAAAAACGTAAGATAATTTGAATTTTGCAGGCTAACTTGGACCTTCTCACTTAAAGTTAAATGTGCCGTGTGCTTACGAATCGTGCGATTTTTTGTCGCAGCTTCGTTTGTTAACTATCGGCTTAATTTCGAATGGTGATTACCGGTTCGTTTTTATTTAATTGTTAGCTGTAAATGCACTTTTTCTTTACTTTATGAAATGAAATAACCGAGAAGGCGTATGTGCGACTTATCGCAACTTTCATTTGAATAAGACAAAGTCTGCAAAAGTGATTTGTGCGTTTGGTCTAGGTATAAGAAGTGTAGAATTTAGAAATGCATCGTTACTATGCAATTATTGTATGAACATGAGAAATTCAAAAGGCTGAAACTGTATTTGTAATTGTATGTACCTAATGTAACTTACAGATAAGTTCAAATAAAGTTATTTACACTTTTGCCGGCGAGAAAACTTAACTTTACGAGGTGTATACTTTAATAGTGTAATATTCAGCGAGATTTCCAAATAGAAAAAAAAACAAATACTGTACCTCACACTAGGAATGACTCCTGTATCGTGGGAGCGTTTATTTATTTATTTATTTAAGGATCACCAACGAGTGTTACAAAATAAAAAAACTTAGAAATTAAATTGGTACACGTAACCTAGTCCTATAATGCACACACAATTATAGGCAACCACAGCTTATGCATAAAAACGAGTGAACATGGTTCCAAATAATTATGAAAGTATTAAATAAAAATAAAAGTATAAGTATTGAGCATGACATGACACATAGAAATAAAAATTTAAACAATATTATAGGTCAAATAATAAAATGAAAGTAATGTCAAAATTGAATTTTGATAGGAATGCGCATGTCAAACAAATTATAATAGGTTTAGAATATAAATTACGAATTAATTATTAGCGTTCACAAACATTATCATCATCATCTTCCTGCCCTTGTCCCATCTTATTTGGGGTCGGCGCAACACGTTTTTTTCTTCCATTCTATCCTGTCAACCGTCATACTATCACTAACTTCCTTTTCTTTCATGTCACTGTTCACACAATCCATCCATCTTTTCTTTGGCCTCCCTCTCCCTCTCCACCCATCCACATGTATATTCATAACTCTTTTAGTAACATGTGTTTCATCTCTCCTCTTTACATGACCATACCAAGACAAACGATTCCCTTTCAACTTTTCAGTCACTGGCGCCACTTTCAAACTTCCTCTAATATATTCATACAAAGCAATCAGAACCGGAACAACTATCTGTAGGTCGACAAATATTTATTCCGTGCTGAAATCGAACCCGCATCAAGCAATGCAGCAGCCAGTCGCTCTACCACGGCGCCATCCGTGCCGTCAAAATTTAAATTCACGGCCTGTTGATTTCTACATGGTGCGGGTGACAGCTGTCGGATTAATACAATGTAGCGACCTATCTTTTCTCTCATCTTACGGCCCGTTCACGACCTTGCCACTGTGAGCGGCAGCTAAGCGCGGGGCGGCGAGCGGTAAGATCAAAAGTATGAAAATGTTTGAAGCATGCCACGAGACGTCGCTTATAGCGCCGCGCGCCCGCGTACCGATGCCGCTCCGCTCGCCGCGCCGCTCGCCGCTAAGACTGAAGTCGTGACCAGGCCGTTAAAGGTCCATATTTTCGTCCTGCTGTCAAGGATGCCCATGCTATGTAAAAAAGACCTTACCTCACTTTTATTGTGCCACTAGCTGCTGCCAGCTACTCTCAAACTTTCACCTTTATAATATTATCTTATATACCTATATACCTTTATAATATATAATCATCATCACTTACCACCAGGTGAGATAGTGGCCAAACGCTAGCTATAAATAATAATTTAAAAAAAAACTAGTTTTATAGTGTGATATCTAAGTATAGCTCGATTATTTTTTCTTATTTATTAAACATACAAACATTATATGACTGGCTTGTTGGTCTAGTGGTTAGTGGCCCTATGCAGGAGGTCGTGGGTTCGATTCCCAACAAATATATAAGTATGTTTATCAGTTGTCTAGTACCCATAACACAAGCTCTGCTTAGCTTGGGACTAGACGGCGTTGTATGATAGTTGTGGAATATTATTATTATAAAAAATAGATCCAGAAAAAAAATGTTTTTCACCGCTTTTAACGCGTTTTATTTTAAAAACTTCCTAATCTGACCCCTCGCTGCAATTTTACTTGCGTTTCTAATCATTTTCCTTTAATTACCTCATCCAGGGAGGTTCCACATAAATAAGAAGTCGCTATCGAGAGGACTCGCGGCCTCCACCTTGCCTTTGACGCAGATAAGGCGCCGAGAGCGAAAATAACCGCGTGTTTAACGGCACTACCAATGGTTATCGATTTGAAATCGATTAGCAATATTGTTTTTTTTTTCTTCCCTAAACCTAGAGTACATCTAAATTTTTATTACAATCTAGCCTTGTATGTAGCCTAATAAGTAATTTAATCAAAGAATCAAGAAACAAAACATGTATTTTAAATAATCACTTTACAGGCACTTTTGAATTGTTAAGAAGTCAGTCAAAACAAAAATTAAATAATGCTAGCACGTTCCAAAGCTTAGATCTCACTCTTTTTGCAATCATGTATTTTTGTCGCTACTACTGTGTGAGAACAATGTAAATAAAATAAAAAATCTATATTTCGATTTTTTTAATCAAATGACTAGATAAGCTACTGAACCCTAAACTTGTAAATTGTATTTACTAAGAATATGCCCAATAACATTTTTCTTACTGACTCTATTATGGTGAATACACTTCGTTCATGTGAATCTTGTCTAGATATTGATGTGCAAAAACATACATCTGAATAAATTGTATGGTTGATACATATTTTTTTAAGGTGGGAAATCTGCGAAAAACTTAAATAAAATAGTT
This sequence comes from Mythimna vitellina, assembly GCA_949316375.1. NCBI lineage: Eukaryota > Metazoa > Arthropoda > Insecta > Lepidoptera > Noctuidae > Mythimna > Mythimna vitellina. Next base: position 5,764,362 of record OX438703.1, on the reverse strand, counting down.
CTGGGTCTAAAGACCTAGAACTATTTTATTACCAGAGCGGGAGAAGTTAAGGAGACTAAAAGCCATCTATGATCCTTTATAGTCATAGTCATCTATAGTCATAGTCATTTATTCAATAAAAAGAAGCTAGTATCCGAATTTACAAATTAATTAAATCGAAATAAAAAAATAAATTTGCCATGCAATAAAAAAATATGCATAGGTACACAATCAGCCAATTTATGCATTTCAATTAAAATTATACATAGTTTCAATGTATATGTGTGTTTACATAAATTATAAAATAAATTAATATAATTAATAATAATAACATATTACAATTTAATTATTAAATTCTGTTAATTCATTAAACTCCAAGCGAACGCCGGCGTCGCTCTCTCATTGTCTTTCTATTGTTTCTCTAATAACAGTATTCGAAAGGTTTATTCATTAAATATAAATTTATTATTCATCAACATAATATAGACACCTATTCAATAGAAAACCCTTAAGTTGGGTTTTAAAGTACTAGTGTAGATAGGGGTTTTTATATCTTGAGACAATTTATTTAATAACTTGATAACTGATTGGTATCTTGGACTGTGTTCCACAATATTGAAATTTGGATGTATTTTATTATATTTTATATCTTTTCTGCGTTTACTCTTCCCTAATTCGTCTTTCTTCTGTCATATCCATGAATATTTTGTTGTCTTTAGTTACTCTTTGCATTAAGATCGCGGTAACTCTTTTGATCAATCAGGCAACTCCAGGGGCCTTAGTCTGCTATTTTTATAAATTCGTCATTCCAACACGATCCCATTGTCATTTTGCTAAAAGTTCGTAATCTGCTAATTCATAATGACCGATCATGGATCGGTCAATGGTCTCGTAATAGAGTTGTGGTTTAGTGACAATATCAAGCTTATTAAAAGCAATGACTGTACAATGAAGTTCTAATGGTAGGTCACTGATCAAAGGAACTGTCAAAATATCAGCAGATTTCCGCACACGTCAGACATTAATTTGTCAATATGTACGAGATTACCATTCTAGGCCACTTTTTCAATGGAGTGTCAGTGGTTGGCCATTGGAAAGTCATAATAAGGCCATCATATTAGTAGATAAGGCCATCATCTTGTCAAAATCCACAATTATGAAATCAATGATAGATCATTCTGACACTATTGTAATAGCAGACTTGAGGACCAGATCGGTGACCTAAGTTTAGTATGAATGTCACTGTTAAATGTTGTAGGTGCCATTCGAAGTCATTGATTTTGATAATAGCAGTTAAGAGAAGTGTCTGTTTACGAGATACGACCATTAAACACTGGGCTCGATACTTTGGCTTGTTTTGTAGTTTTTTTTTTAAATTACATATTAGCTTATACCCACGGCTTTGCTTGCGTTTAATTTGAGGTAACATAGATCTACGTTTGTACAAAAATGACGAATTTCCATACAAACTTTCAACTCTTTTTTCACCATATTAATTTTTAATTCCAGTCTACGACTTAAAAACAAAACCTTTGAAAAAGTTCAGCTGTCAAATTCCAAGGAATTGGACTGGGCGTTGATGAGCCAGCAAGTCCGGCCTTCACCTTGTTAAAAAACAAAAATTCAGTGTATTTATGCAGTTATCTTACGATTAAATTAACAGTTACACCTTATTTTTAATTAAATACTAATTCTCATTTGCTACCTTTTATGGTTCCATAGCTGAACAGCAAGCAGTGGATCCGTTGCAAACAATAAGCGAGGCGTTTAGTCGAGGAATCGCCAAAGATCATAAAATTGTTATAGCCTCGAAGCTAACGTTCCAAAACGATCGATGGAGTATGCGCGGGACAATCGAGTGTCCATAGTAGGAGCCGGGTTTCCTCATTACAGGCAGAATTCCTGGCCGGCCCGCTATAAACCCTGGTCCTAGCTGCCCGAATGTAAAATGGGACTCGTTTTATGTAGAAGGCTCTTTGATGGCCTTTTAAACAGCGCAGCGGAGTCGGCCAGTCGGTACATAGCTTTATATCCAGCACTACGGAGTACGGTCCCTAACTATTTGTACCGTTTTAATATTCATCCTTTGAGATTTTAGTTTTTGTTTAGTGTTTTAGTTTGATTGGTGTAAGAGATTAATGGGGCATCGTGTTACAAATATACTGGATTGTGGAAGTCTGATAGGCAGTCATCATTACCATTTCAGCAGAAAGTTGAGCTCCTTAGTGGTCCTGGGTTGAACTATACAATTATTGACAAATGCTTGCACTGACTGGACTGGTCCACTTTAAAAGAGACTTTGTCCCCTTGAGTTTGTTTTAGTGTTTATTTCTAGGGTGATACACCATTCTCATTCAGTTTGAATTGATGAAAAAATAGATGTTTAAAAATGTTGTTAAATATCCTATTTACAAAATAAATATCATTAATTATAGTGGGCTTCTCCAGTCACTGCAAGCATTTGTCAGTATTCCTAACCTAACCTAACCTAACGCAATCCAACGCGATGTTTGGCGAAGAGGCTAGGCGAAAACAGAGAGATAACGCCTGAAAACTCTCTCTTTTTTTAAATCCCCAAAAGTTTTTGAAAAAAAAATGTTGTTATTCAGAATCTTGATTAAATTTGCAAGGCTTCTATTGTTATATTTTTTTTGACTTTTTAAATTTTTGAGTATATTATGAAGTGTCAAAGTTAATGCAAAATAGCAAATTTTCAGAGGTCTTTACTAGATTAGTTTTACACAAATTTGCAAATTGATTTCAATAGAAGCCTAGATAATATCCAGAAGATTCTGTGTTTCCAAAATATCTAATGAAAATTTTGTAATAATTTCATAATCGCGTAAGAGCGGTTGTATGAAAAATAGTGAAAATGTGTGTCGAGTTGCATGTCCTTAAGGAGCTCCACGCTTTTGGGGGTGTTCAATAAAGGTGTGATATTTTCTTAAATTTCAATTTTTATAAATGCGTTAATTAACATTTTAAAGAGAATATCTAAATGCTCAGTCTATTGTCTTGGTTAATCTGTGTCAAATGTTCCATTATTAGTCGGACCTGTCGGCAGAACTACATAGCAGTGCTCTCTAGGTGAAATGGATTATTGGAACGAGATTTATCAGTTCCAACAATATGCCTAATGTGCTTTGGTCCATTCTGAGTTCTGAGTAATCCTATGCATTCTCTATCCGTATAGAGACGTAACGTGCTTACGTTACGGGAGGATTTAAGCAAAACTTCACTACAGGGAAAATAGGTCTTGGGTTTATCAAGCAATGTCAATTACAAGCCTGTGTTTTACCTAAGTGTATTCTTAGCTATCAGCCCCCCTAGCCAAGTATGAAATAGTCGTACCGTTTCGTTTGCGTCCAACGCCTCGAGTAGGCCACGCCTCCGATTCCTTTGTTCTGACGTCATCTCAGGTCAGTCACGTGGTTAGAACAAAGGAATCGGAGGCGTGGCCTACTCGAGGGGTTCGATGCAAACGAAATGGTCGTAACTTGGCTAGGGGGCAGAGGATCGAATTAAAGATACATAATTAAAATTCGGTTTCTCTTTTTTAGTTCTAGGAAAACATCAAATAACTTCTCCCGCTCTGACTGGAGCAAAAGGGAGTGTCTCACTCTTACTGCTTAAACCGCACCTATGTTCCTTCAGTGGCTCATCACGTTCCAGGGCCGTGGTGACTGTAAGAAAAAATTTACTGCCCTGGTAGGTGTCTTACAGTGCATCGGTCCAACGACTCCATAATAGCCGAACTCAAGTCACCCATGAGACGTGAGTCTCATGGGTGACTTGAGTTCGCATGGGCATGGGCATGGTGGTGACACCATGCCAAAGAAGAATCTTTGATTTCTTCAAACAAACAAAGCAGCGCCCTTGGCTCCAGTAGGCTTTGACCCTGCTGGGCACCTATAGTTTACTGACATCTCCTTGAGGCGCGCGTGGAAAAGTACGCGCCGTCGACGACTTGCGCACGGTCCGGACGGTTACCTGACGATCGGGATCTGGATTTCGTCGTCTGGGGCGTAAGAGCCGCGCCCACGCGCGTGCATGTGTGACCTCCTCCTTTGCTAACATTACTGCTTCGCAGAAGGAGGCGATCGCCTGCCACTCCTCCTCGCTTAGGACCATGGCCTGTACCAAGCCCGGCGCGAGAGATCGCCGCCGCCGATCTCCCCCACGAGGACACGACGGTGTTCTGCCTAAGAGTGGCACATCTCTACCGTGTCCTCCGGGCGGTCCACACAGTAGCGACAACTACTTTCTCTATCTTGGAATCGACTTGGAACCCCACGCTCAACTGCCGCGTCTACAACCAATACACCAACACCGCGCTTACAACCACTAAACTAGGTCGACAGGACGGTTTGACTGGCCGGTTGGACTAGTGGTTAATCGTCCTGACTGCTATGCCGAAGGTCGTGGGTTCGATTCCCACCCAGGGCAAATGGTTGTGTGATGAGCACGATCATTGTTTCGAACGACGTTTTGACTGTTTCGACGATTGTTCTGTGTCTGGGTGTAATTTATGTCTAATATGTTTGTATTTAGTTGTGTGAAAGTTGTGGACTATTATTATAATTATTCCCTTTATTCAATATAGGACGAATTCGGCGTGAGGCCAAGTTTGCTCATCGAACGGTACCGAAGCCGACAAAAGACCCAGTGTAAAAGAGTCATTACTAGGTCATAAAAAAGCTTGGTTAATTAATTCCCAGTGCAAAGAGCTTCTGGTTAGGTACTAGCATATACATATACATTCATATGTATGTATGTTGAGCAGGATATTGCCACATATACACTCGTATACGTACAGTAGGTACGTTGATGTCAGTGCATCGTGTTTTTACGACTCCATCGCGGCCCGGTCGCGCTGTCCTTTCTTAATTATACTCACCACCCCCTCCACTTGTGTCGTTAGGGGGTGAGCTGGGTTCGTAAACATGTCATTATAGTTGGTGGAATGATAAGAGCGTAGAAGTAATTGAAGCTGAGTTTAGATTTCTCTTAGATTTCGTTTCCTGAAAGTTTTTAAGTTAAGAGTGATTAGTGTAATCTTTCGTATCCACATCACTATATCATAGTTGTAAAATACGAGACTAATAATATCTAAAAAAAGTCGCAAAGTCTGTTCATGTGGGGATTTTTTTTTACTGACCCTTGAATTCCTAACCCATAGAATTTCTATATTATTGATCAATGGATATTTATTACGCATTGAGAGGTTATATTGATAAGAGAGTTGCTGCTACAAACATATTGACAGTGTATTGAAGCATATATTGATAGGAATTTAGATTGATCAATAATATTGAACGTCTATGTAGTACTTTAACAGTGTTAATTCCAAGATTCATCAGTGTGTACAGAATTAAGAGCTTACGCAAATCCAAAATAACTGTAGGTACGTGTGTTTGTAAGTTTTCCCTCCACTCTATCCCCGAGGCGACTAAACACCAATGTTTTTCTTGCGAGCACAGACGCTGTTTACCAACCTGTCTATTATAATACCTCCACGAGCGAGCGTCTCGCGTGTTTTCCTTCAAACTTCAATTATTCGCCGATACGTCGGGCGGCGAGGCGGCCATCACTCCCACGCGACACGTTTCGGCCCCTCTGTTGTGCTTTACCTGCCAAACTAAACAAACGCGAGGGGGGCAGGGGGCGCCCGCGAACCCGCGGCGACCGCAGCCATCCTGGTGACGACGTACCTACCTGTCTTACGTTTCCAACCAACGTTGAACGCTCCCCAAGTTTCCGACCTCCGTCAATAGCGACAAGTTACAGATCTGCCGCCGAACGGTCGAAGTCATAGCACGCAGCGAAACTTGCCCGACACTTGATGTTGACGCACTATAGGCGGGTAGAGATACAGTCACAGTCAACACCTCGCTCGCAGATAAGGACGTGGGGCACGTGTACAGCGGTTACAGCGCTGCGGAACGATTAAATCTAATAAAAAACGAGCGCTGACCGGTCGCCTGACCGCCGACCGCACCGGCCCGCAGCGATAACAAACAGAATTCTGTAAAAAACCACTCCACGCGACCGAATCGATGACCGAAGCTTTATTTCAACTTTATCGTTTTTGCGTCGTCCATAACTTGGCACCCTCTATGTTCGCCGAAAGCCAGTAAGTATGTAAATTACGGTCGCGAGCGCCGGTCCTCGGGTGCCCACTTATCTATTCAAATTCGGCTCTGGGTGCGGGGTTGCGTCGCCGGCCCACGCTAATCAAAATCCGATCAGCCATTAAGTCCTCTCGCTATCTGCGCTTAGTTTACGAGCTAGAGGGGGGGGCGTCACGAGAGGGGGTGTAGGGAGGGGGGGTAGCGCCGTGATCACTTATTTATGTGGCGGGGGCTCGCTCGGCGACTGAAAAACTACCCTCGCGTCGTCGGAGCGGCGGCGGCGAGGCAGCGAGGCACGCGAGATGCGCGCCCATAAACCCGACGCGGCTTTGTAATCAACCGTGCCGCGCTTTTTATGAGTCCGCCTTTTGCAGTCAGTGCTCGGGATAAATTTAACCCGCTATCTGATATTGAGGCGACGTATAAACTTTTATACTTATCTACCAGCGTTTTCGGAGAGACGCGAGCTTTTGTGTGCACCGCATTGCGCCCAACGTTTGTTTCGTCCTGTTCTAGCTCGATCTATTTCACTTCTTTATTTCGAACAACTAGGTACCCTCCAGGAAAACAAAATGGTTGACATCGTAGAAACCTTTCACAGAAGGACTTCGTTTCCTGTTGGCTCTGAATTTCTGCGAAGTGTGCAGTGATTTTCCGAGAAGTTTTCACTCCTTTGCTGTTGTGCTAGTTCTCGCGAAAACCCTCGGGGCCCGTCCAGCTTTCAATGTAGGTATCTATTCAAATATCATCGCAATATTGCAAACTTAAACAAAAGAAGTTGGTTGAATATATACTTACTTATTACATTTCTGGTTACTTAGTAGCGTATGCGGTGTTAATTCTTGTGGGTGCAAGCACGCCTGTTGAGTAGGAGTTAATTCCCGGGTCGAGTAAATTGGGATCAGGTTTTTTCTAAAGACAGAGATTTTTTATTATTGATCAGCGGTTTCGTATGTCTTAAGTGAACATTTTTCCGGGATAGAAAGTATCCAATCCGCTATTCCAGGATATGGTCTACCCGTGTACTGAGTTTCATCTAAATCCATTCAGCCGTTTGAGCATGAAAAAGAAACAAACATACATAAACTTTTGCCCTGATAATATGAGAGCAATAGGTTCGCGTTTGACCACTATCTCACCTGATGGTATGTGATAATGTGGTCGACGATGGCGCACGCTTGCCTAGAGTAGTAGCTATCAGGAAACAACTGGCAGGGAATTCCACTCCTTAGCTGTATACGCATTCTCAGTAACAGTCCAGCAAAGATCGGATTTGTGCCTAATTTGTAGCAAAATAGACTCGGCTCCTATCAGTCAATTGGTGAAAGGTAGAAATCGCCTGCCCAATACATCTCTGCCAAACCCTTTGGGGCACCTCAGTAGGCGTGATGTTATGTAAACTGAGTGTATATGGTAAGTTCCCAGTGCGTCGTGTAGGCGGTATGAAGGCCCGTTATCGACGTCTGACAGACGAGACGGATCGCGGGTATTTTTGTTGTCGCGTAGGACCCAGGGTCGCGACATGTTGCATAGGAGGGAGCGGGAAGCGGATGGAGATATGATTTTGAATTAAGGCGAGAGATACTAGCTCGAGCGCGGTCACGTTTAGGTATCTATATATATATAAAAGGAGAAACTGACTGACTGACATATCAACGCACAGCCGAAACTACTGGGACTAGGAGCGTGAAATTTTGCACAAGGCTTGCTTTTCTTTATTCTTTATTGTACACAAAATTTTATACGATCAACAAAAAATAGGACAGTTGATGTTGTTGTTGTTTGTTGATGTTGTTGTGTTGTTGTTGTGTATGTTGATGTTGACGTAGGCGAACACTAAGAGAGGATTTTCCAAAATTCACCCCTTAAGGGGATGAAAAGGGGGTCCAAAATTTTGTATGGAAAAACCTATATTCACGCGGGCGACGCCGCTGGCAGAAGCTAGTTTATTTATATATGCACAGCAGCGACTTACTTACAAAACATCCTCTCAAGGATAGCACTGAATTCAAAATTTTTAGGACGTAGGTTCGAGAGGAACCGTAGAAGACGTAGGTTTTAGACGTTCGAACATTTTTTTTTTTGGATTTTGCATGTCAATATCAAGTTGTATGTTAATCAAAATATGATTGGCGGTCGTAATACGTATTCATTTACGGAATAATAATCATTAACATCATCAATATAACCTTTTCTGTTCGTGTTACCGTATTGAATGGCTATTTCATGGAAAAGCCATTCAATAGTGTAAGACGAACTGAGGGGTTTTTGGATTTAAACAAATAGGTAATTAGTAGGGGTCGGAATTAGGTGGAGTTATTCATGTACTTGCATCGAAATGTTGATATTAATATGGATCTTTTCTGGATTTCTAATGAAAAATCCCGTGTGGCCAACAATATTACAAATAAATAATAATAAAAACCTCAGAGATAGATAAGACAAATAAAACAAAGATAATTAACATACAATTTTTATTAGTATTATTCATTAAAAAAGATCTTTCTACGTTAACTGAGGTAAGGTTAATAAATGTATACACTTCCTCCTCCTCGTCATTAATACAGGAAGAATTTTGTTTAGTTGGTTTTTTTTTGCAATTCGGCGTCGGCGAGATACACACATTCTATCTCTTCTCTATAAAATCCTTCACAATCTCAATGCTCCTCAATACCTTCGTGAACGCTTTGAGTAGCTCGTCCCGAGGGGTAAACTCTGTCGCACAACGTCCTCTTCTCGTCTTCTTCGTACTCCACGTCATACTTCTAGCCGCTATGATGGCTCCTTTTCTGTAACTGTAGAACGTCTCTGGAACTCCCTGCCACCTCTTTTCGCGACAGCCCTTCTCTAGATGTCTTCAAAAGGAAACTTAAAGAGCACTTCCTTTCATTATTGATATAATATTAGTATATATAGTATGTATAATATAATTATATATTAGACTTAGTTAAGTAGGTTTATATTTGCACTGGCTCCTACTAAAAGAAGTATAATTCAGAGGTTTGCTGAGAGAACACTTATTGCTGAGTTAAGCTTGCCTTTGTATCTCTGAGTGTCATAAAAAAAAAAACTGCTCTTTAAAATTAATTTCGGGATTTGAGGCATATCCAATTAATTCTTTCACTGTATGAAATTGGTGTAAGTACATGTTTAACTCTACCTTATTCTGACCTCTGGAAATAAGTTATTTGGAATAATTAGCCATCTCTTCTATTGATTAAGGGTCACCATATATTGGAGTGATGGATGCAAAATAAAAGAGAATTGTTTAATACAACGATCCGTGTAATATTAATGCCATTAATAGGTGTGAGCAGTAACAAATATAAATTTAGGCAAGTTGTATACTACATAGATAAACCAGCTTACATCTCTGTTTTAACAAGAATTTATTTATTTATTTTGTATTCATAGGTGAAAGAATAGAACCTGGAAGATTGAAAAGTACGGATGAAATCACAAGGCCCTTCTTTTTTTAAGTTTGAAAATCACGCAAGGGCTTGTCAGACTTTTACTGACTTAAACCATACCTTTAGTTGCCCTTTGCTTCCCAGGATCACGAGTAATCCTTTCAGAAGTTTTTTTTTTTAAATTGATTTAAACCAGTGCTTGACTGCGATCCCACCTGATGATAAGCAGAGATGCAATCATTGATGGTGAGGCGCACTAGTTTATTAAAAACCTGTTCACTCTAGCCTTGAAGACACCTAAATTATACTTTGACGGGAAGACCGCAGCAGGCAAATTGTTCCAGTCCTTCGATATACGCGGTATAAACGACGAAGCGAAACGCTTTGTCGTATATACCGCGTACATCGTACGTCGGTTTGTCCGATGGTAGAAAAGAGATGGTGGAATCAAGTAATGCAGTTCCCGCGCACACTCTCCAAAATGTAACCTGTAAAATACGATAGGCTGGCTACCCTGCGCCTGTGCTCGAGGCTTTGTAGATTGGACTTTGAAGTTGACCCATGGCTCCATTAGGTTTCGGTCCTGCTGGCCCCTATGGTTTAACTGACATATATTTGAGGCGCACAATGAAGACTACGCGCCGTCGCCGATTCGGGCTCGGTCCGGACGGCGAGCTACCCATTACTCATCGTCCACAAGCCCACGCTTACGGTGGACTAGGCCTGAGAGTGCATCTAAACTTTACATCAGGTCGCTTTCACTCTTCCTCGCTTATAAAGCCGCGGCGTTAGTAAATGCGATGTAGGCAAGGCAATATACGATATTATCGTATTTTAAGCGAGATCGATGGGATTCCCGCCACCTGTGGTTTCACAAGTCTCCACATTGATTAGGTATCCGACTACTGAGTCCCTGCGCGTCCACAATATAAAACTGTTTTTAGCTAAATTTTTTGTAAAGAAAATTGTTTTTTTTTTTATTATTAATGATAGGCTCGCGTTTGACCACCATCTCACCTGATGGTAAGCGATGATGTGGTCGACGATAGAGCACGCTTGCCGAGAAGTAACCTATTCACTCTTGACTTATAGACTTAGTGACATTTTACGGTGGTCTTTTAAAGTCACATTTAGGTCACATCTGTGAAGATAAGTGATGTAATCTTGACTAAAGATGAAGATAATGTAAGATTTTTTTTTTAAATTATTTATTAGTCCCTGTGCGTCCTTGACTGTGCGCGACTGAAACGGTTTTTAGCGTTTTTATTTTTATTTTTGTGAAGTGATAGGTATTTAAGATTTTTTAAAGTTGCTTGTCATGTAAAAGGTTCAGTTCTGTAGAGAAAATGAATGAAAATGAGGTTTGCTGGGAGTAAAATCATTGTTGAGTTAAGCTCGCCTTTGTACAACTGTATGTATCTCCGTGTACTATGTATGTTTTTGTGTACAATAAAGAATTAAGAAAATTTCTGTAAATATTTTCTAAAGTTGAAGATATTGTAAGAACTTTACATTCTCACTTTTTTTTTAATTAATTTAAGGGTACCGATCCCGTCAACTCAGGATGTGCGTTCTTACTTTAGATATGCAGTAGACTAGGGATAGCAAAGGTCTTACACTGACATACCCGGAATATTTTGCAGCGTGCCACTACCAACGGACGTGTGCCATATGTTGGTCAGGCCTGCATTAGATAGAGTCAGCTTTTCAAACGCTAGTTTTAATTTAATGTTTACAAAGTACACTATTGTCAAATACCAGAGTTCCTACCAGGAACTCTTAACGCAATCCATTTGACGACCTAAACTGAATATTAAAAGGTTGGAACTATACACCAATAATTTTAAATTAATATAATACTTAAAAGGCTAATTAATAATAATACCACCCTTATCATAACACACCACACGCTGCATTTACTTGGTTTCGGCTCGTAAATGTAGTTAAAAACCAGCCAAAGATCTGAGAATAAAAAAAAAATCCAAAAATAATAATAATATCACACAACGTTATCTAGCCCCAAACTTAGCAGACCTTGTGCTATGGGTACTAGACAAATGATAAACATACTTATATTTCTAAATACATACATATTATAGATAAATTACACCTAGACACAGAACAAATGATTGTGCTCATCACACAAACATTTGTGCTGGGTGGGAATCGAACACACGACCTCTGGCATAGCAGTCACGGCCACTGACCACTACACCAACAGGTCAGTCCTTTCCAATTAGAAAAGGTCTTGTTATTATTTAAGTAAAGTCTCAATAAATAATATTCATAAACAGCAAAGTTATTAGCGTTTGTTTATATCTCAAAATGTCACTCAATTTAGGGAAATTTTGTATTGTACAGTTCCAGGGAATGAATGAATGTCGGTCACAATGGAAAAGACTGCGCGCAGTATTTTCTAGTAGCACTTTTTATGAATGATTGATTCAATTATGAATTTACCAATTATGACTAAACGTGGACAATTTTTTGATTTCGTTTTTTTTTATTTTTGACTACAAAAATATGATCAATAACGGGTACGGATGGAGCCCCCACTTTTTTTGTACTAATAAAAGAATTGTGATGTATAGGGTGTATAGTTCTATTCTTCTTTCTCGCTCGCGTGCCTTTTTTTTAAGTGGGTAAATTATCTAATGTCAAATCTCGCACTTGGGCGGAGCGGGAAATAGTGTCAGACTTCTACTGACTAAAAACCCACTCCTGTTCCTTCGTTGCCTTGCACCCAGGGTCCCGGGTTTCGTTTTCACACTACTCATGGTCCCAGTAGGCTTCGACCCTGCTGGGCCCCTATGATTTACTGACATCTCCCTGAGGCGTGCATGAAATAACACGCGCCGTCGACGACTTGGGCTCGACCCGGACGGTTACCGGACGGTTGGACGGCGGGCTACCCATTGCTCGCCGTTCGCAAGCCCGCGCATTTTAACACGTCATGATAAGGCTCCTATCCTTTTTTGAGGTTAGGAGTCATTAAGTCTTTTCCCCCTCTAGATGAAACGAAGGGCAACTGTGCCTTCAGTCGACGACTCTTTCAAACAATTTCTCAGCCTAGTGTCAAATACTTGTACGCACTAAGACGATCACATAAGTTATAAAATCATACTTAAGAACAAAATAAATTAGCATCATCTCTGAGTAGACTTTAACAAATGATGGTAACAAGCCAAGATTCGGAAATTAAGAATCCATCGTCTTGTCAGTCTTATTAAACGTTTTCCTCAAAAGAGTGCATTCAACTTGCTCACCTTGCATTTGTTCTGAAGTACAACTTTATTCTCGGCAATGGCAGTTTTTTTTATAGGTTCGCGCTTGACCGCTATCTCACCTGACGGAAAGCGACGATGCGGACGATGATGGAGCCCGCTTACCTAGACTGTAACCTATTTACTCTTGACTTAAAGATTCCCGGGTTGTAGCCATCAGGAAACACAGACTCCGGCAGGGAATTCCACTCTTTAGCTATACGCACAATAAATGTGTTCCCAAAACGTTTCGAGCGTATGGGTGGGTACCATGTACCGGTGGCGCATCGCCGTATGCCTGATGGTCCAATGATGGAACGGGCTAGGCGGCATTAGGCTATGCAATTCTGACGCACACTCCCCGAAATGCAACCATAAAACCGACAGGCTAGCAACTCAGCGTCGGTGCTCAAAACTTTGAAGCCGCGAGTCGACAAGCGCATCATTGCCAATGATCCTCCTGGCGCGCCTCTCAATTGTCTCAAGTGTATCAAGGTGGTATTGGGCAGATCCATCCCAAAGATGAGAGCAGTACTCCATACACGATCGAACTTGCGCTTGTTTACACATTAGATGATAACGAAAACAGCACGATATGCTTTATATAGTTTGATATATTTTCTAATGAAAGATGTAAGTAGCTGGGACGACTAAAGATTGCTCGGTAGCATAACGCATAGAAACTGTTGGTCAATTCACATCGACCAACAGCACTTGGCATTGTCAGATAAATGAAACTAGCACCCCGACAATATCTTTATCGCCTAATACGGAAACGGCCTTACCATAAGGCCGTTTTCGTATTTGATGCTTTGGTGAGCAATGGCATTATTTTTCAGGGTGAGAGTTTTCCCGTCTTAAGTGTTCACTCTAAAAGTCCATGGTGGCGTGATTGTTCGAAAGAGTTACCCTGGCCTCGGAATGCAAAAACCAACTGAAGTATCAATGTGGGTTTTAGTCAGTAAAAGTCTGATACTCCCCTCCACCTGGAGCTGGAGAAGTGTTTTTATGATTTTCCACCCAAAAAATGTATCAAAATCTAAATGTAGAGTTATGTGAACATTTAGGTAGAGGTATGGGTATTAAGAGTCATTGATGCCTAGGGTAAAGAAAGAAAGAACAAAAATATTCAAAAGTCATTTTGATAATCAATCCATAGTCACTGATGAGATAAAAGTCAAACGCAAACCTATCAATTGAATATTTAAAAACCACACCAAGTATGCAACATTATGGAACGCAATAAAGTATTTAGTATCGAGTATTGAGTATTGCGTATTGAGTATTGTATCACACTAATATTATAAAGGCTGCACAAGATTAATGTCAAGTTTAAAAACTACTAAAAGATGTGTCCGTCTCTTTACATATTGGAAGTGTCCATTTTCGTAACTTAGATTACGCTCAGGTCCTATAAGACAACAATATAATAAATTATTACATACTGGGAAATACAAAACCGCACTATTAAGAAAGAATATAATGTCTATGGGACCTATCATATATGTATCATGAAATTCAGCATAATTTAAAAGAACACCCTATACGCATAATGAAAACTAATTAAACTAGGTACATTGCGAATCAAAGAAAGTTACTATTCTGTTTATGACTTACTATATGATAAAGATTTATAATTGTACCTTCAGTTTTCTTGAATTCACAATTAAAATAATAATAACAATAATAATAATTTGTGGCTCGTGTGGCAAGTGATAAGAAAAAAAAATCTCTTTACATTTTTCACAATAAATAATTAAATAAATCCCAAAACATCCCGAAATAATGAAAATAAAACGAAAGAAATAACAATTATATATCCATCTATAAATCATCAAACCATTTTGGTCATTACCAAATAATATAATGGAAACTGCGTAAAATTGAAGCCGAAAAGACACCAGAAATGTTAACAAGAGCCGCAGCTCGCCGTGCACGCTTTCTATCTCCGGCCTCGTCGCTTAGCTCCGCCTCGCCACCGCCGGCATCCAGCCCCACCGTGAATTCTGTGATACCGGCTGTGGCAGTTGCATCGAGCTCCAGCGACGAGTACTTCTCTCCACCCATGTCACCACGATTTGCGCGTCGATGGAGAGGACGCCGGCCGCCGAGTGGCTTAGGATCTCCAGGCCCACCGGCCTCTGTTAGGATCCCAGCTCCCGGCGGAAGTGTGCAGTGCATGCGATGGACGCAATTGCCCCTTCGTCGCAGACTGTGCTATCAATGATGGTACCACTGTACAACCATCTTGCCAACCACGCTGACGAGGAGAGTACTGACATGGTTACACAAGTACCCAGTGCAATAACGAATTGATGAGGGCTTTGGAGTGTGCTATTCGGGAATATCAAAATATGCCGTTAGAAATTAGACCGCACTTACCTCGTTTGCCCATGCATAACAAGAATAAGGCGCTGGTGGCTGCTCTGGATTTGCAGTTGTCAAATTATTTTGACCACTGTGAAGATCTCACCGATACACACTCGATAATGTACTGCGCGGCTCTAACGGCATGTCGTGTAGCTCACGCCAAATTTCCAAACAGTGACGTAGCTACACGACCGAAATCAGCCGGTACTTGGCAGTGCAGGTTCGAGCGTCGTATTGGTGAGGCCAGGGCACTCATCGGCAAACTAATCTGCTTCAGGGAGGGCAACACTCGCCCAAGAGTGATGCGCTTTGTGAGACGGGCGTTATTGAGGACTGACATCAGCCCCCAAGATTATATATTCCGTGCCGTAGCGACTTCCTTTAGCAAAAGGTGTATGCATGGGCAAATCGAATCAGAAGGTATGAGCGGCGGGTGGAGCGGTACACCCAGAATAGCACATTCCGGAGTAATGAAAGGTTGGTACAGGGCTTGAGAGCGGCGAGATGGGTTGGAATCTGATTCTGAAAAGGCGAAAGTTTGTGAGTGTGTAGGTTTATTACTTGTTTATATATTATCTTTTTATGTGTAGGTTTATTATTCTTCATAGGAATTAACGGATTTGGGTAAAATTTGGCACACGGGAGTGTGTTCATCATTTTCTACTTTTATGCGGGTGAATTCGTTGACAACACAGGCTAATGAAAATTAAAAAAAAATATCTGTCGTAGGTCGGGATAAACAGCAAGTGGGTATTTGTTTATGTTGTCTTAGCAAGATGGTTAATGTGTTGGAAATGGTTATCCGTCCAAAAAGTTTGCACCCAGCAAAAGGTTTCGCGCAAACTTTCGAGTGCTTAGCTTTACGAGAATCCGTAGTCACACTGAAAGAAAAATCTAGGTAAGTGTGAGTCGGACTCGCGCACTGAGGGTTCCGTACAAACTTATTCGTGAATACATTTCAATTCCCGAATTGAGTTGCGAAGATTTTTCCGAATCGCAAAAAAAGTTTTTTTTTTGTGACGTAACTACAAATTTACAGTTTTCAGATTTTTTCCTAAACTTGTGCTATGAGATCTTGCATCATGCCAAATTTTTTGATTCAAGGTCAACGGGAAGTACTCTATGAATTTTGGTTCCCTTGAGAGTGTCGAAATATACGTTTTTTGTGACATAAACGGCCGTATCTTTTTTTTGCGTTAAAAGTTTCATGGGACCACAGACCTAATATATAGTATATGCTAATTTCAACTCGATTCCTTCATGCGTTCCCGAGATAAAGGGTCTTGACAGACAGACAGGCAGACAGACAGACGGATGGACAACAAAGTGATCCTATAAGAGTTCTTTTTTTTTTCCTTTTGAGGTACTGAACCCTAAAAATGAATAACAGAATATTTTTGTTGTGTTTACTATCACACTCTCAAATTCAGCTGCCATATTGTGACTTATAATGTCCACAATTTGAGTAACTTCATCATCATTATTTCAGTCGAAAGTCATCTCCTGTTGAACATGGGCCTCCCCAAGTGTCGCCACAATGGCCGGTTCTGTTCGCGATACATTCATTTGATTCCTGTGACCCTCACCAGAACATTGGTCTATTTTGTGGGAGGCCTTCCAACGCTGCGTCGTCGGTTGTCGGTACATAGCTTTATATCCAGCACTAGGGAGTATGGATTCCCTAAGTATTTGTTCTGTTTTAATATTCATCCTTGGAGATTTTAGTTTTTGTTTATGGTTTTAGGGCCAACGTTGCGTTAAGCGGGCACACGCGCGGGCCCCCGTTGCGTGACGTCGCGCGTGTTTTGTAGACGACGGTCCCCGTAGCGGAAACCGGACTATTTATTACCTACGCAGTGTCGCTATTTCAACATAACGGTGTGCATGTAGTCGTGTCCATGTAGAACTTTAATATATTATTACGTAGCAAAACGGGCTCGAGGCGCGTGGGTCACCGCGACGGACCACTTTTGTATGGGACCGCGTAGGTGCCTGCTTAACGGAGCGTCGGCCCTCAGTTTAATGGTCTTGGAGGTTATTGGGGAATCGTCTTACTAAATTACTGGATTGTGGAACTAAGATAAGCAGTCATCGTCACCATTTCAGTCCAAAGACGTCCACTGCTGGCCGCCCCCAAGTGTTGCTACAACGACCGATCTTTTACGTCTTGGATTTCCACGACCCTAACCATGTCATCGGTCCACCTTGTAGGAGGCCTTTCAACCCTGCGTCTTCCGGTACGCGCTCACCGCTTCAGAACCTTCCGACCATTTGTTCTGCGAGCAATGTGCGAGCTCACTGCCACTTATGTTTGGCGATTCTTCGGGTTATATTGACTAATTTCAGTACCGGTATAAAGTTATTTTTACGCATTCAAGGTGTTTTGAAGTTTTAAGAGGGTCCTTTTTCACTTGCCTATCGTCAACATCGAGCAAGTTTTCAAAGCTTGTTACTTCATCTAACGCAATTCAACGCGATGTTTGACAAAAAAGCAACGCGAAAAGAAGAGATACAACGCCTGAAAACTCTGTTAACATTCGGTAATTCCGTGTTTTACTCGAATATTTTACAAAACTTGTTCCAGGAAATACGTGTTTTTTTTAAACCCATATAAAAGTTTTTGAAAAAAAAATGTCGTCATTCAGAATCTTGATTAATTTGCAAGGTTTCTATTGTTATACTTTTTTTTACTTTTTAAGTAAATTATGAAGTGACAAAGTTCATCATGCAAAATAGCGGATTTTCACGGTCTACTGGATTAGTTTTACACACATTTATAAATTGATTTCAATAGAAACCTAGATAATATCCACAAGATACTGTATCATTTCTTTTTTTTTATGCACCTACTATGTTTTCTCTTCACTACCCTTGGTTGACTGGTAGAGAATGCCTAAGGCATTAAGTCCGCCTTTGTACCTTTGTGTTGCATGAAGTTTTAATAAAAAAAAATAAAAAAATACTGTGTTTCCAAAATATATAATGAAAAATGGATACAATAACGTCATAATCGACCGAAAGACCGCTTGTATAAAAAACCAGTGAAAATGTATGTTGAGTTGCATCCCCTTAATAAAAAAGGTCCATAAAGTAATGATGTCCAATAATAAAATTCGATACTCGAACAAAAATCTGTTACCTCAATTTTTTATAGGTTCGTTCATCTTATTTTCGTCCCTGTCATTTTAAGAAATTCGACCGTGAATAACATCTACAACAAAAAATACAATACTTACTTTGGATGAAGTTAGGTGTTATTTATTTAATACTTACTTTATGCACACAAAAGTAGAGAGGTAGATTTAATACCTAAGACATTTTCTACCAGTCAACCTTTGGGTGATGTAGAGACAATTAGTGGATACAAAGACATAGATAAAGAACAACTATAGGGAACGTGCACGACGAAGGGTCTGTCGCCTGGTGGCGCAAAAAACAAAAATCCGAAACATTTACCCTAACAATTGTCTATACTAATCGTATTTTACATCTAATGTAATATTTAGGAGTGAAAAATAACGTAAATTGTGATTAAAATACATTGTAGCATTTTTATATACTCCAATACATCAAAGAAAAAGACCGGCCAAGAGCGTGTTGGGCCACGCTTAGTGTAGGGTTCCGTAGTTTTCCCTTCACCACAATAAGTGTCCCCACTTATTAAGAGTTTATGAACGACAGACAACTAGCAAGAACAAATACCAACAATGCCAACGAGAGACTGAGCGAACAATAACGAACCGAACATACCCATTCCGACCCTATCAACTCAGGAAAATTCTTAACTGCGCGTAGTAGTCCAAAGTACAGCGTCATCTCTCGGGAAATTGGGTTACTAATTTACACAAACTGGACGGTTTTCGTTAGGAATTTTAGATTGCGTGAACCGATTTTAATCATTCTTTTTATTTATTTGAAAGAAGATACGTTCAGGTTAACAAAATATGTAAACTAAGAAAAAAAATGCTTGCATTATATGGTTAAATAAAACTTAGTTCAGAAATTATTTTGTATAACTTTTCAAAAACTGTTCAACCCATCTAGTTTAAAATAAATTTCCTAGAAAGTTTTTATAAAGTTCTAGTTTTGAGATCTGTTTCATATTTTCTAAACTTTCTATTACTACTAAAGGTTCAAAAGTTAGAGGGGGGGACATTTTTTTTAACTTTTGAAGCGATACTTTCCGAAAATATTAACATTATCAAAAAAATATTTTAGTAAACCCTAAAGTACACGTAAAGTATATAATAAGACATTTTTTTTACCAAGTTTCAGCTTTCTAGTGCTAACGGTCACTGAGATTATCCGCGGACGGACGAACAGACAGACAGGCTTGGCGAAACTATAAGGTACATAGTTGACTACGGAACCCTAAAAATAGCAAGTTCGAAGGGATCCGTACTGTCCGCGCGTCCGTAGCAAAAATCGGCAAAAAAATACGTTTGTTATATGGGAGCCCCACTTAAATTATTAGATAATTTATGATTTAATCAGTATTTGTTGTTATAGCGACATTAAGCATGGCGTTTTGGTGTGGCATGGCGTTGTGGCATTAAGTCCGCCGCTGTACGTTTGTGCATAAAGTATTACATAAATAAATAAATAGCGGCAACAGAAATCATCTGTGAAAACAATTTTTTAGCTATCATGGTTCATGAGATATATATCCTGGTGACCATCGATAATTATATGTAGTTGTAATTGTATGTGTCAATGCTGGTGACAGCGGAGTCTTAGCAATTGGGTCCCGTTTTATCATTTTGTTATGGAACCCTAAAAAAAGTATTACGCACAGTCGTCTTGTATTTTTCTACAAATAAGTCAATTTTAAGATTGTAATTCTCAGTCCAGTTCCTTATGTATTATGTCTATTTAGATAAAAATATTGAACGTCAGCCAAGCGACTTGTCACGCGCCCCTCACACAAGTATATTAGTAGGTACCTACCCACATCATTGTTGTATAGACGTATTTGATGTTATATGTAGCTTTGTGTAGGTTTTCTCGAGAAAGGGATTTATTTGAACTTAGTTCACGTGTAATGCGTGTCGGCGAGTATCGGCTGTTGCGCTGTCTCGTGGATTCGATACACCTGCGTATATTTGTATGGTATCTGGGAGTCTAAATTAGTACAGTCAAATGGGGTAAATAGGAACAAAAGTTTGAAGGGGATCTTCCCGTTAATTAACAATTTTTTCCAGAATTTAAGTACTCCTATTTATTCATTCATTGTAATAAAAACGGATGCTTTGATAGAAATAATAATATAAACATATACCAATGTAAAAAACCTAGGTAAAGTTTTGTTCCTATTAACCCCTGCGTTCCTATTTACCCCGTTTCACGGTATGTGATTTTATATGTTTGTAATCGCACTTACGGTACAGGGGTAACTCCTAAAGTAACGTTTTTTAAAGTCCTGTGTCAGCCCTCCTAGCCAAGTTAAAACCGTTTCGTGTCGAATTCCGTTCTCTAATCGGTAACGCTTCGGTGTCAGCAATTGTAGAAAATGATAAGTTTGTAGCCATGTAGACGTGCCTGAGTCGGACGCTCGTTCTACAATAACAAAGGATGTAACGTTGAACATTGTAGAAAAGATAACAATTAATTCTATCATTCTGAAAGATGTGAACTTGGCTACGAATTTTCTATTCGTTTGTTCTAACCACGTGACTTAACGTTGAGATGATGTCAGTCACATACATTTGATTAGTTTTCGACTAGCGTTAACGATTGCAGATTATCTACTTGGCTAGGGTTGCAGGAATGTTCGAGTAAATCACTAAAATGTTTTATATTTGCAAGCATTGTGTCTTTGCGCACCTCTTTCTTTGGTATGTAGTCCGAGAGTGACTGTGTTATAGATGCTGTAGTCCTCTTAAAATGATTGCAGTTCAGCAACTCTTCCAATTTGATAAGACATTAGCTAAATCATTGTTACTCAATCCGTTTGTGTATTTTAATAAGGACTATCTACTATATAAAAATAAGTCGGGTTTTCCTTCCTGACGCTATAACTCCAGAACGCATGAACCGATTTCCACGGTTTTGCATTCGTTGGAAAGGTTTCGGGCTCCGTGAGGTTTATAGCAAAAAAAAAAAATTAAAAAAAACTTCTTCTTTTAATCACCAAACGAAATGTAAAACGAAGCCATCTGGTGGCGAAACGGAGTTCGCCGGGTTTGCTAGTTATAGATAGATAGATATTCTTTATTGTACACCAAAAGTACAACTTACATTAGGAAATTAAGATTAAAAGGGTGTCACAATGTCAATTATAACAATATCATTTACATTTCGGGGAGTGTGCGAAGCCCGTTCCATCATTGGATCACTAGACGTACAGCGTTGCGTCACCCCGGTCACAGAATAAGAAATAGTACAAGCCCCGGTACATGGTGGACATCCGGGTGGGATGTATATACAAAACGTTTCGGAAACACATTTGTTGTATGTACAGCTAAGGAGTGGAATTCCCTGCCGTAGACTGTTTCCTGATAGCTACAACCTAAGGGTCGTTAAGTCAAGAGTGAATAGGTTACTTCTAGGCAAGCGTGCTCCATCGTCGGCCACATCATCGCTTACCATCAGTTGAGATAGTGGTTAAACATGAGCCTTTCAATAATAATAAAATATCGATATCGTTTATTTTGCACCGTTCCTGTGCGAACAAAGGTGTGAAATGCTAAGTTTGATTTGCAAAACAATGCCCCAACGACGCGCGGGCGCAGTTTTTAGCACGTGTCGGTAGCCCACGTGCATTTATTAAATAATTCATTGGATTCTGATCGCTCCGTCATTTGCATACGCTCCGATGTTGCGTGACTTCGGATTCCTAAGCTAATGCGTTGTGTTCAAGAATCAAGAATAAAACCCGAGTATTCAGTATACAGAGTTTTTTTTTTAAATGGGAAATCATTACTTAAAGAACATCTCCCGCTCTGGATGGAGTGAGAGGGAGTGTCAGAATTTTACTGTCTAAAGCTTATCCGTGTTTTTTTTTATGGTTGGGAAAATCATCTTATGACATCGCCGCTCTTGGGCGGAACGGAAGATAGTTTCAGACTCTTACTGACTAAAAACCCACTCCTGTTCCTTCGTTGCCTTCGTCCCAGGGCCTCGGGTTCCGCTTTCACACTACCCGTGGCCCCAGTAGGCTTCGACCCTGCTAGGCCCCTACGATCAGCTGACATCTCCTTGAGGCGCGCGTGGAACAGTACGCGCCGTCGACGACTTGGGCTCGGTCCGGACGGTTACCGGACGGTCGGACGGCGAGCCGCCCATTGCTCGCCGTCTGCAAGCCCGGACAAGCTTATCCGTGTTCAATTTTTTCGAAGAATTCTGCAGCCCAGTATTGTGCAGGGTGCGTTTTAGTTCCATTGGTTATCTTTCAGTGAGAGAAAATATTCTTGACAGTATCGTGAAAGACTTAGGTACGTACATTCATGTTCAGCAGTTGATGTTCTCTGTGATTTCTGAGTTGGTCTCAGTAGGCGTGTCACCCAGTATAAAAATAATAAGGGTTCTCAACTCTACTAAGTAATTTAAAATAAGCTAGAGCATTTCGACTTTAAACTGACATCTGAAATTTTTTTTAAACTGAAGACTATGATGAAGAAGATGGCATGTAGCCTGACAGCAAATACATTGAAATAAGAGCAAGAAAATTAGCTCCTTAAGATGTTGACGATAGGCGAGTGGAAAAGGACCCCTTTTCCACTCGCCTATCGTCAACATCGAGCATGGTATAAAAGCTTGTTGCTTCATCTAACGCAATTCAACGCGATGTTTGATGAAGAGGCAATGCAAAAAAAGAGAGATAACGCCTCAAAACTCTGATGGCATTCGGTAATGCCGTGATTTACTCGAATATTACACAAATTGAAGTATTTTTTTATATTTTAAATATATGAGTACATTATGGAGGGCCAAAGTTCACGTAAAGTAGCACATTTTCAGAGGTCTTTACTAGATTAGTTTAACACATTTTTTTTTTATTTCTATAGAAGCCTAGATTATATCCACAAGATAGCTGTGTATCCAAAATATCTAGAAAAAGATGTGTAATAACATCATAATCACGTAAGAGCGGTTGTAGAAAAATGTACCTCGAAAAGGACGCTCTTAAAATTCCTAAGTTGAGCTGTATGATATCTGACAAATGCTTGCACCACCTGTACAGTTTCACTCAAATCTAAGTAGTCCTTTGCTCAAAATACCACCAGACATTAACCTACATTGTTCTCATATGAATTGACCGTACATGTTTACCGCATGGATTTTAAAAGAGGCATTGACCTCTGAGTTTGTTTCGGAGTTTCTTCTCAGGGTAATCAGAAATCAGCTAGGAAACGCCAACGCCGCCAACGCCTTAACTAGTTGAAACTGGCGAAATTTACGTTTAAAAGTGAGTTAAAACATATTTTCAAAATAAAATCATTTATCAAATTATGGTGATGATAACCCTCGATTTCTGATTCGATAAGCATTTGAAGATGAGTATTGCTCAAACTCTAGCCTAAAAATCTGTCATAATTTTGGCATATAAGTAGGGTTTGATACATGGCATAAGTATAAGCATAATCAGCCTTTTAATGTTCCCACTGCTGGGACTCAGGGTTCCCCTCTTCAGGAGAGGGAATGGGCCGTAATTCACGCGGGCCCAGTGCGGGTTGGTGATTCTCACATGTCTTCGAACTTTTGGTTCTAGGACATGCCGGTATCCTCACGATGGTTTGAGACATGCTTAACTAGAAATACTTAATCTAGAAACTCGCCATTACTCTCTGAAACAATCCTAAAGTATGATAGTTGATTTTAAATCTTATATGTCATTTTAAGTTAATATTCAAATGTGATTTTAAATCGAGATGTTACCAATGGGCTCAAGTGACTGATCAACATGTGCCTCTCACGAACTTTCTTTTTGATAAGATCCGTGACGGTGAGCAAGCCAGTGTCAGTCATATGCTTTGAACAAGTGTTTTTACGTGTAGTTTAGTTTTAATTAAACATAGAGCAAAAGCTGGGTAGAAACTTGATAGAAGTTACGAAGCGGTATTCAGGGTGAATGCTTTTTGAACTGAAAAATGATGATTTACTTACATCATATCGAAATGGAAAATACTGCGAACATCAAGTTGTATGTCAATACACCGTTTTTTTTTAAGGTGGTATATCGTAATCGGATGACTCCAGGGCGGAGTGAGACGGCGTGTCAGACTTTTACTGACTAAAACCACACATATGTTCCTTCTTTGACTTAGTCCTACGCTAATACTTACACGAATATGCTTTTTTTTTAATATCGGTGATATCTCTACATTATACGTGTAGTAAAATATATACTTATGTATGTTTGTAGAATATTTGTTATCCATAAAAACATAAAAACATATGTTAGCGGGTCAACTAAAATCAGCTGACGGTTAAATTGTTTCACCGCCGCGCCGCGGAAACTACAAAGTGCTAAATGTGTGAGTCAGCCGAGACAAAGGAGTTATTCTAGGCGTTCATGTCGCAGCACAATTGGTGATGTCGACTTTTTTATAAAATCTGTCAAGTAAAGCATCGATATTGAAATTATATTTCGCGGCTTCGCTTGTGTGAAAGTAGATTTCTGCAGACAAACTTTGGAACACCGTTTCATCCCTATAGGAGGTGAATTTTGGAAAATCCTCTCTTTGTGTTCGCCTACGTCGTAAAAGGAAACTTTGTGACAAATTTCACGCTCCTAGTCTCAGTAGTTTCGGCTGTACATTTTATTTTTTTCGATGGGAAAGTCATCCAATGACAATCCTCGCTCTTGGGCGGAGCGGCAGGGTGTGTCAGACTTTTATTAACTAAAACCCCACCCCTGTTCTATCGTTGCCTTTCATACCAGGATCGAATCTTCCTTTCAGTAGCAGAGCCAATTGGGGCCAACCCAATTGGCTTCGACCCTGCTGGGCCCTTACGTTTTGCTGACATCTCCTTGAGGCGCGCGTGGAACAGTGTGCGCCGTCGACGATACGGTTGTACATTGATATGTTAGTTAGTTAGTTTCTCCTTTTATATATATAGATAGATGGATAAATATATGTATAAAAGTAGTAGTATTATTACTAAACCCTTGTTATTTAAAGAATATTATCGAATGTTTCCTACAACTTTTGATTATACCTACTGTGCTAGCCATTAACCCAGGAGGATGCCAGAAAAAAATCTGTACTCTTTACTGTACACTATATTATTTTTTGTGACTAGTTGTTTTTTTTTGTGGGAAATCTGTCTATGACTTCTGGCGTTCTAGGTAGGAGCAAGAGAGCAAGTCACGAGTTTACTGAATAAAACCACAAATGTGTCCTTACACAGGTGTAGTTTTATTCAGTAAGAGTCAACCCAACCAACCAACTGAAGGCTTGGCTTTTGTGTTCTAGGATCACGGGTTTCCTTTTCAAAAATTCCCTGTGGCCCGAGCGGACATCGGTCCAAGCGGGCATCGGTCCTGTTAGGCCCCTTCGAGGAGCTTAAAATAAAACTAAGCAAAATTCTATCAAAAATATCAGTCTCTTTAAAACGATTAGAAACTTGATTGGCTGATCTACCATCGTCAGTTTCTGAAATATTAATTTTGGTTAGTCAGAAGGTGGATAAATGTAGCTGTTCAGGCAAGAAAACAATACAGAAGATATGGTATATATACATATTTTTTTTATTTATCCCTTACTAAATCAGTAATTCCGTCAGGGCATAACTTTAATAAATTATGATCCCATCAGCCTAGCTAAGATAGTGTTGGTTTTTATGTAAATCCTGATATGATTTCCCAATAATCTGGTATTTTAATAAAATCTTAAGATTTTCGAAAAAATCCAATTTCTCCAAATGTTCCTGCGACATCAAGCCGATCGGGTAGTACTGGTTACCGTGTCATTGAAGATTTACTTACGCAATAGATCCGTCCGATAGTGTATCGATCCTTGGAGCTGTGTTGATAATATGGTGTAGTGTACCGTTTGCGACAGTTTCTTGTCATGTTTGTGGATCGGTTATTGTGTAGGTAGATTAATTCTGGCTGCGGCATTGTTCGAAAGAACCATTGTCGCCTCCTTCTGTGAAGCAGTAATGCTAGCGAAGGAGGCGGCCGCATTCATGAGGTAACGGACGTCCTCACGCCCTGACCCGACTTCCAACCACCGCAGGTGTAAGCTTACGGACGATGAGCAATGGGTAGCTCACCGTCCAACCGTCCGGTAACCGTCCCGACCGAGCTCGAGTCATCGACGGCGCGTAGTGTTCCATGTGCGTTTCAAAGAGATGTCAGCAAAATCGTAGAGGCCCTGCAGGGTTGAAGCCTATTGGAGCCATAGGTTGATTTTTGAAAGGGAACCCCATACACTGACCCTGACCCACCCTGATACACTCTCCCACTCCGCCTTAGAGCTGAAGAAGTCATTGGATGATTTTCCACCTTAAATAAAAAAACCTAAAACGAAAAATAGTTGCGAGAACTAGGAGTTGTACAGATGGATGCGGAGGGCGAAATAAAATTCCTAGAGTGGGCAAGGTTTTTTCCCTTTCGCCTGGGGCACGGAGGTATCCACCAGAATCTTTTAGACGTCTAAAATCACCAATTCACCACAAACTAGACCAGAATATAATAGAATGGACGGAACCGTTAGCGATGCAGACAGACAGTAAATTGTGCATCTACGCGAGATAGCGTGTGGGTGCGTAATGGTAGGTAGCCGTCTTGCTGATAAGCGGCCATCTAAACACTGTTTAGAGGACCAACTGTTACCATAGGGCTGCCAGTCTGATGTCGTACATGCGTAGCAACTATGACGAAGGTTTCAACTGACTGTTTAGGTATGTTGGGTTCAAAACTAAATTTTGAAAATCTGACCTTTGATTCTTTCAAAGGTTGTTTTAAGATAACTATGATTTCCCTTATAGGTTTTGAATCCCGTATTAATCCATGTCTATGATGAAGATGATTATTCGCGTCGTATTATTGCCTGTTGACACGGAATTTAGCAAGAAGTTTAGCCATATAGCGCAGAATAAAGGACAAAAAATAAAAAATTGCATTTTTTCCCGTTATTTTGGTGTACAATAAAGTTTATTCTATTCTATTCTATTTATTGTATTTGCATTATAAAATAATTACTTTTTACGATTATAAACTTACGTTCATACGGAACCCTCGATATACAAGTCCGACTCTCACTTGACCGATTTCTTTTGTTAATTGGAGTTTACTCCTAATTTACTCGTATACATAGCACATAAAGCAAACGTTGGTTTTATGTCATTAATTTTTCTCTCTCATTCTAATTATGTATATATGTATTTCCTTGCCTATGTATTTTAAGATATTCGCTTTTGAAGAGTAAATTACAGTCATGCGTCGGAGCTGACACGCACAATTTTATTCTCTGCCAACCAATTATCTAATGTATCTGAGTACAAATTTGTGCAGCCGTGGTCTTCTTAATATAACTAGTTGTACCTCGCGGCTTCACCCGCGTCTTTGGTTACTGTTTCGCTTCCGTAGGTTCTAGCGTGATTTTATACAGCTTATATTATTTGTCAAAAATATGGCTATCGCGTACAGAATTTTTCCAATCAGACATCTAGTTATTAGCGCGTTTTAACTAAAAAAAATTTAAAAAACTCATCCGGTGTCCAATGTCGGTTACAGCGGACACGAAGTCGCAATGGAAACCAGATAAAACCGGCCAAGAGCGTGTCGGGCTACGCTTAGTGTAAAATATATTTGTGTGCCTCACGGCTGCACCAAAATGGGTCCAGTTCAGCATGAATGCTAGACAACTACTACGTACAAAATTTCATCAAAATCAGATCAGTAGTTTAACAGTGAAAGTGTAACAGACAGACAGAGACACTTACATATTTATAATATTGCTAGGTTCAGCCAGCGGCTTCGTCCGCGAGAAACCAACATTCTCGAATTGCGAAAGCTTCCTTTGTACCAAATTTCATCAAAATCAGTTCAGTAGTTTAACTGTGAAAGCTTAACAGACAGACAGAATTACTTTCACACTTATAATATTAGTATAGATATGGATTAGTATGGATAGTATGATAGATTAAAGGATCGTAACCATTGCTCGAAACACAGGTATACTGTCCCGGTATGCCTATGTATGTAAAGCTATGTAATGTACCTAGATTGGTCTCATCTCCTGTGGTGGATAGATACTCAAAGATTCCGCTTGTTCGGGACACAGCAGCTCAGCTGCCATGCCGTTGGATTACACTAGCTCCTAGCTTGCGCGATGCACGTCTAAACTACATGGATAACACCTAGCGATCTCGCGTGTAGGGCTACGATGAAATTGGTTCAGATTTTAACTTAAATTTCGCATTTTCAAGTGTTTTAGGGATTGTAAGCCTTTCTTTGTTGTTATGATTTATGCTAACTTAACCCAACATTGAAAGAATGATCAAGATCGGTCAATTAACAAACAGTTTTGCCCGAATTGATAACCTGATATTGAATTGATTTGATTTTTTGAATTTGAAAATAATTACTGAAATGGAGCACGGAACTGTACACATCTGCGTACCCCTTCAGAGCGTAGTGGCGTGATTTTATGTTATGTAATGGTGTTAACAATAACAGTAATAACAGATGATAATGAAGATATGATAGCAGCAATTCCGGAAGATTTGCTATCATCTATTGAAGAGTTCCATGGTCTATCTTCGAAGTTCTTCATCAGATCTTCCCTAAATTTAAATGGAACTACCTTGAGAAAAACTCTTCCTAACAAAATAAAGAATTATCAAAATGGGTGAACATTTGGCGAAAATATCGCTGAAGAAATACAAAAAAATACTTTCAGTTGAATCGAGAACCTCCTCCTTTTTTTGAAGTCGATTGAAAATGTGGTTATTTGAATCAAGGAGTTGGAAAATTTCTACATTAAGCACAAAATATGTTTTCATTAAAGACCACCCTGATCCTGTTTCAGTACAGCAGACACCGTGGGGGTCTAAGTTCTCGAGTTTCTTATGAGAGCCGCGGATTGCGTGGGTGCGTCATAGTAGTCTGGCGGGAGATAAGCCCCGCGAGTCGCGACCGACTGGCGATGGCGGGTTGATCACTATTACTGAACTAATATGGTGACTATCCAGGGCTGTCGGTAAGAGATCTTTTACGGCTTTAAAGATAAAAAAACCGGTCACCAGACTCGCCCTCAGAGTGTTTCATGCAAACTTTGGTACATAATTACGATTTACTATTTTACCAGTAACCCTGTATTAGATTGGCTGGTAAAATCCATAGCTGCTGACATCTGTTATTTTTATATAAACTAATGAACAAACAAACAATTAAACTAATAGGTTATTGAACGATAAATAAAATGAACTACTTCTAATTACATTAATGAGTTATGCTTAGGAGACTTCTGCCAGCGGCTTCGCCCTCGTGAATATAGATTTTTCCATACAAATTTTGGACCCCCTTTTCATCCCCTTAGGAGGTGAATTTTGGAAAAACCTCTCTTAGTGCTCGCCTACGTTATAAAAGGAAGCCTTGTGCAAAATTTCACGCTCCTCGTCCCAGTAGTTTCGGCTGTGCGTTGATATGTCAGTCAGTTTCTCCTTTTATATACATTAATCATTAAAAAAGTAGAGAGCGAATATTAGCTTGTATTATAGAATCTATACTAATATACATACTAATTACTAATCACACTAATATTATGTGTTGCACATAGGGTACTTTTTATTCCTTATGATAATTTAATAAATCTGAATAATTTGTTTGTTTGTTTGTCTCTCTTATGTCAGGAACTGCTGGTTCAATTGGAAAAAAAAAATAGCATTGGATAGCCCATTTATCGAGGTAGGGTTTAGGCTTTATAACATCTACATTTTTATATTATACCATGCTTTTCTCCACAATCTAATTTCCACTTAACCTCAGCTAAGTTTACGAGGTGTACTGAGTGTGGGCGCATGGTAGGTAGCCGTCTTGTCACAGGCGATGGTGCGGCTGCTCGATAACTGCACTGCAGTCGTCGCAGCGTGCTACTTGCGATTTAGCACCCGACACGACCCTTCTACCACCTAGGGCTGTCTAACTTGCTGTGTTTATAATTTTGTAGGTTCTTAATAAAATTTAGGAATTTATTGTTAGCGTTGAAAGGTGCTCTGGAGTGACGCCACTGGCACATGGAGTTACTTACCCCCCTGAAGCAAAAAAAGTTTTTTTTTTTTTTGTTTTCTATCCTGCTTCTTAGTAGCTTCTGTTTTATTTTAAACATTAATCTAAGATGTTGTCAGATTTTCATCATGAAATATGTTTTTCAGCTGAGAGGTGCACCCAGTGGTCCAATTTTCATCTTTTGTATGTTAAAAAGAATATAACCAAAAAACGAGGGTACAGACGTCATGTCTGTGATTAAGATGTAAGGCAGGAGAGTGGTTTTAATCAGTAGAAGTCTGACATTGCCTAGACTGGCTCATCTGTGAGGCAGCCTGAGCGTCCATGAGGTTATACAACTCCTGCCGAAAAAAAACCCTTAAATAAGTAAGTCAGTGGAAGCAATAATGTTAAGTGGTATGGAGCTGAGCACATTGCTCGCAGAACAGTCTATCGATCAGACCAAAAGGTTTTGGAATGGCGACCCCGTACGGGAAGACGCAGCGTTGTAAAGCCATCCCAAAGGTGGACTAGAGATATGTCTTTTAGAGATGCGAGACGAGAGAGATGTCTTTGTGGCGACGCTTGGGAAAGACTATGTCCAGCATAGGATGTCTTTTGACTGAAATGACGATGATGACGTGGAAATAACTTCTATAGTAGATAGATAAAAAAGTGTAGGTACGTAAAAGACGGATCTATCAGTCTTCTTTAAGTTTCTTGTCTTAAATTAAGTATACTGTAGATACTCCTTATCAGGACCTCTTTATATGGTTTTGAACTCATGGCATATTATTAAAAGAAATAAACAATAATTCAAGATTTAAAATAAAATAAAATATTGGTTTGGGATGGCTAGGCGGTTATAGCGATGATAATAATAAATACTACTTTAATACGGCAATAAGCTTTCTTTGCTATCTCCAATTCATAAAATACTTACATTAAGCTTCTTTCATCATCATCATTCATCATATTCCTGCCCTGTCCCATATTACTTCAGGTCTGCGCAACACATTTTTTTCTTCCATTTTGTCCTGTCAATCGTCACGCTAACACTCTCTTTTCTTTCTACTCCCCACACAATCCATCCATCTTTTCTTTGACCTTCCTCTTCATTCTTCATTCGTGTGCATACTGAACTCTTTAAGTAACATACGTTTCATCTCATTTTGGTTGAGCTTCTATATTATCTTCTTGTCCATTAGATACGGTTGCTTCTTTAGTGAAATTTTTCCCAAAGTGGAAAAAAAAATCTGTTCCAATAGGAACATCAGAAGAATTTCACTAAGAACATTTGAAATGCTGTACAAATCGATGTTTTTAGTGGAATTCTTTTCTAAATCGTCTTATGTAAATTCGTTTTTGTGTGTTTACTAGACTTAAACCTAATTACGTTATTCTTCTATATTGTCTTCTTCTCCATTAGGCAAAGGTTTTTCTTTAATTATATGCTCCTGAAGTGGAAAAAATCTGTTTCAACAGAAACATCAGACGAATTCCACTAAGAACATATGAAATGCTGTTCAAATCGATGTTCTTAGTGGAATTCTTCTCTAATTCGTCTTATATATATTCATTTTTATGTGTTTACTAGACTTAAACCTATTCAGGTTGTTCTTCTATATTGTCTTCTTCTCCATTAGATGAAGTTTCTTCTTTAATTACATGCTCCTGAAGTGGAAAAAATTTAGTTCCAACAGAAAAATCAGAAGAATTCCACTAGGAACATTTGAAATGGTGTTCAAATCGATGTTCTTAGTGGAATTCTTCCTTAATTAGTCTTATATGAAGCTAGTTTCTGCCAGCGTTTCCGCTTGTATAAAAGTAGGTTCCTCCATACATACTTTGGAACCCTGAATTCTTTGTATACATCATAAAAGAAACCTTTGTGTTAATGAAAAAATTTTAGCGTTCTAGGTCTGACTGTGGGCTGGGCGTTGATAAGTCAGGACTTTGCCTTTTATATAAACAGATATTCGTTTCTGTGTGTTCAATAGACAGTACTCCGTGCTCATTACGTTCATCACGCTATGCCCCTGTGACTGAATATTTCTTTAATATATTGTTTATTCTTTTGGGGCTTTGCCATCCCGTTGCGTCTGACTTTTCCCTGAACGTCACCTGGCCTTCGGTCTAACTGACGTTACGAGAGGAGTGGTCGAGTGATGGATGACTATACCAAGACCAAGATGCAATGGAAATTCAGAGGGGAGTGATCTCATTGTTCTCAGAAATGATACTGGGTTTCTTGGCAATAGTATAGTAGCTTTCTTTTCGCGTGTTATGTAATTTAGAGGTTATTAAGACGTAGGATGGGTGGAGTACTGGTAATGAGAAGGCAGAAAACCTGCCACTGATCTTGCCAACGGTATCGTGTTAGTGTTACCCAGATACTGGTTTATGGAAGTCAGATAGGCAGTCATTACATCTATACTTTATTATACATATCATTAAGCTGAAGAGTTTGTTTGAACGCGCTGATCGTAGGAACTACTGGTTGGAATTGAAAAATTCTTCTAGAATTTGATAACTCATTTATCGAGAAAGGTTGTGGGCTGTACAACATCACAGTACGACCCACCAGAGCGGAGCAGTAACCAAAGACGTGGGTATGATACCGTTGTTCAGTAGTACCGGGTAAGACTTGAAGCCGACCCCAATATAGTCTGTAAAAGACTAGACAGCGAAGAAGTGCGATGGATAGACGAAGCTTCTTCTCTTTCAATTTACCAATGAACTTCTTTCTGTCAGAATTGGTTGTTTAGGCAAAAGTGAAGAGCATGCACAGTAAAGCCTACGTTTCTCTAGATATTCTTCATATCGTTTTTGTTGATAAGAGACCGATGTTATCGATCGTCTCTTCGTAGCTGAGTCCCCAGACAGTTTTGTAAAGATAAGTGGTCGCCCAGTAGTTAAAATTCAACCGTTTTTCATACAAAATATGCATTCCTTATTCAAATAAAATTTTCTGAGTATAGCAAACATCACAATTGTAGTTTATGGAATTTACTTTGAAAAGAGCTATAAAGTTTCCTTGGAGAGTAGAGAGAGTTCGTATCATACTAATATTATAAAGACGAAAGTTTGTAAGTTCCGTTAAGACACTTCAGTTGAATCACTAATACATACACACTTTCATCATCATTCATCATCTTCATCATTCATAATGATCATTGATGAAAGATTTGAAGATTGATTTGTACTAGTGATGCAACGGAATTGTCTTAACCGAAGCGAAAACAGAAACAGATGTCAAAAGTAAATCTTTACGGATGCGGAACCGGAAACGGAAGCGGAAGTGTTAATACTATGAAGAAATAGCACAATTTTTTTTTTAAACAATAGAGGTATTATGCCATAATCAGGTCACAAGGGGCGGTGATGCGCTGCCCTGCGTTCAAATTTGAGCTTAGAGTTAACTCTAATTACGTCATCAGAGTAGATACTCGCTCGCATTTTTGAACGCGAACAAAGAGTTCAACTGTCAATGTCAAGCAAGTGTCATTTATGGCCGCTTACAACAACCTACCCTGCTCGGAGTTAGAGTTAGTTGGGTTAACTTTAGGGTAATTATTCGAGTTATAAAAGAACGACCCTGCAACTCAAAGACAACTCAAAGCATTTTTGAATGGTTGGAGTAGCGACTCTATATACTCTTCTCTGGTTAGTTTTGAACGAGGGCAGAACTAACCAAAAAATAAATAATATTAAAGAAACTTGTTGCGATACGTTTGTGTACCGCCCGCCATCCCCCTGCGCATCTCGCTGTATTCTTCCGTTTCGAGTTCTGTTAAGAAGTGGCAACGGAAAAAGCTTGCGGAACTTCTGCAGAAACTGAAGCGGAAGCAGAGTTCTGTTACAACACTAGTATGTACTTATGTGTATGTATGCGTGTATGTGTAGGCCAAACGGATGTGGATGATATTTGGAACACGGGCGGACGTATGTCCTAAATTGAGAGTTTGTTCTTGTAGCATAAGTAATCCTACTTTCACGCGAGCAAAGCCACTGGAAGAAGCTAGTTAAAAATGATATGTTTCAGCGAATCTCGGGTAATGGGAAACAGTAGGAGTTTTAAATATTGTACCTAAATGCTAATTTAATTACGAAATCTCCGAACGAAATAGGAACATTTTGCAAACACATTGAATCAAATAAAGGTCTTATTTCAGGGAATATTGCTAATTGCTGCGTGTGTTTGTACTGTTACAGGTAATTCCAAAATGTAAACATGGCTTTGTCAGTAATTATTTGTATACTGTTTAACGACTGAGCGCGTAATTAGATCATGCAGTGATGGAAATAAATGTTACATCTCCGTTTGTCATGGCCCGCTCGATTATTATAAGCCCCGTAAGTTTGTAATAAGTCTCATAAGATATTGTATAACTGTCGATAAATTGTAAAGATAATTTTCTGAAAAATTTAATTTTTTTTTTAAATTTACTTTACATGTCACCGTAAGATTTTAAATATCGTTAGATTATAATTCATTTAGCTAGATTGTAAATTGTCGAAAGATTGTGAACCGTAACCTACTGCTTACAATATAACGCATTATTTTTCGGTAGATTGTAATCTATCGAAGTGAAACTGTTAAATTGTGAAATGGCATAGAACTGAACGCACCTCGCGCGCTGATTGGATGAACATCATGTTTCCCCCAGCCGCCATACTTGTTAGTTAATCCGTTGGTTGTCGAATGTAAACAAATTGTTTTGGTGATTGTAAATTGATTTTGTGTTGAGAATAACTCGCAGCTTTATAATTAGCTGTATGAAATTGTTGTGGAAGTGAAATGAATCTGTGATTAACCAAAGAAGAGCAGTTTGGATGATAAATAAGTTACTGTTAGTCACCAAATATAGCCTCTGTGAACACAGAACAGCCTACAGTGAGCCCGACCAATCAGAGATAGCCATCAATTAATTACAACATTACAGACAATTTAACGCGCGGCAGATTGTGATATAACGGTTATCATTTGACTTCGTAGTGCAATTTTGCCCGACCGAAACCGAATACGAATATCGGCAAGAATCTCAGTTTCGGCCGAAACTGAAACCAAAACTTCCTTACAAAAATCATGTTTTGAGGGAAAAATAAAGAAAATTAGATGAATCAGATGAAATTTCCGAAAAATCGCCAAATGCTTTTTTTTAACGACATTTTTTTCCTTTCAACATCGATGATTGAATACCACAATTAAAGAAAGATTGTTTCGGTGTAATCAATACTTAATGCATTTTAAATTTAGGTACTTAATTATATTTGTTGACTATCATGAATTTTATTGCACTCGAATTTAATTTAGGGGTAGGTAATAATAGGTAATAATAGGGGTGTAATCAATACTTAATGCATTTTAAATTTAGGTACTTAATTATATTTGTTGACTATCATGAATTTTATTGCACTCGAATTTAATTTAGGGGTAGGTAATAAAAGTAGGTTTTAAAAATCTAAAAAAATAAATCAAATATTAATTATATATAAAAAAAAAAATTGCTGAGCATGACCGATCAGAGCGCGAGAACTCGCAGGTTTGCAGCCGAAACCGAAATTAAACCGAAACTCGTTTTTTTTACCGAAACCGAAATTGAACTTTCGGTCGGACACTATAGTGCAACCCCCAAACTTCATCAAACACCCAATTTCCCCATCATCATCGCCATAATCTGAATATTTCACAACCAGTAGCAAGGTCAAGGTCATTTAATATTCGCGGCCATAAAACTCAGCATTTTAGGCCCGACAATGACTAGCATAAAGACTGGGGTGAGGGAAATAAGGTCACGTACAAAACGGACTCCTTATCTCAAGGACGTAAGGTTCATTTTCGCGATGTTGTTTTGTTCTTCTTGCATTCTTGTTCATAGTTATGGGTCCATTGGCTCTTGTCACTTTTATGATGTTTAGTCAGCGATTTTTGATGGCCAGCATTTTCTGTGTAGGAACAAGGTTGGAATTTGAAACT
Source organism: Mythimna vitellina (assembly GCA_949316375.1). NCBI lineage: Eukaryota > Metazoa > Arthropoda > Insecta > Lepidoptera > Noctuidae > Mythimna > Mythimna vitellina. The sequence goes on along the minus strand of OX438703.1, from coordinate 5,728,069 downwards.
AACTGGGTGTATTCTGGCAACTAAATAGGTTTTTATAGGTCGTTATCGTTCATTCTCATTTCAGCTCAAAGATGTCCACTGTTGGACGTAGGCCTTCGCCTCAACCAAGTATCGCCACAACGACCGGTCCACTATGTCCCGTATCCATCGGATCCCTCGATCCTCACCAGGTCATCGGTCCACCTTGTGCGTGGCTTGATAATGTAATCCAGTGCAATCCCAAAATTAAGTGACACTGACAGAATTCGTTCGCAGTACCTATTTGCAAGTTTCTTTAGTCAATTGAATGTTTGTTTTAAGTCTTCTTGTTTGCTACGCGTTTATTGATGTGCCAATCAGTTTCTATCAATTTGAAGACCACTTAATGGAGTAATGAGAATCGAAATGTGCATACATTTCAAGTTAAGCCCAAGCAAAAACATGAGTTCCTAGAGCATCAAATTTATTTTGTGCCTATCGTATCTGTCGGAGCTAGGCTGCGTTTTTATGAGTGCCTATAAATAGCTCGGATGTTTAGTGTAGGTAGGTAATAATATCGGCGTCACGCGGCAACCTTGCGAGCGCGGCGACTCGCGCGCGTGCATGTGCCGGCGGCGTCCGCTATCGCTCCAGGATGATCGAAATCGTTGACATCGCGCCAGCGCCGCGGTGGAATGACCGCCCGACGTTAATTGTCGCGTCACCTTCGAGCAAGGGCGGCCTCGCGACGCGCAACGCCCTGCCCCCCTCCCCTCCCCCCCCTCCCCCCCTCCACACGACCCGCGCCCGCTGCACGCGCCCGCGGCCCTCGCGCGCGTCACCTTACCTATGACGGTCAGCCACCCGCGATCGTGTTTTGTTTCTTATGTCCGCGCGCACTCGCGTCACCGCGCGTCCGACGCGAGACGCTAATAGCCTCCACAATACATATAGCACTATACAAGTATTCGCCAAATGAGTAATAGCGCAGAACGCGCCAAATCGTCGAAGAACATTTGGTTCGATTTAAACGGAAAATCGTTCGCAGAAGTTATTGTCATCAGATGTTTCTTGGAAGACGGAGAGCATCCGGAACAGCGGAGCGAATTAATTTATAATGCGTGCTTCAACTCGAGGACGCAATGAAGGGGTTATGGACTGATTATTGCGCGTTAGAATTAAATAGAATCGCAGTTTGTCATAAGTCACAACCGACGCAGATCGACATGCTACCTATGTGGCTACCTATATTAGTGTGTAATTTTATCGTGTAGATTTCCACCTAGGTACTTAGTATACAAGTTGCCGACCTTAGGAGTTGGGACCAAGGTTTTCCGAGTCTAATGAATGTCCACTTTCCAAACATATTTAACACTTGTATGACTGAATGTAAAATGTCCTGACGAAACGCACGTTTCCATTTTTAGGGTTCCGTATCTCAGTCGGTGAAAACGGAACTTTTATAGGTTTTGTTGTCCATCTGTCGCGTAGAGGTATTAGTGTTTTACATGTATTTGTGTATAACTCTACTCTCCAATTGAAAATTAATTCAGTGATGAAAATTTCTTTAGACATGGTTGAACGTAAAACTATTTCAAAGCTGAAATTAATATAAAATTGGATTAGTAAAAAAATTTAACTTCCCAAGTCAATGCAATTTAAAGATTAGGTCGTTTAGGCTCCGTTTATGGTGACATTAAAACTTATAGGGGATTTTGTTGACCTAGAATCATGAGACCGAGAAGTGTAGCAAAAGTAAATGAAAAAATAAAAATAACCAACGCCACTAAAAAAAAAAGAAAAAAACACTAAAAGGATCAAAATAATTTCAATTTCGGAAGTCATTCATCATATCAGTTTCTGGATATTGTTTGTTTCTTATTTAACACCTTCTTCCGAAATTAAAGTTATTTTGATCCTTTTAGTGTTTTTTTTTAGTAAAGTCGGTAACAAAATAATTTGGTACTTTTAACAATAATCGAACTAATTAACATAAATAACTTTGTATGGAACCCTAGGCGCGAGAGACCGACTAGCACTTGACCGGAGTTTCTTAATTTCTTAAGGATGTAAGTTTTCTAAACTATCCTGCATAATCATCATCATTCCAAGCGTCGCTACATGGACCAATGGTGGCGTCTCTCACTCTTTTTCCATACAACACCAAAATAAATTGGCATCTGTCGGACTTGCACGGCCTTCACCAGGTCATCAGTCAACCTTGTGGGAGGCCATCAAACGCTGCCTTACACGATCAAATATATCCACCTATCTTTATATATGTATATAATTCTTCTGGACATGTGTTTGTCACTCCTCCGAAACTGTATGACCGATTTGGATAATATTTTGTGTTTCTATTTGAATGGGAATGGGAATTTGTCCTTGGATGGTTTGAAAATACTATTGACCCCGATAGGTGGCGTTGCAATCGGTTCTCAATTTTCTTATCTGGTGAAAATCCACTTTTCGGGCAGGACAACATGTCAGGACCGCTAGAACTTATATAAAAATGAATATTTCCCTTGGTGATGCCGTAACTTGAGAACGACTTTACCGATTACATTCATCAATTTTTTTATTAAATATGTAATATTATGAAGAAAGTTTTTACGGAACGATAAATTGTGCAAAAAATATTAGAAAACTATGACGACTATTTAACCTCTGCGCCTTTGACAGTTCGTGCATTTGACAGTTCACACATTTGACAGCTCATAGCTAAGACAGTACAACGTTTCTCGGGTCTAGCTAGTAGCATACAATAAATATAATATTTTTTTATGGTTCTTGTTTGGAATTTGGCATGAAGCAAGGTCTTACAGTACAAGTAAAGGAATAAATCTGAAAACTATAAATTTGTAGTTACGTCACAAAAAAAAAATATCGTCGAAACTCGATTCGAGAATCGAACTATTTACATCAGTTTGTACAGAACCCTCAGTGTGCAAGTCCGACTCGCATTTGCCCAGTTTTTTTATTATTGTTAATATGCTTGCGCTTGACCACTATCTCGACGATGGAGTGTGCTTCGTTATAAAAGTATTCCTGTAACGTTTTGTGTGTGTCATCATTATCATCATCATCATTTCAGCTGAAAGACGTCCACTGCTGAAACTGCTCGCATCCATCGGATTCTCCGAACCCTCACCAGGTCATCGGCCCACCTTATGGGAGGTCTTCCAACGCTGCGTCTTCCGATACGTGGCCACCACTCCAGAACCTTTCGTACCCATCGTCCATACGTTCTGCGTTTTGTGTGTGTAGATATTTTTATTAGACACATTGTACTGCACCATTAGTTACGCGGTAACCCGCAGATGCTCGAGTGCATACGTGCATCAGCTGCCCGGTTGCGCCCGCGCACGGGTTAACAGTCAGTTGCGCGTTATGGCCTATTGTGCCCTTTGTAAAGATGGCTACCTATTTGTCACGTCACATTTGAATGAGGGTTAACTTTTGCGTAATTACTTATTTCTCCTTTTAATAAAAACCTTATGTATATGTAAGTAACAAATGCAATCTTTTTAGAGCTGCAAATGGAATTGAGCCGATTGGGGGACTTTTTTTTTGAGGTGGGAAATTATTCAATGACTTTTCTCGCTGTAGGGTGAAGTGAGATTAGACTACTGACTAAATCCCACCCGTACCTGTAGTCGCAATCGCGATAGTTGAGCGTGGGTTCCTAGGTTCGAATCCCGGGTCGGGTAAAAAGTGCTACCTAAATATTATTTATTATTTAATAAATAAATAATTATGCACACAAAAGTACAGAGGCGGACTTAATGCCTTAGGCATTTTCTACCAGTCAACTTGTGGGTGATACAGTAAGAGACAGAAAAAATTCGAGCACAAGAATAGATATAGTAATAAACCACAGATATAATAAAATTACAAATTAGTATAGTCATTAATATAGTCAATCAACTGGTCCAAATCCATAATTGGAAAACATTAACGCTGTGATGATTCTACTGCCAACTTATTACGAATTAGCTCGCAAACTTTGATTTTAATAATACACAACGCCGTCTAGTCCCAAGCGAACAAACATTTTTCTTGGTGGGAATCGAACCCACGACCTCATGCATAGCAGTCAGGGCCGCTGACAACTATACCAACAGGTAACAATGCGGGAATGTTAATTGGTTTGTGCTATGGAGTTTTTTCTCTCAAGAAACCCGTAGTATAGATGTCAGTGGTGTGACACCCGCGTGCCTCACAAAGTACGTATAGCTGTTTGTCTGTCTTGCGCTTGATCTCTCTCCTGCCTCCCTAGCCAAGTTACGACCGTTTCGTTTCGATTTTCTTTTCGTCGATCGCCTCGAGTAGACCACGGCTCCTATTCCTTTATTTTGGCTACGTGACTGAGCGTTGAGATGACGTCAGACAAAGGAATCGAGGCCGACCCGAGGCGATCGACGATAAGAGAATCGAAACTAAACGGTTGTAACTTGGCTAGGGGGGGGGGGCTGTTGAGTCGGATGGCCGTTTCATCGGACTATGAGAGTTAATGTAGAACTACATTGCACACACGTGGTCCACGTACGCCGTTCTGGGCGCGTCGGTCTCCATATATTTTATATGGCAACTAGACTTGCAGAGCTACATTAGATCCACGCCACGCGACGCCACCCAACGCGCCGCTACGTACAAATCAGGCGTTGTCCACGTGTGCGTCGGTCTTGTGTAGTTTTCGCTTCAAGGAACAGAGAGTGTACCTGCTGTATTTGTACAAACACTTGTGCACTATCATCATAATATCTGGTAACAAAAGTTGTGTTTGCGGTAACGACAAGTATGTGTAGAGAATAAATTATGTTCACGGACATGACGCGTTTATCAGCACCACTCAGCTCAACCATTTTGAAAGGAACCGAATGATCCAACACACGCGCCACCATCAATATGATATTTTGCTTTTTACCTTTTATAATTTCAGTCAGTCCAACAAATGGTCTTTGAACATACCTTTTTTTTATTGACTAAAACCACTTCGGTGTTACCTCGTACACTTGTCTCGGAGGCTACGGATGCAGTTTGACTTTCGCTGCCCTGGACTAGTGGTGACCCTTTTCCCATCGGGTCTCCTAAATATTGGAGAGTGGCCTATACGCCTAAGAGAGGCGCGCGTGAAACACTACGCGCCATCATCTCAGGTCCAGATTGATGGGCCAACGGATGTCTCCTAATCCTTTGACCCAGGACTCTGAACATACCTGAATCAACTCCATCACATCCTATAATAACTTATTCAACTCCATCTAAGCTCCACATTCTAAGTCTCCAATGCAGAGGGGTCAATTATCCGACGATAAATCGAACGGTCCCCGTCCTGCTTCGTCACACACAGTCTTTTGTTATCTACAGTATGATGTGACGTTCCGAAACGATTAACGTGGCAGATAGGGCTGTTTGTCCCATCGTCCGTCGTGTAACAAAAGGTAGTAAATCTTGAGATATATCGCAGTTTCCGCAGTTCTTGTGCGGTTACGTTGAATGGTGAAATAAGTTGTCTAAGTTACTTTGTGAATTGGCTGCATTTTTGAATTATGAAGTTTTGGGCAGTCATATAAATTGTTAAGTCCCCAGTGGCGTAATTATCTCATCTGAGGCCCGTGGCAAATTTGTTGGATGGGGCTTCAGAAAAATCGCCACATTGTCATTTAATTTGTATTTTTGCAAAATAGGTTGGGTTATTTCTTCTGATCTCGTGGCTTCTCGAACCGGGGGCCCCGGCGGCCCGAGGGTTCGTGGCATTTTTACAACACGTTTATTTGGCAGTCTTGCCACCCTATAGATTCGCCACTGTAAGTCCCCTTTTTTGTGCATTACCGTTATGGTTTAATAGAAACTCATTTTCTTTGTTTTCAACCTATAACTGAAAAACGAACCATCAAAATATTGGTTATCAAGATATTCCGTGAGTGTTCCCACCAAACGCTAAATATAAAATGTGTGGCAGTGACATTGCCTGCGGCTTTATCAAGAAAAAAGCCATTTAATAGGGTTAACTTAACTGAGAGGGTGGTATTAATGATTTTAACAGGAAAACCGTATTTATTACGATTGTTAATCATATTTTAATGAACATAGAACTTGACACAGAACCCCAAAATACAAAATACTGCAGAAAATTTGAATAATACGGACTTCTCTAAAAATTTTTAATAATAAACCGGCCTATTGCAAGTTAGACTCGCGCACGAGGAATTTCGTACAGTCCGTAGCAAAAATCGCCAAAAAATCTCGTTTGTTGGTTGTATGGGAGCCGCCTCCTTAAATATTGAAATTATTCTGTTTTTAGTACTTCTTGTTATAGCGGCAACGCGGCAACAGAAATATGTCATCTTTTTTTTTTTGTTAGTTGGGAAAATCATCTTATGACAAATCCCGTTCTTGGGCGGAGCGTAAGATAGTGTCAGACTTTTACTGACTTAAAACCCACTCCCGTTGCCTTCGTCGCGGGCCCCGGGTTTCAAATATGTCATCTGTGAAAATTTCAACTGTTTAGCTATCACGGTTTATGATATACAGCCTGGTGACACACAGATGGACAGTGAAGTCTTAGCGAAAGGGGCCCGTTTTTACCCTTTGGGTACAGAACCTTGAAAAAAAAAAATTCTACTCGTATTAGAAAAACATGACGTGCTATGCAGTATATTTATATATATAATTTAGGACAATGGTAGGTACATGTTTTGCCATAAATAATGTCGTAGGTACAAAGTAAAAAAAAAAATGTTCTATGTACGCACAAATAGTTGCCGAATACAGAATGATCATATTCATTCCTCTCATTTAGAAACAAACAACCTAAAAGCAGGCAATAAACCAGAACTAATTTACCAGCAAGCAGTCAAAACAGTGTGCTAAGAACTGGGTCACTTACAGTAAACAATAACTCACAAAATTGCGACAAATAGTTTTAATTTGTCTTCAACCTACAGCTGCTGCCATCTATCGGCGAGTGCGCGAACTAAATTTATAGAGCTGTCTGATGATTTATAATACAACTTGATTGTTTTCACTGAAAACTGTTATGAGAGTCTTGATTTTTTTTTAAGGTTTTGTTGAAATGTGTTTTTGTAATTTGTTTATGGTTAGTTTCAGAACTCTTAATATTCAGATTTGCAAAAAATATGGCTGAAAACAAACAAATAGATAATTTGTAAGGAAATAATTCGTGAATCCGAGAAGAAGAGAATTGATGGGTTGGAGATGTTGTGCTGAAGATGGATGCTAGGAGTATCGTGGACAGAGCTTCGTACGAATGATTCCTTATTATAAGAACTTGCCATCGGACAGCAGTATCTGTTATCATCCACAGTGCCGTCGCGCATTTTGACCTTCTTCGGCCATTTAACTCGTCATGGTAATGAATCTAAAGAGCGTCTCGTAGTGAAGGTCAAAGTTGAGGGCACCAGGCCACGTGGTAGATCACCAATGTGATGGACAAGCCGAGGCCGCAACGAAGTGCTCGGTTTATGAATGTACCCGGAAAGCTGCAGTCCGCGATGAATGGCGCCGTATTGCTAAGATGATCACTGATCACTCATCGTGATTCACAATGATGTCCACGACTACTCTGGCAAGAGTATACAAACTGAGAAGAAGAAGATGAAAGTAATTACCGTTCTCTTTGATCTTCTCTTGAAGGTCTACTATCTTTGGCCGTAGACAGCTTTGGCGTGGTGTTTTAACTTGTTTTTTTTTTGTAGCACGTTGTACCTAATAATGCTTTATTTAAAAGGTATAAATTCCTATTGAAACTTAAAATTGTATAAATACATACTTACCTGAAAATGTTATTATTTTCAAAATTTCAAGTTAACAACAATCTAAGATAATTTTAATTCCGGAAATGAAATGTCAATTATATTGAGTCTAATCATAAATATATACTTGCACCTTAATAACTTTATACATAAGAAAATAAATAAACAAATGAATTAAGATCTAAATAAAACTGTATCACGTCACTAAAACTTATAAACAATTAAAATACCAACAATGAACCGCCTTGTAGTGCAACTTGACATCTCACTCAACAAAGTTGCCAGCGAACAAAAAAAAAACAAAACAGCAAATAAAAATAAACAATAAACATGATGAAATAACTTGGAACGAATAATTCCGTGGCTTCGCTGGCTTGTTTTGATAACAATCATTCGCTCGCCCTTTCGTTTTCATTCATGCCGTGCCTGATGCCCAACTAAAACAAACTTTATTTCAATTTATAAATGTGTGTCTTACGACGACTCTGTTGGAGTGCGCATGTGTGCGTTTGTGGCCAAAGAATAGGTAAGGTTCGTATTATGCCTATTTTACATTTTGAAGTTTTTTAACTTTAGGTATGATTTTTAAGAGAACAATTCCTAAAGAGGTACAAAATTACAAATTAAAGGAAAGCTTTGAATGTTGGAAAAAAGGGTGTGATAAATTTAGATCATAAATAACAGTGATTTCATGGAACTTGCTATAAAACATTGCTTCAATTTTGAAGAAGAGGAAGAATATTTTTTCCAGATTTAGCTACGTAACAACAGTAATTAAGGGAAACGGCCTTCTCCTACGTGCTTGTTGTGGATGGCGCACTCATCTTCCTCTGCCTACTTGTTGAGGCTGACGCCCTCGTCTTCTCCTGCCTACTTTTTGTTGCTGACGCCATCAACTTCCACCTACTAGTGGTGGCTGGCGCCATGGAGTTTTCCTACGTAATTGTTGTGAATGGCGCCATCGTCATCTCCTACCTACTTGTATGGATGGCGCACTCATCTTTTTCTTCCTACTTATTGAGGCTGGCGCCGTCGTCTTCTTCTGCCTACTTATGGTGGCTGGCGCCATGGACTTCTCCTACGTACTTGTTGTGAATGGCGCCATCATTTTCTCCTACCTACTTATTGTGGGTGGCGCACTCGTCTTCCTCTGCCTACTTGTTGTTGCTGGCGTCATCGACTTCTCCTACATACTTGTTGTGGCTTGCGCCATCGAATATTTCTGCATTTCTGTTGTGGATAGCGCTATGGCATTCTCCTATACATTTTTTGAAAATGGCATCAACGTCTTCTCCACGTACTTGTCATGGATAGCGCTATCGACTTCTCCCTACGTAATTGTTGTGCGCAGCTGGCGCCACTGTATTCTTGTGTTTTCCCTTTTACTAGGATGAGAGCACTACAACTTCTACTGCTCTGGTGTCATCGTCACCAAACTGTAGGTCCTGTTGTTATAAGGCTCTTTGATATTCATTGCGTGAAAGTTTGACATGGGATAAGGGCATGAAGGTTTCATTAAAAACACCTTTATTAATATAATTTGTGAGTTTTGGATGGACATCAATTTAAACTCACGACATCGTCTTCTTGGGATCTCTAGGTAGCCTTCGTCTTCTATTTCCAGCAAAAGAACTTTTGCTTCAGGGAGGCATTTTCACGATTCAACCTGTATTTTTTTGAAGATTGTGACTGTAATCGTTGTAATGGTCTTCATTCAGTTGTTCGCTACGACATTCATTACCAGATATAGGTATCCAAGCTTCGCGGTGTCAATATTGGTCCCATGCTTTTCACAATAATACAGCGTTGACAGGTACTTCTTTGGCCTATGAACTGAAATGTCTTCTGAATTTGATGCTAGCTTGTCCAACAATCAAAATTCCATATCTGAAAAATTTTAATCTTTGCCGCGTCACAGTGGCAAACACATAAATATGTAGGAGGTATCGCCACAGATAAACTTGTAAAAAGTTATGAATGAAACCGAGAGTGGCCCGTAGTAGAGTTGTAGACTGTCGCCTCCTCCACCCCCTCTACCCTTCTGCTCCCCCCGCCGCACCCTGCCACCCGCGTCCTCCCGGGCGCCGATTTGTTTTACGCATTTAGTTTTATTTTGTTTTGACTTATTTTGTACTCTTGTTGTACTATCGTGTAATGGAGTGTCCGCTGAGAAATTGTTTGAGTTATTCTGCAACGTTTTGTTTTGAGCGCTATGCTATTTTGCGTTTAGTTTATATCGAGTTTTAGTTTTATTGTTGGTTTTTGGGTTTAAATCAAAATTACCACTAGAAATATTTTCGAACCAGTATCAACGTAGATCAAATGAATATTTGGCCAAAAATTCTTTGAAATAGCATAAAATGTTTTCTCTTCTGTCGGTTCTTTTCTATAGGAAAATACCAATTATGATCGTGCATTAGCTTACTGTCCGAAAGAGTTACCGTGGCCTAGGTCCTTAAAAAACAACTGAATGACAATTGGATTTTAGTTAGTAAAAGTTTTTCACTCTCGCTCCATCTAAAGCTTGAGGTCATTTGGTAATTTCCGACGTTAAATACTCTTTTGTTTCATAAGTACCCATTTATTCTTTGCTGTGGGAATTATCCAATGACTTCTCCTGCTCCAGGGCGGAGTGAGAGGCCATGTCAGACTTTTACTGACTAAAACCCACCTTTTTTAAGTGGGGAAATCATTTTATGACATTTCCCGCCCTTTCTTGTCAGACTTTTTCTGACTAAAACTCACTCCTGTTCCTTCTTTGCCTTCGTTCCAGGGCCCCGGGGTTCTTTTTCGCATCACCCATGGCCCCGGTGATTAAAACACACCAGTGTTCCTTCGAGCCCATTAGCAGGCGGTCACCACCTTCTGCGAAGCAGTAATGCTAGCGAAGGAAGAGGCCGCACGCGTGTGGGAACACACGTCCTCACGCCCCAGCCGCCGAGATTCCTATTACCAGCCACGGTAAACGCGGGCTTGCGGACGTCGAGCAATGGGTAGCTCGCCGTACGGCTGTCCGGTTATTAACCTGACTGAGCCCCGTCGTCCACAGCGCGTAATGGTCCACACGCTCTTCAAAGAGATGTAAGCAAACCCAGCAGTGCCGATGCCCACAAGCTAGGACCACGTGGAATTTCTGAAGGGGAACCCGTAGTCCTAGAACGTAATGGGCAACTAAGGACACAGGTATGGTTTTAGTCAGTAAAAGTCTGACACGTCCTCCCGCTCCGCCCAAGGGCAGGAGATGTCATTGGATGATTGCCACACGTAAAAAAAAACTTTGTTCCTTTAATTGTTCCTTTCGTTCCATCGCCGCGGTACTTTTTTCGGACAACCCCTTAGCTTGTCTAGAACCCAATGCTACATTATGGAGTTATTCTATTAGGTAAAATCGTTTGTGAGTGACTGAGTTCTGGTGAAATTCATATTGACTGATAAAATAATCTTTAACTAAGCCGTGTCAATACGTTTTAGTCTATCTATGGCATGCATTATTTTATTGATTTTCGAGAACCCAAAGTGCAACTAGTAATATAATATTCCACAACTATCACACAACGCGATACGCACACGCGCATCGCGCTATTCGATGGATGCGAGACGCACAGGACCGATCGTTGTCACGGCATTTGGGGGAGGCCTATGTCCAACAGTGGACGTCTTTCAGCTGAAATGATGATGATGATGATGATCACACAACGCCAGTATCAGTATCAGTTTTGTTTACTTTTATATTTGCACCAAGTGCAACCCCATTTTGTGTCTAGGCTGTGTCTATCCATTTTGGGTTGCCTGGAAGAAATCGCCGAGTGCGATAAGGCCGCCAATTGTATGTTTTTTGTTGTATTATAATTTCAATTTGTAAATTTGTAATCTTGGTATGCAATATTGTTTAAATAAATAAATAATGCCGTTTAGTCCTAAGCTAAGTAGAGCTTGTGTTATGAGTACTAGACAACTGACAAACATACTTATATATTTCTAAATACATACATATTATAGACATAAATTACACCTAGACACAGAACAAACGATCGTGCTCATCACAAAAACATTTGTCCTGCATGGGAATCGAACCCACGACCTCCAGCATAGTAGTCATGGCCACTAACCACTAGACCAACAGGCCAGTCTAAAGTTACCGTTTGCGTTCTAGGAAACCGTGGTCCGTGAAATGTATTAGAATATTAAAAAAAAACAATTCGAAACAAATATGTTGAATTTAGAATATTAAAAAAAACAATTCGAAAATGACTATAGTACACCATGTATATGGTGTTATAATAACATATATAACCGTAGATAGGTATAGAAGCTGATACACACTTAGCTTAACGTTCATCTGAACAGGACACGTGGGGCGCGGCAACTGGGGCAGCGCAGCGCTTTGCGAACTAAGCCCACATAGCGAGCCTAAGTCTATATGCACTAACTACATAGCTAGCCACTTTGAAGCAGTAATTAAATACTATGTGTATGTCTTGGGAACTTTGCTAAGATTTTCAAAACTTCAAAAAGAAAGAATAATATTTATCTGTGACTCGACACAGGACAACATAAATAAATAAATACGAAAAAATACAAAAAAAGTGCGAGCCGGACTCGCGCACTGAGGTTTCCGTACAAACTTACCTATGAAAACAGTTCAATTCCGGAATTGAGATTCGAAGATTTTTTCAAATCAGATAAAAGTTTTTTTTGTGACATAACAAAGAGTATAGTTTAAGATATTTTCCAATATATTTGTGCGATAAGACCTTGCATCGTCCCATATTTCAGGATTCTGTGTCAACGGGAAGTACCCAATGAGTTTTGATTCCTTTGAGAGTACGTTTTTTGCGACATAAACGGCCAAATAGATCTGAGTCATACTCGCTGCATACGTTGTTCTAATAATAGGTTAAAAAACTTCAAGCTATTAGAACAGTGCATACAGCATGACGTTTTCTTACAGTAAATCTATCAGCTGTCTAGTCTCCTCAATATTCATCCTTTTCCACGCCATATGATTTTTTACACAATCCATACATTCATTGTTTAAAAAGCTTTATCACATCTTCCTTCTAATATGTAAAAATCTCGTGTCATAATGTTTTTATCGAATTCCTCCGAAACCAAATGCCCAATTTTTATATATTTTTATATTTATATTTGGTACAGATACTGGCATGGATCTTGAGCGCTGACTTCCACTTGCGCAGAAGTAAGATATTGGGTCTCTTTAGTGGTATGAAGTGAGACGCGGGGACGGGGAGTGCAATCCTTGTACAGCGATTGGCTCGCCGATGTGTACGATGCGCAAAGCTATACCCACTCTTTCGCCGAGCGCTCAAGATTCGTGCCGGTATCTGCAGGTTTGAGGTTGTAGGTCTTTTTTTAACGATCTACCCCCAAACACCATTTTTTTTTTTAATTTTTATGGCAGATCAATGCTTGTAGAGTCTGCCAGTAATTATAGACATTCTTTGAAAACTCTCTAAGATGAAACCAAACAAGTCCATTGTTGCTATATCGATGATAAACTGACCATCACTGCATTGAGTATAGTATTCATTAAATGGACTGATACAAGCCCTGGAACAAAGAACCCATGCTTGCCTAACACAGGTACATATAGAGATATACACGTGTGCCCCGCAGCTTGCTTTGTGTTCGTTTGAAGACCGGACAGTCGAGGTGTCCTCCGAACTAAGCCAACATGTTGACGGCTAAGCCCGCGCTGACACAAGAAGGGCTGAGCTTATGTCATGGCGTCGAGGACTTTTTTATCTTTCCGGCATTTTCAATTTATCACCAAACTCAGTCCATTTTTTATCATTTTCCAAGCTGTAGTCTGCATTTTATAATCTATCTAATTAAGACGTTGTTTATATCGTGTACATCGAAGGACTGGAATAATTTGCTTGCAGCGGTCATTCTGTCCGATTATAATGTAGGTGTCTTCAAGGCTAAAGTGAATGGGCTCTTAATAAACTGGCGCGATTCACCATCAACGATTGCATGACTGCTTACCATCAGGTGGGCGATCTCACCTACTTGTTACTAAGCAGTCAAGCACTAATTTATATCATTAAAAAAAAAAGGGCAAGTGCGAATCGGACTCGCGCACTGAGGGTTCCGTACAGACTTACCTATGAAAACAGTTCAATTTTTCTCAAAAAAGTTTTTTTTGTTGTGACAACTACAAAATTTTTTTTTTCTTTATTTATGCTATGAGACCTTATTTCATGCCAAATTTCAGGATTCTAGGTCAACGGGATGTACCCTATGAATTTTGATTTGAATTTTCTTTTCGAAGTACAGAACCCTAAATATCATTTCGCTAGGACTAACAGCTTTTTATCATAGTTTCAGACGGTTCCTCGTACATACTTACATAGGACAAGCCTGTCCCCTACTATGTTGGGGTCGGTTTTCAGTATAACCAGATGCAGCTGTAGAATCTACATTTAGCGACTGCCTATTTATCTTCATAACTAATAAAGTAACACAATACAACACGTGTCAACTTTCCTGTCTTCTGACAAACCATCTCGACAACCATAGAAGTGACAGCCGGGACTAATGGCTTAACTTGTTTTCTGAGTTGGTCACCCATCCACAGTTCCTCGTACCTACTGATTGAAATGTAGCGACATCTATGACTTCAAATAGGAACTAAAATTCGAAACCTACCGCGGTATCAGTTCTCCACGCGGTTAGAACATGTACAACAGCCTGAAATCAACTATCGGGTAGTTACCCGGATCAGACATAACATCCGTCTGGTCGGAGGATCCTCTCATTTCAACGGAGGTTAGCTGGACGTATACCTTGTGCCTCATACCTCTATAGTAAATTTTGATACAAGTGCGGAAAGTATGTCATTGCGATCGAGGCGGAATTCGCCGTAGGCGAGTATGTTATGGAGCCGAAGGCTGCAGTGATAAATTTGCACGTGTATCAAACGACATTTTTCAATACACTTACGATATGAATAATCGGAGGTTGACCGGCTACTCGTGGGGGTCGACGCGAGCCCAGCCTGATATGAAAAATGTAATAAAATTGCAGCGTGCTCTCTGTACGCGCACTTTTCTGCAGTAGTGTGGAAAACAGTCTATTGCGTGCCTAAAAGCGGTGGGATAAGAGCGGGGTTTCGAGTAAGTGTATTGATATAGTAGAACCCTCACCCATGCGGTTGATAGGTATATTGTAATGAGTTAATGATCTTTTATCACACTTTGTTCAGGACCTGTTTTAGTTTTTGGAAGCTTGAAATAGTACATTTTGATACTAGTGCAGAGGATTCATAAAATTGTGGCAGGGGAGACCACGCGCACTTTTCTGCACTCGTGCAGAAAACATTATGCGTGCCTAAAAGCGATGGGATAAGAGTGGGTTTTCGAGTAAGTGTATTGAAAAAGATATTTGTTCGTCGCCGTGTAATTTTAATGTTTACAAAAACCCAAATGATAGACTTTAATGTTTCTCTGTTTAAATGGTCTAAGGGTTCTCTGAACTCCAAAAAACAATGTAATTTTTATTTTAGGATCTTGGTCATGCGGTACAAAACCACACCTTGATTCTTAACATCGCTTACTAGACAATTTGGGCAACCCATCTTTGGCTACGTTTACGAGTTGATAAATGTCAACTTTTTTTTTCCGGTGGGAAAATCATTTTATGACATCCCCCGCTCTTGGGCGGGGCGTGAGATAGTGCTTTCCTTGACTTTTACTGACTAAAAACCCACTCCTGTTCCTTCGTTGCCTTTCGTACCAGGGCCAAATCTTCCTTTCAGAATCAGACCCTTGCCAGTAGGGTTCGACCCTGCTGGGCCCCTACAGTTGCTGACATTTCCTTGAGGCGCGCGTGGAACAATACGCGCCGTCGGTAACTTAGGCTCGGTCCGGACGGTTACCGGACGGTCGGACGGCGAGCCACCCATTGCTCGCCGTCCGCAAGCCCGCGCCTACGGTGGCCGGTAATCGGGATCGGAGTCCCGGCGGCGGTTGGGGCGTGAGGACCTTTGCCTCACGCGATCCGCCGCCTCCTTTACTAGCATTACTGCTTCGCAGAAGGAGAGACCGCCTGCCACTCCTCCTCGATAAGTACTGTAGGTATGACACCATTATGTGTTATCAATTTTTATTTTATTTTAGAGAATCTTGTACATGCGGTACAAAACCGCACCTTGATTCTTAGCATCCTAGGCAATTTGGGCGACCCATCTTTAGCTACGTTTACGAGTTGATAAATGTCAACTAACGAAGCATTCTTTGTTTCTCGTAGGGCCACTCCTATAACATGTTTCACTTAGAAGGTAGTTTCCACAATAGTTCAAGGGCTATAACATGTTAGCTCTCGACCATTCGGTAACCTTGTTGACGCATGGTGGACTGTATTTTTACAGTCTGATTAGGTTTCCTAATTAATTAAACAGTGGTGATTAAAGCTGACCATTTCGGCTATAGGTTCTGTATTACGTTTACTCTTGGCTTATTTCTTACTGCATTGCTCCCGAAGGTTGAGCAGTAGTGGCCGAGTGGTAACGGCCCCGACTTACAAGTTGCAGTTAGCACTATAAATTGATGATGTAAAATAAATAGGAACCTCTTTGTTTTGTGATGATTTGATTTGCTGTTAAGAGCAGTGCCAGACACAGGGCCCAAAAATGTTATATCTTATTATTTGTATTGTACTTTTTTCTAGGGGCGCAATTATAAAAGCTCGCACCAGGCGTGAGCAGTGGTGGCTGAGTGGTAACGGCCCCCGACTTACAAGTTGTAGGTTGCGTGTTAGAACCCAGCCAGGCGCATTACTTTGTGTAATTTATTTCATCACCACTGCTCTTAAAACGGTGAAGGAAAACATCGTGAGGAAACCGGCATGTCCTAGAACGAAAAATTCGAAGACATGTGACATCCACCAACCCGCACTGGGCCCGCGTGGTGGATTATGGCCCATTCCCTCTCCTAGAGAGGAGGCCTGAGTCCCAACAGTGGGAACATTATAAGGCCGACTATGCTATGCTCCCGAAGGACGGTGATATTTTTGAGAGTACGGAGTAAAAGGTACCTTTGTATATAGATATATAAGCATTTTTTTAAATATTAAACTATGTCTTATTAGATACTTTAGATAAAGATTCCACATATTATTTAACTCTTGCTTCCTACACACTATTGTCTACATTTCTTTTAATCTGTCCTTTCACAGGTCTGCTGAAAAAAAAAATCTTTGAAAAGATGAAGTACCTTTGTACTGTCTATTTGTTTCGTGTTTACATAAATAGTAAAATAAATAAATACAATGTCTCTCCAAAAGCTTTTTCTCCATTATTGCTAAAATGTCCTGAATGTCACAATGAAAAGCTAAAACTCAGTCTCCCATGAGATATACCCATCACGAATGTTCCATAATGCTTCCTCGTGTGACCCCATGATTTGTGAGCTTAACGTGTTAGGAGTGCAGAACTTGCAGATCTGGGACGCTGTAATATTTGCTTCTGTACTCTGGTTTGCTGTATTTATAATAATATGAGTATTGTAATAGATAATTATCGAAAATTAAGCATCTTTAGGGGGTGCACATGTCCAGAGTCAATCGTGAGATAGCTTTGCATAAAAAAAAAACAAATACAAAATGTAACTAAAACAATGCACACGCTTATACATCCTCATTAGAAAATTAAGTTACTGTCATAATTCAAACACTGAAATATTATTTAAATACGCTTAGCAAGTGCTTATTTTTTTTAAGAAATTTGCTTTTCTATTTGTAGGAAAATAATATAAGAATTGACGTACTACACCAGTAGCGTATCCGTATTTATTGGTATCTACAAACAAACACTCCAGTATCGCAATGCGCGCCTCAAGAAGATGTCTGCAACCGTAGGGGCCTCTGAAAGGAAGACTGGGCCCTGGTATGAAAGGCTCAGCCCTGGTATGAAAGGCAACGAAGAAACAGGAGTGGGTTTTTAGTCACTAAAAATCTGACACTATCTCCCGCTTCGCCCAAAAGCGGGTTATGTCATTGGATGATTTACCCACCGAAAAAAAAAATCAAGATTTATCAAGAAATAAAATAGTAATTTTTAATCCTAAAATTATCAAGAATTATTTACGGAATTGATTCAATAGTAGATTCTAAAGATACTACTTTCAGGATATGCATTTATTATGTTATATGTTGTATACCAGTGTAAATAATATATAAAAATGATGTTTGTTCAATGCTAGCACAAACACATTCATCAATAAAAACGTCCTCACCACTGCATCCCGGATTAAAATTCCAAAACTCTAGAAAAACGTGCAGCAGCGACATACAGACGTTAAATCCTGTTCCCTCTAGAGAAAGCTTCGGGAACTTTTGTTTTTCATACATTTTCCCCGAAAAATCTCTCTCAAAATTCTGGAAAATTTCACCGAACTCAAGGAAACATTTTTGCTTTAAATTTTTCTTTGCGAGAAAAAAAGAAGAGCTTTCGTTCGCTGGTTATGAAGGTGCTAAGTACTGAGTACGTTCGTGCATTACCAGGAGAGCATATCGCTTTAATACCTGAGACGATACGTGGTATCGGAACATGATATAGTTAACGTTATGTAAGTCCTTTATGTCTCACGGTGCGCCTCCGTCCATTTCCATGACGTTGCAGCTGCCAGCCGCAGGATTAGGAAGAGGTTCTGTTAGGGAGAGGAGCGGGGGTGGCAGCGGAAATGTCTTAAATGTCCAGTCATACGACTGGAGAAAAAAAATTGTTCTCTCAGTTTAGCACTAGATGGCAAAGCTTACGCTATGCAAAAGGAAGTAAAAACCTTAAAACCAAAAAAGGAGTAACCGTTGCTTTTGAGCAACGGTTACTCCATTTTTTGGTTTTAAGGTTTTTACTTCCAAGACCAAAGTCTTGAAAGAGAGAATATTTGTTATTCTGAAAATAAAAGCGCTAAGGTGAAATACAAGAGTTGGATATTGATATTATAGATAGAGATAGTGGAACAGAGATTCTTGGTTGAAATATGTGGAACAATTCCACATATTTCAACCAAAAATCTCTGTTCCAACCTAAAACTCCAATTTTCGGCTGAATCAAGAACCTGCCTATGTAGTAGGGTTTATGACTCGGTCATAAATTAGAGTAATGTAGAAATTAAGATTCATCAAAAGTTACTGTAGATATTACTTGAAATCTTACTCTTATCTCTACCGCTTTTAGGAACGCAATTTACTGTTTTTCGCACTAGTGCAGATAAGTTCGCCGCCTCCTCAATTTTTTATTATATTTATAGTATCAGGCTGGGCGCTAAGCGACCCCCACGAGTGGCACGTCAACTCCCGTTTATATATCTTCGTAAGTGTATTTAAAAACGTTATTTGATACACGTGGTTTGTAACTACAAAACTCGGCTACATAATACTCTCGCCTACGGCTCGGGCGAATTCCGCCTCGGTAGCAATGACAAACTTTCTCCACTTGTATCAAAATGGACTATTTCAAGCTTCGAAATACTAAAAGAGGACCTAAACAAAGTGTGATAAAAGATCATTAACTCATTACAATATACCCATCAACAACAAGGGTGAGGGTATGGACGGTGTGAAGTGCGCGCATGCACAGGAAATCAGTTTTTTGCTCAGTGGCCGTGACTGTCCACTTCCATACCGGCGCACCTGCCCCGGGTACCCGGCTGCGGTCGTGGTGACCGGCTCATTGGGTCGTGGAGGACGCGTGGGTCTAAATTAAGCTTAATGGAATGGCTGAGCGCCTGTTCATTTGTGATTGGAGAGTTCTGGAACATATTTAAAAAATCCTGTTTTCACTGCAATTTGAGTTGGATTTTATTTAATTTATTTATTTTATTTTATTTGGTTGGCTTACAGCTAACAATATAAAATATGTAACGATAAAGTGGATCACGATGAGCCAATTACAAGCCTCCACATATAATATGAGAGTATTGTTGAAAGTTACAGTAAAAAAATAAGCAATTGAGATATACAAAGTTTGGTGTTTTTGTAAGTTCAAAATCATCGAATTTTCTTTATCAATTTTGAAACTCAAGTTACTGTAATAGGACACAACAGCTATTTCTTATGCAAAATAATCTTTTCAGTCTTTACATGTGATAAGAATAAAAATAAGACTATGGATAATTCTATTGTCTAAGAAAATGCATATAAATGGGTTGATTTCCTGGAACTTCCACTAGGTGTCACTGTGCTGTGAGATCCAGGTTTCTTGGTTACCTTACAGTTGTTACTAATATTGTTATACAAGCCGCTGCCAGCGGCATTGCCCGCGTGAAAGTAGAAAATTGTCCCAAGGTTACATAGTCCTGGGATAAAAAAAGTGTTGCTTGTGCTATTCCAGGACATGGTCTACCCGTGTACCAAATTTCATACAAATCTGTTCAGAAGTTCGAGCGTAAAGGAGTAACAAATGTACACAGAAATTTTTATTTTTCAATATTAGTGTCGGTAGGTTTGTGTTTGACGTCTCTGGGTTTAATTTATCAATAACATGTATGTATTTAAAAAAATATATATATGTTTATCAGTTGTCTAGTACTCGTAGCACAAGCTCTGCTTAGTTTGGGACTAGATGGCGTTGTGTGAAAGTTGTGAAATATTATTATTATTATCAAAGGCCTTTGATTAAGTGTGGTTATATTGTAGCGACATCTATGGCGTCACATAAGAACTAATCCTGCATCGCGCAATCAAAGTTCTTCGCGCGATTAGAACATATAGAACAGCCCGAAATCATCTATCGGGCAGTTGCCCACCAGACATGGCACCCGTCTGGTCGGAGTATCCTCCCTTTTCAACTGAGGTTTGCGGGACTTTACACTCTGTTCCGCTTACCTCTAAAATATCAATTCATTGCATTTTTGCTAAAATTTTCAAAAAACTGTTAATGTGTTTGGCACAGACTTCAACTTAGACTATTTTCTCCTACTTTTAAACGATCAAGAAATATTCTCTCCAAAAAATTTCTTTACCAAAATATTCCCCAAAACCCAAGCAAGGCACTAAGGTAGCTACCTCAAATCGTCATCACAGGAGGTCGTATTCTAAGCCTGGCCATGCACGAGCCGTTCGCGTATAACCTATGTACCGTAGGAACGTATATAAATCCTTATATACTGCGCACGTAGCCATCATGCGAGCACACCCTGTATATAACCGTTATGTGTTTCAGTTTAAGCTAGAGATGTCGATGAAAATTTGTTGGTATATACTACAATATACACCATAAAACTTATTATAATAAATCTGTAGAAGTGAAAATTCTGTACATTGCCAAGTGTTAATAGACCGAACCCAAAGATGTAATTATTTTTTTTTTGTCTTTCTGTTGTTTGTTCAGGCATCACGCAAAAACTACCGGTTCGATTACGATGAAACTTGTTATAATTATTCTTTAATATCCTGGACACCACACTGGGTACTTTTTATCCCGGAAAATTATATACAATAAAAAACAAACTTAATTTTGCGGTTCGATCCCTAGACCCGATGACTGTACCAACCGTAAATAATAAGTTTGTCGTAGGTTACGTCACCCGCAGTGGATTTCACTAAGGGGCGCTGCATACGGCTAAGATACTATAATATTTTATCTTCAGATACAATATCGCTCGCCAGACAATTCAGTGGACTATCACACACGACGAAGATAATAAATAATATTTCATATTTTCGTATCTCAAAAAACCTAATAAAACCATTTTCGACTTCTACGCGGATGACGTCGCGGGCAAAAGCTCATCATCACATGAAAGATTTTTTTTACTTTGGATAGGCTCACGTTTGACTTTTATCTCACCTTATGGTAAGCGATGATATGGCCGATGATGGAGCACGCTTGCCTAAAAGTAACCTATTCACTCTTGATTTAAAGACCTCTAGGTTGTAGCTATCAGCCCCCTAAGCCAAGTTATAATCGTTTCGTTCGCGCCGAACGCCTCGAGTCGGCCGCGCCTCCGATTCCTTTGTTCTGACCACGTGACTGAGCGTTGAGATGACGTCAGAACAAAGGAATCGGAGGCGTGGCCTACTCGAGGCATTCGGCGCGAACGATACGATTGTAACTTAGCTGGGGGGGCAGGAAACACAGACACCGGCAGGGAAATCCACGCCTTAGCTGAAAAAGTATCAACGTATATTAACTATTGAGCACTGCAATTCTAAATTAAATAATGATATTCTTAACAACAACTAAACCAAAACTACCCTGAAGATAACGATCTCCAAACCATCGCACAGTCACGTCCCTAACTGCGAACAATACGTCATATCTATCCAGCCCAGCAATCCTCTAGGTTATCCAACTTCCTAAACTAGGGTCATCCAAGCTGCTAGTTAGTGCGAGTTAGTGTCTTCCAAGCGATAATCCTGAAAATATAACGATCTAATTTCTCTGGCATGTGGAGTTCTGGTGGATATAATTCTCCGTCGGGTGGCCACTCAGAAAATGAGCTGAGTCGCGGGTCCGTGTCTAGCGAATACAGCCCGTAGGTTATGCTGCGAACATACTGCTACGAAGATTGGAAAGTTAGGAGGGAAAGATGCCAGGAGATTTTTTTTTTTAACTTTACAGTCTCAGACACACTAGGAGATAAAATAACGCTCAACATCATCGCAACGCTCAATCTACGTGATGCTGCGATGTGGCCCAGTGTCCCACAACTTGATGCACTCTCGATGCAGTCTCGTTACGCCGGACATGTTGTTGGACAATTTGAGAGTGTTGTGCGTCATGTTGGGGGACACTTTGTCCTCTAGTGTATCTGAACCTTCAAAGGTAATCTTATTTTTGAGAAAGAACCGTTAATTTTACAAATTATGATTTATGTAGAGTTTTTAATACGTTGAGAACATGAAAAGCGGATTTTGAATTCTCTTTGCTTTTAGATGATAGCGTAATTAGCCTTTTAATGTTCCCTCTGCTGGGACTCAGGAATCCTCTCTAAGAGTGGGTGAATGGGTCGTAATCCACCACGCGGGCCAAGTGCGGGCTGGTGGATGTCACATGTCTTCGAATTTTTGGTTCTATGGGATATGCCGGTTTTCTCACGATGTTTTCCTTCACCGTTTTTGAGAGCAGTTGTGATGAAATAAGTTACATAAAGTAATGCGCCAGGCTGGGTTTGAGCTCGCGACCTACAACTCGTAAGTTGGGGCCATTACCACTTCACAGTTTTAGATTAAGAATTGAAAATTGTATTTGTTGTGCTAAAACGATGTACTATTTTATGAGGTAGGTATCTACCTATTTCAGTGTTACTCTGCATAAAAACCGAAATTCTACAATTCTTCTGGCTAGCTTAGGTTTTTTAATTTTCTGTGTTCGCAAATTTGGAATTCGAACAAAAAAAAAAACAAATAATACTTTTTGACTATGAACGAGAAAACCACGCGCTATTTATCATTTTAAATATCGTAACATGTGCTGAGTTAGGCGATTTATTGGCAGCATACTGATTACAATTTTTTTTTTATTATGTATTTTCAGTTTATACAATTGTGAGGCACGAATAAAAGTTTTAATTCCTGCAAAAAACGTATCTTGTATGTTCTTGCATAAACGATAGCAAATTACTACTATCACTTTTTAAGGGAGCCCCTTAAAAAGTGATAGTAGTAATTTCGAAAATATACGTTTTTCAACTTGTATAAAGTAACTTCAAAGGGCATCATAAAATTCTTAAAAAAATATGCGCAATACTTTAATTCATGGTCTTCAAGTTTTGTACAATTAATTTTTTCATTTATTGTACTACAAACAATAAAAAAACAAGTGTCTATTTGCGTTTATTGTTTGTGTTAGTACTTGACAGTAGGCCATAATATAGTATGTAAGCTTCATGCAGGTGTACATCAAGCGTATAATGACGAATACACGTCTATGTATGTGTTTTTCTGTAAATTCTATAAAATGCTGTGAAGACTTTAGTCCTTCGATCGCCATGACTGTATGTCAGTGTAGCAAGCGAGGCGGTATTTTAGCTGCGTCGTCACGCGAGCCCTCGCCTTGAGACTACGGCGAAATAGACCTCAGTGTAATAAGCTTCGCCTATACACTGATGTAGGTATATATATATCTATACCATTCGCGATACCTTACTGTGACAAAGTGGGTTGCAGTAAGAGATACGCTGCAGTGTCTGTCAAATTTAATTTTAACAGTAACTTTAACAATAATAATAATCATTTATTTGTCAGGAAATTATTCCCATATTAAAACACTAAAAATTACAATTTACACATAATGCAATAACCATGACAATGACATTACAATGGCTATTGAAATTATTATCTGTTGTTACACCAATATGCATAATAAGTTTTGTAACATAATGTTACGGTGCCCTAGCAGGGTTCATGTACGATACAGATATTTAGTTTGTAACACCTTGTAAACGACATGAATGCAACATAAATTAAATAAATAAATAAACGTCATTATTTATCGCTTGAACACGTTTAGGGCGGAACGAGGTCTAATAGGCCTCGTAAATGTAGATAGTCCTTGCGGTAATGCTAAGAAAAACATAATAAATAAATAAAATAATCTTCTCTGCTGTGCAAAGGTCGTAAGTTCGATTTGGTTTGATTTTGGAAAGAGATATTATATATATTAATATCTAATATCATATTAGATATTAAATCAGAATGCAGTGATGTATCTGCTTTAATACGGGGTCACTTTGACCTCGTGCCGCACTCAGCAAAATAACAGCTTTCAGTTTCTAAACGTTGTGGTTTTCGCAAACTGTTTTATTAACGCAATCAAACACGTTAAAGTAGGCCCTCGGAATAAGCCATTTTCTTACAGCATTGAACGAATCGTTCAATATGTAAAGTTGGACCACAATGAGTCGAGGCAATTCTTAGTACAATTTTTTTTTTAATGATCTGATGACAACGGAAAATAGTGTATTGCATCGTAGCTGTGGCGTCCTATAGCTTCTTCTTACCCCGATAAAGGTGTGAGTTTGAAATATCATTATCGTTTCGGCTGAAGAACGTCTACAGCTGAACTAAGGCCTCCCTCAAGTGTCGCCAAAACGATCAGTTCTGTACATCATCTATCGGGATCCCGCGCCCCTTACTAGGTTATTGGTCCATTTTGTTGGGAGGCCTTCCAACGCTGCATCTTCGATTACGCGGTCGCCACTGTAGAACCCTTCGGCTTCATTGACCACCTGTCTGCGAGAAATGTAGCCTACCCACTACCACCTAAGTTTGACGATTCTTCGGGTTCAAACAGTAATTTCCCGAATTTATTATTCTCTTGTTTTATTATAACTCGATACCTTCACGCGTCCCTGAGATAAAGGGTCTTGACAGACAGATAAACGAATGGACAATAAAGTGATCCTATAAGGGTCCCGTTTTTTTTTCCTTTTGAGGTACAGAACCCTGAAAAACAATACACTTCGAAAATGAGACTTTAAAAAATCAAATAACTCTGCAATGCAACGCACCGAAAAGGTATTTGTGATAAGTCCAAATTTATTGTTTAACACATCAATATCTCGCGTGTTTTACGGTAACAGTTTGTGAAGTGGAAACCGTTGTATATACACGTTTATATATACGTGTGTATATACACGGTATGTATATAAGTGTATGTGTTACATAAACTGAGCCGGCGACAGCTAGTCGGAGCCGACCGACCAAAATACGGGCACCTGACGCTCGCTCGCAACCCAGCCAGAGCGAGGACACGGTGACGATGGAATAGCGGGTCTTAAAAACACCCGCTATTCCATCGTCGTTATTAATTTACTGCTGGATCCTTTATTCCCGCAATCTTCTCATATTAAAAAGACATAAAGTAAATATCGGTTGATCTTGTAATGTAGGTTTCACATTTAATTTTCAGGAGTACACTGCGAATTGCAGGTGGTTAGATAACTTTGAGATCTTTGAGAGAGAAATTGTAGAGCGATCAATTGTTCAGGAATAGTGAATAATCAGCTATGCTTAACTTAATAATGAATCCATTAAACTAATATTCTAATGGATTAGTTTATTTGATCTTACCTTTATATTTTTAACTGCTTTCGAAATAAGATTCCGTGCTGTTCCTAGAATCATAGTCATACACAGATTTTGCAGTTGCTTCTCGCAATCCGGTACTCACGTAGAAACTAGGAATTTAAAGTACCTATATCGTCATTTTACTGCCCTTGTCCTATTACTTTGCGTCAGAGCAAGACGTTTTTTTCTTCAGTACCTAACGCTACGCTATCGCTGAAACCATTTTCTTTTTTAGCTCACCGTACATAATCCATACCTCTTGTCTTTAGGATTTCTCTCTCCCAGAAATTGACGCATGTAAGGCTTATAATTAGAGCGAGCTCCGAGCGTCTTTTTCTTCTTTTTTTTATCTGTTTACTGTCTTTTGTCTTGCTCTAATACTATCTGTGAAAACTTGTAATTGGCCTTCCTTCAATATTTTTCAACTATCTGTATCCTAGCTGTAAATTTTCCGAAAATAATAAAATAAGATAAATAAAATAATATATTATCATCTCGGTATCCCGCTCCGCTCATGAGCGTATCCTGAGTCTAATTTCACCACGAGCGCGCACAAAGCCTGCCCGCTGCGGTCGGTCGTCTTACCATCGGGCGCGATTGTACCGCTATACTTATATGTACACTTGTGGACGGTGTTTATCGCGTGTTGACACTGCGTCTGTACCCAGCCAGCGTATCGTTTACGCCGTTTGACCAAAACGATGTGAGCTGAGCATTTGGTCATGCGTACAATAGGAACGGATATATAATTGGTAGTTTCAGGTATTTTTAGTGACGCCCCATCCTGTTGCTAACCTTCGATATAAAAGTTTTTTCTAAGATTTTCGCCGAGCATTTTTTTTTATTCGTTTATCATCATCACCAAACTTGGCGCATTACCCTTTTTTGTTTCAATCCCCATCAGTGGCGTAGTTTTGCCAAAGGGACCTTGTATAATAAAAAAAAGGAGCGCCTTTTTTACCCAATTGCGGCAGAGCCCAAAAGCGATATAGGCCCAACTAGTACCGAATCGTTAAGGCTTCTCATTAATTAGAATTTGATTTTGTGAACAATATTTTACGATTTTGTGCTTCCATAAGTCGGGGTCCCGGAAACCCGGTGGACCCGTATCATTGATAGGGCTGATACAACGGTAGCTACGCCCCTGAGCTAAATATATTACAATAATTAGTTTTGTTTTCTTTTTTTAATGATATAAACTAGTGCTTGACTGCGATCCCAGCACAATGGTAAGCAGTGATGCAATCGTTGATGGTGAAGCTAACAACAAAACAACAACAACAATTGACACATCATCGCTCAAAACTTAAATGAGAAATCATTGAAAAAAGCATGACCAACTAATACAGAATTATAATTGTATTTAAATCGAAAATCACCGAAATTCCGTAAAGGATCAGACTGCGATTTTAATACTTACAAAACATTAAACACAAAGTACACAGAGCTCACCGTGTATTTCTGCGAAATCAGACTCATGTGGAGCTTAAACAGCGCTTTGACGGCTCCTCGCCTAATCCCAGTCGTTGGTGTACGGTCATCAGTGCACAAATACGATGTATTTAGTATTTAGATGTTTGGCTCTTTGACTACGAGAGGAACGCTGGGAGCGGGCGACCTTGCTGACGTGGGCGACTTCAAAGGGAGAATATCGTTTATTATAGATCTGTATTTGTAGTGGTATTATATATCTTAGCTACCTTGTGATAATAGGCGGATTCGCATGGAATATACTTTGTCTTATGAAGCTTAAACCCGTATCGTTATTATCGTTTTTTAGGGTTCTATACCTCAAAAGGAAAAGCGGAACTCTTATAGGATCACTTTGTTGTCCGTCTGTATGCCTGTCAAGACCCTTTATCTCGGGAATGTGTGAATCGAGTTGAAATTAAAACCATATACTCAAGTCTGCGGTCCTTTGTAGCTGTGAAAAAAAACAAACTTCTGAGTTAACGAAAAAAAAGATACGACCGTTTATGTCGCAAAAAACGTATATTTCGATACTCTCAAGGGAATCAAAATTCATAGGGTACTTTCTATTGACCTTGAATCCTGATATTTAAATCTGGAAACTGTAAATTTGTCACAAAACGGTTATGTCACAAAAAAAAACACATTTTTTGCGATTCAGAAAAATCTTCGTAACTCAATTCGGGTATTGAACTGTTTTCATATAAGCTTGTATGGAACCCTCATTGCGCAAGTCGGACTCGCACTTACTAACATTATTTAATTACTTTTTCCGTTCTGGGCGGAGCAAGAGAGCGTTTAGACTTTTACTAACTTATAAAACCATACCTATGTTCCTTTAGTTTCCCTTTGTGTTTTAGGTACCTTTTCAGAAGTCGACTCATGGCCGTAGTAGGCTTCGGCCCCGCAGGGCCCCTATAGTTTTGCTGACATCTCTTTGAAGCGCGCGTGGAACACTACGCGCCGTCAACGATTCGGGCTCTTTTCGGACAGATATCGGTCTGAACGGCGAGCTACCCATATTACTTGTCGTCGGCAAGTCCGCGCCTTCGGCGGCTGGAGCGTGAGTATATCCATTAGCTGGCATTACTGCTTGGCAAAAGGCGATCGCCGCCCATTCCCTCCTGCTCCGGACCATGACCTGAACTAGAGCCCGGGGCGGGAAGTCGCTTGCGTTCCAGTAACTCTTTGAAACAAACCCGAAGACTGTATCCGTATATCTATGAAATATTCTTCAAAATTGGAAATCCTTTCATTCAAAATCCTAAACATCATAGTTCAAGGCTAACTGAGCTCAACCATTAGAGATTCTCGAAAGGCATTAAATCCAATTAGAGCACACAGCTTACATAAGAGGGTTCCGTACAAGAAGTGGTTCTCGTTCCATTATTAAACTGTACTTATGATTACTCGCGTTGTACCCGGATCTGGGAAGAAAAGACGCGGTATTACTGCGTTCACAACTAACTTGGTACGCTTGGGCAGAGCACCGTCGTGTCCTCGTAGGAGCGATCGGCGGCAACGATCTCTCGTACCGGGCCTTCGGCAGTCGCCTCCTTCTGTGAAGCAGTAATGCTAGCAAAGGAGGCGGCCGATCGCGTGAGGCAACCAACCCAATCGCCGCCGGGATTCCGATCCCGATTTCCGGCCACCGTAGGCGCGGGCTTGTGGACGACTGGCAATGGCTAGCCCGCCGTCCGACCATCCGGCGCGCGGTTCGGTACGTATTGTTCGCAAGCAAGCGGTAAGTGTGCTCCATCATTGACCACATCATCACTTATCATTAGGTTAGGTAGAGGTCATGATTTATCAATAATAACAAAAAAATAAACAGAATATAAAAAAGCAGGAATACTTTTAAATAATAGGAAAAATGGCACAATCGACACGAAGAAAGAATATAGGAAATATGACGATTTTTCTTTACAAATCAGTTATATTTGTAGAAAAATCGATTTTTTCTCTAAATGCTTCATCCTATCCATACCTACTATTAATAGATAAGATACATAGTTTTTTTATACTTTCCCCCACACTAGGAATTACTCCTGTATCGTGGGTGCGTTCACAAGACACCCAGACTCGAAGCATTTATCTGTGGGCTATACGAATATTTGTTCCGTGCGGGAATCGAACCCGCGTCATGCAACGCAGCAGTCTATCTCTCAACCACTGCGCCAGCCGTGTCGTCCTACACACACGTACACAGTCAAACATTATTTTTATTTATATTTCTCCGATCATTTTCTAGGATCCATGACACACTCCTACAGTTTCCATGCAGGCGTGAACTAGGTTGAGATGTCTGGTCGCCATGAAGAATCGCGATACGAGTGCCTATTGTACTATACTGGCTTTTTATATTTTAGCATTATTTGTTTTTTAGGTGGGAAAATCATCTTATGACAATTTTGGGCGGAGCGGGAGATAGTGTCAGACTTTTACTGACTAAAAACCTGTTCCTTCGTTGCGTTCGTTCCAGAGTCCCGGCCGGTTTCGTTTTCACACTACCCATGGCCGCAGTAGGCTTCGACCCTGCTGGGCTCCTACGATTTGCTGACATTTCCCTGAGGCACGCGTGGAACAATACGCGCTGTCGACGACTTGGGCTCGGTCCGGACGGTTACCGGAGGACGGCGGGCTACCCATCAGCATTATTAATCACAATCCATGCAAGAATTTTGGTTAATAGCGGACTAGTTGAAATGGAAAATTGAGCAGCACTTCTATTACGTTACTAAAGTTTCACCATACAAACTTTTGATCCCCGTCTCCATGCCCTTAGAATTATGGAAAATCCTTTCTTAGCGCATGCATACGTCATAATATCTGGGTGCTTAATTTCAGCGTAATCGGTGATTTGAGTTGTGAGTTGATGGATCGGTTCGTCAGTAACGCCCGCGCCTTTTCTGTGTAGTAAATCACACTTTCGCTACTTAATTCTCAATCCAATATGCTTATAAAATGCGTCTACTCAACTACTCTACCTGTACAAACTCAACTGTACAGGTAAACCTGTCAGGTATACCCTAACGTGTATGGCAACCTTTAGAAAGGAAGTTATAGTGAGAACATTATAAGGGTGATTAAGTTAAGAAGTCAGAAAGACTTGCAACAAGTCCGTCGATGCAACAGTTA
This sequence comes from Mythimna vitellina, assembly GCA_949316375.1. Lineage (NCBI taxonomy): Eukaryota > Metazoa > Arthropoda > Insecta > Lepidoptera > Noctuidae > Mythimna > Mythimna vitellina. The sequence continues at coordinate 5,697,689 of OX438703.1, read as the reverse complement.
GTTGAACTAGCTCGAAGCCTCTTAAAGTTTAGGTAGCTTCAAGTTTTTAGAGTAAGAAAGAATCGACTGGCGGGTGTTACATGTTATCTTTTTTTGTGTTGGGAAATAACTGCTCCCGCTCTGGGTGGAGTGAGAGGGCGCTTCATATTTTTGCTAACTAAAACTTACCTGTTGGTCTTTGCGTTCCAGGACCACGGTATCCCTTTCAGAAATTCCTCCGTGGCGGTACTAGTCACTGGGCATTGGCCCCACTGAGCTTCTATGGTTTCGCTGACATTCTCGGTCCTTCCCGGATGACCGGAAGGGGAGCTATTCATTGCTCGTCATCCGCAACCCTTCGCCTGCGGGTAGCCGGGGTTTACCCTCTCTCGACACCCGGGGCATCTCTTGTGAAAGCGGCTTGGGCGGGAAGATATCCATTCCCTCACAGTTGTGGCCGCTAGTATTACTAATTCGCAGAAGGAGGCGACCGGTTCCCATTTTTGTGAACTAGGGCCGGGTGCGAGAGGTCACCAGGCCCGGCCAATCGCCTCCTATACAACACAACACGGCTGTGCTCCGCCCAAGTGGGGCACACTTCCATCGTATGCTCCAGTGTGTCCTTCAGGCAACGTAAAGGGCTACCGAAGAAGCCAGTAAAAGTCTGACACTCCTCTCGTTCGACCCAGAGAGAAAGTGAGGAAATTGTTTGATGATTTTTCATTTAAAAAAAGGTATATCTCTGAAATATGTATGTAGGTATATCAAGCCAAAGTACATAATCACATTCTGGATTATTGTTCGTTATAAGCTTGTAGCTACTAAACGCTAAAGAACCTCTAACTTCACGAAAACTATAAAGCTCAACCTGGGAAACGCAATATGCAATATAGTCTATTATTTTGCACACTGCATTTATTTTTCATTCGAATGAAAAAGCATCATGAAACATAAAGGTTAAATAGCTACGTACAGTCGACAAAATAATTTGGATAGCAAGTAAAAGTCAATTTATTTTTCAACGTTTAATACTTGGAGTTTCATTTGTACACAAGAGATGTTAACGAAGTTTGATTTTGATTCCAAAAGGATTTTTTTTTAATTTGAAAATCATCCTACGACTTGCCTCCTTCGCTAGCATTATTTTTTCTCAGGTGGCAACCGAATGCCATTCCTCCTCGCTCCGGACCATGGCCTGTACGGCCGCACGAATCAGGTGCTGGAACCTCCTGAACTTGCCATGTCCAGTGAAGACCTGCTTCATACGGTAGTTGAGGACAACATGACGACTCTCCAGCCACTCCTCAAAGAGGGAACTTGTCGCCATGATTATGCATTCCCATTCCGAAAGGAAACTTGGAACTTCCGATTGTTTTTGCACTTTCGATTACGATTTCAGTTCCGATACATAATCGGAACTTATATTGGAGGTACAATCAAATGTACACTTTCAAAGACGGACACTTTTAGGGATGAGTTACGAGTACATCTGGACGCACAATATCGCACTTGCCTATTCCATCTCTTTTTGTCACTTAGAACCGTCATTTACTAGAACGAGAAAGAAAGCGTAATGCCAACCACCTGGTCGTTTCCACCGCCGCGTTTGATCGCACTCCCGCGGTTTTTTTCGCTGAAAGTATGATTTGGAGAAGTGTCCGGAGTAAAAAAGACGATTCAAAAGACAATTTCGTCGGACACATCTATAAGTTTTGTTAGGCTGCAAGGTGTGGCCCTAGAAAGCAAAGGGCAACTAAAGGACAGCGGGAGATTTCATGTAATGATTTCCCACCTCAAAATAAAAAGAAATACCTTTAGTTGACTGTACTTTTTAGTGACCATGGTGCACGCTATTACGTCATACCTACTTCCATTATATCCATACTGCGGTAATATGAACTCGTGGCATATCCTTTGACCTATATGAGCAATAAATGCGAAAAGGCCATAGGATAAGATACAACATAAAAAGTGGTTTCAGCTTTTCCGAATAACTTCGACAGAAAACGCACAAAGTACACAGAAAGCGTCTAGTGGATCAGCTAGTGAGTAAGTAGCATAACAGAAAAGAAAGAACAAAAGAAAAAAGAAAGAAAGGTAAGGAAAGAAAATAAAAAAGAAAAGAAATAAAAGAAAGAAAATAAAGAAAAGCAATAAAAAAAGGAAAAGAAAGAAAATAAATAATGAAAAGAAAGAAAAGAAAGATGCAATGAACAAAAATGTAGACGCTAAAACAGATAATGTAAACTCGTTATGCGACTCGGGAAGCACCAAGCTCGCATTGTACCCTGTTTTGGAGCTGCTAGATTGTGCGAAAGAGTTACCCGGGATTGCAAAGGGCAACTGAAGGCACACAGACAGGGTTCATCAGTCAGTAAAAGTCTGACTGGTCATCATCAAATAATTTCTCGCGCTCCATCCAAAGCGGGTATAGTGCGGGCATTTTGATACACGTGGAGAAAGTTTGTCGTGGCAGGGACCTACGTTTTCACGTAGGTCCCGAAACGACATTTTTCAATGACGCGCGACTCGTAGGTTCACTTAGCGTCCAGCCTGATAAGATAAATACAATAAATTTTGGCAGGGGTGAGCTCGTGCACTTTTCCGCGCTAGTGTGGAAAACAGTAAATTGCGTGATTAAAAGCTGTAGCGATAAAAGCGGATTGTCGAGTAAGTATATTGAATAAAAAATATATGAAAAAGTTATTTGATAATCACCTCAAGAAAAAAAGATTTTAATACGTTCAGTAGTTTTTGCTACCAGTTGCGCGAATTCTGAACTGTTTTGAGCTGTATCTTGTAGTTTCGTGTGTCATAAACTCACGTACTACAGCTTGACTAGCTCACCTAGGACGTAGGTTGAGTGTGTCGTATAATAGCGTAATGTGACGTCACTATACGCTATACAGCGAACATGGCGAACACATGTGCTAGCATTACTTCCATTTCATTTCCTCTAAAGAATATAGTATAAGAGTATCGCTATCTTTACGCTGTGTTGTGGTTTATTTTAATTTATTTTTCTTATATAAAGAGTGCAGGCTACTGCGGCCCTAAAACGCAAAGGGCAACTAGAGAATGGAATATAGTCAGTGAAAGTCTGACACTTCTTGTCGTTCCACCCACAAAAAAGGTTCGAGGTGGTTTGGGGAAAAATACCTAGAACAATTTAGGGAAGGCCTTCAAAAATACAAAATTCAAATGTTTTTATTTTACATAGGCCTACATTACATTGACACTTATAAAACGTCAGAAGCTAGGGCACGGTTCCAAATTGGTCGTTTCCTATGGAAAAGAACCGGCAAGAAACTCCATGGTTACTCTTTTAAAAAAAAAAAAATTCTTCTTACAATATTTCCATATTACAGTATTAGTAGATATGTAAGGACAGTGTAGACCAGTCAATATTATACTCAAAAATAAAAATAATCGTAATAAAAAGTGAGTGTAATAGGAAGCATAAGGAACACCGGCCTCATCGAGTTTAAAAGGACGAAAAAAATAAATGTAAAAGTGTTTTTTAAACCTATTTGCTAAATAAATATCGTTTATCGAAGTAATCTAAGAATTTGCGGAGTCTACAGTGTTCTCACATTCACATTATAAAAAAGAGGCTATAAAAAAAGTAATGTAAAAGCTATGTGATAGAAGAAAAAAGCAGTATATATTAAAATAAAGGTGGAGCAGTTAATAGACACATTTATGATTATGAGTTACCAGATGCTGTCCCATGTGCAGAAGTAGTCATTGCCAAACAAGCGTGTCTTCGACATAGTCTTTAACCTTGTAATATGCTTTTTTGGGTTAAGACACGCTTAATTAATATGGGCTTTGAACTTTCCCTCGCTAAGTTCAGTCACCGCCTTTGTCAGCTTGTTTTACAAGCGTATGCTGTTGAAAAAAAAAAATTACTTGCTGGTCTTAGCTAATCTCAGTTCAGGTTTACTACGCGTATTTATGTTATGAAAATCGTTTCTAATTTTGAAGAGTCATAGGTTTTTACAAACATAAAAAATACTTTCTATGATGTAAAGAAAAGGCAGAGTCAGTATATCGATTTCTTTGAATTTATTTCTGAGCGATTCGCGCGGACCGATTTTATAAATAGCCCGGATTGCTCTCTTTTGCTATATGAAAATTGAGTCTACATCAGCTGCAGATCCCCACAGTAAAATTCCATGAGATATATACTGTGGAAATAAGCATTGTAAATTAACCTAGCTGTGGCTATATTTGTCAATTGCCTTATTTTTCTTACTGCATAAGCCGCTTAGCTTAATCTACCTGTAAGACTTTTAATATAAGTGTAGCGACATTTATGGCGTTACTTAAGAACTAATCCTGCATCGTGCAATCAAAGTTCTCCACGCGATTAGAACATATAGAACAGCCCGAAATCATCTATCAGGCAGTTGCCCACCAGACATGACACCCGTCTGGTCGGAGGATCCTCCCTTTTCAACGGAGGTATATGGGACTTTGACTCTCTGTTCCGCATACCTCCAAATGACACCTCCACTGCAGTTATGGAACAGTTAACCTATACTTTAACTAGCTTCTGCCAGCAGCTTTGCCTGCGTGAAAGTAGGTTCCTCCATACAAACTTTGGACTCCCGTTTCATCTCTTTATAGGGTGAATTTTGGCAAATACTCTCGTAGTGCTCGCCTACGTCATAAGAGGAAACTTTGTGCAAAATTTCAGGTTCCTAGTACTGGAGTTTCGGCTGTGCGTTGATATGTTAGTCAGTCGGTTTCTCCTTTTATATACCACATTAGTTTCAGTATAAGTGAAACCTGAAACATGTTTTTAGTAATTTTATGTAAAGAATCTATGTACAAATTTCATAAATATATCATGAAAAATCACAAAGCTTGTTACGTTACCTGGTTTTCCGCACAAATACATGGTTACCAGGTTACCAGGCCATCTGGGCAACTGAAGGGTAGTTTTGCTCCAGCACCCAGCTGTGCGCAGCTGTGCTGTGTGTGTGCTGTGTGTGCAGCTGTGCTGTGTGTGTGTGTGGGCTTGATGCCTGCTATGACCTGCCGTAACCTGTGTTGTACTTAGTGTCGGTAATGTCGAACTTGACCTTTCTTTGAATATTTTTAGGAAAAATATAACATTGTGTAAAAATTATTAGAATCGATTAAGTAACTGATTCTAAACAAAGTATATTCAAGTTTCGCATATACTAAAAATAATGTTGTATACGGATGACAAACAAAATCGACATTAGGATCCTTGACAATTTCGTACAAAATCTTTGTCGTTACAAAAAATCCTTCAGAATGTCCTTCGTGAGAAAAATCTTCCGCCGTTACATCGTAATTAGCTAAAATGGTGACATACTGTGGGCACGTGTAATGCTGTTGACCGTCGCTTAATCTTGAAGAATGCTAAAATATTATTGTTGTTTTCTAAGTAGCTCGTCTGGGGAAGAAACGTACCATTCTATCACGACTATACCACAAAGGCAGACGTGTAACTTGTCCTATATTACTTAGGCCACCGCAACAGGATTTTTTCTTCCATTCTGTCCTGTCACCTGTCACGCTGTCACTAACTCCCTTTTCTGTCATACGAGTATCACTCCTCACACGATCCATCCATCTTTTCTTTGGCCTCACTCTCCCTCTGCACCCATCCACATGCATACTCATAACACTTTTAGTAACATGCGTTTCCTCTTCACGTGATGACAAGACATGACAAAAAAATTGTCTTAGACCACACACATAACACTAGTTATTTATTTACTTTATAGACATGTGTTTTGACTTAAAACGTGAACAAAATCAATATGAAATATAATTAAACGGCAGTCATACACTCATCTCACAACACTCCAGACAAAAAGCGCTGTGAGCTCATCGCATTATGCGTGAGGCCGCAGCTTTATGCTGAGCGCTCGGCCGTTTTGCGCGGATGTGACGCACATCTAGGTAAGATCAATTGATTATGTTTGTTATCTAGTTTTAAGATTGCGTCATTTCGCACTAATAAACTATTTTTCTTTCTTTCTTTCTTTCTAAACAAACAAGATCTTATTCCACTCATCCGCAACCAGATTTGGCACCTAAGAGAGAGTGTTGAGCGCAGAGATTGCGTGAGTTACAGGAGAATGGACTTGGGCGATGGTTCGACTACTAGATTCGGGGAACAGTCTGAACTAATCTGTTTTTTGTATAATTGAATTGAACAATTGTTTATTATTATTTATTTATTATTTATTTTACTATTTATGTACACACAAAAACAGAAAAAGATAATACAAAGTAGACAAGAGTACAAAGATACTGCTTGTTTTCAAAGAAATTTCTTCCAGCAGACTTGCGAAACGAGAAATCAAAAGAAATGTAGACAATAGTGTGTAGGGAGCAAGAGAAGAAGAATTGTATTGAATAATTGAATTTAAAAATGCAGTGAATTGCATTAATTTAATTGAATTAACAAAAATAATTGAAAATATTAATGGAGGACCCCTGGCATAACACAAGTTTGATTTTAGCTTGAGTAACCACCACTGATTTTTTTTCTAAATTAAACACCAAAGACAATTACTTTATTACCCCCATCGTAAACATTTTTAACTCGGCTCAGACAGAAAAGTATGGATGGAGTCCATAAGCGGCTATTTTGAACTACATAAACTTCTGCAGTTTACACGGTGGCCTGTGACTTATGCAAAACGGCGGATATTCATCAACGTACTGTTTAATGTGACGTGATTTTTCATGTCCGCGCGTCGGATCCACGGCGCGATGCCTCACTGGATCCTGACAGGATTTAAAGTGCGCCTATTTGCGATACTTTTTCCGTTATAATCGAGTTTGGAGAGATTTCCGCAGTTTTCAGTAGCCCTTAGCCATTCAATATTCTACTAAACGGCCGGAGTTCATTGCACTTGTGTTTTTCAATTTGGTTATAGCAGCTGAGTCAAATCTTTTAAGTTATATAACCTTAGTTTCCTATTAGTCCCAGTAGTCATCCATCGCAACCAGTCTCAGCTTCACACTTCAACTCACTCCATGTCAATCCAATGGCCATCGCTTCTGCCATCACGGTTAATTCGAATAACGTTAACAACTTTTCGAAACAAAAAAAAATCCTAATACATTTGGCGAAGATATCTTTGATCAAGATACAAAAAAAAAATTCAGATGACTTGAGAACTTCCTCCTTTTTTGGAAGTCGATTAAAAAAAAATAGTATTTTCTGCCCGTGTAGCATTCTTTACCTCTTTTGGTAATAGTTAATGTTTTTGTGCCGTTCATTATTGCCATTCCGTCTAAATCCAAATCAGTAATACCGTAACCCAGCTCCAGTGCACAAGACAGGCGTTTTTCAAAACTTGTGGGTGGTTTATTCTGAACAAGAAACCTGTCTCTTGTGATCCCTTGTAAAATGTCTGAATCATCTTTAGAGGCACGTTAACCTGCTCTTTGTACTGACTTGTGTTCAAGACTTAAGTCCTAAGGGGTCGCGTTAATCGGGGTCATCTTAACAGTTTAGATGGCTTTGGTAATTCATAAGCGAATCCAATAGTAAGCTATCAAGAGCAGCCACATCCTTACTCTAGTCCGAACTTTTTTCTCTTCTAATTTTCTGTAACTTGGCAATCTGTGTAAACACATAATGGACCATTCATTTATCGTTTCATGAGCTTTGGCATTTCCGAAGGAAACTGCATCAAGCTTGCCTAAGTGGTGGGGTCTCCAAAGCGGTCTACTTAAGGCCGTTTTTGTCTTTTTAGACTAGAGTATTGAGCGCTTCCCGTGCCTTCAAGCCTTGATGCAAGTAAGTTTATATGATTTATCAGTCTAGTCTGATACTTTTTACTATAGGCCAGATGCTAGTGCAGAGAGCAAACTGATAAAAAAACTTGCACAAAAAAATACACCTCCTTCCAATGCTCTTTCAACATCCATCATAAGAAAAATGATCAAATTCTACAGCACCTGGCGCATTCTTCTTTGAAGGCGAGCCAAGAAGTTTATTCGTCCGCTAAGAAACGGCGAATGTTCCCAGCTCAGTATTCAGTATTGTGCCGTTCCCGAACGCCGTCGTTATATCTAAAGCTGGTAATGACGTTATTCAGAGGAGACCACACGAAAATGATTCGAAGAAGTACCATTCAATTCTATTCCGACTTTTTCTTCCAACTTTCATGAAGCGGTCAGTTTAGTTTGCAGTTCCTCGACGAACTAACTCGCTCTTTTAGTATATCAGCTCATGTCTCGAACCAGAGAAAGACTAATTGTTAGTTCATATTGCTGTCCACAGACTAAACAACAACTCGAATGATGAGAAGCCCAGGGGCGCCAGCTTTTAGAAAACGTTATGGGTGCTCATACTCATTTATTGACTCAAAAAAGTGGCGAAGTGTGAGAAAAGAAATACACACTGATCGACCGACAAATAAATAAATGTCCTACAAATATACTGCGTACTTAATTACTAATTATGTTTAATAAAAATATAAAATGAAACCATTATATAAAAATGACACTAATTTTTATTATCAAGAAATATTATAGGTGATTACTGATCTGTTTCTTGATGTCCATTCTCAGGGGTGCTCGGCACCCACTGGTTATTTCTCATGGGTGCTTGAGCCCCCGAGCACCCACGGAGTGATTAATGAACGCCACACACGATCCAGTTTGCCATCAAATTCGCAATACGTATAAATACAAATAAGTCGGTCATATCTGAATGAACTAAAGAATGATGATGGTTCTGTCTGGGATCTAGTTCGCGTAGTTCACTAGTGGGAACGCTCTAATGACCTAAGTTCGTTCGCGAACTACACAAGTCATCATCATCATATTCACCTTCAAAGGTGGTAGATACCACCTAGACGACAAATGAGATCATTTGTCGTCTTCTTTACTGTCTTTGCGGAGCTGAGAAGCGTGGTTAAATAATAACAGCAGCATGGGTCGATCTTAAAGGGTAAGCTACGCTAACCGAGGTTGGTCTTTGGATGGGTGATTTTTAACATACCGAGATTCCTCCGTGCCTCGGAAAGCACGTTAAGCCGTTGGTCCCGTTGGCTGTTATTGGAATGTTTTTAATTTATTTATGCGAACAGTTAAGGGGGTGAAATTACCTGGTGAAGTCTGTTTCTCGATAACTACAACATAGGTGTCTTTAAGTCAAAAGTGAAAAGGTTACTTCTAGGAAAGCGTGCTTCAACTTCGAGCACATCATCGCTTACCATCAGGTTTTTTTTAAGGTGTGAAATCATTGAATGACTTCTCTGGCTCTAGTGCGGAGCGTGAGGGCGTGTCGAACTTTTACTGACTAAAACCACACCTATGTTTCTTCAGCTGTCCTTCCGTTTTAGGATCACAGGTTTCTATTTCAAAAGTCGACCCATGGCACCAGTAGGCCTCAGCCCTGCTGGGCCTCCGGTTTTTCTGACATCCCTTTGAGGCGTGTGTGGAACACTGCGCGCCGTGACGCCGTCTATAACTTGAGCTCGGTCTTGGTTACCAGATGGCCAGATGGCGAGCTGCCCATTGTTCGTCGTCCGCAAGCCCACAATCGCTTACCATCAAGTTAGATAGTGGTCAAGCGTGATTTTATTAATGACAATAAAAAAATAAAATGTGAACCTTCTCTAAGTCCCTTGTTGGTGTATGCGGGCGGTATCGCCGCACTAGCTCCTGTTCAGCAGTGGTCGTTTGAGATCGCGCGTTTACGAGTTCGTCCGGGCGATGCGCTCGCTTTATTGTGCTGACTGTACTCCGTGACGTCATGGATACGGTCGCTATCGTTGCGACCTCGATACGAATGGTGCTGGCTGCTGGCCTTCTATGAGAATTAGTGAAGTGGGGTCGTCATTTTGGGGTGGTCATTTCGGTTTCGTTTCTCTAAGTGAATAATTTTTGTTTGTTTGTGTATTGTTAAAATTAGCAAGTATGGAATGAATTTAATGACTTTAAAAGACGAGACTCTTCATAAAATTGTGTCTTCTATTTTAATATTATAATTTAAAATGATTGTCAATTTTTCAGACTGTAGTGTCTCACTGCTGGCCAAAAGCCTTCCTCCATTGTTACGGGCTCTACTCAACTTCCTGCCAATTCCCAAGGAATATATCGTAACTCATTTCGCCATCTTCTCCGTGGTCTACCACAACCTCGTCTCACGTATTTGTCTTAAGTGGAACTGAGCTGGACTTTTCTGTCGCATGCCGAACGAGCGGTAGGCTCGTAATCTATATATATAAAAGGAGAAACTGACTGACTGATATATCACCGCATTATCGAAACTACTGGGACAAAGAGAGCATTTTTCAAAATTTACCCCTAAGTGGATGAAAGGGGGGTTTAAAGTTTGTATGGAGAAACCTACTCTCACGCGAGTAAAGTTGCTGGCAGAAGCTAGTATAGGTACAAAATTGGTATCCTGAAATCGCATGACGGGATCGCGACAGTCTACGAAGCAGATCAAAGGACGACTCAGATGTCTTACGTAGAAATTGGCAAGAACTGACCCAGAGCCGGAAAAATGAAAGAAATAGAGGGAAGACTTTGCTCAGCAATTATAGTACAGATAGAAAAATAATAATAATAATAAACGTTCTTACTCTTAATTTTTGCAAAAACAAAGACAGTAGAAAACCTACTCAGATTTTTCCTGTTGCTGAAACTTTTGTGCCGGGCCTAACAGACCAACAAGATAATAATTTAAGAATTCTTCTTCTTAATGTGTCGATGGCAAAAATAGTTTTTTTTAGGGTTCCGTACCCCAAAAGGAAAACCGGAACCCTTATAGGATCACTTTGTTGTCCTTCCGACTTCCTGTCTGTGTCTGTCAAGACCCTTTATCTCGGGAACGCGTGAAGGTATCGAGTTGAAATTAAAATCACATAGCCAAGTCTACGGTCCTTTGAAGCTGTGAAAAAATCGAACGTCTAAGTTAACGAAAAAAAAAAGATACGGCCGTTTATGTCGCAAAAGGCACTCCCAAGAAAATCAAAATTCATAAGGTACTTCCCGTTGACCCATAATCCTGATATGATATTTGCTAGTATAGGAATAAATCTGAAAACCATACATTTTTCGTTAGGTCACAAAAAAAAATTGTTTTTCGGAAAAATCTTCGAAACTCCATTCGGGAATTGAATTATTTACATAGGTAAGTTTGTACGGAACCCTCAGTGCGCGAGTTCGGTTCACACTTTTCCAGTTTTTTTTTTCAATAAATTCCACCCACCTTTTTTTACCTGGCCCAGTATTCAGCCACCAAAATGGCGTCCGTTGAAATTGTTATTAGATCCCTATGTGTAACTGGGCACATGGTACAAGATGGAAGGTGGGACATGGACTGCAGAGAGACGCCACACAAACATTGATAATCGGAATCTTCCGAGAATCCCCACCTATGGAGATTGTCCTATTTGTGTGCGGGGTCTGGTTAAAGTTTTACATGGTTGGCCATGGCAATTCATGTCCAGGAGAGAGGCTCTCCCGGCTCGATGAAATCATCAGGAAGTTTAAGGAACAAATTTAATCACTCCAATGTCCAAAGCAATAACCTCTGAGACAAGTAAACTCTATCACACGTAATACAGCAGTGAGCAGGTGAGGCTAGCTCCACTGTTTACGAGCACGGAGCTAACGAGTCCACTCATGATAATAAACTAGTCGTAAATATAGTCATCCATGACGGGGATAAAGTCATCCATAGGGGGAAGACGGTCATCCACTCGTTGGAATCATTCCTTGGATGATAGTTTTAGTCGCGAAATATGTATTGTCAACAAACATTAAAAAACTTCACTTTTCACTGATGCAGAGGCCAAAGAAAAGAGCTAAGTGTAGAAATGTCAGCCCCTAGCCAAGTTACAATGTTTTCGTTCGCGCCGAACGCCTCGAGTTGGCCATGCCTCCGATTCCTTTGTTCTGACCACGTGATTGAGCATTGAGATGACGTCAGAACAAAGGAATCGGAGGCGTGGCCTACTCGAGGCGTTCGGCGCGAACGATACGATTGTAACTTGGCTAGGGGGGCAAATATTTTAAAAGACAGTTCCAGAGTATCGATGGTTGACACAAAGGAATTTTGAAATTCAAAAATGGTTGAAAGGAAGTTGAAAGTTGGTGTGGAAAACAGTTTTCGCACATGGTAATCCTTAATTATAAGGATTACCATTCAGACATACCTCTTCACAATCATTTAGTCCTAGAGAAAAACCGAAATTTACTAGTTCTATAAACTTTTACCAGGAAAGAAGCAATACACTAGTTACACCTGCTTATTAGCAGAGGGTTTAAAGTTAAGAAAGAAACACAACCCTACAGTCAAGCTCAACAGAGGTCAATCCGGCATCAATTTTTGATGAAACTGCTCATAGTAATAGCTTCGAGCCTGAGGTCTATTTTGTGAGCAATATAATAAATTGTGTGAAACAGTTAGTGTAAAAGTGATGTCGTAAGTCTGTTAGGGTGTGTATCGAGGGGTGAAACGAAAGATTTGAGTGTTCGGAACAATAAGCACGTGTACGGGAGATGGTTTGGAAAATTGATTTGTTTAAAAGCTGTATAAATATTGGTTGACGAGGTTTTTCTCGCGACTTTGTTCTTCGCATGGCTTACCCCTAAAAAAAGCGATATTGTAGCTTTATTAGTTTTTGTCTGTAGTTAATGTTTTTGCATCGAAACATACAACTTAACGTCTTTCGAATAAATAGATCTTTAGCTATGAAATGGTCGTTAAATGAAACTGTGCACATTGAACTTTGATATCTTCAGATTGACTTATAGTCCAGTGCCTGGGGATTTTTACCGAGCACTTTTTTATTGTGGATGAAATTTAAAAAAAAAAAACTGTGTAGCTACTAATATGTAGAAAGAAGTTTAAGTGCCTATATTAAATAGTGATATTGGTCTTGAAAAAAAAAAATTAGGATTACAATAGTTCAATTGGTATCTCAGGACCAGAGTAACCATGGAGTTTTTTGCCGGTTCTTCTCCTTTTGCGTTTGACTTTATTGGAATCCTCATTTTAGTGTTCCGTATCTCAAAAGGAAAAAACGGAACCCTTTGTTTTTCGTCTATCTGTCTGTAAAAACTATTTGTCTCAGGAACGCGTGGAGGTATCGATTTGAAATTAAAATCATATAATCAAATCTGCGGTCCTTTGAAGCTGTGAAAAATAAAACTACTAACTTATCGAAAAAAAAAGATACGGCAGTTTATGTCGCAAAAAATGTGTATTTCGACACTCTCAAGGGAATCAAAATTCATGTTCCCGTTGACCCAAAATCCTGAAATTTGGCATAAAGCAAGGTCTTTTAGCACAGGTATAGAAATCTGAAAACAGTAAAGTTGTTGTAACATCACAAAAAAAATATTGAGAATCGGAAAAATCTTCGAGACTCCATTCGGGTATTGAACTAATTTAATTACATAAGGTAAGTTTGAACGGAACCCTCAGTGCGCGAGTCCAACTCGCACTTGCACAGTTTTTTTTTTCATAATTAAGATCACGTTTTTAATAGGCAAACTTTTTTCAATACACTTTACTCGAAAACCCGCATCTCACCGCTTTTAGGCACGAAATAGACCGTTTTCCGCACTAGTGCAGAAAAGTGCGCGTGCTCTCCCCTGCCATAATGTTATTACATTTATCGTACCAGGCTGGGCGTGTGTCGACCCCCTACGAGTCACCGGTCAACTCCCGTTTATTCATTTCTTTGTAAGTGTATTGAAAAAAGTCGTTGATACACGTGCTAATTTATCACTGCAGCCCAAGGCTCCATAACACTCTTGCCAACGACTGATGCGAATTCCGCCTCGGTCGCAATGACAAACTTTCTGCACTTTTATGTGTAAAAAATGTACTATGTCTACATATTATTAGCTACACATAATATTTTCTTTTTAAATTTCCACAATAAAAAAAGTCCTACGTTTTGATGATTTTAACGCCTCAGGCTCTGGACTATTCAGATAAGTAAACTTTATACTCTAGGTATGTTTTTTCAATTTATTATTGTGACGTCATTTGGACTATTTCTAAATTGGTGCAACACTTATTTCGCTTAACTAGAGATTTGACGACTGATGAAACATTCAGGTCATAGTTAGTTGGTGCAACTCATTCTAAGTATCTTGCTAAGCTGTGTTGAACGACACCGTTCGCGTCAAACTTTTAATTTTGCGCAGGTAAAAAGCGCCTTCATTATTTACTAAAGTCTAAGGTTTCTTTCAGAAGCAATTTTTTAACCAGAAATCAAACCTCTACATCACCACACGCTTTTGAAACATCCAAACCTTCAAGAAAATCAAACGTGAAGTTATGTTATCTATCTTCTATTTACTTATATGTATATGTTACCGGCAATCTGTATAATTCCGGTATTCTTTACAATACCTAGGCAATGTATAGAATACCTGGGGCGTTCAGGCAATGTATGAAATATTATGAATATTATTTTACATACGTTACCTAGATAATGTACACAATTCCTAGGGATTTGAAAGAGTATCTGTTGGTCCACTGGCAATGTGCATAATAGTCAGATTTTGGTCTATATTCATCAATTTTACAAGTTCAAGTTGAAAGATGTTCTATTACTTAAAATCAATGTTTTAAAAGGCTAAGGCGGGACGGATCGAAAGGGAGTCCCCGCTTTGGCCTTCCGGAAATAAGAGCCTTACATTATACCTCGCGGACAGAAATTGGTTCTGAATACTTAAACAATAAAATTAACGTGAAATAAAACAATTCTTCTGACTATATGTGACCTAATGTAATTTTATTACAAGTACTTAGTCTTCTAACCTAACCTGTCCGTGTCAGAATGCTCTAAAATTACGTCACCTCCTTCCCTGTTCTCGTCTTTTACACACATTACTGGCTGCTCATTCGGTATTATATAGAATACCTAGGCAAAGTATAAAATAAAAAATATTTCATACATTACCTTCACGTTTTAGGTATTCTATACATTGCCTAGGTATTGTATAGAATGCCGGATTATACAGATTGCCGGTAACATATATAAAAGGAGAAACTGATTATCATAACAAAGTATAGCCAAAAAAAAACTATTGAGACAAGGAACGTGAAATTTTGCACAAGGCATTTTATGATGTAGGCGGGCACTAAGAAAGAGTTTTTGAAAATTCAACTTTTTAGGGGGTGAAAAGGGGTAAATTTGTTTGTATGCAAAATTTTATTCCTTGGGCCCATTTACTTGAAACTTTGCTTAAATAGTAACCCAAGTAAATAAAAAAGGTTTAATTATTCGTTTTTCAGAACTATCCTATAAAACGATTTAGGGAGTGTTAAAAGAATTTTATTCCTTGGGTTATTAAGACTTGGACAAATCCTAATCAAAATGAATAATTTAAGGCTGTCATTATTAGTTTTTCAAAACTACCCTTAAAATACAGTTTGATTAGGGCCGCGTTCACATTATGTCGTAACGGTTAATTTATCGTCGAGCGACTATCGTCTCTAGCTGTTCCCATTATAACAACTGGTTATCATGGCCACGAAGTTAGTCGCAACAACGACACTTGATTTACCGTTTCGGTTTGGTCTTGACAATTTTTTATTGCTTTACGAATCGATAGTACCTGAAAAAAATGTCGTAGACGATAGTTAATCGTGTCGTCCCATATGTGTTCAATTCCTTTTAAATATATAAGTCACGACACTCACTACTACACGATTATCGTCATGACAAAGTGGGAACGCGGCCTTAGTTTTTATGAAAAAATTCTCGCGAACGAAGTCGCTGGGAAAGGGCCAGTGAGGTTATAAATTAGTGAGGGAAGTACATAACTTCTTGAAAACCTGTACACCTACACTCTCCACACTTCAAATACGCTCAAGTTTTTACCCCCCAGAAACAAGTCCCAGTCACCGAAACTTCTGTACTTTTACTAATAACGTGCGCTTACTCGTGCGATACATATCGGGGGGTGAAATTTTTTCCACGTGGGGGTGTAACGGGTGCCGGATCTCGCTCTTTTGCGTTTTCTTCCCGGAGCGATGCAAATCCCCCGGCGCGCCGTGTGCCCGTCGAATGGGAATCGGGCATTTTCGCTAATGCCTGCTGCGCTGTTTAAGATATCGGGTGATGGAAGTGTGAGCCAACTTATGTACGTTGGGGAGATAAGTTCGTTATGTAAGTTTGTGTAAGAAGATGAAGGTATTTTATTTAGTGTTGTAGGTAATATATATAGTTGATTTTATACCTATGTTAGTGTGAAACGAGGTTGCGATTTTATTTTTATTTTTATTGTTTGTAAGGAACACCAACGACATATTTACAAGAGATTTTACATTTAGGTAATTGTATAGATGTTTAATTCTGTGCAAAATATGTCATTTACCGATGTCTCCATTATTTTAAAAACATTTGCAAGTAACTCAATTGTCACGAGACCGTTAAACAGCATAACAGGCGTTTCAACACATTCTTTGTCCAAAACAAAATTACACCCTCCAACACGTTTCTCGCAACCCACGATTACACAACAAGTTTCAAAGCAGCGGGCCTCCTTGTGTGACGTCACCATGTTTACGGCGCGCCGCCACGTGTTCCCGGGCACGTTGCGCCATTACCGGGCAACGGCGAGCTCGTAAATCAATATCGACGGACCCTTATTAATTAGTGCGTTCGCGGATCCTCGTGGCTACCTCCCCTCCCGACCTCCCCCGACCCCCCACTCTCCACGTCTTCCGGCTGCGATGAGAGTTTTTAATTATCCCAACGGGAGCACCCGGCCGTGTTGACACCTTGCTCCGGCCTGATGAGACTTAATAAACTCCACGATGGGCCCTTTGACGACACTTACTTTCGGTGCGATCCTGTGAGATTAAGTCTGTATACTATAGGTAGCTGTAGATGACGATGCGCTCAATAGTATCTGCAGCATGATCGTGATGGACCACTGCGAGGGACACTCCGTCCCATTGTTATTGAACACATCAAGATCATTGAAAATGTTAGCCACCGTTACAATAGCAGCTTACGGATCCTTCAAGTAATCCTATGTTCTGTTCACTTTGGTCCGATTGCTCGTAAAATCCGATGTCCAGTCATACCGAGGTTATATCTATGCGGCGAACCGCAGTGTTCCATCGCAACACTAGTAGAGATGGCCCATAGCAACAGCGGAGAATGTAGGTTAAATCCGTGAGTCTTGGAAATAGAATGCTGATTTCCTGCAGGAAGCGATAGAGAAAGAAAAGTCTCGGGGTAGTTGTATGTGTATCTATGTGGCTGCGTCATCAAGAAAAGATTATCGGCCGATGTTGTAAATCGGAGGCTGAGCACGGAGCCCGGAAGGCGGAGCGCAGTCCCCGCGGGCGACGGCGGCGTCCGGCGCGCCGTCAATTAGACGGGGAGGGGCCCGGTTGGGGGGAGTGGGGGGACAGCAGGGGGGCACGCGAGACGCCGCGCTGCCCAGATACGTGCCACGTTAGGTATATGCCCGGAAATTCGAGCCTATATACCGTGCACATAGCGCGTCCGCCTTGGGCACCGTAATTAATAGCAAGAGGCCGAATCCGCTCCACGCTCCGCCGTCCTAATCTTCAACCCTAATTATTATTCAGGGAGTTTTTCTCGGAGCTTGTTTATGCTGCCGGCGGAAGACGCCGCGAGATGAAAGGAATTGTTCGACGCCTTTATGTGCCCCCTGTTCTTTAATGTTAGATTTTTTACCGAATCGTTAATGTAAATTTGCGGGGGTCGAGCTTTCCTCATTATCGAATGACCATCGGCTGGATTTTTGAGGGGAGATTCATTCAAGCGGTGCCAGACAAGGTATTTCAAATGACAAACAAGGCACTTCTACCGACAATCGCTTGTTACTTCGAAAAATCATGTAGATATTTACTTTTGATAATTTTCTCTTTTATTTTAAATTCATTAGTAAAATACATACCATTATTAAGGAGGCTTTAAATTGGATAATAATATTTTACTTTGTTTTAAAATTCACGTGAAAAGAGAGGACGAAACACACCTTCGCCACACTTTTTTTGTACCAATCAATTGTTGAAAGAACGTGTGAATGTCCCACCTACACTTATAATGTTTACAATGTACCAACTTTTAACAGCCAACAATTTAAAGTTGCCCGGTTCGTTGTCCCGGAAAGTGGGTCAAAGTTGCGAGGGTACGAAGAAGAAATATGTACGAGTAAGTAGGTATGTCAATGCGAATACCTCGTCTGCCGTCGGCGCTAGCCCTGTCTGTCTGTCTGCACTGAATTCATTAAACTAATTGCTGTTTTCGCGAACATTTTTATTACGCCCCGTTTAATTTGATTTATCGTTTCCGCGAGATTTGGAGATTAATTTGTCGAAAGGGCCTCTAAACGAGGGCTTTATTAAAAACGTGTTAAACGGCCGTTTTATTGTGATTGAGCTGTTGGTGTAAATTAGGATGTTATATTTTTAAACTTTATGTGTTTAGGGGATCGCCGGTGACTTTTAAACTTGATTTGTTTAGAGGAAACTTTTGTATCATCCTTGAACTATGATATTTATAGCTTGTTAGTTTTAGGGTCAAGCATAAGAAGACCATAAGCATATTCATTGTTATAATGTTCCCACAGATGGGACTTGAACCTCCTCCCTAGGTGAGGGAATGGACCGTAGTCCACTAAGCGGGCTCACTGCGGGCTGGTGGATGTCACAAGTCTTCGAAGTTTTGGTTCAACACAATATTTTCCTTTAACGTTTTAAAAGTAATGGTAATGATATAAATTAAATAAAGTAATTTATTTTGCCTAGGCGGGAATCCACGACGTACATCTCGTAAGTGTGGGCATTATCACTGGATCTGCACTGCATTTTTTGAGCTAGGAAATGACAAATAACCCCACAGTGACCCCATACGTAGCGGGACTTTTACCGACTCAAAGCCACCTGTGTTCCTTCAGTTGGCCCTTTGCATACCAGAGTCGCGGTGACTCTTTCTAATAATCAAGTGACTCAACTCAATAATAAAACCTTGGGGAAATTCCTCCACCAAAACGAAGTTCCCACAAGTTTAGACGGGCAAGCAAAGTTCAACTTAATTAAGCTTATTTAATAACAGAAGTATATTTCCGTGCTATTTTTCTTTCCAACATTGTTGAAAAGTAACGTACAAAGTAGAGATGGTGTGGAGCTCCGGTACCGTGACCAAAACTGGTAAAAAAGTTTCGGATAGTTTCGTATAAAGATGGAGTCTAAATTACAGATTACGGCAGGTTTTTGTTTGTTTTGCCTCCGGGCAAACAAATGATAATCACTTGCTCTTGCTTACTAGAAATAAAAGTCAAATCTTAAGAGGGCCCGTCCTGACCTGTCTATAGGCAGACTGAGCGTGGTTTAAAGGCTTGCTGTTTCATTAACCGCAATCCAATGCAATTTTTGATAAAAAGGCAACGCGAAAAAAGACAGAATTATGAAGGGCGTTCACGAAAATTAGCACATTTTCAGAGGTCTTTCCTGGATTGTTTTTAGACAAAATTATGATTTGATTTCAATAAAAACCCATATAATATCCACAAGATATCTGTGTTTCCAAAATATTTTGTGAAAGATTTTGTGTAATATAATAACATCATAATCAAGTAAGAGCGGTTGTAGTAAAAAGAATTTATCTTGGGTTGGTCACTCTAAGTTGTTAATGTATTTGATTTTTATAATTTTAAAATTGTAATAGCCGTAACCGAAACTAGCAGATAATCCGAAATAATTTCATTCTACATCCAAAACTGCTATAATTATATTCTTACTAGCTGACCCGGCGAACTTTATACCGCCTAATAGTCATTAATGTTGTGTTAGCTAAACTGTTAAAAGGTAATGCCATCTACTGGTATAAGCATAATACATTTTGAAATGACATTTTAATTAGAGATGGCGTTGTATTCGTTTTTTTTTTTCGTTACCTTTTAAACCTTCCCTGGACTATCACAAATCAAAACCAAAATTAGTCAAATCGGTCCAGCCTTTCTCGAGTTTTAGCGATATTAACGAACAGCTATTCATTTATATATATAATATAATATAGAAGATATTCGTATCCGTATCCAACTCACAAATTTTGTATCTTTCACATCCCTGGTACTAAGTAAAGAATGAAAAAATATGTCTCGTGGAGTATCGTTTAACAACCCTGAGGAGATGTTATTTCAGACCTATTCATAAATATCATAGTAAGTTCTACGAAAGTAACTTTGGTCGGGTTAAGATTTTTTTAAGCCTACTTGTCCACGAACGCGTAGCTTTATAGACTAGACGCGTATTCGTCATGATACGCTTGGTGTACGCGTGACAACTATGAAACTGTGTCGTTGAAACGGCGACGGCACGACGGCACGACGTGGCCGCTTTGTTGAAACAGTTTCATAGTTTTGTAAGTAAGCTTCCTTCAGGCGTACACCAATCGTATGATGACGAATACGCGTCTATGAACATACGTTCATCAAAATATAGTGTTTTTTGGCAAAGCTTATAGTCGATTACTTTTTTTTTGTGGTCGGATACCATCGAACAATTTTTTTTTTAAGCGGGTCCTTTTTCACTCGTCAACATCGGGCATGATTTAAAAGCTTGTTACTTCATCTAACGCAATCCAACACGATGTCAAAAAAACAGAGATTACGCCTGTTTGCATTCGGTAATTCCGTGATTTACTCGAATATTTTACAAAACTTGTTCCAAATGTTGTCATTCAGAATCTTGATTAAATTTTCAAGGCTTCTATCGTTATACTTTTTTTGACTTTTTAATTTTTGAGTAAATTATGAAGTGTCAAAGTTCATGCAAAACAGCAGATTTTTAGAGGTCTTTACTGGATTATTTTTACACAAATTTATAAATAGATTTCAATAGAAGGCTAGATAATATCCAGAAGATACTGTGTTTCCAAAATGTCTAATGAAAAATGTGTAATAACGTCATAATCGCGCTGATGGCAAGCAGTGATTCAGTCATTGATGGTGTAGTGCACTAGAGCCTATTCACTCTTGAGAGATAGTGTCAGACTTTTACTGACTAAAACCTACCTGTGTTCCTTCAGTTGCCCTTTGCGTATTAGGGTCTCAGTAACTCTTTTTAACAACCTAGCAGTCCAAATAACCGTATATAAAAAAACGGGCCAAGTGCAAGTCGGACTCTCGCACGAAAGAAAGGTTGCGTACTCATACCATTATCTATAATACACTATTAGACACTATATTGTAACCTTTTTTTAGTTTCACTTCTGCCGCTGCTTGTTTGTTGAAAAAACATGTTTGTATGTAAATATGTATTTGCTTATGAACATAAAAACTAATATTAATAACGTAAGAGGAATATATACAAACTAAAAATAATAATATTTACAAATGGGTAGTAATATAAATGATTGGGCATCAAATATATTTGTTGTATGGGAGCACTTAAATATTTATTTTACTACTTTTAGTATTTGTAGTTATAGCGGCAACAGAAATACATCATCTGTAAAAATTTTAACTGTCTAGCTTTCACGGTTCATGAGATACATCCTGGTGACAGACACACGGGCAGTGGAGTCATAATAATAGTGTTCCGTTTTTACCTTTTGGGTACGGAACTCTAAAAAACAAACACAAATCAACCCATTAATAACTTCCCGACATCAATCGTCCGGAAACACAAACAGACACAAGTTGGAACCCACATACACAATCCAACATGACCCCTCAACAACTGACCACGACTCCACTACCGGCCGGTATCGGAACAATATCCAAGTTACCTGTGTGAAGGCTAATCTGAATACTAATGAAGACATTAGGAGTCGCGCTAGTCATCGTTACCGGTTCAAAGAGCTGTGAGTCACTGGAAAGGACACAGTGATAGAAAGAAAGTAAACCATTAAAATTAAAGACCATTAAAACCACCACCATCGAGCAGTGGTGGCCCCGACTTACGAGTTGTAGGTCGTGGGTTCAAGCCCAGCCAGGCGTATTACTTTGTGTGTTTATTTCATCACCATTGCTCTCAAAACGGTGAAGGAAAACATCGTGAGGAATCCGGCATGTCCTAGAAACAAAAATTCGAAGACATGTGACATTCACCAATCCGCACTAGGCATTTCAGCATATGCTGCGATATTTAACAAAAAAATTAAATTAATAGAGCGCTGGTATTATGATGGGGCCAGTGGAGCCTGCTCCACTGCGCACGCATTAGGACGCATCAGGATGCGTCAATGGATTCAAAGCATTTATTTCCAATAAACTATTCACAGGCAATATTGAATTGTCAAGAAGTCAGTCAGTCAGAAAAATAACGCTAATTGCACATTCCAAAGCGTTGATCTCTATGAAGAAGAATGTGCAAGAAACTCCATGGACACTCTTTTCAAACCCTAGAACAAAGATTTTAGAGAGGTTTTTCTAACGACATCTATGACGCCTAATAGGAACAGGATATCAAAACCTGTATCGCGATATTACAGTCTTCCACGCGATTAGAACATATACAATAGTATGAACTTAACTATCGGGCAGTTACCTGGACCAGAAACAACACTCGTCCGGTACAAGGTTCAAAAAACTCAAAATTATTTATTTTACATAAGCCTATTAGTGGCCATCACTTATAAAACGAAGAAATCGCCAAGTGCGATAAGGCCGCCAATTGTATCTTTTTTTTTCTTGTATTACAATTCAATTTTTAAATTTGTAACTTGGTATGCAATAAAGTATATATAAATAAATAAATAAAACGGCAGAAACTAGTGCACGGTTCCAATTGGTCGTTTCCTACGGAGAAGACCCGACAAGAAACTGTATGGTTACTTATATTTCTACAATATTTCCATATTACAATAATAATAGATATGAGAGGACAATGTAGACCGGTCCGCTTTGTGACCAAAAGCACAATGAAAATTATAGTCCACGGGGTCTACAGTGTTCTCACATTCACATTATAAAAAGAAGCTATACAAAAATAAAAATGAACCTATCAATAAATGATAGACGTATACAATAAAAAAAAAACTAGTGATATTAAGGTGGCTGTGGTTTAATTAATATAAAAAAAAAGACGGGTTGCACTCCGGGAGTGCCGGCAGAAGTGAAAACTTGATTATTAACGTTGAGCATGTTTGATATTTTGGAATGGTTAGGGAATAATTTTGCACCAATTGCTTTATCAGTATAAAAGTACTATCATTTATGTGGTAGAATACAATATTCATTTATTGCGCTTTCGTACACAAACATGACAATTTCGATATTACACACATAAGTTTAGACTGCGGATTGTTGTGATACCGCAAGTTTAATTCATTCATTTAAAAACTAAAGTCTTAACTTCTTGCAGATTCAAGTAAAAATGTCAATTTATTTTTGTAATCCCAGTGATTACAAAAATAAATGAAGTAATTAAATGAATAAAAAGACTTAAAACATAACTTGCGAAATGTGGGTGTACTATTCGGTGCACCCCTGCCCGAGCCTTCGGGGATTACAGGATGTTATGTTATCATTGAATCCTGCCTAAAGAATTTGTAATTAAAAGTGTGGAAGTAATCTGTCGCACATAAAAATGTGTGCGATACATCTTTTCACAGGCGCTTAGTAAGCATGTAAGCAGGAACGTCACATTCGATCTTATTACAGAATTAGCTGAGCATTTATCGGTTTCCTATACCAATAACACTCGTGCTTTTTAACTTACTTGTAAATACTTGTAATCAAATTATTTTTAAAGCAGATTTAAATAAACTGAACTTTATTTTACCAAACATTTGTTGTTTGGTAAATCAAGTTCGCCTTAGTGAAAATGTTTAGCAATTTAATACTCGGAAGGTACTTATTGCGATTGAACGATTTCCTTTTTTATTTTATTATCATGATTGTGCTTGCATCTTAAAAGCCTTCACAAGTACTTTTAATAGCTACTAGATACTAAGAAAGCTGCAAACTCAAAGACAACACTGTCTTATTGATTTTAGAATCTCTTGTCATTATGCGTCAATCAATAAAATTTCAAGGAAATACGGAATTTTAGCTACACTAACATACCTACAGGTACGTAACGTTTGTAAATAGCACGTAAATTGCCTTCGTAGTTAGCACGGTGCGAATCCCCCAAAGACCACGGTTCTATCACAATCTTAAGGACGATGAAGATAGCCAGAGGACTAGGTTTCGCGGCGCTGCGCCGGCGCGCGGCGGGTGGCAATTTATTTAATAGATTTGTCAGCTTTATCCCTAAAGCATTAGGTTCAAAGTTGATTGGAAACATTTAAAAATTTCTTTAAATGATTTTAAACCATAAAATGTTGAAGGTTAAGTTCAAAATCGAATGAGAAAATTTGACTGGTGGCTGTCTTACGCTTTTTCGATCAGGTCACGTGTCCTGACGCGAGTTTAAGATTTTATACCCATTACAGAAAAAGTGCTCAACGCCGCTAAAGAAGTTTTCACTTCAAAAAAATTGCAATAACAATGTCATGGTTGGAGGATCCTCCCTTTTTAACGGGATTAAAATTTATTATTTTTATTCGGCCTTATTTACAACTATAACTCCCACACATGAGTAGGCGCGTTCCAGTGACCTTTCTTCGAAATCTAAGGTATAGGTCAGGGGTGAGAGTGTAGGCGTTTTGTGTTACTCCTACACAGCATTCTTGCTAAACACCTCCAATTGACACTATATCCGCAGTATTAATTCTTGTTTAATTTGCGTTGATGTATATGCGATGTTTGTTACTTTTCTTATATCTGGAAGTGGTTTTGTTTAATGTTTAGGATAAGTTTTTTTCTAGTTCCAATGGTCGTTTTTGTTCGAGAAATAAAATGAAGAGGCGTTTCATTATTTTATGTTTCTTTGGTATTTAATGCTCATATTATCTTGTTTACTTTCCGATGTTACTCAAACAGTAAAAATGCTAATAAATTAAAAATCATTTTCGCAATTTCTTCAGTGTAAGCTCGTACTGGTACATTACAAAACTTGTACCACTAGTGCTACGCTACGACGCAGTAACCGTTGCTACGGCTGCTACGCCTTCGTAGCAGTCAAAGTGCTTGCTACGCCGCGGCCGAACGCCGTAAGCGTCATCAATGCGTTTGAGTTTTGTTGTAGGTAAAGTGGACATGCCTATTGCGTAAAGGAGATCACCCATTCCGAAATAATTTTTTTTTTTAGCGGTCATTAAAAATATATTCAAATTTTTAAAGCGCACGTGTAAAACATTATTTTTTACTATGGCGTAAATACTAAGTTAGAATTAAAACGATGCAACGACGGGAAACAATTTCATTTAAAGATCGCTGTTTATCTTTGTTCCCGAATACATTACAGCATTGTTGATATGCAAAAAAATGTTTCTACACTACTAAGACAATTTAAATAATGTTTTTTATCCCAAATAATCGTACAAAATTGGTGATCTTCTTTGTCGTCTTCACGATAAGTCACTTAATAAAAAAGGTTTTTATTTCTTATAAAAAAAAAAGAAGAAAAAGGAAGAGGGAGGCCAAAGAAAAGATGGATGGATTGTGTGAAGAGTGATATGAAAGAAAAGGAAGTTAGTGATAGCATGACGAGTAACAGGGCAGAGTGGAAGAAAAAAACGTGTTGCGCCGACCCCAAATAACACGGGATAAGGGCAGGAAGATGATGATGATGATAAAAAAATAATATTGTGAAAATAACTTTAAACGACTTTTGTCTATTTTTATGTACTGATATTATTAAGTTATTCTGTATGATTGTCTCATATTTGTTAATAAAGTTTTTTATTAATATGTATTAGAAATTAACAAACGTTCGTCACATCTCTTGTGAGAGTGGCCTTGTAGTTACGTAATCTTTTATATAATTCGACTAGCTTCTGCCAGCCATTAATTAAATTTTGAAAAATCCTATCTTAATGCTCGCCTTCGTCATAAAAATAAACTTTATACATAATTTTACGTTTCTAGTCCCAGTTTCAGCTGTGCGTTGATATGTCAATCAGTCAGTTTGTCCTTTTATATTATAGATTAATTTATACTTTAGCTAAGTTTATTACAGTTTACAACGGTAAGTTCAGCAGCCCACCTCACCATGACGCTTCTAGCAAATTAAAAATATTGATATCTCTGTAATAGTGTCGAAGGAAACAAAATTACTCCGTATTGTGCTTGGACCTGGTTCGGACGTTTTGATTTGGGGTAGGCTTTCAAAGCGATTTCCCCTTCGTTGCTCCCCTTCATACTTGGATAATGTTATTCTTTGACAGTTCAAAATACTTTTTTTTAGAAGTAAATACAACCTAGTTTATAGGCCTTGCCCAAGAGTGGGACAGAACTGGCTAACAAAAGAAAATCAAAACTAATAAAACAAATGCAACTAAAGGACATTTTTATAGTACTTCTTCATATGATATCCTTATTTTAAATCGAGTACGATGAGGAAACTTATTACCACTCAAACCCCGCGCGAACACCGGCGTTCGCGCGTGATTTCGCGCCATTTAGGATAAACGATAGCGTCTGCATAGATTATACAATATTGAGCTTTTTATACATTTATAAAATGGATTATTGGGTATTTATCCAAGTACATAAATAAGAAGTTATTCATAAAGTAGTCTGTAAATATCGAAAATAAACAAACTTTTCCGTTATTCCCTATTTCCCTATATACCTATACATATCCATAGGTTAAATAAATTATAACATCAAACCTATTAATATTATTTGTTACTGGGAGAAAATGGACATCATCCTTTATATCAATATTCGAAATATTTGGAACCATCTCCTTTGGTTCGTCCTAGAAAAAGTTTCGTGTGGAAAAATGTATGTATTGTCCTTTATGTTATTTATCTTAGTGATAACTGCTTCGAATTTTTTATTTCCGAATTTATTATTAACATCGTGATCACGTTACAAGTCTAACAAAGCCATGTATTGGTTTTCTGAAAAAGAAGTAGGTAAACGTCATACAATAGGCTGCGCTCCACGACTCTGGTGATCATCATCGTTATCATGCCTTTGTACATCAATTTTAAGGCGTATAGTCCCTTGAACATCATCATCATTTCAGCCGAAAGACGTCCACTGTTGGAAATAGGCATCCCCCAAGTGTCGCCACAATGAACGGTTCTGTGCATCTCGCATCCATCGGACTCCCGCAACCGTTACCAAGTCATCGGTCCACCTCGTCGGAGGCCTTCCAACTCTACGTCTTCCGGTACGTGGTCGCCATTACAGAACTTTTCGGCCCCAAACCCCATCCGTTCTGCGAGCAATATGCCCTGCCCATTGCCACTTAAGTTTGGCAATTATTCGTGCTATGTCGGTGACCTTGGTTCTCCTGCGGATATCCTTCCTTGAACATCTGGCCGGAATTAAATACACACATGCTCGTAAAAACGGCAGTATGAGTATCAGTGCATTTAATACCAACCAGCTGCGCCCGGATATACCCCCGCTGACCTTTAAATCCATTTTCTTTGTGAAATATTGATTGATTTACATATGCTATTTACATTCTGAAGAACACTTAATCAGGAACTTTTTTGTGTAAACATATTTCTAAAGATCAAAGCCGTTTGAAAGAAGTAGGGAAAACAAGTGAAAAAATATCATGTTGTTTTTTTTTGGCATAAGTATTAGTGTTACGAAAAAATCAGTAATGACGTCATGCCTAGTGGTTTAACGTTAACCCATTTTTGATTTAATAATTTAACTAAAAGATAGCTTCGAGGATCAACGTTGGACTTCTATGCTACGAGTCCCGATTTCCGGCCACCGTAGGCGCGGGCTTACGGGCGGCGAGCAATGGGTAGCTCGCCGTCCGACCGTCCGGAAACCGTCCGGACCAAGCCCAAGTCGTCTACGGCGCGTACTGTTCCACGTGCGCCTCAGAGAGATGTCAGCAAATCGTAGGGCCCCAGTAGGGGTCGAAGCCTACTGGGGCCACGGGAAGTGTGAAAGTGAAACCTGGGGCCCGGGAATGAAGGCAAAGAAGAAACAGGAGAGGGTTTTTAGTTAGTAAAAGTCTTACACTATCTCCCGCTCCACCCAAGAGCGGGATTTGTACTGTTTTCATTGGTAAGTTTGTACGGAACCCTCAGTGCTCGAGTCCGACTCGCACTTGCCCAGATTTTTATTCTTGATAGGCTTGCGATTGACTACTATTTCACCTGATGGTAAGCGATGATGTAGTCTACGATAGAGCACGCTTTCCTAGAAGTAACCTATTGACTCTTGACTTAAAGACTATCTTGACTATCAAGAAACACAGACTGCGGCAGGAGATTCCGCTCTTTTGCAGCACACACAATGAAGGTGTTTCGAAAATGGTTAGTGCGTATGGGTGGGATGTCCACCATGTACTAGTTACGCATTGCCGTACGTCTGGTGGTTCGATGAACTCATTCGAATAATCCCGCAGTGCCTATCGCCACAGAATAGGTAGTCGTAGGTACAGAAGTCAATCTGCGTACAAAGCGCGCTCGAGCAACACACACAGATACCGCTCACGGACACGATATCTCGGCTCAATTCAGCTCAATGCGAGCTCGAGTGCTATCCGTTTGACACTCGCGTCTGTGAACCTTTTTGTGGAAAAATGGACAAACAAAAAAACCTTATTCTAACTGTTCAGTGGGCGGTTGTTTAAATCCAACATTAAAGAGTGAATTGATGCTTTCTAGGCTACCAGTTGTTTCAGAGAGGTAAATAGATATTTGCTTGTATTTTGATGGTTTGTTTTAACGTAACAGAGAACAGGCCCCGCGCCGAGAAAGAGAAGATGATTTTTTGACCATGTAATATTTTTACAATTCAGATTAGGTAGGCATTTATCATCGCGCCCGGTCGCATCCGGACAGTTCGGCGCCACGCGCTGATCCTGGTGCGATCGCCGAGCGTTGTTATGAAAAGTGAAACGTACATACATGAGATTGACTTCTGTACCTATCTATTTTGTGCTATCTGTCTGAAAGCTGTCCTAAATATAATTAGTGTGTATTTCTTAATTCTTTATCTATTCTATGTTTATCTATACATATATAATAAATCTGTAGAAAAGTCTTAGTTGTGCGCGCATCACGTAAAATGTACGAAATCGATGTTGATAACTATTATACATTAAAATTGTGTATAACTTGATATATGAATTAGACTTTATTTCATCGGAATTGTTTGACTATTTCGAAAGATATATAAGAATATGAATTTTAAGTGTTCAAGAATTTAAATATACAATTCAGATACTCGCAACAACATCTAAGGTCTCAAAGTAGAACTAATTGATAGTTGAACTTCATATCTACATTCATTGACTGCTAGGCGGTATGAAGTTCGCCAGGTCAGCTAATTGTATACTAAAACAAGTTAGAATCATATTTAGCGGCATCATGTCATTGGTACAGAAAGTGTTAAAGACAGTTGATGTAAGTTTGATATAAAAAACAAATATATTTTACATACTTATTTACACAATTATACTAATAAAAACCATTCTCATCTGTAACTTAGAGCAGAGCTAAAATATGCCATTTTAACAAAACTTGAGTATAGTTATGTAAAACTATAATAATAATAATATTCTACAAGTTTTACATAAAGTCATCTAGTCCCAAACTAAGCAAAGCTTGTGCTATCAGTACTAGACAACTGATAAAAATACTTATATATTTCTAAATACATACAAACTCCCTAAATCTTTGCTAGAATGCAACGATTTCGAAATATTAAAAAAAAAATTGCATAGTTTACTTATAAAAAAACGTACTATACCGTGCGTGAGTACCTCTCAGACAGGAATTTATGTGTACAATTATGATAATGGTTATTTCTTTCTAGGTCCGATTTACTTTTCTTAATCGATTTATTGTATTTATTTTAATTTTGTTTTTTTTATTGTGTTGACATTGTGATTTGGTATTTATTAATCTCTGATATATATTACGTATCTTACTTACAAAATGTTTTTTTTTTAATTTACTACAATTTTGCATGCCTAATTTGGTAAAACACTAGAGCATTCAAATGACATCCAGAAATGTATAACTTATTGTATTGTGTTCTGCAATAAAGATTTGACTTTGACTTTTTTTAAAGATAAATTACACGCTCAGCATACAAACATTTGTTTTC
This sequence comes from Mythimna vitellina, assembly GCA_949316375.1. Classification (NCBI taxonomy): domain Eukaryota; kingdom Metazoa; phylum Arthropoda; class Insecta; order Lepidoptera; family Noctuidae; genus Mythimna; species Mythimna vitellina. The sequence goes on along the minus strand of OX438703.1, from coordinate 5,667,593 downwards.
GATGGAAATCGAACCCACGACCTCCGACATGCCAGTCAGGGCCACTAACTACTGGACCAACAAGCCAGTCACAACTATACGTATCGTCACCGCAAATGTAATTTTTGTTACCATAGGTCTATTCGATACTGAGCTGCTAATAAAAAAAAAAACTTTCAATAATTTGAATTTAGTGGGCGATCCTGGAATCTTATGCAATTATAATTATAACAATAAATATTTTCAGTGTATCTCAAAGACCCTCAATATTATTAAAAGCGTTTATTCATACGCGGAACCCTTCCACTGAGGGTGACACCCTCGCGAGGGATGGACGGTGGTCGTCTTATGCAAAGGTTCCCTTTTGCCCTGAGGCTCGGAGGCATCGCGTTGCTGAGGAGGACGCGAATGTGAGCGATTTGTTAATTATATGTTTGTTCAGTTCGGGCTGTGTCACGGTCTCAAGGATATCGATGAGTTTTATGATGAAAATAAACCGTTTTAAAATAATATATTTTTATCGACCTTATTTTTAATGAAATCTGAAATAAATTTTATTGTCATGTAATGAATTTATTTTTGACTTTTAAAGAATGTACCTATTTTGACAGTGAATTTATTTTGACAAACGAGAAATGAATTTATTTTTGACATTTAAAGAAAATATTTTGACAATGAATTTATTTTAATATTTAAAGAATGTATTTTGATAATGTATTTATTTTAACATTTAAAGAATGTATTTTGATAATAAACTTATTTAGACATTTAAGATTCACTAATGTTGCACCAACACTCCATTGACATATTTTTAATTTAACCTTCTTCCGATATTTTGTAATATTACTCACCCTTCCTTTTTATATGTATTGCATCAAAAAGCAGTGGTGGGCCAGTGGTAATGGCCGCGATTTTTTTTTTTTGATGTGGCACTTTTTCAAAAAATTCCACTTGAAGCCGTGAAGCGAGAGGGGAGTGTCAGAATTTTACTCACCACCCGTGATCCTTCAGTAGCCTTTTGCGTTCCAGGGCTAAGGTGACACTTTCGAACAATCTTTCAGCTCTAACAGGTATCGGAAAATCTATGACTAAGGCCTGCTGTCCACGGACACGTGGCTTCACAGACACTTATTCGTCATTATACGCTTGGTGTAGGCCTGCGAGAAGTTTACATATAAAACTATGAAACTCTGTCGACGAAGCGGCAGCGACGTGCCGTCGTATCGCGTTTATGAAGCTATGCGTCTGTGGACAGTAGGCCTTAGTTTTGTAAAGTATTGCAACAGAACTCTGCTTCCGCTTCCGCAAGCTTTTTCGCTTCCGTTTCCACTTCTGATTCTGAAAAATTTATTACAGAACTCTAAATGGAAGAATACAGAGAGGAGCGTGGGAATGGGGGAGCGTGAACGACTGGATACATCGAAAGAGGCGTGGGGGTGGGGGTGGGGACGGGGGATATTTTTTTGGTTCATTCCTTCTGTTGTTTTAAAAAGTAAAATTGTTTCCGCTTCCGCATCCGCAAAGATTTACTTTTGACATCTGTTTCCGTTCCCGCTTCCGTTAAGACACTTCCATTGCATCACTAGTTTTGTATGTAACCTTCACGCAGGCGTAATCCAAGCGTATAATGACAAATACGCGTCTCAAAACTTTACTAGGCATACATAATTTTCTCTTTTCTCCTCAATGTAAACTCCGATAGTTCCGCATCCAATTTAACGACCACAGTTAGCCTTTGTAGTCCATTTTCTTTTATACTTACCATTACATGCAGTGCTCAATACATTAGATGAGAACATGGCGCTAACTGCATCCATGCTGTGTCGAGATGTGCTTGAAACAGTTGAGGTTATGAGGCAGACAGACAAACGATATAAATGTTACTAGCGATGAGAATAGCTTTTTTTTGTGTAAGAAATCATTCAATGACTTCTTTCGCTCTAGAACGGAGCGAAAGGGAGTGTCAGATTTTTACAAAATAAATAAAACCACACCTATGTTCCTTCACGTTGCCCTTTGCGTTCTAGGATCGCGGGTTTAATTTTCAGCAGTCGACCTATGGCCCCCTACGGTTTTGCTGACAACTCTATGAGGCGCGCGTATAACATAACCCATGGCCCCAGTAGACTTCGACCCTGCTAGGTCCCTACGGTTTTGCTGACAACTCTATGAGGCGCGCGTATAACATACGCGCCGTTGACATTTCGGGCTCAATCCGGACGGTTACTGGACAGCCGATGGCAAGCTACCCATTGCATGACGTCCGCAAGCCCACGCCTACGGTAGCTGGTAGTCGGGGTCAGGGTCCCGGTGGTTGGGACGTATGGATGTCCTTTCCCTCACTCGTGCAGCCACCTCCTTTGCTAGCATTACTTCTTCGCAGAAGGAGACGACCGCCGCTCATTCCTCCTCGCTCCGGACCATGGAATGTACCAGAGCCTGGCGCATGAAGTCACTGCACCCCACGAAGACACCATGGTGTTCCGCCCAAGCTGGGTACAACTCCACCGTATGCACCATGTCCTCTAGGTGGTCCGCACAGTAGTGGACACCTGGTCGTTTCTTCCACCAACTACAAAACCTGTGTTCATTTTGTTACCCTTTGTGTTTCAAGGTCACAAGGATCCTTTCAAACAACCTCGCAGCCCTCATGGGCATCGGCCCAAGCAGGCCCCGTCAATCTTCCTGACATCTCTATTAGGCGCGTACGTAAAACAACGCACCGTCGCCCCGGCCTTGATCCTCTATACACATCACAGTGACTGGCCTGTTGGCGAAACTAGAATGGTTCCTAGTTGACTACGGAATCCTAAAAAAGAGTTTTTTTTTATATTCTGAATTCAAAATATTTTATTTCACGAACCACGGTTTCTTAGAACGCAAAATGCAACTTTAGACTGGCCTGTTGGTCTAGTGGTTAGTGGCCCTGACTGCTATGCTGGAGGTCGTGCGTTCGATTCCCACCCAGGACTAATGTTTGTGTGATGAGCACGATCATTTGTTCTGTGTCTGGGTGTAATTTATTTATAATATGTATGTATTTAGAAATATATAAGTGTGTTTATCAGTTGTCTAGTACTCATAACACAATCTCGGCCCCCCTAGCCAAATTACGTTCGTTTCGTTAGCGTCGAACGCCTCGATTAGGCCACGCCTCCGATTCCTTTGTTCTGACGTCATCTTAACGCTCAGTCACGTGTTCAGAACATAAGAACCGGAGGCGTGGCCTACTCGAGGCGTTCGACGCACACTAAACGATCGTAGCTTGGCTAGGGGGGCTGCTTAGCTTGGGACTAGACGGCGTTGTATGATAGTTGTGGATTATTATTACTATTGCAGTATCTTGGTGTTTTGTTAGTTACTCCAAATCCACGCTTTCCGCTCTCAATATAACCTCATTCCAAATTCTAAAAACCCGCATCATGTGTGGCGATCCTTCACGTAATTAGTTTAGTTCTGTCACCCAAACTCCTGGACTCTTGGCTCCGAAACTTGACCAGCTCAGTGACAAAACAGTGTCGCTCCGAAATTAACCGTGATTCTTTGGAAGACTCCTGTAATTAGGTTAGGAGTAGTTTTTTGGGTCTAGAAGTTATCTGGTAAGTTTTTGGAGATAAAAGGAAATTTAGTTCCGCGAATCTTGTAAGATAATTTAGTCCTTTATTAGGTTTCCTTAACCGAAAGGTAAAAAGGGATCTTATTACTAAAACTCCGCTGTCCGTCCGTCTGTCTGTCTGTCACCAGGCGGTATCTCATGAACCGTAATAGCTAGACAGTTGAAATTTTCACAGATAATGTATTTCTGTTGCCACTATAATATCAAACACTAAAAACAGAATGAAATAAGGCTCCCATACAACAACGTGACCTCAAAAGGAAAAAACGGAACCCTTATACCATCACTTTGTTGTCCGTCCGTCTGTCTGTTTTTCTGCCTGTCTGTCAAGACCCTTTATCTCAGGAACCCGCGGAGGTATCGAGTTGAAATTAAAACCATATACTCAGGTCTGCGATTCCTTGAAGATGTGAAAAAATAAAATTTCTGAGTTAACGAAAAAAAAAGATACGGCCGTTTATGTGGGAAAAAACCTGTATACTCGTATAGAGTGACGAAACACTCTCAAGGGAATCAAAATTCATAGGGTACTTCCCGTTGACCTAGAATACTGATATTTGGCATTAAGAAAGGTCTCACAAGTACAGGAAAAAATCTGAAAACTGTAAATTTGTAGTTACGTCATAAAAAAAAAATGCGATTCGGAAAAATCTTCGTGACTCAATTCGGGAATCGAAATGTTTTCACAGGTAAGTTTGTACGGAACCCTCAGTGCACGAGTCCGACTCGCACTTGCCTTATTTTTTTTTGCTATGGACGGTACGGTACCCTTGGTGCGCGAGTCCGACTCGCACTTGGCCAGTTTTCTTATTATATGTGCTTAACACGTCTTCTTGTGCTCAACCAATATTAGTCAAATAAGGATACGCATGTTGACTGTCCTTCCTATCTTTGGGGTGCAAGCTTACTAAACTTCATCAAAATCGGTCCAGTCTCATCAAAAAACTCATAAGACTGGACAGAGGCGGCCTGCGCCTGGTGACGGGGACCATCACCGGACACTGTACACTGAATAAGCACCTCCACACACTAGGCATCACAGACTGTCCCCTGTGCAGAGCATGTTTGGAGGGGGAGGAGACAATTGCACATGTGCTCCTAGACTGCACAGGCGTAACTGAGATACGTACACAAACCTTAGGATCCCCGAACTCCCTTAGTGATGCCCTGAAAAACCTAAGAGGCCTAATCTGTTTTTAGAGAGAGGTGGGGTTTGAATGAGCCCACCTAAGGTTATGGCCGCCATGGCCCACGTACAATAGTCCACATAGGACTAAGTACGGAAACCATACCTAAATAGATAGATAAAATCGGTTGAGTAGTTTAACTGTGAAAGCATAACAGACAGACATTGTTTCTTTCACATTCACAATATAGCATGGATTAAAGACATAATTTTCTTCATGCCAATTGACTCGTACTCGGCATCTAATGAAGACCCCGCCCCGGTATCCCAAGGTACCTCTTACCGATTGTAATAGATATTCCCATGGTAACAGCCGGCCAACGTGCTTCAAGACACGAGGGTCTTGTGCAAACAGCGGTTACCCATCCGAGGTTTGACCGGGGCTACGTTGTTTAAGTTAGATGAGTGTTCGATCTTTGTTTTCTTTATTTAGTCTTGAGCCTGTGTTATGTTTATGATGTACGTGCATTAGGGTGAGGTTTTTTTTTAGTTGGGAAAATCATCTTATGACAAATCCCGCTCTTGGGCGGAGCGGAAGATAGTGTCAGACTTTTACTGACTAAGAACCCACTCCTGTTCCCTCCTTGCCTTCATCCCGGGGCCCTGGGCTTCGCTTTCACACTACCCGTGGCTCGTGGCCTACCGTGGCGTGGCGTGGATTAGGGTGGGGTGGAATCTTATCAAACTTATTAATAAGCGTTTTTCCTTAGATTATAATAATCTAGTTTCTACCTACGGATTTGCCTGCTACTTTGAAGTTGAAAATTATCACAAGAGTCGTATGTCCTATTCCGCAATTTATGTACTACCCTTATGCCAAACTTCATCCAAATTCATTCAGACGTTTCAATTTAAATTAATAAAAAATATATATTACTTCTCATATACACATACACTTAGAAACTTTCGTCATTATATAACATTATTTTTAGTATATGCGAAACCTGAATATAGTTTGTTCAGAATCAGTAACTGAATCCATACCAATAGGTTTTACACCATGTTATATTTTTTCCCAAAAATATTTAATAAGGTCACAAGTTGGACACCACCGACACTAAGTACAAGGGCCACGGCAGGTCACAGCGGGTATTAGGCGCCAGCAAACAGCTTTTAATGACAGCTTATAACTTTGTGATTTTTCACGATACGGTTATGAAATCTTGTTCATAGATTCTTTACATAAAAATACTAGACACGTGTTTCGGATTTTGCTAAAACTAATGTTGTATATTACTAGCAAACCTTCCCAGCTTTGTAAGTTTTAAAATCTTTGAACTTCTCGGTTTTTTTTTACCTACATTAATATTGTAAATGTATAGTATATAGTATCATCATCATCATCTTCCTGCCCTTATCCCGTGTTATTTGGGGTATATAGTATATTCAGCCTTTTAATGTTCCCACTGTTAGGACCCAGGCCTTCTCTCTAGGAGAGGGAGTGCGAGTTAGTGAATGTCACGTGTCTTCGAATTTTTGATTCTAGGACATGCCGGTTTCCTCACGATGTTATCCTTCACCGTTTTGAGAGAAGTGTTTTGTAAATGTATATGTCATCGGGAAATTGCAGACCCCGTATGGTTGTACTAAATCTTTATTATATAAATTATGAAGAAATCGTTTTCTATACCATACACACCGTGTCTTGTTTAAAAAAAATGTTTACAATTACTTGCGATATTCTACAATCTTATGGCGTTGGAATTTTCCGGTGATATATGTGATATATACATATCAAAGTACATTCGTACATCAAAACCTCAGAAATCAGAAACGTTTATTTAAATAGACTAATTACAGGCACTTTTGAATTGTCAAAATGTCGTTCCGTCAAAAAAGTGAAGCTAAATTGCACGTTCCAAAGCGTAGATCTCTATGGAGAAGAGCCTTCCTTACGAATCACTCTGTATACTGGTGAAAGCCTTATAGAAGTCCGGTCAGAAGTTTTTTGAGTTTATGGCGAACAGACAGACAGACAGATGCGGTCAGGTAAGCTATGTTTTATAATATGTGTACATGACTCAAACCTCTGAGAGTTTGCAAATATGCAAAATCCAAATTATAAATGGATTTCTTATTTACTTTTAATTTTTTCGACCTATTGTTTTTAAAAGTAGTCAAACTTTTATATTTACCCCCCCCCCTTTTCTATTTCAAGTTCTTACATTCCATCCTAAGGCTGTCTGGTAGATATCGCTGTCAGCGATAAGACCGCGTTTATACCCATAGATTTAAGTTGGTGTAAAAGTTTTGTTACTATTTTGGTGTACAATAAAGTTTATTCTATTCTAATTACTTTCATAACGCTGATAATATAAACCGAACTACCTGTGTATCTTTATTTCTCCTTCTCTGTCAAATCCATCCAAAGGTTGTCTGTAAAAAATCGCTTTCAGCGATAAGACCGCCCATTGTGACACCCTATTAATGTTAATTTCCTAATGTACCTAAATTGTATTTTTGGTGTACAATAAAGAATATCTATCTATCTATAATATAAATTTCCTTCAAAGCTCGATAAGCTTTTAATAAAGTATTCTTATTTTTAGAGGCTCACATAAACCCCGTACAATTAAACTCATTTTTAGCAAGCTAAATGTTCCCCACACGATCTATTTTCGTACAGTGCCCAAAGCCCGCATCACACGACGAATCGTTTACACTAGGGATGTTACAGAAGCGGTTATATCAAAACCGAATTCGAAAGCGGTTTTTTAAAATTCGGCCACTTTGACTTTGTACAGCACTGAAGAAATAAAATCACATGTTATTCTTTTAGTTTCTTAAACGTTACAGGGTTACCCCTACAAACCCCTAACCAACGTAATGATAGTTTTCAAACGAAGTCATATTTTTATTGTCAATTTTATTTCACCTTATTTTTATTTTTTTAAGTTTAATTTTAGTTTGTAAATCAATTATTTGTTGATTAATGAATCATGGTGTGCCAAATAAACATATTTTCTTTCTTTTCTTTCTTTCTTTAAGTCTTAAACGCCCTGTACGGCAGGAATGGAAATAATACAAAAAATTAACGCTTAACGTTTTAAAATTTATCGGAACCGAAATCGGAATCGAAGTAGCAAAAATAATCCGAAGTTACGAACTTTTGGAATCGGACCTCCGTACATCTCTGGGTTATACCGCTAGTAAGCGCGTACTACAAGACGTAGCAGGTAACTGCTACCAGTTACGCATAGTAAGTAGTGCACGCCACCTTAGCTGTTTCAATAAGGGAGTGAATGGTGTGCTACTTTTCTCATTGTGACAATTTTGTTCTTTAGAGGGTTTTTTTTTCACCTATTCTCAGACCTATCAAAAATACACAAAAAAAAACGTAAAAAATACTCAAGACTTTTATTATAATAAATAATTAAAAAAATTTAGGTATACTTTTTTTGCATGCAAAATTATCTGTTATTTTTCTCGTTGTTTTTTTCTGTTAAGGTAGTCTGTAACAAATCGCTTTTAGCGAAAAGACCGCCCATTGTGACACCCTATTAATTTTAAGCTCCTACTGTAATTGTGTTTATGATGTACAACATTAAAGAGTATATGTATCTATCTATGTACCTCGCTCTAGGTGGAGCAATAGGACTTTTAATGACTAAAACTACCTTTGATCCTTCAGTTGCATTTTGCGTTTCAGGCTGGCGTAGCTACTGCCATATCAGCCGTATCAATGATACGGGGCCCAGAAAGGCAGATAAAAAAAAATTAATGTCTTTTTTGGGTTCGGTGTCAGTCTAGTAACACTCCCTGCCATTTATTTTTTTTGATATTTTCAATGTACAGAATTTTCACTTCTACAGATTTATTATAAGTATAGATGGGGACCCCATTAGGACCAGCAATCTAAGCGCATATCGGAAAATGTATCCATTGTTGCCAAAGTATCTTCATATCTTAGTGCTCTTGTAACTCCTAGATACACAGGTAATTAGAGAATATTCAGCAAGTCTTGATCCGCATTTCAGTGCATTGAACAGCAGACAGGAGACGTAGATGGTAGACGCGGTCGGACCTAAAAGGCGTGCCCTTATGTACTGGCAGGTATATAAGCGGCTATGTACTCGGGAACTGATCGCAGAGACGCGGGTAGGGATGGGAGTGGTATCGATATTGGAAAATCGTTGAAGGTTACAAAGACATAATAATGGTGTTTTTGCTTAACGTAATTTCTGACCCACTAATGGGCAAAAGCCTCCCAATCGGTAGGTTGGGAGGCTTTTCTCTGCCTTGCGCGATCTTTATTAATGCATTAGTTACAAAACAAAATATTCTGCTCCAATCCAAACACTTAGCTTTACCAACAATATTAGAATAACCCCCCACAACCTCCTTAAACAATTTTTTTTATTATTATTATTCAAAGTTTCAAAAGTCTAAGTAAAAGTTGCTGTAAAGTGTATACTTTAGTTAATGTATATACTTTACAGCAACTATTACAGCAACTATTAATTAAAGTATATACTCTACAGCAACTTCTCAAACCGTGGATAACTGTTTACATAATATGTAAACAGTTATCCACGGTTCGAGAATAAAAAGTTAGATATATAATGAGTAGAATTAGATGTGAAGAGCATTTGAAACTTGAATCTTAAAGTTAATTTATGCTAAAGTAAATTTTGACTAGGTAGTTCTCAACTTCAAAATCTCAATTCCGAAAGTGCGTGTCAGTATTTAAACACGAAAAATAACGGTAGTTATATGTATTGGTGTTAGACCAATACATATAACTACCGTTATTTTCAGAGCTGTTTAATAACAATAATACTTATTGTCTAAATCATCATATCGACCCTATTCCAACACTAGGGGACAGCGTCGTCGGCGAGTGTGCGCGTCGATAAATTCCGAACGCGTTGTCAATCGGCCGCGGCAGCGCTCAGGAATTAACGGCGCAGCGCTGTCAAGGCGGGCGCGTCTCCCCGCGACCCATACCTCACTGACAGGGCTGTGCGGAGCGCGTGGAAATAATCGTGACGTTATTTTGAATTTGGAATACGTTTTTTTTTTTATTTATGTGGCAATTATGGTGCTTGAAGTGTAATTGTGCATTGTAATGATGCTCAAGAGAGGCCATATTATTTCCAACAGTGGATGTCTTTATAATATGATGTTATAAAAAGTAGTAATTTTTTTTAATTCGAAAAGTGTTCAGTGGCTTGCACTCAGTAGTGCACGGCTTTCAGCTGAGATGCTGATGATTTGGAATGGATAACTTTAACTTATAAAATAAAAGGCGTCAAGTCATTGCATACATATTTTATTTAACTTTGCCAATTATACTAAGAATTAATCTTGTATCGTGGATACATTTTTGTGAACATACCCACGATACTAAGTATACTCACAATTATGAGTATACGACGATAAGATACCTATGTAGATCTGGAACAATTATTTCCAGGCGATACGCAACGCAGCAACCATTCGCTTAAATTTTTCGCCAACTATGTAGTAAAATTTTCACAATAATATTACATAAAAAGGGCTAAATCGAATCCCTTATTACCTATGTGATTTTTTTAAATAAATAAACGACCGCCTTACCTTTCTGTGATCTATATAGACACTACACACTAATTTCTTAATTATCGCTGTTCATGGATTACTGATGTCATTTTCATATATTATGCCAGCAAGTCTGTTGATTTATATGAAACCTTTATTGGATTGGAATATTAGAGAACCGTGCGATATATCCCAAGCGCGTGGTCATCGGCCGTGAACACGCACAGGGATTACCGAAATTAAGGCGATCACCCCCCGGCCATGCACGCACGCGGGAATAGGGCTTTATTCTACAGCTGGTGGATATATAATTTTTTTTTCGTTTATTATACCATGTTTGAACTTTGGCTGAATTCTACTTGATTTATTGGAATTTTGCGCACATAATATACGTCACACGGACTTGGCTATTTTATTATCGATTATTTTTATTAAATAACACAAACTAATGTTTTTATTATTTTGTGCTAGTGCTATTTTGATAAAAAGATAACATTTTAATAATAAACAATAACAATAACGACTTATGTTATAAGTCGTTAGTGTTGTTTTTATTTTTTAAGGTGGTCATGATTGGTGTAAATAAACTCTTTTTTTTTCTTTTTTTTTATACAGGTTTTTTTTGACAACATAACGAGTAAAAACGGGCCCCTAGTAATCTCGATATATCACCAAATCATCCGCTGAAAAATAATAATGATTAATAAATGACATTAAAATAACATCTAAGTAAAGAAAGTTAGCACTAAGTAAATAATGTTAGGAACAGTGACAGCCCTGCTAAAATTGCGCGTGTACTAGTCATGTGAGCTACCTCGGGTGGATGCGGGCACAGCGGACGGGCGGCCGCTTTCACCCGCGGCCTTACACTCCAGCGGCCAGCGCTGATATTATGTGACGTAAGGGAACATACTGCCGACTATACCTAACTTTGGTTGAAGTGGCAATTATCTACTTGTAAGGGATTATGTGACCGCAGAAGAACCAAGGTTCCCGACATAGCTTGAACAATCGCCAAACTTAAGTAGCAATGGGCAGGGCACATTGCATGCAGAACAGATGGTCAATGGGGACGAAAGGTTCTGCGACCTCGTACCGGAAGACGCAGCGTTGGAAGGCCTCCCACAAGGTGGACCAATAACCTGGTGAGGGTCTGGTACGAGACGCACAAGACCGGTCGTTATGACACTTGGGGGAAGCCTAAATCCAACAGTGGACGTCTATCGGCTGAAATGACGATGACACTTTGTTCGAATATATTGTGTTCGAATCGTCAGAAATTTATAATTTATATAGCAAAACATCGTTTTCCAGATAAGCTAGTAATAATATACTTACATCTATATATATAAAAATCAATGCCACTTTTCGTTGTAATTTTATATAACTTAAAAACGGGCTCACCTATCCAAACCAAATGTTTAGGCTTTGTTCGGACTATTTAGTAGATGGTTTATGTGAAGTTTGCATAAAATCAGTCGAGCGGTTCTTCATTTATCACATTATTACGCGGTATGAAGTTCGCCGAGTCAGCACTACAAATAACAATTTACAATTTCGAAATACTCAAATTCTTTTAGTACATAATGCAGTTAGATATTCCGAAAGTTATCGCTACAAAAGAAGATACGAGCCTCAGTCAGACTTTGGGTAGAAGCGGGTAATCTAGAGTATCGAACACTAGCTGTCCATTTTCCCCCGTCTCCCCATCGCTTTGCGATTATCGATGACATGATTTATTTGTTAAAATTAACACTTTTCGTTGTTAATGTTATAATTACTATATTTATTTATTTAAACTTCATGTACAGTGGTGGTACATAGGCGGACTTAATGCCACAAAGCATTCTCTACCAGTCAACCATTGGGTTAAAAAGATAACACTGTGGTAGGTGTGCACAATAAATAAATAACAGATATTTTTGAAATAGAATGTAGTATCATTAAATTAAGTGGCTTATAATAATAAAATACGTATATATGCTAATATAATAAACTAATAAATACTATGATACATAAGAAATCATTCTAACATTCATACTATAGTTAAAAGTTCAGTTCTAGATTACGAGATATTTTATCTAGCTTCTAGCTTATGTCAGCGTAAAACTAGGTTTCTCTAAACAAACTTTAAACCCCCATTTCATTCCTTGAAAGGGAGTGATTTTGAAAATTTTTTAGTGCTTGCCTACGTCACAAAAGGAAACCTTGTGCAAAATTTCATGCACCTGTAGTAGTACCTGTAGTTTCGGCTGTGCATTGAAACGTCAGTGAGACAGTTTCTCCTTTTATATATAATTAATAATAATAATAATATTCCACAACAATCACACAACGCCGTCTAGACCCAAGCTAAGCAGAGCTTGTGTTATGAGTACTAGACAACTGATAAACATACTTATATATTTCTGCTCATCACACAAACATTTGCCCTGGGTGGGAATCGAACCCACGACCTCCGGCATAGCAGTCAGGACCACTAACCACTAGACCAACAGGCCGTTCAACTATATAGATAGACTAGCTTTTTCCCGCGACTTCGTCCGCGTAGAAGTCGAAAATGGTTTTATGAGGTTTTTTGAGATACGAAAATATGAAATATTATTTATTATCTTCATCGTGTCTGATAGTCCATTGAATTGTATGGCAAGCGACATTGTATCTTAAGACAAACTATTATAGTATCTTAGCCATGTGCAGCGCCCTTAGTGAACTCCACTGCGAGTAACGTAACTTACGACAAACTTTTTATTTGCGGTTGGTACAGTAATCGGGTCTAGGGATCGAACCGCAAAATTAAGTTTCTTTTTTATTGTTGACTTTTCCGGGATAAAAAGTACCCAGTGTGGTGCCCAGGATATTAAAGAATAATTATACCAAGCTTCATAGTAATCGAGCCGGTAGTTTGCTACCTACCTAGGTAGTTAGCCGGTAGCGTGATGCCTGAACAAACAGACAGAGAGACAGACAAAAATTTTTTAATCACATTTTTGGGTTCGGTGTCGGTCTAGTAACACGCCATTTATTTTTTGATAATTTCAATGTACAGAATTTTCACTTCTACAGATTTATTATAATAAGTATAGATATAGATTATATAGATCATAGATAATTTCCTTTCACAAAAGTGATCGACCCATTGCCCCACATTTTTAAAAAGTCAAAAAAGTAGGTAACAGTTTCGATTTCCATTCGGTTCTTCCATCTATTTTTTAGTGAATTTCGAAATGTTAATGTTTTTAAAACACAAACCGATTCTGAAAAACAAAAACCACTCTACTTATTTCTTTCGCTTTTTTTGACACTTACAGAAATGTCACCATTTCCAAAGTTAAACAAATTGATTCCCTCGCACATCTTACTGAAGATAGTGATAAATATTCCATTCGGTATTCCGGGGAGACTGTCTGTCCGATGGACATATAAAACCTTCACGTTTTCCGACTTTGACTTCCTTCGCAGCAACTTTCATCGCGGTGCGTGGAATTCCGTTGAGTATTGAAAACAGACTCTCACTTTTGTAATGTTATTAAGTTGGTAGAAGCACAGTAGAAGGCTGTTAAGATTCGCTTATAAGGAGAATATCTTAATAGACATCTTTGAATAGGTTAATTAAAGTTATCAAAAAATAAAACACCCATTTTGACATCTGTCAAAACGAATACTTAAACACGCATAAAGAATACTCGCAATATATTCCATTATATTATTTAACGCGCCAAAAAAATGTATGTATTTTTTTAAAACACTTTATGGAATTAGTTATTATTTTATTGTTTCTTTCAATTCCAAGTTACATTCTAGGGTATTTCAAATGTCAAAACTTTTCAATTTTTTTACGAGTTTAGGGAATATTGGACGCCAAAACACAATGGCTCCGATTCTCTTGACACTAAACTTTAACTATCGTTTTCTTTTACTAATCGTTAAAACTAGAAAGAGATAACAATAATTTTGCTTCTGTCAAATTAGTTTACTTTGTGTTCTTTCCAAACTGTTAATGTACACGTTTCGAAATCACGTCTAAGATTGCATGGCAAACGAAATTCTGACTAATTTGACAAGAGTAAAATTTTTGTTTTTTTTTTCTCATACGTTTAATTAGCGAGAGAATCGGCGCTAATGTCAGTCAACTGAAAGTAAGGCAAAAATATTTCTACAAAAGTCATTTGCTGAGTTAGTACGGACAATGTCATCATCTTTTTACCCCGCTTTACTATGGTATTTTTATGCAATTGATAGTGCTGTTTGTGTAATAATTAAGTATATTGCTCTGATCATTTACTTATATTTAATTTACTTGTAATTACTCATTAATAAATACTAAAACAGTTATTTTCCCACAGCACAGTCCGCAAAAGCAAAATCTTTAGTCAACCAGCCAGAAAAATTCTAGAATACTACACATCTTATTTAAACCTCTTTTAACAGAAAGTTCCAAATTCAAAAAACATGAGCGTGAAAAAAGGTTGTAAAATAAAGCCCTTATAGCGAACGCGACGCAACGCTAAACATGGCGGACAAACGGGCGCTGTATTTTCCCGCGCTCCCTCCCGCCTTCGCGCCCTGTCGCGCGGGAATTGGAGCGCGGACGCGAGGCTCGTAAGTCTTTGTGTGGTACACGTACGCGCCCCGAGATGCCGCGAATTTAATTTTGAAATTGCACTAATTAATTTATTAATACTTGGATGTCGAGTTTTTGATTCAGCAGTTTTGTTTTAGGCTCAATCACACTGACCTACTTCGAAAGAAACCCCAATATTTTTGTTCTACTTTTGTTTCAGCGTGAATAGTTTCCCTGTCCATTTCGAACACTGACCAAAGTAGATCCATTAGATAATTGAAAAACCGAGTTCTAAGCACTCAATAATTAACTATAATTCGCCAGCTAAACATTTCTAACATCGACAAACCCTCACAAAATCGTGGTCCACCAAAATAAACGTATCAACTTCATTAATTATTCATTGCGATTTGTATTCAACTATCTCTATACACAATTAGGCACAAAGCTTTTCCCTTATTTCTGAACGTGTGCTTTGCTTGCGACGAGGGGGGTTAACGGGGCGGGGAGGGAGGGTCGCGTAGCCATTAGCACGACGGCGTCGTCGGCGACCGTTCGCGGACAATGTTAACTTTACTTTTGTTTTGGCTCTTGTTACAGCGTGTTAAGGTTTAGTTTTCTTTGTTTGTAGGGTAGATATAAGTTGTCTAGGCGTGCATAATTTACGCGCGGCCGATAGACGGTCGCGATTGTTATTACGCGTGCGGATATTGGATTTGGCGGGAACGCAGCGCGCCGCGCCGGTGGCGATGGCGTTCTGTCGCAAGATAATGCCGGGGGCCACGCTCCGATGCTCGGCGAGTACTTTACAATCGACCCAGATGGGGCTTGCCAAATAAATTACTAATAATTTTGTGAATGAAATTCACGCAATAACATGACTATACTAAATCATGCTTAGAAATAACCTTGCAGTCGCGTCTTGCGCCCATTAACCAGATGTTTCCTATGAGTACAGTTACGTTATTTATGATAACGGGTTGCGAATATTTGCACTACCAACTATGAATATTCCTTCGATGTTTAATGACTGTTGATAAAATTATAAGCTTTTGAATGGCTTGGGTGTATAAATACTCCGTTCTTAACTGTTATAAGAACACGAACGAAATATAAAACACAAACGGCCAAATCATCCACATATAGGTACGAATGAGTACAATATTTTTGATCTTAGGAAATCAGCTCTTATACAACTTTAAACAAATTTTCTGACGGTTACGATTGTGATTGAGTTTGCTTGTGGTCTGTTTTTCTGTACAAAGGCGAACGGAGACCTTACCTCGATAGCATTGGGCCTCATACTATGGCCCCCATAAAAATGCTCGTCTCACTGACTCCTGTCTGTTATTAAAGAATAGTACTCATATATGCGTGTCACGCAGTCACGCTCCTTTTGCATCGCACGACGCGGTGTCCCTAGAAGCTAAGTGCGCTGGGTCTGAAGGCATTAAGTTCGCTATGGTGAATAAATAATGAGTATTGACAAGTCGCTAGCTTCAAAACATTCAAGCAACGCCGTTTCTATCAATTTTTCGTCAACACCCGAATACTCAAAACTTTTCCACTCAAATTTTTCGCTGTCTATTATCGCATCCATGAAAAACTTTATAATTCTATCGTAAAATTCGGCAAACTCTTCGGATATCTCGACTGGCGATTACTTGCATAGCGGAGTACCCAATCAATCTAATAACAATTTCAGTCCAGCCCTATCCTTGGCGGGGGTCTATAAAAGGCATACGATTGTGTTTGAGCGCGCTCGGGGGCTACCTAAGCGGGCATTAGCGAAGGACGCGTAGGTTATACAGACCGACCGACTCAACCAGACCCGTGATGTCACATTCGCCCCTTCGCTTAAGAGCACAAACTCATGGATCTACATAAATTGGTCATGCTACGTAATTTACGCGCGAGCGGTCACCGCCGGTGGTGATTACACTCGCTTGTTGGCGTATTGGTCGAACCTGGTAATCCGACCATTTGCAAAATCTTGCCGTGTTACTCTACTCGGGAATGTTTGAGAACGTTTGGATTTGGTTAGCTTGGCAAATGTTTGGCCGGTTGGGTCCAACGTCGTGGGTAAGTCATTAAGGTGGCGTGTGCATGTCGGGACGTTGACTACCGCCCGAGGGTGGAGACTGTTCGTGCTAGCCGACGACGGGTGCGTTAACTTAATTATATACCTAGCCTCCCCACGGCTCTGCCCGTCAATATATTTTATCTCACACTATGCGATCAAACTCCAAAAATACCTTTCACAAACGATTGTGAAAAATATGATATCTATATTTTTCCGATATTCATTGAAACCAAAAAAGTGACTGTTGGTGCGTAGTGGTTTTATGTTTTTTTTTAGTTTTATACGTATATTATATTCCTGGACTGCCAATATTTTTTTTTGTACTTGTAGTTCAGCCAATGCGAGTAAAGTTTTAATTAAATATAGAGCTTTTTAACAACAAAACATTGCGTGATATTGAAAATTGTGAAATTATTATACTTAGTGGAAATATTATTAATACAAGTAAGTAAGTACGTGTTGATTATATTACACATACCTATAAATAGAATGTTGGGTTAAATTTCATTCATGTGATCTATTCTAGAACTTCTCTTTAGCAATTGATGAGTATATATTTCGGAGCCGTTCGAGTATTTACGTTGCTGCTCATTTACTATATAAGCTGGTAAAACGACCGGAGTCAGGTGGCACATCGCGTGTGCGACCGTCGGGGGAACCGGTGGAGCGCGCGCTCAAAATCCACCCCCAACCGCCTCGAAAACCTTTAGAGAAACGTGCAGGGACTTTTGGGTCGCGCGACCCGCGAAATTCCATTTAAAGATGTCGGGATAATTTAGCGCTGACGAGGCGGAGGCCAAATTGACGCGCCCCCGGGGCCGCCGTGTCGCCGCGTACTGTATCGATCACGCTTTTTTACAAGGATCACCTCGAGGGATGGCTCGAGTGCACGTAAACAACCCTCATCCATTTTCCCAAATGTCGCGACTGTCGAAAGATCTTGGCTTGCAAAAATGTTCGTTTCGACCCCGGTCCCACTTGGGCGCCATTTAGTTACCCCGCATGTATTACGTTTTGGATAAATATTTACGAAGAAATATTTTACTTCTTTATTCTCTGAAATTAAGTTTTTGTAATCATTTAAGAATATTCCCGTATTCTTAAATAAATTATCGAACTTCAAAATACTCTTGTTGTTATTGGCGCCCACGTGGGACCATGGCATTTCGATATTAAAATCACTTTGATAATAATAATGTAGCTAGGCGTGTCTGACTAGATTACGAGCCTTCAATCAGACCATGCATTACATAAAACGGGCACGTCTTCATTGTCTCGGGGACCGGCGTCGCTCGGCAAGACCAAAGATTTATATTTTCTCCTTGATATTTTATCACTTTCTCATTTCATCCTACTTATTGTTTATCGCTGCTATAAAAAAGAGTCTCGTATTTATGCTTGTTCAATATGAAAAAATTTAGTTCTGCCGTCACCTTAATCGATGGCAAATTAAATAGATATATGAACATCTTAAAAACCCATAAGTTATTAAATCGCATTTCTTTAATGTATCAAGAAAGTTATTAATGTTACAATCGTGTCATAGAACCCTAAAAAGACAAATGGAAATCATCTAATGACTTCTCGCGCTCTGGGCGGAGCGAGAGGGCGTGTCGGACTTTTACTGACTAAAACCAAACCTGTGTCTTTCAGTTGTCCTATGCGTTCTAGGACTACGGGATTCCTTTTCAGAAATTCTCCGCGGTCCTAGCTAGCGGGCATCGGCCTTGCTGGGCCTTTACGGTTTGCTGACATCTTCTTAAGGGACGCGTGGATCACTACGCGCTGTTGAGGACTGGGCTCGGTCCGATCAATTACCGGACGGCCGGCCTGTACCAAGGCCCTACGCGAGAGATTGCTGCAGCCGATCGCTCCCACGAGGAGACGGCGGTGCTCTGCCCAGACGGGGCACACCTCTACCGTATGCTCCACCGTGTCCTCCGGGCGGTCCACATTGCCCAAAAGGGCTATGATGACATTCTTATTTGATACTGTACAATGTAATGCATACCTACTGAGCGACCGGCATATCTCACACCATTTTTTTTTGTTGGAAGTCTCTCGCTCTAATGTGGAGCGAGCAGGCTTGTCAGACTTTTACTCACTTAAATCCATCTAATTCCCTCAGTTAACTTTTGTATTCTAGGGCAAAGCTCACTCGTCCAAAAGTTACCACAGCCCTAGCAAGCATTGGCTCTACTGGGCCCCAGATGGGCCCTTCAGATGTCTCACACCCACATCTTCATAGGAATCATATACCAGCTAGGTACCTACTCCAAATATTGCTCGCAAAGACATTTCTTAAATTAATTAATAACTAAACAAAAAAAAAATTGCTAACTACTCAAATCTATCGCCAGTTCGATGTCACGCATAATTTGCTTAAAAATATTAACTACCCCCCAACGCGTCTTCGGTTGGGCTAGGTTAGGCAATCGATTCTTATCCTTTATAAAACCTTGACACCTATGGATATGGACGCTCGATAAATATTTCCTGGCTACATCTTTGAGCAAACAGTTATTATTGTCGTCATTATTGAATACGTTTTAATTCAAACCATTTTTTTATCACAAGCTATTCCAGTACAGATCAAGACTATTCCAAAGAGCTCAAACACGATGAGGTTATCTTGTCGCGCTCAGTCATTCTTACGGCCATTTTCCGGCTCTATCATCGGACCAGCTCTATTAATGCATTGTAATTATCCATGTTACTTACGTATATCAAATTTTGGGTCAGTCGATTAGGAGCGACCGTAGGCGTGGGCTTGTGGACGACGAGCAATAGCGGGTAGATCGCCGTCCGGCCGTCTGATAACCGTCCGAACCAAGCCAAGTTGTCGACAGCGCGTAGTGTTCCACGCGCGCCTCAAATAGATGTCAGGAAAACCGTAGAGGCCCAGCAAAACCGAAGCCTACTGGGGCCAAGGGCTCGCTTCCGAAAGGGAAACCCAGGGTTCTGAATCGCAAGACAAAGAAGGAACCGGAGTGGGTTTTATTTAGTAAAAGTCTGACACGCCCTCTCGCTCTACCCTAGAGCGCTAAAAGCCATTGGATGATTTACCACCATAAAAAAGTTGGTTAGGTGTAATTGTTTCAAAATCTTTTAATGTTCCAAGAGCTGAGATTCAGGCCTCCTCTCCAGGAGAGGGAATGGGTCGTAATCCAACACACGGGCCCAGTGCGGGTTATTGAATGTCACATGTCTTCGAGATTTAGTTGATATTTTCCTTCACCGTTTTGAGAGCAGTGGTGATGAAATAAATTTATTACACGAAGTAATACGCCTGACTAGGTTTGAACCCGTGACCTACAACTCGTAAGTCGGGGCCGTTACCACTCGGCCACCACTGCTCCTACTCGTGTATTACATACAATTTGCAAGATTTACTCTAAACAAACAAAACAAAAGCTTGTAAAAAGTTAACGGTTTTTCATGTAGGTATTATCCTTATCAGATACAGTTTCTTAAAGTTCAAGGGAAATTACTCCAATTACCTTCTAGAAAACAATGTCGATCTTTATTACGTCGAATTCTGCAATCATTTCATCAAAACTCGACGGACGATATCAACTCATCAATAAATACAAGACAATTCCCCGAAATCAGCAATTACTGTGAAAATCATAACGATTATTGAGTTCCCACGTGCCGTCCGTTGGGAGGCGTGATTAACAGTTAATTGGGAGGGTCGAGGAGTGCCCTCCAACCTCCAAACATGTGGGTAGTCGTGCTTGTACGTAGAGTTGTACGAGGCTATCTTACTCGCGGTGCGTGGATGTTCTTTTTTACAATGCCGTGGGCGGCCGGGCTCGCGACGCAAAGATTATGGCGCAGAATCGTCACTTTGAAGAGAAGTTGAATTCCCTGCTGGAGTCTAGAAAGAAAAGAAGAAAGAAAACATGTTTATTTTGCCCAAATAGACGCACAATAAAAAACATTAATCTGTCGGACCATGTATAAACCGGGCTTAACTGTGCTGCACCATAGTCACTAGACAAAAACACATTTGTCCGATGTCTGCAGCTTAGTCTATGTTTTCTGATAGCTAGCTAACCTAGGAGTATTTAAGTCAAGGGTAAATAGATTACTTGTAGGTAAGCGTGCTCCATCGTCGAACACATCATTAGTTACCATCTGGTTGACAGTGGTCAAAAACAAGCCTATCAATAATAATAAAGAAAGAAAGACGAAGTTATTTTTGAGTTCAATACAGTCGTGGTCGATGATAAATACCTTTTTAGGGTTCCGTAGCCAAATGGCAAAAAACGGAACCCCGTCATGTCTGTCTGTCGGCCCGTCCGTATGTCACAGCCACTTTTTTCCGAAACTATAGGAACTATACTGTTGAAAATTGGTAAGTAGATGCATTAAGATTTTCATACAAAAATAGAAAAAAAAAACAAAAAAAATTGGGGGTTCAACATACTTAGAACTGAAACTCACAAATATTTTTTTCATCCAACCCATACGAGTGGGGTATCTATGCTGATAGTTCTTAAAAATGATATTGAGGTTTCTAATATAATTTTTTTCTATACTGAATAGTTTGCGTGAGTGACACTTCCAAAGTGGTAAAATGTGTATCCCCTGTAACTTCTAAAATAAGACAATGATTAAACTAAAAAAAATATATGATGTACATTACCATGCAAACTTCCACCGAAAATTGGTTTGAACGAGATCTAGTAGGTAGTTTTTTTTTTAATACGTCATAAATCATAAACCGCAATTTACCTTTCAAGTTTGTACGGAACCCTCACTGCTCGAGTCCAGCTCGCACTTGCCCAATTTTTGTACCTGCGACGGTGACTTTTAAGTTCTCGGCAAAAGATTAATCTAATCTACTACTTAATATTTCTTGAATAAACAATTTAATAAAATAGCGCATCTTTCATGATCTGATGAGCTGCTTACGTATAAAAAAGAAAGAAAAACATTTTATTTGGCAGAAAAGACGCTATCTTAGGACTAACTTACAGATTATAAACATACTGACTTCTGCCAGCGGCTTCGCCCACGTGACAATAGGTATTTCTCCATACAGGGGCTTTCTCCAGGAGGTGAATTTTGAAAAATCCTCTTTTAGTGCTCGCCTACATCGTAAAAGCAAACCTTGTGAACAATTTTCATGTGTCTAGTCCCAGTAGTTTCGGCTGTACCAGTCAGTCAAATTCTCCTTGTATTTAAATAGATATCAGAGATATATTTATTTGTATTATGTGATATTTTATTGTTAGTTCATCATCATCGCCCACAAAATAGGGTCTCTGGGAAGTACTTCCACTGTAATCGGCCTCCTGAGCCGTCATTATAACTATATCGTCTCTACCACTCTAGGTTGGCTGGCAGAGAATTCCTAAGACATTAAGTCTACCTTTGTATATTTACTAGCGACCCGCCCCGGCTTCGCAAGGGTGCAATGCTGATGCCACCGCAACCGCTAAGTCTCTGCCTTTTAAATCTGTAATATCTTCGAAAATATCCATTTAAATTGCAAGGTGTAAGAAGCCGGGGAATTGGATAAGGATTAATGCTGTATTGCTTAAAATCGCTTCGTAAATAAGCCATTATTTCTCGTAAAAAAAAAAAATAGAATACAAAATGGTTATTGTGGATATCCCTAAGAGATAGATATATACCATCGCGGGCTGTTTTTGTAGACCTTTTTAAGTTGTACAATACTCAGTACAATATTTTGATCTATCTCGTAGGGTTCAGCCAACGTTTGCAATGTAAGCGCAAAAAAAAATGTGTTTATTTAGATAACACATGAGAAACTTTTAAGATAACCTGTGTTACTTACTACATGTATTATACCTACATATAAACCTTTCTATTGAATCACTCCATCTATAAAAAAAAACCGCATCAAAATCCGTTGCGTAGTTTTATAGATCTAAGCATACATAGGGACAGACAGCGGGAAGCGATTTTGTTTTATGCTATATTTAATCTTCATATAACCCTTAGGTCATATTACTTAAGATTAAATAAATAAATCGCACAGATACGCCTCGACGAACAAAATTACTCCGAGAAACGAACCCTGATCTACTCTGCAATACGAGCTGCATAAACCGAATCATTAATTCCACTTCACCAACTAAGCACGTAAAAGAAAATCCAATTCCACTCTTGCCCAGAAATTACAGCAAATAATCTTTGACGGGCATCGGTTGGGGGGGGCGTAGGGGGTTGTTCGCGAGGGGTGTTTTAATTAGAGCGCGGACGCGGACCGGGCCGCACCCGATGTCCTGCCTGACCGATACACAGAGGTACACAGAACTGTGTTTGTTCTGTGTACTCCTTTGTGTTACGCAATGGCGTAGCTACCAAAGGGCTAGGCCAGGGCTGGCTAGGTGGGGCAGTGACTTGGGCCCCCAAGCTCGGGGGGGCCCCAACACATCTTTAGAAAACCTCTTAATGAACTGCCAAGAAATTCTCCCACCTCTTTGAAATCTAAATTAAATAGATTGCAACACTACTTTAATCATGGCCACTCGCTTTAGTCAGTAGAACTTTTACACTTCTTCCCGCTCCACCCAGAGGAAGAGAGGTTATTTGGTGACATACAGACACACACACAAATATAATAGTCTTGATTACACCATCATGCACACGACACAGTAAGCAATTGTGTTTATTTTTAAGGGACTAAATGTAACATATTGTAATACAATAACACTAACAAGAAATGTAACGATAGAACCTGGTTTTCACAACACAGGGAATCCTAGTATAAGTTCCAGGCATTCAACCCATAAAATGTAAGTTTTAGTTATTAAAATATTCTTATTTCTCATGTAAAAAAGGGGCCCCAGTTTTTTTTGCCCCAGGGCCGTTAGTCACCTCTACGAGTACGCCACTGGTGTTACGCCGCCTTTGTTTTGGCCTAAAGCCTCTTGAAGGCCTCAGACGGCGCCTGACGGAGACAAAACATGTGATACCGCTGTGAAGCGTGTCTGCGGCCAACGGGCTAATGTTGCTTGTAATTAAGTGGAAATTTCTTGAGATGTTTAGTCGGCTCGGCTAGGGAATTCTTTGTGTAAGAAAACTTTCTACATTAGTTTGGTGTGTGCTGAGTTTCACGTTACATAAGGGTTAGTTTTTTTTTTTTTTGTCAAAGACTTGTTTTTTTTTACAATATTCTTGCAATTTGATCGTTTCATCACTTCGCGCGGGTGTTAGAAATCTTTGAAATTCGCAGTTTATCCCATTTCTAACATCATATTACGTGTGCTGTCGAATTTCTAGGTCTTCTAGTAGACTTGGCAAGTAATAATAGACGCGTAGACACTTTAGGGGTGTTTTTAATATCGTGCGGATTTCATCACGCATGCGGGATTGCCCCGCATGCAGAAAATTACAAAATGCAAAAAAAACGCGTCCCGTGTGCGTATTCCACGCATTACAATAAATACTTGTAAGAAATTGACAGTTTCGGGGGTTACGCGTGCGAGCAACCCCCGCATGCGGAATCAAAACCGCACGATATTAAAAACACCCTTCTGTGTTTATTATAGAGCAGACCACAAGAAGAGAAAGAGGTGAATGTTAGTGTTGACGCTATTTAATACTTATAATATGCATATGGTATAGGTTCTGGAATGGCGACCACGTACCGGAAGACGTAGCGATGGAAGGCCTCCTACAAGGTGGACCGATGACTTGGTAACGGTTGCGGGAGTCCGATGGATGCGAGACGCACAGGACCATTCATTGTGGCGACATTTGGGGGAGGCTTATGTCCAGCAGTAGAGGTGTTTCGGCTGAAATGATGATGGTGATGATGAATATGCGTATGTAATACACCTTAACTTTCCTCATTTCACTCTGTCTATTGATGAGAAACACATGAAAATCCGTTCAGTAGTTAGTGAGTGTATCGCTAATAGACTGACTGGGGGACTGTTTTATAATTATAACTAGGTAAGTCGATGTATATGGACATACTAGCTGCTTCAAGTGGCTTCGCCTGCGTAAACAGTAGACTTATCACCTAGGGGTAGAATCACAGACTTACCAAACATACACAAAAAAAAACATAAAAATCAGTTAAGCCGTTTTGGAGGAGTTCAATAACATACACTGTGAGACGAGATTTTTAGATATTAGATTATATGAATGGATAAGAATGACTTTGCAGATAATTTTCTCCATTACCTACACTGTTAGCAGTGCTTAACAAAGATCCCTTGGAACCTGAAAGCCAGTGAGTGATTCTCGTACCATAATAGGTTATAATATGTTATAATAGGTTATAATCACCAAAGGGCAATGGAAAGGGCTATGCTCGGAGTTTCCTTGCGTGATCGCATAAAGAATGAAGATATCCGCAGGAGAACCAAGGTCGCCGACATAGCCCGAAGAATCGCCAAACTAAAGTGGCAGTGGGCAGGGCACATCGCTCGTAGAACGGACGATCGATGGGGCCGAAAGGTTCTAGAATGGCGACCGCGCACCGAAAAACGCAGCGTTGGAAGGCCTCCCACAAGGTGGACCGACGACCTGGTGAGAGTCGCGGGAGTGCGGTGGATGCGAGACGCACAGGATTGGTCGTTGTGGCGTCGCTTGGGGGAGGCCTATGTCCAGCAGTGGACTTCTTTTGGCTGAAATGATGATGATGATGAGGTTAAATAGGTTATAATAGGCTATAATTTCAGTAATACACGAACACACAGAGTCTGTGCACAAACATTACACTACTTCACAAAGTCACAACATCAAATGCACCACTTGCACAAATAAAAGGCTCAATTTTGATATTGACCTTTTGGCTTTGGATTTTTTTTTGGCCTTCTTTTTTTCTTTTTATGTAATAATAGCATGAGAATCCTGGTACACATAACACAAGTTAAATCTTTCCTTGGGTACAGATTCATTACAAATAGTTACTTGTTACTTCTGACTCTAATTGTTCTTGTTGTCTAATATCTGTTTGTTCTATGTGTTGTTTTTGAGTGTACAAAATGTTTTAATTAAATTATTATTTTATTAAAATTATTATTATTATGAAAACGTTCAAATTTAGGTTAAAATATCATCTCAGTTTCAATCTAAGTCAAAAACAAAGGAAGTTAGAAGTGTTTTTGTCAGATTGCGATGCATCGTAATGCGTATGCGAACGGTCTTAAAAAAACTTTTTACAAAAAAATTACAACCGACTTCAATGTAAAAAAAAACACTAAAATTGCAAAATAACTTTAATTTCGGAACTCAGTGTTTCTATAATAATTTTGTCTCTTCCTTATTTAACACCGACTTCGGAAATTAAAGTTATTTTACACTTTTCAGTGTATTTTTTTACATTGTAATTGGTTGTATTTTTTTTTGTAAAAAGTGTATTTTATTACCGTACGACTCTCGAACGGCTGAAAGGATTTGGATGAAATTTGGCACACGAGTAGATCATGTCCTGAAATAGCACATAGGATACTTTTTATTCCAGAAATATATTTCCTAAGGACAATTTTCTATAATAACACAAATATCTATTTTTTCATACACACGGAGCCACTGGCAGCAGAAATGGTCTTCACACATAAAAGTAGTCATCAATAGACAAGAAAAAAACACACTTTCCCTCTTTACCAGGTTCCCGGTTCATTCCGCTACCTCTCAAAAACATAATGACCTAAATCGACGCTTGTTTTCCCCAGCATATTTCGCTAACCAGAACCAATGGTTTTCGGATACCGATGTTCCATATTGCGTTATCTTGCCGGCCTATATACTGAGTATGGTCACGACGTAACAAAGAAAAGAAGGTCAACTCCATACCCTATTTGGAATAGTTACGTGGCACCATAAATATGCTTTATTAGCCAGCGACTTCGCCCGCTTATTCTCCATACAAACTTTGGACTCTCGTTTCATTCCCTTAGGGAGTGAATTTTGGAAAATCCTCTCTTAATGCTCGTCTATGTCATAAAAAGAAAACCTTGGGCAAAATTTCACGCTCCTAATCCCAATAGTTTCAGGTGTACCTTAATGTCAGTCAGTCAGTTTCTCCTTTTATATATATAGATATATGGTAACATACATCCATTCTACGATTGAATTTAGTCTTGGTCTAGATCTGTTCGCTGAATGTATGGAAGGACACTGTCTGGGTGTCCGGTGATTAGCGAGAATACTGAGTGAGAGCTTCATTTATATACCAGCTTCGGCCATCGGCTTCTCCTGCGTGATAATAGCTTTCTCCATTCAAACCTTTTTACAAGCTTTTATTTAGTTCCACCTGTGATAAGTCTTGTCATACTGTATGGATCAGAATGTTGGGCTGTGAAAAAGACGGATGAAAAAAGATTGCATGTAGCGGAGATGAAAATGTTAAGATGGATGTGTGGTGTAACGAGAATGGATAAAATGAGAAATGAGTATATTAGAGGAAGTTTGAAAGTGGCGCCAGTGACTGATAATTTGAAGGGGAATCGTTTGTCTTGGTATGGTCATGTAGAAAGGAGAGATGAAACACATGTTACTAAAAGAGTTATATGAGTATACATGTGGATGGGTGGAGAGGGAGAGGGAGGCCAAAGATAAGATGGATGGATTGTGTGAACAGTGATATGAAAGAAAAGGAAGTTAGTGATAGCATGACGGTTGACAGGATAGAATGGAAGAAAAAAATGTGTTGCGCCGACCGGGCGACCCCAAATAATATGGGACAAGGGCAGGAAGATGATGATATTTAGTTCCACCTGTCCCAATGTTTGTATGTCTGTAATCAAATCTTACAAATCAAATTTGATCCACTTCCCGGTTACCGATTGAGCTGAAATTTTGCATGCATGTGTAAATCAGATGACAATGCAAAATTATTATGACATGGAGCTGAACTGATCTGATGATGGAACTGGAAGGTGGCCAGATAACCCTATCGTGTTGGAGCTTTTTGGAATGGTCTTGATGAGAATTAATTTTATAGGTATATACCGCGCTATAAAAGGTTGCTATGAAAAAAAATATTTTCATTGATAACTTGTTTATCTTTCTTTTTCCACAACTTTCAAAGCAGAGCTTGTATTATGAATACTAGACAACTCATTGAAATAATTCATATATATTATAGATACCCAGACACGGAACAAATGATCGTGCTCATCATTTAAACACTTGTCTTGAGTGGGAGTCGAATCCACGAACTCTGCCACAACTGTCAGGGCCACTAACCATTAGACCCTCAGAAGAAGAATTTAAACAAACAGATTTGTTTCATATACTTTCATTTTTATATTTAACTACATTTATGTATTATTTGATAGTTAAGATTAAGATTTCACACATTCTTCTTTTCTTGCTCCCTGCACACTATTGTCTACATTTCTTTTGATTTCTCCTTTCGCAGGTCTGCTGGAAGAAATTTCTTTGGAAATAAGCAGTACCTTTGTACTCTTGTCTACTTTGTATTGTCTTTTTCTGTTTTTGTGTGTACATAAATAGTAAAATAAATAAATATACTTTGTATACTTACCTATATCATAAAATTACCCTGTGTGTACACACATGCACAAATATTATTTATTTTACTATTTATGTACACACAAAAACAGAAAAAAACAATACAAAGTGATGACATTTTGTTCCCTAGAGTATCCGAGGTTTGAAAAAAACTGTAGTAGTTTTAGGCACAACATAGCATCATCGCATCAGCATTTTCTGGACCTTCTGCTCCAATTTCTGCGGCACACTATGTACCGTATATTATGGCTCAGTGCCGTCAGCTGTGAACCGGTGCACTGCCAGCGACCCCCCCTCCCCCCTCTTCCTTCGTCCATTCCTCAAGCTCCACAGAGCGTCACTAAGGGAGCGAGCGCGATCCAAGGCGAGCTACCCGATGGCTGCCTTGACTGGCTCGGCTACACTGTGGTAAACATTTTCGGCAAACGTAAACTTTTTAATTAATTCTCGTTAAAGGTGCTGCTGGCTGCCTTTGCCCGAATTTTTGCCCGACTACCAGAGGAGGCCGAAAAGTTTTATATTACCGAACGCTAACAAGGCCTCCAACTATCTGATCAATTTTCATATCACGATTTTTTTTATGAAAATGTTTTTTTCACTGATAAGTAGATACTATCCCCGGGCTACGTTTTTAAAATGATTTTCTCTGTTTTTCCTATCATCAGTGGTCGTTTTAAAATTAACATAGAATATAATAGGGCTTTAAGAAACATAAATCCCTAATTAGTACAAAGTGAAGTCGATTTTCGTCAGCCATATTACAAAAAGACGCGCCGGATTGATAAACGTCACTGTAATGTAATGAGGCTACCTCCCGTTCGCCCCGATTGTGATAGCGATACGTTCTACAAAGCGGCTATATATCTGTTTGTACTTTTACTTGATGCTGTCACTGCATCATTAAAATAATTTCTTCTGGATGTTTATACGTATAAAATATATGTATTTCACGGGTGCAATTCCGCAGGAAAAATCTTGTGGAATCATTAATTAAGTTTCGAAATAGTAGTAGTAGTGTTACTTACTTTTATTTTAGTGGCAAAACCTTTGATAACCCCTCCCGGGGCGGGATGTCAGACTTTGACTGACTAAAACCCACTTGTGTTCTTTCAGTTACCCTTTGCACTCCAGGGTTACGGTAATTCTTTCAAACAATCTCGCCGCCCTCGCATGTAGTTATCACCCACTAAACTGAGGTTTGGTATAACAACGTTACTCTATTAACACGTTGACAAAAGCACTGGTTTTTGTATTATTTCCATTCCTGCGGTACGGGGCATTTAAGACCTCCTTTGAAAACTATTATTATTACGGTAAGGGGCTTATTAGACCCTGTAACGTTTAGTAATAATAATAATACGTTTATTTCGGAACTTGCCATATCGTGTTAGTAACAATTTAAACTTAGAACTAGTGTTAGTAACATAAAAAACAAATAGGTACTTATTCTAGGCTGGGTGAGACGCACCGAACCTGGGGAATGTCTATTTGACAGCGTGCAGTCGTATCCACCGCCCCAAGATCGGAGAGTCCTACCTGTCAGCCAGCGTTCTGAGAATGGTGTTGGGGCTGGCGCGTACTCGGCATAGCAAAGAGACACATCTTTTGCGCATAATGCACGAGAAACTGTTGACGTTTGCGTCGGCAAACATGCCGGACACACTACAATAACGCGGCAGCCCCAGCAACACCCGGAACGTGTTGTTATATTGGACACGCAGGTCGCTGTATGCCTTTTGCGTAAAGTTCGCCCACAAGCTGCACATGTAAAAGGATTGGCAGTAAGCTTTGAAAAGCGTTACCTTCACCTCACATCGTACAACGAGAAACTAAAATCTTTTTAAGTGCGGCACGAGGTCAAAGTGACCAATAACATAAGAATATTCTAACAACAGAGTAGCGTTACGAATTTTAAAATTATTGACCTAAGCAAGGTGCTGTAAAAGTCCAGGACACTGTTTAAAAACAGTCCAAGACATCCCAGGACACTATAAAAATAAGGACAATGTCCTGGGAAAACAGGGTGGTTGGCAACTCTACATTAAGTCCGCCTTTGTACCTTTAGTTGCATGAAGATTAAATAAATAACGTTCAATGCCTCTTTTAATATTGTTCGTAAATTGATTCCTAGTGGATATTGTGATGTAAAATTGATGTGCTTTCATATCTCACATCCGCAAGTGTACAACAACATAGTTGCACGTGTGATTTCGGTAAAAATGGAGCTGAGATTTCAATGCGGTACCTACCTCAGCGAAGTTTGCCTAGAAGGCCGACACACTGCAAAACATTAGAATGTGTTATGTCCGCGTTCTAATCACACCATTTTTATATTGGTGAAAGTTTTAAACGTTTTTAGTGAAGGTGCACACGATGCGTTGCGGCGCCGCACGACAAAGATTTATTATGTCGCAGCGCCGCCGCCCGCGCCCCAGCAGCGTTTTGATTAGACTTATCTAAGAAGTATATAATCTATCATAAACAACTGAGCCGTGCCACTCCGACGTCGCAACGCGTTCACCCCCTGAGTCTGATCTCGGAAGTTGCAAAACCGGTGCGGCGCCGGAGCAGCGCATCGTGTGACATCCACAGCCCCCCTAGCCAAGTTACGATCGTTTCGTTTGCGTCGAACGCCTCGAGTAGGCCACGCATCCAATTCCTTTGTTCTGACGTCACCGTCCTCTCACGTGGTTAGAACAAAGGAATCGGAGGCGTGGCCTACTCAAGGCGTTCGATGCAAACGAAACGATCGTAACTTGGCTAGAGGGGCAGATATTTCTATAAAGACAACGTAGCAACACCACTCCGGCGAACGAATCCGCTGATAGCAGCTAGTGGGAAATTAAGTGACCGTAATCTGTATCAATAACTTAATTCTTTCTAAATTCTTTAATAATTTGACATTGAATAATACTTTGAATTTAATTCACATAATATAATCCTATGGATGCGAGACACACAGGACAGGGGATTACGGCGACACTTGGGAGAGGCCTATGTCCAATATGTGGACGTCTTTCGGCTGAAATAATAATGATGATGATGATGATGAATATTTCTCGATGGCATGCCATAGGTAAATTGTAAATTTTAATTCGTACTAACCTAATACACATCTAATATTTTGGTTTGAAAAAAATAATTTATGTACCAAATATTTGCAAGCCCCACGTGGCAGAATGTAATTTTAATTTGTGATCATAATTATGGGTCTTATACTGACAAAATAAATGAATTTGAATTTGAAATTGACGCTGACTAAATGCACACTACGTGCATAGAAAAAAGAAAAAAACTGGGCAAGTGCGAGTCGGACTCGCGCCCTGAGGGTTCCGCACAAACTTACCTATGTAGACACTTCAAGTCCCGAATGGAGTCTCGAAGATTTTTCCGAGTTTTTTCCCTTTGGGATACGAAACCCTAAAAACAGAAAACATTGTCGTTTCAACCAAGAAACTGTATTCTGTACGAAAAACTAAATACACGGCTATATGCAGAACGCGTGCAGAGCCAAAAGAAAAGAAAAGTCTCATAGTGTCAAATGCAGGTATAGCTAGCGAGTATCATTCTGAACTTCGACAGTTACTTATTTCGATAGTTCGACTACTCATTGCTTCGACAAAACATATATTCGACAAGTGTAAGGACATGGCGGCGCTCTGCCCAAGCGGAGCACACCTCTACCATATATCATATACCACTGTATCCTCCGGGCGGCCCACACAGTGGCGACACCCGGGCGGCACAGTAGTAACACCCGGGCGGTATCACCCGTACCTGACAGTCAAATTCTTTGACAAAAAAGAATAATCATCAAAATCGGTTTACATTTGGCGAAGATATCGCTGAACAAGGTACAAAAAAATCAGATCAATTGAGAACCTCCTCCTTTTTCAGAAGTCGGTTAAAATGTAGACGTCGACGTTATATATCAAATTCTTAATCAAATCCGGGAGCTAGGTTAGTAAATATAGAAAGATACTAACAAACTTTATAACGATAGCCAGCAGCGACGTCAAAACTAAAGGACTTTACTATCGCAGCTCACGAATTAAACTGAGAATCAAGGCCGTCCCCGCAGGTCAGTCGGAGCCGCGGGTTGCTCGGACCCGCGCTAATGAAGGTGGATATCTTCAAAGCGGTCGAAAGGACCCCACGCCCGCGGTGCTGTGAATCTTTAAACGGGTCGCACAGGGAGGGTTAGGCAAATTGAGCTGAAATGTATTCAACTTGAATACACGAGTATTGAACGGGTTTTGTATTCGGTTTGTGTAGTTACAAGGTATTAAGTAGGTGGGCCGTAGTTACGTACACTTTTATGGAATTATAGGAAAAACATCAGAAAATCTACGAGTATACTAATTGAAAATCTTTGTATAAACTTAGCATAGTCAAAAAAAAAAAAAATGTAATGGAATGGAATGTATTCTCACTGTGTAACTCAAAGGTTTGCTGGAAGAAAACTCATTGTTGAGTTAAGCTCGCCTTTGTACATAAACTGTATTATCTCCGTGTACTATGTATGTTTTTATTTTGTGTACAATAAAGAATCAAGAATTAAGAATAGTCGGTCTTATAATGTTCCCACTGTTAGGACTCAGGCCTCCTCTCTAGGAGAGGGAATGGGCCACGCGGGCCCAGTGCGGATTGGTGAATGTCACATGTCTTCGAATTTTTGGTTCTAGAACAGGTCGGTTTCCTCACGATGTTTTCCTTCACCGTTTTGAGAGCAGTGGTGATGAAATAAATTACACAAAGTAATGCGCCTGGCTGGGTTTGAACCTGCGCCCTACAACTCGTAAGTCAGGGCCGTTACCACTCGGCCACCACTGCTCTCTGCTGCTCTCTGCTCTGTTTTTATAAACTTGCATAGGTATTATAAAATAAAACACCCCAACGCGTGTGTCTATCTGTATGTTTGCAGTTTTACTTAAAATACTACTGAATGGATTTCAGTGCAATTTTCTTCATCAGATAGAGTGATTAATAAGGAAGGTTTAAGTGTATAATACATTCATATTATAGTATGGAAAAACAGAGAATTTCAAAGATTTATAACACCCAGGTGAATTTGGGGCGGTTCGCTAATAAAATTTTAAAGCTGAATAGTTTTTTTGGCTGAAGCTCAATAAATACAGGTTTGAATTAAAACATTCTTTAAGCACATTTATCGAGGCAAACTACAGATTATATAACATGACGCTGCGACCAATAGGAACGGAGTAATAACCAAAGACGCAGGTGAAACCGCGAGAGCAGCTAGTACACATCATCAACAGTAGCGTAGCTAAGCGTGGGCGAAGTGGACTCTCGCCCACGCCCTCGCACCCCAAGGGGTCTCGCGGGCGCGAGGGCTTTTTAACAACGAGGGTTTTGTTTTATAATTTATAAGCTCGCGTTTAATTACTATTTCACCTGATGGTAAGCAACGATGTGGTCAAAGTCTGGGTTGCTACAGTCGCTGTCTTGTTTTCGAATAAATGAAAGAAAAAGGCTTCGCTGATGTGCTTTCGCCCACGTTTAAATTAGTCCACATTACGCCTCATCATCAATATTATAAAGCTAAAGACTTTGTATTTTTAACCCCCGACGGAAAAGAGGGGTGTTATAAGTTTGACGTGTCTGTGTGTCTGTCCGCATCGTAGTTCCCAAACGAATGGACCGATTTTGGTGCGGTTTTTTTTTGTTTGAAAGCTGACCTCTAACCGAGATGGTTCTTAGCTATAATTTATGAAGATCTGTCCATGTGTTTATTCTATAGCCTACCTAGGTTCCTTACTTAGCGGTCTCCCGACTCAGTGACGCTCATCTTAAAAATATTTATAGATTATTTAAGGCTGAAAGAGAAGAGAACTTAAGAGACTTATTTTTTACTTTCTTTTGAGAATTCTCTTTTCTTCTATCTTATTAACACATTTATTTATTTATTTAATGCTTTATGCACACAAAAGTACAAATGCGGACTTAATGCCTTAGGCATTTTCTACTAGTCAACCTTTGGGTGATGCAGAGAAAAGTAGGGGTAGGTGCAATAAAAGAGAGAGAAAATATAGTCAATACTCAATAATCAATACTTTATTGCATTCCATTGTACATAAAGGTGGTATAAACATTGTTAAGATCAATATGGACCCTGTCGGGCACAGCAAAGTTAGGAGAGAGGACGAAGACTAAGTAACAATTCATGGAATTAATTAATTATTATTATAGGTACATATTTTTTTTATTTTGTCATCGTTATGTTTAAATTAAGTACTATGTATATTTAAATGAAGTTATTTATGCATGTTTTTATGTTATTATATTGTTATGTCTATGTATTGGTAAATTATGTCTAATATTTAATTTATTTTTGTTATCATTATTATTAAATTATGTTAATATTGAAATTAATTTATGTTTGTATATTATTATAACGTCTTTGTTTAAGCAAATTATGTAAGGTATTTATATTTATTTTTATCATCACCTTTAATTTATGTATTTATTTAAATTAATTATGTATACGTACTATAATTATGTCTGTGTATAGTTTTGATAAATGATGTCAGATATCTTAATTTGTTCCTGTCTTCATTATTATTAAATTATGTCAATTATTTCATTTGTTTTTGTAATCATTATTATGAAATTATGTTATTTTTAGATTAATTTATGTATGTATTGTCTTTGTATAGTAAATTGAATGTCAGGTATTTGTATCGTCATCATTTTTAAATTATATATTTATTTAGATTCATTTTAACCATTGGATCAATGATGTCTAAATGAGTAAATTATTATTATTATGTATAAATTTGATTTTATAATATATGTTATTTACTATTGTAAGTAGGTAAATTCTTACAGTGATACAGTATGTAATTAATAGTTTTTACTATAGTTTATGTTTATCGTTATAGTATTCATCTATAGTATAGTAAGATTTGTCTATTAGAAATTGTTTTAGTTTATTGATAAATATATTATTACTGTCTGCATTTTTGATGAATTCTGGTAACTTATTGTATATTTTAATAGACATAACAAATGCACTAGAAGAGTGCATTTTCAATCGTGAAGTGGGTATGTTAAGCCTATTTTTATGTCTAAGTGTGATTTTAGTTTGAATGTCCTCTCTTTTGATATAGAATTGTGGATATTTTCGAACAAAATTTGCAAATTTCCAGTATATAAAGACAGGGTAGAGTTAATATTTTTAGCTCTTTGAAGTAGGGTTTACAGGAGTCGGAATCTTGCATATTCATTAATATTCTTATCATTTTTTTCTGTAAAGTGAGTAGTGTAAGCGCATCTGTGCTGTTTCCCCATAAGATGATTCCATATTTGAGCCATGCAAATGCATATGAGTAATAAGTAACTAATGCTGTTTTGAGGTCTGTTGTTTTTTTTATTTCTCTGAGGGCGTATGTGAACTTAGATACTTTAGCTCTTATTTTTTGAATGTGGGGTTTCCAATCTATGTGGAAATCTACGTCTAGGCCTAAAAGGGTGAATTTATTTACAACTTCCAAGTTGTGTCCATTGTAATTTAAATTGATATTTATGGGTATTTTTTGTCGTGGGTAGAAAGTTATGATTTTTGTCTTAGTAAAGTTAATTTCAAGGTTGTGTTCGTTCATCCAGTGTGTTGTAGTGTCAAGTATGGAAGTCAATTTTTTGTTTAAATCTATATTATTGTCACATGGTGTTAAAATAGAAATATCGTCGGCGAACAACACGCATGGCTCATTTATGTGGTTAGGGAGATCATTGATGTAAATAAGGAACAGTAGACTTCCTATCATTGTTCCTTGTAGTATTGATGCATTTACGGGTATTTTTTGAGATCGAATTAATTTAATTTCTTTTGTTTTGCTATAGTAATATTCAATTTCTACGACTTGTTCTCTGTTCTTAAGGTACGAGGTGAACCAATCATGACTTTTCCCGCGGATGCCAATTTTATATAGCTTATTTAATAATATATCAAACTGAACTTTATCATATGCTTTCGTTATATCTAAGAGCAATCCTATAGCATATTTTTTGTTATTAATTATGTTAAGGGCTTCTTGGATATATTTGTAAACAGCTAAAGTCGTTGATCGGTTTTTGTGAAAACCATTTTGACTGTCGTTAAATATATTATATTTTTCACAAAAATATATATATTTAAAAATATACATTCATTGTGCGTACAGCTAAGGAGTGGAATTCCTTGCCGGAATCTGTGTTTCCTTATGGCTACAACCCGGGAGTCTTTAAGTCAAGAGTGAATAGGTTACTTCTAAGGAAGCACGCTCCATCGTCGATCGCATCGTCGCTTTCCATCAGGTGATATAGCGGTAAAGCACGAAACTATCAACAATAAAAAAAACCGTTTTGTTGAGGTGGGCCTTAACAAAACCAAGTTTGAAAGTGGTACTAGTGACTGAAAAGTTGAAGGGGAATATTCTGTCTTGGTATGGTCATGTAAAGAGGAGGGATGAAACGCAGGTTACTAAAAGAGCAGTTATGAACATACATGTGGATGGGTGGAGAAGAAAATGGAGGCCAAAGATAAGATAGATGGATTGTGTGAAGAGTGATATGAAAGAAAAGGAAGTTAGTGATAGCATGACGAGTGATAGGGCAGCATGGAAGAAATAAACGTGTTGCGTCGACCCCAAATAACAGGGGACAAGGGCAGGAAGATGATGTTAAAAACGGTTAAAACATATAAATTGACGGTTCTCACTAGGGCTGTGACAGTGAATTTTTATTTATTTTAGTATTGAGCCGGTTTCTAGTTTATTCCATGCTTTGCGGTAAAAATAATGCTTTCACAAATCCCCATGAATGTATTGTAGATATACCTACTTAACCACAATGCTACGTTGCAACAAAAATCCTTTTTTTATGCATCAGTTGTTAACACGCATTCCATCACAAGCTTACACTGACTATCATATACATAGATACCATCACACATCATGTCAAATTTCATCCATATCCATACAGCCTTTTGAGCGTGAACGAGTAACAAACATACACACACATCCCGGTTGCCGTCACATTTGTAACCCAAACAAAAACATTTCGTATTATAAACTATAGTTAGTAATATAGTTACAAATAAACTTATTATAAACTTAAAACTCTTCTAAACAATACTATTCTACTTCCTCCGAACATCTCAATCCCATCACATCACTGGCGCAGCCCACATTTGTATCAAGTGGGTAAATTAAGGGAACAAGTTAGATGGAGTGGAGCCGGACCGCGTTCGCGACTAATTAAGCCTCCCCGCAGGGTGGCTGAGCGGAGGGGGTGGTTAAAAAATATGCGACGCCCGGTG
Source organism: Mythimna vitellina (assembly GCA_949316375.1). Classification (NCBI taxonomy): domain Eukaryota; kingdom Metazoa; phylum Arthropoda; class Insecta; order Lepidoptera; family Noctuidae; genus Mythimna; species Mythimna vitellina. The sequence continues at coordinate 5,629,857 of OX438703.1, read as the reverse complement.
CCCGTGGGACTACGCCACCGACGCCTCCAAGAATTCCCTCTTTTAAACTGCAACTGAGTTGATGTTCAAGCTTTGTTTGTAATTGTTGTACTAAGAATGAAGGCTTTAAAGTTACGGGCAATTGGAAAAGGTGGGGGAGATTTTAGAATTGGGTACTTGCCTGTGTTTAAGTTTGTACAATACTAGCTTTTGCCCACAGCTTCGCTTGCGTTACTCAGGAATAAAGCAGATTTTTATCGGTGAAAAAATTTTAGCAATCGGACCAGTACTTCCAGAGATTACCTACTATAAACACAAAAACAAACTTTACCTTTTTTTCATTATTATTGATAGGCTCACGTTTGACTACTGACCTTACCTGATGGTAAGCGATGATGTGGCCGACGATGGAGCTCGCTTGCCTAGAAATAACCTATTCACTCTTAACTTAGGCTTGTAGCTATCAGGAAACACAAATCCCGGCAGAGAATTACACTTCTTAGCTTTACGCAATATGAATGTGTTCCCAGAACGCTTTGTAAGTATGGATCCACCATGTACCGATGGCGCAACGCCGTACGTCTAGTGGTTCTATGATGGGACGGACTTGGTGGAATTAAATTGTGCAATTCTAACGCACACTCCCCGAAATGTAATCGATAGAAAACCGATAGGCCAGCAACTCGGCGTCGATGCTCAAGGCTTTGGAGTTTTGACTCGACAGGTGCGTCATCATCGATGATCCTCTTGGCTCGCTTCTCAATCGACTCCAGGGCATCAAGCTGGTATTTGGCAGACCCGTCCCAAAGATGAGAGTAGTACTCCATACACGATCGAACTTGCGCTTGATAAAGGTTGAGCAGCTGTTCCGGCGTGAAGTACCTCTTTATATAATATTAGTTTAGATTTTATACTAAACTAGCTTCTGTCAGCGGCTTCGCCCGCGCGAAAGTAAAAAATATTATATAGCCTATATCACTGTGGTAAAGTAGCATTCTACTGGTGAAAGATTTTTTAAAATCGGTCAAGTAGTTTTTGAGTTTATTAATCACAAACAAAAATTAAAAAATCTAAAATATAAAAGTATTTTTTTCTTTTTATAATATTAATATAGACTAGTATGGACAGCAAATAACACCAAACATAAATCTTTTTATGAATACCACATCAAAATTTGTTATAAAATGAAGCCGCAAAAAGCTTTAAAAAAAATTATGGAAGAGTGGGGCGTGGTGGGAACATCAAGAAAGAAAAAAGAAAAGAAAAACATTTTATTTGCCGGAAGAGGCGCACACTTAAGACTTACATATAACAGATTACACAAAAATAGTAAAAAAAACGCATATATGCGCCACGTCCAAAAAAAGCATGTATGCAAAACGGCCGAACGCTATGCATAATCAAATAATAAAGCTCAAATAATCTCACTATCCCTTTTCTGCGCGAGTAACCTAATGGCGGTGACGTCACATTATAGTTTGTGCATCCTTTTTCTATTACTTGGGAGTTTCTCCTTCTATAAGATTTGAAACGTTTTTAACGTTTCAACTGTCAAGTGAACACCAGTGGTGCACTTTAGATAAGATTTAAACCTTTCAACTGTCAAGTGAACACCAATGGTTCACTTTAGATAAGTTTTTGACGTTTCAACTGTCAAGTGAACACCAGTGGTTTACTTTAGAAAAGATTTATACCTTTCAACTGTCAAGTGAACACCAGTGGTTCACTTTAGAAATACAGAGCATTTAATTGAACTAAATAGTTCATTTCCTCACAATTAGAAAAATAAACCCTCCAAAAAATTCCAGAGAGTATTCCTACATAATATATTATTATTTATAAGCAACTCCCCAAGATAGTCGATAAAGTGAAGCGAGTGAAGTCCGTACCAAGACAAGGGAGGGGGTGACACGACTACAGAACAGACTCAGACGACCTCAGAGTCCCTCTCGGAGGGAAGCAAGGTCGGGCGATCGGAGTAAAAGCCCGTGGAAAATTTAAACTGAGGAAAATTTAGGCACAGTTATTTGAATATTTAAACTCTCTTGTCGATTTCAATTAAGTTTAAAGTCTTGGCATAAACCAAATAAATCAGTTTTGAGTACCAAAAACTGTAGTCACCCAAGTGCTCGCCGTTACGGTCCCAATGCTGGCCAAAGGCCTCCTCCAAGTCCATTCAGTCCAGTCCTCGTGGTCATCATTTCAGCCGATAGACGTCCACTGTTGGACATAGGCCTCCCCAAGCGTCGCCACAAAGAACGGTCGTGTGCGTGTCGCAGCCATCGGATTCCCGCAACCTTTATTAGGTCATCAGTCCACCTTGTAGGAGGCCTTCCAACGCTGCGTCTTCCGGTACGCGGTCGCCACTCCAGAACTTTTCGGCCCCAACGGCCATCTGTTCTGCGAGCAATGTGCCCTGCCCATTGCCACTTAAGTTTGGCTATTCTTCGTGCTATGTCGGCAACCTTGGTTCTCCTGTGGATATCTTCATTTCTGATTCGATCACGCAAGGAAACTCCGAGCATAGCCCTTTCCATTGCCCTTTGGGTGACTTTAAGCCTTCTGATGAGGCCCATTGTGAGCGACCACGTTTCGGAACCATATGTCATCACTGGCAACATGCACTGGTCATAGACTTTCGTCTTGAGACAGTGTGGTATGTTGGACGAGAAGATACCGCTCAGCTTCCCGAACGCTGCCCAGCCAAGTCGGATGGGTCCTCGTGGTACGCGACTAAATCGCCTCGCTACCTCTTTCTGAACCGGCACTTCTGAAGCCTGGCTCCCATACAAGAGCGGGCCGAGACTCAAGCGGCTCCTACCCAATCTAAGGGGTCCAAACGCTGCCACAGGAGACGGCCAGGGTTTCGGAAGTCGCAGTGCGATCCCCGGTCACAACAGGCGTTGGTTTGCGGACGACAAGCAATGGGTAGCTCGCCGTCCGGTGAGAACCGAGGCTGAATCATCAACGGCACGTAGTGTTCAACGCGCGACTTAAAGAAATGTTAGCAAAATCGTAGAAGCCTAGTAAGGGCAATGCCCGCTGGGGCAACAGGGAATTTCTAAAAGAGAAATTGTGATCCTGGAACGCAAAGAGCAACTGAAGGTCACCGGTGGATTTTAGTCAGTGAAAGTGGATTTTAGACACTGCTCTCTCGCTCCTAGAGCGGGAGAAGCCATCGAATGGATCCCCATCTCAAAAAAAAAACTTTTTCCCGGACGGTCTTCGATGGCGGTAACCATCTGTAGGAACCAAGTTCGTGGAGGGCGAAAACTCAGAAGTTCCTCTTATCCATAACACAATCACTACATAGTATAAAACAAAGTCGCTACCCTCTGTCTGTCCTTATATATGCTTAGATCTTTGAAGCTATGCAGCGGATTTTGATGCGGTAAAAATCGTACAAACTTGTGTACAAAACGAAAATTAAGTTATGTACAATCAGCGCTCGAGGGGTTAAATACATTTTGCATTTAATATAGATCAATATGGCTCCTTATACCTTGCAATTTAATCGGATATTTTCGAAGATATTACAGATTTAAAAGGCAGGGACTTAGCGGTTGTGGTGGTATCAGCATTGCACCCGTGCCACAGAATAAGAAATAGTATCAGTCCCGTGCGAAGCCGGGGCGGGTCGCTAGTATTATATTACTTGGAATATTTTGCCTGCAATATCCACATTCCTGTTTCAGTTAACATTTTGCAACTGCGAGTAATTTGAATTACATTGACGTGAAACTTTATCCTCGTAAAATGTCACAAAGTTAAAAAGACTAAATTTACCACAGGGATGCAGCTTTCATCTCAGCCAGGACATATTAATGCACGTGCTCAGTTCGTCCATAGGCTATATATAGGCTTACACGTGCCGCGAACTCCGACCCCAGTATTTATAGCCCCGGGCCAAGTTGTTTGAAACGTGGACGATGGTCGATGGTCAGGGCGGGAAATGTGGTCACGTTGGCTTGGTAACGGCTGAAGTTCCTAGTATCAATATTGGTGGCCTAATTACGTATCTAAAGGGTTGAGGGTAAAGTCAATGGTCGGATGAGGTCGTGGCTTCGTAACACACTAATATTATAAAAAAGAAAGGAGGAGGGTAGATAAGAGGCATATAACAAAAAAAAGAAAAATAAGAGTTTCTGTTTCCGACTACCCGTAGTTTTTTTTAATTTGTATAGTTAAAGAGTTTTTTTTATTCAGTGATATTTCCATGATAAATAATATAGTAAGTCAAAGCAATTATGTCTGTTCGTCTGTCCGTCTGTCTGCCCGTCTGTCACCAGGCTGTATCTCATGAACCGTGATAGTTAGACAATAGGGTGTTTTACTCTCTATGAGAAAAGATCTGAAAATATATTATTAAAATAACTTAGGCAAAAAGCAGTCGGTAACTGATAGTTTTAGTTCATAAAATAACAAAATTGAATTCAAAGTTTTCAGTCTTTTTTATCTGTTCTTTATCACCATGAAATAGTAGCCACCATGTTATTACGTCATTCGGCTGTGTAAACTAAAGTGACAGCTGTCAACTGATCGGCAATACTGAGGTAATATCAGCGCATTTGTTTACACAATCATCTGACGACACGACCACAGAGTAAATATGATGTCCATTGCGTTCTGCAATTTAGGCAAATTTCACGCGTATTTTGAAATTTTAAATGCATTTAACCCTAAAAATTGAACACAAGTTCAATTACGACATAAATAAAACCACTAAAATACGTTTTTTTTTTATTTTCAAATCAATATTATTATAGTTAATCTCTGAAAATAACCGATTTTGATGGTTTTTTTTTGGGTTCTTTTGCCTCTAGAGCGTCCCATTTAAATTTTGAGAAGATCTAATGCAGAACTTCGGGAGATAAACCATGGAATATTTCAATAAATAGCGATTTTTCAGGTAATGCTGTAATCGCATATCTGTTTATTGTTTTCATAACATAACATCACGCCAGCACGCTCTGAAGGGGTACTGAAGACGTGTCAAGTATACCCTCAATTCATTACTTATGTTCAAATTTCATAAATTCGCGCATAACTATTTTATGGACTAATTTTGATGATTCTTTTCGTGTTGGCTTAAGTAATAATACCGTGAAAGGATTATCCATTAAATAATCCAATCAAACATGGCTATTTTTTTAATCCAATAGGTAACTCACCAAATAACTTACTCACCATTTAATTTTAGCTGTGAGGTACTACAACTAAAAACTGAAAAATACAAAAAAACTTTTTACGTAAAACACAACTTTCGACTTAGAAAGAAAGAAAACACGTTTATTTGGCACACAGGTACACATAATGAGATAACAATTATATAGAAACTTAAATATGTACTTAAATTTAAAAACATTGTGTGTCTCACGGCTGCGCCAAATAGGTCCAGTTCAGCATAACGCCAGGCCACTATGTAGCAGTTGCCTGACGCTGGTTTTCAACTGAACCTTGCTATGAGTCTACGGATGTAAATCAGTTGGATTAGTGTGAGGTAAAAAAAATTATGTAAGTATATTATTATATGTAGGTATAAATTAGTGTAAATAATAGATAGACTTCAACGTAAAAGCAATATCTGAAACACCGAGTTCCAGACTTTTATGTTTTAGTATAACAATTTAGCCTTATTCAATGGCTCAATTTCGGGAATCGGCTTCAGCGGGGCGCGGATGGGTCTTTTCTGGGCTGTGACTTATCTAGGCTGGAGTGAAAGGGCGTGTCAGACATTTACTGACTAAAACCCACCTATATTCCTTCCGTTGTGTTCTAAGGCCGCAGGTTTCCTATTCGGAAATTTCCCGTTGTCCTAGCAGGCATTGGCCCTGCTGGGCCTCTACGGTTTTGCTAACATCTCTTTGAGACACGCGTAGAACATTACACGCTATCGATGAATTGGGCTCCGTCCTTACCGTACGGACGAACGGTGCGCTCGTTGTTCGCAAGGCCATGCCTTCAATGTCCGCGGGTTGCCCTGCAACTCCCGATGCCCAGAGTATTTCCTGTCACGGTGACTGGGACATGAGAATGTCCATTGTCTCATGCTTGCGGCCTTCTCCTTCGCTAGAGTTTCTGCTTCACAGAAGGAAGCCACCACATCTGGGATGTGGTCGCCTCCTAAGGGAATGGGTTCCCTCTCGCTCCGGGGGCGAGAACACTAATAGCCTTCACGAGGATACGGCGGGGCACACCTACACTGGATCCCCCACCATGTTCTCCGTGTGATACCCACAATGGAGACAACTGGGCGTTTCTTTCACCAGAATCTGACACAAGAATCTCCCGAACTTACCATATCCGGTGAGGATCAGCGTCATATGGAAAGTTAGGACGCCGTGCCGCCTCACTTTTCAAAGAGGAGACTTACCCCAACTGCAGCGTACCCGGTGCGAGAAGGTGAATCAGACTTAAGGGTAGGCAATTGCGCTTGGAAAAATAATTGTGAAAGTAACATTACATCGTAAATTAAAACACATATTACAATTTCCTACTACTTATTACAACAAACCGCAATAATATATACTAAAGTTTGTAATATCGTAATCAATACCGTGATAAAAAAAGACCAATATATAAGGTGTTAAAAAAATAACTTAAAGAATTTCGAGGGGACATTGTTGTCCTCATTATGAACAACTTTTACTATGGGACCAAAGCTGAAATCGCGAAAAAAAAATCAGCTGTTCCCTACGTTTATGTTCGCATAACTCGTCAAATGTATGGAGCAGCTGTTTTTTTTCGTCATTTCAGGTTAGGTTAGAGAGAGAAGTACAATGTCCCCTCGAAATTCTTAAAATTAATATTTTAACACCTTATATATCCGTGATCATGGTATTACGGGATCCCGGAATACCGGTATTGAAAGCCCTACACACCAGGAACCGAAACCAGACTTCACTTTCGAAAACCTTACTTTCTCTCACAAGAACAATAAAAGATCGCTGATACCCAATACATAGGTTCGTACAGTTTGTATCACTATCAATACACGGTTGAATGCGTCTGCCCATTTCTCTGATATAATCAGTCTGCGATTCACCTCTTAGGACAATAAGATTAATTTTCCCCCCTACTCCTACCTAAGGGGAGGCTGTGACTTACGGGGGATAATCTGAAAATGATCCGCAGACTTTATCTTTGTTTTCGAACATTATAGGGCTTTTGGCTTTCGTCATCATCATTTCAGCCGAAAGACGTCAACTGCTGGACTTAGGCCTCCCCCAAGTGTCGCCACAACGAGCGGTCCTGTGCATCTCACACTCATCGAGTTAATTATACCTGGCAGAGGTGAAGCTGGGCAGTAGAAGCCCAGTGGTAAGGGCCCTGACTGAGAAGTGGTGGCCCAGTGTAAGTGGCCCCGACGGAGAAGTGGTGGCCCAGTGTAAGTAGCCCCGACGGAGAAGTGGTGGCTCAGTGTAAGTGGCCCTGACAGAGAAGTGGTGGCTCAGTGTAAGTGGCCCCAACGGAGTAGTGGTGGCCCAGTGTAAGTGGCCCCGACGGAGAAGTGATGGCCCTGTGTAAGTGGCCCCGACGGAGAAGTGGTGGCCCAGTGTAAGTGGCCCCGACGGAGAAGTGGTGGCCCAGTGTAAGTAGCCCCGACGGAGAAGTGGTGGCTCAGCGTAAGTGGCCCCGACGGAGAAGTGGTGGCCCAGTGTAATTGGCCCCGACGGAGAAGTAGTGGCCCAGTGTAAGTGGCCCCGACGGAGAAGTGGTGGCCCAGTGTAAGTGGCCCTGACGGAGAAGTGGTGGCCCAGTGTAAGTGGCCTAGACTGAGTAGTGGTGACCCAGTGTTAAGAAGGTTCCCCACTCGCCTTTCGTCAAAGTCGGGCATAGTTTAAAAGCTTGTTGCTTCAACTAACGCAATCCAACTCGATGTTTGATGAAAAGACAACGTGAAAATTCAAAATTCACAGAAAATAACAGATTTTCTGAGGTCTTTACTGGAGTAGTTTTACACAAATTTATATTTTGTAATATAGAAACCTAGATAATATCCCTAAGATATCTGTGTTTCCAAAATATTTGGAGAAAGATGTGTAATAACATCATAATCACGTAAGAGCGGTTGTATGAAAATGTACCTCGAGTTGGCCGCTCTTAACGTCCCCTACTGAACAATGGTGTTCCATTATTAGCGACCCCGGCTGAGCACTGATAGGCCAGTGGTAAGGGCTCTGACCGCGCAGTGGTGGCCCTGTGTTAATGGCCCTCACTGAACAGTGGTGATCCAGTACTAGCGACCCCGGCTGAGCAGTGTTAGGCTAGGCAGTGAAGGAACACTGAGGGTTTTATTCAGAAAAGTTTAACACTCCTTTACGTTCCACCCAGAGCGGGAGAAGCCATTAGATGGTTTTCTAAGGTAAATAAAGACTATTTTATTAAAAAACTCTATTCAGGTTATAGTATTTAAGTACATATTGCGGAGATTCATAGATTACTTTCTATTTCGACCCACTTTTTTATTATTATCATTTTTATTGTGCTTTTGGGTACAATATTAAAGGGCCTATTACACTACTCGAGATTCAGACAGTCTTAGTCGATGTCGCGTAGTGTAATAAGGGTTAGACCGGTCTTACTCGGAACAAAAAATAAGACAGTCTGAATATCGTGTGCTGAATGAATATCGCGTAGTGTAGTAAGCCCTTAACTGATCTACACTGTCTTCCCATACCTATAATATTGATAGGTATAATAATATTATAATATTAATATGTATGTAAGGACAATGGACAGAGAGGACAAATATTGTAAAATCAATCATTTTGTTTTAAAGAGTAACCATGGAGTTTCTTGCTGGTTTTTCTCCATAGTAATCGGAGCCGTACACTAGCTTCATACGTTTTATAAGTAGCCATGTAGGCCTGTGAAATAAAAACATTTTTGAATTTAGAACTAAAACTTGGGGTAATGTTTTTACGAGGCAGACACAGACCGTATACTTCTAGATAAATTCACCCGTTACGATGAAAAACAACAATACATACCTATACATGTATCTACAGAAAACAGCGCGAGGATGTCGTGGGAATTTAGTTGTTTTTCTTTTTTAAGAACATGTGTGTATTGGTCCTTGGAATCTTTGTATGAGTATTATTTTTGTTGTCCTGAAATTGTCCTTTGAATCTTCCGCTCGCACGTATAGGATTATCATTATTACGTAAATGCGCGTTTATTAGCGAGCAGTGATGACCGAGTGGTAACGGCCCTGAGTTACGAGTTGTAGGTCGCGGGTTAAAACCCAGCCAGGTGCATTACTTTGTGTACTTTATTTCATCACCACGGCTCTCAAAACGGTGAAGGAAAACATCGTGAGGAAACCGACCTGTTCTAGAACCAAAAATTCGAAGACATGTGACATTCACCAATCTGCACTGGGCCCGTGTGGTGGATTACGGCCCATTCCCTCTCCTAGAGAGGAGGCCTGTGTCCCAGCAGTGGGAAGATTAAAAGGCTGAATATGCTATGCTGTGCGTTTTTTAGTAAAATAACCAAAAAGAAGAAGAAAATACCAATATAATAATATTTAAAGTTTTTTCCAGGAAAAACGAAGATATGCATATATAGAGACCACAGTACACCCGTGTGTACAGTACGACGATTAAGCGTTTTTCAAGGTCATTTAAGTTGTGGCGTGCAAGGGGTTAAGTAAAACTATTGTAAATACAGAATGATTTTTAATTCATTTCCAATCAAAGTGCCCTTATAGGATTTATGTACAGAAACCGACCTATAAAATAAATTTTAATTCTTAAGGAGTTTTTTTTTTTTTTTTTTTTTTTATTGGGTGGGAAAATCATCCTAATGACATCCCCGCTCTTGGGCGGAGCGGGAAATAGTGTCAGACTCTTACTGACTAAAAACCCACTCCTGTTCCTTCGTTGCCTTCGTCCCAGGGCCCCGGGTTCCGCTTTCACACTACCCGTGGCCCCAGTAGGCTTCGACCCTGCTGGGCCCCTACGATTTGCAGACATCTCCTTGAGGCGCGCGTGGAACAAAACGCGCCGTCGACGACTTGGGCTCGGTCCGGACGGTTACCGGACGATCAGACGGCGAGCCACCCATTGCTCGCCGTCTGCAAGCCCGCGCCTACGGTGGCCGGAAATCGGGATCGGAATCCCGGCGGCGGTTAGAGCGTAAGGACCGTTGCCTCACGCGATCGGCCGCCTCCTTAGCTAGCATTACTGCTTCGCAGAAAGAGGCGACCGCCTGCCACTCCTCCTCGCTCCGGAGCATGGCCTGAACCAAGGCCCGGCGCGAGAGATCACCGCCGCCGATTGCCCTCACGAGGTCACGGCGTTGCTCTGCCCAAGCGGGGCACACCTCCACCGTGTGCTCCACCGTGTCCTCCGGGTGGGCCACACAGTGGCGACACCCGGGCGTCGTTTCCGCACGAATCCGGTGCAGGAACCTCCCGAACTTACCGTGTCCGGTGAGGACCCGCGTCATGCGGAATGTGAGGACGCCGTGAGGTCTTTCCAACCACGCCTCAAAGAGGGGACTTACCGCCATAATTGTGGCGTGCCCAGCACGGGGTCGCGACAGTCGCTGTCGCCATTTCTCCATGAGAACTCGCCGGAACTCTGTCCGCCATGCCGCGACTTGTTGCGGCAGCGGAGTTTCGCCCCGGCGTTGCATCTCCATGCGCCGTTCGTGCATGAGTGCAAGGACTGTTGCCTCCAGTTCCCATGGTCGCTGGCAAGCAAGAAGGGTCGCCGCTTCGCGGGAAATCGTCCGGTATCCTCGCACCATCCGTATGGCCATGACCCTCTGGCACGCGTTCAGCCGGGCCGCCGGCTGCTTCCGCAGCCCCGGCGCCCACACCGGCGCGCCATAAAGGGCCATGGACCGAACGATCCCCGCGTAGAGCCTCCGGCAGGAGGCGTCTGGACCCCCAAGGTTGGGCAGGAGCCGCCCGAGGGCAGCCCCAGTCCGACTTAGTTTGGGAGCCAGACGTCGGAAGTGCTCGTCGAAATCCCATCGGCTGTCGAGAACGAGTCCCAGGTACTTCATCGTTGACTCGACGCCGATGTGGACTCCTCCCACCGTTAGCTGGGAACCCGGTGGTGGCGCGTTCCGAGGGCCGTGAAAGCACATGGCCTCGGACTTGTGCAATGCCACCTCGAGTCCCAGCTCCTGGATCCTGCCAACGACTGTCGCGACCCCGCGTGTCGCTAGTTCGACCGCCGCCTGGTACGACTCTCCCTGCGCCAGGACCAGCGTGTCGTCTGCGTAGCAGACCACGCTGACCCCGTCAGGGAGGTCGCCGCGCAGCACGTAGTCATATCCGATGTTCCACAAGGGCGGCCCTAGTACCGATCCCTGCGGAACACCGCACGACATCTCTCGACGTTCCCACACCCCCTGGTGACCAGGGTAGGTTATGTACCTGTCAGACAGGTACGCCTCGACCACACGACAGAGGTAGTCGGGCATCCGGTGATACCGGAGTGCCCTCCCAATGCTACTCCAAGGCAGGGAGTTGAAGGCGTTGGCGATGTCCAAAGACACCGCCACGACACACCTGCCCTGGGCCACTGCATCCCCCGTCGTGAGAGCTCGCACGCACATGATGGCGTCCACCGTGGAGCGCCTCCTGCGAAAGCCGAACTGGCCGTCCGCCAGATCCGACCCCACCCGTGTTAGGTGTGCGACGAGGCGGTCTGCAACTACTCTTTCAAAGAGCTTGCCCACCTCGTCGAGCAGCACAATGGGCCGGTACGCGGACGGAGAGTCCGCGGGGCGCCCCGGCTTCGCGATGAGGACCAGTTTCCCCGTCTTCCAGCGAAGTGGGAACTGGCCCCTCTCCATACATGCGCTGAAGAGCCCTCTTAGTCGAGGCCCGAGAGCCTCCATGGCCAGGACCCATGCCTTCCCAGGCAAGCCGTCGGGTCCTGGGGCGGCATTTTTGGCACTCAGCCTTCGTACCGCCACTCTCATCTCTACCTCGGTCACCTCTGGAGCGTTGTCGTCGTCGTCGCCATCGTGGTCCGCGTCGGACACCGCTGGTGGCGGAGCCATGGGCGGGGGAGAGTGTTCCCCTCGCGTGGGGAACAGAGTGCTCACCACACCCTCCACGAGCTGGGGCCGGAGACTCTGCGTCAGCGGGGGAGCCCAGGGGCGAAGTTTGTCCCGTACCAACTTGTACGGGCGTCCCCATGGGTCCCCATTCAGAGTCCCCAGCCACACGTTGCGGGCCTCAAGTTTGGCCCGCCTTATCTCCGCTCGGAGGGTGCGCTTTGCAGCTCTGTATCCCTCGTACAGCTCCGCCTCTCTGGCCTCCGCATCCGGTGGACGGATGCGGCGCCTGCGGTATCTGGCATACCGGCGTCGCGCGGCATTGCACGCGTTGCGCAGTGCCGCAATCTCCGGCGACCACCAGTATACCTGGCGCTGAGCACGTCCTGGAGGGACTCGGGGCATTGCCGCGTCGCAAATTTGCGACATGGCCTCCCGGAACCACTCTGCCTCGACGTCTATGTCGACAGGCCTGTCCGGTGCTTGCACCCAGGCCTGTACCGTCGCGGCTTCCAGGAGGAGCTCCCGGTCCATCTGCCTCAGCGCCCACCGCGGACCACAAGGGTTCTGTCGGACCGGCGCAATCGAGGTTTGGGCGGAGACGTCGAACCGGATGTACCGGTGGTCCGAAAACGTCTCCACCCCCTCCATAACGCGCCAGTCGACGACACGCGGCGACAGAGCGGGGCTGGCGAACGAGATGTCCACCACTGAGTCACCCCGCATCCGCACACACGTGGGGACAGAACCCCGGTTTAGGACGACCAGGCCTGTCTCCAGAGCCCAGTCCTCCACCATCCGACCCCGCTGGTTCGTGAGCCGGGAACCCCAAGCCAAGTTCTTGGCATTGAAGTCCCCGCAAACGACCACGGGGAGGGAACCAAACCCAGCGACGACGGCTTTCAGCTCCATTAGGGAGATGTGAAGATCGCCGAGAGATCTGCTCGGGGACAGGTAGACGCCTACCACTGCAATGTCCCCGAACCGTGCTGCCACGCAACCCCGTCCCCTCGTGACGGCCTCGAGGGTCGGGGTACCGGCGGCGGCCGACGAAATTAGGGTCACCGAGCCGTCCAGGTCCCGCACCCAGTCTCCCCTGGGCAGGACATTGTACGGCTCGGAGACCACGGCGATATTGATCGACCACTGCGCCATGCTCTGGAGCAACAGATCCTGAGCGGGGGCGCAGTGGTTGATGTTCGCCTGGAGGAGACGTAATGGGGTCGTTATTGACAGTCCATTACAGTCTCCTCCCGAGCCCCCCGTGAGGGCCCTGCCGCGGCGGGTGCGACGGCGACAGCGGCGGCAGCCAAGGAAGCGGCTGCGGCGGTGAGTACGTCCGGGTGGATGGGCCTCCGTACTTTGCCCTTGGCCTTGGCAGGGGGGTCGCAGGACCTGCCCCCAGCCCGGTGGTCGGCCGGCTTGCCTGCCGCCGCACATGCGTAACAGTGCGGCGTTGCACGGCATTCGACGGCCCTGTGACCGGCCTGACCGCACTGGTAGCAGCGGTCACTGCGGTCCACCTCCGCGGCGCAGTGGGCCCCCACGTGGTGCCCCACGTGGCAGCGGTAACACCGCAGAGGTCTGGGCTCCAGCAGTTTTACCTGCGCGGAGACCCAGCCCACCAAGAGCCTTCGGCCTTCAGCCGTGATGGCTTTAGCCGCCGACACGGGGCAGCTGACCGTAACGGCCCGCATGCCCGTGCTGTCAACACGGATGGTGCCCGCCCGCACTTGGTCGGCCTGGCATCCTCCCGCCCTGACGACGGCGGCCACTACCTCTTCCACCCTGACGGAGTCATCCAGGCCCATGATGCGCATGTCTATGCACTTTGTGGGCCTGGACACTCGGACCTCCTCGACGTCCAGGGACGCCCTGATCCTTGCGGCCAGGGCGTCCGCGGCAGAGCCGCTGTCCGCACCAGGGACCTCCAATATTCGGGCCCCGGTTGCGGTGCGCCTCATTCGGAAGCCTTCAGAGGCTCCGAACTCGTCGAGGTGATCCACCACCGCCTGCTTCGCCTTCGCCATGACCATGTCATAGCTCACGCCCTTCTTTTCCGCAGCTGGCTGTAGTGTGATCACTACAGCTGCGGAATTTGGGGCGCGAAGCCTGGCTGCCATGGCCCGCTTCTTGCGCTGCTGCCGCCGCTCGCGCTTCTTCGCCGCTCTGGCCACCTTGCCCGCCTTCCTGCTGGCGCCGGCGACCGTCCATTCGGCGCCAGCCGAGGGTTCTTCAGGCAAGGGAGGCGGCAGGCGCGGCCTAGTCGCCGCCGCCGCAGGAGGTCTTGCCAGTTCAGCGGCAGGCACCGTTCTGCCTTTCGGGGAAGGGGTAGGCTTCCCCTGCCGCTGCTGCGGCTTAGCCGCCGGGACCGTCCTAGTCGGTTCCGACACCACGGCTCCGCGCCCAGTCTGCCCAGACGGGCCGGCTTTGGGCGCAGCAGCCGCGGCGGCGGCGGCGTACGAGACCGCCCTTTTCAGGCCGGAGGCCGCAAGCGGGGGGCGCAGCACTATGCCCTCCAGGACAGCGAATTGCCGCTGGACCCGCTCCTGGAACTGCTGCTGCTGTTCCTGCTGCTGCTGCCGAAAGGCAGCCAGTTCCTGCCGCAGCAGGGTCAGCACCTCGCTCTCCACCTGGGGCGAGGGCTGGGGCCGACTTTGCCCCTGCTTGCGTCCTCCTTTTGGCGCCGCCTCAGGGCCAGCGCCCCGGAGACTGGCCAGGTCTGCCTCGAGCCGTCCAATCCGTCGGTTTAAGGTCTTTTTGAGGGGCTCCAGTACCAACCCCAGTGCCTCTAGAATTGAGGTCGTAGCCTGGGGGATGGAATTCCGTTTGGAGACCCTCTCCCTCTTCTTCGCAACGCTTTGGACGGCAGCCGTTACGACCTCTCTGAACCTGGCCAGTGCCTCCTCCATGCCTTCAGGCTCGCTGCCCGGAGGCTCAGACTCCGAGGGGCCGGCCCGACTACTGGGTGCCCCGGCGTGGCGCTCCTTCCTGGCGGTTTTCAGGGGTGGCCTACTCCCCTTTGCCAGCTTTCGGCCCGCACCCCGCACAGCGGTGGAGATTTTGCGGGCCGAAGCCCCCAGTTCATCATCAGATGATGTCCTCCTCTGGCCATCCCCCAACAAGGGGCGTTTGAGGAACTGGGTCTTGGCCTTGGCGGCGGACTCCTCCACCTCCATCCTCTCCGAAGTGAGCGATGACGCGGCATCGGAGTCCGACGCCGCATCTCCACTCACCTCCCTGAGGCCGAAGCTCCTGCCGGCCTCTGCAGGACCCACCGGCGCAGCGGACGTGCTGGGAACAGGTCCCAGGGACTCCACGCTACCGGTGAGTGAGCCACCCTGGCTCTTTGCGTCCACGAAGGACGGTACAGGGTCCGAAGACCCGAGGCGGTAGTTGCCCCCCCCAGAATACGAGGGGCAGCCCGAGCTCTGCTCGGGGAGGGATTCTCCTGCAAGCAGGTACCCTCCTGGGGTAGTAATATTTTTACTATCCGCACTCATGGTTGTTGCTGAACACAGCTTTGCCTTTTTTTTATATTGGGGTGGGGTCCCCAATAACACGTTCGCCATCGTGGTCACGTCTGATAAGCAGACGCGTACCCGAGGCGAACCCACTCTCTCAAAACCACTGTCCAAAAACACCAACAGCTGTTGGTGCCGATGCTTCTGGACAGTGCACCCTCCGTGGCGGTCCGTCTGGACTCCGCCTGTGTGTTCCTCTTGGTCTGGTCTCTCGCTTGAGGCCTTCCGGCATGAGTAGCTCTACCGGCATAGCCCTCAAGGTCATAGAGACACGCAAGCCCCACCACGGCGACAACGTGGGAACACGGTCGGTGGGGTAATTCTTAAGGAGTTGAAATTACCTACTAAATATTAACAAATTTACAATAAAATAATCCTTTGTAGTGTGAAAAAATATATTCGCACTAGCTTCTGCAACTGCATTCGCCCGCATGATAGTAAGAAATTCAAGGAACAAATTGCCGGAATGAAAAGTATCTCTCATGTTATTCGCGTATCGTCTATCCGTGTATCCATCCAAAGCCATTCAGCCCTTCGAGCGTAAAAAAGTTACAAAAAATACAGCTAAATAAATGTTTACCATTTTAATATTCCTATGATTAAACGCTGCGGCGGCTTCGCTCGCATGAATGTAGAAAATTGTCCCAAGGAAACATAAAAAGTATCGTATATGCAATTTTAGGACTTGGTCTACCCCTGTACCAAAACTCATCAAAATTCCTTTAGCAGTATCAGCGTGGAGGAGTAACAAACCTACAAACATGCTCACGCACAAACTTTCGTCTTTATGCCTAATATTACTGTGATAGTTTGATTACAATGCAATTAAAGCAACACAATGTATGCAATGCAATTAACACTTCAATTAGAGGTTGACATCGAATATTCGAATTTTCATTCCAAATTTTTATTCGAATAGTAAATAAATGTATACTTATTCGAATATTCGAATAAAAAAAAAAAATACTAGTCGAAAGTCTATGTTGGTAGAATTACGCACAGTGGTGATTTTTGATATTATAATAGGTAAATTTGATTTAATTCTAAATTATTATTGAATAATCTGATTTATTAGTATAATATTGCATATGAAAATGATACTGTAATATCTTTACGACAATTTTATATTTGTGATACTTATTATTAACGAGTTTAAGACTTTAAAATTTGTTTTAGAATTTTTAATTGTTTTGATTAACATGTTCACGTATAGTCGTTCGATTTATAAGTACATAAAATATTATCAAATTCTTAAACATAGTAGTATATAATACTTATGTTTAAAATTTTTTATTTTTTCTTTAGTAAACACTTAGCTTATATTTACTAAACAAATACACTTTTTCACTGTTTTTCACACAACCGCTCTTACGCGATTATGACGTTATTACACATTTTTTATTAGATATTTTGAAAACACAGTATCTTGTGGATATTATCTACGCTTCTATTGAAATGAATTTATAAATTTGTGTAAAACTAATCCAATAAAGACCTCTGAAAATCTGCTATTTTGCATGAACTTTGACACTTCATAATTTACTCAAAAAATTAAAAAAGTCAAAAAAGTATAACAATGTAAAGTAAAAGTAAAACAACAAATGACGACAATTTATTTCAAAAATTTTTAAAGGTTTAAAAAAAACACGTAACACTCAAATATTTTACAAAACTTGTTCCAGGATATTAAGAGGAAATATTCGAGTAAATCACGGAATTATCGAATGCTAACAAAGTTTTCAGGCGTTATCTCTCTTTTTTCGCATTGCCTTTTCATCAAACATCACGTTGGATTGCGTTAGATGAAGTTGCTCGATGTTGACGATAGGCGAGTGAAAAAGGACCCTCATAAAGATAAATGATGATTCTATTCGTATTGTTATGTTACAATATTTACAATGTTTACATTTTGTTAAAATATATCGCATTTGATAATTAAAAAAATTTTGAGTGACCATTGACAATTTTATCTTTCTTTTTATTATCAATAATTTGTTTCATAATAGATGAACTAACTTGTACAAGATTTTTATAATTGTTCCAAATTTTGATGAATATATAAATAATTATCGAGCTAGGTTTACTTACATATCTATCTCTATCATAAAATTATAGTTCCTAAAGCAATAAAAGCTGATATTTTAAGTGCTTTTTAATATTTATATTTTGAAAATATTCGAATAATATTCGAACAGTACTGAAAAAATATTTGAATATTCAAAAATCAAAACTATCGAATTTTTACAACCTCTAACTACAAAAAAAAAATATTTCAATTAATCAATTAAATATTTTTTATTGCCTTTACCTAGCTATACATATGTACACATATATTTAAATTCCAAAACCACGAGTTCTTAACGCGATCCATTTGACGACCTAAACTGATCTGTTAAAAATCCCTCTTTCTCTCTCGCTTGCCAGACATTTTAACTCGCCATGAAAAGGCCTCTGTTCCCTATTACTCGTAATACAACCTTTGTATTGCCGCCGACCAGACATTCGTCTCCTTTCGCGTAAAACAACAGTTGGTAGATACACCTACGGCTCGTAGGTACGTAAAACCAGTGGCGTAGCTACTGAATGACAAGGCGGGGCAGGGCCCCGGGGCCCCCAAGATCAGCGGGGAAAACATGATTAACAGACCTCTTTTTCAAATTCAAATTCATTTATTCACATTCAGATAGAGTAATTACATTTGGTAGTTTCTTATGTTACATTATTGAATCTTATATTCTATTTAGCCTGCGTATAATATATGAAGTTATTTTTTTATACAAAGCAACAAAAAAGGAATAGGTATATTATTTTTATTTGTTTTATTGTAATCGGAAAACAAACAGCATCAAAAGCTAATAAAAACTACAAATTATGCAACTATAAACCAATGACATGTTTTCGCATTTAAATCGATACGAAGAGCATGCTTAATAGAGAAAAAAAAAAGTTGATTACAATGATGATATGCACTATGACAATATGACACAATCATGATATTACGTTTTACAGTGCAAAATAAAACAGTTATCGAACCAATGTTTGGTAAGTATTCGATTGAATACACGCGGCTTAGTAGTGAATAAATCAAGTTCAGAAAAGTCAATCAAATTATTGTAGGACTTTACGCATCTAATAAAGAACGGATTCTGTCTGACTAATGCTGCCTGCCTGATTTAATAACAATGATAATTCAATCCTATAGTCTCTGAAATTCGACGTGCCTAATGTCAATTATATAGGACCTGGATGTAGCGACATCTATGGCGTCACATAAGAACTAATCCTGCATCGTGCAATCAAAGTTCTCCGCGCGATTACAAAATATAGAACAGCCCGAAATCATCTATCGGGCAGTTGCCCACCAGATATAACACCCGTCTGGTCGGAGGATCCTCCCTTTTCAACAGAAGTCTGCGGGACTTTACACTCTGTTCCGCCCATCTCCAAAAACACAAATCCTGTTTCTGGTTAAATACAGTCCAATAATCCAATTATTATTGAATTACCGAAAAGTTCTGCCACCTTCATAATCCAAAAAAAGAAATAGATTGCTAATAAACTTTAATCATGGCAACTTCTTTTAGTCGGTAAAAGTCTGACACTCTGTCTCGCTACACCCAAAGCAGAAGAGTTTATTTGATGATAACCCATGTAAAATTTGCCCCAGGGCCGTTGGTTACCTACGCCACTGCTTTACGAACCCTTTTTTAAGTGCGGCTCGTTCGATTTACGATCGCGTTTACGATTATGCCCAGCTTTGTTAACACGCGCAGCAGGTGCGCCCCTTTCTGCAGATTAGTTTTAATCCTACTACATTTTTCTACGTAGGTGTAAAAGTACCTACTTGACAAATTAAACAGAAAATATTGTAAAAATTGTTTGAAGAATTCGTGGATAACTTAGATCTGCGTTGCATGGAATGACTCGCCTGTTAGTCTAGTGTCCAGTGGCCCTGGCTGCTACGCCGGAGGACGTGAGTTCGATTCCCATCCAAGACAAATATTTGTGAGATGAGCGCGATCATTTGTTCTGTGTCTGGGTTTAATTTATCTATAATATGTATGTATTTAGAATTATATAAGTATGTTTATCAGTTGTCTAGTATTCATAACACAAGCTCTGCTTAGCTTGAGACTAGACGGCGTTGTGTGATAGCATAGCATAGTCAGCCTTATAATGTTCCCACTGTTGGGATTCAGGCCTCCTCTCTAGGAGAGGGAATGGGCCGTAATCTACCACGCGGGCCCAGTGCGGGTTGGTGGATGTCACATGTCTTCGAATTTTGGTTCTAGGACATGCCGGTTTCCTCACGATGTTTTCCTTCACCATTTTGAGAGCAGTGGTGATGAAATAAATTATACAAAGTAATGCACCTGGCTGGGTTTGAACCCGCAACCTACAACTCGTAAGTTGGGGCCGTTACCACTCGGCCACCACTGCTCACCACTGTTGTGTAATAGTTATGGAATATTATTATTTATTGTGGAATATTAATGCTTAGACCTATATTGTGTGTGCAGGGTTTTACATTTCTTCCAGCGAGCCTAATTTTCAAGGAGCGATATCTTAAACAACGACTTATGAGTTTTTTCTTGCTGATATGTGAATGAAGGAAGGATAGTTTCGGCAGAGAGTCTTCTTCTTGCTGCCCATATCCCATATTACTTGGGGTCGGCACAACACGTTTTTTTTCTTCCATTCTGTCCTCTCACCCGTCATACTATCACTAACACCCAATAGAGTAGAGAAAATTTAATCCTCACGAACCTGCCACCATAGGAGACGCCCTGGGCGTCGGGAGTCGCAGGGTTATTCCTAGTCGCGTTAAGTATAGGCTCGCGGAGGACGAGCAATGAAAACTTCGCCGTCCGGTAAGGACCAGACCCGGTTCGATAGCGCGAAAATGTTCGCGCGATTGTTTAAAAGAGTCACAGAAGGAACAAAGGCGGGTTTTTATCAATAAAAGTTTGACACTGGCTCTCGCTCCGGCCAGAGCGGGAAGACTTATTTGATGACCAAAAAATAGGCAAATGGATTATGTAAAAAATATGACGTGCCTAGAAGAGATTAGTAACTGCTGAGTGGATGATTGATTATATAGAAGTATAGAAAGACACATTTTGCACCGACCCCCTAACCAATTATAGGATAAAAGCCAAGGTGATAATATGAAAAACTGGTCACTGGAGTATTCTAAGACTCCATCATTCCCATCCAGCTTGCCAACTATACTTGCCACTGTAAAACAGGTCACTAAAATGTCAATATATGTTATACTCTAACTTCTTTTTGTTTAGTATTTTTAGCATGTTAGATTACTATCTAACATAAAAAACGCTAATAACTTACTAGTTATTAGCGTTTTTTAGGGTTCCGTACCTCAAATGGAAAAAATGGAACCCTTATTGGATCACTTTGTTGTTCGTCCGTCTGTCTATCTCTCTGTCTGTCTGTCAAGACCCTTTATCTGAAGAACGCGTGGAGGTATTGAGTTGAAATTAAAACCATATACTTATATCTGCGGTCCCTTGATCCTGTGAAAAAATCAAGCATCTAAGTTAACGATAAAAAAAAAATACGGCCGCTTATGTCTCAAAAAACGTATATTTCGACACATAAGGGAATCAAAATTCATAGGGTACTTCCCGTTGACCTAGAACCCTGAAATTCGGCATGAAGCAAGGTCTCATAGCACAAGCATAGGAATAAATCTGAAACCTGTAATTTTTTTGTTAAAAAACTTTTTCTATTCGGAAAAATCTTCCAGACTCGATTCGCGAACTGAACTATTTACATAAATTAGTTTGTACGGAACCCTCAGTGTGCGAGTCCGACTCGCACTTGCCCAGTTTTTTTAATGATTCATTCGTTGGATAAATAAAAAAGAAACTATAATAATAAAAATATGTAGATAATATTTATACATATACCCTGCTTCACTGTTATCTAAAAAAGCTCTTACGACTACTTACAACCAGACTAAAAAAAAAACAAATTGGCCAGTTCGTGTAACCTTACTTTGGAGCTTTACCGGCCGGAAGCTTGGCCACCGGGTGCGCGGGCGCAGCGGACCGCGAGGTGACACGCAGGAGGGGGCATGAGGACGGAGGGTAGAGGGGGGACAGGATGTGGTCACGCACATTCGCGGGAGATTGTATCACGGCCGCCTGGGAGCGCACGCGAGCCCGCGGAGAAACCGCCGCGGTAGTGATGGCGGATAATGGCATGAACGACATCGATTGATGGACTAACAGAAATAATAGTATAGGAATCTGTTGAGAAAATAATGATTCATTCACCATAAGTGTGACCTTTGCTTCGGTATAGAGTTGTGCACACTTGCTTAAGGTAATAGTGTATAATTTGCTACGAGCGAGCTTACTACGCGTTTCCTACAAGCTTGCTACGCGTTTACTACGAGCTGGTTACGCATTTTTGGTTCATTCTCGATTGATTGTAGCACTACGAGAGGCTTCGTCTGCACGGAGTGAGTACTAAGTGTGATACACACACACACAGTGTGACACATATTACAATTTAAGTTTTATCAAAATCTGTTCAGAAGCTTTTACGTGAAAAAGTAACTAATATCCACCACACCAGATCACAAACATTTATAATAATATTAACAGGAAAAATTTAGTTCCAATTTTCCAATAGTATGAAGTAGATTTTTTGTACAGAACTTGACGTGAGACGATTGTATCAAAATAATAAACAACGTAATCAGAATATAGAAAAAACGATGTAAAGCCAGATTGAATAAATAGTGTTGTAATACCCCACTAATACTTTAACCAAAAAAATAATACTCTTCATCATCATCTTCCTGCCCTTGTCCCGTGTTATTTGGGGTCGGCGCAAAATGTTTTTTTCTTCCACTCTGCCCTGTCACTCGTCATGCTATCACTGACTTCCTTTTCTTTCATATCACTCTTCACACAATCCATCCATCTTTTCTTTGGTCTCCCTCTCCCTCTCCACCCATCCACATGTATACTCATAACTCTTTTAGTAACATGCGTCTCATCCCTCCTCTTCACATGTCCATACCAAGACAAACGATTCCCTTTCAACTTTTCAGTCACTGGCGCCACTTTCAAACTTCCCCTAATATAAGGTCCCATTAAAATAGTGGGACAAATTTTAACACAGCGTTCAGTACGTCTAACCAAACATATCCAAGAAAAAAAAAAAACAGTGATTAAAGTATTTTTATTTTGACCTATATAAACTAATAAATGGCACTCAAGAATAAACACATCCAATAAGGGTAGGTACTTAAACTCGCTCACTTAGTTCATTGAACCCCGAGCGAACGTCTAATTACCTACGCTACTCAATCGTAATAGTTACTTTCAGTTGTCTACACACCGCATTTTTAGGATAGTGTTGCTAGTCTGGATAAGTAGAAGATAGTAAGTACGCGCAACTCAAGAAGGAAAGTTTATACACACTCGATGGTAGCCTGACCATCGAGTGTGTATAAACTTTCCTCGAACCCACATGATTATGAACCGTCTAGGTGCCTAAGAAAAGATTCTAATTTCCCAACACACTTTACCAGGCTTTGGACTGTCTAATTGCGTGCTGAACTGTTATCAAGGTATCAAAGCTATTGCAGTATGTAAGTTGTAAATAAACAAGCGCGCAGTGGAAACAGTGTACTAATATGAATCATTTTTTATTATTTTAAAGTTCGATAACAGTTAAACACTGATTCAGGCGTGTTTAAAAATCAGAATCAGCCCTATTTACAGTAATTAATTGAAATACTACTTACTCTACGCCGGTAGGTTTAGATTAATTGTTGAACATGCCTACTCTTTTGTTCAATGCACTTGCGGGCGCGTTTAATTATGTGTCTTTTCACTTTTAAAAGAGTGTCTTCACTTTTAGTTCCTGCACACGAGTGTAATGATACGGGTGGAGGCCTTCATCACGAAGGAGTTTCCACACGTAAAAATCATTGACATTGAATACACTACCAGCATCGGCCGTGCTCGCCGTGGGGTGTCGTCTAAAGTCTAAAATGTCTTCTTCAAGATGCACTGCATAGCGCGGTCTTCCTGCGTCAACCGCTGGTGACATGAAGGTGCCTTAATCACGATGGCGCTGTACTGCTCCCAGGATTGTCTCAAGGCTCGGCCGCCTTCCAAATCTTTCATGGTAAAGGATTTGGGCTTGTCGTATGCTATTTCCAAGTATTCTTGATTGGTGTACGCGTAATAAGGCATTGTTGTCGATTGTGATAACTATCTAGGTACGTAATAACACTCACACACTTACATTCGACGTTCGCGAAACATGTTACCGTCTCGGTTGCACGACGAAAACTGAAATTGCGTCATCATTGTCATTTACGGCAAGCGTGCGACGCGGGCGCCTGCGAAAGGCTATGTTAGACTGAGAAGGCACCAATTGATCAATGAACGCGGCGGCCGGTGACGTCGCGTAGGTATTTTGTAGTATTATGAGATGTGTTTATGCATCGGGTAACCAACATTTTTAGTAAATTTTCGTTAGCTGTTTTTTTTTTTTCATTGTAAGTAAGTATGTACAGTTTATTTTTTTTTACGATTGTCTTTATTTTGGTGGTCTGAATGATTTCTAAAAGTTTGTTCATCTATTTTAATGGGACCTTACTTATATATTCATTTCTCACTTTATCCATTCTCGTCACACCACACATCCATCTTAACATTCTCATCTCCGCTACATGCAATCTTTAAAAAAATAATACTCTTAACTCTTCATTATTTGATACCAGTAATTATTCCCTTATACATCGACATCGACCCCGTCACATCACTAGCGGATGCGTCGCGCGCGCATGGGAGGCACGTCGCGTCCCGCGAGTGCGCGCGCACGCCGCGCCGCACCGCGCGGTAACATGCATCGGTCATTGCGATGCCACCTGGCAACCCAATCATGGAGCGACTGCTAAACTTGATGTGGAAGGAAATTGCGGTAAACGTTACTGTATGGAGTTTAACGTACAGTCTACAAAGCCTGGAGCACAGGCGTAGGGTAGCCAGTCTTTGGGTATTTTGACGTGAATACGTCTTTAAAATTACTTCCATAGGGAGGCAATCCAAAACAACTGGGTAAGTGCGAGTCGGACTCGCACGCTGAGGGTTCCGTAAAAACTTACCTATGTAAATAGTTAAATTCCGGAATGGAGTCTTGGAAGGTTTTTCTGAATCGCAAAAAAAAAAGAAATTGTGACTTAACAACAAATTTACAGTTTTCAGATTTATTCCTACACTTGTGCTATAAGACCTTGTAATGTGGCAAATTTTAGGATTCTGGGTCAACAGGAAGTACCCTATAAAATTAGCATAAAAGGCTATTAAAGTCATAGGTGGGAATTGGTGTAATCCATAGTAGGACTGATAACCTGGTAATGTCCACTGGATGCGAAGAGCACAGGATTTATGTCCAGATGTCTTGAATATCTTGGCAGAATTGACGATGTTATTTGTCTTTCATTTTAGTTTCGCACGTTTTTGTATTTACCTATGTTAAAAAAGTATTTTGTTTTTGATACAGAATAAAGTTACTTAGTTTTTTAGGGTTCCGCACCCAAGGGTAAAAACCCTATTGCTAGCACTCCGGTGTCCGTTTCTCACCAGGCTGTATCTCATGAGCCGTGATAGCTAGACAGTCGAAATTTTCGTGAATCAAACGTGATTTTTTGCCGTTTTATGCGACAAACGGTACGGAACTCTTCGTCCTCTAGCCCGACTCGCACTTGCCCAGTTTTCATTTCGGAAGTACTTACGTTCTAATATTTTTGCAGAATATGTCAGCCTTCTCGGCAAGCTACAATGAGGTAGTCACACAAAATTTTCAGATTCGTCCTTGCCTAACAATTTATCTCAGGTGTCACCTAGTGTTTGAAAACACCGTCTTAGACATAATCTATCTGGGAATCTGTCTGTCTCTTGCTTTGAGCCTGAAAATGGACCATCTTCTGATAAACAAATGTGTTTGATTCCCTCATGACCGTTGACTAAATTAATGGAGATCTACTAAACATGTAATGAAAATAATAATAATATTCCACAACTATCCACACAACGCCATCTAGCCTCAAACTAAGCACAGCTTGTGTTATGAAATACTAGACAACTAATAATCATACTTAAACATTTCTAAAAACATACACAAGTAATATAGATACGTGTATGTGTGTATCTTTCTATATAAAAGAAGAAACTGACTGACATATCAGCCGAAACTACTGGGACTAGAAGCGTGAAATTTGTAGGTTTCCTTTTATGACGTAAACGAGCTAGGATTTTCCAAAATTCACCCCCTAAGGGGATGAAACGGGGGTCCAAATTTTATATGGACAAACCTAATTTCGCGCGGGCGAAGCCGCTGGCAGAAGCTAGTCTATAATAAACTGACTAAAACCACACCTAAGCTCCTTTAGTTGCCCTTTGTGTTCTAGGATTACGGGTTTCCCTTTTAGAAGTCGACCTAGAACACTACACGACGATTATAGACGACTCGGGCACGGTCCATACTGTGACCGGACGTCCTGACGGCGAGCTACCTATTGCTCTTCGTCAGGAAGCCCACGCCTACGATAGCTGGTAGTAGTCGGGATCCAGGCGGTCGGGCTTGAGGATGTCCGTTCCCTCACGCGTGCGGCCGTCTCCTTGGCTAGCATTGATGCTTCATAGAATGAGGCGTCCACCATGTTCGCAGCAACTTTCATCGCAGCCCCATAGTACAGCAACATTTAGGGGCAGTTTTCGTTACGCAGCATCCAAAATTTGGAATAACCTGCCACCGCCTATTAGAGCAATAAACACGATTTGTACCTTTAGAAGACGTTTACGGCAGTTTTTGATCGATGCGCAGCGAAAGTTAAACCTAACCAATTTGAATGTTTCATTGATTTAAATCTTCGGTCATAATATTAATTAATTAGTATGTTTCACTATAATAAAAAAAAAACAGTTTATACATAGCTACAATATGTAGGTGGTTAGGATTTCTAGTGTACCGTTTATCCCTTATGTCTGCCTCCTTGCGCCGGCTGCGGTGGATTGTAGACGTGTCTTCCATATCACCTGCGTTACCATGTATTTTTATATATTTATATTTATTTTTATGTATTTTTGCAAGGACTGTGCGATCGATTTTACGAATAGTTTGATGAACCTGTTTTATTCTTAGTATGTGCTTTTTCCGGGTGCATAACATATATTTATCACTAAACAACTTTTATTATTTACTACACACTAATTTATACTATACATATAATAATATACATGTATTTATTAACATCACATCAAAAAAGCTGATTAGCATCCGTGGACTCATAGCAAGGTTCAGTTGAAAACCAGCGTCAGGCAACTGCTACATAGTGGCCTGGCATTATGCTGAACTGGACCTATTTGGCGCAGCCGTGAGACACACAATGTAAATGTACTTTTTTTAGTTTTAGTATTTAAGTTTCTATATTGTAATATCATTGTGTGTACCTGTGTGCCAAATAAACGTGTTTTCTTTCTTTCTTTCTTTCTTTCTTTCTTTCACCAGCCGTTCGCCCTCGCACGGGATCATGATCTGAACCAAGTCCCGGCGCGAGAGGTCAGCGCCGCCGACCGCCCCAACGAGGACACGATGGTGCTCCACCCAAGCGGGGCACACCTCCACTGTATGCTTCACCGTGTCCTCCAGCTGGACAACACAATGGTGACGCCCGGAATTCTTTCGGCTCTGCAATCAAGTCATAAAACACATTCATGGGTATATCGTATTGAGATCGTAACTCTGTCCGTCATGTTCCCGACGTTAAACAAGTGTTGGGTTAATAAAGGTTCACTGCGACGGATCTATTTATTATAGTGAAAAGTTATCTGTTAATATACGTTATTGTTAACGTATATTAACAAACCACTAACCAAATAAAGACTGTCTAACCAAATAAAATGTAAGCTAACATTAACCGAATTTGTTGGTTGAAATACTCGTTTGACTGGCCTATTCGTCTAGTGATTTGTGTACCTGACTGCTGTGCCGGAGGTCGTGGGTTCGATTCCCAACCAGGACAAAAGATTGTGTAATGAGCAAATCATTTTTTCTGTGTCTGGATGTAATTTACCTATATTATGTTTGTATTTAGAAATATTTAAGTATGTTTATCAGTTGTCTAGTACTCATAGCACAAGCTCAGCTTAGCTTGGGACTAGACGGCGTTGCGTGATAGTTGTGTGAATTACTTTTTGTACTGGTTTCCGTAAACTTATGGAATTAATACTTCCAATCTCGTCAGTAATTATCCACAACCCGACTTCCCTCCCTGATGATCATAAGCCCCTCTTTTCTTGTGTTAATCCCCAGGTTTTTGCTAGTCTCATCCAGGTTCTGTCCATGATGGTAACATCATCATCTCCCTAAGGGTGTTTTAATATCGTAGGGATTTCATCACGTATGCGGTATTGCTACGCACGCGTAGCCCCCGCAAATGTCCTTTTCATACAAGTATTTATTGTAATACATGAAATACGCACGCGGGATGCGGGGCGTGATATCGGCAGGTGCCCCGCATGCGGACTAATTCCGCATGCGTGATAAAATCCGCACGATCGTAAAAACACCTTGCCTTCGTTCCAAGGCCTCGGGACTCACTTTCGCATCACCCATGGCCCCAGTAGGCACAGGTAACTTTTTGTCTTTTCATTGGTTGTACTGGGTAACATTAAAACTTTTTGCGTTCCAAATAAGAATAGGTAAGTCAATAACCACGATCTGTCAAATGTTGAGTGAAAAGTAGGTACTGTTTGCAAAGAAAGCTTATTTGCGTATCAATAAAGGGTTTTTTTGCTTTGTATTTCTAAGTCTTAGTTAAATCTAGGTGAAGTAAAACGTTATTGTTTAATATAAATGAGCAAAATATATTGTGTCATGATTAGTTTAGAATATTTCTTATCCTATTTTCTTTCTTATTTTCATTGTTAGGAACAATTAGCCTTCTTTTTCCATATGCCACTACTCAGACACTTCACACAGTGACGAAGAGATAAGCAAAATTGAAGAACTAGATTCTGATTAAACTTTTTTCGTTCACTATTCGTAAATAAATCGTTTTGTTCTCCCTACCCAAATTCTTCGATTTGACAGTATGACGTGACGTCACAACATGGTAATCGATCCTATTCTTGTTTGGAATGCATAGTAAAAGGCTAGTTACAGCACTGCAGGGCAAAATATGGGCATGTTAGGCTTACTGTCCACAGACGCGTAGTTTCATA
The DNA here is from genome assembly GCA_949316375.1 of Mythimna vitellina. NCBI lineage: Eukaryota > Metazoa > Arthropoda > Insecta > Lepidoptera > Noctuidae > Mythimna > Mythimna vitellina. Next base: position 5,601,056 of record OX438703.1, on the reverse strand, counting down.
AACGCGACACGACGCGCTACGGCACGACGCGGTGATGGAGTTTTATAGGTTTTGTAAGTAAGCTTCACGCAGGCGTACACGAAGCGTATAATGACGAATACGCGTCTATGAAGCTACGCGTCCGTGGACAGCAGGCCCTAATGATCAAAGGTAATCTCACTAATAGTCGTAAAACATAATCCAACCCGCTCGAAAAAAAAATAACCCTAAAATAACAGCTTACTAATAAATCATATCATCAAGTTACTGGGAACCTTTCAAACAGTGACGGCAATAAAATACACGGTAATATGGCCACCTGTTGCTGTCCGGGTGTTGCGCAACACGTCCGGGTGATCCGGACCAGAGCGGGCTTGACAACAGTTTTTGATCTCATTCGGAGGGTACATTTTTGATAGTTATTAAGATGGAGTTATATTTTTTTTCAGTGGATTCTGTTTTCTTTTGTATGAGAAATACTTTATTAGTTTAGTGGTGATTTTCTTGGATACCAGCAAAACTTTTAAGATAGGGTTTAATTTTTATGGTTCCGTACCTCAAAAGGAAAAAACGGAACCGTTATAGGATCACTTTGTTGTTCGTCCGTCAATCTGTCTGTCAAGACCTATATCTCGGGAACGCGTGAAGATATCGAGTTGAAATTAAAACCATATACTCAAGTCTGTGGTCCCTTGAAGCTGTGAAAATATCAAACTTCTGAGTTAACGAAAAAAAGATAGGTACGGCCGTTTATATCACAAAAAACGTATATTTTAACACTCTCAAAGAAATCAATATACATAGGGTACTTCCCGTTGACCTAGAATCCTGAAATTTGGTATGAAGCAAGGTCTCATAGCATAAGTATAGAAAAAAATCTGAAAACTGTAAATTTGTAGTTACGTCGTAACTCAATTTGGGAATTGAACAGTTTTCATAGGTAAGTTTGTACAGAACCCTCGATGCGCAAGTCCGACTCGCACTTGCCCGGTTTTTTTATGTATTTTTTTGCACCTGGAATTATAACTGGCATAAGATTATTGTACCAGCATTATTGAAGCCGAGCTTCATATAAGTATTTTAACCCCCATTCCTTTCGAGGATTCTAACATTTTGTGAGGACGTAATTTATCTGACTAAAGATTTGATTTTGTATAAACGTATCAACTGTTTTCTATTGTAAATCGAATGATTAAATCTAATAAAAGAAAGTTGTGTTAGTTACACTATTTATAACTCAAGAACGGCTGAACTGATTTGGCTGATGGAAAAAATTGGTGGGGAGGTAGCTTAGAACCAGAAGACGGACGTAGGATACTTTTCTTTTAATTACTTATCCCTTAAAGTAGGGTAGAGTGGGGTAGAATAGAGTTGGTTAGAGTAGAATATAGTATTCAGTTGGCGGGAGCGAAGTCGTGGGATAAACCTAGTTGTAAATAATTAACATTGTCCACTGTTCGTGAATAACTTACTACACATTTACGCCATTCGAATACTATTGAATCATCATCATCATCATTTCAGCCGAAAGACATCCACTGTTGGACATAGGCCTCCCACAAATGCCGCCACAATGAGCGGTCCTGTGCGTCTCGCATCCATCGGATTTCCGATGGATGTTCAGATGGTCGATGGGGACGAAAGGTTCTGGAATGGCGACCACGTACCGGAAGACGCAGCGTTGGAAGGCCTCCCACAAGGTGGACCGATGACCTGGTGAGGGTCGCGGGAATCCGATGGATGCGAGACTATTGAATACAAACATTTTTTTTTCTTTTTGGCTTCGCACGGTTTGTGCAGCCAGTGTCAAGTTTAGAAAGTATTAAGTTTTCAGTCCTTTAATTTACTTTGAGATCCATTAGAACGCGGATGTAACACATTCTAATGTTTTTCAATATTTTTGCAGTATTTGGCAGCAAATTGTATCGGGTCAGCCTTCTCGGCAAGCTTCGCTGAGTTCAATACTACAATAATTCTCAGCTCCATTTTACTGAGATCGCGCCTGTTTTAATAATCCACGCATTGTCCAGTTGTGCAGACACTTGAAATACAAAACTACACTAATTTTACATCACAATATCTACTAGAATCTATTTGCGAATAATTAAAACAGACACTTGAAGAAATCCCGCCAAAAACCCCGGATACAAACTTATTCGAACCCCAATTTCTACATAATTACGCCGATGAGAATATCCCCCAAAAAATGCCAACGACGTAAAAAAAACAATAGTGATGCCCGCTCCATCCGTAATTCCCGCGCACCAAATTAGGGCAGCACGCATGCCAATCGATATCGCGTGATTATCGAGTATAATGGTCGCGAGACGCGGGACGTCCCGGGACTGACAGCCCCGACCACCGATCACGACCCGACGGATAATTTGGGCATTATGTATTAGGGTGTATGCCGTTATTATTTTGGTGGAAAGTAAGAGGATTTGCGATGTGCTATTGATTGAGGTAACAAGTTGAATTGACATTATTTTTGACAGACATTGAATGATAAAGTCATTCTAAGTAATCTCAGAAAATGTTTGTATTTCTTTTCTTCAGTATTGAATTTAAGGTAATCGAACCTATAAAATTTAATTAACGACTCGTTTTGAAACGGACCAAATAATTAACAACTTACGACGCCATTCCTTAAACAGAAAATGTACGTCAAGTCACCATGTAAGGTATCGATAGGATCGAAATTAAATCGGCCCGGAGCACATTCGTATCGGCTGAATAATTTACTGCTATTTGATTGGTCATCACGGGCGCGTTATTTGCATAATTGCCCATTAGCAAGTTTTTGTTTACAGCCAACTACGAGTTGGACAAAGCAGTCGTGTGTAGCTCGGGGCCACTTCTCTACCGTTCGGGGTTCATTTGCATTATTTTGTTTAAAACCCTTCGCCGACGATTAGTTCTAAGCGGAGCGCGTTTAAAGGCCTTTTCCCTTTAAGATTATTTACTCTACCCTGCCGTAACATGAATATTGTGGAATAGCGAAACGTGTTCCGACGAAAATATCAAAAATTGTGAATATATCCATTTTCTGAAGCAGGATTAACGAAACCCGACCGGCTCATCAATAAGGGTCCAAGTAAAATTCCGTCTCGAATATCTTCAGTGGCCTCTCTGTACGTAAACACGCAAAATCCCTGTGAAGGTACGGCCGCGGTCTCTAGACATGTGCGGGACATAAATTTGGCGAGCGTTACGTAGGTACAGGCCGGCCGCTATGTGCCGCAGTACATAAGGCGTACCTATGTACGGAGCAACACGGGCGTCACTTATCCGCGCGGAGGATGCGGTGGCCGTCCGATCGCCCCCCAGGGGTGAGGGTGGCCCCCACCCCCCTCGCGATTCATTAAGGCGGCCGCGCCCGACGCGGCGGACGGTCGCGGAGTCTCCGTGAATTCAAATTAGAGGCGGCTCGGACGTCGTGCGGTAGAGATGCGGCTCAGTACCCTCGACCAGTCTGCTATCGACAAAGGGACGTCGATATTATGTATAGCTAGTAGGTATTTCAGTTGGCAGATTAGCAACCCTTTTTAGATCAAGCATGAATATTCGAGAATATCGGCAATAAGCTCGTTATAAGTACTACATATGCTTAGTGTTTCTATACAGACGCTACATATTTGTAAACGCCGTTATGTACTTACCTACACATTTGATAACAGCTATCATTGCGACCGACAAACCACGATGGCGTTTCACGTATTACCTTCATAATCTTTGAGGAGTTTTTCTATGTCCAGCAGTACTCGTATTTCAGTTTGAATAAAGATGATTTAAATCCTTTTAGCAAATATATATGAATATTAGAATTTATGGATTTATTTTAGGTCCAAATTGCATCACTACACTTAATTTTGACGTAGAAAATTAAGTGTAATGTTGCAATTTGGAGCAGCTTCATTCTACTTATTAGCATTTACATACTATACAAATGTAAACAAATCAAAAGAAGTAAGTATTCAAGAATCGTAGTTACGTTCTGTATTGTCTACCCGTGAGAAAACAGCATGAGTTTATATTAACATCGATCTATGTTAAGTTGCCTGAATAAGTTTGTTTGAAAAGATTTCAATAAAGCAAAAGAAATTCTTAAAACTTTTCATCGACAACCAAGTTTGGTCACATCACTGGCGCCCCTTTGTCTCGACAAGACAGACGCGCAGCACGGGGCGAGGGGGTGTCGGGACGCGCGGGGGGCGGTCAGCACGTGCCGGACGGAAGTCGCGCCCCGCGGCCGCACCGCGCTAAATGATTCAAACTCTCCCGGACTCCGGACTCCGGACCTGCAAGATTTATGCCCCTACCCCAACCCTAGATTAAAGATGTCGCCTTTATTGAAATACCCTAAAATATTCGCGGGCAAAAATACCCGACTCTATGCCCGATGCGAATGCCCATTCATTCACATTCAGCTCTCGTACTCATTTCATTCACTCTTTATTGTTTGTTTTCGGACTGTTTATTGTGGGGAGTGAGTTTTTCTCGTTAATTTTTTTCTTCGCGGATATCAATTTGTATAAAGTGGGGATGTTTATGTATTATCATTTGTGCAATTAATTGTATTAAAGATGAAAGGAACATCGTATATCGTATCGAATCGCGTGTGAAGTATAATTTGTAGTATTTCATTAAAACTATCATAAAATACCTGAACCCTGTGTGAAAATGACATTATTCCAATCAATAGAGACTCACACAAAATGTTTAAAGTAGCCAAATCAATATTGATTTCATAATCCGCAGACAGTTGTATTGTTTGTGAAATATAGTTCGAATATTTCCCGCGACTAACAAAACAAAGAGAACTTGAAATAGCTTTGTGTATTGATACATAGGCAGAGGAATGTCATATTTTTCGAATAGCGGGTTAAAGTCGGCTTTACAAAAAATAGTTTTCAAAGTTTTGAAATAAGTAAATAAAATATGCACCAATTGTAAAAAAAACTTGAATTTGGAACTAAACTTTGGATTTTCTTTATTATGGAGGTCTATTAAAAAAATACTCTCAGAGATGATGCTTGAATTCCAGCTTCAAAAGTTAACTAAAAAAAAAAAAAACAAACAACACTAAATAACCGTATTTTGTTGTTCCGAAAATGGAACACGATTCAAATTAGTATATTAGCACAAAGTTGGCAACGCTGATCAGTTGGCTTCACAATCGAACAAAGTTTGTCGTAAAGTTCGCGGCGCCGAGTCGAGGCCAATATGCAAATGTGAACTTTCCCTCTTTCGGAGGGCGGGAGGGCGTAGCGACTGCACTTGGCCGATTTACGGCACTCCCCAGCTTTCAAATTGAAACTTACTACACAGTTCGCGGACCCATACGTATTTTTTTTTTAAAGATAAAAAACATAAATGTGTGGATGTGATATTTTAGGAACTGTTTACTACCTACCCCGTTTCTTTTTGGGTTGATGCTAAAATCGATGAATATGTTGCTTAAAATGGTAAATCACTGCTGACATATCATATATGAATTATGAAAAATTTGAAAAATGAAAAAAAAATATCTTACTAAAATGTTAGGAAGAAAATCTTTTTCAGACACTTGTTGATTGCCTCAACGTTGGGCGGTCCGGCAAACTTTTAAATCTACGAATACTTTCTTCCTAAGAATAATCGGCTAAGTAACATGACGACCAGAATCTTCAGTAAGATAAAGCCTTAACGTTAATACCGAAACAGATGAAACGTTATCCACGTCTTAGCTTCAATGGCTCTGACAGAAACACCCCGTTGCCTACGGGTAGGTAATACCGTTCCCATCTTCTGAGTAATTAACGCTATTGCGAGAGCACTATGTACTGAAACAGTGTTTGAAATAGAGACGCCTTTAACCAAGATTCGAGATGCAATGGCCTATATATGGGACGAGTAGGGTATCAAAGCAATCTGGGCGGGTGGCCGGCAGAGGTGCAATTCGGGCCTGCTCCTTGCGCATATTGCATGCACGTACCAATGAAGTTTGCTTTGTAGGCGGTAATCTGCGGGGGAGTATCGGCCGGGGTGGTGGGTGGCGGGTTATGTACACACGAGCCCGAGGCGTCGAGGTAGGCAAATGGCCGGCGAGGCGGGCGCGTAGGCCGACAGATCTCGAGCGATATCGACCCGCGGCCGGCCCGACCCGCGGCCTCTCGTCGCCACGGACAACACTCGCGGCGCCCACCCGCCGCTAGCGACAAAAACACTCCTTTGTTTGCGCACGACCAACTGCTCCAGACTGGGAAACGAGAAACGAGCCCCTGTTGACAATGTAACTGACACGTTTAAACAACCGTGAGCGCCGATAGCTGAACGACTGGTCTTTTCTTTGCGGGCAATATCGACATATCTCTGCAAACTTACAATAAATGCCCACACAATCTCCAACAATAACAGCTTCCCTAATCTCTTTCTAACTTGACCCACCTCAACGAAAAATTTGCATACCTAAATAATTAAGGATAATATCGATGTCGATAAAGTGTCGTAATAGCGGGTCACCCCTACTTCGTCGCGACCGCTAGGCGGCGGCGACGGGTGGCGCAAATCAGTCGCGCGGACTGCCTGCTGCCGTTCTTGGAGAGCGGCCCCGCGCTGCGCTCCTTTATCAACGTGTTTAGTTTTATTTGTCGATAAAAAATACCGTTCCGTGCACTACCCCCATGGACCGGAGGATGTGGTCTTTTATGTCGTATGTTTATGTTAGCTGAAAGGGGTGGTTCTGTTTGCTTGTGGGTGTGATTTTAGGTTTTCTAGCTATCGGTCATGAGCTCTAGATAAAAGAGGACAAATTATGTCCTCTGAGAACAAAGAGTATTTAACAGAATATTATTCATTTTTTATAACTTCACTACGGTATACCGGGCACAAAGATCTTCCTAAGAATGATACATCGTTAGGTTGTCTGTAAAAAAATCGGTTTTAGCGATAGGACGGCCCATTGTGACACCATTTTAATTTTAAGGTCCTACTGTAATTTTATTTATGGTATACAATAAAGAGTGTTTCAATCAATCAATAGGTACATTTATTTTTCCGTTACTTTCTTTGACCAACCCATAAAGCAAGCCAAGCCACCTGTAGTTAGCTTATACTAGGCTTGCCTCGATAAGATAGTGGCCACAGACGTAGCCACCAGTTTTAGGCGCCCATTTTCATCTTATTTGACGTTAAATATTAGCACTATTTTCTTTTATTGCAAACTGAAAACTAACCTTATCGGTAACAACTACCTCTAATAAAATATGTATTTCAATATACCTATTTACTAGAAAACCCGATCTTATCCCTACCGCTTTTAGGCACGCAAATTACTGTTTTCTTTTCCGCACTAGTGTGAAAAAGTGGGCGAGGTCGTCCCCGCCACATATCGAACATTAATTTGTTATTTTCGTATCAGCCTGGGCACTAAGCGACTCCCACGAGTTGCGCGTCAACCCCCCGTTTGTTTATTTCTTCGTAAGAGTATTGAAAAACATCGTTTAATACATACACATGGAAATTCGTCACTGCAGCACTCGGCTCCATAATACCCTCGCCTGCGGCTCAGGCGAATTTCAAACTTTCTCCACTTGTATCAAATGGATTATTTCTATATTCAGATACTTATCTCATAATGATGATTACTTAAAAAACTAAAATAATAAACCATCGAAAATCTTCATCGACACAGGCACAGCGTATTCAATTAGAGTCACAGCACGGTCCCGCATGAGTGGCGTCTCTACGCGTCGGCAGCCGCGAGCCCCCCGAATCGATACTGACTATCGATATCGGAGCGAGCGGACGTGGCGCAGCCCTAGTGTGGTGGGCGTCTTGTTCGAAATCCGAATAACGCTTGGTCAAGCGCGACTCAAAGCGAGGGACGAGGCATGGTCTAATTTGCGCCGGGTATGGAACGTACCAAGCTATATGTGGTACGGTACCTAGTATCTGTATAGCTGCGTCGTGTACCGTATGTGGTACACCTCAGGCTGCGCTTTTGAACTAAATATTATATGTAGTCTGCCCTCTGTATCTCTGTATCGTTTGCGTATAGCCATTTCTTATTCACTGTTTGTAGAGGCTGACATTGTTTTCGCGTACTGCAGAGCTATGCTTGTTTGAACTATGTTAATTGGTAAATAGCTTTAATTGTTAATTAGGCTGGAACTGAAGTAAAGGAATGGTACTGTCGCTTATGCATAATTTTGATTCTCGGACTGCTGCTTAGGGAGCTGAGGAATGAGAACAGCTAAGAAGCAGCGTGGAATTCCCTGCTGGAGTCTGTGCTTTCTGATAGCAATGATACACTCTAGGGGTATTAACTCAAGAGTGAATATATTACTTCTAGGCAAGCGTGCTCCGTCATCGACCACATGAGATAGTGGTCAAACGCGAACTTATCAATAATAATAAAAAACCGGGCAAGTGCGAGTCGGACTCGCGCACTGGGGGTCCCGTACAAACTTACCTATGAAAACAGTTCAATTTGAATTCGAATTCCGGTTCCATAAAAAGGTTTTTTTTTGTGACGTAACTACAAATTTACAGTTTTCTAATTTTTTCCTATACTTGTGCTATGGGACCTTCATCATCATCATCATCATTTCAGCCGAAAGACGTCCACTGCTGGACATAGGCCTCCCCCAAGTGTCGCCACAATGAACGGTCCTGTGCGCCTCGCATCCATCGTACTCCCGCAACCGTTACCAGGTCATCGGTCCACCTTGCAGGAGGCCTTCCAACGCTATGTCTTCCGGTACGTGGTCGCCATTCCAGAACCTTTCGGCCCCAACGGCCATCCGTTCTGCGAGCAATGTGCCCTGCCCATTGCCACTTAAGTTTGGCGATTCTTCGTGCTATGTCGGTGACCTTGGTTCTCCTGCGGATATCCTCATTCCTGATTCGATCACGCAAGGAAACTCCGAGCATAGCCCTTTCCATTGCCCTTTGAGTGACTTTGAGTTTTCTGATGAGGCCCATTGTAAGCGACCACGTTTCAGAGCCATATGTCATTACTGGCAACACGCACTGGTCATAGACTTTCGTCTTGAGACACTGTGGTATATTGGACGAGAAGATACCGCGCAGCTTCCCGAACGCTGCCCAGCCCAGTCGGATTCGACGATTGATCTCTTTCTCGAAGTTAGACTTTCCCAACTGGACCGTCTGTCCCAGGTAAACGTACCCGTCCACAACTGGGACCTTACTTCATTCCAAATTTCAGGATTCTAGGACAACTGGAAGTACCCTATGAATTTTGATTCCCCTGTCGACCGTATCATTTTTTTTTCATAAACTCGGAAGTTTGATTTTTTCACAGCTACACTTCAAGGGGCTTCAAACCTGAGTATATAGTTTTAATTTCAACTCGATACCTCCACGCGTTCACAAGATAAAGGGTCTTGACAGACAGACGGACGGACAACAAAGTGATCCTATGCGGGGATTCGTTTTTTCCTTTTGATGTACGGAACCCTAAAAAAATAGTATTCAAATGGTGTAAATATAAGACTCCTATAAAAAGAAAATATTGGTTGGTACCAGTAAGTTAAAGATCATTGATTAAGTAGGTAAGAACTTTACGAGGTCTTATTGAGTATCTCCTACCAGGTTCACATGCTAATAGATAGGTACTTCATCATCTGTTAATATGTATAATAGGATATAAATAATGTATTCTGATTTTTAATTGCTAGACCAAACTGACAGCAGTGGACAATCTGACAATGGCAGTTGTCAATGAACAATGCCCGGCTGTTATTAAACCATTGTTACAGTTGTCACTTCGATTTATCTAATTAAAAACTATTGTATATCTACAAGTCCGTGATAAGACCTGTCATACTGTATGGCTCAGAAAGTTGGGCTGTGAAAAAGACGGATGAAAAAAGATTGCATGTAGCGGAGATGAGAATGTTGAGATGGATGTGTGGTGTGACGAGAATGGATAAAGTGAGAAATTAATATATTAGAGGAAGTTTGAAAGTAGCGCCAGTGACTGAAAAGTTGAAGGGGAATCGTTTGTCTTGGTATGGTCATGTAAAGAGGAGAGATGAAACACATGTTACTAAAAGAGTTATGAGTATACATGTGGATGGGTGGAGAGGGAGAGGGAGGCCAAAGATAAGATGGATGGATTGTGTGAACAGTGATATGAAAGAAAAGGAAGTTAGTGATAGTATGACGGTTGACAGGATAGAATGGAAGAAAAAAACGTGTTGCGCCGACCCCAAATAAGATGGGACAAGGGCAGGAAGATGATGATGATGATATGTACATACAAGTATATTTACAAAATGTTCTTAACTTCGACTCATCAAAAGGCTTCAGAACTCTATTAAAACCAGGTATTTGCTTGTATAGCGGCAACAGAGCTATACAATATAATATAATATTCCACAACTTTCACACAACGCCATCTGGTCCCAAGCTATGCAGAACATGTTTTATGAGTACTAGACAACTGATGAACATACTTATATATTTCTAAATAAATACATATTATAGATAAATTAACACCCAGACACAGAACAAATGATCGTGCTTATCACACAAACATTTTTGTCCTGGGTGGGAATCGAACCCACGACCTCCGGCATAGCAGTCAGAACCACTAACCACTAGACCAACAGGCAAGTCAAAAATATCAAACAAGTTCATGAGATACTCGTACAGCCTAGTGACAGACGGACAGTGGAGTCTAATAATAGTAACAGGCTAGTGCATCATTGGCAATGATGCACTAGTTGAGTCGAGGCTTCAAAGTCTTGAGCATCGACACCGAGTTGCTAGCCTGTCGGTTTTCTACCGGTTGGATTTCGGGGAGAGTGCGTCGGTATTGCATAACCTAATTCCGCTTAGCCCGTTCCATCATCGGACTACCAGGCGTACGGCGATGCGCCACTGGTACATGGTGGACAACCCACCTATACGCACAAAAGGTTTTGGGAACACATTCATTGTGCGTACAGCTAAGGAGTGGAATTCCTTGCCGGAATCTGTGTTTCCTGATGGCTGCAATCCGGGAATCTTTAATTCAAGAGTAAATAGGTTACTTCTAGGTAAGAGCGCTCCATCGTCGACCGCATCGTCGCTTTCCATCAGGTGAGATAGCGGTCGAGCGCGAACCTATCAAAAATAATAAAAAAAAAGTTTGTCTAAAAGTAACCTATTCAATCTTGACTTAAATACCCCCAGGATATAGCTATCAGGAAACCCAGACTCCGGCAGGCTCGCCATCTACAAGGAATGTGAAATAGAAAGCAATATAAAAAATCCCACCAAAAACTCCCCTTTGAACTAGTGGGAAGTTCGACCCATAGACTATAAACTATTCGGCCGCCACAGATTAAATGTAGCGGAAAGTCGCGAGACTGACGCCCGTGGACGATGTGAACTGATGGACTGATGGCGCCGCGTTGTGTCGGCTTGAAGAGCCATTGTTATTTGATGGTGTCGATTAATTGTAATTATTTAGGCGTATCATTGACCACTAATGAATTTTTTCGAGTATGTGTTTAATTTTTTGGTAACCTAAAATATCTTTTGCTTGGTTTATCAGGGTTCCGTACCCAAAAGGTAAAAACGGGAGCCTTTTTTTTAATTCTTGGTAGGTTCGCGCTCGACCGCTATCTCACCTGATGAAAAGCGACGATGCGGTCAACGATGGAGCGCGCACAATGAATGTGCCCCAAAACGTTTTGTGCGTATAGGTGGGATGTTCACCATGTACCGGTGGCGCATTGCGATACGCCTGGTGGTCCGAGGATGGAACGGGCTAGGTGGAATTAGGTTATGCAATTCCGACGCACACTCCTCGAAATGCAACCGGTAGAAAACCGACAGGCTAGCAACTCGGCGTCGATGTTCAAGACGTACCTTCCTATTTTATCGACCACATTAACACTTACCATCAGGTGAAAAGGTGTCACTTAACGCAAAATTATCAAAATTAAAAAATTATACCGTACAAAGTTTTTAAAATTAATTTATTACTTCTCTGAAAGACAACACTCAACCCAAATCGCTGCGTCTCGAAGCGTACAATATTACAAATGAGTTCATTAAAAAAAAATATGTTCTATTTTAGAAAATATAAAAAGGACGGGTTTCAAAATAAGTATGGGTTCACTGAACACGTGAAAAGTGCTTAATTAGAGACATACAAATATTGCATTTCATTCCATTTATAAGCTACAAGCTTCTGCCAACGGCTTCCCCTGCATGTAAGCAAACGTCACGACGTAACTACAAATTTACAGTTTTCAGATTTTTTCCTATACTTATGCATGAGACCTTGCTTCATGCCAAATTTCAAGATTCTAGGTCAACGGGAAATACCATATGAATTTTAATTTCCTCAAGAGTGTCAAAATATACGTTTTTTGCGACGTAAACGGCCTTATCTTTTTTTTCGTTAACTCTGAAGTTTATTTTTTCACAGCTTCAAGAGACCACAAACTTAAGGATATGGTTTTAATTTCAACTCGATACCTTCACGCATTCCTGAGATAAAGGGTAATGACAGGCAGACAGACAGACAGACGGACGGATAACAAAGTGATCCTATAAGGGTTTTGTATTTTTCTTTTAAGGTACGGAACCCTAAAAATAAATAAAAAGTATCCAGGATTTGATGTATGCATTTGCCAAATTTTAACCAAATCTGTTCAGGTGTTTGAGCATGAAGGAGTAACAAACGTTCCCCTTTATAATATTGGTGTGACTTTATTTGCACAATAATAAATTAACTTACTAAAAAGAAAAACACGAGACAAAACAATTGTCTACAAATCACGCAGTACGAAGTTAAAACTTGTAAAGTTGTAACATTTGAAACTCGTGCAGCGACAATAAAATGTAAAAGCGAATGGGAAAAAGAAAATTGATAGCGAAAGTGCTGAAAAGTTTTCAGCGAAAAGTGAAAGTCGAGTCGCGAAAGTTGGGAATGCCGACTTTGTTTCCCTCAACTCGGGATTCAATTTGTGGGAGGGGTACCCTCCCCCCGTCCCGCACCTCCCCCTCAACCGTTTATGATGCCCAACAATAATAACCGTGGGAAGTTCAACTTTTTCTCGCAACTTTTTTTTTTACAATGATTTGTTTAGTATTTTTTTTTCTTGTCTGACTCTAAGCGATTGGTTTTCGTTTAATTTTGACGGTTGTCTTTGGTAAAATATGCCGTTTTTGTATTTTTTATTTTTTACTGAAAACTCGCAACATAATTCAAAGATTTTTTGGTGAATTTAATTTGAATTCTTTTTCTACCCGTTTGTAAATATTATTATTTTAAGTTCCACGCACCCAAATATTTTTCCTTTGTATGCCAAAATTTGGGATTAATTTATTTCCTAATTTAAACTTTTTTTAGTATTTTGCTGTTTTTGACTGGTTTGTTTTGATTTTTGACCCCACACCGAATAAAATAGGCTGAATTGAGCCATCTGTTTTTCACCCTATACGATATTTATGTTTAGAAATACGATTGGGTATATATATGTCGTGTTAGCCACTAAATCTTAGAAATTGATCACTTCATGGTATGGCCAAGTAAAACTGGTCAGATTGTTTGAAACGTTAAAGTTTGATGTCATTTCAATCTTCCTGGCCTACTTTCTTTAGACCTTTTATTATCATTGAAATCCTACATCATCAAATAATAATAATAGTTTATTTTTTCACTCTACACAAAGTACCTATATACAAAAGTTTCATAAAATTGACAATAATTAATGCAACATAAAAAAACTCTGTGAGAGTCTAGAGTCCATACTAGGATACCCTGTGTGACGGATCACCAGGCCTATATATAGATTATACCTATGTATGGATGCATAGTGCCAATTGTAGGTACTTAACTGATATATTCTTTTTTTATCGAGCTTGTTTGTGATCCTAAATATTCTACTACGTTTTTTGTTTTTTACCTGTGAGAACCAGTAATTGGCTCAATGTTTCATATACTATTGTTATCCATTTGTTGTAGCTATTGTTTCTTCTACGATTAAATAAATAAAATAACTTTTCAATATTTTTGAATCATCCCTTTTTACCCTAACACTATTGATTTGTAGCTGTACTGAAAACAAATTTAATTTAATTTACTATTTATTTATAAGAAGCATTTAAAGGCCTTTATATACTCAAAATCATTTGTTAGTAAAAAGATATGATCTACGAGTTAGTACAGTAGACCACATACCTACAAAGAAAGGACACATTGTGAACAACAAAGATGCTTCCTTGGCACCAAAATTCTTACAAAGATGCCTCATTGTCTATTGGGGCCTCCTAAAGTAAGAGATAGCGCTTCCACAATTGTATTAAATTAATATTAAAATTTCTAAATGTTATATATTATTTCACATAGACCTGCATGAGTGCATGGGAACTCATAAAACGTCAAAATTGCTTGTTTTCTATGGCGAAAAACCGGAAAGAAACTCTAGTTACTTTTTTTTTTTAAAGTTAAGCCTGGACGCCTATTTATAATAAAAACTTCATTGTATTTGAACTGGTATATCTTCTATTATATAAAATTCTCGTGTCACAGTTTTCGTTGCCATACTCTTCCGAAACGGCTTGACCGATTTTGATGAAATTTTTTGTGCTTATCAATCCAACATCTATTTTTCATCCCCCTAAATGTTAGGGGTAGTCCACCCCTAATTATTATTTTTTTATTTTTAGGCAAAAAAAAAATTATATACATAGCAAAACAACGTTTGCCGGGTCAGCTAGTTTTCAATAAAATTAATTGCAAATGAGTTAAATGGTAAATTATTCCTTCCACTCAATAGAATGTACCTACATTAATTAAGTAATACGTCCTATAAGTTTTGGTGAAAAAAACCCTACCGATAAAATTATACATGCCACAAACAATTGAACAAAATTACCTATATACATATATTAAGTATCCCGGCTGTTGCAATCACAGTAAAAAGAAAGGTAATCTTTTCATTATACAACGAACGCCATCTATACACTCTGTGAGTAAGGAATGGTGTAGGAGAGTTGCACAATTTTCCCGCTTTGTATTGGAAGTAAGGACCAACAAAACCCATTTGATTGCGTTCTTCTAAGCGCTTACCGCGACATCTAGATTTAAATTATGTAACCAAACACGAAGGTGGAAAACTTTCAACAAGTCAATTGGGTTCCTAAAGCTACAATATTGCTTACCTAGATGTCCCATTTTAATATCACAAATCTAAAAGTTTGTGAATATTTTCCAACGGAATATTTGGAAGAGGTACAGTTCTGAAACGCAAAGGGCAACAGGATTCATATGGGTTTTAGTCAGTAAAAGTCTGACACGCCCTCTTGCTACCTAGGGCCTTCCTAGAACGGGGAAGGGAATTGGACGATTTCCCATCTCAAAAAAAAACCCCAGATATACAGCCCCCCTAACCAAGTTACAACCGTTTCGTTTCGATTCTCTTTTCTCACGTGACTAAGCGTAAGACGTCAAAACAAAGGAATCGGAGGCGCTGCCGACTCAAGGCGATCAACGTAAAGAACATCGAAGCGAAACGGTTGTAACTTAGGTAGGGGGGCTGTTATTTGAGCCATTTTTTTCTTTTTTCCCTTTAGATTCTAATGATAACGCTGCAGGTTACTACTTAGTACCTTGATATCCAAGAGTTATGATTCTTCATTATAACCAGGTTAAACTTCCTTACAGCCGGAGCGCCTAATGTCACCCTACACTGCAATAGTCCGTCGTAGCGCCAACCCATTCGAGCTGGCGCACGTGCTGGTCTCCTGGCTCATCGGCGGTGGGTACGATGCGTATGTGGTGGTGGGCTGCGCCAAGAGGGACGTCTGCATGGCCATCAGATATCGCACCGAGTGTCCTGAGATACCTGATGAGACTGTGGTAAGAGAAAAGAAAATTACCAGCGTGTTACGTAGTAACTGGGTTGTGGAGATCATATAGGCAGTCGATCCATGTCAGGATTCAGCTTCATCTGGCTGTACTTTAAGCCGACTTCAACTACGCCCCTACGCCTGTTGGGAAAAAGCCCATTACTGGGGTAAGAGTGGTTTTTGCAGCATAATGCGTTATGTTGCTGACATTAGCTTGTCCACCATCATGGATTTTAATTTTGATAACGTGAAATTTACTCTTGTTTTGTTCTTTGTAACTGGGCTTTTTTCCGCCTGAATCCGAAATCGGAACCTCCCAAAATGCGCATGATGTCAGGCGGAAAATGAGGATGTCGTGGCGCCTCTCTAGGGACTTACCGCCGTGATTGTAGCGTGCCCAGCATTCTTGAGCATGCTTTTTATGTTTTAGGAAGAGTCACTTTCACTGTATCCAAGCGACGCTCATTGTGTAATATAGATTCTACCTAGCCCAGACATTCAGGGCTTTTAAATGTTAATAAAAATATTTGGTTTGATCTAATTGGAAAGAACAGTGGTGGCCGAGTGGTAACGGCCCCGACTTACGAGTTGTCGGTCGCGGGTTCAAACCCAGCCAGGCGCATTACTTTGTCTAATTTATTTTATCACCATTGCTCTCAAAACGGTGAAGGAAAACATCGTGAGGAAACCGGCCTGTCCTAGAACCAAAAATTCGAAGACATGTGATATCCACCAACCCGCACTGGGCCCGCATGGTGGATTACGGCCTATTCCCTCTCCTAGAGAGGAAGCCTGAGTCCCAACAGTGGGAACATTATAAGGCCGACTATGCTAATTGGAATTACAGATAGAAGAAGTGCCTCCAGAACCAGAAGAAGAGCCCCGTTACAAGCTCGTGCCTCTGCCAGACCTCACTTCCAAGTATGTGGCTGAGATGGAAATCAAAGAAGCTGAAAGGAAGCAGAAAGAACTCGACAAGATCCAGAACGAGCGGCTCAAGAAAATTGCTGTAAGTTCAATTGGTTTTTACGGCTTTTTTTTAAGGGTAGTAATAATCCATCGACTTCTCGTGCTCTGAGCAAAGCGAGAGGGCGTGTCAAACTTTTACTGACTAAAACCACACTTATGTTCCTTCTTTATCCAGCGTTCTAGGACTCCGGGTTTCCGCATTCAGTCAATCCGTGGCCCCAGTAGGCTTCGGCCCTGCTGGGCCCCTATGGTTTTTATGACAGTACATTCCCTTAGGATAATTTTTCCGTCGACGCCGCTTGAAAAAGCTTATACTTCACAATGAATCCATGTAAACATTGCAGGAGTTGGAGAAGCCTCCTCCAGATGAAATTGACGGCTGGCGTACGCACGCCTGGATCCTGGTGGTGCCTCCCTTTATGGGGATTGAGGAACCTTTCTTCATTGAGCCCAGCGATGGGAACGGGTTTCCGTTGAATGCGCCGCAGTACCAGCATGTTGAAAGTGTCTATAATAATGAGAACTATTATGTGAGTTAGACTTGTTTATTTTCTCCATGCACAGACCCCGGAGTGAGGGTTATCAGGTAAATTCACAACACTAGTTGGCGCCACTTAGCCGAGAGGTCTTTTACTTTTGAAAATGTCTACATGACGTTGATGTCAATTTAACATAAGCGTTTTGACAGTTGCCTAGACCTGACGACTCAGTGCTACCACCTGGTGAACTTCATTTTGGTAAACCCTCATTGTCACACCGGCAATATCCAAAGGCTTAATAGTCGTGGTACCTAAAGAGCGTCATTTTCGACTTTCAAAGTCTATTTTATAGACAAAAAAAAATTCGCAACGCGAAACTGTGATCGTTTTTTAAGTGTTACTATATATATATGCTATCGACCCCGACTTACGAATTGGGTCGGTAGGTCGTGTTCAAAGTTCAAAGTCAAAAAGCTTTACCAACTTCAGCCAGGCACATCACTTTGTGTACCTAGCTAATTTATTTCGTCACAACTGCTCACCATTAGCTATTTAGCTCTCTTTTAAAGTGGATTTGTTTTATTCCTTTACATATACTTTAAGTAATCAAAATGACAATAAGTTTAGCACAGTGGTTGAGCGACTGGCTGCTGCGCTGCGTGTCGCGGGTTCGATTCCCGCACGGATCAAACATTTGTATGACCTACAGATAGTTTCTCCTAGTCTGGGTGTCTTGTGAATGTAACACACCCACTATAATTCCCAGTATGGGAAAAAGTTTATTAGAAAAAAATACTTCTTTCACCCAGCCACAGATGGGACGTGTTTGTGAAAATATGTTTTAAGTTACAAAAAAAACAGATATTGCGATCCTTCCTGTATAGCTCCATCATGCTCTCATCATCATCATTTCAGCCGAAAGACGTTCAGCGTCGGACTGTTGCCTCCCATAAGTGTCGCCATAACGTACGGTCCTGTGCGTTTCGCATCCATCGTATTCCCGCGATCGCCACCAGATCATCTCTCACACTTATAACAAATCTGTTTTTAAGTCTCAACATCAAACCAGGTGAACATCCAAAAAGAAACAGAAGAAGGTCCCGGTGCCCTCAGCTACGACTTCACAGACCTGGACTGCTGGGAGCACCTCTTAGTTGGAGAGCCCTACTACAGGAGACAGTTGGTGGGCATCGACACCTCGGACAAGAAGACTGCTGTGGAGACGGAGAAGCACCTGGATATGCCCGCCAGCTGGGTTGAGAAGCTGGATATTACAGCTGATGGTAAGTGGACTTTATAAGTGGTATCTTGTATGCAAGTAATTGAGATTTTGATGTCAGGTAAGCAGTGAAAATCGTTCGCCTATGATTTTGACTGCTTACCTGACCTGCTTGTCTGCCTGGTCTATGAAGCTACGCGTCCGTGGATAGTAAGCCTAAATATGACTTCTGCTTACAATCGTATCGTTCGCGCCGAACGTCTCGAGTAGGCCACGCCTCCGATTCCTTTGTTCTGACGTCATCTCAACGCTCAGTCCCGTGGTCAGAACAAAGAAATCGGAGGCGTAGCCTACTCGAGGCGTTCGGCGCGAACAATACGATTGTAACTTGGCTAGGGGAACTGAAGACGTCTTCTTCTCTTCTTCTTTTACTTCTTTCAGAATATGAACAGCGTTACCCAGGCAGCCACAAAGTCATCCACTACAAGAAGGTACTCTTAGAGAAGTTTGCTCCGTACTCACAAAAAGATGGAATCGTTAAAAGGATTAAAATTTTCCAAGACTACGCGCTCAATGAGCTTTTGACCACGTAAGTCTACTTATCCTTAAGAAATTCCATTAATGTTGCCTTTCCGGTTTTTGGTTCAAGCAACCGAGTGGTGCAAGTGCACCAGGCCCCGTCAAGGAGTAGATTGGAGTATGCCAATATCAATCTTAAGAAATTAATAGTGAATAAGTCTATTGTGATTTTTCTTTATTTTAAATTAAACTTTGCCCCACACCAGGAGTTACTTCTGTATCGTAAGTATAGTCAGGGGTCAAAAGTGCAGTTGCATTCTACCAATGCTAAAGTGTCTAAAATTTCTTTGTAGTAGAAGTTTTATAGTCCACAACTAGTTTAATCAATACTATTGATTCAAATCTTTTGATTCAAATGATTATGCTACAAATCAAATCAGGCATGAAACATTGAACCTATTCTACAAAGACATTTTAGACTCTTTAGCACTGATGGAGTGTAACTGCACTTTTGACCCCTGACTACTGAACTAGACCCTGACCCGGAAAACCTATCTGTAGGCCATACAAATATTTGTTTCTAGCAAGAGTCAAACCCTCGACATGCAGCGAAGAAACCAATGCCAACGCAGCGAACCAACCACAGCGACAACCGTGCCGTCTCTTGTAATAATTTCATTGAAACTTGGTCAATAATGAAATTTGGCAGTGATGTCCTGCTACAGCTCCTCGTAACTTGTTTTCAATTACCTCGCAATAGTTGTGAAAAGTACTTCTCTTTTCGGAGATAAATCCGTCGCTTCACTTGTGTGTTTAACTCTATGCTCCCTCGCTCGGCTCGGGAGTTAACTTCCCTGTTCTAGGCACTAAATCAGGGAAAGCGCTTGTGAAGTAGCGCCTCAGTGGTGAAATATTAAAAAACTAACATTTTTTATATTTATATTCCGCATTAGTTAAGCCTAACCGAAGTCATCATCATCTTCCTGCGCTTGTCCCGTATTATTTGGGATCGGCGCAACACATTTTTTTCTTCCATTCTGCTCTGTCACTCGTTATGCTATCACTAACTTCCTTTTCTTTAATATCACTTTTTACACAATCCATCCATCTTTTCTTTGGCGTTCCTCTCCACTCATCCACATATAAACTCATAGTAACATGCGTTTCATCCCTCCTCTTCACATGACCATACCAAGACAAACTATTCCCTTTCAACTTTTCAGTCACTGGCGCCACTTTCAAACTTCCTCTAATATACTCATTTCTCACTTTATCTATTCTCGTTACCTGGGCCAAAAACTGGCACCTGGCCTGGGCTTTACTGGATAATATGTTTAACGCTACTAAATATAATTACGGAACAGAATTCTAGGTCTCATACACACTTTAAACTTACTTGCTACACATAATAAATTCCAGATATGAATGGTACAAACAAAGAGAAGACAAGATGCTGACAGTAAAGATTGATCATACTACGCGAATGGTTAGAGAAATATTCGGGATCGGCAGGAGGGATCACCTCTTGAGTAAGTCTAGCTTAAAATGAGATTAAAGGACACGCAAGGCACGGGTCCGGAACTTAGCTGCGCTTTGAGTGAAAATGTAGGAAGCATCGTCAGCCAGTCCACCGGTCCGTCGCTACCGCAGGAGACGCCCCGGGCGTCGAAAGTCGCAGAGCGATTCCCGGCCACTGTAAGCGGACGACGAACAATGGGTAGCCCGCTGTCCGGGCTAAAGTAGCAGTGGACATAGATTTAATAAATGAATGAAAGATTGAATGAATGAATGATAATAATCAATTTAAACATCAACTGTCTGAGGTCTTAAAAACTGTACCGAGGTGCAGAAAATCAAGTCGGTTTTTATATTATCTTTTTGTTTTTGGTGGGATTTGCTCGAGTGAAGTTCAGTGGCTGTTTTAATTAATCTTTACCAATCGATTCTTAGTAGATATTTTAATATAAAATTAGTGTATTATTGTATCTGAGTGTCTACACAACTAAACAATATTATGTGGACTCATTGAAATAGGCACGATCTCGGTAAAATGTAGCTGAGAATTTAATTTCAGTATAGAATGCCTCAGCAAAGCCGAGAAGGCTGACTCGATAGATTTGCTGCCAAATACTACAAAAACATTAGGATGTGTTACATCCGCATTCTAATGGGAAAAGTAACATTATTCTGTATGAAAAAAAACTGGCTAAATGCACAAAGCATATGAAGCCAAAAAGAAAAAAAACCTGTCGCATTACTTATGCTGAATGAACAATCTCTGTCTCTACCGTTTCCATTCACTCGTTCGTTCATCATTCTCCGTCTCCAGAACATGAGTACTCCATGGATGCGCCGGTAGGCAGTGTGGAAGGTAACCGAGTGCTGGAGTTCAACTACTACCCGCGCCTGGATCATCTTACCAAGCTCATCTGCACACCTTTGATTTTTGAGGAGTATTATACTGATCGATCTGACAGGTAAGTTTGTCTTCTAGTACTTACTTACCTAACGATAACCATCAGGTTCATGAGGATATCCGCAGGAGAATCGACAAAAAGAAAAGGTTACCAACATAGCCCGAAGAAAGCTTAAAGGTGTTTTTAATATCGTGCGGATTTCATCACGCATGCGGGATTGCTCCGCAAGCGTACCCCCCGCATTGCGTGGAATTCGCATGCGCGATGCGGGGTGTGATATCGGCCAGCAGCTCCGCATGCGGAGCAATTCCGCATGCGTGATGAAATCCGCACGATATTAATAACACCCTACGAGTGGCAGTGAACAAGGTGCACTGCTGGCAGAACAGATGGTCAATGGGGCAGAAAGGTTCTGGAGTGGCGACTGCGTACCGGAAGACGTAGTGTTGGGAGGCCTCCCACAAGATGCTAGCTATGACATAGTGAGGGTCAAGGGAATCCAATGGATGCGAGTCGCACAGGAGAGCACGTTGTGCCAGGTACTATTATTTATTATGTGGTTGTGCCGAAATTTGAGGGAGGCCTATGTTCAACGGTGGACGTTTTTCAACTGAAATAACTTTGATGACACTCATATTATTATTTAATTATCCTAACCATTCAGATATCTTTTTTTTTATCTAGCCCTTATTGTCCCACTGCTGGGTAAAAGTCTCCCCCAAGTCCTTCGTTTGGGCAGAGCACTGCCGTGCGTGTCCTCGTGGAGGCGATCGATGGCAGTGATCTCTGGCGCCGGACCTTGGTACAGGCCATGGTCCGGAGCGAGGAGGAGTGGCAGGCGGTGGACTCCTGCGAAGCAGTAATGTTAGCAAAGAAGGCGGCCACACGCGCGATTGAATGACCTTCACGCCCCAGCCGCCGGGATTCCGATCCCGATTTTCAGCCACCATAGGCGCGGGCTTGCGAACGGCGAGCAATGGGTAGCTCGCCTTCCGACCGTCCAATAACCGTCCGGACCGAGCCCAAGTCGTCGACGGCGTGTAGTGTCCCACGCGCGCCTTAAGGAGATGTTATTAACCGTAGGGGCCCAGCAAGGTCGAAGTCTACTGGGGCCATGGGTTGTTTAAACTTTCTTCTCCCGTGACGTGTCAAACCAAATATCTTAACTCTCTAAATTTCAACAATGCAGATTAGAATCGCGAAAGATAGTCTACACACCAGCAACGAAGGTAGAACCGAAACGCCAAGTGAAGGACATTACTGAGACATACAGCCGCAACCCCGACATCCCAGCCAAGAAGGACATCTGGAAGAAGATCTTCCACATCCAGGACAATACCATAGACCTGCTGTATCAGTACGCCTACAATTTCGTCACTAATGACACAAGGAACTTCATCAAGCCTAACTTGGCAGAAACTGGAGGGAAGATCCTTTTCTATCCGGAGAAGACTTCGGGTTATATTGTAAATATTTATGTCTATCTATGTTGCTTGAGTGACCATTTTTAGGTTTCCGTACCCAAAGAGTAAAAATGGTACCCTATTGCTAAGACTTCACTGTCTGTCTATCTGTCACCAGACTGTGTCTCATGAACCAAAATAGCTAGACAGTAGATTTCTGTTGCCGCTATAACAACAAATACTAAAAACGGAATAAAATTGTTTAAAAAAAAGTTGTATGGATAATTTATGGTACGGAACCATTCGTGCGCGAGTCCGACTCGCACTTGGCCGGTTTTTTTTTGTAGGAAGTGATTAAATAACTTCTTCCGCTCTGGGTGGAGCGAGAGAGAATATTACACTTTTACTGATTAAAATGTATGAGTTGCATTTAATTTTGAACTTTGTAAGTACAATATAGAGTTGGTTATTCCAAAATTTCATAACTATCTCGAATTAGGAACTCTAATATGAGTCAAACCATGCTCAATTACATTAATAAACATTTGAAAAAAATCGGTCAAGTGCGAATCGGACTCGCGCACGAAAAGTTCCGTACCTTTATCTATACACCTTTTTTTTAAACAATTTTTTTTATTCTTGTTTTTAGTATTTGTTGTTATACAACAGAAACAGATCATCTATGAAATTTTTAACTGTCTAGCTATCACAGTTCATGACAGACGGACACTGGAGTCTTAGTAATAGGGCCCCGTTTTTACTCTTTGGGAACGGAACCCTAAAAATAACCTTTAATGTTACATTCTCGCTTCCTTATCTCAGGCAGACCCAATAGCCGAACGCCCCCGACCCTTAAACGTGTACTACTCCCTATGCGAGAACATAGCGTGGGAGTACAAGACGTGCAAACACATCCGAGACCGGGAGACAGACATCAACAGCTACCTGCGCCAACGTTACCATGAGCTAAAGGAGCCGGTGCTGTTCGTCGCGCTGTACGATACCGAGAGGAATGAGGCGGCGAAGAAGGGGTGGGCTGATCAGGTAAGGATGGACAGGGGGACAGTATGAGAGGTCATACTCACGAGCGACTTGTTGCCAATGGCAGAGGTAACTGCAGCTGTCGACACGTCGGCGGCAGCTGTTAACGAGTCGACGGCGGCCGTCGACATTCCAGCTTTGAAGATGAGCGGCAGCCGACGTGTGTGTCAAGTGTAACTGGAGTTACCTCTGCCGTTACATGTTGGCAACAGGCCGCTCGTGTATATAAGCTCTAAATGCTAATCCTATGAGACTAGCCTGTTGGTCTTTCGGTTAGTGGCCCTGACTGCTATACCTGAAGTCATGGATTCTTTGATCCGTGTCTGGGTGCAATTTATTTAAGAATTCTTTTTTGACTGTGTGACTCTTGCGAAGGATCTCGCGAATTTGCTGTCACTATTTATTATATTAAGCTTTTGAAAAAGACACCTTTTTGTACGTGGTGGTTTCAGGTTTTTTTGGAGCTGGTATTTAACAAATCAAGACATATTAAACTTGTAGCAAGTCAGAGGTTATAATATAACCCAGTGCAAACAACGTTAACTGCCACGTCGCTTTAAAATGCTTCTCAACTCAAATTGCTCTCTTATTCTAATATTGCCTTTCATAAATCTGTTTTTAACGCCATCTAGTTCGTACACCAAGAACCTATTCTTTACGCTGAATTAAACTATCTTTTTTGGCTTATAAATTAAGTGTAATTTTAAATTATGCAACATTTGTGAACTGGACAAATCTTAAAATGGCCCTCTCCTGCACAATTTGTATTTTTAGCTTAATGCTAGTATTGGAATAAATATACGTTAAAGGATATATTTCCCAAAATATCTCAACTCATTTTATAGTTTGCCTCAAAACATGTTTATTTCGACATCAGGAAACTGCGGTCTAGTTATACCCTAACAGGAGTTTAAATTCGCTACAACCTCACCACAATTTCTCCAGGAACACAAGAAGGCTGAAGTGACAGAGCGAGAGAAGGAAGCCGAGATCGACCCTCTAGCCCCCTACCTTGCGCGTATGTTCGGCACTGGCCACGGAACTGGTTCTCAACTCTCCATGAAGGAGGCGAACCTTATCAGAGAACAGTGCATCAACGACTTCAAGGCCAAGCAGCTGGCGAGGCAGCACCTCGTACAAGAGAGATTTGATAAGGTATTTTAGACACTCTTTTAGAGTTATGGCCATAGTTTTTGACATGAGGCAGCGAAAGTTTCTCCGGCTCTTGTCAGAGGCTTAATTTAATCTAACAAGAAAGGAAGCAGCATGTATCAATCATTGTGGCAAGTTTAGAAGGCAGGTTTGCCTAATATTGTCGTCATTTTACACTTCACACTAACAAGCATAAAGAAATGAATAAGTGCACCGATGTAAATTTGTCACACTAAGGGAAGGTCGCCCTTGAAGACTTTTTCATTGATTTAGTAGCGCTTTTAGGGATCGTACCGCTAGTTTATACTTTTGCCATATACTGCATTTGAAATAAGCGTCAGCAGGGGTTCACAGACAGTCACTACAGTCGTGACAGTATCGATGCTGCATTATGTTAAAAATCAAGCTGTATCGCGATAATAGCCATCGACGGAGGATCATGGGTGAAGGTGACACTTCCTTAAGGTGAAACCAACGGGCCCGAGCGTGGCCATGTTTTCGCTAGTTGGCACTAAACTCAACATTCCCCTGAAAAATAACCCTAAATATGCCCAAAGACAGTTGCCAATAGGCCTACTAGTATAGTCAATTATTAATTGCTTTGAATTCGCTAAATCATATCTTTATATTAATTTTCTTACATTGCATTTCAGTTCAACTCTGAGTACAAGAACAAGAGGCTCTGGTACTTGGCCAACCAGTTCATTCTCACGCCAGAGAAAGAGGCATCTTATTTCGCTACAAGGTATGTTTTACTTTCCTATTTCGCAAGAGCCGAACAACAAACATTCAAAAACTGTAATGTGTATCAGGCAGTAGAAACTGCTGTGGCATACTTCGTCGTGATGCAGTATGGTATCTAAGCAGTTAATATGCGTTGACTGGTGGCAAAATGTGTATCAGGCAGTAGAATCTGCTGTGGCATACTTCGTCGTGATGCAGCATGGTATCTAAGCGGTTAATGGGCGCTGACTGGTGGCAAAATCCTACGCAGATTGGGACGCTATATCAAAAATGCCATAGCGTCCCAATCTGCGTAGGCTTTTATAAAGACAGTTTTGCTTACCAAAGCCTTTTGGCTTTTAAAGCCTATTTCCTACTAAAAGTCTTGCCAAGAAACATTGATTGTGGGTATATAGTTATTTCTCAAGTACACAATGCAAGTATTATTTCACAGTGCCGAACTGTCCTTCAAAGTCCATGCCCTGGAGGTGAGACTGACTCGTCACAGAGACCTCTCCGGGCCCAGGTTCAAGGTCCTCATGGATTACCTGGACAAACATCCACTGCTCAAGGAGTACAACAGGGCTGCAAAGTACAAAACACAGAGGAGGTAGAACTGGTACTAAGGTTGGAAGTTGTGAAGCATGAAGACCAAAGACTGCAGTTTAAAAGGTTCGGAAGACTGTAATCATCATTGCGGCGAAATCTATACTAATACGTTAGAACTACGTTAAACATCTGCCCCCCTAGCCGAGTTACAACCGTTTCGTTTCGGTTCTCTTTTCGTCGATCGCCTCGAGTAGGCCACGTTTCCGATTCCTTTGTTCTGACGTCATCTCAACGCTCAGTCCCGTGGTCAGAAAAAGGAATAGGAGGCGTGGCCGACTCGAGGCAATCAAAGAAAAGCGAATCGAAATGAAACGGTTGTAACTTGGCTAGGGGGCAGTTTGAAAAGCGTTTAGGTACCTATTCTAATCGCACTAGTTTTGTTATTTTGGCTGGATAGAACTTGGTCCACATAAATGACCTAGACCAGTGGTTATAACCATTTTTTGATGCTCTCTGATTTCTTTGATGTTAGCAAAGACCAGATATCTAGAAAGAAATTGTCTACGTTCATAAAAAACACAATGTCATAAAATCAAAACTGCAGTAGCACAGCTATTATTTAAAATTACCTCAGCCTTATTTTTAGGCGCATTATCGATGTAAACCCCACATTTCTGGTCGAAACTTAAAATGCTAAGATCAGCTGTAATCATCATCAATGTGGTCCTATCTTCACAACCGTGGTCCTGGTACACAAAAGGGCAACTGAAGGACTCAAGTGGGTTTTAGTCATGACATGCCCTCTCGCTCCACCCTAGAGCGAGAGAAGTTATTGGATGATTTTCCACCTTAAAAAAAGAAGGTCTGAAATGATTAGATCTTTTGCGGACCATATTTTAGAGTTCTTTTGGACCACACATTGGAAACTACTGACCTAGCCTTATGCCTCGATCCTTTATTAAATTTTGAAGACAACTGTTGTAACCAAGCAATGTTCGTTTATACCTCATAATTAAAATATTTTTACAAATTTTTTGCTAGAAAAATTATTTACCTACTACATGTACAGATACCGGCACGGATCTTGAGCGCTAACTTCTACAGTTCTACTTGCGCTGAAGCACGCAAAAGCGAAATATCGGGTCTCTTTAATGGTATGAAAAGAAATGCGGGGGGGGGAGTGCAATCCTTGTAAAGTGATTGGCTCGCCGATGTGTACGATGCGCAAAGCGATCCCCGCTCTTTCGCCGAGCGCTCAAGATTCGTGCCGCTATCGTAACTTTTTTATTTTAGATGGTAATATTATAATGTTAATGTATGAATCGTTCCTCTATTGCATTTTATCACGTTAACAAAAATTCATGTTTATTTGGTAATAAGAATTTTTTATTTACAATTTACAATAAAGTGTTTTATTTGAGAAATACCCTTTAATTTTATAAAAAAAAGAAATGAAATATTACAATCAGACCCGTAGCTCTCAGTTTTTAGCTATTAATTTACTAAATAACGATAATACATCTTCACTGATTTATAACAACAACTGAAACGTTCCAATGACTTTACAGTACCTACAGCCAAAATATGTCGACCGATCTGAAGTTCGCACAATTGGCTGCGCAGTAATTCTTTTTAAACACATTCAGTGCGGAACGAGGTCTAATACGCCTCGTCAGTGTCTTCCTTGCGGCGCAGCTAAGAAAAACATAGTGTGCTCTGCCGTGCGGAGGCTGTAACTTCAGTTAAGTTTAGAGATAAATGTATACCTAAGATTTAAAACATAATAGAGTGGTGTATTTACTTTAATACGGGGCCGTCACTTCAACATTGTACCGCACTTAGCTAAAAAAGCTTATAGTTTCTTATACGGGGTCTCATAAGCCCCTTACCGTCATAATGATAGTTTTCAAACGAGGTCTTAAACGCCTTGTAGCGCAGGAATGGAAATAATACAAAAATGAGTGCCTCTGAATCATAATGGCGAATGCGTATTGCGTATTTTGTTTTGAGTTGGCGCAATGGTTCGGAACGCTAACTTCAGAGCGGCCAACATATTTTGACCGTACTGTACACTCGTACATTGGGTCATATCAATTATCCATACAGAGTGAAATCATATAGTATCAACATAAACCACTATAGATAATTAGATAGTGTTACACAATGAGTTAGATTCCTAAAAAAAACTATTTGGTCCGTCAGCTGGATTCATCATTAGATCATCATCATTTTAGCGGAAAGTCGTCAACTGTTAGACATAGGCGCCAAGTGTCGCCACAACGACCGGTCTCGTCTCGCATCCTTCGGATTTCCGCAACCTTCACCAGGTCATCCATCCACCTTGTATGACCTTCCAACGCGTATTTCGATAGCAAAAAATGTGTCCAATATTAATTTTTTCACAATAAAATTGACGGACGAAATAAGTTCTTTTTTTTTCAACTCGACTAAGATCAACAAAGTTTTATCATCTAACATTCAAATGGAATTATCAATGACTGATATTGCGATTTCACCCTGTATAGACATTCATTCGTTCGTTCTTCTATCATTCATCCATTCACCTACCAACTCGCAAGAGCCTCCATAAAGCTTACGGTCCACTCCTTCTCACAGAGAGGAAGCTCAAATCCCAGCAGAGAGAAAAGATCATTGGATAGTTATCTCCAGTTACTGTAGCTGATTCTGACCCTGACGATATTTGCTTCAATTTGAACAGTTTTCCCCAATTTTATATGACAAAAAGATGCCCATTTTCTTCTTATTTTGGTTCAATATCCAGGACGCCCCACAGGTGTCCAATGCCTGTTCCCCCCTAATGCTTCGGCAGTATCCACGAAGGTCTCGGGTAGTTGAGGTCCGTGTTCCAGTCGCCCGCGCCCCCCAGCAGGTTCCCCCGGCCGTCATGCGTGGCCAGCGCCAGGCGGGACAGCTTGTTGGCGAGTCTGCGCTGCGGGGAGTCCGGCCGGGAGAGCGGGGGCAGGGATATGCTGCCTGAATCTGGAAAAGAACATGATATTGTGACCTTTTACAAAAACTTGCGTTGGTCAGCATTGTTCGAAAGTGTTACCGCGAGAGTTTTTGGTAGGATTTCTTCGAGTGTAGTTCAGTGACTGTTTTAATTATTCGCAAATTGATTCCTAGTGGACATTGTATGTAAATTTGGTGTAGGTTGTAATGTAATTGTCATGGGGTCCGAGTGCGCGTCTCTTTTTTAAGGAAATTTCACGTAAAATGTACGTAATCGATGTAGATAACTTTTATACAATAAAATTGTATGTAACTTTATATATTACTTAGGTTTCACCGCAATCGGTTGACTAGATCGAAAGATATACTACATTAATTGACTGTTAGCCGGTACGAAGTTCGCCGGGTCAGCTAATTTTAAATATTTTACATGGAGCGACTTACACTCACCAGAATGATAATCGTAGTTAGCGTGGTCACTAGGAGTTTCCTGTCCGAGCCTCTTCCGGTACTCTCCAGCGAAATGCTCGATCAGAGTGTCCATCATGATGGCTTGTTTTGAAAACACCTGAAAATTAATTTTAAAAACAATAGATACATATTACTGAATGCAGTACATCAGTTTCAGTCTGGACAGTCAGACCATCAAATAACTTGTCCTGCTCTGGGTGAGTGAGAGTTAGTATTTGACTTTTACTTACTTAAACACACCCGTTTTTTACCCTTTGCAGTCCAGGGCCTTTCAAATAAACCCGTTATCCTGGTATTCCTTAGTGGTCTCCTTATCCGGACGGAGCCCGAGGTCGATGGCGCCTAGTGTTCCACGCGCGCCTCAACGACATCAGCAAAACCGTAGGGGCCCATCAGAGGCAAAGAAGGAACATAGGAGTGGATTTTAGTCAGTAAAAGTCTGAACCGAAAGGGCGGGAGAAGCCATTGGATGATTTCCCACCTAAGAAAAAAGACTGGTCCCGTCAATTTTGCCGACAGCTCTTTGAGGCGCGCGTGGAACACATCGCACTGATGTCGATCCGGGTCCCGAATTTGGTCCCTATTGGCTAATATTTTTACTACGGCATGTTGTATGAATTTGAGCTTCATATCGATTCGATACGGAAAAATAAACCGGGCAAGTGGAAGTCGGACTCGCGCTCTTGCGGAAGAGTTCCATACAAACTTACCTATGAAAACAGTTCAATTCCTGAATTGAGTTATGAAGACGTAACTAAAAATTTACAGGTTTCAGATTTTTTCCTATACTTGTGCTATGAGACCATGCTTCATGCTAAATTTCAGAATTCTAGGTCAACAGTACCCAATGAATTTTGATTTCCTTGAGAGTGTCGAAATACACGTTTTTTGCGACATAACCGGCTTTTTTTTTTGCTAACTCTGAAGTTTGATTTTTTCACAGCTTCAAGGGACCGCAGATTTGAGTATATGGTTTTAATTTCAACTCGATACCTCCACGTGTTCCTGAGATAAAGGGTCTTAACAGACAGACGGACAACAAAGTGATCCTATAAGGGTTCCGTTTTTTCCTTTTGAGGTACGGAACCCTAAAAACGTTACTTTAGCGTAAAATTATATAGAATATAATAAAATAAACGTGGCAGAAAAAATGTCTTAACTTAGCGGATATCACGCCGAAGATACAAGTTCATGGAAAGAGGTGTACCTGTAATATCTTAGAGACTCTTAGTCCATTCTCCACAACCATAAACTGTAGGAACAGACACGGCAGGCAGTCTTCGCTATCGTCTGATGGTATACCGAAGTCCCACGACAGCTCCTCGTAGAGAAGACCCAGTAGAACAGTCTGTAATGTGGAACATCATGGCTTAGTAGATGTCTGTGGGTCACCAAGGCTTGAATGTGTATGTAGTGTGAGGGCCCGTTTGTTAAAACTCTTTGGAAATATGCTTAAGATTTAGTGAACGTTTCCAAAGTATTGTGAAAATTGGAACCAGAATTTGTCAAATTAGCGAGTTATGAACTATTTAGCTGAGCCCTCACTTCTCACACAGAGGATTAAGGGCCCTCCTGACCTTGACCTGGTCTAGTACCGGATACACTATCATCATCATCATTTCAGCCGAAAGACGTCCACTGTTGGACATAGGCCTCCCCCCAGTTTCGCCATAATGACAGGTCCAGTGCGCCTCGCATCCATCGGATTCTCGCGACCCTCACCAGGTTATCGGGCCACATTGTGGGAGGCCTTCCAACGCTGCGTCTTTCGGTACGTGGTCACCATTCCAGAACCTTTTGTCCCCATTGACCATCAGTTCTGCGAGAAATGTGCTCTGCCCACTGCCACTTAAGTTTGGCGATTCTTCGGGCTATGTCTGTTACCTTGGTTCTCTTGCGGATATCTTCATTTCTGACGCGATCACGCAAAGAAACTCCGAGCATAGCTCTCTCCATTGCCCTTTGACTGATGACTTTTAGCCTCCTGATGAAGCCCATTGTAAGCGACCACGTTTCATTTTGCTTTATGAAAAATATCAGGATTCTGGGTCAACGGGAAGTACCCTATGAATTTTGATTTCCTCGAGAGTGTCGAAATATAAGTTTTTTGAAACATAACACAACGGCCGAATCTTTTTGTTACGTTAACTTAGAATATTTTTTTTACAGATTTAAGATACCGCAGACTTGAGAATATGGTTTTAATTTCAACTCGATACCTCTATGCGTTCCCGAGATAAAGGGTCAGACAGATAGACACACAGACAACAAAGTGATCCTATAAAGGTTTTGTTTTTTCCTTTTGAAGTACGGAACCCTAAAAAAGAAAAGAGTATAAGATGAGTGCTTACACTTTCCGTGTCATCAATGACGTAGACGCCATTAGAGTTGACGGCGACGAGCACGGGTATGTCTTCGTGGGTCAGCAGGCTGGTCAGACTCCGCACCGGCTGCTCGATCTGACCTTGGAAGAACGCTGCCCTGTATGAAGGTCATATCGTATAATAACGTTTTTCTGGTAACCTTAAAGCCGCTTGTGATGTTGAGAAAATTCACCGGGACTATGCAAGAATGCCTATCGTTTCTACACACGAACTATGTGGTAGCTTCGGTGCTGACCAAGACCTGTCCATTTCCAGATCCAATTTTTTTTTAATAATGTACATGATGAATTGGTCCTATCTGCAGCAGACATGGTGAATGTTCTTAGTGTGTTCAAGCAGCCTTAGGATCTTGATTAAGTGGATGAGGTTTCTTAAATTCCTGAAGATTCCCTAAATTCCTAACGAAATGAAATTCCTAATCAGGAGTTTCAGATTTCCTCACAAAACGAATCGGAGATTTTCAATAAGTGGATGAGGTTTCTTAAATTCCTAAAGATCCTCTAAATTCCTAATGAAATGAAATTCCTAATCAGGAGTTTCAGAATTCCTCACAAAACGAATCGGAGATTTTTCATAAGTGGATGAGGTTTCTTAAATTCATGAAGATTCTCTAAATTCCTAATGAAATGAAATTCCTAATCAGGAGTTTTAGTAATTCCTCACAAAAAGGAATTGGAGTTTTTCAAATTCCTGACAAAGTGACTAGGGATTTTCAATTTCTTGATCAGCAACGTAAGAGTACCCGTATGTAGGCAGCGTCCTGGTGTGCGCGAGGTACTTGTGTCGCAGCTTGCGCGGTGGTGCGGCCGGTGGACGCTGTGCCTGCTCCAGCAGCCGCGCTTCAGGGCTTCCCTTGCGGCCTGCTGGCAGTAAAGCTGCCCAGCGTCCGGAACGGGCGTGCTTTGGAAGGTATTTATCCTGCTGGGCTCTGCAATAAACGTACAAAATCATTATTGACCGTAACCCTAAGTTTATTTTCGTCATTTCTTCTCCGAGGTATGTACATTATAACATTTAAAAGTCTTTCATAATTCTGCGTCTAGGAAATGGCGAGACGAGTTGAGCTGTACCTACTAAAATCAGCTCAGACTGCTAAAGTTAGAGACAAATAGAAGGAAA
This sequence comes from Mythimna vitellina, assembly GCA_949316375.1. Lineage (NCBI taxonomy): Eukaryota > Metazoa > Arthropoda > Insecta > Lepidoptera > Noctuidae > Mythimna > Mythimna vitellina. Next base: position 5,567,807 of record OX438703.1, on the reverse strand, counting down.
TGATGGAATGAATCTTCGCCCTGTGATGGACACTTCGAACTCAGAAAAATTCTAAAAAAAATATCCTATTATACTCGAAGAAGCCAAGAATAGATTCTATGTAAAGGCAGAAAGACTATTTTTAACGTAACCCTGAAGATTTTTTTCCCGATTCATTATACCACTGTTGGGCAAAGGCCTCCCCTAAGTACTTCCAGACATTCTTCTCACGCATCGTCTATAACTCTCGAACCAGTTCAAAAGGATTGAGACTGCCAAAAGGTACGCACCTTGTTAAAAAAATATTCTTAACAAAAGTTCATTTTGGGCCTAAGAAAGCAATTTAAAATTCGACGACTTCCACAGACCTGAAGAATCTCGCCGTATGCCGATGTGGGTCGTACGGTCCCAACTGTATCCTAGCCTGCAGCCCTCCCAGCATCACTGCTTGAGCACTCTCGAGAGGGTACCTCCCTGTCACCACGTTGTGACGCGCTTCTTCGTATAACAGTTCTTGGATGCGCGAGTCCCTGAAACAAGTATAATTATTACTTGAAAATCTCAACTTTCTCAAAGTTGAAAGAAGCAAATAATTTTTATTTATCTAAAACGTTGTCCCCACACTATAACAAACATAATAAACTTACATACACAAGACTCAGAATCACTATTTGTAGGCCATACAAATATTTGTTACGTGCAGGAATCGAACCCTCGATCCGCAGTGCACCAGCTGTTCGTTCAATCACTACGCCAATAATGCCGAATTAGTGTACCTTACTGAATTTTCACGATCAACCTCAGGTGCGCGTAAAAGTGGCGGTAAACGATGGAAATCCCACCCACACGCACTAGATGTTGTGGAAACACATTTATTGTGTGTATAGCTTATTTTTGAGGTGAGGTCCCACCTCACCCAAAGCGGGAGGAGACATTTTTATGGTATTTCACCGAAAACAAAAGCATCGAAGGCATTATTAATCAAATTTTAATTATTTCTGTTTTTTTTTTAATGCTTTATTTGATTTTAATTTTGCATGAAATGATTACTACGTCTGAATAAAATGAATTAGTAGGCAATAAAAATAATAATAATTAAATCTTCTAAAGGGCAGGCGTATGGGCACTTGGGCCACTCCAATACCACTCTTTGTGGTGTCTCCTACTGTGCCGAAACAATCTAAGGAGTTCGTCAAGAAGAAAAAGCGCTGTTCACAGCTGCCGTTGAGTTTGTCACTTCACAGAAACCTCCTTACTTGATTCCTTCTTCTAGATGTTTGGGGAAGAACACGTTCCTTTGTAACCGCAACACGGGCTGGTCTCGGTTAAGCCTGGACTCCGAGCCGTGGCCGTAGCGATGCACCAGCTTCTGCCAGTTCGCCCAGAACCTCCACGGGCAATGGTGAGGTTTAAGCTGGATTTCTGCAATGGCATAGGTTGTTGCTATTAAGCTCTTATAATTTTAATCAGACACCTTCTGGCACTCACTGCTGCCAGATAAGTACTTTACTACTACATTGTTTGAAAGATCCTCGCTGCTGTCACGTTTAAAAGCACCTCTTCCGAAGCTATAATAGCTCCGATATCCACTTCATCATAACTAGTAAAGAGCTGCATATCTATAAGGCCAAGCTTCGGCTACCAGGCTGCGAGAGCCCCAACTCCTCGGTCGGATGTAGCACGTTAAAGAACCTCGTCACGTGTGACGTCACCTCTTCCGAAGTTAACATTGCTGGCGACATCTACTTCGTCTTACCTAGTAAAGGGATGCACATCAACAAGACCAAGCTCCGGCTACTAGGCTGTGAGATCCCAACTCCTCAGTAGAAAGAAGAATGTTAATTAACCTCGCCGCTGTCACGTCTGACAGCACCACTTCTATCATTGCTCCCGATATCCACTTCATCTTACCTAACAAAGAGCTGCACATCCATAGCGCGAATGTATTGACTGCCGAACTCCAAGTGCTGGGCTGCGAGAGCCGCAACTCCTCAGTCGCGACCAGCGCGTTAAAGTACCTTAGCGCTTGTCACCTGTGACGGCACCTCTTCCAAACTCATAATTGCTGGCCATATCTAGCTTCATCTTACCTAACAACGGGCTGCACATCCACAACGCGAATACATTGGCTGCCAAACTTCGAGTGCTGGGCTGCGAAAGCCCTAACTCCTCAGTCGCCAGCAGCGCGTTGAGGAACCTTGCGGCTGTCACGTGCGACGGGACTTCTTCGGAGCTCATCTCCATCATGACAGCGGTTCGGGACATCAGATAGATGCAGGTCACGGGGTTTGAAGACACTGTCGAGGAGGACGCCGTGCTGCCTGATGACCCTGGGTTCAGGAAACTATTTCTAGATATTTATCAAACCTTAAAACTCTATGACAAAAGGTATTGGATATTTTTGCACAGTATGAACTGTCCTCTTAGGCTTTGAAGAGATGAGCTGCTACATGACTGCGCAATTCGCTTGCAGTCAGTGTGCAGTTGCCGTGCAGTTCTACAACATTACACGAAAAGAAGTAAGTAGGCTGGCAATTGCTATCCTTCAGTTTAGACTAGTGTCTTAGGGTTACGGCAGTTCAAGCACAAGAAAATCAAAAACTATTTCAATACACTTTTTCTTAACTTTGCCCCCACAAATCTGTATCGTGGGAGCATTTACAATCGTTTAAACCCACAGCAATACATCCAGATTCTGAAAACTATCTCCAAGCTGTTCAAATATGTGTTCCGGGCGGGAACGGAACCGGCGACACGCAGCGCAGCAGCCAACCACACCGTCAACGCCGATGGGTTGATAGAACTCAAGAACAGAAAAGAAGATAGCAGTAATCAAACCTGGTAAAGGTGGTGATATAGCACTCGAGGAGCTGCCCCCACTAGTGATGGGTTCGGTCGTACTGAACGAACCTGCTGCAATACTGCTGGACCCAGTCTGCGCCGAACAGCTGCTGAGGTTCGACCCTGCAAGGCGTACTGCGTTTGAAAACAGCACAAGCGATTGTGTTTCTTAAAGTATATTCTTTAAAATTCCGAACACCTTGCACAAAACCTTTCTAGACAGGATCCTTTTATACAAGGACATTGACAGACCAGTCTTCGAATTTCCTCTCGTTCATGCACCCGTGGAATTTGGGAGGAATTGATAAATGCTATCGATTAAAAACTGATCCGATCGAAGATTAATTTTGATCAGAGAGACCATCTCTTTGTTTCAATTTAATCATCTGCCTAGCATTCTCTCTTCTTCTAGTATTGGTGTTCGCTTCGGTGGTGCGAACAAGCACCAATATGATTTTTTTCAATGCAGTATCTGTGTTTCCTGCTGTGTGCTGTGTTGGTTTTTAAGTCAAGAGTGAATAGGTTACTTCTAGGCAAGCGTGCTTCATCGTCAGCCATATCATCGCTTTCCATCAGGTGAGATAGTTGTCAAACGCAAGCCTACACATAATAAAAAAAATCTAATTTCATCTAGTACATTACTGACACACTGTGCCTCGAAAAGCAGGTAAAGCCGGTTGTCATTCGTAGATATTTGACAGCCCGTACTGGTGCCAGAAAGTCAAAAGAGCTTTTTGCTGAGTCAGCTAGAATATATATAAAAATGAACCCTTATTTCTCCTAGTCTCGCAATAACTTAAGAACGACTGGACCAATTTTAATCATTCATTTTTTGTTTTGTTTACCAGCATACAGGGAAGGTTGTAATTAGGACAGGGTAGGTAGGTAGCGTAGGGTAGAGTAGGGGAGATTAGAATAGAGTAGTAGCTAGTAATTAATCAAAATAAAGGATGACCTGTTTGATTGTCAGCGAATATTAATGTTACGAACGTGAGTAATTAAATGCCGGTTTACTAGCAGAGAACTTTATTTACCACTAACAATAACAAATTTGTCCAATCAACAAAAACTAATCATAGATAAATTACATACAGTCATTGAGTAATAGAATCGCTTAGGTGGTTAGGTAAAATCACAATGACTTTGGGATCGCCGTTCGTACTTGTCGCGAGCGGAATCAAAACTGACTCACTTCCTTTTTTTTTGTGAGTGGCCTCTCGCAGGTCGACCTAGGAGGTTGTCGGCTGCTTAACCGGTCTTGCCTGTGGCGGCCTCGATTAGATAATCAAAACCTCCAGCCAGAGCTTACTTATACTAACTTAAAAACTAAGCGACTACACGCTAAGGGCACCTCCTGTGGGGTACGGACCTCGGCTTAGGGCGTCGCTGGGGGGGGCAGCAAGGGACGAGCTGGATCGAACAGATGACTCACTTCCGGTCGGGGGCACGTATTTATAGCAGAGCCAGGAAACTTACAAACGTCAAGACTGGTTACGTACAGAGTTTTAAAGTCAGTCTTGAACAACACAGTCGCATCGCGGGATAACAAATCAGTATTATTATTATCACGACTTCATGCGAATTGCGACTGTACAATGTAAAATGGAAGGAACAAATTCTCTTATCAACTATTATGTAATAATAATAGAGGTAGGTACTTCATGGCGGATTTTCTCTAGAATTAGCCAGGCCTTGGTACGCACTTCTGGAAGTTTCGCTCAGCAATGCGTTTTAATTCATTAAACCCCGAGCGAATGCCGGCGTTCGCACGGTCATTGTCTTTCTATTGTGTCTCTAATTACGCTACTCAAAAGGATAATGACGGGGATATGACATGTTAAAGTTTTACGGTGTAACATTATCTTTACATTGAATATTTATAAGGGTTCTTACATTATAACCCACAAAAATACTGGAGTAAACTCTACAAAGCCTGGAGCACAGGCGTAGACTAGCCAGCCTTTCGGTATTTTACAGGATGCATTTTGGAGAGTGTACGCGGGAATTGCATGAGTTGATTCTACAATCACCTTTCTCCATCGGAAAACCCGACGTACGGCGAGTATTCACCCTTATGTTATTGAGACCTCTACAGTCCGGACTAAGCGTTTCACCTCTTTATTTATACCGCATACATCGAAGGACTGGAACAATTTGCCTGCTGCGGTCTTAACGTCCGATTATAATTTATGCGTCTTCAAGGCTACAGTTTTTGTGAAATGAGCATAGTGACGAATAGTGTTTGGAATTTGGATAGAGCTTAAGTCATTATTGACTGAAAAAAGGGACATTAGATGTATTATACTCTCAATGTTATACAACATTAGTTTTAGTATATGCGAAACAATAAAGAATCAATGTTCAAAATTTCCTTATGACATAGTTATCTGGTTGTCCGCACAAATACATGGTCATCGGGCCATTCGGGTGACTGAAGGGTTGTTTTGCCCCCGCACCCATTTGTGCGCTGGCGACTAATGCCCGCTATGACCTGCTGTGACCTGTGTTGTACTTAGTGTCGGTGGTGTTCAACTTATGACCTTTTTAAATATTTTTGGGGTAAAATCTACATGGTGTAAGAATTATTTAAATCGATTCAGTTACTGATTCTGAACAAACTATATTCAGGTTTCCCGTAGACTAAAAATAATGTTGTATAGCATATTGATGTTACACCTATTTCTATGTGTTTTACTCTATTTACTATGTGTATATTTTATTAAAAGAATACCTATTCGTAGTTTTTGATGTAATCTGAAGATGATATTTTAATAAAGTTGGTTTTAAAATCATGCAAGTACCTATCTGTTTTATTTCACTGCATGAAGGTTTTTGGTCCACAAATATGAAGTAGCGTTTTTTCAAAATCAAGGGCGCCGACTCCATGGCTGTACTCTTAATAAACTAGTGCGCCTCACCATCAATGCTTACCATTAGGCGGGATTGCAGTCAAGCCCTAGTTATTTGAAAAATAATAATAATTACCCATAACGCTTTTCTCCAATGAGTCCGAGCTGTTGCTCTCCTTAGAATCTGGCTGCAAAGGTTTGTGTGGGTCATGTTTGTCCCAGTCACTGTGGCGGCCGAGTGGACTGAATGATAAGTGTGGCAGTCTTTGAGACACGGAGTACAAGTGGGCGTTCACCTCTGCTTGCAGCTTTTGACTCTGAACGCTGTAATATTCTTCGCGAGATCGGAATTCACTGGGGACAAAGGAAAATGTATGAAAGCAAACAAAAAAAAAAGTACCTACTTTTTATTCCCATGTGATACGTTTACCAACACTATTTAAAAAAAAAATAATTTAAAAAAAAAAACAGTTATTATCAGACAGGAGTCCAAAGCTACAACATAAAGTCTCAGATTTAAAATTATATTAAAATAAAAACAGTGAAATCTAATAACCAAATCAAAAATTAAAATCACAATATATAAATTAAATCTAATTATAATCTTTAATGGTACGTTTACATAAATATTATAATTGTTTAAATTCTTACTTGTATTGATATTCTGCTTGCATAGGATATCCACGCCTTGAATAATCAACGGGGATTATTGTGATATAATTGCCACTATTTTGCACATTCGGATTTTCTCCGTACGCCCCCATATCAGATTGATGTTCCATTTAGCTAAATATTACTAAAAAAGTATTTATTTACTGAAAAACCATTTTCCTATAAAATTACTTCCGGCACGACAGGATATCGATCGCTTGTCCTTCGCGCCCTTACGCATTGTTGCCATAACAAAAATATTGTAGGTAAAGATGTTACGAAAAAAGTAGATTCTAAATAAATTGATTTTTGTTCACACAACAAATTATATACCATAATTTCTTAAACATATAGTTTACATCAAAATGTTTTACAAAATGTATTCGTGCCATGTGAGAGAACGTAAAATTTTTGTGTTTCCGTCATCGTTTACATTTCCTATTCGGTCCATTTGCTGTCAGAAGTGTCAATGTCAAAATTAAATCGATAGAATCCGCTAAAATCCGTGTTGCCAATCTAGCCTAGACTTTAAGTCTTAGCAAAAAAAAAAAATGATTTAGTGAATCGGCTTTTGGAGTACAAATCAAAACAGTTTTAGTTATGGGAAACTTTTTTGTCAACTTTAAAGTTATTAAACCAAAATAATGTACAGTCAGCAAAAAGTCAATTTATTTATCAATAGCTTATACGTTAATATGCTTAACTTTACCTAATTAAGACCTGTCTTCCCAAAGACGGTGGGATGAGCCGCTATCCACAGTAGTTCAAGAAAATATTGGCAACATCTGTGATTACTGTGGAACGTGCGCGCTGTTAGCTGTGAGGGAGTGGAAGTCGGTCCTCTGGCTTCATGCACTACCGTCGTCGAACATAGGCACCTTGTTCAACGGTACCACCTTCCGCCTCACTGCTTCCCTACGTCTTGGCGCTCCTTGTTGCTCTCCTCATCGCTGCCACTGTAGTGAAGTTGTCAACAACCTCGGATACCAAGGTCTGTCTGTCGAAGTGCGGGCCGCATAGCGTGGCACACGAATATCAACGATATCATCTAACGCGCTCTTGTCACCGTCGACGTTCCAGCCGTATTGGAACTTCATGGCCTGGCACGCGACGATGGCAAAATACCGGACAGTATATCTTTATTTCCATGGAAGATGGGTAGGCCTTTAGTGTGGGACGCTACTTGTGTCGACACTCTTGCGCCATCTCATCTTCCTAGGTAGTCGTGCTGTGCTGGTACTGCCGCAGCGGCTGCAGAGAACCTCAAGCGGCGGAAATATAATACTCTGGTTATTTTTGAACGCAGGGCAGAGTAGAAACTCTACTCTTCCATTTTTGAACGCGAACGTAGAGTTCAACTGTCAATGTCAAGCAAGTGTCCTTACACCAACCAACCCTGCTCAGCCCTGCGTACAAAAATAACCAGAGTAGGGTAGGGTCGTTACTCTAACCGTTCAAAAAAGCTCCGAGTTACAACCCAGGGTCGTTCTTTTATAACTCGAGTAGCTACCCCTAGAGTTAACCCAACTAACTTTAACTCCGAGCAGGGTAGGTTGGCGTAAGCCACAGGAATGACAGTTGCTAGGTATTGACAGTTGAAATCTACGTTCGCGTTCAAAAATGCGAGCGTGGAGTATTTACCCTGATGACGTCATTAGAGTTAACTCTAACCTCATTTTTGAACGCAGGGCAGAGTAAGAGTTAGTTGGGTTAACTCTACTGGGTTGCAACTCGAAGCATTTTTGAACAGGTGGAGTAGTGACTCTACCCTACTCTACTTATTTTTGAACGCAGGGCTGACAGTTTGACACTGACAATGACAGCAATAGCTTTACATATACGTGTTTATTTTGATATGAAAATCAATAGAATAGTTTCTCCCGATAATATAGATCCAACGCCATAAGTTTCCTGCTACTTCCCACATTGGTTGAGCGGTATACGCAATACGTAATTTCTTCAGTAAACGTTAATTTTAAATTAAAACCTTAACAATAAACAAGTGTTAAGTTATAGCGATCAAAACTGCGTGTTAGCTACGGTAAATACTAGAAATTTTGATCACTATGTATTATCGTATCATCTATTCATGATCAAGGACCTAATCAATCGTCTTTTTCTTATCAGCAGGTAAAAATCAAGTGCTAGTTGGCTATCGCAGGCCGAATGGAGGCGCAGCTAAAGCAGTATCGGGCTAGACAACGCCGTCAAGCGATTTTAGACACTGCTAAGCAGCAGTATGAGAAGTCGAAGGCGAAACTGATAAAACTAGTAGTTCCAAAAGGAATATTTGAAGACATGGCTAAACAACGAGAGGAACATGCCTTGCTCGTAAGTTGTTCACCTTGTACAGTTTGTACCTCAGTTTAGAAGTTTTTAGGAAGTATGAACTTAGTAAAACCTTGAAGAAACATCTGTACTATCACACTGATTATTATTACATTGCGTTCCAAATAAGAATAGAATCGATTTTTATGCAATGTGCTGAGGTCAGAGTGTCAAATCAAAGAAATTTTTAAAATTTAATTCACTTAAATCAGAGTCCTCTTCTACAATTTTTCTCATCTCTGCGTCACTGTGTGAAGTGTCTGAGTAGTGGCCAATTAAAGAAAAAGGAAAATTGTTCCAAACAATGTAAATAAGAAAGAAAATATTATTTTTTAACTAATTATTTCTTAATCAATGTATTTAATTAATTTAGATTAAACCATCATGTAAAATAAAGCAAAAAAAAAGGTTAAACTTTTCATTGATAATTTGACAGATCAAGGTTATTGACTTTCTAATTTGGACCGCATAATAAAGCAAGTTTGTGAGTAATAAACATACATGCTTGTTACTTTTACTTCATCACGCTCATACAGATTTAGATGAAATTTGCCACAAGTGTAGACTGTGTCTTTGAAGAGTATATAAGATTTATTATCCTGGGAGAATGTTCCCTTGGGATAATTTCCTAATTTCATGTGGGTGAAGCTAGCATAGCTTAGTCGGCTTTATAATGTACCCACTGTTGGGACTCAGGCCTCCTCTCTAGGAGAGGGAATAAGCCACAATGCACCACGTTTCCCTTCACCGTTTTGAAAGCAGTGGTGATGAAATAATTACACAAAGTAATGCACCTGGCTGGGTTTGAACTCTCGACCTACAACTCGTAAGTCGGGGCCATTGCCACTCGGCCACCACTGCTCTCCTGGGTGAAGCTAATAGTATAATAATAATAGTAAAATTATAAATGTGAAAGCAACTCTCTCTGTCCTTTACCTTTTTCCTTGTTAACGGCTGAATAGATTTGGATGAAACTTTGCTCACAAATAGAATGTCCTGAAATAGGACATAGGATTTGATTTTTTATCTCGGGAGTATATTTCCTTGACAATAAAATTGCAGTGAGCTAACAGAAATATACCAATCAACAATTTAACCTGCCATTTTGCAATATTATGTTAAATGTTTATAAATTTTAATAATAGCAGAAGTTCTATATAGATTAATTTCATTTTTGTTTATCATTAGTAAATTGAAAACAAATATTGTAAATTTGAAATTATATCCAATTACAGATGGAAAAAGAAGCCCCACCACCGCCAAAACCAGGAAGAAAACCAATACAACCCTTTGATGAATTTGATTTGAGTGACGTGGATGCTGCCGCCGAAGTGAATATAGTGGAATCATTTGATGATAAAGAAATACCTCCATGTGGATTTTGCCTGTTCAGAGGGATATGGTATTTCATAATATGGGTTATTGTCTGGGGAATCTTCTTGTATTATCAAATTGGAGCTGTATACTTCGTGTTGTCAGCCTTAATTGGCATTTATTTCAACACTCGCACCGGACCAAAGAGAGAGGGTGAAATCTCCGCATACAGCGTTTTTAACGAGAACTGTGCAAGCATTGAGGGAACATTGAATCCAGAGCAGTTTGAGAGGGAGATACGATATGGTATAGGCCACACTGGGGCTCATACCATATAAAAATAGCAGGAGATATCAACATGACGACAGTATTTGAATGCAACCTTTGCCAATGATGTTAATTTGACTTATGCTACTTTATAAATCTCAATGTCAATAGATTTTTGAAATATCTCAGTGTTATCAGTAATGAAAATCGTCCCTTAGCTTACAACACTGCTCAAGTCGAAATATGGTGGTTTTCAGATTTAAATATCTTTAGATGGAGCTGCTCATTGCACATCTAACCATTGGTCACATGATATAGATTTTAGCCAATCAGAAGCCATAATTCGAAAACTAGTGATAGCATGCAAGTCGGCTGGCCTCTCAACACCGCACAGTTTTTTTCGTTTCCTGTAAAGTTGGTAAAAATGACTTATGCGGTATTGTTAGCTAAGGGACGAAATGTATGTAGTCTTGTAGGTTCCAATATCTGCATGTGCATTTAATCAAATTTTAAATATTTTACTAATACATATTATCAATAGAGGGAGAGCTGATCTCAACATGGTTGAGAAAAAGCTAGGCAACTGATATAAAATTAAGGAATGGAACTGACTAAAATGGCATATATAGATTTTAAAGTATGTGTAAATTCAAACAACATTGCTTTTTGGGTGTATCTCTACGTATTGTAGAGAGAGAGAAAATAAGAGATAAGAATCAGACAGTTAGTCAACTTGATATAGATATGGCTGGAAGCTTGCAACAGTCTGGCACTGAACTGCAGTGTTGCCAACCTAGCTACTTTATAGCTAGATCTAACTATTTATACATTCCGAACAGCTTCAACTTATTAAAAAAAAAATGGGCAAGTGTAAGTCGGTATCGCGCACTGAGGGTTCCGTACAAACTTACCTATGTAAATGTTTAAGTCCCGAATTGAGTCTCGAAGATTTTTCCGAATCTATTTTTTTTTTGTGACGTAAACTAGTACTCCAAAAAAGTAAAAGTACCCTATGAATTTTGATTCCCCTGAGAGTGTCGAAATATACGTTTTTTTTTGCGATAAAAAACGCCGTATCTTTTTTTTCGTTAACTTAGAATTTTGATTTTTTCACAGCTTCAAGGGACCGCAGACCTGAACCTGTTGTCCCTTGAAGCTGTGAAAAATCAAAAGCATATACTCAGGTTTTAATTTCAACTTGATAACTCGACGTGTTCCCGAGATAAAGGATCTTGACAAACATACAGACAGCAAATTGATCCTATAAGGGTTCTGTTTTTTCCTTTTTAGGTACGGAACCATAGAAATTGTGGCAGCACCGTTTAGTTACTTAATCTAGCTAATTTTCAATTTTAAATTATAGTGAGAAGAATTATGAAATGAGCATAGTGACGAATAATGCTTGGAATTTGGATAGAGCTTAAGTCATTATTGACTGAAAAAAGGGACATTAGATGTAATAAACACTCAATGTTATACAACATTAATAATAATTATAAATACAATTTCACAAATGTTGTCCGCACAAATACATAGTCACCGGACCATTCGGGTGACTGAGGGGTTATTATGCTCCTGCACCCAGTTGTGCGCTGGCGCCTAATTCCCAGTATGACCTACCGTAAGTTGTTTTGTACTTAGTGTCGGTGGTGACCTTTTTAAATATTTTCGGGAAAAAATCAACATGGTGTAAAAAATATTGGAATCGATAAAGCTACTGATTCTGAACAAACTATATTCAGGTTTCCCGTAGACTAAAAATAATGTTGTATAGCATATTGATGTTACACCTATTTCTATGTGTTTTACTCTATTTACTATGTGTATATTTATTAAATAAATATTCGTAGTTTTTGATGTAGTCTGAAGATGATATTTTAATAAAGTTGGTTTTAAAATCATGCAAGTACCTATCTGTTTTATTTCACTGTATGAAGGTTTTTGATCCACACATATGAAGTGGGATTTTTACAAAATCAAGGGCGCTGACTCCATGGGCGTTCGAGGGTTTCAGCATCCATGACCGCTTTTTTTAATAACTTCTACCGGTCTGGATGGCGCGGGAGGATATCAGATTTTTACTGACTTAAATCACACCTGTGTCCTTCATTGCCCTATGCGTTCTAAGACAAAGGTTTCCCGTTCTAAAAATCCCCGCACAAATCCATATTCAAAACTACGAGAGTTTTCAGCTCGAACTTCACAATCTTTTCGAGGCTCCGTGGACGAAAGCAACGATGGGTTCGCGGAAACTGTCCATACGGCCGGGTCTAAGTTCATTAAGACTCGTCGTACAAATAAGAACAAAAAAAGGCTCTCTGATCAAACTCTCTAACTCTTGAAAGAGAGGCGTGGGATGATTCTGCAGTCTTCAGATGATGCGTGCATCTACCGGCCAGCCCAATAGACGGATCTCCAAGTCCTTAAAACGCGATCTCCGCCTCTTTAATACCGAACGGATTAAAGCCGCGGTCGAGCAGAATAAGGGCTCCAAGGTTTTTGCAGGAGATCTTTCTATTGGGCAGAGCCAGCTCACGAAACTGAAGACCGACGATGGCAGAGTCATATCCGCCAAATCGGAGCTTCTTGGAGAGATCAAGGCTTTTTATGGATAGTTTTACACATCAATAACCAAACCAACTGCGAATCTAGCAAACGACCCAAGAGCTAGATTGACCCGATATTAGGCCTGTACGAGATTAGGATGGATCTGAAACAGCTTAAAACAACAAAGAGTCGGGTAACGACGGAATTACGTCTGAACTCTTGAAGGCGGGTGGAAAACCGGTCCTGAAGGCCCTTCAGAGATTGTTCGATTCCGTCATACTTGAGAAAAAGACGCCACAGGCATAGAGGAGAGGTTGTGGTGGTACTTATCTTTCAGAAGGGCAACAGTCATGCTCTGCTTAAGAACTACAGGGCCATCTCGCTTCTGAGCCATGTCTTCAAGCTGTTTTCCAGAGTCATCACGAATCGTCTCGCGCACAGGTTCGACGACTTTCAGCCGCCCGAACAACCCGGATTCCGAAAAGGCTTTAGCACCGTAGACCACATACATACGCTCCGACAGGTTATACAGAAGACCGAGGAGTATAACCTGCCTCTCTGCTTAGCGTTCGTGGACTACGAGAAAACTTTTGATTCGATCTAGCCTCCACTTGAGCTGTACTGTGCCAGATTGACTATCGGTACATCAAAGTGTTGAAGTGTTTGTATGAGAACGCCACAATGTCAGTCCGACTTCAAGACCGGACCTCGAAATCTATCCTTCTGCAGCGGGATGTGAGGCAGGGAGACGTCATTTCTCCGAAACTGTTTACAGCTGCAATGGAGGTTGTCTTTAAGGTTCTGGATTGGAGTGGACTAGGCATTAATGTCAATGACGAATAAATCACTCACCTTCGGTTTGCCGCTGATATAATAGTCATGGCTGAGACTACGGAGGATCTCAGTACAATGCTCGATGACTTTAGTAGAGCTTCAGAAAGAGTGGATCTTAAAATGAACATGGACAAAACCAAAGTCATGGTAAATAACCATGTAGTACCCACTCCGATCAAGATCGTCTACACTCGAAGTTGTAGACGATTACGTTTACCTGGGACAGACAATCCTGTTGGGTAGGTCTAGCTTCCAAAAAGAGATCACAACAAAGTGATCTTATAAGGGTTCCTTTTTTCTTTTTGAAGTACGGAACCCTAAAAATTAAGAACTTGCTAGGCAGTGTTTAAAATAATCACATGGTTATTTTTTATTATAAACTAGTTTTTGCGCCAGAAAGTAGGTTTCTCCACACAAATTTTTGAACCAGAAACGGGTTCAAAAATTGCCTGTGCCCGTGTAAAACTAGGTTTCTCTATAGGTTCTTAGAGGGTGAATTTTAGAAATTCCTCTCTTAGTGCTCGCCTATATCATAAAAGGAAGCCTATTGCAAAATTTTACGCTCCTAGTCCCAGTATTTTCATCGGTGCGTTGATATGTCAGTCAGTTTCTCCTTTTATATAGATAAGGTCTATTGTGTTTAAGGTTATCAAGCGGATCCAGTTTAGCTGTCTCTTCTTAAAAGGTAGCGTTCTCTTTCACCTTAGACCGTTTTGGTAGCCCAGAGGACACGGTGGAAGTGTGACCTGCTTGGGCGGAGCACCGCCTTGTCCTCGTAGAGGCAATCAGCCGCGACGACTTATCGCGCCGGGCCCTGGTTCAGGGCATGGTCCGAAGCGAAGGCGAATGGCAGGCGATCGCTTCCTTCTGCGAGGCAGTACCTAAAGGGGATTTTTTAAAAGGACACTCGTATCACCCTAGAGCTGGAGACGACGTTGTATGATTTCCCACCTCAAAAAAAAGACCGTTTGGTAAGAGCGTGAACGCGAGCGGTTAGTTCATTGGGATACCTATAAGCAAATTATAGTATGTACTTACATATAAGTCTAATTACTGTCAAAATAAATAAATGAAACCACTTCATTATAAATAATATTTCCATTTTAATAATCACATTTAAAAATTGACAACAAATAATATACCTATTATAAATTTTACAAATATAAATGCAACGCAATACAAATAGATACACTTACGAATACATTACAAGCGTAGGTAACTTCAATTTGTCAAACTTAAATCTTAACTTGATTTCAAAAGAAAAAGAAAAATGTGTTTTCTTGAACACTTTGTTTTACTAAACAGTAACAGTATGCAACCTATTTAGAATAAACAGTGATTTAACTTTGAGCTTTTAAAGGAATAAGTTTTCTTGAGCTAAAAGCAAGCTACTTAATTTGGCTGGAAAATAATATTGGAAGAAAATTACTCGACTTTCAGGACATGTATTTTGTGTGGATTGAGCCCAATTCTTTAGTTTTTTACTACAAAGCAAAACGTGATTATTATTAATAATATTGATATTACCAATTAATATTTATAATAATTGATAATATTGATATTCCCAATTAATATTTATAATAATTGATAATATTGATATTACCAATTAATATTTATAATACTTGATAATATTGATATTACCAATTAATATTTATAATAATTGATAATATTGATATTATCAATCATTATCATATCTACCGTTGGTCGATTTTATATGCATTCGGTACTGTTCCTTTAGGAACAATAAATTGATCAAGAATCGATGTGTAAATAAAACAGACAACGATCGATACACACAAGAAAACATTAAACACTTAAATCCAATATTTAATCCTAATTGGTAATTAATTCAATTTGCTATCTAACGTAAGATTATATAGTAAGGCAACACTCATTCGAAGATAATTTTGTCAAAATTTATATAACACCAGAAAAAGTCGGCAGGAATGTTCTAGAAAGCAATTTTACATGTAATATTAAATCAACACCACACGCAAAGTATAAAATTGACTATGAAATTGATACATTTTCTAACACACTACATGTGATGTCAAGATTTGTGGAATTTTTTAACTTGTCTTATCTAAAATTCTAAAGTGTTACCCAATATTGCACTAAAATAAAATAGAGTTAGCGCATTTAAGGCTGGCCAAATGGGGTGAATAGAAACTCAGGGGTGAATAGAAATAAAACTTCAAAGGGTATTTTCACGATATTTGAATATTTTTTGCAGCATTTAACTATAACAATTTATTAATGAATTGTTATTCTAACAAATCGATGCTTTGTTAGAAATCGATAATATGGTATCAAAGTGAAAAACCAAACCAAAGTTTTGTTTCTATTCACCCCTGCGTTTCTATTCACCCCGTTTTACGGTACCTATGCGAGGAAAAATATTTTTGCATTTACAAGTACCAAGTACCTATATAGGTATTTATTTACATTATTTGTAGGTCATATACCTAATGTCCTCCAAATAATGTGAACAAATCACATAAAATTCCATTTTATTACACAATTTCGACAATATGACGATTCGATTCCATAGAAATCATTCTAAAATTGTTCTGCCAACAATTTCTATGACAACGCATTGTCTCATTGTCGCATCATGGTTGTCTGTGGGAGCTTTTTATATATTTTAAGGCTTAAATTCAGCTTTAAATAAATTATAGAGCATTTAAAAAATCTACTTATTTTATAATGGCACATTTCTAATTTACATTAAAGAGTTTTAAGTGGACAATATAAGGCACCATATCAGTATTTACACTTTACATTGTGGACAATATTATAAAGGTGGGTCTACCCTAGCGGAGCTGAGCGCGAGCGGAGAACGAGCCGAGCTCAAATTCGTGTAGTGTCGCTTGTGCTCGGCTCCTATAGAGTCGGTCCGCTCTACACGGATTTGAGCTCGGTTCGTGCTCTGCTCGTGCTCGGCTCCGTTAGCGTAAACCCACCTTAAGAAATAGTACAAACAAAGTATGAGTAGAAAATATACATGATTCATACTTAGCTGCTGAAAAATTAAACAAAAAATATTCGCAAATTCTAAGTTATAAATTAATGTGTGTTTAAAAATAAATGTAGGCCTGTGTAGACTAATGTTTGCTTAAATAAGAAAGCACCTAATATTGTACAAATTATTTGTAAAATGCTGCTACACGCAATAATATGCAGCCTGACTTTCATAGGAAGTTGTGATCACAGAATATTTCAATCTATCTGAGACAAAACATTTATTATGTATTTACATACTACTTTTTAAAAATCGCAATTTAATTGTAGTTTCCTCTTGCCCCGGATTCTAGAACGTTAACTGATTGTGGCAAAATGTCAAGCACGTCACACCTATGATTGGCTGCGACAATGAGGTACTTGAATCATTGTTTTAAAAATGAACTTTATCCACAATTTATTGCAAATAGAAAGATTTCTTTTAATAGGTTCAAAGTACAGTGTGTTTAAACAGAGGCGTAGCGTGAACTAATTTAGACGTGGGTGAAGACATATCAGCGAGGCCTTTTTCTTTCATAAATTCGAAAACGAGCACTGTAGCAATCCAGTTCGACCACATCGTCGCTTATCATCAGATGAAATAGTGGTCAAACGCAAGCCTATCAATTATAAAAAAACCCTCGTTCTTAAAGAGCCCTCGCTTGTGCAAGGCCGTGGGCGAGGGCCCACTTGGCCCACGCCTAGCTACGCTACTATGTTTAAAAACCTTTCAAATGTGGTGCGGTAGTATCCTCATACCAATATTAGAAATGTTTTGCCACTTCATTTAATAACCAATTTTGATGCTATTTTCAGAAAAAAATATTACTATTATTTGTTAATTAGTATAAAATATTGTACAAAAATAAATACAGGCAAATAGACAATTCATAAAACATTTTTTTATGAGCGCTTCACATTTTTGTCACATCATTACAATTGCGATAATTTCAGTTTCAGAAACCGAGAGGTAGTATTGTTCTTATTTTTTGCGCCCACAGTGGCGCCTCCGTAACCGGTGGTAATTTTCGGAAGTTCTCCTTTTTTCCTACATTTTCGCTGACGATAGATTGAAGTATCTAGCCATACAAGTTAATAGGAACACAATTAAAAACATATTTTATTAAGGAATGTAATATGGCAAATGCTATTAATAGGAAGCAACTGAACTAGACAGGGCATTTTAAACTTTATTTATACGTAATTAAGGTCTCATTTTATTATAAGTTATTGTCGAAGTAGAGTAATTGGGGTCGACTGCAGTGAATTATTTCAAAATAAACTTTTATACAGTATTTCAATAATGATTTATCTGTACCGAATTTATATTATTGATGTATAGATCAATTTTGCTTCTACATACAAATTCATAATTTCATTTCTATCTAATTAAAATTAAATCAATATATTTAATCAACATCTCCAACATACTATTAATAGTACTTATTATAATAGTAATAGTAAATGTAAAAAATGAGTAAACTTTGAGGTCAAGATTTAAACAATTAGGACCGGATTCTGAATTAAGAATTTTGAGTTAACAACGTACCAAACCCTGCTTTAGCAAAAGTATTTGACAAATACTCAAAACTCAAATTCTTAGTTCGGAAATCGGGGGTTAATCTCAAACATCAACAGCGTGTCAATTTAAATTAATTTGGGGCAAAGTATTATAAATATCTATAGTAGTTTCGTTTTAGCAGGACCTACCACTAGTGTCATTGACCCATTCACTAATAACTCTTCTGAATCTCAAATAATAATTATGCTCATAATATTTATTAATCAATTGTTATGGATCACGATGGATGTCGATTCAAGACCGTTTTATATTATCCTTCGTTTTATAAATTAAAAATATTAATGCTAGGTCAATGACGGTTATTACCAATTTAAAACAAAACGACTATAGCAGAGTCTCAGAAATTCCTCCGTAAGACAATTTAATCTTGCCATTTTTACATAATTATGACGTAATTTCTGTACTTATGTTAGATTCAGTACGTTTAAATAAATGTATGGAAAGTATAGAATATCAATTGGTTGGTACTTACATATTATAGTAAGATTTGGTATCACTATCACAAGAGTCATTGTGATTTGCTCGCCAATGTTTGTCCTCAATCTTACTCAAGATGGAGGACAAACATTGGCCCAGCTGAGCTACAACAAATATTGGCTGACCAATAAAATACGTTTTAGTTAGAGGTCGTCCATTAATAATGTCGCACGCTTAATAAAAGAGAGACGTACTTACCTCAACAAAGAGGCTATTTGAAATTGAGTCTTGAAAACCCGGGGTCCTGGACGCAGGGCAAAGAAGGAACATAGGAGTGTGTTTTTGTCAGTAAAAGTCTGTCACACCCTCTTGCTCCGCCCAAGAGCGATTCTCCTGCTTTGAGACAGCTACTAGATTTCGTATTTGTACGAGTATTAGGACGAAACCTAACACACACTATCACGGTTGGTTTGTATAGGAGGAATAGCGATTCTAGCCATGCCAGCCAAAGTGTCTCCAAGCTGTATGCACTCCATATCATAGAGAAAATAATTTGGCCAACGTTGGTCAGCCAAGATTTGCTATTAGAGTCTTAAGTAAAATCTTAGAAATATTATTTAGTGTATACTCCATTCGCAATAAGATGAGACATTTAAACAATCCTTTTTTACTGTCCGTTCAACCGATTTTGACTTCTATTCCATAGGCATAAGGATGGCATTAAAAGCAAAATAGTGGTTACAATATGGTTTGACTGGCTTGTTTGTCGAGTGATTAGTAACCCTGACTGCTATGCCGAAGGTCGTGGGTTCGATTCCCACCCAGGACAAATGTTTGTGTGATGAGCACGATCATTTGTTCTGTGTTCGGTGTAATTTATCTATAATACGTATGTATTTAGAAATATATAAGTATATTTATCAGTTGTCTAGTATTCATAACACAAGCTCTGCTTAGCTTGGGACTAGACAGCGTTGTGTGATAGTTGTGGAATATTATTATAATACAAACTATTAACTGCAGCCGCCAATTATCATGCCATAGACGCAATAAAAGTCAAAGTCGGTCGAAGGGCAGGAAAAAAAGTTCGTTAGATGTTCAATCTTATTACGAATGTAGTAAAGTGTTGTAAGGTTTATGCCTCAGAATTCGTGACAATTGAACGGATTATTGCGACAGTTTTTATGACACTGCAAAGATATTTTATAAAAATCCATTCAACTTAATCGAGTTCTGCCCCCCCAAGCCAAGTTACGATCGTTTCGTTTGTGTCGAACGCCTCGAGTAGGCCATGCCTCCGATTCCTTTGTTCTGACGTCATCTCAACGCTCAGTCACGGGGTCAGAACAAAGGAATCGGAGGCGTGGCCTACTCAAGGCGTTCGATACAAACGAAACGATCGTAACTTGGTTAGGGGGGCTGACATTTCACATTTTCATGTCTTACGACACTTCACAAATTATGCTTCAATTCCTTTGTAACATAGTCGTGTCAATTTTTAATTTGCGAAAAATGCAAACTTACCTAATTCACTATAAAAATACGTCGTACAAAAGTTTTGTATTGACATGACACTTGTATAAAAAAAAACCTGTACTTTATTGATGACTAGTATATACTAGGTCTTAATTACTTGTACTTATAACTAAATTAAATAATTTTTGCACCTCTATATTTGTTCGTAATTATCACTCTTATTACATAAAACTCGGGTTTAAATGAAAACTAGCTGTATGTACTTATCACTGACGTTGGTCGTACAGTGACCAACATTCTGCTCTCTGTAGTTTGTAACACTAATGTTGGCCGTATAGTGACCAACATTTTGGTCTCTGTAACTTGTAATACAAAAGTTGGCCGTTCTGTGACCAACGTTTTGATATCTGTACTTTGTGAGACAAATGTTGGTCGTACAGGAACCAACATTTTGCTATCTGTACTTTGTGAAACAAATGTTGGTCGTACAGGAACCAACATTTTGCTATCTGTACTTTGTGAGACAAATGTTGGTCGTACAGGGACCAACATTTTCCTTTAGCCTGTGACACAAATATTGGTCACCAAATGACAATTTACATTTCTGTCTATAAATAACCTTTCAATGTTAAAAAAAAACTTATTTTCGTTATTTGGCATAAACAATTCGTAAATGACAGTTAATCAGCTGCTATAGGTGCTGGTGATCTACGAAATATTCTTAAGAATGGTATTCTGTAATGTCCGCGCGTCGGACAGAAAGGATTGACGTCAGACCCTCTTTTAACATCAGGCAACAAAAAAACAACACTTACAGCTATGATCATGTGCCAAAAAGAATGCACTATTTTATAATTCTGTTCGGTTTGAAGTTTAGCATAACAAATTAAGCCAATACTAACCAACAAAATGCCGAACGGCATATGTATAGCGTAATACGATCTCGGATATTTCATTCTACGGTTCTTCCAGTAATCAAGATACCAGGAACTGAACACTATTGAAATGCCAACGGCAACAGGCAGAAGAAACGAAACAAACGAATGCATATTCCACGTTGTTAACAACGCTATGATTATTGCACCTATAAGTTGTAGTGACGATCTGAATTTGTCATTTATAATGCTCATCGCGAGTAAGGTCACCCAGAAAGACATGAGGCCACAGTAGAAATCTCCAAACTGGAGGATGTTGCCTCGCATGATGCAGTAGGCGACCTCAGCAGGGGCGTCACAGGCGTGGTAGAAAGTGGAGAAGATCATGGTGAAGCCGTACATCATGGCTTCTGTGTAGTAGAGACGGATGGCCGCGACGTAGATGGAGAACAGAAATAGAAGATTGCTGAGAGTAAGTAGGAGAACGGAGACGAGCATGTAGAACCTGCTGTCCATTCTTGAGCTGTCGGAGCAGTCCCAGCCTGGAAATAAGATGGATATTTATTATTCTTCTGATTTCAACAGTTTATCGATTAGGGTTGTACGTAATCATCGCAAAGTGAACACTTGTTTTTTTTTACTTAGGCGTAACTATCGCAACGGGCTGGAACGCAAGGGGCAACTGACACACATGTGGGTTTTAGTCAGTAAAAGTCTGACGCTCCCTCTCGTTCCACCCAAAACGGGAGAAGTTATTTGTTGATTTCTCATCACAAAACCAGGCAAGTGCGAGTCGGACTCGCGCACTGGGTTCCGTACAAACTTACCTGTGAAAACAGTTCAATTCCCGAATTGAGTTACAAAGATTTTTCCGAATAGCAAATAAAGTTTTTTTTTTGTGACATAACTACAAATTTACAGTTTTCAGATTTTTTCCTATAATTGTGCCATGCTTCATGCCAAATTTCAGGAATTTTGATTCCCTTGAGAAACGGCTGTACCATTTTTTTCGTTAACTCAGAAGTTTGACTTTTTTCTCAGCTTCGAGGGTCCGCAGACCTGAGTTTATGGTTTTAATTTCAAATCCATACGTCAACGCGTTTCCGAGATAAAGGGTCTTGACAGACACACAGACGGACAGACGGACATCAAAGTAATCCTATAAAGGTTCTGTTTTTCCTTTTGAGGTACGGAACCCTAAAAACCGGGAGAGGTGGATGGATGGAGAGGGAGACCAAAGAAAAGTAGGATAGATTGTGTGAGGAGTGATATAAAAGAAAAGAGAGTTGGTGATAGCTTGACGGATGATATGACAGAATGGAAGAAAAAAACGTGTTGCACAGACTCCAAATAAAACGGGCGAAGGGCAGAAAGATAATCATGTTCATGGTACCGAAAGTTTTAAAAGTAAGCACGAGAATTGGCCCTCTGGTTATTTGTGAACAAAATATAATATGCATGTAAACTTACCTCCGTAACCAGAATAACAGGAACAAAACGACATCACCAGCGCTCCGAACGTGTTCAGCAGACAATTGCCGTGGTTGCTGCACTTTCCAGAGACACAGGACATGGACGACACGGTCAGCACCACCGTCGCATTGCACTCTGAAGTACCCTGCCTTGTCCCATTCCAACCCACCATAGATTCATCACCTTCCTTATCACCCGTGTCTACGAAGTACTTTGTCCCGTTGTTAACAGTCTGACAGGGACACACTGTCTGGTCACAGAACAACCGGAACGTCAAATACCAAGTTCCACTGTCAGGAAACGGAATAAAAGTCTTGTCATATATCGATTCTGAATCAGTACTGTTCAGCACAAACAACGCTGGCTTCACCTTATCATTGTACCGACAGTGACCACTCTCCAATGGTATGCTCGGGTGACCAATGTCCATACAGATCACAGTCTTGAAAAACTGGTTGTCCTCAGTAAAGGCTAACAATGCCCGCTTTTCGAACTCCCTCTTATATCCCATGTAGTACTTCAAACTCATAAGAAGACTCGCTGCTATCGATAAGCTGCCCCCAATATCTAGAAACTGATTGATTTTGAACCTTAACGACTTAATTTCTGTCGAAGTTATATTGATTAGACTGGTCGCGTCTTGTATATCTGCGGTGGGCAGGCCGTAGTCAAAAGTGAAAAAGCGACCTTTGTCATCGCGCATAAGGTCTATAACTGTGTGATTGACAAGTTCGTCAATGTCTGTCCTCATGTAGTAGGATTCGCAGTCTGCGATTTTGGAGACATTTCCATTTATGGGGCCGATATGTATGTAATGCCAGGCATTGGGGTGAGGGATGAACGTGATGGTTTGGTAGTTGTTCGCTCTTGGGTCGAAGGCGCAGTTAATGAGATTGCTGTCCTCTGTAGGTAAAGACAGAGCTTGAACTCTAAAAAAGAGTTCTTTGTCCCCTATGGAAGTGTTTACTATTGTTATATTCAGCCCTATTGGGTCGACTCTGTCCACAGACATGCATTTGAACAGCGCCGGTAGATCTGTATAGTTGATCTCCGTCACGCCAAGATAACAATCTATCAACTCGATGTCTTCATCTCGTTTTACTTGTAAATCTGTGTACAGTATAGTTTGGCAGTCGGCGACTAGACCTGGAAATAAAGAAGTTACAGAGGTTTAACTTAATGTGATTTAATATGCATGTCATAGTCGCTGTTACTTAGACAATAAAGACGTGTTTTCTTTGCAATATGACAAGGTAATTGCAAAGTAGTACAATATAAGGTAAAAGGATCGGCCAATTGTATATGTTACCGGCCAAACCCGATTTAAGATGAACTAATTTCGCTTAGTCCTAACCTGGGATATTAGTACGAGAGCGACCGAAGCCCGGAATATTAGGGCACCCTGACACGGATAAGTTAGGTTAGAAGACTAAAGCGGGAGCGGAACGGAGCGGAGCAGAGCTCCCGCCTTATCCTTTTTTTATATAACCAGCCAGAAATAAGAGCCCTGAGGACCCCGCTCCTCGGGGCTCTTATTTCTCTCCGCGCCTTTAGGGAAACTGGTTTGGCCTAATATTCATCCCCAATATCGGGTTTGGCCTGTAACATATAAGAGTACATTCAGGGACGTTATCTCCATAACGTATATTTCCGATAATTTTAGTTAATATTTCATCAGCACTAAGAGAGGATGTTCCAAAATTGACCCTCTAAGGGAAGGAAACGGGGGTTCAAAGTTCGTATGGAGAAACCTACTTTAACACGGGCGAAGCCGCTGGCAAAAGCTTGTTCTATATTAAAATCAATCCATAACAGTAAACGAATGGCGGAAATGGAAGTTTCGAATACTATCGAATAGGAGCAGAGTTTAAAATTAATAACTATTATTTATATGACTAATATTACAACAACATAGTAGGAACCAAATGGACGTCATTTTGTGCTACAATGTGAAGATCTATCTATACTAACAATATAAAACAGAAGAGAATATAAAAAATTGTTATGAAAAAAACACATTCATGATAATATAAAAAAAATACCTCGATCGCTGTATGTTATATTATTTTTAGTTAAGTACATTATTAAGTGAACTATGTATTGTTCTTAATGAATAATAAATTCGTTAAACCTATGTAATAGAATAAACTTTACCTAACCTACCTATATATACAAAAAACAAATCTATATGTATAGTGGCGATCGTATCGCTGAGAATCTGAAGTGTTTGTTTAAACGCGTTAATCTCAGGAACTACTGGTTCGAATTGAAAAATTATTTTGGTGTTAGATAGTCTATTTATCGAAGAAGGCTACAGGCCATATAACAACACGCTACGATGCACAGGAGCGAAGCAGTAACTATTGACGCGGTTGAAACAGCGAGGGACAGATAGTCTTAAAGTCAAATTATTTCCTATTTGTATTTTACTTTAACAATTCCTTATAAATCTATATATATATATATAAAACGAGAAACTGACTGACTGACATATCAACGGATAGCCGAAACTGCTAGGACTTTTATGGCGCAGGCGAGCATTAAGAGATGATTTTCTAAAATTCACCCTCTAAGGGCGAAAGTCACCAATAAAACTAATCGCGTTTAAACGTTTAGCTCGCATAATCGCGTTTAGCCGCTGTCACTAGTGTCACTTGTAAAAATACAACAAAAGAAAAATACAGACAAGTGACACTAGTGACAGCGGCTAAACGCGATTATGCGAGCCAAACGTTAAAACGCGATTAGTTTTATTGATAAATTCCGCCCTAAGAACCTAGAGAGAAACCTAGTTTTACACGGGTAAAGTCACCAGCAGAAGCTAGTCTAATATATCACAAAAGATCCAGAAAGGTCGAAGTGCTCTGGCCTAGAGCCAGCCCCACAACAAGATAATATATCAGTAACCAAAACTATCCGAAACTGATGGATAATCCGAAATAATTTCTCCACGGGTAGTGTGAAAGGGGCCGGGGCCCCGGGATGAAGGCAAAGAAGGAACAGGAGTGGGTTTTTAGTCAGTAAAAGTCTGACACTATCTCCCGCTCCGCCCGCCGAGATTTGTCATTAAATGATTTTCCCACCTAAAAAAAAACCTATTTGAAACCGGTATGCTATTATTTCTATACCCGTATCCATTTCCAGATCGAAAATTTTTACATTCATAGCATCCTGTGTATGTATAACTACACAAAACATTTTGTGAATAAAATTTAAATTAAATTTCGTACGTAGCGATTAGGTTATCAAAATAAGCACAGAGACCTTGAATGGGGCCGAAACAACTTAAGTTAGTCAACACATTTTTTACTAATCTTACGTAACACAAATCAAGTGATTTTAAACAGTCTGAGTAACTTATGATCATGATTTATGGCTTCTGATATGACATCAAAGAGCGCCTAAAAAAGGATAATATATGCAAGAAGGCCTAATTTTTTTTTTGTTTTATTATGGTATGGCGCGCGTTTGACCACAATGTCACCTGATGGTAAGCGATGATGTGGCCGATGATGGAGCACGCTTGCCTAGAAGTAACCTATTCACTCTTCAATTAAAGACACCATGAGGAAACACAGACTAATACTAATAACTAATAATAATTACTAATATAAACTAACTATCTTGTACCTCTGAATCATTGTACTGCATGATATAAAATAATTGAAAATTTACCGGTGCTTATTTTAGTACAATATTTATTCTTTCTTTATTCTTTATTGTACACACAATTTTATATAAACAATAAAAAATAGGACAGTTGATGTACATAGGCGAGCTTAACCCACAACTGGGTACAATACAACAACACAACAACAAAAAATACAATACAATATACATTTATTATATTGGTACATTAATTTAATAACACTAAAAGACATCATTTTCTGAAAACAGTATCAACATTGGTTACCCCAAGCGAACAATAAAAGCCGACACACAGACAGACAGACGGAAGGACAACAAAGTGATCCTATAAGGATTCCGATTTTAGTTTTTGAGGTACGGAAACCTAAAAAAATGGGTCAAGTAACCAATTACTAATGAATATAATTATGAGGCCATAAGGTACGAATCTAGACTATGACAGAAACTTGAAATGGAAAAACCAAAAACAATATGTGCGATATGGGAATCGAAGCCAGGACGTCGTGCTCAGTTTTAACGCTTGTGACTTCTACTCAACAAGGTAGTACATACAGGGTACAAGGTAGTAGGTACTACAATGTTACCTTACTAACATAGCTGGCAGACACTTGTCTATACTGATATTATAAAGCTGAAGCGTTGGGTGTGTTTGAATGCGCTAATCTCAAGAACTGCTGGTTCGAATCGAACATTTTTTTTAGTTCTGAATACGCCATTTATCGAGGAAGACTTATGCTATTATAACATCACTGTACGATCCACGGGAACAGTAATTAAAGATGCGAGGAATAGCTAGTAAAAACATAAAATTCCATTTAAAATCCCTCCACCAAACAATACTAAAAAGAAATCCTTCAAATCCACTCTATCTCAACAATAGGTAACATAAATCTAAACAACATTATCGCGAGCTTTTGTGCGTAACATGGTACCATCACGACTGCATTCAATTGCCAGGATGTGAGCAGCCGAACAATCAAGGCATAACGAGGTCACATATCTACAGTTCGTTTTGAGCTGTACGATCGCTAACATGCATTTAGGGTTGGCACTTTGGTGCTTAGGGCAGCTCTTAAAACTAGAGAGACAAACCGACTAAGTTGAAGACCTTGACTGACTTTGTATCCAAACATGGATGTGTTGGAGGGTCTACGGTAAAGTAGCCGTACACGCGCTGAGCACAAGCCGAGCGTCTCTACTCATGGTATGAAGTGTGGACGTACGAGCCTCCAACAATCACTGTATTTGAACGTGATGCGAAACCCTTTGTGTTCGTCATAAAACCGACAGTAGGCGAAGCACAGTCGGGCACGAACCAAACTTTGAGGCTTGTAAGTCGGTCCACACTACACGAATTTGTGCTCCACTCATGCTCGGCTCCTCTGGCTTTGACCCACTTTCAGAACACAAAAGCAATGTGAGTAATGGTATACACATTGCTTTTGGATGGGGAATGACTTCCTCATTTTTTTATCTGAATTATATTCATTGGCCTATCTCCTACAGCCCTAAAAAGGCAAGCCGGAAGGACCATCGGATCTTCTAATTTATCCGAACGAAATGGCGTAGCCTGATCCGGACACCTTTATCTATTTATTTTGAGGTGAGAAATCATACCAGAAGACGCAGCATTGGAAAGCCTCCCACAAGATGGATCGATAATCAAGTGAGGGTCGCGGAAATCCGATGGATGCAAGATGCACAGCCCCCTAGTCAAGTTACAACAGTTTCGTTTCAATTCTCTTTTCGTTGTTCGCCTCGAGTCGGCCACTTCTCCTACTCCTTTGTTCTGACCACGTGACTGAGCGTTGAGATGACGTCAGAACAAAGGAATCGGAGGCGTGGCCGTCTCGAGGCAGTCGACGAAAAGAGAATAGAAACGAAACAGATGTAACTTGACTAGGAGGGCTTGACCGTTAATTGTAGCGACACTTGGGGGAGGTATGTCCAACAGTGAACGTCTTTCGGATAAAATGTTGATAATGAGAAATCATCAAATAATTTCTCCCGCTCTGGGTGAAGCGAGAAAGAGTTATAATTTTACTGACTAAACCACACCTATGTTTCTTCGGTTGCCCTTTACGTTCCAGGGACACGGTAATCTTTTAAACATATCCGCAGCAGGTCTGGACACCTCTCAACCCTACACGGGTTAAGAGTTCATTATCGAGTTTGGACCCGCATTATCTTTATGGGCCTAAAATGAGATTTGATTGGAGGATCTCTCCTTTAGTTTTGGACAGTCAAACCAAACAACATGCTTAGTCTATTCATGATAAGAAATGTTGTTGACCTCTTGTTTTAAATTCAGATATTAGCATATTCAATTTACAATTATTTTATTCTGCGCATTGGAGTTCATTGTCAAACAAAGACCCAATTTCCGCTTTTAAAACGGATTTGAGTTCGCCGGAATGGATACTAGTTTGTTAATATTATTATTACGGACTAGTGACCCGTGCCGGCTTCACTCGGGTACAATTTTTTTTTTTTTTTTTTGATATCCCGTAACTCTCGGGTATGAATGAGACCATATCAAAGAATCAACTGGCATATGAATTATTTTTCAATTATCTTTTTTATTTTTCATACAAAACAATTCGATAAATTCACGATTATTTATGAGAAACACCCTTACAAGAAATATGAAAACGTAAATATGTAATTTCACTTCTTTGTTTGCTACTTTAGATTTCGATTCGATTCGATTTCGATGTCTGGCGACGCGAACGTTGCAAAAGTAAAGATTTGTCATACGGGTGACAATTATTGACCTAAATTAATTCTGATTGATGATATTATCTTCGAAACCATGCATTTTTGAACCACATATTGTACGACTTTTAGTACTATTTTCTTTATAGAATATAAACCTTGAGTTATGGGATATCAAAAACAACACATTTTATACGACGAGCACAAAGTAGCTCGCCATCAGGCCGTCCGGTAACCATACGGAACGAGCCCGAGTTGTCGCGCGTCGACACTGCGTAGTGTTTCACGCATGCCTCAAAGAGTCACGATGCCCGTTAGGGCCGCGGGGAGTCTCTAAAAAGTAAACTCGCGGTCCCAGAACGTAAAGGAAACTGAAGGACACAGGTGTGGTTTTAGTCAGAAAAAGTCTGATACGCCCTGTCGCTCCACCCTGGAGCGAAAGAAGTAAAAAAAACTTCCTTGTTTATTGCTTTGTATTAGTGAAAACCGCATCAAAATCCGTTGCGTAGTTTAGGAGGAGATGGCGAATAAATAGACGCGGAAAGCAACTTTGTTTTATAATATGTTAGAGACCAAATTAATTCCTAACTATCCGACTTTATAACATGGAAGGTGATCAACATACAACTCAACGTCTCCTGGTAGAATAAAGTCCACGTTTGAATGCAAAAAAAAGGTCAGATTTCAAAAAAATTATTGTTTTTGAAATACTAGCTTCTGCTAGTAACTTCACCTGCGTGAAAATATTTTCCTACATCACAAGTAGTAAAGTGGCTTTTTACTGGTGAAAGATTTTTTAAATTGCTCCAGTAGTCTTTGAGTAAACAAAAATACAAATGTTTCCTGCATAAGATGATAATAAAGCGGGTTTTGCAGGAGATATAAAATAGAAATTCGTAATATATTTGAAGGTGAAAATTTACAAGGGAAGTGACATGACATATTTTATGGTTCAATATTTTTTATTAACGCTAAACTACAAAGTCAAAATATAATCTTAACTAAAGTAGTAGCATATCTATACATATAGCATAGCATAGTCGGCCTTATAATGTTCCCACTGTTGGGACTCAGGCCTCCTCTCTAGAAGAGGGAATGAATGGGCCGTAATCCACCACGCGGGCCCAGTGCGGGTTGGTGGATGACACATGTCTCCGAATTTTTGGTTCTAGGACATGCCGGTTTCCTCACGATGTTTTCCTTCACCGTTTTGAGAGCAGTGGTGATGAAATAAATTACACAAAGTAATGCGCCTGGTTGGGTTTGAACCCGCAACCTACAACTCGTAAGTCGGGGCCATTACCACTCGGCTACCACTGCTCTATAATAAAAGAAAAAAAAAATAATAATATTTATATAAATAAAGTATACATATAATAAAAGGAGAAACTGACCGACATATCAACGCACAGCTGAAACTACTGAAAGTAGGAGCATGACATTTTGCACAAGGCTTCCTTTTCAGGTGAGTACTAAGAAGGGATATTAGAAAACCAAACTTTAGGAGGTTGAAAAGAGAGATTTTTATTGTATGCAAAATCTCAATGCGTGTACCAATGTACTTGAAAGTAGTAAAAGAAAGAAAGCACAAATAGTAACCAAAGAAATAATATAGGTTGTCATTATTTGTTTACAGAACTACCCTCAATAGAACAATTGTCTGGCCTGTTGGTCTAGTCCTTAGTGGTCCTAACTGATATGCCGGAGGTCGTGGGGTTGGTTTTCACCCAGGACAAATGTTTGTGTGATGAGCACGATCATTTGCTCTATGTCTGGGTGTAATTTATGTATAATATGTATTTATTAAGAAATATATAAGTATGTTTATCAGTTGTCTAGTACTCATAACACAAGCTCTGCTTAGCTTCAGATTAGACGGTGTTGTGTAAAAGTTAAAAAAGAAAAATTTGGGGGTGAATATAATATAGTATTGTATGGAGATTAGAATGGATTTCTTGGTTTAATAAACTTGAATCTTGGCAAAATTTTTAATCAAATTGAATAATACAGTCTTTGTTATTCAGTTTGATTTTATAAATATTTTTATTATTCATTATTAGATATTCAAAACTACCCTCAAACAACGGTTTAGGGGGTGTTAAAGTTTTTATGGAAATATTCTCGCGACCGAAGGCAAAGTGGTATTACGTTAATATTCTTCAGACTTGTTATAATATGTATGATAATTATGATATATAATGTATGACTAGCTTTTGCCCGCGACTTCGTCCGCGTAGATGTCGAAAATGGTTTTATTTGGTTTTTTGAGATACGAAAATATGAAATATTATTTATTATCTTCGTCGTGTGTGATAGTCCATTGAATCGTATGGCGAGCGATATTGTATCTTAAGATAAAATATTATAGTATCTTAGTCGTGTCCATCGCCCCTTAGTGAACTCCACTGCGGGTGACATAACCTACGACAAACTTATTATTTACGGTACCAACCGTAAATAATAAGTTTGTCGTAGGTTATGTAGTTAGTAATCGGGTCTAGGGATCGAACCGCAAAATTTTGTTTTTTATTGTATATACTTTTCCGGGATAAAAAGTACCCAGTGTGGTGCCCAGGATATTAAAGAATAATTATACCAAGTTTCATCGTAATCGAACCGGTAGTTTTTGCGTGATGCCTGAACAAACAGACAGACAGACAAAAAAATTTTTAATCATGTTTTTGGGTTCGGTGTCAGTCTAGTAACACCCCCTGGCATTTATTTTTTTAATATTTTCAATGTACAGAATTTTCACTTCTACAGATTTATTATAAGTATAGATTTATTTACGTAAATATAGTCTATTTTATGTTTCCTATTCTTTATGTATATAATCTAGATCTTTCACCCAACTCTCCTGTCGCAGGTCTTCTAAAAGAAATCTTTTATGAAATAATCTTATTTAAAGACCATCTGGTCTTTTGCTCTTCTACCCGCATTTATAAGTGTTTGTGTGTACATAAATAAATAAATATGATAAAGATTCCCGTTATAAACAATGACACTATGCTGGCAGTCATGTTGAATGACTAATTAATTGTAAAATTGTCCTGTGTTGCTGATCATAACCGAAGCCGCATGTTGAAAACACGAAGCACACTAATAATATAAAGGTGAGTTTACAAGTCCGTGATAAGACCTGTCGTACCGTATGGATCAGCATGTTGGGCTGTGAAAAAGACGGATGAAAAAATATTGCATGTAGCGGAGATGAGAATGTCGAGATGGATGTGTGGTGTGACGAGAATGGATAAAGTGAGAAATGAATATATTAGAGGAAGTTTGAAAGTGGCGCCAGTGACTGAAAAGTTGAAGGGGAATCGTTTGTCTTGGTATGGTCATGTAAAGAGGAGAGATGAAACACATGTTACTAAAAGAGTTATGAGTATACATGTGGATGGGTGGAGAGGGAGAGGGAGGTCAAAGAAAAGATGGATGGATTGTGTGAACAGTGATATGAAAGAAAAGGAAGGTAGTGATAGTATGACGGTTGACAGGATAGAATGGAAGAAAAAAACGTGTTGCGCCAACCCCAAATAAGATGGGACAAGGGCAGGAAGATGATGATGATGAATATGTTTGTATGTAGGCGTGTGTGTGTACATAATTATGTTTGTTGCTCCTTCACGATCAACCGGCCAATCGGATTTAGACGAAATTTGGCACACTGATAGATCATGTCCTGGTTTAGTATGTGGGATACTTTTGATCCCAGGAACAGGTTCATGGGATTATTTACTGCGTTCACGCGAGCGCTGGTATGAGATAGTGACACTAATATTATAGAGGCGAAAGTTTGAGAGTTTATGTGTAGTGTGTGTATGTTTGTTGCTACTTCACGCACAAGCTGCCAAACATATTTAGATGAAACTTGGCACACTGGTAGATCATGGCCTAATTTAGTATATATGATACTTTTGATTCTAGTGCTTGAGAGTTAATTAAATAAATCCCTCACTGCGATCGGGATTAAAACTTAGCAACCTTCGTTTCGTTTGAAATTCTAGTCACATAATCTACTATTATATGTCAGGAGTATGTCCCTTTATAATTTTCTTCGTTCACGCAGGCGAAGCTGCTGGTACTTATAATCTAGTTATTTATTAAGAATTTGTAATAACAGAAACTTTTAAAAGTTTTTCAACTATATTGCGAAGGACTGCGACAACGATTTAAAGAGTTTGAATTCTTTTCAATTTATATACTATTCAGCTCTACCGTAATTTAATATCACTGTATTTTATACGGAACTTCTGTACGCCATGTATGAACATGTATATAAACGTGACTCATCCTTACATGTATATTACATATTATAAAACAAAGTACGCCACCGTGTCTGTCTGTACGTATGTTCGCGATAAACTCAAAAACGACTGAACGGATTTTCACCATTAGACAGAGAGTCAGATCTAGGCGAAGCTGGGGCGGGTCGCTAGTCAAGTAATTGAAATCATCATCTTCATCATTTCAGCCGAAAGATGTCCACTGCTGGACATAGGCCACCCCCAAGTGTCGCCACAACGATCGGTCCAGTGCGTCTCGCACCCATCGGACAAATTGAAATATAATAATAATAATACTTAATAAAAGTTTATTGACATATAGTTTTAGATAGAAATGAATCCCCTGGTCCATAAACTAGTGTAAACTGTATCATAGGGACCAGTGCCTTATAATTACATAATTACACAAATAACCATGGAATCGTGAAGCCATAGTATCTGTAACATGGAAAATTATATACGAGGGGGAAATATAATTCCATCGTAAGGTTTCCTGATATTTTATATAAGGAAAACCGGCGAAAATTAATTGTAATTTTCATACCGGCCTTGATACTACACAAATCGATCATATATTATTATCTATACTAATATTAAAATGCTGAAGAGTTTGTTTGTTTTTTTGCTTGGTTGAACGCGCTAATCTCCGGAACTAGAGTTCCGATTTGAAAAAATCTTTCTGTGTTACATAGCTCATTTATTGAGGAAAGTTAGGTACATAAAATTACGCTATGACCAATAGGAGCGGAGTATCAACAAAAAATATTGCGAAAACGGGGGAAAAATATTACGTTTGAGAGCTTCCGTTGCGTGCGCTGCGAAAAAGGTTAGAGTTACGTAAAAATGATGTACTACAACATTGTTCCTCTTTAAAAGTACTAAAAAAACGTCCGCGACAGCATATGTCTATCTATTAAGGTTGGCTCACAATAATCTTTTTTATGGTAATCGAATTTGTTCTGAAGTCCGTGATAAGGCCTGTCATACTGTATGGATCAGAATGTTGGGCTGTGAAAAAGACGGATGAAAAAAGATTGCGTGTAGCGGAGATGAGAATGTTAAGATGGATGTGTGGTGTGACGAGAATGGACAAAGTGAGAAATGAATATATTAGGGGAAGTTTGAAAGTGGCGCCTGTGACTGAAAAGTTGAAAGGGAATCGTTTGTCTTGGTATGGTCATGTGAAGAGGAGGGATGAGACGCATGTAACTAAAAGAGTTATGAATTTACATGTGGATGGATGGAGAGGGAGAGGGAGACCAAAGAAAAGATGGATGGATTGTGGGAATAGTGATATGAAAGGAAAGGAAGTTAGTGATAGCATGACGAGTGACAGGGCAGAGTGGAAGAAAAAAAGTGTTGCGCCGACCCCAAATAACACGGGACAAAGGCAGGAAGATGATGAATTTGTTCAGAAATAATGCATTATTTGCGAAGGTGTTTTTATAAACACAATATTAATCCTTATCCAAATAAATACAGTATTCATTCTAAGTATTTCATTTTGAACACAATTACCGTTAACATCATTTCCATTCGATAAATATCTTAGGAGATATCATAGTTTTAAAATAACGCTCCAACAAAATAATGATGCACGAATGCTGCGACTCTATTAGCAGGTGAACGCACCGCGGACTTTGCAGAAATCGTATAAAAATGGCCCTTTGGGAAAAGTGTTGCAAGATGTCAGTATAATCATATGAGATGAATGCACTGATTAATAGAGCATAACATAAGCTGTAATAAAATCATGGTTTTTTATTTAGGTGGGAAATCATCTAATGACTTCTGTCGCCCTTGGGCGGAGCGAGAGGGCGTGTCAGACTATTACTGACTAAAACCCACTCCTGTTCCTTCTTTGCCTTCGTTCTATTGCCGCGGGGTTCACTTTCGCACATCCCATGGCCCCAGTAGGCTTCTCCCCTGCTGGAGGCACGCGGCTGAAGGCGCGCGTGGAAAACTTCGCGCCGTCGACGACTTGGGCTCGGTCGGGGACTGTTACCGGACGGTCGGACCGTGAACTACCCATTGCTCGCAGTCCGCAAGTCCGCACCTACGGTGGCTGGAAATCGGGAACGGTATTCAACTGTACCGATGGCGCGGTGAACATCCTTGGGAGACTGTAAAATGGTCTCCCCTGAGCCCCAATATGTACAGAAGCACATTATCACGTGTGCCACTGTCTAACCTCTGAGTACCTACCGTCTTGAGATTTGAAAGTTTTTATCGTAACTAAATAAGACATCGATAACCTTTAGAACTGCGAAGTCGTTAATTTTACCCTGTATTTACGCTTTCTAACTTTAGAACTATCAAGTCGGTAATTAAGACATCCACAACCCACATACTGAGCAACACGATAGCCCTTGGATAGACTAAAGGACTGATGGCACAGAATAATTAATAGTACTAGTGAATGATCTTTAAGGTCATTGACTTTTTACGTGAAAAAATGTCGCAATATTTGAAATAAAAACTCAAAAGAATTTTCGACGAAGAGATCGAAAATATTTTTTATTAGTGCATGTGCGCGTCAAGCAGCAGAGCGAATACTCTATTGAATTAACCACTCCAACGGGGCAGCGCGCCGTAGGTACATTGTCATACCTACAGCGCGGAGTGCACCAGGCCGGTCAGACTATCTGGCGTCTGAAGACTGCCTGTAACGACTGTCAAAGATCTCCAAATGACAACCGGGACCAAAGACTTTACATGCTTTCTACATGCATGTACTAGCTTTTGCCCGCGCCGCTTCGCCCGCGTACATAAAATATAGCCTAATTCACTCAGGAATAAAGTAGCTTTCTATCGGTGAATAAATTTAGCAATCAGACCAGTACTTTCAGAGATTACCTCCTACAAACAAAAAAAAACACACTTTACCTCTGTATAATATTAGTGTAAAAATTTCTAAGTAAGTATTTGTTACTTTTTTATGCATCTACAAAAATGAATTATTTCTGTTCCCATGTGTTATTATTGTTGGAAGCGACATTCTCAACCCTACTTCAACCTGGATCGGATCGGCAAAAGATCAATCGGAAATTAATGAGGCTATTTATAACCGGTGACGGAAAATAGGGATGTTTTTGTCTAGAAATCTAAAACGAAGGACGCAAGTTTAATTCACTTAAGTCAGGTCTCCATCATCATTACAAATGGAGTGGCTAAACGGGTATCGATCGACGCTATTTATGGCAATTGGATGTTCAGACATTTAACGATGTTTAACAATAATATACATAGATTTTAGTACAAATACCTAATCGTTTTTGGATGATCATTTAAACATAATTGACCTTATAATTGGAAACATTACAGTTGTGGGGACTTAGGGTCTTTACCGTGGCGTGTCAAAAATGTCATATATCAGTCGTGCGAGCGTGAGAGAGGGATGGAGCTATATACCTTATACACCACTAATTTTTAATTAGCACAAATACTTAAAGGGCTTATTAAAAAAGGTCTTGTTATTATTTAAGTGAAGTCTCAATAAATAATATTCATAAACAGCAAAGTTATTAGCGTTTGTTTGTATCCCAAAATGTCACTTAATTTATGGATATATTATACAGGCTATGGATTATGATTGAATAAATGACGATCAATATGGAAAAACACTGCGCGTAGTATTTTCTAGCAGCAATTGCTATGAATGATTGATTCTATTATGAATTTACCAGTTATGACAAATTTTTGTGGACAATTTTGGGATTTTTTTTTTCTTTTGACTACAGATATATGATCACTATGATCAGTAACTGGCATGGATAGAGCAACATTTTTTATTGTACTTGTTAAAAACTAGAGGTGTATAGCTCCATCCCTTTAACAATGCAGTTTAGGTCGCAAAATGGATCTTCAGACCTTTTCTCCAGGAGAGGGAATGGGCCGTAATCCGCCACGAATGTTACAACTTTACAAAACTTCAAATTTTTGGCTTCAAGACGTGTTGACCGGTGTTCTTACGATGTTTTCCTTCACCGTTTTGAGGACAGTGGTGATGAAATAAATTACACAAAGTAAAGCGCTTGCCTGGGTTTTAAACCACGATGTACAACTTGTGAGCCGGAGCAGTTACTGATTTGGCCATTGCTCGGAAGCAATTTGGTCTACTTTGAATTTTTATTTCAATGATATAAACCAGTGCTTGACTGCGATCCCGCCTGATGGTAAGCAGTGATGCAATCGTTGATGGTGAAGCGCACTAGTTTATTTAGAGCCTATTCACTCAAGCCTCGAAGACACCTAAAATGCGATTTTCATAAAATCATTTGTGGGTTTTTTTTAGCAAAATAAGCAATGTTTTCCATTCCAACACAGGCCTCATTACTGTTAAAGGAAAAAAAATCTTAAATTGGGATAAAACGACCATACTACACCAATCACTGAAACTCCTCAATCAAGAGGTGGTGTTACTCTCATGGTAACACTACTTTGGCAGAAGCCGCTGTATTAAACCTCCTGCTGATTAATAGTACTATACTAAACAGCGAAGTAGTAGGAAAAAAAACCGGCCAAGTGCAAATGTGACTCGCGAGCGAAGGGTTCCGTACCCTCCGTAGCAAAAAAGGAGCAAAAAAAAAAACAACGTTGCTGTATGGGTGCCCCCTTAAATATTTATTTTATTCTGTTTTTAGTATTTTTATTTATAGCGGCAACAGAAACACATCATTTGTGAAAATTTCAACTGTCCTAGCTATTATGATTCATGAGATACCTACAATCTTTCTGTCAAGGCAGACGGGCAGTGGAGTCATAGTAATATGTTCCTATTCGCCTTCGCCGGAACGCCCACATACATGCTTTCTTCTCTTTATAAAGTGCTATTTAATCTTTGTACCCCGTTCTATCTTAAATAACACTTTTAGTTTCTCAGTGACACACATCCTCGAGATCATTGGAAAACAGAAAATTAAAAAAATAATAATAATAAATTTAAAAAATAAATAAAAATAAAATAATAATAATATTTTAATTATTAATTATTTTTAATAAATAAATAAAATTAAGTATTCGCACGCATTCTACTTTCCCTTCATTGACAAATCTTACACAATTCAAGCTGCTCGTTAGTGGAGTGCTTTAGCCATAGAATTGAGGCGTGCTCAAACGCTACCAACGTTTAAAATTTTTTTTCTTCTCCTGGCTCAATTATATATTTGATATTTATTAGTATTTTTTTTTGTTGTAAGTTCGTATTTCTGTTATTATTTCTTAATAGTATTATTTCTGATATTGTACACTGACAGCCCTAAATCTATCTCCTTTCTTTCAATCCAACCTAAGGTTGTCTGTAAGAAATTGCCCTGTGCGATAAGACCGCCCATTGTACACTTATTTTTAAATAATATTTGTCCTGTATTTTTTGTTTAAATGATATACAGTAAAGAACATTAAAAAAAAATTGGGTCACGTTTTTACCTTTTGGGAACAGAATCCTAAAAAAATATTTTACAAACAACCATTTCGGGAGTGTCTACCCCACAACTTCGGAAGAGGAAGAGTCGTTCCTCCGTTTAACCAATAAAGTTTCGTCATAGTAACCAACCGTAAGTAGCCACAGGCGGCTGATGCCTTTCCCAAACGTTCTCAGGATATAATCAATCACCTTGTGTCAAACTGATTGATGCAGCATCTGTTTAGAGCGCTGATAACAGCAGAGGTCTACGGTCACGATATTTATAGGCAGCGATAATTAAAAAGATTGTCTCGAGTAGTTGATTTGAATTGTAGTTCTTGAAACTAAGGCATGTTTGCAGTAAGGAAGAATACTATAATTTTTGCACCAGACGATGAGGAAGTTACGTTTGCAATAATAAATTGTATGTGTTCAAATGAGAGCAGTGGTGGCCGAGTGGTAATGGATGGAATGGACTTACGATTTGTAGGTTGCGGGTTCAAACCCAGCCAGGCGCATTACTTTGTGTAATTTATTTCATCACCACTGCTCTCAAAACGGTGAAGGAAAACATCGAGAGGAAACCAGCATGTCCTAGAACCAAACATTCGAAGACATGTGACATCCACCAACCCGCACTGGGCCCGCGTGGTGGATTACGGCCCATTCCCTCTCCTAGAGAGGAGGCCTGAGTCCCAGCAGTGGGAACATTATAAGGCCGACTATGCTATGCTATGGCCTACAGACACTTGTTCCAGGTCTGGGAGTTTTGTGTATATGAGTTTACATTGTGTACGCACCCACGAAACAGGAGTAATCCTATTGTAGTGCAACGTTTTTGAGGACTCTGAATTCCGCATATCATGCAATAGGCATTTCTTCAGTTTCACGAAGTCTCTTATAATAAAAGACAACTGTATTACCGTGCACGTAAATAAATGTAGCTATCCCACTTCTGAAGTTCTGACTTCATTGTTCGCCTTTTTTTATGTGGGAAAATCATCTTATAACAAATCTCGCTCTTGGGCGGAGCGGGATATAGTGTCAGACTTTTACTGACATAAAACCCACTCCTGTTCCTTCTTTGCCTTCGTCCTAGGGCCTCGGGTTTCAATTTCACACTACCCGTGGCTGTAGCCGTTACCGGACGGTCGAAAGTCGAGCCACCCATTGCTCGCCGTCTGCAAGCCCGCGCTTACGTTGGCCGAAAATCGGGATCGGAATCCCAGCGGCGGTTGGGGCGTGAGGACCGTTGCCTAACGCGATCGGCCGCCTCCTTTGCTAGCATTACTGCTTCGCAGAAGGAGGCGACCGGATGCCACTTCTCCTCGCTCCGCAGAATTATTCAATCCTAACACACACGAATTAGTGACTAAACTCATATGCGTATCGCAATTTCAATATTAGTATCGTAATCTATTAATTTAGATATTGGGGGCGTAAACGGATATACCCAGAGATAAAAGCCAAGTAAACCTAGATAATGATTACATGCGATAGATTTAAGTTTACTGTGTATAAGTTATCTTACTATTTTGGTGTACAATGAAGTTTATACTATTTTATAATTAATTATAAAAATAAATTGAATATCGGCAATTCTCTGTTTGTTTTTTACCTAACCTTGCTTTTTTTTTATTTATTATAATTGATACAAAAGATTAAAATTTTATAGGTTAAATAGCAACCAAAAACCACTAAGGTTTAAACCCGTGCTATCATGAATCCATTCTCAACATCAAAATTATACAAACGGATTTTTTATATATGACGTTATTGTCGATAACAATTTATCAAAAACTTTAGGTTTTTAAGTAAGTGAAAGAAAAACATTCTTAAATATTACTCAAGTGATATTGCTTAAGTTGGCATTTGACATTTTTGTGTATAATTTGTGTGTTTGTGTTCCACAGCTGAGCATAGGCCTGCCCTTTCTTTTTCGTTTTTAGACTTTCCGGCTTCCTGTCTTCCTTGTCCCCAAACGACGTGAAGCGATGCACAGGAGTCGGAATTAAGAGGGTCCTTTTTCACTCGCCTATCGTCAACATCGAGCATGGATTTCAATAGAAGCCTCGATATGTATTTCCAAAATATCTAATGAAAAATGTGTAATAACGTCATATTTGCGTAAGAGCGGTTGTATGAAAAACAGTGAAAATGTATGCCGAGTTGCATCCCCTTAAGACGACAATAATTATGAAGATTTTACTTCTCTATAGACAATTCTCGTTTTAACCGACCTTACAAAGGGTGATATAGGGTGAAATGCCTAAGGCATTAAGTCCGCCTCTGTACCTTTATGTGCATGAAGTGTTAAATAAATAAATAAATAAATAATATTCTATTTTCGACTTTAAAATACTAGTGGACCGATTTTGAAATTATATTTTCGTTTAAATTTGGTGAAGGTCTGATGAAGAACTTCGGAGATAGACAATGGAACTCTTTAATAAATCATAGATAATATAATCTTTCGGGATTGCTGCAATCGCATTTCAAAAGTGAAAAATAAAAACATTTTCTTTTTACAAAAAATATAACTGACTTCCAAAAAACGCAAAGTTTAGTCGATCGAGTCCCTGATGCGCCTGCTCAACAGCTTCAAAAATATTTAATGAGATGCTTACCTTCCTGCTCAACTTTCTGATCCCTCGGATCCTCCCATTTAATATAAATCAGTGCGTACCAGTTTCCTGGCTTTGGGTTCTTTATCATATAAGTATTGTTCTTGCCATCAGACTTGATAGCTAGAGTGTACACTGGCTCCCTGGTAGCAGCATCCACGAAGTCTTTTGGGAAGTCGTACCCATCAGGATTGACTGCAGGATATGAACCGTGTTTTATATTTATGATCACCTCCTGTGGATCGCATGAACCTGTAATTCAAAAAAGGAACATTAAAATCTGGTCAAGATTTTGTTGCATTTGATTTCAAACTAAGGGCTCGTACACACGAGCGGCATTTTGCCAACGGCAGAGCTAACGGCTGCCGTCGATTTAGTGACACTCGACACATACACACGACGGCTGCCGCTGATCTTCAAAGTTGGAATGTCGACGGCCGCCGTCGACGCGTTGACAGCTGCCGTCGCCCCGTGTCGTCGGCTGCAGTTTCCTCTACCTTTGGCAACATGCCGCTCGTGTGTATGAGTCCTTATATTTTTATTCGCAAATGGGTCGATTTCAAACAGAGCTAAAAATGTTGTCATGTCTAATAAATAACTTTGAATTTTTTTTGCGATTGTTTTTGTTTTTTTTTTTAGTATTATAGTCTTCATTTTCCTTTTTACGTTCCAAAACAAAACAATACAAAAAAGTGTGCAATTTGCGAGAAAACTAAAACTATAACATTTAGTCTCTAAGAAGATATTACTCATTTTCCGTTTACATTGAAATAAAGTCGAATAAAAACGAAGTTACTCGTAGAAATTCTATTTATTTAATATTTCATATCATGTTGATGTGCAAGCATTCAAAAATAGTATAAATTTTTTATTTGTGAATAATAGAATACTCTTATCCTAGTGTTTTAAACATTGATCATGGTTTATCTATCATTAGTGTAGCGTAAGTTAATACCGTCATAATATTAAATCCACGGAGCTCCCGGGCCCTCGCCTCACCTCACCCGCCGACACATCTTCAGA
Organism: Mythimna vitellina; assembly: GCA_949316375.1. Taxonomy (NCBI): domain Eukaryota; kingdom Metazoa; phylum Arthropoda; class Insecta; order Lepidoptera; family Noctuidae; genus Mythimna; species Mythimna vitellina. The sequence goes on along the minus strand of OX438703.1, from coordinate 5,525,674 downwards.
GGCCTTGCAGCGTTTATTCAGAGCGGTGGTGCATTTCGTAGTTTTTGCTAGATATTCATATTTCTACCGATTTCAGTGCCGTGGACGAAACTCGACTCATTCATATCTCAACCATAATTGCAAAAGGTATTGTAATCGAATTTTTACAACACAGTGTTTCTTATAGCTAACAAGAACATGGATATTTTAAATGTATTCGATTGCCGTCCAGAAAGTTCCACAAGCTTCAAAATTATGTGTTTGTTCCAAATATCATTAGTGTTACTGTCATTTGTGTCAATTTTTAAAGTAACACTAATGATATTGAATGTAACACTAATGAAATATTATAATAATGAATTATTAATACAAAATTAAAGCTAATTCTCCTTTTTTGTGTGTGATGTGATGAAAATCAATAGATATATTTACATGATTATCTACGAAATTTGCTATAAATTATTATCGGTATTTATATTTTGAGTTTGAGTGTTGCTTAGTGTAATTAAGCTAGGGCTTAATGGCTGTTATTTATGAAATTATTTATTAGGACATTATGCCCAATAAGAAAAGGATGAGTGAAGATGAGTTAGAAAGAAGAAGAATAGCAAGGAGAGCAAAATATAAAAAAAATTAAAAACGACCCAGTAAAATATGCCGCAGAAAGAGCTAAAAAAAGAGAATGCACACAGCTGCAAAATGTCTCCTCATCATTAAATTCAGTAACTTGGAACTATCAGGAAGCCGGCCACGGTAAAGGTGCTCCAGATGGTGTTGGCGCCGTAGTTAAAAGGACGGCTGACTACCAAGTAAAATGCGGGCGTGATGTGGGGGACTTCTCAACATTTCTTGGTATTGCCCGAGAAAACATAAAAAAATATCAAGATATGGGTTGTAGAAGAACGTGAGATTAGAGAAAAAGAAATTCATTTATTAAAATAATTTAAATATTGAGCGATATCACCATTAAACATGCCAATACGCCCAATAAAGCTCCAACTTCTAGAATTCGCAAAGAGCAGAATGTTACACCACTTGCTAAAGTTAAAGGTACTTGGGAAAATCAGTCATTCATGGTAACTCATACAGAAGCAATGGCGTCTGGATTTGGGCAACAACATCAACAACAATTTCTTACGTTTTTGAATCAACAAAAGGCATCCAAAGATTGATTGAACGATTAATACAGAATATTTCTGGTAAAGATATAATTAAGGAAAGCAGAAGCAGAAATCAAGAAGAAAATGTTATATAAATAATGATTAAGACCAAAGAAAACCAAGACCAAAATCAGCAAAATTGTGGATAGATAAATTCAAAAATATTGATTGTAACATGGAAGACTTTTTTTTTTGTGTGGGAAAATTATCATATGACATCCCTGCTCTTGGGCGGAACGGGAGATAGTGACAGACTTTTACTGACTAAAAACCCACTCCTGTTCCTTCGTTGCCTTCGTCCCAGGGCCCCGGGTTCCGCTTTCACACTACCCGTGGCCCCAGTAGGCTTCGACCCTGCTGGGCCCCTACGATTTGCTGTCATCTCCTTGAGGCGCGCGTGGAACAGTACGCGCCGTCGACGACTTGGGCTCGGTCCGGACGGTTACCGGGCGGTCGGACGGTGAGCCACCCATTGCTCGCCGTCTGCAAGCCCGCGCCTACGGTGGCTGTCAATCGGGAATCCCGGCGGTGGTTGGAGCGTAACGACCGTTGCTTCATGCGATCGGCCGCCTCCTTGACTAGTATTACTGCTTCGCAGAAGGAGGCAACCGCCTGCCACTCGTCCTCGCTCTGGACCATGGCCTGAACCAAGGCCTGGCGCGAGAGATCGCCAACGCCGATTGCACCCAAGAGGACACGGCGTTGCTCTGCCCAAGCGGGGCACACCTCCACCGTGTGCTCTACCGTGTCCTCCAGGCTGTCCACATAGTGGCGACACCCGGGCGTCGTTTCCGCACGAATCCGGTGCAGGAACCTCCCGAACTTACCGTGTCCGGTGAGAACCTGCGTCATGCGGAAGGTGAGGACGCCATAAGGTCTTTCCAACCACGCCTCAAAGAGGGGACTTACCGCCATAATTGTGGCGTGCCCAAACATGGAAGACTTAAAAATTGAATCAATACTTGAGTACTTTTAAGTTTAAAGAAACTACTGTTTTTAATTATATGGATAATTTTAGTTCATGTGTGCTTAGACTGTGATTAGTTGTTATATATTTGTTTGAAGATTGTACTTAAACATCATCATCATCATCATCTTCCTGCCCTTATCCCGTGTTATTTGGGGTCGGTGCAACACGTTTTTTTCTTCCACTCTTTTTCTTTTCTTTCTTTTTTTTAAGATTGTACTTAAACAAATATATTAAAATTTAATCCTAAAGTTCCTCTAAGAAGACTGAAAAATTATATGCATCCAAATAATATTTTTATGATTGTCAAGACCCATTAAACTGATTTAATCCATTTGGGTTAGTTTTATTTTAATTATCTTTTAGAGTAGATTTAGAGTACATAGCAAAATTATTAAAATGAGTGGTTTCAGTTGTTTTTTATTAAATTGTCATTAGTAGGCATCTAATCTCATTAGTGTTTTAGATAATTTCATTAGTGTAACAACATCACTCATTCGTGTCACTCTGATTTCAATTTTTCAATAGTTTTCATTAAAAAATCATTAATATTTTATTTAACTTATGTTAATATAACCTCATATAGTGAGGCTATACCATTAATAACCCAAAAAACGGGTATTTAAGAAATCAAACAAAAAAGTATCATTTTAATTCGAAATTTGAAATCGACCCAAATAAAACATTGCATCTGACTGCTATAAATATCTATGGATTACTAGCTGCTGCACATAGGTGAAAATAACAAAATTCTTGGCCGAAATTCAAAAAATGAAAGTGCTCTAACATGAAAAATAATACGAAGACAAAAATCTTGTCTATTAAAAACAATAGATAAGATCCCTTTCTTGATGCACAAACTGGTCTGAGGTCAATCTGAACTTGAGAGATTGAGCGACACGCGTGTTCGTGCGTTAAAAAACCTAATATTTTGCAGTTTCGTAACTTGACTGTGTTGAATTAGACTTGCTTTTTTTTTTGGAATGGAGTATATCCCTAGGGGTAAGTACAGATACCGGCACGGATCTTGAGCGCTGACTTCTACAGTTCTATTTGCGCAGAAACACCCAGAAGTGAAATATCGGGTCTCTTTAGTGGTATGAAAAGAGATGCGGGGGCGGGGAGTGCAATCCTTGTACTGTGATTGGCTCGCCGATGAGTACGATGCGCAAAGCGATCCCCGCTCTTTCGCCGAGCGCTCAAGATTCGTGCCGCTATCTGTACTTCCTACTTTATGTTGCAACATAGGTATAGCATATGATAGCTTAAACAGCCTTTTAATGTTTCCACTGCTGGGACTCAGTCCTCCTCTCTAGGAGAGGGAATGGGCCGTACTCCACCACGCGGGCCCAGTGCGGGTGGGTGAATGTCGCATGTCTTTGAATTTTTGGTTCTAGGACATGCCGGTTTCCTCACGCTGTTTTCCTTCACCGTTTTGAGAGCAGTGGTGATGAAATAAATTACAAAAAGTAATGCGCCTGCCTGGGTTTGAACCCGCGATGTAGGTCGCGAGCCGTTACCACTCGGCCACCACTGCTCTCAACATCAACTCTCAACATAGGTATATTACATATTAAACTATTGTTTTAGCATCGCTTTACAAAAGAGAGAAATAATTTCATTATTTTCGAAATCAAATAGTCATAAAGTACAATATTAAACGATATTCAAAGTAAAAAAATATGTATTGTGTAGGGAACATTATAAGCTAACAATTAATACATGAATTGCGTCCGACTTCATCCGATTTTATAAAAAAAAAATCCTTAGCCAGGCAGGTGTTGTAGTTGAAAATATGCAATAGACTGAGTCCATTGTATATTTGTTTTTTATTTATTCACTGAAGTTATTGTATTGAAATAATTTTTGCGGATTTTTCTATGTTTCGAGTTAAATAAATAATAAATATTTAACCACATAAAAGTACTACATAAAAAGACTTCATGAAATTGCTAAATTTTATGATAAATTTAAATAATTAAAAACTAAATAGCTTGGTGTTAAAATGATATTAATTTAATGCAGTTTCTTTTTTCTAGAGTCGAGAAAGTCGAGAAAATGCAAAAAATTACCTACCATTATATCTAAAGTCAAATCATAAGATATCATCCATAGGCTTCTGGCAACTTCGGACCCTTTTATAACAGGAATAAGAAACTACTAAGAAAAGTAAATTTTTAGCAATTACCACAAGCGGCATTAATGTGAACTATACCACTGAATATTTGTAAATATGGTGTTATCATTTTATTCATACACTAGCTGTCACTCGCAGTTTCTATGCTTACTGCTCCAGTCCCGTGGGTTATAACGTGATTTCATATACTAGGAGAGGAATATCTCCTTCTTTATGTGAGCTAATCAATACCAAAAGGATTTTTCAATTCCAACAAGTAGTTTCCGCGATTAGCGCATTTGGACAAACAAACAACTCCTCAGCTTTATAATATTAGTATAGATTTTCTATTTCAACATATTCATATTATTTTAAAGTCATATTTAAAAACGGTGACGGTAATAAAATATGAACAGAGCCGCCCATTTTAAAATTGGCCAGGCTTCTGCAATATTTTTTTTTTAATATTGGCCAGACTTTTGTAATATTTTTTTTATATTGGCCAGGATTTCGCAATATTTTTTTTTTATATTGGCCATGATTTTGCAATATTTTTTTATTTTTTTTAATATTGTCCATGATTTTGTAATTTTTTTTTAATATTGGCCAGTTTTTTTGCAATATTTCGCCTGTGTGCGCCTTAGCCCGCGTGAAAGTAAGAAAATTGTCTTAAGGGAACATACTTTGGGATAAAATATATCCTATGTGCTACTAGCTTCTGCCAGCGGCTATATGTTCGCATGAAAATAGGTTTCTCTATACAAAGTTTGAACCTCTGTTTCATCCCTTTAGAAGATGAATTTTGGAAAAACCTCTCTTAGTGCTCGCCTACGTCATAAAAGGAAACCTTGTGCAAAATTTCACGTTCCTAGTCCCAGTAGTTTCGGCTAAGCGTTGATATGTCACCGAGTGAAATCAGGGAAGACGGAGGCACTATGATTATCTACGTGCTGCTAACACTCTGGGACTCTAGGATGTCTTGGAACAGGTGTTATACAGAGCGGGTTCCGGAGAATCTGTTAAGAAGAGGTTACGGGGTCCTTTTCATGTGCTGCTGGTGATCACTGGGGCAGTTTTAGTGAGGTAACCCACACTCCCTGGTCTTTTCCCAAAATCCGGGTGTCTATTAAAGGTTTCCCTCAGTAAGAAAAAAATCCTCCTATAAAAAAGGTGCCACTGACATCTCGTAGTCTTATATTTACCTTCACAAAGGCCGCACTTGACTGTTAGTTTTAATTTTCTGTTATCATAGGAAAAAAATAGCCAGTACAGTAGATACTTTTATCTTCAATAAATGCATTTTGTATGTCCGTTTATCTTCGGTAAAAATATATTAATTTAGAACTAAATCTATAGCAATGTTGTGTAACCTCGACCTTATCTATATTTGAATACGAAATTCAATATGATTTTGGAAAACCAATCTCTATTGGCTACAAAATAAAGTTCAGATTCGATTGCAGTCCATATTTATTTAAGGTTTTTACAACTGTTCAATTTTGGAAAACCAATCTCTATAGTTTACAGAATAAAGTTCACATTCGATTGCAGCCCATTTTTAACTTAATGTTTTTACAACTATTTACTTCAAAACACAACTTAAAATATACTACGCTAAAGTCTATAATGGAGTTCGTAGGTGATGGATTCCAATTATTTAGACTTATAATATGAAGTTTAGTCAACGATGATAATCTATATTAAAATCTATTTATCTATATATATAAAAATCAACGCCATTTTTCATTGTAATTTTATAACTCAAGAACGGGCACACTATCCAAACCAAATGTTTAGGCTTTGTTCGGACTATTTAGTAGATGGTTTATGTGAAGATTGCACAAAATCGGTCGAGCGGTTCTTCATTTATCACATTCTTATGCGGTACGAAGTTTGCCTAGTCAGCTAGGAAGTTAAATATAAAAGGAGAAACTGAATGACTGAAATATCAACGCACAGCTGAAACTACAGGGACTAGGAGTGTGAAATTTTGCACAAGGTTTCCTTTCTATTCTATTCATGACGTAGGTAGGTGAGCCTGCCGCCGGGATCCCGATAATAATTTCCGGTCACCGTAGGCGTGGACTTGCGGACGACAAGCAATGGGTAGGTCGCCGTCCAGCCGGACGGTAATCGTATGGATCGAGCCCGAATCGTCGACGGCGCCTAGTGTTTCTCGATCGCCTCAAAGAGATGTCAGCAAAACCGTAGGGGGCCCAGCAGGATCAAAGCCTTCTGGGGCCATGGATTGATTTCCCGAAAGGGATACCCTGGGTCCTGGAACGCTAGGCAAAGAAAGAAAATAGGAGTGGTTTTAGTCCGTAAAAGAAAATTCACACACGCTCTCTCGCCCCACCCTAGGGCAGAGGAAGTCATGAATGATTCCCACCATACAAAAAAAAACTGCCTTTAGGAAAACAAGACCCATTTCTTGTCTACGCCCCTGTCAGCACAACAAGTGGGCGGTGTGGTGTACCTATCTCAGCGCTACAGTAACACAATCGTTTACAAACGTCAATTAATTAATTTAGCCACTGTCGTGAAACAACCCACGCAAGCGCATCTCATTTACACCAGCGATAAATATATAGTTGGTGTATAATAAGTAATTGATCCAATTAAAGTAATAACTTGAATTGGATCAATTACATCGGAATTTTGTGCGGTTTTCTTGCTCTAAGGCACATTGAATCAGGATCGAAAATATAAAAATCTTTATACGTAATATATATACGCATATCGTCGCTTATCGAACAACACCGCTAAGGGCCCAAACACCAAACTGTAATGCGATGTCGCATCGTAAAAATCTACAAGCTCACACGACGCATCACTATAACTTGCGAATTGATTCGCATCGCACATTGTATGGTCACCAGGGCCTCAAGTCTGCTATTACAATAGTGTCAGAATCACAGAAATCTTAATAGTGGTCAGAATGGTCTATCATTGATTTCATAATTGTTGATTTAGACAAGTTTTTTTGTAATCTACTAATATAATGGCGTCATTATGACTTTCCAATTGTCAGACACTGACACTCCGTTGAAAGAAATGGCACAAAATGGTAATCTCGTACATAATGACAAATGAATGTCTGACGTATGCGGTAATCTGCTAAAATTTTCTTTTAATAAGCTCGATATTGTCATTTTACCACAACTCTATTACGAAACCATTGACCGATCAATGATCGATGATTATGAATTAGCAGATTACCAACTTTTAGCAAAATGACAATGGGATGGGTGTTGGAATGACGTATTTATAAAAATAGCAGGCTTGGGACCCTGAAGTGATGTGTTGCCACATGAAATCGTATCGCAAGTTTCAGCAATGTGGCGTCATATCGTATCGCACCGCAATTTTGTGAGGAGCCCTTAGTCAATTGGCAGTTTTTAGATTTGAAAGGCAATGAATAGAACTTTTTATCATAGATTGAACAATGTATTCATCTAAACACAGGCTAGTATTCAGATAGTTATCACAGCGAGCTAATGCATTTGTCGCAGTAAATTATTTTGTTTGAAGTAGTATAGTACTCCGTGTATATAAGCTATGGTGGTAAGTTTCCTGTTTGAGGAGTGGATGGAAAGACCTCACGGCGTCCTCACCCTCTGCCTGACGCAGGTTCTTACCGAATATGGTCAATTCGGGAAGTTCCTGCACCGGATTCGTACGGAAGTAACGCCCCGGTTGCCAGCACTGTGTGTGTGCACACGGCCGAGGTGTGCCCCGCCTGGGCAGAGCACCGCCGTATCCTCAGAGGGCAGAGCACGGCCTTGGTACAGGCCATGGTCCGAAGCGAGGAGGAGTAGCAGGCGGTCGCCTCCTTCTGTGAAGCGTAGGCGCAGGCTTACGGACGGCGAGCAATAAGCTCACCGTCCGGTCGTCCTGTAACTATCCGATCCGAGCCCAAGTCGTCGACGTCGCGTACTGTCCCACGCGCGCCTCAAGATGATGTCAGCGAACCGTAGAGGCCCGGCATGGTCGAAGCCTACTGGGGCCAAGGGTTTGTTTCTGAAAGGAAAACTCGGCCCTGGGATAAAGGCAAAGTAGGAACAGGAGTGGGATTTTAGTCGGTAAAAATCTGACACGCCCTCCCACTCCGCCCAAAAGCAAGGATGATTTTCGCACTTACAAAAAAAATGACCAGTACACTGTAAAGTTAGTCAAAATGATTAAAACAGTATTGTTCGGTAAACGACGATAATTATGGACCTCTTTCTCCGTAGAGATTAAAAAGACGCATTTCGAATGATGACCCCAAGATGTTGGTGTCACTGACCATTATGATGATGACATTATCAAACGTTGCCCCGCTGCAGGATGATACGAGAGGGTGTGGCAGACTTTTATTGACTAAAACCCACTGTGTCCTCCGGTTGCCCTTTACGTTCTAGGGCCACGATCACTCTTTAAAACGTTTCCGCAGCCCTAGCAGACATCGATCCTACTGGGACCCTTCAGTTTTGCTAACATCTCTTTGAGAAGCGCGTGGAACGGGCGAGCTACCGATTGCTTGTCGTCCGCAAGCCTGCGCGCTTATTCCCTCACAGTTGCGGCCATCTCCTTTTTTTCTCGCTCCGGATCATGGCCTGAACCAGAACTAGAGCCGGACGCGAGAGGTCGCCGCCATCGAAGGTTGAGTGGATGTTAGGTTCTAGGATGTCGGTTTTCTTACGATGTTTTGGTACCCACGTCTAGACTCGCAAGTCGGCTCATGCGGCAACATGGCATCCTGACCTTTTGCGTGACGCAGGTCCTGCATCGGATTCAGACGGAAGAAACGCCCGAATGTCAAGCGGACCGACTGTGTAGATCGCCCGGAGGACACGGTGGAGTATACGGTGGAGGTGTGCCCCGCATCGCCGTGTCGCCGTGGAGGCAATCGGCGGCAGCGACCTTTCGCGCCGGACCCTGGTTTGAGCTATGGTCCGGAGCGAGGAAGAATGGCGGGCGGTCGGCTCCTTCTGTGAAGCTGTAATGCTAGCGAAGGAGGAGGCCGCACGCGTGATGGAACGAACGTCCTCACGCTCCAGCCGCCGAGACTCCGACCCCGACTACTAGCCATGGTAGACGCGGGCTTGCGGACGTTGAGCATGGATAGCTCGCCGTCCGGTCGTCCGGTAATCAACCGGACCGAGCATAATCGTCAACAATGCGTAGTTATCCACGCGCTCTTTAAAGAGACGTCAGCATACCGTAGGGACCCAGCAGGGCCAATGCCCGCTAGCTAAGACCGCGGGGAATTTCTGAAGGGGAAACCCGTAGTCCTAGAACGCAAAGGGCAACTGAAAGTTAAAATCTGACATGCTCTTCCGCTCCACCCAGAGCACGAGAAGTCACTGGATGATGTGGACATCATCCAGTGACTTAAAAAATAAATTGCTGACAGTTAACGTAGCAGTAATGATAAGATTCACATCTCTGCACACTTGACGAAATAGCTCACCCACGATGTCGTCATTCTGGTGCTAGAAAGAGAGTGCTACTCGTCCCAGTCGTCCCGTATAGCTCCATCATTCTCTCACAACGGAATTATACTAGTCTCAAGTAACCCTACTATGGTTCCTGATCTCGCGCGCACTCCTAAGCCTCATTTAGAGAACCAACGTTATTTTAAAGCATAATTAAACCACATGGTTGTATACATGTGCCAATGTTTTAAAAATCACGACTTTCCCCATGGGGTTCTAGTAGGTAGTAGCTGATAGACGCTAAGCTTCGATTCTTACATTCTACACGAGCAAACACGAGTGCTGGTTGCGTGCACAACGCTCCTGACCTTTTCGAAGGACGTCTACAAAAAGGTCAGTGTTTATAGAACCAGTTTTTTTCTCTTTTTTGTAAGGTCAGAAATTGTTAGATAGCTTTTAGCTTTTTTAACTTTTTAGCTTACTTTTATAGCTACATATTTTAACTAAGTATCGTAATTTTTAAATGTTAAATTTGTGCTAGCAGTACACTGCAGTCTACTCCCTTTTTAACCGACTTCAAGAAGGAGGAGGTTCTATGTTCGGCTGAATGTATGTTTTTTTTTTTATGTATGTTCACCGATTTCTCAGTCAATAAAATTGTGGACCGATTTTGAAATTATTTATTTTTTAATGAAAGGTTATGCTTCTGAATTGGTCCCATAGAAATATTGTTATGATCTGATCAAGAACTTCGAAGTTCTAGAACAGAACTCCTCATAGGATCACAACAGAACCGTCGTAACAAGTAAAATTGCTTCGTTTATACGTGTAGTCGATGACTGACTGAAAGAAAAGGAGGAATATATCGAACTGATCTGATGATGAAGCCTGAAGTAAGGCACCGGAACTCTGTCCTTGATTCCTAATAGTTTATTTAATAAAGCTGTTCATATGAATAAGATTTTTCTACACTATAAAATTTAGTAATAGTTTCGAACGTGTCGTAGCAGACGAAAGTATTTTTAACCGACTTCAAAAAAAGGAGCAGGTTATCAATTCGGTTGTATGTTTTTTTTGTGTGTTACCTCAGAACTCCGTCGTTTATAGACAGATTTGCAATTTTTTTTTTCCTCTTTGGGGATATGCTTTCTGATTGGACCCATTTTTTTTCAGAATCCAGTTCTGATGATGGGATCCATGAGGAATCCAGGGAACTCTTCAAATATTATAGGCAACTATATGGTGATTTTAACTTAAGCATTTACAGTCAAAAAGTAACATTTGATGAAGTGGAACTGATAAAGAAGACCAGAGATGGCCAACGGGACTTCATACTAACATAGATATCACAAAGAAGATAGTTAAGCGACTATGACAATACAAATAAATAAGTGGTTCTGAATAGTTATGTTGAAAATGGTATCATCGAAATGAACTGATGATGATGATGGAACCGGAAGGTAGACACTGGAACTCCGTAATTAATCAATGTAATCTAGCAGTGTTTGGGCTTATTAGAATTGTCATGAGATGCACTTTGGCTATAAGGTACTATCGAACTGATCTGATTATGGAGCCGGAAGGTAGGCACAGGAACTCCGTAATTAATCAATGTAATCTAGCAGTGTTTGGGCTTATTAGAATTGTCATGAGATGCACTTTGGCTATAAGGTATTATCGAACTGATCTAATTATGGAGCCGGAAGGTAGGCACAGGAACTCCGTAATTAATCAATGTATCCTAGCCGTGTTTGGACTTATTAGAATTGTCATGAGATGCACTTTGGCTACAAGGTACTATCGAACTGATCTGATGATGTAGCTAGAAGGTGGAAGGTAGATACAGGAACTTCATAATAAAATAATGTAACCTAGCAGTGTTTGGGTGAATTGGAATTGTCATGAGAAATAGGCACTCTGGTTATAAGAGTATCGCAACAAAAAATTGTGAAATAATTTTTTTTTACAAAAAAGTAATAACAGACTTCACTAAAAAAAAAACACTAAAAGGATCAAAATAACTTTTAATTTCGGAAGTCGGAAATAAGAAACAAACAATACCGAGAAATACCGACTTCCAAAATTAAAGTTATTTAGATCTTTTTTTTATGTAATTGTTTTTTAATTATAGGTACCTATCAAACACATTTTCGGGTTTAAACGGAGTTATTCAAACCGGAAATGCGTGGCAAACACCCGAAAACCACCTTCCAACTCCATCATCAGTCCCTGATTACCATATAGGATCAAAGTACTCGGGAATACAAATCAAACGAGCCCAAAGTCGATGGGGTTGAGTCGTTTTATTGCAGAATTCCTCCGGCCACCTTCCAGCTCCATCATCAGATCAGCTCCATGTCATCATAATATTCTATTGTCACGCAATTTACACATTTGTACAAATTTTCAAGTCAATCGGTTGAAGATATCTGCTTCAAAATTGAGTTGCAAGATTTGAGCCGAACATACATAGTTACTTACATTGCAAGTTAATAAAAAGCTTGTAAAAATAAATCTGGCTGGCAGATACAGTGACGCGCAACAGTGTACCTATCATGAATTTAGTGCATATTTTTGGCCACTCGGCATGCGAATGCCAGACGTTGAAATTTTTCATGTGCAATCTAAAATTTTAAACAACATTTTAAATTTTCTGCAGTTTTTTTTCTTTAAAATTTTCAAAATGAATTTTTCATTAAAAAGTAATAAATTCACGACCTACACTAAAAAGGGCAATGTAAGGAATACTGCTGCCTGCTCAGTTGTTTCGCTAAAAGTTCTAATATAAAAGGCCCATACACGGTACGATTTTTCTGTACGATCCGTCGTTTCAGACCGATCGTAACGAGGAATCGATAGTGTTTGTCAAGTTAAATTAAAAAGGGGGCCTTTAAAGTCATTCCCTACCTATACTTACCACTTACCTACACCCGGGTCGGGCCTCACATGTTTGCGGCAAATTCAAAGAATTATCAACACAGCTCAAAAAGTCATCGGCCGAGTACATTTTTTTTATTTCACCGTTTTTAACGGATTTTTATCAGTTACTTGTTGACTTTGATCGCGAATGTGTGTTCTATTTGTTGTGAATTTCTGTTGTTATTGGAAAATTATTACAATAAATGTAATTTTTTGTACTTGTCCGCGTGTGTGATATTAAAGATATTTTCTATTCTTCTGTATCTATCACAATTACAATTTGCCCAATTTCTTGCGATTTGACAGTATGACGTGACGTCACAACATGGCAATCGATCCTATTCTTATTTGGAACGCATTGTACGGTGTTGTTATCGCGACAACGCGACGACGAATATTCGTACTATAATGTAACCAAAATATTTCGCGATTCGACGATCTATTCGGACACATTTGTCGCAATAACGCGATTTTTTTAATTTATTAACCACAACATAACTAATTAATCACTTTAATAATTTTGTCTTAAGTAATATTAAGCCATTTAGCCTTTTTGTGAAATTGGCGTTTTCATGTCACTGACATCTTGTATGTCATGTTTTTGTTTAATATTTTTAAGTTTTTTAAGTAGGTAATTTTTTTATTATTAAAAAATAATTGCTGCAAATAATTGAAAAAAAAAATTGTACCAATGATTGGTTAAAAATATTGACACAATAATTAATTCTGCTGTCAGTAGCTGCTTTAGACGAAAATTAAAAATATGGAGAATTTGACCATTATATATAATACGGCCGTTCTAACTTGGCGCCCGTGAACATAGGCTTTGCGAACTTTAGCGCATGTACAGTCGTAAAAAAAACTGTTATTGACGTTATTTTTTTTAAAACCTAAATACGAATAAAATTTTACTAATACAGGGACCAAGTACAAATAAAATAAATATTAAAACACTTTGAGACAGAAAGCTACAAAAATAATTTATGAATTAAAGAAACAAACCTAACACTACACAAAAAACTTAACAATGTATTAATAAAAACCAACGAAAACTTTTGTCACCGCCTGTGCTCAAGACAGAGACAGCGACACGAACACGACACCAATGCTAACGTGTGACTGAGACACATTACCGCGTCCCGAGCATTGCCGATTATGCACGAAGTTTTACGGAGTAAAGAAAAAGGGATGTCCAATATGCGTGACTGAGGGTGTTGTTTAATCGATTATTTTTCAAATCGATTGAAATCTAATTATAAAAATATATTTTATTAAATTTTATAAGGAGGTTTAACATATTCTCAAACAGTCGTTATTGTAGTAGTCGTTTATAATTAACTGATATTTAACTAAATCATATCTTTCAACCAAGAAAATATAATATTATTAGTCTTTTTTATTATTAAAGTCGAAGTCTCGTTTACTAACGACAACATTTACTATGTTTGTAAATCTATTTCGTTCAATATGTCATATAAACAAAAATCAATAAATTCCAAATCGATAAAAATCGATTGCGATATTTGATTAAATAAAGAGTCGATTGTGTTTACATAGAGTCAATCTCTAGCTTACACCTCCGCCCCGCGCACGCCGCCTCATGCCACCATTTTGTTCCTAAAAAACGTTCGTGCGCAGCCTTCTGCGCAAACTTCAGGGCCGCCAAATTAAAACGGCCGTACTATAGCTCACATAGAATCTTATGCTAAAACCATTAAAATAAATAAACTTCAAGAACCCTTGGAAAATGACACCATTCACTGTCTCATTATTTCTCATCACAAGAAATGAGGCAGGAAGTCTCTCAATTACCCTGACAAGATGTTCACTTAACGCTGCAGAGCAACAGGTCACACAATGTAACAAGTGCAATACTGTGGGTGTATGAGCTTGCATCATAGCTGCACTGGTGTTAAAATTAGAACATGCTACAATACTAATTTATGCAGTTACTGAGGTTGTTTATATTAAGATCTTAATAATTGAAGCATTGTTACCTACTTGCTCTCACAGGCCTATGTTCCAGGAGAAGGAATATTGTAGGCTGATTTACCTATGCTTCTTGAAGAGTTTGTTTTTTAGGTAGGAGATCATCAAATGACTTCTCCGGCTCTGCGTGGAGTGAGAAGTAGTGTCAGACTTTTACTGACTAAAACCCACCTGTATTCCTCCAAATGCTGTTAGCATCCCAGGGATATGATAACTCTTTTGAACAGACTTACAACCTAGCAGACATCGGCCCTAATGGATCACATTACTAGTACTGGGATCTCTTTGAGGCTGAAGGAATGGTTCTCATTTCAAAATAGTTTTATAAACATTCTATTTGATTTAAATAGGTACCTACTAACTTTTGGACAGTGTTAATAAAGCCATTATGTTGTAACAGCTTGAATTCAGAGAAAATGTCCTGATATTTAAAACAGTCAGAAAATTATACACACCCATTTTTTTTTTAATACAAGTACAGTCAGGGATCAAAAGTGCAGTTGCAGTCTAACAATGCTAAAGCGTCTAAAATTTATTTATAGTAGATGTTCAATGGTCCACAACTAGTTTATTTAATACTTTAAATCCTATGCTACAAATTGAATAGAAGAATAAATTGAACAGTCCTGAACTATTGACCCTCTTCTATATAGAAATTTTAGACACTTTAGCAACTGCCATTGCTGTGTTGCATTGTGTGCAACTGCACTTTTGACCCCTGGCTGTACATACACTATTATTTACAGTAAATAAATGAAAAGGTAGCATATCATTCTGTTGAAAATTACAAAGGACTATCTGTGCTCCTCTTCTACACTAATGGAGCATTATAAATAAGCTTAATTCTAGTGCAAACATGCAGTATTTCAGTTATAATATAAATTCCAGTTGCAATATTATCATTCAGCAGAACAAAACCTAAATAAAGCTTATTAAAATAAAAAGTGTTAGCATGACACCTACCAATGTTATTTAAATGAAGCTCCTCGGATTGGAAGGTGAAGCGAGCGTCGGTGACATCCCTCATAACTGGGTAGAACACTACAGAAACGGTGCGATAACTTCTAAACATATATACATCAGTGGCAATCTGCCTGGTGACCAAATGGTAATCATCTAGCAACACCGTGCGGGTCCGTGTCAACTGCTCAAGTATCCTCTTCCTGTTCGCATCATCTTCTATTTTCTCTTTTTCACCAAGAATACGACCGGTGCACACAAAAAATAATACAAAAAATAGGCAAACTCTCATTTCGACGATTAACGCCTACCTGCCTACAACACGTCCCGATTACACTTGTAAACAGCGCAACATTAACAGACACTAAAAAGAATTCTATCTTAATTCAAAACTATTTACAGAAAAGCACTCATGTATATGTTATGAATACACTCGGTTTAACGTACGACCACCGAATCGACCGTCAAACAACCATTCATTAATCAATCAACAAACTATACGTCAATGTCAAGTTGTAATGTCAGCTGTGACTAGTGTTGCCAGATACGATTAGATGAAAATCGGGATAACTGGTAAAATAAATCGGGATTTAGGGTTTTAAATCGGGACAACTTTTTTTAAATTATGTTTTTTTTGGGGTGTGAAATCATCCAAGGCCTACTCCTGCTCTAGAGTGGAACGAGAGGGCGTGTCAGATTTTTACGGACTAAAATCCAAACTTCTTTAGTTGTCCTTTGCGTTCTAGGGAAACGCACACTGTTTCAAACGTTCTCGCAGCCCTAGCAGGCATCAGCCCTGCTGGGCTGGAATATATATAAATAATATATATTATTAATATATTTATATGCTAAAACAACGGTATACAAGATAGTAAAGGACAACAATTAGGAGCAAACATGTTTCGCTAAGTATTAGCATGCAAATTTTTGTTATGTACATAGTAACATACAGAGATATTTGTCAATACACAATTATTGACAATTTTTTTTGATATTAAAGTTATAAAGGTCTTTGAAACTTTAAACCTTTGAAAACAGAACACTTAATAAACAAACCATTTTTTTTTTAAATCTCTATTTTAAACACACATTAAAATAGTTTAATAATAATATAATTAAATGCAAACTTTAAAACTTAAATAACTTGACTACAAAGCATTCCTGAAGTGGAAAGACTAACAGGTTTTTTATTTAGTAATTCACCTATTGAACAAAAGCTATGCGATATTAACTAATTTTTTAAAACCACACGAAATTTATTGTAAGGCAATTCAGTTATTCATCTAGGTAATGAGTTATGTATCTCTTTGAGGAGCATGTGCAATACGATGCGCCATCGACATGGGCTTGATCCATATTGGATGGACGAACGACGAGCTACCCATTGCGTGTCGTTTGCAAACTTGGTAATCGTTGTGCGACTGCCGACGCCAAGGATATCTTCGGAGACGACTGGGGCTTGAAGGTATCCGCGGATTCGCGGTTGCGGTCAACGCTTTTACGCAGAAGGAGGCGACCGCTTCCCGTTCCCTCTCGTTCTGGACCATGGCCAGAACCAGGGCCCGGAGCGAAAGCGAGCTGCTGCCAAATGCCGCACTGAGGACACGGTCGAGTTTCGCCCAAGTAGGACACCGTAAGCTCCACCGTGTTAATAAAGGCAAAAACGAAAAAAAAAAATTACTAAATACCTCTGTTTTAAAAGTTAAAATATTTTTATATTAAAATTGTATTGTCGTGTGCCATTTGTAACGTACATTGCCATTCGTAGTGACGCGAATGCTATACAGGTTAATTTATTGTAATAATAATGACTTTAATTATTTATTTTTTTGATCAGCTGCAAATCGGGATGCAACCCCAGACCCCTAGAAATCGGGATGTCCCGCCTAAATCGAGACGCCTGGCAACACTAGCTTCGACGGAGGATCTGAATGTCATAAAGCAAACCACAAACTAATTCGTCTACTTTTGAAACTTTTAAAAAACTATTACTACACAAGTCTTTTAAGTTATTTAAAAGCCAATACCGCGTTTGAACACGAAACGCCTCGCTGTACGCCTTGTCGTTGTCGCCTTATCGACCTCTAATCATGAATACAAAGAATGACAAATTGAAATGACTTGACATGTTTTTTTTAAAATAAATTGATATAAACTAGTGCTTGATTGTTCTTTGAGCGTGATAGGGAGTTATGTTAGACTATTACCATTGGTAAACCTTTGTTATAATAACTATTACCAAAACTATAATATTCTAGCTTTAATAACTATAAACTTATGCCATTACAAAATCGTGGGGGTTCTGTACTCACTGACAGTAAAGCAAATTATTGAGTGAATGAGTGAATGATTTCAATCACAGTGTTGTCATAACTCAAGTATTCCTTGAAAGCCGGGAATATTAAGCGATTAAATAGTTTTAACGTTGGCCAATATTCCAACTGGTATAAAAATTTAGTTTTAAAATACCACCTTCACTTTTTAAGCTATAGTGATCTCCAGCAGTTCGTCATTTTGATTTTGAATGCCTCCGTTCTGTTCACTTCAACAATTACTACATATGTTTGTTATTCCAATTGGCTAAAGTACGGGATAACCAAAACTTGATAAATGTACAGTCGAGAAGTTCCCTTCGTGAATATGTGGCTTTCTAGCAATCGTTAGTAATAATTTGTTTTTTTTTTACACGACGGCCCAAAAAAAGGAGTGTTATGTTTTTGCGATTATGAAGAATATTCAAAATATAAGGAAAGTTGCCACCAATAACCAGCTTTACAGAGGTAATTATAATCTTTGAGCATGGTATCCCATAAATCTTTTTGCAACTGCGAGGCGAGCTCGGCGCGCGCATGTCTCGCTCTTTCCTATAAAATTCAGAAGTTTGCAATAAATAATGGCTTCGACTGTAAATTCGAAGCAAACAGTCGTAAACGGTGACGTATCATCAAGAACACATCCGTGCAAAAAATCAAAAATGGAAAATAAAGTTGCCGTTGTTTTGGGTGCTCAATGGGGGGACGAGGGAAAAGGAAAAGTTGTGGATTTATTGGCTGTTAACTGTGACATGGTGTGCCGTTGCCAGGTTAGATACGTCTTTATTGTTTTCCTAATTCTTGCTTTAATTTTGAAGTATTTTACTATCGGTATTTCTAACTGACTTGAACTTGCTCTCTACCGCTATTTATAGCTGATATTTTGAGGTTATATTAGGCACGAGAATTATCGTTATTTAATTGATTTTATCGTGTTTTCATTACTTTCTTTTACGTTATCATGTTTCTGGCTACGAAAACAGATATTATGAAAAGCTTTGGATTTGGCGGCGCGCCAGAATTTGTTTGAAAACATGTGAACTGTGAACACAATGTTTTTGTATGAATTCGCAAATACTAGACGCGTGCCAAGTGTCTTAGCGGGAACTCAGGACTGCTGTGCGCTAGTTCAATGTTGCGTAAACCCGCCATTTCCGGGCATCATTATGTAACAATTATATTTATATTCAGATTTTTTCTAAGTATTTTCTATAGTCATGTGACTAAGATAGAGGCTGGTAGTATATTTATATTCGTGCATAGACCTTGTGGAGTGTGCTCACTAATTGTGGATTACTGCCAAGGTCTGGGACATTTATTGTTGATATGCTTTGCTTCTTTCTTAATTCTCTACTATATACCTACCTAGTATAGAGAAAGCTCAATCTAAATTTAAATTTGATAATATTTCTGTGTTCAGGGATCAGCTGCTCATAAAGGCTTTGTAAACTTAATTTGACTTTACCAAGAATTAAATTTTATACTGCATCCTATTAATGAAAACATTGCTGAAATTCATTACATTAATTTATGTTCTATTAAGTATTTATTTTAATATCATTTCATAGTTATTTGTTCAATGTTTTTAATGGAACTTTAATTTTTAATTGAAACCAATACAAATAATTGGTTCTGTTCTACTTTCAAAAATGTATCCAGCAGCATGCTGGATAATCTCAATTTATTTTCTAAAGTAGATTTGCACCTTTTTCTTGTTGGAAACTAATATATACAAAAAAAAATATTTTTCTTATATGACATACTAGTTACTATAATATGTAAATTAATGCAGCAGATATTGATACATTTGAGTAATAAGTTTATCAGACTCAGAGTTCAATATATGATACATAGTCATAATATTTCATTTAGAATCTAGTTTGAACAGGAATTAACCAACTACCGTGACATTATTCTTATTTAATGTTAATTATTTGCTTTGAACTTTAAATTGGACCGTGACTGTTGCATGAGTTTTTATTTTATAGATGAATTTTTATGCAAGGTCACACAGAAAATAAAATCTATTTATGAATAATATGTAATGTGTCTATTTTGTCTATTGCTGAATTGAAAAATAGAACTGCTGACAATATAAGTAGGTATGGGAAAGGTGAATAACCTTTCAGTATATTTATTTGTAGGTAGTTAAAGAATATATTGTTGTCAGTAACTTTTTTAGGGTTCCTTCAAAAGGAAAAAGACTGATCCCTTATAGGATCACTTTGTTGTCATTCCATCTGTCTGTCTATCAAGACCTTTTATCTCGAGAATACGTGGAGGTTTCGAGTTGAAATTAAAACCATATACTCAGGTCTGCAGTCCCTTGAAGCTGTGAAAAAATCAAACTTCTAAGTTAATGAAAAAAAATTACGGCCGATCGCAAAAACGTGTATTTCGACACTCAAGGGAATCAAAATTCATAGGGTACTTCCCATTGACCTAGAATCCTGACATTTGGCACGAACCAAGGTCTTATAACAAAAATATAGGAAAAAAATCTGAAAACTGTAATTTTATAGTTACATCACAAAAAAAAACTTTTTGCGATTCGGAAAAATCTTCGTAGTTAACTCAATTCGGGAATTGAACTGTTTTCATAGGTAAGTTTGTAAGGAACCCTCATTGCGCGAGTCCGACTTAATTGCGAGTCGGATTCGCGCACTGAGGGTTCTGTACAAACTTACCCAGTTTTTTAATATTACATACACAAACAATTAATTCGTGTACACAAGACACCTAGAACCGGAACACCTATCTGTAGGCTTAACAAATATTTTTTCCGTGCGGGAATCGAACCTGCGACACGCAACGCAGCAGCCGATCGCTCAATCACTGTGCCAACCGTGCTGTCACTGACATTAGAAGTATAATAGAGAGCCTTAGTAAGAAATAATAAATAAATATGGTATTATATTCACAGGACTTTAAGTTAACCATGACCATGAGGCAGATGTGTTTATAATGGACTCAAGCCCATAATAATCACACAACCATTTATGAAGGAAATGACAGCAATCAAAATGATTTATTAAATATGGAATGATTGTAGATCAAGTTTAATATTGCAATAAAACCAACGATATAAATTCTATCATTGTGGCGACATTTGGGGGAGGCCTTTGTCCAGCTGTGGACGTTTTTCTGCTGAAGGCCGCGGTATAGAAAGCTCACGTCACAGAGAAGGCGGGTCGAGGGTGTAACTCATTTTAGCCGAAAGACGTCCACTGTTGGACATAGGCCTCCCCCAAGCGTATCCACAACGACTGATCCTGTGCTTCACGCATCCACCGCATTCCCGCGACTCTCACCAGGTCGTCGGTCCACCTTGTGGGAGTCCTTCCAACGCTGCGTTTTCCGGTGCGCGGTCGCCACTCTAGAACCTTTCGGCCGCATCGACCATCCGTTCTACGAGCAATATGCCCTGCCCACTGCCACTTTAGTCTGGTGATTCTTCGGGCTATGTCGGCGACCTTGATTCTCCTGCGGGTATCTTCATTCTTTACGCGATCTCGCAAGTAAACTCCGAGCATAGCCCTATTCATTGGCCTTTGGGTGAATTTAAGCTTTCTGATGAGACCCATTGTAAGCGACCAGGTTTCAGTGCCTTATGTCATCATTGGCAACACGCACTGGTCATAGACTTTCGTCTTGAGACACTGGGGTATGTTGGACGTTAAGTTACACAGCTTCCCGAACGCTGCCCAGCCGAGTCGGATTCGACGATTGACCTCTTTCTCAATGTTAGATCTACCCAACTGCATTATCTGTCCCAGGTAAAGTAATCGTCTACAACTTCGAGTGCAGAGTCTCCGATCTTGATCGGAGTGAATGCTACATGGTTACTTACCATGACTTTGGTTTTGTCCATGTTCATTTTAAGACCGGTGTAACTGACACCGATATGTTTGTTCATTTTTTTTTTTCAACCTCTTCCACCCTGGAGCCAAAACTATATTTAAGAAACGCAGTCTATATTTTTCGCCACGAGCTTTATTTACGAAAATAGCACACGATTACGTATGTGATCAGGCAAGGTGGTATCATCGGAGCACAATGACGGGGTGCGCCGGACGTAAGTTACTATGTATACTAAACGTAAAACGCGAGAGCTTATTTTCGATCTAAAAATAACTTCTAAAAGAAATGTCACTATTGTAGCAAAAAAAAGAGTATATTTTTGTTTAACTACATGATAATTGAGTACAGTGGTAACGGCCCCGACTTATGAGTCGTGGGTTCAAACCCAGACAGGGGCTTGCTTTACTCAAAAACGGTGAAGGAAAACATCGCGAGGAAACCGGTGTGTCCTAGATCCAAAAATTCGAAGACGTGACATCCACCAATCCGCACTGGTTCCGAGTGGTGGATACGGCCCATTCCCTTTCCTAGGAAGGGGGCAAGAGCCCCAGCAAATTTTTTTTAAGGTGGTAAATCATTCAGTGTCTTTTCGCGCTCTAAGTTGGGGCCAAACCTCCGGGGTTCTCTTTCGGACTACCCTTTTCCCCAGTAGGCTTCGGCTCTGCTGGGCCCCTATAGTTTTGCTGACATTTCTTTGAGGTGTATGCTCGGACTCGGTCCGGATGGATACCGGACGGCAAGCTACCCATTGCTCGAAGAGTCCCAGCAGTGGAAACATTATAAAGTTGATTATGTTTAATTGCTTATGCTAAATAAAAATAATATTGGAGTTATCACAATTTGCAGTCGTGAATACAGATACTAAAGTGCAATTACTTCAGTTATTATCAAATATACGGAAGTGGTGTAATCTTAAATAAACAACTGATTCACGTGTCCTTCACAGCAGTATTTTTATTAAACTAAAGTTACTATTGTGTTTTGAGAATAATCAGTATGTTTTGTAATATATACTACTTATTTTTTGTGCACAATACATAGCATTAGTTTTTAAATAAATGTTTAAAAAAAAATTGCAAACAGAAAAAAATAATGCGTTCATAATTAAGTAAGTTAGAAAACCTTTCAAATCTCGTGGAAGGAAAAACAGACATTAACCGAAAAAAAGGATGTACGAATTGAAATCTGACGTCACTGCCATTAGATAGGTCGCTTAAGGGCTTCCTTTTCGAGGTACATTTTCATACAACCGCTTTTACGTGATTATGATGTTATTACACATCTTTCTCTAGATATTTTGGATACACAGCTATCTTGACCCGTTTTTGGTGAGTAGCTCCGTCCCTCGTCCCTCTTTCTCGTTCATATACTTGACATTTTAACACGTCATGTAAGAGCCCCAGTCCTTCCGCGAAGCAGTAATGCTAGCAAAGAAGACGGCCGATCACGTGAGGCAACGGTCCTCACGCCCTAACCGCCGCCGGGATTCCGATCCCGATTTTCAGCCACCGTAGGCGCGAGCCACCCATTACTCGCCATCCGCAAGATGAAGAGTAATGGGTGGCTCGCCGTCCGACCGTCCGGTAACCGTCCGGATCGAGCCTAAGTCGTCGATGGCGCGTACTGTTCCACGCGCGCCTCAGGGAGATGTCAGCAAATTGTAGGGGCCCAGCAGGTTCGAAGCCTACTGGGGCCACGGGTAGTGTGAAAGCGAAGCCTGGGGCCCCGGGATGAAGGGTGGGTTTTTAGTAGGTAAAAGTCAGACACTATCTCTCGCTCCGCCCATTGGATTAGTCATTAGATGATTTTCACACCTAAAAAAAAAGTCCCATCGCCGCTATCTAACTTTTTTTACTGTTGGTAATGACCAAATAACCCCCTCCCGGTCTGCACCGCGTTCCAGGCTCGCGGTATCCCTTTCGAACAATCCGGCTGCCCGTGAATGTTTGGCTTGCCGCTGTTTTATTGTAAACATACTTTACAATTTATTGCTAACATCAATCGTTGGAGCTTCTAACACAACATCGTTATTAGTAAAGATTAAACTTGTATTTGTGGTATGGAGATCCGTTTTAAATTAGTTTCAGTTATCGGTATACTAACTCAATAGGCTATAGATTCTTTCTATACCAAGAGATCGAGCAAAGCCTCCAGGGTCTCTAAGACCACAAAAAATCACCACTAGGACGGGTCTAACCCTGGTGGTCTTTTTTTTTTGAGGTGAGAAATCGTTCAATGACTTCTGCTCTAGAGTGAAATGAGAAGGCATGTTAGAGTTTACTGACTAAAACTCACCTGCCCTTTGCGTTCTAGGGCCGCGGTCACTCTTTCCAATGTTCCTGTCTTGGTGGTCCTAGAACAGCCCTTTTACAGAAAATATAGGTACTTTTGAACAAAGTTTATATTGACATTATGCGTCCTCATGCAAGACAAAGGCCTGCCTTCTCTCTTCCCACTTATGCTTGTCGAAACTTTTCGAAAAGTTACTCTTTAGGTAGTTTTTAGCTTAATGCTCCAATCTACCTCTAAGGGTGAGTTTCTGAATTGAGTATTTTGAGTTAAGAACTTCTCAAACCCTACTTTAATGCCAAATTTTGACAGGTGTTCAAGCTAAAGTAGAGTGTGAGAAATACTCAACTTCAAATGATTAAATCGGAAATCGGCGGTAAATCTACCGTCTCTTCTACATTGATTTTGATGATGCCATATATCTGATTTTGGTTACAACGACTGCATTTCTTGGTTCCTTATGGTGTTTGTAAGCTCAGATATATTGCTCTGTTATGAACCCTCATGTGACTTGCATATCTGACTTTGGTCGAAAAACTCCGAGTCTATACTCGGAGTTTTTCTATTGGATATGTCAGAACGAACTTTTACTGACCAAAATTCATCAAGGAGGGGCAAGCATCGGCCCTAGCGGGCCCCGTCAATGTTACTGACACCTCTTAAAGGCGCGCGTGGAGAGCATTTCCTAGCCAGATGGCGAGCTTCCCATTGCTCGCCATCCACCGATGTTTGATACCCATTGTCATCGCATTTTTGCTTCAGGCGGTTCAATTACAAACGTAATGTATGCCCTTGATATTCGCCATAAAAGAGAAAAATGGAAATGTAATTGCGTACGTAAAGTTTCATTATAATCAGTGGTTACTGTTGACAAAGGAATGATTTTGCAACAGTTAACCGACCGAGTTTGTTTATGTTTCACAATGTTGCGTCACTTTGTTTACCTGGAGCGGACGCCAGACAATTAGAGAAATCTATGAGTTATTTGTCACAAGGCTGCTAGCTTTCGTTATTTGATTGAATTTCTAATATAAACATAATAAGTAGACAACTTCATTTAAAACATTAATTACTTGTAATGCAATTCAAATCACTATCAGAGTCTTAAAAGACCGACCGCGTCTGCGGAATTCTTCGAAAGAGTTCATATTCATGAACGATTACTTCAGTCCATTTCAAGGCCCATTATTGAGTATGTTTCAATAATTGAAGTGACATAGGCTATATTTTATGCACGCGGGAGAAGGGCAAAAGCTAGTAATTAATAATCAAAATGGCGGCGGGTCGTCAGAATCCAATTTATTTATTATATTCTTTATTGTACACCAATATATATATAAAAGGACACTAAACTAAGACACATACGTACATACAGTGGGCGGCCTTATCGCATTCCGCGAACTCTTCCAGATAACCTGGAATGGACAGTAAATTGCCTGGATAAGAAATGGGGCTGTCATTGGTGTGACAGAACCAGCATTAAACATAATATATTATAATAAAAACTTCAATCCGCGGACGTGCGGGATCTCGCATGAGTAATCCCGCATTTCGGATCGGATTGGATTCCCTATTCCAGAGATTACTTCCTACAAACAAAAAACAAACTTTACCTTTTTGCACAGCCTCATAAATAAGTGATGTAAGAACTTTTTTTTTAAATTGATATAAACCAGTGCTTGATTGCGATCCCACCTAATGGTAAGCACTGATGCAATCATTGATGGTGAGGCGCACTAGTTTATTAAGAGCCAACATTACATGGAACTCGAGACTTTTCTAAAGAATTTGTATGGAAAATAATTTTTGCAATAAGCAGAGCAGTGATGGCCGAGTGGTAACGGCCTCGACTAACGAGTGGTAGGTCGCGGGTTCAAACCCAGCCAGGCGCATTACTTTGTGTAATTTATTTCATCACCACTGCTCTCTTAACGGTGAAGGAAAACATCGTGAGGAAACCGGCATGTCCTAGAACCAAAAATTCGAAGACGTGACATCCAGCCACCCGCACTGGGCCCGCGTGGTGGATTACGGCCCATTCCCTCTCCTAGAGAGAAGGCCTGAGTCCCAACAGTGGGAACATTATAAGGCCGACTATGCTATGCTATGCCTATTTTGACCTTACAGCTAAACGAATTTCTATTTTGTGTTGTGCGAGTCCTGTATCGCATGTGGAACAGAACGTAATGTTCGTTTAGGTACTCTATGACATGGGATGCCTCCATAGTACTTGAATTTACCTTTTTAAAAGATGAATCGTTAATTTTCTTATATATCATTCTTTAAAAGCACAGCTGATTATTTATACCTACAAACATCAAGTATTCAATTGTTAATTAGAGTAATAACTCTAGTTAATAATAATACAAAACATTTTGAAATTAATTTGCGTATAATTCATTTGTAGGGTTCTATATCTCAACCAGTAAAACTGAACCCTTCACTTTGTTGTCCAAAAGGAAGTACCATTAAATACAATCTTATGAGTAACTTGGCCTTGATGAGACCTTGAATGAGCTAATCCGCAAAATAATGACGTCATATCCATCTAATTATCTGAGAATCATCTTAATTAGGAGCTGTTTATGTTTGTTAGTTTTATTTAGTTTGTATTCCCTCAACTTTGCGAATGGATGCATTAGTCATTTGAATTCATCTGCTTATTTTATCACACTAATGAAAGAAACTAAAGACGAAAGTTCGTTTAAATTTGTGTACAAAAATGAACCCCGGAGGCCCTGGAACGCAAGGCAAAGAAGGAACAAACGAGTGGGTTTTAGTCTGTAAAAGTCTGACACGCCCTCCTCTCCGCCTAATTTCGGGAGATGTCATGAGATGATTTCCCAGTACCAGGAACCAGTAACGTAGATAAGCGTGGGCGATGTGGGCCTTCGCCCACGGCTTCGCACTCAAAGGGGCCACGCACAAGCGAGGGCCCTTTGAGAACGAGGGTTTTTTTTCGCGTTTGACCTCTATTTTACCTGGTAGTTATCGACGATGTGATCGAACACGGGGTTGCGAGTCGCTATTTCGTTTTTGAATTTATGTAAAAAATAACTGGGCAAGTGCGAGTCGGACTCGCGCCCTGAGGGTTCCGTACAACTTACTTACCTATTTAAACAGTTCAATTCCCGAATGGAGTCTCGAAGATTTTTCCGAATCGCAATTTTTTTTTTTGTTGTGACGCAACAAAGAATTACAGTTTTTAGATTTATTCATGTACCTGTGCTATAAGACCTTGCTTTATGCAAAATTTCAGGTTTCTGGGTCAACGGGAAGTACTCTATGAATTTTGATTTCCTCGAGTGTCCATATACATTTTTTGAGACATAAACGGCCGTATCTTTTTTTTTTCGTTAACTTCAAAGTTTATTTTTTACAGCTTCAAGAGACCGCTGACTTGAGTATATGGTTTTAATTTCAACTCAATACCTACACGCGTTCCCGGAATAAAGGGTCTTGACAGACAGACGGACGGACGACAAAGTGATCCTATTAGGGATCCGTTTTTCTTTTTGAGGTACGGAACCCTAAAAAAACCTCGCTTCAACCACTTCGTCCACACTACGCCATAAACAAGTGAATAGAACCAACCCGCACGGGGCTCGCGTGGTGGATTACGGCCTGTTCCCTCTACTAGAGAGGAGTCCTGAGTCCCAGCAGTGGGAACATTAAAAGGTTGATTATGCTTATGCTTAAGTGAATAGCCTATAGAGCCCTAGACCTAGAGTGTCTTAAAGATATTTCGAATGTCCTTTACAGATCATATAGCAGTGTTTTAAACGAGATTTAATCACCTAGAGTCCATAAAAACGTAGCGAGATTACGCGATACGCCCGTATTGAGTAATGTCTGACTACTAACTATTTATGAAGTGCAAACAAGGTAAATCTATATATTGTAAAACCACTTCGTCGTTTTACAATCTGCTATTTATAACACAATTACAATAAAGTCGATGATAGCAGGTTTTTTGATCATGCAGACGCAGCGTACTAAAATCATAATACAATCGCTTCGTCGTCTATATATATAAAAGGAGAAACTGACTGACTGACATATCACCAAAACTGCTGGGACTAGAAGCGTGAAATTTTGGACAAGGTTTCCTTTCATAACGTAGGCGAGCACTAAGAGAGGATTTTCTCAAAATTCACCTTCTAAGTGGAGGAAACGGGGGTTCAAAATTTGTATATAGAAAGAAACCTTTCACGCGTGTGAAGCCGCGGGCAGAAGCTAGTCTATAATATCTACACTATTAATAAAGGTTCGCAGGAATCGCAGTTTCGTATGCTTCTATGCTTTTCTGTCATTTAGAACCTTCGTTTACAAGAGCGAGAAAGAAAGCGGGAGTGCGATCGCACGGAATCGACAACACGCTCTCACAATCCTAATAAAAATTCTATAATTCTTCATCACCCTAATACTGTATCTCTTATTCGCCTGTTACCTCTTCATCCCTTAACGGTTAAACGAATTAGGGTGATACATGGCCCACAGGTAGACGATATCCTGGAGTAGGGCCATATGCTACTTACAATGCGTTCCAAATAAGAATAGGATCGATTGCCATGTTGTGACGTCACGTCATACTGTCAAATCGCAAGAAATTGGGCAAAACTGAAGAACTCAGGGATGAGCAAAATTAAAGAACTGGATTCTGATTACACTTTTTTCGTTCACAGTTTGTAAATAAATTAAATTTAAAAAAAATCTTGTTTTGCTCATCATAATAATACTTCGATTTGACAGTATGACGTGACGTCACAACATGGCAATCGATCCTATTCTTATTTGGAACGCATAGTACTACGATTTTGGTATCGGAATGGGTTAATTGTCGACTTTTCTGCGTGCGAAGCAGCTAGCAAAAGCTAGAAGATAAATGAGAAGATAATGGAGAATAGTTTTGGGATTCGGGGATTAGGGTTTATCAAACTAGAAAAACCTTGCGAAAATATAGAAATCTCTAAGAGCTATTAATACTTAACTGAGGCTGTCCCAAAGATCTATCGAATTCTAAACTACGTAATTGCAGCAAATTAAAATCTGATTCCTTCCGATTCTCGCGTAAGTAGGTAGTGGTTTAAATTTATCTAAAAATGTGACGTCAGATACTGTTTCTTGCCTAATTATCTCGACATATTTTCTCTGCCCATGACCTATATGTCCTGACAGAAATAACAGCGTAACAAAGATGACAGATTAGCGTTTTTTGAATGAACACGTACGCTCTCAAGATCGCGCTCACAATGTCATGTCAACGGAAGCTATGTGCCAAAAATCGTGAAATATGTGTTACTGGCAGCTTAGCTACGCAGTAAAGAATTTTCTTCTAATTGCGCAGATAAATACGCCAGCTGTAGCAAGTGATTTAGTTTCGAATTTAGAATATAGAACGAAAAAAACACATCGATTCAAAAATCCGGGTTAAATGCACCAGTTGCATCAAGTGATTTAATTTCGAATTTAGAATACAGAAGGAAAAAACGTTGATTTGAAAATTCTGTTTTATCATCCTGCTAATTCATCCGCGTGAAAATGCAGTTGCGTGCTTTCTGGAAAATAATTAGCAGCAGGAATATAGATTCCTGCCTGCTAAGGCTGCGGCATTGCCCGAAAGAGTTACTGTGGCCCAAAAACTCAAAGGGCAACTAAAGAGTGGTATTTTAGTTTGTAAAAGTATCACATTCGCTCCACCCTGAACGCGAGAAGTCATTTGATGATTTTCCAACGCAGAAAAGGACCTACATTTCTATATTAACTGTAGGTTTGGTTAAGACAAAGGCCAGGTGCTATTTGAAATAGCAACATAAAACGGTGATTAATCTGTTGGTTAAAATTAAAAGTTCAAGCTCATGCCATTTATTTCAAACTAACTGTTCCTCGCAGTTCTACCCGAGTCTTTAGTTACTGTTACCGCAGTGTGATGTTACATATAGCCTTCCTCGATAAATGGGCTTTCCAACACTCGAAGAATTTTATCAATTCGAACCAACAAACTGAGACTAGCACATTCAAACAAACAGACTGTTCAGTTTTATAATAAACACGCACGCAGGCACTTGAATTGACAAGAAGCCGATCAGTCGGAAAGATTAGGCTTATTACATATTCCAAAGCCTTGATCTCTATGGAGAAGAACGTGCACACATAAAACACAGTTTGGACAATCCTATTTAGTAAGCTATATTTCTTGGACGACTAGATGAAGAAAGATTCCCTAAATTTCTAAGGACCTTGACATGAAAACTGGTGGTCTTTACCACCTAAGAAAATAGTAATAGCGTTATAAATGTCATTATTGTATTCATAAAAGGTTACGGACCAATTCTACCTATTGTTGAAATGAGTACATTGATTGCTTCTGTTGTCTTGGTATCTTTTTAATCTTGATCTACGGGCTATAACTTCAGGTACTAAACGGAATTTACATACACTCCGTATTTTATGACTACCTTCGTTCGTATTCCCATTGTAAAATGCTTACGTCAGTGGAGAGTCTTTAAATTGCTGTACAATGCATTCTAAATTAGAATACGATCGATTGCCATGTTGTGACGTCACGTCATACTGTCAAATCGCAAGAAATTGGCCAAAATAAAAAAACTCTGAGATGAGCAAAATTAAAGGACTGGATTCTGATTAAACTTTTTCGTTTAGAGTTCGTAAATAAATTAAATATTAAAAATGTCTTGGTTTGCTCACCGTAATAATTCTTCGATTTGACAGTATTACGTGACGTCACAACATGGCAATCGATCCTATTCTTATTCGGAACGCATTGTATGTAACGAATGATGGAAACTCACAATTCATTTTCCAGCAACTTTTGCGACACAATAAAATTGGCAAAACGGTAATACTTGGCTAAATACCTATTTACGTTGCATTTAAGATAGAATTTGGCTTCACAAGTGCCACACTCACCTCTGCAGTATCGACCCTTTCCATAAAAGAGAGTCGTAAGTCGTAACTCCACATCTTATACTTTTGGCAATGAGTAAGAAATGAAAAAGTCTCGCGAACAATATCATTGTTTTTTTTTTTAAACATGTCGAAAGAACATGACAAATTGAGACAAACTGCATCACAAAGACTATTTCCTCGAAATGACCTTTATGCCCTTTATAGCGGAATATGTCTATATAAGAAGTCCTATTGGTTATATACTTTTTTCCGTATTTAAGTGTTTATTTTGGCATTTTTTCTGGCTATCGATCGCGCTACGCATACAATACAACGTTTGGTCCTAAGCGCCTTTTTTTTTTAATTACAACCAGTGCTTGACTGCGATCCCACCTGATGGTAAGCAGTGCTGCAATCGTTGATGGCGAAGTGCACTAGTTTATTAAGAGCATCACATCTCATATCCATCAGACCTATGGAAGGCTAATTTACTCCCCCATTTATTCATGAACCAATAGACACACCCCTGACAGTCGACAGTAAGGCTCAAAACCAAACCCAAGGTTATATTATTAACCTTTAATAACACTGACCTGGAAAGTTCACTCACAGCAGTGCCGTAGAAAATACAGCGTGTATCTATTCATTATAAATGAATGTTGGTCAACTGTATTATTATTTTCGCAGGGTGGCAACAACGCCGGACACACAGTGGTCGTCGACGGCAAGGAGTTCGACTTCCATTTGCTACCAAGCGGTATTATAAACCAGAAATGCATCTCTGTTATTGGTAAGTCATCTTTTAATGTAGACACAGTACAGTTCTAGCAAATGAGTGTGTGCAGGAATTGGAACTTGATTCCGCAATCACAACCCGGCGTACGGCGAGTGTCCACCCCTACGTTGTTAACACTTCTAAGGTCCGGACTAAGCGTTTCGCCTCGTCGTTTATACTGCGTACATCGAAGGATTGGAACAATTTGCGTGCAGTGGTCTTCCCGCCCGATTGTAATGTAGGTGTCATGGCTGGAGTGAATAGGCTCTTAATAAACTAGTCCGATTCAACATCAACGATTGTATCACTGCTTACCATCAGGTGGGATCGTCGTACTAATTGCCGAATGGAGTCTCAAAGATTTTTCCGTATCGCAAAAAAAAAATTTTTGTGACGTAATAACAAATTTACTGTTTACAGATTTATTAATTTGATTGTATAAAAAAAAAAAAAATATTGAAAGACCTTCACTCTGCAGTGAATATTTTGTCATAGGTGTCAGTTTTCGGGGTCATTCATGATGAATAAGAGCTTAAAAATTAAATTTGAAGATAGCTAAATCAAATTCTTTTTATAAAATGAATAGTAAAAGTAATACAAAAAGTCAGAGAATTTTCATAGATATTAGCAGTTCACTGGTTGATTATTGATGTTTCGTTCAAGTTATCTTGAAACATTTGTTGCCATTTCTGCCTTTGACAATCTGACAGCCAATTTGTTCGTCTCGTAACTTGCTAAATAAATTATAACTTATCTCATGAAATTCTGAAACTGAAACTCATATGCAGAATTCAAAAGAAATTTAATAATTTTGTCTTACGACTGTTTTTATGATGATATTATCGCTATAGGAGCGACATCGACATCTTAATTAATAATTAAATCGAAATCATATTCATGCTTAAAAAGTGATCTCAAATCATGTTTCTAATATGTAATTGAAATGAACCTTACTTTTTAATTAAAATCTTATCAAAGACAAAAGCCTATTATTTAGAAAAGCATTTGAAATAATTAGGTATTGTCATAATGAATAAACAATTCCAATATGTATTTTCCATCGTTTTAATCTAGAATAGTTTGATAAAGAAAGAAGGTATAATAAAGAAGCACTAGTGTTTTAAATACCATGATATTTCGCGTGCTCAGAACTTTTCATTCGAGGTCATGGATTTACAACACGATTTTATAGAATTAGTTCTGCCACAGATATTTACTGCATTCCTGATATAATATAACCTTGGCCTTTAGATACTGCCAGGGTCGTAGGATTGATCGAAAGAATTACCGCGGCCCTAAAACCCACCGTCCGGACCGAGCCCAAGTCGTCGACGGCGCGTACCGTTCCACGCGCGCCTCAAGGAGATGTCAGCAAATCGTAGGGGCCCAGCAGGGTCGAAGCCTACTGGGGCCACGGGGCCCTGGGACGAAGGCAAAGAAGGAACAGGATTGGTTTTTTAGTCAGTAAAAGTCTGACATTATCTCCCGCTGCGCCCAAGAGCAGGATTTGTCATAAGATGATTTTCCCACACAGTAAAAAAGGGCAACTAAAAGAACAGGCG
Organism: Mythimna vitellina; assembly: GCA_949316375.1. Taxonomy (NCBI): domain Eukaryota; kingdom Metazoa; phylum Arthropoda; class Insecta; order Lepidoptera; family Noctuidae; genus Mythimna; species Mythimna vitellina. Next base: position 5,492,456 of record OX438703.1, on the reverse strand, counting down.
CGTTTTAGTAGTAAATGTCTGACATACCCTTTTGCTCCACGCTGAGCGCCGCACCTAGGTTTCTGAAGCTAACTTTTACGGAATGCCATACACCACTCGATTATTCATCAGTCACGAAACACATGATCATTGGTAGGAGGTCATATGTGCCATGCTTTTTAGAACTCGGTCCTACAGGGTAACCAAATGATCGTTCTTTAGAAAATCGATCTTTTAGAACTGGATTATTTACTGAATTGATTCTTTAGACTTCGTTTCAAATGGATTCAAAATCGATCTTCTTGAGGAAGCATCGCCATTCTCAGGTAAAAAGTTATTCGATTATTTCTAACCTAGAAATTAAGTGATTCAAGTTTGAAGTGAGAGCTCACAATGAGTCTCATTCACATCGCGACATGGACAATAAACAGGCTTTCAAAGCAAACCATGTTTTTTAGGGTTTCGTACCTCAAAAGGAAAAAACGGAACCCTATAGGATCACTTTGTTATCCGTCCGTCTCTCTGTCTGTCTGTCAAGACCCTTTACCTAGGGAACGCGTGGAGGTATCGAGTTGAAATTAAATCATATACTCAAGTCAGCGGTCCCTTGAAGCTGTGAAAAATCAAACTTCAAAGTTAACGAAAAAAAAGGTACGGCCGTTTATGTCGCAAAAAACATTTATTTCGACACTCTCAAGGGAATCTAAAATTATAGGGTTCCTTCCCGTTGACCTAGAATTCTGAAATTTGGCATGAAGCAAGGTCTCTAGTACAAGTATAGGAAAAAATCTGAAAACTGTTTTGTAGTCACGTCACAAAAAAAAACTTTTTGTGTTCGATTCAAAAATCTTTGTAACTCAATTCGGGAATTGAACTGTTTTCATAGGTACGTTTGTACGGAACTCTCAGTGCGCGAGTCCGACTAGCACATGTCCGGTTTTTTTTTTCTTTAGAAATCTAGTGCACCAGCGGTACTTGTACTTGGTACACACACTAAATGTTTCGGGAATGATAGCTTTGTGCGTACAGTGAAGGAGCGGAATTTCATGATGGATGGCTTCCAACTTAGGGTTCTTTTAAGTCAAGCCTATCCATAGAAAAGAGCTCACCCCTACTTACAAATAAGATACATCGACAAAATATTTTGGAACTATATTGTAGTCTATTCTAAGAACAGTGGTGTCCCTGTATTAACAAACAACCCCGACAAAAATTTTCTACGTCGTGGGATCAAATCCAGGCGGGCGCACATTCTGTGTAATTTATTTCATCACCACTGCTTTCTTAAGGCCCTTCGCCCACGACGACTTTTTGTAGCGATGCTGTTGCGCCTGACATCACATTTTGCTCTTGCAAACTATTACAAGAACAACACAACAACTACAACACACAACAACACACTACAACTTGCTATAGAATAACTTTGGGGAAACCGGAATGTCCTAGAACTAAAATTGTGTCTTTTTTAACCCAAAGGTTGACTGGTAGCTTTAATGCCTTGTTGCATTAAGTCTTCCTATGTGCAAGTACTGTACATGAAGTTTAAATAAATAAATAAAATTTTCAAAGACTTCTACCAAACCCGGACTTGGTCCGCGTAGATGATTTCGGTTGAAATCAACTACGCGCACCCTGCCAGTTAGTCCTCTTCGAATTCAGACCTGGTCCGAATCCGAATAATTTTCCCACCAGCAGGAATTCCGAGTGCTCACAAATAATTTAAAGAACTTTCAAAACGCCTTGCTGACGCTTCAAGTGACCCAATGGCTGGCTTTTACTTCAGACAAAGGATAAGCATTGCCATTCAGCGTGGCAATGCCGCCAGTCTTTTGGGTACATTATCAGTCGACAGCGATATGGAGGAGTTTTTCGACGCCGTACTCTAGATTTCTTTTTTTAGTACTTTAGAGCTTTTATTCTTATTTTGTAAGTTAGTTTTAAACCAGTGGAGTAAAGAAGGCTGGTTAAACTGTTTTCTAGTTAAAAATATATTTTGCTAAATAAAAAACAACATTATTCCTGTGACGTCAGCTCATTACAGTGATAATTGACCGATAACACTACGCTATCTATCCTTGAACGGTTGCCAAAAGTTTGCGTCATTATAGGTAGTATATCTCTTGGTCTCTACGTATCGCCCACAGCGTCTACCTCGGCTTTAGTATGAAACAAGGAAAAAAGGAAATTTATAGTAAACTAATGTTTAATGGGCAATATACATATATTCGATCGTAAGTCGGGGCCGTTACCACTCGCCCACAACTGCTCTTTAAATTGCTAGCTCTTTGAATTGTTGGGCACGGGTTCAAACCCAGCCAGGCGCATTACTTTGTGTAATTTATTTCATCACCACAGCTCTCAAAACGGTGAAGGAAAACATCGTGAGGCAACCGGCATGTCCTAGAACCAAAAACGTTTTACAAAAAAAAACCGACTCAACAAAAAAAAACAAAACGATCAAAATAACTTTAATTTTAGAAGTCGATGTTTCTCGGTATTGTTTGTTTCTTATTTAACACCGACTTCCGACAAACCTACTCCTTTTTTATGAAATTTGTTAAAAAAGGTTCATTATTCTGAAAGGAAGACTCGGCGACAGGTAACGAAGGAACAGGATTAGTTTTTTAGTCGTAGTAGCAAAAGTCTGACACTATCTCTGATCCGCCCAAGAGCGGAGGATGTCATCGGATGATTTACCTACCGAAAAAAAAAATGTGTGTGTAACTCTTTCACTCTTAAACGGCTGAATGAAATTAGGCCCATGGGTAGACATTACCTGCCACGTCCCTTGTCACTTCACTTCTCCGCGGGTAATGTAATTACCATACATTTTGTACTTAGCGTTTGTTGGGAACGCTAACAGAAAAGTTGTTTGTATTTATGCCTGCTGGGGCCAGGGTTGCCAACTATACAGTTAAAAACAGTATTGTACTGTTTTCCACTATATTACAGATACCGGCACGGATCTTGAGCGCTGACTTCTACAGTTCTACTTGCGTAGAAGCACGCAGAAGTGAAATATCGGGTCTCTTTAGTGGTATGAAAAGAGACGCGGGGGCGGGGAGTGCAATCCTTGTACAGTGATTGGCTCGCCAATGTGTACGCTGCGCAAAGGGATCTCAACTCTTTCGCCAAGGGCTCAAGATTCGTGCCGCTATCTGTATACTTTTTACTGTTGAACAAAAGTAAAGTATACAAAATACTGTTTTCAGCATAAAAATGCTTAACACTACACTCGTAAGTGTTAGAATTCGACGCTACCACATTTTTTTTTTACCATATCACAATAATATTTTCAAAACGGATCGAAAAAGCTCCTCAATAATTTTAATTTTACTTATAATTGTGGTGAGGCATTTGAAGTTTTTAATCTATAAATAAAACGCTCAATATTTTACAATCTATGCGGACGCCGAGCGTTTTACCGAAACGGCAAGAAATCATGCGCGAACACGTTCGTTCATTGGGGTTTGAGTAGACTCTCCACTACGTAATAACCTTCAATAAAGTTCCAAAGTCATCCGTTACTTAGCTATCGACCGAAACAGTTTGGGGTGTTAAATGGATCAGCCGGATCAAACTTGTTTTATCTACCGCCAATCTATCCATTTGTTTTGATCATTTGATGGGATTACCAGCACGCGCCACTTTGGGCCTATTGTTTGTCTTTCATATAGGGTTCGCAGGTCATAAAATCGGAAAATTTAAGAGACCACCATGTCTGATGATCTGCTAAGTGTTCCAGTGGTAGCAGTGCTGCCACGAGCTTTTAACGACCTAAACTGAACTGTTCGAACGAATGGAGCTATATACAACATATATTTTTAGTATATATGCGAACCTGAATATTGTTTTTTCGGAGTCAGTAACTGAATCGATTCCAATCATTTTTACATTATGTCATATTTTTTCTCAAAATATTTAAAAAACAAAAACACAAGTTGGATACCACCGACTCGAAGTACAGCACAGGTAACTGCAGATCATAGCGGGCATTAAGTGCCAGCGCACAGCTGGGTGCGAGACCAAAACATCCCCTCAGTCGATCCCCGGGGCCCTGGAACAATGGCAAAGAAGGAACAGGAGTGGGTTTTTAGGGAGTCAGTAAAAGTCTGACACTATCTCTCGCTCCGCCCAAGGACGGGGGATGTCATTAGATGATTTTCCTACCCGACAAAAAAATAAAAGTCCTACTTAAAGTATATTTTCGAGATGGACTGCAGACCGCAACCTGCAAGCGATGCTACTTGTTTCTATTGAATCTCTTGAAAATGGTTCCGAGTGTGGCGACACTGCGGCCTGCAGCCGCAGCGCGCAGCCTTTGCCCGCGTCTCGAAACGACCGCAGACTGCAACACAAGTGGTGTCGCGAACTGCAGACTTTTTCGGAAGAGAAATTAATTAACTTTGTTGCTGGTCATCCACACAAGTCGCTATCATCTTCCTCTTCCAACAAAAGTAAAGTATCGATAGCATTGTTGGATATTCTGTCTCGCTCGAAGGTACTGGAATGACTGAAGCATGGTTCTATGCATTGAGCAGCCGCAACATGTTGCTGCTCTTGGAATAAAAGCAACTGCGGCCGCATGCAGCACTGTGGTCAACCGCAACCGCTTGAGGCAGTATCGCCTACGGTTGCAGTCTGCAGTCCGTCTTGGAATTGTACCTTTAAGAAAAAAAAGACTCGTTATTCATACAACTACTGATCGATTAGAATTGTTATTAACATATTGTTATAAATATGTTTTTAACTAGGTAATGAAAAATTACATTCTGCAAAAAGCGCAAATGGTCTTTACGATTTTCGTCCGATTGTGCGTCTGTCTGTCTGTCAAGACTTTATCTCGGGAACGCGTGGAGGTATGCGGTGCCTTAAAGTTGTAAAAAAAAATTGCCATTCGAAAAAATCTTCGTAACTCAATTCAGGAATTGAACTGTTCTCACAGGTTGTGTTGAACGGAACCGTCAGTGCGCGGGTCCGACTCGCAGTTGCCCGGTTTTTTTTTAATGAACAATATTGTCTGTAAATTCATTCTTCTATGTAATAGTGTCTAGTTAGTTTTCTTTATTAGTGAAGAAAAGTAACTGGTAAAATGTATCGACTTAACACTTAAGTGCTTTGGCTGGATACACCTACAAAAAGCCGAAGGACACCTCGCTTTTGACAACCCTATGTCTACATTTATGCCTTTCATAATGATTAAAGGTCATATTATAGTAACTTCATTTTATAGTAATTTAGGTACAATATTATATGACACGTGCGTGCTATGATTGGTTGCTTTATTTACCGTTTAATGTTAATTATATTATGCTGATTATAGGACTGTTATGTGGAAAGATTAAGATTATGCATACCTTTCTGAAATTGCACATTGAGTACTCATGAAAACAGCTTTTTTTATGTGGTATATCATCAAATGTGAATGATTTTTATTCACACTTTTTTTTAAGTTTAGTATCATTTTATGTTTATTTTCTTTTATTATTTTAAGATAACGGAACACAGACTAAGGTTTGTGTTTCGCGAGTGTGAACATAGCATTACAGGCCCTATCAGAATACCAGCGCTGCGTTTTCTTTTTTGCTGAGGTTTGAGCCTTTCTGGCCTACAGGTTTTTTATTTTTTTAAATGTTATAATTGTTTTTATGTTACTTTATGTTAGACTTGTTGACAAGTCTTTCTCTTAAATGACTCCTCACTCTACCAGCTCTGAATCCACCTGTACTTCTTCGGTAATTCTTTCGATTAATCCTGCAGCCTTTGGTTGGAGTATAGTATAATGTTTGCTAAGGCTTTAAACAACTTTTAAGACTGTTATTCTTACAATAGGATCGAGATCGGTCAACATTTGGCAAAGGTATCGCTGAACAAGATAAAAAATGCAGTCGAATCAAGAACCTTCTTTTTTTTACAGTCGTCGTTTAAAAACTAAGACCTAAGACGCAAGAGTTTTCATTGTAATATTTCGATATAATGCTGATTTTTACCCTATTGACCTAAAAGAAGTATAATGTTTGTAAACAAGTGTACAAATAATTGTTATTTTTGAGACTCGGGATAAGTCCGGGGAGTGTGGGATTTTTATCTTACTAAAACCACCACGGCGGTCACCATCAGCACATAGAAGAGACCCCGTTAACTCTCAAAAGTCTATTCCAGAAACCCCTCTGTACAACGCCTGTAAGGCACATCCTGATGGTGACCAACGAGGCGGTTTTAGTAAGGTAAAAATCCCACACTCCCCGACTTATCCCCAAAGTCCGGGCTTTTTTTTAAAGGTTTCCCCTCAAAACAAAAATAAAATATATACTTTTAAATTATATATTCAATATTCATCGTTTCCCGTAGCATGCAATGAAGATTACGTGCATCAAGGGTAGAACCCCTTTCCCCTTAAAAAATAAAGATATGAATTTACATGCGACTTATTTTTAACCGACTTCAAAAATAAGGAGGTTCAATGTTCGGCTAAATGTTTTTTTTTTGTTCACCAATATCTCAATTGTGGACAGATTTTGAAAATTATTTTTTTAATTGAAAGGTTATGCTTCCAAGTTGGTCCCATAGGAATATTGTTATGATCTTATCATGAACTTCGAAGATATGGAACAGAAATCCTCATAGGATCACTGTAAGAACTGTCGTAACAAGTAAAATCACTTTGTACGTAAAGTCGATGACTGACTGAAAGAAAAGGGGAGGGGATATATCGAACTGATCTGATGATAAAGCCATAAGGTAAATTAATGTAATCTAACCGTGTTTGGGATTATTAGAATTGTTATGAGATGCGCTCTGGCTATAATGTATTTAAGTTTGGCTGAGGGGTAGTTTTAATTAGTGGTACCATAACAAAAAAGTGTAAAATATTTTTTTTTATAGAAAATTACAACCATACAACAATTCAATGTAAAAAAAAACTAAAAGTGCAAAATAACTTTAATTTTGGAAGTAGGTGTTAAATAACGAAGAGACAAAACTATTATAGAAATACCGACTTTCGATTTTATGTAGGTACTACTTTATATATCCCACACACGGCTTCAGCCAGCGGCTTCGGCCGCGTGATTGTTGGTTATTGCGGACGCGCAGTCGAAGTCACAGACGGACAAAAAGTACCCTATGTCTATCCTTGATGTTCAAGCTTCCTCCTTACCATATTTCAGCAAAATTGGTTCAGTAGTATAACCGTAAAAACGTAACAGACTGACAGACAGAGTTACGTCCTCAATCATGATATTATAGCGACATCTATGGCGTCACATAAAAACTAATCCGCAATCAAAGTTTTCCGCGCGATTAGAACATATAAAAAAGCCCAAAATCATCTATCGGGCAGTTGCCCACCAGACATAACACCTGTCTGGTCGGAGGATCCTACCTTGTCAACGGAGGTTTGCGGGACTTTACACTCTGTTCCGCATACCTCTAAAGTATAATCTCCAAACTTCGTACCGCTTAACAGTTAATGAATGTAGTAAGTATATCTTTTGATATAGTCAACCGATTGCGATGAAACAAGGCTCAAGTAATATACCAAGTTGCACACAATTTTAATGTAAATATAAAAGTCATCTACATCGATTTCATACATTTTACGTGATGCGCGCACAACTAAAAACTTGTACAGATTTATTATATGTATAGATTATGGCTGAATAAGCAACAACACTGCCTAATTCGAACAAACAAGACATTATAAAAAAAACATTAAATAAAATGTACAGTTAGCATGTCAAATGATCAAGAAATTGAAACTTGTATAACAAACAGAGCACGCTAATCTAACATGCAAAAAAAGAAACTAAAATTCGTGACATTGGTAATAGGGGTCTGTACCAGGTACGGTTTACAAAATCACTGTAGTATTAATAGGTTTATAACGAGTAATTTATTGTCAAGGTTAAAGTATGCACGAAGATCTTTGGCTTTGTTTTGCTGACGTTACTCTGTTAATGCAGGGTACTTGTCATGGCATGGCATGTCGTAAACATGGTGATTGTTATTGGGGACTTGCTTACGTGTTCATCGATGGGAAAACTATTTGACAAGCTGTTATGACCATAAAGTAGTAATAGTGATTTATGGGTTGTCAGTAAGTACTATCACCAAACGTATTTCTCCTGTTATACAACATTGCTGTGTTCCGGTTTAAAGAGCATGAGTTTGTGGTGTTTCCGAACGTCACAGTTATTTCGAGATGGCAATATTGCTGTAAATATACGGGGCGTACTAACTATTTCCATGCATTAGTTCCATAGGTCATGGAATACGTGTATATGTCGTGGCCCAGATCTTAGAAATTGATCACTTCATGAAATGGCCAAGCAGAATTGGTCAGATCGTTTTAAACGTTAAAGTTTGATGATATTTCAATCTTCGTTTGGCCTACTTTCTTTAGACCTTTTATTATAAAAAAAAAACGTGTTGCGCCGACCCCAAATAAGATGGGACAAGGGCAGGAAGATGATGATTATCATCATTGAAATCCTACATCAAAATTATGGCAGTTTTAGTTTATCCATATCATGAAGTGATCAATTCTAAGATCTGGCCACGACATATATATAGCTAATCCAGTCAATTAAATAGTTAGTAGCCTTTCCTTTTGGCAGTGATGTTGACGGTTTGAAGAATTGGGAGTTGATAGGACAGCAATCATAGCAACGGATCTTTAATACTTCTGATATTATCATTGAATGGGTATGATGAATAATAATTGGCCAGGCGAATCTGATAATGTTAATGTCAAATGATGAATGGCATTCTTAATTTTAATTGGAAGCGTTTTTCTATTGTTATGATTTCCAAGGTGTTTCGTAACAATACTTATTCTTTACCTAATGTTGTCGAGTTGAAATTGAACCTCCTTACGGACCAATTTCCTCTCCACGGCTGGACTTTTCTCTTATCCAGTGGACTTCCCGCGGCCCTACCTAAGTGATTGGTTAACCTAGTGGGGGATGCTTTCCAATAATACATACGAAGCTTAGATTTGTCTTTGATATCTTTAGCGACTTCAAAGGCAATATAAGTGGGTCTGAGAAGGACATATTTACCGCAAGTCTGACAAGCTGTGGGCCCAACACAGAATTGGTGCCCTGGCACAGCGATACGCGGCAGACCACGAAGGAGATGCTGGAACGACCTTTGTATGTTTTCCTTAAGAATTGGAATTAAAAAGCGAAAAATCGTGATTGTTGAAAGAAATGGAGGGAGGATTTTGCCCAGCAATGGGACAATTCTTCTTAGTCGTGCACTCTTGACAGAGTGGTTGTGGTCATGTCACGGTTGAATTATACCACCGCTTCTCTCGTGATGCGATGCGCCATGCAGCTCTGTGTTGGGCGGCTTGGGAGTTGTCATTGATGCTAGAGTGTGTCACAGATTTGATGAAGTCCTTCCGCCATGTTGGAGAACGCCCACGGGATCTTTTGCCCTCGACTTTCCCTTGCACCACCTGTAGTGGTAGTATACCTAAGTACTTTTAAGACTATTGTAATCGCATATATAATGATATGTTATCCCAACCCAATAAACGAACAGTACAATTCAATCATTCGATTCATTTCTATCCTATCGCCAATCCTTACATGGAGTCATGTCGAGGTCGGTCGGTGAAATCGTTCCATTGCGTCCTCGGTATGGGTGATATGCCCGAAGAACTTGAGGATTGGTATTTGCACAGACGACGATAATTTCTCTTTGAAGTTGAGTTCTTTCAGGATCCAAACATTGTTTCGGGACAATACGGGATGGTAATAATAATAATATTTTCCGGAATCAAATGTTTATCTGGTATCTACTGTCTCCAAATATGGCAATTCTTCGTATTTTAAGAGTGTGAGCGGGAATTACAAGACTTTATTCCACCATCACCTTCCTACCATCGGACAAACCGACGTACGGAAATTTAGTGACAATGTCCACTCTGTTAACACCTCTACGGGTCGGTCTAAGCGTTTCACCTTGTCGTTTACACATCCAAGGGCAAATGGCCTGCTGCAGTCTTCCCGTTCAATCATAATTTGGGTGTCTTCATGGCTAGAGTGAATAGGCTCTTAATAAACTAGTGCGCCTCACCATCAACGATTGCATCGCTGCTTACTATCAGGTGGGATCGCAGTCAAGCACTAGTTTATATCAATTTAAAAAAAAATGTTTTTGCACTGAATAATTCATTATATTAAGAAATGTCCTTATAAATTGGTCTAACATGCCCTATATTGTTTACAGGAAACGGCGTGGTGATCCACCTGCCCGGCCTGTTCGAAGAGCTGAAGAAGAACGAGCTGAAAGGCATGAAGGGCTGGCAGGACAGACTCATCATATCAGACAGAGCGCATCTCGTCTTCGATATGCATCAACAGGTAAATGGTCACTCCTACTAGCGTAACATTTTAAAACTGGATCTTAACATGACGTGTTCGCTTTAAGGAGATGTCAGCAAACCGTAGGGGCCCAGCAGGTCGAAGCCTATTGGGGCCAAGGGTCTGCTTCTGAAAGGAAGACTCGGCCCTGGTATGAAAGGTAACGAAGGAACAGGAGTAGGTTTTTAGTCAGTAAAAGTCCGACACACCCGATGTGTTAAAATGTCAAGCGTTCAAGCGAGAAAAAGGGATGGAGCTATACATCCTATATAGCTCCCTTTGACTGTTTTAAGCTACTTTATTCCTGAGTAACAAAGGCTATATTTTAAGTAAGGGGCGAAGGCGCAAAATCTAGTATTTAATAATCTCAAGTTCAAATCTAGGCTAAAAGCCACAACCACGCAAACACATTACATTGTACAGGTTCTCATAATTGAGCTTTATAAAGACTAATTGTAGTGTACGAGTATGTATCACGCAGGATATTCACATTATGCGTCATACAATTCTAGATCATTCCAGCCCTTAGCCGTTATAATATATAACTCGGGGAATTCCGTAGAAGTATGCAATATGATTTGAACAATGCCGTTTTTTTTTTGGTGTTTTTGATTTGGACACTAAGTCCTTTAAGCTAGTATATATATTAGTATTCATCTTGTTTTCCATATGAATACTATGCTTATATAATGCTTTTGCCTTTTGCTAAACTTCGCTGAGGTAGTCAATATCATCATCATCATTTCAGCCGAAAGACGTCCACTGCTGGACATAGGCCTCCCCCAAGTGCCGCCACAATGGACGGTCCTGTGCGTCTCGCATCCATCGTACTCCCGCAACCGTTACCAGGTCATCGGTACACTTTGTAGGAGGCCTTCCAACGCTACGACTTCCTGTACGTCGTCGCCATTCCAGAACCTTTCGGCCCCAACGGCCATCCGTTCTGCGAGCAATGTGCCCTGCCCATTGCCACTTAAGTTTGGTGATTCTTCGTGCTATGTCGGTGACCTTGACACTCAATATACTTCAATAAAATTCTTAGCTTCATTTCACCGAAATCGCGCCTGTTTCAATGATTCCACATATTTTCCAGTTGTACAGACAATTGAGATACCAAACTACTCAAATTTTACGTCACATTATCCACTAGGAATCAATTTTCGCAAAGTTGAAACAGCCATTGAACTATACTGGACAAAATCCCGCCAAAAACTCCAATAATGGCGTTCCTGTATCTGTCGTAGCCAGATCATAGAAATTGATCACTTCATGAAATGGTCAACTAAAACTGGCCAGATCATTTTAAACGTTCAAAGTTTGATGATATGTCAATTCACGTTTGTACTATTTTCTTTAGACTTTTTATTATAATAGAAATACTACATCAATGATAAGGCCAAACGAGGATCGACATATCATCAAATGCTAACATTTAAATGATCTGGCCAGTTTTAGTTGGCCACGACGTACATATGGTACTAACAACAGAAGTGAATAAGCTAAAGACCGCTGAAAACTAGAATTGCTAGAAATCGCTCGCTGGCACAGTCTTTGCTACTAGGTTATCCTGCAACGCATAATCAATGGCAATGCTGACCATTCAATGTGTTCTTCACGGTGCAATGGAACGCTTGCAAATACTTCGGTCATAGTGTTTATTGCGTTAGAGATTTATTTTTTGTTGAGTTGAGATATTATCAAATAAATATCTTTTCCAGTTCTGGGTGGAGCAAGGAGGAAGTGTCCGACTTACTGACTAAAACATGGCAGTGAAAGTCTGACACTTCCACATAAAGGCAGAGCTACTCAAGGAACACAGATGGCTGTTTTCCTTCAATAGCCCTTGGCAATCTAAGGCCGCTGTAATGTTTTCGGATAATCTTGCACCCTTATCGCGTTAGGGGTGTTCGCTTGTCCGATGGGTGGCCTTATGGGTATAGCACGCTCAGAGGATGGAGTCTGCGTTGCCGTGCCGCCGCCGCCGACACCGCCCGCACCCGCTGACATCGTGACCGTGGCCGATCTCCGTTCCGTTAGCGTTCGTTCCTTCATTCCCTTAGGCCCGGCGCCCATTATCGGCATCGGCAAGCAAAAGGATCTTTCAGCATCCTTACATACATGCCAAGGCATAGTTTTCAAAACCACGCTCTTGGATGTAAGAATGCCGAATGATTATTTTAGGGATGCCGAAGGATCCGTTTAGGGATGCTGAAGGATCCTTTTCCTTGCCGATGCCGATAATGGGCGCCGGGCCTTAGTCGCCCGGTAGCGCATAAATACATACAGGAACGCCATTGTTCTAACACATTGTTTATTTATGTATGTAGAATTCCCCGAGTAATAAATACTCTCATGAATTCCCCGAGTAATATACACCCATTATCATACTGCATATTTGTGCGATGTAAAACAACGGGGACTGATTCATAGTAATGTCAACATTAACTTTGTAAATGTTTTCTTTGAAATCTTATTTTGTTTACCCTTGAGTGAATGTTCTCTGTTATAAGGAATCGTTATTTTTAATGTAACATTAAGTGCTTAGGCAGAACACGACTATTGTAATATTTGTAGGTTTTAACCATTATTGTTGGAATGTAAGAAAATTATATTTATAAACGGCCAACAAAAAACGTCAAACAATGACAATGTTGACGTATTTAAGTTTCTTTAATTATAATTGTTACTTCTTCATCGTCTTCATCGTTCTTTATCCGTCATACCCAGTCTGGAAAATTCTTTTCTATGACAGATATAACCAAACAGGATTCATGTACTAGTTACCTATAAAGATTAAACTATTGTACCAACACCAAAACAGTAGGTACCTAGATTACGTAAACCTAAATATATGGGTATAATGGCGGTCTTATCGATATCTAGCAGGCAACCGTTAGATGGACTTAAAATACGGCAAAACAGTAGGGCCGAACCCTACTAGGACCATGGGTTTTCATCCGAAAGTGAAACCCGTGATCCTGGATCGCATGGTGGATCCCTGGTGGGATCACAGTCAAGCACTAGTTTATATTTTAGAGGTATCCGGAACAGAGAGTAAAGACCCGCAAACCTCCGTTGAAAAGGGAGGATCCTTCGACCAGACGGTGTTATGTCTGGTGGGCTGCCCGATAGATGATTTCGAGCTGTCCTATATGTTCTAATCGCGCGGAGAACTTTGATTGCGCGATGCAGGATTACTTCTTATAGATGTCGCTATAATATCATTAAAAAAAAAACTGGGCATGTGGGAGTCGTACTCGCGCACTGAGTGTTCCATACAAACTTACCTATGAAAACAGTTCAATTCCCGAATTCAATTACGAAGATTTTTCCGAATCGCAAAAATAATTCTACAAATTTACAGTTTTCAGTTTTTTTTCCTATACTTGTGCTATAAGACCTTGCTTTATGCCAAATTTTAGGATTCTAGGGCAACGGGAAGTACCTACCCTATGAATTTTGATTCCCGTGAGTGTCGAAATACACGTTTTTTGCGACATATCTTTTTTTTCGTTAACTCAGAAGTTTGATTTTTTCACAGCTTCAAGAGACCGTAGACCTAAATTATATGGTTTTAAATTCAACTCGATATATCAACGCATTCCCGAGATAAAGGGTCTTGAAAGACAGACAGACGGACAACAAAGTGATCCTATAAGGCTTCCGTTTTTTTCCTTTTGAGGTACGGAATCGTAAAAAGATGGACTTAAGATTGATCAACGCGCTACTAACGCGTTACAGCATCGCGACTGTATCGATGCGAACGCACTATAGTGCTGGATTTCTAACGCCCAGCAAATGCTGAGGTGGTCACCCTTTCGGTGCGGGTGCGCTTGGCGCACTTTGTACTTTTGTTCTTTTTTACTCTGTTTATAACCGTTGTTCTGTGTCTGTCCCGAATAAAAGTATTTCTATTCTATTCTACAGCATCGGTACAAAAATACGCCGTCGGCGAGGGGCCTTAATCACTGAAAATGCAAACGCGTGACGGGTGACGCAAGCGCATAAAATTGCGCGAGAATACTGTGACGTCAGCGGCGCGGTGGTCAAGGGGGGAGAGACGATGCATATCGCTAGTTGAAGATATGATAAATAATATTTGCGTATAGTTGAGTACAGGGCAAAGGCCTTTTGTCGTAATGGAGAAGGAAATACATTTGTAAGGCTATGTTTAGAAGGCACAATTTTGATATCCTGGTATTTACTTAAAACCGATCAGATGAGCGCGCGTCGAGCGTCAATGCGGCGCGTTTTTGTGTGCTTAGCATTTTAGCCTTATTGTCCTTGCTGAAGGCGTTTTACCGTGAAGAATTATGGTCAGGTTACCAGATACCAGCTTGTACCAACTTGAACTCGCAAGTAGATAGACAACAATGTTTAGTTGAAAAGTGAAAAATAGAAAACATCGAAATACTCCTTTATCATCATCATTTCAGCCGAAAGACGTCCACTCACACGACTAGGCCGAAAGCTGTGTTACACGGGCGCCCGCGCGGTCACATACAAAAGTGCTCCGTCCCGGTGGTGGCGCGTGCACCCGTCGCGGGCAGCCGCGCCTCGCGCCCGTTTTGCTACGTGATAGCATATTAAAGTTCTCCATCGACACGACTACATGCACACCGTTAAAGTTGAAATAGCAACACTGCGCAGAATAATCCGGTTTTCGCAACGGGGACCGCCGCACACGATAGACGCGTGTTGTCGCGCGACGGGCGTACGTGCGTGCGCCCGCGCGGGCTCTCGTTCAACGCAGCGTTGGCCCTTAGGCCTCCCTCAAGCATCGCCACTATGACCGGTCCCGTGCGTCTTGCGTACATCCTAAGGTTGTCTGGTAGATATCACTGTCAGCGATAAGACCGCAGTGTTACTGTTTTAGTGTACAAAAAAGTTTATTTTATTTTCGCGTCCCTCGCCAGGCCATCAAAAAACCTATCCTCAATAGTAACAAAATTCCCAAAGTAAGTAATACCATTAAAAACCACTCCCACATAGATTATCGTTATCATAACATGATCTAACAACATATGCAAGTCATACCCTACGATGTTATGACGTCACAAACTCATCTGTCGAACATTAAAGTACAATTTATCTAAACACGTGCTCGAACCGCCGTTTTATACGCCTATATCCTATGTGATACGGTCTTGATAATGAGCTAGTCGAGTAGGCTTGTGGACACGGTAGTTAGCTATTATAAAAGTTATTAAGTCGTATTAAACTATGGTAATCTGTGATAGCATAATAGCATAAGCATAATTTAATGTTCCCACTTCTGGGACTCAGCCTCCTCTCTAGAAGAGGGAATGGGGCGTAATCCACCACGCGAGCCCAGTGCGGATTGGTGAATGTCACATGTCGAATTTTTGGTTCTAGGACATGCCGGTTTCCTCACGATGTTTTCCTTCACCGTTTTGAGAGCAGTGGTGATGAAATAAATTACACAAAGTAATCCGCCTGGCTGGGTTTGAACCCGCGACCTACAACTCGTAAGTCGGGGCCGTTACCACTCGGCCACCACTGCTCTTACCTGTGACAGAAAACCACAAAAACATTAAAACTAGTACTTTTATATCTCTTTAGTCTACTGGGAGAAATTTCTTTTGAAATAAACAGTAGTTTTGTACTAAAGTGTAAAAAGTATTAAGGGGTGACCAGACGGTTGCAAACCAACGTCCCAAACAAGGTGATCTTGCTAGTTTCAGTTCGTGTAGACAGCAATTGTAATCCATGGCCTTGGTTGGGAGAGGCGTTTTCCCAACCACCGAACGTGTTGGCGCGTGGTTTACATCCATGTAGCCGTAATACAAACCAAACACACAAACCAAGGTAACCTTGGTTAGAACGCTAGTTTTCAACCGTCTGGTCACCCTTTTAGCATTTTTCTTTCTGGGTGTATCTAAGCAGGGTCTTAGACATCGACGCACAAACGAATACCATGGATCCATTCCATGACTCTGGACCCTCCGGTGGTGGAATTTTTGTCGGTTTTTTCCTATTTTTTTTTTTATATTCTTTACGTTTTTTTTCATTTAAACTGTATAAAATCGTTATTCTAACAAATTTGTAAAAAAAAATTGAATAAATGAATTAGGACCTTTATTCACAGGGGCGGAGCCGCGGGCTACTATTCATAAATAAAATTTACCACCACCACCACAACTACCTGGTTTTTTTCCACTATATTTTTTGTCTTTTTAAACCAATACAGCGGATTCGATTAAAATTTTAAAAAAATGAGGTATTTGAGTGAGAAAAAAACCATAAAATCGGACAAACTGTGTTTTAGTTTTAATGAGACAAAATAACAGCAATTGATTTTTATGTAGGTATTATTAGTAGATATTTAAATAAATCACAAGACTTTAAAGCTAGAACTACATTAGACCGATGCACTCTTGTAACACTCCTGATTTGTACGTATAACGACGTTGCGTGGCGTCTACAAGTCTAGTTTCCATATAAAATGTATGGAGACCGACGCGCCCAAATCGGCGTGTTTGGCACACGTGTGCGCAGTGTAGTTTTAGCTTAAATCTTGGAAATCACCAGCAATCACAATTGACCTTCGTACGGTCAAAGTCACGGACAGACATTAAAACCAACTACGTTTACAACATAACATTTAGTATGGTAACGGCTGTGTGTCAGATATTATTATAAATCGATTGCTATAAATAAACTAACTGACCTAACCTCTGTAACCCAATTGGGACAGTCGATATCCTGATATTGGCTTGTCAGACTATCGGACAATGAGTAATTGTTATAATTAAATAGCCGTAGGTATCTTATACAGGCTTGTCCTACTTTCTAGCGTCTGGACATAAGTGTATATGGGGGGGGGGGAGGAAGTGAGGGGACGTGCCTATTAGAGCCAATCTAGCGCCCATCTCAATTCTATGATGGACGCCAAAATACGTATTACTTCACATAAAAATCAGGCAGGTCAGGAGGTAGCCCTTGAAAAGTAACCCAAGAAGATACTTTAATGCTTCTGGATTACCTTATTATAGGTTTTACTACTAAGCCGGTATTTTAGCGCGAGGTATAGCGTGTGCTGTCATTTATTTTTTAGTTTGTAATAATCAAATAACCTCTCTCGCCTGGGTGGATCGAGAGGAAGGGTCAGACTTTTAGTGATCAAAACCCATCTATGTTCCTACGATAGCCCTTTGCGTTCCAGGATCGCGGTAACTCTTTAGAACGATTCCACAGGCTTGGCAGGCCTCAGGCTTAGGTTGCTAAAAATTACTTACAATCCATTCAATAAAGTATTTAAACTTTCTTTAAATACTTGCATCTTTATTATCTGAGCGTATGTTGTATCACGGTGGCCGAGTGGTAACGTCTCCGACTTACGAGTTGTAGGTCGCGGGTTCAAACCTAACCAGGCGATTTACTTTGTGTAATTTATTTCATCACCTCTGCTCTCAAAACGGTGAAGGATAACATCGTGAGGAAACCTGCCAAGTCCTAGAACCAAAACTTCGAAGACATGTGACATTCACCAAACCAGCACTGGTGGATTACGGCCCGTTCCCTCTCCTAGAGAGCAGGCCTGAGCCCCAGCAGTGGGAACATTAAAAGGCTGATTATGGCATGCTTATGTTGTATCACTCCTAGATACAGACCTTCCTCCACTCCTTCCATTTGTTTTAAGCGTGTGACGAGTCTAACTATTCACTTCAATGTTATTTCAGGTGGATGGTCTTCAAGAGGCTGAGAAGGGAAAGAACTCGCTGGGTACCACAAAGAAGGGCATCGGCCCGACCTACTCCTCGAAGGCTACCCGCAACGGACTGCGGATAGGAGACCTACTCGGGGACTTCGCTATGTTTGAGGAGAAGTAAGTACCTTCGTTTATAGGCCAGCTAGATTGCAGTGCTTGATAACGTCAGTTCTTAGGTCGGCAACCATGTATGTGTGTATGTCGGGATGGTGTCTGCAACGCGTCCAAAGCGCGTATATTGCGTACGGGTGGGTCAAGTGTATTATTCGGTCCACCCCAGTCCTTCAAGGCAGGACAGCAGCGCAGTGGTGTTATTGACCGTTTCGCAGAAGGTTCGCAGAATGTACCAGGGCTTCCAAAGTACTTGGCCCTGTACCCAGCGTTCACTAGGCAGCTTAGAAACAGATGACCTTTCGTCCCTCTCTATACAGGATCTGCCGAGTTGGCTATCTTTAACTCCTAAAACGTGTGACCATAAGGACTAGTTTACACTGACACCTCCACACCTTGGATCACACGTTGAAGTCGTTGATCTTTATCGGTCCTTATGGGTCGTCAGAAACTTGGGGGTCTGCCAATCAGTATTACCAAAAGATATCACGTGTCCCAGTTCTTGGGTTATGGAAGTCAGCTAGGCAGTATTTCCATATTACTTACTGATTGCTGCTTAAACGTGGTTGCTCATAATGGGCTTCATCAAAAGGGTTAAAGTCGTGGAGGAGGAAGGCTCAAAGGGCAATGCAGAGGGCAGTGCTCAGTTTCTTTGCATGATCGAATCTGGCCCAAGGTTGCCGACAGCCCGAAGAATCGTCAAACTTAAATGGCTGTGAGCTGGGCTTATTGCTCGCAGAACGGATGGTCGATGGAGCCGAAAAGTTCTGGAGTGGCGACCGCGTACCAGAAGATGCAACGATGGAAGGTCTCCTATAAGGTGGACTAATCCGATGGATACGAGACGCACTTGACCGGTCGTTGTGGCGACATTTGGGGGAGGCCTAAGTACAGCAGTGGACGTCTTTCTGCTGCTGTGACGATGATCATGATGTAGCTACATGCAGTTTAGGCTAGAAACCGACTCATGATCGTCAGACGATGATCGATCTTTTGGTATTTACAAAATGATCTCGCTAGCAGTTCAGACAGCAACGTTTGCACAAGTATAAATAAAATTGATTGTGCATACTGTGAATTATTGGTACAACAAAATATGTACCCAGCGTTACCAAGTGGTTTACACTTGCGTTACACGATGATTTAAATGTGATCACGCTAAAAAAGCAAGCTTAAGATGGCAGTAGTAGGTACAGAACATAATGCAGCATTTGTACCCATTCACCAGAGTGGGTTCAGGTCAGTGCGCTGAGTGTAATTGGTTTTTATGGTGCGTTTACACGTGGTCCCAGCCTCAGCCAAACGCCATTGTTTAAACGGGGTTTCCCCGTTTACACAATGGGTAGGGATGGCGGTTGGCTGAGACCGGGCCCACGTGTAAACGGGGCATTACGTCAATGCGATCGAAACGTTTACCGCATTTGGTTTTGATTGGTTAAGAGCTAGGAGCGGGCCAATCGGAGGGCCGAACGTCTTAAACGTGCCGATCGCGTTAACGTAAAAACACTCGCATTAGCCACTCAGGTTTATTACCGTTAATTAAATACGGAAACTATGCATTTAACATTTCTGTAAACAGCATAAACATGATATTTTAATCTGAATGGGTTTAAAACGCGCATAATTAAAAACAAAGGTTGACTGGTAGAGAATGCCTTGTTGCATTAAGTCCGCCTATGTACCACTACTGTACATGAAGTTTAAAAAAATAAATAATTTATTTCGTACAAGTTTTTTTATCATACTAGTAACCCACCTTGGCTTCACAAGGGAGAAAATTATATACATACACACAGTCACATGACACTTTGACAGCACAGTGTCGTGGGTTCGATTCCTGCACGTAATAAATATTTGGATATACTACAGATAGGTGTTCCGGGTCTGGGTGTCTTGTGTATGTGAGTCTGTACATGTTTGTAAACGCCTCACGATACAGGAAGTGTATAGCTAGTGTGGGGCTTTTTTTTTAAATGTAAACCTTCCACCACCTATTGCTTTTTCTATTAGTGAAAACCGCATCAAAATCTGATGCGAGGTTTCGTAGGTTTTGTTAGCGGACAAACAGAAAAACCCCAAGGTTTTTCTGTTTGTCCGCTAACAGCTCCTACGAAACAAAACATAGTGTAAAACCAATTTTACACTATGTGTGTAAAGATACTAAATACGCATTCTTGTGCAAATCGCATACGATTGATTGCATCTCCGCTTACCATCAGGTGGGATCGCAGTCAAGCACTGGTTTATAAGAATTAAAAAAAAAACACACACAACTTCTTACATTATGAAGTACTAAATAAATAGTTTCTTGTCATAAAGATCTTTTCTTTACTTGAGTAAGCTTTTAAACTTATCAACTAATAAACTCACAAGACATCTCACACTCGAGTTTAATTCGATTGTATGGAATCCACACGGACAAAGTACATTATTCTATTAGAACGGGTACAGCGTAAGTTCTGTCAGTACCTTTACATGAAAATGTATGGGTATCCCTACTTGTATCCCCCTCTGTTCGTCTCAGGAATGGTGGGTATTGACACCCTCGAGCTGAGACGTAAATGTGCGCTAGTTGTGCATTATTTTTTGCTGTTTAATGGTAAAATCGACAAACCCTGCGGCTCTGTCGCGCTGTGGTTTATCCGCGCCGCCTCAATACACGCGACTGCGCTGGTGCCCTCTGCTAGCGACTCCCAAGGTTCGAACTCGTACTGCACAGTATGCGGCAACAAATCAGGCGGTGTCATTGCAGCATCCGGTTGTAGACTTGTTCCACTCTAGTGTGCGATTGTTTTTGGGAGATGCAGAGAATGTTTTGGCGGTTGATTTGATTTTTTATCTATATTATATTGTAAATTAATTACTATTTTGTTTTCTTCTTTTATTATGAATTTTTTAGGATTTGTACCGATAATGATAATAATAATGATTTTTATTAATTGTGTTATTTTTCTAAATATTATATTGTAATATAATAATGACTCTCTGCACTTGTTGGTTTCGCCTGTAAGTGCAGAAAGTACCTGTCATAAATATATAAATAAGACATTAATCAAAGTAATCGATCAAAATGTTTGTATAATTTATGTATTAAATCCCTTATCTTCGATTATATTACTTCAATCAATCTCTCATCACTTTATAAAATGAAATTATTATGATCCTATTTTTAGACTACTTACAGGTGCAGTTTATACATACTATCACTGGGTAATTGCAGAATCCGTTACTTCACGAAAATCTCGTGAAATTATAACCTTTTTTCTCGGTAGATACATAAGACACTTATAGATTACAAAGTGCCAAATACCAGTGGCTTCTAAATAATAAAATATCGGTTAACGTGAATACAAAGTCGAAGTCGAAGCCAGAGCCAGCTATGTCATTCCTTGGAGTGCAAACTCACTGCTGGGCTTAGCCTCCCTCATATCTTTCCAAACATTCTTGAATATCTTTCTAAGCTTTTTAAAATCATTTTTCCAGGTTCCGCACACTAGCAGCTAACTACAAGCGCATGTTCCCCTCGCTCGAGGTAGACATTGAAGGCGAGCTGGGCCGCTACCAAGAATACGCAGCGAAGATCAGGCCCATGGTCAGGGACACCGTGTCCTATCTACACAAGGCTATCGGCGAGGGGAAGAAGGTGTTGGTTGAGGGCGCTAATGCTGCTATGTTGGATATTGATTTCGGTTAGTATAGATATTCTTAACTATTTATTTATATTTTATTTATTTATTTACAAACATTTGTACAACGTTACAGAAGATGTCCAAGGTACAGTAGAAACTTACAAACTAACAAAATACGTTTAATAAAAACAATAATAACCTGATAACAAATCCATACACATTGAAGAAAAAAAAAACTGACTAACTAACATATAATTTAGAAATAAAAAGAAAATACATATACTTTATCCCTCAAAACAAATGAAACAATGTTAAATTATTTTTTATCCATCTTCTCACAAAACCTAAGACATTCACGACACACATTGGATGGATGTATGGACTTTGTCTCCCAGCAAACAAGTCACACTCCGGTGTTAGAGTATGTTTTTCTCGCGGTTTTGCTCTCGTAACTCCAGTAAAAACTAGAATAAACAATCCATGGCACTCTGCTATAGAGTAGCTAATCTTCAAACAATCGGGTATTTGACTCATTTCTTTTAAATTCTTTGTTTCAAAATATGGACTCCTGTTCAAAACATGAGCCACATGTTGGAATGCCCCAGGTGTCCGTATACCTGCACTTTGGAGGATTTGATGAGTGCTACCGATGCTGCTATTAGTGTGGCCGCCTATTGGGCCCAAAAGGTTTGACGAGTTTACCATCAAATCGAAAAGAAGAAGAAGAAGAAGTTTCAAAATATAACTTAATATATAATTCTAAGATGAAATAATTTTACAAAACTGTTGTTAATTATGCAGACGGCGAGCAATAAGTAGCTCGCTGTCCGACCATCCGGTAAAGACTAACAAAACGTAACTGAAGAAACACATGTGGGTTTTTAGTCAGTAAACCTACGATGTATGGTGAGGTTACCGCGCCTATGATGGCCGCGAATTGCCCGGCGGATCTCGATGCCCAGGGCATCTTGATATAATAATAATAATATTCCACAACTTTCACACAACGCCATCTAGTCTCAAACTAAGCAGAGCTTGTGCTATGAGTTCTAGACAACTGATAAACATAGTTATATATTTCTAAAAACATACATATTATAGATAAATGACACCCAGACACAGAACAAATGACCGTGCACATCACACAAACGTTTGTCTTGGTGTCAGGGCCACTGACCACTAGACCAACAGGCCAGTCAAAAGTTGATATACCCTAAAAACATAAAAAAAACATGTTACTCCTAATTCAACAACAAAATCATACCAATCTCAATACCCACTAACGTTGTAAACACAATAATACAATAGTGTAGTAGTAATAAATACAAAAATGAACCATAGTAATTATTCTTATCTAAATCGATACATTAATCATCAAATCCACGTGCGATGCTTTAGAGACAGTTCGCGCAAGGTTCGTCCAATGAATGATATTGATAACAGCTATCATACGACTGATAAGTGCAGGCGTCCGGCTTATCAGTATCGGGAGAGCATACAATGATGTGTGCAGTGGGTGTTTTATGTAATATCACTTGTTTTTTTCCAGGAATTGAAAAATTTCCAATGATTGTTAGTCTAGTCAAAGGGGATTTTACAACAATTCATTGTGTTTGACAAACAGGTGTTGTTATTGTTAGGCTGAGCCGAGTCGAGCTCAAATTTGTGTACTGTCTCACGTGTTCGGCTCCACTAGCGTAGACCCACTTTTAGTCACTGACCTTCAAAATGCTAAAAGCTTTTGAGAATTTTGCGAGATACCCTAGTGCATCACCAGTACTTGGAAGTCCCCACTGTAAATGAGGAAATAAAACTCAGGGAAAGCGTCTACCAGCTTACCTAGAGCGACTGAGACGTCACATCTCGTGGTTTAATTCAGGAATCAAACAGCCCAACAAGGCCGTTAAAAAGACTACACATCCTCCATAACCTGACATAAGAAGGGGCTAAAGAGTCTAGACCCCAATTGCCAATAACCATTCACCCACCTGCTTTTAGTCAACAGACTGATTGCAGGCAAAACACAAAAAAAAAGTTCCTGCACAAAAAGTATAAGCTTTTTATATACAAAACTATGGCCTACTGTTCACGGTCGCGTATCTTCAAAGACACGACACGACGGCTCTACGCTGACGCTTCGTCGATAGAGTTTCATAATTTTGTAAGTAAGCTTCACGCAGACGTACACTAAGTGTATAATGTTTTTATAACGCGATTAATAACGAATACCGAACTATGTACGCTTCGTTTCCAGGCACGTACCCGTACGTGACGTCATCGAACTGCAGCATCGGCGGCGTGTGCACGGGGCTGGGCCTGCCGCCGCTGGTCATCGGGGAGGTGCTCGGCGTCGTCAAGGCTTACACCACGCGCGTCGGCGACGGACCCTTCCCTACAGAGTTGCATGACGTTAGTACTCTATGAATCTTACGAACTGAAAACTGTGCTTGCAGGGATGCAGTTATGAACGAAACGAAAGTTGCTTAGTGTGAATCCCGAACGCAGTAAGGGATTTATGTAATTAACTCCCGAGCACTGCGAGTGAGTTGAATACATTAAAAAAAGGCATTATCGAGCATTTGATGAAAAAATAAGTTATTAACTAAACATAACTAACATAAAATTATGACATAAAAAACAATAAACATACCGCAATGTTCGTATTTCTGATAGTGCTTGTTATGCCACGAATACGTTCACAGAACACAGACTGCAGATGAAAGATAAAGAAAATAAAATAGCAATAGTAAACATTATTTGTTTTTTTTTTGTTTACAGGAGACAGGCTTACTGCTGCAAGAGCGCGGGCACGAGGTGGGCGTCACCACGAAGAGAGTGCGGCGCTGTGGCTGGCTCGACCTGGTCGTCGTGCGGTACACCGCCATGGTCAACGGATACACCTCGTAAGCATTCCATGACGTCTGTTCCTGATGACCCGACTCCCTACCACGAGCTCTAAACGCGTTCCGTTTTACGACTTAAACTGAATTGTTAAAGAAATGGAGCTGTATATTGTGTAAAGCTCCATCCCTCTTTCTCACTAAGACGACTGAATTCATTGTGACGACACGCACGGGGAGGCTTATGTTTGAAAGTGGACGTCTTTTGACTGAAATGATAATATAATATATAATAATCACACAACGCCGTCTAGTCAGAGTGCCAAGATTGTGCCTTTGACGAACAAGAAATTGCTTACGCCAATTTCTGCTTCAATAAAAAAATATTTGTATTGTTATTTATTTAGGTATACTAATATTATAAAGAGGAAAACTTTGTTTGTTTGTAATGAATAGGCTCAAAAACTACTGGACTGATTTTAAAAATTCTTTCACCATTCGAAAACTACATTATCCACGAGTAACATAGGCTATATTTTATTTTGAAAAAAAAATAGGGTTCCGTAAAATATTTGAGTTTTTCGGACACAAGGTGTAAAAAGTCAACCAGAAAAGTTACTTATTTTGCGTACGCTGCCTAAACTATAAAAGATAGAACCATAAAATGTTCTAATTAATTGTAGATCTTATAAATATCTACCAAAGTTTGTTAGGACAAACCTACTTTCACGCGGGCGAAGCCGCTGGCAGAAGCTAGTTTAGGTATAAAATCATATTGCATTTCTATTATAACCCAACCTTTCTACAAATTAAAAATATGATTAAACCCTAATGTGAATGACTATTTCAGGTTATGTCTCACAAAGATGGACATCCTAGACACGCTGGAGGAGATCAAGATCGGCGTAGCGTACAAACTGAACGGCAAGAAGATCGAGTACTTCCCGTCGTCCATGACCGAACTGAGCAGTGTAGAGGTGATTATCACTCTTTTAAGGACAAACTCAAATCTATCAGGGCATTATATTCCCATGGATGGGACTCAGGCTTTCTCTCCAGGAGAGGGAAAGGACTGTAATCCACCTCGCATGCCCAGTGCGGATAGGTGGAGGTCACAGTCAAGTCTAAGTATTTTTGATCATGATGTTATCTTTTGGCCTTTTTAAGACAGTGGCGATGAAATAAATTACACAAAGTAAATCGTCTGCCTGCTGATACAACCCACGACTGTACAACTCGTGTCTGATCTGTTACTACTGGGCCAACACTGCTACAAGTACAGCAATTTTTTTATTCATGGTAGGTTCGCGCTTGACCGCTATCTCACCTGATGGAAAGCGACGATGTGGTCGAAGAAGGATTCCCGGGTTGTACCTATCAGGAAACACAGATTCTGGCAAGGAATTCCACTCCTTAGCTGTACGCACAATGAATGTGTTCCCAAAACGTTTTGTGCGTATAGGTGGGATGTCCACCATGTACCGGCAGCGCATTGCCGTACGCCTGGTGGTCCGATAATGTAACGGGCTGGGCGGAATTAGGTTATGCAATTCCGACGCACGCTCCCCGAAATGCAACCGGTAGAAACTAAACTCAATATTAACTGTACAGATTTTCCTAGAGACATTTCTATTGATATGATCTACACGTATGCCAAATTTTCTTCCAAATAATTTTAATCATTCGAGCATGAAGAAGTAACATGAACAAGGAGTACATGTGGATGGATGGAGAGGGAGAGGGAGGCCAAAGAAAAGATAGATGGATTGTGTGAAGAGTGATATGAAAGAAAAGGAAGTTAGTGATAGCATGACGAGTGACAGGGCAGAATAGTAATAGTAATATTCCACAACTATCACACAACGCCGTCTAGTCTCAAGCTAAGCAGACCTTGTGTTATGAGTACTACACAACTGATAAACATGCTTATATATTTCTAAATAGAGAACAAAAATGATCGTGCTCATCGTGTGACGAATGTTTGTGTAAACATTTGTCCTGGGTGGGAATCGAAACCACGACCTCCGGCATAGCAGTCAGGGCCACTAACCAATAGACCAACAGGCCAGTCAAAGAATGGAAGAAAAAAACGTGTTGCGCCGACCCCAAGTAAAACGGGACAAGGGCAGGAAGATGATGAGCATGAAGAAGTAACAAACATAAACAAAACCAAATTTTCGCGTTGTATAATATTAGTGTGGTTTAATGTTATTATCTCATCAGGTGGAATACATAACGCTGCCCGGCTGGGCGTGCAATATAGAGGGCGTGCGGCAGCTGGACAAGCTGCCCGAGCAGGCGAGGAACTACGTGAAGGCCATCGAGGACTTCCTACAAATACCTGGTAATTTATACTACAATAATTATTGTAGGAGCCAGATAAGTTTGCAGTAACGGTCATTGATCCTCTGACGTTTATAAAGTTAATTGACACTGTCCTATCGTGATCCTCTTCTATAGTGTTTCCCAAACTGTGGTTCGCGGACCACTGGTGGTCCATAAGTGCTAAAATATGGTCTGGAAAAAGATTTAACATTTTAAACTTTCCAACTGAAAAATATCAGTACATTCTAAGTTTCTATCACGAATGTGTTCTATTAAAAAAATCGTTACTTCTGATTTTAAAGAATCAATGTGCTTAAATTTCGAATTGTATTTTTTTTTTTATTATTATTATCTTCTGGACGTCCATTAAAAAAGAATTTGAACCACTGCTCTACACTACTCTACAGTAATAAATAAAGTAGTAATGAAAAACAGTTTGTTTTTCGGATACATAGGCAGATATATTAGGAAAAGGACAATGTACTTTATTGCAAACGTATCTGGCGCCTGCCATATATAAAAACTAGCTTCTGCCCGCGGCTTCACTCGCGTAAATGTAGGTTTCTCCATACAAACTATGGACCCCCGCTTCATCCCCTTAGGGAGTGAATTTTGGAATCCTTTCTTAGTGCTCACCTACGTCATAAAAGGTAACCTTGTGCAAAATTTCACGCCCTAAATCCCAGTAGTTTCGGCTGTGCGTTGATATGTCAGTCAGTCAGTTTCCCCTTTTATATAAATAGATAACTAGATGTTGAGTAATGACTGAACACATCTGAAAAGCTAAGCAACGTTAACCTTAGCGGTATCATACGAAATTAATTTGAGAGTATAATTGCATTTGTGTCGAAAGTGAAACTTATGAATAAAAGGAATTAATACCTTTAGATGTACAGTCAACCTCGATTAGACATCTGCAATTTTAAAAATTCAAATTATGGCCATGTCATTTAAATGGCATTTGAAACTAATAATAATACGGCAGTACCACAGCAGCGATATAATAATACATGTAAAAGCAAGAACAACGAGTCTTAATTCTGGCAAAGTTTCAAGCAAAACAATTTTAATCACGGATTCATTTGTCGTTTGGGCGTTGGTTCAGTACAATAAACATAAGAATACATCTGTTGTAGTATTTATTACACTAAATAATTAAACAGATTCTATTTGAGCCCCGGTTTTTACTAAATTATTAATATGATGCTTCCATTGTACGTGGCTCCGAGCCACTTTTTACCAATTCCTAACGAAGATATCAAAGTCGTCCCGCCGTGTCTTTCTTGGTCTCGACACTAACTTGGGATTTTACTGGTTCTAGAGGCGTAGCGTGGACTAATTTAGATGTAGGCGAAGGCACATCAGCGAGGCTTTTTTTCATAAATTTGAAAACGAGACAGCGACTGTCGCAATCCAGTGTTCGACAACATTGTCGCTTACCATCAAGTGAAATAGTGGTCAAACGCCAGCCTATCGATTATAAAAAAAACCCTCGAGGGCCCACTTCGCCCACGCCTAGCTATGCTACTGACTGGGGTACCGCTCGCTCGGCATGCGGCAGACATCTCCAGCACAGTTCCCCCCCCCCCCCGACCCCCCGCGCGCGAATAATTATTATTATTACTTAAATAATTTAAAAAAAAACTTGCTGGATTTATCTAGGAAAAACAAAGATATAGAAACCAAAATTTTCGGCCAAATAAATTTCGTACAAACGTGTGTACAAAATAAAAATTAAGCGTTTTCCAAGATCACTCAAATTGTACAGACCTATTTGCAATCGGCGCTAGGTAGCCTTCTGAGCCACGTCCGCGATCTGTATGAAGGAAAGGAAGGAAGTGTTTGCCCAGCAATGGGAGAGTATCATCATCATCATTTCAGCCGAAAGACGTCCATATTAATAATAATAATCTGATACTACAGTCTATGACGACATTTTAATAATGATATTTTCAAGAACTAATGTTCCTTTCGTCTACAGTTTTTGATTTTGTAATTATGAACTGATTTAAAATAGCAGTTTGAAGTTTTGGGCACAGGTCGGTTAACCTTGATTGAAAGTGCCTGTAAATTTATTGATTATCTTACATATAACAAAAGTCATTGTTAGTTACACCATTTATAACTCAAGAACAGCTTGACTGCTTTTAATGGCTCCTGTAATACAGTTCCTAACTAGCTCAGGAGCCAGTGAATTTCATATGTTATGTCAATAAATAATTTATTATTAAGAAAAATAAAACAATCATTGCTTTATTAGATTCGTCTCCGCTAGAGTAACTATTAATATATTGGAAAAATTGCGTGAAAATGACAGCAACTGTCAAACACATTGGTCTCAGTAATTCATTCATTCAGTCAATTAGTTCAGCTAAAAGCCAGTCCTAATAAATTTTTTCAAACTATGCCCCACACTAGTAATAACTCCTGTATCGTGTATCCTCACATAGACAAGACACCCAGACCTGCTTTTTTATGAGTTTTGATGGAACAATAATGAACTTACCTATTTTCTTTTGCAGTAAAGTACATCGGCGTCGGCCAAGGCCGGGAGTCCATCATCAGTACAGAAGCTTAACGTCGGAGCTAGCCGCCACCTAGTGTCACTTTGTATGTAATGTTGTTACTTTATATGTAAAGGTACGGCTGCAGGGATAGGCGCCTCTTTTGTGCTCATTTTCCAGCCTATTCGAAGGCCGATAATAAGAAAGACAGATTTCACCTTAAGACGTTTTGTACCGCGAATATATTTACAATAATTCGTTGCCCTCATGAGTTGTTGTTATATGTACTTAGCTATTGTTGACTTTGTTCACTTCATGGCCAAGACCCAACAAGCGAGTCTTACTCTAAGTATGCTTAATGTTTACTTATTAAGCTAAAACCAACAACTTCTGTGTACAGCATTTTACAGAAATTTGACCTGAGTCTTACACAGTCGCCAATAACAGGTCAACCAGTATTCACAAAATATGAAGCGATATATAACAGAAAATAAGATAATATATAAAATAAAATTAATTGCAATGGACGGCCAATGGCCTGAAATTATCTATCGGACAGTTGTCCGGATCAGACATAACACTAGTTTTCTAATACTACCCACAAAAAACGGTTTACTTTTTCTACGGTTTTTTATGAAAGGATCTTATTCCTTCAGTTAATAAACTTACAATTTGTCATGAATACTTGTTTAGATGCGGCTTACTTAAATGAATTTTATAGAAATAAATGAATAAAATAGTTATTTGGAATGTAAAAAAATTTAACCCCAAAGCGACAAAAAGGGAGTCATTCAGTTTTAGAGGAAGACTTCTGCGAGGCTCGATAAAAACAAAATGAAAAAAAAAAAATTAAACATCACAGACAATATAATTACGAAGGAGATCGTAAAAGGATGCGAAAAATCGAAGGTTTATTTTGTAAGGAGCGCAAAAGAGGCGCTAACCCTTCTATAAGCTTGCCATTGTCTTATTTACCTAACAGTTGTTTAAATGAATACATTTTAATAAACAGTTGAACCCACTAGATCTTCGATCGGTCTTCGTGATATAGAACACTATGGTAAGTGCCAGATAAATTTACAGTAAAGTACATTGACCTTTCCTCTTTGTAAGTACACAAGAAACAGACATTGAACTGTTTTTCATTACTAGAAAATATAAAGGATAACAATAAGTGCCTATTCAAGACAGCTTTGTATTTATTTCCTTTTCAGAAATTAAAAACGTCGATAAATAAGCAAGCGTATCCCACCATTGACCTCATCATTGCTTACCATAAAAAAATATATATAAGAGGGTCAATGACTGCTATTGCAAATTTATTTGGCTCCTACCATAAACACGTTTCTTATACGTTTAGGGCTATATATATCAATTGCCTCTCACAGCTGGAATTGAATGGTATGTATGTAATATTTTAACAACAATTTTTATGACAATATACACCATATAATGTGTTAAAACTACATATGTATTTAAGCCTTATGCTTTGAAATGAATGGGTTTTTTTGTAACTACGATAACTAGTGCTCTTAAAGGTGGGTCTACGCTAGAAAAGCTGAAATTGAGCTCGGCTTGTGTTCCTCTCGTGCTGGGCTCGTCTAGACCTCGGTCCACACGACACGAATTTGAGCTCTACTCGTGATCAGCTCTCCTAGCATAGACCCCCATATATATCATACAATGACGATTATATTAAAGACAGATTTATCCAGCAAATGTCGTCATTATTATAGCTGTATTGCTTTTTTTACAGTATGCCTGTGTACTTATAATTTCAACTACTGTAAGTTAGGGCACTATCGTAACAGCTTACTTCAAGCGAAAATACTAACTGACGGGATTTCCCCTTAATAGCCCCAGCGGTATTCCTTCCGTTAAATTCCCATACAAAATTACCATTTTTGGTTTTTTTTTTAACTGTTTGGGTTTTCCTAAGTACCATAGTTAGTACCTTATAAAGTACGCAAAGATTATCATTAATACAATCGTTATGAATACGATAGTGCCCTAAACTGTTGAGATATCTAAAACTATCTCTAATGCTGTGGTTACAATATGAGGATTCGGCGAATATTCGCGATATCGCGACAAATGTGACCGAATAGTTCGTCGAATCGCATAATATTCGGGCGAACATGAATGCTTATCGATGCTTAATCAGCTACAGACCGTTAATATACACAGCAACATTCGGGTATAAACGAATACAATGTTGACGTGACACGAATATTTCCGCCATCATATATCCGCAGCATTATACAACTTTGCTATCTTTAAACCTTTGGCCGCTTGCGTCGCATTGGTCCGACAAGTGTTCTCGTGTCCTATTCGTGTATTTGCGACTAGATACTCCATCTCATTTAGCTCTTCAATCCCCATAGGTGACAGAAGAGTTGACGAGATGGAGTATTTAGTTGTGGATGTGCGATCCTGGCGGAATAAACGCGAGATTGCTTGTCGGATATATCCGACATTGCAGCTGAGAGGTCAAACTTCTCTAATAAGTAGTTGAAACACTAAATATTATACAAGCTTACATCACTAGTCAATAATTGAAACTTAAGGTGCCGGTTTTATAAAAGAAATATAATTCAGTATTGTACAATTGGAACTGTAGTATCCGACCTCAACTATTGGTTTTTGGAAAGAAAATTATCGTTTCGTCACAAGTTAAACAGAAGTCAAGTGATTTGATTGGGTGCTGATCTGACGGGAGGAAAAAAACTGTCACGTATCAGAATAAAAATGCACACACTGAAATGTGACGTCACCTTTATTAAGTTGTGTGCGTACCAGAGATAGCGAGATGTTCCCACCACATCCTCGCTCTTCCTAATTTGAAATACTAATTGTTGCTTAGTAAAAAATATGTACGAAAATAACCACAGTAGCATCATTCATCTTCATATGATTTCAACCGAAAGACGTCCGCTGTTGGAAACACCCAATTCGTCACTTAAATTTTTCGATAATTTTCGTTCCAAAAACTTCTGAGGTTTAATATTTAACATCGAGTAAGAAAATAGGTCTTCATAGAGCGACATCTAGCTGTCACTCATATCTATGTGCCCTTCTGATGATGACTCGATGTGCGATATTGATGCAGGGGTACTATATAATGTATAGGCTAAGGGTTGAACCATATCTGGTCGCACTTTACTATTCTTTTCTATCAAACCGTCCTTTACTAGAGCGCGAAAGAGAACGGAAATGCGATAGCACGCGACAGAATTGACGTGGCGTTCGGCAACGTGGGCCCTCTCGGCCAGATGTCGCTCAACCCTAAGTGCTCATAGATAATCTTGCCTTCGTACCTATACATAATGTGTCGTGTACGTGAATTTAATACATTAGAATTGTATCAGAATTGTCGAAGTATTTAGAGTTATATAAATGTCTTTGTCGGTTGAATAGCTTGAGGTGGACTTGGTGGCTTGAGTGTCTGCGATGCAATATCAATCGATATCAAAACGAGTTACGGATAAAAAAATATGTCGATAAATCGATATCTCGTTTTAATATCGATTCATTTGATGAAGATTTACTGCGTCGCAGTGCGAAATGCCGTACCAATAGTTAAATATTGTAGCTAATTTTAACGGAACTATATGTAATTTGAAATTTAATAGATAATATTTCACAGCGGATGTAGTACAAAATAACTGTTGGTGGTATTCATTGGCGGCACATGGCCAACTTTCCTTTCGCAGCAATATGTAGGGTAATAAAAACTTACTCTATGCTATAACTCAGATACACTACGAGACAAAATGTCCCCCAACTATTGTCAACAACATGTGTTGCGTCATGTGAATACGTTGTTAAAATGTTGGGAGGCAAATTGGGGGACAAGCAACGTTGCAGCGTCATGGAGATTGAGCGTTGTGCGTCGTGTTGAGGGACGTTTTGACCCCTAATATATCTGAGGCTTAATGAATAAACAATCTGTTGAGGTGCAACATACGTTAAGGTGGAGTTATATACTTGAGAAGTATTATTTTAAAGACACCCAAGGCTTAATTATTCCTAAAGATTATTTTTAGTTCTCTCATTCTAAGGTGTCGACGGTTCCAGGATGGCAATACGTTAGCATTTGCTGACAATAAACTTCTGTAGATAGACACGCAATCACAAGAGTATCCTGGAACGGTCATGTTTATTGTTAATATTTTTTTTTTAACTATATCTATTTTTTGCACAAATGAAATAGCAGTCTTTTGAGTAAAGACCTTTTTTAGTGTTAATATTATTAACTTTTGTTTGAAATCAATACTTTTCTACTAACTTTTTCATTTAGGGCTACTTTACAGCTTTCATGTTCAAAACAATTTAGACATTATTTTACTAATTTAATCAAATTTTACAAAGGCCCATTCCAAAGATCTTTTCAAATAAAATATTTTATGTACTTATTAATAACGAATCATCGTTTTGCTTCTACATTCTGTGAGTCGTGTTTTTTATGTGATAATTGTGTATAATTAATACAAATGGTTACATTAATGTAATATGAGTCAATATTACATCAATGTAAATGTTTAATTACAGTTAATATGCCAATAAAACGGTTTATTCTTTTATGCTTGTGTTTTTATTAAAAGTTGAAACCCAATGTAAGTCCCCCACCGCATCTGACTCAAGTCAATCTTGACTGGCCTGGTGGTCTAGTGGTTAGTGGCCCTGACTGCTGTGCCGGAGGATGTGAGTTTAATTCCCACCCAGGACAAATGAACTTGTGATGAGCACGATCATTTGTTCTGTTTGGATGTAATTCATCTATAATATGTATGTATTTATAAAATATATAAGTATGTTTATCAGTTGTCTAGTACTCATAACAGAAGCTCTGCTTAGCTTGGGAGTAGATGGCGTTGTGTGATAGTGGTGGAATATTATTATCTGCCTGTCTGAATGAACGCGATAAACTCTAAACTACTGCCCCTCTAGCCAAGTTACGATCGTTTCGTTTGCGTCGAACGCCTCGAGTATGCCACGTCTCAGATTCCTTTGTTCTGACCACGTGACTGAGCATTGAGATGACGTCATGTCACGTCACATGTGGGTTTAAGTCAGTAGAAATCTGACACTCTCGGAGCAGCATTAGTAATTTAATACGTCTATTAATAGTTTGCACGTGTTATTGGCAAAATTGTGGTGTCTTTTCCACAAATGCCATTAATGAAGAGTTGAAGTAATTTAATACCCCACGTGTCAAACTTTCGCTCTCGTCCTTTGAGAGATGTCACATGATCTTGATGTGAACCACGAAGACTGGTTTGTGATGGTGCAGGAGAAGAATGTCTGGAAGCACTTGGAGGATGCTTTTGCCCAGTACTGGGACAGAAATGGCTAGGAGGAAAACTTTTTATTTGGGATTAGTAGTAAAAAGTTAAAAAAAAAAACATTGCCTCACACTCGGAATAATTCTAGTATCGTGGTTACGTTCATAAACATGTAAAATCACATACCAGGAACACCTATCTGTAGGCTGCACAAATATTTGTGTCGTGCAGGAATCGAACCCGTGACACGCAGCGTAGCAGCCAATCGCTCAAATACTCAATATCACCAATCCTGCCGTCAGATACAAATTTGTTTGCGGACGGCGAGCAATGGGTAGCTCGCCGTCCGATAATCGTCCGAACCGAGCCCAATTAGTCGACGGCGCCTACTGTTCCATGCGCGCCTCAAGATGTTAGCAAACCGTAGGGGTTCAGTGGAGTCGAAGCCTACTGGGTCCAAGGGTCTGCTTCTGAAAGTAAGACTCGACCCTGGTATGAAAGGTAACGAAGGAACAGGAGTGGGTTTTTAGTCAGTAAAAGTCTAACACACCCTCTCGGCCCTCTCCAGAGCGGGGCTGTTATTGGATGATTTTCCCACCCAAAAAAAAAGTTTAAAATATCGGTCTTCACTGCAACGTCACTGCGGTCGGTTTTAATCTTATTAGTATGGTAACAATGTCCATCAATAATCCTCAACAAACAGGTTCTAAAACTAGCTCGGTAGATTCCCAGCCATAGTAGCTGTAGACGAGTAACAGGTGGTAACAACAAGTGGTTCAGTCTGAAGGTCAACATGTCGAGTGCTACGCTACTATATCATAGTCTGTCTTTTGGCCTAGTCGCTAATATTTATAGCACAGCTGCTTGGAGACAGCAAGGACCCAAGATTTTATTTATAACTTTGGTAAACTCGGTAAAAGACATTTTTCAAGCGGTCTGACGGTGCAGTGGCAATTATTTTAGTTTATTCACAGATTTGATGCCATCAAACTCCTCGATGTCATTTTTTTTTTTGTAGTTGTTTTTTATTTTATTTTTGTTTCCTTCTTTTTGTGACGTACCTACCTAATTTTTGGAATTGAATTCTTGAGTCCGTTAAAATGTTATAAATTCTAAATTATTGTTTTCAAATTCAAAATAACATAAAGTTTATAAATAACAATACTTATGGTATTTTATTTTAAAAGATTGCATGTCATTGTCATGTAAAGAGGAGAGATGAAACGCATGTTACTAAAAGAGTTATGAGTATACATGTGAGTGGGTGGAGAGGGAGAGGGAGGCCAAAGAAAAGATGGATGGATTGTGTGAACAGTGATATGAAAGAAAAGGAAGTTAGTGATAGCATGACGGTTGACAGGATAGAATGGAAGAAAAAAATGTGTCGCGCCGACCCCAAATAAGATGGGACAAGAGTAGTAAGATGATGATGCTATTTTATTTTAGTTTTTTGCTTTTTAACTCTGAAATCATTCTAAGGATGACACCAAGTGCCTTAGGGCCACCGCTGCAATAAGCGGGAGCACGCAGGGGCACCCGTCGCATGACTATGCGTGTGTCACCGGTGCGAAAACCTGATTATTACATGCGCAGTATCGCTAGTTCAACTTTAACAGTGTGCATGTAGTCGTATCGATGGAGAACTTTATTGTCACGTAGCAAAATGGGCGCGGGGCGCGACAGCCCGCGCGGCGAGTCGCGACTATATGACCGCGCGGTCGACTGCGTTACGCAACGTCGGCCCTTAGACATCTTTTTGACTATCTTGTTGAAATACATGACAAAGATAAGCTTTGAGTCAGAGTTTAATCGAAGGTCCATAATAAGGTTTACACTAGTCTGGTTACACGATTTTGTAAGTAGACCGGTTTGTGAAGGAACACAAAGCATTTTGAGACACTCAGTAATTTTGAAAGCTAGGTAACTTGTAGTAAAGGACGTCTCTATGTAGACGCCTTTGATTGGTGTCAGACTTTTACTGATTAAAACCCTCTCCTGTTCCTTCTTTGTCTTTGACTGGCCTGTTGGTCTAGTGGTTAGTGGCCCTGACTGCTATGCTGGAGGTCGTGGGTTCGATTCCCACCCAGAACAAATGTTGGTGTGATGAGCACGATCATTCGTTCTGTGTCTGGGTGTAATTTATCTATAATATGTATCTATTTAGAAATATATATGTATGTTTATCAGTTGTCTAGTACTCATAATACAAGCTCTGCTTAGCTTGAGACTAGACGGCGTTGTGTGATATTTGTGGAATATATTGTCTTTGTTCCAGCGCCCCGGGGTTCACTTTCACTTAACCCACGGCCCCAGTAGGCTTCGACCCTGCTGGGCTCCTACGATTTGCTGACATCTCCTTGAGGCGCGCGTGGAACACTGCGCGCCGTCGACGATCTGGGCTCGGTCATGCGGTTACCGGACTGCGAGCTAAAAATTAAACCGTAGGGGCAGAAGTCAACTTTGACATGGGAGGAAGGCATGAGTTGACATCTGAAAGGAAAATCCTGTAGTCTTGGAACGTGAAGGGCAAGTAAAGGACTGGTTTTCGTCAATAAAAGTCTGATACGCCCCCCCGCTCCGTCCTAGGAGAAGCTGGAGAAGTCATTAGATGATTTGCTTTCTCAAAAAATAGTATAAAACCATAATCTTCTAATAGAAAAATGAAAAAAAAAAACCACACATTGTATCGCAATACATGTCTTTATTTCATATTATTTATTAACTACTTCAGTCAAATAGGTAATATTATAATAATAGTTACATTTAAATGATGAATATTTACATGAACACCCTATACAGTAGGTAATACAGGACGATTCCTAATACATTGTAATCTCAATAATAATAATATTGTTTACATTTTTACAACAATTTTAAGTTGTGGTATGTCAATATTTTAGTTTTATCAAGGTGATGGCTCGCGCTTGTATTTCATGGCTTAAAAGCTATTACCAGTATTAGCAGGTTAAGGAATTAAGAGTGAGTTGCACCACAAACCTTAAGTGTACAGTATTGTAGGAATGAATAAAGGCAACACTTAAAGCAAGGGAGTCTTAATGGGTTTCTAAATTGTTTATTCATTTAATGAAAACGGTATAGTTCTTGATGACAAAAAAAATATTTTACTCAATTTGGAGTTTCAAATGTTACTTGGTCAAAAAGTCTTATTTTTTTATTTTCAACATGTATGTCAGGAATGAGTATGTTTAGGAACGCCGCCAGGGGAGGGAAAAGCATGACTGCCCCCCTAGCCAAGTTACGATCGTTTCGTTTGCGTCGAACGCCTCGAGTAGGCCACGCCTCCGATTCCTTTGTTCTGACTTCATCTCAACGCTCAATCACGTGGTCAGAACAAAGGAATCTGAGGCGTGGCCCACTCGAGGCGTTCGACGCAAACGAAACGATCGTAATTTGGCTAGGGGGGCTGGTCATAACTGAAGGCTGTTCAGTCTGGCTATAGCCGCGAGGTAGAGTAAAAACCTACGGCGCCAAGGGAAAAGAGGCAATTTCAAATTGTAATTCCTACCTACCCTACATTTTATGCTTTTTAAAAAACTACCTAAAAAAACCCAGAGACTGGTTCTATATTTTCGCTATTGTATCCCATCATGCATTATAAGAATACAGAAGAACTATTACGTATATTTAAAGATTTATCATCAACAATCAAAAATATAAAACAAGTCTGTGGATTCGTCATTTATAAGTGGTAAAGGTTGCTCTTAGTAGTCGTAACATTACTTCGATGGCAAAGTTGTAACTGTTAAAAAAAATATCAATACTATGACAATTGATATCGAAAACTGAGTGCAAAAAAACAATTGGTGATAGATGCGAGTTTTTTATTTTAGACTATATTTTGACAAGAGCAAGGTTCATATTGGAAACCGAAACCTTTCTTTTACCAGATCCGCGCCCTATTCATGCATTCTTGCAGCAATTTATGAATATACTTGATTTAAATGGCGTCAGTACATTTGAATATGTAAAATTCTCGTTTTATCACGTCTATATTTATTTAATATATCATAAAAAAGCCAATCCAAAGTCAACAGTGTACAGAACAATTTTATTGTGGCCTCATTATTGTGATCACTATTTTAAATAATGTTGGATGATATATTGTTGTAATCGAAGTTCTTAGGGCACAAAGACTAATTAACTTTTTTTTCCATTGTATGTGGAATCGGTGACATAACTTTTGATGTTTCATTGCAAACGTTTCATCTTGTTATAATAAAGAATATGCGCTAGCGAACTTTGCCAAGCTACGCATTTGCCTTTTGAAATGAAAAAAATAGCCAGACATCATGTAAATAGAAATATTCATCTACTAAAACTGTCAAAATTACTCATTATTGTCATATTCAAGTGGAATAAAAAAATACTTAAATTAAATCCAATTTTGAGGAATTTATTACTTGCGTTTGTTCATGTCATTACTTTGCCTTAACTTAACCTTTAAACGCTTACGTCGAATTTTTCCGACGAGTGTTTTCGCATACTATTCACCAGGATCGTATCTGTGCGACTGGATACTCCAACTCGTTTAACACTACAATCCCTTAGGTGACAGAGGAGCTGACGAGATGGAGTATTTGTTTGTGAACGTGACCCTGGCGGTATAAACGCGAGAGTGTTTGTCGGATATATCCGACGTAGGCGGTTAAAAGTCTAAATGGCGATGAAAAATTAAAATAGATCAATTGAATTATTATACCTGAGAATGCATACAGCCACAACATGCCAAACAATTTTAAGTAGGTACAGTCAAGGGCACGTCGGTGATAACACTTGAATCAAGCAAACTGTTGAATTAATGCTATTTCGTCAGTACTAGTCCAGTCAAATTAGACCAAAAAATAGTTGTAAGGTTACAATAAGTCGCACCCAGCTGAAAATTGGTAGGATTGTTCAAAACACCATTATAAATGAAATTTAAAAAGTCCTTATGGATCCGACACCTGGAAAGATAAATACTCAGGTCAAAGGTCACAAAAACGAGTTATTCGCTATTTTCAGCAAAACTAAGTTTTATCATAAGATTAGTTCAGACAAAAAAAGTAGATCAGATAATTATCTACAAAAATGTCTCGATACTATTTTTTCCTAAGAGCCACCATTCTTCAGATATAATGATTCATGTGTTGTTACTGTCCTTTGGAGCAACATAGAAAGACAAGTTTCCGTGTTCCAATCAATCAAAGGCCCTCGCCTTACACTAGAAAAGAAACATTATGAAGAAATAATATTATCAAGCAATGATTGAAGAAATAGAGATAACACAATCATCTAAAGAAAAAAAAGAAATGTTAAAGTAAAAGTAATGCTGCAATTCGTAAAAGAAAAAAAAATCATGTTAGCAATGCACTAGTAGCAGGGGTTTGGGCGCATCAACGAGGCCTTTTTCTTTCATAAATTCGAAAACAAGACCGACTGTCACAAATCAGTGTTGGACCACATCGTCGTCATGTGAAAAAGTGATAAAACGCATGCTTATAAATTAAAAAAAAAACATCGTTCTTAAACAGCCCCTTTTGGGTGCTAGGCCGAGGGCGAGGGGCTGCTTCGCCCACGCCTAACTAACCTACTGACTGCTTCAATGTCAACATTTTACTTAAGACGTGCGATTGACTATACCATTTACCCACACAGAGCTCTCAAGCTAAATAAAATTATTTCCTACAACATTCTTACACAAAATCAGTCCTTAATCCCTTGTATTAGGGGATATATTCCGTTCTCTCTTGTTTTTTATCTTGGGTGGGGCACGGTGGCGGTCGCGCTTGCGGCTGGAGGACGAGCATGAGGATGAGGGGCTGGAGTCAGGGGGGGATCCAGCTTCTTCGGCGGTGAGGCCCATAGTTTGGGACTCTGGGGTGGAAGGCTCTAGGACGCTGTTGC
The DNA here is from genome assembly GCA_949316375.1 of Mythimna vitellina. Classification (NCBI taxonomy): domain Eukaryota; kingdom Metazoa; phylum Arthropoda; class Insecta; order Lepidoptera; family Noctuidae; genus Mythimna; species Mythimna vitellina. The sequence goes on along the minus strand of OX438703.1, from coordinate 5,451,774 downwards.
GGAGGGCGCGGCGTTGTTCTTCAGTGTGCTGGGGACAGCGAGTTGATCTGCAAATTGAGAATTTGGTTAGCGTTAGAGCAGTGAATGTGAAACTTGCACTAAACCTACCAGAATAAATGAATAATTGAAATTAGACGCAAATGTGATGTGGGACTGAAAATTATTGTGACTTTTATTAGGATTGTTTTTATTTTAATTTGTGATCTGACTTCGATTTATTTGTTTTTCTTATATTTTCTTTTAGTTGATTGACATTTTTTATTATTCGACATTGTTATGTAATCATTTGTTGACGAAGTATAATGTAACATTCTGTATATGACTTGTAAGAAACCCTTACCAATAAATTACTATGACTATAAATAAAAGAAAGGCAGAGGTCGCCCGCCTTTTTATTGTTGTTTTTAGAGTTCCATACTCAAATGTTAAAACGGGGATCCTAAAATTTTTATTTCTGTTGCCGCTATAACGATAACGAACCCTTCGTGCGCGAGTTCCATTCGCACTTGGCCGGTTTTTTTTCATTAGCTTTACTACTACTATCGTTTTCTAGTTGTTTATTTTGTATTATCATTACTAATTATCATTTTGTTTTAATAAGTTGTGCCTGTGAGGTACTAATAAACATTTTAATATTTTTTTTCGTTTAGCCTGTTGGTCCAGAACCGAGAGAGACCTCAAGTTAGCTCAATTGCCAGGGCCATCCACCCATTAGTGAGGAGATCCGACCACAAATAATTGAGAACAAGAGAGGCCAAACAAGTTTAGAGTAGTGGCCTGGAAAATCGATTTGTACTAAAACTAAATAAGCACCGTCTGGAGACAACAACAATAATCCTTTTTTTTCTATAAGCTTTACCATAAGCAAACATTACATTAAAACACCAAAGACATTAAAAAACTCGCTATACCGTCAGATATTTTTTTCAGGGAGCACAATAACAGAGTTATTTTCCTTAAGGCAACATGAAGAACAAAGGTTGAAAATACTTCAAAGGCTTCCTAAACGTGAGAATTCACGTTTCTGGAAGCCCTATCAAAGATCGGAACAGCGAGTGTATTGTGAAATGTCATATTTTTGCCAATTGGTATTTCAGTTATTTTATGAAAACAAAAAAAATAAGGTCTTTTTTACATAGTATAAGTAGGATGACAGCAGGACGAAATTATGCATCTTTAAGATGAGAGAAAAGGATAGATAGCTACATCGTATGAATCCAACAGCTGTCACCCGCGCCATCGTATAGCAATTGTAGTGTAGTAACAAAATATCAAGAAAAGTATAATTAAAACTAACACAACCACGAAAATTAAAAAAAAAATGTTCAGAAGACATTCGTTGCGATATTCGCCTGCGGAAAATGTAAGTGTATTCCTGAAAAAAACTTTTTTCTTTTTCACGGTGTAGTTGTAATGTTTTACACCAGTATCTTCTTGGTGATCGTGTCAACAAGTTAAAACCGCTATAACTTATTTATCAAACAGGCCCCGGGGCCCTTAGGTAGCGATGGGTTCATAGGTAATTGCCTAAATTGTCTTGGAACAAAATAAATAAAATCAATTCATATGGCACAGGTATCTTTACTCGTTTTTTACATCCAAGCGGGGCCCACCTTAATGTGCTACGTGGCTAATCCGGTACCAAGTAAAGTGGGGTAACTTTGGCAAATTAACCAATAGGAACATGAGAAACTTATTTCTATTGGTTAATGAGTTCGGGTCAAAGTAACCCCACTTTTCGAGACTGTTTATGTTTGGCTTCCTTCTATGCTGACATCGGTCGAACTTATCATCGTCGGTCGCGTATGACAAAGAAAAATAGAAATAAATCTGCCGCGAACGTCAACGTTGCTGTACGATGGACCATAGAACATTGTGTTTATTCGTCCGCTCTACCTACGTCAGCGACTGATGTCAGCGTAGAACGAAATTAAAATTTACTTGCTATGAGTGGAAGTGTCATAAGATTTCCTTACCTAGTGCATAACTTTTTAGTGTGCTCAGACACTACGCCGCAAATCTGCTGCAGCATGTTCTTCTTTTCATTAGCGGTCATCGTTTCGTAGGTGGCGCCGCCGTCGTTCGCGTCCGCGTTCGTCGTCCCGTTGTTGTGCCTGTTGGGTGGGAGTTTACGTTGTATACTTCCTTTTACGAGAATAGTTCAGGGGCCGTTTTAAGTTATGATCTCTTGATCATAACGCATAACGCTGAGGTATTCGGTATTGCTGTATATAATTCTTTTCGCCGCAAATTTGTACTGAGACGAAATAAAAACCTATTTTTTGCCCAACACTAGGAATTTCTGGTTTAGACGCAGAATGCCTAATTCTCAAAATGGCAACTGAGTCGCAAAAAGACGGCTTCTCAAAATGCCCAATTCTCAAAATCCCTAATTCTCAAAATGCCCAATTCTCAAAATGCGTAATTCTCTAAATGGCTAATTTTCTGTAACTGGGAATATTAAGATTACTGATTATACATATTACTTATGTATTTGTTTAATCAGTGAGTTGAAATTATAAGATTTTACAAGCCATAAGAATGAATAGATATTAATTCTAATGTCCGTTCGGACCATATCAAGACAATTTCAAGACCTTTTGTAAATTTTTAAATAAAAAAGAATCTTATCAAAACCATTTTAAAAGATTTACTTAAATTAAAGAATAAACCAAAAGCGATAAATATAACTTAAATTAGCTCAGTGTTTAACTGAGATGACATCGTTATTATTATTCTAGTCAAATTTGTAAGCTTTTATAATAATGAAAAGTACATAATCACATCAAAATAATTTAAAATGATTTCATGTTAATTTCGTTTAATTTCAATAGAAAACAAAAAAAAATCCTCTGGTGTGTGTGAGTGACATGTACTACTTGTCTTGATTTGGTCCGGACATTAGGATTGATATCATGACATTAGATTACTTCCTATTACAACTCACTCTTTTATTATGATTATTTTTATTGTGTTTTGACTGGTCTACACCGTAATTGTAACATCAACCACTTTTTTAAAAGAGTAACCAGTTTCTTGCCGGTTCTTCTCCATAGGAAACGACCAATTTGGAACCGTGCACTAGCTTCTGACGTTTTATAAGTGCCCATGTAGGCCTATGTGAAATAAAAATATTTGAATTTTGATTTTATTTTTTATTTTTATCTATTCATTCTTATCTACTATAAAATCTTATAATTTCAAGTAACTGATTAAACAAACGCGCATGCCAGTGATGTTGCTTGTGATGACATATGGCTTCGAAACATGGTCGCTTACAATGGGCCTCATAAGAAGACTTAAAGTCACCCAAAGGGCAATGGAAAGGGCTATGCTCGGAGTTTCCTTGCGTGATCACATCAGAAATGAAGATATCATTGGCATTTATGGCATTTTGAGAATTAGGTATTTAGCGAATTGGGCATTCTGAGAATTAGGCATTTTGCGTCTAAACCGAATTTCAGTTGAATTTCTCCTGTTTCGTGGGCATGTTCACAAGCATGTAAATTCACATATAAAAGACCCGGAACACCTATCCGCAGGCCATACAAATAAACGTTTCGTGCGGGAATCTAACCCGCAACACGTACTGCGCCTCCTGTGCCGTTAGTTTTTTGACACTTTTACGAGTCTGGCACCGCATACCGCAGCCTTGTGCGTTCCGGTCAAGAGACCAAAGCTTTATGAAGTAATAATGACATCTTGATTTCAGTGCAAGAAAGAGACGGAGTTATACATGACTTATTGATCATGATATTGTAATATCTCATTTTCGCAACGGAATCACGGGAAGGTAAACGTCATTATACGGCATCAGTGTTTGTGCATTAGTCTTTCTTTATAAGTCTGTAAAGAACCGGTGTAGTGGCGGATCGGAAAAAAGAAATTAGGGATGATAATGTGAGCTTGCTTTTGAAGAAAAAAAAAAATAGGAAAATAATAAATTCTGATATGACGGGACGGGGTTAGCCTCACTGTCCCCCCCTTGAACCGCCACTGCACCTGTCTGCTACTTAATATGAGAACTTCACTTGACAATAAATAAATAAAAAGAGAATATCCCAATGCACAAACACTTACATTTAGATTATATAACACAAAAATATGACATATATAGGTAGGTATATATTTCCAAAAATGCATGCAAGTGCTAGCTAGATTGTATAAAAATGCGTAACTATTTATTTGTTTTGTTTCTAAAAGCTGACGTTTGGAACATGAACGTACCATGAATACTGTAGCCAGCCAGGCATTAGATGTTTGAAACAAAGAACAATTCAGACTTTATTACATTCCATTTTTTATGATTGTATATATTTCCTTATTGGGAGTTTGATGATGAGTGTACAAGAAAATCATATTTTCCTTTTAGTATTTTAATGATAAGTAATAAGTACCAGTGGCGAGGGCTCAATATTCGTAAGAAACGATAAAAATTATCAAAATTAAAAATCTTGTGTCTGTTTCGAACCATAGAGAAGCTGGTAGTCAAATTGTATGGACGTCTCACCCCTGGCCGCCTGGTAGGACATTTAAAGATTTAAAATTTTTGGAAGGCAAGTAAGTACACTCTGTTTTTCTTCATCATAACTACATAGATTTAAAGTAGCACTACAGTCTTGTAATTACCCTCACGTTTACTTCATTAAATGGGAGCGAACACCTAATCCCTGAGCCTTCAACACAGTCAAGTAAAAAAATTTTGAGTGTACCACCTCTACTAGAGTTAGAAATTTTCAGCAAGTATATTAATCACCAAATCTTGATAGCGGAAGGAATGCCGTACGATGATACCCCGTACAACACCTGTACGGCGAAAATCACGTTTTTTATGTCTTTAATAAAAACTGAAATAGACCATAGCTACAAGTGCACGCCTATATTTCACACCAAATCTAATTAGCTAACAAGTTTTCCTACAAAATTTTTCTTGTTGAAAACCCCTTCGTTATCAAAATTGCGGATTATCAAAATGTCATGTTTTGTACACTCGGCAAGGAAATTCAAACACAAACACACATGTTTTTTTCTATTTTGTTACTAGAACTTTGCGCACGTGATGCGTTTTAGGGCCGCAAGGAGTCTTTCGAATAATTCCGCAGCTCTGCAACTGCAGCATCCAAGCCCTCGGATAAAATATAGCGACCTAGTTTATCAAGAGTAACAGTGCTGTAAGTACATAAAAAATAATTGACCTAATGATTTCTGTCATTTTGGGAATTTGGTATTACAAGACCATTCTGACGACACTGACATACGCAGGCGTGAAGCGTTAACAAGACATTGGTCGCAGAAGGTAACGGGGAGAGTGGTAGGCTGGCTGATAGAATAACCCTTTGGGGCTAGCTTACGTAGCTTGAAAAAAAAAATCTTCTTGGCTCTCCTAACAATATGCAATTGCAGCAAACGAATTAGCCTATATTTGTCTAAAAATAAAAATTAGCACACTAAATCTACAGTATACATACTTATGCATCTTGTTAGGCTTCCTATTATTGTTGTTCTTGATCCTGCGCTTCCGCCGTTCATTTTGTACAGATCCCCCGGACCAGTCAACATCGTCTTCATCGTCGCTCAGGAGCCCCGCGTAGGACGTCGGCTCGCGGCTGTTAGACGCGATGCGTCGCGACGCTATGCGTGAACTGTTGCGACCCATGCCTGGGAGCAAGCATTTATATCATTACTTATCATTACGCTACTGTATTTTCCTTATGGAAGACAGAGGAGTACCTGGAGCATGGTCATCAAATGTAACTATACAGACAAAATATTCATATTTACACTATATCATTCTGCCTAATCTATACTCAACCCAATTGTACTGGGTTGGCTTCCAGTTTTACTGGAAGAAGATACAGCCAAGTAACTGTATATCTGACCTCCACAAGCCAGTAAGTTGGGTGGGAGCCTGTACCTCTTGGCAAGACAGATTCCAGTCAAAAAATGTATTTGTGGCATGATCAATATGACATGGACCGCCTTTAAAAAATTATTAACAGAAAGGCAGGTGCACCTTATGTATCCTTATAAAAATACAATGTATTTAAATAAATTATGTATGTTTTCTTTGAAAAGATATAGTATAAGATAGTTCCTCCTACAGATTTCAGTATCAGTACAGTATTAAAAGTAAAAAACTGATTTTGATACAAAAAAAAAAAATTAAAATGAAATCAGTTTATTGTGAGCTTTGTATATGTGTTTTTTTGTTGGCGTAATTAGTTACTTATTTAATTATTTCAAAAAACCTTTTTTCAAAAGTATAAATAACCAACTTCACTAAAAAGTTGGTGTTTCTCGGTATTGTTTGTTTCTTATTTAATACCAACTTCAGAAATTATGAGCACAATCTGTCTTGTGTCTGGGTGCGATTTATTTCTAATTACTTAAGTATGTATTTAGAAATAATTAAGTATGTTTATATGTTGTCTAGTACTCATACCACAAGCTCTGCTTAGTTTGGGACTAGATGGCATTGTGTGATAGTTGTGGAATATTATTATATTACATATATTATTATGTTTCAGTTTTGGTTTAAATAACATTGGAAAAATTGTTGGGCTATGAAATTCTGACATTCTAACAGCTTTTGCTATCTCAGTGATTTTTATTTGTCATAAGCGACTGGCCTGTTGGTCTAGTCATCTAGTGGTTAGTAATAATAATAAACTATTATTAATAATAAGTAATAATTACCTATCTATAATATGTATGTATTTAGAAATAATATATAAGTATCTTTATCAGTTATCTAGTACTCATAACACAAGCTCTGCTTAGTTTGGGACTAGATGGTGTTGTGTGATAGTTGTGGAATATTATTATTATAATAATAGGTTACAGAACAGTTAATTGAAATAGACAGAATACATGAAAAACACATCATCCTTTCTTTGTCCCATTTTACTTGGGGTTGGTAAAACATGTTTTTTCCTTTGTCTTAAATTCTGTCCTGACACTGACTTCCTTTTCTTTCATATCACTCTGCACAAAATCTTAATTTTTTTTGAGCTCTCCTACCATTTACATCTTTACTCTTTTATTAACATGTATTTCATACCTTCTTTTCGCATAACCATACCAAGCCAAACAATTCCCTTTCAACTTTTCAGTCACTGGTCACTTACAAAGTTCTTCTAATATACTCATTTCTCGTTTAATCCATTCTCATTACTGCACACATTTCTCACCATTCTTCTACATGCAATCTTTCTTCATCTGTCTTTTCTTAGCTCAACATTGTGACCATACATAACAAATACATCAGTAGATCAAAAGACTTTAATTCATTAAACCCCAAGCGAACACCGGCGTTCACTCTCTCATTGTCTTTCTACTGTGTCTTTAATTACGGTATTCAAAAGGATAAGATATGAAGCTTTATATTTTTAACTTTCTCAGGTTACATAATAATTGTGTTACTAAGCACAAAAGAGGGTGAATAGAGGTTAAGTATAAACAAAATAGTGATAAAGACTAATGTGGATACTATAATGAGTAGTCATTGTAGAAGCTACCCTTTGATTTGATTAAGGTCTCTTCTATTATTTCTGCAAAAAGGATTCATGATACTGTCTAGGTGTCTATGATGCTATGCTTTTTTTTTTGTACCTTGCTTTAGTATGGTTATGTGAGTAATGTTTAATTTAAAGCGTGGTATATAAGGGAAACATAGAGAATTTGTTAGTTATTGCTGAACTATCAATAAATACAATGACTGATTGCAAGTTACAAGGAAAATATTACGGGGTAGTCATTATTATATGACTTACAAGGCAAATCTATAGTGAGGTACTTTTTGGTGAACTTACCCATGCATTTTTCTAGATGAGGAGCGAACCTAGTAGCAGAAACTGGCCTTTCACAATTCGGACAGGAACAATTTGAATCAGGGGTCTTTTTCATCATTGAAAAACCAAATACATCGCATTCTGGCGTGCTTACGATCTTGTAAGGTTCTTCATCTTCTTTTTCACCTTCTATCAAGTCCGTGAGACCGGTCTTCAGCCCGTGGTGGAATTCGAAGGCAAATCCTAGGGTCACATCATCGCAAACAGCTTCATAAATGTAGTTTGCAGCAGCTTCGGCATTATTTTCATTTTGCATAATCTCAAAAAACCTTACATTCAAATCGTGCATACTCAATTCGCTTGTTATAGTATTCATTTTCTTGGATTTCTTAATTTTGACGAAAAATAACGCACTTCACAATAAATAATAATTCTGAAAAATTGGTGTTGTGATTGATTGATTACCTTTTCATTCATGGAGAAAGTGCTATCTCTCTTTTGCTTGTTAATAAATCAACCCATCTCTGTCTACACGACGTCTTAAAATGTATATTGTCAAAAAAACATCCGGAGTCATTCACTCATCTTATTAATTTCTTATCCACTCTTAAAACGGACCAAATTGTATTTGCAATGTGGTTTTTTATATTTTATCAATTTGTTTATTTAGATTATTTATTTCTAGGTTGTATTTATAAAGCATAATCACAGAAGTAATAAGAAGCTAAAGGCGTAAAGGAAGCACGATCGAATGAATATTAGCGTCGTTCCATTTCAATTTTATTTATATTGAGCTTTTAATAATGACAGCAGGATGGATGGATACGTTGTCCATGTTGGAAAAAGAGATAGCGATACATCATCTGACAATGACAGTTCGATCAAAACAAAACTTTTCAAATAGGTACTGTTAAAAAGTTGATAATGGTGAAGATGATAAGAAAGTTGTAAACAAATATTTGAACTCTGCTAAAATTGATAAGGAGTAACAAATAACATGAGATAAACTGTAATTAAAGTCTCTTATTGCCCGTCTGTCGTGCTAACTGTGCGGAGTGGATAAAGTAAAATAAAGAAATAAAAGCCAATAAAATGGTGAGTAGTTTCATTTGTAATAATTAAAAAAATCTTTTATTTATTCTTTAGACTTCAAATAACAGTAATGATATCTAAAACTTTACGTATTTAAATTTTTTACTTAACTACCTTCATACTTGCTTTCTTTCAATGACCTCACTAAAAAGTTTAAACTATTAAAATATATTTTGATCTGTTCTCTAACAAATGTTATAAATATTCCAATCCTTAATGTTGGTGGTTTTTAACATTCATTAAAGTTTTTTTTTTTTTTTTTTTTAATTGTTATAAACCAGTGCTTGACTGCGATCCCACCTGATGGTAAGTGGAGATGCAATCATTGATGGTCAGGCGCACTAGTTTATTAAGAGCCTATTCACTCTAGCCTTGAAGACACCTATATTATAGTTGGACGGAAAGACCGCAGCAGGCAGATTGTTCCAGTCCTTCGATGTACGCGGTATAAACGACGAAGCGAAACGCTTAGTCCGGACCGTTGAAGTTTCAACAACGTAAGGGTGGATACTCGCCGTTCGTCGGCTTGTCCGATGGTAGAAAGGAGATGGCGGAATCAAGTCATGCAGTTCCCGCGCACACTCTCCAAAATGTAACCTGTAAAATACCGATAGGCTGGCTACTCTGCGCCTGTGCTCGAGGCTTTGTAGATTGGACTTAACCAAATCTGGATCCCCAATTAGCCTCTTCGCACGCCTTTCCACTGAGTCCAAAGCTGCCAGATGGCATTTTGCAGCACCAGCCCATATGTGACTGCAGTACTCCACACACGATCGGACCTGTGCTTTGTATAACATTAGAAGCTGTCCCGGTGTGAAGTACCGTCGGACCTTTGCAAGAACGCCTAGTTTTCTAGCAGCTACCTTGGCTTTGGACTCTATGAACCGCCCGAAATTGAGATCTGAGGAAATTTCAACTCCTAAGAGTTGAAGGCGGTCGGTGCACTCCAGGGATACATTCTGAAAAACGGGAGCCAAGGTGAACGGGCTCCTCTTCGCGGTGAACAGACACGCTTGTGTTTTGGCGGCGTTGAATTTTACCAGATTGGTTTCGCCCCACTTGGAGACTGCCTGAAGTGAGACATTCGTACGCTCTAACATAGCCTCTCGTTCGGACCGAATTTGCTCCTTACTGGCCCGAGGACCTGGCAGGTACCTCTCTACAACTATGCTATCGTCTGCATACCCATAGATACCGGGCATCAGCAGATCGTTAATATGCAGCAGGAAAAGAGTTGCAGAGAGAACTGACCCCTGAGGAACTCCGGCATTAGTCGTCATGGGCTCTGATGAGCATCCATCGACAACAACTCGGAGAGACCGTTCACTCAGAAAGTCTTTTACCCAGTTAATCAGGCCCGGGGAAATGCCGTACGCTGGAAGCTTACTCAAAAGGCTGACGTGCCATACCCTGTCGAAGGCCTTCGAGACGTCCAAGGAGACAGCAATCGCTTCTCCATTCTTCTCGAGGGCCTCGCCCCACATGTGAGTGGTATACACTAGTAGGTCCCCAGTAGACCGTTTTCTAGCAATATTATAAAATAACTTGAATTACTTTTATAATAATGGTAAATAACTTTAAATCCTCAAAACCACCATGTTTTACTAGTTCCTAAGTATCTAATTTACTCCTATTCTTATCATTTATTAGGTGTCCTTCACAGCCCGTGGCTTGATGCCCCCAGTCTTCACTCCGCTCAATGATGACTTGACCATCAACTATGGAGCCATACCTCCTTATGCCAAGTTCCTAGCCGATTCAGGAATAAAGTCTGTACTGGGTAAGTAAATAAAGAAGGTGAACCTACAACAAAATAAATCTTCTGGGGCTGCTTGTTTCAAGGAGACCTCATCTATTGTCTACCATCAGGCAAGACTGGTCAAGAGTGTGCTAATCAAACATTTAAAAAGAAGTAAAGCTTCTACCCTAAACACGACAAATGCTCACCACAGAGGTGGAATTTAGCAAAACCGTAGGGGCCCAGCAGGTCCGAAACCTACTGGGGCCATGGGTTGACTTCTGAAAGGAAAACCCGTAGTCCTGGAACGCAAAGGTCAAAGAAGGTACATAGGTGTGGATTTTGTCAGTAAAAGTCTGACACGCCCTCTCACATCGGCCTAGGGCGGGAGAAGTCGTAAGATGTTGCGTTCCAGGGCCCCGGGTTTTCCTTTCAGTAGGCTTTGACCTTGCTGGGCCCCTACGGTTTTGCTGACATTGCCTTGAGGCGCGCGTAGAACACTAGGTGCCGTCGACAACTCGGGCTCTGTACGGACGGGGAGCAAGTTTGAATAGTACCACTACCATAAATTGATGTGCTGCTGTTCATATGCAGTTGGAGGCACGACAGGCGAGCACATGTCCCTGGCGGTGGCAGACAGGAAGAAGGTGGTAGACGCCTGGGTAGCCGCCGGCAAGAGCACAGGACTGCACATACAGGTGCAGGTTGGTGGGGCGCCTCTCGCTGATGTCACTGAGCTGGTGAGTTGGTATCTATACTTAAAATCGCTTTAATGGATCTGCACAAAAATAATTAAAAAAATCCTTTATTTAATGATTTGACTTTCATCGTAAAACATCGGAGATCTTCAAGCGTATGCCATTCACATCTGTAGCGAGGCCATCGCTTACCCATGCGCTTGCCGTCTCCCTTGATATCTCGAAGGCTTTCGACAGGGTCTGGCATGAAAGCCTTATTGCTAAGCTTCCTTTCTTCGGACTACCCACTGGTCTGTGTGATTGGGTCGGAGACTTCTTGAGGGGTCGATGCATCCCAGTGGTTATTGATGGCTGCTGGTCCGGTCAAATGAATATGAATGCCGTGGTCCCTTAGGGGTGGTACTCTCGGGAACACTGTTCTTACTGCACATAAATGACATATTTTTATACCCGGTCCCTTTTTGCATGCAGACGACAGCACTGTTGCTGAGAGATACGTCTCCGACGCACGAGCTTGTGAATCACAAATTCACTAGTTCATGCTTTTCGAGAGACTATGATTGAATGCTTGAACTTGTCCTTGAAGGCCGTTTCCGATTGGAGCAATGCTAATCTGACCAAGTTCAATGCTGCTAAAACCCAGGGGTATCTTTTTTCCACTAAACAGAGCCAATTCCACCCGGCTTCATCTTTCCGGAGTATGACCGTGCCGATAACCGACCACCTTGAGCTTCTTGGGGTGACATTGGCGTCTACCCTCAATTTCGGCTCTTACATCGAGGCAAAAGCTCAACAGGGGGATCTTAGCAAAGGTGAGACGGTACTTCAAGCCGCAACAGCTGCTCAACCTTTATCAAGCGCAATTTCGATCGTGTATGGAGTACGGCTCTCATCTTTGGGATGGGTCTGCCAAATACCAGCTTGATGCACTGGAGTCGATTGAGAAGCGAGCCAAGAAGACCATCGATTATGATGCACTTGTCAGGTCAAAGCTTTAAAGCCATTAGCATCGACGTTGAGTTGCTGACCTGTCGGTTTTCATCGTTTATATTTCGGAGAGTGTGTCCACCAAGTCCTTTCCATCATCAGACTACTAAACTTACGGCGTTGCGCCACCGGTATAGCGATTTGGGAATACATTCATTGTGCGTCCAGCTAAGGAGTGGAATTCCTTGCCGGAGTCTGTGTAACTGATAGTTGTACAATTTCTTATTCTGTGCTGATAGCTACAACCGGTCTTTAAGTCATTATTGTTCCAGCTTGCGCTTCAAAGAAATGTCAGCAAAACCGTAGGGCCTTAGTAGGGCCGAAGCCTACTGGGACCATGGGTTGACTTCTGAAAGGGAAACACGGGGTCCTGAAACGCAAGGCAAAGAAAGAACATAGGTGTTGTTTTAGTCAGTAAAAGTCTGACACGCCCTCTCGAGCGGGGAAGCTCCCTTGGAGCAGGTGAAGCCATGGTGAACCCACCTCAAAAAAAAACTATGGTTGAGAAAAAGTTAGCAGGTGAAGACAGTAGATTCGTATAATAATTTGATATTCAAATCATTATTACCCCACATAACTTCTCATCCAATGTCAAACGATAAATATTACTATCTTAAATTATTGTTTTTATGTAACATTTATCTGCACTCAAGATAAATAGTTATACGGGTACTTAGGTATAATATTTACTTAAGTAGCTTGTCCAAATATTATCACAATGCCGACAGAATTACCTACAGATGAAATGGGTGCGAGTATATCAGTTGATTAGATACATCATGAAAAGTGATGTAATGAAACAATTGGGTATTGGAAAGTACCTGCGTGTTGCATTTTTAACGACTTTAAAATATAATTATCTAATCTTTATACATATTATCTATGCTTATAATAAAACTGTAGAAGTGCAAATTCAGTACATTGAAAATATAAAAAAATAATGGCAGGGGGGGTGTTACTAGACCGACACCGAACCCAAAAAAGTGATTAAAAAAAATTTTGTATGTCTCTCTGTCTGTCTGTTTGTTCAGGCATCACGCAAAAACTACCGGTCCGATTAAGATGAAACTTGGTATAATTATTCTTTAATATCCTGGGCACCACACTGGGTACTTTTACCCCGGAATAGTATATACAATAAAAAACAAACTTAATTTTGCGGTTCGATCCCTAGACCCGATTACTGTACCAACCACAAATAATAAGTTTGTCGTAGGTTACATCATCCGCAGTGGAGTTCACTAAGGGACGCTGCTCTCAGCTAAGATACTATAATATTTTATCTTAAGATACAATATCGCTCGCCACACAATTCAATGGACTATCACACACGACGAAGATAATAAGTAATATTTCATATTTTCGTATCTCAAAAAACCCAATAAAACCATTTTCGACTTCTACGCGGACGAAGTCGCAGGTAAAAGCTAGTTCTTCAATATTTGTGTTTGTCACCTAACTACTTCTCAAGTTGCTCTTTGTCTTCCATCGCAGATTTATCGTAACTCTTGTAGACAATCCTGTAACCCGGGGCCATAGTATCCCGAGTAACTTTCTCTTCATTAGAATAGCATAGCAACCTAACTCTTCATAAAATCTTTTCCTCCACCAGGCACGTTACTGCCAGCAAGCCGGAGCGGACTCCCTGCTGACCCTCCCTGAGTTATACTTCAAGCCTGCATCAGTTCAGGACCTGGTGTTCTACGTATCGCAGGTCGCGAAGGCCGCTCCAAAGCTGCCGGTGTTGTACTACCATATCCCTTCCATGAGTAAAGTTGAGAGTGAGTATGACATATTTTATTTTGTTTAGGGACTATTTAATTACCTTTTTACACCATCTGCTCGATAATGGCCTTTTATGTCATACAATCCATCGCCACCATATAGCAAGTAATTCTATACCTAGGGATCGAATGTAGTATGGGCGATCCCAATAGAATAGAATGTGTGATTTGAATTTGACTCTTCAAACCTATTTGAAAAAAAAAATATAGTAGATTATGTGATTAGGAGATAAAGCATGTGTCTTAAAGTCGCAGGTGGCATGTTGAATTTCAAACGAAACGAAGATTGCTAAGTTTTAATCCCGAATGCAGTGAGGGTTAAAATGAGAGAGTGTTAAAAACTCACAGAAGGTGTAAAAAGGGTATTCAACATGGGGATAAAGTTGCCCTTTGTCTTCACTTTGTCTCACTTCACTCAAGCATCTATATTAACTTCCTAGAAGTGCTCGGGATTTAATAATATTAATCCCTTACTGGTGTTCGGGATTAAAACTTAGCAACCTTCGTATCGTTCGCAATTCAACATGCCGCCCGCGACTTAAAGACACTGGTTTATGCCCTAGTCGCATAATCTACTACCAAGGTGAAAGCCACGGGCCCAAGTGAGGTCATGTCCTCGCTAGATGGCGCCGAATTGACTTAAAACAAAACAAACTAAAAATGTTTAGTTCAGCGCCGTCTAGCGAGAATAATGCCACACTCGGGCCTGTAGCTTTTACCTAAATAGGCATAATAGGCAAGTAGGTACAAGAAATTAACTATTTCCATGTTTATTATCTAGCTGATAAATGGGGTTACCTTCTTTTCTATCGACCACTGATCAGTACAGATCAAGTCGTTTCAAACGAATTTTGTTGCAAACACTGTATCACGAGAATTTTATATGTTAGATTATACTTTCGTGACAAAATTTACTCTTTTGCAAAAGGTTCGAACACGCGTAACAGTCAGTACAAGACACCTTTCTACACAAACTTTACTTCCTCCCCAGTCCATATGCCTTCGTTCGTGGCGGCGGCTACAGTCACCATTCCCAACTTCAAAGGCATCAAGTTTACGTCCAACGACCTGAGCGAGGGTGCGCAAGTTCTGAGGACCCTAAAAGAAGGTCAGGAGGTGTTCCTCGGAGCTGATACTGTGAGTATAACTTTTTTTAATTGATAAAAACTAGTGCTTGATTCCGATCCCGCCTGATGGTAAGCAGTGATGCAGTCGCTGATGGTGAATTTATTTCATCAGTACTGCTCAAATGGTGAAGGAAAACATCGTGAGGAAACCGGCATTTTCTATAACCAAAAAAAAATCGAAAATATGTGACATCGAATCCGCATTCGGCCCGCGTAAACTACCGAGTGCTTGGATGACAATGCATTATTATGTATTATGAAGCTAGTCTGATGACGGAGCCGGATAGTGGCCAAAAGAACTACTGAGCGCAATAACGTAACCCTATCGTGTTTGAGCTCTTTTAAATGGCCTTGATCAGTACTTACACCAGCAATATACAGCGCGATAAACACCTGTTATGGAAAAAAATCTTATTTTTTAAATCAGAAAATTAGTAATGTGTCTTTTGTGTGTGTAGTAATTGTTATAAGGTACGATGGGGCTGACATATCCTTTTTGGACAAAAGCCCCTAAATAAAATCTTGATTAAAAAAAAAAAAAAAAAAAAGATTGTGGTATCTTGAACTAGGTACAAAGTAAAGACATAGAAAATCAGGTAGGTATACCTACGCAAATGGACGTTATATTTTGGAATTTGGAAGTTCCTTTATTGCGGTGTCCGGTAACGTTCAACTATCAATAACTCGGTTTAAAAAGTGAACTGCTAAAGAAGTGCCTCAATCAGTTCCATAGCTACGTCAATCGGGCTTGCGACCTTCAATCTCGAATTACAGAGACCATCATTGATCTTGAGCGCTGACTTGCGCAAAAGTGAAATATCGGGTCTCTTTAGTGGTATGAAGTGCGACGCGGGGGCGAGTAGTGCAATCCTTGTACAGTGATTGGCTCGCCGATGTGTACGATGCGCAAAGCGATCCCCACTTTTTCGCAGAGAGCTCAAGATTCGTGCCGGTATCTGTATCTAGTATCCTTTTTACTACTTGGAGCCTCAACATTACAAATTGACCAATCACACTTCATTAAGCAAGCTAATCATACATTTTGACATTCCAGCTCCTCGCGCCCGCTGCTCTCTTGGGCATCAAATCCAGCATCGGAACCAGTTTCAATCTGTTCCCAAAACTGGCGCAGGAGATCCTGGATGCCGTCGAAAAGAACGAGGTAGATAAGGCCAGGGCCCTGCAGGAGAAACTCAGCTTGGCTATTGAAGCTCATACTTGCGAAGGTACGAACCAAATAACTTCTTAGGGTAGCACTACAATTAAACAACTTCTGGTCGCACCTAATCGCACTTTCCTATGCTTCTATCCTTTTCTGTCACTTAGAACCGCCATTATCTAGAGCGGGAAAGTGCCAAAGACCAGTGCCAAAGTGACCGCATGCGGTGGAATCGACGTGGCGGTCGGCAACATGGACAAAATGCAATGAGGATTTGTCATGATTTTTATGCAGTATGCAGACCAAGGGCGTCAAAAAACAAAAACAGTAAATACTATGAAGAAATTATTTAAATCGGACCAAAAATGACGAAGATACAGCAACTTTGGTGTATTAAGTTCTAAAAACGCGCCCAAGAATTAAGCGACTCGCTGTGACGTCATCTGTCATGATCGGTCCCAATCGGCGAATGAATACGATCAAGCCGTTCGTCGCACGGAGCATGACAGATGACGTCATCGTAAACAGTCCAGCGAGAGCGCGCGTTTCCAAGTAGCCGTTCAGAAAAACTTTAATAATTCATCATTTCTTGACGGATTTTAATAATTAAAAAAATTAAATAACACACATACGATGTATTTAGTAAAAATCGATTTGCTATTATGTGATTGATCCTCATTGTATGCAAGGAGGCGGTGTTCTTTCTACCACAAGCTAGTTTGTTGCAACAACAGCCACTCAATGTCGCTACTAGAAGCTATAGTTTCTTGTATTTTAGAAGTGTGCGGAACAGAAAGTAAAGTCTCGTTAACCTCCGTTGAAAAGGGAGGATCCTCCGACCAGACGGATGTTTTGTCAGATCGGCAATTGCTTGATAGATGATTCTGGGCTGTTGTATATGTTCAAATCGCGCGGAGAACTTTGATTGCGCGATGCAGGATTTCGTAGTTTAGTTTCTATGTGGCGCCATAGATGTCGCTACAGAATTATATGATGATTTTTCACCTCAAAAAAAAGGCTGCTAGCTGCTTCTACAGACAAAATCCTATTTTAAAATCCACGGAAAAGCCCAACTCTTAACATTTTATTCGATTTGGAAATCGAACCTGTAGTAGACGCACTGACACAGTGGGTAAACACATTGGCTCGTTACTTCATTCATAAGTCGCGCCATAGATGTCGCTACGGAATCAATATCCATTCAAATTTTTTTCCTAACTTATATGAACATTTTTTTCAGGTCCCTGGGTACCAATAATGAAAGCTGGCATGGAAATAGCTACCGGCATCAACGTGGGGCCTCCCTCTCTCCCGCAGAGGCCCCTCTCGGCTGAGGCCAAGCAGAGGATCCACACTAAACTCAGGACCCTGGGCCTGAGCAAGTAAACTAACCAAAATGTGCTCTATTTCTAGGGAACAGGGTTTGTTCTCGAAACTCTTGAATTTGTTTAATATTGTAAGTGTACTTATTGCTGTATATTTTATTAAGAATTTATTTTTGTGAAAAGTATAGTTTTATTAACCTAAAAGTGTAGTTAAATTAATATTCCACAACTATAAGATAACGCCATCTAGTCCCAAACTAAGCTCAGTTCCTGCTGAGTACTAGACAACTGATAAACATACTTATACATATATATCTTAATACATACTTAGAATCAATATTTCGCAAAGATGGTTGAAAAATGGGTTTAAAGGTCAGCGGGGCTCTATCCGGGCGCAGCTGGCCTTAATCAAATGCACAGATACTCGCATGTAGGTACATTTAATCCCGGCCAGATGTTCAAGCAACTATACGCCTTAAAATTCGTGTTTCGACTTCTCGCCCGCTGCATTTTCCTCTCGTAGGTACTCCTAACCTCATCCTACAATTCACGCATGAATCATGAAATATTCGCTTTGTTTCAACCGTCCACTGTTTCAACCGTACCCAGTCTCCCCTACTTATTTAGCACATAAGTCATAAAATTGCAAGTTAACTTCACTAAGTACTTATTTTTCAATAGATTATATTTATCTACTTATATCAAGAATATATTCTGAACAGAAGCTATTAAAACTCCAATTATAGATATTTTATTTCTTAGATTAAAGTTGTGTGGCGATTGAAAAATTAGAAAAAAACTTGTATTGACTAGACAATTTTTTTTCAAATTTTTAGCAATCATATGTTTTTTTTTTATGTGGGAAAATCATCTAATGACTAATCCCCTCTTGGCCGGAGCGAGAGATAGTGTTAGACTTTTACTGACTTTTACCCACTACTGTTCCTTCTTTGTCTTCGTCCCAGTGCCCCGGGTTTCACTTTCACACTACCCAGTATTCATCAGGACCACTAAGAAGCTTAACGATTCGATAGGCAATATCAAAAAAGGACACTTAGGTAGGCTGCATATAGTACTCAAACGTTAAAATTACTGAAAAGGAAAAATAATCCACATTCATAATAATAAAATTAAAAGAAATTAAGAAAATATATTTAATACCTTACAAAGTTTGTATCTTAAATATTATATTTAAATTCATGTTAAACATAATATTAAAATTCGTCCGATCCGCCCCAGCTTTGTTTCAGCCCCCTAGCCAAGTTACAATCGTTTCGTTCGCGCCGAACGCCTCGAGTAGGCCACGCCTCCGATTCCTTTGTTCTGACGTCTTCTCAACGCTCAGTCACGTGGTCAGAACAAAGAAATCGGAGTCGTGGCCTACTCAAGGCGTTCGGCGCGAACGAAACGATTGTAACTTGGCTAGGGGGGCAGTTATAAAATGGAAATTCTTAGCTTTTCTCTACCATGCTAGTCACGGTTTGTCGGGCTGCAGGTAAGTCGCATTTGTGTTATCAATATTGATCATCATTGGATTATACAATTTCCTAATTCGAACCAGATTTTATGTGCACACACCTTTGTCATAAAGTTCGACTTCGTGAACTCAACATAATTATTATACACCTAAACCTTCCTCATGAATCAATTTGCCTATTGATAAAAACTGCATGGAAATCTGTTCAGGAGTTTTTGAGTTTATCTCGATCATACATACAGACGCGGTGGGGACTTGGTTTTATAAAATATAATGATGTGTTAGCTAGGCTATGGTTGTACAACTAGGTATGTATTTGAATCTATGTGAAATCTTATTAGACTGCCGTTCGGAGTTGGACATCTAAACTGATCAAAGTATCCCTGAGGCTTTTCCTTTGCTTGATGTTTAGAGGGGCGAGAGGATGACGTGTCGGGCCCAGCCTGATGCCCGTCACCAGTTCCATAGTCGCCTTCATAGCAGGCACGAAGTCACCTGAAAAATCGACTTCTGTAAGTGTTAGGAAACTGATCAATCTGTGGCCTTTTCCTATGAAGTAAGTGTGTTGTAGAGGTTAAAAAGGTTGTCCGCCTAGCCATTTGCCAACTAAGGGGTCGGGTCAAACCAGATGCTGCTCCAAAATATTTTTTTTTCTTCTGTGAGAAAAACATCCTATGACATCCCCATCTCTGGGCGGATTGGGAGGGTGTGTCAGACTTTTACTGACTAAAAATGTGGATTTTTAAAGATAAAGATAAGATAAAGATATTTTTATTTGCTTAAAACATGGTATAAAAGGTGTTATTGAAAATAGATTGATCTAACATGTTTTGCTTAAAACTAAAGCGTGCAAACTTATACACTAAAATATTATTTATGTCAAAATTGAAATTAATTACATTATAAATTCATTTTAAAAGTCATTAATACTATAACAATTATTAAAAATTCATTTTAAAAAGTCATTAATACTATAATAATTATTATTATTGAGCCATTTATACAGTTGCATTTTGAATTGCTTACAATTTAATGTTTTAAAAATACTTGGTAATTTATTATATAGTCGTATACACATAGCCAAACAATTTTTATTATATTTTGCTGATCTAGGTAGGTCTTCCAGCACAAGCCTATATTGGTCATGACGACTTCGAGAGCTTTTAAATAGTTCTTCTGCTGTTTTAAATAATTCTAAGTGCTTTCGAACAAACATACATGCTTCATATATATATAATGAAGGTAACGGTAGCAAACCAAGTTCCTTAAATATTGGTTGACATGATTCGTCCGATGGAATCTCGTATACAGCTCTTAGACATTTCTTTTGGGCAACAAATGCTCTATTGCAGTCAGTACTATTTCCCCACATAATTAGTCCATATCGTAGTGAGGACTCCACATATGCGCGGTATGTCATCACAGCCGTTTTTATATTAGTCACTTTTTTTATTTGTCTCAAAGCATACACAAACTTATTTATTTTATTGCATACAGTATCTACCTGTGCTTTCCAGTCTAAATGTTCGTCAATTACTACTCCTAGAAATTTAGTTTTTGTCACTTGTGTAATTTTCGGAATATCCATTTTAAAATTAAATGTATTATTATAAGATTGATTAAATTGTATATATACTGATTTATTTAGATTAATTGATAAATTATTATTATTTAGCCAGTTAATTAGATTATCTATTGTATTATTTATGTCCGCTTCATGATCTGTAAGTGATTTATATTTTTTATCGGTAGTAACGATTATGGAAATGTCATCGGCAAAAAGGAAGCATTGATGATTAGTTACATTAACTATGTCATTTATATAGAGTAGAAATAAGATAGGGTCCAATATGCTACCCTGGGGGACGCCCCTTTTTATACTTCTATATTCAGACGAATATTCTGTCATGTTCCTACTTTCATTTAGTAAAGTAACAGTAACTTTCTGTTGTCTGCTAGTTAAATACGATGATATCCATTGTAGTGGCAGTCCTCTAATACCAATAGCCTCAAGTTTTTTTAATAGTCTTTCATGTGAAACGAGGTCAAATGCCTTGGACAAATCAAAGAATAGCCCTGTTGTTAGCTGTTTGTGGTTGATATTAGTCAATACCGCTTTCAGAAGTGAAAAGATGGCAAGAGATGTGGACTTGTGTTTCTGAAACCCAAATTGTTCTTTTTTTATAATATTGTACTTTCCGCAGTAGTCGACTATTCTTTGATACATGCACTTTTCATAGATTTTTGACATGATGGGTATCAATGTTATGGGGCGATAATTATTCATGTCACATTTTTCTCCCTTTTTAAATATCGGTTTGACAACTGATATCTTCAAAGCGTCAGGAAATAATCCTTGTGAAAAGGAGAGGTTAATGAGATGAGTCAATACTCCGCTTATTTCACTAACACATGCCTTAACAATTCGGGTACTGAGTCCATCATAACCTACAGAATTGGTATTTTTTAACGATAAAATGTGTTTTCGTACCTCATTTTCGCTTATAGGTGTAAGGAACATGGAGTTAGCAGTTAAGGCATCACTGCGATAACTACTTGTACAATTTTGAGTAGGAATAGAATTTGTAAAATAATCATTGAAGGCAGAAGCTATTTCTACTGGTTTGGTAAGTACAGAATTATCAATTTTAATACATTCAATGTGGTCTTTGGGGTCCGTATTATGAATTTCATTTTTTACGACTGTCCATGCGGCTCTACATTTATTGTCATTATTATCCATAAACTTTATGTTAGCATTTCGTTTAGCCTTGTAGATACACTTTTGTAATAATTTTGAATATGTGATATATCTACTTTTGTTCATTATATTTTTATTTTTGTAATATTGGTATCGTAAGAAACGCTTTGTTTTAGAACTTTGTTTGAGCCCCTTACTTATCCACGTTCGTTTTTTATTGTTTAAATTTATCTTAACCCTAACTTTTGGAAAACAGAGATTAAAAAATAAACATATTAATTCATGGAAAACGCGGAATGCTGTATTTGCATCGCTCTCCATGTAAATATCTGTCCAGGATAGATTTTGTAAGCATTCCCTAAATTTACGCATATTATCTAGACTGTAGTCTCTTTTGTAAATATGGTATAATGCGGTCTTTGCTGTTTGAAGTGTTAAAGGGAAGCTTAGCATTTGTGTTGCACTGTTGGGATTGCATTAGGTATGTTGCTCAATATATGGTCTATACAAGAAAGTTTCCGAGTAGCCACCTCAATATGAATTTCCATATTGTGATTATTTACCAGGTCTTGAAATTCTTGAGTGATTTTACTTCTTTTTAAGGTATTAATATTTAAGTCACCAGTCAAGACTATACGTGTGCTAGATTTGTATTTCTTGTGTAAATCCTGTAAGACTCTGTCTAACTTAATTAAAAATTGATTAGGGTCCGATTGAGGGGTTCGATATAAACAAACAATCACTAATTTTTTATTTTCTATTTCTATACCACATGCTTCGAACGTATTTACTGATGCATATGTTTTTATAAACTCTAATTCTTTGTAGTGTAAACCCTTTCTGACTAGAATGCAAGTGCCACCTCTATTTTTATCCCTGCAAAAATTTGCAGCCATTTCAAAATTTAATAACTTAATATAGTTCTCTTGACCTTTTTTAATGAATGTTTCGGAGAGGCAAATTACATGAGGTTCATTATGAAAATCACGCATTTCCTGTAAAGTTAACTCCAACAGTTCCCGTTTAGATAAAACACTCGCAATATTTTGGTGGAGTATTTTAAAGTTGTGTGTTAAAGGTGTTACATTTTTAGGTACGAAAAAATGTATCGTTTTTTTTTAATGTGGGAAAATAATATGGTATTGTGCCTTTTCTGTGCTCTGCAGAAAGAAGATGAGAGTTGACATTTTTTTCAGTCCCGTTATTTTTGTTAATTCTGAAATAAAAGGGAATAGTTCCTTTTTTGGGTATTGTTTCCCGTTTTCGCAAAGAACTTGATTTGCCACTCGCGAGGTGTTTTCTGACTTCGGCTGGATTTAAATATTTTTGGTTATAATATTCACAATCTATTATGTAATTTATTGTTTTGCAAATGTCAGATACGTTGTTATGAACAGAATTAATAAAATTACAATTTTTATAATGTTTGCAAATATTTTTGATACGATAATTCAATTTTTCGACATCGCGATGGTTACTTTTCACAACATTTAATATTATTATACTATACTTAGAAAATGTCTTTAATATTTTTTTTAATTGAAACAGTACATGTCCCATATTATTGTCATTTTCACCTAGAGATATTACAATTTTGTCACCTGGTTCAAAGTTTATGATATTACAGCTTTTCGTTATTGTGTCGCTCTGCGCATTTGGCATCGTGTGGGCGAGGACTCTATATTTTTCATACTGTGTAGTCTCTCTCGAATGTATAAGAGCAGCAGCAAGACCGACGCATTGTTGCGCACCAAAGATCCTTATAGTTTTTCCGTATCTTTGTTTTTTTAAGCCTGGGGAAATTGTGTTTGGTGTATTGGCTAAAAAACTCTGTTCTGGTTTTGATGTGGTTTTATGAGATTTGTTCAAAATCTGTATTTGTGTATTTAGAGTTTTTATCTCATTCTCTGCGATTTGTAGTTCCTTTTGTAACGCTGAGATATTTTGTTCCAGATGCAAATACATAAAGTTATTATTGCGTTCGACATTTGTAGTGAGTTTCGGCGAGGAGGGAGTTGAAGACACGATTTGACTCAAACGAGAGTGTCTTTTCTTTTTGTCAGTGCTTATAGGGCTGCTTTCTTTATTTGTAGACGAATGACATAATGACTTTAAAACATTAACTTCTTGAGTCAGCCTGCTCACTTGTCTTTTTAATTCATTGTTTTCTAATATTGTGTTTTCCAACTCATTCTCCGTGCTATCTAATTTTATAGTCAGCTGGGTTATTGTATCTTGCATTTCAGACATAGAACATATATTAGACGTAGTACCGTCTACACTTTTTGAGAGTTTATTCGGTGTGGTGTCAATTTCGGAAGATGTATCGCAGTCGGTCAGTACATGAGAATCCTGGTCAGGGGACGACTGTTTTGTCATTGTGTAAGTTTGCTGAGCCGTTTTTATAGTAGGATATGTTGGTGTTTTTAGTTGTTCTTTCGTTGCTTTTCATACCAGGGCCAAGTATTCCCAGAATCAGACCCTGCTACCCAACAGGGTCTGATTCCCTACGGTTGCAGACATCTCCTTGAGGTGAGCGTGGAACTTTACGCGCCGTCGACGACTTGGGCTCGGTCCGGACGGTTACCGGACGGTCGGACGGCGAGCAACCCATTGCTCGTCGTCCGTGAGCTCGCGCCTACGGTGGCTGGAAATCGGGATCGGAATCTCGGCGGCTGGGGCGCGAGGGCCATTAACTAGCGCGTGCACGAGGGGCCTCCTACTTTGCTAGCATTATTGCTTCGCAGAAGGAGGCGGCCGCCTGCCACTCCTTCTCGTTCCGGACCATGGCCTGTACCAAGGCCCGGCGCGAGAGATCACCGCCGCCGATCGCCTCCACGAGGAAACGGCGGTGCTTTGCCCAGGCGGGCACACCTCCGCCGTATGCTCCACCGTGTCCTTTGAGTGGTCCACACAATGATGACAACCGGGCGTTTCTTCCGCACGAATCCGGTGGCAAGACTGGTGTCAGACAAAGCTCTGCTAATGGCTGTCGAAAGGCGTCCACTGTTGGACATAAGAATTCCCCAACAACAATCGGTCCTGTGCATCTCACATCCATTGGACTTTTGCGACTCTCTCCAGGTCGCCGGTGTACCTTGTGTTAGGCCTACAACTTCTACGTAAAATACTGTTATTTAAATGGGTCAGTTTAGATTGGACCTGACTCACTGCAGAACATCCTAAAATTAACATTTAAATGAGCACCTTGTGAAGCTATAGCATCGACCACTTTATTCAGTCTCTGCTGTAAGACCCTGGCCTTCAGCACGTCTCCATCCTTCACTTTCTGCACGATATTATAGACCAGGTCTGGAAACAAGTTGGACACAGTTGCGATGCTGGAGTCGTGGCCCATCAGGACTGAGGTAGCGATGTGCTGGAATTTAAATTGTAAATTTGAAGTGATTATTTCTTTATTATATGTTTGTAAATGTAAGAAAAATATAAGATATTGATAGAACTACTCTATAACTGGTTGCAGTTACGCTGTCCTTATGTAATAATGCCCTGATCTCATAAAATCATATTTTGAGTTACGCACAAAAAAGACAGTGCGTTGCATGACATTGAAATCAAGGGAACTCACGGTGATTTTATAGCTGTATCTTTCTTCTATGAAAACATTTTGGGATAAAGAAATATATTAATAGAAGAACATACCTATCAAAAAAACGAAAACCCGCCAAATGTCATTTAACGGCATTGTAGGACGGCAGAATAGACTATATATGCCGAAGAGACAGGGCGTAGTTACCGCCATATCAGACCCTGGCCTACAGGGCCCCGACGTGTGTAAAAATTCGTAACGGTCTGTGCTAGTAGGGCCTACTTACCTAACAAAATGACCACTCAATCATTTTTGATACAAGGCCCATTTGGAACTAGCTACGCCACTGCGAAGAGAAGCTTGTGAACTGTGGAATGCACAGTAGGAAGTCGCAGGAAAAAATATAGGGGGCCACATGGGCTCGGTGTCGGTTAAAACATGATGATAAACATGCCATGTTCTATACTCCATTCGAATTAAGATGATACATTAAACAATAATTTTTTGACAGGCCTGATGGTCTAGTGGTCAGTGGCCCTAACTGCTATGTCGTTAGTCGTGGGTTCGATTCCTACCCAGAACAAATGTTTGTGTGATGAGCACGATCATTTGTTCTGTGTATGGGTGTAATTTATATATAATACGTTTGTATTTAGAAATATGTAAGTATGTTTTTCAGTTGTCTAGTACTAATATCACAAGCTCTGCTTAGTTTGGAACTAGATGGCGTTGTATGAAAGTTCTGGAATATTATTATTATAAACTTTTTTTACTGTCCGTTCAAGCGATTTTGATTTCTATTCCGTAGAAATAAGGATGGCATTAAAAGCAAAAAATTGATTATAACACCCAACTGTTTATTGTAGCCGCCATTTATTATGCTACTAACCATATAAAAGTCAAAATCAATTGAAAGGACAGTAATGAAGGTTTGTTAACGTTTTGAGTAGCGTAATTAGAGACACAATAGAAAGACAATAGAAAAACGAGCGAACGCCGGCGTTCGCTCGGGGTTTAATGAACTAAATTACTTATTTAGTTTGGAATATAAGACATGCTGGAATCCTCACGATGTTTTCCTACACCGTTTTGAGAGCAGTGGTGATATGCTAAATGCGCTTGCCAAGGTGTAAACCCGTGGATTAAACCGACGACATGCAAATCGTAAGTCACGTTACCCCTGGGCACCACTTACATAAAAAAATAATAATAATAATAATCAGCCTTTTAATGTCCCCACTGCTGGGACTCAGGCCTCCTCTCCAGGAGAGGGAATGGGCCGTAATCCACCACGCGGGCCCAGTGCATGTTGGTGCCACTTACATGGTTAGCAATAAATATCTTCTGGTCTTCCGCCAGCAAGTCGGCCACTTGATCAGCTATTCCTAGGTCAGCTTTTGCACCTTTCAAGTTAGGGAGTATAGATGAAGCTTCAGACAATAACTGGCGCATGTTTACTGAAAGATAGATAATCTGTTAATACTCGAACTATGGTTAGATAACAAAATATATCGCTTGTGCGCAAGAGTACTGTATTCACTCCAAAAACGTAATTTTTCAGGTGAAGCGAAAAAATATTACAACAAATACAAATATTGTGATATTTTCATAAAATAAAATAAAAAAAATAGTAGTTTTTTTTTAAGCTTCCGTACCTCAAAAAGAAAATACGGAACCCTTATAGGATCACTTTGTTGTCCGTCTGTCTGTCTGTCTGTCGGTCAAGATCCTTTATCTCCGGAACGCGTGGAGGTATTGAGTTGAAATTAAAACCATATAATCAAGTTTGCGGTCTCTTGAAGCTGTTAAAAAAAAACAAATTTCTAAGTTAACGAAAAAGAAAGATACGGCCGTTTATGTCTCAAAAAACGTATATTTCGACACTCTCGAGGATATCAAAATTTATAGGGTACTTCCCGTTGACCCAGAATCCTGAAGATATCTATGTGAGTATGAAGTTCCGTTGGCCATTTCTGGTCTTCTTCATCAGTTCCACTTCATCAAAGGTTACTTTTTGACTGTAAGTGCATACGTTCTCGATGAAAATACCAAAATCACTATATGGTTGTCTATAACATTTGAGGAGTTCCCTCGATTCCTTATGGGTCCAATCATCAGAACTGAACTATGAAAAAAATGCGACCAATCGGAAAGCATATCCTATAAGAGGAAAAAAAATTGCAAATCGGTCCATAAACGACGGAGTTCTGAGGTAACACACATAAAAAAAAAATACAACCAAATTGACAACCTCCTCCTTTTTTTTAAGTCGGTTAAAAATAGTGACGATGCGTCAGCAATTCTGTATGAATTATAAGTGCTACATTAATCCATACTTCTATTACATATACTATAATATTATAACAGTGAAAGTATCTCTGTCTGTCTGTCTGTCACGCTTTCACGGATAAACTGCTGAACCTAATTTGATAAAATTTGGTACAAATTAAGTTTAAGCCTGTAAGTATCCTTCCTTGGGGTTTAGGCTTACTTCGTAGCCTATGTCCTCATAGGCTACTTATTATCTGGCATCGACTTTGGCTTAGCGTTCGTTATAACCGACATTCACGCAGAGGAAGCCACTGGCTGAAGCTAGTTAATAATAATCCAGATCTACATACCATCGACACCAGTCATCATAGGAAAGTGATAGTAGATCAGAGGCAGGTTCGGCGCTGCCTCCGAGACGCTCTGCAGGTAGCGCACCAGTTGCTTCACGGACTTCGGCTTATAGTACAGCTCCGGAAGAGTCATCATGCAATCAGCTTTTAGGTTCTCTGCGTGTTTTGCCTGAATGGTAAGAGAAAAATAAACCCACAGTCCTAAGTGCAAAATACAAATAACTTGAAAATTTGAACACCACAAGATACCCTGTTGCTTACACCATAATGAAAATAGGAGATACCTACTAAACGGTAGCACAGTATTTAATATGACTTTTAGTGTTTAAGTAAACTAGGTTTATATATTATAAATAATTTAATGTATATATAGTTTTAATATATGTTAAACATTATTTTTACAATTCCTTTAACTATATTATTTATGACATATAACTAACATAATAAATAGCGCAACATATGTCTAAAACGTCACACGTCAATATACAACCCGCCCCTGATCGTTCCCGGTGCAAAAGTGCCCATAATACTGGCCGCATTACCTCGCTGGATAGCGATGGCCATCCTTTGCACCAAGAACGACCCGGACCGGGAGTTACCCGTTGCCTCCCCGAGCCTACGGCCTAAATCCCCCAAAGCTGTTTCTTGGACTTTATTCTCTAGTTACAAACACATGATTTTCGTCAGCAGAATATAACATTATTTTTAGTATTAATATATTTGTGACGCAATATGGTACGGGGTATGAGCATTCTTCTTTGTCTCCATAACAATAACAAGAGTTCCACTTCGGTCACAATGACAAACTTTCTCTTTTACTATGTATCATAGTATTTAATATTAGAGAGATTTTATATTCTACTAGCACAGATTTTATATTTTACTAGCACAGATTTTATATTCTACTAGCTTCTGCCAGCAGCTTCATCCGCGTGAAAGTCGTTTTCTCCATACCAACTTTGGACCCCGTTTCATCTCCTTAGGGGGTGAATTGCAGAATATCCTCTTTCAATGCTCGCCTACATCATACAAGGAAGTCTTGTGCAAAATTTCAAGTTTCTAGACCCATTAGTTTTGGCTGTGCGTTGATATGTCAGTCAGTCAGTTTCTCCTTATATATATATATATATAGATCAGTGAGGTCAATCGTTTATTGTCGACATTATTACCAATTCTAATACATCCGGTATGGGTGCTCCGCCGACTTGAGCGATGACTTTCATACCAAAAGGTCTTGCAGCGATCATCCAGGTTTCGAGGAGTGACTTCCTCTCTTCCACGCTCAGGGACATACCTTCTCCTGTAGTTCCACCTACTTTGAGAGAAAAGAGCAGTGTCAACATTTTGTAGAAACAATACATCATTATATGGAAGGTAAACTGTTGCTATGGGGACTGTTAAAAATGGCTTTGTAACCTTATGATGTCCAGGTTGGCGGTGCTGGTGGCATCTATACGTAGTTTACATGGGCCATGTTATGATATGGTAATCATCATTATTCCAGGATAATCTATACATGTGTATATAATATAACAGGAATTTAAAGATAGCATAACCGAACCACGATAGCATTGAGGCAACGTAGTATACGGTCCCTTATTATTATGTCTGTTTAGTACGGTCCCTGATTTTTAACCCTTTAAACGCTTTCGTCGGATATATCCGACGAACATTCTCGTGTTTATTCTGCCAGGGTCCCACATCCACGACCATATACTCCATCTCGTCAGCTCTTCTGTTACCTATGGGGATTTATGAGCTAAACGAGATGGAGTGCCCAGTCCGAAAAACACGACCCTGGCGAATGGTACCCGGAAACACTCGTCGGACCAATCCGACACGGGCATAGTATTTATATGCCAGGCAAAACTACACTAAAATTATATTACCTATCTGTGATCAAAATATAGCTTTATTACTGAAGCCTCAGATGGGACAAAATGTCCCTCAACATGACGCGCAATACTCTAGCTAGAACTACATTAGACCGACGCACACGTGTAACACGCCTGCCTCCCTAGCCAAGTTACGATCGTTTCGTTTGCGTCGAACGCCTCGAGTAGGCCACGCCTCCGATTCCTTTGCCGCGTGACTGAGCGTTGAGATGACGTCAGAACAAAGGAATCGGAGGCGTGTGGCGTTTGATGCAAACGAAACTATCGTAACTTGGCTATGGGGCTGATTTGTACGTAGAATGACGTCGCGTGGCGTGTATCTAATGTAGCTCTACAAGTCTAGTTGCCAATTAAAATGTATGGAGACCGACGCGCCCTGATCGGCGTGTGTGGCACACGTGTGCGCAGTGTAGTTCTAGCTTCAATCTACGTGACTCTGCAACGTTGCCCAGTGTCCTGCAACTTACCTACCCCCAACATTTCACAACGCTTACACATTCGAGTGCGCGTGACATATTGTTGGATAATGTGACAGCCTTGCGCGTCATGATGGGGAATATTTTATTTCCAAATGTATCTGAGGGTTTAGTGTACTGTGGTAGTTGTTCACAAGAGGACTCGAATGTGATACAACAAGTCACACAGTGGTGATTACCAAGGATGCCATTGACTTGATGTTTGTCCAAATACGCCATATAAATGGGTATCACGGAGAAGTCTATACTCCCTGACTGCATGAAGGGGGTGAACACTGGTGCCAGCACGCCTTTAACTTCGAATATCTGTGGTCAAATAAAACATATAAAAGTTAGATTGCAGTGCATAGATACGACGGTTTCACGATACGGAAGGTTTCACTAAAGTGAAGTCACTAGATGGACTTGTAGGTTTCAATTTACCCAACCTTTTCCCAACCGTATTTTTTTTATCTGTTGGAAAATCATCTAATGACATCCCCGCTCTTGGGCGGAGCGCGAGATAGTGTCACACTTTTACTGACTAAAAACCCACTCCTGTTCCTTCTTTGCCATTGTTCCAGGGCCCCGGGAATCTCTTTCGCATCACCCATGGCCCCAGTAGGCTTCGGCCCTGTTAGGCTCCTACGGTTGCTGACATCTCCTTGAGGCGCGCGTGGAACACTACGCGCCGTCGATGATTTGGGCTCAGATTGGACGGTTACCGGACGATTGGACGGCAAGCTACCCAATGCTCGCGGTCTGCAAGCCCGCGCCTACGGTGGCCGGAAATTGGGATCGAATTCCCGGCAGCTGAGGCCGCGTGCACTTGCGGCCTCCTTCTTTGCTAGCATTACTGCTTCGCAGAAGGAGGCGACCGCCTGCCACTCCTCCTCTACGAGGACACGGCGGTGCTCAGCCCAGGCGTGGCACACTTCTACCGTATGCTCTACCGTGTTCTCCGGGCGGTCCACACAATGGTGGCATCCGGACGTTTTTTCCAGCCACTCCCCAAAGAGGGGACTTACCGCCATAATTATGGCGTGCCCATTCCCAACTGTATTGGTGTCGACTTTCAAAGTTTCAATTAAACTAGATGCAAGATGCAACTATACCTAGACATAAGTTTTTTACATGGATCGACTACCATTTTAACCTCCACAATCCAGTAGATATGTTTTGTTTCATAGTGTGTCTATGTGCTAAATAAATGTATTTTCTTTCTTTCTTAACACGATTGCTCTTGACAAGACTGGACTATCAGATTTCCTAGCTTCTGACTATTTGACACCGAGGAATCTGGGTATGTTAAGATAGTCACCCATTCAATATAATTATATAATATATTCATTATAATAAACCCAACCTCAGCAAACGTTGCTTAACCTTTGACGTTGACCTGTGCGGCTGTCATTATTTAGGACAAGCTCCACAAAGGTGAACCGGGGCTAGCATGCCTTTTATTTCGAAAACCTGTGGTCCTGTGGAGGTACCCTCCTAGACTAGAACGAATCTTTATATAGCACAAAATAAAGTAGGTTTCCGCGTGTGTCTTATTTCTTTAGATTTGGTTTGAGATTTGACATTTCTGTCTGTTTATTCGTTAACTCCATCTAAACCACGCAACGGATTTTGATGCGGTTTTCACTAATAACAAGAACAATAAAAGAGGAAAGTTTATTAGCGGTCCCAGCAGACGTTGTCCTGCCCGAAAACCGGTATTTCGACAGGAAAAAATAAGAACCCCATTGCAGCGCCACCTTCCGGTTCCAATTGTGTTTTTAAACCGTTCAGGAACCCACTCAAATACACACACAAAATTAAATAATAAAAATTAAATCGGAAAAGGAGTTACGTGACAAACACACGTACAGAAGAGTTTTAAATATATATGAGCTGGCAGTCCCGACAGACGTACTGTCCAAAATCAGCCCTGGATCGAAAAGGACAACTCGGGCAACTGAAGGAACACAGGTGGGTTTTAGTCAGTATGTTTGACACTCCCTCTCGCTCTACCCAGAGAAGTTATTTGAAAATTTCCGAATCCCAAAAAAAGGGCACTGAATTTGATCATCAATTCTTCAAGCAAAAGACAATTTTCAGTAGGCATAATTAAGTAGCTAAGGCAGATCGATTGCTAAAAAACTGTTATACGAGTATATATCTTAGATAGGTACCTACAGGTCTGGTGTAAGGTGAAACTCATTACAATTTAAAAGCTTACCATTGCAAATGTTGAATGTAAATGCACAAAAATGACACAGTACAATTCTAGTGTAAGAACGCGATATGACTGAACACACGTTGTCTTGTAACGAGATACTCTAGGAAGTTTATTGAAAGTAGGGCCAAATATGATACTTATTGAGATATCTCGTGGTTGTGGCTAAGGGTAAAAGTTGGATTGCTTCGTTGGTAGGGTTGACACGATTAAAACAACATGTTTTAAAACACAAGTTTAAAACAGTGTTTAAAACAATGTATAAAACAACGTTTAAAATAATTTCAATTTAAACCGTGTTTTTTATCACATGTTTAAAAACACAGATTAAAACAAGTTACACTTAAACAAGCATTGTTTAAAACAATAAGAAAAAAAATCAAGATTTTTTTTTAACTACTTTTCATGGTGAATGAATGGATATAATTTTTGTGAATTTTGTGAGAAGTAAATATTAAATGAAATAAAGATCTAAGTACCTAAGAGGATTTCTATGGGACAAGATAGCACATATTTTTTAAACATGCATTAGATTTTCATCAATTTCAAATCAATCAAAAAGCCGCTAAGAAAATCCCAATGTCGCCCAATTTAAAACTTAACATTAGCTAGAACATACAGGGTAGTATAAAGCGTTCAGTATTGATTAAAGATACGCAAGATAAAATAAATGTTTATCTATTAATTTACTACGGCGAATCTGAAAGATTTACGGGGTTACCATGACTTTCAAAGTAAGATTGTTTCATTCTTATTTCTGTGTGGGTAAGAGACAGAGCTATATAGATTATCTAGCGCCATCTCTTACCCACGCTGGAAATAAGAACGAAACAATCTTACTTTAAACGTCATGGCACAGGTCCTAGTCTAGAAATGAAACAGGTCAAATTAGTTTGAAATAATGCCCTAAACTAAAAATAACAAAAAGAACACTTGTTTAAAACAATTTGAACAGTTTGTTTACAAAATTAAAAAAAAAAACTTTTTTTTCCAACCCTACTCGTTGGTAAGTGCTACCGTCGAGCATGAGGTTAAGGGCCTATTACACTACTCGATATTCAGACAGTCTTAGTCGATGTCGCGTAGTGTAATAAGGGTTAGACCGGTCTTACTCGGAACCAAAAAATAAGACAGTCCGAATATCGTGTGCTGAATATCGCGTAGTGTAATAGGCCCTTTAGTAAGTATGGGTTCGATTTCCAAATCGAATAAAATGTTAAGAGTTGGGCTTTTCCGGGGCTATTAAAATAGGATTTTACCTGTAGCAGCAGCCAGCAGTCATTTTTTTGAGATAAAAATTCATTATATAGTTCTGTAGCGACATCTATGGCGCCACATAGAAACTAAACTACGAAATCCTGCATCGCGCTGTTAGAGTTCTCCGCGCGATTTGAGCATACAATAATAGCCCGAAATCATCTATCGGCCAGTTGCCCAAATCAGACAGATCCGTCTAGTCGGAGGATCCTTTCTGTTCAAAGGAGGCTTGCGGAACTTTACAGTCTGTTCATATCAAAAGTATTCAAAAGGGAGTGTCAACTTTTGCTGATTAAGACCTACCAGAGTTCCTTTAGTTGCTTTTTGTGTTCCAGGGTCGCGGTAACTTTTTCGTATAATACCGCAACTCTGGCAGGCTCCGTCAATTATGCTGACAGCTCTTTGAGGCGCACATGAGAGACCTATGACGCGCCGTTGACCTAGTTCGGTCGGTGAGCTACCCATTGCTCAGTGTCCGTACCCGCGTTCGAATTGCCCTGCGACGGAAAATGTGTGATTTGATATGCTAAATTTCTACCAAATCCTGAGAGATCGGTCCATCTGAGTGATAATGGATCCTATACGATGGCTGCTTGTCCGGTCAATTGGATAGTGATTAATGTCTGGGTTTCGGAGACAGTTTATCTTCTTAAGCCCGGTACCTATGCTATCACTGTTGCTGAGAAAAACATGTCTAAAGCGCCGTACGTACCATCCATCTTGCTGTATTTCCCAAAAATGACGCGTTGCCGAACACTAGCGTACCTACTCACTGTAGACCATCAGCGTCAGATGAAATTGAACAAAGAGTTTTTTGTTTGTAGTTTGTAACGATAAGTAGACGAAAGGTATGAACCATAGACAAAGAGAAACAATAAACGAATTGCCAATATTTTTTTATATCTCTATCTCAGTCTATCTCCACTCTGGATGGAAAATTGGTCGTGCGATGCCAATCTAGCAAACAATAGTACTTACGTCAAACATTGGAGCTTGACAGGATATACAGCAAGATGGATGGTGCGTACATAATGTGTGCGTACGTACATGGGAGAACGGAAAAGTTTCTACCTTGAAATAAGAATAAAAGCAGAACATGGACTCGAAAAAAAAAAGTAATAAAAAGTAAAACTGTCAAAAGAGGCGTGTGGACATTTCACAAAAAAAGCAACAAAAAATTGGCAAAATTGTGGCGTTTTATCTGTCTTATCTACAAAAGCCGTTAAATGAGAAGTGGAAGTGGAAATTGAAGCACAATGCTGTCACTACCGGCACCCCCGGATATATCATCACGGGAATCCAAACTGGGTGGAAATTATAGTAATATACATGGAGTCCAGTTCGTTCAAGTGAAAACTTACAGGAACCTGGAGAAGTATGTCCTCGTTATCTACACCGGCGGAACCATCGGCATGATAGAGACTGATGAAGGTGAGAGAGCTACATTAGAACCACGCCACGCGACGCGCCGCTACGTACAACTCGGGCGTCGCTCACGTGTGCGTCGCTCTTATGTAGTTCCCGCTTTATTGATTCTTCGATTTGATGACCAATTTCCATTTTGATTTACGGTTTTGCTCTCCTTCGTACTTTGTTTTTATTAATAAAAAACGTTGCCCCACACTAGGAATTACTCCTGTATCGTGGGTGCGCTCAATAACTTTTACCCACATACACAAGACATCCAGACTAGGCCTAACCCGCAGGACGGAGCCGCCCCTATATGCGAAGTGCGCGGCGCACACAGGCGGTTAGGCATAAGGGGCGCCGGATGAAAACGCCAGCGCCAATTTTACAAAAAAAAATTGTTACACAACAACAAATTCTATATAGTTGAGTATAGATAAGTAAGTACATCGGCAAAAGTCATGGGCCGATATCGAAAAAAGACAACAAATAATGTGGCGCTCTATAGGTTTCGCACACAGGCGCTGGCTGGGGTCGGTTCGGCCCTGCTGACCCGGAACACGTATCTGTAGGCTATACAAATATTTGTTATGTGTGGGAATCGAATCCGCGACATGCTACGTAGAAGCCAATCGCTTCACCACTGCGCCTACTGCGGCCCTGCTGGTTCATGACCTTTTAATAACGCTCACTAGTTCCTGAGGAATGAGTACAAGCAAATTACGCGCTCTTACAATTGGTTGCTAGAAGTTTTCTGGATATGTTTGGCGCAGTTAGAAAATAGGTTAGACATGTAAGCCAGCTCAAGATTAAAATGTTAAGGTATTACCCGTGGTCCTAGAACGTAAAGGGCAGCTGAAGGATACACGAGTGGTTTAGTCAATAAAAGTCTGACAGGCTCTCGCGCTCCACCCTAGAGCGAACGAAGTCATAGGTTGATTTCCGACCTCAAGTATGTCAAGTTTAAAAAGTATATCGTCTTGATATAGCATTAAGTCACTTTGTATTTTGGCAGCAAATGTCAGTCAATCAGTCAGGCTTCTCAGCGAGCTTCGCTGAGGGTGGCTGAGCTAGTCAATACTACAATAAAATTCTCAATGCCAATTTAACAGCGATAGCGCCTATTTAAATGATTCTACATATTGTACAGTAATGTATAAACTCGTCAGGAGTTACGAAACCACGTACGTATATTACATGTTTTACGTAATTCGTGAACAACTAAAATAGCCCCTTAACTTCAGTCGAAAAAATGTCACCATTAACTGCCTTGGTTATAGTTTTATTTGCTTATATTGTGTCCCATTCCCCTTCCAAATCTCTCTGTCTTGGGCGATCTCAGGCCAAGTTCAAGCTTCTCAAACACAATCAGGGTTACCATAACGTTCAAAGTAAGATTGTTTCATTCTTATTTCGGTGTGGGTAAGAGACAGAGCTATACTGATTGTCTAGCGCCATCTCTTACCCACACTGGAAATAAGAATGAAACAATCTTACTTTAAACTTCATGGTACAGGTCCAGATTGTCACACCACCTTTGCCGCGGTCGACCTCGATGGTATATCTATCTAAATGAAATCAGAAGTTAAAATTGTTCTTTTAATTGTTTTTGGATAGAACGGACAAAACATAATAGACGGAGCCGGTGTGCTTATATTCTACGAACGAACGAACGAACCTATTCCAACACGTCCAACTCTCTCTTAGCTGTGTCCTAAGGGCCTGCGCACACTTTAGACAAGACTGTCTTAGACAGACTTGTCTAAGACGTCGCAGACTTGTCTACAACGTTGCAAACTTGTCTACGACACCGCAGACTTATCTGCGACAAGACTGTTTTATCTATGACTGTTTTGTCTACTACAATGACGCGACGCACACACCATTTGTGTCAATTCCTTTTTAAGTAGTATCAAAAAATGGATTTCATCGATACAGTTGTATTAAGCATCCTAGTTACGCATGTACTTAATTAATAAGTACACGCGCATATGGGTTATTAGTTTCCTTAACAATAAGTGATAAAAATTAACAATCAGTTGATAAATATACCATTTGTGGGTAAATTAACATTAGTAGTAAATCAACATAAAAATTTGTATGTTGATTTAACTACTACTGTTAATTCAATAACAGCTATGTATTATTTCGTCTTCAGACGAATCAGTTTTGTTTGCACCATCATCGGTATTAGATTGATAATTATGGATTCTATGGTGCTGATTTACACCTGAGTGATCGCATTTTTAGTAAGAAAATGAATTTTACTAAAGCACAAATTCACTAGCCACTAAAACCAATATTTCGCTAGTAAATGACCACCGGTTTTACTGGAAAATCCAATAAGTTGGCAACACTGACCGTACGCCGCTAGACTGTCTTGTCTTGATGGTGTCGTAGACAAAACCGTCTTGTCACAGAGAAGTCTGCGACGTCAAAGACGAGTTTGTCTAAAACCGTCTTGCCATAGACAAGTCTGTCTAAG
Source organism: Mythimna vitellina (assembly GCA_949316375.1). Taxonomy (NCBI): domain Eukaryota; kingdom Metazoa; phylum Arthropoda; class Insecta; order Lepidoptera; family Noctuidae; genus Mythimna; species Mythimna vitellina. The sequence continues at coordinate 5,414,005 of OX438703.1, read as the reverse complement.
TCAGTCTTGTCTCAAGTGTGCGGAGGCCCTAACAAAGCAATTGAGCCTGTTTTTATACGCGGGGAATTACCTGACAGTCAGCTAGTGTATAATGTGATGTATACATGGAGGTATAACTACAGGGCTTATTACACTACGCGTTATGCAGACAGTCTTAGTCTATGTATTTCTATGTATCTCATCGTTCTGTTTCATTCCTTTACACGACATTGGCGTAAATTGCTCTTTTTCTTGTGTGGCACTACATAGAATCAATGCACTTGTGTGTGCAGGTAGGTACCTGCACACACAAGTGCATTGACCCTATACATAGATAGATAGATAGATATACTCTTTATTGTAGGTAGGTACACCATAAATAAAATTACAATAAGAGAAATTAATAGGGTGCCACAATAGGTTGTCTTGTCGTAAAAAGCGATTTTTTACATACAACCATTGGATGAATTTGACAGAGAAGGAGAAAAATATACAAAGCCTACAAATTATTTACAGAATAAGTGTATGCGTTTTAAGGTTCCGTACCAGAAGGTCAATGGGACCCTATTACTAAGCCTCCGTTGTTTTAAAAGGTTCCAGGTTTTTTCAGGGCCCCGGGGTTCACTTTCACATAGTCTATGGCCCTAGTGTAGGCTTCGACCCTGCTGAGCCCCTACGGTTTTGCTGAAATTTCCATGAGTCGCGCTTGGGACACTACGCGCCGTCGACGACTTGGGCTCAGTCCCATGCCTACGGAGGCTGGAAATCGGGGTCGGGTTCCCGGCGGCTGGAACGTGAGGGCCGTTCCGAGAGGTCGTTGCCGCCGATCGACCCCACGACGACACGGTGGTGCTCCGCCCAAGCAGGACACACCTCTACCGTATGCTCCGCCGTATCCTCCGGGCGATCCACACAACGGTGACACCCGGGCGTTTCTTTCGCACGGATTAGGTGCAGGAACCGCCCGAACCTACCATGTCCGATGAAGATTTGCGTCATGCGGAAGGTGTGGACGCTGTGACGTCTTTCCAGCCACTCCTCAACTAGGGGATTTACCGCCATAATTATGGCGTGCCCAGCACTGGGTTGACAGTCGCTGTCACCATTCCACCATGATATTCCACTAGAACTCTGTCCCGCTATGCTGCGACTTGTCGCGACAGCGGAGTATCGCCCGGGGCAGAATCTTTCATGTGCGAGTCGAACTCGCACCTTGCCAGATTTTTACTATAGCCTTATAGATATTCTTTGAAAAATGATATTTTTAGATCACGTTACCCTTCCTTTCCCTACCGAGCCTTTTTCCCAACTGTATTGAAATCACCTTCCAGTCAAACCGGACGCAGCTGTATTATATTTTACATGGAAAGATTGCTTATCTGACCTCCACAACCCAGTAACTGGGTAACACGATACCCCTTGGCAAGACTGGTAGCAGATTTTCTGGCTTCTGACAATCCGTGACGACTAGGTATCTATGTTTATTATGATAGATATTAGATATTAAATACTTTTGTACTCTTATTTTCTTAATATTTTTTTCATTTTTTATGCACCTGCCATATGTTTTCTCTTTACCACTCTTGGTTGACTAGTAGATAATGCCTAAGGCATTAAGTTCGCCTTTGTACATTTGTGTTGCATGTTGTTTTATAAACTGAGCACTGCAATTTTCACGGTGGAGCACACGGTGGAGGTGTGCCGCGCTTAGGCAGAGCAACGCCGTTTCCTCGTGGGTCCGGAGCGAGGAGTAGTGGTAGGCGGTCGCCTCCTTCTGCAAAGCAGCAATGCTAGCAAAGGAGGCGGCCGACCGCCTGAGTACCGTCCGGTAACCGTCCGGAGCGAGCCCAAGTCTTCGACGGCGCGTACTGTTCCAGCAGGATCGAAGCCTACTGGGGCCAAGGGTCTGATTCTGAAATTAAGACTCGGCCCAGAGAGAGGCAAAGAAGGAACAGGAGTGGGTTTTTAGTCAGCAAAAGTCTGACACTATCTCCCGCTCCGCCCAAGAGCGGGGTATGTCATAAGATGATTTTCCCACCGAAAAAAAAGCATTGTACAGAGGCCAGTAAAAGTGCTTGGATACCTTAACGCCTATTTTCCCTTGCACGTTAAAGTTCAAGTTTTCTAAAATTTAACTAGATGGCGTTGGTTTCTTCACAGCTAAGTGGCGTCCAAATGCAATCTCAAAAAGTATAAACTTGACTTTTAGTCTGAAGAAAATAGACACATGCCTCATCATTGTCATCAACAACTGACTGTAGTTCATAATTTCATCATTCAAATTGGAGTCTAGTTGACCTAGCGGTTTAGCATGTGCAGATAGTCTATGCGTAAATCAATTAGCCGTGAGTTCGAATCTCACGTAGTACTCACACTTTTTGTAAGTTATGAATAACAAACAAAAGAAATCGGTAGGAATATTATATCAAAGCTAACAAGTGGATATTTATTTATTTGTAATATAATGGGTAGTTACTCAGCAAAACGAAAAAAAATGCAGGTTAACAGGCTCATCAAACAAAAAAAAAGCAATATTAAGAAAAAAAAATGTTTATTTCTTACAATTTCTTATTCAAATTCAACAATCACCGTTTATTAATCACGGAATAAGATTATAATATTATATCTAACTTCTTATTGAGGCCATAGCTTAAGTATTCGTTTCCAAAATTGGAAAGAGGATTGAAGCTTATGTAACCTTAATAAACAAACAAGAGACCAGATAATTTTATTCTAAATGTTAAAAGGATTAAATGAAGGCTAAAAACTATAAAATTGCACAACAATATATCAAGTGTTCATAACTTTTTTAAGTTGTTTTAAATACGGGTATTAAGTTAAACACACATAACAAGGTCTCCAGTTAATACAGAGAATAAGTACTGAGCACATAATATTAATTCAGAATCATAATTATTTATCATCTTGACGCCACAAACATAACCGTCCGTGTTCACTGGACTTAAGTTTTTTCATCAGTAAAGATGACACTACTCTAATCAAAGTTTATGTGATCCATATAGCAAAGATTTCACAACATGCCTCCGATAATGCATCTTTTCGCTAAGTATGAAGAGCACGACGAACAGTGTCAACGCTTGTGACAAATAAACCATCATAGTGGTTCGTCGACAGATGTCCATTTTCTTCGTACTCCCTTATCATGGTTTGACGCTGCAATATGTTTATTAGTTTTAATCTGCCAGCTTTTTTATGGTGTTTCAAAGAACTCTCTTCTTCAAATCGTCCTACCCATAGAGCAACTGTTTTTCTCTGCAACAATAAAACAGGAATATATAATACCCAATAATGATTTATAGGAGGTTTCTGTTATACAAAAGAAGAAAAAAAATCTACTTACGTTTACACCGGTCTCTCTGGCTATTCCTGACAAGTTTTTACCTTGATTATGCATAGCAATTATTTGAGCTCTTTTTACTAAATCCAACAATGCATATCTACACATTTTGGTAAAATAAGTAGACAATACACCTGGTTAAAAATAAAATTCAATGAAAAGCGCTGGAACGAGATAATCGAAATTAACTTAGCGAACAATCAATATTGAGCTATGTCATAACTCTGGTCTAAGTATTATTTATACTACCTACTAGTTATTATTTATAAATCCATATTCAACCTACCCTCTTAAGTTTGAAAACTAACACATAGATAATCAAATATTTATAAATTGATATTCAATTTTAATTTCTTCATCTCTTTAAAAGAAACTATAAATTATTTCAGTGTTTGAAGAAACAAAAAGAAAGTACAAAAATAAACATTAATTAATAATTTGAAGCACAGCGACGCCATCTATTAACATTATAATGTAATGTGGTCGATAACAACATTTCAATCTGGTTTTACGCTAGATGGCGTCATTTCTCGCTTCACGCGATTTTTTTTCTGTACTATCCATGCACTTTTGCACGTGAGTTTACATTGTTAAGCAATTATTTTGATTAATTTTTCTATCAATGTGGTTTGGTCTCTGTTAATGCCGTAAATAGGAATTTATTGTAATCGGTGGGGTTTTACCTAGGTCGTAGGTTAGCTGGAACCGATAAAGAATACGACTACATTAAGTATCAATGTTTGTTATTGTTTCATAATTTATATCTATCAATGTAATAATAATATTCCACAACTATCACACAACGCCGTCTAGTCCCAAGCTAAGCAGAGCTTGTATTATGAGTACTAGATAACTGATAAACATACTTATATATTTCTAAATACCTACATACATATTATAATTACATCCAGACACAAAACAAATGATCGTGCTCATCACACAAACATTTATCCTGGGTGGGAATCAAACCCACGACCTCCGGCATAGCAGTCAGGGCCACTAACCACTAGACCAACAGGCCAATCAATGTAGATACATACATATGGGTATCTTATAAAACATATTTTCTGTATCGACACAATAAATGAACGAAGTGCGCGATAGGTCGTGGTTCGGTTCCTGTGTACACAATTTTTTTAGGATGTATACTTTTACAGAACTGGAATGAAATTCCTTGCCGGAATCTGTGTTTCCTGATAGCTACAACCCGGGAATCTTTAAGTCAAGATTGAATAGGTTGCTTCTAGGTAAGCGCGCTTCATTGTCGACCGCATCGTCGCTTTCCATCAGGTGAGATAGCGGTCAAGCGCAGACCTATCAAGAATAAAAAAAAAACTTCATTACACACTTTTACATGTAGAAGTTTTGCGTTGTTTTTTTGCCCGTTCTATCATCAGACACCAGACCTACGGCAGTACGCCACCGGTACATAGTGGATATCCCGCCCATACGAAAAAAAACGTTTTGAGAACACATTCATTGTGCCGTCAGCTAAGGAGTGGAATTCCCTGCTGGAGTCTGTTTTTCCTGATAGCTACAACCTGGGGATCTTTAAGTCAAGAGTGTTCCATCGTCGACCACATCGTAACATGCTTAGTTGCGTCCTTCGATGCAAACGAAACGATCGTAACTTGACTAGGCTAGGTTAGATAGTGGTAAGCGTAAGCCTATAAATAAAAAAAAAAGTCAATGTCTGTAAATATTGACACACCTTTAAAATAAAATGAAGCAAAAAAAAAAACATATATTCAGCCGAACACAGAACCTCTTCCTTTTTGAAGTCGGTTAAAAACAAACAACGCCTCAACAAATGAGCGATAATTTTTTTGTTTATTATCGTCACATCGGAACGCCTTGCAGCAATTTCACCAATGGAGCAAAATTAGTCCAGAATCTGCTACTTTCCAACATCGTGTGCGCATTGGAATGAAATGAAATGTCAAAGCTCTTTCGATGAGTATGATAGTTGACAAAATTTAGAGCAAGCGTGATTTAGTATGTTAATAAGATTCTTTACAATAGCTACATTAGGATGTCCTATCTAAATAACAAAATTGTTTCCTATGCTTTACTCTTTTAGGCATGCCTACGCGCACTACAGCACAAATAAACTCAATGAAAGTTCAAGGTCATTCTCACTATGTCCGAGAGGGAAATGTCACATCATTAGTCTGGAGAAGCTTGAAGGGCCATCTTTCATTAAAGCACGTGCCGCTAAAACAAGCATCTGACGCTGTGACTAATTTCAGTGTTCACTCTCCAGTCTGCGTTTCAGCTTCGCGACGAACGCACAGTTTGCGGTACGACCGCGGATCATTGCGCGAAAAAAAGTTCGATTAAAAAGTTATACTTTCAAAAATGGAATTCAACGGTGATAATTTAAGAAAGTTAAACAATGGTGTGGATATGTTAAATTTGGGCGCGAATCTTTTTCCTGAATTTAATCGGGGGAGGAGACTTTCTAAGGCCCTTGAGCAACGTGAAAGACGTGTTTTGGTTATTTATACCGGTGGAACCATTGGTATGGTGAAGACTGACGATGGTGAGAATGTTTGGTCTACATAGTTCTGTAGTTTCTCTAAAAATAAGTTCTTATTTTAAGCTAATAGGTCGCTGTCTACAATGGTAGTTCTAAGTTTAAATTCGTGCGACAAGATTGGTCTTATGATTTTCTGCCCGAGTTTCGTTATTTTTATTTAATTCTATACTTAAAATTTGCTAGAGAAAAAAATGTTAGCGTATTGAACCCGTGTCACTTAATTTAACAAAAATTGCGAAAATTACATCAAGTAACATTGATCTTGAACTCCGCGATGTAAATATTTATAACGCAATGATTACGACAGAATCTGTGTATCTCTACACTATAACGGCGAAAGTTTATGAGTGTGTGTGTTTGTATGTTTGTTAGTTCTTCATGCTTGAACAACTGAACGTATTTGGATGGAATTTGGCATACAGGTTTCGTCGTTTATACCGCGTACATCGAAGGACTGGAACAATTTGCCTGCTGCGGTCTTCCCGTCCAACTATAATTTAGGTGACTTCAAGGTTAGAGTGAATAGGCTCTTAATAAACTAGTGCGCCTCACCATCAATGATTGCATCTCTGCTTACCATCAGGTGGGATCGCAGTCAAGCAATGGTTTTGGTTTATATCAATTAAAAAAAAAAGGGTTGACCATGTCCTGGAATAGCATATAGGATTTTTATACCGAGAGTTTGTTTTTTCGGGACAGTTTTCTACTTTCAGAGTGGTGAAACCGCGGCAGCAGCTATGTGTGAACTTGTTTGTATGCAAACAAAACTTATCTTGATGTACAAACACACTAATCTGTGTGATTGTCAGTTCCTGTATTGTTTACGTCGCTAGTGACATACAAACAGAAGTAATTTTCGCGGTTTATGATGAGTGGGTGTTACCTTGACCTACCTAAGGAGACGTGAAAAGTAAATGTGGGGCATTCGGGTGGATAAGTGGGTAAACAGAAGCTAGAATTCCAGTATAGCGTTTTTAGAAAAAGACACGATTATTGTGCGTTTTAGACCCCTCCTTATATATAATGTTTTATATATTGTACAAAAACTGGTTAGGGCGTCATGCACTTTGTAAACATCACCTTTGTAGGCATGCACTATGTCCATCATATGCGAGATTATATCTCGACTCGCTTTTAACCGATTTTTGGGTGGCTGTCAGCACTGACTACAAAACCATTTTGAAGGGTGGATCCGCGCTTGATTGTGGTCGATTGTAGGAATTAGTATGTTTTACAATCAGATCACAGATCTAAGGTAGGGCCTCAGACCTGTGATTTGATTGTAAAACACACTCATCATCATCTTCCTGCCCTTGTCTCGTCTTATTTGGGGTCGGCGTAACACGTTTTTTTTCTTCCTTTCTATCCTGTCAAACGTCATGCTAGCACTAACTTCCTTTTCCTTCATATCACTGTTCATACAATCCATCTAACTTTTCTTTGGCCTCCCTCTCCCTCTCCATCCATCCACATCTCTCCTCTTTACATGGCCATACCAAGACAAAAGTTGAAGGGGAATCCTTCAACTTTTCAGTCACTGGCGCCACTTTCAAACTTCCTCTAATATACTCATTTCTCACTTTTATTTTCTTTATCTTTTTTTATTGTAAAACACACTAATTATACAAGTAGTAGTCCTCCTAAGTCGTTATATTATGTAGCTATTGTTGATTTGTGTTCATGCCCAGAGACCCCACCACGAGCTCAACGCGATCCGTTTGACGACCTAAACTGAACTGCTAAAGGGATGGTGCTATATAGGGCGTATAGCTTCATCCCTCTTTCTCGCTCGAACACTAGAGATTTTAACACGTCATGTTAAGGGCCCCATACTTACGCGATCAACTGAGGTAGTAGCAGGGGCGCCGGCTTTTAGAAAACCTCATGGGTGCTCATGCTCATTTGAAGACTCGAAAAAGTGGCGAAGTGTGAGAAGAGAAATGCACACTGATCGAGATTTTGATACCGGATATCAGTAACTGGCATCAGTTTCCCGCACCGTTAATAAATAACAAATTGAGACAACATCATATACATTGTCCTGGTCCTAAACTAAGGGTTTCCCTTGTACTATTATGGAAAGCAGGAACAACGAAGGTACCTCAAACCCAGACCCAACACAAATATCTGTTTCATTAACAAACATTTATGTTGGTGCAGGAACTGAACCCGCGACCCTTGCGTCTCAACCGGCGCCCTGAACCACTGCGCTAAAAGTGTCGTCAAGTAATAAAATAACGCCCATCCCTAAAAGGCGATCACTGATCTGTTTCTTGATGTCTATTCTCAGGGGTGCTCGGCACCCACTGTTTATTTCTCATGGGTGCTCGAGGCCCCGGGTAGTAGTCGACTAATATTCAATCTATTCAATGAAGTGTATTTAACGCACGTGCTAACTTGTTACGTGACATTTACGTCACATTTGTATGTTAACTCGAAACTCACACAATAATATTATTTACTTACTCATTTATTTTTTGAGGTGTGTCTCTGTTTGGATCAAGTGGGCGTGACTGACTTTTTCTGACCAAAACCCACCTATGGTCCTTCAGTTGCCCGTTGCGTTCCAGGATCGCGGTAACTCGTTGGGACATTCCCGTAGCCTATATCCGATGATACGGTCATGTTAATCGGTCTACTGCAAGTTGAAATGTTAATCCGCCTGAATTTCGTATGTCGGATTTACCTTAATCCGTATTTAAGATTGTAGGTGTAGTATCTACGTTGTAGTACTTACAATCTTAAGTAATAAGATTTTACAAAAGAGTAAGTGATATTCTCACACTATCATCACTTCTGGCGAAAGATGCTCACTCCTGGACAAAGACTCCTCTAAGTGTCGAAATAGCGCATTTTGATACAAATGGAGAAAGTTTGTAATGATAAAATTTCTTCACTTGAAGAAATAAATAAACGGGATCGACCGGCGCCTTGTGGGGATGGCTTAGCGCCCAGCCTGATATGATAATTGTCATAAATTGTGGCGCGGCCGAGCTCGCGCACTTTACACATTAGTGCGGAAAACAGTCATTTGCGTGCCTAAAAGCGGTAAAGAATCGCAGAAGACGAAAAATATTTTTTTTCTTTTCTTTTTTTGTAGTTTTCTAAAAATATTGCCCTCTTCGTGTGCGCGTTCAACTCGCACTTGGTCGATTTTTTTCTTCTTTATAACATAAATTGCAATAGCGAAAAGGCTTATGCTAACCGACTCTAGAAAGTTAATATAACTATATTCCGATGTATTATAGCTATGTTGTTTCTATTGGTTACAGACTTACATACAGTAGGCAAGTACTAAAAATAAATCGACATTGTAAATATTTTTATAGCTACTTTGCGTAATATCGTGATAACGTGGAGATCAGGCAGAGAGTAGCAAACAGAGTAATCAGCTGTTTTCTTATTTATTTTATTGACGTACTATATGTTGTACGAATAATTGCACGTCTAACGTAAAGAAGCCATGTTATGAGCGTCCAAACCAACCCGAGATAGGTACATTTTTACACAACCGCTCTTCCGTGATTATGACGATATTACACATTTTTCTTTAGATCTTCTCGAAACACAGATATCTTGTGGATATTATCTAAGCTTCTATAATAATAATAATTTGACCCAGTTCTCGACAGTGGCAACATCACATTGTATTGGGGTCGATCTATCATCACTGACAGCACTATTGTTGCCAAAAAGCCTGATATAGTGGTGATAGATCGACTAGAGCGTCGCACTATGATTGTTGATATAGCGGTCCCCCATCGTCAACAAAATAGTTGATGTCTTTTCATAATGCAAAGAAAAGTTTCGTTTGTTTGATAAAGAATCTGGACTGTAGTGCAAGTTCTTTGACGACGTCGACGACATAGTGTCTTTAGGAGTCGCAGGAAGGGCCTGGAAAGCAAACGTCACCTGAAGAAGGTGGGTTTTAGTTAGTAAAACATCTGATACGCCCTCTCGCTCCACCCTAGTGGGAGAAGTCATTTGATGATTTACCACATCGCAAGAAGTGTCTAAAGTTGTATGGTATGTATCTCCTGCTGCGAAGGTACGGTAGAGAATTAAAACATCCTTTTTGGGGGATTCCGTACCTAAGTTAGTAAAAACGGAAACCTTATAGCCTTATAGTATCACTTTGTTGTCCTTCTGTCCGTCTGTCAAGACCCTTTTCTCAGGAATACTATGAGTTATAAAGCTGAAATTAATATCAAATGTCTGCCGGGTAGCAGACATTTGATAAGCATTTGATATTAATTAGTAATGAAATATTAACAAGTAGTAGTGAAAAATCATAAGTCTATGTGGAATATTTTGGAATATTATATGTCCTTTAATTAGGTCTTTATGCTCCGTTTAGGCGCATATTTTGACACTCGCTAGAAAATCATTACCAATGGGGTACTTCTCGTTGACTTAGAATCCTAAAATATGGCATGAAGCAAGGTAGCACAAGTATAGGAATAAGTCAGAAAATTGTAGATATAATTGTAGTTACTCGTACGTTACAAAAATAAAAATACTTTTTTTGTTGACCCACAGTGCGCGAGTCAGACTCACACTTGACCGGTTTTTTTTTTACCAAAAAAAATCTGACTTCTAACAAGATAATACTAATAATTGTATGATTAATTATAATGAATTAATTTCTGAAGCTGGTGTTTTTGCTTTTGATTCTTCGTTTCCGACACCGACTTCCGGATTGAAAATTATTTTGCATTTTTTTGTTGTTTCTTTTTTTATTTTTCACGTTTTGGTTCAGATACCCCTCAATTAAAACTAAATAGAAAATTCTACGATTCTGTAGAAATGAAAAATATAAAATGTTCATAAACTCAATCTATACGTTGGTGCTGTTTGTAAATTGAAGGTGTACCAGAGTCAAAGTCAAAGATTTATTTGCAGATAAATATGGTTATAAAAGTTCTTACAATGGTTATATATATAATAGTAGCTTAACATATTTAATCATAACATAATGACATGCAAAAATTTGTTACAGGTAATTAATTAAATATTATTTCAGTTGTAGTACAAATAAACAAATTATTATTAATTAAATTTGAACTGAAGGAATTCTTTTATAGTATAAAAGGGATTCTCAATCAACCAACTGCGTAAAGCCCTTTTGAAGCGGACCATTGGAAGTTCCTTAAATCGGTCTGGAACCTTATTATAAATTTTAATGCACATTGGGTAGCAACTTCTCCTATATAGGTCCGTTTTCATTTTAGGATTAATCAACCTAGATTAACCAGAGTAAACTGTACCAACACATCTGTGGATCCCTTCAGAATGCATTACTATAATTTATTGAAGAGTTTCACACTCTCCGAAGGTTTTCATTAAATTTTCATCAAATTTAAATTATACTGTCCTCGAGAAAATAAATTATTTTACAAACAAAATATAAAATATAATTTCAAAATCATTCCAAAATTGATGGTGAAATCGGTAAACAAAAATATTAAAAAAAAAAACTGAAAGACCACTGCAGGTTTTAATCAGGAAAAGTGTGACACTCCCTCTCGCTCCTCAAATAACGGGGGGGAGGGATATTTGATGATTTCCCGCATAAAAAAGTATCACTGAAACTATGTTGCCTCCTTACAATTATATATAAATAGTGCTTATCATTTCATAATAGTAGGTAAAGTCCTCATTAAACTCTTGCATTGAGTAGTCGTTCAGAAACTAAGAGCCAATTATAGATTATCTATCTTTCAATTTATAGAAACTTAGCTTATAGCTCTCCTCTGGCTTCTTCTCTTAAGTCCCTTTATCTGTCGTTTAATATCTATAATATCTCTTCAGTATGAATCATAAATACTGGGGCCACGGGTACTACTGCGGCCACGGGTAGAGTGAAAGTGAAACCCGGGGGCCCTGGGACGAAGGCAAAAAATGAAGAGGAGTGGGTTTTTGGACAGTAAAAGTCTGACACTATCTCCTGCTCTGCTCAAGAGTGAGGGATGTCATTAGATGATTTTCCCACCTAAAAAAAAAGTATGATTCATGGACAATTGCCGCAGTAATTTGCCACCAGCTGCGAAATATTACACGAGTACATAGAAGTAGATACCCCAGGGGGTTTATTAAATTAGTATTATAAGTTGTTGTTGTTTGAAATCTTCCATACACACATTATATTATAAAGTTTCTTCCACTGTAAGAAACTTTCTATTCGCAATAAACTCAAAAACTATTGAACGGTTTTTTTATGTTGTTTTCACCAATAAATAGAATAATTGAATTATGAAGAACGTTTAGGTATGTAATACAGTAGAATCCGTTTATTATGACTTCGTCTATATTGACTAACCGCTTAATGAAGTAGGTAATTAGTGTCATTACACAGCGAAGTTTGGTATTCATATAAAATTCTTTATAATAAAGCCGGATATAATGACTTCGGCTTATAGTGATATACTGCTTATTGTGACCCATATTTAATAAATTAGGTCCGGTTTGAGTGACCGACATGATTCCTAACCACTTCGGCAGTGTTCAGGAGAGTCAAGTGACACTCGACGACGTTCGGCGTGTGCATGGCTTGTTTTTGTTTTGAGTCTCAGTGGGTAATTTATAGTTGAAGGTTAGATTACAATATAAGGAAATAACAAAACTATAAACAAAAGTTAATTAATTATTTTTATTTTCATATAATATACTGTGTTTCCCTCTATTACATAGGTACTAACAAAAAAAGGGGAGATTGTTTATTTATTTTCTACAAAATGCTTTGTATGACGTCCGCTTAGTAGGACTTGTTTGTTATTTCCCTTCGATGTCATTATAAATAATAATACGGATTCCACTGTACATTATTGTAATATTGTAAAGAAAAGCCGAGAATGTAACTAACTCCTATGCGAAACAGAAGGAGCTAGCTAGTTACTTATGAAGGTGAATGAGGGCCTACGCAGACCGGGACGGCATGGCAAGGGATTTTAATTTTTACTAATGGACATTCAACCGTACTGTTACAGAAATACGACATAAATTGCTATGCTTTAAAATGATGCCGTGGCATTGAAAGGGATTTTATCGCACGGCATTAAAAGATGCGCCACAGGCTCCCGTGGCGGGATGCCGTGGCATACTGCGGTAGGCAACGGCATGCCACGGACTCCGGCGCTCGTAGTGATATACTGCGGGGTGCGGCGGCGGGGGTAGAGAAGCGGGGAATGCACACCATTGACCATCAATTTGCACGCCACGCCGTGGTAAAGTGCTGGAATGCCGCGGTATCTAAGCGGCCAGTGTGCGCTGACTCACGGCAAAATCCCTTGCCACGCCGTCCCGGTCTACGTAGGCCTTAAAAAGAAACCCACGAGGCGTACCGGTAAGTTTTTAGTGTTTTCAAAATAAATGACTGAATCGAGTGTATTGAAAAAAAAAATGGGTGGATCTATTAAAATACAGGGATTTAACATGTTATAATATAAACACAGTATACTATGGACACAGTACAGTGTTACTAATCAGTGTAATTGGCAATTTATTATCGTTCTTTAACAAAATTAAATATATTACACTAAATAGCTCTTGTAACATTCGTAATATTCTTCTTCCTTGTCGCTATCAATCTTGACAGAGTGGTCGTGGTTATCACTTCAGCACCCCTAGCCAAGTTGATAATCTGCGATCGTTAACGCTAGTCGAAAACTAATCAAATGTATGAGAATGACATCACCTCAACTTTAAGTCACGTGGTCAGAACAAACGAATAGAAAATTCGTAGTAACAATTCATTCAATTGTTTCTACAATGTTCAACGCTACATCCTTTGTTATTCTAGAACGAGCGGCAGACTCAGGTGCGTCAGTATGGCTACCAACTTATCGTTTTCTACAATTGCTGACATCAAGCTGTTACCGATTGGAGAACGGAATTCGACACAAAACGGTTGTAACTTGGCTAGGGGGGCAGGTGTTGGTGGCAAGCTTCGCAAGACGCCGCCACTCCTCTCTGATGGCCGGATTCCTCGTGCATTCGTAATATTACCAATGTCAAAGTCAAAGGTTTTTTATTTCACATAGGCCTACATGGGCACTTATAAAACGACAGAAGCTAGTGCACGGTTCCAAATTGGTCGTTTCCTATGGAGAAGAACCGGAAAAAAACTCCATTCTCTATTTAAAAAAAAAAAAGATGTTACAATATTTCTATATTACAGAATAAGTAGATATTATGTAAGGACAGTGTAGACTGGTCAATATTGTACTAAAAAGTAAAATAAAAATAAACATAATAAAAAGTAACCTAAGAATTCGCGGAGTCTACAGTGTTCTCACATTCACATTATAAAAAATACCGAAGACTTATGGGGTATATCCGTTAAGGTTCTTGGAGATATTATCGATACAATTGCTCCTGTCCTAACAGGCATATTTAATCAATGCCTAGACAGCGGCACATTCCCTGGTATGATGAAACATAGTAAAGTAGTACCAATTTTCAAATCAGGTAGTAAGAGTGACCCCTCTAATTACAGACCTATACCTGTGCTTCCAGCAATGAGTAAAATATATGAAAAAATCATGCTCGACCAGATGTTGTCTCATTTTAATTCAAATAAGATTTTGCATGGTCATCAGTTTGGCTTCACGAAAGGAAGGTCAACGACGGATGCAGGAGTGAAACTCATCAGTCACATTTTGGAATCCTGGGAGAAGTCTCAGGATGCTATTGGCATATTCTGTGACCTCTCTAAAGCATTTGATTGCGTTGACCATAATACTCTAATCTGTAAATTACATCATTCCGGAATTCGTGGACGAGCTGATGAACTTGTTTTTTCTTATTTATCTTACAGGCAGCAAAAAGTAACCACTAATGGGGGCGACATCCTCGGGGTCTTTAGTAAAGATGGGCGTGCCTCAGGGTTCAATTCTTGGTCCTTTCCTTTTCCGGGTTTATATTAATGACTTTCCTTACATGATGGCTAATTTATCCAATATAATTATATTTGCTGATGACACTTCCCTTATTTTTAAAGTAGATAGGAAAGATGCGGATGTCTTGCATGGCAACGAAAGTCTGGCTGTTGTTTCGAAATGGTTCACTGCTAAAAATCTCTTATTAAATGCAAATAAAACGAAATGTATAAAGTTCTCAACGTATAAATGTACAAAACTCTCAAGTTGGCGTCAATCTAATTCTTGACGGCAACAAACTTGATGTTATTACGGAAACCGTATTCTTAGGTTTAACCATCGATTTTAAACTGCAGTGGGGCGCTCATATTAGAGCTCTTTCAGGTAGACTAAGCTCGGCCGCATATGCAGTAAGAAAAATAAGGCAACTGACCGATGTAGTCACAGCTAAGTTAGTTTATTATGCTTATTTCCACAGTATTATGTCTTATGGCATTTTACTGTGGGGATCTGCAGCTGATGTACACTCAATTTTCATATTGCAAAAGAGAGCAATCCGGGCTATTTATAAAATGGGTCCTCGCAAGTCCCTCAGAAATAAATTCGAAGAAATCGATATACTGGCTCTGCCTTCTCTTTATATCTTAGAAAGTATTATGTACGTTCGTAAAAATCTAGGACTCTTCAAAATTAGAAGCGATTTTCATAACATAAATACGCGTAGTAAACACGAAATTGTGTTACCCAAATGAAGATTAGCTAAGACCAGCAATTCATTTTTAGTAAACAGTATACGCTTTTATAACAAGCTGCCAAAGGTGGTGACTGAACTAAGCGAGGGAAAGTTCAAAACCCATATTAAGCGTGTCCTAACTAAAAAAGCGTATTATAAGGTTAAAGACTATGTCGAAGACACGCTTGTTTGGCAATGACTACTTCTGCACATGTGGCCCCCCGGTAGCTCATAATATTGTGTAAATGTATCTATTAACTGCTCCACATTTGTTGTAATATATACTTCTTTTCTTTCTAACATATTGCTCTTGCAATATTTTATTTTTTATTTTTATTATTATTTATTTTGTTTACGTATCATTTATTAATGATTGTAATTATTTATTTTACTTTCTTTTATTTATATAGCCTCTTTTTTATAATGTGAATGTGAGAACACTGTAGACTCCGCGAATTCTTAGGTTACTTTTTATTATGTTTATTTTTATTGTACTTTTTAGTACAATATTGACCAGTCTACACTGTCCTTACATAATATCTTCTTATTCTGTAATATAGAAATATACAATATTTCTATATTACAGATTAGATGTAATTTACAGATTAGAGTATTATGGTCAACGCAATCAAATGCTTTAGAGAGGTCACAGAATATGCCAATAGCATCCTGAGACTTCTCCCAGGATTCCAAAATGTGACTGATGAGTTTCACTCCTGCATCCGTCGTTGACCTTCCTTTCGTGAAGCCAAACTGATGACCATGCAAAATCTTATTTGAATTAAAATGAGACAACATCTGGTCGAGCATGATTTTTTCATATATTTTACTCATTGCTGGAAGCACAGGTATAGGTCTGTAATTAGAGGGGTCACTCTTACTACCTGATTCGAAAATTGGTACTACTTTACTATGTTTCATCAAACCAGGGAATGTGCCGCTGTCTAGGCATTGATTAAATATGCCTGTTAGGACAGGAGCAATTGTATCGATAATATCTCCACGAACCTTAACGGATATACCCCATAAGTCTTCGGTATTTTTCATGTTGACTATTGAATGTTTTTTTAATTGAATCAACAGAGATACGCTTAAATTCAAAGGTACATCCTTAGTGAAATTTTCTTTCAAAAAAGATTCAGCTGACAAAGATGAAGAAGGGAGTGATTTCGTAACTTCTATTGGGAAGTTGGCGAAGAAGTTTTCTAACGTCTCAGCCACTTCAGTCCTATCTGAGATGATTTTATTATCAATTCTAAGGGACAATTCATTCCGATCTTGTTGGTTTGTCTTTCCAGTTTCCTTGTTTATTACCTTCCAGACAGCTTTAATTTTATTATTAGAATTTCTAATTTTCTTACTTACTGACTTAGGTTTAGCTTGGGCGCAGACTCTTTTGAAGTTCTTTGAATAGTGATGAGATCTGACATGGTTATGCAAGTTAAGATCCGACGATAATGATTTTTCATGATATAGCTGATATAAAGTATCTCTGCTTTTTCTAATTCCAGCAGTAGCCCATTCATTAAATTTGGATTTATTATTGATCTGAACTTTTTAATTGGACACGCCTTATTAAATTCTTGACATACTGTAGAAAATAATTTACATTGGGATCTTGTGAATCAAAATTGGCTGTTGAAAGACTACTATGAACATTGTTATTAAAATAGTTTAATTTATTTTTAGTAAGCGGTCTAGACTCTGCAGTTGAATCTAATTGAAACTTTTTGACTGACTCGAAAGATACGAGTTGACCAGTATGGTCAGATCTCACGCCACTAATTAGGGATCAGTCTTATATGTCACAATTAGTAAATATATTATCTATGCATGAAGCTGAAGTAGGTGTAATTCTTGTAGCTTCATTAAAAATACATTTTAGATTAAAAGAACTAAACAATGAGAGAAGTTTACATTTTTCAAGTGAATTTACTAGTAAATCAATATTTAAGTCCCCACAAATGATAACTAATTTATTATCTCTAATAAGTTTATTGAGTATTTCTTCTATTATGATCAAAAAAGATGTCAAGTTGGATGCAGGTGGTCTGTAGACACATAAGAAAGTTTGGCCTTCAACTTCTGCACATGCTACCCCACATAAGCGATCAACAGAGCAAGCAGTGATATCTTTCCTTTCCTTATATCTTAAAGAATTACTACATAATATCAAGGTATTACCACCCCCTATTGATGATCTGTTGTACGCACTGGCCACTGAAAAATTGTTTACATTAAAGAGCATTCTATCTGGTTTTAACCAGGTTTCACAAAAACATAGGATGTCCATATGATATTATTTTATCTATTAACATTTCCAAATCTAGAATTTTGGTAGAGAAGCGATTAATATTCCGATGTTATAATAAAATATTATTATTAGGCTTCCCTTTTGTCGCTTCTAAAAGTTTAAAGAATCTTTAACAGTATTATTAGGTATACTAGATAATACTGATTCATCACTTAACCTAATCTCAGTTAAATTATCAATAACTGCGAGTATTTATAAGCTAACAAAGTAGCCAAAATATGTCGACTTTTTTTTGGGAAGAAACATATGTTCCCGTATCAAAACAAAATCTCTAACAAAATTGTTAGTATCAAAATGCATTAAACGGTCACTATGACGACATGACAAAATGTGTGCATTAAGTTGTTTAGGCTAAAAATGTATTTTTGGAGGTATGTGGAACAGAGTGTAAAGTCCCGCAAACCTCCGTTGAAAAGGGAGGATCCTCCAACCAGACGGGTGTTATGTCTGGTGGGCTGCAACTGCCCGATAGATGATTTCGGGCTGTTCTATATGTTCTAATCGCGCGGAGAACTTTGATTGCGCGATTCAGGATTTTCTTATGTGACGCGATAGATGTCGCTACATCACTCCCCTCCGGAGATCGGAGATCGATGGTTCTTGATGCTTCTTGATGCGTGCCAGGCCAGTGGTAGGTTGGTTCCAGTGAGTCGGAACCGAATGCCGCATAGTTCTCGGTGAGTCGGAACTGTCTGCGGTGATGCCCCAGTGAGTCGGGGTGGTGCTGTCCCAGTGAGTCGGGATGATGCCCCAGTGAGTCGGGGTGATGATGTCCCAGTGAGTCGGGATGATGCTGCAGGCTCCAGTGAGTCGGAGCGGTGCTGTGCGACGTAGTGGCTTGACTGCTTGCGTCGACCAGGAGAGGTTCTTCATTGCTCTTCATGTGACTGGCCGAAGGTGCAGTGTGCTTCGCCAAGGTCGCTGATGAGGCTGAGGGTGATGACCAGGTATGACCATGTAGGCATGCTGGTGGTCAGGATACCCTTTATAGCCGTGGGTGCTGGCTGTATGGCTCGCTGCTCGAAAGCTTGAGGAAGTGATGATGACGTCACGAGGTAGTAGCTGCACGAAGGCTGCGCTGACGTTCTTTGTCGAGGGTCACCAGTTTGGAGGTAGGCGGAACAGAGAGTAAAGTCCCGCAAACCTCCGTTGGATAGGGAGCTCCTTGCTATCTACGAGAGTATTAAATACTTCCAGCATTGGCTAGCCGCTACCACCTTTACTATCTACACTGACCATAAGCCACTGTGTTATGCCTTTCATCAACGAAAGAATAACTGTCCGCCACGTCAGTTTAGATACCTTGACTATATTTCACAGTTCTCAACCGATATCCAGCATATCGCTGGAAAAGACAACGTCGTGGCTGACACACTTTCTCGCGTTGATGAACTGCAAAGCCCAGTGGATCTGGACACTTTAGCTAAGGCTCAAGACTCCGACCCGGAACTTGCACAGTTTTTGACAGCAGAGTCTTCACTGTGCATTAAAAGAATGGTGGTTCCAGGAAGTCGTACTGAATTGTACTGCGATGTCAGCACACCGACTCCTAGACCCTTCATTCCCAAACCATTGCGCAAGCAAATCTTCGACTCACTGCACTCGTTGAGCCACCCAGGCGCTAACGCAAGTGCTAAGCTTGTAGCACAACGCTACGTATGGCCACAGATGAGGAAAGACTGTCGCGACTGGTCTAAGGCATGTTTGGCTTGCCAGCGTTCGAAGGTGAATCGTCACGTCATCACACCTGCGGGTACTCTCGATTTACCTTCGGCGCGTTTCAAATATGTCCACCTAGACCTAGTCGGACCATTGCCCCCTTCCAACGGATATCGGTATTGCCTGACACTCGTCGATCGCTTTACGCGATGGGCTGAAGTAGTCCCAATTACCGATATTACGGCGGAAACTGTGGCCAAAGCGTTTTTGCTGGGATGGGTAGCACGGTTCGGCTGCCCTACCGATATTGTCACTGACCGCGGTAGGCAGTTTGAGTCCAACCTATTTCAATACCTCAGCAAAGCAATTGGCTTCAGGCATCGCAAGACCACTGCATACCATCCTCAGTGTAATGGTCTGGTGGAGAGATTCCATCGCCAGCTCAAGGCGGCTATTAAGTGCCACGCTGATATCAGCTGGACAGAATCTTTGCCACTGGTACTGCTCGGCATCAGGAGTTCCATCAAGGAAGACCTGAACTCGTCTTCCGCCGAGCTAGTATACGGAGAACCCCTGAGACTGCCTGGTGATTTCTTTGGCCATAAAGCTGACACATGCACGACTGACATGACTGATTTTACAGCCCGTATCAGAGCATTTGCCAGCCAACTACAGCCAGTCCCAACGACGCACCACTCAAAAGACAAGGTCTTTATTCACAAAGACTTGTCATCCAGTTCCCATGTATTTCTTCGGGACGACGCGTTGAGAGGTGCCCTTCAACCGGCATACACTGGTCCCTATGAGGTGATCGAGAGAGGTGCCAAAGTTTTTAAAATTAAAATCAAGGGCAAAACAGTCACAGTATCGTTAGACCGATTAAAACCAGCCTACATACTGTCTGACACCAACACCACCCCTAGCGAAAACATATCCGAACCAACTCTTCCAATCCCAGTAGTCAAGACAACTCGTTCAGGACGAAAAGTCAAATTTCCTGACTACTATCGACCCTAGCCTGGTCTCTGGAGGGGAGTGATGTGGGCGACTCACATATATTTACACAGTTTACACAATACACGTAAACAATAAATATATAAATCGCCTACATCTATCTATTTACATATATTTACACATAAATATTTATTTATATATATATTCCCAAGATGTCAACACACATATACACTGACACTAAACACAACGTGTAAAATGACGTGACGCATTGGACACACGCATTGTCGATGACGCGCCGGCGAGAGTTTTTCTTCTACCGCCGCGTTATTATATTCGTCCAATATATTCGTTTCTCACTAGTCACAACCTAAGCTGCTTGGAAGATATACGTGCACTCGCGCCGATATAAAGTTGTTGACACCTACCCGCGCTAACTCATAGCTGACTTGCAAAAGACTATATCCTAGCTGTTCTTCATACGTGCTTGTACTTAGCTCGCTTGCGCCTTCTAACTAACAGTGTTGTAGTGTTGTGTGTGAGAAATATACCTGGAGATTCAGCAAGGACTTTCATTTATTCACCACTACCCAGTGAGTACCTACACCACACACACACCGTCCATACAACCAAATTGGCAATTGACCATGTAGGCATGCTGGTGGTCAGGATACCCTTTATAGCCGTGGGTGCTGGCTGTATGGCTCGCTGCTCGAAAGCTTGAGGAAGTGATGATGACGTCACGAGGTAGTAGCTGCACGAAGGCTGCGCTGACGTTCTTTGTCGAGGGTCACCAGTTTGGAGGTATGTGGAACAGAGAGTAAAGTCCCGCAAACCTCCTTTGAAAAGGGAGGATCCTCCGACCAGACGGGTGTTATGTCTGGTGGGCTACAACTGCCCGATAGATGATTTCGGGTTGTTCTATATGTTCTAATCGCGCGGAGAACTTTGATTGCGCGATTCAGGATCTTCTTATGTGACGCGATAGATGTCGCTACATATTCATTTTCATGATCGTGTAGACTGTTAGGGCTGAAACTGTGTAAAGCGGGCGCCCGGGCGGTTTCCTACAAGAGAGCTACGTTGCGGGGACCCGCGCGGGCACTTTTGTATGGAACCGCGCGGGCGCCCGCTTTACGCAGTTTCAGGCCTTAGAATAAGGCAATGCACATAATATTAATTTACCTAATTTCAATTTAAGCAGGGTTTCAATACCACTAACTATGTCCCTTTTAGTTACATTAAGACTATTTCCAATCAAAAGTACCTCTGTGGTTTGCTCATTCATTTGTGTATTTTTAATTTGATAAACAAGCTCATTAAAATGCAGGTTATGGTAACAATGACTCACAATGGTATGTTTGCAACGGTTATTTAACAAAGAAACCCCACTACAATATCTTATAAAGACATTTAGTATTTCCGAGCCCAAATTATGTTTCATAACTTTCCGATATCAAGTACTTAATGCAGATTTAATTGAAGTACTTCTGAGAATCAACAATCGATATATTGTAATTTAATATTCAAGTTGATGCAATACCTACCACGTGTTGAAACCTCTTAATGCGAATGAAATACCTATTCCTACACTGTTTTCTAGTGTACTTTAACCATGTAGATTATTTATATCTACTGAATATCTTATATGGTAGTTATATTGTAGTAGTCCTAGTATATCTAGATAGATATACTCCTTTTATATATAGATATATACTCCTTTTTTCGGTTATCTCTTCCGTTCAAAGCACCGGGGCGCAAAATAGTTCTGTTTTACAAAACTACAAGAAAATTTAAAATTATGAAGCTCGTCAATCACGAGCGGTGCAAATAGATTACAGTACGGCCGATTTAATTTGGCGAGCCTGGACTTTGCGCAGAAGGCTGCGCACGAACGTTTTTCAGGAACAAAATGGTGGCATGAGGCGACGTGCGCGGGGCGGAGGTGTAAGCTAGAGATTGACTCTATGTAAATACAATCGACCCTTTATTCAATCAAATATCGCAATCGATTTTTATTGATTTGGAATTTATTGATTTTTGTTTATATGACATATTGAACGAAATAGATTTTCATAGTAGATGTTGTCGTTAGCAAACGACATTTCGACTTTAATAAAAAAAAAAAACTAATTATATTATATTTTCTTTTTGAAAGATATGATTTAGTTAAATATCAGTTAATTATAAACGACTACTACAATAACGACTGTTTGAGAATGTTTTAAACCTCCTTATAAAGTTAGTAAAATATATTTTTATAATTAGATTTCAATCGATTTGAAAAAAAAACAATTAAACAACACCTTCAGACACGCGTATTGGACATTTCTCTTCGGTAACTTCGTAAAGCTTCGTACTTTTTCGGCAATTTTCGGTACGTAGTCATATGTCTTACTCACACTTTGGTGTTATTTTCGTGTCGCTGTCTCTGTCTTGAGCACAGGCGGTGACAAAAGTTTTCGTTGGTTTTTATTAATACACGTTTTTTGTGTAGTATTAGGTTTGTTTCTTTAATTAATAAGTTATTTTTGTAGCTTTCTGTCTCAAAGTGTTTTAATATTTATTTTATTTGTATTTGGTCCCTGTATTAGTAAATTTTTATTCGAATTTAGGTTTTAAAATAATAATGTCAATAACAGTTTTTGTTTTACGACTGTACATGCGCTAAAGTTCGCAGAGCCTATGTTCACGTTCGCCAAGTTAGGACGGCCGTATTATACTGTCAGAGGAAATTTGCTCTAATAAAGCTGGTAGGTGATATATGTATAGTAATTATATAAAAATAATTATAATCAATATGAATATACTAAAATATATCGTCAGTTTATGTGTGCCACCTCGCATAGCTCCGTTTCCTCGCACATCTTGGTGGAAATACGCATCTCACTTGTCATTGCTAAAATTCAGTCGTGCGAGCGAGGAAGAGGGATGAAGCCATACACCCTAAATAGCTCCATCCCTATAACAGTTCACTTTAGGTCGTAAAATGGATCGCGTTAAGAGCTCGTGGTAAGGCTTATATTGTCACTTGAGTCGATAAAAGTTGTATGTTAACAATATGTCTGAATGATATCGAGCGTTTTTATAATACATTCAACGGTAGGTAATAGGTTATTGTTTACATCATTATATTTGCGGTAGAATGGATTTTCTTTAGTTTTATGATTTATAATATTTATCAAACTGGCTCAGCCTATTTGTAGAATTTTATTTATTTTTATATACTTTATTGTAAAACATGATACTTATGAAAGAAAACTAAAACAAATACAATTGGCGACCTTATCACATTCCGCGGTCTTTGATCTATCTATTATCGGGTTTTTAATTATTAGCTTATATTTCTTAAAAGCACTTTGACTTGACACTTGACTTGTGTTTCATTCGTCAACGCACGACAGATTGTAATTTAACAGTTTCACTTCGTTAGATAGACCGAAAAATAATGCGTTAAATTGTATGCAGTATGTTACGGTGCAAAATCTTTTGACAGTTTACAATCTCACGATGTAAATTATAATTTAAAGGTATTTAAAATTTTACGGTGACATATAAAGGGTGACTGGTAATTAGTGACCGATACTTAAACACGTGATTGTACTCATGATTACAAATAACTTTTCCAAAGAAACTTGTTTTTATATGAATTAATTTAATTACAATAACAAAACAGTAGCAGCAACAGCCTTTGAATATTATTTTACCGAAACATGTAGGTACAATTCAAAGTTTTAAACAGCTATTTCGTTATTGTGATTTAACTAACTAGTTTAAAAAAAAAAACAAAACTTTCTTTAGGAAAGTTGTTTGTAATAATGAGTACAATCACGTGTTTAAGTATCTGTCACTAATTACCAGTCACCCTATATACAAATTTATTATATTTGCTGCCCAACAATGGTTCGCATTTAATTGAATCTAAATATTTCTGTTTATGAAGACTGAAAGTAGTCGTACGTTTGGAGCTTATATTAAGGTGGACGTTGTTGTGTTGACCCAGAATAACCAATTTCTTCTCTAGTCCTATCATAGTAATTTAAGCTCTTTATCACCAGGATTATCTCCGGGAAAGAACATGTTCAAGCCGTCTATCAGGAAGTACCCACAGCTGCACGACGAGAACTACTACCAGAAAATGATCAAGACCTGTCCTGCTGACAAAACACTGGATTCCTTTTTTGTTCTACCAAGTGAGTTTCAAGCCGATAGTCCATTTGATGTTGAGTGATCGTTACCGCCTTTTGGATATGTCTAATACTAGTGACAAGCCTGGTATACGTCTGTTCACCTCATAGCTTTCAAGCAGAAATAGTGACACTGTTAAGCGTAAGAAACAAGTGTAGCGTCCAGGGTCTTAATAAAAATAAAGTTCTCTATAGATTTACCCGTACTAGATGAACTGGTGAGGGTCTCGGGGATCCGATCAATGCGAGATGCACAGGAGTGCTCGTTGTGGCGATACTTAGGAGAGTCGTATGTCCAACAGTGGACGTCTTTCGACTGAAATGATGATGATGATGAACAAATAACCTTCTTTTATAGATAAACTCCGGGCACTTTAGCTTTGGAAAACTGTAATTGCCTAAACCCGGATGACTTCTTCACGTAGAGCTCTACAAATAAATATTAATAACAGAGGAGAGCCCTCTGTTATTAATATTTATTATACGTGAGCGAGTAAAAGGGCGGTATAAGCATGCAGTAGTATGCAAATAGTGTCTGGCAGGAAAATTTATATAAATACATAATGATATCACAAAACAGGCCGTATCAGAATAAACGTTGAAAAAGTTATGTTAGTTATTAAGTCGTTTTTAAGTTCGGTACTCATTAAAGATCACAAAACTTTTTTTTTATTTTAGTCTGTTATTTGTCCGGTGCGAGTCTCAAACAAATTTTTTTCTTTCTTTATTTATGTATGTATAATTCTTCTTTACCCTCATTGCGCTCATATATCTCCGCGCTCGCTAGCACAATACAAGTTTACTTCTAAATCAGTCATCATGTCATCATATAAGACTTTTTCTTTCATTTCGTTAGAAACGGATGATATTGCCTGGAGGATTCTCTACGAAGTCAAGGAATACGATCCTCTGCTAGATTCATCGGATATGACTGAGGAAGAATGGATCTATATCGCTAAAGATATTCAGGTAAGTACTTAGATTAAAAAAATAATCTAAACTGATGAGATTTTTTTGAACCATTGCTGTATTGGCTTAGATAAAATATTTTAACACAGTTTCCAAGTGCCTTCGTCTACAAACTAGGTTTATTTTTTAGAATACAATAGAAAAACTCTTATTAAGGAGACAGACACAGTACAACGGTTACAAACACAAAGTAAAAGAAAACAAAAGTACAGAATGCCCCAAGCGTGCCCGAACCAAACGGGTTACCGCTTAGTATTTGCTGGGCGTCAGACACCCAGCGCTGGTTTTCAATAAGCACCCCGCATTGACGCACCTACGTTTTGGTTTTTTTGTTTTTCAGTAAAACAGTAATATGGGTCAAATTTTTACAGGGCTTTTTATAAGTGTTATTTAAAATAGTTTTCACAAAGAACCATTTATTTCTAAACCATGTGTTAAATATGACTCTTTATTACAGAGGCACTACGAGCAATACGACGGTTTTGTGATCCTTCACGGTACAGACACGCTCTGCTATACAGCATCCGCACTCTCCTTCATGTTCGAGAACCTCGGCAAAAATGTAGTACTCACTGGCTCACAGGTGAATTACTCGTTTCTATGAAGCTAGACTTAAGAGTACGCAAGTGCTACGAAGCGTGTTGTAGTGGTATGAAATGCTACAATACCCGTCGTAACTTTGCACGAGCGCTACGAAGTTTTTCGTAGCACTGCACAAATTTTACGAAGTTTTAACGGTTTCTACGAAATGTCTCTTAGCACTGCATGGTTGCTGTGAAAGCTGTAGTAGCAATGCACGGCTGCTAGGAAAATTGTCGTAGCATTACGTGCTACGAAGTTTGTCAGAGTTCTACATTGCTACAAAGTTTGTCTTGGTGCTACGCAAGCGCTACCAAAAGTGTCGTAATTCTACAAAAGTGTTTCGAAGTCAGTGGACAAAAGCGAAAGTAGAGAGTGTACATGAGTGCTACGAAGAGTATCGTAGCACTATCTATATAGCAGGTCTACGAAGTATCTTTTAATGTTACAATGAACAAACAAAGTCGGTACTATAGAGGAAGAAAAATCGGCGTACCTACCGTACAAATGACCCACGTCTCTTCAATTACTTCTAAATTAAATAAATCAACCAATTGAAATCCATTAAAGAAACAAAATAATTCAATCATTGCTGATTTATAAATGAATGACTAACAGTCATTCGTATGGAGCATTTTGAAGTCAAAATGGTTGTTAGTGCTTAAACAATGAGTATTTTTTCATTGTGGTTAAAACATAATCTTATGTCTTCTATATCTGCACCCCTAGACAAGTTTATAATCTGCAATCGTTAACGCTAGTCGAAAACGAATCAAATGTATGGGAATGACATTATCTCAGCGTAAAGTCACGTGGTAAGAACAAACGAATAGAAAATTCGTAGCCAAGTTTACATCGTTCAAAATGATAGAATGAATTGTTATCGTTTCTACAACGTTCAACGCTACATCCTTTGTTATACAAACGCTACATTGTAGATCGAGCGGCCGCCTCAGGCGTGTCAACATGGCTACCAACTTATCATTTTCTACAATTGCAGACACCGTGGCGTTACCGATTAGAGAACATAATTTGGCACGAAACGGTTGTAACTTGGCTAGGGGGGGGGGGGGGCTGAGCAGATTAGAAGTAGTAGTCGCAGATGGCCCATTGGTTAAGGCATGCGCTTCTCATGCAAGAGGTTGCAGGTCAAAACCAGGCGTTTGATCCCTAGTTTAATTGCAATTTCGTCTTTACTGTGTGTCTTATTTATTTATTGTTGCTTCTTATTGCTAAACAGTGTCTTTAGCGTGTGAAAAACCGATAATACGCCAAGCGATCGAGGGCAGAGTTGCAGTTGAGATTGTTGAGATAGACCTTGAAGATTCGCTTACATAAGATGCATTTTAATTCATCATCATCATTATTTCAGCCGAAAGACGTCCACTGTTGGACATAGGTCTCCCCCAAATGTCGCCATAATGACCGATCCTGTGCGTCTCGCATCCATTGGATTCCCGTGACCCTCACCAGGTCATTGGTCACCTGTGTCTTCCGGTACGTTGTCGCCTTTCCAGAACCTTTCTTCCCCATCGATCATCTGTTCTGCAAGCAATGTGCCCTGCCCACTGCCATTTAAGTTTGGCGATTCTTCGGGCTATGTCTGTAACCTTGGTTTCATTTTCAGTAAGCGTACTATATTCAATGTGTGTTGACACATTGCTACTTCACGTTCTTCGTGTTCCACGCGCGTCACAACGAGACGTCAGCAAATGAAGGGGCCCCGTAAGACCGATGGTCGTCCGCTAAGGTCACAAGTAATTTCTGAAAGGAAACCCTGCTCCTAGAACGCAGAGGACAACTGTAGGACACAGGTGTGGTTTTAGTCAGTAAAAGTCTAACGCGCCCTCTCGCTCTACCCAGAGTGTAAAAGGTCATTAGATGATTACCCACTTTAAAAAATACCTGGTAAGTAATTCGACGTTGGAGCACATTTGCAGAGAAGTAATCTTTTCACTCTGGATTTAAACATACCCAGTATAACCTGGGTGTGTTTATCTATATATATAAAAAGGGAAACTGACAGACTGACATATCAACGCACAGCCGAAACTACTGGGATTAGGAGCGTGAAATTTTGCACAAGGTTACCTTTTATGACGTAAGTGAGCACTAAGAAAGGATTTTCCAAAATTCCGTCCCTAAAGAGATGAAACGGGGGTCCAAAGTTTGTATGGAGAAACCTACATTAACGCGAATGAAGCCGCGGGCAGAAGCTAGTAGTTATAAAGCTATCAGGGAACACGGAATCCTGCAGGAAATTCTAACGACTATTTATTTTATGGTTAACAGATTCCGATCTTCGAGCCTCGCAGTGACGGCGTGGACAACTTCGTGTCATCTCTCATCATCGCTGGTGGCTTTAACATCCCAGAGGTCGCCATCTTCTTCTACGGGAAACTGTTTCGTGGTAACCGGTATGTCACTTATGCCAGCCACACACGATCCGGTGTACCGTCAAGTTTGCAGGTGACTAACGTCATGCAAACTTGACCGCTCATACATATATAGATATGTCATGCATACTGATAGCCACACACCGTCAAGTTTATCGGACGATGCTTCAAGCAAGCTGCAAACTTAAAGATAAACTGGAATTGTATGTGGCTTCTTTTTTACAGACTTTAAAATGAGCGTCCACCGCTTTTAGAGCATATCAGAGTAATTGGTTTTGTTATAATAGTAATATTCCACGAGCGAACGAAGAAGCGACGGAACACCACGCCCTGTGGCCAAAAATCTACTTTCATAACAAGGTGCAGAAAACAGTTCGGTGCTCGCACCACGAGCGCCTTAAAATTGACATTCTGGTGCGACTCCAGCAACTGCACCCTCAATCAATGGCAAATGGCATCCCCACTGGTTATAGGAATGAAACAGGGCCGTTCGTTGTGACGACCGTTGAGTGAGACCTATACCCGGCAGTGGACGTCTTTCAGCTATAATGATAATAATGACGCATTGTTATAGAACTCGCAAGATCTCTGTGAACAATCTCTTTGCCTTCGACTCTCCAAACGCCGTGCCTATCGTCAAGGTGGGTCTGGACATGGAACTAAACAAGGCGGCCATCTTCAAGCCCAGCGTCATCGAAAAGTTCCATGTGCACGCCAAGATGTCCAAGAATGTGGGGCTGCTGAGAATGTTTCCCAGTATCAGTACGGCGGCTGTGAAGTCTGCATGTCAACCACCTATTCAAGGTATGTCACGATATATTTGTATTTCTCTTTTCGGAATAAGGCTTTTTTTAAGGTGAGAAATCATTCAAAGACTTCTCAAGCACTGGGTGGTGCGGAAGGGCATGTCAGACTTTTACTGACTAATTACACCTAGGCTGTGTTCTCCAGTTGATCTGCCCTTTACGTTCTAAGACCACGGGTTTCCTTTTCAATATTTCTAAATATTTTTTTGATGTAACGTAAGCGACTGGTGAGCCGATCGTCCGCGCTCCCATATTTCGTCAAGAATGCAACTCAGCAAATTGCAGTTACTAAGCCGCTACACAGTCATTGTTAAACAAGCGTGTCTTCAACATAGTCTTTACTTGTAATACGCTTTTTTTTTTAAAGTGGGTTTTCAGAAATTCTCCCTATCCGGCATTTTCCTTGCTGGGCCTCTATGGTTTATGATTCCTTGGCTTTCATTTTATTAGAATATTGAGTTGGGTTGACAGAAATGGATAAAGTGAGAAATTAGTATATAAGAAAAAGTTAGAAAGTTGCGCCATTGACTGAAAAGTTGAATGGGTATCATATTTGTTATGGTCATGTGAAGAGTAGGGATGTTACTAAAATATTTTATGAGTATACATGTGAATGGATGGAGAGGGACAGGTAGGGGATGGATGATATGTGTGAGGAGTGGTATGAAAAAACGTGTTTCACCGACCCCAAGTAACATGGGATACGGGCAGGAAGATGATCTTCAATTAGATTTCTAAGTATTTTTTCATTCCACCGCTTTTCTCCTAGGTCTTGTAATGGAGACTTATGGTGCTGGAAATATCCCGTCAAACAGATTGGACGTTCTAGAAGTGATTGAGAAAGCCGTGAAGAGAGGAGTCATCATCGTGAACATCACTCAATGCAATACTGGGTCTGTTGCGGCGCTTTACAAGACGGGGCAGGTAAGGCATACATCATTATCATCATTTTAGCCAGAAAGACGTCCACTACTGGACATAGTGTCACCACAATGAACGGTCTTGTGCGTCTCGCATCCATCGGACTCCCGCAACCGTAACCAAGGTAAGGCATACGACTTTATTTAACATCTTGAAAATGTTGCTATTTCTTGGGTTAGAAAAAAAAATATTTTTGCGTTAAATATGGTGTGTAGGAATGAACAATAAAATAAAATATTGTATATTACAAAAAGAGGAAAAAAATGTGTCACATTTCACAGAGCTTGCGCAGTCATAGCGATAGATAGTAGCTAGCATAGTTTAGCTAGTCTAGCTATCATCGATTATATTGAACAGCATAAAGAGTAGATACAAATTAAAAATAGGATTAATAAAGTTCTCTTAACAGCATTTTTATTGAAGACTTATTTCAATTGAAATTTCTTCCAGCAGACCTGCGAAGAAATTTGACGTAGACGATAGTGTGTAAAAACAGGAGAGGAAGAGGTCTCAAACTAAAGTGTCAAATAAACCTACAAATATAATCGAAATATGAATATATACCTAATACTATATAATATACATAATCATATTTCTATCTAAATCAATCTTAATAATCATCATCATCTCAACTATGACAACATTTGAGAGGAAATAAAGTGCTATTTTGCTTAGGTAACCTTAATTAACCGACTTCCAAAAGGAGGAGGTTATACGTTCGATTTCAAGTTAGGTTCAATTTTTTAAGATTCTATTCAAGTAATGTTTGTTTTCCGAGAGTTACGTGCAAGCTAGGTTTGGTAATTAAGCCCAAGCTATGTTAATTAAAAAAACTGATTAAAAAATGAGGTTAAATGATGAAACTAATCTAACAGTGCGTTACGGCAATTTCCTGTTCAAACATTGACCTTACAGACATGACTGACGTGAGATAACCTCTAATTAAAAAATGGAGATAACTCCGAATTAGGCGCCAAACTGGATGTTACTGAAAACTGTGAAGTTTTTTTTCAGTTTTTAATATCATAAAACGAATGGTTTTATCTTATCTTGTTGTGGAGCTGGCCCTGGACCAGACCACTTCGACCCTTCTGGATCTTTTGTGCTGTTCCCCTCCTGTCTACTCAACCCCTAGCCCTCCGTGCACCTTCTTGATGAATCCCAGTATGGCCTTGATGGGGCTGAGCCTGTAGTCCTCTGGTCTTGGATATGGTTGGCCCAGATACTCTGGTCTTTTGGAGCCTAGTGCTGCACAGTCGCACAGCAAGTGTAGCATATTCTCCTCTGCATCTCCACAGATCCTGCAAGTCGGATCGCTTGCTAGTCCCATGTTGTGTAGATGTTTGTTGGTGGCATAGTGCCCCGTGAAGACTCCTGTAATTGTTCGGAGCTGTGATCTGCTGTACCTCTATAGTTTTTGGGTCCAGGCCTTATCTATGAAACGAATGGTTTGTCTTACCTATTAAAATGTATAGAATGTCAGGATTG
The DNA here is from genome assembly GCA_949316375.1 of Mythimna vitellina. NCBI lineage: Eukaryota > Metazoa > Arthropoda > Insecta > Lepidoptera > Noctuidae > Mythimna > Mythimna vitellina. Next base: position 5,382,250 of record OX438703.1, on the reverse strand, counting down.
TAGCAATTGTATTGGGGCAATTTTACTTGCGACATTTTCGACGACGCTGCTTCTGAACAACGCGTCACCGTATATCTGCACGACGTTGTAGGCTAAAGACACCGCGTGGTGGTAGTATGGCCAGGCCCTAAGGGTGTGTTTCCACTGACTCGGAGCTGGGTGACGTGGCAAGGAGCAGACCGTGAATTGGCCAATCACAATGCTCGAAATCTCCACTCCGCATTAGTAGAGACATTGTAAGTGGAGCAAAGTAGAGCTGAGCGGACTTTCAAATGAATGAACACGCGGCTTCGAGTCGGGCAGAACGGAGTCGGGGGCCGAGCAGAAAGTACGAAGCGGAGAGTAGCTAAAATCCACTCGACCCTCGTGCTCTGCTTTAATATAAAAACTTGCAAATTTTCTCTGTTCTTCTCCACTCCAATCCATCCAGCTCCGTTTCAGTGGAAAAGCACCCTAACGTGAAATGAAAAGTTTACATTTCTTTAGCATAGCATAGCATAGTCGGCCTTATAATGTTCCCACTGTTGGGACTCAGGCCTCCTCTCTAGGAGAGGGAATGGGCAGTAATCCACCACGCGGGCCCAGTGCGTGTTGGTGGATGTCACATGCCTTCGAATTTTTGGTTCTAGGACATGCCGGTTTCCTTACGATGTTTTCCTTCACCGTTTTGAGCAGTAGTGATGAAATAAATTACACAAAGTAATGCGCCTGGCTGGGTTTGAACCCGCGACCTACAACTTGTAAGTCGGGGCCGTTACCACTCGGCCACCACTGCTCTACTCGGCCACCACTGCTCTACATTTCTTTATTTATTCAATAATTTGGCTCACCAAAAAGTTTGAACTCCTAAATGTTACAAAAAAAATCTCCTCATAAATCTTTCATTGAATATTGCTATCCACCATAGTTGCGTAGTCTTCGTAACTAAGTAGAGCAGCTCTAGCTAGCCCAGTTTATGTGGCGTTACTTACAGCTGATTTATGTTTATTCTCTCGTTGGTCGTAAAACTTGCGTGATTTTCAAGTAATGAGGTATTGTATGATGTTATCGATCTGCCTTTATGCCGTAAATGCGTATTGGTGAGCAAGCTTGCATGGCTTTACACGTGAAGTAAAGTGCCTGGACTATATATTTTTTTAAGGTGGGAAATCATGAAATTGTTTATCCCACTCTTGGTGGAGCGAGAGGGAATGTCAGACTTTTGCTGACTAAAACTCATCCGTGTTTCTTTAGTTGTCCTCTGCGTTCCAGGGCTACGGTAGATATAATATATTATTATTATTATATAACTTTATTGCACATATAATATAGGACAGACATTTATATAAATAGGTAAGTGTACAATAGGCGATCTTATTGCACAGGGCAATTTCAATCAGACAACCTTTTGATGCACTGAACGAAAGGAAAAAATTTCGGGCTATCAGTGTACAACAACATAGAGAATAATGCAAAGATGTAAAAAAAATACATAAATAAAAAAACCAAATAATATTCTAATAAAATAATATAATATTCCACAACTATCACACAACGCCGTCTAGTCCCGAGCTAAGCTGGGCTTATGTTATGGGTACTAGACAACTGATAAACACACTTATATATTTCTAAATACATACTTACATGTATAGATAAATTACACCCAGAAACAGAACAAATGATCGTGCTCATCACACAAACATTTGTCCTGGGTGGGATTCGAACCCACCACCTCCGGCATAGCAGTCAGGGCCACCAACCACTAGACCAACAGGCCAGTCAAAGGTCTTTCGAACATTCTCGCAGAATAGTAAACTACATATTAAGTAGTCAATCTGAACTTGATTTGCAGTAGTTTTTGTGTGATAAAATCAAATGATTAATCTGCCTTCAAACATTTGAACATATCAAAAAAACATCTCACAGGACGTAAGGGCAGAATTACTATTTTCTAAAACCTCATTTTAAATTTTTATTTTAATGGGCCTACCACACGTACGCACCTGGTGAAGGTTGCGGGAATCCGATGGATGCGAGACGCACAGGACCGTTCTTTGTGGCGACATTTGGGGGAGGCCTATGTCCAGCAGTGGACGTCTATCGGCTGAAACGATGACCACACGCACAGGCTTCACTACCATTTGCCTGCACAACCCGGTAAATAAATAATAAATAAATAAATTTATTTCACACAAAAAAAAAAACAGCATTTACATCATAAAACTATGAACATATACGCTTATACAAGGTCACAATTATATAGGTAGGGAACTCTGACTCCTAAACTAGGTGTGGTTGTATAAAACTGTATGAGTTTTATCAACCATATATACGATGTTCCGTGTACAAATGGGCCTGCACTGGCAAAACTGAGTGAAATCTTATGCGTGTGATATGCCCATGAAGCTAGTGCTCACTATCCTCATAGAAATAAAGTGTGTGATTTTATATTCTGCTGCTCAACGGCTTCTTCATCTGAGGTGAAAGTAATGTCGCGCTCTTCTGTCCAGGCTCTCGCGAAAGCCGGCGTGGTGTCAGGCTATGACATGACTCCAGAAGCTGCCCTCACCAAACTGTCGTATGTGCTTTCAAAATCTGACCTGACCTACCACCAGAAGATTGACGTGAGTATCTTTTTTTTATCATAACCATTCATCATTTCAGTCGAAAGACCTCCACTGTTGTCAGGTACGTGGTCGCCACTCCAGAACCTTTCGTCCACATCGACCATCTGTTCTGCGAGCAATGTGCCATGCCCACTGTTACTTAAATTTGGCGATTATTCGGGCCTGATTGCATCAGAAATAAATATATTCACGGGAAAGCCAAGGTTGCCGATATCCTTTTTTAAAGCGTGGAAATCATTGTGGGTGTCCTCCACCTCTCCTCCGCCTCACACATGACGGGTCTGTAAAACCACACGGTGTTCTCTAGCTACCTTTGGCCGGGGCGCAGGTGTACTTGCACATTTTCGTCACGCTGTCTCTGTCGACTAGGTATTATTGGCCCCTATGAATTTTTAGTTTGACAGCACGGGTGGTACAGTTGTTGGGCGAATAGCTGCTGCGCTGTATGTCGCGGGTTCGATTCCCGTAAAAAATATTTGTATGGCCGTGTACTTGTTTTTGAACTTGTTCGTGAGTTTACTTGTTTTTGAACGGTACCATGATGTAGGAGTTACTTGTTGGGACAACATTTTTTTAAAAAGAAGATAAGAAAAAAATTCATGCGGATCTCGTCACCCTCTGCAGCCGCATATGACTGTAATTCTTCTCAAGAGGCGCTCGCGGAACATGGCGCGCAGGTAATTGACTCCATAGTGACATATTACCTGCAGGCATCGGACGGACCTATTTCCGCTCCCTCCAGAGCCCGTAGCATCTACTACAGATAAAATCCTATCCTATCCTAGTAGTAGACGCCAATTGTAAAATGTGACTTTGTGACTGCGTATTGACAAATCTAGTTTTAAGTTTGATCGTTTATCGATCGTCTATAATAATCGACTACGTCAATGTTTTTTTGTCAACTGTGTTCTGTTGTTTTTATTTTTGTACCCTTTTTTTGTTTATTCTTATTTTGGTCATTGGTTGGTTTATTCAGTAATTTTAAATATATAATATGTAATCCTTGTTGACCGGTCAACGTCTCACCGTCGACGACGGCTGGTGCTGAAAATCAGCGCTGAGGCTCAGTCTTACACGAGCCCTGGCATTTTGCTAAGCGCTGGACGTTTTGCGCGGATGTGACGCATATCCTACTACTTATAATACAAGTCGTTGTTGTTATTTGTTTTTACTTTTAAGATATGCGCCATGACATGACGTGAATAAACTATTTTCCTTTCTTTTCTATTGTTTTTGAAGAAAAATAACGTATCACGTTTTTTTTTAAGGAAAAAAGTAATTGAAAGAATTTTTTTTTTAATTTTAATTTATTTATTTGTTTCCTTTCTTGAGGATTTTTTTTTATGTGCTTCTAGCGTACAATAACAGTTTTTCATTAGGTATCCTTGATGCTTCTCCATTGCATTACCATTGAAATCTCGATTTAAAAACGTTGAAGTAAAAATTCTATTGAAGCCTGAATGTCCATAATGTTTTTTTTTTTACAGATGATGGGCCTGAATATCAGAGGAGAACTAACCAACCTGTCCTCTATGTCTATCCAAGTAAGTTTGCCATTGGTTTCAAGTTGCCCCAACGTGATAATAAAGATTTTAGTTATTAAGGTATTGTTAGAGAGAGAAATTATTGCAAATTATAAAACAAAGCGTCCGTCTGTCTGTTCGAGTTAAACTCAAAAACTACTAAACTGATTTGATTTTCATGTGAATGAGGAAGGTTTAGAGGTCGGTATATTTATAGTATAGTAGAGAAAATCCAAGAATTTCAAAAATTTGTATCACCCGTGCAGAGCTGGGGTAGGTCACTACTAGTACAATAGCTGATGAGTTTGTATGTTTGTACGTGCCAATCTCAGACACTACTGGTTTGATAGAAAAGGTTAGGTTGTGTTTTATCGCTTACCATCAGGTGAGATGGTGGTCAAACGCGAGCCTGTCTATAATAAAGAAAACAGGGCAAGTGCGAGTCGGACTCGCGCACTGAGGGTTCCGCACAAACTTACCTATGAAAGCAGTTCGACTCCCGAATTGTGAAAAATAGGTTTTTTTGTTACGTACCTACAAATTTACAGTTTTCAGATTTATTCCCATATCTATACTATACGATTTGCTTTATGCCAAATTTCAGGATTCTGAGTCAACGGGAAGTACCATATGAATTTTGATTCCTTTGAGAGTATTAAAATGTTCATTTTTTGCGACATAAACGAGCGTATCTTCTTATTCCGTGAACTTAGAAGTTTGATTTTTTCACAGCTTTAAAGGACCGCAGATTTAAGTGTACAGTTTCAATTTCAACTCGATGCCTCTACGCGTTAGACAGACAGACGGACAACAAAGTGACCCTCTATGGGTTCGGTTTTTTTCCTTTTGAGGTATGGAACCCTAAAAAAGAAGAAATTAGAGTATGAGTTCATGTTAAAAGATATCTGACGTTGGATAAACAGCCTTTAGAAATATAATAAACAATCTTATACTTGATTCAGGTGCAAATTGTGTTGTAATTATCTTGCTTCACCGGGCTTACTGCACTTTCAAGTCTTAGCGTCCATCGTATTAAACCTATGTATTTATTGTTGACACACTGGAGATACGTAACAGTGCATGTCATAGATTATAAATTAATCAACATCGTCCTGGCTTTGCCCCGTTTTATTTGTGGTCGGCAAAATATATTTTTTTTCATTCTATCTTGTCACTCGTCACGCTATCACTAACTATCTTTTCTTTCATATCACTTCTCATAGAATCTTTTATTTGGCTTCCCTCTACCTCTCCATACATCACATATACACATAGCTCATAACATAGATTATAAGTTAATGAAGTAATGACCAACCCACACTGGGCCCGCGTGGTGGATTAAGGCCCATTCTCTCTCCTAGAGAGGAGGCTTGAGTCCCAACAGTGGGAACATTTAGGCCGACTATGCTATGTAGTCACGGAATATAATTCCATTCCATGTATGTAGTAATGCTCGATTGTACATAAATGGAACAGCCTATAAAAGGAACAACGCGATCGGCACATGTCTACATAATTAGGTGTTGCTACGGCATTTGATTGGAATTTTTAAAGTTAACTGATAATTTACCGTCTTTTATTTACCTAGGTAGGATATTGCGTGCAATACTTATTGCTAACCATTTTATTTTATGCATTGGCACGCAAAAATAAGGGGACATAGATAAATTGCAATATATCCCAAAGTTATGCATAATGCGATCTCCACGCGAGATTAGTGATTCGAGACCTCGCGTGTTAAATCAGGTGTCGAAATTGGCAATTTCAAGATCTCGTTTCGATTTTGATATTGACGAGATTTGATAAAAAAAATGTTTTCTCTAAACCCTAAATCTCCATTCAATACTTAAAGAAAACTTCCTAGAATATCAGTTTTCAAAATATCGCTGTAACATACACATGTAAAACAGAATTATGTTTAAATAACTACATTAACTATGGTTTTGAAAATAACTTCATAGGAGTATTCCAAACTCACGTATGATTCGTACACTCACAGTCACAAAATCTCGATGTATCAAAAGAGACTGCAAAAACGAGATTGCGTTTCGTAAAGATTGAATATCGAAAAATTGGCCGAGATCTCTCTAGACTCGAGATCTTACGAGATTGAGGTTGCATTTCGTATTTCTCTTTTTTCGCGTTGCCTCTTTATCAAACATTGCTTTGAATGACGTGGTCGCCTCCTTCTGCGAAGCAGTAATGCTAATGAAATTGGCAGCGAACGGATATCCTCACATTTCTCAAGCCCCAACCGCCACAATCCCTACCCCGACAACTAGCCACAACAGGAGCGGACTTGCGAACAACAAGCAAGAAAGAATTTAAAGAATAAATTCTATAGAACTTGCACACTATTTAGAGGACCCTTCCCCACTCGACTATCGTCAACGTGAACATGATTTAAAAGCTTATTGTTTTATCCAATGCAGTCCAATGCGATGTTTGATGAAGAGGCAATGCAAACAAAAGATATAACGCCTAAAAACTCTATTGGCATTTGGTTATTCCGTCATTTACTCGAATATTTCACAAAATTTATGCCAGGAAATACGTGCTTTTTAAAAACCTTAAAAATTTTGGTCTTTCAGAATCTCGATTAATTGTGCAAGTTTTGTTAATAGTTTTAATTTATGAGGGTGGCCGGGTGATAAAGGGCCAAATTTACCGAATAGCAGATTTTAAGACGTCTATACTGGATTAGTTTTACAAAAATTGTGTTGATTTCAATAGAAACCTACATAATATCCACTAGATATCTGTGTTTTCAAAATATCAGTTGAAAGAGGTGTAATAACATCATAATCACGTAAGAACGGATGTATGGAAATGTATCCCAGGTTGGCCGCTCTTAAGGTTTAGCTGTAGTGTACCACCATTATTAAAAAGTGTAAAATAAAATATAACAAAAATATGCAATCGGAAACACTAAAACGTGGAAAACAATTTCGGGAGCTGGTGTTAAAGATATAGTGGTGTAAAAACACAAAATCAGAAACATCAGTTATTTTTGTATGAAACACAATTCTGTGTTTTTGTAAGAACGTTTACTAATCATCTGCTACTATCCTAGGACCAATCCCTCAAAGAAGCATTGGGTGCAAGCCTCAACATCCAGTCTCCGAAGAAGCTGTCGGAAGTGGCGGAAAACGTCTTCTCTTCTCTGCTGCTCTACGGTATCAAGCAAGGAGACGAAATCATCGTCAAGAAGCTGCTAGGTTAGAATCTTATTTTATTTTATTCTTTTTTTATTAAAGGTTATTTAGATGGGGACATATTGCTCGCAGAACAGTTGGACAATGAGGACGAAAGGTTCTGGATTGGTGACCACGTAACGAAAGAAGCAGCGTAGAAAGACCTCCGACAAGGTGGACCGATGAACTGGTGAGGGTCGCGAGAATCCGATTGATGCGCGACGCACAGGAAAAGTCATTATGGTGACACTTGGGGGTGGCCTATGTCCAGCAGTGGTCGATATTCGGCTGAAATGATGATGATGATGAATAGGTGTGGGGATGTCAGCAAGAACGGATCACTCGCAAGTCAAGACCATTCCGAGTGTACAGGAAGATTATACCAATTATACTTGATGACGATGTTAAATCTTCCACTCTCAATGATCTTTCTAAACTTCCATTGCCAGCAAATACTTCTTTCTCCTTCCACCCAATTACTGAACTAGACATTAAGAAATGTATCCAATCCATATCCACTAAGGCGGTAGGTGACGATGGCCTTCAACTCCAAATGCTCTTACCTATTATGAGTGAAATAGTCCCTATCATAACTCACATTGTAAATTTTTCCCTGTTCAATAACTCCTTTCCATCTGCTTGGAAGAAGGCTCACGTCTTACCGCTCCCTAAAGTCTCGAATCCTTCCTCACCATCCCAGTTCCGTCCAATATCCATCCTCCCAATCCTCTCCAAAGTCCTCGAGAGTGTTGTTCAGAAGCAACTATCTTGTTATTTGTCCTCTAACAGCCTGCTGAGTCCTTACCAATCTGGTTTCAGACCTGGTCATAGCACTGTGACAACTCTTGTCAAAATAACTGACGATATAAGACTGGCCATAGATAATAAATGTTTAACAATATTGGTTTTACTGGACTTCAGCAGTGCTTTTAACTCAGTTGACTTTGACATCCTCTTAGGAATTCTTTCTTCTCTTAATGTCTCAGTACCAGTAATTGAGTGGTTCAAATCTTATCTTCGGGGCCGCTCGCAGTCTGTTCGATCAGATGAGGATTCCTCTGAATGGTGTGAGTTGACTGCAGGTGTTCCTCAGGGTGGCGTTCTCTCTCCTCTTCTCTTCTCGATTTTTATAAATACTCTCACTAAGGTCCTAACTTCGAATTATCATCTCTATGCTGACGACTTGCAGTTATATCGTCATTGTAAAGTGGACGGGCTCGCTGAAGCTGTGGCTGCCATCAACAAGGACCTTGAAAACATTCACAAGTGGGCTAAATCCTTTGGACTCTTACTAAACCCAGCTAAATCCCAAGCGCTCATTGTTGGTGGTAGATACATGCTCAATTTGTTGGATCACCAGTCGCTCCCGACAGTAGTGTATGATTCTGTGCCCATACTTTACTCTAAAAGCGCTAAAAACCTTGGCGTGCATATGGACACTAGCCTCTCTTGGGAGGTTCATGTTGCTGATGTAAGTAGGAGGGTCTTTTACTCTTTTCAGTCCCTTAAACGTCTCCAAAAATTCCTACCATTTCACACTAAGGTTAATCTTGCTCAATCTCTCCTTCTACCGCTCATAGATTATGCGAATGTCTGTTATCTAGATGCTACGGAGGTACTTCTGAACAAACTTGAACGACTGCAGAATTTGTGCATCCGCTTTATTTTTGGTCTCCGTAAGTACGACCACGTGTCGGAATTTCGGGCCAGATTAAGGTGGCTGCCAATTCGGCGTCGGCGAGATACACATATACTATCTCTTCTCTACACTATCCTGCATAACCCTAATGCTCCTCAATACCTTCGTGAACGCTTTGAGTATCTCGTACCTAGGGGTAAACTCTGTCGCACTGCCTCTTCTCTTCTCCTTCGTACACCGCGTCACACTTCCAGCCGCTATGGCGGTTCCTTTTCTGTAACTGCAGTGCGTCTCTGGAAATCTCTACCACACTCCCTTCGCGACAGCCCTTCTCTGGATGTCTTCAAGAGGAAACTAAAAGAGCACTTCCTTTCTCAATTGACATAATATTAGTATATATTGTTATATATATTATATCTGTTAGTATGTATATATATATATATTAGACGTATTTATGTAGGTTTATGTTGTACACTGGATCCTACCCTCGATTGTGATCTCTCTCTGTCACTCAAAGGTTTGCTGGGAGAAAACTCATTGTTGAGTTAAGCTCGCCTTTGTACATAAACTGTATTATCTCCGTGTACTATGTATGTTTTTTTGTGTACAATAAAGAATTAAGAATTAAGAAGATTCGCATGGCTATTGAATAAATACCTACTGTTCATGAGTGCGTTCGGTCCACTAAACCTCAACTCAAATTAAGTGAAATAATAGATTTCACTTTAAGCAACAGTAGGCAGGGTACTCGTAGAACGCATAGTATGTCCGTATATAGGGCCGAAAGGTTCTGGAATGGCAATCCTGTACTAGAAGATGCAGCGTTGTAAGGCCTCTAACAAGGTGGACTAATGACCTGGTGAAGTTAGGAGGAATTTGCAGGATGCGAAAAGCATAGAATTGACTGATATAGCAACGTTTAAGGGAGGTCTATGTCCAGCAGAGGACGTCTTTTAACTTTATCGCAATTGAAATATCGCGCTTCTTTCGAACCTTAGGTCTGACCTTCCGATCCTTAGCATATTCTTTGGTAATAAATTAAAGTATTTTGGTAGGACTTACACCTGGATTGATTCAATTTACTTTTGGTAATCAAAGTGTTTTTTTTTTGGTAAACATTGTTATTTTATTCTTTAGGATTGATGCAAAATTTAGATTCGGAGAATAATAATAATAATAATTCACCCTCCAATTGAGAAGAAAGTTTCATAGGCAGAGCTGAAGCCATGGTCAAGATGATTTTATTCTAAGATATATTTTTGTAAGTTTACAATAAGTAGAGGGACCTATTCACAGTCACTGCCATTACTGAGATGCAGGCAAAGTCATTGGCGGTGGTAGACAGAACTTTGGATGACATGTTGATAAGATATTGCTATTCCGAGCATGATATTAATATTTTGTAAAAAATACTTAAATTTCTGTCGCGACTGTCATTACTTAATAATTTACTTGTACTGTAATAGACTAAATATAATGAGATGGTAAAGTAATTCTGTTGATTGATATACGTAAAGTTGGTTAAGCTTTATGATCTTATTTGTTCTGATTCGAACTTCTTATTCAGGAACCTATGGAATTCCACGTATTTAATAATCCTCCCTTTCGATCAGGGTTGTCAATATCAACAGAGATTAGTTAAAAGTAAAAAAAAACAGGAGATATTATAAAAATATTCCACAATAATAATACGTATTGAATACGAAGTATTCTGCTTGGTGGGTTCAAGGTTCTGCTGTTTCCGGGTTGGAAACAGTTTCAGGCGAACGTTTCTACTGGAAGAAAACATTAATAATTTTGAAGGCAAGAAACAGAACATCTGATCGGAATCCGTAAAACTGTATTCAGAAATAGAATCAGCAAAACCGCGTGGCCAGAATTTTTTTTAGTAGCCTATTGTTTGTCCCACTGCTGGGCAAAAGACCTTTCTCCTTCTAAACCTCTCTGTCGAGGGTGATCTCTAGCCATGTTTGCCCCGCGAACATGATCAGATCGTCACACCACCTGCACTTCGGTCGACCTCAACGTAGCCAGCTTTATGTTGACATAAATATGCCCTTGTCTTCTTGTTTTTCCTTTTATTCATTTAAATACATCAAAATTATATTATTAAATATTTCAATAAAAAATAAAACAAAACATTTAAAAAATAGTAGCCCACCGGTATCGGGAACAGGGTCCAAGCTACCGGCGGTCAGGGCGAGGAACCTCCTAACTATACGAGCTGTATCCAGAAGTACAGTCTTCTTGTTATACAATTGTGAGTCAGTATTTGTTCGATCGATCTCGCCTGATGGAAATTGTGATGTATATTTATTTGTTTTAATATTTTTTTTAACTTGTATTATTAGTGAGATATGTATCGGATGTGATAAATTAAAATGTTTAAATATAGTATTTGTAACTGTGATTAAATCCTTTTCCTGGCTTCTGGAAGTATTCCAAGTGATTTAAAAAATATGATTTATTTTTTAACAATTTATTGAGGCTGTATAACTACAGGTATTGCGTTAAAGACAGCTTTAAAAGTATAAAAATGTAATAATTATTTTTATATAAAATTTTAAACGTATAGGATAAGCAAATTATTATTGTGATACATATTTTGTAAAGTTATACCAGAGTTAAGGAGAATTAAGTATTGTATAATAATAGGCCTTGAGCAATAAATTATAAATTAATTTTGTTAATTTAAACCAATTAGTTTAGTCAAAATATTACTTCAAATAAAAAAAATGACGAGATTGGTTTTTGTACCTATCCGAGTACTCCGAGAGGAAATTTCAAAACAATCTCAAGGGTCACAATCCCTCACATGGACCAGACTTTGTCTGAGGAGGATCATGCAGATTATACGAGATGATTATTTCATGAAAGAGAACTACATCGATTTGAGTGGAAATGTTCAGTCTGTACAGTTATTGTATGTAATAGATCAAATAAATTAATCCCAAAAACAGTGTCAAGTATACTAATGAGGGACCTATCATTTATTTGCCCTCTCTCACTCTCCAGGAATAAAACTCTAGATCCTCCCTTGAACTCGACTATACCAAAGAAATGATAAAAAAGGTTGGACAGCCTCTTTCCTATCGTAAGCCACATATTACATAAGAGCGATACACCATATGCAGTCCTGTATAGCGTTTGATTGCATTCTGACGTCATATCTTGAGATATTGCCAAAAATGATCATGCTCTAACTAAAATTGATTTACCTGATGTATTTATAGAACGGGAATACCCGAATAATAAGAATTTGCAGAGTACCTTAATAATTGTATTTATTTTATTATGTATGTACACACAAACACAACAAAGAGGACAGGTATCTTAATATAATAATACACACAAAAAATTTACAGTAAATATACAGTAGCATGTGTGTTGTGTATGTGTATCTAATAATATTGCCTTATCTATGTGCCTACAACTAAAACTTACTATACAAAGACGGACATAATAAAATGCTTTAGGTATTTTCTTCCAATAGCTTTAAGATGTTACAGAAACGAAATAATGTCATTGAAAAATTCCTACTCTCAATATTTAGTTATAGCAATGCTTTAACTACTTAAATAAGTTGTTTCATATGTACCTATTATGTATTTGTATGAAGAATATAAAAATAAATACAAACAAACCTAGAAGCTGTATTTGATTCGATTGTAATTTATATAAATATGTACCAAAGGGACCAAAGGTCATAAATTCCTATAGAAAATAAAAACAAAAACTTTATTAAAAATCTCTTTGTGTTTCTTTAAACGACTGAGATCCTCATATGAAAACACACATCACATATCTATACCAACATAAGTCCAAATTACAAATTGTATAAGTAGGTACTTATTCGATTCTCAGAAAGTCTGAATGAGTCTAGTTCTTACACATATACTAAACATACATCCTATGTCACATATGTATAATGTATACAATAATATACTATTACTTCTGCGTAGATTGTATAGATATTGCATACAATATTGCAAATCGGGGAAGCCCCGAACAAAGATTAAATTGTATCTATGTCTTGTTTTCTTGGTAGGGATGGGAAAATGTTTTTCCGCATTCAAAATTAATAATCGACTAAACGTTTGCGTGTTCGATTTATAAATTCCCATTCGTTTATTATTATAACTAATTTTTTGGCCACTTTATATGGAACGGTTGAAGACTAATGAACTCAGCATAGCTTTTGATCTACAACATTACTAAAGATTTGCGCGTTTTTTTTCATATTCACAAAAGCTCTTCTTGCATTTTTCCGGCTAGATTAATACGGTTTAAAGTAGCTTTAACAATAATAATTGAATGCTGTTAGCCTGCATCAAACCACTGCTAAGCCCCACAGTTTTTTCGTCCCAGTGCTAATGTGAACCACTGATCATACGTTTTGTTTAGCTCATCCCGTCATCTTAAAAATATATAAGCTTTTAAAGTCCTTGTTCTGTCTTCAACAGATATGGGTGCCGATGTTAACGCAGAGGATTCCGAAGGCAAGACTCCTCTTCATGAAGCTATTTTGCATGGAAACATTGAAATGGTTGAGTGTTTGCTTATGAACGGAGCCAATGTGCATTTTAAGACGAGGTACGTAGGTTAAATTTCGCCATTTTTATTTTTGTTGTTGTTTGTTGGTGGGCTTTCCTTTGACTATTATCTCGTCTTGATGGTAGGAGATCATGTGGTCGATGGTGTGGAGTACGCTTTTTTTTACATAGAAGTAGCCCAACCTTTTGACTGGCCTATTGGTCTAGTGGTTAGTGGCCCTGACTGCTATACCGGAGGTCGTGGGTTCGATTCCCACCCAGGACAAATGTTTGTGTGATGAGCACAATCATTTGTTCTGTGTCTGGGTGTAATTTATCTATAATATGTATGTATTTAGAAATATTTAAGTATGTTTATCAGTTGTCTAGTACTCATAACACAAGCTCTGCTTAGCTTGAGACTAGACGGCGTTGTGTGATAGTTGTGTGAATATTAATATATTATTATTATAACCTTTTTTTGTGTTGTTGAATAACAGTGTTGTAGTTTCATTAATTTTTATTTCTTTTATAATTCTAATTTTAAATCTTTTTATACGTAGTACAATAATGGTGTTCATTAACAAACGGGTTTTAATCAATAGACTTTATTATTGAATGTTTTCTTTTTTTTTCTTAAATTTCAATTGTTTTGACTAGTTTGTTTTTATTTTTTAGGAGGCAGAGGTAATTAGATAATTAAACTTAGAAAATTTAAGCATGTGAAACTACTATTAACACTTTAAATTAACCAATAATACATTCAGTTTTGGTATTCTCGCACATTGCCTGCTTTGAGTCTGAGCACCTGTATAGAGAATGTGCTCGTTATTTCGTACGCACTTTGCAATAACAGAGAATGCAATATCTTTATTTGCTAAACTAATATTTTTAGCTTAAGTAAACAAATGAATAAATTTTAAAAATATCTTCATCAACATAGCATAGTAGCATAGTCGGCCTTATAATTTTTCTACTGTTGGGACTCAGGCCTCCTCTCTGGGAGAGGGACTGGGCCGTAATCCACCACGCAGGCCCAGTGCGGGTTGGTGGATGTCACGTGTCTTCGAATTTTTGGTTCTAGGACATGCCGGTTTCCTCACGATGTTTTCCTTCACCGTTTTGAGAGCAGTGGTGATGAAATAAATTACACAAAGTAATGCGCCTGGCTGGGTTTGAACCCGCAACCTACAACTCATAAGTCGGGGCTGTTACCACTCTGCCACCACTGCTCTACAACGATTACTTCATCAACTACGAAGTTATAAAGCGTTAAAGCTGCTAATAAGAAAGAGAAGTCCGATATAAACTTTGACGTCAAAGTCCGTACAGCTGCCATAGAAAAAGGTGTCTTGGCGAGAGAGACAGATATGTCTTTATATATATATAATTCTTCTTTACGTGTGTTTGTCACCTAACTAACTCTTCCTAAGCGGCTAGACCGATTTGGATACAATTGGACCCATTAGGTAGCACTGCAATTGGGCACCCTGTTGTTTTTTTCTGAAAAAAAGCGCATTTTCGGACAGGATTACGTCTGTCGAAAACAGCTAGGTTATTAGATATAAATCGTTATATTTCATTTGTACACAGTTAATATCCTATTTTTGTAGGTATGTTTATTGATAAACTGTTTAGATAAAAAATATATTTTCACGCATATTCCGCATTATGTACCTACTTAACTACTCTAACAAACTTTCAAGTTGCTCCAGAACAACAAATCTATCCAATTCTTGATTGTTTTTTGATTTAGGTGATAGACGTTCGTGCAAGAACATGTTTCGACGGTCTTTTCTACATGTGGAACGTGTGTCACTCAAGTACGGTCAGCGTCATCAACTCGGTACTCCCTTTTCTAAGGTATTTTAATGTGAGAGGGGTATCTAATTGATGCAAGTCCTACGAAAACTTGTAGGCTGATATGTGGGTAAAAAAATTGATCTAAAAACTTTAAAAGTCATCGTCAGGCACGATGTCATAAAGTGACAACCATTTAATTCAAATGATTCTACGGGTAAATATTAATATCCGACGATGCCGATGTAATGAACAAAATGGCTACTGCCAGTGGCTTTGCCCGCGTGATAGTAGAATATTATTCCAAGGATAAAAAGTATTTTATGTACTGTTATAGGACATGGTCTACTCATGTAAGTACCAAGTTTCATCGAAATCTGTTCAGCTGTTTGACCATGAAGGAGTAACAAAAATACAAACAAAAACTTTCGTCTTTATAATACCTAATAGAGTGGTTTACTCGAAAAATATATAATTGCGTCGTTGTAACAATGCGCGTATCTGCGCGTACGCATACTTGCACACGTCTATAACCCACTGAAGTTCACCTTTCTTATTTCTAGTCTTAATAAAATACAGTTTATATAAATAAATGTCTATTTTACAGGAACGGCGAGTGTCCCCTCATCACGGCAGTATTACGCGAGGACCCCACGATCATCAATCTGCTCCTCAAGTGCGGCGCGCACCTGGGAAGCTCTGACATATACCCGATCACTGAGATCATGACCACTGCCATCCGGACCGGGTCTGTCTCCAAGCTGGAGTCTTTGAGGCTCGCAGGCGCCAAGTTCGATGTTTTTGATGAGCTGAAACAAACGCCGTTGCATAAGGTAATTTTAAATAGCTTTTGCTCGCGGCTTCGCCCGCGTAAATAAAATATAGCAACTTTCTATCGGTGATAAAATTTTAGCAATCGGACCAGTACAAATAAAAAAATAAACTTTAACTTTTTAAAATACTTATTAATGTATATTTGTCTCTTTACGTATCGGAAGACGCAGCTTTAGGCCTCCCACAATGTAGACCGATGACCTGGTGAGGGTCGCGGGAATCCGATGGATGAGAGACGCACAGGACCGATCGCTGTGGCGACACTTGGGGAAAGCCTATGTCGTAGAATAGTTAGTCTCATACAATTTCAATTAGTAAGTTTGCCTATCACTACAGATCACTTTACTCGGTGATTCCCCCGTTTGTCGGGCTCCAACTGTATCTAACTATAAGACTAAAAGACTTACTTATCGCGCGGGGTCGAGTTGAAACTGAATCACTGGTTTTTCCAATTTGAAATAGGGTATGAGGAAAAACAGAGCCAATTTAATTTTAATTATTGTTTCAAATGTAACTAATTTATACTATCTTTATATATATAATCCTTACTTCTGCTTCTACTTCTATATGTGTGTTTGGCCCTGGAGCGCAAAGGGCAACGGAAGAAATACAGTGGGTTTTAGCCAGCAAAAGTCAGACATTACCTCTCGATTAACCCGGAGCGGAAGAAGTTATTTTATGACTCTCCAACTCAAGAAACAGACAGACATTTTGTGTACATTAAATATTTCATGACAACCTTCTCATCCTCACCAAATTAGCGCAAATGTGATCAAATTACCGAAACGTCAAAAGTTCGCTCTTGGGGTCTGCTAGTCAGCAATGGAACGAAGTATTCTTGGGGTCAAAAGAACCGACCGTAAGGAATAGTATACTTTGTTCCAAAACACAAATCAAAAGCGTAGGCAACTCAGCCGCCAAACTAAAATGAAATTGGGCAGGCCTTATCTGCTGCATGCCGCAACAAAATTGGGCGAAGGCAAACACTAACTGGATCCCGAACAGCAGGAACCGGCGACTCGGTAGGCCCAGATGGAAATGGCGTGACGAGTTGAACTCCTATGTAAAGAATTAGCCAGAAGTAGCTAAGGACAGAGAAGAGTGGAAAAATGGAAGGGAAGCCTTTGCTCTGCAGTGAGACACAACAGGCTCAATATGATAATAATGAGCTTGTTGTGTCTCAATGACCACTGCTCTCAGAACTGTGAAGAAAACTGGCATGTCCTAGAACCCTACACCTATCTCATAGGGTGGAGGCCGTGTCTCAGTAGTGAGAACATTACAGATCGATCATGCTTATTCTCTAAGCAAGAATGGTTTTTCATCATCAGAATGGATAGCAGGTTTGGGTACAGCCACAGATTAATTAATTGATTTATTTAAAGTAACTATTATCAAAACCCGGAGGTAAAACTGTCGAATCGTTGTGTTTTCTTGCGTAGCTTTAATGTCATGGTATCCAATTCAAAGTACCTGCAGTAGGCGCACCTTCCCTTCTGTCGATACATCGCATAGCTCAAGCTGTGCATCTTCCTCGCACAGCTACCTTGCGGCGGCGGCGGCGCGTCTTCATGGCTCATCTTATCTGTCCCGCTAAATAATTTAGCATCAGTGGAAATGGTGGTGACCGTGTTTTAGCCGTTGGTCTCAGTTGTCTTGAGTAGATCTTTGACAGTTGTTACATATAGTCAGACGCTAGAAAGTCGGTTCAAGGAATATCGTATTGCCCAGTTACCGGGTTGTGGATGTCTAAAACTCGGGTATTCAGACACATCCAGTTAAAATGGAAGTCGACCTCAGGCTAGTTAGGAAAAGACTAGGGAGATGTTGATTCAATTCAGATCGTGTGTTCTTCCTTTCGTGATGGGCTCTGATTTAAGTTGTTCAGTATTTGATAACCAATAAATAGAGCTTTGCTATTTTATGATATCGGCCTCGGATAAATCCTGAAAAGAGCTGGTGTTTGTGCAAGATGGACAGCAAATTAGGTGACGCATGTCCTGTGCAGCTGCTCCACATTGCCACTGTTGAAGAGATGGGTCAAGGAAGCTCTGATTATGAGATTTCCAGATTGGCCACTACAGTTCGTATTAATTTATAATGTCGTCGCGGGGCTGAATCAAATTCATTTATGTTTTGTATCATGTTATATCCCATTCCTTTGGTCACCATTCTTTCTAAATTGTACTTTACGTAACCTTAGTTCATGTGAATTTTCACCTATTTTCATACAACCCTTTTTTATTTTTTTCCAGGCTGTACTCTGCAATAGGCCCGAAGCAGCAGAATACCTCTTGAGACAAGGGGCTAACAAGGACTCCAAGGACATCCTAGGGCACAGTCCAGTAGACTACGCCAAGAAACTGAACCGGGGAACACTCATGATCTCCTATTTCCGTTAAATAATTTATTTTTGAGCCATTGTAGTATTTATTGTTTGGATCTGGGTATGTGAAGACTTTTTGTGGGGATACAGTTGCGCAACTATGAGTAATTTTCATACAAGTACAGTTTTTTATTGTTAAAGAGCATCTTTTTTTAAAAAAGCACGCTGCGTGGCTTATTCTTGTGCAAACACTTTGAACACAAATTGATATTCTATTGGTCAAACCGGTCTTTTAATTAATCTTTTTTAGTTCTTGAACGAACTAAGTCAGAGCACGCCCATGAGTGTACTATGCGAATCAGATCCGTCACTCTTTTGTTCGTTCGTTCTTTCGATATGACCGACTTTATTGTAGGTCCCGCTCCCGGTCGCGAACTAGATCCAAGACTAGTCGTAAAGCCAAAATGTTTGGGACTCACCAAGTTCTCTGGACACAGTACAAGACATTTCGATAGTAAGTATATCGCATGCTTACTCATAAAAAGACCTAACTCAAAAACAGGGTGTTTGAATTTGAAAACACACGTTTCAAAAATAAGGTTCATTTTCAATAACCTAGTAATTTTTTGAGTTACGTGTCTTTTTAATGAAGTGTGCGATATGTCAATCCCATACATTTTCGACTTTTCTGCAATATTTACGGCTGATAGAATGTCATTTTGTATACAGGATCTTCTCAGGTAATTTATTATTTACTTATTCTCTTACTTATACTTATATGTTCGTGAAAAGTAATGAAAAAGATAAAAGTTGCGCAACTGTAGCACTACTCGAAGTCAACTCTCAAAAATTCGTGTTAGTGTGAATTTTAGCTTGCGACAGAACCAATCTGTGATAACGTCGCGATTTGTTGTATTTAGTTTAGCGACTTTACTGATGCAAACAAAATTTTTAAAATACTCGCATGTATAGGGAAAAACTAAAATTTTAAAATATAAAGTTCGACTATCTATATACAAATATGAACTTCACCGTATAGAATCTCGTTTGCCTTCCTAAAAAAATTACAAAGCAACTTTTTGTAGGGAATCAAAGTTGCCATATTCATCATTAAAAAATGTTTTTTTTTTTTAATTTAGCGTATAATAATGACTGTGTTAATTTTTTTTTTGGCGTAGTTGCTAGGAGTTAGCTTGCATTAGTACAAGAAGCTTAAAATTGTGTCTAGTATGCTGTCCTTTTTTGAAAGTTTTATTTAATTGTGGCATTTATTAAAGGTATTATCATGTAATAAACGAGTTTTATTATTTACACTTAATAAAATAAAACAAATGCAGTAAGTATATAGATATATAAATATTTATTTAAATTAGGTTAAGAGTAGGAACTTTTATTCACAAGTTTAGTAAATTGTATCTTAAATAGTAGAGATCTATGTTAAATAAAAAGTAAATTTAAAAAAAGTAAAGTTACATAGGAAAGGAACATTTTTATATAAAAACTGGGCAAGTGCGAGTCGGACTCGCGCACTGAGCGTTCCGTTCAAACTTACCTATGAAAACAGTTCAATTCCCGAATTGAGTTACAAAGATTTTACCGAATCGCAAAAAATGTTTTTTTTGTGACTTAACTAACAATTTACAATTTTCAGAATTTTTCCTATACTTGTGTTATGAGATCTTGCTTCATGCCAATTTTCAGGATTTTAGGTCAACAGGAAGTACCCTATGAATTTTGATTCCCTTGAGATTGTCGAAATACACGTTTTTATGCGATATAATTGGCCGTATCTTTTTTTAAATGATTAAATGAGTTGATTGTTTTTTTTTTACAGCTTTAAGGGACTGCAAACTTGACTACTTATATGGTTTTGATTTCAACTCGATACCTCCACACGTTCCCAAGATAAAGGGTCTTGACAGACAGACAGACGGACGGACAACAAAGTGATCCTATAAGGCTTCCATTTTTTTCTTTTGAGGTATGGAATCCTAAAAAGAAACCAATTTTCGTAAAAAACGAAGGTTAAAACGGGTTAAGCTGTGTAAAGTCACTGTGGTGATAGTACGAACAGATTTGTGTAAATGACAGATACTAATAAGATCAAAATGAGAAGGGCAACGGATAGCATCATAAATCTGTAAACAACGGATAGCAATTTAAATCGATAACCTGGGGTCTTACCATGACGAGTTAAAATGTCAAGTTTGCGATCAAGAAAGATGGACTGAGCTATACATCCTACATAGCTCCATTCCTGTAACAGTTCAGTTTAGGTCGTGAAATGAAATGCGTTAAGAGCTGCGTGCGCAGCGTAGTAGGCCCTTTGTAAACGATCTTTGCACACAAATTTCTAATGTTTAATATATATCGATTAAAATTAGACACAGTACGCAAGTTTCCTACATTGTTATAATGTGTGTGTGCGTTAGGGAAAAAGTGAATTATTGTCACTCAGCTTAGCCACGCCCCTTGACCAATTATACTCCATTCGTGCATTTAAAAAAACCTTTTTCACTATCCGTTTAACCGATGTTTTTGTTCAATGCGTTTGAGGGAGTTGTTTTGCTCCCACACCCAGCTGTGCGCTAGCGCCTAATGCCCACTATGACCTGCCGTGTTGTACTTAGTACAAAAATATAATATGGTGTAAAAATTATAGGAATCTATTCAGTTAGGTACTGAATCTGAACAAACTACTCGTATATTTAGGTTTCGCATATAGTAAACATAATGTTGTATAAAAAAATATATTTTTATCAAGTTACAAGTTTCAAATAACTACTCTTTTAAACTCTCTCTCTCTCTTATTTTATAATTACATTGCCAAACCGTACCACGTAATCGATATCTGTACAATAGTTTATGAATATTCTCGAGCGTTTGTTACATCGTTGTAATATTTTCTACTACGACTGTCGAAAACACTGGCGTTCATCATATGTCAATTAAACCCTGGCGAATTAGTCAGCACCGCTAGGTTAGTCATCAGCATAGGTATGTGGTGCTCCTGTAGTGGGCAGGGCCCGAAGCTGCTGCAGCTGCGGCCGTGCCTACCGGAGATCATCGCGTCTTCCACGGCTGAGGAGTTCACCATCGATGACAACAGTTTGTTGCTAGAAAATATTGAAATAATTTTATTGTTTTATTTTTAAACTGAATATACAACTAAATAATCACATTTGTTGTATGGGAGCTCCAATTGAATATTTATTTTATTCTGTGTTGAGTAACAGAAATACATCATCTGTGAAAATTTCAACTGTCTTTCTTTCACGGTTCATGAGATATATACAGCCTGGTGACAGGTAGACGGACAGTGGATAAAAGGATCCCGGTTTTACCCCTTGGGTACGGAACACTAAAATAACAGCATTTATGGAAGGGATGGTTGTATGGTTGTAAGGGCTTACCTCTCGTGCACGAGGCTGTAAGCTTCAAATGTGGGTTTGTATCATCCTTTTGAATCGGTAGTATTTTTACTGCTCTGACTAATTTTTAGCCGTGGCTTTGTTTACCTGGCCTATCGCACAGGTACCTATTATCCATTTTTCCGTGGTTAAGAATATACTCGTATAACTTAGCAGTACTGTGATATCGAAAGGAGATCGCATGAGTTAGGTTAACGAACTGCCCCCCTAGCCAAGTTATGATCATTTCGTTTGCGTCGAACGCCTCGAGTAGGCCACGCCTGCGATTCCTTTGTTCTGACGTCATCTCAACGCTCAGTCACGTGGTCAGAACAAAGGAATCGAAGGCGTGGCCTACTCGAGGCGTTCGACGCAAACGAAACGATCGTAACTTGGCTAGGGGAGCTGGAACTGACTACTAAGTTTGCTCCCAAGAATAATCTTAAAACAATAAGATGAGGATGATATGGCATCTTCAAGAGTGCCTAATAACTATAAAATGGTAGCTTACTTCACGATTTGATTGAGTATGACTCTTGGCGAGGCGTATTCTTGCTGTGCCGCCCAACAGGCCACCATGAGAGGACACCCTCGGAACCTGTGGCTACCAGATAGCATCTGTTGAGCGAAGTCCAGTACAGCATCGGCCCCGAATTCCGCGTTGTCAAGAACTGAAAAAATATTTTTAATATAATGTCTACTATATAATGTATATCATTGCACGTAATTAACCCCTCGGGCGCCCCGGAGTATTATTATTACGTAATTGCGAGCTTTTAAGGTAAATAACAAAAAAAAATATAAAAAATAAAAGAAACTTTTTCGGGATTATTCTAGGAAAAACAAAGATATAAAAACCAAAATTTTCGGCTAAAAACAAAACGACAATAAGGCGTTTTTCAAGGTCATTCAAGTTGTACAGACGTATATACAATCGACTCTCGAGGGGATGTCGTATTTTCAGTAGATATATCTCTAGTTAAATGCTAAAAAGATCATTTAGCGTCCATAAATTTTTGGGCTTGATTATGCCATAAAAAATAAAGTTATCTTCCGTAAGATTAAGTTTTTCGCCAATTTTTTTTTATTTAATCAAATTTGTAGGGCCCGGCCCTGTTATGGAGTTTTTGCGAGTTTAAAAAAGTGATATCTAAAGTGTGAATCTAAAGAATGTTTACGCTAAAATAATAATAGCTTTATGGTTAAGTATTATTAATTATCCTACGTCATTTACCAAGATAGAATAACACTACTGAAAGATGACATCTAGAAAATAAATTAAAATATAGCTAGAAATACAAAATTCTTGAATACAGCGTAAATCCAAGGAGTCCCACTGCACTATATACTTCATTCGAAACTGGTTAAAACGACAAAACAGTTTTAATTTATAAAAAAAACTAGTTGGTTTCGCTTCTATTTTCAAGAAGCATCACTTGACAAGAAAATGTCAGTCGTATAAAAGTTACCAAGAAAACATCTCAAACTTTCGGGTTACAAAATAAAATTATCAGTGTCAATAGTGATGAATTAGGTACTTCACATAACACGGAACAAACTATTAAATAACTACCGTAAGTACATCGCAGTTTCTTACATATATTTCTTCCTAAGATGCCACAGTTCTGTCTTAAACCCTTCCTATCCTGGTTCTTACAAATGCCTGTAGATATATTTATTTATACAACATTAGTTTTAGTATATGCGAAGCCCAAAACACGTGTCTAGTATTTTTATTTAAAGAATCTATGTATAAAATTTCATAACTGTATCATGAAAAATCACAAAGTTATAAGCTTGTTAAGTTACCTGGTAGTCCGCAAAAATACATGGTCATCCGAGCGACTGATGGGTTGTCTTCCGCATCCAGCTGTGCGCTGGTGCCTAATGCCCGCAGTGGTCTGCCGTGACCTGTCTTGTACTTAAATGTTGGTGTTGTTCAATTTGTGACCTTTTTTTTTAATATTTTTGGAAAAAATTATGTAACATGGCGTAAAAATTATTGGATTCGATTCAGTTACTGATTCTGAACATACTATATACAGGTTTCGCATACACTAAAAATAATATTGTACGTACATTTTTTTTTATCCTGATATATAGTGTAATTAATTCTAGTATTCTTATTGCGATAAGAATACTCGTCCGTTCGTAACTTGTATGATTAGAAATACCTCAAACTTACACCATTGCAGTCGTTCCATTTTACCTCGCGAATTATTTACGCCTCTTTATGTTTGCTTTTCAATGAAAGATCCGCGCTTAAAACCAACCTGCATTTGCACTATTTACAATACTTCAGTTACATACAATCAATAACGAGAAATGAAGTGAGTATTCTGACACAAAACTGTTGAACTCGGCAGGTCATGGAGCAAATGTACCTGATTGAGATATTCATAGACAAGGTGACAATATATGCATCCGATAAGGATTCGGGAGGCACTGATAATAAGAACCTGATTATCAAAGTAAAATTTGGACCTAATGTACAGTTCATCGTCAAAGAAGGCCAACTAGCTGTGAACGAGAAGGCGGACGACATAATACTAACTGATGAAAAAACTGGCCGCAGACAGTGGTCAAGAACTATAAGAATTGGGAAATCATATCTGTTCCCTTCGTTCCCTGACACAATACTTATGATATTGAGTAAGTTTCCACTTGAATTAGAAGTTTGGAACGACGACGAATCTGAACCTCCCAACCAAATATTCGTTGGGGTTGGTAATATGCATTGGGACACACAGTTTTTCCATATGGTAAAAGAAACGGCAAATCCTTGTAAATTACATAAACCGTTGTCTATTAAAACCAAAACTATTATTATGGCTGAATGTTGCTGTGTTCAAGCTGGTGAAGTTGATTTCATTCTTCGATTGAGTGCTTTAGGAAATAGCATCACAACCGAATATCAACAAATTTTGAAAGATCCCGAATTATTTGTGTTTAGGACTAACAAAGCACCGAGCATGTTTCAATGCCGCAGAGTTGAGGGCGACGACCCCAACTTTTGTATGGTTGGTAGTTTATATGAGACCACCACATTAGAAGATCCAGAATTAATTGATCAAGCAAACAAAAAGATCGAAGTTTGCACAGAATTACAGAGCTGTGGTATGGGTGGCAAAGTAGGTGAGTTCAAATGTGATCGCCCCGAGGTAGGATCTGCACAGAAGAAATACACCATCGATAAGATCAGAATGGGTGATATTGTTGGTCCTTGTGGTAATGCAAATTGTGCGCTAGCGCATAGGGTAAGAACTTATATAAGAAATCTAGAAAGTTACAAGAAAAAAGCAATTGGTATCAAGAAAACGAAGCCAGGAAAGGACAACAAGGTATGCGGATCATGTGTCTGTAAAGACGACCGGCACCATAGAGACGATTGCCTTAATCCCAAACCAGCCAAGTCCAAATGTGAAGGTTGTGGAGGAATGGCATTGGCTGGTAAGACATGTAAACAGAAAGTGGAAGATCAGTTTGGTACAGGAGCGACACCTAAAACGAGTAAAACGAAAGTCCAGGGTAAGGGAACGCCACATAAAGCAAGTAAAACGAGAGTCAATTACCTGTTTAGTAATACACAATTTCCAAATTACAAAAAAGGAATGTTTGGACACGATACCATTGTTGAAGATTGTTTTTGTACAAAAATTAATCCTTTAGTTGATGCTAATAGCAAATCTTGTACAGTTACTAGTGAAGATGTATTTAGAAGTTCAACCAGCCAGTTGTGTCATAAAGGAACATCAAGCAAGTCTGACACCAACACCCTCGGAAACAAGGCAACAGTGATCAGCATCGGAATCAATAGCCCAATGATATACAATGTACAATCTGACAATGTAAGTCATATGGGAACATCTTACGAAACAACAACATACAATGTAGAAACCAGCACGATGTGCAGCACAGACCAGAAGCGTAAAATACAAGTTTATAATGTCACGGAAACGCAGGAGGAAAAAGATTGTAAATGCACTCCAAAAAAGCCAGCACCGCCTTGCAAAACGTTCGACTGCGACTGTTTATCAGAAACTAAAAACACACTTGCTAGGAAGATACATAAGCCGTATTGTCCTTTATATAAACATAAGACTAACTGTCCTGTTACAATGATGAATGTGGAGGAAGAACAAAAGAAGTTAGATGAAGACGAAGAAGAGGTAGCGCCCCTGCCGTATGGTTTGCCGCCAATAAAACTGGGCCCGTGTCCTGTGCTAGGAAGGCCATGCTCCGTACCAGACGGCTTTGCAAGGATGTATAAGAACGCGCAAGTGCCAACACAACCATTCAGCTACAGTACTGATGGCAAAGTTTGCTGTTCTAAGGAGTACGAAAGAATAAAGAAGGCGATTAGGGAGTATGTGAAGAATGACAAAGAGAGTGATTACCGTTGCCTTAATCAGTTCAACGTAGACACGGAGAGGCGCTGTTGTGACAAGGAACAAATATTGATGTCCCTCACCGGGAAGGCATGCTGCGGTTCGCATAAAATGGCAATTCAAGAAAAGTTTAAAAAGGACGAGAAGTAGCAACCATGACATCATTGATGTTTTATTTTGTAACCTGATTACACTTTTATACAACTGACAATGGTTGTTTTGTTTGAAATGCTTTGGCTCAGTCAACGTGTTCAGGCTATTTCCAATGATACCGTTTGATTATTAGGTAGTAGTTTCCCATGCCAGTACTTATGATGATTTGAAGCTATAATGCTTGCTTATAATTAAGAAAACTTTTCAATAATTAGTACTTTATGCTCATGATACTTCGCAAGCTAAGCGGCATCTGCCTAAAATGAGCATGCTTTTGTTCTTTTACGATCAAATGTATTCCAGGCTTTACCGATCTTTTTCACAGACACTAGTTGAAAAATTTATGCAAAAGCATGGTTCATTAAAGTGCCTTAGATAAATATCCTCACCTACATACTAAGCAGCATGTAGGTACAGTATGCTGATCAAATATTGGCTTTTATACAGACTGCTAGCCGATTTCTTCTGTGATGTAATATTACGAACTGAGGGACCAGTAGGCAGGATCGAAAACGCAGTGTTGAAAGGCTTCCCACAAGGTGGACTAACGACCTGGTGAGGGTCGCGGGGATCTGATGGAAGGGACACGCACAAAACGGTCGTTATGACGATACTTGGGGGAAGCCTACGTCCAACAGTAGGCATCTTTCGACTGAATTGATGATGATGAAGAGGGACCAATACCATCCTGCAGACTGCAAACCTCAACACAATTCAAGTTAAAGTATTCATTTTGTTACAAAAGTTACATGATTGTTTAGATTTATTGACTATCTCAACCACCATGGAAAAAGAAGAAAACGAAAATGAGCAAGAAGGAGACAAGAAGAAAAAAAAGAAAAGTGCTTCAAAGTACAACTACACGTTTGGCGATGCTTATCCAGGTAAGTTAAATTAATAACGCAATAACCGTAGCCTTTTCGGATTGGCTTTCAATATAAATGGTTATAGCTGAATGTCAGTATTTACTCAAAACATGGAGCAACCTCCAACCTCCACCCTCCACCACCCTGGCGAGATTAAAGATTAAGGCATTTTTTTTTTAAATACGAGGAGACAGTCTTCTGTACTGTTGGTGATTTCTAAAACATATAAATTCACATGTAGTAGGTAACACCCAGACCGTATGTTTCGAGCAGGGATCGAACTTGCGACAGGCAGTGCACCAGCAAATCGCTCAACCACAATGTAAATTAGTTATTTAATTTACTATTAACCTACTTGTAGGGGCTCCCGTGCCCGATGCCATCACGACCAGGTAATGTTCTAAACGTCCTTATGAATTGCACAAAGTTAACGACAGTTAGTGTCGTTACATACAACCAAAGTGCTTTTGAGTTTTGATTATGGTGCATTCATAAACATAAACTCACGGGATTGTTGTAAAGAATTATCGTGGAGCTGGAACGCAAAGTGCAACTGATGGAACATAGATGAGTTGTAGTTAATTTAACTCTGACATGCTCTCCCGCTTAAACCAGAGCGGGAGAAGTTATTTGATTATTTTCCACCTCAAAAAAAGTTAAACTCACGTCTTTATCCTATGAGGGTAAGAAAGAAACAATACGCCACCTGCTCCAATACTGACATAGCTTCTTTTACTTCGTTTACGTTCATACCACCAGGCTTCACCACCAGGTGGGATCGCAGTCAAGCACTAGTTTATATCAAATGAAAAAAAAATACATCCATTCATACATCCATTCGAGGGACTGATGGACGTGTATGACGATATTCGGCGATATGTCAGCAACTGTTGCTTTATTTTCCAAAATATTAACTGCCAAACATATTTCTAATATTCTTGGGTTCGGTTTCGAGATCTAAAAGGATGTAGCTGAACATCACTATTTACATATACATATATGTATGTATGGTAATGAATAAACAATTGACTGACCTGTTGGTCTAGTGGTAAGCCGGAGGTCGTGGGTTCAATTCCCACCCAGGACCAATGTTTGTTTGATGAGCACGATCATTTGTTCTGTGTCTGGGTGTAATTTATCTATATGTGTATGTATTTAGAAATATGTAAGTATGTTTATCAGTTGTCTAGTACCCATAACACAAGCTCTGCTTAGCTTGGGACTAGACGGCGTTGTATGATAGTTGTGCAATATTATTATTATAAAAATAAATTAAACCTTTTCTTCATTTTAGGAGTTGTTATTGGACACAAGCACTGCCTCTTGCATCGGACCGGGCTGCCCGTGCCGGCTAACATGGGCTGGCTTTGGAACTCACCCGATGTCCCGGGCATGAAGGTATTTATCGCTTCAACATTTTGCATCCATTCAATTCGATAGAAAAAAAAGTGCATTGACTTTGGTAAACTAATTACTATACGTATCCAGTACTATAAGCATGATTTTTGTTTGTAAATATATAGTCAGTCCGTAAGGGCTGGTCACCAGGTGTCATCGGCAAGAGCGTCGCAAAACTAATGACGTTCAAATGTCCGCGGGGCGGAGGTGACAAAGATAAAAATAAAAAGAAGAAAAAGAAAGGGAACAGGCCAGGTGCTGACATCGGTGGTGGCGACTCCGAACCTGATGAGCCTCTTGAACCGAAACCTACACTCAAAGTTCAAAGGAAAGGCGATGTGTTTACTATCCAGGTACAAATGTAGCTAGTAGATATTTCTATTAGTAGTCGATATACTCGAAAAGGAGTCAATCTATACTTATAATAAATCTGTAGAAATGAAAATTCTGTACATTGAAAATATCAAAAAAATAAATGGCTGGGGGTGTTACTAGACCGACACCGAACCCAAAAATGTGATTAAAAAAAATTTTTGTCTGTCTGTCTGTTTATTCAGGTATCACGCAAAAACTACCGGTTCGATTACGATGAAACTTTGTATAATTATTCTTTAATATCCTGGGCACCACACTGGGTACTTTTTATCCCGGAAAAGTATATACAATAAAAAACAAACTTAATTTTGTTAAATAATAAGTTTGTCGTAGGTTAAGTCACCCGCAGTGGAGTTCACTAAGGGGCGCTGCACACGGCTAAGATACTATAATATTTTATCTTAAGATACAATAACGCTCGCCATACAATTCAATGGACACACACGACGATGATAATAAATAATATTTCATATTTTCCTATCTCAAAAAACCTAATAAAACCACTTTCGAATTCTACGCGGACGAAGTCGCGGGCAAAAGCTAGTAATATAATAAATTTTCAGGTTAATCCTCTAAAAGATTTAACAGACATACTGCCAAACGAAGATCCTTATGTGGACTGTGATCCGATGATTTTCAAAATAATAAAGAAGAGGAGTCCAGAAGAGCAAGCGAAAGTCGAAGCGCGAAAAATGGTGAAGTTAAAGAAACAGCGGGATGCCGAAATTCGGAAAGCATTGGCTGAGGCTGTGGAGGACATTTGCAAGTGTGCTTATATGGATGTGTACTGCAATGACTTGACTGCTATAGACAAGGTTATAGATAGCTGCCCAGCATTTAAAGACCCTGACTGTATTTGCAAAGAAGAATCTCTAAGTTCGTTATCGAGTAATGCAACTTGGGATATAGAGTACACTCCTCCGTTTGGATGTTTCGACTTGTCGCCGAGGAAGCGGAGGATATTCATCCACGTAGGGACTCAGTACATCCCGGCCGATGCAGGCATCGTGGAGCCTCCGCCGAAGCCTAAAACGTGCAGGAGGTCGTGCACATCACTGCGACCTCGGAGGAGAATATTTAAAAAGTCCTGCTGTAGTCCTTGTAATTGACGATTTTGGTTGTTTTATATAGATGTTTATTGCTTTTGGTATCGCTAAAATCTTAACAAGAACGTCGTAAGGCGCTTTAAATTCAACCAGTAGGTACCTATTTGGCAGATCATCATCTTGTAAAACATTTGTGTTTAAAGAGCGTAAAATTGTTCTAAAATAAAACAAGCTCTGGTTGATAGACTCTTTACTTATTTCTTCCTTTTGACGCAGGTAAGTGGTCGGTAACTTGTCGGAAACTTGAATGATGTACCTATCTATGTACAGTTAGGCCGCGTTCCCACTTTGTCGTAACGACAGATAATCCTGTAGTATTAATTGTCGTGCCTCATATATTTAAAAGGAAGTGGTCAAATATAAGACGACACGATTAGCTGTCGTTTACGACTTATTTTTGCGGTGACAACAGATTGTCATTATAGTGGGGACGGCTAACACGACAGTCGTAAAACGATAAAAATTAGTCAAAAGACTAAACCGTGACGGCAAATTATGTGTCTACGACTAACAGTTGTTATAATGGGAACAGTTAGAGACTATAGTCGTCTGACGATAATTTAACCGTTACGATATAGTGGGAACGCGGCCTCAGGGGTCTAAAGTGCAGTTTGACTGACCTGTTGGTCTAGTAGTTAGTGGCCCTGACTGCTATGCCGGAGGTCGTGGGTTCGATTCCCACCCAGGACAAATGTTTGTGTGATGAGCACGATCATTTGTTCTGTGTCTGGGTGTAATTTATCTATAATATGTATGTATTTAGATATATTTAAGTATGTTTATCAGTTGTCTAGTACTCATAACACAAGCTCTACTTAGCTTGAGACTGGACGGCGTAGTGTGATAGTTGTGGAATAAAAAAAAAATTGCACTCTACCAAAGCTAAAGTATCTAAAATTTCATTATAGAAAAGCGTCAATGGTTCGTATCTAATTTAATTTATAGCATAGTCTAAAGTATTGAATAAACTAGTTGCGGACTATTAAACTGCTACTACAAATTTTTTTTAGATACTCTAGCATTGACAGAGTGCAACTGGACTTTTTGTTCTTGACTAAAAATTAATCAAAAAAAATCAAAAATCAAAATAGCATTTATTCCAAATAAACCATTTACAGGCACTTTTGAAATGTCAAGAAGTCAGTCAGTCAGAAAAATAAAAATAAATGATGCTAATTGCACATTCCAAAGCGTAGATCTCTATGGAGAAGAATGTGCAAGAAACTCCATGGACACTCTTTTCAATCATATTTTGTAATTACAAATATCTCTGTTACATGTTTCTTGTTGCTTTCATGTGAGAACAATGTAAATAAAAATAAAAACTAAATATAGATATTAAAATAGCAACTGGCAGCTAAGAGATGACCAGCCTCAACTGACAGCGCCCGTTCACAGACATGACGCTAATATTAGCACCACTCAGCTCCACCATTTTGAAGGGAACCGAATGATCCAACACCCGCGCCACCATCAGGGAGACATTTGAGTGAGCATGACAAATTCTCAACTGCCATGCTCATTTATGTCAAATAAGTCCAGTAGCAACATAAAAACTATAAAAAGCTCCATGGTACTCACATTTACAAACTGTGGAAAAATTGCTTCTATACATATAATACAATACTTATATTTTACAATTTCAAGAAAAAAACATTAAAAAATAATAATTTCCACTGTACCTTAACTCTTACTACTACTCTTACTTAACGATTATTTATGGACTATATTAGAAATGCTTTTACGTTTTTTAATAATGCGGTCACTCGATAACAAGTCTTTCCTTAAAGTGACCACTATGAACAAAACTTGGCAAGTGCGAGTCGGACTCGCGCATTGAGGGTTCCGTACAAACTTACCTATGGAAATAGTTCCATTCCAGAATATAGTCCCGAACAATTGTCCAAATCGAAAAAAAATTGTGATATAAGACCGATTTTACAGTTTTCAGATTTATTCCTATACTTGTGTTATGAGACCTTGCTTCATGCCAAATTTCAGGATTCTAGGTCGACGGGAAGTACTTTACAGGTTTTGATTTCCTAGCGACTGTTAAAAGAGGCGCCTAAACGGACTATAAATGGCCTTATCGGGTTTTTTTCACTGCTGCTTGGGGTAGCAAACCCCTGCATATTTGATATTAATTTCAGCTCCACACGCTTTTCTGATAAAAAGTGTCTTGGCAGACGGATAGACAGACAGACGGACAACAAGTGATCCTATAAGGGTTCGGTTTTTGCGGTCTTTAGGTACAGACCCCTAAAAAGAGTTAAATAGTTACTTACTTCTGCCGTATCGTTCACTGTGTTCGTTCGCGTAGAATTTGAGTATCAACGGTACCACGATACTGGTGCCGAGGACCACTGCTCCGCCCAGCGCCAACGATGCTGGGTTGATGTTTATAGTTGGGAAATCCTGGTGAACAGATATCATTTCAGAAGGAGAGCCAGACATCTGCGACCTGCTGTTTCTACTTGGGGTTTTTTTTTGAAGATCTCTTGATGAACAGTCTTGAAGGACTTTCTGATTAGCCACCCTAGCCAAGTTGCGATCGTTTCGTTTGCCACGAAACGATCGTAACTTGATCGTTTCGAGTATGGCACGCCTCCGATTCCTTTGTTCTGACCACGTGACTGAGCGTTGAGATGAAGTCAAAACCAAGAAATCGGAGGCGTGGCCTACTCGAGGCGTTCGACACAAACGAAACGATCGTAACTTGCCTAGGGGGGTGGGTAGAGCTATTGAAACAATGATGAGCTTAACATAATGTTGCTTCTTAACCTTTTTAATAAATCACACTAATATTGTAATGACTAACGTCTATATTTATGTATGTGTGTGTCTGTTTGTTACTCTTTCACACTCAAACGACTGAATAGATTTCGATGTTTGGCAGGCAGGTAGAACTTATCTTTAAATAGCACATAGGATATTTTTTTTATCCCACGAGTGTTTCCTTGGGATAATTTAATAATTAGACACGGGCGAAGTCGGTGGCAGAAGCCGTCTTCAAATCTGGAACTTTGACATTTAATTTTATTATTTTAGTACTTACTTATAATATTTTTTAACTGGTCCCATAAAGTCTTTTGATCCCTACATGAAATAGGATCGGTAGGCATACACACCTATTATTGGGATTTTTTTGCTCGCTGTATTTTTTCCGTAGTCTGTGATTGCAGTTCAGAATATTTTAAAACCGTTATGGATGTTATTTTAGGAACGATTTCCTGTAACTATAATGGTTAAGGTGCCTGCCCTTATGTACTGTCCCGTTTAAAAAATCCAGCCTGTGTATAAAACACAACAAATGTTTCAACCCACGTCCGTAGTTCAGTTGAAAACCAGCGTTAGGCAACTACCACTGATTGCCATGTAGTTGTCTGGCATTTTTGCTGAACTGGACCTATTTGGCGCATCCGTGAGACACACATTGTGTCAGTGTTTTTTTTCTCTTTATCTATACGTGCCAAATAAAATATTTTTCTTTCTGACACATGCCAGCTTAGATACCTATCCTAGCAGATAATTATGAGACAAGTTAAAATGAGCTTTTTTTTCTAAGAAAAGTACAAAAAAAATGACGTACCAACATCCCATACGCAGAGTTCATAGTTTTCTTCACTGGGATACTCAGAAAGGGGACAGTAAAGTCCAAGTCTATCTGGAAAATAAAAAAAAAAAATGTTAAAGAGTAAACAAAAAGTAAAAATTATAAAACTTAATCTTAAATCTTGGTAAAGCCATCGAACCGCCAAAAGGTAAAAAAAAACAATATCCCGGATTTTTAATTGAAGCAAATTGTACTGTATTCAAATTCAGTGTTCTATAAATCTGATAAATGTAATAATTCAATGATTTTATCAAGAATACTTTCTTTTCATTCTTTTCAGGTGACTTTTTGTTTTACTTTAGTTCCTCATCAATAATATAATATCGGGCCATTTCAGGAAGAAAATCGTAAGTGACAATTTTCATTTTAATCAATAAGTATTTTTCAAAATAATATTTTTTTTTTTTAGAAGAGAAAACCTATTACTGCAAAAAACGAAAAATTGTCGCTTACCGACGATGTTCTTCCTAACAAGGGTCGAATTTATTGACGGGTAAGTGAAGCTAATTAACATTCAAAAAAAGTCTTTAACCATTAAAAAAAAGACTCACCTTTATATCTTCATCGACAGTGTTAAAAGTGAACAATTTCCCTTGCCTGCCACCCTCCTTCCTTTTCCTCACATGTTCACAATTTATCAAAATCACCACAAAACACAGAAAAATCACAGACACTTTTAACATTTTGAATATTTGAATCACATTTTTAATTGGGCCAATAAGCTGTGATGCTCTCGCCAATCCCCAGCTCGGTTTGCCAACGTTTTTACGTTGTTTTCATTTAAAATGGTGAAAGAAATCAATGGGTGTGACAACGTATGTTTCCGTGTATTGTTAAACACAATAAAATGTCGCGTCACAAGTTAGAGCCTTGCGAAATTATTGTGAATGTGCGCTAAGAAAGTTTAGACAAGACCTCCATTGCTCTCGCTATCCTTGCATTCTTGGTTAAGGGTGTAAGAGGGTAGTAGTGTCGGGGGTTGCAGAGCCGTATGCCTGTTAGCGCTTTGGGAATGTTCGAAAGAGTTACTGTGGCCCTAGATAAAAAATTAAACGAAGAAAAATAGGTAGGTTTTAAGTCAGAAAAAAAACTGACATGTCCTCTCGCTCTCCACTCAGGCCGGGAGAAGACATTTGATGATGTGTAACTGCGCCGACATGACAGCTCTGTGCATTTTTTTCAGTGAAGAGAAAGATGACATGGTTATTACTGAAAATGGTATGTGGATTTATGCTTATGAATTAGGAAGTTGAAGATTTTGTTAAAATAGTAAGTAAGTTTGACAAATTTTCAACTTCGAATTCACAAAAAAAAGCCAAGTTCAAGTCCGGGTTCCGTACCGTTTGTAGCAAAAAACGGCAAAAAAAAAATCACGTTTTTTGTATGGGAGCCTCACTTAAATATTTATTTTATTCTGTTTTTAATATAATATATTAGCGGCAACAGAAATACATCATCTGTAAAAATTACAACTATCACGCTTCATGAGATACAGCCTGGTGACAGACGGACAGACAGACAGACAGTGGAGCCTTAGTAATAGGATCCCGTTTTACTCTTTAGGGTACGGAGCCCTAAAAAGCAGAAGCGGCCTTAAAATTTCAATAAATAATTTTAAGGTTATTTCATGCGCTTCTATTGGTTGATGACGAGTTTTAAATATTTTCCACAAAAAAATATGTTGCCCCGTCTATGCTTTGTTGTGTCTTCTTTCAGATAATTTGTACCATTTTCACGGCTGTGATTAACGTGATGTCTTTGCTAAGATTGCCTGCACTAACATTAAACAAGTTATTCTACATCTTAATAATACAAAACGGTATTATTAGAGACATTATTTCGTGGATTTCACTTTATAATAAATAATAATTTAGTTACATAGATTCTAGATAGACTTAAGTATATATTTTATAGTTTAAGTACTACGTAGGTATATAATTTTGGCTTCAATTTAAGACTTCATCTCACTTTCACAAGAAACGCATTGAACGTATAGCTTCGTTGCACTTGTAGGTGTGTCTACGTGTGTGTATTGTGATATCGAAAGGAGATCGCAATGAGTTAGGTTAACAAACTAGCATGTAAAATATACTTTTAAGGATTTTGTTGTTCTAGAATAGGTTTGAAAATTGAGTAGAACAAAGAAATGTCTAATTTTCATTTTTAGTTCGGACGTAACCATTGTAGCGCGATGTGCTAATATGAATCTTGAAGAGAAGTATAAGTATATTTTTATAACTTTCCAAGTATTTCATTGAAGAAAAAGTCCCGGACCTCAATCACACCGTCGCAAAGTGCGATATTATCTACACTCGGGAACCTAGACTAGTTAATTATATTTTAACTAGTTGTCTCCGGAGTTTCTATCTCTCTCCCATGGATTGTAGTGTGGTGTTAATTTGCCTATTCCATACAGATCTTTTCAACCCGACTGGGTTCCAGAGATGAGCGCGTTTAAACAAATAAAAAAAGCTCTTCCGCTTTACAGGCCTACATCTATATGTGCTGTCAGTCATATATACATATGACTGACATAGCAACGCACAGCCGAAACTACTGGAGCTAGGAGTGTGAAATTTTACATAAGGTTTTCTTTTATGATGTAGGCATAGGTACATTACACATACGATGATTTTATGATGTTAACATACATTTTCAATTTTTTCACACAAGCGCTCTTACGTGATTATGATGTTATCACACATTTTTCATCAGATATTTTGGAAACATAGTAGGTATCTTGTGGATATTATCTAAGCTTCTATTGAAAACAATTTATAAATTTGTGTAAAACCAATCCAGTAAAGACCTCTGAAAATCTTTATTTTGCTTGAACTTTGACACTTCATAATTTTTACTCAAAAATTAAAAAAAGTCATAAAAGTATAATTATGGAATCCTTGCATATTCAATCAAGTTTTTAAAAAAAACACGTATATCCTGGAACACATTTTGTAAAATATTCGATTAAATCACGGTTATTCTGTTAGCATTCGGTAATTCCGACTGCTAACAGAATTTTTAGGCGCGTATCTACCATGAAGGCTGGTTTGAGAAGGCGCGGGAGAAGAATGTCTGGAAGGACTTGGGGAGGCCTTTGCCCAATAAAGGGACAGTAATGGCTAGAAATAAAAACAATCATCACTTTTCCCGCTCTGCGTGGAGCGAGTTGGACTGTCAGACTTTAATCCACCTGTGTTTCTTCGGATGCCTTGCGTTCTAGGTCCGCGGTAACTCTTTCGAACTATGCCGCAGCCCCCTCAGAGTGAAAGCAACCTCATCCCAAATCAAAACCAATTACAACTAGACCTGCACACGAGACAACAATGTATAGCTATTTTAGTTCTTGAAAGGGAATTGTTTTAGAAGGATGAGCATCTGAAGAACGCCTTCCTGATTATTTGTTAGACACAAAATCTTTTTAGAAAAAAAAAAAACTCTAATTTCGGATGTCGATGTTTCTCGGTATTGTTTGTTTCGTATTTAACACAGACTTCCGAAATTAAAGTTATTTTGATCGTTTGTGTTTTTTTTTAGTGATTTCGGTTATTTTCTTTTTGTAAAAAGTTTTTTATTTCACACTTTTTAGTTGCGATACACTTTTAGCCAGAGTACCTATTTCTCATGCTAATTTAAATTAACCCAAACACTGTTAGGATACATTGTTTTATTATGAAGTTTCCGTGTCTACCTTCCATCTTCCGGCTCCATCATCAGATCAGTTCGAGAGTACCTTATAGCCAAAGTAAATCTCATGACAATTCTAATAAGTCCAAACACGGCTAGTATACATTGATTAATTACGGAGTTCCGGTACCTATCTTCAGGTTCCATCATCATCATCAGGTCACTTCGATGATGTCACTTTCAACATAACTGTTCAGAACCATTTATTTATTTGTATTGTCATAGTCGCTTAACTATTTTCATTGTGATATCTATGCGAGTATGAAGTTCTGTTGGCCATTTCTGGTCTTCTTTACCAGTTACACTTCATCAAATGCCTTTTGACTGTAAATGCTTAAGTCCTGATTAAATTACCAAAATAACTATATGGTTACCTATAATATTAGAGGAGTTCCCTCGATTCCTCATGGATTCTATCATCAGTACTAGATTTAGAAAAAAATGGGACCAACTTGAAAGCATATCCTTTAAGGGAAAAATTGTTTTTTTGCAAATCTGTCCATAAACGACGGAGTTCTGAGGTAACAAACATAAAAGAAAAATACAACCGAATTGATAACCGCCTCCTTTTTTTGGAAGTCGGTTAAAAATAGAGATAAACGAGTTGAAGAAAACGGAAATTTTCGGCGCGCTTTGGATTGGATAATCAAATCTACCGAGGTATTCATCCGCTGTTCAACTGTTTATGTAATCTTCTAGTGCCGGTCAGTTTCGACATAACTTCCTTATTTAGTAACCTGGTTAACTGCTTAGCCTAAGGCCCCTAATAATCGCTAGATTGAATGGTGTTGGTAACTGTACACGCGTAGGTACCTAATGACTCGGTAATGCCCATCACAGAAGATTTTCTATAACCTAGTATCTAGTGTATCCAAAGACATTAATATACTTACGGTGTATCATACATAGCATAAACGGAAAAATTGTTTCTGGAAGCATCAAGAATAATGAGATCAGATTTTTGTAGTAGGCTATATATACCTGAAGATTTTTGATCATTTATCTCCATAGAGGATCAACGTTTAGGAACGTAAATAACACCTTAAAAAGTGCCTGTAAATGGTTTAGTTTGTGCTTTGTTGATTTTTGTGGATAGAGTTCATATAAACCGTTAGATACGTTAACAGAATGCTTCAGAATGCTTGGAATGCATAAAGTTAAAATTACACTACACAAACGCGTGCCACACACGCCGATCTGGGCGCGTCGGTCTCCATATATTTTATATGGAAACTAGACTTGTAGAGCTA
The DNA here is from genome assembly GCA_949316375.1 of Mythimna vitellina. NCBI lineage: Eukaryota > Metazoa > Arthropoda > Insecta > Lepidoptera > Noctuidae > Mythimna > Mythimna vitellina. The sequence goes on along the minus strand of OX438703.1, from coordinate 5,343,550 downwards.
CACTTGATTCACGCCACGCGACGTCGTTCTACGTACAAATCAGACGTGTTACACGTGTGCGTCGGTCTAATGTAGTTCTAGCTTAAGTGATAAGTTACTTTTAAACACCAACGCAACGTTTTCAATCCATGGTATACTTACCACAATCACGACGATAATTCCCCTCTTTGTGGAGTGCTTAGAGAGGCGCCCCAGCCGTCCTCACTTTCCATCTACCGTTGGTCCTCATCGGACCCGACATTTTGCACTTCGCCCGAAGGATAAGATGGAGCATACGGTAGAGGTATGCTCCGGTTGGTCGTAACACCGCCATGTCCGATCGGCGGGGGTGAGTTCTTGCGTCCGGCGTGGTTCAGATCATGATAATACAGAGTGAGAGAGAATGGGAAGCACTCACCTCCTGCAAAGCAGTATCTAATGTAGGCGAAGGAAGTGATGGGAAGTTTAAAGAGAAGCCAATCCTCATGCCGCGGTTCCCGTAGGAATCAAAGGGTTTTAGTCAGCAAAAGTCTGATACTTGCCTATATTCTGGCTGAAAATCAAGTTGTCTCTCAAGCGCAAGCATTACGATGTTATTTTGCAACTAGACAGAATGCCAAGCCGGCAGTAAGCATTTTGATCTTGAATGCACGTTGTTGTGTCAAACAATGCTTCGCTCTTCAAGTCTTCACGCTCTGAATCAAATATGTCGTGAAGTTATGATTTCTTTTACGTTCAATTACTGTGACTACCTACTTTAGCGTATAAATGTCAAATACGAACAATTCAACGGCGTTGCGTTGGTTTAGTGTTAAAAAGAACAAAAATTGGCCAAGTGCGAGTCGGACTCGTGCACTGAGGGTTGCGTATAAAATTACCAATGATTTACGAATTCCCGAATTGACTTACGAAGATTTTTCCGAATCGCAAAAAATAATTTTTTTTTGGTAATGTTTATAAATTTACAGTTTTTAGATTCTTTCCCTATACTTTTGCTATGAGACCTTGCTTCATGCCAAATTTCAGGATTCTAGGTAAACGGGAAGTACCCTATGAAATTTGATTTCTTTGAGAGTGTCGAAATAAATGTTTTTTGCGACATAAACTTCAAAAAATTCAAGGGACCGCAGACGTTACTATATGATTTTACTATTAATTTAAACTATATACCCCCACGCGTACCCGAGATAAAGGGTCTTGACAGACACACAGACGGACAACTAAGGAATCCGTTTTTTCCTTTTGAGGTACGGAACCCTAAAAAAGTAGTTATTAAAACAATAAATTGAGAATTAAGAGATCCGCACTAAAAAGATGATGTGGGTATGCGAATAGTGGTCTCAAAGATATTTTAAACAATATAAGTAGACCGTTGCCCATTGCCACAAAAGTACCGTACCGTACCGGGAGACGTAGCGTTGGAAGGCCTCCTACAAGGTGGACCGATGACAGGTTATCGGTCCACCTTGTTACCCTTACCAGGGTAAGGGTTGCGGGAATCCGATGGATGCGAGACGCACAGGACCGTTCATTGTGGCGACACTTGGGAGAGGCCTATGTCCAACAGTGGACGTCTTTCGGCTGAAATGATGATGATCATGATGATGAAGAAGACCATTGAAGGAGCTTGTAGCTAAAATAATATAAACCAAGCTGCAGTATTATTCGAAAGAGTTTTTGTGGTGGTACTAGAACGCTAAAGACAACTGAAGAGGGTTGGCGTGGGTTTTAGTCAGTAAAAGTCGGACACTCTCTCCCGCTCCATCCCTTAACCTAGAAGCCGGCTCTAACCCCAACAAACTAACTTGGGATAACGCTAGGCAGACTGATATATAACTTGACCATTGTAGTGAGGTGTCCGCAGTCTATCAGGCCCCCGCAGCCCAGTTACTGGGCAAGACGATACTTCTTGGATCGAGTGACGATCAGAATTTCTGGCATCTGACTATTTATATCGACTATCTACGAATGACAACCGGTACCAACGGCTTCACGTGCTTTCCGAGGTACGGGATGTCACTAATGTCCTAGATAGACTTAAAAGTAACATATGAATTAAAAAAATCACATTAGTACTTGCCCGGTTTCGAACCCGCAATCTTATGCGAGAGAGGTGGGTGCCTTAACCAGTGGCCATCACGACACTTTCAATCATAAAACACACGGTCAGACAGGCCGTATGTATTTTACTAGATTCTGCCATCGGTTTTACCCGCGTAAAAATAGGTTTCTCCATACAAATTTTTGACTCCCGATTCCTCCTCCTTAGTGGTTGAATTTTGGAGAACCCTTCCTTAGTACTTGACTACGTCATTAAAGAAAACCTTGTGCAAAATTTCACGCTCCTAGTCCCAGTAGTATCGGCTGTGCGTTGATATGTCAGTCTGTCAGTTTCTCCTTTTATATATATAGATGATTGCGTTTGATAAATTGTATATGTTGCAGGAACTACCCGAAGGGGAAACAAGCCCATGACACGGTCGTAGTGTAGCTAAAAAGGGTACACAGAAAAATCCATCAACTAAGATATAGTTGAAGGATTTTTCTTGACGTTCCACCGCAACCCCGTCTAGCGATTTCTGGGCACCAAATTTCAGGGCCACGAAGGAAATGGCGGACTAAAATATACCTAAGACTTCCTTAGGAATGAGCACGAAGAGGCCCAAAGCCCGGAACTATAAAAGGAATGGAAGGAGACTTGTACACAGCTGTGTTTCTTCAGCAAGAAAGTAGCACCTAGAGTGATGCGCGGACTTGTGGACGACGAGCAATGGGTAGCTTGCCGTCCGCTCCTCCTATAACTATGACAGAGCCCGAGTTGTCGATGACCCGTAGTGTTACGCGGGCCTCAAAGAAATGTCAGCAAACCTGGTAGTCAGCAGGCCTGTTAAGACCATAAGATTGGTTCTGAAAAGGATGTACTCATGGTCCTGAAACGCTTAAAACAATTGAAGGAACATAGATGTGGTTTTAGTCAGTAAATTTCCAACACGCCCTCCCGCTCCGAGTACAAATAAAAAGTATCCGGAGTGATATAAACGAGTGGAACGTATAATTAGTGCATAATCTGCTGTAGGTAAATGTGCGCCGCATAAAAAATAACTACGTGTAATCGTTTTACAGGCTAGATATAATAATAATTAGGTTTAGTAATCTGGTGGCTTGGTGTATGCCCGGGTCGTGGCAATAGATTTGGCGACTATTACAATAACTGGCGAAACGTAAAAAACTATGGAAACGCTGTGCTTAGCTGATTGCCTGTCCCTTCAGGCAATTTAACCCCTCGGCTCGTATAGCGGTATTATTATTACGTAATAGCGCGTTTTTACGTAAAATAAAAAAAAAAACTTTTCTTTTTCTGGATTTTTCTAGGAAAAACGAAGATATAGAGACCAACATTTTCATCCGAATAAATTTCGTAAACCTATGTGTACAAAACGACAATTTAGCTTTTTTTCAAGGTCACTCAAGTTGTACTGACGTATATACAATCGACTCTCGAGGGAAGCAAAAAATAGCAAAAATTTGTTAATGAGATTTGTATCATCAGATTTGTATCTATTGTTTAAAACTAAAACTCAATCATTTCATCACCATAAATTATTATGAAATGATTGAGTGTTTCGTGTCATCAAAAGGCAACGGAAAGGGCAATATTCGTAGTTTCCTTGCTTGATCGAGTCAGGAATGAAGAAGTCTACAGGAGAACAAGGACTATGTCGGTAATACATAGCCCAAAAATAGCCAAACTTAAGTGGATCGCAGAACAGATTTCTCTGGTTCTGGAGTGGCGACTGCATACGTTGGAAGGCTACAAGGGCTTGTGGGAATGATGGATGCGAGATGCACAATAACGATCGTTGTAGTGGTACTTGGGGAGGCCTATGTCCAACAGTGGACGTCTTTCGGCTAAAATGGTGATGACGATGAATAAGGATTTCCGGGAGTCAACTTAATTGGGCACTTTTGTACACGTACTAAATGTCTGTGTATTAATGTGTGTAAAATGAACAAACAAGGGTGAAAGGGTAAAATAAACAAAAAAGAATCTGTACCTACTTGCAGAGCTCGGACGGCGTCCGGCTATCCGGTAACCGTCTGAACCGAGCGCGAGACGTCGACGGCGCGTAGTGTTCCACGCGCGCCTCAAGGAAATGTCAGCAAAACCGTAGGGGTCCAGCCAGGTTCGAAGCCCACTGGGGACATGAGTTCGCTTCTGAAACGAAAACTCGGAGCCCTGATACGTAAACCAAAGAAGGAACATAGAAGTGGGTTTTAGTCAGTAAAAGTCTGACACGTCCTCCCGGTCCGCCCAAGAGTGCGAGAAGTCATTGGATGATTTCCCACTAAAAAAAAACCTGTTTGCAAAGCCACTTACTGATGAACGAGGAAACATACAGTAATATGTAAGTCAGTAGGGAATTAGCCGGCTTCCTACTACGATGCTATCAGACCAAAAGCGTGACGTTGTCGTAAAGAGTTATGCAATGTAGACCACATGTGACAATGGTGTTTCCCCATGTCATTGTGCCGGGGCACGCTACGGAACGCCCTGTATATAGACGTATGCGGAATTGAAAGACGCCAGTTATTTCCAAGAGTCTGGTAAGATGGGTCCTCAGCTGGTTCCTTGTGTGGTGCTGATAGCGGGCCTGGTGGTGGCGGGAGCGGAGTACAGGAACGATGGGTGAGATCCCTGGATTATTTAGTAGTAGTGGGAACACTTGGGTTTGGCTTTAGAAGGACACTTTAGATTCTGAAGATTTAGACTTCCCAAAGGCTGAGTGTTTTCAGTGTCAAGTACATAGTAGGTTGTCACCTATTAACTGCAAATTGTGATGATTCCTGGTATCGGAACGTGGACAACTCAATAAATAGGCACCTACATCTCTAACATCTATCTATCGAAGTCTGGCTTTCGCACGTAATCCTATGTGGAACATTGTGCGCGGGGCCTTGGCGGCCATTCATTCGTTGGCTTATCCATCTAGCCCACCTCTCTCCAAAAACAGATTATGCCTCTTAAGTTTTTCAAGGAACCTCTTAACATAATTTTCAACGAGATTCCTTTAGAAGATGTCTTAAAAAGCAGATGTTTTCGTAATCATAAACTGTATCAGTTTTGATTTCAGAGGCTTCATGCCCAGTTTCCAGCGGACGGAGGACCAGCTCGCCGAGCCTTCAGCCAGGGTCGAGAAGAACAGAGATGAGAGAGACAACCAGGCTGACAGAACACAGCGATTTGGCATTTCTTCTTACGGAAGTACTGGGGTAAGCTTTACCACTCTGCTCTACACCTAACTGCGAAGAGACCGAAGGATATTGCGAACTTATAATGTGGTCTCAGCTGAAGTAAAGACGGTGTTCCAAAACGGTGAAAGAAAACATTGTGAAGAAATCGGCATATCCTACAACAAAAAATTCGGATATCTACATACAAACCGCATTGGGCCCGCGTAGTGAATTACAGCCCATTCCCTCTCCTAGCGAGGAGGCTTGAGTCCCAGCAGTAGCAACATTATAAGGCTGATTATGCTATACTTATGCTATGAACAAAGTATTAGGAGTTTACATCGCCGTCATACTTATGAAGGTACAAACCAGATAGGCTCAAATAAGCACGAAATTCTAAATGCGTCTTAGGTTTGTAAGTGGGGCAATATGTTATCGACTGGGGCACGAATGCCTGGTTTACAGTAAGACATAACGTAAGAGCTTCAAACTGAATAAAATTCACTGCTGCATAACCTGGTCTTCCACAGTTAAGCTTCACTTCTCCACAACCATGGACTTCAACTTTATAAAACTGCTATTATTGGTTTTAGGGTTAGAACCTTTTTTGTGAGGAAAATCATTTAACGAGTTTTCGCGCCCTTGGTGACGCGGGAGGGAGTAGCAGACTTACAGACTAAAACCGACAGTGTTCTTTCAGTTGCCCTTTGAGAGTGCCACGGCAACTCTTTCGAAAAATTCAAGTTTAAACCTACTGGAAACTTTCTGCAACATTTTTCATAATATCAACGAGGGTAGAAAAAAAAACAATTTGTTTTGTCGAAATTAACAAGGTGTTTTTCCGCTCTCGTAAAGAACTGAAGATTGCCTAGAATTTGGTAAACCATTTAGATCCCGAGAAGTGATTTTCTGCTTGTTAGTAAAGTACTAAAAACAGTGTCACTGCACATCTTAGATACGATACGCAGACGACGGAGAAATGGGCTGGTTTAACCGAGCAGCGAAGCGGTAAAACAATCGAGACATTTGGAAAAGATAGCTCTGTGTTATATTGTCATTTCGTGTTGTTTTCTTTTGCCTACTGGTAACGAAATCTTTTATTTGGTAGGTAGGTAACCCTTTACGAGAATTTCCCAGTCGTTCATCTAAATGTTTAGGGATCGCTGAAAATAAATAAATCAATTCTTAATACTGATAATCAACTCATTAATATATCAAATCGGTTTGTTTTTTAGTTCACTGATCAAAACTGCACTAGTATAGGAACGTAGGTAAAATTACTGCAGCCCTGGATCGCGAAAGTAAGTCTCACACTCCCTCTCGCCTCACCGATAGTGTGAGAAGTTCTTTGAAGATTTCCATGGTCGTGGAGAAGAGAAGCTTAGCTCCAGCCGACCAGGTTGTCCAGCAGAGAATGATGAAGTTTAAAGATCCGTTGTTAGGAATCTTAGCTAAATAAAAAAAATAAGTACGTCAATCTATATGCTTTACCATCTTAGTTGTACGCCACATATTTACAGGAAACTCAAAATAATATCTAGTAATACTTACATTTTTTATTGGCAAAGCCAATTTACATTAAAAAAAACGTGAAACCCAAACTCCTAAGCTAGGTCAGGTACCTCAGAAATTTCAGGATGTGTTATTATTATTACGTAAATATTCTTCTCTGTTCCAGGGTGGAGGCTACGGCAGCACCGCTCCAGGACTATACGGACCCGTGAAGATAGACCTAGGAGGCGTGCTCATAGGCTCCATACTGGGTTTCGGAGCGGTCATCATCCTGCCTAAGATCATACACGCCTTATCGTACAGTTACGGCGGTGGATATGGACGAAGTAAGTTTTCTGAGTGCCGAAAAATACGAAACCAAACGGCTATTTTTGGGATTGGCAACACTGCCGTCGCGAAATTGGGTTAACCTTTCGAATACCTTTAATTACGGTATTCGAAAGGTTAACACAATAGAAAGACAATGAGAGAGCGAGCGCCGGCGTTCGCTTGGGTCGGAAACAAAAAAACACACTGATTCCAAATATGTAATAAAAAAAAATCCGGGCAAGTGCGAGTCGGACTCACGCACTAAGGGTTCCGTACAAACGTACATAGGAAAACAGTTCAATTCCCGAATTGAGTTATAAAGATTTTTCCGAATAGCAAAAAATTTTTTTTTGTGAGTCGTAACTACAAATTTATAATTTTTAATCCAGAACAGCCACTTGTCAGAATTGCAGCAAAAGGAAAGCGAGGCCTGCGTATGCTCATAAGTGGGTTAACTCGGACGACAACAATGATGACAGACGACTAATGCATGCGTTTTGGGTACACATTCATTGTGCGTACAGCTAAGGAGTAGAATTCCTTGCCAGAGTCTGTGTTTCCTTGTGGCTACAACCCGGGAATCTTTAAGTCAAGAGTGAATAGGTTGCTTCTAGGCAAGCGCGCTCCATCGTCGACCGCATCGTTGTTGTCCATCAGGTGAGATAGCGGTCAAGCGCGAACCTATCAAGAATTTAAAAAAAATACTAGCTAACTCTTTAACTCATAATTGAAACATAACCAGCCGTGATGTATTAAAAAGTCTGGCGTGCGATTGAGAAAGAGGGACCCTATATAGCTCCATTCCTTTAACAGTTCAGTTTAGGTCGGTTGGGCCTCTGTAGGCACCAGCAGCGGCTATACGAACCTTTTTCAAGTCATTCGTCCATGTCTAACTAAATCTTTTTTACAGGCCTAGAAACTGACTTCGGCCAAGCTTCGGAAGTGTTCGGCAAGATTGATGAGATGCTCAGCAGATACAACGTGGACTCCACAGCTTGCATGCAGAGGCTGGCCTGTTCCTATGTTCAACTTGCAAATGAGAATATGGTCAACGGAAACGCTACTGACTTTGACGCCTTGCTGTCTTCTTTATCCAAGTAAGTGATTTCTATAGATATGGTAGGTACTCCAATACATTAATTAACTCGAAAACCCGCTCTTATCTCTATCGGCTTTTAGGCACGCAATTTACTGTTTTCCGCACTAGTGCGGAAAAGTGCATGAGCTCACCCACGCCACAATTGTATGTATAGTATCAGGTTGGGCGCTAAGCAACCCCCACGAGTCGCGTGTCAACTCCCGTTTATTTCTTAGTAAGTGTATTGAAAGACGTCCTTTGACATCCATAACATCCCCCTCGGTAGCAATGACAAACCTTCTCCACTTTTATCAAAGTGTACAATTCTTATTGGGTTAAAGAAATCTACTTTTTACAATCAACTCGATCACGTAGTTAATCCAATCTAATAATATTGCCGATTTTTTTCAATTTACAAGCATTCTACCAAATTACTAACATCATTTTTTTCCCCAGCAACACGTTGGTTCGTCGCATGCTGGATGGCACGGCAGTCTTCGAAGCGGTGTCGGCCGGACGCTCTACGGATTCAGATTGTCACTCCCTCTACCACAAATGCAAGCTCGACAAGAAAACTGTGGTCAAGATGCTCACTCAACTTGTGCCGTCGTAGGATTATTACTTAGACGTTTGTTACCTCAATTTTTAGTAATTTTTTTAATAGAGAATTATTTTTATACAGATTTTTCTTTTATTTATCTGTTCATTTATAATTTTTATCTAAAACATTTTGATTAGTTGATTACAAACTTCGATTTACATTTTTGAACAGACTTCCAAGAAAGAAGGTTCTCAAGTTGTCTGAATGTCATATTGGACTAGCGGTTGCTCATGCCCGAAAGCTTTCTTCAGAATAAAAAAATGAGAACCCGATTGCAGCGCCACCAACCGGGTCTAATTGTATTTTCAAACGGCATGTATTTAACGCGGCGACAAACAAATTTGATTTAGGGTTTTAAAAATATTTAAAATGGGTAGCAAAAATAATAGATCGGTAGCTACAGTGAAGTAGCATTTTAAGTATAAAGTAGCAGCTTTATTTTGAGTTTCACTGCGAGCGACTTGGACGTAGCGTTCGCTGGCCGCTGCCGCGGCACCGCTCGCTTCGCTCGCTCAGCTCACGCGCGGTTGGCCACAGTTCTAACCTAACCTAACCTATTTCACCCTGTTCAAAATGATGAATCTGCTTGCGACTAGATAATTAGACAATGGTGAAAACAACTTTAGCCGCCAGAGTCATTATTTTTAATACCTCGACTATTATTTTATTGGCCCTGTTTAATATATTTGCTATTTTAAAGTAGCAGCCATTATTTAGTTTTTATAGATCCTTTTTGCAGCTCATATAATATAATTGTGTTAAAAATATTTAATCGCTACCAAGTTATTTTTTTTGGAACAAGAAGAATAACAACTTATTAAGCGACTAACTAGTCGCTTAATAAGTTGTTATTCGCCTCAAAAATAATTAGCCTTTTCAAATCATCCATTCATACACACAAAATTTCATCCAAATCGGTCCAGGCGTTCAAGAGTTAGGTGACAAACACACGTACAGAAGACAAACACAAACACGGTACAAATACACGTACACAATATACATATATAACAGAAAATCAATATCCTAGGTTACCCTAGCACTGAAGAAGAAAGTTTCCGTAAGTTTCATTATTATTACCAAAAGAACCATTTTTGTGGGTTCTAAGTATTATTCCACTAATCATGGTCATCTTAAAACACAATTTAAGGGAAACAGGTCAGCCACGCCACAATTGCAGGTGTAAGTCTCCTCTCTCTGAGGTTAGAAAGGTGGTGTCCTCACCTTCTGCCTGACGCAGGTCCTTACCGGACATGGCAAGTTCAGGAGGTTTCTGTTTGGGATTTAGGCGAAAAAAACACGCGGGCACCATTGTGCGGATCGCTGCGATTGTGGGTTTCATTCAGTAAAAGTCACGCCTTCTCAGAAAGGAAACAGGTGAATAAATAAAACGCCATAATACAAATTTAACAATTTTATTAAAGTCAACACCAAAACCTATCTACATCATCTGATATGCTGGGCAATGCAATCCTTGAACTATCCATATCGCACCATTGACATATTGTATTCCCTGACATTATTCGTGTACTTCTAATTATATAACATAATTAATTTATTACCTAAGCGTTTTTATATAAAACTTATGCTTTTTGAGCATTTTTCTATCTTGATCATTGTTTTGATGATCGCCAACTATCAAGGTTATTGCAGAATTGCTAGATTTTGTCGATTGATGATGAAATCTCTTCTACCTTTGACATAGGAATTCTTTGTACCCGTTTATTTTTGATCGTTGTGATTGATCGACAAATGTAGCAAATCTGCACGTACCCTAAGTCTTATGGTACATTTAATTGTACCAATTCTGGTACACAGATCTTGTGCAGTTCTCGTTCATATAATAACAACGTATCATCGCCAGACGCCTTAAAACTGGGTAAACAAAGGCTTTAGCACAACATCAGTGATTCTTTCATAAGATTGCGACAGTTTGACTTAGCAGAGACCACCAAAACAAAAGTTAAGTCAAGTGCACACAGGAGTATTTGAAACACTGCGTGAAGCCGTTAGGCTGTGCGTCCACAAGCTTCCTCCTTATGCTTTATACTAAGCCGACCGGTGGGCAATTTTCAACGCACAGTCACCATTTAGAAATCTCGAAACCATTTTTTTTTGGAGATGAAGTAATTTTCGTGTCTGACGCGCAAAGCACTTTGTTTTGTGGTTATACAATGAGACTGACCGTCACGCTCGGCTGTGTAACGCTCGTTAAGGGCCTAAACACAAAACTGCGATGCAGCGTCGCATAGTAAAAATCTCCGAGCTCGCATGACGCTTCGCAAGTACTTGTGAATTGATTCGCATCGCACATTGTGTGGTCACCTGAACTACTGCTTTGCAACACGAAATCGCATCGTTTGTTTCTGCGATGCAGTGTCGTATTGCATCGCAGTTTGGTGTGGGAGCCCTGAGATCGACTCGAGTCAACCTTCCTGAACGATTACGATTTTGTATTACTAACCTTCGCCTTGATGAATTTTTCACTTCTGTCGTGCACATCGTTTTTCCATGTAGGACTTCTACAATAAGCCAAGAAAACCATTCGTTCTAAACCCACCTGTGCATCAAAAATCGTCCAGCGTAGACCATTCAACTATTGTATACATACTCTTATAATAAAGCTAATTTTCGCCAACGTTGGTCGTTATAATTCGTAAGTAGAAATTTTATTGCATTATAACATTATGCTATTTACGTTAGTCCTTTATTCAAATATGACAGCATCGATGTATGGAATAGCAACTCTTGTTTACGTGGTTAAATGGTGTACATCAGTCTCTAAACAGAAAAATTGTATTTGTACTGCACACAGGCTGCAAAATTGTAGTTTGATTGCAGTTGACTACGCAGGCTACTTGTTCCCGTATGCTAACTGTAGTAAGAAGGTTGCCAACAAAACTTCTTCGATATATAATAAAGTAATGCCCAATGTATTGGTTAAACTAGGATATAGTTTTTTTTCCAACATATACAAGAGTTGCTAAAACATTTTCTTAATAAATGCGATCCTCATTTTCGATCTTAAAATAAAGTTTTTAGTGTAATTGGAATATTAAAATAAAATGCACGATCGAGTCAGTTAGAAGGTAATCATGTGGTAACTAAGTTTAAACGCTTATCGGGACATTCATAGACATTTTACTTTCTCTGCACTTCTTAATTCAGTTCATGTGGCATTTACAGACAAGTGCTTATAATGCGTCGTTTACTTTTATTTGACAACCATAGCCAAAAATAGCCGTTTGTTTAAGAAGTTTACTATCCTGTCTACGAATGTCTATGCTCAGTATTGGAAATTCATAAATATGTGTAACTAAATGCAAGCTTATACGTCCGTACGTTGTTCAGTGCCACTTCTAAAGTTAAAAATATCAAATATATACAATTTTCATTATTAAATATTAAATCTTTGACATCATGCGTGATGAGTGAATGGCGAGAAAATATATATTTTCATTTGTTTCAACATAATAATAAGAAATTCATTGGCGCTGTTGTAAAGAAAAGTAGCATTGAACCTTTTTGAGAGAAGAAGAAGAAGAAAAAATACAATTTCAATAATATAAAGTTAGTTGTCGCCAGCCTCGCCAAGTACGTTGGAGTTTTTCAGTCTAACCAGATGCAGCTGAATATTAAATCTTTGACATCATGCGTGATGAGTGAATAGCTGATAGGCATCAGACCTCCGCAAACCAGTAATTGTGTTACTCGATAACCATTGGAAAGACTGCCCCCCTATCCAAGTTACGATCGTTTCGTTTGCGTCAAACGACTCGAGTAGGCCACGCCTCCGATTCCTTTGTTCTGACGTCATTTCAACGCTCAGTCAGAACAAAGGAATCTGAGGCGTGGCCTACTCGAGACGATCAAGTTACGATTGTTTCGTGGCAAACGAAACGATCGTAACTTGGCTAGGTGGGCTGGTGTTTGTTTTCCTGACTATGCGTAATGACTGTCCACGATCTACAAACGACAGCCGGGATCAACGATTTAACGTGCTTTCCAAGGCACGGAGGATTCTCCCTATGTTAAAATCGTAAATAAGTGTAGTTCTTTTATAATTATTTTGTATTATTGTGAGTATACACAGGTAATTATTTCGATGACAAGAGACTTAATTCAAGAGTAATTGAAAGTTTTCACTAAAGTACTAGTGAAAGCGGAAAGGCCCCTAAACGCGGACATTTGACGGTATTGCACATGCAACTTGGTAACTTTAAGTTATCCAACACCAGTGGGACTCAACCTGTGGCTCACGAAGACCATTGAAGCGGCGGAACGTAGGCCAGAAACATAATAATGGCATGGCAAGTGTTATGACAACCTACGAAAAGGTCGAGGGTCCCCTTGCTTAGTGATGCACCGTACCGTCAAATACCCGCGTACACTTACAGAGATAATCACAACAGCGCGTGAAAAGAAAATGTTTACAACTAAGACTTATGAGTAGAATGTACAAGTAGTTTGCAACGCTTGGAAAGACATTGCTTCGCTATAGCTACGCGTACGATCGAGGAAACAAGGCTACGCAACGGAAACATTGAGGAAAAAATAAAATGAACAAAAGCCCTTTGGCATATTCTCATTTCCTCAAAGATACATATTTATATTGTCTTGGAGAATACCTATGCGATATTATTGCCCGACGCTCCCCCTTTTTAAGCCCTAGTCATTGTAAGCAACCAGTGAAACGCGTTTAATTTAAAAATATCAAAAACCACTATTTCTAAGTTGCATTTTTAATAAGTGTTCCGATTACGGAGCTGTGACTAGCTTACTACAGTGCTACAGGTATCTTTTGGCGCTTAAAATACTTGTTCTAGAAGTAATGTTAGATTGCCACCGAGCGGGCCGCTGTAGAACGCGTTTTGATGGAAATTGAAAAGACTTAAATGTCATACCTGCGTGGAATTTAAATTACAAATTAATCCGTTCGATTTTCGAACTTCAACTGCTTCATGTGGCGTCAATTTTCTATGACACATTAAAGAATGAGCTACGATGCGGCCCAACGCGCACCGGTTGGCGAAAATTTTACTTAACCCTTTACCGCCTACGTCGGATATATACGACATACACTCGCGTTTATTTCGCCAGGATCGCACATCCACGACCTAATGTTCCATCTCGTCAGCTCTTCTGTCATCTAAGGAGATTACAACGAGATGGAGTACACAGTCGCGAACACACGGCCCTTTCGAATAGGACGCGAAAACACTCGCTAGACCGATCTGACGCAAGCTGTTAAAGAATTAAACATTGTCTATGGAAATTAAATATGGGATTGAAAAAACAAAATGGCAGCATTCGTTTCCGACTTTAGTTACGCGCCAAAAGATCTTTGTATACCTGATACTATTTGAGCTAAAACGCAGTTTCGTTCAAATCGCTTCAGTGAGGTGATCACTACTCGGAATTGATAAATTATGGAAGTCTAAGACAGTACTAAATTTTTTATTTTATTTTCGACTAAATCATCACTGATTTTCCAACTACTGATTGATAACTGAGTAAAAATTTTGTGAATACCCTAAAATTTTAGCACAGTGTAACTAAATCCATAGAGTAGAAATTCGTCTGAGAAAAAAAGTTTACATTTGACAGATGAAGTCCCACGGCTGCAGCATTGTTTGAAACTGTTACTGCGGCCCTAGTAGGCAAAGAGAAGAAACGTAGGTGAGTCAGTAAAAGTCTGACATGTCCTCTTGCTCCACACAGAGCGTGAAGAGTTGTTTGATGATTATCCACTTCAAAAAAGGGGGGTATGGCTAAAATTTCACATTGTCTATCCCAAACATGTTGGACGTATGACAGTCGTGTGTAGCTGGCAGCTTGACTGGCCTATTGATCTAGTGGTTAGTGGTCCTGACTACTATACCGGAGGGCGTGGGTTCGATTCACACCCAAAACAAATGTTTGAGTGTCGAGCGCGAATACCCAGACACGATCATTTGTTCTGTGTCTGGATGTGATTTATCTATATAATATGTACGTATTTAGAATTATATAAGTATGTTTATTACTTGTCTAGTACTCATACCACAAGCTCTGCTTAGTTTAGGACTAGATGGCGTTGTGTGAAAGTTGAGAAATAGTATTATTAAGTTTTCTCTTTAGTGAGTGCAAGAAGGGGAGCGCTTGTCTACTGTATGGATTTAGATAGTGACTGCACAGAAACTGCATGGAATTCAATTTCAACATCAATTGTAGTGTTATTTCACTCTGATTTTGCACATAATAATTTCACCTGACGATTATAACTAATTGACCTGTGTACACAATTTGACAAAATATTTCAAGTATCCAGGCAAGAGAAATGAATTTGAAACTGCCCCCCTAGCCAAGTTACGATTGTTTCGTTTGTTTCGAACGCCTCCAGTAGTCCACGCCTCCGATTCCTTTGTTCTGATCACGTGACAGCGTTGAGATGACGTCATAACAAAGGAATCGGAGGCGTGGCCTACTCGAGGCGTTCGACGTAAACGAAACGATCGTAATTTGGCTAGGGGGGCCGGCCTTTTATTTATAGTTCATACTAGCACAGTATATTTGCTTGTGCAGTTTATAAAGAATTCTTGCTTAAATTTTTTTTAATTTATTTTTTCATATACAACGTCCTTCAGTCGGAATAATAGACGTTTCCAAATAGTTAATTCGTTTACCATTAGAATATGATTGTAAACATTCTAATGTTTTTGTAGTATTTGGCAGCAAATGTACCAAAGTCAAAGTTTTTTGAGTACAACATTATAATAAAATTCTTCTCGGCAAAGTTCTTTGAGTACAACATTATAATAAAATTCTAAGCTTGTGTTTCAATGATTCTTTCGATTCACTTGAGATACAAAACTAAATCAATTTTACATCACAATATCCTCTCAAAATCAATTTGCGAATAATTAAAACACTGAATTTCACTCAAAGAAATCTTGCTAAAAACTCTGTCTTGCCTACATACTTAAATGTGTTGTCATGTGTACAAAAATATTGCCCGTGGAATAAAACTTCAAATTACTGAGAAAAAGTAATGCGACAATTTCACGACATTCATAAACATCGTACGATATCGCAGGTCTATTAGTCTTTCCCTTAAATTTATTATTGCAAATAATTTGATCCCACCAACTCAAAAATCGACTTTAACGTTGTATATTTTAAGTTGATTTACAAGTGACCGTTTCTATTAAAAAAAACCCTAAAAAAGTATGGCTTGCGATGGAATTTGAACTTTGTTTTAAATGGCATAGAGTCTGTTGTTCTACGAATTCTAAACAAAAATACATGTTAAATATAAAATTGAAGTTTCTGTTTGTAATATCAATTTTTTTTTAATACTAAATGCGTATGAAAGTATATTGGATACATATAACAAAAATGCAATTTTTTTAATTTTTGCCGTCTGCTTGTTCTGACTATCTCCAAAACGGCAGCTGATGTTATAAGGTGTAACGTAGGTTACTGTTTAAAGATATATATTTAGGGTCCCGCGCAATAAAAAATCAATTGCTATTCATTAGTCTCTTTAAAACTCAAAAACGGCTTAATAGATTTGATTTATTTCTATTCATTATTTAATACAAGGGAAGTTCAAAAGGAACAGACGTAGGAGAACCCATAAAAACCTTTGAAAAATACTTTTGTATCGGAATCGCTTTTTAAAGATGGGAAATATTAATATCACAGAAGCGGAGACGCGATTGGTGGCTGCTCATAATCGCACATTTAATCCAATACCGTCACTAAACGAAATTCTGTGCGATATGTTAAAGTTAAAATTCCATTGCAATTACAAAATAACTTGCTTTTGTACTATTTAACACTCTCAGCGCTATGTGGTGTGCCGGCCGGCCACAATAATTATTTTATTGCAAGCTAGTATGATTTTTTATAATTTATCTCCCCAGTCCATTTGGGCAGCCGGAGTTTTAAATGCATCTAGTTAATATGAATTTGTGGGATCACAGCGGACTACACGGCTTACTGGGCGGCTGGCGGGATACGGCGTGACCTAAGTTCTCGGCGTATCCCGCCAGCGGCCCACATGGCTTGCTACAAAATTTGGTTCAGTTTTAGTGTGGCTAGCTGCATAAAATAGATGTGACCCGCGCGTCGCCCACATGGCCTCCTTCTGTAGAAAATTCTTATATATATGTCGTGGCCAGATCTTAGAATTGATCACTTCATGACATGGCCAACTAAAATTGACCAGATCGTTCAAACGTTAACATTTGATGATTGTCAATCCTCATTTGGCCATATCATTGATGTAGGATTTCAATGATAATAAAAGGTCTAAAAAAAGTAGGCCAAACGAAGATTGAAATATCGTTTAAAACCATCTGGCGAGTTTTACTTGGCCATAACATGAAGAGATCAATTTCTTAGACTTGGCCACGACATATACATTTATGGCACTGAAAGTGTTAAGTACTGTACTAAAAAAATTAACTGTTTGTAACTTAAAAAAAAAACAATAATTTTATCGAGTAATCTATTGTGTGAGCTAATCGATTTTTTGCCGTTTCAGGGTGTTATTATTTAAAATTCTGAATTTAATTGTAATTTCTATTATGACGTCTTACAGTACAGACCTTCCGTCTAACCTTGCTAGAGTGATGGAGGGGCGAGCGTGAGGAACGTTTGCGAGTAGACGTGCTTCTGTGGGACCCAGTTCTCGATCATTGGCACAACATGTTGAAGAACGAGTTCGCGTAGGCCATTGGCTTTACGTCTGGATGTGGCTGGAATTAGAAACATTACGGTTAACAACTTATGGTATAAAATGCCATGGCTGATTGAATCATTCACGTCACTATATCATGGCGATAAGTCCTCTCTTTGAGGAGCGGTTAGAGAGGCGCCACGGCATCTTAACTTTCCGCCTGGTGCAGGTCCTTTTTGGACATGGGTATTTTGAGAGCTTCCTATTTCGGATTCGGGCGGGCATGGTCATGACCTTATTGTTTCTCTGTCCCAAAAAAGGTTCAGAAGGCAGAGACGTTCTCTGCTAGATATAGGATCCTCTTCAAGCGTTGCCTAATCCATATTTTTTTTTTTAGGTTTGACATCATAAAGTAACTTTTCCCGGTCTACAAAGCATCATCGAAACGTAGTTGTAATATATTACGCCTTCAAGACGTCAAACAACGCCAAATAGGAAGGATCTCTTGTTTTTGAGGTGGGAAATAATCATTGGTGAGGGTCGCGGGAATCCGATGGATGCGAGACGCACAGGACCGGGCGTTCTGGCGACACTTGGGGGAGGCTTATGTCCAACAGTTTACGTCTTTCGGATGAAATGATGATGATGATGATGATGCTGATGATGAAATCATCAAATCACTCCTTCCGCTCTGGGTGGATCGAGATCCACCCGTGTTCCTTCAGTTGCCCGCCGCATTCCAGAGCCACGGAACCCTTTCGAAATTTAGTGAAGACATTAAGGCACTATGGAATATAGTATATGTGGAAAAGAATAAAAATGTAACTTACCACAGCTTCATAAGTAGTGAACTTCGGTTTCAAGTCTTTACCGTTCATTGTGATGAAAGCACCGAGGTTACCCATAGTATCACTGTAAAATAAACACATTTATTCGTTAATTTGTAGTTCTATCTACTCATCGGTACAGTTGACGAAGTAGTTGAGCGATTGCCTGCTTTTTTTTCGGTGGGAAAATCATCCAATGACATCCCTCGCTCTTGGGCGAAACAGGAGGGTGTGTCAGACTTTTACTGACTAAAAACCCACTCCTGTTCCTTCGTTGCCTTTCGTCCTTTCAGAAGCAGACCCTTGGCCCCAGTAGGCTTCAACTCTGCTGGGCCCCTACGGTTTGCTGACATCTCCTTGAGGCGCGCGTGGAATAGTACGCGCTGACAAGCTCTCGGGCTCGGTCCGGATGGCTACCGGACAGTCAGACGGCGAGCTACCCATTTAAGCTATTGGGTGCTGCGCTGTATATCGCTTGTTCGATTCCCGCACGTAACAAATAATAGTAAGGCCTACAGATAAGTTTTCCAGGTCTGGATGTCTTGTGTTTGTGAACGCATCCATGATACAGGAGTAACTCCTAGTGTGCGGCGACGTTTTGTAAAAAAAACTCATTTCTTGTTACTACAACCTGGGGAAGAAAAACCGCATCAAAATCCGTTGCGTAGTTTTAAAGATCTAAGCATACATAGGGACAGACAGCGGGAAGCGACTTTGTTTTATACTATGTAGTGATGACCAAAGTATTGCCTCAAAAATTCACCTAATTCGCCAATTTTCCTAAACTAACATCCATTTCTAGCTGTTCTAAATTCTTAAATATTAACGTCAAAGTGACATTCAACTTTAAGGTGGCAAAGTATTTGGGTAGTTGAATTGTAATTTTTTATTATTTTTATCAAAAACTCTTACTCTTTATCAAAAGTCGCTGTCAATTGAGAGAAAAAGGAAGCAGAAATCGAAATATGACGTCACCGCTATTAGGTTGTGCACGCACAAAAGAAATAGCGAGATTTTCCCACCACACCCCACTCTTCTTTATTCCAATATTTAAAATGTTAATTGCTGCTTCATTTAATAACCAATTTTGTTGCAGTTTTCAGAAATATATTAATATTTAGTGTTAATTGTCGTTCAGTATTAAATATTGTCCATTATTAAGGAAATTGAGTATTTGTCCGATACTCAAGTGCGAGGTCGACTACAATAGCAAATTCTTGCAGTTAGTCAAAGTTAAAAGAACATACACTATTCAACTACTAACCCAATGGTTGACTGGTAGAGAATGTCTTGTTGTTTTATTTCCGCCTATATACCACTACTGTACATGAATTTTTTTTATAATTGATATAAGCCAGTGCTTGATTGCGATCCCACCTGATGGTAAGCAGTGCTGCAATCGTTGATGGTGAGGCGCACTAGTTCACTAAGAGCCTATTCACTACGGAAGACCGCAGCAGGCGAACTGTTCCAGCCCTTCGATGTACGCGATATAAATAAATAAATAATAATAAACATACCAGTAATTAGGCGCTGAGAACACCGTAATGCACTTCCCGTCGTGAGCGATCTCGTAGCCATCGTTCTTGACCTCGTGGCTGCGGATGACGTAGTCGAGGCCGTTGCGCTGCAAGAACGTGTTGGTGACGTCCGGCCCGAACTGGCAGCCCACGCCGCGCTTCGACGGCGCGCGACCGATCATCGGCTGCGGGTCCGACCACAAGAGCTCGCACATTATACCTGAAGAGAAAAAAAGTTTTGTAGAAACTTCTGTACAGGATAAAATTAATTTAGCTGGTAAAAGTTTGTACCGAGGTACCTAAATTTGGTCTCTAGGTCTCTCTCTGTGTTCGGGTGTCGTCATTTTTTGCCAGATATATCTATGCTGTGTATTGACGTTTTGTCACAATATATTTTGTAAACATCTGCTTCTTTATAAACCGTCAGTCCTCAAGTTGAAGGATCTTTTGGGCATTTATCTATCCATCGGAGATCTTATCCATTGATTTCAATCAGGCTGAATTTTCAAGAGTCAAGAGCTGGTTATGATGAAAATAAATATGTAAATAATTTCATGCAACACTACCAGCTGCTGTTGGCTCCGGCTGCAGTTAGCTGCATGATACTGGCTTATATTTATAGCTTGGT
This sequence comes from Mythimna vitellina, assembly GCA_949316375.1. NCBI lineage: Eukaryota > Metazoa > Arthropoda > Insecta > Lepidoptera > Noctuidae > Mythimna > Mythimna vitellina. The sequence continues at coordinate 5,323,202 of OX438703.1, read as the reverse complement.
TTGGTAATGATCAAACAAGAAATGACTAGAATATGAATAACTGCCAATGGACATAACTATCCCAGAGAAAAATCTGAAAGGTGTCAGTTTAAGCAAAATAATTCAAACTAGCTTCTGCCAGCAGCTTCGCCTGTTAGAAAGTGGGTTTTTCCATACAAACTTTGGACCTCTGTTTCATTCAGGGGTGAACTTTAGAAAATTCTCTTAGTGCTCACCTACATCATAAAAGGAAGCATTGTGAAAAATTTCACGCTGTCCCATTAGTTTCAGCTGTGCGTTAATATGTCAGTCAGTCAGTTTCTCCTTTTATACATATAGATTTTCTAAGACTTACCATCTTCAGGCGGCTGCTTATTTCTATCCACCTTCCTAATATCATCGAGCGTCACGTCGTCTTTGGAGAAGAGTCCGCCATGCATCACCATCACACGGCCATTGATACAGTGGGCCAGTGGCAGCCAGTTGTAGACTTCGGTGAACAGATCGGCCATTTGTGAAGTGTACTTAGAGGTTACTTCTCCTCGGAAACCGTACATGCGGTTCATGTCGAGGGTTTCGTGGTTTCCTGGAAGAAAATAATTTCTCGAAATCAGAACCTTCTGGTTCAATATACATTTATGCAACTTTTTTGGAGAGCAAAGACAAACATTGAATGGATTAACATTTACAGCACACGGCTTTAATTATTGAAGAATGGTTCTTTTTTAGAAAATCAAGGAATGTTGATTTCTAATCAATTAACAAAAAAAAAATATTTTATAACTGAGAGTAGTCACATCAGATCCAATTGGGTTAGTAAATACCATTGGAACCCAAATGATCTTTTCTTTACAGTCTCTTCAATCCATATAAAACAAATAACAGAACCCACCTCTAGACATGTAGAAATGATTCGGGTACAACAGTTTGAAGCTGAAGAGTGTGAAGATACATTCCACACTGAATGATCCTCGGTCCACAAAGTCTCCATTAAAGAGGTAAGGGTTTGTCTCCGAGGGCAGGCCATTCAGCTGGAATATGTTCATGAGGTCATAGTACTGGCCGTGGATGTCTCCGCAGACTGTAAACTTGGCGTCGTCGGGTACTTTGATGTCGATCAATGATGGCTGCTTCTGCAGGTACGCCTTCACGTCGATGAGTATCTGTAACATAATTATGGTTAACTAGCTATTTACGGAAAGTTGATAAAATCAACCACAGCATGATCCGAACAGCAACAAAGACCCAAGATGTGCTGTTGAAAAAAAGAAAGAAAAAAGAGAAAATAATATTTTGTTTCGCAATTCTTCATGTACAAGGATGGCCATTGAAGCAGTATCAAAATCCTCTCAAAACTTCTCTATCACCGTTTCATCACATTCTGCTTGTTTTGCATACACACTAACTACATTCAACATTCAATTTTCTAGCATAACCTTTACAACTATAAATCTATCATTGATCCTTTGTACTTCCATCACGCTTTCTTTCAATTTGCTGTGTAACACTATTCCTACACCATTTCTTTTACCATCACTTCCACATTAGTAAAACTATCCCTCACCAACTTCTCTCGCTTTTATTTTCTCCATTTAGTTTCTTGTAACCACGCTACTTTTATTTGTCTTCTTTAGTCATAGTCCCAACATTCCAACTTGCATACCTCAGTCTCATTTCCTAAGCTAGCTTCTTACATTGCACCTGACCGGGATGGCGTAACAAGCCTGTCCTATTTCCCACAGGAGCCGGGTGCTGCCCTTGCGCATCGTCTGTGGTTTACGGCCTAACCCTGTCGCGCATTCCATGTATTCCAAACATATTGCAAATGATTTGGCTATTGTTTTACAGTCGGTCGCCTGCCTGACACTAACCCTCCTTGGGAATGCTGTTGCTGGTGGTTTACCCGCCGCCTTGCGGTGACCTGAGGTGCATAACAGTAAGCACGGTCTCGAGAATTTTTATTCTTTTTTTGAAATTTTCAATTCTAAGAACTGGCCATGACATATACACATATGCGATAACTATTGAATTATTTTTAGAGACAAGTTTAAAATTTACATGTTGGTTTGATAACACTGACTAGCTAACATAATTTTGTTTACCTTATACGCATATTTCTTATGTAATTTCTTTTGTTGTTTGTAAAACTCCATCAATTCAGTGACAAAATTCAGGGTTACCACCCCATCTTCGAGTGCTGGACCAACATATTCGTCTTCGATGGCTGTCAACAAAAATTAATGTTAATAAAATAATCCCTTTTTCGGGCTACGGTGCCGTCGGTTTATAATTTTACAGACTTTTTATGAACTTGCAAGGTTTTTGTGTATCTATGTGTGCTTGTTTAAGGCAAAGGAGGATGCTGGATTTTGTATGGCCACCCCATGGGATACATGTCAGTTCGTTCATTCCTATCCAAAAAATACAGAACAGCTGATTTGGTTGTTAAAATATATGGGGTATTTATTTCATTAAAAAAAAAAACTTGTAGAAATTAATGTGTTTATTTTTCCAGACATTTACTATTACTCATCTATTACAATATGATCAAGCATTTGTGCTGGTGCATTAAAATTAATGTGTCTCCGTAACCCCACTACCATATAATAGATATTATGTGCGCACAACTTAGGTTAGGTTAAAATAAAAATGTTTTATATAACTTATACCCCATACTTTTGAGGGATATCGCCATAATTCTTATTATTATTACAATAAAATAAACTCTTTTTAACTAGACGCTTCGAATGACTTTTTTGGGGACAGTTTTACGTAATGCGCTTTGTCAAATATTTTTGTAGAATCGTACAGGGCGAGCCGCACTCAAAAATGTAAGACAGTACTTTGTTATGAGTATATTTAAGGTCTAAAACACTTGGGTCAGGTTTGGTCATAATATAAAGTTTTATAAAACCTAAACCCTATACTTTTGTTTGAGATAATATGTCGCCCTAATAAAAAAAACTATTCAACAAGACACTTCGAATGACACCTGTCTTAAATCTGTTAGTGGGTGGGGGACAGTTTTACGCAATGCCCTTTGTTAAAAACTCGCTTTCGGCGTGTTTACCCGCTAACTTATCTTAAACCAAGCGGCAGATTTTAATGCAGTTTTCATTAATAAAAAGATATACGGGAAAGGTTTTTGTATACACCTAAATCTTCCTCATGAATCACTCTGTCTTTTGATGAAAACTGCATGAAAATCCGTTCGGTTGTTATTGAGGTTACCGCATTCATAAAGATAGACGCGGTGGGGGAGTTTGTTTTTAATATGTAAGGATGTATGCCATTGCATTTTCTTTCTTACCAGGTTGAAAAAACTTTTTGAAGAACATGTGTTCCTTTGCAGACCACTTGAATAAACTGTAGTAGAAACAGAGACGCAGCAGTACTTTCACAATTATTTTTCAATTGTATTTTGAAACATTTTACCGGGAACACGGGCTGGCGATTGCAGTTTGGTAGTAGGAAAACGTGTGTATAGCCCTTTCCTCAAAATATAAACGCGTGATTTACAACTATACAATGTAAGATAATCAAATGAATTTACGTGACGATGTATTTCGATCTTAGCGTTAGTCGTGATTTGCCAAAGGAATTAATTTTGTTATCACAATAACAATTTCATCTAATCATGCAATTAAAAGATATGAGGTTTGTGTCACGCAACAGACAAGACATTAAGTATACTTAGTCGAGTACTAATTTATTTGTTTGTGAGTCGGTGACCATCGATATACTGCCAATAGTCCAGCAAGGAAGCAAAATCTTAATATTTGTATATATACGGCAGAAATGCCGAATATAGTAAGCTAGATAGAGAGATACATCTTAAGAACTTCTTAGTTACCGTCAAACGGGGTTAATAGGAACACAGGGGTAAATAGGAACAAAACTTTGCTTAGGTTTTTTTACATTGGTATATATTTATATTATTGATTTCTATCAAAGCATCCGTTTTTATTACAATTAATGAATAAATAGGAGTATTTAAATGCTGGAAAAAATTGTTAATTAATGCGAAAATCCTCTTCAAACTTTTGTTCCTATTTACCCCTGCATTCCTATTTACCCCATTTGACTGTACCTATAATTCTTGCAAATAATATATTATAATAAATTAATAGAAAATAATCGGAAAAATTAATTAAGAGCAGTCAACCCGATATACATTTCCATACACCCGCTCTTACGTGATTAAGACCTGTACCATGACGTTTAAAGTAAGATTGTTTCATTCTTATTTCCAGTGTGTGTAAGAGATGGCGCTAGACAACCTGTACAGCTCTTTCTCTTACCCACACTAAAATAAGAATGAAACAAACTTAGTATTAACGTCATGGTAACCCCGTATGACGTTATTACACACCTTCTTCTAGATATTTTGAAACACATAGCATAGCATAGCATAGTCGGCTTTATAATGTTCCCACTGCTGGGATTCAGGCCTCCTCTCTAGGAGAGGGAATGGGCTGTAATTCATCACGCGGGCCCAGTTCGGGTTGGTGGATGTCACATGTCTTCGAATTTTTGGTGCTAGGCAGGGCTTTGAATAACGTTAAAAATTTGGTATCGTTACTTTCATCGGACGAAGGTAACGTTATTAGCAGAGGTAACGTTATGCTTGGTAACGATACTTGGTACAACTTTTACCGGTAAACTGACTTAACGTTATCGATGATTTTACCGAAAAATAGTAACGTTACCATGGCCCACGGCCTGATAACGTTACCAAATACATACGAAAAGTACCGTTAAATAACTTTATTTTCTTTCATCTCTTTTTTTCGTCTACATTAATGCAGTACTGGTATGATCACGTAGGTATTCAAATCAAAAACACTTGTGCTGCGCAACGTTTTTCATTTTAAATAGGAATTACGTACATTTATTATATTCAAATGAAAAAAGGCTACGTAATTTTGTACCTGAACTTAAAACGGATACTGAAGATTATTTTCGCCATCATTGTGACGATTTTCAGGGTTTATATAAAGATAATAATGGATCTGATTCAGTATCTAGAGATAAATAAATTCTATACCTACCTAAATCTTTCTCTAACCTTCGATTGCGTGACATACGTCATACATTTTTCGCTCATATGTTTAATATTTATGGCTTTGCGGTCTATTAGTTAAGGGGACACTAAATGCTAGCGACCTTGAACGAACAAAAGAGGACCTAGCGTCACTCACCGCCCATCAAGATTATTCGAATAATAACATGTCCTTCATTTATTAAACACAATATGAACAAAAACAGTATATCAAAAGATTGGTAATTAAATTATCTTTTAGTTTGAGAAAGTTTCATAAAAATACACGTGACGGTTTTTGCCTGATCTTCGTTTTTTTGTGTGTGTTAGACATAACTTTGAAAATAAAGCACACGAAGTTTTACGAAAAAAAAAAAAATATTCGTATATCAAATTATTAGGCAAGTAGTCTAGTTTAACATATATTTTTTTCAAAACATACGACTAGCCGTTTAGACGTGCTGTTGGATTTAAAATCATCAATAATCATGATCTCCCCCTTAATGAACGGCAGTAAGGAGAGTAATATATTTCGAGCGTTTGTGTGTGTTTATGGCTTGTGATACACATGAGCAACTGTTGTTTAGTAGTTAATGTATAGTATCTTTTCAGTTAAGGCTTTTAAGGCAGTCTCGTCAGTTTATAATTAATTTGTAATTATTTTATTTTTTGAACTAGCAGTTTAATTGTACGGACAGAAGAAAAAAGTGTACATAACACAAGCAAGCATATTATACATTGGAGGATTATATCCTTGATAAAAATGTTTGGCTAAATGCCGGAATATTTTTTTCTTTTATATTTTTATAAATATTGGAGGAGATACTACTGCCCTTTTTGTATTGTTGTTTTCAAATGGTGCTTTTTATTTTATCTGTTTATTTTAAAGGAGCTTGTGAAAATTTCTGTATGGTGTCCAGACGTAAAGAATAACACCATCCTTTCTCTTCCCGAGGGTGTCGTAAGAGGTGACTAAAGGACACACCAGATAATGGGCAGCAGCATTCTCTGTGTATTGCAACATCCACACTGCGATCGCCAATCGGCATGTTAAGCGTGGCGATTATGGCAAAACCCCATAATGATAAGCACAACCAAAAGGAATAGGTCCTAGTGGTCACTACTGCCGGGCGGCAGCCTCACTACCCTTAACTCCGGTAGCGATCAACTTGCTTCGCCATAACCTTATGGCGAAGCAAGTCGTGCGAAGAATCTCCGGATGGGATCCGGCTACCCCTTTAGAAAACAACGACCGTACCTGACAACATATAGCACGCGTACACTCCGCTTCGACGAGAAGATCATCGAACTTTAAGAAAAATTGAGCAGGTTACGATAGAGTCTTGTGGGATTATCTGAAGTCTGAAGACAGGAGGAGGATCGATAATTCGCAAATTTGGAAACCTGCTTTATTTCCGGGGGAGATGACCAGCAGTCTCAGGATGGTTTTAGGTTTATCGTCCACAGGTCCCTTGTGGACAATGTGGTGAGGATCGAGAGTGTGTCAACCAGGGTGGCGTATCTTATACTCAGAATGTCATCAAGATATTCTCAGAATATCATGAACCTCTCTGCTTAGCATTCGTGGACTACGAGCTTTGATTCGATCGAGACTTGGGCTGTACTGCAATCTCCAACGGTTCCAGATTGACTATCGGTGCGTCGAAGTGCTGAAGTGTTCGTACAAGAAACATCACAATGTCAGTCCGACTTCAGGACCAGATGGTGGATGGTGGAGGCACGGAGACGTCATTTCTCCGAAACTGTTTACGGATGCAATGGAGGATGTCTTCAAGGTTCTGGACTGGAGTGGACTAGGCATTAATGTCAATGGCGAGTACATCCTTCGGTTTGCTGACGATATAGTAGTCATTGCTGAGACTACGGAGGAGCTCATTACAATGCTCGATTACTTTAGTAGAGCTTCCGAAAGAGTGGGCTTTAAAATAAACATAGACAAAACCAAAGTCATGGTCAATAACCATGTAGCACCCACTCCGACGAAAATCGGAGACTCTACACTCGAAGTTGTAGACGATTACGTTTACCTGGGACAGATAATCCAGTTGGGTAGATCTAACTTTAAGAAAGAGGTCAATGGTCGAATCCGACTCGGCTGGGCAGCGTTCGGGAGGCTGCGCGGTATCTTCTCTACCAACATACTAGTGTCTCAAGACGAAAGTCTGAGACCAGTGCGTGTTGCTCTTCAGAAGGCTTACAGTCACCCAAAGGGCAATGGAAAAGGCTATTCTCGGAGTTTTCTTGAGTGATCGCATCAGGAATGAAGATATCCGCAGGAGAACCAAGGTCGCAGACATAGTTCGAAGAATCGCCAAACCTGAGTGGTAGTGGGCAGGGCACATTGCTCGTAGAACGGATGGTCGCTGTGGCCGAAAGGTTCTAGAGTGGCGACCGGGCATCGGAAACGCAGCGTTGGAAGGCCTCCCACAAGGTGGACCGACGACCTGGTGAGAGTCGCGGGAATGCGGTGGATGACGACGCACAGGATCAGTCGTTGTGGCGACGTTTGGGCGAGGTCTATGTCCAATAGTGGACGTCTTTCGGCTAAAATGATGATGATGTGCTCATTTATTACTTTTTGTATTTAAAAACAATAGCATTGTATAAGAATGTGAAGTACCCTGGAGCATTTTTATGAGGTTACAACTTGTTTGACGATGGTACGTTTTATTGGGTCATTTGGTGGACCTTCAAAAGGGTTGAGCTCAGTGGGGCTGATGCACCGGATGCACGTGTCATGTTCGTGTACGGGCGCCGTCAGTTGAGACTGGTTTTTTTAATTTCTATTTTTTTATTAATTTTTTTTTTTCATTACTTATCTACCTACATTGTGCTCACATAATAGAAGCGACTAATGTGACTTAAAACGGTGTCTATGGAGTTCCTTGCACGTTCTTCTCCATAAAGATCTACGCTTTGGAACGTGCAGTTTAGCTTCACTTTTTTATATGTATTTGTGTGTCTAACCCTGCTTATCTTGGCTACTTGCGTGATCGTTTTTCGTTCACTCAATTTATGTTTGTATCTATTTATTTGCTGTATCTATTTTTATGCTATTGTTAAATATGTATGTATTATATGATTTAATTCAGATAATATGGTCTATTTAATTCTTCTCTATATTTTTTATACACAGAGTGATATGAAAGAAAAGGAAGTTAGTGATAGCATGACGAGTAACAGGGCAGAGTGGAAGAAAAAAACGTGTTGCGCCGACCCCAAATAACACGGGATAAGGGCAGGAAGATGATGATGATGATGATTTTTTATACACACTGCGTCTACATCTCTCATCCAACTCTCCTGTCGCAGGTCTGCTGGAAGAAATTTCGTTAGAAATAAGCAGGACCTTTGCACTCTTTTATCTGTATTTGATCTTTTCGCATGCCAAATGGTCGTTTTTGGCAGTCTATATATGCATCTTTGTATCTATTCTATCTATGTATTTATTTATGTATACGCGTACATACATACATACAAATACGGTTCAGTTGAAAACCAGCGTCAGGCAACTAGTTGTTGTAGTAGTTGTCTGGTATTTTTGCTGAACTTGACCTATTTGGCGTAGCCGTGAGAGATTAACATTGTTAGTTTTCTTTTTTTAATATATGTAAAGGCTTTTGAGCCCTTTCAGCAATGTTAATCGGATCTGTAACCTCAAAATGCGATTCGTAATAAGGCGTGGTTTATCAGGCGAAGGGTATAGATACTCGTTACAAATCAAATCACTTAATGTTAGGAGTAAAATGAAAAGAAAATACTAAGTAAGCGGGGCCCGACTCTCACCACCCATAGTTGAAAGGTGAGTAGTGGGAATAAACCCTTAAGTTTTAGTTATTAATTAAGAACTTTTTCTATATTACTTCAAGAAAAAAAAATACAAAGTAATTTTATTTTAATAAATTTGTTTAAAACTAATTTAGCAAAAGACCTCTGAAAAACTGCTATTTTACGTGAACTTTGGCCCCCCATAATGTACTCATTAAAAAAAGTACACAATACAAGCCTTGCACATTTAATATGAGATTCTGAATGACGCCAATTTTTCTGAAAAACTTTTAAGCGAATGAGTAATTAATCAAAATTACAATTACCGCACGCCTCGTTTGTGAAACCGTACCATATTTAGTTTAGATTTTAGTAGCAACTAGCAAGCATCGTTTGACTGGCGATGTTGCCGTTCCGTAGTGCGCCGCCGCCCGCGCTATGCCGCGCCGCTTAGGTTGCGCGGGTTGACAACAATGCATTAAGTAACGATAAAAGTATCGATACTTGTAACGTTAATTGGTAACGTTATTTTATAGATTCGATACCAAGGTATCGTTACTCGTGTTACCGTTAAAATGTTAACTTTATGAAAATAACGTTAATTAACGAAACTTATAGTGTGAATTTGGTAACGTTAACAAGCCCTGGTGCTAGGACATGCCGGTTTCCTCACGATGTTTTTCTTCACCGTTTTGAGAGCAGTGGTGATGAAATAAATTACACAAACACATATCTTGTCGATAATATCAAGTTTGTATTGAAATTAAAACGTACATTTGTGTAAAACTAATCCAGTAAATACCTCTGAAAAATCTTACTTTGAAAAGACTTTGGTCCTTTATATTACTCATAAATTATATTTATTGTAAAAAAAAAAAACAAAAGAGACCTTGTACATTTAATCGCGTTTCTGAAGGTCGGAAATACGTGTTTTTTTTAAAACCATTAAGTTTTAATAAAACTGAAATAAGCTGAATTAAGATATGTGAAGTATTCGAGTAAATGACGGAATTACCGAATGCCAACCGTTTTCAGGCGTTATCTTTATTTTTTCGCGTTACTTCTTCAAAAAATATTGCATTGGATGAAACAACAAGCTATTAAACCATGATCACTACCATGACGACTAGTGGAGAAGGGCCTGCTTAAATACTGCAAGCTACTTCAGTAGGTTCGCATAATTAACATAAAATAACAACTCTGCACGCGCTCTAGGTGGAGCGAGACAGACTGACTTACTGACTAAAATAAACCTGTGTTCCTTCAGTTGCCGTTAGCATTCCAGGGCCATGGTAACAGTTTTAAGTAGTTATTTTGAGTTCGCCCAAGATCACCAAAAGCCCATAAAAGATGTTGATTCTATAATATTTTATCTATATTATAAAAGATTTGTTGCAGTTTTTTATTAGTTTTACTACTTGTATAAATGGAATCCCGTGGAAAACAAAAATAGTCAATAGAAAATTCTTGAGATTCTACAAACTAAATACATCCATCTGAAATACAGGTACGTAACCTAGCTCAGGAGTCAGGGGTTCACTTATTTGTACACATATTACAACAATAAATAATAATAATTATTATTATCCGTATTTTGCATACTGGTGATGTATAGAAAAGCGTAGAGTAACAAAAAGAAAAGAGAACTTTGACAATACAGCCCCTCAACCACCTATCTCCCTAAAGCAAACCCAACTATAAATACAAGGTACTTTGAACCTACTGCTTATTTGACTCCAACTGCTTATGAACCTACTACGGCTACAGTCTGCCCTGCTTAATGCAAATGCAGTACTTGCAAAATGGCGCGATTCCGAGATAAACGCGTTAAACATGTTTTTTTTTTATATCTAACCAACAAGTCTTAGTCATATAATTTTAAAAGTGTACCAAAAGAATAAGAAAATATTATTTTTATGTGTACATTAGCCCCTTGAGATATCATTCTTGCAAAAAAGAGAAAAAAAAAAAGATTACTGTATTTACAATTAGCAGAGCCAGCTGCTGGCATTCTGACCAATTATGTATATTTTTCAAATAGGTTTAAAAAAAAAACACTTTTACACGTTAATTTTACGTAAGTTCTAGCTGACTACCCTGAGAAGAAACATCGAAACAAACTCAGAGGTCAAAGTCCACATAATAAACATACCGAACCACACAGATATAAGTGGACCTATCTAGTCAGTGCAAACTGTTTGTGTAATTCACCTCAGGACTAATAAGAAGTAGATTTGACATTTCTTATCTGTTATGAACCACAGCCCTGCATTGAAAAATAACCAGAGTAGATTCGCTATTCTAACTGTTCAAAAATGCTTGGAGTTGCACCCAGGGTCGTTCTTTTATAACTCGAGTAGCTTTCCTAGAGTTAACCTAACTAACTTCTCTGAGCAGGGTAGAATGGTGTAAGCGGCAATAAATGACACTTGCTTGGAATTGACAGTTAACTCTACTTTCGCGTTCAAAAATGCGAGCGTAGAGTATCTACCTTGATGACGTCATTAGAGTCAATTCTAACCTTATTTTTGACCGCAGGGCAGCTGTTCATATAACGACATTTGAGGGGTAAAAATAATATTATGTACCTTGTATAACCTAATTTTTAGATAAAATCAGGACCAACCCAATCCCAGTCAGTTTGTTTTACAAAAACAAATGAACCTAAAACCCAGTTGTGGGTTAAGCTCGCCTATGTACATCAACTGTCCTATTTTTATTGTTAGTATAAAATTGTGTGTACAATAAAGAATAAAGAACCTAAAAATATATTTTTAGGTTTCCTTACATCTAAAGGAAATAATTTTTTTCTTTCCTTTAAATGTACTTTAATGTGGTATTTTTCTTTTTTAACACCTGTCTAATTTTTTTTAATACTTACTCATGGCTTCCAAGTTGATGGAATCAGCTATGTTGACCTCCTTTTTATCAACGGAGATTGCCTTCTCAAAGGCAATTTTCTTAACTATCTTATTGCATTCGGTATACTTCATTTTTGCATCTTGGTCATTTGGCCTAACTTTGGTTACCTGTAAAATGAGCACATTTGATAACCTGTATGACCAATTTCTTTGCTAGTTTTAAAGAAATTCATGAGAATTCATATACAACCCGTGTGCATTAACATGGCACTTTTCCTGTAAATATGGCAAGAACCAAAATTGTCTAAATAGTTTGTATTGTCACGTTTAAAGCATTGTTAAATAGTATGGTACAAGGAACTACTTAGCACAAAATAAATGTTGATATTGAAACAAATAAAATTCAAAACATTTTTTGCACTTTAAACATCATTCATTCAAGCTAGGTGCCATATTAATGTACATGGGTTGTTGTATAAAACATTACACTATCTCTCTCAAATGTCGATGAAAGAAATGTGACGAAAACACAGATTGTACCTGAAAATATTACCAGTAAATAGATATTCACATTATTACACCAATATTATAAAGGTTTGTACGTATATACATTTATCACTAATTCACACTCAAGTAGCTGAACAGATTTGAATGAAATTTGGCACACAGGCACACAAGTTATGCTAGGAGTTTGTTTCTTTAGAATATTTTTTTTCTTTCATGAGGGTGAAGTAACTGGTCAGTAACATCTTGTTTTAAAAACACATGTTTAAAACAGTTTGAATGTATATATATATTATTTTATCACATGTTTAAAAATACAGATAAAACAAGTTTTAAAAATTGTATAAAACAATAAGAAAAACAAGCTTTAAAACTACCTACTTTTAATAGTGAATGAATGCATATAAAAAGAAAATAATAATATATTTAATATTTTAATTTTTAGAAGTCTAATAGTTTGACATAAAACCAGTTGGAGTTCATGCTATTGCTATTTTATATTTTTGAAGTTTTATTGGTATTGCAATTAAATAATACTTATATTTTGTGAATTTTGTGAGAAGTAATTTATTCAATCAAACAAAGATCCAAATACCGACGACAATTTCTATGGGACAAGATAACAACACTATTTTTGAAACATGCATTAGAATATTAAATTTTTTAATTTTAAATCAATCAAAAAGCCGCTTATGGAAGTTCCAATGGCGCTCAATTTAAAACTAACATTAGCTAGACCAGGGATAGCGAACCAATGGCCCACGTGCCAGTGTACTTTTAAGGTAAAGTATCAGAAATATATTTGACCTTATTCCGTACACGTGTTTAGTTTCTGTTACTCTTATTTCATTAAACCCCAAGAGAATGCCGGCATTCACTCTCTCATTGTTCAACTAATTACGGTATTTGAACGGTTTAAGTATTAGTAAACTATTCTGAATAATAATGTAATTCAAAATAAGCCAACATTCTTGAATCTATTTAATGTTAAATTATTGTGATGACAATGGATAAATATGTTTTGTATGGGGACTTTTGCATTTTTTTTTTTTATTATTGATATGTTTGTGTTAGATCACTATCTCAACTGATATTGAGTGATAATGTGGTTGACGAGTTCTTCTGAGAGGTAAGGGTTTCAATAAAATTTCCTTGCAAAGTTGAATGTCCCAGTCAACTTCTAATAAACTGTTTACGTAGGTCTTGTCTGTACCTAGGACTAATGCTAAATTTCAATACTTACATATTCGAAATCCTTAAGTGCTAGTTTGTACTTTCCTAGGGACATGTAAGCTGCTGCCCGTCTGTAATAGGCCTTCGTGTAGGACCTGTCCAACTCTATCGCCTTCGACGCGTCGCTCAGGGCATAACCAAAGTTCTCCAGCCTTAAATTAGCTATACTCCTATTCGCGAAGAACACCGCATTCTTCGGATTCTTGTCTATTGCTTTCGAGTATAACTCAATTGCATTATTGTAACTCTGTTCTGAAATTTGAGGTTATGTCAATAAAATTTTGTTCTATTCCTGTCACAATCAATAAGCTATAAATATCTCTGATACATCGTATTTTCTGATAATTACCGATACAGTGTTTTGTTAAACAGGAAATTGGGTAAACTTACTTTTGAAGTATTCGTTAGCTTCGTTTTTCAGTTTGTCCGCTGCCTCCATGTCCTCCTGGGAGATGGGCCCAGTAATTTCTTCGTTACTAGCCATAGTTTAGCGAAACTGATGATATTCTTCGAGTGTTTTTAAAGAGAAATAATGCCTTAATCATAAGAAATGTGATTTTCTCACATACATTTACATGTTATCCGCAATTCATGAAAAATTAATTGACAGATTATTGAATGAATTCTTGAATGAATTTGTCCATGTGAATGAATGAAGTATGAAATGAACATGAACCAAAGATCTTGTACACCTTACGGACTAACTGGATTGTTTACGAAGCAATATTACAAACTGTAAAGTGTACTTTATTCGTATTGTAATTAAGTGCATATTTTTTATTGATAAGCAAAAGGGGGAAAATGTACCGAGCAAGACATCGAAAAAGAGGTAGTGTGTCCCTTTCTTAGCTCTACCTTTAGTAGGGTAACCATCAATTTACTATTTAAGCAAATTAACTGTTATTATTTTTACAGTATTTTATATTAATTGATGCTGCGGATTTCTACATATCGACGGCGAAGTACCAATAATTTCTAACTGCCTATGAAACCTGAAAAAGTAATTGAGTATAGAAATAACTTTTAGTTTAATTATTATACTGGTTTAATATATTTTATAATAGTGTTTTAGTATTCTATGAAAAGGGAGTAAGCCATGAAATATACATGTAGGTTTTATTAGGAGGTACGAGTATTTCCACATTTTAATTTAATGCAATTGCATAAAAAAAATCACTTTGGAGATTTTACTAAAACATGCAGAAAAAAGTTTTTAAATTCACAGCGATAAATTGTGGATTACTCGAAAAATTATATTTAGGATAATAGTACTTCACCGTCGAAGTATACCTATATACATATAGACATCCGAAAATTTCATCACTAAGAAAGCTACTATTGTTCTCTTTGGTAAATATATTGGGAACAGTCGATAGACATATTAATTAATAGTTCCTGAACGTACAAATCAATATAATGTATTAATAACATCTTGCACTTCATTAAACAGAATTGTTCCGTAGTACGAACTAGTCTATGGATACACTAGTAGAAAGAGATAACATACCTACCCTTTTTTTTTCCTCGCATCCCATCGACAGGAGAATGGCTTAGCACTCTTGTGCATCCGCCAGCGTCGTTCGGTACATTTTTGAGGTTGACGTAATCCATTCAGAGAGTATAAAACCTTCATGCTTGAAATGAACATCGACCAACCAACAAGTATTTTTCGTTTCAAAATAACAATTTTGTGGACATAAAAAATATATACAACTTCTCCGCAACATTTGATGAATAGAAAATTCTGATATTTAATTAATTAACCAATAAATAATTATTCGTTTGACATTGTTTATAAAAAAAAATTACTGGCCATGTGCAAGGCATAGACAATTATAAAGAAAACTACTATAAAATAAATATTGTCTATGAATTTTCTTTTGCCGCTAAGGCGCTAAATTCAAAGTAAAATGGACTGAAAGAAAGACAAGAAAGTTATTTTAACAAATTTTTATTATCAAAATTCTTTTGGGCTACAAGCGACATTTAACTAACGTAGAAATCCCTTCAATCATTTTGTTTCGATTAATCGTTGTACCGTAGTACCTAGGATAAACAAGTGAGTGTTGAAACTTAACCAAAGGCGTTTTTGGGTAACAAATGAAAAGCATTTTTGTATAAAAATTAAATTATGTACAAATAACTTAGGGTGAATGCGCCAAGTTAGGCCTCTAAATTCGAAATTTTCTTATGTTTTAGCGATTTGTAACTACTCTACAGTACATTATTTTTCTATTTTTCATGTACTCAGAGACAATGATTTCGGAGGTGAGCAAAAAAAGTAAACGACGGAATCTGAAACTGGAAGCCTTCAAGTTGTGAAGTCGTTGGTAAGTTCCACTGACTTTATGTATTAGTTTGAATTTGTTACTTGTCTGCTACTGCTAGTCAATGCTCAAGGGCATATCTACCTGGAGTACGCCTGGGTGTGCCACAATCATGGTGGTAAGCCCCTATTTTGAAGAGTGGCTATAACTCCACAGACACAAACTCCGCTACTTATTTTTAACTCTTACGTTTATGTAGATATTTCTACTAAATATTGTGTAGTATGTTTTTTTTTAGTAACTTTTTAGGGTTCCATACCTCAAAAGAAAAAACGGAACCCTTATAGGATCACTTTATTATCCGTCTGTCTGTCTGTCAAGACCCTTTATCTCCGTAACGCGTGGAGGTATCAAGTTGAAATTAAAACCATATAATCAGATCTGCGGTCCCTTGAAACTGTGAAAATATCACACTTCAGAGTTAACGAAAAAAAAAAGTTACGGCCTTTGTGTCGCAAAAACGTGTATTTCGACACTCTCAAGGGAATCAAAATTCATAGGGTGCTTCCAGTTGACCTAGAATCATGAAAGTTGGCATGAAGCAAGGTTTCATAGCAGAAGTACCAGAAAACCTGAAAACTATAAATTTGTAGAAACGTCACAAAAAAAAAATTTCGTGTTTCGCAAAAATCTTCGTAACTGAATTCGGGAATTAAACGGTTTTCATAGTTACCTATATTGGGTCTAGTGGTAAGTTAGTGTAGGGGCCTGCGCACACTTGAAACAAGACTGTCTTAGATAGAATTGTCTACGACGTCGCAGACTTGTCTACGACAAGACTGTTTTGGGAGGTCCAGTGTTGCCAACAGTTACACTAACTTACCACCAGAGTCAACTTTTAAAACCACAAAAAAATCACTAACAAAAAATTATCCCACACACAAAATCGCAAAATTTCCAAGGCATATAGGTTGGGCACGCCACAATTATGGTGGGCACGTCACAATTATGGCGGTAAGTCCCCTCTTTGAGGCGTGGTTGGAAAGACCTCACGGCGTCCTCACCTTCCGCATGACGCAGGTTCTCACTGGACACGGTAAGTTCGGGAAGTTCCTGCATAGGATTCGTGCGGAAACGACGCCCGGGTGTCGCCACTGTGTGGACCGCCCGGAGGAAACGGTAAAGCACACGGTGGAGGAGTGCCCCGCTTGGGTAGAGCAACGCCGTGTCCTCGTGGGGGCAATCGGCGGCGGCGATCTCTCGCGCCGGGCCTTGGTTCAGGCCATGGTCTGGAGCGAGGAGGAGTGGCAGGCGGTCGCCTCCTTCTGCGAAGCTGTAATGCTAGCAAAGGAGGCGGCCGATCGCGTTAGACAATGGTCCTTACGCTCCAACCACCTCTGGATTCCGATCCCAATTTCCGGCGACCGTAGGCGCGGGCTTGCGGACGGCGAGCAATGGGTAGCCCGCCGTCCGACCGTCCGGTAACCGTCCGGACCGAGCCCAAGTCGTCGACGGCGCGTATTGTTCCACGCGCGCCTCAGGGAGATGTCAGCAAATCGTAGGGGTACAGCAGGGTCGAAGCCTATTGGGGCCATGGATAGTGTGAAAACGAAACCCGGGACGAAGGCAACGAAGGAACAGGAGTGGGTTTTTAGTCAATAAAAGTCTGACGCTATCTCTCGCTCCCTCAAGAGCGCGATTGGTCATAAGATGATTTTCCTACCGAAAAAAAAGGCATATAGGTTTTTGTTTCCTTTAATAATAAGTAATAAAAAATAACACTCAGTTGATCAAAATACCATTTGTGGGTAAATTAACATTAGTAGGTAATTCAACATACAAATTATTCAATAACAACAATGTATTAATTTAATTCCTCTTCACACGAATCATTTTAGTTTGACCCATCATCGTCGTATCAGATTGATAATTATGGATTCTATGGTGCTGATTTACCCCCGAGTGTTCGCATTTTTAGTAAGAAATTGAAATTTACTAAAGCGCTAGAAAAATCCACTAGCCACTAAAACCAATATCTCGCAATTAATTAAAACTACCACTTTTAATGGAAAATCTACTAAGTTGGCAACACTGGCCGTACGCTGCTAGACTGTTTTGTCTTGATAGTGTGCGCCGTGACGTAGACAAAACAGTTTTGTCGCAAACGTCGTAGACCATTCTGTCTAAGACAGTTGTCTCAAGTGTGTGCAGGCCCTTAGCGATGATGTGGTCAACAATAAAGCACGCTTGCCTAGAAATAGCCTAATCATTCTTAACTTAAATTGACCTAAGTTGACCATCGTCCTGAAATATATACTTAAGTTTGTACCTACCTATGTCGTAAAGAGGATCTAAATGGGATAGGTAGATATTACACATTACATTAATGCAAATCTTTGTACGGGAATTTTGGTGAAAAGTGTGAAAACTAAAAAGGACCTCTAATCCATCGAACTCAGCATGAGTGCAATCACCATGTGCCTATAATTATAGTGTTCACAAGACAATTGATTGCCCTGTGCGGGTGTGTTTTATTTTAACGCGATCAACACATTTATGGCGTCCATTACACGATAGGTTTTGCTGTCGGTTTTGCCACAGTCAAATATTTTGACCGACGAAAAACCTACCGTGTAATTCGATGATTGATGTTTGCATGACGAAAAACGTATGGCGGTAAAATTCTGTCATTCATACGTCATTCATGATTGATGGTTTTGATTGACGCATGCTTGACCCTGTAATGGAGGCCTATGACATTCGGCGCTCCGATTGACCCGCTCCTAGCTCTTGACTAATCAGCTCTCCTAGCCAAGTTACGATCGTTTCGTTTGCGTCGAATGCCTCGAGTAGGCCACGCCCGATTCCTTTGTTCTTACGTCATCTCAACGCTCAGTCACGTGGTCAGAACATAGGAATCTGAGGCGCGGCCTATTCAAGGCGTTCGACGCAAACGAAACGATCGTAACTTGGCTGGGGGGCTGAGAGCCAAACGCGGTAAACGTTTCGATCGCATCAACTTAGAGGATTCTTTTTCACTCGTATATCGTCAACATCAAACATGGTTTACAAGCTTTTTACTTCATCTAACGCAATCCAACGCAATGCTTGATGAAAAGGCAACGCGTAAAAAGAGGACTCAGTTAGCATTCGATAATTCCGTGATTTACTCGAATATTTTACGTAACTTGTTTAAGGAATTAGGTTTTTTTTTTAAACCTTTACAAGTTTTTGTAAAAAATTGTCGTCATTTAAAATATTGATTAAATTTGCAAGGCTCCTATTGTAATACTTTTTTGACTTTTTTAATTTTTGAGTAAATTATGAAGTGTCAAAGTTCATGCAAAATAGTAAACTTTCAGAGGTCTTCACTGGATTAGTTTTACACAAATTTATAAATTAATTTCAATAGAAGCCTATATAATATCCACAAGATAATGTGTTTCCAAAATAACTAATAAATAAAAAACTTTTTACAAAAAAAAAACAACCGAAAAATAACACTTTTCAGTGTTTTTTTTTACTTTGTAGTCGGTTGTATTTTTTTTTTAACAAAAATATTTTTATTTTAAATTTTTTAGTTATGGTACCACCACTAAAAAGTACCCCTCAGCCGAACTTAATTACTTTATAGCCAGAGTGCATCTCATGACAATTCTAATAATCCCAAACACGGTTAGATTAAACTACTTTATTACAGAGTTACGGTGCCTAACTTCAGTCTTCATCATCAGATCAGTTCGATATATTCCCAGCTTATTTCAGTCAGTCATCGACAACAAAACAAAGCAATATTACTAGTTACGACGGTTCTGCTGTGATCCTATGAGGAGTTCTTTAAAGTTCATGACCAGATCATAAAAATATTTTTGTGGGGCCAACTCGGAAGCATAAACTATCAATAAAAAAAAATAAACAAAATCGGTCCACAATTGACCAAGAAATCGGTGAACATAAAAAAAAAATACATTCAGCCGCACGTACAACATCCTCCTTTTTGAAGTCGGTTAAAAATGTGTATTAACGTTATAATCGCTAAAGAGTGGTTGTATGTAAAACAGTGAAAATGTATGTCGAGTTGCATCCCTTTGATAACCACTCGCATTCAACGCACAAGTAAACTACATCAAAAACTTATCTCACAGAGAAATAAGAACCCATTCTCACTATGGAAACACCAATCACTCAATTGCTAAGTTAAAACACTGGTTGTGGTTTCACTCGTGTAGGTAGGTAAGTAGGTACTGACTAGAGTTGCCGGGTCCGATTGGACAAAAATCGGGACAAATGGTAAAACAAATCGGGATTTAGGGTTTTAAATCGGGATATTTTTTTTATGTAGGACATCATCCAAAGCCTTCTCCTGCTCTAGAGTGGAACGACAGGGTGTGTCAGACTTTTACTGACTAAAACCTAAACTTCTTAAGTCGCCCTTTGCGTTCCAGTGCCACGGTCACTGTTTCAAACGTACCCGCAGCCCTAGCAGGCATCGGCCCTACTGGGCAGGCATCATTTTGATGGTATCTCTTTGACGAGCGTGTGCAACTCAACGCGCCATCGAATCGGGCCTGGTCCTTATTGGATGGGCGAACGACGAGCTACTCATTGCTCGTCGTTTGCAAGCCCGTGCCTACTGTTGTCGGAAACCGCAAGTGCGACTCCCGACGCCCGGGACATATTCGGGGACGACTGAGGCGTGAGGGTATCAGTTAATTCACGGTTGCGGTAAACTCCTTTTCACAGAAGGAGGTAACCGCTTTCCATTCCCTCTCGCTCCGAACCATGGCCAGAACCAGGGCCCGGCGCGAGAGCGAACCGCAGCCAAACGCCGCCACGAGGACAAGGCGGTGCTCCGCCCAATTAGGGCAAACTTCCACTATGTTCCACCGTGTTAACAAAGACAGAAACGAAAAAAAAAGTCATTTAATAAATGATTTCCGCTGTTTTACAAGTTTAAATGTTTTTATATTAAAATTGTATTGTTGGTTGCATATGAATGGAATGGATGAACCAAGATTGATTAATTGAGTCATAGATTACATAATTATGTGGAGTAAAGCAGAAGACATTATGGTCGCGTGTGACGGATGAAGAGGACGCCGCTCTGAGCGAAAGGGAGCCGTGAGTCATTTGTAACGCACTTGACATAGTGATGCGAATGCGATACAGGTTAAATTATTGTTGCTTTAATTTTTATTTATCGGGACATTTGGTTTAGCCTAGCCTTTCTCGATAAATGGGCTATAACAACACAAAAAAAAAATCGATTTCAACCAAACGAACAAATTCATCAGCTTTATATTATTAGTCTAGATATGAGTAGGATTTTAGGATACAAATGTATTTAATCTCGCGTCATGCAATAAAACAACGAAATTTTATTTGAAATATATGTAATAAATATTCTTATTAAAGTTATGTATATACTTAGAAACAATCATAACTTAATGTAAGCGCCAGATAAACCTAAAACATTTGTTGACATACTTACTTTATTTAAAAAACGGAAATATCGACAAAGCTGTCTTTAATGGACATCTATCGCGATTCTTTACATTTTCTAGTGATAAAAACAGATCATTGTTGGTTTTTAGTTCGGGTATTTATACAGAGATAAGGTCAATATACTTTATTCCATGTTTACTGGCGCCTTGTATTGTAAACTCAAGCTTACATTATTGCCGCAATGGCTGCTTATATTTACCATATAAATTGCAATACAGTACACACAAATATAACAATAATACTGCTTCTGAATAAAAATGCTGAACTGGGTTCCGGACATTCTCCTGTTTGTGGGATGTTTTTAAAGTAACCTGGTCTATTTGTTATCTCCCGTCTGTTGTTAATAAGTGTTTGCAAGGTCGAGTTCACAGCGTTCGGCCAGTTCCTTGTACGACTTAACAGCCAGACACCAACTGAAGACATAATATAAAGTTATAATGATATTGTTTAATTTACATAGGTTTCATCTACACTAAACATAAACACAATACCAAAAGAAGTGTCTGTATGTAGTGTCATAATTTGCCTTACGACTGTAAAAAAAAAACATTAAAAAACAGTTCTGGTACTTTTTATAGGAAAAGAAATTGGGTTCTGTGAAAGAATTTTAGCGAGTTATAGGGATTTTGCAACATTTGAATTAAATATTAAATGCTATATTTAATAATATATAATGACAAACGAAGAAAAAATAATGATAAATTGAAAATATAAATATGATAGAAAATAAAATAATAAATATGAATGAATATGATATTAATGATATAATCAATAATGATACAGAGCGTAATCAGCCTTGCTAGTTGCTACGTTGCCCTTAGTGCACTGTAGGTAGAGTATGCCTAAAGGATACCAGAAACGGTCAATAGTATTTGACAATGTTTATGTGAATGAGAAAGAAAACGAATAGATAATTGCTTCAATCGTTTAAAGTAAACGATCAATTTTTTAATCAATTGGCGTCAATCACGTGAATGTTGTCAATCGCAATTGACGCTTTCGGGTATCCTTATGGCATTAAGTCCATCTCGAACATCGGCAACAAAAATCTATTAAAACTTTAATTTACCGAGTCTTCATGTTACAGCAAAATATTTAATTGAAATTGGAATAAAACAAATTTGATAATAAAAATAAAAAATTCATCGCTGGCATGCTTGGAAACAGACTATTGAATCCTTTTGTCTCAATTTAGAGGATACTAGCGACTTGCCCCAGCTTTGCACAGGATGTTACAGATTTTTGTAATTCTCTGATTTTCTCTGTTGATGTTTACATGAATGATCTAGCAGTTTTTGAGTTTATCGTGTTTATACAGACAGACAGACGCCAGTGGGTGTGTTTTATACTATGTAAGAATGTAAAAGTAGCAATGTTAATCGACTTTTGTAGCTGACCGTACCTTTATGATGTTTCAGTCAGCTTCAGTATATAAATAATATGTACAAAAGTAAATGGGTGACATTTTATACGAGATATTGAAAGAACTAAAATTTTGACGCTATTTAAGAGGACTGCAGGAGTTTATCGCTAGTTTTATAATGCGCAAAAGTATAAGATCCACTGCATTTAAACAAGATCAGAAAAATATATGATACTCTATAGGATAAATGCTAGACAAGTAGCGGGTTCAAAACATAAATAATTTAACTAATTTAGTACGATAGAAAGAAATTACGAAGATGCCTCTAAAAAATATTTTTATCGATTAACCGGACTAATAAATGCAATCATTCTGATTGTTTGCCAAATTATTCTACAAGTAATGTTTTAGCGTTATAGTGATTTAATCTATAAATCAAATGTGTAGATTTTTAGTAAATCACGAAAATGCTTCATATTTTGCAAGCATTGTCTTTGCACTTATGTTTCTTTTGTATGCAGTCCAAGAGTGACCGTGCTTTAGGACCTGTCGTCCTTTTAAGTAACCTGAGACAATCATCATCATCATCATCATTTCAGCCGATAGACGTCCACTGCTGGACATAGGCCTCCCCCAAATGTCGCCATAAAGAATGGTCCTGTGCGTCTCGCATCCATCGGATTCCCGCAACCTTCACCAGGTCATCGGTCCACCTTGTAGGGGGCCTTCTAACACTGCGTCGAGAACCTTTCGGCCACAACGGCCATCCGATCTGCGAATAATGTGCCCTGCCCATTGCCACTTAAGTTTGGCGATTCTTCGGGCTATGTCGGCAACCTTGGTTCTCCTGCGGATATCTTCATTTCTGATTCGATCACGCAAGGAAACTCCGAGCATAGCCCTTTCCATTGCCCTTTGGGTGACTTTGAGCCTTCTGATGAGGCCCACTGTGAGCGACCACGTTTCGGAACCATATGTCATCACTGGCAACACGCACTGGTCATAGACTTTCGTCTTGAGACACTGTGGTATATTGGATGAGAAGATACCGCACAGCTTCTCGAACGCTGCCCAGCCGAGTTGGATTCGACGGTTGACCTCTTTCTCGAAATTAGATCTACCCAACTGGACTGTCTGTCCAAGGTAAACCTAATCGTCTACAACTTCAAGTATAGAGTCTCCAATCTTGATAGGAGTGGGTGCTACATGGTTGTTTATCATGACTTTAGTTTTGCCCATGTTCATTTTGAGACCCACTCTTTCGGAAGCTCTACTGAGGTCATTTAGCATTGTGCTGAGCCCTTCCGCAGTCTCAGCCATGACTATGTTGTCTGCAAACCGAAGATGAGTGATGTACTCGCCATTGACATCAATGCCTAATCCACTCCAGTCCAGAACCTTGAAGACAGTTTCGGAGAAATGACGTCTCCCTGCCTGACACCCCGCTGCAGGAGGACAGGTTTCGAGGTCTGGTCCTGCAGTCTGACTGACATAGTGGCGTTTTTGTACAAACACTCCAGCACCTCGATGTACCGATAGTCAACCTGGCACCGTTGGAGAGACTGCAGCACAGCCCAAGTCTCGATCGAATCAAAGGCTTTCTCATAGTCCACAAACGCTAGGCAGAGAGGCAGATTATACTCCTCGATCTTCTGTATAACCTGCCGTAGCGTATGTATGTGGTCTATGGTGCTGAAGCCTTTTCGAAATCCGGCTTGTTCGGGAGGCTGGAAGTCGTCGAACTTGCGCGCGAGACGGTTCGTGATCACTCTGGAAAATTGCTTGTAGACGTGGCTCAGAAGTGAGATGGGCCTATAATTCTTGAACAGGGCCTTGTCGCCCTTCTTAAAGAAGAGTACACCTCTGCTCCACGCCTGTGGTGTTTTTCCCTCGAATATGACGGAATCAAACAGCTTCTGAAGGGCCTTGAGGATCGGTTTCCCACCCGCCTTCAGGAGTTCGGCCGTAATTCCGTCATCACCTGGTGCCTTGTTGTTATTAAGCGGCTTCAGAGCCATCCTAATCTCGTACAGGCTGACGTTCGGGATATCTTCGGTATAGTGTTGGGTCAATCTAGCTCTTGGGTCGTTTGCTAGATTCGCAGTGGGTTTTGTGATTGACGTGTACAACTGTCCATAAAAAGCCTCGATCGCTCCCAGAAGCTCCGATTTGGCGGGTATGACTCTGCCATCGTCGGTCTTCAGTTTCGTGAGCTGGCTCTGCCCAATAGACAGATCTCTTGCAAATACCTTAGAGCCCTTATTTCGCTCAATCGCGTCTTTAATTTTTCCGGTATTAAAGTGACGGAGATCGCGTTTCAAGGACTTAGAGATCTGTTTATTGAACTGCCGATATGTGCTCGCATCGTCTGAAGACTGCAGAATCATCTCACGCCTCTCCTTCATAAGCTGGAGAGTTCGATCTGTAAGCCTCTTGCCTTTATTTGTACGAGTCTTATAGAATTTAGACCCGACCGTATGGACAGTTTCCACGAACCCATCGTTGTATTCATCCACAGAGCTTCCTAGGTATTCGAAACGATTTTGAAGTTGGAGCTGAAAGCTCTCGGAGTTTTGGATCTGGATCTGTGCAGGACGGAGCGTATTTCTCTCTCTTTATCTATATATTAGAATTAATCATGTTATAAACGATACCGAGGGAGATACAAAAAGACATGCAAAAAGAGTAATCTTAATTATATGAACATTGTATATCAATTTGAGTGAGTACATACACAAACTATCGCTTCGTAACATCATTTGTGCTATTCTTAATGTGATAGTGTCTTGAATGAACAAGTTACCATCCTCAAGGTATATAGTAATAAATAAAAGTATAGGAGGTAAAATACATACTTTGCCTTTGCGTGGTGCTTTCATTTTTACATCTGTATGCTATCGCATAATTATCGTAGTCAGTTGCCAATACGTAGATTTCCATTTTATCTATAATAACAAAGAAGGACACTTTTAGGACCCGAATATTTAAAAAAAAAAACAAATAAACAAATTAAAATCAACTGTCAAAAAAAAAAATTACAGTGAAATGAAAGCTACTTAATACAATTCAACAAAAACAAAACCCACTAAGTTATGAGTTGGCCTTTTTTAAGGTCTACAAATGGTTAGTTTTAATGCGATTAAATATATATTATGTTTGAATGATTATTTATTCTAAATTAATTTATATTGTATGCAAACATTAATTTTAAAGTTAACCATTAATAAAATTAAATAAAACCATTGATTGATATTATAAAATAATTACGTACCAGAGTCAGTTAACTCAAGATCAAATTTTCCGGTTTCATTTACACTTAATCGAGCAACGCCTTCTGTTCTGCTTGCTTCTGTACCGATGACTTCAACAGAATTTACATTTATGTAAGAACCGGCCAATGTCAATCGATTACCAATACAAGAACGTTCTCCAACTGGGTCGTATCTGCTAATCTGATACCAGGCGCTACTGTTTGCTAACTGTAAAAATAGAGAAGACATTGATCAGAATAAAATCACTGGTAAAGAGCTAGTTGGACATGCTTATCGAAGATTGCGAATCTTGGCAGGAAATATGTTTTTCCGCTATCACAGTAAAGTTTCAACTGCATAATGAAGTTAGTTTGTCATGGATTTTTGCTGATTATATGTAGGTACTGAAACTTGAGTTAGTTAGAGACACTGCTTACATAAACTATCAACTAGATTGGTGTCTTTCAATTTCGCACTTTGACCGGTTTTGGGGTTCCGTGGTCCGTAAAATTATTTAGTCCGCTCCTACCCCTATCGCTTTTGGCACGCAATTTACTGTTTTTCGCACTAGTACGGAAAAATGCATTGTATGCAAAAGTGAAGTGCAATTTATTACATTGATCGTATCAGGCTGGTCACCAAGCAGCCTCCTTGGCTCGTCGGGCAGCCCCCGTTTATTTATTTCTTCGTAAATGTTTTGAAAAATGTCATCGTCGTTTGATTCTACACGTGGAAATAGGGAATGTCTTGTTGCATTCAGTCCACCTATGTACCACTACTGTACATAAAGTGAATTAAATAAATAAATGGAAAGAAGTAGGTACTACTTTATAGTTTTTTTTTCAAAATTTTTTTTACAAGTTTTAAAACAACATGCAACACAATAGTACAAAGGCGGACTTAATGCCTTAGGCATTCCCTACCAGTCAATCTAGGGTGGTAAACAGAAAATGTGGCAGGTGCATAAAAATACAAAAGAATATTACGAAAATAAGATTTTACAAGTATATAAGGTGCTTAATGTAGCTACCACCGAACAATGATGTAGAGGAATTAAAAAAAAAAGGTTACGTATCTCTTACACGCAAAGGAAAGGAATCACTACAACGTGCCATACCACGATCATACCATAATCGTGCTAGGATCGTGTCAGGCTAAACGTTCTTTGTATTGAAAAGTATGAGATTATGACTACTAGACCGTTTCTTTACTGATTAACACCTGTGTTGCCGTCGGTTCAATCTACTATGTTCTCATAAACAATTTTTTAATATCTAATCGCCATCGTATAGGCAAAAAAACAGGGCAAGTGAGTTACGAAGATTTTTCCAAACCTAAGAAAAAGTTTTTTTTTTGTGACGTAACTACAAATTTATTAGTTTTTAGATTTTTTCCTATACTTGTGCTATGAGACCTTGCTTCATGCCAATTTTCAGCATTCTAGGTCAACGGAAAGTACTTACCCTATGAATTTTGATTCCTTTGAGAGTGTCGAAATACACGTTTTTTGCTACATACACGGCCGTATCTTTTTTTTTTGTTAACTCACAAGTTTGATTTTTTCACTGCTTCATGGCATCACAGACCTGAGTATATGGTTTTAATTTCAACTCAATACCTATACGCGTTCCCGAGATGAAGCCTCTTGACAGACAGACAGACAGACGGACAACAAAGTGATCCTATAAGGGTTCCGTGTTTAAATTACCGCTATAAAAGCACAACAACCTACTGAGAAAACAAAAGAGAGAGCGGGAACCGAACGGAAATAACACGTGGATGCTACGATTATACAACCGTTATGTACCGGTACGATTCGCTGTTCATACGATCTAATGAGCATAGTTAGACAGTGACGTGTTTCTTCCTGGTATGGTCATGGTTCGAATGGTGTAGTGGAAAAATCTCTTAGGGTGAGAAATCTTGATAATAATAACCGAAACCGATTTTTTTTTTAACCAGAGATCTGAACATGTAATTTGAAGATAATTTAAGATAGTAAATAAAACTTTTCAGCACGTACATTTTGGGGCATTTTACAAGACTACTGAAAAACGTTAATGTTTCCAAGTTTAGCAATACTTATTTGATTATGTTACTCCTGTTTATTTATATCCTCCAAATACAAAATATGTTTGCATTAAAAAAGCTTAATTAATTAGATAGGGCGCTTTGAAAATTTGACAAAGTAAGAGTGTGATGGTGGTGTTGATAGCTCATGCGCTTTGATTATCGTTATCTAGTTTTAAAAATATATCTAAATAAGATATTTACCTTTTTTAATGTATGTATAAAAATTAAAAAAACTATTTTTTTATTTAAAATAAAACGATTTTAATTTTTGCAAGTTTTCACCAAGTTCGGCCATTTTTTTTTTCGTAAAATATTTAAAAATTTATAGATAATCCTTGCCAAGTTTCATAATGAAAGCGGAAGTCATTTACGAGCTAGACCGATTACAGTGCCGGAACCTGACGGCTTTCATGAAATACCAGGCCACTCAGAAAGTTTTGCGAAAAAAAGTTTTTACGTTTAAGGTACTGGCCACTTTTGATGGACTGATTATTAATACGATCCAGAAACAAAGCGTCAGCCGACAGTTTGGCTGTTTAAAAAAAACGAACCAACGCCTACGAAAGTGAAGCGATCGAGAAACGCAGGGAAAATTTTGTTCGCTAGTTTCTTCACTTTGACGGGGTATCTGATTTCAATTCCGTTACGAGATCAGAGCAGCATCAGCACCGAATAACATCCACGGTGAACGCCATTGTGCGCGTGCGAGCCATCACGACGGGGGAGGCGCTGTCTCAGGGCAGGTGTGTCTTGGCGGTGTCTTTGGACATCGCCAACGCCTTGAATTCCCTGCCCTGGAGTAGCATTAGGAGGGCACTCTGGTATCACCAGGTGCCCGACTACCTCTGTCGTGTAATCAAGGCCTGTCTGACGGACAGGTTCATCATTTACCCTGGTCACCAGGGAAAGTGGAAACGGCGCGAGATGTCGTGCGGTGTTCCGCAGGGATCGGTACAAGTACTGCCCTTGTGGAAAATCGGGTACGACTACGTGCTGCGCGGCGACCTCCCTGACGGGGTCAGCGTGGTCTGTTACGCAGACGACACGCTGGTCCTGGCGCAGGGAGAGTCGTACCAGGCGGCGGTCGAACTAGCAAAAAACTATTTTTAGTGTAAGACTGAGAATAGCGTCTAAATTACTGAGCCTATTTTCGTTTCGAATGTGGAGCCAATCGATTCGTTGCTAAGATCTGGTTGACAGGCATATTTTCTGCGAAATTAATATACAATTCTGATATCAAACTTGTTTTTTTTTATTTAGGTTTACTAGAACTTAGATTTTATCAAGTTTATATCTTTAAATTATTTTTAATTATTTTGAGTCTATAGTTGACGAGATGTTTCTTCAAAAGATACTATTTTTATATATTATTTTGGAGTCTATAAAATCAATACTATGTGTGTAGAAGGTTCACAGTTACAGAACTGATCAGTGTGCGTGTTCCAACTCGCGCTACTACACCGATTTTTTTTCGACCTCGCTCTAAATTTCGATATGCAACTAGCACCGACTGCAGTAGTTTTTTTTTTCTTTGGAAATATAGTGCGATACGATAAATAAATAGTAGATAGTTCTCACCCTATTCAAGTCAATATTGGCCACTCCAGAAATGGCTGTGTCACACTGGCCGGGGATTATGACAGGCAGGCTTCCGTTTTGTAGTGGGTAGTACCAGCACGCATCTTCAGACTGTTGTGTCTCCTGATATAAATCTGGTCTGAGACCTTGGGTGTTACTGATGACTTCAATTATGACGTTGATAGCTGCTTCACTGAGTGGATCCAAAGTTCTGCGCAATATCCAACTGCCAACTGTGTGTGTGGGTAAAGGATGATTTGTTAAGTTAGCTATTCCAAAGTTACAATCGTATTTTTTTGTTATTTTCATTAAACTAAATTTGTTTACCTCGTTGTTTGTCTTCACCAATATTAAAGCAGCTGTACACAAGAGCATAGTTGTCATAATCGGTTGCGAGTACATGGAGGTTCTGAGTTCTGAGCTCTGCAAGGCAAATAAAAAGTGGTTAGTAAATATTCTAGGCTGTTACTAGCTATATATATTACTAGCTTCTGCCAGCGGCGTCGCCTGCGTGAACGTATGTTTCTCTATACACTTTGGACCCTTAAGGGGTGAATTTTGGAAAATCCTCTCTTAGTGCTCGCCTACGTCGGAAGCTTTGTGCAAAACACGATTATAGTCCTAGGACTATGAGACTGACTGCCTGACATATCAACGCACAGAACCGAAACTACTAGTAGTTTCAGTCACAATCCCCTTTTGTATATATATACACCTAGATATTTAAACTAAACTATCAAATTTTGAGTCACTTTGGTTGTAAACGATGTTATGTTAAAAAAATATTACAAACACATGATAATGCAATAATTCAGTAGTGACGTTGTTGTCTAATATTAAATATACTTAATAAAATTACTAATTATTAATATACTATTATAGTTAAAAAAATTTTAAACAATCAGCGTCATTTCACTTAAAAAAAGTTGTTATATAACATAGATTAAATAACTTACCTCCTCCAACATTGAGGGTAACTGCTAACACTCCAGATTGGTTAGTGGCTCTAGCTTCTCCTGATATTGTAGACCGAGTTTCATCAGTAACTTGGCTATTCTCTACAGTGTAGACTCCTGATGCACCTTCTGCGTATACAGCACGGTTGCACTGTCCCGTCTGTGCCGTTTGTGGGTATCTGGCGACTTCGTACCATGTCCCGAGATACTGAAATCAGATGTAAAAACAATTAAAGGATCAAGTAAAATTTTCAAACTGCTTTGACAACGTTTTTTTGTTTTTTGTTGGTGGGAAAATCATCCAATGACATTCCTCGCTCTTGGGCGGAGCGTGAGGGCGTGTCAGACTTTTACTGACTTAAAACCCACTCCTGTTCCTTCGTTGCCTTTCGTACCTGGGCCGAGTCTTGCTTTCTGAACCTGCTTTGACAACTAGCTCGTACCATTTAATTTTAAACTTTTCACAGTCAAGATCGATTAATAATCATTATTCAACGATAACGGTTTAATTCAATCTATGTAATAACGTTATCAGTTTCAAAACCAAGACACTTTGTCAGTTATTTGAGTATTTTTTACTACACAACTTAAATTGAAAAAGACAAAATAAAATTAAATGATATACTATCCTACTGGGTTTATAAATGTGAAAGACTGTAGGTTTGTTTATCAATCACACTTCCACGGCGGACCGGAATTGCAACCAAATTAGCACACGGGTAGATCCTAGTAGTTTGGTATAATCCATAAAATGGATGATTTTCTATTGTCAGGCTGGTGAAGTCGATGGCGAGTAAAAGCTAGCATAATAATTATTAGTAAAAATGAAATTACTCTGTTCACGTCGAAATTAGCAACGCCAGTGATGGAGGTATCGCATTGTCCGGGCAACTCGATCACATCTGGGTTGTCTGGTAAATCTGGATAGTAGAAGCACGCTGCGCTGGTCTGACTTGTCTCCTGATATAAGTCCGATCTGAGACCTTGGATCTTACTGATAGTGTCATTAATATTTCTGATCGCCTCCTCGCTGAATGGTTCTAAAGATTTGCTCAGTTTCCAACTGCCAACTGTGTGTGTGGGAAGAGATGGTTTGTTAGCTAATACAAAATTACAATCGTTTACTTTTGTTATCTACATAAAAATGATCTTGTTTACCTTGTCGTTTGTCTGCACCGACATTAACGCAGCTATACACAAGAGCATAGCTGTCATAGTCGGTTGCGAGTACATGGAGGTTCTGAGTTCTGAGCTCTGCAAGGCAAATAAAAAGTGGTTGGTAAATATTCTAGGCTGTTACTAGCTACCCTCCAAAGTGATTTAATGAAATTGGGTAGTTTTATACTTGAGCAAAATTATCAATTTGAACTCGTTTTTATTACAAATAAAATATTCTGTTTGCAGTTTATCATGAGCTCCCCAGTAGGTATAATAAATGGATATCCCGCCATTTTTTCGGTCGTCAGAGCCTCGTCCGTGATCAGCAGGGTGTACCACGTGCAGGTGGGGTTGACTTTTGAGGAGTCTGGATGTTATGTGCTCCCCCTTACACCCCAAAATAAAACCACTAAAGCAAAAACATTTCAAACTCGGCGACACAACTCTAAAGTTAATCGAGGATAGACTAACTGCAACTTATGGCTCGCAACTATTTAGGGAAATAGACAAGAAAGTTAAAAGAAGCATTCGGACGGATGTACGCCGCTATAATGATAGATTAGTGCAAGTAGCTCTTGAGACCAATAGATCTTTTAAAATTGCTAAAAAAGGCATACAGAAAGGACGATCGTCCATTAACAAAATCAAAGATAATTCAGGAGTGACCCATTACGGAAAAGATCAAGTCCTAAATGTTTGCACTAACTTCTACAAGCAACTGTATTCTCAGGGTATAAATGTCGCTTCAAACCCCTCTCAGAATACCATTCCTTCCCACACGCAAACCACAAGTGTGCCTCCAATCACAGGCTACGAAGTACATTGTGCATTGCGCAGTATGAAGTATTCTAAAAGTCCTGGTGAAGACGGTATCTCTACAGAAGCCCTTAGGATAGGAGAACCAGAGCTACTTCCTAAAATCACTAACCTATTTAATTCCATACTCAATGCTGATACAGTCCCCACAACATTTTGCCATTCCCTGATAATACTTTTGCATAAAAAAGGTGATAAAAAAGACATGAATAATTATCGTCCTATTAGTCTTGTTTCGCATTTATATAAAGCGTTTGTGAAAATTATCGAAAGCCGCATTTCACAAAAACTAGACTCCCACCAACCTCCCGAACAAGCTGGATTCAGACGAGGTCTATCTACCACTGATCACATGCACACCTTAAACCAAATTATCGAAAAGTGTAATGAATTTAATATACCCCTGTATCTGGCGTTCGTCGACTATGCAAAGGCTTTCGATAGTATCAAACATGATGCACTCTTCAACGCCTTAACTAACCAGAAGATAGAGCCCACCTATATCAATATACTAAAGACCATCTACACTCATAGTACAGCTTCAATTAAAATTAATAATTCAGGGCCAACCTTTCCAATTAAAAAAGGAGTCAAGCAAGGAGACCCATTATCCCCAAAACTCTTTACTGCCACCTTGGAGGAAATATTTAAATCCCTAGCACAGAACTGGTCAGACAAAGGATTAGTCATCGGAAACAAGAGGTTATCAAACCTACGGTTCGCTGATGACATCGTGCTTTTCTCTTCTTCGGCAGCGGACTTGGGTAACATGCTCGCAGATCTGAACAAGGCGAGCCTCGAGATTGGGCTTCGGATGAACATGTCAAAGACCAAACTCATGACCAACAGCATTAAAAGGAGACTGTACATTGAGGGTGAGGAGATTGCATATGTCCAGGATTATGTATATCTTGGCCAAATAGTTTCCTTTCAGGCGCGACAAGATAAAGAAGTAGTTCGGCGTACTGAGAGTGCCTGGAGGAGCTTTTGGTCAATGAAAGATCTTCTCAAAGGAGATCTCCCGCTATGCCTGAAACGGAAAATTATGGACATGTGCATTCTCCCCATACTTACGTACGGAGCACAAACCTGGTCTTTGACGCTTCAGCAGAGGTCCAGGCTCGAGGTTTGTCAGCGAGCTATGGAGCGCAGTATCTTGAGTGTTCGAATTTCCGACCGTGTAAGGAACAAAATGCTGCGCGCCAAAACTAAGATACAAGATGTTGCCCGAAAAGCTGCCACTCTGAAGTGGGATTGGGCCGGACATGTCTGCCGCATGTCAGATGACCGGTGGGCTAAAAGAGCCACTTATTGGGTCCCACTAAACGCAAGGCGACACCGCGGCAGACCAAGGCGAAGGTGGAGAGATGAACTGGATAAATACCAGAAGGACTGGCCTGCAATGGCCGAAGACAGACTTGTGTGGAAAAGGGAAAGGGAGGCCTTTGCTCAGCAGTGGGACATAAATGGGCTATAAATAATAATAATAAAAGTTTATCATGAACTTATAAACTGGTGAGAAATAATACAAATGATTGGTAATGCAATAATCAGTAGCGATGTTGTTGTCATAAGTTAACCTACAACAGAAGATGACTTAGTATCTCTACAAATTATTAAATGAAACAGCGTCATTTCGAGTTTGCAACAAAAAACTGTATGACTGCCAGGGCTGCGGATTGTTCGATGAAGTTACCGTGGCCCTCGCAAAGGGTGATTGAAGGAAGACTGTGGGTTTTAGTCAGTAAAAGTCTGACACTCCCATCCGCTCCACATAGAGCGGGAGAAGTCAATTGCTGATTTGTTGTGTAAAAGAAAAAAAACTAAAAGTTAATATATTTATTTCATTAGAGATTGAACAACTTACCACCTCCAACAGTGAAGCTAACTGCTAACACTCCAGATTGGTCTGTGGCTCTAGCTTCTCCTGATATTGTAAAGCGAGTTTCATTAGTAACTTGACTATTCTCTACAGTGTAGACTCCAGATGCACCTTCTGCGTATACAGCACGGTTGCACTGGCCCGTCTGTGCCGTTTGTGGGTATCTGGCGACTTCGTACCATGTTCCAAGATACTGAAATAAAAAAAAACCAAGTCATTTCAAATTATTCCAGGTCTGGGTTTTGTATATGTGAGTCAGAAATGTGAAGGTCTGTACGTTTGTTTATCGATCCGGCCTGCGCGGCTGACTGGATTTGAATTAAATTTGGTACACGGGTAGAACCTAGAAGTACGTTTCTATGGGATGATTTTCGAATTACAGGCCGTCGAAATTGTTGGCAAACAAGACCTAGTTAAAGATAATTATGATAAACTCTGTACTTACTCTATTCACGTCGAAATTAGCAACGCCAGTGATAGAGGTATCGCATTGTCCGGGCAACTCGATCACATCTGGGTTGTCTGGAAAATCTGGATAGTAGAAGCACGCTGCGCTGGTCTGATTTGTCTCCTGATATAAGTCCGATCTGAGCCCTTGGGTCTTACTGATGGTGTCATTAATATTTCTGATAGCCTCCTCGCTGAATGGTGCTAAAGATTTGCTCAGTTTCCAACTGCCAACTGTGTGTGTGTGGGAAGAGATGGTTTGTTAGCTAATACAAAGTTACAATCGTTTACTTTTGTTATCTACATAAAAATGATCTTGTTTACCTTGTCGTTTGTCTGCACCGATATTAACGCAGCTATACACAAGAGCATAGCTGTCATAGTCGGTTGCGAGTACATGGAGGTTCTGAGTTCTGAGCTCTGCAAGGCAAATAAAAAGTGGTTGGTAAATATTCTAGGCTGTTACTAGCTACCCTCCAAAGTGATTTAACGAAATTGGGTAGTTTTATACTTGAGCAAAATTATCAATTTGAACTCGTTTTTGTTACAAATAAAATATTCTGTTCGCAGTTTATCATGAACTTATAAACTGGTGAGAAATAATACAAATGGTTGGTAATGCAATAATCAGTAGCGATGTTGTTGTCATAAGTTAACCTACAACAGAAGATGACTTAGTATCTCTACAAACTATTAAATGAAACAGCGTCATTTCGAGTTTGCAACAAAAAACTGTATGACTGCCAGGGCTGCGGATTGTTCGATGGAGTTACCGTGGCCCTCGCAAAGGGTAATTGAAGGAAGACTGTGGGTTTTAGTCAGTAAAAGTCTGACACTTCCATCCGCTCCATACAGGGCGGAAGAATTCAATTGCTGATTTAATACATAAAAGAAAAAAACTAACATTATTTATTTCAATAGAGATTGAATAACGTACCGGTTCCAACAGTGAGGCTAACTCAAAACAAACAGCAAAACAGTCTACAAAATATAGAGAATATAATGTTATTATAGAGATAAAACAACTTACCTCCTCCAACATTGAGGGTAACTGCTAACACTCCAGATTGGTCAGTGCCTCTAGCTTCGCCTAATATTGTATAGCGAGTTTCATCAATAACTTGGCTGTTCTCTACAGTGTAGACTCCGGGTGTAACACCCTCCGCGTATACAGCACGATTGCACTGGCCCGTCTGAGTCGTTTGTGGGTATTTGGCGACTTCGTACCACGTTCCGAGATACTGATATCAGATGTAAAAAAAATAATTAAAGGATCAAGTAAAACATACAAACTATTTTGATAACTAGATCGGGTTATTGCGTTCTATATATTCTTTCTACGGTTAAAATTGATGTGCCATCATCTTTAAATAAAAAGGAATTAATTCAACACTCTAGTTTCTTACCTGTCTATATTTTAAAATTAAAGTCAAAGGGACAAAATTAAACAATATGTATGCTATCTAATCCTACTAAACTTATAAATTTGAAAGTCTACGTTTGTTTATCAAACCAGCCTGTGCGGCTGACTGGATTTGGTACTCTGGTAGAACCCAGAGGTACGTACGTTTCTATGGGATGATTTTCGAATTACAGGCCGTCGAAATTGTTGGCAAACAAGACCTAATTAAAGATAATTATGATAAACTCTGAACTTACTCTATTCACGTCGAAATTAGCAACGCCAGTGATAGAGGTATCGCATTGTCCGGGCAACTCGATCACATCTGGGTTGTCTGGAAAATCTGGATAGTAGAAGCACGCTGCGCTGGTCTGACTTGTCTCCTGATATAAGTCCGATCTGAGACCTTGGGTCTTACTGATGGTGTCATTAATATTTCTGATGGCCTCCTCGCTGAATGGTGCTAAAGATTTGCTCAGTTTCCAACTGCCAACTGTGTGTGTGGGAAGAGATGGTTTGTTAGCTAATACAAAGTTACAATCGTTTACTTTTGTTATCTACATAAAAATGATCTTGTTTACCTCGTCGTTTGTCTTCATAGATATTAACGCAGCTATACACAAGAGCATAGCTGTCACAGTCGGTTGCGAGTACATGGAGGATCTGAGTTCTGAGCTCTGCAAGGCAAATAAAAAGTGGTTGGTAAATATTCTAGGCTGTTACTAGCTACCCTCCAAAGTGATTTAACGAAATTGGGTAGTTTTATACTTGAGCAAAATTATCAATTTGAACTCGTTTTTGTTACAAATAAAATATTCTGTTCGCAGTTTATCATGAACTTATAAACTGGTGAGAAATAATACAAATGAATGGTAATGCAATAATCAGTACCGTCAAACGGGGTAAATAGGAACGCAGGAGTAAATAGGAACAAAACTTTGCTTAGGTTTTTTACATTGGTACTTATATGTTTATATTATTAATTTCTATCAAAGCATCCGTTTTTATTACAATTAATGAATAAATAGGAGTACTTAAATGCTGGAAAAAATTGTTAATTAATGCGAAAATCCCCTTCAAACTTTTGTTCCTATTTACCCCTTCGTTCCTATTTACCCCATTTGACTGGAGCGATGTTGTTGTCATAAGTTAACCTACAACAGAAGATGACTTAGTATCTCTACAAACTTTTAAATGAAACAGCGTCATTTCGATTTTGCAACAAAAAACTGTATGACTGCCAGGGCTGCGGATTGTTCGATGGAGTTACCGTGGCCCTCGCAAAGGGTAATTGAAGGAAGATTGTGGGTTTTAGTCAGTAAAGGCTTCCACTTCCATCCGCTCCATACAGGGTGGAAGAAGTCAATTGCTGATTTAATACATAAAAGAAAAAAACGAAAAGGTAACATTATTTATTTCAATAGAGATTGAATAACGTACCGGCTCCAACAGTGAGGCTAACTCAAAACAAACAGCAAAACAGTCTACAAAATATAGAGAATATATTGTTATTATAGAGATAAAACAACTTACCTCCTCCAACATTGAGGGTAACTGCTAACACTCCAGATTGGTCAGTGCCTCTAGCTTCGCCTACTATTGTATAGCGAGTTTCATCAATAACTTGGCTGTTCTCTACAGTGTAGACTCCGGGTGTAACACCCTCCGCGTATACAGCACGATTGCACTGGCCCGTCTGAGTCGTTTGTGGGTATTTGGCGACTTCGTACCACGTTCCGAGATACTGATATCAGATGTAAAAAAAATAATTAAAGGATCAAGTAAAACATACAAACTATTTTGATAACTAGATCGGGTTATTGCGTTCTATATATTCTTTCTACGGTTAAAATTGATGTGCCATCATCTTTAAATAAAAAGGAATTAATTCAACACTCTAGTTTCTTACCTGTCTATATTTTAAAATTAAAGTCAAAGGGACAAAATTAAACAATATGTATGCTATCTAATCCTACTAAACTTATAAATTTGAAGGTCTACGTTTGTTTATCAAACCAGCCTGCGCGGCTGACTGGATTTGGTACTCTGGTAGAACCCAGAGGTACGTACGTTTCTATGGAATGATTTTCGAATTACATGCCGTCGAATTTGTTAGCAAACAAGACCTTGTAAAAGATAATTATGATAAACTCTGTACTTACTCTATTCACGTCGAAATTATCAACGCCAGTGATGGAGGTATCGCATTGTCCGGGCAACTCGATCACATCTGGGTTGTCTGGAAAATCTGGATAGTAGAAGCACGCTGCGCTGGACTGACTTGTCTGCTGATATAAGTCCGATCTGAGACCTTGCGTCTTACTGATGGCGTCATTAATATTTCTGATAGCCTCCTCGCTGAATGGTGCTAAAGATTTGCTCAGTTTCCAACTGCCAACTGTGTGTGTGTGGGAAGAGATGGTTTGTTAGCTAATACAAAGTTACAATCGTTTACTTTTGTTATCTACATAAAAATGATCTTGTTTACCTTGTCGTTTGTCTGCATCGATATTAACGCAGCTATACACAAGAGCATAGCTGTCATAGTCGGTTGCGAGTACATGGAGGTTCTGAGTTCTGAGCTCTGCAAGGCAAATAAAAAGTGGTTGGTAAATATTCTAGGCTGTTACTAGCTACCCTCCAAAGTGATTTAACGAAATTGGGTAGTTTTATACTTGAGCAAAATTATCAATTTGAACTCGTTTTTGTTACAAATAAAATATTCTGTTCGCAGTTTATCATGAACTTATAAACTGGTGAGAAATAATACAAATGATTGGTAATGCAATAATCAGTAGCGATGTTGTTGTCATAAGTTAACCTACAACAGAAGATGACTTAGTATCTCTACAAACTATTAAATGAAACAGCGTCATTTCGAGTTTGCAACAAAAAACTGTATGACTGCCAGGGCTGCGGATTGTTCGATGGAGTTACCGTGGCCCTCGCAAAGGGTAATTGAAGGAAGACTGTGGGTTTTAGTCAGTAAAAGTCTGACACTTCCATCCGCTCCATACAGGGCGGAAGAAGTCAATTGCTAATTTAATACATAAAAGAAAAAAACTAAAAGGTAACATTATTTATTTCAATAGAGATTGAATAACGTACCGGCTCCAACAGTGAGGCTAACTCAAAACAAACAGCAAAACAGTCTACAAAATATAGAGAATATAATGTTATTATAGAGATAAAACAACTTACCTCCTCCAACATTGAGGGTAACTGCTAACACTCCAGATTGGTCAGTGCCTCTAGCTTCTCCTGATATTGTAAAGCGAGTTTCATCAATAACTTGGCTGTTCTCTACAGTGTAGACTCCGGGTGTAACACCCTCCGCGTATACAGCACGGTTGCACTGTCCCGTCTGAGTCGTTTGTGGGTATCTGGCGACTTCGTACCATTTTCCAAGATACTGATATCAGATGTAAAAAAAATAATTAAAGGATCAAGTAAAATATACAAACTATTTTGATAACTAGATTGCGTTCTATATATTCTTTCTACGGTTAAAATTGATGTGCCATCATCTTTAAATAAAAAGGAATTAATTCAACACTCTAGTTTCTTACCTGTCTATATTTTAAAATTAAAGTCAAAGGGACAAAATTAAACAATATGTATGCTATCTAATCCTACTAAACTTATAAATTTGAAGGTCTACATTTGTTTATCAAACCAGCCTGTGCGGCTGACTGGATTTGGTACTCTGGTAGAACCCAGAGGTACGTACGTTTCTATGGGATGATTTTCGAATTACATGCCGTCGAATTTGTTAGCAAACAAGACCTTGTAAAAGATAATTATGATAAACTCTGTACTTACTCTATTCACGTCGAAATTATCAACGCCAGTGATAGAGGTATCGCATTGTCCGGGCAACTCGATCACATCTGGAATGTCTGTAAATTCTGGATAGTAGAAGCACGCTGCACTGGTCTGACTTGTCTCCTGATATAAGTCCGATCTGAGACCTTGGGTCTTATTGATGGCGTCATTAATATTTCTGATGGCCTCCTCGCTGAATGGTTCTAAAGATTTGCTCAGTTTCCAACTGCCAACTGTGTGTGTGTGGGAAGAGATGGTTTGTTAGCTAATACAAAGTTACAATCGTTTACTTTTGTTATCTACATAAAAATGATCTTGTTTACCTTGTCGTTTGTCTGCATCGATATTAACGCAGCTATACACAAGAGCATAGCTGTCATAGTCGGTTGCGAGTACATGGAGGTTCTGAGTTCTGAGCTCTGCAAGGCAAATAAAAAGTGGTTGGTAAATATTCTAGGCTGTTACTAGCTACCCTCCAAAGTGATTTAACGAAATTGGGTAGTTTTATACTTGAGCAAAATTATCAATTTGAACTCGTTTTTGTTACAAATAAAATATTCTGTTCGCAGTTTATCATGAACTTATAAACTGGTGAGAAATAATACAAATGGTTGGTAATGCAATAATCAGTAGCGATGTTGTTGTCATAAGTTAACCTACAACAGAAGATGACTTAGTATCTCTACAAACTATTAAATGAAACAGCGTCATTTCGAGTTTGCAACAAAAAACTGTATGACTGCCAGGGCTGCGGATTGTTCGATGGAGTTACCGTGGCCCTCGCAAAGGGTAATTGAAGGAAGACTGTGGGTTTTAGTCAGTAAAAGTCTGACACTCCCATCCGCTCCATACAGGGCGGAAGAATTCAATTGCTAATTTAATACATAAAAGAAAAAAACTAAAAGGTAACATTATTTATTTCAATAGAGATTGAATAACGTACCGGCTCCAACAGTGAGGCTAACTCAAAACAAACAGCAAAACAGTCTACAAAATATAGAGAATATAATGTTATTATAGAGATAAAACAACTTACCACCTCCAACAGTGAAGCTAACTGCTAACACTCCAGATTGGTTTGTGGCTCTAGCTTCTCCTGATATTGTAAAGCGAGTTTCATTAGTAACTTGACTATTCACTACAGTGTAGACTCCTGATGCACCTTCTGCGTATACAGCACGGTTGCAC
Organism: Mythimna vitellina; assembly: GCA_949316375.1. NCBI lineage: Eukaryota > Metazoa > Arthropoda > Insecta > Lepidoptera > Noctuidae > Mythimna > Mythimna vitellina. The sequence continues at coordinate 5,282,084 of OX438703.1, read as the reverse complement.
TGGCCTGTCTGAGCCGTTTGTGGGTATCTGGCGACTTCGTACCATGTTCCAAGATACTGATATCAGATGTAAAAAAAATAATTAAAGGATCAAGTAAAATATACAAACTATTTTGATAACTAGATTGCGTTCTATATATTCTTTCTACGGTTAAAATTGATGTGCCATCATCTTTAAATAAAAAGGAATTAATTCAACACTCTAGTTTCTTACCTGTCTATATTTTAAAATTAAAGTCAAAGGGACAAAATTAAACAATATGTATGCTATCTAATCCTACTAAACTTATAAATTTGAAAGTCTACGTTTGTTTATCAAATCAGCCTGTGCGGCTGACTGGATTTGGTACTCTGGTAGAACCCAGAGGTACGTACGTTTCTATGGGATGATTTTCGAATTACATGCCATCGAATTTGTTAGCAAACAAGACCTTGTAAAAGATAATTATGATAAACTCTGTACTTACTCTATTCACGTCGAAATTATCAACGCCAGTGATGGAGGTATCGCATTGTCCGGGCAACACGATCACATCTGGGTTTTCGGGGAATTCAGGGAAGTAGAAGCACGCTGCACTGGTTTGACTTGTGGTCTGATACAAGGGTGTCTCAAGATCAGGAGTCTTAGCGATCGCGTTATTTATGTCGTTGGTAGCTTCTTCGTTCAGTGGATTAAAATTTTTTCTCAGTAACCAACTGCCGACTGAAAAGATAGTTTGTCAAATTACTTATTTAAAATCTCTCTGAAATTCGATTTGATTTTTGGTTTTATAAATAAAGTCTTACTTCGTCGTCGGTTTCCTGCAATTGTAGCGCAGCTATACAAAAGAGCATAGTTGTCATAGTCGGTTGCGAGTACGTAGAGGTCCTCAACTCTTAACCCTGAAATTAAAAAAAAAATATATTACAATAGTACCTTTCAGGGTTTAATCTTATCTTTGGGGCCTTGGAGATGCCATAATCATGGAGGTAAGTCCTTCTCTTTAAGGAGTGGCTGGGGTGGCACAATGTCCTCACCTTCCGCATTACGCAGGTCCTCATCGGACATAGTAAGTTCGAGAGGTTCCTACACCTGATTCAGCCGGAAGGGGTGTCACCATTTTTTGGACCACCCGGACGCACGGTGGGGCATATGGTGAAGGTGAGCCCTGCTTGGGAGGGGTACCGCCGTGTCCTCGTGGTGTGATCGCCGGTAGCCACCTCTGGCGCCGGGCCTTGGTACAGGGTTCCGCCGCCAATGGTCCGGAGCGTGGGGGAATAGCGGCGGTCGCTAGCGATTGCTAGCGAAGGTAACGGCCGCGCGCGTGAAGGAACGGACGTCCTCGCGCCCCAGTCATCGTGACCCAGACCCCGACTATCAGCCACCGTAGCGTAGGCGTGGGCTTGCGGACAGCCAGTAATGGGTAGTTCTCCGACTGGTAACCGTCCAGACCGAGCCCGAGTCGTCGACGGCACGTAGAGTTCCACGCGCGCCTCAAAGAGATGTCGGCAAAACCGTAGGGGCCCAGTAGGGCCGAAGCCTACTAGGGCCATGGGTCGACTTCTGAAAAGGTGACTCGTGCAAAAGGCAACTGAAAGAAATTGGTGGTTTAGAGTGAGGTTTAAGTCAGTAAAATCTTGGCATTTTGGCACTTTGGCATAGAAGTGCGGTTTGACTTGTTTTAACTCCAAATTCTCAATTCAGGAATTGGGCAATAAACTTTGTCAGAAATGTCATTTATTTAGGGACAAGACTTTTGCGTTCCTAAATAAATGACAGTCTACAAAATATAGAGAATATAATGTTATTATGGAGATAAAACAACTAACCTCCTCCAACATTGAGGGTAACTGCTAACACTCCAGATTGGTCAGTGCCTCTAGCTTCGCCTAATATTGTATAGCGAGTTTCATCAATAACTTGGCTGTTCTCTACAGTGTAGACTCCGGGTGTAACACCCTCCGCGTATACAGCACGATTGCACTGGCCCGTCTGAGCCGTTTGTGGGTATCTGGCGACTTCGTACCATGCTCCAAGAAACTGAAATAAAAAAAAAAAAACAAGTCATTTCAAATTATTCCAGGTCTGGGTTTTGTACATGTGAGTCAGATACCAGAAAGTTTTGAATTGATATTTAATGTTACAGTAGCTTCTTGTGGCGAGGAAAATTATCCCTAAGGCATACTTCCAGGATAAAAAATATTTTACGAGTATATTGTTTCAGGATATGCTCTACCCATGTGCTAATTCTCATCCAAATTCGTTCAGCCGTTCGAGCGTAAAGAAGTAACGAACATACAAATATACGTGTGTACATTACATATGCTTGTGAGTGTGTGTATATTCATAAGTGTATAGACCGGTCAATTTAGACATCCAAGGTTACCTAAAAACGCGCTAAGTACATTACTTAAAAGGTGACGTGAAAACGTGTGCATATTATGACGATTACATCTTTCAACTTTTTGAATCATTATATCTCAAAAAAGTGTTTAGACATTTTTGTAGATGATTATCTGATCCACAATTTTTGTCTTAGCAAATTTTATGATAAAACTTACCGTTTTGCTGAAAATAGCGAAAAACTCGTTTTTGTTACCTTTGACACTAAGTTTTTTTTTCCAGGTGTCGAATCAATAAGGACTTTTTAGATTTCATTCATGATGGTGTTTTGAACAATCCTACCAATTTTCAGCTGGGTGCGAATTATTGTAACCTTACCCCTATTTTTTGGTCTAATTTGAATGGACTAGAAATGTGATATTGGTTTTAACCGACTTCTAAAAAAGGAGGATGTTCTCAATTCGGATGTTAGTATTTTTTTTTTTTTATGTTTTTTCGCGCATAACTTCGTCGCTTGCCAACCGATTTGAAAAATTGTTTTTTTTGTTAGAAAGGGTATACTTTCCAAATGGTCCCATAGTCACCAAGTTAGGATCTGATGATGGAATCTTGGCGAAATCGAGGGAACTCCTCAAATATGATAGGCAACTGCGTAGTGATTTTGGTATTTTCATCGAGAACTTAAGCATTTACAGTCAAAAAGTAACATTTGATGAAGTGGAACTGATGAAGAAGATCAGAAATGGTCAACAGAACTTCATAGTCGCATAGATATCACAATGAAAATAGTTAAGCGACTATGATAATACAGATAAATTAATGGTTCTGAATAGTTCCGTTCAAAATATATATATATTCCACTATATATATAAAAAAAACACAACACTTAAAAAAAAAAAAGATAACCGACTTCACTAAAAAAAACACTAAAAGGATCAAAATAACTTTAATTTAGGAAGTCGGTGTTAAGTAAGATACAAAGGTTATTTTGATCCTTTTATAGTGTTTTTTTTAGTGCAGTCAGTTATGAACCCCCGGGGGCCTCGTGACGAAGGCAAAGAAGGAACAGGACCGGGTATTGAGTAAAGTTATTTTGATCCTTTTAGTGTTTTTAGTGAAGTCGGTTATCTTTTTTTTGTAAAAAGTTTTTTTCTTATGTAAAGAAAATAACTTGAAAAAAATCCGTCCATCCGTCCGTCCGTAACACTGCCAGAAAACGGCATTTTTGCGAGAAGGACAGATATAATTATTTGTTTATAATCGTTTTATCTCGTTTGCTTTTCTATCAATTTATATATAGTTTTCACGGTTAGTTGTTTTTGTGTATTTGTTGATGAACGTGAAAGTGGTTGAGTTAAGTAGAGCTGATGCACCCGTCATGCTCGTGAACAGGCGCCGTCAGTTGAGACTGGTCATCCATTAATTGCCAGTGGCTTATTTTAACTTATATTTTTTAATTACTCCTTTTTATTCATTATTTATTTACGTTGTGTTCACATAATAGAAGCGACCAGGAAAATGTAACCAAGATTTTTGTAACTCATAACATGATTTAAAAGAGTGTCCATGGGTTTCTTGCACGTTCTTCTTTTAAGAGACGCTTTGGAACGTGCAATTTAGGTTCGCTTTTATGACTGACCGGAGATTTTGACAATTCAAAAGTTCCTGTAAATAGATTATTTGAAATAAACGTTTCTTATTTCTGAAACGGCCAGTCGTAATCTTTTTTTTATTATGTACTAGTTGATCCGGCGAACTTCGCACCGCCTAATAGTAAGGATAACGCCATCTACTGGCATTACCACAACAGCAAAATTCATTTTATAATGACATTTTAATTAGAGATGGCGTTGTATTCGGTTTTTTTTTCGTAATATTTTCCATTATTTCTCACCGTTGAAACCTTCTCTGGACTATCTCGAATATTTCAAGACCAATATTAGCCAAATCGACCCAGCCATTTTTGTTTTTTAGCGAGACTAACGAACAGATAGTCATTTTTAAATACAGTGCTGGTCATATAATTAAGAACGCTGGATAGTTTATTTTTTTATTCAAATTTAAATACAGAACTCTCTGTAACTAAGCCATTATTCGCGTAATTCTGGCGCTATTTATTACTGTAAAAGTCAAGAAGTTGATTATTATTTCACATAAAAACAATGGGGCAAAATAAAAGTCGCTATGAATCTCCAAGGGAAGTGATAATAAAACTTCGCGATAAGAATTGGTCACATAAAAAGATAGCTGATCTCTTGCAGTCCTCAAAAACGATGATATTCCATGCTGTGTAGCATTTTAACACGTATCAAACAACTTCAAATATTCCACGTTAAATTCATCTCGGCGAGACGATAGAAATATTGTGCGTTTGGTATAACAATACCCTTGGGGTCTAATGAGTTGAGAAAATAATATTTTGGTCAAACAACTCTTCAGCGATCTTAGCGTACACTATCCGAAGGCGTTTGGTAGAAGCTAAGTTAAACGGAAGGATAGCAAGAAAGGTACCCATGTTGAAACGGTGTCATAGGCAAGCCCGGCTTGTATTTGCTAGGGGGTATGAAAGCTGAACAGTAAAACAGTGGAAAAATATTCTTTTCTCTGATGCGACAAAGATTAACAGAGTATGTTCTGATGGGAAACGATATGTTTGACGCCTTTCCTAGTATACAAAAGTGAGATTAAAGCATGGTGGTAGAAATGTGAAAATTTGGGGGTGCTTCTCTGGTTATGATGTTGGACCTGTTAGATTGATAGAAGGAAACATGAATCAATTCCAATACAAAAATAAACTGGAAGAAACAATGTTACCATATGCTGAAGACGTGCTTCCAATTATTTTTACATTTCAACACGACAATGAGTCCAAGCACACTGCACGCACGGTTAATGAATTCCTCACATCTCAATCAGTCTTTGTCTTACAATGGCCACCAAACAGTCCAGATTTAGATCCCATAGAGCATCTTTGGTGCGAAGTTAAGTAAAAAGTTTCAAATCGACAGTGTCGTAACTTAAATGAGTTACCTCATTTGAGTTACCTTAAATGAGTTACCACAACGTTTTTTTAGCAGAATGACGCTCTCTTTCTCATGAGAAATGTCAAAAATTTATAGAGTAGTGCAGTGTACAATGCCTTGCCGGTGTGAGGCAGTCATCAAAAGCCGTGGATACGCTAAAAACTATTAACTTAGAATAAAATGGTTTAAATTGCAATATTTAACATTATCATCGTCTTGTTAAATGAGATTTTTAAAATCTAAGTATCTACTGAAACAAGTCTCGAGCAATTTAAGAATCATTCTTAATTATTTGTCCAGCTTTTGTTTTTCTTAACTATTTGAAATTGTAACTGTCCATAATAAATTAAATTTGTAAGGTAAATAGTAAGTGATTTTAACATTTACTCTTAATCCCGTGTACTCTGTCCATGTAGCTATTTCATAACGTAATTAATTACTTTTGAAATGAAAAGTACGTTGTTTTTTTTTTAATGTCTGGTACTACAAATCGTTCTTAATTAAATGACCACCACTGTATATAGACTAGCTGACCGGGAAAACTTCGTACTGCCTACTAAACTGTCAAAGGATAATGCCATCTACTGGCATTACAGATCCCGGCACGGATCTTGAGCGCTGACTTTTACTAACGCAGAAGTAAAATGTCAGGTCTCTATGGTGGTATGAAGTGAGACGCGGGAGCGGGGAGTGTCAGTGATTGGCTCGCCGCGCATCGCATCATAGACGACACTCGTGATTGGTTCCCTGCGCTTGCTGTACGTACCTAACGACGACGAGTACACTTACGTGCCATTAAATTTACTCGTGATTTTAATCCATCGATTTTATTTTTATTAGTGGTTATTGAATTAGCGGTTATTATGTCACCAAAAATGGTTTAGCTGAGAACGCATAACAGGCACACAGAGAAAGTTTCTTTCAAATGTAGGCAAAATGTTAGGAATTTCTTCGTAGGGGTGTTACAAACCTTTTTTAGGGGCTCAGTTACGGAAACTGGCACCGGGCGCATAAAAGGCTAGTTGCTGTATTGCCCACTTTTTCTTTGATTTTAAAATCAAAATCTGTGACAATTTAATTTTTGACGAAACCTAAAATGTTTAAACACACTATGCCGAAGGTAAGCGACCGAAGTTCCGCGACTGATTTTACGTCCGACGTATTCAGCTGACATGACACACCATAAGTGCCGAAGTTAGGTGGCAGAATATTTAGTGTCTCGAGCGCTGTCGTGGCGTCGTGTCGTGTTATATAAGCAGCCGGACAGACAGACGCAAAACAAAGTAATCCTGTTAGGGTTCCGTTATTATTTTAATAAACACAAAGGGCAGACATCTTCGTTAGCAATTGAAACGAATTTCGGTCGCGTAAATGTGTGCTCTACAGAATACGTTGCCGCCGAATTGCCGCTGAACTTACGCCGGACCAAAGTTCGGCTGTAAGCTATAACGCAACGTAATTTCGGCATAATGTGTCGTCAGTAATTTAAAAAGCATTTCAGGCGTAATCATGCCGAACTTCGGCCGCGTACCTTCGGCATAGTGTGTTTAGATACTTAGAGGTGTTCGGAACAGGATGTAATGTCCCACATACGTGGGACTTTACATCCATTACATTTTAAAAGAGAACAATGGAGATATTTCCATTGTTCTCTTTTATGACATGCTGTTCCAAAATCTGTTGTTGCTGAGCCCCAAGTAAGGTTACTAAAAGTAGATAGATAGATTAAATAAGAAAGAAAAACAGTAAAGACAAAATAAAAAAAATAAAGGAAAGTAAAAGTAAATCTTTCTCTTCAGAACTACCCACCCACTACCCACTACTAGGCCGCCCATTGTATGTACGTATGTGTCTTAGTTTAGTGTCCATTTATAAATATATTGGTGTACAATAAAGAATATAATAAATAAATAAATAAACTAAAATAAAACTAAACTATGATGGTGTATCTACTTACCTATTATATAAAACTGAATGAGTACATGTAAGTAAATGCAAAATTCTGAACAAACCAAATAGGTGCGTTAATACTTTGTTTTGTTGTATTCGTAATTGTCAGAACAAGGTTGGCGTGAAAAAAAATTATAAGAAATAAAATAAAAACACACCCGAGCGAAGCCAGGGCTGGCAGCTAGTGAATAAATAAAGATACAGTATCTTTCTTTATTTACTAGTTGCCAGCCCCGGCCCGTACAGATAAAATGTTTCTTTAAAAAAAAAAATGAATTTTGCAGTAAAGCTCAATGTAAAGTCATCAAATTTGTTCGTGAACTTACTCTATTTATGTTGAAATTAGCAACACCGGTTACGGTCGTCGGACATGGTCCTTCGAGATCTACGAAGTAGGAGCAAGCTTCTTCACTGTGATCTCCCTTAACGAATTGATTGGCATCGGAAGCAGTCTTCAGCGCCTCTATTGTTTCAATTTTAATATTAATCCTGGTAATAGCTGCATCAGGTAGCGGACCCTTTTTTCTGCCCAATTTCCAGCTGTTTACTGTAAAAAAAACAGGTAGGTATAACATGAAATATTCCTACTTATGCACCTTCCCTCACACTAGATATTAGTCCTGTATCATGAGTGCCTTTACAAACATGTACTCGCATGCACAAGATACCCAGACCTGAAACAACCACCTGTAAATCATAAAAATAATTGTTCTGTGCGGGAATCGAACCCGCGACACGAAGCGCAGTAGCTAATTGTTCAACCACTGCGCCAACCGTATCAAGTTTGAGGGGAATTGCTAAATACTATATTGGGGCTTATTTTTCAATGGTCTGATTATTTGAGAAATAAAAATGAAGTGATGGCCATAGTTTTGCTTCCAATAGTTGTATATAGGTAAGTTATTTGAAAATTGAAAAATAAGACTTTAAAATTGTTGTATTAAAACAGGTTTGTTCAGCTAAACATGGCCTTTTGGCTTGCTGATATACCGTAGCGTTAACCATTTGGTATACGTAAAATAAAAAAAGACTTTACTATGTTGCAGTTAACAATTTACTGTCGCACACAAAGGTTACTTGACAAACATATTCTCAACTGCTTCACTCGCGTGAAGGTCCTGAGGAATACACTCCTGCGGTAAAAAGTATTTTATGTCCTATTCCAGGAAACATACAGCCCAGTGCCAAATTTCATCCAAGTTCGTTCAGCCTGCTGAGCGTGACGGAATAATAAATAAACACATACACGCACATACATAAAAAAACGCTTTTATAATGTCGTGTGTTGTGATAGTGTGATATGAGTGTGATTATTGTGTGATTATTGTGTGATTATTGTGTGATTATTGTGTGATTATTGTGTGATTATTGTGTGATTATTGTGTAATTATTGTGTGATGTGATAGTGTGATATGAGTGTGGTCATATTCTTTATCGATGTTACATCATGTTTAGAAATCTTCCTAAACGTGATATCTCTGCTTACGGCACTAAAAATTAAATTTATTGGGTACCTACTATAAAGCCCCATTACAAAATTATTCAAACTCAAAATTATTTATTTCACATAGGCCTACATGGGCAATTATAAAGGGTCAGAAGCTAGCTCACGGTTCCAATTGGTCTTTTCCTATGGAGAAGAAACGGTAAGAAACTCAACGGTTACTCTTTTAAAAAAATATATTGTTTCTACAATATTTCCATATTACAATAATAATAGATATGAGAGGGCAATGTAGACCGATCAGCTTTGTACCCAATAGTATATTAAAAACTGTAGTCCACGAATCCATGGAGTCTGCAGTACTCTCACATTCACATTATAAAAAAAAGCTATACAAAAATAAAAATAAACCTACCAATAAATGATAGATATAAAATTACTAGTGAAATTAAGGTGGCTGTGGTTTAATTAATATAAAAATCATAGCAAAAACAATGTTATAGGAGAGGCTGTATCGCGTATCGCCTCTAGGAATTATTGAGGTTACCGGAAGAGCTTTCCAGGTCGCTAATACCAGGCCGGTAAATATAACCATCTACCATAATAAGTCATCAAAATGTCGACGCGAAAGAAATAACTTACCCGTTCTTGTATTTGTATTTGTGTTGTTGCGGCAAGAATATACCAGTGCAAATGTTTCATAATCCGTGTCCAAAACCCAATATGGCACTGTAACAGGAAATTATTTGTTGATTATTGACATGTCGCTTTTGATTGAGATGCCGCCCGTTGGGGGTCAGCTTCTTCTGGTTTTCCCGCGTAAACAAACTACTACTACTACTACGAAACTTGTCGTAATTTTTTTTTGAAAAAAATTCATTATCCTTCATTAGCGTCTTCATGGAGCAGTAGCTTTTCCAGGCGTTCTGAATATTCCAATCGATCTCTCTTTTCTGCCTGTTTTCGAAATACTAACTAGCCCAAGTGGGATAATATTATACTCATCGACATAATGTGCGTAAATGAGCCCACACTTGGTGCTGTTGGTCATCACTTTTGTTTTAGACCAATAAATTCTTTGCGAGTCCTACCTTGAGGCTAGCTGTGTTGAGTTCTTGGAGCATTGTTTGTAGCTCCTGAGATGTGAGGGCAAAAGGGCTATGTCGTCGGCAAATCGGAGGTTTTTTAGCCTTTTATTGTCGACTAGCGATGGGCGAGTCAACTTATATTAATCGATTTATTTGAGTCAAACAACAAACGAGTCACTTCGAGTTGTAGTTTCCTTTAATTCGAATTGACTCGCAAGGCGGCGCGCGTATCAACTCAATAGAACTCGAGTTGACTCGACTCGATCGGCGCTAAACAATTTAGGGAAAGTTGAGTTTTTATAAAATAATCTTATTCCTTGTGTTTATAACCCAATAGCACAAAACTGCATAATATGATGTCACAAAAGGTAACATCGGTAACTTTAGCATTTATGAAGAGTTATATATTACAATACTGTTATTTAAAATTAATTATTATATAAAGAGCTGTACAGGTTGCCAAATACTGGTCAGGAAATATCTAGTTTGAGAACATCGACACGAAAAGAAGAAGAAAAAGATAAATTATTCACGCAAAATAGATTGTAGGTACATAATATAATCCGTAAAAATAAAGGTATTTTAGCTTTAAACAATAAAAATATTTACCAGGAATTGGTCCGATTGCCACATCAAATTTAGCACTTCCATTAGCTCCTTCTTGTGGAGCCGCTATTCCAGTTGCAAAGGACAGAATACCGTCGTTGATTTGTGTATTTAACACATCAACAGTACCAAGACTGTTCGCAGTGTAGGTAGCAGTGTTGCAGGTACCATTTTGGAAGCCCGACGGTAAGGATTCAATGTCGTACCATACGCCTAGATACTAAACAACAGAAAAAAACATCGTTAATATTGAAAATAAACTTTTACGTCTATATTTATTTTATGGAACATTTAAATTAGTAATCACAATTTTTATTTTCAAGTTATCGAATAATAACATATTAAAAAAAAAAACACTTTACTATCATTATATAATAAATACTAAATAAAAAAACCGGGCAAGTGCGAGTCGGACTAGCGCACTGAGGTTTCCGTACAAACTTACCTATGAAAACAGTTCAATTCCCGAATTGAGTTACTTATGAAGATTTTTCCGAACGTAATTTTTTTTGTTTATGACATAACTACACATTCACAGTTTTCAGTTTTTATTGTTTCTATAATTGTGCTAATTGGCCTTGCTTCATTAAAAAATTCAGGATTCTAGGTCAACGGGAAGTACTTTATGAATTTTGATTCCCTAGAGAGTGTCGAAAAATACACATAAAACAGCGTATCTTATTTTTTTGTTAGAAGCTTGATTTTTCTCATGTTCAAGGGACTGTATACTTGAGTATATGGTTTTAATTTTAACTCGATAACTCGACGCGTTCCCGAGATAAAGGGTCTTTACAGACAGACGGACAACAAAGTAATCCTATAAAGGATCTTTTTTTCCTTTTGAGGTACCGAACCCTAAAAACGACGAAAATGTACCAAAAAGGCGGAACTGTTGTTAATCTGTTTGAGCAATAATTGCTTTGACTATACTATTTATCACGTAAATGTCACTGAATAAACAATACATACCTTTTACTATACAAATGCATTTAAAAATAAACGGAAACAGAAACTTTTTTTTATTGTGTGATGGGCGAAAAATACCCTTTATCAACCCTCCTCCTTTCCTCAAACAATTTTCTATCACATGTCAAACGCAGAGTTCAATTTCGTATTAGTAAAGACGTTTTGCAATAAAATCAAGTTATTGTTGCTAACATACTTATAATTGGATTATTTTAATAATAAATCTGAAATCCACATCGCGTCACATCCGCGTCCGCGGATGTGGCTCTCTAATAATCCGCATCCACGGATGTCAAAATTTTGGTATCCACAACAAACCTTATGTATATCCAAGAGACTGGCGGCATTGTCGCGCTTTATGGTAACGCTTATCCTCTGTCCAAGGTAAAAGCTAGCTCTCGGGTTACGTGAAGTGTCAACAAGGTGTTTGAAAAGGTCTTTAAACAATTTGTGAGCACTCGGATCCCCATGATCCAAATGTTTTAACTCCAAACGGTTCGAAAATATAACTTCCTTTTACCAATAAGGTTACTATGTTTCCGCTGCAAGAGATTTCTCTGCAGCAGCAGCTTTTACGTTTTGGATAAAAAATATGAGTTGCTGCAAATTTTTTCAAAAAGAATAAAATAGTACATTTTGATACAAGTGCAGAACCTTTGCAATCTTGGCGGAATTCTTCCAAACCACAGGCATAAGTGTTAGGTATTCACAAAGAAATGAAAAAGAATTATTGTCACCGTTACCGAGGGGTAGGCTTCGGAAAGTAACTGTTTTATAGCACTGCTCGGGAGGTAGGGCCTTAAGCAAAAGCGCGAAAATTCGCTTACGCATAAGTACGTGTAAGTAGTTTAGTGTGAATCATCCTTTAAACAATGATGTGAAATTATTATCATCATTAATCAAATCTACGTGCAAAAGTGTAGATAATCGCCCTTAGTAATAAACTATGTAGGAGTGTCAAGGTTTTTCTTATCATGTTCAGTTGTATTAAACTAAGTAATCATTTTTTATAGAAATGACGTGACTCGATATTTTCAAATGATTTGCTTTAGGTTTTTTTTTTCTAGATAATCAAAATTTTCCGGTTTATGAGTGGCGGAAAGATAACCAGCGATTTATACATATCTATATGTAAGTACGAGAGTCTAGCTGGTGTAATAGTGTACCTACTACAACACTATAAATATAATAACAATGTTATGCTACAGAATCAATCGCTTCATCAATCACCAAGCTTTTCTAATTTATACTGGCGTCAGCTTCCAGTATTCTTGATGTATCTGAATACCAGTGTTTTACATAGATTGACTACCTGACTTTCATAACCCAGAAACTGAGTAACACGATAGTCCTGCAAAACAAGTGTCAGGTTTTGGAGCTGGCTCTCCCCAAAATGAGTGTCAAAAATCAAATCATAGCAGCCAGGAATAACTGCTTAATGTAGTATCCAAGGCATGGAAAACTAGTTAACACTATATTGTTGAAAGTAAGAAACATAATACATAAAGTGTTTTTCTTTGCTCGAAAACGAATTTTATTTACCTCACTAACATAAACTCGAAAACTTTAAATTTAAATTGGTTGGTGGCAATTTGTTGAGTCTAGAATAACAAGTTCAATGCCGCGAAGCATCACAATCTAGAATGACTGTAGGTTGAAACTTCATTTCTATAATGGCCGTCAAATCGAATTTTTGGATTAGATTTGCACTAACCTTGACTGGCCTGTGGGACTAGTGATCAGTGGCCCTGATTGCTATGCCGGAGATCGTTGGTTTGATTCCCACCCAGGACAAATGTTTGTGTGATAGGCACGATGATTTGTTCTGTGTCTGGGTGTAATTTATCTATAATATGTATGTATTTAGGAATATATAAGTATATTTATCAGCTATCTAGTACTCTTACCATAAGCTCCACTTAGTTTAGGACTAGATTTGGGAAAGTTGTGGAATAGTATTAGTATTATTGACACTAGACTCTTAATGTGAAAAGCTTCCCGAGAAGTGTGAATTTGGAATTTTTGGCCTTTCAAATAATTATATTATTAAACCTTCGAAATTAACGAAAATGATTTTTAAGCTAAAAATGTACACATGAACTAAGGTAAGATAAGGAATACTCGAGTAATCACGATTTTAATTTTTACATTCGTTGGATACGGAATCACCTAATTTAAGTTTGCATTTTTACTAAAACAATGGGTTTTTTGAGTTAGTTTAATTTTTATTAGGTAAAAAATGCATTTTAAATAAAATCTGACCTAATTTTCTATTCCTCAACAACATGTTCATTTTGATGCTCTAGCTAGAGTGGGTAGTTCCACTGCGCTCCAGAATTGTACTCCACTGCGCTTCAAAATGAAATAATAATAATAAGTGCCATATTTAAGTTGTTTGCTATACACTAATAAAAATATCGGTAATTTTTTTTTGTCTCGTGTATCATAAACGATCAAGATAACTTCGCACTTACAACTTTTTGTTTTAGTTTTGATGTTTTTCTTTCTTATAAACAAGATTTTGAAATATTTAATATAATTATGTTGTGTTTTGATTTGTATACTTGTAAAAAAAATATATATCTGAAACGGTGTGTCTTCTGTGTGGTAGTTTATTTTTAAGAAAACTTTATAGTACACCAAAATAGTAACAAATTTAAAGACACTTAAATCTATGGGTATAATGGCGGTCTTATCGCTAAAAGCGATATCTAGTAGAAAAACTTAGGATGGACTATAACAACTTAAACTTAAAAAGGGTAGTCTGCGGTGTACTGTTAGCACTTATTATTAATAAAAAAAATAATTTAATATGTACGATACATAGATAAAATATATATAATACAAAAGATTATGCTTAATTTATTTTTTTGCTAACTGTACTTAATATTGTTGCGAGCAAATTTATGAGGACAATGGGGTTTGGAGCGCAGTGGAATTACTCGCTAGAGTTATGTTAAAGAATCAACTGATATATTGTTTATTTATTTTTTGGTGTTACTAAATATATTTCAAACCCCTCATCGTCATTATATAGTTGTTCTGATAGCAACTGCACTGACACTAGACTCTTAATGTGAAAAGCTTCCCGAGAAGTGTGAATTTGGGATTTTTGGTAGTCATTTGAACATAATGAAGTCAAACAGCCTTTCAAATAATTCTCAAATAAAAATGTGAAATAGGTAAGGTACGCCTTGTTGACACTTCCCGTGGATGGCTTTACCTTGGACACCAGGAAAGCGTTGCCATACATTGCGGCAATGCTGCCAGTCTTTTGGGTACATTACGAGTCGACAGCGATACGGAAGACGTTTTCGATGCCACATTTTTGGTTATTTTTGATAGTACATAGTAGGTAAGAATAAAAATAGTAAAAAAAAAATGAAAGCACTGAGTTCCATGTAAAAAAGAAATAGCTTCTAATTTAAAAATTAAATTTTTAACTTAGAAATCGGTGTTATTCCTTGTAAATTGAGATTGAGTGTTTGTTAAACTCTGGTTTAATTAGAAAAAATCTCAGACTTTGGTATTAGAATTTGACACATTTTTAACTCGAAATTCTTAAAAGAAAGAACCTGCGTGTAATATTTCGAACACTCACAATAATCACTATAAATTGCTAAGTTAGTTAACTTAGTTATGTTTGATCAGTTTTTTGAAGCAATAATAAAATAATAAATAAGTAGAACTTACAGCAGTCAGATTAAAGTCGTTTACTACGCTTATCAAATCATCGCAGAATCCGTTTTGTTCGATTGCTTGAGCCACAGACGCATTTATTAAGCCAAATAGACAAGAAAATACTAAAACTAATTTCGACATATTTGGACCAGTACGTCCCGTCGCAACACACTGAAAATATCGATATTTCCGTTAATTTATATAAAATCTTATCTATCATTTTACTATCGTTACTTTAATCGCAAAAATCGTATTGCCCGATTAATTAATTGTTCAGCATTACTGATACTGTGATACTATAGTATCGAAATAGCTATCTGACTAATATTGGCAGGCCCAGTTTTTCGATTGCAAGCGCTTCTAACAGCGAATTAGCAATAAGATGTTTAGTTTTAGTTTAGTCGGCCTTATAATGTTCCCACTGTTGGAACTCAGGCCTCCTCTCTAGGAGAGGGAATGGGCCGTAATCCACCACGCGGGTACCACCAGTACGGGTTGGTGGATGTCACGTGTCTTCAAATTTTTGGTTCTAGGACATGCCGGTTTCCTCACGATGTTTTCCTTCACCGTTTTGAGAGCAGTGGTGATGAAATAAATTACACAAAGTAATGCGCCTGGCTGGGTTGGAAACCGCGACTTACAACTTGTAAGTCGGGGCCGTTATCACTCGGACACCACTGCTCCCACTTGGATCAATGAGATGTACACTTAGTTAATATTGTGATACTTAACTATCAATATAGTCATCTGTAGCATTATGGCTAATATTGGTAGGCCCAGTTTTACGATTGCAAGCGCTTATACCAGCAAAATTAGTGATGATATATGCAGTTTAGTATGTCGTGTTTATCGATTTTTATCAATTTTGTCGCCAGAATGCGTCACGTTTTAGTTATATAAACTTATCTATATCAATATTACAAAGAGGAAATATTTTGTTTCAATGTATTTTTAACAGACTTCAAAACAAAACGGAGGTCATCAATTCGGTATTTTTTTTTTGGTTTTACCTCAGAACTCCGTCGTTTATGGACCGGTTTGCCAATTTTTTTAGATATCATGAAGATCATCATCATCAGAACTCATGAAGAAGACCAGAAATGGCCATCGGAACTTCATACTCACATAGATATCACAATGAAGATAGTTAAGCGACTATGACATTATAAATAAATAAATGGTTCTGAATTGTTATGTTGAAAATGGTATCATCGAAGTAAACTGATGATGATAATGGAGCCGGAAGGTAGTCACACGAACTCCGTAATTAATCAATGTATCCTAGCCATGTTTGGGCTCACTAGAATTGTCGCGAGATGCACTTTGGCTATAAGGTACTATCGAACTGATCTGATGATGGAGCCGGAAGGTGGAAGTTAGATACAGGAAATTCTTAACAAAACAATGTAACCTAGCAGTGTTTGGGTTAATTGGAATTGTCATGATAAATAGGCACTCTGGTTATAAGTGTATCGCAACTAAAAAGTGTGAAAAGAAAAACCTTTTTACACGAAAAATAAATAACTGACTTCACAAAAAAAAAGCACTATAAGGATCAAAATAACTTCCAAAATTAAGGTTATTTTGATCCTTTTATAGTGTTTTTTTTAGTGCAGTCAGTTATGAACCCCCGGGGGCCTTGTGACGAAGGCAAAGAAGGAACAGGACCGGGTATTGAGTCAGTTAAAGTCTGACATTATTTCCCGCTTCGCCCAAGAGCGGGATTTGTCATAAAATGATTTTCTCACCCAAAAAAAAGTGCGGTCGGTTATTTTTTTTTGTAAAAAGTTTTTATTACATTTTTGTTAATTATAATTTAACTTCAAAAATGATTATAGTTACCGATTTTTAAATTGTTTCGCTAGTAGACTGTTCCTAAGTTATCACTGAGTGACATAGGCTATGTATTTTCTACTTTCATGCGGTTAAAGCGGCTGGCAGAAGCTAGTTATTAGGGTTTCGTACCTCAAAAGGAAAAAACGGAACCCTTATATGATCACTTAATTGTCTGTCTGTCAAGACCCTTTATCTCGGAAACGCGTGGAGGAATCGAGTTGAAATAAAAACTATATACTCAAGTCTGCTGCCCCTTGAAGCTGTGAAGAAATCAGACTCCTAAGTTAACGAAAACATAAAAAATAACGGCCGTTTATGTCGTAAAAAACGTATATTTCGAAACTCTGAAGGGAATCAAAATTCATTGCGTACTTTTAATTGTCCTAGAATCCCGTAATTTGGCATGAAGCAAGGTCTTATAGTACAAATGTATTTATATATATATATATGAATTTAATTCAAAACAGAAATTAAACTATTCGAAAAAATCTTTGTAACTCAATTCGGGAATGGAACTGCTTTCACAGGTAAGTTTATACGGAACCCTCAGTGCGCGATTGCAACTTGTACTTACCCGGTATTAAGTATGAGCTTGCTTATATATAAGGCCGTAAATCCTTGTAACCTCTTATTACATTGACATACATATCACTAAAATACGTAATAGAGGGCTGAGGGATGAGGGACACAAGCCACGCAAGTGGCTTCACATATTCTTCGAACATTTCTTTGACGTATCGTTAAGCCGTCAACCCTCTCGATATCGGGCCGATATTTGTCCCCCCCAGTGATGAAATACAATATCAGTTTTAGTGTCCAACATTTTGCCACCCCAAAACACCTCCAAAAGGCACATGTTCTCTTTTGCAGTATTGTTTAAATTGCTTTAATGACCTTTTGTTAGATCCTAAAGCGTCCATCATACTCACTTATCAGAAAACGAAACAGCATGATATTAGTCATAGATCCAATTTAAGTGTTTTGTGGCTAATTATAGCCGGGCTTGTCGGTGAGCTGTGGTCAATTTGGTATCATTTGCTGGAAAATGTGTAGTCAGGCCTGCTTCACCCAGTTTTTTTCTAAGTGTCAGCTAAATCATACTCACATAGCAAACTTTTTGAAGCTTTTTTCTCAGCTCAACCGCGTTCAGTAGCCGCTTTCTCAAAGTCATTATTACAAGAAAGCAATCATCAAATGATAAATGATATTTATTTTGCAAATAGGTTTTTAAAAACACTTTTACACGTAAATTTTTTAGTTACTTTGAGTTCCATTAGAACGCGGATGTAACACATTCTAATGTTTTTTTTCAGTATTTCTTTATAAACGTCAGCCTTCTCGGTAAACTTCGCTGTGGTAGTCAATAGTACAATAATTCTCAGCTCCATTTTACCGAAATCACGCCAGTTTATATTATTTGACATATTGTCCAGCTTAGACCAATTTTACAATACAATGTCCACTAGGAATCGATTTGCGAACAATTAAAATAGTCGCTGAACTTCACTCGAAAAAAATCCCATTAAAATGTCCTTGAATTGCGTTATTTAGTATATTTTTTTAACAACAGAAATTCATTGCTCTATGTCTATATGAATTCTCGGTCAATTATGAACTGATTTTGAAAATTATTTTTTTAGATTGATAGGTTATACTTCCGAGTCCCATATAAATATTGTTATGATCTAAAAAATGAACTGTTGTAAGAAGTAAAATTGATTTGTTTATACATGGAGTCGATGACTGACTGAACGAAGGGAGGGAAGGGATATATCGAACTGATCTGATGATGAAGCCGGAAGGTAGGCACCGGAACTCTGTAATAAATTAACGTAACCTAACCGTGTTTGGGATTATTAGAATTTTCATGAAATGCACTCTGGCTATAAGGTATCATCGAGCTAATCTGATGATGGAAGTTAGGTACGAAAACTCCGTAATAAAACATGGTATCCTAACCGTGGCTTGGCTTATTGGAATTGTCATGAAATATTTGAATAATTAAATTCTATAGGTACTATAGAACTTGCACACTATTTAAGTTTGGCTGAGGGGTACTTTTTAGTTGTGGTAACAAAACTGAACTACACACCACAACTGAAAAAATGTAAAATAAATAACGTTTTACAAAAAAAAAAAAATACTACTGACTTCGATGTAAAAAAAACACTAATTAAAAAGTGCAAAATAACGAAAAATCAAAACTATTATAGAAAAACCGACTTCCAAAATTAAAGTTATTTTGTACTTTTTAGTTAGTGTTTTTTTTGTACATTAAACTCCGTTGTATTTTTATTTTGTAAAAAGTTTTTTTTCTTTCCAATCCGTTTAGCCGTTTGAGCGTGAACGAGTAACAAACATACATACAACCTTTAGCCTTAATAGTATTAGTCTGATCTTTGCATATCTGTGAAAATACCGCAAATCACAAACAGGAATGATTATGTTCCTAATCATGTTTTAATGCCGGTATGAACACAGGTATAGCTTTTATCTGATCAAAAACTATCTTGTAGATTGTTATTTCAATGTCATATCATACTTTTTATTAGGAATTAATTTTGTTTCAAACTGTGTTGTGTCCTTCGCGCTTTTCTTGCACTCTGTTGTTGAACTTGACTTGAAATTTACTATTGAAATTAAAGGTTTGATCAAATATATATTGCTAGCTTCCTCCAGCGGCTTCGCCCGTATTCAAGTAGGTTTTTCCATACAAAGTTTAGAATCCCGTTTCATACACTTAGGGGTTTTTTTAAGGGATTAAATCATCTAATGACAAATCGCGCTCTTGGGCGGAGTGAGAGATAGTGTCAGACTTTTACTGACTAAAAACCCACTCCTGTTCCTTCTTTGCCTTCATCCTAGGGCCTCGGGTTTTGCTTTCACACTACTCGTGGCCCCAGTAGGCTTCATCCTTGCTGGGCCTCCTACGATTTGCTCACATCTCCCTGAGGCGCGCGTGGAACAATACACGCCGTCGACGACTTGGTCGCCGTCGAACGGTTACAGGACGGCGTGCTACCCATTGCTCGCTGTCCCAAAGCCCGCGCCTACGGTGACCGGTAATTGGGATCGGAATCACGGCGGCTGGGGCGAGAGGACCGTTGCCTCGCGCGGTCGGCCTCCTCTGCTAGCATTACTGCTTCGCAGGAGGAGGCTGAGTTTCAAAATATCCTATCTTATTATTCGTATGCATCATAAAAGAAACCTTTGTGGAAAATTTCAGCGTTCTAGTTCCAAGCGTTCGGCTGGGCGTTGATGAGTCAAGACTTTGCCTTTTATATATAGATAACGGCATATCTATTATTTTAATCGTTTCAATGTATAGTACCTACAAAATATCTAGCTTTTCTGCTTCACCTCATTTTGAGACGGAACTTATCCCAAGGGCACGTCTGCCCCTTGGTACAATCATCTATACACATATAACTAGTCGTCACATTCATATTAAATGAAAGTTTGTATGTTTGTGTTTGTTTATGTTTGTTACTACTTCACGCTTGAACGGCTGAATGGATTTCGATAAAACTTGGTGCACGGGTAGACCATATTCTGGAACTAGCTGTTGCCCGCGACTTCGTCTGCGTTAAGTTCGTAAAACTGTACAATCACTCTGTGCTTGCAATTCATTCCGAAAGCATCGCAATAATTTATTGTACTTTAACATAAAACGGTTAAAGGTAAAAATATCCGAATTGAGAACTTCCTTCTTTTTTAGAAGTCGGTTAAAAACACAAATTACCTTCAGGAAACATGTTATGTACTCGTCCAGATCCAGATGTATGAACGTCAATGAATAGAAAGAGTATGGGTCGAAGCAGTTGGCATTTCTGCCTACCCCAAGGGAAAAGTCATTAGTTTATGTATGTTTCTGGTTTATGTTCTAGTAAAACAACATTGTATGATTTTAACCCCTCGCCACAGTGAGCACGCCACAATCAAATCGCAGCGGTAATGCCTGTCTTTGAGAAGTGTCTACAGAGGCGTCACGGCATCCTCTTTTTGTGCAGGACTCACCGGTTGTGGGTGTTTCGGAAGGTATCTGTGTCGAATTCAGCGGGAAGAAACACTCGGGTCTCACCATTGTGCGAATCACCCGGAGAATACGATGGAGCATACGGTGGAAGTCAGTCCCGCTTGGTCGGAGAGCCGGCGCCGCCTTGTCCTTATGGGGGCGATTGGTGGAGAAAATGACAACCAGTAGCCTCCTTCAGTGACGCACTACGATCAAAGAAGGTGGCTGAAACTATGAGGGATAGGACATCCTGACTCCTCAGCGGTCGCTGCAAGGGACGCTCCGGGTGTTGGAAGCCGCAAGGCAATTCCCAGCCATTGCAAACACGGGATTGCGTTGGTGCTGTCCGGCCGTCTGGTCAAAGCAGTCCTGAATCGACGGCGTGTAGTATTCTACGCGCGACTCAAAGAGATTTCAGCAAATGGATAGGGCCCTCTAGGGCCGATGTCTGCTAGGGCTGCAAGATTGATCGAAAGAGTTATTTCCCATAACAATTTTCGCCTCAATAACTTTTCACTGAAGAGTTTAAGCAGTTAGACAGCTTTGATAGAGGTAAACGAAGGAGCATAATCGGGACACCGACCTTCAGCTGGATAACGTGCACTGATAGTGAAAAGCCTTAAGTGAATCCCAAAACTACCATCATCATCCGGCAGACATTAAGTCCGCCGCTGTACATTTGTGCATAAAGGATTAAATAAATAAATAAATAAATCATCAACTATCTTCTTCCACAACAGTACTTATGAAGAATTTGCGAGAGCATGCTTGCATTGATTATTGCAGTTTGATCATTTTAAGCGTTAGAATTACTTGTTCATTTGTAGCGACATCTATCGCGTCACATAAGAAAATCCTGAATCGCGCAATCAAAGTTCTCCGCGCGATTAGAACATATAGAACAGCCCGAAATCATCTATCGGGCAGTTGCAGCCCACCAGACATAACATCCCGTCTGGTCGGAGGATCCTCCCTTTTCAAAGGAGGTTTGCGGGACTTTACTCTCTGTTCCGCATGCCTCCAAACTGGTGACCCTCGACAAAGAACGTCAGCGCAGCCTTCGTGCAGCTACTACTTCGTGACGTCATCATCACTTCCTCAAGCTTTCGAGCAGCGAGCCATACAGCCAGCACCCACGGCTATAAAGGGTATCCTGACCACCAGCATGCCTACCTGGTCATACCTGGTCATCACCCTCAGCCTCATCAGCGACCTTGGTGAAGCACACTGCACCTTCGGCCAGTCACATGAAGAGCAACGAAGAACCTCTCCTGGTCGACGCAAGCAGTCAAGCCACTACGTCGCACAGCACCGCTCCGACTCACTGGAGCCTGCAGCATCATCCCGACTCACTGGGACAGCACCACCCCGACTCACTGGGGCATCACCGCAGACAGTTCCGACTCACCGAGAACTGCGGCATTCGGTTCCGACTCACTGGAACCAACCTACCACTGGCCTGGCACGCATCAAGGACCATCGATCTCCGATCTCCGGAGGGGAGTGATGTAGCGACATTTATCGCGTCACATAAGAAAATCCTGAATCGCGCAATCAAAGTTCTCCGCGCGATTAGAACATATAGAACAACCCGAAATCATCTATCGGGCAGTTGCAGCCCACCAGACATAACATCCCGTCTGGTCGGAGGATCCTCCCTTTTCAACGGAGGTTTGCGGTACTTTACTCTCTGTTTCGCTTACCTCTAAACATTTACCTAGGATATTTTGGTGTGTATTTAATTGATATCCCCGTATATAAGACAAATGATTTTTCCATAGTGGGAACTACCTAAGAGTCTCCAACTTATGAATGAACTACGGCGAAAACTTGTGCGCGTGTATCCCCGTTCAATCGAACTCGCATATTGATGGCCAAACCGAGAAATTACTGACACCGATTGCCTCTATGAGGACACGGCAGTTCACTCAAGATGGATAGACCTCCACCGCATGCTACACCGAGTCCTTCAGGCGATTCACAAAATGGTAATATCAGGGTACTTTCAACCGAACCCAGAACAGAAACCGTTCGAAACACCCACAACAGTCCTGAGCTTATCCATAAAACAATGAAATTACGGTTAACAAATGTAGCAGCCGATAAGTGTTATCCCTGAGACTGGCCTCCCTTAGAGGGTTGATCCAGTGTTGGTCACCACTCATTGCAAAGAGGTAACGTCCAGATATCGACGTAAGGCAGCAAGGAATCTGAGATACATTATACGTTGTCGAACTGTGATCAGAAAAACACATTCGATCCCGTTTTATATGAAGCAGTGACTGTAAATAATAAAACACACCATTATTAATCCGCAAGGTGCCATCATGCCGGAGGACACAGTGGAGATGTGCCCTGCAAGGGTGGAGCACCGCCGTGTCCTCGTGGAGGTAATCGGCGTCAGTGACCTCTCGCGCCGGGCTCTGATCCAGAGCGAGGAGTAATGGCAGGCGTTCGCCTCCTTCTGCAAAGCCTTAATGCTAGCGAAGGCGGAGGCCGCACGCGTTAGGGAACGAACGGCCTTACGCCGAGCCGAGATTCCGACCCCGACTACCAATCACGGTAGACGCGGGCTTCCGGACGTCGAGCAATAGGTAGCTAGCCGTCCTGTAGTTGACCGGATCGAGCCTAATCCTCAACAGCGCGTAGTGATAGACACAGGTGTAGTTTTAGTCAGTAAAAGATTCTGACACTATCTCCCGCCCCGCCCAAGAGCGGGGGATGTCATAAGATGATTTTCCCACCGGAAAAAAAAAGTCAGTAAAAGATTGACACGTCCTCCCGCTCCAACCAGAGCGGGAGAAGTCATTGGATGATTTCCACCCTTAAAAAAAGAAAAAAGGTGCCATCATCATCATTATTATTTCAGCCGAAAGACGTCCACTGCTGGACATAAACCTCCCCAAGTGTCGCTATAATGACCGGTCCTGTGAGCCTCTCATCCATCGGATTCCCGCGACCCTCACCAGGTCATCGGTCCACCTGGGGACCATCCAACGCAAGGTACCCTGTAACCCCTTCCGAAAATGTGGCCGTGTTATTTTAAAGTGAATAATTAAATACATATAGGTATTTACTTTTATCTTCTTTGGATGGTATCCCTTGAGTAATCACGGTCAATTAGCTTGCTACAATAATGGGAAAAAAATAATAAAAATAAGCAGTAGGATTGTTAAAAATGCCTTCGTCTTACACCAGTTTAACCATAACTGTAAACGTGGGCGATGGCCATTCTTCTGCCACTCAGAAAATTACGTAAAATACGCAATGCCATCTATCAAATTTAATATGAAGTTCAACCGTCATTGTCATCATTATTTCTACTGTGAGTCTTTAGATGGCGTTGCGAGTATCTGAATTGCTTATGGTGTCATATTTTACTTCTCGAAAACTATGATTTCATACCGTTTGTCTTTCATATGCTTTGTGTCATTGCGATGAAACAAAGCCTAAGTAAGACAATTATCAAGTTCCAATTCCAACAATTTAAATGTATAAAAGTTATCTACATCGATTTCTAAAATTAATAATACGCACTTCACTAAAAATTTCTACAGATATATTACTCGTATATACGTAGATTTATAAAAAAAAAAATTGTAAGCATGCAAAAATATATAAAAAAATCTTATTCGCGATGACAAAATAGAACAAAAATTTCTCCTAAGAGAGCCGTATGGGATTTGAACCACCTTCACATTACATGAAAGTCTAGTTACGAAACCACTGTGCTGCGGTCTTCGATGAATATACTATAAAATAGACGTTCTTAATTGACTGGTTGGCTCCCTAACGATGATAGCGTGATGATTTTCGTTTTAGAAGTTAAATTTGCAGCTAAATGGAATAATGTAACATTATAGTACGTGATTTTACTCGTCGCTTTGATTTTATTATGTGTTTTGATTAGTTTTTACAAAATATTTAGAAGATATCGAATAGAAATGTCAATTTTATTTTGAAAAAATGGTAAAAGTTATTTTAATACAAAAAAATAAGACAAAATAATGTCAAATTTTTTAACTGTAGCTGGGAATTGAACTCGCGGCAAATGTCGTTCAATACCTACATTTTGGATTATTGCTCACCCCACATAGCAAATAGCGTGATAGTTTATAGCCTATCAGTTGCCCTGACCTATAAGGATTGTGTATGCAAAATTTGAACAGGATCGGTTCAGTAGTTTTTGCGCCAACTAATACCATCACAAAAGAATTTTACTGTTTTATTATATGTATAGATAAAGATAGAATACTTTTTATCCCGAGTGTATGTTTCCTTAGGATAATTTTCAATTAACACGTGGGTGAAGCCGCTGGGATCGGCTAGTTATATCTAAATTTAATATGTACTAAATGGTTTTGTATTTAGAACAAAAATAAATCGCGTGCAAAAATATATCTGTGATATCACTGACCTCTATACAAAGGAATACATTAGAACGGCTATCAGAAGAAATGTCTAGAAAAACTGTCATCCAAATGCCTCAGTGACACCATCTAGCTTGGAATTGTAAACACGCGAATTAAATTTGTTAAAGTTTAAATAAATTTAACTATCGCTCGGTAGGTGGCCAGGGGCCTTACCATGATATGTTAAAATGTCAGTCGTACGAGCGAAAGAGTGATGGATACACCCTCTAAAGCTTCATCCCTGAGGTGAACCACGGGTAGTGTGAAAGCGAAGCCCGGGGACCCCGGGATGAAGGCAAAGAAGGAACAGGAGTGGGTCGATAGTCAGTAAAAGTCAGACTTTATTATCTCCCGCTCCGCCCAAGAGCGGGATTTGTCTTTAGATGATTTTCCCACCTAAAAAAAAATCCCTGAGGTGAAGCAATTAATACAGTAACAAAGTCAAAAAAGTTAAATAAAACACATTGTACTTATATTTTATTTTAATTCAGAAATCAGAAACGTTTATTTCAAATAGACCAAAGTTAAATTGCACGTTCCAAAGCGTAGATCTCTATGGAAAAAAACGCTGTTGATTGAAGTGGCAATGATCTGCCCTCGGGCGGCTCCTGCCCAACCTTGGGGGTCCAGACGCCCCCTGCCGGAGGCTCTACGCGGGGATCGTTCGGTCCATGGCCCTTTATGGCGCGCCGGTGTGGGCGCCGGGGCTGCGGAAGCAGCCGGCGGCCCGGCTGAACGCGTGCCAAAGGGTCATGGCCATACGGATGGTGCGAGGATACCGGACGATTTCCCGCGAAGCGGCGAGCCTCCTTGCTGGCCAGCGACCATGGGATCTAGAGGCAACAGTCCTTGCACTCATGCACGAACGGTGCATGGAGATGCAACGCCGTGTCCTCGTGGGGGCAATCGGCGGCGGCGATCTCTCGCGCCGGGCCTTGGTTCAGGCCATGCTCCGGAGCGAGGAGGAGTGGCAGGCGGTCGCCTCCTTCTGCGAAGCCGTAATGCTAGCGAAGGAGGCGGCCGATCGCGTGAGGCAACGGTCCTTACGCTCCAACCGCCGCCGCCGGGATTCCGATCCCGATTTCCGGCCACCGTAGGCGCGGGCTTGCGGACGGCGAACAATGGGTGGCTCGCCGTCCGATCGTCCGGTAATCGGACCGAGCCCAAGTCGTCGACGGCGCGTTTTGTTCCACGCGCGCCTCAAGGAGATGTCAGCAAATCGTAGGGGCCCAGCAGGGTCGAAGCCTACTGGGGCCACGGGTAGTGTGAAAGCGGAACCCGGGGCCCTGGGACGAAGGCAACGAAGGAACAGGAGTGGGTTTTTAGTCAGTAAGAGTCTGACACTATCTCCCGCTCCGCCCAAGAGCGGGGATGTCATTAGGATGATTTTCCCACCCAATAAAAAAAAAAAGTGGCAATGATGAAAAGGTAGATATACCTGAAGAGTTTCCTATTAGTAAACATACGGGGACGTGTTATTCGATATAACAGTTTTCTGAATCATGTAATTCGAGATTGCATGGCTACGGCGTTAAGTTTTTCGTGGTATCGTGCATTCGTTGTTAAGTGTTTCAGATTAGTGAACTTACGGGAACGTGTTATTCGAGGTTATACTTTTCCGAATTATGTAACACACCCGGAAAAACCTTGTTATTATATTATACTATCGATAATGAAACTATCGATATGATGCAACCACTAGTTGGAAATTGTGAATAAAAATAATCTTTTTCTGAATCATGTAATTCGAGATTGCATGGCTACGGCGTTAAGTTTTTCGTGGTATCGTGCATTCGTTGTTAAGTGTTTCAGATTAGTGAACTTACGGGAACGTGTTATTCGAGGTTATACTTTTCCGAATTATGTAACACACCCGGAAAAACCTTGTTATTATATTATACTATCGATAATGAAACTATCGATATGATGCAACCACTAGTTGGAAATTGTGAATAAAAATAATCTTTGTTCAGACGTATTTTACTAATTAATATTTGTAGTAACACGTAATTGAAAGTAAGACATGATAAAAATAAGTATGACATGATTACATTCTACGTAAAATGTCCAATTTTGGATAAAAAAATATGATTTAAAGAACCTACACACCTGTGAAAAGATCTTCATCATCATCATTTCAGTCGAAAGACGTCCTTTGTTGGACATAGCACTGCGCCAAATGTCGCCATAATGACCGGTCCTGTGCGTCTCGCATCCATCGGATTCCCGCGACTTTCATCAGGTTATCGGTCCACCTTGTGGGAGCCCTTAAACGCTGCGTCTTCCGGTACGTGATCGCCATTCCAGAACCCATCTGTTCTTCGAGCAATGTGCCCTGTCCACTGCCACTTAAGTTTGGCGATTCTTCGGGCTATGTCTGTAACCTTGGTTCTCGGATCTGCGGATATCTTCATTTCTGACGCGATCACGCAAGGAAATTCCGAGCTATACTTTACATTGCCCTTTAAGTGACTTTAAGCCTTCTGATGAGGCCCATTGTAAGCGACCACGTTTCGGACCTATATCTCATCAAAGAAAGATATTTCACTGTTTTTTTGTATCGCCGCTTACAATATACACATTACGTAATTTTTTATAGGTTTTATACAATTCCTGAAGCAGGAATTCGAACGAAATTGATTAAATATGCAAAACTACTTCAGACTTGTCTGCAGCCATTTGGCATAGCATATTAGCTGTCAAACGTATGGAACAGCCTGTCCAGCGGTACTCGTATATATAGAACACAGTGTGTGAAATACACTGCATTCTGAATTTGAAAGCAGTCGAATATAAGCTAGTCTACGAGAAAGAAGTTTTTTTTTTTTTAAATTGATATAAACCAGTGCTTGACTGCGATCCCACCTGATGGTAAGCGGAGATGCAATCATTGATGGTCAGGTGCACTAGTTTATTAAGAGCCTATTCACTCTAGCCTTGAAGACACCTAAATTATAGTTGGACGGGAAGACCGCAGCAGGCAAATTGTTCCAGTCCTTCGATGTACGCGGTATAAACGACGGAGCGAAACGCTTAACGATAAGTACCACAGAATCTTCACTTTCCGCCTGATTAAGGTTCTAACCGGGCATGGTGTTTCGAGAGGTACCCTTTTAGGATTCGGCAGGAGGAATCGTCCGGGAGTCACCATTGTGTGGATTGTTTGGAAGACACTGGTTCTGATCACAGTACGAGGCGAGAGGGAATGGAAAGCGGTCAACTCTTTTAGCAGTAATGTGGGAATTACTGCTAAAAGACCGACCATTGACTGCTTTCCATTCCCTCTAGGAGGCTAAAATTGTGAGGGAGTGGGCACTGTCGCCGCAGGAGACACCCCGGTGGTCGGGATCCGCAGGGCAATTCCCGGACACCGTAGGCGCGAGCTATCGAACGACGAGTGATAGGTAGCTTGTCGTCCGTTAAGGACCGAGTACAAGAAAATGGTGAGTGAGTGCTCCGCGCGCGTCTAAAAGATATGCCAGGAGAAGTAAGGGGGCCCAGTAAGGCTGATACCTGCTAAGGTTGCGGGAATGTTCGAAAGAGTTACCAGTCTGTCACGCCCTCTCGCTCCAGAGCGGGAGAAGTTATTTAACGATTTCCTCTCTCAGAAAAAGTATTAATTCTACTAGAAGAAGTTTTACGCATTTTCTGCAAGATTGTAAAGTATCTATATACCTACATAGATTGTTTAAGAATGTAGAGTTGTAGAGTAGGTATTGATATAAGTTTCAGTTTAAATATTTCTTATTCCATTACGATAAATGTGCTTCCTACTGATTAGGTATCTTATCTTTGTATGTTGATGACATCTTGAAAAATAATTCGATTCAGTAAAGTGACAGATTCGTCCATATACATATTTTTGAAATTATGTAAGTAGAGTTCTGTTATTGAATCGAATTATATTTCAAGGTTTAGTCCTGCTTTACTCCACTCGTAAAATACCTACACTTCAGGAATAAAGAAAGGGGTTCGCAATAAAAATTAAACACATTATTAAAACACAAACATATTTAATTCCTTTTCTACATTATTTTAAAAACACGCTCGAAATAAAATGACTCAATAATAGGTTCCGTACTTACTTGCTACCTTAAATTCAAATTGGATTGCATGTACCGTAGGCTAAAAACTTCGTAACATATTTTAGCCTACATGAATCAATTCTATCTAGCCTCCACACCCCGGTTATCACCCATCTGTATGACTGATGTGAGGTGTGGAAGATCATTTGTAAGGTTGTCAAGCCATGAGACTTCAATTTATTAAGGACTATCTTTTGCCCACGACTTCGTCCGCGTAGAAGTCGAAAATGGTTTTATTAGGTTTTTTGAGATACGAAAATATGAAATATTATTTATAATATTCGTCGTGTGTGATAGTCTATTGAATTGTATGGCGAGTGATATTGTATCCGAAGATAAAATATTATAGTATCTTAGCCGTGTGCCACTGCGGGTGACGTAACCTACGACAAACTTATTTTTTACGTTTGGTACAGTAATCGGATCTAGAGATCGAACCGCAAAATTAAGTTTGTTTTTTATTGTATATACTTTTCCGGGATAAAAAGTACCCAGTGTGGTGCCCAGGATATTAAAGAATAATTATACCAAGTTTCATCGTAATCCAACCGGTAGTTTTTGCGTGATGCCTGAACAAACAGACAGACAGACAAAAACTTTTTTAATCTCATTTTTGGGTTCGGTGTCAGTCTAGTAACATCCTCAGGTCATTTATTTTTTTGATATTTTCAATGTACAGAATTTTCACTTCTATAGATTTATTATAAGTATAGATATAGATTTAGTCATCTTTGAGAGCGATATAAAAATTGAAGCGGCCATAAAAATTTTCGATACCATTTTTATAGTTTTGATCTTTAGCCTAAAAATAGGTCTCAGTTTCGGCGATTACCTTTTCGTAAGTGCGAAATCTCTTTCCATCTAGCATTTTTTTGGGGTCTGCTTACAGGAAAAAGTCCCTGGGGGTCAGGTCTGGAGAATACAGTGGATGAGGAAGCAATTCAAAGCCTAATGCGTTCAATTTTTGCCGTCGTTTTCATCGATGTGTGGCACGGTGCATTATCCTGATGAAACAGCACTTTTTTTAAATGGGGAAGCTTTTTCATGATTTCATCCTTCAAATGTTTCAATAACGTAATGTTATAATCGCTGTTGATTGTCTGGCCCTTTTTGATGTAATCAATGTACCTTTGTAATACCATGCGCATCCTAGAATGCTGTTGCCATAATCTTGCCAGCCGCCTGTTGAGTCTTCCATCGCTTTGGACGCGGTTCATCACATACAGTCCACTCGGCTCACTGTCAATTGGACTCTGGAGTCTAGTGATGGAGCCATATTTTATCCGTTGTCATATATTTACGAAAAATTCATGATTATTACGGTTAAATATCAATAAACATAAACTCAAGGAACTCAAGTGGCTCTCTATCCGTCTTCCCAGAAACACTCGGATTTTATATCTCCTTTTCAACATCCTACATAACCCATCTTATCCTTCCTACCTGCGGGGCCATTTCTCTTACGCTCGCCCCAGCGACGCTTCGTGCAGATCTCACCTAAGATCCCTACTTAAATCCCCTCCACATAAATCCAGCTACTACTCCTACTCATTCTTTGTCCATGCAGTAAGGTTGTGGAACTCTCTTCCGCCTAGCATTCGAGATAGCATGCAAACAATTTCACTCTTCAAATCTCAAGTAAAAGAGCACTATCTTTCCTCTCTAGTGTGTTAATTATATATGTATATACATTATGTATTTATTTTTAGTATAAGGTATATATCTATACATATAATAAAACAGTAAAATTCTTTTGTGATGGTATTAGTTGGCGCAAAAACTACTGAACCGATCCTGTTCAAATTTTGCATACACAATCCTTATAGGTCAGGGCAACTGATAGGCTATAAACTATCACGCTATTTGCTATGTGGGGTGGGCAATAATCCAAAATGTAGGTATTGAACGACATTTGCCGCGAGTTCAATTCCCAGCTACAGTTAAAAATTTTGACATTATTTTGTCTTATTTTTTTGTATTAAAATAACTTTTACCATTTTTTCAAAATAAAATTGACATTTCTATTCGATATCTTCTAAATATTTTGTAAAAACTAATCAAAACACATAATAAAATCAAAGCGACGAGTAAAATCACGTACTATAATGTTACATTATTCCATTTAGCTGCAAATTTAACTTCTAAAACGAAAATCATCACGCTATCATCGTTAGGGAGCCAACCAGTCAATTATGACGTTTATATAAGAACGTCTATTTTATTGCTTATTCATCGAAGACCGCAGCACAGTGGTTTCGTAACTAGACTTTCATGTAATGTGAAGGTGGTTCAAATCCCATACGGCTCTCTTAGGAGAAATTTTTGTTCTATTTTGTCATCGTGAATAAGATTTTTTTATATATTTTTGCATGCTTACAATTTTTTTTTTATAAATCTACGTATATAATATATCTGTAGAAATTTTTTGTGAAGTGCGTATTATTAATTTTAGAAATCGATGTAGATAACTTTTATACATTTAAATTGTTGGAATTGGAACTTGATAATTGTATTACTTAGGCTTTGTTTCATCGCAATGAAACAAAGCATATGAAAGACAAACGGTATGAAATCAAAGTTTTCGAGAAGTAAAATATGACACCATAAGCAATTCAGATACTCGCAACGCCATCTAAAGACTCAAAGTAGAAATAATGATGACAATGACGGTTGAACTTCATATTAAATTTGATAGATGGCATTGCGTATTTTACGTAATTTTCTGAGTGGCAGAAGAATGGCCATCGCCCACGTTTACAGTTATGGTTAAACTGGTGTAAGACGAAGGCATTTTTAACAATCCTACTGCTTATTTTTATTATTTTTTTCCCATTATTGTAGCAAGCTAATTGACCGTGATTATTCAAGGGATACCATCCAAAGACGATAAAAGTAAATACCTATATGTATTTAATTATTCACTTTAAAATAACACGGCCACATTTTCGGAAGGGGTTACAGGGTACCTTGCGTTGGATGGTCCCCAGGTGGACCGATGACCTGGTGAGGGTCGCGGGAATCCGATGGATGAGAGGCTCACAGGACCGGTCATTATAGCGACACTTGGGGAGGTTTATGTCCAGCAGTGGACGTCTTTCGGCTGAAATAATAATGATGATGATGGCACCTTTTTTCTTTTTTTAAGGGTGGAAATCATCCAATGACTTCTCGCGCTCTGGTTGGAGCGGGAGGACGTGTCAATCTTTTACTGACTTTTTTTTTCCGGTGGGAAAATCATCTTATGACATCCCCCGCTCTTGGGCGGGGCGGGAGATAGTGTCAGAATCTTTTACTGACTAAAACTACACCTGTGTCTATCACTACGCGCTGTTGAGGATTGGGCTCGATCCGGTCAACTACAGGACGGCTAGCTACCTATTGCTCGACGTCCGGAAGCCCGCGTCTACCGTGATTGGTAGTCGGGGTCGGAATCTCGGCTCGGCGTAAGGCCGTTCGTTCCCTAACGCGTGCGGCCTCCGCCTTCGCTAGCATTAAGGCTTTGCAGAAGGAGGCGAACGCCTGCCATTACTCCTCGCTCTGGATCAGAGCTCGGCGCGAGAGGTCACTGACGCCGATTACCTCCACGAGGACACGGCGGTGCTCCGCCCTTGCAGGGCACATCTCCACTGTGTCCTCCGGCATGATGGCACCTTGCGGATTAATAATGGTGTGTTTTATTATTTACAGTCACTGCTTCATATAAAACGGGATCGAATGTGTTTTTCTGATCACAGTTCGACAACGTATAATGTATCTCAGATTCCTTGCTGCCTTACGTCCATATCTGGACGTTACCTCTTTGCAATGAGTGGTGACCAACACTGGAACAACCCTCTAAGGGAGGCCAGTCTCAGGGATAACACTTATCGGCTGCTACATTTGTTAACCGTAATTTCATTGTTTTATGGATAAGCTCAGGACTGTTGTGGGTGTTTCGAACGGTTTCTGTTCTGGGTTCGGTTGAAAGTACCCTGATATTACCATTTTGTGAATCGCCTGGAGGACTCGGTGTAGCATGCGGTGGAGGTCTATCCATCTTGAGTGAACTGCCGTGTCCTCATAGAGGCAATCGGTGTCAGTAATTTCTCGGTTTGGCCATCAATATGCGAGTTCGATTGAACGGGGATACACGCGCACAAGTTTTCGCCGTAGTTCATTCATAAGTTGGAGACTCTTAGGTAGTTCCCACTATGGAAAAATCATTTGTCTTATATACGGGGATATCAATTAAATACACACCAAAATATCCTAGGTAAATGAACAAGTAATTCTAACGCTTAAAATGATCAAACTGCAATAATCAATGCAAGCATGCTCTCGCAAATTCTTCATAAGTACTGTTGTGGAAGAAGATAGTTGATGATTTATTTATTTATTTATTTCATCCTTTATGCACAAATGTACAGCGGCGGACTTAATGCCTGCCGGATGATGATGGTAGTTTTGGGATTCACTTAAGGCTTTTCACTATCAGTGCACGTTATCCAGCTGAAGGTCGGTGTCCCGATTATGCTCCTTCGTTTACCTCTATCAAAGCTGTCTAACTGCTTAAACTCTTCAGTGAAAAGTTATTGAGGCGAAAATTGTTATGGGAGATAACTCTTTCGATCAATCTTGCAGCCCTAGCAGACATCGGCCCTAGAGGGCCCTATCCATTTGCTGAAATCTCTTTGAGTTGCGCGTAGAATACTACGCGCCGTCGATTCAGGACTGCTTTGACCAGACGGCCGGACAGCACCACCGCAATCCCGTGTTTGCAATGGCTGGGAATTGCCTTGCGGCTTCCAACACCCGGAGCTTCCCTTGCAGCGACCGCTGAGGAGTCAGGATGTCCTATCCCTCATAGTTTCAGCCACCTTCTTTGATCGTAGTGCGTCACTGAAGGAGGCTACTGGTTGCCATTTTCTCCACCAATCGCCCCCATAAGGACAAGGCGGCGCCGGCTCTCCGACCAAGCGGGACTGACTTCCACCGTATGCTCCATCGTATTCTCCGGGTGATTCGCACAATGGTGAGACCCGAGTGTTTCTTCCCGCTGAATTCGACACAGATACCTTCCGAAACACCCACAACCGGTGAGTCCTGCACAAAAAGAGGATGCCGTGACGCCTCTGTAGACACTTCTCAAAGACAGGCATTACCGCTGCGATTTGATTGTGGCGTGCTCACTGTGGCGAGGGGTTAAAATCATACAATGTTGTTTTACCAGAACATAAACCAGAAACATACATAAACTAATGACTTTTCCCTTGGGGTAGGCAGAAATGCCAACTGCTACGACCCATACTCTTTCTATTCATTGACGTTCATACATCTGGATCTGGACGAGTACATAACATGTTTCCTGAAGGTAATTTGTGTTTTTAACCGACTTCTAAAAAAGGAGGAGGTTCTCAATTCGGATATTTTTACCTTTAACCGTTTTATGTTAAAGTACAATAAATTATTGCGATGCTTTCGGAATGAATTGCAAGCACAGAGTGATTGTACAGTTTTACGAACTTAACGCAGACGAAGTCGCGGGCAACAGCTAGTAGTATATAAGTATTTATTATTTTAATTTAAGATTTCACATTCTCTTCTTTTATTACTTCTACACACTATTGTCTACATTTCTTCCTATTTCTCCTTTCGCAGGTCTGCTGGAAGAAATTTCTTTTAGAAATAAGCAGTACCTTTGTACAATTTTTATCAGGATGTATCTTCTTTCGTATTTATGTGTGTACATAAATTATAAAATAAATAAATAAACATTGCTCCGAATTATCAACAAACTGTAGTTTTTGATCGATTGTGAGTACGCGTGGCACCCACTTTGCACTCAGCTTTCGCATGCCCAAACAATCATGCACGAAATGTCCAACACATTATTTTGATATCTTTAGAGTCTTGGCTATCTCAATCAACTTTACTTTACGATCATTCAAAATTATTTTGTGGACTGTTTTTGTGTTTTCAGCGGTAACAGCTTTTTTTGGCGTCCACTGCGTTCATCATCTTCGATGATCATTGGGTTGATTTTGCTAGTACAGAGTGAAAATAATGTTTGCCAAGCTAACCTTCGGCTGCAACAGTATTTTTTTTTTCATCATAAAGTAATGTTCAATTAATACATATAATTCTTTTCTATCCATTTTTTTAACAATAAGCTTTTGTTGTTTCACTTATAATACTATATCTCAAGAACTGATTGTCCGTCAGCCGTGAAGCTTATCCACGTATTTTTTGAAGATTGTTACTAACTGAAAATCATGGATTTTATTTTAGTGACACTACAAATGTGCCAGCCTACGAACTTTTCAGTCCACCTAATATTCCTACCACATGAAAGATTACTGATTTTGACTGACTTTACTGCTCGGTGTATCGAACAAGAAGGCCGGCCATCAGTTCTTCCTCCAAGAGGACGCCACTAAATGTCATGACTCAATAATGAATTAAATGAGCTGTCAATCGAGTGACATAAGCTTTAGTCGATTAAATACCAAGAGCTACTAGATACAAGTTAATAGCTCTGCTATCCTGTTCAAAACAGGTACTAATGCTTACAACCACAATTTTTGTTATGAAAGGAATAGAGCACGCACACAGCACAGCAGTGCGAGCCGGACTCAAGCACTGAGGATTCCGTATAAACTTACGTAAATAATTCAAGTCCCAAACGAGTTTTGAAGATTTTTCCGAATCCCAAAAAAAAGGTTTTTTTTTGTAACGTAACTACAAACTTACTGTTTTCAGATTTATTCCTATACCCGTGCTATAAGACTTTGCTTCATGCCAAATTTCAGGATTCTAGGTCAACAGGAAGTACCCTATGAATTTTAATTTCCTTGAGAGTGTCAATAATAAATATACGTTTATATATAAATATACGTTTAAACGGCCGTATATATCTTTTTCGTTAACAACGTACATCTTTGATTTTTTCACAGCCCAGGGGACCGCAGAAGTGAGTATATGGTTTTAATTTCAACTCGATACCTCCACGCGTTCCCCAGATAAAGGGTCTTGTTATCCAAACGGACAACAAAGAGATCCTATAAGGGTTCCGTGTTTTCCTTTTGAGGTAAGAAACCCTAAAAAAACGAAATCTATTCAAATAATAAGATAAACATACCAGATTCAGTTATTTTTTCAGATCATAAATTAGTTTTAATTTAAATGTCTTATTCAAATTTCACTTACTAACATTGAAAACCTTTACTGAGTAGCAAATTATATTATTAAATAATTAAATTATTATGCAATAAAAGAATATTTGAAATCATAAAATTCAAACAATTCATCATAATTATCTACTACTCTAATTATTTATGTACATTATCTGAATGATAACCGGAGGGCTTAGCCAAGTTGATCTACAGAAAACTTCAAATGTATGGGAATGACATCATCTCAACGTTAAGTCACGTGGGCAGAACAAAAGAATCGGAGGCGTTACTGACTGTAGAAAGAGATTCAAAACGAAACGGTCGTAACTTGGCTAGGCCTGCAGGGCTGCATTTTATCTACAGGCTTTGTGACGGCCGGGTTTGCGTGTCATAGGAATGTTTTAAATAACATACATTTCATTTGAAACCACTTTCATTACCGAATATTCGCCATTTCATTGGCGATAAGGGCTTTGGAATATTTAACTACCAACTTTTGAAATTGACTATCATAGCCGTGGCGTTACTAAGGGGCTAGGTGGGGTAGTGCCCCGGGGCCTCCAAGCTCAGGGGTCCCCCAAAACCTGG
Source organism: Mythimna vitellina (assembly GCA_949316375.1). Taxonomy (NCBI): domain Eukaryota; kingdom Metazoa; phylum Arthropoda; class Insecta; order Lepidoptera; family Noctuidae; genus Mythimna; species Mythimna vitellina. The sequence continues at coordinate 5,244,917 of OX438703.1, read as the reverse complement.
TTATCAAACCGCTTAAAATAGGCTGCAACGCTACGTTAATGAGGTAACTCAATTAAAAAAATACAGAGTAATTCCTGACAAGTGTTCACTTCTATTCGTTTGTGACCTATGAAATTGACGTTTTTAAAACGGGTTGCTTTGAAGTGTTATATCTTTAGATTTACTTGGAATTATAAGTTCAAGTAAACTTTGTATTAAAGGTACGTTATTCTCTTTTCAAAATTAGGCAAACTCGCATTATTTTGTAATATCAGTTCTACTGTGGAAATAATGTGTCTCAAGCGGTGTGCAATATTGATGATGAATACGGACTTAAAAATGCTAATGAATGAGATGCTTATTTTTGTTTGGATCACTTTCACGTGGGAAATTTTATCTCACGAATAACTTTTCTTCTCGGCTACAAAATAAAATTTCTAAAACGAAAGCTATTAAACCAAGAACACAGAGTTCTTTTGTTAGAAGAAAGTCGTAGGTATCGGATGATTGAGCTGATTTTCGTCCAATTATCGAGTTGCCAGCTTTGTGCTGTGAAATAAATATCTTGAAGTGCCCTTACATTACTGTATCGTATTTGTTTCTATTGCTTATATAGTTTCCTTTAGGTTAACATCACATGACAATATATGCGTTGTTATTCCCTGCCGGTAAGAATCAAAGACCGCTGCAACGCTCCTTAAGAGTAAAAAATGAATTAGCAATGCCGAGTTCAAAACTAGCTATGTTTCACTCAGGACCTCTTGCAATGTGCATAAAAGTATATAATAAATTACCAAATGAGATTAAAGACATTGAATTTGAAAATAAATTTATAAACGCACTTAAAATGCATCTAATACAGAAGTCTTATTAGAGCCTAAATTAATTTTTTAAGAAATTAACATTCTGTAATATCAATATTTTAGATTATTTGAAGATTGACGCAATGTAATAATGTAGAAATTTAATAAAGATATCCAATAATAAATTAATTAATAATGAAATGATGACAGTAATAATGTAATAATATATCTTTAAATAACTTTATATAATAATGCATGCAATAATAATTTAATTTAATTTATAATTAAGAAACATAATGTTGCGGTGCCCTATCATCACCCTCAGCTTCTTCAGCGACCTTGGCTAAGCACACTGCACCTTTGGCCAGTCACATGAAGAGCTATGAAGAACCTCTCCTGGTCGACGCCGGCAGTCAAGCCCTACGTTGCACAGCACCGCTCCGACTCACTGGAGCCAGCAGCACTACTCCGACCCACTCGAGCCTGCATCATCCCTACTCACTGGAACATCATCACCCCGACTCACTGGGACATTATCCCGAGTCACTGGGAAACCACCACCCCGACTCACTGGGGCATCACCGCAGACAATTCCGATTCACCGTGAACTTTGCGGCATTTGGTTCCGACCCACTGTAACCGACCTACCACTGGCCTGGCACGCATCAAGAAGCATCAAGAATCGATCTCCGATCTCCGGAGGGAGTGATGTAGTGACATCTATGCAGTCACTTAAGAACTAACCCTGCATCGCGCAATTAAAGTTCTCAGCCCGAAATTATTTATCGGGCAGTTGCACACCAGACATTACACCCGACTGGTCGGAGGATCCTCCCTTGTCAACGGAGGTTTGCGGGACTTTACACTCTGTTCCGCCTACCTCTAAAAGTTCATCAGCGTTAATAGAATCGAAAGACATTTGACAGCAATCAAGAACTTCTGGAGAGTCTAAATGTTAGCTTTTAATAGAATTAGTCAATAAAGAATTTTCAGAAATGATTATTTCGCTATCAGATACATTATACGTACACAAGCAATGAACTACTTTCATCCTGGATGGTAAATTAACCTGATAAAAGTGTTTCTCTTTCAGTTCTCTAAGAGAGACACGAAAAATTGCGTTTAAAAGATTGTTCAGATTTTGCTGGTATAACACATCAGGTTTATTATTGTGGAAACTATTTTTTTTAATTTTACTTTATTGGGGGTATTGGTAATTAAAAGATCAGGAATTTCAGTAAACGAGTGCCCTAGAAGAGTAGGGTATTCACCCTGCAGTACGTGATATTCCACTAGATATATGTCTACCACTTTCTTAATACCATGCATTTCGACATCAGCCGTTATTACACCTAAAGGAATTTTCAAATTTGCACCTACACTCTCAATATAGGAAGATTAGAAGGGCACTTAATGTTTGCAAGTTCGTTTGCTTTGCTTTTTGTACCTAATGAGGATACATTAGCTTCCTAAATCTTTGTGGCATTTTATTCATTTACCGTTTTTAATAACAAAAGTATATTTATCAATAGACCTATCATTTGCGTTCGACTTGAAAACTTGTTTTTCATTTTTATCTTTTAATTCAATTTCGTTTTTCGGTGAGTCAGATTTAGGTTTATTTTTATAATAACTAGAACTTGGACTTTGGACCTAATCTGATTTTATCGCACCTAAAACTGGAGTGACCAACTTCGTTACCGTTAAAACATCGTATATTCATAGTACTAGATTTCAAGTTTTTGGCTCGTGACGTGGCAGTAATAGAAGCTTTGCAATCATTCTTATTTCTGGCATTAGCTTCGTATGCTCCTTTACTTTGACCTACTTTTGCCATTCGAAAATATTTTAATACATAGTTTCTTTGTTTCTTTAGTTTGTAAATTGAGATACTAATGCACCTACACTTATGGCACGATCACAAAACACACAATCACACGACATACAGCACACAATCAACTGCTTGTTTACCGTGAATGTTCTATTTAAGTAATTAAGTTTCACGTAATAATAGTGTTCCAAAGATTCTCCGTATTTAATACATTTAGCTAACATATCCGTCAGGAGTTAAGTGAAGGACTCGGTTTCTTTAAGCCCTGGTACCGAATTTTTGCTACCCGCCAAAAATTTTAGAAGATTATTTCCTTTTCAGACCAGCCGAATATTTCGGCACACTTTTGAGGGTATGCGGAACAGAGAGTAAAGTCCCGCAAACCTCCGTTGAAAAGGGAGGATCCTCTGACCAGACGGGTGTTACGTCTGGTGGGCAGCTGCCCGATAAATGATTTCGGGCTGTTCTATATGTTCTAATCGCGCGGAGAACTTTGATTGCGCGCGGGATTAGTTATTATGTGACGCCATAGATGTCGCTACATCATTCTCCTCCGGAGATCGGAGATAGATGGTTCTTGATGCTTCTTGATGCGTGCCAATGCCAGTGGTAGGTTGGTTCCAGTGGGTCGGAACCGAATGCCGCATAGTTTTCGGTGAGTCGAAACTGTCTGCGTTGATGCCCCAGTGAGTCGGGGTGGTGCTATCCTAGTGAGTCGGGATGATGCCCCAGTTAGTCGGGGTGATGATGTCCCAGTGAGTCGGGATGTTGCTGCAGGCTCCAGTGAGTCGGAGTAGTGTTGCTGGCTCCAGTGAGTCGGAGCGGTGCTGTGCGACGTAGAGGCTTGATTGCTGGCGACAACCAGGAGAGGTTTTTCGTGGCTCTCCATGTGAGTGGCCGAAGGTGCAGTGTGCTTCGCCAAGGTCGCTGGTGAGGCTGAGGGTGATGAACAAGTATGATCAGGTAGGCATGCTGGTGGTCAGAATACCCATTAAAGTCGTGGGTGCTGGCTGTATGGCTCGCTGCTTGAAAGTTTGAGGAAGTGATGATGATGTCATGAAGTAGTAGCTGCACGAAGGCTGCGCTGACGTTCATTGTCGAGCATCACCAGTTTGGAGGTAGGCGGAACAGAGAGTAAAGTCCCGCAAACCTCTTTTGAAAAGGGAGGATCCTCCGTCCAGACGGGTGTTACGTCTGGTGGGCAGCTGCCCGATAGATGATTTCGGGCTGTTCTATATGTTCTAATCGCGCGGAGAACTTTGATTGCGCGATGCAGGATTAGTTCTTATGTGATGCCATAGATGTCGCTACACACTCTTTTACTTTAGTAATTCAAACTAACGTAGTCTTTTCTTTACTTAGGTCAAATTCCGGTACGACATTAATATTAAATGACAGCTTAGGCTTCTCTGAACTCTTTATGCTATTTAAAATTAATAAAAACCTATGTGCTATAACATTTCGTTTAGATTCCCTTATTTAACTCTCGCTGCCTGTCGTCCACCTGGAAATACCTCTCCTTATCCGTTCTCTTCTACTATATTTTTTTGTCCTCTCGCGACTTCCATCAACACGCGATGAACTGTCCGATTCCATGATTATTTATCCGCCTTTTCCGTTTCTAAGACGAACGCCGGCTGTGTCTGGTCTTCAGTCCTTGTTACCCGTTAACCGATTCCAGGGTCTTCGTTCCGATTGTTCATATTTCCTCCTTGGTTAGACGGCCAATAGGGTAGAGACCCTGGGCAGGAGGAACCTAGGAGTTACGCCCTCGAACTTGGGCTCACTTCTGCCCTCAACCCTGGGCTCGCTTCTGCCCTCAAATCTACTAACTAACCTATTTTTTTAATAGATAATTATTTTTATTTACAATTTTTATAAGAATCTCATGCCTTATTGTCTGACAGGTTTTAAGCAAGGGTGAGCGCGGCCTAAGAAATATTATCTGTTTAAATAAAAATCAATGCCACTTTTCGTTGTAATTTTATAACTCAAGAATGTCCCAACCAAATGTTTAGGCTTTGTTCGGACTATTTAGTAGATGGTTTATGTGAAGTTTGCACAAAATCGGTCGAGCGGTTCTTCATTTATCACATTATTAGGCGTTACGAAGTTCGCCGAGTCAGCTAGTATTTTATAAACATGTCTTCAAAGTAAGACAAGCTTTTCACTTTAGATATTGAAATAAGCTGCTGGCATAAGAATAAAGACGAAGGGCGCCTTACGGTTCCTGATAAATCTATACATACTGATATTATAAAGGTGAAGAGTTTGTGTGTCGTCTCAAAAACTACTGGTTTGAATTGAAAAAAATATTTTAGTGTTGGATAGCATGTTTATTATACTATATAAAATCACGCTACGACCCACGGGAGCGGAGCAGTAACCAAAGACGCTTGGTATCTAGCTAGTATTATTTTGGGTTCAAAACAAAAGAATTTGCGACCAGACTTAGTATCATTCTTCTATCTGTTCTATTTTATAAGTATTTTCTTCGTATTGATATGTTTGCTCTTTCTTCCCATAACTTCAAATATAATCTATTAAAAACTCTAAGTCAGTAAGTAATCATTTTAGTTACTTCAATATCAATTGTTATGTATAATAACATATTTTTTTTAAAATTTTCACATTTTCCTTTTTTATACATATCCATAAAAGCAGCTTAAAATAATGTTTAATTATCTTTATTTATTAACTGTTGTAGTAGTGTATGTTTTAGGTTTAAATCGCATGCAAATTTTTGTTATTGTGTATTTCGTGGAAAACGTTGTTGGTTACACGTTTAACCATTTTGTTTTGTATTTAATTTTTCTATAGATTGTAATGTGTCACTGTTTGATTTCCCATAATAAATAAATCTGTAGAAGTTTTTAGTTGTGCGCGCATCACGTAAAATGTATGAAATCGATGTAGATAACCTTTATACATTAAAATTGTGTGTAACTATATTACTTAGGCTTTGTTTCATCGCAAACGGTTGACTATATCGAAAGATATACTACATTTATTGACAGTTAGGCGGTACGAAATTCGCCGGATCAGCTAGTCGTACATAAATTGGTTTCTACAACTTACATTATTGTAAAAAATTTATTAGGCATCCAAAATCAGGTACTAATCAAGTGTAAAAGGCTGGTAATAAACATGATAACATGTTAACAAAATATACCGCAAATGTTTTTAACTGTCACAATTTTTAATCTTTTTTTATCGTTAATTACATTTATCGCTTATATTTACAATCTAATAACGTGAGTAGATACCGGTTGAACCGACAGCGGATATAGTCTCCCTGTGTGTCATCATCATCACTCGTGTTAAGGCGCATGCACGTTAAGGCCCATTTAGACGGAGATAGTTTCTCGTATCACAGATACGATTGACGAATGAATATAAAAATTTTCTTCGTCTAAACATTCACACCTATCGCTTTTCCACTTTAGAAATAATTGCTTCGCATTGCAATATTGATTATGACCGTGTAAACAGAATTCCAGAGTTTCGAGCTAGTTACTATTGTTATGAGTGCAGAGCGCCAGGATGTTTTAATTATGTCTGTGCTCCAATAATGTGTAGTGAAAGCGCTGTATGTTACCATTGTCAAAGACGAATATTATTTAAACAAAAACTGAAAAAGACGTTTGGTTCAAAAATGAGTAGCATATGGTAAGAAACAATTTTGGAGCATCTAACACGTTGTGCCTTGCATTACAAATTGGAAGATGAAGACATTTAAAAATCCTTAAGGCTACGAAAACTCAAGTAAATTATCACAAACCTTTAGTAATGACCTACTAAACTTGAATGGCAAGGCGGTATGTACGAAAATCGTATGAAGTTAAAAAAATGTCATACGAGATCGTGTTTATACAAGTCGAGATTCTTGTAAGTAAGAAACTTCTTACTATAATTTTGCTGTGTAAACAGACGCAGGACATTATTGCATTGCGATAAGTGACTTGCGAATCTCCTTTGACATAATCGTAGGTTTTTTTTTTTATTGGGTGGGAAAATCATCTTATGACAAAATCCGCTCTTGGGCGGAGCGCGAGATAGTGTCAGACTTTTACTGACTAAAAACCCACTCCTGTTCCTTCGTTGCCTTCGTCCTAGGGCCCCGGGTTTCGCTTTCACACTACCCGTGGCCCCAGTAGGCTTCGACCCTGCTGGGCCCCTACGATTTGCTGACATCTCTTTGAGGCGCGCGTGGAACAGTACGCGCCGTCGACGACTTGGGCTCGGTCCGATTACCGGACGATCGGACGGCGAGCCACCCATTGCTCGCCGTCCGCAAGCCCGCGCCTACGGTGGCCGGAAATTGGGATCGGAATCCCGGCGGCGGCGGTTGGAGCGTAAGGACCGTTGCCTTACGCGAGCGGCCGCCTCCTTCGCTAGCATTACGGCTTCGCAGAAGGAGGCGACCGCCTGCCACTCCTCCTCGCTCCGGAGCATGGCCTGAACCAAGGCCCAGCGCGAGAGATCGCCGCCGCCGATTGCCCCCACGAGGCCACGGCGTTGCTCTGCCCAAGCGGGACACACCTCCACCGTGTGCTCTATCGTGTCCTCCGGGCGGTCCATACAGTAGCGACACCCGGGCATCGTTTCCGCACGAATCCGGTGCAGGAACCTCCCGAACTTACCGTGTCCGGTGAGAACACGCGTCATGCGGAAGGTGAGGACGCCGTGAGGTCTTTCCAACCACGCCTCAAAGAGGGGACTTACCGCCATAATTGTGGCGTGCCCAGCACTGGGTCGCGACAGTCGCTGTCGCCATTTCTCCATGAGAACTCGCCGGAGCTCTGTCCGCCATGCTGCGACTTGTCGCGGCAGCGGAGTTTCGCCCCGGCGTTGCATCTCCATGCGCAGATCGTGCATGAGTGCAAGGACTGTTGCCTCCAGCTCCCATGGTGACTGGCCAGCAAGGGGGCTCGCCGCTTTGCGGGAAATCGTCCGGTATCCTCGCACCATCCGTATGGCCATGACCCTCTGGCACGCGTTCAGCCGGGCTGCCGGCTGCTTCCGCAGCGCCGGCGCCCACACCGGTGCGCCATAAAGGGCCAAGGACCGAACGATCCCCGCGTAGAGCCTCCGGCAGGTGGTGTCTGGACCCCCATGGTTGGGCAGGAGCCGCCCGTGGGCAGCCCCAGCCCGATTTAGTTTGGGAGCCAGACGTCGGAAGTGCTCCTCGAAATCCCATCGGCTGTCGTGAACGAGTCCCAGGTACTTCATCGTTGACCCGACGCCGATGTGGACTCCTCCTACCGTTAGCTGGGAACCCGGTGGTGGCGCGTTCCGAGGGCCGTGAAAGCACATGGCCTCGGACTTGTGCAATGCCATCTCGAGTCCCAGCTCCTGGATCCTGCCAACGACTGTCGCAACCCCACATAATCGTAGGTAAGAATTTAGTTCTTACTTGTAGGTAAAAAATCGGATTTATTATGGTGATCATTGCATTCAATAGCAGTGTACGATTTCTCGAACTGAAACGTGCGAGAAACTTTCTCCGTCTAAGTAATCCTTTATACTGTGTGTCTTCGATATAACTCACTTTTGTAGATGCATAAAAAAATTAGAAATATATTTATGCGTTAGTTTACAAAATTACAAACTGAAGACATAGGGAAGCTACTTTTTGAAAATAGCATAGACGTTTAAACGATTAATTTAACAAAATATTAGACGAAAAATCAACAAGGTTCGTACTCAACTTCTGAGTTGCGTTTTCATGAAAGTTAGTAGAGATCGCTTTAATGGGTGCCAGAGCCACTAAAAACTACATTTGAATAGTAATGTTATGATAGAAAAGTAATTTTTCCATGTCTCCAGTTGTTAATTTTGTAAATTAACACGTATATATTAAATATATGTTTCTTAATTTTTTATGCATTTACAAAAGTGTTTTTTTTAGAACATTGTAGCTACGGATTAAAATATTTGACCTTGCGATCAAGGATCCTGATCATTTCAAAGGTTTCATAGTCTCGCAGTTTAGTAGATGTTTGATAGTTCTAAAATCTGATGATCAACTTAGGCACCCATCTTTATACTCATTGTCGTGTTTTCCAGTAACTACTGATTTGCAATTTTTTCATATCGAACTTTTCCTGTTTTATTGTCACTTTAACAAAATGATGTACCAACATTTCTTAAATATTAACTAACTAGGATTACTTAGCTAAGGCATTGCGCAGCAGTATTCCTCCATATTGCTGTCATTTAAGTGATACTACTACATTAGACCGAAGCGAACGTGGCCCATGGCTGATTTGTACGTTGTTTGTCGTGGCGCGTGGCGTCATGTTGCGTGGATCTGTAGCGATATCTATGGCGTCACATAAGAACTAATCCTGCATCGCGCAATCAAAGTTCTCCGCGCGATTAGAACATATAGAACAGCCCGAATCATCTGTCGGGCAGCTGCCCACCAGACATAACACCCGTCTGGTCGGAGGATCCTCCCTTTTCAACGGAGGTTTGCGGGACTTTACATTCTGTTACCTCTAAACTGGTGACCCTCGGCATAGAACGTCAGCGCAGCCTTCGTGCAGCCACTACTTCGTGACGTCATCATCAGTTCCTCAAGCTTAAGCAGCAGTAGCAAAAAATGCAGCATCTAATGTAGCTCTACCTGTCTTGTAGCCATATAAAATATATGGAAACCGACGCGCCTAGATCGGTGTACGTGGCCCACGTGTGCCCAATATAGTTCTACCTTTAGCACGCTGGAAACGTACCCAAAAAACTGGCAGCATTCTTTGAACTCTTTGCCATCTGTTCGGCGAGCATAGTGCCCTGTCCTCTGCCACATTCTTCGGGTTATGACGGCAATCTTGGTTCTTTTGCGGATATCTTCATTTCTGATGCGATGACGCAATGAAACTCCAAAAATGAAACTTCACTTTGGTTTCAATCCTTGCTTTACTTTGGTTCAATTTGAAGAGAGAATTACTCGTATAAACAGAACGTTATCTACCTATTGTGTCCATGACACATAATAATATTATCTTTGGCATGCCAAACCTAAATCGTAATGCGACGGTATTAGTTATAGGTACATAACACTGGCGAAGTACGCTTGCTTAGCAGCTCGACTGTGCACGCTCTGTGCCACGTGCTTAGCGATTAATCAGACCCTAACGTCAGAGCATAACAACAGACAGCATTAGTCCAAACATCATCAGTGGCACGGTCGGATCAGTTGTGGAGCTATTGGCTGCTGCAGTGCAAATATTTGTATGATAGTTGTTCCAGGTCTAGTTGCCTTGTGTATGTGAGTTCACATGTTTGTGAACGCACATACTAAATATTTCAAAAATCATGTTTAGCCAAAATTTTATATAGTCTTTTGTGTTGGGGCGGCTGCTGTAGGTGTAGAAAACCTCAAACGGCGCATACTTATCGGGAGTTGTATGTTTGATTGAGCCGTTGGAGTTAAAACACTAAGCTCGCGGGGTTCGAGTGCTCATCGAGTAGTTCGGAATATCAGCCAACAGCTGGTCGACTCTTCACGTGAGCAGAGGACTGCCCCCTAGCCAAGTTACGATCGTTTCGTTTGCGTCGAACGCCTCGAGAAGGCCACGCCTCCGATTCCTTTGTTTTGACTGAGTGTTGAGATGACGTCAGATGTTAACCAAAGTTAACAACACATTATCGTTCGGCATGGCAATGCTGCCAGTATTCTGAGCACTTTTCCATTTACAGAAAATGAGCCGTATGAGTTCTTTCATTTGTACATATATTTATATCATTACTTTCGGTTTGTATACATGTCTATTAAGTTACCTGTGATATTTTATAAGTTTAGTTGTTGTTGTTTCACACATGTGTGATTGTGTGTAGTAGTATAATTCGGTTTTACAATTACCAGTGCCGTATCAAGTTTCATTTTATTGTGTGATACTATCAGTCGGTCATGTGCAGAGAATGAATTATGACTGATTTTATTTTGATTGGATATCATCCATGTAGTTAGTTACATTTTTATTATACACTAGCTGTTTTGAGATCGTGGGTCCTATTAAGTGTCGTAGGTCACCGCGTGGTGGCGGGTAAACCATCAGCAAAAGCATTCCCAATGAGTGTGCACGTGGATTGAGGGCCCATTTATTAAATCCTCGCGAAACGAAACAAGATTTGTAGGGATTTAGTTAAAAATTAGTAAAACTTAAAGCAATGACTCATAAATTTCTTGAACGTAGATTAAAACTGTTATGATTAAATAACCCAAGATTTTCGACTTTATTGACTAGACTTAACTTCTAAGGTTAAGGCAAAGTAAATTAAATATAATTTTGAAGAAAGACCATTATGTTCATTATAGTCACTCTTTAAAATGATATTATAATGTTCATCGTATCTATACATTTTGTAAAGCGCAGATTAAAATTCATATATTTGCAGATAAAAGCATTAGATATGTATATCTACAGTAATCTTGTATGTTTTTTATATTTCTGTCCAAGTCATTCTTCTATTACTGTCATTGATATTGTGAAATTTATTAAACTGCCCCGTTAGTCCTGCTTCTATAACAAATTGTATCGTGTTTTCCAGGGACATTCCCGGTGGTGTCTAATGATTTAGAATGAGATCTGTAGAGCGAAAATAATAATTTCTCCTATACAAAATTGAAAATCGTAGTTGAGTACATTTAGAGGAAGTTCGAAATTGGTTCCAGTGACTGAAAAGTTAAAAAGGAATCGGTATAGTCATGTGAAGAGGAGGGATGAAATGTATATTGTTACAAAAAGAGGGAGGTCAAAGTAAAAATGGATGGATTGTATGAGGAGTGATATAAACGAAAAGAGTATGTGAAAGGGGTAGTGTGATAGTTGACAAGATAGAATGGAAGAAAATAAGGCGTGCAGTGCTGACCCCAAGTAACATGATTTAAGGAATTGAAGATTACGATGAATGTGTTCGAAAACAATATAACAACTAACAACAATATAACAAGAAGAATCGATGTTGTATTCATAAAGTATCGGTTTAGTTCCTGTGATATTTATAAAACTAGGCTGTCAGGCAAAAGTTAATAAAACTACAAACTCATATTACTTACATAATTATATTAATAAATTATTTTATAAATATACAAATAATGTAAACTCACGTAAAAATAAATTACAAGTTTTTTTAAAATAGTAGGTACTTGAGCCTAAAATTATGTTCAATGATTGTTTATTATTTACCATACTAATTGTAATATAGTGCTTACAACTATCAGAATAATACTGCTCTTGAATAAAAATGCTGAACTGGGTTCTAAACATTCTCCTTCGTGTGAGATTAGTTTGAAGTATGGTTCATGGAGCTCTTGCCGTTTCTTAACCATGTCTGCGATGGCTACCTTGCCAGCATCCGACATAGTCCTTCCGCGACTCAATTGCCAGACACCAACTGAAAAAAAAGAGGATAAAGATTCATATAAATAGGTTGTATTAGGAAGCTGACCTGTCAGACAACTATCCAAACTTAATTCATACAGAAAACTCGAAGGAAAAAAAGCTTTCATTACTATCCAATTATCCCAATTTTCTGAGCAACGATGTATTTAGATGTTTTGTGTCCTTGCAATTTTGTCGGCCACCCTAGCCAAGTTACGATCGTTTCGTTGGCGTCGAACCCTCGAGTAGGCTACGCCTCCGATTCCTTTGTTCTGATGTCATCTCAATGCTCAATCACGTGGTTAGAACAAAAAAATCAGAAGCGTGGCCTACTCGAGGCGTTCGACGCAAACGAAACGATCGTAACTTGGCTAGGAGGGCTGAACTCGTTCTATCCATTCGATTGATGCGTTTATCCAATGTTCTGCACTTCATTGAAGTTCGAGATTCAGTTCATTAATTTAAGTTTTTAACTAGTACCGGCAGTAAAATGAAATGGGCGTTACTGGAGACGACTAATAACTTTAATTAGATTATATATGTCTATGAATATGGACCAAGACCAAATTTAATGGACCATATAGCTTAGCACTGCTGGAAACGGGTTCTATATTATTTATGTAAAAGGATACGTGTTATAGATGGTTGCCAGCGGTTTAGCTATGTGCAGAGCAGAGTTCCTACAGGAAGCGCGCCTTTATAGCTATACACCGCATAGCTCAAGCGGCTCATCTTCCTCGCACAGCTATCGCGTTGTGGCATCTTCATAGCACATCTTCCTCACCTCGCTACATAGCTTAGCATCAGTAGAAATAGTCAAACAATTTCTTAGCTTAGCTTTTAACCGCTGGTCCCAGTTGTCATGTGTAGATCTTTGACAGTCGTTACAGGCAGTCCGACGCTACAAAGTCTGTCCAAGGAGTATCGGTTTGCCCAGTTACTGGGTTGTGGAGGTCTGATAGGCAATCGCTTGATGTAAACTATGGGTATACAGCCGCATCTGGTTAGACTGGAAGTCAACCCCAAGATAGTTGGGAAAAGGCTAGGGAGCAGATGATGAATATGCTCATTATCGTCAACCTAACGTTTTCTCATTTCAACGAAATCTGTGATGTAAACAGAAATAAGGATGAAGTAAATACCTTGTCTTTGACTGCTATTAATATTAATGCAACTATAAGCTAGTGCGAATCCATCGTAGTCAGTTGCTAAAATGTAGATCGTTGTCTCCGTCCCTTCTCCGTCTAGAAAAATAAATTTGGTATAGAATACATTAGTATAGACAGACATTAAAACCCAGTTTTATAACAGAAATTATTGTTAAATGAATTTGACAAATTGTCAACCGTTTACTAGCTGCTGTGTTTCGATTAATTCTTAATATTTAATTGCTATCGTGGTTGATTTATGATTTTTTTTTTACGAGTCGGTAATTTTTGTTCAGTTAGAGGGGAAAAGATATTCTATATATGGAAACCAGTGAGCCGCTCCGGCTTTGCATGGATCTAAATTATAGGCCTTCCTCGGTTTTTGAAAGTAGAAAGAAAGAAAACATGTTTATTCTGCCTGTTTTACATTAGGCATTACCTTGACTCCTGTTACACCATAGACAGAACAGAACACAGTAGTCTAGGTTGTCTATTGCACATCCGTTCCGATAACGACTGACAGTGACAACAAAACAAAATAAAATTTGAAGAAAAAGCATAGACATAATGATTGCTTTGCGTTTATATTAGTGAAAACCACAATTAGTGATAGCGTGACGGGTGATAGAATAGAATGGAAGAGAAAACGTGCGGCGCCGACCCCAAATAACATAGAACAAGGCAGAAAGATGATGATTAGTAAAAACCGCATCAAAATGCGTTTCGTTTAGGATGAGTTAGCAAATATAAACAGACAGACGCGAAAACTCTATTTCATACCGCATAATGATGAGTTTTATGAAAATAGGCTATAGAACATTTTTTAAGACAGTTATTATGATAAGGCATGATCTCATAGTTTTAAAATAAATTATAGACATTAAATGCAATTATTTCTAAGCTTTTTGTTACCTATATAATACACTTCTGGACACATCTATTGGCCCACCTTGTATTTTCAGTTTCGTTTGGTCCTAGCTAAAATGTTATATTAGGTCGAGCAAAAAGTTTTTATGCAGTTTTGAACCTGGCACATTCACAATTTCATTCAATAGTCTTTTTTTGAATTTCGAACACAGAATTTAAAGAAACAAAAGACAATTTGGAGCCTGTTTGTTGATATCAAACAATCGAATACTAAGAAAACTTGGTTTTATTGGTTTACTTGGATTTAATTCTTGAAAAAGTGATTGATATCTTTGGTTTTGCAACAAACATTACTTATTCTTAACATTAAGGTGAGGTTCTATCAATAATCTATGGATACTTCACCTGAAGTCGCCGCCCAAGCTGTGGCACTTATTCAGGCCGGACACAGCCAAAGAAACGTGAGTGCTCAACTTAATTTAAGTCGATCTGCGGTCCGAAATGTTTATCGGAGGTACCTAGAGACTGGCAGCTTTGTTCGTCGCCAAGGAAGGCCACGATCTCGGGTCACAACTGAAAGGCAGGATCGATTCATCGTGACGACCGGCTTGAGAAATCGTCACCTTACCTCCATTGAGATACAAAACCAACTTCGCGACTTCCACGGAGTATCTCTGTGCGCTCGAACTGTTCGGAGAAGGTTAAAAGAACGCGATATGGTACCACACAAGCCAGCTAATGGGCCCAAACTAACGCGAGCCCACCGAACAGCGCGCCTTCATTTCGCACGCAGTCATTTAAATTGGACACAGCAAGATTGGAGCCGTGTACTCTTTTCTGATGAGTCTAAAATTGTGTTACATGGCAATGATGGAAGGCAGGTCTACCGACGTAAGGGAGAGCGTTTCGCACAATGCTGCTTTGAAGAGAGGGTTGCTTATGGCGATGGCTCATGGACTGTGTGGGGCGGTATATCCGCGAGCGGCAAAACTCAACTGGAGGTTGTTACAGGACCACGGCTGCCAACATTAAATGCTGAAAGGTACATTCGTGAGTGCTTAGAACCTCACGTGATACCATACGCGGACTATGTGGGCCCAAATTTCCTTTTTATGCATGATAATGCAAGAGCCCATGCGGCCGGCATCGTCAGGGAATATCTTCGGGATGTGAACATCACAGTTATGGACTGGCCAGCCAGAAGCCCAGACATGAACCCCATTGAGCACATGTGGGACGAGCTAAAAAGACGTGTTAGGGCTCGTCAGCCAGTTGCCCAGACGATGCAGGAGTTAAAAACTGCCATAGAAGAGGAATGGGAGAAGATCCCTCAAAATTTCATAGAGCGGTTGATAAACTCCATGCCTAATCGTATGAGAGCTGTGGTAGATGCCCATGGAGGCAACACGCGTTATTAAATTAAACCTTTATTTCATAAAACAAGTTTTTTATTCAAAAATCAATTGACTTTAACAAGGCGCATATCCGACTTGTTAGGCGTAGCTCCATGTCGTATAGTATTCTGAATTCAAATTTAAAACAATACGATCGAAAAAGATGGTAAAATGTATCAGGTTTAAAACTGCATCAACAGTTTTTGTTCAATCTAGCAATCATATTTCGGTAGGGGCCATCGAAACCTAAACTCTAAGGTGGGCTAATAGATGTGTCCAGAAGTGTATATTCTATAATAGTATTTAGTAATGTATAAAACCTCGTAAGCTTGTACTTTAATAATTTAGCTAGTACTATTTTTGCAATGTTTCTTATAAGAAACATACTGCATTATTATTTCGTCATGTTATTAAGCGCATTACCTACTAATAATTTGTAACTCATAAAAACTTGTACGCTTCCTGCGGGACAGGCCTCGCCTAGTGCAGGAAGTCTTCGGAAACCATCCTATGTTAATAAATAATTAAAACAAAATACTGTAGAACTACCCACTCCCTGTAACCTAATTTTTTCTTAATAAATTATTATTATTATTCGAAGAATAACCAAACTTAATTGGCAGTGTGTAGGACATATTGCTCGCAAAACAGATGGTCGTTAGGGCCGAAAATTTCTGGAGTGGTGATCGTGTACTGGAAGACGCAGTGTTGGAAGGCGTCCCACAAAGTGGACCGATGACCTGGTGAGAGTCGCGGGAATCCGATGGATGCGAGACGCACAGTAGCATTCGTTGTGACTTCACTTGAGGGAGGCCTATGTCCAATAGTGGACATAATTCGTCCGAAATGGTAATGATGGAACTATCTGTTTAATGTATGATATTTACCTTCAGAATCTTCCATAACTAGAGTGAAAATTCCGCTGCCATCACTTGAATTGAGTTTGCCTGAACCTTCTGTAGTCAATAAAACTTCATTAACGACTTCGAAGGAAAGTACTTTAATGTTTCTCGTTTCTTCGTTAAATGTTAGTCTAGTACCGACACATGAACTGTCTCCAACTGCATCGTATCTTTTGATCTGATACCAGGAATTGTTCGCGAACTGTAAAAAACAGGTTTACTCGAATGAGCGAAACTACATATATAACCCCACAACTGTTTTCCGGGCAGAGGTGTTTATGCAAAGGTGAACCCACATTTTGCTCTTTATTTTAGGGGCGAGCATACAGCTTTCAACTAGTTGCAAAAACTATTATGTTGTATGACAACAATCTAGCCGACTTGGAGATTGAATACAAATCCTCTTTCTTAGCTGTAGCATTTGCAATGATAAAATCAACGCGGCAGATTATGTATGTTAATACTTTTTTATAATCAAGTTTAGCAGTTCAAATTATCACATTTTTGTCTCTTTAGCTTGAGTCACCAGCAACGAAAGCTCGATGATCGTCGTGAGGCTTCGCAAAACCTTGCTCAACAGTAGCCGAGTGTAAGATGTTCCAAACGAGGCCTGATAACAGATGTCTAACCTATGTTACAACATACAAATTAAACTAAAATTAAAAATTCAAATTATTTTACTCTAGCCACATTGAAGGACTCCACTGCAGAAATATCTGCGTCGCATTGGCCTGGGATTATGACTCTGTCTCCTGTCTGTTCTGGGTAGTGGAAACAAGCTTGATCAGTGTGACTAGTATCCTGATAATAGTCTTGTCTGAGGCCTTGGGTGATATCGATGACTCCATCTATTTCCTGATTAGCGCCCTCGCTCAGTCCGGTGTTTCGACTTAGTTTCCAACTGCCAACTGTGAACAGTTTGTCAAATTAACTCTCTCAAAGTTTCATTGGGTTATTGATGTCTATTCATATTAAAAAAAAAACAAAAATGATTTACCTCTTCGTGTGTTTGAACCAGGATAATTAAAACACGTGTATAGGAGAGCAAAGCCAGTATAGTCAGTTGTGAGTACGAAGTAGTCATGAATAGATTGAACTGCAAAAAAAAAAACTTAGTTTACTGATTAAAACATTTAGGTCAAAAACCTGTTTTTTATGGCGGTAGTCAAAAACTACAGAAAGCCACCTGCTATGATGCTTGTTTAAAATACATTATACAAGACTTAGTATGACCATAAAAATTGTTACATTTAAAAAAAATCGGCCTAGTGCGTGTTGGACTCGCGCACGAAGGTTTCCGTACCGTCCGTAGCAAAAAACGGCAAAAGAATTACGTTTGTTACTTAAATAATTATTAATTTTATTCTGTTTTTAGTATTTGTTGTTATAGCGGCAACAGAAATACATCATCTGTGAAAATTTCAACTGTCTAGCTATTACTGTTCATGAGATTAATTTTATATATTTTATAGGCAAATGAAAGATGATGGGTTAAAGTTTGTGAAAAATCCAGAGCTGGGGAATTCATTTGTTGATTTCTCACGTAAAAAAAATACCGCAGAAGTTTATTCTATTCTATTGTTATAAAACAACTTACCACTATCGTCAATATTAAATGTAACACGTAAATTTCCAGAACCATCACTGCTTACTACTGAAGCTACTCCACTTATCTCAGCCAAAGATTCATTGAAAATCTGGCTGGTCACAAAAGTTAAGCTATTACTAGTAGCTCCGTTTTCGACTTCAACAAGGTTACACTGGCCCGTTTGTGCTGGCTGTGGGTATCTGGCAACTTCGTACCATTTTCCATTGAACTGGACAAAGAAAAAAAGGACTTCAATAAAAGGGTTAGAGGTTAAAATATACGTAAACGATATTTAATTCTGTCTCTGGGTGTCTTTTGTATTTGAGTTTACATGTTTGTGATCGCACCTATTATACAGGAGTAATTCCTAGACAGTGTGAGGCAAGGTTTTCTTTAAAAAAAAGCAACATTTTAAATAACATTAACGTGAACTTACTCTATCGATGTCGAAGTCAGCAACTCCTGTAATGGATGTATTGCAAGGTCCGGGCAAATCGATAAATTCTGGGAGTTTTTCGAATTCTGGATAGTAAAAGCACGCTGCGTCAGTCTGACTTGTCTCCTGGTAATAATTTTGTCTTAGGCCTTGGGTGCTACTGACGATGAAATCTATTGCGTTATCAGCTGTCTGACTTAGTTCGGTCGTTCTGCTAAGTTTCCAACTGCCAACTGTAAAGATAAAAAATAAAATAATAAAATTTGCAGACAAGAAATAAATGACAATTAAAATCAATTATTTTAAACATCAATTTTACCTCGACGTCTGTTTCCATTGTCTATAGTAACACAGCTATATAAAAGAGCATAGCTTTGGTAATCGGTTGCGAGTATATAGTACTTTGCAGTTCGGGTCTCTGTAATCAAAGAAATAAATAACATGTGGTTGTTTAAAATCACATCATCATCATTTCAGTCGAAGCACATCAACGTACAAAGTACCACCAGCCTCCTTCACACACTCTCAATCTTCATCACATGATTTACAAGGGACTTATGATGGACCAAAAGCCCCCCACCACCCTGAGATTGCTGGTCTCCCCTCTTGGAAATAAAGTAGGTTACCATATTTGAGAATTATCCTCCCCTTGTCTTCGAACTTCACATAATCCTACAATACCTTATTGTAACCTGTTTACTGCTTCCTTGAGTTCAGTGATCTTCTCGTCGGTTTGGAGTGTTCACGTGTTAAATGTGGTCATGATCAGTCGGCGCTTTTAGTAGAGGTATTGGTGGGGTTTGCCAAAATCGCCAAGCTTGGCAAACGGGTTTGCGATCATAGTGTGGTGATTGCAATGCTAAGATAATGATGCTGGTTAATTTCTCATGTGTCCCTTAGTCGCCTTCCACGACACCCACGGGAAGTAATAGGATAGTTTAAAAAATAATTAGGTACCAATATTCACGGGCGTGTAAAGCTTTCATGGTTTTTTAAAACAAAGGAGAAGTAGTAAATTTTTTGAGAAATTTTGTTTCTGTTTTTCATATACTTAAAATATTTTCGGACTATTACACCTTTTATCCAGTGATATTGTACTACTTACCTTCACCAACTTTAAATGTAACTTCTATTTGTCCGTCATTGCCTGTTGCTGTGGCTTCTCCATATATTTTACTCAAAGCCTCATCGGTAACTTGGCTGTTTACAATAGTGACTGTACCGCTATTAGAAACCTCCCCGAATACAGGACGGCTACACTGGCCAGTCTGTGCTGGCTGTGGATATCTGGCGATTTCGTACCATTGTCCGATGAACTGGTTATAGAAAAAATACATTAAAAGGGATAATACATTAAATTTTAATTTCAAATATGCGGTAATTTCGTTCCTCGTTTCAAATCACATCAGATAAAAATTAATAAAAGACTTGATGATTACACATTTTTTAAAATTTCAAAGGAATTGAACGAAATCGAAAGCACACGACTCAGTATGGTGCCAGAGTGCGGTTTAGCGTAGTTGCGTTAAAATTTTACTACGGTGCCGCATTTTCAGCGCCTGATTCAAATATTCTTCGCTTTGCGTCGTGTGAAGTAGTGCCACTGTGTTTTGCTATAAATATTTACAATTATGGAACAACGCAGCAGCACCACAGATACAATCACGAATATGTGGCAATATGTGGCGAGTTATGTGGCAAATTGGCGTTTTTGAAACGGGTTGCTTTGAACTTTCTTGAAAGACATTTAATATAAAGTTTATTTGAACTTATGATTTCAAGTAAATTCGAAGATACCGCATATTAAAAACAAAAACAGATGAGCAAACATATATTTATGTTGTTTAATTTATCAGAAACTTCGTAATCACTAAACGTCATAGAATTATGTCAAGTAGAAGTGGTATTCGTGAGCTGCTCATTTCTAAAAATTATAAGGCTATCAAAAATCAAAGGCAACTTACATCATTCATGTTAAAATTAGAAATGCCAGCAATCGATTCATTGCAGGGTCCGGGCAACTCGATACTTAGAGGAACTTGTTCAAACACGGGATAATAGAAGCAAGCTTCATTATCTTGGCGCGTTGTCCGATAGTAGGGCTCGTGGAGATCGATGTTACTGCTTACGAGTTCATTAATAGCATTATTAGCTGCTTCAGACAGTCCGTTACGAGACCTGCTCAGTTTCCAGCTATAGACTGCGCAAAAAAAGAGCTGCATAAGTTTTTTTATATCAAATTCTATACAAAATAATAATAATACTACAAAAACAAAATAACAATAATACAAAATAATAATAATTTACAAGGTGCGATGGAAATGAGATGCGATTTTGGCGGTCTCCAGTCTTGTGCCCATAGCCCTCACTGGAACGCCCATACCAATCTGTTCCGACTTTCTGCACCATCGAGACGTAACACATGTTGAAAGGGAATCGTTTGTCTTGGTATGATCAAGTAAAGAAGAGGGATGAAACGCATTTTACTAAAAGAGTTATAGTACACATGCGGATGGATGGAGAGGGAGAGGGAAATGAAAGAAAAAATGGATGGATTGTGTGAGAAATGATATGAAAAAAAGGGAGTTAGTGATAGCGTGACGGGTGATAGAACAGAACGGAAGAAAAAAATATGTTGCGCCGACTCCAAATAAAATGGGATAAGGGCAGGAAAAAGAAGAAAATGGAAATGAGTTGTCATAATTACATTGAAGCAGTATAAATATGCCCACAGAAATGAACAACTCTTAATCAATTCCTGAAAAAAATTGGATCTCATGCTAATTTAGATCATCTGATGGTTGATAATTTTGAGATTTTTTCCCTATTACTTTTTATATATTATATAAATACTAGCAACCCGCCCCGGTTTCGCACGGGTGCAATGCTGTGTGCAGTATAAAAAAAATCTTTACAAAAAAAAAAATACAACCGACTTCAATATAAAAAAGAACACTGAAAAATGCAAAATAACTTTAATTTCGGAAGTCGTTGTTTCTATAATAGTTTTGTCTCCGCGTTATTTAACATTGACTTTCGAAATTAAAGTTATTTTGCACTGTTCAGTGTTTTTTTTTACATTATTTCAATGCTGTAAGTTATGTTTTTTTTTACATTGAAGTTGTTTTTTTTTTTCATGTAAAAAGTTTATTTTACACTTTTTAGTTATGATACCACCACTAAAAAGTAATCCTCAGCCAAACTTAAATACCTTGAAGCCAGAGTGCTGAGTGAGTGTGATCTCATGACGATTCTAATAATCCCAAACACGGTTAGATTACGTTAATTTATTACAGAGTTCCGGTGCCTAATTGTAAGCTCCATCATCAGGTCAGTTCGATAGTACCATATAGTCAAAGTGCATCTCATGACAATTCTAATAAGCCCAAACACGGCTAGGATAGGATGCATTGATTAAATACGGAGTTCCTGTGCCTACTTCCCGGCTCCATAATCAGATCAGTTCGATAGTACCTTATAACCAATTAGAAGCTGTAAAGAGCCATATTGATTTATATTAAATGCACAATGTATTTAACGTATTTAATCGGATAAAAATTAATGCTGTATTGCTTAAAATCGTTTCGTAAATAAGCCATTATTTCTCGTAAAAAGTAAAGGATAAAAAATGGTCATTGTGGGTTGCACCTAAAAGATAGACATACCATCGCTGACTTTTTTGTAGACCTTTCTAAGATGTACAATACTGTAGTACATTATTTTGATCTATCTCTGAGTTCAGCCAGCGTTTGCAATGTAAGCGCAAAAATGTGTTTATTTACGACATTACATTAGAAACCTCTAAAATAATGAGTGTTCCTCTACTATATTGTGTGCGTATTATATATGTAAACCTTTCTCTTGAATCATTCTATCTATTAATAAAAACCGCATCAAAATCCGCTGCGTAGTTTTAAAGATCTAAGCATACTTAGGGACAGACAGACACGAAAGCGACTTTATTTTATACTATGTAGTGATGTTTTGTTATATAAGCGTAAATAATATAATAATGGAAGAAGTAGATAATAATTACGTTGTTTTCTATCGGCGTCGAGATTTTTACAGCTGTACAAAAGCGCATAATCATTGTATACGGTGTCCAAAATGTAAACGTTGTTGAATGGAACTGCAACAAATAAACTCATTAAAAAAAATTCAATATCTTTCCGATCTGTCAGAACTGCGTGATGTCCCCGTAAAGTACCGGTATTGCTTAAAAATCAAGTGACCAATCATTATAGCTATTATTAAGTGTAAATAAAGCAAAACAAAATTCGCTCTCGAATCATGAATGAAAAAAAGCCACAATCCATTGCATTGTTTTTTTTTTTTTTTTATTTATTTATTTCAGATATTAGTGGCACTTACCTCCATTTACGGTTATATTGAAAACGCCTCTACCGTCAGTAGCTATCGAAGCTTGTGTATCTGTTTCTAACTTTTCCTCTACGATCACACTCGTTTGGATAACATCGAAGGTATTTGAACCAACCAGGTTATAATTGCTAGACGTGCATTCGCCATTTTGGAATGCAGATGGGAATCGGGACACTTCGTGCCATACTCCAGAAAACTAATAAACCGAGAAAAAATAGAATAAAAATAGAGTAATACGAGTATACAAGTATATACTAATTACATATGTAACTATACATATACATTAGAACAAAAGCATCATCATGTACAATATGACGATTTTAATTCTGCTATTATTTCAGATGCAGGGCAGTAGGTATAATTATGTTCATTTCAAAATCCTGGCAATCTTTAAACATACTTTAGATATTATACTATGACCAAAATATCGTTAACATGATTTTTGTGAGGCAAAAGCACGCATGGATGTTACAGCTTCTTGCCATTTAATAAACGTTTTTATGAGACAAAAATAACTAGAGTAAATCCAAAAACAAGGTAACACTTCTTCTTCTTAGCGTGTCGATGGCAAAACTAATTAAATTCCTTGCCTGGCCCAATATTCGGCCACGGCATCACCGTCCACTGATGCTGTCATTAGATCCCTACGTGAACACGTAACAGGGCACGTCATGCAGGATGGAAGGCAGGTCATGGTCTGCGGAGAGACGCCGCACAATCACTGAAGGTCGGAACCGTCCAGGAACCCCCCCATCTGTGGAGATTGTCTTTGCTACGCCCAACCTGGGTGCGGATTCTGTTTAGAGTTTTTCAGATTGGCCATGGCAGTTCGTAGCTAGAGGTTCTCCGACAGCTCGATAAAATCTTCAGGAGGTTAGCTTCTCCCGTCGGAGGTTGCATCTCTCCAATGAGGTGTTACTTTGAGCTGGGCTCACGCTTGCAACAAAACTTTTACTACTTTTAAGTCTCAGGGGCACCGAGCTGTATTTGTGCATTGGATGGCGAAGGTCGTTTTGTTGTTTCATATTTTCTATGCGGGTGCATGAAAGGAGCCTTCTCGAGCGACCTACCTTCCGAGCTTCTGTTACGTCCGGCGCACCCTAGGCAATCGACTTTCGATTGGCAAATCCTTTCATCACGATGGCAAACTTAAGGTAATACTAAGATATTGTAATTAATGTCTACAAGTACAGAGTTGGAGTACTTACCGCGTTAGGATTGAAGTTGTTCACAACTGGCACATCAGCGTCCGAAATACATTGACCATTAATTATCACGTCTCCACCATTATTGTCAGGGTAATAGAAGCAGGCTTCATTAGTGTGTTTTCTCGGGACGTAGTACTGTTCACTTAGCACTTGCACATTGTCCATAATATTGTTGATAATGTTTTCCGCTTTTTCTGGTATGGTTGGTTCCTTACCTAATTTCCAACTAAAAACTGTAAAAAGTATTGAAATTAAAATTTACCCGTTTTAATAACCTTATTTAAATCCGTTTGATATATTATTTCATTTAAATTATTTTCGCATGCTGGTTACTTATATATCCATCTATCAATAACTTACCTTCTCTGTAATCATCATTAATATTTTGACAAGAATATACAAATGAATATGTCTCATAATCTGTGGCCAGGATCCAATAGTTAGTTGTTGAATCTATAGCAAAAAATTAAAAACATTTTGTCAATATAAATCTTATGTGAAAGCATAATAAATATGTGTAATATATGCATTGCAATTTGACATATCTAAACGCCGAGCAAGAAACAAGAATCTTGTATACAATCCGGATTGATTACGTCAACCTCAAAAACGTACCGAAGAGTACGATACAAAAGGGTATGTTTTCTCTTTCTACTAGTGTGTCCATAGACTAGTTCATACTACGAGACAAGAGAAGAAGTTCAAGATGTTATTAATACATTATATTATAGACTTGTACGTTCAAAAACTAATATGTATTAATATAGGTATATATTGTGAGTACATGGCTTTAAGGGTACTGGAATAATAACCATGTGCTATGAGTGATAAAATAAAGGTTTTTACTTTTAGTTTTACATTTGCACTAAAAACACAAATTATCTTTGTTAGAAAAAATTCACAGATACACTCTTTTTGCTTTTCTGTCTAACATAAATTTAAACATTCGTCAATCTCTCAGACTGCTAGTACTCAGGATATGATTACAACCTCTTCTGACATATATATATTGACCGTGAAGTACCAATACCTCCTAAAAATATTATTTCAAGAAAATTTTAATTTACCGCTATGAATTTAAGTGTTTTTTCGCATGTTTTAGTGAAATCTCCGAAGTTAATTTTTTGTTACATCCGGATTAAATTAAAATGTAGAAATACGAGTACGTCCTAACTAAATCAACGTGTCTATTTCACGATTACCTCCTAAATATAGAATACTATAACTTCTGGTTTAGTTATAAAACACAAGCGGTTAGAGAAACACAATACTAAAATATATTGAAGCAGTATAATAACTAAACCAGAAGTTATTATTACTATAAATGAATTAAACACAAATTTTAGACTTCTCCATAAATTAAACTATTTTTTCAGGTTACACACACAGTTAGGAGTTATTGGTACTTTGCCGTCGATATATAAAAATCTACAGCATCAATTAATTTAAAATGCTGCAGTGACAAAAATAATAACAATTAATTTAGTAAATTCATTATGGTTACCCTAGTTAAAATAGAAGTGAGAAACGGACACACCACCTATGTCGTTGTTTTGCTCGGTTCATTTTGCCCCTTTTGCTTGTCAATGAAACATGAATTTAATGCTAATGGGAATAAAGTACACTTGAGTTTGTAATATTACTTCTTAATCAATCCAGTTTATCCATAGGATATATAAAATCCTTGGCTATTATAAAATCAAATACGTAATTCGACATTCCCAAGCAATAAGTCGGCAATCGAATAATGCAAATTTTACAGATTTATGTCTTATGTGTAATATATGCATTGCAATTTGACATATCTCAACGCTGAGCTATTATAAGATCGTATACATATGTATATTTACCGTTACCACTGCTATCTGTTATTGTTACTTTAAATTTGGCAGATCCATCAGTCGTTATTGGTACTGCAGATC
Source organism: Mythimna vitellina (assembly GCA_949316375.1). Lineage (NCBI taxonomy): Eukaryota > Metazoa > Arthropoda > Insecta > Lepidoptera > Noctuidae > Mythimna > Mythimna vitellina. The sequence goes on along the minus strand of OX438703.1, from coordinate 5,219,070 downwards.
CAGTTACAGTTTGCAGAAGTTGGTTTACTACTTGGGTATTTTCTACAGTAAGTGTTCCATCGGAGTTCAGAGTATATGTAGCGGTATTGCAGGTACCACTTTGGAAGGTCGTCGGGTAGGATTCAACGTCATACCATGTGCCCTGGTACTGAATATATAGAATATAATTATTTATTTTGTTACCGTTAATAATAGTTTAATAAATAGCGAGTAAAGATAAAATATTACTGAGAATATTACGATAAACTTACCAAATCAGCCCTGAAATCTGAAACAACTGGGATACTTTCGTCACACTGCCCAGGGAAAATAACATTAGAAGTGCTATCAGGTGTAGGATAGTAGAAGCACCCAACATCGGAACGGTCAATAGGGTGGTAGTAACGAGTATCTAGGACATCGACACGGTTGATTATCTCGTTGATTGCGTTTATTGCATTGCCAGTCAAACTATTTGATCTGCTCATTTTCCAGCTCCAAACTAAAAAAGGATTACATTTATCATGAGTATTCGCTATAATACACACACAGTGTCTCAAGACGAAAGTCTATGACCAGTGCGTGTTGCCAGTGATGACATATGGTTCTGAAACGTGGTCGCACACAAAGGGCCTCATCAGTAGGCTTAAAGTCACCCGAAGGGCAAAGGAAAGGGCTATGCTCGGAGTTTCCTTGCGTGATGGAGTCAGAAGTGAAGATATCCGTAGGAGAACCAAGGTTGCCGACATAGCACGAAGAATCGCCAAACTTAAGTGGCAATCAACAGGGCACATTGCTCGCAGAACGGATGGCCGTTGGGGCCGAAAAGCTCTAGAGTGGGGACCACGTACCGGAAGACACTACTTGGAAGGCCTCCTACAAGGTGGACCGATGACCTGATTAAGGTTGCGGGAATCCGATGGATGCGAGACGCACAGGACCGTTCATTGTGGTGACGCTTGGAGGAGGCCTATGTCCTACAGTGGACGTCTATCGGCTGAAATGATGATGATGATGATTCGTTATAATACAGGTGATATTTTCATGTGGGTGATAATGACCAAATGACTAAAAACTAAAAAAATTACACTATGAGGAATAGCAAAAATTACGAGACTCCTTTGCCTCGGGCGCGATTTTGACGAAAATTATAGCTGCATAATTGAGGTATTATAATATACAACTATTTCTTATAGTTTTGACCATTTATGCTTACTTGAAAAAATCACCTGTAGGTACATGGACAATACAATTACCATTACACAATCAATTATGCAATGTCATACCTCTTCTCTGATCGTTGGGTAGGTCGACACAGGTGTAAATGAACGCAAAAGAGTCATAGTCGGTGTCCAAGATCCAGTATTCTGTTGGAGTACCTGAATGTATAAAAAGCAGTTTTATTTTTTATTTTCCAACAAAATAAAATAAATACTTACATGTAAATTGTACACATTAATATCTTGAACTTTTAGATGTCCAATGCTATAGAGATAAGTACCTGTTGCCATTGTTTTATCGTGATCACGAGATATGGATATATATATATATATGGAGGTATAAACCATATTTAAGATTCGAAGTCATACGTCTAAGTATTAAAAGTCGTACAGGTTGATCTTATAAGTTAAGCAACGTTTACTGAGCTCGGTCCCTGAATGGGTGGTTATCTTTAATACGAGTAAATTGAAGTCTCATGGCTCGGTAACCTTACAACGGATCTTCCACATCTCACATCGGTCATACTAATGGGTGACAAGCGGGGTGTGGAGGCTAGATAAAATTGATTCATGTAAAATGCTGATAAGTATATTCAGCTGCTTTTGTTTAGAACTGACACTAACATGTTGATAAAAGGTTAGAAAATATTACTATTTATGTCATAAAAAGTTAAAATGAAATATACCTAGAGCAGTTGGCGTAAGTACAAAAACTTACTTACTGTTAGGGAAAGTGACTGTCAATTTTCCGCTTCCACTAGGGTCGATAATTGCTGACCCTGTAATACTGTTCAATTGTTCATCCACAACTTTAGAGTTGAGTACAACCACTGAACCGTCATCAGCCAATGTATATGTAGCAGTAATACATGTTCCGTTTTGGAAATCGGAATAGTAGGATTCAATTAATCGCCAGCGTCCCAGGTACTAAAGTGAAAAAAGATTTTATAATTTAGAAGAATGGCAAGTAAGTTTATTGAAGTTGTAAACTACCCACTGCAGGTATGATTATGAAATTCTACATACCCGAGATGGATCAAAGTTTTGTAATACAGGAATGTTTGGATCGCAACGTCCAGGGAACACAACTGGATCATTAGGACCTAAGTCAGGGTAGAAGAAACAGTCAGAATCCGCCTGCTGAATGTTCTCATAGTACATATTGTCCAGAACATCAACATTCGCTACGGCATCGTTGATGGCCGCGTTGCCCGCCTCTGACAGTTGTCTGGTTCTACTGAGCTTCCAACTCCATACTAGAACAGTTTGTTACATTGAGTGACATTCGTATTCATAAAGGTCTGCACCACAAAATAAATAACAGCGTCGATTTAAACTGACCTCCTCTAGTCTCCTTGTCTATGTTGACACAACTGTAAACCAACGCGTAGTCGATGTAGTTTGTGCTCAAAATCCAGTAAGGTATAGATTGAGCTGGAAAAATATAAACACATTTAATATTATAACTCAACATCATTTTCCTGCCCTTGTCCCGTATTAATCATTATAAATTATAAGTAACTAACTTTACAATAGTACAAAGGGAATTAATAAAACTAAAATTGTGCTCACCTTCTCCGTTAACCCAAATGTTGATTACCAATTTTCCACTAGTCTCATCATCTCTAGCAAATGTAACGTGACCCTCAGTTGTCGACTGAGTCTGGTCAAGTACACTGAACGAATCTAGCCGCATGCTTTCGTAGGTCGTACTATTAACAGTGAACTGTTGGCTGATACATTGCCCATCTTGGTTAGCTTTAGGATATCCTGCGATTTCGTGCCATGTACCTTCGAACTGAAAAGTAAACGTATTTGTTTAATACATTGTATACATAATGATTGTAAATCGTAAAAGTAGTCTTACGTCTTTCATGTTGAAGTTCGGAACTGCCTCAATATTCTCATTGCACTGTCCAGGAAATACGACCGGCACACCGGGCTGCGGCTCAGGGAAGTAGAAACAGGCCTCGGGGCCTTGATCACGTTCTATGAAGTATTGCTGGTCCAAAACACGAATGTTGCTCATCACTTTGTCGATTTTGGTTTTAGCAACAGTTGTTAATTGTCTCGTTCTACTCAATTTCCAACTAGTGACTGAAATAAAGCATCAGAATACATAAGAATTCGTTGAAAGATTAGTCGCAATCATGATGTAGAAAGAATCTTACCGTTCATGTAGTCGTCACCAATGTTTGTACAAGAATATACAAATGCGTACGAGTCATAGTCGGTATCCAGTACCCAGTAATCAGAAGCAGCTGCAAAATTATAAATAAGAAATATAGGCATACATGTCAAAACACAGTCTGTCAAAATTGTTTAGTTTCTAATCCTTACCGCTGGGACTTTGTCCATCGAATGTTACTTTTAGTTTTGCGCTTCCATCTGACGATGCTACAGCAAGTCCATTTATACTGCGTAGACTTTGGTCAACAACTTGGGTGTTGACTACAGAGACGGTGTTGCTGTCGATTGCGCTGTAACGTGCATTGGGACATTCGCCATCTTGGAAGACCATCGGATATGATTCGATATCATACCATAATCCCAGGTACTGTGAACATATAATTATTCACATCAGTCTAATCATTTTGTGATAGATTTTTTTTATATAGAAGAAGAATAAAATAGATTATATGACACTCATTGAGGCTTTGAACAGTTTTGGAGAAATGACGTCTCCTTGCCTCACACCCCGCTGCAAGAGGATAGGTTTCAAGGTCTGATCCTGAAGTCGGACAGACATGGTGGCGTTTTTGCATAAACACTTCAGCACTTCGATGTACCGATATTCAATCTGGCACCGTTGGAGAGACTGCAGTACAGCCCAAGTCTCGATCAAATCAAAGGCTTTCTCGTAGTCCACAAACGCTAAGCACAGAGGCTGATTATACTCCTCTGTCTTCTGTATAACCTGCCGCAGCGTATTTGTATTGTTATGTATTAGATTTTTTTATTGTTTTATTTTGTACTAATATTATGGTATTTGATATGGTTAATTTATAATGCAGTTTGTAATGGCATCGCATTGGCGTATTATAGCTATTAAGGTGTTATTAATTAATTATCTTTTTTGTGTCCTTCGGTTGCCCTTTGCATTCTAGAACCACGGATTTCCTTATCAGAAATTCTGTGGCTCTAGCGAGCATTGTCCCTGCTGGGATATACTAACTACTACTTGAGGCATTCAATTGTGGTTTGGTGGATTTACCTTTCCGATATTGAAATCAGGAACCACGGGGATACTCTCGTTACAACGACCACGGAACCTGACGGGTGTGTATCTATCAGGCTCAGGGAAGTAGAAGCAAGCATCCGGGGAGCGGTTCACTATATAGTAGTAAGGCTGGTGCAAGACTTCGATGTCATTTATGATTTCTTTTATTCTGTCGGTTGCAGCTGGGCTCAATGTATTAGAACGACTGAATTTCCAACTGGTAACTAAACAAAAAACATAAAAAAATTACATAGTGGTATATGTAAATGTAGAAAAGCTTGTTAACTTTATTAATACGAGAGATGTAGCAACAATGTCAGGGAAACAAAAGTGCATTGAGTCAATATACCACAACCAAAGGTTGACTAGTAGCAAATGCCTAAGGCATTAAGTCCGCCTCTGTACTTTTTGTGTGCATAAAGCATTGAACAAATAAATAAATATCATCAAACTTTTTTTTTTTTAGGTGGGAAAATCATCTAATGACAAATCCCGCCATTGGGCGAAGCGGGAGATAGTGTCAGACTTTTTACTGACTAAAAACCCACTCCTGTTCCTTCTCTGCCTTCATCCCGGGGCCCCGGGCTTCGCTTTCACACTATCCGTGGCCCCAGTAGGCTTCGACCCTGCTGGGCCCCTACAGTTGCTGACATCTCCATGAGGCGCGCGTGGAACAGCACGCGCCGTCGACGACTTGGGCTCGGTAAATATCATCATACTGGGGAACTTGTGCTAAGTTGTACTTGAATATATATTTACCTCTTCTTTGGTCATTGTCCAAGTCCTCACAGCCGTAGGCTAGTGCAAATGAGTCGTAATCAGTTTCTAGTATGTACATGTCATACTCCTTGCCTCCTATGAAAATCGAAATTGGTCATTAAGTACCTTGCACTTGGAAAAATGCATGAAAATTCATTAGCATACGTCAACTTTACAGCTTGAAGACTTGATGTTTATAAAATTTACGGTTTTCAGACTGTTTCTTTTATTTGTGCTATGAAATATTGCTTGTCAAAGTTTTAGGTTCAAAGGGAAGTACCCTGTAGGTTTTGTTTTCCTTGCGAATGTAAAATTATGCATCTAAACGGATTATATACGGGCTTATCTTTAGAATATGTTGCTTTAGAAGTTGATGATATTATAAGTGCTTCAAGAAGTAATCAACCTGAGTTATCATCATCACTTTAACTGACGAAGTTTTAAATATTAATTTCAGCTAAATATGTCCACGAGTTCCAAAGAAAAAATGTTTTGACTGACGGACAACAAAGTATTCCTAAACTCGTTACAAAATAAAAAGCCTGTTTTGACATTTGAGAAATACCCTAGAATGTGACTTGGAACAAAACTGAAAGAAACAATAAAATAATAATTAGTTACACAGAGTGTTTTAAAAAAATACATACAATTTTTTTGGTGCGTTAAATAGCATGATGGAAAATATTGCGAATATTCTTTTTGCGTATTTAAGTATTTGTTTTGATAGAGGTCAAAACGGGCCTTTCATTTTATGACAATTTTATAAGGGTTCCGTTTTTTCCGACTCAGATACAGAACCCTAAAACCACTCAATAATAACGCCATATTAACTTACCTATACTAAAAGTAAGCCGCCCGCTTCCATCGTGGCTAGAAACAGTAGCAGTTCCAGAAATAGATGCCAGTAGTTCATTCACAACCTGAGAGTTGGTGACGCTGAGTGTGTAACTGTCTTGCTGGATGTATTGAGCTACGTTACATGTGCCACTTTGGTGTTGGGATCCATAACTCTCAATAAGGCGCCACTCTCCAGCATACTGTTAAAGTACATTAAAACGTCAACATCAACAGATTTCAAAAAGAAAAAGGATAGTCTTACAATGTATTGCGGTAAAACTAACCCTGGTTAGGTTGAACTGGGGTTTTCCTCCAATGCTAGAATCACATCGTCCAGGAAGAATGACATTATCTCCGGGTGTAATGTCAGGTAAATGGAAGCAGGCCTTGTCCGTCTGATCAATGCTCTCGTAGTATTCGTTCCTCAGTACATCAATCTTCGCTATGGCATCGTCGATGGCCGTCTTACCCGCATCTGACAGTTGTCTGGTTCTACTGAGCTTCCAACTCCATACTAGAACAGTTTGTAACATTGAGTAACGTATATATACGTCGTGGCCGGATCTTAGAATTGATCACTTCATGAAATGAACAACTAAAACTGGCCAGATCGTTTAAACGTGATAATATGACAATCCTCGTGTGGCCATATCATTAATGTAGGATTTCTATGATAATAAAAGATCTAAAAAAAGTAGGCGAAACGAGGATTGAAATATCATTAAACTTTAACTTAAAGTCGTAAAGTCGCTTTATACTGACCACCCCTGGTCTCCTCGTCGATGTTGACACAACTATAAACCAACGCGTAGTCGCTGTAGTCTGTGCTCAATATCCAGTAAGGTATCAATTGAGCTGAAAAATGGAAAACGTCTTTGATCAATATAATAACTTTACTGTTATAACCTGCTGGCTAAGCAGGTTACCCATTTTCGGTGGGAGCTGGCCTCTTGTTATACGGAAAATTAAAGGAGGAGAGTAGATAAGAGGCCATTCTTCATTCATCACTCAAAAAATAAAAGTTTCTGCTTCTGACCATTTTTAAATGCATTTGTATAATTAAAGATATATATTAAAGATATATATATTTTTGTTCAGTGACATTTACGTGATAAACAATTATTGCCCAAACAGAGGGTGTTTCGCCTTTATTTTTCCGTTTGTTCAATGTTTAAGTTATTATTTCAGGAACAAGCGCTCCATGAACCAAAATAATTTTGATCCTCAATGATGTAACTCTTAATAAACTTTCATGTGGGCACTAATTTATTTTGGTCCACAGAGCACTTCTATTCTGTACGGAAAACACCGTATAGGATAGAAGCGCTCTAAAGATCTTCAAAGAAAAAAAAACAAATTCACACAAGTTTTTTTTTTCTTTTCATGCTTAAAAGGCTGAACAGAATTAAACATGACAGACAGGTAGACCTGGAATAGGACACTAGGACTAAATGGTTGTTTCTTTTGATAAAAATAACACTCACCTACTCCGTTAACCGAAATGTTGATTACTAATTTTCCACTAGTCTCATCATCTCTAGCAAATGTGACATGACCCTCAGTTGTTGATTGAGTCAGATTAAGTACACTGAATGAATCTAGCCGCATGCTTTCGTAGGTCGTACTATTAACAGTGAACTGTTGGCTGATACACTGCCCATCTTGGTTAGCTTTAGGATATCCTGCGATTTCGTGCCATGTACCTTCGAACTGAAAAGTAAACGTATTTGTTTAATACCGCTCAAATACATTGTATACATAATTATTGTAATTCGTTAAATAAAAGTAGTCTTACGTCTTTCATGTTAAAATTTGGAACTGCCTCAATATTCTCATTGCACTGTCCAGGAAACACGACCGGCACACCGGGCTGCGGCTCAGGGAAGTAGAAACAGGCCTCGGGGCCTTGATCACGTTCTATGAAGTATTGCTGGTCCAAAACACGAATGTTGCTCATCACTTTGTCGATTTTAGTTTTAGCAACAGTTGTTAATTGTCTCGTTCTACTCAATTTCCAACTAGTGACTGAAATAAAGCATCAGAATACATAAGAATTCGTTGAAAGATTAGTCGCAATCATGATGTAGAAAGAATCTTACCGTTCATGTAGTCGTCACCAATGTTTGTACAAGAATATACAAATGCGTACGAGTCATAGTCGGTATCCAGTACCCAGTAATCAGAAGCAGCTGCAAAATTATAAATAAGAAATATAGGCATACATGTCAAAACACAGTCTGTCAAAATTGTTTAGTTTCTAATCCTTACCGCTGGGACTTTGTCCATCGAATGTTACTTTTAGTTTTGCGCTTCCATCTGACGATGCTACAGCAAGTCCATTTATACTGCGTAGACTTTGGTCAACAACTTGGGTGTTGACTACAGAAACGGTGTTGCTGTCGATTGCGCTGTAACGTGCATTGGGACATTCGCCATCTTGGAAGACCATCGGATATGATTCGATATCATACCATAATCCCAGGTACTGTGAACATATAATTATTCAGATCAGTCTAATCATTTTGTCAAGGATTTTTTTTATATAGAAGAAGAATAAAATAGATTATATGACACTCATTGAGGCTGTGAACAATTTTGGAGAAATAACGTCTCCTTGCCTCACACCCCGCTGCAACAGGTTAGGTTTCAAGGTCTGATCCTAAAGTCGGACAGACATGGTGGCGTTTTTGTATAAAAACTTCAGCACTTCGATGTACCGATATTCAACCTGGCACCGTTGGAGAGACTGCAGTACAGCCCAGGTCTCGATCGAATCAAAGGCTTTCTCGTAGTCCACAAACGCTAAGCACAGAGGCTGATTATACTCCTCAGTCTTCTGTATAACCTGCCGCAGCGTATTTGTATTGTTTTGTATTTGATTTATTTATTGTTTTATTTTGTACTAATATTATGGTATTTGATATGGATAATTTATAATACAGTTTGTAATGGCATCGCATTGGCGTATTATAACTATTAAGGTGTTATTCATTAATTATCTTTTTTGTGTCCTTCGGTTGCCTTTTGCATTCTAGAACCACGGATTTCCTTATCAGAAATTCTGTGGCTCTAGCGAGCATTGTCCCTGCTGGGAAATACTAACTACTACTTGAGGCATTCAATTGTGGTTTGGTGGATTTACCTTTCCGATATTGAAATCAGGAACCACGGGTATACTCTCGTTGCAACGACCACGGAACCTGACGGGTGTGTATCTATCAGGCTCAGGGAAGTAGAAGCAAGCATCCGGGGAGCGGTTCACTATATAGTAGTAAGGCTGGTGCAAGACTTCGATGTCATTTATGATTTCTTTTATTCTGTCGATTGCAGCTGGGCTCAATGTATTAGAACGACTGAATTTCCAACTGGTAACTAAACAAAAAACATAAAAAAATTACATAGTGGTATATGTAAATGTAGAAAAGCTTGTTAACTTTATTAATACGAGAGATGTAGCAACAATGTCAGGGAAACAAAAGTGCATTGAGTCAATATACCAAAACCAAAGGTTAACTAGTAGCAAATGCCTAAGGCATTAAGTCCGCCTCTGTACTTTTGTATGCATAAAGCATTAAAAAAAAATATAATCATACAGGGGAACTTGTGCTAAGTTGTACTTGAATATATATTTACCTCTTCTTTGGTCATTGTCCAAGTTCTCACAGCCGTAGGCTAGTGCAAATGAGTCGTAATCAGTTTCTAGTATGTACATGTCATACTCCTTGCCTCCTATGAAAATAAAAAATTGGTCATTATTTCATTAAGTACCTCGCACTTGGAAAAATGCATGAAAATTCATTAGCATACGTCAACTTTACAGCTTGAAGACTTGATGTTTATAAAATTTACTGTTTCCTTTATTTGTGCTATGAAATATTGCTTGTCAAAGTTTTAGGTTCAAAGGGAAGTACCCTGTAGGTTTCGTTTTCCTGGCGAATGTCAAATTATGCATCTAAACGGATCATGTACATACGGCCTTATCTTAAGAATATGTTGCTTTAGAAGTTGATGATATTATAAGTGCTTCAAGAAGTAATCAACCTGAGTTATTATCATCATCATCACTTTAGCTGATGAAGTTTTTAATACTAATTTCAAGCTAAATATGTCCACGAGTTCCAAAGAAAAATGTTTTGACTGACGGACAACAAAGTATTCCTAAACTCGTTATAAAATAAAAAGCCTGTTTTGACATTTGAGAAATACTCTAGAATGTATCTTGGAACAAAACTGAAAGAAACAATAAAATAATAATAAATTACACAACTTTTTTAAAAAAATACATACAATTTTTTTGGTGCGTTAAATAGCATGATGAAAATATTGCGAATATTCTTTTTGCGTATTTAAGTATTTGTTTTGATAGAGGTCAAAACGGGCCTTTCATTTTATGACAATTTTATAAGGGTTCCGTTTTTTCCGCCTCTGATACAGAACCCTAAAACCACTCAATAATAACGCCATATTAACTTACCTATACTAAAAGTAAGCCGCCCGCTTCCATCGTGGCTAGAAACAGTAGCAGTTCCAGAAATAGATGCCAGTAGTTCATTCACAACCTGAGAGTTGGTGACGCTGAGTGTGTAACTGTCTTGCTGGATGTATTGAGCTACGTTACATGTGCCACTTTGGTGTTGGGATCCATAACTCTCAATAAGGCGCCACTCTCCAGCATACTGTTAAAGTACATTAAAACGTCAACATCAACAGATTTCAAAAAGAAAAAGGATAGTCTTACAATGTATTGCGGTAAAACTAACCCTGGTTAGGTTGAACTGGGGTTTTCCTCCAATGCTAGAATCACATCGTCCAGGAAGAATGACATTATCTCCGGGTGTAATGTCAGGTAAATGAAAGCAAGCCTTGTCCGTCTGATCAATGCTTTCGTAGTATTCGTTCCTCAGTACATCAATCTTCGCTATGGCATCGTTGATGGCCGTCTTACCCGCATCTGACAGTTGTCTGGTTCTACTGAGCTTCCAACTCCATACTAGAACAGTTTGTAACATTGAGTAACGTATATATACGTCGTGGCCAATCTTAGAATTGATCACTTCATGAAATGAACACCTAAAATTGGCCAGATCGTTTAAACGTGATAATATGTCAATTCTCGTGTGGCCATATCATTGATGTAGGATTTCTATGATAATAAAAGATCTAAAAAAAGTAGGCGAAACGAGGATTGAAAGATCATTAAACTTTAACTTAAAGTCGTAAAGTCGCTTTATACTGACCACCCCTGGTCTCCTCGTCGATGTTGACACAACTATAAACCAACGCGTAGTCCGTGTAGTCTGTGCTCAATATCCAGTAAGGTATCAATTGAGCTGAAAAATGGAAAACGTCTTTGATCAATATAATAACTTTACTGTTATAACCTGCTGGCTAAGCAGGTTACCCATTTTCGGTGGGAGCTGGCCTCTTGTTATACGGAAAATTAAAGGAGGAGAGTAGATAAGAGGCCATTCTTCATTCATCACTCAAAAAATAAAAGTTTCTGCTTCTGACCATTTTTAAATGCATTTGTATAATTAAAGATATATATTAAAGATATATATATTTTTGTTCAGTGACATTTACGTGATAAACAATTGTTGCCCAAACAGAGGGTGTTTCGCCTTTTTTTCCTTTTGTTCAATGTTTAAGTTATTATTTTAGAAACAAGCGTTCCATGAACCAAAATAATTTTCAATCTCAATGATGTAACTCTTAATAAACTTTCATGTGGGCACTAATTTATTTTGGTCCACAGAGCACTTCTATTCTGTACGGAAAACACCGTATAGGATAGAAGCGCTCTAAAGATCTTCAAAGAAAAAAAAACAAATTCACACAAGTTTTTTTTTTCTTTTCATGCTTAAAAGGCTGAACAGAATTAAACATGACAGACAGGTAGACCTGGAATAGGACACTAGGACTAAATGGTTGTTTCTTTTGATAAAAATAACACTCACCTACTCCGTTAACCGAAATGTTGATTACTAATTTTCCACTAGTCTCATCATCTCTAGCAAATGTGACATGACCCTCAGTTGTTGATTGAGTCAGATTAAGTACACTGAATGAATCTAGCCGCATGCTTTCGTAGGTCGTACTATTAACAGTGAACTGTTGGCTGATACACTGCCCATCTTGGTTAGCTTTAGGATATCCTGCGATTTCGTGCCATGTACCTTCGAACTGAAAAGTAAACGTATTTGTTTAATACCGCTCAAATACATTGTATACATAATTATTGTAATTCGTTAAATAAAAGTAGTCTTACGTCTTTCATGTTAAAATTTGGAACTGCCTCAATATTCTCATTGCACTGTCCAGGAAACACGACCGGCACACCGGGCTGCGGCTCAGGGAAGTAGAAACAGGCCTCGGGGCCTTGATCACGTTCTATGAAGTATTGCTGGTCCAAAACACGAATGTTGCTCATCACTTTGTCGATTTTAGTTTTAGCAACAGTTGTTAATTGTCTCGTTCTACTCAATTTCCAACTAGTGACTGAAATAAAGCATCAGAATACATAAGAATTCGTTGAAAGATTAGTCGCAATCATGATGTAGAAAGAATCTTACCGTTCATGTAGTCGTCACCAATGTTTGTACAAGAATATACAAATGCGTACGAGTCATAGTCGGTATCCAGTACCCAGTAATCAGAAGCAGCTGCAAAATTATAAATAAGAAATATAGGCATACATGTCAAAACACAGTCTGTCAAAATTGTTTAGTTTCTAATCCTTACCGCTGGGACTTTGTCCATCGAATGTTACTTTTAGTTTTGCGCTTCCATCTGACGATGCTACAGCAAGTCCATTTATACTGCGTAGACTTTGGTCAACAACTTGGGTGTTGACTACAGAAACGGTGTTGCTGTCGATTGCGCTGTAACGTGCATTGGGACATTCGCCATCTTGGAAGACCATCGGATATGATTCGATATCATACCATAATCCCAGGTACTGCGAACACATTATTATTCAGATTAGTCTAATCATTTTATAATATAAGTCTTTTATATAGAAGAATAAAATAGATGATATGATACTGATCGAGGTTGCAAAGAAGGAATATTGGTCCGTAGAAAAGCGAAGTTGAGTGAACTATAGTCACGCTTCATTGCTGCATCATATGCAGCCTTATTCGGATCTTGTTCCGTAGTATTTGTTGTACCTAACAATGCTTAATTTTAATTGGCTTGACCTAGAATTGATTGTTTCATGATATAGAACCGTGTTCACATCATAAAATGTGCTAGATAAATAAATGAACACTGCGTTTAAGGGATATGAACATATAAACACACGACTATTTTATGACATCATGAAACATTAATAGGTAATCATATCGAGGAACAGCTATGTTGTCCATCGGTATTGGTGCTGAAGTAGCTTTGTTTTTGTTTCCAGAAAAAATATTTTGTATTAAAAGCAAATGATAATTTAAAAAATTGCTAGTAGGGTAGAGTAGGGTGGAGTAGGGTGGAGTAGGGTGGAGTAGGGTGGAGTAGGGTGGAGTAGGGTGGAGTAGGGTGGAGTTGGGTGGAGTAGAGTGGAGTAGGGTAGAGTTGGGTAGAGACGGGTAGAGTTGGGTAGAGCAGAATACATAACAGTTGACGCAGTTGGAGCGAAGCCGCGGGCAAAAGCTATTACTACTAGTTAGTATATGATGTAAAAACACGTCGCTTCATTCAAATCTTACTATTTGATGATTTCTTTTGATTTTTTTTTTAATCCAGTATTCTAATATTGAATGCCAGCAACTTTTTAAGCTGTATTTTTGAGCAATATATGAGCTTCTTTTTAATTTTAAATAGAAGGTCTTTGCCTGGACTACCTATGGAATAGCCGTTTTTTAAAACAGGTTGCTTTTTTTACGTTCTTTTTTCGAAATTAAGTATTTATTGGTTTCTTTGTGTTTTGTATTTTCTGTAATATTGCAGTACTTAAAATTATGAAAGTTAATAAAAAAAAGGTTTTTTCATATTACTCTTAATCCCTCCGTCGTAGAAACTAGGTATGCATTTCAAACAATGTTAATGACATATACTTACGACTTTCTTCTAACAAATAAACTCTGTGTTCTTGGTTTAATAGCTTTAATTTTGGAAATTTTGTCTTGTAGCCGCCCTGAGAAGAAAAGTTATTCATGAGATAAAATTTCCCACGTGAAAATGATTGAAACAAAAATAGACATCCCATTCATTAGTAGTTTTAAATCCGTGCATATCATCAATATTGCATACCGCTTGAGACACATTGTTTTCACAGTAGAACTCATATTACAAAATAATGCGAGTTTGTCTTTAAAATTCATACAAAAATAGTTACAAGTACTGCGATATTACAGAAAATACAAAACACAAAGAAACCAATAATTTCGAAAAAAGAATAACGTACCTTTAATATAAAGTTTATTTGAATTTATAATTTCTAGTCAATCCAAAGTTATTACACTTTAAACACCTATTATTAATTGGATCCTTAATTATAAAGGTCATTCAACTTTAATGATAAGTCACGTAACGTGAATTGATAAATCACCAAGCGTTGAAGTTTAAACGATTTGGACAACTTGAGCCAGTTATATCATGACCATTAATTTCATGAAATGGTCGGTAACGGCATGAAGTTATTAAATGTAACATCTGGGTACGACATAATTATACTGTACCCCACGTCCACGTCGGTGAAACCTTTTTATAGGACAAATCTGTACCAATTTGCCCTCTTGTCGCACGATATAAGATTGCTTCTATTGATATAGATTCACTACAGCCTACTGAAGTTCACTCAAGTAGCACTTAAAGGGTATGAGAATAATTGTAAATTTGAATACTTTATGTATTAAATAACCCAACATACAAATATTTGTATTGTATTTTTTTTTCATTTCTTATTGTTTTATTTTGTACTAATATAATGGTATTTGATATAGTTAATTTATATTGTAGTTTGTAATGGCATCGTATTGGCGTATAGCTATTAAGGTTTTATTAATTATTATTTTTTGTGTCCTTCTGTTGCCCTTTGCGTTCTAGAACCACGGGTTTCATTTCCAGGAATTCCTCGTGGATCTAGTGGACATTGGCTCTGTTGGGAAATACTAACTACTTGAGCCATTCAATTGTTGTGGTGGATTTACCTTTTCGATATTGAAATCAGGAACCACGGGGATACTCTCGTTGCAACGACCACGGAACCTGACGGGTGTGTATCTATCAGGCTCAGGGAAGTAGAAGCAAGCATCCGGGGAGCGGTTCACTATATAGTAGTAAGGCTGGTGCAAGACTTCGATGTCATTTATGATTTCTTTTATTCTGTCGGTTGCAGCTGGGCTCAATGTATTAGTACGACTGAATTTCCAACTGGTAACTAAACAAAAAACATAAAAAAATTACATAGTGGTATGAGAGTGAATGTAGAGCACCTTGTTAACTTTGCTTATTAATACGAGAGATGTAGCAAGTGTCAGGGAAACAAAAGTGCATTGAGTCAATATATCAAACCCAAAGGTTGACTGGTAGAAAATGCCTAAGGCATTAAGTCCGCTTCTATATTTTTGTATGCATAAATAAAGCATGAAATAAATAAATAATCATACAGGGGAACTTGTGCTAAGTTGTACTTGAATATATATTTACCTCTTCTTTGGTCATTGTCCAAGTTCTCACAGCCGTAGGCTAGTGCAAATGAGTCGTAATCAGTTTCTAGTATGTACATGTCATACTCCTTGCCTCCTATAAAAAAGAAAAATTGGTCATTAAGTACCTCGCACTTGGAAAAATGCATGAAAATTTAGTAGCATACGTCAATTTTACAGCTTAAAGACTTGACATTTATATTGACTTTTTCTTTATTTGTGCTATGAAACATTGCTCCTTTAAAAATTTTAGAATCAACGGGAAGTACCCTGTAGGTTTTGATTTCCTTGCGGATGTCATACTATGCTATATGGAGCATAAACGGTCTTATCTTTAGAATGTGATGATTTTTCGACTTTCGACTTTTCGACTTTCCGACTTTCCGACTTTCCGACTTTCCGACTTTTCAACTTTTCGACTTTTCGACTTTTTGACTTTCCGAGTTTCCGACTTTTCGACTTTGACTTTTTGACTGGTCCAAGGGGTAATCGACCTGAATCATGATCATTTCAGTCAAACTGAGTATTTAATATTAATTTCAGCTTAATACATCCACGCGTTCCTGAGAATATAGGTTTTGACAGACGGACAACAAAGTTACGAGTCAGCAACTCTAAAACTAACCAATAATAACGCCATATTAACTTACCTATACTAAAAGTAAGCCGCCCGCTTCCATCGTCGCTAGAAACAGTAGCAGTTCCAGAAATAGATGACAGTAGTCCATTCACAACTTGAGAGTTGGTGACGCTGAGTGTGTAACTGTCTTGCTGGCCGTATTGAGCTACGTTACATGTGCCACTTTGGTGTTGGGATCCATAACTCTCAATAAGGCGCCACTCTCCAGCATACTGTTAAAGTACATTAAAACGTCAACATCAACAGATTTCAAAAAGAAAAAGGATAGTCTTACAATGTATTGCGGTAAAACTAACCCTGGTTAGGTTGAACTGGGGTTTTCCTCTAATGTCAGAATCGCATTGTCCAGGAAGAATTACATTATCACCGGGTGTAATATCGGGTAAATGGAAGCAGGCTTTGTCCGTCTGATCAATGCTCTCGTAGTATTCGTTCCTCAGTACATCAATCTTCGCTATGGCATCGTCAATGGCCGTCTTACCCGCATCTGATAGTTGTCTGGTTTTACTGAGCTTCCAACTCCATACTAGAACAGTTTGTTACATTGAGTAACGTATGTACGTTAAATGTATACACAATGATCTTCAATTCAAAAAAAACAGTGTAGTCGTCTTATACTGACCACCCCTAGTCTCCTCGTCGATGTTGACACAACTGTAAACCAACGCGTAGTCGGTGTAGTCTGTACTCAATATCCAATAAGGTATTAATTGAGCTGAAAAATAAAAAACTTATTTAATCAATATCAACTACACAGTAATAGCAGCCAGCAGGTTAATGCATTTTCGCCGCTGCTAGCCTCTCATGAACAGAGAATCTTGCATGTGAGGTCGGTGTGTACCATAGAACTTTTATTTACCTAACTAACTTTTGAAATTTGGCTATTCAAATCGACAACAAACTCACATACGCATTTATAAAAGTTCATTGCGATTTACAAATGGAATTTATCTGAATGAATCACTAATATAATTTGATAAAACGGTTTGTAATTTTATTAAAAAAACACTCACCTTCTCCGTTAACCGAAATGTTGATTACTAATTTTCCACTAGACTCATCATCTCTAGCGAATGTGACATGACCCTCAGTTGTTGATTGAGTCAGGTTAAGTACACTGAATGAATCTAGCCGCATGCTTTCGTAGGTCGTACCATTAACAGTGAACTGTTGGCTGATACACTGCCCATCTTGGTTAGCCTTCGGATATCCTGCGATTTCGTGCCATGTACCTTCAAACTGAAAGGCATTTGTTTAATATTGCTCTAATTACATTGTATACATAATGGTTGTGATACGTTAAATAGAAGTTGTCTCACGTCTTTCATGTTTAAGTTCGGGACTGCTGCAATGCTCTCATTGCACTGTCCAGGAAACACGACTGGAACACCGGGCTGCGGCTCAGGGAAGTAGAAACAGCTCTCGGAGCTATGATCACGTTCTATGAAGTATTGCTGGTCCAAAACGCGAATGTTGCTCATCGCTTTGTCTATTTCGATTTTAGCTTCGGATGTTAATTCTCTCATTCTACTTAGTTTCCAGCTTGTAACTGTGAAAATACATAATTCATTTTTACACTGTTTATCTAAACTAATAGTTTGTTTTTGTGTGTTTTTTTTTGTAGGAGGTAATCTCTGAAAGTGTCGGTCCGATTGCTAAATTTTTTTCACGATATCGACTGATTTTTTTATCTGCTTTATTCTTGAGTGACATAGGCTATATTTTATGTCACCGGGCAAAGCCGCGGGCAAAAGTTAGTTGTAATATAATAACGTAAATCTTATCACGAAGGCTTACTATTATGTGAATTCATTACGTACCTTGCACATATTCGTCATCAACGGGTCTGCAGGAGTATACAAGTGAATATGACTCATAATCTGTTGCCAATACCCAATACTTTGCGACGACTGAAACAAAAGTGTTGGTACAACTATACGTAGGAAAAAAATATTAAGACCGATGTATAATGTTTTCGTTCGTTCCACAATGGTCCGCCAAGGACTAAGTGCGGAAACCAGACCACAATAGATAGAATGTTTTCGTTCTTACCTTCAGTACCTCCTACATTGAAGGTTACTGTAAGTTTTGCACTTCCATCTGTACTTGGATCCTGCACTGCAGAACCCCTAACAGAGAAGAGAGTTTGATTGAGGACTTGTGTGTTTAACACATCGACGTCGATACTTGCATCAGGGTGTTCGCTGTAGAGGGCAGTATTGCATTTACCGTTTTGGAATTCCTCAGGGTATGACTCGATGTCGAACCATCTGCCAAGGTACTGTTAAAGTAATGTATAAGCAAATGTTACATTATTTTCATACTTGTTGAAAACAGAACCTGTCATTCACATTAAATATGTTGTATGTTCGCTTACCCTTTCAGCTTGGAAATTGGTAACCACTGGTATGTTTTGTTCGCATTGCCCTCTAAATTTGACACTAGTGCTTGGATCGGGTGTAGGGAGATAGAAACAACCTGTATCGGTTCGATTTATCAGGTAGTAGAAACGGTTGTTTAGGACTGGAATCTTGTCAATGATTTGATTCATGTGCATATTCGCGTCTTGGCTTAGAGTATTTTCTCGGCTCATTTTCCAGCTGTAAACTAATTTGAACATTATGGTTTTATTCACCATTTAACAAACTATAATTAAGATAATGGTGCATGATCAATATCTACCTCTCCTTTGATTATTGGGCATATTAACACAGCCGTAGCCAAGTGAGTACGAGACATAATCTGTGCCAAGTATTGTGACGTTAAACGATTCATCTCCTGAAATAAAAAAGTAACCTTCAAATCTGTTAAAATGTTTTAGTTTTCACTTACGGTTTTAAATAATACCACAAGACGTATAGCGATTGGTACAGGCCATAGTCTGAAGCGAGGAGGATTGGCAGGCGGTCGCCTCCTACTGCGAAGCAGTAATGCTAGCAAAGGAGGCGGCCACACGCGCACGCGCGAAGGAATGGCTCTCACGCCCTAGCCGCCGGGATTCCGATCCCGATTACCGGCCACCGTAGGCGCGGGCTTGCGGACGGTGAGCAATGGGCAGCTCGCCGTCCAACCATCCGGTAACCGTCCTGACCGAACTCAAGTCGTCGAAGGCGCGTCGTGTTCTACGCGTGCCTCAAGGTCATATGTCATATGTCAGCAAACCATAGGGGCCCAACAGGGTCGAAGCCTTCTAGGGTTGTGGGTTCGCTTCTGAAAGTCAAACCTAGCCCTGTAATGAAAGGCAACGAAGGAACTAGGAGTGGGTTTTAGTCAGTAAAAGTCTGATACGCCCTCCCACCCCGATTTCCCACCTAAAAAAAAGACGTGTGGCGATTCCTCATCGGTACATGTTCACATTTATTGTGCAACAACATAATTCCCTGGATAATCTATGTGATTCCTGATAGCTAGTACCTGGAGGTCTTTAAATCAAGAGTGAATAGGTTACTTCTAGGTAAGCGTGCTCTATCGTCGACCACATCATCGCTTACCATCAGGTGGCTTACCATGGTGGTCAAGTGAGAGCGTATTAAGAGGGTCCTTTTCCACTCTCCTATCGTCAACATCGAGCATGGTTTAAAAGCTTGTTACTTCATCTAACACAATCCAACGCGATGTTTGATGAAGAGTCAATGCGAAAAAAAGAGATAACGCCTGAAAACTCTGTTGGCATAACGTCGATTTTTTTTTCGTCGTCGATTTTCCGTGATTTACTCAAATATTTTACAAAACTTGTTCCAGGAAGTACATGTTTTTTTAAACCCTTAAAAGTTTTGAAAAAATAATTCATCATTCAGAATCTTGATTAAATATGCAAGGTTTCTATTGTTATACTTTTTGACTTTTTTTAAAATTTTTGAGTAAATTATGAAGTGTCAAAGTTCATGCAAATTTATAAATTGATTTCAATAGAAGCCTAGATAATATCCGCAAGATACTGTGTTTCCAACTTATCTAATGAAAAATGTGTAATAACTTCATAATCGCGTAAGAACGGTTGTATGAAAAACAGTAAAAATACATCCTCTTAATAAAAAATATGTGGAGCGTGGTCAGTGGTTAGTGACCCCTAAAGATATATATAGATATATGCTCGCTATAAAACTATGACATTAGGCATTTGGGTAAACTAAAATACTAACGCGTTGGTATGGGACCCGATACCAGAAAATAAAACATTAAATTTTTAGGGTTCTGTACCTCAAAAGGAAAAATAGAACCCTTATAAGATCACTTTGTTTGTCTGTCTGTCAAGACCCTTTATCTCGGGAACGCGTGGAGGTATTGAGTTGAAATTAAAAGCATTTACTCAGGTTTGCGGTCCTTTGAAGCAGTGAAAAAAATCAAACTTCTGAGTTTACGAAAAAAAAAACATACGGCCGTTTATATCGCAAAAACGTATAGTTTGACACTCAAGGGAATCAAAATTCATAGGGTATTTCCCGTTGACCCAGAGTCCTGAAATTTGGCATAAAAAAAGGTCTTGTAAAACAAGTAGCAGCAAGCGAGTCCGACTCGCATTTGCCCAGTTTTTTTTATAACCACTTGGATAGCCTTACTTTAAACTCTGTGGGTAGAAATAGGACCTTAGTACTTACACATAATAAATGAACTTGATTTTTTTTTTCTGGCTATCAATAACATGATGTAATTTGCTTACAAGAAATTGCTGCGCCCGACAGGGCCAATGTGCAATTGTTTAACTATTTTTAAGACATAAAACACATTTTATTTCATCACCACTGCTCTCAAAACGGTGAAGGAAAACATCGTGAGGAAACCGGCATGTCCTAGAACCAAAAATTCGAAGACATGTGACATCCACCAATCCGCACTGGGCCCGCGTGGTGGATTACGGCCCATTCCCTCTCCTAGAGAGGAGGCCTGAGTCCCAGCAGTGGGAACATTATAAGGCCGACTATGCTATGCTATAAAACACATGTGATATATTAGCAATAAAGAATTGAGTTAAAGTACTCAGGTCTTATTTCTGTCTTCTAACCTAACCTGTCAATACCAGGGTGCCATAAAATTCGTCACGTCACTTCACCTCTTTCCCTGCTCTGGTCTTTTATACACATTACCGGTTACGCATTCGGTATTGTATAGAATACCTAGGCAAAGTATAAAATAAATAATATTTCATACATTACCGACACGTTTTAGTTATTCTATACATTGCCTAGGTATTGAATAGAATACCGAATTAATGTAAGTATAAAAATCTTGTGTCACAGTGATTGTTATCAAACTCCTCCGAAATCGTTTGACCGTATTTTATGTTTTTTTTTTTTGTGTATATTTGATAGATTTGAAAATAGGTTATTTTTTACCCATCTATATCCACTTATATGGCAGAACGACCTTCGCCAGATCAACTAGTAGGCATAAATTTTCTACTTTCACGCAGGCGAAGCCGCTGGCAGAAGCTAGTAATATATAAGTCACTTACTACTAGGAAAATAGAATTGGAGTTTTCCTTTTTCGGTGTTAGATAAAGTAGCAGTTCCTGATATAGATGCCAGTTGTCCATTCACAACCTGAGAGTTGGTGACGGCGAGTATGTTACTGCCTTGCTGGGTGTATCGAGCTACATTGCATGTGCCATCTTGGAAATCAGAACCATAGCTTTCAATGAGACGCCAACGGCCAGCATACTGCAAATAGATTTATCAAAGTAAGGAAAATTATGAGATAAGTACTTACTGCGTCAAAATTAATTTACTTGTTAGTCTGTGTAGAGGTGATGAGTTGCGATATCTAAAAATTATAAACTCATTCCATTTTGTACATGCTGCAACGTTGCTCGATTTATTTAGGATATTTAAAGATATTCGGAACAGAGTGTAAAGACCGACATACCTCTGTTGAAAAGGGAGGATCCTCTGACCAGACGGATATGATGTATGGTCCGGGCTACTGCCCGATAGGTGATTTCGGGGTTTTGTGTGTGTTGGGCAAGATAATGAAGCAAGGCAGGATTTTTAATTTTAGTTTCTATGTAGTGTCCCAAATGTCGCTAAAGATACTTAATTTAACAATATCTTACCTTTTCAATATCAAAATCTGATATTCCTTCTATGTTATCATCGCAAGGTCCGGGAAGGATTATGGGTTCACCAGGTTCAAGCTCTGGTAAGTAAAAACAAGCTTCATTCGAATGGTCAATTTTCTCGAAGTATTGGTCGCCCAATACATCGTTGCCTACCATAGCATTGCTAATTGCCGTTTCTGCAGCCTGAGATAATTCTTTTGTTCTGCTGAGCTTCCAACTCCAAACTAAAACATTAAAGCGTAATGTATTTTTTGTGATAACGTATGATACCTAATGGATAGAATCAAATAAAATATTGTTACCTGCTCTAAAATCAATATTGATGTTTTCGCAACCGTAAGCGAAAACAAAGTCGTTATTCGCGTCTAAGATCCAGAATGGTACGTTTGCTGAAATTATAAAATAAAAGAATTTCATTTCGGGATATGTTCAGTGGAATACTTTACACCAGTAAACTAAAATCATAATTATCCTTTTGGCTTTGCGGTAGTTGGTTGAAATTTACAGATTGCGCCAATTTATTACTTTTTTGGTCGTACCTTGTCCATTAGCATCAGTAATGGCTATAGTAAGTTTTCCACTGTTGTCAGTAGCGTTGCTCCTAGTAACAACTCCGTTCAATACCCCTAGAAACTGGTCAGTCACAGCAGAAGACACCAGATTGAGACGTGTGGTATCAACGGAAGTTAACTGGTGATTGACGCAATGTCCAGTCCGTATAGTTTTAGGGTACGATTCAATCTCGTACCATATACCTTCCAACTGTATCATTAAAAAAAAACAAACAATTTTCAAATGAATAGAAAAGTTTAATAAATTTTTTTTTTTTATTCTCATAAATTTCTATAGATTTCTGCTTTAACGGAAAAAAATCGATAGTTATCATTTTGAATATATCATCAAAAGTGGCCTGAATTGATTTGAATGATATCAATCGCGTTTTAAACCGAAAAAGTTACTGTTTTTAACATTTATTAAGATTTTTACTATTGCTACTTTCAGGGTCAACTTAATTTTATTAAGCTACTGTAATTACATTTAAAAAGACAACTTACATCTGCCAAGTTAAAGTTTTGGAGAACAGCGACAGATTCGTCACATTGTCCAGGGAAAACCACGGGTACATTATCTTGAGGTTCAGGGAAGTAGAAACAGCCTCCTTCCGTCTGGTTTTCTATTTTGTAGAATCTTTTGTCAAGGTACGGTACGTCACTCATTATCGCGTCGATAGCAACTTCAGAGTTCGGTAACAGCTGTTTTGTTCTGCTTAGTTTCCAACTACCCACTGTGAAAATTGAATTAAATT
Organism: Mythimna vitellina; assembly: GCA_949316375.1. Lineage (NCBI taxonomy): Eukaryota > Metazoa > Arthropoda > Insecta > Lepidoptera > Noctuidae > Mythimna > Mythimna vitellina. The sequence continues at coordinate 5,195,416 of OX438703.1, read as the reverse complement.
AAATAAAGTAAAAATTGTCAAAACAAGAAAAAATACACAATTTACAGCAAAATATTAAAGAAATGCGTAGTAAGTGCTCAAAGTAGTAAAAATAGAAATTTTATAGAAATAGGCTCAAAATAAGTCTAAAGCAACATGGAAAATAATTAATGGAAGATTTAAAAATAAAAATGAGACTATTAGATCAAAGAAATTTCGGACGGAAAACGTATGTTGAAAAATGGTGATGGCATTGCAGCATATTTCAATAACTTTTTCATAAACATCGCAAAACCAGTTGATATTCAGCAACCCAAAGACAAAGCGGTTGCTGATAGTAGATTACCTAACTCTATCTACCTACTCCTATCTAGAGGCCCTGCCTATAATTGGTTTGAAAGTTTTCTGAAGTATTGATAACAATGCTCAGAGATTGCAAAAATGTGCCCTGAAACTAACACTCAGGTTACTTATAGATCTCCATGCATAGTTAACCAATATGGCGTTCCACAAGGAACTGTAGAGGCCCCGATATAATTTTTGATATACATATATCAATAACGTGGCAAAATTAACAGATCAATACACGGTACTATTTGCAGACAATACGACTATTTTGACTAAAGATAACACAATTGAAAAGGCGATAAACGTGACAAACAGAGCCCTCGCGGGACATAAATGATTGGTTAAATTTAAATAATCTACAAATAAATACAATTAACACTAAATTTATGAAATACTTGACGTTTAATAATAATAAATAAAAAAGAATAGATAAGACATACTAATAAAATATAATAATAATAATACTATTGATGAAGTTGATGACATTAAGTTTTTAGGAATCAATTAAGACAGTTTTTGCAATTGAAAATCCCATGTTGATAATGTATGCAAGAAAATTAATAAATTTATAAACGCACTTCGGAAAATAAATATACTGGCAACTCATGAATCTGCATTAATGATAGGTATACCACAGTCACGTGTTCTCTGTATTAACATATGGAATAATAATTCAAGCAAATAAATCTTTCATTCACCCATTCATTCAATAATAAGGATTTCTTGAGAAAAAAGAGAACTGTAAGGAAAGGTGATTATTAGGCTTATTTAAAAATGGTGGAAGTATACCTTGCATTTCATTGTCATCCAAATTCTTGCATGTGTAAACAAAGGCGTAATTTTCATAATCTGTGGCCAGTATCCAGTAATCAGTTGATACAGTCTCTGCAACATAAAAGTTATACTATGAATACCTTTGAACATTAGAAATAAGCATGTTACGCCTCCTATTGAAGGCTCTACTTGGTGATCGTGTATTCCATAACCCTTTAAGAGGCTCCGGTGAGGGCGCGTCTGCTGCAGCAAGCAATGGTTAGCTTACCATCCGATAAGGGTCGCGCGCTCAAGAAGATGTCAGTATGATTAACGAGTATGCTACGGCCTATATTTGCCAAGGCTACTGATGGCTCGAAAGAGTATCCATGTACCTTGAACGCAACGGTTCAGTTTATGAAGGATTGTAGGTCTGTTTTAATCATCAATCAGTCTTCTGTGTTACCTGCCCTAGCGTATTAGATTAGCATAGCATAGTCGGCCTTATAATGTTCCCACTGTTGGGACTCAGGCCTCCTCTCTAGGAGAGGGAATGGGCCGTAATCCACCACGCTGGCCCAGTGCGGGTTGGTGGATGTCACATGCCTTCGAATTTTTGGTTCTAGGACATGCCGGTTTCCTCACGATGTTTTCCTTCACCGTTTTGAGAGCAGTAGTGATGAAATAAATTACACAAAGTAATGCGCTTGGCTGGGTTTGAACCCGCGACCTACAACTTGTAAGTCGGGGCCGTTACCACTCGGCCACCACTGCTCTCAAATGCGTATTAGATTACCTACTTTTAATTATTTCTTGAGGGCTTTTATTTTTATTTAGTGTATATAATGAGATATGTCTTTTTTAATATGTTTATTGCTAGTTTATTATATTTGAAATAAAGATTATTGTATAATTGATAACTTACCATCAGATCCAGGAACGGGAAAAGTGACAACTAGCTTAGCTGAGCCATCTGAAGCCGGAACTGCTACACCTTTAATAGAGTTTAATTTCTGATCGTCCACTTGAGAGTTAACCACAGTGACATTACCATCGACTAATTCGTAAAAAGCGTTGCTGCAGGTCCCATTTTGGAAGCGTGATGGGTACATTTCAATATTGTGCCATGTACCCATATACTAGAAAAAAAAATACATGTGCTGTATATGCTTTACGCTTACAGTTTCGGGGATTCAAACTTTGTTTAAATGTGTAGATATATTATTTGGTGTCAAGATGATTTAATTTCAAGCGTTAGTGACGCATTTAGGTCTTACCTTATCTGCTTCAAAGCTTTGCATTGCTTGCACATTAACCGATTCACATTGACCTCTAAACACTACGGGTTGGTCTGAAGGTTCAGGATAGAAGAAGCATCCTGCATCGCTTTGGTCAGTTTTTTTGTAAAAAACAGAGTTTAGATCTAAGTAATACCGTATAGCTTCGTCGACAGCTTTTTGGGCTGTTGACGACAATTGTCGTGATCTGCTGAGAATCCAGCTGTAAACTGTAAACAATTCATATTAAAGAGTATAATATTATATTTCACAACTATCACACAACCCTGTCTAGTCCCAAGCTAAGCAGAGCTTGTGTTATGAGTACTAGACAACTGATAAACATACTTATATATTTATAAATACGTACATATAAAGATGAATTATAGCCTGAACATTTGTGCTGGGTGGGAATCGAACCCACAACCTCCGGCATAGCAGTCAGAGCCACTTAGCACCAGACCAATAGGCCAGTCAAAAAAAAAAAGAGTATAATAAAGTGAAAATTAAAATATCAATAGACCTCCTAAAATATCAATAGGAGGTACCTATCATTTGTTTTATAGAACATACCTCGACGTTGATCAGGTCCTTCATTTACACAAGAATATGCAATTGCGTAGTTGTCATAGTCACTTTTTAGAATCCATAATTCCATTGATGTAGGAGCTAAAATCAAGTAAAAGAATATTTGACAAAACTAAACGTTTGTCTTTTGAAGAGAAGAAAATATGACATAAATTCATAGTAATAATGCTAATAATTTGTCATATTTTGCACTAGCCCACTTCGCCAATTAACTTAATTTAAATTCTTGCTTGAAATTAAAATATTGTATTTTCTAAAGAGATTTAGTATTTTTTTAGAATAAGTGGCTAAAATCATAGGTAAATATAAACCATTGCAAGATGTAGGTAAGTATCTAGTAAAAGAAAGGTAGGCAGATTTAATAAAGCTGCCTGTTCCTTTGTTTGACTTCAAATTTTCTAAGATAAGCATTAAGATATTAAACCAATATTATTGTTTGTTATTTAAACCGGAAATATTCGATCCGAATAATATATCATACAAAAATTTCTCGTTCGATTTGATAAAAATGCAATAATTATAAGTAGGTATATTATAGCTACTTCTAACATTGTAGGTTGCATAAAAAAGCAAAAAAAATATACTGTAGGTAATAATTTCGCTTAAATTCAGTGTCAGGTATTCGAAAAATGCAAATTCATAATGAATGTCAATTTAGGTAAAGAAATGAATTGTAAACAATTTGATGTATGGTAATATAATATCATAAACCATACTCACGAGCACCTGGAATATTCAACACCACAGATAACTTTGCGTCTGTACCGTTGATTGTCGCATAGCCATCTATTGAGAGTACCTTCTGATCAACCACTTGACTATTAAGTATGTTCACTACTCCATCACCTTGAGTATATTCTGCCCTAGCACAAGAACCATTACCGTTGGGAGTTTCGTAGCTTGAAATTTGATGCCAGAGACCTAAAAACTAAATGTACATTGTGCAAGTTAGTTATGCATTGGATTTCGAGCAAAGTGTTTTCTACGTGTTATTGGTGATCCCCAAGTGTATCTATATTCATTCCGGTTAGAAGCCAATTTGCTTATAGATATTCTTGGGTCGTCCTAAGAATGATTTCTTTTATAAGGTTCATGAAACTAGATCACAACTTTAGAAATGAAGGTATTTTTATTCGTCCCCTGCTTTCGGGGAATACAAGTTGGTGATGTAATGCGTCGTTCCTTTTTGTATCTATACTTACTTTATCTACTTCGAAATTTTGAACAACAGTTAAGTTATTGTCACACTTTCCTGGAAAAATAATAGGTTCCCCAGGTTCAATGACTGGTAGAACGTTGCAGGTAGCATCGCTATGGTCGATAGATTTCAAAGAAGAAAGTTCCATGCCAAAATTTTCTCCAAGTGATGTATCGATGAATGCAAGGGTCATTCCAGTAGGATTTGGAACACGTGTAAGAATCCATATATGAACTGTGAACAAAATCATCAGAAGTAAAATAAGACTAATAGAGTCAAAGCACATTAACGCGAATTCGAAACCAAAATTTCTATCATCTTTTATTACCCTTTTTTAAGGTGGGAGTTTATCAAATATCTTCACCCAGTCTGGGCATGGGCACGCCACAATTATGGCGGTAAGTCCCCTCTTTGAGGCATGGTTGGAAAGACCTCACGGCGTCCTCACATTCCGCATGACGCAGGTCCTCACCGGACACGGTAAGTTCGGGAGGTTCCTGCACCGGATTCGTGCGGAAACGACGCCCGGGTGTCGCCACTGTGTGGCCCACCCGGAGGACACGGTAGAGCACACGGTGGAGGTGTGCCCCGCTTGGGCAGAGCAACGCTGTGTCCTCGTGGGGGCAATCGGCGGCGGCGATCTCTCGCGCCGGGCCTTGGTTCAGGCCATGCTCCGGAGCGAGGAGGAGTGGCAGGCGGTCGCCTCCTTCTGCGAAGCAGTAATGCTAGCTAAGGCGGCGGCCGATCGCGTGAGGCAACGGTCCTTACGCTCCAACCGCCGCTGGGATTCCGATCCCGATTTCCGGCCACCGTAGGCGCGGGCTTGCAGACGAAAAGCAATGGGTGGCTCGCCGTCTGACCGTCCGGTAACCGTCCGGACCGAGCCCAAGTCGTCGACGGCGCGTATTGTTCCACGCGCGCCTCAAGGAGATGTCAGCAAATCGTAGGGGCCCAGCAGGGTCGAAGCCTACTGGGGCCACGGGTAGTGTGAAAGCGGAACCCGGGGCCCTGGGACGAAGGCAACGAAGGAACAGGAGTGGGTTTTTAGTCAGTAAGAGTCTGACACTATCTCCCGCTCCGCCCAAGAGCGGGGATGTCATTAGGATGATTTTCCCACCCAATAAAAAAAAAAACCCAGTCTGGGCAGAGCGAGAGGGATTGTAGACTGACTAAAAGCCACCTGTGTTCCTTCAGTTGCCCTTTGCGTTCCAGGGCTTTGGAAATTCTTTCGAATAATCCCGCAGCCACAGCATTAATCGGTCCTAGTAGGCCCCGTCCACTTTGCTGACATCTTCCATCATATCATCATTCCTCAAAAAGTAGACTTACCACCGCGATTGTGGCATGATTTGGGTGGGAGCTGCATGAGGGCAGTTCCAGCCCGCTGCAGTCCTGGAGCCAGATTTTGGAAGTGCTCCTCGAAGTTCCACCGGTTGTCGAGAAACAATACCGTACGGTACAGGCACATTATCGTCGACTCGACGCCGATGTGAACCCCTCCTACCGTTTTAGGTAGGTAGGGCCATTAAAACACATTGCCTCGGACTTGTGAAGTGCTCAAGTCCGAGGATCTCTCTTGATTCTTTCAACTACTGCCGCATCCCGGTCTTCGACTGGTTTATTTTCGGAAGTTTTGTTTTATTTCATTTTATAATTGTATGTAGAAAGTAGAAAATAATGTATATAATCATATTTAAACTATACTCACGCCTCCTTTGACTTGGTGAAATGTCTTGACAGGAGAATGTAATGGCAAAAAATGTATCACTTATCTCGTGCACCAAAAAGTCAATGGCTGAAAAAGAAATAACAATTGTAACTATTAAGCCTTTATCTATTATATTATTATTACTTCGTCAGATTGAAAGGCAAGCATATTCCCGTTTAAGAATGAGTTATTGTTTCTGTGGGTTTCTTTTGTTTTGAGAAGAACATACTTTAAGTATAAAGTTTATTTGAACTGGAATTCCAAGTCGATTTGAAGATCACACTTCAAACAAGCAGTTTCATAAAACGACAGTCATGTTCATAGGTTTTTTCGGATGACATAGAAAGTATTGCTAAAACTTGCACCGTGGTCTTAGGGACTAGTTATAACTAGTTATGACTGGCGCCTAAGGCTTCCGGACACTACAGTGTCTTGGATGATGAGACGAACAAGATGCCAAGAGTAATTGTTTTTCTTTAAATTTTGTTACTGAATGCACAGAAACTTGCGTTATTATGAGATATTCGTGCGTGTGACGTGCGCCTTTGGGTAGCAGCGCTTGTTGTCAATTTAAACGCACCATTACGTGTGATATTTATTATATGTCATTTTGATATGAAAAAAAAATACTTACGATCTTGGAACGAAGATAAAGTTAGCTGTAGTCTTGCAGTATTGCCGTCTTGGGTCGCTGTACCATTAGTTTCAACAAGGAAATTATTACTGACAGAAGTATAGTGTACTTTGAGTCCATTATTATTCGTCAGTTCAAATACGGAACATTCGTCCTGTTGATTCGGGTTATCTGTTCTCGCATACTCATACCATTTACCTAAAAACTGAAAAAAAGAGAGAGTAAAAAACATTAATACGGTGTCTTTAACACTGTCCTAATATACGCTTTTGTAAAAATAACGGGCACTTTAGATTTTGTTCTCTATTTCAATAAATATGAAAAAGGGTTTATACTTGGAGCATACTGAAAGTCTCTGGATCTAGCCACTTACAATCAAAGAATGAAAAAACAATTATAGAATTCGAAAATGGAACTCTGCGAGCATGTTCCTTTTTAATTTGCGAGACTCATTTGTTTTTTCATTGTGGTGTCCTTTCGACGATAGTGTCGCTATCAAAATGGATTCAACTCGTAAACTTTTTCATTCAATGATTTTTGTTGTGGCTTAAGTCAACAAAAGAGTTGCCAGAGACTTCAATTGGCATTTGGTGATGAAGTACCATGTCGCAGCTCTGTGTATTCATGGTTTGCAAAATTTTGACGTGGACGTGATCATATCTATGACGAGGTACGTGAAGCTTGGCCGGCGACTGTGGTTACAGACTCGAATATTGGCACCATACGACAACTTATTGCTACTGACTAAAATTTACTTGTCAGCAAATTCGTGCTTGTTCGTGCATTGGAATGAGCAAAGCCCAAAATATTTTATATGTGCATCTGAAGTTTAAGAAACTTTGCACTCGATGGATACCACAGGATTTAACGGAGGACTAGAAACGATTGCGTGTCCAGTGGTGCCATAAAATGATGAAAAGTATAATGGAGGACAGTCATTAAGCTGTCTATAATATCGTGATACGTGACGAAACCTGGGTATACTACTTTGAATCCAAAAGAAAAAGCCAGTCGGCAGAGTGGGTCTTTCGTTCTGAAGATTTGCCGATGAAAGTTAAGAAAAGTCGAAGTGTAGGTAAAAAATGGTTGCTTCTTTTTTCGGCAAATCAGGACATTACACTAGAGTATTGCTTGAAAACGATGTATTAAACTATGTAATGACAGCTTTTTGATAAGTCAAGCGTTGCGGTATCGTAAAGCGTTAAGTGTGGATCTAAAAAAAAGCCATGAAGAATGAGGAGTAGAAGTTACCTTGTGGACCTGAAAAATAGCTTTGAAGAAATAAGAGGAGTAGAAGCTAGATTGTAGACATAACTAAGAGCCTTGACTTAATAAGAAACTGGCTTGTGGACAGTTAGAAGGAGTTTTTTTGCTACCAATATACAATAATCAGTATTGTAGCGACATTTATGGCATCACATAAGCATAGCATGGCGTATCATAGTCCGGCCGTCCAGTAACCGTCCGTACCGGCCCAAGTCGTCGACGGCGTGTAGTGTAATGTAGAAATAGAAATAAACTAACAGCTTATAGTATTGATTTGATAGAAAAACAAACAAATAAAGAAATAGGAATAACAAAATACAGAATAATAGATAAGGAACTTAAAAGGAGTATTAGGAGGGATTTGAAAAATCTATATACACATTTGGATAAAACAGTTTTAGAAAACTATACATCACTAAGAGTTTTGAAACAAGGAATCACAAAAGAAAAGGCTTGGATTAACTGTTTGGCATACAACGATGGCAAAAAACATTACAATAGAGAAAAGATCATGGAAATAGAAATAAAATTCTATAAATCATTGTATTCCAACTCTGATCATTCACCATCTGATATTAATACCGAAAACAGTCCTTCAAATTCTATTCCCCCAATCAATGGCTATGAAGTGCCAAGTGTTAAGTCCGCCTTTGTACTTTATGTTGCATGAAGTTTAATAAATACATAAATAAATAAGTGCACAAAGCACTCAGCACTATGCGCTATAATAAAAGTCCGGGAGAAGATGGTATAACTACTGAAGCGCTTAAAATTGGCTCAAATGCTTTATTGCCTCACCTTACTAACTTTTTTAACACCATATTACAATCAGGAAGAGTGCCAAAAATGATTTGCCGTTCCAATAACTGTATTGCATAAAAAGTGATAAAAGTGACATCAGCAATTACCGTCCAATCAGTTTAACATCTCACATATACAAGACCTTTATTAAAGTGATATACAATCGCATAGACAGGAAACTGGATAATCATCAGCAACCAGAACAAGCCGGATTTTGACTTAGCTTTTCAACTACCGACCACCTACAGACCTTGAACCAAATTGTAGAAAAATATTCAGAATTTAATAAACCTCTATACCTAGCCTTCGTAGATTATACGAAGGCTTTCGATAGTGTCAAACACTCTGAAATATTTAAATCTCTAGAATACCAGGAACTAGAACAGCAACATTTATAATAGACCTTTTAAAAAATATCTACCATAACAGCACCGCAGACATCAAATTAAATTTTACAGGAACTTCGTTTGGAATACAAAAAGGATGACCAGCTCTCTCCGAAATTATTTACAAGCACTCTCAAGGAGATCTTTAGAACACTGGCAGCCTCATGGGCGAATATCGCATTCGGTAATAAGAGATTAACAAACCTCTGGTTTGCCGACGACATTGTCTTTTTCGCCCCTACTGCTCTAGAACTACAGTTCACGCTTCAACACCTAAACACGGCAAGCCTCAAGGTAGAGCTGGCGATGAATCGGTCCAAAACTAAAAGTATGAGTGCTGTTGCACTAAACGTAGGGTCGAGGTAGATGGGCAGGATATAAATTATGTCGATGATTATATCTACTTGGGCCAGTTAGTTTCTTTCGAAAACAGGCAGGAGAAGGAAATTGATGGCCGTATCGAAAACGCGTGGAAAAACTACTGGTCCGTTAATGAAGGGAGACCTCCCGATCTTCCTGGTGCGAAAACTACTTTAAACATTAAATAATCCGTGCCATACAATCGATTGAATGGGTTGATTATATGAGAACCAAGTTGGTTAATATCTGAGGTGATATTTTAAAGAAAGCACTACACACTTTCGAGTCGAACTGAACTTTGAAGCTTACAAGCTGAAAGATCCAACGAATAATACCAAAGTATTCATATTCATATTAAGGTGGGCCACATAAAGTACTCTAACTGCCACACCAGCAAACAATGGATGGCTCGCCGTACGACTGTTCGGTAACTGTCCGGACCGAGCCCAAGTCGTCGACGGCGCGTATTGTTCTACGCGCGCCTCAGGGAGATGTCAGCAAATCGTAGGGGCCTAGCAGGGTCGAAGCCTACTGGGGCCACGGGTAGTGTGAAAGCGAAACCCGGGGAACAGGAGTGGGTTTTTAGTCAGTAAAAGTCTGACACTATCTCCCGCTCCGCCTAAGAATATTTCATTCGCGGAATTTGTCATTAGACGATTTTCCCACCTACAAAAAAAAAAAACTGCCACACAATAATTACATCTACCCAAAATATAGCGACCTACATAGTCTTTACAATTATTAAAATTGTAATACTTTACAATATAAATATTTATGTCAAATGAGATTCAATGATAATTTATCATATAGACGATTAATCGATGACGCATAAATAATATATTACCTTGAAGAATAACATTAATCTGAAATCGTTGTACCAACTTGATCATAACGATACATCACTAATTAGCGCGCAGGTAAATCTATACCTACTTGCACCACAACACAAATCTCTAAATTCAGTGTTAAATTAATTTAAAATTATCATTTTGTTTGTATGTAACGATTGAAGAAGGATTTTCTAAGTAATAGCAGCGTGTAATACATTCAGTGATTCATTGTGAAAGTGGGGTTAAATTCAAAGAACCTGGAGCAGTGCAATTCAATTATGTTGGGTTCGTAGCTGAGCATCTACAAGTGTTTTACTTGATCGACTGCCTACCTGTACCTCCACACCCCAGAAACTAGGCAACACGATAGTGCTTGGTAATACTAGTGTTTACAATGTACAAATGAAAGCCGGGACCAACGGCTTAACGTGCTTTCCTAGGTACAGAGGAATTCATACTAACTAAAACCACACCTAAGTTCCTTCTTTCTGGTTTTACTGACAGCTCTTTAAAGCGCGCATGGAACACTTTGCGCCGTCGACGACTCGAGCTCTCTCCGGACGGCGAGCTACCCATTGCTCATCGTCCGCAAGGTCACAGACATCGTCCCGTGTGACTGTTATTACTTAGCCACGAGCCTCTATCCTATTAGCCGCCACGGTGATTATTTGAAAAAAAAGGAAGATTTTACATTTGTTATTGCAGTAAAATTCTCTTTAGGCTACGTAGAAGCAGCCTTTTTTTGAGGGTGTGAAAAATAACATCACCCGTATGGCATAGCTTTTACTGACTTACGGCCACGGCCGGAGCGATTCGATGCCAGGGTTAACCTGGCAGCCATTGGCCCTAGCAGGCAGTTTGAGGCATGTTGAAACCTGTTGTCTACCCGAGCCTGGTCCTTATCCAATTGCGAGCTACTGATTGCTTGCCGTTCGAAAACCCCAGCCTGCGGCGGCCGGGGTGTGGATACTGCTTCTTTCCTACACATTTCGTCGTCCCGTTTGCTTGCATTACTGCTTCGCAAAAGAATTTCACTGCTGCCAATGCCCTCTCGCTTTGTACAATGGCCTAGATAACGGTCGGATGCGAGAAGTAGACGCCACCGATCTTCTCCACGAGGACATGGCAGTGCTTTGCTTAAGCGAGGCATCCACCGGATGTTCCACCCAGGCATGTCCTCCTGCTGAATCCGAACCAGGAACTTACCAAAACAACTGTGTTCGGTGAGGATCTGCATCAAGTGGAAGGTTATCGCCGATATTGTGGTGTGCCTAAGGTAGATTCAGCCTTACGCGGTGGCATTCTTATCGTAGTTAATTGATTTAATGACAATTAATTAGCTGTGTGAACAACGTATCTTAGGATAGAAATAACGACATTTGATCCGTACTAAAGATATGAAAGTACGAGAGTATTATTCCTTGAAAAAATGCTACCTTATTTATTTAATCATTTTGTCGTTGTTCATGGTCAAGTTTATGCATTTCGTTTTCTTTTTCAGTTTTTATGCTATCAACACTTTGATGGAAGGCTCGAATTTAGTTTCTTTCTTTCCTTCGATGACCAACGGCGGAAATCGAGCCAAGAGAATTACCACCGCTAAGAAGGGTCGTTCGCCATTTTCTGCTGTAGACTATTCACAGTGTCAGACACCTGCACGCACAGAGGCGACAAACTTTTTTACGTTTAAGTTAATGGCGTTTACGATCTGGATACCTACCTAAAATGGTAAGATTGATTTTCAAAACTCTGTTACTTCCGTAGAACGATCGAAAATGTCACACACATCATTTCATTGTAATTACGATCTTGAAAAATTATACGAGTAATTCTCATTCATCACTGAAAGCATGTGTAGTTACTCCATATAAATATTTCGCTGATTTAAACAGCCAAACCTAATACTATCCACCAAATCAATCTGATTTTTTATTATTTTGTTTTCGGGAACTAGTCATTAGTCGAACAGTTTGTAAACAGTAAACTACTTACACTTTCAATTTTAAAATCAGCCTGTAAAGTTAAACTAGAACATTGTCCATCTTCCACCACTTGGGCTACACATACACTTAATAGTCCAACGAGACTCAAAACTAATACAATTACTTTCGACATCATGAGATCATGGTTCTGTGCCGACACATCACAACTGAAAACTAATCAAATAATGGTTTATCTGTTAATTTATATAAAATCTTATCAAAGTAATTTTTATCGTTTCTTCAATCAAAAAAATTGTATTGTCCAATACTATTTGACTGCCACTAAACCGATTAATGTATATAATCGCAATTGTGATTTTTAAATTATCAATATGTTTTAAGTGTCTACGATTATCAGCAAAACCATATGGGACCTATTTCAGGGTTTTGTACATATATTGTTTAGAGTTTTCGTCTGTCATGTTGTGTGTGTGTACTTTTAAAAGGTTTATCCACAGCACATTAATGATGTTAAGTGGTTTTTTGTGTGAAGTTATTTGCTGATTACTATCTCCACAAACGTGTAGGCAACAGTTTGCCTAAAAGCGTTGGCAACGGCGTTTTTAAGTAGTAAATGATAATCTTTATAAAGGAAACAGGGTATTTTAACTCTTTTTTTTGTTACGAGGTCATAATCATGATATGGCCTATCGTCACCCACAACACTTTATATTTTTTTTTCGTTCATCTTTTCTATACTAAGTAGGTACATCTACATCATACAGTCATATTACGATATGGAAGACAATATCAAAAAAGGTATGTCAATATTTTCAGCCTGCGTGAAAGCATTTAGCCAGCCCAAGGCTACAATAGAGTTACTAATCTTTTTTTTTGCAGACAAAATACCACTCTGTCATGTTGATTCGATATCAAAGAATTAAATAGGCAACGAACTCTTAATCTTATAAGATTTTTATTATTTTGTTCAGTGTTGTTTCGTTTGTGTTTGGCATTAGGCCTATTTCGTTGAGTTTATTATTTGTTTCTAAATCACCATCATCGTTTCTGCCAAAAAAACGTTCAATGTTGGTAGCGTTACCTTAATGAGCAATCCTGTGCGTCTTGCATCCATTGAATATGTTCGCTTGCCGACATCTTCATTCGTGATTCAATCACGCAACAAAACTCCGAGCATGTAGCCCTCTCGATTGTCCTTTAAGTTTAAGCTGACGCCTTCTGATGAGGCCTATTGTAACATACCACGTTCCAGAGCCATATGTCATAACTTGCAACACGCGCTAATCAAATAAAGTTTTGTCTTGAGACACTGGTATGTCGCCCGAGAAAATACCGCTTAACTTCCCAAACTTGGACAATAGTCTCTTAACATTAGTAAACAATTATTAAACAATTATTTCATTATTTTCTTGTAGGTATTTTGTACTTAAGCAACCAGTAAATCAGAGGCATTAATCTCAAAGGCCTACCTCTGACTCTCTGGCAAGACGGACCTAGAGTCCTATCAAAATTGACATTCTGTAAGCAGTAACGATTATCCAAAAATACAAAGAGAGCATGGCATTTTATCGGCAACATTGCGGCTCCATCATCAAAATTTGTACATCACCTGGTGTAATTTAACCCAAGTTCATTCATAACCAATAAATCCAAACGCTATGGTTACCAATACTGTCTTATGTGTTTGAGGAGTTCCTATGGTCATCACCCAATTTTCGGCTATATTATCAGTCCAGCGTCACAGTACCAATTATCGCACTACCGCTAAAGTAGCATAAGCATGGCAAGTTTTAACTTAATCGAATGTCAGACAATGCTAGAAAAAAATATTAGTCATTAGTTATCGAAGAAACATAATTATGTGGAGAGGTTTTAACAATTCTTTCCCATACGTATTTTCTAAACAAATTGAAATTGTCCTCCATCTTACTCCTTAAACAAGGTAACAATTGTTGCTTTAATAATAAAAAAATATTTACTAAATTAAAAAAAATAACATAATTTTGAAACAAACTATTAACATTTTATGTATGTTACAAAGTTTTGTAACTTGTTGTATCATCGTATGTATTAACTTAGAGTAGGTAGGAACAAGAAGCGTTTGGCAATGGCATTGAACTTACATATAAATGAGATAATATTCGAGATAAATAAACATTGCCGTGTTACCAAGCCAACATTCTGTTTATTGCGAATTCGCGAGGGGTTTTTCATAGTTGAGTGTAAAGTTAAAAAGTAAATATGTACTTAGACCGATGATCCTCTATTATTAGAAATATATGAACATTGCTATATAAACAAACCATTTCTGATAAACAATATAATTTGAGAATCACGTCCCGTTTTACTGCCTTTAAGCTAAAAACATTTTTGTGTAGGTACACTACTTAGGAAATTATTAAAATGTGTATTGAAATTTCAAAATAATCATACATGAATAAATTAATCAAAATCAGCTTCCAATTTATCATATTACATTATCATACTATTGACGTAGCTTAAACAGAATATAGCACAAAAAAGAAACGTAAAAATTATCGTGTTACACAGTGGAATGTTCCTCTAAATCCATCTAGAAGCATCGTGGGGTGCTGTCGGCTGGGTTCAGTCAATTGGACTCATCGCCGTCGACGTCCAAATTGTAACCACTCTCATCCTTTAAACTTTCCACGATGTTGAGTGCACATGAATTGGAACGTGATCTGCCCATCATCCGCTATTCTTACGAAAATTATGTAATTTGATTATTGTGATGGAAAATATGATTCATAGCTCTTGTTAACATTTGCGGTCAGTTGGATTATTATTGTTTGAATGTTTATTTAGTTTGGTATATAGGTTTTTGATTTGTCAGGTGATTTACATTTAAATTCCTTTTGTAAGCATATGTCCAGCAGTACCTAAAGCTTTTTCAGCCAAAAAATTATTTTGTGTTTTTAAAGTCCCAGAACCAAGTAAAACTATGTTTTTTAATATAATAAAAAATTAACTTGCAATATATTACAATCTCGTCTCCAATTTTCTCCCTAAAGATCTGTCTGCCAGTTTTTACGAAAGAGTCCCGTTGAATCCGTCAAGTTTCTAGATTTACCGAAATATTGCTTTTAATTTAGAGAACCTTCGGGTCGTGTCATCATTATAGAAGTTACTAGCTGTCTGCCGCGGCTTCGCTCGGGTGCAAGTTTTTTTTGATTTCTTGATTAATTTTTTTCTAGTTGGACAGAGTTTAAGTGTAATTCAAACAATAATATACTTCTAACCATTATCAATTACTACATTTTTGATACCACTGGTTAACACGCCCAAGCCTGACCTATGCCAATCTACTTTGATATAATATTTATTTAAATAATCAATTGAAAGGGAGGTAGGTAATCTACAATTCAAGACTAAATTTATTAAGAGTCAATAAAATTATTACTCAAAACTACATCGAATTCTATCCATGCAATATAGGTAGAACTTTACCAAGGAAAAAAGCAATAGATAATATACGCACAATCGAAATCTGCAAGTGTTAATAAACATATTCAAAGAACGCTAATTGATTTCTTAGTATTTTGGGAAAAACACTCCGGTTTCCTTAAAATAATAGAATATTGATTACTATTCATGACAGCGTATGTCTGTAAAAACTCCAAAAGAGCAAACCAAAAGTAAAATAAATTTATTTATTTATTTAGCACAGCAAAGTGGCCATTAATACTATAATACGTTAATCTCTTCGCTCTGTCTTCTCACAGAATCGCAAACATTCTAATAATACTGTTTCCCATTCATCAACAAACAAATCCAATCCAGGGTTGGTCTCCACGAGCGCGGTAAGCATCGATAGCATACGCGGTATAGGGGAGGTGGATCGAGCTACAGCGCGATAAAATGTGACAATAAATAAGCTATGCTTTTTAGAGCCATTGTAATTATTTGGAACAAATAATTGACATACTCTGCATGTAAGTCAGACGCATCAGTGTAACCATTAATAATTTTACAGGCTGTTGTAGTTTGGTCAATAGGCCGTCTAAATTTAAGCATCCTAAAATAAACATAGTAGGATACATTATATGGCTAGTATCCAAATAATCGCTTATATAGTTACCCGAGAAAAGATATTGGTACTTTCTCCAGCATGAGTGTATATGTAATTTCTTCATGAGGATTCCATACACAAGCGCTGGTTTCAAGTTTGTACCGAACTAAAGCATTATATAGTAAAGGGAGACAAATCCATACAGTTTCCTAACCATAATATGTTACTAATGTGAAGACATTTATTCTCCTCACACTCGTAACAACTCGCTAACGCTGTTTCATGAATGTGCTTGCTTGAAACTGCGTGGTATTCTATTTAAAAAAAAATATCACCACATTACTTATATCACCAATATATCTCCCTTTACCATACAGAAATTTTATAACTGCTAGGTTTTTAAAACCTTGACAGTTGCGTAAAATAAATCCTAAACGTCTGACTGATTTTTAGCCAGGCTTATTATGTGCGTATGAAAAGTTAGTTTTGTGTTAAATTGAACACTGAGGTCTTTCACTGTCAAGACTATGGTTATAAGACCATTGCTCATATTGTAGTCGTACTGTATAGGATTTTGTATGCAGCCAAAGCTCATTAAATGAATCAATAGGTACTATGATAAATATTGAGAAATATTTACATTCTTTAATTTGAGTCATTCGATAATTCTATAACGCATTATCTAAGTGTATCTGATCAAAGTGATTTTTAATTACTCTCTATCTGTTCATACAAAATTAGAATTTCTGAAGGCCCTGCAAAAGTTTGTATTTTTTGGGTTCTTGATGATATTTTGCATAATGATGCAACAGCATACAGTGGCAGATGGGACGCGGACGGGACATAATATAGTTGTGATTTCTTTTAACTAAGAAAAGGCCAAGATATAGAAGCTTGGCCGCTAGTTTATAGTAAAGTGTTATTATTCTGTGTCTTAAAATTACCAATAAAAAGTTTTCTCCAAAATCTAGAGACACGAACATCGATAATTAGAAGAATAGTTATTTTATAAGTTGTAGTATTTTGTTTCTTAATTAAAATTCAGTCATATTTTTACCCCCAGGTAGTTATCGTAAGGACCCAGTAGGGTCGAAGCTCACTGGGGCCATGGGTTAAGTGAAAATGAACCCCGGGGCTCTGGAACGCAAGATAAAGAAGGAAAATACGAGTAGGTTTTAGTCAGTAAAAGTCTGACATGACCTCTTGCTCCGCTCAAGAGCGAAAGAGATCGCGGTATGCGATAAGGCCGCCCATTATATGAACGTATGTATTTTACTTTTAGTTTCCAAAAATAAATTTGTATTGGTGCACAATAAAGGATACACAATAAGAGCGGGAGAAGTCATTGGATGATTTCCTACCTTAAATAAGAACCATCTAAAGTTAAAGTAGAAGTATACTAGTTGTTAATGAATTTAATGGTACAACCAGAATTCTTCTCCTGACAATTCCAATAAGCCTAAACACGTCTAGGATACATGGTTTTATTTCAGAGTTCCGGGTACTTCCTTCCTTCATCATTCCGGCTTCATCATCATAATCAGTTTGATGGTACCGTTTTTATTAGAAGCATCACTCACATAGTAGTTTTGTTCGTCATTTGTGATCTTCTTCATTATAATTTTGTGCCGTGATACTTTCTGAATGCAAATGCGTAATCTGTGTGTGTCTAATCTCAAATGAAAATATCAAAATTGCAATATGTGGGTCTATAATATTAAATGAGTTCCATTAATTCCACATGGATCCTAATGTGGAAGTGTATCGGAGTACTATCGCAAACATATAGTATACATAATATTTATATTCCAGATTTGCAAACGATTTCACTCTTCAAATTTAAAGTAAAAGAGCACTATCTTTCCTCTCTAGTATGATAATTATATATGTATATACATTATGTATTTACTTATAGTTTAAGGTATATATAGGTATATTTTAATTTAAGATTTCTCTTCTTTTATTACTTCTACACACTTTTGTCTACATTTCTTCCTATTTCTCCTTTCGCAGGTTTTTTTTTTTTTTTTATTGGGTGGGAAAATCATCCAAATGACATCCCCGCTCTTGGGCGGAGCGAGAGATAGTGTCAGACTCTTACTGACCAAAAACCCACTCCAGTTCCTTCGTTGCCTTCGTCCCAGGGCCCCGGGTTCCGCTTTCACACTACCCGTAGTCCTTTCGCAGGTCTGCTGGAAGAAATTTCTTTTAGAAATATACAGTACCTTTGTACATTTTATATAAGAATATATCTTCTTTCGTATTTATGTGTGTACATAAAATAAAAATATAAACATAGGCATTTAGAAATTCAACACTATCATCATTTATTAAAACGTGTAGCATCATGTAAATCAAAATTTTATGATAGTAATGTAAAAACAAAAACAAAATACAAGATAAACAATAAAAAAACTCCAATTATCTATCCATGCCAACATGACTTGTTGTGATTTGGAAGTATCGATAAGAAAAGTTATTCGCGTGGCTTTTTCGAGTTATTTCTGTTGATTTCACTTGTTATTTGTGTCTACAAAATGCACCTTTATGTGGGTACTACAATGGTAAATGCAGGTTGCAATTAGTTTTGCCTTTGTTGTCACTTTCCGCTCTATTTGTCATGAACATCATAATTGGTTATGGATGATCAGCGGCCCTTTGTGATTACAAGCTTTTGTGGGAAACCTCTCGATGTATCAACGCCCTAATTCCGAGTTATCTGAAATCTTGATAGGAGGGAGCTAATTGATAAGAAATAACTGTAAAAAAAGTAAGATGCTCTCACGGTATCAATGCAATGCATGGATCGATCATGATGATCATTATCAACAAAACTGAATACCATAAGATTTTAAAGTTTATTAATGTTTAACTTTGATTAAATTGCTCATTTTGTAGTTTATATATTGTAGGTATATTTTAAATAAATCAGGCGGCTTTTACGAAAGCATTGTCATCAAAACAAGACATGCAATTATATTTCAGATATTTGAATAACTTTTACTTTTCCTTCCCTATAAATAGAATTATTGTGTAATAGCTTTTGCCTGTGATTTCGCTCTCGTCAACTGACTCCTCTATTCTACTCTACCCCTGTGTACCCCTCACTACCCCACTCTACCCTACTCTGCCTTACTCTACCCTACTCTACCCTACTTTACCCTATTCTACCCTACTCTAACCTACTCTACCCTACTCTACCCTGCTATACCCTATTCTACTCTACCCTATTTTACCCTAGTCTAATCTACTCTACCTTACTCCATCCTACGCCACCCTACTCTGCCTAGTTACTTACCTTACCCTATTTACCCTAAACAACCTACTTACCCTACCTAGGTAGTAAGGTTAAATAAAAAAAATACATACATACAGGGTACGGTAGGTACCTACCTACCGTACCCTGTATGTATGTATTTTTTTTATACCTAACCTACCCTAAATATGTATTGTTTTTTGCTTTACAAACTTCCTTGTATGCTGGTGAACACAAACACAAAAATAATTATTTAAATTTCGTTCAGCCGTTTTTAAGTTATGGCGTTACCAGGAGAAATAGGGAGTCATTTCTATATATATATATATAGATTCCAGGTAAGGTTCAGTCAGGCGCAAAAAGTGCATTTGCACTCTATCAATGCTAAAATTTATTTGTACATGAAAGTCAGTGGTTTATGACTGATTAAATTCGTAGAATAGAATCAGAAGTATTGTATAAACTAGTTGTGGACCAATTGGACATCTACTAAAATTGGACATCTATATATAAAAGGAGAAACTGACTGACTGACATATCGACGCACCGCCTAAACTACAGGTCCTAGGAGTATGAAATTTTGTACAAGGTTTCCTTATAAGACGTAGTTGAGCATTAAGAGAGGATTTTCCAAAATTCACCTCCTAAAGGGATGAAATGGGAGTCCAAAGTTTGTATGGAAAACCTTCCTTTACGCGGGAGAAGCCGCTGGCAGAAGCTAGTCTACTACAAAGATGAAAGTAGACTACAAAACTAGACATTTTAGATACTTTAGGTAGAGGCATAGGTAGAGTGCAAATGCACTTAATTAGACCCCTTAGTAGCTAGCTCGCTGTCCGACCGTCCGGTAACCGTCCGGACCGAGCCCAAGTCGTCGACAGTGCGTACTGTTCTATGCGCACCTCAAGGAGACGTCAGCAAACCGTAGGGGGCCCAGCGGGATCGAAGTATGTGTGTACTGAGTGCACGTTATCACCATGATAAGAGATAGACAATCGTAAAAACTAAGTTAAAAAAGCTGGAATTTTTAAGTGATGCAATATTTGCACAAAATGACTCGGTCATACATAGGCCTACACAATGCCGCCTGCACTGAC
Source organism: Mythimna vitellina (assembly GCA_949316375.1). Classification (NCBI taxonomy): domain Eukaryota; kingdom Metazoa; phylum Arthropoda; class Insecta; order Lepidoptera; family Noctuidae; genus Mythimna; species Mythimna vitellina. The sequence continues at coordinate 5,174,962 of OX438703.1, read as the reverse complement.
ATTATCTACACAGAATCTCGAATTCCTTATTGATAAAAATTGTCAGTTAGGTGACAAAGTTAAGACATCGATAGATATGGCATCACGATAAAAAGAATTTGATAGAATTAGCTAGCCTATGGATAATATTTTGTTACTACCAAAATATCTTGCATGAAAAAAATATATTTCTAAGGATATCAGCCTATTCTACCATATTAATTGATTTGATGCAGTGATGGCATCCACGAGCATTGAGATAGATATGATCTAGATGAATAAGTAAAATGTGAGGATAGTTCTGAGTATGATTGTGGAAGTCTAGAAGAGTAAAGGGAGGATCGTGTAAAAGACGAGAGTGCGAAAGAGGGAGACTAGATGATAACCAATAAAGAAGTTATAAATTATCCCAATAAGGGCAAGAAAACAATAAATATGTTCAATTATATAGGGGAGAGCGGGGCCAAAAGTTACCGTGGCAAGTCGTTCCGATTAAGGTAGCTCAAAAATATAAAAAAAAATATAGATCTCAAGTGCTTCGCGAAATTGTAACAAGTGGCGCACTAATGGTCGCCCTATTAGTCCGGCCACTGGCGTCCTGAGCTATCTCCATGTGAGGCTCACATGACGTTCACGGCGTTCATGGCGTTCACGTGAGTAAATATTTCCGTTTTTATTAATTTTGGTCAATTTTTTTATTAATCTTTTTGTTTTTTTGCGTGTTAAAGGAATTGATGCGTTTCTATATGTTAACGTTATAAGAATGTTTTATAACTTAATCTGCCATTTTGTTTTATCTGAGCACATATTGTTCGGGATTTGATGTTCCTTTATTTTGGGCATGTGACCTTGAAACAACCAAAAACACCACCCCATTTTGTGTCCAGGCAATCTATCCATTCTGGGTTGCCTGGAAGAAATCGCCGAGTGCGATAAGGCCGCCAATTGTATGTTTTTTATTGTATTACAATTCAATTTCTTAAATTTGTAACTTGGTATGCAATAAAGTATATATAAATAAATAAATAAATAAAAACAATCCAAGAAAAGGAAAAAGGTGTTAGATAACCATAACAATGGTACGGTGAAACGAAAGTCGAACGCGCTGTTGGCTTGTACCTATTACTAATAAATAATTTCTTGTGGTAGTAAATCAGCTCGGGTTCTAATTAAAAAAATGATTTAGTGCCAAAAAATGTGATTTACCTAATTAATTCATTAAACCCCGATCGAACGGGCGGCGGCTCGGTTATTGTCTTTCTATTGTGTCTCTAATTACGCTACTCAAAAGGTCAAATCTGATAGATTTTTGTTTATTTTTGCGATTTATATGTAAGATTTATAATCTGAACTAATTTATATGATTCAACGTCAAAGTCAAAAGTTTTTTATTTCATATAGGCCTACATGGGTACTTATAAAACGTCAGAAGCTAGTGCATTCTAATTATAGCGATTCTAATTATACAGACTGATTAGTTGTCAAAAAAGTTCAACTTATAAATGTGCAATAATTATAAGTAATTACTATACATACATAGTTTATAACTAGCCTAAAATTGGGTTAAATTGGTATTTTTGTTTTTCTACATATTCAATTTTCTACAAAAAATTTTTGTACACAAAAATCTTTCAAATTTAAGTATAAAAAATACTATGTGTATAATAATTTTAGCAAGCATAAATGTTGTTAAAAGGTCATTTTACAATGAATACTTACGGTTATTAAAAAAATGGAACATTTAACCTCGCTCTCCCCTAAATAAATCTATTTTGACTGACCCAAAAGTTCGGGACCCTTGTACGCCTAAATCAATTTCGGAATATTTTATTACACTAGAACTGCATATAATGTATTATTTGTAAAGTTAAATAACTCTAGGGTTTGGGATCGTCATTGAAGTATAAAAGAGTTTTGAAGCACGCATCTACCTATTGAATCTTCACTGTCTGTACCATTTCAAAAATATTTACCCCTTTTAAAAGCTAAGTAAAGATCCGAAGTCTTTTAAAAATTTAAAAAAATAACAATCGTAAATCCTGAAAACCGCGAAGCTTCTACAAGGCAATGACAACGAATAAGGAAAGCACAACCAAACGCATAGCGCCCGAGGTCTCTAGAACTTTGATCGCTTCATCCTCATCATTCGCAATTCAGTCAATTAAATAATCCTGAGATACGAATTGTGTCTGTCCATGACCTCTGTAGGTTTGGGTATATAAGGATGCCTCTGTACCCACAGCCGCCAGTTTATCTCTGACTACCGTCCAAGTACGAGAGGCGTAGACGACTTAATTTTTATACAAAAAATATTTTAGTAATATCCAAAATGCTTAAATTTTTGATTCTCACTTTTGTTGCGGTGGCGGTGGCCCATCCCCACGAAGGAGCCTGCCCTGAGGTCAAACCGGTTGAACACTTCAACTTAACAGCTGTAAGTATAGATTTTTTAGCAATAATATTGTTCAGGTTCAGTACGTTGCAATAAATATCTGAAAAGTAAACTGAAAAATATAAGTTTACTGTTTTTAATAGATGTCTAAAACCATACACAGTCATGATTTAAATTCCAAACCTATTATAATTTTTTTTTTATTGAATATTGTTGTTTTTTACATAACTCTTATCATATTCCTAATCTCACAGTTGGAGGTTTGTTCAATCTTCATTTACGATTTGTGTATGAAACCTTCCTATGCATAAGGATTTATCTATCGGATTATGATTTTTGGTTTTTATCTGTTGGATAGCCGCAACCGGTTAGACTGGAATCTGTGACCCAGCTAGTTAGGAAAAAGCGAGAGAGATGGTTATGATTTGCCTAGGCAGATTATTTTTCTATATTACAACAAAGAAGTTTTTTCTTACTTTACATAATATAATAGAGGATTATTTTGTCCAAAAAAGCTTGACTCTTTCCTCTGCATGCGCTGTAAAGCCACCATAGGATTAACAACCTTTTGCCAGTCATCGAGTATTCAATTGTTATTCAAATGAATTCCGAATTTCTTTAGGATATCAATATGAGTAAAGGGTAAATTTTTGTGTAATTTTGATGAACATTCTGATCATCTGTACCATTATTAAAATCAAAATAACTTATTTTACAACAATACAGCCGTCGTAATTAAAAAGGGCACAACAGAATATTTTAATTAAGTTTTATTTACAGCTTTAAATTTAATTTGCATAGAAGTTTCTAAAAATATTAAAGCCACTTTGCCTTTAAAATTAGCGACAGTCCTGTATTCTTGGTTTTATGTCTCATATTTATCAGAATGTAAATAACAGTTTAACAAGAATTTGAAACTAAAACTAATACATTACGTGTTACTAAGGGGCGAAGTTCTAATAAGAGGTGTGGTCCAGATCAATATCGTTTTTAACATGACTGTATTTTTGTTTGTTTAACAATGTTTGAAAAAACATGATGTGTTTAGCGATAAAAAGACTTGACCATGATCTTATATCAGTCATTTTGAATGTATTTGGTATTTTCTTTATCAGTTAGTACCTCTAATAGGTTTTTTTTCCCTGTATTAGAGTAATGCATAACTGTTTGATTTGGTCTTTTTTTTCATTACATTTGTAAGTAACAATATACTACATCTCTTCCTGATCGAAATATTCTGTTTGGACAGTTTATTTGCTCATGAAACAAATGACACATTTGTGCAGAAGTGTCAGATATGTATTGTTTTTTTTTTATGGAATGAAATCATAAACATATTAGTAAAATATTTTTTAATATGTAGCTGCACTATATTTGATTTAAATCATTTCTTCACTGTATTTACTGGTTTTTTTTTGATGCTATAAGTCTACATACTCCACAAAAATCACGACTGATCCTCATTGCAAAACGCCAGGCAGAAGCTAGCTTAATAACATATCGATATGAAAGGTTCAATAATACTGATAAGAGTAACATAATATATACGATATGGAACCGCAATCCATATGTAGACCCATTTATTATACACCCCAATTAAAAATTATGTTGAAATGTTATATAAATGCACTAAACCGGTGTTATTTTTAAGAAATTAGATATACCAATTGTAGGCAAATAAAATGGCCACCAATCTAGTGATACATCGGTATTAGTGTCTAGCATCACACATAAACACATTTTGTTCCACATCTGTATCCTTCAGTTGCCCTTTGTGTTCCTTTTCAGTAAATCGCTGTGGCGTACATAAATACACTAATAACACACTAAAGATTTATCAAAATAGGTAATTTTATTATCCGAAAATTATCAATTATTTTACGATAAAAATTGGCTATTTTAAAAATAAGTTTTTTTTCACAATAAGTATTTTTTTTTATCCTAAATTAATCAATTATTTATAGATAAAAATAACTATTTCAAAAATAGCTGTAATCGATTTAGTAGCAAATTTTTAGGGTTCCGTACGTCAAAAGAAAAGAACGGAACCCTTATAGGATCACTTTGTTGTCTGTCTGTCTGTCTGTCTGTCAAGACCCGTTATCTCGGGAACGCGTAGAGGTATCGAGTTGAAATTAAAATCGTATACTCAAGTCTGTGGACCCTTGAAGCTGTGAAACTTCTGAGTTACCGAAAAAAATGATACGGCCCTTTATGTCGCAAAAAACGTGTAATTCAACACTCTCAAGGAAATCAAAATTCATAGGGTACTTCCCGTTGACCTAGAATCCTGAAATTTGGTATGAAGTAAGTTCTCATAGCACAATTATAGGAAAAAATCTGAAAACTGTAAATTTGTCGTTAGATAAAAAAAAAACTTTTTTTGCGATTCAGTTAAATCTTCGTTGTTCAATTCGGGAATTAAAATATTTCATAGGGAAGTTTGTACGGAACCCTCTGTGCGCGAGCCCGACTCGAACTTGCCCAGTTTTTATAAATAGTAATGCTATCTATAATATATCAGAATGTTCTATTATTATGTTACATTTTATACATATAATAATAAGAAGCTAGAATATTAGTCACACAGAGAATTTTTCTATTCTATAGTCAAAAAGGACTGTTAGCATAGCATAAGCATAATCAGCCTTTTAATGTTTTCACTGCTGGGACTAGGTCTTCGAAGTTTTGTTTCTCCTAGAATTAAAAATTCGAAGCATTCATGCCGGTTTCCTCACGATGTTTTCCTTCACCGTTTTGAGAGCAGTGGCGATGAAAAAAAATTACACAAAGTAATACACCTGGCTGGGTTTGAACCCGCGACCTACAATTCGTAAGTCGTGGCCGTTACCACTCGGCCACCACTGCTCTCACTCGTCCACCACTGCTCTTAGGGACCGTTACTATAGTAAAAACAAAAAAGAAGGGAAAATTGTTTGAGTACTAAAAAGTAACAAAACAGCAATAACTGACTGGCTAGACTGAAATGATTTGCCTGCTGCGGTCTTCCCGTTCGATTATAATTAGGGTGTCTTCAAGGCTAGAGTGAATAGGCTCCTAATAAAATAGTGCGCCTCACAATCAACGATTGCATCATTGCTTACCCTCAGGTGGGATCGCAGTCAAGCACAAAAAAAAAAAACTTTTATTATCTGACTGTACTAAAACAGCTTCAATAAATTTGGTAGTGTCCGAATTGTCTGTGAAAAAATATTAAAAACCAAATGTCTGAATTGTCACTAACTCATAATTATCGTTTAGCCAGGGTTATCATAATTTATTTATGTACAGACAAGCGGATATTTGCTCTCACATTGTATTTCTATTGTGTCTCTAACTACGGTATTCGAAAGATTTAAAAAAAATTAGAAATTATAAATTTACACACCTGTCACAAAATTGTTTATTTCATTGATTATATCAAAGATGAAAATAAACAACGTGTCTATATAACTGAAGAACTGTACTATAAGGGTTCCGTAACTCAAAAGGAAAAAACGGAACCCTTATAGGAAAATTACAGTTAAGTTATAATTTTTAACAGAATTAAGAACCTTTATTTTTGAATACAATTACAAAGCTGGGGGATCTCTCTCTTTGCCTAGCCTTATTCCATTTCAATTAGGGTCGGCTCTCCTCGTCATTTTTCGCCAGACATTTCGGTTCTGGGTCGTCGCTGCTGGAGCTGAGGGATAATTTAATTATTATTATTTTAGCTTGTTATTTTGTGTTGTCTAATTGTCATCAATCTCGTTCGCTAACTTGCGTGGCGTGGCTGATATAAGCATACCAGGTACGCCACGCAATTTTTTATGTTTGTTGTTTTTGTATACTTACTCCGAGTCATTTGTATCATCATATAATGAGCACACTTTGACTACCTCATTGGACTTATGGCTGCGTAGGGTTTTTTGCTGTACATGTAGTCTTGGGGTCGATTATCGGGTTGGGCAAAATTTTATTGTGTTTTTCAATCAGGAATTTCTGGAAGTAGCAATCTAAATCCTGAATCTGTTCCCAGTTGATGACAATAGTCTCATTCTTGGTTATAAAAGATTTATAGTATTCTTTTGTTGGTAGGAAATCATCCTATGACTTTTTAGGCTCTAGGGTTAAGCGGGATGGCGTGTGGGAGTTTTACTGACTAAAACCCACTCCTATGTTCCTCCTTTGCCTTGCTTTCCAGGACCCTAGGTTTTCTTAGCTTCTTTCCATAGCCCCAGTAGTCTTCGGCCTTGCTGGTCCCCTATGGTTTTGCTTACATCAAAAAACAAAATCTAATGTAAAATTCATGTTCTTTCTCTCCCCCCCCCCCCCATAACTTTACAGTTTAATTTATCAAACAGTTTTATTATGTATATTCTGTATCTTTTCGTTTCATATCCCACTTCGTTAAAATTATTACTAAAATTTCAACCCAATTTGTTTGCAAATGACTGAACCGCTTTTGATAACACATGTCTAAAAACTATTGCCAGATAACCTGCATCCAAATAAAAAATAACCACATCCAAATAAGTTTACCCGTTTAAGAGATTCGGTGCCACAGACAGACACGTAGACAGACAGATAGACACACACATAGCTAGTCTAACTTATAACGCCCCTTTTAAAACTCCTTCCGAGAATACTGCCAATATTGGGCTTGACATCATCATCATCATCTTCCTACTCTTGTCCCATCTTATTTGGGGTCGGCGCAACACGTTTTTTTCTTCCATTCTATCCTGTCAACCGTCATACTATCATTAACTTTCTTTTCTTTCATATCACTGTTCACACAATCCATCCATCTTTGTCCTCCCTCTCCCTCTTGTTGAGTTTAAATGGGCTTGACGTTTTACATTATTTAAGTAAAATGAACATAAACACAGCGGAACAACGAAACACGTCGTAGATTAGATTCAAGATCAAGGCCGTTCCAATTTGACCTTAATCCATTTAACTATTAAACCTTGCTGATTCACATACAATAAACTAATTTACCGATAAACGGTGATCAATTAGGTAGTTAGATACGGTGCGTCTGGTCAGACCGCGGAATTGAATGATTCGAGTTGACTACACAAACTTGATGAACGGACCGTGAAGGACGAATTGAGTTTGTTTGTGTTTAAAGTTGTGTCATAGTTTTTGTATAATAAAACTTACCTTACTTACATTTTAAAATGGGTGTGTATGTACAATGCTAATTAGTTTTGTCATCTATGTGGCTGTATAGAAGAAAAAACCTTACATATTTTCTGTCTTGTATCACATATTAGGATTTTGTTTGTTAGTTAAGTATTGGCCATTCAGACTTTTTGTTTTATGTCAATGTCTTTTTACAGGTTTAACCTTCGGATATTGTTCAGTTTTTAGGATTGCGGCCAGGTTACACATGTAATTAACTAAATCACAGTTCTAACAGAAAACGAAGCAAAATATTATGCAGCGGGTCCCAAATTAGGCAGCCTTTATCTTGGTGACCCAATAGTAGTTACCTAAATATAATTCTGATTAACTCAACTTGAAGTCCTTCAAAAATTAAATTAAATTAATCTTTTCAGTACCAAGGCGTATGGTACGAAATCTCCAAGCTGCCCATCGCTTCCGAAGGCAAGGGCACCTGTGCCCAGGCTGAGTACACTTTGAATGGCGATGTGGTTACCGTCAAGAACTCTCACATCATTGATGGTGAAAAGAAGTTCATCGAGGGAACTGCTAAATACGCTGCTGATGCCAATGAAGCTGCGAAGTTCGTTGTCTCTTTCAAGTTCGGAGGTAAGTTCTAATTACTATAAAAATAACGAACTCACACGTGTGTAGTACACTTTTCAGGTAAAAATGTCATTATCATTATTCTAGTCCCAATTGATGTGGGCTCGTTGCAACGTCTACTTCTCATTATCTTAAAGTAGGTAAGCATATTATTGAAGCAATCTTTCATTCACCAGAACGGCTATTGGATTTTACTAATCGCTTTTGGATTTACACATGAATACTATAATGGCTTTACCTTAAATCGGGACATTATTCGTCTTAATCACGTTTAATCTAAAGCTTTAAGATATAATGTGATTAAGATTATCTTAGTCCGTATTGCAGTTAAGCTTAATGCTTAAATAACTGAGCCATGTCAGCCTAAAGGTCGGTCTTAAAATGAAGATGAAGAAGACATAGTTAATGACGACGCAGAAGACCCAGAAGGAGATGTCGTGTCGATTAGGACTCATACCTATCTTAAGGATTGGCCAGAAGTGGCTAAGGACAAAAAAGAGTGGAATAACGCAAGGGAGGCCTTTGCCCTGCAGTGAGACATAACGGTAATAAATAAGGTTGTATTTAAGCTTATCTTAGCAACATTATGTATGTAGATATTCAAATGATGTATATGCAGTTTGATTTATTTTCAGTATTACCTAATTCAATGATTCTTCAATAAGTACGTTTGATCTTTAATAAAATTTAGTTTCAACATCAGTGTTCCGTCTGGTCGCTTAAAGTTCAATTGAAAGCTTGTAGTCCCTGGTTTATACCGACAAAATACAGACAATTTCCGCCCTGAAGGCCAAGACTCACGACCTTTAAGAAAGTGGGCCTCTTTACGCAAAGATGGCATGCTAAATTGTTTCGTTAAGATCGGCTTGTTGTTCGAAATCATATTCCAGTGTCATTGAATGAGTATTAAAACTAATAAAAAAACTATTTTGACATTATCAGCAACTACAAAATTTACGATAATATTTCCATACAGTATAATAGAAATCTAACCTCTTATATATTAACTTTTTTCTTTTAGACTTCGTCTCCGAGTCTCCCCTGCTCATCCTCGCCACCGACTTCAACAACTACTCCATTGCCTACAACTGCAAATACAACGACAAGACCAAGACCCATAATGGTATGTATATTTTCTACGACTATCTCTTTCTTTTTCGTGATTTAAAAAAAAGGGCGACTATTGTTGGTAACTCATTCGATATCCTCGAGGATACCTATAAGGTTAAAGTTATCTTTCATGTTTGTGTATTATACCTGTTTGGCTATACTGTGGGGCCTTGAAATCAGTCGTCATTAAGTAGAGCAAGGGCTCAATGTATCAGCAGCAAAATCTGCCTCAATAGAGTATTGCATTTTTTTATCTTGTTACCATGCTTGGACTAAAATACAAAACTTATGTAGGTTTTGATGGCATTGCGGTTTTATTAATGTCTTCTATTTTTGTGTCACCATCATCAGCTAAACTCTAATCTCTATATGTCATAAACAAAGATACCTAGTAGGTATGAATTATTAAAACACTTTTCTACTTTTATAATTTACCTTAAATGTTACGCATCAAGCATCAAGCCTCTAAAACATTCGTATAAATCGAACGATACCGATAATATTATCTTGTTATAAAAGTTATCGTACACAAGATAAAATAAAAATCAGATTTTTATCAACGCACGTTGCTATATACTGGAAGTAGATTGATAAAAAAAATATTGCTGTATTTAAATATTCAGACGTTTTTGGATAACACAGTTTTCATACGACGATTTTTATAATAGGTTTTTAGAGGTCAGAAAGTAACAATATTTAAGATTAACAATTAAGTTTATACTAAATTATTTTTTATTTTGGACATGCACTTTAATTAATGCTTGCAAATGATAAATGAACTAGTGTCACAATTTTTTCTATATAAAGGTTTCTATTTTTTATCCATTTGATTTATTAGAAGCAAATACTTACGTCAGCAAGAAAGCAAGCGATACAATAAATTAGCAAGTTAAAACCATTCTAGAGAAATTGTTGGATCGTTCCGGAATCTTCAACTTTCAGTGTCACGGCGTTTTCTGGAGGTCACTACTATAGAGAGACTGAGTGACTGACAGACTAGAGAGTTTTTTTCTTTATTATCACAGAGAACTTGAGTCATCTATTAAAATTAACTGAATTTCATACTACAATAAACGATTTTTTAAATGCCGTTAAAATTTATAGCATTGTAGTTTTTATCAGCAATCAACGATTGATATGGTATCAGTAGGTTTACAGTGTCACGTATTGGAAGTAGAGGATGCTAATCTTATGAGCCTCTAAGATTTCTTTGGTTGCTCAGGAATTTTGACTGTAGTGTAAGTGGGTCAAAGAAAGAAATGAAACTAAAAAACCACACTGAAGGGTTTTGTAATTACATCAATATATCATGATAGTACTAAGTACCTACATGCTAAGAGTGGTGAAGGAAACATTGAAATTCTTTAATATAATGTCCTTCGGGGGTCCAGACGCCTCCTGCCGGAGGCTCTACGAGGGAATCGTTCGGTCCATGGCCCTTTATGGCGCTCCGGTGTAGGCGCCGGCGCTGTGGAAGCAGCCGGCGGCCCGGCTGAACGCATGCCAGAGGGTCATAGCCATAAGGATGGTGCGAGGATACCAGACGAATTCCCGCGAAGCGGCGAGCCTCTTTGCTGGCTAGTCACCATGGGATCTGGAAGCATCAGTCCTTGCACTCATGCACGATCTGCGCAAGGAGATGCAACGCCGGGGCGAAACTCCGCTGCCGCAACTAGTCGCAGCATGGCGGACTGAGCTCTGGCGGGTTCTCATGGCGAAATGGCGACAGTGACTGTCACGACCCAGTGCTGAGGCGTGGTTGATAAGACCTCACGGCGTCCTCACTTTCCGCATGACGCAGGTTCTCACCGAATACGGTAAGTTCGGGAAGTTCCTGCACCAAATTCGTGCGGAAGCGACGCCCGGGTGTCGCCACTATGTGGACCGCCCGGAGGACACGGTGGAGGTGTGCCCCGCTTAGGCAGAGCAACGCCGTGTTCTCGTAGGCGCGATTGGTGGCGGTGATCTCTCGTGCCGGGCCTTGGTATAGGCCATGGTCCGGAGCGAGGAGGAGCGGCAGGCGTTCGCCTCCTTCTGCGAAGCAGTAATGCTAGCAAAGGAGGCGGCCGATCGCGCGAGGCAACGGTCCTCGCGCCCCAACCGCTGCCGGGATTCTGATCCCGATTTCCGGCCACCGTAGGCGCAGGCTTGCGGACGGCGAGCAATGGGTAGTTCGACGTCCGACCGTCCGGTAACCGTCCGGACCGAGCCCAAATCGTCGACAGCGCGTGCTGTTCCACGCTCGCCTCAAGGAGATGTCAGCAACTGTAAGGGCCCAACAGGGTCGAAGCCTACTGGGGCCTGATTCTGACAGGATGATTTGGCCCTGGTACGAAAGGCAACGAAGGAACAGGAGTGGGTTTTTAGTCAGTAAAAGTCTGACACTATCTCTCGCGCCGCCCAAGAGCGGGCTTTGTTATTAGATGATTTTCCCACCTAAAAAAAACATCCCATAATCTTCAGATCTAGAGCTACCCAAAATTTTTAAGTAAGTTTCCTTGTATAAGTTTTGACAATCAGCTGTTGATAAATAAATCTTGCAAATAAAATACTTATGTCAAGTATTTAGGGAAATGGTTTCTTAATCTTAGTATGATTAAGCTACTTAAAGCATATTTATAATGTGTTATAAAGCACGTACTTATAATTTATGGATCAGTATATAGGCAACTGCCGACCGGACAACCAGTCGCATAAGAAAAGAAGATATATAATTTGAAGTGTATTTATTACTTATAATCTAAAATCCGCTATGTTGTTTTTTTTTGGATGCAGGGATATTCAAAAGAACAACTTAATTGAACTTTTGAGAAAGTATCTTTGTTTAAATCGAGCTAAAACCTGATATAATGTGTACTTTATAGGGTAGTGAAAAATAGCGCTCTAAGCCTACAGTTTCGTTCATACCATTTTACCAACAGCGCCTTTGCTACTTATAAATTTTCAGCAATAGAAATCTCCTGTCTCTCGTTTATAATGTTCTGAATAATATTTATATTGCCTGCCATGCCTTGCTACTATTCGAGGATTCAATATTATCACCCTAAACAAAAAAATTTTTACAAAAAAAGTACAACCGGCTTAAATCGTGTGATGGTTATGGTACCATCACTAAAAAGTACCCGTCAGCCATACTTAAATACATTATAGCCAGAGTGCATCTCATGACAATTCTAGTACCTTCTACCTAACTCGGTTAGATTAAATTAATTTATTACAGTTTCGGTGCCTAACTTCAGGCTTCTTCATCAGATCAGTTTGATATATTCCCACTCTTCTTTCAGTCAGTCATCGACTATACGTATAAATAAAGTAATTTTACTTATTGCGACAGTTCTACTGTGATCCTGTGAGGAGTTCTGTTCCATAACTAACAGATCAAAATAATCAGATCAAAACAAAATTTCTATGGGACCAACTTGGAACCATAACCTCTCAATCAAAAACAAAAAATATTCAACATCGGTCCACAATTGACCGAGAAATCGGTGAACACACATAAAAAAAAATATATTCAGTCGAACATAGAACCTCCTCCTTTTTGAAGTCGGTTAATTAATCGTTATGTTCTCTTACATAAGTCACATTTATTCCTATGGCATAACAAGCCGCGTGCGACATACATACCCCACGTGTATTATAACGTCATCTGTTATTTTTTTAGTAGTACAACGTATGATCGATAAGCACTGATCCAAAAGCATTGTTGCACAACCTCAGATAGCTAGAGGATTGGGTTTACGGACATTTTAAGAATATTTCATGGCTTTGTTTAATAAGAAGTATAAACTGGACAAATGTATAATTAGTCACAGACATCATTTGAACACATTGTGCTAAATATTTCACCTGATTTTGTTTTCAATGATTTTTGACAACTTTTCGAAATCTGCCCCCCTAGCCAAGTTACAACCGTTTGGTTTTGATTCTCTTTTCGTTGATTGCCTCGAGTCGGTCAAGCCTCCTATTCCTTTGTTCTGACCACGTGACTGAGCGTTGAGATGACGTCAACAATGTCCCCTCTAAATTCTTAAAGTGAATTTTTTAACACCTTATATAATTCAATATACTGCAGTTGGAAAAGAAGAAGTTTTATTAGCTCCTTACACAATGTAATATGTGACTTGCAAGCACGGCTGATGCAGTGACCTGTGGTTGGCGCATTGGCTGCTGCGCGTGTTACTATACTACAGATAGTTGGTTCGGGTCTCGTTTGGTTAGATGTGTTTGTGAACGCACCCACAAAGCAAGAGTAGGTAAATCCTTGTGAGGGGAAAAGTGTATTAAAATGGTATCGATCTCTTTTTAGCCGACTTCAAAAAAAGGAGGAGGTTATCAAATCGATTATATTTTATTTGTATGTGTGTTATCTCAGAACTCCGTCGTTTATGGACCGATTTACAAAAAACTATTTTTCCCCTTAATTAACTTTAATTTCGGAAGTGGGTGTTAAATAATAAACAAACAATACTGAGAAACACCGACATCCGAAATTAAAGTTATTTTGATCCTTTTAGTGTTTTTTTTTTAAGTTTTTTATATACAACGAAAAATCTTGCCTGATGCGAGTAATATTGGACAACCTATACCGAGTCCATCAAACCGCAATCATAAAATTAGTCGATTTTATTTATTATGGGTAGGCATTGACGATAACTACGTATCTTTAGTCACGGAAGTAGATAACATCTTCACTAGTATCATTACCTTATGACAATATAGATACAAATATTTTGAAAATGATATCAACGTTGCACTGTGTACAAAGCTTGCACTTGCAATATTTAGAGTACAAGTATTTTATAGAAATGACGTCCACCTTAATCCGTTTTTAACCGACTTCAAAAAATTCAGCTGAATTTTTTTATGTCAGAACTCCCCGTCGTTTACGAACTGATTTGGATTTTTTTTATATGATATACTTTCAGATTGGTCCCAATTTTTTCAAAATCCAGTTCTGTTGATGGGATCCATGAGGAATCGAGGGAAATCCTCAAATATTATAGGCAACTTTATAGTGATTTTGGTATTTTCATCGAGAACTTAAGAATTTACAGTCAATAAGTAACATTTGATGAAGTGGAACCGATGAACAAGATCAGAAATGGCCAACGGAACTTCATACTCACATAGATGTCACAATGAAGACAGTTAGGCGACTATAACCATACAAATAAATAAATGGTTCTGAATAGTTATGTTGAAAATGATAATATCGAAGTGACCTGATGATGATGATGGAGCCAGAAGATAGGCACTGGACCTCCGTAATTAATCAATGTATCGTAGCCGTGTTTAGGCTTATTAGAATTGTCATGAGATGCACTTTAGCTATGAAGTATTATCGAACTGATCTGATGATGGAGCCGGAGGTGGAAGGGAGACAAGGGAGCTTTATAATAAAACAATGTATCCTAGTAGTGCTTGGGTTAATTGAAATTGTCATGAGAAATAGGCACTCTGGTTATAAGTGTATCGCAACTAGAAAGTGTGGAATAAAAAACTTTTTACAAAAAAATAATAATAACCTCCTTCACTAAAAAAAACACGTAAAGGATCAAAATGTTTATTTCTTATTTTACATCGACTTCCGAAATTAAAGTTATTTTGATCCTTTTTATGTTTTTTAGTGAAGTCAGTTTTTTTTTGTAAAAAGGTTTTTTTATTTATTATTGTGGAATCCGAGTTGTTAAAGTGTCAAGTTGAATCAAATTATAATTAATTCCGTTTCATAATTGTAGCTAAAGGAGGCTCAGACACAGGTTTTTGTATAGGAAAACCCTTTAGATTTCCAGACAATTAAATCTTATGGACAATCTAACAACCCGTATCTTATTACAGAGCAAGCCTGGATCCTTTCCCGCAGCAAGACTTTGGAGGGTGAAGCCAAGACTTTCGTTGACAACTTCTTGAAGGAGAACTCCAAACTTATTGATTCCACCAAGTTGGTTCAAACTGACTTCTCCGAGGAAGCCTGCAAGTTCACCAGCTCCAGCGTGATGACCGAACAGACTGCCAAGCCCTAAATGATGGACATTAGAAGATTATGCTAGCCACGTAAGACCTTCGTGATATCTGGACCTTATTTTTGACACTTCTGTTTAGCATTTGGAACTCTATTTTGTATGTAGTAGATCGTAATATGTATTGTAGTTTCATATGTATATGTTGGAGGAACCTGCCATGTTATTTAGCATTTGTGTCAAAAATGAGAATTGCTGCTTAGTTTTTTAACGCCAAATTGTAGAGAATTAGAAGAAGTAACTAAAGTTTTCTCGAATTATTTATTTATTCGAATAATATTTTAGCTAGAATTGATGAAAGTTGATTATATTTGGTTATTTACAATCTGATGTTAATTTTCTCCGTTTCAAATAAATTATGAAAACCATGTAATTGTTTGTAAGTTATTTTTTCACGATTTATAACTTTTTCGCTCATAGTATTGTATATAGAAAAGTTATCAATTATTTTCTATAACGTTAAGTCTATGAATATTTGATAAGACTAGTGTCCGTAACGAATATAATTTATTAAATGTCAACAGTATTTTGATATTATATATTTTGTTGGACCAAAACTTTATATAAACCCAATATAAACCACTTTTAAGTGTATACTGAACCCTAATTATAACACAACTAATTATGCACGACCTTTATCTTTAAATAACTATAATAACGTATAATACTGATTGTAATCGGTCTAACGTTTGTGATAAAATAGTTAAGCACGGTGTCTTAGTCTAGAACAATTTGTTGGATAATAAACTTTTCTAATCAATATTTTTTCTTTTTATTTTATCATCTTTACTTGTAGGTATCTACAGTAAAACCCGTGTATAAGCAACTCTTTTAAGTATCGCTAAATATTTTTGTGTTGGTCATTGAATTATCTAATCTGCCCCCTAGCCAAGTTACAATCGTATCGTTCGCGCTGAAAACCTCCAGTAGGCCACGCCTCTGATTCCTTTGTTCTGACGCCATCTCAACGCTCAGTGACGTGGTCAGAACAAAGAAATCGGAGGCGTGGCTTACTCGAGGCGTTCGACGCGAACGAAACGATCGTAACTTGGCTGGGGGGGCTGGTTTCTCTCCAGCGCTTTACCTTTTGTTCACGTTTGTACTAGTGAATTAAGAAGCAGGAAAAACAAGATGGCCGATGGTAAAAAAAAGTGAAATTCGTGAAAATGTCTGTCTTACCGTCACTACAGGTCCACAATGTATCAAGCTAAGGTATCGCGCAACATTTTCCTTCCTTTATACAAACTTTCGTTTTGCCTATTTTCTCTCGTTACAGTTACTGTACGCCATCTATTTTGATACGTTTTAAAATATTTTCTATTTGGTCCTCCTTCTGGGTAAATATGTACTAGGTACACAAAACTCTGTCTGTTGTTAAAAATATGAATTTTGATTCCTTTGAGAGTGTCGAAATATAAGTTTTTTGCAACATAAACGGCTTTATCTTTTTTTTCGTTAACTGAGAAGTTTGTTTTTTTTTTTCACACCTTCAAGGGACTGCAAACCTGAGTATTAGTATGGTTTTAATTTCAACTCGATACTGGAGCACGGAGAATCGCCAAACTCAAGTGGCAATGGGCAGGGCATATCGCTCGCAGAACAGATGGCCGTTGCGGCCGAAAGGTTCTGGAGTGGCGACTACGTACCGGAAAACGCAGTGTGGGAAGGCTCCCTACAAGATAGACCGATAATCTGGTGAAGGTTGCGGGAATCCGATGGATGCGAGACGCAAAGGACCGTTCATTTTGGCGACAGTTGGAGGAGGCCTATGTCCAGCAGTGGACGTCAATCGGCTGAAATGATGATGATGATGATGATGACCTCCACGCGTTTTCATAATAAAGGGTCTTGACAGACAGACAGATAGACAACAAAGTGATCCTATAAGAGTTCCGTTTTTTTGTTTTGAGGTAAGGAACCCTAAAAAGGATTTTATGAAATTCAAACCCTAAGTGGTTGTAACGGGGGTCCACTTTTTGGATGAAAAATCTACTGTCACGCGTGCGAAACCGTTGGCAGAAGTGAGTTTAAATATACATGCATCTGCTAAGAACTGAGTGATCTATTAAATATACATGCATCAGCTACTAATTCAGTGATCTATTAAATATACATGCATCAGCTACTAATTCAGTGATCTATTAAATATATATGCATCAGCAACGAATTGAGTGATCTATTAATATACATGCATCTGTTACAAACTGAGTGATCTATTAAATATACATGCATCAGCTACTAATTCAGTGATCTATTAAATATACATGCATCAGCTACTAATTCAGTGATCTATTAAATATACATGTATCAGCTACTAATTCAGTGATCTATTAAATATATATGCATCAGCAACGAATTGAGTGATCTATTAATATACATGCATCTGTTACAAACTGAGTGATCTATTAAATATACATGCAACTGCTACGAAATGAGTGATCTATTAAATATACATGTATCTGCTACTAATTCAGTGATCTATTAAATATATATGCATCAGCAACGAATTGAGTGATCTATTAATATACATGCATCTGTTACAAACTGAGTGATCTATTAAATATACATGCAACTGCTACGAAATGAGTGATCTATTAAATATACATGTATCTGCTACGAACTGACTACTCTATTAACACAAAACTCAAACCACTGAACGGATTGCGCTGCAATTTCGTACGCAGATATATAGTTATTATGATGTAGGCAAGCGTTAAGAAAGGATTTTACAAAATTTTCCTTCGAAGGGGGTAAAATAGGTCCAACTTCCACGCCAGCGAAGCCGCTAGTTGAAGCTAGAATAATAAATAATGGTTCGGTAGTGTTAGCACGACTCATTATAATTTTCGTTTATCTTGACTCTTGTGAATCAGTACTTAAGAATTTTATCTCTCGAATTCAGCAATAAATGTACCTACGTAATCTATATATAACGTCGACCAGGATATTGTCTTTGTTTTTTCGAGAAAGATACTAATCTATAAAAGTAGTTTTTATTACTAAATAAAAATACCTTTTATCACTGCAAAAATGAGCTGTTTTATCCCTAAAGGGGATAGTCAGGTATAAGGCCTCTCTCAGAGTAGCTTACATCATCACTTTAACATCACTATTGGAAATAAGATTGTTATAGAAACTGTGAGACTCTAACATTCAAGTGTAATTATTAAAAAAAACACCCAGTTTTATCACTAGTCCATGGTTTATCCCCAAGAAGCACTTATAGCCAAATAATAACAGCTGTACGAACAGAAATATAGCAATATAGCATGTTAGACTCATCCCTATTTCAGAAAGATCGATAATGACCAAAAAAAAAAAATCACCAGCCTTAAAAATGGTTCAGATAGTCAGAAGCCAGACGAATAAGATACTAGAGCCAGAAGAATAAGAGCTAGAAGCCAGATGAAAAAGAGACTAGATAAATTGGATCAGTTGTCCGGCTAGTCAAAAGCCAGATGAAAAAGAGACTAGATTTTACTGTTAGAGTTTGGCTGTTACGCTGTGAGATGTTCGATTCCCGCATGGAACAAACAATTGTATGGCCCATAGAGAGATGTTCTGAGTCTAGTTGTCTTGTAATATGTGGGTTTATGTTTTTGAACGCACACACGACACAGGAGTAATTCCTATTGTTATTTTTTACATGTTTTTCTCTATAGGAAAAGGCCTTTTGGAGAATTGTATACTAGCTTCTGACGTTTCATAAGTGCCCATATCGGCCCAAGTGAAATTAAATATTTAAAATCAAATTAAATATTTCAAACAGCTTTTATTAATCACAGTCTAATACAATATTGGCCAATTTTCACCAGAAATTGTTGGTAAAGAAGTCAGTTTCAAGTTTGTTCGTGTAGGCACAGCTAGCGTCAGTGAAATCCTTGAACACAAATGACGATCTGTGTTCAGCCAAGTCCGGGTATTTGGACAATTTGTCCTCAACTTTCTTCAATAGTTCTCCTTGAAGCTTTTCCTTGCTGCGTGTTAGAACCCATGCGAATACTGAAAATTTAGAAAAACAAACGTTATATATTTACACTAATATTATAAAGAGGTAAAGTTTTTTTTTTTGTTTTGTAGGAGGTAATCTCTAAAAGTACTGCCCCCCTAGCCAAGTTACGATCGTTTCGTTTGCGTCGAACGCCTCGAGTAGGCCACGCCTCCGATTCCTTTGTAATGACCACGTGACTGAGCGTTGAGATGACGTCAGAATAAAAGAATCGGAGGCGTGGCCTACTCGAGGTGTTCGACGCAAATGAAACGATCGTAACTTGGCTAGGGGGGCTGGTCCGATTGCGATTTTTTTTTCAACGATAGAAAGCTGCTTTATTCCTGAGTGACATAGGCTAAATTTTAAGTATGCGAGCGAAGCCGCGGGCAAAAGTTAGTTTACTCTATTTATTAAAATCATCCCAAAATATGGTAATAAACACCGAGTTCTTCATAGCTATTTTTTAATTTTTAACGATCTCTCCAATGAACTTTAACAACATGGTTAGCGCAATGGCTGAATGATGGGCTCCTATCCCCACACGGAACTAATAGTTGTATGGCCAACAGATACTTATTCCGGGTCTGTGTGTTTGATGTACCTACCTATATAAGTTTACATATATAAACTGATAACGCACTTATGATACAGGAATAATTCCTAGTGTGGGGCAACATTTACAAAAATAACTTCAAATCAGTCTGTCATTACAGTGTCTAGGTAAGTTTATTATATC
This sequence comes from Mythimna vitellina, assembly GCA_949316375.1. Classification (NCBI taxonomy): domain Eukaryota; kingdom Metazoa; phylum Arthropoda; class Insecta; order Lepidoptera; family Noctuidae; genus Mythimna; species Mythimna vitellina. Next base: position 5,154,971 of record OX438703.1, on the reverse strand, counting down.
CATTCTTTGGGACCAGAGATATCCTATATCTTAAGACTATTGACCAATAATACCTTAAACATTGTAGTAAGTTTTTTATATACCTTTACAGAAAAATGAATGAATAGGATAAAATTGTTAGGCCAGTAAGTAATACACGTGGTTGTTAATACTCGTACGTACCGTAGTGCATCCTGATCTTCTCCTTAAGCCACCTGCAAGTGTAAGCAATGGCATAGCCATCGTAGTCGGTGGCCAGGATGAAGAATGGGAACTGGAGCACCTTATCTAAAAGTAAAGTGTATTTAGAATTACTTGACAGGGATCAAAAGAGAAAAAACATATTTTAACTAATAGAAAAAAACAATTAAAAATTATTTTTTCATAATGAGATATCTTCCTCTATATACATATTTGTGTGTCATCATCATCATCTTCCTGCCCTTGTCCCATCTTATTTGGGGTCGGCGCAACACGTTTTTTTCTTCCATTCTATCCTGTCAACCGTCATACTATCACTAAGTTAAGTTATATTTGTGTGTAATATAATAATAAAAAAAAAACAATTTATTTGCCAGAAATGAGGCAATAAGACTAGCTTACAAATTATAAATAATGGCCACATGAATAATGCGACGAGTCCACAGTACATTTTAAATTTATTTTTTATAAATCTACCAGATTAAACAATGCATCAGCCATGTAAGCACTTTGTTGGTCTCTTCACGACTCTTGATTGACTGGTAGAGAATGCCTTTTTTTTGTCGTGTAGAAATATTTATAGACGTCCTCCACCTTGGAGTGGGCAGAGAGGCCTGTGACGCTCTTACTGATAAGAACCACATCGTGTTTTGTTACTTTTAACCGGGGCACTAGAGTGCATGCGCATTTTGTCACGTTCCCTCGGTTAGGTATTGCCCCGCATGAATTGATGCGGACGCTTTGGAGCCGCATACCATTAGAAAAGGGCACTTGGAAAACATCCTGTCTTCCATAATCAACCTCTTAATGTTTCCACTGTTGGCAACCTCGCCACCTCTCTAAGATAAAGGGAATGGAGTTATCCATCTCCCGGGCCCAGTACGGTTTTGTGGATGTCACATGTCTACGAATTTTTGGTTCTAGGACATGCCGGTTTCCTTAAGATGTTTTCCTTCACCGTTTTGAGAGCAGTGGTGATGAAATAAATTACACAAAGTAATGTGCCTGGCTCGGCTTAAACTCGCGACCTACAACTTGTAAGTCGGGGCCGTTACCACTCGACCACCGCTGATCGTCTTCTACGTGCTGTCATCTCAAGCCTTTTACTGTTCAGGCAGCAAATTTTTCAAATTTATTTGTTTCAGACCACAGCCTCCGGCGCCCGGTGCGTTTACTAAAGAGAGGGAGGAAAGTTGTAACCTCCCATTCACATTCCACCGCTTCCTTTGCAACCATGACTTCGTCGCATAAGGAGCCGACGGCCTCCCACGAGCTCCCAATCCGGAGAGATTCGACCGAAAGCGAAAGATAATACGCAACACTAATCACCACGGCGATATCGCACGGCTGCACTGCCAAGGCTTGGCATTCCTCAATGGGACTGGTAGAGATTGCCTGAGGTATTAAGACTTTTATGCTTGTGTTTTTTAAGTATAAATAAATTAAATGTACAGTCAAAAATTCGATCTAGACCAATCGAGAACATGTGTAAATTAGCTTTTTTTATACTATTGGTAGTTCTTGATCATAGCCATTATGAAAATTAATCTCATTCATGCAAAAGGTTCTCTGGGAAAATACAACATATTTTTCTGGACTGTCAAGTTCTTATATTTGCATTTAGAAGACGGCATGGTAGTTTGTGTTTCACATCCTTTCTCAGAGAACGATATAGGCTTTGATTAACATCACGGCTGATATGATGGGGTGGTATTGTTTTCAAGACACTTAATCAAAAACCCGCTCTTACCTATAAATGCATTTAGGCACGCAATTTAATTTACTGTTTTCGTATTAGTGCGGAAAAGTACGTCAGCTCGCTCCTACCACAAATTATTACATCGATCGTAGACTGTGTGCCAAACAGCTCCCACGAGTCGACTGGAAAACGTCGTTTGATACACGTGGAAATTGGTCACTGCCTGAATTCCACCTTGGTCTCAATGACAAAGTTTTTCCACTTGAAAATCTACTAGTTTAACAGACTTGTTCAAAAACTAGTTCCTACCGCATTTTTCAGCACAAGTGAGTCATAGAAACATGCGGCGATCAAGTCATTGTATTTACAATAACAGGCCGGTCGCCAGGCAGCCTTCAATAATCCGCTGATAAACCAACTCGGGCGAGGCACACGAATAAATTCACGAAGCTATTTTTCACGTTGTTTCTGAATAAATTATGATAGTCACATACATTAGGAGTCTACGCGCTCTGACTACTCTTTACTCTCTGCTCAACTCTCCCACCCCTCCTTATTATCTTATATCACACTTTAAATATCTTTGTTCTTCTCATGCTAAGAATCTGCGTTCTTCAAACGATCTTTTACTGCTTTGTCCTTTTTTTTTTTAATTGATATAAACCAGTGCTTGACTGCGATCCCTCCTGATGGTAAGCGGAGATGCAATCATTGATGGTCAGGCGCACTAGTTTATTAAGAGCCTATTCACTCTAGCCTTGAAGACACCTAAATTATAGTTGGACGGGAAGACAGCAACAAGCAAATTGTTCCAGTCCTTCGATGTACGCGGTATAAACGACGAAGCGAAACGCTTAGTCCGGACCGTTGAAGTTTCAACAACGTAAGGGTCCTTCTCATACTTCTGATTTTTTTCATTCTTTCATTCATATACAGTCCTTATTTCTGTGGAATGCGCTTCCTCTCGAGATCAGGACGATCAGGCCGTCAGATAGACTGATTCTATAAGCATTTAAGCGGATGTTGCGAAATTACTTTCTGCACAAATAGTGAAGTTGTCTTAATAACCCATTGCTTTTACTTTACATAAATATATATGTATATATTACATTAAATTGTATATGTATGTTTATTTTGTATATATATATGTATACTTTTGAACTCTTATTTTCTTAATAGTCTGTAGTTAGTATTTTTATGCACCTACCATATTTTCTCTTCATCACCCTAGGTTGACTGGTAGAGATGCCTAAGGCATTAAGTCCGCCTTTGTACTTTTGTGTTGCATAAAGTTTTAATAAATAAATAAATACATATTAACTGTTTTTTGGATTAAGTGTGTTAATAACCGATTAAGTTTACTGTTTTTTTGGCCTGATACTTAACCTATAGCATAAAAATATATTAGCAGGAAGGAATACCCACCACCATCTCCATGGCTCAAAACAAACACTGCGTGCTTCCCAGCATCAAAGGTTGGGTCTACCCTAGCCTGGTACATCTTCTGGGTTCTGTTGCCCTGGTTTACTTCCACGTAGGTCTCTTTATACATGTAACCCAAGTTGTCTTCTTGGAACTCGACCGTGGAACAATCGTTGATTTCACGGCCATCGCTGGCATAGCTGGCTACTGTGTACCATAAACCTGAAAACTGTTACAAGATGAATGTGTTAGAGACAGAGAAAATGATAACAATCTAATTAATCCGTTTTGTCTCTCGGCTTTGTAGGAGCCTAGCAGGTTCTAAGCCTATTGGGGCCATGGGTTAAGTGAAAATAAACCCCGGGGCAATGGAACGCAAAGCAAAGAAGGAACAAACGAGTGGGTCCAAGGGCGAGAGATGTCATTAGATGATTTCCCACCAAAAAGAAAACTTGTCCTTTGGCTGGACAAATGCCTTTTCCTCTTCCTTTTCCATACACGTGCGTCTTGGGTCGTTGTGGGCCAGTCCTTCTCGTAAGAGTCACAATAATCTCTCCACCTTCGTCTTAGCATAGCATAGCATATCGGCCTTATAATGTTCCCACTGTTGGAACTCAGGCCTCCTCTCTAGGACAGGGAATGGGCCGTAATACACCATGCGGGCTCAGTGCGGGTTGGTGGATGTCACATGTCTTCGAATTTTATGTTCTAGGGCATGCCGGTTTCCTCACAATGTTTTCCTTCACCGTTTTGAGAGCAGTGGCGATGAAATAAATAACACAAAGTAATGCGCCTGGCTTGGTTTAAACCCGCAACCTACAACTCGTAAGTCGGGGCCGTTACCTTTCAGCTACCACTGGAGAGCAGTGGTGGCTGCCTTCGCCTTCGTTTTGGTCTACCGTGATGTCGCCTAGCTTTTACTAAGACCCAATAAGTGGATCTTTTAGCTCACAGCTCATCTGTTATGCGGCAGACATGTCCGGCCTAAACCTATTTAATAATAGCAGTTTTTAGTGTGCTTATCTACCAGAAAATCTGCTTTTGGTATAATTATAGTGATTTTAGTTTTAGTGCGCAATGTTATATTCCTTGCACGTTAACAAAGATGAACTCAAAAGAATTTATTCATTAATTTAAAAAATATATACAATTATAAGTCTACGGAACTCGGATATTACTAGATACTTTAACTTCTCAAGCCTGAGTCTACCGAAAACGGTACACCTCGTACCAGCTAACCTAATCCTTATTACGTAAAAAATAAGGTTTAAGTTAGCTGGTACCATGGTGTACCAAATTCGCTACACTTGAGCCTGAGAGGTTTAAAAAGGAAATCTATTAAAATATTTGTAATATAATTCAATAAATTAACTGCCTTATTTTTTAAATTATTTATATTTATATAATAGATTTTCCCCACCCACTGACCTTGAACGTTGCTAACTAATTTAATTAACTTACTTAGAAAGGCAGTAATACTAAAAAAATTGATAGTGTCGCAGATTTTAATCAGCCTTTAAATAGATTAATATCCACTAGTAGGTACATAATACTTATAATAGATAATATAACATTAATCTATTTTCAGAAGATATACAAAATATTTTTACAAATCAATCATCATGTTTCGTAAATAAATAAAGGTTCAACCTTGCAGGAAGATGAAACAAACCGACTCTTTACAATCAGGAAATTAAATAAAGATAAATAAATTATTTTAATTACTTAATAACCTAGCATTATTGATTCGAGGAATTGAAGGAACAGAAATAAAACAAAATTACTAGAAAAATGATAAACTACTTATCAAATTGCTTACTAGATAGAGTTGATCGTTTACGACTCGTTGACTTGTCATATGTGGCGAAGTGAGCTCACGTATACTCGTACCAAACTAGCAAACCCAGCAAACTCCGTTTCGCCACCAGATGGCTTCGTTTTATGTAACATTTTGTTTAGTGATTAAAAGAAGAAGAAAAAATATTTTTTTTGCTATAGACCTCACGGAGCCCGAGACCTTTCCAACGAATGCAAAACCGTGGAAATCGGTTCTTGCGTTCTGGAGTTATAGCGTCAGGAAGGAAAACCCGACTTATTTTTATATAGTAGATTACCCTACTGATCATTGATATTCTTTAGCCCAAAGTTATTTGCTTAAAGTTTCGTGTGCTTGACTCACGCTCATAATAATTGCCACTGTATGAGAACTATTAAAGAAATCTATTCACTAATGGCCGCTCGAAACAAATTCATTCAGTACAAAAGTATCGATGCAAATAAAAGTAGATTCAAACTTACAAAATCAGATTTAGGCACACAAGGGTAAAGATTATTCAAACGTGGAACGCCTTTAATGAACTTTACAACCGGTAACTTCAATATCGAAAATCTAAACTCACCTTTGTAGGATCCAAATTTTCTTGCAGTGTAACATTAGGACATTCTCCTGGCAAGGTATACTCAGCACCAATAACTCCTGCTAAACACAGGGAGAATACGAAAAATAACATTTTAAAACCACTGGTTCGTCCGACTATGAGATTACGAATGAGTGTCCCGTCCTACGTGGTAATTATCCAATGTGCCAGACGCCAGACATAAAGACGTTTTATACTAAAATAGACGTCAATTGACCACGTTTTGCGACGTAATGTGGACTTCCTCTCGGCTGATATATGAGTTTCGTCTTGTTTACGTAAGTTTCTGCGTTGCGGGATAGGATGTGGTAGATAATGTTCGCTTGTTGGAAGTAATTGGGGCAAAGACAGGTAATATAAAGTGGGTTTACACCTCCTGCAATTTATGTGTGTGTGCATTCCAGGCCTGCGGTAACTCTTTTGAAAAATCCCGCAGCATAATTTCGCTGACAGTTCGTCCTGTCGCTGTCAACCGTGGATCAGTCTACGGTTGGCAGTGCAGAGGCCTGAGACGAGGTAATCTCTAGAAGGAAACTGCAGAAATGGAAAACGAGATTATGAGATCTTTCCCTCCTCGTACCAGTTCACCGGGTGTCGTGGAAGGGCGGACAACGTGCTCTTCCAACCTTCCTAAAAAAGACCAGGGTCGACGGGTTAGGTGTCATCCGTTGCCCCATCAATCAGAACCTGAGATGATTGCGCGTAGTATTCCACGAGCGCCTCTCGTAGATGTATAGAGGAGTCACGGCTCGATCAGCTTTGTATGCTTGTTGACACACGTAGAAATAGTACATTTTGATGAAAGTTTGCCATTGCATCCGAGACAGAATGCGCCCAAGCCATAGTGTTGTGGAGCCGAGTTCTGCTGTGTCAAATATCTACGTGTATCAAACGGTATGGTCTTTGAATTTAATTTAAAAACAAGCACGACTGACGAGGTGGACCGATGACCTGGTGACATAGGACTGTTCGTTATGGCGATACGACACTTTGGGGAGGCCTATGTCCAACAGTGGACGTATTTCGACAGAAATGATGATGATTATGAAGCGCGACTGTTAATCGTGGGGTATAGACGCTCAGGAGTCACGCTTGTAGCCCCGAGGCCAACAAGGCAGTAAGACATAGAAGTTACAAGTACGTTTAGATTGGTCTATAGTTAAGGACTGGAACAATTTACCTGCTGAGGTGTTCGTGTGCGATTATAATTTCGGTGTCTTCAAGGCTAAAGTTGCACGCAGAACTGTTTGTCGTTGGGGCCGAAAGGTTCTGGAGTGGCGACCGCTTACCGGAAGACGCAGCATTGGAAGGCCTACCACAAGATGTACCAATGACCTGGTCGGGGTTGCTGGAATCCAGTGGATGCGAGACGCACAGAACCGGTCGTTGTGGCGACGCTTGGGGCAGGCCTATGTCCAGCAGTGGACGTCTTTCGGCTGATATGATGGTGATGATGATGAAGGCTAAAGGAATAAGCTCTTAATAGACTAATGTGATTCACCATCATCGATTGCATTACTGTTTACCATCAGGTGGGATCGCAGTCGAGCACTGGTTATTGGACAATTAAAAAAAATAGGACTGTTCGAAAGAGTTCCCGCGGCCCTGTAACGCAACGAGAAATTAACCTCTCATGCCTCAGTCTACCAATCGGTACACTTCGTACCAGCTAACTTAAGCCTTATTACGTAAAAATAAGGTTTAAGTTAGCTGGTACCGAGGTGTACCGTATACATAGACTATAGAGAGGTTAAAAAAACACAGACGGGTTTTAGTCTGCAAAAGTCTGACACTCATTATCGCTCTGGAGTAATCATTTGATGATTTCCCACCGAAATAAAATAAAGGAGAAAAAAATGGTTCGTGGGGCTCTTTGGACCGGGACCACAAATAGTGTGGACGGGTTTTTGAGTAGTATTTTGGGACCACAAATAAAATAAATAAAGTTTTTTTTAGTAACGATATTTAAGTGCTTTTTTCCTTATGTTCCCAAAATACGACTTAAAAAAAATATTTTTATAGGTGAAAGTTTGTACCGCGGTCCCGGTCCAAAGTGCCCCACGACACGAAAAAATATCCTTCTTAAATTTTTGCTACATTATACACACCACTTTACAATAATAAGGTCAAACCCACATAAACACTTTTAATGCGACAAGATTACAGGTTCGTAGAACAACGAGTTAAGATACAACACAACATTTAGTGATACTAAGAAATGTTTTTCAGAACCATTTGTGATTAGTGCGAATTAAGTTTTGTACAATGGAGGAAAAATAAAAACAAAATAGGACACACCTAGGGCCAAGGTGGACCGATGACCTGGTGAGGGTTGCGGGAATCCAATGGATGCGAGACGCACAGGACCAGTCATTATGGTGACACTATGGGGGAGGTCTAGGTTCAACATTGGACGTCGTTTGGCTAAAATGATAACGATAAGGACTTACTTATCAAAACTCGGATGGGAGAAAAGAGAATTTAGTATAAATAAATAAATTATAAATATGTTAAATTAGTATTATAATTATTTCGACTACTTGTAAGTTGAACATCTAGTAATTTTATTATTGTATTGAAAAAAAAAACTTTGTCCCACACTAGGAATTACTTCTGCACCATAGTAGGTGCAAAACAATTAACTTTATCTGAAAATGATATGATTTTCAGTAACCATCATTATAAAATGCGAATCATTATCGAAATTCTAGGACATTTTATTTTTGGCCTACTGTGTGTGGCAATATTTTTATTATGATTTCTCATGAATTAACATAATATAATAAATACCGTATCGCTTTAAAGTCTCTCTTATTTGTTCTAAGAAATTAAATGTTTACGTTTGAACTTTTCGATAACCTCGGTTTAATAAAACAAAAACATTCTCATTTAAACCATTACTGTTTCAATCTTCAAACAGATTGAACATTAGTAAAGTAATAATGTTGAAATTATTAATCATTTCTTTATTTGTTTGTAGTGTTTACGGGTATTTCACTTTACCGGGAAAATGCCCTGAGAATATTCAACTCCAGGAAGAGTTTCGACTAGCCGATGTAAGTAACTTTATTACAATAATATTTTTAAATTCTAGAGTAACGCAAAATTTTGTATAGATTGTGTATAATATACATTATTCGTTTGTGTATGTATTTACTTTTTTTTTGTGTGGGAGATCATTATATCATTCATCATCATTTCAGCCGAAAGACCACTTCCATGCTCATCCATGCTTCATATCATTTTAGTCGAAAGATGCGGTCATCTTTCGACTACATATGTCCAACACCGGTGTGTTGGACATATGTAGGTCTACCCCAAGTGTCGCCACAACCATCGGTCCTTTGCGTCTCGTATCCATCGGATTCCCGTGACCCTCACCAGGTCATGGGTCTACCTTAAAGGAGGCCTACCAACGCTGTAGCTTGGTATAATAATAATAAATACTTTTTCTCGTTCGTTTCTTTCGACCATCACAAGATCATAGCATCAAAAAACAGAAAATAAAATAACATCAAAAATATACACCATTACAATTATAAAATAATTATTATAATATTTTTGGTTTGGATACATAAAAAGTCTTGTAAACCCTTAAACCTTTTCTTCTTCTTCGCCAACAGTTTTTCAACAAATGGTACCAAGCCTACCACTACTCCAGCGATGGACGGACTCAGAATCAGAACAACTGCTCGGTCCTAGAGCTGCAGACCAGGCCCACTGGCATCTACCTGAACCAGTCCAGGGTGGACCGGGGGCTGTTCCACCGGTACAGCATAGGAAAGCTGAGCATACCGACCAGGATTGAGGATGCCGCTAGACTTGATGTTACGTTTAGGTTCGATGATGCGCCCAGGAGATGTAAGTACCTGTATATTTTCTTTCATTTCTTCTCTTTATTGAGCATTTAACTGCTGTGGTGATCCTATTTCGAATGTTTGAAGAATTGGTCTTTACAATGGTAACCTGTAAAATGTCTGGTGCGTCCTGGAAGCTGTGCATAAGGATGCCATGCTATCGCATTGTAGACTGGTTAATATTTGTCAACGTCTAAGTTCCTATTGATAAGACAGAAGATTTGTGTGTGTGTGTGACCTATTCAGATCTGTGTTGTTATTTCCTCAAAATACCATCTCAGACTGTTTCAGATTTTCTTCTCAGGGTGATCACCTGGGAAACATCATTTATATCATGCCAGGTTTAGAATTATGTATGATATACAATTATTTTAAAGAGGCAAGATTAGTTTTTTTCTTTAAAGAATATAAACTCAGAAACTACGAGACCGATTTTAAAAATTCTTCCATCAATAGAATGATATATCATTCATCATCATCATTTCAGCCGAAAGACATCCACTATTGGACGTAGGCCTCCTCCAAGCGACGCCACAACGACCGATCCTGTGCCTGTGCATCCACTGCACTCCCGCGACTCTCACCAGGTCGTTGGTCCACCTTGTGGGAGGCCTTCCAACGCTGCGTTTTTTGATGCGCGGTCGCCATTCTAGAACCTTTCGGCCCCATCGACCATCCGTTCTACGAGTTCCAAACTAAAGTGGCAGTGAGCAGCGCACATTGGTGCCCTGATCACTGCCACTTTAGTTTGGCGATTCTTCAGGCTATGTCGGCGACCTTGGTTCTTTTGCGGATATCTTCATTCTATATGCGATCATGCAAGGAAACTCCGAGCATAGCCCTTTCCATTGCCCTTTGGGTGACTGTAAGCCTTCTGATGAGGCCCATTGTAAGCGACCATGTTTCAGTACCATATGTCATCACTGGCAACACGCACTGGTCATAGACTTTCGTCTTGAGACACTATGCTATATCATTGAGTGAATGACAAAAGCAATTATTTTTTACTTTTGTGGGCAAAATCGCTGGCAGATACTTAAATAATTTCTTTTATTATTAATTTTATATCTTTTAAGGCCGGGTTCTACTCAGTTTGAATGAGTTCTTTTATTCTGAAAATCCACAAATATACAAGAGAAAACCATGAAAAATTATTTTATTAAAATTGTCTATATGACCAACCGCCGGGCAAAAATCAAAACATGATATAAATAAGTACGCTCGATAAGAAAAAACGCGAATCTGACCCTAACTTACGATTTCTAAATTTCAAACGTGTATGTCTACGAGATTAAGTCACGTAAATATTTGAAATTTCCAAAAAATAATATTGCTTGTTTTTTAAAAGGGCCTCGCAAAAACGAAAATTTTGAACAGATTTTGTTTTTTTTTTTTTAAATAAGTCTGCTGTTACGAGGCCGCGAAATCGACATACATCCGAGTGGAGTTCATACAAAGTACTCATCATAGTACACCCAGACTAGAAATAACTTTTTGTGGGTCTTATAAATATTTGATCCGTGCGGGAATTAAACCAGTGACACCCAACACAGAAACCAATCACTTAACAACTGCGGCACCCATGCCGTCGATTATGAAGATATGATTTATTATTAATATAACTACTAATAGCATAGAAATTAGAATAGAATAGATATTATCTATTATCTATATATAAAAGCAGAAACTGCCTGACTAACATATCAACGCACAGCCAAAACTATAGGGCTTAGGAGCATGAAATTTTGCATAAGGTTTCCTTTTATGACGTAGGCGAGCACTAAGAAAGGATTGCCCAAAATTCACCCCCTAAGATGATGAAATGGGGATCCAAAGTTTGTGTGGAGAAACCAAATTTCACGCGGGCGCAGCCGCTGGTTAAAGCTAGTTTTTAAAATATAGGTATAAATGCTTTGTAGAATGTGCTGGTAGTAGGGTTTTAATGTAAAATATTGTTTTTTCAGTGATGAACAGGAAATATCCTTTCCACGTGCTGGCCACCAACTACAACTATTACGCCACTGTGTACACATGCGAATACAGCCAACTCATTGACAAACATTTTAGTAAGTATCTGCCCCCTAGCCAAGTTACAACCGTTTCGTTCTGATTCCTTTTTTCTGACATCCTCTCAACGCTTAGTCACGGGGTCAGAACAAAGGAATAGGATATGTGGCCGTATCGACGAAAGAAAATCGAAACGAAACGGTCGTAACTTAGCTAGGCCTGCTGAACGTATTATGACGGTAAGCGCCTCTATGGGCACGACCCTTCAGCCTCTTTTTTATCCCGCAACTTTCACACAATGCAATCTAACATACATACTATAGATAAATTACACCCAGACACAGAATAAATGATCGTGCTCAAACATTTGTCTTAAGGTGCTACCGTGTTCTCACTATTTGCCTGATTCAGGTCCTCGCCAGTCTTATCCAGCTCGTTCCTGTCTCCGATTCAGCCGGTTATCTTTGGCGCTGGTTTGCGGACGATGAGCAATAGGTAGCTTAACGTCTGACCATTCGGTAAAGACCAAAGCCCGTGTCGAAGGCGTGTTGTGTTGCATGCGTGTCTCAAAGAGAAGTTAGCAAGATTGAAAGGGCCCAGTAGAGCCGATACAAGCTAAGGCGGCTGCAGTAACGTTTGAAATTGTTGCCGTGGCCCTGGCAACTGAAAACAGGTGTTTCATTTGATTTCGCTCAAATAATAAAAAGGTAACCGTCTTTTTTTGGATGGGAAATACTCCCACTCCTGCTGGAGAAGAGGGAATGGCTGCCTTTTTCTGATTATGCCTCTGTTTTTTCAGTTGCCTTGAATCGAAAAAGAATCACCCTGGAAAGAATCAACGTGGCCTTGGATTGCAAAACCAGGGCTACGGTGATTCTTTTGAAAAATTTGAAGCCCTTATAAATCAATGCACACCTGGTTGTGCACCTCGACCACAGTGTTGTCTCTTTTAACCCAAAGGTTGACTGATAGATAATGCCTTGTTGCATTAAGTCCGCCTATGTACCACTACTGTACATGAACTTGAAATAAATAAATTAAAAAAATGCAAATCCAGAAAACCCAGCGAAATAAAAAAGAAAATGCAAATCCCGAAAAATTCTTTCTGATATCTGCTTTCGATTTGTTACCACTGGCGTGTGGATTATCATACTTCTAAAACTGTATCACTCTATCACACTAATTAAATATTGTAACGAAAGTTAGTGAGTGTGTATGTATATTTGTATAATATGTTTGATAGTCCTTCTTGCTGAAATTGTTGAAGTGGCTTGGATAAAATTTGGCACACTGATAGAACATGTCCTGGAATAGTACTAAGCATAAGCAGCCCACAATGTTCCCACTGCTGGGTCTCAGGCTTCCTCTCTAGGAGAGAGAATGGACCGTATTTCCACCACGTAGGCTCAATGCGAATTGGTGGATGCCCCATGTTTTCGAGCACAAGTCTTTACAAAACGCTTTTTATCCCGGGTTTATTTATGAATTTGTCCTAAAATGTATTTTCATTTGTTCTACTCAAATCTATTGGTACACAATACCGTTAACGACGTCTCTTAGTCGATAACGTCACCGGCCCACGCTAAAAACCAACGCTGTGGACTCGTCGCATTTTGCGTGTGGACACGACATTATGCTGAGCGTATGGCCGTTTTGCTCGGACATGGCGCATATATTTTATTTTTATTAATTTTTTTGTCATGGAAAATGTTTGGAATATGTTAGTTTTAAGTTAGCGCCTGCTCCCGCAAATCAAAAGGTTTTTTCTTTTTTTAGTTTATATTCCCATAAGATTATTTTCGACTTTCACGCGGGCGAAGCAGCTGGCAGAAACTAGTTTTACTTAAAAATGTAAATAAATTTGCAGCTAGAAGTCAAGTCACAAAACTTTTGAATTTTTAATAAATTAGAAATCTAATATACATCTTCCATTTTCCAGTTTACGTATGGATTTTATCAAGAAACGAAATTCTGAATGACGTATCTAAGGAGCTGGCTATCAGATCCCTGTCTCGCATCGGAGTTGATCCCAAGAAGCTGGTTAAAGATGATCGGTCCAAGTGTTCTCCGAAGTACTTCGAAGACAAGCAGGCTGAACCTCTCACTTTTAGGTACCCTGTGATAATACGTTAATACCTACAAGAATATAAAATGTCAATATTTGAAAATGATGCACTTTTTCTTTCATAATCCTATTTTATGAGTCTTTTCAGACCGCAGCATCCTAGCCAAGTTGATAATCTGCTATCGTTAACGTTATTCGGAAACTAATCAAATGTGTGGGAATGACATCATCTCAACGTGGTAAGTCACGTGGTCAGAACAAACGAATAGAAAATTCGTAGCCAAGTTCACATCGTTCAAAATGATAGAATGAATTGTTATCGTTTCTACAATGTTCAACGCTACATCCTTTGTTATTGTAGAACGACATTGCAGAACGAGAAAGACTCAGGCGCGTCAACATGGCTACCAACTTATAGTTTCCTGCTGACACCGAGACGTTACCGATTGGAGAACGAATTTCATCACGAAACGATTGTAACTAGGCTAGGGGGGCAGTTGTGATGTTCTTTTGTGTCAAGTGCGAAGTACTTATCTACGAAAGGGCAATTCTCAAATTCATATAATTAACTCCCGAGCAGAGTGAGGGAGTTATTATAGTAACCTGTATAGTACGATATAGAAACATGAGAGAAGGGAGAAAATCAAGCAGCCCAAGATAAAGACAGCTTCATCTCCGAGTAACCCTAACCGCTAAAAGATAGAGTACCCAAGTACTCAACATTTTTTTTTGTGGTTACAGTTTTAGTCAGTAAAAGTTTGACACGCTCACCCTAGAGCAGAAGAAATCATCAGATGATTTCCAACCCCAAAAAAAAGTGGCGTTGTATTTTTACCGTCCTCTGTAGGACTGAAGTTTGAGTCCAGTTGGGGCCAATTTGCCGGGCTTAACAAATAGCGTTCTTTTTACCTAAAAGTATAGTTTTAAGGGAATCCCCTTAGCCGCTTATCTCGTAATGCCTCACACCGTGAATTGACGAAACAAATATTTAAATTAGAATTTAATGGCATTAGGAGTAAATTGTGATTAGCAGCCACGATTAGAACAAGATAATAATCTAAACATAGATTAATCACTATCGCATAGCTTTATGATTTCATTGTACTTAACTCAAATAGGAACTAAAAAGTTACCATTAGTTAATCGATCTAATTTAATGATAGCTTTATCGATGACTGAAATAAAATATTTTAGACATGACCATCTTTATGGTCTTGTAGCCTTTTTACATAGGTTTTACGTATTTCCATTTTATCATCAACATTATTTCACCCGAAAGACGTCCACTGTTGGACATAGGCCTCCCCAAGATTCGCCACAACGACCGATCCTGTATATTTCGCATCCACCGCACTCCCGCAACTCTCACCAGGTCGTCGGTCCACCTTATGGGAGGCCTTCCAACGCTGCGTTATCCGGTGCGCGGTCGCCACTCTAGAACCGTTTGGCGATTCTTCGGGCTATGTTGGTGACCTTGGTTCCCCTGCGGATATCTTCATTCCTAATGCGATCACGCAAGGAAATTCCGAGCATCCTTTTCCATTGCCCTTTGGGTGAGTGTGAGTCTTCTGATGAGGCCCTTTGTAATCGACCATGTTTCAGTGCCATATTTCATCACTGGCAACAGGCGCTGGTCATAGACTTTCACCTTGAGACACTGTGATACCGCGCAGTTTCCCGAACGCTGGGTTAATTCTACAAGTGCTGCTACCAGCGACTTCGCCTGCGTTCATAGAGAAAGCTTTAGGCTTATGGCTATGACTGCCCTTATGGATTTTATGCTGGGGTGATGAAATGTTGTTTTAAATACACTTTCTCAAAAAAAAATCTAACACCTTTAGGCTTGCAATTTACTGTTTTCCGCACTAGTGCGGCTAAACAGTAAATTGTGTCAGGCTAAGCGCTAAGCGACCCCCACGAGTCAGCCGGTCAACCCCCGTTTATATATTTTTCGGAAGTGTAAAAAGGTAAATGTGTTTAAAAAGGTCGTTTGATACACGTGGAAATTTGCCACTGAAGTACTTGGCTCCAAAACACCCTCGCCTGCGGCTTGGGTGAATTTCGCCAGGGTAGAAACATTTTTTTACAGCGATAACTGGTAACTTTTTAACTTTGGTTCTGTTGTTAGTTGGAACCAAAGTTATCAACATAACTCCACCAAGAATCGCTGAACTTAATTGGCAGTGGGCATATTGCTCGTAGAAAAGACTGATGGTCGAAAGGTAAGGTTCTGGAGTGGCGACCGCTTATTTGAAGACTCAGCGTTAATAAAATTCCCACAAGGCGGACCGTTGACTTGGTGAGGCTTTCGGGAATCCATTGGATGCGAGTCACACAAGACCAGTCATTGTCCAACAATGGTCGTCTTTCGGCTGAAATAATGATGATGAAAATAGTCACAGTCACATCTTCACTCGAAAAAACCTGCCAAAAAATTAGTGCAGCATACTCTCTAGGCTCTAGACAAAGTGACATTCTATCACCAATATTGATACCAAAATGTTCAAAATATAGATGACCTATACTAGTGGTCTCGACAGACGTTGTCCTATCCGTAAAGTAGATTTAGTCAGAATAAAAAATAGAGACCCGCAGCACTACTTACCGGGTACAATTTTTTTTTCAAGAATTTTCAACAAATCCAGAGACCTATTCAAATATACACACAAAATTTCATACAAATTAGTCAAACACACGTACAGAAGAATTACATAATATATGTAAAAACTAGCTGAACTACCAAACGTTATTCTGCCATATAAATTATCAAAGAAAATGAATGGGGGGCGGGCTCAGACCTACGGAATATACACACAAATCTATATTTATAAAAGCGAAATACCACTCACTGATTAATCACGAAATCTCAGAGACTATTACACGTACAAACTTAAAATTTAGCAGGTTGGTTTCCTATAGGGTGTAGACATCCGCTAAGAACGGATTTTATGAAACTCTGCCCCTAAGAGGGTAAAACGGGGGTTGGAAGTTTGTATGGAGAAACCTACTTTTATGCGGGCGAAGCCAATGGCAAAAGCTAGCATTTTATAAGAATCAGTCAAGCCGTTTCGGAGGAGTTTTGTTACAAACACTTGTGACACGACAATTTTATGTTAGTAAAAGTGTCACATGATCAATTTTTAACGTTTGGCATTTCAACAACCAGCATCACTGATGGTTCTTTGAAGGTTTTAAATGACTCTTTCAACAATAATAAACCTCTTTTCATCCCAACATTTATTTCTGTTCATCGTCAGTAAAGTTAACAGCTTGGATGTGCGCCGTCCAGTGCGCCTGACACCTGGCTGCACTTTGATTCACCTTCTCCAAATATATTGAGCTCACTGAAGGTAAGGAGTTTATCTCGTGGTATGCTCTCTGCAACAACTCTTCCGGTAAGATGGGCTGCCGTGACAGGATCCAAGCTGTAACTGGAAACAAGGAACTTTGAATTTTATGGAGCATAACCAAATTATTTTTACCAATACATATTGGTTCTTAGTGTTTAGTGACAGTGAGTAGTGTAATGTAGTAGTGAGAAGTGTATTTGCCGTAATAGAAGCAAAGAGTTGGATACATTCTTAGCATAGCATAGCATAATCAGCCTTTTTTTAATGTTCCCACTGCTGGGACTCAGGTCTCCTCTCTAGGAGAGGGAATGGTTCGTAATCCACCACGCGGGCCGCACCCGTGCGAATGGGTAAATGGGTAAATGTTTTCGAATTTTTGGTTCTAGGACATGCCGGTTTCCTCACGATGTTTTCCTTTACCGTTTTGTGAACAGTGGTTATGAAAAAAATTACACAAAGTAATGCGCCTGGCTGGGTTTGAACCCGCGGCCTACAGCTCGTAAGTCGGGGCCGTTACCACTCGGCCACCACTGCTCTGCACTGCTGGATACATTGTTAGTAAACACAATTTATTAGTTATGGATATAATTAAATTACTTAATAGTCTATACACAAGACTATTTCTAATAACAATTAGGTTCCATCCTTTGGATGTACTTTACAATTAGGGGAAAAATACACAGTGATCCTCAATATGAGTTAGTTACAGTTAATTATTTGAGCAATATATTTATATATATATATATATTTGAACATTAAATTATCAAAAGTTTCTCATGTGTATCACGAAATAGCTTTTTATTGAGGCTTACATAGTAACTGTATTCATTTTTCGGATAAAATTTAGTCGATAATAGTGATACTTAGTGTAGTTTTCTATCAGCCAAAGAATTTATTTAATCGGATTTACCGGAGATTACGATTGTCTCGAACAAGAGATCCTACAGATACATAATACTCGTAATCAATGTTGTTTTTGGTTGCACAGACAGTGACAAATACTTTAATTGCCAATTTTATTGTTCCAAGTGCATGAGTAATAGCTTCTGTTTACGAATTTACTATTTCATTACTGTTGTTACTACTGCGACCAAAAATTTTCCTATACATTTCTGTATGAAGTTTGTTCAGAGACAAAAACACTATTGTCTTTTTTCTTCTTATGGTTTCATGTATTTACCAGCACTCTACCACTGTTGTTGCTAGGTGGATGTCAGTGATGCTAGGACAACCGCTAAAAACATTTACGAAGGTTTGTCATAGTCGACACCAAAAAAAAAACGAAGTATACTTTTGGTTCTGCTTTTTTGGTAGTTCAAAGGGAAGAAGTAGAACCAAAGAGACTGTTTGGTAAGTAATATCAGTTAATCGACTTATAATGTTTCGTAGATAATAATGATAATAAAGTAATTATTTCACTCACTGTATTTTAGTCCTAGTGTACTGCTGGTTTTACAGCCATACATGATTGCGTAGTTCCTGTAATCAGTTGATAACACTGTCAGCGGGATTCCAATCGGATCTGAAAAATACGATTTTTAGTATGAATAACTTTCTCAAAATTTGTTTTTAATGAAAATTGGTTAAAAATAAAATTAGCACGTAGCGCGAGACATCGCCGCCGCAAATCGCCCCCACGAAGACACGGCAGTGCTCTGCCTAAGCGGGGCATACCTCTACCGTGTGCTCCACCGTGTTCTTCGGGCGGTACACCCAGTAGTGACACCTAGGAAATACCCTTAGGTTTTAGCTATCAGGAAACACAGAATCAGGCAGGCAGGGAATTCCACTACTTAACTGTACGCACAATGAATGTGTTTCTGTCGTGGCAAGAACTTAGAAAATGATCACTTCATTTGATGATATTTTTATCTTCTTTTGGCCTACTTTCTTTAGACCTTTTATAGACATAAAAATTCTACATTAATGATATGGTTAAAGAGGATTGACATATCATAAAAAATTAACGTTTAAACGATCTGGCCAGTTTTAGTTGGCCATATCATGAAGTGATCAATTCTAAGATCTGGCTGGCCACAACATTTCCAAAACGTTTTGTACGTGTCTCTGGTCGTGTTCCGATGTTGTTTCAGTACTGCATTTACATTTTAAACTACGTATTCATTTATCACTCGTAAATCAATGTCTGAGTAACACTTAAATCCTGATAAATAAAAGTAATATGTCATCCATTAATTTAGATATTCACTTTTTCAGATTTACTGAACATATGCACTATGTCTGATAAGAAAACGATAATGACTATCTTAATTGTTGTTTGATTTAAGCACACGTATGTAGTAGCTAATACATTTATTACCATTGAGTGAATAATTATTGCAATTTAAATAATTAATGATATAGAGAAGTAACCTTTCGAATACTGTTACCGTATTAGGGACACAATAGAAAGATAATGAGAGAGCGAACGCCGTCGTCTGGTTGGGGTTTTATGAATTAAACGAGTAACCATGGAGTTTCTTGCCGGTTTCTCTCCATAGGAAACGACAAATTTTGAACCTTGCACTAGCTTCTGACGTTTTACAAGTGCCCATGTAGACCTATGTGAAATAAAAATATTTTTGATTTTGAAGACTCGACCCTGGTATGAAAGGCAACGAAGGAACAGGAGTGGATTTTTAGTTAGTGAAAGTCTGTCACGCCTTCGCGCTCCGCCTAAGAGCGCGGGATGTCATTCGATGATATCTTACTTCAAAACAAACAAAAAAAGCGAGTTGAGGAAAGGGTTACAATAATCAACTTTTTGTGACTGAAATATTTTTGCGGCGTAGTCTTAAAGCTTCGTTTGAGAAAAAAAGAATAATGGGCACTCATGAAGAAACCGTATTGACCGGTTAGGTTGGTTCTGGTTTAATAATAACTTTCACTCTAAAACTTAATATCAAAATCACAGGCCGCACAAGGAACAGTATATTTCGTTCTAAAACACAAGTCGTAGTGGAGTCTAGCTGCCAACTAGAATGGTACTGGGCAGGTCGTATTTACCATATAATGCAACAGAATAAGGCGAAGGCAACCACTGACTGGATCTCAAAGAGCTGGCGATGCGTTATGCCTAGAAGGAGAAGTCATGACAAGCCCCCCTAGCCAAGTTACAACCGTTTAATTTCGATTCTCTTTTCGTTGATTGCCTCGAGTCAGCCACGCCTCCTATTTCTTTGTTCTGACCATGTGACTGAGGGTTGAAATGACGTCAGAATAAAGGAATCGGAGGCGTGGCTGACTCGAGGCGATCGACGAAAAGAAAATAGAAACAAAACGGTTGTAACTTGGCTAGGGGGGAAGTTGTACTCCTATGTAAATGATTGACCAAACGTTGCTAGGGACAGAGAAAAGCCTACTCTCTTCTGTCAGAATGGGAGGTCTTTGACCTGCTGTAAGACACAATAGGTTCATATACTAATAAGACATAATGTTTCCACCAAATAGGTACTAATTGGTTCAAAAAAATGTTTGTTAGGAATCATTGGAATAGCTTTAAAATTGGACTGGGAGGTCATATTTAGCGCATGACGGAAGCATATGCTGTCATGTGGGACACAATAGGCTTATAATAATAGTAAATAATTAAACACCAAATAAGTAAAATTGGTAAAAAAAAATTGTAAGAAGTGATAAGAATTTCTTTAATGTGTATTGATAAATTGACTGATAACGGACTTAGGTATTTCCGGTAATTTAACTTTCCCTTTTTTACAATAAGATAATGATTCAAAAGTAAATTATATTAAATGAGCTGAAATAGAGTACCTATGTGTTCGACGATTCCTTACTAGTAAGACCAAACGTGGGCAACGTTTGGTCTTACTAGTAAGGAATTTTGTCTAAAATAAAGAATGAACGGTAGGTAAATCACAGATTTTTAGGGTTCCGTACTTCAAAATGAAAAAACGGAACCCTTATATGATCACTTTGTGGTCCGTTCTTCTGTCTATCTGTCTGTCTGTCGGGCAAGATCCTTTATTTCAAGAACGCGTGGAGGTATCGAGTTAAAATTAAAACCATACGCTAAAATCTGCGGTCTCTTGAAGCTGTAAAAAATCAAACTTCTAAGTTAACGAATAAAAAAAATACGGTCGCAAAAAACGTATATTTCGATACTCTCAAAGGGATAAAAATTCATAGGGTGCTTCCGGTTGACCCAGAATCCTGAAATTTGGCATAAAGCAAAGTCTTATAGCACAGGTATAGGAATAAATCTGAAAACAGTAAATTTATTGTTACCAAAGTCACAAAAAAAAAACTTTTTTACGATTCGGAAATCTTCGAGATTCCATTCGGAAATTTCAATTTGTACGTAACCCTCAGTACGCGAGTCCGCCTCGGACTTTGGGCTTTTTTATTTTATATTTAGATAAATGATTGCATGCAAGACGCACAGGATAGGTAGTTATGGCGACACTTGGCGGAGGTCATGTCCAGTTGACGTCTTTCGGCTGAAATGATGATGATTGCATTTACAACTTGATTAGGCAGACTCGTGATGACTAACTTCTGCCAACGACTTCACCCGCCTGAAAATGGATTACTCCATACAAAATATGAGCCCCGCTTTCATCCCTTTTAGAATTCACCCTATTTAAATTGATTGAAAAATCCTTTCCAATCCTTTATATACATCACTAGCTGTTGCCCGCGACTTCGTCTGCGTTAAGTTCGTAAAACTGTACAATCACTCTGTGCTTGCAATTCATTCCGAAAGCATCGCAATAATTTATTGTACTTTAACATAAAACGGTAAAAATATCCGAATTGAAAACCTCCTCCTTTTTTAGAAGTCGGTTAAAAACGCAAATTACCTTCAGAAAACATGTTATGTACTCGTCCAGATCCAGATGTATGAATGTCAATGAATAGAAAGAGTATGGGTCGTAGCAGTTGGCATTTCTGCCTACCCCAAGGGAAAAGTCATTAGTTTATGTATGTTTCTGGTTTATGTTCTGGTAAAACAACATTGTATGATTTTAACCCCTCGCCACAGTGAGCACGCCACAATCAAATCGCAGCGGTAATGCCTGTCTTTGAGAAGTGTCTACAGAGGCGTCACGGCATCCTCTTTTTGTGCAGGACTCACCGGTTGTGGATGTTTCGGAAGGTATCTGTGTCGAATTCAGCGGGAAGAAACACTCGGGTCTCACCATTGTGCGAATCACCCGGAGAATACGATGGAGCATACGGTGGAAGTCAGTCCCGCTTGGTCGGAGAGCCGGCGCCGCCTTGTCCTTATGGGGGCGATTGGTGGAGAAAATGACAACCAGTAGCCTCCTTCAGTGACGCACTACGATCAAAGAATGTGGCTGAAACTATGAGGGATAGGACATCCTGACTCCTCAGCGGTCGCTGCAAGGGACGCTCCGGGTGTTGAAAGCCGCAAGGCAATTCCCAGCCATTGCAAACACGGGATTGCGGTGGTGCTGTCCGGCCGTCTGGTCAAAGCAGTCCTGAATCGACGGCGCGTAGTATTCTACGCGCGACTCAAAGAGATTTCAGCAAATGGTAAGGCCCCCTAGGGCCGATGTCTGCTAGGGCTGCAAGATTGATCGAAAGAGTTATCTCCCATAACAATTTTCGCCTCAATAACTTTTCACCAAAGAGTTTAAGCAGTTAGACAGCTTTGATAGAGGTAAACGAAGGAGCATAATCGGGACACCGACCTTCAGCTGGATAACGTGCACTGATAGTGAAAAGCCTTAAGTGAATCCCAAAACTACCATCATCATCCGGCAGGCATTAAGTCCGCCGCTGTACATTTGTGCATAAAGGATTAAATAAATAAATAAATAAATCATCAACTATCTTCTTCCACAACAGTACTTATGAAGAATTTGCGAGAGCATGCTTGCATTGATTATTGCAGTTTGATCATTTTAAGCGTTAGAATTACTTGTTCATTTACCTAGGATATTTTGGTGTGTATTTAATCGATATCCCCGTATATAAGACAAATGATTTTTCCATAGTGGGAACTACCTAAGAGTCTCCAACTTATGAATGAACTACGGCGAAAACTTGTGCGTGTGTATCCCCGTTCAATCGAACTCGCATATAGATGGCCAAACCGAGAAATTACTGACACCGATTGCCTCTATGAGGACACGGCAGTTCACTCAAGATGGATAGACCTCCACCGCATGCTACACCGAGTCCTCCAGGCGATTCACAAAATGGTAATATCAGGGTACTTTCAACCGAACCCAGAACAGAAACCGTTCGAAACACCCACAACAGTCCTGAGCTTATCCATAAAACAATGAAATTACGGTTAACAAATGTAGCAGCCGATAAGTGTTATCCCTGAGACTGGCCTCCCTTAGAGGGTTGTTCCAGTGTTGGTTCCACCACTCATTGCAAAGAGGTAACGTCCAGATATCGACGTAAGGCTGCAAGGAATCTGAGATATACGTTGTCGAACTGTGATCAGAAAAACACATTCGATCCCGTTTTATATGAAGCAGTGACTGTAAATAATAAAACACACCATTATTAATCCGCAAGGTGCCATCATGCCGGAGGACACAGTGGAGATGTGCCCTGCAAGGGCGGAGCACCACCGTGTCCTCGTGGAGGTAATCGGCGTCAGTGACCTCTCGCGCCGGGCTCTGATCCAGAGCGAGGAGTAATGGCAGGCGTTCGCCTCCTTCTGCAAAGCCTTAATGCTAGCGAAGGCGGAGGCCGCACGCGTTAGGGAACGAACGGCCTCACGCCGAGCCGAGATTCCGACCCCGACTACCAATCACGGTAGACGCGGGCTTCCGGACGTCGAGCAATGGGTAGCTAGCCGTCCTGTAGTTGACCGGATCGAGCCCAATCCTCAACGGCGCGTAGTGATAGACACAGGTGTAGTTTTAGTTAGTAAAAGATTGACACGTCCTCCCGCTCCAACCAGAGCGGGAGAAGTCATTGGATGAATACCACCCTTAAAAAAAGAAAAAAGGTGCCATCATCATCATTATTATTTCAGCCGAAAGACGTCCACTGCTGGACATAAACCTCCCCAAGTGTCGCTATAATGACCGGTCCTGTGAGTCTCTCATCCATCGGATTCCCGCGACCCTCACCAGGTCATCGGTCCACCTGGGGAACATCCAACGCAAGGTACCCTGTAACCCTTTCCGAAAATGTGGCCGTGTTATTTTAAAGTGAATAATTAAATACATATAGGTATTTACTTTTATCGTCTTTGGATGGTATCCCTTGAATAATCACGGTCAATTAGCTTGCTACAATAATGGAAAAAAAAAATAAACAGTAGGATTGTTAAAAATACCTCCGTCTTACACCAGTTTAACCATAATGATGATCTGTCATCGAGACGTCAAGAGGTACGGTCACGTTAATTCTGCTTCGTAACTTAAATCTCTGAAATCGCAGTAAAAAGTTATTGTTCGGCTGTGTACTGTCCGGATACTCAAGGACGGAACCCTATGGGCTGCAATCACATAATTTTCTAATCAATAAAAGTATTTCTAAATGTGTTAATAGTGAAAACTAAAGTGTATTGTGTGGTGGCAAACAAAAGTTACTTTCTTGCAAGTTGTCATTATTATTTCCAATCTACCGCCTTTTATGCTAACTTCGTGTCGTCACTTCACCGCCACGGGACCAATAATTTCGTAAAGGATCTTAATGTCTCCTTAGCTTTGAACGCTAACGACTGGCGTGCATAGACGATGTGTATTGAGTTCGAGTCCGCCGATTCACAGTTTGTCTTTTTGGATTTATAGTACTGTTTGGGCGATTGATTGCGTATTTCAAGATGTCTAACTGCAACACTTGTGGATTACCAGTTAAACAAAATGAAAAAATAACATGTTTTAACTGTGATAAATTGTATCATCACTTGTGTGTTAAACTGAGTGTAAGTGCGTTTAAAAGACTCAGTAAAACTGCGCGTTCTAGTTGGAATTGTCCGAGCTGTTTATCCGAACATGAGTCAAATAAATCGACGTCTGAGGTAATTGGCGATAGCTCTGAAGGCGAGGAAGACAAGATTAGTGACATACGACTCGTCATACGGGAGGAAATTCGGAATACATTGCGTATTGAAGTGAAGAATATGATTAGTGAGCTTAGATTTGAAATGGACGAGTTAAGGAAACAGATTGATGAGTTGAAGCTTTCTGGATCCTTTGACATCTCTCAAATTAACGAGCTAAAAGCTGAACTCAGGGGTGTGCAAAGTGAGAACATTGAACTTCGTTCTCAGAATTCTGATATGCAAAAATCTATAGCTCAGCTGAAAACGCAAATGAACTCCCTTGATCAGAATATGCGCGAGGCAAATCTGGAAATTCACGGCCTGCCCGAAAATAAAAATGAAGCGTTACCGACTGTTGTATCACAATTGGCTAATGTTGTGTCATATACCCTGAAGGACTGTGATATTATTAAGTGTGTTAGAGTAGCCAGTATGAATAACAATAAGTCTCGCCCGCGTTCTGTAATAGTGAAGCTGCGTAGTCCTAGATGTCGCGACGAATTTTATTCTGCAATCACTAGATACAATAAATCGCACTCTGAGGATAAATTAAACACAAGTCTTTTGGGTTATGGTGGTAGCAAGGAGCCAGTTTATATATCGAAGCACCTTTCTCCGACATATAAATCTTTACATGCAGCTGCTCGTCTTAAGGCCAAAGAAAAATCCTATAGGTTTGTCTGGGTTCGCTATGGAAAAATTTTTGTATGTAAAAAGGAAAATTCGGGTACTATTCTGATTAAGGATGAACAGAGTCTAGATAAAATTGTTTAATTAATTAATTAAATTATGTACTACTTTGGGTCCTACTTATCATGTTTACTGTTTATTTAGTTTAATGGATAATATTTCCATTTTTTATCAGAATGTAAGAGGTATGAAAACGAAGTCACACGAAATTCTAATGTCAATTTTAAGTTCTGACTATGACATCATATGTCTGACAGAAACGTGGTTAGATGACTCGTTCTTATCCTCTGAATACTTTGATCATAGATATTCTGTTGTACGCCGTGACCGTAGTGAACAGTTCAAAGATTTGTATTCTAAAAGTTATGGTGGTGGGTTATTGGTAGCTATTAGTAATAAATATAACTTTGTTAATAAAACTGAGTGGCAAACCTCTGTTGAGGATATGTGGTTATGTATTAGTGCTGGGGGTGTCTGTTTGAATATTTGTGTTGTGTATTTGCCGTCTTATATACCTTGCCATATCTTTAACCAATTCTTGGCCAGGGCCGAAGAAATTTGCTTGCGTTATACGGATTGCAATACTTTGATTATTGGTGATTTTAATCTTCCTGGTGTGAACTGGCTTAAACCTAATGATCCCTTTCTGGGTATTAGTGATCCTAAGTATTTAGCATTAAGAGACTTCCTAAATATCACCGGGTTTATTCAAATGAATAATATCTGCAATGAGAATGATAAGATTTTAGACCTCATCTTAGTGGATGAGAACTCCAGTCTTTCTGTTTCTTGTGCACCCCCCATCAGTAAACCGGATGTGCATCATCCGCCGCTAGAATTAGTCCTTACTAAAACTTCAATTTCTAATTTAAATTATAATATTTTAAAGTCTAAATATATATTTAATAAAACAGACTATGAAGCTTGTGTTAATGATCTGCGTGAAGTAAAATGGAATGATTATTGTCATTTATGTTGTGATGATTGGGTTTTGACGTTTTATAATATACTATGGGAAAGTATAGATAAATACACGCCAAAGGGTAAACCTAAAAATAATTGCTATCCAGCTTGGTTCTCGGCTTCGTTAATCAAACTTCTCAAAGAAAAACATAAATACAGGACTCGTTTCAGACGGTACAAAAACCCTCGGGACCACGATACTTTTGTTTCTCTACGGACGCGAGCTGGAAGAGCTATGGATGACTGTTTTAAAGATTACATAGAAAGAATTGAAAGTGAATTAAAAACAAACGTCAAAGTTTTTTGGCGTTATACTAAGTCAAAGAAAACTTTCAGAGGTGTTCCTAACTAAGTCTCGTGGGGTGATCGTGTTGCTGCGGGTGGTAGTGGTGTGGCTGATCTATTTGCAGACTATTTTGCGTCTGTGTATGGTGTTTGTCAACAGCCTAGTAACTTGTCTCCGGGTTGCTCTTCATCTAATTATAGTATGTATTCCATTGGCATTACAGAAAATGACGTTAGGGAGAGTATCAAAAAGTTGGACCTTAATAAGGGAGCTGGTCCAGATGGACTTCCTCCTATTTTTATTCGTCTCTGCATGGATGCTCTTATTATACCACTTCAGATAATATACAATAAATCCCTTGAGGAGGGAAAATTTCCCGATTTATGGAAAATCTCACATGTTATCCCCGTACATAAATCTGGTAGTATGAATGACGTAACTAACTATAGACCAATTTCTATTATATCACAATTCGCGAAGATGTTTGAGGGTCTTATATACAACGTAGTTTATTCTCACCTCCGCCATATAATTAGTCCGAAGCAACATGGTTTTGTGTCTAACCGTTCTGCTGTGTCTAACTTACTTATTTACACTGCTTTCATTGGTAGCGCTTTTGAAGCTAGGGGTCAGGTTGATGCTGTGTATACAGATTTTGCAAAAGCCTTTGATCGTGTTGATCATTCAATTCTTTCTATGAAATTGAATTGCGCTGGTATTCATGGCTCTCTGTTACGATGGTTTGAGAGTTATCTAATTAATCGTTCTCAAATAGTTGCCCTGGCGGGATATGAATCTGCACCTTTTTCTCCTGGTTCTGGTGTTCCACAGGGCTCCAAGTTAGGCCCATTGCTTTTTTTGGTATTTTTGAACGATCTTTTAGATTTAATAAATTGCAATTGTTTAGCTTATGCTGATGATTTAAAAATTTACTGTAGGATATCTGATCTCAGTGATTGCATTAAGCTTCAAAGAGATCTTGACATCCTTCAACAATGGTGTTTTAACAACAAAATGACGCTAAATGTTAAGAAATGCCAAACTATAACATTCACGAACAAAGTGAATTACATTAGATTCGATTATCATATAGATGGATCAGTTCTGTGCAGAGTATCTGTCATCCGTGATCTGGGTGTACTCTTTGATGCTTCCCTATCCTTTCGTGATCATGTAGATACTATAGTTGCTAAGGCTAAGAGAATGCTTGGCTTTATAATTCGCATGTCAAAACCTTTCCGTAATCATAGCAGCATTATTCTTCTCTATAACGCACTGGTAAGAAGCTCCTTAGAGTATTGTTCATCTATTTGGTCTCCCTATTACTCAACCTATACTAATAATGTTGAATCTGTTCAGGCCCGTTTTGTTAGGTATCTGTGTATGAAGAATGGGATCCGAAAAACTATACCAGATTATAGCGATAGGTTAAGGCACTATAAGATGGTTAGCTTAAAAGAAAGGCGGATCCATTCTGACTTGCTTTTACTACATAAAATTATAAATGGTTCCATAGATGCGGAGTTGGTTAATTATTTTAACTTCAGGGCTAGCCAACGCAGCAAATGAATTCATGGAATTTTTCAATTGCCTACATCCACCTTGAATATCACTTTTAATAGTCCCCTTACACGTATGGCAAGGCTTTATAATGAAAGGTCCAACTTGATGGATTACCCTATCGATATCTTCTCAATGAATTTCGCTTCATACAGACGCTGCCTTCATAAACAGTGCGAATAATGTTATGTCTTTATATTTCGGTGTGTTTTGTCTTTGTAGTGTTCTGGATTTAGATATTTTGGACACACTTTTTTGTTCTGTTTGTCTCTTATATTAATTTTGTCAATGTCATGCATACCTGTTATTTGCATGGTTACTAATATGCCAATTTTAGATGTTAGTTTATTTGAGTTGTAAGTGACTGTGCTGTTGGTGTGCTTATTATAAATAAATAAATAACTGTAAACGTGGGCGATGGCCATTCTTCTGCCACTCAGAAAATTACGTAAAATACGCAATGCCATCTATCAAATTTAATATGAAGTTCAACCGTCATTGTCATCATTATTTCTACTTTGAGTCTTTAGATGGCGTTGCGAGTATCTAAATTGCTTATGGTGTCATATTTTACTTCTCGAAAACTTTGATTTCATACCGTTTGTCTTTCATATGCTTTGTTTCATTGCGATGAAACAAAGCCTAAGTAAGATAATTATCAAGTTCCACACAATTTAAATGTATAAAAGTTATCTACATCGATTTCTAAAATTAATAATACGCACTCCACTAAAAATTTCTACAGATATATTAATCGTATATACGTAGATTTATAAAAAAAAAATTGTAAGCATGCAAAAATATATAAAAAATCTTATTCACGATGACAAAATAGAACAAAAATTTCTCCTAAGAGAGCCGTATGGGATTTGAACCACCTTCACATTACATGAAAGTCTAGTTACGAAACCACTGTGCTGCGGTCTTCGATGAATAAACTATAAAATAGACGTTCTTATATAAACGTCATAATTGACTGGTTGGCTCCCTAACGATGATAGCGTGATGATTTTCGTTTTAGAAGTTAAATTTGCAGCTAAATGGAATAATGTAACATTATAGTACATGATTTTATTCGTCGCTTTGATTTTATTATGTGTTTTGATTAGTTTATACAAAATATTTAGAAGATATCGAATAGAAATGTCAATTTTATTTTGAAAAAATGGTAAAAGTTATTTTAATACAAAAAAATAAGACAAAATAATGACAAAATTTTTAACTGTAGCTGGGAATTGAACTCGCGGCAAATGTCGTTCAATACCTACATTTTGGATTATTGCTCACCCCCCATAGCAAATAGCGTGATAGTTTATAGCCTATCAGTTGCCCTGACCTATAAGGATTATGTATGCAAAATTTGAACAGGATCGGTTCAGTAGTTTTTGCGCCAATTAATACCATCACAAAAGAATTTTACTGTTTTATTATATGTATAGATAAAAGAAACTTCTGTGGCAAAATTCCAGCGTTCTAGGTCCAAGGGTCTCTCTAACTCATCAACGCCCAGCTCAGAGAAATCTGGACTTTGCTTTTTATAATAGGTTGGTTATAGGCTGCTTTGAAGTGTTAAATCTTTGGATTGACTTAAAATTATAAGTTCAAATATACTTTATAATTATTAAAGGTAAGTTATTCTTTTTTCAAAATTAGGTATTTATTGGTTTCTTTGTGTTATGTATTTTCTGTAATATCGCGGTATTTACTACCTACTACTAGGAATTATCTGGGCTTCTATTGAAATCAATTTATATTTTTTTTACATAGGTTAACTTAAAAATAAAATAAAATAATAATAAAAACCCTACACTAATTACAACTAACTAAAATCAAACTAAAATATGGCGTCAAAAAACTCTTACACATCGCTGTCGACTGGTAATGTGTTCAAAAGCGTGGCAATCACGCTTTATGACAATGCTTATCCTCTGTTCGAGGTAAAAGCCAGCCCTTGGGTCACGCGAAATGTCAACTAGACGTTTTGACAGATCTTTATACAACTTGTGAACACTCGGACCCCACGAACCGAGAGTTTCAACCCCAAACGATTCAAAAATATAACTTCCAACAAGGTTATATTTTCGCGGCTAGAGGTTCTCCGCAGCCGCAGCGGCAGCACCAGTACAACACGACGAGCTAGGAAGATGGGAAGGCGCAAGAGTATCGACAGAAGTAGCGTCCCATACTAAAGCCCTACCCATCTTCCATGGAATAACGACATTCCGTCCGGTTTCTTGCCATCGTTGTGTGCCAGGTCATCCAAGAGTGTCCATGGAGTTTCTTACACATTCTTCTCCATAGAGATCTTCGCTTTGGAATGTGAAATAGGCATAATTTTTCTGACTGACCGACTTTTTGACATTTTAAAAGTGTCTGTAGTTGGTTTATTTGAAATAAAAAATGCTTTGAATTTTTGAAAAACCCACGAACTCAGGCATGGCAGTCAGGACCACTAACTACTAGACAAACAGGCCAGTTAAATATGTTATCGCTAAGATGTGTGGTATTGTGCGGAACATAAGACCTCATATCATAACTCGAATAGCATAGCTTAGTCGGCCTTATAATATTTTCACTGTTGGGACTCAGGCCTCCTCTCTAAGATAGGGAATAGGCCATAATCCACCACGTGGGTCCAGTGCGGGTCTTCGAAATTTTGGTTCTAGGACATGCCGGTTTCCTCAAGATGTTTTCATTCACCGTTTTGAGAGCATTGGTGATGAAATAATTACACAAAGTAATTTGCCTGGCTGGGTTTGAACCCGCGACCTACAACTCGTAAGTTGGGGCCGTTACCACTCGGCCACCACTGCTCTTGCTGATAACTAGTGATCGGAGTAGGTAGATTGAATTGGGGGCATTGATCCGAAACGTATATATTAATATGAACATTCCTCCGGAATTGGTACTTCGATCGGAATTCGATTGTTGTTATCATTCAACAGATAAATAATAAATTAATTTAGTTTAGATACCTTTTTTTAAATTTTGAATTGGGTAATAATAATATCACTACCGAAAGGTTCTAGACTGGCGACCGCGCATCGGAAAACGCAGCGCTGGAAAGCCTCCCACAAGGTGGACCGACGACCTGGTGAGAGACGCGGAAGTACGGTGGATGCGAGACGCACAGGATCGGTCGTTGTGGCGTCGCTTGGGGGAGGCCTATGTCCAACAGTGGACTTATTTCGGCTGAAATGATGATGATGATGATGATGAATATCACTACCAACATTAACAAAATTTAATTGAATCCGGAAATACCGGAATTAATTTCCGGAAAAATGGCTTATCAATGTTATTCTTTCTGTGTGCATTTATGATACAAGTATCAACAATCAATCTACCGACTCCGATCAGTGCTGATAACTCGGATACGTGCATTATAGATTAATAACTTACCAATATTACTCTCCTTTATAACAAACACAGCCTCATCCCCCGGTACATAAGTCGTGTTTAGGTGCAGTATAAACTGTATGCCATCTTTTACATATACATGTTCGATTTCCACTCTCCGTCCACAGTATTGTATGCGTTTGTAAGCGCAGTCCCCGGATTGTTCGTACCAGATCGGAAAGCGCTCGATTTCGTACCATTGACCAAGAAACTGGAAATAGAATAAAGTTTAATTAAACAAGCGACAGAATCACGCACGATACCACATTATTTTTCAAATATCTGTTTTTTATTTATTGTGCACACCTAACACAGTGTTCTCTTTTTTAAGCCAATGGTTGACTGGTAGAGAATGCCTTGTGGTATTAAGTCTGCCTATGTACCACCACTGTACATGAAGTTTAAATTAATAATAAATAAATCAAAGGATACGGCAGAGTGATAACTCTCTCATATCATCGTTTCAGTCGAAGGCTTCCACTGTACGTTAAAGAAACCAGTTCTGAATTTCTTGCATTCCACAAACTCCCAGGTCTCACAGGCTAGGTCAATCAATAGGAGATTGGTTAACTTTAGAAATAAATATATTTGAACTAAAAGCTAAAGTTAGAACATTGCGAGACAACTGTCAGGTTCTCGAAGTAAAAATTCTAAAACATAGTGGTGACTACCAATCTGTACTAGCCCAGCGTTGAATTTTCCAACAGACAGTTGGCCAGAGTTTAAGCATCGGGAAACACACAAATATTACAATGGCGAAAGTTTGTGTCTGTTTATGTTTATTACTTCTTCACTCTCGAGCAGCTCAACAGATTTGGATGATTTTTTGAATAGAATCTTTTTTTTTAAGGTTAAAAATCATCCAATGACTTTTCCCGCTCTGGGTGGAGCTGGAGAGATATTAGACTTTTACTGACTAAAACCACACCATTTTTCATTCAGTTGCCCTTTGCGTTTTAGGACTACGGATTTCTTTTTCAGAAATTCCCCGTGGTCCTAGCTGGCATCGGCCCTGCAGGGGCCCTACGGTTTGCTGACATCTCTTCGAGGAGCGCGTGGACAACTACGCGTTGTTGACGACTGGGCACGGTCCGGTTAATTACCGGAAGGCCGGACGGCGAGCTACCTATTAAGATAGTTTTTATCCCGGGAATATGTTTCTTTGGGACAATTTTCTTCTTTCACTTGGGCGTAGCTGCTAGCAGCTATTAATATTATAAAATGCTGATTTTTTATTATGTTATAAAAGGAAGCCATTTTTAGGGTTCCGTACTTCAAAATGAAAAAAATGGAACCCTTATAGGAACACTTTGTTGTCCGTCCGTCTGTCTGTCAAGACTCTTTATATAGGAAACGCCTGGAGGTATTGATTTGAAATTAAAACCATACACTAAAATCTGTGGTCCCTTGAAAGTGTAAAAATAATCAAACTGTAAAAACTGTAAATTAACGAAATAAAAAGATACGGCCGTTTATGCCGCAAAAAACGTGCATTTCGACACTCTCAAAGAAATCAAAATTCATAGGGTACTTCCCATTAACTCAGAATCCTGAAATTTGGCATAAAGCAAGGTCATATAGTATACATATAGGATTGAATCTGAAAACAGAAAATTTGTGGTTATGACACAAAAAAGAACTTTTTTTGCGATTCGAAAAATCTTCGAGACTCCATTCGGGATTTGAACTATTCACATACTCGTATGTAAGTAAGTTTGTATGGAACCCTTAGAGCGCGAGTCCGACTCGTACTTGCCCAGTTTTTGGGTTACAGTTACGCTAATATTATATTAGATATAGCCGGGTTCCAGTAGGGCTTATGCCTGGTAGGAGTGCGGAATAAAACGTAAAGGCAACTGAAAGAACAAAGTTCGTTTTTAGCCAGTAAAAGCAGTAGTGCCAGAACATTCCCTCTCGTTGTACCCAGAGCGGGAGAAGTTATTTGTTAACTTACCACCTCAAAATATAGGCTATATAAAAGGCGTGTCCTAACCTCCAAAGTACAATAGACAAAAACAAAACACATATCATGCACGTAAGCAAACACAATAAAGTAACCTCACCTCTTCTAAATCAAAATATTGCGTGGTCTTTACTTCAACACAGGGCCCGAACTGTAGTACCTGACCGCAACACATCACTCCGCATAAAACTACTAGGAAATTAATTAAAAACAATTGCCTCCACATGTTTAGTTAGTGTGTTCTGACTAGTCTCGTGAACTGATCTCACTGGGTCAGATTAGATTGTTGCTATCTTTATCTCGCATTGCAGAGACGCTGTCGATACCGAAAATGGTGGCGGGCAAGTTATCTTCGATTATGACATAGTTCTACTGGTTTTTAGGGTACCGTACCTAAGTCGGCAAAAACGGAACTTTTATAGGATCACTTTGTTGCTCGGCTGTCCGGATCGTTTTTCTCAGGAATGCGTGGAGGAATGAAGCTGAAATTAATATCAAATACCTGGGTATTTTCTGAGTATTTTGCCCCCAAGCAGAAGTTCCTATGGTCACTATCCGACTCCATCATCGGATCAGCTCTATGGGTTCAAATTAAAGCATTGTCATCCAAGTTATAAAGGAATCCTAAACAGCTCAATCGGTTAGTGATACATGACAAAAAAAAAAATACGTTTCTGACGTGCCACTCAAGAATCTTAACTTTGAGTTTTAGTGGACAATAGATTAAACTAGATGCTATTCATTCTTCATTTGCAACCCAAAATTCATATTATATCGTAATTATTTATTTAATTTAGTATCAAATAAAACAGAATATTTTATCGCGTGCCACCACTGGTACAGGTGATATGGGTGCCGTAGGTTCGCCATTCCTGGTCTATACTCTCCGAAGTAAGCGAAATAAACATTTGGGATCAGTGTTTAATTTGCTTTTTTCAGCCAGCTGTCTCTTCTCGGACTTTGATTTCAGTTAAGTCTACATGAAACAAGCAAGCCAAGAAGATTGGTAGTCTTGCTTTCAATACTAATTGGTTGTAAAATGTGTACTTATTTCTACCACCGTCTCTACAACTGAAGTGAGTAGGCCTTAATGAGCCTACGATAAACACAAGCATACAGTTTTACAAATCGGCTTGCGCAAGCAAAATTGCGATGAAGCTTATACGTGTGATAGGCCCATTACCGGACTTTAGATAAAAGATGAATGAAGATAAGGGACTGTAGTGGCATGCGTCTGAGAGCTGAGTGGCGATGGTGGCGCGTTAAGTTGGCGAGGCGTGTTCTCCTCACCCCTCGCCGACGGCCGTCCTGTCGCTATAACAGAGGGGCGCATGAACGAGAAAACGGTTGGTAATAACATTATGACCAGGTCCATGGCTGCAGAACAGATGGTTGATGAGGCCGAAAGGTTCCTGAGTGGAGACCACGTAGGCCTTTCACAAGGTGAACCGATGACCTTGTGAAGATTGTGAAAATCTGGTGGATTCGAGACGCACAGGACTGGTCGGCCGTTGTGGTAACACTTGGGAGATGTCTATGTCCAGCAGTTTACATCTTTCATTACGTATTATGTTAACAGTATTCTAGGATTCTGATTAGTATTACCACAGAAAGATGAGCAGTGGGGCTCATTGGTAACGGCCCCACTTTCGAGTTGTAGGTCCTGAATTCAAACCGAGGTAAGCGCTTACTTAGTGTAATTTATTTCACGATCACTTTTATTGAAACAATGAAGAAAAACGTGGTGAGGAAACCGGCACGTCCTCATCATCTTCCTGCCCTTGTCTCGTTTTATTTGAGGACGGCGCAACACGTTTTTTCTTCCATTCTGTTCTGTCACCCGTCATGCTATCACTAACTCCCTTTTCTTTCATATGACTTCTCATACAATTCATCCATCTTTTCTTTGGTCTCCCTCTCCTTCTCTATCCTAGAACTAAATATGCGTACCCATATTATGCAAATAAATTATTTGACTTTGTAAATTTGACTTTGACAAGTCAGAGACGTTTTGGTTCAATTCCGATTCTATAAGATCTGAATTCCCGATTGATTTTGCATATCCAATTCCAATTTCGGTTTTGATACATTTTAATCGGAACCTATATTGACGGTACAAACAAGTTTATACTTATCGCACGGGGAACCCTCTCCCGCTGTAACTTCTGTCAATTATTCTTTTACTTGTAGCTTTCTTTCGTATTTGGCATATTGTGAGTTTGTTTCCTTATTTGTATCTGTGTGTTTTTATATCTTAATTTATAGTTATCCGAGTTATTGATTGATTACTACCACTCAAAACCCAAGCGAACGCCCGGTTCGCGCGTGATTTCGCGTCATTTAAGTTAAACGCTAGCGTCCGCATAGATTATAAAACATTGAGCGTTTTATTTATAGAGTACTTATCCAAGTACATAATTAAGAAGTTCTTCATAGTCTAGTAAATATGGAAAATAATCAGACCTTTCCGTTATTCCCTATAAGCCTATAGATATCCATAGGTTCAGTAGTATTTCATTTGACGTTTCTGCCTCTTCGTCCGATTCCGGTTCCGTTTGCGGTTTCGTTTCCGATTCCGAAAAACCAAAATACCGACAAATTTAAATAACCACTTCTTCTACCGATACCTATTTGAAGAAAAAGTTTGAATATAAACACTCGAATCATAGAGCAAAACGATTTAAACATAGACAAATACGCAACAATAGAAGACCTTATAGATTTTTTTAAACAGTTTATTAGCACGTGGTAGCAAAAACTGATTAACTAAAAAAATAGGAAGTCAGCTTCCTATTTCACTTATAATAGACATCATGACCAAAAAAATGTTACCGTTTTCGGAACGAACAATGCCTTTGGAGGTTTAAGACTCAGCAGACAGGCACGATGCGACATTATGTTTCTTTAGAAACTAATGTTCGCATAGTAATTGATTTAATTTTTTAATGAAGCTTTTTTCAAGGGTTTTTTGGCAAGTCCTTAAAACCATGTCTTCGTATAAAGTCTTTTCATTTAGAGTTTTTCGATCTTTTTTTTTCTGTCTCAACAGTTTTGTGTGAAAAGAAAATAAGTTTCTATAGTGCATAGAAACTCTGCTGCTCGTTTCAATGGTAATAGGAATAAACTGCTTAATGATATGAAGTTTTCCCGCCATCCAAGCGGTCGGTCAAAGCCTTGTCTGGGGAATGAGAGCATAGCGTGACTGATGTTCTGTAGGTAGTTTTCGGAAATAGTCTTTCAATGTTGTAGAGACTAT
This sequence comes from Mythimna vitellina, assembly GCA_949316375.1. Taxonomy (NCBI): domain Eukaryota; kingdom Metazoa; phylum Arthropoda; class Insecta; order Lepidoptera; family Noctuidae; genus Mythimna; species Mythimna vitellina. Next base: position 5,117,858 of record OX438703.1, on the reverse strand, counting down.
TCTTAATTATGAAATTATTTGATGAATGCTTAGAAAATATTCTAGGCCATAAAAACTCTAAAGTAGCACGAAAGCAAATAACTTCTATGATGAGTTCAATGTGTCCACTAACGATTTTAGTTGACACATATAATTAATAAAATATATTTTTTGCGTATAGTATCAACACGCAACATGTAAGTACTACTTCTTTATTATTACGTTTAACTTATCAACACTTAACTATTATACACTAAAATAATAGAATAGATAACCTATAAATAATTAAAAACAATCTAGGTTTATTAAAAAGAGGAAAGTTTTGTATTTTTGATTGTAATGAATTAACTCAAAAAGTATTACACCAACTTTTTAAATTCTTTCACCAGTAGAAATTATTTGTTATTTTATCACGAGTAACATAGGCTATATATTTTAGACTTTCACGCGGGCGAAGCCACTGGCAGAAGTTAGTTTGAGATAAATCACGTCTATATTAATTGAAACGAAATGCAAACGACTCGAAAATGTAACTGCCAACAAGGTTGTTTAGTTCTGTCACTTAGATTCTTCGCAGCCGTGCTGATAGTACCAGCACAGCATGACGACCTAGGAAAATGAGATGGCGCAAATACCATCTACACTAATTATATTAACATTTTAAAACTATTTCTTTCATGCCACTGCTAAAAAAAAAAAAAAAAAAATTAGGCTATACGATTAAAGAATAAAAAAAGACGAATATATTTATTTATTAAAACTTTATGCACTTGTAATGAACACTGTACAAAGGCGGACTACAAACGCACACACACACACGCGTGTTCATTTACTTGCTGCGGTCTTCCCATCCGATTATAATTTAGATGTCTTCAAGGTTAGAGTGAACAGGCTCTTAATAAACTAATGCGCTTCACCATCAACGATTGCATCACTGCTTACCATCAGGAGGGATCACAGTCAAGCAATAGTTTATAAATCTCTGTTTCCTGATTGTTACAAACAGGGGGTCTTAAAGTCAAATGAATAGGTTACTTTTAGGCAAGCGTGCTGTCGTCGACCATATCATCGCTTATATATAGTCTGCCTTATAATGTTCCCACTGTTGAGACTCAGGCCTCCCTTCTAGGAGGGGAATAGGCCGTAATCCACCACGCGGGCCCATTGCGGGTTGGTGGATGTCATATGTCTTCGAATTTTTGGTTCTAGGACATGCCAGTTTCCTCACGATGTTTTTCTTCACCGTTTTGAGAGCAGTGGTGATGAAATAAATTACACAAAGTAATGCGCCTGGCTGGGTTTGAACCCGCGACCTACAACTTGTAAGGCGGGGCCGTTACCACTCGCCCACCACTGCTCACCGTTACTATCCATTATATCTCATCGCTTACTATCTTACTTATATATATTTCATAATTACACCTATTACTATATTAAATGTAATAAACACAACAAGGAAAAATCTCAACCTTACGAGAAAACCCTCATGTCTGTACAACAAACCTCCCCGGAACTCTAAACAGAAGCCAACAAAAACTACTCTCTTTATAAGTGGCAACTTTTTGTGTGAGGTTTCAGTTGCATGCCAGCATCGGCAGCCTATGTTTGTCACAATGTTGGTCCAAAGTTTTGTGTTGGCTATCTTGGCCCTAAATGTTGAAGGTGCTATGATGAATATGAGCTGTCCTGTGGTAACCCCACGAGAATTGGACTGGAAAGCGGTAAGTCAAGTGGAATTTTTGGAAGTTTTTCAAATGAACGGTAGAAATACGAGTAGATAGGTCTTTTTAGTTGGTTTTGTTAGTGTATTTCCGGTATCTGTTTTGCTGTTTAGATTACCGTTACATCGTCAACGTCTGTTATAGTGCCAAATAAGGTCACTATTTTCCGCAGCGAATGTTCTTAATTGTGATAAGATGGTCATTATTATTAAAAATATCACGTACTAGCTGTCCCTACCCTGGTTCAGCAGGGATGTAATTTTTTTTTTGTTTTATAATTGTTATTTTTTTTCGTATAAACCTTGTTCCGTCACTAACGAACTCAAAAAATAGTATAATCCAATTTGGCGCTGTCATTCGGAAGTTATGCGAGTTAATAAATCATTTTCAGCAATTCATTTTATATTTAAATAGATTAGAAAATTAAAAACGAAACGAAAAAAAAAATAGAGGATACTCGTTCCTCTATTACGGGAAGTTTGAAAGTGGTGCCAGTGACTGAAAAGTTGAAAGGCAATCGTTTGTCTTGGTATGGTCATGTGAAGAGGAGGGATGAAACGCTTGTTACTAAAAGAGTTATGAGTTATTACATGTGGATGGATGGAGAGGGAGACCAAAGAAAAGAGGGATGGATTGTGTGAGAACTGATATGAAGGAAAAGGGCGTTAGTGATAGCGTGATGAGTGACAGGACAGAATGGAAGAAAAAAACGTATTGCACCGACCCCAAATAAAACGGGACAAGGGTAGGAAGATGATGATGAGAAAATTAAAAATGAAGCGGTTATAAACATAAAAAAAACGTTTCAACGTATTAAGCCCATTAACACGCTTGACGAAACTATTTGGAATCAAAAGTCAAAGTGTTAAGTAACCAACTCGCGTGGTGTATTAAAGACAAATCCCTCTATGCTAGCCTTTGCCTCTAAAAGAAAAAAAAAATTGGGCAGCTGTTATAACATCAATATTTTTAAAATGGCGAAATTTCTCTGAATCAAATATCTCCTAAAATTAAGTCTTTCGGACCTACTAATAAAGATTATAAATAAATTTTCTTTCTCTTCACATCCACAGCTCGATGGCGTCTGGTACCTAACAGCTGTAGCCACAAAAGACATGGCGGTACAAGGAGACTGTGCTATCGTGAACTTCGACCATCAAAACACCACCGATGTGTCCATCAGCTGGATCACCAACAACACAGTGACGTTCTACAACGGGTCTGTTGCTCTCATTCCAGATCCGAATAGTAACAGTTCCGGGGATCTATTGCTGGTTACTTATGATGGTAAGGTATTGAATTTTTTATGATATCTTGATCCTAATAGGCTGTATTCGTAGATCTTTGACAGTTTGAAAGTAGGTAATCGCTTACAATCAAATGGGCCTCTTAAGAAGACTTAGTCACCCAAAGGGCAATGGAAAGGGCTATGCTCGGAGTTTCCTTGCGTGATCACATCAGAAAAGAAGATATCCGCAGGAGAATAAAGGTTACAGACATAGTCCGAAGAATCGCCAAACTTAAGTGGCAGTGGGCAGGGCACCTTGCTCGCAGAACAGATGGTCGATGGGAATGAAAAGTTCTGGAGTGGCGACCGCGTACCGGAAGACGCAGTGTTGGGAGGCCTTCCACGAGTAGACCGGTGACCTGGTAAGGGTCGCGGGAATCTGATGGATGCGAGACACACAGAACTAGTCGTTATGACACTTGGGGGAGGCCTATGTCCAACAGTGGACGTTCTTTCGGCTGAAATGATGAACCAGTGCCCGCGATCGCTTCAGAGATTTCCAGATTGGCCACTGTAATTCGTATTCCTATGGCAGATTTTCTGCCAAAGAAATAACTCAAAACAATACAACACAACAACAACGTGGTTCTATTTTCAATAACATATTACTACGTGAATTAGTAGCCAGTATACGCAATGGCTATGACGGTCTAACGGTCCCGACTTACGAGTTGTAGGTCGCGAGTTCAAACCCAGTCAGGTGCATTATTTTGTGTAATTTATTTTATCACCACTGCTCTTAAAATGGTGAAGGAAAGTATCGTAAGGAAACCGGCATGTCTAAGAAACAAAAATTCGAAGATATGTGAAATCCACCAACCTGCACTGGGCCCGCGTGGTAGATTACGAGCTGTTCCTTCTCTAAGAGTTCCTTCTATTTTCCTTCAATGTATGTCTATGTACTGCCAATGCAAATTGGTTTAACCAAAGTTTGTGTTCGTATGAAAATCTAAATTAGTAATAAAATATCATAATAGCTATGCTGCTTTTTTTTTGTATCATACTAAAATTCACATACAAAAACTCCTGTTACGTAAATGTGTTCATAAATAATTTAAACTTGCATACACAAGACACTCATACACGGAACAATAGTATAATCTATACATATAATAAAACAGTAAAATTCTTTTGCGATGGTATTAATTGGCGCAAAAACTACTGAATCGATCCTGTTCAAATTTTGCATACATAATCCTTATAGGTCAAGGCATCTGATAGGCTATAAATTATCACGCTATTTGCTATGGGGGGTGAGCAATAATCCAAAATGTTGGTATTGAACGACATTTGCCGCGAGTTCGATTCCCAGCTACATTTAAAAATTTTGTCATTATTTTGTCTTATTTTTTTTGTATTAAAATAACTTTTACCATTTTTTCAAAATAAAATTGACATTTCTATTCGATATCTTCTAAATATTTTGTAAAAACTAATCAAAACACGTAATAAAATCAAAGCGGCGAGTAAAATCACGTACTATAATGTTACATTATTCCATTTAGCTGCAAATTTAACGTCTAAAACGAAAATCATCACGCTATCATCGTTAGGGAGCCAACCAGTCAATTATGACGTTTATATAAGAACGTCTATTTTATAGTTTATTCATCGAAGACCGCAGCGCAGTGGTTTCGTATCTAGACTTTCATGTAATGTGAAGGTGATTCAAATCCCATACGGCTTTCTTAGCAGAAATTTTTGTTTTATTTTGTCATCGTGAATAAGATTTTTTTATATATTTTTGCATGCTTACAATTTTTTTTATAAATCTACGTATATAATATATTTGTAGCAATTTTTAGTGAAGTGCGTATTATTAATTTTAGAAATCGATGTAGATAACTTTTATACATTAAAATTGTATGTAACTTGATAATTATAAAATATAATCTATAAGCAATACGAATATATTTTCCGGATATCAAAACCGCGATATGCAACGCAGCAGGTAATCGCTCAACCACTCGTACTTAATTTTTTATTTATAAATGGGTACTATATCTCTTTTACAAATACAAAATAGTGTGAATGGTCAATCATCAGGATAAATTTAAATTGGATCTATCAAATTGGCTTACTTCGGTGACACGTCAAACTCGACCTTGATTTTGGTAACGCTAATTAGGCCTATTGTATTTTCTAGGTTTGGACTCTGAAAGTCTGCTATTTTCCGTGAACTTTGGCCCTCCGTAATGTACTCAATTAAAAATATAAAAAAGTACATCAATAGAAGCCTTGCACATTTAATCGAGATTCTGAATGGCGACATTTTTTCTGAAAAACTTTTAAGGATTTAAAGAAAACACGTATTTCCTGGAACAAGTTTTGTGAAATATTCGACTATATCACGGAATTACCGAATGCCAACAGAGTTTTCAGGCGTTATTTCTCTTTTTTGCATTGCCTTTTCATCAAACATCGCGTTGGATTGCGTTAGATGAAGCAACAAGGTTTTAAACCATAAATGCTCGATGTTGACGATAGGCGAGTTCAAAAGGACCCTCTTAAGTGCCGTCTACGATTTGGGCCCGGTCGTTACCCAATGGCCAGATGGCAAGCTACCCATTGCGCATGGTCTATAGGCCGTGGATTCCTCTACGACTCCCGAAGCCCGTGGCGTCTCGTTCTCGTTCCTTTACGGTTGTGGTCATCTCCTTCGCAAGCTGTCTCAAAATCCGTAGTTATCAATTAAAATTCTGTCTTTACTTTACAGATGAAAAGACTGAAACCTACTCATTCCTAGATGTGAACTATGAACACTACGCAGTCATCTTCGCTTGCTACAACAACGATGATGGAAACAGCAGTACTTGTGAGTTTAATTTTAATATTCCTTGAACATTCAAATACAGAGAACAAGTCATCGAAATATACCACAGCATATGCCTTTGCAACCTACAGGCATGATTTAGATTTAAAAACAATTGAAAGAAAGGAAATCGTTTGTATGTGGTATGGCCATGTGAAGATGAGGGATAAATTGCATGTTAGTAAAAGAGTTATGAGTGTACATGTCATGTGGATGGATGTAGAGGGAGTGGGAGGCCAAAGAAAAGATGGATGGATTGCGTGAGAAACGATACGAAAAACAGTAGTTAGTGATAGCGTGACGGGTGATAGGATAGAATTGAAGAAAAAAACGTGATGCACAGATCCCAAATAAAACGGGACAAAGGCAGGAAGATGATGATGACGATCACATGTGACATCTACTAACCAGTACTGGAACCACCGCGTGGAGTAATTATGGCTAAGTTCTTCTCATACAGTGGAAGTCATCTAGTAATTCCTTCTGCTCTGGATGCAGCAAAAGTGAGTGTCAGACTTTTACTGACTATAAACCCACTACTGTTAGATCTTTGCCTTCGTCCCAGAGCCGAGTTTTTCTTTCAGAAACAAAACCCTTGCACCAGTAGGCTTCGACCCTGCTGGGCCCCTACGATTTGCTGATATCTCCTTGAGGCGCGCGTGGAATAGTACATACCGTCGACGATTTGTGCTCGGTCCTGAGGGTTACCGGACGGTCGGACGGCCAGCAACCCATTGCTCGCCGTCCGCAAGCCTGCGCCTACGGTGGCCGGAAATCGGGATCAGGATGACAGACGTTGTCCTGTCTTAGTAATGAACTGTCAAACGCTCAAAAGTTAAATAGTCGTTGTTTTCAGTAATTTTCTTTTTCTTTTCTTATTTATTGTCCTGATTATAACAAGCATAATAAAAAAAGAATAAATGAAATCGGTTCAGCCATTCACGCGTGATGACGTGACCAAGGAAAATAGAAATTCATTTTATATATATAAGATAGATTGCTATACGTCTTTCGCCTTAATACAGGAAGTCTCAAAACTATTTGGTTCTAATGATCACCACCAGGTTCAGGGCATGTCGAAAAAAAGCATCTATTGAAATATATGATACAAACAGCTCGTCCGCAGCTTCGACCGCGTTAAAGTGAAAAATTGTCCCAAGGGAACAGGGGGCTTCTGGGATACAAAATATCATATGTGTTATTCCAGGATATAGTCTATGCATGTGCCAAATTTCATTCAAATCCGTTCTGCCGTTCGAGCGTGAAGAAGAAACAAACAAACACACAAACTTTCGCCTTAGGCACACCTATCTCGATACCGTCTCCTACGATTAGTTGTTCTGAGACGCATGATAAAATTGGATTACACGGATTGCACGTTGTTTATTAGCACGCATAAATACACGTGATAACGGTTAACTCGGTTTCAAGGTGTTGACCAGTGTAATGCTGATTAGCCGCTTAGCAGCCGTGCGTTACACTTTTTTCGCAAAAAAAGAAAGAGATTCAGAAGTATCGGTCGTGCTTGTTACTAAATTGGTTATGAAAGAAAAAATGTCTACCGGCAATACTCGAACTGTCTTACAAATTTCATGAGCAACTTCTATGTCCTTTGGCAAAGAAAATAGAAGAAATGCTCAACGCCCTTCGGCAAGGACTAAGCCCGGGTCATCGGCGCATTATGTTCCAAAGAGCTATCAGCAAAATGGACAGGGCCCATCACTACCGATGTCTGCTAGAAATGGTTCGAAAGAGTTACCTTGGACCCGGGATGCAGAGAGCATCCGAAGAAACAAATGTATTTATTTTTTAAATGATTGACATTTACCAATTGTACATACGTCTGTACAACTTGAGTGACCTTGAAAAATGCTTAAATGTCGTTTGGTACACACTGGTGTACGAAATTTATTCGGCTGAAAATTTTGGTCTCTGTATCTTCGTTTTTCCTTTAAATTTTCTTTGGTGACTTTACGTAAAAACACGCGATGACGTAATAATAATACCCCTATTTGCGCGAGGGGTTAATGTCTATCCCTCTCTACACTCTAGCGCTAAACTTTTTAGCTGTTTATTGTCTTTACCGAGATTGCCTTTTCCTTTGTTAAGAACAGAATTTGGAATGGTCGTAATTGAGAAGACATTTAATTGAGGAATAAATATAATGGCTTTTATTGCTCCTTTAAAGAAGATATTATGATTAGTCATGTTGATTACTGTGATAAAAGATATCTGACTATAGAAAAGTATACGTTCTTCTCAATCTTTGACTTCACTTCTATTCTTAGTAACAATATTAAGCTCAGCCTGTCAATTAACTAAATTTTACATTGATTTAAATTTCTATAGTCTTAACGGGAGGTTCATTCAGAATAATCGTAGTAAAAAGGCCAAACAACCATGAAAACGGGGAAAACCGCAGGCCAATACAGTCAACTCAAAACTGGAAAATGTCAATTACATTAAGTTTTTGCGACAAACGGTAGTGATGGTAATTTGCCGGTCAAATGGAGGCCGCGCGCGGTCGCACGGAAACTTGACCGATCGGTATACCTTTCAATTACTTGCTCATTTACGAGAATGATCTACAAGGTTCCGCAGATTGCATTTGTCTAAATTAACATTATAAAGAGGAAAGATTTTATTTTTTGTTTCTTCGTTTCTTTGTCGTTTTCTTCTTCTTCCTGCCCTTATATCATATTACTTGGAGTCGGCGCAACATGTTTTTTTCTTCCATTCTATCTTGTCATCCGTCACACTATCACTAACTCCCTTTTCCTTCATATCACTCCTCATACAATCCATCCTTCTTTTCTTTGGCCTTCCTCTCCCTCTCCATCCATTAGATAGAGTATACATGTAGGTATACTCAGAACTTTTTTTTAGTAACATGCGATTCATCTCTCCTCTTTACATGGCGATACCAAGGCAAACGAATGCCTTTCAACTTTTTAGTCACTGGTACCACTTTCAAACTTCCTCTAATAGACCCACTTCTCACTTTATCACCACAAATCCATCTCAACATTCTCGTCTCAGCTAAAGATTATATGAATGTAGTCTTTTTTCATCCATCTTTTTCACAGCCCAACATTCTGATCCATACAGTAGGTAAGACAGGTCTTATCACGGACTTGTAAGTTTTACCCTTCAACTTGAAGGGCATCCGTGGGTCACAAGTTGTTCCCGAGACCTGTCGCCATATTCACCCATCCTGCGCTGATCCGATTTGTTACATCTTGGTCTTTATAAAATACATAATACATTTAAAAAATTCTTTCATTATCAGAAAGGCATATCTTTACTGAGTAACAGAGGCTGCATTATGCCCCGTTTACACGTGGGCCCAGCCTCGGCCAATCTTCATCCCTAGCCATTGTGTAAACCGGGAAACCCCGTTTGAAAAACGGGTATTGGCCGATGTTGGGCCCACGTGTAAACGCACTTTTATGTTTTGAGATAATTATCTATTATCACGCGGGCGAGTACCTACTATAATAATTATTTTACGAGGCGGGGGTATCATCAAATAAATTCTCCCGCTCTGGGTAGAGCGAAGGGAGTGTCGAACTTTTACTGACTAAAACTCACGTGTGTTCCTTCAGTTGCCCTTGGTATTTCAGGGTCACGGTAACTCTTTCGAACAATACCGCAGCCTCAATTACATTTGTATTATATTGAAATGGTTTTGAAATATTGAGTATATGGCTTGTGTGCGGCCCTAGTTTAGGCCATTGCTCCTGAGAGAGAGGGATTGGGAAGTGGTCACCTCCTTCTGCGAAGCAATAATGCTATCGAATAAGGTAGCCGCAATCGTGGAGGAACGAAAATCCTCACATCCCAGTCGCCGCCATAGGAGACGCACCGGGCGTCAGCAGTCGCAGAGTGGTTTCCAGCCTCAGTAGCTCGCCATCCGGCCGTCCACTAATGACTGAATCTGAGTCGTCGATGACGTGTAGTGTTCTGCGTGCCTCAAAAAGAAAAACCATAGGAATCCAGTATGATTGACGCCCGTCAAGACTGCGGAAATTTTTGAAAGAGTTGCCCTGGACCTAGGACGCAAAGGACAACAGATAGATAGTGTGAGGAATGACATGAAATATAGAGGGATGAGTCATATCGAGACGGTTAGGGGCGAATGAAAAAAATAATCGTGTTGTGCGGATCCCTCGGGGACGCCATAATTATGGCGGTAAGTCCCTTCTTTGAGGAGGGGCTAGAAAGGCCACACGGCGTCCTTACCTTCCGCATGACGCAGGTCCTCACCGGACATGATAAGTTCGAGAGGTAGTAGCCCGGGTGTCACCAATGTGTGGATCGCCCGGAGGACACGGTGGAGCAAACGGTAGAGATGTGCCTCGCCTGGGCAGAACGAAGAAATGGGTAGCTTGCCGTCCGATCCACTCCATATAGATTTTTTGTTTTAAATTAGTAAAAACCGACAAAAAATTCTACCACCGGGGGGTCCAGAATCATGTACTGTATCCGTGGTATTCGTTTGTGCGTCGATGTCCAAGACACCGTGTATATTTAAGTTATTAATTTGTTCAAAAATTCACTGAACCCTATTTATATACGTAGGTACCCAACATCCAATCAATTTTTTTTTTGCGCATCTCAACTTCCACTCGGCTTAAATCAAACTACATTATCGAAATAATTACTTTTATTCGGAGGACTGATTATTTTAATTCAACGTGTGGCGGCCGCTACCGACTTTGATTAGTTACCGACATTTGTTGTTTATTTCTTAGAATCAGATGGTCTAGATAGATTTTTTTTTGATTTTCAAGAAATACTTAATGGCCTAATCGATTAAATCTAATCATTGATCAATTCGCTACTTAACTCACTGTTAATATTTAAAACATGGTTTATGATAGGAATTCCAAATATTTAAAGTTGCAAACTGAACTTGATTTTGATAATATCATTTGTTTTTTTTACTCGACTACGGCAAAGCCAAAGGAGGGTTATGATTTTGACAGGCTATGTATGTATATATGTGAGTATGTTCATCTATTCCCTCATAGCTCCTAATCTACTTATCGGAACTCGATATATGAGGCATCGTTAGAACCGTCTTAATTGTCCGCTGAACATAGGCTGCGTGACGTGTCTCAAAACTCGATATGGCGTCCTCTAATGAACAAAAAGATATGGGTTAAAAAAAATGGAGATAAATACAACTTGTTTGGTATCATTTGAAAGGGCTTCATTTTTACATTTCCAAAATATTGCTCAAATTGAAAGTGACGCCATCTAAGGGAAAAGAAGTCATGTGTTCAAAAAAATGTTAAGAAAAATACACCGTGTTTGATATCATTTGATAGGGCTTCACTGGTACTTATCAAAAAATATTATCAAAATTCAATGTGGCGCCCTCTTAGTGGACAAAAAGATTTGCGTTAAAAAAAAAGATAAATACATCGTATTTGGTATCGAAAGGGTTTCACTTGTACATACCAAAAATATCGCCAATATTCAATATGGCACCTTCTAGCAAATAAAACATCATGCGCAAATAGAAATAATAACACAAGCTTGGAATACCTCCTCGCGGTGAAGGCGAAAACAGTTAAATTAACACCAAAATTGTTTAAATAAAACAAAAAGTAAACAAGTAAAAAGAAAAACTGTAGTCACACGTTAATGAAATTTTTCAGTTGGTACTTATGACGTGTGACTGCGGCTTTTCTTTTTATCCTGAAATGAAAATCTTGTTTCATACTTTTTCAACGTCGTTTTTTTTTGTCCTAGTCGGGTTTTAGTTTTTTAGTTTTTTATTATTATCCGGCTCGCGCTTGATCAATATCTCATCTGATGGTAAGAAACGATATGATCGATGATAGAGAACGCTTGTCAAGTTGTAACAATAAGATCAGGTTGTAACTATCAGCTAATACAGACTACGGCAGAGAGTCTGCGGGATGGTTCGAAAGACATATCTTGGCACTGGAACGCAAAAGGCATGGAAGGAACTCAGGTCGGTTTTAGTCAGTAAAAATCTGGCACTCTCCCCACCCAGAACTGAAGAAATTATTTGATGATTACTTATCACGGAGAGAGAGAGTTGGCCGAGTGCTAACGGCCCTGACTTGCTAGTTGTAGGTCGCGGGTTCAAACCCAGCCAGGCGCAGTACTTTTTGTAATTTATTTCATCACCACTGCTCTCAAAACGGTGAAGGAAAACATCGTGGGGAAACCTCAAGATTTTGGAGCTTTGACTCGACAAGTGCATCATTACCGGTGCTCCTTTGGGTTGCTTCTCAAATGCATCTGATTCCTGGTAGATCCGTCCCAAAGATAAAAGCTATTACACCAGACACGATGGAACAAGCGCTTGTTAAATAAAAAACTTTTTACAAAAAAAAGATAACCGACTTCACTAAAAAAAACACTAAAAGGATCAAAATAACTTTAATTTCGGAAGTCGGTGTTTCTAGTTATTGTTTGTATCTTATTTAACACCGACTTCCGAAATTAAAGTTATTTTGATCCTTTTAGTGTTTTTTTTTAGTGAAGTCGGTTATCTTTTTTTTGTAAAAAGTTTTTTATTTCACACTTTTTAGTTGGGATACACTTATAAACAGAGTGCCTATTTCTCATAACAATTTTAATTAATTTTTAAGAAATTCCTGTGTCTACCTTCCACCTTCCGCCTCCATCATCAGATCAGTTCGATAGTACCTTATAGCCAAAGTGCATTTCATGATGCAATTCTAATAAGCCCAAACACGGCTAGGTTACATTGATTAATGACGGAGTTCCAGTGCCTACCTTCTGGCTCCATCATCATCATCAGATCAATTAGATGATACCATTTTCAACGGAACTATTCAGAACCATTAATTTATTTGTATTATCATAGTCGCTTAACTATCTTCATTGTGATATCTATGCGAGTATGAAGTTCCGTTGACCATTTCTGATCTTCTTCATCAGTTCCACTTCATCAAACGTTACTCTTTGACTGTAAATGCTTAAGTTCTCGATGAAAACACCAAAATCACTATGCAGTTGCCTATAATATTTGAGGAGTTCCCTCGATTTCACCAAGATTCCATCATCAGATCTTGACTTGGTGACTATGGGACCATTTGGGAAGAATATCCTTTTTAACAAAAAAATAATTTTTCAAATCGGTTGGCAAGTGACGAAGTTATGGGCGAACAAACAAAAAAAAATATAACCATCCGAATTGAGAACCTCCTCCTTTTTTAGAAGTCGGTTGAAAAATTGTTTGTCACAGTAATTTCTGGCGTCAAAATTAGCACTCTTTTTGTTTGTATATTAGCAAGTATAAAACGTTTATGTACCTACAGTCTAGACGGCCGCGGCTGGAGACGTCATTGACAACTGTCCGTACAAATCATGCGTATTAACTTTTGTCACCGATATCTATAGAATCTAATGGCACGTGGTCGTGATCATCATCTCCTTTTTGCCTAAACTATGTTAGAGTCGGCTTCTAGTCCAATCAGATGCGGTGGAATACCAGTATCTTCTCGTCCAATATACCACAGTGTCTTAAGACGAAAGTCTATGACTAGTGCGTGTTGCCAGTGATGACATATGGTTCCGAAATGTGGTCGCTCACAATGGGCCTCATCAAAAGGCTTAAAGTCACCCAAAGGGCATGAAAAGGGCTATGTTCGGAGTTTCCTTGCGTGATAAAATTAGATATCCGCAGGAGAACCAAGGTTGCCGACTTAGCACAAAAAATCGCCAAACTTAAGTGGCAATGGGCTGGGCACATTACTTGCAGAACAGATGGCCATTGGGGTTGAGAGGTTCTGGAGTGGCGACCACTTACCGGAAGACGCAGTGTTGGAAGGCCCCTTACAAAGTGGACCAATGACCTGGTGAAGGTTGCGGGAATCCGATGGATGTGAGACGCACAGGGCCGATCATTGTAATTATCCAGCAGCGGATGTCTGTCGGCTGAAATGATAACCAGTATTTTACATGGAGCGACAGCCCATCAGACCACTACAAACCAGTAACTGGGTAACACGAAACTCCTTGGATAGACAGGTGGTCAGACTTTCTGATGTCTGACTAGCTGTAACGACTAACAACGATCTATGAATGACAACCGGGACCAGCGGTTTCACGTGCTTTCCGAGGCAACGGGTTGTCAGTAATGTCTTAGATAAACTTAGAAAACTACATATGAGTTGCAAAATTGACATTGGTACTTGCTCGAATTCGACCCCGCAACCTTATTTGTCCTTAAACCACTGGGTCATTACGACACCCTGTACCGTGACCATACTTCCTAACTATAATTGTGACATCATGTCACGATATGTGCTTATTGTTGATAGGAATACCAGAAAGACAATCAGTGAGGCAATTCGGGATATAGAATTAAAACAATGAAATATTAGGTTCAGTTCAAAACTAACGTCAAGTTACTGTTATGTGCCTTCTAGAACTACCCATTTCATTTCATCCATATCGATAGAGGTACCGTAGCCCTTTTAAAAAGTAACTCAAGGAATACTGTAGGTTTTAGTTACTAAATTTACTCCCTCTCCAATATTCAGTGCGGGAGAAGTCATTTGATGATTTTTCATGTAAAAAATGGGTAATTTTTAGGGTTCCGCACCTCAAAAGGAAAAATCGGGACAACAAAGTGATCCTATAAATCACTTTGTTGTCAGTCCTTCTGTCTGTCTGTCTATCAAGACCATTTATCTCGAGAACCCATGGAGGTATCAAATTGAAATTAAAACTATATACTTAGGTCTGCGGTCCCTTGAAGTTGTGAAAAAATCAAACTTCTGAGTTTACGAAAAAAAAAGGATACTGCCGTTTATGTCGCAAAAAACGTGTATTTCGACATCCTCAAGGGTATCAAAATTCATAGGATACTAGAATCCTGAAATTTCCATGAAGCCAGGTTTTATAGTATGTACAAGTAGAGGAAAAAATCTGAAAACTGTAAATTTGTAGTTACATCACAAAAAAATCTTTTTTTGCGATTCGGAAAATCTTCGTAACTCAATTCGGAAATTGAGCTGTTTTCATAGGTAAGTTTGTACGGAACCCTCAATGCGAGTGTCCAACTCGCACTTGGCTAGTTTATTTTTCTTGTAATTTATTTCTTACATTGCATATGTAACTATTTGCGCCAAATAAATATGTTTTTTTTTCTATCATTTCTAAAGTTTGTAATCTCCATTTCCAGATGAAATATGGAAGCTAACCCGCACACCGCATCTGAAAGACACAGACGCTGCTAAATTAGACCAGGCCATTGCCAACTACAGTCTCCAGTACACCCAGTTCTTTACCTTCAACAACACTGAAGACACTTGCAGGATCAACAGTGGCCACCAGCTCGACACCTCCACTCTTGTGATGACATCAGCAGCAGCACTGGCGTTGTTCAGGCGGTTTTATTGATAACACGGTTGAATAAGTAGTTTTGATATTTTAGAAGGATGTGATTCTTTTGTGATAACGATTGATTTTAAATACGTGTACCTGTATATGTTTTTCGTTTTAGAGCTCAAACACACGAGCGGTATGTTACCAACGACAGAGACAAATGCAGCCTTCGACACGTCGGCGGCAGCTATTGACGCTCGACTGTTGACATCCAACAAATGAAGATCAGCGGTACCCGTCGTGTGTGTCAAGTGTCACTATAGGTCGACGCCTGCCGTGGAACTTTCGACGGCTTCCGCCGATGTGTCGATTGCTGTCGCCGCCCCCTGGTCGACGGCTGCAGTTGGCAAGATGCTGCTTGTGTGTATGAGCCCTTAGATCGTGTCCGTGATGTTTGTTCCGTGTACTTACGCATTATTTTTCCTTTGCGTGTTGTTCTTTTTGATTTCCTGGTGTTGGTGTTGCCTTGACTGTGTAAATAAGTCGATTTGAAAATTTGAAAAAGGAATCCTTTTGAATATCATGTTAACCTTTAGTGGAAAGACTGGCAGCGCGGTGCCGGGAGCGGTGTGGGACCGCACGCGTGTAGCTTGGCCATACTGGCATCGCGGGGCGGGAAGCGGCGCGGGTGCATGGACAGGGTTTCTCTAATGAATTGGTTGTCGGTTGTCAAAGTTAATTTTGATAATAATTCCACGACAACGGTATTTTTCGGCAAATCTTTTTTTGGCTTGTGATGTTTTCTGTTATAGTTATCGTCAATGTATGCACTTAAGTAAAACTGTTGAGGTATTAATTTATTTTAAATTTAAGAATTAAAATATTTTGTTGGAAATATTTGTTATTTTTATTATTGCCCTTTGGTTAAAATGTCTCTGAATCATCTATTTGCTGTGTTTTTGATCCTTGTAAACAAAAGTCCAATTTTCTCTTATTATTTATCAGATCCAGACACTATACATAGGTGCGTCGTGTTCCACGCTTGCTTTAAAGAAATCTCAGCAAATCCTTAGGGGCCTAGCACTGGGGTCTTCACCGGAACGTACACATCTTGTCTCTGCTCTATAGTGTTCTGTTTAATTCTAAAACCGCCGCTTATCTTAAAGAACGTTTCAAGTTCCTTCATGACACACATACTAGTTATCTTAGGCCATCGGAAAAATTGAGGTTAGAGACATAGAGATGCCAAGCCACTCCATCAATTTCTATGACAAGTCGTTTTCAGTTCAAGCAGTGCGGCTGTGGAATGGTTTGCCCATGACAGTAAGCAAGCTCAAACACTAACAGTATTTAAAAATGTGGTTAAGGATCACTACCTCTCCTCTTAAACGTCATAAAGTACATTATCTCTCTGCTTTCATATATTTTGTTTGTATTATATGTATTCTATATATGTAAATAGTACACCACGAACTACCTACGTATCTTTTTTTCCTTCTCTGTCAAATCCATCCAAAGTTTGTCTGCAAAAAATCGCTTTTAGCGATAAGATCGCCCATTGTGGCACCCTATTAATTTTAAAATCCTATCATAATTTTTATTATTGGTGTACCTACAATAAAGAATATATCTATCTAACACTAGCAAGGCCGAAGGCTACTGGAACCATAGGTTGACTTCTTATAGGGAAACCCGTGATCCTGGAACGCTTAGGGCATTGAAGGAACATAAGTGTGGTTTTGGTCAGTAAAAGATTGACACGCCCTCCCATTTTGCCCTAGAGCGAGAGAAGTTATTAGATGATTTCCCACCTCAAAAAAGTCACTATAGGTACAAATAAATATATTTATACTATGTAACGGTAACAGCAGTTAGGTATTTCAGTTTTAGCTAATGTTTTTTTCAGTAAATGTCATTCATATCACGGAGTGAAGAAATAAAAGTATTTTGTTCATATTTTTTTTTCAAAAAATTGACTGACTGAAATTAAGTAATTTCATTTAAATTTTATGTTTCATGTTTTATTTTAAGAATTTCAAGTGACTGGTTTCAATAATTAGAAGAAACTAAATAATATATCACTGTGGTGCCCTCTATCCGAAGTTCTTAGTAACATATTGAAAGGGACTTCATTATCTTCAAGCGCTGTGATATCTATTGAAGTAACATTGTTAGAGTATTTGTTCGAGTATAATTTACTAGAGGGCGCTGTAATAAAAAAATACTGGTCTTAATAAAATTTATATAAATGTACCTACATGGCTATGATGGACGCTTATGCCATCAATTTGATTTCTTAAATAGTTTTTCTTGCAAAGAAAAAGTTCTTGTTGCCCTTTGCGTCACAGGACCACGGTACTCTCTTTTAGAAGTCGGCCCATGACCCTAGTAGGCTTCGGCCCTGCTGGGCTCCTACGGTTTTCCTGACATCTCTCTGAGGATCCGTCAAAGACTCGGGCTCGGTCCGAACGGTTACCCACGCCTACGGTGACTAGTAGATGAGGTTGGGGTGTTGGCGGCAGGGGCGTGAGGATATCATGGCTGTCTATGACCTGGTGAGAGTCGTGGGAATCTGACGGATGCGATACGCATAGGACCGGTCGTTGTGGCGACACTTGGGGGAGGCCTCTGATCAGCAGTGGACGTCTTTCGGCTGAAATGATGATGATGATTTCGCACGAAGTGATTGTCTATCTGACTTCCACTATAGCCAGTGGGGGCTATATTTCCTAAATATTCGTAAACACAAAGTAAAAGCCGCGTTTAGATACTAAAGCTGTAAGCTGGAACGATCCCAAACAAACACCCGAACTCATTTCTCCAAACGCAATCTTTCGACTAAAGAGCTACCAACATAATCTAAGTAAATTCTTGGCTTCAAACGATTTTGGTTCAACTTTATTACTCTCAAAGTTCAGAGTTAGGGCCTCGTTGAGTTTTATAGCAGTTTTTACACAACCACCAATGCGATTGGTTAGGGAGCTTGCAGATTCGATTTGGTTCTCTATATGTACACTTTTCTTATCTTTAAAACTCTTCGGGGTGGGTTTTGCGGGCATTAGCGTTGAGCTGGTGGATAATACGGTCTATCGCAAAAGTCGGCGATGGTTGTGTTAACATTTTGAATGTGTTTTGTTGTGGTTTTTGTTTTTTATTTAAAGATTTGTGGTATCTACGTCAATGTAAGAATAAGTTTTGGGATTACTTCAATTTTGAGCTAGGTAATTATACTAACACTAGTAATACGGTCGCAACAGACGTAAATAATTCTTCAGTACGTTTTTTTTTTCGTTGAGAAAGTCATCTAATGACATCCTCCGCTCTAGGGCGGAACAGGAGATAGTGACAGACTTTTACTGACTAAAAACCTACTCCTGTTCTTTCGTTGCTTTTTTTCAGAAGCAGGCCCTTGGCTCCAGTAGGCTTCGACCCTGCTGGGCCCTTACGGTTTGCTGACATCTTCTTGAGGGGTGCGTGAAACAGTATGCGCCGTCGATGACGTGGGCTAGGTCCAGATGGTTACCGGACGATCGGACGGCGAGCTACCCATAGCTCGCCGTCCGCAAGACCGCGCCTACGGTGGCCAATTCTTCAGTACGTGTGTTTATCACCTAACTCTGCCTAAACGGCTTCACCAATTTGGATGAAAATTTGTGTGTTTATTCGAGAGAGTCCCTGGATGGTTTGAGAATAATAAGCAATCGGGTTTTCATTTTTTTTTTCCAAATTCAAAGCCAGTTTTCAGACAGCACAATGTTTGTCGAGACCGGTATTATCTATTATGATATATGAAAGAACGACTACGTTTATCTGGGACAAGTGGTCCAGTTGGGTAAGTCTAATTTCGAGAAAGAGGTCCGAATCCGACTCGGTTGGGCAGCATTCGGGAAGCTGCGCGGTGTCTTCTCGTCCTATATATTACAGAGGCTCAAGACGAAAGTCTGTGACCAGTGCGTGTTGCCATATGGCTCCGAAACGTGGTCGCTTACAAGTTTCCGCAATGTGAATTTGCAAAATGAAGATATCCGCAGAAGAACCAAGGTTACAGACATAGCCCGAAGAATCGCCAAACTTAAGTGGCAGTCGGCAGTCGCAGAACAGATGGTTGATGGGGACGCAAGGTTTTTGAATGGCTACCGTACCGGAAGACGCAGCGTTGTAAGGCCTCCCACAAGGCGGACCGATGATCTAGTGAGGGTCACGGGAATCCGATGGATGCGAGATGCATCGGTCTAGTCTAGAACTACATTAAATAAGTAGAAAAAAATATTGATAACGATTTTAATTAACTGTGATTCTGGTAATAAAAGGTCCAGATATTTTAATAATACAAAGAAAATAAAAATATCTTTTCTTAGAAACCGAAGTCCTAATAACGTAAGTATGTACACACCTTTACAAATTGGCAACAAAGATACATTATGTAGCTCTTAAACCCCTATACTCTGGTTCACATCCTTATCACAACGTGTTAAGGTTTATTTCAAGAGTAAGTTGGTTTTTCAGCTGTATTATGTTGTGTTCAGGGGTTGATTACCGTAATGCTTGAAGGTAAGACCGTGAAACGTTAAGGATTGGTATTCTTTCTTCCTTCACTGAGCTGGTACTTTTAGTGGCGGGGAACTTAAGTGAGTGTCAGTTTAGTGTCATTTTGTGTGATTATACAGCTTTTTTATCATTTCAGGTGCAGTAAAATGATTCTTGTGATGAGAATGGCGTGATAAAGACTTTTGACTAGCTCTTTCCAGCGGTTTTACTTGCGTGAACGTCTTAGATTATCCTACGGAAACGTAGAAACAACGAAAGACGTCCACAGCGGGACATATGACTCCCTAAAGCGTCGCCACAACGACCGGACGGTGATTTTTTAATTATAATTTATTGAAAAACAAGTTAATAAGAAAATAAATAAATAAACTATAAACAAAACACATTAGTAGTGGCTGTTGGCCCCAAACTATGCGTAGCCTGTATCTTGGTAGGGATTCTATTCTATTTTAGGTATGGTTTCCGCACTTAGTCCTATGTGGACTACTGTACGTGGGCCATGGCGGCCATAACCTTAGGTGGGCTCATTCGAACCAGCCCACCTCTCTCCAAAAACAGATCACCTTCTTGGTAGGGATACCAAGTAGGTGATTATCAGAATAACCAGTTGGTTTTCAAGCGACAGCACAATTTTGCAGTGTAGGAAATGATAGAAAGGAATTAATAATAAATAAAATAAAAACAAGAATCAAGAAAGAAATGCAGAATTATAATACAATTAAAGTGAAATCAAATTCAATTCAAAACATTACACATTACATTTCATTAAAAATGAAATCAAACTACATTAAAAAATAATAATTAAATGACAGTGCGTCTCTCATCCAACGGTTTTCCACCACCCACACCAGGTCATCGGTCCACCTTGTGTGGAGCTTTCAATGCTGCGTCTTCTAGTATACAGTTATTACTTCAGAACCTTTCGGCCTCATCGATCATCTGTTCTGCGAGAAATGTACCCAGTTTACTGCTGCTTAAGTTTGGCGCTTCTTTGGGCTGTCGGTAACTTTAATTCTCCTCCTTAAATCTTCATTTGTAATTCGTTTATGCAAGGTAAGTCCGAGCATAACCCTCTCCAATTTCTCTTAATAAAAACAAGCAGGAAACTTTTTATAATATTAGCAATGTACCCAGCTTACTGCTGCATAAGTTTAGCGATTCTTTGGGCTATGTCGGTAACTTTAATTCTCCTCCTTAAATCTTCATTTCTAATTCGTTTATGCAAGGTAACTCCGAGCATAACCCTCTCCAATTTCTCTTAATAAAAAGAAGCAGTAAACTTTTTATAACATTAGTTTAGATTGTGCACTGTTCCAATATCAGTGCAATATTTTCAGCCTTGTAGCATGAAACAGCATCAATTTTATTTGGGCCCAAAACTAAAAATCCAACTCCATAAAATGATGAAAAAACCGAATGCAAACAAGATCCATCAAAAATTCAGGCAACGCGTGTACCACCGGCATTGTGTTTTTATTTAATTTTGGTTCTATTCTCTATGGTGTGGTACCTACCTAGTGACGTGACTGACGGAAATCAGTGGTGTTTGTGTACAGTCCACGGAAAACATTACCTGGCAGCCGAGAAAAATACTTTAATATAGTGCGCGATATGCGTAGGCTGATGTTATCGTCACCCTAACAATAACAATCTCTAAGATATAACGTTTGTTTACGGGCATATGTATGTATAAGAAAACCATATTGCAAAAATTTGGAAGGCCTCCTACAAGATGGACCTGAAACTGGTAAGGGGTTGCGGGAAACCGAAGGATGCGAGACGCACAGGACAGTTCATTGTGGCGATACTTGGGGAAGGCCTATGTCGACTTTCGGCTGAAATGATGGCCATTGAGGTCGTTGCCACTGATCGCTACCACGAGGACACGGCGGTGCTCTGCCCAGGCGGGGTCGTTGTCTTTTCAGCCACTCCTCAAAGAGGGGAATTACCGCCATAATTGTAGCGTGCTCAATGAATAGGCTCTGCGTCTCACCATCAACGATTGCATTACTGCTTACAGGTGGAATCGCAGTCAAGCACTGGTTTATATAAAAAAATAAGGCAGACTAAATCAAGAGGTACTGAATAGCTTAAGAGAATTTTCAAAAATTCAAAAATTAATAAGTTTTTTTTAATATAAATCATATTTTTAATTGCTATCGTTGGATTGCTTGGCTACATTTTGTATAGATATGTTTAAAAAAAAAAAGCTTTAAAATATCTTGAGTAGGTATTTAATTTTTATTGATTGAATTTAAATAATTACAATTTTATATTATTATCTAATTGTATATAAAAAAATCAATTTAATTAAATTAACGATTTTCTTTTTATTTTACAAACTGTGATTTTAAGAGTAATTGTGATTGTTTTCATTATTATTTTTATATTTGCACACGAGTCAATGTTACTTGCAAAAAATAAATAAATAATTATTTTAAAATTATTATTAAGATTTTCGTTTCCTGAAAAAAAATCTTGAAGAAGGTTGTTCAGTTTCGTATACTGAGAAAGCCTTTAGAGTTTTCGGTGACCTGTTCCTTACACCCTGTGGAGGCGGTACGACTCTACAAAAAGCTGGTATAGGTGTCTATACCAACTTCCGTTTTTGGGTTTTGGTAGTGACACGTTATTCATATTTTAAATCAAGAGTAGAGAGAAAAATCAAGTGAAAAAATGAAAGCCTTTCGATGACTGGCTTATTTTTAAGCTGCAGCTAGCGGTTTGGGTATAATATCCCGTGTACAAATGAAACACTACGGTCCCACCAGTTTACAATACCAGTGTAACATAAACCATTTATTTTAATGAAACCCAAAGTACGCTAACGTACTTTAGAGTGGTTAATTATTGTATTATGTTTAATATTATATATCTAACCTATACTGTCACATTGCTGGGCAAAGTTGTCCCTCCTTTCTTTCCAATATTCCCGGCCCTGAGTCACTTATTGCCAATTCAAAGACATCCATGCCAATCAAATTAAATCAAAAATGTTTATTTGTCAGAATATGGTACAATAGATATTACAATTTTGGTTCCAGCTTAGCCTGCCATACTATGGCGTACAAATATTTCTGTAAGAAACTCATTTACTAATCTATTAATTAATTAATAAAATATAAATAATATTGTAATAAAGATTGAAATTATAATGTATTAATATTTAAGTCAATCAATCAACATCAAAGACGTCCCGTCATCTCCTTCTTCTGCCGCGACCTTGTAGTGCGATTTCAGGGCACCAACCTTGGAATAGCCAAGAATGGTCAAGGTCGGTCATAAAAAGTTAAAGCTATATACTGTCCAACTGTAATATAGTCTTCAGTTCGAAACAATTAAAATGTTAACACGAAAATTCAGACTTACTCAAACCAGGAATGATTCAATCCTAAAGTCATCCTTATATGCTTACCATTTTCCCAACTATTAAGTTTTTTTTATGTGGTAATTTGGGAAATCATCTACTTAATTACTTCTCTCGCTCTAGGGCGGAGTTTTAGGGCGTGTAAGACTTTTACCGACTAAAACCACACCTATGCTCCTTCAGTTGCCCTTTGCGTTCTAGGACCACTGGTATCATTTTCGTTTCTTTTCCCCATGGCCCTAGCTGGCATCGACTCTACTGGGCTCCTACTGTTTGCTGACATCGCTTTGAGGCTCGCGTGGAAAACTACGCGCCGTCGTGGAATCGAGCTCGTCCACTCAATCTTACTATTTAGGTTGGTTTTCACATTTGACTGGATAAAGTTCATTCAATACCAGTATTTAGCAAAATGGAATTGTATCAAAATCATTTTTTTACTTATATATATATTTTTTTTTAAATTGATATAAACCACTGCTTGACTGCGATCCCACCTGATGGTAAGCGGAGATGCAATCATTGATGGTCAGGTGCACTAGTTTATTAAGAGCCTATTCACTCTAGCCTTGAAGACACCCAAATTATAATTGGACGGGAAGACTGCAGCAGGCAAATTGTTCCAGTCCTTCGATGTGCTTCGATGTGTTTTGTATGTATATGTGTATCTATTTTAGTATAAAGTTTTGTTTACTTTTATATTTGCACCAAGTGCAACCCCATTTTGTGTCCAGGCAATCTCTATCCATTCTGGGTTGCCTGGAAGAAATCGCCGAGTGCGACAAGGCCGCCAATTTTATGTTTTTTGTTGTATTACAATTCAATTTGTAAATTTGTAACTTGGTATGCAATCAAGTATATATAAATAAAATAATAAATAAATAAATGTACGCGGTTTAAACGACGAGGCGAAACGCTTAGTCCGGGCCGTTGAATACTGTACTAATACTAAAAGTTGTAGGAGGAAGGCGCCGATGTCTGTCACACAGTTAATACTAGCACAGACATCGTTGTTTACTCTATATTTTCAAAGGAAACATTATTTATTATACATTGTATTTTGATAAGGATAAAAAGATGTACTTACCTGCCTTTCTGTTAATAAATTTATTATAATTATTTGAAGGTACCATTGGCACAGTGGTTGAGCGATTGGCTGCTACACTGCGTGTCCTGGGTTCGATTCCCGCTTGAAACAAATATTTTTAAGACCTAAAAATATTTGTTCTGGGTCTGGATGTCCTTGTGTATGTGGATTTTACGTGTTTGTGAATGCACCCACTATACAGGAGTAAAAAGTAATGTGAAGCAATATTTTCTTTTTTTTTTAAAGTACATAAAATAATTGGGTTTCTGTCCTTTGAAAACAATAACGCTGAAAGATTAATTATTATTGTTAAAATTATATTATTTGACTGGCCTGTTGGTCTAGTGGTTAGTGGCCTTGACTGCTATGCCGGAGGTCGTGGGTTCGATTCCCACCCAAGACAAATGTTTGTGTGATGAGCATGATCATTTGTTCTGTGTCTAGGTGTAATTTATTTATATATGCATGTATTTAGAAATATATAAGTATGTTTATCAGTTGTCTAGTATTCATAACACAAGCTCTGCTTAGCTTGGGACTAGACGGCGTTGTGTGATAGTAAAAACAAAAAAAATAATTTATTAATCCATTGGATGTCCAGCACTCCATGTTCGTAAAACTCCATAAACTTAAATTAAAAATTTTCCAGCGCAGTGTCCGCATAATGAACAATGTCAAAGTCCGGATGCTAACATGCCAATAGATAAATATTCAGTATTTTGTGCCAAACGAATTGGCAGGTCGTTATGCGGTGCTATGGTAGGATGTCATGCTTGATTTGCGTAAAGCATGATCTACTTTTTTTAAGGTAGGTCATCCAATGACTTCTCTCACTCTAAGTTAGAGTAGATGGGCGTTTCAGACTTTTACTAACTAAACCCACACCTAAGTTCCTTCTTTGCTTCATGTGTTCTAGGACTACAGGTTTCCCTTTTGGAAATAAGCCAAGTTTCATCGAAATCGGTTCAGCCGTTTGAACGTAAAGACGTAACAAACATACAAACACATTTTGGCTTTATAAGTGTCACAAATATTAAATTCTCAGTTTTTTTTCTACTACATAATTATGTGAATGTATTATATCACCTCAACTTTTTACATGAATCACTATGTCTATAAGTAAAAACCACAAGAAAGTCCTTTTAGTAGTTTTTGAGTTTATCGCAAACAGACAGATGCAGTGAGGAACTTTATGTTATAATATATAATACTAGATTTTGCCCGTAGCTTCGTCCGTGTACATAAAACATAGCCTATGTCACTCAGGAATAAAGAAGCTTTGTAATGGTGAAAAAAAATTAACAATTGGACTAGTACTTTCAGAGATTACCTCCTAAAAACCAAAAAAAAAAACAAATTACCTCTTTATATTTCTCTTTATTTTAGTGTATATGCTGATGGAAATAATAATTATGTAAGAATAATATAATATGTGGGTAATAAGCAAGAACAGAAAGAAGATTCTGGAGTGGCGACCGCGTACCCGAAGACGCAGCGTTGGAAGGCCTCCCACAAGGTGGTCCTATGACTGGTAAGGGTCGCCGGAATCGTTGTGGCGATGCTTGGGGGAGTATTATGTCCAACAGTGGACGTCTTTCGGCTGAAATGATGATGATGATGATGATGCAAGAGCAGTAGTGGCCCTTTGGTAACAGCCGGCGGCCCCGACTTCGAGATGTAGTTTGTGGGTTCAAACTCAGCCAGGCGCTCTGCTTTGTGTAATTTACTTCATAACCACTGCTCTCAAAATGGTGAAGTAAAACGTCGTGAAGAAACTTGCATGTTCTAGAGAACAAAAAATAAAACAAAGACATGGGACATTTTGTTAGTTATTTACTTTTTAAACATCCGATTAATTGATAGTTGTAATTATTCATATTTTTCTTGCTTTTTTTTATATAGCCTGTTTTTTATAATTTGAATGTGAGAACACTGTAGACTCCACGAATTCTTAGATTACTTCTTATTATGACAACTCACTTTTTATTATGATTTTTTTAATTGTAATTTTGGGTAAAATATTGACTGATCACTGTTCTTACATAATATATCTATTAATACTGTAATATGGAAATATTGTAACATCAACCGCTTTTTTTAAAAGAGTAAACATGGAGTTTCTTGCCGGCACTAGCTTCTGACGTTTTATAAGTGCCCGTGTAGGCCTATGTGAAATAAAAATATTTTGAATTTTAATTTATTAAGCCGCACTGACCCTGTGTGGTAGATTACGACCCATTCCCTCTCCTAGAGAGAGGCCTGTGTCCCATGAACATGAACATGATAAAGGAGCTGATAGTGCTATGATGCGGGCAATACAGAGCTAATTAGATAGATAAACAGATTTTATGTGATAATTGTCTGCAGTGGTTTTTTTTTATTCTTTATAGGTTCGCGCTTGACCGCTATCTCACCTGATGGAAAGTGACGATGCGGTCGACGATGGAGCGCGCTTACCTAGAAGTAACTTACTCACTCTTGACTTAAAGATTCCCGGGTTGTAGCCTAAGTAAGAGTCGGAATTAGGTTATGCTTATTCCTCGAAATGCAACCGGTAGAAAATCGACAGGCTAGCAACTTGGCGTCGATGCTCAAGACTTTGAAGCCTTGACTCAACGCTCAACGAGTGCATCATTGTCAGTGAACCTCCTGGCTCGCCTCTAGTGCATCAAGCTGGTATCGGGCAGATCCGTCCCAAAGATGAGAGTGCTCCCATTCCGTGTTTTCAAGGTTAGAGTGAATAGTCTCTTAATAAACTAGTGCGCTTTACTATCAACGATTGCATCACTGCTTACCATCAGGTGGGATCGCAGTTAAGAATAGTTTATATCAATAAAAAAAAAACATATATTTTTGTATGTTGATATTAGGGTTCCGTACCCAAAGGGCAGAACAGGACCCTATTATTAAGTCTCCGATGTCCGTCCATGTTTCTGTCTATCTGTCTGTCAGCTGCCAGGCTGTATCTCACGAACCGTGACAGTAAACAGTTGAAATTTTCACAGATGATGTATTTTTGTTGTCGCTATAACAACAAATACTCAAAAACATAATGAAGTAAATATTTAAGGGGGCTTATACACAATTTTTTATATTACATAAATTTTTTTGCTGTTTTTTGCCACGGACGGTACGGAACCCTTTGTGCGCACGTACGACTCGCTCTTGGCCGGTTTTCCTATCAAGACGTGTTATAGCAAAAGCAGTATCTGACATCGTTCGCTGTCTTGAAATCAATATAATGGGCGTTACCTTAGTAAAGATGACACATTCAAATTATTTTATTTGATTGATGCTATAAACTTATTAAGTTTATGACATCAATCAAATGTAACAATCAATATTGTAAAGAAAAGTATACGTGCCGATAGATTTTCGAGAATAATCAAGGTTACGTGATGATAAGCAAATCACGTAAGCATTGCAACGGTTATTACCCGACTGCCACAAGTAATATGGTACATTTTGATATACGTGACAAATTTCCACGTGTATCAAACGAAATTTTTCAATATACCTACTTGAAAAAAATAAAATAAACGGGGGTTGACGCGCGACTCGTGGGGGTCGCTTAGCACCCAGCATGATACGATACGAGTTCACGCACTTTTTCGCACTAGTACGGAAAACAGTAATTTGCTTGCCTAAAAGTGGTAGGAATAAGAGCGAGCGAGCGAAAAATAAATAATAAGCCTATATATCCGAATCACTAAACGGTAGAACAATTTGCCTGCTGCAGTCTTCCCGTCCAACTATAATTTAGGTGTCTTCAAGGCTACTAGTAGAGTGAATAGGCTCTTAATAAACTAGTGCGCCTCACCATCAATGATTGCATCTCTGCTTACCATAAGGTGGGATCGCAGTCAAGCACTGGTTTAAAATAATAATAAAAAAATTGTTACATATTGTAGTACCTATCTCTTTAATTTGGAGTACCTTCTGGCAAAGCTTGCTCTTTCCTGTGATGTCTATGTAGCCTTGCTCTCTTCTAGTAAAGACACGCAGTTTACCTGATTTCATCTTCCAACCATCTATTTTCCCTGGCTCTTTTCTTTTTCCCGTCTCACAGATATCAGTTCGATATTGTTTCCGTATTTTTCAATTTTTTTGTAAAAACTCATCGAAAGAGCTTTGACATTTCAAAATTTGCTCGTTATAGGATTTGATAGATGTGGAATTTTAGAGGAGCGATGGTCAGATGTTGCGTAAGAGAGCGACGTGACCCTCTGCCGCGCCGCTCCTTTGATGACTACCATTCCACTGCGCTCACGATGTTGGAAAGTAACAGATTCTGGACTAATTGTGCTCCATTGGTGAAATTGTTGCAAGGCGTTTTGACGTGAGGATAAATAAATAAATAATAAATAAACAGTAATAAATTGTTGTACTCCATTTCCCATGCTTGTCTCTGACCATGTATCCTACCCATCGCCATTTCTGTAGTTCTATGTGTTTCGACTGCCACAAAAGGAGGGTAATGTTTAGGCACCATATCATTTTCCTTCACTTATTCCATTAGATGAAGATCTGGCGATATTGTGTTCTTCCATAATTATTTCTATTATTTTCTGAAGTTTGTCTATCATACCATTAATCCATCGTTCCTTTGGCCTTTTTACATTTCAAAGCATGCTTGCATCACAAATCAGTTAGTATTATTTTATGTTAGTTAGTAGTTAGCCGGATTTTTTTTTTTGCGTTTATTTAGAAAAAAATATTCTAAAAAAATCTTACATTAGATAAGTGGAGCGTTAATTGGATTTGGACCTTATTGGTATAATCGGCTTTACTATCCATGTAAAAAATAAAGTTAAAAACTAAAACGTCGTACTAGGGAGTACGACAAAAAAAAACGAAGCTGAAAAAGTATGAAACAAGATTTTCAAACGAGTACTTTGAACAGAACTATAAGAAAAGCCGCAGTCACACGTTATAGGTAAAACCGAAACAATTTAATAACGTGTGACTACGGTTTTTCTTTGTGTTCTGTTCAAAGTATGGGAACATACTCATATACATACATAAAAACATACATACATACATAGATATGTTTGCGCTTGACCGCTATCTCACCAGCCCCCCTAGCCAAGTTACAACCGTTTTGTTTGATTCTCTTTTCGTTGATCGCCTCGAGTCGGCCACGCTTCCTATTCCTTTGCTCTGACCTCATGACTGATCGTTGAGATGACGTCAGAATAAAGGAATCGGAGGCGTGGCCTACTCGAGGTGATCAACGAAAAGAGAATCGAAACGAAACGGTTGTAACTTGGGTAGGGCTGACGGAAAGCGACAATGCGGTCGACGATGGAACGTGCTAACCTAGAAGCAATCTAAACGGCAACGTCGTGCCGTCGTGTCGTCGTGACATATACACGTCTTTGAAACTACGCGTCCGTGTATAGTAGGCCTTACAAAAAAAAAAAACTAAGAGCTCACGAACTTTAAAAAGTCGACAAAAAAGAACATCATAGACGCTAGTCACATACGTCTTACATTGTATAAAACTCTCATTTCACACCATCAGCAGTACGAACGAGTCCGTTACCTACAAATCATAATAAAAGAGCAAGGAACCCATAACTTGGGGTTCGATTGCGATGAGCATGTTCCGGGGTCCAAATCGCCCCCGAGGGACCTCCTATCGGCTGAACGTGCTGTGTTGCTGAAATTAAATTCGCCAATCG
Source organism: Mythimna vitellina (assembly GCA_949316375.1). NCBI lineage: Eukaryota > Metazoa > Arthropoda > Insecta > Lepidoptera > Noctuidae > Mythimna > Mythimna vitellina. Next base: position 5,088,036 of record OX438703.1, on the reverse strand, counting down.
ATAGCCCTGGTATATACTACCTATATATAATTTATCAGGGCTATACTTCTATATAGTTAGGTAGATGTACTTGTACTCTTGATTTTCTAGGAGATAATTAAAAACGTAGTGCAGATGTAGATGAAAATTGGAGATAAAAAATGAACCCACACCACAGTCAACACCATCAGCCACCGTAAGCTCACGCCCACCACCATGGTCCCATGGTGGCTGCTGATGAATGTGGGTGTGTTGCTCGTCGTCCGTAAGCCCATGCTTGTGGACGACGAGCAATGGGTAGCTCACCATCCGGCCGTCCGGTAATTGTCTGGACCGAGCCCGAGTCGTCGACAGCATGTAGTGTTCCACGAGCGCTTAAAGGAGATGTCAGGAAATCATAGGAGCCCAGCAGGGCTGAAGCCTACTGGGGCGGAAAACCCGGGGTCCCGGAACGCAAGGTAAAGAAGGAATATAGGAGCGGGATTCAGTCTGTCTGACGACATGCCCTCCTGCCCCACCCTAGAGCGCAAGAAGTTACTAAAAAACGGTCATCAGCCGAACATGAAGATTACTTTATTAATTACTCTTTTTATTATTGAAAGGCTCGCGTTTGACCACTATCTCACCTATGATAAGCGACGATCTGGTCGATGATGCTGCACGCTTGCCTAGAAGTAACCAATTCACTTTTGATTTAAAGACACCTAGGCTACAAGCTGTCAGGAAACACAGGCTCCAGCAGGGAATTCCACTCCTTAGCTAACCGCAAAATAAATGTGTTCCCAAAACGTTTCGTGTCTATGCATGTGTAGGTTCATATTATATTAAATATTTATGTATGTTTATTTTTTATATATATGCATTTGATCCCTTGTTTTCCTATTAATCTTTTCTTTTTTTATGCACCCACCATGTTTTCTCTTCACTACCCTTGGTTGACTGGTAGAGAATGCCTAAGGCATTAAGTCCGTCTTTGTACCTTTGTGTTGAATGAAGTTTTAATAATTTAATAAATATAGATTTAATCGTTATTACTCTCAGTTTGAATCTCATTAGATGTTCTATCTAAAAAAATATTTTAAAAAGTGTTTAGCTTCTTAATAAGATTCTAGCTACAAAAATGCAAGCACATTTTAGTTTTGTTTCCTTTTTGTTTCAAACTCACTTTGAAAACTTATCAGATCGCAAGCACGTTGTCCATTGTGTCAGTAACAACTAGATTTCGTCGATAAAGTAATTCCCTTCAAAGAAGTAAATAACCTAATTTCCGCCCTCAAATGAGTGAGGCCGATAATTCTATTATTCTGACTCATTGTCGAGATTTTTCTTTGTCTCAAAAGAAAAATGGCGACCATTGTCATGTAATGGAGGCCTGCCGAGGCCAAAAAAGGCATTTAAGCTATTGTACCACAGAATTCTTTAGAAGGCATCATTACAAGTTATTTAGAGCATTCCTAGGTTATTCGTTGTATCGTTTCAAAGGAATATTTCTTTTTGTACCCCATTTTAATAGTGTTCTTTTGAATCACGTTGTGAAATTTTAATTTATATACTTAATTAATATATTCGATTCGATCGAATGTTGAGATGGATGTGTGGTGTGACGGAAATGGATAAAGTGAGAAATGAATATATTAGAGGAAGTTTGAAAGTGGCGCCAGTGACTGAAAAGTTGAAGGGGATTCGTTTGTCTTGGTATGGTCATGTAAAGAGGAGAGATGAAACGCATGTTACTAAAAGAGTTATGAGTATACATGTGGATGGGTGGAGAGGAAGAGGGAGGCCAAAGAAAAGATGGATGGATTGTTTGGACAGTGATATGAAAGAAAAGAAAGTTAGTGATAGTATGACGGTTGACAGGATATAATGGAAGAAAAAAACGTGTTGCGCCGATCCCAAATAAGACGGGACAAGGGCAGGAAGATGAGGATGAATTAATATATTCTTTATACTTGACCTAACTATTTTTTGCAGTGTCATGACTAGTATTTATTCATTCTATCTACACGTATACTATTTTCACGCTATGTATATTTAAAGGCAAAAGTTTGTGAGTGTGTATGTTTGTTACTTCTTCACGCTCGAACAGCTGAACGGATTGGATGAAATTTTACACAGGATAGATTTTATCCAATTGATGTCTCTTGCAACTCTCTTGTTGACTTAAGGCACAACGAAAATCATAAAAAACCATTGAACGAAAATGTTCACGAGTTAAATTCATTTTGATAGCGATGCACAATCTTCGAAAGGACGCCCCAATAAAAAAAACAAATGACAGTCTCGCAAATTAAAAAGTGACATGCTCGCAAAGAGTTCCATTTTTGAATTCTATAATTATCTTTTCATTATTTTATTGTAAGTGGCCAGATCGAGAGACTTTCAGTATGCTCCACGTATACTAATATCACGCTATGTATATTTGAAAGCAACAGTTTGTGAGTGTGTATGTTTGTTACTTCTTCACGCTCGAACTGCAGAGCGGATTTTGATGAAATTTGACACAGGATAGTTTTAATCCCAAGATTATGTTTCCTTGAGACAATAAATTACTTTCACACTAGCGAAGTCACTGGTAACAGCTGGTTATGACATATGCGAAATTGACTTTTTTAGTTTTATTCCTCTTCACATCGTACGTCGTCGTCGGCTATATTTCACCGGGACCCCACGGCGGCGCGACCTGTTGCGCCGCCATGGTGTCCGTAAGCTACAAAACTAGACACCATACAGACACCAGAGTCGCTACACCACACTAAGACTGTATCAAAATGGACCTTAAGTGCACGCGTCCGAGCTGTTCGCACCGCCAAATTGGTTGCGTAGCCAAACGGGCACCAGGTGAGTAACTCTCTATAGAGCTGTATACATTTTGTTGGTAGAGGCGACTGGTTGCGCCGCCATGGTGTCCCGGTGAAATATAGCTCTTAGAATACTCAATTTTAACGCAAGCAAAGCCGCAGATGGAAGCTAGATTGTTATATAATTCTCTGTTAGATTTAATTTAACGAAAATGTGCTTCTGTCGTTCCAGTAAATTGGCTCGCAATCATTCAATAGAGTGATCGAGATTCTACGTTTTGGTCATCGATCAAACTGTTGCTCAAGTAATAATATCAATCAGACTTTTTGCTCTATATGTGAGTAAACGTGATATTATTACCAAATAAATAAAAAATATTATTTGTATTATGTTTTCATATTATGTGTAATTTAAAGATAATTTCTGGAAGCACTGGACCGTATGCTAAATTAAAAAAAAAATATAATTATCAGTATCGGATTTCTGCAACCCTCACCATGACATCAGTCCAATTTGTAGGAGGTTTTCCAACGCTACGTTTTCCGGTACGCGGTCGCTACTCTAGAAACTGGTGTCTAGAACCCATCAATCCAAACGGCTGTCTGTTCTGCGAGCGATGTGTCCTGGCTATGTCGGTAACCTTGGTTCTCCTGCGGGCATTGTTGCAAGTCTGCTGTAAGAAATTTATTTACAAATAAGCAGTTGTAATCTTCTATCTGTTTGTTATGTTCGTTTCTAAGTTTTTATTAAATAAATAAATGTTATATATTATAAAGCTAGCGGCTTCGCCCGCGTACAATTTGGTTTCTCCATACAAATTTTGGACACCTATTTCATCCCCTTAAAGGTGGAGTTTCGTAAAATCCATTCTTAGCGGATGTCTACACCCTATAAGGAACCTACCTGCCAAATTTTAAGTTTATAGGTGTTATAGTTTCTTCAGTAATAATATATGTTTTTGTTTTATGCTTTTTTTTTACTGAGCGGGATGCTCAGCATTTTAGTGACGTATGTAATACTCGTAAAAGCTACCAAGTCATCGCCGTTGATTTGTTAACTATCTACACTAATAAATATAATAGTAATATAAAGAAAAAATATTTGTACTTTTGTTTGTAATGAATAAACTCAAAAACTATTGGACCTATTTCAAAAACCGCCCAAGTGCGAGTGGGACTCGTGCACGAAGAGTTCCGTACAATTTATTTTATTCTGTTTTTATTATTTGTTGTTACTTGACCTATTTTCGTGCAGCTGTGAGGTACACAACAGTATCTTTTGCTTGTTTTTTTTTTTGTTTTGTATTTCTTTAAATATTGTTTGTACCTTGTATTGTGCCAAATAAATTCTTATAGTGACAACAGAAACACATCATTTGTGAAAATTTCAACAGTCTATCTATCACGTTTGACAGACGGATAGTGGAGTTTTAGTAATAGGGTCTCGTATTTACCCTTTCTGTACGGAACCCTAAAAACCAGTAGAGGGCTATTTTATTACTGGGTGATATGCATATTTATATTTTGTATTTGCACATGGTCAAAGCCGCTGTCAGAAGCTAGTTGTACATAATTTGGTTAAGAAGTGCAGCAAACAATTGTTCAGTAGTATTCTACTGTACATACAGTGAGTTATATCCTATTCTATTTGACTATCTGTTGGTCCAGCACTAAGTATCTAATATATAAACGTCTCACTACGGTTTCTAAATAATTTGCTTTGTCCCACATACAATGTGTTTGCTTCGGTGTTTGTATTCAAGCTTCACTGCCGTTCTGATCTAGGAATTACATACAATTTCTCTATGTACTCCCTAGTTAGTAAACCTATTAGTTTTGTGTTGTGTTCAGCTGACGAATGATGAATGAATGAATGGAACGCATTCGAATTAGTTTTGGTTTTGCTAGCTTTTATGGCGCTACTTTTGCTGTAAACACATCGATTATTAATACAAAATTAGATACACAATTAGCGACGAAAACATGTCCTGACCGAAAGTGCATCCACTCAACCTTAGGCGTACTCAGGTTCGGTGCCAGGGGGAGGCTAATCAGCAAAATATTTTTTTATAAGCACAGTCAAAGATATAAACGTAAATTAAAATAGGTATTTTTTATATAATTTCTTTAATTATACAATAGCTATTTAAAAGTAACTTTCAAGGGCCTTCAGCAAAATGGTTTATGACGTCTTGCGTGAAAGTGAAATCACTCAGTGTTAACAAATTTTCTATGTGCACTAAGCATACAATGCTAATTTAATCTATCTTCGGTCGGTGACTATGAGTCATTCAGAATTACGATTAAATGTGCAAGGCTTTTATAGATTTACTTTTTAGGGTACATTTTTTTTTATTTTTCAAACACGATATAATATGCCATTAAAAACTATACATTTCATGTCAATGTTTATGCTGGCCACGTTGCCCTTACCCCTATGGCCGTTTTGGGCAGGCTCTAGGGTAAAGCAGTTTTTGACAAATTTTTGAATAAACTAATTTTAAAGCAATTTTAACATTTGGGCAAATTTGATTTACACATAATAGAAGTTTAATAAATTATCTACCTAGTAGTATATTTTTTTTTTAAATGTGTAACTAACGTGATTTTTTGAACTCAAAGTTAAGGCGGCTGCTTTGAGCTAACCTCCCATAGAAACGACAGAATTAAATAAAAGTGCCAAAATCTCTAAAAAATTAAGCAATAAAAAAAAAAGTCGGTTCTACGACCACAATCCGTTCACATTTAATCTTTTAACTATCAAACGCAATATATACAAAAACAGGTAAAAGTCTTTGAGCCTTTTTTATTCATCGGCATGTTCCAGCTCTCAGTACAAACACTGGATGCACTGAAAAAGGATTAAATCGATCCAATTCGTTGATACTTTGTTTGGTGCGGATTTTTTGACGGTCAATGTTCGAAATGGCGAGTTTTGAACGCATTGAAGCGGTGCTTTTTCGCAATTTGTTCTGTAATTTTTTATTATACGACTACGGCAAAGCCAAAGGAGGGTTATGATTTTGATTTTAATTCGATTGGTATTTTTTATGGTTTGGATGAATGGTACTAGTTTGTATCGACATCATTACGAGCAGTGGTGGCAAAGTGGTAACAGTCCCGACTAACGAGTTGTAGGTCGCGAGTTCAAACCTAGCCAGGTGCATCATCATCATTTTAGCCGAAAGACTGTTGGACATAGGCCTCCCCCAAGCGTCGCCACAACGACTAGCCCTGTGCGTCTCGCCAGGTACATTAATTTGTGTAATTTATTTTATCACCATTGCTCTCAAAACGGTGAAGAAAAACATCGTGAGGAAACCAGCATGTCCTAGAACCAAAAATTCGAAAACTTGTGACATCTAACAACCCGCACTGGGTCTGCGTGGTGGACTACGGCCTATTCCCTGTCCGAGGGAAGAGGCCCAAGTCCCAACAGTGGGAACAATATTTATCTGTTAAAACTAGACTAGTAATAAACACTGTACAAAGGCGGACTTAATGCCTTAGGCATTTTCCACCAGTCGACCTTAGAGTGGTGCAGAAAAAAAACATGGTAGGTTGAGCTTAATGGTAAAGAAATTGAAAAGAAATACAATAATAAATATATACTTAGATACATACATACAAATTAACAATGTAATTACGAAAAACGAATCCAACAAAGGAATCATCCATGGAGGCATCCATTATAAGGCCGTCTATGCTATGCTATGGCCTACAAATAAGAGTTCTGGGTTTAGGTGTCTTGTTTTTGTGAGTTTACATGTTTGTGAACGAACCCATGATACAGGAGTCATTCCTAGTGTGGTGCAAAGTTTTTCAAGCACTCTGTCTCATCTCAATAGCACACGGTACTTGTAGATACGCTCAGTCACAAACAAATAGTACAGAATAAAACCATTATTTTCTACGGTCCGAGTACATAGTTCTTTGTTCACGATAACGCGTGACTGATTCCATACTGATTCTGTGCACGCTTTCAAACGAAGTGCACCGAACCGGTGGCCACCCAGAAACTATAGGAAAAATAAAAAGCAGCCAATTTTTTGTGGAAATCCTTTTGTTTGAAGAACCATTTTTTTTTCGTGGCGCGATGTGAACAAGTCTGGGTGCGGAACTACGGCGTGCGACATCTGAAATGCATGTAGGTTTTTTATGGTTTATTAGTAGCGAAAAATTTGCTCTGATATTATAAACGTGATTGTGAGTTTATTTATTTAAAACTTTATGCACTAATGAAACATTGTACATAGACGGACTTAATACCTTAGGCATTTTCTACCAGTCGACTTTAGGGTGGTGCAGAGATATAACATGGAAGGTGCAGCTTAATAGAAGACTGACAGAGAGGAAATAAGAACAATCTATACATATAATAAAACAGTAAAATTCTTTTGCGATGGTATTAATTGGCGCAAAAACTACTGAATCGATCCTGTTCAAATTTTGCATACATAATCCTTATAGGTCAAGGCATCTGATAGGCTATAAATTATCACGCTATTTGCTATGGGGGGTGAGCAATAATCCAAAATGTTGGTATTGAACGACATTTGCCGCGAGTTCGATTCCCAGCTACATTTAAAAATTTTGTCATTATTTTGTCTTATTTTTTTTGTATTAAAATAACTTTTACCATTTTTTCAAAATAAAATTGACATTTCTATTCGATATCTTCTAAATATTTTGTAAAAACTAATCAAAACACGTAATAAAATCAAAGCGGCGAGTAAAATCACGTACTATAATGTTACATTATTCCATTTAGCTGCAAATTTAACGTCTAAAACGAAAATCATCACGCTATCATCGTTAGGGAGCCAACCAGTCAATTATGACGTTTATATAAGAACGTCTATTTTATAGTTTATTCATCGAAGACCGCAGCGCAGTGGTTTCGTATCTAGACTTTCATGTAATGTGAAGGTGATTCAAATCCCATACGGCTTTCTTAGCAGAAATTTTTGTTTTATTTTGTCATCGTGAATAAGATTTTTTTATATATTTTTGCATGCTTACAATTTTTTTTATAAATCTACGTATATAATATATTTGTAGCAATTTTTAGTGAAGTGCGTATTATTAATTTTAGAAATCGATGTAGATAACTTTTATACATTAAAATTGTATGTAACTTGATAATTATCTTACTTAAGCTTTGTTTCATCACAATGAAACGAAGCATATGAAAGACAAACGGTATGAAATCAAAGTTTTCGAGAAGTAAAATATGACACCACACACGATTCAGATACTCGCAACGCCATCTAAAGACTCAAAGTAGAAATAATGATGACAATGATGGTTGAACTTCATATTAAATTTGATAGATGGCATTGCGCATTTTACGTAATTTTTTGAGTGGCAGAAGAATGGCCATCGCCCACGTTTACAGTTATGGTTAAACTGGTGTTAGACGGAGGCATTTTTAACAATCCTACTGCTTATTTTTATTATATTTTTCCCATTATTGTAACAAGCTAATTTACCGTGATTATTCAAGGGATACCATCCAAAGACGATAAAACTAAATATCTATAAATATTTAATTATTCACTTTAAAATAACAGGGCCATCTAACGCAAGGTACCCACCTTGCGTTGGATGGCCTCCAGGTGGACCGATGACCTGATAAGGGTCGCGGGAATCCAATGGATGAGAGACCCACAGGACCGGTCATTATGGCGACACTTGGGGAGGCTTATATCCAGCAGTGGACGTCTTTCGGCTGAAATGATAATGATGATGATGGCACCTTTTTTTTCTTTTTTTAAGGGTAGAAATCATCCAATGACTTCTCCCGCTCTGGTTGGAGCGGGAGGATGTGTCAATCTTTTACTGACTAAAACTACACCTGTGTCTATCACTACGCGCTGTTGAGGATTGGGCTCGGTCCGGTCAACTACCGGACGGCTAGCTACCCATTGCTCGACGTCCGGAAGCCCGCGTCTACCGTGGCTGGTAGTCGGGGTCGGAATCTCGGCTCGGCGTTAGGCGGTTCGTTCCCAAACGCGTGCTGCCTCCGCCTTCGCTAACATTACGGCTTTGCAGAAGGAGGCGACCGCCTGCCATTGCTCTTCGCTCTGGATCAGAGCCCGGCGCGAGAGGTCACTGACGCCGATTGCCTCCACGAGGACACGGCGGTGCTCCGCCCTTGCAGGGCACATCTCCACTGTGTCCTCCGGCATGATGGGACCTTGCGGATTAATAATGGTGTGTTTTATTATTCGCCTTCATTGCTTCATATAAAACGAGATCGAATGTGTTTTTCTGATCACAGTTCGACAACGTATGATGTATCTTAGATTCCTTGCAGCCTTACGTCGACATCTGGACGTTACCTCCTTGCAGTGAGTGGTGACCAACACTGGAACAACCCTCTAAGGGAGGCCAGTCTCAGGGATAACACTAATCGGCTGCTACATTTGTTAAACGTAATTTCATTGTTTTATGGATAAGCTCAGGACTGTTGTGGGTGTTTCGAACGGTTTCTGTTCTGGGTTCGGTTGAAAGTACCCTGATATTACCATTTTGTGAATCACCTGGACAACCTGGTGTAGCATGCGGTGGAGGTCTGTCCATCTTGAATGAACCGCCGTGTCCTCATAGAGGCAATCGATGTCAGTAATTTCTCGGTTTGGCCATCAATATGCGTGTTCGATTGAACGGGATACACGCGCACAAGGTTTCACCGAAGTTCATTCATAACTTGGAGACTCTTCATAAGGTAGTTCCCACTATGGGAAAAAACATTTGTCTTATATACGGGGACGTCAATTAAATATACACCAAAATATCCTAGGTAAATGAACAAGTAATTCTAACGCCCAAAATGATCAAACTGCAACAATCAATGCATGCTTGCATTGATTGTTGATTGTTCTCGCAAATTCTTCATAAGTAATGTTGTGGAAGAAGATAGTTGACGATTTATTTATTTAATCCTTTATGCACAAATGTTCAGCGGCGGACTTAATGCCTGCCGGATGATGATGGTAGTTTTTGGATTCACTTAAGGCTTTTCACTATCAGTGCACGTTATCCAGCTGAAGGTCGGTGTCCCGATTATGCTCCTTCGTTTATCTCTACCAAAGCTGTCTAACTGCTTAAACTCTTCAGTGAAACGTTATTGGGGCGAAAATTGTTATGGGAGATAACTCTTTCGATCAATCTTGCAGCCCTAGCAGAAATCGGCCCTAGAGAGCCCTATCCATTTGCTGAAATCTCTTTGAGTCGCGCGTAGAATACTACGCGCCGTTGATTTAGGATTGCTTTGACCAGACGGCCAGACAGCTCCACCGCAATCCCGTGTTTGCGATGGCTAGAAATTGCCTTGCGGCTTTCAACACCCGGAGCGTCCCTTGCAGCAACCGCTGAGGAGTCAGGATGTCCTATTCCTCATAGTTTCACCCACCTTCTTTGATCGTAGTGCTTCACTGAAGGAGGCTACTGGTTGTCATTTTCTTCACCAATCGCCCCCATAAGAACAAGGCGGCGCCGGCGCTCCGACCAAGCGGGACTGACTTCCACCGTATGCTCCATTGTATTCTCCGGGCTATTCGCACAATGGTGAGACCCGAGTGTTTCTTCCCGCTGAATTCGACACAGATACCTTCCGAAATACTCATAACCGGTGAGTCCTGCACAAAAAGAGGATGCCATGACGCCTCTGTAGACACTTCTCAAAGACAGGCATTACCGCTGCGATTTGATTGTGGCGTGCTCGCTGTGGTGAGGGTTTAAAACCATACTATGTTGTTTTACCAGAACATAAACCAGAAACATACATATGCCCATGCATACATATGCCTTTTCCCTTGGGGTAGGCAGAAATGACAACTGCTATGACCCATACATGCTCTTTCTATTCATTGACGGTCATACATTTGGATCTAGACGAGTACATAACATGTTTCCTGAAGGTAATTTCCGTTTTTAACCGACTTCTAAAAAAGGAGGAGGTTCTCAATTCGGATAGTTTTACCTCTAACCGTTTTATGCTAAAGTACAATAAATAATTGCGATGCTTTCGGAATGAATTGCAAGTACAGAGTGATTGTACAGTTTTACGAACTTAACGCGGACGAAGTCGCGGGTAACAGCTAGTAATAAATATATACTTAGATACATACATACAAATAAAGAATGATATTTAGAGAAAAACGAATACAATAAATCAAGAGTGGGATGAATCTACCAACTTCTTGCGAAAGTGTTCTCGTGCTTTCACTTTAAAGAACAACCGACTGGTTGTCATCCTGATGTTCAGAGGGAACGCATCCCAAAGGGAGATCGCCTGAACAAAGAAAGAGGAATGGACAAACCCAGAGCGGTGCGTCGTACATCGTAAAAGACGATTATTTGTAGATTGAAGATTTTTATTGTGCGTAGACCAAAGAAATTGAATTTCTGAAGTCAGATAAGAAGGAGAAGAAGGGTTATCTAGAAAAGAAAACAGGGTTGTCAAGGCCCTTAACGCTCTACGCTGGCGAATGGGTAACCATTTTAAAAGTGATCGATGCGTTGATACATGATCATACTTACGAAGGTTGAAGACGAATCGAATGCAGTTATTCAGAAGGCGGTCCAGTTTATTGAAGAGATTGCATTCAGGTCATAGTAGCACACATCAGCATAGTCATTATATGAAAGATTAGGGACTATGTGTGTAGGGGGTGTGTGTGTGTGTGTACTGTGTGTGTTGTAGGACTGTGTTTATCTATCTGTGGTGTACGTTTCAACAGCCCCCACGTATATTATCGAAATTGCATTTTCGTTTTATTGAACTAATAGCAAGTAGAGATAGAGTTTTATAATTCTATGTATAAATTATGAACTGTTTTTTATAATTTCTATTGTTTTTCAATTAGACAGAAAAGAAGATTCTGAAATGTTTTAACAGTAATGAAAACGAAGATGTCATTTTTCCAATTGCGATAGTATACGTGGGGGATGTCGAGTTTTGAATTATACTTCTGAATGACTATTTTGCGAGGAGAATATACCTACTAGTTTCTTTCAAACACCTTACTTTTCTCCGAGGAAACTTTAAATTTACATGTAAGTATACAACCAATAAAATTACAAATTAAATCAAATTACATTATTTTATTGGTTGAACAAACTACGTATGTACCTACATAGAATACAAAACCATAATTAATCTATAATTTTAATTAACTAATTAACTACATAGTTACATTAAACCAAATGAAATTACAGAAACAATTGACAGAAATGTCCTTGTAGATCAAGGACATTAAATCGCAGCGTTGGAAGGCCTCCCACAATGATGACCTAGAAAGTATCGAGCAAATTCGATGGATGCGAGACGCACAAGACCGGTCGTTATGGCGACACTTTGGGGAGGCCTATGTCCAACAGTGGACGTCTTTCGGCTGAAATGATGATAATGATCTTAGATATGTTAGTCTGTAAGGCATATATCTATGGGATACCTGATAATAAATGATTTATGGGTTATTTATATCTCAGAACTCTGGGGTCCTGGAACTTTGAAAGGCGTATGAGGAGTCAAAACCAGGCCCCTTTGACGTTTTTTTTTTATGGAACGTGGTCAACCGGCGATTTTCCCTGTACGCGCTGTGCTAGTGCATCCAAGGATAGCCCCCGGTTGGTGGGAACTATTGCAACATATGGAAAACAAAAACAATAAGGCTATAGTTTTAAGATTCTTAAATGGACTGGTTACAGGAACTATGTTATGACAATGGCCCCTGCCTGAACAATGATTTATTATTATTATTATTGCACTTTTACTTACAGTAATTACCTTTTTGTATTGTTCACAAAAAATCACTGAATCAGGTCATGAGGCTCTTTGGAACAGGACCGCGGTCCCAACTACTGCTTGTAAAAATCTTTTTTTTTAGTAGTGTTTTGGGATCACTAGAAAAAGGTATTGAATTACAGTTAGCAAAAAAAACTGTATTTATTTTATTTCCCATCCAAAGAACCCCAGTACCCACTGAATCGACCGATTCTCTACGCAAGCAAAAACTCATGAAATAACAAAAAAACTTTCAGTCTGTTTCAAACGCGATGCTTTTGTCATATCGACGAGATTTCATGTTGCCCAACAAAATTTCGTAGCCTGTACTATATTTCCAATACACAAGATTTTTCCGGGACAAGTTATTAAAAGTTGTATTCCCCACTCGTCGCTTCGGACCGAGGTAATGACAAGTTTCCCGTGATAAACCGGGGCCGGGTAAACCTAGTTTATCGTGTAAACTTATTTTATAAAATGGGTAGCGATAAATGTTGGTCGATTTTGTAATTTTAATAAAAATATGCAGTCTTTCCAATATCGTAATTAGAGGTATAGAAAAACAATGAGAGAGCGAACGCTGGCGTTCGCTTGGGGTTTAATGAATTAATAAATTGCTTATGTTTGTGTTTCAGACTAGCTTCTCCCAGCGGCTTTATTGTCGTGAAAGTAAAAAATATATGCTTAATATGTCATTCAGAGATTCTGTGTTTCCTGATAGCTACAACTTAGCGGTCTTAAAGTCAAGAGTGAATAGGTTACTTCTAGGCAAGCGTGTTCCATCTTCGACCACATCATCGCTTACCATCAGGTGAGATGGTGGTCAAACGAGAGCCTATCATTAATAAAAAAAAAAAGAGATAAAGTAGCATTCTACTGATTTAAGAATTTTAGAAATCGGTTCAGTGGTTTTTTTTTATTTATTTTTCATTACGTACAATAAAACAAGATTGTAAACTTTCTGAAGATTCGGCAGGTGCAGTGGGTGTGACTGACCAGTCGTAAGAAAAAATAGTCAGACTTTTGCTGACTAAAACCTTATCCTATGTTCCTGTTTTGTCTTGCGTGCCAGGAGCCCAGGGTTCGCTTTTGGGACCTTTTTTATTCATCGTCATCATTTCAGCCGAAAGATATCCACTGTTGGACATAGCCCCAAGTGTCCCCACAATGAAAGGTCCTGTGCGTCTTGCATCCATCGGATTCCCGTAACCTTAACTAGGTCATCGGTACACCTTGTAGGAGGCCTTCCAATGCTGCCACTTCAGAACCTTTCGGCCCCAACGGCCATCTATTCTGCCAGCAATGTGCCCATTGTCACTTTAGTTTGGCTTTTTTTTTTAGATTCTTCGTGCTATGTCGGTAACCCTGGTTCTTCCACGGATATCTTAATTCCTTATTCGACCACGCAAGGAAACTTTTTATAACATAACATAATATAATCAGCCTTTCAATGTTCCCACTGCTGGGACTTAGGCCTCCTCTCTAGGAGAGGGAATGGGTCGTAATCCATCACGTAAGCCCAGTGCGGGTTGGTGAGTGTCACATGTCTTCGAATTTTGGGTCTAGAATATGTCGGTTTCCTCACGATGTTTTCCTTCACCGTTTTGAGAGCAGTGGTGATGAAATAAATTACACAAAGTAATGCGCCTGACTGGGTTTTAACCCGCGACCTACAACTCGTAAGCCGGAGCATTTACAACTTTCTATTAAACTGTACATATTTCATTGAAACAAAAATATTTCATTCTACTGGTTAAGTAAACACCAAGACTTTTTGTGTACACACTCAAAAAGCAGTTACAACACAAGCGACTTATTTCGGAAATTAAACAGGTAGGGATACTGAAGTGTAAAACTGAACTCTAAAGGAACAAACTTTGCTACACGGATTGTTCGGGAAAGCCGGCGACTTCTCAACTACCTAAAGTAAGGAGCGAAAAGCGACACACTGGCTTATTCTGAGGATGACTTTATTTTTTGTTTAGTGTTAGTTTTTGAGGATCTTTTTCGTGGTTGAGATGAGTGGAATATCAATAGGGGTCTTCGAAGCTGCTGATAAGTATGTAGGAACTGTAGAGGTTATTTCATCAGTACCTTCTCAAAGTATTTAGAAATGGTACATCTATACAAATCATCATCACCATCGTCATCATTTCAGCCGAAAGACGTCCACTGCTGGACATAATCCTCCCCAAGTGCCGCCACAATGAACGGTCCTGTGCGTCTTGCATCCATCGTACTCCCGCAACCGTTACCAGGTCATCGGTCCACCTTGTAGGAGGCCTTCGAACGCTACGTCTTCCGGTACGTGGTCCTTTCGACCCCAACGGCCATCCGTTCTGCGAGCAATGTGCCCTGCCCATTGCAACTTAAGTTTGGTGATTCTTCGTGCTATGTCGGTGACCTTGGTTCTCTTGCGGATATCCTCATTCCTGATTCGATCACGCAAGAAAACTCCGAGCATAGCCCTTTCCATTGCCCTTTGGGTGACTTTAAGTCTTCTAATGAGGCCCATTGTAAGCGACCACGTTTCAGAGCCATATGTCATTATTGGCAACACGCACTGGTAGACTATACAAATATCATAAAGAAAAGATTTGTATTAATATTTGTAATCAATAAACTCGAAAAATCCTGAACCGGCTTTAAAAACTCTTTCACCAGTAGAATTTGAGTTTGAGTCATCGTGGTGAAAGGATTAGTCAGCTAGGCTCTGCGTTACCGAGTGCTAGCTGTACTGGGTGCACCGGGCGTTTAGAATCGTGTTACGATATTTTTAACGCAGCTCGGGGAGGCTCCTTTCATGTTTCCCGAACTGCAGTGGCCAATCTGGAAATTGCTAAACCGACTCAGGTTTGCCGCTGCAGCGCAAACACAGTGCCAGTGTGGAGCCCCTTCACAAGATTTGCGCCACCTCCTTTTCTGTCCAGCATGCACAACTACCTGTACCCTCCGCGACTTATACGAAGCCAACGATAAAGCTGTCCAGGTGGCTCAATATTGGTTGAATATTTGAGTCAGATCGACACGAGAAGAAAGAAAGACCAGTAGAATGCTAGTTTATTAATGTTCATATCGACATCCTAGATGCCGATGATGGGTAAAACAAATATTTCTAGAGACCCTATTTTGTCGGCGATGAGTGGGTAATTAACAATAAAAAAACTATTCCAGTCTACGCAACTGATCTATTATAATGTAGGCTTTAGATATTCACTTTACAACGAGTTGTGAGACAGTTCCTAGACCAGATGTTGTTCACACGGCTGCTCACTGAGAAAAGAGGACCGCATCTGTGAGGTTGCCACTTTTATCTGTTCGGCTCGCGCAAACGCCAGCTTAGATTCTATCAAAGTGGTATGTCGTCAGTGATTTCTTCGTAAGTGTATTGAAAAAAGTCGTTTGATACATGTGCAAATTGGTCACTACAGCCCTCGGCTCCATAACAACTTCGCCTACAGCTCGTGCGAATTCCACCTCGATCACAATGGCAAACTTTCTGCACTTAAATCAAAATATACTATTTCAATACTCTTAATCGAAAATCCGCTCCTATCCCTATCGCTTTTAGGCCCGCAATTTGCTGATTCACACTAGTGCGGAAAAGTGTGCGCGCTAACCCCCGCCACAATTTATTACATTTATCGGATCGGGCTAGGCGTTAAGCGACCCCTACGGGTCATGCGTCAACCCCTGTTTATTTATTTCTTCGTAAGTGCATTGAAAGTTGGAAATATTATGTGGTTTGTCATAGCACCACTCCACATCATAACATCCTCGGTTACGGCTCGGACGAATGCCGCCTCGGTCGCGATGACAAGCTTTCTGCACTTATATCAAAATTTACTATTTTACTTTCACGCGAGCAAAGCTACAGAAGGTAGTTTTAAGTAAAAAAGATTAATTCTTATTTGTATTTAAGAAGAAAGGAGATTGTCGGATGAGATAAGGACGTCTTTCAGGCGTGAATTGAGTAAATTTTAATATCGAATCTCAAAGAGATGTGATCAAAACAGTAGGGGCCCACCAGGGCTGATACCCACGAGGGAAAACCGTGGTCTTAAAATGCAAAGGGCAACTGAAAGACAGGTGGGTTTTAGACAGTAAAAAAAAGTCAGTAATAGTTTGAAATTTTTAATATCAATTGTGATTCCAATGCCAAAATAGTTTCACACATTCCTCAGCCATATGTCAAAAAAGGTAAAAAGAAAAACACGGTGAGACGCCCGGCGACGCTCGAGCGCTGGTAATGGTTCACTAGCG
Source organism: Mythimna vitellina (assembly GCA_949316375.1). Taxonomy (NCBI): domain Eukaryota; kingdom Metazoa; phylum Arthropoda; class Insecta; order Lepidoptera; family Noctuidae; genus Mythimna; species Mythimna vitellina. The sequence continues at coordinate 5,071,200 of OX438703.1, read as the reverse complement.
ATTCAATTTCAGACTCAATAGAGATTTCTGAACATGTTTCATATTTCTATTTCACGCTTAGATTTTAGCTTTCAATGGTTTTACGTAAATTACTTTAGTTTGTTGATAGAAAAGCTGAACTGAAAGCAGTTACATAACATGTTGATAGGTAAATGTTTTGTTTTGAAAACGATAGTACACTTTTGGATTTCTCCAAGCTCAACTATTTTCGTTACACAGGACGTGTTAAACACCAGTTTGGGAAAACTGAATTTTTTATGTAATAATACAACTACGGCAACGGGCAACTTATATTGTGATAATAATTAAAGGGAATAATAATATTTCACAACTATATATACTTGTGCTATGAGTTCTAGATAACTAATAAACATAATTATATATTTCTAAGTACATACATATTAGCGAGCAGTGGTGGCCGAGTGGTAACGGCCTCGACTTACGAGTTGTAGGTCGCGGGTTCAAACCCAGTCAGGCGTATTACTTTGTGTAATTTATTTCATCACCACTGCTCTCAAAACGGTGAAGTGGAATTCCTTGCCGGAATGTGTGTTTCCTGATAGCTACAACCCGGAAATCTTTAAGTCAAGAGTGAATAGGTTACTTCTAGGTAAGCGCGTTCCATCGTCGACCGCCTCATCGCTTTCCACCAGGTGAGATGGCGGTCAAGCGCGAACCTATCCAGAATAAAAAAAAAAAAAAAAAGTAAAACATCGTTAGGAAACCGGCATGTCCTAGAAACTAAAATTCGAAGACATGTGACATTCACCAATCCGCACTGGGCCCGCATGGTGGATTACGGCCCATTCCCTCTCCTAGGGAGAGGAGGCCTGAGTCCCAGCAGTGGGAACATTAAAAGGCTGATTATGCTATGCTATGCTTACATACATATTATAGGTAAATTACACCCAGACACAGAAGAAATGATCGTGCTCATCACACACACATTTGTCTTGGGTAGAAATCGAACCCAAGACCTCCGGCATAGCGGTCAGGGCTGCTAACTACAGACTAAGGTCTAGTGGTTAGCAGTCCTGACTGCTTCTGACTAGCCCAACAGGCCAGTCTGTTTTGGTTGTCATGTTTTTTCTCTCAATATATTTCAAAAAAACTTGTCGGCGGCTTCACCCTCATCAAATTCAAAAATTATCCTCAGGGATCTCGGGAGTATATGTTACTCGAGCTGGTCTACCCGTGTGCAGTTTCATTCAAATCCGTTCAGTCGTTTGAGTGTGAAGGAGTAACAAACATATATACATACATACAATTTTTACTTTATAATGTAAATATGGGCTGCGATGAAAAATAAAAGATTTAATTACTTTCGCATATCGTTTCTAGAGCACTGGTTACGAAGTAACTGAAAAGCTTCCTGTCTCGATAGGTTGTTTGAATAAAGTCTACTTTGATCTTTTCTAGCCATCACAAAATGACGGCTATAATCTCGTGCTAAAAACACACTCTGTGTTTACAGCTAAGGAGTTTAATTTCGTGCCGGAGACTGTGTTTCCTGATTTTTAAGTCAACAGTGAAATGGTTACTTCTAGGCAAGCGTGCTATGTCGTCGACCACATCGTCGCTTTCCATAGTGGTGAAGCGCCTCGTCATCCTCCTGCCCTTGTCTCATCTTATTTGGGGTCGGCGCAACACGTTTTTTTCTTCCATTCTATCCTGTAAACCGTCATACTATCACTAACTTTCTTTTCTTTTATATCACACACTCCAGTACACACAATCCGTCCATCTTTTCTTTGGCCTCCCTCTCCCTCTCCAGCCATCCACATGTATACTCATAACTCATAGTGGTGAAGCGCCTATCAACAATAAAAAATCATCAATCAATCAATCATCATCACCATCATTTCAGCCGAAAGACGTCCACTTTTGGATATAGGCCTTCCCCAAATGTCGCCATAATGACTGGTCCTGTGCGTTTCGCATCCATTGGATTCCCGCGACCCTCACTAGGTCATCAGTCCACCTTGTGGGAGGTCTTCCAACGCTGCGTCTTCCGGTACGTCAAAATCAATAGCCTATTCACAATAAAAAAAGATAAAATAAATGTATAGACAAAGACATGCCCTATAATTTACTTTATTAGCAAAAAATTGGTCAAGTGCGAGTCGGACTTGCGCACTAAGGGTTTCGAACAAACTACAATTTCCGAATCAGTATAATACAATTCTTGAAGATTTTTCGAATTCCATAAAAAATATTTTTTTGTGACGTAGATTACAACAAAATTACTGTTTTTAGATTTATTATTATACCAGTGCTATAAGATCTTGCTTTATACTAAATTTCAGATTTCTGAATCAACGGGAAGTACCCTATGAATTTTGATTCCTTTGAGAATATCGGAATAAGTAAAAAAAGATGCGGCCGCATCTTTTTTATTTGTAAACTTAGAAGTTTGATTTTAAAACGGCAAAAGTTAACGTTAACGTTAATGTTACGGGAGCCACACTTAAATATTTATTTTATTCTGTTTATAGTATTTGTTTTTATAGCGGCAACAGAAATACATCATCTGTGAGAATTTCAACTGTATAACTATCACGGTTCATAAGATACAGCGTGGTAACAAACGGTCAGACAGACAGACAGACGGACAGACAGACGGACAGCGGAGTCTTACTCTTACCGTTTTACCCTTTGTAAACAAAGGGTAAAACGGTAAGAGGGAACCTTAAAAAAGGAACAATCTATGACGTTATTCCCCACCATAAAGCCAAGAGCTCAAAAACATCTGCAGCTGGCAGCAGTTAACAACCCTCTAACTACTTTTAATTATTCGAAAATAGTTAAGTATCACCGGATATTGCCTGTGTTTCACACACACTCGGTAAACTTATCAGAACTTCGCTTCAAGTGCAGTACATGCGTTGAGAAAATTGAAAACATGTGATTGGAATTCATAGAATTTCAATAATATTCTATTGACTTTTGCCAAGGCCTTGCCCGTGTTGACGTCATAGATTAACCCAGTAGAATGTACTATCATGAAAAAAAAAACTATTATTTATTTATTGAAAACATAAACATGCAACACAAAGGTACAAAGGTAGACTTAATGCCTTAGGCATTCTCTAGCAATCAACCAAGAGTCTATGTTTCTTTAATTCAGGTCATAGTCTGCTCATGTGCCAAATTGAGTCCAAATTGACGAAATTAAGAAACATTTGAACATACAGAAGATCATATTACTCGTTTAGTAAGAGTTCTTTTCAAAAATTTTGAAAATCAAACTTCTAAGTTAACAAATAAAAAAGATACGGCCGTTTATGTCACAAAAAAAATCGATACTCACAAAGGAATCAAAATTCATAGGGTACTTCCCGTTGGCCCAGAATCCTGAAATTTGGCGTAAAGCAAGGTTTTATAGCACAGTTCTGGTGGGGTCTCATGGTGAAGTGGAGATAGTGACTGTCGCGACCCAGTGCTGAGCACGCTGTAATTATGGCGGTAAGTCCCCTCTTTGAGGCGTGGCTCGAAAGACCTCACGACGTCCTTACCTTCCGCATGACGCACCTCACCGACCGGAATTGGTAAGTTCGGGAGGTTCATGCATCGGATTCGTACGACGAAAACGCCCGGGTGTCACCATTGTGTGGACCGCCTGGAGGACACAGTGGAGCACACGGTGGAGGTGTGTCCCGCCTGGGCAGAGCAACGCCGTGTCCTCGTTGTGGCGATCGGCAGCGGCGATCTCTCGCTCCGGGCCTTGGTATAGGCTATGGTCCGGAGCGAGAAGGAGTGGCAGGCGGTCGCCTCCTTCTGCAAAGCAGTAATGCTAGCAAAGGAGGCGGCCGCATGCGTGAGGCAACGATCCTCACGCTACAACCATCGCCGGAATTCCGATCCCGATTTCCGGCCACCGAAGGAGCGGGCCGTCCGAAAGACGGCGAGCAATGGGTAGCTCACTGTCCAACCGTCCGGAAACCATCCGGACCGAGCCCAAGTCGTTGACGGCACGTACTGTTCCACGCACGCCTCAAGGAGATGTCAGCAAACCGTAGAGACCCAGCAGTTTCGAAGCCTACTGGGGCCGAAGATCTAATTCTGAAAGGAAGACTTGGCCCTGGTACGAAAGGCAACGAAGGAACAGGAGTTGGTTTTTAGTCAGTAAAAGTCTGACACTATTTCCCCTCCCTCCTAACGGGGGATGTCATAAGAGATGTTCCCAACGAAAAAAAAAGGTTTCATAGCACAGGTATAAGTTTGAAAACAATAAATTTGTTGTTGCTTACGTCACAAAAAAATACTGCTTTGCAATTCGGAAAAATCTTCGAGACTCATTTCAGGAATTGTAGTTTGTAAGGAACCCTCAGTGCGCGAGTCCGACTCGCACGTGCCTAGTTTTTTCGTGTTACCTCTTCATCAAACATTATGTTGCATGAAAAAACAAGCTTTTAAACTGACCGCGTTGACGATAGATGAGTGGGGAAGGGAGTGGGGGAATGAGGGTGGTGGCGAGTGAGGGATCGTCATGTACATGATTCTGAGATTTTAGAGGAGGCATTATTAACTCTATGTTACATACTTTTCCTGTTCCCTCTTTGCCTTAAAAGTGTTATTGGGTTTTCCCAAACCTCCTTTGCCTGAAAAGTTCTATTGGGTTTTTGCATTACTCCCCTTTGCTCGAAAAAGGTTATTGGGTTTTCCCAATCCCCGTTTGGCCGAAGAGTTCTATCGGGTTTTCCCATTTCCCCCTTTGCCCGAAAAGTGCTATTGGGTTTTTTCCATTATGAATTACCCTGTAGCAGCCCGGTGTTTGGGAATTGGTGGTGAGACGTTCCTCAGAAAGCACGTAAAGCCGTTGGTCCTGCACCTGATCTCTCTCAGATCGTATTGGATTGCCGTCCCATCGGACAATGACAGTAAAAGAACAAAGAGTATACCTGTGTTTCCGCACGCTTTTGTGCACTATGATATCACCTGCGTACTTAGCTAATCTATCTGTGTTAAGAGTGGCCACTGTGATTGAGATACGGTCGGCAGGATTAATATATAATCTAATATATAAAAGTCTCGTGTCGCGTTGTTTGTGGTTAAACTCCTCCGAAACGGCTTTCCCGATTCTCATGAAATTTTGTATGCATATTGGGTAGGTCTGAGATTCGGACAACATCTATTTTTTATCCCTCTAAATGTTAAGAATAATCCAGGCCAAATTTTTTTTTTTTTTCGATTTTATATAAAAAAAAATTATATACATAGCAAAACAACGTTTGCCGGGTCAGCTAGTATAATATAATATTCCACAACTATCACACAACGCCGTCTAGTCCTAAGCCAAGACAACTGATAAACATACTTATATATTTCTAAATACATACATATTATAGATAAATTGCACCCAGACAAAGAACAATTAATCGTGCTCATCACACAAACATTTGTCCTGGGTGGGAATCGAACCCACGACCTCCGGTACAGCAGTCAGGGCCACTAACAACTAGACAACAGGCCAATAAAATTACCCCATTTGCATTGCGCAGTTAAATAAAAAAATAATCATACTTTTGCGATTTTAAACATAAAATGTGTACAAATACGTTTTGTCCCATTTACGAACTCAAAATGCGAACAGTTTAACTGCCCGCTTAGGGAGAAAGTACTGTGTCACCCTTTATGAATTTTGTTATTCAAAGCGAAAAATTGTTGCTAATTACACAATAATCTGAGTTAAACACGTGTCAAGTAATCTCCATTTTTATTCTGCGAATAATCCGTTTTGGCGAGGGCTGTGCAAACACGTACGGGGTCTCCCATTCGACAATTTACTGCTTAGCACCCGGACTCACCCACGTACGATACCCTCGTATCGCGGATGTATGGGGTCCTTTGCTTTTCGTATTTCACGAAAAAAATCACCCAAATTTACATTCTGTCCTAAAAGTTTGGATTGTATGTAAACGGTGCAATATAGTGTTGATTTTGTATTTTTATGTTTGATTTTTTGTGTACAATGTCAGTATTTGTTGAATACAAATGTTTGTGTGATGAGCACTATCATTTGTTGTGTCTGAGTGTAATTTGTCTATAATATGTATGTATTTAGAAATATATAATTATGGTTATCAGTTGTCTAGTATTCGTAACACAAGCAATGCTTAGTTTGGGACTAGATGACGTTGTGTGATAGTTGTGGAATATTATATACGATATTGTTAGATTTTGCCTAACGATGTAGTTTAAGGTAGCCTCTATTCGGGCTGCGGTATTGTTAGAAAGAGGAACTGAAGAAACACATGACAAGTAGGGTTTATTAAGTCAGTGAAAATATGATACTTTCTCTCGCTCTGGGTGGAGTTATATAATGATTATCTAGCTCAAAAAAAGGCTGTAAGTTTTGTGTTAAATATAAATAATATAATATACTGGCATGGAAAAGTTACAATAAAGCAAACTGCAGCATTACAATGATTTGGTTAATCAAAAGTCCTGTTAAAGGTATTGGTAGAGAGGCATCTATAGTGAACAGACCACACGCAGTCATCTTACTAAAGGTTCGATTAACTTGTAGTACGCGCTTGCACAGATGCCTGACACTTTCTGCAAGGAAAGAAACAACAGGGTATATAAAAAAATCAAAATTATGGACACCTTCATCAAAAGTAACAACTAATATGTTTCTCATACCTGAACAGTTCCTATTCATAATATGCTGTATACACGCTGACTTAGCTTCCTCTATAAATATATAAAACTTCTCAAATTCCCAGCAAGTTAAAATGATTAGTGCCATGAACTTAACAACCCATAAAACTGATATGACACTCATCATTGGATTGGACTGAAAACAGCAAAAACACAACGCGAATGAAACAAAAGAAAAGGAAGATAAACTGAAGATACGTAATATTAAATACGCTGTGTTCAAAAATGAATTTGGTAAAAATATAAAAGCAAAGTTACTGCTACCGTGTAAAAGACGAGACATGTCCATATTTTGCGTCTATCTACAAAAAACGACACTCATGGCCAAAAGTATCGTCTGCATGGCTCCTATTAAATTAGAGATATTGCCTAAACGTTGGAGGAAGCGAAATAGTATTCAAGCGTAAATTAAAAATGTGCCTTTCATGAAAGCATAATTATCATAATGTCTCCGAATGTCTAGCCGATAAAGTTTTTGATTGAATAATTTTTCCCAACTCTAATTAATATATATGGTTGTATTTGTAAAATTTTGACATTAATCTTGTTGAGATACATAATCCTTTAAATTTTGGAATATGTACTTAAATTTTGTAACAAGACATTATTTTTGTATTAATTATTTATTAAACAACTAAGCCTTAAAAAATGAATACATAAAACACTTAACTAATTAAAACTATATATACACTTAAATCAAAAACTACTAGCTAAAATATGGCGTCAAAAAACTCCTCCGCATCGCTGTCGACTGGAAGTGTACCCAAAAGGCTGGCGGCATTGCCACGTTGTATGGCAATGCTTAATCTCTGACCGAGGTAAAAGCCAGCCCTTGGGTCACGTGAAGTGTCTACTAAGCGTTTGGACAGTTCTTTGAACAGCTTATGAGCACTCGGACCCCACGGCCCAAGAGTTTCAACCCCAAACGGCTCAAAAATATAACTGCCGACGAGGTTGTTATAATTCCGCCGCTTGAGGTTCTCCGCAGCAGCAGCGGCAGCACCAGCACAGCACGAAGAGCTAGGAAGATGGGATGGCGCAAGAGTGTCGACACAGGTAGCGTCCCACACTAAAGGCCTACCCATCTTCCAGGGAAATAAAGACATACCGTCCGGTCTCTTACCATCGTCGCGTGCCAGGCCATGAGGTTCCAAAACAGCCGGAACGCCGACGGTGACAAGGGCTCGTCGGATGATGTCGTTAATATTCGCGTGCCGTGCTATCCGTCCCGCGCTTCGACTGCATGACAGGCCGTGGTGACCAAGGCTGTTGACAACTTCACCACAGTGGCAGCGATGAGGAGAACAGCAAGGAGCACCTAGGCGTAGGGCAACAGCTAGGCGGAAAGTAGTATCGTCGAATAAGGTGCCAATATTCGACGACGGCAGTGCGTGAAGCCAAAGACCTGACTCCCAATTTCCCACAGCCAGGAGGCGCGCACGCTCTGCAGTAGTAGTAGAAGTAAGGATTAGGTTTTTCTGGACTACTTTGCAGAGCGGTTCGTCCCACCGTCTCTGAGAGGTTGGGTTGTCAGGTGGATTTGTATTCGGGCAAGCGAGTCTCCAGGCATCCATAGCCTCGGTGAAGCACGGCACTTCAAAAGGAATCAGTGTGGAAGTTAGAATATTCCTGATTAATTTATCAGTGCTGTGAACCGAAGATATGAATGCCGGTAAACTAATACTGGTAATTTTGCGGACGCCGAGGCCTCCCATACGGATGGGAAGAGTAACTTGATCCCAAGCTCGATCGTCCAAGGTCATATTTAAAATTAAAGTAAGTGTATGCCGAATAATTTTGTCCATTTTTTCCAAAAGGTGAAAGTGCTTCCATAAGTAGGAAGCACGAAGGAAATTTTTGTATTTGTTTCACATTATAGTTTTTGACTTGTTTTGAATTTTGGCTTTATTAATATATGACTAATATCCAATTCATGAAGTTTATAAATTATTAATTTTGTAGGTACATAATTCTTGGTAATTTTTTGTGTTAAATTTTTTGTGTTATAGAAAAATTTGTTCGTCGATACTTACAGCTATGCTATATGGTTGAACTCCAATGATGCAATATCTTACATGCTCTTATATTTATACAATGTTTAAACATACGAAGAAATTGTTATCTTATCTAAATGAAGATAGGCTACCGTATAAAACATTATTATTAAATAATACAACTTACTGCATGATGCGATGGTGACTGTGAAGGTTGGAAATAAATTATAGTCATCTTCGCATAACATAAATAACGAAAAATCGTGTCATATGTTCGGTACAATATCTAAAACAAAAAATTGCATAACTACGAAGATCTAATGATTTCTTTATTAGTTTATTAAGCTTAAATTTATTTTTAGTTTGCTTAAAAAACAGCTTTTAAATAGCTTTTAGCTCGTAATGGGTTCATTATTGAAACTAGTTCTGTTGCAAGTATCAAAATTGGCTCAGCTTAAATTTCTACTTCAACAATGCCACTAAAATTGTGATGACCGCCTGGAGAGTTTGTGTTCATATAGTATTGCTACTTATAAAAATTGTCTAACGTCAGAAATCAGAAACGTAAACGAAATACAGGTTCTTTTGAATTGTCAGAATGTCGGTCAGTCAAAAAATAAGTGTAGCTAAATTCACTTTTTAGGACTCTTTTTAATCAGTTCATTTATAATTATTTTATATGCCATTGTATCTTGTATTAACGTACAGTATCTCAATGACTTACGAAAATACAAATTATCGTAATTAGGACCAAAATTCTGTAAACTAGTTTTTCTTATGTACAATATTAGGTTACCAATACTCGACTTACCAATATTCGAAAACAACTCTTGTACATTTCGTATGCTTCTATAATATTTTTAAATATCACAAACAATTTTTCATTACAATCATCATTTTGTTCTTCATTATTCAATATTAGCATGTTTTTGACCCATTCTTTGAGATAATTGGTTAACAAAGTTGTAAGACGGATCCCATAAACTAAGTTGAAATCATATTGGATAATCAATATAACGCCACAAACTTCATTAAAATAAATTGACTCTTTTATCTGGCAAAAAACTGCAAATGATAAAATACAAAAACACAAAATAGCTGAAAAAGAGATCCAATTCCAGATGACGTAACCACGAATACTGTTACTAAGGTCGATGCTCCTATTAATATCTTGTAACCTCAAAATAAGTAAAATATGGCTGCAACTGTGAGCTATGTCACATATGATCAAGATTATGAAACCGATAACATACTCAATAATAAAAAGCCAGTAAATAGTGAATATCGTGACATTTTCAGAATATTTCGTAAAATCACTGTTTTTGTCGGTTATTACAAGATAAAGAAAAAAAACATTGAACACTGAAACTATCGAGAAAATCAGTATAGGATATTTTTTTTCACATGGAGTTATAAAACTATTTTTTATATTGTATTTTGCAGTGAAAAATATGGAGAGCATTATGTTGAAAGGTTGAACAATTTTTTGGAAATCTTTGTCTATTTTTTTGTTAAGTAATATAACAGAATGATTTGTGTTGTTCCACATGTTTTCTTTGACATTTCACTGGTCGATGTGAAATAATTTGAAAAATATTCTGTAATTTATATGATGATTAAATGAATTTTTAAGTGACCTTTTTAAAATTACGAACGGTATCAATCATTGCGGTTTGCTGTCAAATTACATAATTAGATTACTGGTTTATTTTTAACATTGAGTGGAAAGACGTACAAAAGTTCCACATTATTGATTTGAATGGTCGTATTTATATGAAAAGAAGCCGCAGAACCTCCAACTCCATAGATACTAACAGCTCTTCGTACCTAGTTTAGGAGCTAGAAAATTCGACAGTAATTTTGATTGGATTGTACAACCTACTCTTTTTCTAAGATATTATATATATATATATATATGTACTTGTACAAATAAAATCTTAATCATTATTGTTATTATTTCATATTTAAAACTAAAATCAAAACATAATTACGTTAACATTTTTTTTTAAATTAAAGGTTTGAAGGCTTCTAAACCATAAAATGCGATTTATAATAAGGCATGATTTGTGGGGCGAAGGAATTAGACACTCGAAATTCGTGAATCTCATCATGATAGAAATAATGTTAATTTGTAATTTACCGACATCAGAAAGGCGTTTCAACATGCTTAGACATAAAACGTTGTTGACAAAAAAAACTTTTTACATAAAATATACAACCGACATCAATGTAAAAAAAAAACAGTAAAGTGCAAAATAACTACAATTTCGGAAGTCGGTGTTTCTATAATGTCACTTCGTTCGTAGCCAAACTTAAATAAGTTCTATAGTTAGGTACCTACAGAATTTAATCATTAAAATATAACATAACAATTCCAATACGCTAAGCCCAGGCCTACCTTCTGGCTTCATCATCAGATCAGTTCAAAGAAGAGGGGGTTCTTCTTTCAGTCAGTCATCGACTACACATATAAACAAAGCAATTTTATTTGTTACGACAGTTCTGCTATGATCCTATGAGGAGTTCCTTTCCATATCTTCGAAGTTCATCATCAGATCATAACAATATTTCTATGGGACCAACATCGAAGCATAAACTTTCAATCAAAAAGTCATTTTCAAAATCAGTCCACAATTGACGGAGAAATCTGTAAATATACATTTAAAAAAATACATTCGTGTAGCGTCATAGAACTTTTTTACTTTGAAGTCGTTTAAAAATTACATAAATTTGAAATTTTAGGACCAATACCTAAATGTTGCAAAGACTATCTCCACAATCTTTAAAAAATGACAATAGACAGTAAAAGCAGTTTCGCCATTAAAATCATTGAAAAATAGTTCATAGATCCGTGCTTGGACAATTAAACTACCTTAAATATAATAATAATATAAAATAAAAACATTTATTTCAGGTACAAACTCATATTAAAGATCATCCATATAAAATAATTAATAATATGGAACATGCGGTTCACTACTGTTACTACTGGTATCCTGGTAGCTGACAATAAAGACGCTTAATGCTCAAGTGGACTTTCTAAATAGACGCAAGATGCTAGACTAGTTGTTAATGCAAGCAAAACCGAAATCATTCATGTTCTCGCTAAGTATTTGAGAAAATCTCTTGTATTATAATTGGAGAGAGCGGTGGTGGCCAAGTGGCAACGGCTTCGTGTAATTTATTTCATCACCACCGCTCTCAAAACGGTGAAGGAAAACATCGTGAGGAAACCGGTATGTCCTAGAACCAAAAATTCACAGACATGTGACATCCACCAACCCGCACTGGCCAGGTGTGGTGAATTACGGCCCATTCCTTCTCCTAGAGAGAAGGCCTGAGTCCCAATAGTGGGAACATTATAAGGCCGACTATACTATGCTATGCTAATATAATTGGACACAGTCTTAGCTCTTTACACCCTTTTCAATAAAGTAAATGTCGGTTAGTGACCTGGGTTTAGTTATAGACAATCGTTTCAAATGGGGCTTTTACCTAGACTCAGACTGTGATAAACTTATCACGATTATTAGAATTATACTATAATGACTCGTAACTACGAGTCATTATAGTATAATTTTAAATTTTTAAAGCTTAAGTTACACTCGTAATCCTGCTCGCAATAAATAGTGCTTCAACGGGGTCAACTGTTGCTTAAGAAGAATTATGAGCTACGGTTGAACATTTAAATGGTTCACTCAAATTTTAGACTTTGAAAACCTAAAGTACCCAGAAAAATAAAGTATAAATTATTTTTCAATTATCTTTTTTTTGTTTTCATTTTCTTGTTTTTCCTTACGTGAAATATGACAGCGTAAATATGTAAGGTCATTTGTTTATTTGTAAAATTTAGATTTCATTGATAGTCAGCAATGCAACGTCACAAAAGTAAAGATTTGTCATAGGGGTGTAAGTTTTTGACCTAAATTAATTATGATTGATGATATCTTCGAAACGATGCATTTTTGGATCACATATTCTAGAACTTTTAGTAATATTTTTCCTTATAGTTCTACCTTATCACTGACGCTATGATCGATTCGTTTAAACCAACAAACTCAAAATTTACCGTTTTTTGGGAATTCAAAAATAAACTACTAGAAATATGATTGATAAGTTTACTATAATGCTAACAAAAATAGCACCTAGTTTGAACGAAGTTACAAGTACAATGATAGAAACTGTAAATAATGGAAAGAAAAAGTTTATTTTATAACAAAGCAAATTGCAGCATTATAACAATTTGGTTAATCAAGAGCCCTGTCGAAGCAATTGCTAGAGAGGCGTCTATAGTGAACAACCCACACGCAGTCATCTTATGGAAGTTCCGATTAACTTGTAGCACGCGCTTGCAAAGACGTCTGACAGTTACTGTAAGAAAATAAGTAGGTAATAAATAAATAATAAATATTTTATATATTTATTATCAGACAGGAGTCCATAGCCAGTACATTAAAGTAACACATTAAAAAAAAAACAGGATAAATTTAGAGTAAAATCTATTTTGATTTTAATTTAATTTTGAAAATAGTCAAATCATAATAAAGAAATCAAATCTGAAATAAAACTAAAAATTATAATAAATATGAATCATCTAAAATTAATATTATCATCACAATAAACTAAATTAAATCGAAAATCATAATCATAATAATTAAATTAAAATCAAAATCACAATAAGTAAATTAAAATCGAAATGAGAATTAAGAAATTCGTAACACAGGGGAACTTCATCAAAAGCAACAATCAATACGTCTTACCTGAACAATTTCTATCCACCATGCGCAGTATACACGCTGACTTAGACTCCTCCATAGATATATAGAAATTTTCACATTGCCAGCAAGTTATAATTATTACTGACATGAACTTAAAAATCCGCACGGCTAATATGATAGTCATAATCCAACTGAACTGAAAATAGTAAAAACTTGAAAATTGGATAAATAATACATATTCCTAAACTGAAGATTAACTTATTTTATTTGTAATTTAATCTGATTAAAATACGAAATCAATGTTATTAAAGTTAGGCTACTGAATAAAATACTAGCCTAAAATATATAATACTCGTACTTTCAAGCAATAGTTTATATATTTTTTTAATTGATATAAACCAGTGCTTGCATCCTGTAAAATGCCGCAAGGGTAGTTACTCTACGCCTGTGTTCAAAGCATTGTAGATAGGACTTGACCAAATATGGAACACCAATTAGCCTCGTCACACGCCTTTAAACTGAGTCCAAAGCTGCTAGATGGCATTTTGCAACACCAGCCTATACTCTGCAGTACTCCACACATAATTGGACCTGTGCATTGTATAACATTAGAAGCAGTCCTGGTGTGAAATACTGCCGGACTTTTGCAAGACCGCCAAGTTTCCTAGCAGCTACTTTGGGTTTGGACTCAATGAACTACCCAAAATTGAGGTCTAAGGAAATTTAAAGTCCCAAGAACTAAAGGCGGTCGGTGTACTCCAGGGATATATTCATTCATTTCTTATTTTAGGAATATATACCAGGCCACTCAGAAAATTGTGCGAATAAAAGTTTTTATTTGTAAGTCACTGGTCACTTGTAATTATTTTGAAAACTTTGGTTATTTAAAAGTAAAATTACCATTGTTCGAATTTTTTATTTCCCTCCACAGTTTTTTTTTTTGAGAGCCAAATAAAATAATTGTGCCTCTTTTAAAAATGGATCTGCATCAAGAACATTTTTGTGCGATGATTTTCTACGAATCCTGGATTTATTAAATACGATCCAGAAACAATGCGTCAGTCGTCAGTTTGGCTGTTTCAAAAAGAATCAACTACGAATGTAAAGCGATCGAGAGGCGCAGGGAAAAGTTTGATTCAGTCAGATATCCCGTTAAAGAGAAGAAACTCTTCTCTTTAACGGAATATCTGATTGCAATTCAATTACGAAACCAAAGCAGCATCAACGCTGAATGGTATACCACAAAATGCCTGCCAGAAGTTTTAGAACACAGACACCGGGCTCCGCGGGGTATTGCTTCACCATGACAACGCGCCCACTCAGCGATCAAAACGAGGGACTTCTTGGATAGAGTCAGAGTTTGGGGCACACTCCTTACAGTCTTGATGTGGCACCGTGTGACTTCTTTTTATTCCCTTAAATAAAAAATCAGCTGAAAGCAATACAGTTTTCATCGCCAGAAAACGCGCTAGCAGCGTTCGAGAAGACCGTGGTGTCTGCGGCGGACTGGAAAAAATGTTTCGTAAATTGGTTCCGACGCATGAAATTTTGTATAGAGGGTGGTGGAGAGTTCTAAATCTATATATATAAAATAAAGTCGTGTTAGTTACACTATTTATAACTCAAGAACTGCTCAACCGATTTTGCCGAAAATTGGTGGGGAGGTAGTTCAGAACCGACGGACGGACAGAGGATACATTTTATCGAGTAGGGTAGATTAGGGTAGAGTAGAGTAGAGTAGGGTAGATTAGGGTAGAGTAGGGTAGAGTAGGATAGAGTAGGGTAGAGTAGGGTAGAGTAGGGTAGAGTAGGGTAGAGTAGGGTAGAGTTGGGTAGAGTAGGGTAGAGTTGGGTAGAGTAGGGTAGAGTAGGGTAGAGTAGGGTAGAGTAGGGTAGAGTTGGGTAGAGTTGGGTAGAGTAGGGTAGAGTAGTAGAATATAGACGGGAGCGAAGCCGCGGGCAAAAGCTAGTATTTAATAAAAATATTTTATCCATAGAAGTTAGTTTTATAGTTTCTCAAAACTTTCTGAGTTTCCAACCAGCCAGTGTATAATAAAAAAGGGTGTGGGAGAAAACGAAAGTACTATGCAAAAATAACTTACTCCAAGCCGTGTCGATAACTGTTGAAAATAAATTAAGTACACCTTCAAATAACATAAGCAACGAAAAATCGAGTCAAATGTCCGGTACAGAATCTAAAACAAAAAAAGTGTGTAACTACAATGACGAAGCTATAATTTTATTATTTTACTAGTTTACAAAATATATTATGTATATTAAGTAAACGGTGTTTTTTTCAGTAAATTTTATTTTGTTTTAATTAACTCCAAAAACTCAGCTTAGTTACGTTTATTTTTATTGTATCCGCAAATTCAATTTATCAACAACTGTAAGTTTTTGTTACCCACGTTGTTTGTTCCGAATTCATATTTTTTTATTGCAATAAAGGGTTTTTATCAAAATATCTAACACATTGTTTGAAGTATTTTCTGATCATTTAGTTACATCTATGGTGAAATTTTTATATAACTAAAGGAATATATATCATAGCAGAAACTTCAAAATATAGGTCTCTCATTAGGAAAAAAACCGGGCAAGTGCGAGTCGGACTCACGCACTGAGGGTTCCGTACAAACTTATCTATGAAAACAGTTCAATCCTCGAATTTTTTTTTTCAATTTTTTTCAATTCTCGAATTGAATTACGATTTTTTTTTTGTGACATATCTGCAAATTTTCAGTTTTCAGATTTTTTCCTATACATATATATAGCACAAGCTATGAGATCAAAACCGACTCCTGTTCCTTCTTTGCTTTTGGTCCAGGACCCCGGGGTTCTATTTCGCATGCACCCATGGCCCCAGTAGGCTTCGACCCTGCTGGGCCCTTATGGTTGCTAATATCTCCTTGAGGTTCGCGACGAACACTACGCACCGTCGACGACTTGGACCTGGTCTGGACGGTTACCATCCGCAATGGGTAGCTTGCCGTCCGACCAGATGGTCGGACGGCGACCCATTGCTCGCCGTCCGCAGGTCCGCGCCTACGGTGGTCGGAAATCGGGATCAGAATCCTCGGGCTGGGGCGTGAAGGCCCATTTCCTCGCGCGTGCGGCCGCCTCCTTTGCTAGCATTATTGCTTCACAGAAGGAGGCGACTGCCTGTCACTCCTCCTCGCTCCAGACCATGTCCTGTACCAAGGTCAGGTGCAGCAGATCGTTGCCGGCGAGCGCCCCTACGAGGACACGGCGGTGCTCTGCTCAGGCGGGGCATATATCTACCGTAAGCCTCACTGTCAAGTTATAGACCACTCAATTTTGAAATTGATTGTTACGTTTGGCACCAAAAAAAAAAACAGTGTAAAATTATAAATGCAGATGCTAATGGTTTTGCGGGTTTCATTTTTGCGGGGACAGTTTTTAATATACTGAAAAAGCTGATTCGAGGTCATGATAGATAGATAGATATACTCTTTGTTACACATACACACCATAAATAAAATTACAGTAGGAAATTAGAAATAATAGGACGTTACAATGGGCGGTCTTATCACTGAAAGTGATTTTTTTACAGATAATCTTGTGATGGGTTTGACAGAGATGGAGAAAAAGATATACATGCGACTAGGAAAAATAACTATTGCCAAGTATTAGTTGCTGATGAATTATATAAATAACAGATCTCCAACGAGGATTTGTTTTTTTTTTCATAAGTAGAAACATACTAAAAGCTAGCTATGCAATGAGCATCGAAATGTTTTGAAAATAAAATTATAAATAATATTGTAATATTTTTTGATTCCCGAACCAATCAAATCTCAAAATACTACTTTATACACTGGACCAAAATCTTGTAATGTGATGCAAAAAAAAATAGGAAATTGACTTACCAATACCCGGAAACAACTTTTATATAGTTTGTAAGCTTCTAAAATATTTTGAAATATCACGAACAATTTTTTACTATATTCATCATTTACGTTATTTAATGTAAGCATGTTCTTAACCCATTCATTGAGATAAGTTGTTAACAACATTATAAGACGGATCCCATATATTGAATTTAAATCGTATTGGATAATCAATAAGATACTGGTTACATCAGTAAAATCAATTGATCCACGTATTGAGTAATATGCTGTAGATGTTAAAATATAAAAACACAAAACAGCAAGAAGAGAGATCCAATTACAAATGACGTAACAACGGAAACGCTGGCTGATCTCGATGCTCCTATGAATTTCTTGTATTCTCAAAATAAGAGAAATATGGCTGCGGCTGTAAGTTATGTCACAAATGATCAACATCATGTAACTGAAGAAATGCATAACAACAAACAGCCAAAAAATTATGAGAGTAACGGGATTTTTAAAGTATTTCGAAAACATGCTATTTTCTTCGTTTACCATAACATAGAGACAGATAATGTCGACAACTGAAATTATCAAGAAAATCAATATAGGAAACTTCTTTTCACACGGAGTGATAAAACTATTTCTTATTTTGTATTTTGATGTGTTGAATATAGAGAGTATAATGTTGAAAGGTTGAACTATTTTTTGGACGTCTTTGTCCAGTCTTTCATTGAATAATATAACTGAACGATTTGAGTTGCTCCACATGTTTCCTATTTCACTTCGTTATTCGATTTGAAGTAATTGAAAAATATGCTATAATTTCAAGATCAAATGTATTTTGAACGATTTCTTTTGAATTACTTAGTAATGTAATTTACATAATTACATTACTGTTTTAATTTTATTGTATAGGTAGAGTGAAAATAATTACATACAGTGGGTGCGTACATAATTTATTGTTTTTTAACTTTACTAGTTAATTAAAAGACAATAAATTATGTACGCATTGAAGTCAAAATTAAGTAAACACAGTGAAAATAAACTAATTAAAAACTTCAATTAAAAGCTAAGAAGATAATATTAGGTGCGTTAACTTTTTCAGTGACTAGTATATTAAATAAAAAAAAGATCTGGAAGTTATTATAATAAAAGTCACAGAACCATCACTTTTCTACCAGTTGTTAAAAATGTCAGAAAAATATGTTTGACATTCAAAACTTTTATATAAAAAGGTAGGTGTTGTCCAGCACACAACAACTGTTGACAAAATTGTATATGATAGAAATGATGTTATATTGCTATTTATCGACTTCATCATGGCGTTCGACACGGCACATTGTAGACAAAGTTTTATAAGAAGAGGATCAAACCTTGAAGCGTATTGGTCCTCTTCTTATACATGTTGACCTTCACAATACTAAATACAATCTCAAAATTGGTAACGAAGTAGTGAAATCATGGAAGCCAATGATAGAACAGTCTAAATTTCAAGGTTCTGTCAATGAAATGAAACATGTAGACAACCAATGTTCTGGTATTCTGGTAGCTGTCCCTAAAGGGGTAAATTCAATGGTTGCAGGATCATTTCACTCGATTTTCTAAATAGGGTCACGATGCTAGACTACTTCATTATGCAAGTAAAACAAAAAATATTCATGTTCACTATAACCAAATCTCACCAAAAGTATAAATATGAAAATGGAAGCCAAGTTTAACATAATAATAATGATTTGATGATTATCTATGTTACCATCTCACATCTCTCAGAATCTCGTGAAAGCTGAGAAAGAAAAATAATTTAAACATCTCGACTTAGCACACGAGGTTATCAACACGTGGAATGTGGACTCGGCTATCATTGTTCTGATCGTCGTAACCGCCAACGGCTAGATGACCAAAAGCTTCAACGACTATTTGTCGAAGCTAACGTTGCGCGGTTGGATCATGTGCCTGATACATCATCGATAAGGCTCGCTATGCTTTTGTTGAAAAATAAATATTAAAAATATAATTTGTATGTGTACTTAAACAAATAAAGAGATATTTTTTTTGTGTTTAATAAAATATTTAAAAATGTATTTAATGAGTACAGAAAATTAATAAGCGGAATAGTAATAATAGCCCCATAACTGTGGTGCCGTCCGCAAGATCCGGCCCCACCCGTGCTAGGAGCACAACAAGGCGGTCTGCAATTATTCTTTCAAAGAGCTTGCCCACTTCGTCGAGCAGTACAATGGGCCGATACGCGGACGAAGAGTCCATGGGGTGCTCCGGCTTTACAATGAAAATCAGTTTCAGCCTTCGTACCGCCACACTCATCTTTACCTCGGTCACCTCATGAGCGTTGTCGTCGTCGTCGCCGTCGTGGTCCGCGTTAGACACCGCTGGTGACGAAGCCATGGCCGCATCTGGCGGGTGGAGTGTCGGCGTACTGGCGCCGCGCTGCATTGCACGCATTGCGCACTGCCGCAATCTTTGGCGACCACCAGTACACCTGGCGCCTAGCACGTCCTGGACGGAATGCGCCTGCATTGCCGCGTCGCAGACTTGCGACATGGACTCCTGGAACCACTCCGCTTTGACGTTAATGTTAACAGGCCCGTCCGGTGCTTGCACCCAGGCCTGTACCACCGCGGCTTCCAGAAGGAGCTCCCGGTCCATCCGCTTCAGCGCCCAAGGCAGCGCACAAGAGATCTGTCAGACCAGCGCTGTCGAGATTTGGGCGGAGACGTCAAACGGGATGTATCGGTGGTCTGAGTACGTCTCCATCCCCTCCATGACGCGCCAGTCAACGACTTGCGGCGACAGAGCAGGGCTGGCAAAGGATATGTCCTATACGGACTTGCCCTGCATCCGCACACAGGTGGGGACCGAACCCCGGTTGAGGACGACCAGGCCCGTCTCCAGAGCCCAGTCTTCCACCATCCGACTCCGTTGGTCTGTGTACCGGGTAAATATGGACAAAACGAAAATTATGCACTTTCACCAGAGAAGTATAAACATTAGCTAACATGGCGAAATAGTACACCCGGTGACAAATATAAAGTTTCCAGGAATTTGTGTTGCCCATAGATTGACATGGAAAACACAATTGGAATATGTTTGCAAAAGAATCAATCAATCCTTATTTGCATAGTACACACTATCAAAATTGTTAACAAAGAAGCTGTATTAGCTCCTTACCATGGACTTGTTGCGCCTGTTCTAAGATATTATACTATATCTTGGAGCAACTCAGTCAATAAAGTATCCGCATTTGCTACTGTGTTTTTTTATATTTATTTTTTAATTTTTTTTTTGTGTTTCGTGTTACCTAGTATTGTGTTTGTGCCTTGTGCTGTGCCAAATAAATTCTTTTTTCTTTCTTATTTTCTTTCTTCCTTTCTTTCTTTAATTTAAAGAAATGCATTATATCAATATGTAAATATACAACACCATCAGCTGTCAATATTAATAATATTTTTATCAAACTAAATCCTAGTTATTATAAGATTGCTTTTAAAAGTTACTACAGACAATTACGCGATAAAAAAAGATTAGGAATTGATATACCATATAGGAGAACAGCACTAATCAATAAAAGTATTATTTGTATGTCATCATTGATTTATAATAAGCTGCCTGATGTTGTCAAAAAGTTACCTGTTCATCAATTCAAGTCGAAACTGCATAAATTTTTGGTGAATAAATGTTATTATAATGTCAAAGAGTACTTACAGGTTAAAAATATAGATATTGACATACTGTAATTATTAATAATAACATAACAATCATTATAATAATTTAGTGAAATTGAATAATAGAACGATATTTTTTTTTTGTGATATGCAGCGATAAAATAATTTTATTTGACATCTCTATCTGGACCAATATTTTAATTTAATTTATTTGACTGTTAAGTTTATGACTGATGATATGATTAATAATAATAAGTATAACATTTTGCACACCTTATTAGTTAATAATACAGTGTTTCTCTATATTTATTTGTAACATCTGTCTACGTGTATTAAGCAAATAAATGATTTGATTGATTGATTGACTGGCTTGTTGGTCTAGTGGTTAGTGGCTCTGACTGCTGTGCCGGAGGTCGTGGGTTCGATTCCCACCCAGGACAAATGTTTGTGTGATGAGCACGATCATTTGTTCTGTGTCTGGGTGTAATTGTATCTATATATGTATGTATTTAGAAATATATAAGTATGTTTATCAGTTGTCTAGTACCCATAACACAAGCTCTGCTTAGCTTGGGACTAGACGGCGTTGTGTGATAGTTGTGGGATATTATATTATATTGGTTAATTGATTGACGGGATTAAAAACCTAAAAAATTGGTAAAGCTGCTGGTCTTAACGACATTACTATCGAGCAATTAAAACATCTTGGATCAGTAGCTATATCCCGGATACTATCCCTATTCAAATTCTACCTCAGAGAGTATAAGATCCCTAAACTTTGGTGGCGTGCTAAAGTAGTTGTTTTTCTAAAGTCAGGAAAATATCTAAACGACCCTAAAAATTATAGACCTATATCCCTTCTTTGCCATACATTTAATTTTTTTTAAATGCTTATACTCAACCACCTAATACCAGAAATTGAGCCAAACCTTATCCCTGAGCAAGCTGACTTTAGGCCAGGAAAGTCGTGCACTAACCAGACCCTCAAACTCATATAATTCATCCAAGGTGGGGCGAACAATGTTACAGGTGTTGTGTTCGTAGATCTGTCAGTAGCTTATGATACTGTGAACATCAATCAGCTTTTATTAAAAGTCAGCGGCCTCATCAAGGATATACGTTTGAGCGCATACTATTCTGAGCAACCGTCGCTTCCAAGTTCATATTAACAATACCAAGAGTAGGTGACGCAGTCAAAAGAACGGACTTCTTCAAGGTAGCCTGCAGACAGCAGCCTACCTGGCCGTTTTTAACATTTACAAAAATGACCAGTCTCGCTCTCCACAAACAAGCCGTTTCTTATATGAAGAGGACCTTGCATTAGCCGCCCAGAAATGATACAACATCAAACACCTTCTAAAAATAAATTTTAGACACCTTGACTTTGGATGTTTGCTGCTTGACTGCACAGGCAGATGCAAATAGTTGCACACTCAATATTATTTATATATATTATTATTTATACATACAGATTGAAAGAAATCAAATTGAAAAGAAAAAAACCTTTTACAACAAAGCAAATTGTAATATTATAATAATCTGGTTAATCAAGAGTTTTGTTAAAGGTATTGGTAGAGAGGCGTCTATAGTGAACAGACCACATGCAGTCATCTTACGGAAGGTTCGATTAATTTGTAGCACGCGCTTGCAAAGATGCCTGACATTTTCTGCAAGAAAAAGAAAAGGACAGGGAATTAATTAAAACCCAAATTGAAGGCTTTTTTATCGATAGTTGTACTTCAAACATTACTGATACCTGTACAGTTCCTTTCCATCATACGCTGTATACACGCTGACTTAGTTTCCTCTATAGACACATAAAACTTCTCACATTGCCAGGAAGTTATGATTAATAGGGCCATAAACTTAATAATTCGTGCAGCTAATATGATACTCATTGTCGGAACAAACTGAAAATAGTTAAAAACTCGATGTGATTAAGTTTAACGACACAAAATGACTGGAAAAATTAGATATAAAAAGGAAGAAAGAAGAAAGAAGAAAGAAGAAAGAAGAAAGAAGAAAGAAGAAAGAAGAAAGAAGAAAGAAGAAAGAAGAAAGAAGAAAGAAGAAAGAAGAAAGAAGAAAGAAGAAAGAAGAAAGAAGAAAGAAGAAAGAAGAAAGAAGAAAGAAGAAAGAATAAAGAAGAAAGAAGAAAGAAGAAAGAAGAAAGAAGAAAGAAGAAAGAAGAAAGAAGAAAAAAGGAAGAAAGAAGAAGGAAGGACGAAGAAATAAGAAAGAAGAAGAAAACAGAAAGAAGAAATAAGAAAGAAGAAGAAAACAGAAAGAAGCAAGAAGAAAGAAGAAGGGAGAAGAAAAAGTATTTTTCTTTATTGGTCTATTATCAAACTTTTAACTTTATAATTAACTAAACACTAAATAACAACAAACAAATATCCTTCATCCAAGAGCGAGCAAAGCGAGCTCATATTTGTAGGGTACTCAGTTACAGACAGGTTAGGTTAGATAGCTTAGCTTTCTTGATTATTTTTTTATAACCACCCAGAAAGTGGATTACATAGAACGTAACTGGTGTCTAAAATAGTGTCATTCAGACGCTCGTTAATTGTGGATGACTTAGTAATTTACGGTATTATAGATTTTTAAAGGCAATTTATGCTGTGCAAAAGAAATCCGTTTTGATAGGACCCTAAAATAAAACTAAAGATATTTAACTTGCACCGTGTGAGTGTGTGAGAAAAAAAGGTTCTTAAAAATAACTTACTGCATGAAGCGGCGATGACGGCAAAGGTTGTTGTAAATGAATTAAGTGCACCTTCATAGCACATAAGATCCGAAAAATTGAGTCAAAAGTTCGGAACAATACCTAAAACAAAAAAGTAGACAGCTATAAAGCTAAGAATATTATTTCACTGGTTTTCACATTTTTTTAAAATAAAGTTTTGTTTATTTTATCGTGAAATCATTATGTCTAATAGGAGATATACCAAAGCAGAATCACTTAACATATAAGTCTATTTTTGAAACGGTTTCGGAAAAAAAAAGTATACAATTATAAATACTAAGGGAATTTTAGGATTGGGTTTTAATTTGGAAACAGTTTTTGATATAACAAGTTAGTAAGTCACAGGCCCCAACCTAATCAGGGCTTTATTTTCTTTTATAACCCTCCCTCGCGCGCGCGGGGGTATTATTAAGATGTAATTGCGCGTTAAACAAAAATAACTTTTTCTGGATTTTTATAGGAAAAACAAAGATATAGAAACCAAATTTTTCGGAAAAAAAAACTCATACAAACGTGTGTACAAAACGATAATTTAGCATTTTTCAAGGACTTTCAAGTTGTACAGACGTATGTACAATCGGCGCTCGAGGGTATAAATAAAAACATACTAATAGCT
Organism: Mythimna vitellina; assembly: GCA_949316375.1. Classification (NCBI taxonomy): domain Eukaryota; kingdom Metazoa; phylum Arthropoda; class Insecta; order Lepidoptera; family Noctuidae; genus Mythimna; species Mythimna vitellina. The sequence continues at coordinate 5,046,932 of OX438703.1, read as the reverse complement.
CATTTATGAGAAGATTTTATACCGAAATGTTTTGAAAAAAAATTAGAAATAAAACTGAAATATTTTTTGAATGAGCGTATCAAATCTCTTATCTCTTAATAGCACTTTTCTATAAACAGCACATAAAAAACTTCTAAACTACTCTTGTGAAAAATACAAGTAAGTCGACTTACCAATATACGGAAACAACTTTTATACAGTTTATATGCTTCTAAAATATTTTGTAGTATCGCAAACATTTTTTTGCTGTATTCATCATTTAGTTCTTCACTACGTAATGTAAGCATATTCTTAATCCATTTATCGAGATAATTTGTTAACAAAGTTATAAGACGGATCCCATATATTAAATTGAAATCATATTGAAGAACCAATAAAAAACCGCTAATATCAATAAAATTAATATTTTTTTTCACTGGGTAATATATTGTAAATATCAAAATGTAAAAACACAAAACAGCCAGAAGAGAGATCCAATTCCAAATGACGTAACCACAGACACTCTGACTGATGCCGATGCTCCTATGAATTTCTTGTATCCTCAAAATAAGAGAAATATGGCTGCAGCTATGAGATAAGTCACAAATGATCAATAATTTGTAACTGAAGAAATGCACAATTACAAAAAGCCAGTAAATAGTGAGTGTATCTAATAATATTTTCAGAGTATTTCGTGAAATCACTACTTTCTTCGGTTACGATGTGATAGAGACTCAATACATAGAAAACTGAAACTATCAAGAAAATCAATATGGGATACTTTTTTTCACACGGAGTCATATAACTATCTCGTATTTTGTATTTTGATGTGAAGAATACAGAGAGTACAATGTTAAAAGGTTGAACTATTCTTTGGACGTCTTCGTCCAGTCTTTCATTGAATAATATAACTGAACGATTTGGGTTGTTCCACATGTTTCCATTCCATTTCGATGTTCGATGTGAAATGATTGAAAAGTGTTTTTGTAATTTGTACAAACATTAAATTTAGTTCTTTTATGGACCTACATATCATATGGAACATCGCTCTTTGCTGTCAAATTACATAATTAGATTTATCTTTTAGATAGAGTGAAAAGAGGTACTTACGAAAGATATATACAGGAAGTGCTTACACCATTTATTATTAATGTACATAGGCGAACTCTCTTAACCAACTGCAGACCCAGGTTGGCCGCTGTAAAAACAATCTGGCCAAATGGAGCTTCCTCGACCCATCTCTAACACAGTGCCAGTGTGGAGCTTAGCACACTGGCACTGTGTTAGAGATGGGTCGAGTACAGAACATGCGTCACCTGCTTAGCTGTCCATTATGCACAACCACCTGCAGTTTTCAGGATCTATACGAGGCCAATAACAGAGCCGTAGAGGTTGCCAAATAGTACTGGTCAGAAAAAATTTAGTTAGAGTACATCGACACGAAACGAAGAAGAATAGGCGGAATTAATGCTACAAGGATTTCCGGGTTCAAAAAAAATCTGTAAAAAAGGATAATGATAATTTATCGTGATGATATCGAAGTTGAAATTATTTGTGATGAATGTCAAATTACACTACATTTATGCAATCAAACTTGAATTTAAACGTTTTTTTTTTAGAATTATGAAAATAAACTACAGGAAATATGACTGATAAATTTATTGTACTTCGACTTTACTGGTTACAAGTAATTTATAATTAGAATGGTTTGAAACTGTAAAATAAAAAGTTTTTATTATAAGAAAGCAAACTGCAGCAGTACAATAATTTAATTTGTCAAGAGTTCTGTCAAAGGTATTGGTAGAGAAGTCTATAGTAAACAAATCACGTGCAGTCATCTTATGAAGGTTCCTTTTAACTTGTAGTACGCGCACGCGCACGTACCGGAAGACGCAGCGTTGGAAGGCCTCCCACAAGTTGGACCGATGACATGGTGAGGGTCGCGGGAATCCGATGGATGCGAGACGCACAGGACCGGTCATTGTGGCGGCATTTGGGGGAGACCTATGTCCAACAGTGGACGTCTTTCGGCTGAAATGATGATGATGATGATGATGTAATAATAAAAAAAATTGATAAAATCATAAATTTAGACTTCAATTTTGAACACAATGCAACTTGCACTTTGTTCAAAACACACGAGAGCCTTGCTTTGCTATCACAAGCTCTTAACGCGATCCATTTTACGACCTAAACTGTGCTACCAAAGGGATGGAGCTATATATGGTGTATAGCTCCATCTCTTTTTCTCGCTCGCACAACTTACATTCTAACACATCACGGTAAGACTCCAGACCTGTTCACTGACGTTATGATTGATTCATTGAAACCATCAAACTTGAATTTTGCCGTTTTTATTTGGGGATTCAAAAAGAAACTCTGAACAATAATGATTGATGAACTTACACTTTGTTTGAGTTAAATTGTAAGAGTAATTTTTGTATATAAGTAAAAATACCTAGAAGTTTACAAGAAAACTAACTGCATCAGAACAATAATGTAGTTAGTCAAGACTTCTGTCAAAGGTATTGGTAGAGAAGCATCTATAGTGAAGAATCCACACGCAGTCATCTTATGGAAGTTTCGATTAACTCGTAGAACGCGCTTGCAAAGATGTCTGACACTAGCTGCAAGGAAAGAATCAATAATGTATTAAAAAGAAAAACACAAAAAAAGCTACTAACTTCGGTCTATGTTTTTTTTTATGTGTTATTTAAAACTGAACTCTTAATTAAAGTTATTATACACTTTTAGTGTAATAAAGTTGATATTTTTTTTTTGTAAATTGTGACCTCGCTAAGCCTATTTAGGTTTACCTAACACTATTTAGTGTACGTGTTCTATCGTAAGGTACTTTTAGAATACAACTATTATAATTAGCTCTCTCGATCTCTCCTGGAGCCAATCATTAGATCCTGATCTGATGATTATGGAACCATCTAGAGAGTATACCCTTTTAAACGTTAAGCTAGAAAGACAAAAGTAACCATGGAGTTTCTTCACAGGAAACGACCAATTTGGAACCGAACACTACATTCTGACGTTTTATAAGTGCCCACGTAGGCTTATGTAAAATAAAAATATTTGAATTTTGTATCTTCGAGTAATTTGTGTCCCAAATCAAAAAAAAAAACCGACCAATTTAGAACGTCCTTTTTTTGTAAAGTCGGTTAAAACTCATAAATAAACGGCAACTTCATCAAAAGTAGCAGTTAAAACGTTTTTCATACCCGATCCGTTTGTATTCATCACACGCTGTATACACGCTGACTCAGCTTCCTCCACAGATATATAAAACTTCTCACATTGCCAGCAAGTCATAATTATTAGTACCATGAACTTAATAATTCGTAAAGCTGATATGATAGTCATAATTGGAATGAACTGAAAACATCAAAAACACAACGTGTATACACATATAAATAAAATGCTTGAATTGATGATCTTAATGAGTAGTTGACATACCGTTATTAAGTTTATTTTATCAAAGTCTCCGATATTGAACTGCAAATTGCAAAAAACTTACAAAAAATAGGATTTCACAAGCAATTTTAGAGCTTTCATTCGTACATCGGTAATAGGTGCCACAAAAATGTTAATAAATATGAATAAGATTTTCATCAATTTTATGAATCTCAAGAGAATGGGCTATGAAAACCGGCACTGCTTATGTGCAAGAAACATCCCAAAACAAGAAGAAAAAAATAAACACTAAAAAGACTGCCTAGCAATTTACAAAAAGAACAGAAATCCCACCAAAAACATTTCATGTAAACTGTTGCCAAGACGACCACATAAGGTTTACCCTGTAAAAAAAAATATCAGATCTCATGTAGAGCCAAGCTTCTGAATCTACACGGCCTAACTCTACCGACCCTAATTTCACAAATTCTACATATCAGTATAAATGTATGGCTTGGCTGTTTCGTTACTTACTTCAGAAACTAAATATTCGCATCACCTCCACGACGGTAGCGAAACGGCAGTAGTAGTAAGTAGTAGTAATAATGATGAAGTGATCAAAACCCATTATTTCATCAACAATGTTTCAGGGTTTTTTAATGATCATTTAGAAACGTGTGTGGTCTACTCATAACTAACTAAACGATTATTTACAACAAATAATACAAAATTAACTAATATTTTTACTGAATACCTTACAAACGTTGTATTAAAAAAAACAATTTTGCGAACTGGATACAGATGTTATTATGTATTAATATTAACAAGTATAGAAGAGTGTTATTTTAAGTAAAATAAGACAAGTCATAATTGTAATGGTATGACAAAATTTGATGTAAGGTAGTTTGTAAAATATTATCATAGTAAAACTTTGGAAATATCAATTAATCGTATCATATTTGCCATCCCTATTTCTGACGTAACTATGGTTGTCATCGTCAGAGTCACGTGTCACCTTCCTCTATATTTTCCCTTTGGTCAGAATCCTGTACTTCAAAATAAACTGCATAAGCGCTTTATTATCTAGGTAGGTACTAAAAATAGCTAAATGATTTAAGATATTGTTTTCATTTTCTTTAAAATAATTTGGAGCTATGAAAAAACACACCTAATATTCGTTGTTATGGTTCGATTATAAACTAAAAACCTGATGGTTTTTTTGAAATATATCGATTCTGCAGCTAGTCCGCTATAAAAATAATAGTTTATAGGTGTTTACTAATGATAAAAAATACAATACATAATTTTCCGATGCTTTTGGCTCCAGGGCGAGCTTTTTATGGACGCAGAGCAATATCCTTTGGATTATACTGTCGGTAATGGGTGCGTTTTCGTTACTGATACTCCGGAGGTGACCGAGGTGGAGATGAGAGTGGCGGTACGAAGGCTGAACGCCAAAAATACCGCTCCAGGACCCGACGGCATGCCTGGGAAAGCCTGGGTCCTGACCATGGAGGAACTCGAGCTTCAACTAAGAGGGCTGTTTGGCGCATGTTTGGAGGTTGGAAGACCGAGAAACTGGTCCTCATCGAGTAGCCGAGAAGCCCAGCGGACTCTCCGTCCGCATTGCTCTTTGAAAGAGTAATTTCAGACTGCTAGTTTGGCTTCTGCAGAGGGCGCTCCACAGTGGACGCCATCATGCGCGTACGAGCCCTCACGACGGGTGATGCGGTGTCCCGAGGCAGGGTCGTCGTGGTGGTATCTTTGGACATCACTAACGCCTTTAACTCCCTGCCCTGGAGTAGCATTAGGAAGGCACTCCGGTACCACCAGGAGCTCTACTACCTCCGTCGTGTGATCAAGGCCTTCCTGAAGGACAGGTTTATCATCTACCAAGGTCGTGTGGAAGAAACGCCCGGGTATCACCATTGTGTAGACCGCCCAGAGCACACGGTGGAGCATACGTTGGAGTTGTGCCCCACTTGGGCGGAGAACCGCCGTATTCACGTGGAGGCAATCGGCGACAGTGACCTTTCGCTTCGGGCCCTAGCTACGGTCCGGAGCGAGAAGGAAACGCAGGCGGTCGCATCCTTCTGCGAAGCACTATTAGCGAAGGAGTAGGCCGCACGCGTGAGGGAACGAATGTCCTCACGCTCCAGCCACCGTAATTCCGACCCTGACTACCAGCCACGGTAGACGCGGGCTTGCAGTCGTCGAACAATGGGTAGCTCGCCGTCCGGCCGTTCTGTAATTAAACGGACCGAACCCAGTCGTCAACAGCGTGTAGTGATCCACGCGCTCCTCAAAGAGATGTCAGCGAACCGTAGGGTGGCCCCCTACGGTTCGCTGGCAGGGCCGATGCCCACTATCCAGGACCGTGGGAAACTTCTGAAAAGGAAACCCGTAGTCCAAGAACGTACTGTGATAAAATTTTAAGCCTTTGTATATACAGAGGCAAAGTTACTGAAGTTATCCTAGAGAATAAAATACTAGTCAAAGAGAGTGAAAGAAAAAAAGGATCTTCAAAAATACAACTTACTGCATTATGACTCGGTGATGACGCTACTGGTTGTTGGAAATAAATTAAGGTGACCTTCACGTGACATAAAGAACGTACCATTGATTCACAAATTCGGTAGAACAACTAAAACAAAAATTCAAATTAATAATAATTCCACTAATATTATTATATGGACGGAAACACTGATAGAGGGACATGGTGAATCAACAAGGATTCCTCTCGTATCACACCAAAATTCTATTATTTTTTTTTTCTTTGACAAGATAAAACCTTACACACTAGTTGTGTATCTTGTGTAAAATAATAGGAAGCTTACCAATACTTTAAAACAAATTTTATAAAGTTTGTATGCTTCTAAAATATTTTGATATATCACAAAGAATTTTTCGTTATATTCATCATTTTCTTCTTCATTGTTTAATGTTAGCATGATCTTACCCCATTCTTTAAGATAAGTTGTTAATAATTTTATAATATAAATACCATAAAATAAACATAAATCGTATTGAATATCCAATAAGGTAGCGCAAGCTTCATTAAAACTTATTGAATTTTTAATAGTGAAAAATATTGTATAGATTGAAATACAAAAACATAAAACAGCAAGAAGAGAGATCCAATTCCAAATTATGTAACCACGGACATTTTTACTAATGCCAATGCTTCTATGAATGTCTTGGATCATCAAAATAAGTGAAATATGGCTACTGCTGTAAGCGACGTTACAAATGACTAACAGAATGTAACCGGCAAAATAGACAATGTTATAAATCCAAAATATGGTGAGTGAAATGGCATTTTGAGATAATGCCGCATAAAGACTGCTTTTATCCATTATCATGAGATAAATACACAAAATATAGAAAACTAAAATTATAAATAACATTAATATGGGATACTTCTTTTCACATGGATAGATAAAACTATCCCTAATTTTGTATTTAGATATGCACAACACGGAGAGTATAATATTGAAAGGTTGGACTATTCGTTGGATGTCTTCGTCTAGTCTATTATTATTGTGTGACAATTCATCAGCCGGACGATTTGAGTTGATCGTCATGTTTTCTTCTTGACTTCGTTGTTTGATGTGAAATAATTGAAAAATATTCCATATGATTGATTCATATCAATCATAGCTGTATTATGGAATATTTTTGTAATTTCAAAGAACCCACTCATGTACTCATGTCATAATAATAACACTGTTGGTTACCTGTTTTCAAAGTAATTAGTACTTTTAAAACAGGTACATGATGACAGTAGATGCGCACGTTGTTAATTATGTTTCACTTCGTACCACAGTAGCCATAATTAACTAAACGTAGTGTAAATAAACTTTTTGAAAACCCTTATACTAATAAAGCTCCTGGTGTAGATAATCTAAAGTGTGTTGATATAAATATTAGTAGATTATGTGACTAAGGAATAAAACAGTATCTTTAAGTCGTGGGTGGCATGATGATTACCGAACAAAACGAGAGTGGTAAGTACAACTAAAGGGACGTCCCGTTCAGGAACATCTTCCCGGGATTCTAACCGGATAAAGTTATTTTAAGATATTTTCTTATAGGAAATGAGTAAAAACTGCATATATGAAAAATTTGGCAAAACTACAATATGAAAAAAATACATGGTTAATAATATATCTACGGTGTCTACATCTCTATGCATTCCAACTCTCCTTTCGCAGGTATGCTAGAAGAGATTTCTTTAGAAATAAGCATCAAATTTGTACCTATTTTTCTGTTTCCTTCTCCTTTTCCTATCCTTATTTTATGTGTGTACATAAATAGTTAAATAAATAAATATTTGGTTTATTTGAAATAAAATGCTTTAAATAAAAAAATAAAAAACTTTAATAATATCAATTTGATCTGATAGATTACTGAAAAGTTAAGCTCTTAAATTAGTGCTCATCATAATCTTCCTGCCTTTGTCCCGTTTTATTTGGGGTCAGCGCACAACGTTTTTTTCTTCTATTCTGTCTCGTCACGCTATCTCCCTTTTCTTTCATATCACTTAAATTGGTGCTCCTAAAGCTCTATTATTTCATGCGGACATTTTTGTTGCGTTTGCGCATCCTTGTTCAACAGATGTATGGAAAAAATGTGCAGTCTTAAAAATATAGCGGCGAAATCTTGCCAGTAAGAGCGGTATTGATTATTGTGGGCCTCTGCAGCTTCCTCGATGATATGTTCTATTACTATAGGGCCATGCACAGGACTTTAGTGAATAGTTGGCATCATTTGGTACATTTTTGCAATATCTTTTTTGTTCAAAATTTCAATTTTGATATTCGAAGTTCTATTATGATTCTCAGCTTTAAGATATAACTTTTTTTTTAAATCTGATTAAAAATAATACTTTTAAAGCGTTCCTTAAACTTGGTGACTCATAACTTGCATCTTCAGTTCCATAAATTATACTTTTTCATTTGATTTTGTTGCTGGACTTTTTCTAAAAAGCATATACAGGCATTTCTAGAGATAATTTATTGCTAGTATTATAAAGAAGAAATATTTAATTTTTTGTTGTTTTTTACTATTTAACTCAAAAACTACTTAACCGATTATGAAAATTCTTTCACTATTAGAACATCTTCACTGAGTAATATTGACTATATTAGGTTTTAAGATAATTTTCTATTATTAAGCGGCTGATATTTCTTAGGTAAATTATTAAATAATTATCAAAAAGTTTATCATACATGCCATATGTATCATTAATTACATTAAAAGCCTAAAATTTTGTAAAAATTTATAGCCTGACTATGTTTGTAAAATTATAACTAAAGAAATGACAATTTACGAAAATTTTGACATTCCATTTTATTGAACAAGTGAAACGAAAATCCAACTGGGTCTTGGTTCCAAGTTGGCTACCCCGTTGAATTTTGTAGCTGTTACAGATACTTTCATAAAATCTGTCACTTTAGGCATAGTACAGTATAGTCGGCCTTATAATGTTCCCACTGTTTAGACTCACGCCTCCTTTCTAGGAGAGGGAATGGGCCGTAATCCACCACGCGGGCCCAGTTCGGATTGGTGGATGTCACATGTCTTCAAATTTTTGGTCCTAGGACATGCCGGTTTCCTCATGATGTTTTCCTTCACCGTTTTGAGAGCAGTGGCGATGAAATAAATTACACAGAGTAATGTGGCTGGTTGGGTTTGAGCCCGCGACTTACTCGACTTACTCGTAATTCGGGGCCGTTACCACTCGGCTCCTACTGCTCCACTCCATTAGGCATAATGCATTTTTTTTTCTTTGGCTTCTCACAGTTTTTCTTTCTGTCAGTGTTCAGTTTAGAAAGTATGTAGTTTTTGGTATAGAACAGTAATTTTTAGGGTTCCGTACCCAAAGGGTAAAACGGGACCCTACTAAGACTCCGCTGTCCGTCTGTCTGTCTATTTCACAGTCACCAGGCTGTATTTCATGAACCGTGATAGTAACAGTTGAAAATAACCTTTCATGTGCGAGACAGACTTACACTTGGGCGTTTTTTTTTCATGGGGATGCGAATGTAACACATTCTAATGATTAACCATGACTTTGTAATACTGCTTACCATATTTTCCTACTAGGCACTAGTGAAGTATTTAATATGTAGGAACGAATTTTCAGTCTATTCCAATTTCAAATTGATTTTGAACACGACACCTTTCTGTATCTAACGAGGGTGTGAACTGTCAACTGTCAAGTGATCCAATAAACTACCGCCCGAGTACGTCCCGAGTGCGTTCGGGAGGCTTCGACTAATGTACATGCATGGGACGAACGTGCCTGATCGTGATTCGAATTTTGAATTCACTTGAAGAATGATTTCGTTCGGACACATATCCAATTTGTGATGCATCTACTTTTCTACTTAGGTGCGTGTGTAAGTTAATGTAAACGTGTCCGCGTATGTGTATTGGACGCCTTACTGATTTTTTAATTCTTAAGGTGGTAAGAATTTTTTTTAGTTTAGAAAATCTCGTAGTTTGTTTTTAGGTTGATTCTGATTATCATCAAGACGCTAAAATTAGTATTACAGGTAACTTCGTATTTTATTGAAATTTCATACTAAAGTAGGCCGACTTAAGGTTAACATATGACTAACCATGTTCTGTTAAATTATTTGAGTACCAAGGGTTATAAATTTATTGATCTAAAAACCAAAAATGAAATCTTAAGTAGAGATGTGATATTTTTAGATGCGAAGCTGAAGAGTTTGTTTGGTTGAACGCGCTAATCTCAGGAACTTCTAGTTCGAATTAAAAAAAAAATTTAGTGTTAGCGCATTTATTGAGGAAGGCTTTAGGTTATATAACCTAACGCTATGACTAATAGGAGCGGAGTATTAAAAATGAGGGGTAGTTACTTATTTTGAGAGCTTCCGTTGCGTGCGCCGCGTAAACAGTTAAAGTTATAGAAAAATGATATTTGATTAAATTATTTCCCTTTAAAATTTCTAAAAAAAAGTCCGTTACAGTATATGTCTATCTCTTAATTTTGGCTAACTATAACCTTTATCATGGTAACAAACAAAACAAGTCATCAATCATAATGTAGGCATTAATATAATCAAGGACCTGCAGTCTAGACTAGTAATGTAGGTCAATGCTTTAATTATAACCTATCTGATGGACATTGAGTTAGTTTATCTTCTTCGTCATCTTTACCTTTCCTTGATTTTTGGGTTGGCTTTCATAAATTTTGAGATAAATACCATTTTTTGAAGGTTTAAACCCAAAGGGCAATGGAAAGGGCTACGCTCAGAGTTTCCTTGCGTGGTCGAATCAAAAATGAATACATCCGCAGGAGAACCAAAGTTATCGCAGGGCACATTGCTCGCAAAACAGATGTCCGTTGGAGCCGAAAGGTTCTGGAGTAACGACCGCGTAACGAAAGACGCAGCGTTGGAAGGCCTCCCACAAGGTGGCCCGATGACTTGGTGAGGGTTGCGGGAATCCGATGGGTGCGAGACGCGCAGGACCGTTTATTGTGGCGACACTATTGGTGAAGGCTTGAAATAATGATGACGATGATGATGGTCATTCTTTCTGCTTGTAATCATTGTCATCTAATAGACCTGACTTCGTCAAGTCTGTATGGACCTTTGGACCTTTCACCCCCATGTTAACTGTCGGTAGACAGTGACCATGACAATGTTTGTCAAAGGATCAGGGGAGGAGGTACCCCTCCTCCCCTTTTTTAAAAACATGGTCATCGAGATTTCAGTTATCAGAAACCGTATTTTTTATATTTCTTTATTTTTCACTAACAATTGAACACATCTATGCAAAGGTATGAGATACATGAAATAAACATATAGACTAGTGTAAAAATTCCTATAGATAAGCACAACATGATTTACTCTATTGTTAATTGATACATACTTTAAATTAAGTACCGTATCATCGTAGCTATAGATTTTGAAGCACCATATCCTGAAACCTTAGACCTAGAATCAAGCAATAATTTTATTTGCTTGATTCTGTAACTGCACAGCTCATGTATAATTGATATTTCTTCATTAACTCAACTCTAGTTGAAAATCACACAAATAAATTGAAAACACTTCAAATTGCCAGTTGTCAATGTCACCGCATGGTTGATCAACGCGTAAAACACAAACGTGTACAATTAAGTTTAAAATCATCCTCATTAACATAATCAGATAATGCTCTGTTCCGTGATGTGTATCTATGTATTATACATAAAGCACCGATATTGGTGACATTATATGTACAGAGAAATTGACAGAAGTTTTGGCGATACAAAAACAAATAATGAATTGTACCTACAACCTGACTGGAAGATACTTTAAATAAATTTTGAAGAAAGAAAAGTAATAGTAAAGATAAAAAATATTTGAAACTTTCAGACGGAACTCACAAGTAATGTTTTTTTTTTAATATTATTCAAAAGCTCGCGTTTGACTACTGTCTCATAAATGGTAAGCTATGAGGTCAACGTTACGATACGCTTGCTTAAAAGTAACTTATATCTTCGTTTATCGTTGAGCTCCTTAGTAGTCCTAAGTTTGAGCTACACGAATACTGACAATTGCTTGCACAACTAGACAGGTCTACTCAAATCTGTGTTATTCTTTCTTCAAAAAACCATCTAAGACACTAATCTGCATGGTTCTCATATGATTTGATATGATTTGAGCTTTACATGTTTACTGTATGCACTTCAAAAGAGACTTTGACCACTGACTTTTTTTCGCTGTTTCTTCTCATGGTATTCAGCTAGGAAACACGAGCCTCATCTGGTTTAAAATGATGAAAAAAAAAAATTGACGTGTAAAAGTGTTTTTTTTTTTAAACCTATTTGCAAAAAAAATATCATTTATTAATTTGTAGCTATACACAGAATCAGCTGTACGCACAGTGAATACGTTCCTATAGACTCCATTGCAGACTAAAGAGATATTCAATTGATACTCTAATTTTTTTTACAAGTTTTAGGTGTTGTTTTACAGTCAGAATGATATTACAGGTGTGCCGTTTATATCTAGGAGTAAACAGTAACATTGACTAACAGTTTTTTTTTTAGTTCGGAATTTATCAAATGTTTCTTTTTTGGATTTTTAAAAAAAACGTTACACTGAAATAACTTCTGGGTGTAGCAAAAGGGATTGCCAGACTTGTTCCTTTAGTTACCTAAATTCGCATTCCAGGGCCGTAGTAACTCTTTCGAACAATTCCGTAGTCCTGACTAAGGTCTTTTTTACGTAGCGTGGATAGGATGACAGCAGGACAAAAATATGCATCTTTAAGATAAGAGAAAACGATACGTATCTAGCTACATTGTATTGTATGAATCCGACAGCTGTCACTCACACCGTCCTCTAGCAATTGTAGTGTAATAGACTTGTTTCAAAATTTAACCATGGTGTTCCTTGTAAGGAACACCATGGCAATATACAGATATCGCTCACCTAGTAAAATATTGGCACATCTACAGTAAATGCGAAATTAAGTTTTAACCGCCCAACTGTTTAAAAGTGGATAATTTATATTTTTGAATATCTACTATGGTCTATAAATATTAGTAACCAACATCACAATATCTGATATAAAATGTAAAATGAACTCAAAACTTTGTTTTAAATATTGCCGGAATGTGTGTTTCCTGATAGCTACAACCCGGTAATCTTTAAGTCAAGAGTGAATAGGTTACTTCTAGGTAAGCGCGTTCCATCGTCGACCGCATCATCGCTTTCCATCAGGTGAGATGGCGGTCAAGCGCGAACCTATCGAGAATAATAAAAAAATAAAAAATTGTACAACCTTTGAGCCTTGTATCTGTTAAACTAAGAAAAATGTAGATGTGCCAATATATTGCTAGGTGAGCGATATATTCACCATACGTATATAACGCTCAACATATCAAAGTGAAACTTCTGCCGAAGCTTCCAATAGCCGCCAGGTTCCGCATAATCAGATTACGAGCTTGCAGATGACGCTGAACGATTCCGATTTGCATGCGTAATGCAGCTAAGTGCACTTTCAGTCGTCGACATTTTGTACTCATTATCAGAAATTCGATTCCCCGTTAGGTGTGAATTGAGAATTTTATTTGCTTCTATGCATAATATTTTTAAGTGGGAAAAGGGATTTAGATTAAAAGAATGGTTCATCACTGCTGTGAAATTCCAACTGTAAATTTTTTAAACTATAAAGGGGTCATTTCACTAGTCATATAAATTTTAAATTTCAATAGGATTCTTCAAACAATGAGCATTAGTTATGCATATTCTTGATTACCAACTTTTTTTTTGTTTTTCGGTGGGAAAATCATCTTATGACATCCCCCTGCTCTGGGGCGGGGCGGGGGATAGTGTCAGACTTTCACTGACTAAAAACCCACTCCTGTTTTTTCGTTGCCTTTCGTATCAGGGCCGAGTCTTCCTTTCAGAATCAGACCCTTGGTCCTAGTAGGCTTCGACCCTGCTGGACCCCTACAGTTGCTGACATTTCCTTGATTACCTACTAAATAATTTATCACTATGGCAGAAGAATCCAAATCCAATGTCTTTAAAATAATTAAGTCACCCTTTTCTATAACTACGTGAAATCATTCGATATTATTGTGTACCAAATATATAAAAGTTTTACAGTAGATCGATGGGTCCTATGTATATGGGCCAAAATGCAAAATTACAACTTTACAGGAGAGGCTTCCAAAGTTTAAATTTACTATAACTTCAGATTGATAAAACTGAACTTTACGATTATTTGCTTGTTTGCTAAGACAACTATCCTCCTCATTTATACTATAGTATTTTATATATACATATATAGGTTTTTTTTTGCGTCACATTGACCCTTCTACGTTAGTTTTTGTTTAAATTATTTTTCTTTAAAAACACCCTAAAAGGGCCAATGTGTCATATTGGCCATTATACGCGTATTACGCTAATTAGCATAAAGTATATATTTTTTACATTTTTTACCTATAAAATCAAGTAACAATTGAAGTAGTTGATAATTAATTAATAAGAATATAAGCTATTTAGATATTTAGTTATTTATGTCACATTGACACTTATACGTTTTACAATCTGCTAACCTACGAACTGAGATTTCATTTAGATTATTTGATTAATAAAAAAACACGCAGTAGTTTTATTCATTTATTGAAATAAAAATTGAATTAGCCTTAAAACTTCACTCATGGACACGTATTCAGTCTTTTTGGTATTTTCATGATAAAAAAACTAACAAAAAAAAAGTTATAAGGAAACTGTAACTGGAGATCTTAGTTTGATTAACAAAATAATGTACTTCACATTATTATTTTCTTAATAAAATTACAAAAAAATAACAAAATTTTAAACCTATCTGGTGAAAAACAAAATTAAAAAAATCTCCGTAGTATAATCAAGTAAGTAATAAAATTACCAAAATCAACAGTACTAGAAATTCTTAATAAGTCTTCATTAATTTTCTTCATTATTGCTTTCATATAATAATGTACTTCACATTATTATTTTCTTAATAAAATTACAAAAAAATAACAAAATTAAAAACGTATCTGGTGTAAACAAAATAAAAAAAATCTCTGAAGTATAATCAAGTAATAAAATTACCAAAATCAACATTACTATAAATTGTTAATAAGTCTTCATTAATTTTCTTCATTATCGCTTTCATTAATTGACACAATGTCATTCGTTGTTACTAAATTTTCATAATAACTGTGGTATGCAGGTGGGATAATATTTTTTCGACATAAATCAAGCAAGTCTTTCTTTTTGGAAGGTTGTATTGGTAACAGCTGATTGTAACATAGTTGCAGAGGAATAGCTGTAGGTCTATCGGCAATTTGCCTTCTTGTTCGTACTGGCTGATCTAAGATTTTAATATGATTTTCAATAGCATCTTCACTTAAATCATTTTTATAGTATAAAACGTATGGTTCATCTCGGCTTACACGAATTTGTTTTATTTTAGCCCAAAAAATTTTTTGTCCTTCTGAGTTTTTAGTCCAGTTAAAGTGTGTATTTGTCTGCATCTTTTTGAAGTCATAAATCATATTTTAAGCTACGTCTATGACGTTATAAGGACTTCCTTTTGATTTTGCCCATCGAATCAATGAGCTCCATTCAGAGGGTGTGTAAATATTCTTATATTTTGAAGCTCTTTCAATAGTGGCGTGTATGGAGTCGCCTTCATTTTGAGTGTGGCCTACTTCAAGAAAAGTATGCTTTATATTCAAATTAAACTGTTTAGCAGCGTACAGATACATAAAAAACATAATCCTGTTTCGGTTTTGGCCAGTACAATTGTCTGACCAAAATCTGAAGTCGTCACAACCTTCTTGACTTTTTAATTTAATTATATCATAGATACAGCTCGCTATTTCGTTCGAACTCTTCATTGCAATTTGTTCATTCCATAAGTAACAGGTACCAATTAACTTCCCAATATCAAAAATTGATAAGTTATGTACTTTCAACCTTTTACTGTAATAAAATAGACTAATTTCACCACTTGGGGACAACAACACTTTTTGCAAATCAAAAGTAGCGCAGAATATTTTCGTGTCATTTTGTGAATCACGTTTATCCTTTTCTTTTAAGGATCTAGCCTGATTTTTGCTGATTATATGATTATCAAAAAATATTTTATTATCAGGAGTCACAGAACCGTTTTTAAAAGAATGACAAACATGGCATTTAAAGTGTCAAATCAGCTGATTGGTCCAAACTACGAAACAAACGCGCGGGAACTCCCCACGTATAAGTCTCTAACTACTCTTAGGACCTTGTACGTTTAAATTCATGTTACTTATGCCGTTATACTGTAATAAAAAATCGTGTTTCTATGCAGATTTTTTTTTTTTTTAATAGCTCACTTAATTCATTACATCTATAAGATGCGTTTACCATAAAAAAGACAAAATGCCCAAATTGTTAGTTTGGCCCATATACATAGGACCCATCGAGATATTAGTTAAATATTATCCGAATATTACCGGTGACTATATCAACTTAAACATTAAACAATATAATATCAAAACACAAATAAGATTCACTAAATATATGGCGATTTAAATAATGATATTGAATGTTTTCGATTTATTAAAATGATTAATGGCCGCATTCCATGTTTGAATATTTAAAATTAATTCCCTCGCTGACACTGACATGTTCCGATTTGACATTCGCGGTAAAGTTCGGAAACGCGCCCGTTAAATTAAATTTATGTTTTTGAAATTGATTGCAATTAAAATACTTTTTGGTGATTTATTATTAAAGCTGGGTGTGTTTGTTGAGTCCGCTATTATAGTAAAATTAATTTGTCATTAATTAATTATGATAAATTGCCGATGAGACGGGTTAATTTCAGTAATAATAGTTAAACGATTTTTAAACATGACTAATTTATTACGGTTTATTGTTTTGCATTAAAGTTCGGTGGCAGTTTTGAATTCTACTTGGGTAAAATTCATACTATTTCACTAAGATAAGAAAGTATCAAAAGACCCGTTCAAAAACATTTCACATATATAGGTCAAAATAAAGTTGCCAGCCCATAAAACCTACTCAACAAAAGCGCGGTAATAATAAAATCAGTGTAACAGACCGTTTAAAAAGATAATTTAAAAAAAGAGAATGCAATTCATTTCATCCCCGGGTCTCATCCCCCATCCTTGAAGGGTCATTACGCCACGAACGTGTGGATAATGTCTTCCACATTGCTTTGAGTACTTTGGAACGGTCGTTCAAC
Organism: Mythimna vitellina; assembly: GCA_949316375.1. NCBI lineage: Eukaryota > Metazoa > Arthropoda > Insecta > Lepidoptera > Noctuidae > Mythimna > Mythimna vitellina. The sequence continues at coordinate 5,029,799 of OX438703.1, read as the reverse complement.
AAAACGGTAACAGCAGTTAAATTTCGTTCCAGTTTTTACTGCGGTATCTTAAGCGTATGTCGGCTTAATGATCGGATTGTTTGGAGCGCTTGACTTTACGTCGTGTTAGATTGACGTGGTTATGGCATAAAAAGACGATGATGGAAGAGCTTGCTTACACATTCTCAGACGTTTATATGGAATAGAAAAATAATAGAAACAACATATCGGGGTTAGGCATACGAAGAGATCGTTTGACGCCTGGCGTGAACAGTATAATAATTTTTTCAGCATGTGGTTGGGATCACCGCGTTATTGTTTTGCATCGGGTATGTTCGCATCTGCGCATACCGATGAATTTTACGCAATGATTCGAAAAAAAAGACCTATTCGATTTTGACAATGGCTTGGTCGAGTAAGAACAGCATCTTGAAAGCACTAGAGGCCCCAAACATGTTGGGGCACCCACCGTGGTTGTCTTACGCCATGGCGGTGCTGGTCAGGAAACTCTAATTTATTTTTATCTGTTTTGTGAGCTAATGTTTTATTTAATACCATAGTTTTTAAGAATTCTGTTATTAAGATTTTTTTTGCACATACACATAAATTACATTTTTAAATATTTCTTAAATTAACTTATTTTTATTATTTCTAGGTTTTTTAATCCATCATAAATTACCTATACACTGCAAAGCCGTATCGAGAAAGCCCCATTTGACAAAATTGTTTTTACAGAGGCCAACCTAGGTCCGCAGTCGGTTAAGAGATTTCCAGATTGGCCACTGCAATTCGCGTCCAGGGGGGAGATGTTCTGACGGGGTGATGAAATGTGTAGGAGTTGGGAGCTTCTGCTTCCACGGCGCGCATCTCTCGACCTCTGCAATGTCTTTTGAAGAGGTCGTAAATCATATTAAACTTTTATGACTCTTTAGACGTGCAGTTATTAGTTCATGTTTATGCAAGGGGTGACGGCTGTCCCGGCTGGCTATTAAGTAATTTTATTATACATAACAAACGTATATATCAAGTAGATACAACAGAAAACCGTAAAGTTATCCTCTCGTAAGAGAAAATAGCCTCTACAATACCAGCATACGTTCGTAAACTCTTAGTTGAAAAGGGGGAACATCTAAAAACAGTAATAATTAACCGTCTCGAGCCACTTAATGACACGGCCAAGTACAAAACTTCACTTTCAGAACTTGTAGGCGTTAAAATAACACTCCACCTAATGGGTCTTTCTAATAGGGCTGCCGTACAAACTTAGAATAATAAAACTGAAAAGAGTTTACAAGTTTTCGTTTTTGAAGACTAATTTATTTATTTATTTAACAATTTATGTACACACAATAATAATATAAAAGAAGAAGAAAACAGAATAATGGTACAAATGTGATGCTTATTTCTAAAGAAATCTCTTCCAGCATACCTGCGATGGAAAGAGCTATGCTCGGAGTTTCCTTGCGTGATCGAAGGTACCGCAGGAGAACCAAGGTTGCTGACATAGCATGAAGAATCGCCCAACTTAAGTGGCAACGGGCAGGGCACATTGCTCGCAGACCACATGGCCGTTGGGGCCGAAAGGTTCTGGAGTGGCGGCCGCGTATCGGAAGACGCAGTGTTGGAAGGCTCCCTACAAGGTGGACCAATGACCTAGTGAAGGTTGCGGGAATCCAATGGATACGAGACTCACAGGACTGTTCATTGTGGTGACATTTGGGGGAGACCTATGTCTAGCAGTGGACATCTATCGCCTGAAATGATGATGATGATGATGGTACCTACGAAAAGATAGTTGGAAAAAATAGAGATGTAGACACTATGTGTATGTGTAAACGGAAAATTGGTACATACAAAATACATAGTATAACAACAACAGTGTATAGTTGTGTGTGTGTATAGTTACAGAGTAAGTCAGAATGTATCTTCGTTTTTTATTTATGTGTGTACATAAATTATAAAATAAATAAATAGTTAATAATCTAATCTGTTTGTTTGTTTAGTCTTTAGCTAGATCTATGAGAAATATCTTTCTTCTTCTTCCTGTCCTTGTTCCATATTACTTGGGGTCGGCGCAACACGTTTTTTACTTTCATTCTGACCTGTCACCCGTCACAGTATCACTAACTCCCTCTTCTTTCATATCACTTCTCACATATTCCATCCATCTTTTCTTTGGCCTCCCTCTCCCTCTCCATCTATCTACATTTATACTCAGAACTTTTTTAGTAACATGAAAGTAGTAGTAGATCTACGCGCAATATACACCTGTTTATTGCTCTTCATCATAATATTAAATCGATATATAATAATCAAACTGTAATTTTTATTGATTCTGTTTTGCTATGTTTTAATTAAAATTGCAGATTTATAAATCAAATATCGTACGCCCGGCCGTCCGGTAACCGTGTAGACCGAGCCCGAATCGTCGACGGGGCTTAGTGTTCCACGCGCGCTTCAAAGAGAGGTCAGCAAACCATAGGGGCCCAGCAGGGTCGATGCCTACTGGAGCTATGGGTTAGGAAAACCCGGGTTTCTGGAACGCAAGGTAAAGAAGGAACATAGGTGTGGGATTTAGTCAATAAAAGTTTGACATGCCTTCACGCTCCACCCTAGAGCCGGAGAAGTCATTGGATGATTTCCTACCTTAAAAATAAGACTTAATTCCTACAATAATGGCCTACTACTTGGCGGTCTTAATGCTTTGTGGCATTAAGTCTGCCTATGTACCACTACTGACAAATAATTTTAACAAATAAAAAGCGTACGATTCTGACAAGATTATATATCTTTTTGTTTACCACCCAAAAATGAAATATGCAGATCCATGGTGCAGAGTGGGCCAACCCTGCCTTAGGGACGATTCTCCCGAGGGGCGCAAACAAAATAACGTTAATGCATATTCAAATCTGTACTTGCCTTTTTATTAGGCATACAAGGAAATGTTAAAGGTTACGGAGCTTTAGTTAGAGGGTCCCTTTTAACTCAGATTTTAGCTAGGGGGTGCTTTCACCCTCCATGTGTAATATTTTAGATGTTGAGATAAATTTTGACTGGTATATTGAGTTTACTAGGGGATATAGGTTACCCCGATGTGTGGTGGTGATACCGTAGTGTATAAAGCAAGATATATTATGATGAATATATTTATCATATGATAAGTATTTTGAATAGTTTATCGTGTAAGTGTTACTTTTAGCATGAAGATATTTATTAAATGAATGCCAGTGAAGTTCGTGGTCTGTTACGAACCTGCTTGCAAGCCAGCAGAACATACTTCTTTCTTTTCTTTTTCACACAACTATCACACAACGCCATCTAGTTCCAAGCTAAGCAGAGCTTTTTATGAGTACTAGACAAATGATAAACATACTTAAATATTTCTAAATACTCGTAAATTCATATTATAGGCAAATTACATCCAGACACAGAACAAATGATTGTGCTCATCACACAAACATTTCTCCTGGGTGGAAATCACCACTTCTGGCTGATTTTAAAGTGCCATACAAATTAAAATAAGAATTTGAAAGAAAATATCGACGGTATTTCTTTATATCGAGTCCTCCACATAAGAGACTTACCCTCATATCGAAAATACCTGACATTACGAAAGATGCACCTTTGCACTGAGTCTCCATACGCGTGGTGCGTATATGCGTGTTTCCCACACGATAAATATAAACCATATTTATATGCCGATAACAAGGTCAAACTAATTCAAACCGCCAATTGATATGATCTAATCAACAAAATTTTCGAATTATCAAGAAGGCAGTCAGAAAAATAATGCTAATTGCACATTCCAAAGCGTAGATCTAAGATAAAAGAAGAATGTGCAAGAAACTCCATGGATAATCTTCATCACATCATGTTATACATAAAAATATCAAATCTATATTCCATATACTTCCTCGTAGAGGCGATTGGCTGCGGTGACCTCTTGTGTCTTACTTTGGTTCAGGCCAAAGTCTGGAGAGACAGGAAATGAGATGCGATGGCCTCCTGCAAAGTAGTGATGCGAGTGAAAAACGTGGCCGCGACTGTGAGAGAACGGACATCCTCACGTCCCAGCTACTACCGAAGAAGACGCCCCGTAGGCACGGGTTTACTAAACCACGTGCTTGAGGTATTGGTAGCTCGCCGTCTAGTAAGGACCAGACCAGAGTTTAAGGTGCGTAGTATTCCATGTGCGTCTTAAAGATGTCAGCAAAACTGAAGAGGCCCAGAAGGACCAATACCTGCTAGGACTATTTTTATCCAGTCATCTAATGACATCTCCCTCCCTTGGGCAGGGTGGGAGGGGTTGTCAGGCTTTAATTGACTAAAATTCACGCCTGTTCTTTATTTGCCTTCGTTCCAGGGCTCTGGAGTTCTTTTCCCGGGGTGACTGGAAATCGGGACCAGGACCCCGGCGGTTGGGGCGTGAGGGCAGTTCCCTCACACGTGCGGCCGCCTTCTTTGTTAGCATTGCTGCTTCGCAAAAGGAGGCGACTGCCTGCCACTCCTCCTCACTCCAGAACATGGTCTGTTGTACCAAGGTATCGAGCGATCGGCGGCAGCTATCTCTTGCGACGGAGAGATGGCAGCCGCCGGTCGTCCCCACGAGGACACGACGGTGCTCTGTCCAGACACCGTGCTCTCCGAGTGCCTGTTAGGGCTGCGGAATCGTTTGAAAGAATAACCATATCCTTATAACGCAAAAGATACAGGTGAGTTTTTGTTAGTAAAAGTCTGACACGCCCTTTCGTTCCACCTCAGAGGGTGAGGAGTCGTTTAATGATTCCAACCTCAAAAGAAAACCGTATACCTTATTATATTTAGCCTTTTATCGATATATCCCCGTCGTGGAAACATGCACCAAACGGACTCCTGGGCAATGAGCATGAACCAGGTACTCATAAGTGAAAAGCTTCCCGTCATTACTTACGTCCGAACATATCGCTGCACGTGACTCCAATAGGAACTAGCTTGTCTTCAATTTTATACAGCTTGTTCAATACCTAGGGGTGTGTCTGTTTGTGATATCTTGTCCACTGCTGACTGGTATTTACTGTTCCTCAATTTATTACTGATTTCTGCTACAAATTGTAAATTTGTTCCACCAAAAATACTAATTATGCACAAATTAAATATGCTTTTCAGAGTAGTTTAAAAAAAACAACCACGAAAGGGATGGCGGGGTCTGTGTTTGCTCGCTTACCTCGACAAATGAATGATTTTCCAACCGAAAAAAAAAAACCAATCTAGTTGGGAAAAGGCTGGAGTTGATGATTATTTTTTCTACTTAAGCAAAAACTATATATATTCTAAATAGATCCTTTAAAAGCAAATGTTCCACCCCGCCTTTCTCCAACACAGACTCTAAACAATGTTCACTTTTAACGATTTTAAAGTATTAAGCCGGCCAGGGGGAAGGTATTAGCACATTTTATAAAGCGTTTTACCTCTAGTCTCATTTTCAATGCAAATCCATTGAGCTTTTGGCCAGTTTTCAGCGAGTTTTCGGCCATGGAACCTGATCAATAAAAGGTAATAAAAAGACTTCGTTAGCACACCAAACAAGCATTTTCTCTGTTGTTGTTTGTGTATTTGGTCTTTAGTCTTTTAGATGATAAACATAACATTCAAAGTTTATTTCCCGAAGATTTTGATACAGGTGTACCTATAGTGTTATTTTTTTAAGTTTAGGAAAACCTTCGAATGTCCAGGTCTAAAATTGTTACCTTAATTAATGATGGTCTCCTCCCTGTCGCACTATCAATTCTCTTCTCCTTCGTACTCCGCGTCATACTTCTAGCCGCTATGATGGCTCCTCTACTGTAACTGCAGTGCGTCTTTGGAACGCTCTCCCACATTCCCTTCGCGACAGCCCTTCTCTGGACGTCTTTAAGAGGAAAATTAAAGAGCACTTCCTTTCTCAATTGACATAATATATATTATACCTGTATGTATGTATATCAGACGTATTTATGTAGGTTTATGTTGTACACTGGATCTTACCTTCGATTGTGATCTCTCTCTGTTACTCAAAGGTTTGCTGGGAGAAAACTCATTGTTGAGTTGAGCTCGCCTTTGTACATAAATTATCAAATCCATGTATTGAAGTTAAGTTTTTTTTTTGTGTGTACAATAAAGAATAAAGAATGATTATTGCCATCAGCACAAGGAAGGGGGGGGCGTTACTCAATACTCAATACTTTATTGCAATCCGTATATATACATAGATGGTGTTGAAAATTGTCATAGATTAATATGGACCCTGTCAAGCACAGCAAAGTTAGGAGAGAGGAAGACAGCTAAGTGGTAATTCACGGAACGCAATAGAATTGTAGATCCAATGTGATGCGTTTAATTATGCATTTACATCATCATCTTCCTGCCCTTGTCCCATCTGTGTGTTTTTTTCTTCCATTCTATCCTGTCAACCGTCATACTATCATTAACTTCCTTTTCTTTCATATTACTGTTCACACAATCCATCCGTCTTTTCTTTGGACTCCCTCTCCCTCTCCAGTCATCCACATGTATACTCATAACTCTTTTAGTAACATGTGTTTCATCTCTCCTCTTTACATGACCATACTAAGACAATACAAAACAATCATTATAATAATAATTATTATTACCTCTTAAAAGACCACTCCGGCAAGCCCAGGCACTAGTTTCTTTCAAAAATCTAGTCAAAAACTATTTCCTTTCCTCTCCTGGTTCTACGTAATTTAGTTTCTTCAGCCAACCATACTTTACATTTTCTTTTTCTCCATTTTTTTCATGCTTGTTAAAGTAAAATCCTAGAGCAGGCAGTAAAAGGGTCTCCCCTAAACCACGCTGTGTACGGCAGTACTTACATTTTATCAGGTATGTTAAAATCTCATATCATTGAATTACGAGCCAATTGCTTCAGCCGAACACAGATCCAGACTTAGGACTGATCCTATGAAATTTTAGGTGGAAAACCCAATGGCATGTAACCCAGGACTTCATCCTAAGCAGCATAAGCCTTTTAATATTCCCACTGCTGGGACTCAGGCCTCCTCTCTCTAGGAAAGGGAATGGGATGTAATCCACCACGCGGGCCCAGTGCGAGTTAGTGAATGTCACACGTCTTCGAATTTTTTGGTTCTAGGAAATGCCGGTTTCCTCACGATGTTTTTCTTTACTGTTTTGAGAGCAGTGGTGATGAAATAAATTACACAAAGTAATGCGCCTGGCTGGGTTTGAACCCGCGACCTACAACTCATAAGTCGGGGCCACCACTCGGCCACCAGGCCCCCAGGCCCTAAGCAGCACTTGCAACCATTATAGTTGGATTAGTCGATTGGTTTAGTTGTTAGAGGCCCTGACTGCTAAGCTGGAAGTCGCGGGTTCGATTCTCACACAAGACAAATGTTTGGGTGATAAGTACAATCGTTTGTTCTGTGTCTGGGTGTACTTTATTTACAGTCTAGTACTCATAGCACAATTTCTGCTAAGTTTGGGACTAGATGACGTTGTGTGAAAAAAGGAGATAGTAAATATTTACTCGACTCTATACTCGAAGTTGTGGACGATTACGTCTACCTTGGACAGATCTGATGCTTGGATCCAGTTGGGTAGATCTAATTTCGAGAAAAAGGTCAACCGTCGAATCCGACTCGGCTGGGCAGCGTTCGGGAAGCTGCGCGGTGTCTTCTCGTCCGATATACCACAGTGTCTCAAGACGAAAGTCTATGACCAGTGCGTGTTGCCAGTGATGACATATGGTGCCTCATCAGAAGGCTCAAAGTCACCCAAAGAGCAATGGAAAGGGTTATGCTCGGAGTTTCCTTGCGTGATCGAATCGGAAATGAAGATATCCGCAAGAGAAGGTTGCGAAGGTTGCGACATAGCACGAAGAATCGCCAAACTTAAGTGGCAATGGGCAAGGCACATTGCTTGCAGAACAGATGGCCGTTGGGGCCGAAAGGTTCTGGAGTGGCGACCGCGTACCGGAAGACGCAGTGTTGGAAGGCCCCCTACAAGGTGGACCAATGACCTGGTGAAGGTTGCGGGAATCCAATGGATGTGAGACGCACAGGACCGTTAATTGTGACGAAATTTGGGGGAGGCCTATGTCCAGCAGTGGACGTCTATCGGCTGGAATGATGATGACAATAAAACATTTCATATCAAAAGGAACGAAGTCCCATTTGATTTAAAAAGCTTCTCTTACGATTTATCTTTTCATCGACAAACCGATAGATAACCAGCCAAGTAGGTTCTTACATCAAAGATTTAAACCAGAGTTTTTTCCTAACGTATTATGGAAGAGGATACAGGAAAACGGTTTCCCGAAGTTACGCGATATCGCGATGTATAGGCCGGAGCCCATAGTAGATGGGTATACAATAACCGCAATTTCACTACCGGGACCCACCCTTACTACGTAGAGTAGATTTACGCAGATGCGACAGATTTCTTCAAAGTGGGTGATTGGCGTTGGAACGTACCTTATGCCCAAGGATATTGAGGACATGGGCTTACTTCGGAATGGGAACCTAGGGTCCTGGAACGCAAGGCAAAGAAGAAACGTAGGTGCGGTTTTAGTGAGTAATAGTCTTATATACCCTTGCGCCCTGCCCTAGAGTGAGAGAAGTCAATAATATAATGCTGGCTCCCGTACTACGACTCCGACGACTTCTCTGACATATACATAATTTTAGATGAAATATTTCTTCTACTTACTGGATATAGGCCTCTCTCAAGCATTACCATCTCTTTTCTCGTTTTTCGAACGGAACTAATTCTTGTGACCTTTATCAGGTCATCAGTTTACGTTGCACCTTTTAATACCACCAGCAAATTTGTGATATTTTTTTTTTTATTAACGACATTGTGAACATTATCTTCCTAGCCTTTGTCTTTCCTTGAACACGATGCAAAACATTTTCTTGTTCCAATCTCCCCCACCACCAGTCAGTTACACGCTATCATGTTATTCTTTAGGTGTCCTGTCAGTTCACCAAAGATACGGCCGCTTATGCCGCAAAATACGTATATTTCGACACTCTCAAAGGAATCAAAATTCATAGGGTTCTTTCCGTTGACCTAGGATTCTGAAATTTCGCATGAAGCAAGGTCTCATAGTACACTTATAGAAAAAAACTGAAAACTGTAAATTGGTAGTTACGGCACAAAAAAAAACTATTTTTTCCGAATCGGAAAAATCACCGTAACGCAATTCGGGAATTGAACTGTTTTCATAGGTAAGTTTGTAAGGAACCCTCAGTGCGCGAGTCCGACTGACACTCGCCCAGTTTTTTTTTAACTCCTTGTCTAATCTGCAACCTACACTACTCTTTGCCCATTACACAAGGGACGTCCTCGGTACTTTTGAGGAGAAGGGAACTTGAAATACAACCAGCGTTTATCTGTTATGACCCGTGCAATCTGTACGGTGGTTGTTACTGTAATCTATGGCTATTGCACTGGGATGGCCACCTTTATTCGTAAGAGGTAGGAATAGAAAAGTTCAGAAGGACAAGCGAGGGATGTAAGAACCGGTGCTGCTGCTATTATATATCGTGATGGCAAATTCCTTTGGCTATAGAAAAATCGGTCAAGTCGAGTGTGGAATTCCTTACCGGAATCTGTGTTTCCTGATGGCTACAATCCGGGAATCTTTAAGTCAAGAGTTAATAGGTTACTTCTAGGTAAGCGCGCTCTATCGTCGACCGCATCGTCGCTTTCCATCAGGTGAGATAGCGGTCAAGCACGAAAATATCAAAAAAAAAAAAAAATTGTCGGACTTGCGCACCGAAAGTTTCGTATAAGTTGACTATTGTTGGAAAAAGTTCGATTTCCAAGTCGAGTTTTGACGATTTTTCGATGCGCAAAAATGTTATTATTTTGTGTCGTAACTAAAAATGCACAGTTTTTAGACTTTTTCCTGTACTTGTACCTTACTTCTTGCCAAATTTTGAAATGCTTTATACGTTTTGATTTCCTTACCATTGTTAAAACATGCGCCTAAACTGAGTATTAACAGTCTTCTTTTTAAATTATGTTACCTCTTAGTTTGATTTTTCACTGCTCAAAGGAGTAGCAGAATTGAGTATTTGGTATTAATTTTTGTTTAATACCTTACCTGTGGGTAAGGTATTAAACAAAAATTAAGTTCATTAGAAAAAGAGTCTTGATAGACGATTGACTTTGACTTTAACTTTGACACACAAACAATAAAGTGATCCTATTTTTGCGGAATGAGGTACGGAACCCTTAAAAATGGGTCCTATAGTGAAAGATCTTTTTATTTACCACTTGTGTACTTTTGTTTAATGGATTTGTTCTGTTTTTAATTACAGTTATATAAAGCTATCATCATCATTATCATCATTTCAGCCGAAAGACGTTGACTGTTAGACATAGGCCTCCCCCAAATGTCGCCACAATGACCGGTCCTGTGCGTCTCGCATCCATTGGATTCCCGCAACCCTCACCAGGTCATCGGTCCACCTTGTGAGCGGCCTTCCAACGCTGCATCTTCCGGTACCATCGGAAAAAAAGCTATCACCGAGTCGGAATTTTCATTTAAAATAAAACTCTCATTTTGACAATTAACTTCACTAAAGATTATCTGTATCTACATGGATGGATTTAGAATATTACTTTGGTTACAATGTACAATGTCCCTAACGGCCTAAAATGTCAAACGGCATTCAAATTTGGACAATGTCAGCCCGAAAATCACGGACTTAAGCCCTGTCAATTAGCTTTCCAATCTTCATGGGTAGACTGTATTTATGTAGACTATATCATGTCATGGCTCTTCTGCAAGACTCTTTATTTTGACACAGCTGTATCATTTTACTGCTGAAGTTGACTTTTATTTTGGTTAGGACGTAAGTCATTGCTTCTCTCTTCTCTTTGTTTTTGTAGATAAGTCTCGAAAAACCTAATCTATCTTTGGGTTTACGAGTGACTCAGAGTGTCAATGAAGGTGCATACCGCTTAGAGGTTTGTTTTTTCCGCAAAAAAACTGTATTGAAAGAATTTAATATTGGCTTAAGATGCGCGGTGTTATTCTATTGTCCCTTAGCCAAAACTATAACGTTTCATTCATAGATATTTTGAGAACAGTGGTAGCCGAGTGGTAACGGCCCCGACTTACGAGTTGTAGGTAGCGGGTTCAAACCCAGCCAGGCGCTTTAAATTGTGTAATTTATTTCATCAGCCCTGCTCTCAAAACGGTGAAGGAAAACATCGTGAGGAAACCGGCATGTCCTAGACCAAAAATTCGATGACATGTGACATTCACCAATCTGCCCTGGGCCCACGTGGTGGATTACAGCCCATTCCCTCTCCTAGAGAGGAGCCCTAAGTCCCAGCAGTGGGAACATTAAAAAGGCTGATTATGCTATGCTATAGATATTTTAGAACAGAGTCTCTACGGTCTGGACTAAGCATTTTGCCTCGTCGTTTATACCGCGTACATCGAAGGACTGAAACAATTTGCCTGCTGAGTTCTTCCCATCCGATTATAATTTGGGTGTCTTCAAGGCTAGAGTGAATAGGCTCTTAATAAACTAGTGCGCCTCAACATCAACGATTGCATCACTTACCGTCAGGTGGGATCGCAGTCAAGTACTAGTTTAGATGAAATTAAAAAAAAAACGGGCTAATTCGTGACTCATCAATTTCCAGCTCAAACCCATATTCCTAGCACGCTGATGCACAGAAGTTTGTTTTATAATGTATACAAATAATAATTGCAAAATTCACCCTTTAAGTGGTTGAAACTGGAGTCTAAATGTATGGAGATACCAACTTTGAAGCAACTGAAACCACTAGTAGAATAAAGAAATAAATTTTTGTATAAATCACTATTTTTTAATCAGTACAAAAAAAAAAATTGCCTCTATCCGTACCCTGAATATATTTTGTAGTCAAAAACGAAATCACAAAATTGTCCACGAATATTTTTAATTTTGATGGTCATTTATTCATTCATGATCACTCAAATATTTTTTTCATCAAATCTGTACGTAAGGGGTATCTATGGACAGATCTTTAACAAAAATTATATAGAGGTTTCCAAAATCAATTTTTTTTTAAACTGAATAGTTTGCGCGTGAGACACTTCCAAAGTGGTAAAATGTGTCCCCCCCCTGTGACTTCTAAAATAAGAGAATGATAAATCGAAAAAAAATATATGATGTACGTCACCATGCAAACTTCTACCGAAAATTGGTTTGAACGAGATCTAGTGAGTAGTTTTTTTTTAATATGTCATAAATCGTAAACCGCAATTTACCTTTCAAGTTAGTACGGAGCCCTCAGTGCGCGAGTCGGACTCGCAGTTGCCCAGTTTTTTTTTTAACAAGACAATAAATATGGCTGCTATCGTCTCGTTGAACCTCGGCGCGGACATAAAGCTCTACTTAAACATAACCAATTGCCTCTCACTCCTATTTTGCATAATGATTCTTTCTAAAAATTAGTGCGTATTACTGCGAATGGAAAACCAGGGGGAGGGGAGAGAAAAATGACGTAATTAGGCGAGCATCTTGATTTCGTCCGTTTGTGCGTTCCTATCTTTGTAATGGCAGTTTTTTTTTTAAACAGTAGCCATTTTAAGAGGCTTAGAAAGATGTTAATCTTCCCAAACACGAATCTGTAAGGATTCTTTTGAGGTAATCTTTGACTCATTGTATTATTCAACAAAGGAATAAGGGTGACTTGGAAGTGACAGATATCTTATAAATATTTAAAACAGGGAAGGATACGTAGTAGGATATTTATTTATTATTATTTATTAAATGCTTTATGCACAAAAGTACAGAGGCGGACTTAATGCCTTAGGCATTTTCTACCAGTCAACCTTAGGGTGATGTAGAGATAATTAGTGGTAGGTGCAATAAAAGAGAGAGAAAAGGCGAATAGGTACAAGAATAGATATACTAATAAACCATAAATATCATACAATTATATAATACATACACAAATTAATAAGCTATCTACATATATATCTATACTAATAAAGTCAAATAATTGGTTCAAATGGACAATTTGAAAACATTAACGTTGTGATGACACTACTGCCAACTTCTTACGAATTAGCTCGCGAACTTTGGTTTTGAATGATAATCGATTTTGGTTTGGTTTTTGGTTTTATTGATTTGTTTATTTAGTGTACCAATATATGTATTACAAGACCCATAAAAAGGAGAAGTCTTAATGATTTTTAGGGTTCCGTACCTCAAAAGGAATAAAAAAGGAAAACTCGGGAATGTGTGGAGGTATCAAGTAGAAATTAAAACCATTTACTAAAGTCTGCGGTCCCTTGAAGCTGTAAAAAAAACGAATTTTTAAATTTCGAAAGAATAAAGATACTGCCGTTTATGTTGCAAAAGACGCATATTCGAAACTCTCAAGGGAATCAAAATTCATTATCAGAAAGCAAGGTGTTATAGCAGAGGTATAGGAAGAAATCTGAAAACAGTAAATTTGGTGTTACGTCACCAAAAAAAAAAAACACTTTTTCTACGTTTCGGAAAATTCTTCAAGACTCCACTCGAGAATTGAACTATTTACATAGGTAAGTTTGTACGGAACCCTCAGTGCGCGAGTCCGACTCGTAATTGTACAGTTTTTATAACTATTTTTTCAATATACGACTCAACAAAAATTACGCAAATAGTTAAAAACAAACATCAACATAAAGCACCTATAAAACGAATGGCCTCACACCGAATTCCGCCTCCAGCGTCGGCTAAATATTCCACCAAAATCATCCTACCTAATTTGCAAAATCTGTCATACTTGTTCGTTCCCACCAACGTTATCTAACTAGCAGATAATCAGCTTCCAAGCTGCCTTGCTGCCACACTGCCATTCCCCGATGACTGCCGCTGAACAACTGTACTAGTGTGCAGTATTGGAATATAATTTGCGCTGCGCTCAGCATTGCGCTGTGCGATGTTCTGAACATCCATTTGAATAATGCTGTAGCGTTTATGTGAAATATTGGGAGTTAAGGCGGGGTGTAGGTGGTGATAAGCTATAGATAAGCTGAAAATATTTTCTGGAAGAGATATGGGGAAGTGGACGGGATTGTTTGAAAGACAGGTGAATACAGAAACGTAGGTGGGTTTCAGTCAGTAAAAAATTCTCTCCCTCTCTCTCTCAAAAGGAATCATTTCATTTCCTACAAAAAATAAGGAACTAGAAGAAAATGTATTGGTTTAATGCTGGAGATGGAGCTCCTAAAACCAGTTTAAGGAGAAATGGTTTTTTTTTTAATTATTATTATTGATAGGCTCGCGTTTGACCACTATCTCACCTGATGGTAAGCGATGATGTGGCCGACGATGGAACACGCTTGCCAAGAAGTAACCTATTCACTCTTGATTTAAAAATTCCTAGGTTGTAGCTATCAGGAAACACAGACTCCGGCAGGGAATTCTACTCCTTAGCTGTACGGATTAAGAATGTGAATCCTCATCAAGATATAGGTTAGTTCAACTCTCATCATCATCATCATCATTTCACCCGAAAGACGTCCACTGGAGGACATAGGCCTCTCCCAAGTGAACGGTCCTGTGCGTCTCGCATCCATCGAACTCCTGCAACCGTTACCAAGTCATCGGTCCACCTTGTAGGAAGCCTCCCAATGCTACGTCTTCCGGGACGTGGTAGCCATTCCAGAACCTTTCGGCTTCAACGGCCATCAGTTCTGCGAGCAATGTGCCCTGCCCATTACCACTTAAGTTTGGAGATTCTTCGTGCTATGTCGGTGACCTTGGTTCTCCTGCGGATATCCTCATTCCTGATTCGATCACGCAAGGAAACTCCGAGCATAGCCATTGCCCTTTGGGTGATTTTAAGTTTTCTGATGAGCTTCAACTTCAACTCTACCTTAGCTTAATTACCATATGACTGAGCATTGAGATGACGTCAGAATAAAGGAATTCGAGGCGTGGTTTACTCGAGGCAATCGACGAAAAGAAAATCAAAATAAAATGGTTGTAACTTAGCTAGGGGGGCAGCATCGCATTCGCATCGCTTGCAGTATACAACGGCGAACTAAAGTCTCGCTGTGCAAGTTTATGACATAAACAAGTAACATCTGCTTTGTCTTATTGAGTTTGGAACTCAATATTGACTCTCAATAGTAAATACGTAGGTACCTCCAAATCAAATTTCAAGTTACGCGGATGGTTGTGTGTCGGCACGGATCAAAATTGACGGATATATCCGGCATATTTTTGGAATATGAGGTGCATTTTATGTGAGTTTGGTAAATATATTTGGAGGTAGGCGGAACAGAGTGTAAAGTCCTACAAACCTCCGTTGAAAAGGGAGGATCCTCCGGCCAGACGGGTGTTATGTCTGGTGGGCAACTGCCCGACAGATGATTTCGGGCTGTTCTATATGTTCTAATCGCGCGGAGAACTTTGATTGCGCGATGCAGGATTATTTCTTTTGTGACGCCATAGATGTCGCTACATATAGTTTACCGTTTTCCAATTTATGACTTAAATAAAGCTGTCGAGATGCCCACAAGGGAGTTGACTATAGACAAAAGTCTTTATTAGTCAATAATATCCTTAGGTAAGAAATAAGTAGGTCTGCGTTAAAAGCTAGACTTTTTAAGCGGAGCTTAACAACTAACGGAAGAACTAAATAAATATTAAATTTAAAAAAAGCATTGCCTCAGACTATAAATTACCCATGTATCATGGGTAATTACACGTCTTGAACGTCGTGTAACTCACATACACTATACACCCAGACCCAGAACAACAGTCTGTAGGCCAATATTAGCGTCATGTCTGTGAACGGGCGCTGTCAGTTGAGGCTGGTCATCTTTTAGCTGCCAGTTGCTATTTTAATATCTATATTTAGTTTTTATTTTTATTTGCATTGTTCTCACATGATAGCGACAAGAAACATGTAACAGAGATATTTGTAATTACAAAACATGATTGAAAAGAGTGTCCATGGAGTTTCTTGCGCATTCTTCGCCATAAAGATCTACGCTTTGGAATGTGCAATTAGCATAATTTTTTTTTCTGACTGACTGACTTCTTAACATTTCAAAAGTGCCTGTAAATGGTTTATTTGAAATAAAATGCTTTTTGATTTGATTTTTGATTTTAATAAAATATTTGTTCGCGACACGCAAAACAGCAGACAATCGCTTAAACACTATGGCAACTTCACCACACAAAGGTAATAATTAATTTATTATCACTAAAGGGAATATGGATCTACATACAAAGATCGGCCGTGCGCTCGTTGGCAAGACGAGATTATAGAGAATGCTGGTCAAGACTGGACTGTTACCGCTTTAGATAAAGAAGCTTGGAATTCATTGGAGGAAGCTTTTTTCCGAAGGGGGTCCACACTTCAATGAGTAATATAGATGATAATTTGTAACTACTAAAATATTTTTTTACTAATTGATAATAAGCAGTAAATATTTTATTAATCTTAATGAATTGTTTTCACTATAAATCATTTTTAATGCTGTGTAACTATTTAGTTTCGGCAGGAGCGTTTGGAAGTATAACCGTAGCTCTAGTATATGAAGGGCAACTGGAGAACCCCACTTTTACTGTGACACGCCTCTACGTTTTATCCTAGAGCTGTAGAAGTCATTTGATGATTTTCCACCTCGAAAAAAAACAAGCTTTTGAATTTATAAATTTCATGCAAAATATAAATCTCAATTTCAAAGTATAGACTAAGGCCGACTCTCCAGTAACTTAGGGATTTAAAATTATGACCTAACCTTTACTGTTCTTGATGGCCTGAACTGAGCTAAAGTTTCTCTGGACGTTAGGTCAGGCTAGGTCATTAGACTAGCGCCAAGCTTTTAGCCGCTCCAACCTGAATAGAAAAGGGAATTGTTGTAAAGTTCATTAAATATCTTTTAAGAGAATATTAGATCGTAGATTCGATATTTGAACTTCGGGTGGAAAGTCAGCGGGCTTTGAATATAGAATGGCTTGCACTAGCAGCTTTATCTACATAATAAGTAGAAAACTTTACCAAAGAATCGACCCAATATAGTTAATATTTTTTTTTGGATGGAAAAATTATCTTATAATAAATCTCGCTCTTGGGCGGAGCAGGAAATAGTGTCAGACTTTTACTGACTAAAAGCCATTCCTGTTTCTTTTTTGCCTTCGTCCCAGGGCCCCAGTAGGCTTCGACCCTGCTGGGCCCCTACGATTTGCTGACATCTCCTTGAGGCGAGCGTGGAACAGTACGCGCCGTCGACGACTTCCGTTCCGGACGGTTACTGGACGGTTGAACCGCGAGTCACCTATTGCTCGCCGTCCGGCCAGCGCCTACGGTGGTCGAATATAGGTCATGGTACCCATAAATACCTGTAATTTACTAACAAACATCCAAAGTCAAAGTTAAATTTATTTATTTGTCACACTATAATGTTATAGTACATGTTATAAAACACTAGCTTTGCCCACGTACTTAAAATATAGCCTATGTCACTCAGGAATAATAAAGCAGCTTTCTATCGGTGAAAAAAATTCTTATATTCACACATTGTACATAATTTTACAATTAATTAATAATTGGACAGCTGATGTACAAAGGCGAGCTTAATCCACAATTGAGTTTTCTTACAGCAAACCTTAATATATTTGTTAGAAATTTTATATAAAAGAATAACTCAAACAAATGCACAACAAAAACCTAACCTAACCTGAAAAAAAAAAACCGCAATCGATGCAATTTTTAAAACAAAAAAATTAAATTGATATAAACCAGTGCTTGACTGCGATCCCACCTGATGGTAAGCGGAGATGCAATCATTGATGGTCAGGCGCACTAATTTATTAAGAAAAAAATGAATATCACTTTATGATACTTATTCAGGCATAAGATACTGTGTCCGGAATATGTAGTGCCGTATCGATTCCCTTTAGATGCGGCAATTAATCGAGTTACAGCGTATCTGCACAGTCGAGTGCCTCAGCTTTGAATTATGTCTGTCTATGCTAGCCTGAATCATATCTTGAGCATCGTAATATTGAGTGTGGTAGTCCGGACATGAGTGATCGAGAACTGAGTGGGTTGTGTATGCACTTGAGGGTGTAGGAACCTTAAACTAGGTTTAGCGTTGCAATATGGCTTGTGTCAATCAGTTTTGTTGCATTGGACCAATTAAGATGAAGATGATTCAAAAGATAGAAGTGTGTGGAGTGGTAGAAGATATTTTTTTAAATTATTTATTATAATTAATACAAAAGAATAGAATTTTCTATGTTAAATAGCAACCAAAAACCACTAAGGTTTAAACCCGTGCTATCATGAATCCATTCTCAACATCGAAATTATATAAACGGATTTTTCATATATGTACGTTATTGTCGATAACAATTTATCAAAAAACTTTAGGTCTTTAAGTAAGTAAAAGAAAAACATTTTTAAATATTACTTAAGTGATATTGCTTAAGTTTGCATTTGACATTTTTGTGTGTAATATTTTTTTTTATTTCTGAGGGTAGACTATTAATAAGTCTCGGTACAATATACCCGGTAGTTCGTTCGCCATACGTATTGTTGGCGCGCTGAGTACGAAGCCTATTCTCAGAAATTGCCCGAGTGCATACAGGACGTTCGATTTTGTTTATAAGATGTTTGATTTTGTTTATAAGATGTTTATTGAAAAATTTTCTTTAAGTAACAAAAAAAATATTTGAGTATGAACTGGTAAGACATTACAGTGTTTAAAGAGGCCATTAATATTGTCGTAAAATTGTTTTCTTATTTTGGGAGATACTATTGTTTTATGCATCATTTGTTAATGGAAGGTGTTCAATATGAGGCTGATAGGAGTAAGTTGTTCAGGGCTTTGAAGTTGAAACAACAACAACGAACAATACAACAACAACAACACGTGTACACGTGTGTTTGTCGTATTAGAACAATATAGGTACATTCCACTAAATTTTAAGTAAGCCGACTTCAGATGATGCGAGAAAGTTGTTCGACTTTGAGGCCCTGATCCATTGATCTCATGTAATAATTGTATTAGGGTACGATGGGACTGACATACGCTGTGTGTTATAAAAGTCCCTACACTTTAAAAGAAATAAAAAGAAAAATATAGAAAACTTTGGCTGATTTGGAATTCGTGGAAAGACATTTTGATTTGAGGGATAAGACAAGACGAGACAACTATGAGTCTAAACTTACTGAGAGTGAAAGGTGAAGCTCTAAATGCGTGCGACAATACACGAATTCATTTGAACTCGGCTCGTGTTCCGCTCGTGCACGGCTCCCCTAGCGTGGACCCGCCTTAATGTCAGTGATGATAGCACATATTATTAAATACTTCTCGAATAAGTAATAATAATATTCCACAACTATCAAACAACGCCGTCAAGTCCCAAACTAAGCAGAGCTTGTGTTATGAGTACTAGACAACTGATAAACATACTTTTATATTTCTAAATACGTACATATATGGATAAATTACACCCAGACACAAAACAAATGATCATGCTCATCACACAAACATTTTTCCTGGGTGGAAATCGAACCCACGACCTCTGGCATAGCAGTCAGGGCCACTAACCACTAGACCAACAGGCCAGTAATCTACATTTAAAGTCGATCGAATTGATCTTTTTAAATGTAAACAAATGTCGATCAAAACTATTCTGTGAAAGTTTCATCTAACTGGTGATAGACAAACGGTTATATTCTGAATTAAAAAAAAGGTCTTATAAAAATTATCTGAAGAGTACGCGTATTCTTGTGCACCCAATCTCCTGAAAACGAATATAATATCTAATATCGTATCTCAACAAAAGCTAGTTACGACACAAACAACCACAAAGGGGGGTATTCTTAAAGCAATTTCCCAGCCGATACCGCTTAGCGCGTTTCGGTTTAATCTATTTTTAAGCTATAACTACGCGGTCAAAAGGAAGCCTTTACCCGGTAGTCGGGGAGAGTCGGGGGAAGTCGGGGGTACTCGGGGGTACTCGGGGTATTCCAAGTACCATCCACTTCAAAAGAAATCTCTCAAAGGGCGAAACTGGAAATAATATGAATTTTCTTGTGAAAAAAAAAGCAGTTTGTTGTACAAACGCTAAGTAAGTTATTAAAGTTTTTAGATTGTTGGTTATAATTATTATTGTTGTGTAGCAAAACTATTTGGACCTTTGCAATTTGTTTTCAGCGCAAGTTTTTAAAGAAAATTATAGTATAGTGGTTATTTTAATCGATCGCGGGTTTGGCCTGGTTGAGACTTGTACGTACCAGGGACTTAAGGAAGATAGCCTATACTCAGGAATGCGAGAAATAAGGCTACATATCAAGACGATGATAAACCATATTTAATTATGTTTACGTGCTAATTAAAATTGGTCAAAATTACTTTATTTAAAGCTTTTTGCCAATCATTCTACACGGGCGGTCTGTGGGTTCATTATACGCGGTAGGCTCTAGATGCCTTGCGGATCCAATATAATAATAGTTTCAAGGTTTGGGGCTGCCTAGATACTGCAGTGCATCGGGCATGTTCGCTTTAGCGCGTATGGATGATTTCAGCGCTATAGTGAGAAAGAAGGGCACCTCGTTGCTAAGATCAGATCCAGGACCAGCTCTAATGGCATTTTTCGAACCTTAGCCGATAAATATGATGTGCCAATGATCAAGCACTGGTTGCAATTGTCAGTGCCCATGTAGTCTTAAATAAAATTATTATTCTCTTTATTCTTCTTATTTACATATAATTTACATTTTTAAATATTTCTTAAAAAAATAATTTACAAAAAACATTTAAAAATATAAAAAATAGTAGTCCTCTGGTAACGGGAGCAGGGTCCAAGTTACCGGTGGCTAGGGCTCCAGAGACAGGAACCTCCTCACAATGCGAGCCGTATCTAGGAGTACTGCCTTCTGTATCAGGCCCTTGATCCAGCCGCGCAACGACAGCTTCGACAGATGGTCGTCGAAGCTTTTGGCTATAAGGCCATTGGCGGTCACGACAATCGGAACAATGACAGCCGAGCCCACATCCCACATGTCGACAACCTCGTGTGCTAAGTCGAGATATTTGATTTGTTTCTCTTTCTCAGCTTTCACGAGATTCTTGTCATGTGGGATGGTGACATCGACTATCATTGCGCGGCGCGCTAATAGGTCTATCACCACTATATCCGGCTTATTGGCTACAATAGTCCTGTCAGTGATGATAGACCGATCCCAGTACAACGTGACATGGTCATTTTCGAGAACTGGGTCGGGCACATACTTGTAATACGGTACCTCAGAATCCACTAGGTTGTATTTCAAAGCAAGTTGCTGGTGAATAATCCTGGCTACTTGGTTATGTCTGTGCAAATACTCGCCGTTAGCCAAACGAGAACAACCAGAGATAATATGTCTGATAGACTCACCCGGACGGTGGCATGCCCGACACATGTCAACCGTCCCGTCCTTCATTATATATCTCCGGTAGTTGTTCGTTAAGATAACTTCATCCATAATCGCACAGACAAAACCTTCAGTTTCTCCGAAGAGGTCGCTGAAAAGTAGCCAGGCCACGGACGCCAAGAAATCTACATCAGGCTCATGAAGAGCCCGGTAAAAGCGCCCGTGGAGCTCCTTGCCTTTCCATATTTCCTTGCGGTCATCAGTAGTCAGTACTACAGGTTTGCGCCAGTCCTCTTTAGCCATGGATAACGGGGTGAGTCCCTTGTCCACTGCGACCACATCTCGGTGCATACCTACATCGGTTTTAAGAAAATATTCTCTGAGGCTGCACACCTCGCGGTTGTGCAGAGTCTTTGCGTTCAAAAAGCCTCGACCTCCACACTTTCGCGAGATGTACAGTCTCATCACCGATGATCGTGGGTGATGCATCCGATTTGCGGTCAGCAATGTACGGACCCGCCTATCCAGAGCGTCTAGTTCGGTTTGAGTCCATTTGAGTATGCCAAAAGAGTACTTAAAACTGGCGTGACCCAACCGTTGAAGGCGCGCACATTATTTCCGCCTGAGAGAAGGCTGTTTAATACCTTCTTCAGGCGGCCAAAGAAGCGCTCCTTCAACGATTGCTTCATGTCAGCAACGTTAATGCCTAACGCTTCCGACATACCCAAATACTTATAGGTTTCGGTCGAGGAGAGGGATCTAAGGTATATGGAATCTGAGAGTTGAATCCCCTCAGATTCCATAATCTTCCCTCGCTTTACATGCATGACTGCACATTTATCCACACCAAATTCCATCCTGATGGCACTACTAAAAGTTTCAGTTACCTTCAGTAGTTCCATCAGTGGTAACTTGTTGGGGGCAATGAGTTTCAGATCATCCATGTAAAGAAGGTGAGATATGGCCTGACCACCTCTTCTCAACCGATAGCCCAGTCCTGAATCCTCCAGCAATGTGCTAAGAGGATTCAGAGCTAAGCAAAACCAAAGCGGACTCAGACTGTCGCCCTGAAATATTCCCCGTTTAATCCTAATAGGCTCATCATTACCCTGGATCGGTCGACATCCTGGATAGCGAAGGACTGTCTTCCATTGCCTCATACATGACTCAAGGAAGGTGCGTAAAGTTGCATCTATTTTATACAACTCCAACACCCTCATGAGCCATGTATGTGGAACAGAGTCATAGGCCTTCTTGTAATCTATCCAACACGTCGACAGATCCTTGCGGGATCGACGAGCCTGTTGGCTTATGGCCATGTCTATGAGGAGTAGCTCCTTGGTACCCCGGGACCCATTCCTACATCCATTCTGAGAGGCTGACATAATCAAGTTATTTTCTATGTGTTGATTAATTTTTGCTCTCAGAATGGATGTAAAAAGTTTATAGACCGTCGACAAACATGTTATTGGTCTATAATTCTTGGGTTCCGCGGGGTTACCTGTCTTATGGAGCAGGTGGGTTACGCCAGTTGTTAGATACTCTGGTAGCGACCCAGACTCTAAGGCTGACTGGAATTGTGATGCCAGGGGCGCGTGTGAGTTGCTATACCATTTCAGCCAGAAATTTTGCAGTCCGTCCGGTCCCGGTGATTTCCAGTTCGGTAACGGACGAACTGCTTTGGCTATGTCCGCTGGAGTAATAGTGACTTTTGCCATTTCTGGTATAGCTTCACACACGCGCTCGACGTCACGCATCCAGCCACCCTCAGTGTGACTGACAGGTACCGACCAAATGTTTCGCCAGAATGTAATGGTAGCAAAATCATCTGGGCGGCTCCCGTCAATCACATTATGTTCAGGTCGCTCCCAAGCTCTATACACCCACCTCTCATCGCTCTGGAACATGCGATTCTGCGAGTACCGATCAACCCGCCGCTTATACCGCCTAATGCGGCTCGCCCATGCACAAACCTTCTGCTTCAGGAAGTCGATGCGCTCTGTGACACGAGACATGTATTCTTGAGGGCTAATACCAGTCCCCAGAAACGCCCGCCTCACAAAGCGCATCACTCGTGGTCGCGTATTACCCTCCCTGAAGCAGTGTAGTTTGCCGATGAGTACCCTGGCCTCATCGATACGCCTCTCGATCCTGCATTGCCAGGCTGGTACAGCAGGCTTTGGTCGAATAGTTTCATCTATATTAGATAACTTGATGTTTGCTAAACGACATGCCGCAACAGCCCCACAATACAAAATTGAGTGCGTATCAACAAGGTTCTCGCTACTCTCAAAGATGTTTTTAAGCAGCGAGTCCAAAGCACACACCATCGCCCTATTTTTTTTGCGCATGGGTAACCGTGGCAAACGGGGTCTAAGTTCAATCGGAGTCGATCTGTACTCGTGAAGCGCATCCGCCAGAGCACTCCTCAGTTCATCGTTGCACTGGCTACTTACTGTGACAACCCTATCATCTGCATCATCATTATTAGGACTGGACCGCGGCGAGATTGCGTTAGTAGTCGGCGTTGCCGCGGTCTGTGTTTGTGTAGATGTCAAGACGATTTGGTTGCTCAGTATCTCTGAGCGCAGCCGATCAAGTGCAGCGTCGTCCAACCTGTGATTGCGTTAGATAACCCGCACCTGATCCGACAATCGTTGGGCCGAGACGTTGACGGTTGGTTCCAGTTCCTGAAAAAGAGACAGCATCCTATCGCGAAATTATTATTATTATTATGGATCTATTTAAGAATGATCTATTTGATTTTTTTTTTCAATCACCTGTCAACACCGGGACTGACAGTTGGTGAACACTTTTAATACGGTGAAGAACTTGAAAAAATGTGTCATCTAGGGACCCGCACTGAGACTACAAGGTGGATCACAGTTCACTTCCCCTTGAAGAAGGGAGTTTAGCAAGACAGAAAGAAAAGAAAGAAAGACAGTTTATTTGCGTCAAACATGGCGCATAGTTAAAAAAAAATCTATATATTAGGAAGATTTAGTCGCCGAGATTTTGACCCCGACTACCAGCCACGGTAGATGCGGGCTTGCGGACGTCGAGTAATAGATAGCTTGCCGTCCGGTAATTGATCGGACCGAGCCCAGTCGTCAACAGCGCGTATTGATCTACGCGCTCCTCAAGGAGATGTCAGCAAACCGTAGGTTTTCTTTGTTTCGCTGTGTGGTAGTTGTGGAATATATTATATTATTCTTCTTCTTCTTCTTTTTGATTCGATGGTAAACTCGTCAAACTTTTTGGGCCCAATAGATGGCTACATTGATAGCAGCATCGGTAGCACTCATCAAATCCTCCAAAGTGCAGGTATACGGACACTTGGGGCATTCCAACATGTGGCTCATGTTTTGAACTGGAGCTCCCCACTTACATTGAGTATTCGATGGGTTTATAGAACCCTATTTTGCCAAGTTGAGTTTGCAGCGGCCTACCTGGGTTCACAACCGATTTAGTGCCTTCCATACCGGCCACTGCAAATCGCGTCCAGGCGGGAGTTGCTCTTGCGGTCTCATAAAGTTTTATTATATTATATTATTATTATATAATAGTATGTACTTAAAATCACTAAATAAACAAACCAAAGAAATACGAGTAGATAAGCAGTGGAATTATTATAGGCCAATCATGCATGCATACATCTTCTCAAACACAATTTCATCTCCCGCAAGAACCTTAAGCTTCCATTCCAAACTACATAATATTTCTAGCATAATATAACACTATGATTGGCAAAGTTGGCAACACTGAGAGACAGTTGATATTAATATAGTGCCAATAATCCAAGCCTGAGATAGTTTATGCTAGTTTAAAGTAGGCTAAATAATAGTTAGAAATAATTATTAGGCGTGTAGCTATGAAATTTGTGATGTGGTGGATTAGGGTTGATAATTTGAGGGTTAAAAATAACTTTGTAAAAGCTATTTTGAAAGTTATAAGAGGAATTTGTAGAGGGTGAAGGATAATGGTTTTAAGGGTTTGTTGCTCAATAACTTATTCTTACCGTGTGTAACTTCGTCTTGTTAGTTAATTACTAAGGAGTTGAATTCTTTGACGAAGTTTGTGTTTGCCTGAGGGTTAAGGCTGCTTCAGGGCAAGCGTAATACATTGCCATCAATAACATCCTTCCGGCCATAGTAGGCGCGAGCTTGCGGACCCATTGCTCGTGGCAATGGGTAGCTCGCCGTTCGATCGTTCGACAACCGTCCGGACCGAACCCAAGTCGTCGACTGCGCGTACTGTTTCACGCGCGCCTCAAGGAGATGTCAGCAACTGTAGGGGCCCAGCAGGGTCGAAGCCTACTGAGGCCTAGGGTCTGCTTCTGAAAGAAAGACTCGGGACTGCAATGAAAGGCAACGAAGGAACAAGAGTGGGTTTTTAGTTAGTCAGTAAAAGTCTGACGTGCCCTCTTGCTCCGCCCAAGAGCGTGGGATGTCATTGGATGATATTCTAAACTAAAAAAAAAAGTTGTAACCCTAAAAATCATAGCAGGGTTGAAGCCTACTGGGACAACGTGTACTGTGAAAGAGAAACCCGGGTCCCTGGGACGAAGGCAAAGAGGAAACAGGAGAAGACTTTTAGTCAGTAAAAGTCTGACACAATATCCAGCTCCACCTAAGAGCGGGATTTGTCATAAGATAATTTTCCCACCGAAAAAAAAAGATTACTATATAGTTTTAAAACAAATTAGGCAGTTAACTGTTTAATAAATTTTCTAAAGCCTAGTTTCTGGAGCAAAATTGATCACTAAATTATTAATGTCACCATTTTGTCAGGCGTTCGTTAGCTGTTGCAATTTATTGAATGAATTTTCAACATCACGTCACTAGACATGTGCTTAATTAGTAACTCGTCAATTATTTATATCCAGGAACCGGTGGTATATTTATATAGCATAGCATAGTCGGCCTTATAATGTTCCTACTGTTGGGACTCAGGCCTCCTCTCTAGGGGAGGGAATGGGCCGTAATCCACCACGCAGGCCCGGTGTGGGTTGGTGGATGTCACATGTCTTCGAATTTTTGGTTCTAGGACATGCCGGTTTCCTTACGATGTTTTCCTTCACCCTTTTTGAGAGCAGTGGTGATGTAATAAATTACATAAATTAATGTGCCTGGCTGGGTTTGAACCCGCAACATACAACTCGTAAGTCGGGGCCGTTACCACTCGGCCACCACTGCTCTCTCCACTCCACTCCACTCTCCTCTCTATATCTATATAACAGCACATGAAATAGATTCTTGTTACTTATTTTATAATAAACTAGCTGTTGCCCGCGACTTCGTCTGCGTTAAGTTCGTAAAACTGTACAATCACTCTGTGCTTGCAATTCATTCCGAAAGCATCGCAATAATTTATTGTACTTTAACATAAAACGGTTAAAGGTAAAAATATCCGAATTGAGAACCTCCTCCTTTTTTAGAAGTCGGTTAAAAACACAAATTACCTTCAGGAAACATGTTATGTACTCGTCCAGATCCAGATGTATGAACGTCAATGAATAGAAAGAGTATGGGTCGTAGCAGTTGGCATTTTTGCCTACCCCAAGGGAAAAGTCATTAGTTTATGTATGTTTCTGGTTTATGTTCTGGTAAAACAACATTGTATGATTTTAACCCCTCGCCACAGTGAGCACGCCACAATCAAATTGCAGCGGTAATGCCTGTCTTTGAGAAGTGTCTACAGAGGCGTCACGGCATCCTCTTTTTGTGCAGGACTCACCGGTTGTGGGTGTTTCGGAAGGTATCTGTGTCGAATTCAGCGGGAAGAAACACTCGGGTCTCACCATTGTGCGAATCACCCGGAGAATACGATGGAGCATACGGTGGAAGTCAGTACCGCTTGGTCGGAGAGCCGGCGCCGCCTTGTCCTTATGGGGGCGATTGGTGGAGAAAATGACAACCAGTAGCCTCCTTCAGTGACGCACTACGATCAAAGAAGGTGGCTGAAACTATGAGGGATAGGACATCCTGACTCCTCAGCGGTCGCTGCAAGGGACGCTCCGGGTGTTGGAAGCCGCAAGGCAATTCCCAGCCATTGCAAACACGGGATTGCGGTGGTGCTGTCCGGCCGTCTGGTCAAAGCAGTCCTGAATCGACGGCGCGTAGTATTCTACGCGCGACTCAAAGAGATTTCAGCAAATGGATAGGGCCCTCTAGGGCCGATGTCTGCTAGGGCTGCAAGATTGATCGAAAGAGTTATTTCCCATAACAATTTTCGCCTCAATAACTTTTCACTGAAGAGTTTAAGCAGTTAGACAGCTTTGATAGAGGTAAACGAAGGAGCATAATCGGGACACCGACCTTCAGCTGGATAACGTGCACTGATAGTGAAAAGCCTTAAGTGAATCCCAAAACTACCATCATCATCCGGCAGGCATTAAGTCCGCCGCTGTACATTTGTGCATAAAGGATTAAATAAATAAATAAATCATCAACTATCTTCTTCCACAACAGTACTTATGAAGAATTTGCGAGAGCATGCTTGCATTGATTATTGCAGTTTGATCATTTTAAGCGTTTGAATTACTTGTTCATTTACCTAGGATATTTTGGTGTGTATTTAATTGATATCCCCGTATATAAGACAAATGATTTTTCCATAGTGGGAACTACCTAAGAGTCTCCAACTTATGAATGAACTACGGCGAAAACTTGTGCGCGTGTATCCCCGTTCAATCGAACTCGCATATTGATGGCCAAACCGAGAAATTACTGACACCGATTGCCTCTATGAGGACACGGCAGTTCACTCAAGATGGATAGACCTCCACCGCATGCTACACCGAGTCCTCCAGGCGATTCACAAAATGGTAATATCAGGGTACTTTCAACCGAACCCAGAACAGAAACCGTTCGAAACACCCACAACAGTCCTGAGCTTATCCATAAAACAATGAAATTACGGTTAACAAATGTAGCAGCCGATAAGTGTTATCCCTGAGACTGGCCTCCCTTAGAGGGTTGTTCCAGTGTTGGTCACCACTCATTGCAAAGAGTTAACGTCCAGATATCGACGTAAGGCAGCAAGGAATCTGAGATACATTATACGTTGTCGAACTGTGATCAGAAAAACACATTCGATCCCGTTTTATATGAAGCAGTGACTGTAAATAATAAAACACACCATTATTAATCCGCAAGGTGCCATCATGCCGGAGGACACAGTGGAGATGTGCCCTGCAAGGGCGGAGCACCGCCGTGTCCTCGTGGAGGTAATCGGCGTCAGTGACCTCTCGCGCCGGGCTCTGATCCAGAGCGAGGAGTAATGGCAGGCGTTCGCCTCCTTCTGCAAAGCCTTAATGCTAGCGAAGGCGGAGGCCGCACGCGTTAGGGAACGAACGGCCTCACGCCGAGCCGAGATTCCGACCCCGACTACCAATCACGGTAGACGCGGGCTTCCGGACGTCGAGCAGTAGGTAGCTAGCCGTCCTGTAGTTGACCGGATCGAGCCCAATCCTCAACAGCGCGTAGTGATAGACACAGGTGTAGTTTTAGTCAGTAAAAGATTCTGACACTATCTCCCGCCCCGCCCAAGAGCGGGGGATGTCATAAGATGATTTTCCCACCGGAAAAAGAAAGTCAGTAAAAGATTGACACGTCCTCCCGCTCCAACCAGAGCGGGAGAAGTCATTGGATGATTTCCACCCTTAAAAAAAGAAAAAAGGTGCCATCATCATCATTATTATTTCAGCCGAAAGACGTCCACTGCTGGACATAAACCTCCCCAAGTGTCGCTACAATGACCGGTCCTGTGAGCCTCTCATCCATCGGATTCCCGCGACCCTCACCAGGTCATCGGTCCACCTGGGGACCATCCAACGCAAGGTACCCTGTAACCCCTTCCGAAAATGTGGCCGTGTTATTTTAAAGTGAATAATTAAATACATATAGGTATTTACTTTTATCGTCTTTGGATGGTATCCCTTGAATAATCACGGTCAATTAGCTTGCTACAATAATGGGAAAAAAATAATAAAAATAAGCAGTAGGATTGTTAAAAATGCCTTCGTCTTACACCAGTTTAACCATAACTGTAAACGTGGGCGATGGCCATTCTTCTGCCACTTTTTTTTTTTTTTTATTGGCCGGGAAAATCATCCTAATGACATCCCCGCTCTTGGGCGGAGCGGGAGATAGTGTCAGACTCTTACTGACTAAAAACCCACTCCTGTTCCTTCGTTGCCTTCGTCCCAGGGCCCCGGGTTCCGCTTTCACACTACCCGTGGCCCCAGTAGGCTTCGACCCTGCTGGGCCCCTACGATTTGCTGACATCTCCTTGAGGCGCGCGTGGAACAATACGCGCCGTCGACGACTTGGGCTCGGTCCGGACGGTTACCGGACGGTCAGACGGCGAGCCACCCATTGCTCTCCGTCTGCAAGCCCGCGCCTACGGTGGCCGGAAATCGGGATCGGAATCCCGGCGGCGGTTGGAGCGTAAGGACCGTTGCCTCACGCGATCGGCCGCCTCCTTAGCTAGCATTACTGCTTCGCAGAAGGAGGCGACCGCCTGCCACTCCTCCTCGCTCTGGAGCATGGCCTGAACCAAGGCCCGACGCGAGAGATCACCGCCGCCGATTGCCCCCACGAGGACACGGCGTTGCTCTGCCCAGGCGGGGCACACCTCCACCGTGTGCTCCACCGTGTCCTCCGTTTCCGCACGAATCCGGTGCAGGAACCTCCCGAACTTACCGTGTCCGGTGAGGACCTGCGTCATGCGGAATGTGAGGACGCCGTGAGGTCTTTCCAACAACGTCTCAAAGAGGGGACTTACCGCCATAATTGTGGCGTGCCCAATTCTTCTGCCACTCAGAAAATTACGTAAAATACGTAATGCCATCTATCAAATTTAATATGAAGTTCAACCGTCATTGTCATCATTATTTCTACTTTGAGTCTTTAGATGGCGTTGCGAGTATCTGAATTGCTTATGGTGTCATATTTTACTTCTCGAAAACTTTGATTTCATACCGTTTGTCTTTCATATGCTTTGTTTCATTGCGATGAAACAAAGCCTAAGTAAGACAATTATCAAGTTCCAATTCCAACAATTTAAATGTATAAAAGTTATCTACATCGATTTCTAAAATTAATAATACGCACTTCACTAAAAATTTCTACAGATATATTATATACATAGATTTATAAAAAAAAAAATTGTAAGCATGCAAAAATATATAAAAAAATCTTATTCACGATGACAAAATAGAACAAAAATTTCTCCTAAGAGAGCCGTATGGGATTTGAACCACCTTCACATTACATGAAAGTCTAGTTACGAAACCACTGTGCTGCGGTCTTCGATGAATATACTATAAAATAGACGTTCTTAAATAAACGTCATAATTGACTGGTTGGCTCCCTAACGATGATAGCGTGATGATTTTCGTTTTAGAAGTTAAATTTGCAGCTAAATGGAATAATGTAACATTATAGTACGTGATTTTACTCGTCGCTTTGATTTTATTATGTGTTTTGATTAGTTTTTACAAAATATTTAGAAGATATCGAATAGAAATGTCAATTTTATTTTGAAAAAATGGTAAAAGTTATTTTAATACAAAAAAATAAGACAAAATAATGTCAAAATTTTTAACTGTAGCTGGGAATTGAACTCGCGGCAAATGTCGTTCAATACCTACATTTTGGATTATTGCTCACCCCACATAGCAAATAGCGTGATAGTTTATAGCCTATCAGTTGCCCTGACCTATAAGGATTGTGTATGCAAAATTTGAACAGGATCGGTTCAGTAGTTTTTGCGCCAACTAATACCATCACAAAAGAATTTTACTGTTTTATTATATGTATAGATTCGGTGATATCAGATATTGGTTTACGGCTATTTACACGATTGATTTTCAATATATTCTCCTAATAAAAAACATTGCAATACACCAAAACTAAAGATATAATATTACAGACAGTAGGCGCGAACCAATCATCCCATGAGACATCGAAACAAAAGAAAACGCCTTTCTAATAATTGTAGTGGCATAGAAACAACCATGTTCAATTCTTTCCTACTGTTTCGTCCTTTGGGGTTATAAAAGTCGTTGTGTTTTGTTTTAGATATCATTTTTCTGAGGCCTTACTACGAGGAGCTCTTAATGCGGTCCATTTAACGACAAACTAAACTGTTAAAGGGTTGGAGCTATATAGGGTATACAGATCCATCCCTCTTTCTCTCTTTATCTTGAGAAGTTATTGTAAGGCCCCTGCCCCCCTGGCCAAGTTACAACCGTTTCGTTTCGATTTTTTTTTCGTCGATTGCCTCGAGTAGGCCACGCCTCGGTCTAGTCATTATTTTTTTTGATATTTTCAAAGTACAGAATTTTAACTTCTACACATTTATTATAAGTATAGATAGTCTGTTGTCTTTATCAATCTCTTGTACCACGGCAGCAGACTCAATAACAACGCCTTTAAACCATAAAAATATCCGTTTATTATTTCAAACCTGCTACAGTCAAAAATAGAAAGATTGAAACTAAACTGTACATTGCACACCACGACAAATTTACTAGTCTCTAGAAAGTTCATATATTTGCGAGTGCTCATCTGCTATGTTTTTGAATGAAGTTTACCATAGAGCCCCGTTAAAACATGCCCCATATATGAGTAGGTGCAGGTCATAAATAAAACACGTGTATTTTCAGTGGCGATACTGTAAATCATAGGTGGACACGGTGCGATGCGTTGGCCATAGAACTGGCAAAGTAATAGAAGTGACATAGGAGCCACTCACGAATTCTTGAAAGCTGATTTTTTATTCGGCAGTATTCTCACCTGTGATTAAATTATGTTCGGGAGGTTTCTTCACCGGATTCGTGCGGAAGAAATGCCTGGTTGTTACCATTGTGTGAATCTCGTAGGGGCTATTGGCGGCTACAATCTCTCGCGCTGGGCCTTGGTACAGGGCATGGTCTGGAGCGAGGAGGAGTGGCAGATGGTCAAGCAGGCGACCATCTCTGAAGCAGTAATGCTAGCAAAGAAGGCGGCTGTACGTGCTAGGGAGCGGCTCTCACGCCCCAGCCGCTGGGATCTCGATCCTGATTTCCAGTCACCGTAAGCGCGGGCTTGCGGACGGCGAGCAATGAGTAGCTCGCCATCCAACCGTCCGGAACGAGCCCACGTCGTCAACGGCGCGTAGTGTTCCACGTGAGATGTTAGCCGTGTTAGTTAAAACCGTGGGGGCCCAGCAGGGTCGAAGCCTACTTGGGCCATAGGTTGTGCGAAGGAGAACCCCGGGTACCCTAAAACGTTGGCAAAGATGGAACAGGAGTGGGTTTTAATTAGTAAAAATCTGACACGCCCTCGCACTCCACTCAAGGGCGAGAGATGTCATTGGCCGATTTCCCACCTAAAAAGCGCGATATTGACAAGTCTACTAGTTACTATACTCTGTGATAAAACCTATCTACTGTAGCACTGTGTAATAGACTGTGTTTCTAATGCCTTTTGATTTATCGACTCGATAACTACGAGTGTATCTACATGTGCTTCGAAGTATGCATGTCGGTCTATCGGATTGCATGTGGGTGGACTCGAAATAATCACATATTCAAATGGGTTGCTTTTAGTGTTTCTAGTAGAACCATAAAGAATAAAATTATACCTATTTTGGCAGCTTATTGGTAACGATAGTTATTATATTTTCAAACATTTTTTAAAATTTAGTTGCATTTCTTCATAAACATATATGCTCACATACACCAGACATTTGGACAAGAAAGAACATGTCAGTTGTCCATATGAATATTTGTTCCTACTCGCAGTGCAGTGGCACATTGCTCGACAAACATAAATTTGAACTTCCACTTTAAAATTTTTGACATATTATTATTAGTTTTAATTTTCTTTTTTTTTTTTGTATGAGTCTTCAGTATTAGTATTATTATTTATTTACTTAATCTTTTTAATCTTTGATTCTGATATTATTTTTTACATGATTTTAATTATTATTTTTGACATTATTTTCATTATAGATATATTAATGTTTTTTTTTTTTGTATTATCGCTATTAATGTGTGCCTATAATTTATAAGTATGGTGTAAACTGTAAGTATAAGTTGGCAATAAATAAATATATAAATATACTTATCAGCGATACATTTGAACGGCATACTTAGTTGACACAGTTCCGTATATATATCTATGTATAACTTTATACATGCCACTAAACCCTTAAGGCGCCAGTCGTGAACATATTCCGAGTTCTCACGTAACAAAGTCTCTAGCAGCTACTTCGCGTGAACAGTTTAATTCTAACGGGTAAGCGACAAAACTTGGTAACTAACAAGTTTGATGTAACGAGTTACCTTCGAGCTAGTTACCGAGTTTTGCGAATGAATCTATGTTAGATTGATAGCCAAGCGTTTCAAGTAATCGGCGGCGGCGATCTCTCGTGCCGGGTCTTGGTACAGGTCATGGTCCGGAGCGAGGAGGAGTGGCAGGCGGTCGCCTCCTTCTGCGAAGCAGTAATGCTAGAAAAGGAGGCGGCTGATCGCGTGAGGCAACGGTCCTCACGCCCCAGCCGCCGCCGGGACTCCGATCCACCGGCCACCGTAGGGCTTGCGGACGGTGAGCAATGCGTTGCTCGCCGTCCGACCGTCCGATAACCGTCTGGACCAAGCCCAAGTTGTCGACAGCGCGTACTGTTCCACGCGTGCCTCAGGGAGGTGTCAGCAACTGTAGGGGCCCAGCAGGGTCAAAGCCTACTGGGGCCAAGGGTCTGATTCTGAAAGGAAGACTCGGCCTTGGTACGAAAGGCAACGAAGGAACAGGAGTGGGTTTTTAGACAGTAAAAGTCTGACACTATCTCCCGCCCCGCCCAGGAGTGGGGGATGTCATAAGATGATTTTCCCACCGAAAAAAAAAAGCTTTTCAAGTAGAATTTTTGAATGAAATTTAATTAGAGTTGCCGATTAATTTCAAATGGGATTGAGAATTTGAATTGATGCACTTGAGGCAATTGAGAGGCGAGCCAGGAGAATCATTGGCAATGATGCACTCGTTAAGTCCAGGCTTCAAAGTCTTGAGCATCGACGCCCAGTTGCAAGCCTGTCGGTTTACTACCGGTTGCATTTCGGGGAGTGTGCGTCGGAATTGCGTAACCTAATTCCGCCTAGCCCGTTCCATCATCGGACCACCAGGCGTATGACAATGCGCCAGCGGTACATGGTGGACATCCCACCTATACGCACAAAACAAATAGATAACTAATTATAAAGAAAAAAATAATGAACCTTTAATTTAAAGTTCTTTTAAACTTATAATTCTAAGTTAATCAAAGATATGTATTCCGTTTTAAAAGACGGCAATTTCATGAGTAAATATTATTTACGACAAAAAAAAAACCTATTTCTTACTTATTTTAAAAGAAGCATTAATGATGTCAAGTTCTAGACGTTACAATTAAAAAAGAAATAAGTATACAGGGTGTTTTGGTGCATCGTGTGCCAAATTGAAATGGTCGTCGGGAGGGATCATCTGCTATCCTTTCAGAAACCTAAAGACTTCTCATGCCCTATGGATTTTTTTTCATCGACTTTTTATTGTTTTGTGAAAATGAGACCCAAATTTTTCATTTAAATTTAAAAAATATAGGGCTTAGACTCCGAATTTTAATTTTATTTAGATGTATATTGTATTAGAATACTTTTAAATTTAAAATGAGTGACATTAGCTATCTTGAAAAAATTGGGTCTTATTTTCACAAAACAATAAAAAGTCTATGAAAAAGAAAACCACAGGGTATAAGAAGTTTTTAGAGGTCTGACAGGATAGCATGTCAGCGATGACCCGTCGACCATTTCAATTTGGCACACGATGCACCAAAACACCCTGTATAATTTACTGAAACAGTACTTTCGTATATATACATAAAAGGAGAAACTGACTGATTGACATATCAACGCATAGCAAAAACTACTAACACTTATACTCCATTCACTTCTGCATTAGACAAAAGAGGTTCATAGAAGCAGGTCTGCACAACATTTATTTTTCGAGATAAATCAAAACAATTTTAATAAATAATGATTTAAGTATAAAATTTAAAAATTACCTACTTAGATAAATTTGTTTATTGTTCAAAATACTTATATAGGTAAACGAAATGTTTTTTTAATAAACATAACTTTATTTCAAACAATTTTACATTTTTTTTTAATAAATCGCGTATCATCAAGTTTACTCTTTAAAAAACATATGAATGGTATACCATATAAGGCGAAAAGATATTTATTTAACATTCATACAAATAGAAATAACTAATATTATATAGTATAATGAAAAACGTTCCAGGTACTGACCAGCCCTCCTGCTTTAAGTTATTATCATGGACACTAGTGATATAAGTAAGAACTAAATAATTTATTTAATTAAAAGCCTCATATATTCAGTAATAGATATTTGAAATAAATTCATTTAGTAAGTAAGTATAATACTCTGTTGACGCTGACGTTGGCGCTTCTCCAACGTCTGCGCAGCGCCAACGTTAAGTAAACGTGACGTAAACGTCGCGTTTTTCTAGTGGTGAAGCGCCAATGTTGAGCAAACGCGACGTTAATTTTGCAAATTTCTTGCGTATACAGAGTTGTACGCAAGAAATTTTTCTAAATCATCATCAAGCATCTGCGACGTGAACGTCGCGTCTGCTCAAAGTTGGCCCTGCGTAGATTGGAGAAGCGCCAACGCTCGTAAAACGCCAGTGGGATAGCGGCCTAAGTTCATTATAATAAATTCAGCATCGATCTTAACAGCGATAAAGCACAGTAAAATTATATTGTATTTTTATTACAAAGTTTACCCTAAAGCAATATTTTTTAACTTCTGTCATATGCTATCGCGAATAGAGTATAGTAGCGTGAAAATTTGCGAAAAGCTTCCTTTTATGACATATGCAAACTATAAGAGAGGATGAAACGGGTTTCCAAACTTTGTATAGAGAAACCTACTATCAAGCGGACGAAGCCGCTGGTAGAAGCTAGACCAGGTTACAGGATATCCTAGTTACTTATATAATTTGACAGCGAATATGATTGATGTACATCAAGTAGGAACACAAGTAATCAAATTTTCAAACTAGACTAGTCATCATACGGTTAACGAAACATTGTTTACTAGCCATCAATTAATAGAACGCATACGAAATATAAACATAAAACATGTGGAACGACTCAAATCGGCGAGAAACCTTTTTGCTCAACAGTAGACTGGACAAAGACGTCCAAAAAATCGTTCAACCTTTCGACATTATGCTCACTCTGTTTTTTTCTTCTAATTACAAAATCAGTAAAAGTTACATCAGACCATGTGAAAAGAAGTATCAAATTTTGATGTTCATTATTGTTTCATTTTTCAATGTTTTGAGTATCTATGATATGTACAACAATCGAGCTAGTGATTTTGCTGAAAAGCTAAATAGTGCTAAAATAGCTGGTTGTAGCTTCTTTTACTTCGGTTACATACTGTTGGTCACTTGTAACATAGTTTATAGCCATAGTAACGTTTTTTTAGTATTAAAAATACAAGAAATTCAAAGAAGATTTGATATAAGCATTCAAAGTTACGTCATTTGGAGTTGGATTTCACTTTTGAGCATAATTTTAAATTTTGTTTTAATTTGTGTAATTTTCTATGTACTGCAAGAGTCAACTTATTTTATTGATGTAAGCATTGATTTGATGAATCTCACCGTAGATATGAAAATTGTTTACAATTTTCGAATCATGACATTGTTGACAAAATATCTAAAAGAATGGGTTAAAAGCGTGTCGCTGATAAATTATTATGATAATGATGAATATTGTAAAAAAATGTTTGATCTATATCAAGATATTTTGCAAGCATACAAGCTGCATAATAAAATTTTTCAAGTGTTGGTAAGTTTAAGTTTAGTTATTTTTGCTAAAATCTAATGGTCTATAGATTAATATGATATTTAGAAGAAAAAGGAGTTGTATCATGTTAATTGCTTTATCAGTGAGTAATAAAATTACTTATGATTTTATTAGGCATTCATTTTTATTCGCAGATATCATGGCGGGTAATCGATTCCTTCACTCGAGGCTTGTTGTTTTTGTTAGCATCGTTAATACAATTGCAAGATCCAGCAGCAACACAAGATGAAGTTAGTATTATTTTGCTATTGTTGTCGTATTTTGCATCGTATTGTATTGGTCATCTTCATCTTCATATATAAACATAAATTCTTCCAGATTGACACAAATACTTTATTCGTGGCTTTAGTTATTTTCGGATGGCTTATGAAGGACATTATTTTAATGGTTGTTACCAGCATGGAATGTGAGAAATTCCATATATCTGTGGAGGAAGCTGGATCAGCATGTATACAACTTGTAATGAATACAATCTGTCCAGGTAAGAAAAAAAAAATGCGTTTGAATTAGTTGCTGCAGTTTTAAGAGGCATAGTTCTGGATTTGAAATTTGAAAGAGACATTGCTAACGTCAAAAAGTTAAGTTTCTTTACTTTTTGACTATTCGTTTATTTAAATTATACATGACATTAGCTTTAGTATGCGAAAAACTTTAAACACGTGTCTTGTATTTTATGTAATGAATTTATACATATTCAAAATTCCATAACTATCATGAAAAATCATAAAGTTAAAAGCTTGTAATGTTACCTGGTTGTCAGCACAAATACATGGTCACCGGGTCATCTGGGTGACTGAGAGGAAGTTTTACTCCTACACCCAGCTGTGCGTTGTCGTTTAATGCTCGCTATGACCTGCCGTGAACTGTGTTGTACTTACTGTTGGTGGTGTTCAACTTGAGACCTTTTTAAATAATTTTAGAATAAAAAATATGACATGGTGTAAAAAATATTAGAATTGATTCAGTTACTGATACTGAACCAACTATATTCAGGTTTCGCAAATACTAAAAATAATGTTGTATATCTTTTTGATTGATATCCCTAGCTGTGATTCTTACTACTGGTACTCTCTTTTCAGAGAGTCACAAACGTCTTAGCAAGCGCGTGCTACAAGCAAATCGGAACTTTCATAAGATGACTGCATGTGGATTGTTTACTATAGATGCCTCGCTACCAATTCCTCTGACGGGACTTATGACTAAATACATTATTGTACTACTGCAGTTTGCTTTCCTTTAAAATTGCTATCTATAATAGTTAAAATATGTCATTCTTTAATATGCTTATTTAGCGCTAAATATAGTACTAACGATTTTAGTAATTTTATATTTTATCCAGTAATGATCGTCCTTTCTACACAGATGTAGTGAGAAGCAACGACAGTTTACAAATATCAAAAAAATGCTACTACTGGTTTGAGGGCCAAGTACTACAGTTTCTTTCGGTAGAATTAAAAAAAAAAAACAGAAATAATAGTAGCCATATGTAGTGTACATACTAGTGGATATGAACCATTTGTTCTTACATCATTATTTCCTAGCTGACTACCCTGAGAAGAAATACCGAAACAAACTCAGGGCCACAGTCTCTTTTAAAGACCATACAGTAAACATGTAAAGGTTAAATCACATGAGAACTATGCAGATTGGTCTGAGATATTTGAAGTATAAACCATACTGATTTGAGTGGACCTGTCTAGTCAGTGAAAGCTTTTGTCAGTATTCGTAAAGCTTAACTCAGGACTACTTAGGTGATCAACGACTTGATAAACAATACCAAGAAAAGGAAATTTGGGTAGGCCGCAGTAAATACTCAAATTGCCAGACATACGTTAAAATTACTGTAACGAAATGAAAAAAAAAAGCAACATAGATGGCTCACATTCACAACAATAAAAGGAAATATATAGTTTACAAAATGCTTACTTAGCAAAGTAAATACCTACTTACGTCAAAATTATTACAAATTGTAAAAAATAAACATCAATGTCAAATTGTAAAAAACTAAACATCAAGGTCAAATTATAATAGAAAATAATAAAAAGGACAATTTAAAATAAAAATAAAAAAGTGACAACAGTTGTAGTGCATACTGGAGCAGGTCAATCCCAAGTCTTTTCGTCCTCAACATAGTCCTTTACAGTGTAAAAAGTCAGCAAAGTTTTCGCTTTACAAATGTTTTCAATTTAATTATTAATTTATCGAAAACCAATACAATGCACTTCAATCAACGTTAACCATTACAAAAATTGACTATAGAATACAACGAGTAAAAAAATAGACAAAGTAACAGTAGCAAAATTTCTAGGAATACTAATAGACAGTCACATGGAAACCCCAAGCCGAAGAAGTATGTA
This sequence comes from Mythimna vitellina, assembly GCA_949316375.1. Taxonomy (NCBI): domain Eukaryota; kingdom Metazoa; phylum Arthropoda; class Insecta; order Lepidoptera; family Noctuidae; genus Mythimna; species Mythimna vitellina. The sequence continues at coordinate 4,990,163 of OX438703.1, read as the reverse complement.
AAAAATAAAGCAACTTTGCTTACGTGCTATTCAATTTAAATAAAAAAGTGAGTACAGCCACAATATTGTTAGCTTATCATGGATTGGTGGCATCGATACTGCTTTATGGAATCATATTCTGGGGAAATTCCAGCATGAGGGAGCAAGTATTCAAGGCCCAGAAACGTTGCATAAGGGTAATGTGTGGCTTAAAAATGACCGACAGTTGTGTTCCTATGTTTAAGTCTCTAAAATTGTTACCATTCCCAGCATTATATATTGTGGAAATAGCCATATTAGTGAGAACAAATAAGAATTACTTCATAACAGTATCAGAAACTCGAAAGGGCCCTGTTAGAAGCCAATATAGGAACCTATTACAAAATGGTAGCTACAAGACAGCTTTACTTAAGAAATGTGTAAAAAAAAGATCCAATCCCCAGTTGGGACGTCAGTTCAAGAAAAAACTGACAGCCTTATTACTTGACAAATGTTATTATTCAATTAGTGATTTTTGAAATGACACTACTATATAGATTTAGTTCTTGACATTATTAATTATTTTCCCCAAAATGTTCAATATAAATTCTGTTATTTTTCAATTACTTATTATTTCAAATGACGCTAGTATATATATTTAGTCTTTGACATTATGTATTTGATATTTTCTTATTATGATGACTATAAACTTCATTTTTATTCAATTCATTATTATTTTAAATGACGCTAATATTTAGATTTTTTTTTGACATTATGTATTTCTTTATTATGATCACTATAAATTCCATTTTCTTATTATTTTTTTTGTTTCGATTCGAAACTGAAATATTTGCATACCTAATTTAAGGTAGATTATATCAGGATCACAACTCTTTGCAAACACTTTATTTTATGTACCTACTGTCTAAGCAAATAAACAATAATTATTATTACTAAGGCTTGTTGTTGAATATGACTATGAAGTTTATTATAGAAGCGTACATTGGTATCTAAATGATCCCTCTATTTTTTTGAGCCTGATTCTGTTAAAAATGCATTTGTTACTTATACCAATGAACTATTTCAACAAACCCTTAAAAACAGAAATAAAGGTGAAACAGTGATCATAAATTATGTACCTAATTATATGGAGAGACGACATGATTAATATTCAACTTTGATACGATCAAATTTAAAATTTATTGACAAAATTAGTCACCAAAGAATGTGAAAATATTGTTCATTTGTACTCGAAGACGGTTAATATATCAAAGTTATAAGAATAAAAGTAGGAATTATGTGGAATTATTCGATTGCCCGAGTACATTTTTTATTCTATAAACTGGATAAAGACATTTTGAAAATCATTCAACCTTTTAACTTTATGCTCTCTGCATTTTTATCTTCTAAATATAAAATCAAGGATGGTTATGTCACTACGTGTGATAAAAAATATCACATTTTGGTTTTCTTCATCATAACATTTTTGAATGTGTTTAGTATCCATAGCATGGTAAAAGAAGTGAACAATGATTCTGAGGCAAAGTATCTTAATGGCACTGTATTTTCTTTTGTTTTTTTTTGCCTCGGCTACATATTGTTAGTCATTTGTAACATTGTCCATAGTCGTAGCAACGTTTGGCTTATTGTTAAGATTCAAGATATTCACAAGAGTATTGATATTAGTAAGAGTATTAAAAGTTATATTATCTGGAATTGGATCTCATTTGCGATTATAATATGTGTATATGTTTTGTTGAATACATTTTTTTATTTCAAAATGTCATCAATTTATTTTGTTGACATTAGCGGTGATTTATTAATTGTTGCCTTTGATATTAATTTATTGTATTGTCTTCGTCTTATGGCATTATTGACAAAATATCTGGAAAAATGGGTTAACAAAATACTGGTACTAAATAACGAAGATTGCCAAAACTTGTTTGAGCTGTATAAAAAAGTTTTAGAAGCTTATACACTGCACAATAGGATTTTCCAAATATTGGTGAGTTGTTTGGTGCTTACTGGCCACTTCTCATTTTCATGTATAGGGGCAGAGTAGTGTCTCTGGTAAGACTACACTACAAAGGCACTACTGGCTTTTTCTTGCGTTTCGTCATATTTTCGAACTATATATATAAATATAGTTTCCAACTGGAAACACAAGACAGCCAGTACAGAATAAAATTCAGTTAGGGAGCTTATCAAACAAACTGACTATTATAGTAAATCTGATTTATTTATTTTTTAGGACTATAATAGTTCAACGAACATCAAATCAGATTTACTAGCCTATCCATTTTTTTTATCTATAAATTTGTAGATTTAGGCCTTTTGGAGTATTGGGGCTTAAATTGAGTTGTGATCAAATACCACTTGAACAATAAAAGCGTCATGGTAAATCCAAAATGGCGCAATTCTGAAGACTACGGTTTTTTCCGATTTTTGTTTTCATCCGTAATCACATCGTTTTTTTTTGTAGATTTTATGCCGTACAGTTGACTCATTCACACGTGCTTTATGTTATTTGTTCTTATATTTATTAGAACTGCAGAAACCTGAATTATCACAACATGAGGTATGTGTCAATATTGTGTAAACGAGATATTTTTGTGATAGATAGTAATATTTTCAACGAAATTAAAATCATATTTTCAGCGTTACTTAAACACTATGTTTGTGATCTTAATAATAGTTTTATGGATAATGAAGGATTTATCATTAATAATTATAACCAGCTTACAATGTGACAAGTTTCGCTTACATATGGAGGAAGCTGAGTCCGCGTGTATACAGCGTGTGATGAATTTGAACTGTCCAAGTAAGAAACACATTGATTTTGCAAATAATTTCGGTTTCATAGCTTCTATAATAGTTTTTAAATAAATATTACGTACGTTGTTTATGTATGAGTTGTCTATGTTTAGATTTGTTTGACATACTCACTCAAACGTCTCGTTAGTGGCGTGTGTATTGGATCATTCGGCTCCCTTTAAAATAGTTGAGCTGCGTGATGCTAATATACGCGTCATGTCACAGTTTTATGAGTGAGGCTTACACATCTAGGCGATGGTAAGACCACTGCGTAGCCACACAATCAGCATTCAGTTCCGTGATTAATGTATACATAAGTAACAATGTATTGTGGTCTGATTATTACCACATGATGGTTGTTCCAGAAATAAATCACTTTTATAGATGCATAAAAAAATAAATAGGCGTTAAAATACAAAATCAGAAAGTGAAGACATGGGAAAATTACTTCTTAAAAATAATATTATTTAAATGTCTTCCCTTCGCGGCTCGAGCATTAGTCAGTTTTATAAGGTCTCTGTTCGCTACCTGCAAACGTTACGCAGCAAAGCGCGAGTTACTGTACAACGTTAAAAAGGGTCAGTACATTGTTTTTAAGGCAGAGTACAAATACTATCTTGGCATGCCCTCTTTACTACTTAATGGCGTTTCTCTTGAGCGAGCGGAACAATTTAAATACCTTGGCCATTTGGTTACTTTTGAGGTATGCGGAACAGAGGGTAAAGCCCCGCAAACCTCCGTTAAAAAGGGAGGATCATCCGATCAGACGAGTGTTATAGACATAACACCCGTCGCCCGGATCAAACGATCTGGGTAATAGCCCAAGAGATGATTTAGGGCTTTTGTATATGTTCAATAGCGCAAAGAACTCTAATTTCGCGATACACGCGATTTCGTAGTTTATTTCATATGTAACGCCATAGATGTCGTTACAGTCACATCCAAGGGTGCAAATATGATTCGCCAACAAGTTTGTACATTGGAATGTCGACTTATAAGTGCTTGTAACATTTAGCTTGAAGGTGATAGTATATTACATCATTACGGAGTTCGTGGACGAGCTGCTGATCTTGTTTTTTCTTATTTATCTTACAGGCAGCAAAAAGTAATCATTAATGGGGTGACGTCCTCGGGGTCTTTGGTGATGATGGGCGTGCCTCAGGGTTCAATTCTTGGCCCTTTCCTTTTTCTAGTTTATATTAATGACCTTCCTTACATGATAGCTAATTTATCCAATATAATTATATTTGCCGATGACACTTCCCTTATTTTTAAAGTAGATAGGAAAGATGCGGATGTCTTGCATGTCAACGAAAGTCTGGCTGTTCTTTCGAAATGGTTCACTGCTAATAATCTCTTATTAAATGCGATTTAAACTAAATGTATAAAGTTCTGATTACCGAATGTCCCTCAAGTTGGCGTCAATCTAATTCTTGACGACAACAAACTTGATGTTATTACGGAAACTGTATTCTTAGCTTTAACTATCGATTTTAAACTTCAGTGGGGTGCTCATATTCGAACTCTTTCAGGTAGACTAAGCTCAGCCGCATATGCAGTAAGAAAAATAAGGCAACTAATAGATGTAGCCACAGCTAGGTTAGTTTACTATGCTTATTTCCACAGTTTTTTGTCTTATGGCATTTTACTGTAGCGATCTGCAGCTGATGTACACTCAATTTTCATATTACAAAAGAGAGCATTCCGAGCTATTTATAAAATAGGTCCTCGCGAGTCCCTCAGAAATAAATTCAAAGAAATCGATATACTGACTCTGCCTTCTCTTTATATCTTAGAAAGTATTATGTATGTTCGTAAAAACCTAGTATTCTTCAAAATTACAAGCGATTTTCATAACATAAATACGCGTAGTAAACATGAAATTTTATTACCCAAATGGAGATTAGCTAAGACCAGCAAGTCATTTTTAGTAAACAGCATACGCTTTTATAACAAGCTGCCAAAGGTGGTGACTAAACTTAGCGAGGGAAAGTTCAAAACCCATATCAAGCGTGTCCTAACTAAAAAAGCGTATTACAGTGTTGAAGACTATGTCGAAAGCATGCTTGTTTGGCAATGACTGCACATGTGGCCCCCTGGTAACTTAGAATATTGTGTAAATGTGTCTATTAACTGCTCCACATTTGTTGTAACATATACTTTTTTTTCTTTCTAACACATTGCTTTTGCAATGTTTTTTTATAATAACAGACCCAAACCACCATTAAATCGTTAGTAATTTATTTTGTTAACGTATCATTTATTAATAATTGTAAGTATTTATTTTTCGTGTTTTTATTTATATAGCCTCTTTTTTATAATGTGAATGTGAGAACACTGTAGACTCTGCGAATTCTTAGGTTACTTTTTATTATGATTATTTTTATTGTACTTTTTAGTACAATATTAACCAGTCTACACTGTCCTTACATAATATCTACTAATACTGTAATATGGAAATATTTTACGACCAACAATTTTTTTTTAAAAGAGTGACCATGGAGTTTCTTGCCGGTTCTTCTCCATAGGAAACGATCAATTTGGAACCGTGCACTAGCTTTTGACGTTTTATAAGTGTCCATGTAGGCCTATGTGAAATAAAAAACTTTTAACTTTGAATTGTATTATATGATGTTAGTGGTGGTATTCGGAGGCATCATATGAAGTCATTCGTGTTCAATTTAATAATGCGTTCAGAAAACTGATGGTGCTGCCGTGGCGTTGCAGTGCATCAGGAATGTTTGTGGCTGCACATGTAGACTGTTTTTATGCTACAATACGCAAGCCGGCGATATCACTGTTAGCATGAGTCATGGCGGCCCTCAACAGGGTTTTGAGGATGATAGCTGACAGAATGGACTGTCCATACATTGTTTATTATTGTAGTTTACTCTTGTGCCGTGCTATAGTTTTATTTACTAATACTATATTACTCTCTAATAAAAGAATTAAAAAAGTATCGGGAATGGATGATTTGTTTATGGTTCCAAATTCAAATTTTTGTTTTTTTGTAGTTGTTAGATTGGCACAACTGTTTTCCATTTTGGCGCGGAGTTTGAGTTGCATCTGTTATTTATATTAAATACAGTGCTGGTTTTAGTAATATCATATATAGTGTGTATTGCGAATTTCATAATGGACAAAAATATCGAACAAAGAGTTTGTCTTAAATTTTGCATCGCCAATGGAATTTCGTGTTCGAAGTCACTGAAAATGTTACAGAAGGCTTACGGTGAATCGACTTTATCAAAAACTCTTGCTTATGAGTGGTTCAAAGCGTTCAAAGGCGGTCGAGATATGATGGAAGATTTACCTCGCTCTGGTAGGCCGTCAACGTCTGCAACTGAAGTTAACATGGCAAAAGTGAAGAAAATAGTGACTGAAAATCCCCATTCAACTCTGAGAGAGATAGCCGCCGAACTTTCTGTATCTCACGAGTCGATCCGTACCATTTTAACTAATCATTTGGGTATGAAACATGTTGCTGCTCGGCTAGTCCCAAAAGATCTGAATTTTCTCCAAAAACTCGATCGCATGAAAGTCGCTGAGGACATGCTAGAACGAGTCAGTTCAGACCCAACATTCATGAAACGCATTGTTACTGGTGACGAGACGTGGGTTTACGAGTTTGACATGCAAACTAGTCAACAAGCTTCGGAGTGGCGCCTTCCAACTGAACCGAAACCGAAAAAACCACGCCAAAGTCGATCAAAAGTCAAAGTCATGTTGACTGTTTTCTTTGACTATCGCGGTGTTGTGCACTCTGAATTCTTACCGGAAGGTCTAACGGTAAATAAAGAATATTATTTGAGCGTTATGCGGCGTTTAAGAGAGCGACTTCGACGAAAAAGGCCAGATTTGTGGAAAGAAAATTCTTGGATTTTGCACTACGACAATGCGCCTTCGCACAAGGCTATCATTGTGAACGAATTTTTGACCAAACACTCAACAAATACCATCCAGCAACCACCATATTCACCAGATATAGCTCCTGCTGACTTTTTTCTTTTCCCTAAACTCAAATTACCACTTCGTGGCACCCGTTTTCAATCGATAGAAGACATAAAGGAGAATTCGCGGCGAGAACTGAACTCAATTCTGGAAACAGCGTTTAAAAAATGTTTTGATGAATTGATTATTCGTTGGCGCAAGTGTATCGTTTTTAAAGGAGCATACTTTGAAGTTGATAAAATAAATTTGGATGAATAACAGACATTTTGTGTATTATTGATCTTTTCCCGGTACTTTCTTGACAGAGTAGTATAAAAATATTTTTACGCTAGTTTTTTTTTACTATAAGGTTATTGTTTTTCTCCGTGTTTTATAGCCATAAAACACATAGAAAAACAGAAGTCAATAATATGGGTATATAATTGTAAATATAAAAATAGCGATGAGGTGATAATGTCATTTCGATTTTACTATCTGGGACAGAAATAACTTTTCTGAGTTATGTTGCATATGCAATAAAGAATTTCTGTTTACAGAGAGTCACGAACGCCTTTGCAAGGGCGTCATACGAGTCAATAGAACGTTGACTAACATGACCGTGTGCGGCTTGTTCACTATGGATGCCTCCCTCCCGTTACCTTTGGCTGGTCTTATGACTAACTACATAATAGTACTGCTACAGTTTTCGTTTCATTAAAACAATGTTTGTATAGAAATTTTCTGTTCACAACACTATTAAAATGTTTTAAATAAAAATGCTTTTTTATTTTCAATAAATATCGACAATTATTTTTTCGTTTCTAAAATTAAATACACTGTGATAGTGGAGAGATTGATATATATAATATAAAACTTTTTATACTTTTATTCAAGATTCAATATTAGTACATCGCGTTACAATGGTTATGTCCGAACTGAAAAAACTAGACATTTTTTTGTTCTACTTAATTGTCACACCTATTCTAGAATAATAAAATCCTTAAAAGTATATTTTACATGCCAGTTCGTTAACCTAACTCATGCGATCTCCTTTCGATATCACAATATCTAATCATTGTGACACCCTATTAATTTTAATTTCCTAATGTAAGTTGTATTTTTGGTGTACAATAAAGAATATCTATCTATCTATCTAATCTTGCAATCTAAACATATAATAAAACAGTAAAGTTACTTTCCGACGGTATTAATGGGCACAAAAACTACTGAACCAATCCTGTTCATTTTGCATATATAATCCTTATACGTCAGGGCAACATATAGGCTATAAATTATCACAATAAATTATTCCATGATGGATTGGAGGAATTGTACCCTAAGCGCCTAGAAGAAAGTTAGAAGGTAGTGTCTTGGGACTACACCAATTGCCAAACTCAGAGACGCTACTCAAAAACCAATCACACATTAGTGTTTAACGTTGATCAGTCTCGATTATCTCGATGCCTCAGAGATCCGTCACAAATTGTGCAGAGTACAACACACGAAATGTCACTCTCTGGAATTCCGCCAAAAAACAAGCAAATACTGGTACCATATCACAGAAAGATGCTTATTGAGTAGTACGTGGGGGTTACCAGTACTTTAAGTAGTCTTTGTTCTCTGGACCATAGCCTACTGTTTAGAACGAGTAGGCGAGTAGGTACCTAATTCAAAGATTATAAAAATTGTGGATTATTTAGCATTTCAAGAAAAACCCATAAAGACATATTTTACAAGAACGAAATTGGGTCTCGCTTTCAAAATGTTGACCTAAACAGCAAGTATAATATAATAATATTATATTCCACAACTTTCACACATCGCTATATAGTCTTAAACGAAACAGAGCTTGTGGTATGAGTACTTGATAACTGATAAACTTACTTATATATTTTTAAATATATACCTACAAATTATAATTAATTAATTATTTAGCTTGACCGTCTTCTAAATTACTGCATTCTATTCGTTTACAATCTACGTAAATATGATCATGTTCCAGCGCATCGGTCGCTTCTAAAGTGGTACCCATACGTCAGCGCAGAGAGCAAAGGGCGCTCACTACCTTGTTTTAATTTCTTGATTCACCTAATTCCCCTAGTTATTTAGCCCCTCACTTTCAATACATTTGCGCCAACCAAAATAGAAATCTGCGCTCACCTCAAAACTTCAATATCCCACTCATCGTACTGACTTTCTACACTGTTCTTTGTTCAAGATATTTTTGTGTAGAATGCGCTCTCTCAGGAGATTAGGATAGCAACAAATCGATTATCATTCAAAACCAAAGTTCGCGAGCTAATTCGTAAGAAGTTGGCAGTAGTGTCATCACAGCGTTAATGTTTGCCAATGGTCGATTTGAAGCAATTGTTTGACTTTATTAGTGTAGATATATATGTAGATAGTTCATTAATTTGTGTATGTATCGTATAATTGTGTGATATTTATGGTTTATTAGTATATCTATTCTTGTACCTATTCGTCTTTTCTCTCTCTTTTATTGCATCTCTGCATCACCCTAAGGTTGACTGGTAGAAAATGCCTAAAGCTATATACTATATACTTTACGCACAAACTTACAGCGGCGGACTTAATCGCTGTAAGTTTGTGCGTAAAGTATTTAATAAATAAATATAAACAAATTACACCCAGACACATAATAAATGATCGTGCTCATCACACATACATTTGTCCCGGGTGGTAATCGAACCCACGGCTTCCAGCGTAGCCAGTCAGGGCCACTGACCACTAGACCAATAGGCCTGTCTGTCAAATATACCTAGTCTTGCATTAGATATTGTAACAAATAAAAAAAATTGTTCTCTAATGCATAAAACCACCATACCATGCATTATTTTAATATGTGTTGTAATATGTGTAAAAGGTTGACTGGTAGTGAATCCCTTGATGCATTAAGTCCGCCTATGTACCACTACTGTACATGAAGTTTAAATATATAAATGTGTCAGTTTAGTGCAGTGGTTGAGCAAAATTGGTTGTTGCACTGCATATCTCGGATTTGATTCCCGCGCAGAAAAAACTTGCATAGCTGAAATACAATAAAAAAAAAACTTTTTGGGTAATTTGACACAAAATTATATTGTAATATATATTAAAAGAAAACAAGAAAGAAAGAAAGAAAATAAATTTATTTGTTTCAGCACAAGGCACAAAAATAACATTAGATAACACTAAACACTAAAAAATAAAATAAAATAAAAATATATAAAAAAACAAACAGTAGCAAAAAAAATAAAAATATAGTTGCATGCCTCACGGCTGCACTAAAATAGGTCTAGTTCAGCATAAATGCCAGGCAACAACAATATTGGGCAACAATATTGTATACTAGTTACTGACTGTGTCTACTGACGTCTTTCGTTAGTGATTCTTTCCCGTGGGTTGTAGCGTGACGTTATAATTATAGCCTTTCTTGATAAATGGACAATCCAACGCCAAAAAACCTAATCAACTCTAACTAGTACTTGAAAGCCATTAGACTAGCGCGTTCAACTATAGAAACGAAACCTTCAGTTTAATAATACTAGCACAAATAAATTTTCAAGTTTGACATTTCATATCATTGATTAATGATATGTAATTCAAAAGAACCTCTGTACGAGTATGTATAAGATTAAAGGAAAAATTGTTTATTAGTCATCCAACAGCCGCAGTTATCACAACGTTACTAAAAATTATGTCTGCCGCTTCAAATCACTCAGTTAAACTGTTACTCAATAATAGACTTGACAAAGACATCCTTATGATATTTCAACCATTCAATTTTATACTTTCTGTGTTTTTCTCTTCTAAATACAAAATAAGAGATAATCATATCGCACTAAGTCAAAAGAAGCATCACATATTGCAGTTTTTCGTCGTTTCAGTAGTCAATTTGTTTTGTATTTGTTTTATGATGACTAATAAATTTAATTATTCGGGAACGACAGTTTCTAACGCATCACTTATAATTTTCTTGTGTATATTAATATTTTTTTGCCTTAACCATGTCTTATTAACTATATGTAACATCTACCATAGCCGCAGCAACATTTGTCTCATTTTAATGATTCAAATTATTCATAGGAGCATCGATATTAGTAAAAGTATCCAAAAGTATATTATTCTTAATTGCATTTCACTTTCAATAATAATTAGTCTATCAATATTTACGGCTATAATTTACTATTCACTAATAGATATATTCAACGTTGCTGACCTAGGCTTTTTAATAATGAACCTCGCATTTGATTTAAATTTAGTCTATAGTACACGTCTCTTGGCGTTGTTAAAAACATATCTTTATGAATGGATAAACAAAATACTGACGCTGCAAAATGAAGGCGACGAAGAATATTGTGATAACCTATTCAAGGTTTACCAAAATATTTTGGATACTTTCAAACTGTATACAAAATGTTTTCGAGAATTGGTAAGTTAGTACTTAGTTTCACTTTATACATAACTTTAGTAGTGGTCATGTATACAGTGATCATTATTAGCTTTCAATTTTTATAATAGGCTCATATTCAGATTGCGCACATATGATCACAGTTTTATCGTTGCTTTGTTGTGTTTTGTTTAATCTTACAATCCCCTTTTATCTAAAAGAATGTAGTAAGGTCTTTCAATGACAGGCATTCTGGATACTTAAGATCATTGGAGAAATTGATATTTTTGATGCCCTCGCATTCTACCAAGTTCTGTGTCAAGTCGTTTACGGTCCAAGTGCTGCGATTGGAAACGTTGCCGATGCCAGTTAGGTAAACTCAATCCTTTCTGTCTAATGCTAACCTGGTTCTATTCAAATTTTCCCACCCACCATCTAATTTTATTATTTACTTTCTTCTCTTCTATACATAACGATGATGTAACCTATACTATATGTATTTATGTAAATATATTTGTAAGGTTATAGTATTTTCTTTTAAATAAATATTAATTATTTTTTTATTTACTTTTATTTTTTATTTATATACATAATCATATTGTAATCTTTGTTTAATTTCTTAGCAGTACATCGTAAATTATCCCTTTATATATATTTTCTTCTACCTTCGGATGGGTCGTAAGAACTTAAAATATCTTACGATCCATCCAGTTTATCTTGTAGACATCATTATTACCGGATAAGACCGCCATTGTACCCATAGAATTAAGTTTGTGTAAATGTTGTGTTACTATTTTGGTATACAATAAAGTTTGTTTCCCATTTTTTACTAAGACGTCGCAGGATCATGTTAGAGTTCACAGTGGTTTATCGATTTCTTCACATAGTACTTAATTCTTCATCTTTAAATTATTTCTTTTTTCGCAGATATTATGGCGATTAATCGACACGTTTTTTTATACTTTGTTTATTGTGGAAGTGAATTTACTTGACTTTAAAAACTCAGCGGTGGCCAGAAATGAAGTAAGATTACTGTTTCTTTAAGGGCCTGCGCACACTTGAGACAAGGCTGTCTTAGACAGGAACGTCTACGACGTCGCAGAATTGTCTACGACAAGACTGTTTTGAGCCGTCTAGTGCTGCCAACAGTTACATTAACTTACCACTAGAGTCAACTTTTAAAACCACTAACAAAAAATTATTCCATACACAAAATCGCAAAATTTCCCACTAAAAAATGTGTTTTGTATGAAATAAAATAAGTAAGCTTATAGGTTACTAATTTCCTTTAATAATAAGTGACAAAAATTAACAATCAGTTGATCAAAATACCATTTGTATTTTAATTATTATAATAATATCTATATATATATATAAAAGAAAGTCGTGTTAGTTACACTATTTATAACTCAAGAACTGCTCAACCAATTTTGCTGAAAATTGGTGGGGAGGTAGTTCAGAACCGACGGACGGACATAGGATACATTTTATCGAGTAGGGTAGATTACTACTACTCTACCCTACTCTATGTAGGGTAGAGTAGGATAGAGTAGGGTAGAGTAGGGTAAGTAGGGTAGAGTAGGGTAGAGTAAGGTAGAGTAGGGTAGAGTAGGGTAGAGTAGGGTAGAGTAGGGTAGAGTTGGGTAGAGTAGGGTAAGAGTAGGGTAGAATAGGGTAGAGTAGGGTAGAGTAGTAGAATATAGACGGGAGCGAAGCCGCGGGCAAAAGCTAGTTATTAATAATTATATCATATATGTATTTATTAATAACCTCTGAAAGTACTGGTCTGATCAAGAATTATTTTTCTTTGATTTCACATTTTTGCACACATTGAAATATTTACAGGTTTTCCAATGGATTGTACGTGTTACTACAACTGTAATGATCATAAAGAATATGTCAATAATTATGATCACTTGTTGGCAATGTGAGAAGCTCTATATTTATGTGGAGGAAGCAGAGTCAGTGTGCATACAGCGTGCGATGGATACCAGTTTTTCCAGTAAGAATGATTTTTTCCATTGAATTTTTCTCCACTAAGATTCCTTTAATATTTCAGACTTTTATCATTACAGATTCTTTCAAACATCTCTGCAAGCGGGTGCTACAAATGAACCGCACCTTCACTAAGATGTCTGCATATGGTCTGTTTACTATAGACGCCTCTCTGCCGATACCGTTGACAGGACACCTGACTAGTTACATTATTGTATTGCTTCAATTTGCTTTTTTGTAAAGAAATTGTAATAGGTAACTGGAAAGTTGGACAAAGGATTGAATGATTTGGACAAAGATTGAAAGGGTGTGAAATAAAAATAGAAAAAAAAAATCCAAATACCCTTTTATGTACTTTAACATCCAACTTGTTTATATCTGATGGAATATTTCACTTATGTTATAATTGTAACTAAAAGTATATCTATATGTACAGAATTCGACAGAAAATTGTTAATTAATCGTCGAGCATCCAAGTTTATAAATCTCTATCTGTATCTATATTTGTATAGCATAGCATAGTCAGCCTTATAATGTTTCCATTGTTGGGACTCAGGCCTCCTCTCTACAAGAGGGAATGGACTGTAATCCAACACGCGGGCCCAGTTTGGGTTGGTGGATGTCACATTTCTTCGAATTTTTGGTTCTAGAACATGCCGGTTTCCTCACGATGTTTTCTTTCACCGTTTTGAGAGCAGTGGTGATGAAATAAATTACACGAAGTAATGCGCCTGGTAAACTCGTAAGTCGGAGCCGTTACCACTTGGCCATCACTGCTCTCAATCAATCTATACTTGTATACTCGCTTATAAAACTCGCATCTGTCAGTTTATTAGTTGACGACAAAAAATGTACGCCATCTAATGATAAGTAGAAGAACTAGAGTTGGCGCACTTTTGACAGAACCAAGAGTTTCCATTTGGCTACGAGGTTGAAGAGAACCCGCCAGAACTGCAGACGATGCACTGGAACTGTCCTACGTATTGATGTTTGTACCTAGCTAATAAGCGTGCACTGTAACGAATTGTATTGAGAAGTAAATTTATTCAATTCTTAGTCATTCTTATTTTTGCATGATACCCACGTAGACTCACCTAATGGCTGATCATAGCTTGAACCATCCTGACGCTCCGTCATTTAAAAAAAGAAAAACTGACCGACTGACATGATCAACGGACTGCCGAAACTGCTGGAACTAAGAGTATGACATTTTGGAAAAGGTTCCTTTTTATGACGTAGGCAAGCACTAAGAGAGGATTTTCAAAAGTTTACCTCCTAAGGGATGAAACAGAGTCCAAAGTTTGTATAGAGGAACCTTTTTTCACTCAAGCAAAGCCACTGGCAGAAGTTAGTCGTCAATAAATATCATGATGATTCGAGGTGTCCTTCAAACGGTCCAGTTAAGCAGTTGCTCAAAAATAAGTACAACAAAGATATTAAATGGATAATTCCACCTTCCAACATTATGCTGTGTATATTTTTGTCTTCCACATATAAAATACGAAAAAGAAAGAAAGAAAGTTATAATATATCACTGTTTATTCTTACTCCAGTGTTCAATATGTCTTGTATTTATCATTATGAATGAATGTGTTCAGATACCACTCTGCCGATACCTTTGAAAAGACTTTTGGCTTGTAATAATATAGTACTGTTTCGGTTTAAATTCATACTTACATATAATAAATCCGTGGAAGTTTTTAGTTGTGCGCGTATCACGTAAAATGTACGAAATCAATGTAACTTTTATACATTAAAATTGTGTGTGAATTGACTTAAGCTTTGTTTCATCGCAAACGGTTGAACTTATCGAAAAAAAATCCTACATTCAATGACTGTAAGGCCGCGTTCACACTATGTCGCAACGTTTAATTTATTGTTGAACGATTATAGTATCTAGCTGTTCCCATTATAACAACTGTTTGTTTTGCCACGTTAGATAGTCGCAACAACGGCACATGATTCACCGTCACGGTGTAGCATTTAAATATTTTTATCGTTTTACGACTGTTGGGCTAACCATTCTCACTGTCATGAAAATCTGTGGTCACCGCCAAAAAAATTGTAGATAACAGTTAATCGTATCATTCATGTGAACACCTCCATTAAAATATATATGCCACGACACTTAAAACTACACGATTTTCTGTCGAAACGACCAAGTGGGAACGCGGCCTTAGGTGGTACAAAGTTCGCTGGGTCAGTTATTGTAGAATAAAATGTAAGAAGTTGATATATACGAGTATTAATAGGTTCATAGTCCATGCTTTATTCATTATTAATTTAGTATGAATGTTATTATTTCGAAAATGACTCTAACTGTTTTGTTTATATGTTACTTCTTTGCGTCTCAATAGTTGAATGAATTTGTATGGAATCGGGCAAATGGCCTTGTCTTGGAAACATATTATTGCATAGATTTTGTCTCGAGAGTTTTATTACTGTAGGATAATTTTCGACTTTCACGCGAGCGTAGCCGCTAGTAGCCAGACTACCACAGGCAACAGTCCTTGCATGTATGCACGATTTGCGCATGGAGATGCGACGCCGGAGGGAAACTTCGATGCCGCGACAAATCGCGATATGGTGGATAGAGTTCCGGCGGGATCTCATGATGAAATGGCGATAGTGATTACCGCAGCCATAATTTATGCTGTTAAGTCTCCTCTTTGAGGACAGTCTGGAAATACGTCACAGCGTCCTGACTATCGGCATAAAACAGGTCATCATTGGACATGATAAGTTCTGGAGGTTTCTGCACCGGATGCGTGCAGAAACGCTCAGGTGTCACCATTGTGTGGACCGTCCTGAGGATATGGTGGAGCATTCGCTGAAGGTGTACCCCGCTTGGGGAGAGCACCGCCATGTCCTCGTGGTGTCGATCGGCGACCACAACCTCTCGCGCCCGGGCCCTTGTACAGGCCATGTTACAAAGCGAGGAGGAATGGTAGGCGGTCCCCTTCTTCTGCGAAGTAGTAATGCTAGCGAAGAAGGCGGCCGCAGGCGCGAGGGAACAGAATTCCTCACGCCACATCCACCGGGATCCCGACCCCGATTTTCAGCTACCGCAGGCTTGGGCTTGTGGACGGCGAGCAATGGGTAGCTTGCCGTCTGGTAACCGCCCGGGCCGAGCCGCAGTCGTAAAATTTGCGTAAGTTCCACGCGCGGAGGAGGAGATGTTATTAAAACCGTAGAGGCCGAAGCTTACTGGGGTCATGCGTCCGCTTTCTACTAAAAGGAAAACGCCGGGTCCCGGAACACGTAGCAAAATCGGAACATAGGAGTGGGTTTTAGTTAGTAAAAGTCTGACACACCCTCTTGCTTTGTTTTAGAGTTGGAAAAGTCATTTTAGGATTCCACGTCTAAAAAAAAACCTGCTGGCAGAAGATGTAAAATAAAATAAATATGTAAGTTATAGCTGGTTCAGTGTTCAATAAAAACTATTGTGGTATTTCTTTATTAAAATTAGACATCTTACATCGCATGATTAATGTTCATATTTGATGTAATCATGATTAATGTAATATGTAAATAGAATTAATAAAATTTCTACAAAAAACAAGGAATATTGTTATTACTCCTTTAACAGTCGAAGTTATTTTAACGTTATTAAACATCATGGGGGATAACTCTAAACGTCCAGTTAAACTGCCAATCAATAATGTACTGGATAAAGAAATCCAAATAATAATCAAACCCTTCAACATTTTGCTCACCGTGTTATTCTCTGCGAAATATAAAATAAAAAGAAACTGTATCACCCCATGTGAAAAGAAGTATCACATTTTGCTATATTCAATTATTTCAGTATTCAATGTGATTTGGTTTTATCGATTAATTCAATTTGTTTATTTAGAAAAAAATAATAATGCCGGTGCTTGTATAATTTTTTTGATTACTTTTATACTCTACTGTAGCAGCCATATTGTCGTTATTATTTGCACAATCTTTCACAGCCGCAACGACATTCTTCTTGTTTTGAGGATACAAGAAATTCATAGGAGCATCGATATCTACAATAGTCTTCGATATTATATTATTTTCAATTGGATATTGCTTTCCATCATAGTTAGTATGGCAATATTGGTGTCTTCACTTTATTACTCATTATCAGCAGTAAATTACTGTGTAGATATAGGCTTTTTTATTGTAAGCCTTATATTTGATTTAAATTTAGTTTATAGTATTCGGCTCATGGCATTGTTAGTAAAATATCTTGATGAATGGGTAAACAAGTTACTGACACAACAAAATGAAAGAGACGCAGAATATTGTCATAAATTGATTGTGGTATATCAAAATATTTTGAAAGCATTCAGACTGTATACAAAATGTTTTCATGAATTGGTAAGTTGATGGCTGATTAAATTTTTGCATAATTTTAGTCAAAAAAATCTCCACTTTATAGTTTCTTAAATTTTGATATAAAAGGACTAATATTGCCACTGTAACCGAGAGTGGGTTGAAACTTAAACAATGGCAAAAACTAATTAAAGAGCCAAGAATGCAACGACAATGCTCACATATTTTTAATGATGTTTTTAAATACCCTTGCAATGAAACATGAGAAAGCATTGTAAGTTTTTTCTGTCCACCCTTCTTAAATTATAATCAACTGGATCAATATTGGCTGGCATGTTCATTGAGATTACTGATTTTCACGGGCTCTTGAGAAGACTCAAGGCATCTTTCCTGACTCGACTGACCCAGCGTAAGAATAGAATAGTATCTGAAGTGTCCCATGGTGTGTACCTGCTTAGACGTTGTTAATTTTGTTCAATGGTCATAATAATAATTTACAATAATTTTGTTAGTTAATTTATTAATGTAATCCAATAATTTTATCAATGTTATAAAAATTTAAGTAAATTCTATAATATTACTATAGGATAATTAATGCCTGAAATAAACGATAAATAGGAATTATTTTTTCTAATTAGAACTCAACAATTAGAACAATAAAAAAATATTATTATATTATATTGCATTTATAGACCGAGGTCAAGTAATAACCAAACTAAATTGACCCACAAACAAATCGGATTGCTACTAAAAAGCATGATGGGTTCTTAAATTTAAACATGAAGTGTCTAGAGATCAAGTAAATTATTTGCGGTAAAAGATATGTAATGAATATTTGCCAAATCTATTCGTTCCTTACGTAACGTACCTAAGTTACCGTTATCTTACATATCAAATAATTTCACAGGAATCCTGTTCCATTTTTGAATTTATTTACGTAGACTACTTCGTAAATATGATAGACATCGCGAAATACGTCTTAACAACACTTAAATTATGTACCTGGAAAATTGTGATTTTATCGCTAACAGCCAAGATTATGTGCTGGTCCGGTGTCTAATATTCCCACGACTCTCATCATCTGTTCTTGCTAAATGACTTCATTGCTCGATTTATTTATATATTTATACATCGCCATGTGAAAATTTAAAATTGGCAAAGACACAAAAAATAAAACTAAAATAAAAGCAGTCTATTAAAAACAATAACACATGGGAGAAGCAAAATTAAGTAATAAGGGATAATATTAAAAACAGTTTGTGAGTAGGCCTACTAACTAAAAACTAAATAAAATAAAATATCTGTTTATAACATACTAGCTTTTACCCGAGATGACACCCGCGTCTGTAACTGTTCCACTTCTTAGGGTACGGCGACGGATGAGTTATCCATAAAAATTTAATAACAAAATCATTTGCAGTTGGAGCATATTTCCACCATATTAAGATAACATTCGGATTTAGACAATATTTATCTAGGTTTCTTTGCCTTCCTCTTTGAAAAAAAATTACTTACGTTTTTACAATGTAAATGGCATGTTTTCATTTTGTTTCTTCTCTATTATAGACAACAATATTTCTAATATTGTTTCCGTAGGAACATATCAATTATCAAGTTACAAATTATAGGAAAAAAAATGGAGTAACCAAAAATTATGAACGAAAACTTAATTTTTCGTTCATAATTTTTGGTATTACGAAACTAATGTGGCAAGCGAGATGTCATTGTCAGGCATTACTTCAGTCGCGTTGTAAATAAAATTGTAGGTATTGTAATATTTCTTACGCTATTGACTTTTTGTATTCCGACTATTAAACTTCAAATGCTTGGTACTATTTTTAATAGCTTTATATTATTTTGTAGTTCTTATGGCGATTCATTGAAGAATTTCTTCGTAGTTTATGTGAGGTGCAATCACATCTACAAAACTTGAAAAACACAACGATCGGAACTGATGTAAGATTACTAATTTTTTTACTTTGACTTTTCATCAACATCATAATCATTTCAACCAAAAGACGTCCATTGTTGGACATAGGCTCCTACATAGGATCTGGACCGGTGTTGTGCGTCTCACATCCGTCAGACTCCCGCGACCTTCACCAGGCCTTCCAATGTTACGTCTTCCGGTACGTGGATGCCATTCCATTTTATCCCCCCATCGATCATCCGATCTGCGAGCAATGTACCCTGCCCAAAGCCATTTAAATATGGCTATTCTTATACCGTAGAGATCAGAGGCGCACAAGCTCTTAATGCGATCCATTTTACTACCTTAAACTGGACTGTTACAGGGATGGAACTATACAGATCATATAGCTATACAGATTGGAACTATACAGATTGTATAGCTCCATCCTTTTTTCTCGTTGGCACAACTGCCATTTTAACAAGTCATGGTAAGGTTCAAGGTCACCGTCAATATTTATTAAGAACCTACGACTTCATTTGCGTGGAGTTTATAAACGTTACTCTTTTTTTTTGGGGCCAGTTATAAGTTTTTATTACATACCAAAAAAAACATTTAAGTAACCTTAGTAAAAGTCCCATCTAAATCTGTTTATGTATATCGTAGATATCGTTCTGTATAGGTATAACCCCTCCCCCCCTCCTCAGAATGAAGTCTCATTCATCTTCCTGCCCTTGTCCCGTCTGATTTGGGGTTGGTGCAAATACGTTTTTTTTCTTCCATTTTATCTTGTAAACTGTCAAGCTATCACTAACTTCCTTTTCTTTCATACCAGTCTTCACACATTCCATCGATCTTTTGTTTGGCTTCCCTCTCCCTCTCCACCCATCCACATGTTTGCTTATAAGTCTTTTAGTAACATGCGTTTCATATCTCCTCTTTACATGACCATACCAAGACAAACGATTCCCCTTCAACTTTTCAGTCACTGGCGCCACTTCCTCTAATATTCTCATTTCTTACTTTATCCATTCTCGTTACACCATACATCCATCTCAACATTCTCATCTCCGCTACATGCAATCTTTTTTCATCCGTATTTTTCACAGCCCAACATTCTGATCCATACAGTATGACAGGTTTCATTACGGACTTGTAAATTTTACCCTTCAACTGGGGGGCATCCGTGGGTCACTAGTTGTTCCAGTGACTTGTCACCATTTCATCCATTCTGAATTGATCCGATGTGTTACGGAAAAACAAATAGTAGCTTAAGTTACTCATTATAACATTGCTTATAGTTAGGGAATACTGAAAGTTTCTGGATTCTGCTAAAAATAAGACTAGAGATAAGAATTACGATACATTTATTTCAAAGTATATTCCCTCGCAATTAATGCATTTTTGCATTCGCTGAAACCACCGTACAAAGCAGTTGGACCAGTCTTCTTTAGGGACCTCTTCAATAGCTTTAATGGAACGCGTTTACCGGCAATTAGGGCTCGTAAAACGTGTGCCTCTAAGTTTGTCTTTAATCTTTGGAAAGCGATACTGTAGTGATACTGTAGAGCCCTGATTTGCCGGAACATAAGTAATATTTTTTTTACCAACATTTCGACTTTTCTTAACTTTCGTCGGCAAATCTTCAAAAGGCCACTCAAAAGACCCACTCTGCCGAGTGGCTTTTTCTTTTGAGCTCAAAGCAGTATACCTAGGTTTCGTCACCTGTCACGATAATATAGACAGCCAATGACTGTCCACCATTAATTTTTTTTATCATTTTATGACACCAAATTGACACGCAGTCGTTTCTGATCCTCCTTTAAGTCATGTGGTATCCATCGAGTACAAAGCTTTCAAACCTTCAGCATCAACATGTAAAATAAATTAAATTAAATTTGCACTTGGCTCATTTCAATGCATAACAAAACACGAATTTGCTGCCTAGTAATTTTTTTCTCAGTTTCAATAAGTTGTCGTACGGTGTCAATATTCGAATTTGTAACCGCAGTCGCCAGCCGACCTTCAAGTACCATGTCATAGAGATAATCACGTCCACGCTAAATTCTCCAAACTACGAATACACAGAGCTGCGACATAGTGCTTCATCACCAAATGCCAACTGAAGTCTTTGGCAACTCTCTTGTTGATTTAAATCACAAGGAAAGTCTTAAAAAATCATCGAACGAAAATGATCACGAGTTAAATTTATTTTGATAGCAACACACAATCTTCGAAAGGACGCCACAATGAAAAAACAAATGACAGTCTCGCAAATTCTATAATTGTTTTTTCATTCTTTTATTGTAAGAGGCCAGATCCAGATACCTTCAATATGCCTCACGTAACTCAGTGAAAGTTCTGTCAAATTTCGTTGAACCGTTTTGAAGACGTATCCCATAGTTTGAAATCCCGTCCCTACGGCATAGTAAAAAGTAGCCTTAATTACTCTTTGTGACATCAACTATACGTCAGTGAACATTCTGTCTGATTGTCCCAAAAAAGGAGAACAATGTTCTTAAATTTTTTTGTACGTGCATTTGTGGTTGATAATTTCCGGAAGAACAGAATCTATTTTAAACCACATATTAATATAATCATATTATTTCAAATGGACAAAAGCATATAACATGTATATTTATAACTCACGAAAGTAGAGACAAGCTGTTAATGTACATTTAAATCCTTATAGAATGTCACGTGGATTTTGGGTGCTGCAGCATTGGCGTGGATCATAAAAAATATGGCCCTACTTATAATAATCTGTTGGCAATGTGAAAAGTTCTATCTGTCTGTAGAGGAAGCAGGGTCAGCATGTATACAGCGCTTGATGAGAAAAAAATGTTCAGGTAAGGTCTTTATTCCTTCAACGTTTGCTGCATTCAACAGTCTTTATTAAATTTCATTAAACATCAAATCCTTTGATCGTTACAGAGAATGTCAAAAATCTCTGCAAGCACGTGCTACAAATCAACCGGACCTTCAGTAAGATGACTGCGTATGGTCTGTTTACTATAGACGCATCTCTGCCGATACCTTTGACAGAACACTTGACGTGTTACATTATTGTACTCCTTCAATTTGCTTTTTTGTAAAAAAATCATTGATAATCAACGGCGTGGTTGCCGCAGTGTTTCCCGCACGAAAAAATATTTGTATTCTTACAGATAGTGCTTCAGGTCTGGGTGACTTGTGCTTGTGAGTTTACATGTTTGAGAACGCACCCATGATACAGAAGTAATTTCTAGTGTGGAGCAACGTTTAAAAAATATTGTAATCGAATTGGAAATTTCATGTTGAATGTGATCAAGGACTATTTTTAAATTATATTTGTCTTGATCTAAATAAAATGTAATGTGATTTTTTAAACACACCATAATTTCTTTTTAGCAAATTTTAAGGTTCAAAAGTTTTTTACGGAAATATTTTGTTTTATTCAGTTCACACCAACGTGACAGACAGTATTGTATATTCTTGTAGCGAGCAGTCTCGGTGTTAAGAGTTTCTGCGGTTTCATGACCCTTGAATATAAATATAGTCACTTGTTCTGAGCCCTGCGTTTTCTTTGATCCATATGAGAAATGCTTTAAAGGTTCCTCAAACTATTTAGGAAAATTGTACATGTCCTTACGCGTTGGACGTAAATCGGTTAATTGCCACGCAGTGACAAATCCAATACAGATAAAGGGATTAAACAGAGCGAAATTTCTGGAAAGCAATATTTTTTGAACATTTACTTTTAAAAATAATAATTTAAGCAAATTAGAACCTTCAATACAAGAAGAACTAAGACTAGACTAAATAAAATCGATTCCATTGACGAACTGATCTGATGATAAATGTAAAAGGTGGAGGAATTTCTTAATAAAATAATGTACCCTGACTGTGTTTAGGTTTATTAGATTTGTCATGAGTTGTACTTTGGCTGTAAGATACCATCAAACTGATCTGATAATGAAGCCGAAAAGTAGGCATGGCTAGTCCATTATAAAACAATGTATCCTGACTGGTTGAGCTTAATATAATTGTCATGAGTTGCATTTTGACTAAAAGTTACCATCGAACTGATTTGATGATGAAGTTGAAGAGTACCCGTACCTGGTATTCCATTATATATATAAAAAAACCTACTCGTGTTTGTCATGAAATGCTCTCTGGCTCTATATGAAAAATTAATGTAATTTTTCATTCAACGTTCTTCATTGTTGCAATTTGACATCCCAGATGATTAATGTTCGTGAAGGTGCTCGGCGGCGCGCGGTGGATTCTGGTACAGGCCATGGTCTGCAGCGAAGGCAAATGGGATGCGGTTTCATGCTGCTGCAAAACAGTAATGCGATGGAGCCTCTTCTTGCAACCATCTGGTCACAAGAGGAGGCAACATTCATCGTTAATCCTATCGCACCAGACGCCGCGACAGAAGACACCTCGGGCGTTGAGAATCACAAATCGACCTCCAGCTAACGTCAGCGTGGGCTTGTGAACGGCAAGCAATGGATTGTATTGAATAGCTCGCCGTCTACTCGTACTATAAGGACCGAGCTCAAAACCAAAGCGGCCCAGTAGGGGTAGGGTAGGGGTCTGATAGGGCCATGGGAAAAATTCTCAAAAGGATACTCGTAGTCCTAGAACGCAAATGGCAACTGAAGGAACATAGGTATTTCAGTCAGTAAAGGCGGACATTTCTACTCTAGAGCGGGAGAAATCATTAGATGATTTCCCAAGTCGAAATAAAAGTAGCATGATTAATGTTCCTGTTTGATGCAATCGTTGTTAATGTAATTAGAACGTTAAAAATTTTCACACGTACAAGAAGGAAAGAAAAAATGTTATTAACCATTTAACTGTGCTAGTTATTACAAGTTTAATAAACATCATATGAGACGGTTCGAATCGTCCAGATACAGTCAATGATAGACTGGACAAAGACTTCCAAATGTAAGTTCAACCTTTCCATATTATACATATGTGTTATTCTCATTCAGATATGAAATAAGAAAGAGTAATATCACCCCTTGTTTCCTGCACCTGAGGTTCCTGCACCGGATTCGTGTGGAAGTGACGCCCGGGTGCCACGACTGCAGCACTGTGTGGACCGCCCGGAGGACACGGTGGAGCACAAGTTAGAGGTTTGCCCCGCTTGGACAGAGCACCGCCGTGTCCTCCGGGCCTTGGTACAGGCCATGGTCTGAAGCGAGGAGACAGCAAAGGAGACAGCCGCACGTGCATGCGCAAGAGCGTTGCCCTCACGCCCCAGCCGCTGAGATCCCGATTTCCAACCACCGTAGGCGCGAGCTTGCGGCCGGCGAGCACTGGGTAGCTCGCAGTCCGACCATCTGGTAACCGTCCGGACCAAGTTCAAGTCGTCGAAGGCGCGTATTGTTACACGCGTACCTCAAGGAGATGTAAGCAACTGTTGAGGCCCAGCAGCGTCGAACCCTACTGGGGCCAAGGGTCTGATTCTGAAAGGAAGACTCGGCCCCGGTACGAAAGGCAACGAAGGAACAGAAGTGGGTTTTTAGTCAGTAAAAGTCTGACACTATCTCCCGCCCCGCCCAAGAGCGGGGGACGTCATAAGATGATTTTCCCAAAAAAAATTATGATTTATGTTAATTTTTGATGAAATCATAATAAATGTAATAATCATTAGAACAAATGGTATTTTTTTATTAAAATTATTTTTGATCAGTGTTTTATTATTCCCTGTAGGACATATATCAAACTCATTATACTAAACAATATCAACATCATTCGTTTACATTAAACTAATAAATATCTTATAACTCTATTGGCTATTTGAGAGAGTCGGGGTTGAGACTGTGGCAGTAGCAGGTAAAACCTTTTCGCCATTTCCAATACCGGATAAGCTAAAACTCGCTGAATGACTCCTTCATCCATTTTATTAATGTTAAACTTGAAGTAACTTTACGCACACGCTTTTTCCGGGCTCTTCATGGGATCGATGTAGACCAATTGGTGTCCGTACCCTGACCGCGTTTCAGTGAACTCTTTGGGGAAACCGAAGGTTTTGTCTGTGCAGTCATGGACGAAATTAGCATGACGAATAACTACCGGAGATTTATTGTGAAGGACGGCATGGTTGATATCTGTCGGGCATGTCACCGTTCGGGAGAATCAATTCGTAACATTATCTCTGGTTGTTCTCGTCTAGCTAACGGAAAGTACCTGCATAGGCACAACTTAGTAGCCAGGATTATTCATTTCGGATTCTGTTGTGGAATCGGAAGTACCGTACTACAGAAATGAACCCGACCCAGTTCTTGATAATGGCATTACCACTTTGTAATGGGACCGGCCCATCATCGATGACAGGACTATTGTAACCAATAAGCCCGATATAGTGGTGGTGGAACGAAGTGAGAGGCGTGGAATGATTGTTGATATTTCCGTTGCACATGACGAGAATCTCGTGAAAGCCGAGAAAGATAAACAAATTAAGTATATTGACATGCGGGATGTGGACTAGGCGATCATTGTACCGATAGTCGTGTCGGGCAATGGCTTATTAGCCAAGAGCCTCAACCAAAACCTCAGAAGGCTCGCGTTAGGCGACTGGATCAAGGGCTTGATTCAGAAAGCGGTACTCCTGGACACGGCTCGTATTGTTAGGAAGTTTCTTTCTCTAGAGTCCTGACCGAAGGTAGCTTGGACATTGTCCCCGATACCGGTAGGATACTTTTTTATATTTTAAAATGTTGTTTTAATGTCATCATCATCATTATCATCATTTCAGCCGATAGACGTCCACTGCTGGACATAGGCCTCCCCCAAATGTCGCCACAAAGACTGTTGTTTTAATGTATTAATTGAAATATTTAAAAATATAATTTATATTATATGAAAATGAATAAATGGAATAATAATAATATTCCACAACTATCACACAACGCCAAGTAAGTAGAGCTAGTGTTATGGGTACTTATATATTTATAAATACATACATATTCGTATTATAGATAAATTATACTCAGACACAGAACAAATGATCGTGCTCACAGCAGTGTGTGTGTGTGAACAATTATTTTCAGTTCGTTTAAAGATTGTTTATAGCTATTAAGTTTCTCATTATTTGATTTCTTAATATATATTTTATTGTACATAATTACACATACAAAATTAAACTTAAAACTGTGTTACGTAAGTGTCTGTGGTAAATGAACCTCATAATTTCAAATTTTTTGTGCCATGTTTGTTTCATTCGACAATTTTTATTATATTTTCTTAAATATCAAATCTATCAATCGTTACAGAGAGTATGAAAAATCTCTGCAAGCACGTGCAAAAAATTAACCGGTCCTTTAATAAGATGACATAAGATATGATGATGATGGAAGAAATTTCTTTTAACATAAATATAAATTATATATAAAAAATTGTAAAAAGGTACTGCTTATGCAACTTCTTTTGTTCTGACGTCATTTTAACGCTCAGTCACGTGGTTAGAACAAAGGAATTGGAGGCGTGGCCTACTCGAGGCGTTCGATGCAAGAGAATCGAAACGAAAGGTCGTAACTTGGCTAGGGGGGCTGGTCAAATAGAGCTTTCTCGATTCACATCAAATACAGTGCCAGTATAAAGCTAACATAGGATATGTAGGATATTGCTCTGCTGCCCGTCAGTTTAATGACAGTTATCAATAATTTAATGAACTTATATTAGGTATCATTCATGCAAAAAACGAATCCCTGCGACATTGTTTTCAGATGGCGCACAATTACAAGAAAATCTAAAGAAGCCCATAACAAACCATTCAATCATCAATTATTAAAATTATCATGAAATGTACTTCGGCTATAAGGTACCATCGAAGTGATCTATTGATGGAGTCAGAAAGTGAAAGGTAGACACGGGAACTCCATATTTTTGGCTTATTGGAATTGTCATAAGATGTATGTTATGAGTGGTTTTAATGATTATATTCTATAGGTAGTATTGAACCCTTGCACACTGTTGAGACTTATCTAATGGGTACCAAAACTATAAAAGTGTAAGCAGTTGGTTTTTTTTTTGGTAATAAGTTTTGTAATAAAGTTATTTTGGTATTTTATAAAATTAATAAGTTTTTATCTAAACACACGGAAATAATTTTATGTAGTTTGATATATGACATGATTAATGTTGAAGGTTGATACAATCATGATTAATGTAATATTTACTAGTAGAAAAAAATCCTACTCGTTATGGATTAAAAAAAAAACATTGTTTGTTTGTCATCGATCATCTTACAACGTTAAAAACATCATGCGGGATACCTTGAATCGTCCAGTTACACTGTTACCCAAAAATAAATTAGACAAAAACTTCTATAAGATAGTACAACCTTTTAATATTATACTCTCCGTCTTCTTGTCTTCTAAATACAAAATAAGAGATGGTTATATAACCCCTCGTGAAAAAAAGTATCACATTTTGCTATGTTTAATGGTTTCAATATTCAATGTGTTTTGTATTGGTCGTTTAATATTCAATAGATTTAGTCATTTTGGAACGATACTCATGAACGCACCATTTATTAATTTTTTGTTTATCTATATACTCCATTGCCTTAACTGTATTTTTTTAACTATTTGTAACATGTTTCATAGACACAGCAACGTTTTCCTTATTTTGATGATCCAAAAAATTTATAAAAGCATTGACATTAGCAAGAACATTCAAAATTTCATTATTCTAAATTGGATATCACTTTCAACAGTAGTCTGTATTTCAATATTGATAACTGCAATTTATTTCACATTAGTAGAAATAAATTATGACATGTATATGGGTTTTTTTGTGGTAAACCTTGCATTTGATTTAAATTTAATCTATGGTATGCGTCTGATAGCTTTATTAAAAATATATCTTGATGAATGGATACGCAACATATTAATACAACAAAATGAAGTTGACGAAGAATACTGTGATAAACTGTTAGTGGTTTACAAATATATTTTGGCAGCTTTCAAACTATATATAAAATGTTTCCGTGAATTGGTAAGTAGTGATTACGTTTTATATAAAACTTTAATAATATTCGAATAAATAGAACAGTGATAACATTTTTAAAAATCGTCATTGCAGCCGAGGCAAGTTTGACCCTATAACCAAATGCAATGTTATTATAAAGCTGACAATGCAATGACTAATGCTCACACGTTTAAAATATCTTCTCAATACACTTGCAAAAAAATTTGAAAACGTACTTAATCGAATATTGCAAGAAATGGATATAGTCTAGTCAAATTAGACCAAAAAATAGGGGTAAGGTTACAATAAGTTGCACCCAGCTGAAAATTGGTAGGATTGTTCAAAACACCATTATCAAAGTCTTCATCGATCCGACACATGCAAAAAAAAATACTCGGTGTCAGAGATAACAAAAACGAGTTTTTCGCGATTTTCAGCAAAACGGTAAGTTTTAATATAAATTTAATATAGATTAGATATCGATCAATCAATCAATTTTATTTGCATAAAAAATAGTGTACAAAGATGTTTTGTAAGAAATCATTAGAGCATACACGTTTTGTTTATATAATAGCATGCAAATACGTAATATACATAGTTTACATTACCCGCGGGAAAACCAACGATTGGGTCAAAAGCTTTCTTACCGACCGACAGCAATGCGTAGAACTAACTGTAGATAAAAATTGTTGCTGGAAACAGCACGTAGATAAAATACTCAAAAAATAAATTGGTCGCTTTGTGTATGTCCTGAAAAGAATAAGACAAATGGTTAACTTAAATACCGCAATAGTAGCTTACTATGCTTATTTAGCATCTTTACTGCGATTCGGTCTTATTATTTGGGGCAACTCAGTAGACGTGGAAAAAGTTTTTAAAGGACAAAAAAATGTAAACATCCGTGCAATGTGTGGAGGTCACTTTTTAGATAGCTGTAATCCGCTATTCTATTAAAAAAAAAAAATGAAATCTATTTGAAAAAAGTAGTTACAAAATAAATAGTGGAGTACGACACAAATACAAATTGAAATTACCCCAAATAAAATTAATGTAAAATAAATATTTACTGCATGGCAATCATTGTATAAAATCATTCGCCAAATAATATTCAAGATTTGCTATCGTCGTTGTTCAAAAGGGTGTTATTTATACTGTTATTGGAGAAAAATTATTACAGTGTTAAAAATATTTCGAAGATAAGTCGCTAATAGTATAATACATAAGAATATACTTTATTCTACCATACCCAACAATGACATAATTATTCAATATTAATGTCATGCCTTTTATTAATTCAATACAATTCCAATTTTTATTATAATAATATTTATTATTAATAATTGATTAATATTTTAATAATTAATTCATATTTATTAATTAATAGTTTAATAAATGAACCCTGATTCGTAAAGAAATATTTGTATGCCATAATATGGCAGGATATGCTGGAACCAAAATTATAATATCTGTACCATATTCTGACAAATAAACATTATTGATTGATTGATATATGATTGATTACAAAATTACTATATGTCAAATAATTATAATGTATAAACAAAAATAATTCAAAAATTATTACTTATCAAAAAATTATTACATAACAAAAAAATTACTACATGTCAAAAATTATTATGTGTCAAAAAATTATTACATTTCAAAAAATTTCTTTACTCAGTAAAAATTATGAGTGCTTAACCTAGTATGTAGTTTTTTTTTAAATAATCTAAACTCTAAAGTTTTTATGTCTTTTAGAATTTTATTATATATTCGAACACACGTGGCCAAAAGTTTTTGATATATTTCGCCAGTCTTGGCAGATCGCTCAATATAAGTTCATTAGGTTCCCGGCGGTTTCGGGGGTATATATCCTGTGCCTTTTTGAACAAGTCTTTATACTTTTTAACAAATATGTATAATTCATATATGTAGAGAGACGGCAGCGGTAACAAACTAAGTTCTTTGAATATTGGCCTGCAAGATTCATCAGGTTGAAGCCAATATATTGCAAGAATACACTTTTTTTGTGCAACAAATGTCCTATTTTCGTCGATGCTGTGGCCCCTCAATATAAGCCCATAGCGTATTATTGATTCAACATAAGCATGATAGGCAGTGATGGCAGTTTTGAAGTTTGTTATATTTTTAACGTTTCTTAGTGCATATACGAATTTAATTATTATTTTAGATATATCATCTGCGTATGCTTTCCAATTATGTCCTGATCAATTTATCACTCAAAGAAATTTCGTTTGTGTTACTTCATTAAGTTTTGATATGTCAAGTTTCAAATTGTATTTATTAATGTTAGATTTATTAAATTGTATATATGCAGATTTATCTAAATTAAGTTTTAGGTTATTCATGCTAAGCCATTCAATTAATTTTTCAATCGTGTTGTTAATTTCTCTTTCATGGTTGTAATTTGTATTATTTCTTTTATCGGACGTCACTACAATGGAAATATCGTCGGCGAACAGTATGCATTTATGATGTGTTATATCTGTTATAGAATTTATATAGAGTAGGCGCTAGAGCGCCTACTCACTACGCAAGAAGGCGTAGACGCCTTCTTAAGATAAAGGTTCTTGATATACAGGCAGACTGACAAACAGACACAGACAGACAGATGGACAACAAAGTGATTCTGTAAGAGTTCCGTTTTAATCTTTTGAAATACGGAACCCTAAAAACGCGCTAATTACACTACCTCTAGAGATAATATTAATCCGATCAGGACTAATATTATCTCTTGCAATATTTTATGTGCATCCTTAACTGAATCAATATTGTTTTTTTTTTGTATTTAAAACTGGAACTATTATTGTCTTATTGAATTTTGATAAAGTATAAAATGAAAACAAAGTTGTAATAATTATTTAACTATGTATTGGCATAGGGAAGCACTCTCTGCTATGATGTAAAATAAATAAATTAGGGTAGTACAGTTACAGCTTAGTTGGAAAATGCTTATTATATTTTAATATATATATATATTTTTATTTTGTAGATATTATGGGTATTAATTGGCGTATTTTTTAATAGTTTAACTGTAGTGGAATCATATTTACTACAGTTGAAAAATCCAGCGGTGCACAGAAATAAAGTAAGGATACCATTTTATTTAATACCATGGCTCTTTAAATTTATATGTACAATGGCCAGCAAAAGTGCTTGGATACCTTAACGCCTATTTTCCCTTGCACGTTAAAGTTTAAGTTTTCAAAAATTTAACTAGATGGCGTTGGTTTCTTCACAGCTAAGTGGCGTCCAAAAGCAATCTCTCAAAGTATAAAGTTGACTTTTAGTCTGACAGAAAATAGACACATGCGTCATCATTGTCTAAACAACTGACTGCAGTTCATAATTTCATCAATTAAATTGAAGTCAAGTTGGCCTAGCGGTTTAGCTTGTGCAGATAGATGCGTAAATCAATAAGCCGTGAGTTCGAATCTCACGTAGTACTCACACTTTTTGTAAGTTACGAATAAAAAACAAAAGAAATCGGTAGGAATATTATATCAAAGCTAACAAGTAGTATAATATAATATTCAAGTGGGTAGCTACTCAGCAAAACAAAAAAAAATGCAGGTAAACAGGCTCATCAAAAAAAAAAGGCACTATTAAAAAAAATATATGTTTATTTCTTACAATTTCTTATTCAAATTCAACAATCACCGTTTATTAATCACCGAATAAGATTATAATATTATATATAACTTCTTATTGTAGCTTAAGTATTCGTTTCCAAAATTGGAAAGAGGATTGAAGCTTATGTAACCTTAACAAACAAACAAGAGACCAGATAATTTTATCCCAAATGTCATAAGGATTAAATGTAGGCTAAAAACTATAAAATTGCACAACAATATATCAAGTGTTCATAACTTTTTTAAGTGGTTTTAAATACGTGTATTAAGTTAAACACACATAACAAGGTCTCCAGTTAATACAGAGAATAAGTACTGAGTAAATTATATTAATTCAGTATTATAATTATTTATCATCTTGACGCCACAAACATAACCGTCCGTGTTCACTGGACTTAAAAGTTTTTTCATCAGTAAAGATGACACTACTCCAATCAAAGTTTATGATCCATATAGCAAGGATTTCACAACATGCCTCCGATAATGCATCTTTTCGCTAAGTATGAAGAGCACGACGAACAGTGTCAACGTTTGTGTCAAATAAACCAGCATAGTGGTTCGTCGACAGACGTCCATTTTCTTCGTACTCCCTTATCATGGTTTGACGCTGCAACATGTTTATTAGTTTTAATCTGCCAGCTCTTTTATGGTGTTTCAAAGAACCCTCTTCTTCAAATCGTCCTACCCATAGAACAACTGTTTTTCTCTGCAACAATAAAACAGAAATATATAATACCCAATAATGATTATTATATAGGAGGTTTTTGTTTTTTGTTATAAAAAAGAAGAAAAAAAATCTACTTACGTTTACACCGGTCTCTCTGGCTATTCCTGACAAGTTTTTGCCTTGATTATGTATAGCAATTATTTGAGCTCTTTTTACTAAATCCAACAATGCATATCTACACATTTTGGTAAAATAAGTAGACGATACACCTGGTTAAAAATAAAATTCAACGAAAAGAGCTGGAACGAGATAATCGAAATTAACTTAGCGAATAATCAATTGAGCTATGTCATAACTCTGGTCTAAGTATTATTTATACTACCTACTAGTTATTATTTATAAATCCATATTCAACCTACCCTCTCAAGTTGGAAAACGAACACATAGATAATCAAATATTTATAAATTGATATTCAATTTTAATATCTTCATCTCTTTAAAAGAAACTATAAATTATTTCAGTGTTTGAAGAAACAAAAAGAAAGTACAAAAACAAACATTAATTAAGCATTAATCATTTGAAGCACAGCGACGCCATCTATTAACACTATAATGTAATGTTGTCAATAACAACATTTCAATCTGAGTTTACGCTAGATGGCGTTATTTCTCGCTTCACACGATTTTTTTTCTGCACTACCCAGGCACTTTAACAGGCCATCGTACCATGAAAATGTGGTGGATGATTTATTTTGATCTTTGATCCCTTTGGGATAGAAACGCTCGGACCATATAATATGTTGATTGCAATTGCACTTTGTTTATTTTTATCTTTATTCTTAAGTCTATAACTAACAAAGTGTGATATTCTTTTCCTTCTTCTTCTTCTTCGAAAGATGCAATCAGCGATGTATCTTTTCAGGTTGTCAGCTGGTCATTATGCGCTATAGCAACAGCATGGATCTTAAAGAATATGGCACTAATTATGATCACTTGTTGGCGATGTGAGAAGTTCTACATATCTCTTGAGGAAGTTGAGTCGGCATGTATACAGTGTTTGATGAATACAAATTTTCCAGGTAGGTTTTTTTTTTAAATGAATTAATTAAGTAGTGCTTGATTGCGATCCCACCTGATGGTAAGCAGTGATGCAATCGTTGATGGTGAAGCGCAGTAGTTTCGGGCTTAGCCTTTCCCCAAGTATCGCCACAATGAACGGCCCTGTGCGTCTCGCATCCATCAGATTCCCGCAACTCTTACCAAGTCATTAGTCCGCCTTGTAGGAGGCCTTCCAGCACTGCGTCTCCAGTACGCGGTTGTCACTCCAAGACTTTTCGGCCCCAACGGCCATGTGCTTTGCGACTAGTTTATTAAAGGCCTATTCACCTTGAAGTGAGCAGGTTTTGTTCTATGTTTGCTTCAAGCAGAAGTCTTAATTATATTACATTAAACCTTTAATCGTTACAGGGAATGTTAAACATCTTTGCAAGCGTGTGTTAAAAATTAACCGAAACTTCAACAAGATGACTGCGTGTGGGGTGTTTACTATAGATGCCTCTCTGCCGATACCTTTTACTGGTTTCTTGACTAATTACATTGTTGTTTTGCTTCAGTTTGCTTTTTTGTAGGAATTAAGCTTGAATTGAAAATTTTGAAAACATTACTTTTATTGATGTTCATGTTGAATGTGACGCAAGTGTATTTTATAAGGTTTGATTAAAAAATAAAGTGTGTTTTATTTTTCATAATACAGTTATTTTAATTACATAATTATATATTTCGTTTGCTTATTTTATACGTATATATTAAATTATTCATTAATAAAAAAAATAGTATTTCAAAAAAATTTATACCATTTTAAAGCTATGACTAAACTGAGTAACATAGATAAAAGCTGGTATACAAAATGTGGGCTATATCTCCAATATTTATTATGATTTAAAATATCATCATATCAGCTAAAAGACATCCACTCCTGGATCTTCCAAGTGTCACCAGTTCTGTGCGTCTCGTCTCCAGAACCTTTCAATCCTATCAACTATTTGTTCTGTGAGCAAACCACCTTTCAGAGCCATATGACATTACTGGCAAAACGCACTGGTCATAGATTTTCGTCGTGAGACACTACGGTATGTTAGACGAGAAGACACCATGCAGCTTCCCGAACGTTACTCAGTCGAGTTAAAAACTTCGAATGTAGAGTCTCTACTCTGGACAGGAGTAGGTACAACCATGGATCAATGGTTGTTTACCATGAGTTTGGCTTTGTCCATGTTCACCTAAAGAGTCGCTGCAAAAGCGACTGGCGGCCATACTGAACGCTTGCCAGAGGTCCATGGCCATCCGGATGGTGTGGGGATACCGCACGGTCTCCTACGATGCGGCGAGCCTCCTTGCTGGCCTGCCACCGTGGGATCTGAAGGCAACAGTCCTTGCACGCATGCTCGATTTGCGCATGGAGATGCAACGCCGAGGCAAAATTCCGCTGCCGCTATAACTCGTGGTATGGAGGACAGAATCCCGGCGAGATCTCATGGCGAAATGGCGACAGTGATTGTCGCAACCCAGTTTTGGGCATGCCATAATCACGGCGGAAGTTGCCTCTTTGAGAAGTGACTGGAGCGGCAACGTTGCGTCCGCATCTTCCACATGATGCAGGTCCTCACCGGACATGGTAAGTTTGGGAGGTTCCTGCATCAAATTTAGGCGGAAGTAGTTGTAGTTGTCACTACTATGTGGACCGCCCAGAGGACACGGTGGAGGTGTGCCCCGCTTGGACAGAGTACCGCTGTGTCTTCATGGAGGCAATCGACGGCAGCGACCTTTCACGCCGGGCCCTGGTTCGGGTTATGATCAGAAGCAAGGAGGAATGGCAGGCGGTCGCTTCTTTCTGCGAAGCAGTAATGCTAGCGAAGGAAGAGGCCGCACGCGTCAGGGAACGAAGGTCCACTCGCCCCAGCCACCCAGATGCCGACCCCGACTACCAGCCACGGTAGATGCGGGCTTGCGGACGTCGAGCAATGGGTAACTTGGCGTCCGGCCGTCCGGTAATTAACCGGACCGAGCCCAATCGTCCACAGCGCATAGTGACCCAGCGCGTAGTGAAAATTGCAGCGGCCCAGCAGGGCCGATGTCCACTAGGTAGGACCGTGGGGAATTTCTGTAGTCCTAGAACGTAAAGGGTAACTGAAGGACACAAGTATGGTTTTAGTCAGTAAAAGTCTGTTACGTCCTCGCACTCCATCCAGAGCGGAAGAAGTCGTTGGATGATTTCAACCCTAAAAAAAAAACAAAATTTTTCATCTTAAGACCCAGTCTTTTAGAAGCTCTATTGTGGCCATCGAGCATTGTACTAAGCTCCTTCAGAGCTTGAAACCATATTATCTATGTTTAGAATCCTAATTCTCAAGTAATACAGGACTATTATGTCATTGTGACCGACATATAATTGAATTGGTTCCAATAGATCATAAGAGATCATGTGAGGAGCAGTGGTGGCCGAGTGGTAACGGCTCCGACTTACGAGTTGTAGGTCGTGAGTTCAAACCCAGCCAGGTGCATTACTTTGTATAATTTATTTCATCACCACTGCTCTCAAAACGGTGAAGGAAAACATCGTGAGGAAACCGGTATGTCCTAGAACCAAAAATTCAAAGACATGTGACATTCACCAATCCGCACTGGGCCCGTGTGGTGGATTACGGCCCATTCCCTCTCCTAGAGAAAGGAGGTCTGAGTCCCTGCAGTGGGAACATTAAAAGGCTGATTATGCAATTGATCATAACTATTCGCACCAACTATTCGCGCATTCATTTATTTGGATGTCAATATGATTGTAACAGTATTTTATATCCAAGATTCATAAAAAAGGCGAATACTGACAAAAATTTTCCAAAAATCATTTCCTAAGGGATTAAAGTTTGCGGTTTTGAAGGACCCCACATGAAGGACAGGAAATGAGGAAGAACAAATACCACCAATGCCAACGGAGACCAACCGAACAATTCGACAATACCGCTCATACCCGTCCCAACCCCATCAAATCTTAACAGCGCGAAGTAGCTTAGTACAATGCTCCTTCATAGATTGAATCCATATTATCTATGTTTAGAATCCTAATTCTCAAGTAATACAGGACCATTAAGTCATTGTGACCTACATATAGTTGAATTGGTTCCAATAGATCATAACTATTCGCACCAACTATTCGCGCATTCATTTATTTGGATGTCAATATGATTGTAACAGTATTTTATATCCAAGATTCATAAAAATGGCGAATACTGACAAAAATTTTCCAAAAATCATTTCCTAAGGGATTAAAGTTTGCGGTTTTGAAGGACCCCACATGAAGGACAGGAAATGAGGAAGAACAAATACCACCAATGCCAACGGAGACCAACCGAACAATTCGACAATACCGCTCATACCCGTCCCAACCCCATCAAATCTTAACAGCGCGAAGTAGCTTAGTACAATGCTCCTTCATAGATTGAATCCATATTATCTATGTTTAGAATCTTAGTTCTCAAGTAATACAGGACCATTAAGTCATTGTGACCCACATATAGTTGAATTGGTTCCAATAGATCATAACTATTCACGCCAGTTGCTTTACGGTCAACGTTATATAAGGACTACCCGCTTTAGTTCATCGTAGACGTTTCGTAGCACTACGTAGCACTTTGTTGCTACGTCAAGTCTACGCCTATATTGGCAGTAATATTTATTTGGATATCAATATGATTGTAACAGTATTTTATAATAATAATAATCGTTTATTTTCAGGAAATGATTCCCATAATATAACAGTCAAATTTACACAAAATACACACACACATACACAATGATATTGATTATATTAAAATTCAATTCATCCTTTCCATGTCAAAAAAAGAATTAATTATATCCAAGATTCATAAAAATGGTGAATACTGACAAAAATATTCCAAAAATCATTTCCTAAGGGATCAAAGTTTGCGGTTTTTAGAAACGCCTTCAGACACAGTTTCGCCAGTAAAAATCGATTTTTGGTAATTAATTGTGAATTTTAATGTAATTTTAAATAATAAAAAAAAAACTAAAAGATTATCGTGAAAAATATTCAAATTGCTGTATTAAAGATTTTTGATTACTTATTCATATCTAAGAGATATTCTTGTTTACGGAAATTTATGATAACTAATTTTTTGTCCATCTTTACGGTCCGGAAAAGAGATTTTTTTTGTATAAATTATACGTCTTCCCCGTCTCCCCTTACATTTGTTATAGGAGTTTCCGTTTGCAATTTAAATTTTGAGAAATTAATGATAATTTAGGCGAATCCTTGATACCGCAAAGTGTGCGTCACCGAACAAGGCAATGTACTTAATTTAATTTTTATTTTTATTTTTCATTTTTTTAGGGTTCATACGTCAAAAGGAAAAAACGGTACCCTTATGGGATCACTT
Organism: Mythimna vitellina; assembly: GCA_949316375.1. Taxonomy (NCBI): domain Eukaryota; kingdom Metazoa; phylum Arthropoda; class Insecta; order Lepidoptera; family Noctuidae; genus Mythimna; species Mythimna vitellina. The sequence goes on along the minus strand of OX438703.1, from coordinate 4,952,128 downwards.
TTTTGTCTGTTCGTCTGTCAAAAAAGATACGGCCGTTTATGTTTCAAAAAAAGTATATTTCGGTACTCTCACGGGAATCAAAATTCATAGGGTACTTTCCCGTTAACCTAGAATTCTGAAATTTGGCATGAAGCAAGGTCTCATAGACACCTAACACGGGTGGGGCCGGATCTGGCGGACGGCCAGTTCGGCTTTCGCAGGAGGCGCTCCACGGTGGACGCCATCATGTGCGTGCGAGCTCTCACGACGGGGGATGCAGTGGCTCAGGGCAGGTGTGTCGTGGCGGTGTCTTTGGACATCACAAAAACTTTTTTTTGCGATTCGGAATAATCTTCGTAACTCAATTCAGGAATTGAAGTGTTTTCATATGTAAATTTCTACGGAACCCTCAGTGCGCGAGTTTGACTCGCACTTACCCGGTTTTGTTTTGTTTTGAGGGTAAGTTATTCAGATACTATAATTGGCTAATACCAAATGTGCATGAGAAAGTGCGTCATCTAAACAGTTTATCTATAAATATGCAAAAGTAGAATACTAACGTTTACCAAAAGTTACAGAAAGTACTTTATTTAGCATAAAGACATGCATTTTCCCCAAAATGTTAAAGTTAACAAGTTTCAAAAAAGATCAACATATAAACACAAAAACAAACAAAAACCATCCAAGAGCGTGTCTGGCTACGCTCAATGTAGGATTCCTTAGTTACCTGTCCGTCACAATAAGTATCCCCACTTAAGAGTTAATGAACGACAGACAATGAGCAAGAACAAATACCACCAATGACAACAAGAGACTAACCGAATAATTCAACAATATTGCTCATACCCGACCATACATACCCTTTTGAAGCGAATAGTTTCCGAAAATATTAACATTATCAAAAAATGATTTGAGTAAACCCCTATTCATTTTTAAATACCTATCCAACAATATATCACACGTTAGGGTTGAAATGAAAAAAAAATTATCACTCAAATCACTTTACTGTATCGTTTATTGGCGTGATTGATATACATACTGGTACCAATTTTAAGCTTTCTAGTGCTAACGATCACTGAGATTATCCGTGGATGGACGGACCGACAGACAGACTTGGCAAAACTATAAGGGTTCCTAGTTGACTACGGAACCCTAAAAAGGATTTAATCATGTAGCTGTCATAAATACCTTTTCATAATAATATTTCATATCTCTTAGGAAAGTAAAGTCAGCATGTATACAGTGTTTGATGCATACAAATTATTCAGGCAAGTTTTTTTTTTTAAATGATATAATCTAGTGCTTGACTGCAATCCCACCTGATGGTAAGTAGTGATGCAATCGTTGGTTGGTGCACTAGTTTATTAGGGGTCTATTCATTCTAATTTAGGTGTCTTCAAGGCTAAAGTTTGAAGACCTTATGAACCACCTCACCTCATGAATGAACTCTAGCCTTGAAGACACCTAAATTATAAACGGACGGGAAGACCGCAGCAAGCAAATTGTTTCTGTCCTTCAATGTGCGTGGTATAAAAGTTATATTATAAAGATATAATAAGATAGACATAGCCAGCCCAGTGCCACTCCAGCTTGACAACTCTTCAAGCTAGAATAATAATTTATCACAAACTCCAAGCACAAACTAAACATTTATTCACATACAAATCTGTCCTTAATAGAATTTCCAATCTAACTTAGCAAATAGATGCGTGATTACTTAGTATAATAGGCTCATTGAAGCAGACTGACCTATGCGTCGTAGTTATACTGGTGTATGACTATTATATTGGAGGGGTCGCTCAATTGTAGATTATACAGACGTGTAGATGTGACTAATTGAATAATCAAACTAGTTGGACATACAACATATTACTAAAATAATGCACCACACAGCCACAAGTATCAAATTAATCAAATATTTTTATTTGCAAATCCGGTAAATATTTAGGTGTTAGCAGTATTATATACTAAGGTATACAATTCAGTATCACCAAATTTTACCTATAGAATGCAAATAATAGGTCAAATAGAAATAAAATCAGAATTTCGACAATTAAAACCTAGAACTTTAAAACTGAGCATAAATCTATATATATACAAAATCGAAATATCACTCACTGATTAATCACGATTCTTCCTCACGTTCCTTATAAGGTTTCTTTTTAAGGTTCCTTACATCCGTTAAGAACGGATTTTCCGAAATTCTCCCTTTAAGGGGATGAAATGAGGGTCCAAAGATTGTATGGAAAACCGATTTATACGCGGGTGAAGCCGCTTGCAGAAGCTAGTATATACTATAAATATACAACATCCTGTGCATATTAATACCTCAACAATAAATACTCCCCATTATAAAAAATAAGTTACAATCGTAATAATTGCACTGAAATTTTACTTAAATGTATTTATAAGTTATCTTAATTGCAGTTATCTTAAATGCATTTATAAGTTATCTTAAATGAATTTATAAGTTGTCTTAATTTCATTTATAAGTTATCTTAATTTCATTTATACTATAAGTTATCTTAAATGAATATATAAGTTGTCTTAATTGCAGATAAATAAGATGATCGATCGCCATCGTGCATCGACGCATTTTACTAGTAGCACATTGGTATTGGTATCTACGCACGCACTCACAGACACGCACGTCACGCAATCAAAATTTGTCAAGAATTTAACAAAATAGGTATTATTTGCCTTCGAATTTTAGGTTTTAGTACCTGCTGGTTTTTTCACAATGTTTTTTTTTCACCGTTTTGAGATCCGTGGTGATAAAATAAAATACACAAAGAAAAATGCCTACTTGGGTTTGAAACCTGGTTGGGTTTCAATTACATACGAGTGTTACATATATATTTACCTTAGTCCATGCGTCACTGCGGAGGGCCAACTGAATCCAGCGTTGGGTGTCTAACGCCCAGCAATTGCTGAGGTGGTCATCCTTTCGGTGCGGGCACGCGACGTGCACTTTGTATTTTTGTTCATTTTTACTTTTTGTTTACAACCGTTATGCTTGTGTCTGTTCCGGATAAATGTATTTATATTCTATTCTATAAAACGTGACGCAAATTCATAAGTCAGCCCCCCTAGCCAGCCCGGAGGACACAGTAGAGCACACGGTGGAGGTGTGCCCCGCTTGGGCAGAGCAACGCCGTGTCCTCGTGGAGGCAATCGGCGGCGGCGATCTCTCGCGCCGGGCCTTGGTTCAGGCCATGGTCTGGAGCGAGGAGGAGTGGCAGGCGGTCGCCTCCTTCTGCAAAGCAGTAATGCTAGCAAAGGAGGCGGCCGATCGAGTGAGGCAGCGGTCCTCACGCCCCAACCGCCGCCGGGACTCCGATCCCGATTACCGGCCACCGTAGGCGCGGGCTCGCGGACGGCGAGCAATGGGTGGCTCGCCGTCCGACCGTCCGGTAACCGTCCGGACCGAGCCCAAGTTACCGACGGCGCGTATTGTTCCACGCGCGCCTCAAGGAGATGTCAGCAACTGTAGGGGCCCAGCAGGGTCGAAGCCTAGCGAGCGTTGAGATGACGTCAGAAGAAAGGAATCGAGGACTCGAGGCGTTCGGCGCGAACAATACGATTGTAACTTGGCTAGGGGGCAGGCCGCCACCAATGAGCCACCGCTGCTTTAAACGGATGTTCTAAACAGTCCCATCTACGCCTATTTATTTCCTAATCTATGGCTCACCAGTGGCGGTCGTGCGATAGGCTGAAAGGACAAAAGACGCCACTGGACTGTGAACTAGATAGCCTTTAAATTAATTAATGGTCGCCAGATAATCTTTTGTGCCATTAGAAGTAAAAGGCCAGCTATATGTATCTCTGTATGGTGTTTGCTATTGTGAATGTTAAAAGGGTTTATGCAAGGTATTTTGTGTGATAAAGGACAGTGTTTAGACTGTGGTTTTCGTTATGGCTTCGATATTTGGTCACTTTTGGTAATCAAAACTAATATCTATATCTATGCTTATAATAAATCTGTAGAAGTGAAAATTCTGTACATTGAAAATATCAAAAAAATAAATGACAGGGGGTGTTACTAGACCGACATCAAACCCAAATATGTAATTAAAAAAAAATTTGTCTGTGTGTTCAGGCATCACGCAAAAACTACCGGTTCGATTACGGTGAAACTTGGTATAATTATTCTTTAATATCTTGGACACCACACTGGGTACTTTTTATCCCGGAAAACTACATATATACAATAAGAAACAAACTTAATTTAGCGGTTCTATCCCTAGACCCGATTACTGTACCAACCGCAAATAATAAGTTTGCCGTAGGTTACGTCACCCGCAGTGGAGTTCACTAAGGGGCGCTGCACATGGCTAAGATACTATAATATTTTATCTTAAGATACAATATCGCTCGCCATACAATTCAATCACACACGACGAAGATAATAAATAATATTTCATATTTTCGTATCTCAAAAAACCTAATAAAACCATTTTCGAGTTCTACGCGGACGAAGTCGCAGGCAAAAGCTAGTTGTGAATAAGTTTTTATATTAAATACCACTGACACGAGAAAAAATCGCGTGTTCAATATTTCAGCTAAATCTAACACCCTAAAAATAAATGCCATACTGAGCAGAGGTCCAAATGTCGCTACTATTACTAAAGCCCACCAATTCTACCTTTAAGAAAGTAATAGTTTATTTTTATGGATACTATTCTATATCAAGAGCAGTGGTAGCCGAGTGGCAACGGCCCCGACTTACGAGTTGTAGGTCACGGGTTCAAACCCAGCTAAATTCATTACTTTGTGTAATTATTTCATCACCACTGCTCTCAAAGCGGTGACGGAAAACATCGTGAGGAAACCGGCATGTCCTAGAACCAAAACTTCGAAGACATGTGTCATCCACCAACCCGCACTGGAACCACGTGGTGGATTATGGCCTATTCCCTCTCCTAGAGAGGAGGCCCGAGTCCCAACAATGGAAACATTATAAGGCCGACAATGCTATACTATGATATTCAATATCATGTACTTACCCAATGAAAACCTGAGGTCGAGTCAACCTAAAGTATAATTTCGTATAACTGTTATTTCTACCACAAAAAAAAAAAAAAAAAAACATGACTGCCTTTAACGATTACAAAACGTTATTTACCATAACTTTTAACCAATGGGCTACAAACCGCGGACCGCAAACTAAAAAAAGTAAAAGAATATTGCGAAAAAAGAACTAACGCACCACTATTTTTTCAGTTGACTGAGCACTTTGACCATTCGATGGAAAAACAAAGCGACAAGTTGTTCCAACTAAATGAAAGTATGGTATTAAAAGAACAAGTTCAAAACAGGAGTTTAGTAATTTTATAATATTACATACAATAACAAGGTACTCAATCGTTGCTTGCGTTTAAAAAACTCGTTACAGAACACGACCTGTCGCTGTGATTATCAAGAGTCGCCATTTTTATTTGATGTAAATATGTATCTATGATATATACATAAACTTCGTTTGCCCACGACGCGAAGTTGAAACCAAAGAAAAGTAGCCTATAAAGTAGTATTCCTTGAGTTAAAGTAACCGTTTCTTTTTAGGTGGGAAAATCATCTAATGACAAAACCCGCTCTTGGGTGGAGCGAGAGATAGTGTCAGACTTTACCGACTAAAAACCCACTCCTGTTCTTTCGTTGCCTTCGTCCCAGGGCTCCGGGTATCGTTTTCATACTATAACCTTGGAGTTTCCTGCCGGTTCTTCTTTATAGAAAACGACCAATCGAAACCATGGACCAGCTTCTAAAGTTTTATGAGTACCATATGAAATATAATTTAGAATGTATTTTTTTTTTAAATAATTTACTGCAATTCGTCACGTAGGTACTGTTTGAAAATTCAGTACCTACTTGACGTTACGTGTCAAATGAACAGTAGATACGAATCTTACCAAGTAGTTTAAAATTGTCCTCTTTGCCATAACTGCCAACATTTCTAAATAAAACCACCTAAAGCACTTGACAATAAACTTCCCAGAACGCATATTGGATCGAAATTAGGAACCCATTACTACTGAAAACCGGTTCGAAACGGTTATTTCGGAATAAATCTGGATATCCGCCATTTCCGAATAAGCTTTTCCGGGTGCTATGTGTGGTTAGGAGCGTTTTTAACTACCTATATATTATTTTGGCTCAATGAATAGGTTGAATTCCGGTGATCTGTTTTGTTCTAAGTCCCGGTTTGTGAAGCTTCGTCTGCATTGTTGCTGCATTTTTAGGTTTGAGTCCTTTCTATAAACTACAAACAAACTGTAGTGAAATGATTCCTGAACGTGTAGTATGAATTTGATATTATAAATAAAATATTACTGTTATAATAATAATAATACTATTGGCAAGCTTGAAGGCCGTTTAAAAAATACGTTGGCCCACACTAGGAACTACCTCAGTACTGAAAGTGCGTTCGTAAACATGTAAGCCAGTGTAACAGCCAATCGCATTGCACAAACAGTGCTATCTTTTTTTTAAAGTCTTTAACTCTGATGTTATCAACCTGTCCCTAGCTCGGTGACAGAAGCTGTGTGTGTGTGTGTGTATATCATCTAAACAACATTAGTTTTAGTATATGCGAAACCCGAAACACATGTCTTATGTAAAGAATCTACGTAAAAAAATTCATAACTACATCATGAAAAATCACAAAGTTATAAGCTATGTTATGTTACCTGGTTGTCCGCAAAAAAACATGGTTACCGGGCCATCCGGGTTTGAGGGGTCGTTTTGCTCCCGTACCCCGATGTGCGCTGGCACCTAATGCCTGCTATGACCTGGTGTGACCTGTGTTGTACATAGTGTAAAACACAGGTCCACTTTGTGACTTTAAAAAAAATATATAACATGGTGTAAACATTATTGGAATCGATTCAAAACCCACTCCTGTTCCTTCTTTGCCTTTTTTTAAAGGCCCCGGGGATCTCTTTCGCATCATCCATGGCCTCAGGCTTCGACCATGCAGGGCCCCTACGGTTTGCTGACATTTCCATGAGGCGCGCGTGGAACAGTACGCACTGTCGACGACTTGAGCTCGGTCCGGATGGTTACCGAACGATCGGACGGCGAGCTACTCAATGCACGCCGTCCGCCAGCCCGCGCCTACGGTGGCCGGAAATCGGGATCAGGATCCCGGTGGCTGGGGCGTGAGGGACGCGCCCTCACGCGAGCACGTGCCGGCTCCTTTTTTGCTAACTGCTTCTCAGAAGGAGATGACCGCCTGAATTGTATCGCTTGTGTTAATAAACTTGAAACTTGGCACAAATTAAACACAAAAATTGTCAAAACTACCCCCAAAATATGGTTTGAAGGGTGTTAAAGTTTTTTATAAAAACACTCTTGCAAACGAAGTCGCTGGCAAGACGTTAGTTCAATTTAAATATATAGGACTAGTGACCCGCCCCGGCTTCACACGGGTGCAACACTGATACCACCGCAACCACTATGGCCCTGCACTTTAAATTTGTAATGTCTTTGAAAATATTCATTAAAATTGCATGGTGTAAGGGCCATATGAATCAATATTAAATGCACAATGTATTGAAGGTACTTAATTGGATAAGAATTAATGCTGTATTACTTAAAATTGATTCGTAAATGAGCCATTATTTCTCGTAAAAAGTAAAGGTTAAAAAAAATGGTTATTGTAGGTTATCCCTAAGAGATAGACCCTTGCAGAATTTTTTGTACACCTAAAGGTGTACAATATTGTAGTACATTATTTTGATCTATTTTGTAGGGTTCAGCCAGCGTTTGCAATGTAAGTGCAAAAATATGATTTTATTCGCGACATCATATGAGAAACCTTTAAAATTATCAGTGTTTCTCTACAATATTATGCATGTATTATTCATATAAACCTTTCTTTTAAATCCGTTGCGTTGTTTTAAAGATCTAAGCATACATAAGCAGGGAGCAGTGGTGGCCGATTGGTAACGGCCCCAACTTACGAGTTGTAGGCTTCGGGTTCAAACCCAACCAGGCGCATTACTTTGTGTAATTTATTTCCTCACCACTGCTCTCAAAACGGTGAAGGAAAAGATCGTGAGGAAACCGGCATGTCCTAAAACCAAAAATTCAAAGACACGTGACCAACCCGCACTGGGCCCGCGTGGTGGATTACGGCCCATACCCTCTCCTAGAGTCCTCTCTAGGAGAGGCCTCTAGGAGAGGAGGAGAGGAGGCCTCAGTCCCAACAATGGGAACATTATTAGGCCGACTATGCTATGCTAAGCATACATAGGGACAGACAGAGGGAAGCGACTTTGTTTTATACTATCATAAGAAGACTTTTCGATCTTCAAAATAACTTTTTATTTTAATCAACCCTGCACCTACCTATGTCTATGTAATAGGTACATATTATATCCGGGACCAAGAGGTGCGGACACGGAAAGGCGCATCCGAGAAAAGAATGTAATGCTATTACCGTCAGCCATTTTGTTAATGCAGATGCATACGCTACCTTAGTAAGCGTAGATACTCTAGCTGCGTGTTGCGGTGCAAGTGGAAATTCACGGACTTTTTGTCATTTCTAAATAAATGTTTTGTTTGAAGTAAGGTCCTTTTTAGGTTTCGGTACCTCGAAAGGAAAAAACGGAACCCTTATAGGATCACTTCGTTGTCCGTCAGTTTGTCTATCTGTCAAGACCCTTTATCTCGAGAACGCGTGAAGGTATTGAGTCGAAATTAAAAGCATATATTCAAGTCTGCAATTCCTTGAAGGTGTGAAAAAATCAAATATCTAAGTTAACGGAAAAAAACATACGGCCGTTTATGTCGCAATGATCTAGGATCTTGAAATTTGGCATGAAACAAGGTCTCATAACACAAGTATAAGAAAAAATCTGAAAACTTAGATTCTGAAAAATATTCGTAACTCAATTCGGGAACTAGAACTTTTATCATAGGTAAGTTTGTACGGAACCCTCAGTGCGCGTGTCCGACTCGCACTTGCCCAGATTTTTTTTCTTGGAAATGAAAAAATACACTGCCTAGTCCTATTTTCTTAATAATATTGTCGAACCGAATACAGCTGAATTTCAGTATTTCTTATGGAACAGTCACGGTTGTACCAGTCAACCCAGAAACTGGGTAATTATTATTATTATTATAACTGGGTGTTAGAACTTAAGCGACAGTAAGTGCCTTTACAACAGAGGCACTTATCGTCGCTTAAGTTCTAACACCACGTAAGTCAAAAACGGGAACTTTTTAGGAGATCAAAAATTTTTTTAGTATCACGTAACACAGAGGGACACACACGATGGGAGTAGAACTGAGTTCTGCGGTTCATTTTCACTTATTCCATGGCCCCAGTAGGCAGTAAGTTTGTTGTAATATATACATTGCTTTTGCAATATTTTTATTTTTTATTTATTTATTATTATTTATATTGTTATCTTATTATTTATTAATAATTGTAATTATTTATTTTACTTGCTTTTATTTATATAGCCTCTTTTTTATAATGTGAATGTGAGAACACTGTAGACTCCGCGAATACTTAGGTTCCTTTTTATTATGATTATTTTTATTGTACTTTATAGTACAATATTGACCAGTCTACACTGTCCTTACATAATAAATTCAATATATTGTAAACAGAAAATATTGTAACAACAAATTCTTTTTTAAAAGAGTAACCATGGAGTTTCTTGCCGGTTCTTCTCCATAGGAAACGACCAATTTGTAACCGTGCACTAGCTTCTGACGTTTTATAAGTGCCCATGTAGGCCTATGTGAAATAAAAACTATGACTTTGACTTTGACTTTGAGTAGACTTCGACCTTGGCTGGGCCCCTACGATATGCTGACATCTATTTGAGGCGCGCGTGGAACACTACACGCCGTCAACGACTTGGGCTGGCTAGCTTTGGACGGTTACCAGACGATGGTTGGTGTTTGATGAGTAGTTAATAAACCTATTTTACTTACACATCTTAAATGCACATTTAATTATAAGTAACATAATTATTCTTCAACTAATTCTGTAATACTACAAACCAAAGTTTACAGTCTACAATTTTTCATTTATTTAAAAGCGTACGTACATATAAGTAGATTTTGAGATTATGAAAGCTATCTCATACGTTTTTAATTCTTTTGTCTGCTACTAATGTTAATATAGTAAGCCATTTTGTTAATGTTGAGTTATTTCGTCTGACTTAGAAGTACCTAATAGTGCTCGAGGCGGTACTGAAATGAGAATTAGATTTTTATTTTATTTTTTATTCTTGATAAGTTCGCGCTTGATCGCTATCTCACCTGATGGAAATGACGATGCGGTCGACGATGGAACGCGCTTACCTAGAAGTCCTAGATGACCTAGATGTCTGTCCTAGATGTTAGTATAGCTGTCAGTTTTGGTTAGACTTGTGAACAAACGATGTTTTGGGGTAATAATTTTGGAGAACGGTGTACTATCTTTTTAGACAGCAATTAAGAAATAAAGAAAAGTTTTATTTAAATTATGAAATTCATATTATTGTTTGTAAAAATCTTAATCTATCTATACTTATAATAAATCTGTAGAAGTGAAAATTCTGTACATCAATTCTGTAAAAAAATAAATGGCACATGGTTACTAGACCGATACCGAAACCAGAAATGTGATTAAAAAAAAATTTATCTGTCTATCTGTATGTTTGTTCAGGCATCACGCAAAAACTACCAGTTCGATTACGATGAAACTTGGTATAATTATTCTTTAATATCCTGGGCACTTTTTACCCCGGAAAAGTATATACAATAAAAAACAAACTTAATTTTGCGGTTCGATCCCTAGTCCCGATTACTGTACCAAACTTAAATAATAAGTTTGTCGTAGGCTACGTCACCCGCAGTGGAGTTCAATTAGGGGCGCTACACACGGCTGAGATACTATAATATTTTATCTTAAGATACAATATCGCTCGCCATACAATTCAATGGACTATCATACACGACGAAGATAAACAATATTTCAAATTTTCGTATCTCAAAAAACCTAATAAAACCATTTTCGACTTCTACGCGGACGAAGTCGCGAGCAAAAGCTAGTGCTTAATAAGTAAGGACACAGAAAATTATTTCCATTAGCAGCACATATAGCCTCAGTGGACATCAACCCTGCGGGGCCCCTGCGATTTTGCTGACATTCCTTTGAAGCGCGCGTGGAAACATTATGGAAGAGAGCTACCCAGTAGTCATCGTCAGCACGCGCGGCCTACGGTGGTTGTGCAAATCGCTGAGTGAATTTCAACGCCCAGGGTGTCTCCTGTCACTGTGACTAGAGTATTATAGCTCTTAAAGTATTATTTACGAAATTTTAAAAAATAAAAAAAAAACAAAAAAAAAACACGTTTTTACATTTTTATTTTTACTCGCCGAAGACATAAGTCAATTCAACAAATTCTCAAGTTTTTCAACTACAACAACATGGCGGATGAAATAAAAAGCTCTCGAATTAATTCCTATGGTTCCTTGAATTATGTATGATGGATTACATTATCGCACAGCTGTTTATCCAGGGTTCGCCCGGGTGCGTTGCACTCAGGAATTGTCAACCTTTGATGGTGCACATGGGCTTTTAATGAAATCCTTTTCATTTTGTTGAGAGCCCGAGTGAATGTGGAAAACGCTGTGGGATTGTCGGTTTAGTGAATTTTTAATTTATGGACAGGGTAGAAGGTTTTTGTGGATTTTTTTTTGGAGTGGGCAGCCAAACGATGAGAAATGAAGCTAATATATCATCATTTTACATGTACTAAGAGGACATTTTGCAAGTTTGTGTGTATTCTCACCCCCGAGATCCTAGAACGAAAGCAAAAAAGGAACATAGGAGTACCTACGCTTTAATCTGTAAAAGTCTGACTTGCCCTTTGGCTCCGCCTAAGGCAGGTGAAGTCATTGGATGATCTTCCACCTAAAAAAAAATTGTGTGAATAGTAGTTAAATAAATATTATTTTTATCTTTAGGGATATACTAGTGTTAATCAAAGTACCCAAAAAAACGAATTACGATAATATATTGTTACATAGACAGAGGTTTCAAGGCAAGTTGAAGAGACAGATTTAAATTCATGCTAATAAACCAAGTGTATGCTTAATAAGAATAGCAATATGACAAGTTTTGGTCAGATAGATTTAGAGTTAACAATAATAATAATAATATTCCACAACAATCACACAACGCTGTCTAGTCTCAAGCTAAGCAGAGCTTGTGTTATGAGTACTAGACAACTGGTAAACATACTTATATATTTCTAAATACATACATATTATAGATAAAGTACACCCAGACACAGAACAAATGATCGTGCTCATCACACAAACATTTGTCCTGGGTGGGAATCGAACCCACGACCTCCGGCATAGCAGTCAGGGCCACTAACTACTAGACCAACAAGCCAGTCAGAGTTAGGCTTTAAGCCTAAACAACATAATCATTCTGTTTTATTATTAGGGTTCCGTACCTCAAAAGGAAAAAACGGAACCCTTATAGGATCACTTTGTAGTCCGTCCGTTTATCTGTCTTTCTGTCAAGCCCCTTTATCTCGGGAACGCGTGGAGGTATCGAGTTGAAATTATCATTAATCAAACTTTTAAGAAAGAGACGGCCGTTTATGTCATAAAAAACGTGTATTTCGACACTCTCAAGGGAATCAAAATTCATAGGGTACTTCCCGTTGACCTAGAATCATGAAATTAGGCATGAAGCAAGGTCTAATAGCACAAATATAGGAAAAAATCTGAAAACTGTAAATTTGTAGTTACGACAGAATTTTTATTTGCAATTCGAAAAAATCTTCGTAACTCAATTTAGGAATTGAACTGTTTTCAATGGTTAGTTTGTGCGGAACCTTCAGTAGGCGAGTCCGACTCGCACTTGCCCAGTTTTTTGTATCTCTTCGTTGGCCTTGAAATCGTAAGTTGCCTACCGAACATAAAATACTTTTTGATTCTTGAGCCGCCCACAATTTATTGAGTTTATCTCTTTGAAATTATAAAGGACCAGCTCTGAGTCTAGATTTATGCTTAAACTAACAAATGTGGGTATAATATCTTTAAATATATGTAATATACACCTCTATAAAAACGGTCAAATAGTATCATAACAAATTCACACCTGCCCCCCTGGCCAAGTTATGATGGTTTCGTTTACGTCGAACGCCTCGAGTAGGCCATGCCTCCGATTCCTTTGTTCTGACGTCATCTCAATGCTCAGTCAAGTGGTCAGAACAAAGGAATCGGAGGCGTGGCCGAGTCGTTCGACGCAAACAAAACGATCGTAACTTGGCTAGGAGGGCTGTACTAACACCCCAGTCGTGTTATTATTATGCTTATGTTTCTACTTAAACCATACATAAATCAAGGTTAACTAAACACAAAAGATAAAAATAAAATACTTAATATTGTCCAACGCAATTATGCTTTATGAACAAACAGTTCAAACCGGTCACAACGAATATGCTTTGTTTTCATAAAACAGTAAAGTGTTTATTTAGTTCTCGCATAAAGAGGTTTCTGCATGTATTTACCTTTGCATATGCAAGTTATATTGTATTATTATGCCGATAATTATGAGTTGTTGACGGTGTTGTTTGTGTTTGGATGTTTTATACAGTCAGATAAAAACTTTTAAAATATAATATATGGAAAAAAGGCGTTACTGAAACTATTTTAGCCTAGATTTAAGGCGAAGGCAACTTCGGTTAATAAATTTCTTTATATTAAGCGGACTAAGCGTTTTGCTTCGTCGTTTATACTGCGTACATCGAAGGACTGGAACTATTTGCCTGCTGTGGTCTTCCCGTCCAACTATAATTTAGGTGTCTTCAAGGCTAGAGTGAATAGGCTTTTAATAAACTAGTGCGCCTCACCATCAATGATTGCATCTCTGCTTACCATCAGGTGGGATCGCAGTCAAGCACTGGTTTATATTAAAAACAAAAAAAATTAAAACTTTTTTTATCTGACTGTACTAAAACAACTTTAATAAATTTGGTAGTGTCCGAATTGTCTGTGAAAAAATATAAAAATCTAAATGTCCGAATTGTCACTAACTCATTATTATCGTTTAGTCAGGGTTATCACAATTTATTTATGTACACACAAACGCTTAGAAGCGACAAGAATCAATTATTAGATATCAGAACACAAAGGTGCTGCTTATTTCAAAATTTCTTTCAGTAGACCTGCGATAGGAGAGTTGGATGAGAGATGTAGACACAGTGTCTATTTTGTATGTATTTATTTTCCTATAACTGTTAACACGGTGTCTACATCTCTATTTTTTTCCAACTCTCCTTTCGCAGGTATGCTGGAAGAGATTTCTTTAGAAATAAGCATCACCTCTGTACTTATTTTTCTGTTTCCCTCTTCTAATCTTTTATTTTGAGTGTGTAGGTACATAAATCGTTAAATAAATAAATCATAATATAATACATACACAATAACAGTAAATAAATGTACCCACACAATACTTATTCATTCATTCTTTCCAGCCGAAAGACGTCCACTGTTGGACTGAGAACTCTCCCAAGTGTCATAATAACCGGTCCTGTGCGTTATAAACTTGATATGTGATATGTGATGTAGCGTAGATGACAATGTCAAGAAAATTACTTCACATAATATAAACCTACAATGGTTTCGCTCCTGGGACTCAAGCTAGGCCACTGCCAGAGTCTGTGTTCAAAACCACATTACTTACCCGTCATCTATAAACCAGAGTAGTAATAGTGATGCCATGATGCCTTAAAATTATCATAATTCTAGTGTGAGAAAGGAATAGTGCTATTCATTCAATATAACTATGTCTCTCTCTCACACACTGGATTCATGATTTTAAGACATCATAGTAGAGCTTTCTCGTTTCAGCTTAAATTTAATCATCTATTGTTTTACATACGGTGCGATTGAGGTCATACAAATTTAAAACTATAAAATAATTACCTTGTTTTATCACTATTTTTAATACGTCGTTTTTTTTCAGTACCCTTTAACACTATTTACTCAGAGTATGTTAAAAGTAATCTTAGAAAAAAAAAATCGCTAAGACAGGCTTTTAAACGGAAATAATTTAAAAAGAATCAGTCACCTTACGGCCATAATTTAATAAGAATTCGACAAGAAACCTACAAATTTCATTATACTAGTGCCGAACAAGCAGTTTTCACCTTTATTGCTTACAAGTTAAGAATGTTTTTTCAACACTTAAATTACAGGCATTTGCCAATAACTGTATAAACTAATTTCAACTTAACAGTCAAACAAATAAGAACAAAATTTCTATACACAAAAGTAACCCTTTACTGTTTACAGTTTTTTTTTATCTAATCTGGTATCGAGAACAATTTTATTCGGCTGTTCGAACCTTTAATAATTAAATAACTTCGAACCCAGAACCCGTTAGAATTTCACAAGGAAGCCTATAAAATTTACCTTGAGCTTAACTTTTACAGTTTTCAGGTAATAATTGATACGATGAAGCGCCGCAAACCGATCTGAACCGGTTATGGGCGGTTGAAGCCAGACCGATCGAGTGTCTGCTAGAATTCCTTAAACAATCTTTATTTGATGTGTATATGTGGTGGCATGAACTTTTTTTTTTTAATTCGGTATAAACTAGTGCCTGACTTCGATCCCGCCTGATGGTAAACAGGAATACAATCGTTGATGGTGGATATATTAGATAGGTATAATCTTTTTTATTGATTTATAAATATCTAAGATCTAATCCTACCAAATTAAAGCACCTAGGTAGCTGGCGTATTTCTGAAAGAAATTGGACTGTATTATACTGACAGTGTACTTTGGTCGGTTTGGTTTATTATTATGGGCGTACTTTTAAAATCAATGAATAAATAATTTCTAAATATAATATGTTAATAAGTATTCTAAACTTTTCAAAAAGATTTGCAAGGTAGCGAAAACCCTGTACATTAGCAACAAGATCAATTAGGCAAACAATAAAATAAAGACTATGTGGAAAGTTATTAATAGTGAAACTGGTAGGACGCAACACGGATTTTTTATTGGGACCGTGTGAATCCTATAATCTCTAACATTTGTTATAACAGTAGCTCAAGAGTTTGTGAATTATTCCACTGATATACCTCTCAGGACAACGGAAGCTCTAAATTCCTTCCCTGATGCCTCAATTGCTTTATTGAAAGCAAACTTGCTAGGCTGTCCAGTTGAATTTAAATTCAAACATTTAAACCCTATGACAGTCATAAAGGCTTTTCGGAAAATTAAAATCAAATTAACCGAAGGCTAATGGAGAATGTCTGTTTAAAGTATGCACATCCATAATTGATACAATAGCACCATACATTTTTTATTATTTAATTTCAGTGTGGACCAAGGAGTCTTTCCAGATAATTATAATGAAATACAGTAAGGTTATACCATTTTTTTAATCCGGTGACCATAATGACACTAATAATTGTAGACTTGTATCAGTATTGCCGGTTTTCAGTAAGGTGTTTGAAAAAGTTATGCTTAATCAAGTGCTTTACCATTTTAACAGAAATTAAATTTTTCACGTTCAGCTGTATGCTTTCACCAAAGGACGTTGTACGACTGACACTGATGTCACTTTATTAAAACATATATTTTCCACGTGGGAAGAAGCCCAAGATGCGATAGGAAATTTTTGTGACATCTCAAAGGCTTTTGATTGCATTAATCATGAACCTTGCTTTTCAAGCTATAACATTATGGGCTAGGTAAACTTGCACTTAGCTTGGTGAAATCTTGTTTAAATGACAGGCAACAGCAAGTTCAAATAAATGGTGTCAAATCTTAAAGTATGAAGGTAAAAATGGGTATACTACAAGGCTCAATTTTTTTTTTTACTGTTTTAAACTAGTGCTTGGCTGCGGTCTCACCTGATGGTAAGTAGTGATGCAATCGTTGATAGTGAGGCGCACTAGTTTATTAAGAGCTTATTCACTCTAGCCTTGAAAACATTACCTTATATGAGGCCTTATCCAATTTATATTTTTAATTAGTTATTTTTATTTTTTATTACTTATCTACATTGTGCTCACATAAAAGAAATGACAAGAAATATGTAACCAAGATTTATGTAACTCATAATATGATTTAAAAGAGTGTCTATGAAGTTTCTTGTACGTTTTTTTTTTCATATAGATCTATGCTTTGAAACGTGCAATGTAGCTTTACTTTTTTTTTGACTTACCAACATTTTGACAGTTCAAAAGTGTCTGTAATTGGTTTATTTGAAATAAACGTTTCCGATTTCTGATTTCTAAATGATGTTGTCTTCAGTGTCGATCATTAATCAAATATATTACTACGATAAGAAACGAACAGACTTAAAGCTAGATTGTACGTACCCTTATAAAAATTTACTACCTATCCAACTTTTATAGTCCTAGTGTATACTATGGAAAACACTCCACATAAACCAAAATAGCTACCGAAAACCCATCACATTCTATCTTCTCGCTCATAAAACAAGATCGTATTCCAAGTATAACACGAATACCTTTCAAGCAAAGAATCTAGTCAACTTGATCTTCAAGAAGATGGAGTAAATGTGTTGTCACAGGGACGTACCAATGAGTTTGTGTACTATATATACTCCAGATGGAGAATAAGGTTTCATGAAGGAGGATTAACTGTGAAGCTGTTGGTAGATTTACTGAAGGGAAACGTCGTTAAATTATTTGATACAGTAATCTTAAGACCTACTCATGTTTGTCTGTACATATGTAAATAAGGCTGATATCTATCTATTTGTCTATCGGAGTATAGTTTCCGCACTTAATCCTATGCGGGCGGATTACTGTGCCTGGGCCATGGCGGCCAACCTTTGGTGGGCTCTAATTGAACCAGTGCACCTCTCTTTAAAAACCGATTAGGCCTCTCAAGTTTTTCAGGGCATATATAAGGACTCCAAGAATCCTAGGGTTCGCATGTATGTAACATTTGTGCAGTCAAGGAGCAATAGGGCTGGTATCCGCAACTCTACATCAAAGTTACCTTTTTTGCAATCTACTTATTTTTTGCTACTTATTAATTTTAACTTCTCTTTTTCTAGAAGACAGTTAAAAATAAGGAAATCAGTCTCAAATTTATGTTAGATATAGGTTTGATCATCTCATCAACATTCTCCGATACATACGCTTAATGTCATTAGGCACTATTTACTTTTTTTTAATACCTACGAGCCTGCGTTAACCGATGATTATCCAGTGGATTAAGGAACAAAAAATTACATTATGGTGAATATCGTTAAGTATAAAGAGTTTCTGATCGTTGTGATAAGTAACGCCGTAGTTTCGTGTAGAGACGAGACGAGACGAGAGTAAAGTGACGAGTATTTTTAACAGTTTTTACATCAGTAAAAACTGTTAAAAAACCGGTATATGGTAGACATCACACCCATACGTACAAAGCCTTTTGGGAACAAAATTATTATGATTGTGTTACAGCAGAGGAGTGGAATTAGATCGGCATCTGTGAGTCTGTGAGTCTGTTTCCTGATAACTACAACCTGGGATCTTTAAGTAAAGAGTGAATAGGTTATTTCTTAGCAAGAGTTCTCCATCGTCGGCCACATCATTGCTTACAATCAGGTGAGATAATGGCCAAACGCGAGCCCATTCATAACAAAACACAGGTATTTCAATCTCATATTTTATGATTAAATTTTAATTTATAAAATTGCAACATGTGATAATATTTGTTTACAGGAAAGCAAACTGCAGCAGTACAATAATGTACTTGGCGAAGATTTCCGTTAACGGTGCTGGTAGAGAAGCATCTACAGTGAACAAACCACACGCTGTCATCCTATTGAAGGTCCGGTTAACTTGTAGCACGCGCTTACACAGATGCTTTTGACTCTCTGTAAGGAGAAACTATAATTTAGGAACTGTTTAAACTATTTCACATAAATGTAAATTTGTTGATGACATTAATTAATAAATAAATACAGTGTTTGTGTGAAATTACAGAATGATTTAAAGATTTTAAAAATATAAACCTCATTGTTACTTATAATAATAAATATTCTACAATTTTCTCACAACACCATCTAGTCCCAAACCGAGCAGAGCTTGTGCTACAAGTACTAGACAACTGATAATATACTTACTCATATATTTCTAGATATATACATATATATACATATAATAAAACAGTAAAATTCTTTTGTGATGGTATTAGTTGGCGCAAAAACTACTGAACCGATCCTGTTCAAATTTTGCATACACAATCCTTATAGGTCAGGGCAACTGATAGGCTATAAACTATCACGCTATTTGCTATGTGGGGTGAGCAATAATCCAAAATGTAGGTATTGAACGACATTTGCCGCGAGTTCAATTCCCAGCTACAGTTAAAAATTTTGACATTATTTTGTCTTATTTTTTTGTATTAAAATAACTTTTACCATTTTTTCAAAATAAAATTGACATTTCTATTCGATATCTTCTAAATATTTTGTAAAAACTAATCAAAACACATAATAAAATCAAAGCGACGAGTAAAATCACGTTCTATAATGTTACATTATTCCATTTAGCTGCAAAATTAACTTCTAAAACGAAAATCATCACGCTATCATCGTTAGGGAGCCAACCAGTCAATTATGACGTTTATATAAGAACGTCTATTTTATAGCATATTCATCGAAGACCGCAGCACAGTGGTTTCGTAACTAGACTTTCATGTAATGTGAAGGTGGTTCAAATCCCATACGGCTCTCTTAGGAGAAATTTTTGTTCTATTTTGTCATCGTGAATAAGATTTTTTTATATATTTTTGCATGCTTACAATTTTTTTTTTTATAAATCTATGTATATAATATATCTGTAGAAATTTTTAGTGAAGTGCGTATTATTAATTTTAGAAATCGATGTAGATAACTTTTATACATTTAAATTGTTGGAATTGGAACTTGATAATTGTCTTACTTAGGCTTTGTTTCATCGCAATGAAACAAAGCATATGAAAGACAAACGGTATGAAATCAAAGTTTTCGAGAAGTAAAATATGACACCATAAGCAATTCAGATACTCGCAACGCCATCTAAAGACTCAAAGTAGAAATAATGATGACAATGACGGTTGAACTTCATATTAAATTTGATAGATGGCATTGCGTATTTTACGTAATTTTCTGAGTGGCAGAAGAATTGGGCACGCCACAATTATGGCGGTAAGTCCCCTCTTTGAGGCGTGGTTGGAAAGACCTCACGGCGTCCTCACATTCCGCATGACGCAGGTCCTCACCGGACACGGTAAGTTCGGGAGGTTCCTGCACCGGATTCGTGCGGAAACGACGCCCGGGTGTCGCCACTGTGTGGCCCACCCGGAGGACACGGTGGAGCACACGGTGGAGGTGTGCCCCGCCTGGGCAGAGCAACGCCGTGTCCTCGTGGGGGCAATCGGCGGCGGTGATCTCTCGCGCCGGGCCTTGGTTCAGGCCATGCTCCGGAGCGAGGAGGAGTGGCAGGCGGTCGCCTCCTTCTGCGAAGCAGTAATGCTAGCTAAGGAGGCGGCCGATCGCGTGAGGAACCGGTCCTTACGCTCCAACCGCCGCCGGGATTCCGATCCCGATTTCCGGCCACCGTAGGCGCGGGCTTGCAGACGGAGAGCAATGGGTGGCTCGCCGTCTGACCGTCCGGTAACCGTCCGGACCGAGCCCAAGTCGTCGACGGCGCGTATTGTTCCACGCGCGCCTCAAGGAGATGTCAGCAAATCGTAGGGGCCCAGCAGGGTCGAAGCCTACTGGGGCCACGGGTAGTGTGAAAGCGGAACCCGGGGCCCTGGGACGAAGGCAACGAAGGAACAGGAGTGGGTTTTTAGTCAGTAAGAGTCTGACACTATCTCCCGCTCCGCCCAAGAGCGGGATGTCATTAGGATGATTTTCCCACCCAATAAAAAAAAAAAAAAAAAAAGTGGCAGAAGAATGGCCATCGCCCACGTTTACAGTTATGGTTAAACTGGTGTATGACGAAGGCATTTTTAACAATCCTACTGCTTATTTTTATTATTTTTTTCCCATTATTGTAGCAAGCTAATTGACCGTGATTATTCAAGGGATACCATCCAAAGACGATAAAAGTAAATACCTATATGTATTTAATTATTCACTTTAAAATAACACGGCCACATTTTCGGAAGGGGTTACAGGGTACCTTGCGTTGGATGGTCCCCAGGTGGACCGATGACCTGGTGAGGGTCGCGGGAATCCGATGGATGAGAGGCTCACAGGACCGGTCATTGTAGCGACACTTGGGGAGGTTTATGTCCAGCAGTGGACGTCTTTCGGCTGAAATAATAATGATGATGATGGCACCTTTTTTCTTTTTTTAAAGGTGGAAATCATCCAATGACTTCTCCCGCTCTGGTTGGAGCGGGAGGACGTGTCAATCTTTTACTGACTTTTTTTTTTCCGGTGGGAAAATCATCTTATGACATCCCCCGCTCTTGGGCGGGGCGGGAGATAGTGTCAGAATCTTTTTCTGACTAAAACTACACCTGTGTCTATCACTACGCGCTGTTGAGGATTGGGCTCGATCCGGTCAACTACAGGACGGCTAGCTACCTATTGCTCGACGTCCGGAAGCCCGCGTCTACCGTGATTGGTAGTCGGGGTCGGAATCTCGGCTCGGCGTGAGGCCGTTCGTTCCCTAACGCGTGCGGCCTCCGCCTTCGCTAGCATTAAGGCTTTGCAGAAGGAGGCGAACGCCTGCCATTACTCCTCGCTCTGGATCAGAGCCCGGCGCGAGAGGTCACTGACGCCGATTACCTCCACGAGGACACGGCGGTGCTCCGCCCTTGCAGGGCACATCTCCACTGTGTCCTCCGGCATGATGGCACCTTGCGGATTAATAATGGTGTGTTTTATTATTTACAGTCACTGCTTCATATAAAACGGGATCGAATGTGTTTTTCTGATCACAGTTCGACAACGTGTAATGTATCTCAGATTCCTTGCTGCCTTACGTCGATATCTGGACGTTAACTCTTTGCAATGAGTGGTGACCAACACTGGAACAACCCTCTAAGGGAGGCCAGTCTCAGGGATAACACTTATCGGCTGCTACATTTGTTAACCGTAATTTCATTGTTTTATGGATAAGCTCAGGACTGTTGTGGGTGTTCCGAACGGTTTCTGTTCTGGGTTCGGTTGAAAGTACCCTGATATTACCATTTTGTGAATCGCCTGGAGGACTCGGTGTAGCATGCGGTGGAGGTCTATCCATCTTGAGTGAACTGCCGTGTCCTCATAGAGGCAATCGGTGTCAGTAATTTCTCGGTTTGGCCATCAATATGCGAGTTCGATTGAACGGGGATACACGCGCACAAGTTTTCGCCGTAGTTCATTCATAAGTTGGAGACTCTTAGGTAGTTCCCACTATGGAAAAATCATTTGTCTTATATACGGGGATATCAATTAAATACACACCAAAATATCCTAGGTAAATGAACAAGTAATTCAAACGCTTAAAATGATCAAACTGCAATAATCAATGCAAGCATGCTCTCGCAAATTCTTCATAAGTACTGTTGTGGAAGAAGATAGTTGATGATTTATTTATTTATTTATTTAATCCTTTATGCACAAATGTACAGCGGCGGACTTAATGCCTGCCGGATGATGATGGTAGTTTTGGGATTCACTTAAGGCTTTTCACTATCAGTGCACGTTATCCAGCTGAAGGTCGGTGTCCCGATTATGCTCCTTCGTTTACCTCTATCAAAGCTGTCTAACTGCTTAAACTCTTCAGTGAAAAGTTATTGAGGCGAAAATTGTTATGGGAAATAACTCTTTCGATCAATCTTGCAGCCCTAGCAGACATCGGCCCTAGAGGGCCCTATCCATTTGCTGAAATCTCTTTGAGTCGCGCGTAGAATACTACGCGCCGTCGATTCAGGACTGCTTTGACCAGACGGCCGGACAGCACCACCGCAATCCCGTGTTTGCAATGGCTGGGAATTGCCTTGCGGCTTCCAACACCCGGAGCGTCCCTTGCAGCGACCGCTGAGGAGTCAGGATGTCCTATCCCTCATAGTTTCAGCCACCTTCTTTGATCGTAGTGCGTCACTGAAGGAGGCTACTGGTTGTCATTTTCTCCACCAATCGCCCCCATAAGGACAAGGCGGCGCCGGCTCTCCGACCAAGCGGGACTGACTTCCACCGTATGCTCCATCGTATTCTCCGGGTGATTCGCACAATGGTGAGACCCGAGTGTTTTTTCCCGCTGAATTCGACACAGATACCTTCCGAAACACCCACAACCGGTGAGTCCTGCACAAAAAGAGGATGCCGTGACGCCTCTGTAGACACTTCTCAAAGACAGGCATTACCGCTGCGATTTGATTGTGGCGTGCTCACTGTGGCGAGGGGTTAAAATCATACAATGTTGTTTTACCAGAACATAAACCAGAAACATACATAAACTAATGACTTTTCCCTTGGGGTAGGCAAAAATGCCAACTGCTACGACCCATACTCTTTCTATTCATTGACGTTCATACATCTGGATCTGGACGAGTACATAACATGTTTCCTGAAGGTAATTTGTGTTTTTAACCAACTTCTAAAAAAGGAGGAGGTTCTCAATTCGGATATTTTTACCTTTAACCGTTTTATGTTAAAGTACAATAAATTATTGCGATGCTTTCGGAATGAATTGCAAGCACAGAGTGATTGTACAGTTTTACGAACTTAACGCAGACGAAGTCGCGGGCAACAGCTAGTTATGGATAAATTACACCCAGACACACAACAAATCACAGTTCTCATCACACAAACATTTGTCTATGGTGGGAATGACACCCAAGACCTCCGGTATAGCAGTCAGGGCCACTAAGCACTGGACCAGCAGGTCAGTCAAATTAATGATGACGTTAGCCTCTCTTAATTAATAATAATAATAATCCTTTCATGTTATCTTTTACACAAAATAGTTACATGTAACAGCTACAAGTATATCTTAAACAAATAATTATGCAAGTGCCCAAGGAATAACTATACTTATCTGTATTTAAGAACTAAAGGAAAATTGACTTTATTAGCCTAGAATTATGTATAATTAGCGACTTGCCCGAGTTAGGTTTATAAAACCTGTGTTCCGGGTCATCACTTACAAGACTATCACTACGGGTGCATGTATACAGAAATTACAGAATCACAACTTACAAACTAAACCTACAATCATACTAAAACTTCCAATATTTTCTTTGTATCTGTGAAGTTATGATTCAGTAGATACTCCGATATCAATGTGTAGTACATTTAATTTCAGACAGAACATTAAAACCGATTTGGGCATGTTCATATGCTTCATCTCGAGATTCAGCGGAAAAAAATAGAACTGTGTCATCCGCATATGATAATATTAGCCAGTTACGAAGGACTAAACTACATAGGTCATTAATGTAAATTAAGAATAATGTAGGGCCCAAAATACTTCCTTGTGTTATTCCGAAACAACTATTTTCCATCTCAGAACTTCTATACTGCCCTATTTTAACGAATTGTTGACGGTCTTTAAGTAATCGGAGAATAACTGAAGTTGCCCGCCTCTTATCCCAAGTTTTCCGAACTTGTGCAGTAATATAGAACATGAAATTGTGTCAAAGGCTTATGCGAGGTCCAGAAAAATCCCAATCGTGTGCATGCCTGTATCTAGTTTAGTACTAATGTATTCCGACAGCCTATGAACTGCTCGTTTAGTTGGCTTTTTGATCTAAACCCAATTGGTTATTGAAAAGCAATTTGTTAACTTCAAGATAATCTATTAATCGACTGTTTATAATTTTTTCTAAATTTTTTGAGAGTCCTGTTAGTACTGAAATGGGTCTATAGTTATTAACACAGTTTTTATCTCCCGCTTTGAAAACTGGCGTAACTACTGCTTCTTTAAGCGGTTTGATGAAAATTCCTTTCGATAAACATGACTGAAAAATATGGGTTAATGGAGGAGCAAGGTGTTTCAACTTTTTCAGTATATTATTAGGAATGCTATCTCACCCAAAATCGCAGTAATCCTTTAACCCTGTAATTATCCTTAAAATTTCATTGACGTCAGTATCTAATAAAACAGAAGATTTAGATGTTTTCGTAGGGGCATTCACAGCCGACGACGTTTGGTGGAGATAACTGCTATAGTTCAAGGATTTTTAAGCTAAAGTTTTGCCAACGTTAGCAAAAAAACTGTTTACTTTATTCGTCCATGTTGCGATTAATACTGTGAATATTATGTGTAAGCGTGTTTTTCCCAGAAGGAAGAAGAACTTTACAATGTTCTACATTACAGGTATTGGCTTCAGCCACAGAAAATCCATCCAAATCAGCGATCAGCTGACTGATCTTATAAACTATTTACTAAAGTAATAAAAAATAAACTAACTCTTAAGAAACAGTAACTAAGTGCTACTAAATAAACTATTTGAGGCGCTTTTAGGCGCCTTCATAGTCTATCGATTAATATAATTAACTTCGGCATATTTACGTGCAAGGACACTCTGCGTCACCGGTCTGATGGTCACATTTCCTTTTGAAACGTTTGCACGTCGCACATTGAGGCGGAGAAGATTTACTGCTACACTCCTTGTGGGAATGCCCAGTGTCTCGACAGTGGTTGTAAGTAGAACTGATTTCACGACAAAACTTGGCTGCGTTGCCAAAGTGCTGGCAGTTGAAGTACCTTGTGACTATTGTGAAATCTTTCAAAAGGTATGATGTCCAATTTATAAAAATCCGGCCTTGGTTTATTAGGACTTTCCTGACAGCAGCAAGTGCTTCTAAAATATAGTTTCTGATGAGAAAACCTTTCTTACCTGACTTATGGCTCAATTTGACAGTCGCAAGGAAGGACTCACGAGTAGTGTTTGCCAATTTATCCGAAAGGTTTTGCTCATAGATGCAGTCAAATACTTCCAGTAAGTGCTACTGGAAATCCAACGACAGCAATTCTTGATCGGCGTTTAGGAGCTTCTTCTACCTTAAGGCCTGATGACACCAGTTTTGTCGAATTCTTGAGCTTTTTGATATCACCTGTGCTTTCGGTCCTAATAAGAACACTTCCGTTTCTAACTTTTTTTAGGCCACGGACATGAAGCTTCATTTCTTCAGGCGATATAATTTTCTGCACAAGTGACTTTCTGTCTTCACTTGTTCTAGTCTTGTCGCAAGGATTGATGGCCACAGAACTCAGATTTGCTGGACGGATGAAGGTTTCGGAACTTTTTTTAACCTAGGATAGGATGAAAAGTGATGAAGTTTAGTGAAGATGCCAGAAGGTATTAATTTATTAATTACAGCCTCTTTGATCACTTTAACAGATTCTGTAAGGTCCAGATGATTCCTTAGGTACAGTGCTGTGTTGTGAGCTTGAACAGTTTTTTACTTTAAAGCTCGATAAAGTACGGCCATCTGAGATGTCCCATTGGAAACCTTGCGACAAAAGTTCCATTACAAACCTTGCGACAAAGAACGCAGACAAGGAGCTTCTAATCACTTTTTATTTTCCCCTCCGAAACTATGGTGCAGACCTTAGTGATAATGCCGTCTGTTGAACCTATCCATTTCTGGATCTCTGGTGTCGAAATAACTTCTTCCGGTAGCTCACCAGACGACACGGGTGGAGCTCGAGGTGGTGTTTGCTCCCTAAGTTGAACTGGTTCTGTTTGGGTTGGAGTCGGTGGAGGACTTCGCCGTAATAGTTGGCTACGCCCGAAACTGCTAGCTTCTTGGTTAGAAATAACTAACACATATATGCTATGACTATGAAATATTTAGTTCATCTTGCACAATATAAAAATTTGTAAAATCACACTCGCGACACACTTTACTTTCGAACTGACACCGCAGATAATTTTACAGTATCAATTGTTGTAAGTTATTTTTAGGATATTATATTATTATTAAATGCAAAGTACGCGTCTATTAGGTCTCGCGTCTCGTAAGTGAATTGTCACTACATTGACTGGTCCTGTACTTCTGGCTATCATGAGGTTATCGGTCCTGCTTATGATCTTCTATCGCTTCATCTTCCGAACATGGTCGCCGTTCAAGATCCATTTGGTCCCATTGGTCACCTGTTCTGTGAGCAATATGCAGCACTCACTATCACTCGGGGATTGAAATGATAATTAAAAAACATTTATTTCTGAACGTCTTCTTACTTTGGCAGTTCCTATCCATCATACGTTGTATACAGGCAGACTCTGCTTCCTCCATAGACATGTAGAATACCTCACATTGCACGCTCATTATGATGACGAGTAACATATCCTTTATTATCCATATGAGTAATGCAGCATGCAAGCCAACAATGCTCTGAAAATATATTTTTATTACATTGTAAAAAAAATTACGTTACATCAAATATATATTTTAAAACAAAACATTATGCAGTAATAATCACTTTTTTTTCTGATGCTGCCATTATATTAAACTCTACCATAGATAAACTCCGAAAAAACGACTCAATTGTTCGCCATAATAACTGAAAAAGAATGGAAATGCTTTAAACATTTTGCTATTTATTTCAACGTATCACATACATACATAACAAAGGAAGTCTGCTAATAAATAAAAATATCTGACAAATTGAACACGCTGTACATTTTTAAGACCACGAAACACTTTTTGAATTAAATTAGCTTTCAAAATGAATCTAAAAATAAGTTTTTTTTAATATATTTAGAACGTTTAAAATAACTTACCAATATTCGAAAACAATTTACATACACTTTGAAAGTCTCCAAAATATTTTGATAATTCGCAAACAATTTGTCACAATTTTTAAAATTTTCTTCTTCATCATGTAGTACTTGTATTCTTTTAACCCATTCTTTGAGATATTTGGTCAAGAATGTCATGAGACGAAAATAATAAACAAAATTAACTTCATATGCCACTTTAGTAATAGTAAAGCCCAAGTCTACAAAATTAAATGATCCAACTGATGTGTAATATAATATAGCTGCTAAATAAGAAATAAAGATGACGATTGAAAAGGACACCCAATTCCAAATGGTATAACTTCTGATATATTTGCTAAAATCAGTGGTCCTATGAATATCTTGAATCTTCAAAATAAGGGAGATGTTGCTATGGCTATGAACGATGTTACTGCTTATGAGTATTATGTAGCTAATCCAGTTCAGGGTAAAAGTGAAGCCAAAAATTATATATGCAGTAATGTTTGCGAACTTTTTTGTAAACGCTTCACTGAATTTGTAAATCATCTCATACGTGCAAGCCACGTTATAAGAAACAGATATGAAAATGAGTAAGAGGTAGTAAATTTTTTTACATGGAGTGATACGACCATCTTTAATTTTATATTTAGTAGACAAAGATACGGAGAGAACAATGTTTAACGGTAGAACTATTCTCTGAATGTCTTCATCTAGTCTATTATCGAGTACTAATTGATCTGAATGCTTATTACACACAATTACTTTAGTGGATGTTGTCATTTTCGTAGTTATATTGAAAATGAAAGGTCTTTTCTGTTTATTTAATTTATTTTTACCATTGAATATACAAAAAACATCAACCTATCATCTATCTTGTTCACTGACAAGTTGTGTAAAAGGATTACTGTTTTATCTTCATTTAATATCAACACATTGGCCCTGGTTTTCTATTTTATTTATTATTGAAGTCTGATGACTTCAATAATAAATAAAAGGGTGATTATTCTTCTAATGGCGAAAAAGAAGCTCATCATTAGAATATCAATAAATTCTTCTAATAGCAATTAGAGCTTCTGATGATGATCTGGTTTTCTAATAAATGTTCATAGTTTGTAATTGTTCAATTTTTTTTTAATTTACAGTAGCGTGTAACAAGCAGTGGCGTGCCTGGTGCCTTTAAAGGGAGCAAGCCAAGGAACCTTGACCTATCTACTACTTACCTAATATTCTGAATATAAAAAAACCTCACGCTAATTCATCGTCACGTATCATCAATGCAAATTTTAGTACTGTAATGCTGATTTTAATTGCTACATTTATAACATTTATATTTTTTAATAATAAGTAAGAAATAATGTAAAAAATGTCACCACGACTTTATCATCATACCTATAATCTGCTTCATAAATGCCGCAAACGATATAAGAGCCTTCTATGGACATTTTTATGGCAACTCTTGGTTGTCATGTCGCTACGATCTTTACAACATTCTAGCTGGCCACTTCTGAAACTACTAGACGGCGTACAAACTATTGTAGTAATTAATCGTTTGTGTGCTATTTAGTGGTCTAGTAGAGTCTAACTACAT
This sequence comes from Mythimna vitellina, assembly GCA_949316375.1. Classification (NCBI taxonomy): domain Eukaryota; kingdom Metazoa; phylum Arthropoda; class Insecta; order Lepidoptera; family Noctuidae; genus Mythimna; species Mythimna vitellina. The sequence continues at coordinate 4,922,865 of OX438703.1, read as the reverse complement.
TTTTTTACCATATTGATATATTTTATATATTAATAGTACTCCCAAAGTCACAGTCTAAACAGCCATAGCACTTCGTTCTTTGCTTCTATACCACAAACAGATGACAAATAACAATTATCAAAACACACAGAAGGCATATTATTACTCGATAGACTTAAAAGTACATATCAGCAATAACATACCTCCAGTAGCTAAAAGCCGTTTGTTGTCAATTTGTTTGAGCAAACCATAGTGAAGTTTGATTTACTTTGTGCACATGAATAGAAAAAAAAAATCATTTTTGTATTCTAATTCAAATTGTCTATGTTTCTTTAAAAATGATTGTATTACATCAGCGTAAAAAGTTTGTGAACGTTTTAATACTAACAGCTGTTTTTCAATTGCAATCAAAGATAATTCGGAAAGCCGCTCTTGTCCTTGTGTATTTCTTAAATATGTGTGAATACGATTTAAACTTGAAAAAGCCCGTTCTGCGGAACAATTTGTTGTAGGAATAGTGACAATTAAATAAGCTAACATCAAAAGTTCAGGAAAGGCATTTGGAGGCAATTTTCGTGTATGCGGATATAACGGATTGCCTTATTGATAAGAGTGTAAAAAAGAATTGGTAAAAGGCACCAATATTTGGCAAAGAAACCAAATAAGTGGGGTTTTAAAATGTTTGTCAGGGCTGAGCTATCTGACTGTGTCTACGATTTTGCCACGGAATATGAGAACTCTTTAGGAGTTGGTGCCAAAGTTGTAATAGTTCTTTGCCAGTGTATTAAACATAAACCGGCGATTGTATATTTTGACAACTTCTTTTCATCTCTCGAACTGATTCATCTGTTACGTAGTGAGTATACTTTTCCTTAGGCATAATCAGAGCAAATCGTTTAAGAGAGTATCAGTACTGGACTGATACTCTCTTAAACGATTTGCAATCAAGTAGTTTGCAATAAAAAATAAATTGAGTGTCGTAAAATGGCATGACAACAAATCTGTTATATTACCAAGCTCTTATGTGGATTCGTTTCCAATGGAGATTATAATGCGATTATTTTAAGGAAACCAAGTTCAAGATTGATATACCGTGCCCTCAACTAGTGAAACATTATAACTCCCATATGGCGGGAGTGGATTTGTTTGACATGCTGATCTCCTTTTACCGCACTAATTATAAAACGAAAATGTGGTATACGGCGTTGTTCTCTCAAGTCTTAGATATTTGCGTAAATAATGCATGGATCATGTATAGAAAGGATTATGCTCGGTATAATAAAGTTCCTACTACACTGGAAATATTTAGAATTATGGTTTACTACGAACTTCTCTCGGATCAACGAACCCCTGAATTTACGTCTTTAGAAAAAACTCAACAAGTTAAATATGAAAAAAAATAAAAGCCTTCTGGGCCAAGGCCTACTGATGCACTGATGCACTGTGACAATTAAGGTCATCTGCCTGGCTACACCGGGTAGGTGTAAGTTTTGTGAGAAAGGGATGACTAACGTTATCTGTTGCAAGTATAATTTAAGATTATGTTTTGTAAAAAAACGTAATTGTTTTAAACAATTTCACGATCATGAATCGTTTTTAATGTAATTTCATTCAACATTTGTTTTTATTGTAATAGATAATATTAAAAGTAAACAGCATTAAATTCTATTTCTAATTCCCTGAACATTAAGCAATGTTAAAAATACATAACATGTTGTTTGTAGACTTGAACACTGTCTGCTTCGCAATGTTACGTACGAGTATTTTTAACATACTAATCCTAAAGAAACTGTTTCTATTTTTTTAGGTAAACAACAATATTATTAGACAGAATTACATAAAAAAGTAGAACATTTTTATCACAACTTTTTCTGGGACCTTTATAACGCACAGCGTATGTCAGTCCCACCGTACCCTAAGACAATTATTACACGAGATCAATGGATTAGGGCCATAAAGTCGAACAACTTTCTCACATCATCAAAAGTCAGCTTATTTAATATTTAGTGGAATGTACCTATATTGTTCTTGTTCAACTTCAAAGCCCTGAACAACTTACTCCTATCAGCCTCAACAAACACATTAACAAATGATGTATATCTTCTACCATTTCACACACCTCACAGTTGGAAGTGGTTATCTTTTTCATTAAGAGAGCGAATTTGTTACATGGAAAATGTCCCGATCTGAGTCTGTGAATTGTAACCACAAATTTTCTGCTTAGGTTAATATTTACAAACCAGGGTACCCGAGGCGGCTGACACTGTATGGTTTATACCAAATTCCTTTTTCTAATGCTATCAGTCAAAATATTCCTACCACTGATGATAACAAACATTTTTAAATTTTAGTATTATTTCGGAATAATCAAGAGTAATATTGGTTTGTTTTCCGTGTTTGGCTGCTTTGGCCAACATATCAGCCTGCTCGTTACCCCGTATTCTAATGTGCGATGGGACCCATTGCAATCTCAGCTGAACACCTTTTTTGAATAAGTTCGTTTATCTTGGATAGAATGCCATAAGCTATCGAAGCACCTCTGAGGCCAGAGGCGCATCGAGCTATATGCTGTAGGGAACTTTTACTGTCAGTACAAATAACAGTATTTCTGTTTGGAGAATTTATGACAGATGTCAATGCTTCTGAGATGAGCTCCAACGTCATAATGGATGCTGGTTTCCTTATTTTAAAATAATTATTATTTCGGTTGTCTCCATTTTTAAATGGTACATAGTAAGCCGCTTCACGGCCTTCTACACTCTTCGACCCATCATCGAATATAGTAAACCAACCATTATATTTTGTGCATAGTTCTTCAATCGCTTCGTGTTTTAGTAAATTGTTATCAAAATGCCCCTTCGGTAACTTGACTGACTCTAAATTACAGTTAATTATTTCGTTCAAATTAATGTTAGGGACCCATGTTCTTAGGGTGAACATAAATAAAGGTTAAGAAGATGCTACCTCAATTTCTTTAACGACGTTAAATGCTGCGGCTATTATAGGTATAGCCTTATTTCGCCAGTAACTATTTTGTCTAAGAGCATAGAGTTCATCTAACAGGGTGTTCTTTATATTATTTTATACGGATTTGGCCTTAAAACAAAACTTATATTCTAAATATTTTCTTCGTCTGTACAGTGGAACCACACAAAGCTCGCTCTCCAAAGTAGAGGGTTAATAATAGGTATTTTTTAAAGGCTGATTAAATTTTGCATTGTGATATCCTGTTCTTTTCAAAGCAATAGAAAACATGGACCTCTCTAAGGGTGAGATATGGAAATCAAATCTAAGAAATACTCATAAACATATACTAGGAATCATTTGTAATAAATTTAGATCTTTTTTCGTGTCGGAGAAGCTTTGAATACTTTAGGCCCTTTGCTAGAAAAAGAGGTGATAGTTTAGAAAAGCAGACAGGAGCAGATGGGGAAGCAGGGGTAGGGCGGAAGGGTCTGATTGGCTAGTGTGGGTGGGCTGAACAGAAAGGAGCTAGAAACAGAAATCGGTTACGTTGGTTAGACCAAATGCGTTGCGTACGAAAAATCTCTCGTCTGCGGAGCCATCCACGTCGCCAAAAATACGACAACTTTCTTCACAAAAATGTTATTGGTCCCTCAGTATTGAGGACAAACGACATAGGGAGAGGAGGGTGTTCCGGTTTGTTGCTTAGTAATAATTTAACTAGAAGATTTGATTCATTCCACATTACGGTAACGGTCAATGGTAAATTATAAATTAACTCAATTTAGCAACGGAGTTCTTAAATTATTTAGTGTGTTTTTGTTTTTTGTGTGTGTGTTTTCGTGTGTATTATTTAGTGTATGTGTGTGTTTCGTAAGTTTAAGCATGAACACTATCTCACCTGATGTTAAGCGATGATGTGGTCGACGATAGAACACGCTTGCCTAGAAGTAGCCTGTTTAATTTTGACTTAAAGACTTTTGTAGTAGTTATCAGGAAACATTGTAATTATGTATTCATTACCTTGAAAAATTTCCTTTACAGAGTGAATAAAGGTTAAAAGTTCCGCATTAGGATGTTGTGTACTTGTATAGTTGGCAATTACTGCCGAATGGTAGTTGGAGGTGATGATGTCATCATGAAGTAGATAGTAGAGTTTTTTTTTTAAATTTGCATTTGTTTGCTCAATTATGAGTCCTAACTTTTTCTGTTTAAATGCTACTGTTCCATTTCTTTTTTCATTTTTTTAACTACAAAAGGCATTCAGGATAATACGTTATCCTAGTGCCTAAAAATATGATATCACACACAAAAAAAAAATTGTTTTATGGCCCACGAATTTCGTCGTAGACGACAACATGTGTAATCGTATTGTGATTAATTGTGAGTACTGGCCCTCTCAGTCGAAAGGTTCTTTAGTGGCTACCGTGTACCGGAAGGCCTATATCCAACAGTGGACGTCTTTTGGCTGAAATGATGATCATAATGATGATGATGACTGGTAGTCTGAGAATTTGTGTTTTTAATGCAAATGTAAAACTATAAAAAAAATACTTTATCCCTATAAAATACATGGTTATTATTCCAGTGTTCTTAACACCATCTCGTCATCATCTCATCTCTACTTACAGTAAATTGAAAGTGACCCTAGAAAAAAAATCGCAAAGACAGACTTTTAAACGGAAATAATTTTAAAAGAATCAGTCAACCTTACGGCCAAATTTTAATCATAATTCGACAAAGGACCTACAAGATTCATTAACCTTTTCCCGAACAAACCGTGTTCACCTTTATTGCTAACAAGTTAAGAATGATTTTCCAACTCCCAAATTACGAGCATATGCCAATAATTGTGTAAACTAATTTCAACTTTACAAGCAAACAAATAAGAACAAAATTTCTGTACACAAAGGTAACCATTTACTGTTTACGGCTTTTTTTCGTAAACAATAGATCTTATCTGGTATCGAGAACAATTTTATTCGGTCGTTCGAAACTTAAATAATTAAATAACTTTGAACCCAGAACCCGTTAGAATTTTACAAGGAAGCCCATAAAATTTACCTTGAGTTTAACTTTTAAAGTTTTCGGGTAATAATTGATACGATACGGAGCGCCGTAAATCGATCTGAACCGGTTATGGGCGGTTGAAGCTAGACCGATCGAGTATTCGCTAGAATTCCTTAAACAAACTTTATTCGATGTGTGTATGTGTTAAAAATAATCGAGTCATAAGCCGAAACTTTTAGGCAAATATTTGATTTAAATATCTAAGATCCAATCCTACCAAATAAAACTGAGAGTGAGAGTGCGATAAGGCCGCCAAATGTATGTTTTTTTTTTTGTATTACAATTTCATTTTAAAAATTTGTAATCTTGGTATACAATAAAGTATATATAAATAAATTAAAGTGGTTGGAGTATTTTTTTAATAAAATTGCATTGAATTATATTTACTCGTTTATCGGTTTTATCTAGTATTATGGGCTTACAGTATCTTCAAAACCTATATATATCTAATCTTCTCTTCAATGCCGATCATTATTATCATATATAATACATTTAATAAATTACTACCATAAGAAGTGAATAGACTTATAGCTAGATTGTACGAAGCCTGTATTACCTATCCAACCTAGTATGTAGTCTGAGTGTATAGTGTCTGCTATGGAAAACATTTCCCATAAACCAAAATAGCTACCGAAAACCCATCACATTATATCTTTTCGCCCATAAAACAAGATCGTATTTCAAGCAACACAAATATCTTTCAAGAAAAGATTCTAGTAAACTTGATCTTCGAGGAGAGGGAGTAAATGTGTTGTCACAGGGACGAACCAATGAGTTTGTGAACCACATACACTCCAAATTGAGTATAAGGTTTCATGAAGGAGGATTAACTGTGAAGCTGTTGGTAGATTTACTGAAGGGAAATGTCGTTAAATTATTTGATACCGTAATCTTAAGATAAGACAAAGAAAAGATGGATGGTGTGAATAGTGATATGAAAGAAAAGGAAGTTAGTGATAGCATGACGGTTGACAGGATAGAATGGAAGAAAAAAACATGTTACGCCGATCCCAAATAGATGGGACAAGGGCAGGAAGATGATGATGATGATGACCGTAATCTTAAGACCTACTCATATTTATATGTATGTGAAAAGGGCTGGTATCTATCTATATGTCTATCGGAGTATGGTTTCGGCACTTAGGCCTATGCGGATGGACCACTGTGTGTGGACCATTTCAGCCAAATTTTGATAGGCTTATTCCAACCAACCCTCCTCTCTCTAAAAACCTATTAGGCCTCCCAGGTTGTTTATGGCATATTTAAAAGAATTCAGGTATCCCAGTGTTCACATGCGTGTAACATCATCTGTGTAATCATTGAGCAATAGGGCTGGTATCCTCAAATCTATATCCAAAGTACTTTTTTTGCGATATACTTATTTTTGGCTACTTATTAATTTAAGCTTCTATTTCTCTAAAAGATAGTTAGAACTATGGAAACTAGTCTCAAATTTAAATTAGATATGGGTTTGATAATCTCATTCAAAGTTCTTTGCATCGTACGTTTAATTAGGCACTATTTACTTTATTTTTAATATTTTCTTGGTAATTAAATTAAATTAATTAAAACATTATAGTGAATATCACCGAAAAGACAGATTTTCTAAGCGTTGTGAATGCTACACGATCACAAGATTATAGTGTATTTAGTTTTGCGTAGGGACGTAAATTGACTGATATTCTTGACATTATTTACAGAGATAGATGATGACAGAATAACAATAAAAATAATGACTGAGAAACTTCACATAATACTAATATTTTCACGTTACAATAAAGATATTTTTATTTCGTATTTTACAAATAAATTTTAATTTATAAAATTATAACATGTGATAATGTTTCTTTACAGATAAGTAAACTGCAGCAGGACAATAATGTACTTAGCAAAGATTTCCGTTAACGGTGCCGGTAGAGAGGCATCTACTGTAAACAAACCGCACGCTGTCATCTTATTGAAGGTCCGATTAACTTGTAACACGCGCTTGCAGAGATATTTATGACTCTCTGTAAAGAGAAACGATAAAGGGGAATGAAAATTCCTATACATTGCTGGCATGTAATTTTTTTTCTTTTCACAAATAATGAATCCTAGGCCATATCTTAAAGGACTGTATTATAAATCAATAGCAAAAAGAATTATGTCTACTAACTGTAACCAAACGAAGTTAGAAACAATTTAGTAACTATATTGCCATAGTTTGTTATCAGGCGTTTAATTTTCTTAAATACAACTGTATGTCTGATATTTTAAGTTTCTCATTGTTAAATATAGTTTTAGTTTCGGTTTTTATAGTAAGTATACATTAAATAGTGGTAATCACTGTCACAACACTATCGTGTATGTTTTTAATTCGTTTATCACTTATTTTTTTTACTAGTTTTAGTGATGAAAAACTAGGAATGTGAAAAAAATATAACAGTAATAACCAATTTAATATATTTTATCAATGGAAACCTCAAAATATTACTTAATATATTTCCATTTCATTATAATATAACGGAAAAAGGTGACGCCTGACACAAATATACTAGCAAAGCTTCTATACATATCTTTGTTCGGTTAAGGTTTAAAGACTTGGTTCTTTTTACTATTGATTCCTTGTATTGGCCTCTAACATAATATAACCTAGGTTTCATTTATGGCGAAAAGAAAAAAGTAAATCATGCCAATAGTTTGCATTGGCCTTTGTTAAAGGTTTGAATTAATAGAGTATTTAATTGGCAACATAGAATAATTTCAAGATTTTAAAATTAGTGTAATTGATTTATGTAATGAATATTAAATAACCTCTCTTAATCGTCACTATATTGACCGGTCCAGGGCCCTTACCATGACGTGTTGAAATGACAGGCGTGCCAGCAAGAAAAAGGAATGGAGCTATACACCCTATATAGCTTCATCCCTTTGACAGTTCAGTTTAGGTCGTCTAATGGATCGCATTAAGAGCTCATAGTAGGGCCGGTACCGATAACCTTGTGCACATGGTCGGTACACAGTCATCGTTTAAGAAAGATTTGACCCCATTGACCGCTTGTTCTATGAGCAATATTGAGCGCTCAATATCACTCGATAATTAACTTAACAATTTGTAAATATCTGTTTTAAAACAACTTCTTACTTTGGCAGTTCCTATTCATCATAAGTTGTATACAGGCTGACTCAGCTTCCTCCATAGTTATGTAGAATATCTCACATTGCACGCTTATTATGATGACGAGTAACATATCCTTTATAATCCATATGAATAACACAGCATGCAAGCCAACAATGCTCTGAAAATATATTTTTTTTACTTTGTAATTTTTTTTTCGGTACTTAAAAAAAAATTAAGTCATTATGCAGTCATAATCACTCTTTTTTCTGCTGCTGCCATTATGGTAACCTCGACCATAGCTAAACTGCGAAAAAACGACTCAATTGTTCGCCATAATAACTGAAAAAGAATGAAAATACCATATCAACACATTGGCACATTTCTATTTTAAACAACAAAAGTTCGCTAACAAATTATAAACTTCAAATTGGACCGGCTGTACATTTTTGAAGCCAAGAGATAGTGTTTGAATTTAATTATCTTTCAAAATAAATCTAAAAAATAGGTTATTTGATATATGTTCAGAACGTTCAGTCACTTACCAATACTCGAAAACAAATTTTATACAGTCTGAAAGTCTCTAAAATATTTTGATAATTTTCAAACAATTTATCAAATGTTTCTAAATTTTCTTCTTTATCATTTAATACTTGTATAATGTTAACCCATTCTTTGAGATATTTGGTCAACAATGTCATAAGACGAAAGTAATAAACAAAATTGACTTCAAATGCCGCTTTAGTTATAGTAAAGCTCAAGTCTACAAAATTAAACGATCCAAGTGATTTAAAATATAAAATAGCCGCTAAAAGTAAAATACTCAGTACGATTTTAATGTAAACCAAATTCCAAATAATATAATGTCTAATATGTTTGCTACAGTCAATGCTCCTATGAATATCTTGAATTTTCAAAATAATGGAGATATTGCTACGGCTATGAACGATGTTACTGGTTATGAGTATTATGTAGCCAATACAGTTTAGGGTAAAAGTGAAGCCAAACATTATATACCCAGTATTGTTTAAGAACTTTTTCGTAAACTCTCCACTGAATTTGTAGATCACATCACATATGCAAACTGCATCATAAAACATAACTATGAATAGGAGCAAAATGTGGTAAATCTTTTTACATGGAGTGATACAATCATCTTTAATTTTGTATTTGGTAGACAAACATATGGAAAGAACAATGTTAAAAGGTAGAACTACTTTTTGGATGTCTTTGTCCAGTAATACTTGGTATGGACGTTTATTAAACATAATTATTTTTGTAGATGTCGTCATATCCGCTGTTGTATTGGAACTAAAAGTTTTTTTTGGTAATTTAATTTATTTTTATTATTAAATACACATACATCAACGTATCATCTATCTTGTTCATTGACAAGTTGTATAAAAGGATTACTTCTTTTTCTTCGATTATCATCGACTTGTTGGCTGTGGTTTTTTAATCTATTGTGAAAGTCATTAGGAATACTGACGCCATTGGATATATTTCTAATGGCATAAAGCAAGGTACCAAATGTTAGCATAAAGGTGTATTTTGGTATTTTTAAATATCATATATCTCATGCCATATGAGGCATATGAACAATCCATTTAAAAAAATACATTTTATACCTAATATCTTCCAGTTATGCCAAAAAAACTGAAAAAAATATACTTATGCTGTAGTAATGTAAAAATATAAAATTTTGGATGTTTGATAGCGTACATGTGACGTACATGTACGCTATCAAACATCCAAAATTTTCTTTTAAATCTTGACGTAGCTGCTGCATTCCTTCTTAATAATTATGTGTTTTATATTGCATGTTAGCCAATGGGGACCTCTGGGGATTGGCAAACTTGACTCACAAATACTCTCAAGGCTCATAAAGTCAAAAATTTGCTGTGAAAAGATCAGCATTATCCAGTTGTTGTATGGTAACACCATACAACAACTACACAAAGATGAAAATGCTGATGATTTATTAGGAATTGTCTGTCTCTCTTTAATGATTGTTTTGAAATAATCTAGATGTTATCTTAAAATAAAATTAAAAATAATTTGAGTAAGCATATATTTAAATCGTTATGATAATATTATGTAAAACTTTTGACAGTATTACGAATGCAGTATGATTCGATAACATTTAATTATTTTTATTCCCAAAATACACACATTTTACTCATTTACATGTATGCTTAAAGATCAAGAGATTTAAAATAACTAGTTCAATAGTTTTTATGACGTAATGTTATTTTCATAGTACTCTTCTAACAAAACATTTCTACAGTAAAGCAAATTGCAGCAGTACTATAACATATTCAGTGAAGATTCCCATCAAAGGTATGGGTAAAGAGGCGTCTATAGTAAGCATACCACATCCAGTCATCTTATTGAAGGTCCGGTTAGCTTGTAGTACACGCTTGCAGAGATGTTTGACACTGTCTGTAACAATAAATTTATAACTTTATATAATCATGTTACGAGGTTATTTCAAACACCTAAACTCTTTTTTTCAGTGAGATACAGATTTATGCCAGTTATAAATTTGAATGTGACTTTTTGTATTTGAAATTGTTTGCACGTCTAGGTATATATATATGAAAAGAGAAACTGACAGACCGACATATCAATCCACTGCCGAAACTACTAAGTGTAAGAACGTGAATTTTTGCACATTTTTTTTTTTTTGATATAGGTGAAGATTTTACGAAATTCAACATCTATGGGGATGAAACGGGCATCTAAAGTTTGTATGGAGAAACCTACTTTCACGCAGGCGGGAAAAGCTAGTAATAAATAAATTTCCGACGATTTATACTTATTCTTACTTTCTTTAAATGTTGTTCTTACCGGAACAGTTCGAATCCATCATGCGCTGTATACACACTGATTTAGCTTCTTCCACAGTTATATAGAACTTCTCACATTGCAAACTAGTTATAATTATCAGTGACAAATCCTTTATAATCGCCATTATTATAGCTAAACCTACATAGGGGGAGACGTTTTTAGTCTGAAAATAATGAATTGCATAAGTTTAGCAAATTTTAAAAACAAGTGTTGTAACCGATACCGTTATAGGAAAGGTGGAGACGGAGATGCTAATATAAACTTTCTATGAACGGTGCTAAGTTGGCTTGGATAAAGTTGAATTTTTAGTTTATGATGTTAAACGTATTTAGTTGGCACCAACTTTTTCTATTTGAACTAAGTTATAAATTCCACCGAATATCTGCAAATGCGGAGAGCCTAATTTTTGCGGATGACATAAGCAGATACATAATACCTACTCACTTGGTTTCGCAAACTTAATAATTGATGTCCTAAAATTGTTAAATCACGAAGAAATGACTCTATGGTTCGACATAAAATCTGTAAAGAATAAAAAGCGTTATTTTTACATCAGGTATTAATAGCAGGTTTTCAGATTTGCTGTAAGAAAACTCAATCGTGGGTTAAGCTGGCCTGTGTATATAAACTGCCCAATATTTATTTTTTGAAAAAGTTTTGTACAATAAAGAATATAAAAATCTAATGACAGTAAAAAAAAAAAACTTACCAATACTTGGAAACAAATTTTGTACAGTTCGTAAGCCTCTAAAATATTTTGATACATTTTAAACAATTTATCACAATATTCATCATGTGGTTCTTTATTTACTGCAAGTAAGATCCATTTTTCCAGGTATTTTTTTAACAAAACCATAAGCCTTATGTAATAGATTAAATTGAAATCATATGCAATATGCAGTAAATTATAGCTTAAATCGATGAAATGTAATGAATTTTGAAATGAGTAAAAAAATGTAATAATGAAAATAAAAGTACAGTATTCTGAGGAAATCGAGATCCAGTTCCAAATATTATAACTTTGAAAACAGTAAGTACTGCTATAGATGCTTCGATGAATTTCTTGAATCTTCAAAATTAAAGAAATATTTCTGCGGCTTAGCACAATGTTACAAGTGACTAGCGTTATGTAGCTCACCCAATGAATAAAAAAACCAAGTACAATTGCAATGTTAAGCGTGATAGTGAGAACATTGAAGTAATCGATGATAATACCATAAATACTAATAAAATCACACACTGTTATAACTAAAAACATAATTATGGGATATCTCTTGTCACATGGAGTGATGTAACTGTTTCTGATTTTATATTTAGAAGAGAAGAATATAGAGAGCATAATGTTAAAAGGTTGAACTATTCTTTGGACGTCTTTATCAAGTCTGTTATTAAGTAGTATTTTAAAAGGACGATTTGAGTTGTTCCGCATTATTTTTGGTTTACGTTGCGATATTGGTCACTGCCACATAATAAATGAACTCAATCTAGGTCATTTATTGATTTATGATTGTAGCAGAGTTGAATATAGTCTTGTTTGTTTTGAATTAATTATCTTAAAAGATTACTTTTTTAAAGGCAGTCACAGGATGTTGTACTTTTTTTTGGTGGCATATCATCTAATGTGTTTTCCCGCTTTAGGGCAGACTTTTTTAGACTAAAACGACACATATTTTTCTTCAGTTACCTTTTGCATTCAAAGACGGGTATCCCTTTCATAAGTCAACCCATAGCCTTAGTAGATATCGGTCCTGTTGGGACCGTACGGTTTTGCTGACGTCATTAACGACTCGGTCTGGAAGGTTTCCTGATGATGTTCTATCCACTACTCGTCGTCCGCAATCCGGTACTTACGGCGATTGGAAGTCGTGGTCAGGTTATTGGCGGCTTACTTGTGTGGCCGTCTCCTTCGCTAATATTACTGTTTCGCAGAAGGAAACGACCGCTGCCCATTTCCCTTCGTTCCAGACCATAACCCAAAACAGGGTCCGGTGAGATGATGTCACCATCGATCGCTTCAACGAGGACACAGCAGTGGACTACGTATGCTCCACTATGTTTTCCAGGTTTTACCATGTCTGGTGTGGACCTGCGTCATATGGAAAGTCAGGACGCCGTGACGCTTCTCCAGCCACTGCTCAAAGAGGGTATCTGCCATGGTTATGGCGTGTCCAACAGTGTGTTGTGTATGGTGGACAATTACTGACTAATGGTTGTTGGATGTGATGATGTCATTATCATCATCATTTCAAGTGTCCATCGGATTTCCGCGACCCTCGAAAGGACATCGGTCGCCATTCCAGTACCTTTAGGCCAAAACGGCCATCTGTTCTGCGAACAATGTGCCCTACCCACTCTTACATAAGTCCGGGGATTCTTAGGGTTATATCGATAATCTTGGTTCTCCTGCGGATATCTTCATTACTGATGCGATCACGCAAGGAAACTTCGAGCAAAGTCCTTTTCATTGCGCTTTGGGTGACTTTTGAAGTGAATATGTCACTTTGATGCAACTTTACGAGGGTTTCATATGTAGATCATACTATACTTAATTATAGTCCAAGAAAAAAATTTAATATCAACGTTTTTACAAAAAAAGCTTTGGTGCTATTCTAGGCATTTTGTAATGGTTTTGAAGTCTCAATCCCATGCTTTCACACTTGCTTGCTGTACGTTAAATAAATAGTAAAAAAAGTTTTTTCACAAAAAAAAATATACCTAAAATTTGTACCTAAAATAACCTTATTTCCGGAATTCGGTATCCTTGTACATTTGTAAAACAAAAAAAAAATAGTTTAAGCAACTTGCGAGTCGAACTTGTGCACAGAGTGTTCAGTACAAACTAACCTATTGAAATAGTTTAGTTCTCAAATCGAGTTTCGAAGATTTTTTTGAAACGCAAAAGAGTATTTTTATGTGACGTAAGTACAAATTGACAGTTTACAGATTTTTTCCTGCAAACGTGCTATGAGACTATCCTTCATGCTTAATTTCAGGATTTTAGATCAACGAGTAACCTCGAAAGGCTCATCGTTAGTGGTAAAGTAAATGGGAAAAGGCCTTGCGGGTGCAGCCCAATACGTTGGTCCGACTAGTTCCGTAATGCTCTCCACGGTACACAAGGCCTTTCACATTGACAGAGATAGGAATAGATGGAGAAACATCATAAAAACGAAAATGATGAAGCAGGAACATCACGACTTTGAGTCTTGAGTTTCAGTAAATTTTGATTTCCTAGCGAGTGTCAAAATATGCACCTAAAGGGAGCATAAACGGCCTGATCTTTAGATAGCGTTGAATTAGAAGTTTGATTTTTTTCACTGCTGCTTGGAGTAGTCAATCTGAGCATTTTATTTTAATTTCAGCTTCATACCTCCGCGTTCTTAAGAAATTAAAAATTTTATTTTATTAAAAATTAAAATTTAAAATTGTAATCTGCACAACATCAATGCGCATAGAAGCACATTTAACGTGTGCAGAAGCTGCTTGAGAAGCTGCAAAAACTGCTGATAAGCTGGGCTTTTTAATGGAACAAATTTTTAAATTCGTACTTACACACAGTATCAAATTTTATCCATACAGACTCTCATTTTGATTTTTTTATAGGAAAAGTAGAGATAGAAGATAATGCTTTTTCCCATTTACTTTGCCACTAACGATGAGCCTTTCGAGGTTACCCGTTGATCTGAAATCCTGAAATTAAGCATGAAGGAAAGTCTCTTAGCACGTTTGCAGGAAAAAAATCTGTAAACTGTCAATTTGTACTTACGTCACATAAAAATACTCTTTTGCGTTTCAAAAAAATCTTCGAAACTCGATTCGAGAACTAAACTATTTCCATAGGTTAGTTTGTACTGAACACTCTGTGCACAAGTTCGACTCGCAAGTTGCTTAAACTTTTTTTTTGTTTTACAAATGTACAAGGATACCGAATTCCGGAAATAAGGTTATTTTAGGTACAAATTTTAGGTATATTTTTTTTGTGAAAAACCTTTTTTTACTATTTATTTAACGTACAGCAAGCAAGTGTGAAAGCATAGGATTGAGACTTCAAAACCATTACAAAATGCCCAGAATAGCACCAAAGCTTTTTTGTAAAAACGGTGATATTAATTTTTTTTTCTTGGACTATAATTAAGTATAGTATCTACATATGACACCCTCGTACAGTTGCATCAAAGTGACATATTCACTTCAAAAGTCACCCAAAGCGCAATGAAAAGGACTTTGCTCGAAGTTTTCTTGCGTGATCGCATCAGTAATGAAGATATCCGCAGGAGAACTAAGATTATCGATATAACCCTAAGAATCCCCGGACTTATGTAAGAGTGAGTAGGGCACATTGTTCGCAGAACAGATGGCCGTTTTGGCATAAAGGTACTGGAGTGGCGACCGATGTCCTTTCGAGGGTCGCGGAAATCCGATGGACACTTGAAATGATGATGATAATGACATCATCACATCCAACAACCATTAGCCAGTAATTGTCCACCATACACAACACACTGTTGGACACGCCATAACCATGTCAGATACCCTCTTTGAGCAGTGGCTGGAGAAGCGTCACGTCGTCCTGACTTTCCATATGACGCAGGTCCACACCAGACATGGTAAAACCTGGAAAACATAGTGGAGCATACGTAGTCCACTGCTGTGTCCTCGTGGAAGCGATCGATGGTGACATCATCTCACCGGACGCTGTTTCGGGTCATGGTCTGGAACGAAGGGAAATGGGCAGCGGTCGTTTCCTTCTGCGAAACAGTAATATTAGCGAAGGAGACGGCCACACAAGTAAGCCGCCAATAACCTGACCACGACTTCCAACCGCCGTAAGTACCGGATTGCGGACGACGAGTAGTGGATAGAACATCATCAGGAAACCTTCCAGACCGAGTCGTTAATGACGTCAGCAAAACCGTACGGTCCCAACAGGACCGATATCTACTAAGGCTATGGGTTGACTTATGAAAGGGATACCCGTAGTCTTTGAATGCAAAAGGTAACTGAAGAAAAATATGTGTCGTTTTAGTCTAAAAAAGTCTGCCCTAAAGCGGGAAAACACATTAGATGATATGCCACCAAAAAAAAGTACAACACCCTGTGACTGCCTTTAAAAAGTAATCTTTTAAGATAATTAATTCAAAACAAACAAGACTATATTCAACTCTGCTACAATCATAAATCAATAAATGACCTAGATTGAGTTCATTTATTATGTGGCAGTGACCAATATCGCAACGTAAACCAAAAATAATGCGGAACAACTCAAATCGTCCATTTAAAATACTACTTAATAACAGACTTGATAAAGACGTCCAAAGAATAGTTCAACCTTTTAACATTATGTTCTCTATATTCTTCTCTTCTAAATATAAAATCAGAAACAGTTACATCACTCCATGTGACAAGACATATCCCATAATTATGTTTTTAGTTATAACAGTGTGTGATTTTATTAGTATTTATGGCATTATCATTGATTACTTCAATGTTCTCACTATCACGCTTAACATTGCAATTGTACTTGGTTTTTTTATTCATTGGGTGAGCTACATAACGCTAGTCACTTGTAACATTGTGCTAAGCCGCAGCAATATTTCTTTAATTTTGAAGATTCAAGAAATTTATCGAAGCATCTATAGCAGTACTTACTGTTTTCAAAGTTATAATATTTGGAACTGGATCTCGATTTCCTCAGAATACTGTACTTTTATTTTCATTATTACATTTTTTTACTCATTTCATTATTCATTACATTTCATCGATTTAATCTATAATTTGTTGCATATTGCATATGATTTCAATTTAATCTATTACATACGGCTTATGGTTTTGTTAAAAAAATACCTGGAAGAATGGATCTTACTTGCAGTAAATAAAGAACCACATGATGAATATTGTGATAAATTGTTTAAAATGTATCAAAATATTTTAAAGGCTTATGAACTGTACAAAATGTGTTTCCAAGTATTGGTAAGTTATTTTTTTTACTGTCATTAGATTCCTATATTCTTTAATGTACACAACTTTTACAAAAAATAAAAAATTGGACAGTTCATGTCCACAGGCCAGCTAAACCCAGAATAGGGTTTTCTTACAGCAAATCTGAAAACCTACGATTAATACCTGATGCTAAAATAACGCTTTTTATTCTTTACAGATTTTATGTCGAACCATAGAGTCATTTCTTCGTGATATAACAATTTTGGGACATCAATTATTAAGTTTGCAAAACCAAGTGAGTAGCTATTATGTATCTGCTTATGTCATCTGCAAAAATTAGGCTCTCCGCATTTGCAGATATTCGGTGGAATTAATAACTCAGTTCAAATAGAAAAAGTTGGTGCCAACTAAATACGTTTAATATCATAAACTACAAGTTCAACTTTATCCAAGACAACTTAGCAACGTTCATAGAAAGTTTATATTAGCATCTCCGTCTCCACCTTTCCTATAACGGTATCGGTTACAACTCTAGTTTTTAAAATTTGCTAAACTTATGCAATTCATTATTTTCAGACTAAAAACGTCTCCCCCTATATAGGTTTAGCTATAATAATGGCGATTATAAAGGATTTGTCACTGATAATTATAACTAGTTTGCAATGTGAGAAGTTCTATATAACTGTGGAAGAAGCTAAATCAGTGTGTATACAGCGCATGATGGATTCGAACTGTTCCGGTAAGAACAACATTTAAAGAAAGTAAGAATAAGTATAAATCGTCGGAAATTTATTTATTACTAGCTTTTCCCGCCTGCGTGAAAGTAGGTTTCTCCATACAAACTTTAGATGCCCGTTTCATCCCCATAGATGTTGAATTTCGTAAAATCTTCACCTATATCAAAAAAAAAACATGTGCAAAAATTCACGTTCTTACACTTAGTAGTTTCGGCAGTGGATTGATATGTCGGTCTGTCAGTTTCTCTTTTCATATATATATACCTAGACGTGCAAACAATTTCAAATACAAAAAGTCACATTCAAATTTATAACTGGCATAAATCTGTATCTCACTGAAAAAAAGAGTTTAGGTGTTTGAAATAACCTCGTAACATGATTATATAAAGTTATAAATTTATTGTTACAGACAGTGTCAAACATCTCTGCAAGCGTGTACTACAAGCTAACCGGACCTTCAATAAGATGACTGGATGTGGTATGCTTACTATAGACGCCTCTTTACCCATACCTTTGATGGGAATCTTCACTGAGTATGTTATAGTACTGCTGCAATTTGCTTTACTGTAGAAATGTTTTGTTAGAAGAGTACTATGAAAATAACATTACGTCATAAAAACTATTGAACTAGTTATTTTAAATCTCTTGATCTTTAAGCATAGATGTAAATGAGTAAAATGTGTGTATTTTGGGAATAAAAATAATTAATTATCATTAAATATCATCGAAATATCTTGAATGCGTAATGCTCTCAAAAGTTTTACATAATATTATCATAACGATTTAAATATATGCTTACTCAAATTATTTTAAATTTTATTTTATGATAACATCTAGGAGATTATTTCAAAGCAATCATTAAACAAAGACAGACAATTCCTAATAAATCATCAGCTTTTTCATCTTTGTGTAGTTACTACCATACAACAGCTTGATAATGCTGATCTTTTCACAGCAAATTTTTAACTTCATGGGACTGGGAATTTTTGTGAGTCAAGTTTACCGATCCCCAGAGGTCCCCACTGGCTAACATGCAATATAAAACACATAATTATTAAGAAGGAATGCAGCAGCTACGTCAAGATTTAAAAGCAAATTTTGAATGTTTGATAGCGTACATGTGACGTTTGTTTACCTTGACTGACTGCAGCTATTTTCGGTGCACTACTGCTATCATCAATTGTCAAATGATCAGCATTAGTATTTTTTTTACCTAGCTCTCTCCAAATAGTGATCCAGCTAAAGCCTACAATTTTTAGATCAAAGAGAGTCAAACAGTTACGTTCCTAAGGATATAGATGTTAAATTTTAAGAATAATAAAAATAATAATTTAATTAATACTTTCCCTTCTTCTGACTACAGTAGTACTATTAAAGTGAAAAGGTTAAAATATTATCATTCATGTCTTTTTATTTCTGATCTTTAATCTATTTTCTAATTGTGATGTTAAGAAGATTGTGGAATCTATCTCTCTAGTTTGTTATTGTTTAATTGGATTTTTTTAGTTTTCAGTCATTTAAAAAGTTCATTTAAATTATTTATTTTTAATTTATAATTTATGTACACACATGAATAAAGAAAGAAGATACATTCTGATAAAAATTGTACAAAGGTACTGCTTATTTCTAAAAGAAATTTCTTCCAGCAGACCTGCGAAAGGAGAAATAAGAAGAAATGTAGATAATAAAAGAAGAGAATGTGAAATCTTAAATTAAAAATAATAAATACTTATATACTATACATACTATACTATATATACCTTATACTAAAAATAAATACATAATGTATATACATATATAATTAACACACTAGAAGTTTTGTGATTAGTTATTGCTGTAATTTACTTGATTTAGAAGTGTTTAAAGTTATTTTGTTATCTTTGAAATGAATTTGGAAACGCATGTAATAGTTTGATTTGATTAATTTGTGAATATATTTTAAAATCTGTGTGTGTGAGTACTTAAACATATTACTTGGCAAGGTAAATACTTTCGTGTTTTAGAGATAAATATGACCTAAAATGTTCACCAACTTTTTACGCTCATGCATTATCATTTATTTATTTTATAATTTATGTACATATTCATATACATTGATAAAGATATAATATTATAAAAATTTGTACAAAGATATTGCATAATTCAAAAAGAACTTTCATTTTTGAAAAAGATGAATAGAATTCAAAAATTATTCTTTTCAATTCATGTACCTACAGGTATAAAGTAAATCAAACTAATCAGCTTTGTTAGCTTTGTTATCTTATTGTGTTAAAGAAGCAGAGAACAAAGAGCTGTCTGTTTACATTTTAAGTAGGTAGGTACGTGTAATATTACTATTAACAACGTAAACAATTTGTAGTCAGTCTCTACTACACACATACGATTAAATTCTAATGGAATCTGGAGGATTAGGAAAATAGTAGATAGTTCAAGGTCCTTGGCTTGCCCCCTATAAAGGCATCTGGCACGCCGCTGGCTTGCATTTAACCAATATCTCACCTGATAGTCTCACGACCTTATGAAAAACGCTGCAAACTCAACTTGGCAAAATGGGGTTTTATAAACCCATCGAATACTCAATGTGAGTGCGGAGCTCCTGTTCAAAACACGAGCCACATGTTGGAATGCCCCAAGTGTCCGTATACCTGCACTTTGGAGGATTTGATGAGTGCTACCGATGCTGCTATTAATGTAGCCACCTATTGGGCCCAAAAAGTTTGACGAGTTTACCATCGAATCGAAAAGAAGAAGAAGAAGAAGTCTCACGACGATGTAGCCGACGATTTGTCAGGTGTTTAAAGACTAACGTGCATTAAGGAACTTTGTTTTAAAAACGAAGGTTGAGAAAAAATCCCACTAAGCATGTATTCGCTGCCAGCGGCCTAGACTCGTATTAACTCTCGTTCGCCGATAGAATGCTAACCTTACCTCACCTTCCCACAACTTGGCTGTTGTTTGTAGCCTATCAGAAATGGCTGTGACATACGGACAAGTAGTGAGAACAGCTTGTTTGTTTTTTCTATTTTATTTATTCATGCCAAGATGGATGGATGCGAGACGCAAATGACAGGTCGTTGTGGCGATGCTTGGAGGAGGCCCATGTCCAACACCGGATGTTTTTCAGCTGAATTGATGATGATGAGGCCAAGATCTTATGGATTTTATTAATTTAACTAGCTTCTGCTAGCAGTTTCGACCGCGTGAAAGTAAGTTTGTCCATATAAACTTTGGGTCACCATTTTATTCTCTTAGGGAAAGAATTTTTAAAAATCTTCTCTTTTTGCTAGCCTACGTCATAAAAGGAAAGTATGTGCAAAATTTCATGTTCGTAATCTCAATAGTTTCGGCCGTGTGATGATATGTCAGTCAGTCAGTTTCTTCTTAAGTTTGACGTGTTTTATAGCTATCTGGATATGTAGGGTGGAAAGTATGAGTGGTACCCTATATATAGCAAAAATATTACCGAACACTTCCTGTTTTTTTCCAAAATTATGTTTTTTCAAAAGCGCTTGCCTGACACGCAAGCAATTTTCTGTTATCGTATTTGATCTTGAACGGAAATTTCACATTGAACACAGAGTTAAAATCTCTACAGGAAATGTCATGTTAGACGTGACTTTTGATCTAATGGAAAATATCATGGAATATAGCAAAGTTATGATTTTAACGTTGATTGCTTTTTTTTTTCCTTTTCAGTAATTTTAACGTATGTCGTCAAGTCGTTGAGCTCCTTAGTAGTCCTGGGTTTAGCTTTGCGAACACTGACAAATGCTTGTACTGACTGGACAGGTCCATTTAAATCTGTATGGTACTTTCTTCAAAAGACCATCTCAGACAAATCTGCATGGTTCTCATGTGATTTGACCATTACATATTAACTGTATGGAATTTAAAAGAGACTGACCCCTGAGTTTGTTTCGGTGTTTCTTCTCAGGGTAGTCAGCTAGGAAACACTGGCCTCATCTTATATATACTACATATAGATTAAAACGACGAAAGAAAAATTGACGTGTAAAAGTGTTTTTTTAAACCTACTTACAAAATAAATATCATTTATTTTGCTTCAAATAAAATATTATTTATTACCTTCGTTAATACATAAAACACTTAACATATATACACTAACTTATATATACACTTAAATAAATAATTTATTTTGCTAGACTTTCTTGTCCCACTCTTATATAAAGAACTTCTCCCACCTCCTTTTAATCTGTTCAATTAGTTCCACCTTCTACGTTTTCTGCCGCGATTCCATCTCACTAAATCAGGACATCATTTTGTTCCACAGACACACTGCCACACACATACACTAGTCACAGCCCACAGACATATCCATGAAAATAGCATTTAGCCAATTGAATTTATAAGTTATAAGGTTCATTACATTATTGAAAGGTAAGGTATCTTTCACACCCGTGTGTCAGCAACAGGCCGTCACGTCCTTTGTTAGTGAATTGTTGAAGGGAAAAAACGGCAACAAACTTTTTAATGCGTGAATAGATTTACAAAATGTATCGTCCCTTTACGTAATCAAGGATTTTCGGGATTTTTCCTTAACAAACTTTGTGAAGAGGGTACTGGAGACGTTTGTTGAGTTTATTTTGTGGAAACTTTACTTAAAGGTAGGTGTTTAACGGCTGTGAATCGGCGATTTGGCCGTTAGATAAAGTAATGGATGGTGTTAATGATTGTTTAAGTTGTAGCGACAACTATGGCGTCACATAAGAACTAATCCTGCATCGCGCAATCAAAGTTCTCCGCGCGATTAGAACATATAGAACAGCCCTAAATCATCTATTGGGCAGCTGCCCACCAGATCTAACAACCGTCTGGTCGGAGGATCCTCCCTTTTCAACGGAAGTTTGCGGGACTCTACTCTCTGTTCTGCCTACCTCCAAACTGGTGACCCTGACGTGATCTAAAAAGTATTATCATCATTTCAGCCGATAAAGGTCCACTATTGGCCATAGGCCTCTTCAAGTGTCGCTACGACAAACGGTCCTATATGCCTCGCATTCATCGGATTCCGGCGACCCTCACCAGGCTATGTGTCCTCCTTGTGGAAGGTCTTCCAAAGCTGCATCTTCTTGTACGCGGTCGCCACTCTAGAACTTTTCAGTCCACCGACCATATGATTCGCAAGCAATGTCCCCTGAGCGCTACCGCATTCTTCGGACTGTGTAGGTATCCTTGGTTCTCCTGCGCATATCTTTACTCCTGATACAAATACAGACTCCCGCTGGAATTCCACTCCTTAGCTGTATGCGTAATGAGTGTGTTTCCAAAACGCTTTGCACGTTACATTTACTGACTAAAACCCATTCCTGTTCCTTCATTGTCTACGTTCCAGGGCCCTGAGGTTCTCTTTCGCCCAATCCATGGATAGCGCAAGCCTGTGCCTACGGTGGCTGGGAATCGGGATCAGGATCCTGACAGCTGGGGCATGAGGGCCATTCCCTTGTGCGTACGGCCGCTTCCTTTTCTATAATTACTACGAGGCGACCACTTACCACTTCTCCTAGCTCCGGACCGTGGCATGTGCCAAGGCCCGTTACGAGAGATCATTGCTGCCGATCGCCCCCACGAGGACACGGCGGTGCTCAGCCTAAGCAGGGCACACCTCTACCATAAGCTCCACCGTGTCCTCTAGGAGGTCCACACAATGGTGACACCCGGGTGTTTCTTCCGCACGAATCTGGTGCAGGAATCTCCCGAACTTATTATGTCCGGTGAGGACCTGCGTCAGCGCCGTGTCCAGCTGGAGTACTGCTTTTTGTATCAAGACCTTGATCCAAATTCCCAACGGGAGCCTACTCAGATGTTGGTCGGGGCTCTTGGCCATTTGCCGTCATGACTACCGGCACAATAATCTTTTTTTCAGCTATCACGAGATTCTTGTCACTGCTATATCAAAACTCATTGTTTTAATATTATTTCATTTCGTAAACAGTTTTTACATTTTATCGTAATCACAAAGCAATACAAAGGTAATTACAATATATTATAAAATTGAATTGACGTCTTTATAATATGATTTTAGATATAAAACTAGTTTTGTATATTAGGTATATTTATTCAGCCAACAGAATATACAAAATTCAATTAATCAATTTGACGAGGAAAAAAGGGGGCCCACAAAAGCGTAACCAAGACAAGTCCTCCTAAATAAATTCCTAGAACAATCACACACTAAAACCGTACCAAAACACAAAGCTACCAAAATCTAGAAACAACAAACACACAAATAGGCACACCATAATTCACGAACAAAGTCCGGGACAAAAATCCCCGAATGACTTTGGAAATGTAACGCAAATGGGGACAGCTACTAAGGATAGGGTGACAAAAATATCGTGTAATGGCGTCTGCGTCCACGGCCGTGAGGTAGGTATAGTGGGACGGTCACGTACACGCGTTATGAAGGTGGCTTCGAGCGAGTGGTACATTGCATGAGTTACTCAATGTCCCGAGATATGGATGTGTTTGGAGTACTGTGACTGTGCTGTATTGTTAGAGGAAGGTATTCTCAGCAATGATGTCTTTCTTTTTCATACAGTACCTAATAATTTTAAAGCTTATGGTTTATTTTTTTTGATATGGGAAATAATTCAATGGTGGAGTTTTTTTTTTTAGGTGGGAAAATCATCTCATGACAAATCCCGCTCTTGGGTGAAGTGGGAAATAGTGTCAGACTTTCACTGACAAAAAACCCACTCCTGTTCCTTCTTTGCCTTCATCCCGGGGCCCCGGGCTTCGCTTTCATACTACCCGTGGCCCCAGTAGGCTTCGACCCTGCTGGGCCCCTACAGTTGCTGACATCTCCATGAGGCGCGCGTGGAACAGCACGCGCCGTCGACGACATGGGCTCGGTCAGGACGGTTATCGGATGGTTGGACGGCGAGCCTCCCATTACTCGCCGTCCGCAAGCCCGCGCCTACGGTGTCCGGAAATCGGGATCGGAATCCCGGCGGCGGTTAGGGCGTGAGGACCATTGTCTCACGCGCCCCCCCCGTCATCAGTCGCCTCCTTTGCTAGCATTACTGCTTCGCAGAATGAGGCGACCGCCTGCCACTCCTCCTCACTCCGGACCATGGCCTGTACCAATGCCCGGTGCGAGAGATCACTGCCACCGATCGCCCCCACGAGGACACGGCGGTGCTCTGCCCAGGCTGGGCACACCTCCACCATATGCTCCACCGTGTCCTCCGGACGGTCTATGGTCTATCTACGGTCTATGTATAATGCATAATAAAATTATGTTACTATTTTGGTGTACAATAACGTGTAATTCTATTCACATCAATTTATAGATATAAATTAAAAAGAATACAGCCATTCACAGCATTAAATAACAAAAATCATGAAATCATGTCACAAAAAAAAATACTTGCTTCAAGTATGGTCACCCTACAACGAAGATTCGTTCTACGAATTACTTGAAGTAAGCTGAGTACGTCACGGCCACATCACATCTATCAACTTCTCCGTATGTATTGGTACATTCACAATACGAGTCTGGGAAATTTACACGAAAGAGCTCTTCATATTCGTCTGATATAAATGTTTGGTAAGAAAATAACTCAATAATGATTAAATTTGTTAGCGTAGTAATTGAGAAATCGGTTGCTGACATTGTGTTTCGGGTTCGACTTGCGCACGGAAACAATGTTTATACAGCCTAGAGACAAGTATAGTTGTATACTTGTGTATGTATGTATAGTATAGTCGAGCAGTGGTGACCAAGTGATAACGCCCCGACTTACGAATTATCGGTCGCGGGATCAAACCTAGCCAGACGCATAACTTTTGTAATTTATTTCATCACCACTGCTCTCAAAACGCGAGCGCGAGGGTGTATCAAACTTTTACTGACTAAAAACCCACTCCTGTACCTTTTTTGCCTTGGTGACTTCGATCCTGACCACCATCACATAGGAACTAAACTATATAATCCTGCATCGAGCTAATCAGAGTTCTCAACACAGTTGAAAAATAAACAACAATCCAAAATTATACAGACTTGACCAGACTATAACACCCGTCTGGTCGAAGGATCCTCCCTTTTTCCCCGACTGCACCAAAAGGCCCTCTTTTTGGCGCAGTCGGGTAAAAAGCCCCCCTAATCTTGAATATGATAAAATTGATAACCCTTTATCAATGATTCGAGATTTGCGGGACTTTACGCCCTATTCCACATAATATATATCTAAAAGTGAACGTTTAAAAAAAACACAAAGTCATCATTGCCGTTGAAAGGCGTCCATGACATGCGGCTGTCCAATCCAGTGCCTCTTGCATCTAGAAGACTGTCTCACTAGGTCATCGGTCTACCTATACACCGGCCTTTCGCCACTGCACTATAAGGTACACGTTCACTACTACAGAACCAAGCCACTTAAGCTAGGCAATTCTTCGGGTTTCGTAATATGTTATTTTAATTGTATCATTAAATTAACCTTAAAACGATTATAGTGTTTATTTTATGAAGGTACAATGTAAGGTACTTCTTATCAGTGACAGTCGGGATACACAAGATGGCGCCTAAACTAA
Source organism: Mythimna vitellina (assembly GCA_949316375.1). Lineage (NCBI taxonomy): Eukaryota > Metazoa > Arthropoda > Insecta > Lepidoptera > Noctuidae > Mythimna > Mythimna vitellina. The sequence continues at coordinate 4,896,675 of OX438703.1, read as the reverse complement.
CATCACGTGAAATAGTGTGGCCATAAATGTGCTTTAATTTTAGACTGGCCTGTCCGTCTAGTGGTTAGTGGCCCTGACTGCTATGCCGCAGGTCGTGGGTTCATCTCACCTCCGATTCCTTTGTTCTGACATCATCTAAACGCTCAGTCACGTGGTCAGAACTAAGGAATCGGAGGCGTGCCCTACTCGAGGCGTTCGACGCAAACGAAACGTACAATACAAACTTGGTTAGGGGGGCAGTACTTTCAGAGATTACCTTCTACAGACAAAAAACGCCACGCGGCTCAAGGAGATGTCAGCAAATCGTAGGGGCCTAGCAGGGTCGAAGCCTTCTGGGGCCGCGGGTAGTGTGAAAGTGAAACCCGGGACGAAGGCAAAGAAGGAACAGAAGTTGGTTTTTAGTCAGTAAAAGTCTGACACTATCTTGCGGACCGCCCAAGAATGGGATTTGTCATTAGATGATTTTTGCAGCTAAAAAAAAATCAGACAAAAAAAAACACAATTTACCTCTTTATAATACTAGTGTAGTTATAAATGAACATTCTATCTAAATCTAGGTTCTCTCAATTTGTCATCTATTTCTATCCTTGTTTAATCCGCAATTCAAGCTAATTCAGATCAAAATATTTTAGTTCACATATGCCTACATGGGCACTTATAGAGCGTCTGATCTCGATTAAAAATTGGTCGTTTCCTATGAAGAAAAACTGGGAAGAAACTTCACGGTAACTTTTTAAAGTATAATTTTTTTGAAAGTCAAAGTCAAAGTTTTTTATTTCACATAGGCCTACATGGGCACTTATAAAACGTCAGAAGCTAGTGCACGGTTCCAAATTGGTCGTTTCCTATGGAGAAGAACCGGCAAGAAACTACATGGTAACTCTTTGAAAAAATTGGTTTTTACAATCTTTCTATATTACATTATTAATAATAGGTATGAGAGGATAGTGTTAACCTGACAACGTGGTACCTACTAATCAAGTATATAATAAAAACGTGGATCAACATTGAAAAGTATTAATAAGTCTACGGAGCTTAGGTCAAATTTACCAGTCATCATCATCTTCCTGCCCTTATCCCGTGTTATTTGGGGTCGGCGCAACACGTTTTTTTTTCTTATAAAATCTGAGTGTATATATTGTGAAAAAAAGTTACCATTGCAGTCAGTTAAAAAAAAAAATCGTTGCAAAAAAATAACACAAAAAAACTTTTTACAAAAAAAAAAGAACCGATTTTACTAAAAAAGACACTAAAAGGTTCAAAATAACTTTAATTTCGGAAGTCGGTGTTAAATAAGAAACAAAGAGAAACACCGACTCCCGAAATTAAAGTTTTATTAAAATTAAGTTTTTTTTTCAACTGCAATAGTAACTTTAGTTGTCATGATAAACACTTAGATTTTAAAAGTGTTATATTATAATCATGTCATTTATTAATAAATTTATTTATTTTTAGCAAAGATGTAGCAATCAATAAACGACGCAATTAATGAGACAAGAGGAAAAGTTGACCAAGCAGACAGCCAATATAACCTTTAATAAGCTGACCTTTAACCTTCACATTTCAAATGTACCCTCGTAATCTGTCATCTAAATATAATTCCCATCATAAGTCCCTTCCCATAATAGGTGCACCGAAGCTCATTGATCCAATCACAACGACAACCGTCCAAGTAACGAAGGTAATGCTTAATATACCGCCAAATTGGACCCCCACCCACCTCGCGATGTAACAGGTGAAGTATGACCCATAAAATTATATTAGTGATATAAATGGAGGGACCAGGAGACGTGGAGTTGGTGGATTTTGTTAAGTAATGGTTTGTTGACTAGGGGAAGTAAGGAATGATACGTAGGTTTGTATGATTGGTAACGATCAACGTTTGCGAACTTTTTTTTACTGGTTTAACCTTTAAGCGGTCGCGCGGCGTCGAATCGACCGCACTCTATATATTTACGATCATAATTTCAAAATTTCTTTTCAAAATAACGTATCATTTTTAGTAGCTTGTCTTTTGTTTACTCATCATCTACCTGCCCTTGTCCCATCTTATTTGGGGTCGGCGCAACACGTTTTTTTCTTCCATTCTATCCTGTCAGCCGTCATACTATCACTAACTTCCTTTTCTTTCATATCACTGTTCACACAATCCATCCATCTTTTCTTTACTACTGATGAAAATAACTCCATTTCCTCTTTCAACACTCTTCCTGAAGGACGTAGAATGTGTGTGTGTTTAGGTCGCGGCGCAGGCGTCGAAAAGACAACACGCGAGAAGACTGCTTCTGAAGAAAATTAGAACTTAGATGAAAAACTCTTTGATGGCAATGATTACTACAATAATGATCTCTTGAAGAATATAAAAAAAAAATACAAATCAATTGGAGATATAATAAAGACTCACAATAGAACTCTTGTTATGTCGGGCAGAATTGAATCCTAATCCGAAGAAACCAGTTTAACTTCAAAATTTTGATTTGGATTGTAACAAATGATTGTTTAGTTGAAAAATAGGTAATACCATGAATATAAAAATAAAATATCACTAATTAATCAGTTTTCTAAGTTCCTGAAATAGCCCATAGGTCTTTTAGGTTATGTTACGCGCTGTTTCAAATAGTCGCAAACCCGCTTGAAGGTTAAGCTGGTTATTTTAAAATGGTAACTACCATTAAAAAAAAACGTATAGACCTTATTTTAGTTTATTTACTGGCCAATTGGTGTAGGCTAGTGGCCTTGACTGCTATGACGGAGGTTGTAGGTTTTGATTCCAACCCAAAACAAATGTTTATGTGATGAGCATTATCATTTGTTCTATGCCTTAGGTGTAATTTATTTATAATAATATATGTGCGTTTAGAAATATGTAAATATTGTTTAATACTCATACCACAAGTTCTGCTTAGTTTGGCATATATATAGTTTATTATACATTAAGTTTTTCCTATACAGAAAAAAATCGCTTAAACAGTTTAGTGAAAAGAAACACAGAAGTAGGAATTCCATGAAGATAATATCAAACTGGTAAATCATCATTATCATGGATTTATATCGGGTAATCTAGTGCGCCTCACCATCAACGATTGCATCACTGTTTACCATCAGGTTCCCACCTGATGGTAAACAGTGATGCAATATGTTATATGAAAAAAAAGGTTTGACAATAAATAAAATATGGTGCATTATTCATCATCATCATCATCATTTCAGCTGAAAAACGTCCACTGTTGGACATATCTAGGCCTACCCCAAGCTTCACCACAAGAAACGATCTTATACGTTTTGCATCCACCAGATTTCCGCGTCCCTCACCAGGTTACCAGTTCACTTTGTGGGAGTCCTTTCTACGCTACGTCTTCCGGTACGCGGTTGCTTTTGGCAACCGCGTACCGGCAATGGAAAGGGCTATACTCCGAGTTTTCTAACGTGATCGCTACAGGAATGAAGATATTCGCAGGAAAACCAAGGTTACCGACATGTCCCAAAGAATCGCCAAACTTAAGTGGCAGGACACATTGTTCGCAAACTTGATAGGCGATGGGGACTAAATGGTGGTGGTATACTACTGCTAACTGCCAACAATGAATAACGTGTAATAAAACCATTCTTTATGTTTTAACGATAATGCTGAAATTGCAATGCCATCGTAGGCGTGGTCTTGCGGATGATGAGCAATGGATAGCTTGCCGTCCGACCATCCGGTGGCCGTTCAGACAGAGCCCGAGTCGTCGATGGCGCGTAGAGTTCCACGCGCGCCTCAAAGAGATGTCAGTAAAGCCCTAGGGGCCCAGCAGGGCCGAAGCCGACTAGGGCTATGGGTAGACTTCCGAAAGGGAAATCGGGGATCTTGGAACGCAGAACCAGGCAAAGGAGGAACATAAATGTAGGTTTAGTCAGTGTGCACGACGATAGGTCGTGGTAGAGCAAATGAAAGAGATGAGTGAACTGTATTACAAGTATAATGTTAAAATAAAAAGAAATTACAACGGTCGGTTAAGAGTTAACGTAAGTGTGAAAATATGAAATGGAATTTGGAGGAAATGCGCAAGCACAGATGTGCGTGAAGGCGTGCAACAGCTGACTTCCGGTCAACGGGCGGTGCGGGGTGCAGCCGAGCGGCCGTCGCCGGCCAGCTGACTCCTCGCTGCACCCGCTCCCCTCGTTCACCCCCGCCGGCGGCTCGCGGCGATCTTGAGAGCAGTGGTCTCAACAGTCAGTAAAGGTCTCACACGCCCTTGAACTCCGCCCTAGAGCGAGAGAAGTCATTGAATGATTTCTCACCTTATAAAAAAAACAGTTACAGTGTGACGCCAGCAGTTGTGACCCCCGTGCGAATTTCGTCTTTTGGCGTACGTACTCTACGATGTCTTCCACTCTTGTGGATTGATGCAGACGGGATACGTACACTGGAGTGTTCGGCTGAGTGGTACGCAGACTCACACTAAATGGCTAAAGCCAAACTCCTCACAGAATACACAGGTGTGTTGTTATTTATGTACCATAGTTCCAGGAAAAGCCCGGCTCGTTAAAGAAATATAGCCACCTTACCTGACGTCACGTGTCTTGCTCTTTAGTGGTAGTAAATCGTAGTTTAGGATGACGGCATCATAATTTCGGTAGTATAAAGTGTACCATCAATTATTTAATATATTTCCTAGTTCACGTTAATGGTTCGTCTGGAACGGTGGAAGGTTTATGTTTTAAGGAAAGTCGGGAAAGATTTTCCTCACACGATTAAAGACAAAATATTAGCTACCTATTATTATTAAATTACTAGCTTACCCGGCGAACTTCATACCACCTAATAGTAAGGATATTGCCATCTACTGGCATTACCAGAACAGCATGATTCATTTTAAAATGACATTTTTAACAGTTACTTCTCCTTTTATTAAAGTTTTTAATATACATTTATCATAAAACTTAAATATTAACAAAACTATTTATACTAAAACCTAACTATGTACATAAAAACTATAAATACTATTATACTAAACCTAACTATGTACATATAATACAAAAACACCTATTACACTCAGGCGTCGAAGTACTCCTCCACATCGCTGTCATCCGGAAACGTGCCCAGAAGGCTGGCAGCATTGCCACGTTGAATGGCAATGCTAATTCTTTGGGCAAAGTTATCTTATGTCTTAGCGCCATCTCTAATTAAAATGACATTTTAATTAGAGATGGCGCTGTATGCGGATTTTTTTTCGTGATTTTCCCATTTTTTTGCACCGTTTAAACCTTCCATAGACTATGTCGAATATTTCAAGACCAAAATTAGCCAAATTGGTCCAGCCATTCTCGAAATTTAGCGAGACTAACGAAAACCTATTCATTTATATATAAACAGATAGATTTCTCATCTAACTATTGATTTCTTTTTAACTGACTAAAAAAGAAGGATGAATACCTCCTCCCCCATCAACCTTTTTTTTTTCATTTTTATGTATGTTCCCCGATTTTTCGAACACGTCTCGTCTGATTTGGAAAATTCTGTTTTCGTTCGAAAGGGTATCGCTTGACCACTGTCTTTTCTGATGGTAAGCCATGATGTGGATGACGATGGAGCACGCTTGCCTAGAAGTAAACTATTCTCTTGATTTAAAAATCCCTAGGTTGGAGCTATAAGGAAATACAGACTCCGGAACACCACTTCTTGGCTTTACACACAATGAATGCACAACTTCAATAAGTTGGTTGTATTTTTTTTAACATACCATGGATACTAAGGAGCCATCACTACGAGCAAGTTAATTGCCATTTAAATTTTGTTTATTGAAACCTTCAAAGTGTTTTCATAAAATTGGTCCAAATAAACAAAGAAAGAAGAAACAAGACTTCAAAATTCATGTAACCTGGAACTTAATTATTATTTGGGTTTCAGTCCGTAATTTTGAATCATTCATTTCGCTCCACTCAGACCAGGAGACTCCGCCGGGAACTGATCACTTTTTCGATTTTTTTTCTTCAAATTTCATTTTACCGAAAACTATTGGCCGACGTCTTCTTTGCTATATGCATTATTTGACATATTTTTAGATCATCGAAGTATCATGTGTCATAAATATTATTTTACCAAACTATATTTCGCTGATTTACAAAATAACTTCATGCTATTGGCCGAAGCCTCGTTTGAACTTTTTTCATTTGCCAAATGATTTATTTTCCATATTGTTCACCACACCGGAGCAACATATTACGGAATTTTGGTCACAAATATATAGACAGTTACTTGGTAGCATTTTCAATATTAAATTAAAATAGTGACATCATGCCAGTGTAATAATTACATTTCTAGACGTTTGGTGAAATGAAAATATGGTAATTAAAACAGTGAAAAGTTTTAGGTGAAATGAAATTCGGTCAAATATTTTTCGAACTTATGAGAAGTTACTGACTCCACCTGGTCCTCTTGGTTGATGAAATATATCATATATAAAAATATATAAAAAAAAACAATAGGACGATAGTGTCGTCGCGGCACTATCGCTCGTGAAAGTAGGGCCAAATTATTTATTATATATTCGGTTATTCTATTTTATATTCGATTCAAGTATCACCTAGGTGTGAATGCAATAATAACTAAACTCTAGTACTGCTAGAAATACAGGTATCTTACCCAATTCTCTAGAACCTAAAACTTTACCTATGCAAAAATTCAGTACTAAGCCAAACCAGATTGGAGAACAGTAACTTCAGGCACCAATAAATGCTTTTAAAAAACACTACGAAAACATACTCGAACCAATCCTTTCGCAAAAACTTCATTTAAGGTTTTGTACGCAGTGTATCAGTGAAAAAACTCATTTCGAGTTAATCCTCTGTATAAAGAAACTTCCTCGTCCGCACGCTGAGGCCAACGCTAAAACTAAAATGTACCACGGTAAACTTTTTCCTCTAAATTATTTATTACGCTTCGCAGTCTCGTTTCGCGCTAAATTTTCGTACTCTTTGTTTTATGTACCCTGTATTGTTTTACTGAAATTTATTTTTTGAATTTTTCAAACCAATGAAAAACATCGGCCAAGTGCGTGTCGAACTCGCGTACGAAGGGTTACGTATCGTCCGTAGCAAAAAACAGCAAAAAAATCACATTTGTTTTGTCCTACTCAAATATTTATTTTATTCTGTTTTATTAAATATTATTTGTTGTTATAGCGGCAACGGAAATAGATCATAAGTAAAACACCACTTCTTGGCTGTACGCACAATGAATGCACAACTTCAATAAGTTGGTTGTACTTTTTTAGCATACTATGTATACTAAGGAGCCATCACTACGAGCAAGTGAATTGCCTTTTTGCTTATGTTTATTGAAACTTTCAAAGAGTTGCCATAAAATTGGTCCAAATAAACAAAGAAAGAAGAAACAAGACTTCAAAATACGTCCATGTAAATTTTAACTGTCTAGCTATCACTGTTCATGAGGTACGGCCCGGTGACAGATAGATAGACGTACGGACAGCGGAGTCTTAGTAATACGGTCCCGTTTTACCCTTGGGTACGGAACACTAAAAACTCTGTATTCCCATGGTTCTATAGATAAAATTTATTTTAAACATCAATTTCGTATAACAGCTTATACCAAACCGACGTTTAAAATAAATAAATAACAATTTTTAAAAAATAAAATCACTTCATTATTTTTAGCAATTTTAATTGTGAGTGCTGTGTAAAGTTCCGGGAACGCTTTTAGTATTGGCTTCGCTTTTGATTATATTGCCGATTTATTTTTAACAATAGATTATTTTGAGTGTTGTGCCTGGATTTATAAGTAATATTTTTTTTTTTTTTTTTTAATTGTTATAAACCAGTGCTTGACTGCGAATATAAATATTAGGATGTATTTTTGCGTACATCGAAGGACTAGAACAACTTGCCTGCTGCGATTTTCCCGTCCGATTATAATGTGGGTGTCTTCAAGGCTAGAGTGAATAGGCTCTTATTAAACTAGTGCGACTCACCATCAAAGATAGCATCAGTAATTACCATCAAGTGGGTTCGCAGTCAAGCACTAGTTTATAACAATTAAAAAAATAATTATTTATTTTAATCCAATTAAAATACACACAAATAACATGTGTGTTTATTACTTATGTATTTTCATGCAATTTTAGTTTTTGCAAGGTGGATGCATAAGTTAGTTACTAAAGGATACTGTGCTACCCAAATACATAGTAGAGGTCAGCTGCATCCGGCTAGATAGAAAGCCGACCTTAGCACCACATTCGACATGCAATAATCAAGACATTATGTCTATTCTTTGAGCAGAGGCTGGAGAGGAGTCACAGCGTCCTCAACTTCCGCATGACGCAGGTCCGCATTGGATATGGTAAGTTCGGGAAATTTCTGTACCGGATTCAGGCGGGAAATATGCCCAGCTGTCACCATCGTGTGGACCGCCCGGAGGACACGGTGGAGGTGTGCCCCACTTGAGCGGAACACCGCCATGTTCTCGTGGAGGCGAACTTTGGCGACCACCTCTCGCGCCAGGTCCTGGTTCAAGTCATGGTCCTGAGCGAGGAGAAAAGGAAGGCAGCCGCCTCCTTCTGTGAAGCAGTAATGCGCTTGAGGGAACAGGCATCTTCAAGCTCCAGCTGCCGTGATCCTAACTAACAGTCACAGCAGGTGCGGGGTTGCGGACAACAAGCAATGGGTTGGTCGCTATCCGGCCGTCCAGTAACCGTCCGTATCGTTCACCTGTCGTCGAGAGTGCATGAGTGCATGATGTTGCACGCATTCCTCAACGAGAAATCAGGAAACCGTAAGGGCCCAGCAGGCCGATGCGCGCTAGGGGCAAGGGGATTTTGTGAAATGGAAACTCGTGGTTCTAGAACGGAAAGGCCCTTCAGTGATGTGTGGCTTTAGTCAATAAAAGTCTGACACTCCCTCTTGGGTTCGCGCCCCCTCCGATCACTATGTATGGCAAGCCAATCCCCTGGGAGAAGCAAGCCAAGTACCTAGGAGTGATCCTCGATCGTCACTTGACCTTCGCCGAGCACATAAAGCAGGCTCGCTCGCGAGCCGCTTTCGCTCAAAGTAGGCTCCACTATCTCCTGACTGCCCGCAGCAAACTGTCACTTAAGTGCAAGCTGCGTCTCTTTACAGCAGTTATCCGCCCGATCATGACGTATGCCTGTGCTATCTTCGCACACGCCAAGCCCCGTCACCTCCATAGGATGCAGACCCTCCAAAACCGAATCCTCCGTAAAATCCTCGGAGCCCCATTTTTCATCCGAAATGAGAATCTACATCTAGATCTCAAAATCCCCACCATCCAGCAGTTCATGAAACGCCTTTGCAAGCGTTTCTTCGACACTGCTGTGAAACACCGCAACCCCCTTATTGTGTCGGCCGCCTGTTACGAACCCTCCCGTATTTCTAAAATTCGCCGTCCTCGGCATACTCTTCTCACCCCCGATGACCCTATTACCCTGCTCCAAGAGAGCCGTAGGGAAACCAGTACAGTAAAAAGACACCACAAACCGCCGTCTTTCCGTCCTCGCCGCCGAGGCCCGCCGCGACATTCTATTAAACGTCCTCCCCGTCCCTTGCTCGAGCCAGCCCGCGCCGCTGAGCCTGTAGTTTTAAAATCCCCGATAAATAATAATTAATACTGTTCGATCCAGCTCGTCCCTTGCTGCCCGCCCCCCCCCAGCGACGCCCTAAGCCGAGGCCCGTACCCCACAGGGGGTGCCCTTAGCGTGTAGTCGCTTAGTTTTAAGTAGTTTTAAGTAAGCCTTGGCTGGAGGCTTTGATTTTCTAATCGAGGCCGCCACAGGCAAGACCGGTTAAGCAGCCGACAACCTCCTAGGTTGACCTGCGAGAGGCCACACACAAAAAAAAAACTTGGGTTCGCGGACGGTTCCGATCTTCAGTGCTTGTGCGGCGTCTCTCCGCAGACCATGTCCCACCTTCGATCCAGCATCACGTGCCCTGTTACCTGTTACGTAGGGACCTAATGACAGCATCAGCGGACGGCATTGCCGTGGCCAAATACTGGGCCATGCAAGGAATGCAACTAGTTCTGCCATCGATACGCTAAGAAGACTCCCTCTTGCTCCATGCAGAGTGGAAGAAGTTATTTTATAGAAAACAGGTACGTAACATAAAAGCAGTAACATATAGCGTAGTGCAAGAAGTGTATTTATTGAGTGTTAGTTTAAACGACTATAAAACCTATCATCGGTAACACCACAAATTTATTTAGGTTACCTTTCACTACTTTTTTAACAATTTTCATTCAATTGTTTATAAAATAATTGAGTTCGGTCTCTCTATTTGTTACAAATATTTCAAGCTTTATCGGTCGATTCAATTGTCCAAATTGATTTAAAATAAAATACGTTGTTGTGACTCGTATATCTCGTACAAATAAAACTTGGCTTTATGAAGGTTGCAAAATGTGGAAAAAATGTGCTGTAGAATAACCAACTTGCTAGTGACCTACCTGATGGTAAGGTCCACTGCCTTTTGTAAGCATGTGCAATATCGAGGTAACTTTCGATTTATACTAGAGGGTTTAGCCAAGTTGATAATCTACAATCGTGAATGCTGGTAGAAAACTCAAATGTATGAGAATGAGATCATCTCAACGTTAAGTCACGTTGTCAGGACAAAGGAATTGGAGGAGTTACCGACTGAGAACAGATTTAAATACTAGTATAATAATACTAGTATAGTAATAATATTCTACAACGCCATCTAGTCCCAAACTAATTAGAGCTATTAAAGCTTGTGCTATGAGTATTAGACAACTGATAAACATACATATATTTCTCATGCGACGCCCGGGTGTCGCCACTGTGTGGACCGCCCGGAGGACATGGTGAAGGACATGGTGAAGCACACGGTGGAGGTGTGCCCCGCTTGGGCAGAGCAACGCCGTGTCATCGTGGGGGCAATTGGCGGCGGCGATCTCTCGCGCCGGGCCTTGGTCAGGCCATGGTCGGGAGCGAGGAGGAATGGCAGGCAGTCGCCTGCTTCTGCGAAGCAGTAATGCTAGCAAAGGAGGCGGCCGATCCTTACGCCCTGACCGCCGCCGGGATTACGATTCCGATTTCTGGCCACCGTAAGCGCGGCCTTACGGACGGCGAGCAATGGGTAGCCCGCCGTCCAACCGTCCAGTAACAGTCCGGACCGAGCTCAAGTCGTCGACGGCGCGTATTGTTCCACGCGCGCCTCAGGGATATGTTGGCAAATCGTAGGGGCCCAGCAGGGTCGAAGCCTACTGGGGCCATAGGTAGTTTGAAAACGAAACCCGGGGCCCTGGGACGAAGGCAACGAAGGAACAGGAGTGGGTTTTTTTTTAGTCAGAAAAAGTCTGACACTATCTCCCGCTCCGCCCAAGAGCGGGACATGTCATTAGATGACTTTCCCACCTAAAAAAAAACGTATATTTCTCATAGTCATAATCATCTAGACAAATTACACCCAGACACATAACAAATGATCGTACTCATCACACAAACATTTGTGTTACATGAGAATGGAAACCACAACTTCCAGCATAGCAGTCAGGGCCACTAGACCAACAGGCCAGTCGAAATAGTAGTAGTATAATCGCGTATATATAAAGTATACTAGTATAAACTAACTATATAGTAGGAAACCACACAAAATAATATAATATAGTCAAATAACATTCACAGCCAAACTAATTCACAGTACAAAACTCTGTCCGCAGACAACTTTTCGAAACAAAACTAAAAACAGATAAGCTTTATAAAAAGCCACGGTAATCTCAAAAAGGAGAAATGGGCGAACAATACCACAGTGGTAGCTGAGTATTGCACAAAGAGGAGTGAGAGAATGGAGTGTTAACACAGGTAAATATTGTTCAAAAGCGCGAATAAAATTACCACGGTGCTCAAACGCAAAAGGCAATTGAAGGAGCACAGGTGGGTTTCAGTAAGTAAAAATCTGACTTTCCTTAATCCACTCATAGTGGTAGGACCAATTGGATGATTTATCAAAACATAAGGCTGATTTTAATTTTTGGTCATAATACGTTTCTAAAATTAAAATTTCAAAGGAAATCAAAGTTTCTAAACGAATACTTTGTTAATCTTTTACTCAACATAATTTATTTTATGTATTATAATATTAATAGGAGTAGCTATGATAGAGAGTTAGATAAAATATTAATAGGGATTATATAAATGATCAAAAGTTTCTCTCTCAATATTCTATACACGTCTATTTTCAGGCATTGTGAATCAATTTCATCTCTCCACCTACGTCTAGGTGTCCCGATGACATAACCGTGACGGTACATGTCTGCCGCGCTTATGATAATTACAGTAAGTCACATTTTAGTCAATATTGAGTTAAGTATATGTTTGGAATGTAGAGATTGAGATCTACATTTCTGTATATTTAAAATTTGAAAATGTGGTATAGTTAGTTATAGTGTGGAATGCAATAAGCTTAAGCATAATTACAGTAAGACACGTTTTGCGCCCAGGCATACTTATTATGATTGCAGTAAGGGCACATACGCTTGATTTTTTCATAAAGTTAAAACCATTTTCTAGGTATTGCTACAGTAAGTCATTTTGCTATTATTATTTTTAAGTTAGGAGTGTTTTTCATAAGTATACCACTTGCTATAATTATATTAAGAATTGTAAACAAAACATTAGTCTAATAAACCTTAACATATCTACAGTAAGAGTATATACTATATTAATGCTTAAACATTTCGCAACGTATTATTGTATTATCTTGACATAAGTACAGTAAGTAGAACTTACTGTGTATAAGATAAGTCAGCGAATTAAAAAAATATATATGTGTTGACGTAATAACAGCAAGATTCACTACTGTAATTATGTTTAGGAATATTTCATCTTATGTGTAGACTTGCCTGGAACAAATTAGAAAAAACACGTTACTTACTGCAAAAATTCTAAGGCGTTTAGGGTCCAAATGGGTAGTGCGGGGTGGGGCAAGTACGTTAATTTAGCAGTCACGGACCATGCAAAAACAGAGACTGACGTGCGTCGGAGAATAAAAAAAAAAACGATGGGTTAGGTACTGTACATATGGTCGAGTCTAAGTTTTTCAAGACACACCGTACAAATAAGAATATGAGGCTCTCTGATCAAACTCTCGAGCTCATGAAGAAGAGGCGTGAGATTTTTCTGCAGTCTTCAAACGATACGTGCAGATACTGGCAGCTCAATAGACGGATCACGAAGTCTCTGAAACGCGACCAGATGCTATTGAGCGGTTTATACCGCTTAATCGCATAATTGCTAATTTGCAGGAGATCTGTCTATTGGGCAGAGCCAGCTCACGAAACTAAAGACCGACGATGACAGAGTCATATCCGCCAAATCGGAGGTTCTGAGAGAGATGGTGGAGGCATTTTATGGACAGTTTGTACACGTCAATCTCCAAACCCGCTGCAAATCTAGCAAACGACTCAAGAGCTACATTGACTCAACACTGTACCGAAAATATCCCGGACGTCAGCCTGTACGAGATTAAGATGGCTCTGAAGCAACTTAAAAGCAACAAGGCACCGGGTGAGGATAGAATTACGGCCGAACTCCTGAAGACGGGTGGGATACCAATCCTTCAAGCCCTTCAGAAGTTGTTTGGTTCCGTCATACTCGAGAGAAAAACACTACAGGCATAGAGCAGAGGTGTAGTGGTACTCTTTTTTAAGAAAGGCGACAATACCCTGCTTAAAAATTAAAGACTCACCTCATTTCTGACCCATGTTTACAAGCTGGTTTCCATTGTCATCACGAACCGTCTCGCACGTAGGTTCAATGACTTCCAGCCTCCCAAACAAGCCGGATTTATAAAAGGCTTCAGCACCATGGACCACATACATATGCTACGCAGATTAATCTTACAGAAGACTGAGGACTATAATCAGCCTCTCTGCTTAGCGTTTGTGGACTACGAGAAAGCCTTTGATTCGATCGCATACAGTACTGCAGTCTCTCCAACGGTGCCAGATTGACAATCGGTACATCATAGTGCTGAAGTATTTATACAAAAATGCCACCATGTCAGTCCGACTCTAGGACTAGACCTTGAAGGCAAGTCTGTCCTCTAGTAGAGGGATGTGAGGCAAGAAGAAGTAATTTTTCCGAAATGGAGGATGTCTTCAAGGTTCTGGAATGGACATGGACATTTTTGCAATCATTGTTGCAGTATGTACCTCAAACTAACAATTGTTACAGTAAGTCACACACTTACTGTACCAATTACTATAAAAACGTTATTTTTTAATTGATCATTCACCGCACCATGGCCTGTACCAAGGCCCGACGGTGCTCTGCCCAGATGGGGCACACCTCTACCGTATGCTCCACCGTGTCCTCCGATCGGCACCCGCACAATGGTGACACCCGGGCGTATCTTCCGCACTACTTGTTGTGTGTTGGCCATTAAAATTTAAAGACCAACTAAAAATGCTGTACCTCATTGTATTGTTCGTATTTACCACTAGGTACTAACCTAAGCATAGTGACATTTGACAATTACCAGATCCTTGATACAACCATCACGATTCTAGAGGCTTCAAAGGAAAATTTTTGTCGAGCTCTCCATTCACTATTACTCAGGTACACACGTCACAAGTGCAATATCACTGATTCTGAGTTTACTGCCACTGAATAATTTAGACATCCTAAGTGGTGCACTATACGGCAGACAGTATATGCAAACAAACCGAAAACAGATAAATTATTGAACGATTCGGGGAATATGGAAGGATAGGAGCAGATTTTTATCATGACCTTACTAACATTTATAATAATGATATTTGTTTGTATATTTGTTTATAAATCGTGCCTTAAATTGATCTAAATAAAATTTAAATCACTAGTAAAATAATCGGGGTTAATCAACGTTTATTGAAATAATGTATACATAAAAAACTTTAATACAAACAAAAAAATAATTCACTAAAAAAACACTAAACGGATCTAAATAACTTTAATTTCGGAAGTTGCTGTTATATAAGAAACAAACAATACCAAGAAACACCAACTTTTTTAGTGAAGTCGGTTATTTTATTTTTTTGCATAAAGTTTTTTAATTCACACTTTTTAGTTGCGATACACTCATAACCAGAGTGCCTATTTCTCATGACAATTCGAATAAACCTTAACACTGCTAGGTTACATTAATTAATTACGGACTTCCTGTGCCTACCTTCCGGCTCAATCATCAGATCAGTTCGATAGTACCTTATAGCCAAAGTGCATCTCATGACAAATCTAATAAGCCCAAACACGGATACATTGATTAATTACGGAGTTCCAGTACCTATCTTCCGGCTTCATCATCATCATCAGTTCACTTTGACGATACCATTTTCAACATAACTATTCAGAACCATTTATTTATTTGTATTGTCATAGTCGCTTAACTATCTTCATTGTGATATCTATGTGAGTATGAAGTTACGTTGGCCATTTCTAGTCTTCTTCATCAGTTCCATTTTTATCAAATATTACTTTTTGACTGTAAATGCTTAAGTTCTCGATGAAAATACCAAAATTACCATATGGTTGCCTATAATATTTGAGGAGTTCCCTCAATTCCTAATGGATCCTATCATCAGAACTGTATTCTGAAAAAAATGGAACCAATCAGAAAGTATATCCTCTAAGAGGAAAAATAAAATTTGCAAATCGGTCCATAAACTTTTTTTTTAAGTCGGTTAAAAAGCGAAATTATACCACTCACTGATTAATTACATAATCTCAGAAACCATAACGCCTACAAACTTAAAATTTTGCAGATAGGTTCATTTTAAAGTGTAGACATCCGATAAGAGTATGATGGATTTTACGAAACTCCACCCCTAAAGCGGTGGCACGCCACAATTATGGCGGTAAGTCCCCTCTTTGAGGCGTGGTTGGAAAGACCTCACGGCGTCCTCACATTCCGCATGACGCAGGTCCTCACCGGACACGGTAAGTTCGGGAGGTTCCTGCACCGGATTCGTGCGGAAACGACGCCCGGGTGTCGCCACTGTGTGGCCCACCCGGAGGTCACTGTGGAGCACACGGTGGAGGTGTGCCCCGCTTGGGCAGAGCAACGCCGTGTCCTCGTGGGGGCAATCGGCGGCGGTGATCTCTCGCGCCGGGCCTTGGTTCAGGCCATGCTCCGGAGCGAGGAGGAGTGGCAGGCGGTCGCCTCCTTCTGCGAAGCAGTAATGCTAGCTAAGGAGGCGGCCGATCGCGTGAGGCAACGGTCTTTACGCTCCAACCGCCGCCGGGATTCCGATCCCGATTTCCGGCCACCGTAGGCGCGGGCTTGCAGACGCCGAGCAATGGGTGGCTCGCCGTCTGACCGTCCGGTAACCGTCCGGACCGAGCCCAAGTCGTCGACGGCGCGTTTTGTTCCACGCGCGCCTCAAGGAGATGTCAGCAAATCGTAGGGGCCCAGCAGGGTCGAAGCCTACTGGGGCCACGGGTAGTGTGAAAGCGGAACCCGGGGCCCTGGGACGAAGGCAACGAAGGAACAGGAGTGGGTTTTTAGTCAGTAAGAGTCTGACACTATCTCCCGTTCCGCCCAAGAGCGGGGATGTCATTAGGATGATTTTCCCACCCAATAAAAAAAAAAAAAAAAAACCCCTAAAGCGGTAAAACGGGGATTGAAAGTTTGTATGGAGAAACTTATTTTCACGTGGGCGAAGCCGCTGGCCAGCTAGTAATTATAATATAATAATAACAATATATATCGCGTGGTGGATTTCCTCTCTCTATATACTCCTAGAGAGGAGGCCTGAGGCCACTAGACCAACAGGTCAGTCGAAATCAGTCTGTGGTGATCGTCTTAATACATGCCGAGATTTCGCCGTGCCTCAAAAGGCACGTTAAGTCGCGGTCCCGGCTGGCATTGTAGACCTTTGGTGGTCATTGCGGTTGGTCAGAAGCCAGAAAATTTGGCACCAGTGTTTCCATCGAATATCGTATTGCCATTAGGGGTAGTGGAGGTCAGACAGGACAGCATAGTTGAAAAAAGGATTGGTAGATTGATTGAAGTAGATCATGCCCCAATACAATATTTTGTACGGAAACCATTTTTCAATACACTTACTCGAAAATTCCTACCACTTTTAGGCATGCAATTTATTGATTTCCACACTAGTGTGGAAAAGTGCGCGAGCTCGTGCCCGCCATAATTTATTGTATTTATCGAATCAGGCTGGGTGCAAAGTGATCCCCACGAATCGCCGGTCAACCTCCGTTTATTTATTTCTGCGTAAGTGTATTGAAAAACGTCGTTTCATACACGTGGAAATTTCTTTCTCTAGCATTCGGCTCCATAACCCTCGCCTGCGGCCCAAGCGAATTTCACCTCGGTCGCAATGACAAATTTTCTCCACTTATATCAAACCTACCAACAGTCTCAAAGGAATAAATTTTTGACACATGTTTTTCTGAATATTATTTGATTGAAAAATTGTGTGCTTCGGTATAAATATATATTCTCAGATATCGCTAGACTGTGGAGTAAGTTAGAATTTCCTGGAGTCATTCTACTTATAAAATTGCAAGAAAAGTGTTCCAAGAACATTAAGGGCGTTTTCAATTTATGCGCCTTATGACGACCTGCTGTGGAGCGGATGCAGTGCATTAGTCGTACTGCGTACGGACACGAAAGATCGTATTTTTCATACAAACCGCGTGGTGTGGCAACCGTGCCGCGATCGGTCGACAACAGTACGGCAGCGTCACAAGCACCACGTGTTCAATTCGTTGTTGAATAGTGTGGTGTTGAATAGCGTATCACTGGCATACAATCGCAGCGCACGGCAGTCAAATGTGTTGTTGGACTGCTAACGTATTGCCACCGGCCGGCTGCAGCACGGTAAACGTGCGGCAGCAGTCCGACATGAAACGTCTAAACTGAAAACGCCCTTATATTCAAAGATTTGTGGCATTTCCTTGCTTTTGTTCAGTCAAATTGTAAATAAAATCTACTATCAACCAAAAACATCGTATTGAAATCAAAGCAAAATAAGGAAAGTTGTTTTTCCACGAACTAATTTAGGTTTGAGTGTAAACAAGAGTCGGTAAAGTCATTGAAACAAAACGTCTGAAGCTGAGGACACGAAACCAGCGGGGAACGGAGTGACCAACGCAGAAGAGGTTATTTCTGGGTTAGCGCGCTCCATCGTCGACCGCAACGTCGCTTTCCATCAGGTGAGATAGCGGTCAAGCGGGAACCTATCAAGAGTAAAAAAAAGGTCCCAGTATATTTTTGTAGCCCTAGTGAAAATGGATCTAAGTCCAAAAATGCAACTTTACAGGAGACGCAAAAACACACCGCGCGCTTCAAATTCGTGTTTGACCTCGTACCTAATGAAATACATGTAATATTTTTATACGTAAACGTTTTATGCTTTTTATTATTATTGGGTTATTTTTTATGTTAAATTAAGGTTTATGACTTATATCAACGACAAAATTAATTCCTTGAGGGTATAAAATAAGTTAGACCATAACTTAAATATTAATTCATACAAGTGAAAAGGAATACACATTTGGAATTATTTTATAATAAACAATAAACTAAAGCAAAAATATTTTTTTTTCTTTATTTTGGTGACAACGGATATAAGTCTAGTAATATCATTACTAGCTAAAGCATTTTTAAGGACTAAGTGTTGTTGTGTCGATAAACACCAATCAAATTAAAACGTGGGTGATTTATGTTAAATTAGATTAAAAAAACTGAAAAAAAAATATTTTTCAGTTTATAAGGATATAAATGGAATTGAAAACAACTTTTGTAGTTTTTTTGGTGTCAGTTGAACCCTTTTACACAAAGAAACTTTCTAATTTTTAGAAATAGCTTAGATCCATTTTCACCAAACGATATAGCATTTTTTTCTGTTCGTTTCGGTGCACTTAACTCATTTTCGACAAAATTGGACTTATACCCCCCCTTTTCACTAGGGCCACAGATTTGTGATAGATTGAATTCATACAACGACCTGTCTTGCTCTAGGGCGAAGGGAGAGGGCGTATTAATCGGTTCTTCTTGTTGACCCACAATCCTGAAATTTAGCATAAAGAAAGGTCTTATAGCACAGGCATAGATTTCAGAATATATCTGAAATCTATAAATTTGTTGTTATGTAGGTAACTAAAAAATAAATTTTTGCTTTTCCGAAAAATCTTCGAGACTTCATTCCGGAATCGAAATAATTACATAGGTAAGTCTGTACGGAACCCTCAGAGCGCGAATCCGACTCGCACTTCCCCTGTTTTTTTTTTTATTCACCGATTTCTCAGTCAATTGTGGACCGATTTGGATTTTTTTTTCTTTCACCGCTGGGTTTATGGCTGCATTCTGAAACTGAATTCGCTCCGGCTGGCACGAATAGAGAACTTTCTTATTTTGTTCCCAATACTTGAGAGTCGTCGTATTACGTTTCATTAGTAGCTATTTTTTTACTGATTTTCTTCTGTTTTGTTTAATCAGTGTTGTATCAATGATATTGTTAATTTTATTTTCTTTCTTCCTCCAACCATGTTTTGTGGTTTTAGTTTTGATTTTACGGCTTTGTAATTAATTATTGCAGTTCTTCTATCTCACAAAGGCTTATAAGAGTTTGATTTTTTTAATTGAGAGTTCTTTTATGGGTGGGAAGATCATTTTATGACCAATCCTGCTCTTGGGCGGAGCGGGAGATAGTGTCAGACTTTTACTGACTAAAAACCCACTCCTGTTCCTTTTTTGCCTTCGTTCCAGGGCCCCGGGTTTCACTTTCACACTACCCGTGGCCCCAGTAGGCTTCGACCCTGCTGGGTCCCTACGATTTGCTGACATCTCCTTGAGGCGCGCATGGAACAGTACGCGCTGTCGAAGACTTGGGCTCGGTCTGGACGGTTACTGGACGGTTGGAAGGTGAGCCACCCATTGCTCGCCGTCCGCAAGCCCACGCCTACGGTGGCCGGAAATTGAGATCGCAACCCCGGCGAGGCGACCGCCTGCCACTCCTCCTCGCCGCTCCGGACCAAGGCTTGTACCAAGGCCCGGCACGAAAAATCACCGCCGCCGATCGCCACGACAAGGACACGGCGTTGGTCTGTCCAATCGAGACACACCTCCACCGTGTGCTCCACCGTATCTCACCGTATCACCGTATATTGAGTTGAGATATTTTCAAATATCTTCTCCCGCTCTAAGGTGGAGTGAGAGGGCGTATTAGACTTTTACTGACTAAAACAAACTTGTGTTCTTCAGTTGCCTTTTGCGTTATATTTTCCACCTAGGAGTGGAATTCCTTGCCCAAGTATCTGTTTTCTGATAGCTACATACATATTCCAGCTCCCTTAGCCAAGTTACAATCGTATCGTTCGTGCCGAACGCCTCGAGTAGGCCACGCCTCCGATTCCTTTGTTCTGACACGTGACTGGGCTTGAAATGACGTAAGAACAAAAGAATCGGAGGCGTAGCCTACTCGAGGCGTTCGGCGCGAACGAAACGATTGTAACTTGGCTAGGGGGGCAGATAGATACCTAGTTACCTTTAAGTCAAGAGTAAATAGATTACTTCAAGGCAAGCGAGTTTCATCATTGACCACATCATCGGTTTCCATCAGGAGATAATGGTCAAGCGTAAACCTATCGATATAAAAAAGAGACGCTACTTTTGCTCATTTTTCTTACCAGGAGCTCTGTTAAAAACTACGATTTATTTTATTACGGCCACCTCAACCTCTAAATTGTAAATAATCAACTAAATTGATTGATAAACTGTAGTCAATGGGCCATTACTTGCTTGATAATACAAATGGCCGCTGTCGATATCGCGTTTTAGAGGGTTTCTTTATCTTTTGAGGGTCCCTGTAGGGCCGGCAAAAGATATATTCAAAAGATACCATGAAAGTACAGTGTTGTTTCATGTTCGGATTGTCTTTGTTGGGCAAAGATATAAAATCTAATATCTGAAAATATCAGCCGTCCTTAGGCTGAAGTTCCGTTAGGTTTTCGTTTTTGATTCCAAATACGCTGAAACAATAACATTGCAATCAGCTGAAAATTCTTGATCTATCTGTCTTTAGAGGTGTTTTTTTTCGGTAGGAAAATCATTTTATGACATAATGTCAGACTTTTACTGACTAAAAACCCACTCCTGTTCCTTCGTTGCCTTTCGTACCAGGGCCGAGTCTTCCTTTCAGCATCAGACCCTTGGCCCCAGTAGGCTTTGACCCTCCTGGGCCCCTACGGTGTCTTTAGAGGTGTGCGGAAAAAAGTGTAAGGTTCCACATACCTCTGTTGAAAAGCTCTGATCACCAGCAACTGGCCTACAGTTTATTTTGGGCTATTGTATAAGTTCTATTCGCGCGAAGAACTCTAATAAATGTATGTTTATTACTTCTTCATGATCAAACGGCTGAATTGATTTCAATTAAACTTGGTACCCGGATAAAAAAACGTCCTGGAATAGCAAATAAAATATTTTTTATTGTGGAAATATGTACCAATGGACAATTCTTTAATTACACGCAAGTGCAGGCTGTGGTAGCAATTAATCTGTATTCATAAAGTGATAAAAATTACAACGAGTAAGTATAACAGTGAGGTGTTGACCATGACCTGTACCATGACGTTTAAAGTAAGATTGTTTCATTCTTATTTCCAGTGTGGGTAAGAGATGGCACTAGACAACCTGTATAGCTCTGTCTCTTACCCGCACTGAAATAAGAATGAAACAATCTTACTTTGAGCGTCATGGTAACCCCGCATATCTTTCTCGCTCCCTTAGCCGATTCGAACCGATCTTACCCGAACGAACGTTACATAGCCAAGCGTGACGCAAATAATAATTATTATTTATTTTGCAAAATATAGTGATTCTTGCCTATAGAAGTTTTTCTTTTATTTTTTATTTTTTTAAACTAAGTAAAAATAAACAGTCAAATCGCCAGCCCTAGTCGTGACGTATGAGGGTACTGAACCAATATTAGGTATTAAATAGCAGCATTAGGTATTGACGCCAATGAATAGTGGTCGTCGAGAGAAATGGCTTCATCAGAACACCTTTTTTCAGTTTATTTTTTAGTGCGAGATCCTACTTTTCCTGGTAGAATTGTCTAAAAGTTGGATTATCTTTGTTAAATGTGTCTGAATATCAGAAGGTCGGGAGTAGTGGTGGCTGAATGGTAACGGCCCCGACTTACAAGTTGTAGGTCGCGGGTTCTAACCCAGCCAGGTGCATTACTTTGTGTAATTTATTTCATCACCACTGCTCTCAAAACGGTGAAGGAAAACATCGTGAGGAAACCAGCATGTCCTAGAACCAAAAATTCGAAGACATGGATGGTGGATATTATCCACCAACCCACACTGGGCCCGCGTGGTAAATTACGGCCCCCTATTCCCTTTCCTAGAGGGGAGGCCTGAGTCCCAACACTGGGAACATTATAAGGCCGACTATGCTATGCTATGCTATGCAATCAGTAGGTTGATTATGCGTAGACAAAGTATCTAGTTTAAAGAAAACATTTGAATGACAGAAAAAATATGTTTTTTTTTTGTTGCAATATGTAGGGTACTTTTTAAAGTAAAATGAATCCGAGTTTCAAAACTAAAATCAATACTTGATTGAATACTATTATAATGCATTAAAATTCTTTAATATTCTTTAAATATCTGCTGACAATTTTTCATTTCTATACAGCTACCGCGGATATTTTGTTATTTCCATTATTTTATTTGTCTTACTACATAATTTATTTAATTATCTAATCGATAATGTTCAGTGTGATTGCAAATTCTTAATGTGATAAATGATCAAAATCATTTAATTATTTATAAGTGAATGTGTGTGTTTTATAATATTTAAAATAAAGCATTAAATTCTTGTTTTAATTAAGTAAATTGCATGTATTAGTACTCTGTACGCCCTACAAGCAAAACATAGCGCCCTCAATATATTATATAAGAACTTAAATGTACCTACGTTTTACAATGAATAAATTAATCTTGAATGCAGCGCAAAGCAACAATTACAAAATAAACTCCGATCAATGGGCTAGTGCTACAAAATGCCATCTACCAGCTTTGGACTCAAAGTAGAGGCGTACGAAGAGGCTAATTGATGATTCAGATTTGGTTAAGACCAATCTACAAAGCCCGGAGCACAGGAGCAGGCTAGCCAGCCTTTCGATATTTTACATGACTCGATTCCGCCATGCGCCATCACCTTTGAACCACTTGACAACCCTACGTACAGCGAATGTCTACCCTTATATTGTTAATCCCTTTACGCTATGGACGAAGCGTTTTGCGTCGTCGTTTATACCGCGTACATCGAAGGACTGGAACATTTGCCTGCGGGTGTCTAATCCCTGTACAATTACAATTTAGGTGTCTTCAAAGCCGAAACCAATAAATAAACTGTTCTTATTAAACTAGTGCACTTAACCATCAAGGATTGCATCACTGCTTACTATCAGGAGTTAAACTCAAGTTTTCATTATGAAAAAAACTACTGTAAACGCTTGTTACACTTATAACACTGACATTATAATGGTGAAACTTTGTGAGTGTATAGGTGTATGTTTATTACTTCTTCACGCTGGAAGGGCTGAACAGATTTCAATAGGCTGGTAATGGAATTGGTATTTGGAAACGGCATTGAATAATGCATGCATCAACATACCACAGTGTCTCAAGACGAAAGTCTATTACCAGTGCGTGTTGCCAGTGATGACATGTGGCGCTGAAACATGGTCGCTTACAATGGGTCTTATTAGAAGGCTTACAGTCACCCAATAGGCAATGGACTATGGGGCTATGTTCGGAATTTCCTTGCATGATCGCCTAAAAAAAAAGGAAGATATCCGCAGGAGAACAAAGGTCGCCGACATAGCCCGAAGAATCGCCAAACTAAAGTGGTAGTGGGCAGGGCACATTGCTCGTAGAACTGATGGTCGATGGGGCCGAAAGGTTCTAGAGTGGCAACCACGCACTGGAAAACGCAGCGGTGGAAGGCTTCCCTGTGTGTGTCGCGGGAGTACGGTGGATGCGAGATGCACAGGATCGGTCATTGTGACGACGCTTGGGGGAGGCCTATGTCCAATAGTGGTCGTCTTTTAGCTGAAAGGATTATGATGATGATGATTGTATCATGTAGAAGCACTTTTTTCAAATTTTGTATATTTGAAGTACCATTAAGCACTTTTACTAGGTTGCAACTTGTTTGACATAAACGAGCATGGCAGTTGATAGTTTGTCATGCTCTTTCGAATGTCTCGCTGATGGTGGCACGTGTTAATGGGTCATTTAGCATAGCATAGCATAGTCGCCCTTATAATGTTCCCACCGTTGGGACTCAGGCCTCCTCTCTAGGAGAGGGAATGGGCTGCAATCCACCACGCGGGCCCAGTGCGGATTGGTAAATGTCACATGTCTTCAAATTTTTGGTTCTAGAACATGCCAGTTTCCTCACGATGTTTTCCTTCACCGTTTTTAAAAGCAGTGGTGATGAAATAAATTACACATAGTAATGCGCCTGGCTAGGTTTAAACCCGTGACCTACAACCCGTAATTCGGGGCCGTTACCATTTGGCAACCACTGCTCTCAACGGTTTGTTTATAATAATTTAATTTCTTCTTTTAATAGCAACACTAAAACTGAATTACTGTCAAGCCATAATGCCTTGCCAGTAATTCATCTAATATTTACACCGTACCACAAATCAATTTCCAAAGTCTACATCTATATTTAGTTACTAGATATACAATGTGGGTACTAAAGCCAAGTGAACTCCCCAAGACAACAGCATCCAACTGGGCCTTACGAAATCGAAAGTGATTATCAAGAACAGAACAAACTTAATCAATCTAAGTTGGTAACGAGGCACCCGCAACAAAGGACTTTGAGACGTATTTACTTAAGATAAAGATATTATTACAATCTATACGTCTATACACAGGGGGGTGTAGGAATATTATTTATTTATTATGGAGAATTAAATCTAAATAATATATAAAAGGAGAAACTGACTGATTGACATTAATGCAAAGCTGTAATTTGTGAAAGTCGATGGTAAATGACGAAGACACAAATCTATTATAGAGACACCGACTTCCGTTGTTTTTTTTTTTTCGTAAAAAGTTTTTTAATTTTTATTAAATGTATTCTATAGATTTATTGTAATTTAAGATTATCTGGTTATTATTATTATCTTCATGCCAGGTTGTAACTTTTACAAAATTCTTGAAAAAAATTGCAGGACACCGCAGACTAACCCCCTTTTTCGATTTCAAGTTTTTACGGTCCATCCTAAGGTTGTCTGGTAGATATCGTTGTCAGCGATAAGACCGCCATTGTACTCATATATTTCAGTTAGTAAAGTCTTGTTACTATTTTGGTGTACAATAAAGTGCGCATGAAACGCCCGAGTTTTCATCCATCATAACTGAATTGTGATAGGTTTGCTATCTCAATAAAATTATAGGGTTACTGGAAACTGTATTTCTGGATTAAAATTTTGGAGGTACTCAGACAAACTCATAAAAGCTGAATGATCTTACTCAGATTATTATAAGATATGACCATAGACGCAAAAATTAAACAGTGTAATGATTTATTTATTAGTTAGGTATAAAATACCTAACTAATAAACAGTAATATAATATCATGTTATAAACTACATAAAAACATAAAATTATATTACACTATTATTATTGATTTGATGAGTTACTTATATAAATCTTTTTTTCTCCTCTGTCAAATCCATCCAAAGGTTGCCTTTAAAAAATCGCTTTTAGCGATAAGACCGCCCATTGTGACACCCTATTAATGTTGATTTCCTAATGTCAAATGTATTTTTGGTGTACAATAAAAAATATCTATCTATCTATTTATAAATCCCGAAAACTACGTTTTTTTTAATGAATAAATATTAATAATTAAAAAACCACTAAGTAATAAAAATAAAAAGCCGGGCAAGTGCGAGTCGGACTCGCGCCCTGAGGGTTCCGTACAAACTTACCTAAGTCAACAGTTCAATTTCCAAATGGAGTCTCGAATATTTTTCCGAATCGCAATTTTTTATTTGTTGTGACGTAACAACAATTGTATAGTTTTCAGATTTATAACCTGTGCTATAAGAACTTGCTTTATGCAAAATTTCAAGATTCTGAGTCAACTGAATCCTATGAATTTTGATTTCCTCGAGAGTGTCGAAATATACGTTATTTGAGACATAAACGGCCGTACCTTTTTTTTGTTAACTTATAAACTGGATTTTTCACAACTTCAAGAGACTGCAAACTTAAGTATATGGTTATAATTTCAACTCAATACCTGTACGCGTTCTTGAGATAAAGGGTCTTGACAGACAGACAGACAGATGGACGGACAACAAAGTGATCCTATAAGGGTTCGGTTTTTTCCTTTTAAGGTACGGAACCCTACGAATAGTAATCAAAAATTCAAAATCAATCCCATTCTCATCTATTCAAAAATCAGTAAAACAAATAAAACACAGCCTGTACACGGTAATCTTTTCCAATCATTCGTTTCTGTACTGTTACCAAATTGAAAATGGCGCAACTTCAATGGAAACCGATTTCGTTATTGTTATCTCTGACACTTTTATTGTTTTAAAAGCTTTTATTTTAATATTTGTGCTGGGTTTATATTTAATTTAGCTTATGTATGATCAATTTTTTAGAGTATAGTAGTCATTTTTGGCTTTTTACTTTGGTCTCCGTGAATGAAAATCATTTTAATGGATAAGCTCTTAAAACAATTCAACAATTTTTTTTTTGTATTGTATTACATAATTATAATGATTAATTAGTGTTAACCTTCAAGGGGTCGCGCGGCGTCTAATCGACCGCTCTCGATATATAAGGTGTTAAAAAATTTACTTTAATAATTTCGGGGGGACATTGTACTCTTCATTATGAACAACTTTTACTATGGTAGCAAACCTGAAATCGCGAAAAAAAAATCAGCTTTTCCATACATTTATGTTCGCATAACTCGTCAAAATTTATGGAACAGCTGATTTTTCAATGTCCCCTAGAAATTCTTAAAGTTAATTTTTTAACACCTTATATTTACGATCATAATTTCAAATTTTCTCGTCAAATGAACGTATCATTTCTAGTAGCTTGTCATTAGTTCATTACTGAAGAAAATAACTCCATTTTCTCTTTCTATACTTCTCCTGAAAGACACAGAATGTTTGTGATTAGGTCGTGGCGCAGGCGTCGAAAAGACTACACGCGCCTGAATTGTATTTTTACATTGACGAGAAGACTCATTCTGAAGAAAATTAGACCTAAGTAGATGAAAATTTTTTTGATTTCAATTATTCGACCTCTTGAAGAATATTAAAAAAATAAAAATTAATTGGAGATATATTCAAGACTTACAATAGAACTCTTGTTATGTCGGGCAGAATTGATTCCTAATCCGAAGAAACCAGTTTAACTTCAATGTTTTATTTTGAATTTAAACAAATTACTGTTTAATTGAAAAATAGGTAATATCTAAATATAAAAAAAACAGTTTTCTAAGTTCCTCAAATCTCCCATCGGTCTTTTAGGTTACGCGCGACCGCTACTGTTTCAAATAGTCGCACGCTCGTTTGAAGTTTAATTGGTAGACCTTTAGTGTGGGACACTACCTGTTTTGACACTCTTGCTCCATCCCATCTTCCTAGCTCATCCTGCTGTGCTGGTGCTGCCGCTGCGACTGCGGAGAACCTCAAGCGTTGGAAATATAACAACCTCGTCGGCATTTATATTTTTGAGCCGTTTAGGGTTAAAAACTTTTGGGACGTGGGTCCGAGTGCTCATACGCTTTTTAAAGAACTATCCAAATGTTTAGTTGACACTTCGCGTGACCCAAGGGCTAGCTTTTACCTTGGTCAGAGATTAAGCATTTCCATACAACGTGGCAATGCCTTTTAAGCACACTTCCCGTCGACAGCGATGCGGAGGAGTTTTATGACGCCATATTTTAGTTAGGAGTATGCCTTCAGTGTATATATAGTTTTAATAAGTTGAGTGTTTTTGAAATAATCGTATAAAACTTATTGTACATTAATACATTTATTAGTATTTATATGAAAAACTAAACTAATTTCACTATGAGGTAAATTTTTTAATTATCTCTAAATTACGTTTACGTTACTTTTTCTCTGCTAGAATTACACAATCGCCGAGACTTACAGGTTACATAAATATCTTCTACTAAACGTTACTTATTTTTATCTTCTCAAAAATAAATGCATAATTCCTGTTGTGTACTATTCTATTATATAGGTTTAGGTTACATATTATAAAACAAAGTTCCCCACCCCGTCTGTCTATTCTCAATAACTACGTGATCATGAAGAAGGTTTAGTATAATATAATACATGTATATTAAGTAGAAAAAAAGGCAAATATTTCAAAAAGTTGTAATAACCGTGCATATATTTTTTTTTTTCTAGATAGGTTTGCGCTTGACCGCTAGGTATCTGATGGAAAGAGACGATGCGGTTGACGATGGAGCGCGCTTATCTAGAAGTAACCTATTCACTCTTGACTTAAAGATTTCCGGGTTGTAGCCACCAGGAAACGCAGATTCAGGCAAGGAATTCCACTCCTTAGTTATACGCATAATGAATGTGTTCCCAAAACGTATTGTGCGTATAAGTGGGATGTCCACCATATACCGGTGGCGCATCGCCGTACGCCTGGTGTTCCGATGATGGAACGGGCTAGGCGGAATTAGGTTATGCAAGTCCGACGCACACTCCCCGAAATGCAACCGGTAGAAAATCGACAGCTGGGGCGAGTCGAAAAACCCTTAAGACATTCCTACTGCTGGGACTCAGGCCTCCTCTCTAGGAGAGGAAAAGGGCTGTAATTCACCTTGCAGGCGCAGGCCCAGCGCAATTAGATCCTGTTGAAGAGGCCTAGTAAATGAAACCGCTAAATTCAGATATTTGGTTATACATCCATACGTCCGTTATATGGATCAGAATGTTGGGCTGTGAAAAAGACGGATGAAAAAAGATTGCATGTAGCGGAGATGAGAATGTTGAGATGGGTGTGTGGTGTGACGAGAATGGATAAAGTAAGAAATGAATATATTAGAGGAAGTTTGAAAGTGGCGCCAGTGACTGAAAAGTTGAAGGGGAATCGTTTATCTTGGTATGGTCATGTAAAGAGGAGAGATGAAACACATGTTACTAAAAGAGTTATGAGTATACGTGTGGATGGGTGGAGAGGGAGAGGGAGACCAAAGAAAAGATGGATGGATTGTGTGAACAGTGATGTGAAAGAAAAGGAAGTTAGTGATAGTATGACGGTTGACAGGATAGAATGGAAGAAAAAAACGTGTTGCGCCGACCCCAAATAAGATGGGACAAGGGCAGGAAGATGATGATGATGATGGTTATACGTCCAATTTTTCACAAGCCGAGACATCTATGGAAAAACTCTTTTTTTTTGAGGAAGAGTGAGAAAGAGTATCACACTTTTATTGACTAAAACCTGCCTATGTTCTTTTGCATTCCAGGACCATCGTTAACTCCATCGAACAATCCCGCAGCCCTGGCAGGCATCAGAACATGCCTGGTAACAATGCCTGTATTTAAAAATTTCTTCTGTTGATGGTCTTGAACTTATCATTGGACCAGCCGGGCTACCCTCACCTGGCTACCGTAACTATCACAATAACAAATTACCCACAATTTGGATAGTCACTATTCACAAAATATTATGAAAATAAAGACCTTCAGAAATCAATCAAAATCTTGATGTTGATGTTCACCATCACTATCACCATCATAATCTAAATCTATGTATTCAGGTCATCGTAATACAATTATCTTCTACTTATAACGAAATGGATCATTTATTTTAGAATTCACGTGAAAATATTTCAAAATAAACACAAATACTTCATCGAAACCGCAACAATATTAGTATTTCATTACATGAACGAGATCCTATTGGTATTAAACCAATAACATCAATAAACTGGGAAACGAAACGCAATCCTGTAATCACTCAACCGTAAATTCATCAAAGGCTGAAATAAAAAAGCAAAGCAAGCCCACATGATAGAAATCAGACGCAAATGAACATTCTTTATTTTAAATTATTTACAATAGATGAGTTGGAATCAATTTGTTTGCGAATATGGGTCTGCTTTGGTATTGGTATTTTGGGCTGGTCCACAACTCCACGATTAAAGCGTGTATTTTGTTTATGGGTGAAACAAATGCGTCGTTCGATCCACTCCAGCTCCTCAAGGAAGGCTAGTAGCGCCTTGAAATAACTCACCATTTCGCGGATGTTACCTGGGTTTCCGAAGTATTTTACCCTGTATCCAGCGACAACTAGGCAGCTTAGAAGCAGATGTGCTGCTGTCTCGTCCTCCTCCATGCAGGCTCTGCACAGTAGGCTGTCAGTAACTCCTATGACAGAGAGGTGCTTATTAAGGGTCCTGTGGCCAGTTCTTACGGTCTTCACTTTACACAACTGAGGTTTAGTCAGTATGATGGTCAGGTCTGCTTTAAAATAACATTGGATTTATTTCTCAGGTCTCAGGTCGATGATACAAAGAGGTATATAAAGGTACTTAGCTTCTACCAGCGGCTTCACCAGCGGCAGTAGAAAAATATCACCATTATAATAGTAGCGTGATAAATTTTTGTCGATTCGTGATGGAAAAAAGCATCCCAATCCCAACTGGCCATGGGACCTTCAATAAGTACAGTCTACTCTGCAGACCTTGCATGGAGGAGGACGAGACAGCAGCTCATCGGCTTCTAAGCTACCCTGTGGTCGCTGGATACAGGGCAAAGTATTTCGAGAATGCAGTTACCCTCCGCGAAATCGTCAGTAACATTAAGGCGCTGTTGACCTACTTTGAGGAGCTCTGGTGGATTTAATGTCATATTTGTCTCATCCAGACAAAAAATGTGCACTTTACATGTTCAGTTGTGCTGATACTAACCAGACATACAATACAATCCCAATCTCTCTTACCATAGGCACAGGTTTGCGGACGGCAAGCAATGGGTAGCGCGCCGTTCGGTCGTCCGGTAACTGTTTGGACCAAGCCCAAGTCGTCGACGGCGCGTAGTGTTCCACGCGCGCTTCAAGGAGATGTTAGCAAATCGTAGGGGCCCAGCTGGGTAGACGCTTACTGGGGCCATGGATTAAGTGAAAATGAATCCCCAGGGCCCTGGAATGGTTTTAGTCAGTAAAAGTCTGACACATCCTCTCGCTCCGACCAAGGGCGCGAGATGTCATTGGATGATTTCCCACCTAAAAAAACAGTCCTAATCTCCCTAACAAAAAAAAAAAAAAACTACAAATTTATCGAATCGCAAGGTGTTATTCATTATTATAAGTAATCTAATCTAATCAATCACAGAATTTTTTTTTACTGAAAATCCAAAAAAAAATCTTGTCATTACTATGAACACAAAGATAGGCCAAACCATAGACACCCTTTTTATCACTTTCGATGTCCGAGCGTGCATTAAACAGGGGTGGAGTGCCAATTAGAATGAATGTAGCGGTCCGAACCAAACTCTGGTACGCACATTAAAAACAATGGCTTGAACATTAGTAGGGAGCCTGTCACACTGATGTGTAGCGCGTTATTAATGATTGCGAACATGTTCTTTTAATTGCTGACAGGCTTACATTTAACCTTTATCACACCTGATCATCATCAGGGCTTGCGGACGACGAGCAATGGGTAGCCCGCCATCTGACCATCCGGTAACCGACCGAACCAGGCTGGGGCCATAGGTAGAGTGAAAACGAAATCCCTGAAAGGGCCCTGGGACGAAGGCAACGAAGGAACAGGAGTAAGTTTTTAGTTAGTAAAAGTCTGACACTATCTCCCGCTCCTTCAATTGAGTTTTGACTGGCCTGAGAGACGAGAGATTTGACTGGGCTGTTGGCCTATTGGTAGTTGGCCCTGACATACCACATACCAGTGATCGTGGATTCAATTTCCACCCAAGACAAATGTTTGTGTGATGAACACGATCATTTGTTCTGGGTCTGGGTGTATTCATCTGTAATATGTATGTAGGTATTTAAAAATAAGTATGTTTACGATCTGTCTCTCATACTACAAGCTCTGCTTAGTTTGGGACTAGATGGCGTTGTGTGAAAGTAGTGGAATATTATTATTTAGTAGAATATTAAGTGTCGCCATAACGAACAGTCTTGTGCGCCTCGTATCCATTAGATTTCCGTGACTCTCACCAGGTCGTTGGTCCATGTTATGGGAGGCCTTCCAATGCTGCGTTTTCCGAAATGCTGCCGCCATTCCAGAGCTTCATTCCCATCGACCATCTGTTCTACGAGCAATGTGCCCTGCTCAGTGCCAATTAAATGTTTCGGTTCTTTGGGCTATTTCGGCGACCTTGGTTCGCCTGAGCATATTTTCATTTCTGATGTGATCGCGCAAGGAAACTCCGAGCATAGTCCTTTCCATTGCCCTTTGAGTGATTTTAAGCCTTCTAATGTCATTACAGGCAATACGCACATAGACTTTCGTCTTGAGACACTGTGGTATGTTGGACTTCTTAATAATCGCAACATATTCAGTATATTTCCTCTGTCAATCCCAAAGGAAACTGTAAATTGAGTAATTATGGTTAATTTGTCAACTCTATAGGTAACTTACTAAAAAAAAATAACAAATATTTGATTTTAACACTTGTGATAACAACTAAAACGTGAAAAATAGAATTAAAAAAATAATAATAATCGTCTCTGAAGATTGCTCCTAGCACTGGGTTGTGACATTCATTGTTTCCATACTGCCATGAGATACTGGGGCTCTGTCCACCGTGCCACGATTTATCCCTCCAGATCCCGTGGTGGTAGGCTGACAAGGAGACTTACCACTGGTATCGCCGTACCATCCGGAAGACCATGATTTTTTTGGGCGGCGTGTTCAACCACTGCGCCAGTTATTTCCACAGCGACTACGTCCAGATCTGAGCCCCGTAAAAGGCCGTAGATCGCACGAAGCCCGCGTAGAGCCTCCGGCAAAGGGCATTTGAACCTAGGAGGTTAGACAGGATTGGCTTGAAGGTAGCCCCGGCCCGCTCCAATCTGGGAGCCAAACATAAAAAATGCTACACAAAGCTCCACTTGCTGTGTAGGACGAGTCCCAGGTCATCGTCGACTTAACACTAATGAGACACTCTCTTACCATTATTTGGAATCCTGATGGTGGCTTGTTTTCGGAGACTCCTCCCTCATGTGCAGTACCACCCTCATGTCTCCTGTGCATGCATACTATGCGTGTGCAGAACCACATCGAATCTTGATTCCCAGATCCTCTCAACGACAATGGTAACCTTGCGCGTCACTTGGTCCAAACCAGAGCATCGTCAGCATAGCGAATCACAGTGAGGCCATTTGGCGCACCGCACCCGGTCGTAACCGATGTCCCATAAGAGTGGCCCTAGAACCGATCCCTGTGGGACACCGAACGAAATTTCTTCCACTGTTCCCGGTAACTGGAGTAAATAATGGCCCTGTCCATCCTACGCAACAGAAGTATGTATATATCCGGTGATGTTTGAGAGAGTTAAAATGGCCCTGGAAGCCAAAAGGCAACTGAAAAAACATAGGTGGACAGGCTCTCTCGCTCCATCCACATAAAAGTCAGGTTAATAGGTATCGGCGATGTCAAGAGATACCGCTGAAATGTCGCATCCTCCGTCGTGAAGACTTACACGTGCATGATGACGTCCACCTTGAAACGGAAATCAAACTGCTAGGTCCGGTCCCAACCGAACTAGTCGTGTGATCACGCGGTCTGTGATTAGTCTTTCAATGAACTTGTTTACATTATCAAGCAGATGACGAATAGTACTTTGTTGATTAATTTTAATGAAAGTCATGAGTTTTAATATAATTGATGCATAAACAACAAGACAGGGACCAACAGTTAGTCGATTTTATTTTTATTTTATTTATAAACTCGACTAACAGCTCATCCCTGTATTTGAAAACTCTTTATTTAGATTACAATTAAGCAGAGGACTGGCCAGATTTTCATACAAAAATGTTATCAAAAGCAATACCACTCTGAAAGACTGCTAGCAACAATACGACTACAAGCATTGTCACGTTAATTGATTGCCATTCATGATTAGAGCAGTGGTGGCCGAGTGGTAACGGCCCCGACTTACGAGTTGTAGGTTACGGGTTCAAACCCAGCCAGGCGCATTACTTTGTGTAATTTATTTCATCACCACTGCTCTCAAAACGGTGAAGGAAAACATCGTAAGGAAACCGGCATGTCCTAGAACCAAAAATTCGAAGGCATGTGACATCCACCAACCCGCACTGGGCCCGCGTGGTGGATTACGGCCCGTTCCCTCTCCTAGAGAGGAGGCCTGAGTCCCAACAGTGGGAACATTATAAGGCCGACTTTGTGGTTGCATCTACGTTAATTCTTTCTAGTATACCCGTTCTGGTGATGAATAGCGTAGCGTATACTTATAGGGTTATAAGATGTTGAAGTAGTAGTTAATGTATGATAAACTGGAAAATATGGTGACGTGTGTAGTTAACATCAACTACCTGATGTAAATATTTTATTATTATAATATATGACTTTATAATTGTATGTTCTTGTATATACCGAGTGTATTCACGATCGCTCCATTCGTTTAGTTTAGTCATTTTGGTAGATTCATAACATTTTTTACTCTCATTACTACGACTGTGTCTGTAGCAACACTAGTTTATTCTAATGTGTAATTTCTGGCCTTACGCCAAGTTGTCCACAAAATTATTATATTTATAAAATCAACAGTGTGTCAAACAAATTTGTGTATGTGAAACTCGCTATGTCGAATAACGATTCAAACTTACAACCCGAAAACAGTGACAGTGATAATGAAGTTAATAATAACAACACCACTTTAGACGAAGTGTCAATAGTCAATACGTTTCAAGAAACTGTACAATATACTCTATTGGTATTATCATTGGTTACATTGATATACGGAGTGATATCCTGGTGCATTATAAAGAAGTTCCGCAAATACAGAAACTATGTGTTTTTAAATGCAATTTTCGCAAACTTTCTTCAGATCGCAGTCTTGAAAATTTTGATAAGTTATATTTTGGACGGATATTTTAGTATATGGGTTCCAAGGTTTTTTACTTATCTAAATATTTACTTATCATCTGTAAAAACCCACTGGTTAGTTGTCATATGTCATTTGTTTTATGTGAAATTTGTAAAAATATTCGATAGACATAATATCCAAAGGAGGTATTTAAAATGTACTCTCTTTGCCTGGGGTGTTTCTTTTGTGACAACCAGCATTTTCATCTTAGGGTATTTTTGGATCACGCAAACTTCACCTGATTCGATAACACGAACTAGTTATTATAGTTTTATTGTAATATTTTCTAGAATAAGTTCAGTTTTAGCTTTGATAGTAAACTGCTGTTTGTACATTGTAATCGTATATTCGATTTATCGTAGTTTCAATACTAGTTTACATGCAACGACTTACATTTGGCGTCGCTTATATATCACCACTTTGATATTTATATTGAGCGACGTTATTATGATATTTGATTATATTTTTATTTTTTTTAGCTTCGCCCTCGTCAGCATGACCGAAATAATGCATATTCTAGAAATAATTTTCACAAACTTTAATGGATATGTATTGTGCATATTTATTTTTGTTGTTAAAAGCAACCGAAACATATGGCACGAATTTCATGTACATAAATCAAAACAGAGATCTTCATCAAAATTTAGGAAACACGACATCAGTGTGCATAGTAATAGAATTAATTGTAAACCTGTCGATTCCCAAACACCGGTTCTTGAGTTATAAAAATAATAAATTAAAATTGAGGTTGCTGAAGACAGAAAAATAAGAACATGGAAGGGAGACTTTTTAGCCTTGATTGCAGTGGGATATGACAGCTCGTTAAGATTATTTAATGAAAAAAAGGTATATAATAATGCACACTTATTTGTTTTTCTACAATATAATTGGAATATCTGTCAATAATAACAGCCCGTAATTGACCGTTATCGGGGACAATATTAATACACAGAAGTCAGTATCATTAATCACAATGTTGAGTAATACATTTATTTTATAATATAACAAATAATGTATATTTATTTTATAATATATTACATTATATACTCGTGTAATACATTTATTTTAATCATTATGCTTCCTTCTTCTGTGTGTATTGCTTGCAGCTTTTGGTAAAATACTACCACTAATTTTGTATCGATCTGTAATTTTACGATTTTAGGTTTAATATTAATATAAGTCTAGATACTTAGGTAAAACGTAGGTAAAATTTAAATTAAGTATGTCCCGTTTACATCAATCAGTACTGTAAAAATGTTTTTTTTTAATTTATATTTCATTGAAAAACTGTATCCAGTGTACCAAAGACATTAAATATTTACTACCAATAGACCGGACATAGCGAACAAAACCGTAATCCGATACTTATTACCTAGGGGTCATAAGTCGCTCAGTCTAATATGACACGCCTACTCGTCAAGTCGTGTTTGTATTCGCTTTATGCACTTAAAGAAAATCATTTATTGAGAAAATATGCCGATTTGCTCATTACGCTATTGCAAATATTGTTATGGTAAAATGACTGGACCTAACTTCGGCTTATTTTCGTAAATATTCTTGGTATTTACGAAGTAATTAATTAGAATTCAATAATTTTCATAAATTTTTCTTGAACATTTGCTGATTTTGTGATAACGCCATCTATTGCTGAAAAGCTTAACCTTAAATAGCACACACTGAGGCTCTATCACGAACTCTTAACGTGATTCATTTTGCGACCTAAACCGAACTGTTAAAGGGATGGAGCTATATAGGGTGTATAGCTCCATCACTCTTTTTTCGGTCGTACGACTAACATTTTAACATATCGTAGTAAAGCCTCTGGCCACCTACCGAGCGATAGTTAAATTTATATAAATTTTGACAAATTTAATTTGCGTGTTTGCTATTCAAAGCCAGATGGCGTCACTGAGGCATAGGATGACAGTTTTTCTATGACATGTCTTCTGATAGCCGCTCTATTGTATCTGTTTAAATCTCTTTGCAGTGTACCAATATTTCAACTTGCGCAAAAACTACGAAACCGATTCTTTTCTACATAAATAATAAATATTGGTCTTGTCAATACTGTGATAGGGGAGACGCAAATGAAAGGCTTCTGGTTCAATTTTATTTGTTATTATATTGTATGAAGCCCTTTCTAATACATTTTAAATATAAAATTACGTCTAGATTTTTATTGATATTCCCCTAACTCTATTGTTTGAACATCTATCAATCCTAAACTTTTTAAAACATAAATCTTAAAAGCATATCTTGCTAGATTGCAAGTATTAATGTAACCTCCATGGTCGCCTCAATATATAGGCTTTAAATGATCACGCTCTTTGCTATTGATGAGAAATATTTCATTGTCTGTACCAGGCCACTCAGAAAGATTTGCGAAAAAATGTTTGTATGTATAAGGCACTGGCCACTTGTAATTATTTTGAACACTTTGGTTATTTAAAAGTAAACATACCATTGTTCGAATTTTGAATTTCCCAACACATTTTTTCGAGAGTCAAATCAAATTATTGTGTCCCATTTAAAAATGAATCTGCATTGAGAACATTTTCGTGCGATGATTTTCTACGATTATAAAGGTGGCCTATAACCTGATAAGCCATTTGATCGACTTCAAATTGCTTTTATAGACGAACAACTTTCAAAAGCAAACATCTACCGCTAGTATAGCGAGTTCAAGGGCGGTCGCCTTACTTTGAGGTATGAACAAAGACGACGGCTGCCACGGAAGAAAGTGTGCTGGTAGTAAAAAAAAAAATTCAAGAAAACAGGCGAATTACATACGAAGAGATTTAGCATACACTGCAGATTGGTTCGGAAAGCGTTCACAAGATTCTACACCAGCACCTTCGCGTGAGGAGGATAGTTTGTCGCTGGGTGTCGCACAACCTCACCGAAGCTCAGAAGCAGGCCCGTGTGGAGTGGCCGTGATATGATTCAAAACTTTAAAGCAGGCTCATCTCGGTGCGTTTACGGTATTGTGACAGGTGACGAATTCTGGGTTTATCAATACGATCCAAAAACGATAGCCGACAGTTTGGAATTTCAAAACGAACCAACGGCAACGAAAAAAAAGCGTTCGAGAAGCGCAGGGAAAATTTTGATCGCTGGTTTCTTCACGAGGTATCTGATTTCAATCCCATTACAAGACTAAAGCAGCATTAACGGTGAATGGTATACTACAAAATACAAGCGACCGAACGCCAGACTCCGCGGGGTACTGCTTCACCATGACAACGCACCCGAGCACTCAGCGCTCAAAACGTAGGACTTCCTGGACACCACAACGGTCAGTCTTGGGGCACCCTCCTTATAGTCCTGATCTGGCATCGTGTGACTTTTTTTTATTCTCTAAAATAAAAAATCAGCTGAAAGGAACACAGTTTTCATCGCCGGAAGACGCGCTAGCAGCGTTCGAGAAGGCCGATGAAGAGGTGTCTGCGGCGGACTGGAAAAAATGTTTCGGAAATTGGTTCAGACGCATAAAACTTTGTATCGAGGCCGGTGAAGAGTTCTTTGAAAAGATTTAGACATAGAAGTTGATGTATATAGTTCCATAGTTCCATTAACCAATATTTTACCACGTGGTCAATTATTTTATATTCTCTTTTATACAATATATATATATATATATATATATATATATAATATTTTTATTACAGACAACATAGTCCACACAACACAATAAAAACAATACAGGATGTTAGTAACAATTTTTAGCTTATAAACTATGTTAGTACGAATAAACTACTAAAGATAGTGTGTTTTTAATAAGATGCCTCACTATGGGGCTCTCATCGTGTCTTTCTGAAATCACAATATACGATGGCAAGAATTTTGTTATGAAGTGGCTTTTTGTTTATGTAAATATATTTTAAACATGCCATTGAATTTTTTTTTCGGTTTTTTCCAAGTGGGTTATGAAAAAAAAGTCTTTTTAGTTATTGCCTTTAATTACCGAAGTAAGAATCACCACGTTATTATCTACGAGAAACCATGCAGTTAATAATAAATTATCATGATGGTGAAAGATCATAGTGTGTCAGTTTCAGGACTGACTTGCTTGGCTTTTTTGGGCGGTCAAGTTTAAACAGGACCGAGGAGATTAACAATACATTTGTTCAGATCGGTGGTCAGCGGAATGTCCAGACAATTGGTAAGACTAACTAATTCGGGCACGCTAGTTGCTTGCTTAACCACCTTTTTTTTATTGGGTGGGAAAATCATCTTATGACAAATCGCGCTCTTGGGCGGAGCGGGAGGTAGTGTCAAACTTTTATTGACTAAAAACCCACTCCTGTTCCTTCTTTTCCTTCGTATCAGGACCCCGGGTTTCGCTTTCACACTACCCGTGGGATTTGCTGACATCTTGAGGCGCGCGTGGAATAGTACGCGCTCGGTCCGGACGGCTACCGGATGGTCGGACGGCGAGCCACCCATTACTCGCCGTCCGCAAGCTTGCGCCTACGGTGGCCGGAAATCGGGATCGGAATCCCGGCGGCGATCAGGGCGTAAGGACCGTTCCCTCACGCGATCGGTCTCCTCTTTTGCTAGCATTACGCAGAAGGAGGCGACCGCCTGCCACTCTTTCTCGCTCCGGACCATGGCCTGAACCAAAGCCCGGCGCGAGAGATCGCCGCCGCCGATCGCCCCCACGAGGACACAGCGTTGCACTGCCCAAGCGGGGTACGCCTCCACCCTGTGCTCTACCGTGTCCTCCGGGCGATCCACACAGTGGCGACATCCGGGCGTCGCTTCTGCACGAATCTGGTGCAGGAACTTCCCGAACTTACCATGTTCGGTGAGAACCTGCGTCATGCGAAAGGTGAGGACACCGTGAGGTCTTTCCAACCACGCCTCAAAGAGGGGACTTACCCAGCACTGGGTCGTGACAGTCGCTGTCGCCATTTCTCCATGAGAACCCACCGGAGCTCTGTCCGCCATGCTGCGACTTGTCGCGGCAGCGGAGTTTCGCCCCAGCGTTACATCTCCACCGCATCGAAATTTGAGTGCAGCCCTCAAATATTTGGGAGGTGCAATTGGAAAGAAAAGACTCTTAAGAAGAGATAGATAGATAGATATTCTTTATTGTACACTAAAAATACAATTTACATTAGAAAATTAACATTAATAAGCCTCCTTCGCTAGCATTACTGCTTCGCAGAAGGAGGCGACTACCTACCATTCCTCCTCACTTCGGACCATGGCCTGTACCAGGACCCAGTGCGAGACATCGTTGCCGCCGACGACTGATCGCTTGGCGGCATTACTTTGTCTGGTGGGTAGTAATTTTTAATCCAATGCTATGTCCTAACACCGCATTTAATGCTCGTTTACACTGCCCAGAAGACATGTGTGGGGTGGTCTGAACATAAGCAGATCTTACGGACTCGAGCAGTTTATCCCCCTTATTATTATAAATCTAAATTTTTTAGGTACCTACCGAAAATCCAAAATAAATCTCATCATTACTATAAACACAAAGATAGACCAGACCATAGACACCCTTTTTATCACGTTCGATGTCCGAGCGTGCATTAAACAGGGGTGGAGTGCCAATTAGAATGAATGTAGCGGTCCGAACCAAACTCTGGTACGCACATTAAAAACAATGGCTTGAATGTTCAAGCCATTGTTAGTAGGGAACCTGCCACACCGATGTGTAACGGGTTATTAATGTTTATGTAACGAACATGTTTTTTTAGTTGTTGATAAGCTTACACTTCATCATCACCATTTCAGCCAAAAGACGTTCATTGCTGGACGTAGGCCTCCCCCAAGTGTCACCACAATGAACAGTCCTGTGCATCTCACATCCATCGGATTCCTGTGACTCTCACCAGGTCAAATAAAATTTAAAGTATTTATTAGTGAGCTTTTTGGTGATACATCGGGTCTTATGGTTAATTTATGTCATCGGTTCCACCTCGTCGAAGGCCTTTTAATGCTGCATCTTCCGGGGCGCAGTTGTCATTTCAGAACCTTTAGGCACCTGATGGTAAGTGATAAGGTGGTCAACGATGGAGTACACTTACTTAGAAGTGACTTATTCAATCTTGACTTAAATACCCTCGTTGTAGCTATCACGCCAGTATGCTCTAAAAGGGTAACGCGTATAGTTCACACTGGTAAACCCTCATTTTGCCAATTATATTCAAAATTCATGTTATTGGCGTTATCATTTCGTACATAACTGTTTTGTCTATGATTAAATCTTGATAATTCTTTATGTATTTGTTTACACGTATAACTTCGCAATAATCCCACTATATTTCATTTTCCAATCTCAAAATAATTATAAATTGAGTAATTACAAATATGGTTATTTTGTCTACCATTGACAAGGTTCAATGAAGTTAACTTACCTTAATTAGCTTTAGCTGTTGAATATCACAACTAAAACGTAAACATAAAATTAATTACAAACAAATA
This sequence comes from Mythimna vitellina, assembly GCA_949316375.1. Taxonomy (NCBI): domain Eukaryota; kingdom Metazoa; phylum Arthropoda; class Insecta; order Lepidoptera; family Noctuidae; genus Mythimna; species Mythimna vitellina. The sequence goes on along the minus strand of OX438703.1, from coordinate 4,855,097 downwards.
CAATCGACTCTGTCTTTTCCAGGACTGAGTTCTAACAGTCTTAGTTTCCATACCGCCACGAGACCCCACCGGAGCTCTGTCCACCGTGCCGCGAATTATAACGGCATTGGAGTTTCACCTCGGCGTTGCACTTCACGCGCCGCATGTGCGTGTGTTCAAGGACTGTTGCCTCCAGATCCCATTGTGGTAGGCCGACAAAGAAACCTCGCTGAAGACCGCGTGGTATCCCTTATCATCCGAATGGCCATGACTCTTTAAAACGCGTTTATCTGGTGGGCCAGTTACTATCACAACGATCGCGTTTATTCTGGAGCTCCATAAAGGGCTATGGACGCGTTTGAACCTTCTAGGTTAGGTGGGATCCTCTTGAAGACAGTCTCCTGAAAGGGCAACTGAAGGAACACAGGTGGGTTTTAGTCAGTAAAAGTATGATATTTGACAGGCCCTCTCCATCTAGAGCGGAAGAAGTTACTTGATAATTTTCACCTCAAAAAAAGGGCAGGTTAATAGGTATAGATTACGTCAAGAGATACCAAACAGAACGACCCAACGCTTTTTCTGCATCTCCTGAAATAGAAATCAAGCTAATCCGCCAGGTCCAGAACCACCCACACCAGTTACCCGATGAGGCGATCTGCAATTACTCTTTCAAAGAGCTTGCGAATTTACTATAATTATAATCTGTTGCTGCTTATTATGAAATCAATAGCAAAATTTTAAAGCACAGGGATAAGTAGATAGTTGAGTTAACAATTAACCAGAGGCCTGGTCAGATTTTCATATAAAAATGCTGCTAAAGGCATTGCTACGTTAAAAGACTACGGTTTATGATTATCGTAATCATAGTTATTAACAGCATCGCCATGTAAATTGGTTGCCATTCGTGATTGAATGCAACCGCAACCGGTAGCTTCACTAACTACAAGAAAACTTACGAAGTCAATATATCTTTAATGTATGATAACCTGGAAAATATGATCTAGAGTGTGGTTAATATCAATAACTCGATATTAACATTTTATTATAATAATATATGGCATTTTTCTGTATATTTTTGTATGATGTTCCTATATGACATGTGCCACGATCATTCCATTCATTTAGTTTAGTAAGTTTAGTAGATTTATAACATTTTTTATTTTCATTACTACATCTGTATCTGTAGCAACACTAGTTTATTCTAATGTGTAATTTCTGGCATTACGCCAAGTTGTCCACAAAATTATTATATTTATAAAATCAACAGTGTGTCAAACAAATTTGTGTATGTGAAACTCGCTATGTCGAATAACGATTCAAATCTACAACCCGAAAACATTGACAGTGATAATGAATGTAACAATACCAACACATCTTTGGACGAAGTGTCAATAGTTCCTACGTTTCAAGATACTGTGCAATATACGTTATTGGTGCTATCATTGATTACATTGATATACGGAGTGATATCCTGGTGCATCATAAAGAAGTTCCGCAAATATAGAAACTATTTGTTTTTAAATGCAATTTTAGTAAACTTTCTTCAGATCGCAATCATTAAATTTTATTTTATTTTTATATTGAGAAGAAATTTTAGTGCATGGGTTATGAGGTTTTTTGCTTGTCTAAATATTTATTTATTATCTGTAAAGACCCACTGGTTAATAGTCATATGTCATTTGTTTTATGTGGAGTTTGTAAAAATATTCGATAGACATAATATCCAAAGGCGGTATTTAAAATGTACTCTCTTTGCCTGGGGCGTGTCTTTTGTGACAACCAGCATTTTCGTCTTAGCGTATTATTGGATCATGCAAAGTGCACCTGATTGGATGTTACTAAGTAAATACAGTTTTATTACAATATTTTCTAGAGGTAGTTCAGTTTTAGCTTTGATAGTAAACTGCTGTTTATACATTGTAATCGTATATTCAGTTTGTCGTAGTTTTAACAAAAGCTTACATGCAACGACTTACATTTGGCGTCGCTTATATATCAGCACTTTGATATTTATACTGAGTGATGTCATTATGATATCTGATTATATTCTTAATTTTTTGAGCATCATTAGTATGACTGAAACAATGGAAATTATAGAAATAATATACACGAATTTCAATGGATATGTATTGTGCGTATTTCTTTTTATTGTTAAGGGTAACCGAGATATATGGTACGAATTTTATGTAAATAAATCAAAACAGAGATCCTCGTCAAGATTTAGGAAACACGACATCAGTATTCATGGAAATAAAATTAATTGTAAAACTGTTGAATCTCAGACAGCGGTTTTTGAAGTATAATAATAATAAAATAAAATAGAGGTTAATAAAAACAGAGAAAAAATAGAAGATTAACCTTGTAGTGGAATACTACGGCTTGTAAAGGTTATTGAATTAAAAAAAGCTATAGAAAAATGTACACCCACTTGTTTAGCTATTATATAATTGGAATATCTGTCAATAATATAATTAGCAATTTCATAGTTACAATTTAACCTTCGTCTGTAGGAATTCTTTGTGGCTTATGGTGTACTACTACCACTTATTTTGTATCGATCTGTGGTGTCACAATTATAAGCTTAATATAATTTATAAATATGAGTCTAGGCGTCTTCCTTGTAACTGTTCCTGTTTTTCTAGTTTCAAATAATAAACAAAATATGCAGTACTTGTAGTACTTATTTTCCCAATACCTACATTTAAATTAAGTATTTACAATGTACAGTAATCAGTACCGTAAAATGTATTTATTTTTCATATTGATCAGCAACATCTTAACTCTGTTTTTTTATCGATATATTATTGAAAAACTGTTTTCTGTTCTGCATAAATAATACCTATTTTCCTGGTTAACAATTTTAGGCTATACATGACCATGCTCTTTGCTTTGGGAGATGAAATTGTCTGTACTAATCAATATGCGTATTCGATTCCTAGTTACAGTCAATTTTTTTTTTCTTTTCTCTGACACCCACTTCACTGCATATTTTTTTAATTTTTGTATCTATGTTTGTTTACAAAATTAATTTTAAATAATTCCAAGCTTACTAATAAATTGGACCATACTGTTGCTTTTTTAAAAATAAAATTAAAATATATATTAATTAATTATACATATATATATAATAAAAATATAATTATATTAATATAAAAATATATATTAAAATAGATATATAAATAGATATAAATATAAAAATATATATTAATAAATTATTAATTAATTATATTCTTTGTTATATGAATATACGATGTTATTTCTAAAATAATTATAAAATTGCTTTTTCATGTATAATAGATAAATTTTAAACATGCCATTGAATTTTTTATCGATAATTTCTTAATGTTTTGGTAAAAAATCTGTTTTTTTTTTATTGATGCATATAGATTACGGAAATGAGAATTGTTAGGGATGGGTCGTTGATTGAAACGATTATGAAACATGCGCGCACTGTGTCATGACATTCACCATCTCAAGGTCGCGGGCGCGGGATCCGGCAGCGCCGTGGCGCGCGTGGTTGTCGCTCCCCTCATCCTTGCCGCGGCCCCTGAAGTTATGCAGTTAATAATGACGTATACATAAGTATGGCTATTTTGATCATTTGTCAGCGTGATGGTTTCAGGACTGGCTCGTAGATTTACGCCAGTTTTTTTGAAGTCCAAATCTAAATAATATGTTTTAGGTGATAGTTTTTTTTTTATTACTTTATTCCAACGGTCCCGATTTATTCGAAAGATCACAGGTGGGTATTAGTCAGTAAAAGTATGACATTTGACAGACCCTCTCCATCTAGAGCGGAAGAAGTTACTTGATAATTTTCAACTCAAAAAAGGGCAGGTTAATAGATATAGGGTATGTCAAGAGATACCTGCTCATGTAACACTTATAGTAACAATAACAACTTTAATAGTGACTTCAATTAATATTTTTTTTTTTATAACTACATAAATGGCTTTACTTGACATCTTCCAGGATATCGACAAGAACGTTACTATACAGTGTTACACATGTAATCAATTAGAAGATTGTAGGAAATTACTATCAACTACTAGTGATTTAAAAATTCTTTCACTAAACATTAGGAGTTATCAATTTTGACGATTTTTACACAGCTTTCCAGCGTCTTGATACCGAATTCGACGTAGTCATATTAACTGAGTGTTGGTTAACTGACATAACAATACTAGATCAACTACCAGGTTACTCCGCATGTCGTACATATACACAACAGAATAAGAACGGAGGTGTCGTCATGTATATGTACACCGAAATACAAACAGTTGAGCTCAGAGATGTTTATCGGCTTACCAGTAATAAAAAACCCCAAACTATTGGGCCTATTACCGTTGAATTTACGTCAACCATAATGAAGGATAAACTTCTTAGTAACATTAAAAACTACAATCGCGACCACAATACCAACCGACTTAATAGCTCACACATTAAAATGCCAGGAAATAGTCCCGTATTCATTTCTGAGAGTCTTACCACTAAAGCCAGGAAGCTGTTCTATCAAGCAAGAGATTTTGCAAAGCTAAATGCATATGCGTATCACTGGACATCACATGGCAAAGTTTACATAAAAAAGAAAGAGGGAGCGCCGGCGAAGAGAATAACTCAGGAATCCGACTTTGAAGGTCTGAAACAACAAGAAAATTGACTTGATACACTTATTAACACCCATCAACGTGACCTACCTAGAACATTGATACTTCGTCTGATAATTGCAGGCCATTTTAACTTTCCTGTATTTAACATAGTTTTAAGTATTTTTCTTATGTTTTTTATATTTTTGTACGTTTAAGTCAACACACTAAAACCAAAGTACATTAGAACCCTATCTACACTATATAACCAATCACTATACAGAACAATCAACAAACACAATACATTTTATACATTATATCAGTTTTTAATATACGCATTCACAGTTACCTCACTGTATTTTCTACATCACACTCACATATTCATTACTAGCTTTTACCCGGGGTTTCACCCGCGTGGAACCGATATAAACGGTAGCCCATGTGTTGTTCCCAGTTTTAGACTGACTGTGTGCCAAGTTTCTTTTAAATCCGTCCAGCCATTTTTGAGTAAAAGAGTAGCAACCATCCATCCATACATTCATCCACTCATCCTTGTAAGTTCTCTTACTTTTAGTATTAAAAAGATTACACGGTACCTTATACGCGTGTTTACTTTGTGTGTGTTTAAACATTTGATCGTTATCGATTTCGTACATCTATTAGGTATGTACAGAATACCTAATGACGCCCTAGTCTGCTACACCCATAAAAAACAATTTAATAGTGGATAGCGTGACAGAAATTATTAGCAATATAGATCAGCTCTCAGTCTCTACCACACTTAATTGTGACCCTGAAGAATGCACTAGGTATGTCACTAACCCTTCCAAGCAATTAAAAATAATTACTCAGAACATTCGCTCTATTCATGCAAACTTTGACTCTTTCTTAACCCTCCTCCGTAGAATAAACCTTGACTGCGATATATTAGTGCTGACTGAGTGCTGGCTGAAACGTTATGATGACTCAATCCCAATTATCGATAACTACTCTTATTATCAAACAAAAAATCATATAAACCAGAATGATGGTGTAGTCCTTTATGTTAAAAATATAGAAAACTACACTGTCGAAGAACCTGACTTCTCAGATGCTAGTTGTCTAGTGCTAAAAATAAGCACCGATAAGGCAATAATATGTATCTATAGATCTCCGTCTTTTAGAGACGTAAGTAACTTCCTACAATCCCTAAACGCTCTTTTAACAAGCCTGGTTACATATAAAAATATAGTTATAGTTGGTGACATTAACCTTGACATCGCATGCACTATATCCTCAAACCAAACTTCGGACTATCTCGATCTCATAGCTTCCCATGGCCTGCTACCTGCTCACTCACTTTCCACTCGAGAGAGTGCCTGTCTTGACCACATCATGCTTAAATCTATCTTGACTGCACTAACCATAGTATTACATGCCTCCGTCACCGACCATAACCCTGTAATGCTGTACCTTAATCTGGAACGATGTGTCAATTCACGCTCATGCAGCATTTTAAAGACTAATTACGAAACTCTTGACAGTGAGATGAAGACTACTAATTTCCTAGCAGTTTATGAGCATACCGATGCGAATGAAGCGACCGAATGTTTAGTTACCACTCTAGCTAGACTCATCAATAATCACACTTCTATAATCAAGATCCCAAGTAAAAAACGTTTGATTAAACCATGGATGACCGTTGGTATGCTCCGCTGTATGCGTAATAAAGATGCAATGCACAAAAAACTCAAGCTATCTCCAAACAATGTTATATTAAGTATTACATATAAAAGATACAGGAACTTCTGCAATAAAATCATTAAGAAGCTAAAGAGAGATTTTGACAAGAGAGAATTGAGTGAGGCCTCTGGGGACAATAAAAAGATTTGGAAGGTGATAAAGAGAGTAACTAATACAGACAAGCAAAACATGCCCAACACTGATTTATTGGCTTCTTCTACTTCACCTCAGCTCTCGGTGGACAAAGTAAACAAGTTCTTTGCCAACATCGGAAAGGAACTTGCTAATAAATTTTCTTGTCCACCTGGCAAACAGAAAATCCCACCAAACATTGCTTCCACATCTTCACCTCTACATTCATTCGTCATGTTAGACACTGATGAGGCTATTGCCGCTATTGGCTGGGACAATATTTCAACAAAGTTTTTAAAAAGATATTCTTTGACGGTAGTCCCCTTACTCACATATATTTTTAATATCTGTTTCCGTTCCGGCACTTTTCCCCTGTACTTAAAGAAGGCTATCATACACCCTATTCACAAAACTGGGAGTAAAAAAGTTGTCAATAATTATCGACCTATTGCAGTATTACCTTCTATTTCTAAAGTTCTAGAACGCCTAATCAACAAAAGACTTGTGACTTATATGGAAGATAAAAAGCTTTTTTCTCCCAATCAATTTGGCTTTAGACGCAATAAATCTACCAGCAGTGCTGTGATTGACCTAATCGACCATATTACAAGAAATATTGACAATAAAAAAAAAGTATTGTCAATTTTTTTGGACCTAAAAAAGGCATTCGATACTGTTTCGATTCCTGACCTCATAAACAAGCTGGAGGAACTCGGGATCCGAGGCCAATCACTTAACATCTTTAGGGACTACCTTCAAAATCGAACTCAGTGTGTAAAAATACAAAATTACCTCAGTAGAGAGGAACCTGTGACATTCGGCGTTCCCCAAGGTAGTGTCCTTGGCCCCACCCTATTTCTAATTTACGTCAACCAACTATGTAATCTAAGTCTGGAAAGTGGAAGAATCGTGGCATTTGCTGATGACACCGTCCTTACCTTCTCTGGCGACACTTGGGATGACACCTTCGATTCCGCACAAAAAGGACTAAATAGCGTTTTACAGTGGCTCAAAAGACACCTACTCACAATCAATACTGATAAAACTAAAATTCTTACGTACAGTTTACTAAACTCCACTCAACCTCCAAATTCATACGCTTTAGTTGCGCACTCATGTGTACTGTCTGGCAATGCTACATGTACATGTCCAGAATTAGACCGTTGTCGAACCATTAAGTATCTCGGTGTGACTCTTGATGATGGCCTGAGCTTTGCACCACATATAGAGTTACTGACAAAAAGAATCAGAAAACTGATTTTTGTCTTTAGTGGTCTTCGTCACATTGCAGAAACTCAAATTATTAGGTGTACATATTTTGCTCTATGTCAGTCTCTCTTAACGTACTGTATATGCGCTTGGGGTGGTGCACCCAAAACAGTACTTTTGAAGCTAGAACGAGCTCAGAGAGCCGTGCTGAAAGTTAGTACCTTTCGGTCCATACTTTTCCCAACTAAAGAATTATATAGGAAGTGTAAAGTCCTTACAGTCAGACAATTATTTGTACTACACATACTTCTTTACCAGCATCAAAGAACCTCCTATGAAATAATCACTACAAGACGCAAAGACAAGGTATGCCAACCCTTCCGCTGTAAATACTTTTTTACGAGAAGATTTCCCTGTTTCCAAGGTCCTCATCTCTACAATAGTCTTAACAAAACATTGAACTTTTACTCACTCCCTTTAATGTCATTTAAAAAGAAACTTATTAATTGGCTACAAACGCTTAATTACAACAACACTGAAAGCTTATTGTTGACTCAATACAGCTCCTGTTAAACCCCATAATATCATCTTTTGATTATCAATCGCTATCATTACTCACAAATATAGTAAAAACACTAACACACACACACACTCACACAAACACCTTCTCACACCCCTACACACACTACACTACCCCACTCATCACATTTTCATTTTATTTTATTTCCTTTTTAAATAGTTTATTTGTCCGTTTACCTATACCGTATAATGAACCAGTAGTATAAATACAAAATAGCATCTCATGGATGTACTTACCTAAACGCAAATAGAAATATCCACTAAAGGGTTGGGCCCAGCATCTTTAACACAAGTTGTCTTGGCAACTTAGTAAGGGTGCTGATGTCACCACATCATTGTATATTTACTTTAAGCTGTATGTATAAAATGTATTTAATGTAAAATGTAAAACTTGATGCAAATAAACTATTATTATTATTCCATTTATTAAATTATTTACACATATTAATTACATTTTTAAATATTTCTTAAAAAAAAAAAACATTCAAAAAACATTTAAAAATATAAAAAATAGTAGCCCACCGGCATCGGGAACAGGGTCCAAGCTACCGGTGGTCAGGGCTCCTGAGAGAGGAATCTCCGAACAATACGCGCCGTGTCCAGGAGTACTGCCTTCTGAATCAAGCCCTTGATCCAACTGCCTAACGAGAGCCTCTTCAGATGTTGGTCGAGGCTCTTGGCAATTAAGCCATTGGCCGTCACGACTATCGGCACAATGATTGCTCTATCCACTTCCCACATGTCGACAACCTCGCGAGCTAAGTCAAGATACTTAGTTTGCTTATCTTTCTCAGCTTTCACGAGGTTCTCGTCATGAGGGACCGCTATATCAACAATCATTGTGCGACGCTCTAGTCGATCTACCACCACTATATCAGGTTTATTGGCAACAATAGTCCTGTCAGTGATGATAGATCGATCTCAATATAACGTGATATTGCCATTGTCGAGAACTGGGTCGGGCACATACCTATAGTACGGTACTTCTGATTCCACAAGATTGTATTTAAGAGCAAGTTGCTGGTGGATAATCTTGGCTACGAGGTTGTGGGTATGCAAATACTCTCCGTTAGCTAAATGAGAACACCCAGAAATAATGTGTCGGATTGATTCCCCGGGTCGGTGGCATGCCCGACAGATGTCAACCGTACCGTCCTTCACAATGTATTTCCGGTAGTTGTTCGTCATCATAACTTCGTCCATAATCGCAAAGACAAAACCTTCGGTTTCCCCGAAGAGGTCACCGAAACGCAGCCAAGATACGGATGCTAACAGGTCTACATCGGGCCCATGTAAGGCCCGGTAAAAGCGTCCGTGAAGCTCCTTGCTCTGCCATACTTCTATGCGGTCATTAGTATCCAGTACTATAGGTTTGCGCCAGTTCTCGTTAGCCAAGGAGAGCGGAATGAGGCCCTTGTCCACCACTGCCACATCTCGGTGCATACCCACGTCGGTTTTTAGGAAGTATTCCCTGAGACTGCATACCTCGCGGTTGTACAGGGTCTTAGCACTTCCGTGGGATATACAGTCTCATCACCGATGACCGTGGGTGATGCATCCGATTTGCGGTAAGTAGTGTGCGGACCCTCCTATCCAGGGCATCGAGTTCTGTCTGAGTCCATTTGAGTATGCCGAAAGAATACATCAATACCGGCATGACCCAACCGTTGAAAGCGCGCACCTTGTTTCCGCCTGACAAAAGACTATTCAGTACTTTATTCAGGCGGCCAAAGAAGCGCTCCTTCAACGATCGTTTTACGTCATCAGTATTGATGCCTAATGCTTCCGACATACCCACCAAATACTTGTAAGTTTCGGTTGAGCAGAGGGATCTAAGGTGTATGGAATCCGTGAGTTGAATTCCCACGGATTCCATAATCTCACCTCTCTTTACATGTACGACTGCACATTTCTCCACACCAAATTCCATCCTGATGGCACTACTGAAGGTTTCAGTTAACTTCAGTAGCTCCACCAGTTGCAAATTGTTGGGGGCAAAGAGTTTCAGATCGTCCATGTAAAGAAGGTGAGATATGACCTGACCGCCTCTATTCAACCGGTAGCCTAATCCAGAACCCTCCAGCAGTGTGCTGAGAGGGTTCAAGGCTAGGCAAAACCACAGTGGACTCAGACTGTCACCCTGGAATATGCCACGCTCAATCCTTATCGGTTCGCTGTTCTCCTGAATCTGTCGACATCCCGGATAGTGAAGGACTGTTCTCCACTGCCCCATACATGACATCAGGAAGGTGCGCAAAGTTGCATCAACTTTATACAATTCTAGCACCCTCATGAGCCATGTATGAGGAACAGAGTCATAGGCCTTCTTATAATCTATCCAACATGCCGACAGATTCTTTCGAGAACGTCGAACCTGTTGGCTAATGGCCATATCTATGAGGAGCAGCTCCTTAGTACCGCGGGACCCGTTCCTACATCCATTCTGAGAGGCAGACATGATAGAATTTGTCTCAATATGATTGTTGATTTTAGCTCTCAGAATGGATGTAAGAACTTTATAGACCGTTGGCAAACACGTGATTGGTCTATTTATTATTATTATATCAAAAACTCTAGGAATATTTCTGTATTAGATTCAGAAGTCGCGGAAGCGGACAATCTTCTTACAATAATAGATGACAATGTGGCCATCTTGGGAATATACCGTTCTCCCTCTTTCTCAAACATAAACAATTTTATGTTATCTTTAGACACGGTTCTTGCACAATAAAAAAAATACCCGACCATCATAGTAGCCGGCGACCTTAATATTGATATTCATTCTACCACAAACATTAACCATACTGAATATCTAGTCTTATGGCTTCGCACGGTCTCCTTCCAGCGATTACCAAGCCTACTAGAGGGCCTAACTGCCTCGATCACATCTTTGTTAAGTCAAACTTCAAATCTGTAGGCATTGTAGGAAAATCATCTATTACAGATCATGATATAATCATGGCTGCCATAGCACAAAAAAACACTCATACCAAAGTTAAGCAACGGTGGAAAACCAGAATTGACGAAGAGGCAGTTGCCGCAGAGATGAATAGCAAAGATTGGTCTAACGTCTTAAGCAGTTGTTGCACTAATACCTCAGTTAATTCACTTATTGAAGCAATCTCTAGTTCTGTCGCTAAAAACTCACGTAAAATAATCATCAGCCGTAGTAAGTACAATCTTAAACCCTGGATAACGCCAGGGCTCATACGGTGCATGAGGCACCGCGATAAGCTTCATCTTGACTTAAGAGCACACCCAAACAATGAGATGCGACGCCTCGTGTACACCAGATACAAACATTTTTGCAACAACTTGTTACACAATCTTAAAAGTGACTACAACAGTCAACTCATTATAAAAAACCAAGGCAACGCTAAAAAACTATGGGATACCATCAAATCTATTTATAACCCAAATACTGCAAATAATGACTCTTCCCAGTTGTTGTCTAACACCCAGAACCCTGTTGACTCGCTTAATAGGTGCAATGCTTATTTTACATCCCTCGGTAAGAATTTATCTGACCTCATACTGAATCGATTATGCGAAACTCAAGCATCCCTAGCGAGCAAATATAAACCACGCGAAACTCCCCTAGAGTTTAGTTTTCTTCTTCCGTCCAACGGACGAAGACGAAATAGAGAAACTTATTGATCAACTTAAAATTGATAGCGCTCCCGGTTTGGATGAAATTAGTGTCAGATTAATTATTCTTCTTAAAAAAACTTTATTAAAACCACTCACTCATATTTTTAACTTAAGTTTGGAAAGCGGTATTTTTCCAGACTGTTGGAAGGTTGCCTGTGTACGACCAATTCATAAATTTGGTCCTAAAGAACAACCTGAGAATTACCTATATCTCTTCTGTGTATTCTATCAAAACTTCTTGAAAAAGTTGTAAATAAGCGACTAGTAAATTTTTTGGAAGACAACTATTTATTATCCGATAGACAGTTTGGGTTTAGAAGTGGCAAGTCGACCGAGGATGCAGCTATATTGCTGACTAACTCAATAGCTGCCAGTGTCGAAAAGGGCGATCATGTCATGGCAGTTTTCCTTGACTTAGCCAAAGCCTTCGACACTATATCAATAGAACTTCTTTTGGCCAAATTAGAAAGTATAGGAATACGAGGTAACGCGCTGGACTGGTTTCGAAGCTACTTATCCTGCCGCCATCAATTAGTAAAGGTAGGAGGCTACTGTAGTGGGTTACTGCCAATAAATTTTGGTATTCCTCAGGGCAGCACTCTCGGTCCGACTCTTTTCGTCTTGTACATGAACGATGTACTTAACGCACCCCTTCAAAATGCTGAATTAATATCGTATGCAGACGACACGGCAATTTTATTTCACGGCAAAACTTGGGAAGAAGTGTACGAGTTTGGTGAAAGTGGAATGCTTACTATCTCTAAAACTCTTAATAGAAACCTGCTAACCCTTAACGTAAAAAAAACAAAGCTCATTGCTTTTAAAACCGGTAGGCAGATTGCTACCGGTATTTGATTTTATTTGATTTGATTTACATAAATGATTTAAAAAAACTTGTTACAATTAAGAAAGTTAGCAATTAGCATGTCTTGGACTAAATGTAACTAAACTTAACTCCGGCCCCCAAGATACAGGCACTGTCTAGTTTGGGGACCACAGTACAATTTATTGTTAATTTTAATTTTACCAGTTACTGTAAATACCCATAAGTAACATAACTTTAGTAGTTTAAGATACATTCTGTAACTCTGGACTAATAAATTATTATTATTATTATTCCATTTATTAAATTATTTACACATATTAATTACATTTTTAAATATTTCTTAAAAAAAAAACATTAAAAAAACATTTAAAAATATAAAAAATAGTAGCCCACCGGCATCGGGAACAGGGTCCAAGCTACCGGTGGTCAGGGCTCCTGAGAGAGGAACCTCCGAACAATACGCGCCGTGTCCAGGAGTACTGGTTTCTGAATCAAGCCCTTGATCCAACTGCCTAACGAGAGCCTCTTCAGATGTTGGTCGAGGCTCTTGGCAATTAAGCCATTGGCCATCACGACTATCGGCACAATGATTGCTCTATCCACTTCCCACATGTCGACAACCTCGCGAGCTAAGTCAAGATACTTAGTTTGCTTATCTTTCTCAGCTTTCACGAGGTTCTCGTCATGAGGGACCGCTATATCAACAATCATTGTGCGACGCTCTAGTCAATCTACCACCACTATATCAGGTTTATTGGCAACAATAGTCCTGTCAGTGATGATAGATCGATCCCAATATAACGTGATATTGCCATTGTCGAGAACTGGGTCGGGCACATACCTATAGTACGGTACTTCTGATTCCACAAGATTGTATTTAAGAGCAAGTTGCTGGTGGATAATCCTGGCTACGAGGTTGTGTCTATGCAAATATTCTCCGTTAGCTAAATGAGAACACCCAGAAATAATGTGTCGGATTGATTCCCCGGGTCGGTGGCATGCCCGACAGATGTCAACCGTACCGTCCTTGACAATGTATTTCCGGTAGTTGTTCGTCATCATAACTTCGTCCATAATCGCAAAGACAAAACCTTCGGTTTCCCCGAAGAGGTCACCGAAACGCAGCCAAGATACGGACGCTAACAGGTCTACATCGGGCCCATGTAAGGCCCGGTAAAAGCGTCCGTGAAGCTCCTTGCTCTGCCATACTTCTATGCGGTCATTAGTATCCAGTACCATAGGTTTGCGCCAGTTCTCGTTAGCCAAGGAGAGCGGAGTGAGGCCCTTGTCCACCACTGCCACATCTCGGTGCATACCCACGTCGGTTTTTTAGGAAATATTCCCTGAGACTGCATACCTCGCGGTTGTGCAGGGTCTTAGCATTTAAGAAGCCACGACCCCCGCACTTCCATGGGATATACAGTCTCATCACCGATGACCGTGGGTGATGCATCCGATTTGCGGTAAGTAGTGTGCGGACCCTCCTATCCAGGGCGTCGAGTTCTGTCTGAGTCCATTTGAGTATACCGAAAGAATACATCAATACCGGCATGACCCATTATTATTATTATTATAACGTCAAAACGAACCCACGCTAAGTTTCTGCATCTCCTGTCGCGAAGACTCGCACGCGCATGACGCTGCCCCCTATGAAATAGAAATCAAACTGATCCGCCAGGTCCAGCACCACCCGCACCAGTTACCCGATGAGGCAATCTGCAATTACTCTTTCAAAGAGCTTGTTCACTTTGTCGTGCAGATGGCGAATAGAACCTAGTTGATTCACTTATAAAATTTACTCTAATTGTAATTTGCTGCTGCTGATGATGAAATCAAAAGCAAAATTTGAAAGTACAGGGATAAGTAGATAGTTGAGTTAATAATTAACCAGAGGGCTGGCCAGATTTTCATATAAAAATGCTGCTAAATGTATTGCTACGTTAAAAGACTATGGTTTATGATTATTGTAATCATAGTATTAACAGCATCGCCATGTAAATTGGTTGCCATTCGTGATTGAATGCAACCGCAACCGGTAGCTTTACTAACTATAAGAAAACACATCTCTATTTTTGTAGTTGCTTCTGGTGGTGAATAAATAGTTCAGTTTTTGTGAGTTTACTTACGAAGTCAATATATCTTTAATGTATGATAATCTGGAAAATATGATCCAGAGTGTGGTTAAAATCATTACCTGTTATTAACATTTTATTATAATAATATATGGCATTTTTCTGTATATTTTTGTATGATGTTCCTATATGACATATGCCACGATCATCATCATCATCATCATCATCTTCCTGCCCTTGTCCCATCTTATTTGGGGTCAGCGCAAAACGTTTTTTTCTTCCATTCTATCCTGTCAACCGTTATACTATCACTAACTTCCTTTTCTTTCATATCACTGTTCACACAATCCATCCATCTTTTCTTTGGCCTCCCTCTCCCTCTCCACCCATCCACACGTATACTCATAACTCTTTTAGTAACATGCGTTTCATCTCTCCTCTTTACATGACCATACCAAGACAAACGATTCAGACATATGCCACGATCATTCCATTAATTTAGTTTAGTAAGTTTAGTAGATTTATAATATTTTTTATTTTCATTACTACATCTGTATCTGTAGCAACACTAGTTTATTTTAATGTGTAATTTGTGGCATTACGCCAAGTTGTCCACAAACATTTTATATTTAGAAAATCAACAGTGTGTCAAACAAATTTGTGTATGTGGAACTCGCTATGTCTAATAACGATTCAAATCTACAACCCGAAAACATTGACAGTGATAATGAATTTAACAATACCAACACAACTTTGGACGAAGTGTCAATAGTTCCTACGTTTCAAGATACTGTGCAATATACGTTATTGGTGCTATCATTGGTTACATTGATATACGGAGTGATATCCTGGTGCATCATAAAGAAGTTCCGCAAATACAGAAACTATTTGTTTTTAAATGCAATTTTAGTAAACTTTCTTCAGATCGCAGTCATTAAATTTTTTGCTACTTATATTATGAGAAGAGATTTTAGTGCATGGGTTATAAAGTTTTTTGCTTGTCTAAATATTTACTTATTATCTGTAAAGACTCACTGGTTAATAGTCATATGTCATTTGTTTTATGTGGAGTTTGTAAAAATATTCGATAGACATAATATCCAAAGGCGGTATTTAAAATGTACTCTCTTTGCCTGGGGTGTGTCTTTTGTGACAACCAGCATTTTTGTCTTAGCGTATTATTGGATCAAGCAAACTGCACCTGATTGGATGTTACTAAGTAAATACAGTTTTATTACAATATTTTCTAGAGGTAGTTCAGTTTTAGCTTTGATAGTAAACTGCTGTTTATACATTGTAATCGTATATTCAGTTTGTCGTAGTTTTAACAAAAGCTTACATGCAACGACTTACATTTGGCGTCGCTTATATATCAGCACTTTGATATTTATATTGAGTGATGTCATTATGATATCTGATTATATTCTTAATTTTTTTAGCATCATTAGTATGACTAAAACAATGCGAATTATAGAAATAATATACACGAATTTCAATGGATATGTATTGTGCGTATTCCTTTTTATTGTTAAGGGTAACCGAGATATATGGTACGAATTTTATGTAAATAAATCAAAACTGAGATCCTCGTCAAGATTTAGGAAACACGACATCAGTATTCATGGAAATAAAATTAATTGTAAAACTGTTGAATCCCAGACAGCGGTTCTTGAAGTATAATAATAATAAAATAAAATAGAGGTTAATAAAAACAGAGAAAAAATAGAAGATTAACCTTGCAGTGGAATACTACAGCATGTAAAGATTATTGAATTAAAAAAGGTATAGAAAAATGCACAACTATTTGTTTATCTATAATATAATTGGAATATCTGTCAATAATATCAGCCTGTAATTAACCTATATCAGGGACAATACACATACAAAAAAGCCAGCAATTAATCACAAGAATTTTATTACAAGGTTAATTGAATGTAATAATACGAGTATATACAACTTAACTAATAAATGTAACAAAAATAATAATATGTACAAACGGGTAGAAAAGGGTATCAAAAAAATCATCCACACCGATGTCAATGGGAAAAGTGCTCAGAACACTAGCAGCATTGCCACGTTGGATAGCAATGCAATTAGTCACAATGTTTAGTAATATATTGATATAATAAATGCATTGATAAATGCGTACAAATTTAGGTTTACATGCTGTCGTTTACTTTTTTTTTTCTATTCATTTTCTAGTTAGCAATTTTATAGTTACAATTTAACCTTCGTCTGTAGGAATTCTTTGCTGCTTATGGTGTACTACTACCACTTATTTTGTATCGATCTGTAATGTCACAATTATAAGCTTAATATAAATTATAAATATGAGTCTAGGCGTCTTCCTTGTAACTGTTCCTGTTTCTCTAGTTCCAAATAATAAACAAAGTATGCAGTTCTTGAAGTACTTATTTTCCCAATACCTACGTTTAAATTAAGTATGTATAATGTATGTTATTGAAAAACTGTTTTTTGTTTTGCATAAATAATACCTATTTTCCTGGTTAGGTTAGGTGGTGTCTGTACTAATCAATATGCGTATTCGATTCCTAGTTACAGTCAATTTTTTTTTTCTTGTCTCTGACACTTTTTTTATTTTTGTATCTATGTTTGTTTACAACATTAATTTTAAATATTTGCTAGCTTACTAATAAATTGGACCATACTGTTGTTTTTTTTTTAAATAAAATTAAAATATATATTAATTAATTATATATATATAATTATATATTAATATATATGTAAAAATATATATTAATAAATTATTAATTAGTTATATTCTTTGTTATATTAATATACGATGTTATTTCTAAAATAATTATAAATTTGCTTTTTCATGTATAAATAGATAAATTTTAAACATGCCATTGAATTTTTTTTCGATAATTTCTTAATGTTTTGGTATAAAATCTGTTTTTTTTTTATTGTTGCATATAGATTACGGAAATGAGAATTGTTAGGGATGGGTCGTTGATTGAAACGATTATGAAACATGCGCGCACTGTGTCATGACATTCATCATCTCAAGGTCGCGGGCGCGGGATCCGGCAGCGCCGCGCGTGGTTATCGCTCCCCTCATCCTTCCCGCGGCCCCTGAAGTTATGCAGTTAATAGTGACGTATACATAAGTATGGCTATTTTGATCATTTGTCAGCGTGATGGTTTCAGGACTGACTCGAAAATCTAAGCCCTTTTTTGGAAGTCCAAATCTAAATAATATGTTTTAGGTATAGTAGATAGTTTTTTTTTTATTACTTTATTCCAACGGTCCCGCTTTAAAACATTTAATTATAAAATGTCAAGAGCATTTTTATCGATCCAGAAAATATCAAAGAACATTTAAAAAATCCACGCCAAATTTATTTATTTATTTAACTTCATGTACAGAGGGCAGTAAAAGTGCTTGGATACCTTAACGCCTATTTTCCCTTGCACGTTAAAGTTCAAGTTTTCTAAAATTTAACTAGATGGCGTTGGTTTCTTCACAGCTAAGTGGCGTCCAAATGCAATCTCAAAAAGTATAAACTTGACTTTTAGTCTGAAGAAAATAGACACATGCGTCATCATTGTCATCAACAACTGACTGTATTTCATAATTTCATCATTCAAATTGGAGTCAAGTTGACCTAGCGGTTTAGCATGTGCAGATAGTCTATGCGTAAATCAATTAGCCGTGAGTTCGAATCTCACGTAGTACTCACACTTTTTGTAAGTTATGAATAACAAACAAAAGAAATTGGTAGGAATATTATATCAAAGCTAACAAGTGGATATTTATTTATTTGTAATATAATATTCAAGTGGGTAGTTACTGAGCAAAACGAAAAAAAAAATGCAGGTTAACAGGCTCATCAAACAAAAAAGCACTATTAAGAAAAAAATATGTTTATTTCTTACAATTTCTTATTCAAATTCAACAATCACCGTTTATTAATCACCGAATAAGATTATAATATTATATCTAACTTCTTATTGAGGCCATAGCTTAAGTATTCGTTTCCAAAATTGGAAAGAGGATTGAAGCTTATGTAACCTTAACAAACAAACAAGAGACCAGATAATTTTATTCCAAATGTTAAAAGGATTAAATGAAGGCTAAAAACTATAAAATTGCACAACAATATATCAAGTGTTCATAACTTTTTTAAGTTGTTTTAAATACGGGTATTAAGTTAAACACACATAACAAGGTCTCCAGTTAATACAGAGAATAAGTACTGAGCACATAATATTAATTCAGTATCATAATTATTTATCATCTTGACGCCAAAAACATAACCGTCCGTGTTCACTGGACTTAAGTTTTTTCATCAGTAAAGATGACGCTACTCTAATCAAAGTTTATGTGATCCATATAGCAAGGATTTCACAACATGCCTCCGATAATGCATCTTTTCGCTAAGTATGAAGAGCACGACGAACAGTGTCAACGCTTGTGACAAATAAACCATCATAGTGGATCATGGTTTGACGCTGCAACATGTTTATTAGTTTTAATCTGCCAGCTCTTTTATGGTGTTCCAAAGAACTCTCTTCTTCAAATCGTCCTACCCATAGAGCAACTGTTTTTCTCTGCTACAATAAAACAGGAATATATAATACCCAATAATGATTTATAGGAGGTTTCTGTTATACAAAAGAAGAAAAAAATCTACTTACGTTTACACCGGTCTCTCTGGCTATTCCTGACAAGTTTTTACCTTGATTATGCATAGCAATTATTTGAGCTCTTTTTACTAAATCCAACAATGCATATCTACACATTTTGGTAAAATAAGTAGACAATACACCTGGTTAAAAATAAAATTCAACTAAAAGCGCTGGAACGAGATAATCGAAATTAACTTAGCGAACAATCAATATTGAGCTATGTCATAACTCTGGTCTAAGTATTATTTATACTACCTACCAGTTATTATTTATAAATCCATATTCAACCTACCCTCTCAAGTTTGAAAACTAACACATAGATAATCAAATATTTATAAATTGATATTCAATTTTAATTTCTTCATCTCAATAAAAGAAACTATAAATTATTTCAGTGTTTGAAGAAACAAAAAGAAAGTACAAAAATAAACATTAATTAATAATTTGAAGCACAGCGACGCCATCTATTAACATTATAATGTAATGTGGTCGATAACAACATTTCAATCTGGTTCTACGCTAGATGGCGTCATTTGTCGCTTCACGCGATTTTTTTTCTGTACTATCCATGCACTTTTGCATGTGAGTTTACAGTAGTGGTACATAGGCGGAATTAATGCAACAAGGCTTTCTCTACCAGTCAACCTGTAGGTTAAAAAAGACAACACTGTGGTAAGTTGCACAATAAACAAATAACAGATAGTTCAAACAGAAAAAAAAAATATAAAATAAGTCATTTATAAAAAGTTAATTAGTGATTAGTTGTTTAAATCAAGTTCTTAGAGATTTGTTTTGGTTCACTTCAAGACAATAGTCTTTTCCATCGCTGGTAGTCCACTGGGAGAGTAAGTATTACTAACCCCTTAAGATCAATATGAGGTGTATTTTCAAAAATTTGTATAATATCCTATTGTAACTAAAAACTGAAATAACGTTACACTTTCGTCGCCGAACACCTAATTCAGGATATTTTGGCACCCTCAACGCAGAGAGACACAAACAGTGGACACACTAATTTCTTTAGCCCTAAACAAATTACAACAATAGAGACAGGTCTGCTCAATCAGGGTGGATGTTATTAGTCCTCAACCTCATACATGTACAAAGGAGTACCTACTGTGTGAAACATTCTATGTGGTTTATTACCCTGCATGAAGTTTTGATTGCTTTGGTTATGTCCGGACATGTCGGCTTGAAAAAATACAGTAACCAAATATAGGCTTTTTCTCTTACTCTGTAGGCCGATGCAGGCTTTGGGGATCAGGGCTGTGAGAGATTGCCACTGCCGATCATGTCATGGCGGTGCTTTCAGACCTCCACTATATGTTCCGGATGATCCGCATAATGGTATCATCAGGGTGTTTCTTCCCGCCGAATCGAAAACAAGAACTTTCTGAACCTGTATAATGTGTAGGTGTGTTAATGTAAGGTAACATAATGGTTGCCTTTCTAACCCTCAAAAATCATGATCAAAATTCAATATTTTAAAGTAACTTTAAGTTTGGAAATCGGTGTCAAAAAACGAAGAAATTATACCAGAAAAACACTTTCAAAAAAAATATTTTGCAGTTTTTTATTCTGATATTTTGTAATCGGTTGTATATTTTTTAATTTTGGTTTTTTATAAGTAAAACAACTGCTGAAAAATTTGTAAACAGTATGTTATTATACCCAAAGTTAAGTTAAATACTTGAGCCATGAAATAATATTAAATAAGGATTACTGAGTGCAAAGTTGGCTACTTAAATGCTAGGATTTAGCTTTTGCTAAGTACCTAGCTAGTGCTTAAACAGAATAACGTTCTTCTATAGAAATATGAGTATTCACTAGTTTAATGGCTCCGCTTTAAGGTACTTTTAACCGATTATCTTTCAGAACTTCATGCGAGTTTTAAATTTTGATGATTTTATGAGTATTTTTTCTGAACAATATACAGTCAATTACTTGCGGGTGCATTGGGGCGTTAAGGCCGCTATCCCACTGGCGTTTTACGAGCGTTGGCGCTTTTCCAACGTCTGCGCAGTGTCAACGTTGAGCAGACGCAACGTTGACGCCGCGTTTTTCTAGTGATAAAGGGCTAACGTTGTGCAGACGCGACGTTAACTTTGCAAGTTTTTTGCGTACACCTCTAACCATGACGTTAACGTCGTGTCTACTCAACGTTGGCGCTGCGCAGACGTTAAAGAAACGCCAACGCTCGTAAAACGCCAGTGAGAGAGCGGCCTAAATAATACAGTGACTTCTTCAAATGTTTCTATTACAACCAGTAGTTTTATTATAACAGCGAAAGGTGATATATTGAGTCAAAGATTAGAAGTTAGACTGCAAGGTTGATCAGACAAAGTTGGAAAAATGTAGAGCAGAAATTAAATAAATTTAATAAGTAGCGGATAGCGAGTGAAAGTAGTCAGGGTTCGCGATGAAGGCGTCGAGCTGGCTGGTCGGTGATCCACGCCGTGTAGGCTCCAGGTGTGGTGCGCGGAGTCTGAGAAGAGGTAGCCGAAAAGTTTTCTGCGTGCATGATGGATCGAAGTGCCTGCGCGCGCTTTTATCCTAATATGAACTAAGGATTAAGTAGTACTTGCGCTGTTATATATAAAAATCAATCAACAATGTAGGTAAACGGATTTGAAGCCAAATACTTAACAACTGTGGAATAGGGAAAAAAATTATGCTGCGTCGACCTTAGGTAATATTGAATAATTACAGCAAGATAATTATCAGTGAGTTACTAAGTAATAATTCTTTTTTGTTGTGATAGACTTTCCTTGTATATATATATTATCAAAGACATGATCAACACCATATTTTTATCTTGTGGATAAAATGTGATCTCTTACTTGTTCACGTACCACAAAGAAAGATTTCTTTCAATAAAACTTACTTCGATATGGCTACGTTATGCGACTATGGCGTAGGCCGTAGCCAATAATCTGCTACGAGCCCGTAGCGTTCGTAGCAGCCGTACCAATTTCTTACATTCGTAACCATTGTCATCTATAGATTCAATTTGTGGTTTTGTAGCTTGTACAGCATCGGTGGCATTGCACGTAAAGCTTACAGAGTAAATCTCCTTGCATTTTTCTTAACAGGGTCTTCCCACATTCAGTTCTGCAATAGCATATCATGTTAGGACTCAGTCCTTCTCTCTAGGAGAGGGAATGGGCCATAATCCACTACACGGCTCCAGTGCGGGTTGGTGGATGTCACATGTCTTCGATTTTTTGGTTCTAAAACATGCCGGTTTCCTCACGATATTTTCCTTTACCGATTTGAGAGCAGTGGTGATGAGATGGATGATGGAGTGGTGAATTCTACAATACGTGGACCAAAATATACCCGTAGTTTTTAATTAGTACAAAAAATGGGCTCTATCCGTACCTGTTACTGATCATATTTCTGTAGACAAAAAAAAAACGAAATCCTAAAATTGACCACGAAAATTTGTTATAATTGGTAAATTCATAATAGAATCAAATGATGCTAAAATGATGATGATGATTGTAAGAAGTCTTCCAACTTAAATATGTGAGTTACATTACGGTGTAACATACAGCCAAAGTTAACCCAAGACAGAGGAAAACACAACTAGCGTAACATAGTATATGCCTACTCACCTACGATTCAGTAATTACACAGAGCGATAGTTGTAACGAGGAGACACGGGGTGACTGCTAAGCGATGTACAGGGGTATCTTACTCGACATGCTTAATGTTACCTTGTTCATTTGGAAGAGCTCGGGCATTTTTCCCCTAAATAGATACGTGAAACAAGGTGGGTCCAACTTTTATGGGGTGGTTGAATAGCTAGTTTGAAATTTCACGTATGTGTGTGTGTATGTTAAAGTTTATACAAGATAAGCCGTGGGATTTCTCATCGGATAAAAATATAGATTGATAAAGTCCGGCTCCATTAAATGCAAGGCGATGTCGCAGCAGACCAAGACGAAGGGAGAAATGAACTGGATGAAAAGAATTTTCCTATATCTAGGATAAATAGCAAATAAAGTACATTTTTATCTAACTGCCAGAAACTAGTAACAAATGCGGATGTAAATCCTGGGCCTGTATCTTTTTTTTACGTCCATTTAGAAATTTGATTTTTTCACAGTTTCAAGGGACCGCAAACCTACCATACCATATGGTTTCAATTTCAACTTAATACTTCAACACGTTCCAAGGATAAAGGGTCTTGAAAGGCAGACAGACAGACAACAAAGTGATCCTACAAGAGTTCCGTTTTTATCCTTTAGTGGGGGTACGGAACTCTAAAGAGGAAAAATTTCATGGATTTTTATGACACATATGGATTGAATAAAAAATGTTTCTTTAATAGTTAATCAGACCCTTAAGATTGAATTGAAACTAAACTACTAATTAACTTTTCAGTCACTAGTGCAACTTTCAAACTTCCTATAAAATACTAATTTCTCATTTTATCCATTTTTATTACTCCATATACTCACTTCAACCGTTTTCATCTGCGCTATACGCAATCTTTTTTCATCCCTTTTTTTTAATAGCTTCACATTCTGATTCATACAGTTTTACAGGTTTTATCACGGACTTGTAAAATTTGCTTTAACTGGAGAGATTTCTCTGGGTGGCAAATTATTCCAGTGACCTGTCGCCATTTCTTTAATTCTGCGGTGATCCTGTGGACTGCGTCTGGGTTTACCTTGTCATTCCTTTGGACGAAAGTCCAGAGGTGGGTACCAAAAGTTGAAGCAGACAGGTACAGGCATTCCAGCGAGAGCTAAAGGCTGTAGGACTGTAGAGACCACTGAAATCGCCAAACGGATGTCCGACGTCATATCGTCCATTACCTTCGCTATTTTAAATTATATTAACTGGTTTTTGACTGCGATCCTACCTGGTAAGCTGTGATGTAATTGTTGATGGAGAATTGCACTGGTTTATTAAGAGCCTACTCACTTAAGCCAGAAAATCATAACCGGACAGGAATACTGCATTTGGTAAATTGTTCCAGTTCTTCGATATACGTAGTAAAAACGATGAGGCGAAACGCTTAGTTTGGACCGTTGAGGTGTCGACACTCGACGTACGTCGAGTTGTCCGATGGTAAAAAGGTGCACACTATCCAAAATGCAATCTATAGAATATTGTGCAATACTGTGCAATGAGCTGTCGTGAATGATAGTCGCTTTTCGTCTCGCCTCGCCACCACTCGTTGAAGGTAGCAACGATAACCATGTGGAAAAATAAAATTGTTTCGAGGAAATCACCCGGTGACAGCAGGATGGACTCGTAAACTCGCTCATAGAGATGGCACCTTACATCTAGAACGTGTAGGAAAGCGATATCAATACCTAATGGACGTTTCTTGAATTCCGTTTGAGAATTATTTATTGATGAACATGAGGAATGTTCTTAGAAATATATAAGGCACTCAATCGTGTGGAGTAGAAAAAGAGACGCAATTATGCCATCTTGGAAAAAGCCTGGATACCTACTAATTAAGATAACTGAAAAGTGTTGTCTAAGTAAAGAAAAAAATGGATGAAAAAAACTTACAAAATTGTGAGATTGATAGATACGTGATCACGTCGCATCTCGTCTGGTGGTTTTATTCAATAAGCTTCTGGACTCCACTTAAAAACTATTCTTGATTTTGAGTACAATTTATTTATACGGTTACCAAAAACAAAAAAACGTACGTAAAGTACCTCCTTATATGCACAGAAAAGTTACATGATGATTTCCCATCCAAGAAGAAAAGCCTATTTACTCTTGACCCTTGGAAGGTCAAAGTCATTCTGATTTCTACTTCTTTAAAAAAATAAAACACAGATACAGTGAATCTAATCAGGAACCGGTTGTTTTCATTAGCGCTCAGATGCTGATAGCTGACTGTGTAGGTAACGTAAATTACATGGTATAGATTAATTGCAATATGCTAAGTTGTTCCGTACACAAGCTATCGGTTGTATGTGTAGGGTTGATTGGCGTATCTTGTAATGGAAATTAACATATGGTCTATGTTAGGTTTGCTAAGGTCTATATTGGGTTTAGCTAGGGTTAATTTCTGTTGGGATATGCTAAGAAACCGTTGCCTATCTAGATATGCTGACATAGTTCGAAGTTAAATTAGTTTCTATGTGAACGATATAAGTCCAGGACGGCGGCAGTGTTCAAAAGAGCAACCGTAACCCTCGTGTCTCAAGACGAAAGTCTACAGTGCGTGTTGCCAGTGATGACATAATTATGGCACTGAAACATGGTCGCTTACAATGGACCTCATTAGAAGGCTTACAGTCACCCAAAGGGCTACGCTCGGAGTTTCCTTGCGTGATCGCATAAAGAATGAAGACATCCGCAGGAGAACGAAAATCACCAACATAGCCCAAAGAATCGCCAGACTTAAATGGCCAGTAGACAGGGCACATTGCTCGTAGAACGGATGGTTGATGGGGCCGAAAGGTTCTAGAGTGGCGACCACGCACCGGAAAATGCAGCGTTGGAAGGTCTCCCACTGCTGGGTCTCAGGCCTCCTCTTTAGAAGGAATTGACAATTACAATTACAATGAGAGAGCGAACGCCAGCGTTTGCTTGGGGTTTAATGAATTAAACGCATTTGGAAACATTATTATTTTCAGTTTATATAATACTATACCCATTAATTTATTTACTATTTTTGTTTTTTACAATCTAAATTTGTTGAGTAAACCCTATTTATAAATGAAACAATCGACTTGTTCGTTACCCTTTTTTGTTTGTAATATGCTATTAAATATGCTAAAAATAAATTCGGTATGAAAAACGTTCGTTCAGCTTCTAATTTCATGTAAACCAATTGCAAGCCCAAGAAAATGTTTACCCCATTTTAAAATAGGCCACAATTCAGCAGCTTAAGCGCCCTAAAGCTTTTGGTATAAAACGGCTATTTATTACTCATTAACTCATTTCGATCTTAAAACTCGGGGTTTCTAAACATCTGGCACATGCAAGGTGAAATTTTCTAGCTAACCGCTTAATGAAAAGCGCTTGTTAGCGAAGGTAGCTTATTTTTGCT
This sequence comes from Mythimna vitellina, assembly GCA_949316375.1. Classification (NCBI taxonomy): domain Eukaryota; kingdom Metazoa; phylum Arthropoda; class Insecta; order Lepidoptera; family Noctuidae; genus Mythimna; species Mythimna vitellina. Next base: position 4,828,655 of record OX438703.1, on the reverse strand, counting down.
TTATGTTCAACTGCACGCCCGTTTATGTTTATTTTTTATTAGTTTTTTTAACCGAACTCTTTTGTTTTAGCTACATTATGTAATGTAAGGGACGCCGCACATGGGCCACCGGCATATTTCCTGTAGGTTTTATATATTTTACATAGACTTGCCACATACGGTTGACGCCGGTGGCTGTCACACTGTACAAATAAAGAAAGAAAGAAAGAAAAAGAAAGAAAACATGTTTATTTTGCCCAAATAGACACACAATAAAATACATCAATCTCCGCTGTTCGCTTCTTGTGGCCTGAACTGGCCACCAAATGCCATTCGCGCATTTAAACCTTCTTCAAGAGAGTTCATTATGATATTGCGCGCATAGGTTTAAAAAAGTAGCAGCCACTGGCCACAAGTGGCTTGTGGTCGCTTCTAGCTTCTCGTGGCGGCGTTTGTGGCTATGCCTTGTGGTCCATGTGCGGCGACACTAATATTATATCATACAGTGATTTTATTTTGTACAGTTATTTTTGCATGTGACGTTATACAATCATCTTCCTGTCGGCGCAACATGTTTTTTTTTTCATTCTGTCCTGTCTACCGTCATCACCGACATTACATAAAAAATCCATATTTACTTTGGTCTCTCTTTGCATCCATCCATATTTATTTATATTTTATATTTATATTTTGATATGTGCTTTTGATGACCTTTTTATTATGGAAATCTTCCATACTAAAAAAAAAACTGGTTAAGTGCGAGTCGGACTCGCACACTGAAGGTTCCGTACGAATTTACCTATGAAAACAGTTCAATTGCCGAATTGAGTTACTTACGAAGATTTTTCCTAAACGCAAATATTTTTTTTTGTGATACCGAATCGCAGATTTTTTTCCTATACTTGTGCTATGAGACCTTGCTCCGTGCCAAATTTCAGGATTCTAAGTCAACGGGAAGTACCCTATAAATTTTGATTCCCTTGAGTGTTGAAATATATTTTTTTTTTTTTGCGACAGTAAACGACCATATATTTTTTTTCGTTAAAGTTTCAAAGGACCGCAGACCTTAGTATTTGGTTTTAATTTCAACTCGATACCTTCACGCCTTCCAGAGATAACAGGTCTTGACAGATAGACAAACAGAAAGACCAACAAAAAAGTGATCCTATAAGGGTTCCGTTTTTTTCCTTTTGAGTTACGGAACCTTAAAAAAGAATTTTGCACAATAGGAACGACTCCTGTGTTATTCATAAATATTTAAACTCACATACACAATAAATAGGCCATGCAATTTGTTCCGTACGAGAATCAACTAATCAAATCAATCAACCAACCAATATTTTTTTTATATTAACCTTTTTTTCCTATTTCTTTTATTGCACCTACCGCTGTTCTTTTCTGCATCACCCAAAGGTTGACTGGTAGAAAATGCCTAAGGCATTAAATCCGCCTCTGTACCTTTATTTCATAAAGTATATAATAAATAAATAAACCAAACCTATGACATGCAGTACCAAAGCCAGTCACTCAACCAGTACACCATTAGTGCCGTCAAATTAAAGGCAAAAAGATCTCAAAGGTGTAATCACAATGTCCTATATTAACGACATTCCATTTCAAATGCATGCAAAGAGGTCTTCGTAAATCTTCCACAAGTCCTCTTACTTTAGATCAATGCTTCTATAAGTTTTAACCCGTTTGGTAGAATTTATATGAACGTGGGTTGAACCTACCTTGGACAGACACTCCAGTTGGGTAGAACTAATTTCGAGAAAGAGGTCAACCGTCGAATCCAACTCGGCTGGGCAGCGTTCGGGAAGCTGCGCGGTATCTTCTCATCCAATATACCACAGTGTCTCAAGACGAAAGTCTATGACCAGTGCGTGTTGCCAGTGGTGACATATGGTTCCGAAACATGGTCGCTCACAATAGGCCTCATCAGAAGGCTCAAAGTCACTCAAAGGGCAATGGAAAGGGCTATGCTCGGAGTTTCCTTGCGTGATCGAATCAGAAATGAAGATATCCGCAGGAGAACCAAGGTTACCGACACAGCACGAAGAATCGCCAAAATTAAGAGGCAATGGGCAGGGCACATTGCTCGCAGAACAGATGGCCGTTGGGGCCGAAAGGTTATGGAGTGGCGACCGCGTACCGGAAGACGCAGTGTTGGAAGGCCCTACAAGGTGGACGGATGACCTGGTGAAGGTTGCGGGAATCCGATGGATGCAAGACGCACAGGACCTTTCTTTGTGGCGACATTTGGGGAAGGCCTATGTCCAGCAGTGGAAGTCTATCGGCTGAAATGATGATGATGATAACGGGTTGAACCTTACATACACTTGTTAATATTCTAGACATCCAGATATCTAAGTAAGATATCTGTATATTGAGCAATTTTAGTATTATTTATTGTGTTTGTAATGTTGTGATTTTCGTTGTGTGAATCTTAGTGTTGTATAAATTGTTCATGTACTGTGTGTATATATGTGTACTAGCCTGCCAAAGTAGTTAGGTAATTACTCACGGAGGGAACGCCAAAGTGTCACTAAAACGGTGGTTGCTGAAAATCAGCAACGTAGATTGCTGGATTTGCCCAGCGTCACGGTATAAGCTGAGCAACAACCTATTTTTGCCTAGATGCGACGCACAACTTGGATTTATGTGTTGTATTTTACTTTTCTTTTATTATTGTTTATAATTACATGATAGGTTAGTCCCTGTCGCTCCCGGCCACGTGCAATAGACAATAGATAACCGCAGACTAAGCCGTAGACATCGGACAACTGTGTTTTATCTACTGTCTATGGTGCAGCACAGTTATGCCTGGTTTACACATGGTCCGACAGATTGCTGTATTTTTATTGTGCGTCTATTTGGGCAGAATAAACATGTTTTCTTCTTCTTCTTTCTATATCTGGATATACTACTGCACTTATCTTGACATTGAACTTGATAGATATAAGTATTCTTTATTGTACACCATAAAAATTTCCAATAGGAGCTTAAAATTAATACGGTGTAAATACGTGGTTTTTGTGTGTATGAGTGGTGGCCGAGTGGTAACGGCTCCGACTTACGAGTTTGTAGGTCGTGAGTTTTAAACCCAGCCAGGCGCATTACTTTACGTAATTTATTTCATCATCACTGCTCTCAAAACGGTGAAGGAAAACATCGTGAGGAAACGTGGCATGTCTTAGAACCAAAAGTCAAAGACATGTGACATTCACCAACCTGCACTGGGTCCGCGTGGTTACGGTCCATTCCCTCTCCTAGAGGGAGGAGGCCTGAGTCCTTAAGTGGGAATATTGAAAAGCTGATTATGCTATACTATTATGCTACCTACGTTGTACATAAATTTCGATGGGTGTAACAATGGGCTATCTTATCACTAAGAGCAATTTTTACAGACAACCTTTAGAAAGACTTGACAGAGAAGGAAAATAGATAAGTCTGAGAAAAAACTGAAAAGGAGAATAAATAAAACTGTGAAACGCTTAAAGTTGATGTCTTCAAGATGTCTAGCGATAACACCGCCTTTGTACCCATAGATTTAAGTTAGTGTTAAAGTTTGGTTACTATTTTGGTGTACAATAAAGTTTATTCTATTTTATTCTATGTTTTCAGGATGTCTTCAAGAGAAAATGAAAGAGCATTTCCTTTCACAATGATAAAGTACATATATGTATATATATACATATATATATAAGTATGTATGTAAGTATGTTTATGGATTATTTTATTCATATTATTTGTAATTTTAAAATTGTGCACTGGACCTTAACCTCTACTGTGATCTCTCTCAATCACTCAATGGTTTGCTGGAAGAAAACTCAACTTTGAGTTAAGCTCGCCTTTGTTCATTAACTATGATATCTACATATTTTGTGAAATATCATGGTGTACAATAAAGAATTAAAAAAAAAATTGTTACACTTTTATTTTTTTGTTTCGGAATTTTTTAAGTTAGCTATTACCTAACAAATTGAAGAATACACATTCATGCGACATCAAATAGTTTTAGTTACTTATATATTATGTAGATCAATATAATTGATAATATTATTTTAGCAGAAAGACATTTATGTCGTACAAAAATGTCTATGTGTCTTCAACTTCGATCGAACTTATCCTCCTCAAATCTAGCATCAGTCATCACACCAGTTCATGTTATATGTTCATGCTATATTACAATTACATTCCGGAGACTTATTTTCGGCAAACCTCTTCTATTATAGACGTAAGGTGCGGTGATGAGCCAACCGTATTTTTTTTTTATTCTTGAGATTCCCGGGTTGTAGCCATCAGGAAACCGATTCCGGCAAGGAATTCCACTCCTTAGCTATACGCACAATCATTGTGCGTACAGCTAAGTAAAATTCCTAGCTATAATCTGTGTTTATAAATAGCTACAACCTGGGGTTCGACCACATGATCGTTTACCACCCGGTTAGAATAACAATGGTAAGCGATGATGTGGTGAAGTGCGAGCCTGTCAATAAAAAACATACGCATTAAACTAAACCCAATATCGTTGCATAAAAACAAAAAAAAAAAAACACACATTTACCACGAACGTCCTTGACTAAACACAAATCAGTTCAATAATTAGCAATATCTTTTGAAATAACGTTGGTGTTAACTCGTCGAACGGTATTTGTTTATACCTCCGTATACACATAATCAAGATTGTCGCGATAGGCACTCTATTCTCGTCACACCCAGGTAACGCGTTTGTCGCACCAGTCGCGCCGTGTTTGTCGCATTTGTCGCCGCGACAAACTTGTGCCGCAGTTAATTAAGCCCCGTCACAGTCTTCAGGCACTTAAGTCAGAATGAGCAAAAGGCGTACCTCCAACTGACAACTAGACATGGGGCAATTAGATTGTGGGTACTTAGAAATTACTGGCTTTAATCCCAGCTTTAGTATGTGCGACGGTTTTGTTCTAAAGTAGGGTAGTTTATGAAAGATTTAGCCGACCGCGACCATCCGGGATCTCGTTAGGTATTCCCTTTTTGAATTTTTGATAAGGCTGCCCGAAAAAGTCGGACAAAAGCGGTCTGAACTTAGGACACCCGTAGGGCTAGGCTGAAAATGGGACGGTCATCTTTTCATCTAAATTATCTTCCTAAATGTGTCATCTGCTGGACATAGGGTAGGAAGCCATTTGACTTTGAATAGAGAGCACTATTAACAAAAGAATAAGGTAGCGTTAACAGATTATATTTTAGAAATAATATCACAATTTTTCTTGATCTTGATTCACTTCTTACTATAAAAGAAAATCTACCACTATTCATAACAATTTACCTACAGTAGCCTTTCCATATAAATTCTTTTCAATGCAACCTTTTCATTTTTTATTGAATAAAGCATAACAGACAGCAGAACGCCCCAAAAAGGAAAAAATGAAGAAAAATGGACGAACGACATAATGTTTTTTCACAAAAGTAAAAGTATTTCCATAGAGGGCGTGCGTGTTTTACATTAAATTGTGATTCTATTAAGCATAAATACGGTCACATAATAAAGTCTATTTTCCGTAGGCAAATGCCCAAATCCGTGTTACATTTACACCGATGCGTAACGTTGGAAATGTTTTCAAAACTGGCTACTATTGCACTATTTTTAGGATCGTAATGCAATTCAATTACGCACTCAATTTAAGTACGCAGTGCAATTCGATTTCTTTCCGCATTCGTGTAATAAAATGCGGCTGTATGTGCAAGTGTGTGGACACTCAATTTTCAACCTTAAGTAGTAATGCAGCTATAAGATCACTTTGGTTATATAAATAACAATTGAGAAAGCTCTTTAACCAGGTGCCCTATCTTTTGTAGAACAATATAAATGTATGCCTAATAAAATTATTTGTTCTCGTAGCAAAAAAACAACAAAAATGGAACGCAAAGCCGTTTGATTTCATTCTCAAACAATGTGTGTGTATTATCACCGTACTTAATTTAAAATTCTAACACGTAGACAAAAGTATGAAGAATTACAATGTTTTGGGTACTAATACATTAATTAATTGTGTTGATAAACCAAAAGGTCGAACGAGGAATAAGTTACCAAAGATTTAGATTGGTGTAATTTATGAAAACTCCATATTTTGAATGCACAACACTGGGAATATTCGCTTCTACACCATTTTTATAGCCTGCAGTCTAGTGCGGAGCATCATTTTCCTCTTCTATTCAGTTTGAGGACTAATTTAGATGTAATAAGCAAAAAAATTATGAATACCTAGGTGTCTTCTAGGCTAGAGTGAATAGGCTCTTAATAAACTAGTGCAATTCACCATCAACGATTGCATTACTGTATACTATTAGGTGGAATCGCAGTCAAGCACTGATTTATATAACTTAAAAAAAAATACCTCCGCCCAAGTGAGGCAGACTTCCACCATATGTTCCAGAATGTCCTCCAGGCGATCCGCGTAATAACGACACCCAGCTATTTCTTCCGCCTGAATCCAAAAGAGGAACCTTTCAAACTGGCCATGTTCAATGAAGACCTGCGTCAGACGAAAGCTAGACTTACCTCCACGATTATGATGTGCCCATGATGGACGTCACATGTTTTCCAATTTTTTGGTTACAATGGTTTTTTCTTCACCGTTTTGAGAGCAATGATAGAGCAATGCTCCTAAGTCGGGGCCATTATCACAGGACCACCATTGATCTGCTATTTCTTTTCACCATTCACATTCAATTGCTTGTTTAAGTCAGCTGCTGAGTTCCTATATTTCCCACCCTGATACGCAACACAGTTCGGTGTATGCCACAGTCACCTAAATACGGGTCACGCATCGATCAAAGGCTGTATACTTGTATATACAGCGACCTTTATTATGGGCTTTCATTTAAGTCCACTTAGTCCCGTTTTGGGTTCTCGTCAATGCAATTATGTATGTTGTTTGCTTATGTGGTGTGACGTGAGATGATGAAGTTTTTAAAAGGATTCTTTTTTTCTTGGAAATGACTTGTCTTGGATAATTAATTTTATAGCAGAGCTCAAAGAGGATATTTTCATAGGTAGATTACCTAGCCAAGCTTTTTCCGAAATATCTTGGGGTCGGGTTCCAGTCTATCTGGATGTAGCTGAATACCCCTATTTGATATGGAGCGACTGTCCAGCTGAAAAACAAAAGAAAGAAAGAAAAAACATTTATTTGGCGGAACAAGGCGCAAATGTATAACTGACAAATTATAAGTATAGCAAAGCATAGTCTGCCTTAAAATATTCCCTCTGTTAGGACTCAGGCCTCCTCTCTAGGAGAGGTACTGGGCCGTAATCCACCACGCGGGCCCAGTACGGGTTGGTGGATGTCACATGTCAACGAATTTTTGATTCGAGGAATGGCGGTTTCCTCACGATGTTTTCCTTCACCGTTTTGAAAGCAGTGGTGATGGAATAAATTACACAAAGTAATGCGTCTGGCTGGGTTTGAACCCGCAACCTACAACTCGTAAGTCGGGGCCGTTACCACTCGGCCACCACTGTTTCCTGGGAGGGGCAGGCTTCCTCTGCCTTGCCACCACCGGGATTGACCTCGCGGGTTCCGATAACGTGGTTCCGCCCTTGGCTTGCCCCGTTGGTCCCGGTGTGGGCGTAGCCGCCGGGGTCGCGGTGGTGGAAGACGTCGCATTCCGCTGGCCGGAAGCCGCGAGTGGGGGGCGCAGTACTATTAATTGCTGCAGGACATGCTTCTGGAACTGCTGTTGAAATAATAAGTATACTTTGTGAAAAATATGCGCTACATCTGCGCAAAACGGCCGTACGCTCATCATAATGCCGTGACCACATGCAAAATGCGACGAGTCTATGGCGCTGGTTTTCAGCGTGGGTCAATAACATATCGGCCAGTAACATTCTTGCCAAGGAGTGCCTTGGCAAGACTGTTGTCAGATTTCCTGGCTTGTGACTATCCGTAAATAAATCGATGCTAAAATTAAATACTCATTTAAATTTTTCTTACAATTTTTTTTAAGAGGCGAGTCCGTAAGAAATACCAAAAAAGTTTTTACTAGTTTTCAAAATTTCTAAATATACAACGCATAGAACTACACAAAAAAAAAAAACAGAATAACCTAAACAGATGTGCCAACACTTTCACCACGAGATTTGCAAACCTATCCTAAATTTCAAGAAAAATAAAAACAAATTGTTTTAAATTTAGTAAATCGTGCAAATAAAAAAGGTCGATATAGCTGTTTTTGAGGGATATGATCTTTTTTTTTTCTCGAAATTAAGCTTAGGTCTGCAAATATCTTGCACTGAAACTGTTGGCACATCTATTTAAGTTCTTCATTATTTTTTTAGATGTATTTTTTGAAATGTAGAAAACTTTTAGAATCTTTAAGTCAAGAGTGAATAAGTTACTTCCAGGTAAGCGCTTCATCGTCGACCGCATCGTCGCTTTCCATCAGGTGAGATAGCTTTCAAGCGCGCACCTATCAAGATTAAAAAATAAAAAAAAACTTTAAGAGGTGTTTCATAAAGGACTCTCCGCACACTACCCCCCTTTTTCTATTTCAAATTTTTACATTCCACCCTAAGGTTGTCTGGTAGATATCGCTGTCAGCGATAAGACCGCCTTTGTACCCATAGATTTAAGTTTGTGTAAAAGTTTTGTTACTATTTTAGGTGTACAATAAAGTTTATTCTATTCTATCCTATTCTATTCTATTCTCCCCTTAAATAATTCTAAATACAGGATTGGAACAAACACTTCTATGGCTTAGTTGTTCTGAGGTTGGGTGTCTTGTCTATTTAAGTGTACATTTTTCTGAATCTACCCACGATGCATAAATCATTCCTAGAATAGGGAAATGTTTTTTTTTTTTTAACTTAACTAGTTGAACTATGTATTGCATGGTTATTTGATAAGCCTATCAAAATATCTAACATTACAAGAATGTATACATTTGTTACAATATCTTTCATAACACAAAACATTCTAACATACACACGTTTTACCTCAAAAAATGCGAAACGTACAACACATAACTCCAGGGCATGCGTATCGAAAAAGCTGTCAAACAAGAGTTGGACTCGTATATAAAGGGTTCTGTACAATTGAGAGGACTTGCGACTTACGATTGACTTTAAGGTCACTTTACATTTCGGCGTGTGTACAAAAAATGTTTTAGTTTTTTAGTCAATGCTTTTGCGATCTGCTGTTTTCAGCATCCAAATCTCAGCGCCATATGAAAAGACCAAGAAGACCAGAGTTCTTTTTGGTATTTTCATCATGGCGCTCTTAGGCATGCCAATTCTTCTGCGGACTTCCTTCTTGGCACAAGTCATCGTTACTGACATTGGAGCCTAGGTAAATAAAGTTATACACTATTTCTAGGTCCAACGCGCCAGTGACCGACCTGTTCACGGAAAGCCACATATCCTCGCTAATCCGCTCTATTCGGTCTAGAAGTGAATTTGCCGCAAGAAGACTGGTGTCATCGGCGTAGCGAAGGTTGATAATTTTTACGCCGCCACCAACTGTAAAGCCCTCCCAATTCTCAAAGATACGTCTCATAATGTATTCTCCATACGCATTGAGTAGAGTAGGCGATAGAATACATCCTTGCCACACTCCTCGGTGAAATTTAAAGGCTTTAAATTTAAACGTAATAGGGCTCTGATTTTCCCTCCACGTTTGCGGAACCCCAAAAAATATACTCCTGACATTTTTATCGTAGCCACACCTCACGTAGTCTTTACTAAGGGAGCATAAACAAAACTAAATTTAAGATATCGAGAACGTTTAAATAATGAATGGAACTGCGTAAGGGTGGTGGCTTAGAGAGAAGAGGCAGCGATTATCTCAATCACACTAATATTATAATGGCCAAAGTTTATGAGTGTGTGTATTACACACATCACTCTTGTGTATTTATTAACTCACATTCAAAAGGCGGAACGGATGTCGATGAAACTTAGTATGCGGATAGAGCATTTACTGAAATAGATGAAGTATGTTCTCTTAGGATAATTTCCTATAATCACGCGGGCGAAGCCTGGCTGCCGCTGCTAGCTAGCTGACAGCAGCTATGTAGTAATATAAAAAAAAACGGGCAAGTGCGAGTTGCACTTCAATTTTTTTCCTATACTTATCCTATGAGATTTTGCTTCATGTCAAATTTAAGGATTCTAGGACAACGGGAAGTACTCTATGAATTTTGATTATCTTGAGAATGTCGAAATATACGTTTTTTGCAACATAAACGGCCGTATTTTTTTTTTTTTCGTTAACTTATAAGTTTGATTTTTTCACAGCTTCAAGGAACTGTAAACTGGAGTACGTGGTTTTAATTTCAACTCGATACCTCCACACATTCCCGAGATAAAGGTTCTTCACAGACAGACGAACGGGCGGACAACAAAGTGATCCTATAAGGATTCCGTATTTTCTAAAGAAAGAAAACATTTATTTGAGACTCGCACAGGACAAAAAACAATAAAATAAAAAATAACTACTCAATCTATAAATACTTAACTTAAAATAAAAAAATAGACGCAAACAATATTAAAAGATTAAAAATAAAAATACTCCAAAAATCTCAGCATATGCTGCGATATTTAAAAAAAAAGTAAAATAACGCAACTTACTTTTTTATTTTACTTTTTTTTAAATATCGCAGCATATGCTGAGATTTTTGGAGTATTTTTATTTGTTCATTCGAAAAAAAATCTTAATCCGCTATCTCAACGCTGGTATTCTGATAGGGCCTGAATAATAAATATATTCATTAGAAAACAAAAAAAATAATTAATCCGCTATCTCATACTTCTAAGTAACAGCCCAAATATTTATATCCCCAAGGAACGTGTCTGTACTTATTTCTCGATTATTTATGTTATTCAGGTTACTTAATATCATAGGCTTTTATAACTCAAAATTTTGGGAAACTTTTGAAATATATGACAGGTGGATTATGATGCAAATTAATGTGTGTGAGCGATAGCAAAAAATTCATCTGACCGTACTTTTTGGACCTTGTAATGTGTTCTAAATTCTCGAGATGCTTCGGTCACGAAACTTCGATCCGTAACCAGACCAAACGTCATATGTGGAGATGGATAGGTCACACATTTTGGAGGGATTTCGATCACACACTTAAACAGGAAATAGGTTGGAATCCACAAGGGAAAAGGACGCGTGGCCGTTCTCGCACCGTGCTGGCAGAAGCGATGGCCATCGGCTTGACATGGAGCGAGATCTATCAATCACCCAAAGGGTAATGAAAATGCACAGAGTTTCCTTGCGTGATCGCATCAGAAATGAAGATATCCGCAGGAGAACCAAGGTTACCGTCATAGCCCGAAGAATCACCAAACTTGAGTGGCAATGGGCAGGGCACATTGCGCGCAGAAAAGATTGTCGATGGTGTCGAAAGTTTCTGAACTGAAGACTACGTACCAGAAGACGCAGCGTTAGAAGTGCTTTCAAAAGGTGGCTTCCACGGTTTAATCGCATCTTTAGTTATGGCTCCTTTAGGTAGCAGTGTGATGTTATAAATAATCTATGGATATTCGTCATCATCATTATTATTTATTTTATTATTTTTTAACTATTTATTATGATTTAGAATTCCTATGGCATTTCTCAATAAATGGGCTATCCACTAAAAGATTTTTTCAATTAAAAAAAAAGAAAGAATCAAAAATAAAAACATTTATATCACACGCATGAATACACACGCTGTAAAAACAAAATTTAAGACAACTTAAGATAAATAAAGAAAAAATCACTGACATAATTTGTGTCTCACGACTGCGCCAAATAGGTCCTGTTCAGTAAAAATTTCAGACAATTCGAAACATTATTTCCTGAGGTAGGGGCTTTCAAAAAAAATCTGGGGATCAGATGGGTAGAAACTTTATGAAATATATAGTTATTCAGCCGCACCCAGTTAGACAAAATACTCCACATCATCGAAAAAAAGCGGAGGAAATATTTAAAATTACAAACAAAACAGTCGAAATAAACTCCAAAATGATTCTAAAAATAAAAACCACTTCAGCAATCCCTTGTTTACATTAATAACGTTTTGAATTATACAAATCGTCGTATTCAATATAATGATTCAGGGAAAGGGCCCTCTACGGAAGTGAATGGTGAAAAATGGACAAACCCAAGAGACCCAGACCGTGTCCGTTTTTACGAATAAATCATACAAATTGTATGACAATCAAAAATGTCCTTACATTTTTATTAATTTTACAAAATCGTCCTCAAAATAATTTGTGAGATGGATTCTTTAAATTATAATGGTTATTGGAAATTACTCATCTCTTGTCTAGTGTCTTGATATCTTGTGAATACGATGTTTTCTTTTAAGATGCAATTGTTTTCAACCGACTTTAAAAAAAGAGGAAGTTCTCAATTCGGTTATATGTTTTTCAATACACTTACTTGAAAACCCGCTCATGTCCCACCGCTTTAAGGCACGCAATAGACTGTTTTCTGCACTAGTGCAGAAAAGTGCATCTCACCGCCTTAATTTTATTACTTAGATCGTATCAGGCTGGGCGCGCTTCGACCCCCACGAGTTGCCGGTCAACCCCCGTTTACTCATTTTGTAAGTGTATTTAAAAATATCGTTTAATACACGTGCAAATTTGTAACTGCAGCCCTCGGCTCCGTTACACACACGCCTAAGGGTCATGCGAATTCCGCCTTGGTCGCACTGAAAAACTTACTCCACTTGAATCAGAATGTATGTCATCTCAGAATTCAGTTATTTTTGGACAGAGCATTTTTTTTTAGTCCAGTTCTGATGGTAGCATAAGGAATTGAGAGAATTCCGGATTTTAGTATTTCCATCGAGAAGTGAAGCTTCTACAGTCAAAAAGTATCGTTCGATGAAGTAAAACTGATGAAGAAGAGCTGCCAACGGAACTTTCACTCACATAGATATCACAATGAAGATAGTTATGCAAATATGACAAGGAATAACAATATAAACAAATAGGTCTGAATAGATATTTTATTTATTTATTATAAAAAATATTGTTTAATAATACAACAATAACAAATCATAAAATAAAATGAGTCTAAAATTAAATAATGTACAAAACAACGCAAAAGACGGCCAAGAATAAAAGCTTTTAATAAACGGTTACACGATAATCCAGTTAATGGGCTACTATGGGGAAGCCACATGTGCAAAAGTAGTATTGCCAAATAAGCCAGTTCTTATTATAATTTATTTTTACTCGGTGTAGCATAACTTTTTATTATCGGCGGCAACGACCTCTCGCGCTGGGCCCTGCCTGCTGGGCCATGGTGCAGAGCGAGGAGGAATGACAGGTGGTTGCTTTCCACTGCGAAGTAGTAATGCTAGTGAAAGAGGCGGCTGCACGTGTGAGGGAACGGCCTTCTTGACGCATCGGCCGCCGGGATCCCATCCCCGATTTCCAGCCAACGTAGGCGTCGGATTTCCACGACCCTCACCAGGTTATCGGCCAACCTAATGCGAGGTCTTTCAACGCTGCGTCTTCATGATAGCCCCATTGACCATCTGTTCTGCGATCAATGTGCCCTGCCCGTCAGCCGTTTAAATACTCTCTCACTTAACAAAATGAAAAATAAAATGATGGATTTTTGGCACTAAATTAACATTATTTTTTCTTTTTCGTGTTTAAAAGTTTCACTAAAATGGAGGGAATGAAAAGAGTGGTCAGTGTCAAAAATCCGAGTGCAAAAAATAACTGAAAAGATAAAAAAAGTCATTTTAAAAAGTCTGATACATTTTATGGCGTCAAAATTGCACAACTTAACCGCATCAGACGGCTTTAAAAGACTTGTTTTTAAACCTTTCAGTTGTTTTTTGCAGTCGGATTTTTTGACATTGTCAACTTTTTCCTTTCAATTTATTTTGCCTTTCATCTCAATCATCACTTGCGAACCAATCATCCACCAGTATCATTATTAATCCGTAGTATTTTTGGAAAAATATGCGTTCCTTATAACAATTTTCTTCAGCACTGTTACATTCAGTCCCAAATATAATCTTCAATATAACTCCATTACGCAATGCCGCTTAGAAACACAACTTCCACCCCGTACAAAGTTTATACGATTTGTCGTAAATTAATAACTAACTAGGGTCGCTCGAAGCAGCCTAAATTAGCCTTGAAGAGGGCTGCGGCCCTTTGTAGCCAACCGGTTGGGCTAAATTATATTATTTTTGCCTAAATGCCGTATTTTGTTTAAGATAAAGACTGTTATCATACCAAATAGGATTATATTGTGCTTCTATCCTAATTTTTTTGACGGGAAGGATATATTTTTGCTGTTATTATTATAGCTAGGTATTTCTTGATACAAGTTATGTGGTTATTTATGCTATGCAGAGGAATAGCTTCATGCGGACTTGCAGATGACGAGCAATGAGTAGCTCGCCATCTGGCCGTCTAGTAACCGTCCTGATGGAGCCCAAGTCGTCGATGGCGCATAATGTTCCATGTACGCTTCAAAGAGATGTCAGCAAAACCGTAGGAGCCCGGCAGGGTCGAAGTCTGCTGGGGCCAAGGGTATGACTGACAACGACGATACAGGAGTGGGTTTTTAGTCAGTAAAAGTCTGACACACCCTCTAAAAAAAGAAAAAATATCACTATAACGACCGATCCTGTGCGTTTACCTGTGTGATTCCAACGACTCCCACCAGGCCATCAGTCCACCTTGAGCTATCTAGAACTACAGGAAATTATTGTAAAAACTTTCCGTGGATCTAAAACGCATAGGACAACTAAAGAAGGTGTGGTTTTTTTAACACTGTTCAGGGCCTATTGTTAGTTGCTGAACACGTGCGCCCCGTGGGTCAGTTATATACAGAGGTCGTATAATGCTCTGCGAATCCAATATAATAACGCCTTCAGTGTAAACCTGGGGTTGCCGCGTTTCTATAGCGCGTCGGGAATGTTCACGGAAGCGCGGCTTCCGGATTTCAGCTCACTACTGCGGCTGCGAATCGCATCACTGATGCGTCGGATGTGCGACAGCCCCAATAGCCTCGCGGCTACTATAGCAGGCAGGGTGAATGGCCTAATGGTGTCTCACTGGATGGCGGTATATAGACCGTCTTTCAGGTATGTGATGTAGGCTTATTATATATCTTTTTTGTTTTTAGTTAGTGAGTTTCAATGTAATGTTTTACTGAAACTATGGATCATTCTCTGTTCTGATAATAAAGTTTATTATTACTTTTAATTCGGTAAATTACCCTAAAGTACCCTAGAGCAGAAGAAGTCTTTGGATGATTTCCCGTCTCAAAAAAGAGGGATATAGTTCCTTGTTATTTTATTGTGGTTCTGGGTATGGGATTACCGGTGTGGTTATGAGCAGTGCTTGGTGGCCCAGTGGTAACAGCCAAACAATCAAACAAATTGTCCCTTTTTGGCTGCAGTAAAAGGGATTAATTTTTTTTTGACATTTGTAATGAATTTATTTTGTTATTTGTTATGAATTTATTTTTGACATTTATAATGAATTTATTTTGATGCAAATAATTTATTTATTTTGTCATTTATTATGAATTTAGTTCTGACAATTGATAGAATGTATTTTAACATTTAATGAAATTATGACAATTTACTATTTTTATCGACATGTTAGTTACATTTGTATTCCATTTAATTTGAGTTGTATATCCGATTCTTTTTCTAATTATAACTTTGTTCTCTTAAACTTGTACCTCTACCTACTTACCTTTATCAAATTGTTGTTCATGACAGGGGTCCATGTGCATTTTTTTAACTATTTTTAAGATATTAATTAATACATGTGATATAGCAATAAATAATTGAATTGAATTGGATTGAAATGATTTAAATTGAATTGGAATATCAGACTTTGACTAAAACTAATCCATGTTCTTTTTGTGCCCTTCACGTTCCAGGGCCGTGGTGACTCTTTCTAGAAATCCCGCACCCTATAACTGTCCAGATACTGCACTGCACAGAAACAATTTATCTACCATGTGTCATTTGGGATGCCACGACAGAAAACCTTCACGTGTGACCGCGGGCTGTAGTTTGCGCGGGCTTGCGGACAGCGTGCAATGGTTAGCTCGCCGTCAGGCCAGTCGGTAACCGTTCAGACCGAGCTCAAGTTGTCGACGGCACGTGGTGTTCCACACGTGCCTCAAAGAGATGCTAGCTTTCGGCCCCAGCTTTCGACCCGGCTGGCTTTAGAGCCCAGCGGGGTCGAAACCTTCTTGGACCATGGGTTGGCTTCCGAAAGGGAAACCCGGAGTCCTGGAACGCAAGGCAAAGAAGAATCATAGGTGTAGTTTTTGTCAGTAAAAGTCTGACACGACCTTTCGCCCCGCCCTAGAGTGGGAGAAGGTATTGGATGACTTCCCTACTCTTATTAAAAAAAAACACGTGCTACGTCATCATTATCATACTCAAAAAAATACTACAGAAACTTATTTAAAAGTCTAAATATTTCGTTAATTCAAACAAAACAACAACCTTTGAAACAATATTCTGAAAACCAACATATTCATTTAATAGCGGTAATAAGACTAATAAAATGCCTATTAAAATGATTAGTCTTAAAAGATAACTGTAATGGCCGCATTAGGCGCCATTCTGGTTAATCCCACACGTTTATGTTTAATTAATAGTTATAAGTGCTGTTTAATTGGTTCAGCCGTTATCCCTTAACCGACAACGGGTGCTATAATAGTGCTATATGTTTTTTACAGTTTGAGCCGTGTTTACATATTTAATGGCTTCGTCCATTAGTATTTTTGATTTGTTTTACATCATCATCATCAATTCAACCGAAAGACGTCCACGGTTGGAGGCCGCAAAAAAAGAGAATTCAAAATATTTTTGAATTCTTTTTTTTTTTGCAGAACAGACACAATATTAATGAGTTACCAGGGGGCCACATGTACAGAAGTAGTCGTTGCCAAACAAGCGAGTCTTCGACAGAGTCGTTAACCTTATACGCTTTTAAAATACTCCCCTAGTGTCACCATAACGACCGTACCCATGCGTCTCGCATCCATTGGATTCCCGCGACCTTCACCAGGTCATCAGTCCACCTTGTGGGAGGTATTTTAAACTTTGCGTTTTCCGGTTTGTGGTCTATTCTAGAACCTTTTATCCCCATTGATCATCCATTCTGATAGCAATGTGCCCTGGCTACTGCCACTTAAGTTTGGCAATTTTTAATAGTCTAATATGAAATAATACCTTTGGAGTCCAATCAAGGATTTGACTTAATTAATTTCAGCGTAATTTCATGTGTCTTTTGTTTTATTTTATTTATTTATTTATTTAAACTTCATGCAACACAAAGTACAAAGGCGGACAGTAATACACATATTGCAGAAACGATATTTTTATTTATTGGTAATTTTTTATTGAAATGTCAGATAATATTTACGATTTTTTTATTTTTTTTTTATTGGGTTGGAAAATCATCTTATGACAAATCCCGCTCTTTGGCGGAACGGGAGATAGTGTCAGATTTATACTGACTAAAAACCCATTCCTGTTCCTTCGTTGTAAATCTAACTTAAGACACCAATCTACACTAATATTATGAAGAGGTAAAGTTTGTTGTTATGTTTTTTTTTTTTTTGTTTTGTAGGAGGTAATCTCCGAAAGCACTGGTCCGATTGCGAATTTTTTTTTACCGATAGAAAGCTACTTTATTCCAGAGTGACATATGCTATATTTTATGTACGTGGGCGAAGCTGCGGGCAAAAGCTAGTACTTTATATATTTTTATAAAGCTAGTACTTGTGCAAGGAGGCATCATTTTGTGTGCTACGCTTTTGCTACGAGAATTGGTCTACGGTCTACGAACTACGTGCTACGCGGCTACTGCGAGACCAACGCAACATCTACTAAAAACCGCAGACTGTCTGCCATTAGTTTGATCACAAAACAACATAGTAAGCCTAAAGTTTATGCTCTGGCTAGACTTTAAGCTTCGTCTAGACATTATCATTTGGGTTAAAAACTAAACTTTGTAGATTAATCTAAATCTTATGTACCATTGGCATAAGCATATTTAGCCTTATAATGTTCCCACTGCTGAGACTCGGGCCTCTACTCTAGTAGAGAGCATGGGCCGTAATCCACAACACAGGCCAAGTGCAGGTTTGTAGATGTCACGTGTTTTTGATTTATATTTGTTCTTAGACATGCCATTCTTCAGTCATACCCTGATGAATTTATTTCTTTAAAATATTTTTAAAGACTCTTTAGAAATATTTTAATGAAATAAACTCACCAGGGTATGACTTGTATTCCTATACGTTGTGATAATAATTCAATACAATACTTTTTAATTACCATATGGTAACGACAAAAACATAAACTTAAAAAAAATATTATTATTATATAATATTATTCATCTATTTTAAGTAACAGATATTCATTTTAGTTACAAATCATTAAAATACAGACAATACAGATAATAAATTATTTGAAATTAAATTAAATTTCATTAGATTATAATTATATATAGGTACCTATCAGACATTAAAATAATTTTATTGAATAATGTCAATAATTAAAATTTTCTAACAAAAATTCTAAAAATAAAAAAAAAATACATGTCTGCCACAGTAATGTCGGAAATATGGACAATCTAGTCTATCGGCGATCTTTGTCAGGAGTCAATTGTCATTTTTAGGTTTATTATGAGCATTTCAAAAAATCTCAAAAAAATATACTCAAAATACTGCGATGTATTCACATTAATTTTATCCTCTAGCAATATTCATCTGAAAAAATTACCCAAAATGCTGAAAAAAAATATGGTTATAACGGCCTACGTGGGCTTATTCCAACCACGTAGGTACAGTTCCGACAACAAATCTAAATGGGCATAAGCTTAGAATTAAAATTCTGTGTGCGCGGCACTTACCTATTGTCTACACAAAATATCCTTTAATTATGTTGGCTGTTCTGCTCTTTTGTTTGTGGTAGAAGTTGGAGGAGGGAGCGGAGAGGACGGTGTAAAAAATGTTTTTTTAAGGTTTAAGGGTAAGCTATTTTTTTGAGAGAAATGAGGAAAATGTCGTGAAGATAGATTTGAGAATGAGAATTTAGACGAAAGATTATAGAAAGTTATTTTTATGATATTATTTTTTATCACTTTGAATGGGAGCCAAAGTGTCGCAATATTTTGTTTTTTTTTTTCATTTCTTATTCTACTGATGTACCTCATGTATTAAAGATTATTAATTATGGACGGACTCTAAAAAAAGTCGAATGTCTAGGAAAAGGTCATTCGAAACTGAATAAGAGCGACAACTCAAAAAGAAACCAACTGCAATACGTGTACATGTTTCCAAAGCAATTTGGTTTATTATTATTAATATTCTAGCTATCAGATCGTGTAAAGTAGCTAATATTGCTGATTAAGATGTAGTTCGAGGTCTCAAATACAGTATTTAAAATTTGCTCAGTGACGCAAGAAAGAAAGAAAGAAAGAAAGAAAGAAAGAAAGAAAGAAAGAAAGAAAGAAAGAAAGAAAGAAAGAAAGAAAGAAAGAAAGAAAGAAAGAAAGAAAGAAAGAAAGAAAGAAAGAAAGAAAAAAAGTAAGAAAGAAAGAAAGAAAGAAAAAAGAAAGAAAGAAAGAAAGAAAAAATGTTTATTCGTTGAGAAGATCAAGTCAACTCGCCACCTGTAACTTAACCCATAACGCGTGTGTAAACGTTAAACACGTCCGTTTAAGTACACAGGACAATACTGGTGCTGTATTTCTCGGCGGATGTTCAAACAAAATGTATGGCAGGCGACACGTACGGAATTTTAATTGGTGCAAATTGCCAGTGCGAGTGACGGTGACAGTTTTAGCATTAATAACGGCCAAAACTGACCCAGTTCGCTGGACCTAGTGAGTAAGAGAAATTAATTATTTCTGAAACACTTTTGTTGACCATTGTACTTTTTGGTCGTTCTTGTTGGATTTTGGAATGTTAATTTTTGATGAAGTTAATTAACGCGAAGGAAGAAATGTGTTAGCTTAATTTTGGAACGTAAGTAATTAATATTGTTACAGTCTAATAAACCAGGTAGTTTTTATAGGACTTAGAGAGGTTAATATAATGCAATGTTCTCTTGTGTAGTCTGGACTTATGTTTTATAATAGTATAATATTGTAATTATACATGAGTTTTTTTTTTTATAGCTAATGGACTGGCTTGTAAAATATACTTTTAAAGCTTTGCATTTCTAGAATAGATTTCAAAATTTATAGAAAAAAGAAATGTGTTGTATTTTTGTTAGTATTCACGTGGCCTTTATAATGAAATGATATAATATTGAAATTGATGAAAAAACTAGATGTAATTTTATATATAAAATGTAGTAGAAAGGGCTTCATACAATATAATAACAGTATGATTGAACAAGAAGCTTTTCATTTTCGTCTCCCCTATCACAATGTAATATATATTTCTTGTTTAGCCTAAAAACTAGATATTCCTATGGTTTTGTTTTCTAAACCTGTCCTTACGGGATTCATGTATTTTTCCGGGTTTTTTTTCTTTTTTTATTGGGTGGGAAAATAATCTTATGACAAATCCCGCTCTTGGGCGGAGCGAGAGGTAGTGTCAGACTTTTACTGACTAAAAACCCACTCCTGTTCCTTCGTTGCCTTCGTCCCAGGGCCCCGGGTTTCACTTTAACACTACCCGTGGCCCCAGTAGGCTTCGCCCCTGCTGGGCCCCTACGATTTGCTGACATCTCCTTGAGGCGCGCGTGGAACAGTACGCGCCGTCGACGACTTGGGCTCGGTCCGGACGGTTACCGGACGGTCGGACGGCGAGCCACCCATTGCTCGCCGTCTGCAAGCCCGCGCCTACGATGGCCGGAAATCGGGATCGGAATCCCGGCAGCGGTTGGAGCGTAAGGAACAGAAGGTTAAAAAAATTGTAATTTATCTTATTTATGAACGTGGCAGTAGACAATTATCCTAAGGAAACATGCCTCGGAAAAAGTTTACTATAACCTACTCCAGAACTGTAGGAGGTCAGCAGTGACATCTGCCCATTTTCTATACACATAGGAACTAAAGTGGAGTACGAGAGCACACTATTTAAAGGGTCATCCAAACGCCTAGTTGGCACTTCGCGTTACCTAAGGGCTTGCTTTTACCTCGGCCAGAGAATAAGCATTACCATACAACGCGGCATTGCTGCCAGTCTTTTGGGCACACTTTCAGTTGCCAGCAATGAGGAGTAGAATTTTTCGGCACCATATTTTTGTTAGTTAGTAGTTTTTATTTTTAATGTATACAGGGTGGATTTAGGGTTAGTAAGGGCAGGTACCTAAACCGTTATCTTATTATCTATCTTATCGTAACCTTTTTCTAGGAGACCATTCATAACTTATAAAGGTATTCTGAACTGCATTCATCAATTAAAAAAAAAAAGTTAGTAGCAAAAAAAAAAAATAGCAACCAAAAAAATGTATGCCTATCGAACCTATTTTATGTAATTCCATGTAGGGATCAATGTGGCCCTTACTGAACCGAATGAAAAATCCACCTGTATAAGACATAGTAAGTTAAGTTTTTTAACATTTAGTTTTTTACGAACTATGTTAAACAATAAGTATCAATTCATCATTAAAAAGAACCTTAGATACAATAAAATACAATTCCATTTTACTTAGCCACCATGCTAGATTAAGAAATTAGAACTTGGTTGTTATTTATTTGCAGATAGAACGCCACTACTATTTCTAGCCACCCCTAGCCACCCAAAAACCACTTACTTTTACATCCTTTCATACAAAACTTTTAGGCTTTGTTCTTAGACTTTTAGGTACAGTTTCACAGTAAAAAAAAGAAATATTACATGTTCTTTCAATTTCAACAAATGATGTTGTCGATTTATTTTCTAAGTTCAAACATAACTTTTTATATGACCCGTCGATTTTTATGACATTTTTATTGTAATATGGAATGGATTTCTCAGCACTTTAGATAAACAAATTTCAGTTTCTCTTGGGATTTCAGTAAAAAAGGATTTGGTTTAAGCAAACAATTTATTGCATAAGTTTTTTGGATTATTGAAATTTATTGAAACTTGGGCGTGTTAAAACGAAAATAATAAGCAATGTCAACTGATGGTCATGTTGCGGCCAACGAGTTTAATTCAAAAATTCAGTACTCAAATATTTTTATTACACATAGGCCTAAGCCTAATTACTTATAAAACGTCAAAAGCTAGTGCACGGTTCCAAATTGGTCGTTTCCTATGGAGAAGAACCGGCAAGAAACTTCATGGTTCATCATCATCTTCCTGTTCTTGTCCCGTCTTATTTGGGGTCGGCGCAAGAAACTCCATGGTTACTCTTTTAAAAAAGTGGTTGATGTTAAAATATTTCCAAATTACAGTATTAATAGATATTATGTAGGAACTGTGTAGACCAGTCAATATTGTACCCAAAAGCATAATAAAAATAATTATATTTAAAAAAAGTGAATTGAAGAATTCGTGGAGTCTAAAATGTTCTCACATTCACATTATAAAAAAGTGGTTACATAAAAAAACGCTAGAAAAAATATGAATAATTACAACTATCAATAAATCAGATGTTAACAAAATAAATTACTAACGAATTTAATTTTATTGCGATGTTCCACGTTCGCCTTACAGAGATGTCAGCAAAAAGGATGGAGCCCACTAGGTCCGATGGGAGCCTTAAGATTGTACAAAACAGTTACTGTGGCCCTTTTATTAGATAAGTAATCATTAAAAATAACTTCTTTTACTTTGGAGTGCAGCGTGAAAACATTTGACTTTTACTGACAAAAAACTTTCAATTGCCCTTTTTTTCCGTGGGAAAATCATCCAATGACATATCACAGCTCATGGGCGGAGCCGGAGGGTGTGTCAGATTTATACTGACTAAAAACCCATTCCCGTTCCTTCGTTGCCTTTTATACCAGGTCCGAGTCTTCCTTTCAGAAGCAAACCCTTGGCCCCTTCAATGGCCCTTTGCGTTCTAGGTCCATGATCACTCTTTGTAACGTTCCTGGTGAGTCTTAGTCAATAAAAATCTACCATTCCCTTTTGTTCCACCACCTAAAGCGTGAGGAGTCATTTGATGATTACCTACCGAAAAAAAAAGTCTAGACAGTTAATTGAATTGTGAAATGGGCTAGTAGTCTGCGATAGATACACAGAATAACCCAGTTTTCTTACTGTTTGTTCAGAAGAGTCCAACTCCTGGTACATTTTTGACAGGCCTTTTTTTTTAAATTTGGAGATCATCTAATAATCGCGCGCTGGGTGGAGCGACAGGGCGTGTCAGACTTATACTGACTAAAACTACACCTGTCCTTCAGTTACCCTTTGCGTTCTAGGACTACGGTTTTCCTTTTCAAAAATTCTCCACGGTCCTAGCTAGCGGGCATCGGCCCTGCTGGGCTCCTACGGTTTGCTGACATCTCCTTAAAGAGCGCGTGGATTACTACGCGCTGTTGACGACTGGGCTCGGTCCGATCAATGGACGGCCGGACGGCAAGCTACCTATTGCTCGACGTTCGCAAGCACGCGTCTACAGTGGCTGGTAATCGGGGTCAGAATCCCTGCGGTTGGGGCGTGAAGACATTCGTTTCCCCCACGCGTGCGGCTCCTTCGCTAGCAATACTGCTTCGCAAAAGGTGGCCACCGCCTTCCATTCCTCCTCACTCCGGACCATAGCCACTACTATAGATAGGTTGCTACCACCGTTGACTAGCCTGTTGGTTTAGCCACCCAATGGGCAATAGAAAGGGCTATGCTCGGAGTTTCCTTGCGTGATCGAGTCAGGAATGAGGATATCCGCAGGAGAACCAAGGTCACTGACATAGCACGAAGAATCGCCAAGCTTAAGTGGCAATGGGCAGGGCACATTGCTCGCAGAATGGATGGCCGTTGCAGCCGAAATGTTCTGGAATGGCGACCACGTACCGGAAGACGTAGTGTTGGAAGGCCTCCTACAAGGTGGACCGATGACTTGGTAACGGTTGCGGGAGTCCTATGGATGCGAGACGCACAGGACCGTTCATTGTAGCTATACTTGGATGCAGCAGTGGACGTTTTTGTGACGGACGGTCTAGTGGTTAGTGACCCTAACTGCTATGCCAGAGGTCGTGGGTTTGATTCCCACCCAGGACAAATATTTGTGTGATGAGTATGGTCATTTTTTCTGTGTCTGGGTGTAATTTATCTATAATATGTATGTATTTAGAAGTATATAAGTATGTTTATTAGTTGTCTAGTACTCATAACACATGCTCCGCTTAGCTTGGGACTAGGCGGCATTGTGTGATAGTGGTGGAATATCATTATCATATTATTATTATCATTGTTTTGACACAACTGGAGAAAGTTTGTCATTGCAACAGAGGCGGAATTCACACGAGCCGTAAGTGAGGGTGCTATGGAGCCGAGTGCTGTAGTGACAAATTTCCATGTGTATCAAACGACGTTTTTCAATACATTTAGAAAAATATACATGAACGGGGGATGACGCGCAACTCGTAGGGATTGCTTAGCGCCCAACCCATTACGATAAATGTAAGTGACGAGGGCGCAGACTAAGTCGCACTAGTGCGAAAAACAGTAATTTGCGAAGAGCGCTTTTCCAGTAAGTGTATTGAAAAAGAGTTTTCCAAATCGGTCTAGCCTGCATGTACGGGTAGTTGGAAACGTACATAATAAAACATAAAAGATCCCGACGAAAAGAAAACCACCTCCATTTGAAGTCGGTTCTTAATTCTTAATTCTTTATTGTACACAAAATAAAAACATACATAGTACACGGAGATAATACAGTTTATGTACAAAGGCGAGCTTAACTCAACAATGAGTTTTCTTCCAGCAAACCTTTAGTTACAGAGTGAGAATACATTCGAGGGTAAGAACCAGTGCACAATATAATCCTTGCAGTAACTAAATCTAAAATAAAATTATATTATACATAAGTCTAATATATAATTATAATATAAATACATACTAATATATATTAATATTATGTCAATAATGAAAGGAAGTGCTCTTTAAGTTTCCTCTTGAAGACATCCAGAGAAGGGCTGTCGCGAAGGGAGTGTGGTAAAGAGTTCCAGAGACGCACTGCAGTTACAGAAAAGGAACCGCCATAGCGGCTGGAAGTGTGACGCGGCGTACGAAGGAGAAGAGAAGAGGCAATGCGACAGAGTTAATAATTCAATAATAATATAAAATAATATATTGTTAATATAGTCGGTTAATAATTTATTCACCTCAAGAAATCCTCTATAAATTCTCGTAAATTACTACATTATGCAAAAACTGAGTGGCTAAATTATGTTCCAAAATACAAATTCTAATGCTAGTTTACACAAACATATTGCACCAAAACCGGTTTGAACCGGTAACAAACCGCTTATAACTAGTGTAATTGAGCTTATCTCCAGATAAGAGGCATTAACGTTCAGACAAGAACTACTATCATTGAGTTAGGAGGACTAGAAGTGACATCCTGAATTGAACAGGATCTGCGTTGTAGAACTTTCTGCTTTCGAAAAATTGAGAACCAAAAAACCGTACATAAAGGCGAACGGATTACGATCAATGGGTAGCTCGCCGTCCGGCCGTCCAGTAATTGTCCGGACCAAGCCCGAATCATAGACGGCGCGTAGGGTTCCTTGCGCGCCTCAAAGAGATGTCAGCAAAACCGTAGCAGCCCAGCAGAGCCGAAAACTATGAGGCCATGAATTGACTTTGGAAGGGAAAACCCGGGGTTTTGGAACGTAAGTCAAAAAAGGAACATAGGAGTGGGTTTTGTTCAGTAAAAGTCTGACACGGTCTAGTACTCTGCCCTAGAGCAGGAGCAGGCGTTACGTGATTTCCCACCTTAAAAAAACCGTAAAGGTAAAAGTTTGTGAGGGCGTATATATTTGTTATTCCTTCATGCTAAAACTACTGAAGTCATTTGGATAAAATTTGGCACACCGGTAGAATATGTCCTAGAATAGCACTTAGGAATCATCATCATCGTTTCAGCCGATAGACGACTGCTGGGCATAGGCTTCCCCCAAATGTCGCCACAATGAACGGTTCGGCCATCTGTTCTGCGAGCGATGTGCCCTGCCCCTTGCCTCTTAAGTTTAGCGATTCTAGTGCTATGTCGGCAACCTTGGTTCTCCAGCGGGTATCTTCATTTCTGATTCGATCACCCAAGGAAACTCCGAGCATAACACTTTTCATTGCCCTTTGGGTGACTTTGAGCCTTCTGATGAGACCCCTTGTGAGCGACTACGTTTCGGAACGCACACACTATACGCACTGGTTATAGACTTTTGTCTTGAGATAATATGGTATATTGGACGAGAAAATACCGCGCAGCTTCCCGAACGCTGCCCAGCCGAGTCCTAGGGATCCTATGTGTTTATTATATGTATATGTTTTTTTATCCCAGCAACTAAGCACTTTCCTTCCTCGATGAATGGGCTATACTACACAAAAAAATATTTTTTCAAATCGGACCAGTAGTTTCTGAGATTAGCACGTTCAACCAAACAAACAAACTCTTCAGCTTAATAGTTTTCTACTTACATACGACCGAAGCCGCAGACAGAAGCCAGTATTACGTAACTTTCACAGAAATACACATTAATAAATGCATTTACAGATTATGCCTATATCTACAAAATTAGAAAAAGGATTAGAATAAATGACCGACGTGAAAAAAAAACACAAAAAATGAATAATAGCGTGACGACTGACAAGGGAAAATGGAAAAAGAAAATGAATACCGCCGTTCCTAAATAACATGGGACTAGGGTAGATAGATGGTGTTAGTGCGCTTCCATCATACGCAGGGTATTTTTCAGTCCCAACAGCTTCCCAAAAACTATAGCGGACAGCTTTTTTTAAGGTGAAAAATCATCTAACAATATCTCCTGCCCTGGGGCAGAGTGGGAGGGCGTGTCAGACATTTATTGAATGAAATTACACCTATGATCCTTCAGTTGCTCTTTGCTTCATAGGACCACGGGTAATCATTTCAATGTCAACCTGTGGCTTTAATAGGCTTCGGCTCTGCTAGTCCCCGAAGGTTTTGCTGACATCTCTTTAAGGTGGACGTGGAACACTACGCGCCTTCGATAACTTATGCTTGGTCCGAATAGACCGAACGGTCGGACGGCCAGTTTTCCGTTGCTCGTCGTCCGCAAGCTGTGAAAAAATCAAACTTCTAAGTTAACGGAAAAAAAAAATATGGCCGCTTATGTCACAAAAAACGTATATTTCGACACTCAAGGGAACCAAAATTCTAGAGTACTTCCCGTGCATCCAGAATCCAGAAATTTTGCATAAAGTCTTATAACAGAAGTAGGTATTGGAATAAATCTGAAAACAGAAATTTTTTGGTTACGTCACAATTTTTTTTTTGCTATTTGGAAAAAAACTTAGAGACTCCAATCAGGAATTGAACTCTTTACATCTGGAAAGTTTGTACGGAACCCTCAGGGCGAGAGTCCAACTCGCACTTGCCCCGGTTTTTTTCTTTGGAGGTACGGAACCCTAAAAAAAAACACGGAACGAAAATCAGGATTAAACCTTCCAGTGAATATCTATAACATCAACGTAAACTTAGTTTACGTAAGTTCCCGGTTTCATTAAACCGTCGGTACATGGCCTGTAGTTTGAACAGAGACATTTTCGTCAAAGGAAATCCCCGGGCTTCCAGTCGCTATTTTTATTTAAGTACCGAATAAACTTGCTTTATTTGTATTTACTTGTAAATGTATTTCCCTTGGAAACCTGTTGGGATTAGGCTATTGTTTATTTGTTATTGTTTTTAGTTGATAGGAGGGGAAATAGAGCCTGTTTATGTTTTAATGGTGAATTTTCTTTATTTATTAGGCTTCTTTTTAGGGTTCCGTACCCAAAGGGTAAAATGGGACCCTATTTATTAAAACTCCGCTGTTCATCCTTCTGTCTGTCTGTGATAGACAGTTGAAATTTTCACAGATGGTGTACTACTATTGCCACTATAACACCGAATACTAAACACAGAATAAAATAAATACATATTTAAGGTAACTCCCATACAACAAATGTAAAAAAATCACGTTTATTGTATAGGATCCCATACAAAAAATGTAGTTTTTAGGGTTCCGTACTTCAAAAGGAAAAAACGGAACCCCAATAGAATCACTTTTGTGTCTGTCTAATCGTCTGTCTGTCAAGACCCTTTATCTCAAAAACGCGTAGAGGTATCAAGTTAAAATTAAAACCATGTACTCAAATCTGTAGTCCCTTAAAGCTGTAAAAAAATCAAACTTCTAAGTGATCGAAAAAAAAAAAGATACGGCCGTTTATTTCGTAAAAAAATGTACATTTTGATACTTCCAAGGGAATCAAATTTCATAGAATACTTCCCGTTGACTCAGAATCCTGAAATTCGGCATGAAGCAAGGTCTTATAGCACTTATATAGGAATAAATCTAAAAAAGTAAATTTATTGTTACATCACAAAAGAAAAACTTTTTTTCCGATTCGGAAAAATCTTCGAGGCTCCATTCGGAAATAGAACAATTTACTTATGTAAGTTTGTATGGAACCCTCAGTGCGGGAGCCCGACTCGCACTTGCCTAGTTTTTGTTTTTTACTGTTTTTTGCTATGGATGGTACAGAATCCTTCGTACGCGAATCCGACTCGTACCAGCTTGGCCGGTTTTTTCTGCCTATAAGTGCCCTTAGTTGAAAATACTGTTGGTGAAATAAATGCTAAGCATTAATTACAGGTAGTCAGACGCCAAAAAGTCTGACCATCGTGACTATTCAATCTGTATCCAGACCAAGCAAGGTTCTGGAAGAACTTTCCAGCTGAGGTCTTCGCGTCCGATTATAATTTAGGTGTCTTCAAGGCTAGAGTGAATAGGCTCTTAATAAACAAGTGCGCCCCACCATCAACGATTGATCACTACTTGCAATCAGGTGGAATCACAGTCAAGCACTAGTTTATAACAATAAAAAAAAGTATCATGCTGTTCAGACACTGACTTGTGAAGGTCTGATTGGTAGACGCTATGAGTGCAACACGAGTAATCAGATGCCGCATCTGGTACCGACTGGAAGCCGATTTCAAACAATAATAATAATAAGTCACAACTATCACACAACGCCATCTAGTCCCAAGCTAAGCAGAGCGTGTGTTATGAGTACTAGACAACTGATAAACATAGTTATATATTTCTAAATACACACATTATAGATAAATTCCACCCAGGCACAGAACAAATGATCGTGCTCATCAAACAAACAAAATCAAAATCAAAATCAAAATAGCATTTATGCCAAATAAACCATTTACAGGCACTTTTGAAATGTCAAGATGTCAGTTAGTCAGAAAAATAGAAATAAATGATGCTAATTGCACATTCCAAAGCGTAGATCTCTATGGAGAAGAATGTGCAAGAAACTCCATGGACACTCTTTTCAATCATATTTTGTAGTTACAAATATCTCTGTTACATGTTTCTTGTCGCTATCATGTGAGAACAATGTAAATAAAAATAAAAACTAAATATAGATATTAAAATAGCAACTGGCAGCTAAGAGATGACCAGCCTCAACTGACAGCGCCCGTTCACGGACATGACGCTAATATTAGCACCACTCAGCTCAACCATTTTGAAGGGAACCGAATGATCCAACACCCGCGCCACCATCAGTGAGACATTTGAGTGAGCATGACAAACTCTCAACTGCCATGCTCATTTATGTCAAATAAGTCCAGTAGCAACATAAAAACTATAAAAAGCTCCATGGTACTCACATTTACAAACTGTGGAAAAAAACAAGTTGGGAAATGGCTGAAGAGATGATTTGTGCCCCACTCCCGTCCATCCCTTCATCTTTCGAGAGCTCGCGCTTTCTTTTCCACTTCTGGTGAAATCTGTTCAGTTTGTTCTGCCATCTCCTACGTCGTCTTCCACGTCTACCAACCAATATCAGCGAAACCAACTCTATGCTGCTTGGGCCTACAATTTATTTGAAATACTGGAGAAATTAGCTATCCAGATTTTGAAGTGCAGAATATCATTTCAAACACGATCTGGAAATAATTTGGCTGGCCTATTGGTCTAGTGGTTAGTGGCCCTGACTGCTATGCCTGAGGTCGTGGGTTCGATTCCCACCCAGGACAAATGTTTGTGTGATGAGCATGATCATTTGTTCTGTGTCTGGGTGTACTTTATCTATATATGTATGTATTTAGAAATATATGAGTATGTTTATCAGTTGTCTAGTACTCATAACACAAGCTCTGCTTAGCTTGAGACTAGACAGCGTTGTGTGGTAATTGTGGAATATTGTGGAATATAATTTAAGAAATATTAATAAAGGTTTTAAAAGTCCTTATCTCTATACAACAACATCTTTCAGATACTTCAAAGCTATTTTTGCGTTTATGTTACTTCAAAGCTATTTTTGAACTTTTTGAACTTTATTTGATGGTAAGCGAAGATAATAGTGTCAAAAATGGAGCACACTTATCTAGAAGTGACCAATTTGACTATAAATTTTGAAATGAAATTGATTATGAATATTGAAATTTTACTTGCTTACATAATCATATTATGATGTTTTTTTTTTTTAATAATTTGTATGTCAATCGGCTAAACACAGCGCATTAACTAATTTTTAAGATCTTGTATATAATTATCACCTATCTTTACGAATAAATGTTTCTGATTCTGATTCTTGACTTGAAATACTCCCAGATTATTACTATGAACAAACACTGAATCCACCAGGAAATCATTTAATAGTAGTAAATAAAAAAAAAAAAAATAATTATGCTGCAAATAACAATGGGATTAAATCTCCAGCCACCATAGGCGTGGGCTTGCGGACGGCGAGTAATGGGTAGTTCGCTCTCCGACCATCTGGTAACCGTCGGGACCGAACCCAAGTCGTCGACGGCGCGTATTGTTCCATGCGCGCCAAGTAGATGGCAGCAAACCGAAGGGGCCCAGCAGGGACGAAGCCTACTGGGGCCACGGGTAGCGTCAACGTGAAACCCGGGCCCCTGGAACGAAGGAACAGGAGTGGGTTTTTAGTCAGTAAAAGTTTTCAAACACCCTCTCGCTCCACCCAAGAACGTTAGATGTCATTGGGTTATTTTCCCACCTAAAAAAAACCTGGACATTAATTTAACCAAATATTTTTAAAAGTCACAATTAGTTTAGTTCATTATTACTGAATTATATACTGATCACATAATAAAACCGGATAAATGCGACTCCGACTCCCGCACGAAGGGTTCCGTACCGTCCGTAGCAAAAAAACGGCAAAAATATCTCGTATGTTGTATGGGAGCCCCCCTAAATATTTATTCTGTGTTATAATATTTTTTGTTACAGTGGCAACAGAAAAACATCATCTGTGAAAATTTCAACTTTCTATCACGGTTCATGAGATACAGCCTAGTGACAGACAGACAAACAGACAGACGGACGGATAGCGGAGTCTTAGTAATAAGGTCCCATTTTTACCCTTTGTGTATGGAACCCTAAAAATTAATCTATCAAGTAAGCATTGAAATAAAGCTGGTCACGTATGAAATAATAATACCCATAATTTCTATCAACACATTATTGCAGAACGTGTATTTCACCTTTTATTGATAAAATATAAATTATAGCTCCATCTCGTAATGGCGTACACACAATGGCTGATATTGGTCACAATTTTGTACCTAATTGATATTGTATTGTTTTTATTAATCTATCTAAGAAGTTAATTTATAAAGTATTTCTATTAAGTCAATTATTATTTGAAAGATGAATAAATCATATTATTAATATTGTAAAGGCAAAGGTTTGTATGTATGTGTGTGATGATATGTTTATGAATGTTTGTAACTCATCCACACACACACGGGTAGGCTACGGCATTCAACCCTTATAGATTTCGGCGAGGGCTACCTCTCGCGCCGAGCTCTGGTTCAGGCCAAGGTCCGGAGCGAGAGGGAACGGGATGCGGTCGCATCCTTCTGCAAAGCAGTAATGCTAGTGAAAAAGGCGGACGTATGAGGAAACGGACATCTTCACGCCCCAGCTGTTGCTTTACGAGACCTGGTCATCGCGAGTCGCAGAGTGATCTCCGGCCACCGTGAGCGCGGGCTTGTGGATGACGAACAATGGGCAGCTCACCGTCCGGCCGTTCAGAAATTAGCCTCGAATGGGGAATTTCTAGAACGGTCCTAGAACGCAAAGGGCCACTGAGGAAACATAAATAGGTTTTAGTCAGTAAAAGTTTGACACGCCTTCTCGCTCCACCCTAGAGAGAGAGAAAAGTCAGTAGTTAGATTTATAAGCTAGAAAACCTAACATCAGTCTTGCCAAAGGATGAAAATACTAGTCTTCAGCTTCTGGTTAGACAAAAAGCTGGCCCCGATATTGTTGGAAAAAGCTAGGTAAATTCAGCTGAAAGACGTCCACTGTTGGACATAGGCCTCCCCCAAGCGTCTTCACAACGACCGATCCTGTGCGTCTCGCATTCGCCGCATTCTCGCAACTCTCACCAGGTCATCGGTCCACCTTGTGGGAGGCCTTTCAACGCTGCATTTTCCGGTGCACAGTCACCACTCTAGAACCTTTCGGCCCCATCGACCATCCGTTCTACGAGCAATGTGCTCTGCCCACTGCCACTTTAGTGTGATGATTCTTCGGGCTATGTCGGCGACATTGGTTCTCCTGTGGTTATCTTCATTCCTTATACGATCACGCAAGGACACCGAGCATAGCCCTTTCCATTGCCCTTAGGGTGGCTGTAAGCCTTTTGATGAAGTAAATTACTTTTTTAAATAAATTAATTTACGAAAGTGCGTCAAACATCCTAGATTAACAATAATCAGTTCCTTTCAATTAAAAGCTTCATGTTTCATTGTTTCCATTATTTTATGTCAATCAATCAAACAACAGCTCTTTGAGATTCAACAGTAAATTAACTTACTGAAGTCTTGATAAGGCATTTAGAGATAGCTCACACGAGCAACTTTATTCTCCGCAACCAATTTGTTGCTCACATTAAGTGTACGGGATTGTATGAAACCCCCCGGAGGACACGTTGGAGCACACGGTAGAGACGTGCCCCGCTTAGGCAGAGCAACGTCGTATTCTCGTGGGGGAGATCGGCGGCAATGATCTCTCGCGCCGGGCCTTGGTACAGGCCATGGTTTGAAGCGAGGAAGAGTAGTAGGCGGTCGCTCCTTTTGCGAAGCAGTAATATGCGCAAAGGAGGAGGCTGCACGTGTACGCGCGAGGGAGCGACCCTCACGACCCAGCCGCCGGGATCCCGATCCCGATTTCCGGATAGCTCGCCATCCGACCGTCCGGTAACCGTCCGGACCGAGCCCAAGTCGTCGACGGCCACGCGCCACGCACCACGCGCGTTTCAAGGAGATGTCAGCAAACCGTAGAGATCCAGCAGGATCGAAGCCTACTGGGGCCAAGGGTCTGCTTC
The DNA here is from genome assembly GCA_949316375.1 of Mythimna vitellina. NCBI lineage: Eukaryota > Metazoa > Arthropoda > Insecta > Lepidoptera > Noctuidae > Mythimna > Mythimna vitellina. The sequence continues at coordinate 4,795,179 of OX438703.1, read as the reverse complement.
TGAAAGGAAAACTCGGCAGTGGTATGAAAGGCAACAAAGGAACAGAAGTGGGTTTTTAGTCAGTAAAAGTCTGACACATCCTCCCAGACCGCCTAAGAGCGGGGGATGTCACTGGTTGATTTTTCCACCGAAAAATAAAATAAAATAACGGGTTTGCATAAAAGTTCGTGCATGTAGCGAAGCGAAGCTGGGAGACTTTTTTGTCTGTGGGTTTGGCGACAGACTGACAACGCAACTATCGCCACACAACAACAACATAAGATAGTTCCCCCTGGGCACCTTCACTTAGAGATTAGGAGGTTTTTACTTTTTCTTTTTCAAACACTGGGATCAACTTCTTCTGAGACTTTTATTCAGTGTCTCAAGATGAAAGTCTATGACCAATGCGTGTGGCCAGCGATGACATATAGCTCCGAAACGTTGTTGCTTACAATGGGCCTCATCAGAAGGCTTAAAGTCACTCAAAGGAAAGGGCTATGCTTGGAGTTTCCTTGCGTGATCCAACAGTTACAGACATAGCCCAGAGAATCGCCAAATTTTTGTGGCAGTGGGCAGGGCACATGTCTTGCAGAACAGATGGTCGATGGAGACGAAAGGTTCTGGATTGGCGACCACGTACCAGGCGATGGTCGCGGGAATTCGATGGATGCGAGACGTTGAGGACCGGTCATTATGGCGACACATGGGGGAGGTCTATGTCAACAGTAGACCTCTTTCGGCTAAAATGATGAGACTTTTATAATCCTTTTCCAAACAAATGATTATCATCACACTAAACAGAATATTCCGCAAATGCAGTTACCTATGTGAAGGGGCAACTTTAATTTCGCGAAGTGTGATTGAAAAGTATAAACTAATAAAATTGGAGTCGGTACATTAAGTGAATTTCCACATAAATCTTGCACGTCACTGCTGTTCCTGCTCCCGGCACTACGAAGCTACGAATGTGTTGGATGCGCGAAATGAGATTCGTTATTTCGAACTTCTATATTTTTAAATTCAGAATGTATTTTTTAACATAATTACTCCCGCTGTTATTCTTATCGCTTTTAGGCATGCAATTTACTGTTTTCCGGACTAGTGCGGAAAAGTGCGCGAGCTCGTTTCGCCAAAATTTATTTTATCATCGTATCAGGCTGGGCGCTACGAGACCCCTCGAGTCGCTGGTCATCCCTAGTTTATTTATTTCTTCATAAGTTTATAGGACAACGTCGTTTGAAATACGTGGAAATTTATCTCTGCAGCACTCGGCTCTATAACACCCTCGCCTGCGGTTCGGGTGAATTACGCCTCGGTCGCTATGACAAACTCTCTCCACTTGTAAAAAAGAACAATATCCACTGTATTGGAAGAAATATACGTAATTATGAACGGCATTTATGGTACTCAGCTGGGTCGTCGTACATACGTAAGATTTTTAAATGACTTTAGTATTTGTGACTATAATTTTGTGGTAGTTTCTGGTCTTTTTCTTCTACTGACTATTGTTTTTGGCTGGGTAAATCATCTAATGATATCCCCCGTCCTTGGGCGGAACTGGAGGGCGTGTCAGACTTTTATTGACTAAAAACCCACTAATGTTCCTTTTTTGACATTGTTTCAGGGAGGGGATTTAGCACCATAATTATGGCGTGCCTATTCTTCTACTGACTTAAAATTTAAGTTTTTTTTGTGACGTACTTGTGTGATAATTAAATATATATATTATGTATTTATTTTGAGTATAAGGTTTATTTAGTATACATATAAGTTTTTATCAGTTTAATTTAAGATTTCACAAACTGTTATTTTTACACACTACATATCTTCTAATCTTTTCTTTCACAGGTTTGCTGGAAAAATTTCTTTTGAAATAAGCAGTATTTTTGTAAAAATTTTTATAATAATATAATCTTCTTCTGTATATTTTTGTATTCATAAATTATAAATAAATAAATCACTTTGATATATCCCCCCCCCCCTCTTCTTTCAGTCAGTCATCGACTACACGTATAAACAAAGAAATTTTACTTGTTACGACAGTTCTGCTGTTTCCCTATGAGAAGTCCCGTTCCATATCTTCGAAGTTCGAAGTTCACCATCTGATCATAATAATATTTTTATGGGACCAACTTTCAAACAAAAATATAAATTTCAAAATCGGTCCACAATTGATAGAGAAATCGGTGAAAATACATTAAAAAAAAAATACATTTAGCCGAAAATAGAACCTCCTCCTTTTTGAAGTTGGTTAAAAATAGCGCCCTCCAACAGTACATGCTTCATAACTCCACGGAACCCAGTTACGAGTTAACTCTCAAGAAAAGTTTGCGAAAACCTTAGCGTTCATAAGTCAGCGTCCGTATTGGAACTTAAGACTTACACCGTTTTGCCTGAACTAATATATTCACAGGAGCGATTTACTACTTATTGGCGTTCTATTTTGCTTGTTTGACGGGTAGAATTGCAGGTTGGCTTTAGATTTAGATTATTACCTTTGCGGTTTTATGTTATGACTGATGGAGGATCCTGTTTATATCTTTGATTTATGAACAATATATTACCTGACCTATAAGGATCGAGTCCAAGTCTTTGACGGTGCGTTGTGTTCCACGGGCACCTCAAACAGATGTCAGCAAACCGTAGGACCCTAGCAGGGCCGCTGCCTGCTAAGGCCACGGGGATAAGTCATGATATTCCTTGCCTTATCCTGTTTTATTTGGAGTCGGCGCAACACGTTTTTTTCTTCCATTCTGTCCTGTCACCCGTCATGCTATCATATATGAAATCAAACCCACGGTCTCCAGTATAACAATCAAAACCACTAACCACTAGACCAGCAGGCTAGTCAAAAGATGAAATGAAGTCTAGTGTACACAATGTTTATAATAACTTTGATGAAACATTGTTGTATTATATACCTCCGTCCTCTCCATTCCGGTGTACTGGCATGATGTTATGTTTTATGGTCAAAGTAACAGTAAAATCGAACAGTAAAATATCTAATATGTTCGATACTAAGCTTCACAGGACTGACCTTACAAGATAACGTAAATATAGAAAGGTGCCTTTGAAGTTCGAACTCACAAGATACTTATTACTATGTTTATTAATTTATTTAAACTTCAAAAGTCTAAAGTCAAAAGTTTTTTTATTTCACATAGCCCTACATGGGCACTTATAAAACGTCAGAAGCTAGTGCACGGTTCCAAATTGGTCGTTTCCTATGGAGAAGAACCGGCAAGAAATTCCATCTTCATGTACAGTAGACATAAACGGACTACACTGTACTGTACACGGTGTGTGTGTGGACTTTAGGCAGACTTAAAGCAACAAGGCCTTTTCAACCTTTGGGTTAAAAAAGACAACAATATGATAGTCTAGATGTAAATTATTTAGAAATATGAATAAATTATAGTCATTAAATGTGTATATATGTAGCAGGGATATGATAAAAACAGAGATTTGGTCAATTCCCTAAATGTTTTGATCAAATCACGGAGGATGTTAAAATAACAACACTATTTTATAATTTCCTTGAACAAATCTAGGGATTTGAATAAATACCAGAACTGGTTCAGTGAAATGCCAGTGTGAAATGTGGTGGCCTCCTTCTACAAAGCAGTACTGCTATCGAAGGAGAAGGCCACACGCGTGAGGGAGCGAATGTCCTCACGCCCTAGCTGCCGAGATTCTGACCCCAACTACCAGCCACGGTAGACGCGGGCTTGCGGACGTCGAGCAATGGGTAGCTTGCCGTCCGGCCGTCCGGTAATTGACGAGACCGAGCCCAGTAGTCAACAGCGCATAGTGATCCAAGCGCTCCTCAAAGAGATGTCAGTTAACCGCAGGGACCCAGCAGGGTCGATACCCACTAGCTAGGATCGCTGGAAATTTCCGAAAAGGAAACTTGTAGTCCTAGAACCTGTAGTTTTAGTCAGTAACAGTCTGACACGCCCTCCCGGCCTGCCCAGAGCGGGAAAAGTCATTGGATGATTTCCATACTTAAAAAAAAAGTACTTACTATATATTGTAAAGACGATTATTACTTGTACGGCAAAAGCAAAATTAACTTCGACGATTAGACTAATCTATACAAACAATTACCCGAATACTTTTAAATATTACAGTACTATTGTACACTGATTAACAATACCGGCCACCTTCTCTATCACCTACCTCATAAGGCTAACCACACACTGACACGGTCACATCCCAAAGAAATACAAACCATAAATTCAACCAGCCCTTCTGAGTTCAGAGCCAGAAAACAAAACAAAAAAAAAAAATCTAACGAAAATCGCAAAATGAATTTCGTTCGAATACGGCCTTATCGGACGGCCACAGCCGGTCGCGGATCGGAATGAAAATATAACATAACAAAAGTCAACAAAGCACAAAATTAGTTTTTATCCGAAAAAAAGTAAGAAAAAACTGGTGGCCGCGAATACGAGTATAGCAAATGACACTCTCGTTGATGTTGCGTGATTCAATCTTCTACTTCTTTTACTACTAAAACTAGTGAACTTGCTTCTGAGGGCTTTGTCGTCATGGTTGTAAGAAAATATCCTAAGGAAACATACTCCGGGGATAAAAGTATCTATCATCATGTTGGACATAGGCCTTTCCCAAATGTCCGTCACAATGACCGGTCCTGTACGTCTCGCATCCATCGGATTCCCGCGACCCTCACCAGGTCATCGGTCCCACACTGTGGGAGGCCCTTCCAACGCTGCGTCTTCCGGTACGTGGTCGCCATTCCAGAACCTTTCATCCCCATCGACCATCTGTTTTGCGAGCAATGTGCCCTGCCCACTGCCTCTTAAGTTTGGTGATTCTTTGGGCTATGTCTGTAACTTTGGTTCTCCTGCGGATATCTTCATTTCTGAAGCGATCACGCAAGGAAACTCCAAGTAGCCCTTTCCATTGCCCTTTGAGTGACTTTAAGTCTTCTGGTGAGGCCCAATGTAAGCGACCACTTTTCGGAGCCATATGTGATCATTTGCAACACGCACATCTTGAAAAACTGCGTATATTGGTCGAGATGACACCACGCTGCAGCCGAAAGTATGCTATATCCTACTCCAAATGTACCAAATTATATATAAATTCATATAGCCGTTTGCGCGTGAAGAGGCACATACACATACATACATACATACTTTGACGGCATACATACTTTCGCTTTTATATATTAGTGTGAAGTGTTTTTTTTAGGCGGGTTTTATCATCCAATGTCTTCTCCTGCTCTTAAACGGAGTAGGAGTGCGTGTCAGACTTTTACTGAGATATAAGAGTATACCTACTATAAGGGTTTCTTCTTTGCCTTCGTTCCAGGGTCCCAGGGTTCTCTTTTGCACAATCCATGGCCCCAATAGCCTTGCTACTACCTCAGAAGGAGGCGACCGCCTGCCATTCTTATTTTTATTTCCCTATTTACTTTTCTCCATTAGTGTCTAATAATTTGACATTAACTGGAGATAAATCAAAGACCCTCCGTCGTCTCAATTTGACGTTGACATGAGCGCACAGACTATGGAATTATAGTTTTAAAGATTTTATTGGTACATGTTTGAATTACTTTCTGATGATCGACTTTTTCTGAAAATAACATTTTATTATTATTTTCCACACTTCGCTCTTATGTAATACTATCTGTCCCCGCGTGGGTGAGTGGGTTAAAACCCACTTATGTTTCTTCGATTGCCCTAACTTTAATTAGTAAAAGTCTGACAAACCCTCTCGCTTCACCCTAGAGCGAGAACAATAATAAGATCATTTTCCAGCACCAAAAAAAATAATTGTTTACTATTCGGTGAGACAGTGATCAACAGAGCCTATCAATAACTAAAAACTGGGCAAGTGCGAGTCGGACGCGTACACTGAGGATTCCGTACACACTTACCTATGAAAACAGTTCAATTGCTGAATTGAGTTACGAAGATTTTTCCGAATATAATAAGATAAAGGGTCTTGACAGATAAACAGACAGACAAACTGACGGACAGACAGACTGACAACAAAGTGATCCTGTAAGGGTTCCGTTTTTTCCTTTTGAGGTACGGAACCCTAAAAAGAGAAATCTGAAATATTAAACTGGCCCCATATTTATCAGAATCAAGGCAAAATTTTGGCACTAATTGAATTTCAAGACTTCAGACACTATTTCTAATAATAAACACTAATTTCATTTACTTATTTTATTAATATTAAGGCCTTTGAAACGTCAAGAAAATCTTAGTATCCTATCATGATTAACTACAGATTGAAGGAATCATTTAATTGACAGTAGACTTCAGAATATTGCTTATATTTCAGACTATGAATAAATAACTTTAGTATATAGCATAATCAGCCTTTCAATGGCCAATCAGGCCTCCTCTCTACAAGAGGGAATGAGCCGTAATCCACCACGCGGGCCCAGTGCGGGTTAGTGAATGTCACATGTCTTCGAATTTTTGGTTCTAGGACATGCCGGTTTCCTCACGATGTTTTCCTTCACCGTTTTGAGAGCAGTGGTGATGAAATAATTATATATAATAATTACACAAAGTAATGCGCCTGGCTGGGTTTGAACCCACGACCTACAACTCGTAAGTCGGAGCCGTTACCACTCGGCCACCCCTGCTCTTAAATAAATAACTTTAATAAAAAATAAATATTTTACATTTACCCTTTCAAAGGTACAAAATAATTTTATTGGAAAATACTACCTCCTTCATAAAGTTGCAATAACTGGAAAACCCATCTGAATCAATTAGTCAATTGGAAAACATCTAGTTTCCTGAGAATAGTTTAATTGGAAAGGCATTTTTTCTGGGAAAGCGATATCAATTAGTTTGTTACTTGAAACTCTAATTGGTTATCGCCATCCATAACCTGCATTTTTATAGATTTAAAAATGGAATGCATTTTTGACATGCCAGTATTTTTTTTTACTATAAAATAAGCTCGAAACTTTTTTGATACAGTTTGGCCGTTTATTTTTTATTTTATAAAGTTGCTCCACACTAGGAACTCTCTCTCACCAGTTCATTGTGTGGGAGGTTTTCCAACGCTGCTTCTTCTGGCACGTGATCGCCCCTCCAAAACTTAGCGGCCCTACCGACCATCTGTTCTACGAGCAATGTATCCTGCCCAATGCCACTTTTTTTTAGATGGGAAATCATCCAATGACGCCCTTGGGCGAAGCGGAAGCGGTGTCAGACTTTTACTGACTGAAACCCACTCGATTGTCCCTACTTTGCCTTCATTCCAGGGCGGCCTTCTGCCACTTAGGTTTCTTAATTCTTCGGGTTATATCTGTGGCTTGGGTTCTCTAGCGGATATCTTCATTTCTGATACGAAAATGTTGTGTTATATCAAATTTTATATACGATTTAGTAAGCCAAGTTATCATTAATCCCTTAATATGCCTCTCAGGATGTATATGTATTGCACCCGATGTCAGCCAAGTAAACATGATCCCAAGTTATGTAGTCACTCTGTTTGTATGGTCACTACTGTGTTTCATCTGATCCGAGTACAAGCTGTCACTGTTAATTAAAGGTTGCTGCACACGGGCTACTGGCCACAACCACAAAACGCCGCCCTTGTCATATTTCTAGTAGTTTTCATAAATTTTATATGGATTCGCTGCATACGGTTGACGCCGATGGCCGCCACATGCTTCAAATCGCCGCTGCTCGCTTCTTGTGGCTCGCACTGGCCATTAAAAGCCGTCAATACCACTCGCGCATTTAATCCTCCTTTGTCAGAGTCCATTATGATACTGCGCGTATAGGTTAAAAAAAAACCGCAGCCATCGGCCACAAGTTGCTTGTGGCCGCTTCTAGCTTCTCATGGCGGCGTTTGTGGTTGTGGCTTGTGGCCCATGTGTTGCGATCCTTAGTTTCAAATTTCCTTAGTTTGAAAAATTTGCTGTAGTAAATTAAATACTCACACCTTGATAACGAACTTCATAATGTAAATAAGGAGATCGCATGAAAAACATACCTTATCAACATGTAGGCTGATCAATAGAATATACAGATACCGGCACGGACCTTGCGACCACGCGCGAAACCGACATGTCCTAGAAAAAATTCGAAGACATGTGACATTCACTAACCTGCACTGGGTGTACATGGTGGATTACAGCCCATTCTCTCTCCTAGAGAGGAGGCCTGAATCCCAACAGTAAGAACACTTTAAGGCCGAGTATGCTATGCGCCTTTTTACTTATATCACGTGAGTTGGAATTGCTATACTTAGAGAAGAGGATTCTAGAGAGGAGGCCTGAGTTCCGGCAGTGGAAAAAATAAAGTGGCTGATTATGCTATTACGCTATTAACCGCTGAGGTATGAGAAGGCGCGTAGTCTTGGTGAAAAAAGATTTTCTTTTTCTGAATCTCACATTGACTCACTCGATAAATGATTATCAGATAACAACTGTGCATCCAAAATGGCTGAAACTTTGGTGAGTAACAGTCAAAAGATGCACAATTACATTCACTACCTTTTATTGACTAATGCTGCTATCTTCATATTGAGGTCGGAAACTTTTCAGACCACCCACATAGTTTCTTCAAGTATGAATTAGATGCACTGCAGTATTTTTAGTTCCTAATTTTCACGAACAAACTCCACATACAACAGACGTGAGTCTACACTACGTCTAAGAATAAACAATGAGGACAAACACAAACAGGCAACATCGATAGAAATTGTCAATTTAACCCGTCGTCTGCCGCTTCTAATTTCAGTCAACCCTCACAATTAGCATCGGGGCCTATTGGACCCGCGCTTTGGTAACGGGACGCGGGATGTGTACTCATAAAGTCAACCCTAGCGTGCCAACGGTAAGTGGTGTGATAAGGGTTGGGATAGATCAATAATATTAGCTTTCGAGGGTTACGGTGTGGGATAAAATTTGGAATTTTAAGTATTTGTTACAAGAGCTAATAACACTTATTTGAATGTGGAAATGAACTAGTTTGGGTTAGTATGTTTCTGGAATTGATTATTATAAATAATTATGGGGTATTAAAAAAAAACTATATTTGCATAAAAATTTTGTCATTGGTAATTCAACAAACAACACCTGACATTGAATGCAGCACCTACCTGAATCCAGAATAGGAACCTTCTGAATTTGCCATGTCTGGTGAGGATTTGCGTAATGCGAAAAGTAAGTATGCGGTGGCACCTCTCCCTGGAATTTAAAAAGCAATTGAAAGAGCATTGAGTTTTAGTCAGTAAAAATCTGACACGCCATCTCACCTTACCCAAAGCGTTTTCTCACTTAAGGTTCGTTGATGGTTAAGGTGTCTTCAAGGTTAAAGTGAATAGGCTTTTAATAAACTAGTGCGCTTCATCATCAACGATTGCATCATTGTTTACCATCAGAGATCTCAGTCAAGTACTAGTTTATATCAGTTAGAAAAAATGTGGATTTACTTATTCATTTATTTATTCAGGATCTCCAACAAAGGATTTACACAATATCTGTATCTTATAATTAGTGGTTCCACTATCTTGTTGGTGTACTCCTTCACTTATAGGAGACCACAGCATGCATAGAAATAATTTAAGCAACTAAACTAACAAAAATAAAATTACAATACATTAAAAACATGATATAAATGAATAAAGCTGAATTTAATTTATTTATTTAATAATACTGAATTACTAAGGAATCATGAATTGTCGAGAAGTGGCTAAAAGCCGGGAATAATGGAAGGAATGGAGGGTGGCCTTTTCTCAGCAGTGGGACAGTATAGGCTAGTTATAATAATAATAAAAAAGAAACAAATGAAATATCTTGACTTAGAAGAGAAACAAATGAAATATATTGACTTAACACACGAGGTTGTCGGCATGAGGAATGTGAACTCGGCTGTCATTGTCCCGATTGTTGTGACCGCCTAAGGCTTGATGGCCAAAACTTTCGACGACCATCTGTCGAAGCTGTCGTTGGACAGTTGGATCAAGGGCCTGATACAGAAGGCAGTACTCCTCGATACGGCTCGCATTGTGAGGAGGTTCCTGTCTCTGGACCCCAACTATCGATAGCTTGGACCCTGCTCTCGATATTGGCAGACTACTATTTTTACATTTTAAATGTTTTTTTTTTTTTAATTTAATTGTTTTATGAAATATTTAAAAATGTAAACAGTATGTGAAGAAAACAAATAAAGGACCATAATAATAATACTAAAAATTTAAAATTGATTGAATAATAATAATGATGATAAAATCGGAATTGTATTCAGTTTAACTCAAAACAATGATTGCAATACAATTTTACATACACGGTCCAACTCAACTATATCCATTATTATGTGAATCGGCTGCGGCTAAGTAATTGGTATTGTGGTCGGTTCCTATAAATCGATGAATAACGTTTATTAAATAAGACGAAGTAATATGGATAATACAATATATTATGTACTAGGAATCTATTGTTGCTTTGTGTGGATGCATTCAAGCTGATATGTAATCAAATTATAAGGGCCTGTTCATGGTAATGTGGAAGTTTACTATGTGTACGAGTAGATATGAAATATTATTGTATTTGTTATGATACTTTAGATAGATATACAGTAGGGTGTTTCATATTTTGTCGATATTCGATTTTCATTTTGACTTTGCTCGAAATATGGATACCACTCATGCACAGTGTTCATATACCAAAAGTCACCATAATCGGTTAGTATTTTTTTTTTAAGGTGGGGAATCATCCAAATGTCTTCTCGCGCACTGGGCGGAGCGAGAGGGCGTGTCAGACTTTTACTGACTAAAACCACACCTGTGTCCTTCAATTAGCCTTTGCTAGCGGGCATCGGCCCTGATGGGCCCCTACGGTTTGCTGACATCTCTTTGAGGAGCGCGTGGATCACTACGAGCCGTTGACAACTGGCCTCGGTCCGGTTAGTTACCGAACAGCCGGAGGCGAGCCACCCATTGCTCGACGTCCGCAAGCCCGCGTCTACCGTGGCCGGTAGTCGGGGTCGGAATTACGACGGCTAGGGCGTGAGGACCTACGTTCTCTCACGCGTGCAGCCTCTTCCTTTGCCTGAATCCGATGCAGGAACCTCCCGAACTGGCCATGTCCGGTGAGGACCTGCGTCATGCGGAAGGTCAGGACGCCGTGTTGCCGCTCCATCCACTCCTCAAAAAGGGGACTTACTACCGCAATTACGGCGTGCCCAAATCGGTTAATATTTAGAGGTTGCGCAACGCCAATAAATTTTTTTCATAAAATTATTACGTCATCAGTGTAGGGTAAATTTTTACAGTTAATAATAATAATAATAATAATAATAATAATAATAATAATAATAATAATCATTTATTTGCTAGTAATGTAGGTATACAGATAAGGTGTTATAATTATTGTTTGTCCCACTACATTTTGCCTTACGGCATGCAAAATATTCATAGTTGATTGGAAAAAAGAAAATATAAAAAAGGTTAAAAATTGTAAGCTCAACTTAATCGTTCAACTTAAATGGTATGTCATACAAATTCAGATACCATGTCATAAAAATTCAAATCCAATATCATGAAAAAAAAATACAATGTCATAAAATAAAAGAAAATAATGTCATAACAATAATACAATGTCATGCTCGAAATAATACCATGTCATACAAATAATAAAATGTCATGAAATAGAATACAATGTCATATAAAGTGAAATGATAAAATACTACTAGGAACCAAGCGAACAACAATGACAAGGAAAAAAAAATCACATTGAAGGAGCCACATTTTACGTGATTGTTTTGTCATACAGAAATTCCTTGATTGTGTAGTAACACTTGTCCAGTAGAAGTTTTGTTAACTGCTTTTTAAACATTTTTATAGGTAATTCCTTTAAGTTTCTTGGCAAAGTGTTATATATTATGGGACCCATGTGTAAAATACTCTTTTTTAATAAAGCAGTTTTATGACCACCGGTAAATAGTTGATTTTTATATTGGGCCCTTATTACTCTTAAGTGTTGCCTTATATCACTCATTGGCGTAAATAAATGTAGATTCGTTCTAACAAATATTGCAACCTCTAGTACATACAACGATGGGAAAGTCAGTATTTTGAGAGATTTGAAAACTGGTCGACAGCTTTCCGTCACCTTAAGACCAGTAATTGACCTAAGGCAACGCTTTTGAGCTCTAAATATGCGTTCCCTCTCGCTGCAATTTCCCCAAAATATGATACCAAATCTTAACAATGAGGCAACTAAACCATGATAGGCTATGAGCAAGGAATTTAAATTCATTTTTTTAGCTAAATTGTAAAGTACAAATGCAGTTTTACTTATCTTTTGGCATATGATATTAGCATGATATTCCCATGTCAATTTTTGGTCAATATTTATTCCTAAGAATTTTGTCACTAAGGTTGATTCTACAGTTTGACCATTATTTTAATATTATTATTTTTACAGTGGGGGGTAGTAAGTGATACTAGTGTGTTATAGTGAACCAGTTAAGTATATTTAGACTTTAAACTTTTGAATACCGTAACTAGAGACACAATAGAAAGACAATGAGAGATTGAATGCCGGCGTTCGCTTGGGGTTTCTCCTTTAATTAGTGACATATATACACATAGTTCGTATGTGACAATATCCTTACAAACATACATCTTATTACAACATACCCAGAAATTTTTCTGTCTGAATCTGAAACAAGAACCTCCCGAACCGGCCATGTCCAGTGAGGACTAAAGGCAGACGGAAAGCGAGGGCGCGTGGAGCCACTAAAGCTTTTTTTTTTTTTTTTAATTGATATAAACCAGTGCTTGACTGTGATCCCACCTGATGGTAAGCGGAGATGCAATCATTGGTGGTCAGGCGCACTAGTTTATTAAGAGCCTATTCACTCTAGCCTTGAAGACACCTATATTATAGTTGGACGGGAAGACCGCAGCAGGCAAATTGTTCCAGTCCTTCGATGTACGCGGTATAAACGACGAAGCGAAACGCTTAGTCCGGACCGTTGAAGTTTCAACAACGTAAGGGTGGATACTCGCCGTTCGTAGCTACTCTAGTCTTAAAAAACAAGACAAATAAAATTCAGTTCATAAAATTCTATTTATTTAATAATATTAACAATACAATAAAGCAATCTCTTGATTGCTTATTGGAACAGTTGGCGCAGTGATTGAGCGATTGGTTGCTGCGCTGCGTGGAACAAATATTTCTTCAACATACTGATAGTTGTTCCAGGTCTGGATGTGTTAGGGAAGTATGTAATTTTACGTGTTTGTGACTGCGCCCACGGTACAAGAATAATTTTTGTGTAAGCCAACGTTTTTTATTTTTATTCTTACAATAATAATATTGTAATTAAAAAATCTATTATTATAAAAATGGGATTGGGTGGGTCACGTCAGCCGCATGCACATTGAGCGCTGGACAAGAGTCTCAACAAAGTGGGTTCCTGAAGATACACCACGCTACCAAGGCCGACTTGTACACGCTAACAGACTCACAAGCGTAAGTTTGAAGTAGTATCAAGAAAAGGATATCTGAAAGCCCTTTGCCCAGCGATGGGAAAATATAGGCTGCATAAAAAAAACATAAAGTCGCTAGATTACTGTGTCATTTCATTTCATTAATTTGTATACCATAATATGATTAAGGATGTTACAATAGGCTTAAAGCTAAGGTACAGTTATGGACCCTGTAACCTGTAAGGGCACAGAAACATAGGTAAAAAATAAATAATTAAATCATTAAATCAAATCGAACGTTAAACTCAAAATAAAAAATGATATTCCAAAATAAAATAAAATTAATTGTAATCAGATTTAAATAATCAATTAATACATCAAAATTAAATTAAATTTCAAATTAAAACAATCAAATAAAATAACCAAAATCAAACATTCATTTCATATTGCCACGTTTAACCGCAAAAAAACGTATAAAGAGAGCTCAAATCATATCAAATAAGCATCACCTAAAATAATCTTCGACCAAAGTAACGAAGTATCCTTACTTAAGAATTTCTCACAACTTTGCACAATGTACTTAGAGACAATTTCTAGTCCATCACCTATTACGGTGGAGAAATTTTATGCACTAACCATGAATTAGTAGTAACTTTTTACTACATGGGCGCAAGTAGTGGTGGGCATATACCACCAAATAGTCTCAACAAAAGAACCACCTACCTGATTAAAAGGCAGAAGCCATCCACTTATGCCTAATAACATCTTGGCACGCATATCTTTACAACAAACCCAAAAGGTTATGTGGAATGTCCGTATATATTTTTATAGGGGCACCGTAAAAATATATAGCTTGGTTTTTTGCATGTCCCTTGTTTGCAATACTTATGGTAATGGTATTCATCCTAACATATATGGACAAACCTGTCTCAATTGCAAAACTTGTACACAAAAAATAAAAATTATAACTGTTACATAAAAAAAAAAAACTGAAAATATATTGTGTATCAATTTGGCCTGACGTGTTTACATTCATTTAAATAAAAAGGTAAAATGGTTTTATCCATTGGCTTCAAGTAACACTTTTAGAAGTTGCTTAGGCTACTTTAACTGCGATGGTTTTAAAGTCACTATATCCACACACGGTAAATGGATTTTCAGGGTTCCGTACCTCATTCGGTAAAAATGGAACCCATAAAGGATCACGTTGTTGTCCGTCTATCCATCTGATAATAATACTAATTAATTTGTTTCGGAAACCAGTCCATATGCATAGATTATAAAATTGAAATTATAGTATTAAATTAACAAATAATACACATTAGAAAAAACAAAATTACAATAAACAAATAACAAATGTCATTACTAAAGACACAATAAATAACAATTAGTCAATTCACAAATACAAAAAAAAAAAATTAAATAAAATATAATAAAATAGAGTATACACAACATGTACAACAATACATCCATATATTTATTTACATTAGACCTATATACATATTTCTAACATCTCATCAACGGTAGGTCAATTGATTGAGTTCAGTCAGTGCCCTGGTCTAGTTCTCGTCAAGCGCAGCACATATGTTTACAACAAACCTGATATATTTGACTACTACAATAAGCCCTATAATTTATTTTACTAATATGAGCAAAAACGCTGAAAATAGAATTTTATGCATTTGCATATATGCAAATGTTTAGTTAAACGCATAAAATGCTAACGCTCTTGAGAAAACTCAAGGCATCTTTCCTGACTCGACTGACCTGAAGATCTCTTGGGCGGAGTGGGAGATAGTGTCATCGGCCGTTTATGTCGAAAAAAACATGTATTTCGACACTCCCAAGGGAATCAAAATTCAAAGGGTACTTCCTCCCTTCCTAGAATCCTGAAATTAAGCATAAAATAAGGTCTCATAGCACTAGTATAAGAAAAAATCGGAAAATCTTAAATTTGTAGTTACGTCAAAAAAAAAATGTTTGCGACCAGGAAAAATTTTCATAATTCAAATCGGGAATTGAACTGTTTTCATAGGTGAGGATGTACAAAACCCTCAGGGAGCGAGTCCGACTTACACTAATCCTTTTTTTTTAAATTCTTAATGCGATGAATCAAAATTTTATGCGGAAAAAGGAAAAAAAAACCAAAAATTCGAAGAAATGTGACGTACACTGACCTGCTAGGGGCCGTTATAGTTCGTTGAGTCCCAGTGGGACCATTATAAGACTGTTTGATTGACTATGTTATATTATAAATACATTTATCATCTTTCTGCCCTTATTCCATCTTTTTAGGGTTCCGTACCTAAAATGGAAAAAACGGAGCCCTTATTAGATCATTTTGTGGTCCATACTTCTGTCTGTCTGTCAAGATCCTTTATCCAGAAACGCGTGAAGGTATCGTGTTGAAATTAAAATGGTAATACCCAAATCTACAGTCTTTTGAAGCGCTAAAGAGCGGAGGATGGTTTCCGCTTTTCCTTTTGAGATACGAAACCCTAAAAAATATAGGTACCACCTAAACACACTTTTCAACCATTATTATTAGGGTCCATATAAGGCAAGCAACAGCGACTCCCTACGTCCCAAGACTTCTGTAATAACATTAACAACTTAGAAAACTACACACGCCTAAACTGCCGCCCAGACTTGACCCTAAACCAAAGTCATTTGAAAGCAAACTAATCCAAAACTCACTATGAAATTACATAGGAAAATATGGGCTATTAAATACAGGCCCAAGTTAAAACAACAACGGGTGAATTTAATAAGCCAAGCTAGTCGCCATCTGTTCGGGTTACGTTAAATTCATAAAACGGTAAAGGGTTGGTACGTCATTTATATAAAGGTTTATATATAAGTTTTGTTATGTAAGTTCATCAGTTTGTTTCTCGTAATAATTGAGAATTGTATTTTTGTTAATGAGATAGGAACATAGACAGGCCTGTTGGTCTAGTAGTTAGTGGCCCTGACTGCTATGACAGAGGTCGTGGGTTCGATTCCCACCCAGGACAAATGTTTGTGTGATGAGTACGATCATTTGTTCTGTGCCTGGGAGTAATTAGTCTATATATGTATGTATTTAGAAACATATAAGTATATTTATCAGTTGTCTACAACCCATAACACTAGCTCTGCTTAGCTTAGGACTAGATAGCGTTGTGTGATAGTTGTGGAATATTATTATTATTATCTAGGTAAACATGCAGTTTTTCTTAGGTCTGGGCTACTTTTTAAGCTACATTAACGGGCCAAGCCAAGTCAATGTTGCATGTTGTGAGTAAATTTAAGGTAAAGAATGAGTGTTATGTGGATAAATTTCATTTTCTTCGATCTGCATGAATTTCCTTACTATTCTGCAGGTGTTTAAAATTGCACCCTTTTTTTGGAGGGTAATGTTGTAATAAAAGTTGAGTCTTTCATCAGATCTATTACTTTGAGGCTGTGGTTGACATGATGCGGTATGAAAACCTACCTAATTATTATTATTATAGAGTAGTGGTGGCCGAGTGGTAACAGCCCCGGCTTACGAGTTGTAGGACGCGGGTTCAAACCCAGCCAGGTGCATTACTTTGTCTAATTTATTTCATCACCACTGCTCTCAAAACGGTGAAGGAAAACATCGTGAGGAAACCGGCATGTCCTTGAACCAAAAATTTGAAGACATGTGACATCCAACAAACCGCCGTCAAAATACCGTGTTGTTTGAGTAACTCTTGTGATGCCATTGATTTCCTCTTTTTGGCTTTTAGAGCTGTATGAAACTATTGATTACTAAAAGTACTTGGTATAAACAAACAAAGAACATATTTTGAGACCTGTTCAGATAAACCCCACAAATATTTGAGGAGCTTAGTTTTTATGGGAGGAAAACTTCATGTATTTATTTCTTTTTTTATTAGATTCCAATAAAATTTAAGAAATAACATTGATGGTCTATTGGTCTCTGGGTTATAATTACGAATAGGCAACGCCTGTATAACGGTCACTGCATAGTTACATCGATAGGAGTCCGAAATGATCCCCGCTGTTTCCCAAATGTATAATAATGAGGGTTTCGGCTCCAAAAAATGGACGTGATCTCGAAGATATTACGCTTTTTATAGGCAAAGGTTTAAAGCTACCGCAGACAGATTCCATGGGACAATGCGACATTCTTACTTTATTTTTTATGGTGGGAAGTCATTCCATGACTCCAGGTTTTTAGTGGTTTTTCCGAAAATCAACCCATGACCTTAGTAGCCTTGGCCCTGCTGGGCTCTTAAGGTTTCACTGACATCACTTTATGGCGTAGGTGGAAAACTACGCGCTGTCGATGACTTGGGCTTGATCCGGGCGGTTACGAAGAGGCCAGGCGGCGAGCTACCCATTGCTCATCATCCGCAAGTCCACGCCTACAGTGGTTGGAAATCGGGGTCGGGATCCCAGAGGATAGGGCGCGAGAATGTCCGTTCTCTCATGCGTGCAGTCGCCTCCTTCGTTAGCATTACTGCTTCGCAGAATGCGACATTCTTACTAAGATCATTTTTGATGGAAGTTATGCTACTATAAAATAATTTTGTGAATATTTATTATACAGGATGTTTGAAAAAAAATCCATACGGCATGAGAAGTGTTTAGGGGTCTGAAAGGATAGCAAATGACTCCTCCCGTCGACCATTTTAATTTGGCACAAGATGCACCTAACACCCTGTATACTTTATTGTAAACCTCATAATGTGGACAGAATAAACATTTACAGAAACTAAGTGTACAATGGACGGTCTTATCGCACAGGGCAATCTCTTACAGACAGCCTTAGGTTGGACTGAACGAAAGTAGATAGATTTAAGGCGTACAAATATCATTAAAAAATAAAATTATTGATCGTGACATCGGTGTCGAATTCATTCTATAGTAAAAAAATATATTAAGTACTTCTCCCTATAATCGCATTTCCTTGAACCAAATCAATAAACCAGACCTACAAGATCAGATGTGCACACAAAGATAAGAATCTTAAGAAGATTTTCCACCAAAGAAATCAAAATTAATCGTCTGTCAAAACCTTTGAATTTACCGACAGCATTTCGAACATGAAAGAGCAAGATTTTTCGATGTTTAAAATTATGAATTCTTCCAATCTCAGCTTAATATCTTGAGGAAAGCGAATCGAATGAAGACTGAATGACTGAACGAGTGAACACGAAAGATCGCGAGCGTTGTAGAAACAATCGGTAGATGTAAGAGGAAATCGAATTTCCTCGAAGAAATTGACGAGTATAGCTCAATGACACCGACGCCATTTTCCTTCGTTCAGAACCTCCATTTTATAATGATTTATTATAAAACGCTGTCGTGTTGAAGTTTATTTTAAAATTGAGACACAACTGTTACAATAACTAAACGAGTTGCAATGCATTGTATTATAGTACTAGCTATTCCCCGTGTCTTTGCGTACTTCTCCGCGCCTGTAGCTTGTAGCTTGATGACATATAGCCTCGATAAATACTAAAATATTTTTTCAATTCATATTGTCCGCAGACATTGGCCTCCCTAAGTTTCGCCACAATAAACGGTCCTGTGCGTCTCGCATCCATCGGATTCCTGCAAAGCTTACCAGGTCATCGGGTTACCTTGTAGGAGGCCTTCCAACGCTGCATTGGAACTTTTCGGCCCCAACGGCCATTTGTTCTATGAGCAATACACTTGTTTGGCGATTCTTCGTGCTATGTCGGTTCTCCTGCGAATATCTTCAGTCCTGATTCGATCACGCAAGGAAACTCCAAGCATAGCCCTTTCCATTGCCCTTTGGGCGACATTGCCTTTGGGTCACAGACCCTTTGGGTCACATCAGACAAGTCTTCTGATGAGGCCCGTTGTGAACGACTATGATTCGGAGCCATATGGCATTACTGACAACACGCACTGGTCATAAACCTTTGTCTTGGGATACTGTGGTATGTTGATGTTGCCGAACTCTGCCCAGCTGAGTCAGATTCGATGGTTGACGTCCTTCTTGAAATTAGATCTACCAAACTGGACTGTCTGTCCGAGGTAAACGTCCACAACTTCGTGTGTAGAGTCTTTGTACTTGAAAGGAGTGGGTGCTACATGCTGGATGTTTATCTATTTAGTTTTTTTATTTCATTGTGGTTTTGTGTATTCTTTATTCATTTTCTGTGTTGCTTCGAATAAATGTGGTATCAATCTATCATATCAGAAGTTTATATAAATCCATACAGTATAACGTTGGCTTAAAGTGAATACCTCGTAACTGTGAAATACACAACTTTTCAGTAGGCACAAAAAAACAATATTATATCATGTAATTATAATGGGCTTCTACATGTTTTATTCAAATATTTATAACTATTGATTTATTTCAAACGCTTGTTTCTCTTGTTTTTCGTTTTGACGCGCCATTGCGAAGTTATCACACAAGAATTACCTAAAATTGCATACCCAAGGTTTTCACTCTAAGCCATCGATAAGTAGGTTTTGCTCAACCATGACCTCATTGTATCTTGTATGTGTGTCAAGAAATTAGGAAGCTTTGGAGCACATTGCACTCAAGTAGCTGCGCGAACGTGAGCCAATATTTGTCTCTTATAACGTTCACCCTTGAACAGGCAATTCAAAGCGTATTTCGGTCAAGATGGTAAGTAAGATTTTCAGCATGTCATGGATGTTTTCTGAACCAAACATGTACATGTATAGTATTTGTAATTTTTTTTTTTAAGGTGGGAAATCATTGGAATAATGACTTCTCCCGCTCTAGGGCAGGGCGAGAGGATGTGTCAGACTTTTATTGACTATAAGCATGGAAAACTATGCGCCGTCAACGACTCTTGCTTGGTTTGGAAGCTTATCGGAGTGCTTGACGGCGAGCTACCCATTTCTCGTCGTCCGCAAGTCGCCAACCGTACTGTTCCGTTTCAAGAAACATATCAGTAGCACGATCATAGCGTAATTCACCTATAGTATTCCCATTGCTTGGATATAGGCCTTTTTTCTGAGTGAGGGAGTGGGCCATAATCCACAATGTGGTCCATAAACCACATCGTGGGCCATAATCCATAATTTGGGCCATAATTCACATCCACAATGTGTGATTTGGTGGATGAACTGACTTCAAATTTTTCTTTCTAGTAAATGCTAGTTTTCACACGATGTTTACTTTAACCGTTTTGTCTCGTGATATGTACCGGTACCCATTTTGATGGAAGATGCTGAAATAAATGGAAAAATGTAATGTTTCTGTTTGCAGAACCACATAAAATATAAATAAACGAATTGTAATTTCGTTATCAAACGGCCGGAAATGGAAAAATACCACGTACAAAAAACGATCGCTTACATAAAGTAAATTATATACTTTTGTCAGTTGTTTGAACATCGCGCGTGCTTCTTTGTTTGTACCAGTAAAAATACATATGGTAAAGAATAAATAACCAGATTTTTAGATCTACGAAGACGCTCCACGCTCTTTCACCTTTTTTTTTTAATTGATATATACCAGTGCTTGACTGCGATCCCACCTGATGGTAAGCGGAGATGCAATCATTGATGGTTAGGCGCACTAGTTTATTAAGAGCCTCACCTACAGTGAGACACGACGTGTAAGTCATGTCATGCGTGTGTGTAAGGACTATTGGTTTCAAATCCCACAGTGGTTGATCGGCAAGAAGACTCGCCACCTCGCAGAAAACCGTGTGTTATTCCCGCAACTTCCGGATGGCAATGAAATTTTGGAACAAATTCAGCCGGTGAGCCAGCCACACTGGAGCCCCATAAAGGATCATTGACGCCTCAGATTGCAGGAACCGCTTATGCACAGTGAGATGTGAGTCCCTCCTATCGTTCGAGGGTCATGAAAACACATGCCCTTGGATTTGTGCAGAACTAGTTGGAGTCCTAACTCCACAACTATACACAACGCCGTCTAGTCCCAAGCTAAACAGAGCTTATGTTATGAGTACTAGACAACTGATAAACATATTTATATATTTCTAAATACATACATATTATGGATAATTACTCACAGACACAGAACAAATGATCGTGCTTATTATAAAAACATTTGTCCTGGGTGGGAATCGAACCCACGACCTCCGGCATAACAGTCAGGGCCACTAACCACTAGAACAACAGGGCAGTCAAACTGCCGGATCCTCTCAGCAACTATCGCAACCCTGTGTGTCCCTTATTCGACCGTTACCTAGTGCGACTTCCCTTCGTCTAGACTAGCGTGTCGTCAGCGTAACAAACCACGCTGACGCGGCTAAGAAGGTTGCTCGAAGCACTTAGTCGTAACCGATATGCCACAGGAGGGATTAGTAATAGACTTACTCCAGGTTAGTCAGCCTTATTATGTTCCCACTGTTGGGGCTCAGGCCTCCTCTCTAGGAGAGGAAACGGGCCGTAATCCACCACGCAGCCCCGGTGCGGGTTGGTGGATGTCACATATCTTCGAATTTTTGTTTCTAAGACATGCCGGTTTCCTTACGATGTTTTCCTTCACCGTTTTGAGAGCAGTGGTAATGAAATAAATTACACAAAGTAATGCGCCTGGCTGGGTTTGAACCCGCGACCTACAACTCGTAAGTCGGGGCGGTTACGTTACATGTGACAAAATGGTTAAGTGTTTGAGTATCATACCCTCAGCCTAACCCCATTTGGAATACAGCACACACCTCACAACACATGTGTATTGTCAACATATGACACAGTTGATCACAGACCTTGCCGCTTACCATCTGAGCCTATGAACCTAGCTAAACGTGAAAATGGCGAAATAGAAAATGGTGTTAGACTTCTTAAACCGTCGACTTTCACACTAAAACCTTTTGCTTTTTCACTTCGACTTTTAAACAGTCTTCGACTTAATCAGTTTCCTGTGCTCAGCTCTGTTCAAACTATCCCAAAACACACATTTTTGACCTCCATAGTGTAGGAGGCAAACAAACTCGAAACGCCTGTTGAAGAGGTGAAGATCGATCGATTTGTGCTCGAGAACAGTTTTTCGATAAAGTGTTGCATTTTTATGTGAGAGAGAGCTTTCTAGTTGTGTGTCAACGTTTGTCGATGTTCGGAAAAGCATTTCCGTGTTTTTTTTTTAGCTTTTAACTTGCTGATGATTTTTTTTTATGTCGATGCTTTTTTGTTTTATTTTGGCGGTGGGGAGCAACGCCATATTGATTTCTGAGAGATTCGTCAGGCATCTTAGGGAGTTCCCTACAAAAAAAAAATTGGAA
Organism: Mythimna vitellina; assembly: GCA_949316375.1. Taxonomy (NCBI): domain Eukaryota; kingdom Metazoa; phylum Arthropoda; class Insecta; order Lepidoptera; family Noctuidae; genus Mythimna; species Mythimna vitellina. Next base: position 4,772,521 of record OX438703.1, on the reverse strand, counting down.
AAATACACCTTTTACCAGTTGGTAACAGGTGTATTTTTCCAAATAATTCCTAATTGGCGAATGTGATTTATTGTTATAAGCAGTAGTAGTAGTAGGGATGGTAATGATGGTTAAACTGACAGACTACAGCTGAATTGATAAAGTAAAAATCACCACTTGTCCATCACCACCCGTCAGTTCGATATTTATCTCACTCACCAACGAATAAATTGTATAATCGAACAATAGTAGAGTAGATTAGTAGGCTGCTGCACTGCATATCGCAGGTTCGATTTTAGAAAGTATATATATAACTATTCGAAAGTAAGATCTCGTAGCACAAGTATAGGAAAAATCTGAAAACTGTAAATTAGTAGTTACGTCACAATTTTATTTATTTTTTTGTAATTCGAAAATACCTTCGTAACTCAATTCGAAAATTGAACTGTTTTCATAGATATGTTTGTACGGAACCTTCAGTGCGCGAGTAATACTCGCACTATATATATGTATATATATTGATAGACATTTACAGGCACTATTGAATTGTCAAATGGTTGGTCAATCACAAAAAAAAGCTAAATTGCACGTTTCAAAGTGTAGATCTCTATGGAGAAGAACGTGCAAAAAACTTCATAGACACTCTTTTAAAATCATATTATGAGTTACATAATTCTTAGTTATATATTTCTTGTCACTTCTATTATGTGAGCATAATGTAGATAAATAATGAAAAAAAATATTATTAAAAAATAGAAATTGAAATAAGTCACTGGCATGGCGCATAATAATGGTATGGCTTATCGATAACTGTTCCAGGTGACGAACTCACATTACATAAGTTATTCCTAATGTGGAGGCACTTTAAAAAAAAACCTTTTTGACCTACGAAGGTAGCCTTACCTTACCTTTTTCACTTGCCTATTGTCAACATCGGGCATGTTTTAAAAGCTTGTTACTTCATCTAACGCAATCCAACGCGATGATTGACGAAAAGGCAACGCGAAAAAAGAGAGATAACGCATGAAAACTGTTAGCATTCGGTAATTCCGTGATTTACTTGAATATTTTACAAAACATGTTCCAGGAGATACGTGTTTTTTTAAGCCATTAAAAGTTTTTGAAAAGAAATGGTAGTCATTTAGAATCTTGATTAAATTTGCAAGGCTTTTACTGTTATACTTTTTTTATTTTTGAGTAAAATATGAAGTGTCAAAGTTCATGCAAAATAGCAAATTTTCAGAGGTATTTACTGGATTAGTTTTACACAAATTTATAAATTGATTTCAATAGAAGCCTAGATAATAACCACAAGATACTGTGTTTCCAAAATATCTAATGAAAAATATGTAATAACGTCATAATCACGTAAGAGCAGTTGTATGACAAACAGTGAAAAAGTATGTCGAGTTGCATCCCCTTAACAACATGCCAACCGTAACCATAATACATTCAATATAATTGTCCTCATGAAAATTTCCTATTCCACTAACATTCAAATGCTAACACAGTACGAACACTCTGAAAATGACAATAATTTGAACAGTTACATTTTACTAACGGTTGCTCGTCGAATTTAGGAACGCCTAATTACGAGTCGTAGGCAAGATGCATGCATTTAAATCGGTTGCATTTACCCCAGCTTCCCCTCCAAGGCATATTATTGGGTAAAAGGGGAGCCATGTTGGAATTTTATGACTTTAGATGAGATAGGGCCGGGGATGATTTTGGTAATCAAAATGTTATGAGGTAATTTGTACTAAGTAGAGAATTTAAATGTATTATATTTATTTTGTTTTGTTCGGTTATTACTTTTTGTGGTCATATGCAAAGAGCAACTGAAGACAGGTGGGATTTAAGTTAATAAAAAATGGAATTTCTCTCTCGATCTACCCAGAGCGAGATCAGTTATTACCTGGATGGTATTAAAGGATATTACATGTAAGATATAAAGGAATTATTTTACGAGATTGTTCGAAATAATTACCATAGCTCTGAATGAATAAGGCAACTGAAACTCTAACACATCTATTCGCTCTACCCAGAGCGGTAGAAGTTATTTGTCGATTTTCTACTCTCAAAAAAAGGCATTAATTGCAAAATATACGTAGGTACAGAGTATCATAAGTAAAGGTCGACCTCTGATCGATCATACGATCAAATTATTTTATCATTGACTGGCCTGTTGGTCTACTGCTTAGTGGCCCTAATTGCTGTGCCGGAGATCGTGGGTTCGATTTCCACTCAGGACAAATATTTGTGTGATGAGCATGATCATTCGTTCTGTGTCTGGGTGTAATTTATCTATGTATGATGTATTTAGAAATATATAAGTATGTTTGTCAGTTGTTGAGTATTAGACACCTGACAAACATACTCATACTCGTACTCAGCACAAGCTTTACTTAGTTTGGGACTAGATGGCGTTGTCTGAAAGTTGTGGAAAATTATTTTTTATTTCACATTGATTTTGTTTTATGTGGGACACTCAGGAAGTTTTGAGAAACTAAAAAACTAACTTCTATGGATAAAATATTTTTATTAAATCTTTTCAAAGAACTCTCCACCAGCCTTTAAACAAAGTTTCATGCGTCTGAACCAATTTTCGAAAGATTTTTTCCAGTCCGTCGCAGACACCTCTTCTACGGCCTTCTCGAACGCTGCTAGCGCGTCTTCCAGCGATGAAAACTGTATCCCTTTCAGCAGATTTTTTATTTTAGGGAATAAAAAGAAGACACTCGGTACCAGATCAGGACTGTAAGGAGGGTGCCCCAAGACTCTGACCAGTGTGGTGTCCAGGAAGTCCCTCGTTTCGAGAGCTGAGTGGGCGGGAGCGTTGTCATGGTGAAGCAGTACCCCGCGGAGTCCAGTGTTCGCTTGTTGCTCATTGCAGACAAAACTTCTGGTTGGCATTTTGTGGTATACCACTTAGCGTTGATGCTGTTTTGGTCCCATAATGGAATTGAAATGAGATATCCCGTCAAGAAAAAAACTAGCGATCAAAACTTTCCCTGCGCTTCTCGATCGCTTCACTTTCGTAGGCGTTGGTTCGTTTTAAAACAGCCGAACTGTCAACTGACGCTTTGTTTCTGGATCGTGTTGATAGATCCAGGTTTCGTCACCTGTCACAATGTCGTAACCGCGCCGAGACGAGCCTGCTTCAAATTTTTGAATAATATTACGGTACCACTCCACAGAGGCCTGCTTCTGAGTTTCGGTGAGATTGTGCGGCACCCAGCGGCAAACTATCCACCTTACGTGAAAGTGCTCCTGTGAATCTTATGAACGCTTCCTGAATCAATCTGCAGTGTATGCTGAATCTCTTCGTATGTAATTTGCCTGTTTTCTAGAATATTTTTTTTTACTGCCAGCACACTTTCTTCTGTGACAGCCGTCGTAGTTCGACCACACCTTTGTTCATCCCCCAAAGTAAGGCGACCGCGTTTGAACTCGTTATACCAGCGATAGATGGTTGCCTTTGAAGGTCTTTCATCCATAAAAGCAATTTGAAGTCGATCAAATGACTCATCAGGTTTAAAGCCGCATTTAAAATCATAGAAAATAATCGCACGGAAATATTCTCAATGCAGATCCATGTTTAAATGAGACACGATAATTTGATTTATCTTTCGAAAAAATGTAGAGGGAAAATTGAAAATTCGAACAATGACATTTTTACTTTTAAATAACCAAATTTTCAAAATAATTACAAGTGGCCAGTGCCTTATACATAAAAACTTTTTCTCGCTAAACTTTCTGAGTGGCCTGGAAATTTCTATCAACGAATAATGCATCACTGCTTAACATCAGGTGGGACTGCAGGCAAGCGCTGGTTTATATCAATAAAAAAAACCAAAAAGCAAACCATAATAGTATAAAGTAAATACAGCTTATTATTAGTAAATAAGACTTGGGACTATTGGTCAGGAAATAAAAGACGTAACGTAACACAAACTTCACTTTTATTACTATGACACAGTTACAGTCTTACAGTATAACACAGTACAAATTAGATTTCCTACTTCACCCAGTGCTACACAACGAATGCCCCTTATGGCTGCTAAGTGTAGGTAACCTCCTACGTCATAGTCCCCACTATGAGGTAGCGTTAGTCAATTAAGTCTCTAATAAAGAAGACATTGATTAAATGCTTTGACAAAAAAATAAATTACGAATAAATTTATATTACACGATTTTTACATACAAATTAATTAAATGGCCTGTTGGTCTAGTGGTAAGTGACACTAACTGCTATGCCGGAGGTCGTGAGTTCGATTACCACCCAGGACAAATTTTTGTGTGATGAGCACAATCATTTATTCTGTGTCTGGGTATAATTTATCTATAATAGGTATGTATTTAAAAATATATAAGTATGTTTATCAGTTGTCTAGTATTCATAACACAAGCTCTGCTTAGCTTGGGACTAGACGACGTTGTGTGATAGTTGCGTGAAAAAAAAAAAAACAAGTCTTTAAAAACATTTCAAAGATAAGTTCATAAGTGCATGACTCGTTGGCAATACGTCATTTGACATTTCGCTAAAAAATTACAAATAAATTCATATTATGCGATAAGTACACACAAATTGATTATTAAATTTTTAAAAGTATTTCAAAGAAGTAAACTCATCAATTCATGACTTGTGATCTAACCACTTTGAGTGGTATTGTAGTATTTAGTCAATACAATACTTCTTAAATACTATATGACCTAACAGGACTATGCTAGCAACACTTCACATTGTACTGTAATATCATCGTGCTGTTTCGTGGCACTACCTGTCTGCGGAAGCGACGGAATACGCCCTGCAGCCTCAAATCTTTCTTCCACATTAGGGGCAGAAAAGTGTTCGGAATTCGTACCACAAACGCCTTGAAATTGACGTTACAACGCGACTTCAGCAGTTACTGCGTTGTTCTTTAGACTACAGGACCATGGTAACTCTTCGTCAATCATTCTTATAGCCCTTGACCTTCACCCTTAACCTTGACCTAAAATTTCTAACACACTCAATTTCCAACTCAATTTAATTTTTCATACAAAATTCGTCTCTTTCTGTTGACCCTACTTCAGGGACGATGCAACAACAGAAACCGTGTGTAGGTAAATACGAAACTCAAATATTTATAGAACTTAGGTGTGAGCCCGTATTTATGTATGGAAAAGGAAAATTCGGATAGATCCACGTGTTAGAATATGGAATATTTGTATATGACACCACGAACTTTGTGTGGCTGAGCTCAATCTTATGAATAAAATAATGGTAAAACTGACAGTGAAATAGACACTGTATACCCTATGTCATGTTAAATATTCGAAGTAAAGGTAGCTTACAATTGATTGACATACAGCGATAAAAAGGATAAGTTATGTTTTTACGGATAAATACTTAATTCTTTTAGAACTCAGGACAAGGTAACTCGATTATTATATAATTATATGAAAAGAGAAACTGACTGACTGATATATCAACGCACAGCCGAAACTACCGGGACTAGGAGCATACATTTTTGCACAATATTTCCTTATATATTTGACTAAGAGAGGATTTTTGAAAATTCATATCCTAAAAAGATGAAACGGTGTCCTAAGTTTGTATGGAAAAACCTACGTTCTCGCGGGCGAAGCCGCTGACAGAAGCTAGTTATTTATATGTTGGCTGAGGATACTGATCATCATTGAAGCTCTGCCCAGGGACTCTGTTTTGCGGGCGATGGCTGGGTATCGAGCAATAAACAAACTATTCCAGATCACACAACTGATTTATTATGATGCAAGCTTTAAGTATTCACTTAACACGAACGAGCCGTGAAACAGTCCCCGAGACTCGATGTTTTTTGCACGGCTGCCGACAGAGGAACACCGCACGTCTGCGGTTGGCACTTTTATCTGCTCGGTTTGTGCAAACGTCAGTGCGGATTCTGTCAAAGTGACATGTGTCACTTTTCACTTAGCTCGCTCATTCGTTTTCAAGCTTTCGTACTATTGACTTCGCCGACATATATAATATACTCTTTATTGTACACCACATAAATAAAAAAAAACAGGACAAAAATTATTAAAAATAAGTGTACAATGGGCGGTCTCATCGCATGGGGCAATTTCTTACAGACAACCTTTGGATGGACTGAAAGAAAGGAGAATAAGGAGATTGATTTAGGGTTGTCAGTGTACAACATCAGAAATAATACTAACAAGGCATAATAACACATATACATTCAGTCAAAAAAGTATCGGGAATGGATGATTTGTTTATGGTTCCAAATTCAAATTTTTGTTTTTTTTGTAGTTGTTAGATTGGCACAACTGTTTTCCATTTTGGCGCGGAGTTTGAATTGCATCTGTTATTTATATTAAATACAGTGCTGGTTTTAGTAATATCATATATAGTGTGTAGTGCGAATTTCATAATGGACATAAATATCGAACAAAGAGTTTGTCTTAAATTTTGCATCGCCAATGGAATTTCGTGTTCGGAGTCACTGAAAATGTTACAGAAGGCTTACGGTGAATCGACTTTATCAAAAACTCGTGCTTATGAGTGGTTCAAGGCGTTCAAAAGCGGTCGAGATGTGATGGAAGATTTGCCTCGCTCTGGTAGGCCGTCAACGTCTGCAACTGAAGTTAACATCGCAAAAGTGAAGAAAATAGTGACTGAAAATCCCCATTCAACTCTGAGAGAGATAGCCGCCGAACTTTCTGTATCTCACGAGTCGATCCGTACCATTTTAACTAATCATTTGGGTATGAAACATGTTGCTGCTCGGCTAGTCCCAAAAGATCTGAATTTTCTCCAAAAACTCAATCGCATGAAAGTCGCTGAGGACATGCTAGAACGAGTCAGTTCGGACCCAACATTCATGAAACGCATTGTTACTGGTGACGAGACGTGGGTTTACGAGTTTGACATGCAAACTAGTCAACAAGCTTCGGAGTGGCGCCTTCCAACTGAACCGAAACCGAAAAAACCACGCCAAAGTCGATCAAAAGTCAAAGTCATGTTGACTGTTTTCTTTGACTATCGCGGTGTTGTGTACTCTGAATTCTTACCGGAAGGTCTAACGGTAAATAAAGAATATTATTTGAGCGTTATGCGGCATTTAAGAAAGCGAATTCGACGAAAAAGGCCAGATTTGTGGACCGAAAATTCTTGGATTTTGCACCACGACAATGCGCCTTCGCACAAGGCTATCATTGTGAACGAATTTTTGACCAAACACTCAACAAATACCATCCAGCAACCACCATATTCACCAGATATGGCTCCTGCTGACTTTTTTCTTTTTCTTAAACTCAAATTATCACTTCGTAGCACCCGTTTTCAATCGACAGAAGACATAAAGGAGAATTCGCGGCGAGAACTGAACTCAATTCCGGAAGCAGCGTTTAAAAAATGTTTTGATGAATGGATTATTCGTTGGCGCAAGTGTATCGTTTCTAAAGGAGCATACTTTGAAGGTGATAAAATAAATTTGGATGAATAACAGACATTTTGTGTATTATTGATCTTTTCCCGGTACTTTCTTGACAGAGTAGTACATACACACAATAGAAAAAAAAAAACCAATAAATATCAAATTTAATTAATTATGTATTTTTATTTATTAATTTTTGATTATGTTGTTGGCAAGTTAGACTAGCTGTTAGGTCTTATATCGATCTACCGTCAAATATATATAAATGACAAGAGGAACCAAGGTTCCACTTGTCATTATTTTCTGTCTTTTCGTCTTCGAATTTTTGGTTCTTGGACATGCCGGTTTTCTCACGATGTTTTCCTTCACCGTTTTGAGAGCAGTGGTGATAAAATAAATTACACAAAGTAATACACCTGGCTGGGTATGAACCCGCGAGCTACAACTCGTCATGGTCCTCACCCTCATGATATAGTTTAGTAAGGGTTTGTTGAGAAAGAACGAAAAAAAACTAACTAGATTATAAAAACATTTCTTTGTTATATTTTTGACCCCACATTAGAAATTACTCTTGTGTCAGCCATCGGTACGCTCACAAAGTCGAACCAGTAACACGGTACGCAACGCGGCAGTCAATCACTCAACTACTAAGCTGACCATGTTGTCAATAAGGTAAAAGTAAGGAGATTTAACCGTCATAGTAACCATATCTAGTATCGCTCGTCTTATTAGGACCAATCCCGAGTCGTCAAAGTGATGTCAACAAACCGTAGGGGCCCAGCAGGGCCATGGGGAAAATGGAGTTATGAAAAGGATTCTCGTGGTCCTAGAAAGTAAAAGATACCTGAAGGAACCTAGGTGTGGTTTTAGTTAGTCAAAGTCTGACGCACCACCCCGCGCTTATGGGTGGCTGAAGATCGCTCTGCGATTCCCGACACCCGGGGCGTCACCTGTCGAGGCAGTAGGGGCGTGAAGACGTACGTTCCCTCACTATAGCGGCTGCCTCTTCGCTAGTTTTACTACTTTGCAGAAGGATGCCGAATCCCATTCTCTCTCGCTCCATACCATGGCCAGAACGAGGGCCATTAGGAATATATGTGGGCTATTGGAGGTAACTAATTAATCACAAACAAATACGTTGTTGGGGACAATTATAGGTACATATTAGAATAACAGTTACACAGTACTTGCATTAGTTTATCTAACCATCGTTTAACTAAACAACGTGGTCAGTTAAAGCCGCAAACGATTGTTCAGTTCACCGTAACGTTAATCGTAATGTGGTACACTGAAATAAGGCTCTCCTGCTTCGTGTATACTCAATTTTACTGGGACCAGCTTTTAATTATGAGCGGTGGTAGCCGAGTAGTAACGACTCCGACTTACGAATTGTAGGTCACTGGTTCAAACCCAGCCAGGCGCATTACTTTCTGTATTTTATTTTATCACCACTGCTTTCAAAACGATGAAGGAAAACATCGCGAGGAAACCGCATGTTCTAGAACTAAAAATTCAAAGACATGTGACATTCACCAACCCGCACTGGGCCCGCGTGGTGGATTACGGCCTATTCCCTCTCCTAGAGGGGAGGCCTGAGTCCCAACAGTGGGAACATTATAAGGCTGAATATGCTATGCTATGCTTTTAATCTATAGCTAGTCGAAGACTGACACTCCATCTTGCCCCATTCATAGCGGAAGAACTTTTTTGATGAATTCTTTCCTCGAAAAAACCTACGTAAAGTGGTGCAATATGTGTATATGGTTTAAAATTCATTTTAACAATCACAGTATTTAAGATGCGTTTGATGTTATTGATTCTTTCGGTTTGAACAAAAAAAAAACAGTAGTTAATATACATGGCATATAGCATAGCAAAATGAGCCTTTTAATGTTTACTGCTGGGACTCAGGAGAGGGAAACTCTATAGGAAAGGGAATGAGCCGTAATCCAAAATGCAGGCCCGGTGCGAGTTGGTAGATGTCAAGATGTTTTCCTTCACCGTTTTGAGTGGTGATGAAATAAATCAGTAATACGCCTGACTAGATTTTAACCCGCGACCTGAAAATCGTAAGTCGGGGCAATTGGCACTTGGCCACTACTGATCCCGAATTTACATGGAACGACTTCAATCTTACTCCCACCACTTAGACCTATAAAACTAAATCTGATAAAAAAAGTTCTTCTTTTGATAATAAAATAATTTTGTGAGAAAATTAGCTTATGCCAGGGGCATCGCCCTTGTAAAAGTAGAAAATTATCTTAAGAAAAAATACTTACGGGATAAAACTATACTATGTACCATTCCAGAACATAAGGCCAATATATTTCTCCACTTACCATCAGGTGGGATCGCAGTCAAGCACTGGTATATATCAATTAAAAAAAAAAAAAAAAAAATAGTGCTAAATTTCATTCAAATTCATTCAGAAGTTTGATACTGAACGATTTACAAACATACACACACAGGCGCTAGGACCACGAGAAATTTTGAAAAGGAAACTCGTGGTCCTAGAACACAAAGGTCCTGTTCAAACATGAGCCGCACATTAGAATGTCCCAAGTGTCAATACACCTGCACTTTGGAGGATTTTATGAGTGCCACCAATGCTGCTATTAATGTAGCCACCTATTGGGCTCAAACAGTTTGACGAGTTTACCATAGAATCGAAAAGAAGAAGAAGAAAGACATAGGCGTGGTTTTAGTCAACAAAGGTTTGACACGGCCTCGCGCTCCACCCTAGAGAGAGACACACCATAAAATATACATAATAAAATAATAAATTTTTGCCTTTATAATAATGGTAGTTTTCACACTTACAATTTCAAATTAATCCACAACATTCCCTGCAAACATAAAATACTTTAACGCAGCAAATGCAATTGCTCCAATTTTTTCATCAGGCGTTCATATTTCAGCCAATTCCGTTTAAAGGCGTTTAAATGTCCCTCGATTGCTCAGAACAACGCCGTTCAATTATTTAATACGGATTAACAGGCCTCTGTACATTACAGAACGACCCATTAAGCTGCTGTGGTGTACAAAATTGGTGTACATTTGGCCACCACAATGTGGCAACTAAATCGCCAAAGACTTAATTTCGTTATGGTTAGGCAAACTGTAATTGGTCGGGTGTTTGTTACGCTTAATTTCGGCATTTGAATTTTTTATGTTATTCTGCGGATGTTGTAAATTTTGGCAATGCAATTATATACATGCTTATGAATGTTTAATTTTTATTTCCTGGTTAGATGAATTGTTAGTTAGGTTTTGATTGCGAAATTAATTTTACAGGCAAATGCATGTTACTAACAAATTAATGTTTCATGTTTACTAGTGCAAGAACTGGTATTTAACGTATTTTTTATCTATATATATTTAAAAATCAATGCCGCTTTTTGTTGTAATTTTATAACTAAAGAACGGGCTCACCTATCCAAACCAAATGTTTATGCTTTGTTCGGACTATTTAGTAGATGGTTTATGTGAAGTTTGCACAAAATCGGTCGAGCGGTTCTTCATTTATCACATTATTAGGCGGTACAAAGTTCGCCGAGTCAGCTAGTTATCTATATGACAAGCCGTATTTTGTAGTTTCGCTACTGCAGTCTTCAGAAGAAACATTTCGTTCATTGGTGATATAAGTAAAGTCTATAATAATGAAAAGATATTGTAGCTTATTTTTTGAAGTGGGAAGTCATCCAATGCCTTCCTGCTTCTTGTTTAATCCTGCTCCAGGGTGGAACAAGAGGGCATATCAGACTTTTGATAAAACCTATATCCTTCAGTTATGTTTTGCGTTCTAGGGCTACGATCACTCTATCAAACATTCCCTCTCAGAGAGATAGTATAGCTTAACTCTTGAATTCCCTGATAAAAACCATTAGAGAAGTTTGTGGCAAAAAAAATCAAGCAGCATTTACCGTGGCTGATTTGTGTACTGGCGTTTATCTTAGCAGACCTACCGAGATTTCTTAGTACTTCTAAAGCACGTTAAGCTGATGGTCCTGACTGTCATTTGTAGATCTTTAATAGACGTTACGGATAGTTAGGAGACAGGAGTCCTGACACCAGTCTTTTCTTTTTTAATATGATATAAACTAGTGCTTGATTGCGATCCCACTTGATGGTAAGCAGTGATGCAATCGTTGATGGCGGACTAGTTTAAGAGCCTATTTGCTGTAACCTTGAAGACACTCAAATTATAATCGAATGGGAAGACCTCAACAGGCAAATTGTTCCAGTTCTATGATTTATGCGGTGCAAACGACGAGGCGAAATGCTTAGTCCGGACCGTAGAAGAAGACCGTTGGAAGCTTACTCAAAAGGCTGGCGTGCCATATGCCCTTTCGAAAGCCTTCGAGACGTCTAAGGAAACGGCAATCGCTTCCCCAATCTTCTCGAGGGCCCCGCCCCACAAGTAGGTGGCATAAACTAGTAGGTCCCCAGTAGACCGATTGTGGCGAAACCCGTATTGTCGGCCCCTGAGGAGATCGTTACCTTTCAGTCTTACAGTAAAGGTATCGTCTACACCATTGATTCGCCTTGGCGCAAAAGACAGCACTGTACCACATCCGACTCACAGGAGCATAATGTAGCACTGTATCTAATTAAGCTACTGCATAGTAGCATCCGTCTGGCTTCCCTCTCCTAGAGAGGAGGCCTGAGTCCCAACAGTGAGAACATTGTAAGGCTGACTATGCTATGCTATGCTAGTAGCATTACAAGATGTATGGACGACGCATCAAAAACCATCAATTTTCGGTAAAATCATCCAATGACATCCTCGGCGGAGCAGGAAGGTGTGTCAGACTTTTATTGACTAAAAACCCACTTCTGTTCCTCCGTTACCTTTCATACCAGTGCCAAGTTTTCCTTTCAGAAGCAGACCCTTGGCCCCAGTAGGCTTCGATCTTGCTGGGCTCCTACGGTTTGCTGACATCTTCTTGAGGCGCACGTGGAACGATACGCACCGTCGACGACTTGGGCTCGGTCCGGACGGCTACCGGACGGTCGGACGGCGAGCTACCGAGACTGTAGCTGTACACTCAGTTCTGCACCTTTAAATGATATTCATCTCTCTTAACTCCAACTTGCAATGACTTTTTTGGCAGGCGCTTTTCCGAAAATCAATAAATAAATGCTATACCAAGGCTTTATATATACCTTTCCTTTAAGTAAAAGAGGAACTCGAAAGAAGTAAACATAACGTATTATCTATTACCGCCTTGTACTCGAATAAAAGCCTCTTACTTAAGTTCGTTACAATCTATTCAGCGGCAAAATACATGAAATATAAGAAAAAGTAGGCAAAGATACTTGTATAGACTTCACGTGTATTGTATCAATCCATTGCGAAATATTGAATTATTTATGGTCCCTACATTTTCTGAAGAAGTAAATATATTTATTGAGGTGTTTGTGAATTGAAGGACAAAAATGAAATTTAGAGGTCGATGTCAGGCTTGATATATAACTCGTGTAGAATTTAATACATTGTAGACTGCGCGACGCAAAAGAGAGCCTATATTTGTTTTTTATTATGGTGGGAAATAATCCAATGACTTCTCACACCTAGGGCGAAGCAGGAGGGCGTGTCAGACTTTTGAAAACCACGGCTATGTTCCTTCTTTTCCTTGCGCAAACGGCTGGACGGCGAGCTACCCATTGCTCGTGGTCGGCAAGCCCAAGCTTACGGTGACTGAAAATTGAGGTCGGGGTCCCGGTGGCTGGGGTGTGATATATATGGTTTATTAGTACTTATATCTATTCTCATATTCGTCTTCTCTCTCTCGTTAATTGCAACTACCACTATTTTTCTCTACATCACCCAAAGGTTGACATTGTTGAATGATGTATGTATCTTTTCTTTCTTTCTTAGTGGTGCTCTAGACGCCGAACATGTAAGCCGATTTTGATGATCCTAACGTCAATTTATTTACCTTATTCCTATATTATTACTAAAGATGATCATCACCAATATTTTAGCCGAAAGACGTCCACTGCTGGCCATAGACCTCCTCCAATTGTCACCACAATTACCGGTCTTATGCGTCTTGCATCCATCGGATTCCCGTGACACTCACCAAGTTTTCAGTCTACCTTCTAATGCTGCGTCTTCTGGTGCGCGGTTATCACTCCAGAACCTTTTGCCTCCATCGACCATCAGTTCTGCGAGCAAGGGGCCCTGCCTACTGCCACTTAAGTTTGATGATTCTTCATGTCCTGCTTTTCACAATTTCGTCATAATATATTAATTTCCTTATTATCCTCTTTAGAGTTTTATTGTCATCTCGAGACAAACGTCTATGACCAGTGCGTGTTACCAGTGACGACATCCGAATCTGTTGGTTGGTTTCTACTAAGTTGTTTCTTCACTGTATGTATCATTTTTTTCTGTGGGAAAATCATCCTTTGACATCCCCCGCTCTTGGGCGATGTGAGAGGGTGTGCCAAACTTTTACTGAATAAAAACCCACTCCTGTTTCTTTACTTTACAATGAGCTTCATCAAAAGGCTTAAAGTTACCCAAAGGGCAAAGAAGGAAAAGGAGTAGCTTTTTATTCAGTTAAAGTCTGACACTATCTCCAACTCCACCCAAGAGCGGAATTTGTCATAAGATGACAAATTCCGCTCTTGATAAGATTCTCTTCATAAGGTTTTCCCACCCAAAAAAATAAACAACTTTAAATTACGAATTTAATATTTTTATATTTTCTACAAAAATAGTCGCCCGAGGAAGTGCTTTCTTTTATAAAATGTTATGACATTTTCTTAAAAAATACAAATGCATTAAGACTAATGAACAAAATAAGACGACCTGAATATCACGCGAAAAAGATCCATTTAATCTTAACTTAACCCCGACAAATCTTAAGAGCATACAACCAGCTCCTAAGACATAAACTGCAGACGTTACAAAAACCATTTGCAAATAAAACAGCACAGCAGTCTAGCCTTAATGAATCCCTAATTAAAACTTAGCTGGATATTATTGTACTAGGTAATTTGCTGATGACTGGAGTGAAGCACAAGGCTAGGATTTTAGATGACTGTCGAAATGGAGTTTTTTTTTATAGGGTGGGAAAATCATCTTATGAGAAATCCCGCTCTTGGGGGGAGCGAGAGATAATGTCAGACTTTTACTGACTAAAAACCCAGTCCTGTTCCTTCGTTGCTTTCGTCCCTGGGCCCCGGGTTTCATTTTCACACTACCCATGGCCCCAGTAGGCTTCGACCCTGCTGGGCCCCTACGATTTGCTGACATCTCCCTGAGGCGCGCGTGGAACAATACGCGCCTTCGACGACTTGGGCTCGGTCCGGACGGTTACCGGACGGTCAGACGGCGGGCTATCCATTGCTCGCCGTCCGCAAGCCCGCGTCTACGGTGGCCGGAAATCGGAATCGGAATACCGGCGGCGGACAGGGCGTAAGGACCATTGCCTCACACGATCGGCCGCCTCCTTTGCTAGCATTACAGCTTCGCAGAAGGAGTCGAAATGGAGTTGTGATTTGCTTATTTTGTAATTGTTTATTTTACATAACATCGGTGGTCACTATCAGAAGAAGTCATCATCATCAAGGCTCCCCTAAGTGTTGCCGTAACGACTGCACCTCTAGCCAAGTTAACAATCTGCAATCGTTAACGCTAGTCGAAAACTAATCAAATGTATGGGAATGACATCGTCTCAACGTTAAGTCACGTGGTCAGAACAAATGAATAGAAGCTTCGTAGCCAAGTTCACATCGTTCAAAATGATAGAATGAATTGTTATCGTTTTTACAATGTTCAACGCTACATCCTTTGTTATTGTAGAACGACATTGTAGAACGAGTGGCCGACCCAGGCGCGTCAACATGGCTATTAACTTATCGTTTTCTATAATTGCTGACACCGAGGCGTTTCCGATTGGAGAACGGAATTCGACACGAAACAGCTGTAACTTGGCTAGTGTGGCTGGTCCTGTACACCCGCATCCAGTAGATTCCCACAACCCACTACTCACTAGGTCATCTGTTTACCTTTTGCGTCTACTGCGTCTTCCGGTATGCGGTCGTCACTCTAGAATCTTTCAGACCCATTGACCATCTGGTCTTTGAGCAGTATGCCCTGCCCACTACCACTTAAATTTGGCGATTTGTCAGGCTATGTTGGCAGCCTTGGTTCCGACATAGCACGCCTTTCACAACCAGCCGATATTTACGGCTTCTATATATATCCTAGCTTCCAATATGTGGTTTTTTTTTTTAGGTGTGAAATCATCTAATGACAAATCCCGCCCTTGGGCGAAGCGTGAGATAGTGTCAGACTTTTCCTGACTAAAAACCCACTCCTGTTCCTTCTTTGCCTTCATCCCGGGGCCCCGGGCTTCGCTTTCACACTACCCTTGGCCCCAGTAGGCTTCGACCCTGCTGGGCCCCTACAGTTGCTGACATCTCCATGAGGCGCGCGTGGAACAGCACGCGCCGTCGACGACTTGGGCTTGGTTACCGGACGGTCCGACGGCGAGCCACCCATTACTCGCCGTCCGCAAGCCCGCGCCTACGGTGGCCGGAAATCGGGATCGGAATCCCGGCGGCGGTTAGGGCGTGAGGGCCGTTGTCTCACGCGATCGGCCGCCTCCTTTGCTAGCATTACTGCTTCGCAGAAGGAGGCGACCGCCTGCCACTCCTCCTCACTCCGGACCATGGCCTGTACCACTGCCCGGCGCGAGAGATCACTGCCGCCGATCGCCCCCACGAGGACACGGCGGTGCTCTGCCCAGGCGGGGCACACCTCCACTGTATGCTCCACCGTGTCCTCCGGACGGTCCACACAGTGGCGGCACCCAGGAGTTTCTTCCGCACGAATCCGGCGCAGGAATCTCCCGAACTTACCATGTCCCGTGAGGACCTGCGTCATACGGAAGGTAAGGACGCCATGTAGTCTTTCCAGCCACTCCTCAAAGAGGGGACTTACCGCCATGATTATGGCGTGCCCAGCACTGGGTTGCGATAGTCGTTGTCGCCATTCCACCATGATTCCAATATGTGGTGGATGCGCATTTCTGGTCAGCATCTTGTTTTCGGCCGAGGTGCGTGGGACTCAACACCTTCTTTTGGAAACCTCTATGCATATTTTTGTATCCTTTTTATTTTAATAACCCGTGTTGCTAGCCTGTCGGTTTTCTATCGTTAACATGTTTCAGAGAGTTGTCATTGGAATTGCAAAATTTTATTCCGTCAAGTCCGTTTTATTATCGGACCACTCACCGGTAGGTACATAGTGGGCATCCCACTCAAACGTACAAAGCATTTTGGAAACCCATTTATTGTGCGTACAGCTAAGGAGTGGAATTCCCTACCGGAGTCTATGTTTCCTGATACTTACAACCTAGGGGTTTTTAAGTTAAGAGTGAATAGATTACTTCTAGGCAAGCGTGCTTCATCGTCGGCTACATCATAGTTTACCAAAAGGCGATATAGTGGACAAACGCGAGCCCATCTATAATATTAAAAAAAACCTTTTATCAGGTGATTTATCAAAAACCTCACCGAGTGATCATTGTTATATACAAAATTACTCTAAGCAGACGCTTATAAAGGCTAAATATTTTGCATTTTAAGAAGTTTAATAATTTGCAAACTATTTTTAGGGTTCCGTACCTTAAAATGAAAAAACGGAACCCTTATAGGAGCACTTTGTTGCCCGTCCGTCGGTCTGTATGTCTGTCAAGACCCTTTATCTCGGGAACGCGTGGAGGTATCGAGTTGAAATTAATACCATATACTTAGATCTGCGGACTCTTGAAACTGGAAAAAAAACAAACTTGCAAGTTAACGAGAAAAATGATACTTCGTTTAAGTGGCAAAAAACATACATTCGACACTCTCGAGGAAATCAAAATTTATAGGGTACTTCCCGTAGACCCAGAATCCTGAAATTTGGCAAAAAGCAAGGTCTTATAGCGCAACTATAGGAGTAAATCTGAAAACTGTAAATTTGTTGTTACGTCATAGTTTTTTTTTGCGTTTCGGAATAATCTTCCGAGACTGCAATCCGGAATTGAACTATTTACTTAGGCAAGTTTGTATGGAACCCTCAGGGCGCGAGTCCGACTCGCACTTGCCCAGTTTATTTTTATTTAAAACCCAAAATAATACTGGCTATCTATACTTATAATCTGTAGAAGTGAAAATTCTGTACATTGAAATATCAAAAAATAAATAGCAGGGGGTGTTACTAGACCGACACTGAAACCTAAACTGTGATTAAATTTTTTTTGTCTGTCCGTCTGTCTGTTTGTTCAGGCATCATGCAAAAACTACCGGTTCGATTACGATGAAATTTGGTATAATTCTTTAATATCCTGGGCACAGGGTACTTTTTACCCCGGAAAAGTATATACAATAAAAATCAAATTTAATATTGGGGTTCGATCCCTAGACCCGATTACTGCACAAACCGCAAATATAAGTTTGTCATAGGTTAGGTCACCGGCAGTAGAGTTCACTAAGGGGCGCTGCATACGGCTAAGATATCTACTATAATATTTTCTCTTAAGACACAATATCACTCGCTATAGAATTCAATGAATATCACAGCCTCGGAATCCACACCGGCCTCATCTAGTTTAAAATGACAAAAAAAATTGACGTGTAAAAGTGTTTTTTAAAAACCTACTTACAAAATAAATATCATTTATCATTTATTTATCATTTATCACACACGACGGAGATAATAAATAATATTTCATATTTTCGTATCTCAAAAAACCTAATAAAACCTAATTCTACACGGACGAAGTCGCGATCAAAAGCTAGTCAGTAACAAAATCATCGTATTTCAAATGATTAGACGAAAAAAAAAGGATTGAAATTTTCCCGGCAGCTTGAAATAATCTTTAAAAGCCTTCTTTAATAAAAACGCACGTTCTAAGACTGCACAAAACAATTTCCATGTAAAAACGATATCTAAGGTCTTTCAGAATAATTAAACAGATGTTCCACGGAATAACGGTTGCTGTTCATTTTGTTCCTTCATAAAATTCTGGACACGCGCTCTCATGACGACGTTGGAATGGAGCAAGTTAGAAGCGAACGCAGTTTTTAAAAAAATCGTGGGGAAAGTAGATATCCGTTGTCCCATCTCCCGTGGTACTGGGATATTTACTGCAGACTGATTTTTCAAATATGCTTTTAAAAGGTCGTGAATAGGATTTTAATTTCAAATGAAAATAATTTGTAATGTAACAGGAGTACCGAAAATATAAAGGTCGACAGAAAGGAAGACGCAGCATTGATATGCCTCCCACAGAGAGGACTGATGACCTTGTGAGGGTCACGGAAATTTGTTTTACTGTTGTACGATATAAACTAGTGCTTGACTGAGTTCGCACCTGATGGTAAGCAGTGATGCAGTCATTGATGGTGAGGTGCATTAGCTTATTAAGAGCCTATTCACTCTAGCCTTGAAGACATCGAAATTATAATCAGATGGGAAGACGGCAACAGGCAAATTTTTCTAGTCCTTCTATGTAAGCGGTACAAACGACGAAGCGAATCGCTTAGTTCGGACCGTAGAGGTTTCAACAACGTAAGGGTATATTTTTTTGGGTGGCAAAATCATCTTATGACAAATCTCGCCCTTAGGCGGAGCGGGAGATAGTGTCAGACTTTTACTGACTAAAAACCCACTCCTGTTCCTTCTTTGCCTTCGTACCAGGGCCCTGGGTTTCACTTTCACACTACCCGTGGCAACAACGTAAGCGTGGATACTCGTCGTACGTCGGGTTTTCCGATGGTAGTAATATGACGGCAGAATCAAGTCATACAATTCCTGCACACACTCTCCATGCATCCTGTAAAAGACCGAAAGGCTGGCTACTCTACGCCTATGCTCAAGGCTTATACTGGTCACTTGGGCACATAAGATAGGTTTATATTTCACCCGCTTCATCCACCACCAAGCACCATACACCCAAAACTCCGCATCCGGAATCCAGCAATTTGCACCTCCATATCATTAGTGATTTGGACACTAATCGCCAACTGATGGCCATTGGCCAGTGGCCATCGATCCTCGTTATTTATTCATGTCAAATCAGGGCCCTAATGATATTTGTAGTAGGCATCTGGCAGTATTTGTGTGGGCAGTAAGGTGTTTAGCGATTGGATGATATTTATCGCTGAACGTTTCATGAGTTTTGTGGTAGCGGTTGTGGGTGATTGAGGGAAAGTTATAACCTTCGTTTTCTGATTATAAAGTATCTATATTAGTGACATCCTCTTTTGGTTTAACTGTACCAACATTCAGATAAAACATAACATAATTCTAAATTTTTTATTGTACACAAAAACATACATAGTACACGGTATACTTGTAAAACATAAATATATTATGTAGGTAGTATGACAATATTACGCACGCATTTTATAGTACTGAATTTGTGTATACTTGTATTATTAAAATCGGCAACATCCACAACAAATTTTTATCTTACCTTTTGGCATTTGATTAGGTATCATCTGGCCTTATCCATAATTGGTATCTATCAAGCGAGATCACATTGTTTTTCATCCGTACATACACTCAAAGTTTGAGTTGAAAACCAGCGTCAGGCAACTGCTGCGTAGTTGTCTGGCATTATGCTGAACTGGACCTATTTGGCGCAGCCGTGAGACATATTGTTATTGTTAATTTTAGTTGTCCAAATTTTTTTTAATGTTTGATTTTAGTTTGCAAATCAATTACTTGTTGGTTCATAAATCATGGTGTGCCAAATAAACATATTTTCTTTATTTTAATTGAGAATAAAAAAAAATGTTTAATTATAATTTTTCACCGTAAGCAAATTATATGTTACACTAAACATACCTAATTAATAGTGTGGACGAGACTCCAACACCAATGCTTTTTTTCTAGCAACAGGTTGAAAAAATATAATATATCCCACTTACCATCAGGTGGGATCGCAGTCAAGCACTGGTATATATCAATTAAAAAAAAAAATATAAAAAAAGAGAATACTTAAAACGGAAAAACAAAAGAGTGTCTAAAATCGAAGCCATGTTGAGAACACACTTTTCGATCTTTACTTTTTTCTTCTTTGGGGTTTTAGATATTTTTTTATTCGTTGAAACTGTATTTTTTCCGTCTAATTGTAACTTTATTTTTGTTTAATAAATGACTTTGTAAATAAAAAACGCACGCAGCCGTACAAACTTAAATAAGTAAATAGTTCAATTCCCGAATGGATTTTCGAAGATTTTTTTTTGTGACCTAGCATCGAATTTCCTGTTTTCAGATTTATTCCTTTACCTGTGCTGTAAGACCTTGCTTTATGCCAAATAACAGGATTCTGAGTCAACGGGAAGTAGCCTATTAATTTTGAGAGTGAACTTCAAGGGATCGCAAACCTAAGTATATGGTTTTAATTTCAATTTGATACCTTAACGCGTTCCCGAGATAAAGGGACCAGACAAACAGACAGACACTAGTCAAATAGACAACAAAGTAATCCTGCCACTTAAGTTTGGCAATTCTTTGGGCTATGTCGGTAAATTTGGTTCTCCTGCGGATATTTTCATTTCTGATATGATCATGCAACGAAACTCCTTTCCATTGCCCTTTGAGTTACTTTAAGTCTTCTGATGAGGCCAAATGTAAGAGACCATGTCTCAGTGACATATGTCATCACTATCATAGACAAAATGGATATCATTGTCAACAAATGTTAGTTACCTGAAAAAATGGGAATTAGCATTATGATTTTAATTTATTGGCCCCCCATGTGGACTATTAATTCCAAATTGCCATTTTCAGTGTAGCCTTCGGAGTCTCCTCTCCGACCTCATTGAATAACGCTTATAGCCCAAATGTAAAGCTTCTTACAGACCTTCACCAAAAATTTACATACATGCAAAATAAGTCCCTTGAGATTACCCAAAAACTTTTAACAACTTTCCAATACCCGATATGAACGGTCCATTATACTGTCAAGAAAACCCCCGGAAACAAGGAAGTCAAAATATAAATAACATTGACTTATTAATGGATGTTAAGGAAACAGAATAAGTAATTGTTATTCGAACGAAAATCCTTTAAAAGCTTCTTACTTAAATACTTACAGTCGATAAACATTTTAAGACTGAAGAAACAAACAAAATTTTTGTTTTGATTGGGATCGGGTTTTGTTTTTGAAAGGTGATGTTTGTTTGTTACTTGAGATTTGTTTGAAATAAATAAATAAAAAAACATCTAGTATCTATTTTAGATTATATTTAATTTTACAAATAAAAATAATAATCAAAACCATACACTGAAGACAATAACTAAGTACAAACTAAAATATGGCGCCAAAAAATTTCGTCGTTTCGCTATCGACAGGAAGTGTGCCCGAAATTCACAGTAAACATTTAAAAAATATAAGTTTTAATAATTTTGTTGTAGATATCAAAATATTGCATATTGATTCATATCTCAAAAAAATTGTAATGTCATGGTGACCATTTAAACTTAAATATGTGCTAGAGTAATAATCTTCCAGATATAATTTCTATCATAGTGGCTAATGTCCGGACGGCGAGTAGTGGGTAGCTCGCCACCGGCCGTCCGGTCACCGGCCGGACCAAGCTCGAGTCGTCGACGGCGCGTAATGTTCCATGCGCGCCTTAAGATGTCAGCAAAACCGTATGGGCCCAGCAGGGTCGAACCCTACTGGGGCCATGGGTTAGTTTTTGAAAGATAAACCCGGGGCCCTGGAACGCAAGGCAAAGATGGACGTCTAAAAACCGTTTCGTAGTCACCTGCCTGCCCTTGTCCGGTCACTCTAATATCACTAACTCTATTTTCTTACATATCACTTCTTACACAATCCATCCATCTTTTCTTTTGCCTACCTCTCCCTCTATGCATCCATACGTAATAATAAAATAATACCTTTTTTTCTTTTTGAGTAGTGGTGGCCGAGTGGTAACGGCCCTGACTTTGTAGGTCGCGGGCTTAAACCCAGGTAGGCGCGTTACTTTTTATAATTTATTTCATCACCACTACTCACAAAACGGTGAAGGAAAACATCGTGAGGAAACCGCATGTCCTAGAATCAAAAATTCGAAGACATGTGACATTCACCAACCCGCATTGGGCCCGCGTGGTGAATAACGGCCCATTCTCTCTCTTAGAGAGAAGGCCTGAGTCCTTGCAGTGGGAACATTAAAAAGCTGATTATGATTTTTTTTACACATTTAAATTTGTACGGAACTCGCAGTGTGCAAAACCGTCTCGCACTGGTTTGAAGACAAAAACACTTTTTTTTTTACTGAACAAACAATCCAATATCACAATTTTACCTCAAACACCAATTATTTCAGCGGTACACCACGTTACACTTCAGTTTACATTAAAGTGTTGCCTTCATCGCAAGTTCTTAATAAAACATGATACCCCAATCAAAAACTGTGAAAGTTTAAATCGCTCCGAACTTCAGGTACATGTTTTAACTATTTTAGTGCCTACATAGTGCTTTTATAACAAGTTGTACCAAGTTCTAGGGAGAATATATGAGAATATTTACGCTAGTATGATATGGTGGTTCACTGGGATGGTGAGGTTTATTTAGGGGTTGTGTTTATTTAAAGTGCTCTTTATTTGTTGAAACTAATAATTCCTTTTTGTTTTCCTGGACTGGATCCAGCTCCCCTAGCCAAGTTACAACCGTTTCATTTCAATTCTTTTCTCATCGATCGCCTCGAGTAGGCCACGCCTCCGATTCCTTTATTCTGACGTTATCTCAACGTTCAGTCACGTGGTCAGAACAAAGAAATAGGGGAACTTGAAGCGTTCAACGAAAAGAGAATCGAAACGAAATGGTTGTAACTTGGCTAAGGAGGCAGGACATTATCAGATTTAGCCAAAGGGATAATGTTTGAAATATTTGTTTTCTTTTTAATCGACTTCAAAAAGGAAGACGTTAACAAATTCGAATGCTTATATTTTTTTTTTTTATCTAGGTATGTTGGGACATACATATAACTCCTTCATATTATAAAGACAGATTAGCAAAACTCTTTTTTTTGTTCGAAAAGGGTTTAATCCGAAATAAACACCTACATTTAAATTTCATATAGATCTGATGATGGGTTTCAGAAATAGACAACGGAACTCTTCAAAAAATGACAGCAAATCAAACGCGATTGCTGCTATCGCATAAAATAATATGCATTGTTTCGGCAAATACATAACATAACATCACACCAGTATACTCGAAACGATTACGCAGGTGTATTTAACAAATCAGAGTACACCTATATTTTTTATCAAAGTTATAGCGGTTAAATACCACAACTAAAAAGTAAAAAATAACAAAAAACTTTTTCACAAAAAAAAAAAATATATACAAATGTTTCCTAATGTTATTTTTTTTTTTAGGTGGGAAAATCATCTTCTGACAAATATCGCTCTTGGGCGGAGCGAGA
Source organism: Mythimna vitellina (assembly GCA_949316375.1). NCBI lineage: Eukaryota > Metazoa > Arthropoda > Insecta > Lepidoptera > Noctuidae > Mythimna > Mythimna vitellina. The sequence continues at coordinate 4,748,669 of OX438703.1, read as the reverse complement.
GATAGTGTCAGACTTTTACTGACTAAAACCCACTCCTGTTCCTTCTTTGCCTTCATCCCGGGGCCCTGGGCTTCGCTTTCACACTACCCGTGGTTTCTTATTGTGGTGTGCTTACATTATCTGAAGAAGGTATGCGGAATAGAAGCAAGGTTCCCAAAGTTCTTCCTCAAGAGATGACATACGGCTCTGAAATGTGGCTCTTACAATGGGCCTCATCACAAGATATAAAGTCAAGCAAAAGGCAACGGAAAAGGCTATGCTCGGAGATTGTTTGCGTGATCACATCAGAAATGAAATATCCATAGGAGAACCAAGACTAACAATACAGCCTGAAGATTCGCAAATGAACTAAATTGGCAGTGGGTAGAGCACATTGGTCGATAGGATCGAAAGGTTCTGAAGTGGCGTCCGCATACCAGAAGACGCAGCGTTAGAAGATGGGAGGTCTTTTCAAGTCGCCTAGGACCTTTCTGGTGACACGTGAGGGAAGCTTACGTCCTTTGTGAAAATAATTTATTTAACCAATTACCATTTACGAGTATCAGAACAGATGGTCGACGGGACCGAAAGGCTCTGGATTAACCACCACGTTCGATATCTTCAAAATTCATTATTATTATTTTCTTTTAATTATTCTACAATTGACCGATAAATCGGTGAACATACATAAAAAAAGTTTATTGTGTCGAACATATAACCTCCTTTTATTTGAAGTCGGTTAAAAAGTCATTAAAATACAAAATTTGCCCCTATTCGAACAAGAGGATTCAAACTCCATTTGAAAATTGCTCAAACAACAAATTGTATTCTCCCCATCACCGCGTATCAACTGCCAGGGAGCCGTAGTCAAAACTACGAATATTATCTTCTGAAAGTTTACCGGCAGTTTGACGGAACTTATCCATACGAATTACTTTGACATGAAATTTTCGAACATCCCACTTCAGAAGCACTTACTTAGTAAACGAGTTCGTGAGTAGACATTGAGTGCAATAGGTTACCTGTAGATTGAGTTTAAATCAATATCAGGCTATGCAGGATAAGCTATTGATAGAAGACTTTATGGCTAAAGCAGTATCATGCTCACTCAAATGTCTCACTGATGGTGGCGCGGGTGTTGGATCATTCGGTTCCCTTCAAAATGGTTGAGCTGAGTGGTGCTAATATTAGCGTCATGTCTGTGAACGGGCGCTGTCAGTTGAGGCTGGTCATCTCTTAGCTGCCAGTTGCTATTTTAATATCTATATTTAGTTTCTATTTACATTGTTCTCACATGATAGCGACAAGAAACATGTAACAGAGATATTTGCAATTACAAAATATGATTGAAAAGAGTGTCCATGGAGTTTCTTGCACATTCTTCTCCATAGAGATCTACGCTTTGGAATGTGCAATTAGCATCATTTATTTTTATTTTTCTGACTGACTGACTTCTTGACATTTCAAAAGTGCCTGTAAATGGTTTATTTGGAATAAATGCTATTTTGATTTTGAGTACACTGCATTTAACTCTAATGCATCTCGTTTAGTCTGGAAAGATATTTTTTTTAGGATTCCGTACCTCAAAAAGAAAAAAAACAGAACCCTTATACGATCACTTTGTGGTCCGTCTGTCTGTCTGTCTGTTTGTCTAGACAGACAACAGGATCTTGACAGACAGACGTCTGTCTGTCAAGACCCTTTATCTAGAGAACGCGTAGAGGTATTGAGTTGAAATTAAAGTCTGTAGTCCCTTTAAGCTGTATAAAATTTAACTTCTAAGTTAACTGTTAACAACTTAGAAGTAACGGCCCTGATTTAGGAGTTGTAGTTACAAAATCAGGGCCGTTACCTTTAAGTTGCAACAGCTTGCCGCTCAGGAAGAACAATGAGACGAAACCCAACGAATGCATGGCAAGAATTGAAGTGGTAGCTTCTAATACCAACTAATATTTTTTTATATTTATGGTATTCATAGAAACTCCAGAAAGTAACAAAGTAAGCAATGTAGTTTTAACATGTTTAGTTTTAGAAGAATCCGCTTGTTAATACTTACCTTTGTTAATAGCAGCCCCAGCCTCCTATGTGCAGTGCAACTACGAGTATTTCTGCAATTATTTTTTTATATTGAAAAATCATCAAATAACTTTTACAGCTCTGCGAGGAGCGAGAGGTAGTGTCCGGCTTTTACTGTCTAAAACCCACCCGTGATTATTCAGTTACCCTTCAGAGCCGTGGTGACTCTTTCAAACATTTTGCAGCTCATCTTGATCGGTTTTGGAAACCGTTAAGATCCGGTTCTTGATCATATTATGATTTTGGCTAAGTGCCTAACTTCGTAATAATGGTATTCGGCAAGAGCTGAATGTAAATTGATTATCCGTTCAGCAAGGTAAGGAGCAAGATTAGCTAGGGAATCTAATGCTCTTGAGTGGCTGCCCAGAGTGTGCCGGATGTTCTTGAGTAGATAGATATTATCATTATCTACTCGAGTTATGGTGGCCCAGTGGTACGTAACAGCTTTAAGTGTGAAAGTGAAACCCGAGGCCCTGGGACGAAGTTAAAGAAGGAACAGGAGTGGGTTTTTAGTCAGTAAAAGTCTGACACTGTCTCCCGCTCCGCCCAAGAGCGAAATTTGTCATAAATCTATGAACATAGTTTTTTCAAACAAAACTGCAACAGTCGGGACCCATTAAAATAATCTAAACTAAAATCCCGGTCCCGACTGTTGCAGTTTTGTTTTAATTAAATTGGTTTCTATGCTACTGGACTGAATTTGTTTTTTTTTTCTTTTCAGGTTTTATTTATATTTATTTTTTTCCAGTCGGCTTTTTTTAAATTTATTTTTTTATTTGGTTTTGGAAACCACCAAACTTGTTCTGCGATTTCGGCGGTCTCTCCAATCCAGTGCCTTTAGCTCTAGCTGGAACGCCCATACCGATCTGCTCTGACTTTCGGTACCTCGGGTCACTCATCCAAGGGGATGGTGAGATAGACCGGGACGTAACACATCGGATCAACGCAGGATGGATGAAATGGAGACAGGTCACTGGAACAACTTGTGACCCACGGATGCCCCTCAAGTTGAAGGGTAAAATCTACAAGTCCGTGATAAGGCCTGTCATACTGTATGGATCAGAATGTTGGGCTGTGAAAAAGACGGATGAAAAAAGATTGCATGTAGCGGAGATGAGAATGTTAAGATGGATGTGTGGTGTGACGAGAATGGATAAAGTGAGAAATGAATATATTAGGGGAAGTTTGAAAGTGGCGCCAGTGACTGAAAAGTTGAAAGGGAATCGTTTATCTTGGTATGGTCATGTGAAGAGGAGGGATGAAACGCATGTTACTAAAAGAGTTATGAGTTTACATGTGGATGGATGGAGAGGGAGAGGGAGACCAAAGAAAAGATGGATGGATTGTGTGAAGAGTGATATGAAAGAAAAGGAAGTTAGTGATAGCATGACGAGTAACAGGGCAGAGTGGAAGAAAAAAACGTGTTGCGCCGACCCCAAATAACACGGGATAAGGGCAGGAAGATGATGGAAACCACCAAACATCTTCTCCCTTTTTGAGTAAAACTCTTTTGTACCATCCTGCAGCCTGAGCGGGGCGGGGAATCATCAATCTTTTCCCGCTCTGGATGGACCTCTTTTGTACAACTCTGCAACCCAGACTTAGACCCAGTATTATGATTCCAAATTGTTCTATGCAGTTTGTAAAATAGCACTTAAAGCAAGGAGCCATTCTTTCAGGAATACTTAGAGAGAATACGATAAACGAAAAATCTAAATCAAAATAAAAAAAAAGACCTTTGAAAAGAATTTTCCACACAATATTGTTAACGTAAATCAATCTCATACATTTTGGCCCAAAATTTTACATCAGTGGAATTTTTACTTTTCCTAGAGCCTCAGCCCCCTAGCTAATTTACGATCGTTTCGTTTGCGTCGAGCGCCTCGAGTAGGCCACGCCTCCGATTCCTTTGTTCTGACCACGTAACTGAGCGTTGAGATGACGTCAGAACAAAGGAATAGGAGGCGTGGCCTACTCGAGGTGTTCGACGCAGACGAAACTATCGTAACTTGGCTAGAGGGGCAGATATCTGAAACTTGGGATCCACGAGCACATGCTCCAGGATCAGACTCCTGAACCACGAACCCATAATCACATCATCACAACAACAACAAACAGTTCATTTCAAGTCCTCACAAGTACTACACAACACAAACTGGAAGCTAATTGAGTTATTAAACATTATACACATAATAGTACATTGTTTTAGCTTTGACTCTGTGATGGGCTTAATTAAGCGCTGAAGCGACACGTAGGTGAGTATTATGTAAATATGTATTATGTACAGAAACGTATGTTATATATGACGTGCTATTGTGTTCAATTTATGGCTGAACTAGTTTCGGCTAGCGGCATGGCCTGTGTGAAACTAGCAAATAATCCCGAGGTTTTATAATGTACTTTTTCTGGGTTCTGGAGTAGCAACCGCGCACTGAATGAAGCATTGTTGGAAGGCCCAGTGACCTGGTAAGAGTCGCGAGATTGTGATGGATGCGACTGTTCGTTTTGGCGACACATAGGGAGGTCTTTGTCCAACTGTGAATGTCTTTTGGCTGGAATGATGATAATGATTGATCATCATCATATTCCCGGGATAAATGACCTAACCCAGGACATTGTCTACCCCTATGGCAAATTTTATACGAACCCGGTAAACCATGTGAGCGCGAAAGAATAACGCACACACACGCATGGGCATTTGAGAAGACTCAAGGCATCTTTCCTGACTCAACTGACCCGGTGTAAGAATAGGATAGTATTTGTAGTGTTCCATGGTGTGTAGCTGCTTAGACGTTGTTAATTTTCTTGATTTATTAATGATATTATTAATAAATCAAGAAAATTAACAACGTCTAAGCAGCTACATATCAATGGTAAAAATTATAATAATTTACAAACATTTATTAATATAATTCAATAATTTTATAAATGTTTTAATAATTTATATAACCTAATTAATTTAATTTATTTATTATGATACAACAATTTTATTTAATTCTATAATGTTACTTTGGGTTAATTAATGCCTAAAATAAACAATAAATAAATAAAATAAATAATACACATTTTCGCCCTAGCGTGGCTGGATCCAACTGCTCAATGAAATCCTCCTAAGATATTTGTCGAGGCTTTTGGTTACCAGGCTGTCAGGAGTAATGAGAATCGGTACAAATACAACCGAATGTGCGTTCCATATTATATGGACCATCTCTTGTGCTAAGTCGAATTATTTGTTTCTTTTTCTCAGCTTTCACGAGATTCTCGTTATGTGTGATGTAATTTCTTAGTTCGGTCTTTGTCATAATTGCTATATTTTAAGTTCTGTTAATTAGAATGATTTCTTATGTATCATAGTATTTATTAGTTTATTATATTAGCATATATACGTATTTTATTATTTTAAGTTACTTAATTTAATGATACTACATTCTATTTTATAAATATCTGTTATTTATTTATTGTGCACACCTACCACAGTGTTGTCTTTTTAACCCAATGGTTGACTGGTAGAGAATGCTTTGTGGCATTAAGTCCGCCTATGTACCATCACTGTACATGAAGTTTAAATAAATAAATAAAATTATAATACACTATTATTATGAGCCTTGATTCTTTCAAGAAATACTGACATTGCAGAAATAAAAACCGATTTCGTAATCTTAAAAATATACTTACGAAATATTTCAAAAGGTATTTTAACATCCAATTAAAAGTTCGTAATGCAGAAACTTGACAGAAATATGAGCACAATAAACTTGTAACACCCCAAAGCATTAAAATTACATAACTCCTCGTTTTTTAAGTCACGTAAAATAAAAAATAACTTTTGTAATTACAACATCAATTTCCTAATTGCATTATGAAGACCACTTAGATTTTATAGCAGTATTTCAAATTAAAACGGCCTAATATAATGATCATAACTTTGGAAATAAAGTCGTTATTCCCGTGACTTATGGTAGAAGGTTGCTTGTGATAAAAAATTATGATTTCCTCACAAATAAATGATAACGGTGATATGTACTAATGAGGGTATTACTAGAGTGGACGTTGAGGTTGGATGTTTAGTTTTTGGTCTAGATGGGACAGAAATGGTCAGTGTCCGCAACTTAGTCGTTGTATGTCAATTTTGATACAAACCCTAACGTGCTTTTTATTTCTAAAGAAATGTAAAGAATGTTTAGAATTAATTAAAATTATTTATAGTTTTTTTGGGTGGGAAAATCATCTAATGACAAATCCCACCCTTGGGCGGAGCGGGAGATAGTGTCAGACTTTTACTGACTAAAAACCCACTCCTGTTCCTTCATTGCCTTCGGGCCCCGGGTTTCATTTTCACACTACCCATGGCCCCAGTAGGCTTCGATACTGTTAGGCCTGTTAGTTAAATAATTAATGTCTATTGTCTTTATAAAAAAATAAAATAAACAAATCATTTTATAAAATTCTAACATATGACGGATCGCCAGGATGATTCGAGCTATGAGCAGTCACCAGGTAAGTCTATGTGGGAATTGTGTAATAAATAAGAATGGCTAGGAATTGAATCACCTTCATTCTCAATACAATTTGATACAGTGCACTGAGTGCACTATTATTAGGTAGGCAACTTTAGTATTTTTTCACTTTTATTATTGAGTTTCATCCATATTATGAAACTTAACAATATAGGTCGGTTTAAAATCAATCAAGAGAACAGCTACTAAACTGTTTATGCAATATTTTTCACCAAAGCATCCCTATTATTTCAGCCCCTTATAATCACCATTATCCCTTAGTCGTTTTTAACAGCGTTCAAAGAAAAAAAAAGGCGAAAAAGGAGGTAGAGTGGGGCCATATTCTTTGCCAAAATCATACTCGCAGATAACAAAAAAAAAAAACCAACTGGAAGCCACTTCCATTGAACCGTTCAAACAATTTATCGTCACAGTAATGTGCTGAATAAAGAAATCTAGAGAAATAATAATTCCGTGGAACCATCTTGAACAGACATGCCCCTCACGTAATTCGGACAATGAAGATTTTTCCCCGTAACAATGGAAAATTCTGCCTTTTTCCCCGTTTGCCTTTATTTCGTCGAGCCTTCAGATTAGGGTGTTTAATTCAGTTAATTTGATAAAGGAGATAGGTATTGGTTTTCAATACTGATTATGATTTAAGTGTACTTAGGGAGTGTTCGATTGAATGGTTTTGTTCCTGTAATTGAGTTTTCCTGGCACCTTGATTTTTAAGAAAAAAAAAAAAACTTCGCACACTTGATAAGCTGGATTTAGGAAATAAAAGGCTAGGTAATTTATTTATTGAAGGTTAATGCACAAGTAAACACTGCAAAAAGGTGGACTTAATGCCATAGGCATTTTCTACCAGTCGACCTTAGGGTGGTGCAGAAACATAACATAGTAGGTTTGGAGGTATGCGGAACAGAGTGTAAAGTCACGCAAACCTCCGTTGAAAAGGGAGGATCCTCCGACCAGACGGATTTCATGTCTGGTAGGCAATTGCCCGATACATGATTTTGGGCTGTTCTATATGTTCTAATCGCGCGGAGAATTTTGATTTCGCGAAGCAGGATTAGTTCTTATATGACGCCATAGACGTCGCTACACAGGTGCAATTTAATGGTATACAAACAAATAGAAAACTAATACAGTAATAAATACTAATATAAATACATACATATATAATAATATAAATACAAACAAATATCCAAAATGATTTTGAGAAACGTATCCAACATATCAACGCTGTGATGATTCTACCAACTTCTTGCACTTTTGAAATTCTTCTTCATTTCGTGTCGATGTTCTCAAACTATTATTTTTCTGACCAGTATTTGGCAATCCTTTTGATTGACCTGTTGATCTAGTAGTTAATGGCCTCGACTGCTATGCCGGAGGTCGTGGGTTCGATTCTCACCCAGGACAAATGTTTGTGTGATAAGCACGCTCATTTGTTCTGTGCCTGGGTGTAATTTATCTATATTATGTATGTTTTAGAAATGTAAATTTATCAGTTGTCTAGTACTCATAACACAAGCTTAGCTTGAGACTAGACGGCGATGTGTGATAGTTGTAGAATATTATTATTTTTATTATCTGTACAGCTCTATTATTGGCCTCATATATATCCTGAAAAGTGCGGGTGATTGTGCAGGAGGGATAGCATAGCAGGTGACGCATGTCTTGTGCAGCAGCTTAACACTTGCACTGTGTTAAAGATGGGTCGAGGAAGCCCCATTGGGCCGGATTGTTTTTACAGCGGCCAACCTGGGTTCGCAATCGCGTTTAAGTGATTTCCAGATTGGCCACTGTAGTTCATGTCCAGGGGAAAGATGTTCTGAAGGGTTGATAAAGTGTGGAGGAGTTGGGTGTTTTTGCTTCCACAGCGCGCATCTCTCTTCCTCTGCACTATCTTTCAAAATCGGTCGTAAATTGGAAAAATCTTTTACGGATTTTTACTCTTTAGACGTGCAGTTACTAGTTGGTGCTTATGCAGGGGGTGACGGCCATCCTGTTTACTCTTCTCGATGTCACGGCGAAATTCTGGAGGAGCTATACCTACTAGAGTGTACAATATCGCAAGAAGGGGTAGGTTTTAAGCAACCCGTTATGATGCGACAGGCATCATTTAGCGCTATGTCCACGTAAAGAAAGACATAGGCCTAAAGTGCGAAGAACTTGTGGTGGTGTCCCCTAGGTGCTAGATGTAAATGAACAATTATCGAATTAACTGAAGGCGTGGTTGACGGTGCGATATCCATCCACGTGTGTCTCAAAGAGCCAGCAAGATTAACGAGGTCAGTTAGGGCCGATGCCTGCCAAGACTGCGGATTGTTCGCAGCAGTTACCTTGGCTCGCACAAAAGAGTAACTGTAGGATCACTGTAGGTTTTCATCATCATCATCATTTCAGCCGAAAGACGTCCACTGCTGGACATAAGCCTCCCCCAAGTGCCGCCACAATGAACGGTCCTGTGCGTCTCGCATCCATCGTACTCCCGCAACCGTTACCAGGTCATCCAACGCTACGTCTTCCGGTACGTGGTCGCCATTCTAGAACCTTTCGGCCCCAACGGCCATCCGTTCTGCAAGCAATGTGCCCTGCCCATTGCCACTTAAGTTTGGCGATTCTTTGTGCTATGTCGGTGACCTTGGTTCTCCTGCGGATATCCTCATACCTGATTATCCTGTGGGTTTTAGTCAGTAAAAATCTTCAACAGACACTCTCTTCCACTCCACCCAGAGAGTAAGAAGTCATTTGATGGTTTCCTACGGTTAAAAAAAAATAATAAAAAAAAAACAAAAGAATTGATCTGTTTCATTTTAATTTAAAAATACCGCTCTGTTTTATCGTCAGAGGTGCACAGCATTCTTATCAATTACCAAACCCACTGCAACAGACAGGTGTCACACACTTTTGCTCACTCTCTAAGAAAATAATACTCCCAATTTAATCCTCGAGTCTTTCCTACAAGCTCTATTCTGAAAACAGAGGCGACGTCAAAACAAGGTTGTTAACATCTCTGGTCGGCGCCCGAGACACGCGTCGTGATGTCAGTACGGACAAATTGTAACAGCTGCGCCGTCGACCGAAATACGATGCATAGGGATGTGCATCGTTGGAATATCGATGAACATTCGATAGATGGAATGTTTTATTGGTACCTACGTGAATTTAGGATATTTGGTAGCAAATATTAGTTAATATGATATTTGAAATATTCTTTAGTTAGAATTATTGAGGCTAACGCCTTGTTTGAATCGTTTTTCAGATCATCAAGATATAATTTAAGGTGGGAAATCATTCAATGACTTCTCTCGCTCGAAAAGGCGTATCAGAGTTTTATAGACTAAAAAAACTTTTTACAAAAAAAAGATAACCGACTTCACTAAAAAAAAACACTAAAAGGATCAAAATTACTTTAATTTCGAAAGTCGGTGTTTCTCGGTATTATTTGTATCTTATTTAACACCGACTTCCAAAATTAAAGTAATTTTGATCCTTTTAGAGTTTTTTTTTAGTGAAGTCGGTTATCTTTTTTTTGTAAAAAGTTTTTTATTTCACACTTTTTAGTTGGGATACACTTATAACCAAAGTGCCTATTTGTCATGACAATTCTAATTAATCCAAACACTACTAGGTTACATTGTTTTATTATGAAGTTCCTGTGACTACCTTCCACCTTCTGGCTCCATCATCAGATCAGTTTGATAGTACCTTATAGCCAAAGTGCATTTCATGACAATTCTAATAAGCCCAAACACGGCTAGGTTACATTGATTAATGACGGAGTTCTAGTGCCTACCTTCTGGCTCCATCATCATCATCAGATAAATTTGATGATACCATTTTCAAAAGAACTATTCAGAACTATTAATTTATTTGTATTATCATAGTCGCTTAACTATCTTCACTGTGATATCTATGCGAGTATGAAGTTCCGTTGACCATTTCTGATCTTCTTCAACAGTTCCACTTCATCAAATGTTACTTTTTGACTGTAAATGCTTAAGTTCTCGATGAAAATACTAAAATCACTATGCAATTGCCTAAAACATTTGAGGAGTTCCCTCGATTTCGCCAAGATTCCATCATCAGATCCTAAATTGGTGACTATGGGACCATTTGGGAATTATACCCTTTCTAACAAAAAAATATTTTTTCAAATCGGTTGGCAAACGACGAAGTTATGCGCGAACAAACATAAAAAAAATACAAACATCCGAATTGAGAACCTCCTCCTTTTTTAGAAGTCGGTTAAAAACTCATTTGAGTCTTTCAGTTGCTTTTAGTGTTCCAGGATCACAATATACGAAAGCGGAAATGCTTGAAATAAATAGATCTTAGTAAATCAATCCAAATATCTTTCACTAACAATTTTAGAATGGACTGTTTCAGTATCTTAACCAGTTAAAGTGACTATTATTTTTATAACTAACTATGTAGATGCTATATACATGTCGTTACCGCATATATAATTTTTGTTACCATACTAAACTGATACTGAACTGCGAATTGCAAAAAAGTACGATAATTTGAATTCCTGTACCTTGAAGTATTCATTTTATTGTAAATTAATTTTATTAATTGGTTGAGGCATTGGAAACCTAGATCGCTTTGTTTTTGATCTTTCTCAGGCTTTATTATAGCTTACGAATTCGACTTTTTCTCCGTTATGTCAAGTCATATACCAATCTTTGAAGACTCTTTATACCTTTTTCTTTCTCTAGGGCATCATACTGTTACGTTTCCTATCTATTATCCTATAATCCTACAACTTATATTATAAGTCGTGGTTGTTATTTGTTTTTATTTTTAAGCTATGCGCCATGTTTGACGTGAATAAACTCTTTTTCTTTCTTTCTCCTTTCGTTTCTGCCTCATTTTTCAGCTAAACATCTGATAATATGAGATGTAGACTTTAACTTCAGTTTATCAATTTAAAACAACATCGATAACACTTGTCCCATCACTACAAAATAATCACGAATGACATAGAGACATTAAACTGAGGATTATAACATCCCCATAATAATAACTCAATTAAATCTTTTATATTTATGGGCATCGTTAAATCACCGCGCCGTGGCTCTAAATTAAATTAGATTTTGCAATAAAATTATGAAATAGTTCAATTTATTTTGGTTGTTTTATGAGCAATACATAAGTTGTTAGTCATCGGGTAAGATAGACCAAATTAATTAAACCTGTTTGTTGGTGTAAATTAATTAAAACAGAACTCTCTCGGATAGTCTTTATTTTAGAGTCCGTGGACTATAACAAAAGCCAAACTACCCTGTGTATTATGGGAGGGCCTACGCTACAAATGTGGCAGTAAGTCCTCTCTTTAAAAAGTGGCTGGAAAAACGCCATGCATCCCATAGCTAACAACAACGCATAAGTAATTTTTACCAACTTCACAGGAAACGAAAAAAACTGTGCAATGTTGAGAGGCCAGCCGACTTGCACAGTGTCACTATTTTTGCAATTATGGGTTCTGATTGGCTGAAATCTATATCACGTGATCAATGGTTAGATGCGAAATGAGCAGCTCCATCTAAAGGCATTCAAATCTGAAAAACGCCAATATTCGACTTTACAGGAAACGATAAAAACTGTGCGGTGTTGAGAGGCCAGCCGACTTGTACGCTGTCACTAATTTTCCAATTATTTATTTATTTATTTAAACTTCATGTACAGTAGTGGTACATAAGCGGACTTAATGCAACAAGGCATTCTCTACCAGTCAACCTTTGGGTTAAAAAGACAACACTGTGGTAGGCTTGCACAATAAACAAATAATTCTAACAGAAAAAATTCAATAAAAAATAAGTTATTTATAATTATAAAATACATAAATATGCTAAAATTATAAACTAATAAATACTATGAAAAATATCAAATCATTAAGAGAACTTAATAATAACTAGCTGTTGCCCGCGACTTCGTCCGCGATAAGTTCGTAAAACTGTACAATCACTCTGTGCTTGCAATTCATTCCGAAAGCATCGCAATAATGTATTGTACTTTAACATAAAACGGTTAAAGGTAAAAATATCCGAATTGAGAACCTCCTCCTTTTTTAGAAGTCGGTTAAAAACGTAAATTACCTTCAGGAAACATGTTATGTACTCGTCCAGATCCAGATGTATGACCGTCCCTGAATAGAAAGAGCATGTATGGGTCGTAGCAGTTGTCATTTCTGCCTACCCCAAGGGAAAAGGCATATGTATGCATGGCATATGTATGTTTCTGGTTTATGTTCTGGTAAAACAATATTGTATGATTTTAACCCCTCGCTACAGTGAACACGCCACAATCAAATCGCAGCGGTAATGCCTGTCTTTGAGAAGTGTCTACAGAGGCGTCACGGCATCCTCTTTTTGTGCAGGACTCACCGGTTGTGGGTGTTTCGGAAGGTATCTGTGTCGAATTCAGCGGGAAGAAACACTCGGGTCTCACCATTGTGCGAATCGCCCGGAGAATACGATGGAGCATACGGTGGAAGTCAGTCCCGCTTGGTCGGAGCGCCGGCGCCGCCTTGTCCTTATGGGGACGATTGGTGGAGAAAATGACACCAGTAGCCACCTTCAGTGAAGCACTACGATCAAAAAAGGTGGCTGAAACTATGAGGGATAGGACATTCTGACTCCTCAGCGGTCGCTGCAAGGGACGCTCCGGGTGTTGGAAGCCGCAAGGCAATTCCCAGCCATTGCAAACACGGGATTGCGGTGGTGCTGTCCGGCCGTCTGGTCAAAGCAGTCCTGAATCGACGGCGCGTAGTATTCTACGCGCGACTCAAAGAGATTTCAGCAAATGGATAGGGGCCCTCTAGGGCCGATGTCTGCTAGGGCTGCAAGATTGATCGAAAGAGTTATCTCCCATAACAATTTTCGCCTCAATAACTTTTCACTGAAGAGTTTAAGCAGTTAGACAGCTTTGATAGAGGTAAACGAAGGAGCATAATCGGGACACCGACCTTCAGCTGGATAACGTGCACTGATAGTGAAAAGTCTTAAGTGAATCCACAAACTACCATCATCATCCGGCAGGCATTAAGTCCGCCGCTGTACATTTGTGCATAAAGGATTAAATAAATAAATAAATAAATCATCAACTATCTTCTTCTACAACAGTACTTATGAAGAATTTGCGAGAGCATGCTTGCATTGATTATTGCAGTTTGATCATTTTAAGCGTTAGAATTACTTGTTCATTTGCCTAGAATATTTTGGTGTGTATTTAATTGATATCCCCGTATATAAAACAAATGTTTTTTCCATAGTGGGAACTACCTTATGAACTCCTCCAACTTATGAATGAACTACGGCGAAACCTTGTGCGCGTGTATCCCCGTTCAATCGAACTCGCATATTGATGGCCAAACCGAGAAATTACTGACACCGATTGCCTCTATGAGGACACGGCAGTTCACTCAAGATGGATAGACCTCCACCGCATGCTACACCGAGTCCTCCAGGCGATTCACAAAATGGTAATATCAGGGTACTTTCAACCGAACCCAGAACAGAAACCGTTCGAAACACCCACAACAGTCCTGAGCTTATCCATAAAACAATGAAATTACGGTTAACAAATGTAGCAGCCGATAAGTGTTATCCCTGAGACTGGCCTCCCTTAGAGGGTTGTTCCAGTGTTGGTCAACACTCATTGCAAAGAGGTAACGTCCAGATATCGACGTAAGGCTGCAAGGAATCTTAGATACATTATACGTTGTCGAACTGTGATCAGAAAAACACATTCGATCCCGTTTTATATGAAGCAGTGACTGTAAATAATAAAACACACCATTATTAATCCGCAAGGTGCCATCATGCCGGAGGACACAGTGGAGATGTGCCCTGCAAGGGCGGAGCACCACCGTGTCCTCGTGGAGGTAATCGGCGTCAGTGACCTCTCGCGCTGGGCTCTGATCCAGAGCGAGGAGTAATGGCAGGCGTTCGCCTCCTTCTGCAAAGCCTTAATGCTAGCGAAGGCGGAGGCCGCACGCGTTAGGGAACGAACGGCCTCACGCCGAGCCGAGATTCCGACCCCGACTACCAATCACGGTAGACGCGGGCTTCCGGACGTTGAGCAATGGGTAGCTAGCCGTCCTGTAGTTGACCGGATCGAGCCCAATCCTCAACAGCGCGTAGTGATAGACACAGGTGTAGTTTTAGTCAGTAAAAGATTGACACGTCCTCCTGCTCCAACCAGAGCGGGAGAAGTCATTGGATGATTACCACCCTTAAAAAAAGAAAAAAGGTGCCATCATCATCATTATTATTTCAGCCGAAAGACGTCCACTGCTGGACATAATCCTCCCCAAGTGTCGCTATAATGACCGGTCCTGTGAGTCTCTCATCCATCGGATTCCCGCGACCCTCACCAGGTCATCAGGTCCACCTGGGGATCATCCAACGCAAGGTACCCTGTAACCCTTTCCGAAAATGTGGCCGTGTTATTTTAAAGTGAATAATTAAATACATATAGGTATTTACTTTTATCGTCTTTGGATGGTATCCCTTGAATAATCACGGTCAATTAGCTTGCTACAATAATGGAAAAAAAAATAAGCAGTAGGATTGTTAAAAATGCCTCCGTCTTACACCTGTTTAAACCATAACTGTAAACGTGGGCGATGGCCATTCTTCTGCCACTCAGAAAATTACGTAAAATACGCCATCTATCAAATTTAATATGAAGTTCAACCGTCATTGTCATCATTATTTCTACTTTGAGTCTTTAGATGGCGTTGCAAGTATCTGAATTGCTTATGGTGTCATATTTTACTTCTTGAAAACTTTGATTTCATACCGTTTGTCTTTCATATGCTTTGTTTCATTGCGATGAAACAAAGCCTAAGTAAGATAATTATCAAGTTCCACACAATTTAAATGTATAAAAGTTATCTAAAAATATCTAAAAATTTCTACAGATATATTACTCGTATATACGTAGATTTATAAAAAAAAAAATTGTAAGCATGCAAAAATATATAAAAAAATCTTATTCACGATGACAAAATAGAACAAAAATTTCTCCTAAGAGAGCTGTATGGGATTTGAACCACCTTCACATTACATGAAAGTCTAGTTACGAAACCACTGTGCTGCGGTCTTCGATGAATAAACTATAAAATAGACGTTCTTATATAAACGTCATAATTGACTGGTTGCCTCCCTAACGATGATAGCGTGATGATTTTCGTTTTAGAAGTTAAATTTGGAGCTAAATGGAATAATGTAACATTATAGTACGTGATTTTACTCGTCGCTTTGATTTTATTATGTGTTTTGATTAGTTTTTACAAAATATTTAGAAGATATCGAATAGAAATGTCAATTTTATTTTGAAAAAATGGTAAAAGTTATTTTAATACAAAAAAATAAGACAAAATAATGACAAAATTTTTAACTGTAGCTGGGAATTGAACTCGCGGCAAATGTCGTTCAATACCTACATTTTGGATTATTGCTCACCCCCCATAGCAAATAGCGTGATAGTTTATAGCCTATCAGTTGCCCTGACCTATAAGGATTATGTATGCAAAATTTGAACAGGGTCGGTTCAGTAGTTTTTGCGCCAATTAATACCATCACAAAAGAATTTTACTGTTTTATTATATGTATAGATAATTCTGACGAAGACCAAACTAAAGTTGAGAGGACTTCAAGTAGTAGTTCCGAATTTTACGCTTAAAGGAAAACTTACTTTCAGCTTAATTATGGGTTCCAATTGGCTGAAATCTATATCATGTGACCAATGGTTAGACGCGCAATGAGCAGCTTCATCTAAAGGCATTTAAATTCAAAAACCGCCAATTTTCGACTTTACAGGAAACGAAAAGAACTGCGGTGTTGAGAAGTCAGCCGACTTGCTGAAGCGGAGCATACGGTGAAGGGTGTACACCTCCACCGTATACGCTCCGCCGTGTTCTCCGCTTGGGTGGAGAACTGGACGCCATATAGCCTTCCAGTGTTAACATTCTTTCTTTTCCAGCGCTTTCACTACTTCATAGATGTAGATACAGCAGAAATAACTACGTACTTCATTATATCGGCATCACGATCAAGCGACAGCTTTGAATAATGGCCGTTTGTATTAACATAATACTGTATTGGATTATTGATTGGACAAATTAACATTTATATAACCACAATAATTGCGATTATAATAT
This sequence comes from Mythimna vitellina, assembly GCA_949316375.1. NCBI lineage: Eukaryota > Metazoa > Arthropoda > Insecta > Lepidoptera > Noctuidae > Mythimna > Mythimna vitellina. Next base: position 4,731,935 of record OX438703.1, on the reverse strand, counting down.
TTCTATATGGAAAAAGTGACAAGATTATTCTAGATGATATGGTACAATTGAGTGATTACTTTCTTTGAAGTCGTCAATGTCTAAATCTGTATGTTTGTGTGTTTGCTACGTTCCATTAAAAGCATGAAAGGGGCCTCTGCGAGTTGGTTTCGACTCCTCGTACGCCTTCCGAAGGTCCAGGATGTGGATATGGATATAATAATCCATATAATAATATTCCACAACTATTACACAACACTGTCTAGTCCCAAGCTAAGCAGAGCTTGTGTTATGAGACAACTGATGAACATACTTAAATATTTCGAAATACATACTCGTACATATTATTGATAAATTACACCCAGACACAGAACAAATGATTGTGCTCATCACACAAACATTTGTCCTGGGTGGGAATCGAACCCATGACCTCCGGCATTGCAGTCAGGGCCACTAACCATTAAACCAACAGGCCAGAAAAATTATATCACTCAGGAGAGTCAAATACATTATTGAACATTTCTTCCGCTCTGAGTGAAGTGAGTCTAGGTGTTAGACTTTTACTGAATAAAACCTGCTCGAGTTCCTTCAGCTGCTTTTTATTTTTTCAGGGCCGTGGTTACTCTTTCGAAAAATCCTGCATCCCTTTTTAAAGCGCGCATGGTGCACAACAAGCTTAGCTTTTGCGAAGCGGTAATGCTAGCAAAGGAGTGGCCTCTCCGCCCCAGCTGCCGGGATCCCAATCCCGATTTCCGGCCACCTTAGACACAGGCTTGCGGACGGCGAGCAACGGGTAGCTCACCGTCCGACCGTCAGGTAACCGTTCGGACCGAGCCCTAGTCGTCGACGGTGCGTAGTGTTTCACGCGCGCCTCAAGTTCAACTAGGAATGGGTTTTTGTCAGTATAAGTGTTACACAAAGAGCGGGATATGTCGTTGGATAATTTTCCCACCTAAGAAAAAAAAAGAAGGCAGCATAACTAGTTTTGTCATAATATGACAGGCCTGTTGGTCTAGTGGTCTGCTATGCCGGAGGTCGTGGGTTCGATTCCCACCCAGGACAAATGTTTGTGTGATGAGCACGATCATTTGTTCTGTGTCTGGGTCTAATTTATCTATATATGTATGTATTTAGAATTATATAAGTATGTTTATCAGTTGTCTAGTACCCATAACACAAGCTCTGCTTAGCTTGAGACTAGACGGCGTTGTGCGATAGTTGTGGAATATTATATTATTATTATATATTATATTATAATATGTTGACTTGATCTGTTGCGTTGTCTTTTATATAAATAAGACCTAATAAGTACCTTTATTTCATAATTTTCCACCAAACCTACAATTAATTTAATTACAAAACGAACCAGACATAGCGGGGGTATCGTTTGCCGATGGAAATATATCGGCGACGTGTATAATTATCAGTTTGAAGTAATTAGTACGGACGGGGTAAATTAACCGCACAGCAGCTCTACGAACCAAATACAAGGTACGAGGAATTTATTTATCTAAATTTAAAATTATTTTAGATTGTAATGTAGGTATTTATCTGAAGTTATTCCTGCCCCCCTAGCTAAGTTACAACCGTTTCATTTCGATTATCTTTTCGTCGATCGCCTCGAGTAGGTCACGCTTCCGATTCTTATATTCTGACGTCATCTCAACGCTAAGTCACATGGTTAGAATGAAGGAATAGGAGGCGTGGCCGACTCGAGGCGATCAACGAAAAGAAAATCAAAATGTAACTTGTTGGTTGTAACTTGGCTAGGGGGGCTTGGAAGTTATGATTTGATTTGTATCTTATACGGAACCTGTAAAATAAACGCCGGGAGTTGAACCGCGGCTAAAGGATTTTTCGATAACATTATTTTGCAGATTGTATTTCACAGCGGCCCTGGAACTACAGGACAACTGAATGAACAATGATAGGTCTGAAACTCCCTCACTTTCTATCAAGAGTGGGAGAAGTTATTTGGTTAGTTTGTGGGAAAATATCTCACCCCAAAAAAAAAATTGAGCGAAACGTTGAAAAAAGCCGTCGGTGACGGCGAATAATGAGTAGCTCGCCGTCCAGTAAGGACCAAGCAAGAGTCGATGGCACGTTATTTATCTATACTAATATTATAAAGAGATAAAGTTTTTTTTGTATGTAGAATCTCTGAAAGTACTGGTCCGATTGCTAAAATTTTTTTACCGATAGAAAGCTGCTTTATACCTGAGTAACATAGGCTATATTTTATGTACGCGGGTGAAGCCGCTAGTAAAAGCTAGTGTTTCATATGTGCCGTCGATGACTCGGGTTCGGTCCGGATGGACCCATACGGCGAGCAAGTCATTGCTCGTCGTCTGCAAGCCAACGCCTACGGTGGCTGGTAGTCAGGGTCGGGGTCTTGGCGACTAGGCGTGAGAATGTCGGAACTGAGGTTGTCTTCCTAGTTTATAAAACGAATAATACCGGGCGAAAATACTCAAACATTTAGTTAAAAGGACAATAAGTAAAATAACGCTTGATCTTGTATTAAATAATCTATATATATAAAAGCGAAATACCACTCACTGATTAATCACGAAATCTCTGAAACTATAATACCTACAAACTTAAAATTTTGCTGGTAGGTTCTTTAAAGGGTGTAGACATCCGCTTTGAACGGATTTTACGAAACTGGGGGGAGTTTCGTAAAATTCGTTCATATTCGTAAAATTCGTTCGTTTTTTAAAATATATATAAAAGAATAAACTGACTGACTGACACTGACATATCAATGCACAGCCGAATAGTGGGAGTAGAAGGCATCATAGAGGAAGGAATCTTGCACGAGGTTTCCTTTTATGACGTAGGCGAGCTCTTAGAGAGATTTTTCCGAAATTCACCCCTTAAGGGGGTAAAACGGGGTTCCTAAGTTTATGGGGAGTAACCTACTTCAACGCGGGCAAAGCCACTGGCAGAAGCTAGTTTATAATAAATAGCAAGTTCTTAAAATAACTCGAAGCGTCGCGACGTCTCTTTTACAACGTACTTATCAACGCCTTTGTGTAACTTTCGTACCAGACAGCATTATATTCAATCTTGCCAGGTTTCCGGAAATTTTCCTTTCTTATTCACGCAAGCAGCTGTTTATTTTTTCAAGAACTCCCATAAAAGATTACTTATATTAGAAAAGAGATCAGATTCCGTTATTTTTTTACTCGTCTCGTGATATGTTTCGGGATTATTATTTTTGAAGTTTGTTATTATGGATATGCAAATAAACAATTCTTTTTCAATACTTACTCGAAAACCTGCTCTTATCCCACCGCTTTTAGGCACGTAATAGACTGTTTTCCGCACTGCTGCAGAAAAGTGCGCGTTCTATCAGGATGGGCGCGCGTCGTCCCCCATGAGTCGCCGGTCAACATCCGTTTATTCATTTCGTAAGTGTATTGAAAAATTTCGTTTGATACACGTGCAAATTGATCACTGCAGCTCTCGGCTCTATAACACTCTTGCCTACAGCTCGTGCGAATTCCGCCTCGGTCGCAATGACAAACTTTCTGCACTTGTATCAAAATGTACTATTTCAATACACTTACTGGCACACCCGCTTTTATCCCACCGCTTTTAGGCACACAATTTACTGTTTTTCGTACTAGTGCGCAAAACTGCGTGAGCGCGCCTCCGCTTCGATTGACTCTATCTGGCTGGGCGCTAAGCAACTCCCGTTTATTTACATCTTCGTAATTGTATTGCAAAACATTTGATAAACTTGGAAACTCACTGCAGCACTCGACTCCTTAACACTTTTGCCTGCATATTGCGTTGGTTGCAATGACAAAGTTTCTCTACTTGTATCAAAATGTACTATTTTTGACGTGGGAAATCAACGAATTACTCCCTCCGCGTTGGATGGTGTTCCCTCAGCAGCTCTTTGCGGTCCATAACCACGGTCCGAAAAATTCCGCAAAAATAAATAATACTGTAACGGAGATGATAATGTCACCGGGTTATAACTAAAAATTTTTGTAGTTAAAAATATACACAACTAGCTGACTCGGCGAACTTCGCACCGCCTAATAATGTGATAAATGAAGAACCGCTCGACCGATTTTGTGCAAACTTCACATAAACCATCTACTAAATAGTCCAAACAAAGCCTAAACATTTGGTTTGGATAAGTGAGCTCGTTCTTGAGTTATAAAATTACAACGAAAAGTGGCATTGATTTTTATATATATAGATATATCAAGGGTTTATAATTTTTTTAATCCACACAACGCCATCTTGTCGCAAACTAAGCAGAGCTTCGTACTTTGTTGCTAAATGCATATAATTTATAGAATAAATTACACCAGACCCAGAACAAAAGATCGTGCGAAATATTGATTTTATGCCGTCGTTTATAAGCTCCGAACGGTAGGCAAACCGTAGCCATAATGCACAACACGGAAAAGCAACCATGCCATATAAAGGGCTCATTAATAAATCAACGGCCCCAAACACTCAGCGGCTACCAACCCCAATTACATTGAACACGATATAATAATTAAACAATTCACTCTAAATTGAGGTTGCATGTCGTATTTTTTCTCTGGTCCCTGATTGGCTGGTACAAACGCTGTCATGCTAGTATATAATTTTGGCGCAATTAAGTCCAATCATTGTGATTAAAATGCGTTGAATGCGGCGTATACGGAACGCCATTTTGTGTTTTTTGTAAAATGGTAATTGAAATATTAATAGGAGTTTTGAATCTTTTGTTAATTGTTGTGTTGATTTTCAGCACTAGTGCGAGCGAGGAAATGAAATGGAGCTAAACACCTCATACAAAATTAGTTTTAGTATGTGCGAAACCCGAAACAAGTGTCTAGTGTTTTTATGTAAAGAATCTATGTACAAAATTTCATAAATGTACCATGAAAACTGGGCAAGTGCGAGTCGGACTTGTGCACTGAGGGTTTCGTACAAAATCACCTATGAAAACAGTTTAATTCCCGAATTGAATTACAAAGATTTTTCTGAATCGAAAAAAGTTTTTTTTTTGAGACGCAACTACAAATTTACATTTTTCAGTTTTTTTCCTATACTTACGTTATGAGACCTTGCTTTATGCCAAATTTGATTGATTCCCTTGAGTGTCAAAATACACGTTTCTTGCGACCTAAACGGCCGTATTTTCTTTTTTCGTAAACTCAGATGTTTGATATTTTTTACAGCTTCAAGGGACCGCAGACCTGAGTATATGGTTTTAATTTCAACTTGATACCTCCACGCGTTCCTGAAATAAAGGGTCTTGACAGACAGACAGAAAGATAGACAGACGGACGGACAACAAAGTGATCCTATAAGGGTTCCGATTTTTCCTTTTAAGGTACGGAACCCTAAAAATCACAAAATTAAAAGCTTTTTACGTCCTGGTTGACCTCAACAATATGTGATCACCGGGCCATCCTGGTGACTGAGAGGTGGTCTACTTCCGTACCCACTCATGCACTGGTGCCTAATGCTCGCTATGGCTTGCCGTGACCTAAAGTTATTCGAATCGATTCAGTTACTGATTCTGAACAAACTATATTTAAGTTTCACATGTACTGAAATATAACTCCTTCCTTTTAACAGTTTAGTTTAGGTCGTCAAATGGATTGCGCTAAGAGCTCGCGGTAGGAGGCTCTGATGGGTATTTTGGAATATTGATTAGGGTTTGTGTTCAAATGTTGATTTTATGAGTGACTAACTGTTTTCGATTAGTCTGTATATTAAATACAAGCTTCTGCCAGCGGCTTCGCCCGCGTGGAAGTAGGTTTATCCATACTAACTTTAAACCCCCGTTTCTTCCCCTTAGGGTTTTTTTTTCGGTTGGGAAAATCATCTAATGACATCCCCCGCTCTTGGGCGGAGCGGGGGAGTGCCTGAGAATGGACGACGCCATTATTGCCGACCTAAAAAGAGCTGGTGAGGGGACTTAGACGCCTATGGCTTGTGTAAAATATATGTGTCGTGGCCAGATCTTCGAATAATACACTTCATGATATGGCCAATTAAAACTGGCCAGATTGTTTTTAAACGTTAACGTTTGATGATATATCAATCCTCATTTTCTGTAAGTCCGTAAGCTTTGTGTAAAAATAAATCATTTTCTTTTCTGAACGAAAAATGTAGATTTTTTGCATTCATTGCTTTACTGTCAGTTCTTTGGGCTGTATGTAACCTGTATACTCTTTAATGTATTGTAAAGGTTTCTGCTGGGGTGAGCTTGATATAACTTTTTGTAGCTTTTACGACACTCAACCCACGGTAGCAGTGCAGTGGGTGTGAAACGAAATAAAAGTACAAAGATTTAATATTCAAATAAAATTAAATGCTTCTATTTGAAAATTGTCATTTAGTTATTCTTGAGAAAAAGTCGAGATTTCTTTGGATAGTTGTAAAAAAATGGCTTTTTGAATAAAGATACACTCTTTGTTGTATATCATAAAAATTACTACGGAGCTAAAGGGCATCCAACTCGACATACATTTTCACTGTTTTTCATATACCGAAGACACTTCATTATTTACTCAAAAATTTAAAAAGACAAAAAGTATAACAATAGAAACCTTGAAAATTTAATCGACGACAAATATTTCAAAAAAATTTAAGAATTAAAAAAAAACACATATTTCCTGGAACAAGTTTTGTAAAATATTCGAGTAAATCACGGAATTATCGAATTCTTACAGAGTTTTCAGGCGTTATCTCTTTTTTTTCGTGTCGCTTTTTCGTCTCACATAGTATTGAATTGCGTTAGACGAAGTAACTAGCATTTCAACCATGCTCGATGTTGACGATAGGCGAGTGAAAAAGGACCACAACAATGGGTGGTTTTATCACTAAGAGCGATTTTTTACAGAAAATCCTATAAGCGATAAAAAAGCGATTCAGGATTTAAAAGAAGAACATTATCTAGTTTTCACCTATACTTTTTCTCCTTTCATTGAGGTCAATGGGGGCTATACGAGCGTGCTTCATCATCGGCTACATTGTCAGTTACTATCAGGTGAGTTAGTGGTCAAAAGCAAATCTATCCATGATAAAAAAAAATATTGACCTCTCACAAAACTGTGGAATAGAGTTCACATCGGAAAATTCGTAATCGGTACGATTTTTGATAAAAAAAAACGTGTTGCGCCGACCCCAAATAACACGGGATAAGGGCAGGAAGATGATGATGATGATGGTACGATTTTTGATAAACCTATATTATATGAACTATCTGAAAGAGCTAATATTTTTAGATGAGCTTATCACCTATATCTCTTGAAAGTTAGAATCAGCAATGGTGACCTCCGGAAAATGTAGAGGCAGTGAAACTCGACGATCCCTGGAAAAATGACACAACTATCTTAGATTTCATAACAGAATTAATTAGAAAAAAACCGCGGAAAATTATAAAAACCTCGTTGAAAAAGTTAAAGGAGAAAGCTAGTTGTTAAGGCTAGTTGAAAAAGCTAACTGAGTAAGCTAGTTGAGAAATCTCATTGAGAAAGATGCTTGAAAAAACTACATAGTTGAGAAAGCTAATTGAGAAAAACTCTAGAAAAAGCTAATTGAGAATGCTATGAGAAAGCTAATTGATAAATCAGGTAGTTGTTATAAGCTAATAAAATGAGCTGAAAAAGCTAGTTGAGAAAATTAATTGAAAAAGCTGGTCGAGAAAGCTAATTGAGAAAGCTAGCTAAGAATACTAGTGAGAAAACTAACTGAGAAAACCACATAGTTAATTCATTGCCTCGCAATAAAGTCTCCGTCACCAATAGAATCCACAAAAAGTTTACTCAATGAATTACAAAACTCTACCGACCCATTAATAAAATCTTGAGTAATTCCCAATCGCTTCGTTTCGAGTGGATGCAATAAGATAAACAAATAACTATAACAAATGTAGTGAAAAAACAAACAGTGTGTCCGTGGTATTATTTTGAGAACAAAACACTGACGGCACCTGGCAACTTAGCGTGTCATGGAAATTTACTAAAAATAAAATGTATCAAAGGGGAGTTTGGAGACGATGGGTAGTTGAATCAGAAGTTTAAGTTGCTTTGCTTGTCCATCTAGTTACCAATAGCATAACTGGTGACCATGTGGTCCTTGATTCGTTTCTCGGGTCGGGTAATGTGTTGTTGTTCTATTTTCAATTTTTCACTGGCAGCCTGGAGTAGAACAGTCTTCTGGCCTCCCAGAAGGTGGACCGAAGTCCTGGTAAGGATACAGGAACCCGATGACGAGACGTACAGGATCGGTCATTAAGGCGACACTTTGGGGAGGCTCATGTCTAGCACTGGACGTCTATCTGCTGAACTGATTATGAGCTTTTTATTTGAAAAATTATCCAGTGAATTCTTCTGCTCTAGGGCGGAGCGAGAAGGCGTGACAGAACTGATAATGAGCCTGGAGACTTCATTAGTATCTGGAAGATAGCGTCCCAAAAGTGATGGATGCACGCCACACAGAAACATTTGATGACGTTATCCGTACCCCGAATTTTGTGGAAATAGGCGTGAAACCCCAAAAAATGTTGTTCTCACAATATTTCCATATAACAGTATAAGTAGATATTATGTAAGGACAGTGTAGACCGGTCAATATTGTACTAAAAAGTACAATAAAAAAAACATAATAAAAATTGAGTCGTAATATGAAGTAACCTAAGAATTCGCGGAGTCTACAGTGTTATCACAATCAAATTATAAAAAAGTGGCTATATAAAACGAGCCAGAAAAATAAATAATTACAATGAGACGTTAACAAAATAAATTACTAAAGAATTTATGGTGGTTGGGGTCTAATAATATAAAAAAATATTGAAGGAACAGGTGTGGTTTTAGTTAGTAAAAGTCTGACACGCCCTCTCGCACTGTATAAGAGCGGGAGATGTATCACACATATACCCACATGTATCATTAACATTATTTTATATCGTGTTTCCGTGCAGAAGATTCTGATTTTCACAGTCTAATTCAGTGAAAAGTCTGTAGGTACTTCTGAAAATCACTATCACAGTGGAAAAGTACGACGTTGCTTACTCTGTCGTCACAAAGAAGACGCGACGAAGATCGTAAACGTCTTAATACTAAAATTAAATGGTGAGCTCCTTAATCAAGTGATGCCATCTATTGTCGGGCAATTGTGTGAATATTTACAACTTGTGAGCTGATTGAAGGAAAAAGGGAAATAATTTGAGGTCTTATTGAACACTTTTTAGCGTTAGGTTAAACTTTTTTATTTTTAGAATAAATTATAAACTACTATATTCGCGATAGCGTTAGGCAGAAGTTAAAAAAGGTTGTTTCAGGGTACACTTTGTAATAAAAGTACAATATATGATATTGTGCTTTATTACAGTTAAGATTGATGTTGAATTTATTATAATCGACTTATATACCAACTGTTATACTTAAATATATTCATTTGAACTATCCATCTTCTGAATTTATAAGACTTATAATAAGATAAATTATGGAGTGGAGAGAATGGAGTATAGTTTTTACAATAGACCATCTGTTCTGCGAGCAATGTGGCCTTATCACTGGCCGCTATCGTGGGGCCGAAAAGTTCTGGAGTGGCGACCACGTACTGGAAGACGCAGTGTTGGAAGACCTTCCATAATGTAGAACGACGACCTGGTGAGGGTCGCAAGAATCCGATGGATGTGACTCGCATAGGGCTGGTGATTATGGTAACACTTGGGGAAGGGCTTTGACCAGCAGTGGACGTTTTTCAGTTGAAATGATGATGAGTTTTCGCCAGCAGCTTAGCAAGCGTGAATTTAAATAAAATAGATTCAACTGAAGAGGCGATAATGACGAAATCCCACCGAATTATCATTATCAGTTCAGCTGAAAGACGTCCGCAGCGGGACAAGCATTCCACAAGTGTCACCATCATGACCAGTTTTGTGCGTCTTGCATCCATCAGATTCCCGCTATCCTTATCAGGACATCGGTATACTTCGTGGGAAGCCTTACAACTTTGCAAATTCAGTACGCGATCGCTACTCGAGAACCGAAATATATTATACTACCGGGACAAGAAATATCTCATACTCTAACTCAAGTCATGGTTTATCCAGATGGCCAGTTTTATACAGTCTTGTTAAAAATAAATTGTGTTAGTAAGAAGTGCAAATTTCTCCCACTCCATTTCCATCCAAAGCAAAAATCTTCAACACTATCACCTCACGAAAATTCCCAAGAGATTACGACCGCTGCCGCCGACCAGCTATTTATAATCGCTCAGCTTAAAGACTCAACGTCTTTACACTGAATTTGAGACAAACTTGCCTCATATAAACTCATATAAATGACATTCCTTGTGGCCTGTACGTGGAGCAAGAATTATAGCTTCACGTCCCGTTTGATGAATTCAGGCACACGGCTAACCATCCAGTTTAGGTTGACCTATCCTCGCACTTATGTTTACCGTCAACTCTACTTTAATGTAAGACGTGTTATACTTTGAGGGTAGGGGTACCACATAATTGGTTAAGCCTGGACAGACCCAACCGTACAGCTGGATTATGAGGTTAGTTTGTCAGGCCAGGATAGTACTTAAGCTAGTCTTATTTTACTTGCAAGCTAGTACTTCGTGTATATATAGTTTTATGTCTTTGTCTTTACGTCTTTATATATTGTTCTCACATAGCATAGCATAGTCGGCCTTATAATGTTCCCACTATTGGGACTCAGGCCTCCTCTCTAGGAGAGGGAATGGGCCGTAATCCACCACGCGGGCCTAATGTGGTTTAGTGGATGTCATATGTCTTTGAATTTTTGGTTCTAGGACATGCCCGTTTCCTCACGATGTTTTCCTTCACCGTTTTGAAAGCAGTGGTGATGAAATAAATTACACAAAGTAATGCGCCTGGCTGGGTTTAAATCCGTACCCTACAACTCTTAAGTCGGGGCCGTTACCACTCGGCTACCACTGCTCACATAGGAATATTTAATTTCAACATTATCGATGTAACAATAATTATGTAATTATTGATTGAATCCAAAGAATTTCAAAGTCTTTTGTACGTTCTTCTCCATAGAAAACTATGCTTTGAAACATGCAATTAATTATTTTGTTCCATCTTTGACTGAGTGATCTTGACAATTCAAAAGTGCTTGGTGTAAATAAAAAAAATGCTCAGAGTTTTGTAGTTAGTAATCATCTTCCTTCCATATTTCATATTACTTGGGGTCAGCGCAACGCGTTGTATGAAATATCACAAGATATAGTACAAGACTGCCTTTAATTATGTTATTATACTAGTTATATACTCAGCATTCATTGTGTCTGGGTGTAATTTATCTATAATATGTATTTATATAGAAATATTTAAGTATGTTTATAGTATCAGTTGTCTAGTACTCATAACACAAGCTTTGCTTAGCTTGGGACTAGATGGAGTTGTGTTATAGTTGAGGAATATTATTATTCTTATTCATTCTACATTATTTCATTTTGTCCTGACACTGGTAACGCTATCACGAACTCCATCGTACTAAGCTAGAAAAGTTTTATAATGATGAAGTGAAGTTATATTTTTTGAGATGGGAACCACTGATTTGTCTGTCTTGGCTAGTGTGTTAGCTTCATGTGGCTGGCGAAGCTAATATTTGATGAACTAGTGATCATTATTATTTTTTTCACAAACTTATCGTTGCTGGTTTTATCTGGCAACATTACAGCACTAGTTTGTACTAAGATATCAAGCCAGATTGTTTTAAAAGTTACCGCAGCCTTGGATCGCAAAGAACACAGATGGGTTGTAATCAGTAAAATTATGACACTCCTTGTCGCTACAACCAAAACGGGAAAAGTTATCGATGATTTTTTTCTTAAAAACAATAATAGTATATCTAGCTTGCTACTTTAATTTATAAAACCGGGCAAGTACGAGTCTTTTATTTATTATTCACTTACTGAGGGTTCCGTACAAACTTACCTATGAAAACAATTTCCGAATAGAGTCTAAGATTTGTACGGATCGCAAAAAAGGTTTTTTTTTTGTGACGTAACTACAAATTTACAGTTTTCAGATTTTTTTCTATAATCATATTATGAGACCTTACATTTTTTAAACATTTCAGGATCCTAGGTCAATGATAAGTACCCTATGTATTTTGATTCCCTTGAGTGTCAAAATATACGTTTTTTGTGACATAAACGGCCGTATGTTTTTTTATTCTTTAACTTAAAAGTTTAATTTTTTCACAGCTTCAAAGGGCCTTAGACTTGAGTATATGGTTTTAATTTCAACTCAATATCTCTACTCGTTCCCGAAATAAAGGTTCTCGATAGACAGACAGACAGACAGACATACAGACAAATAGACAGACGGACGGACAACAAAGTAATCTTATAAGGGTTCCTATAACCTTAAAAACTAGTCATGTGTATCGACATCAGTGTAGAATATTTTTTTTAATCTCTGTGTGACTAAATTTCTTCTTAATTCTTAATTCTTTATTGTACACAAAATAAAAACATACATAGTACACGGAGATAATACAGTTTATGTACAAAGGCGAGCTTAACTCAACAATGAGTTTTCTTCCAGCAAACCTTTCTTCGACTGCTTTCTTAATATTTATGCTTCAAAGAATTCCACAGTTGGACCACCAGCCTTGTACGTTTTGCTTCCAACATTTTCCTGCATCTCTCACCAGATATCCCTTATGGGAGGGCTTCCTATTCAACGCTGCATCTTCCAACTCGCAGTCACTATTCTTGATTTTTTCGTCCTCATTGACCAAGAAATTCTGTGAACAATATGCGTCGCCCACTGCTACTTTAGTTTGAGCGATTTATCGTGAATTAATGTAATTGCAATGTGTGTATTGTTTATACTCAGATGCGGTTATATATAAACGATTTCATCACGATTAATTATAATATGATGATCAACTGAAAATGGCATTCCTGATAAAATTCAACCGTTTGGTAACACTATTAGCGGGTCTTGCAAACTTGGGCGACAAATCGCGAAGTTAAGAGCGGGAGCTTAAATAAAGCAGTTTGAATCTTATCATCATGCAAATAGGATTTAAACTCCATAATTAATGAAATTATTAACACATGTACTAATAAATTAAACTGTGAGATGAGTTGTTATATTATTTTAGAAAAGCAAATGGAATGGCGTGAATATACAACAGAAATTCGAGTTTGCAAAACAAATAATTTGTAAGGATTAGAATATCTGGTATGGAATGGAGAAATAAGGATGTGACGTATGTAGAATCCAACATACCACAGTGTCTCAAGACGAAAGTCTATACCAGTGCTTGTTGCCAGTGATGACATGTGGTACTGAAACATGATCGCTTACAATGGGCCTCATCAGAAGGCTTACAGTCACCCAAAGGGCAATGGAAAGGGCTATGCTCGGATTTTCCTTGCGTGATCGCATAAAGAATGAAGATATCCGCAGGAGAACCAAGGTCGCCGACATAGCCCGAAGAATCGCCAAACTAAAGTGGCAGGGCACATTGCTCGTAGAACGGATGGTCAATTGGGCCAAAAGGTTTTAGAGTGGCGACCGCGCACCGGAAAGGAAGGCCTCTCACAAGGTAGACTGACGACCTGGACCTGTACCATGACGTTTAAAGTAAGATTGTTTCATTCTTATTTCCAATGTGGGTAAGAGATGGCGCTAGACAACCTGTATAGCTCTGTCTCTTACCCATACTGAAATAAGAATGAAACAATCTTACTTTGAACATCTTGGTAACCCCGCTGGTGAGAGTCGCGGGAGTGCGGTGGATGCGAGACGCGCAGGATTGGTCGTTTTGGCGTCGCTTGGGGAAGGCCTATGTCTAACAGTGGACGTCTTTCGGCTGAAATGATGACTGATGAAGATGATGTAGAATATTAATGTTAACTAATTTACGAACGTCTTCGCATTGGTATTCGATTTTTATAAGAATACCGATAAAATAATGTTCATGGAGCTGGTGGCTAAAATAACATCAATATTATGAACCGGACCGTGACCATAATGATACCTTCGAAATATGGTATTGGAGGAAAATGCTTCAAATTTCCTGGACTGCTTTCCGTGCAAACATCTCAATCTTACGTGAACTAAACGTTAAGACTAGAATGTCAACTACCTATATAGAGTACTAGAGTTTTTTGCCCGCATAGCCAGGAGAAATGATCACTACCTTAAACTTTTAATCGTGCCTCAAGAAGATGTCAGCAACTGTAAGGGCCCAGCAGGGTCGAAGCCTACGGGTCGAGGGCTAAGGGTCTGATTCTGAAAGGAAAACTCGGCCTTGGTATGAAAGGCAACAAAGGAACAAGAGTGGGTTTTTAGTCAATAAAAGTCTGACAGTATCTCCTGCTGCGCCCAAGAGCGGCGGATGTCATTGGATGATTTTTCCACCAAAAAAAAAACAGTTCATCGTAAGTGGCATGGTTGATGGTAAACGACCAAGAGACTGCAGCCCTAGGCTTAGAGCAGGTTGATAGAGGATGCCTTCGAACATTTGGTCCTAGGACATGACTATTTCCTCACGATGTTTCCCTTCACATTTTTGCAAGCAATGGTGATGAAATAAATTACATAAACTAATACGCCTGACTGGGTTTGAACCCGTGAAATATAAAACCTAACACAACATTAACTTCATTCTTACCTGAGAATTGAAAACAAAACCTTTCACTCAGTAACAATACAAAACTACACCAACAAGTAACACTACATCTCTTGAAAACTTTATTTTATCATCAGTCGCCTGCCGACTTAAACCCAATCCCGAAGATGCCCGAGGATTCCCGAAGCTTCAAGAAGTCGCACTAAGCTACAGTTAGTTACTTTTTAATTAAGATTGAGAGTTATCTGCCGATTGTCCAGTGTACCGGTGAAAGTCATCAACGAGTAACTGAAAAGTCCTTGAAAAGAAAATAATAGGAAATTCTATTTTACTTTTCCGATTTTCAGTATTCTCCATTTTTATTGGTTAACTGAACTAAATATATGTCGTGATGGCCCAGTGGTTAAGGCACCCGCCTCTTTTGCATGGGTTAGAAACGACGCACGCACCAATTTGAATTTTTCAATTCATGTGTACTCTGACTGGCTTGTTGGTTTTATGGTTAATGATAAAAAAAAAACACTAAATCAAAATAATTATAAACTTAAATTAAAGAAATGAAGAACATGAGAAAAAAGTTATTCAGTATAACAGTTATTGTGTAGAGTGTATCTGTTAATAGTATGATGCGTTTTAGGTTTTTTTTATGATATGTGTGATGCATGTTTGTGTTGATATTTACTTTTTCAGGAATTCTTCTGTTGTGTTTTGGGTATAATTTATCTATAATATTTAAGTATTTAGTACTATATAAGTATGTTTCAGAAATGAGGATATCCGCAGGAGAACCAAGGTTACGGACATGGCCCGAAGAATCGTCAAACTTAAGTGGCAGTGGGCAGGGCACATGAACACACGAAGACGCAGCGTTGGAAGGCCACCTTGTGGGAGCACAAGGTGGACCGATGACCTGGTGAGGGTCCCGGGAATACAATGGATGCGAGACGCACAGGCGACATTTGGGGGAGGCCTATGCCCAATAGTGGACGTTTTTCGACTGAAATGAAGAAGTATGTTTATCAGTTTTCTGTTACTCATATCTGCTTAGTTTGAGACTAGATAGCATTTTATACAAGTTGTGAAATATTATTATTATTAAATTTCACACAGACTGCGCTACAGGATGTAGCTAATATGGTTAATATAATAAGATTAAAAGCCCTAAGTAACCCTGAACAAGCATGGTGGCTTTTTATTCTGAGGTTGAAAATTATTAAATAATATCTTTCACTAAAGTTGATACGAGTGGGAGTTCCAAACGTTTACTGATTGCAACCCACCTGTGTCTTTAGCTGCCCTTTGAGGGCCTGCGGCTACTCTCTCGAACAACCCCACTGTTGGTAGCTTTAAGCTTAATAATAGCATTGTCAGCCTTTTAATGTTCTCACTGCTGGGACTCAGGCCTCCTTTCTCTAGGAGAGGGAATGGGCCATATTCTACCACGCGGGCCCAGTGCGGTAAATGTCACATGTATTCGAAGTTTTGGTTCTAGGACATGCCGGTTTCCTCACGATGTTTTCCTTCACTGTTTTGAGAGCAGTGGTGATGGAATAAATTACACAAAGTTACCACTCGGCCGCCACTGCTCTCAACGCTTTACGCTTCACAATGAAATGTTTGAGGACTGGTCATAATCATTGTTGTTATAATATTAGTGTGATATAGTATGTCTTCGTATGACAGGACGGTTTGAAACGGCTTGTCCGACTTTTACGATTTTTTTTTGAGTGCCTTTGATAGGTCGTAGACTATTTTTTACCCTGCTGTCCCCATATCTCATTTTTTTTATGGCTGAACAATCTTTGCCGGGTCAGCTAGTATATATTATGAGGACACGGTGGAGCATACGGCAGAGCACCGACGGGTTCACGTGGGGGCGATCGGCGACAACGATCTCTCGCGCCAGGCCTTGGTACAGGCCATGGTCCGAAGCGAGGAGGGGTGGCATGCGGTCGCCTCCTTCTGCGAAGCAGTAATGCTAGCAAAGGAGGAGGTTGTACAAGCACGCGTGAGGGAGCGGCCCTCATGCCTTAGCTGCCGGAATCCCGATCCCGATTTGCGACGTGCGAGCAATGGGTAGCTTGCCGTCTGAACGTCCAGTAACCGTCCAGACCGAGCGTAAGTTGTCGACGACACATATTGTTCCACACGCGCCTCTTAGTTATGTCAGCAAGCCGTAGGGGCCCAGCAGATTCTAAGCCAACTGGGGCCATGGGTTCGCTTCTGAAAGGAAAGGCCCTGGAATTAAAGGCAAAGAAGGAACTAGGAGTGGATTTTAGTCAGTAAAAGTCTGACACGCCTTCCTACCCCGCCCAGAGGTGGAATATGTCATAGGATGATTTCATACCAAAAAAAAGCTATTAAACATATATTATGTTATATTGATAAATAAGCCAATAAAGATGTTATAAACCAAGCTTTGTACGTTAACACCTGAACAAACGATATTTAAGCAAACAGCTAAGTGATATGTAATAGATATGAACATAGGGGAATACGAACATGTATGCCAACATTTGAACAGCACAAATGGAGGTCTTATCGCTAAAAGTGATTTCTTGTAACCGACATTCGTAATGGACAAAAATCATAAGCACCTTAGAAAAGATAAGCCGAACGAAGATTTCTATTCAATAACAATCCAGACAGAACCATTTGGAGCTCTGGACAAATACCTTCTATCAATCTAATAAATGGCTCAGTTGGCGCAGTGGTTGAGTGACAGGGTGCTGCGTTGCGGGTCGCGTGTTTGATTCCCGCACAGAACAAATATTTGTATGCCTATAGATAAGTGTTCCAGGTCTGGGTATCTTGTGTATGTGAACGTACCTACGATACAGGAGTAATGCCGAGTCAGAAATCAGAAACGTTTATTTCAAATAGACTTGTCAAAATTGTCAAAATGTCGGTCACTGAAAAAAAAAAAGCGAAGTGTGGGACAACATTTGTTTTTAATAATATTAAAATGTATAAAATGTCGAGTCGCAGTGATTGTTGTTAAACTCCTCCGAAATTGCTTGACCGATTTTATTTAGGTAGGTCGTAGCATTTTTTACCCTTCTACCCCGACACCCTATTTTTAGATTTCCGTATATCAAAAAGAAAAAATGGTACCCTTATAGGATCACTTGGTTGTCCGTCTGTCGGTCTGTCTGTCACTTTATCTCGGTTATGCGTGGAAGTAGAGATGAGATTAAAACCATATACCCAGGTCTGCGCAACACGTTTTTTTCTTCCGTCCTATCCCATCTCCGTGATCCGTCACGCTATCACTAACTCCCTTTTCTTTCATATCACTTCTCATACAATCTATCCATCTTTTTTTTGGCTTTCTGCTCCCTCTCCATCCACCCATATGTATATTCATTACTTACAAAGTTAATCTCACGAACCACCAGTTCGAATTAAAAAAATAATTCTTTTAGTGACAGCCAATTTATCGAAGTAGGGTTGCTTGACAAATTAAACCAAAATGGATTATTAACTAAATTTAATTTTAATAATATCACGCTACAAGCAGTAAGAGCGGATATGTAGCCATAGACGCGAGTGAAGCAACGGGGAACTATATAATAATAATATTCCACAACTATTATTGGTTTGAATTTTTATCAATCAACTATGATTGCATCACTGTTTACCATCAGGTGGGATCGCAGTTAAGTACTAGTTTATAACAAATAAAAAAAAACTATCACACAAATGCCAACTAGTCCCAAACTAAGCAGAGATTGTGTTATGAGTACTAGATAACTAATATTTCTAAATACATACATAATATAGATAAATTACATCCAGACACAGAACAAATGATTGTGCTCATCACACAAACGTTTGTCCTGAGTGGGAATCAAACCCGCAGCCTCCGGCTTAGCAGTCAGGGCCACTAACCACTAGACCAACAAGCCAGTCTTCAAGTAATAAGCAAATATAAATAAATATTACACAGTACCTGGCCTCCCCAGTAACATTTACAAACCCTTTGTTTCAAAACTAATCAGTAATACTCCACCACAAGCTCAAAACACGCTAGCTCTTCAAAACATACAGTAGACAATTAATACCTTCATTTAGTAGCAGCGACAATTCTGCCGGTGACAGGACATGCTTCATATCTCTTAGTTTGTTTGTTTGTTTGTTTGTCTGTGTTGTTAAAATATACGAGTTCTTGCACTCCGGCTGGCACATAAATCAACACTGCCTAGCGGCTTATTAATTTTATGATGTTGGTCGACTGGATGTGACTTGAAAATGTGGTGGTATTGCTTTTAACTCCTCGAGCTACGTGTATATTTTTATCTCTTTCACGCTCTAACGGCTGAATGGATTCTCATGAAATTCAACATACGGGTAAATTAGACCATGCTTTAGTCTAGAGCATGGTCTAGTTTATTTAGCGAAATACCACTCGCTGATTAATCACAAAATCTCAGAAACTATAACACCTACAAACTTAAAATTTAACAAGTAGGTTCTCTTGGAACTTGGCTGGGCCTGCTGGTGACCTATGCACGCTGGTTGTGAGTACTATGAACCTGAAGGTCTAGGGCGAGTTAGTTTTACGTTAACATGATCAACATTAGTATATGAGGTTCGGCGCTCTGATTGGCCCACTCCAAGATCTTAACTACTCGGAGAAACAATCGCGGTAAACTTTTCGATCGCATTAACGTACATACATCTTAGAAAAATCTTTCTGTAGAATATCAGAAATCTATACATTATATAAAAATGAATAACTGTTCGTTAGTCTCGCTAAAACTCGAGAACGGCTGGACCGATTTGACTTATTTTTTTCTTGTAATATTACTGATAATCCTAATAATTTAAATGGTCATTTTCTAATGAATAATGCTGGTCTTAGTAATGCAAGTAGATGGCATTATCTTTTGAAAGTTAATTAAAAGGTATCAACAGGCGGTACGAAGTTCGCCAGGTCAGCTAGTAAGATATAAATATATGTCCATCTAGTTAGTCTTATATAATAATATACGTGTATTTATTAACATCACATCAAACAAACTGATTAGCATCCGTAGACTTATAGCAAGGTTCAGTTGAAAACCAGCGTCAGGCAACTGCTACATAGTGGCCTGGCATTATGCGGAACTGGACCTATTTGGCGCAGCCGTGAGACACACAATGTTGATGTACTTTTTAAGTTTTAGTATTCAAGTTTCTATATTGTAATCTCATTGTGTGTACCTGTGTGCCCAATAAACGTGTTTTCTTTCTTTCTTGCTTTCTTTCTTTCTTTCTTTCTTTCTTTCTTTCTTTCTTTCTTTCTTTCTTTCTTTCTTTCTTTCTTTCTTTCTTTCTTTCTTTCTTTCTTTCTTTCTTTTTTTCTTTCTTTCTTTCTTTCTTTCTTTAGTTTACGGTGCTTCCTCTCAGTGTTTTCTAGCTGAACTGTAGGGATAAATTTACTAAAGAAAATCTTACGGGTCTGGTCCTGGCATCAACCAGCACTATTAACCATTGTTCACTGATCAATCATGTTTTTACCAGTAAGTGCTTTTTGAGCTTTCATTTAGCTGGTGACCTGCTTCTAGCTTATTGGTTGCAAAGCCAGAAAGATTTAGCTCGGAAACTTGTTCTTACCTTTCGGCGCCATGAACTTTCTTCCCGCACGGGCTGATATTTGTATGGTCTGTAGATATTAGTTCCAGGTATGGATGTCTCGTGTTTGTGAACGTTCATGTTTGTGAACGCACCTACGATACTCTATTCCTAGTGTGGGGTACGTTTTTATTAAATCTCATTTATTGATAGTAAGTTGTAATAAATCACACTTATCTTGGTTGTTTTTTTTTATACTGAATTCCTCTTTTTTATGACTGGCCTGTTGGACTAGTGCTTAGTGGCCCTGACTGCTATGGCGGAGGTCGTGGGTTCCATTTCCACCCAGGACACATGTTTGTGTGATGAGCACGATCATTTGTTCTGTGTCTGGATGTAATTTATCTATATATGTATGTATTTAGAAATATATAAGTATGTTTATCAGTTCTCTAGTACCCATAACACAAGCTCTGCTTAGCTTGGGACTAGACGGCGTTGTGTGATAGTTGTGGAATATTGTAATATTATATTATTATTATTATAATGTGCATGTGAGAACACTGTAGACTCCGCAAATTCTTGAATTACTTCCTATTATGACGGCTCACTTTTTTATTATATTTATTTATATTGTGATTTTGGGTACAATATTGACTGGTCTACACTGTACTTACATAATATCTATTAATACTGTAATATGGAAATATTGTAACATCAACCACTTTTTTTAAAAGAGTAACCATGGAGTTTCTTGCCGGTTCTTTTCCATAGGAAACGACCAATTTGGAACCGTGGCACTGGCTTCTGACGTTTTATAAGTGCCCATGTAGGCCTATGTGAAATAAAAATATTTTGAATTTAAAAAATTAAATCCCCCCAGCTCTTGCATAAACGCACCACTCGCGTTTATGGTTCTGGCCACAAATCTTTTCAATTATAAAACAGTCGTATCCAGCAGTTATATGAAATGTTAGAGTAATAATATAAGATTGTATCTGAGGTGCGATTGTTGAGGCTTGCACTCTGAGGAAGATGCAAGATTTCAGGTACACTCGACGGGAATTTGTCATATTCACAAGTTGAATTTATGGCTTTTTATTCTGGATTAAGTTTTTTTTTTCAAGACTACAAAGTCATCTCTCTACTGTTGTTGATAATTACACAAATTCACATAGCTATTAAATTATATTTATTTATATTTTTGCAAATAGGTTTTAAACACACTTCTACATAACAAATTAATAAGGTCTGTGTTTCCTACACTACAATTGCTATAGGATGGTGCGGGTGACAGCTGTCAGATTCATACAATGTAGCTATATCTTTTTCTTTCATCTTAAAGACTGATGTATATTTTGTCCTGCTATCATCCTACCTATATAGCATAGTCGGCCTTATAATGTTCCCACACTTTAACTCAGGCCTCCTTTCAAGGAGAGGAAATGGGGCGTAATCCACCACGCGGGCCCAGTGCGTATTGGTGAATGTCACATGTCTTCGAATTTTTGGTTCTAGAACATTTTGTTTCCTCACAATATTTTCCTTCACCGTTTTGATAGCAGTAGTGATGAAATAAATTACACAAAGTAATGCGCCTGGCTGGGTTTGAACCCGTGACCTACAACTCGTAAGTCGGGGCCGTTACCACTCAGCCACCATTGCTCTCATCCTACGTATGCTATGTAAAACAACCTTAGCTGATTATCCTGACAAGAAACACCGGAACAAATAGATTCTCATTATATGCCTCAGAAAGTGCATTGAACTGCTGGACCTGACCATCATTGGTAGATTATTGTCAGTCGTTACGGGTAATGAGATGCCCTGACAGACATATCCAGAGGTTTTGTATTACCCAAAATGCGGGTTGCGAATATTTGAAATCGCAGAACTTAAATTTAATCCATTCTCCATTCAGCTCCATTTAGTTGGACAGCAAGAAAACATTAGCGTTTGGGCAGAATAAAATGATTGTTTAAGAAAATCATGCCTTTCACAAAACCGGAGAATCGCCAAACTTAAGAGGGGCAGAGCACATTGCTCACAAAACAGGTGGTTGATGAGGCAAACAAATTTTAGAGTGACGATCGCGTACCAGAAGACGCTGTATGTAAGTTGTGGGAATTCAATGGATGCGAGACGCATAGGACTATTCATTTTGGCGACACTTAGGGGAGGCCAATGGCCAACAATGGACGTGAAATGTTAATGATGATGATGATGGTTTTTACTGTTACATAGAGTTAGCAAAAAAAAAACCCGTATTCCAGTTTTCTCGTTGGCTAAATTTGTTTTTGCTAAATATGTATTTTAAATGACCACCTCCACTCAATGAAACAGTCAGCAAAACAAACTATAACCCAACTCTAAAACAAGTCGAATCAACTTAATCTCTTCTCTGCCGACTGTACAAAGGACGACTCTATTTGTATCCGCCTCGCAAAGACGGTAGCAGTATTATTAAAAACTTGTTTTGAGTAAAATGTTATGAATTGTGACCAAAATAGGAAGATGCGCTGTTGTGACTTTATCTTGATGTTGTTTACTTATTTTCCAGGTGTAGCGTTATTATCTTGATCTTTCGCATGTGCAAATCTACGCTTGATTAATAATAATACTAAGAAGTATCAAACCCCCACGTTCCGTATTATACATTGGATACTAGCTTCTGCCTGCGGCTTCGCCCGGTGAAAGTTGGTTTCTCCATACAAACTTTCAACCCCCATTTTACCCTTTTAGGGGTGGTTTTCGTAAAAAACGGATTCTTAGCGGATGTCTACATCCTATAAGGAACCTACCTGCCAAATTTTAAGTTTGTAGGTGTTATAGTTTCTGAGATTTCGTGATTAATCAGTGAGTGGTAATTCGCTTTTGTATATTTATATAATTATTTTAGAAACTTTATTTTTTACATAGATATTAAAGGTTTAGGGCCCAAGAGCAAGAGATGTCATGGGATGATTTTCCCACCTAAAATAAAACACGGGATTCACCTTCGATATCATTGCTTACCATCAGGTGATGTAGTAGTCAAAAGCATATAAAAAAATCCTTCCATTAGCATTAAACGCAGTGCATTGTTTTAACCATAAAGTCCTTTATCAATAGCCCGTATGTATATACAAAACGTTTTGGGATCACATTCATTGCGTGTACAAATTAGGTGTGGAGTTTCCCTCCGAAGTCAGTGTTTCCAGATTGCTGCCACCTAGGGTTCTTAAGATATGAGTGAATAGATTTCAAAACGTGATCCATCGTCGACCACATTTCATTGTTTACCTATCTGTACAAATTTGATAAAATTCCCTGTCGGAGTCTGTATTTCCTGATAGCTACCTGGCAATCTTTAAATCAAGAGTGAATAGGTAACTTCTAGGCAAGCATGCTCTATCGTCGACCACATCACCGCTTTCCATCAGGTGAGTTAGTGGTCAAGCGCGAGCCTGAAAAATTATTTTTATATTTTAGTTTTTTGTTTCTAATGAATAGACGCAAAAACTACCGAAACGATTTAAAAAAACACCCATATAATACTATTTTATCACTGAGTGTCATAGGCTATATGTTTTCCACTTTCACGTAGTTGAAGCCGCTGCCAAAAGCTATTCGACAATATAAATAGAATTTTTGAAGCCCAACATTTTCATTTCACAAGTCTTTTCGCAACCCTTCATCAAAAAAAGCCAGCAATACAGTTAAAAATATTACCTACTATCAAAAAGATCGGGCAATTTATTTTCACAGCTTAATAATACCTCTCCTAACTATATTATTTGGTGACAAAAGCCTTCCTTTGTGTAAACGCAATAAAGATAAAATTTAAGGGGTTTTCCGTTAGAAATTACTTAGGAAAGGGATAGTTTAGACACAATTGAATGACGAACAAAAGGGGAATGGTTCCAAAACAGATGGCTTGAGTGAGGCCTGATTTCGTATGTGTTTGGGTAAGTAGATACTTGAGTATTATTATTATTTGTGGGCTGTGGTTTGCTAAGGATGAGATGCTTGTGTATGTTTCTGTAAATACGGAAGGAAATTAAGGTTATGTATCACACATGATAAGCAGTATAGGAATGTTCACAATAAATTGTGTATTTCTGGTAAAAACAAGAAGTGAAAAACTACTTTTTAATACTTAATTAATTAAAACTATATATACACTGAAATCAAAAACTACTAGCTAAAATATTTCGACAAAAAACTCCTCCGCATCGCTGTCGACTGGAAGTGTGCCTAAAAGGCTGGCGGCATTGCCACGTTGTATGGCAATATGTTCACAATTGCCGTTTTAGGAGTGGGAAATCAACAAATAACTTCTCCCGTTTTGAGAAAATAAAACTTAAAATTATTAATTTCACATAGGCCTACATGGACATTTATATAACGTCAGAAGCTACGCACTAGGATGCAGCGAGAGGGACTGTCTTTTTCGAAAAATTCTGTAGCTCTGGAAACATTCACACAACTCAGATTCACAAGTGCCTTGGTTGCCTATTCTGTATGTAGATTTTTCTCCCATCTTTTCAATCACGAACATAAAAAAAGATATTTCTTACTGTATTAAGTTTAAACCAATAACACTATTTACAACTATAGTTTTTGACATAAGTCACGTTTTCGATGAACTCTGGCACCCAATTTAAGATTTAACTTGTGTTTAGGGTGCCAGCGACCTCGCCTATCATTTGAAAATTTCATAACATTCATCTTAAGACGAGCACAATATATTTATAATATTAAGTATTTATTTATTTCAATTGCTAACATTATAATACTGATTACAAGGAACATAAAATCTAATAAATAATAGAATAGAATAGAATAGAATTTTATTTTGCAAATATGGGTAATACATACATAAATATGGGTAATAATAATAACGTAATAAGAATATACACAAACTAAAAATAATAATATTTACAAACGGGTAGAAAAATAAATTATTGGGCCTCAAAAAATTGATCCACGTCGATATCAATAGGAAAAGTGCCCAGAACGCCGGCAGCATTGCCACGTTGGATAGCAATTCTGATAATATTAATAAAAGATTTTTTACTTTTAATGTGTATGTGTGAATGTTCATGTGATTTTGTATGTGTGAAAATGTGTATGTGATGAATACATAAATGTAAGCTAAGTGAGTTATAAACAGTGGCGTGTCTCTAGTCCCAAAGGGCCCTGTATTTACGAGTTTATCTTTTTTTTTACTAAGGAGGCCCTTCTAGCAGAATCAGTAGGAGTTACGACATGCCACGACAGTAATGTCCAGATTAACCGGATCTATTACGTCGATGACATGATGTAAGATCAAGCCTGATAAGCTTGTTTATTGGAGCATCCTGGACTAGAATAGGTTTCTTTTTTATTCAATTTCATATAGAGAATGCTAAAACAAGCTAAATAATGGAACATCCAATAATATACTTGTTATTCATTAACTACGGGCCTCTTATCAATAAGAGAATTGAAAGTTGAGGATAACATGTTTTTTTTTTTTGGTTGGGGAAGTCAGATTTTACTGACTAAAAACCCACTCCTGTTCCTTCGTTGCCTTCGTCCCAGGGCCCCGGGTTTCGTTTTCACACTAGCCATGGCCGCACTAGGCTTCGACCCTGCTGGGCCCCTACGATTTGCTGACATCTCCCTGAGGCGCGTGTGGAACAATACGCGCCGTCAACGACTTAGGCTCGGTCCGGACGGTTACCGGATGGTCAGACGGCGGGCTATCCATTGCCGGCAAGCCCGCGTCTACGATGGCCGGAAATCGGGATTGAAAACCCGGCGGCGGTCAGGGCGTGAGGACCGTTGCCTCACGCGATCGGCTGCCTCCTTTGCTAGCATTAATATTTTATAATTTTTGCATACATCGGGACCCCTGTAATAACTCGATGGTTCTGTACCATTGATACGGCTGTAGCTACGCCCCTGGTTATTAGACTAATAAATTGACTTATTATCATGGTTGAAGTGTAACAGCTAATGTTACTAAAACAGCTTTCTTGTTCATCATCTTTATTCTATACCAACCTATATACGCGATTCAATTTCTGACGCCATTAATTTGTCAGCCAGTGACTTCAATGCAGGAAGTCCAATAATCTTTTTATCAGCAAGTCGTAAAACTTTTATAGGTTAAAGTTCCAGGAATTTTCAATTAAACAATTCATTTTTCTTAAAAATGTATTTATTTTTCATTTTATTGTGCTCTTCAATATTTATTAAACGGACATTCCGTCCATGAATTTTAATTACATAAGTGTTGCAACTCTCGATACTATACAAAATGAAACAATAAATTTGAATAAAAAATAAATAGTCATTACTTAAATTAAATAAGAAAACAGAAAGAAAAACAAAAACAACATTTTTGACGACCGAATAATATTTTCAATTTACAATACAAACGAAATTCTTGGTTTTACGATAGGAAAGAAACATTAAAGTAAAAATATAAAAGCAGAATGGTAGACTAAATAAAATTGATGCCAAAGAAAAACCAGCAAAGTTTGAATTCTTTTAAGAGCTGTTAAAGCAAATCAATGGATAGGAATTTAAAATATTAACATTAGCACCAAATGACAAAATCAGACAGTACAATTCGTTCAAAGAAAATGTGTGTGATATATTCGAATGAAAAGTGGTACCTTTAATATGATATGATTATAAAATTCAACTTACTATTCTTAAATAATTCATTTAACTACAATTTTGTACATTATCTACAAATTCAGAAATTCATTTACATCATCCTGTCATAGTTTTTACACATGATCAATCATTAACTTGATAGGTTTCACAATTATTGTGATAATTTAAGGACTAGTTCGAAACTTACTAGGACGAAACCGCTATATCTACCTAAAAATATGGTCACATGAATTTTGTACAAAACCATCGCTATACCAGCTAATAAAAATAACGATTTCATCAAAATATCGTATTGCTAAAATCTAGAGGGACAGACCTTCTACCAAGCAATAAATTTTGTACAATTGTGTAGAAAAGTAGTCCCTAAGACGTTTAAGGTTCATAAATATTCGACAGTAACTAATATTCAACGATTAAGTTCACCGTCTCGGAAGGCATGAGAGAATTGAGGCCGCTGAATAAGTTAGGCCGTGATAGACAAAGTAAAACTACTAAATGCAAAATTGATTACATTAACTGTGATTCTTCACTATTCACTTCATCACTGGTACTGTTATAGCACGACTGTCACATGAATAGCCGCAAAAACGACATGTTTGTTCATGACATCGGTATTTCCGCAGACAATCGGTGTCTGGATGATGCCCTCGTACCACAGGTCCCACACGTATTATTACTATAGCCGGAGTCGGAGCCGAATGAGGAATCCCCACTTGGAGGCTTCGGTGAAGCCCGGGGTCCTCTCCAACAAGCGATTCCTGGCAGCTCACCGCCAGGCCAGGCACCACCAGCACTCATTGGCAAAGGGCCTTGCGGCCTTGCACCAACCGTCCCAACTTGAGGATACAACCTCAACAGAGCATCCAAAAGAACTCCTTCGTGAAACTCCGTAGGATCAGGCGGGCCAGGTGGATGGATATGGCGCTGCTGCATTCTTTGTTGTGCCCGTCGTCTCTCCAGAGACTTGGGTCTTCTGTCCAAACGCTGTTGCCTAGGCCGATGAGGAAGAGACTGTGGAGCTGGTGGTCTCGAGCAGGTCCGACATGGTGCTGCTTCTCCAACAAGGCTAAGTTCGTCTTCGGCGAAATGGTCATCACTGTGGAGGGAGTCATCTGATCTGTGGGGTAGCTCCTCATAAAGTGGGGCCCCACAGGTGTCACCACCACAGCTGTTCCCACCGCGCCAGGTACCACCAGAACCGCAGACAAAGACCCGGCTCGGGCAGTTTGGTCTTTTCGTTTCCACCATCTGTGAAAAAGGAAAACAGTGTTTAATCAATGTTTTCGCAACAACACTTAAGAAATTCTTGGAAAAGGATTGATTTGTAGCGACATTGAGCAAAAACAATTTATTTTCAGAGTACTCTAGAAAATAATGCTGAAATTGATTTACCTAACTTGAAATAAATATATTGTCTAACTTTAGACATGCCATGACATTTGTAAAAGTTTATTACCTTTATAAATTAGTTTTTACATACCAAA
Source organism: Mythimna vitellina (assembly GCA_949316375.1). NCBI lineage: Eukaryota > Metazoa > Arthropoda > Insecta > Lepidoptera > Noctuidae > Mythimna > Mythimna vitellina. The sequence continues at coordinate 4,703,662 of OX438703.1, read as the reverse complement.
CGTTAAGCGCTTAAACCCTTCGAATTATCTCTCAAGCCAGACAAATTAATTTAACAAAGTTTCTGTTCAATTTTAACAAGATCTGCAAAAGTTATCGAAAAACGAAAATTTAAAGCAATCATAATTTCTTTGAAGTCTAATTCATACAAATCTTTTCAAAGTGGCTTATAACTAAAACCTAATATTCAAATATATTCAAAAGTCAATTATAAACATTGAGACTTAAATATTATCTACAACGAGGTACAAACTTTGGAGGCTAAACAGAGTAACTTTTGACAACGGTTCACTCAAAAGTTAGAGTTAATTCTCAAAATTTTATAGCCCTAACGTGCACTAAGTTTACTGGTCGTTTGAATGTTTAGATGAAATTAAGTTTGTGTGACAGATGTTAGGTGAAACTACACTATGTCCCTACAGTCATGTTAGTCGTGGTAAATAATGTGGACAGCTTTCGTCGGTGTTGAATATAGCGTGAAACTTTGACACTACTAATGGTTTTAAGTCTACAAGGTTTTTGGGATTGTTCACGTTTCGTTGTAGACTATAATACTTTGGCAATCTCAAGTAGTGTCGTACACGGAAGATAAAAACAGAACTACTTTTATTTTCATTTGAATTTAACAGTAGGCTTTGCTCAACTTTACATAAAAGTGGATATATTTGTGACAAATATTTCAATGACAAAATTGGATAGGGTGTACACGTGTAAAAAATATACGTGATCGTCGATCATCGATGTCAAATGCCTTAAAAAGGGTACACTTAACCAAATAATGAGTCCAATGAATATGGACAGGACAAATGGAGTCGGTAACGCTGAGTGACATGAACCATTTCATTACTTCTTACAAAGATATGTCAGGTCATCTACTAGATTAACTTTGAAGGCCCTTAGACCCTTGTCTTGAGTGTCTGAAGGCATACTGTTTACGGTCTGGAAATTCTTAGTTTGTTCTCTGTCAATATTGGGCACCCAAAAGTAGTGCTTCTGAGAAAATCGTGCGTTGATTTAGTAATGAGGTCTTATTCTTGGTTTGGGTCATTACAGCTGGTATTGAAAAACTAGTTTTCGACAGATTTTTTCTTATGTCTTAGGATCTATTTTTTCTGTTATATTTTGTGCAAAAATTAACTAAAAGTCTCACTATTTTAAGACTTAGGTCAACTGTAGTTTTGCATTACCAATAATCTACTATTGAAATAAAACATAGACTTCTAATTTCAAACCTTCTTGTACACAAACAAATAAAACAAAATGTTTCGACGCTGGAGCAGTTTTCTCGGGGCGAGATATTTTATTTATAAAATTGATCCCACTGAAGTGATTGACTAGCAATCACTTATTTCCGAACACTATTTCTTAACTGAAGCTACTCTATTGGCCGGCTTGCAGACATTTTCATCTGGAGTCTGGACAGGCAAAGCTAACAGATATTACGTGAAATTCCCTTACTTATTTTATTATAAAGTTCTAGTTATTATTTTAGCAATTGTATTAGGTTTGATCTTATATATAAAGTCATTTTCAAAATCGTGATTCTATTGTTTGATGTACTCGTGTCATTATTTTTATAATATTTATTATTATAGGCTTATTAAGCCCGACTGTAGATGAAAGACCAGCCTTCCTTTCATCCATTTTTCTCTGTCCTTAGTTACATCTGATCAATCTTTTAGACAGGAGTCTTACACGTCACGCTATCTCTTGTGTCTACCGTGTCACCGGTTCCTAATGTTCAGGATCCAATCAGTGGCTGCCTTCGCCCTTATTCTGTTTCAGCAACATGCGGCAGTTATGGCTTGCTCAGGTCCGTTTTAGTTTGGTAGCTGTGTTACTTTGTGTCACAGAAATATTTTTAGGTAGATGTTTGAAGAATATGACTACGGTAAGTCATACAAAATTATTCGTAATTACATTTATTTTGTGAAACTGACAGTAAGAACTTTGCAAAATTAGTAATTAGTATTATTAGGTCCCAATCTCATACCAATATATGCAAGTACTGTATATATCAAGTGACATCTTACCTCCAACTGTGGTTCCAGTTCAGGTCTGTGCGGAAGAGGCGGCCTTCTGGGCAGATCCTGCAAGTCTTCGTATAGGGGTGCTGGTGGTGGAGCCCTGCGCTGGGACCCACTACTTGGCGTGGGAGCTGACGACTTCGATGGGAGCAAGTTGGTGACTTTCCGTTTGTGTCTGTGAAATAAAATACTTCATAAGTAAGGTAACAAAATAAGTGATTTTTCGCTTAATTTGTATCTTTTTATTCTGGTTCTAATATTTCGTTTGGCATATCCTCTATATTGCGTTTATGAAGGGAAGTTCAGAGTGAAGAACGGAACTGAATGTAAAGTCCCACAATAACTCCGTTGAAAAGGGAGGATCCTTCGATCAGACGGATGTTATGTCTGGTTTTGAGCAACTGCCCAACAGATGATTTCGGGCTGTCGTGATTGCGCTATGCAGGATTTCTAATTTTAGTTCATATATAGCGCCATAGATGTCGCTATAGTCAGTTTTGATCTCTCCTCGATCGTACCGAATTGCCGTCTTATTGGACTATGAGAATAAAGGAACAGAAAGTACACCTGTGTTTACGCAAACGCTCGGGCACTGTAATATCTCCTGCGTACCTTGCTAATCTCCGTTAAGATTGGCCACCACGAGCGAAATTCGTTCGCGACGATTATATCAAAAGTCAGTTTTATTATAATAGGTTATCTAAACTTTTTTAACAATATTATAAAGAGGTAAAGTTTGTCATTTTATTTATTTATTTTGTTTGTAAGAAGTCTAGGAACTACTGAACCGATTTTGAAAATTCTTTCATCAGTCTTAAGCTACATTATTTCTGAGTGACATAGGCTTATTATTTATTATATTTAATTGTAATTAATAATATTTCTATCCCAAAAATATTTCGTGAGAGGCAAAGTTGGTACGGCCCAGTTAGTATATCTTATACTTTATTTTTATTTATTAAGATACGACTTATGTATTCTTTTGATTTTTTTTTACACTTTGCTATCATTTTCTTCTTCTTCTCGAATCGATTCTTTTCTTTCCTTCAAAGTTTTTGCGCCCAGTAGGTTGCCACGTTTATAGTGGCGTCAGTGGCGTTTTTGGGTCCTCCAGAAAACAAATGTAGGGACATTTTGGGCACTCTAATGAGTGAGCCATCGCCTGATCAAGAGCACCGAGCTCACACTGCGTGCAGCATAATCCGTACAATCTTTATACTTCGCAAGAAAAATATAATTTATGTATAATTAATACACATATTTATTATATTTCAACCATATTCAAGGCCATAATAGATGTTACAGTTTAGTTAGCATTCAATAGAATAATGCCTTTCAAAACTAAATCAATTAAAATGATTTTGATAGAGCACTTACGAGGTGATTGAATTTTGATTTCAAAAGTTATTTGTGTGTTTGTGAAATCAAACTAGAATTAATTCATTGCTAAGTGCGATATCATTCTAATATTATAAAGATGAAAGTTTGATGTACGTATGTATGAATATGATTGTTACTATTCGGCTAATTCTGATCAAATTTGGCACACAAGTAGATCATTCCTGGAAAAAGATATGGATTACTTTTAACCTGGAAGTATGGTATTTTCTGATGTGCTGTCAGTACACAAAAAATTGATTTAAAATTTTTTATTTGACAACCAACGATTAGCAAAAAGATGGTTCGCTATTTCATCATTATACAACAAGAAGTTCTCTAAATAGTCTACTTACAAACAAATCACCAAATAAACTTTTGTTTAATAAAATAATAACGTATCATTTGACAAATGATTCATTTTATCTCATAAAACAACCTTTGGAATATACAATGTTTTGTATATTTTTAGTAGGCTACCCGGAATTCAGTGTTTTTTTTTTTGGGAACCGATTACATTTTCGATTTTTTTTGTTCGAATTTCATTTTAGCGAAAACTTTTTTGATATAATAATCATTAAATAAGTATTATGTTTAATTTAATTTATAATTATTAACGCTTCTATAATCTGTTTTTCTATTTTTTTGGTATTTTTAACAGTAGATGTGTTTCTTATTTTATGATTAATAAATAATAATATTTTTTTTTTCTAAACACTTACATTTAAAAATTAAGGTTTTAAGATAGAAAATAATAATAAAAAACAAAAATAACAGAATAATTACACTTGGTTGGTAGAAGAATACTAAACTACACTACACTATAAAACATTGCTTCACATAAAATTTCAATCAATGGTGGTTTAAGTTATAAGCAAGTACCTGCCTCTAATAGAGATTGTATTTCAAATATTATTATTTATTATTCGTATCCGCAATAGTGTACTATCAACAAAGCATTAGTTCCACACCGGTTCTGCTATAGCTTTCAATTATTACAAAAGAAAAGGAACTTATTATAAACACATTAGATACGCTAACTTCACCTATATAAGCAGATGTTCTAATATTTGTGGAAAAAACTTGCTAAGACTGTGGGTTCTGTAGGGTTAAATATAGCATGATTAACTTCAGTGCATCTGGAAAATATTCCTTTGACAGTTTTTTTTTTGTGGGTTTTTTTCTGAAAAATTTCTACAAAACTTACACTAAGATAAAAGATTATATTTTGATTGAATGTACTTTATAGTTCACGGCAATTAAATTTACTATTGAGATGTGGATAGTTAAAACGCTAGAGGAAGGCGAGATAATGATCTCAACGTTCATACAACGTACATCGAAAGACTGCAACAATTTGTCTACTGTGGTCTTTCCGTCCGATTATAATTTAGGTGTCTTCAAGGCTAGAGTGAATAGGCCCTTAATAAACTAATTCGCCTCACCATCAACGATTGTATTTCTGTTTACTATCAGGTGGGTCAGTCTAGCACGTGTGTGCTAGACTGCAATCACATGAACGTAAAAGAGGTAGCTATTTTGATGATATGACGTCAAAGAGAGGTGTTTGGAGGAATACATACCGCACTAATCCTAACTAAAATAGGATAAGGACAGAAAGAAGGATGAATAAAAGCCAAGCTATGCCAATGTTTATAATTCTACTTGAGTCGAAAGTCTGTTTGTTTCATTTATCATTTCACTTAGTGATTTTTTTAATATAAACTAGCTTTTGCTAGCGGCTCTTCCCACGTCAAACCAGGAAATTATCTAAGGGGATATGCCCTATTCTAAGATATTATCTATACTTGGCCCAATTTCATCCAAATCAGTTGAGACGTTTAAATGTAAAGGTGTTACAAACATACAGACTCACATATACATAATAAACATATAAACTTTTAGATTTGTAATGTTAGAGTTGATATTGTTCTATCTTTGAAAAAAAAAATCGTACTGTAAATTAAAATTCAAAATCTTTTTATTTCACATATTCTTACATGGACACTTACAAAACGTCAGAAACTAGTGCATAGTTTCAATTGGTCGTTTCGTATGGAGAAGAATTGACAAGAAACTCAATGACTACTCTTTAAAAAAAAAATTGTAGCCAACCAACTCATCCCAAGTTTTTTACTTTCCATTACGGATCTCTAATTTCAGGTAGCGGGTTTTAAGTACGAATGATTTTATTATTCAAGGGACTAATGGTGGGGTAGTTATAATTCGAATAATTGGAATAAAGTACGGTCCACTTGATTGAGATGTTGCGGTAAAAAAATGGCGTATGCTTCCATTTTTTGCGGTTATACTTTTTTTAATATTTGCTTTGTAATATGAAGATGATTATGTATTTGTCTGAGATATTAAAAGCTTTAGAATTATAAGTGTAGGAAGTGTGGTTATTGTTGGTATTAATATCAAAGATTTGTGTTGTATTGATTATGATCAGTAGGATTTTGTGAATGACTTCATACAATGAATTAACTTTTTATTAAGGATTTGAGCTTCCCCGTTTGAATTTTTTGAGGTGGAAACTTTTACTGGCTAAAACCCATTTGTGTTCCTTTAGTTGCCATTTGCGTTCCAGGGCCACGGTAACTCTTTGAAACGATCCCGCAGCCTTGACTTAGCCTCCATGGAGTGGCAAGTGGCCTCCTGCTTCTGCGAAGCAGTAATGCTAGCAAAGGACCTACCTTTCGCCTGACGCAACGGTCCTCAGGCTCCAACCACCGCCGGGATTCCGGTCCCGATTTCCGGCCTATAGGCGCGGACTTGCGGACGGCAAGCCACGGGTAGCTCGTTGTCCGACCGTCTGATAACCGTCCGGACCGGGCCCAAGTCGTCAACGGCGTGTAGTGTTCGACTCTCAGAGGTAATAAAGAAATATAGGTGTAGTTTTAGTCAGTAAAAGTCTGATACGCCCTTGCTCGTCGTCCGCAAGCATTGATAGTTTAGCTTGTGGTATACAAAATTTTAACAAAGAAACACGACGCAAAAATGCATTTTTATAAACTGAAAAAGATAAAAACTAACCCAAACAATTCCAAATTGACTAAACCAGCTCAACACTAAGCTTTCAAATCCCCTTAACCGAAAACCGCTCAAAAAGTCATAAAATTAAAAATCCAAACAATAAAGTCTACGTAATCCTTGTGACTTTTTTTTTCGTGTATAAATGGCGTCTCGTGCATGCGACATGTCGGTGCGACAAAGACGCAACCGCTCGACAAGTCGTGTCGACCACCCACTGAATGCGACCCGCGGATATTGTAGTCGGAGTAAAGAGAAATGGCCGGTGACAATTTTTCGGTTGAGTGCACCTGTTGTCTCGATGGAACATTGACATTTTTTAAGGATTCAAATTAACTGTCTCATTTTTCTCTAATTTTGCTTTAAAATTGATATTTTTTTTAAGTCGTAGTATTACTATATAGCGGAGATGAGAATGTTGAGATGGATGTGCGGTGTGACGAGAATGGATAAAGTGAGAAATGAATATATTAGAGGAAGTTTGAAAGTGACGCCAGTGACTGAAAAGTTGAAGGGGAATTGTTTGTCTTGGTATGGTCATGTAAAGAAGAGAGATGAAACGCATGTTACTAAAAGAGTTATGAGTATACATGTGGATGGGTGGAGAGGGAGAGGGAAGCCAAAGAAAAGATGGATCGATTGTGTGAACGGTGATATGAAAGAAAAGGAAGTTAGTGATAGCATGACGGTTGACAGGATAGAATGGAAGAAAAAAACGTGTTGCGCCGACTCCAACTAAGATGGGACAAGGGCAGGAAGATGATGATATCATTATAACATTATAATATCTCGCCAATAAACTGTCTCACTGCTGAGCATAGGATTCCCTCCATTCCTTCCATTGTTCCCGGCTCAGAGCCACTTCTTGCCAATTTCTAAGAAAGAAATCTAAGTCTTGGTCTTCCCCACCCCATTTCTATCATGGTTTAAAATATTAACCAGTTCACTCAGTTGATTATCAGAGTATTTTGGGCTTAATTATGATGATATAACCCCCATGCATTTCTTGTGTAGCATTTAAAATATCATTTCTACTAATTTAAAGCCGGCTACTTTAACAGTCCAATCCATTTCACGCATACTGTAATACACCCAAAGAAATCCACGTCGCATACCTTATCTGTTATCTCATTTTTTAAAGATAAAACTATTCTAGCTTCCTTAAAGCATTAATTCAAACTAATCTCTATAATCATCTAGATAAAGTGGGTAATCCATTGAGCTTCCACATAGACATATGACTTATACAAACTAGTGGTGGGAAGCGAAACTTTCCGTCGGCCATCGATAATGTCAATAAGATAAATCAAGTTAATACCGAGCGACACTTACTAGTAAATACAAATAATTTGATTTCATGTCTCGATTCTATCGATATCGATGAAAAGGTTGTAATTAATATACTTTAAGTTAATCGATTGTCTCATTCCATTCAGATTAGACCAATTTATGGAAATCGATTAGGTTATTCGAATCTGATTTCAATCGATTAGGAATGCGAGTTTTTGTTCCTGTTTCGTCTGGTTCTAATAAAGTAGACGATTAATTTTATAAATAATTATAAGAAAATGTAGGAAGTTTGGGTTGCTTTCAAGTTTTACGTATCTTACAGGAAATGGCTTAATGATGCTCATATGAATGAAATAAACAATAAAAGAGCGCTGTTTGTAGGTACATACGGTATATCATAGGTACTAGTTTTGGATGCATTTTGGAGAGTGTGTGCAGGAATTCCATGACTAGATTCCGCCATCACCATTCTACCATTGGACAATCCGACGAACGGCGAATATCTACCATTACGCTGCTGACACCTATACCGTCCGGACAGTGTTTGCCTCGTCCTTTATATCGAAGAATTGGGACGATTTGCCTATAAGCAGTTTTCTAGTCCAATTATAATTTAAGTGTCTTCAACGCTCGTGCGAATTGGCTCTTAATAAACTAGTTCAATTCACCATGTATCAACGATTCGATCCATTGCATCATTGCTTATTATCAGGTGGGATCGCAGTCAAGAAAAAACGTGACCTATTAAAAATGTCCACCGAGGCCAGCCTGGGAAGTGGTGGCCTACCGCAAGATGATGTAGACGCCTACCGCAAGTGTTAATTGAACGTGAGTCAAATAAAAGGATATAGACAAATCTAGAACGATTTCGGCGAAGCTTTTGCAGTGCAGGGAGAAAGTATAGACAGGATAAAAAAAAAGCGAAGCATTTTCAAGTAAATTAACATCCAAAAATACTTGAATCATAATAATTACAAACTGTAAAAAAAGAACTATTTCAGTAACGTGACGTAAAAGTTTTGTTTACCAATTACGTAGGTACAAATTGTATTCACTAAAATGTATATTTTATAAATGACAGACCCATTCAAGCATCTAGGGATGGCATTTTTTTTTTTTGGGAACTAATCCCATCAATATTTAATATGTTTACGAGATACCTACAAATATTTTCATATAAAAATGGCTGAACATGGCCATTTGCGATATTAAATTTTATGCCTCTTTAATATCGCAAAATGAACATTTTCATCCATTTGTACATACAAATGTTTGAGGGGTTTTTGGTCATGATTATTCGAATCAGTCCTGCCTTTAGTAGAAAAAGGTCAAAAAGATTATTATTTTTCAAGTAGGTATTTTTGCGCTACAGATTTTATGCCAGTGGCTAGACTTTAATCAAAGTTATTTATATATATATAAATAGAAACTGACTGACTAACATATTAAAACTACTACGATTAGGAGCATTAAATTTTGCAACAAATTTTTCCTTTTATGAAAAAGGCGAGCACTAAGAGAGGATTTTCCAATATGGGGTGAATTTTCTCCTTAGTCAATAGATTAAAAAAAATTGCACGGACAAAAAAAAAACTTTTTTGTATATGACATTCAAAATGTTCCAAGCCGTCAATAACTTACAGTACTATAAACCACTTTAATTTAGCCATTTATTTAATAATTGATTTTTAAACGATTGACTCCCAATTTCTAAAGTGGCGGTGGGCAGAGCACATTGTTCGTAGAACAGATGGTCGATGGAGCCGAGAGGTTCTAAAGTAGCGAGCGCGCACCGGAAAACGCAGCGTTGGAAGGTCTCCCACAAGGTGGACAAACGACCTGGTGGGAGTCGCGGGAATGCGGTGGATGCGAGACGTACAGGATCGGTCGTTGTGGCGACGCTTGGGGGAGGCCTATGTCCAACAGTGGACGTCTTTCGGCTGAAATAATGATGATGATGACTAACATAACCCGGTAGCCCTGGAACGCAAAAGCGAACAAAAAGTTGGGTTTTAGTTAGTAAAAAATCTGACACTTCCTGTTATCACTACACCCAGGGCGAGAGAAGTAATTTTAAAATTTTCCACCTCTAAAAATCAAAGCAGTGACACAACCAACCTACACTTGCTTAACCACACTACTGCTAAATTGATGTAGACTTAGCGTTTTGTCAATAACCGCAGGTGTCACGTTACTCGATCCGCTTACTGGCACGTCACTAAGTCTATTCGACATATTATGAGGTTGATGGACGTATGCCCCAAGTCTGAAGGACGTGTTCATAGCGTGACAGGTGTGATCCGTGACGCTTGACGCGTGAAATGACGTACCGTGCTTGTCACTTTTTTGTTTTTATTTTTTTTTTCTATTTGAAATTCGAATTGGAAAATTATTTTACTATTTTTTTGGGACGCGTCACGTTGGCCGCACCTATGGATGTTTTTTTTTACATGTAATTATTTTTATTTTCATACCATTCTTTTTTGGTCGTTAGTTTTTGATAAGTAGTAATTAAAAAGCAATTATTTATATTATTTTAATGTTTTAAGTCATATTTTCATAATTATCATTTCAGCCAAAAGACGTCCATGGTTGGACCCCTCAAATGTCACTATAACGACATATCCTATGCGTCTTGCATCAATCAGATTCCCGTGACCCTCACGAGGTCATCGGTCCACCTTTTTGTATGTCTTCAAACGTTGCGTTTTCTGGTACGCGGTCGCAACTCCAAAACCTTTTGGCCCCATCGACCATCTGTTCTACGAGCATTGTGCTCTGCCCACTTTCCATGTGATTATTTTTTTATGGTGGATACTCTCAGTATCTCAAGACACAAGATCAGAATTATATTTATTTGAATCCATTGATTTTACTGGTAACTTGAAACAGTGAGACAGCGTCTCAGCAGATCACGAGGGATAAGATATGCAAGCTGTCTTAGTTGCCTTTCTTAGGAATTGGCATGAAATGGTCCAGAGCTGGTAACAATGGGAAAAATGGATGGAGGCTTTTACCCAGTAATAGGACAGCAAAAGTTAGATATAATATTAATAACATTGATATTATAAAGGCTAATGTTTGTGAGTGCGCGTGTGTGTATGTATGTTTGTTAGTTCTTCACGCTCGAACGGCTGCACAGATTCGGATGAAATTTAGAACATGGGCAGACCATGTCCGTGCCCAACTATCACACAAATAGCACATAAGATACTTTTTATGTCGGGTGTATGTTTCCAAGGGACAATTATCTAAAAATCGTACGACCAATTCTCAGACCTACCGAATATACACAAAAAATTCATAAACATCTGTCAAGGCGTTTCGGAGGAATCGATAACAAACACTGTGACATGAGATTTTCATAAAATATAATACATATTCCCGATTTATTTATTTATATATATATATTTTTTTAACTTTTAATAAGTCAATATTTAAAATGCAGATATTAGTATAACATTTACTTATTTATTTTCTCATAAAAAGAAAAACATTTATACGGTATATGATGAAATAAGTTTGAAGATAGGAGACGAGAGCCCATATTACTACTCTCTCTACTTTACTTCTATATTTGATGTCAATGTTTTCATATAGAGCAGTGATTTCCAACCTTTTTAGACCTAGGGCCACTTTGAATTCTTCGTTGTTAACAGAGACCCGAAAAATATTGAACTATGATTATCTAAAAAAAAGTTACATCATCAAGACGTACGGCGTTGCGCAACCGGTACATGGTGGACATCCCACCCATACATAATTATTATGTAGCGTTTTGGGAACAAATTCATTATGCGTACAGCTAAGGAGTATGAACTCCCATCCGGAGTCTGTGTTTCCTGATAACTAGGGGTCTTTAAGTCAAGAGTGAATAGGTTACTTCTAGGCAAGCGTGCTCCGTCGTCGACCACGTCATCACATACCATCATGTGAGATAATGATCAATCGCAAGCCTATCAAAAATAAAACTGAAATGTTTAACGTTTCGCGGAACATACTTTAGTTCTTAGCCCACCAGGGGTCCACGGATCACAGTTTGAGAACCATTGCCATTGAGAGTATGTTTTCAAGTACATACACTCGTACATACAAGTATCTACAATACACGTTAATGTAATTAGTTTTACGTCAAAGTAACCGCACAAAGGAGTAACTTGCTAACTGGTATCCTCGTGCCTGAACCCTGAGTGTGGTAGCTTGATTTAACGGTACGGTACGGTTGAAGTTTTTGCATATATAAGTATTGTATTACCTAGAAGTAAAATTCTAAATTAAGGTAAGGTTTATCATAGCTTTAAAAATATATTTCATACAGAAAAAACAGTCATAGTTTGGCGTGTCGGTAATTCTGTCTTTATTTAAAAAAGAAAACGTTGGCCCACACTAGGAATGACTCCTGTATCGTAGGTTTTTTTTTTAGGTGGGGAAATTATCTAATGATAAATCGCGGTCTTGAGCGGAGCGGGAGATAGTGTCAGATTTTTATTGACTAAAAACCCACTCCTGTTCCTTCTTTGCCTTCGTCCCAATACCCCGGGTTTCACTTTCCCACTACCCGTGGTCCCAGTAACTACCCGTGGCCTCAGTACTGTATCGTAGGTGCGTTCACAAACATATAAAGTCACATACACAAGACACAAGACACCCAGATACGGAACTACTATCTATAGGTCATACAATTATTTGTCCCAAGCGGTGATCGAACCTGCGACACGCAACGCAGCATCTAATCGCTCAGTTACTGCGCCACCATGCCGGTTGTCAATTTGGGTTACAAAACAAAGTCGCACCATGTCTGCCACGTTTGTCTATTCGCGATTTACTCAAAAATTGCTGTACGGATTTTCATGTGATTTTCATCAATAGACAGAGTAATGAGTAATTTATCAGGAAGGTTTGGATACATACATCAAAGAAAAGCCGAGAATTTCATAGCTTTTTAATACCGTGCGATGTTGGGGCAAGTCGCTAGTGAATTACAATTTTGTTACTCTATGTATGTAGATAGTATAATAATACAAAAATATTGTAAAAAAAAAACTGGCCAAGTGTGAGTCGGACTCGCGCACGAAGGGTAAGGTATTATCTATAAAAACGGCAAAAAAAATACGTTTGTTGTATGGGAGCCCCCTTAAAAATTTATTTTATTCTGTTTTTTTTTGGTATTTGTTGTTATAACGGCAACAGAAATACATTATCTGTGACATTTTCAGCTGCCTAATTATCACTATTCATGAGATACAGCCTGGTGACAGACGGACAGACAGACAGTTAGACCGATGGACAGCGGAGTCTTAGCAACAGGCTCTCGTTTTATCCTTTGGGTACCCTAAGGATAAAACGAAACTACCCTAAAAAAAACTGTGATCGATCTGAAAGTGAACATAGATGAACATTCTATCTAAACCACGTATCCTCTAGTCTTACATGTTAACAAATCTTACCGTTAACACCATAAAATCCCATCAGGTAGTATCCCAACACTGATGTGGGTCCAATTAGAGCAACATCCGTTGATAACAGTTCACTGAACACGTTTTAGGTGGCGCCTGGGAAGTGTGGAGGGCCTTTACGTGGACATTATTACGTGTCTGATGGAAATTGATAGGAATTTGATGTGTCATTGCGGTAGATGGGTTCGTGTTGAGATTTTTAGGTCGAATTATGAAATTATAATGCCCGATATTTTTGTTTTTTATTATTGTTATTAGTGGGTTCGCGGTACCACTGATGGCAAAAGGATGATGTGGTCGACGATGGAGCACGCTTACCTAGATGTAACCTATTCACTCATTGACGTAAATACACAGGCTGATGTTAGCCACCGTAAGCGCGGGCTTGTGGACGGCAAGTAATGGGTGGCTCGCCGTCCGACTGTCTAGTAACCGTCCGGACCGAGCCCAAGTCATCGACGGCGCGTACTGTTCCACGCGCGCCTCAGGAAGATGTCAGCAAATCATAGGGCCCAGCAGGGTCGAAGCCTACTGTGGCCACGGGTAGTGTGAAAGTGAAACCCGGGGCCCCGGGATGAACACAAAGAAGGAACAGGAGTGGATTTTTAGTCAGTAAAAGTCTGATACGAAGAGATTTGTCATTAGATGATTTTCCCACATAAAAAAAAGTTTGATGTTATCGGAAAAAATACTCCGGCAAAGAATTCCACTAATATTTCATTCTTAGCCGTATAATTAATTAATATGGTAGTTACTAAATATAATTGTTTTATTGAAGATACTAAATATTTTTTATTTAATTTTACGTTTCACAACAAAGAAATGCATATTAAAATTAATTGCATGAGAACTAATTTTATACATTATTATAACAGACACTGAAATTCAGAATAATAAATTAATGAAGTCATTAAGGAATGGTATGTAGAGCTTTTCCAGCCACACTAATGGACTTAGTAGCTCGTAAATATACAGTTTTTATTGCCGTTTGCTTTAATAAACTGTTTGAGTAATCAGGAAGATAAATGCAACGCTTATTTCACTTCCCTTTACAGGAAAGAACTTATTTTTTCTCTATCATCTGGCCGCTGTTTCGCCTGCGTGGATGAAGAAAATTATTTTTAAAGGAACATACTTCTAGAGTAAAAAGTTACATAAATGCTATTTGCCACATTATATATATATATATACTTTTTTTATATAAACCAGTGTTTGACTGCGATCCCACCTGATGTTAAGCAGAGATGCAATCATTGATGGTCAGGCGCACTAGTTTATTAAGAGCCTATTCACTCTAGCCTTAAAGACACCTAAATTATAGTTGGACGGGAAGACCACAGCAGGCAAATTGTTCCAGTCCTTCGATGTATGTTCTATCTATATATATCTAAATCCGTTCCGATATACATACAAACTTTCGCTTTTATAATATTAGGATGATTTATAAATAGGAGCGTATTTTAAGACGGGTCTTTTCTAAATCTAGAAGCATTAAAACGTCAAAAATTTGACAGGTGCAATCTCTATCAAATTACAACAGTCCGCTATCAAATTCAGATACCAAATTAGTGAAGAAGAAAGAGGTGTCAAAATTCTACAGAGGGTTGAAAGCGTTGAACCGAGTTGTAGCTTAAACAAAAGTAGATTAAGTTACCGTTAAGTTCGTTGCGTGAAACTGACAACGTATTCTGTAGGCACTTAGCTGAGTGTGAGTTTAAAGTACTGAGTACGAGCTTAAAGTAGCATCACTTGTTCCCCAGTTAGCAAAGAGACTTCGTTAAGTATATTAGTGAAGGTGAATATTTGCACTAGATGTCGCATTCAAGGAGAATTTCGCAACGAGAAATTCCGAACACTGTATAACGTTTTTAGAGAGTACTGGAAAATAGGATTTTGTGCTCGGAAATGGAGACAATGGGATAGGTAAACGCGATGTGGGATTTCCTTTAAAATTCAGTGAGGGAAATTGGTAAACCACATAATTTGTAAACCAATAGACTGGTGGGGATTTTGGAGATAGGTTTTATGTACAGTGAGAACTGAAGGAAATTATTGAAGAAAATATTGAATTAGAAAAAACATGAAGGTTGAAGAAAAATGACACTACATCGTTATTTATGTGTCGTGCTCATTATATTTCCTGGAAGTTATAAGGGGTAGGTTGGTACCACGTAGTAAGGTGATTGGACCTTTTTATTTTCAATGAGAAATCACAAAACCAACTCCTACTTTCTCTGTCCATGCAGTAAGGTTGTGTCACACAAACATTTGTTTTAGGTGGGAATCAAACCCACGATCTTCGTCAAAGCAGGCAGGGCCACTACCCACTAGACCAACAGACTAGTCAAGTTGTTAACGTGCAAATATTCCGACATTAAACAAGACAGAAATCCCATTTCAAATCTAAGCTTAAGTAATCAAATCTCTATTTATCATTAGCCTTTACGTCAACGTGAAGCCGATGTTCAGCCAAGTCATGACAAAGGTCTTAAAAGCTGACAACTGTCATTAAACTAATGCCATTATGATAAACCTAGGCCTTAATCTAGGTATGACTATGTACTAAGCCTCTGAATTGGTTAAAGGACCTTAGAGATACACTCTGCCAGGCCCCAAGGCCTTACTATGACGCTTTAAATGTCAGTCGTGCGAGCGAGAAATAGAGATGGAGCTACCAAATCAAATCAAAAATATTTTTATTTCACATAGGCCTACATCATCATCATCATTTCAGCCGAAAGACGTCCACTGTTGGACATAGGCCTCCCCCAAATGTCGCCACAATGACGGATCCTGATTCCCACGACCCTCACCAGGTCATCGGTCCACCTTGTGAGAGGTCTTCCTTAGGCCTACATGGACACTTATAAAATGTCAGAACCTTAGCTTTAAGCTTGCTTAGCTTGCTTGCTTGCTTGTTTTTTTACTTATTTTTTTTTTTTTTTGTTTGAATTATCTGTTATTTGTTTATTGTGCAAGCCTACCACAGTGTTGTCTTTTTAACCCAAAGGTTGACTGGTAGAGAATGCCTTGTTGCATTCAGTCTGCCTATGTACCACTACTGTACATGAAATTTAAATAAATAAATAGAAGCTAGTGCACGGTTCCAAATTGGTCGTTTCCTATGGAGAAGAACCGGCAAGAAACTCCGTACATACTCTTTTAAAAAAAGTGGTTGTGTATGTTATAATATTTTCATATTACAGTATTTATAGATATTATGTAAGAACAGTGTAGACCAGTCAATATTGTACCCAAAAGCACAACAAAAATAATCATATTAAAAAAAAAGTGGGTCGTAATAGGAAGTAATCTAAGAATTCGTGGAGTCTACAGTGTTCTCACATTCACATTATAAAAAAGAGGCTATATAAAAAAAGCAAGAAAAATATTAATTGCAACTATCAATAAATGAAATGTTAACAAAATAAATTACTAACGAATTTAAGGTAATTGAAGTCTAAATTAAAAAAATATTGCAAAAGCAATGTGTTAAAAAAAATGTATATATATTTAAAAAAACAAACATACACCCTATATAGCTCCATCACTTTAACAGTTCAGTTTAGGTCGTAAAATGGATCGCGTTATGAGCAAGTAGTAATTTGTTTGTATTATTATGAAAGACTTCAAAGTTTTCGTTTAAATTAATTTTGTAACTGTTGTTTGACACTTATTAAAATAATAAATAACTGATACGGTCCTGCCCGCAAGACAATATTACTTCCCATCGTAGGTACGGCGAGCAATGGGTAGCTCGCCGTTTCATCGTCCGGTAACCGTCCGGACCGAGCCTAAGTCGTTGACGGTGCGTACTGTTCCACGCGCACCTCAAGGAGATGTCAGCTAACCGTCCCAGCAGGGTCAAAGCCTACTAAATCCGGAGTCCTAGAACGCAAGGCAAAGAAGGGACATAGAGCGGGATTTGCGTTGTCCTAAAGCGGAAGAAGTCATTAGATGATTTCCCACTTAAAAAATAAACAAACCCTAAACGACAAAAATATCAGGTAAGTAATTAAAACATTGTCAAATTCTTATAAAAATTCTGGATAAAGAGAATCCAGAATTTTTATTAACCTTTTTAAAAACTAACCCACACTAGTTCCAACATGTTGAAATAAAATCCAGTGGTTACAATTTTTACAAACACTATTACAGTATATATTTTAGCAAGTTGGAAAAGTTTGAAACAGGAAATTGGTAAATCGAAGTTCGTCCAATTGTTGGACTTGCTAGGAAAATATTCTAAATTGCTTCTGATATTTTCATAAAAAGTTTTTGTTTTGTTCCGCATTTTTCTTTGTAGTATTTTCAGATGTGTGGGAACTGTGGGTTTTAAAAAGTTCATAGACTCAGAGCGATTAAGTTTTTGTATCCTAAAACACAAACTTACTGGTTTATGATTTCTGTTTGGTTTTTCTAGTACATAATCTAAACTGAAAGAACGTTTAAAAATACTAATAAAGATTCAACTCCGAAACGTGGTCGCTCACAGTGGGCCTCATCAGAAGGCTCAAAGTCACCCAAAGGGCAATGGAAAGGGCTATGATCGCAGTTTCCTTGCGTGATCGAATCAGAAATGAAGATATCCGCAGGAGAACCAAGGTTGCCGACATAGCACGAAGAATCGCCCAACTTAAGTGGCAATGGGTAGGGCACATTGCTCGCAGAACGGATGGCCGTTGGGGCCGAAAGGTTCTGGAGTGGCGACCGCGTACCGGAAGACGCAGTGTTGGAAGGCCCCCTACAAGGTGGACCGATGACCTGGTGAAGGTTGCGGGAATCCGATGGATGCGAGACGCGCAGGACCGTTCTTTGTGGTGACATTTGAGGGAGGCCTATGTCCAGCAGTGGATGGATGTCGGTCGGCTGAAATGAGGATGATGATGATGAATAAAGATTCCTGTTTTTTTTTGGTGGGAAATTATCAGATGACTCCCGAGTAGAGCGACAGGGAGTGCTACGCTTTTACTTGCTGAAACCTATCTGATATGGCTCTTTGCGTTGCAGGGCTGCGGTAACTCTTTCGAAGGGGCTTTACTTTTTGTGAGTAATGTTTCCTTCTAATTAAGATAGCTAAGACAAAGTGAAGAGAGAGTATATGCGATAAGATTGTAAAGAAGTCTAAAATTTATGAAGTTGGCCAAAATATCACGAAGTCAGTCTAAAGCATTTTGAATTTAATCGCACAGGCGTTGTCGCTGCGGCTGCAGGGAACCTCAAGTGGTGGATATATAACAACCTAGTGGTCTGTTACATTTTCGAGCCGTTTGGAGTTGAAGCTCTTGGACCGTGGGTTCTGAGTACTCATACACTATTTAATGATTTATGCCTAGTTGACACTTCGCGTGACCAAAAGACTGGCTTTTACCTCGTCCAAAGATTAAGCATAGTCATACAACTTGGCAGTGTCACCGGTTTTTTGGACACAATTCTATTCGACAACCTGCTGCGCTGCAGAGGAATGTTTTGATGCTATAATTTCCTATAATATATTTAGTAAGCAGTTTTTGTTTTACGTTACAGTCGAAACTGTCAAAACCGCATGTTTTTAACTGCATGCATTTTAGAAGTACTTTTGACTAGTTAAAGTTACTATAAAATAAATAACATTAAGTCATAACAGTTCAAAAGATTTTTTAAATACATTTTTGTAGTGACTTTTAAGAAATCAAAGGATTCGTATTTAAAAAAATAATAAAAAAACGCATCTTCATATTTTACCAGTATATTTTCCTCAATTACAACTTCTGAATTTTCGCGTGTTTTAACGTTACCCTCAACACTGCTATCTTAAGTTCGTTAATTACCATAAAAATAAATTGTAAATAAAACAAAATGTTTACTTTTAAAACCAAAGGTTTGAACAATGGCGGTGGAGGCCGACTGCTTTGAATATATCGTGTCATTGCGCTGGGACACAGTTACAAAGAGTTTTGTTAGCAGAATAAAACTATGCAACATGTAATAGTGAAATTTTACTCTAGTCCTAATATGGGAAGCGACATACTACACTGGAATATATACACAATATAAGTACTCAGCAGTGGTGGTCGAATGGTAACGGCCCCGACTTACAAGTTGTAGGTCGCTGGTTTAAACCCAGCCAGGGGAATTACTTTGTGTAATTTATTTCATCACCACTGCTCTCAAAACGGTGAAGGAAAACATCGTGAGGAAACCGGCATATCCTAGAACCAAAAATTCGAAGACATGTGACTTCCACCAACCCGTACTGGGCCCGCCTGGTGGATTACGGCTCATACCCTCTCCTAGAGAGGAGGCCTGAGTCCCAACAGTGGGAACATTATAAGGCCGAATATGCTATATATATGCTATATGTACTCTAGTAAAGCTTTATCAAGTCGGATCGAGTAACGCGACATCTGCTTTTATTAACAAAACACTAAGTCTACAACAATTTAGCAGTATTCTTATTAAGCAAGTGTAGTTACCAACCTATGGTTGTGTCACTGCTTCGATTTTTAGAGGTAGAAAATTATAAAATTACTTCTTTCGGGTGAAGTGACAACAGAGAGTGTCAGATTTTTTACTAACTAAAACCCAACTGTCTACTGTTCGCTTTTGCGTTCCAGGGCTACCGGGTTGTGTTAATCATCATCATCATCATAATTTCTGCCGAAAGACGTCCACTGTTGGACATAGACCTCCCCCAAGTATCGCCACAACTACCGGTCCTGTGCGTCTCGCATCCCTCGGATTTCCGCAACCCTCACCAGGTCATCGGTTCGCCTTGTGAAATAAATAGAAAGAAATGTTTGAGGATAAAAAATACCTATTTTAAAAATAGCTGAAATCGATTCAGTATCTGATCCTAATATTGCCCAACACCAAGAATTGTCCTGTATTGTGAGAACGTTTACAAACATGTAATTTTAATGACACAGGACTACTAGACCCGGAAACACATATTCGCAACAGAGTATTCAGGATTTGTCTCTTTTTTGCGTTGCTTCTTTTTTTCTAACAAGCTTTTAAACCATGCTGCGATTGAAAAAAAACGTATCGAGACGGGTCTTGGGTCTTAAAGCATATAATATATGTATTTCTGATGGATAATTTCGATGTTCTATTGCCCAAACAACCGAGCAGTGTGTCCCAGCCACGATGCGTGAAATGCACCCAAGCTATTCAAATCAGCGCAGGCCACAAAAACAGAATTGAGATATTATGCAAATACCTGATTGTATGCAGATGGCCGATAATAGGCTACACTTAGAAATCGACGTTCAATTCTCCATAATGAGTGAGACAATAGGCTTAATAAAGCCGTTGACTATACAAGGTTTTGATCAAGATAGGCCGGTAATTGGCCTGTAAGATAGGCGTGGCTAAGAAATTGCATGGCATGTGGATATTGTTCACAAAAAACGTCATGATCTACTGGCTTTTTGGGGTCAGGGGAAGTGTAGGTAACGATTTTCGGTACATAATTTAAATATCATGTGAGCGTTGTAAACCTTACATGGGATATTCTTGTGAACCCTAATATCAAACTTAGCTTGGTCGAAATTAGGTATATGGTTACGAAACAAAACACTTAATCATTTGAAGATCTCAGGCGTGAAATCAGAAAACAGAAATAAGAAACGTTTATTTCAAATAAGCCATTTACAGACACTTTTAAATTGTCTAAATGTCGGACAGTCAAAAAACAAATGAAGCTACATTGCACATTCCAAAGCGTAAATCAATAAGGAGAAGAACGTGCAAGAAACACATGGACACTCTTTATTTATGATTGACTTTTATGACGTGCCTGTAATTTTATTTTCGAAGACTATATATTTTTTTAATATTGATTGTCCCCAGGCAAATACCAATGTGAACATTTCAATTCATAATTACTTTTCTAAGTTTATCTAGGATGTTACTGACACCTCTTGCCTCGGAAAGCACGATATGCCGATGATCTCCGTTGTCAGCAGATCATTGACAATCGTTATAGGTAGTAGACGCCAGAAAGTCTGACCATCACTCTATCCAAGGAGTATCGTGTGGTCCAGATCCTTTTTTTTACGGTCGGAAAATCATCTAATGACATTCCCCCCATTCTTGAGTGGAGCGGGAGATAGTGTCAGACTTTTACTGATTAAAAACCCACTCCTGTTCCTTCGTTGCCTTTCGTACCAGGGCGGAGTCATCCTTTCAGAAGCAGACCCTTGGCCCCAGTAGGCTTCGACCCTGCTTAGCCCCTATGTTGCTGGCATCTCCTTGAGGCGCGCGTGGAACACTATGCTCCGTCGACGACTTGGGCTCGGCAGTACGGTTACTGGACGGTCGGACGTCGAGCTACCCATTGTTCGCCGTCCGCAAGCCCGCGCCTACGGTGGCCGAAAATCGGGATTAGAATCCCGGTGGCGTTGTCTAGATACTGAGTTGTGGAGTTCTGATAGGTAGTCGTTTTATGTAAAACCTGCCAAATGTCATTTAAAACAAAGAACTTGGTTTGTTTTTTATACGTTCGTTTACACACAAAAAATAGTTCTTATTAAAAATACTTTTACATTTCTTGTTCATCCACAAAATGAATTGAATAGAACAGCTGCATTTTAAATCAATTGTATTTTTGATTAACTAACCTCATTAAAATTTTAGAACAAAGTCCTGGCTTACAAAAGCAATCGCGAATTGAATCGAAAATAAAATATTACCACCACGAGAACTGTAAACCATTACGATACTTTCTCTAGCTAGTTTAAAACAAAACGATCAAAAAGCACTTTTTTTTACTTTAAAAATAAACGATTCAGCTACTAGACTGCCAAGCTTTTACATCCCTGCCCAGCTCTGTGAAGAGGGCCTAAACAAAGAACAATAAATAGAGCATTGTTCTTGGAACCCCCTCCAGAGAACCCCTAACAAGTTTGTGGGGGTTTCAAGATCACAATTTTTATTCTAAAGGGGTTGTTAAGTTTGCGTTTTAAAGTTTTGTGATTTTTTTTTCTGGGGATCTGTATTCTTTTGTTTTTTTTTCTGTTCAATTCAGAACCGTGGAGTGTTGCTCTAAAAAGGTTACTGGGGTACCCTAAAGTGGTAGTCGAGAAATCAATTCCTGTGACCACCCAGTTTATCTAGAGGTTGTTTTTTTTTAAGCTAATATGCTAGAAGATACATTTTCATAAGATAACCTAATATTACTGAGTTCAAGGATATATTTTTATAAAAAAAATTAATAGCTTTATTTATTTTTTATACAGGGCTATATATTATATTTATATATATATACAAAATTATATACAAAAACATTTAACTAATTAAAACTATATATATACATTAACGGCTACTCCTAACTAAAATATGGCGTCATGAAACTCCTCCGCATTGCTGTCGACTGGAAGTGAGCCCAAAAGGCTGGCGGCATTGCCACGTTGTATGGCAATGCTTAATCTCTGACCATTTACCTTGGTCAGAAATTAAGCATTGCCATACAGCCCAGCCCTAAGTTCAAGTATTTTTTTTAAATTGTTTTGAGCTTGAAATAATAGTTTTGATTTAATTTTAAAAGGCATGCATTAAAATAAAGGCAAAATTGTATATCATTTAGTTTGAATAAATTTATGGGCTGCTAAATGTAGTTTAAAACAATGGAATAAATAAACTTAAGTAACAGAATTCATTTAAAGTTTCGACGCTAAAAAGCCGCATCCTGATTTAAAATTCTCGGAGCCCTTGCTAATATACAATTAAACGTTTCCCAGCATTAATTCGCAAAAAGACAATCAACTGATGTCTCAATCGCGTTTATTTCAATTACAAATCAGCTTGAATATTCATACACCGAAAGCTATAAGTGTGTCTAGAACGTGCGCAAGAGTCGGCCCGCCCTCGACGCTGATTGGCTGGCCAATTTTGAATTGGCCAATCACGTTCGCGCGGGAAACGCTACGTGTAATTTTGGCATAATTAGTCACGCATCCGAGTAGCAAGGTTGTGCTTTTCGCAAAAAATATTCGTAAGTTTGTTGCCTGACATGATCCATTGTTTGGTGCCGCTAGTTTATGTTGTATTGTTTCTAACGTAATTGTTTTATTGTTTTAAAGACATTGAGATATCTAGAGAAGTCATCGCTGAATGAGTCTTTGTTCCTATTCTAATTTTCAAGTAATCAGTTCGGTCATTTGTCAAGTTGTTGAGGTCAAACTATTGATTTATTTTGGCCACAATTTAGACTGATTGATAGGCTCAGACTTCAGCAAAACGCTTGGAGTTCATTTTCAACTTAATAACCGTCGCATTTTGTTGGTAACCCTACATTTTTCTTAACCATATGGAAGAACATCTTGTCTATCTAGCTACAGTATTATGAGATGAGTGTACAACTGCCATCTCATTATATCTTATTGTTATTTTATTCCTATTTTAAGTCAAAAACACGTCTTTAACTATTGTAATTGGCCTTTGGTTGTGTTATGTTAAAGTAATTAAATTAAATATAAATATGATGTCGAATCTAAATTTTTTTTTACTTTCAAGTAGAATTTAAGAGTTTATAGATATGTAAGTACCCACGTATTTCAAATGAACCATTTACAGGCCCTCAATAATGTGTCGTCAGAAAGTTAAAAGTAAGAAGTGCATAGAAGATATCCGCCAAACTTAAATGACAATGCTCGCAGAACAGATGGTCGTTGGGGCCAAAAGGTTCTGGAGTGGCGACCGCATACCGGAAGACGCAGTGTTGGAAGGCCCCCTACAAGGTGGACCGATGACTTGGTGAAGGTTGCGGGAATCCGATGGATGCAAGACGCTCAGGACCGTTCATTGTGGCGACATTTGGAGGAGGCCTATGTCCAGCAGTAGACATCTATCGGCTAAAATGATGATAATGAATTTATCAACATCTAATGATGATGATAACTTAAAATAAATAATTTGAGCTGAAAAACGTCTACTGTTGCACATAATGACCTGTCCTTTGCGTCTCGCATTCATCGGATTCCCGTGACTCACGACAGATCATCGGTCGTTGTAGAAGGCATTCCAACGCTGCGTCTTCCGGCACGTGACGCCACCCCAAAACTTATCATCACCATCGACCATCTGTTCTGTGAGCACTGTACCATGCCATTGCAACTAAAGATGGCGTCTGGTTAAGTCGGTAACCTTGGTTCTCCTGCGGATATCCTCATTTCCGCCGTGATCACGCAAAGAAACTCCGAAAAAAATTATAATAGGCAATAACTCCACAAAGTTCATAAAACAAACAGAGATAACTCAAAGAGCTCAACAAATTACTAGTTTAATTTTTAGTGCAAAACTTCATACTACTAATATTCAGGTAGACAAGTTTGATAATAAAAACCTCAGGGCATGAAGATTGCGATAAGTTTAACTTCCAAGTCTGTTGCCCGTGGTAAATAATTTCCTGGAGTCAACTCTTTTAACTTATACGAGAAAAGGTGAGCTTTTTGCAAGACTTTTAAAAGAAAACTATCTTGGCAGGAACTGTTTTTATGTGTAGAGGATTATGATGATTTTTATTATTCATGAGCTATTTGCTGCAATTTCAAAAACAATACATAGTAATATCATAAAGGCGAAAGTTTGTGTGTGTTTGTTACTTCTTCAAGCTTGAACAGCTGAACGGATTTGGATGAAATTTGACACACGGGTTAACTATGTCCTAGAGAAGTACACAGAATTTTTTTATCCCGGGATCATGTTGTCTTGGGGTAATTTTCTTCTATCACGTGGGCAAAGCCGCTGCCAGCAGCTAGTTAATTAATTGTCACAGTAAAAATATTTTCAGTACTGTATGTTGTTTATGCCTTTTTATTGTAAATTCTGTGTGTCCCAAATAAAACATCTTATTTTAAATCCTGTTAGTGTTGTGAAGTATTTAAGTACATATTGGACTGAAACAATTAGCCTGCTGCGGTCTTCCCGTCCAACTATAATTTAGGTGTCTTCAAGGCTAGAGTGAATAGGCTCTTAATAAACTAGTGCGCTTCACCATCAATGATTGCATCTCTGCTTACCATCAGGTTGGATCACAGTCAAGCACTGGTTTATATCAATTTAAAAAAAAATTGGCAGCTTTATCTTTAGTACACGTCAAGAGAAACATTTTTTTTTTCGTTTGTAGTTTTAACTCTCACAAATGCTTAGCAAAATAATAAAGGCCCCTTACGTACAAGTATACTATTTTAAAGACTTAATAGAGACTAAAGATTGAATTCAATTTATTAATGCAAATCTTCTACATTCACAATAATATACTCTAAGCCTTCAAACTAACGTAGTTTATGAAATTCACACGGGCCCAGCGATTTTATAAAAATGAATTTATAAATAAAAGAAATGTCAATAATATAATTAGGTCTTCAAATGAAAAATCAACCTTTCGAATATCGTAAATAGAGACATAATAGAAAGACAATGTGAGAGCGAACGCCGGCGATCGCATGGGGCTTAATGAATTAATTTTCTAAAAAAATTGTTACTATTATTGTGTACAATAAAGTTTATACTACGCTTTGATTCTATTCTAATACTAATTCATCACACCCTTTAACAAAATACTCAATCCACTATCAAAAAGAACATCCAAAATCACTAGGAGCGCAGTAAATCAAACAGGACCCAATATAATTCGTGTTAACTTATAGAACCAACGTTATCTTCCGCCCAGATTACACAGAGGGCGCTGTAACCGCGGGGCTACCGATTTAGCCATGTAATATTGACGTTTTACTTGATTTATGAACAGTAAATACGGGTAAGCATATTGTTCTGAAATAGTTAGGGACTTATATGGAGAGAGGCGATAGCGATGCGATATTGTTTGGAAGTTTTGAGACTTCAATTTAGTGTGTGATTGGGTTTAGATTTATTATATATTCTCCATTCGAAATAAATTAATAAGAGTCATAATCGGTTGGACGGACAGTAAAAAATATATATCTCCTTTCTTTCAGTCCAACCTAAGGTTTTCTGTAAGAGATTGCCCAGTGTGATAAGACCGCCCATTGTACACTTGATTTTTGAAAATGTTTACCCTGTCAACATTATGAGGTATACATTTATTGTACACCTCATATACGCGTATCATAAATAAAATATTATTTCAAATGAAATATAAATAAATAGATGTAATCCTTATTGTATTTGTCACCATAAAAAAATTACAGTAGATATTATGGCGTTTGAGGTTAAAATGAAAACGAAACTTAGTGATCATTTGCTATGGAGGATACATGGAGTTTCTGCGTTTCGTGTAGTTTTGGTTATCCGTGTAGAAAACACTCTAATACTAAAAAGTCTTTCTTGCTACCTCTTCACACTCGAACGGCTGAACCGAATTCGATAAAACTTGGTACATAGTTAGACCATGTCCTGGTATAGCAGATGGGATACTCTATACTCCGGGAGTTTGTTCCCTTGGGATAATTTTCTTCTAACACGCATCTAAAGCCGCTGGTAGTAGAATTAGTCTAATATAATCCTTAGTTTCACCTATTTCCTAGAGAAAAACACGCGCGCGTAAGGGAAATGTCAGCTAATCGTAGGGGCCCAGCATGGTCAAAGCCTACTGGGGCCACGGGTAGTATGAAAGTGATCCCGGGGCCCTGGGACAAAGGCAAAAAAGGAACAGGAGTGGGTTTTTAGTCAGTAAAAGTCTGACACTATCTCTCGCTCCGCCCAAGAGTACGATTTGTCATAAGATGATTTTCTCACCCAATAAAAAAAGGGATACGTCAAAAGTGTAAAAAGGTTCTGACTGATAATCTCTTCCTTGTCAGTCTACCATATTCGCAATTAACTGTAATGATAGCTAAACTAAAAACCTAGACACGAAAAACCAATTCCACAACACATGAACCCTACAATCACGAAACACAACTCAACGAACAGTCACGAATGCTCACGAAATCCCCCGAACACTTCCGAGCGAGTTCTGCTCCGCTAAGTATAGAAGGCGGTGACTTGATTACAGATTCGCTGCGAGCTACGAGTGCTGCCCACCCTCCTATTTGCGTGAGTGTACGTGTGTTATAGTGCTGATGTGTTCCGGTGTACGATTGCTTTATTTAGTGCTTAGTGAGTTGTGGCGATGATTTGGAGGCATTGTTTTGGAGGAATAATAAAATGGCGGTTCTTATTTTGGTGTTGATTCTCTTGGTAGAAACAAAAAATAAATACTGTACATTTCGCTCTTTAACTCCTGATTTAAGTATTTGAATTTGAGTATTTCTCAAACACTAGCCTGAAAATCTGCTAAAATTTGGCATTTAACAAAGTTTGAGACGTTCTCAACTCAGAATACCTACTCAATTTCAGAAACCTGCCGTCTTTTTCTGTTTTTAGAGTTCCGTAGCCAAATGGCAAAAAACGGAACCCTTATAGATTCGTCATGTCAGTCTGTCCGTCCGTCTGTCACAGCCACTTTTTTGCGAAACTATAAGAACTATACTGTTGAAACTTGGTAAGTTGATGTTCTTGGCGAGTTGTTGATACGTGTGGGGTATCTATGGATAGATACCCCACACGTATGGGATATCTTCAAAAATGATATTGTGGTTTCTGATATAATTAATTTCTAAACTGAATAGTTTGCGCGAGAGACACTTCCAAAGTGTTAAAATGTGCGTGTGTCCCTGCGTAAGGGAAATGTCAGCTAGTCCCTGTAGCTTCTAAAATAAGAGAATGACAAAACTAAAAAAAAATATATGATGTACATTACCATGCAAATTTCCACGGAAAATTGGTTTGAACGAGATCTAGTACGTAGTGTTTTTTAATACGTCATAAATCATAAACCGCTAAATACCTATCAAGTTTGTACGGAACCCTCAGTGCACGAGTGCGACTCGCACTTGCCCAGTTTTTTAAAGACGTAAGAAGAGATTCATACTAAATATACACATTGTACTTCATAGTCCCATACAAAAGGAAGCTAATATGTTAGCACTAACCAGCCACAAAAGTTCCTGAAGACTTCGACGGGTAAAAAATAATTCATACTTCTTTTCTTTCATTCAGTTTCTAATAAAACTCATACAAAGAAAAATCCAAGTACACGTTGTTCGATCCTTTTTTTTGAGTTAGGCAATAATTAAATATTTCTTCTCACGTAGGGCGGAGTGAGAGCGAGTGTAGGACTTTTACTGACGGAAACCCACTTGTGTTTCTTCTGTTGCCCTTTGTCCATCAGACCACAGTACGTCTTTCGAACAATCTCGTCGCCCGGGGACGAGTTCTTGTATCCGACATTGGACTAAACTTGTTTAAAAATAAAAGGTTTGTTTTGACATTTGAGAAATACCCTAGAATATAACTTGAAACGAAACTGAAAGAAACAATAAAAAATAATATTAATTACTCTATTTTAAAAAAAATACATACATTTTTTGGCGCATTAAATAATATGATGGAATATATTGCAAGTATTCTATTTGAGAGCAGTGGTGGCCGAGTGGTAACGGCTCCGGCTTACGAGTTATATTTCGCGGGGTCAAACCCAGCCAGGCGCATTACTTTGTGTAATTTATTTCATCACCACTGCTCTCAAAACGGTGAAGGAAAACATCGTAAGGAAACCGGCATGTCCTAGAATCAAAAAATTCGAAGACATGTGACATCCACCAACCCGCACTGAGCCCGCGTGGTGGATTACGGCCTATTCCCTTTCCCAGAGAGGAGGCCTAAATCCCAACAGTGGGAACATGATAAGGCCGACTATGCTATGCTATATGCTATTATTTTTGCATATTTAAGTATTCTTTTTGACAGATGTCAAAACAGGCCTTTTATTTTTTGACAACTTTAAAGAGGCAGCCTTAAATATCGAGAAATCAAAAATATCGCTTGGCAACACAGCTTCACCGCACAGGACTAAACCCTAATACTCAACACTCACCTCTACTATCTATTCCGGGCTCGCTTCCCGGTTGTGTCATTATTTGATAGATTTCGCTCGCTCTCCTCAAGATTGCGTGTTTCGTTCGACGTGGGCGTAAATCTTTCACCCTTGTCTTTCCTCCTGAGAGTGAAAGAGAGGATGTAGGTGGACAATTAAGCCGTTACAGAAAGTGGGACGTATATTATTGTTCCTACTTTGTTCTGTTATTTATTTTGAAATGTTTATAGGGAGGTAGAAGTGAGTTTGTGTTAGGTAATAGCTGTTGGTGAAAGGTCTGAGATATTCGTTGGAATTTGAAACATTGTTTTTTTTTTCTTTTTTTTATTATTGATAGGATCGCGTTTGACCACCATCTCACCTGATGGTAAGCGATGATGTGGTCAACGATGGAGCACGCTTGCCTAGAAGTAACTTATTCACTCTTGACTTAAAGACCCCTAAGTTATAGCTATCAGGAAACACAGACACTTTGAATTTTATTTAGATTATAGCCCTAGTTTAGTTACTAAAATGCAGCATTAATCAATTAAAAAAGGTGTTTCCATCCTGGAAAAAAAAATCTTACTTGGCACTAACATTCTTTAAAGAAAAAACCCTACGCTAGGAATAATGACGCCTGTATCGTGGATGTGTTCACAAACATGTAAACTAAAATAGACAAGACATCTAGACCTGCAACAACTATATAGGTATATATTAATAGGCCGTATAAATAATTATTCCGAGTGGAAATAGAACCCGCAGAAAAATTATTGAGCTAGGTGGTGCTAATATTCGCGTCATGTTCGTGAACGGGCGCTGTCAGTTGAGACTGGTCATCTCTCAGCTACCGTCAGTGGCTATTTTAATATATATATTTAGTTTTTATTTTTACTTTATTTAAATTTTTCTCACATGATAGCGACAAGAAACATGTACCAGATATATTTGTGGGACAAAACATGATTGAAAAGAGTGTCCATGGAGTTTCTTGCACATTCTTCTCCATAGAGATCTACGCTTTGGAATGTGCAATTAGCATCATTTTTTCTGACTGACATGTGCCCTGCCCTTAAATTTGGCGATTTTTTATTTAAGTCCTCTATCCTTTTTTTTTTTGAGATAGGAAATCATGAAACGGCTTCTCTCACTCTAGGTTTGGGCGAGAGGGTATGTCATACTTACTGACTGAACCTCACCAATGTTTTTTCTGCTACCCTTTGTGGTTCAAGGTTACAGTTAACTGTTTACAAAAATCCCGCAGTCTTAGCAAGCATCGGCCCTAAAACGCCTCGTCAATTTGGCTGACATCTCTTTGAAGCAAGCCTTCCTATCCTTTCATCCACATTTTACATCTTTTATTCTAAAACAAGCACAGCAAAATCCTTTACAATGTTATTTATACAATTCTAATGAACCCTATAATCTCTTCAACATCTAATTAACACAACATAATTCGAGACAGCTACCTTCTTGACGCACGGGTTTCTAAATTCAACTCTCCGTTATCCGTCAGACTAACTCGCTGACAAGGATATTGTGACACCAGCGATTATTTGCCTCTTTAATTTTGGAGATCTGGCGGGTGTTAACTTTAAATTAGTTTTTGATGAGGATCTGACGGAACTTTAATTATTTTTTTGTGAGTCTAGAGTGGTCAAGTAGAAAATGTAATCCGCTCATCAGATTTGTGCTAATTTAGTGTATGTGATTATAATGTATATGTAAAATATGCGCGTGTGCGTTGTGCGTCTTTGGAACGCTCTCCCACATTCCCTTCGCGACAGCCCTTCTCTGGACGTCTTTAAGAGGAAAATTAAAGAGCACTTCCTTTCTCAATTGACATAGTATTAGTATATATTGTTATATATATTATATTTGTATGTATGTATATATATATATATATATATATTAGACGTATTTATGTATGTTTATGTTGTACACTGGATCATGCCCTCGATTGTGATCTCTCTCTGTCACTCAAAGGTTTGCTGGGAGAAAACTCATTGTTGAGTTAAGCTCGCCTTTGTACATAAATTGTCAAATCCATGTATTATATTTAAGTTTTGTGTGTACAATAAAGAATAAAAATAAAAAAAATGGCTTCAACGGTTTTCAATTCTGATGGTTAGTATACAAGTAGTTTTGTTTTATTTTTGTCAAAGGTGACGTCAGGATCAAGCGAAATCGTATTAATAATAATAAAAAAAAATTGCATTCCACTATAAGTTAAAATTTATTTTGACTATTGTTGAGAAAGGGAGTTATTTTACTCTTGTATGCAGCTTTGAGTTCATCTGGACTATTTTTTTATGTCCTTTATGTATTGCCTATATCACATCAACAACGATGTATTATCATCATCATCTTCCTGCCCTTGTCCCGTGTTATTTGGGGTCGGCGCAACACGTTTTTTTCTTCCATTCTGCCCTGTCACTCGTTCATGCTATCACTAAGTTCTTTCATATCACTCTTCACACAATCCATCCATATTTTCTTTGGTCTCCCTCTCCCTCTCCATCCAATATCACGACTGAAAAAAATGATATTGAAAAACCGTGGCCTTAGAATGAAAACAGATTATTTCCGCTAGAACTGTAGTCTGAAACGCCCTCTCGCTCCACCTTAGAGCAAGATAAATCATTGAAAAAACAAACACATTTTCTTTCTTCTTTCTTTCTGTTTTTCCTTCTTTATTTATTGACTACCTACCTACGTTGCAGCAGTAGGTATAACCGGAATATACAGAACATTTCATTCTCAAACCCGCTACCACTCCAACTCAACAATTGTCCCACACGACATAAGTCGGCACCTTAATCTTAAGGTGACAGCCATTCTAATCAACTTTCCCGAGCCATTGCCTCCCCGCATATGTGACGACATATCCAACGATTAAGCTGTCACAGACATTGTTGTCACATTTGAATTAAATCTGTTCCTATTGTGGATTCATTATTTTGGTGGCTGTTAGGGTGCGTATTTAAAGAAGAGAGCAAAGAACCTAACCGGAGACCAAAGATAAATAGGTTTTCAATGATTAAGCAACTATTATAGGTTTTTTTTTTTTTTTTTTATTGGGTGGGAAAATCATCCTAATGACATCCCCGCTCTTGGGCGGAGCGGGAGATAGTGTCAGACTCTTACTGACTAAAAACCCACTCCTGTTCCTTCGTTGCCTTCGTCCCAGGGCCCCGGGTTCCGCTTTCACACTACCCGTGGCCCCAGTAGGCTTCGACCCTGCTGGGCCCCTACG
Source organism: Mythimna vitellina (assembly GCA_949316375.1). NCBI lineage: Eukaryota > Metazoa > Arthropoda > Insecta > Lepidoptera > Noctuidae > Mythimna > Mythimna vitellina. The sequence continues at coordinate 4,671,360 of OX438703.1, read as the reverse complement.
ATTTGCTGACATCTCCTTGAGGCGCGCGTGGAACAAAACGCGCCGTCGACGACTTGGGCTCGGTCCGGACGGTTACCGGACGGTCAGACGGCGAGCCACCCATTGCTCGCCGTCTACAAGCCCGCGCCTACGGTGGCCGGAAATCGGGATCGGAATCCCGGCGGCGTTTGGAGCGTAAGGACCGTTGCCTCACGCGATCGGCCGCCTCCTTAGCTAGCATTACTGCTTCGCAGAAGGAGGCGACCGCCTGCCACTCCTCCTCGCTCCGGAGCATGGCCTGAACCAAGGCCCGGCGCGAGAGATCACCGCCGCCGATTGCCCTCACGAGGTCACGGCGTTGCTCTGCCCAAGCGGGGCACACCTCCACCGTGTGCTCCACCGTGTCCTCCGGGTGGGCCACACAGTGGCGACACCCGGGCATCGTTTCCGCACGAATCCGGTGCAGGAACCTCCCGAACTTACCGTGTCCGGTGAGGACCTGCGTCAAGCGGAATGTGAGGACGCCGTGAGGTCTTTCCAACCACGCCTCAAAGAGGGGACTTACCGCCATAATTGTGGCGTGCCCAAACTATTATAGGTAAAGATTTCTCAAATATATTTTGGTCGTCTTCTAGTCGAACTGCAAGCGTTGATTCATCGTTGTAGGTACTATGAGCATAACCAAAACGCTTTACGAATACTGACAAATGCTTGCACTGACTGGACAGGTCCACTCAAATCTGTATGGTTTTTTCTTCAAAAGACCATCTCAGACAAATCCACATGGTTCTCATGTGATTTGACCATTACATATTAACTGTATGGACTTTAAAAGAGACTTTGACCCCTGAGTTTGTTTCGGTGTTTCTTCTCAGGGTAGTCAGCTAGGAAACACCGGCCTCATCTAGTTTATAATGACGAAAAAAAAATTGACGTGTAAAAGTGTTTTTTTAAACCTACTTACAAAATAAATATCATTTATCAAAACCCTTATTCCTGTGACGTCATATTTTCATAGTCATGCTGATGATGCTACTTTTTTTTTGTGAGCGAGCAAACTAAAATTTTTTAGGTTTATTAATCTACTGCTGTTCGTCTGACAGCGTCGATATACTGCATACAATCTTCGTTAGGACGTCATTCATTTTGAGAATATCTCCTTTGTAGAAATGCACTATATCGATCATAAGCGAGATCATATTCCGACTCGCACTTGGCTAATTTTCCGGTGACTGTCAACCTTTTCACGGACTAGATTCGTGCTTGTCGAACACTAAGCACCTGACTACCTGGCTGACCTCCACAACCCAATAATTGGTGTACGCGATACCCTTTTGCAAAAAAAAAATCGGATTTTTCTACTACTAGAGTCAAAAGTTCACAAATGACAGCAGGAACCAACAGCTTAATAAAATAATTCCAAGTTCTAACAACGCCACGTCGGCTCCTCAACGTAGCGGTACTATGACGAGAAGATGGTTACATTATCTGAGAACTTAACTACACAAATGTTCACATCGATGCTAAGCACTCATCATGAAGTACAATTTCAATATTTCCCACAACATTGCCATATACACAGTTAATTTTGAAACTGAAGCCATTCTAACGTTTTTGATAAACCTCAATATTCGACGTCTTAAGCCTTCTTTTTTAAACAAATTGACAGTTAAAACTATCGGCATTTTAAAGTGTTATTCCCGTTGTCATGGTAACGGAGCTGATTCAAACTGCCTTGGAATATTGGCTTTAGAACACAGGTCAAACATGTCACTAGAGCCAAGGATGACCAAAAAGGTACTTACTTCCAAACAAGGATGGCACCAATGAGAACTCCGACGACCAGGACTATGGAGCACAACGCGATCACCGCCGACGTCTGTAGTGAAGGCCCACTGTGGTTGTATGCGTCTATCTTCTGAAAATTAAGAAAAAAAACTTGAGTTAAAAGAATATAACAACAATAAGATAAAGAGGTAAAGGGAACAATTTAAAAATGGCATCGATCACCAATTTATTAAAGGGTAAGGCAATTATGATCAAAATTTGGAGTCATAAAACTTCCTTACACTATAGCCTGTGATTTCCAAATTATGTAATTCATAAAACCGGTTCTTAGTATGAAAATTTTATGGGCTCTAGAAACGACCCTTAGATTTTCAGACCATCGAATTCACGTTCACATATGATAACTCCAATACGTCAGAGAGGTTTAGAGTGATACTACGAAAGTATCAATAAAATATTCAAAACTGTAATGGAAAACTGGAAGAAACTATCAAATCAAAACACACACAGTTCTATGAAGCCTGCTAGGGCTACGAAACTGTTCAATGAGTCACCGCGTATCGTAAGTAAAAGTCTGATACTCCTTTTTCCACACTTAGAACTGATTTGATGGATTTTCCAACTCAAAAAGATCAGTTGATGAAATTAATTCTAGTCTCGATTTCGACCGTTTTTTGTGATTGGCGTAGTGCCTTCCGTTTTCATTAGTAAATTTTATTTCAATAATTATTAATTAATTATAGAATCAACCAGATGCGGTTACACGTCATCGAAACCATTCTCAATTAGCGTCAATCAAAATTTAAACCGTGTACTGAGCTCTTTATTTTGCACAATATATTTTCAATTATACTGACGTAAACAGAGTTTATATTTTAATCAAAATTGTCAGAAAGAGAGTTACAATTACATGAAAAACATCAAAGAAATAATATATTATTAGTTTTGGACATTAAGCATAAAGCTATATTTGGTACCATTAAGATAAATCTTTTATTGACCAATCATTATTACTAACACTGGTAAGTATCTATTCGTAATTGACTCAGCCGAGAGTAGGTAGTAAGACATTAATAATAATAAAGTTAATTAAGAAGATTACTTATTTTAATTAATTTATTTTTATGGCAACGCATATCCACACACCCCTAATCCTTTCATAACACAACACTTAAACAGGATTACACTTACAATATTTAGAAACCAAATTTGAAACATAAATAAATCCATTATTAATTTATGTATCTTTGTGTTCGCTGTTTGACCTGAACGTTTTTATTATTTTGCGGTTATGATGCGGTAAACCAAGATATAGGACTCATTCTAGTTTGGTTACATCTGTATCCATCTGAGCATCTGCTCATATTATATAATTTTAATTATCTACAAGCAGATAAGCATATGAAATATAAATCTTAATGTTGGTTTTGGTAAAATAAACCCTATATGCTATATTGTTATTATATTCTTGCTTCCAACCTAAGGTCCACCAAGGTCACCAATATAGCACGAAGAATCGCCAAACTTAAGTGGCAATGGGCAATCCTTTCTTATACTTTGGATAAATAATAAAACGAACCTCTTAGCAAATTTTCAGCGTTCTAATTCCAAGGGATTGGGTTAGGTGTTGATGAGTAGACTAGACTCAATCCTTGCAGTGACTCAAAACTTTGTTTTTTACATGTAGCACTGTCGGAGAATATATTTGGCCAAAACCTGCCGAAAGTTTTAGAAACAGCTCAAATAATTATTGAAAATAACTTAATTGAAGAATATCATGACTATGTACATATATTAAATGTTAGTTATAACATCGCCTTGAACTAATCTGTAAAGGTGTTATAATGTAGTAAATAAATAAATGTACATTCATATATATTATAAAACCGTATTGTAAAGCTACGATGAAGTAACAAGGTAAATAAATATCCATTACAAGAAAAACAGAAGCCTTCTAACACAAACCTAATCTGTAAATACTATTCATAAAATATCAATCAGTGAGAGTGTATCAATGATGAAAATAAGTGGCTTCACAAACGACGCTGGATTCGTTCCAAGAGACGTAAAGAATCATAGTTAATTTTTGTTATAAGCAAAGAATGTATATTAGCCAAATGTATTTGACGTTCTCTGAGATATCGAGAACTTCGCGGATCATTTCTCTAATTTGTCTCTTACTCACTGGAATAGGATCAGAATTTGGCTGCGATAATGATATAGCGAAATAGCAGTAGAATATAATCCGAAGAAAATACAATGTCGATGGTCTATAAAGCAAAAATATTTGGAGAGCAGGGCTGTGGTAGATAGGATAATATTGTATTGTAAAATTGAGATTTATTTAGGTATACAGACGTAAAGAATAGGGTACTTTTAAAACAGAGTTCTATTTATTATTTATTCATTATTTATTTATTTATTAAATACTTTATGCACAAACGTACAGCGGCAGTCTTAATGCGTTAGGCATTTTCTACCAGTCAATCTTAGGGTGATGCAGAGATAAATAGTGGTAGGTGCAATAAAAGAGAGAGAAAAGGCGAATAGATACAAGAATAGATATACTAATAAACCATAAATATCATACAATTATATAATACATATAAAAATTAATAAACTATCTACATATATATCTACACTAATAAAGTCAAACATTTGGATCAAATCAACAATTTGAAAACATTAATGCTGTGATGAAACTACTGCCAACTTCTTACGAATCTATGGCTTCTCTATGATATCTATTTTGTTGAATCCTATTTTATTTGTTAAATACAAAAGTATATTATTATGGCTTTTAACATGTTCATACCTAAATTAATGAACTGATGAAATTTCATGATGGTGATGAAATTTTGAATGTACGTTGTCGAGAGTATACCTATAGTACTTTTATGTAAATCGACCAATGACCGGAAATTATTGTTAAAATCAAAATTATCGTAAGTTAAGTCGCGAGCAAAACTTAGTATATTGTAAGGTATATCTAATTTCTCCACTGAATAAAACAGAAAAATATTATATGAAGCTTGATGAGTCTAAATGACGCAATATGATCATTACATTAGGCATTGAGATATGAAAAAGTTCAAATGATACAGATAGTAGGATTGTTTATCATGAAAATAATTGTAAACATAAATCATGGTAAGTTAGGCACATCTAGAAATAAAGCCCTACGAAGCATCAGCTCAATAATGATAAGGCCTTGGACGAAAGTATGATTGAAATAATTTAAAAAGAATTTTGTAATATTAAAAAATTTTTGACAATCGACTTAACCTTTGCCGTCAAAAGGATGAAGCTGCAATATTTCATTCATATCAGCGTAATCTAATACTTAGCAAGCATCCAGCAGAACCGCAGTGAACTACATTAGCGAAATTAAATTTTCAGCTTATCTTAAAATGATTTCATATGCATTATAATATAAAAGCACTTTAGATTTTAATTTTACATTCTCTGCGAGTTACGGCTTAATGTGGATTTTATTTCTTTTAGTACTTAACACAAGCGCCATATTGTTACAGCTAGTGATGAGACAATGTGACTTTTACATCGGATTTAATTATTTAGAAATTAAGTTGATAAAATATTGCTTGTATGAGAACTGAAAGCAGACTAACTCCTGTATTCTTTTGGGTTTTTACGATCCATTCTAAAGTGGTCAGGTTAATATCGCTGTCAGTGATAAGACCGCCATTATACCCATAGATTTAAGTTTACGCATAAATTGTGTTACTTTTTTGGTGTACAATAAAGTTTAATTCTATTCTACAATTCATCATCATCATCATCTTCCTGCCCTTGTCCCATCTTATTTGGGGTCGGCGCAACACGTTTTTTTCTTCCATTCTATCCTGTCAAAAGTCATACTATCACTAACTTCCTTTTCTTTCATATCACTGTTCACACAATCCATCCATCTTTTCTTTGGCCTCCCTCTCCCTCTCCACCTTATTATAAAGAATAACTGTAGAATAAAAATTGATATACAGCTAGATGGGTATGCATCATACTAATGACGCCTTAGGTTACTGTGAGTCAACTTACCTATTCTCGAGAAAACTTGATGAGTTCAACCATTTTACAGGAAAATTAAAAAAAAAAAACTAAAGTTAGAAATGGGAAGAAAGGAAGACTTTTTCAAAAGGAAGAAAAATTAATTAAATACTTTGCTCGTTTTCGAGTTTAGATGGAAATTCAATATAGTGTTACATAGACTAATAACTACAACAGTACAGATAATGGGAAATACAGTATAAAATTCAAGAATTAAATTACTTTCCAGCCACCACCCCCAAAATGAAGCAGACATTAATTTCGTAATTAAAGTCATTCAAAAATAATAAACATATCCATCACATAATAGCACAGTAGGCGTTACCAAGCGTACTTAAAAAAATTGAAAAAACACGATAGACAAATTGAAAAACTCAACTGAACCAGCATATGGCATAATTTTAACTCTCGTAATTACCATAGGCGTTACACCGAGGGTTGCAAGGTGTATAGGGGAAACCTGGGAGGCGGGTTTATGTATAATTTTTTGGTGCAATAAGCGTCACGCGATTATTGGTTTGAGTAATAGACAATTTTGACACAATAGCTGCTTTTGTTTTCTTTTTTAATATTCCCTAGCTAGTTTTTTGGTTGCAGTAATTGTACTGCTTTATTATGTTAAGTATCACATTTATCAGTATACATATCGCTCACCTAGTAAAATATTGGCACATCTACAGTAAATGCGAAATTAAATTTTAACGGCCTAAGTGTTTAAAATTGGATAATTTATATCTTTGAATATCTATTATGGTCTATAGGTACTAGTAGCCAACATCACAATTTCTGATATGTAAAATGAACTCAAAGTTTATCTGTATCTTTAAAATAAGAAAAATTTTGATGTGCCAATATATGGCTAGGTAAGCTATATATATTTTTTTCATAAAACAATTTCGTCATTGACAAGCATTTTTTATGTTCAGATCAAAAATGTGTTGGGAATTGACTAGATAAAATTTAGTTTGAAAAAAATATAAAAAAAGTTTTTATTTTTGTTGTAAAGTTCAATTTTTAGTTCCATTTCGGGTCCCATTTCGGTTTTATTTCGGGTTACCATTTTATTCGGGAGAGGCGTCGATTTGTATGTATTAAAAAACTTTTACTCAAAGTACTTATGATATAAGCATTTTAAAACATATAAAATATTTTATCTAAGAGTCTTACCATAAAAGCGATTTCAACAGACAAAAAAAAACTCCAAAAAAATACAAACTCGAAGAGAACCCGTCTAATAGACCTTACTGTCACTCGATTAACATTCTTTACTTACACTCAAGAAACGACGCATGAAAATTCCTTATCAAAGGAATTGAGGACTCAAAACCCTTCACACTCGTCGGAACTTGACTTTTATATATTTTTTCTTTAAAAGAAAAAGGTGAAAAGGCTCACGTTTTTCCGTTAACTTGTTTTCTAAACAAAAAATACAATAGAAGGTTTGTTCCATACAATGAACGAAAATGCACACACCCACATTGCTTTAAAAATGTTCATTTAAATTATTGTTATTACGAAAATTGTTAAATTAACTAAGTTTCTTTTTTGGGATAGCTGATTCAAGTACTCGATTTTGTTACGTTTGGTTCAGTGCTATTTGGTAATTATAGCAGCTGTAGAATAATTTTTTGTAAGAATCATATTATTTTTATTGTGATGTTTGTCCTTTAATTTTAATCAAGTAATTTTCTTATTAAATAAAGTACATTTTTCAAAAAAAAAAAAACTATAAAATGCACACGTTTCACGTACACACACACGTTATTACAGATAATGGTACAATAAGAGATAATTCAAAAAGACTGTACTTGGCAATCTCTACATTATTACATTGATTTGATTCTTATAATTATAAATTTATTTATATTTGATTTTATTATTATTCGATTTAATTTTAATTCCAATTTAATATTGATCTCATAAAAACATAAACAGAAATAAATTCTAGCTGCACATAGTGAACAGCCAAGAACGAACGCTGACACCTGAGATACAGGACACATAATTATGTCCTAATTTGGGTGTTAAAAACCTCTAGATTTATGCACATACTAACATTTAGCCTAATTACAATTAGGATTATAACTTATTGATGAAATAATTTTTGCTCTAGAATGTTTCTGTCCTATTGTATTAGGCTTATGAATGAATAAATTATTATTATTAGCAAGTGCTATCTCACTCACAATTGGCATTAGTATGTGATCTTTGTTCTTCTGTTTTCACTCGTTGTACGAAATGGACTTTCTGTACGTATATTTTTATTACGTTCTCATAATGTTACTTTTCTGTAGAGCACTGATTTATTTTTCGATACACAATATACTACTTGAGGGCTGAGTGACTGTGTTGGACGTTAGTTGAATTGCCTAGTACGTTGTACGAGTTTTCTGGTAATAAAAGTGCTGCGAAAATGGGGAATAGGATATGTTGGGCGAATAATATCTAATAGGGAATTTTTATCGTTGTTTTTTAGCGATGCTTCAGTATATTGGTTTCAAGATATGCCAGTTTCGAGAGCAGTAGTGATGAAATAAATTGTACAAAGTAAAGTGCCTCCTTGGGGTTGAACCTGTGACGTACGACTCAAAATTCATGGCCATTACTACTGGGCTATAGCTGCTCAGTGAATGTAATCTTTAATAATTATATTAATTATAATAATAGATGTTGTTTATTAATGGCAACTAGGCCCAAAAATTGTTAGTAACTGAATTCTTAACAACTATGTTACTAAACAAAAACAAAACATTACATTAGCCATAGATAAATTAATAAATAAATTAGTGTCATTTAAACAGTAGCGCCTCGGTGTGAGGCAACCGCGGTGCGTCGAACTTGTCCACCAACATCTTCAGGATGCTGTTTGAACTCGATAGCGCCATTGTCAGAATCAAATTGTTCTTTTTTCGAATTATCGCGTAAAAGTCATCGATATGCGCAGCTGCCGCAAATAAATAAGCCGTAAATTGATTACGTTTAGATCATAAATTATACCATGGCAGATAATTCTATGGGTATTGATGAAGTATCTCAAGGATCTTGTTCCAAGCCTTTTTTTTTATTTGGGCAATTGTTTGTGTGATGAGCACGATCGTTTGTTCTGTGTCTGGGTGTAATTTATCTATAATATGTCATCATCATCATTTCAGCCGAAAGATGTCCACTGTTGAACATAGGCCTCCCCCAAGCGTCTCCACAACGACCGATTCTGTGCGTTTTGCATGCACCGCATTCCCGCGACTCTCATCAGGTAGTCGGTTCACCTTGTGGGAGGCCTTCTTACGCTACGTTTTCCGGTGCGCGGTCGCCACTCTAGAACCTTTCGGCCGCATCGACCATCCATTCTACGAGCAATGTGCCCTGCCCGCTGTCACTTTAGTTTGGTGATTCTTCGGGCTATGTCGGTGGCCTTGATTCTCCTGCGGATATTTTCATTCTTTAAGCGATCTCGCAAGTGAAGTCTATAATATGTATGTATTTAGAAATATATAAGTATGTTTATCAGTTGTCTAGTACTCATAGCACAAGCTGTGCTTGGTTTGGGACTAGATGGCGTTATCTGATAAAAAATAAAAAAATAAGTTTATTATAAATATCAATTTGTCATACATTGCACGTCGAGGAGTCTCCATTTAGGCATACAAATGCCTGTAGTTGAAGGCTTCGCTGTTGTCGGCTGATCGTTGTGGAATATGTATTTATTATATTACTAACTTCTGCCAGCGGCTACGCTCGCGAAAAAAAAGGTTTCTCCATACAAATTTTGGACACCCATTTTATCCCCTGGAGTTTCGTAAAATCCGTTCTTAGCGGATGTCTTCACTCTATAAGGACAAAGGCCTTCCAAAGTTTCACAACTACAGGAGGTCCTGTGCGCCTCTGTCCATGATCCTCATCAGCTCTTTAGTTCACCTTGATGTTGACCTTTCAACAACAAGGCGTCTTTTTAACCTTTCGGCCCCGTTGACCATCTGTTCTGCATATTCATATATATTCTGTTCTGCATGTTTATATTTTGGTATTTCGAGCTATATTATATTATGCATTATTGTTTACAATAATAAATTATGAAAGACGTACAAAAGCAAACCAATAAATTCATTAAATACTAAAATAATGCAAAACAATACAATTTATTCAGTAAAAACTAATCTAGCAACAAACAATGTAGTTCCGCTGTCCAGTTTAGTAAGGTCCTTATAAACAAGCTTTAATAACAATATTTCAAAGCTATTTCAAATGTATCAAAGGGTTGAACAGACCAAGCTAACTGGTTATTATGATTAGAATGTATCATATCAGTAAGATCTGATTGGGGTGGAAATAATAAAGTTTTTTCTGAAATTGTAATAACACGTCACGCAATATGATTAAATAGACAGTTTATTGCATAGGGTTCGGGCGAGACCGAATTTTAATGCTTTTATTAGGTAGGCTTCAGTTATTGACACATCATTGCAGTCACCTATATTAAGGTAGGCCCGTCTTTTTTACGCAATCAGCATTACTATAAAATATATTTTATACCTTCATATTTTATACCTATTTATGATGATGACCTTCAAGTGTTTCAAATTATTTTCGTATAGGTAGACGAAATGACGACCACTCAGTTAAAAAGCCCTAAGTATCCCCCACCAACCACGAGAAAGAGGACGGTCGCACGCCACCTGGTGATCAAATATGCAAAAAGAAATCCAGCAAGCGAGTCTGAGTGCACAAACAAGCCAGAACAGAGCTCTCTGGCGCAAACGTACAAGGAGACCTAACCCCAGCTAAACTAGGATTAGGGTTGGACAAAGAAAATCCTGCACCACAGCAATTTGTTTATAGAACATTTAACTAACTTTTATCTGGCCGTGGCAGAACGAATTCTTTTCAATACGATCTGCCACAGCCAGCAAGAGATCAGTAAGAGAAATTCATTGGATATTAATATATTCAATGAATTTCTCTTGCTGATGAATCGGTTTAGAAGGTAAAGTACATTATTATTTCTTTCTATTTTTGTAAATTGAATACTTCTTATGATATAGTTGGTGCCTATCTGACAAATTTCTTGTTAAACAGTTTTTTAACTTTAGGTCTTGCATAATGTATTTTCTTCAATACTTTTTGGTATGTTAAACATGTGTCTGATTGCCTTAGTTTGGAAGTTTTCTAGGATTTTAATATACACATATTTATTAAATAACCCGAACATTTCATAGTAAAAATCTTTCTTGAAAAGCTGTCATAGTGACTTTTTATAAAATACTAAGAATCAAAGAAGGGAACAATTGAGAAGAATGTAAAGAACATAAAATACGAACTACCTTAGCCGGATACTAATGTACAAATTTTGAATTTTATTTCCTGACTTGGGTTGAGACACCAGATCAAAATTCAATTTAGATAAAAAATCCTCATAACCAATGAATAAATAGGACTGGTCTATTATAATTCTGCGCAAGAAACCACATAACGACGATATTTATGTCATTAGCTATAAACCATAAGTCATTGTTCCAACCGACCATAGAGAAGGGAGGAATAGCACGATTATTTATTTGTATTAATTGGATAGATCATATCGGGGCCGCATGTATTATTCATTTTACATCCCCGCCCTACGCTGTGCTTACCATTTTGTTTAACTTAATTGAATTTGCGTAGGATATAAGTGTAAAGATCGGGGATGAAAAAATGATGGATGAGTTCGTGCCGCGTTTTGTAAAAAATGGCTTGCAAGTTGATTGAGATATAAGCAGCAAGATCGTTACTCTATCGGCGATTAATATTGTAAAACATGTTATTTTGGTAGAAATAGAAAATATCAATAAAAATCATTTATTCTGTTCGATCCAAATCGTCCCTTGCTGCCCCCCCCCCCCAGCGGGAAAGCCCGGCCTTAAGCCGAAGTCCGTACCCCACAGGGGGTGCCCTTAGGGTGTAGTCGCTTAGTTTTTAAGTTAGTTTAAGTAAACCCTGGCTGGAGGCTTTGATTCTTTAATCGAGGCCGCCACAGGCAAGTCCGGTTAAGCAGCCGACAACCTCCTAGGTTGACCTGCGAGAAACCACTCACAAAAAAATAAAAAACATTTATTTGCCAATTGTGTAGGTAATAGATATGGTGTATGGTGTGGTGCAAGTATTTCTTTTTTTAGGGTTTTGCATTTTCCTAGTATGAAGTTTAAAAAGTATTTATTTTTTGATACTCAAAACTATCACTTTGTTTTCGAATACAATGTGGATGTAACACATTCTAGTGTGTTTATAGTATTTGGCAGCAAATGCAAATGCATCGAGTCTCCTTTCTCGTCGAGTTTCGCTGAGGTAGCCAATACTACAATAAAATTGTCAGCTCCATTTTACCGAGATCGAGATCGAGTCTGTTTCAATGATCCCACAAATTGTTCAGTTGTATAGACACTTGAAATATAAAAAGTACACAAATCTTACATCACAATGTCTACTGTAAGAATCAATATGCAAATAATTAAAACCGCCACTGAACTTCACTAATAACTAAAAATGACTCTTGTTAAGAACTTAAACAAAATCGTGTCGAACCGTATAAAGTCTTATAGATTTGGTAGCAAGACAAAAAAATCTGTAGGTACTAAAAACTTAGGAAACATACATTTTCCCATAAAAGCTAAAATAGAAAAAATGCGAACAAGCAAAAAATATACAGGAACAATATCAGATGATAAAACAGATCAAATGCGAGCGAAGATGAGCGGAGCTAGAGTCAGCGGTCATAGACATAAAAACTTTACGACTAGGGTTGCCATAGAACAAAATTGCTCAAGATATGCCCCAGGTAGAGGTAATCCGTCAAACTAAATCAAAGGTTAAGACCCCAATTTTCCAGCTAAGGACACATCTTACCCAGATTTTGAGTGCTACTAAATTCTGGTGACCTACTATTTACATGCTTTTACAGATTGCCGTCTTTTTTGGGATATTTGAACACTGGGTGGTTTGTCAGCCCTATTTAAGACTGATAACGATCTAAGCGCATGTCCCCAGAATGCATTAAGTCTGAAAAAGGGTCGTCCATTTGTCAAAATGTGGCACTATCGGAACGGGAATCCGTCATCGGGACTGGGACAATATATTGGGCATATCTCACGGAATCTTACAAACAATATCTTTGTCGAAAATCTGGTAAGCGTGAGCCGAGGTAAGTAGTGAGGACCTATCAGTATTTGGTTTTGATATTGGTCAAGTGAAATCTTGGTTTGTCCTCTGTAGTTGTCGTATGACAAATTATGATCAGATTATGAAGAGATAGGCTTACGTTTGACCACTATTTTTTATTTGGAGAAGTAACAAGTAACAAACCAAATGACTGCATTATTATTTTGCAATTCTATATAAAATGGTAAAAAAAAGTTTTTATTTCAAATAAGCCTACATGGGCATATATAAAACGTCAGAAGCTAGTGCACGGTTCGAAATTGGTTGTTTCCTATGGAGAAGAATCGGCAAGAAACTCCATGGTAACTCTTTATTTTATTTTTTTGTTGTTCTTAAAATATTTACAGTATTAGTAGATATAATGTAAGGTCAGTGTAGACCAGTCAATATTGTACTCAAAAGTACAAAAAAAAGATAATAATAAAAAGTGAGTCGTAATAGGAAGTAATCTAAAAATTCGCGGAGTATATAGTGTTTTCACATTCACATTATAAAAAAGACACTATATATAAAAAAAAAAAAACAAGAAAAATAAATAATTAAAACTATCAATAAATAGACGTGTTTTCATCTCTATCGTATCTATGTGTCCTTAAAATAATAGAATAGAATAGAATGGAATAGAATAAACTTTGTTTTACACTAAAATAGTAGTAATTGTTGATTCAAATAACTACTACGGCGTACTAAATAATAAAATAAAAAAAAACGATCTTTAACCGACACGGGACCCTAAGATCTCCAAAATTATATTCAGAAAGCCAGTTCTGTTTATCAGCTTGTCTATCTGGCGACGGTAGCCGATTCGTCAATGCCCCTTCTTTAATTAATAAAAGAGTCTTTCTTTTGAGAGAGGAAAAAAAAATGAATGAAAGCCTTAATTAATTTGGGTCGGCCAAAGTTTCGTAAATTATGATCATCGGGCGCCCCTTAAGATTTGCAATGGTAAGGTATTTTAGTATTTAATTTTGGTAAGGGTATTTGTGTAAAGCTGGTGGTATAAAGTATTGGGGGATGTTTGATTTAATGAAATGTTTTGGCATTTAAGGAAACACGTGTGATTGAGGATACGGAATAAAGATACTGTTCTCTTAGTTTGTGGATCCTTAATTTATCATTGTAACTGATTTAAGTGACTACTTATTATAGAATCCCAGATTCATGTTCGTTTGATGGCTATCAGACGTTACAATTATCATCATCATTTTTGCTGAAAGTTGCTTGACATGGGTCTTTTCAAAGTGTTGTCACAATGACAAGTCCTATGTGTCTCGCATTCATCGACTCTCGCGACCCTTACCAAGTCATCTGTTCTCCTTGTGGGAGGCCTTCCAAAGCTGCGTCTTCCGGTACGTGTTCGCCACTCCAGAACCTTTCGGCCTCATGGACTATCTGTTTTGAGAGTAATATGCTAACTGCCACTTATTTATAGCAAAGTGATGATGAATAAATGAGACTTGATCATAACTAACAAAAAGTGGGTGAGGCTCATCATTGGCAAGTTTTTAAAGAATTCAAGGGTGATAGGTACCTTGTAAAAGAATCTAAGTTACTCCCCTGGTCTAAATACTGTAAAGTATGTAGTATGATGGCATTAATATCCAAACAGAGACCACACATACCAAACTAGAGAACAACGAAACCAAACTAAAATTAACTCATTATTTAAAGACAAGTTTAAACTTACAAAAAAGAGACCTTTCCTTTTTTGTTTCTAAGTATTTAAATGATAACTTGTCTGGATTTACATACGGCTTTTTAAAGCGTTACGTAGGCACAGTTCGTATAATATGCGCATATTTAAGAAGTGCTGTCTCATCTAGAACAATTAGTGTGTCTTCTTTGTTTCAAATCTTGGGCCCTTAAATTCTCAAAGGATTAAGGCTTGCGTAGACGAGAATTATGGCTTTGTGGTGATCTTGCTGTTTATGTAATTTTTGTACCAACGTTTAACTTGGTATTTTCTTAACTAAGAGTGCAAGTGGTCTGAAGGTCTCTTGAGTGTGGTTGAATATATGTCATTATCTATATATGTCAAATGCAAACTTAAGCAATATCACTTAAGTATTATTTAAGAATGTTTTTTTACTTACTTAAAAACCTAAAGTTTTTTATAAATTGTTATCGACAATAACGTACATATATAAAAAATCCGTTTGTATAATTTTGATGTTGAGAATGGATTCATGATAGCACGGGTTTAAACCTTAGTGGTTTTTAGTTGCTATTTAACCTAGAAAATTCTATTCTTTTGTATTAATGATAATAAATGAATATATATATATATATAGGGAAAAACTGACGGATATATCAACGCATAGACAAAACTACCTAGTAGTTTTGTCTAGGAACAAGAGATTTTGCACAAAGCTTCCTTTTATGATGTGAGCGAGCACAAATAAAGGTTTTTTTGGAAATTCAATCTTCAAGGAGGTGAAAAGGTTGAATTTCATTTGTACGCAAATTGTTCAATATATTTGAAAGTTGGTACAAATAGTAACCAAAGTAAATAATTATTTGATTTCAGAACTATTGCCAATAGAAAAATTTAGGAGGTTTTGAAGATTTATGTAGAATTCTTTTTTCTTGGGTTAATAAACTTGATAGCATAGCATATAGCAAAGTCAGCCTTATAATGTTCCCACTGCTGGGTCTCAGGCCTCCTCTCTTTGAGAGGGAATGGGCCGTAATCTACCACGCGGGCCCAGTGCGGATTGGTGAATGTCACATGTCTTCAAATTTTTGTTTCTAGAACATTCAGTTTTCCTCACAATATTTTCCTTCACCATTTTGAGAGCAGTGGTGATGAAATAAATTACACAAAGCAATGCGCCTGGCTGGGTTTGAACCCGCGACCTACAGCTCGTAAGTCGGGGCCGTTACCACTCGGCCACCACTGTTCCACTTAACTTGATACTCGTTATAAATTCTAATCAAAATGTTTTTCAAAAATTACCCTTAAAATGCGGTTCAAGGGGTATTAAAGTTTTTATAAAAACTTTCTCTCGAACGAAGTTGCTAGCAAAAAGCTAGTTGTATTATACAAAATCTGCCTATTCTTTTCCCAGTTATCTTAGGTTCGACTTCTATAATCACGAATTGAATACCTAATTTATATATATTCTTAAGACGTTTGTTTCACACAACGCGATCTAGCCCCAAACTAAGCTGAGCTTGTGCTATGAGTACTAGACAACTGATAAACATATTTATATATTTCTAAATACATACATATTATTGATAAATTACGCCCAGACACAGAACAAATGATCGTGCTCATCACACAAACATTTGTCCTGGGTGGGAATCGAACCCACGACCTCCGGCATAACTGTCAGGACCACTTACCACTAGACCAACAGGCCAGACATATTATAAATCATGTTGGTAGATTTAACCATTTAACCCTTATTTCAAGAAGCTTTATAGCATAGCGAAGTTATCTACACACTGTATAATATGCTACTACTACTATACACGGCCCCATATAATAGCTAGTCAAATATTGATACAGATTAATAGTTAATACTACCTCACGCTATCCGGGCGTGTCAATATGTACTAGTCAGTCCGTTTGTATGTAATTAAGCTGATTATTTGCCGATTATATTATGCACTAATATTATGTAGATACTGAATTAATAGCCGATAACACGACAGTTTCAAAAACCATATTTCTCCTATAATTTAGAAAAAAACAATCAAAATACAGCTGTTACATCAGACTGAAGAAGCAAGAAGATATTTGGCAGTCGTACCGGGTATTTAGATGACTAAAAGTTTGACAGCAGACTTACTACGGATTTTATTTATTTATTTATTTAAAACTTTATGCACTAATGAAACATTGTACAAAGGCGGACTTAATGCCCTAGGCATTACGATTTTGTATTACCCAGTAACTGGGTTGTAGATGACAGATAGTACTGGCAATCTCCATATAAAATACTGATATTACTCAGCTATATCTGATTTTTCTGGAAACCTTGAACTCTTTTGATTTAGATAAATAAAAAGATATTTTGAAGAATTTATATATTATATTATTGCTTGAAATATACTACGACTTCGGGAATCCGATGGATGCGAGACGCACAGGACGGATCATTGTGATGACATTTGGGGGAGGCCTATGTCCAACAGTAGACGCCTTTCGGCTGAAATGATGATGATGATGATACTACGACCTGATGATTTACATTGTTTTACTATTGATTATATATTTTTACATATTGATTAAATATTCTTATAATTACGAGTATTGAGTTAATTAAATATATTGTATATCTTTAATGTACGAAATGAAACATTTATTTACTATTTTATAACAAGATTATTTCAAAAACATTTTACTAAAATACACTAAAACTATATAATATACACTAAAGGCTACTCCTAACTAAAATATGGCGTCATAAAATTCCTCCGCATCGCTGTCAACTGGAAGTGTGCCCAAAAAGGCTGGCGGCATTGCCACGTTGTATGGCAATGCTTAATTTCTGACAGAGGTAAAAGCCAGCCCTTGGGTCACGCGAAGAGCCAACTAAGCGTTTATTGTATATCTTTTAATTTAAAGAAATATTAACTAATCCCATTAAAACTCAATATTGCACCTCCCAGTATTCGTTTCTGCATTATCCAAAAGATTGACTGACAGAGAAGCTTCTGTTTAATTGTGTGTATAGCATAATAGCATAATCAGCCTTTTCAATGTTCCCACTGCTGGGACTCAGTCCTTCTCTCTAGGAGAGGGAATGGGCGTAATCTACCACGCGGGCCCAGTTCGGGTTGGTGAATGTCACACGTCTTCCAATTTCACCGTTTTGAGAGCAGTGGTGATTAACGGCCAAAATTAATAACCAATCTGTAATCCAAGATAGAAATCAATCGCAGATATACAACGATCTACGGATCGATCTCCAATCCATGTCCCAATAACGAAAAAAGGCGATCCATCTGTTGCTCAATCCGCAGATAGCTGACAATCCGTTCCCTCTTGATCATTCCGTTTTACGCAATACTTATGAATATAATTATCGTTGATTTATGCACAATATAAAATAATTATGCTTAAACAAATGTTCTTATTTATTGTAGGATTTTTTTCTTGTAACACATCTATTTAAATTAAACTTGAATGGTTAAATGAACTTTTACAATGGTGACAAAAATTTAAATATTTTGGTTAAAATGGAACGTACGGACTCAAAAGGACGCGTTTTTTTATCTGTGATAGTTTGGCGCGCGGGTGTTTGTTTTTATACGAAATATTGACTTGACGCCGAACGCTGTGTCTGCCGCCAAAACTTAGTTCCTTTGTTTATTTCCCTGTTAATTTATATGTTAGATTTTAATTAATACGACTAATCGATTCAAGCTATGGACTCTGAAATAGTAAGTGATTTTGTTTTACTTTATTGTCTTAAGGAGGTTTATTGACTCATTTTTTGGAATCGTTATTGTGCGCGTTTCTTTATCATAAACATTTTTACTATAACGATTGGTCCTTATTGTAGGTGAGAGGCAAACCCCTATCGAAAGAGGAGACGAAATCTTTGCTGAGTTTGATAGAAAACAGCACAGTAATTCTGTCAAAAACCACAAACGCTACCAACAACAAGATGAAGACAGAAGAATGGCTCCGACTAGCGAATCGCTTTAATGCCACTGCCACGGTTCATCGTCGGACACCACAGCAACTACGTTTGAAATGGGAGAACTTAAAAAAGAACGCTCGTAAACGTAGTACTAAAATAAGAATGAACCGGATCCAAGTAAGTCTCAGTTGCTTTTTTCAAAGTTCAATAATAAGGTGATTGATATTTATCTAATAAATTTCATTTTTACAGACTGGTGGTGGTGCACCAGATTACATACCCCCCGATGATGTACTGGACAGAGTAGCAGATTTGCTTGGAAGTACAGCCACTGGATTCATTGTGCCGTTTGGTGGTGATAAGGAGCCAGAACTTTATTTTGGTGGTGATGGTGATGGTAGTGGTGATGGGCTTATTGGGGGACAAGCTGAGGTTTTACCAATAACCTATGAAAAAGGGTTAGAAAACTCAATGTCTGTACCAATGTCAATAGACACAGGTATGAGTACATCAGTGCCCAAGTTTATAGATACGAATATGAGTACTATAATACCAGTGTCTAATGACACTGATGCAAGTACTTCAGTCCCAGTTTCTTTAGACTTGGATGAAGTTTCTGGATGTGTGCTGACGGGAGTTCCTGGTCCAGTTATAAGTCTAGCAACACCCAAGAGGCTTACATTAAGTACACCTAGAACAGGTAATGGTTCTTTGTTTAATCATTAATCGTTTAGGCAATTAGTTTATGAAGCGGTGAAGAATATATTGTAATTTCAACAGTTTTGCCTCAAAAATATTAATTATTTTTTTGGATTCATTTTTATTGTTACTTAGCTGCAGCTACATAGGAGTGAGAGAACAGATTTAACTGAATTTAGATCTAGATACCTCATTCCTGAAAACATTGTTCCCATGTAATAGCAACTACTATTGTCCTTTCAGGTGAAACCATCAGGAACAGATTGTAATAGACATAATATGTTAAAAAGTTTCTAACATAATACTTTTCTTAGTATTGATGGCAATCTAAATTAAATATAACTACTAATATTGCTTTTTCAGTAGTTTGCATACACATTTTGATAAAAACCAACTAACAAGTGAACTGGTATTTGGTAAGATAGACATATTTCTGAAAATTTGCTTAAAACTTATTTCTTTTCCAGGGAAGAAGAAATCTAAAATGGCAGACGACAGCAAGGTGTCCAGGAATCTTGCTCTAGCAGACTATTACAAAGCCAAGAAACTTTGTTTAGATGCAAAACTACAAAATATTTTATTGCAAAACGAACATATAAAATTAGAAAATATAAAACTGGAACTTGAAATAAAGCAGTTACACAAGTAATTTTGTTTTTTTTTTTAACACATTATTACATTTGTGTGTAAAAAAAATAACAAAATTACTTGTGTACTTATTTTGTATTTAAACAAAGTTTCTTGGTAGCGTGTAAATTAAATTTGTTATGTATTTAATTTGTAAAGAATAAAATAAAACTGAATTGTTACATAATGTTTTATTTACTCATGTAAAATAATTGATAATAAGATCAGTTCTTGTTTGGATATCTTGATCATCCATGTTTTGAATATTATTTTCATCACTTGTATTTGTTATTTCCAAGTTAACCTCAGGAGAAACTTCTGCAATATTATTATTCCTACATATATTATGTAATACTGGAGTAGCTGTAATAATAGCCTGGACAACTGGCAATGAAACACGCAGTGTGAGTGCCACAACTGGGAATCTACGCTTCCAAACACCAAATGTTCTGCAAACAAACATACACTTTGATTAGATTATAATTACCAAGATCATTAAATGTGTACATAAAATAATGCAATACCAAGAAAAAATGTGTATTCTGTTATAATGTAACTCATAGTTAATCGGTCCATCTGTGTGCCAAATGTCATTGAAATCTTTTCACTTTTCAGTGGTTGAGTAACAAACAAACATGTTCACAAACTCATTTATAATAATAGTAGGATTACCTTTCAATTGTATTTCTAGTCCGAATGTGTGCTTCATTGTATTTACGCTCAGCTTCACTCCTTGGATTTAATAGAGGTGTTAATAAATAGCTTCTGTTTGGATAGGCACTATCCCCGAGTAGCCAGCGGCCGTTTAACTGTCCTGCATCACATTGAGCTGTAAAAATATAGAACCATGTTTCAATATTATATTTCACTAACTAGTTATAAACCGTATAGTGAAAATGTTACCTCTGAGAAGGCCAGCGAGCAACCACATTCATGAGCCTCAAATCGGAATCACAAACAGCTTGCACATTGATAGAAAAGTAGCCCTTCCGGTTCCTATATTCCTCACCTAATGTTTGACCTGAAAGAAGTTTCGTGTCATTTAAATAAGTACCTATATTAATTTGCATAAAAAATTATGTTTCATAAAGTTAATTAAATTAAATTGAATTCCTTACATGGAGATTGTATACGAATATGAGTGCAATCTATTGTGCCTAGAACCCGGGGAAATCCAGCCATCTCATAGAATTTTTCTGAAGCCCCACTATGTATAAAAATATATTTATCATAGAAGTAGGCGATTGCTGATGAAATATCCCGTATTATACGGCCTGCTGTTGATTTTGATACTCCAACAAAGTCAGCTACGGAAATCAGCATAGTGCCTAATGCGTAAAATCTCAATGTCATCAAGAGTTGATGAAGCGGTGGCACTCCATGATTTCTGCAATCATTTTTACACATTTTTATACCATAATACAAAATTCCTAAAGTTTTTACTAGACATTTATCATTAACTTTTGAACTCACCTTGATGAGGTTACACGGACGACCGGCATAATTTCAGTCAACAAGGAATTTACTGCAGATTTCGATAACCTGAACCTAAATGTAAAGTCAGCATCATCCAGACTCTGCATATAATTCATCCTTTTCATTCTCCTTGAAGTAGCGCGTCGGCGTTGTAACTCTTCATCCGCTTCACTATCTGTACTATCCCAATCTGATAACTCAGCCAGGACCTCCATATCACTGTCACTATCACTGGAGAATATCGACACTGCCATTTTTAACAAATCAAATCCGTAAACCAAATCTTAAATCCAACGAAATTCTAAGATTGCGATTGAGATTGTTTACACCGATCAAAGCAACTGTCAAATTCGATGGATAGATTATTGACACGCTCAAAGTGTCATTTCCGAACAGAGGTTGATCCAAAATCTGTGATCCGTCCTCTCAAGGATAGCTTGGTTTTTAAGATTGCGATTTCAATCCGTGGATAGCTTTTTGGCACGCTTTTTTACCAATCTGGATTTTATTTTCGATCTTCAATCCAAAAAATTTGGATTAGATCGATTATTAATTCTGGCCGTAAATAAATTACACAAAGTAATGCGCCAGGCTGGGTTTGAACCCGCGACCTACAAGTTGTAAGTCGGGTCCGTTACCACTCGGCCACCACTGCTCTCAATTGTGTGCATAGTGTCAAACAAATAAGTTAATTGCAAATTTTTCTTCATTTGAATTTATGGCTGGATAAAAAAGTGAATAAAAAACATTTTAGACTTTTTTTTAAGAAAGGGTCAGAACCTTTTTAACGCACGAGTTCAAGTGACACGAGCGAAAAATTCTTTGATCGAATTTTCTGAAGTGTTTTCTTGGCTTTCAGACTAAAGAGCAATTTTTTCTGCTTTACTTTTTTTTAATTTATAAAGTATTCAAACTCACGTGATATAAGTAAAAATGCGCATAGCATAGTCGGCCTTATAGTGAATGTACCATGTTTTCGAATTTTTGGTTCTAGGACATGCCAGTTTCCTTACGATGTTCCTTCACCGTTTTGAGAGCAGTGGTGATAAAATAAATTACACAAAGTAATGCGCCTGACTGGGTTGAACCCCACGAACGAGGCGGATACTGCCACTCATTCACCTTATCCTTATTAACCTACTCAGGCAGTTCTTGACACCTACAGGAAGTCAAAGGGTGGTCCATCTGTTGCCACATATAGTGTAGATATTTTTCCAAGTAACCAATTTGTAAAAAAATGGTAAAGGGCAAAAGATTATCTCACACTGCTAAATACTTTTCGATAAACTTCGGCCACCCGACAATTCTGCGAAGTGTGACGAATATCCAATTGAGTTTGACTACAACATTATTTTCCTTGTAAAATAGGTGTTGATACTTAAATAATAATAAACACCTATATCTGATTCAGATATCACATTGCAAATTGAAAATTGTACCTTATAGTTTAGCCATGAAGTTTGACTTTAATTTTAAAATGCATCCCGTTCCAGATATGCAAACGTTAGCGAATTCGTCAAAAGTTTTTCTCGAATGTGGTAATTACAACCGTGTGCGTAGCGGAATAAGGTTTATTATTCATTACTGGTAAAATATAGTTTCTAGGCACTATGTCAGGTCTGAATTAGGCATAATTATAAAGCGGTTGATATCTTAATCATTTTGTAAGCAGAGCTAACCGCAGCAGCTGCTCTGTTTCCAAGAAAATCGTGTACTAAACCAAACCGTAACCACTACATTTTATAGAAATGTCTCAATAAAATTATCCTTGTGTTTTTGGTGTCGCCATTAACGTACCTCATTAAAAAATATTTATTCCTTCGGCAGTCGGTGAGACCGCAAATTTCAAACGTAGTAGGCCAATCCTTTTCATCGATTTTATTTCTTTTTGATTCGTATCGATAACATTCGGATCAGGACACCCAGTGAGAGGTGTGAATTTTTATTGATACATAATTATGTGGAGTCGATGATGTCTTAATCATGTTGAATGTAGGTTAGACCGCAGGTTTTAGCGCGGTAGGTGATCTTGATGACTGGTGACTCGATGTCGGATGAGTCAGAGGTAAGTTCATTCATGGATGATCGAAGTTTATATTTAAGTGAGTGTACAAAAAAACGATGAGATTACTGGTAAACAGGTTCCAGTTAAAGGGTTGCGAACATAGCCATATTTTATTTTAGGATGACAGAAGTCTCGTTTTTATTATTAAAAAGATTCAAAGAATTTTATTTCAAATAAACACTTTACAGATACTTTTGAAATATCAAGAACTCAGTCAGTCAGAAAAAATATTATGCTAATTGCACATTCCAAAACGTAGATCTCTATAGAGAAGAATGTGCAGAAAAGTCCATGGACGCTTTTTTCAATCATGTTATGTATTACAAATATCTCTGTTACGTGTTTCTTGTCGCTACTATTATGTGAGAAAAATATGGAAGGTAAAATAACTTCTCCCGCTCCAGACGAAGCAAAAGAAGTGTCAAATATTTACTGACAAAAAGGCACATATGTGTTCTTTCAGTTGCTCTTTGCGTTCCTGCCCCCCTAGCCAAGTTACGATCGTTTCGTTCGCGTCGAACGCCTCGAGTAGGCCACGCCTCCAATTCCTTTGTTCTGACGTCATCTCAACGCTCAGTCACGTGATCAGAACAAAGAATCGGAGGCGTGGCCTATTCTTGACGTTCTCGAAACGATCGTAACTTGGCTAGGGAGACTGAGCTAAAATAAGTTTGTCAAACAAAGCCTTGAACATCTAAAGTAGCTTTGTGCTATTTTAGTACTCATGAAATCTATGAATACTCGGTATTAGTATTACAGTACTCGGTAACTATGTAAGTAAATATTAAATTCAATGTCCTTGAACGTCTGGATTTATCTATTAATATCTCAAATCTCTTCTCCTACATATTTGAATAATAACAGCTTCTTGACTAAGATAGATTAAATGTGTATTATAACGTCTTATTTATATAATATCTGAAATAAGATTCATTATCACTATGTTTATGATAGTGATTTCGTATAGTGACCACATTAATATAATAATTCAGTAGCTTATTTGAGATGTTACGATGTATCGGAGCTATAAAATAAATTAATATTAAATCCGTGGTATTTATGTCTTAACGCCATAACTTTTCGCTGATCCAGTGATTATATGATATAGATCTAGTGATGATAAGGTCTTTTTTTTTGTTATTAACTGGCTTCAGCCGTAGTTTCATCCGGGTCATTAGTTACTCTCTGCTTTTGCAAATTATAGTGTTTTTTTCTTCGTTGGGAAAGTCACCCTATGACATCTCCTGCTCTTAGCCGGAGTGAGAGATAGTGTCAGACTTTTACTGACTAAAACCCCACTCTTTTTCCTTCGTTGGCTTTCGTACTAGGGCAGAGTCTTCCTTTCAGAAGTCGACCCAGCTGGGCCCCTACGGTTTGCTGACATCTCCTTGAGGCGCGCGTGGAACAATACGCGCCGTCGGATGATATTTAGCCTAAACTATTCGTCATGCAATCCGACTGGTAGTTCCAAACATTAATGCGTTTAGATAAACAAAAAAGCTTCTGCTTTATTATATTAGCAGTTAGACTCATGTTTGACAACTATCTGATCTTTTGGTAAGCGATAAAGTGGTCAGCGATGGAAAACGCTAGCCTAGAAATAACCTATGCACTAGCATTAAGTATCCCCAGGTTATAACTAACAGAAAACATAGACTCTAACAGGGAATGCTACTCCTTAGCTATACGCACAATAATTAATTTAAGAATCATCATCATCTTCCTGCCCTAGCCCTGTCTTATTCGGGGTCGGCGCAACACGTTTTTTTCTTCCATTCTATCCTGTCAACCGTCATGCTATCACTAACTTCCATTTCTTTCATATTACTCTTCACACAATCCATCCATCTTTTCTTTGGCCTCTCTCTCCCTTTCCATCCATCCACATGTATTCTCATAACTCTTTGAGTAACATGCGTTTCATCTCTCCTCTTTACAGGACCATACCAAAACAAACGATTCCCCTTCAACTTTTCAGTCACTGGCGCCACTTTCAAACTTCCTCTAATATACTAATTTATCTCTTTACTAAATAAGCCATTCTCGTTCAATAATTAATTTAAGAATATCTGATTAAATAGAAAGAAAGAAAGAAAGAAAACATGTTTATTCGTGCCTTACACAATCGTATAAACTAAAATCCTCATCAAATGAATACCTCAGTAATACTTTTTCTTACTCAATACTTTTCGGGACTCGCACAATTACTTGATCAATCTTTATTAGTTCGGTACTTATTTTAACAGTAACTGATAAAGATATAATTTTCTATCTGTATATAAATTCATAATCACAACCAGCAAAAACCTATTTAAGATAACAGTGGTACAGCTAAACAGTTAACTCGACAAATCCACCTTGAATTAAGCCAAAACTACAAATATTCAATCTTAATCCAAACGAAAACAAAGATTAGCATACAAGAACGGATAAACCACACGCAGTTCCTAATTTTCAAGTCATTACCGTACCGCTATTTAAGACAGAAAAGCAAAGCGAAGAGAAAGTTAACGTTATAGTGACAGATGCGACTATCAGAATGTTAGTATGTTAGTCTTTCGAAACAGATACAGTTAAGTTGCCGGCAGATTCGGAGTTTTCTAACAATGTTTACTGACAAACTCACAAAGCTGTGTACTGAGAATTTTAATTTCTACGATTCTTGGAAAAGACAAAGGGATAAATGTTTTGCTGGAAGATTTTGTAAAGTCAACTTAGAGACTTGCCTTTGTTAAGGAGTGAAATACGATTGAGTAGTGTTCCTTGTTTGTTGCAATATCTAAAGAATATTAGCCCTACCTGAGACTTCGACTGCGTAGCCTTAGCATTTCACTCATTATAAATTATAGCCTATGTTTTGATAATAGGATATAAACCTTTTATACAAATGCGTTCAGTTGTGTTAGCGTGAAGGAGTAACAAACGTACATACTAACTTTTGTCTTTATAATATTTATCTGATTTGTTTAAAATCATCCTTGCTTTTCGTATAACAACAAAAAGTTTTGGACCACATTTGACAAATTTTAACTAAAAATAGGACCGTATAATTTTATTGACATAAACATGAAAGTATTACCGCAACATGGTTGACGAAATACAAGATCAAGATTCATCAGAACTAATCCTAAGATGAAACACAACGCCATTTCATTAGTACCCACATTATGACAAATATTTACTAAATAGATAACACAAGGTAGAACTGTTTATTCATGACTAAAACAAAACTCAACGGAACATCAGATTAGATAAAATATACCGTCAAACGTTAGGAATATTCGTATAAAATATTCAAGATTAAAGAGAGAATTTTTAAAGACCTCTATGTTAATCCGGGTCGTGGAGACCGTTTTTATTAGGCCCACAGATAAGGATTAATTAAAAATGGTGTATTAAGAGGTCTGACTGCTTAATTGTTGGACAAAGTGTGAAGATAAAGTTAGATAGTGACATTTGTTGGAGTTACACAGGCTGGGATTAGTCTAAAATATTTTCCCAAAACGAAAACAAAAAAACACGAAACATTTTGTTTCATTTTCTTCCTTTATATTAAGAACTGCCATATACTATAATTAATATGTAAAATTCTCCATCATTTTTTTTTTTGCTAACTGCACTTTTTTAAATTACTAGCTTATGTTTCCAAGGCAAAAGTCTCCCTTACTGATCTGGAAATTTATTTATTAAAACTTTGTGCACTAGTAAGAAACACTGTACAAAGGCGGACTTAATGCCTTAGGCATTTTCTACCAGTCGACCTTAGGGTGGTGCAGAAATATAACATGGTAGGTGCAACATAATAGTAAACTAGATCAGAAAAACAATAATAAATATATACACTTAGATACATACATACAAATTAACAAAAAAATTAAAGTAATGAATTTGAAATGTAGATGAAAATTCCTAGATCCATTTCGGTTTCGAGTCGATTCTATAAGAAGAAGTCATTTGAAAATAAATTACCGCACTAGTGCTAGTAGAAATATTGAAAAACTTACTGGTTCCGTGTCACAAGTCTCCAAATCCGGAATAGGGTCGTCCCCGCAATAGTATTCCGCTTGCAGGAACGGTGGTCGAGGAGGAGGCGGCAACAGGAACTCCGGCGGAGGGCCAAGACAGTCGCACTCCGTCAGATCAGTGGGCTCGATCTCCCACATCGCGTAATCTAACTTATCACTACTCACAACCTTCTCACTGATATCACTATCACTTAAATAACCACTAGTATCACGTTTGTCGCGTTTCACTTCATTTGAAGTCCTCTTTTTGATTAAATTCGCTATGTAAAGTTCGTCGTCCACGTCGCTCCATACGTTTCTTCTAACCTCCTCATCTTCTAACGTATCTTCGAGGGAATCGTATAGTGGCGCTATAACACTATCGCTGACTCTGTCTGTGTAGTCTGAGTTTTTGTGTCTTGCAACTGTACTTCCAAAAACATCTTGATTCTCTTTCTCACTCTTAGCATTCAAGTCACGAGCTTGTTTGTATTTGTCGTTCCTATTGAATACATTTTGATATGTCCAAACAGCGTACGATGACGCTTTAATTGGACTCCTGTTGAATCTTTCGGCCATACGCAGTCTTCTTTCAAGTTATCTGTAACAATAAGAACATTTTCATATAAAACGAACTTCTAAATCGAAAGTCTGTTACCGTTTAAACCAATTTCTTATCTGACAGACAACGTATCGATTTTACAGTGGTATCAAACTACTTATTATTTAATACAAAAGCTAACACCTCATTTTGTTTAACAAAGCAGCCGCAATTAGAACCTACCATCGGTGTGAGTACAATGGGAGAGGGACTGGTATCGATATCATCGGGTGCTACGTTCTCTGGTTATTTTAATTTATTTTTTATCGCATCAAATTGTATGGACGGGTTTCTAGCTATGCACTCGGTATTCCGCCGCTATCACGATGTACCCGTCAGTGAGGCGGTTTCGAAAGTTTAAAGTTCATCGTTTTTTGATATTTAATTTTGATCAAACTGCGGTTGAGTGTAGGCGAATAATTAGTTTTTGATTTCTTGTTCAAAAAATTGGGTAGCGATAAAGTAGAAAGAAGGAAAGTATGAAACACGATTTATTACTAATTATAGGTTTGGCTTCCGGAACAAATTAATAGCTGACATCAGTATTAATTGCGGTTATAAACAATTCGTTAAATGCGTGACTTTACGGGAGAAGCTAAAACATAAAACACACCTACTGAGCAAAACCACTTACAAAATCATATTTACATATCCAGCCCATTCATTGTACCCCTTAACAGGAAGAAACAATATTTTTCCACAAACATTTCCGCGCTCGTTCAAACATTTTTCGATAGAGATGTGCCATGAGTACGCAATTATGCATGCGTAAGGCGTTTCTGAGGAGGTACCGCAAGATTGCGAGGTCTTAGGGTCAACAGCGTCAGATAACCCAAAGGTAACCAGTGAATAAAATATTGAAGAGTGTTATGGCATACAAAACAGGGTTTTAGATGCAATTTATGAATGTTTAAAGTACCGTTTAAATGGAAATCTTGTATGTGAATAATATAACCATTCTCTCAATGATTGACAATGATGCTTTTTGTACTTTTACATATTTCTTTTGTAAGTTCATTAATGATTTCTCAATTATAAGTAGTTATTACCTTTATGTTACATACGTCCAAAGTTTTTTTATACAGTTAATTAATAAAGTACTGTTGTAGTAATGTACTTATTGTTGTTGGTTCTTTTCTTTTTATCGTTTAGTTATTTAGCTTAAGTTGGATATCATGAAGACGAAGCTACTTTTAATTTATTTTTTCTAACCAGTAAATAGTAGTTATATTGTGTTTTTTGGTTGACGGCAACTTTTATTCAAATATCTTTTGCCTACCCTAATTACATTCTTTAACAGTATTATTATAAGCAGCAATGATTATGAAAACGTCATCTTCACACTTTATCTGTCCATTACACGTTATAGCGTCATTTTCTTTTTGCATATTCATTGCAGTCTATCAACGTACAGCATTGAAGGCGTAATCTTCGATACTACATGTCTCATTAACATTTGGCGCGCTCAGTGGCCACTCGATAGCTGTCAGAGGAACTTTGACAGCGATACAATACTCGACAAGAGCCCTTAAGGAACTTAACGAACCCATTCTATGGATTTTCTCACGTGAATTATTATTGCTTGTGGATAACGGTCTGCGAGGGGTCGCATGTGTGCCGATCGATCGCATTCGAGTGGATGAGCGAAATAAATGGTGAAACATAGTTGGTTATGAGTTTTTAATGAATGTTTGATGGAGCTTTAGATCTGATTATAGTTTTTGTGACCTTATTTTGTATATTGAATTATAAATTTGAACTCTAGAATCAAATAAAACGATCCCTAAAAACAATTACAGTCAACAAAATATAAATTTAATTCCAAAAAGAAGATTATTTTTGATAATTTAGTAACTCAAGGTTTAGACGCATTACGGGACAAAATAAACGCTCAATCTACGTGACGCTGCCGCTGCAACGTTGCTCAATGTCGCGCAACTTACCCCCTAAAATTATACAGAGCATTCACGTGACGTGAGACATGTTCTTGGACAATTGGATAGCGTTGCATGTCATGTTCGGGAAGATTTTGTCCCATAATGTGTCTGAGGCTTTATGATTTCAAACAAGTTTCAGCAGTGATTCAGCTACGGTTGACAATAACATTAAATTACCTGTAGACACGCATGCGCAGTTTCTACTTTAGCTCCTTTATCTAGAACCCTTTCTTCTTATAATTAGCAGAAAGAATAAATTACATCAACCCACACTAAAGACATGCAGCAAAATGCATCAAGTTCAAGAAAACACAATAAGTTTTGAGCAGTAATTCGTATACGTGGCCGTTTATCACGAGCCTTGTAATAGCCAACTGCCCACACTAGGAAGGTTTATTACTTCTGAGCATCATAATAAATCCATCGAATTTCAAGCTTCGCCCCAAGATAAGTAGCATTCATTGCTTTTATTTATATTTGTGGTCGATTTTCTTTATAAGGTAAGCAATTTAAGACACTTCATTGGTTAAGTGCTTTAGTGGTGCCTTTGCTTTGGCAGGTCGAATAGAAGAGTTGAGATTAGCTTTCAACCAATCAGCTCTTGTGGGTGTTTGATTATTATTATTAGGTATTTGTAATTTATCTTGAGAATTGACAGCAGTTTTAACGTGTTCATTGATTTTGATATTGCAATTACCCATGAAATCAGTGTGATAGTAATATTTATCTATTTTCCCAAGTTGATTATACCTACTCAAAGGTTGATTTATGTGTCATCATCATCATTTCAGCCGAAAGACGTCCACTGTTAGATAAAGGCCTCCTTCAAGTATGTGCGTCTCGCATCCATCGGATTCCCGCGATCCTTACCATGTCATTGGTTTAACTTATGAGAGGCCTTAAATCGCTGCGTTTTCTGGTACGTGGTCGCAACGCAGAACCTGTTGTCTCCATCAACCATCTTGCCCACGATTTAAGTGTGGGCTTAAATTTATCTCCGACTTCAGTAAATTTGAGAATCAGTAATGATTCTGAATCTTTATGAATGTTAAATAAGATCTAATTTCCCATAAAAAAAATACTGGTTAGGCTGAAACTGGATTCAGCCAAAGCAAAGTCCCAGCATAGTTGGGAAAAGACCAGGTAGATCGATAGAATAAGACATCATTAAGACCATAACAGATGATTGAATTTCAAATTTCAGTCACATTGATAAGTAGCTGTTTCTTTTGACAACAGGTCGGTAGATCTAACGGTTTCACATTACGTGTTAGGTCTCAAGGTCGATTCCACGCAGTTGCAATTATTACGGTATAGACTACTCTACTTATTTTTGCTTTAATTCAATGTTGGAATGATAAAGGCGTTAAGGTAACTGTTTAGAGTACAGTTATCGATAGGAAATAAATCAAAGTGCCTATTGATGGTAAAGCTGTGATGTAAATTGTCTTGTGAAGAATTAGAGACCAAGTTATTTTGGTTACATTTTAGTGTGAGCATTGTGAGAGTTAAATGCGTAACATTGTATAATACTGACAATGAGTACAGGAAGCTAAAACTATTCATTGTATGATGGACGACGTAAATAACCTGTTTAACCAAACATTTATGATGTATTGAAAACTATTTTTATTCTTTGTGTACAAATACACAATGAAAAAAATTATTATAACATCAAAAACCATCATGTCCACGGTTAAAGAAAAACTTTACATTCGCCGTGCGCTATTTCCCATAGGATAACACGTCTGTCTTTTAAAAAACTGGTATAATCCTGCTAACCGCTTCGGGTCAAAACATTAATAAATCAAAAGTACAGAAAAATCTTTGTTTTGCTAAGGTATTATTTTTTATTTCTTCTGTGTCTACTTCTTCATTTCTTAGTACCGTTTCAATATCAACGCAAATTTTAACTTCTGCTATGATATGCAAAAGTATTATTTTTTTAAGAGTTATAAGGTAATCATCTATATCTAATCGCTTATCTTTTATTACTGTCATATTTTTTCAAAAGTTCTATCATACGCCAATGAGTTCATTAGTTGCATCAAATTTCTGTCCTGTCTTTCATGTAAATTTAACGTTGTATTGTCTGCAATGTTATTCTTTGAAATGAGTGTATACTTTTATCTACGTGTTTTATATATTTATTAGGATGTAAATCTGTCAACAAACATTTTTTTTTTTATTTACTATCATTTCTCTGCTTTCATAACTATAGAGGCATATGTACCTCTTTATCCAGGCAATTTCTCTTTTAAATATTCTTTCTCTGAATATCAGGATTGTAACCAGTCAGTTCTCCTTTAAGGTGAAGGCACCACAACACATTCACAAGAAGTTTGTAGAATCATCACAGCGTTGATTGATTGGATTTGTTTTTTCACAATTGTATTGTTGATTAATTTGTATCAGTTATGTTCTACAGTGTCTGCATCACCTCATAGTCAACTGGTAGAAAAGTTTCGAAATATACATTATATTATTACGTTACTATGATTATGCGTTTTATGACTTATGTATTGCAAATGGTACACCTTAGACTTCCTGCGTTACTTTTCTCCTTCTTTGTTCAATTCATTTAACAGGTTCTCTGTAACAAATTTCTTTTAGCGATAGATCCGCCCATTGTTAGTATTATTTTTGAGCTTCTATTGTTATATTTTATCGCGTGCAATTAACAGTAATTTTTATTTCTGCTTAACCATCATCATGCAGAGTGGCTAACGTGAGTTAACGCGATCGACACGTTATTGATAGCCGAGTGCGAGAGCAGTCATGGCCGAGTGGTAACGGCCTCGACTTACGAGTTGTAGATCGCGGGTTCAAACCCAGCCTGGCGCATTACTTTGTGTAGTTTATTTCATCACCACTGCTCTTAAAACGGTGAAGGAAAACATCGTGAGGAAATAGGCATGTCCTAGAACAAAACATTCGAAAACATGTGACATTCACCAACCCGTACTGGGCTCCCCAGAGGAGGCCTGAGTCCCAGCAGTGGGAACATTATAAGGCTGATTAAGGTTATTCTTATGCATGATCGACACGCTTACAACGTTCGGTGCTCCGATTTGCCCGCTCTAAGCTCTTGACCAATCAAAGAGAAAAACGCGGTAAACGTTTCGATCGCGTTAACGTAAAAACAACTCGTAATAAGACTTGTACTATGATATTTAAAGTAAGATTGTTTCATCCTTATTTCCATTGTGGGTAAGAGATGGCGCTGGACAACCTGTATAGCTCTGTCTCTTACCCACACTGAAATAAGAATGAAACAATCTTACTTTGAACGTCATGGTAACCCCGAAGGCCTCAGACCAACGGCCCTTATACTAACATGTGCATCTAAAGTTACTTTAAGCTCTCTCTGTAGTACTACTTTAACTATTTACCTAACATCGATGTATGTTGACCGACAATAGAACGTCCTAATAGACGTTTCCGTTACTCTAATAATAATGTAAACGAAAAATCTTCTGTACCACCGATTTTAAGATGTTTTTTGTGGTGTTAAAATAAGCAAATTGAAGTGCCTTTTGGAGTGGTGTGCAAGTAATTGATTTTTGTATCAACTTCCGGGAAGCTTGTGGTGCAATCGTTGGTTTTGTTTCAACACTTTTAAGGTTTTCGAACCTTAAAGGTAATAATGTTTTAGAAAAATTCTCATGGAAGACTTTTACACTCGTGATACATACCTTTTTTTTACGGAAGATTTTTACCAAACAACAAATGAGTAATTCAAAATTGCTAATAGCCTATCCAAATGCAAATGACAAGATAATTTCATGTTCCTGACGAAACAGAGAAAAGGAACCCACCGTGACCAAAGACAGAACCCAACAAGTAAATTCTTTTACAATGTTTTCTAGAGATATGAGAAAGTCAGAAAAGTATGAAGGATTTCTTATCTTACCACCCAAGTAGGCGACCATTTAAAAAATAAACGTAGACAAATGAGTCACTTTGGCATTCTTACATGATGAGTTGGCTGTTTAGTATTGCAAGTATTTTGACCATTTCTTCATCATGGTCCGCGCTGTTTACATTCTGCAAATAAACTAACTTCAATCATGCAAAATGTGTTCATGTTTTTGTCATGCAAAATTTTTGCAATATGTTAGTTTTAAGTTTGCGCCTTTTCCGGCAAATAAAAACTTTTTCTTTCTTTTGACGATAATTATAATCATAAACATTTCTTTTTTTGAACTAGGGAAACTATCAAATGCATCTTCCACGATATAAAATGTATTCGATAATTTCCCAGAAAATTCTCCCCGGTGGAGCAAAAGGATTTATTGTCAGACTTTTCCTAACTAAAAAGCCACCTGTGTTCCTTTAGGTGCTCCTTGCGTTCCAGGGCTACGGTAACTTTTAAAGGTTTCTTTAGTTGGCATCGGCCCAACAGGACCTTTTCGATTTTACTGACTTTGAAATCGATGATCGTGAAACGCAGCGTTGGAAGGCCTCCCACAAGATGGACCGACAATCTGGTGAGAGTCGCGGGAATACGGTGGATGCGACACGCACAGGATCGGTCGTTGTGGTGACACTTGGGGGAGGCCTATGTCCAACCGTGACGTCTTTCGGCTGAAACGATGATGATGTTGATGAAGCGATCGTGAAACGCAACGCGCCATCGACTTAGGCTTGGTTCTTACAAGACGGTCAGATGGCGAATTACCCATTGCTCGTCGTCAGCAAACCTGCGCCTAAAGTGGTAGTGAGTTGCCCTGTGACCACCCATGGGACACCACGGAGATATCTTGCGCTAAGTCTCTTATTTATCAGCTTGTTTTCTTTTCAAGCTCTTATTATAAATATATTAAATAATTTACTAATAATATTATTATGCTTATCTACCAGATGTCTTTTTATAGTCATCGTTACTTAACAAACCGCCTATCAACCGCAAATTGCCAACACACAAACCCCAAAGCAATGGAATTTAACTTAGAGAAAATTATTATCAATACGCACTGGTTAAATTCCTATACTAATAGAGGTAGAATCCACATCTAAAGAAACAAACATCGTAATTGGAAATTGGCCTTATGTATAATGTATATAGCCGCGTAGGGTGGAAGTAACTATTGTCTACATTCACTGAAATAGTAATAATGCCGATAGAAACGCCCTCTCAACGTGTTAACGCGGGCGATGTCTGAGAATTACATTACATCCATCGTTGTACTAGTCTACATTTTCATTAAATAGTATCAACCTGGTGCATCAAAATATTCAAGGGCTTATGAACAAGGATTTAGAAGTAGACTTATTCCTTAACTGCAATAATATTGATATTCTATGCTTAACGGAACATTGGCTTAAGAGCCATCAGTTCATTTTCAATTATAGTAATCACCAGGTTGGTAGTTCATTTAGTAGAATTGATGCCATACGTGGTGGCTCATTAATTTTAGTAAGCAACAACCTTAAGTTCAAAGAACGAAAGGATATTGTGAGCCTATCTGTTGAGCGGTCAGTTGAAATAGCCTGTATTGAATTAGAGCAGTTTATTATATTAAGTGTGTACAAACCCCCTTCTGGATTGTATGACTGCTTCGAAAAGGTAATGGATGAAGTATTCCACAAGATTTGCAATTCAAACAAGTACATAATCACTTGTGGTGATTTTAATGTTAATTTATTAGAAAACTCAGGTTTACGAAGTAAAATTTTAAGTCTATTTCAGTCCTACAATCTTGTTAACTTATTTTTGGAGCCCACAAGATTAACTCCTACTACTGCCACATGCATAGATAATGTTTATACGGATGTTGTACCAACTCACAAAGAAATTATAAATTTATTAGATTCTGATCATTGTGGACAGTTAATTACTTTTCAAAACCAAAAAAACATAGTGGCCAAAAAGAATATCACTGTTAACCCTAAAACTGCAAGTCGTTTAGAAACCTTTAAAACTAAGCTCATCAATAATTTACCAGACTTGTCTACATATGATGATCTTAATCACCAATATGAAGGTTTCTTTAACATGTACTGTAATCAATTTAATTCTACTTTTATACCTAAGACTATTTCGGTTAATAGTAACGTTTCATTCTGTGAATGGGCTACCACCGGTATTCATAAAAGTAGAACTCGGCTTTACGAACTGTATGATGAAAGGGTTCTTGTTAATACTGCTGAATTTAGTTCATATGTGCGAAATTACTCAAAATTATTTAAAAAAATTTGTTCTGTAGCAAAATCGCGTTATTTGAGTTCCAAAATTAAAAACAGTAATAATATAATTAAAACTACTTGGAATGTTATAAATAGTGAAACTGGAAGGTCTAAAAGACCAACTAGTGACTATAAACTTGTAATTAATGACAATGTGATCACATCAGACTCACAGGTTGCCGCGGCTTTTGAGAAATTCTTTTCAGAGATTCCTATATCAACAACAAAATCTCTGAACTCGTCACCCACTGCTGCAGAGTCTCTGCTTAAAGAAAATGTTAATGTTTGCGATTCTGTTTTTAATTTCGAACATGTGACTTACGTAGATATAATTAAGACGTTTAACTCCTTGAATGTAAAAAAGACTGCAGATTTATGGGGTAATTCTGTGGACGTTGTTAAGTCTATAATCCACATAGTAGCTCCTTCTTTAGCTTTTATTTTTAATAATTGTATTGATCGCGGTGAGTTTCCTGATCTAATGAAGAATAGTAAAATAATTCCATTGTTTAAAACGGGTAGTACATCTGACCCCACGAATTATAGACCCATTTCAGTACTACCCACTTTTAGTAAAGTATTTGAAAAACTTATTTTAGAGCAACTACAAAGATTTTTTAACAGACTTAAATTATTGCACACCAAACAATTTGGTTTTACAAGGGGTCGTTCAACAACCGATGCTGGTGTTGAACTTTTAGGACATATTTATAATGCATGGGAAGACAAATGCGATGCCCTGGGCATTTTTTGCGATTTGTCAAAAGCCTTCGATTGCGTTCTCCACGAAACATTGATCAGGAAACTACACCATTACGGAATCCGGGACTCCTCCCTGGATCTTCTTACATCTTATTTGAGTAAAAGGATTCAGAGAGTTGATGTAAACGGAAAAAGATCTCCCGGATCTGTAGTAAAAATGGGTGTCCCCCAGGGCTCAATTCTTGGCCCATTTTTGTTTCTTATATATATAAACGACTTACCTTACCTCATAGAGAATAACCATAATATAGTGTTGTTTGCAGACGACACTTCACTTTTGTTTAAACTTAAACGTCAGCAGCCGGTTACTGACGATATAAATATAGCACTTTCAAAAATAGTACACTGGTTTGATGTAAATAACCTACATCTTAATGAAAAAAAAACGAAATGTATTAAGTTTACCATGCCTCATGTTAGGCAAGTAGAAACTAGTGTGCTAATAAAAGGTAAAGAGTTGAGTCCTGAAGATAATACAGTGTTCTTGGGCATAACTCTGGATGCTAAACTTCAGTGGGGCCCACATATAGACAAATTATCAAAAAAACTTAGCTCTGCAGCATACGCTGTAAGACAAATTCGAAATTTAACTGATGTAGAGACAGCCCGTTTAGTTTACTTTAGCTATTTCCATAGTGTTATGTCGTACGGTATTCTACTGTGGGGAAATGCCGCCGATATCCAGACAATTTTTGTATTGCAAAAAAGGGCTATTCGTTCGATTTATAGATTAAGTCCCAGATACTCCCTCAGAGATAAATTTAAAGATATCAATATTATGACTGTACCTTCACAGTATATTTACGAGAATATATTGTATGCACATAAAAATATAAAAATGTTTAAAAAATACAGTGATATCCATAATTTTAATACTAGGAACAAACACAAATTTGTGGTTCCTACAACCAGGCTAAAAAAAATAGGGGGCTCATTTAGATGCCAATGTATACACTTCTATAATAAACTTCCTATTCACATTCAACAACTAAGCCTTAATAAATTCAAAACATTTGTAAAGCGAAAACTTTGTCAAAAGGCTTTTTACTCTATAAAGGACTATGTTGAGGACGAAAAGGCTTGGGATTGACCTGCTCCAGTACGCACTACAACTGTTGTCTTATTTTTCTCTTTTATTTTTATTTTCAATTGTGCTCTTTATTATTATTATTATTTTACAATTTGATATTGTAGATTATTTTTATTTTGCAATTTGACTTTATTTATTTTTATTTTTGACATCAATATTTACTTTATTAAGTAAATTACATTTTGTAAATTATATATTTACTTTTATTATTGTGAACGTGAGAACAATGTTGATTGCCTTTTTTTTTTCCTTTTCAGTAATTTTAACGTATGTCTGGCAATTTGAGTATATTCTGCGGCCTACCCAAATGTCCTTTCCTTGGTATTGTTCGTCAAGTCGTTGAGCTCCTTAGTAGTCCTGGGTTGAGCTTTGCGAATACTGACAAATGCTTGCACTGACTGGACAGGTCCACTCAAATTTGTATGGTTCTTTCTTCAAAAGACCATGTCAGACAAATCTGCACTGTTCTCATGTGATTTGACCATTACATATTAACTGTATGGACTTTAAAACAGACTTTGACCCCTGAGTTTGTTTCGGTGTTTCTTCTCAGGGTAGTCAGCTAGGAAACACCGGCCTCATCTAGTTTAAAATGACAAAAAAAAATTGACGTGTAAAAGTGTTTTTTTAAACCTACTTACAAAATAAATATCATTTATCATTTATCATTTATCATTTACAAGAGCTTTAGAAGTAGTTTCAATGCTTGTAGAAAGACGTGATTGTGACAGAATTGCGAATATATCATAGGCTTGTTGTTTTCCTAGAATAGTTCATTAAATCGTACAACAATTCCTACTCGTGTCGAAATGTTTGATATGAAGATAGGCCTAATTACAGTAAAATTAGAGGAGTGGTGACTGCTCAGCCACCACTGTTCTAATTTTACTGTAGTGAGTGGTAACGGCCCCAACTTACGAGTGGTAGTTCCCGTGTTCAAACCCAGGCAGGCGCATTACTTTGTGTAATTTATTTCATCACCACTCCTCTCAAAACGGTAAAGGAAAACATCGTGAGGAAACCGGCATGTCCTAGAAGCACAAATTCAAAGACATGTGACATCGACCAACCCACACTGGGCCCGCGTGGTGGATTACGGTCCGTTCCCTCTCGTAGAGAGGAGGCCTGAGTCCCAGCAGTGGGAAAATTAATTTATATATAATTTTAAAAATAAAAACGACTAAAGAAAAAAGGTGGGTTTTAGTCAGTAATGGTCTGACGCCCTCTCGTTCTACCTTAGAGCGGGAGCCTACCCCTCCGCTCTTGTACGGAGCGAGTGCTAGTATCAGACTTTTACTGACTAAAAATA
The DNA here is from genome assembly GCA_949316375.1 of Mythimna vitellina. Lineage (NCBI taxonomy): Eukaryota > Metazoa > Arthropoda > Insecta > Lepidoptera > Noctuidae > Mythimna > Mythimna vitellina. Next base: position 4,631,984 of record OX438703.1, on the reverse strand, counting down.
CCCACTACTGTTCCTTCGTTGCCTTTCGTACCAGGACCGAGTCTTTCTTTCAGAAGCAGATCCTTGGCCCCATTAGGCTTCGACCCTGATGGGCCCCTACGGTTTGCTGACATCTCCTTGAGGCGCGCATGGAACGGTAAGTACGCGCCGACGATGTCTTGGGCTCGGTCCGAACGCTTACCAGACAGTCGAAGAGCACGTAGTAAGGCTTCCATTTTCGACAAAACTCTTTTATAACGCACTATTTTATCACCCTGTGTTCACTATCAAACCATAAATAACCGTATTCAAGCTGGATTTCATTGTAATCAAAAATAATGGGTTTTAATTAACCCCACTCAAATAAAATCGGAAAAAACGCACGCTTCCCACTTCCAATACAGAGTTACATTATCCCAGAGCTAATGGAATTGCAAATATTTCACCATTATCACAGTGAACAATTGGTCCGTCTACCGTACGAACATACGAATGTAATAATATTATCCGTCGCATGTTCGTGATCGGTTAATTAGTTTCCTCTTATGAAGATTTGTTGCCTGTATCTACGTAGTTTTCATTATGTAGACACCAGATAACCCAACTATATAAAAACAAACGAAATCCAACCCAATCTTCTACTAATAAAGTTCAAATCAATTCGTGTTGTTAGAAATGAGAGCTGGATAAGTGAAACACGTGCTATTGTGGGCTTTATAGCGGTGATGTTAGGTTGAAAATCAATGTTTGGTGGGGTCTCGTAAACAAATAAATTAGCGCCTATATTTGACTAATCCAATTTAGTGAATAACAAGTAAAATGATAACAGATAACGTGAGTTTGTTAGTAATGTAGTGGAAAAGGATAGGTACGTAGGTAGAAATTTTTAAATCATTTTTATAGGTTACTTCTAGGCAAGCGTGCTCCATCGTCGACCACAACATCGCTTACCATCAGGTGAGATGTTGGTCAAACGCGAGCCTATAATTGATAAAAAATAATACTAATAATAAATTAAAAATTTATGTTTCGAGACTGTCATTGAACGTAATCGATAAGATGAGTCTTGTGGAACAGGGTGTAAAGTCCCGCAAACCTCAATTGAAAAGAGAGGTTCCTCCAACCAAAGATTTTTTTTGACATTACAAGCATGTTGAGAGTTTGTCACGCGCACTTAAATGTCTCGCTGATGGTGGCACGTGTTATTGGGTTATTCGGTTCCTTTCAAAATGATTGAACTGAGTGAGTCTGATGCACGCGTCATGCTTGTGAACGGGTGCCTTCAGTTGAGACGGGTCATCTCTTAGCTGCCAATGGCTTAATTCAATTTTTACCTTTTAATTAGTTTTTATTTTTACTTATCTATATTGTGCTTTTATAATAGAAGCAAGAAATATGTAACTCTCAATATAATACCGGGAGCTCCTCCTGGAAGCCGCGACGGTACAGGCCTGGGTGCAAGCACCGGACAGGCCTGTCGACATAGACGTCGAGGCAGAGTGGTTCCGGGAGGCCATGTCGCAAATTTGCGACGCGGCAATGCCCCGAGTCCCTCCAGGACGTGCTCAGCGCCAGGTATACTGGTGGTCGCCGGAGATTGCGGCACTGCGCAACGCGTGCAATGCCGCGCGACGCCGGTATGCCAGATACCGCAGGCGCCGCATCCGTCCACCGGATGCGGAGGCCAGAGAGGCGGAGCTGTACGAGGGGTACAGAGCGGCAAAGCGCACCCTCCGAGCGGAGATAAGGCGGGCCAAACTTGAGGCCCGCAACGTGTGGCTGGGGACTCTGAATGGGGACCCATGGGGACGCCCGTACAAGTTGGTACGGGACAAACTCCGCCCCTGGGCTCCCCCGCTGACGCAGAGTCTCCGGCCCCAGCTCGTGGAGGGTGTGGTGAGCACTCTGTTCCCCACGCGAGGGGAACACTCTCCCCCGCCCATGGCTCCGCCACCAGCGGTGTCCGACGCGGACCACGATGGCGACGACGACGACAACGCTCCAGAGGTGACCGAGGTAGAGATGAGAGTGGCGGTACGAAGGCTGAGTGCCAAGAATACCGCCCCAGGACCCGACGGCTTGCCTGGGAAGGCATGGGTCCTGGCCATGGAGGCTCTCGGGCCTCGACTAAGAGGGCTCTTCAGCGCATGCTTGGAGAGGGGCCAGTTTCCACTTCGCTGGAAGACGGGGAAACTGGTCCTCATCGCGAAGCCGGGGCGCCCCGCGGACTCTCCGTCCGCGTACCGGCCCATTGTGCTGCTCGACGAGGTGGGCAAGCTCTTTGAAAGAGTAATTGCAGACCGCCTCGTCGCACACCTAACACGGGTGGGGCCGGATCTGGCGGACGGCCAGTTCGGCTTTCGCAGGAGGCGCTCCACGGTGGACGCCATCATGTGCGTGCGAGCTCTCACGACGGGGGATGCAGTGGCCCAGGGCAGGTGTGTCGTGGCGGTGTCTTTGGACATCGCCAACGCCTTCAACTCCCTGCCTTGGAGTAGCATTGGGAGGGCACTCCGGTATCACCGGATGCCCGACTACCTCTGTCGTGTGGTCGAGGCGTACCTGTCTGACAGGTACATAACCTACCCTGGTCACCAGGGGGAGTGGGAACGTCGAGAGATGTCGTGCGGTGTTCCGCAGGGATCGGTACTAGGGCCGCCCTTGTGGAACATCGGATACGACTACGTGCTGCGCGGCGACCTCCCTGGCGGGGTCAGCGTGGTCTGCTACGCAGACGACACGCTGGTCCTGGCGCAGGGAGAGTCGTACCAGGCGGCGGTCGAACTAGCGACACGCGGGGTTGCGACAGTCGTTGGCAGGATCCAGGAGCTGGGACTCGAGGTGGCATTGCACAAGTCCGAGGCCATGTGCTTTCACGGCCCTCGGAACGCGCCACCACCGGGTTCCCAGCTAACGGTGGGAGGAGTCCACATCGGCGTCGGGTCAACGATGAAGTACCTGGGACTCGTTCTCGACAGCCGATGGGATTTCGACGAGCACTTCCGACGTCTGGCTCCCAAACTAAATCGGACTGGGGCTGCCCTCGGGCGGCTCCTGCCCAACCTTGGGGGTCCAGACGCCTCCTGCCGGAGGCTCTACGCGGGGATCGTTCGGTCCATGGCCCTTTATGGCGCGCCGGTGTGGGCGCCGGGGCTGCGGAAGCAGCCGGCGGCCCGGCTGAACGCGTGCCAGAGGGTCATGGCCATACGGATGGTGCGAGGATACCGGACGATTTCCCGCGAAGCGGCGAGCCTCCTTGCTGGCCAGCGACCATGGGATCTGGAGGCAACAGTCCTTGCACTCATGCACGAACGGCGCATGGAGATGCAACGCCGGGGCGAAACTCCGCTGCCGCATCAAGTCGCGGCATGGCGGACAGAGTTCCGGCGAGTTCTCATGGAGAAATGGCGACAGCGACTGTCGCGACCCCGTGCTGGGCACGCCACAATTATGGCGGTAAGTCCCCTCTTTGAGGCGTGGTTGGAAAGACCTCACGGCGTCCTCACATTCCGCATGACGCAGGTCCTCACCGGACACGGTAAGTTCGGGAGGTTCCTGCACCGGATTCGTGCGGAAACGACGCCCGGGTGTCGCCACTGTGTGGCCCACCCGGAGGACACGGTGGAGCACACGGTGGAGGTGTGCTTGGGCAGAGCAACGCCGTGACCTCGTGAGGGCAATCGGCGGCGGTGATCTCTCGCGCCGGGCCTTGGTTCAGGCCATGCTCCGGAGCGAGGAGGAGTGGCAGGCGGTCGCCTCTTTCTGCGAAGCAGTAATGCTAGCTAAGGAGGCGGCCGATCGCGTGAGGCAACGGTCCTTACGCTCCAACCGCCGCCGGGATTCCGATCCCGATTTCCGGCCACCGTAGGGGCGGGCTTGCAGACGGCGAGCAATGGGTGGCTCGCCGTCTGACCGTCCGGTAACCGTCCGGACCAAGCCCAAGTCGTCGACGGCGCGTTTTGTTCCACGCGCGCCTCAAGGAGATGTCAGCAAATCGTAGGGGCCCAGCAGGGTCGAAGCCTACTGGGGCCACGGGCAACGAAGGAACAGGAGTGGGTTTTTAGTCAGTAAGAGTCTGACACTATCTCCCGCTCCGCCCAAGAGCGGGGATGTCATTAGGATGATTTTCCCACCCAATAAAAAAAAAAAAAAAAAAAAAAAAATTTAAAAGAGTGGCCATAGAGTTTCTTGCACGCTTTGGAACGTACAATTTAGCTTCAATTTTTTTTTTGACTGACCTACAATTGACTTTTCAAAAGTGCCTGTAAATGGTCTATTTGAAATAAATGTTTTTGAATTTGACCAGACGAATGTTATGTCTGGTCTGAGCAACTGCCCATTCTATATGTTCTAATAGAACTGTTACTCTAATACCGCGATGCAGGATTTTGAATTTTAGTTCCGGTTTGGCGTCATAGATGTCGCTACAAGTCTAACTAGAAAAACGGAGATTGACATCAACACAAAGCGAAGACAAACATAGGATCGGGTTTTAGTCAATAAAAGTCATGCCCTCGCGCTCTACCCTAGAGCAGGATAAGTCATCAGATGTTTTCCCGCATTTAAAAAAAAAACACATTGAATTGTAGATTTAATATTTGAGACAACCCAATGAGATTGTCTCAAAAATTAAATTAATTAAAAGTCTAAAATACTTTCAAATTCACAAAGCATAGAACGCAGTTTAAAAATCAATCAAAAAACGTATTTAACTTCCAACAAGTAGACAATAAATCAACAAAAAACGAATCGTCAACAGTATTAATAACAACACAAACAATCCGTTAAAATAAAGACCAAAAAACACTTAAAGCAGAAAAAAAAACTTTCACCAAATCACACAAAAATCTTTACCATGAAGTTAAAGCAAAAGGCGCCGCCATCTTGGTGGTCCTTTCAGAAAAAAAAACGGCTGTATTTTCTCGGCGTAACCCGCTCCATGTCCGGCAGTTAGCACTAAGCGTTAAGCTGAGCTGAGGGTAGGTAGAACAGGACCGACCATTAGCCCGGCTAACGCTAGTGCAAACATGTTAGTAAATATGAGCCTGGAGCGCGTTTTCATTGTCGACATTTTTTTTTAATAAAAAATTGAATCTAATAAAGTCACATATAGCATTTTTTTCCGAAAAAATAAGGTATGGGTACTATTTTATCTACTAAATTCACTCTATTTATAGAGTGAATTTAGTAGATAAAATAATTCAAGAACTACCAGATTCCTTTAGAGAAATAAATATCCTGTCTCTATTAATGACAAGTTCTTGAATACACATTGTCCAACGTTTTTTATATCATTTTTCTTGTTGTACATTCATAACCTTAAAATTATTTCCTTTCGGATGGCCTAAACAATTCAAACGTTGTCTATAAGAGATTACTCTATGCGATAAGACCGTCTTAATTGTACACTATTTTTGTTAAATTTTGTCCTGTATTAATTTAAGGTATAAAAATATCCGGTATCTGCCCTAAATCGATACTTGCTATCTCTAGCCTCAAACTGTCTGAGCACGTCAAACTCATCCGTCATTCGAACAATGGAAACAAGCGAAGAGGCTAAAACGTCGGCTTGTGTGATTCCTTGGTCTGTTAACGTTGTGTTAATAGTAGTTATTGATGTTTAAAGGGTTTTGTGGCCTTGCTTGCGTTGTTCAGACGGATTATGGCCGCTCACTTACGTTGTGATCAGACTGGATACCTTGTCTTGTCTTGCTTTAGTGAGAGTTTAAACTTAAACCACCTTTAATGGTAGTTTGGGTGATTTTTTGACGAAAACTGCAGTGGGCGCAAATTGAAAACCAACAACTATTTCCTCAAATTTTGGAATTACTATAGAAATGTTATTTTTTTATTTATTAAAATTTTATGCACTAGTAAAAACTGTTGTACAAAGTTAAACTTAATGCCTTAGGCATTTTTCTACCAGTCGACCCACTCGATCCTTATTTTTGAGCTAAGAAATTATCAAAAATACTTCTGTCGCTCTAAAGTGTAACGAGAAAGCGTGATTTTACTGACTAAAGTGAACCTTTAGTTGCCATTTGCGTTTTAGGGCCACGGTATCTCTTTCAAAGATATTTGCGGTCCTAGGAGAACATGGATGCCTTAGATACTTATTATTACCTATCCTTTTGTTTATGGAGTCAGAAATCATCATATAATATTATAACTAGTACGGTTCTGAGTGGAACGAGAGTGAATTTCATTCATTTACTAACTAAAACCTACCCATACGCCTTCAGTTGTTCTTTGGGTTTTAAGGTAACTTTAACACTTTTGAACGCGGTAAATACTGCAACTTGTGTATCAACAACCTACCATTACAATTGACTTAGTCTACTTTTTAGTTTAGCTTTGTATATTTAGCTTACTATATACGGTCATATGGACCAGAATGTTCATTTGTGAAAAACACGGATGAAAAAATTTTGCATGTTTGCAGATAAGAATGTTGAAACGGATGTATGGTATGACGAGAATAGATAAAGTGAGTACGAGCATAAAGAGAAAGTATAAAGTGGCATCAGTGACTGCAAAGATGAAGAGGAATCGTTTGACTTGGTATTGTCATGTAAAGAGAAGGAGTGAAACGCTTATTACTAAAAGAGTAATGAGTATACATGTGGATGAATGAAGACGGAGAGACACGCCAAAGAAACAATGGATGGATTGGGTGAAGAGTGATATAAAAGAAAAGGGAGTTAGTGATAGTATAACGTCAGACAAGATCGAAAGGATACAAACGAATTGCGTCGATCCCAAATAACACGGAACAATGGCAAGAAGATGACGATCACAAATTATTTAGCCAACAATCCTGACAACGTTTCCATTTTAATGAATCCAAAATCATCTTAAACAAATATCATTAATGACACTGAGTAATGAACAAAAGAAGCCCAGATCCATATCTCACAGAAAATAAAAGAATCAAAAACACAACATAAAATATACCATCGGAATACCCTACTTATCATAAACACGTTCATAGCGAGAATAACCTCGTAACCTAATTTCCGTCACCCCGTATAAGACGGTTCCTATTGTAGCCAGTGTTCCAAGTACATATCTGTTACTGGCAAGCATTTTGCCAAAAGATACTCTGCCAAGGTTGGGCATTCGTTACGAACCTAACATACCCCCTTAAAGGGGGGTTGGCAACAATTCGATGCGCATATTGAGTTCCCCAGTTTTGTTTGAGGGTAGGGCGTTCGCCAAATATATATATATCTTTCCAGTTTTTATATTTAGTTGGAAACTGTTTTATTTATCACAGCGAGCATTGTTCGTGACTTGAAGATGTTGTGTTTAAAGGTAAGTTATTGTTCGTTCGTGTGAGAGGAGTCCTTTTTTGTGGAAAAACATTTTTTGATTTGTTTGTAAATGATATTTGAGTGGCGTAGTTTTTGCCAATATCAATTTCTTTACCCTTTCGTTTTACTGTAGTGTGATTTGGAAAAAGCATTGCGGTTGCTTTTCAAAATTACACTGCTTTCTTGTTTTCACGTTTTATGTATTAGTTTTGTGGGTTGTTTGTACTGGTTTTTTTTTTTACCGGGTAGATTTTTAAAACGGGAGAAACGTTCCTAAGAGATTATTCATAACTTTTTAAGATATTTTGAACTACATTCACAGATTTTGGAAATAAATTAAAGTCAGCAAAAAATGCTAAAATATTAACATCGTAGTTCTAGTAGGGATCAAAATCTCTATGGGACCATAATATTATAAGGCATGAGTATTAGAAATGAAAAAATCACCAAAAACTTTTCCAGTATTAATGCAGTTCAGAAAATCTTAAAATGTTAAATTCTCCTAGGAAAGATTTCCTGTAAGTGTAACGGTTAAAGCACCTGCCTTTTTTAGGTAAAAAATCATCTAGTGACTTCTCTCGCTCTAGGGAGGAGTGCGATTGCGTATTAGACTTTTACTGACTAAAACCCACTACTATTTTCCTTCTTTTCCTTCCGTTCCAGGACCCCGGGGCTACCTTTCGGCCAACCCATTACCCCAGTAGGCTTCGGCTCTCCTGGGCTCCTACAGTCCTGCTGACATCTCTTTGAGGTGCACCTGTAATACTACGCGCCGTCGACGAATCGGGCTCGGTTACCGGCCGGCTGGCGAGTTACTTATTGCTTGGTGTCTGCAAGCCCACGCCAAAATTCACCCTGTATAAGTATCTGGGTATTTTCGAGTTGTACTGTTGACTAAACACTGATGATTAAGATAATAAGAATGAGATGATTTCTCGAAAGTTTTTAACTTTTTTTTTAGGTGGGAAAATCATTTAATCACACAAATCCCGCCCTTGGGCAGAGCGGGAGATAGTGTCAGACTTTTACTGACTAAAAACACACTCTTGTTCCTTCGTTGCCTTCGTCCCAGGGCCCCGGGTTTCGTTTTCACACTACTCGTGGCCCCCGTAGGCTTCGACCCTGTTGGGTCCCTACGATTTGCTGACATATCCCTGAGGCGCGCGTGAAAATACGCGCCGTCGACGACTTGAGCTCGGGCCGGACGGTTGCCGGACGCCAAAATTCACCCTGTATAAGATCTGGGTGTTTAAACACTCATGACTAAGACAATAAGAATGAGATGATTTCTTGAAAGTTCTTAACAAACCAATGTATCTTTATTATGAACGTTTCCGTTTTATTTCTAACTGAAAATACCAGAGTAAATACAAAGTTATTTCCTAAAGGATTTCTTCATTGGTAGACAAATCTGTTACTTCTTTTTCTGAAACAGTTACTTTGCTTTCACTAAAAAGGGCGGAAAGTATTTTTTTTTTTCTAGCCTTTAATGTAAATTTTTACTCTTCTAGTTTTATAATTTATTTTTAGTTCATGTTTAGGGTTCCGTACCTCAAAAGGAAAAAATGGATCACTTTGAGGTCCGTCTGTCTGTCAAAACGCTTTATCTTGAGAACGTATGGAGGTATCGATGTGAAATTAAAAACATTTATTCAGTTCTGCTGTCCCATAAAGCTGTGAATAAATCAAACTTTTGAGTTGACGAAAAAAAAGGTACGGACATTAATGTCACAAAAAAATGTGTATTCCGACACTCTCAAGGGAATCAAAATTCATAGGGTACTTCCCGTTGACCTAGAATCTTTCTAGAAATTTGGCATGAAGCAAGGTTTCATAGCACAAATATAAGAAAAAAACTGAAAACTGTAAATTTGTAGTTACATTATAATAAACAAATTGCGATTTGTCTGTTTTTCATAGGTAAGTTTGTGCAGAACCCTCAGTGCGCGAATCTTAATCGCACTTGCCCGGTTTTTTATTTCGATCATTAGAAGTAACACAGTGGAGAATCCAAAATTTTGTGTAGACAAAATACTACAAAAAAAATAGGTGGTTGGGACCGCATTTACAGGATAATGGTACACCAAATTATTTCAACAGTTCGTTACAAACGAAAAAATCGTATCTCTATTCTTTTTTCCCAAGCTGTAGATATTTTCTTCGAGATTTCCTATCTCGACTAAAATCTTTCATTTGACGTCACGAAGCTGCCCGTTCGTGCATATCTTTGCCGAGCTTCCGATATTTTCTACTTCAACGCCATCCGACAGATTGTAAGGAAACTATTTATGTTAGTAAATACGGCTCTATTAACGAAGTTTATTAGGACGTACAGCAGTAAATAAAACTAAGTAGAGCAGTTTGCCGTGCGTGCGATTGTGCGTGGGTTGAGAATTCAATGGTGCTATTTTAATTAATTTTAGAGTTTATTGCAGTATTAAATTTTGACCGTTTCATTTTATTGATTTTCGTTTAGGAAATGATTTTATTGCAAGTATCTCCTTGTGTTTAAATTAACTTTTCAAGCACTTTTATTTTTCAATATACTTAGTAGTTTATTGTTGTTTAGTAATTGTTAAAACTTGTATATTCAATTAGCTATTTACCGTTTAATTCATTAAACCCCGAGCGAACGCCGGCGTTCGCTCGGTCACTGTCTTTCTATTGTGTCTCTAATTACGCTACTCAAAAGGTTAATTGCCCGCGTCGAATTAATCAGATGAATGTTTTCACGTCCTATTCTTCAGGGTCGTGTTTGCCACTGGGTATTCCATCTGGTTTAGCTCTTCAATCCCCATATGTAACAGAAGAGCTGACGAGATAGCCTATTTGGTCATGGATGTGCGACCTTAGCGGATTAAACGCAAGAGTATTTGGTCGGATATATCCGACGTAGGCATATACAATTTTATTGACAGTACTATTTCCATGAGATCCTCTTTTATTTAAACGACATCCATTTTCAACAATAAAACAAGCTAATATAAATCTATATTGTCCAACAAGGAAGTCACGTAGCAGTCGGATAGCCCTCACGAGTTGACGACACGCCAGCACGCGTTGTACCGCTACAGCGCTGGACTCCGCTTCCACCGCTGACAGTCTAAAAACTAGAGTCACTTAATTAAGACCTCGACTACGCGACGCCAATTTATAACGAATAGACGTTCGTGATTTAGAGGTTAAGATTTTAAATGGAATAAAGTTTCTTGGATTCGTTTTGTAGATGTCACTTAGTTTTTCTTATTTTTTTATTTTCATCAATACATGAGGTAAAAAATATTTATATATATTATATATTTCTTCTGTACCCTTTTTTTATCATCTCCATCAACATCTCCCGCCCTTTCGCGTTAGAGTTTTACTGAATAAAACCCACTCTTGTTCCTTCATTGCCTTCGTTTGAGGGCCCCGGGGTTCTCTTTCGCATCACCCATGGCCCCAGTAGGCTTCGGCTCGGCTGGGCCCCTACGGTTTTGCTAAAATCTTCTTGAGGCGCTGTCGACGACTTGTGCTCGGTCTTGACGGTAACCGGACAGACGGACGGCGAGCTACCCATTGCTCGCTATCCGCAAGCTAGCGCCTACGGTGGCTGGAAATCGGGATCGGGATCCCGGTGACTGAGGCGTGAGTGCCGTTCCCTCGCGCGTGCGGTCGCCTCCTTTGCTTCGTGCCACTCCTCCTTCTCGTCCTTTTTTTAGTTCCCTTTTTTTAATTAAAATATAAAAATCAAAGAAGAAAAAATATCACCCTGTGCGTAAAACCAAAACTTTACAAAACTATTTTCTTATTCAGATTAAAGTGACACATTTATTTCCAAGCCAAGTGTCATCTAACGAGGCACATCCCATCTAAATACGTAGATGGATAGACCCCTTAAGCCATGGCGTGCGTGCAATGCCACTCTAAAAACTGATGTGACTTAATTAAAGAACTGAACGTCGCCAATTTACAAGGAATCCCGCGCGTGATCGCAGACTTTGGAAGCTATCCGATATCGCAATGCTAATAAGATACGATACGGCTACTGTTGCACTCACTGTTGGTGGATATTAAGTAAATGTTTTATGTAATGTAATGCAGCTTGGATGAAACTTTTTGCGTGCGTATTGCCAGTGATGACATATGGTACTGAAACATGGTCGCTTACAATGGGCCTCATCATAAGGCTTACAGTCACCCAAAGGGCAATGGAAAGGGCTATGCTCGGAGTTTCCTTGCGTGATCGCATAAAGAATGAAGATATCCGCAGGAGAACCAAGGTCGCCGACACAGCCCGCAGAATCGCAAAAATAGAGTGGCAGTGGGCACATTGCTCGTAGAACGGATGGTCGATGGGGCCGAAAGGTTCTAGAGTGGCGACCGCGCACCGGAAAACGCAGCGTTGGAAGGCCTCCCACAAGGTGGACCGACGACCTGGTGAGAGTCGCGGGAGTGCGGTGGATGCGAGACGCACAGGATCGGTCGTTGTGGCGTTGCTTGGGGGAGGCCTATGTCCAACAGCGGACTTCTTTCGGCTGAAATGATGATGATGATGATGAAACTTTTTGATCGCTTTCAAGTATTTATCTTTATATAAATCATTTATTTTTCTGTACTTATGATTGTATATCTCTTAACTTCTCATAAACGGATCGACTGATTTTGAAGAATTATTTGTTTGAGTGAATCTCTGTATTATTTATTTATTAAAACTTCATACAACACAAAGGTACAAAGGCGGACTTAATGCCTTAGGCATTCTCTATCAGTCAACCAAGAGTAGTGAAGAGAAAACATGGTAGGTGCATAAAAAAAAAGAAAGGATTAATAGGAAAACAAGGGATCAAATGTATATATATAAAAAACAAACATATATAAATATAGATTAATAGATGGACTTTAGATTTATGGTTAGATTTGGCTGGTGGCGCTACAATCGGAATTAACGTGAACTTTCGTGTAGTACAACGTCTAACAAGATTATTTTATGCTAACAGAAAAATAATAAATTTAACAACTGAAACAAGTAGTTTTGAAACAATGAAAGGAAACATGAAACAATGAAATTCCATATCTATTTGACAAGTTGCAAAGCTATAATTTACAGCAACAAAATAAACACATTAATTACAGAAATAAGGTTTTAAGACGGTACAAATTAACATATTCCCCTGCGAAATACAAAGTAAGGTAATATGCAAATAAGGTATTACCATGCAACGTATGGTAAGTTAGTATGCCTTTGAAACTTCTACGTCAGTTGTCATAATTGCACGTAGATGGTTCGATTCGAGTGGCGTTTCGCAAATTCCGAATGAGGGTGCATTTCCGGAATTGGCTAGCATTTTCATGATTAGTTTTCGTAGAGAGCAGTTGTAGTTGGAGACTGTACTTTTAATCGTTAATTCTTTGTACTTGTTATGATTGAAAAGCCTCATTGGTCTTTTTTTGAGAAGTGAATTTATTAAGAAACTCCTTTCGCTCTGGATGGAGTTTAACGGAATATGTTAGTGTTTGACCGCTATCCAACCTGGGCCTCAAGTCTGCTATTACAATGGTGTCAGAATTGTCTATAATTGATTTCATAATTGTTGATTTTGACAAGTTTGGTAATCTACTAAAATAATTGTATCATTATGACTTTCCAATGGTCAACCACTGACACCCTATTGAAAAAAGTGGTATAGAATGGTAATCTCGTACATTGACAAACGAATATCTGACGTATACGGTAATCTGCTAAAAGTTTGACAGTTCTTTTGATCAGTGACCTACCATTAGAACGTCATACTGCAGTTATTGCTTTTAATAAGCTCGATATTGTCATTCTACCACAACTCTTGTACGAGACCATTGAGCAATCAATGATAGATCGTTATGAATTAGCCGATTAAGAGCTTTTAGCAAAATGACAATGGGATCGTGTTGGAATGACGAATTTATAAAAATAGCAGACTTGGGCCTCTGATGGTAAGTGACAATGTGCTGGACGCATGGACCACGCTTGCCCAGAAGTAACCTATTCACTCTTTACTTAAAGACCTCTAGGTTATAGTTATCAGGAAAATAGACTCCGGTTGGAAATTCAACTCCTTAGCTGTACGCATGATGAATGTGTCCACAAAACCACCCGACTGATCTGTTGTTGTTTGCCTGGCCTGTTGGTCTAGTGGTTAGTGACGCTGAATGCTATGCCGGAGGTCGTGGGTTCGATTTCCACCCAGGATAAATGTTTATGTGATGAGCACGGTCTTTTGTTCTGTGTCTGGGTGTAATTTATCTATAATATTTATGTATTTTAGAAATATATGTATGTTTATCAGTTGTCTAGTACTCATAGGACAAGCTCTGCTTTGCTTGGGACAAGACGGCGTTGTGTGATAGTTGTGGAATATTATTATTATTATTAAAACCTTTTGTGCGTATGGGTGGGAACGTATAGAAATTTTAGTGTACTAAATAATTTTAGTGTATGTTTTAAATCACAGTCCCTACAAAAATAAACCAAAACATACCCGTTTATTTTTTATCAACAAAGCCATAAAAAAAAAAAAAACTTAAACTCAGCATATTTTTGTTAAAAACTGTTTTTAAAAATTGCAACACTCCACTAGCCAAAATAACTACATGCAAATCCACTTATCCTGTCTAAATATTGCCAGTTCTACACATCCGTTGGTACAGCACTAGTATTTATGATGTCGATAAAACTCAGCGAGTCGCCGGGGAGTCCTGAGATATAAACATGAATGAAAATAGTCTAGCGGTGTTTTTGTCCAGCATGATTCCCGCTTGGCGCCCTGTGCGAGTTTGAAGTGGTGTAACGTCTGTATGTCGGTGGCTCGAAAGTTTAAGAGAGGGTAGTTTATTGTCTGCGTTTGGTCTAGGTGGGTGAAATTGGGATATATACGGAATTTAACCTGCTGAATTCCATTGGTAAGAGGAAAGTAAATGAAATTGTAATTTAAAATAATATAATAATAACAGTTTCCATCTTGTGGTATCAAAAAGGTTTATTTTTTTGCGGTAGGAAATCATTCAATGACTTCTCTCACTCTAAGATGGACTAGAAGGACGTAAAAGCACACCTGTGTGGTTATCGGCTTGGGCTCGGTCCGCACGATTACTGACTGGCTGGACGACGAGCTATATATTGCTCGTCGTTCACAAGTTCACGCCTACATTAACCTTCTGGCTCTTGTCTCCCGGGGTGTTTACTGTTGCGGTAGCTGCGATGAGAGAATGTTCTTTCCCTCACGCGTATAATCAACATTTTCACTAATATTACTTTTTCGCAGAAAGAGGCGACCCCCATTTTTATCTCAAGGAGATGTCAGCAACGAAGGAACAGGATTGAGTCTTTCGACAGTAAAAGTCTAACAGCAATGACATAGTAATACATGATTTTCCCACCGAAAAAAAAAAACCACCTCATTTCCATAAATCAGGGCCCGGTGGGAGAACAAAATGGCCGCTGATACCAAGAAAATGAAAAAAAAATGTACTTCTAATGTATGCATAAATATTTTTACTATTTATTTAATTTAATAAAAAACACTTCGATCCCGTACGTGTTAGCCACGCTTATTACAAATATTGTAATAATAAGAATAGTATCCAAACCAATCGACTACAGCTATCATAACCGCTCATCCTCTTCAATTAAAAGGGGATGGGAATTTACTCATAGAAAATGTTCAAGATGACACGTAGCCGATACACTCTCTTATTGGAAATATTATTCCATTACACAAAATGAAATTAATGATTATAGCTATTATAGTGATTCTACCTTTAATACACTATAGATTTTTCTTTCTTTCTTTTCAGAACAGACAGTTGACTATACACTAATAATTTATTTAGTATCTCCGACAAAGAATACCTACACAATGTAGTAAAAGTTGATTTGTGAGTATGTGTTTGTTTGTTACTTCTTGACGCTGAAACGGCTGAACGAATTTCAATTAAACTTGGTACATGGGTAGACTTTGTCCTAAGAGAATGTTCCTTGCAGATAATTTCCTAATTTTCGTGGGTAAAACTAAGGGCTCACATAATCCTGGCTAAAGGCATTAATTTTTTTAAGGATGACCATCTCGTAGTTTGCCCTGCAAGAGGCCCCTCACAAAAAAGGGCTCACTCAAAGGGCTCATCAACAAAGGCTCCTTTAAATAACAATACATAAAACAAGTTTAAAGAAAAAATAAAATAAAATCATTTTATTAAATTTTACAATGCGAATTTTACTATTATATTATTTATGAACTAGTACCATCAATGATTGCATCTCTGCTTACCATCAGGTGGGATTGCAGTCAAGCACTGGTTTATATCAATTTAAAAAACAAACAAAATTTGAACCTAATAAAAAAAAACATTAAATAATAAAATTATAAATTAAAAAAAGTAAGATGTAAGTCATTTCTTATTTATATAGCTTCTAAAAATTGGCAACTTTAGCATGGATGTTTTTTGAGATCACACAGTCTGCAAAAATTTCAACCAAGTAGAAAAACAACAAATCACAAAACTGTAAGCAACAATTTTACTAGTAAAGCAATGTTCCCATCGTACAGATAGCAACAAAATTTATTGTACGGTGTACAAATAAACTGCGAATATGTTAACAAGGTATGAAACAAACGATGCAAAAACAAGACTCAAACGTTCATATTTATAGAGAATGAAATTGGCGCCCCGAGCCCTGTTTTAGCTACAGCCCTTTAATTTATCGTTGACTTCGAAGTCCTGTAAGTAAAATTGGTTGCACATTTTAATACCCGTAATTGGTATCGGTTGAGCGGTTCTGGATTGACGATTTTTTTTTTCTGACGGTACAAAAAGTTAATGATTTATTTTAGTACTGGGTTTTTGCTTTTCAGTGTGTTTCTAGAGGTTTTTGTTTGGGTAATGACTATTTAGTTAGGTATTCTAGTTTAAAATTGTCATTTGGTTTTTATTGATACCAAGAAAACTATGGTTTTGTGAAAAAAGTTTAGTAAATGAACTGATTTTACACAAATGTGTAGCCTTACGTATTCATACTTTGATAAAATAAGCAAAAAGACGTATTTACATTTATATTCTTCAAAGCATGTACAACGTTGTCCACTTTAAAAGTAAAAACGTTTTACATGTACTTATTACCGTATAAAATAACAATTTTCAATACCGTTGATGTTTCTAAATAACCCTAAATAATGATACAAGTGGATAGTTTGTAGAAACATACTAAATAACACGGAATAATCGGCATATTCCCGCCCACAGTGCAAGACAAATCAACTCGTTTATTTTAGAACTCCGGACAGTATGACACATGTAATGAAATAAAAGACAATACGCAAGCCTTTGATGCTAGTGAAGGAACAAAAAGCGTATCGAACGCTTTTGTGAGCGCTTGCATTAATATGTTTGACAATTATAGTTGCATAGTGGGGTAATTCTGTATATTGGTGTACAAAATTACTAAATGTGGACTTTTTGTAAGAATATTATTATTTATTATTATATCTGAGCAGATATTATTTAAATTATTTATTATCTTGAGCAGTGGTGACCAAGTGGTAACGGCCCCGACTTGCGAGTTGTAGGTCGCGGGTTCAACCCCAGCCAGGCGCATTACTTTGTGTAATTTATTTCATCACCACTGCTCTCAAAGCGGTGAAGGAAAACATCGTGAGGGAACCAGCATGTCCTAGATCCAAAAATTCGAAGACATGTGACATTCCGCACTGGGCCCGCGTGGTGAACTACGGCCCATTCCTTCTCCCAGAGAGGAGGCCTGAGTCCCAATAGTGAGAATATTATAAGGCTGACTATATTATATCTTATTGTACACCTGATGATGTGAACAGGATAAAAAAATATATAAAAAACAAGGAAATCAGGGCTAGTGTATCGCGCAAAGCTTTCTCTTACTTTAGATGGAGTGAAAGAAAGATCATAGTTTTTATTTCTGATTAAAACACAGTAAAACGGATCCTATGAATTGGTTGAAAAAGTATGTCTGTTTAATATTTAAATATAATTTCATTATGCACATTACTTATTGGCATACCTACTGATTGAAAAATAAAAACAGCTAATTATGAGGACACACGATATTCTCATTGAATGCACATAAATTACACGATTGGCCAGTATTTAAGTTCCAATATTCACATTTCACTTTGCAGGAAATAATGCATAACAAGAGTTTCTCGGTAAAATAATTTCTCCACAGTAATTTATATCACGAAATTGGGTTAATTATATGCACAGGTGATGTGTAAATATTAATTTGTAAATTTTAATTAATGCTCGTTAGGGCACGGCATGCGTAAGATGTATAAAAGATCACTCACGACGCGTTTTGGACAAAATTGCCGAAATTTTCCTTAGGGCCTTAATGACACATTTAAATTATGATCTCATCATGAAGACAAACTGAAGCTACAAGGAAATTAAAAAGTCAAGTTAATTTTCTCTTAGGTAGTTGGAGAGTCAAACACTATATAATATAGTAGTAACTAGTCATGCCCGCCATTTTAATCATGTTTTTATCATGCTAATGTTCTGTTATATATTCACTGAGCTGTTAAAGCTAGCAAAAAATCAGGATCCGTAAACTCAAACACTGCTGATGATTTTAGATCTAGGCAAATGTAGCAGTATATTTTTTTGTCTAGTTTTCGTCGACTTGAACCACTGGGCTATTAAGCGCTACCAAAAAAATAAGATCGTGATCTAAAATTCAGTAGGAACTCGAAAGCACGCGCTAGATCCATCTGAAAAAATTTAAATGAAAACAAATTTTTTGTTTGTGAGAAATATCAACATGGGATTGATAAAAACTAGCATTTTGAAGTTCAAAGTCCGTTCTCAATTACGTCGTCAAGCACATCGCCTGTTAACTCGGTCACAGATTTTCTACGCACGTACGGTTCTGATCGAGTTCGTGATTTCGTAGAGAAAAAAAAAGTGAGATTAAGGACAATGGTAGTCACTATTTGTGTTCTGATTTTCACGGCTTGATTGTATTTCGTTAGTGTGAGATGACTTATTTTGTATATTCATGTCTCGTGCGAGGCAAAAAATCGTGGCTGTATTTTTTCCAGAAGCCCAATATTTGTAATGACCACCTGGAATCGGTATAATAGAAACGTTCATGAGTCTGATCTAAAAACTCAACTCTTATTTATCATTACTGAATGAAATTGCTCTTTAGATTTCATTACTGACATCAAATTTATGAGGACTGTTCAAAATCGTACTGATTTAATACACAATTTGACCTTTTCCTTAACAGACCACAGTGCAAATAACTCTTTCAAAATAACTCTTTATAAAAAGCGTCCACGCAAAATCCAAACAAAGACATTTTAAATAATCGTTTCCAAAAGATAATACGTTTACTGAATACACATTTGGGTATAAAAACAGATGATTGTCCCTTCATTACTGCGATAATAATTCACACCAACGCGAAAAGTTTTGGACACAAAATTGAAAAAGAGATCGTGTGGGTGGTCCAATTTGTAAGATGGTAGCGTTTCGAGTAATTTTTTTTTTTCGCTTTGTTTTACTTATACTATACCCACACTTCAGATATTATAATCTATACTAATATTATAGAGGTAAGTTTGTTTTTTTTTTTGTTTTTTTCGTGTCGAATTCCGTACTCCAATCGGTAACGCCTTGGTGTCAACAATTGTAGTAAACGATCAGTTAGTACCCATTTTGATACGCCCGAGTCTGCCGCTAGTTCTACAAAAACAAAGTATGTAGCGTTAAACATTGTAGAAAAGATAACTTTTCATTTTATCATTTTGAGCGATGTGAACTTTGCTACGAATTTTATATTCGTTTGTTTGACCACGTGACTTAACATTGAGGAGATTTCATTCCCATACATTTGATTAGTTTTCGACTAGCGTTAACGACTGCAGATTATCAACTTGGCTGGGGCTGCTGGTCAGATTGCTAAAATTTTTTCACCGATAGAAAGCTGCTTTATTCTTGAGTGACATAGGTTATATTTTATATACGCGGTCGAAGCCGCGGGCAGAAGCTAGTAATATTATAAAAACGAAAGTTTATAAGTATTGTATTTGTTACTTCTTCACGCTCGAACGAATTTCGATGAAACGTTTATTACGAGTAGACGATGTCCTAGAATGACAAATAGGATACTTTAACTTACTTCAAAATGGTCCTCCACCCGTAACTTAGGCCACAACTTACGTCGAAGTAAAGTTTTTACCCCAAAACATGCCTACAGATTTCCCAGTTTAAATCGCCGGTCGGTTATGCGGCAAAAACAAGTCGCTCGAATAGCTCGTAAATTTCAGCAGGGGGCGCTTTTGGCTTTTTCTTGGACTTCAAAATCAAATTTACTGGTGGAGTATGGAAAACGATATTGAGGGCACAGTAAGGACTGTGGTATACTCGAAGCTATACTATATAGGTACTAGTGTCACGAATACCAACTAGTTACGTATGATGGTTTATTATACTATAAGGAAATACTTTTAGATTTTCTATAATCAGGCTATAAACGTACTATGTTTACTAAAGAGAAGTAGGCTTCTCGGCGTTGACCTTCGTAGTCTTTTTTAATCTTAAGTTACTAGCACTGTCTGTATGTCTGTTACCAAATAAAAGATTTTTCTTACTTTCTTTCTCGTTTTTATGAGAGAGGACATGCACACGATGGTTTCCTTACGTGGTTGTGGTCAAAATTCAAAACCATTTTCATTTTACCTTTTTTAAATAATTTTTGTCATATTAGGCCTATATAGGCACCTTTAAAATGTCACAAACTAGTGCTTCTGCCTTAACATAAATAGCACAATCAACCTTTTAATGTTCCCACTGCTGGGACTCAGGCCTCCAGTCTAGGAGAGGGAATGTGCCGTAATCCACCACGCGGGCCCAGTGCGGGTTGGTGAATGTCACATGTCTTCAAACTTTTTGGTTCTAGAACATGCCGGTTTCCTCACGATGTTCTCCTTCACCGTTTTGAGAGCAGTGGTGATGAAATAAATTACACAAAGTAAAGCACCTGGCTGGGCGAGTGACGGGACAGAATGGAAGAAAAGAACGTGTTGCGCCGACCCCGAATAAAACGGGACAAGGGTGGAAAGATGATGATGAATGTACCTGGCTGGGTTTGAACCTCGTAAGTCGAGGCTGTTACCATTCAGCCACCACTGCTCACCTGCCTTTGCTTAGTGTTAATTTAACAGAGAAAGCATTAGCAGTGCGCGTCCTTGGTGCGCAGGGTGCGGGGCAGCTCCAATACAGTTCTGACGATGATTGCTGGCAGATTTGATTGCCCTTATATCGGACATTGCTACAGCAGACATGTTGCTAACTATGACCGATGATGTAATATGTATTTGCTTATGTGTGTGTTTTCTGTTTTGTGATTGTTGTATGGATGCTATTAGTTGCCTGAAATAAATGCTTTTTATTTTATTTTATTAGCTTTCCCTGTTAAATTAACCTTTAGAAACGTTTCAGTTTGAGAATAAAGCTGGAGATTGTAACAAAAACCTTATTTCACTAGCGGTTAATGACATACAAACTTGAAATATCAGTAATAGTTAGTAAACTTCTGACCTAGCCTAGAGCTAGACATTTCCATAGGGACAATAACTAACAGTCCAGGCCTACACGGTTGTAACATACATTACTAAGTAACGGCACACAATGTGCGATTTCAAGCCATAAACACCGTATTGTTTGTTCAGACTATATGCGCGCGTGCGTCGAACGGAAATATGCATGATTTGTGACCCACTGTGCTGTCCAACAATGTGTCTCACGTCAAATTAGCCGGTAAACTGGGTTTTTAGTACCGTCAGCCTCTATATACGTTCGGATCTTAAGTTGATATCATCGGTCTCTTGTCGACGGAAGAAAATATGGGATATCTGAATGTCTAGAGAATTGGTTGGCGAAACAAATCAAGTTTCAGTTTCATCTAGATTATTATTTTTAGAATATTTTTTTTTTTGAGAAATACAAAGAGCTTAGTCACTAATATTATAACGCTGAAAGTTTTCGAGTGTGTTTGTATGTTTGTTACTTCTTCACGCTCGAACGGCGTAACGGATTTGGATGAAATTTGGCACACGGGTAGACCATGTCCAAAATTAGCACATAGGATACTTCTTACCCAGGGAGTATGTTCCCTTGGGACAATTTTCTATTTTCACACAGACAAAGACGCTGATAGCAGCTAGTACATAAACAGTACACACACACACACACAGTACAGTTATATGTATTTCCAAAGAATTACAAAAACATTTATATCTAGAACGTTGAGAATAGAAAGTTTGTCATTGCGACCGAGGAATTTGCCCGAGTCACAGGCGAGGGTGTTATGGAGCCGACAGCGGCAGTGACAGAATTACACGTGTATCAAATTTCATTTTTAATATACTTACGAAGACATAAATAAACGGGGGTTGATCAACGACTCTTGGGGATCGCTTAGCACCCAGCCTGATACGATAAATACAATAGATTGTGGCGGGAGCAAGCTTGCATACATCGTACTAGTGCGAACAACAGTAGCCGTAGTAGTAATAGTGCGTGCCTGAAAGTCGTAGGGATATCAGAGATTATCGAGTAAGTGTATTGAAAAAAAAATTGAGAAGCTGTTTGGCATGCCTCTACTTAAACCAATATGAGTACTACGTTACTCACGTAGTTAGTACATTGGATAGTATTTTTAAAGTAACCATGAGAATTCTTTTTATTATAACTGATTTATGTTATTTATATTTTTGGTGTCTTCAAGGCTAGAGTGTATAGGCTCTTAATAAACTAGTGCGCCTCACCATCAATGAGTGCATCACTGCTTACCATCAGGTGGGATCACAGTCAAGCACTAAATATATCACTTATGGATTATATCATTAAAAAAAAACCTTTGGAAAATAAATAAGCAGTACTTAGACCTGTGGCCCTACCACGAGCTTTAAACGCAATCCATTTCACGACCTAAACAGACGTTCAAAGAGATGGTGCTATGTATAGGGTATAGCTCCATCTCTTTCCCACTCACACGCCTATCTTTTAAACACATTATCATAGTAAGGCCCCTGTAGTAAAAAACAAAAAAAAACTTAATCCCTACTAAGAGAAAAAAATCAAAGCTGAAAAAGTATGAAACAAGATTTTCAGGATGCCGAAATAAACAAGGTTACTGGAGAAACAAGAACAGAATAAAAAGAAAAGTCGTTGTCACACGTTACAACGTGTTATTTTTTAAACTAATTTTATTATTTCATCTATTTTGGTGTTATTGACATCGAATTTTTTGACCGCTTGAGTGTTTAATTTTGATGATGTTTTTGATAAGTACAAGTGAAGCCCTTACAAATGATATCAAACACGGTGTATTTATCTTATAGTTTTTTTTTAACACCTGTGTTTTTGTCCGCTAGAAGGCGTCATATTGAGTTTTGTGACACGTCACGAAGTCTACATTCAGCGGACGATGAAGACAGTTCTAACAATATCCAATTTGTTGAGTTTCGATAAGTAGTTTAGGAGCTATGAGGGAACAAATGAACACAGAAACATACATAGTCTGTCATCGAAGCGAGGAGGAGTGGCAGGTGGTTGCCTCTTTCTACGAAGCAGTAATGCTAGCAAAGGAGGAGGCTATACATGCACGTGCGAGTGAGTAGCCCTTACGCCCCAGCCGCCGGGATTTCTCAGGCTTGCGGATGGCGAGCAATGGGTAGCTCGCTGTCCGACCATCCGGTAACCGTCCGGACCGAGCCCAAGTCGCCGACGGCGCGTACTGTTTCACGCGCACCTCAAGGAGATGTCAGCAAATCATAAGGGTCCAGCAGGGTCGAAGCCTAATGGGGCCAAGGGTTTGCTTCTGAAAGGAAGACTCGGCTCTGGTATGAAAGACATCGAAGGAACAGGAGTGGGTTTTTAGTCAGTAAAAGTCTGACACACTTTCCGCCCAAGACACATCCTCCGTGGATCATCATCATCATCATCTTCCTGCCCTTATCCCGTATTATTTGGGGTCGGCGCAACACGTTTTTTTCTTCCACTCTGTCCTGTTACTCGTCATGCTATCACGTGGATGTCTTTAGATAATTTTCTCACCGAAAACAAAAAAAAAACACAGCCTGTCAAAATCTCCTTTGGCTTTGCCGTAGTCGGGAAAAGAGCGTTGAAACTCAAATATCAAAATCTCAAGTAAATTTAGTTGACTCGCGAACTGTATCCCGCTTGATGTGTGAGATTAATTAAATTAATTAATTTCGTCGTGATGAATACTTGCCTCATATTCGCTTTCCGGTAGTTTGACTGACAGGCAATTATTTACAGTCACCTATAATGCAAGCTCATCATTTTGGAGAACCTTTACGGCCTATAATATGTCAGACAAAATGAGGTGTTATGACGGGATAGTGTGGACTTCAATCGGTTGAATTGATTGGTGGTCGCGGAATGCGATAAGGCCGCCCATTGTATGTACGTATGTGTCTTAGTTTAGTGTCCTTTTGTATATGTATTGGTGTACAATAAAGAATATAATAAATAAATAAATAAGCGATGTTTGTAAAGAAAATAAATCTGATAATAAAAAAAAATTATCGTTACCATCATTTCAGCCGTAAGACGTGCACTTTTAGATATAGCTACAATGACCGGTATTATGCGAATCGCATCCATCGGGTTCCCGCGACGCTTATCAGCCCCCTTAGCCAAGTTACAACCGTTTCTTTCGCGCCGAACGCCTCGAGTAGCCCACGCCTCCGATTCCTTTGTTCTGACGTCATCTTTTTATTTCTGAGTGACATATGCTATATTTTATATACGCGGGAGAAACAACTAGTCTACACTAATATTATAAAGACGAAAACTTTGTTTGTTTGTTTGTAATGAATAGGCTCAAAAACTACTGGACCGATTTTAAAAATTCTTTCACCATTCGAAAGCTACATTATCCACGAGTAACATAGGCTATATTTTATTTTGGAGAAAAATAGGGTTCCGTAAGATATCTGAGTTTTTCGGACACAAGGTATAAAAAGTCAACCAGAAAAGTTACTTATTTTGCGTACGCTGCCTAAACTATAAAAGATAGAACCATAAAATGTTCTAATTAATTGTAGATCTTATAAATATCTACCAAAGTTTGTTAGGAGACACCTACTTTCACGCGGGCGAAGCCGCTGGCAGAAGCTAGTATATTATAAACAGATAGAAGAATATTATTGCTCGTCTTCGTGAAGCCCCTTGAAACATTACCAACGGAAAACATAACTCATTCAGTCAAGAATACGAAAACGTAATCTGATCCCGATATAGGTCAAAATCGTAAAAGACATGATCTACCGGATCATGACTATAAGTATAGAAATATTGTTTCTAAAAGTAGTACATCTTTCCACTGGATTACGAGCCTCCTTCCGCCGCAGATTCCCTCTATATTACTCAGTTCCTTGAATGGCGATGAAGGTCGTATGTTCTGATGAGATGTAGCCTATATGAAGTTTGCTAAGATGGAAATATAGGCTCAGTTACCGTGACCATGGAAAAAATGTAGGAAAGTTGAAATGAGGTTGGAAGGGTAAAGCAAAAAATGGTAGTTGAAGCTTGTTGAAAATATTGAAGTCGAAACGCGTTTTGGGATATGTTGAGTAAAAACTTGTTACAGAGCGAAACAAACCTTTTCCCTTTGGGGGTGGTAAAAAATAGATGGATGGGCAAACGTTATGATAAGGATTGTGTTAAATCAAATAACTTGTTTCATTTCAGTCCAACCAGATTTATTCATATGATGGTAAATTTATCATTATTATTTTGGAAAAACGTGGATTGTTCCTTAGCTCTTTGGCTAGTTTTTTTTAGCTACATTAACGGGCTAATTCAAGTCAATGTAGCGAGTGGATATTTCGAGGGGAAATTTCATTTTCCTCTATCTGCATGAACTTTGCGCTTAGTTGGGTTTGAACCCACGACCTACGGCCTCGACTTATTATTTGTAGGTCGTGGGTTCCAACCCAGCCAGGCGCATTACTTTGTGTAATTTATTTTACAAAACGGTGAAGGAAAACATCGTGAAGAAACCGGCATGTCCTAGAACCAAAAATTCGAAGACATGTGACATTCACCAACCCGCAACGGGCCCGCATGGTGGATTACGGCCCATTCCCTCTCCTACAGAGGAGGCCTGAGTCCCATGATGAAAAGGCTGGTTATGCTATGCTTATAGCACATGCACTTTCTCACTATTCTATTTCATTATTATGGGTTATTATATCTCAGAATCCTGGGGTCCTGGACCTTTGGAAGGCGTACGAGGAGTCGAAACCAACTCGCAGAAGCCCCTTTGATGCTTTTAATGGAACGTGGTATAAACTGGTGATTATCCCTGTACACGCTGTGCTTGTTTGGATACACTACTGACCTCCGGTTGATGGAAAAAATTTGCAACTTACACCCACAACATATAATAAAACAAAAACAATAGAGCTTTGGTTTTAAGATTCTTTTGACTGTTTACCAGGACTATGTATATATATTTTTAATTTTAATCGATAAAAAGGAAGGGGGTGACTTGCACACTCAACAAATGGGCCCTCATAAACGGTCGCTAGCAAAAAGTTACGTAGCAAAAAGAGGGCAACATATCCTGAAGTGCTTGAGGAGTAGAGAGGTATACCCCGGCTCCAAAATCCCTATAAGGAACTTACACATCCTTCTCCCGAGCACGTTTGCTCTTGCGAATCTCCACTCAAGTTAGCCAATAAAGGCAAGAGAGAGGTGGGAGCTCTGTTCCTCGTCAGTGTTCACTACAGCCGGCTAATAAAGGCAAGCCGGAGAGGACGAACAAAAATTCTCCCGGGAGATTGGGCCCGCGGGGTCGCTAATGCCCTACAGTTCGCCACAAAACAGCTCTGCGAATTTTGTCTCTCGTAGTCTGGCTCCTCACCCTAGGTATGTTATGGCAAAGCATACTCTACTGACACAGACCTAGGGTTTATTGGATCGTGCAAGCCCCACCACGACGTCAACGTAGAGATACGGCGATAGGGTTATTATTATTATTACAATTACATTGTTTAAGCAGTAGTAATATTAGCAGCATTTGTTATTTTGGTTTTCTTAGGGCAGAAATTTGTAACCGAGATATTTATAATATATAACGTGATTTGTTCATAAATATATATGCAATTAGCATGATTTTTCTGACTGACTGACTTCTTGAGAGTTCAAAAGTGCTTTGATTTTTGATTCTCCTTCTTATTACATCCTCAAAACGTAATAAACATCATCACATCATCAGATTTCAGATACTGCTAATTAGCTTCTTACAATAAGTGTTCATGTGAGCTTATGTGAAATAAAATATGTATTTTGAATTGAATTTCGAATTGAATTTCGAATTGAATTTAGAATTTAACTTGAATTGAATTTAGAATTCAATGTTGAATTAAATGTTGAAATGCATTTTAATTTAAGTTTCAAATTTAATTGAGACAGACTGATTAAATGCTCTTTTTCACTCTCTTTTGTCCCTCTTACACGCTTCACTTGAGTACACTTTTTAAACCACCAATTTGTACAAACGTCTCTATAACTCACGAAGTCGCAAGCCAAAACCGAACTATTACCAAACTTTCCGTTTTCACTTGCCAATAAAAGGGAGACGATACGTTGAAATTGCCACAATAAAAAAAAACAACTTTTTACAGTTAAATTGGAGTTGTCGGACCAATTCGAAGTTTTTGAAGTCACTTTTGAACTTGAGAAGGCTTGCCATCAACATTCCTCATAATCAAAGCCAGTTCAAAATCCGAAGGCGTTAAACGCAAGTTTTTCACCAAAACGTCTTTAAGGACGTGGCTAATTTTTTTTTGCAAGATATCGATGGATAGGAACATGTTAGAATTATCACACTGATATTATAAAGGCGAAAGTTTCAAAGTGTCTGTATTTTTGTTACTTCTTCACGCCCGAATAAAAAAATATCCGCTACATCCGCGCAAAACGGAAAAGATAGGGATAGTGTTCGCAAAAATTTTTTTTTACTAATCCAAAGATCGTTCGCTTAATTTAAATACAAAAACATATACCTATCTGGCTATGAGAAATTATTAGAGGTTTTTTTTTTTTAAATATATTTATAATTGTTCATCAGAAATAGGAAATTCCACTATTGTCAAGTGTTACAGGCTGCATTTGAATTGGTAATCATTTGATAATGAAATCACAATAATATTCCCAATTGACTATCGATAACTCAACAAATCCTACCGACTTCCCATCCCTACACGAAAGTATCGCAGATCGTAAATCTCCGTTTTTCCTCGTCGACTGAGGGTCGACAAGGATTGTGCAGACCTCCAAGGAGTTAGAAGTCACACCTGGCACTCTGAGCCAGAATTAATGGTGGAATGGTGCACTCCCAATTCCAGTTTGAAATCTGCATTAGCAAAAGAATTATGGCTCGGCGATAAATCTTAGGAAAATTTTGAATTTTTAAGTTATTAGTTCTCGTGAGTTATGGCTGTAGAAAAAAGTTAAGGAAAAGGTTTGTAGGGTAGTTGTGAAAGTTCATTGAACTTTAGCACGGTTTCGAAGTTTGTTGTGAATTTTTAGTCCAACCAATATTTACGTAAATATTAACTCTTAAAACTACCATAATTGTACTATTATGTTTTTCTATTTAAAATACGAACAAAAGGCTTCTTATTCAGTACTAGTATGATAAAAAGGTAGAATAGAACAGCATAAACTTTATTGTACACCAAAATAGTAACAAAACTTTTACACTAATTTAAACAGCGATATCTACCAGACAACCTTAGAATGGACTGTAAGAAAATGAAATTAGAAGAAGGAAGGTAGTCTGCGGTGTACTGCGAATTAATAAAGTAAATATTGGATTTAAATTACATAAATATAATATACCTAATATTAATAAAAAACAACACATAAACATATAATTATTATAATTATTTATTTAAAACTTTATGCACTAATGAGACATTGTGCAAAGGCGGACTTAATACCTTAGGCATTTTCTAACAATCGACCTTAGGGTGGTGCAGAGACATAACATGGCGGGTGCAGCTTACTATAAGACTGACAGAGAGGAAATAAGAACAATAATAAATATATACTTAGATACATACATACAAATAAAGAATGATATTGAGAGAAAAGTGAATACAACAAATCAAGAGTGTGATGAATCTGCCAACTTCTTGCGAAAATGTTCTCGTGCTTACGTATTATAAGTTACACAATTAAAAAGCACAAGGTACAATTAAATTATAAGGTATTGTGTTCTGTACCAAAATTTGGCTGAAAATCCTTGCACGGTAAAATTCTGTCTGATCTAATCACACCGGTATAACGCCGGTTCATCATTTGTCTGTAACAACTCATCAATCGGAATGGTAGTTATTCGAACGAATACAATTTAGAGAAAAAAAGCCTTTGTCTTTCCGCACAAAGCAATTACTGTGTAATTTGTCACTGCTCCCATCCGCAGTTTGATTTCTTTAGTACGGGATTAGATTGATTGATTAGCCATTTCAGCTTTCCTCTTCGTAGGCAGCGAACTATCGTAAATGACTCTGAGATTAAGATTGGCTGTGTTCCCAAAGATATCTGGGTCGCGGTGTTACTCGATGGCATTGCCAAGAAAAAATGTGTTATAAAATTACGGAGCATAAGAGAATTTGAAACAGTGTTTCCTTATTTTTGGAATATTAAAACAGAAATAATTTATAGTGGACTTTATGTAGATGTGGTGGAAAATGTGTGACATTAAAATTATATTTGAAGAGAATTACGTGCCTTAAAAAAAAAAACTAATAAACAATGTTCACCGAAATAAATCTAGCGTAACATAGCATTATCAGCTTTATAATGTTCCCGCTGCTGTAGCTTCGGTCTCCTCTCTAGGAGAGGAAATGGGCTGTAATCCATCACATGGACCCTGTACCGGTTGGTGAATGTCACATGTCTTCGAAGTATTGTTTCCTAGAATCGTTACTTCGAAGACTATCTTACGATGTTTTCCTTCAAAGTCTTGAGAACAGTAGTGATGAAATAAATTACATAAAATAAGGGTTTGAACCCATACACAACGTACAACTTGTAAGTCAATGCCCTTACCACTAGACCAAGACTAAAATAAATCTAGTTAACTAAAGAGGAAATAGACGAAAAAGTTAATTTTACAGAACAGTTAACACTTCAAACCTTAAATTTATTTTGCCCCATAATCCTTAGCACCGTGAGACAACATAAATTCACGTCTTGCTATAATACGGTAAAAGGTACACGCAAGGTAATTACATATCCATAGGCTCTTAAACACATTCTGTAAACAAAAACGGAGTGAGCAATAACTTAACGTGTAAATAACTTACTTTTATGACTGCTAAAATATCTTTACGTTCATTCCTTGCAAGGCGTAGGCAAACCTCGACAGGTACTTACAGGACAGAGTATTAAAGCTGTACTTGTGAATTCTTCTAATCTACACGACAAATACGACGTCTCTTTTTTTTAGGTGAGATATCACCAAATGGCGTCTCAAGACCTTTGCGTGCCAGGGAAGTCACAACTGTTATATCAGCTTATCTATATGACGCAACATGGATTCTAGAATTTTTTTGAAAAATAATAATAATAATTGAAAAAATGAAAATAACTGAGTAGATACAATTACCGGTCCTCCCCCCCCTCTCTTTAAAAGTAACACATACCAAGTCGCATCCATGCCTCAAAATGAACGTTAAGCTGTTGATTCCGAATATCATTTGAGGATATTTGACAATCGTTAGGGGTAGTCAGAAGTTCAAAAAATGGAACACCAATTTTGTCAAGGGGTACCAATTAGGTACAGTTACTGGGTTGTGGATGTCAGATTGGTAGTCATTCTATGTAAAATAAAGGTAGATACTCAAGGAAGAGGCTTTCAGCATGAAAATAGTTTTGGCATATTGATTGATAGATTAGAATCATTAAAGTCTTTTAAAATTATTACTTAAACGACAACTACACCTAGTCATGAAGATAACAATGTTAATAACAGAAAGAAGAAAGGAAAGATAAAAGATTAAAATCACGTGCAAGATTCAATTGAAGGCGAAGTTGTAACAACTTTAACTTTGCAAAGTGATAACATTTCTATTACGGGCCGAGCTGATAACGGAGTCGGACCAATTAGTAAGATTGACGCTTTGGACTAATATTTCGATTTTAGAACTTAACTTTGATTTTATCTTGGGCCTAATTTTTAAGATGAAAGATCCAATTTAGGATTGAATGGAATTAGCTAATGAGAGTATTAAGCTTCTTACCACGTTGATAGAAGAAACTGGAACAGTTTAGTTTCTAAAAGCTAACAGACTTAACAAAAAAAAGTTTTGTTAAGAAAAAGACGATTGTGTAAATAAAACAGTATTTACAAAAAAGGTGACTGAACTGATTGCTGAACTTCCGTATTTATTTAACATAATTAAGTTACTCAACGCAATATCTACAATTTGAACGAAAACATTTTTTGTACAAGGAAACATTCTGAGGCACAAATACTTGGAACCGAGCCAGCAATTATTTACCTTACCTTCTCGCTACAAACTAACTTGAGGTATTCGCTAAATGAAGACGCAAGTTATCTCATAAGCTACTATTCAATCTAGTATAATATTTGTCCCATCCTGGTCGTAATCGACATCCAACAGTTTAGAGCCAAGCAAATACACTGAGGTAGATTAATTGCTCCACCGCGATTAAATTTTAATATAAACCTAGCTCAAACAATGTCAACGAAAATAAGGAAACTGTTAAATCTATCCATAAAGCAATCACAAGCTTTGTTATTCTAAAGCGAAAAGAACAAGTAAAAATGAATCTTAATCACAAGTATCATAGAATAAAAGCCTACTAAGCCCCGCAAAATCCGACGATGGCCTGCAAAAAGGGAAGACAACGTAGGTTAATTTGAATCCCCGCGTTTGTAAGCCGAACAATAATTGGATTTGGACGTCCAAGTTGACAGTTCATTTCGTTGTTTCGTCCCCTGACATGTACCGTTAAGATTATGAAAAGTTATTATTTCAGAAGAACCCTCCCTCGGTTAATTTGGATAAGAGCCAATTATAGAAACGCCCAACTTTTTCCTTTTTGAAACTGAGTTAGGTGTAACGCAATTTTGCCAGGCAGATTTATGTTGTAATTTCCTTCAGGGGGGGACAAACGCTTTGAGTTAGTTAACTTAAGCATCGTCTAATTAGGTACTTTTAATTCAAATTGGATCAACTCTCGACTCAGAGTCGTAACTTTCTCGTGAATCGCGCTTGGCAAAACATTGCCGACATAAAACAATCACAGCGAGACGTGTAATTATGTAATTATTCAGGACAAATTAAAGTTCGGGGGAAGGGTGACTTGTCAAGTGTGCAAAAACAGTAGACAGGCGAACAACAGCGGTTTTTGTTTCGGCAATAACAAGGGAAGACAAAAACAGTGGCATCAAAATGTATGACACTCAACCGGCGTTCGTCTCGCCAGTTTTTGCACAAGTATAAAAACTTTGAAGGGATTGTAATGCTTGGACTTAAGGGCCTTAAGTGATTTTCGTCGTATTTAGTTGAAGAGTTCGCTCAAGTTTTTCCTCGGACTTAATTGTTTCGTTATCTATATTTTTCTGATGGGAAAGTTTTGTTTTCCTATTGTTCATTCTTAATGTGAAACAAAACCATCCTTTTTTCTTCGTTTCATCAGGCATGTGTGTGATATTGATGACTTAAGGAAATTGAATGAATGTCTACAACCATTAGCTTTTATCAAAATCAATGGCTACATCGAATCGTACTGTAGTGAACACGCTCCATCAGTAACGAATGATTTATGAGCCAACAAATAAAGTGTTGAAGGGACAAATGGCTAATATCGATTTTTTATCTACAACTTATACATCAATACTCAGCTCAAGACAGATAGCTGTTACGAAACAAATCTTTAATAAAACTGGAGATGAAAATGTTCAGCGAAAAATAAAAAGCTTAAAGATATTAAAACAAGCCAACCAGATTAAAATAAAAGCGTTCAAGCAACGAATCTTATTTTAGAGCTCTCGGGAAGTGAAAAGTTGCTACGGAAATAATCCAATCACAAGCAATAAAGAACGGCAAAGGGAAATTAATACCAATGCTGGCGACAAAGTTGATCTTGTTCGTCTTGACAGATGTCTTCGAGATGAAATATTGTGTCGACAAGATGACTGAAGACAGTTGGAGACTTGTGAGAGACTTAATTCAAACAACTACTAAGTATAATACGTAGCAAGGTGAAATCGTTTGTAGACACTTTTTGTATAATGAGAAGTTGGATTTCTATACGAGCGATATGCTAAACGAAAAGTAGCTGTCAGTATCCGGCGAATGACATTAAGATGGATTGCAAGCTGCAACTCATTTTGTGCTAACCAAAACCGTTACATAATTTGCTACCACAGAATCGTGTATCCAGTTTTAATATCTTAGAACGCAATGTTACCCTTCCACAAAGATAAAGATAGATAGACTTCGGTGACGCTTCGGGCCATAAAATTAATTTAAAAATTAGATTCCAGCGCTAAAAAAGTCGTTACCGTAAATAACTAAATTTTTAAGTAGGCACCTCAATATTCATTAAAAAGATACCAAAGTAATTTTAAACACGAAGATCTTATTCTTTCAACGATTAAAAAATAAACATTAAGAGAACCGGCTGGCAAAACACACATCAAATGTTTATTAGACCAAAAGATTACGTTGAGCCAGTTATATGGCCACCCAAGATGAACAATGTTTCTGAAGGTTCCCCATATCATAAAATCTTTCTTTTTATCGAGTACTGGTTCGTTTAGGCGTAAGAGAATGAGATAGATTTTACACCCACTCAGTTAACTTCGATTGTTTTACGAGGTCTAATCAAATACTAAGTGCATATTTGCTTCAGATATTGCAAAATTTACGATCTTAGTACCTGAGTGTTTATCGAGAACATTAAAGGCTTCGCTTCGATTTGTTTTATTGTTTATTTCTATTAGCAGTTGGACATGCCATAATACATTTAGCGAGAGTGCAGTTAAATAAATGGTTTCTGTGAGTTTTACTGTTGGAATATCTAATCCAACTTTTAAATGTTTACGTACAATAAATAGTAATAGTAATTTATACAATACTGTCTATAACATTTGTACAATGCATTTCTAATATATAGATTACTATAGTTGTTACTATTGGCAGCGATATTTAAACTGCGTCATATTAAGCTAGAATCAGTCTTATTTAAACGCAAATGTTGTATGCAATAGTGATTTATTATCCTGTTACCCCCACAAATAAGTTCAATTAATATCATACTAGAGAATTTTCTATATATAAATTCGCGTTGCTTAGACATTCGTTGTAAAACGTCTAACTTGATATGTTTATTTAATATATACGAATAATTCTCCGTGAATTATGCGCGTGGGCAGGAAGACGGTGTTAGATTGGATATTTATTGTGATACTACTCGTCTATGAGGGATTTATTGAAGGTGGGATGCTGGAGTTTGGGGACATCTTGTAATGCGGTGATAAATATCGATGGGATAGCCGTTGATGACAGTAAACGCTGCTGTGGAAGGTCTTTAGACATGTCAAGCTTGTCTTCAAACCATTTGACACTGGTATAAAAAAGATAAGTAAGGAATGAATAATCTACTTGTCAGATGGTAAAGATTTTTTGACTCGAACATGGTTTTTGTTTTAAAATGATCAGGTAAGTAATAAAAGGCATAATAATTTACATCCAAAACACGTTTAAAATAGATTAGAAGGCCCTAATGTGTATTAAACGAATTTAAAATTACAAATACGCAAGAATGAAGTAAATTACTATTCCAATCTCAATAAAAATCAAAAGAAGATAATGATAAAACTAGTAGCATTATTGATGCGAACATTAGTACTAAACCAGTCGGACTTCAAAGATGGTCAATAAAACTTTGCTGGCAGACATTTATTACTGATTCAAGCTACTTAATATCTGAAATGCCATAAAACATTTCTGGACAAGCAATATCAATTAAACAGTGTGTTGGTTTGAGCCAAGGTCTCGGAAAGGAATGTTTATTAAATTGAAGAAGGGTGATTGTTTGAATAAAATGAAGGAAGAATTTTACTGAGGATTGTTCCCGGATAGATATTTGGGCAGAATTTGCAATATTTGTGAAGGTAGGAATACCGTGCTTCTTTAATCATGGAGATGATTTGAGTTAAAGAATTTTCATTGCAAAGTTTTGATTTATATATAGTAAATATATTATTTAGTACGTAAAATTAAAGTACTTTAGAAAAATAAAGCTTTCTTCGAAACAAATGTGCTCGGGGCAAGTGTCATGTCGAGCCACTTTTAATGCTATCTTAGCTTCGATCGGAATAGCTCCACAAAGACATGTTCAATGCTCAGAACACGATCACATAAAATGGCCACTAAACTTTCAGACACCATGTCAAACATAAAATAGAACAATAAAATTTTTACAACTCCAGATACATGAAAAGGGATTAAATTTATTTGCTGAAGCAAATTCCATTAAAGAATTTGTTGAAACAATTAAATTGGATTCCCAATTTGATTTATCCGAATACTTTTGGGATTGATTCGAGTGAATATTAGATTTATTGAATGATGAACAATTTCTATTAAGTTTCCTATACAGCAATTGACTGCATTCACTGGATGCAATATATTAAATATCGACTAGCTTCTGCTAGTGACTTTGCCCACGTGAAAGGACGTACCTACTGCGATATAAAAAGTATCTTATGTGCTATTCTAAGATATGGTCTATCCATGTGCCAAATTTCATCGAAATCGGTTTCAACGTTTGAGCGTGGATTAAAAACAAACATTCACACAAACCCACGTACATGCGCATTTATATATTTCTACAGACTTTCACCGTTCCTAAATTAGTAAGTTAGATGCTTAAAATGAATCCATATTTATGTTATGTATACCTATTGTTGTTTTAAATTGGTGAAAAAATTCCGTTGGCATTTTAATTTTGCCTGTCCTACTATTCCTTAGGGAGAGATTTGTTTTCAGTTAGGATTTTAGTAGACAGAAATAAAATTAATAATGGAAAAGTCTTTCTAAATTCAGAATATTTTTACCTTTGCAAATATATTATTTGGACGTGCTTTGTTTATTATTTTCGTTCGGATATGAAATATTTCTTTGAAAATCTCATATTTAACTTATTTGTAACTACAACTTTATTACCTCTACACGCCATTAAATGGTTCATTACATGCGGGTACTTTTAAATTCACTAGCCGACTATAGTGACTTTTTTAGCATTATTTTTTTTGCCGCAAAACAACACAAAACCTAAAATAAAATTGTGTAATTTCCGAGCACCCAAATCTAATCCACAAAAACCAATTACGTTAATTACCAAAGAACCAATTCGTCGCTCGAATAAATCGCAAAACCCAACTTAGCTCCCAACAATTAGTAGAACACACAGTAATTAGCAGCAACAGCGTGACAACGGAATTTAGAAACAATATTAAGCCCGTATTGATCAGCGACAGTACAAGTTGTGTTTTACCTACATCAATTTTATTCCCAAAACTTCAATACCAAAATGCACTCTAGAATAGAAGAGATAAAGTCCAAAATTGAATCATGTATAAAGCTTTGTGTCCTCTATAGTGACGTATTGACAGAATGAGGATAGAACTAACGACGAAACAGCAAATATTGGTTGCTCAATTAGACAAATGAAATTCAATGAGGGACTAGCAATGACACACATGACACACACCCTGGTTGTAATGAGGGTAGATTTTAGTGAAGCTGATTTTAGTATAAATAACATAATTATTTGTTGAATAAAACTGCTCTCATTAGCTTAAATTATTATGCCAGTTGAATAATTACAGTTCAGGTTGAACTTAAAACTTATCGACATAAGTTCTCATTTGCTCAAAAGAAGCACGAATGAAAAGAAAGGGAAGCTTTTACCCAGCAGTGGGATAACTCAAGCTAAAACTAAACAAGATTTTTGCTAAATAGGACTGATTTAGAAGTGCGAAAATTTAATACTGTCAATATATCAAATTAATTGTGTCAAATTAATAACGAGTCTAAGTTAAACAACAGTTTTAACTAGAACCAACATTTCTAAACTATAATTAAAAGCAGGAACAGCTTCGAACACTTCCAATTTCCTTAATTTCAATTTTACCTTCTCACCGCTCTAACAAATAGTCAGCTCTAACAAATTCAAGGGTACACACTAATTCTAACCACGTTGAGGAAACAAACATGCTTGAATACGAGGGTGTTATGACATGTGTCAGCTGCGACCGTGTCGGGCCACATTAACAATGTAAAACGATGAAATATTCTCAACTGTTTTCTATAGCAACATTTCATTCTGAAACAGAATTACAGAACAGTAGGATTTGTGAGGAATGTTACAATGCTATTTTTTTGGTTGTATCTTATGAATTCAGATATCTTATTGAATAAAACAATGTAGGCAATGTCAATAACATTGGTACTGTTATGGTTGCTTGAAGTGTTCGAAGATACATTAGTACTACAATATCAATTTCACATCACAAAATAATCCAGTTAATCAATGCCCAGTAATTTCCGAAACCTATGAAAAATAAACATTTATCTACGTTCCGTATCATAAAACAAGCAAAGGATATGAACTCATAATTCAAAATTACAACTGGCTAGCATAGACAGACACGGCCGACTTTATTTAGTCATTACCGATTTCTGAGCCTCATTACCTGTTTTCTTTTATGGGACCGACCAAACTATGGCCGCTGCCCACATTTATAAACAAAAAAAAAAACGACAGATGGAAAGGTTCAGAATATAGAGAACGGACATTACAAATTATCTTAATTTTGATATGGACTACAAAGAGTGTTAAATTGCGACATATGTGTTGTAACGGTTGGAATATAGATATCGTTTATATCAACGTTTTTTTTTTCTAGAATGCGACCGTGACCACCTGATAATGTAATATTTTGATTTAGAGTATTAACTTTGTATGTTAATTAGGATCTGTCATGAGATGCGGTAGCTATGGAGAACACGATATCTTAATTAGATCAAATCTGTTTGCGATTAGCATAAATGTCTAATTAGTGTTTATTTATGATCATTTACTTTTTGCTTCGTTTCTATTTACTCTAAGTTAAGTTTAAACAAAGCTTTCTATTGCACCTTTATTTATTTTTATTTTCTCTTCTGTATTAAACCCAGCAGTGTTGACATTTATTGTATGCTGCATAGGCATTTGGTTTGCCTACCAGTAAAAACTTGCCCCCGTAATCGGGCAAGATTATCTAAGCAACACTATTGACAGTTAAAAAATTAAAAACTGTAACAAAACGTAACGACATAAGGTGGTCATCGATAAAACTGTCCCTCACATGGACAGGGGCACCCAACGTTTCTGTGGATGTCACAAAAAATAAACAGGTAGAGGCACCACAGCCTTCGTTAGCGGTACGGAAACACAAAGCGAAAAAACTGATACGAATCTATATATAATTTCTTAGAAGTCACGGGGTCTTGATGCGTTGAAATTTTTGGTCACCGACAAATAATTTATCCTTTACTGTTCACACCATGGGTCGTTAGAATGAGTTGTCAAGAGTATTTGACGGCTTCTAGATTACCGATAAAGTGAATTATAGTTTGTTTTATATGCAAGAATTCGGAGATGCGGAGGAGCGAACGCCAATGGGCCGTGTAAGCACTTAAATATTAATGAAGATTGTTTGAACTACTGGTTTAGTATGTGAAAAAAGGTAGACGGTAACAGTAGTAGGACGGTAGATAGTAATTTTGTTCAGTTTTTTTTTTTTTGTAACAAAGTCATTTACCCATTTAGGAGTTATTGTCACAGTAGCATCATCAACTATGTTATGAGGTTTCTATCAAAATAGCGTTCTCAATATTTGGCTTATTGTCAGTTCACATTGAATAGGAGACACAGATATTCTTAATCTTATATTGTATTTCTATTCATGTCATCCAAACAGATTTTATGGCTATATCATAGAATCGCAAATGTCTCAAGATAATGTGGCAAAAATTCGCTCGACCGGCACTATCAAAAGATTCTACAGATATTTCCAGAAACTTTTGTCCAGTTCCAACTACAAATCGGTTCTTTTAAAAGCGAGGGATGTATCCAATAAATTGAGATGTCTCACTATTTTACTAGCGTTCAAGTTATTGTCACCTTTTTTTTTAGTTCAGGTAAAATCTCGCCCATGCCATGTGGTGGTGATTGAGTTTCTTACAAAAATGATTGATGAAGTTTCAAATTAGTAAATCCGTAGTATCTGTATAAAAACGGAATAGAAGTGTTGATGATCTGTTTAAATATGATACACGTCAGATGATTATGTCGATAATGATAATACTAGTAGATGGAGCAGAAAGTAATGATGCTGTTAAAGTTTTTGCTGGAAATGTTCATGGAATAATCTGTTATGAGAAAAAAATAAGTCGCCGTATTACTATCCAAACCAGTAATAAGATTGATTTTTAAATTAAAATCACATCCGGTATAAGCTTAACTATTGCCATAGGTATATGTTCTCACAATAATTTTATTCAATAATATTCTATAAAGCAAACTCAGTGAGTTTAACAGATAAATTGTACCATACATTATTTACAATTCCATTTCCAATGACATTTATTCTTATTGAATTTTGAAAATGAATATAAAAATAAAGTTTCGATAAATATCTTGTTTTACGATACAAAATGTAAAATACCTAGTGATTTTACGAATGGTGGCTGAAGTAGAGACAATGATGAACACAAAAGAGACTTGACAGCGGGAACCTTCTCTTTGGAAATAAATTAAATGGTTTTATTCCTATTGTTAGTATTTTACGATACGAGAGAATCAAGTACAGACGAGGCAAGATTTCTGCGGTTATAGTCCGCTCGTAATATAGTAGGAAAGGCATCGGATGAACCTTTATTAGGATTTTTCCTTTTATGGCATCAGTAGCACTTTGGCTGGTTGTAAATTGTAATACTACATTCAATGTTACTGCTGCGCGCAAGCTACGAGCAATAACTACAGAGTTTAGTGTTAATAATTTTAGATTAAAAGGATCATAAAACAGTGGTATTTTGAGAACTCATTTCATACCATAATGATCAGTAAATAGCGCTTGTAACTACATTTTTAAAAACTTACATTATCAGGCTCAATAAAAATATGCTTTTCTGATTGTCTTTTTTCATACCTATAAGTTTTGTAGTTTAAGATTCGCTAAAATGCGGCCCATCTGTGTGAATTTAAACACTCTCAGACTTCCATTACTCAGCGCTTAAGTTATAAGCATTCATTGTATTTTAGACATACTCATCCATTTTACTATTATGCCTAGAATTATCATAAATACTTAGAGCTCTCCTCTTAAAACAAAATCTGACGAAACAATGGGTTTTTGTTTAAGACTGCACTGAAATATTTTAGTGAAAGCTATGTAAGAAGTTTCAACATTTGAAACGGCAAACTTAATTTTATGAGTCTTGTGGGTGTGGATATACCTGTTCCAAGGTTTTATACGTTGAGGTGTAAATGAATTTTGAAAACTTTGCCTTGGTGACAGAGGTTATATTTTTGTATACATTCCTCACGAAATTGGGCTTTTGTCAGTTTGAAAAGAAACCTAGAGGAATTATAAACTTTATACGAAGAAAGGTTAAAGCAATATTAAATGTACACAAAGGTTTGTTCATAGTAATGAGCGGTATGCTTCTATTGGCTCAGTTAATTAAATTACAATGAATGTAAGTACCTAATATTTTTTCATAATAGAGCTTTATGTGGAAAAAATGATTTCTTTCATTAAAACCACCCTGGTGATCACTATGACTTCTCTCAAAGACCCACCCGAAGCCCCTTATACGCGACGCCTATTTGCATATATTCACCTAAAGCTAAAATGGTCTCTTGTGAGCCTCGCTATGCACAGCAGTATATAATGGATTGTATTTAACTACACTTTTCCATCACTTACCAAGGAAAATGGTTCTTCACAGCCACACAAGTCGGTATCATGTGTTACTTCATAATGCTGACACTACAATCAAATTCAATTTACTGAACTTTCCATTCCTTTTTTAATCAATTAAAAGGTGTCCAACATTCCTGCATGACCAAATAAAACTGGTGCACACTCGTATCAACAGCAGCAGGCTGCTAACACGACCTACCCTAACACATGTTGACTAATGAATCAATTCCGACTACAATAAAAACGTACAATACTTTTAATCTCAGCTAAAGGCCCTTAAACGAAGACCTTAAAAAAGATAATAAAATGGTAGCAAAACTGTTTTCTTACAGTCATCCTGACAAGTGGCGATGGTAAACAGGGTTTATGGTTCCGAGGGGTGTTTTTTACTATTCATTTTTAAGGTTCCGCGGACATCTATACCGACTTATGGTTCTCGTTTAATATTAACAACAATATTAAATTTTTAAAGGACCATTTTTTATATGTTCTTTTCATTGTCAAGAATTTCTATATGAATCTTGTTTTTGAGTCTGACTTCTAAAACGTTAAAAACGAGATTTCTACTGTAGGTACTACATTGTTACCTGTTGATTCATTCTATGTTGCTTATTTATTCTGCTTACCATTAGTTAGGATCGCAGTCAAGCTCTGGTGTATCAATTTAAAAAAAAAATGTTATCATACTTATATTATAAAGGTAATATTTATCTTTGTCTATGATTGTAACTCCTTCACGTTCAAATGGCTG
This sequence comes from Mythimna vitellina, assembly GCA_949316375.1. Classification (NCBI taxonomy): domain Eukaryota; kingdom Metazoa; phylum Arthropoda; class Insecta; order Lepidoptera; family Noctuidae; genus Mythimna; species Mythimna vitellina. The sequence goes on along the minus strand of OX438703.1, from coordinate 4,590,832 downwards.
AAGGGATTTGAATAGTATTTGACAGTGTTCTGGAATACGATTAAAAATCACAGGATATATTATAGAAAGCAGAGAGCAGAAGATAGGGTAATCACTAAATATTCTTTTCTATAATTACAACTGCTTATTCTTAGCCTACGACCACACCACTATCTGTAGTCTTATCTTTCTTATTTACTTTACTACCGCTCTTCAAAGTGACCAAACTATCTTCCGACCAACGTGCTGCTTAATTTTCTTTGTCATAATATAAGGAACCATCTACACAAACACCAGGCGTGCTAGCCAAGTTTTTTTAGTGCCTGTCGTAAACAGGGCGCTATTGAAATGTTACCAGCTTGTTTAGCAGCATATGCTAGGCGCCACGCTCCTAAAATAATAATGCTTAGCGCCACGGTATAGTGCGGTTTTTTTTTGTTGTTGAACAGATTATTTTTGTGTGAAGTTTCTGTTTCTAAGAATATAAAAAAGAACTTCATAAGCAAGTAATATGGTGATTTAAAAAAATATTTTTTCATATTTTTGTGTTTTTCTTCGCTAAGCTCAAAATCGTTTGTACAAGCTTTTTCAGAGTAGATAAATTACCAAATAGGTCCTTCCTTTCACTAGAAAGATTCTACTAAGAACTAGAGAGAATGTCAGACTTTTACTGACTAAAACCCTCCATGTTTCTTCAGTTTTAAGACCGCGGTATGCTTCAGCGAATTGAGTTAGAGGAATTCATTGCTATATTTTATTTGTATTTTCTACTTCGAAATAATCGTGATTTTTTTGAACAATCCTGCAGCCCATTTTGTATAAGCTTAGAGCCAATGAAAACTAAATCTGGCTATTCATCGCATTGGTAACAGTAGAAACTAAAGCTGAATTTATATATTGACGCTGTACTAATCCTTGAATAATAATAAATAATAGAGATCAATATGTATATAATAGATTTCAATACACTGTTACTATTTATTAATCCTTCGTACAATAATAATAATATCAAACTATTGATGTATAATAATAGTCCACTACATATCTAAAACACCCCATATAAATTGTATTATGACCGTATTAACAAAATTAAATTCAATGCAATATTATCTTCATTGTGAATTTCATTATTTTGCACAAATACATGCGCAAATTGGTCTTTTGTGAGCTATACTTTTACCAACATACAATGAAATATGACTCTTATTAACGATAAATACGGTTGTTAATTTGACCCTAAGATTTGAATATAGCGACAAGTTTAACACAATAGAAATATTAAAGCGGGGTACGTTAGACCATCTGTCGTATTTTTGTTTGTAGTTATGAGCAATAATGACATTTTAGTGTTGAATAAAATACGGTTGTTAACGAAGCTATTGTGTTAATAAATGCTAAAAGTCTTGAGTTTATTGACTGGAGGAGGAGTGTTTAAATATTAAAACGTTCGTAGGTAGATACTTGCTCATGAAGTACTTTATTACTAGGACTTTAGCTTTGTAGCTTTATTTTAAGATTAAATTTAGGATATTTTTGAAATATATCTTTACGGATTATACAATCTTCATAAAACTTTGCCTTTGACATTTATTTTCTAATAAATTTTTAGCTACCTGTATCATCAAAGATTTCACAAATGTTTCTACATCTAGACCTGTACCATGAGGTTTAAAGTAAGATTATTTCATTCTTATTTCCAGTGCGGGTAAGAGATGGCACTAGACAACCTGTATAGCTTTGTCTCTTACTACCCACACTGAAATAAGAATGAAACAATATTACTTTGAACGTCATGGTAACCCCGCTAGTGTTTTTAAAAAAAATCACAAATGCAAAAAAGAATGTGGAACTAGTGATAATAAAATTCAATATTAGTTCCATTATTTCCAGATTCTTTTAAAATGGAACTAGTGATTTAAAAAACCTCAGTAGTTCCATCATGGAACTGTTAATGGTACTAGTGACAACGAACGATCATCGAACTTGTATCATCGATACTTCTATTTTTGATTTTGATATTTGAAATATACTTAACATATTAGTATTCTAGTCTAAATTTTAAGGGATGTTAAGAGATGAGGAAGGAGTTGACTAAGTAGGACAATAGGTGGGAAGAAGTCATAAGTGTTGTGACGTCACATTTCAAAATCTTTTAGTATTAAAATACAATATTTTAAATATTAATGTAAACACTTTTGAAAACCTTCCAACTCTTTTTGTGACATTGTTGTATAAAGTGTCAATTTTAATACACACACTGTTTCTAAAACAGTGTGTGTCATGTGTGATGTCTACATCAAATTACAAAATATTTGAAGTCACACTAGAAAGGTAGGCCTAAATGTCTCAAAAATGTGACTAGCTGTCCCAAGAACGAGAGGGAGGGGATAAAACATTATTTATAGATAGCAACTTACCAATGCTAACGTTTATTTAGGATGACCGGTTAGCATAAACCTAGTCTTTATCATCTCAAGAAACAATTCACATTACATATAGATAAAATTGTCTTTATCTATAATACTTCCAATCCTAAAGCTCTTAACAAATCTCTTCCCCGTCTTTAGTCTTCAAACTATTGGTCGAACTGAATAAAACATACCATGTGTGGGGAACAACAACGCAACAAAAATTTATAACGCGTCAAATCTTAATAATGGTTTCCTTCGAATAGAGATGTATAAAATTAATTGTGTATAACATCTGCCGTCCTATTGTGCCTTTTTTTGGTCAAAATCGTCAGGTTGGTCCTTTTTTGGTCATTTTTGGGCAACTATTTTCTATTATTTCTTGGGCTACTAGTTTTGGCAAGGTTTTGTATAAAACAGTATGTTGCTGATTAAGTCATTCGATTAAGAAATATTACTGTTATGAAATATTGCTATTTGATAATACTTATATCTACACCAGCGGTCTCGAAAGACGTTGTTCTACCCAAAAACTGACTTATAGTTAGAAAAATTAAGAACCTGATTGCAGCGCTACCTACTCGAATATAAACACAAAATTTCATCCAAACCAGTCAAGCCGTTTAGGAGGAGTTGGGTGACATACACACGTACAAAAGACTTATAAATAAATATAATAAACATATTTTGATCTGGTTTTTGTCAGCGGCATCATCTGCGTAGAAGTCGATAATTATTCCATAAAAACATACTCCGGGAATAAAAAAACCGGGCAAGTGCAATTTGGACTCGCACACCGAGGGTTCCGTAAAAAAAAAAAACAGTTCAATTCCCGAATTGAGTTACGAAGATTTTTCCGAATCGCAAAAGAAGTTTTTTTTTGTGACGTAACTACAAATTTACTTGTATTGTATATACTTCGTGCTATAAGACCTTGCTTCATGCCAAATTTCAAGATTCTAGGTCAACGGGAAGTACCCTATGAATTTTGATTCCCTTAAGAGTGTCGAAATATGTTTATATTTTCACAGCTTCAAAGAATCGCAGACCTAAGTGTATGGTTTTTAATTTCAACCCGAAATACCTATGTTCCCTTCAGATAGTTATGTAGGCAGGCTATACTAATGCAGAACAAAAAAAAACTACCAGAAAATAGACATATAAAATTTGTATATATACCGTGCATAACACCCGTTTGGCTTCAAAACCGATTAAATCTCAGCTACGTCATCATAAAAGCTGGAAACTTCTAAGCACAATCGTCTGTTTACCCCAATTTCTTCTTAACACGTTATTTTCCACGCAAAAATGTCTAAACAGCTTAAAGTTTACGTTTTCCGTACCCATTACTCGTTCCAAACAGATTTTCGACGTTTTCACTGCGAGAATTTTTCAAAGTGAAGTTTAAGGCGAGGTTGCGCTAATTTTTAAATTTTTTGAACCTCTTGAAACCCACAAATATAAAAGAGAACACCATTTTAGTAAAAAAAATATTTTACTAAAATTAACCATATGAGCAACCGCTGGGTAATAATCAAAACATGATATAAATAAGTAACCTAGATAAAAAAAAAATACAAATCTGACCCTAACTTTTTTTTAGGTTTTGAAAATGATCTAATGACATCCCCCGCTCTTGCGCGGAGCGGGGGATAGTGTCAGACTTTTACTGACTAATCTCTTTCGCATCACCCATGACCCCAGTAGGCGTAACCCTGCTGGGCCCCTAGGGTTGCTGACATCTCCTTGAGGCGCGCGTGGAACAGCACGCGCCGTCGACGACTTGGGCCCGGTCCGGGGGGTTACCAGACGGTCAGACGGCGAGCCACCCATTGCTCGCCGTCTGCAAGCCCGCGCCTACGGTGGCCGGAAATCGGGATCGGAATCCCGGCGGCGGTTGGAGCGTAAGGACCGTTGCCTCACGCGATCGGCCGCCTCCTTAGGATGATCGGACGGCGGGCCGTCCGCAAGCCCGCGCCTACGGTGGATTTGACCCTAACTTACGATTTTAATCCTTTATATCTACGAGATTACGTCACGGAAATATTTGAAAGTTACATAAAATAATAAAGGTTGTTTTTAAAAAATCAGTGCTGTGGTGTGGCTCTGTCTTACACGAGCTACAGCATTTTGCTGAGCGCTGACTGTTTTGCGCGGATGTGACGCATATCTTATGTATCTACGTGTTATATAGAATCGTTATTGTTATTTGTTTTATTTCTTCTTCCTCCTTTATTTCTTTTTTTCAAAAAGAGTCTTCCAAAAACAAAAATCTTGAATAATAACTGTATTTTTTTTTTTTTAATATGAAATTGCTGTTATGGGGCCGTGAAGTCGACATAGACCCGGGCTAGTACATACAAAATACTCTGTGATTACAACCGGCTTTTAACAGTACTTTTTGCTGATTAAAATGTAGTTTCACACTACCCATAATAAACACTAAGCCTATGAAAAGAGCTGTAAACTTTTATGCACAATTTCGCAAACACATGCTAAAGGTGTGGCTGAAAACCAAGCTTTCAAATGAGTGGGAAATACCGCAAAGATGATTCAATATTACGAATGAAGCCACACGCTGTCTCATTTCATTAAGAAATGTAATCACTTTTTACTTTACTTTACCGTTAATAATGAGATATGTTGTTTATTTATTTATGCACAAAACACTTAGCCTTAACTTTGAGTGGCCTGTTTGTCTAGTGGTTAGTGGCCCTGACTGCTATACCGGAGATCGTGGGTTCGATTTCCACCCAGGACAAATGTTTGTGTGATGAGCACGATCATTTGTTCTGTGTCTGGGTGTAATTTATCTATAATATGTACTATTTAGAAATATTTAAATATGTTTATTAGTTGTCTAGTAGGTACTCATAAAACAAGCTCTGCTTAGCTTGGGACTAGAAGGCGTTGTATGATAATTGTCTGAATATTATTATATTATTACTTAAAGGGGAAAATAATATGAACAAATGTTGAGTAATTGGCTGCTGCGTTGCGTGTAGCGAGTTCGATTCCCGCATGGAACAAATATTTGTACGATCCACAGATAAGTATTCCGGGATTGAGTGTCTTGAGTATGTGAGTTTTCATGTTTATGAATTCACTCATGATACAGGAGTCAACTAACGTGGCAGTGGGCAGAGTACATAGCTCGTAGAACGGATGGTCGAAAGGTTCTAGAATGAAGGCCGCGCACCGGAAAACGCTGCGTTGGAAGGCCTCCCACAAGGTGGACCGACAACCTGGTGAGAGTCGCGGGAATGCGGTGGATGCGAGACGCACAGGATTGATCGTTGTGGCGACGCTTGGGGGAGGCCTATGTCCAACAGTGGACGTTTTTCGGCTGAAATGATGATGATGATGACACATTTCTGTCTTTCTACCCAAAGCATTTTTTTTTTTAATTAGAAAATCATCAAATAACTGCTTTTGAATACTTCCACCTCAAAAAAATATTAATAGAGAAATAAACTTAAAATAGACTATCTATATAGTAAGTATATAAAGTATTGTTGCATAAATATTATAAAACAAAGTCACACACCACGTGTCTGTTTGTATGAACGCCATAAAGTCAAAAACTACTGGACGGATTTTCATTCAGTTTTCACTAATAAATAGAGTGATTTATATAAAAGGTTCAAATGTATACGTTTATGCATTTATTAGTAGAAAAAAGTCGAGAATTTCAAAGGTTACTAACACCCGTACAAAGCCGGGGCGGGTAGCAAGTACATAGATAAAACCATATATGCAAATATACACACACCATACAACACACAATAATATATAGGTACCCACATGTTCTATATTACAATACTCATTTTATTAACCCAAAATATAGGTATCAAAATTACTAACAAAGCTTTTCACGTCAACTCAGTCAAAAAGTACGCCATAATTTCGCAAAGATTTTAATTATAACAACTGATTCTCTCCTCCATAGTCTCTTTGTATTTTACCTCCATAATTATCTCTCTGTGTTTACTCCAAACAATGTATCAGATTCGCTCATTACCATACGAGAAATCAATACCTACTATCGTAATTATCGAAAACAATGTTCGCTCTTGTCGCGCACAGATACGATCGTAAACTACCCGATAAGCAACTCAAAATTCAATGCTTATATTACATTTCAATTACCATATAAAATGTTCTTACAACCGCGGAGCAAGACCCATTGCATCTGTACTGATAATCATCTAATCAGAGATCATTCAATAACTTTTATTCCAAGCCGATCAGAAGTACAACTCTAAAATAAATTCAACTTTATCGTAGCTTCAGTAGAGTTTAAAATACATTGGACGTAAAACCAGAAACTTCAAATCGAATCCAGAGTGTTATCTCAAGTTCGTTCCGTTTCCAATGTGTCACTGCTTGAGGAAAATAAGCAATCGAATTTGACATTTATGTCTATCAGTTTAAAGTTCGTTTCAGTTGGATATCGTAGGGGTTGAAATGACGTTCGTATTTTGATAAGGATGTGGAAAATGTCTACGGATTCGAAATTTGAAACGCAAAGCGATGTCGATGTCGAGACGCTGCTTCGGAGAGATGTCAGTAAAAAAAGATGCAGTACGCTCGGATATGTGTATTTTGTTGTTTTTATTTTTTAATGGCTCTCAGTCATAATTAACAGTGATTTTTCGTGTCTTGTATCCGATTCTATTATTGAAGGGTCATTTGTGACGATAAATCTGTTATTGGAAGCACAGGTAACAATTGTATGGCTAATGATGGTCTTTTTTAATTAAAATTGTACGCGATTGATATGTCAAGTTATGAATAGTGATTATGTTAATTAGTTCAAAGATAATTAAAGAAGTATATTATTATTAATAACTGATGATACTTAAAAGCAGTTCTGTTTTATATTTAGTGGTACACAAAAGCTGCCGAATCCACTTGTCCATGAGCACGCCACTAATTCAAAATAAAATTTCCATCAAAATAAAAAAGCATTCTGTTACATTTAAAAAGATTTATTACAACATCATTACCACAATAAAGTTCCCATTGTTTAATTCGTAATTAAAAGGAATACAGATCATCGTCATCAACAGTCCCTTGATACCAATAAAGACATTGTAGAAACTTTACAACTTAATTACCTACATATGTTAAACTCCACAGACGCGATTTACAATGCACCTTTGTGTCGTAATAAATTTTAGTGAAATAAAACTTTTGCGGTCGAAGGAGAAGAAAAAAAAAGTTTTATAAGAAAACAAAGGGCAGAATGAATTAAACAACATAATAAGATTGAACACCTGCGGATATAACGTCTTCATTAAAAATGAAATAGGGACGTGGAACAGGTGCCATGATTGGTGTCTGTATCCCGAAATCCGCTATGTCTGTTGATCCCATGTTCCGAAGTACCTGTATCGTTTTGTTTCCTTTATCATTATTATCTTTGTAAAGTTTAACTTCTGTGTCTTTTTTATTATCTTTAAACGTGTATATTAACCGGTAGTCATTAATTTGAAGATCTTTGATAGTAGTTACGGATAGTTAAAACTCAGAAAATCTTACATTAATTTTGCAAATGGGTATCGTTTTATCCAGTTACTTGGTTATGAAGATCAGATAGGCAGTTTCTCCAAGTAAAATACTTTTATTCAGCTGCATTTGGATGCAGACTATTTTAAGAAACACATAGTCATGATATTTTTCATAAGCTTTTATTTGATGCTTTAAATATTTTTTTTAGAAATTTCTCTTTTATAAACTGCTACTGATTTATCATCATGTTCTTATCAAGAACATAAAGTTCCAAGTTTTCATTGCTTACCTTATTTCTTATTTTTAATCTAGAGTCATTATCATCAAAATCTTCAGCTACTGCTTCTAATGAAGGTTGTAAAATTCAATAGTTTTTCCGAAATTGAACTTTACAAAACAGCATCAGAAAATTTTCTTTTACGGACACAAGTATATGTAAATGGCATGTTGATACAGCTCGATTCAAATTTGCCATGTACGCAGATCTGGAAAAGTGATGTGATGACACAGGATTCACAAACGATGTAGTGGGATGCTCGTTACTAGTTTATGTGCAAAAGGTCCGTTTTTGAGCTAGTCTTTTATGTTATGTTAGCTTTTTAAGGGAATATTTTAATAGTACTTAATACTTGTTCAAATAAGTGAAGTGTCAAGGGACTTAACGTAATGGTTAGACATTACACTTTTCTGGATTTGTTTACTGTCTATTATTTTGTTTGTAACCCTAATATAAAAATAACATATTTGCAATATTTAAACCATTTGCTTAGCTAAGAAGTTTTACACCAAATTCAGCAATCCTAATTGAACATTTTATCTAATCAAAATGTTTTTACAACACCTCAATTTTATTCATCGAAAGCAATGATTAATAGTTTAGTGTCCGGTTTAGCCATATAAGATAATTATATGCTGTTAAATCTCCTATTTTTTAAATTCAAATGGACTATTAGCAAGTAATTATGGACCATATAATTTATGTTTATTATTAGCATTTTCTAGTATACACTCGTCTATTGATCGCACTATTAGTAAAAAAATTCTACGGTGAATTTTATATGGTAATATAATTTGTTTTATGATTGCGAGAATCCATGAATATGGTAGAAATCAAAATACTAACAAGTCTTCATTAGAGACGGAACACAAACAGATGAGAGTTGATTAAAATTTATTGGCGTAGCATAAAATGCCTTCTAAACGCTAGAAAATTTTGTACGTAATATTCATTTGCCGTTGTTATCTACATTTACAGTGAAGATGCTGAATTTAATGAAACAATCTATTCTAACATTCTAATACCTACTTGAAAACCGGAATTAAATATTTCTCAGCTTGAAACAGTCAGCACACAAACTTTACCTAGTAACCGTCTCAAAATCAATTCCACTAAGAATAGTCAAAACAAATTTAATCTAGTTCTCTCATTTCAAAACAGATCTCGGATTACTACGAAGCCATCGGCGGTAATTACTTTGCTGCTGTTGACAGGGATGCCAAGAAAGATGCAAGATGGCGACCCGACTGACCTATACGTCAAGCGAACCTAGAAACATCTGTTAGGTGGTTATTTTGACAGTGTACTACGAGTAAGTAGAAAATATAGTGAAAAAATATACTCCTCCTAGGTTGGTTGGATTGAAAATTATCACTTTTCGATTTTTTTAATGGCAATTCCTTTTAAAGTTATCTGTTTTATGTATAAAAACTTGTCTAGGTTCCGGTTTTTGTTATGTCTATGCCTCTTTTTTTTTTCATCAAACCCTTTTTTGAAAACGTCTGCATCCATTTTAAGACATTTAAGCTATTATCACAAACAAAAAAAAAATGCGTTTCTCTATTTTACAATACCAAAGCCGGTGATCATTATTCCCGCCCTTGACAGGGACGCGATTGGCGGGAAGTTCCAAGATGGCGACCTGGCCTGACCCTTACGTCAAGCATGAAACATCTGTTTTAACATGTCCGATGGGCGAGGTAATAAGCGCGTTCGAATTTAGAAGATTTTAGTTTTTTTTTTTAAAGAATTTTTGGCGTTGTTGCAAGTTTTAGGAATTCATTTTAAGTGCTCAATATGTATAATGTTTTTTTTCTTAAATAATTTCGGCAAAGGTGGTAAGACAATCTGGTCATGATTGTGGGACAAACTTGGCCAGAGATCGCCCAAGACAGATAGGTTAGGAAACAGAAAGGGGATGCCTTTGGCAAGCCATGAGACACAATACAAGATATACAAAAAAAATTAGAAACAGATTCAGTTTCTCGTTACATGAAGTGCGGAGATAAATAGCCTGGCCTGTTGGTCTAGTGGTTAGAGGCCCTGACTGCTATTCCAAAGGTCGTGGTTTCGATTCCCACCCAGGACAAATGTTTGTGTGATGAGCATTTTCATTTGTTCTGTGTCTGGGTGTAATAAAATGTATCTATATACGTATGTATTTAGAAATATTTAACCATCAAGACCACCTCACCATCAACAATTACATCACTGCTTACCATCAGGTAGGAACGCAGTGAAGCACTAGTTTATATTTAAAAAAAATTAAGTATGTTAATCAGTTGTCTAGTACACATAACACAAGCTCCGCTTATCTTAGGACTAAGCGGCGTTGTGTGATAGTTGTGGAATATTATTAAATCAGGATATTGTCGAAATGCTATGTTCAAAAATGTGATTCCTATAATCTAAAAAATCAATTTCATTATAGACCTAATGAATCTAAGGACTGTTTCTCTGAAAAAATCTTTCTTTGCTAGCATATCGAAAAATACCGTCGGTAGGATGTGAAGACTCATGGGACACTTTTTTTCTACCTAAGAATTAGTTCCCAGAAACTTAAGAGGTTTACGATGATGTGCTGTCACCAAATTTTTTGTTCACATAATTGATATAGCTAAACTATCCGCCCACAGTGGTGACATTTTGCCGTAAACTAGAAAAACTTTTAGCAATTTATCTGATGCTACAAGCTAAAAAAAAATAGGCCTTCATAATTATTATATTTAGAGATTTAAATATTAGTTATCCATTTTTGATACCATAATATAGTCATTTTTAACACAAAATTTAACTGCTAGAGAATGCATTATTGCATTAAGTTTAACTACTACTTTACATACACATAAATACAAACAAATAAATAAATTAATTCACTTTTTGCATAATTATGTTCTATTAATTAATACTCTTAATTCAAAGAGTTTCTCTAACAAAAAAATACTAAATTATGATTGATACCTTAATTAAAAATACCTCCATGAAAAAAAACCTGTAATCACTTTACAAAACCAGTGATTTTCTTCACCAGCCCGTAATCAGAAGTTTATTCAAACTTAGCATAAGAATAATCAGCCTTTTAATGTTCCCACTGCTGGGACTCAGGCCTCCTCTCTGTAGGAGAGGGAATTCAAACTCGTACCCTGGTAATTGACCAGAAAACTTCAGATAAGAAAAATGCACCAACACAATCTTTTATAAAAAATCTTAAAACAGCCCATAAAGTTAATACAAAAGTGTAATGGAAGGAGCAGACGACGCTTAATTTCCGTTCCCTTACTGTCTTCTGCCAAAACTCAAGAAGTACTCGCTAGCAACTTCGATTGTTCGTCATCCTGTAAGCTTGTTTTCGGCAAAAATATTTTGTTTACGACCCACATTAGAGCAAGTATAATTATGAAAAGAATTTTCGCGTTCTTTTTCGGTAAAAGGAATTGTTTTTGGCCAAGTATTTCGGACGTTTTGCGCGCCGGGCTGCAAAGTAATTTAGGTTAACTAGCAATTTCCCGCGATTCTGTTCACACGTTCTGCGGATAATTATTAGGTCACATTATATCCTCGCTCCTATAATACCTACTATAGAAAATACTTTATGAAACCAGAGTACTAGTAACTATGTAGTTTGAATTCAAATAAGATGTAGTGTCATAGTACATATTTCTAGGTATGAAAATATTATTTCAACTTGAGAACTTCAATATCATATGTGTATAATTATGCAATAATATATTTGCAAATAGTAAAACTATGGTTAATAAACGGAACTCAAGGGCTAGCTAATATGTTTAAATAATAGATGGAACCCTTGGGTATGGTAATCAATAATATCGCTCTGTACTGAGGTAGGTAACTTTCTAACTAGAGCCCAACTGACACTAAACATTACTGAATAGTAAATTAAATTGAATATAATATTAGCAAAGTGTTACCTAGGCATACAAGTTATGTAACACTTGCTCATCAGAGACTGACAACACAAACTATGGGTCAACCATGGTGAGTGCTGGCAAGCCAAGGGAACACTACTGTCAATTGACAGTCGCTTCGCAAAACAGGCCCTATGACTGATTAAAATTCAATTGCGTAAGTCACGGTTTTTAGAAATAATCACAGGTACTTTATAAGGACCTGTGTCATAATAGTTACACACATCCCAGTCTACAAAGCTTACATGGAAGAGGACGAAGTTGTCGAGTGGTTGTTGCATATAAGGCAAAGTACTTTCAAAACCTAGACATCCTCCGCAATATCATCAGAAACAGCAGCGGGTGCTGCTAGTCTTCTTCGAGATCAAATAATAACTTATCATACCTGTACACAAAATACGCGCTTTGAACGTAGAATTGTGGATACTAGCCTAACATACATGTCAACGTATATAGTACCTAGTAAATATTTAGTATATATAATTCTATTAAATAAATAAAATGTAAGTTTTCAACAACACAAATATATGAACAATCAAAATAACTAATAATAATATTTCAAAACTAACCAATGACATAAAAAGGGATAAAGCTGCTGAAAGAAATGGAGATAAAATAAATACGCATCTCCTAAGAGATAAAGATCAAAACAATCACGAAACTACTATAAAAGAACTACCAACCAGTGAAAAACAAACAATTTTTACAACACTCTTTAATACTCCCCACTCATATTACAGCGAGCCATTAAAACCCGCAAATTTAACGTTCAAAAACGTATGAATAAAAATACGTTAGATGAGAATACAAAATTTTATGGCCTGTAAAATAAGCTGGGTGGAAAAAATTGGATTTATGATAATTTCGCTGGCTACTAATAAAAATTTGGGTTAGTCTGGCCTCCTGTTATGGGTGAATGTTTCTCTCTTACGAAGGGGCACTTTTGATATAATGTAAACTTTGTGGATGATACTTAGATAAAATTTATCGAAAAAGAAATTACGAAGAAAAAATTTTTGAAAAGCAAAATATTGTAGTAAGCGCAGGACACAATGAATGAAAGTATCTGCCAGAGAGGCGCTTTAGTAAAAGCGATCGCTAAAATATTATGAATGATAATATAAAGGATAATATAGGACTTATATGTATTAAGGATTGTTGAAACGTTTATTTAAATTAGTTCTCAAGGTAACTTGAGAATTAGGATATAGTAGTACTCAATGTAACGAGATAAGTTAGAGAACGCATCTGTGATTTTCATTAAATAAATAATTCCCTGAATGTTTTTTCTAGCGAAAAAATCTTATAAAACTGACATACAATTAACTGTTGGTTAAACAAAATAAAATAAATTGTCTTATTATAATAATGACCTGTTTTATTTAATATAATGAGGCGCTTATTACTTTTTAATACTGCTTTCAAGTGCCATAAAACAAATAATTTTATTTGGACTAACGAACCTTTTAACGATGTATCTCGAAATGCGACGGCATCTGAAAAGAGAATGAACAACAATTAAAATATTTTCCTTGTAAAGACATCATTATGAATTTTGGACAGGTTTGTACCTAAATTATATTTCAAGTATTTTTTTAGAAATCTGTATCAGTTTTTCTTCCTTCAAACACTTCCAGTGCGATTCTTAGAAGATTTTTATAAATCTGAAACATAGTTACTGCATAGTATGAAGTCGTCGCAGTCTTTGGATATTGGTTATTTTACTGTATAGATTAATAAGAATCATTATTCTTAAAACAATACATAAATATTTTTAAACTCTTTGCTTGCTTATTATTATTATATTTAAGCCCTTGGCGTCCTACTATTACAAAATATACATGTTTATCAAAGATTTTTTTCCTTATTATTGTCTTGTAAATATAAATAGGAGTAATGCCGCATTTCTAAAACTTCAACCATAACATTATACCGAAGCGTTGGGTTCGACCACAATTGTGTACAAGTTATTGGTGATAGCTAAACCATCATTGCACTCACTGTAACTAACCACAATCGGTCTATTCTAAATTTGATAGACGAATATTGGAATCTCAATGGATGAGAAATAATCTAATTTTGCACTTCGATTGGCTTTGTATGTATGTAAGTTTATTCCTAATTTAATTTTTAAAACATTCCTAGTTATTAAATGCGACGGATTATTATATACATATATTATTACTTTATTTCACTTATTTATAAACATTTATGACATTTTTAGATATATCAAAATTTAAAAAAAAGATATCTAAAAAAACAGTGTCCCACCGATATCGAGAACGGGGTTCAAGCTTCCAGCGATCAAGACTCCATAAAGGAACCTCCCAACAAAGTGAGCCTGTATATTATAAACGTGATAAAAGTTTGAATGAATTTCTGTTACTCTAACATCTTTTATGTCTTGATTTCTAAAGTGTAGTGTAACATCAGTTTATTCCTAATTATCAATATTAACCAGAGTATTTCTATGACTAACCGAAAATATGTTTGGAACCAATGACATGGCATCTTCCCTGATTAGTAATAGACAAAAACATTCTCTAATGATACCCTCTTGGATTCCCTTCGCACGTTATTTCCATTACCTGGAAGATGCTCATGAATTTCTGTATGTGCATCTCTTTCTTTACCGTTATTTTTAATATTTTCGTCTTCTTCTTTGAGTTAACTTTTGCCGTTAAGATCTTGTTTAACAATGTTCATGCAAAGAGTATGTCAGTAATACCATTTTTAAAACCAAAAGCTCTAAAGTTATTTTAGGGCATGTTTCAGAATTTTTACTACTCTGCTCTAGATTTGAAATAGATAATGATAAATCAATTCTCATGATTACCATAACTAAGACATAAACAACCTTTAAAAAAATTATTTTAACCAAAAAAACAGCTTTAATTATTGAGGTAAATTTTTGGAACGAAATACTGAAAAAACTTTTGTTTTACATATTTTACTAAATATGTGTTGTATAATTTATAAAAACCACTTTTGTTCCCGTCGCGAAAACCATAAAATTATTTTATTACTTACAATTTTAAATATGATAAATGATCCAAACCACACACTATTCATTACAAATCACTTTGCGAACTATCTTTTATTTGAATTCAAAAACTTTCATTCATAAATCGTCACTAAACTTAAATACACGAACTCGAACCACAACAAAACACACTTAACATCAAAACCGAGCGCAGGTCCGCCGGCGACAAAGCCTCGTCGCTTACTGGCGTTCTTGCCGGTGCGCTAACAACAAAACTCACACCATTGCAAATGTCTATGGAACACAAGGCTTGGGCCTGTGTTGGTGCATCACCTACAACGGCTACAACTTATACTTCTGACCAAAGACTTTGGTGTGTCCATCTCTGAATTAAGCAATTATGGTTAATTTCGAGGCTCCCCATATTATATTGAGTCGTGTCGGCGAGAGAAATGTGTTATTTCGTATCATAATTTGTGTGAAGGCATCCGCTTGAGCAGCTGTGAATTATATGCTGTACGTGTAATATATTCGTTATTTTTTCCATCTATTATTTAATTCGTTAGATAGACGGTTATATTAAAAAGATATAGCGGTTAAAAAACTCTGTGGATAAAACTGTTCTGTGCTAACGAAGGATGCTTGTTTAGAGTTAATTGCAGTCTATACATGTTTTTTTAATCTCTCGTTTTTTCTTCTTCTGCAAGGTTTGAAATTATACGTTTGTGGCTTGCTTCCAATTTACGTGTAGCAAGTTTTTTATTCAGTTTAAATACAACGTTGACGTTAGAGTAGCAGTTTGTATCTTGCACCTTAGTGACCTGTTTTACTCCGTCAACTCACTGAAGAGCCGTTTCAAAGAATGTGTCAACTCCTTTGTGATAAAATGGAGTGGAGGGTTATGAAACGTTTTTTACGTTGTTTTTTTTTTCTTCAAACGAAAGTGTTTCTCTTAAATGTAATTTCAAGTGAAGCTCATGATAAATCGAAAAGTTAATCGAAACAAATAAAATATCAGATTTCATTCAGTAATAGACACATTGTGTCTTGCAAAGCAATCAAATAGAATCAAAAACCATCAAGAATCTTCTCACTCATCAATCATCTGATCATTCAATCGTTCATTCGAAACCGTTGTCAATTTGAATTTAAATTTTTCGACGTTGAAATTAAAAAAAAAAAGAATATTAACACTCGAACGGCCGGTACAAATTTAAAATCATAAATGGTGTGATTAATGTTCCTTGGGTTTGTTCCAATGACACTTTACGTCAACGGTGCCTAATTTGATTGGACGTTTTGGTATATATTACAAGACGAGGCGGGGCCTATTGGGTGTAATTAAAAATCATAGATTGTTATCATGCCAACCAGCCAAGTTTCCGGTGGGTTATAATTGTTCGGAATTCAGTTTTGGAATTAAATAAGTGTGTGTTGTGTGAATGTAGGGTGAAAGTGCGTGTTTTGAATTAAGAATAATTGGATTTGCAGTGAATGTGGGGACAGGAAGTGCATTTTTTTGGTTATAACAATGCCTTTTATTATGTACAGAGAAATGGGAATGGCCAACAGTCTGTATGACTTTGGAAACTTTTGATAAATTTCACTTATTATTTATATATATAAATCTTACATTGTTTTCATATTCTGTATCATCTGTGCCATAAACAATTATATCCAACCACGTTGCATAAATTGTTGGTATACGTGTCAAGTGAAATTACGTGGCGCAGAACCCAAGTTGTTATCCAAGTTTAGAAAATTTAACATGACGTACATATATTTTAACAATGTTCCTTCAACGTTAATGTATTACACCACCAACGGTAGGAATAAAATTACAAGCCCAAGCCAAGTTTAAACGGGAGCCCTTAATGCGCCTTATAAAATACAAGCCTTAATAATAATGTTTTCCTTTTTTATGTCCAGGATTTTCTGGCTCATTGCGGTGTCTTGGTTGGGAAAGAATGGATATGCTTTTAAAATCCTCGTTTAAACGAGTTACTGGTAGAATATCATAGGTAGTGAGAAATTCTAGTTTCCTTATCTAGAAAATTATTATTTATATATTTATTTCACACATAGTCCATATGTATACAAAATTAAAATTTACTCAAATAAAATATTTAAAAAATCGATATTTAAATTACATATACAATCTCATATATACACAAATAAATTAAAGAAACCAGAATTACGAATGAGGATATCATTTAAAAAATAGTTAAAGTTTTAAATAATGGTTGTTGCTTGTCAGTGCAAGTGAAAGAGATGGTCGCACGCATGAGGAAAAGACATCCTCGCCTCCAAACCACTGAAACCACTACCCTGATTATCAGCCACTGTAGGCTCGAACTTGCTGACAAAGAGCGATGGGTAGTTTGCCGTTTGGCCGTCCGGTAGCCACGTGGATCGAGCCTGAGTCAAGCCACGCGGGCCTCAAAGAGATGTCAGCAAAACCATAGCGGCGCAGCAGGGCGTTTGGTTTAGTCACTAAAAGTCCTACATGCCCTTTCATACCACCCCAGAGCAAAAAAAGTTATTGCATAAAAAAAAAACTCCTTTTCGATTCAATTAATGTACGATACACATTCACGAGGAATTATAGTTGTGCAATCAACTGGTTTCAGGCCCGATTACTGAGTTTAAAGCCATCACTACCACATCTCTATAGATGAGCAATTAACCGAATTTAAATCCGATTATTGGGTTCTCCTTGCGTTCCTAGATGCAGACATGCATTAGCATAATTTTCTGTTAGTGTTACCTTGTTTATTATTATTTTCTATCTTTCGCTACCAAAAACAGTACAATCTATTTTTAGTGACACATGAAATTAATAATAGTGACATTACCCTCATTCTCTCAGAAGCCGTACAGACTAATATTATTAATAATAAAACCCATCATGCCATCAGTTCTAACATTAAACATAGTAATGTGGGTGTAATATAATACATGCGTGTCATAAGTCACAACACTGCCTTATCATGTCTTGATGAATTATCACTGTGCTCCACGGTACTCGGTTTTGGGGTCTCAAGTTATGAACGATGTGAATTTTGAAACTTGTCTTTCCCTGTCTTAGATGTCTTAGATAATGGCTGTAAAAGTTTATTAAAATAGTCACCAGACGCAATAATGTTAATTTAGAAATTTAATAATTATTCTACAATATATTTTTTTTATATAATAATATTTTTTATTTAATAAGTAGTTTGTACAAGGCATACAGTAGTCTTAAAAACTAGAGAAAAAAAAGTGGGTCCTGGGACTCTCTTTCCTTAACTAGGCAAAAATTCTGTCTGTATCTTAGGAAAGAGTTTTCAATTATAGGGGGTCGTATTACGATTACAAAAAAAAAACATTGTTACGTGCAGTGGGTGAACAAAGTACTAAATTAAATATGTGTAGTGTGTATGCGGTATGTGTGCGTTTGTGTGTGTATGAGAGTGAGTATGTGTGTATTAGTTTTTAAGCGTATTGTATGTGTAAGTCTATCTCATTTAATGTATTGTAGTTAGAAGCTCCTCGGTATCATTATATGTTAGTGTCTGAAGCCAGGAATTTAGTTTCTTCTTTACCTCACACTTAGACAAGACGTATATATTAAGTAGTTGATGAGCTTTATTATATAGCCTAGCACATAGACCATTAAACTATTATCTTATCAGGGCAGTCCTGCAAGAGACGGTAGGATATAACGGAAAACCACAGCGCCGCTGACTCAAAAGCTGTAAGAGAACGTGGAGTGTTTGTAGAGATGGTTCTTAGAATATACAATTTTCTAACAGATCGAACGTTGCATTCTGTATATGTCATAGATGTGGAGAAAAGAAAGAAAGAAAAAGTGTTTATTTACGTCAAACTTGGTGCATACCTTAAAAAAAGGCAGACACGTGGCTTAAAGTTTATTACTTTTAACACAGCCCTTTCAGCTCTTTCAAGCTTTAATAGCTCAAAGTTCCCCCACACAGGAATACAGTATGTCAGAATTGATTGACACACGGCCAAATAAACTATACGCAGAAAACCTCAGATTTAGAATTATTTTTAATATAACCGACGATATCATAGGTTTCCTATGATTTTTATCAATATTTATTTATTCAACCACTTTAATTATTTTACTCTTTTAAAAAGCCAAAAAAAAACAAATAATATCAAACTGTTTATTGTCACATATAATTTATTTTACAATGTAAAGTTTGAGACCCTGACTTCTGAGCTGGGTAGAATACCTATATTACAGAAGTCAGTGTCTTCTCCCATTAATTTAAGTCGAAGTGACTCTTCCTTAAATATAATAAAAAAATGAAAAAATTACATAACTTTAGAATTTTATAGTAGCCTAATTATTGAAAGATAATTAAGCATCAATAAAATTTTAAATTTAACAGTTACCTATGAAATACCAAAAACCAATCAATCAATGAGAACAGTATTCTCAACCATACAAGTCAAACCTAACATACTATATCGACGCCGTCACTTCGTGTGCAATATAGTAGCTATAGTTTAATAATTGTTATAGTTTCTTTTTATACTTATGTATTAGTTTATTATTTTGTAAGATTATTTGTGTATTTTATCTACGGACCTTAGTTGCCTTATAAGAAATGATTATTATTATTATTATTATTCCATCTCGTCCGTCGGTGTCGAGAACAGGGTCCAAGCTACCGGTGGTTAGGGCTCCAGAGACAGGAACCTCCTCACAATGCGAGCCGTATCGAGGAGTACTGCCTTCTGTATCATGCCCTTGATCCAACCGCGCAACGACAGCTTCGACAGATGGTCGTCGAAGCTTTTGGCTATAAGGCCATTGGCGGTCACGACAATCGGCACAATGATAGCCGAGTCCACATTCCACATGTCGACAACCTCGTGTGCTAAGTCGAGATATTTGATTTGTTTCTCTTTCGTTTTTATTACTATTATTATTATTATATGCAAAACTAACTCACATAGTCGCTTCATCTAACAGCATAACCCCTAAAGTTTAGCTAAACGTCGCACGAGAACTAATACGAGTGAATTTCTGTCTCTATACATTAGCCGTGTAGTCCTACGGGACACCGTTTGATATGCAAATTTTGATGCTCCGGTAATATTAGTCAATGGTATATTGGTTTCACCAGCTAAGCTCGCTTTGAAATGAACACAGGCTTCGTTTGATTAATATTGTGCTGGGATTTGATGAGTGTTGGTTCGAAAAGGGGTAGGAAATGATCAGTGGAGAGAAAGACTTTCCAATGAATGAATATTACAACCATTTTGACGGTATTTCAAAGGATTGAATGCAAATTTTTAATACATATCTCTTCATTACTATTACAGTCCCCTAGATTTCCTTGAGCAGTCTATTTTATGGATGCAATTAAATCTATTAGAAACATTAGTTTCTGAATCGAATTTTAAGTGTTCAATATTATTAAAATTTAAACTCGACAATAGAATACCAACACTACCCGGAAAAACTAAAGTTCAAATTCAATTAACCCAAAAGACTCAAGAATTCCTGCGTAAAAACGAACGTTACAAAATTAGAATAGCATGCTTTAAGTTAATTTATAGAACCGGCAACACTTAATTGAATTAATGTTTCAATTTGATTAATTGAAACCAATTTTGGCTTTTACAACTGAAATAAATCGCGACAGGCATTCATAATTTTAGTTTAAAATTCTGTATCGTGTTTTAAAACGGAAATGTCTTTATATAATGTTCATGTAATTTGTATTAGCTTTGATCAAGTATTGTATAATATTGAAGTTAAGGTTTATGATTACAATTATGGAGATGAGCTATTGTGTGTTTTGGTTGATGTTTTCTTAGCAATGAACACAGCTGCTTTGTCTAGAACAATGTTTTGTGCGAATTATCGATCGATCACTTGTTTTTGACATAGTTTCAATTTATTAGTTCTTCTGTTCTTTGATTTCAATAGTTCTATAAACAAGTTCTGCTAAACACCTATAGGTACTCTTCTTAGTCTATAATTTGCAGGCCGATTGCTATTGCCATTTGACCTTCAATCATTTTATATTTGAAGCATTGTACGAGTATTTTTTAATTAGTCAAATCATTGGTTAAATTAATCGTACCTATCATATATATTACCGTTAATAATTCGGCTTCAACGGCTACACAAAACTAAAATATTTATTGATATAAAAGCCACAACGATGGTCGTCATTTTCAGAATATTGAAAATTATTGTTTTCAGAATCTCATTCCCAATTACTATAATGAGTTTCACACAAATCCTAAATAACATGATTTAGTATGTAAATCTGAACACAAAATGTGTACTAATTTAGAGAGTCTATTAACGTTCAAAATTGTTACTGTTACATTGCGCAATTTGTGTTTGTTGCAATGCAAATTGTCATAATGAGGACGGAAATGAGTGTCGTTCATAATTAAATATCGTATAGGTGTAAAGTTTGGTGCTAGATGTACGAGTAAACTAGAACGGTGAACGGAGGGACAGTTTTGTTCAAAAAATTAAATACTAATTTCTAAAATTAGGTGCAAATTTTTTTTTAGTCTATATAAAGTGAGTACTTATGCCTTCCATAAGTTAGACCGAATCTAAGAGGAGTGATGATGGGTGTGTGACGCACAAAAGTTGGGAAGAGACCCCTCTTCCAAACTTTTGCGCTGTCTTTCCAAAAAATACATACCTATAATTTTAACAATGATGATGAGATGTATATGTCATTTGTTAGTAAGGTTGCTCAATGCTGATAGATATATCAAACATAGGCATGATGTATATTGGACTATAGATAAATTACAATAGTATGTAGATATACATATCAACCAAACTTTAATAACTTCAGCAAAATTTATCGACCTAAATTATAATTATATACACCTTATGACGTAGTTTTAGTCTCGATAGTTCATTTTATGTGTTCTAGTCCTAACATTATAAATCTTGATAATTGCGTTGCAGATAATTTCTATTCATCATAATTAAATAACAAACTTAATTGAACCGCTATATAATTACCTACGTCAAACAATAAACCTGACTTATTTTAAATTATTGCAATTTCATGTAAATTGTTCACACAATCACGATAAATATTTGCAAAATCAATTACTTTGCATGTAACTAATTAAAATTTATCTGATATTTTTGTTTTGTTTACTACGTAGAAATTAATTGGGTTGCTAAATAAATATTGGCTTAAATATGATATTTGATTTGTTGTTACTATTTATTTTGAAATACGTACTGCATTTTTAATAAATTATGTAACATAATTATTATTTAGTTAGGGGATATAGGATCACAAGGCTTCATAGTATGATTATCTATATCTATATAATACACATAAAAGGAGAAACTGACAGACTGACATATCAACGCACAGCCGAAACTCTAGGGAGGGACTAGAAATGTGAAATTTGACTCAAGGCCTTTTATAACGTAGGCGAGAACTAAGCGATGGATTTTGGAAATCCAACCTTTAAGGGGTTTAAAAGGGAGAATTTTGTCTGAATGCAATAACTTATTCCGTTTACCAATTAACTTGAAAGTTAACACAAATAAGTCACCTACTTTTAATAATAAAGTTTTTCATTATCAGAACTACAGACGAAAAAAAATTTAGGGGTTTTAAAGATTATAATTGCATTCTTATTTCTTGAGATAATAAACTTGAATCAAATTTAAATTTAAATGAATAATAAAGACTGTCATTGTTAGTTTTTCAAAAGTACTCTTAAAATACGGTTTAAAACTAAAGCACCTCTGTTATGTTTTTATGAAGAATTTCTCATGAACATAATCGCTGGCAATGTATTAGTTTATCTAATTTTAACATAACTAACGAAAATCTGTTTTTCCCTCAAGTCCTATTTTCAAATTTCGAATTTAGAATTCGAATGTAATTGAAAATATCATTGTCGACAATAATTTCATTTGGGGTGACATTCTCGCATTTAATACCGACGCGATATTCGGAGGGAAAAAAACAATAAGTGCGTTGTGCCACGAGACACACTAAGTGTAATTTATGTGGCTGGCTCTAGATATAATCTTACAGAATCCTGTGTACAGGCAGTTCCTCTTGAGTTATTTCGTTGTTGACCCGATAATTCTGTGGAATGTTACTTATGTAAACATCGGAGTTTTCCTTTGTTTTTTGTTTAAGCTATTGCATTAAATTGCTTTCATATTTATTTAGGTTTCGTTTAAACGGGATCTTTATTTCAGTTTTAGTATTATCTACTACAGAGAGAGCAGTGGTGGCCGAGTGGTATCGGCCCCGACTTACGAGTTGTAGGTCACGGCTTCAAACCCAGCCAGGCGCATTACTTTGTGTAATTAATTTCATGACCACTGCTCTCAAAACGGTGACGGAAAACATCGCGAGGAAACCGGCATGTCCTAGAACCGAAAATTCGAAGACATGTGATATTCACCAATCTGTACTGGGCCCGCGTGGTGAATTACGGCGCATTCCCTCTCTTAGAGAGGAGGCCTGAGTCTAAGTATTGGGAACATTAAAACGCTGAATATGCTATGCTACGCTATGCTATTATCTACTACATACAACTGCCTAATATTACTTCTATTATTTCAGTAATCGCTACTGTGGATTAAATTGCAAAAGTTATACACAAACAATAAAACACAAAAGTCATCAGTCCAAAACTGCATCTTTTCAAAAGTCGTCTCTGTTTACTCTACAAAGGTTAGAACTATTTCACCTCCATTGTTTCTTGTCTATCCCTTAAGGACACTTGAAGACACAATGGTCTGAATAGAAATCTCTAAATCAACACCAACTTCCAAACAAGGTACTTTTACTACACTTTCGATAGTACTTCAACCCACCCTTGTACTAAAAGATAGCTTCAACGACAACCGGCGTCACTCAGTAGCTATACATCCATTCCCTTTTTTGCTTCCCTTTTATTCCTCGTTTTTGTCGTACTTCACTTGTTGGTTTTGTTAAGAATGTAAAGGAATTGACGTCTCCATCGCGATTCGTCACGCTTTACCGTCGACGCAATGACGATGCGATTTTTTCCGCCATTAAAACGAATATAAACTTCTTATTACGGAATTAGGGACCTTATTATCCAGTGATAAAGTTGAGTTTCTATCGGTAATGATACAAGTATGGTGTATTTTAAAATATACAAGAGAAGCAGCATGAAGACCCCTCATAGGGAGACGTGATGACTTAATTTCATACGTCCATTTGGTATGGGTGCAAGTTTTGCATAAGTTTTTTGTAGCCTTGAGCGTTTTCTAGTGATTGTAGTCATGTATAGTCTTAATGTAGGCACTAGGTCTACAAAAAACTGATTGAATCATTCCGAGTCGATTTTCGCTCGCAAATTGCTTATATCGCAGCCAACATGTTTTTAATTTTGGTAGTTGTCAGTAGTTATTAAGTTTTTTGTTGTTATAAAAGAATTAGTTATTTAAGTTTAAGAACTTCGAAATGTGTTTCGAGTTTGTAAAGCTTAAGTTTTTAATTGGCGTTGCTGAGAAAATCAAAAATTAGAGATGTTATTAACGACAAAATGTTGACAAAAGTTTGGATAAAATACATCAAAAGTTTTAGAATTATATTTAAAATTAAATTTATTTCATCATGAACATATTTTCTTAAACGTTCAGTCCCGATTAAATGTCGTGACATCATCATTAAAGTTGAGTCTCACCGAGGACCCAGCTTAGCTCTTCGTATTTATCTTAGTAACTTAACAATTTCATAGTATTTGCGTTCGTTACACAACATTTACATTTCGTTTGCTTAGTTGGATAACTTGTTTTAACTTAAAGATAGGGTTGGCAGGTTTGGGTCCTTATAAAACCAAACTAGTTCAAACAAGTCAAAGCCAGCTTTGAGATGGAAGTTTAAAGAAATATTGATTTTTCCGAAAGACATACACTGTATTTTAGTAAGACCAGAATTGATTTTACAAAAAATTTAAGTAATGAGTGATATTGACCAAATATCCGTAACAACAAAAAATTACAAAATAATATTAGATCTATTATAAAATATACTTTTAAAGTAAAACACTAAGTTGTTGCAGCCCTGTGAGAAACAGATGGATGTGAATTGAGACGTTAGTCTGTCTTGCAACCTGTAGGGTCCGATGTTTTATTTCTTTTAGTTCTCAACTATAATGGCTGTTTTTACTTCACCTTTTTTAGGTTTAAAAGTTTAACTTTGTATGAGAATGCTCGTTAATTTGTTGTTGCAGGCATCCTGTAAATGTTGCAAATGTTTTGAAGTGAAGTGATACTTTTTATAAAACCAAATATGGAAAACAAAATTGAGGACAACATAATACTCTCAAGGGAATCTCAAAATAAGCTTTGGAAAGAATGAAAACACAAAAAAAAGAAATAGTCTAATATAATAATAGGGTTTGTGGACGGCGAGTAATGGTTGGCTCGCCGTATAG
Source organism: Mythimna vitellina (assembly GCA_949316375.1). Classification (NCBI taxonomy): domain Eukaryota; kingdom Metazoa; phylum Arthropoda; class Insecta; order Lepidoptera; family Noctuidae; genus Mythimna; species Mythimna vitellina. The sequence goes on along the minus strand of OX438703.1, from coordinate 4,565,296 downwards.
CCGTCCGGTAACTATCCGGAACGAGCCTGAGCCATCAAAGGCGCTTAGTGTTCCACGCGCGCTTCAAGGACATGTCAGCAAAACCATAGCCCAGCAGGTTCGAAGCCTAATGAAGCTATGGGTTATGTGAAAGAGAACCCTGAGACACTGGAACGAAAGCAAAGAAGGAACATAGTAGTGGGTTTTAGACTGCAAAAGTTTGCCTCCAATCTAAAGCGGGAGAAGCAGGTGATTTCCCACCTAAAATGCAACAAAATAATCACAACGATACTGATAATTTTGAACCATAAGAGACTCATAGTTAACAGTACGAAAATAATGAACTTAACCATTAAATTTCCTGTAACACTAAGCACAGCAACTATCCAACCGTAATATGTTGATAAAAACACACTGTAGTAGAATAAAAAGAAACTATCCAAGTAGTTGAAGTAGCTAGAGAAAAACACAAAGTTGAATAAGGCAAAGAACATAAAAAGACAAAAGACGATCTAAAACAGAACGTTGTCCTACAAAGCTCTAAAACACAACAACTAAAACAAAACTTGACCTAACAAGTGTCTACAATATTCGGGACTACCTTGTTATCGAACAACAAGGGTGATTAACAATTCTGCAGCAAATCGATGTGTTTGGGTGCGCGCCAACTGAGCCTTTGATTTAGATGCTACGATAAAAATTTGGAGTATGTCAGTTGTTTTTGTGGTAGTTCTTTTTTATATTTTGGTTTTATTACGTGCAAGTTTTAATTTGTCAATACTTTTATTAAAAACTTGTATATTCTCACTGCATAGCATAATCTACCTTACCTTATATTTATTAAAATAGAATACAAACTCATCACGATCTCACCTTTTAATAAAAGAGCTTTTGCAATATCTTCTATGCTTGAGACATATAATATTACATGCCTTATACTCATAAGTTTAATAACTACATAACCTTTTCATTTCATTCATCTTTGATATTTACTCTCACTTCTTCAGTTCCCATAACATTCGTAAAATAAAAACGTTTTCCAAGCCCTGCATACAAACAAACTGCTTTTTGCTCAGCACATATCGTTTTCATTACATTGAGAGTAAAAAAAATAATCGGTCAAGTACGTTTGGTAACCAAATTCTGGTAGGTTCCATTTATTTTTTGTTAAAAACAGCTGCAATGTCAACTTTTAACGAAATTCGTAATTTTTATTTCCCGAGACCACACGCGATTTGGGAATAGCATTCACATTTTGTTTACAGTTAAGATGGGCTTCTGTTTTGTATTAAAACCAAAATAAAAAATATATTTAATGGTTCATGTCACGGTAGCACCTTTAATATGCTTATCGTTCTCCAGCCGTTTGCTCGTTGTTAAGCGACGTGGTGTACTTGACTTAAGTTCTTGACGATGTCTTTCCTTTAGTGCGTCAAATATTTGGATATCCATGTGACTTGACTTAGATAGGCCATCGTACAGGGCTCATTGGGTTTGCTCGAGGATACATGATATAAAAACTAAACGCCCTCATCACCATACATCTATCATTTTCAGAGCCCTTTACAAAAAATACATCCATAACTAACCTTCACATAAAACAAACACAAACAAATCATATTGGGGATAGCTATCTTATCGCGGAACCCTAAACATGAAGGGACGTTCACGCCGCGGGCTCAGCACGTATATAATAATTATTGTTAGACAAGCATCGCACTCAAAAACGCCGACAAATCAACACACATGCACACACAAGCACTATAACACACACAAACTTATTCATAAACGCACACAAGTTAAAATTACGAACACAATGCGGCGCGTACGCATTTAACTTTTTACGCACACTAACAAAAACTTTATTCGCGTTATTAAGGTCTCTTACACACACGAGTTTTAACATCATAATTACGAGCGCCAGTGGCGTGCGTCGAGATGTAACAAGCTTAAGCAAAATGGCCGCCAATTTTTATTTTCTTATACTATAGGTGTAGGCTTAATAAGTTGATGCTTGAATGATGGATACGGATATTGAAATTATGTGTTGGATTCACGCGTAGCTATTATTTGTTTGATGAAACGGGTTGGGTTCGTGATAGGTGTGTTATGTGTTACCCGTCACTACTTGTGCTACACGGAGTTTTTCATTTTATGTTGTGTTGGTAAATTAAGTTACGTTAAGAAAAAAGTCGTTAATATTGTGTTCATGTTTATTCACAGTAACATGACCAGGTGTATAAAAAGATAGTGCTACTGCTTTTTTTCTACTAATCACATCTTTATTCATTGTTTTTTCTTCGCAAAGGCCTTAAATAGGACCAGAAGCCTGGCCTTACCACGAGCTCTAAAAATGATCCGTTTGACGACTTAAACTGAATCGCTAAAGAGATTTTTTTTTAAAGAGAGAAGAAAAAAAAGAAGAAAAAAGAGATGGAGTTTTATAGGGCGTGCAGCTTCATCTGTCTTTCTCGCTTGCACGCTTGACATTTTAACGCGTCATAGTAGCATACCTACTATGACGCGTCTGTACTGTTAAAGATGGTACATGCAAGTACATGCTTAGCCGATTTTCGGCCACCCATAGGCACGGGCTTGCGGATGGCGAGCAATAGGTATCTTGCCGTCCGACCGGCCGGTAACCGTCCGGACAGAGCTTAAGTTGTCGACGGCGCGCGTAGTGTTCCACGCGCGCCTCAAGGAGATGTCAGCAAAACCATAGGGGCCTAGCAGGTTCGAAGCCTATTGGTTCCATGGGTGATGCGAAAGATAACCCCGGGGCCCTGGAACGAAGGCAAAGAAGGAACAGGAGTGGGCTTTAGTCAGTAAAAGTCTGACACGGCCTCACGCCCCACCTAAGGACAGGAGATGTCATTACATGATTTCCCATCTAAAAAAGTACCTGATTAGTACTTACATTTAAAGTAAAGTTAGCCATTACTCAAGTCTTTATCAATTCTCCTTTAATCACTTTAAATTTAACTTCCGCTGTGATAAACCTACAGTTAACACAGCTTTTGTATATGAATAAAAGCACAAAGATTAAGGTCGTGATACCCCAATTATCCCAAACAAGACAGCCAAATATAATCAGTCAAGCCCCGAGGTTCTTATATGATAATGAAGTCAAAGAATTAAGTTCGTTTGGCCACGACGGTAGCAGGAAACATTTAAGCATGAGTTAGTAAGTGATTATCATTTATTAGTAAACTAGGCGCAGTACGTTAGAATAAGTAAGGAGAATGCTTGGAGAAATGGTAATTTTTAGAATAAATTTTAGAAGAAAAAACTACTTGGACAATGTGGCTGGGGAATGTATTAAAATTACTCTTTTTGCTCTTTTGTGTCCATACCATTCTTATTGAAAAGATAGAATTTAGTTTTGTGGTAGACTGACGTATTTAGGCAGAAGAAATAACAAATTACTTGGTAAAATTTAAAAAAAAAAATGGTATTTAAAAAATTCTAATTCATATAAATACTTACAAATGTTGTTCTGCCACATAAATTTATCAAAGGAAAAAATAGAGAGTGGGGATAAGACGGAAAAACATAGCCTATAATCTATTCTCAGACCTACCAAATGTACCAAAAAATTTAATAAAAATCGGTTAAGCCATTTCGGAGGAGTTCGATAACAAACACTGTGACACGAAACTTTTTATACATTAGATTTATTTTGAGTGCCTAACCTTATTTAATTTTAAATTTTAAAAGTTATATATCTGGCTACTGACCAGATTCATGTAGAGGTCAGTAGGCAGGTGTTAATAGTCTAACTCCAGAATTATTGTAATTTACTTCGCAAATAATATTTAACGGCGCTTCATAAAAATATCCCATGAATTGGTCACACCTAACCAAAATAACAAGAGTGTGTTTAGTAACGTGTATAAAAAGCCCTTATTAGTAAAGAATTTTAAAAAATACATCGAATTAATACATCTTATTGTATCTAGAAAACGCACCAACCAATCAAAACAACGAAGACGAATCGGATAGTAAACACAAATCAGTAAAAAATAAACAAGAAAATTTCTAAGAAAACGCCCTGATCCCTGATAACGTCAACGTAGAAAAATAACAAGAATTAAGCACTACTAAAAGAGTTGTCGACCAAATTAAGACAAGCAAGAAAAATAACGTACAAATAGACAATCAAGATTGTAGGAAGAATGAGTGAGTAATTATTAAAACAAGATTACTATCGGAATCGCTAAGTCTTGTCCAAAACGGGTTCCTCCTAGATTAATAACGTACGTCAGTCATTAACGCAGTACATAGTAATTGCCTGGCACTATTATGATGAATTGTCCAGTTTTTGTGGGTAGATTCTCACCGGCTACTTTTTAACGCTTGGAGGGATTTTGGTACATTAACGTGGGTACATTAGAAACGATTAGGCAAGGAATTTTCAATGTGGTGGTGCGTGGGTGAGAAAATAAAGATGTTTGACGTTTTCTCTTTTAATGTTTCGTCGTGTTTTGATGATCAGCGTGTTATGTTATCATGGTTTAGTTGCAGACAGTTCCATGTCAGTAGAATACTCCCATTTGGAATCGTATTGAATTTGAAAAAAATATATTAAAAAATTGCCACAGCCAGCAATTTAGATTCAGTCACATACTCAGTCTCAAAAAGTTAGATATATAGGTACGGTGAAGAAAAAGGCATGTTGCTAGTATTGGCTTATAACCACTTAGCTTAATCAGCCTTACAATGATCCTGCTGCTGGAATTTAGCCCTCCTCTCTGTAATAAGGAACGGGTCATAATCTACTACGCGGGCCCAGTCCGGGTTGATGGATATCTTATATGTTCGAGTTTTTGCTTCAATATGGAAATTATACGGTTAAGTCACATTTGCCTTCACCGTTTTAGAGCAAAGCAAACCCGTGATGTACGATTCGTAAATCGGAGCTGTGGCCACTAGGCCACAAGTGCTCCTTTATAACTAATTATCAAACAATAAATATTGCAATAGCATAAAAACAACAGAAACCATTAATTACAACGTCTTCATAATAAGATCGACCCTTTTTGCCGACAAACAATCCTTCAAACAATATGATAATGTGGTGAATAAAAATATCCTTTTCGTTGTAGCTAATTCGTTTACGAATGCCGACGAAGTCACAAAAGAACTTAAGCCCTGTCTTATTTAAATTAGGCTCTAAAATAAATACAACGTGGCTAGGCAACTTAAGGTGTTAGTACACCGACAGTGAAACGGACGTGCGATTTCACGCGACAAATGTGCAAAGACATGTCCCCGTTTATGAGTGTCACGGCTTGCCCACTGAGGGTGATCGGCAATGCCTCCATGGCCGTCTAATGCTTTCCTTAAATAAACAAGTACATTCTCTATGGAGCCCGATTTCACGCGGCATCTGCCGTTCGTTTCTAGTGCCCGTTTTAAATAAACTAGTGGCCTACAACTGCACTCGCTGTATTTCGAGCAACTTTTCACAGTTAGCTTTTCGCGTGTTTATTTTTCTGCCTGCACAAATATACAACGTGAATTTATTTTCATATGTGTGCGCATAAAAGGTTTTCTAATATTAAAATTTCTATAGTAAATTGTTGCAGTTTTGAAAATAATATCTAGTTTTATGGTCGTTTACTTTAGAATGTTGACGAAATAAATGAAGGTAATTAAAACGGAGCAGACAGTACCAACTTATAGCTAAAGATGTCGCAAATGGGTACCTATTATGAAAAAGGTCATAAATGAGAGTAAAATGTCACTCAACACAATTAACCTAGAAGCAGTCCTCTTAGTGTGTAAGACCCCTAAAAGGTTTTTACAATCTGTGCCTCCGCTTGCGAACGCTCTCAACCAAATTGTATTATTTTGCATTTATTTTTGACAAAGCATACTTTAGACTGAAGTCGGTGGATTTTTTTAAAATTTTAATTAGTATACTTAAAATTTTATTCCTTTGTGTTTGTGGACGGTGTCTTAAAAATCCAGACCGTCTCGGAAAATAATACGGAAACAGGAAGAAGATGGTTTTGTTTTGTCTGTGCCTTTCCTTCGAGTGTTTAAAGGAAAATGCTTCATAGTCTCTTCGTTGAAGAGGTTTTGTCATCTATAAGAAGCTTGCTTAGGAATATCTGTTTTCATATTTAAAATCTTAAAATATTGAAGAATAAATTCAACAAAAAATCATTAAGTAATATTTAATTCAGTCATCGATTACTAACAGTCTCACATTAGTTTCGTTTATAATAGACTCAACCATAATTCTCTAAAACCACTCTAATATGCAAGAATCTCCATTAATCTCTAAAACCATAAGTTTCCACGATTAATCACGTGACCATGTGAATCTGTCTCTGGTATATTTTCATAAAATTATCATTTGAACACGTTTCAACACAAAATTTGTTGTAAATTGCCACACTATCGCGACTCAATTACCAAAAACTCATTTGAAATGTCGTTTCGAGAGATTATTAATCGATTGAAACTACATTTCATCCATTCGATTAGAATTGATTTTCGATTCCGTTAGCATAGGTGTGAGATATATTCTTATAATCTTTAGCGTATATATCTTTTTGTTATTTATTATTTACATCAATTAACCCTTGTACGTGGGCAATATTAACATATTAATATGTTTTGAGATCGTAAATTATAGTCGTTTGAATATGGTTGACTGTTTTTATAGTGCGCTAGAAATTGAGACTGATTCAATTAATAATTTTGACGTTGTGTGCTTAGTTCGTAGTTTTTTGTTCAATAATCTTTTTTGGCTTAAGTAAATCTTTAAGTAGAAGACTACTTTGTGTTTTTTCTTTATTAAGTAATTGTTATTGTATCGATACAATTAATCTATTATTAAATAATTATATTTTTTTTTATCGTTGGTTGGACGGACAGCATAGTCAAGCACAGTTCAAATATTGCAAAAAAAGATTGTTTGTAAAGGTTAATGATTTTGATATTAAACAAACTGCGTTATTGGCTATGCTATAGTATAATTTAAAAATTTAAATACAAAGTAATATTGGTTTTCATTAAGTTTATAAATGTATTAATGGTGGCCGACATTTTTTAACAAGTCTGTATTGTTTTTTTTTTCAATACTCATCAAAAATATTACTCTGAATCTAATACACCACACCGGAACCAAACTTTGCATCACAAGAAACCATACAAACTCCACATTCATTCACTTTTGAAGTTCAATCACCTTCACGATACGTGAACGAAGTTGCGCAAACAGCTATTCAGAAAACTGTAATGAATACACTATTTCTGTTAAATAATTTTCACACGGTTAATACACTAGCTAATTTAGTTGGAGTAATTAACACGTCCATAAAATAATGTGCAACTTTATTATGTACTATATGAACGAAGAAAGACACAATATAATTTAGGCTTTGTCATTTTATGAAAATTATTTTACCTGAGTTTACGTTGAAAAAATTCTCTGCATTCTATTGCTGAATGTTTTCTTTCTTTATTGTTATATATTATCAAGATAGAGAAACTGACTGACCTATCAACGCACAACGGAAAGTAATGGGAATAGAAGCGTGAAAATTTGCCTAAGGTTTCCTTTTATAACATAAGTGAGCGTTAAGAGAGAATTTTCCAAAATTTAATTAAAGGAATGAAACAGAGATCTAAAGTTTGTATGGAGATTCCTATTTTCACTGGACGAAGCCGCTGGTGTTTTATTTAATTACTGGAACGGCTTTGTAATATCTGCAAATGTTTTATCGTTAACACACATGTCTTTAACAACCTTAACGGCAACATCCTCAGGACTTTTACTTATTATCCAACCGTGAAAATACTTATTTGGCCCAACAATAACCGAACCCTTAAGTTTACACCAGTCCTTGGCTGTCCGAGCCAAAATAACTCCATACAAAGCCGCCGCCAGGGCTCGGTTCCCCGAAACGCCTCGTACAATTTGTCCTGCTCGTTCGCTTGATATCTAAATTAGTTCTATCTTTTTGGTTTCGTCTCTGACGGCTCAATTAATGACGTGAAATCTCAAAGGTCTTATTCGCTGATGCTTCGTTTCAACGCGAAATGGACTGCGGTTGCTTCGCTGTTTGTTTTGGATGGGTTAGCATGTGATGTGTTTATTAATTCAGTGTGATGGTTACTAGAATTTGTATCTTTAACTACATGAGTAGTGCTATGGGAATTTGGTTCTGTTAAATTTATGTATAATTTAATTTAAAACTCATTTAACATGATACTAGTAATTAAAATATTAACCTATGCATTATTATAAAAAAATATACATTTATATATAATTTTTTTACTATATTATATTATTTGACACATTCGATTAAGATTTCATACATTCTTCTTCTTTTGCTTCCTACACGCTATAGTTTTTATTTCTTTTAATCCCTCCTTTCGCAGAATCGCAGATCTGCTGGAAGAAATTTCTTTGAAAATAAGCAGTACCTTTGTACTAATATTTATTATATATCATATTTTTCTGTGTGAACTTAAATAGATGAAAAAACTTTCAAAGATACTTCACCATCTTCATCATTGATTCTGGATGCCATAATTAATAAAAAATCGTACAATAAATGAGAACTTATCTCCCGAGCTCCCTGAAAGAGTCCAATCAAAAAGAGGTCAATATTTCATGCTATTTACAAGCCTATTCAACCATTACTTGGGTTTGGAGGCAAAAACACAATTTTCTGCTTCAGTACATTTCAGCAAAATGAACGAAAGTAGCTGGCCATAACTTATTACCATACCAAATATACTGGTTCACTGAAATGTCACATACGATATGGCTAGGTCATATGCTATGCATATGCGAATATTTATCTGAGTATTGTTCATGATATGATGTGATATTTACCCTCGATATGACTACTTCACCTCATACTATTTTTGTATTTACTTTTTTGTGTGAACCCATTTCACCACCCCATCATAAATAATAAAAAACCGGAATCTAGATTGAATCGGAAAAATGGAATTAACAACAAAATTTGATGGATAAACTATAAGGACTTCGTTTAAACTAAAAAGACAAAAAACTGCATTTCAGATGATGGCCTAGCAGTAGACACTGTACAAGACACGAGAAGAAAACAAGACAACAAGAACAATAATAACAAAATTATTTCTCTCTTGTTCTACTGCCTATTCCGGAAAAAAGTCTTAGACACAATCAATTCAATCAATTAATTTCTTACCAAGTACATTATTACTTATTTCGTAAGTGATTACAGTACGAAGCAATACGCAAGTGATTCTCCAATAGAATTTTATTTACTTGCTCAACTGGCAACGTGTTTTTGTAGCCCATTCAATAAACACGGGGATATAAAACAGTTTGTATGTCTGGAACGTGATTACGCATGAATGTGTCGCTATAATCTTAATCCGCTGTATAAGCAACCGTTTGGCTGTAAAAATAAATGTTTACTAGTGTTGTGTCTAGCAAATGCTTTTATTGGTCCTTTATCGTTATTATCAATTTTATATTGGCTATAAGTATGTGTGGTATTGAAGTTATATAATATTTATAAATCTCTATAGTCAATGCGATTTTTAACCAATTTTAAGCTACATTAGTTTGAATGTCATCAACACTACTAGCTTCAAATTTGTCTATATTTATGATGAAAAATGTAAATCTATGTTTGTTTAATGTATCATTTTCTTACCTACCAATCTGTACTAGGCCCGCAGGGTGGATTTTGGCTCATTTCCTTTCTAGGACGTGAGGCCTGAGTCCCAGCAGTGAGGAAATAGTAAGGCTGATTATGCTATCAATTTCTAAATACTTCTTAATCGTAATAGATATGTATCAACATCCTGTTTTATCTTTCTTATTAAACTTTTACAATAATACTAAATGCTACCAGTGACTTAACTTGCGAGATAGTAGGTTGCTCTATACAAACTTTGAACTCCAGTTTCATTCTCAAATTTTTTCCTAAATTAAAACCGCCAATTTTGAAAAATCCTTTCTTTTTCTTTATACACATCAAAAAAAAAAACATCTGTGCAAAATTTCCGTGACTGATGAGACAGTAAATGAGTCTTTACCTGCCTTTTATAAACCTTTATAAATGTATACCTCTTCAACACTAAACCGAAATCCATACATTTTGGTGTAACACAATAACCATCTAACTGCAAGCCAATTTCGGAAATTATCCAAAACATTTAATTCAACATTAGCAATATCCCGTTCTGAATTCGCGTGACTAATAAATTGAGTTAAAGTGGTAACTATGGGATATTAGTATCTATTACAGAAATAGATAGCTTGCAATGCCTAGGTATGGCGACTTTGGCGTAAATCTTGATCAGAGACACGCACCTGTTAATCGCATGGTAATAGGAGGAACGTGGGTGTCGTTTGAAACTAAATAACCTTTCGTAGATGATGATAATTTAGTATTGTTAAATGAACAGCAATAAAAGCTGCTAGTATAATATTATCATCATCATCATATATTGTAACAATGATACTCATATAGTGTTAGTAACAATAAACAAACTTAAAACTATGTTAGTGATACAAATACATTCACACATTTTTTTTTTTTGGTGGGGGAATCATCCATTGACATTCCTCACTCTTGGGCAGAGCGTGAAATAGTGTCAGACTTTTACTGACTAAAAACCCACTTCTTTTCCCTTTTTGCCTTCGTTTCAGGGCCCCAGGGTTCTGTTTCGCATCACTCATAGCCCCAGTAGGTTCCGACCCTGCTGGGCCCCTACGGTTTTGCTGACATCGCCTTGAGGCGCGCGTGGAACACTAAGCGCCGTCGACAACTTGGGCTCGGTCCGGACGGTTACCTGACGGTCGGACGGCGAGCTACCCATTGCTCGCTGTCCGCAAGCCAGCGCCTACGGTGGCTGGAAATCGGAATCGGGATCCCAGTGGCTAGAGCGTGAGGGCCGTACTCTCGCGCGTGATGCTGCCTCCTTTGCTATCATTATTGTTTCGCAAAAGGAGGCGACCGCCTACCACTTCTCCTCGCTCCGGACCATGGCCTGTACCAAGGCCCGGCGTGAGAAATCACTGCCGCCGATCGTCCCCACGCGGACACAGCGGTGCTCTGCCCCGGTGGGTAGCACCTCAACCTTATGCTCCACCGTATCTTCCGGGCGGTCCACACAATGGTGGCACCCAGGCGTTTCTTCCGCTCGAATCCGGTGCAGGAGCCTCTCGAACTTACCATGTCAAAGTTATACGGAAGTTAAGGACGCCATGTTGTCTTTCCAGCCACTGCTCACTCAACAAAAATAATAATTTCTTCAGCATTCCAACTGAGGTACTAGAGCAACGACACACAACATAGCAGTCCAGCTTGTCAGCAATTATGCCCAGTATGCCTCTGGAACTGACTTTCACCCATATATCCTAAACCTCATTATTTTTCAAATGCTACTTAGATTCCGAAAAAAAATATCAAATTTTTAGATAGTTGGAAAGTAATAAAAACTTAACAGCTGTTGTAGAACGACTTACTAAAGAAACATAATGACAACATACATTAATTTAACATAAAAACATTGATGAATTTGAGTTCAGACATTAATGAGGCTTGAACTTTGACACAGAATGGCGATATTTCTTAACCAATTTCAATAAATATGTCCGTTCTTTCAATATACAGTTGACTTTTAAAGTGCATGCTGCATTAAAATAACAAACATAATCAATTAATAATTCCTTTTTAGTGTTCATTTTCATGTTTATTATGAAAACACAATACAAATAATTACTTTGAAATTTTGGCAGCTGCAATTCCGACAGGCATATTAAAAGTTTTTCTTTAATAAAAATGTGTAATTACGCTGTGTACATGAAATTCAATTAGCGATTGTATTTAAGCGTTTTGCAGCTGTGCTTTTAGCGTTTATCGATGTTCGAGTATTTGTTAATTAAAAGCTTCGTAATGTTCAACTTCCTATCGTTGTTGTATAAGCTGAGTGGTGAACTATCTCAGGTTAAGAGGATTACTGGAGTTAATTGCGAGTTTCATAAAAGTATATACATATATTCTTTTGCGCATTATAAAACCATTGTAGTGAACAGAATCAGAAATATGTTATTTTTTAGGATAAATTATAGATATTTAGTGTGTTTAAAGCACAATACAGTTAGTTTTACAAATTAGTACGATAAAAAAAGTCGCAAAGATGCCTCTTACAATTACTTTTATCAATTAAAAACTAGACTATTATACATGCAATCGTTCTGTTTGTTTGTCAGGTTATTCTACAAACAACGTTTTACCGTTATAGTGTTTTAAACTTATATTCAAATCTGTAGATTTTTAGTAAATCGCTAAAATGTTTCATAATTACAAGCATTATTTTCCGAATCGCTTTCTTTTGTATGCAGTCCGAGAATAACCACGCTAGGTACTGTAGTCCTCTTAAGTCATGGTCCAAAGATAATTCGTGATGATATATTTTAAAACACTGATTAAAAAAGAAGAACGAATGAACATCACAAGTATTTAAATAGTTTCCTATAATGAGTTTTGAATGCAATAAAATACTTATCGGATAGTAGGTAATGAGAAACCAATTACACTATCGCGCAAACGTCTTTTCACACTACCGTTTACGAGTGACGGAAACTGTCAAATAAACTGAGAAGCTGATATTACAATCACTACTAACACCTAGCTCTAATAAAATTGATACGAGTACTAAAACAAATAGATAACGTATATGAGAACAACGTCGACATTAATGTGCCGTGTCAGTTTATGAGGTGGATGCATTAATATATATTAATCATTTGGGAGCAGCTAATAAAGGTGAGCTGGAAACGTCTACAAAATATTTAGTTACAACTCGATTTACTTTGGTGTTTATTTAGAGTCGATGATTAGAAAGGTTTGGGAGAAAGAATCTGAGCAATGAGGCTGTAGTAGCATCTAGAAGAATTAAAAAGACTGAAACATAGAACGATGTCCAAAAAAATGTTAAATCTGATAACTTTTTATTTACACTGATTTAAAAAGAAACGACATTGTTACGTAATATAAAACAAAGTCGCATCTGTCTATTAATCCTCTAACTTCTGAACCATGCAAACGGTTTTTAAACGATTTTTTTTTTATTGATATAAACCAGTGCTTGACTGCGATCCCACCTGATGGTAAGCAGAGATGCAATCATTGATGGTGAGGTGCACTACTTAATTAAGAACCTATTCACTCTAGCCTTGAAGACACCTAAATTATAGCTGGACGGGAAGACTGCAGCAAAAATGTGTTAGTAGAAAGAGCAACAAGCAAGGAAAGTTTATGTATATCTATAAGTTGCACTTGGGTAAAGCACCAGCGAATCAATAGTGTATAATATGATAATTAATTTTGCTTGCTTATTTTTCATGTTGTTTCTTTCTCGAATTCGATACCGATGAAGTTGTTAAAATACACAAGAGCGTCGTGCAAAGCAATAAATAATGCGCGAGAATAACCTTTGAAAACGAAAAACGATAAAAAATAATTCTGATACAATATATAACCCTTTAGTACGCCTTCAGGCAGAAATTAAAGATGTCCATGATAACAGACGATGAATATGTATTCAGTATTTCGACTTACTGATTATAAAATCGCATTCTTTACCGACTTAATAAACAATTGGCATCGATAAAATACCCAAGTCGAATTAATGAGGAGGTTTTTTTTTTTTTTTTTTTTTTTTTTTTTTTTATTGGGTGGGAAAATCATCCTAATGACATCCCCGCTCTTGGGCGGAGCGGGAGATAGTGTCAGACTCTTACTGACTAAAAACCCACTCCTGTTCCTTCGTTGCCTTCGTCCCAGGGCCCCGGGTTCCGCTTTCACACTACCCGTGGCCCCAGTAGGCTTCGACCCTGCTGGGCCCCTACGATTTGCTGACATCTCCTTGAGGCGCGCGTGGAACAAAACGCGCCGTCGACGACTTGGGCTTGGTCCGGACGGTTACCGGACGGTCAGACGGCGAGCCACCCATTGCTCGCCGTCTGCAAGCCCGCGCCTACGGTGGCCGGAAATCGGGATCGGAATCCCGGCGGCGGTTGGAGCGTAAGGACCGTTGCCTCACGCGATCGGCCGCCTCCTTAGCTAGCATTACTGCTTCGCAGAAAGAGGCGACCGCCTGCCACTCCTCCTCGCTCCGGAGCATGGCCTGAACCAAGGCCCGGCGCGAGAGATCACCGCCGCCGATTGCCCTCACGAGGTCACGGCGTTGCTCTGCCCAAGCGGGGCACACCTCCACCGTGTGCTCCACCGTGTCCTCCGGGTGGGCCACACAGTGGCGACACCCGGGCGTCGTTTCCGCACGAATCCGGTGCAGGAACCTCCCGAACTTACCGTGTCCGGTGAGGACCTGCGTCATGCGGAATGTGAGGACGCCGTGAGGTCTTTCCAACCACGCCTCAAAGAGGGGACTTACCGCCATAATTGTGGCGTGCCCATTAATGAGGAGGTCAGAATTCATCACATAAAAAAGGGATTTTTTTTTTTTTTATGAAGTATAAAATTGTTGTGTAGATTGAATTATGTACTTAGAATTTACTAATTTGCTATTTGCTACTTACTTACTTACTTATTTGAAATACATGCAATGTAAATATTTTTAAATATTTTGTGAAAGTGAAACCCTGGCCATGGGACGAAGGCAGGGAAGAAACAGGAGTGGGTTTTTAGTCAGTAAAAATCTGACACTATCTCTCGCTTCGCGATAAATCCCGCTCTTAAAGCGGGATTTATCAGTACCTAGATGATTTTTTCGCCTAAAAAAAAACCATTTACATTTTTTTTTTCAAATCAGATTTATGATTTAATTATAAAAAGAGAAATATATTTTCCTTCGTTGCCAGAATTATATTTTACATTTTATTTTCTTCATATTTTTCAAATAATGTTAAAGTACAACCTTATATTGTTCTTTGACTAAAGAATAATCAGCAAAACAATGCTCATATTCATAAAATGAAACCTTAGTAAGGACGTCATGAAAATTAAGTGCTGGATACAAGATCCAACACTGGTGATATAAAAAATTAATAAAACTCTGCATACATGATAAAGACAACTGCGATCCTCACATAAATAAGTGTCGGTCTCATCTTACAACGACTTGGCGACGTGTAAAATATTGTTATCGATAATAAAACTACAATAATTCAAAGAGCAGAACGACTTTATACTGAATCTTGTCACGTATTGAGAAATTTGAGAACAACATGTAAAATAATCTCGGACGATATAAAATAAGATCGCTTTTATGAATAAATTATAGCAATGTAAAGTATGATAAACGATGGTAAGGATCGTAATGAAACGGCATGAGGTATACAACCTACCAAGTAAATTAGAAACGATGAATTTGAATCTTAACTTGCTTTTAATAAAGTTGCTAATGAACAACGCTCTATGAATGATGATGGAACTTGCGTGGATGGATATACGCCTCACATCAAGCGCAGCGGGTGGTTCCGACAAGTAAACTAGTATCTCGCAGTGAGGGTAACGTAATAATCTTAGTATTAACGACCAAGATAACAAGGCACTTATTAGCTACGGAGCTTGAAACAATACGTTTGCAGATAGAGGTCAAGATTAAATAGCCGTTGTCATTAATACCTATGTTCATTGAACACTCACGATTCAAATGATTATGTTGTTACGAATAATTAAAGTTCTGACGTTTTAAGATCAGGTCATTGGGTTGGTGAAGAACAATTTACTAGCGAAGTGCTAGTTATTATTAAATTGAGTTATGAATTTTAATAAAGTCATTATCATGGTCTTGAAGTATACTATCTTTTGTTTTTACTGTAACATGTTCTTGTAGTAAGTCATTATTATTTCTGTTGAGTTTATAGCTCTACTTAATTTTTATGATGCTTCATTTTACGTGTGTCTTAAAATATCTAGAGAACTTGATTATAATGATGGTGTTGGTACAAGAATATACTTGAAAATGTAAATGAAACGGATATCATCTTAAAGATTAAGGTACAAAAAATATGATATGAAACCCGAGCTTGTCTTGGTGTGTCATTAAATTGCCTTAACTAACATGACAGAACAAGCTGACATTTTAATAATATTGATTGTATTAATTATGATAAAAAATATAATCTAAATAACAGGAACATAGATGTCAATGGGTGGGTAACTAATAAGTTTGTTTTTGATTGGCATATTGGTATTGCATGCCTAAAGTTTGATAAAAAAAAAAAAAACTCTAGATTATTAGACAACATATTTTTCTAAAAATAGTCTATTTACAGAATCATAGTTGTCATCATCTTCCTGCCCTTGTCCCATCTTATTTGGGGTCGGCGCAACACGTTTTTTTCTTCCATTCTATCCTGTCAAAAGTCATACTATCACTAACTTCCTTTTCTTTCATATCACTGCTCACACAATCCATCCATCGACAGAATCATAGTTGTAATAAATTAAAAATATGTTCATACTTTTTACACATGATACATATTTAGATTTGTGGCTTGAAGCCAAAGCACCACTACCAACTTCATCAGCGAAAAAATCACGATGGTTAAAACCAATCCTTTACCATCATACAACTTAACTAGATGAAATATTAAAAAAAATAAAATCATGAGATATGATTTCAATTGAAAAACACGTAGAATTCTCGTCTCACAAAGCATGCAGGTATTATTATGAACATAATGCCCGGAGGTTGGAGACAGGTGACAAAAACTGTTATGAATGCCGGACTGAACTTGGTTTTTGCGTCGAACCCGTCCTGAATGCACGGCCCACACTTAAGAATGCAGTAGCATGGAGCCGATGGGATGTAAGACGAGCGGCCGAGATTTGGCCAGAGAAACAGCGGTTCTATCTTACGCAAAAATGATTGTTTTGAGCGCTGTCAAAGTCTAGGGATCCCTATAATATAGCTGCTGGCTACAAATTTTACACACTATAGTTTATTGGGCACGCCACAATTATGGAGGAAGTCCCCTCTTTGAGGCGTGGTTGGAAAAACCTCACGGCGTCCTCACCTTCCGCATAACGCAGGTTCTCACCGAACACGGTAAGTTCAGGAAGTTCCTGCACCAGATTCGTGCTAAAAAGACGCCCGGAGGTCGCCACTGTGTGGACCGCTCGGAGGACACGGTGCAGCATACGGTGAAGCACACGGTGGAGGTGTGCCCTGCTTGGGCAAAGCAACGCCACATCGGCGATCTCTCGTGCTGGGCCTTGGTATAGACCATTGTCTAGAGCGAGGAGGAGTGGCAGGCGGTCGCCTTCTTCTGCGAATCAGTAATGTTAGCAAAGGATTCGGCCGATCGCGTGAGGCAAAAGTCCTCACGCCCCAAACGCCGCTGGGATTCCAATCCCGATTTCCGGCCAGCGTAGGCGCGGGCTTGCAGACGACGAACAATGGGTAGCTCGCCGTCCGACCATCCGGACCGAGCCCAAATCGTCGACGGCACGTACTATTCCAGGCGTGTCTCAAGGACATGTCAGTAACTGTAGGGTCCAGCAGGGTCGAAGCCTACTGGGGCCACGGGTAGTTTGAAAGTGATCTTTATTTTAATCACAATTAAAGCCTATATCAGTAAAACTAGTTATTCTTTTATATAGTTATTCTTTAATATAGTTATTCTTTAATATACACAAACTATTTCCTCTTTCTCTTTAAAATTATCTTCTCATATTTTATCTCCTCATTCTCAAAGCTTCCATCTTCATGGCTCCACATTCGGTGTAACGTTACATAACTGCGCAGTTACACTCACAACACTGTCGCCGCTACTGCTATCAGCTTTGAGAACTGTATTTCTTTTTTTAATTTGACAAAATCAATAACTTGACATATTTCATTGATATCTGTCTTATGTAACTATTAAGATGATGGGAATATTTGCAATGTCTTTACATTACTTATTTCATCAAATCATACGGTCTTTGATGAAGGATTGTAAAAATCAGAAGCCAAATAGACATTTAATGAAGAAAATGATGACTGTCAAACTTGATATAGTCATCAACTTCAACCCTAAACGCAATACTACCAAAAAAACTGCAAGTAATCATACGATATTGAACAACAATATTATTTCCTGCCTTAATCGTTTATGAATTAAGAAAGAACATTAATCTTGTAAGCAAACATCCAATAAGATTATTATCTCAAATCATCGGGTCGGTATCTCCGTATGAGATCTGATTGTACACACAATATGCTTAATTGCATCGTACGGTGTAAGCCTGATGGTAATCGGACGTTCATTTTTAAATAATACTCTTTTTGTGTACGTATGAGAGGGCTTATAAATGTACTGAGATATTGATATATATTATATATATCGATGACGTTTAGACCTATGTCTAAATTTGTGTGTATGCTTAGTGATTACGGGAATGTAGAAAACCAGACAAGTGCGAGCTTGACTCGCCCACGAAGGGTTCCGTAACGTCCGTAGCAAAAGACGACAAAAAAATCACGTTTGTTATATGGACAGTCACTGAAATATTGATTTTATTCTGTTTTAGTATTTGTTGTTATAGCGGCAACGGAAATATATCATATGCGAAAATGTTTAACTATCTTACTATTACGGTTAATGAGATATAGCCTGGTGACAAATAGTCGGACAACGAACTGTCAGCAACATGGTCCCGTATTGACGCTTTGGGTACGGAACCATAAAATTAGACTAAAATAGCACGCTAAGTTTGTAAAAATAAGTAGCCTAAGTACGTGATACACCACGTCTATTTTCTCTGAAGGGACACGCAAAGTTGTACGTATCGATGACATTGGATGATTGTTTTAAAATGGCCTAATACCTACTTATTGTTATAACATAATATCTATATAAAATGTTGTCTTTCAATCAATCTTACAATAATAAAATATCAACTACTACCATACACAAATTAATGACGACAAACACGACGCTACCTTTGATATGGTAAATCTTTTAACAACCCAAAAAATGACAAGCCCTAACGATTTTACTGACATAAAAACAAAATTTAAGTCTTATTTTTAGGAAGTCGCAATTAGCTCATCAGTGCATTCAAAATAAACCAACCCTTTGAAGTTAACTGTTTACTATCCCATCAAAAAGCACCCTTCGTTTACGACTAACAGTCAAAATAAATTCTCACATATCACCGAAAACATTTTCGAAATCATCCACATTTGTTCCCAATTATATCGTTGATGTACACACTGTGAATCGTACGGATGTCTGTCTGCCTGTAATTAATATCTCCTGAACGCTCTTTCAACACATGTGGGTTTATGGATTTATTGCATAACTTAGTTTTTTTGCTACCTAGCTCCTTGTCTCCGATGATGCATGAGGTTCATATCCTTTGGAAGTTTTGCTGAACTGTGTTTCATTTTTTTTTACTATAGTGTTGACAAGTCATTTTGACATGGTTGTTTTGGTGTCAGTAATACAAACTAATCGACAAGATTGAAGTAAGTTTAAAATACCATCTCAACTTTCCAAAGGAGCAATTTTTTTTTAAGCTGCATTGTAATATATATATAAGTTCTTTATAGTAGAGAATAATACAGAAAATATGTTACAAAATTACGAAACCTATCAAATCTGGAGATAATTAAAAAAAAAGTGTACGCAATAAAGATAGAGCCGGCAAAAAAAGGTAGGAAGAACAGACACTAGTAGATAGTCTTGAAGGGGACTATCCACATAGTGTCTGTTCTTGTCCAAACAGCAATGGATCAGAATGAAGATACAAGTAAGTAAAACGGCTAAGTGCTTATCAAGTGGTCCTCGAGGAGACTGTCGGCAACCATGGTGTTTTATGTTAATTATGTCACAGACTTTATCAGTAATTTTATGGGGATTGATAAGAGACAAACCAAACCCTCTTAAAAACTGCTCTAATAGAGATGCTAGTGAAGGAACATAAACTGGCTGTCTAGAAAAGGAATAAAATTGGAGCAATTAAAAATTAACGATGATTTAACTTAAACTTTAGTACTTTAGAATAATAAGGTTAGTAATACGTCAGTAACTATAAGGTATAAAAAGTTAACATTGTACCTTAATTTTTGATAAAAGGTATAACAAGGTAGCACTACAGAAACGAACGCATGCAAAATTTTAAACATACGAATATATTTCTCATAAACGGCCTCAACCCTATACAGAAATTCAACCCTAATGTCCATTTTTAATTACAAAAAGGCCCGCATATAATATCCCCATACAAACACAGACAGAAAACAAACAGACCTTTTTTAGGCCGGCGACACAGCCAGCGTTATCATCGTGGCGTTAGGCCGCCGACACACTCGGCCAGATAATGGCCAACCCGGTCAATATTTGAAAACCCATCAGTGACAACGACGAAATGACTTCTTCACTTTACTAAGACAATTTTAAAGCAAATCAAAATGACAGCAAAAATGAACTCTATAACTTTGTTAATAGAGTCGATACTGTTAATGATGATTGTCATATATGTGTGTGAGTTTGACTACTTGATCCATTAGGCATCGCTTTGAGTATTAAAAATAAAAAGATGACGAAGAAAATGTCTTTGGTAATGATTTCGTTCGAGTCGATATAATAAGTATTTTAATGTAAGTAGCTTAAGTAGATGCTCAAAACGAATTTAATATAAGAGTACTTCTCAAAGTAAATGGCCATCGGAATAATGGTGAATTAACTTTTGACCTCAATAAAAAAGTAGTTAAAAGAATAGTCAATAACTTTGTTAAGCTTTGATGAGGAAAGTCTCAAACTCAATAGAAAAGTTGTAAAAAAAGAAGATACATGTTACGTAACTCGAAATTGTCAACGTAAGATTCCCATTTTGTTTACAACTGAGTATAAACTGAAGTTATAATCGATTTTGTAACGAACCAGCACATACTATTTATGTGATTCCTGTATAATCTGATGCTAATAACGACAATTCTCGAGAAACTCAAAATCTATCAACACTTACAAAATTTGGAAGACTACAAACCGCCAAACCCAGACTTGCACGTCCCAAATGCTAAAAGCATAATAAATTTAAAAACAAAACAGAGGGAGTAAATAAAGATTAAAGTATTTAATCAGTTTGTTCTCGTTGTTTTAAAAGTTTCGACATGACTTATATCTTGTGAACTTTTGGTTAAATTAACGTTTGGAGAAATAAAGCGAATTTAAGAAAGGAAAACAAATTAATGTCAGGAAACTTTGATCACAAATAAAAAACTAACATATTATTTTCTAGTCTGATTTTTTATACAAAAGAAATAGAACTCGACGGTTAGTGACCAATTACAGTGAAATAGAAATATTTAACGAAAGGTTAAACGATAAAATGGATTTTTTGTATAAAAAACAACGAACGCTAATTATTTGAATCTGAATTTAATATTCACTTGGATAACCCAAATAATAAAAAAACCGTTACTGAAATATAACAATTTGAACGAAAACTAGACAATTTTTAACACAAAGACATACTTACAAAATTCCATACACGACAACCCACTAGACTTACCTGTAAAGACAAAGTTAAAAATGACATTTAAAAACAATTATATAAAAGCACCGACTCCTATCGGTACATTAAAAATTGACAGTGCATTAGTATTTATAGGATTTTAAGCGTAGGTGTGGGATCAAAGAGAACATTATGCGTTTCTTATACGAAGATAGTGGCGTTATAGACGCCTATTCCATACGGTAAAGATTACAATTTTATTTACTACTCAAAAACGTTTGATAATCTATGTCTTAATTAACTAAGCGAGAGAGAACCCCGTACCATGACAGACATACGTTCCACCTTTTGGTGTAACGGCAAGAACCCAACATTAGAATATACACTTAAGTCAGACATAAACTGAGTTGAATTTAGAGTGCAGAAGCTAACGATGATAAATTGTGATCGCCTATCGTTTAAAGTTCATTAGTAGCGGCCCCTTTACATATGTTGCGCTGGCAACCAATATCCATTTGCTTCGGGCTGATTTGATTAGAGCTTATTTTTATAAATAACACCACAACATGCTTTATTGTGATGCATGTTTAAATTAAAATTCTTTCATAAAGCCTCCTTCGTCGTAAAATCACCATTAAAACTGTAAAAGAAAAAGATAAATTTTATTTTAATAAGATCCTTTATCCAGATGATCGGGTCCATAAATCTGATCGAGATCCGTCCAATTCAAAATTTAATACGGTAACATAAAACAAACAGATTGACAAAGTACTATACTTGTAATCCTTGAGGAAATTTATTAAGAGGAATCCGTATCAATCACAAAACGTAATCCTGTTCGGTCGTAAACAATCTTTGTGAGCTCAGGTCTTAATGAAGGCGGAGTGAGGATATGATTGGTTTGAAAATTTATTGGTATCAAAGCAAAAAATTAATGCAAGCATGTAAGGCAGATCCTTGAGTTTTAACACATTTTTTATGATAGTCAGCTACAACGGCATGATATCGCAAGCACAACAACCAAGCTTTGGGTTCTGAGTTCTGAGAGCTGTGGGGTCTTCACTGGTTTTTTTTTTTTAATAGATATAAACCAGTGCTTGACTGCGATCCTACCTGATGGTAAGCAGAGATGCAATCATTGATGGTGAGACGCACTAGTTCTTTAAGAGCCTATTCACTCTAGCCTTGAAGACACCTAAATTATAGTTGGACGGGAAGACTGCAGCAGGCAAATTATTCCACGAAAGGTTGTTGTTGGTTGCACGAAAGTGTAATTGGGTTTTTTTTATTAGGAATTTAATAAAAAAGAATTTTATAATAGCTTGGAAGAGCTTTGGAAGTTGAGCTTTTCAGAGAGTAAAGGAACAGAGAGTACACCTGCATATACTCTGAGTACTTGGTTGATCTCAATTGAAATTATAAGCCATTATAATCTTTTACACATCGATGGCTATTTCCGATGTACTCGGTTAGGAGCATAAAGTCAAAGTCAAAGTCAAAGCATTATATTTCAAATAAAACATTTACAGGCACTTTTGAAATGTCAAGAAGTCAGTCAGTCAGAAAAAAATGATGCTAATTGCACATTCCTAAGCTTAGATCTCTATGGAGAAGAATGTGCAAGAAACTCCATGGACACTCTTTTCAATCATGTTTTATAATTACAAAAATATATCTGTTACATATTTCGTGTCGCTATCATGTGAGAACAATGTAAATAAATTAAAAATAAAAACTAAATATAGATATTTTAAGAAGAATATCAACTAGGTGAAAAAATCGTCTTTGGTAAGAAAAATACATCGAAACTATTGCTACCCGCTGCCACTGAAGCCACATCCTGTCACAAAAACACTTTACGACCCGTCAGCGTCACCTCGTTTATTACTGAAACCGTCACAGTATAAGAAGTATTTAGGATATAGGACCAGCATAATAGTGACCAGTTTGTACAGTCGTTTCGTTAAGTGATAGGTTTTAGGATCGATCGAAGGAGTCACCGTCAGCCTAGAACGGGCAACTAAAAGCCATCTTCTCTCGCTCCATTCAGAGCAAGAGCAGTTATTTAATTACATTGGAGTAGTCAATCATGACTAAGTACTCCAAAAAAAATGACAGGCCAAATACAGTACTGGAATCAGGAATAAATGGTATTACATTTTAAGGTGACATTAGTGAGTGTGACAATTTTTAAAAAAAGTAGGATACCATCTACTGATCCCTTCAGCTAGGCTGGGCGAGAGGGTGTATCAGACCTTTTCAGACTAAAATCACTTCATTGATCTTTAGTTGCCCTTTGGATTTCCTTTATAAAAATGGCCGTGGCCCAGGCAGGCATCGGCTGAGCTCCTACGGTTTTTCTGATATCTCTTTGAAGCAAGCTTGGTGGTGGCACTGTAGTAATAATAGTATATCTACGAACATAACCCAAACAATAAGGTTATATAGCAATAAGGTTTAAATTGCAATAAAACATTCCGAGTATAAGAAGATATATAATAAAAACATATTTGCCTAGCCTTTTCCCAGCTATGTTGTCATCGGCTTCCAGTCTATCCGGATGCAATTGTGTACCATTTTACATAGAAGCAATATCTATCAAAATCTCAACAACGCAGTTTAGGTAACACGATAGTCTTAGCAGGACTTGTATTAATTTTTTTGGATTCTAACTATAAATAATACCAACTACGGATACTAAAGTTCTTTGGGCACATTTCTGGAAACGAGGACTTGATGGAAAGACAACTGGCTTACGGCCGCGTTGGAGGAAAGAGAGCTCGTGGTCCATCCCCGACTCATTGGATCGACACATCATCAAGGCTACGCAGTCGATCGCAGTACAGTGTGGGTGACGATAATAACCGCATTAATGGCGGAAAGCGACCACCACTCTGACAAGAGTGCCCGATTTAGAAAAAGAACTATAATTAACGGCAATCAAATTCCTATAAATAAGATACTAAAAAGAACTGTTATTTCTAACATCATAGATTAGCTCATGTTAGTAGTAAAAATATAAGCCAATCAGTATAATGACAGCAGAGCTGACTGTTCAGGGTATGCCGCCGCGGTTGTAAATTTAAGTATCGCTACCGATGAAGGCTATGTTAAAGCGCTAGGGAAGACTTAACGACTTACAAATTGGATTTGCAGTTTACTGCTGAACTAGAATTTGTCCCATTTCAATTAGTACTACGACATGCGTAGTCTTGTCTTCCATATACATTCGATTACAGGTACTGTTGTTCGGTTAAAGGACATGTCGTTAGGAGAGTTTGGCGTATGAATGTGTATGGTTTCTGAAAAAGGAGAATTACTTCCTTGTTTCATCCATAATTCAAAGAACGGTAGAACAGTGGTAACGGACCCAACTTAGATCAAAATTCACGCAGGTGTATTACTTTGTGAAATTAAATACATCACCATTGCTCTCAAAGTGGTAAAGGAATCATAGTGAGGAACACAACATGTCCTAGAACCAAAAATTCGCAGTCATGTAAGTTTCACCAACCTACACGAGGCCCACGTGGTGGTTAATGGCCCCCTCCCTGTCTTAGAGAGGAGGCCTGAGTCTCAACTATGGGAACATTGTAAGGCTAATTATGCTTCTGTTTTTTCTTTTAGGATGGATAAAAGATAATAATAATGTTGACTATATGACAACGTAAAGATATGCATAAAAGAAGGTATGCTCTGATGTCAATAATACAGGGTGTCTTTGACATCGACGCACAAATGAATACCATGGATTCAGTACATGATTCTGTACCCCCCAGTGATGGCATTTTTCGTCAGTTTTTTCCTAATTTAAAAGATTTTTTTTATGTTTAAAAAAAAATTAACTGTATAAAATCGTTATTCGATAATAGTGTGTTATGTGGCAAATCCAGAAAACGTTGTTCTGCCGTATAAATTATCAAGCAAAAATGAGGAGTAGAAGTAGGGAAGTAAAAAATAGCCCACGGACTATCCCTACAAGATACATACAAAAAAAAAAACATAAAAATCGGTCAAGTCTTTTGGAGGAGTTCGATACCAAATATAATTAGAATTTATGCAGTCCTAAAGCATGTGTAATTTCATCATTGTCCTGAATACTCATTAAAGCCTTAAAGCGTTAATCTCACGGATATCAACATTCACTTTGTACAAATATTTCTCAATACACTCGTACCTACATTACTTGTAGGAGTGTATGCGCAAGCGCATAAGTGTTCGTTAGCTTTTGACAACCAAGTTCGAGTTGTTGACGTTGATGCATGGTATTAACGGTATAGTGCGATTTTGTTTGTATTCATAGATTGCATCTATTATAGTATTAAAGCTTATTTTGTTAGAAAGAAAGAAAAAAGTTTATTTGTGAGTAAAAAATAGAAAAAATTAATATTAACTAAAAATCCAAAAAAAAGTTTTTTTTTTTTTTAAATTTCATTTTTATTATTTGATTTTACCCCTTTACGCGCGAGGAGTTAATTGAAAAAATAAACAAAAATTCTGGCGGGAAATTGACGAAATGTGATGGGGAAGTCGACTACAAATAACGGAAGAAGTCTAGGCAAAAAAAGAGAGAGAAGGCTAGAACTTAATACTATAGGTAGTTTAAATGAAAATGTATAGATACTCGTATGTAGGTATTTGGAAAACCTAATGGACAAGTACGAATTAACTAATAGTGTCAAAATTGAAAAAAAACCTCGACCACTCCTAAGTGAAGTCACGTATATATAAATCAAAGGACATTCATGAAGAAATCCAGAATATTATTATAAATAGCAAGGGTGGCCCACAAACGGATTGAATCTATGAATAATATTTCATGTCAAAGAGATGAATGCTTCAAGTACGGAATTGAAATACATTAACACTTGTGAATTATTTAAAGTCGGCTTTAGTGAAAATCAAATGTAATATTGAAGTGAAAATGTAAAGATGGAAATTCATGAATTATAATTTCGATCCATTTGGGCAGGGCTTTATCTAGAAAATGGGTATTATAATATAATAATAGTAGATTGGTACTCTACTTTAAGTAATAACTAAATTATTTACCGAATTTATTATAACATTAAAACAAGTAACTAAGTACAAAATCATAGTAACAAAAACCATCGTTCGTTTGTAATTTAATTTAATGTAACTGTCTTATTTGATTTATTCAAATGTAATTGTGTGATTTTATTTTATTTAATATTATTGTTTGATTCAATTTAATGTAATTAATTGATTTTATTGTATTGTATCCAATGTTATTATTTGATTTTATTTGGTGTCATTGTTTGAATCTTTGCTCTTGTAATAAATAACTCTATTGTATCCAATATTTATTATATATTATATACGCAATATGTATTGCAATTGCAAATTTTGTATTACTCTATTATAAATGCAATACGGATTAGAAAGATATATTCACAAGTCGTACCATACTAAGCAAAAAGAATATACCGCCTACCAAGACCTAATATTAACGGCACGGTTGCGCAGCGTGTAGTGGTTTCGATTCTCGTTCGGTAGATGACCTACAGATAGTCGTTGGTTCCTTTACTTTATTTAGATGATTTCTACCAACATAAAAAAATACAGGAGTAATTCCTAGCGTACGGCATCATCATCATCATCATTTCAGCCGATAGTCGTCCACTGCTGGACATAGACCTCCCCGAAAAATCGCCACAAAGAACGGTCCTGTGCGTCTCGCATCCATCGGATTCCCGCAACCTTCACCAGGTCATCGGTCCATCTTGTAGAGGGCCTTCCAACACAACGTCTTCCGGTACGCGGTCGTCACTCCAGAACCTTTCAGCCCCAACGGCCATCTGTTCTACGAGCAATGTGCCCTGCCCATTGCCACTTAAGTTTGGCGATTCTTCGTGCTATGTCGGCAACCTTGGTTCTCCTGCGGATATCCTCATTCTTGATTTGATGACGCAAGGAAACTCCGACCCTTTGCCATTACCCTTTGCTTTGGCATTTGTCATAGCCATTGCCCTTTGGGTGACTGGGAGCCTTCTGATGAGGCCCATTGTGAGCGACCACGTTTCGGAGCGTGCGGCAAAGTTTTAAAAATAAAGAAAACCGTTAGTCTATCTAGAATCTATTAAACGGATATCAAAGCATATACATCATTCAAACGTCTAACCAAAAATACCGGTGAACTAAACCTGTAGTAGTTTTTAAAAATAGATCCACGAACTTTATAGATAAGAAATGACATCTGACTCACGACTGTTTAGGAATCCGAGGCTCTGACGGTGACATGACAAGGTCAGTTTAGAGTCTTCATTTGATGGGTCAAGTTGTAATAGTGAGTACTATATTTTATGTCTATTTTATGACTATCAAGATCTATCGAGGAGCAACGATAAAGATCTACATATCATACATATATTTGTAAGTGAATACTAAATAGAGAGCAGTGGTGGCCGAGTGGTAACGACCCCGACTTACGAGTTGTAAGTCGCGGGTTCAAACCCAGCCAGGCGCATTACTTTGTGTAATTTATTTCATCACCACTGCTCTCAAAACGGTGAAGGAAAACATCGTGAGGAAACCGGCATGTCCTAGAACCAAAAATTTGAAGACATGTGACATCCACCAACCCGCACTGGGCCCGCGTGGTGGATTACGGCCCGTTCCCTCTCCTAGAGAGGAGGCCTGAGTCCCAACAGTGGGAACATTATAAGGCCGACTATGCTATGCGAATACTAAATATGTTTAGTATTCATTTACAAATATGTATTGATTGGCCTGTTGGTATAGTGGTTAGTTACCCTAACTGCTATGCCAGAGGTCGTGGATTTGATTCCCACCCAGGGCAAATGCCGTGTTGAGCACGATCATTTTTGTTCTGTGTCTGGGTGTAATTCCCTCTCCTTGAGAGGAGGCCTGAGTCCCAACAGTATAAGGCCGACTATGCTATGCTATGCTGGGTGTAATTTATCTATAATATGTATGTATTTAGAAATATATATATGTATGTTTATCAGTTGTCTAGTACTCATAACAGAAGCTCTACTTAGCTTGGGACTAGACGGCGTTGTGTGATAGTTGTGGAATTATCAAAGGCTTTGTTCAAATAGTTGATATGCCTCAATAATCGCTTCGTTATTTCATATAAACCAAAAAAAAAAAAATAGGCACGTACTAAGAACACTTTATGACGCTTTTTTTGAAAAAAATCTCCATATTGATATAGTGCCACTTCTATTTTAAAGGTGCGCATATAAAAGTTACAAAGTGTTAAAAATATTATCCAGGTTCTAACACTTACACTTAAAAGTTATAATGATGAATATTGAAAAACTGTCAATTCTTTTATATCATAAACACTAACTTACAAAGTATCAAAATGTAGCCTTACTCGAAACCCTAAACGTAAGGTTAGTTTTGTTACAACAAACTGCAAGAAACAACAAAGAAAATGTTACTTTGTAAGTTAATGTATCTTACTTTGATACCGAGTACGGTGAAAGAGCTAATTACTAGCACTCAGAAACCTGTTGATTAAAGTGTTGAATCTTACTTATTTTATATAGCTCTGAGAATTCTGAAGTATGTGTTCTCTTTCAGGTCAGTAAGCAATAATTTGTGTTAGTTTATAATTAGGTTATCCGTGATTTTAAATTTTCTATCGTAAACTCTTTTTAGGGTTCCGTACCTCAAAAGGAAAAAAACGGAACCCTTATGGGATCACTTTGTTGTCCGTCCGTCTGTCTGTCTGTCTGTCTGTCAAGACCTTTTCGATCCTCGATTTCAATCGAGTTGAAATTAAAACTATATATCCCAGAATCCTGAAATTTGGCGTAAAGCAAGGTCTTATAGCACAGATATGGGAATAAATCTAAAAACTGTAAATTAGTTGTTACGTCAAAACAAAAAAAAATCGATTCGGAAAAACCGAGACTCCATTCGGGAATTGAATTGTACTTATGTAAGTTTGTACGGAACCCTCAGGGCGCGAGTCCGACTCGCACTTGCCCATTTTTTTTTATTTGAACCCTTTTTCGAAAATGTTCGTAAGTATTTAAGACCCAAGTTTTATTAAAATCGCTTCATTCATTTCCAAAAATAGTCCATATTTTTAACAGTTCATATGAAATACCTGGAACAGGAGTGGGTTTTTAGTCAGTAAAAGTCTGACGCTATCTCCCACTCTGCCCAAGAGCGGGATTTGTCATAAGATGATTTTCCCACCTAATAAAAAAAAAAACCATGATGAGTTCTTAAAAGGAAAAAAAAACGCTCTTAGAAACATTTTTCATTTTACAGTCAGTTGCCATAATTTAAGCAGATGAGCTGTATGAAACATCGTAACCCTTATAGATAAAAATAATATCAAAGAAAATTCTACAATAAACAAAACCTACACTGAAAAGGTCAATTACACAGTACATAATAATTTGAATTTTAAGACCTTCGCTGGAACCTTCGTCAAATAAATCTCAATTGAACAGAATTTAATGAAATATTCAAATATTATTCATGATCCAATAAAAGGCAGCTTTTGTCCTATTTTTATGGAAATATCTAATTAAAAAGTCAGTTAAAGGTTATAGAGAAAACACATAGTTTAAAATAGTCTATGATTTGACAGGTTTTCTAAAAAAAAATAGTTTGTTTATTGATTCGTCACTTGCCCCACCGACTAGTGATACTTTTTCGTAAATTAATCGTTAATTTATGTTATACTGAGTGAAAATCTTACCAAAAATATTACAAAAAATATGTATGTTGCTTTGATGATAACTATTCCTTGATAATATCTGTGAATATTTGCAACACCAAAGACGTATCAGATTGCCGCATTTCTGGATATTTGCCACTCTTTCATTTGATTACACTCTTCACATCAAAAAACAAAAAGCCTTTTGATGATAACAAAAAGTAGGTAATATATTTACACTTTACTTTAATTTTAAATCATCATCATCTTCCTGCCCTTGTCCCATCTTATTTGGGGTCGGCGCAACACGTTTTTTTCTTCCATTCTATCCTGTCAAAAGTCATACTATCACTAACTTCATTTTCTTTCATATCACTGTTCACACAATCCATCCATCTTTTCTTTGGCCTCCCTCTCCCTCTCCACCCATCCACATGTAAACTCATAATTTACTTTAATTTTAAATGATGAAATAGAAATTGATGCAATGTATTTTCGTAATGTCATTAACGTTTAACAAAATAACGTTTGCAAGGAATAAAACGAAATAGACCTTGTTTTTCTTAAACCATAATTACATATTTACTTAATGAAAATTTTAGTCTACAATATAGTTAACTGTTATAATTCAGTTTTCATTTACACTTATATTAGAAAGAGGTAAAGTTTGTAGGAGGCAAACCCTAGATGTATTGGTCCGATTGCTGAAATATTTTCACCCGTAGAAAGCTGCCTTAATCTTGAGTGACATAGGCTATATTTTATGTACACGAGCGAAGCTGCAGGAAAATGCTAGATTAAACATTTGACATCTTTATTCTTTTTAATATCGATGACCGGTCCTGTGCGTCTCGCATCCATCGAATACCCGCGACCCTCACCAGGTCATCGGTCCACCGGTCATTGTGGTGGCATTTGGGGGAGGCCTATGTCCAACAGTGGACGTCTTTCGGCTGAAATGATGATGATGATGATGATGATGAATATCGATGCATATTATTTCATATTGTAACGTTATGAGCGTAAGTTTGGCAGCAGGCAGAAAAATGTACTATTAATATTTCAGTATTGGTAATGTTGATAATCCGTAACAATAAATAAAAGAATAAATGGTCAAAATCCTTCACAAAGAACTCTACTACAACTTGTACAAAATCCTAGTTAAGTAACAGGTACTAAAACATTTTCTTTAGATGTAGGCTGCCGTAAATCTCTGACAGGTTGCCCTTATTCTAAGAACGCTTTACTAACGTGTAAAGGGTATTACATTATACGATAC
The DNA here is from genome assembly GCA_949316375.1 of Mythimna vitellina. Classification (NCBI taxonomy): domain Eukaryota; kingdom Metazoa; phylum Arthropoda; class Insecta; order Lepidoptera; family Noctuidae; genus Mythimna; species Mythimna vitellina. The sequence continues at coordinate 4,533,930 of OX438703.1, read as the reverse complement.
GGTAAGATAAGTCGTTGATACTTTTAACGTACCTTTATATCTAGATTAACATCGACCTAGTGGGGAAAATACAGCTGCTGATCTCAGAATACCACACTGGTTTTGGATGTTGAATAAAGATAACATTAATAAGATTTTAATGAAAGACCGCAACGTAATTAAAACGGATCAAACTAAAAACACATTCTGAGTGAGTGTGTTTTTAGTTTGACTCACGCATACATCCAATCACACTCAAACAAACACATCATAGAATCTTCACATAAATTACATAACAATCAACACACCCTCCTATGCATCACACACGCACATTTCGGTCAACACAAAAAAGAGGAATTAATAATTGTCAGAAAATATTGTAATAATTTATTTGTTGGCAAAGCTTGAAATTCAATCTGTTGGCACATATTAATGTATAACATTAAGGAAAATGGCACTGATAACCGTAATGCAGGCATTGCCTAGCTTGGTTACAGAAGCTACATCCAACACCATAAAATTATCTTGCATAACTGTACCTGTTATCCAAGTACTAAACTTTTTTGAAATAAATTATTATTATTAATTGAATAACTCTGAGGACATGACTAAATAAAAGAGAAAGTAAATACACAACGCAATCTGTAATTATTATCAAGAAGCAATACTATCAAAAACCCAAACATACCATAACATACACATACCAAAAATGTTTGTCACATCTATCAATTTCCGCAAAAGAAGAAATCGAGACACTTGATCGATCGTCAGATAGGCCATTAGAAAAATTGCTCGTTCCATTTCTGACGGGCGTTAAAAAGGAAAAAAAAAAACGATACGGAGGAGCAACAAAATGAAGAAATTAACTGGGAATCGGTGAAACAGACTTGAGATAACTTAATCGTGGGCTTGGAACCGGTTCTCTGAGGTCAAGTCGGGTTGTTTGTGATGCCGAGCCACGGTGATTGTTTTTGATGGGAGTATCATAAAACACTCTTGTTTCTTTGTGATTTTTCTGACGTTAATTCTGGTGTGAATGTTTGTGGGATCCTTTATGGGGTTTAGCCCTTTGATTGTGTGAATTTTTAGTGGGATGGCTAAATAATTAACTAAAAAAATTTTATGATACAATAATTTGACCAAACTACTTTGGATGCAATTTTTTAGAATAATACTCCACAACTATCACACAACGCCGTCTATTCCCAAACTAAGCAAAGCTTGTGTTATGAGTACTAGACAACTGATAAACATACTTATATATTTCTAAATATATACATATTATAGATAAATTACACCCAGACACAGAACAAATGATCGTGCTCACCACACAAACATTTGTCCTGGGTGGGAATCGAACCCACGACCTCCGGCATAGTAGTCAGGGCCACTAACCACTAGATCAACAGGCTAGTCAATAATAAACTAAAACAAGAATAAACTTTATTACCCTAAAATAGTAACAATTTTAGTCCAACTTAAATTTATGGGTAAAATGGCGGTCTTGTCGGTGACAGCAATATCTATCAGACAACCTTAGAATGGACTATAAGAACTTCAATTGAAAAAGAGGGTAGTCTGCGTTGTACTTTTATTAAATTTATTATTTATCAAACATATTTTTTTCATTTAAAATATGCGATACATGGATAAAATACATAGCTATATAAAATACAATACATAGATCTACAAATATGATAAATATGTTATATATATCATATTTGTAGATCTAAATAGATATTTTTTCTTGCCAAAGCTAGAATATTAAGCACGTAGATGCTTAAAAATCACAAATGAATTATTAAAGAATCCGTTCACAACTAAGGCAAAAGAAAAAGGTACCTCAAATGATTAGTTTTCTCAGGCAATGTTATAAATAACCATCTAAATTACTAAATTAAGTACTATATCAATAAGCTTTAAGATTCCGCTGTTGGTTGTCAACAAGGTGACCCCCTCGGGCCAGTGATCTTTAATTTAGCTATACTCTCAACTGTTTGAAAATTAAATTCTAAATTTAACGTTTGATATCTCAATTAAGAAGCCCTAGGAGGCGATGTAGATATGGTTTTATATAATCCACAACTTTTAAAATACCTACTTTTTTCTATAGGACTTAATCTAAACATGAATTATTCTTATCTGACAGTACTGACAGATAACTGACTCTTCAAAGCAATAGCCAATGAAGACGTAGAAAAGACACCATTTTTAAACATAGAGGCAAAAAAAATACAGGCCTTTCACGAAATAAATTCGGTGAAGCCAAGGAAAGGGAATAGCTCTCATTTATAATCCATAATGTGCTAACACTGAAATTTATTGTCGGACTCAAGACTTTATCGAAAGAGACCATGTCAAGGTGACGCGAAGTGCGTTTGAAGAACGTACGAACAGGGTACGTGAGAAGAGTAATGAATTAACATTAAATGATTTTTGAACGTTCTCAATTTTGAATTAACATTAAATGACCTTTGATCATTCTCAATTTTGAATTAACATTAAATGACTTTTGGACATTCTTAATTAAAATTAAATGATTTTTGAGAATTTTCAATTTTGAATTATGTATCTTTAAATTGGTTTCTGAAAATGGAGTCTATTAATCTTTTACGTGGGATGAAAAGAAAACAAAAAATGGCCACTGGGTGTTGTCTGACTTAGTTTTTGCTTTAGTCTTGTAATTCAATAGTGTATTTGTACTTGAGAGAGAATTTTTCGAGGTTCATTTTAAAACAAAATTCTTTTTTTTTTTTCATAAGGTCAATCGCAGTTTACTGTTAAAAAAAATGTGACAATGCTTATTTCTAACTGAGAATTTCTCAATGTCAAAGATCTCTGAAAAGTCAAGTAATGAAAAAAAAAGCCAAATTGCCTTTTTTGCGCTTTTATATTTCTTTTTTAACTTTGTCATGAACCTAGATATTTTATTTTTATTCAAGTTTCTGCCAGTTGTTTTGTCAACGAGAAATTTATAAATAAAATTATCACAAGGGAATGTATTTGTTAATTAAAAAGTTCTACAAACAAGACATGAACTGCCCATGTGCCAAAGTCCTAAAAACTATGCTGACTTCTATTGTGTATGTTTCGCGGCGCACTAGTTTATTAAGAATCTATTCACTCAAGCCTTGAAGATACCTAAACTATAAATCGGACGAGAAGACCGCAGCAGGCAAATTGTTCGAGTCCCTTGATGTTCGCGGTATAAACGATAAGGTGACGCAGGCTTACGGACGGTGAGCAATGGGTAGCTTGCCGTCCGACCGCCCGGACCGAGCCCAAGTTGTCGACGGCGTGTACTGTTCCACGCGCGCCTCAAGGAGATGTCAGCAAACTGTAGGGGTACAGCGGGGTCGAAGCCTACTGGGGCTAAGGGTCTGATTCTGAAAGGAAGACTCGGCCCTGGTACGAAAGGCAACGAAGGACCAGGAGTGGGTTTTTAGTCAGTAAAAATCTGACATGCCCTCGCACTCCGACTAAAAGTGGGGAATGTCATTGGATGATTTTTTCACCTAAAAAAAAAAGCAGGAAAATTGTTCCAGTAACATAACATTTTGAATCAACATTCAATGTTCTACGTACATTAGTCAAAGGTGCAAGTTATACATGAGCCATGAATTATGTTGTCTAGCAGGGCGATAAGTCGGCAGCGTGCTCTCACAGCGATATTGGGTCGCCACTCGCTCACACTGGATCACGAGCCCTGTTTGGTCCAAGGCATAAGCTTTCAGAGGCCAAAAAGTTTTTTATTTTATTTAAAGGGCCTTGTGACAGTTTTTTTTAATAAACATTTGTTATCAAGTGTCGTTATGTCATCATCATCATCAACATTGCAGCCGAAAGACGTCCACTGTTGGACATAGGCCTCCCCCGAATGTCGCCACAATGAGCGGTCCTGTGCGTTTTGCATCCATTGGATTCCCGCAACCCTCACCAGGTCATCATTCCACCTTGTGGGAGGCCTTCCAACTCAGCGTCTTCCGGACCATCTCAAACTCTTGCTTCTCTCTGGAACTTAAGTTTTTATGTCAATGATGTATAAAATACGCAGTTTTGATTTGCAGTCACTAGACGGCGCTTATACAGTTTTAATACAAATAAATGTTTACATGAAAAATGCATTAAGATTACAAGACTATTTATAGTTAGGGATCTTAACATGTACAAATAATTAATAAAACTACATATTGCCATACAACGTGGCAATGCTGCCAGCCTTTTGGGCTCACTTCCAGTCGCCAGCGATGCGGAGGAGTTTTATGATGCCATATTTTAGTTAGGAGTAGCCGTTAATGTATATATATAGTTTTAATTAGTTAAGTGTTTTTGTATATAATATTGTATATTAAATATAAAAATATAATTATATTAATAAAACTTAGTTTTACGAGAGTTTGTCTCTAAAATATTTTGTTGATCATAAAAATCTTTCACAACAAAATATCAAAAACTGCTGACATTATTGGTAGCAGGAGATCACCCACAGCTATAGATAATTATTTCACATTTATAAATTGTCCAAAAAGGTAAAGTCTACTAAACTATAAAACGCTATTTATGGTTTTGAAAGCTATTTCTATATTTTATAAGAAAAATAATTTAGCAGTCACTGCAGATATGAACCCGCTCTTTTATTATGACTTGTACACTAGCGGGTTGAGACGAATTATTATTTTTATAGTCCGCGGTTCCCAGATAGATTGCTCGTGATTTGAGGCTTTTACTCGAAGTCGCCGACTTTATTAACTTCAAAATATGGATTCTGACTCGTGCTGTTCACATTTTATTTATATTACGTTTTTATTTTTAGTTGGTTAATGGAGTTCTGGAGTAAGAGAAGTTAACAGGATTGGTAGGTTTCGAATTGATGTTTATTTTTAGTATGCTTTGCTGTGTTTATTTTCTGCCTTTTTTCGATTATTCGATATTCTGAACTGAAAATATTGCGTTTTGAAAACCGATGTTGATATAGGACCATCATCATCTTCCTGCCCTTGTCCCATTTTATGAGGAGTCGGTGCAAGACGCTTTATCTTTCTTTTTGCTTGTTACCCGTCACGCTATCACTAACTCTTTTTTCTTTCATATTACTTCTCACACAATTCATCTACTTCTCACATCTTTATAGAGGACTAATTGACAAAAATGATTTTTGTTCTATTATTATTATTCATTTATTTATCTTTATTCCAAAAAGGTAAGTAAATTATAAGATAAGCCCCACAAAACCGTTGCAATGGTTTGACTGTGGGGTCAGTGAGTCTCTAGACATACTTAAATGTACTTAAAACATTTCTAAATAATATAATTTTAATTAGTGTCTAAATTTATTTGTGTTTTAACCTTTCATGTTAAATCATCTGAATATAAGTCTGGAACGGGCTACGTCATCAACTGGTTACCCTTTTTTCAAAGGTATGTTAATAGGAGAGGGATACCCAATTGATGCAGCCGTCTGTATATCCTGGTCAGCCATATTGCTATTGATAGGATAATAGCAAAGAGCAAAGGAGGAAAGGCGTCCTCAGTATTCGTTTATCGCGTATGAACTTTAGCTTCATCCTTGATCTCGTTCCATGTCATTCGATGCCCATTGTTTCTGCCAATCTTTTCCCATAAACAATTCAATCCATTACTTGTTTGCAATGAACCACGTGAGCTATTCTTAAAAATGTTACTTATGAACAATACACCAGATGAAGTGCTCCGTTCAAATCCATTATTATCATTCTATATACACCAAATTCTGATCCCGTGTATCATCTATCTACTACTACCAACTTCGATAACTTCCTGACATAATTCCACCTACTATCAAAAATCTTGAGGTAGTCTTAACCTAATTAATAACCATAAAAACGTTGAGTGATCACCACGACACTGTGACGCCTGTTTATCACCACAGAGTAGATAAATACAGAAGGCTCATACAGTGTCAACCCACATGCAGATACGTGTGTACTTACACAAACAAATGCTGGTAGCAAAAGTGCCTGCACCTACTGCACTACTAAATTTACAATAGGTTAATCAAAGTAAGTCAGTATATGACGTTAATATCTACTACACTGCCTGTCCGACTCAGCATTGTCATAACGTGATTGTCTCAAATCGACATTCAGGGTGAAAGACATCGCGGAGTACGTGCGGCATAAGATGAAGTTCGCACAGTAACCAGTAGTCAATTTCAAGACGTTCGTGGTTCGAGTCCCGAATACTTTTCTGCCCCTCATGTTGAAGGAAGACTTTTGACCGCAGGGCGTGTTGTTCCGTCGCTTCTTTGCGAAAAAGTGCCACAGAACAGCACAAAGTGAACAAGTGCAGTGTGAAGTGTTACTAACATAGTCATAATTCTTATTTATTAACAATAGATTGCGTTTGATTTACTTTATATATGTTAGTTTGTAAGGTATTCATCTATGGGCATGCCTGAAAATAAATTATCTATTAGATATAGATAGATATATTCTTTATTGTTCACCAAAAATACCAATTACATTAGGAACTTAAAATTAAAATAATAATAATTATTATTTTTTATTTTTATTGGATGCGAGACGCACATGACCGGTCATTTTAGTGACATTTGGGGGAGGCCTATGTCCAACAGTGGACGTCTTTCGACTGAAATGATGATGATGATGAATAATAATAATAATTATGATTTATTCATTTATTTTAATTATTGTTAGTAAATACATACACGACTTACAAACTCGTGTTAGTACATAAACTGATACTAGTCGTCGTGTCTTATGTATAATATAGTGCCTAATGTTGTATAGAAAATGGTACAAAACCCTTCGTGCGCAAGTCTGACTCTCACTTGTCCGGTTCTTTTTGTGAGTCCTTGTATCTCTTACCCGATTGTGTACGAAGCGTCTATGTGTGCGTACGCTTCCCCACATCGTATAAAGCTGTCCTTCTGTATCCTACATATTCCGTGTTGATACCACAATGCCTGCTTATCACACTGTCACAAGTAGCTTGTAACTTCACTTATCATTTTGTAAATAAGGTCGGACAGGACTTATTAGCAGGGAGGATGTTATAAGATGAAAAGAAGATGGATTGTGATTTTTATCACTGTTTGGAAAATGGTGATGTGTTTTGATATTGCGTGAGTGTTTTGTTTATTTCTGGAACGTGATTTTGATGCGTTATTCGATTAGTTTTTTTTTTTTGTTTCAAAATAATAGTGTTTTTTTATTCTGTTTTGTTTGGGAACAGTGTATGTTTTAGCATAAATGCATAATAGAGTAAACAGAGGCAGATGGAAATGAAAATATGCACGTGAATAATTGAAATCGAATTAATTATGGATAGATAGAAAATTGTTGTGATCATACGAAGATTTTTGTTTTCAGTTTAAATTTAATTGTATGGTTTTGTTTCGTTATGAATTTTCTTAAACTCCAAAAGGAATTTTTTAACACAATTTAAATATTTCTATATTATCCAACTTTAAAATCTTTCAAATCCTAAAATGATAATAATAATTGCCATTGTACATGACGGAATTACATCACTTGATTCCGCCATCAACATTCTACCGTCGGACAAACAGACATGGGGCGAGCGTCCACTCTTATGTTGCTGACATCTTTACGGTCCGGACTAAGCGTTTTGATGGACTGGAACAATTTGCCTGCAGTTGTCTTCCCATCCGGTTATAATTTAGGTGTCGTCAAGGCTAGAGTAAATAAGCTCGTAATAAACTAGTGCGATTACCTATCATCGATTGCATCACTGCTTACCATCAGGTGGGATCTCAGTCAAGCACTAATTTATGTCATTAAAAAAAAATGTTCGTAATCTGTAATCGTTACATAAACCTAACATGACAAAGATCATAATTATTTATCAGAAACCAAGGGACAAGTAACACATGTGCTCCTAGACTGCACAGGCGTAACTGAAATAAGTACACGAACCTCAGGATCCCCGAACTCCCTTACTGATGCCTTGAAAAACCTAAGAGGCCTAATCTGTTTTTGGAGAGAGGTGGGCTGGTTGGAATGAGCCCACCTAAAGTTAAGGCAGCCATGGCCCACGTACAATGGATCACATAAGACTAAGTGCGGAAACCATACCTAAATATAAATAGACATAGAATAGGGACAAGTAACAGATGTTGGGGAAAAACATGCGAGCTGAAGTGGAAGTGGGCTGTCCACGTTACACGAATGCACCTAAACAGATGGGCGAGGATTGTCACTAACTGGACGCCTAAGGGAAGTTGACGCCACCGACGACCGCGGCGTGGGTGGTGTGACGATCTGAACATGTTCGTGGGGCAAACTTGGCCAGAGATCACCTTAGACAGAGAGGTTTGGAAGGAAAAAAACTGGGCAAGTGTGAGTCGGACTCGCGCACTGAGGGTTTCGTACAAACCTACCTATGAAAACAGTTCAATTCCAGAATTGAGTTACGAAGATTTTTACGAATCGCAAAAAAAGTATTTTTTTGTGACGTAACTACAAATTTACAGTTTTTAGTTATGAAACCTTGCTTCATGCCAAATTTCAAGATTTTAGGTCAATGGGAAGTACCCTATGAATTTTGTTTCCCTTTAGAGTGTCGAAATTTACGTTTTTTGCGACATAAACAGCCATATCTTTGTTTTCGTTAACTTAGAAGTTTGATTTTTTCACAGCTTCAAAGAAACGCAGACCTGAGTATGTATATGGTTTTAATTTCAACTTGATATCTCCACACGTTCCCTAGATAAAGGATCTTGACAGACAGACATACAGACAGACAAACGAACGGACAACAACTATAAGGATTCCGTTTTTTCCTTTTGAGGTACGGAACCCTAAAAAAATGGGACACTAACTCACAATAAACATCACGATACTTAGTCGCTGCAATGCATCTTTGGAACTCAACTCTCCTGCACGCTCTCTTCGTGACAGCGCTTCTCTGATGTCTTCAAGAGGAAAATTAAAGAGCATTTCATTTCACAATGATATGATACATAATATGTACCACTAGCTGTCACCCGCTGTTTTATCCGCGTTTTTGGTTACTGCTCTGCCCCCGTGAGTCATAGCGTAACATAGCCTATAAGCCTTCTTCAATGTGCTATCCAAATTAAAAGAGCTTTCCAATTCGAACCAGTAGTTCCTGAGATTAGCGGGTCCATAGTAACAAACTCTTATATAATTATAATTTCCTTTAAACACATATAAATTACATTTTTAAACAAAATCATAAAAAACAAAAAACTTTAAAAAATATAAAAAATAGTACCCCACCGGTATCGGGAACAGGGTCCAAGGAAAGCGGTCAGGGCTCCAGAGAAAGGACCCTCCTAACAATACAAGCCTATTATTATTATATCATTTAAATGTACGTAATTTTAAAATGGAATAGTGGATCCTACTTTTTATTGTGATCTCTTCAAGTTAAGTTTCCTTATTTACATGGTCTCTGGCCGGTCTTTGCTCTATGGTGTTATACAATAAAAAATTAAAACGTGTATATGCACATACGTGCGTATGTTTACCAACTAAAATAATAAAAAATAAATTACTTCGCTCATTCTTCTACCAACATTCCAAACTAGTGAGAAACATAAAATACAAAACTCGATATCGATGAATACCAAAATCTGTTAATTAAGTCATTTTGCGGTGAGAATTTAATCGCTCCCTACCTTAGTAATTATGGAAAAGTATTTAGGGACCTATACAGGTACCAGGACTAAAGTAATTAAGAGCTATATTTATAAACCTCCGGTTCGAATTGAGACCAGTTCTTACGATAATTACTGTTAAACGCGTTTGAAAATGTTCAGGGATGTAACTTAGAATTGTCGATTGTTTTTTAATTAGTTTTGTGCGTTTCTATGTGACTTAATTGCTTAATCGTGTTGTTTGTTTGAATAGATACCGTTTTATATACGGTTCATAATGTAATTGATTGTGTTTCGTAAGTTGATTGCAGCTGTTTTTTTTTTTTTAAATAATATAATTTAGATGTGCTTTTGATTTATTGTGTCAGTAAAATTACATTATGAAGAAACTAATAAATGACTCTTAATCATTCAAAAATTCATGGATAATAAAATCGGGGTAAAACAAAATAAAAAAAGCTACCACATAATCGTTATCGAGAAAGTATATCAATAAACTTTACAATAAAAATAAAAACCAACAATACTATCGCACTTGAACACGCGTAATTGTCACCCAATTTAACCGGCCACTCTACAAAATAAACACGAAATTTTCTCACAACTCCATCTGAAAGTAAACAACAGTTGTCACGCACTTAACAGAAATAAAGTGCTTGGATAACGCGCGAATTACCCATTTCGTCGTCCCGAGAGCCGACGATAAAAAATATCGATGTAAATTTTCCCATCCCTAGGCGCTATTTAGACTCTAATTTTCATGCTGAGTGAAACAAAAGTACGAAATGTGTTAGCAGCCTTTCTTATTCGTACTGATCAGGGAATTAAATTGAGACGCATTTTTTGCACTTTTATTAAGTGGAAGGCGAAGGATTGTAGAAGGGTTAATTAAAAGTATTTTCTTCGTAGACGATTGCTTGGAGCCGATTAACTGGTAATATTTTCTTGGTTTAGCTACGAATAATTTATTGGAGCTTTGCCTGCGCGCAATTTTCTAAGATTGTTCTGTATTCAAATTCAAATTCAGAACTCTGCCTAAAGTGCACTTATTTAGAAAAGTTGAGTTTATTTACGTTCATCGTCACTATTTCGTCGTCCACTGTCTTCTGTCCCATAAGTGTCGCTACAACGACCAGTCCTGTGCGTCTCGCATAGACTCTCGTAGCCATCAGTCTAACTTGTAAAAGGCCTTCCAAAGCTCATCATCATCAAATTTCAGCCGAATGCCGTCCACTGTTGGACAGAAGCCTCCCCCAAGCAACGACCGATCCTGTGCCTCTCGCATCGACTCTCACCAGGTCGTCGGTCGACCTTGTGGGAGGCCTTCCAACGCTGCGTTCCGCTGCTTCCAAAGCTGCGTCTTACAAATACGCGATAGTGACTCCAGAACCTTTCGTCCCCATCAATCTCTTCTGCAAGCAATGTGCTCAAATCACTGCCACTTAATTACTTCACTTGCATTCATTGTCCTACAATAAATATCCTTCTGTTAGCAAAATCAATACGCGAAACTTTCATTACGCACTCATTAATTGTTTAACCAATCCATTAAAACGACATATATAAACATTTATTATTTAATGAGATTGTTTGTTTTATTAACCATTCAGTGAACGAAACAACTGATGTATTTTCGCAAATAAATTCTACTATTTACTGTTCGAAGATACAAAATGAAAATGGCGGTTGACCAAACTTTTAGCGCGTAATTTAAAATGGCCACTAAAATGCGAAGTTTGTACAAATAAGTAAAGCTAATTTAGATTTAAATGAATGTTGAACAATACTTGTTATTTAACAATTTGCTTTCAAACTTATTTTAGATCGAACTATTTAATTATTTGAACTAAGTAATTATTTTAGAGATTTTAAAGCTTCTGATTAAAACTTTTATTTCTATAAATTACTGAAAAACAAAGTGCTGAAATTATATGGAAAGAATTATTATTATGTCTATAATAATATTGAGAAGAGATGAAGCGCATGTTACTAAAAGAGTTGTGATTATACAAGTCGATGGGTGGAGGGAGAGGGAGGCCAAAGAAAAGATGGATGGATTGTGTGAAGAGTAATATGAAAGATAAAGAAGTTAGTGATAGCATGACGGTTGACAGAATAGAATGGAAGAAAAAAACGTATTGCGTCGACCGACATGACGGGACAAGACCAGGTAGATGATGAAGAAGATGATAAATAAAATAATAATGTTCCACAATTATCACAAACAGTCATTTAGTTCAAAACTAAGCACAACTTGTGCTATGATTACTAGACAACTGATAAACATACTTGCTCGTATATACTTCTAATAACATACATAATATACACGAAGCACGAAGTGAACACAGTGCAATGTGAAATAACAGTCATAAGTCTTATTTACTAGCGATAAATTGTATTTACTCTATATATGTTAGTCTTCAAAGTATGTATCTATGGGCCAAGATGCCTGATAATAAATGATTTATTATTTTTATCCTTTATTTATTTGTACATTTTTAAATATTTCTTAAAACACATATTTAAAAAAGGGCTGCTTCTGAAAGACAGACTCGGTCCTGGTATGAAAGGAAACGAAGGAACAGGAGTGGGTTTTTAGTCAGTAAAAGTCTAACACGCCCTCCATTTCCGCCTAAGACCGGGGGAAGTCATTGGATGATATTACCACCAACAAAAAAAAAAGTCTTAAACCCCACCTCGAAAAATCCACCATAACACATTCCAACCGCCGCTGGGATTCCGATCCCGATTTTCGGCCACCGTAGGCGCGGGCTTGCGAACGGCGAGCAATGGGTGGCTCGCTATCCGACCGTTCGGTAACCGCCCGGACCGAGCCCAAGTCGTCGACGGCGCGTACTGTTCCACGCGGGCCTCAAGGAGATGTCAGCCAATCGTAGGGGCCCAGCAGGGTCAAAGCCTACTGGGGCCACGGGTAGTGTGAAAGCGAAACCCGGGACCCTGGGACCAAGGCAAAGAAGGAACAGGAGTGGGTTTTTAGTCAGTAAAAGTCTGACAATATCTCAAAAAAAAAAGTCGATAAAAGTCTTAAATTCCACCACAAAAAATCCACCGTAACACATAGAGTTTTACTTGTGCATCATGTTTTATTCGTTTAACTATCTATAAAGAATTCTTAGTCTTAGGTATGAGTCTCATCGCATAACTCGTGAAAGACATGAGAAAAGGAACTGGAATGCCACTTCCTGTGCTATTTAGGTCGTCGCATACCCCATACATAGTTTGTAGAAGGCCATTAATCCATTCCTGATCAATGGGGTCCATGATGTCACATTATTTGAACAGCTTGCAGCGCAGAGGAGTTCAAATATTGATTGTTTGATACATTTTAGTGAGATCAAATACCTGGGGATATCCGTTGGGCGTGGGTGAAATGTGTTGTTTTCTATTTTATCGTTTTGATGGAGTTCTTTGAGCTTATTGCACAAAAGTATTTTAAGTATAGAATCTTTTGAAATTGTATAAAGTTTAGGTTAGACAACCCGACGTACGGCGAGTACCCACCCTTACGTTGTTGAAACTTCAACGGTCCGGACTAAGCGTTTTGCTTCGTCATTTATACCGCGTACATCGAAGGACTGGAATAATTTGCTTGCTGCGTTCTTCCCGTCCAACTATAATTTAGGTGTCTTCAAGGCTAGAGTGAATAGGCTTTTAATAAACTAGTGCGCCTCACCATCAAAGATTGCATCTCTGCTTACCATCAGGTGGGATCGCAGTCAAGCACTGGTTTAAATCAATAAAAAAAAAATAGTAACTTTTGTTGACCACATTTTAATTTCGTTTAAACGTATTTATAATAATTATGTGCTATTGAATTTTAAATCTTTGTAAATTACATTATATTATTGTAACACCCTTACACTCACGTCTAAAGCGATAAAACAAATGAATAATCAAGTAAGACATTTTAGAGCTCCGTACCCGAAAAGTACCACATGTCTTTCTATCTGTCAGCGGGCTGTATCTCATAAACCGTAAGAGATAGAATTTTTAACCCAATATTTATTTTTACTATCGCTAAAAAAGAAGTAATAAAATTAAAATAAAGTTATAAATTAAAAGGGGGTTTCCGTACTCGACACATTAATTTATCAGCGTGTTTTGCTCGATTTTCATTCTGTAGTACGGAACCCTTCGTGTGCGTGTCCGATTCGCACTTGAAATACTGGCTATTTCAATAATTATATTTTTAATACAGGTCATCCATCTTTATTGATTTTATTTTTAGGAACCCAAAAAAAAGTGAATACGTTGTCTGAACAAATGAACTAGGCTATACATATCTTTTTACCCTACTTTCATTATTGGTTTTAATAGAATACGAATCTAACAAATAACTTCTGTAGAATCATCCTTCAACATACCTACTTACACATACATACATAATCCTTGTCTTGTCCATCCTACTTAAGTCTGACCTTTCCGAAAGTATCCCTTTCCATCAGATTGAGCAGCAAGGGTAGCTATTGACAGTTTTATCTGATCTTCCATAAGTTCCGAATGGTTCCCTTTCGAATTCTTATTGAGGAACGGTTAAACCCTATCTCTGAGCTGTTTCGACGATTACAGAATGTATTTTCATGTTAAAAAAGTTTTATTTTTGTTACGATTTTCGAGGAGTCTAAGGTAAAAAATACTGCCCCCTAGCCAAGTTACAATCGTATCATTCACGCCGAACACCTCGAGTAGGCCACGCCTCCGATTCCTTTGTTCTGACGTCATCTCAAAGCTCAGTCACGTGGTCAGAACAAAGCAATCGGAGGCGTGGCCTACTCGAGGTGTTCGGCGCGAACGAAATGATTAAAACTTGGGTAGGGGGGCTGACCTCAAGTCGTCGACGGCGCGTACTATTCCACGCGCCCCTGAACTAGATTGTCAGCATACCGTTTTTTTCACATAGGCCTATATGCGTCAGAAGCTAGCACACGGTTTCAAATGGTTGTTTCTTATGGAGAAGAACCGGCAAGAAACTCCATCATTATTTAAAAAAAAATGATTTGTTCTACAATATTTTCACATTAAAATATTAATAAATTTGAGAGGATAATGTAGACTAGTCAACTTTGCACCCAAAAGAATAATAAAAATTGTAAACTATGAATCCGCGGCGTCTACAGTGTACTCACATTATTAATTAACCTCTTTTTATTATGTGAAGGTGAGTACACTGTAGACGCCGCAGATTCATAGTTTACTATTTTTATTTTACTTTTTAACATTTTATAGGTATAAATATGATATTTAATAATAATACCCGATGCATTATTTACTAATATCGTAGACAGTAATTTAGTGATTGCTAGCAATATTACCTCGCATGCTTAGGGCTCTGATTATATTGTTGTCACAATATGAGTTGTGTTTGAGAACGACGATAATGTAGTTTACTAGATCAGAACGTATTTGGAGATTGTATGAACGTTCATTTACTTGTAATGTAAAGAAAAAAGAAAGAAAAATATTTTATTTGGCACACGTACACAGATACACACAATGTAGAAACAACATGTAAACACTTAAGATAAAAAAACAAAATAACTAACATTGTGTCTCTCGCGCCTGCACCAAATAGGTCCAGTTCAGCAAAAATGCCAGACAACTTCGTGGTAGTTGCCTGACGCTGCTTTTCAACTGAACCTTATTGACAGTGTACGGTAGAAAAGTTAGATTATTTATTTAGTTGTTAGTGTTAGGTTATTTACCTTACACACATATATACATTTTGTTGATATATATATGTACATGTCAGTGCGACGTCATACATCATACATATATTAAAAAATGTTGCCTCTCACTAAGAATCACTCCTGTATCGTGGGTGCATTTACAATCATGTAAACTTTCAGATCAGGAACAACTGTATATAGGCGATACAAACCTTTGTTCCGTGCGGGAATCAAAACCGCGACACACAGCGTGCCAGCCAGTCTTTCAACTACTGCGTCAACAGTGCCATCAGTTTGGGCATGCTAATCAATTTGTCCCAATATTTTCTACAATTTTTTTTGTATAAGCTGGGCATTAGTAAGCTAGAAGGCAGCTATCATAGAGACATGAATAGTAATGCTATGTATCTCCAAACATACTCATTGTAGTGTTTGTGTACTTGTCTCGGGTTCACGGGCGGTGACAGGCAGTCGCTTACGGGCCATTGATGAAGACGGACGTGTTGAACCTAACTGCTGGTGACGTAACGAGCCAATGTGTTTACCCCCTGTGTCAGTGCGTCCACTACACTCATGATTTCTACTTAAGATGAAGTGCGATGTGAAATAAGGTTTCCATTTGACGACCCATAAAATATTATAGCGTAAGCATAAAGCAAAATGCTTTATGCTAACGCTGGTGTCACAGATGTTAAATATGTGTGCATTTTACCTCGAGAACGTTAAATTTCAAACATATAAACTATAGACTCTAGATTAGCACTAACATACCACTCCTCATATATGTATGATAGGTACTTTTTTGAAAATTCAAGCGCTAATTGATCGGTGGCAACGACCTCTCGCGTCGGGTCTTGGTACAGGACATGGTCCGGAGCGAGGAGGAATGGCAGGCGGTCGCCTCCTTTTGTGAAGAAGCGAAGGAGGCGGCCGCTCAGGCGTGGGAACGGCCCAGCCGCCAGGTTCTCGATCCCGATTTCTAGCCACCGTGCAGCAGCAATGGGTAGCTCACCGTTCGGCCGCCCGATAGCCATCCAGACTGAGCTCGTGTTGACGGTGGCGCGTAGCGTTCCACGCGCGTTTCAATGAGATGTCAGAAAACCGTAAGGGCCCACCAGGGTCGAAGTCTACTGGGGCCATGGGTTGTCCGAAAGTGTACCCTGGGTCCCTGGAATGCAAATGAAAGGCAAAAAAAAGAAACAGGAGTGGGTTTTAGTCAGTAAAAGTCTGAAATATCCTTGTCCTGCTTCACCCAAGAGCGAGACAAGTCATTGGAAGATTTCCTACCTAAATAAAAATGCAAACGTTAATTTGCATGGTGTACATTATGATCCATCTGTGTAAGATATTTTATTCCGAGTTTTTTACACATCATATTTTTTTTGTCTGTTTGACATGATTGGATAAGTTTTTTTTTTTTATTACTATTAATAGATTAGCGCTTGAGCCTTATCTCACCCGGTAAGCAATGATGGTAAGCCAAGTAACCTATTCACTATTTACTTCAAGATTACAGCTATCAGGAAATATAGACTCCGACAGAGAATCCCAAACCTTAGCTGTTGGAATTAATGTGTTCTCAAAACATTTTGTGCATAATTATATTTGAGATATCACCGTGTATCGATGGCGCATCGCCGTAGGTCTAGTTAGTCTAATAAAAGAATGTATAATCTTTGCAATTTCAACACACATTCCCCAAAATGCATTTGATAGAGAGCCTCAACTCGACGAGTGAATCTTTACCAATTATCGTCTTGGCTCGTGTATAAGTATTGTTTTTTTGAATTCGAGTTACAGAAATATATACTTTAAAAAAATATTTTTTATAATTTGAAGTTGGATCCTCAAACACATTTGGTTCAATTCTTATAACATATTGAACCTAACTTAGTTAACCGACTGGAAAAGTGACAATGGAGCATCGATCCTATATGTCACATTTGACCGAAGCAAATTGTCAAGACGGAGTGAAAGACAATTTTTTTCGTCCCATTCAATCCCATCTCAACCAAGGATACTTTGATGTACGATACATTTTTGTAGACAAACGAGTCTCTCAGGTAGAAAGCATTTGTTTAGGCTACTGCTTGCCTAGTAGCTGTATTTGATTTTAAAAGGGATTTGTATCCAATGAAAATAAACTAAGTAGGTGTCAAAAGGATTCTTATCTTCATTTTATATTCAAAAATAATAATTGCAATTTATTCTCGTTTCACAAGGCTGACTTAAAGTTGATGTTTACGAGATAATAAGCATAAGCATAATCAGCCTTTTAAGCCGTTCCTACTGGTGGGACTCAGGCCTCCTCTCTCTAGGAAAGGGAATGGGCCGTAATTCCACTACGCGGGTCCAGTGCGAATTGATGAATGTCACATGTCTTTGAATTTTTGGTTCTAAAACATGCCGAACCGGCATGTTTTAGAACCTCACGATATAACAGTCGGCCTCTTTCTTTGGTAGCATTACTGCTTCGCAGAAGCAGGCGACCGCCTGCCACTCCTCGTCGCTCCGGACCATGGCCTGTACCAGGGCCTGGCGTGAGAAATCACTGCCATCGATCGCCCCCGCGAGGACACGGTGATGCTCTGCCCAGGCGGGTACACCTCTACCATATGCTCCACCGTGTCTTCCGGGCGGTCCACACAATTTTGGCACCCAGGCTTTTTTTCCGCACGAATCCGGTGCAGGAACCTCCCGAACTTATCATGTCCGGTGAGGACCGGCATCATGCGGAAGGTAAGGACGCCATGTTGTCTTTCGAGCCACTCCTCAAAGAGGGGACTTACCGCCATAATTGTGGCTTGCCCAGTTTCACTGTACATACAGATCAACTGAGCACATTCAGACGCCCCAGCGATCATTACTGAAGATGGTTTCGTCAAAACTTACCCCACAAACCAGCCGTGTCAATGACTGTCACCGTTTACACATTGTCGGCCCGCGCCCGTGACAATTCAGACAATGGCATGACGGCCGAAAATTGAACTCCGCGTACATTGCGCCGATGCAAATTTTACAAATAATAGGCGTGCGCTGTGCCCCCACCTCTTAACATACAGTTTGGGGCCATTCAGCATTTATTTTAAAAAGCTTTTCCACGTTTTAAAATTTTACTTAACTACCAATGACTATGGTTCTGGAGTCGCGTGTACTAGAAGACGCAGCGTTGGTTGTAGGTAGTGTTGTCAGGTCCGATTGGTTAAAAATCGGAACAGATGGTAAAACAAATCAAGATTTAGGTTTCTAGATCGAGACATTTTTTTTTTGTAATTTATTTTTGATTGATTACCGCTGTTTAAATATTTTTATATTAAAATTATATTTTTGGTTACATTATGCTGCATATGAATGGAATGGACGAACGAAAATCTATCTAATTGGGTCACAGATTACTTATAAGTATGAAGATTAAGTAAAACAGAAGATACACAACGAAGACAATGCGACTCTGACCGAGAGGGAGACAACCAGCCATTGATGAGCCGTGTGTCATTTTGAACGCACTTTACATAGTGATGCGAATGCAATACAGGTTATTTTTTTATCGGGACATTTAGCGTCCCGACCAGGTGCAAAACGGGACGCGTCCCAAAACCCCTAAAATTGGGATGTTTCGCGCAAATCGGGACGCCTGGCAATACTAGTTGTAGGCCTCCCACAAGGTGAACTAATGAACTGGTGAGGGTCGCGGAAATCCGACGGATGCGACAAGCACATAGCCTCTACCACACGAGCTCTGAACGCGACTGAATCGTTGAAGAGATGGAGCTATATAGGGAGTATATTGTATAGCTTCATCCATTTTTCACGCTCGCACGATTAACATTTTAAGACGTCATGGTAATACCTCAAGATCGGTCGTTTGCTTCCTTCTGCGAAGCTGTAATGTTAGCAAAGGAGGCGGCCGCACGTGCAAGGGAACGGCCCTCCTGCCCCAGCTGCCAGGATTCCGATCCCGATTTCCCACCACCGTAGGCGCAGGCTTGCGGACGACGAGCAATGGGCAGCACCGTCCGGACCTAGCCCAAGTTGTCGACGGCGCATAGTGTTTCACGCGCGCCTCAAAGAGATTTCAGGAAATCGTAGGGGCCCAGCAGGGTCGAAGCCTACTGGGGCCATAGGTTAAGTGAAAATGAACCCCAGGGCCCAGGAACGCAAGGCAACGAAGGAAAAAACGAGTGAGTTGTAGTCAGTAAAAGTCTGATACGCCCTTTCGCTCCGCCCAAGGGTGAGAGATGTCATTAGATGTTTTCCCACCTAAAAACAAAAAAAAACAGTCGTTGTGGTAACACTTATATCATTTTATTTGTTACACATAACACAAAACGTAACACAAACAAACAACCAACATTTAAATATTTCACACACAGTTATCGATGACTGCAGGTAACATGCAAGTCACTGCAGCGCCTTATATGACAGTCGAGCCTGTCGGCTATCATCATCAGCACACTGTTGGGGCTGCCGCCCACCCTGCGCACCAGAGATGTGCTCCGCTAACGCATCGTCGCATAAGAGCAGTCAACGCTAGCGGCAACAATCATGCCCGAGGCACTACAGTATCGCGGCAGTCCCATCAGTGCCCTGAATGCGTTATTATACTGGACACGGAGGACTTTGTAACTTAGAGGAAGCCTATACCCAGCAGTGGACGTCTTTCAGCTGAAACGATGACCAATGCCTATAAAATTTAACATAGTAACAGCAATCTATTTTCAAACAGTGTTCTAGTTGGCAGACTCTCAATTGTTTATCTATCCTGACACTAAAGGCGAACAGAGAGATTAATTTTCGAATGAAACTACAAATTAATTCCTGTCTCAAAGCAGGATATTAACGTCAGCACTGTTTAATACTGTGTCACGATAGCAGTATTGAAAAGGACGCTTTTTTAATAAATGTTAAGCTTAAAGAGTTATGAGGAAGGATTTACGGCGAACTAGTTTGCGCTAGCGCCTTCGCTCGTGTGAAAATAGATAATTATCATAAAGGAACATACTTCCGTTATGAAGATTATCCTATGTGCTATTTTAGATCATGGTCTGACCGTGTGCTGAATTTTCCCAAATTTCTGAGTGGAAAAGATCAACAAACACAGACATACATACAAATTTCAACTTTATAATATTAGTGTGATGATATTTTTTTTTTTGATGTTAGTTTTGAATCTTATATTCATTATGAAATTTAAATTATAATTTTTTGTTATTATGGATAGACTCGCGTTTGACCACTATCTCAGCTGATAGTAAGCTATGATGTGGCCAACGATGGAGCACCCTTGCCTATTCACGCTTGACTTAAAGACTTCTAGGCAATAGCGACCAGGAAACACAGACTCCGGTAGGGAATACTCCTTTTGTGCGCATAATGAATGTGTTCCTTAACGTTTTTTATGTACGTATGGGTGGGATGCCCACCATGTACCAGGGACGCAACGCGGTACATCTTGTCATCTTACAAAAAAATCATATCTAAATAAGGGATCTTTTTCAGGTTTTTTTACATATGGAAATTTTAAGGCCTCGTAGCAGTCCAAGCTCTGCCTTCTATTGGACATAAATATAACTAGTGAAGTGTAGATATTATACCTACCTATAATACCTATACTAAACCACCAGTTCGTGCATCTCTGCTTAACCATTCGGTAGATGCAGGCGTAGTGTTATGTTCTGTCTCCACTCTTTCCCTCTTTCGCGAGCCCGCATTTCGTCTTTTCAGTCCTGAAATTTGTTTAGTTCGTCACGCCAAGAAGGAGATGTCGTTCGAGATCAATTAGCTCTCCACGTCATTGTCTCAGGGTACTAACTCTGAGCTGCTTCGGTTAACAGTTTGTTGGGCATGCCGCAGATATGTCCTGCCCATTTCCATTTAAATTGCGTACATTTGGCTTTAGAGTGCATTATTATTATTATTATTTAATTTAAACAGAACGTTCTAAGCCAATTACACCATTTAAACAGACAGAATACAAAAAAAAACAAAACAATGAAAACAATAATTAAAATTCAAAATAGACAAGTCACACGTCGCGCCCCTAACTACTGCGCGACGTGTGACTTGTCTATTTTTTTAAGTACATATTACACCTATTATAGATGTGTTGATCATTTGAACCCTTGTTCAAAAAGATTATTCTTTTAAGTCTGAATTATTCGAAATATTTTTAAATTTCAAAAATCCTACTGAAACAATTAAACGTAGATCGTTTAAATGTTCATTAAGTATATAACTGTTTGCCTACAATATAAGTTTAAACTTTCGGCCTTGACATCTGAAAAATATGATAAGAGCCGGATTGTGTCAGATGTCATATTCATTCGAAATAATAATACTGCAATTTATAAAATTAAGATAAACCAAATCTTTAAATTATTTTCAACTCAGAACAAAAGAAAACAAAAGCAAAGAAATTTTATTCTATTTCCGTAAAATGAAACCACCAGAATAATGACCTCTTTACAGGCAAACCGACCATCAATGTATTAAACAAGTAAATTGGTTAAATCGCAATTCTTGTTAGAAAGTCAAACGCCTAATTAGTTTTGTTTAAATCAGCAATTTGACTTGAAAGGTACTTTAATTGAAAACGGTTTGATTATTGATTCCCTAATTATTTGCTTTGGTGTTGTAAAGATTGTTCAATTTGATGATAAAGGTGGTATTGATCTAATTATTGTTGAAAAAATGGAAAGATTTTGAATTATTTTTTGTTCCTTAGCAAGAATGACATGTTTTGAAAATGATTTTAGTGATATTAAATTTATTCAAAACGCACCTTTAGGAGGCAATTTCTATACAAAATTATAAATTTTGTTTATTTTATCGGTTTGCCCCATATTTTTTTTCTTTTAAATTACTCAACTATTAGAGAAATTAACAAAAAATCAAATCGATCAAACAGTTTTTTTTTTACTTTTAGCAAGACAATTCAATTGATTATTATAATTATATACGTATATAGATTTTTATGCACTGTAAGAGTCGAGAAAATGCTTATACCGATAGGACAAAAACATATTCAAAGTTGATAAAATTACCCTTAGAATGTTACAAAGAGAAAAAAGTCATAATACACAGCATAGAACTACGCAGAAGAACATTATATCATGATGTTACTTTTTAAAATCCTTAACACTGTTATCTCAAAACTTTAACAAGACTGGGAGCCATTAGAAGCGTCTGTTATGAAACCACTTGAAATGAATAGAAAATATCTTAAATAATAAATCATACTCAAATAGGTACTGGTTAGTTCAAGTAGCTAGCAGGTGGCCAAATAGTGACTAGTAAGCGGCCTCTTGATCTTTGATGTTAAGATTTAAAATATGATCTCAATTTTGAGGAGGTATTTTTTGAGACTAATCTTCGAGCTGAGTATAGGGATGAATTATATAGCTATTATTCCATCTTTTCCAGTCATATAGATCTCCAAAAGCAGAAAGTTGCTGGTACTCTAATAGACGAGAATCAGTATATCAATTATAATGCAATTTCACCAACCCACAGTTGGTAATTGGTTTCACGTATTGTTTTGGCACAAATAATTGTGGCTGAACTTAAATAACCGCAGCACAATACTGATGATATATAAACTAATGTAATTTTGCTTGCCAATAATCTTATTTCCATTCCCATCGATTGTGGTTTTGAAGACACATTAAATCCCACTTTGTAAAATGGCGGCCGTAAAATCAAAGATGAATTCCAAGAATTTATATGTTTCTTTTGTAACACTATTAAGTTTATAACAGCTAAACGTGGGTGTCTAATACTTAATAAAAATGATGAATGGACATTTACAATCGTAATCGGATATCAAGTTTATGATTATTCAACAGAACGGGAGGATAGAACATTAAAATTCAATGATTTGCGATAAATCTATAATTTGATATAATAGAAATTAAAATTGACGTCTCAATAAGTTGAAACGACAGGCAAGTGAATTAGGTTTATAAGTTTGAAATCAAATATCTGTTAATTTAATCACTTTCGTATTACGTTGGATCCAAAGATAGAAATTGAATTTGATTGTGAATGAGATAAAGATGATAAATTAAACAGTGATACTATAATCTTATACTGGTTTATGGCAAAATATAAAAATATTTCTAGGTGTAGTGCTCAAAACTAGATATTACGTAGTTCTAAAATGTTAGCGTGTCTCAGGTAGGTATGATGAAAACAATACCTGATAATGGAGCCAACGGAATGTTCTCATAATTATATCTTCAATGCGTTGGCAGAGTTGCCTTGAACTGGTTCTACCTCAATACTGAGTATGATGTATAAAATACTTACCTAATTGAATTCTGTTAATTTATTGTAAAAGCTAAATATTTAGGCTTACAATTAGTTTTCTTTCTTTAATTTACTTACTAAACTACTTAGCAAACAACGTGCTTTTATTCCAAATATATGATTGACAAGCACAACAATAAAATACAAATAACACAAAACAAAATTGAAAATCCAACCCCTGACACTACATATAAACCAATTGATACAAATCCATCAAAAAAGGAAACATCACCTGGCCCCACACAAAAAGATATCCAAAGGAAGCGCTATACAAAACGAAGCGAGTCCAACATGGCACCATTCACATCATCCATTGTTAGCCATCACAGAAGAAACTTTATTTGCTGTCATTTATATTTTTATGCGAAATCTTTGGATTATGTCGAATGTCCCGCGGACTTCCGGGTCATTATGAGAGAAGAATCATGGGACAATGGCGGTAGGAGTTGCGTTAAGGTAACTAACCGCAACATCGGAGGTACCGGCCCATTTGTAGTGAAAGCAAGGAATGAAATATTATTGGGTCAGTAGAAACGAATTTGCAAAGTTCCTGCGGGAACGGTTTTTATTGTGACGTATGTGTTTCCTGAGTTTTTGTGATGTAGGTATGGGTCGTTAATTTTGGCAATTTCATGACAAACTTTTTTCATTAATTTTGATGAAGTGTTCCATGTTTTCAAAATTCCATTTCACAGTGAATATGACTATAAATATCAAATATAAATACTGGATATTCCATCGACTGATACAACAAATTGTTAGCTAGTTATTAATGATCTGTTATAATCACTTCATTCGCTAAAGGCATTGATGGTATGTGTTTGTCTTCCCTTGATAGCTTATTTTACCATGACCAGAAACAAAACTGTACGATGGGGTTCACTTGCTTTATTTGTAAAAGCATTTGCTTTTCAAATTTAATCAATTAGGCATACAACATACATATATACATATAAAACAATTGATTAAAACGTTCTAACGATATTTATATTGCTAATAGAAATTAGCAATCTAAATAAAAATCATGGCTTAGAGTCAGTTTATACTATGGACAACACAGTACTTTGTTTGAAGACCTCAGTAAAGCTTTCGAAAGAAAATAAAATGAACACGGACAAAACTTGGAGACTCTACACTTGATGTTATAGATGATTACGTTTACCAGAGGGTAGTTCAGTTAGTCAGGTCTAACTTTGAAAAAAAGGTCAACAGTCGAATCAGACCCGGCTGAGTAGCATTCGGGAAGCTGTGCGGTATTTTTTCGAACAACATTCCACAA
This sequence comes from Mythimna vitellina, assembly GCA_949316375.1. Taxonomy (NCBI): domain Eukaryota; kingdom Metazoa; phylum Arthropoda; class Insecta; order Lepidoptera; family Noctuidae; genus Mythimna; species Mythimna vitellina. The sequence goes on along the minus strand of OX438703.1, from coordinate 4,509,035 downwards.
TAACTCAAGACAAAAATCTATACAAAGTGCGTATTCCCTGTGATGATAATAAAGTTCTGAAACGTAATCGCTCACAACGGGTCTTTTCAAAAGGCTAAAAGTCACTCAACAAAACTATAATCTACGCCAAATCGACAATGAAAACTTTAATGAATGGGAATGATAAGGTTTGCTGGGAGAACTCATTGCTGAGTTAATCTCGCCTTTGTAAATGAACTGTCAGTATCATCGTTTACTATGGTATGTTTTTGTGTACAATAAAGAATTAAGGAATAATCCTAATTGATAAATTTATAATTCACATGAGATAATTAGAAACAAACGTACAGAATTTATCTCAAAGTCGAACATTTCAAAATAGAAATAGAAGCAGAGAATGTTCTAGATGATTTGATAGTTAATGCCGACGAAGATCATAATAATAAAGATAATCGAGGCCATAGAGACACTGGTTATAGTAACGATAAAGAAAACTTAATTGAAACGCTTCCACGTGTTCTTAATAACGATGTTAAACAGGAATATGTCTCAGAACTAAAAAGAGATGGTTATCAAAAATTTACTATTATGAACACCAGAACTATTAACCATAAAACGTAACGTGATACTATAAATATTCTTGACGACAAAAACTTTTATTAAATTTATAATTAGATTTTTTAAATATCATGAACTCTTAAAAATATTCCAGAGCACATTATAATAAATTTTGTAATATATTGACTTGTTCTCTTATATAAATATATGCATTGAAATTAAGAAAATTTGAGAACAAGAACTCTTCTTTTCTCATACTTTTGAGACTGGATGATGTTTTCCTAATATTTATTTCTTGAATAAACAAATATCGTAATACAAATGGTCACTTCCATGAGTATATTTATTAGTAGATTTAAATTAACCAGTTTTTAACAACGCTAATATTCAACCCCTCTTCACTATAAACCTTGAACAAACATTTTATTGAGCATAGAATCGAAATAATGACAGTATTATTTTTATGTCTATCAACAAAAAACAGGTTTACTGAAATCAGATATTACTATAGGCAAGATTTTAGTCAAAACAAATCAGCGTGCTTTTGTTAGCGATCCACTCCAGCTGGTGTCATATTCAAGAGGGTTGAAAGTACGGTTGGCAAAAATGCGTCTCTTGATGAGAGTGAACCTAAAATATTGACACAATACAAAGTTAGGTTGTTTGATAATTTGAGTGTTTGGTTGATGGAAAGGTAAATAAATATCTGTAATAATATTATTACCTACACTGACATTACAGATAATTTATCTAGTCTAACGTTATAAAAAGGTAAAGTTTATAGATTTTTTGGTTTGGTTGTAGGAAGTAGTTTCTAGAACTATTGAATCGATTTTGAAAATTTTTACATAAGCAAAAAAATAAAGAACTCTGAAGTATCAAATATAGGACATTTTACTTGAAACTATGTTAGAATAAAACACCAATTTAATCTTATCAGATCTCAGATGGGTAATTTCTGCAATTCAAAATTTTTAAAATCTGGTTACCTTTATCGTCTTAGCAACACCCATTATAAAAAACTTGTCTAAAATGGTATTTTAACAAATCAAGATTGTAATCGGAATACCATTGTTCTGAAAAATATAGGACCTGTCTCTCGGGTCTCATTTGAGTCTCCTAAATTTTATTCTCTATATATATTATCTTATTTAGCAATATTACTCTGCTGACTCTCCAACAAAATATCCCGCGAAAACAGGACAAAAGATAGTGTGTCGTCGGCATATAAACAGCATTACACCACGGAATCGAGTTACATGTGTCGAGTCATTTACGCCCCCCATTATGTCCGCCATAAAATGAACCCCTTTGTACCCCCCTATTCATAGCAAGAAATCGTATGAATTTTTTATTACTAAATACGCAGCCTAGAGCTGGGATTTCGGCTTGCAAAATTTCTCGTTTCCGTGCTTGAATAAGAAATTCACATGTATGAGGGTACGATTATCAGTACATTTGGATTAAAATATACACCTTAATACGTAACAGGTTATGGTTCTCAGTTATATTCAATCTATCAAATAATGATGCTGCTTGTTTTCGTCACCGTTTCTGATCGTGATATTTTTTTTGTTCATAATGACTACTTTTAACAAAGATTGGAGTCAAGCCAGGTTGTAACGATTGATAAAATTGTTATGTATCTTACTTCTTTTGTAATCATATTTGGTTTACTATACTTATTAGTTTACTTTCATTGCTACTGTTGTCATCAATAACATCAAATTGTATTCTTCTAAAAATACTTGGATCAATTAATTACAATACTGTTGCACATCATTCATCATCATTCCTTCCATCGTTTACCATTAAGTTTATGACTGCACAATGATAATATCTGAGATTGTCAATCTTTTGCTTTAGCTCTTTCATCAGTTTAATTTAGTTCATAAAGCCATATGGGTTATTTAGTTGACTTTAATGAGTGATGATGCATTGTAATATGAACCATTTATAGTATTTAATTTAGCTTACCAATTTCTGAATATATTTGCTTGCAAAGTCAATTTCACTAACGTTATTACTGAAGCATGATCCTAATCTGTAGCATCTTTGATGATAAATAGTTTGACAAAGTATAACATTAAGAAAAAGACGATAGTATTTATTCAAAGCAAATGGAAGTTACAAAGACCAAGGTAAAACTAAAACTCAAAAGAAATGGTGAGATTTCTTAAGATAATCAATGTATGGGTGAAACACACTGAGTTAAAACTAAAAACACAAATGAGTCATAGCTTAAAAGTTTAACAGTTCGCTAGCTATAGAATTAGTAAGTCACAAGTATGTACTAACGTATATCGAGACAATCTTACACGTCTAATAAAAGCAGACAGTTGTCATCATGCGGGACAATGGTCAGATTGGGTCAGACGTTGCAAAGTGGCGTGTGAACTTAGTACTTACATAGCTTTCAATAGAAACGGGTTGGTTACTCAATGGGTGTGGGCGTCATATTATGGTTGATTGTTTCAAGAATATTCACAATGGACAAATGAAAAAACTTCGTTGGAAAAGTTTTACATTTCATGTATATTATAATTTATAATTATTATTTTTGAATATTATAATTTAAAATATTATTATTGAGGAAAAGCTTTTAAAATTTACAAATTGTTACATCATAATTTATGTTAAGTAAAGAAAACAAAATATGAAGATAGACAACATGAGTCGTCGGTAAAAAAAATTGATTGATGATAACCTATAGAATTCCTAAATTATGCTCATAAAATAATTTTCTTCAACTTAAACTATATTAAATCACAATGTTTATCTAGGATTTAAGTTAAAATTTATGTAATCCATAAGCTGAATTTATCAAAATATAATATTGTCCGCTTATATATAAGGATATCTTATTGGTAATATTGATAAAAATATTTTAGAAGATCACAATCATGATGACTAAAGCTGTGATTATGATAGTTGGGTTAGCACTTAACTTCACCCACACTTAAATAAATTTTAAGAATACTCTTAGTGACAAACTTTTATACGAATATTATAAAGATATAAATTCTGTTTGTTTGTGTATACCTCGTTATTAAGATTATCTTGAAAACTACTGGGCTGATTTGAATAATACCTACTTCTGGGTTGAGTTTTTTTTTGTTATAAAAAGTGTGGTTTACGTTAAGAGTATTTGGGACTTATTTTTATGAGTTTATTTGCTTAAAGATTATCCGATAGTGTCACCTGTCTTTATGTTTTAATGCTGCTTATTTACGACGACTATTTAGAGGACTTAGATCTTTAAACGTGAAGTCATTTCTTTTAGTCACCAATATAATATGCTTATCTACCAAAACATCTGATTTGTTTTGCAGCATATTCCTTCTAACTTTATTGGTGAAAGCAAAGATAGCTTAAATTGTTGGCAGTATACACAGACAATTCAACCAGGGTTGCATTTACTTAATTTATTTTCATGCAACCAAAGGCACAAAGGTGGATTTAATGCCCTAGGCATTTTCCACCAGTCTACCTAAGGTAGTAGAAAAAACAATATGGCAGGTGCGTAAAAAATAAAATATTGTTTGGAAATATGTATAGCCCAATGAACATCTATACATATAATAAAACAGTAAAATTCTTTTGTGATGGTATTAATTGGCGCAAAAACTTCTGAACCGATCCTGTTCAAATTTTGGATACATAATCCTTATAGGTCAGGGCAACTGATAGGCTATAAACTATCACGCTATTTGCTATGGGGGGTGAGCAATAATCCAAAATGTAGGTATTGAACGACATTTGCCGCGAGTTCAATTCCCAGCTACAGTTAAAAATTTTGTCATTATTTTGTCTTATTTTTTTGTATTAAAATAACTTTTACCATTTTTTCAAAATAAAATTGACATTTCTATTCGATATCTTCTAAATATTTTGTAAAAACTAATCAAAACACATAATAAAATCAAAGCGACGAGTAAAATCACGTACTATAATGTTACATTATTCCATTTAGCTGCAAATTTAACTTCTAAAACGAAAATCATCACGCTATCATCGAACGTCTATTTTATAGTTTATTCATCGAAGACCGCAGCACAGTGGTTTCGTAACTAGACTTTCATGTAATGTGAAGGTGGTTCAAATCCCATACGGCTCTCTTAGGAGAAATTTTTGTTCTATTTTGTCATTGTGAATAAGATTTTTTATATATTTTTGCATGCTTACAATTTTTTTTTTATAAATCTACGTATATACGAGTAATATATCTGTAGAAATTTTTAGTGGAGTGCGTATTATTAATTTTAGAAATCGATGTTGATAACTTTTATACATTTAAATTGTGTGGAACTTGATAATTATCTTACTTAGGCTTTGTTTCATCGCAATGAAACAAAGCATATGAAAGACAAACGGTATGAAATCAAAGTTTTCGAGAAGTAAAATATGACACCATAAGCAATTCAGATACTCGCAACGCCATCTAAAGACTCAAAGTAGAAATAATGATGACAATGACGGTTGAACTTCATATTAAATTTGATAGATGGCATTGCGTATTTTACGTAATTTTCTGAGTGGCAGAAGAATGGCCATCGCCCACGTTTACAGTTATGGTTAAACTGGTGTAAGACGGAGGCATTTTTAACAATCCTACTGCTTATTTTTTTTTCCATTATTGTAGCAAGCTAATTGACCGTGATTATTCAAGGGATACCATCCAAAGACGATAAAAGTAAATACCTATATGTATTTAATTATTCACTTTAAAATAACACGGCCACATTTTCGGAAAGGGTTACAGGGTACCTTGCGTTGGATGGTCCCCAGGTGGACCGATGACCTGGTGAGGGTCGCGGGAATCCGATGGATGAGAGACTCACAGGACCGGTCATTATAGCGACACTTGGGGAGGTTTATGTCCAGCAGTGGACGTCTTTCGGCTGAAATAATAATGATGATGATGGCACCTTTTTTCTTTTTTTAAGAGTGGTAATCATCCAATGACTTCTCTCGCTCTGGTTGGAGCGGGAGGACGTGTCAATCTTTTACTGACTAAAACTACACCTGTGTCTATCACTACGCGCTGTTGAGGATTGGGCTCGATCCGGTCAACTACAGGACGGCTAGCAACCCATTGCTCGACGTCCGGAAGCCCGCGTCTACCGTGATTGGTAGTCGGGGTCGGAATCTCGGCTCGGCGTGAGGCCGTTCGTTCCCTAACGCGTGCGGCCTCCGCCTTCGCTAGCATTAAGGCTTTGCAGAAGGAGGCGACCGCCTGCCATTACTCCTCGCTCTGGATCAGAGCCCGGCGCGAGAGGTCACTGACGCCGATTACCTCCACGAGGACACGGCGGTGCTCCGCCCTTGCAGGGCACATCTCCACTGTGTCCTTCGGCATGATGGCACCTTGCGGATTAATAATGGTTTTTTTTTTTTTAGGTGGGAAAATCATCTAATGACAAATCCCGCCCTTGGGCGAAGCGGGAGATAGTGTCAGACTTTTACTGACTAAAAACCCACTCCTGTTCCTTCTTTGCCTTCATCCCGGGGCCCCGGGCTTCGCTTTCACACTACCCGTGGCAAGGATTAATAATGGTGTGTTTTATTATTTACAGTCACTGCTTCATATAAAACGGGATCGAATGTGTTTTTCTGATCACAGTTCGACAACGTATAATGTATCTCAGATTCCTTGCTGCCTTACGTCGATATCTGGACGTTACCTCTTTGCAATGAGTGGTGACCAACACTGGAACAACCCTCTAACGTAGGCCAGTCTCAGGGATAACACTTATCGGCTGCTACATTTGTTAACCGTAATTTCATTGTTTTATGGATAAGCTCAGGACTGTTGTGGGTGTTTCGAACGGTTTCTGTTCTGGGTTCGGTTGAAAGTACCCTGATATTACAATTTTGTGAATCGCCTGGAGGACTCGGTGTAGCATGCGGTGGAGGTCTATCCATCTTGAGTGAACTGCCGTGTCCTCATAGAGGCAATCGGTGTCAGTAATTTCTCGGTTTGGCCATCTATATGCGAGTTCGATTGAACGGGGATACACGCGCACAAGGTTTCGCCGTAGTTCATTCATAAGTTGGAGACTCTTCATAAGGTAGTTCCCACTATGGAAAAAACATTTGTTTTATATACGGGGATATCAATTAAATACACACCAAAATATCCTAGGTAAATGAACAAGTAATTCTAACGCTTAAAATGATCAAACTGCAATAATCAATGCAAGCATGCTCTCGCAAATTCTTCATAAGTACTGTTGTAGAAGAAGATAGTTGATGATTTATTTATTTAATCCTTTATGCACAAATGTACAGCGGCGGACATAATGCCTGCCGGATGATGATGGTAGTTTTTGGATTCACTTAAGGCTTTTCACTATCAGTGCACGTTATCGAGCTGAAGGTCGGTGTCCCGATTATGCTCCTTCGTTTACCTCTATCAAAGCTGTCTAACTGCTTAAACTCTTCAGTGAAAAGTTATTGAGGCGAAAATTGTTATGGGAGATAACTCTTTCGATCAATCTTGCAGCCCTAGCAGACATCGGCCCTAGAGGGCCCTATCCATTTGCTGAAATCTCTTTGAGTCGCGCGTATAATACTACGCGCCGTCGATTCAGGACTGCTTTGACCAGACGGCCGGACAGCACCACCGCAATCCCGTGTTTGCAATGGCTGGGAATTACCTTGCGGCTTTCAACACCCGGAGCGTCCCTTGCAGCGACCGCTGAGGAGTCAGGATGTCCTATCCCTCATAGTTTCAGCCACCTTCTTTGATCGTAGTGCGTCACTGAAGGAGGCTACTGGTTGTCATTTTCTCCACCAATCGCCCCCATAAGGACAAGGTGGCGCCGGCGCTCCGACCAAGCGGGACTGACTTCCACCGTATGCTCCATCGTATTCTCCGGGCGATTCGCACAATGGTGAGACCCGAGTGTTTCTTCCCGCTGAATTCGACACAGATACCTTCCGAAACACCCACAACCGGTGAGTCCTGCACAAAAAGAGGATGCCGTGACGCCTCTGTAGACACTTCTCAAAGACAGGCATTACCGCTGCGATTTGATTGTGGCGTGCTCACTATGGCGAGGGGTTAAAATCATACAATGTTGTTTTACCAGAACATAAACCAGAAACATACATATGTCCATGCATACATATGCCTTTTCCCTTGGGGTAGGCAGAAATGACAACTGCTACGACCCATACATGCTCTTTCTATTCAGTGACGGTCATACATCTGGATCTGGACGAGTACATAACATGTTTCCTGAAGGTAATTTACGTTTTTAACCGACTTCTAAAAAAGGAGGAGGTTCTCAATTCGGATATTTTTACCTTTAACCGTTTTATGTTAAAGTACAATAAATTATTGCGATGCTTTCGGATGATTGCATCTCCGCTTATCATCAGGTGGGATCGCAGTCAAGCACTGGTTTATATCAATTAAAAAAAAAATAAAATAAAAATGAATTGCAAGCACAGAGTGATTGTACAGTTTTACGAACTTAACGCGGACGAAGTCGCGGGCAACAGCTAGTATTTAATATAATATAAAGTAATTCAAAAACATAATTTAGACGGGTTACTAAAACCAAAGTACACAAGCCGCATTCCTATCAATCTTCAAAAAACTCGAATCACATTCACTCAAAAAATACCACAAACATACCTAACTCTCATAAACAATCCATCAATAACATTTCTCTCATCCCCATATTCTCATTTTATCCGTCAGAGGGAATACCGATCCGACAAAAGCTAACATAGGCCAAAATAAACAAACATGCTGATCCCAGGCATCAAATTACGAGAAATTGTACTCTCGACGAATGTGCTTTTATCGTAGCATAGGCTATAATAGTTTTGGTCTCAAATGACATATGTCTTTTAAAAGATTGCAGCAATCTGTTTGCGAAATCATATTTCTTTTTGAGTGATCCGTATCCAAACTAACTTTGGAAAATTATTTGTGAAGAGGATCCGTTACTGTATAAGGATCGTCAGCTTATATAAGTTAAGAACTTGCCAAATAATGACGTAATACTGCATAATATTTGATATCAATGATAGGACGGAGACAGTAGTTGGTTTGGTTTTAAACAATTTTTTTTTTGTTGGTTATAGACAAACAATTTTGTTGGTCAATGATATTGAGAAAAATTTGGACCTTTTTGTGTCATAATTTCTAATCTATTCGAATATTATACATATGTGCATAGAAATCAATTGGAAATTAGTCAAAGATTGCTACCAGAATATTATTTCTCAAACACTGTTCTATTCATCTGGTGCGCGGTTCTTATCTAGGTTCTATAATTTAATCTTATATCACCTGTAAGTGAAGTTGTTAAAACCTGTATAATCTACACCACATCTGGTGGAAACTAATCCTTATATACCTCGGAAAAGCAAGAAAGACGATCGAGTACCAGAAACTGAATAAACATAAATAGAAGACAGAGTGTGCTGAAATAAATATCGATATGAGAAAAAGATAGATGCCACAGAGGATCAAATAAAAACTAAAGTAAACGTAATAGATTTGCAGGAACCAAACTAAAGAGACAATATCGGTAGGTAGTATTGATTTAATAGGTGCTACTGAAGTTTATTACTTTTTAATATTCAAAATAATGTTTGTTTTGTATTATGGACATATTGTCATGTCTACTATAGGTAACATATTAACCAAACTTCTTTCGAAACCCTACGGCATCCTATATTATTATTAACGTTAAAAAAGGGTTATAATATTTATTTATTAAATGCTTTATGTACAAACGTACAGCGGCGGGCTTAATGCCTTATGTATTTTCTACCAGTCAACCTTTGGGTGATGTAGAGATAAATAGTGGTAGCTGCAATAAAAGAGAGAGAAAAGGCAAATAGGTACAAGAATAGATAATAATAATATGTATAATTAAGTCTCGTAAAATTTCATATGTTATTTTATTAGTATGGAAAAAACTTACCAAGCATAAATTTTCTCTCCAGAGGCCAGAGCCGTTAAATCTGCAAAAAAAAAAAAACGTTAGGATTTTTTTCATTAACTATAAGTTCTAGGTTTTTTCTAAGTTAGTAACTCGCTAAAACTTTAATGCACAATTCAAAAATTGATTTTAAAATTCAAAGCCCCAGGTAGACGAAAGTTTTTTAAGAGACCCTTCAGATCCGTTTGGGGTTAAATTCGCTTTCACGCTAAATCGAGCCACAGAAAAAAAATCCTTTGAACTGTTAGAAAAAATATTTTTTCTATTATATGTGACCTGTGTTTTGTTCAAAAAGATTTAACAGAATATTTAAAAAATGGAGATAAAGGTACGAACTTTTTTTTTGTTAGTGGATTAAGTTATCAAATGGGATGTAAGATTTTTTTGTGTATCAGCAAAAAAATAATCTTCACAGTAAGCAGAAAGTTTTTTGTGTCTATATTTATTTTATTGGGTGCAAATAATGTCATTGACATTGTGACGTAGCTACTTAAAACATTTATTTCAGTTTTAAAATACATTTAGGGTTAACCGATTACGACGGCCCTCCATCTTATATTTCTTTTTTGATGTAAAAATGAAATTCTAAAAATTAAAATGACTTTGAAATAATGCTCTTAAGTCTGAGATATTGGCTTTTATATAATAAAATAGCGGCCATTAATATTGAAATCAAAGGTCGAGAAAATATTTCTTTAAAAATATATTTTGAAAATTGAATTTACGCTTTTATAAAGATATCATAGAAATAGAAATGATGTTGTATTTTCAAGATACAATAAAGAAACTCATAAACCGATAAATTGAAAATACATTTCTCTTTATTTTTACAATGAAATGTCTGCACACTACCTTCGTATCTTTCACAAAAAAATAGGCAATTTTTTATGTAATCTATATAATTTATTTTATAATTTTTTTTATAGGCTTTGATTACTTAGAAAAAAATTAAATAATCTTATTAGCTGATTGTTCTAGCAAGAAACCATTTTGGTAGACCAGCATAATACTGACCAAATATAGTTAAACAAACAGATTTTTTAAGAATTTGAAATTAAAAAAAAACTGAGGCGACTGAATACGCTGAGTTTTATTTATTTTTACAAAAAAATATTATTATAAATAAAAGTAAATAAATCATTCTTAACTTTTTTCTATCTAAATTGTCACCATCAAAAATCGTACTAAAAATAAAATTGATAATCACAGTAAAATCAATTCCTACAATGCATAATTTTCTTTACAAGGGCCAGTTCAAGTTGAGTTCAGTTTTAATAAATTCATTACTGAACCATTGGTATAAATCATACGGCAACATTAGGCTGCTTGCGCATTAGAGTGTAACGATCATGGACGACATTAATGGCTGTTGCAGTGGTGAGTTGCGGTCAGGATTAATTTTGGGACTACGTTTAGTTGTGTTGTGGGCTTGAAGATGTGGTAGGATTTATTCAGTTTAGTTATAGGAGGTTAATAAACAGCTTTTATTCTTATAAATAAAATTTATTATTGTGGTTAATAATCTTAACGATGGTCGTTGTAGTTAAGAAAAAATTAACAGCATTATATTCAGTGGGGTTTTGTCATGAAGTAATATGCTGGTCTGTCAGCATGGTGTCTTGCTAGAAAAATCAGCAAATACGATTTTTAAATAATTACTAATAGTGCTTATAAATGGAGTATATTATTAAAGGTAATTGAATAACAATAATAATAATAAAAAGTGTTTTTTTTTATTTGTCAAATATAATGTCACAAAACCCAAATAAATTAGTAAGATATCATTATCGATTCATATGTTCGCAAAACTCATCCAAAGAAAGACGAACCAATTTCATACAATTACACCCTAGTGCAACACAGACCTAAACAAAAAGTGTACCAAGGAAGAGATCACGACCGTTCCGCCGCCATCACAGAACGTGATACACCAACAGAAGAGCAGTCACGATGGTTTATTAGCTGATCCCTCTTTATAAATCGACAGTTTAAATATTTATTGCCGATATTACTGTAGATTGCTCTATCAATGTTGGTGTTGTTATACCGGAGCGAATTTTTGTCCGGAAATAACATGATGTGATAATTTATGTAACTGTCAATTTTGGTTGTCGTAGTCTACACCGTGTCCTCATGGGGGCAATCGGCGGCGGCGATCTCTCGCACCGGGCATTTGTACAGGTCATGGTCCGGAGTGAGGAGGAGTGGCAGGCGGTCGCCTCCTTCTGCGAAGCAGTAATGCTAGCAAAGGAGGCGGCCGATCGCGTGAGGCAACGGACCTCACGCCCTAACCGCCGCCGGGATTCCGATCCCGATTTCCGGCCACCGTAGACGCGGGCTTATGGACGGCGAGTAATGGGTGGCTGGCCGTCCGACCATCCGGTAACCATCCGGACCGAGCTCAAGTCATCGACGGCGCGTACTGTTCCACGCACGCCTCTAGGAGATGTCAACAACTGTAAGGGCCCAGTAGGGTCGAAGCCTACTGGGGCCACGGGTTGAAGGCAAAGAAGGAACAGGAGTGGGTTTTTTAGTCAATAAAAGTCTGACACTATCTCCCGCTCCGCCCAAGAGCGGGATTTGTCATAAGATGATTTACCCACCTAAAAAAAAAGAAGCCTGTGTGCCTTGTATTTTTATCTACTCTCTTATTCTAAATTTCAAAATATGAAATCAAAATTAATACCTTATTGATGAATCGAATCATTGTTGCCAATCAGAATCACAACAACAAATCAATTTTAACGCCTAATTTACTTCCTTCCAAACAATCTTATTTACCAAAATCCCCTTGACTCCGGAAACGCTTTCATAAAATCAAAAGATTAATCAGTTACGGTACAGTGTAACAAGTGGCCAACATTAGTCACGTCTAAAAAGTAACGGAGTTACAATGTCTTAGAAAGACGAGAAATACTGACCACTCGCTGAGAGATTTCTGTATACCTCATTGTCTTTGTAACATCGGACAAGTCTCAATGGCCCTTTGGAATACCAACTCCTATCTGCGGTTAGCAAACTGCATTGAGCAAAATTTTAACCTTATTGCTTAGCGTTTAAGGTTGAATGTTGTGCTGTTGTGTCTCTCGAGCAGTATATACAAGGTGGTCAGAAACACTTGTACATGTCATAGTTGTCTGTTAATTTGGAATGTTGAATAACTTTTTTTTTTACAATACGCTGAAAGTTTGGAGTGTCCATACAAAAAGGCTTGTTATTTTTGTGTTGATTGCCGTTTTGTTTTCGTTTTTTTTTTTTTTTCATCTTAACCGTTCTTTAGAATGACTGTTTATTATGCTGAATAGAAGAACCTTTTAATTTGATGTTTTTGGGATTGATAGACATGAAATGAATTATTTATGAGAGATAAAAAAATTTGGGGTTGTGATTCTTGGTAATGACATTTTTTTGTGCAGTGTTTTGAATTCTTTCGAATGTTGTAACTTTAATTGATACAATTATCAAGAAATAGTAAATGTTATTTAATTTTTGTGCTATTTTTTTAATATATCAATGGTTATTAAGAGATAATTCATCGTGAAAAAACTTAAACCTCATCAATTGATCAATTTGAACAATTGGCCTGCTGCGGTCTTCCCGTCCACTTATAATTTAGGTGTCTTCAAATTCAGAGTGATTCATCAAAGTCATCAATGATTATATTACTGCTAACCATCTTGATCATAGTCAAGCACTAGTTTATATCATTAAAAAAAAACAATAGTGTTCACATGCAAGCCTGATAGCAAGCTGTAATGCAATCACTGTTTGTTATTAGGTGGGATCGTAGTTTAGCACTAGTGATTAACTGCGATCCCACCTAATAGCACCCCCTGATAAACTAGTTTAAATTTCAATTACAAAAAAAAAAAGATCAATTTTACAAATCCATACTTAGGTAATATTATTAACTAGCTGACCCGGCGAACTTCGTATCGCCTAACAGTCAATTAATGTAGTATATCTTTCGATATAGTCAACCGATTGCGATGAAACAAAGCCTAAGTCAAGTCAAGTTACACACAATTTTAATGTATATATAGTTCTTTACATCGATTTCGTACATTTTACATGATGCGCGTACAACTAAAAACTTCTACAGATTTATTATATGTATAGATTTGAAAGTAGCTCTGTCTATTAAGCTTTCACGTTTACTTATTAAACTACTTAATCGATTTTGATGAAATTTGGCACAGAGTAAGCTTCAACTTAAAGGAAAGGCCTGGCTTTTTATCCATTATCAGCTTCGGTTTCACGTCCGCAATAACCGACAATCACGTGAACAAAATCGCTCACAAAAGCTAGTGTTAAATACAATTTATTACACATCAAAAACATTGCAACTATGTATGTTAAACAGTCTCTTAATGACCTTTTCTTTTTAAAGTCGGTTAAAAATTACCATCATCGCTTTGATGGGTTGACATTCCACAACTTACAAGCTAGTTAGCTAATCAATAATGATCTTTATTCCCATTCAATAATTGTGTAGGATGGTAAGCATAGATTATCGCCAAATGCCGCAGGCTGTACCAACAATATTATACGCGATAGCTGCTTGAAGATTCGTATAATAACAGCTCATAAAGTTATAAGGGACAAGAAAATATCTCTAGGCTGATTCTTGTGCCGATTGAACAGACATACTTTGAGAAATGGTGACGAACATAGCATATAATCGATAGATATATGTATGAATAATTTATTTCATATGTTATGAGTATGGATGGTAATCTTACATAAATAAAAGTTTTTTTTTGGTATTGATAGGCTTGCATATGAAAAAATATAAAGTAGTGCTTGACTACCACCCCACTTGATAGTAAGCAGTGATGAAATCGTTGATGGTGAAGCGCAGTAGTTTATCAGGCGCCAATTCACTTTAGCCGTGAAGACAACTGAATTATAATCGGACAAGAAGACTCCAGCAGGCAAATTGTTTTAGTCCTTCGATGTACGAGATATAAACGACAAAGCATGCTTAGTCTGGACCGTAGAGGTATTAACAATGTAAGGGTGGACCCTCACCGTACAATGGGTTGTCCAATGGCAAAAAGGTGATGAATAGAATAGAATAGAAATACTTTCATTCGGGACAGACACAGCACAGCGGTTAAAAACACAAAGTAAAAAAGAACAATGATGATGGTGAAATTAAGTCGTGTAATTCCCGCGCACATTCTCCAATAGGCATCCTATAAAATACCGGAAGGCTGGATATCCTACGCTTCTCTTTCAAGCATAGGCTTGGTGGTTATATTTATGGACCAACTAGTGCCCGTTTAAATTTTTCCAAGCATTGGTTATTACAAACGGTCCCGTATAATATGTACCTAGCATATACTTCTTAATTTATGTATATTTAGTTAGTTTGTATTTTATAAGCACACTTTTATTGCGAGTTATGACTAAACCAATTATTCAAAATTAAATTTTATACTTTTTCATAAACATGACTTCCAAACAAAATTAATAAAACAGTCCAAAACTACATAAAAAAATACTCAAACATAACCCTTACAGACCCAGGTACGTAATATACGTTTTCCAATCACGTACATCTGTACATATATTAGATACAAATCTATGGGCCCAAAACTTTGTATCGAATACTAATAAGCTGTTAGAAAGGGCTGGCTTCAAAGGGTAACTAAAGCCGCAGAGTAAAGCTGGTTTAAAGTTTTCAGTTTGGTTGGGATCATTAATGTGTTTGAGTATTAAATGTTTCCAATAAATGGTTTTTCTAGTGACTTCTCTATCGTGGCTTATTCTTTAAGGGGTGACCAGATGGTTGCAAACTAGCGTTCTAACCAAGGTGACCTTGGTTTATGTGTTTGGTTTGTTTTGCAGTGGTCGAGAAAACGCGCCTCCCAACCAAGGCCGTTGAAGGTCATGGATTACAACTGCTGTCTACACGGATTGAAACTGGCAAGGTCACCTTGGTTGGGAAGTTGGTTTGCAACTATCTGGTCAACCATTTAGGAGTTTTCATTTTGTGGTGTTCAATTTTTAAAGAGTTGTATGTTATGAAACTCTTTTTTATGAGGTGGGTTATCATCTAATAACTTCTCCCACTCTAGGTTGGATAACCCTGCAACCCACCTGTGTTCCTTCAGTGCAAAGAGCTACCGAAGGAACACGGGTGGGTAGCCTGTAAAAATCTGACACTTCCTCTCACTCCACCAAAAACGAGAGAAGTAGTTATGATTTAGTAATGATTTCTCACACCAAAATAAATATATATAAAAGTATAATTCTATGATCTGCTGCTGTCAAAATTTGTGTGTCCTGATTTTCATAAATATAGGTAAGTATATTTTTCAAAACAATCTATCATTGTACTGCCATAGCCTCAGTCTACCACTCAATAACTCGCAAAAACGTTAAACACAGTACTAAACAATAATTTCCGTCCCAGTCATTCGGCGCGATCCTTCAAATGATTCCCAGACAATCTTCAACCCGCTACAGAATCAATTGGCCGCCGCTATAATGAAGACATTACTGTCTGTTTCAACCAACTATCGACACTTGATCGGCAGATAATCGCTACACGATCGATAGTACCGTTCGCGGAATGACGCAGCCATTTTTGTAAAATGTTTTTTTTTTTTTTTGTTAAAGTTTTGACTGACTATTAGTTGTTATTAGTTATTGTTGCTTTTTTTGTTGCTTTTTTTAGTGATAGAGTAATCATTGAGAAATTGTTGTGAGTTTTTGTGAGAGACATTCCATTTAGATTAAAAGAAATTGAAGTTAAATAAAAAAGATTGTGTAAGGAAAGTTCGGATACAGTATGCATAGCCCGAAGAATCCGTGGTAGGTAGTGGCAGTGGGCAGGGCACATTGCTCGCAAAATAGATGGTTGAAGGAGCTGAAAGGTTATGCATTGACCACGTACCAAAAGACGCAGTGTTAGAAGGCCTCCACAAGGTGGATCAATAACCTGGTGAGAGTCGCAGGAGTCCGATGACGCTTTGTTTTCTTAGCTGAAATGATGATGGTGATGATGATGATAAAATCGACCGCACATGACTGGTAACTCTGACCTTGAGCATAACGCAGTACAAAATTTTAATAGAATATAATATTATAATATTTTTTCTGATTTTGTTAATGCTAGAGTATTGACGACCCATATAACTAGAGGAACTTATGTGAAGATTGTTTTTCTAATGGTTCTTAAATCTTGCCGTGAGAAAAAAGAACATATTGTTATAAATAAACCAGTAAAGGTTGTACGTGCTAGTTATAAGATTCTAATAAGGAAAATGGGAATTACCTTATTGGGAAATATCACGTACACGATGGGTTATCAACTGATTCTCATTCATACGGTACTTGAACTTTTTACTACTTCATAATTTGTTTTTATTAAACCTTCAACTGTGCTGAATACTCTTCTATAAAATAAAATGTGTTTATTTAGTACAATTAATGAACTATTTATTGCTTAAGCAATATGTAATACTGCAAAAGAGAAATTAAATAGAATTGTAGACTACATCTATAAATAAGATTAAGTGACGTGAAGTCTTAACTAAAGTATTAATTTTTAATAAACATATACATATAATTAAAAAGACATATACCTAATACTAATTATATAGATATAGTTTATATACATTTATACTTACCACAGTTGAAATAAAATATAAAGCTTTTTCACTTGATTTTTGCACAACAAAATCGAATTGGAATCTTAAATACTATGTATATATTCTTATTGGATTTTTATGACCAATATAAAACTTCAGTTACATGAAGGTTGCATATATTCTAAATAATCACCATGAAATTGAAAAATTGAGATACAAACATTTCCGATTACTAGAAAATATAGTAAAACGGTGAATTGGTGAAGTTTAAATCAAAGTTGGGAATAACTTACTACAGACTACCGTATGGCACAAAATGAAAATTCAATTAAATTTGAATATCAATCTCGAAAAATAATGAAATGGTGATTTAGAAAAAAAATCTAATAGAAGAACTAATATTTTATTTCCTGGCTATCGGTATCGCCTGTGCAAACGTGGCAAATTGCCCTACGGAACACAAATAGCCCTTTCTGGGATAAAAACAAACATTCAAACAAAATTTTGCCTTTACAATATTCATAGAATAGGAACAATTTATAATTTTTTAAATAACAAGTATCAAAATTGTAATACAAAGAATAATCTATCCAAACCTTCAATCAATCCAGTACTCATCAAATACCAGTTAACAGAAATAGAATCTCCATCCAACATTATCAAAATGTACTTACTCGTAGAAGCCTCTCAAAACATTCTTCATTCAGAAAGTATGCTAAGCACACATACATACGAAACTAGGCCTATTAATAAGCCGTCAGTATTGTAAAAGAAATTAGACAATTCATTAATACTCATTGTTATATATGAGTCAGCAGTCGGAAAGATACAAAATGACTTCTCGTCCCAAATACTGCAGTATCTGTAGATGAGAGTCTTTGACCAGTGCGTGCCAGTGACAACATAAGTCATATAAAGATGGAAGAAAGAGTTATGTTTAAATAAAATAGAATAAACTTTATTGTACACCAAAAAAGTTACAAAAATTATGGACCAACTTAAATCTATGGGTACAATGGTGGTCTTATCGCTGACGCGATATCTACAATCAACCTTATGATAGATAAAGATGTTATGTTGATTACATTATACCTATATTAACTTTAAAATAAATTCTATATCTATATATTTATAAATAATATTTGTGCATATGTATATTATATTATTTTGCTTGGAAATGAGAGGGTTTTTAGAACATCAAGTCAAGAATCAAGTAGTTGAAATGCTAGTGAACAGGGTATATGACTAGCAAAACGGGTGGGTGATGTAGACCCTCCACAAACTGATACAGGCCGCCAGAAGCTGTTGGATATCGGAAACTTAGAACCGTGCAATTGTACCGACGCTTGAGTTAAGCTTATATTCAGCAGTGGACGTCCTCCAGTTGAAGACGATGATGAGTCAACAACGATGATAATGACATAAGGTATAAAACTCATGCATTCGGCATTTCCTTTGCTTTGTACGAGTATTTTGGCACTCATTACCGATTGTGGTTTTCGAAATTACACTCATTGTTAGTTCAGTTAGTCACTTTTTCATTTGAATAAAGTTGAAGAGGTAATCATTTAAATGAGTGATGTGTTTTTTTTGGAAATTCTTTAACTTACGGTTAACGATGTGTCAAGTTATTATTAATCATAGGTTAGTGTCATTGTTGTTCAAGAGTGTTTGTTATAAGATTCTTGGAATAATTTAGATGTTTTGTCCTTAAAAAGACCATATAATATATTTTTTGTAATACTAGTAATTTGTGCATTATTCGTTCAATTTTTGGATTGGTCTTCTATACTAATATTATGAAGCTGAAGAATTTGTTGTGGGTTTAGTTAGTTAAACGTGCTAATCTCACGAACTACTAAATAAAAAAATTCTTTCTGTGTTACATAGTTCATTTATTGAGAAAGGTTATAAACTATATAACATCACGCTATGACTAATAGGAGCGGAGTATCAATGAAAAATGTTGCGAAAACGAGGAAAAAATATTCCTTTTGAGAGTATCCGTTGCGTGCGCTGCCTAAACGGTTAAAGTTTAAAGTTTCGTAAAAACGATGTACTTAGGTACTACAAAATTGTTCCTCTTTAAATGTTCTAAAAAATTTCTGTAGCAGCATATTATTATATCTATCCTTTAAGGTTGGCTCACAATAACATTTAATCCACTTAGGCGTTTCCTAGCTTTATATTTTGGGGTCAGCTTCCAGTATCTAACCGGGTTTTTATGGTAATCGAATTAGTTCTGAAATAATGCATTATTTACAAAGGTGTTTTTATAAACATAATAGTCAAAATTAATCCTTATCCAAATAAAATACAATATTCATTCTAAGTATTTCATTTTGAACACCACCACACACCTTTCACAACATTTCCTTTCAATAAATATCTTCGGAGATATCACAGTTTTAAAATAACGCTCCAACAAAATAATGATGCGCGAATACTGCGACTCTATTAGCAGGTGAACGCACCGCAGACTGCAGAAAGGTAGCTGTGCTCAAATCTTGTAAAAATTGCTCTTTGGGAAAAGTTTTGCAAGATGTCAGTAAAATCATATGGGATGAATGCACTATAATTATTAGAGCTCATGTGCTCATCAAGGCCCTTAGAGACATAAGAAGCTGTAATAAAAGCATGGGTGGAATCACTTTTAAGGTTGATGGTGATTTTCGACAAAAATTGCCAGTGATAGAGGAAATAAAGCTGACATTGTGAAATTACCACTCCCTTAAACTATCACCTAATATGAGTACACATTTGAGTAGATGTAGTAGGTACAAATTGTCCTTCAAAGTTACTTTTGATAGGAGACTGGACACCTAGTACCTTATTGTAAAAACAAAATCGAAATTGATCGTGATTGGTATGAATTGACCTAATCTCCAAAGTCTACCTAGATGTAGTCTAAATGGAAAATTAAGGCTACGAGTGGATATATCAAAGGGCAATATTGGCGACTAGAAATAGTAGTGTTATCAAAATCAATAACAAATAATTCTGGGTAAACCTCCAGGAGACAGCATTAACTACATTTTCATTGATAATATAATAAGACCCAGTACTTTCACCCAGTAGTTTCACTGTTACTTATAATAATAGCGTGATGTATCTAAAACAGCTTTATAATGTACTAAGACTTTACAAATATTCCAACTTGAACTCAAAAAAGTCGCGGGCAAGAGCTATTGATTATAACAAAACAAATTCAATCAAAAAACCTATTAGAAACATTTTCGACTTCTACGCTGACGAAGTCGCGAGCAAAAGCTAGTAGTTAATAATTTTCAGTGACATCAAACGAAATGTTAGGACAAGTTTACACATAACTAAATGACGCCATTTGGATTCAAACCAGACTTCCCATCGTTAAATCGTGTGTAATTTCCAATTGAATCCCATTCATTCCTCTCTACCTGATGCTGGATAGTCTTATAATGTACCAATACGAGATATTAGAAATCAAATAGACATTAGAATTTGCAATCGTGAAGTTGGACTATATTAATAATTCTATTATGAGAGTCGTTTGAAGAAAATCTGACATAACTACAACATGGTAAATATTGTGCTCTCTTCTAGCTTCAACAGTTTTGTGTTTTAAATCGAAGCAGAAATTAGTGTTCTCACTTATTTTTACGCAACATTCAATATCACAAATTTACTTCTGTAATTAAATTTTTGCAATATTTGTATGCCATTGATTCAATCTGGAATCTATAAGAGCTAGTTCATCAACCTTATAGAAAAACTAATAATTGTTAGTTTTAAATATTATTGTATTGCAATGCCCTTACAGGATTTATGAAATCAGAAATCAGAAACGTTTATTTTAAATAGACCAATCACAGGCACTTTTGAATTGTCAAAATTTCCAACAGTTAAAAAAAAAAAACAAGTGAAGCTAAATTGCACATTCCAAAGCGTAGATCTCTATGGAGAAGAACGTGCAAGAAACTCCATGGCCACTCTTTTAAATCATACTATGAATTACATAAATCTTGGTTACATATATTTCTTGTCGCTTCATGTTTGAGACATTTAATTTCTATTCCTACCTCTGTACAACTGTACTGAACTGTTTTTTCTAGTTAATTGTTTCAAACCCAAGCACAAGAATTAACAGGTCAATTGAAGAACTCAATATATATTAAGTCAAATGCAAATTAAGTTAACCTTAACCTTTTTCAGTTCACAGAACGTCAACTCCGTCTAAACGAGGTCTTATTGAGTTAGTATTAAACAGTACAACAGTTTACAGGCGCGTCTTTCATACAAATGAGGAAGAAATTCTGTGATTCTAATAGAAAGCTTTTTGGATATTGGTTTTTGTGTTAACTTTATTTGTGTCATCTTTGTTAAGTAGATAGGTCTCTAAAGATATCGTATTCATCATCATCATTTCAGCCGAAAGACGTCCACTGCTGGACACAGGCCTCCCCCAAGTGTCGCCACAATGAACGGTCCTGTGCATCTTGCATCCATCGAACTACCGCAACCGTTACCAAGTCATCAATCCACTTTGTAGGAGGTCTTCGAACGTACGTCGTCCAGTACGTGGTTGCTATTCCAGAACCTTTCTGCCCCAACGGCCATCCGTTCTGCAAGCAATGTGCCCTGCCCATTGCCACTTAAGTTTGGCAATTCTTCGGGCTATCCTGGTGACCATGGTTCTCCTGCGAATATCCTCATTCTTGATTCGATCATGCAAAGAAACTCAGAGCATAGCCCTTCCTTCTTCTTAAGTCTTAAGTGTAACATATCGTATTTTTTTTTTATTGAAGTTTTTCTTTTTTGGGTGTGAAATCATCCAATGGGATTTCTCGCTCTAGAGCAGTGCGGGAGAGCGTATCAGACCTTCACTGACTAAATCATCCTATGTTTTTTCTTTGCCTTCGTTCCAGGACCTCGGGGTTCTCTTTCACACAATCCATGGCTCCAGTTGGTTTCGACTCTGCTTTGCTAACATTTCCCTGAGGCGCGTGTGAAACACTACGCGCCGTTGACGACTCGGGCTCGGTCCGGGAGTTTACTGGACAGCCGGACAACCGGAAAAACCCATTGCTCACCGTTCACATTGTTATTGAAGCTAGCATCTCATTTAGTGTGTCTTTGTTTAGGTATTTTTTTTAGCAAACAATAATTTCCAAAGCTAGGTACCTAGTACTTCTCCATTAATTAAAACTTTGTATTCATTTCGTTTACCATGAAAGTTATTATAATTACAAACCCATTCGTTCTTTGCTCCTGCATTTTTCAATCACCCTGATTACCATATGAATATTCCCGCCTAGCAACCAAAAAAACATTAGTCACATCCCTGGTTTTCAAAGCTGTTCAGATTATTTCTACCGCACCGCCTTTGGAAATAGCCGTTTAGTATTCAAAGCGCACATGCTTCATAATTCCCTTGCTGCTTAATACGGCCCCATACTCGACCACCGCGATTCAAAACCAGATTTGAAGACCTTCCCTACCTCTCTTTCATATATAATTTTTTTGTTAGGTAAGTAAGCGGCTATAGCTAACGAGGGGTCATGTTGTTTTGGATGTTTTATCTCATACTTGCCCTCATCTCTTTGTTTCACGAAAACGTGATATAAAAGATTAACTTATTAGTATTCGAGGGAGGGCTTAGATCGGTCGGCTCAGATGGTGTGCGAAGCGGTTTGAACTTAGCGGTATGACTAAGTCCTATTTGGGTCTGTGTCAATATGTTTTGGATATTCAAATTTTGTGGGGCTGCCATTGTTTTTCTCTGGGTCGAGTCGGAAAATGTTTATTCTGTCATTTCAGATATAATAACTTTAATATTATAAATTTGTCTTTTGTCCAGGTCATAAAACATTTTGCCAAATTCAAAGCTGGACTTATATCTTTTTTTAACTTTGTAGATAGCTTACAGAAAAAAAAATAACTTCTTATCTTTTCTTAGGTGTCCAAAATCATAATAAAACTACTAGAAAATTACTTGGTCATTTTCAGTTAATTTAAAATAACGGTCAGTTACATTTACTTCACTCGTTTTCAGTTCATGTTGATAACTATAAACATTTTAATTATCATCATATTGGACAATGAATGACTACAAAAGATTCAAAAGCATTCTTATAAAGAAGCTAGATATCATTTTTAATTCAATTAACAACTATAAGCTAAATAATAAAGCATACGATCCCACGTATGTACAAATAAAGAATTCAAATGAATAGTTTTTAGAGAATACGAATGTACAAATATAAACAAATACATTTGCTTAATTCACATTTTACATTGCATAATTTTGAAATCAGAATACAAATGATACTAATAGGAATATATTGGCCAGTGGTTAAAATCTAATCAGTTTGGCATACTATCTACTACAATAACAGTTGACGATAATGGAATGTGCGAAAATAAAACTCAAAAAAAAACTTAATATAAATGTAAATTAGTTTGCCCAGTTTTTTAACACGTTGTTCCTCCAAGCTTCCAATATTGTCCCAGATTATACGAACCGACCCTCCAATAATGTATCCACCTTAATAGGTTCCTAAACTTTGCTATAATAAATAAAACGTGCTTCAGAACTTCGATCTAATGAAAGAAATAAAGTACTCTAATTGCATCTTAAAGATGAACGAGAAATTGCCGGTTCTCGAATATTACTTTGAGTCCAATAATTTCCAATCCATTAGTCTTTTCAGACTCTTATTAATTCTTGAAAGGTGCTTTGGGAGTACTCAAAATTGTATTGTATAAGTTTTAACTTTTAACTGTTTTTGTTCAATTTGATTTCTCGGAATCTGTAAAAGAAATAAAACGTTTATCTAAAATTCTAAATGTAACAGCTGGGGAGTCATCCGGTGTAAATTATAGGAAATAATTAAGGGTGATTAATTTTTTTCTTACGTCAAGAGAAGGTAAATGATTTCATTTGCCATGTGATCGGATGTCATAAAGTAGTATAATGTTAATAGTGGATAAACAAGGGTAATTACTGGCTCACGACTTTCATATTTCTTGGTAGTTTTAAACAACGATTATGACATGTCTTTGGCATATTACCTATGAAGTTGATGTCAAAGTTTGTGTTTCCTGTCAACAACCTCGGGTTTTCAAATCAAAAGTATTTACAGGTTTTTTTTTTTTATTGGGTGGGAAATCATCTTATGACATCCTCGCTCTTGGGCGGAACGGGAGATAGTGTCAGACTTTTACTGACTAAAAACCCACTCCTGTTCCTTCGTTGCCTTCGTCCCAGGGCCCCGGGTTTCGCTTTCACACTACCCGTGGCTCCAGTAGGCTTCGACCCTGCTGGGCCAAGTATTTACAGGTGGAACAGATTACAAAGTCTCGCAAACTTCCGTTGAAAAAGGAGGATCCTTTTACCAGATGGATGCTATGTCTCATCAGGGCAACTGCGCGATAATTGATTTTGGGCTTTTATATATTATGTTCATATCATGCAGAAAATTCTAATTGAACGATGCGCGGATTTTAGTGCCTATTTAGCGCCATAGATGTCGCTATAAATGGATATGTTACTTTTAGGTACTCCATCGTCGACTGCATCATCGCTTTTTGTCAGGTGAGAATAATGGTCAAAGGTGACCTTTGCGATAATAATAACCCGAAAAAAACTGAAATTAATTTCCAATTAAAAAAAATTCAATGACGAATAATTTGCAATTAAACAAAATATAATGACGAACTCAATTTGTAATAAAATTTTTTCAACTAAAATTTTACGAATTAAGTTAGTCGTTGTATTTTTTCTTTAATTGCAAATTATTCGTCATTGAATATTTTATTTAAATAATAATAATACCGAATAAATTTTGCAATTAAAAAAAAATTCAAAACAAATTCAAAGACGAACAATTTGCAATTAAATAAAATAAAGTAGTGAACTTAATTCGTAAAAATCATTTGAAAAAAAAACAGATAAATGCTTTTAATAACAAAAATACTTATAACATAGGCACCTTATACGTACTTACAAGAGAAGATCTTATGAAACCACTTGCATGAAAACATGCTACCACAAAAAGCACAATTTTCATGACAAAAACCTAGTTACAGAAAAAAAATACGACTCGGTTCATATTTCATCAAATAAGGCATATAAAAGTAGAAACAACAGCTTGGATAAAAAATAATCTCAATTTATGCGAGGCCAACTGCCAAAGTTTAAAATTATGAGTATAGTAAGCCTATATTTCGAGGTAATCAGAGCACAAGCAGAAGTTTGCCTGTAAAGTATCATAGGCGTCTGGGTGTGTGCCCAGAAAATAAGTGTTGGAAATGGAGCAGAGCAACTTGAAATATGTAGTTATTTTTATTTTTTCCAACTGCGTTTGTTTTGATATACCTGAAGTAGTAGGCACAGTTTTGTTACTTGATGAATTTTGTGCTGGTTCAATTAAAGTTTGGATAATCAAAACTACAAGAAATAACATAATATTCTTCGATAATCACGAATGTATGTGGGCATATTTTTATTACGAATTAAGTTGAAAATGATCCCATTAGTACGTATTTTGGAAAGATAAAAAAGTTAGTAACTGCTGTCAGATTTCATATTTGCATATGTGAAAGTATGTAATCTTCTATGAATCCTATTTTGTGACCTGGAACAGGACATTATCATACTTTAGTCTAATCTACCAGTTCGCCAAACATTTTTATTTAGTTAATAATGAATGTGCACACATAATTATATAATAATTAGACAAGAAGCAGGAAACAGGAAAGTAGGTACAAAGGTGATGTTTATTTCTGAATAGATCTCTTCCTATAAACCTGTTAAAGGAGAGTTGGAAAAAACAAAGATGTAAAAACAAGAGAGAGAGAATAGATAGTAGGGGGTACAAGAGAGTAGTAAAGTAATAAGTGCAAAAAACAATTGCTTTATAAATGTCTTGGATTATTTCGAAAACACAAACTGTCCTAAAACAGTTTAGTTTCTAAACCAAGGTATTAGCATCGATATCTAAAAAAAAAAAACACTAAAACACCACTACACCTATTCACTTTATATGCAAATGTACCTTTCTCGTCCGAGGTACCGCAAAATTCACGTCTCCAGTGAAAAGCATACAGATATGGCCGAATCAAGAACGCTGATGGCGCAGCAAAACACCATGAATAATTTCATAGTCTAGGCCCGCGTGGAGTCATGACTAAACATAGCATGTCTGTTGCTGTAACAGGAATAGTTCTGGATAAGCACCAAATAGCCTTTCTAGTTTCGAAATTTTCTGTTGGTTCTGGAGGATAATCCTGTCTAAAAATTTCTGTGTACCTTTTTTCGAATTCGGAGAATTCGTGGAATCTATGTTTAAGAATGCTTAAGATACCACGTTGGAAATACTTTAAATAGGTAAGTATTCTTTATATTGTTTAATCAGTAATCCAATCGTGTCAGTACCATGATTAAATCCTATTATAGTTTTTATTTGTAGTTATTTGCAACGTGTTTAAATAATGTCCTATTTTCTGTTTTCATAAATTCTGTATGGTTGAATATGAAACTAAAATATAACCCAAATTTTAAAGAAATAGCACCTATGATATAGCAGTAACAAGCGTAACTACTAGAATGAGGCAAATTTAAAAAAAAATAATAAATAATTTTTGGAATACCTGAACTTCATTTGATGAAAACGATGCATATCGTTTTCATCAAATGAAGTTCATATACAACAGTAGTATCAAGTTAAGTAGTAGATTATACAGAAAATAGTCATTTTGTTTTCCACCAGAATGCGGATATAATAAATTTAAAATTTGTGCTGAATTTGATAGTAAATGTGTCGAGTCAACTATCTCGGCAAACATTGCTGAAGTAGTAGAATGTTACAATTGTTACAACAAAATTCTCAGCTCTATTTTGCCTGTATCATTGAATCAGCATATCATCCAGTTGTGTAGACGTTTGATATAAAAAAAAAACTACTCCAATTATATTTTGCATCACTATACCCACTACGAATCAATTTCATCATCATCAACATTTCCGCCGAAAGATATCTACTGTCACCATAACGACCGATTCTGTACGTTTCGCATCCATCGGATTCCTGTGACCCTCACCAGGTCATTGTTACACCTTGTGGGAGGCCTTCCAACGCTGTGTACGGTACGGTAGGTGGTCGCCACTCCGTCCACACACAACGAATTAATTTGCGAGTAATTAAATCAGCTACTGAATTTCACTCGTCATAATTCCGGCAAAGTTTTTAGTCTTGGGTCCACTTACCAAAACAAAACAAATATTCCTCAAATGAAAAACAAGCACCAAAATAAATAAAATCCAACCAAATTAGAGCGTTCTTGTATATTTCTCCTGCAGTAAACAACGTTAAGTTAATCTCGCAGTTTCTTTATTATTTCAAACGCTCAGTCTCAGGAAGTAATGCTTGGTCGGAAAATAATAGCGGCGAGATAGCCTTAGTACGTGATCCAGTTTAGTTCAATAAGGGATTGAAAGTTCACGATTTTTCCTTTACGGGTGAGACAGAATTTGGAGTAGTGTTAATCAATGGAGCCATGTTTGTCTAGAGTTCTGGTTTTATCTTTATCGGTCGGAAGCTTATATCGACAAGTAGGTACTAGACAAAAATGTTGATTGGAATATGTAAAACATTTTGGGGAGTGTGCATCGGAATTGCATAGCCTAATTTTTCCAAGCCTGTTCCATCATCAGACCACCAGGCGTACGGCGATGAGCCACTAGTACATATACACATAGACATCCCGCACAAAATATTTTGGAAACATATTAATTGTGCGTACAATTAATGATTAAAATTCCCTGCCGGGGTCTGCGTTTCTTGATGGCTACAACCTGACGATCTTTAAGTCAAGAGCGCGCACCATCGTGAACTGCATCGTCACATTCCATCAGGTGAGATACTGGTCAAGCGCAAACCTATAAAAAAAAAAAAAAAAAAAACTAAGGATACTAAAATAGCGGTGGATCTTGGAAAGTAAGTGAATATCACAAATAACTCCTAATCATTCGTTGGGTTCACCGATTGATTTAATTTTTATAATAATAAACTTAAAGAGCAGTAGCAAACATCTCGAAACACCAATTCAAATGTAAATAATATTGCGCCTAAACCAAATTCGATTACAATCTATAATAGTGATGTTGTATCTTCGATACAATTTTATGGCAAAGATTATCAAAACAGATAATATTTAATACCTATTTTACATGAACAAAACGATGACTCCTCAATTTGGAAGCTTATCTATAACATTACGAAAGTTTTATTCAAAACAACTGGTTTTGTGAACGAGTAATTATGTACAACCATTTCAGATAGACCTCTGGAGTTTCTTTAAGCATTATTGGAATAGAATGTTGCCAAATATAAAATACAATACCATAACTTTTATAATAATACATGAATTTAAATGAAAAACAAATAGAGGCCGAAGCTAAATGTAAGTAGTTCGTAGTTTTCGGGTTTGCTCGGGTTAAAATAATAACAGCAGCACTGGTCAATTTCTTCGAAGCAACGTTTGTAGGGGTCAGTCTCTAGATGGATGATCCATCTTAACATATTGTGATTCCTTCGTGTCTACAAAAGCACGCTATCTTTTCTAGACCTTTGACAGTCGTTACGGGAATTCAGAAGCCAGGAAATCTGAACTAATCTTGCCAAAAAGCATCAAGTTACCAAATTACGGAGGTCAGAGATTCATTTGGTTCTTGTGAAATACGCCAGCATTTATTCAAAATGGAAAAGGGTAGATTTAATACGTTTTATTTCCTAATTTATTGCTATGTTGTAAATAGCGAATCAGTAGCTAAGGTGAAAAACCAGTAGAGATTCGAATATTGACTTCAAAAGATAGATTAAACTTATAACAATTATGATAAGAGCTATCTTTTTCAGCAGTAGTCATACAATACAGTTAATAAACCTATACACAGGTATCAAATTAAATTGGACAAGACAAGATCATTATCAGCAAAATCTCTAATTGAAACTTGATATCTGGTTTATTTTGCCTCCTAAATATTTAACTTGTTTACGTGGGCAAAGAATTTTTCGGAGTTATTGACTCAACGTGTTTTATATTAGTATAATTTACGATTTGTAATTTTAAGTTTTATAGTTGATAATAGAATACTAATAACAACAACAGTGGTTATGCAAATAAATGTTTGGAATGCCGAAGTTTTGTTGAAGTCAATATTTATTTATTGCTACTTAATGAGCTAAAGATTAGTGAGTCTGAGAATTTTTATAACTTTCTTTCGGTAGTAATAGATATAGGTGTCATAAAAGAATTAGCTAAGGAAGAAGTGATACTTGATGATACTTACGTGTATGTAGTTGGTTTTGATTTGATTTCAGATGATGCAAGTTATGTTAGAGTTAGCGAAGCTGGAATAGAAATTAAAATATAAAATAATAACTAGTATTAATTTTCTTCTAAAAATAACAGTATTTGTACAGTTCATGAAGAACTAAGTGTTATGATGGGAGACAGGAGCCTAGATGAAACCATCCTGTACTATTGAGTCTCTTGTTTTTCTACTCAAAAATATAATACAGCGCTATATTTAGGATATATCTTAAAAAATAAATTAAATATACAGATTTAACAGATTTTTAAATTGATTTAAAAAAAAATTGAATGCTTTTAAGAATTTTTAATTTGGATGAAATACTTTTTAGGTTACAATGGGAAATGGGATAATTTTCGATATTCATAAAGGCGAAGCCACTGTCAAAAGCTAGTAAAATTAAAACAAAAGCTAAACCGAGGAATAAATTACCTAACCCTTCCATGACATAGATTACTTCTAGCTCAAAGACCTCGAAATAGCGTATTTCAATCACGTTCTCAAAAACTTGAACGTACAAACGCACTTCCGACCCAATTCTATAATTTCGCAGATAAATGTTAATGCGGGAGCTATCTGATTGCCGTATCATTTGGGTCGTATTGAAAATTCATAACTTACCGAAAGCGGTGAAGGCCCCACCGTTTTAGATAAGGATGTGTGCAATTTACTTTACATCGTCGTTTAAGGAAAATTCTAGTGAGGGGACCGCTCTTAAAAGTATTTCGAGATGTTTTTGTCAGAAGCAGTGGTGCCCTAGTGCTTACGGCTTCGACTTACGAGTTGTATGGTCATAAATTCCAACCCAGGCAGACTCGGCTTGCATGATAGGTACATTATAAAACTGATTAAGTAATATTGTCTTTGACATTCGTAAGCTATTTTTTAAATATAACATGTCTGATAAGTATGAAAACCAAATACTTTTAATAAATATCAATTCGTTTTGGTAACTAGAATAATATTTCGTAAAATGATAAATATGTTGTCTTTAGCGTTTATTTATTTTTATTGTCTTTTTTCAGTTAATCTGGAAGAGATATATTTGTTCTAATTGGTACTGCTTTTTCAAATCATCAATTGTTTCACAAACAAAAGACAACGAATTCTCAATCCACAAAATTCAATAATACCCAATTTCCTCAAATCTACTCGAGTATTCAACACATCACGTCACTATTAAAACTCGAGGGTGGGGCTGGTTGTAACAAAGGTTTATCGAAACGTTAGCTACGTTTCGTTTTATCGAATCTTCACATTACGTTGGATCGTGTGAGTAAATAACAATGAGTATTATATTACCTTTTTCTATTAAGTTGATTGTATTTGTTTATTTATTAGCAATCTGCTGTGGATTGAGAGTTTCGATAAAGTTTAGTTTAAAGAAGATTAGGATGTAAGTTTAATGTCTGGGTATAAAAAAGGTCGATACGGAAGACGATAAAATTGTTTTATTACAGTCACATACGTAAACTTTAAGTACCCAGACGTACCTATATATTTTATATCTGGAAAACTGAAGCTTATTCACCTTTGAAACGTTAAAATCTGGATCCAGTTGGATTTTATTTCTAAGTAGATTTATTATTACCAAGTTTTCAAGTTGGTACAAATATATCTAAGCAAGTAAAATAACTTTAGTTTTATTCAAAAAGTAACAAAAACCAACCCTAAACTCGAAACACATCAGAATTTCAGAAATACAATCTACCTAATGAAGTCAATTTGCATGTTGCCGTTTAACATGTTACGGAAAACCATAAAATTAGAC
The DNA here is from genome assembly GCA_949316375.1 of Mythimna vitellina. Taxonomy (NCBI): domain Eukaryota; kingdom Metazoa; phylum Arthropoda; class Insecta; order Lepidoptera; family Noctuidae; genus Mythimna; species Mythimna vitellina. Next base: position 4,477,805 of record OX438703.1, on the reverse strand, counting down.
ATGTTCACTGTTCAGTCCACAATGCGGCAACAAGCGATAACATGCTGACGCAATCTCCCACATCGACTAAGCCCCGATGGCGATAGCTAGAGACAAAGAATTGAGAAAGTTCTAGAAGCCGCAAACCTTAATTGTCAAATAAACAATGTTAAATGTGATGGTTTGTTTTAGTAAAGTTACACATTTTGGACATCATCATCATTTTTATTTCTGTACTAATTTCAAAGGCATCGGTTTTTATTTTATTTTGATGTGGTTCTTATACTTCTTCGTCGACAGCTCAATAATTTTAAATAACGTCTCAAACTCCAACTAAATCACGTGTCTTTTTTGCAATATCTTCAGTTGCTGATCTTCATTTCGAACCCATATTGAAAATCTAATTTTCAACCATCATCTTCAAGGTGAAATCTTTATCAAATTTCGCGACATCTTAAACAGTATTTTCTATCGTGTTTCCAGCTACTGTATTTCTGTGTTCGCTTCCTAATGCATCAGCCGTAACCGGATAGATTTTATGCAAATACGAGGCAGTAATTGCACAGTAACTCGTGTGCTCATTCATTAGGGGAACTTACGATATCTGAGCTTGAATAAGTTTAAGGGTAGCGTTTACTTAGTTTTGCAGTTTGCTAAATTGTTTTAGTGATCGTAGAATATTTTATTAGATCAAATAAGTTTGTTAAGCTTGGTGAATTGTTTTTCTTCTGAATAATAATTTGATCAACAGAAATTGTGTATATTTTATACAGGTTTCCTGTTGGCTATAGCTTAGTTATTTTGGTTACTTTTATTAATATTTTAGTATAATGATTTAATTGTTTAGTTTTTGATTGTAATTTTTTCCAATTTTTTCGTACAGTACAAATATGGTGTTAGATTCTGAAATGTTATTTGAGCTATTTTTTTATTACGTTCTGTTTATGCTTTTGCAATACTTTTTCTTTTATCTTCTTTATATTCTATGAATAAAAGCTTATTACTTAGCAAGTTCACAAATACACACACAATATGATGATGATTTCAGAACAACAATCAAATTCACACACAATGATTACAAAATCACCTGTTTTGTTAGAACAAATTTATCGACAATTTGATCCTGTAATTACGCCCGCATTGGTTCTATAACAGTAACATTTACAGCTACCCAAATTTGACAGCCATCGGATGTTCGGCAAACTAGATTGATTGATCACGTTTTAGATTTGACTGCGGGTTTTCGCACGAATGTGATGCATGATGAAAAATGAGTTTTCGGAGCTAAAAGTGCACTAAAAGCTGGTGGAAATGTATATGTATTGGAGCGTAGCACGCATTGAAACATTTTGTTTACATTTTTTATTTGCTTGTCATGAACTTACATGGGCTTGTATTTTTCATTGAAAAAAAGCCTTTTTGATGCTGTAATAAAAAAAAAAATTGTGGCGATAGTTTGTTACTACATTTTAAATTCTATTCAGTTGTTTCATACTGAACCCTTTTCATGTTGTAATTTGATTTCTTCTTCCATACAGTTCACTTTCATAAATTTTCTAAGAAATTCTTCCTAGGTCATTCCATTTCTCTGAACTATAATGATGTCAGTACACTCTACCTTAACATTTGCTTGACCTATTTCATTTTATCTCTTTCAACTTTGCAGGAACTAGACATCATATATTATTATACAACTCTTTTGATATCCAAAGGAGCGCATAAAACAAACTAATGGCGATATTATAATAAAATGCCTGTACGATATACGTGTATCCTTTATTCCAATATACCGATATTCCGATACTAAGAACGTTATTTCCTATATTGCTTCACATCTAGGTATTTTGCATAACAATGGATGAGATATACATATCGAAGATTTTTCATGTATCTAGATACATTTTTTTGAGTAAAATTATCGTTTGCGGCTTATTGTGTTAACATTTTTTGCGTTTGTTCTTTTGTTTTCGTATTTGTCGTAACTATTATTGTTGAGAATTCTCAAACACTCATGGTAGTTACCTGAACAATAAATTTAGCTAACAAAGTATCTCAAACCCTCTGGTTTGTATTTGAAAACCAAATAAAAACAGTCCACCGGAAAATAAGGATCCTAAGCCTGAATAAGTCCTAGCTTCAGTGCAAAGGACTGGTTTACAAATAGATAAGACTCTTGTTGAAAAGATAACACGAGATAAGGAAAGCAATCTCCCAGATTATTTTAAAAGCATACTTACAAAATGGGAGCTATCTAATTAGGATAAAGAAGATATTTGTATGAAACCAATTAGGGTTAATTAAGTCATTTACTTTCTAATGGTGATTGGAAAACTGAATATACACAAAATGTAATTAAACAAATCGAATACTAAAAGTATTTGCTGATTAGTTTCTTATAATTTTGATATTAATTTAGGCAAAATTGTATGTAAATTTAATACTTATTATTAAAAACCTAAATAAAAATGCATGAAAATTTTGGTTAACATTAAAATATATTCAATCTATACATTCGTAATTGTCTAAGGCGCTAATAATAAAAAAAACCAGTCCTTCACTATCCGGGATGTCGACAGATTCGGGAGAACAGCGAACCGATAAGGATTCAGCGGGGCATATTCCAGGGTGACAGTCTGAGTCCACTCTGATTTTTCCTAGCCTTGAACCCTCTCAGTACACTGCTGGAGGGTTCTAGCTTAGGTTACCGATTGAAAACCTCACCTCCATATCATCTGACATCAGCCCTCTTTTCAGGGCTTGTGGATGGCGAGCAATGGGTCCAGCCCCATTGCTCGCCGTCCACAAGCCCGCGCAGATCGTGCATGCTTGCAAGGACTGTTGCCTCCAGATCCCATGGTGACTGGCCAGCAAGGAGGCTCGCCGCTTCACGGGAAACCGTGCGATATCCCCGCACCATCTGGATGGCCATGACCCTCTGGCATGCGTTCAGCGTGGCTGCCGGTTGTTTTCGCAGCGACGGCGCCCATATCGGCGCCCCATAAAGAGCCTAACGATTCCTGAAGGCGTCTGGACCCCCTTGGTTGGGCAGAAGCTGCTTGAGGGCAGCCCCAGTCCGATCCAGTTTGGTAGCCAGACGTCGAAAGTGCCGTTATTTGGGAACCCGGTGGTGGCGCATTTCGAGGGCTGTGAAAGCACATGGCCTCGGACTTGTGCAGTCGCCTGGTACGACTCTCCCTGCGCCAGGACCAGCGTGTCGTCTGCGTAACAGACCACGCTGACCCCGTAGAACTGTCGACACTTGCGTTGGCAAACATGCCAAACGCATTAAAATAACGCAGCAGCCCCAGCAACACCCGGAACGTGTTGTTATATTGAACACGCAAGTCGCTGTATGCCTTCTGCGTAAAGTTCACCCATAATCTGTGCATGTAAAAGGATTGCCAGTAAGCTTTGAAAAGCGTTACCTTCACCTGCGTCTTACAACGTGCAAATCTGTGGACCAACATACAACATCGAACAGCCAACGACCTGTGCTCCCTCTCCACATCCGTGTTGTGTCTCAAATCTTCTAAGACCTAGAGACCCAAATATTTAAATTGTACAACTCTTTTTAGCGGTGTACCGTATAGCTCAACTGGTGCTACACTGGTATAGCATATACTGTCTGCTTTAAAAACCATGAGCTCGCTTTTGAGTACATAATATTTCAGCCCATTAATGAAAAGTTATTTACAGTTAGTTACAATCAAGCGCTTCTTCCAAACTGACGATTTATACAATATTCGAAAACTAAATAAAGAAGCAAGTAAGCAGGTATTTAATTTAAAACACGTTAAAGACCCACCCAACACTCAAGTTACAAAACATACTACAAACAAGCTCAATTCAGGCCATCGAAATATCAACTTTAAAAAATGACTAAAGAAGAAAACATACCAAAAACCAAATTAAAGGGTCCGGTTTTATAAACATCCAGCAGGAAGCCTCAATTAACACTGTCTCATTAGAGTATGTTTTAATGAAAAGATCCACTATAAAACGGTTCAGAAACAGAAGGAACTACTCTAGTAGTGCTAACACGCTTCCCGTACTAAATTTTTTTAGTGCCCCGTTCAATAAAAAGTGATTTTTAGAGCGATAATGCACAATAGACTCGGAGTACCGCTGTTGCTTTTATTGGCACTTCTGGCGCTTTGTCACTATTGTTAGTTGAATGGCAACAATAAGTCTTGTGGGTTCTTTTCTCTTTGAAGTTGATACAGAATTTAATGTTGGAAATAGGTGTGATTTTGTAGACAGGATTTAAAAAAAAAATACTACACAACTAATAGAATAGTAATAATAATAAATACGAACAGTTTTTTTTTTTATTAATAAATATTTTAAGGAAAAGAATGTGCATATCCTCATTGAAGCATTGAAAATATACCATTATTGTAGCAATAGTAGTTACCTTTTTATGTCCCAGTGCTGGGCGAAGTCCTTCCTATATTTTTGTAATTGTGTCATATCTAATTTGAATCAACATTATTCGCGATTTACGTAACGTGCTAAGATGTTACCAAACACTAATTTAACAACAATTAGGTGCTTATTTCTATTGTCCTCAAAGATAGGCTAGACATATGATAATTTATGTTTTACAGCTTTAGCGATAATCAAGAAAGTCATTAGCTATAAGACCGTACTTATATATTATGTTCCACTGCTCCACTTGTGACAAAGATAACCGATTGTATTAAATCTTAAACGTTGAATCCAAAGCTTACCAAGATTATAATATAATATGTAGTTCCCAACTTGGTAACTTATCATTGACTTAACCTTGAGCTATTCATGTGTCTTATCATATCTTGTGACATTCCAGCCATAATAATGTATTTCTTGGTAGCTAGTATATAATTATTCAAATTCTAGATTTGTAACTGCTATCACTACTATAGCGGCAACTTAAACAAAATTATCAACAGCATCGTCATCGTGCTTTGGTATATTGTTCCTTTCATTTGTGTAAGCTGCGATCACATCAGCTGTGATCACCTACTTTATAATATCACCACAAAATTGTATTCTTGAATGATTCTTCTGTTTAAATTCTGATTCTAGAGTCTTATCTTAAATTCTAAAAATATTAAAACTGGATAAACAATATTCTCTCAATCTTAGTGCAGTTAAATAATGTACCACTACCCCAAGGATTATTGCACCTAGCTAACTTTCCTTTCGAAATAAAGAAGGCGACATATAAATAAAATAAATTGGTCGTTAGCCCGTGCAATAAGACCACACGTTCAAACTACACTACATAAAGTATTTTTAATTAGCTTAATTAAGTGATAATTAACTGAAAAGTTTGTTAACGAATATTTTGAAAGTATCTCAGGGTTCTTATTCTCCTCATTTGCGATTCAAATTGATGTAAAAGTAAGATTTATTGTGAACATCTTCGCTTATACATATTTATTGTTTGTTTCAGCGGCCGGTGATGACTTCCTTATTCTTTATTATTTGTGGAATAAAACATTTTGTTTATTTTTCTTTTATGATGCCTTTACTGGAAGACGCCGTATTGGAAGGCCTCCCACAAGTTGGACCGAGAGTCACGGGAATGCAATGGATGCGAGACGCAATGACCGATCCTTGTGGCGATAGTTAGGGAGGCCTATATGCAGCAGTCGACGTCTTTCGGCTGAAATGATTTGATTTTGAACCTTTGTAAAACATGGAATAACAAAATGTCGAAAACTAAGTCTTACGAAATATGTATTTATATCATTGACATTAACGGTAATACAAAAATTGTTCCGAAAATTACGTTTACCATATTGCCTGACCAAAAAAGGTCCTCATTCAAAAGTCATAAATCAACGGCGCTCATTAAAATCGTCATCGGCTGTCTGCGCCATAAAATATTCCCATGCGTTTCAAAAAATACAAACAAACTAGCTTAACGTTTATGTCATTTTTTATTTTTTAAAATATGAAAAGTGTATCCTCCAGCAGGGTGTGGCAGTGTTTGGTGCAATTTAAATTGAAGCCAATTAATACACCGATACCTAATTATCTTAGTTGAATTCTAAGTTGTAATAAATCAACTAAAAATTCTAAAAATAAAAACCAAATAAAAATTTAACAATAATAATAAAATTATTATCTTAGTTGAATTTTAATTTGTAATATTATAATTTGGGTGTCTTCAAGGTTAGAGTGAATAGGCTCTTGATAAACTAGTGCGCCTCACCATCAACGATTGCATCACTGCTTACCAACAGGTGGGATCGCAGTCAAGCACTAGTTTATATAAAAATAAAAAAAAAAACGCAGACATCTCACCCATACATACAAAGCGTTTTGGGAATCATTTCGTTATACGTACAGCTAAGGAGTGGAATCCCTGGCCGGAATCTGTGTTTTCTGATGGCTGCAACCTAGGTCTTTAAGTCAAGAGTGAATAAATTATTCTAGGCAAGCGTGCTCCGTCGTCGGCCACAACATCGCTTACCATCAGGTAAAATAGTGGTCAAACGTGAGCACCTATCGATAATAAAAAAAATTTCTGTAATATACTAATTTGGGCATTATAACTTAACCTAACTATGAGATTTTAATTCTTATAGTCATTCCACTATAAAAATAAGCATAATAAGTAAATGAATTAATTAACTTAGCCTAAAGTATGTAGTTCGCAGCTGGAAATAGACCTATCCTAAGTTGCCAAGAAACCCACTCAAAAATGAAAGCAAACGAGTTTGCAGTTGATAATATATTTTTCTCAGCATTGGGTTTCATGTCCATATATTATGACGTTTACAAAAAAACTACTAACATATTTGCCTTCATAAATAGCCCTGTCAAATCTGGTGTAACATGTTTTTGGAAACTGATATCTTTACCGAATTGCGACATCGCCATATTAGTGTCAGTCACACGACCATCGTTTCCAAAAGTTATTTTAAAAGTTCCGGTCATAAACGTTTAACACACACTCAAATATTCTGCCACTGATGTATGTTTACGTACAATTTCGAAAACATTTATCCGATCCGGCGTTTTAGCTTTGAAAGTTTCTAATTTTAGGCCTTTGATCCCCTTGTGATCATTTCGGTTTACTTATAAGGAATTTTAATGCATATTGGGCGGAGATAGGTTAGTTGAAATCAAGGTTTGTTTATTGTTATTGTTGTTTTGATCAGAGTTCGTTTTTATTTGCATTCCCTTCAGTTAATGGTCAAAGATATGGTAATGTGTTTTGTTTGATGACAGGTTTAATCTTATCTTATTTGATTATGATTGCACTAGCACTATGTCAGCGCCTTCGTTTGCTAGAACATTTTCTTAAAAACTATAATACCTCTTAAACAGTCTTTTGATTGAAATACCTATTATGACAGGCTTTATTATTATTCACTTAGATTAGACAAGCTTATTCTCCCAAGAAATAAGATTCTCCTACACAAGCTTTACAAACGAATCAAATTTTCAAGTACTTATATTGGCCTAAGGAATAAAGATTTTAGTACAAATGAATAAATCTCTTAAAAGTTGAATTTTCAAAAAAACCCTTTTTAGTGCTTGCCTACATTATAAAAGGAAGACTTGTGTAAAATTTTACACTTCTAGATCCGATAGTTTTAGCTGTGTGTTGATATGTCAATCATTCAGTTTCTCCTTTTATTTATAAAGATTAATGTACTTATACACAAAGTATATAGAAACGATTTAAATAGCATAACCATCAAATTGTAGTTAATATAACAAAAAGAAGAAAAATCAAGCAAAGACTCCAAAAATGTTTGCAGACACACAAATTTTAAATGCGTCATAACTATCGATTAAAATATCAACACCGCCCAACTATTTATTGCCAACGATCAATTAAACGATATCAAAGCAAAACAACCAACAAAGCGACATTATTTTTATCGCCGAAACTCACAAACATATTATTTTTAACGATTAAGGAGTTATTTTTATGTCACGAAGCGAAGCATCTAAAAGTTGCTCCCAGACAGATATCCCCCGCCCGGCAGATCAAACTTCCGTTGAAGAACATCAGAAAAACAGATCATGGATGTGATTTATGACACAAATATTGAACAAAATTTGTCGTAAAGCACACTTTATTGCTCTGCCTCTATTCGAAATTTCCCTGGCATTATATTTCAATCCTGATTAAATTATGGTGGTAATAAACAATTTCAAAGAGAAATACTGACGCAACCGTAAGCAATTATGGTTGTGAATGACCAATATGTTATACGTATTGATTTACAATATAGATCTAGTGGGTCGGATTAAGTTAGAATATAAAATTGAGCGATCGTAGCGAGTCCTTTCAATGGTTGAGTTACTTCAAATTGAAAGGAATTGAAATGTAAAGCCAAGTTATGAAAATACGTAAAGTTGTTTTATTTAAGGGCGCACGTAAACAATAAAATGCTTCTGTATGTGAAATAGTGTAAACGGTTTCGATAAGTTATTGTTATTCCATTTAAAAATATAACACAATTCGAATTGCAAACAATAGCAATATTATGGAATGAAATAAGTATTGTTTCAATTCAAGTGTCATCTTAATCGATGGAGCACTTACTTTCTCCTATATTTAATACAAACTATTGTAAATTTATTGGGTATTTGCCTGTACTTGTTTTAGTTTAAAATTATATACTAAACAAAAAACTACACTAATAAATAATTTTCTGTAAACAACATCAAAATTGGTTAAATGAAGTAGCAATTAGAATTTCAAATATTGTTATGAGGAAGACCGGGAGAGAGGTGGAGATATCGCGCCATCTCTTTTTTACACAAGTAACCAATGGCTTTGACATCATTTTTAGTAAGTACATCCTTATTCTATTATTTGACAGTTTCCATTCTACCAGATTTGAAAGGCTTCTAACTTACTTCATGTGAAAAATAAATATGAAAAATTCTTTCTATTTGCCATTTTGGACATAGTTATTTTTTATCAAACTAAAAAAAAATAGTAAACTACCCAATTCTAGAAAAGCAGCTTAATGAATGCAAATTGAAACATTGTCCGAATGCTCCATAAATACCTGTACTGACACCTTATAACTTTTTGCTCCCGTCTAGATCACAACGGATTAAAAAAAATTAAATTAAAACAAAGCCAAAAAATACGACGTACACAAATTGCGAATAATAAAACCGGGATGACGTCATAAAATATAAACGACACTTCTTGGTTCGGTACATATTTTATTAAAAAACTTTCGCTGTAGCGACACCGCAGGCGTTACAAGTTCTTGAAGATGCCGATCTCACTCTATATTGAAACATTTTACACACAAATTCTTTGGGAGGGCAGTGTGAATGTCCCCGACTTGTCCACTAAGGGACGTAAATCCTCGAAATTGAGTAGGAGGATTTCTTTATGCTGAAGCCACGAAAATGTTAAACTTTACCCATCTATTTTTGGGTTTCTTGAAATATGACACTCAATTGTTTTGAGGCTTGATCTAAAACGAAAACCAGATCTATTAGAAAGATCAGTATTGATTACATTATATTTATTGATTGGCTAACCTTTACAAAATTGACTTCTCGAAAGATTTGCGTGTCAGATCAAGCATGCAATATTATCTATCAAATTCAATAACGACAGTGACATCATTCATTAATATTACATTACGAGAAAACAGCGTTCGCAAATGATCAGTGAGTAACAAATCAAGAAGAAAATGGTGCATCTCATCAATATTGAAATTAAGGAAGCTCAAAAGAAAAAGACGTTCCATTCATATTTAATAAACCCACAAGGAAGTCGGTACCAAGTCCATTGAGAGACATAAAGCTTCAAAATTAAAAAAAAAGAGAATATAACTCCCGATGTTGATTCATTAAATATGACGGAAACTTTTAAGTAATGTCGTTTGAAACTTCCAAACTCGGAAATTACTCGTTCATCTTCGAAGTATATTATGATAGCACTGGTGAAGAAGTGGCTGCTATCGATCAATGGTGAAAATTTGGTTCTGTTTGTGGTATAAGCAGTAATTTTTTATTAAATAGTGGCTTCTGCAAGCCGTTTTGCCTACGTAAAAGTAAAAAAATCGCAAGGTATCCTAAATTCCAGTATATTTTATATTCATTCCAGGACATGGTTAAATCGTATGCTGTATATGTTCAGCAATACATACGAACTAACTTTTATCTTTGTAATATTAGTGTCGAGGAATACAAAATATAAGTATATAGTATACGGTGGATGTAATCAGTGCAATAAAAACTGACTTTTATACAGTACAAAAATAAAATATAGATCTTGGTAGTAATCTGAAAAATTCTAGTCCAAAAATATTGAAACTATTCAAAAGCTCATAAAATACTATTAGAATTAATATTAATCGATTTTCCAAGGTTAGCCAAGTAAAAAACATTGACGAGCAGGACGATGAAATATTCAAAAAAGTACTCACGTTCACTCTTCAAGATGAACATTTTAGCACTTAAGATACTTAATTTCCTTATCATCAAAACGAAAGACGAAGTTGTCAGACACTTTGAACAACGCTGTGTAATCATACATAAGATAGCGTCAGTACAAAATACAAAGACTGGTACAGAAGACACGCTTCACTAGTGCCTTTGCGACTGGCATTTGGTTGAGATAGTGTTTTATTATTAGATATTTGCGTTTTGAGAATTTACTGTATTCGTAAAGTACAGGACCGATCGATGTGACGATGCTTCAGGGAGGCTTATATCCTGTAGTGAAAGAAAGAAAGAAAAAATAATAAGAAAGAAAACATTTTCATTCAGTACACAATGGGTGTCAATAGACGTTTTTCGGCTGAAATCGTGGTGATGATTGTATGTTCTCTGTACATTCGTGGGGTCGTTTTTGCTTATTGTCTGGATCAAACTTTCTTTATCTACTTATTCTGTGGCCCTTAACTTTTCTTTTAAGATCGCTTTCGCATCTTCCAACTTTGTTTAAGAAATGCGAAATAAGATTATTATCGTCTCGAATTTTTTTTCCTTCTAAATTAAGTGGATGGATTACGTTTTTTTTCTTTGTTTTAAATTGTGGGGTGCTTAGACAGGCATATCGTAATTGGGGTTTTTATTTTGATTTGTATCATTATATTCAGTGTTCTTTTGAGCGTGATGTATTTCTGATTATAAGGACCTGGAAGAGGAAAATGGTGTATATGGTATTTAATTTATAAAACTCACAAAATGGTTCTTAGCTATCATTATTTTTAGAAGAATTACACATATTTAATAAAATTTATGATATTACCAAGGTTGTGAACTCTAGGTGGTTTCTGAGCTTTGATGTGTATGAACACATTCTTTGGACACAGAATACTTTGATACTTAGATTTCATTGCTACTGTTGCATGGTTTACTAAAAACTGACTTAAATAATACAATTATGTTCCTGTCAATTTCAAATCCATTTCAAATGTTTCACAGCCTTTTAAAAGTACAATCAATTAAAATTTAACAAAGTATTTTCTTCATGTAATCTCCTCCCGTATCACATATAGGCTCAGACTGAAAGGTGCGACACAAAACATTATAAAATAAGAGTTTTTGTGTCGCATCGTGTATCTCAGTAGGAGCTTTAAGGCTGTTTTTCTAGCAATTAAATTACTTAATATTTTGAAATTGACGATTGTTTACTTTAACACTCACTCTAACTTAAATGTCTGACTGCTTGCTTAGCCTTTTTCCAACTATGTTCTAATCAGGATCCAGTCTAATAAGACGCAGCTGAATACCACGAGCATTTAGCAAAGAACGACTGCCTATAGAAACTTCAAAATCCTGGGATTGGTTAGTACGATACCGCTTAGCAAAACTTGTGTCAGAATTTCCATCTTCTAACTATCCGGAATAGCTGATAAATTTATTCAAATGACAGCCCGAAATAACGGTTTAAGAGCACTTATAGGACCTAATGCGCGATCACACTCCGACTACATACAAAAGAAAGAGTTGCGCAAAGACACAATCCTTGCAAAATATGAAACATTTTGGCAATGAACTAAAAATCTACAGATTTGATTATAAAATTAAAATACTAAAACGGTAAAACCTTGCTTATGGAATAATCTGACTAACACTCAGTATGATTGCATATTGAGTCCGGTTTTTAATTGATACAAGTATTTTTTTTAAAGCATTTGCGTGTTTTTTTTTACGCCTTGTGCTAAACCAGCTGTACCTATTACGTTATGAACACATCTATCTATCGTCATTTATCCTGAAGAATAACATAATAGATTTTTTAATTCAGTTTACTGCTGGCAGTGAATATACTTTTGTGCATTATAAAACTCACAATTAGCTCTTGTAGGTCTTTCAAAGTGATTCCCAAGACATGGAGGAAACTGTATGCAATTTATATTCACCTATCCACGGGCCATCATCAAACGTAGCTTAACTTCAAAGTTTGACCCTTGTGGCTGCTATAATTTAGACACCAGGTCTATCTTAAATGCCATCTTAATAGCCGTCAGTAATGATATTTCATTCTGTTTATCACACTAAGGTAAAGATGCTGGAATGACTTAGTCATAGTCTTAAATTAGTTGTCCTAGTACTATTACTTTGCGGTATTTATGCCTTAATTGGAAGGTGGCACAGCCTACGCATACTCGCACTATCTTTAATGAATGGATCTCGCTAGTATTTCCTTCTTTGTGTTGACTTTAACGTTGTAATTAACGTTTGTAAACATGTCGTAGATAACTTAGGAAGCGATTAAGATAAGATTTTTATTGAAGACATTTTCTTTTTACCCATCAATGATTTTAATGCCAGATTCTTTGATATTGAATTTAAGTGTGTGTTTATTCAATGCTAGTTTTTCTCGCGAATCTACTTCTATGGGTTATCCCAAATCTTTTTTTACTTTACTAACCAGTGTAAATTTTTATTTATCATCATCATTTTAGCCAGAAGACGCCACTGCTGGACATAAACTTCCCACAAATGTCGCTACAACGACTGATCTTGTCTTGTATTCAACATTAGATTTATTTACTAGCAAAAGTTTTTTTTTAACCAGATAGGATTTTTTTGGATAAGTATTATAATTTAGCATTGGCCTTTATAAAGTTAACAAAGAGAATTAAAGATAATTTAGCCTAAAAAAACATATCTTTTATCGTTCCAATTTTATCGACGTACATAATACCTTTTATTTATCAATCTCAACAACACCCGAAACCATTCGATTTTGTGTAGTACCTATTGTCGGTACCGCTGGGCTAAAATATTTATGCTAAGAGTGGATTGAAATTGACAGGGGAGAGCTAGTTCAACAGGGTTGAACAGGGTAGGTTTGACGTCTAGTGATTGAGGTATCATCACTTTAACACACATATAATATACCACAGGCGTTATCTACTAAAATTGGGGATCCTTAACATTCCTTAAATTTTCTCGTGTTAAGTGGATCGGCATGGGATGCCCTTCAGCAAAAGTAAATGGGCCGATGACCTTTAAAAGGTTGGGACAGTCAATTTCCTGAAAGTGTAGGCTTTCCAAGTATGGTGCACCCACGTAAGGCTCACCTTAACGCCATAACTGAAATTGGATGTGGGATATCTTTTAGATATATCTGATTTAATGTAGCTTTTAAATGTCTATATAGTTTGAGTTAAATTATAACCAAATACACTTTTTTTTGGAGCAAGAAAATCATTAAATATCTTTTCTCGCTTTGCATGGAGCGAAAGGGAGTGTCAATTTTTTACTGAATCATTCCACGGCCGCGGTAACTCTTTCTAAGAACCTCGTAGCCCAACCAAATGCACATATTGTTCTTAAAGCAGTTATATATGTGACGTGATATATTTTTTCATTCACGTTTAACCATAATTGAGTTATAAGTTGATTTGCTGCGCCCTAATAGAGTCATGTACCCATTTAATGCAGGCTAGGCTGTAACTACATAGGAATATGTGCATTGTATGCAATGTATAAATAAATAATATCTAATACAATAAGTTAAACAAAGTTGGTGCCCTGAAACATTATAATGGGGTCGCGACAGATCACGAAGGAGATGTCTGGACAAACTAGACAGATTTCACCAGAACTGACAAGAGGAAGAGTGGACCCGCGAAAGATGAAAGAAGCGGAGGAATGCCTTTACCTAATAGTAGGACAGAACAGACTAACATAAACAAAAAAAAATCAAATTCTGAGATTCAGTAAACTCAAATAGATCAACTCGTAACTACTTATGGGTCATATTGTCCCAAACAATTCATCTGAAGACCAAAAACGGCATCCAAAAAACTTAAAACTAACTACCCAATAAACCTATTTAATTCGCCCATTGACTCTCAGTTGTTATCCTAAACAATGGCGCCAAAATAATCACTATCTACAACTGTCTAAACACCCAAACTAGTTTTAATCGTCCCTTTCTCGCATTACCGGGCAAGCTTCAGTAATCACGAGTTAAATCTTCCTAATGACTGGCCGGCCTCATTCAAGGCTCGCATCATTATCCTAGCTAGGGTTATCACACCTTCAAACCTTGGTGGGGTATTTGAGTGCTCTCGAAATGGAGGTCGTGTCATTGCATGGTGATAATCAACTGGGATGTTATAATTGTTGGTACTAAGAAATTAGCTTTGGAACCGATTTTTTTATATGTTTCCTGATAACAGGCTGAGTTGGAAACTGTTTGAATTCTGTTATTTCTTTTTCGTCAAAAATAATTATGGGCACGCCATAATCATGGCGGCAAGTCTCAAACTCTTTGAGGAATGGCTGGAGAGGTGTCACGCCATCCTCACTTTCCATATGAGGAGGTTCCTGCATCAAGGGGAAGAAACGCCTGGATGTCACCATTGCACAAACCGCCCGTAAGATATGGTGGAAGATATGATAGAGGGTTGCCTCGCTTAGGCAGAGCACCATAGTATCCTCGTGGGTGCGATTGGCGACGGTGATATCTTGCGCTGGGCCCTGATTTAGGCCATGGTCCGAAGCGAACAGGAATGGCAGGTGGTCCCCTCCTTCTGCAAAGCACTAAGGAGCCGGCTGCACTCTCGCTTCACTCAAAAAAAAGAGAAGTCATTGGATGATTCTTCAACTTAAAAAAAAATGTACCAAGTATTTCTCGCAGACTAGATCGTTTAGAGATGCAACATGTGTTATGTCAAACAGTAGATGTAGGATAATGAGGAAGAATTTAACACAAAGACGCACATCAAACTGGATCATTTTATTTTGCCAATAAGTGCCTTTTCATTTTGCCAACCCTGTTCTGTGCTATCTCTTTAAAGTGGCGATGCCATGTCGTCGTTTTATCGGCAATGTGAACTTCTAGGCTGACGCGGCTTTCGTACAGATATCTTAGTGCGATGAGAATTCAATTTGCGGTTGTTTTAAATTAGATCGATAGGCTGTGGTAGTAGAGAGAGCAGCTTATAAAAATAAGTATTTAATTCTAGTATCATGACCTAAAATACTTTAATTTATCTATCTACACTAATATTATAAAGAGGTAAAGTTTGATTTTTTGTTTGTAGGAGGTAATCTCTGAAAGTACTGGTCCGGTTGCTAAAATTTTTTCACCGATAGAAAACTGCTTTATATATATATATTTTATGAACGCGGGCGAAACTGCCGGTAGAAGCTAGTATTTAATAAAAGAAGAAGCTGACTGACTTACATATCAACATGCACAGCACTGCCAAAACTACTGAGACTAGGAGCATGAAATATTGCACAAGGTTTCTTTTTATGGCGAGCACTAAGAGAGGGTTTTTAAAATTCAACCCCTAAAGGAATAAAATGGAAATCCAAAGTTTGTGTGGAGAAACCTACTTTCATGCGGGCGTAGCCACTGGCAGAAGCTAGTTATCCATAAAGTAATTATTTATCATTTCAATTGTTTAGTAAACAAACTATATACGTATTAACACATCAGATATCTTTTACTAAAAATATGTTGATTATTTAGAGTTCAGTTGATATTTCGTTGGCATACATTTTATTATAACAATATAGTACAACGAAAATTTAATATCGCCATATTCTCTAGGCGCAATATAATATGCACGTATTTTACCTTTGTCGTCTTTTATGCCATCTTAATCCTCTCTCTCTTTCTACATGCCTTCTCGTTTCAACATCAACCTTTTAAAACAAGTAACTGATCTCCCATCAGATCGACAGTACATTTGCCAAGACTTCGAGAGACCATCACAATATCATCGAGACACGAGAGCAATATTTCAGCTAGTATCGGATTTAAATTCCCGCCGGCACGCATAATCGCTGGATCTGACCAACTTTGAAATAACTAACTTAATGTTATTCAAACGTGTCGCTACATTTATCCTAACAGGGAGATCGGGCACGACTCACTGACAGGCAACTCCTTATAAATCTTATATGCCGCATATAAACTTGATAATAGTCCCGAGCCATGTCTGAAAAGTTTTTGAGAATTTTGAAGGGAGTAAGGTGTCACATTTGGGTGGGCTGTTATTTTGTGTATTTGATTTTATATCAATTTTAATCTTAGTGGAAATATCAATCAGATAATTATAATAACGTCACTGTTATTTCATAATTTATAGACACTTAGAATTTATCCAAGCCAGCAAAACTGTATCATAATAACCTTCCATTTGCACCTCAGGATGAAGCCAAAAATAATAAAAATATTCTTTTGAATGAAACACGGAAGCTTACAATGAAACAGACTTTTTTATTTTACATTTCTCATCTTCCGAACTCTAATGATCTTAAATGAAAAGGAGCCGATATAACATTCATTTTTTACCAGTATCCTCTGAATGTTTCATCTCAATATGGCCGATCTATTATTTATACTCCAATGGTTCTGAATAAAATATAGAAAATTCTTTTAAGGTCAGATTTAGGAGCACCTGTAGCTTCAGGATCGAATGCTTCAGAAAGATGGAGTGGTTTCGAAATAAAACATGAAATATAAAAGTTTTCAAAGAGCTTGTGGCTGCGAATATTTGGAAAAGCTTTGATGTTTGGTCAAACTTGGACGTTTTAGAATGTGGTTTAGATAACAATATCTACTCTTATATGAATATTCTCTCTCGCTATTGTTCGTTTTTCATTTTCTGCTTTCACAGTATTTCATTTTGCAATAACGATCTATTGAAAGATATTGATGATATTGAAAGAAGATTTTTTTTGGATGTATTTATCTTTTTTTTAAGGTTGAAAATTATTCAATGACTTCTTGTTGTCTGGGTGGAGCGCGAGGGCGTGTCAGACTTTTACTGACAAAAACCACACCTGTGTCCTTCAGTTACCCTTAGCGTTCTAGGACTACGGGTTTCCTTTTCAGAAGTTCCCCGCGGTCCTAGCTTGCAAAAATTGGCTCTGCTGGGCCCTTACGGTTAACTGACATTTCTTTGAGGAGTACGTGGATCACACCGTTGACGACTGGGCTCGGTCATTTTAATTACCGAACAGCCGGACGGTGAGCTACCCATTGCTTGACATCCGCAAGCCTGCGTCTACCGTGGCTGGTAGTAGGGGTCAGAATTACGGCGTCGTTAACTTCTTCCTCATTCTCCTACATCTACGGGTTGCCATATCACACGACGCATCTCTAAACGATCTGGTCTGTGAGGACTACGTGGTTCATTTTTTAAAGTTGAGAAATCAAGCAATGACTTCTTTTTGAGTGAAGCGAAAGGGCAGCCGGCTCCTTAGTGCTTTGCAGAAGGAGGCAACCGCCTGCCATTCCCTTTCGCTTCAGACCATGGCCTAAATCAGAGCCCGGCGCAAGATGACACCGCCACCAATGGCCTCCACGAGGACACAGTGATGCTCCACCCAAGCAGGGCACACTTTCACCGTATGCTCCACCATGCCCTCCGAGCAGTCCATACAATGGTGTCACCATTCCCGGGCGTTTCTTTCGCCTGAATCAGATGCAGGAACCTCCCGAACTTCCCATGTTCGTTGAGGACCTGCGTCATGCTGAAGGTAAGGACGCCATGTTGCCGCTCCAGTCACTCCTTCAAGAGGGGACTTACCACCGTGATTATAGCATGCCCAGCCACAACACTGACTAAAACCACACCTATGTTCCTTCAGTTGCTCCTTCCGTTCCAGGACTATGAGTTTCTCTTTCTGAAGTCAATCCATGGCCCCAGTAGGCTTCAACCCTGCTAGGCCCCACGGTTTTGGTGAAATTTCTTTGAGGGGTGCGTAGAACACTATATGCTATCGATGACTCGGGCTTGGTTCGACACTTCATTGCTGTACATGTCATGTTCTTTTTTATTCACTTCTTTGTTAGTCGGTTTACCTTTATAGTGTTTTTAATAATATTCTAGCGGATCAAAAAAAGATGCCGTCCATCTTGAGGTATAAATTTATTGATATATATTCAGCTTGATCTGATTAAGTTGAAAGCCGCCCCATGCTAAAAGGCCAGCTTTTCTCTGATAATGATAAGTGTCAGGTTCCAATACCATACTTTAAATTACGATAAAGCAAGTCTTGCTATGAAATCCACCAGTCAATAATAAATTCTAATCGTGAACGTGAGTTGTGCTTTGAGCGAAGATTACGCCATCTAGCGCTTAGGACACGAAACTGCAATGCAACCAAAATGGAAGTTAAAATGGCCGGTATAGGAAACATACAACAAATTTTCCTATCTGATTGTGACGATTGAGAATTCTTATATAGTTTGAAACAATATAAATTAAAAATAGAAATCAATATGGTTTATTTGCCATAGTAATGCATGCTGGTAAAAAAAAAATCCAAGCAAAATATTTTCTTTTACAATCATTCTTAAAATATCGAAGGCTTTTCACAGTTCCATAAAGCACCTTTAAGAAAACATACGGGTCTCAGAAAAACTCCACGGTTACGATTTTCCCGAGTATCTAGATTTCTCGATAGCGTTTACATATTCCACTATTGGCACGTTTGCGTAGAAAGGACTTTCTTTGAAAGCGGTGAAAGCTAGTAATGTTTGCGCCTTAGCTTTACACGCCTATTTAGTTAGATATTTATACTAATACTAGTTATTCATTGCGGGTTCACGTGTAAGTAAATATTTTATGTTTAGGGAAAAAATAGCTTATGGGATACAGGCTATTCTCTTCCCAAAAATAAAATTATGTATTAAAAATTACTTTAACAATATTATTGAAATCTGTACGAGGATGAATCAACGCTTAAATTCAACAGTATTAACAAAGAATATGAGGAAAAGAAAAATGATGTGTAATCTTTACTTTTAAAATAATTATATTAAAAAGTCTAGTGAGAGGAATTGCTGAAGAAAACCATGCCATCATTGAGAAGAAGCGCTCTAATGTTTTTTATACATACGTAGTTATATAAATTACTGACAAACACATACTGAATGATAATAGGCTAGTAAAAATGCTTAATAGGACTAACCACACTGAATAAAATCATCACCACAAATCCAAAGGAACGTTATCAACCTACTACCGCGTACCAACAAGAAGATCTAAAAAACGTTGGCTAACAAAACGATATAATGGCATCGCATTCGTGCCACATCCATCAAACTCCCAACTCGGTCAGGTATGCTGTGCAGAGTACACACCGACGCATGAAAAATAAAGAAGGAAAAGAAATCAAGACACTACTTAAGACAGGTAAAAGTACTGTAGATATATACATCGTTTTAGAAAAGACTAAGAAACACAACTAAAGCGAGAAAAATCCTTGACATAAATAATGCTAAAATCAAAATATTAGATATAGGTTTTTTTTATTGGGTGGGAAAATCATCTTATGACAAATCTCGCTCTTGGGCGGAGCGAGAGATAGTGTCAGACTTTTACTGACTAAAGACCCACTCCTGTTCCTTCGTTGCCTTCGTCCCAGGGCCCCGGGTTTCATTTTCACACTACCCATGGCCCCAGTAGGCTTCGACCCAGCTGGGCCCCTACGATTTGCTGACATCTCCCTGAGGCGCTTGGAACAATACGCGCCGTCGACGACTTGGGCTTGGTCCGGACGGTTACCGGACGGTCGGACAGCGGGCTACCCATTGCTCGCCATCAGCAAGCCCGTGCCTACGGTGGCCGGAAATCGGGATCGGAATCCCGGCGGCGGACAGGGCGTAAGGACCGTTGCCTCACGTGATCGGTCGCCTCCTTTGCTTTCGCAGAAGGAGGCGACCGCCTGCCATTCCTCCTCGCTCCGGACCATGGCCTGAACCAAGACCCGGCGCGATAGATCGCCGCCGCTGATTGCCCCCACGAGGACACGACGTTGCTCTACCCAAGCGGGGCACACCTCCACCGTGTCCTCCGGGCGGTACACACAGTGGTGACACCCGGGCGTCGTTTCCGTACGAATCCTGTGCAGGAACTTCCCGAACTTACCGTGTCCGGTGAGAAACTGCGTCATGCGGAATGTGGGGACGCCGTGAGGTCTTTCCAACCACATATTGGATATAGGTTAGACAAAAGCAATATTCGTCAAAGGATAAGTAGGAATAACCACAGAACATGGCAATATCGCCTGTCTTTTATGTACATTACCAGCCCACAGCAATTCGGAGGTCTTCGAAGGATTTTTTTTTTTTTGTATAATAAATAATATACGAATAGATAGTTATAGTTTATAGAAATAGCATTTTTTTACGAGTACATATGGTATTACGCAGACGAATAAATGACAATTATGATTTTGCATGTAGTGGTATTTACCGCAATGAAATGCAGAGAATATAAATAAATTGGCCCGGTCAATGGGTATGCAAATGGACAAAAGATCCAAATGGTAATGAAACATTACAGAAATAAAGAAGAAGTAATACCAAACTGTACTTGCCGTTATAAACAATCCATAACATAATTTAGAACTCCGCAATATTCCCACAATTACTAATCCAATCTTTAACGTAGCTAATCAAATCCCAAAGAATAACACTCAGAAATAAGCGTTGTAGATATACTGGCACAAAACACAAAACTTGCCAAGTTGTAGAAATTAACGAAGGAAAACTTTCCCGCCTTGAACAAGCTGAAACTCAGAAGGAAACGAAGCAATTTATCGGTCGATGGTCTAATTGCAAATAAATCTTTATAAGACCGGTTACAACTTGAAAGTATGTACGTAATCGATATTTAACTTCAGTATTAGATATCATTTAATAAAGTGTGGTTTTGATACGTAATCAGATTATTTACTCTGTTTCGTCAAACTAGTGGTGTGTGTAAGTGGTGCTAATATTAGCGTCATGTCCGTGAAGGGGGCTGTCAGTTGAGACTGGTCATCTCTTAGCTGTCAGTTGGTATTTTAATATCTATATTTAGATTTTATTTTTACTTTATTTACATTGTTCTTACATGATAGCGACAAGAAACATGCTTATATATTATATAACAGAGATATTTGTAATTACAAAACATGATTGAAAAGAGTATCCATGGAATTTCTTGCACATTCTTCTCCACATAGATATCTACGCTTTGGAATGTGCAACCAGCATCATTTTTTCGGACTGACTGACTTCTTGATGTTTCAAAAGTGCCTGTAAATAGTTTATTTGAAATAAAATGCTTTTGTTTTTTGTTTTTATAGCCGTTGCAGTGTTGATCACCTGGTTTTCCAAGAATATTATTTAATTACCCGACTGCAAGAAGGGTTATTTACTTTGTAATCGATTATTCATTGCAATCGACTAATTGTGTTAGCAACACCGAAACTTATGTATATAATTATGTGTTATGTACTGTAGTAGAGCTGTCGATGTAGCATAATGGCCGGTGTCAGCTCTCTTGTTCGATCGGCAACCTTTAAGATAAAAAGCACTATTTGCCTCTTGCATTACTATAGTGAGATATAGATGAGTGAGGAATATGTAACAATATAATTTAAAAAGATGGCGTTCCTAACTCGTTCTTCTTCATGAGATCTGCTCTTTGGAATGTGAAATTACCGTCCAATTTCTGACTTCTTAACAATTCAAAGGATATAGTAATAAATATATTATTTCAAACTGAAGTGAGCAGTTCTTTTACCAAAATTATGCCGTTTGTCCATTTATTTTTTAGATTCTTCTGAGTATCTTTATGAGAAGTTAGTCAAAAGTAAATGATTCAAGAATAGGGACCGTTCCTGGGAATTGGAAGGAGGTACAGCTTTTAGGCAGGAAATCATCCAACGACATCTCCCGACCTTGGGCTGGCATGTCAGACTTTTACTGACTAAAACCCACTCTTGTTTCTTCTTTGCTTTCGTTCCAGGGCCCCAGGGGAGAATCCCTGGGCCTCCACGTGTAAATCGTGCAAGGTCTGTTGCCACAAGATCCCATGGTGGCAGTCCAGCAAGGAAGCTGAACGCTTCGCGGGAAACCGTGCGGTAGCATATATAAGCAGAGCTGCAGAGAGAGAGAGCAGAGGTACTAGACACCAAGATGCAGGCAGGCCAAGGAGGCCCTGCCACATCTCAATAAAGCCCTCACCAAAAAACTCATAAGACTGGACAGAGGCAGCCTGCGCCTGGTGACGGGAACCATCACCGGACACTGCACCCTGAATAAGCACCTCCACACAATAGGCATCACAGAGAGTCCCCTGTGCAGAGCATATTTGGAGGGGGAGGAGACAATTGCACATGTGCTCCTAGACTGCACAGGCGTAACTGAAATACGTACACGAAGCCTGCGTCAAATTAGATTTCTTCGTAAAAACTTTGGAACCCCGTTTCATCCTCTTAGAGGGTGAATTTTGGAAAATCCTTGCATATTCTTCGTAAACATCGAAAAGCACATCTGTACAAAATTTCAGTATTCTAGGTTCCAAGGGTTTATAGGCTGGGCGGTAATGTATCAGTGAATATCAGAACTGGACCTTTTATGTAAATACAGATAGATATGTATTTTTTTTTTGTAGTTAAGATTGTGCACCAAATTTTAATAAATCTTTTACATAATTCAAAAATCTTACATGAATGGTAATACATATTTATTTATGAAAACTTTATGCATTAGTAAGAGACACTACAAAGGCGAACTTAATGCCTAAGGCATTCAGTCGACTTTATGAAAAGATAGAACAAGACAAGTACAAAATAAATGAAACACAAACAAAGAAAAAACAAACAATAATAAATCCATAATTAGATTTACATTCATTTATATATACAACCAAAATTGAATATGCAAAAGATGAATTCTTTGCGGTACGACCTTCAACTGTGTGTACTCTGCGCTACGTTTAAGAAAAGAGAGCAAATGGTCCGATCAATGTTCAAGTATTTGGAGCAAGCGATATCGAGTGCTTTGATAATATTCTTCGTTTTTTAAATTAAAATGAGGAAGCAGATGTATTAGTGATAAGCAGTCAGTAAGTAGATCAAGGCAGAATTCTAAGTCAAGGTAAAAGAATTAACAAGTAAATGGACACCTTATATCTACTACTTGGTAACTTAGCATAAGCATAAGCTTGCCTACTTACTTTGGAAGATGATTAAAAACAAAAATTGGTGATCAAAATATCAACAGCAAATAAAAGATGAGATTAAAAGCTAAAAAAATAATCACGCTAATATTATAAAAGCAAATGATTGTGTGCATGTTTGTGACTCTTTCATGCTTAAACGATTTTGGATAAAATTTGGCATATGACTAGACTAGATTATATCCTGGAATAGGACATAATGTGATACTTTTCATCGCGGGAGTATGATAAATGATGAAGAAATTACACATTTACACGTATTTTTTTTTCGTCAATTTAAACTAGACGATATTAAACTTGATATTTTTTCTACATTTGCGCGAACGAAGCTAAGCGGAGAAACCCTTAGAAACCATCTTAAACAAAGAACAAATAGAGGTTCACAGCAGGAACTAATTTCCTTAAAGTACCAGTTTCTATATTTAAATGTACTCACAAATATACCAAAGAATTCAAAGCACGCTAACTAAAGCTTCTGGCAGTTTTACACCTAATGTTTTACGTGAACTTAAAATGAAAATAAGGCAAAGCTAGGTCAAATAACAGGCTGTTCAAAAACAAGTATTGGCAACGTTTAAAACCATATATGGTAAGATCGTGCTGTTCTAAGTACTCGTTGGAAAAATCGAATAAGGGAAACGGAATACTTTACCTGGCACTTTTACGATAGCTGGTTCTCCTGAAAATACTGTTACTCTGAGATATCATTACAGATTGTAATGATAGCTCAAACATAGACAGCCCTAAATCTATCTCCTTTTGTTCAGTTCATCTAAAGGTTGTGTTGTGATTATCTTGTGTGACAAGACAGCCTATTACCTGTTCGTTTTTATAAATGTTGTGTGTTATGTGCTTATTTTGAAGTACATAATACCTAGCTTCTGCAACCTTTATATGCCTGTCGCTCAGTGATAAAGTGGTATTTAATTGGTGAAAGAATTTTTAAATTCGTTCAAGTTGTTTTTGAGTTTATTCATTACTAATAAACTCAAAAATGTATTTGTCACAAGCATTTAATTTAATTAATACTAGTAAAGATAATGTCAAGTATAAATATTGCTTTCATTGACAGATCTTATTAACTAAATCTTTGTAATAATTTCAGGGCATTGTTGAGGGGATTGATATAGATGTTTTCAGGGGATGTTATAATTTCACTTAATCTTTGTTATATGTTCAAGTCATCAATAATTAAGCGATCAATCTCAAATCTTTATAAAAAAATGGAACTATAATGATCAAATTTGGACACGACAATATTTAAAAGAATAGGAAAAGAAGAGCACTTAAAAATTTTACTATTACTAAGAGTAGTAGGTAGGTATTAAAATCTTACTAAGGTATTTCAAATTGTTTGTATTATTTTAGTTTTTTTATTATAATTAAAATTATTATATTTGTTGTTATTACACATTCAATTAAATATTTTGAATTGCTATTATTATAATAGTATAGTTCTATATTTAAATTACTACTTAATAATATGTTCGTATATTTCAAATAATGTTTTCATGTGAACAGTTTTGATGATCTACTTGCTATTAGTGTTACCTGTTAAATAATCATCTATCTTAATTAGACAGCATGTAAATACTTTTTGTGAATACACTAAACAAATCATTAATTAAGATATCAAAATCTTAAATAACTTAAAAATTTCAAATCATTTTCACAACATCTTACGAATAAGGCTGTAAATGATTGAATTAATATTCATAACTTGTATTTTCGCTTCGGCGGATACAATAAATATCCAGGCTATCTTACTAATTGCTGTCTATGGATAAAATAATTTCCCTTTAATAAATTTCATTGGAAGTTAAATTTCCGAAATAAGTATCGCCAACGTAAATTATAATTTTAGCAGGCAAAGCTTCAATTTGAAGAAAGTTATGTGTCAAAGATAAATTCGAAGTAATCAGAGAGAGTGTTAGTCATTCAAGATATTTATAGAAAATGAAATTTGAGAGAAGTGCGAAAATATCGAGAATTGGGACGAGAAACTTACTTAATATCTTATGGATGAAAAAGACGTTGGTATAAAGAGACGTTTGAAATAGAAGATATAATATCTAGATAATATACAGCTGCTTATTTTTCCGCGCAAGTCGTATTAATTATAAATTCAATTCACCATGTGTGCAAAACTTGGTATTTAATTATATCCTAGACATTAATTGCGTTATGTTGATAATGATTAACGCAATAAGCATGCATTTTTCGGTTAGAATTCAAAAACAATTTTAAAGATGAATAAATAAATATAATTTATTTCGCAAATAGGTTTTAAAAACACATTATTAAACTAGATGAGGTCGGTGTTTCCTAGCTCCTGAGAAGAAACACCGTGCAACTGTATTTCGGTACTCTTTTATTATTTTGTGTTGTTGCCTATTGTATTGCTTTTGTCCAATAAATTCTATTATGTTCTAAACAAACTCAGGGGTCAACAGACTACGTTTATGTCAACTTTGATATAACATAAAAAGATGCTCAAAAATATAAAAATGATATTGCTATATCCAAATCTGTTTCAGCAACAGAATCGCTATCTAAAGCGAAATCATTATTACATGTAGGTACTCACATGTCAATATATTTCCTTGATTTTTTTGCAAAGTCCTCCGACGTGTTTGACTGGCAAACCTTATCCTTCGTCACTTTATTTTTATGTTCAGTAAGTATCAAAGAACTGTCACTGATCGTTACTGTCTCAATTATAACTGTAAAAATAAAATGGTCAATTTGATGGTCTCACGATGCGTGGGTGAGATCTGTTTGACTGTACTTTGTGTTGTACTTTTGTTTATAACATTAAACTTTATATCGTTGGCAGCAATCTAGTCGAGTTTAGAATGTTGGTCGCCAATATATCTTCCTTCAACAATTATATAGTTAGGTAATTGGTCTGCAAAACTTCCTCAGAACGACTCTATAAAAGCCAACTTTCAAGCCAGTTCTTTTTAATAATGTTGATTTTTAGAACAAAAAGTTTAAAACCGATGAGACCTTTTCAATTTGAGTTTGAGCAACTAATGAAAGTTTAGTCACCACTGAATGAACTAAAGTTCCTAGTTTAACGTTTCCATTCATAATCATTTCATGTTTACTAAAACTATGAACTCCAATTAGAAACCCATTGACTAAACCCAAATTATCTATTGTTTCATTAACGCGTGCAGTATTGTCTTGCCCACTGAAATTATTATCCACGCTTGCTCGTTCACAAATAAAAAAGTGATTTCCTAACAAAAAAGCTCAAACTCAATCACAAACAATACTCCATTGTTATAATGAATTGTTTTGTTGCTTGTTCAACATAAAACTGCCTGATCATTGTTATCTTTTATTCCACCCACATGATTTTTTAAATAAATTAAATCAATTAGTTGTTCAATTGTCTCTTCATCATCTATTACACTATTACACATTACTTCTAAGCTATTGCAATGTTTAACAGTAGTTTCAATTACTTCGCCACATTACAGACTAATCACCGTAAACTTTTATGATTTCAAAGCGTCGTTTCCCCAGTAATATCATGTTCTACTGAACGTTAAAGTCATAACATTTCGCTGAAACTAAATCATCGCACGTTTCCGTTACCGTTTGTAATACACGTTCCATTAAAGCGACGTCGGCAGACGGCAACATAGCTTTAATAACGTCTGTCATACACATGTTTACTTTTGCCAATCAAACAGATCTAACTGCATTAGCCACATCCGCCTACCGTGAGTATTGCAACATCGTAACTGACCATCAAACGACACAACACTTGCACAATATACTCCGTGGTCGTCCACACTTAGTCTCACAACACTAGGAATCCTTCCATTCAGGGTATGTGGGGCGCACTATCTAGGAACAAACATCCCTATACAAACAAGCCGGACCGTTGCGATGTTTGGAACGCGGGAACGGCGGCCGGCAGCGATGCAGCTCCTCCGACGGCCGGTAAGCGACTGGCTGAAATCATGTTTAGCTGTGAGCCACACCGGCTATTGCATCCGAGCACAAACGACAACGGCCGAATGTAATTTTGAGGTGTAAACGGGATAGGTAAGAGATTGTAGGGAATAGAGAGAGACGGACGCACAGGTGGGGTGGGAAATGGCTGCATCAGAGTGTAGGGGTTTTGTCTATGCAGGTTGGAGATTTAGAGTGCATTCGACCGAGAGGCGCCGACGCCTGAAGACGCCTTGGGCGTTAGAAACCCTATCATTTTGTACTATTAATGAATTGATGTCTTCACTGGCCCGAATTGCGGCCAATTTTATTTAATTGTTGAAGACGATAAAGCAATTTTATGATAAATTGGTTTGGAATTGATATAATTGTTTTATGTGGGCCGTAACTAGCTTGAGTGCGGTATAATTTGCTTTATTTAACTGATGAAAAATACATTATTAGTAATATAAGAGAGTGATCATTTTATTGTTTGATGGTCACCTTTGATAGAATCATTTACGAATAAAGAAGAAATATGGAGCGTAATTTGTTGGATTTCCCGCCAAAATTTAGCGAGATGTATATTTATGGTAAATAGGCTACTAAGAGCCATTAAACTTTTCGGCTATACTATGTAAATTTTTATTTTTATTTTTTTGCAGTTTACATCATTCAGGTAATACAACGATGTTACCAAGAGATGATATGATAGGAATTACACTGATACAATCATTTACCATTATGTTCAGATATTTTATTATAGTTGTTTTTAGGAATTCAGTTTTCAATAATTTTTATAAAATTTTTTGACTGGTCTGTTGGTCTAGTGGTTAGTGGCCCTGACTGCTATGTAGAGGTCGTGGGTTCAATTGCCACCCAGGACAAATGTTTGTGTGATGAGCACGATCATTTTTTCTGTGACTTCGTGTAAATTATCTATAATATGTATGTATTTAGAAATAGTATATTTATCGGTTGTCTAGTACTCATAACACAAGCTCTGCTTAATTTGGGACAAGAGGACGTTATGTGATAGTTGTGGAATAATATTATTATTTTTTATGCATTTATACGAGTACATCACAGGACCCTGAGGTCCTGAACTGCTGGTTTTGAGGTTTATGGAAATCAAGACATAATTTACCTGTTCCAGGTGTAGTAAGAGGAAGTGTCAGATTTTTACTCACCATGACTCACCTGCGTTCCTTCAGTTGTGTAGCTTACTTTTAGACAAACGTGCTTCATCATTGACCACATCATAACTTTCCTTCAGGTGTGGTCAGTGGTCAAGTGCGAAACTATAAACAGTAAAAAAACTGGGCAAGTGCGAGTCGGACTCAAGCACTGAGGGTTTCGTACAAACTAACCTATGAAAACATTTCAATCCACGAATTAAGTAACGAAGATTTTTCCGAATCGCAAAAAAAGCTTTTTTGTGACGTAACTACAAATTTGCAGTTTTCAGATTTTTGTCCTATACTTGTGGTATAAGAACTTGTTCCATGTCAAATTTTAGGATTCTAGGTCAACGGAAAGTACCCTATGAATTTTGATTTCCTTGAGATGTCGATCGATACACGTTTTTTTACGACATAAACGGCCGTATCTTTTTATTTCGTCAACTCAGAAGTTTGATTCTGTCAAAGCTTCAACGGACCATTAACTTTTTGTGACGTAACTACAAATTTGCAATTTTCAGATTTTTGTCCTATACTTGTGGTATGAGACCTTGCTCCATGTCAAATTTTAGGATTCTAGGTCAGCGGAAAATACCCTATGAATTTAGTTCCCCTGTGAGTGTCGAAACATACGTTTTTTACGACATAAACGGCCGTATCTTTTTATTTCGTCAACTCAGAAGTTTGATTTTGCCAAAGCTTCAACGGACCGTAAGCTTGAGTATATAGTAATTTCATCTCGATACCTTCACGTGTACACGAGATAAAGGGTCTTGGCAGACCGACAGACAGACAGAAAGACAGATTACAGACAGATAGACGGACAACAAAGTGAGCATGTAAGCGTTTCTTTTTTCCTTTTGAGGTACGGGACCCTAAAAACAGCTGGCCTTTAAGTTCCAGGGTCACCATGACTTTTTCCTTCCTGCAGCCCTGGTAGACGTAGCTCCGTTTCTGCTCTACTTACCCATTTCCTCAGAAGACCTACAAGTGTGTATGATATTATTCAGAAAGCGCGAGTGATTTGCATGGACGTGCCTCGTATGGATTTTACGGAAAAGTGTGAAAATAGTAGACGTGTTGACGTGCTTTCTGTTACGTGTGCTATGTTTGAATTTAGAAGAGTAAATAAACACATCAGGATATAACATTAGGAGCTGCCAAACTCTTGCAGTTTTTTTAAAGTGAAGTGAAAGAACACAATGTTTCTGTTTTGTCATAGTTGCATATTATTTTGTATTATTTTATAATATTATTTATTGCGTATGTTCGGGATATTTATTTTACTATGTGTAATATATATTTTTATTTTACAACATTATTTTTAGTAACGAGTATACATGTGGATGGGTGGAGAGGGAGAGGGAGGCCAAAGAAAAGATGGATGGATTGTGTGAACAGTGATATGAAAGAAAAGGAACTTAGTGATAGTATGACGGTTGACAGGATAGAATGGAAGAAAAAACGTGTTGCGCCGACCCCAAATAAGATGGGACAAGGGCAGGAAGATGATGATGATGATGAACATTATTTTTAGTAAATTCGAAACCTGAATATAGTTCGTTCAAAATCATAAACTGAATCCATTCAAATATCTTTTTTACCATGTTATATTTTTTTCCCAAAAATATTTTAAAAAAGTCACAAGTTGGATACCACCGACACTAAGTACAACACAGATCACGGCAGGTCATTGCGGGCATTAAGTGTCAGCGCACAGTTGGATGCGGGAGCAAAACATCCCCTCAGTCACCTGGATGACCCGGTGGCTATGTATTTGTGCGGCCAACCAGGTAACATAACAAGCTTGTAACTTTTTGATTTTTCGTGATACAGTTATGAAATTTCGTACATTTTTCTCATCTTACATAAAAATACTAGACACGTGTTTCGGTTTCCGCACATACTAAAAATAATGTTTTACATATGATAATAATAGTATATATTTATTTGCAAGTTATATTATTTCATTGATAACTATTTTGTGTGTACTTATTTTTTTATTACTGTTACACACGGTGTACACCTCTATTTTTTAATTTTTTCCAATTCTCCTTTGCCTACCTGGCTGGAAGAGATTTCTTTAGCAATAAGCATCACCTTTGTAACTATTTTACTGTTTCCTTCTTTTTATCTTTTATTTTATGTGTGTACATACATAGTTAAATAAATAAATAAATATCTGTAAACTGCGCAGCCAAGGCTATAGGAATGTCTTAAAAAGTAACCGTGACCCTGGAATGCAAATGGCAAATAAAGGAACACAAGTGGGGTTCAGTCAGTAAAAATCTGATATGCTGTTGACTATTCGTAAAGACTGCTAAAGGTCTAGAAATTAGTGGAGGGACAAACGACATGGAAGAATCTCGCTTGGTATGTTAAGATAATCACCCATCCTCAAACTGACCTCGACCAGCTTTGCTTAAACGTGGCCATTGATCCGTGCGGCTGTGATAATTTTAGTTTCAAGCTCTTTGGCTCCTTGGCTGTTCAGTTCCTTGGTTCATCATCATTTCAGCCGAAAGACGTCCACTGTTGGAGATATATCTCCCTCAAGTGTCACCACACGATCGGTCCTGCAAGGACCCGTATTCCAGGGTTATTAATGTTTAATTTTTTAGACAAAAGATTTTTCTGTTAGCGTTTGTGCCATATTTTAAACTAGCTGTTGCCCGCGACTTCGTCCGCGTTAACTTCGTAAAACTGTACAATCACTCTGTGCTTGCAATTCATTCCGAAAGCATCGCAATTATTTATTGTACTTTAACATAAAACGGTTAAAGGTAAAAAAGCAAATTACCTTCAGGAAACATGTTATGTACTCGTCCAGATCCAGATGTATGAACGTCAATAAATAGAAAGAGTATGGGTCATAGCAGTTGGCATTTCTGCCTACCCCAAGGAACAAACATACATAAACTAATGCCTTTTGCATTAGTTTATGTATGTTTCTGGTTTATGTTCTGGTAAAACAACATTGTATGATTTTAAACCCTCGCCACAGTGAGCACGCCACAATCGCAGCGGTAATGCCTGTCTTTGAGGAGTGACTACAGAGGCGTCACCGCATCCTTTTTTCATGCAGGACTCACCTGATGTGGGTGTTCCGGAAGGTATCTGTATTGAATTCTGCGGGAAGAAACACTCAGGTCTCACCATTGTGCGGATCGCCCGGAGAATACGATGGAGTATACGGTGGAAGTCAGTCCCGCTTGGTCGGAACGCCGTCGCAGCCATGTCCTCGTGGGGGCAATTGGTGGAGAAAATGATAACCAGTCTTCCTTAAGTGAAGCACTACGATCAAAGAAGGTGGGTTCCCAGCCATCGCAAACACAGGACTGCGGTGGTGCCGTCCGGCCGTCACGTCGTCGTTAGACAGCTTTGCACCTCGTTTACCTCTAGTAAACGAAGGAGCATAATCGGGACACCAACCTTCAGCTGGGTAATGTGCACTGATAGTGCAAAGTCTTAAGTGAATTCAAAAACTACCATCTATCAACTATCTTCCTCTACAAAAGTACTTATGAAAAATTTGGGAGAGAATGCTTGCATTGATTGTTGCAGTTTGATTATTTTGGGAGTTACTTGTTCATTCACCTATGATTTTTTTGGCGTGTATTTAACTGACGTCCCCGTATATCACACAAATGTTTTCTTGATAGTGGGAACTACCCTATAAAGAGTCTCCAACTTTTGAATGAATTTCGGCGACATCTTGTGCGTGTGTATCTCCGTCCAATCGAACTCGCATATTGATGGCCAAACCGAGAAATTACTGACGCCGATTGCCTCTATAAGGACACGGCGGTTCACCCAAGCTGAATAGACCTCCACCGCATACTACACCAGGTCCTCCGGGCGATTCGCAAAATTGTAATATCAGGGTACTTCCAGCCAAATCCGGAAAAGCAACCGTTTGAAACATTCACAACAATCCTGAGCTTGTGCATCCATAAAACAATGAAATTACGGTAAACAAATGTAGCAGCCGATTAGTATTATCCCTGAGATTGGCCTCCCTCAGGGGTTTGTTCCAGTGTTGGTCACCATTCACTGCAAGAAGGTAACGTCCAGATGCCGACGCAAGGCTGCAAGGAATCTGAGATACATCATACGTTGTCGAACTATGATCAGAAAAACACATTTGATCCCGTTTTATATGAAGCAGTGACTGCAAATAATAAAACACGCCATTATTAGGCCGCAAGGTGCCATCATCCCGGAGGACACAGTGGCGCATTCAGTGGAGGTGTGCCCCGCAAGGGCGGAGTACTACTTTGTCCTCGTGGAGGCAATCGGCGTCAGTGACCTCTCGCGCCGGGCTCTGGTTTGGGTGAGATCCAGAGCGAGGAGTAATGGCAGGCGGTCGCCTCCTTCTGCAAAGCCGTAATGCTAGCGAAGGAGGAGGCCGCAAGCGTAAGGGAACGAACGTCCTCACGCCAATCCGAGATTCCGACCCCGACTACCAGCCACGGTAGATGCGGGCTTGCGGACGTCGAGCGATGGGTAGCTAGCCGTCCGGCCGTCCGGTATCTAGTTGACCGGACTGAGCTCAGTCGTCAACAGCGCGTAGTGATCCACGCACTCCTAAAAGAGATGTTGCAAAGAGCAACTGAAGGACACAGGTGTGGTTTTAGTCAGTAAAGATTGACACGCCATCCCGCTCCTACCAGAGCGGGAAAAGTCATTAGATGATTGCCAACATTAAAAAAAAAAGGTGCCATCATCATCATTATCATTTCAGCCGAAAGACGTCCACTGTTGGGCATAGGTCTCCCCGAGTGTCGCCATAATGACCGGTTCATGCATCGGATTACGCGACCCTCACCAAGTTATCGGTCCACCTGGGGGCCTTCCAATGCAAGGTACCATGTAACCCCTTCCGAAAATTTGGCCGTGTTATTTTAAAGTCAATAATTAAATACACATAGGTATTTACTTTTATCACCTTTGGTTACAGTAAAAGTTGTTAAAAATGCTTCCGTCTAACACCAGTAGTTTTAAAATACACAATGCCATCTATCAAATTTAATATGAAGGTCAACTTTCATTGTCATCATTTTTTCTACTTTGAGTCTTTAGATGGCGTTGCGAGTTGCGTGTGGTGTCATATTTAACTTCTTGAAAACTTTAAATTCATGCCGTTAATATTTCATATGCTTTGTTTCATTGCGATGAAACAAAGCCTAAGTAATATATCAAGTTACACAGAATTTTAATGTATAAAAGCCATCTACATCGACTTCTAACATTTTGCGTGATACGCACACAACTAAAAACTTCTACAGATATATTATGTGTAGATATATAAAAAAAATGTAAGCATGCAAAAATATATAAAAAAATCTTATTTACCGTAAAAAAATAAAACCAAAAATTTCGCAAGAGAGCCACATGGGATTCGAACAACCTATAAATTATACGCAAGTCTAGATACGAAACCACTGCGCTACGGTCTTCGATGATTAAAACTTAAAATAGACGTTCTTATATAAACGTCATAATTGACTGGTTGGCTCCTTATCGATGATAGCGTGATGATTTTCGTTTCAGAAGTAATATTTGCAGCTAAATGGAATAATGTAATATTATTGTACGTGATTTTACTCGCCGCTTTGATTTTATTATGTGCTTTGATTAGTTTTTACAAAATATTAAGAAGATATCGAATAGAAATATCAATTTTGTTTCGTTAAAATGGTAAAAGTTAGTTTTATTACAAAAAAAAAGGATAAAATAATGACAAAATTTTTAACTGTAACTGGGGATCGAACTCGCGGCAATTGTCGTTCAATACCTACATTTTCGATTATTGCTCACCCCCCATAGGAAATAGCGTGATAATTTATAGCCTATAAGTTGCCCTGACCTATAAGGATTATGTATGCAAAATTTGAACAGGATCGGTTCAGTAGTTTTTGCGCCAATTAATACCACCGCAAAATAATTTTACTGTTTTATTATATGTATAGATAAACAATGTATGGCAATGACGTCATAGCGATGGATGTCAACTGGTGGATCATCAACTCTACGCTCGCATTTTTTAACACTAATGTAGAGTTCAACTATCTATGCCAAGCAAGTGTCATTTATGGCAGTTAAAACCATTCAACTCAGTTCGGAGTTAGAGTTAGTTGGATTAACTCAAGGGTAGCTACTCGAGTTATAAAAGATAGATACTGGGTTGCAAACTCCAAGCATTTTTGAATGGTCACAGTAGCGACTCTAATCTGGTTATTTTTGAACGCAGGGCTGTAGTGCATCGGGATGTTTGAGGTCATTAGGGCAATAGCGCGCAAGAAAGTGACCTCCCTGATGCATTGCATGCGGGGTAGCTCCATCGACCTTCTAAAGACCATAACAGAAACGGTTTAGTGTCCTATTATTGCGTACTAGATTAGTGTACAATGTTCGAGTGGTGTCCTTTTTTAATATAGAATTAATTATTGACAATTTAGACTAAGTAGGTATAAGGTATTTATTTTCAGAGACAGATAATCGTTCAAGTCAGTCACTTTCAAGTTTTTATAACTCACCCCTACCTCAGCCGTTCAAAATAGATCCACTTCGAAGCAATTAGCGTTCTTGTCTTAAAGAATATTTACGAGGTGTCCGTCTGTCTGTGCCGATATATCGTAAGTGAAGTGACCATCACTACGATATATGAGACAGGGTGTTTTGTGAAGTATTCAGGCTATTAGAGAAGTGGGTTTATGAATATTAAAACTGTACTGGGAGGATGTTAGGAAGTGGTCAAGTTGATTCTTTCATAAATAAGGGATTGAGGTTTTTTGAGATTGTGACAGCTTGTAAATATATGATTTTATTTATTTACTAGCTTTTGCCCGCGACTTTGTCCGCATATAAGTCGAAAATCGTTTTATTAGGTTTTTTGACATACGAAAATATGAAATATTATTTATTATCTTCGTCGTGTGTGATAGTCCATTGATTTGTATGGCGAGCGATATTGTATCTTAAGATAAAATATTATAGTATCTTAGCTGTGTGCAGCGCCTCTTAGTGAACTCCACTGCGGGTGACGTAACCTACGACAAACTTATTATTTTCGGTTGGTACAGTAATCGGGTCTAGGGATCGAACCGCAAAATTAAGTTTGTTTTTTATTGTATATACTTTTCCGGGATAAAAAGTACCCATTGTGGTGCCCAGAATATTAAAGAATAATTATACCAAGTTTCATCGTAATCGAACTGGTAATTTTTGCGTGATGCCTGAACAAACTGACAGACAGACAAACATTTTTTTTAATCACATTTTTGGGTTCGGTGTCGGTCTAGTAACACCCACTGTCATTTATTTATTTTTTATATTTTCAATGTATAAAATTTTTACTTCTACAGATTTATTATAGTATAAATTTGGAATAACAGACCATTACATAATAAACAAAATCAACAGCCTTTAATTAACAATTAAGCAATCAAGGGAAAAAATCAAGTTCTTTTTCGCAACAATCAAGAAAAAATTCAAATGCTGCTCAAGCTCAAGCTATTCAAGCATGAAAAATTAACCAACATAGTTAAATTAACGCATTTGAGTACGTTAAAAACTTACAGTAGCCCCACGACCCGGTGTGGGGCTTTTTGGACCGGGACCGCGGTCCGAACTTCAAACTATAATTTTTTTTTTGTAATATTTTGGGACCAGAAGAGAAAAGGCAGTAACATACCGTTACCAATAAAAAAACTGTATTTATTTTATATGTGATCCCAAAATACTATTCAAAAACAAAACTTATTTTATAGGTGGTAGCAGGGACCGCGGTCCCGGTCCAAAGAGCTGCTCGGCCTGTAGGGCCACAGTAAATTATTATTTTTGCTTCTACTAAGTACTAAATTGGGTATGGATTTCAGCCTGCTAGCAGGTGAAATACAGGGTAGCCTTCAATTGATTGGAAATCTTTCAAAAGTTGTCATGACGATAAAAAAAATGTTACCATGTGACTATCTCGCAGAAATTGCGTAAAAAAAAACAAATATTCCTTACGTTTTGTCAAGCTTTAAATTCTAAAAGGTTTTTTTAATTATTTTCTGTTTATGCAAAAAGTATAATAACGATTTTCAATGACTTTCAAAGTACTTTACTTGATTTCTAAAAAACTGTTTTCTTTTTTTTATGTACCTGTTATGTCGTCACTCCAGCATCTTTGGTTGATCAGTAGAGAATGCCTAACGCGTGAAGTTCGCTTTTGGATCTTTGTGTTGCATGAAGTTTTAATAAGTACTACTACATATTAATAAATATATCGAAGAAAATAAATTCCACTTATCTTGTCTATGCCATAGGATAGCTAAAGATAGCACAGTAAAAAGCCTATTAAACAATAATTTTATTATAAACTTCATATAACCCTATCTTAATCAATATCATACAACGAGTAATACGGTAACATTATGGCCTATCATTTTGCGTCTTTCCAGACAATCTGTGGCATTAAACAACAGTTTTATTCAGCCATTGCGCTCAACGACTTACGGGGTAAGTAGAACAAGTAAGTAATGGAAGAAAAAATATAACATTATCAAGTGTTGCAATAAAAACTCACTTCTTATGCTACAAAGTGTTGGACATGGTTGTAATGTGGTTTGGTTGCGGTGAGAGCGATAAGCGGATTTTGAATTAAGTAATCTGAAGAACTGTTTGAAAAAGTCACTAATAAAGAAATAAGGGGTGAGTTTTAGACAGTAAAAGTCACACACTCTCTCTCGCACCCCCAGAGCGAGAGATTTTTATTTTATTTGATATAAACCAGTGCTTGACTGCAATCTCACCTGATGGCAAACAGTGATGGCAGTGAGTCCTTTCAATGGTTGAGTTACTTCAAATTGAAAGGAATTGAAATGTAAAGCCAAGTTATGACAATACGTAAAGTTGTTTTGTTTAAGGGCGCACATAAACAATAAAATGCTTCAGTATCTGAAATATTGTAAATGGTTTCCATAGGTTATTGTTATTCCTTTTAAAAATATAACACAATATTGTCGAATTGCAAACTATAGCAATATTATGGAATGAAATAAGTATTGTTTCAATTCAAGTGTTACCTAAATCGATGGAGCACTTACTTTCTTATCTCAAACCGGTGAAGTAAAATATCGTGAGGAAACCGGCATTTCCTAGAACCAAAAACTTCGAAGACATATTGTGACATTCACTAATCCGCACTGGGCTCGCTTGGTGGTTTATGGCCTATTCCCTCTCCTAGAGAGAGGAGGCCTGAGTCCCAGCAGTGGGAACATTAAAAAGCTGATTATATATAAAAAAAAATCGATGCTTTGGAACAACAATAATTATGCTTTCAAGGCATAAATGCAATTAAAGTTTTATTTCTTTTGACCCCTGCATTTCTATTCACCCCGTTTGTAAATATCAAGTTATCCAAAAAGTTAACCACTAACTCAAATAGAAGAGACGTTTGCTGATAGTTGATCGAAGTCAAAAACTTCGCCAGTTCTGTCAAAATTTGATTCATCTCTTACACTGGCACCCCACCTTCCCCGCCCACGTTCCAATACAGTACTCCGTCGATGTTTGCACGTTCCTCGCTTCGTGGGCGCGATCCTGATTTTATTGCCAACCGCTCTTACTTATGCAGTTCATTTTATATCGCCGTAAAACCGTGTCTGACTGTTCGTCTGTCTTGCATGTGCTGCCTGATTGGAAGTGGTTCT
Organism: Mythimna vitellina; assembly: GCA_949316375.1. Lineage (NCBI taxonomy): Eukaryota > Metazoa > Arthropoda > Insecta > Lepidoptera > Noctuidae > Mythimna > Mythimna vitellina. Next base: position 4,439,573 of record OX438703.1, on the reverse strand, counting down.
TTTGGGATGAAAAAAGGTGAGTATGTTTTACTGTCACATAATGTTTTAGGGCTCCGTATGATTTTAAAGATGGTAAGTGGTTTGGAGGATTTGATCATAAAGTTGGGCCTTCTTTCGCCTAAGAGAGCCAATCACATCAGTAAAATGTTTATAACATTTCCTTGTAAATGGGTGATGTTTCTGCAGCTGACCAAGCACATCTAAGCTTGACCAGCCCTGAGGATGTAGCTCGCCGTCCGACCGTCCGGTAACCGCCCGGACCGAACCCAAGTCGTCGACGGCGCGTACTGTTCCATGCGCGCCTGAGGGAGATGTCAGCAAATCGTAGGGGACCAGCAGGGTCGAAGCCTACTGGGGCCACGGGTAGTGTGAAAGTGAAACCCGGGGCACTGGGACGAAGGCAAAGAAGGGGCCCTGGGACGAAGGCAAAAAAGGTTTTTAGTCAGTAAAAGTCTGACACTATCTCCCGCTCCGCCCAAGAGCGATATTTGCCATTAGACGATTTTTCCACCTAAAAAAGAACCTGCCCTGAGGATTTTCTGATTAAAAACCTAAGTCAGTTTAAAACCGAAAAAGACTGAACTACTTTTTTTTAGATGGGAAATCATCCAATGTATTCTCTTGGTGTAGGGTGGGAGCGAGAGGGCGTGTCAGACTTTTACTGACTAAGACCCAATCTTATGTCCCTTCTTTGCTCAGCGTCCCAGGACCCCGGGGTTCCTTTTCGGACAACCCATGGCCCAAATAGGCTTCGGACCTGCTGGGCCCCTACGGTTTTGCCGACATCACTTTGAGGCGCGTGAGGAACACTCTGTGCCATCGACGACTCGGACTCAGTCTGGACGGCTCCCGGACGGCCGCATGGCGAGCTATCCATTGCTCATCGTCCACTAGCCTACGAAGACTTGATAGTTGAGTTATGGAAGTATTTTGTTCTACTTTTATGATCATTTTTATGAAAGGCATTCTCCATTATAATAAACGCTCTTTAATAAATGTGTAGAAAAAAAATCTAATCTTTGAAGCAGTATTACTATTTCTCAGAAATGGTTTCCGAATGATACTTTATTTTCATATGCTTATATTCAAGAGTTTCATAAAAATATGATTAGAAAATGAAATGAGGTATTTGCGTTGTTATTTCTTTATTTGATACTCGTATATTTAAACCATATTTTTTTAGATTTCTAATCTCTTGTTGACACTTCAATGGCAATACCGTCAGTTTTTTTCTACATTTCTAGTCGACGCCATTTTAAAATATTTATCAGGTGTGTTCATTTTAAATGTGTATAAGTGTATATTATATATAGTTAGTTTTCTAGTTAGCATAGCGTAGTCGGCCTTATAATGTTTCCACTGTTGGGACTCAGGCCTCCTCTCTAGGAGAGGGAATGGGCCGTAATCCATCACGCGATGTCACATGCCTTCGAATTTTTGTTTCTAGGACATGCCGGTTTCCTCACAATGTTTTCCTTCACCGTATTGAGAGCAGTGGTGATGAAATAAATTACACAAAGTAATGCGCCTGCCCTGGCTAGTTTTCTAGTCATTTGTGTGAAAAATAAACAAAATACTCAGTATTTTATTATGTTTTAATTACCTATTTATTATTAATCATTTCTTTTCGAGCTTGCACTCTTAGAAGGATTAGAAACAATATTTACTTAAAAACTCTTAGTACTTAGCCATAAAATTACAGTTCTGTATATTATTATTATCACATATTAATTCACGGTACTTATTTTTTTCTTCTTGCAATCACAACGTTTTTTAATGATTTGCGGGATTACCATGACGTTCAAAGTAAAATTGTTTCATTCTTATTTCAGTGTAGGTAAGAGACAGAGCTATACAGGTTGTCTAGCGCCATCTCTTACCCACAATGGCAATAAGAATGAAATAATCTTACTTTAAACGTCATGGTACAGCCTATCTAGTACCCGACTGCGGTCACACATGATTGTAACCAGTGATGCAATCGTTGATGGTGAAGCGCACAAGCGTATTAGTAGTATATTCCAGTTCTCAGTTTCTGCTGAATTGATACATCAAGCATGCAATCTGCTGATTTGAATTGGTTCGCATTATTCATCTATGGTTGAGATAAGATGTAAGTACGGTCTGCAAAATTTGAATAGAACTTGAATTATTGAGAAGCAACGCTGTGATCCGTGATCAACTGATTACGATCAAATTAGTTTAGATAGATTGGTACTTCAAAACTAGATCCAAGCTTCTACGAGACTGTAGACTAGGAGACTTTTTGAAAGTCACTTCGGCCTTGAAAAGGAATGAGCAAATGAATAATCACACGTGGGTTTTAGTCAATATGTAACGTCTCGCTTCATTTATAGTAGGAAAAATTATTTGTTGATAATAATATAATATAAAATCACACAATCTCCCTGCTCGTTAAAATATGCAAACGGTGTAGCAATTTTCTTTGTTTTTTTTTTTAGATTTATATTGATACGGTCACGCTTAGAAAAGATGCATAGATTGTGTGAACAGTGATATGAAAGAAAAGGAAGTTAGTGATAGCATGACGGTTGGAAAAAAAAAACGTGTTGCGCCGACCCCAAATAAGATGGGACAAGGGCAGGAAGATGATGATAATGATGCTCACGTTTGACCACTATCTCACCTGATGAAGATCACTTCTTCTTCATACATCAGTAAGGTCGACGATAAAATGCGTTTATCTAAAAGTAAACTATTCACTCTTTACTTAAAGAGTCCTTTAATGAAAAGAGTGTGGTGCTGCTAACCAGACGATGGCCCATTTATTAGAGCGTCCAAAATGTCCCTACATCTGGACTCTGGAGGACCTAAAAATACCCCTGACGCCACTATAAAAGAGGCAACCTACTAGGCAAAAAACTTTGATAGGAAAGCATCATCGATTCGAAAAGAAGAAGGAGAAGAGAGAAGAGTACAAGTCCATTGTTGGACATAGGCCTCCCCCAAGCGTCGCCACAACGACCGATCCTGTGCGTCTCGCATCCATCGGATTCCCGCGTTCCTCACCAGGTCATCGGTCCACCTTGTGGGAGGCCTTTCAACTCTGCGTCTTCCGGTACGTGGTCGCCATTCCAGAACCTTTCGTCTCCATCGCTGTTCTGCGAGCAATGTGCCCTGCCCACTGACACTGAAGTTTGGCGATTCTTCGGGCTATTTCTATAACCTTGGTTCTCCTGCGGATATCCTCATTTCTGACGCGATCACGCAAGGAAACTCCGAGCATATATAGCCCTTTCCATTGCCCTTTGAGTAACTTTGTCTTTTTTTTTTATTGGGTGGGAAAATCATTTTATGACAAAACCCGCTCTTGGGCGGAGCGGGAGATAGTGTCAGACTTTTACTGACTAAAAACCCACTCCTGTTCCTTCGTTGCCTTCGTCCCAGGGCCCCGGGTTTCGCTTTCACACTACCCGTGGCCCCAGTAGGCTTCGACCCTGCTGGGCCCCTACGATTTGCTGATATCTCTTTGAGGCGCGCGTGGAACAATACGCGCCGTCGACGACTTGGGCTCGGTCCGATTACCGGACGATCGGACGGCGAGCAACCCATTGCTCGCCGTCCGCAAGCCCGCGCCTACGGTGGCCGGAAATCGGGATCGGAATCCCGGCGGCGGCGATTGGAGCGTAAGGACCGTTGCCTCACGCGATCGGCCGCCTCCTTCGCTAGCATTACGGCTTCGCAGAAGGAGGCGACCGCCTGCCACTCCTCCTCGCTCCGGAGCATGGCCTGAACTAAGGCCCGGCGCGAGAGATCGCCGCCGCCGATTACCCCCACGAGGACACGGCGTTGCTCTGCCCAAGCGGGGCACACCTCCACCGTATGCTCTACCGTGTCCTCCGGGCGGTCCACACAGTGGAGACACCCGGGCGTCGTTTCCGCACGAATCCGGTGCAGGAACCTCCCGAACTTACCGTGTCCGGTGAGAACCTGCGTCATGCGGAAGGTGAGGACGCCGTGAGGTCTTTCCAACCACGCCTCAAAGAGGGGACTCTGAAACACAGTCTCTGACAGGAGAGGCTATTCCTTAGGAATTTCACGCACTATGAATGTGTTCCTAACACGTTCATATTAGTCATAGATTTCCGCAAAGTAAATCTTGGTTCCGTAGCTTATCATATTCATTATTACAATAACCCCAGGATTTCCATTACCATTCTGTCATAAGTATTGGAGCAGTTTTTACGTACAAATGTACTGTATGACACATTGTAACAGTTCCCGTTCATAACTACCGTCAGTCGTAAACATCATGCCGTCGCGTGTTATAAGAAAATGGCGATCTTAGTGTAGGCTTGTGTTTAAATGCCTACCAGAAATGCATCTGCTCATCAACTTGTATTTTATGAAGTATTGTAAAAATAAAGCTATTTTTCCTTTTTATACTATGCATAAAAATATAAATACCTTCAAATATAATTTCAAACGGTTTGGGTAGGGTCGACGGAGACCTTCTGCAGGGGACTCCTGCTTCCTTCTGTCACGTATAAAGTAACCTAACAGGAAGGGGATAACGAGGAGCAAGAAAGGTGATTTTAGAATTTGAAATCCCTTTACCTCGCAGTTATCCAGGTTTTACTGTTGTTGAAGCTATATTCGCGTTAAAAAATTACATGATAGCTTAAACGAAGAATCAAGGTGTGTGGTGATTTTGTTTCAAAATCTGTAAAGTTAATCTGCAGGCAATCCCTACAAGGAACACTTTTGTATGTTTCCATAAAAAAAGGTTAGCTTTAACATTTACTAGTAAAAAAGGGAGATTTTCTGTTACTTAGAGATCCTCTGACCTAGGTCATAAGTCATGTGCGTTTGTTTGCCACGTAACTCCTCCTAAATGACTTGATCGATTCGGATGAAATTTTGTATGTAAATTTGAGGGGGTTTTTAGATAGTTTGAAGAGACAATTGAACCCGATAGATGGCGCTGAAATTGAAATATAAAGTATTTTTCTGATGTAAAGCCATCTTTTGGGCAGGACAACGGCTGTGGGCCCACTAGTGTAATTATAAATTAATAGATACGTATGCATGAATATAACTCATGTATCAAAATCAAAAAAACCCTGTAATTTTATTACTTAGACCAAATCCAGATAATGTCGGAAGTCCGTTGTTTATGGGCTTGACTGTCCACGCGTAGGCACGAGCGTGATATTACGACTAAATGGCTATATAACTATTGTTTATATACCGCTTACATAACTGCGTGTGTCGTGCAGTGGATACCGAATGGGTGCAAGTTTTTGACGTTAATAGCGAGGTTGATAATTCTGCACTTATATGTATTGTTAAGTTTTTTGGCAGATAAAAACCTGCTAGGACAACCACAGACTAAGCTGTAGACATCGGACAAATGTGTTTTGTCTAGTGTCTATGGTGCAGCACAGTTATGCCTGGTTTACACATGGTCAGAAAGATTACTGTATTTTATTGTGCGTCTATTTGGGCAGAATAAACACGTTTTCTTTCTTTTTTTTTCTTTCTTTTTCTTGGGTTTTTGGAGGAATTTTTCCGAGTGAAGTTCAGTGACTGTTTTAATTATTTGTAAATTGATTCCCAGTGGATATTGTGATGTAAAATAGGTGTAGTTTGTACCTTAAGTGTCTACACTGCTGGACAACAATGTGGAATCATAGAAAATAGATTTTGGCAAAATGCAGAATTATTGTAGTGTTGACTATTTTAGTGAAACTGGCGGGGAAGGCAGACTCGATAAAATTGCTGCCAAATACTACAAAAAATATTAGTTTGTACCTATTACACTCGTAATGAAACTCAAAGTGACTGAAAACCAATATTTTCTAAACTTGACCGTGGCTAAATCACAAAAATTACGAGGCCAAAATGACACGGGCAAGTGTGAGTCGGCCTCGCGCACTGAGTGTTCCGTACAAATTTATCTTTGAAAACAGTTCTATACTCGAACTTACTTAAACTAGAAGTTTACTTAACTTAGAAGTTTGATTTTGCAAATTTGAGTATATGGTTTTAATTTCAACTCGATACCTTAACGTGTTTCTGAAATAAAGGGTCTTGACAGACAGATGGACGAACAACATATAAGGGTTCCGTTTTTCCTTTTGAGGTGCGAAACCCTAAAAAAAAGCCAGCTAGCTGCTATGAAAGGCAAAGAAGGAACAGGAGTGGGTTTTTAGTCAGTAAAAGTCTGACACACCCTTGCGCTCCGCCAAAGAGCGGGGGATATCATTGGATGATTTTCCCAAATACAAAAAAAAATTTGTTCTTAAGCTGAAGGAAAATATGATGTGAAAGTTCACACTTTTTCCTACGTTTTAGAAAAGATATTGCATTGAGTCAAACAAAACGAGGGTAGTTCTGAGTTTAGCAAATGAATGCATAGGTTTGCAGCCTTGATTTTTAGGTTAGATAAAATAACTGGATCGTTTTGCATTGTAGCATTCTTTGATCCTACTTGGATTGCTGCCAGATTTCTATAGAATTCAATTCATAAAGCGGCGAAAATTTGGCGACTTTTATCTTTTAGAAAGTTCAGGAGAAGTTACTTATAAAAAATGCAGCTCTTACTTTTTCACTTAATTATTAAAGGCGCCATAGGTACTTCGTAAGGCGTCGATCTGTCTAGCAAGAAGACGTGCGTTTAAATGCAAGTTCTATTGTTAAAAACCTACTGATAACATGAAACCATTATTTGTTTCCTAGCCATTACTGCCCCACTGTTGGGCAAAGGCCTCTTCCAAGTTCTTCCAGAGATTCTTTTCTCGTGCCGTCTTAAAACAGTCCTCGGAGTATACCGTCAAATAAGTTGAATAAATAAGAGTACTTAAATGGTAAAAAAATATATTCAATAACATGAAAATTCCCTTCAAATTTTTATTTCCGAACCAACCAGGACTTAATCACATCCACCAACACGCTCTGGATCCGCATGTTGAATAACAACCCATCCTGTAATATACAGAGGAGGTCAGAGTCCTTTAGAAAGTCCATAATAACGATTCGTCTTATACAATCTCTTAATAATTATTAATATATATGTATATATATTATCTATACATATAATAAAACAGTAAAATTCTTTTGTGTTGGTATTAATTGGAGCAAAAACTACTGAACCGATCCTGTTCAAATTTTGCATACATAATCCTTATAGGTCAGGGCAACTGATAGGCTATAAACTATCGCGCTATTTGCTATGTGGGGTGAGCAATAATCCAAAATGTAGGTATTGAACGACATTTGCCGCGAGTTCAATTCCCAGCTACAGTTAAAAATTTTGACATTATTTTGTCTTATTTTTTTGTATTAAAATAACTTTTACCATTTTTTCAAAATAAAATTGACATTTCTATTCGATATCTTCTAAATATTTTGTAAAAACTAATCAAAACACATAATAAAATCAAAGCGACGAGTAAAATCACGTACTATAATGTTACATTATTCCATTTAGCTGCAAATTTAACTTCTAAAACGAAAATCATCACGCTATCATCATTAGGGAGCCAACCAGTCAATTATGACGTTTATATAAGAACGTCTATTTTATAGTTTATTCATCGAAGACCGCAGCACAGTGGTTTCGTAACTAGACTTTCATGTAATGTGAAGGTGGTTCAAATCCCATACGGCTATCTGAAGAGAAATTTTTGTTCTATTTTGTCATCGTGATTTTTTTACATATTTTTGCATGCTTACAATTTTTTTTTTTATAAATCTACGTATATAATATATCTGTAGAAATTTTTAGTGAAGTGCGTATTATTAATTTTAGAAATCGATGTAGATAACTTTTATACATTTAAATTGTGTGGAACTTGATAATTATCTTACTTAGGCTTTGTATCATCGCAATGAAACAAAGCATATGAAAGATAAACGGTATGAAATCAAAGTTTTCGAGAAGTAAAATATGACACCACACGCAATTCAGATACTCGCAACGCCATCTAAAGACTCAAAGTAGAAATAATGATGACAATGACGGTTGAACTTCATATTAAATTTGATAGATGGTATTGCGTATTTTACGTAATTTTGTGAGTGGCAGAAGAATGGCCATCGCCCACGTTTACAGTTATGGTTAAACTGGTGTAAGACGGAGGCATTTTTAACAATCCTACTGCTTATTTTTATTATTTTTTTCCCATTATTATAGCAAGCTAATTGACCGTGATTATTCAAGGGATACCATCCAAAGACGATAAAAGTAAATACCTATATGTATTTAATTATTCACTTTAAAATAACACGGCCACATTTTCGGAAGGGGTTACAGGGTACCTTGCGTTGGATGGTCCCCAGGTGGACCGATGACCTGGTGAGGGTCGCGGGAATCCGATGGATGAGAGACTCACAGGACCGGTCATTATAGCGACACTTGGGGAGGTTTATGTCCAGCAGTGGACGTCTTTCGGCTGAAACAATAATGATGATGATGGCACCTTTTTTCTTTTTTAAAGGGTGGAAATCATCCAATGACTTCTCCCGCTCTGGTTGGAGCGGGAGGAAGTGTCAATCTTTTACTGACTAAAGCTACATCTGTGTCTATCACTACGCGCTGTTGAGGATTGGGCTCGATCCGGTCAACTACAGGACGGCTAGCTACCCATTGCTCGACGTCCGGAAGCCCGCGTCTACCGTGATTGGTAGTCGGGGTCGGAATCTCGGCTCGGCGTGAGGCCGTTCGTTCCCTAACGCGTGCGGCCTCCGCCTTCGCTAGCATTAAGGCTTTGCAGAAGGAGGCGACCGCCTGCCATTACTCCTCGCTCTGGATCAGAGCCCGGCGCGAGAGGTCACTGACGCCGATTACCTCCACGAGGACACGGCGGTGCTCCGCCCTTGCAGGGCACATCTCCACTGTGTCCTCCGGCATGATGGCACCTTGCGGATTAATAATGGTGTGTTTTATTATTTACAGTCACTGCTTCATATAAAATGGGATCGAATGTGTTTTTCTGATCACAGTTCGACAACGTATAATGTATCACAGATTCCTTGCAGCCTTACGTCGATATTTGGACGTTACCTCTTTGCAATGAGTGCTGACCAACACTGGAACAACCCTCTAAGGGAGGTCAGTCTCAGGGATAACACTTATCGGCTGCTACATTTGTTAACCGTAATTTCATTGTTTTATGGATAAGCTCAGGACTGTTGTGGGTGTTTCGAACGGTTTCTGTTCTGGGTTCGGTTGAAAGTACCCTGATATTACCATTTTGTGAATCGCCTGGAGGACTCGGTGTAGCATGCGGTGGAGGTCTATCCATCTTGAGTGAACTGCCGTGTCTTCATAGAGGCAATCGGTGTCAGTAATTTCTCGGTTTGGTCATCAATATGCGAGTTCGATTGAACGGGGATACACGCGCACAAGGTTTCGCCGTAGTTCATTCATAAGTTGGAGACTCTTCATAAGGTAGTTCCCACTATGGAAAAAACATTTATCTTATATACGGGGATATCAATTAAATACACACCAAAATATCCTAGGTAAATGAACAAGTAATTCTAACGCTTAAAATGATCAAACTGCAATAATCAATGCAAGCATGCTCTCGCAAATTCTTCATAAGTACTGTTGTGGAAGAAGATAATTGATGATTTATTTATTTATTTATTTAATCCTTTATGCACAAATATACAGCGGCGGACTTAATGCCTGCCGGATGATGATGGTAGTTTTGGGATTCACTTAAGGCTTTTCACTATCAGTGCACGTTATCCAGCTGAAGGTCGGTATCCGGATTACGCTCCTTCGTTTACCTCTATCAAAGCTGTCTTAACTGCTTAAACTCTTCAGTGAAAAGTTATTGAGGCGAAAATTCTTATGGGAGATAACTCTTTCGATCAATCTTGCAGCCCTAGCAGACATCGGCCCTAGAGGGCCCTATCCATTTGCTGAAATCTCTTTGAGTCGCGCGTAGAATACTACGCGCCGTCGATTCAGGACTGCTTTGACCAGACGGCCGGACAGCACCACCGCAATCCCGTGTTTGCAATGACTGGGAATTGCCTTGCGGTTTTTAACACCCGGAGCGTCCCTTGCAGCGACCGCTGAGGAGTCAGGATGTCCTATCCCTCATCGTTTCAGCCACCTTCTTTGATCGTAGTGCTTCACTGAAGGAGGCTACTGGTTGTCATTTTCTCCACCAATCGCCCCCATAAGGACAAGGCGGCGCCGGCTCTTCGACCAAGCGGGACTGACTTCCACCGTATGCTCCATCGTATTCTCCGGGCGATTCGCACAATGGTGAGACCCGAGTGTTTCTTCCCGCTGAATTCGACACAGATACCTTCCGAAACAACCACAACCGGTGAGTCCTGCACAAAAAGAGGATGCGTGACGCCTCTGTAGACACTTCTCAAAGACAGGCATTACCGCTGCGATTTGATTGTGGCGTGCTCACTGTGGCGAGGGGTTAAAATCATACAATGTTGTTTTACTAGAACATAAACCAGAAACATACATATGTCTATGCATACATATGCCTTTTCCCTTGGGGTAGGCAGAAATGACAACTGCTACGACCCATACATGCTCTTTCTATTCAGTGACGGTCATACATCTGGATCTGGACGAGTACATGACATGTTTCCTGAAGGTAATTTGCGTTTTTAACCGACTTCTAAAAAAGGAGGAGGTTCTCAATTCAGATATTTTTACCTTTAACCGTTTTATGTTAAAGTACAATAAATTATTGCGATGCTTTCGGAATGAATTGCAAGCACAGAGTGATTGTACAGTTTTACGAACTTAACGCAGACGAAGTCGCGGGCAACAGCTAGTATTAAATATATATGTATGTGCATTTTAATTATATGTATACTTTTTTTTTAATCTTGTTTTTCGTGTAAAATTACACTTTTATGCACCTACCATATTGTCTCTTCACCACCCTAGGTTGACTGGTAGAGAATGCCTAAGGCATTTAGTCCGCCTTTGTACTTTGTGTTGCATGAAGTTTAAATAAATAAATAAATCTCTGACACTCATAACAATAAGGCCTACATTCCATCATCATCATCTTCCTGTCTTTGTCCCGTTTTATTTGAAGTCAGTGCAACACGTCGTTTTCTTCCATTTTGTCCTATCAGCCGTCACACTATCACTAACTCCGTTGTCTTTCATATCACTTCTCACACAATCCATCTATCATTTTTTTGGCCTCCCTCTCTCTCTCCATCCATCCAGGAGTGTACTAATAACTCTTATAATAACATGCGTTTCATCTATCCTTTTCACATGACCATACCAAGAAAAACTATATTAACATTTCAGTCACTGGCGTCACTCAATAATCAATAGGTATATTAACATTTCAGTCACTAGCGCCACTTCAAAATTACTCTAATATATTTATTTCTCAGTGTATCCATTCTCGTTACACCAAACATCTATCTCAACATTCTCATCTCCGATACATGCAATATTTTTTCATTCGTCTTTTTTATAGCCCAACATTCTGATCCATACAGTAAGAGCAACTTCCCAATAATACTTTTCATTCGTAAGCTATTCTAGATACAAATCTAGAATACCTACCAATTGTATGTAAGGTCATCATACAGCTATATCACGTGTCTACTGTTCGAGTTTCTACAAGACCTAGCAGCACTGATTAATTCATGAACCTTCTCAGAGAAACTGACGCGTCCCAAAAGAAACCACGAAAGCAATAAAGAATTCACAAAAAATATCCAAACAGTTAACTAATTCCTAAGGGACAACACACGATTAGTGATGGGTCTTCTAAATATCTATCGATATGAATTGATCTTGATCAATTCTGCTTCGTGCTCCATCGTCGTCCACGTCATCGGTTCTCCTCAGGGGTGCTAGTGGTCCAATGTGAGTCTACCAATGATAATAATTTATTAAAAGAACAGCCCCCTAGCCAAGTTACGACCGTTTCCCGTTCCAGTAGGCCACGCCTCCGATTCTTTTTCTGACCACGTGACTGAGCGTTGAGATGACGTCAGAATAAAGGAATCGGAGGTGTGGTATACTCGAGGCGTTCGACGCAAGAGAATCGAAACGAACTGGTCGTAATTTGGCTAGGAGGGCTGTTAACGTGTAGTAACATCAATTTACCAAGGAAGGCTCGAATGAGAAAAAGTGTTTTTTTTTTAATATTATAAACCAGAGTTTGACTGCGATTCCACTTGATGGTAGGCACGAAGCGATTGTAAATGCTGATGCACACTAGTTTACTAAGAGCTTATTTATTTTTACCTTGAAGACACCTAAATTATAATCGGATGGAAAGACCACAGCAGGCAAATTGTTCCAGTCCTTTGACCTACGAAGTGTAAACGACGAGGCGGAATGCTTATTCCAGACCGTAGAGATGTCAACATCTCGCCGTAAGTCGGATTATACAATAGTAGAAAGGTAATGGCGAAATCAAGTCATTTTATTTCCTCGCATACTCTCCAAAACGCAACCTGAACATATACTATAATATAAAAACGATAAACTAGAGCGTGCTTGGCGATAAGTAAGCTGCCGCAAAGCTGATCGTAAACGGACAGCACTACGATGTCATGTTGGAGTAGCTCACCAGCTAGATAAAACCGGGTTTATCTATCGTTTCTTGTGATTAGATGCGGTAGTGCTTTTCTCACTGTTAAGCACTCGTAAGCTAGCACTCAGACACTTTCTTACGAGCTTTTATTTAACTCGTGATGGGATTTTGAAAGAGTTACCCTTAACCAATTGAGCTGAAATTTGAAATACTAAGTAAGTAACTTCGATGAAAAATGGTCTGATGTTGAAGTCGGATAGTGGTCTAAGGATCTACTGAATGCAATAAGATAACCCCATCGTGTTTGACCTCTTTGAAATGGTCTTGATCAGTACTATACCGTGCGAAAAGTTATTACACCTGTAGTGTTTTCAGTGCAGAAGTTGATTGTTAATTGATTTTTATCTTATTTGTTTAAAATTATAGCCTTAGCTCAATAACCTCAGTAGAGCTTCCGAAAGAGTGGGTTTTAAAATGAACAAAGACAAAACTGAAGTCATGATAAACCATGTAGCACCGACTCCTATCAAGATTGGAGACTCTATACTCAAAGTTGTGGATGATTGTGTCTACCTTGGACAGACAGTCCAGTTGGGTAGATCTAATTTCGAGAAAGAGGTCAACCGTCGAATCAGATTCGGCTGGGCAGCGTTCGGGGAGCTGAGCGGTATCTTCTCGTCCAGTATACCACAGTGTCTTAAGACGAAAATCTATGACCAGTGCGTGTTGCCCGTCATGACATATGATTCCAAAACGTGGTTGCTTACAATGGGCATCATCAGAAGGCTTAAAGTCACCCAAAAGGCAATGGAAAGGGCTATGCTCGGAGTTTCTTTGCGTGATTGAATCAGAAATGAAGATATCCTCAGGAGAACCACGGTTGCCAACATAGCATGAAGAATCGCCAAACTTAAGTGGCAACGGGCAGAGCACATTACTCGCAGAACGAATGGCCGTTGTGGCCGAAAGGTTCTGGAGTGGCGACCCCGTCCTGGAAGACGCAGTGGAAAGCCCTCTACATGGTGGACCGATGACCTAGTGCAGGTTGCGGGAATCCGATGGATGCGAGACGTTCATTGTGGTGACACTTGGGGGAGGCCTATGTCTAGCAGTGGACGTCTATTGGCAGAAATGACGGTGATGATGATGATGATAGCCTTATAGCCATTTTTTTAAGGTGGGAAATCATCCAATGACTTCTCCCACTCTAGAGAGGGCGTGTCACTTTAACTGACTAAAACCATACCTATGGTTCTTCTTTGCCTTGCGTTCCACGACCCTGGAAGCTAACCCTTGGCCCTAGTAGGCTGGGCCCCTACAGTTTTGCTGACATCCCCAAAAATACTAAGCGCCTTTAACGACTTGGACTTGGTCCAGGTGGTTAATGGACAGCCAAACGACGACCTACCCATTGCTCGTCGTCCACAAGCCCACGCCTACGGTGACTCCTACCACCTGGACACCAGTTCCTCTCTACGTGAAGTGCGATGGGCCGTCATACACCACGCAGACCCAGAGCGGATTGAAAGACATCTTCAAGTACGTAGTTCTAGACCATACCGTTTTCCGCACAAAATTCCCTTTCAATTTTGACTTTCTTGTTTACAACATCTAAATCAAAATATCGACAAGACCCCATCGATTCCATCCAACCCTACAAATCACTCAGCTCATTTACTGACCTAAACTCTCTGCGATAATGGGAACTAATGAAAGATCTTCGTAATTAGTTACGAGGTATCAATTATTTATAGTCCGGGACGCTGGGGCTACATAATAGATAAAGTCCCGGACCTCGGACCTGAGGGACAGACCCGAATGTTTTGGATGAAACGGGATTATCGGTGACAATTTTATTATTGACTCTGTTTTTGGGGTTCGATTTTGTGGTGATGTATTGTGGGGATTAGTCATCGTGAGTAATAAAAGTCTAGGAAATGGTATACATAATTAGTTTTTGTAAAATTTCTTAGAAGAAAGATATTGGCCTAAGGGCTATATTTCACCGGGACACCATGGCGGCGCAACTGGTCGCGCCCATCATACCACCACCATCACCATACAGGCACCAGAGTCGCATACTGAGACAGTATCGAAATGGACCTTAAGTGCACGCGTCCGAGTTGGTTGCGCAACCAAACGGACACCAGGTCAGTAATAATAAACTCTACAGCGCTGTATTCATTTTGTTGGTAGCGGCTACTTGTCGCGCCGCCATGGTGTCCCGATATAATATAGCCCTAAGTGTGGCCATGTTCTGGCTAGATGACACTGATCTCAAAAATTTTATTTTATTTTGCTTTAAGTGTATGAAAACATTAAATAAGTCAGGGTAATTCGACTTTATTCCGGAAGTGAGAATAATCTATTGTTACTTTTTTTTTATTGTTTCTAGTAACCATTTTAAGTGTCACTGAAATTTTGTATTTTGACATTTTATAATTTATTGACAATTATTAGGTTTCAGCTGATTTTAATTTATATTTAAAAATAGATTTCCTTGCTGTAGGTCGCTATATCAAGACTATCCACGTTTAAATATAAATTGCGCTTCTTACCAAAAGAAAGAAGCACCATGACTCCTGATTCTGATAAAGTAAATTTGTTGGATTTGCCCAGCGACACGGTATATGCTGAGCAACAACTTAGTTTTTGCCTAGAGGCGACGCACAACTTGGATTGATATAATTATTGTGTTTGTGTTTCTTATATTTTTGTTTATATTTATGTTATGTTAGTTTTTGTCAATTCCGGCTAGGTGCGATAGACAATAAATAACCACAGACTAAGCTGTATCAGACAACTGTGTTTTGTCTAGTGTTAATGGTGCAGCACAGTTATGCCTACTTTAATTGCAGTTGAGGCGAAATAGCACAAATATAGAATTGAAAAATAGATTTATAGCTATCCCAATAATTGCTACCAGACATCTTTTATTTACAAGGGCCTTACTATGAAATGTTAAAATGTCAGGCGTGCGACCCCCTTAGGCAGAGCACCGCCGTGTCCTCGTGGCGGGCCTTGGTAAAGGCCATGGTCCGAAGTGAGAAGGAGTGGCATTCGGTCGCCTCCTTCTGCAAAGCAGTAATGTAAGTAATGGAGGAGGCCGCACGTGTACGCGCAAGGGAGCGGCCCTCACCTCCAGCCGTCGGGATCCCGATCCCGATTTCCGGTCACCGTAGGCGCGGGCTTGCGGACGGCGAGCAATGAGTAGCTAGCCATAACGTAGTAACTGTCCGCGTACTGTTTGGCCCGCGCCTCAAGGAGATGTCAGCAAATCGTGGGGACCCAGCAGGGTCGAAGCCTACTGGGGTCAAGGGTCTGCTTCTGAAAGGAAGACGATCCAGGTATGAAAGGCAACGAAGGAACAGGAGTTTTATTTTAGTCAGTACAAGTTTAACACACCCTCTCACTTCGCCTAAGAGCGGGGGATGTTACTGGGTAATTTTCCTCCCAAAAAAAGGCATGTGAGTGAAATAGAGGGATGGAGCTATACCAACTCCACCTCTTTACAGTTCAGTTTAGGTCGTAAAATGGATCACGTTACGAATTCGAGGGCCGCTGAACTGGGCAACACATCGCAATAAAATAAAATATACAACCATTCCAAAGTACAGTAGTAGTACTGACTGTAGGCTACCTGTGGGAACAAATCCTTACGCCACCTACCAACCCTACACAAGGAAAGAAAGAAAAGAAATACATTTACAGCGATAGTCGACTCCCGCGCAGATTTACGAGTGACGTCATTATTCCGTTGAATTTAAGAAACGTCGGTCTTAAAATTAGAAAAAATGGCTGTAATAACCTTCCCTTATTATTTGTGGGGTCATAAAAGCGAAATTACACTTTCGGGTAGGTAGTGCTACTCAGTCCATTGTATGTCCTTAATTTGCTCACCTTCAATTTCTTTTCGAGCAATTTTGAACCTTATCACTTTAATCATAAGGTGGTTCAAAAGTTTTGGGTAGTACATTACACTGTTTGCCAAATCACTGAGTCAGTCATTGTCTTCGAAACGTAAAGGTGTCAACAAAAAATATTTGTAATATATTATGGTCGAAGTTTATTTTACTGAGTGAGAATACTTGTAAATCATATTATTGCGTTGATTTGTTAAATTCCATTTATTGAGATTTTTTTACCTTTTTATATTACCATTGGTATATTATATTAAATTTTAGTTACCATTATGACTGTAGGTAGGTATTGGATCTCATAACCAAGACGCGCGGCCTACCCCGTTTGGGTTGGCCGTGTCCTTTCTTTGATATTGCTTCGTCAAGTCGTTGAGCTCCTTAGTAGACCGGAGTTGAGCTACACCAATACTGACTATTACTATACTGAAAATTCTTTCACTGACTGGATAGGGCCACTCAAATCTGTGCGGTTGTTTCCTTAAAAGACCATCTCAGACACCAATCTGTATGGTTTTCATATGATTTGACCATTACATGTTTGCTGTATGGACTTTAAAAGACACTTTAAACCCTGAGTTTGTTTCGATGTTTCTTCTCTGGTTAGTCAGCTAGAAAACGCCGGTCTCATCTAGTTTAATTTGTCAAAAAAAAATTGACGTGTAAAAGTGTTTTCGAAAAACCAATCTGCAAAATAAATATCATTTAAGTTATTTATTGCTCTTTCCAATATCCTCTATTTCTCCTTTCACCTCACAATACATCTGAAAATAACATCGGACTTTGTTCTAAAGTAAAATAAACACTAAACTTAACTCATTCATACATCAGAGACACCTAAAATAAATCCCCTACCATTGTCTCTGAACCGTGCGAAATCGGCCGCGAGCAATTAGGAGCGACGCGCTCTAGAGTTATTGGCATTTAAATCACTGTCGACGGGTTTATTTCTCATCTACGCGACACAGAATAGGTATGGTACAGAGGGACAATTCCATAGAACTAGCAAAAACAGGCACGCGCACACAAAGACGACGATCTAAAAACAGATGTGTCACGATTGCACTTGTCCAGAAAGAACCCAGCCTTTCTTTGTTCTTTATTGTACACACAATAATTATAATTACTTATTACTTTATTGCTTACTTATGCTGAGATTTCTTTGAAACATGTGTGGAATACTACATGCTGACGATTTTAGCTCGGTCCTTGCCGGACGGTCGGACAGCGAGCTACTTACTAGCTACTAGTTCGACCACCACCCGGTTCGACTCTCCCTGGGCCAGGACTAGCATGTCGCCAGCGTAACAAAATACTCTGACACCGGTGAGGAGATGTCACACAGATGCGGTCTCAGTACCGATCCCTGTGGGACACCGCACAACATCTTATCTACACGAACTAATTGCGCGATGCGGGATGGAAGTATGAAGTACATCAAGCACCATTTCAGTTCAATGGTGATTGTATCTCTCGGTGCCTCTCTATTCTATGTAAAGGAGTTCGATTTGTATTGCTAGTATAAGTGGTAGGGGACCGGTTCGTATAGATTGATTTACTGAGAACTATTTGTATGAAAACTTCGTAATGCGATTATATGCCGTAATTTGTTGATTGGCACACCCAATTGGATTAGGTTCTGCCTGTTTGTCTTTGAAGATGTTATGTTGGGGCTTAGCCTACAGTATATAAAGATTATTGATTTTCATTTGCTCTTTTATGTAAGTGCATAAATGTATACTTCAAACTTTAGCTGACTGAGTATGCTTAAAATATAGAATCGAGTCCGCCGTTTGCACCGTTACTGTACTTAAATAAATTGTAATTCTGTAATAAAACAATGTATTATAGCCTTTTTTTGGCTTACTGATTTGTTATGAATTGATGGTATGTCCACATATTGTGTGCCACTCAATTACCTACAGAAGATTGGAGCCGTCTGCATAGCATAGCATAGTCGGCCTTATAATGTTCTAACTGCTGGGACTCAGGCCTCCTCTCTAGGAGAGGGAAGAGGCCGTAATCCACCACGCGGGCCCAGTGCGGATTGGTGGATGTCACATGTCTTCGAATTTTTGGTTCTAGGACATGCCGGTTTCCTCACGATGTTTTTCTTCATCGTTTTGAGAGCAGTGGTGATGAAATAAATTACACAAAGTAATGCGCCTGGCTGGGTTTGAACCCATGACCTACAACTCGTAAGTCGGGGCCGTTACCACTCGGCCACCACTGCTCCACCATCACCGCCGTCTGAGAACCCTGTAAAGATTGCTTTGCTACGTCCAACCTGGGTGCGATTATACTGATCTGTTCACCCAAATAAGAGACAGTGAAAAATCATCCAATAACTTCTCCTGCTCTGAGTGGAAGAAGGGCGTGTCAGTCTTTTACCGACTACAACCACATCTGTGCCCTTCAGTTCCCTTTGCTTTCTAAAACTAAAGTACTGGGGCGTAGCTCATGTGATATCGAAAGGAGATCGCATGAGTTAGGTTAACGAACTGGCAAGTAAAATATACTTTTAAGGATTTTTTTGTTCTAGAATAGGTTTAAAAATTGAGTAGAATAAAGATATATCTTTTCAGTTCGGATATAACCATTGTAGCGCGATGTACATATTTTGAATTCTTGAAGAAAAGTATAATAGAAGTATAAAGCTTTTAAAGCATTTCATTGTAGATAAATCCCGGTCCCTGAAGAAACCCCGTTTCAAAGTGCGACAGTACCAACCTACTACTGATGGTTTTTACATTGTTGAATCTCCAATCCAGGTCAGAATAATAATTATATTTATCTTTTATAAACAAACCATCAAAGTGACGCATTATTTACATTAACTCATAACATTTGGGACTGGTTTCGCAACATCGCAACAAAGTATGAATTCTTGTGAAACTGAACAGGCGCATCGTCTGATAAGATAAATAAATAGAATGATTAGTCAAAGGAATGGAATGATTAGGATGATTATTATTATGAGGAATGATTAGTCTATTTCCGTTGGCAACTATGTATCGTTTTTACTGCTTCGTTGGTCTCATGATCGCAAGCGCAACTGCTGAGCGGGGTAATTCTCGATTCCCGGGTCGAGAAAAAAGTGCTGCTTGGTTTTTATAACTAAACAAGTAATGTCTTAGATAAATTTGGAAAGTACATATAAATTACAATTGAAAAATTCACATTTGCAATTGCACGGTTTCGGACCCGTAACCTCGTGTATGAAAGGTGGGTGCTCCTCTCTAGGAGAGGGAATGGGCCGTAATCCACCACGCGGGCCTAGTGCGGATTTGTGCATGTCACATATCTTTGACTTTTTGGTTCTAGGACATGCCGGTTTCCTCACGATGTTTTCCTTCACCGTTTGAGAGCAGTGGTGATGAAATAAATTACACAAAATAATGCGCCTGGCTGGGTTTGAACCCACCACCACTGCACCAATAATAATAAAAATCCTTGCCTAACTAGGCAAGGATTTTCTTCAGAAAGATTGTGATGGCAAATAATTACTATGTTGTGGAAAAAATAAAGGCTGATATAATGATTATTTGACACAGCATCTAATGAATACTAACACTAAACTAAAAACATTACCACCGTACAAGCCCGAGATCTCCTATCATAGGCCAAAATACAACCATAGCTATCTTTATTTATCAAAGGTGAAACTGACTGACTGACATATCAAAGCACAACCAAAACTACTAAGACTAGTAACGTGAAATTTTGCATCAGGTTCCCTTTTATGACGTAAACGAGCACTAAGAGAAGATTTTATACAAAATTCACCCACCAAGGTGATGAAACGGGAGTCCAAAGTTTGTATGGATAAACCTACTTTAACGCGGGCGAAGCCGCTGGCAGAAGCTAGTCATATATCCTTTGCCAAGATTCTAAGACACAAGACACCCACATACTAAAGATGTCTGTGAACTATAAAGAGAGTTAAAACCTTAGTGACGTCAAATCCTACATATGATACTGAAGGTGGTCTTGTAAACAGTTGACGAGACGGGCCAGTGAAGGGGTGTTTTCTCGCAATCCTTCGCTTTATTAGGGTTGGCACGCAAAAGGAATAATGGTAATGTAATTTTAAGTCATGAAACTAGGTTATTTAATGAAAAGTAATAAAATTGTTGCTTTGGGTCTAGGTATCGTGTGTGTGGCTGACTTTATATGTTTGCGAACGCACTCATAATACAGAAGTAATTCCTAGTGCTGAAGTATCATGTATTTGGTGTGAAGTAAATTAATAAATTAATGTATAGTATTTAAATGATAAATAATAAATATGTATTAAGGATAGATATAGATTTGTGAATGAATAAAAAAATATTGTGAAACAATAATAATAAATGAAACTAAGAATCCGACACGACACCCTCGACACGTTTTTCACGCATTCACTAAAACAACGATATCTTAGAAAATATGCATCCTAGCTCTACAAACTTTATGTTTTTGAAATTGTTATGAAATAAGTTATCTGATTATTTATCTATCTGAGTTTTGTGTAAATTGACCTTGTAATGTATTACTAATTTAACTTGAAAATAAGTGTGAGGACTATTACCCAGTTTCGTATACAAAAGTTGTCATATTTATAAAATTAAACCATATTTTCCAAAAAATAAATTGTTGTATTTATTTTTAGACACATTATCTTACAATAATACACAAAATTAACACCGGACAGAAAAAAAAAACCAAACAACACCATAATTTTGTACTACTCCATTTTTTTTTTTACGCCATGGGCCAAGTATAGGAGACAGCTATACGGGCACAAGGACAAACCCGACTGACCAACCCGCACTGGGCCTAAGAGAGGAGGCCTGAGTCCCAGCAGTGGGAACATTATAAGGCTGAGTATGCTATGCTATGCTATGGGGCACAAGGCGAGAAACAATTGCCAGTGGGACAAATAACACACACACATAAACAATCACATCCAAACATCCCACTATAATCCCGGCCATGTCATGTCATGTCAAGGAAGTGGTTTATAGTGGTACATGTCGGCAATGATCGTCAATTATCATCTTTACATCATAGTCTTCAAGTTCTGACAGAGTACTAACTCGTGAAATACGCCCATTTCCTTTAAACTAAACACAACATATGCGGAATAATTGAGGATGAGCCATACTTTTTTTTAGACTATTTAACTTTATTCATAGATTTGCATTGAAATGGTTTTGATTGAGTATACCCTTGTTTGTCATATTATACTTTAATTGGCATCTTCCCGTGGTTTGATTTTTTTTTATTTATGAATGGCTATTTGCAGGTCAACCTGAGGTTATCGTCTACTTGCCTGTGGCGTTCAAAAGAAGGTCCTTCCCAACTCGCCTATCGTCAACCTGACCTTGACTGGCCTCTTGGTATAGTGGTTGGCGGCCCTGACTGCTATACCAGAGGTCGTGGGTTCGATTCCCACCCAGGATGAATGTTTGCGTGATGAGCATGAGTATTTGTTCTGTGTCTGGGTGTAATTTATCTATAATATGTATGTATTTAGAAATACGGTCCTGGTTACGGTTGCGGGAGTACGATGGATGCGAGACGCACAGGACCGTTCATTGTGGCGACACTTGGGGGAGGTCTATGTCCGGCAGTGGACGTCTTTCGGCTGAAATGATGATGATGATGATTTAGAAATATATAAGTATGTTTATCAGTTGTCTAGTACTCATAACACAAGCTCTGCTTAGCTTGAGACTAGACGGCGTTGTGTGATAGTTGTGTAATATTATTATTATTATAACTTGAGCATGGTTTAAAAGCTTGCCGGTTCATACAACACAATGTTTAATAAAAGGCAATGCGAAAACAGAGAGATAATACCTGAAAGCTCTGCTGGTACTCGGTACTACCGTCATTCACTCGAATATTTCACAAAACTTGTTCAAAAAAAAACCACGTATTTGTTTTTTTTTAACTGTAAAACTTTTTGGAAAAAAAATTCGTTATTCAAAATCTGGATTAAATTTACAAGGATTCTTTCATTCTCATTGTTATATTTTAAAAATTTTTCAGTAGTCTGTAATGTTGACGAACCTTATTGATAAATAAATAACATTTTTACATGGCAATTCCAACATGATTAGACCAGAGTTTTTTGACCTGAGAAAAAACACCGAAACAAATTCAGAGTTTAAAAAATAAATAAAACATCACTCAGAATAGTTTAGAAATAAAAAAAGTTTATTAAAAAAGTTTAATTCACAGGAAAAGAAAATCATTACTTATATATCTCAGTAGAAGTTTATTTTGATTGACTTGCTTTATGTAAATAAATTAAAAATCTATTGATTTTTTAATAGAACTTTTTCAAAACGCATTGTTGTTACAATAAAGACATTAACTTACAGTCAGCCCTGGTCCAAGAGGGACATTTAACACTTATTGTGGTACCAACAACAAAGCGGTGGCCAAACAAAAGGCCAGTTTGGACTATAAATATCTGGATACGTGACACTGGATGTGGCCCAGAGCAGAGCGGCAGTTCTATCAGAGTTATTTATAGGGTTAGATAAAGGAATGGGTGCAAGTGTTAGTGAGATTTTTGAACTAAAAATAATCTACCTTTTTAGGGTTCCGTACCCAAAGGATAAAAATAAAATCGTATTACTAAGAATTCACTGTCCGTCTGTCTATCACCAGGCTGTTTTTCATGAAACATGACAGAAAAACAGTTGAAATTTTCATAGATGATGTATTTCTGTTGCCGCTTTAATAACAAACACTAAAAACAGAATAAAATGAATATTTAAGCGGGGCTTCCATACAATAAACGTCATTTTTTAACAAACAAACATCGGGACAGGTGAAACTAAAAAACTGGGCAAGTGTGAGTCCGAATCGTAAAAATAGTTTTTTTTTTGAGATATAACTACAAATTTACAGTTTTCAGATTTTTTCCTATACTTGTGCTATAAGACCTTGCTTTATGGCAAATTTTAGGATTCTAGGTCAATGGGAAGTAACTTTATGAATTTTGATTATCTTGAGACTGTCGAAATACACGTTTTTTGCGACATAAATATCTTCTATCTCCGTATCTTTTATTTTTGTTAACAGCAACAGATTCAAGAACCTCAGACTTGAGTATATTGATGTAATTTCAACTCGATACCTCCACTAGTTTCTGAGATAAAGGGTCTTGGCAGATAGACAGACAGGCACACAGACAGACGGACGGACAACAAAGTGATCCTATAAGGGTTCCGTTTTTCCTTTTGAGGTACGGAACCCCAAAAAAAGGTTATAATATACCTAGTGCCTAACTTTATGGATAATGGTACGGAACCCTTCGCACGCGAGTCCGGCTGGTTTCCTAATATATGTACATGTGTTTGTTTTCTTCTGTAGTGTACAACAAAGGAAAATGATTATTCAATCAAAGAAAATAATTACAACCTTGAGATTGTAAGCATAACACAGCTGTTACAGTTGTACACTGGTATGTGTTTATACGTTACATTAGTTAAAAGGGACACTGAGCAACTGAAAATTGATAAAAGTTACACTGAGCCACTATATGTATCTACTACTAATAATATTTATGATTTATTATAAGACAATTATAAAAAAATTGTGTAATTTATTTTTCTTTTACCTATGAAATTGCGATTTTTAAAATGGGTTGCTTTGAAGTGTTATGTCTTTGGATTGACTTGGAATTATAAGTTCAAATAAATAGTTTATATTAAAAGTACTTTATTCTTTTTTTGAAATTAGGTATTTATTGGTTTCTTTGTTATTTTCTGTAATATCGCAGTACTATAACACTTCAAAGAAACCCGTTTTATAAAACAGTAATTTCATAGGTAAAGACCTATTATCATTCTTTGTTCTATCTATATTTTTTATATTTCATATTTTATATACACGGGCGAAGCCGAGGGCAAAAGCTAGTATATTATATATTATATCTCTTGCACACATAACCTCAAACACACAAAACCAAAAAAATTATACAAACAACAACAAATATTAGTGTAATATTTTAAAGTACTTCCATGAACTTTATATCCGTGCTACCTTGATCCCAACAAAAGATTTCCACATTACGCCTGCCGACCTCAAGAAGGCCTTATCCGGAAGAGTCCACTTGTAATGTAAATACGGCATTGTGTAGAACTGAGAGGTGTTCCCGAAACACTTCGCACTGGACCCGATTGTTTAATAATGTCTGTTTTAATTTAGCGGATCTTGTAATTTTCAATGAGGATTTTGTTTAAGAGAAATGAATAAGGCTTTTGGACGGCTTAGTCTCTGGTTAGGATTAGGAAGAGATTGGAATGAAAATAAAAAATCCTAAAAGTGAACTCAGGGACGTGGTTTCATTGGAAAACACAGTCGTGAAACATTTTAGCAACATGTTTTTGTTTTTGTGAGAAACCATATTGCAATTTTGTTGGCAACACAAGTTGTGAAATGTTACATGTTTATACGTTAGAAAAACGTCCTGCAGCTTCAAATGTTTCTGTAAACATTATTGTATGATTGTTGTTCAACAACAGTTTAGAGAAAAAAAATGATTTACGCAGATCTTATAATTTTCAATAAAAGTTTTGTTTATGCGAAATTAATACGACTTATTATAGCTCTGTTGGTAGATTTGTTTACTAGCTAGGGATAAGAAATAAAATGTTATGAAAATGCAAAAATGTGAAAATAAATTCACGGATGTGATAGGGGAAAAAAAAAGTTACAAAACATTGTTTTAGCAACATGTTTTTCTTTTTGTGAGAACTGTATCGCAGTTTTGCTAGCAACACAAGTAATATTATGTGTTCATCTGCTAAAATACCTGCAGCAGTCAAAATTGAATGTTGTTAGCAACATTGTTTAACAATTGTTGTCCAACAATGATTTAGAAAAAAAAGTAACTCATCAGAGGTATTTAATCAAGTATCTCATCCAAGGGGATGGTGAGGTAGACCGGGACGTACAAGTCCGTGATAAGGCCTGTCATACTGTATGGATCAGAATGTTGGGCTGTGAAAAAGACGGATGAAAAAAGATTGCATATAGCGGAGATGAGAATGTTAAGATGGATGTGTGGTGTGACGAGAATGGATAAAGTGAGAAATTAATATATTAGGGGAAGTTTGAAAGTGGCGCCAGTGACTGAAAAGTTGAAAAGGAATCGTTTGTCTTGTTATGGTCATGTGAAGAGGAGGGATGAGACTGATGTTACTAAAAGAGTTATGAGTTTACATGTGGGTGGATGGAGAGGGAGAGGGAGACCATTGAAAAGATGGATGGATTGTGTGTAGAGTGATATGAAAGAAAAGGAAGTTAGTGATAGCATGACGAGTGACAGGGCAGAGTGGAAGAAAAAAGCGTGTTGCGCCGGCCCTAAATAACACGGGACAAGGGCAGGAAGATGATGATGATGAGATGATGATAAAATTTAATTTTCTTATAAAATTAAGAACTCAAAAAGGCTTTATCGTGAAGATTCCACTTGTAATGTAAATACAGCATTATGTAAGAATGAGAGGTGTTCCCGAAACACTTCGCACCGGACCCGATTGTTTAACAATGTTTTAATTTAGCGGATCTTGTAATTTTGTATAAGGATTTTGTGTACTTGGGACGAGAAAATAATGGATAGAAGTGTTCAATTATTTACCCAGAATGGCCTGGTAAGTATAAGGGCGATAGAAGATCGGAAAAAGTAAATTCAACGTTGAATAACAATGATGAAAATCTGCAATGTGTTAGGACTAATGAACTTTTTTTTTAAAGTACTATTTCTCTCTCTCACTCGAATGGGATTGGACTGGACATGTCTGTCGCATGCTAAAAGAACTGTGGACTAAAATAGTCACTTGTAGGGTACCATTAAACGCAAGGTGACATCGCGGTAGACCTAGATGAAGGTGGAGAAATGAACTTAAAGCTTACCAGAGGGCAGTCCCTCAATCAGTCATGTCCCTGATCGGTGTAGAAAAGGGAGAGGGATGTCTTCGCCCAGCAGTGGGACATAATGGGCTAATTGTATTAGGCAGATTGGATTAACCAAGGCTTTTTTGGATGCACAATAACTAAGCATTTCAGGGGCTAAAGGACTCATCAATATGTAGTAACACTTCCACTTCCTGCAAACGAATCAAAACAAAACTTTACCTCTTTTGATTCACTGCAGAAAAACTTGGGTGTAACATACAAGAAGATGTAACTAATTAGGTTCTTATCTAATCTATATATATGTTGCAGTCAAAACTCTTAACCAGTCAAAAGTACTATTGACTAGCAAAATCAGTCAAAAGTACTTTTGACCGTATGCTTTAGTCAATAATACTTTTGACTAAAATAACAGCTAAAAGTACTTTTGCCCAATGGAGCTGGTTAAAAGTACTTTTGGCTAAGTGATGACTGGTCGTATCAGTCAAAACTCTTAAAAAGTTAAGGTAGTCGATAAAAATAACGACAAACACACATAAAAACTTTTATATCACTTATTACTAGTGGAGAACGTGCTGATATTAGAACAAAAATGAGTGACTACGAAAAGAAAGAACGCTTTTTACAAAGAATTTTAATATAATATAGGTACTGTTTTTATAACCTGTGAATTTTCTGATTACCTATGTTAATGCCAATTTTTAAGTGTGTTTTCTTTGTATTGATTGTAATGCCAAATTTTTCGTAATAAACGATTTCAAATTTAATAAATATTATTTTTATTCACATCTAACGAATTAAAAGTGCTTTTGACTGATGCATTATTGCAGTTAAAAGTACTTTTGACTGACGCTCTTCGTCAAAAGTAGTTTTACCTATATAAATGAATAACAGTTCGTCAGTCTCGCTAAAACTTGAGAACGGCTGGGCCGATTTGGCTTATTTTGGTCTTGAAATATTTATGATAGTCCAGAGAAAGTTTAAACAGTAAGAAAACATGGAAAAATTTACAACGCCATTTCTAATTAAAATGACATTTTAAAACTTTTTACAAAAAATAAATAAATAACCCACTTCACTAAAAACACTAAAACGATCAAAATAACTTTAACTTCGGAAGTCGGTGATTCTCGGTATTGTTTGTTTCATATGAATGAATTATGCTGTCATGGTAATACCAGTAGATGGCATTATCCTTTGAAAGTTTAGCTAACATAACATTCATTGACTATTAGACAATACGAAGTTTGCCGAGTACGCTAGTATATGTAAAAAAATCACGTGTCACAGTGTTTACTATCGAACACCTCCAAAACGGCTGGACCGATTTTTTAAAATATTTTGTGTAAGTTTGAGAATAGTTCATAGGCAATTTTTTACTCTCCTTCCCTCACCTCCCATTTTTCTTTGATAATATTTAATACGGTAGAACAAAGTTTGCCAGGTCAGCTAATAAAAATATATGTATCATATCAATAAAATGCAGATACTTCAAATTTCAACACCCCTGCAACATTGGCTAGAAAATTTTTCTACACTAATACTTTTTTGCACATTTCTGCACCGCCACTTACACGAACCGTAAAAGCTCTCCATTATCATTTTTAAGGCATAAAAGAAAACCTCCATACATATGTAAATCTTAGCCAAGGGCGCCACGTCCAGTAACCCCAAGAATAAATGTTATGATGTAATCCTGAGTCAGCATTTTGGAAGCCATTAGAAGAGCCACAATAGGGAGTGGCGATATAAACACGAATAAATCTGGGGAGGAGAAAGATCATCCTTGTTGAATGATGAATGATTTTAAAACGATCCTGATAGAGAGCTACGCAGAAATTTTGGATGTGGTAAACTGTGAACTACGAATGACATTATGTGATTGCCTACTTATACTTTCGATATACACGACGCAAATAAATTTAAGGGTACACATTCATTGATATAGATAAAACAAAAACACTTAAAAATAATAACCTAATAGTAATAATGAAAATTAAAAATTAATAAATAAATAAATATTGAATAATAATAAAAAAATTGCAGTCTTATCGTCTTATGAAAATCGTTAGAAGGACGAATTGAAGTATAAATGAAACAAAGTCCTAGCAGCAACTAAGTGGCGATTGATCAAATCTCAAATCATTCTATAGTCTATCCTCAGACGAAATTTGGCTTTCATACACATATATTGAAACAGTAATATTCTACCTGCAATATAATAATGAAATTATCATAACAGTCCAAAATGTATGGTATTGATATCATCATCATCATCATTTTTCTGTCCCGTTTTATTTAGGGTCGGTGCAACACGTTTTTTTCTTCCACGCCGTCACGGTATCATTAACTCCATTTTCTTTCATATCACTTCTCACATAATCCATCTTTTCATTGATTTCCCTTAGTTTCCATCGTATATACAAAATGGATGGTATGTAGGATGGGGAGGAAAAACGAGACCAAAGAAAAGATGGATGCATTATGTTATTGACATGCACCACCAAAATCTTGCTTGCTACTTAAAATTTTGAACAAGGTTTTTACCCAAAGTTCTCAAACATTTTTGTCATGACCGCAATCTGATAATGTAGTAGTTACCTTTCCAACAAAACTTCCTCAGATTATAAGAAGGATCCAAAGACAATTAAATACCACCTTAAAACTGCGGCTCAAGAGAAGCTCTGAGAGAAATATAAAAGGCTAGCGGCTTCACCCGCGTGAATGTATAAAACATGTTTTACTTGTGTGCCAAATTTCATCTAAATCCGTACAACTATTTGAACACGAAGAAGTAACAAACATACCCATTCTTACTCACAAACTTTCGTTTTTACAAACCTATTCGGCACGCACTCAGCTGAATGCGGACTTTTTCAAAAGTGCATAGTGCTAATTTTACTTAAGGGATGTTTAATTATTGTGATATACACATTAAATGTAGACCGGCTGAGGTGTGGCGTCGTAGGCACACTCGATCCGTTCTCGAGGACGATTAGACGTCACTCTGAAGTTGCGCCTGCTTACTGATAATTTGGTTGTTTCATTTATATACCCTAATCCCTAAATAGTGATTTTAGTGAACACCACATTGGCGACGAGTAAAAGCGCAGTAAGTAAAGTGATCATAAATCAAATAATGTACTACTTACGAATATTGGTCAGCAATGAAATTATTATGTCATAGCACAAAGTGTTTTGAAAGAAAAAAAAGAAAGAAGTGACCGTTAACTAAGTGAAATTCAGTAAATGTTTCATATTTCTATATTCGAATTTCTGTTGTTATCTATGAGCGATCTGCCTCGGTGGTTAGCTGAGGGATGTGCTGCATAGATCGATGAAATCATTACGTCACTCAACACATAGACGGACCGTTTATCGAAATGTGATTACGACATACAATTTGTTTCTACATTTCGATAATAGATAAAAAATAAAATTAAAATTAACCAAATACGATGTTTGTTGACCAAATTCGTTTGTGGATACATAATATGATATTGAAAAATCGAAATAAAAGTACCAACGAGAGATCGTTAATAGATCGAACCAAATGGAAAGATATTCGATCAAATGTACCAACGAGAAATCGTTAATGGATCGAACCAAATGAAAAAGATATTCGATCAAAATGTACCAACGACAAATCGCTAATGGATCGAACCAAATGAAAAAGATATTCGATCAAAATGTACCAACGACAAATCGCTAATGGATCGAACCAAATGAAAAAGATATTCGATCAAAATGTACCAGCGATTAAACGTTAATTGATGCTAATTTTATCGGAAGATATTATTAGATCTGAAAAATGTTCCAACGTTAATGTCGTTAAATCAGTACCAGCGATTAAACGTTAATTGATGCTAATTTTATCGGAAGATATTATTAGATCTAAAAAATGTTCCAACGTTAATGTCGTTAAATCAGTACCAGCGATTAAACGTTAATTGATGCTAATTTTATCGGAAGATATTATTAGATCTAAAAAATGTTCCAACGTTAATGTCGTTAAATCAGTACCAGCGATTAAACGTTAATAGAAGCTAATTTTATCGAAAGATATTGTTAGATCTAAAAAATGTCCCAACGTTAATGTCGTTAATATGTACCAGCTATAATGCTAAGTACCACTTCGATACTTCGGAGTTAAGTGATGCCTGATTAGGCATTACTATATTTTTAAAACTAAATAAGTGTCATGAAATCCTTCAAAGGCTAATTAGATCAAATACATTTTGTACTGGCTTTACTTATCAAACAAAGAATTCGTCACATCTAAAAGGCGATGTAACGCCCCGATGTGTTTGGATCTAATCTCTGTTTCTAAGGGCCGATTTGCTGAGTAGCGTTTAATAGATATTAATGGACCTTTGTGTGACTTACTAGCTAGAGTTTGTTTATTTAAAATGTTATGGGAACAGTACCCATAGAGCTCTTATCATCAGCCGGCCACAATCAATTCAGTGTTCAAACTAAAGTAACGAGATGCTGTGTACCTAATTGATTCTTTCATTTTAGTTTAGTACACCAAGAACAAGATGAAAATTAAGAAAAATAACTGATTTGAATTGTAGATACAAGTCTTGATTCTATTTCAAATAAATGATTTATATTGTAAATATAATTTTGGATTCAATGAAAAACCATAACTATACCTAAACCCTTTAAAAACAGCAAACTCGCCATTGAACTACTTCTACATCCACTATCGCCAGAGTCAAAATGCAAAATGTACCCGCCATAAAGGAGTTGACACTTGAACAGGAAGTGTTGCCGATGCGGCAATTAAAATCACAAACGTGATAAAAGTTCCTTTCCTATAAAAATATTGCTAATTGCACAAAAGGTGTTTTCAAATGTTATTTTCAAAAACACTGCAATTGTACCTAAAAAGGTACCTACTAACCTCATGACAAATAACAGCATAAACTGGTTGCTATGATGCATGTCATGAAAATTGTAGTAATCACAAAAGTGGTTACAGGTCGAGCAATTTATAAAAAAATCAGTCATGCTCTATAATTAATGCAAATGGCATAAAGAGGTGGTTTAAGCGTTATTTGCAGAACGAATGCGAAACGAGGGTCAATAAAAGAGAAAATAATAAGACTAGCTTTCGTCAAATGACAACAATAAAACTAAAAATTAGAAACACAAAGTACTAAAGAAAACGTCTGGTACTTACTGGTAGGTAGGGTCCTACCTACTTATCTAAATTGCCACGTGTCGCGTCGACGACAATGCAACAAATTGATTCTTACATGCTAAATAATATACGTGTAAGGGTTATTCTCTGGAGTATTACTAGCAAATATTATGTTGTAGATAAAATATAAAACAAGGCTTTGATCTGAATTCTATTGCCAACTTAAAGATCTCTATTGATAAAAAGCAAATCTATCAGTTAGTCCGGCTTCTATTTGATTAAAATCTATAAAAAAAGACGAGCTAGTCAAAATGGATAATAAACGAGCTAGTCAAAATGAACTTCATAGGACCTGAAGTGTAAATAAAACGATCATTCATTTTTGGATTTCTCCGATAGTTCGGGTAAGCCTGATGACGACATTCTTATTTATCTGGAGATACATGTAAAGAATTCACAACAAACAAAGAATTCTCATCTCAGTGAAGTTTATCATGCCTCGACGTTTCAAGCGGCTGTTAAAGTGGCCGTTGAGCTTAGTTCGCACCTAGCAGATGTTTATCAATGAACTAGCTTAAGTTGTTTATTTAATAAGTTCCTGTATAAATAATTCCCACAGTGTTCACGTTATGAGTCGAATAAGATCAATTGAAAAGTTATAAATAAGTTAAGCGTAGTATTTCTAGCAAAGCCAATCAATGTCTTCCAGGAAAGCTATATTTCCATTGAAGCACTGGAAACACTTTTTACATGTTTAAATAAATTTAATAAATAGTTAACAATTGAAACTTATTCAATTTCTGGGCGATGAATGTCATCAGGTAGCAAACTAGTTAAAAATAAGACAGTCGATCTAGACTTTCATACAGAAATCCAATGTTTCCTGGAACAGTTTCATTGACAAAGAAAACTCTAATTTTCGACCCTAAAAATCAAACAATTGCTTTTAAAAAATTATTATAAATCCCTTAACTGTAAAGAAAAGAGATCGTACGTAGAGCTGACGATAGTTCGTTTAGCTAATTCAGTACTCAGCAAAGGGACTCACCCACAATGACTTCGGAGACAGAATCTGATAAATGGAAAATGGTACTATTAGATAAAAACGAGGCATAAGTTTTGTGTATCAAATTGAATTCCTGAATTGAATTGAATTTAATACAAATTAGCACGTTAAACGTGGAAGAAACTCTACTGACACTCGGATAAATAAATGATTACACGGACATAATGAATAATTCAAACAAACCATGGTACCTAGTTGCGAGGTGACCAGTCCTAATTGATGGCATTAGTTCATGAACATGACTCATGTCCTAGAACCATCCAGCACCAGCACTACTCTCCTGTAGGGAAATGAATGACCTAGCATATGCGCCACCATAAGCAAAACTGACATTCCAAACCGCCAGAGCACATCCGACTCAAAGGCCAACAAGTAAATGGTAACTAATGTATCTAGAACTCACATAGGTAGTGGGAATCCAACAATTGCGTATGTAATAAAGTATAGGTCATAAACATATTCCCTAGCTACAATAAACAAAGACCTTATTTAGAAATTAAAAATATATATTTTTATGCCCTGAGGACTATATAAAAGCAAGCACAAACAAGTCTATCAGGATATTATATTTAGGCTAAAATCGAAACCAAACAACATAATTGTGTTATGTTTAAAAGAAACCAGTTGCCGATTCCCATAGTTCACTGCAAAGCAAAATTGTTTAAAATATAAACATATTTCGAAAGTGCATATCCTGAATTGTCCTACGGATGGTTGTTCCGAGTCTGGGTGTCTTGTGCATGGGAGTTTACATGTCTGTAAACGCACCCACAATACAAGAGTAAATCCTAATGTGAAAAAAATAAATAAAAAGAAAGAGCACCTGATAACGGAAAAAAAAAAAAAAAAAAAATGTGTAATCAGGAATTTAATTACATGATAACACACATCATACAGCATACAGGAATAATGTTCTCAATACTGCATTCCGAATCCAGAATTTAAAAAAGTCAAAGCAATAATAGACTGTAATAATGGCTTCAGGTGTCAAGAAATATCCAAGGCGAGATGTTTAATGGACCCTAAAAGAAAATTCATATCCAGAAATTCATCGATTTATTACCATTGTGCTATACTTCAAAACTAAGAAGTTAGATACAAAAACCAAAATATAAATTAATAAACAAAGTTACCCTCACTCCTCATAAAAGAAGCCAGATATCGAAGCTGGACAAAAGATCAAGAGAAACATAAAATAGACAAATAAGCCTATGAGTATGAAGCATCACCTTCAATTTAAAACACGTAGAAACTAGAAAGCAAATGGAAATGTTTCTTGATTAAATAAAATACTCCTACATAATATATTGCTAAATGCTACAGTATATCTGTAAGTCTAGTGTAAATACTAAATGCACTCAAATCTGTGTGGTTCTTTACTCAAACAATCATCTCAGACACTAATCTGCGCGGTTCCCATAAATGATTTGACCATTACACGTTTACTGTGGATTTTAAAATGACTTTGACCTCTGAGTTTGTTTCTGTGTTTCTTCTCAGAGTAGTCAGCTAGGAAACACAGGCCTCAAATAGTTAATTAAAATTACATGTTTTAATTTCATATTTATAAATCCAAAATAAGAGCAGTACCTTTGTGCTCTTCTAACTACTTTTGTTCTTTTAATTTTTAAGTGTTTGTGTGTAGATAAATAAATAATAAGATAATTGTACTTTAAAACTCAACGAATGTTTAACTGCAAAACATAGTAAATTGTACTTTAAAACTCAAAGAATGTTTAACTGCAAAACATAGTAAATTGTACTTTAAAACTCAAAGAATGTTTAAATACAAAACATAGTGAAATGTATGTAAAACGCATTTAATTTCTAAATCTTAAATACTGTAATTGCATTAACCACGTATGTAAAACCAAATTAGCGTCTAAATGCTAAATATTGTAATTCCACTTAAAATCTTAATAATGTTATAAAAAGGAAGACATGTGGTATACAAATTAGAAATCCTAAATACCTACTGTACTGTATTGTATTGTACTTCAAAACCGAACCAGCGAATATTGTAAATTACCATCTGAGTGCTAAATATCTTGAAATCTAAATCATTTTATAAAAAGGAAGAGATGTGATATACACATTAAATGTAGACCGGCTGAGGTGTGGCGTCGTAGGCACACTCGATCCGTTCTCGAGGACGATTAGACGTCACTCTGAAGTTGCGCCTGCTTACTGATAATTTGGTTGTTTCATTTATATACCCTAATCCCTAAATAGTGATTTTAGTGAACACCACAATTATGTTCTTTTTTTATCGTGCTTATTAGTAATTGTAAGTTTTCTATTACTTTACCTGTTTCTACCCGTGTGAACCTGTAATTGGCTCAATGTCTCTTATACTATTGTTATTCTTTTGTTATAGCTGTTGGTTCTCCTATGATTAAATAAATAAATAAATAATATTAGTATAATTCTTCCTCTAGGACATCACTTAATTGACCTTCACTAAATAACAGATAATACCTTATCCAGAGCACTCAAATTTTTCAAGTACTTCGCAATATTCATTGGATTTTCGAAAATAATAAATCTACAGATTGGCGGATATCGGAGTATCAAGAGTGTGGGCGTAAGGCCATTTAATTTATTTTTGTTTACGAAATTTTGGACCACAATGAAATGAATGAAAAGTGTCTCCGACCTTTAAGAGATGAGCTGCAATTTGTGGTTATTTAAAGGTTCTTTTGCTGGCTGATAAGTTAGGTTTTTTATTATTTGGTACCGCAATTTTGTGGTCAGTTGATATCTTTCCTTTGGAGCTTTGGGCTCTCCGGCTAAGTATATGTTTCCTTATTTAAACATCCTGTTTTTGGAATGTCTTAAAAATATTGCATATGTATAAAGTAACTACATGAAACATGTAACCGAGATAATTTGTAACATAACGTGATTGAAATGCGTGTCCATGGATTTTCTTGCACATTCTTCTCCATAGAGATCTTCGCTTTGGAATTTGCAATTAGCTTCATTTTTCTGACTAACTGTCTTCTTGACATTTCAAAAGTGCCTGTAAATGGTTTATTTGAAATAAAATACTTGAATCTTTGAATTAAACTAATACCTCCCAATAATATTTTTGAGCAATATTTAAGTTACAAATATAGTCTTAAGATTTTTATCAGTTTAATATAGTGTGTGATTTGTTTAGAACTTGATATTTTTGGTTGAGAATACGATCAATTGTTGAGGCGGATCAAGAAAACTAGTCTAGCAAACAAAGTAATATAAAGGAATAAAGGCTTTTGATCCAACAATAATTTGAAAGCCAAGCCCTGAAATCTTTTATTTTAGCAAAAGATCCCTTCACAAAAAAAAGATTTTCCATCCCATTTACTAGCATTTATATTCAAAACTTTTTTCATTATATTGTCAAATAAAAAAGTATTCAGAGAAAATAAATAATATAAGGTTATAAATAGAGTTGCCTTTACAAGTCGAGCT
Organism: Mythimna vitellina; assembly: GCA_949316375.1. Lineage (NCBI taxonomy): Eukaryota > Metazoa > Arthropoda > Insecta > Lepidoptera > Noctuidae > Mythimna > Mythimna vitellina. The sequence goes on along the minus strand of OX438703.1, from coordinate 4,403,543 downwards.
TATTCTAGTTGAATCTATTTGAATAGGCCGTGCTCGACTGTTCAAAGCCGTAATATTCATATATTAACTTTTTTTTTGTAAAGTTGCAAGTATGCAAATGTTAGATTAGCAATGAATGGAATTATCAGGTAATGACTACATTGGTAAATAGTATTAATTCAGACGAGTTTAAGTTCTAAAATACACTCATATAATGTGAAAAATAAAGACTAGTCAGGACTTCCAATTTTATAATCACCAAAGTTTATCTAGGACTTTACTGATACTCCTTACCTTGGAAAGCACGTAAAACCATTGGTCCCGGTTGTCATTCGTGGATTTTTGACAAAAAGTCTGACTACCAGTCTATCCAAGGAGTCTCGTGTCGGAGGTCTGAAAGGTAGTCTATGTGAAGTAAGGGTATGCAGCCTTATCCGGTTAGGCTGAAAGCCGACCCTAAGCTAGTTGAGAAGCTACGGAGATAATGATGACATACTGGGTCGACTACTTGAATATTTAGGGATGAACAATAAAGCGATGGTGGTTATTTGAAATACAGGCTCGGCCTGGCTCAGGCACAGTTGTACATTTTTATTTCTTATGCATTAATTGTATTAACTAACCTTTAATTCATTGCTCAAAATTTGTACAATTTTATGAAGAAATAAATTATAATTTATTAATTCTTAATTGAAAAGTAAAGTAAAACAAAATGTGCTGTCCCCTCATAAATTGCGATATGGACAAAGGCATAATGTCTGGACTTGGTTTATGTTTAAAGGTGTTATAAAATTAGATAATGTCTGTTTATTTTTAACAAAAAAATATACACATTGACTTTGTCAGCAGTTAGGCAAATTTTCGAGCGGTTTGGGGTTGTAATTCTTTGGCTGCGGGATCCGAGAGCTAACACATTATTTCAATATAGTTGCAATTTTGGGTGACCTAAGGGCTGGATTTTATACGGGAAGGTCAGAGATTAATAATATAAATCATTTAGTCAGAGAACTGAAATCCATATCTGATATTTGATTCTGAGGATTATATACGCTGTACTAATTTCTACACGAGAAGACCATCTTGTCTATTAGCTATAATTTCACTCAAGATGCTGTGGTGATGTCCATGCAGCTGACTCATCAATGATACGGCTTTTTTACGCCTGATAGCAGAATAGCCATCTGTGAGTGCTTCAACAAAGATTGCTGATGCGCTACACGAACTTGTAAGTCGCAACAGTGCTCTGAACGCGTTGAAAAAGCATTAAGCGTTGCCATACAAAGTGATAATATCGCCAGTCTTTTGGGTCATATTTTAAGATATTTAGTGTAGTAGGAGTTTTTGATTTAAGTATATATACATCAGGTAACATAATAAACACACATCCTGAACGAAGTTTTTAGCATACAAATAATATTTTTTTTCATAAAGCTTACTTACGTCGCTAGCGTCTTTATGTGTACATGCCTAAATACCAATACCGATATGCTATCAATGTAGTGCCTTTACTATTTGCCTAATATTAGGTTAAATGTTTTAGTTTGTTAAGTTTATTTATATTGCGTATTTTTATTGTACTTATTCTATTAAATAGAGAAGTATTTAATAAAGCTTTGAGAGTTGAATGAATTTTATTGTGAAACGTAAGCAAGCTCGTTTTTTATTAATTAAAAGAATAAATTGTTTTTTCTTACATTTTTCACTGTGATGTATAGAAGTACTACAGAAATGATGACATGGTTCCGAAACGTGAACGTCGCTCACAATGGGCCTCATCAGGAGGCTCAAAGTCACCCAAAGGGCAATGGAAAGGGTTATGCTTGGAGTTTCCTTGCGTGATCGAATCAGAAATGAAGATATCTAAAGGAGAACCAAGGTTGCCGACATAGCACGAAGAATCGCCAAACTAAAGTGGCAATGGGCAGGGTACATTGCTCGCAGAACAGATGGCTGTTGGGGCCCAAAGGTTCTGCAGTGGTGAACGCGTACTGGAAGACGCAGTGTTGGAAGGCCCCCTACAAGGTGGATCGATGACTTGGTGAGGGTCGGGGGAATCCGATGGATGCGAGACGCACGGGACCGTTCATTGTGGCGACATTTGGGGGAGGCCTATGTCCAGGAGTGGATGTCTATCGGCTGAAATGATGATGGAATGATGACTACAGAAATGTGCCCAAAATGCCATTCTGGATGGCTAACTGGGTTCTATAGAGACGATACTTATATTAAACATGCGATTTAAATGGGGTTCCCAGGCTCAATGAAAATTTGGCTTTCTGCGGTCTTTCGGACCCCTATAATGAGTTAAGACCAAATTTGTCGTTTGATATTAATGTACAATTTAAAAGGTTGTTTCCAGAAAGGTGTTTTAATTATTCTGAAATGCTAATGGAGTATTTGGGGCTTTTCTTTTGTGGTTTTGCTTTTAAGCTGTACGGAAGGTGGCTTTTATTTTGAAGTTCTTTTAAATTACGGTAGTTGATATTGGAGCAATGTTAAGGTAGGTTCAGACAAGTTTCGGTTTAATGATACTTTTCTTCTTTTCGTGTCGATGTACTCTAACTAAATTTTTTCTAACCAGTATTTGGCAACCTCTACGGCTCTGTTATTGGCCTCGTATAGATCCTGAAAACTGCAGGTGTTTGTCCAGGATGGACAGCTTAGCAAATGACGCATGTCCTGTACAGCGGCTCCACACTGGCACTGTGTTAGAGACGGGTCGAGGAAGCCCCATTTGACAAAATTATTTTTACAGCGATCAACCTGGGTCCGCAGTCGGTTAAGAAATTTCCAGATTGGCCACTGTAATTCGCATCCAGGGGGGAGATGTTCTGACGGGGTGATGAAATGTGTAGGAGTTAGATGCTTCTGCTTCCATAGCGTGCATCTCTCGTCCTCTGCACTGTCTTTTGAAGAGATCGTAAGTTGCATAAAGCTTTTGCGAATGATGCTCTGACACGTGGTTGATCACAATGGGCCTAATCAGAAAACTTGAAGTCACCTAAACGACAGGAGAAAGAACCAGGTTTGGAATTTCCTTGCCTGATCGAAATAGAAATGAATACATCCTCAAGGGAACCAAGACTACTGACATAGCCTGAAGAATTGCCGAACTTAAGTGGCAGTAGGCTGAACACATTATTCGCAGAACAGATGGTCGATGGGGCCGAATAGTTCTGCAGTGGCAACCGCGTACCGGAAGGCATCTTAAAAGGCCTACCACAATTTGGATTGATAGCCTGCTTCGCGGTGGTTGCGGGAATCCGATGGATGCGAGACGCTCACGACCGGTGTTATGGTAATACTTGGGGGAGGTTTATTTCCAACAGTGGACGCCTTTTGCCTAAAGTGATTGTATCACTGTGTGCCTGAGGAATCAACATCAAGCAATAGTTTAAGTGATTCTGCATGAGGCTTCATTCCCCAACGGAACATATATTTGTATTGTCTACAGATGGTAATTCCAGGCCTTTTATATATGTGAGAACAAAATGGTTGTGTTTCTAGTATGCAGCAACGTTTTTCTTAAAAAAATATATATATACTAGCTTCTGCCAGCGGCTTCGCCCGCGTGAAAGTAGGTTTCTCCATACAAACTTTGGACCCCCGCTTCATCCCTTTAGTGGGTGAATTTTGGAAAATCCTTTCTTAGTGCTCGCCTACGTCATAAAAGGAAACCTTGTGCAAAATTTCACGCTTCTAGTCCCAGTATTTTCAGCTGTGCGTTAACATGTCAGTCAGTTTCTCCTTTTATATATATAGATATCTTACTCTGATGTAGTCCACAATAATTATCTACAAAACTAGAGCCCATACTCCCATGCTCAAAATCATAGGTGGTATTTCATACGGTAATTTAAGTCACTATATACGACCACGGATATCCCATTTCAATCCGTTGCTAAACGCACAAAAATAAATGTATATAAGTACTATTATTGCAAAGCTCAACAGTAATACATGACAAACAGAAACCACCTTTGATCCTATCAAATTAAGGTGCTTCCTGTGTAGAATCGTTAGGTACTTACCAAATTCCTTCTATGGACTGTGCATGCAATTTTCATCGTTTATTACAAGGCTTCCGCAATATTTTTGAAGGAGGTTGCATAGCACTGCTCTACGTCAAAAATAACACCTTACTGCGGCGGACAACGATGACTGGCGCTGCGGGCGGCTGCGGTACAGGGTGTTTGGCAACGTGATACGTGAATTGTATCTCATAGTACCAAATTGTAGTTTGGGTTACGATAACAAAGTTAGAAAACTGATACTTTATCTTAACGAAAATTCGAACAATCGTGTCAAAAATATAGTCTATTTTTTTAGGGTTCCGTACCTCAAAAGAAACCCTTATAGGATCACTTTGTTGTCCGTCTGTCTGTGTATCGGTCAAGACCCTTTATCTCGTGAACGTGTGGAGGCATCCAGTTGAAATTAAAATCATACACTCAAGTCTGCGGTCCCTTGAAGCTGTGAAAAATCAAACTTCTGAGTTAACTAAAAAAATATGGCCGTATATGTCGCTAAAAATATATATTTCGATACTCTCAAGGTAATCAAAGTTCAAAGGGTACTTCCCGTTGAGCCAGAATCCTGAAATTTGGTATAAAGCAAGGTCTTACGTCATAAAAAAGCTTTTTCGCGGAAAAATCTTCGTAACTCAATTCGGGAATTGAACTTTTTTCATAGGTATATTTGTATGAAACCCTCAGTCCGTAAATCAGAATCCCACTTGCCTGGTTTTTTTTAATTATCCTAATATTATATAGGCTACACGTTGATAATATGTGTAAAATTGCTAGCAAGAATCATTAAAACTCATTATTATATTAGAAAAATGACCTTGTGAGCATCGTGGTAGACTCAGGAGAAGATAGCGGGACGAACTGGATATCTTACAGATGTTTTGTAATGGCCTAATTTTTTTCAAACCAGGACTATATTACAAAGGCCCAATATTTAAAGTGAAGAAAAGAAATAACAAAAACCTTTTTTGACAAAGGATTTAAGAAGATTATCATCATAATTTCAGACGAAAGACGTCTAGTACTGGGCATAGCCCTCCCCAAGCATTACCATCGTTCACTGCATTTCTCATCCATTGAATTCCCGCAATCCTCGCCAAGTAGTCCTTGTCGGACTACTTGAATTTAGTTTTTGTTTTTAGTTAGCAAGATAAAAAACAAACACAAATAAAAGATTTATTTACTTATTTAGCAATAAGCTATTAGTTATTTAGCTTAAGTGGCAATGGGCAGCGCACATTGCTCGCAGAACAGATGGCCGTTGGGGCCGAAAGGTTCTGGAGTGGCGACCGCATACCAGAAGACGCAGTGTTGGAAGGCCCCCTACAAGGTGGACCGATGACCTGGTGAAGGTTGCGGGAATCCGATGGATGCAAGACGCATAGGACAGTTCTTTGTTGCGACATTTGGGGGAGGCCTATGTCCAACAGTGGACGTCTATCGGCTGAAATGATGATGATGATGATGACTTATTTAGCTACTACAACCCATTTGGTATTTTTATAACACCCTATACTTGAATGTAAGCTTATAATGTGAAGGAGCAAGAGATCGAACGATAAAACGAGATATAACCGATTTTATTCAGTGCCCAGCATTTGATTTATATCTATATTGTGAGACCCAGCCATTGACTATAAAATAAAATACTACTTGTATATGAAACCTGTTAGATTTGAGGTTGTGAGGTTGGTGTAGAAACTATGGGTTGTTTGATAATATCTTACATGTGTACCAACTGCTTTATTTTTAAGTAAAAATTATGCGTTAGTAATGCTATAGTGTTTATTTATTATTTACTAGCTTTTGCCCGCGACATTGTCCGCGTAGTAGTCGAAAATGGTTTTATTAGGTTTTTTGAGATATGAAAATAATGAAAATATGAAATATTATTTATTATCTTCGTTGTGTGTGATAGTCCATTGAATTGTATGGCGAGCGATATTGTATCTTAAGATAAAATATTATAGTATCTTAGCCGTGTGCAGCGTGTAGTGAACTCCGCTGCAGGTGACGTAACCTACGACAAACTTATTAGTTGCGGTTCGTACAGTAATCGGGTGTAGGGATCAAACCGCAAAATTAAGTTAGTTTTTTATTGTATATACTTTTTCGGGATAAAAAGTACCCAGTGTGGTGCCCAGGATATTAAAAAATAATTATACCAAGTTTCATTGTAATCGAGCCGGTAGTTTTTGCGTGATGCCTGAACCAACAGACAAAATTTTTTTTAATCATTATTTAGATTTTTGGGTTCGGTGTCGGTCTAGTAATAGTCATTTATTTTTTTTATATTTTCAATGTACAGAATTTTCACTTCTACAGATTTATTATAAGTATAGATATAGATTTAATTCAAATACACGATCCATATTTTGTTAGCAGAGTAGGTACTTAAAGTTTTGTTAATCACAAATATACAGTGTGGAAAAATAAGTCAGGCCCTGGAGGGAAACTACGTTAAATCCTTAAGTTGGCTCATTTTACTTAAAGGAGACATTCCTTCATTTAAAAAAAAAAGCAAACACTCGCTATTTTATTATACTAATCCATACGATTATTATTCACGATAAAATTTCTCTAACAAACATTTGAAAGTGTCGAAATATTCGTTTATGGCAACATAAATAATGGCCGTATCTTTTATTCGTTAATTTAGAAGTTTGATTTTTTCACAGCTTCAAGAGACCGCAGACTCGGTCTGTTTATATAGTTTAAATTTCCACTTGATACCTCCAAGCGTTCCCGACATAAAGGGTATTAACAGACTGACGGACAGCAAAATTATTCTTTAAGGGTTCCGTTTTTTTCCCTTTGAGGTACGGAACCCTAAAATAAGGGAGCAACAAATTAATCTAAACTTTCTAATCTACTTCCCATGAAAAAAAAAACATTCAAAAGTAATCTCTATAACACTGATACACAGACAGTTTCCGATCAAAATCCCGCACGGCATCTCTTTGATTACATTTTTCCGATTGCTACCTGAAAAGTTTTAACACACTTTTATTGGAAATTTCTGTTCGTCCCCCATGAAACTGGTTTTCTACACTAATATTATAAAGAGGGGAAGTTTGTTGTTTTGTTTTTTTTTTGTTTGTTTGCAGGAGGTAATCTGTGGAAGTACTGGTCCGGTTAAATTGATATTGATTGATAATATCTATTAATACTGTATTAAGGAAATATTATAATATCAACAATTTTTTTTAAAGAGTAACCATGGACTTTCTTGCTGGTTATTCTCCATAGGAAACGACCAATTTGAAACCGTGCACTAGCTTCTGACGTTTTATAAGTGCTCATGTGGAAGAAAAATATTTGAATTTTGATTGCTAAAATTTTTTTACCGATAGAATACTGCTTTATTCAAAATAGTCCTTCCACCTCTCTTTGATTTTTTCATCTTCTGATAGAATCATTCCAGTTTCATCTCTTATACATCTTATCTGACAAACATCTCTCGCATTTCTCTCTCTTGGTCTAGCAAGCCGGTATAGATCTGGCCTGCCGGACTATCTAGTGTGTCGTATAGGTTGTCCTGTGCTTTTGCTTTCGCTATTGCCACGGCTTTTTTCTTTAAAGCATCATAATCACTTGACTTAGTGACATTGGCTATATTTTATGTGCGCGGAAGAAGCCATGAGCGAAAGTTATTATATTACATAGATTGATATGACAATTGTTTTGATTCACGATATCAAAGGAAAAAATCCGACCAAGTCCGACCCTCGTGCACGAAGGTTCCGTATCGACCGTAGCAAAAAACGAGCCAAAAAAAATTTCTATAATAACACGCTTTTGGCATTCCTGACATTTTATTTATTTATCATCGATAAGCCGAACCGAACTACAAAATTTTCGCCGAGGAGGTGCCAGAGAGCTATGGAGCGCAACATTCTGGGCGTAAAAAGAACATACCGAATACGGAATGACCAGCTGCGCTCCATAACGTCCATAATAGACGAGGGCAAAAAGGCTGCCAGGCTCAAATGGGATTGGGCGGTTAATGTCCGCATACAGAGGGACCGCTGGGCAAGCGTTGCCACACAGTGGGTTCCTGCAGAAGGAAAGCGCCGTCGAGGCCGGTCTAGAAAGCGGTGGTGGGATGATTTGGACGCGTACCGCGAGGACTGGTTAGAGACGGAGCGGGAGAAGAAAGTTTGGAAGGACTTGGGGGAGAACTTTGCCAAGCAGTATGTCCCACTGCTAGGCAAAGAAAGACAAGGTAAGGGCTAGAAAAAAAAATCTTTCCACACTTTGTGTTGGTTCTCTACATAAAGGAAAAATATGTGTTTTATTCGCCACGAGCCTACTCCCTCAATTCATCAGCCCCACAGCTGCTAACAAATTCAAATAACGCCCATGTATTGAAGCATCTTCATTACAAACCCCAACTTTGTAACATCTAAACTAAAACTAACACTGTCCAAATGAAGATATCGCTAAACCCTTAAGGAAGCCGCTAGATATCCAATTAATTAGCAGTCCAATCGCGATAGCAACTGTTGCTATTAATCAGGAGATCGACATTGATAGCCAGCGCTTGCTAACGGCCACACAATGTGGATGTACTAGGGTAGCAGAAGTTGGAGGAAATTGTAAACGTATTGAATGTAATCGGACAGTTTCGTGTTTTGAAGGGGTAGAATGTTCGGCTCTTTGTGTGCGAGGTTCTGAATTTATACAAGAGTTTAAACTTGTATAATGTAGACTTGTGGGTTGAAAAGTGAAGGACCAGAAAATTGAAATGAAAGAGACAAGGTTCTTTCAATCATAACCAGTAATATTTTCTTAGACAATCACGGTACAACAATGCAGTAAGGCATTCTTTAAGGCATTTTTCATTCATTTTCTAGTTCTAGAAAATTGTCTGACATCGTTCAAACAATTTCTATAAAAAAGCGTTTTCATTAATCAAGATATGGATTTGGATATCCAACGCTTGCTAATGGCCACACAATGTGGATGTACTAGGGTAGCAAAAGTTAAAGGAATTGGTAAACGAATTGATTGTATTCGGATAGTTTTGAATTTTGATCGCTACAGATACAGATCGATATCAGGATACCGGCGACTGGGGCGTAAAGGCCGTTTCCTCTTTTACTGCTTCGTAGAAGGAGGCGACCGCCTGCCCCTAGGAATGCTCGGCGGTGCTCTGCCCAGTCAGGGCATACCTCTTCCGTATGCTCCACCGTGTCCTTTGGCGGTCCACACAATGATGAAACCCGGGCGTTTCTTCCGCACGAATCCGGTGCAGGAACCTTCCGAACTTATCATGTCGAGTGAGGATCTGCGTCATGAGGAAGCTAAGGACGCCGTATTAGCTAAAAAAACACTGGGCTTTTAAGTATTGTTAACGCATTATTAATTAATTTTGACACCTTAAGCTTTTTTTACTCTAAAAGTTCACATAACAGCTAACTGTAAAAACAAATAAAACGAATATACTCGTCCCATATCGCGTGCATGCGTCATGTTCGGGATACCAAGAATACAAGAACCTTTGTTAAAACCCGTTACATGTGGCTAAATCGTAAAGGTGACAGTACACACTCAGGTTCACCATTTTAAGCAGATTTCACGGACAAAACTGACTATAAGCACCAATAATGTTCCCAAACACATTATAATAATAATAACAAAAAAAAATATACAAAACACATCAAAATATAATAATTATTTAAAAAAATAATTATAATTTATAAAAATGATAATAATGTTAAAATTAATGGTATTATTTAGTAATATTATTTATATTTTTTGCATTTAAAATACAACTTTGACGTTTTGCAAGTACAGCCACCACTTGAAAACTGCTTATTGTTAGGTTTCAATAAAAGCCTAGTATTTGATTTAATTTTCAAGTTTATTTTATGTGGCAACATTCAAATGGATTTGAATGCTAAACCGGAAGACGTTTAAATAACGATTTTAAAATATTAAAGGGGGGATGTCTCCCCCTTGCGCTAGCACTGAGTCGGGGTATTGGGCAGACGGTCAAGAGCACTCGTAGCGTTCAGACGTAAATTCTAGTGGCAACTAAGATAAGTTTACCTATTTAGCAGCCTACATTTTGTATTAATAATTATTAAGAAACAGTGTGATTATCTGAAGAAATAAACAGGTGCATTATTAAGGTGTGTATTATTCTGTGAATAAGTTGTCTTACTATATTCCTTCAACCAAATAGCTTGCTTGTATTTTATATGTTCTATAGCCCCGTTGTTATTCTGATATAATACTACATTTCAGAAATGCGATGAGCCCATTTGTCCGATTGTTTTTCTTTTTGCTTTTGTATCATAATACTCACTGTTGACCTATGCTTAATTTTAAATATTTGGTAATTTTGATTTTATACTTTTGTATAGCACGTGTTTTCCTAACCTTGTTTAATTAATCGAATAAGTACATAGTTATCCTGTGTCTGAGTTCCAGAATGGTTCCGCGTGGTTACAAAACCTTGGTGCGGCGTCAACTATCGCCGTTTGAATGTCACCGAGCGGGCCCAAACAGGATGGTCCCGACACGGTGTACTCGTTCTCAACATGAGAATCACGTCGAGCGCAGCAGAAGCGGGTTGCGGAGTGATGGTCCAGAGTGTAAGTGTCGTCGGTCGCAAATTGGAGCGAGAGAGTGCTGTTTCGTGTGTTGGGGAAGAAGTGTTAATGCAACGTGACCATCATGTCTTCAGTCCGACGGTGCATAACAGACGTCGTGTTCAAGATGACACCGGCAATTATAGCAGTTGCCATGAAACCCAGGAAAACAGGTCAGATAGTTCCACTTATTCATAGAAACATGTGATAGATCTGGTGAGTTCCTTAGGACAAGATATATCTCAGTCGTTTACACTTTCATCCCGTTTTTGAAACAGGCTCCAGGGATGGATCAAAACGTTGTACTTAAAGTTTAGACTGTACGAAGAGTCTTTACACCTTTTAATTATGATAGTTTTGAGTGATAGGCAAGCGGCAGTAATAGAAAAAGTTTACTTACTGACAATGATAAATTAGAGAATGGATTCAAGCGATTTCTTTGATTCTTTTGTACATAGACTAAATAGCAAAAAGAACTATAGTGTTTTTGTCTCGAACATAATTATTTTCAGTCCCTGGAGGATTTGTTAAGAATAAATAACAAAAATTTATATTCAGAAAATATATATTTCCTCCTATTAAAAAAAAATATTTATGAATAGTTTTGTTAGATGAATGTAATACCTAAGGCAAGCGCGATGTAGATTATTCAATTTATGGTCATGCGTTAAAGTGCGTGTTGAGCCTTGTTTACAATTATAATGACAAATAGAAAGACCGTTCAAGTGCGACCTAACTCTAAAGGAAACCTAACTTTAAAGGGAACTTTTCAAGGGAACATAGTACAACGTCAAACTAATTCTCTTGATAGCGGGATTATAATTATTTCTTGCATTGCAAGGAAAAATGTATCAGTATCCACATTGCAAATACATATCTTTAAACTCGTCACAAGATGTCATTAGTTTTACCAAAACCTTTTCAGTTTACATTAAAATACAAGGTTGAAAGTGTTTTATGAACTATGCGTGCGTATTACAACGCCGGTTAGCAACGCTTTTGTGTATCCCCAATCAACTAGGTTTTCGATGAAGTCGTCAGTTGACTTTGGCGAGTCTCTCTTACATACATAATATAAAGTAGTCTGTCTGTTTGTCTGTTCGCTTTAAACTCGGAAACTGCGGAACCAATTTTCAAACAGTTTTAACCAATAGACATAGTAAATCATTCATAATCTGTATATATATCTAAAAGGAGAACCTGACTGACTGACACATCAACATAGCCGAAACTACCGGGATTGGGAACGAGAAATTTTGCACAAGGCTTCCTCTTGTGATGTAGGCGAGCACTAAGAAGGGGTTTTTGAAAATTCAACTTTAAAAGGGTGAAAAGGAGGACATTCAATTGTAAGCAAAATTTTATTCTTTGGGCCCATATACTTGAAACTTAGCGTAAATAGTAACCAAAGACCCAAGTAGAACCAAGTTTTTCAAAACTACCCCTGTGAAACGATTTAGAGGGTTATAAACGTTATATGTGAGAATCTTTTCGTTACGTTAATAGACTTGGCACAAATTCAAATCAAAATCCAAATGAATATAATAAGGACTGTCATTAGTTTTCAAAATTACCCTCAAAATACGGTTTAAAGGGTATTTAAGTTTTTACGAAATATATTCGCGAAAGGAGTCGTTGGTAAAGTGCTGGTACATACATAAGAATCCAGTCCTGAACTAGATATATTCGCTGATGAATAGAAGATTCTGACTGAATGTCTGGTGATTTGCGAGAACACTGAGTGAGAGGTTATTTGTCTGTGTTGTTTTCTTTAAGGTGCTTTAAATAATTTGTACCTAATGTTATCGATGTAATTACATTTTGTCGTTCTGGTTGAATAAATAAGTAAATGAATAAGTATAGAGATTTTCAAACATTACTAAAGCCCGTGCGCAGCTGGGGCGGGATACTAATTTATATCTTAATCAGCGGTATCCCTGTAAAGATGAATAGTTTCGGTAAATAGTTCGCTAATTTCTGCAGGTGGTATTGCTCTTTACACTAGTGTTGCGTTAGTGCTGAAATGCTTTGCCGGGCTTTGGGATAAATTGGTATTTGTCCTAAAGCCTGACATATTGAGATCAGCGTGCTGGATTACTGGGACAGTCCTTTATAGAACAGACACATAACTTTGTTTAAAAACAAAAAAATAAAAATAAAGGAAAAACTTCCAACCAGTCGGGTTTCGTATTTGGTCTGGGTAACTACACAATAGTTTATTTCAGGCTGTTGTATATCTTCTAACCGCGCGCAGAATTTTTATACCGCAATACAGAATTCTGAAATTAGTTCCTATGTAGCATCATAGATATCGTCACAAAACCATTAATAGAACGTCGAAGGAAGTAATAGGTATTAAGGTCGAACATAAAATTCAAAAACCCGATAATAGATCTAACTCGTGAAAAATAAGACTTAGAGTGAATACGCGATAAATAAAACAAAATGGGTAAAGAACGATTAAAACGAACAATGCTACGATGAAAATTGACATCTCACTCGTACATAGGTAAAAGGAAGGTGAACTTGTTAAATCTCCCAAGATTAATTTTAGTAACGATGGAAAGAATCAGAAACTTCCTATGTTGATGCCGTGTAGTCAAAATGATTGAGTGACAATAGTTATTGACAGCCTTTGGGTTTAATCTCCGCGAAAAATAAGTAAAAGACAACCGTAACGCTTAACCGTACCTTGCCTTGGGAAATATCGATGATAGTGAGGATGATGAAAAGGATGAATTAAAATTGTAATTACTGATATAATTTACTTAGGTATAATTAAATTACTTGACAGTAAAATGATAAGGATTATGAGTTGATGTGAAGTCATAACATGTATTTAAGTAATTCAATTATTTGTTTTGTTGTTATTACTTTTATTTTTACAGCAATGTTGCAAAAATGTCTGTACTTTCAAAGACTTAAGTGATTCGTGAGAAGGAAAAGTTCACGACCGCTGTAAGATTTGCAATGAGATGATTCTGTTGGTTGTGATTCGTGAGAAGGAAGGGTTCACGATCACTATCTGATGGATGATTTTATGAGTAGTGTTCGTGAGAAGGAAGGGTTCACGTTCGCTCTCTGATTTGAAATGTGCTATTGGTGAGAAGGAAGGGTTCACTAATAGTACATGATAGAATGCGCTGTGTTGTCTGCGAGAAGGAAGGGTTCGTAGATAACACAGTTGTTGAGTAGTGGGTGAGCTAATGAATTTAAACGAATCCATCGGTTTATATAAAAATAAAATTGTACTTTTTGTTTTTGCAACAATGTTGTCTGTATTTGCAGACTTAAGATGAAATGTTGATTTAACTATGTGTAAAATCTAGATTATATTTATTAGTGATTCGTGAGAAGGAAGGGTTCACGATCACTGTATGATTTGCAATGAGATAATTCTATCGGTGGTGATTTGTGAGAAGGAAGGGTTCGCAGTCACTATCTGATGGATGAGTTTATGAGTAGTGTTCGTGAGAAAGAAGGGTTCACGATCGCTCTCTGAGTTTGAAGTGTGCTATTGGTGAGAAGGAAGGGTTCACTAATGGTACATAATCGCTCCATTTCGAAAGAAATATTATTTTGTAATAATAGTTAAAACAAGCATTTCATTTATTTTGAACGATTTGTTAGAAAAGATTCTCTGTATTTTGTAAGAATTGTTAGAAAAGATTCTCTGTATTTGGTAAGAATTGTTAGAAAACATTCTCTGTATTTGGTAAGAATTGTTAGAAAAGATTCTCTGTATTTGGTGAGAATTGTTCAAAAAGATTCTCTGTATTTTGTAAGAATTGTTCGAAAAGATTCTCTGTATTTTGTAAGAATTATTAGAAAAAATTCTCTGTATTTGATAAAAATTGTTAGAATAGATTTGTTGATTTTAATGGAAAGATATTTTGACTTACTGCTCTAACATATTTTAATGTATATTCTCTCTTTATAATGTGAATGTGAGAACACTGTAGGCTCTGCGGATTCAGTTTACTATTTTTATTATTGTTTTGGGTGCAAAGTTGATACATTGTTCTCAAATATCTATTGATATTTTAATATGAAAATACTGTAGAACTAATGATATTTTTTAAAAGAGCAACCATGGAGTTTCTTGCCGGTTCTTCTCCATTGGAAACTACCATTTGGAACCGTGCGCTAGCTTCTGATTTTTTTTTTTTTTTGATGCGCTTGTTCTTATTGTTTTTATTGTAATACTACGAGCATAAGTCTGTTATTTTTTTATTGGAAGGCTACTGGTGCTGGCCGAATGTTAGGTTACGTTTTGAAGTCGGTCGTCGTTACTGCGTGCATGAGGACATGCACGAGGTCAGGATGGTCGAATGTTAGGTTTCAATAAAAGCCTAGTATTTGATTTAATTTTCAAGTTTATTTTATGTGGCAACATTCAAATGGATTTGAATGCTAAACCGGAAGACGTTTAAATAACGATTTTAAAATATTAAAGGGGGGGATGTCTCCCCCTTGCGCTAGCACTGAGTCGGGGTATTGGGCAGACGGTCAAGAGCACTCGTAGCGTTCAGACGTAAATTCTAGTGGCAACTAAGATAAGTTTACCTATTTAGCAGCCTACATTTTGTATTAATAATTATTAAGAAACAGTGTGATTATCTGAAGAAAAAAACAGGTGCATTATTAAGGTGTGTATTATTCTTTGAATAAGTTGTCTTACTATATTCCTTCAACCAAATAGCTTGCTTGTATTTTATATGTTCTATAGCCCCGTTGTTATTCTGATATAATACTACATTATTAATAAAGGTATTAATGACCACATTAATAAGATTAATAAGCAGATTTCAAATTATTTCCTTCATCAAGTTAGGATAAATAACACGAAGGTATTATGTATCCTAACTTATTACACGAAGGTGTTATGTATATGTGTTATGTATCTAACTTGATGACAGAAAGAGGTAAGATTCGTACTACAAAAAAAAAAAATATTTTATATGCTATTCCAGAACATGATCTGCTCATGTACCTTTCAGCTCAGCCGTTCGAGCATGATGAATTAACAAACATACAAACACATTCATAATTTTTCGGCTTTATAATATTAGTATGATTATTAATAGTAGCTTCAAAGGCTACTACGTTTAAGCTACGGCATTGACAGACTTCTGCACAGAAAATTAACTTAAATAACTTACAATATCAAAGGCCAATATCACCATCAACGTTTGTGTCACTGTTTACCATCAGCCCTAGCCAAGTTACAATCTTTTCGTCCACGCCGAACGCCTCGAGTAGGCCACGCCTCCGATTCTTTTGTTTTCTGACCACGTGAGTGACCGTTGAGATGACGTCAGAACAAAGGAATCGGAGGCGTGGCCTACTCGAGGCGTTCAGCGCGAACGAAAAGATTGTAACTTCGCTAGGGAGGCAGGTGAGATCTCAATCAAGCACTAATCTATATCATTAAAAAAATAACGTTGTTATTGGACAATTAGAACCTTTTTATAGGACAGGCTATTTTATTTCATAAATCAAAATATTATTTGTTTCATGGTGAGTGACAATAATATAACAACACCTGTCGATAAACCAGATATTAAGAAAAGCAAATAAAAAATGACTAAAAACGAAGAACCTATTTTTTACTGTGACTGTACCTAAAACCATTTCACTTAAAACTGATCATGTTTCACCATCTTTAGGGTTTCATCGTGCAAAGACCAGTGTTTTGATATCCCTAATGGCACCGGTACCCGTTAAACTTCAGGTTTAAGATGTGATACGATCTCGAGTGAGTCGAGCCGGCAGACACCGCCTTAACAGCTGAATTGTTAATTAATTATACGTATAAATGTGCAACTGGTTTTACTGAAGTGCTCTGCACTGTATTTTTTCTTTTTTTGTATTTTATTTTTTATTTTGTGCGAAGGTACTTGTGCTACTGTTTTTGAGGGACTGGGTTTTATTCTCGTTGGGCGAAAAATGTCGATAAGATATTTTTGAGTTTTTTATTTTGTGTTTATGGGTCATTGGAATGTTAGAAAAGTACAATAAATAATAAACTGGTTAAGTTAAACAAAACAATTTAAAAAGAATTTTCTTTCTTACTTTAAGTACTTATATTTTACAATTATTGTACGAGTATCATATCAAAATAATTAAAAATATAGCAATTATGATTTAGCCACATAAAATCTCATATCTACTATTATTATTTTGGCAATCATTATTTAAATTGTCACGTAATAATTACGTAGTAAATGCGTACCTTATGTCAGCAATTACAATAGTAAAATGAACGTGTACAATATAAAAAATAAATAAATAACATTGATAAATAATAAAGATTTTAGTGACTATTACATTAAAATAATAAAAAAAACATTATGAGTAATATAATACCACTAATACTAATGTATAGAATAATATAGGTTGACTAATTTGTATTTTTTTACCACACAAGGTAAAAAAAAAGCGAACAATACGTTTTATATTTGCCCCTACTTAGCAATAATAATAGTTACTTTTTCTGATTATTAATTGAGTAAGAATAAATAAAAACCAATACATATAACTCGGAGATTTATTGTGAAGAACGGCACAGTTGACATAATATGTCGGGCATGTCACCGTCCGGGAGAATCAATTCGTCACATTATCTCTGGTTGCTCTTGTAACGGAGAGTACTTGCATAGGCACAACCTAGTAGCCAGGATTATCCATCAGCAACTTGCTCTGAAATATTCTCTTGTGGAATCGGAAGTGCCGTACTATAGGTATAGGCCCGACTCAGCTTTTGATAGTGGCCATATCACTTTGTACTGATACCGGCCCATCATCACTGACAGGACTATTGTAGCCAATAAGTCTGATATAGTGGTGGTGGACCGAAGCGAGAGGCGTTCAATGATTGTTGACATTTCCTTTCCACATGACGAGAACCTCGGGAAAGCCGAGACAGATAAACAAATTAAGTATATAGACTTGGCTCGCGAGGTTAGGCTTGATTCAGAAAGCGGTACTCCTGGACACGGCTCGTATTTAATTGTTAGGAGTTTCTTTTCTCTGAAGCCCGGACCGCCGGTAGCTTGGATCCAGTTCCCGATACCGGTGGTATACTATTTTTTATATTTTTAAATGTTTATTTTTTAAATATTTCTTTTTAAGAAATATTAATAATGGATTAAACAAGTTTTAAGGTTAAATAAAGAGAATAATAAAAACTAAAATAAATGCTTTTAAAAACAAGGAATAAAAGATAAATACTGCAACAGTAACCGTAGCCGTGCAAAATTAAGCATCGGTATTTTCAATTTACTTATCTCAAACTCCACCGTATCGTAATCAAACCCACGATAACTATACATATAAAATCAACAATCTGAGCTCACATTTAATTGAATTAACCGCAAAAGTGAATTCACCGCAAAACGCACCTATAATTACAACGTAATCAACGACAAAATTCAAAAAAAGAACGCTTCACTTAAAAGAAAATTACGGCCATTAAAAACACGAAAAATATCTGGCATTCAACGGGTTCTGCCCATTGCCAGTATCACGGTGTATCACCTGATTAAATACTCAACTTTTTGCTCGGAACCGCTTCAAAATTCAAATTAAGACGTTAAAAGCGACCTGGAGCGATGCTAATGAGAAGTTTTTTTTTTTAATTTTTGCATAAGCCCGTGGGAGGTACAATTTAATTCGTCGATAATGGACATTAAGCGTTCGATTTTAGTTGAACTTTGTAACAACTTGAAGAAGATGGCAAAAGGTACACTACCGTTAAATATGCAATTTGCAATATGTGTTTCAATCAAGCAAACATTCAAAATGTTTTTATTTCATATTACATGGTCACTTACAAAACGTTAGAAGCTAGTGCATGGTTCCTGGAGAAAAACCGGCAAGAAACTTTATGGTTAAAAAAGCTTTGTAAAATTCTAAGTTCTAGCGAACATAATGCTTTGTAAAATGAATCTGAAATAAAGAAAACAGTATTTGTGGCAGATAGCACATTTCCACCGTGTCCTCCGGGTGGTCGGCATAATGGTGAAACCCGAGCGTTTTTTCCGCACGAATCTGGTGCAGGAACTTTCCGAATTTACAACGTCCGGAGAGGACTTATGTCATGCGGAAGGTGCGAATGCCGTGACTCCAGACACTCCTCAAAAAGGGGACTTACTGCTATAATTATGGTGTCCTGCCAGCATCGTTTTGCCCCGGCGTTGCAACTCCATGCGTGAATCGTGCACGCGTGCAAGGACTGTTTCATCCAGATCCCTTGGCAGCAGGCCGGCATGGAGGCTCGCCGGACCGCGGGAATCCGGATGGCCATGACACTCTGTGACGCGTTCAGCTTGGCCTGCGGTCACTTTCGTAGCGAAAGCGCCCACACCGGCCATGGATATTGAAAATAGTGTGTTAGCCTTCTGTAATTTTATTTGTGATATTAACGAGTCGGGATTGAAACGCCTTGGTATACCTACTGGCTTTGATTTCTTAATTTAAGTTTTTAGCGTTTTGTCAGATTCATTCCTGTTTAAAGTGTAAGTTAAATGGATGCGTTTCACAGCAATTAGTTTCTTATTTAAAGTTAAATTTTTTGTAATTAAGAATTGGAATGGAATACCGTAGATAATTAAGATAAGCCTAAACTGTTTTGAGGAAATCTATCGTTAGTTACTCTCTCCACCAGCCCCCTAGCCAAGTTACAATCGTTTCGTTCGCGCCGAATGCCTCGAGTAGGCCCCGCCTCCAATTCCTTTGTTTTGACCACGTGACTGAGCGTTGAGATGACTTCAGAGCAAAGGAATCGGAAGCATGGCCTACTCGAGGCGTTCGGCGCGAACGATACGATTGTAACTTGGCTAGGGGGGTTGAGACGCCCCGAGTGTCAGGACGCCACTATAGGTACGGGCTTGCGAACGGCGCGCAGTAGATACCTCGCCGTGCGATAAAGACCAAGTCAGGGTTGATAGCGCGCCTCAAAGAGCTACAGCAAAATTGGTGGGACTAGCTATGGCCGATGCACTCCAGGCTTGCGGGATAGTTCAAAAGAGTGACCGCGGCCCTCGAAAACAAAAAGCAACTAACGGAATACGGTGGGTTCTGGGTGTCAATCTGTACTCAGACAAAAGGCCTCGGTCTTCAATTGGAACATTTAAATACATTTTTTTTTAAGTTTTATGTTTTTTTTTTTACATAGGTTTTGTACATTTAATAATACTAACTATAATTACAATAAAATAAAATAATAATAAAACCCTACACTAATTAGAACTAACTAAAATATGGCGTCAAAAAACTCTTCCATTCGCTGTCGACTGGTTATGTGCCCAAAAGACTGGCGGCATTGCCACGCCGTATGGCAATGCTTATCCTTTGTCCGATGTAAAAGCCTGCCCTTGGGTCAAGCGAAGTGTCAACTAGACATTTTGAAAGATATTTCAGCGCGTTCCATCGTCGACCGCATCGTCGCTTTCCATCAGATGAGATGGCGGTCAAACGTGAACCTATCGAGAATAAAAAAAAATTAAAAAAAATACAACTTGTGAGCACTCGGACCCCACGAACCGAGAGTTTCAACTCCAAACGGTTCGAAAACATAACTTCCAACAAGGTATACTCGCCGCTTGAGGTTCTTCGCAGCTGCAGCGGCAGCCGCAGCACAAAACCTTACAACACATTTTTTTTTTAATATTTAGAGAATGTAAAGATTTTAGAATCAGGGAGATTTTTTACTAGGTTAAGATTAAATTCTTCGTTCCTTTTTCGAATTAAGACAACTATTTTAACTACAAAACGACACTTCAAAAATTAAATATTTGACTAAATTAAAATAACAAATTAAGGTGACCCGTGAAATATAACAGCCATATGTCTCAGCCTCAAGTTATTTAAGAGTTAATAGTTTAATTTATTCGTATGCATTCGTTAAGATTCAGGTTTTTTAATTAAGACATCTTGTTTCCAGTGATTAAGGACCTTAATGTTTTTTACCATTTTGTTCCCAATGAGCATGTATCAACAGAAAACAGATCTTATTTATGGTGATTTAAAGTTTAATTTTGCATGGTGAAGTCTCTCATTCGAGGAAGACGTGTGATTATGCCTCTTTACTTTTTTTTTGTAGAAAAATGTCTCGAATTACAATGAGTAATGGCGGCTAATGTTAATTAGTCGAATTCTTGTATTTAATATTCATTTACAATTAATTTGATTAGTTTTAAAAGAAGTAGTTGGGAGTCAATTCCGTGAAATTAATTCTGCCAAGTTGTTTTAAAAAAATTGTAGACTTGTATGTCAGTAGGTATTTTTTTTTTTGTTATTTATTTCTATATTGCACACCTTAACTTATTTCAGGACAGACATTTATAAAAAATAAGTGTACAATAGGCGGTCTTATTGCACAGAGCAATTTCTACCAGTCAACCAAACAGCTGTCAATGTACTACAACTTATATGTTTCTTTTATGTTCCTTTAGCCAATATCAAGAAAGTATTTCGTTGTTGATACGGCAAACAGTCAGATGGTTTTTCATTAAGACGCATATGTAATATTTATAAGCATACGCATCTGTAATGTTTTTGAAGTATTTGGCAGCAAATGTATCGCGTCAACTTTCTCGGCAAGCTTCGCTAATGTAGTTCATAAAACAATTTAATTCTCAGCTCCATTTTACCGAGATTGCGCCTTTTTCAACGATCCCTCATATTATCCAGTTATGACAATCCACTTGAGACGCAAAACTAAATGAATTTTACATCAAAATATTCATCATCATTTCAGCCAAAAGACTAATATATATAAGACTAAGACTAAGGCTAAGGCTTCCCCCAAGTGTCGCCACAACAAATTGTCCGTCACGCATCCATCGCATGGCCTCTTTAAGGTGGACTGATAATCTGGTAAGGGTCGCGGAAATCCAATGGATATGAGACGCACTGGACCGTTCGTTGTGGTGACACTTGGAGAGACTTGTTGCCAATAGTGGACGTCTTTCGGATGAAATGAAGATGATGGGGGACTTTATTTCAAGCCACTATTAAATAGTTCTCTCCACACCTCACCACGCGAGGAGGAGTGGCAGGCGGTCGCCTCCTTCTGCGAAGCAGTAATGCTACCAAAGGAGGCGGCGGACCGCGTGAGGCAAAGGTCCTCACGCCCAATTCGCCGCCGGGATTCCGATCCCAATTTCCGGCCACCGTAGGCGCGGGCTTGCGGACGGCGAGCAATGGGTGGCTCGTCGTCCGATCGTCCGGTAACCGTCCGGACCGGGCCCAAGTCGTCGACGGTGCGTACTGTTCCACGCGTGCCTCAAGGAGATGTCAGCAACCGTAGGGACCCAGCAGGGTCGAAGCCTACTGGAGCCATGGGTGATGCGAAAGAAATCCCCGAGGCCCTGGAAAAAAAAATGGCAGAGAAGGAACAGGAGTTCGTTTTTAGTCAGTAATAGTCTGACACAATCCCCCGCTCCGCCCAAGAGCGGGGATGTCATTAGATGATTTTCCCACCGGGAAAAAAAAAACACCTCACCATTCACAGCATTCTATCCTTCCTAAAACCCTGAACCAAATTAACTCTACCCCATTTCTACTTACACTTCACTTAGCTTCGAATCCAGTTCAATATAAATCTAGCCAACATTCGATTACATCTAGACTGTGTCGCGAAATAGATTTTCTAGAGCTGGGGTGAACACAAAGGGTGGTGGTAACGACGTTTTGCCATTAATTGGGAAGCCTGTGTTTTAAATAACGATGGAGGTGCGGGAGACTGAAGTGTTTGGAGGTTGGTGATGGGTTTTAAATAGCAATAGCTGTTGTCAGTGGCTTTGCTCGCATTAAGAGCGGCTAACTCGAGGTACCCTATGTACCTCGAGTTAGCCGCTCACAGGTCATACAACCGCTTTTACGTAATGTTATTAGATATATTTCTCCAGATATTTTGGATACACAGATATCTTGTGGCTATTATCCATCGAAATCAAAACATAAATTTGAGTAAAACTAATCCATTAAAGACCTCTGGCTAGCAAACCCTTGGCTTGCTTCTGAAAGGCAAAACTCGGCCCTGGTATAAAAGGCAACAAAGGAACAGGAGTGAGTTTTTAGTCAGTAAAAGTCTGACACTCCCTCGCGCTCCGTCCAAGAGCGGAGGATGTCATCGGATGATTTCCCATCTAAAAAAGAGTAAAAACCTCTGAAAATCTGCTATTTTACGTGAACTTTGGCCCTCCATAATCTATCTACTCATATATTAAAAATATAAAACAGTACATCCATAGAGAAGCCTTGCACATTTAATCGAGATTCTGAATGACGACAATCCTTCTCAATAACTTTTAAGGGTTTAAAAAAAAAACATGTATTTCCTAGAACAAGTTTTGTGAAATATTCGAGTAAATCACGGAATTACCGAATGCCAACAGAGTTTGCAGGCGTTATCTCTCTTTTTTTGCGTTGCTTCTTCATCAAAAATTGCGTTGCATTGAAGCAACAAGCTTTTAAACCATGCTCGACGTTAACAATGAGCGAGTGGAAAATGGCCCTCTTAAAGTAGAAAATTGTCCCAAAGGAACATAGTCCCCTCCTATCTATTACCCGTGCCAAATTTCATTCAGATTCTTTCAGATGTTCGAGTTTGTAGAAGTAACAAACATACACACTTTCACAAACTTTAGACTTTATAATATTAGTTTAACTGCATTAGTAGGATATGGTATTTTTTGTCTTGGTCTTTTGTTTTGTCTTTTATGGCCATGTAAAAGAGAAGGATGAAACGTACTGTTATGAGTATACATGTGGATGGATCGAGAAGAAGAGGGAGGCCAAAGTAAAGATGGGTGAATTGTTTGAGACGAGATATGAAAGAAAAGGGAGTAAATGATAGCGTAATGGGTGCCAGGACATAATGGAAGAAAAAAACGTGTTGCGCTAATCCCGAATAACAACAAATGCGGAAATATGGTGGTTATATAGTAGTAGGATGATAACAATAAAGTAACTTTTAAGCTCGAGCAGAATCTCTTCTTACAGAAATTAAAACTGAAACAGTATAGTGACCGATGATATCCCCGTGACTAGATTTTTGTGTTGAAGGTCATCAAACAATATCTAATCTAGTTAGAGCGTCAATTGAGCTGACATATCTTTGAGGCGCACATGAAACGATCCACCCTTCTCGTCCATACAATGCTAGCAGAATTTGAAACTGGAACCTCTCGAAACATCCATGAGAACCTGCGTCAGTTGGAAAGTGTTGACACAGTCTCTTCAAAAATAAAAGATATTTGAGAAGTGGCTTACCACTACGGTAAGTACTGAATTATGACAGTCACTCTCCCCATACCGCCACGAGATCCCGTCGGAGCTCTATCTGCAATGTTATGGCCGGCAGTACAGTCCACTCCACAAAGAGGGGACTTATCGTCATGATTGTGGCGTACCCTGCGTCTACCTAATCTTCTTTCGATATTTTCTGGTAGCAACAATGCAACATTTAGTCATCAAATAAAGCTATTACTACATAATGCAAAGTAACAAGAAACATCCAGACTATGAGTTATGACCACAGACATAATAGTCGTAATTCTTGTTCCCGACTGCATTCGCATTGTGTTAAATCGCTTACACAAGTTTTAACAGGACTCATTTACATAAATGATTTAATATATTTGTTAGGGCTTGGCCATGTTTCGAGAGCAACGTATAGATTTTAATGTATTCAGTTTGGGAAAAGTGATGTATGGATTTGTACTCGTCGTTTGCTGATAAGATTATTTTGTTTCATGTTGTCCGTTTTGCCAATTTATTGGTAGTTATTTTGAATTCATTTTGTGTAAATAAGTCATAAATATTTCTGATATTAAATTTCTACAGGATATGCATGCAGTGTGACGAGAATGGATTAAGTGAGAAATGAGTATATTAGAGGAAGTTTGAAAGTGGCGCCAGTGACTAAAAAGGTTGAAGGGGAATCGTTTGACTTAGTATGGTCATGTAAAGAGGAGAGACGAAACGCATGTTACCAAAAGAGTTATGAGTATATATGTGGATGGGTGGAGAGGCCAAAGAAAAGACGGATGGATTGTGTTAACAGCGATATGAAAGAAAAGGAAGTTAGTGATAATATGACGGTTGACAGGATAGAACGGAAGAAAAAAACGTGTTGCGCCGACCCCAAATAAGATGGGATAAGGGCAGGAAGAAGATGATGCATGCAATAACAATACGAGTACATTGGTTAGTTTTGTCTGTGTGCACTATACAGTGTTTTTATAACATTATTTTAGAATGTTATGGCGAAACACTGTCCCTTAAGACGCGGGATAACCTAGTTTGAGGGACAGAGTTTATGTTGTATGTTTTATGTATTTTTTTTCCTATACCATGAAAGTATAAACTGTTAACATAAGATATAATTATCTATAAATTTTGGGAAATAAAGATATTTATTATTATTATTATATCACTATTTAGAATCACTCGTGAAGATTTTACACCATGATTCACTGTAAGTGCTATGCATTTTATCACTGTAGGTTTTGCCTATTGAAAAATCTAGGCAAAGCATATTACAATTTATTTTATTTTATTATTGATTGGTTTGAGCTTGATCACTATCTCACCTGGTGGTCTTGTCAACGATGGAGCAGTCTAACATATAAGTAACCTATTCAATCTTGACTTAAAGATTCCTAGGTTGTAGCTAGCAGAAAACATAGACTCCAGTATAGATTTTGACTCCCAAAACATTTTGTGCGTACGGGTGGGATTCCTAGCATGGTATATTTTTTTTCAGATCAGCGTTTAATTATGATTTTTTCTAGAGCAATATAAAAAAACAAAAGCAGTTTTAAATAAAAAAAGTACAGTTGGCTCAACGCTTCATTTTTTATCTTAACTTATGCGTAATTTCCACTAAGCAGTGGCAAATATTGCATTTAAACAGCGAACAAACCCAAGTGTCCACAGCCTTACGCATAAATACTTCCGGGTGGTACACACGTTAGCCACCTACAGCGTAACCAACAGTCTCTGTTACGTACTACGCTTTATATTTGAATAAGCACCATGTACGTTGGCTTATAGTTAAGCTATTATGAAAATTACAATTAGGTACAGTAGCTTGTTGTATATTGTATGATGTTGTTTAGTACCTCAAGCGTTAAGTATGGGCTTCGGGATCGTTCGAAAGAGTTTGGTACTGAACTGAAGGAACACGGGAAGATTTTAATCTGGATAAATCTGAGACTCCCGCTCGCTCCACCCTGAGCTTGACTTTTTTAAGTTCCTGTGTCCCCTAGATGGAGCAGAGGGCGTCCTCAATGCGCCACCATCCCGTTTGGTTTTGAACTTCACGCTTCCAGCGCAAAAACCAGCGCTGCGTTATTTATCGTTTTAACGCATATGAGTTAGGTGCCTTTTTGGTATCGCAATGATTATACCTTTTTTTCCATTGTATATTTTTATTTAATACGATTATGTGAGAAACGAAAAAACATTTTTTCTTTCTTCATTTTGCTCCAAGTTTTCCTTATTATCTTTGCTTCTACAATGACCGTTCGTCGCAGGGTCTGTTTTGGGCGACCATGTTTACGGTTTCCTTGAGGATTCTAGTCTAGGGCTTGCCTTCAAGGTTCAGCGTCCCTTCGGAGCGCGTTGCTGATCCAGTTCCATTTGCGGTGTTTGATCTGTTGGTTTTACCCAGAGCCGGAAGTGTCATTTGATTTCCCACCTCAGAAAAATAAAAAATTGTTAAGCATGGTAGAATTATGACATATTAAAAAGAACTGGGCAAATGCGAGTCGGACTCGCGCACTGAGCGTTCCGTACAAATTTACTCATGAAAACAGTTCAATTCCCGAATTGAGTTACAAAGATTTTTCCGAATAACCATAAAAGTTTTATTTTTTGTGACGTAATTACAAATTTAACAATGTTGTGCAATGAGACCTTATTTCATGCCAAATTTCAGGATTCTAGGTTAACGGGAAGTACGGGAAGGCCGATTTAAAAAAATAATAATGCGGCATTCTCCCTATTTTTATTTATTTTATTAGCCTGAGGCATTAAGTCCGCCTTTGTACTTTTGTATACATAAAGCATTAAATAAATAAATGTTTAATTTTCTTATCTACTTACTTTTATTGAAACTTCATGTATAGTAGTGGTACATACCGTAGGCAGATTTGATGCAACAAGGCATTCTCTACCAGTCAACCTTTGTCTTAAAACTAATAACTACTACTAACTTTTGTTTTGAAAAAGATGAGAAATTTGGAAGGAGACCGCCCATTGTACACTTAGTTTTTGTAAATATATATCCTGTCCCAAAAAGTATATAATAATAATTAGGCGTGTACAATAAATAAATAATAGATATTTCAAATAAAAAGAACGATCATTAAATTAAACTGCTTATAATAATAAAATACATATATTGTTAAAATTATAAATTAATAAATATCATATCATTACAATTATGAGAACTTAAACTATATATATCTTTAGATACCATAAATTTCCGTTATTTATTTATTTATATATACTTTATTGCATACCAAGTTACAAATTTACAAATTGAAATTGATTTTAATGGATTTATATAAATTATTAACTTATACACACACATCGCACATTGCTCGTAGAACGGACGGTCGATGGGGCCGAAAGGTTCTAGAATGGCAACCGCGCACCGGAAAACGCAGCGTTAAAAGGCCTCCCACAAGGTGGACCGACGACCTGGTGAGAGTCGCGGGAGTGCGGTGGATGCGAGACGCACAGGATCGGTCGTTGTGGCGTCGCTTGCGGGAGGCCTATGTCCAGCAGTGGACTTCTTTCGGCTGAAATTATGATGATGATGATGATGATTAACTTATTATATGTTTTAAATATAATTAATACAAAAATAAACAACACAACAAATTACTTTCAACATCAATACACAAATTAATATCATCTTAAACTTTGCCGACCTCCATAATATTGTACAAAAATAAACAAAAAAAAATTATAAGAAAAAGGTCAACAAAACACAAAGTAATTATCAAAGACATGCCAATTAACGTTGTAAAGAACATGTTTGTTTATAACATTAACTTACTTTGTAAGAATTCGCAAGTTTTTGTTTCTTTTTTATTTGCATTGTTAATACGTGGGTGTTGAAAATATCACTTCTTTGTGTGGGTGTTTGGTTTATTCAAATATTTTTTTGTGTTAGGTGACGCCAGGATTTTTTTACCGAATGTGTAACGCCACAAGTTCCTGCTTAAGAATCTCGCGAAAAAAAAATTTAACACACTTACTCGAAAATCAGCTCTTAACTCATCGCTTTTAGGCACGCAATTTACTGTTTTTCGCACTTGTGCGGAAAAGTGTGAGAGCTCGCCCCCGCCACAATTTGTTGTATTTACCATATCAGGCATGGCAATAAGTGAACCCAACGAGTCACCGGTCAAACCACTTTTTTTTTTTCGTAAGTGTATTGAAAAACGTCGTTTGAAATAAAAATTCCGTCTCTGTCGGTTCGTCAATGACAAACAGCCGCATGTTACTAGCCCAAGCCAGTATACACTGTAAAAAACGTTACAGAGGAGTGAGAAAGTTGCAAAGAAGTACTTTGTACAAGAAGTACTTACGGAGAGTAAGTACTTCTTGTACAAAGTACTTCTAATAGAAGAATACTAATCCGACAGAGCATATTAAATAAAAAATAATGGATTTAGTGTCAATTATAACATTGTTAGAAAGGTAGTGTGAGAATCAAAAGATAATGAAAAGCTTATTCAAGTTAGACTGTATTTATTCGTAACATACTATAGTTTGATTGTATTAATTTTCCTTACTATAAATAAAATTACTCGCATATTATATTATAAGCTTCATCATTTCTTTCAGTCATTCTAAACCTATCTGACAAAATCATTCTTCTAAATTCGTATTTATTAGCAATTGTTTATTCTATTTATACATCATTGTAAAGGTAAAATTAATAGAGGACAAATATTTGTAAAAAAGTATACAATAGGCGGTCAGACAAACTTATCGTGTGTTAGTTCGAACTCTCTAAAGAGGTAAATAAAACTGATAAAAGAAATTCTACAGCACTATACAATAAGCAAAGCAAACTATTCGCTCTGACCTAAAGATCCTCACTCCCGTACGCACAAATAAAACCAATCAGAATTTCTGAGTTCTTGGAGTCTTCAAGGCAAGCAGGTTTCAACGCTGACTATGATGCAACTCCAAAATAAAGGTCTAACATATCTTGTTGTCAATAATTCTAAAATTGCACTATAACCAAACAAAAATCATTGATATGCGTCACTTCATTCTCTGCCATATCGTGATGTAAATAAAGTGTTAAAATACCTTTATGTTAAGTATGTAAGGACTGTAGGGATAAGCATGTGTTCGGCACGCACTGGTGGGCCAGGACCGGTTCGTATTATACCCTCCCTTTGGCCACCGCGTAGGTATGGTTTGAAAAACAGATCACAGTACATTCTTTTATTCTTTCTTTAAAAAAAGAACGTTGAAACATACTAACTCCTGAACTCGTTTCATCATCATCATCATTATTTCAGCCAAAAGACGTCCATTGCTGGACATAGGCCTCCCCCAAGTGTCGCCACAATGAACGGCCATCCGTTCTGCGAGCAATATGCCCTGCCCATTACCACTTAAGTTTGGCGATTCTTCGTGCTATGTCGGTAACCTTGGTTCTCCTGCGGATATCCTCGTTTCTGTTTCAATCACGCAAGGAAACAAAATTCAAAATTCTGAATTCATTTACTAACATGTAAACTCAAATATACTCAAGATACCCAGAACCGGAAAAACTGTTTGTCGGCCATACTAATACCACCAAGGTTACCGACGTAGCCAAAAGAACTCCCAAACAAAAATGGCAGTGAGCAGGTAACATTGCATCGATGGGGCTGAAAGGTTCTGGGGTGGTGACCGATGACCTAGTGAGTGTTGCGAGAATCCTATGGATCTGGGATGTACAGGATCGGTCGTTGTGGCGATACTTGTAATGATGATGACATGAATACCATAGGGGAATCGAATAATTTATGATCCCATTGACATTAATGATCGATCGAAAAATCGATTATTTAGTGTTATGGTAATAGTCTCAATCATCATTGACATACTAAAATCTACTAAAATCAGTGTTTGGAATATAAAATAAAATTGTTTTCTCAAATTAATCTCAGACAGCATGCTTTAGAATATGCGAACCGTACCAAAACGCAGATCGCAGCCGTATCCGCTAAAATAAAAGCTGAGCAAGGTCTGTGACCTTTAACTGGATTCAATGGGTACGCATAATCATCTCCTCATCAATATCTTAATTACAAACTTATGTGGGAAGAGATCGGTACCATTCTGATTTTGCAACGATTCTGATTCACGGAATTGAGATATGGGTTTGAGCACTTTACGACTTGAAAATTTTTGTTCTGGCTTTGCTTCAGTTTGCACTCACTTTAAATTTTTTTTTTTATTTTCGATAGGCTCGCGCTTGACCGCTATCTCACCTGATGGAAAGCAACAATGTGGTCGACGATGGAGTACGCTTACCTAGAAGTAACCTATTCGCTCCTGACTTAAAGATTCCCGGGTTGTAGCCTTCTGGAAACACAGATTCCGGTAAGGAATTTCTCTCCTTAGCTGTACGCACAACGAATGTGTTCCCAAAAAGTTTTGTGCGTATACGTGTGATGTCCACCATGTACCGGTGGCGCATTGCCTTACGCCTGGTGGTCCGATGATGGAACGGGCTAGGCGGAATTAGGTTATACAATTGCATAACCTAATTCCGCCGACGCTCACTCCCCGAAATGCAACCGGTAGAAAACCGACAGGCTAGCAGCTCGGCGTCGATGCTAAAGGCTTTGAAACCTCTAGTCAACGAGTGCATCATTGTCAATGATCCTCCTGGCTCGCCTCTCAAATCATTATTATTTATTTATTAATACTTTATAGACTACTAAAACTACTTAGATTTATCATTCACTAGCTTCTGCCAGCGGCTTCGCTCGCGTAAAAGTAGGTTTCTCCATACAAACTTCCAACCCCCGTTTTACCCCCTTAAGGGTGGAGTTTCGTAAAATCCGTTCTTAACGGATGTCTACACCTTATAAGGACCATACCTGCCTAATTTTAAGTTTGTAGGTGTTTTTTTTTTTTTTTATTGGGTGGGAAAATCATCCTAATGACATCCCCGCTCTTGGGCGGAGCGCGAGATAGTGTCAGACTCTTACTGACTAAAAACCCACTCCTGTTCCTTCGTAGGTGTTATAGTTTCTGAGATTTTGTGATTAATCGGTGAGTGGTATTTCGCTTTTATATAATTATATAGATTTCATTAAACTATCAGTTAAACTAATCTTTTCTGTGTTACGACACTGCTGTGAAAATACTAAAATTCTAGGCAAATAATAATTTTAAATACTATTGCAACTGAAACCGAATATTAGAACTTTCTCGTTTCCACAGTTGAATAGCACAACAATGATTCACAGTGAATATGTTATTTCTGAGTGAGACAGTGGTAGCCGAGTGGTAACGCTCCCGACTTACGAATTGTAAGTCGCGGGTTCAAACCCAGCCAGGCTCATTACTTTGTGTAATTTATTTCATCACCACTGCTCTCAAAACCGGTGGATTACGGCCCATTCCCTCTCCTAGAGAGGAGGTCTGAGTCCCAGCAGTGGAAACATTATAAGGCCGACTATGCTATTATGCTATGTTATTTCTAGGTAAGCGTGTTCCATAGTCAATCACACCATCACTTACTACCATCACGTGAGATAAAGATTAAGCGCCAGCCTATCGATAAAAAAAATAAAGACAATAAACGCCTAGCAACGCTATCATCAATTCCCACGACCAGCACAGACAAGACATAACAAAATAAATTGATTGAATAAATCCAAAGAATTCAGAAATACTAGTAAAATATTTGATAACCTACAACGGCTAAGTGCTTCATTGTCATCATAAAAAGCGTGTTTAAATACAAACATAGCTTCGTATACAACGCGAAGAGTTAATTTACTTAACAAAATGGTTCTGTTGATACTACAAGGGATAAAAGGCATGAATATGGTCTTGATTTTGTAAATGTTTTGGTGTATTATGTTTGAGTACAATCGGTTTTCATTCATTTTGAGTAGTCTTAGCAACAGATACGATTACAACAATATGATTTGGGTTGATTTCCCTTTGGAAATCAACTAAGATCATATTGCTGTCTAAAATCGAATGATAATTTTATGAGTGGATTAACTGACGTATCTCTTGCTATTCTCAGGTAAATTACTTGACTTAAAATGATGGTTCCCTTAGCTGGGGTAGAGGGCGTCCACAGTAGTCATCTATCGCCACCGGTCTTGAGCTTCACGTTTGACCTTACTCTATGTCAATCTTATAGACATCGCTTCTGCCAGCATGGTGCGCTGATTCGAGGATTCTAGTCTAACACCATTTCTGCGATTGCCAAGCAGTTCTTAGCTATGCGAAGGTACCACGGACTTTAGCAATCCGAGAAGTGATATCCACTTCAGTTCCCATAGTTCCCGCCACGATGTTTCCGAGATATTCACGTTCGTGGAACGCGTTCACAAATTCATATTTTCCATCGCACGCTGCACTTAGGCATTTTTCTGCTAGTGAACTTTCAAATAAATAGTACAATTTATAATTTACCGAAGTCGAGTAGAACTTGCAGTGTCATGCAGGTACCTATCAGTCATCAAGAATTTGTTTTTCGACTCCACAAGAATTCTTTCGTCCGTCTACACATTTTAAGAATTATGATAATCTCACCCACTTCAAAAGTCCTTGAAAGCACAAAACAGAAACCATCCACGATCATCTCTGACGTCACCCCACGCACAGACAAACAAACAAAGGGACAAAACTCGATATTTTAACGAGGCCCTTGTTTTAAATTTATAATGCCACCTTCTGTATTCAACACTCACTGACTACCAATTTTGCAACGCGAATGTATAAGAGAAGCCGATGCTGCTGGCAAAGATGGAAGTAAGGACGTATTATGATTGGCTAGGAATTTCCTTTGAGTGTTTTGAGATGGCGGGATGAATTATGTTAATAGTTTAAAGAGGGATACTCAGATTTAGTTGAGCTAATGGGTTCAGTTAGTGATAATGTAACACAACAAATATTTGCCCAAATGTGAAAAGAAATAGGTATTAATACTAGGTTAGTAATATAAGGTCAAAACCCATCTTAAAGTAGATAGTAATCTTAAAGTAAATGATCTTTACAATGTAAGTAAAGAAACGGTTTGCAAAAAAAAGTTGTAAGACATACTTCAAAGCAAACTCCCAACCAATAAGAAAAATGGACAAAGAACATGCTTACTAATTAATAACTGATAGGTTTAAAAAAACTAGTTTTACTCGTTACTTTTTTTTCGTCAGTTTAAACTAGATGAGGCCGGTGTAACCATGTATGCTTAAGCTTCTAGAATATTGTGTGATTCTAGAACCTTAAGTATACATGGTTTCCAAATTTCTAACAGTTCTAGTAGATCTCTCTCATAACTATTATTACTATGTAATATACAGGCTTCAGATAGATCTCGAACGACTGACAGTGTTTCATTCAACAACAAACTCTCTCCTATTACTGAGTAAAACAAATCAATCGGTCTGAACGATCCGGCGATATGAACACTGTTCTTTTAGTAATAGACATTAGACTAAACCTATAACTTTCCCAAGAGCAGTGATGGCCGAGTGGTAACGGCCCCGACTAACGAGTTGTAGGTCGAACCAAAAATTCGAAAAAATATGATATTCACCAACCTGCACTGGGCCCGCATGGTGGATTACAGCCCATTCCCTCTACTAGAGAGGAGGACTGAGTCCCAGCAGTGGGAATATTAAAAGGCTAATTATGCTTATGCTATGCTAGATTTTTCCACTATGGGAAAAGGCCTCCCCGAAATTCTTCTAGGTATTCTTTTCTTGAGCTATCCCGAACCAACCTTTGCAGTAGGAGTCAAGGTCATCCCACCATCTCTTCCCAGATTGGCATTGGCGGCATTGTCCAACTTCAGGCACCCTCTTTGTGGAGACTCTTACCCAGCGGTCAGAGTGTATGCGGCTGACGTGACCCGCCTAATCCAATTGTAGCTTGGTAGCCTTTTTTCTATGTAAATTTTTCACACCTTTAGGTGAAAGTTGTAAGCATCTGTATAAGTTTTTTACTCCTTTATCCTCATCATCATCATCATTTCAGCTGTAAAACATCCACTGTTGGACATAGGCCTCTCCCAAGTGACGCCATAATGAATGATCCTCTGCGTCTTGCATCCATCGGATTCCCGCGACCCTCACCAGGTCACTGGTCCACTTTGTGGGAGGTCTTCTGATACGTGGTTGCCATATCAGAATTTTTCATCCCTATCGACCATTTATTCTGCAAGCAATGTGCCCTGCCCATTGCCACTTAAGTTTGGCGATTCTTTTGGCTATGTCTGTAGCCGTGGTTCTTCTGCTGATGTTTTATTTCTGATGTGATCACGCAAGGAAACTCTGAGCATAGTCCTCTCCATTGTCCTTTGGGTAACTTTAAGCTTTCTGATGAAGCCCATTGTAAGCGACCACGTTTCGGAGCCATATTTCATCACTGGCAGGACGCTCTGGTCATACTTTATGCTCAAATGGCTGAAATAATTCGATTAAAAATTTCGCACACAGGAAAACTATATCCTGGAATAGCATATAAGATATCTAGGACAGGATTTTCTTTTTAGCTCGGGAATATGATCTCTTGGGATAATTTTATAGTTCTACAAGGGCGAAGTCGCTGGCAGAAGCTGGCCAAACATAAATTACTACAATAACCACAATTCAAAGAATAAAACATCAAAAAGAAAACACAAACTGAAAGCCGATCCACCATCATTTGGACATTGTACACCCAACAAATTCAGTTTCATTGTCTGCAACACTCCAAGTAAATCACTTGAAGCCCACATCAAATCAGCATCTAAACCTAGCATTAATCTGCACTAAGTCGCTATAATTCCCCTTAAGAACAACACAGAATACCATAAAAGCGATTGAACTGGCATTTGCGCCTGCAAAATGCATAAGCCTCCCTTACAGGCTATTATTGTGCTGAACAAATCATGGTATTACTCTTGACTAGATGGTAGATGTGGTTTCGCTTGGTGAATAAAATTTATGGTAGGTATTTACTGGGATCAGATTTGATTTCGGAATGAGTTGGTTTGTGCTGAGCATGACTGTGGATAATATTCTGAAAAAATCTATTCAATTTTGTTTACAATTTTATAGAAATTTGTGAATTACTGTTGGACATAGCCCTCCCCCAAGTGTCACCATAAAGACCGGTCCTGTGCATCTGCTTGCTAAATTGTGCTCTAAGAATCGTCAAACTTAAGTGGCAGTGGGCAGGCACATTGCTGGTGGTGCGTAGTGCGGCAAACACGTACCGGAGGACTCAACGTTGTAAGGCCTCCAACAAGGTGGACCAATGACCTGGTGAGTGTCACGACAAACCAATGGATGCGAGATGCACAGAGACTAAATATGGTTTATTATTTGTAAGTATATAAATTGAATCGAACTATTTGATTTCGAATTTGGATATGATTATCAATTATCACTGTTATAAATAACCTAACAAATTTTGACATAGAACATAATTATTTTATTTCATCTTTCGTGGCTTCTAATTACATGGTAGATGTAGGAGTATTTGCAAACGTCGCAAAAGCATCTTGTGGTTACTTGACGCACAAAAAGACTTGTTGCATGTATCACGAGGATTTGTTACTTGAGTCATCAAAAAAGGTCGCCAAAACTGTTTGAATAACCCATTGTTTATTTAGGTATTTCTTAAAAGGAACATCTTCAAACAAATCGCTTGAATCCAACTACATAAAGTTAACCTCCCATACATTTATAAAATCACATGTAAGGCATATCATACTCACAAACTTATTATTAGTAGCGGTGTCCAAAGCAAGGCCGGCGGCGAACATGCGTACTTATAAATCAAGTTATTCGTTACGCCCCAACCGCATTGTCCTCGCCTTTAGCTCGAAAAGAGCAAAAAAGCATAAGAAAGCAAAGGAATATATCGAAAATCGAGCACATCAAAATTTATTCCGATTGAATCGAAAACGTATTCGGATGCGCCAGCGCACGGTAATGCTGCGGGGATTTTTGATTGTCTGACGTTTTTGGAAGAACTACTTATCGTTTTAAATTTTTCAATAGGTTGAAGCGAAAGTCGGAAGAGCAAGAAAGAAGGTCGATTAAATTGAAAGTTTAATAAGCTGGTCTTTTTGACTATAAATTTGATAGTATTGACAAGAGCCGAGGGAGTCAACTGGATGAGAGAGGCACTAGACTAGACTTTATTAGGAGACCCATCAATGAGAGACGTTTGAACAGTGGTCCTGTTCCAACATAATTATTATTGTTGTAAGTGGTATCTATAACGAAGCTCTTAATACTTTACTAGCACAGCTTGCTTGTTATCCAAACGATAGTTTGAACGTACTATATGTTATTTCTTTTTGACAATGGATTTTATATGATTGACAATGATTATGGATTTTATAGTATTGACAAGTGCCAAGGGAGTCAATTGGATAAGAGAGGCACTAGACTAGACTTTATTAGGAGACCCATCAATGAGAGACGTTTCACGACACAGCTTGCTTGATACCAAAAAGATTGTTTGAATGTACGATATGTTCTGTTTCTTATTTCCTTTCATCGTACACGTAACATTGTGGACAAGTAAGCAACTGACAATATTTTTATTGAGTCAAATCTCTTATTAGATTCTACTTTGTTTTACATCCTGGCATTACTAGAGCATTTTTCATTTGTGTCCAGATCAAGCAGTGCACTATAGGCATATTATCATAAATAGTTTTTTTTTAAATCTGGTATATCTTTAAAATCGGTTCTCATGTGATAGAAGCAAAACCGCGGTAAAAAATTAATACCCAAAAGATTGTAGATAACATTATCATCACATAGCAGACAGGGTGACGCCAAAGAAACGCAACATAAGGATGTTGCAAAAATTGCGAACTAAACACACACACAGAACTATCACACGACGCCGTCTAGTCCCAAGCTAAGCAGAGCTTGTGTTATGAGTACTAGACAACTGATAAACATACTTAGGCATATATTTCTAAATACATACAATATATTATAGATAAATTACACCCAGACACAGAACAAAATATGATCGTGCTCATCACACAAACTTTTGTCCTGGGTGACAGGACCTCCGGCATAGTAGTCAGGGCCACTAACCATTAGACCAACAGGCCAGTCACTGTCACTTCGATGTTCACGATATTCTTCCTGAAAACGCTCGATATCTAAAATTTAGGGGATGATAGAGAACAATTTATTTAATTAGCGTTTTGAAGAGACAAAACCGATAGAAAGATGGTCTTTAACTGAGTTACGCTTAGGACAACAGACAATTTCAAACTTGTCGGAGTTCACTACCCAGCTCTCATAAAAATAAAGTTGAACATTCTCCGAAAAATTATTATTAAAAACCAAAAAGACTTTTCGAAAATACGCGCATTCTCCATACATGAACCCAAATAAGCAAACAAAGAGTTACCGTTCCCGGCGGTCAGTTGGAACATTTTTATTTTTGACAAGTGCCATCGATACTTGCCATTGTTCTGATCGACACAGCTCCTGCTTGTTACCTTCCGATGTGGCGTAACGATGCGGGTGCTTTTAACTGGTATGTTTTAAGGGTTTAACGGGTAATAAACGAGGTACCTGATATTCTTTGAGAATTCCTGCTTGTTATCGTTATAATTATATAGCTTGGTATGCTCACTCAAATGTCTCACTGATGGTGGCGCGTGTGTTAGATCATTCGGTTCCCTTCAAAATGGTTGAGCTAAGTGGTGCTAATATTCGCGTCATGTCCGTGAACGGGCGCTGTCAGTTGAGACTGGTCATCTCTCAGCTGCCAGTTGCTATTTTAATATCTATATTTAGTTTTTACTTTATTTACATTGTTCCCACATGATAGCGACAAGAAACATGTAACAGATATATTTGTAATTACAAAACATGATTGAAAAGAGTGTCCATGGAGTTTCTTGCACATTCTTCTCCATAGAGATCTACGCTTTGGAATGTGCAATTAGCATCATTTTTTCTGACTCACTGACTTTTTTACATTTTAAAAGTGCCTGTAAATGGTTTATTTGAAATAAAATGCTTTGACTTTGACTTTGTTAAATTTATTTTTCATGAATATGTAGATAATAAGTTTAAAGCTGAAAGTAAGTTTTCCTTTAAGCGTAAAATTCGGAACTACTACTTGAAGTCCTCTCAACTTTAGTTTGGTCTTCGTCAGAATTATTATTAAGTTCTCTTAATGATTTGATATTTTTTATAGTATTTATTAGTTTATAATTTTAGCATATATGTATATGTATTTTATTATTATAAATAACTTATTTTTTGTTTGAATTATCTGTTATTTGTTTATTGTGCAAGCCTACCACAGTGTTGTCTTTTTAACCCAAAGGTTGACTGGTAGAGAATGCCTTGTTGCATTAAGTCCGCCTATGTACCACTACTGTACATGAAGTTTAAACAAATAAATAAATAATGCAGCTAAAGCAACGGATTCAGCGGAATTCATCGAAATAATTAACGTGGCTCTGAAACGCAAAGGGCAAGAAAAGAAACACGGATGGGTTTTTGTCAGCAAAAATCTAACACTCCCTCTCGCACCATCATAAAGCAAGAGAACTCATTTTATAAAATTTCGCCTCAAAAAAAAAAAAATCCTCATCAAAATAATTTACATTCTTTACACACCATTCAGCCTAGCAGAAAACGTAAGTACAAAACTTCAAGGTTAACCTGAATATAATAATTATTACAAAGAACAATGGGGTATCAATGGCACTTTATAAAAAAGCTACCAAACACGATAAGAAGGCTTTGTTCTGGTTTTAAAGTGAGAACGTATAGTGGTGTTCATAAGTTTAGTAAAAACGAATTGAGTTTCTGAATATTTAGGGCTTGAAGAAAAATTAAGATAAGCATTATCTCTATGTGATAACAAATTGGATGCAGAAGCTGAAAAAAATAGATTGTTTTGGCTGGAAACTCATGATAATACTCCAGAGGAAGTGTCAAACTTTTATTTATTAAAACCCACTTGTATTCCTTCAGTTGCCTTTACATCCCAGGGCCCCGATGACTCGAACAATTCTGCAGCCTTGGCAGACATGGGCTCTAGTGGGCCCCGTCAGTCATGCAAAAGATGATGGCTATGGTATATAGCATAGCATAATCAGCCTTTTTAATGTTCCCGCTGCTGGGACTCAGGCCTCCTCTTTAACAGAGGGAATGGGCCATAATCCACCACGCGAGTCAAGTGCGGATTGATGAATGTCACATTTCTTCGAATTTTTGGTTCTAGGACATACCGGTTTTCTCACGATGTTTTCCTTCATCGTTTTGAGAGCAGTGGTGATGAAATAAATTACTCAAAGTTATGCGTCTGGCTGGGTTTGAACCTGCGACTTATATACCTATAGTATAAATCTCGAGTATAGTGTTTTAACCATGTGCTATTTCATTCATAACTTGCAAAATAAAAATAAAAAATATTACAGTAATTATTGATCATTTCTCTCATTTATTTATTTTACAAAGATGTAAGAAAGTTGGCCAAGTACGAATCGGACTCGTACACGTAAGGTTCCGTACTAAAATATTATAATCGATCAAAAAACACTGATAAAATAACGTTTATTGTATGGAAACTCTCCTTAATTTTTAACTTTACTATAATTTTAATATTTGTTCTTGTAGCGGCACTAGAAATGCATATTCTGTGAAAATTTCAACTCCCTAACTTCTTGGGCACGCCACAATTATGGCGGTAAGTCCCCTCTTTGAGGCGTGGTTGGAAAGACCTCACGGCGTCCTCACATTCCGCATGACGCAGGTTCTCACCGGACACGGTAAGTTCGGGAGGTTCCTGCACCGGATTCGTGCGGAAACGACGCCCGGATGTCGCCACTGTGTGGACTGCCCGGAGGACACGGTAGAGCACACGGTGGAGGTGTGCCCCGCTTGGGCAGAGCAACGCCGTGTCCTCGTGGGGGCAATCGGCGGCGGCGATCTCTCGCGCCGGGCCTTGGTTCAGGCCATGGTCCGGAGCGAGGAGGAGTGGCAGGCGGTCGCCTCCTTCTGCGAAGCAGTAATGCTAGCAAAGGAGGCGGCCGATCGCGTGAGGCAACGCTCCATCCGCCGCCGGGATTCCGATCCCGATTTCCGGTCACCGTAGGCCCGGGCTTGCAGACGG
Source organism: Mythimna vitellina (assembly GCA_949316375.1). Lineage (NCBI taxonomy): Eukaryota > Metazoa > Arthropoda > Insecta > Lepidoptera > Noctuidae > Mythimna > Mythimna vitellina. The sequence continues at coordinate 4,363,558 of OX438703.1, read as the reverse complement.
CGAGCAATGGGTGGCTCGCCGTCCGACCGTCCGGTAACCGTCCGGACCGAGCCCAAGTCGTCGACGACGCGTACTGTTCCACGCGCGCCTCAAGGAGATGTCAGCAAATCGTAGGGGCCCAGCAGGGTCGAAGCCTACTGGGGCCACGGGTAGTGTGAAAGCGGAACCCGGGGCCCTGGGACGAAGGCAACGAAGGAACAGGAGTGGGTTTTTAGTCAGTAAGAGTCTGACACTATCTCCCGTTCCGCCCAAGAGCGGGGATGTCATAAGATGATTTTCCCACCCAATAAAAAAATTAAAAAAACTCCCTAACTTCTAAAATTTATGATATACAGTCCGCTGACAGATAGATGGACACACAAACTGACGGATCGGGTCATGGGATCCGGTTGGCCCCCTTCGGGTACAGAACCCTAAAAAAATAGCATTCAGATACTTTACTGTAAGAATAAATTATCTCCCACAGGCGCCTCGAGCCCAACGAATTTATTAAAGGTATTACATATCTGCCATTGCTAGGCTTAATTCCTCTGAACCACACAAGATATTACAAAGTTACAAACTAATCCGAATAATCGACTATTTTGCTCGAGATAACAAATCATTCCACCCACACTTACACGCTTATTTAACAAACACGCAATACATTACTATTTTCTCTTTCAATAATACAATTTCAAAGCTAATCTCAATGCCAAAACTACAAACTATGTAGAACCAACCTTATTAGGGCAAGGATTGCATGAACATTATAGCGATTACTTGACCAAATCAACATGAACCCTGAAACTCCGAACAATTTGTAGACCTCAATGTAATTGCTAGTTATGTTTGGAATTCTCAGGGGTCTTATAATATTGGTTATGTTACAGGAATAAAATATGGCCGATATAGGAGTGGATAGGCGACAACAATGGACGTTCGGAATTTAAAATTGCGCGCGTAAAATTTAGGGCTGCGTGTGCACGAGGCGGTCTCATTTTTTTTTTTAAGAGGATTTTAAATTGGTCAGGTTGTAGTCTTAGTGCACTTTGTAAAATAGGAAATGTGTGTAATGTCAGAAATCGGTCGTTTCTCAGAGTATAAATTAAAGTGTTGTCGGCCATATTGAACATTAGAAGTGCTGAGAAATACTAATCGTTTTCTTTAAGTAACAATTTTGGCTTGGATACCAAGTCCTTTAAGCCATCCTCGTGGGGGCGATCGGTGGCAGCGATCTCTCACGCCGGGCCTTGGTACAGGCCATGGTCCGGAGCGAAGAGGAGTGGCAGGCGGTTGCCTCCTTCTACGAAGCAGTAGTGCTAGCAAAGGAGTATGAGTAGTGAGTAGGAGCGGCGCGTATTGTTTCACGCGCGCCTCAAGGAGATGTTAGCAACCGTAGGGGCCCAGCAGAATCGAACACTATCTCCCGCCCCGCCCAAGAGCGGGGGATATCATAAGATGATTGTCCCGCCCGAAAAAAAAAATCCTTTATGCCATGTCGTCGCATGAATATATTTTTTTCACCATTAGAATATTGATATACACATAATTTGTTTGTAGTATTGGGCAGCCAATATATCAAGTTAACCTTATCGGCAAGCTTCGTTGAGGTAGTTGAAACAACAATAACATTCTCAGCTCCATTCTACTCCTTCCCTGATGCGCAATAGTCCAATAATTCTGGGTATTAATTTATTCAAATGTCATCTTTGTTGAAAATGGGTATTCTTGAATTCAGTGCTAGATACCACTTCTTTCGCGAGCAATTTGTTTTTTTACACTTAAATAAAAAACTGGGCATGTTCGAGTCGGACTCGCGCACTGAGGGTTCCGTAAAAACTTGAAATGTAAATTGCGGTTTACGATTTATGACGTTTTAAAAAAAAACTGCTTACTCAATCTCGTTCAAACCAATTTTTGGTGGATGTTTGCATAGTAATGTACATCATATATTTTTCTTAGTTTTATCATTCTCTTATTTTAGAAGTTGGGGGGGGGGACACATTTTACCACTTTGGAAGTGTTTCTCGCGCAAACTATTTAGTTTAGAAAAAAATGATATTACAAACCTCAATAACATTTTTGAAGACTTATTCATAGTTACCCCACACGCAAGTGTTTGAGTTTCAGTTCTAAGTATGGGGAACCCCCAAAATTTATTGTTTTTTTCTATTTTTGTGTAAAAATCTTAATGCGGTTCACAGAATACATCTACTTACCAAGTTTCCACAGTATAGTTCTTATAGTTTCGGAAAAAAGTGGCTGTGACACACGGTCGGACAGACAGACAGACATGAAGAATCCATAAGGGTTCCGTTTTTTGCCATTTGGCTACGGAATCCTAAAAATTACAAACTTCCTTTATAATTTTGAAATATGAGAAACAAATAAATGTGAAATAATCATATTTATTTGTTCATCATATTTCAAAAACAGACTCACAAACCAAAAACGATATACCAGCCAGTACTCACTGCTCACAATCCTTTCATTACTCAAATCCATAGACAACTACGGCAGCACTCTTAAAAGCAAAACGGATCACCTTTGTATTTCCAACTGAGCTTCGTTCCATCATCAGTCTTGCCAGCCAGTAATTACTGAAATGGATATTATTGGCTTCTACGCAACTTGCTATAAATCACTTGGAATCTGTGACGTTGCATCAATAGTACAGTGAAATGGTTCTAGTGTGTTCTGGATTTAAGTTGGTGGAAGTTTAAAGTATATTCCATAGCAAAAAAAAAGAGGAAATAATCAGTACCTACTTGGGAAACGTTTGCTTTGCCTAATGATTATTTTACTTTCTTTTTCGTAAGTAACCTAGAGTGAGTGAAAATGGATGAAATAATTTGTTATTTTAAATTTTGTATTAACTATTTGACAACTGTAAATCAGACTTAGAAGACAAAAATATCTACACAAGAAACATTATTTAACATAATTATGATATTTTAAACTTTAGTTATTCAAGTGACATTATTATCAACTTAATTTAGTATTTTTCTCTGTTATTTGTCACGGAGGAATTAATGAAATAAATTTGATTATTAATTACTTATAATTATTTTTAGCTGTGATATGAACAAAATATCTCCATATGCAATTCCGGTTACCGTAGGCACGGGCTTGCGGACGGCGAGCAATGAGTGGCTCGCAGTCCGACCGTCCGGTAACCGTCCGGATCGAGCCCAAATCATCGACGGCGCGTACTGCTCCACGCGCGCCTCGAGGAGATGTCAGCAAATGGTAGGGGCCCATCAGGGTCGAAGCCTACTTTGGCCACGGGTAGAGTGAAAGCGAATTCCGGGGCCCAGGGACGAAGGCAAAAAAGGAACAGGAGTGGGTTTTTAGTCAGTAAAAGTCTGACACTATCTCCCGCTCCACCCAAGAACGGGATTTGTCATAAGATGATATTCCCACCCAATAAAAAAAAAATGCAATTCTGCAAGATCGGTCATTCACGTTTAAGACACTTCAAACTCATTGTAATTTAAATAGAAGAATAGTATATGCTTGTAAAAAAGGACATTTCAAATCACCATCATTTTTGCCGCCACAAATCAATTCCTATCCAATCCAGTCAGTTTTAAATCTTCAATGGACCCTCAACAGAAACCATTATCCCTCATAGTTTTCGTTTTAAATATCTGCTAATACAATTCCTTTGCAAAATGATCGATAGTTGCCATTTCAAGTAGCTCCCCTTTTAAATTATTATTCTGCACTTTATCTTCTGCTAAAACATTTTCAACTTTGGCTCTTTCAAAATAAAGTTCATTTTCGCCGAGATGATCAGGAAGATTTCTTCACTTGGACACTGTGACAACTCTATGGATGATCTGTCAATACGGAGACTGTGGAATTTATCTTAGTTTGAAGTGTATGTCTGTGGCGAGGTGAAATTGCTTTGGTTATTATCGGAATTCTTTAAAAATGTATCGGAATGTTGGTAGTGCTTCAGTTCCTGTTGCAGCTTTGAGAAACTTTTATTGACAGAAAAAATCCAGTCAAGTTCGAGTTGGACTTGGTTTTTAATAATAAAACTAGAAATTTTAATAATCGAGCCTCGAGCACAGGCGCATGGTAGCCAGCCTATCGGTATTTTACAGGTTACATTTTGGAGAGTGTGCGCGGGAATTGCATGTCTTAATTCCGTCACCTCCTTTCTACCATCGGACAACCCGACATACGGCAAGTATCCACCCGTACATCGAAAGACTGGAACAATATGCCTGCTGCGGTCTTCCCGTCCAACTATAATTTAGGTGTCTTCAAGGCTAGAGTGAATAGGCTCTTAATAAACTAGTGCGCCTCAGAATCAATGATTGCATCCCTGCTTATCATCAGGTGGGATTGCAGTCAAGCACTGGTTTATATCAATAAAAAAAGCAATTACATTGTTTTTATTAACTCAACGGTGCAGCGTATCTGCTCCGGGTACGTCGAAATTGTAACTAAAAATTTATGGTTTTCGGAATTTTCAACTTATGCTACCTACATGGCAATGTTTTTGCCGAACATGATCTTCTTACCAAATGTCATGATGGATTGATCTCCCCTATAAATTTTGATCCCCTTGCAAGTGTCAAAATATGTGCCATAAAAGGAGCATGCACGGCCTTATCTTTAGATTGCGTTGAATTAGAACTTCAATAAAATATTTTCACTGCTACAATGATTACTCAGACTTGAGTATTGGGTATTAATTTCATTTAAGACATCATCTCCTCGCGTTATTGAGAAAAAGGGTCTTGTAGGGAAAGAGGGACGGACAACGAAGTGATCCTATAAGGCTTTCGTTCTTGCGGACTGAGGTAATGAACTCTAAAAACTTTCTCAAAAGATTTCCACTCAGTCAAGAGCTAGCGATATAATAAAAATACACACAAACAGACTCTCACAAACTTTCAGCTTGATAATATTAGAACATGGTGGAGCACACGATGGAGGTGTGCCCCGCTCGGGCAGAGCAACGCCGTGTCCTCGTGGGGGCGATCGGCGGCGGCGATCTCTCACGCCGGGCCTTGGTTCAGGCCATGGTCTGGAGCGAGGAGGAGTGGCAGGCGGACGCCTCCTTCTGCGAAGCAGTATTTCTAGCAAAGGAGCCGGCAGATCGCGTGAGGCAACGGTCGTTACGCTCCAACCACCGCTGGGATTCCGACTCCGATTTCCGGCCACCGTAGGCGCGGGCTTGCGGACGGCGAGCAATGGGTGGCTCGCCGTCCAATCGTCCGGTAACCGTCCGGATCGAGCCCAAGTCGTTGACGGCGCGTACTGTTCCACGCGCGCCTCAAGGAGATGTCAGCAAATCGTAGGGGCCCAGCAGGGTCGAAGCCTAATGGGTGAAAGCGAAACCCGGGGCCCTGGGATGAAAGCAAAGAAGGAACAGGAGTGGGTTTTTAGTCAGTAAAAGTCTGACACTATCTCCCACCCCGCCCAAGAGCGAGATTTGAAATATAAGATAAGATAAGATGATTTTCCAACCCAGTAAAAAAAAAATACTTACCCAGGGTCTAAAGTCTGTAAGAATGATCTATCATTGATTTCATCATTGTTGATTTTGACCAAGTTTGGTAATCTACTCATATAATAGCGTCATTATGACTTTCCAATGGTCAACCAATAACACTCCATTGAAAAAAATGGCATAGAATGGTAATCTCGTCATAACAACAAATGAATATTTGACGTATGCGGATAACTGCCAAAATTTTGACAGTTCCTTTGATCAGTGACCTACCATTAGAACGTCATTGTGCAGTCAAATTAAAAGCAATGGCTTTTAATTTGTTTCGAGACAACTCGATATTGTCATTCTACCACAAGATCATTGACCGATCCTGTAAGTGCTGTGCACACCTATAAGTGAAGAATTCGCTGTGATAATTGTATATTGTTAATATTATTCTTTTGTTAATGTTTTTGCGAACTATTCGTTGGAGTGCCATAAAAAATAAATAAATCAATAATCGACCATTCTGAGTCGAAAATGGGATCGTATTGAATGATCGTGTGACAAATTTATAAACATAGCAAACTTGGGCCCCAAGTTTTTTTTCTGAAAACCATTACAAAAAAATACTTTTCTACCAACCCTACACAAAAATGTTAGTACAAGTGCGAGTAGAATTGGTATCGTAGTCTAATGTTAGTGGTCCCTCGTTATGAGTCGCCGGCGCAAATCTAGGATTGCGTCTACGCATCTCACAGACGCCGACGCGAATTGCTGTGTACGACACTTAGTAATGGTTGTCTGTTTTATGTTATTGATATTTTTAGAGAATTTTCCTGTTTTGTTTTAGCTATGATGTTTAACATCAGTAATTTTACAAATAAATAGTAATTATACCTCTACGCACAAACCTGGTGGCTGGTCGTGGGCCTCATAAGAAAATTTAATGTCACCCAAAGGACAATGGAAAGGGTTATGTTCGGAGTTTCTATACGTGATCACATCAGAAATGAAGATATAAGCAGGAGAGCCAAGGTTACCAACATAGCTCAAAGCATCGCCAAACTTAAATGACAACGGGCACATTGCACGCAGAACAGATGGTCAATGGGGACGAAAGGTTCTGGAGTGGCGACCACGTATCGGAAGGCGCAGCGTCGGAAGGCCTCCCACAAGGTAGACCGATGACCTGGTGAGTGTCGCAGGAATTCGTTGGATGCGAGACGCACAGGACCGGTCGTTGTGGTGACGCTTGGGAGAGGTCTATGTCCGACAGTGGACATCTTTCGACTGAAAAGATGATGATGTACAAAACGTTTTAGGAACCCATTCATTGTGCGTACAGCTAAGCAGTGGAATTCCCTGCCGGAATCTGTGTTTCCTAATTGCTACAACCAGGGGATTTTAAAAGTCAAGAGTGAATAGGTTACTTTTTGGCAAGTGCGCTTCATTGTCGCTTTTCATCAGGTGAGATAGTGGTCAAGCCTATCAATAGTAAAAAAAAAATGATCTGTTGCCACAAAGCAGGATAGTTGTGTTCAGTGCTATTTCCATGTAGTACTATTGAAAATAACTAACTGCCTCGTTGGTCTCGTGGTCATAAGTGCGACTGCTGAGCATGGGGTCCTGCAGTCCTAGCCAAATTACGACCGTTTCGTGTCCGATCTCTTTCTAAAATCAGTAACGCCTGGCCTCGCCTTTTGCTGACTACGTGACTTAACTTTAAGATGATGTCATTCCCATACATTTGTTACGATTGTAGATCATCACTATCGACTTAACTAAGCCTGCTGGGATCAATCCGGGTCGGACAAAAAGTGCTTTTGGATTTTTCCATTAGGAATTACTCTGTAGCACTCCGGAGTTGGGGCCTCATCAGAATGCTCAAAATCACCCAAAGGGCAATGGAAAGGGCTCGGAGTTTCCTTGTGTGATCGAATCAGAAATGAAGATATACGCAGGAGAACCAAGGTTGCCGACATAGCACGCAGAATCACCTAACTTAAGTGGCAATAGGCAGGGCACATTGCTCGCAGAAGAGATGACCGATGGGCCGAAAGGTTTTGGAGTGGCAACCGCGTACCGGAAGACGCAGTGTTGGAAGGCCCCCTACAAGGTGGATCGGTGACCCAGTGAAGGTTGCGGGAATCGGATGGATGCGAGATGCACAGGACCGTTCATTGTGGTGGCACATTTGGGGGAGGCCTATCTCCAGCAGTGGACGTCTATCGGCTGAAATGATGATGTTGATGATGACCCCGGAGTTCGGAAGTTGTTGTTGTGACACCTCGTGCCACTGGAAGCATGTAAAGCCGTCGGTTTTGCACCTGATCTCTCTCTGGTCGTGTCGGATTGCCGTCCCATTGAACTATGGGAGTAAAGGAGCAGAGAGTGGACCTGTGTTTGCGCACACGCTTGTGCACTATTATATCTCCTGCGTACTTGGCGTAATTTCTGTTGAGATTGGCCACAGTGACCGAAATTCGGTCTGGAGGTTTATTGAAATATAAAATATCTACATGAGTATTACAACGCTGTCTTTGAAAAAAAAAGCAAGCAAATCCTTATATCGTGTTACAGTTGCCTTCGGGCGGTGGTAGCGTTTTCGCGTTAGAAAGAAATATTTTCTCATAAAAATCTCTGAGGCTCTTCTCTCGCAAAACGTTGGCAATATAGTTCCTGTTAATAACAAGTAACGATTAAAGTATTGACTGTGTTTTGTTTGACTAATGTTTCTATCGAAATAAATTAACAATATTCATACTAATATCATTAACTATATACTAAGACCAGATTAGGTGTTACTTTTCTTAAAATTCTCTGATTTTTAATGTTCCGTAACTGAAAAGGTTTTCCTTTTACGGAACGGAACACTTATAGGACTTGGGCTTGGACTTTAGTTGTCGATCTGTCTGTCTGTCAAGACCCCTAATCTCGGGAACGCGTAGAGGTATTGAGAAATTAAAACGATACACTCAAAGCTGCGGTCCCTTGAAGCTGTGAAAAAATCGAATTTCTGAGTTAACGAAAAAAAGTTACAGCTGTTTATGTCACATAAAACGAGTATTTCGACACTCTCAATGGAATCAAAATTCATAGGGTACTTCCCATTGACCTAGAATTCTGAAATTTGGTATGAAGCAAGGTCTTATAGTACAAGTATAGGAAAAAAACTGAAAAACTGTAAATTTGTACTAACTTCACAAAAAATAAAACGTTTTTTTGCGATTCGGAAATATCTTGGCATCTCAATTCGAGAATTGAACTGTTTTCATAGGTAAGTTTGCGGAGCCCTCAGTGCGCGAGTCCGACCCGCACTTGCCCAGTTTTTTCTACAATAATATCCATATTAATATACATTTAAACCTGCCTCATGAATCTGTTGGTGATGATGAAATGAAACCCTTCGACGTCTTTCTTATCTCCTTATCGCTTATTATTCTGACTCACTATGTATTTCTTGCTTCAATGTAATAATTAACTTGCAGAGGCGGACTAGTGATTGCAATATGATGTCATTATTGGGTTCGAACACAGACCAATAAATTTCCGTGCCGACACTAACTAACGATAATTACGTGTATATTCTTAACCCCCAATTTGCAATGAAGACAAGTTTTTGCTGTCATAAGTATGTCAAAATGGTCTGTGGTGTGCTGCGGTATAGTAGTGTGGGGGGGAGGGTGTGTGTGTGTGTGTGTGTGTGTCTGGTGTGGTGTGGTAAAGGCGGTAGATAGATATATTCAAAAAAGTCACTACGGCCCTAGAACGAAAACGGCTACTCAAGGAATACGGGTTCACCCGTGTTACTTGAGCTACTTAACATCGTACCCCAAAAAAATGATCTCTGTTCGTCAAGAAATTTCTCGAGGCTTGGTTTTTATGGAAAGTTTTTTTGTTAGGAAGTATTCAAATGCCATTTTCTGCTTTGGGTAGGGCGAGAAGATATGTCAAATTTTTACTGACTATTTTGTGTTCCTTCAGTTGCTTTTTGCGTTTCCTCTTTCTAATAACACCAAGTTCTGACGATGCAGTCTCTAGCAGCAAACTTTGTTATGTTTCGGTGATCTGTGGATTTGACTGCATCAGGTAGGTCCACTAGTCTCCCTGTCGCAATACCTACTTGTCATGACCTCGTCTGATTCCTTAGCTACATAGTCATTGATTACCTATGCTAAATAATTGTTTCTTCTTAAGTAATTTAGTATTTTTTTTTATTCTAGGGATATTTTATACTTTATCTCTTTCGAACATTTTTTTTATTTTGTTTACAACTATCACACAACGCCGTCTAGTCCCAAGCTAAGCAGAGCTTGTGTTATGGGTACTAGACAACTGATAAATATACTTATATATTTCTAAATACATACATATATAGATAAATTACACCCAGACACAGAACAAATGGTCGTGCTCATCATACAAACATTTGTCCTGGGTGGGAATCGAACCCTCGACCTCCGGCATAGCAGTCAGGGCCACTAACTACTAGACCCACAGGCCAGTCATAAGTCGTAAGTACACATAAATCTTGAAAAATAAACTCGAGCCCTGTTCCTATATAAAAATTTCGGAATATATCGTAAAGATGTAAGAGATTGTAGTGACATAATCCATTTAGACAATCGGCTCAACTAGTACATTCGAAATCAGCGTCTTCAATATTGGGCGTTGTAGGCACGAAGAAATCAGACGGGTTGCGCAATTTTGTACCGTACTTAGTGAAACATCTCCGTCAGTTCAGCCCTAATAAATATCGAATACCCATAACGTAGTTATAAGATTAGAAACTAACACAAAAACACAATGGATAGACGATGTTAAAGATTTTCATCATCCTCATTTCAGCCGAAGAACGTTCAATGTTCATAAGTGTCGCCACAACGAGCGGTCCTGTGCATCTCGCATGTATCGCATTCCCGTGACTCTCACCAAGTCATTGGTCCACCTTGTGGAAGGCCTTCCAACGCTGTATCTTCCGGTATGCGGTCGCCACTCTAGAACCTTTCCTTTAATTAAAGATTTATTTGAATAAAAATAAGGAACTATGTGAAATTGTATAATATTCATTCTCTTTTGATCTTTCTGATATAGAGAAGAATAAAATAGTAACCGCTTTGTATATTTTGCATGCACATACCTAAAGCAATCCCACTAATGGTATAAAGCCGTAAGTATGTGTTTATGTTGGTTACTACATCACACTCAGACGATAGAACGGATTCGGTTGAAATTTGGCATACGGATATACCATGTCCTGAAATGATCACAATTTTCTACTTTCAAACGAGCAATACTACTGGCAGAAGCCAAGTCAATCATATAACGGTTGCTTAGTTAATAATGTTAATTACTCCAAATTGAATAGAATTAACATTGTCGTAATTATTATTAAGGTTGTGTAGCAGTGGAGGACTTAAAGATGCCTATATTATTAATATTGATAAAATTGAATTTTATTAAATATAATTGAATGTTATTAAATATAATCAAAATCATTAAAATTGAAAAAAACACATAATAATAATGTAATACTCGTAGAACTTAAGATATTTGCACGCCATGAGAAATCGCAGACATGTCGTGAGCCACTTTTATTTAAGATCTTGCATGCATGTATCATTTTAATTCTGTATGCATACACATGTTTGAGCAAATAAAATTTCTTATTCTTATTGAGAATTAAACAACACATAATACAGAATTATTAATCTATCATAATATATTTAGAGGTGTAGAAACATTAGAAACTACACAAAATTTAGTTTAGTTTACCTGTAAATTCTAAAACATCAAGAATTGTTATTAGTGGTTCAAACAACAAAGTTACTTGTCATAATGAAAATATATTGTTTAGAAAATTTCTGAACTAAACTGTAGCGTGCAGCGAAGAATCTGGATCAGAAGTTAATTTCAAAAGTTTAATACTTTTAAAAGAAGTAAGCGTCAGGTTGATCAACTATGTTCCCTCGTAGTTTATCTAAAATTAACTATCTGACGTTAGTGCTTTTCTGACGCTGTGCTAGACAGCTCAGGTATTTTTAATTTTAGATTGAGATATTAAAGAAAGTATATTGTATAATATATTTATACGACGTTATTTTTTAGAGGTTTTGTTTTGGTCGATTGTGTTTTGAAAAACTAAAAGGTCCGGTTGATGAGATTACGGTACTTTTTTTTTAGCTAAGAAATCATCCATTGACATTTCCCGTCCTTGGGTAGGACGGGAGGGCGTGTCAGACTTATTCTGACAAAAAATCACTCTTGTTCTTTGCCTTCGTTCCAGGGCCTCGAGGCTCTCTTTCCCATCACCCATGGCTCCAGTAGGCTTTGACCCTGCTGGGCCCCTACGATTTTGCTAACATCTTGAGGTGCACGTGGAACACTAGGCGCCGTCGACAACTTGGGCTCGGTCCGGTCGGTTACCGGACGGTTGGACAGTGAGCTACGGTACTTACGGCCTATCTATTTATTAGAGTATGGTTACCGGACTTTGTCCTATGCGGAGCATTGGGTGTGGGCAGTGACAGCCAACCTTTGGTGTGTTTATTCCAGCCAGCCCACCCCTCTTCAAAATCCGATTAGGTCTTCCAGGATTTGTAAGGCGTCTGTAAGGGAATGCAGAGATTCTAGGGTTCGCATGTGTGTATCAGTGACACCTGTGCAGGCAAGGAGCACATGCTCAATTATCTCCTTGTATGCTTACTTGTGAAATTTATAATTTATGAGAAGGTGGTAATTTATTTCGTTTTCACACTAAAAGTATACCGTTGTGGGATCCAATGTCACACCTATTATAATACTATAAAAACAAATGAAAACATGTTTTTATTGTGATTATCATAGCATAAGCATAATAGCATAATCAGCCTTTTTTAATGTTCCCAGTGTTGGGATTCAGGCCTCCTCTCTAGGAGAGGGAACGGGCCATAATCAACCACGCGGGCCCAGTGCGGGTTGGTGGATGTCACATATCTTCGAATTATTTTGGTTCTAAGACATGCCGGTTTCCTCACGATGTTTTCCTTCACCGTTTTGAGAGCAGTGGTAATGAAATAAATCACACAAAGTAATGCGCCTGGCTGAGTTTGAACCCGCGACTTACAACTCGTAAGTCGGGGCCGTTACCACTCGGCCACCACTGCTCTGATTATCATAGATATTGGCTTAAGTTCCTTTTTTTAGATAGAAAATTATCAATTCGCTCTAGGCTGAAGCGTGAAGGTGCGTTAGACTTTTACTAACTAAAACCCGCCTGTTTCCTTTAGTTGCTTTTTTCGTTCCAGGACCACGGTAGCCCTTTTAGGAATTCCTCGTGGCCCTGGACGGGAATCGGCCCGGCAGGGCCTCTACGGTTTTGATGACTTTGAGGCGCATGTGAAACACAATGCGCCACCAGCGATTCAGGCTCGGTCCTTGCCTGATGTTGAGCTACCAATCGTTTGTCATTCGTAAGCCCATGCCAAAAGTTTGCGGGGATCGCCCTGCACCTTCCGCCACCCACGTAAGGATGTCCGGATGGATGCGACCATCTCTTTCACTAGCATTACTGCTTTGCAGAAGGAGGCGACCGTATCCTATTCCTTCTCGCTCTGGACCATGACCTGCATCAGAGCCTGGTGTATAGTTTCGTGTTTTTAACCTTTCACTAGACCTGAATCTGGAAAAAAAGAATCTATATGTAAACATAAAAGTACAAATTAAATATTTATACTTTAACTGTAAAAGTATGATTTTCCAATATTTCTTAAGCATATCATAAGTAGAGACAGAAGACCTACTTACTGTTTGTAAATAAAACTCACCGTATCTCTAAATTTAGTTAAGTTTTTTTATTAGTCATATTTAGTGTTAATTTATTATTTTGTATTTAAGCACTCTCTCGCCTCACCCTACTTCAGGCATATAAGCAACTGTGTTCTTTTTAATATTTAATATACATTATTGTAGCCTATATGTGCCCTATGTTATAAATAAATGATTTTATTATTATTTATTCACTTTATTCCTTCAATATACATATTAATTAAATTGTTAAATATTTTTTTTAACAAAATCATAGAAAAAAACATTTAAAAATATAAAAACAGTTGTCCGCCGGTGTTGAGTCAGGGTCCAAGCTACCGGTGGTTAAGGCTCCAGGGACAGGAACCTCCTGACAATGCGAGCCGTATCGAGGAGTACTGCCTTTTGAATCAGGCCCTTGATCCAACCGCGCAATGACAAAATTATTATTTATTACCATTACTTTAGATGAAAAATTTCAATTTATGTTCACACTCATCCGTGTGCAAATATAACTAAATCACAATATTAACCGTGTATTTCAGCCGCATAGCGTCTTTATTATGACACTGTCGGTAAATTACCGCAGCAACATAATATTACCACGTTGCGTGCTTCAGATAGCTCGAGGAATTACTCAATACGCTGAAGATACAGTATACGATGAGAATTGAGATAATCTATCATTGTTTCAAATCATATCACACTAATATTATAAAGATGAAAGATTGTGAATGTTATGTTTGTTAGTTTTTTACGCTAGGACGGCGGACTGATGAATTTCGGCATATGGGTTAATTTTTGTTTCGGGAGTATGTTCTCTTCATATGAGTAAAGCCGCTGGTAGCAATTAGTGATTAATTAACACCCTTCATCCTAGATTCAAAACATATTTCAAATTATTCTTAAAAAAGTACAGAAGATTGTCTTCATTTCGTTATAAAAAAAAAACAAATGTCTATTTTAGTGTAATAAAACTTGTGGAACAATATAATTATTTTACAGGATTCTGGTGCGAGCAGGTGATGAAACGGTAACCATATGGGTTATAACCGCGTATGATGACCGTAACACACGAGTTTGGTAAGCTGTTGTTACATTGTAGTACGCGTAGTTGTCAGTGACATGTTTTTTTGCATGCTTGATTCGTTCCTGCTTCAGCCATGCTATGGTGAACCATGTAGTTTTGTTTACCAATATCTCATTTGATATTAGGTCACGATGCGGTCGTCGTCACTTGCCTAGAAGTATCACACTTGACTTAAAGACCCCTAGGTTATAGCTACCAAGAAACAAATCTCGGCAGGGTATTTCACTCTTTAGCTGTACGCATGATGAATGTATTCCCAAAAAGCTTTTTGCGTATAGGTGGGATGTCCAGCATCTACCGGTGGTGCAGATTCCTTCATACTTGAGGTCAAAGTAGTCGTAGTCGGGTTTTAGTTTTTTACTTTATTTTTATTTAAACAATTTTGGTGTTAAATTTAACACATTACTTTTTGTCCGCTAGAGGGCGTCACTTTAAATTTGAGCAATATTTTGGAAATGTACAAGTGAAGCCCTTTCAAAAGATACCAAACACGGTGTATTTATCTCCATTTTTATTTTTTAACACATAACTTTTTGTCCGCTAGAGGGCGCCATATCGAGTTTTATTACACGTACACGTGATAGTTGTGGAATTTTATTATTATATTATTATCATTATTACGTCACGTAGCATGTGTTCAGCGGACAATTAAGACAGTTCTAACGATACCTCATACGTCGAGTTCCAATAAGTAGATTAGGAGCTATGAGGGAACAGATGAACATACATACATTCATACATACCCTGTCAAAATCATAACCCTTCTTTGGTTCTGCCGTAGTCAGATAAAAAAACCTGCAGCAGCCTTTCGATTAACACAAATAACTGTCGTATAAAAAGAACAATAGGACATTTGAACAAAATATTTCACACATTCTTTTCAAGCGGTGTCTTGCCATATGAGTTGTAAGCCAGAACCCATTTCTAATATTAAATCCAAAAGCTGCTCAGTCACGCCATCTCGCGTGATGGTGCCGCAACTATATGTGAATTTTATCCGAACTAATTTAGAAGTTCGTTTGGGATTTTGGCTGTATTTTGATTGATTTAACTTTTGTTCCCGTTTTTGTTTATTAGTTGTCAAAATTGGGGAGTTGAGACTCTACGGAAGTTTTATTAAAAAAGTTCGACGTACGTACCAATCACTAAGCTTACTTTTATTTATTTTGGGTTAAATACCACAATAAAAAAATAACTCTGCCTACTCTTTTCAAACTGTGTTGACATCCATTTCCAGTACTATATGTAGCTTTTTTTTACTTATCGCACTCTGTGATGGAGCGCGAGGGCGTGTCAGACTTTAACTGACTAATACCCAATCGTATGTTCCTTCTGGGCAGGGCACATTGCTCGCAGAACAGATGGCCGTTGGGGCCGAAAGGTTCTGGAGTAGCGACCGCGTACCGGATGACGCAGTGTTGGAAGGCCCCCTACAAGGTGGACTGATGACCTGGTGAAGGTTGCGGGAATCCGATGGATGCGGGACGCACAGGACCGTTCTTTGTGGCGACATTTGGGGGAGGCCTATGTCCAGCAGTGGACGTCTATCGGCTGAAATGATGATGATGATGATGATGATGTTCCTTCTTTGCCTTGCGTTCCCGGACCCCGGGTTTTCCTTTCAGAAGCGAACCCAGCAGGCTTCAGCCCTGCTAGGCCTCAATTTAAGTTTTCTAATCTAACCTAACCTCAATGAAAAAAGTCAGTAATTCTTCTACACAAAGCCTTAAATTCCACTTCTAAGTATCTCACACCAAAACACACACCATATACTACATACTCTGAATAAATATTTCAACTGGAAGTGTCTCAGTGTTGACTCGGGGCTAAAATGTTAGCGATCAGCCGATTGCTGTTTTAAGATCTTATGTAAATAACTTCGTTCGGAGGCACAAGTTTGTCGTGCTACCGTCGATCTTGGCATTCGAGGGGATTCAAGAAATGGGGGAGGTGGTATTGAGCTTCATATATGAATTCCTGGAAATTTTAATTTGTTTCGGTGTGTTTATTTGCGAAGAGGGGTTTGTTGAGGTGTAAAGGTGACAACGAATAATGTTATGGATGAGGCTTTGATGAGATTATTTTTGTTCTATAACTGTTTCGTAAAAACAACAGCTTGGAAAAACAATTAATTTAAGTATTTTATTAAAAACCCGATTTTAGACTAGTTTCGCAGAGACTAAATCGGTTTTCCCTACACTTGCGGAACCCTGCTCTGTAGGGCTCCTATTTCTGGATGGTTATAATAAAAAAAAACTGACCAAGTACGAGTCGGACTCGCGTTCTGAGGGTTCCATACAAACTTATCTATGTAAATAATTCAATCAGTCAATCAGTCTTAAAAGATTTTTACGAATCGCAAAAAAAATGTGAATTAACAACTGTGCTATAAGAGCTTTTTCATGCCAAATTTCAGAATTCTGGGTCAACGAGAAGGACCCCAAAGAGTTTTGATTTCCTTGAGAGTATCGAAATGTACGTTTTTAGCCACATAAACCGAACTATCTTTTTTTCTTGTATGTAAGTTAACAAGAAAAAAAAGATATTTCGGTTTACAGTATGATTTTTTTACAGCTTCAAGAATCTGCAGACTTGAGTGTATAGTTTAAATTTCAACTGGATACCTTCACGCGTTCCCGAGATAAAAGGTCTTGACAGACAGACAGACGGATGGACAACAAAGTGATCCTATAAGGGTACTGTTTTTTCTTTTTGATGTAAGAAACCCTAAAAATGGTCTAAAATTTGGCTTGCTTCGCTCGTTCTTGGACTAATATCGCGGGTTTGGCTTAGGCGAATCTAGTTGATCCTAAAGTCAGATTGGCCGGTAACACATCTAACTCTCTGACAAAGACCAGACCTGAGTTGACGACGCGTTGTGTTCCACGAGCGCCTCAAAAAGATGTCAGCAAGTTTGTTCGGCTGCGCAACCCTGTTAGGGTTGCTGTCTGATAGGGCTGGGGGATTTTAAGAACGGGTTACTATGAGATCTGGAAGGAACACACTGGTGGGTTTTGGTCAGTAAAAGGCTGATATACCTCTTGCTCCATCCAGAGGGGGAGAAGTTGTTTGTTGATTTCCCACCTAAAAAAAGGACAATGTTGAGAAATCGGTTACTTCTTAAATCTTCAAAAAATACTTTTCTCTAACATACCATATCCAAATCCCACATTCTCTAGAAACCTCTTGAAAAATCGATGCCACCAGTGCCGGCGCCTTTTCCGTGTTTATCTTAGAATATTTTTGCAGATTTATAGAGTAATCTTCGGTCTCTATTGCTCACTCTTCGGTTTTGCGATAAGTGAGATGTTAGGGCCAGGGAACGCCATAGTCTGGTCGATATTATGGCGCCGTATATAGTGTAGAGGTATTTTAAACAAGGCTTATGAGAATAAATGGTTTTATGGCTTATATTATTTTATTTACTTGAATTTACGTTTGAGAACACATTCATTGTGCGTACAGCTAAGGAGTGGAATTCCTTGCCGGAATCTGTGTTTCCTGATGGCTACAACCCGGGAATCATAAAGCCAAGAGTAAATAGGTTACTTCTAGGTAAGCGCGTTCCATCGTCGACCGCATCATCGCTTTCCATCAGGTGAGATAGCGGTCAAGCGCGAACCTATCAAGAATAAAAAAAAAACTTAGAAAATTGATGTATTTTTTTGATCAGAAGCTATTTGCTAGCTTTTATTACAATTTAATATTACAAAGACTGTTTTGTTCGTAAGGTTTTTGATTCAACAACCAATGTTAAAAAAATCACCGAAATACGTCTTTAAGTCAGTTCTTACTTTGACTAACGGTTGACTTCTAGTTAATCATTTGGTCAAGCCAATATTTTCTACAATTATTTGAATGAGAGAAAAACATAAATAGACATAAGCGTAATTTAACGAATTTATTCTTGCTAATTTGAACAATTGGTTGTGATAACCACGGATAAAAAAAAAAAATGTAAGTTAACAGTGATAAAGTTGCTATCAGTATTAACACTGTAAACTTACATTTTTTTTTTTTTTGTAGTTCTATACCTAAGATTTTGGAAATTGGTTATTGACATATTAATTAAAATCCTTTCCGCGAACTGGTTTGATGCATTCAAAGGACATGGTCTACAGCAATTTTTAATTGATTCCACTAATTTATTTTCCCATTTAGAACAATTGTCGGGGTCAGGTTTTATCCCAACTGATTGCGGGATACTAATATTTTATATAAAGTAATTGCTAATCACACACCTTTTTTTTGGAGGTAAAATATCATCAAAAGACTTTCACCGGCTTTAGGGCGAGAAGGCGTGTCTTTTACTGACTAAAACCTACCTGTTTCTTTCACTTGCCCTATAGTTTCTAGGTCACGGCAACTCTTTCAAAAATTCCCGCGGTTCATTTACTACACCGTAAATACTGGACAATAGTCTAGCACAGTCAGGTATGTTTAATCCCATCATAGTACTCAGAGAACATCTAGCATATTATACTATCTGCTAAAAACAGAGACACATGAAAACGCTCAGAAGAATGGGGTTCTTGATATAAACGCAAACTTTCACAAAGTATTTTATTTTACTCTTACTGCACAAAATGTACCCGACGTTGCAACGTTCGGAAATGAATCGATTTATGAGTCGATTTAAAAATCGACTCATGAATATCGATCGATCGATTATGAATATTTTGGGTTTTTAAGGATATTACTATTTTAAAGATAAGTGTTTAAAGTGAATAATATTATTAACTAGCTGTTGCCCGCGACTTCGTCTGCGTTAAGTTCGTAAAACTGTACAATCACTCTGTGCTTGCAATTCATTCCGAAAGCATCGCAATAATTTATTGTACTTTAACATAAAACGGTTAAAGGTAAAAATATCCGAATTGAGAACCTCCTCCTTTTTTAGAAGTCGGTTAAAAACGCAAATTACCTTCAGGAAACATGTTATGTACTCGTCCAGATCCAGATGTATGACCGTCACTGAATAGAAAGAGCATGTATGGGTCGTAGCAGTTGTCATTTCTGCCTACCCCAAGGGAAAAGGCATATGTATGCATGGACATATGTATGTTTCTGGTTTATGTTCTAGTAAAACAACATTGTATGATTTTAACCCCTCGCCACAGTGAGCACGCCACAATCAAATCGCAGCGGTAATGCCTGTCTTTGAGAAGTGTCTACAAAGGCGTCACGGCATCCTCTTTTTGTGCAGGACTCACCGGTTGTGGGTGTTTCGGAAGGTATCTGTGTCGAATTCAGCGGGAAGAAACACTCGGGTCTCACCATTGTGCGAATCGCCCGGAGAATACGATGGAACCTACGGTGGAAGTCAGTCCCGCTTGGTCGAAGAGCCGGCGCTGCCTTGTCCTTATGGGGGCGATTGGTGGAGAAAATGACAACCAGTAGCCTCCTTCAGTGAAGCACTACGATCAAAGAAGGTGGCTGAAACGATGAGGGATAGGACATCCTGACTCCTCAGCGGTCGCTGCAAGGGACGCTCCGGGTGTTGAAAGCCGCAAGGCAATTCCCAGCCATTGCAAACACGGGATTGCGGTGGTGCTGTCCGGCCGTCTGGTCAAAGCAGTCCTGAATCGACGGCGCGTAGTATTCTACGCGCGACTCAAAGAGATTTCAGCAAATGGATAGGGCCCTCTAGGGCCGATGTCTGCTAGGGCTGCAAGATTGATCGAAAGAGTTATCTCCCATAACAATTCTCGCCTCAATAACTTTTCACTGAAGAGTTTAAGCAGTTAGACAGCTTTGATAGAGGTAAACGAAGGAGCATAATCGGGACACCGACCTTCAGCTGGATAACGTGCACTGATAGTGAAAAGCCTTAAGTGAATCGCAAAACTACCATCATCATCCGGCAGGCATTAAGTCCGCCGCTGTACATTTGTGCATAAAGGATTAAATAAATAAATCATCAACTATCTTCTTCCACAACAGTACTTATGAAGAATTTGCGAGAGCATGCTTGCATTGATTATTGCAGTTTAATCATTTTAAGCGTTTGAATTACTTGTTCATTTACCTAGGATATTTTGGTGTGTATTTAATTGATATCCCCGTATATAAGACAAATGATTTTTCCATAGTGGGAACTACCTAAGAGTCTCCAACTTATGAATGAACTACGGCGAAAACTTGTGCGCGTGTATCCCCGTTCAATCGAACTCGCATATTGATGGCCAAACCGAGAAATTACTGACACCGATTGCTTCTATGAGGACCCGGCAGTTCACTCAAGATGGATAGACCTCCACCGCATGCTACACCGAGTCCTCCAGGCGATTCACAAAATGGTAATATCAGGGACTTTCAACCGAACCCAGAACAGAAACCGTTCGAAACACCCACAACAGTCCTGAGCTTATCCATAAAACAATGAAATAACGGTTAACAAATGTAGCAGCCGATAAGTGTTATCCCTGAGACTGGCCTCCCTTAGAGGGTTGTTCCAGTGTTGGTCACCACTCATTGCAAAGAGGTAACGTCCAGATATCGACGTAAGGTTGCAAGGAATCTGAGATACATTATACGTTGTCGAACTGTGATCAGAAAAACACATTCGATCCCGTTTTATATGAAGCAGTGACTGTAAATAATAAAACACACCATTATTAATCCGCAAGGTGCCATCATGCCGGAGGACACAGTGGAGTTGTGCCCTGCAAGGGCGGGGCACCGCCGTGTCCTCGTGGAGGTAATCGGCGTCAGTGACCTCTCGCGCCGGCCTCTGATCCAGAGCGAGGAGTAATGGCAGGCGTTCGCCTCACGCCGAGCCGAGATTCCGACCCCGACTACCAATCACGGTAGACGCGGGCTTCCGGACGTCGAGCAATGGGTAGCTAGCCGTCCTGTAGTTGACCGGATCGAGCCCAATCCTCAACAGCGCGTAGTGATAGACACAGGTGTAGTTTTAGTCAGTAAAAGATTGACACGTCCTCCCGCTCCAACCAGAGCGGGAGAAGTCATTGGATGATTTCCACCCTTAAAAAAAGAAAAAAGGTGCCATCATCATCATTATTATTTCAGCCGAAAGACGTCCACTGCTGGATATAAACCTCCCCAAGTGTCGCTATAATGACCAGTCCTGTGAGTTTCTCATCCATCGGATTCCCGCGACCCTCACCAGGTCATCGGTCCACCTGAGGACCATCCAACGCAAGGTACCCTGTAACCCCTTCCGAAAATGTGGCCGTGTTATTTTAAAGCGAATAATTAAATACATATAGGTATTTACTTTTATCGTCTTTGGATGGTATCCCTTGAATAATCACGGTCAATTAGCTTGCTACAATAATGGAAAAAAAATAATAAAAATAAGCAGTAGGATTGTTAAAAATGCCTCCGTCTTACACCAGTTTAACCATAACTGTAAACGTGGGCGATGGCCATTCTTCTGCCACTCAGAAAATTACTTAAAATACGCAATGCCATCTATAATTAATTAATATTAATTAAATTTAATATGAAGTTCAACCGTCATTGTCATCATTATTTCTACTTTGAGTCTTTAGATGGCGTTGCAAGTATCTGAATTGCTTATGGTGTCATATTTTACTTCTCGAAAACTTTGATTTCATACCGTTTGTTTTTCATATGCGTTGTTTCATTGCGATGAAACAAAGCCTAAGTAAGATAATTATCAAGTTCCACACAATTTAAATGTATAAAAGTTATCTACATCGATTTCTAAAATTAATAATACGAAAAATTTCTACAGATATATTATACACGTATATTTATAAAAAAAAAAATTGTAAGCATGCAAAAATATATAAAAAAATCTTATTCACGATGACAAAATAGAACAAAAATTTCTCCTAAGAGAGCCATATGGGATTTGAACCACCTTCACATTACATGAAAGTCTAGTTACGAAACCACTGTGCTGCGGTCTTCGATGAATAAACTATAAAATAGACGTTCTTATATAAACGTCATAATTGACTGGTTGGCTCCCTAACGATGATAGCGTGATGATTTTCGTTTTAGAAGTTAAATTTGCAGCTAAATGGAATAATGTAACATTATAGTACGTGATTTTACTCGTCGCTTTGATTTTATTATGTGTTTTGATTAGTTTTTACAAAATATTTAGAAGATATCGAATAGAAATGTCAATTTTATTTTGAAAAAATGGTAAAAGTTATTTTAATACAAAAAAATAAGACAAAATAATGTCAAAATTTTTAACTGTAGCTTGGAATTGAACTCGCGGCAAATGTCGTTCAATACCTACATTTTGGATTATTGCTCACCCCCCATAGCAAATAGCGTGATAGTTTATAGCCTATCAGTTGCCCTGACCTATAAGGATTATGTATGCAAAATTTGAACAGGATCGGTTCAGTAGTTTTTGCGCCAATTAATACCATCACAAAAGAATTTTACTGTTTTATTATATGTATAGATTAGTAACGAGTATAAATATGGTAAGCGATAAAATTAATGACTGTTACACACATGGCAGATATTGTCTCATTTGAATTTAATTACTCTCCAGTCTTTATTTAATAGGCACAGCACCAAGATTTTATTCGGCTTCTTAACTCGTGTGGGTAGGTTATAAATGAACCAGTTTGTGCAGTTAAGCGAATGTAATTTTGTGTCTAATGGTGCGAGGTAATTTTTAGGGTTTATACACTGACTTCTTTGTTATGAGTTACGATTGTATTCTGGTCATGGTTTCCATAAATGTGTGTTGATTTAGATGCCTGTGGCTTCGCAAACGTGAAAGTAGAAAATTGACCCAATGGTACATACTAAAGGGATTAAAAGTACCTTACGTGGTATGCCATGCCTCAATCTACCTGTGTTCCAAATTTCATGAAAATCCGTTCAGCTATTCGAGCGTTAAGAAGTGACTAGCATACACACAATTATAAACTTTTGCCTTTATAATATATATTAGTATGACTAGCGGGTACCAGGCTTGTCCTATTATAGTAAAAAAGAAATAGGTACATTTTGTTTCTTTGTTAAAAAAAATATATCTTTTAAAGCATTGCACCCGTTCTGTATGGAACAAAAGGGAGTATCAGACTTTTACTGACTTAAACCCACCTGTGTTTCTTTAGTTGCTCTCTGTGTTCCAGGTCCCAGGTAACTATTTACAAAAATCTTAACAAACATAAGCCTACAAGGGCACTTATAAAACTTCAGATGCTATTGCTAGTTCACCATTATGTTGCACCTACTATGTTATATTTCTGCACCACCCTAAGGTCGACTGGTAGAAAATGCCTAAGGCATTAATTCCGCCTTTGTACAGTGTTTCTTACTAGTGCATAAAGTTTTAATACATAAATAAATAAATATTGCATGGTCCCACAAAATGTTGATTAGTATTTCAATAGATAACCTACAACAGCATTAATTATCACCAATGACCCGTGAGCAACCTTTCACCATTTTAACACCAAAAAAATCGAGACATCAGCCATTCATCGAAATGCCTTTCAGACGCTTAAATCGTGCCATTGAATGCCAAAATACTTTCGTACCATTGGCGATAGTAGCATTATGAAAGGCTCCGGCAAATATTCTGGCAACATTAGCATATGAATGATACAGGCTAAAAAAGTACGCCCCCCTTCCCCAGGTGGCCCGGGCCGGAAATAGGTTCGGACGCAGCCACCGTAAGCTTCCCCTAGAGATAGGGTGTAGTGGACCGCGTTTTGTGAATGGTGTGGATTTTTTCATGAGTATTTTGGTGTAAGTTTTAAGGAAGTATTTGAAGTGAATGTCTTTTTGATTTTGACGGAATAAAATCTATACATATAATAAAACAGTAAAATTCTTTTGTGATGGTATTAATTGGCGCAAAAACTACTGAACCGATCCTGTTCAAATTTTGCATACATAATCCTTATAGGTCAGGGCAACTGATAGGCTATAAACTATCACGCTATTTGCTATGGGGGGTGAGCAATAATCCAAAATGTAGGTATTGAACGACATTTGCCGCGAGTTCAATTCCAAGCTACAGTTAAAAATTTTGACATTATTTTGTCTTATTTTTTTGTATTAAAATAACTTTTACCATTTTTTCAAAATAAAATTGACATTTCTATTCGATATCTTCTAAATATTTTGTAAAAACTAATCAAAACACATAATAAAATCAAAGCGACGAGTAAAATCACGTACTATAATGTTACATTATTCCATTTAGCTGCAAATTTAACTTCTAAAACGAAAATCATCACGCTATCATCGTTAGGGAGCCAACCAGTCAATTATGACGTTTATATAAGAACGTCTATTTTATAGTTTATTCATCGAAGACCGCAGCACAGTGGTTTCGTAACTAGACTTTCATGTAATGTGAAGGTGGTTCAAATCCCATATGGCTCTCTTAGGAGAAATTTTTGTTCTATTTTGTCATCGTGAATAAGATTTTTTTATATATTTTTGCATGCTTACAATTTTTTTTTTTATAAATATACGTGTATAATATATCTGTAGAAATTTTTCGTATTATTAATTTTAGAAATCGATGTAGATAACTTTTATACATTTAAATTGTGTGGAACTTGATAATTATCTTACTTAGGCTTTGTTTCATCGCAATGAAACAACGCATATGAAAAACAAACGGTATGAAATCAAAGTTTTCGAGAAGTAAAATATGACACCATAAGCAATTCAGATACTTGCAACGCCATCTAAAGACTCAAAGTAGAAATAATGATGACAATGACGGTTGAACTTCATATTAAATTTAATTAATATTAATTAATTATAGATGGCATTGCGTATTTTAAGTAATTTTCTGAGTGGCAGAAGAATGGCCATCGCCCACGTTTACAGTTATGGTTAAACTGGTGTAAGACGGAGGCATTTTTAACAATCCTACTGCTTATTTTTATTATTTTTTTTCCATTATTGTAGCAAGCTAATTGACCGTGATTATTCAAGGGATACCATCCAAAGACGATAAAAGTAAATACCTATATGTATTTAATTATTCGCTTTAAAATAACACGGCCACATTTTCGGAAGGGGTTACAGGGTACCTTGCGTTGGATGGTCCTCAGGTGGACCGATGACCTGGTGAGGGTCGCGGGAATCCGATGGATGAGAAACTCACAGGACTGGTCATTATAGCGACACTTGGGGAGGTTTATATCCAGCAGTGGACGTCTTTCGGCTGAAATAATAATGATGATGATGGCACCTTTTTTCTTTTTTTAAGGGTGGAAATCATCCAATGACTTCTCCCGCTCTGGTTGGAGCGGGAGGACGTGTCAATCTTTTACTGACTAAAACTACACCTGTGTCTATCACTACGCGCTGTTGAGGATTGGGCTCGATCCGGTCAACTACAGGACGGCTAGCTACCCATTGCTCGACGTCCGGAAGCCCGCGTCTACCGTGATTGGTAGTCGGGGTCGGAATCTCGGCTCGGCGTGAGGCGAACGCCTGCCATTACTCCTCGCTCTGGATCAGAGGCCGGCGCGAGAGGTCACTGACGCCGATTACCTCCACGAGGACACGGCGGTGCCCCGCCCTTGCAGGGCACAACTCCACTGTGTCCTCCGGCATGATGGCACCTTGCGGATTAATAATGGTGTGTTTTATTATTTACAGTCACTGCTTCATATAAAACGGGATCGAATGTGTTTTTCTGATCACAGTTCGACAACGTATAATGTATCTCAGATTCCTTGCAACCTTACGTCGATATCTGGACGTTACCTCTTTGCAATGAGTGGTGACCAACACTGGAACAACCCTCTAAGGGAGGCCAGTCTCAGGGATAACACTTATCGGCTGCTACATTTGTTAACCGTTATTTCATTGTTTTATGGATAAGCTCAGGACTGTTGTGGGTGTTTCGAACGGTTTCTGTTCTGGGTTCGGTTGAAAGTCCCTGATATTACCATTTTGTGAATCGCCTGGAGGACTCGGTGTAGCATGCGGTGGAGGTCTATCCATCTTGAGTGAACTGCCGGGTCCTCATAGAAGCAATCGGTGTCAGTAATTTCTCGGTTTGGCCATCAATATGCGAGTTCGATTGAACGGGGATACACGCGCACAAGTTTTCGCCGTAGTTCATTCATAAGTTGGAGACTCTTAGGTAGTTCCCACTATGGAAAAATCATTTGTCTTATATACGGGGATATCAATTAAATACACACCAAAATATCCTAGGTAAATGAACAAGTAATTCAAACGCTTAAAATGATTAAACTGCAATAATCAATGCAAGCATGCTCTCGCAAATTCTTCATAAGTACTGTTGTGGAAGAAGATAGTTGATGATTTATTTATTTAATCCTTTATGCACAAATGTACAGCGGCGGACTTAATGCCTGCCGGATGATGATGGTAGTTTTGCGATTCACTTAAGGCTTTTCACTATCAGTGCACGTTATCCAGCTGAAGGTCGGTGTCCCGATTATGCTCCTTCGTTTACCTCTATCAAAGCTGTCTAACTGCTTAAACTCTTCAGTGAAAAGTTATTGAGGCGAGAATTGTTATGGGAGATAACTCTTTCGATCAATCTTGCAGCCCTAGCAGACATCGGCCCTAGAGGGCCCTATCCATTTGCTGAAATCTCTTTGAGTCGCGCGTAGAATACTACGCGCCGTCGATTCAGGACTGCTTTGACCAGACGGCCGGACAGCACCACCGCAATCCCGTGTTTGCAATGGCTGGGAATTGCCTTGCGGCTTTCAACACCCGGAGCGTCCCTTGCAGCGACCGCTGAGGAGTCAGGATGTCCTATCCCTCATCGTTTCAGCCACCTTCTTTGATCGTAGTGCTTCACTGAAGGAGGCTACTGGTTGTCATTTTCTCCACCAATCGCCCCCATAAGGACAAGGCAGCGCCGGCTCTTCGACCAAGCGGGACTGACTTCCACCGTAGGTTCCATCGTATTCTCCGGGCGATTCGCACAATGGTGAGACCCGAGTGTTTCTTCCCGCTGAATTCGACACAGATACCTTCCGAAACACCCACAACCGGTGAGTCCTGCACAAAAAGAGGATGCCGTGACGCCTTTGTAGACACTTCTCAAAGACAGGCATTACCGCTGCGATTTGATTGTGGCGTGCTCACTGTGGCGAGGGGTTAAAATCATACAATGTTGTTTTACTAGAACATAAACCAGAAACATACATATGTCCATGCATACATATGCCTTTTCCCTTGGGGTAGGCAGAAATGACAACTGCTACGACCCATACATGCTCTTTCTATTCAGTGACGGTCATACATCTGGATCTGGACGAGTACATAACATGTTTCCTGAAGGTAATTTGCGTTTTTAACCGACTTCTAAAAAAGGAGGAGGTTCTCAATTCGGATATTTTTACCTTTAACCGTTTTATGTTAAAGTACAATAAATTATTGCGATGCTTTCGGAATGAATTGCAAGCACAGAGTGATTGTACAGTTTTACGAACTTAACGCAGACGAAGTCGCGGGCAACAGCTAGTTTTAAATAGTTTGGAAAACTAATAATAATTATAAAATAAAATTCTAAAGCATCGATGTTGAGTTTCTAGCCTATCAGATTTTTACTAGCTGCATTTCGATGAGTGTGCGTCGGAATCGCATATGCATAACTGTATTTCGCCAATTCCATTCTATCATCGGACTACCGATACGACACGATGATGCATCACTCAGACACGGTGGAGCACACGGTAAAGGAGTGCCTGGGTAGAGCACCGCCGTGTCCTCGTGGGGTGCTTGGCGGCAGCGATCTCTCGCGCCGGGCCTTGGTACAGGCCATGGTCCGGAGCGAGTGGCAGGCGGTTGCTTCCTTCTGCGAAGCGGTAATGCACGCGCGAGGCAATAGCCCTCGCGCCGATCCCGATTTCCGGCCACCGTAGGCGCGGGTTTGCGACAGCGAGCTATGGGTAGCTCGCCGTCCGTCCGTCTGGTGCCCGTCCGGACCGAGCCCGAGCCGTCAACGGTGCGTAGTATTCCACGCACGTCTCGAGCAAGCGTCGAAGCCTACTGGGGCCATGTTTGATGCGAGAGATCCCCAGGGCCCTGGAACAATGGCAAAGAAGGAACAGGAGTAGGTTTTTAGTCAGTAAAAGTCTGACACGCCCTCGCGCTCCGCCTAAGAGAGTGGGATGTCATTAGATGATTTTCCGACACAAAAAAGAAAAAGATACATGGTGGACATTCACCCACACGTACAAAACGCTTTGGGAAAACATTAATTGTGCGTACAACTAAGGAGTGCAATTCACTATTGGAGTCTATGTTTTCTGATTGCTACAACCTGGGGGTCTTTAAGTCCAGAGTGAATAGGTTACTTCTATGGAAGCGCGCTCCATAGTCGACCAAATAGTCACTTTCAATCCATTGAGTGAGATAGTCGTCAAGCGCGGGTCTACCAATAATAATAAAAATAACAAAAAAGGTAGGTTATTGCGAATCAGACTCGCGCACTGAGGGTTCCCTACAACCACAATTGCTGAATGGAGTCTCAAAGATTTTTCCTAATTTCAAAAAAGCTTTGTTTTGTGACGTAGGTAACAACAAATTTACTGTTTTTAGTTTATTCCTATACCTGTGCTATAAGATCTTGCTTTATGCCAAACTACAAGATTTTGGGTCAACGGGAAGTACCCTATGAATTTTGATTCCGACATAAACCGCCGTATCTTTTTTATTCATTAACTTAGAAGTTTGATTTTTTCACAACTTCAAGGAACCGTAGATTTGAGTATAATTATGGTTTTAATTTCAACTCGAGACCTTTAGTTCAAATGATATCTTATTTCTTTTCTATTTTATTTTCTTTTTTTTCTAATTTTTAGACCTTTACCCAAAGGTAGGCAGCCGTCATTCATGAAGCAGAGGTCAATTATCAACGGTCTCGAGAAACGCTCACCAAATTTAAAAACCGAGACGACTCATGTTATGGGCCCGACAGTTTATAATCAGCTGCCTGTAGCTATTTCTGGTGCCCCAACTAAAAAAATTCTTGCTCGATAAGCCATTTTTTCAAAGCTCGTTTGAAAAAATGGCTTATCGAGCAAGATTTTTATACTTTTGACGAATTTATGATTTAATTTAATTTAACTTTGACGCGCGAATATTAATTTGGACTGAAAATTGTGATGACTTTTAGTAAGATTGTTTTTATTTTAATTTGTGATTTGTCGTCGATTTATTTGTTTTTCTTGTATTTTCTTTTATTTTTTTGACGTTTTAAATAATTTTACATTGTTATGTAATCATTTGTTGACTAAGTATAATTTAACATTCTGTATATGACTTGTAATATTCCCTTACCAATAAATTACTATGACTATGATTATTACTATGACTATACTATGACTATTACTATACTATGACTATGATTATGACTATTCTAAAACGTGGTCTTCCCCTGTACCAAATTTCATACAAATGTAAAGAAATATTAAACATACTAGTACATACACACATATGTAAAAACTATCGCATTTATAAAATTAGTATGAAAATAATTAATTTAAACCCTAAATAAGGTTTTATTGGAAAAACTCTTTAGATAAGTTTTACAGTAAGTAAATTATTTATTTACTGGCATCACTCTCGTAATTTAAATAAATAGACTTCTAAAATATAAAATAAAGAAAGAAAATATTAAATTAACTCCTCCTATGGTTCGTTACCACCTATTGAAAATATTTTCTGCACTTATATTTTCCAACTAATGATTTTACGCAGCACTTTACATTGTGCGGTGCAGCAGTTTGGTGTAATTCATAAACTGATAGGTCTTAGCATAATCAGCATTTTAATGTTCCCACTGCTGGGACTCAGGCCTCTTCTCCAATAGAAGGGATGAGCCGTAATCCACCAAGCGGGCTCAGTGCGGGTTGGTGGATTTCACAAGTTTTCGATTTTTTGGTTCCAGGACATGCCGGCTTCCTTTCGATGTTTTCCTTCACTTCACCGTTTTGAGAGCAATGGTGATGAAATAAATTACACAAAGTAATGCGCCTGGTTGGGTTTAAACTCGCGACCTACAACTCGTAAGTCTAAGCCGTTACCGCTCGGCCACCACTGCTCCAATATATAGGTCTTATAATAATAAAAATAAAGCCTCTATTTACTTACTAGTGTAATCAGCCTTTTAATGTTCCCACTGCTGGGACTCAGGCCTCTTCTCCAACACAGGGGATGAGCCGTAATCCACCACACGGGCCCAGTGCGGGTTTGTAGATGTCACAAGCTTTCGAATTTTTGGTAATAGGACATGCCGGTTTCCTCACGATGTTTTCCTTCACCATTTTGAGAGCAGCGGTGATGAAATAAATTACACAAAGTAATGCGCCTGGTTGGGTTTGAACCCGCGGCCACCACATTTACTGAGAAACTTAAAGTAATTACAATTTAACTTATAATCTCGTCTACGTATCCCTAGACACATAGATAGCCCTATCCTATATACGGATATCAGATTTTTGTATGGGTTCTGGTTCAGTGAATATTCCGACAGCAGTCATCATTGGTCCCTAGGGATTTTATCTGTAATGAGGAAAAGTAAAAAAATAATAATGAAGAATATTCGAGGCAGTTATCTGATATTTTTGTTATTATTTTTAAAGATCGTCAAAATCCATGCATCTGATATAAACAGTTGAATTTAACAAATTGGTGATTGATTTTTAGATTAAAATGTTCAGAAATGAAAAAGTTATCAAAGTGCTTATCGTTACCCTTATAGATAGCTTTCTTAACATGAGATCTTAGTCAAAAAAAAATCTGGGCAAGTGCGAGTCGGACTCGCACACTGAGGGTTCCATACAAACTTACCTAGGAAAACAGTTCAATTCCCGAATTGAGTTACGAAGATTTTTCTGAATCGCAAAAAAAAGTTTTTTTTTATGACTTAACTACAAATTTACAGTTTTCAGATTTTTTCCTATACTTGTGCTATGAGACCTTGCTTCATGTGAAATTTCAGGATTCTAGGTCAACGGGAAGTACCCTATGAATTTTCATCCCCTTGTATCGTATCTTTTTTTTTCCGTCAACTCAAATGTTTGATTTTATTACAGCTTCAAGCGACCAGACTTGAGTATATTGTTTTAATGTCAACTCGATACCACCACGCGTTCCCGAGATATAGGGTCTTGCCAGACAGACAGATTTCTGTCAAGACCCTACACAGACAGACAGACAGACAGACGTCTGTCTGTCTGTCTGGTACTGGACGAACGGATAACAAAGCGATCTTATAAGGGTTTTTTTTTCCTTTTGAGGTACAGAACCCTAAAAAACATGTTTCGTAGTAAAAAACTGCACACATTTAAAACGCTCCCCGCTCATCACTCAAGCACAACCCAACAGAGAGCATGCGGGGCACGTCTAGCCCCGGAACGACGCCACTGCGCTGATTCCAGTCTCTTTTTACTTTCTCAATGATAGATAGATTTGATTCTTTTATCGGAGGTACACCGTTCTCTTAACGGCATCCTTTTGTTGAGGTCTTCGGTGAAGGTGGCTCTATTTTCGCACTATAGTCGTGTAATTGAATCTGAAGTTTATTTGAACATGTATTTTGTGGAGAGGTTTGTGTTGTAGTGGTTTTCGTAAATGTTTGTGTAAAGCGTCAAGTTTTTAAAGTTTTAGCTCTTTGCGAAACAAGTCAAGTCAAGTCAAAAGTTTTTTATTTCGCATAGGCCTACATGGGCACTTATAAAACGTCAGAAGCTAATGCACGGTTCCAAATTGGTCGATTCCTATGGAGAAGAACCGGCAAGAAACTACATGGCAACTTTTTAAAAAAAAAATGATGTTACAATATTTCTATATTACAGAATAAGAAGATATTATGTAAGGACAGTGTATACTGGTCAATATTTTACTAAAAAGTACAATAAAAATAATCATAATAAAAAGTAACCTTAGAATTCGCGGAGTCTACAGTGTTCTCACATTATTCACATTATAAAAAAGAGGCTATATAAATAAAAAAGAAAAGAATCAAACATCATTGTAATTATATATTTTAGCAGTGTATAGCTGACCCTTTTTTTTTTCGGGTGGGAAAATCATCTAATGACATCCCCCACTCTTGGGCGGAGCGGGGGATAGTGTCAGACTTTTACTGACTAAAAACCTACTCCTGTCCCTTCTTTGCCATTTTTTCAGGGCCCCGGGGATATCTTTCGCATCACCCATGGCCCCAGTAGGCTTCGACCCTGCTGGGCCCCTACGGTTGCTGACAACTCTTTGAGGCGCGCTGTGGAACAGTACCTGCCGTCGACGATTTGGGCCCGATCCGAGCTGACCCTTGTCTTCTGTTATTTGGTGGTGGCGCTACACGTATTCTTCTTCCATTCTGTCTTGCCACGTTATCACTAACTTCCTTTTCTTTCATATCACTCCTCAGACAGTCTATCCATCATCTTTTATTTAACCTTCCTCTCTATCCGTCTTCACATGACCATAAAAGGATCAATGATTTTCTTTCAACGTTTCAGTCACTGGCGCCACTTTCAAGCTTTCTGTAATATACTCATATAGTCCATAGCTAGACTTAAGTTTCTCTAACATGCAGGTTTTACAACGACGTTTTTTTTTAAGAGTTGAAATTATCCAATGACTTCTCACGCTCTCGGTGGAGCGAGAGGGCGTGTCAGACTTTTACTGACTAAAACCACACCTATGACCTTCAGTTGTCGTTTGCGTTCTAGGATTACGGGTTTCCTTTTCAGAAATTTCCCACGGTTCTAGTTAGCAGGCATCGACCCTGCTGGGCACCTACGGTTTGCTGACATCTCGTTGAGGAGCACGTGGAACACTACGCGCTGTTGACTACTGGGCTCTGTCCGGTTAATTACCGGACGGCCGAACGGCGAGCTACCCATTCTTCGACGTCCGCAAGCCCGCGTCTACCGTGGCTGGTAGTAAAGGTTGGATTTTCGGCGGCTGGGGCGTGAGGACCTTCGTCCTCCTTTGCTAGCATTACTGCTTCGTAGAAAGAGGTGACCGCCTGTTTACAACGGCGTTGGAACATAAATAGCAACTAATAGAATTTCCTACCTCGAAAAAGACCACTCTAATTGCACGCAGTTTACATTGGCTTTCGTCAACTCAAACTGAATGATAGCAGTCACCCTGTGAAGATTGACTCTCCTAGCCTGAGGGTGTCCACTCAAAAACACGTCAATCGTCTCCCCAACGTTTATCGGTTCGACGACTTGTTCGGCCCATTGCCGCTTTAGCTTCCATATTCTGTTTGCTCTGTCGACAATTTTGTTTCTCTGTTGGATCACAAAATTGAATTTGTAAATTATTACAGCTGTTATTTATTTACACAATAGTTATTAAATACATAGCAACAACTTCTACCTCGACTTTACTAACTGTATACCTTATATCAAACAGGCCGTGGAAGGAGTACTTTAATAAAAAAAAGGTGACAAGAAAAAGGAATCTGGTACAAAACGATCCAAACGCATCCTTTGGATGGATAATCGGCTATTAAATAGATGTGACACTGTTATCACGCTAAGATTCCGTGTAATAAGTTCTTTACCTAATGGCAAAATCAACTACTAATTCTGTTGATGATGGTTACCACATTAACCAAGGGTGTGGAACAAGGTATTTAGAATTCGATTCGATTTTAGGATTAGACAGATAGGTTTTTGGAGGCTAGCGGAACAGAGAGTAAAGTCCCGCAAATCTCCGTTGAAAAGGGAGGATCCTCCGACCAGACGGGTGTTATGTCTGGTGGGCTGCAACTGCCCGATAGATGATTTCGGGCCGTTCTATATGTTCTAATCGCGCGGAGAACTTTGATTGCGCGATTCAGGATTTTCTTATGTGACGCGATAGATGTCGCTACAGGTTATTGTAACCTTGTTCAAGTTGCACCACTTTCTGATGCAGCTAAAATACTGTACAAACTAGTTAGGTTAAGGTTAGGTAAACATAGACTAGTATGATTTTGTTAAAACAACCAAGTTAGCGTAATCGCTTGTGCAACAAAACTCATTAATTAATATCCCAATCTGAATAAAAAATAAAAAAGAATGATCAAATATATGAGCACAAAAGGCAGGAAGATTATTTTAATTTTTGGTAGTCATCATCATCATTTCAGGTGAAAGACGTCCACTGTTGGACATAGCCTTCCCCTTAATGTCGCCACAATGACCGGTCCTGTGCGTCTCGCATCCATCGGATTCCATCGATTGCATCGGACTTTTGGTAGTATCTTTACCTTTTTAAATTTTATTTCAGGTAATATATATCTCTTCTTCATAATCATTTTAGTTGAAAGATATCTACTGCTGGACATAGGCCACCTCAAAATGTCGCTGCAGCGAATGGTTCTGCAGTGAGATGTTCACTGTCATCAATTTCTCGCGACCCTTACCAGGTTCAGGAGAGAGCAGTGGTGGCCAAGAGGTAACGGCCCCGACTTACGAGTTGTAGGTCACGGGTTCAAACCCAGGCAGACGCATTACTTTGTGTAATTTATTGCATCACCACTGCTCTCAAAAACGGCGAAGGAAAACATCGTGAGGAAACCGGCATGTCCTAAAATCAAAAAATTCGTAGATATGTGACATTCACCAACCCGCACTGGGCCCGCGTGGTGGATTACGGCCCATTCCCTCTCCTAGAGAGGAGGCCTGAGTCCCAGCAGTGGGAACATTAAAAGGCTGATAATGCCAATGCTAGCTTATCAGGTTCACCTTGTAAGCCTTGAAAGGTTTCCTACACGCTGCGTCTTTTAGTACGATACCGTATCATAAACCTATTTTATTAAATACAATCTTCACATAGACTCTCGTAAATAAATGACTAAATAAAAATAAATTAGTGCAACTTTATTCTCTCCACAGTTAACTTCAATATCCTCTAAGTTAATTCAATAAACATCGGAACTGCATCAGTGCATTAAAAAGTTCCACAAAAAAGACGCCATTTTTATTCCGATGTGGCCACTCACTTATCGGATAGTACTGGCCGTAATTAGTTTCTAAATTGGAAAAGAACTGCTTTGTCCTATTCTAGTTCAACTAAAGAGGTCTAATGTGAGATTTAAAATAGATTTTAGCTCAGACTTTTAATGTAAAACATTTCAGAAAAATAATACCATCGTATGAAAGTTTTTAAAAAGGCGGATATTGGTTACGCTGTTTCTATGCGCGTTAGATTTTTTTTTTGGTT
The DNA here is from genome assembly GCA_949316375.1 of Mythimna vitellina. Lineage (NCBI taxonomy): Eukaryota > Metazoa > Arthropoda > Insecta > Lepidoptera > Noctuidae > Mythimna > Mythimna vitellina. Next base: position 4,328,090 of record OX438703.1, on the reverse strand, counting down.
GGTTGTTGCATTTCGTATATCTATCCCTTTCTTACACACACTTATGGAGTGAAAGGGACTGAGCTCCCCCGCGTATTTGAATATGGAATGAAGTTTTTATGTGTACCCTGCAAATTCAATGGCTGTCTATTGACTGACCTGTGAAGTGATGCGCCATCAATCAAAATACGAAAATCGTGTGTTTAGTGAATTTGCCCGTCCCGATCGTCCGGTAACCCTCCGGACCGAGCCCAAGTCATCGACGGCGCGTACTGTTTCATGCGCGCCTCAAGAAGATGTCAGCAAATAGTAAGGGCCCAGCAGGGTCGAAGCCTACGGGGGCCACGGGTAGTGTGAAAGTGAAACCCGGGGCCCTGGGACGAAGGCAAAAAAGGAACAGGAGTGGGTTTTTAGTCAGTAAAAGTCTGACACTATCTCTCGCTCCGCCTAAGAGCGCGATTTGTCATGAGATGATTTTGCCACCCAATAAAAAAAAAACCGGGTATTGTGCAAATCGTCCTTTTATGAGACGAGTCACTCAGACCTATATGTTTCCTATGACTGGTTAATTCTACACCCTGCAAGTAACTGAATTTCAAATAGTTCACAATCTTTTGCTTTAATGGCGCGAACAGATGTTTAGTTAGTTATTATTTTTATTAGTAACTGCAGTAGGTCAAATAAGGTTGATATTCACGTAACAAAAGTTTGTACCACGTTGACTAACTCTAATATTATTTTCGACTAGCTTGTGGCAGTTCTCCGCATGAATGTACCTAAGAAAACCGGCCTAGTGTTTTATACACAATATATTATTTTTTTTAGACAATATATTTTTTGCCTATTTTTAGTATTACAGTGGCAACATAAATACATCATCTGTGCCAATTCCTTGTGACAGACAGACGGTTGGTGCAGTGTTAGTAATAGGGTCTCATTTTTATCCTTCGGAACTCTAAAAATTTAAGAATACAAGTGGAAACAAACAGTTATTTGATTAAACCAAATAATTAACTATGTATTATCTCCTATTGTTCTCCCAAACATCCCAGTGGCATTTTATGTATAAGATGTTTCTATGTGTCAGTAATCCATCCAGAATATTGATCCGTACGGAAATTGAGTGCACTGAAGCAAATCAGCCATTGCATCAATCGAACCATTAGATCAGCTTACACTATTACAGCACCAATCGGAGTGAGATAAGCTACTTTTTCTCAACTCCAGCCGTATTGTGATGGATAGTCCTGTCTAGACGTTCTCAAGGGAACCTTATTTCATTTTATAGATATATCTGTTTGGAGTGACACTTATTTAGACATAGGTTATTTTGCAAATACAAACATTTAAGTGATAAATTCACTTTAGTAACTTGACAATGGAATAAAAATGCTGTGATTGTACTTTTTTAAGGAAGCATGGGTCCAGTGACAACGGTGTAAACTAATAAACTGAAGGATCTGGTTTTGGTGTTAAAGCCCAGGCATGCTCTTAAGTTTAATTACTGCTGCCTCCGAAATGGTATGTGCAAGAAAGACATAATCAAAATTTGTAAAATCTCTCCGCCTGACCGTTAGATAGATAATAGCTTAGTCCCTTTTACAGACAGAAGGCCTGCGTCCCAGCCGTAAGAAGTTATATGCTGATAATTATACGACACAAGATATCCAAAGGGCTATGGGCTATGCTTGGAGTATCCTTGCGTGATCACATTAGGATTTACGGCATCTGCAGAAAAACCAAGGTCACAGACATAGATCGAAGAATCGTCAAACTTAAGTGGCAGTGATCTGGGTACTTCGTTCGCAGAACAGATAGAGGATGTGGCCTAAAGATTCTGGAATGGCGACAACGTACTAGAAGTTGCAGCATTGGAAGACCTTCCGCAAGGTGGACCGATAAATGATATTTATTTTGCAAATAGGTTTAAAAAAACACTTTCACGCGTCAATTTCTTTTTTCGTCCTTTTAAATTAGATGAGGCCAGTGTTTCCTAGCTAACTATCCCGAGACGAAACACCGAAACAAACTCAAGAGTCAAAGTCTCTTTTATAGTCCATACAGTAAATATGTAATGATCAAATCACATGAGAACCATGCAAATTTATCTGAGATGGTTTTAGAAGAAAGAACCATACAGATTTGAGTGGACCTGTCCAGTCAGTGCAAGCATTTGTCAGTATTCGCAAAGCTCAACCCAGGACTACTAAGGAGCTCAACGACTTGACGAATAATACCGAGAAAAGGACATTTGTTTACACCGCAGAAAATACTCAAATTGCCAGAACTAGGTTAAAATTACTGAAAAGAAATGTAAAAAAAAACAATCAACATAGTCCTCACATTCACAACCTGGCCTCACATTCATGACCTGTTGAGGGTCTCGGGTGTCCGATGGATGCGAGACGCTTGGAACCGGTCGTTCTGCCTACAATACTGTACTTGAGGAACGCCTATGTTCAGTAGTGGACGTCTTTCGGCTGAAATGATGATGACGATGATGAATACGCCACATGGCATTTGCTATGCTTTGTTTTTGGTGAGAAATCGACAAAGAACTTCTCCCGGAGTGAGAGATAGAAATAACTGTAGCGACATCTATGGCGTCACATAAGAAAGTAAGTAAATTTTTATTTACACATACAACATATTGCAAACATTTTGCATGACAAAAACATGATTAAAAAAACATATATGCGCCACGTCCGAGCAAAACGGTCGTACGCTCAGCATAATGCCGTGTCCACACGCAAAACGCGACGAGTTCACAGCGCTGGTTTTAGCGTGGGCATAAGAACTAATCCTGCATTGCGCAATTAAAGATCTACTGTGCGATTCGAACATGTAGAAGGCCTGGAATCATCTATCGGGCAGTTGCCCACCAGACATAACACCCGTCTGGCCGGAGGATCCACCCTTTTCAACGGAGGTTTGCTGAACTTTACACTCTGTTCCGCCAACCTCCAAACTGACGTTCTTAGTCGAGGCTCACCAATTTGGAGGTAGGCGGAACAGTCCACTATTGTTTATACTTTTTTATCTCTCTTTTTTCAGGTCTATTGGATTAAAAAAAATAAAATAAACAGTACCTTTGTGCTGTTGTGTAAGCAGTGTATGTACATAAATAGTAAAATAAATAAATAAATAGACTTTTTCGTCACTTCTAACTAAAATACTTTCAGATTGTTAGATTCTCTGATTAATTAGTCTAGGTAAAAGCTGAAGCCGGAATTTCCGTCTTCCTTCAATATTATTCTGATTATCTTCTACCCGCAATTCAGTATTCATGTTTCAAGAATCGGGAACTAGTCGGGCGTTCCTGAAAACGTGACTAGGTTTTTATCAGCACCTAGTGTTATGTTATTCTAGTCATAAATTCTGTGTCGTATCTCAACGGCTATAACAATGCATACAGATAATTCAAATGTTCAAAATCTTAAATGAGATTCTATTCCATTGCGGTTTAAAAGAAGAAAGAAGAAACAAAAATATATTACTGGGCACAGAGATACACACAGTGTAAAAATAACATGTGGAAACTTAAGATTTGTTGCATTTTTTTTGTTTTGTTGCAATTGCTAGCTTTTGCCCGCAACTTTGCCCGTGTTAATGTCGTTATTGCGGACGCGAAGTCGAGATTGAAGCCAGATAAAAATTAGCCTATGTCCTTTCTTGAGGTTCAAGCTTACTTCGTACCAAATTTCATTAATATTAGTCAATTTTCTTTCAAGCGTAAAATCCGGAACTACTACTTGAAGTCTTCTCAACCTTAGTTATAATTGTTATTTTTTAAGTTCCTCTAATTATAATGTATTTATTAGTTTATAATATTAGCATATATAAGTGTTTTATTGTTGTAACTTAATTTATTATTGTAACTGAATTTTTTTATTCTTCTTAACATATATCTACATCTACTATCTACACCCACCACAGCATTGTCTCTTTTAATCCAAAGGTTGATATAATTTATATTTTTGATATTACATACAATAAAAAAATAAAAAATATTAAAAAAAATGTGTGTACCGGAGGTCAGGGCCCCAGAGAAAGGAACCTCCTAACAATACGAGCCGTGTTAAGGAGTACCGCTTTTTGGATCAAGCCCTTGATCCAGCCGCCCAACGCGAGCCTCCTAAGGTGTTGGTCTAGGCTCTTGGCTATTCACGAAGTGACTCAAACTAAATTTCTAGGCGTAACCTTGGATCAAGACATCAATTGGAAAGCACATGTTGACACCGTTTCCAAACGAATTAACAAGTTTGTATATGCGCTGAAACGGATTAGAAACATAACAAATATTAAGACAGCAATAACAACATATCATGCGTATGTTGAATCAGTACTGCGCTATGGTTTAATTATGTGGGGTAATAGCACCGATCAAAGTAGAGCGTTTATTGCACAAAAAAAATGCATTAGGGCTATTTACGGGCTTCGACCGGATGAATCCTGCAGGCCAATATTTAAAAAACTTGATTTGTTACCATTGCCGTCACTATATATATTGGAAATCTGTATGTTTGTGTGGAGGCACAAAGAGTTGGTCACTAAAGCAATCGATCTTAATTCTCGAAGCCGTCGGGACCCCCACAGGCTCGCGTTAGATGTTTTACCTAGGCTTGCAAAATATAACAAAAGCTGCATGTCTATGTGTGTCCGGATATTCAATAAGATACCAGAGGAATTTAAAATATTAAATATAAGATTGTTCAAAAGCAAATTATATAAATGGTTATCTGCTAATAGCTTTTATAGTATTAAGGAGTTTCTAGAGCATAAAATCAGACAGTGACAGTGGTTGTATGTTGTTATGTATGTAAATTTGCACGCTTATAATCATGAAGCAAAACATGTAGGACCTACCAGTGTATTATCATCTTGTATACCATGTTTTATGCAAATAAAATATTATTATTATTATTATTATTATTAAGCCATTGGCTGACACAGCTATCGGTACAATGATCGCCGAGTCTACATCTCACATGTCGACAACCTCGCGAGTCAAATCAATGTACTTTATTTGTTTGTCTTTCTCGGCTTTCATGAGGTTCTCGTCATGTGGAACGGATATATCAACAATCATTGCACGCCTCTCTCTTCGGTCCACCACCACTATATCGGGCTTATTGGCTACAATAGTCCTGTCAGTGATGACGGACCGATCCCAGTACAGCTTGATAGCACCATTATCGAGAACTGGGTCGGGCACATACCTGTAGTATGGCACCTCCGATTTCACAACAGAGTACTGCAGAGCAAGTTGCTGATAGATAATCCTGGCTACAAGGTTGTGTCTATGCAAGTATTCGCCGTTAGCTAGACAAGAACAACAGTTTATCATACTTATTATTATTATATTATTATTTTTAGTACGGATAGTAGTTATGTATTAACTAATTCATGTACACATGTTTTTTAAGCGTAATTTCATCAAATATTTTTCCCGCTTTGAGTGGAGTAAGAGGCTGTGACAGTCTTTTACTGACTAAACCCAACTGTATTCCTTCAGTTGCCCTTTACGCCACGGTAACTCTTTCCACCAATCTCACAGCCCTAGTATGCCCTACTTGTAATAGCATTACATTCCATGACTGGCCTGTTGGTCTAGTTGTCAGTAGCAGTCGATTCCAACTCAGGACAAATATTTTTGTGATAAGCACGATCAATTGTTCTGTGTCTGGGTGTAATTTATCTGTAATATGTATGTATTTAGAAATATATAAGTATGTTTATGAGCTGTCTAGTACTCATACTACAAGCTCCGCTTAGTTTGGGACTAGTTGGCATTGTGTGAAAGTTGTTGAATATTGTTATTGTTATTATTCATATACTTATTAACAAATCATTTGTTGCGCGAAAGAGAACCCCGGGGCCCTGGAAGGAAGTAACAGGAGTGGGTTTTTAGTCAGTAAAAGTCTGACACTATCTCCCGCTCCGTTCAAGAGCGGGGGATGTCATAAGATGATTTTCCCACCAAAAAAAAAAAATACTTATTAGTGAAAAAGATTTTCCTGGTAAGTACACACATTCGCGCCACGTCAAATTTCTGAAAAGGAAACCCGTGGTCCTAGAACGCAAAAAGCAACTGAAGGACACTGGTAAGGTATTAGTCTGATAAAATTGACAAAGAGCAAGAGCAGCTATTAGATGATTTTCCTCTCTAAAAAAAAAGTAGGTACACAAATACGAAATTGATGTCTTCAATCGATTTTGAATTATTTCTGCAAAGATCAATGCCTAACACACAAAGAATTATGTGAAACGAAGCAAGCTCAATTCTTAAATGCTGATCTTAATTTTCTACGTTTCCTTTTCTACAAAATTCAGTTTTAATTCGAGCCACTTAAAATCACGACTTAAACAAGCGACAAGCGTGAATTCCCTTGCGACTGGTCGCAGTCACCGTTGTGTTACGATTTATTTGCGCCGGAGTGAGCCGCACTCATTTATCGGACCAATAAAATAAATCAGGCGCGTTTAGCTTGGCGACGTTTACGCGCAGTTGACACCTCGTTGTTGGTTAGGCTGGTTACGGACTTACGATTTTTATCTTGATTGTGACTTACATTTTAAACAGCTTTAATATTGCAATATTTGGTGACTAGAGGTATACCTATCATCAATGACTACATTATCAGGCAAGATATGTAGTCACTGGTGACACGATGTGGTCAAGCGCGTGCTAACTTATAATTCCTGTATATATTAATAAAAATCGTGAAAACTACAAAATCTATTGAACTAATTTTCATGCGATTTTTACTAAATAGTGATTTTTGAGGACGGTTTAAGAATTTTTATACTTGTAAATTATAATAGAGCAAGTCCAAAAAATTCAAAGATTTCCCAAGTGTTGCCATATGTCGTCCAGTTCAATGTTTTTCTGATTATTGATGTATTTTGGCCGGAGTTTACTTATATAACTGCTCATTAATTTATGTATTTATTTTATTACTCATTCAAATCTCTACTCATATCCGCTTTAAAGTTTATCCAAAATATTGTATACTTTACTCAACACACATTCTATTCATCCGACATAAGTAACGCGTCGTGTGCAAACAACCTAACCTGTAGAAATCTTGGCTCAAAATAGCGCCGTTTCCAACATTCTGACTGACTCAAATTATTAGGATACCCACTGAAACTACACGTTACCTAACATTTTGTTTCTTTTTTGTTTACATTCCCCCACAATATACGGTTTCCCGTTTTTGATGTGATTATTATCCGTTTATTTTGTTGGTTCTGTCTGCGTTATAGAATTCTTTCTGTTCACATACTCCGGTTTTTATTAAACTAAAATAAACATTTTAATAGACCAATTAATTAATAGTTATATTATCTCTTCCTTCCATATCACTGAACAAAATAAGGCATCCTGCTGAGGTCAAGTGAAGTGTTTACCGGTCATTGTCATCATCATCATCTCAATATATTTTAAATCTATACAGCATTTACTAGCACTTTCGTCAAACAAAAATGATCATCGATACACAAAGCCATAGCTTTTCAATCCCCATATTAGTTCCAAAACCCTTTGTTTCTATTATCTGAAAGCTTTTCAGCATAAGCATGAAGAGGATTCCATTCTAACATCCCTTTGCACTCCAACCAATATCCTAGATTCATATGAGAAGGAAAAACGTTTCAATACACCTCAAAACGCGATACATTCCAAAAATCCCTTGGAAACCCATCACAATTTGCATCAAACCACGCAAGACAATCACTTACCCTAAGTAATTGGCAAGCACCGTTTAGATAACCAATCAAAGGCTCGTGACCTCAAAGAAGAGATCCGACCATTCAAAATTGAACCCGTACAACTAGATTCTAAGATTCAAATTCTTGTAGCAGAACATCCTGAGATGTAGGTAATACTGAGATGGGAAGCCAACGCAAAGGCCAGATATCGGCCTAACAGCGTAATTGAATATCGGGCTTGAACCACGATTGACCCAGATATGGAAAATTTCAACTTGATTTGTGCCTGTGGAGTCGTTTTATGGATCTGGAATGGCAATGAAGTGATCTAGAATTTATTATTATAGTCTTATTTCATCCTAAGTTACAAGATATTCGTCTTAAATCGAAGGGTTCGAAGAATATGAGTATCATCAAAAAACAGCTAATCGACACTTCACGTGACCAGATGGCTTTTTTAGCCAACGAATCAGCGTTGTTATTCCACGTAACAATGCTTTCAGCATTTTGGGCACTTTTTCCTTTGACAATTATTTTTGCATGTATTTATACATAATTATCATAATTTTCAGTTTTTATAATTTACTGATTTATTAGTTTGGTTGTTTCTAAGCATATTGGAGTTATAGTCTTTTACCAAATAATTATGATTGACGTCTCGACCTTTAACTGTTTTAAGTGTAGATAGAATAAAAGTTTATGACGTCATCAATCAAGAAGCAATTTTTGGTCTTATTGCCAATCTTTAAATTACAAAGACAACTATTAAAATTTTGTGTAAAGTTAACGGGAACAGTCTTTAAATCGTGACAACTGTATTAATTTTAAGTTTATTATTACTTGCACCAAAAGAGTTGAGTAATTACACCTTTGTTGACCTTACAAAGAAATTTTTTGATAGATTGAACAGTTGCAATAGTGACTCCATTCACGTGGAAGTATTTAATAGTGAAATGGAATAAAAACACTTCAATCTTAAAGCTATTATAATAATCCACTTTTTATTCCATCAAATAACTGCAGACGTTCTTTCAATAGAATTTCATCTAGATTGCCTATTCCATGAAATTATTCTCGGACTGAATAATTTCATTCGTGATACTAAACTTGGGTTTTATTTTTTATGATTCATCTAATATTTTCCCTATTCGTAAGTACTGTCGATAAAATGGTTTCTTATTTTTTGTATTTGTAATTGTTTGAATTGATTTATGAGTTTAAGGATATGAATTTAAAAATATTTAATTTTGAAAGTATTTGAATTTTACAGTTCCTAAATTGCTATAATTAAGAATTAATTTGATTCCCAATCTGTATCTACAAACTAAACGTCAAAGGCGGTCCAAAATTCAGAATTTTCCTCCCACTCTATAATCCCTAAGAGTATCCATTATTCAACCTTATTAACATTTAATGCTTTTGACAGTAGAAACAGTTGCGTTGCCAACGGTACTGGCTCCTGGCTACGATCAAGTCAGCGTTTTAAGTAAAAATGCTGGTAAGCGGACGTCGGTAACCGAGTCGAGTGGCTTCTTACAAATAAAAATCTATTGTGCGCTCACTAGATCACTTGAAGAAGTAGGGAGTACTGTTGGATGTGGTAAGTGTGGGGAAGTAAAATATACTGATTTGCGTATATGGATGGTTTTTTTTTTCGGAGAGTGTAGTTTTAATGAAAGGCTTGTATAATTCAAAGCTACAATTAAAACTAATTCTCGCCCTCAATAAGAAGTTATGCCTGTTCAGTCCTAAGGTTAAGATGGTTATGCTAAATAAAATACATGTTTTTTTTTCTATTTGGTATTTCTCAGCAGTAGCCCGGAGTCTAGATTTATGCCCGTTTGTGGTTAGTAAATTCACTAACTATTACTTCCCATACTTCAGTACCTGTAAGTACTTCTAATACCGGCGTTACGTTGTTTCTGACGATATTTTTGTAATGTAACATCTGGTATAAAGATACACTTAGATAAATATACCACCTCCACTTCTTTCTCCCTCCTGTACTCTCCAGTTCTATTTGTAGTCCAATCCATTGTAATGGTCGACGAAGGGGCCTTAATAAACAAATGTGAATATAATTGGAGCTACTGACATTATTTGTTTACGCATAACTACGTTGTTAGTATCGTTAGGGTCTAAGGATTGTGGATATGGGTCGATGTTTCATGACGGTTTGTTTTTGTTGAACCCGTCACATTATCTTAAAATAATGCAAGACTTATCGTTGATTATAAATTCCCTCTATTTCCTGTATGGGTCCGTGTATTATTAGTTTCTTACACTTAGGTTCTAGGAAGTTCTAGGTCTTAGGAGGTAAAGAATAGTCAAATTTACGTAGCAGTGGGCAGGACACATTGCTCGCTGAACAGATGGTTGATGGGGCTGAAAAGTTCTAAGGTGGTAACCACGTACCGGAAGACGCAGCGTTGGAAGGCCTCCCACAAGGTAGACCGTTGACCTGGTGAGGATATGATGGCAGGTGGGGAAGAAATAACAGTAATAATAATTTTTGATCGCGATGGGCATCCCAGCCATACATACAAAACGTTTTGGTAGCACATTTATTGTGTGTAAAATCAAGGAGTGAAACTCCCTGCCGGAGTCTGTGTTTGCTGATAACTACAACCAAAGAGACCTCTTGACTTAATGTCTTTAAGTCAAGAGTGAATAGGTTATTTCTAGGCAAGCGTGCTTCCTCGTCGCCTACTATCATCGCTTACAGAACGCGAGTATATCAACAATAATTGTTTAAATACTATGTAACTAAACTAAAAGTAAGAGTAAACTAAAGAATACGTGTTCATATGAAAAAAAATATGTACGAATACGCATTTTCTTTTTGCTTTGTCAAATCGAACCACCAAATCTAATCATCTAGCCTATTTGTATACAATAGTGTAAAAGTTTGCTCCAAATATTAGTTCTCATGTGAAAATTTGTACTAATGTTTTATGATATTGAAATATCACGCATAACTGTCATTAGTCCAACTAATATATAGCCATGGCAATGAAATGGGGTAACTATGGGAACAATTTGATGGGTTTTAATGCGAAGTAATTGCCTTACACAATATTGAGGGGATTTGGTAATAATTTTTGTTTTGTTTGCTTTTTACAATGGGAGATTTGATAGACCAATTCATGTTATTTATGAGTGAGGCTCATTAATGTTGATGGCAGGTAAGCGTACATTATTTGATCAAAATGTTTATTTATTTTATAATTTATGTACACACTCATATACATTGAAAAAGATACAACATTATGAAAATTTGTACAAAGGCACTGCTTATTTTAAAAAGAAACTTCTTCCAGTAGACCTGCTAAAGGAAAGATTAGAAGAAATGTAGATAATAGCGTGTAAAAATAAGAAGAGTTTATGAAATCTTAAATTAAATTAAAAACATAAACAAATAATACATATAATTTAAATATTAATGAATACATTTATAACTATAAAATATACAAAAAAAAAACTTTAATACATAATTATCACACTATAGAGGAAAGATAGTACCCTTTTACTTGAGATTTAAAGAGTGAAATTGATTTCAAATCTCGAATGCTAGGAGGCAGAGAGTTCCACAACCTACTGCATGGACAGAGAAAGAGTAGCAGTAGTAGCTGGATTTATGAGGAGGGGATTTAAGAAGGGATCTTAGGTGTGATCTGCATGGTGCGTGACTGGAGCTAGCGTAAGAGAATCGGTCGCGCATGTAGGAGGGATAGGACGGGTTGTGGAGGATATTGAAAAGGAGACATAAAATCCGAATGTTCCTGCGAAGACGGATAGGGAGCCACTTGAGTTCCTGGTGAAGATGAGAGACGAGACCTTGTTTTTTAAAAAAACAAACTGAATTCATAAGTTTTGCAGTCACTCAAGCTTGTTTAATAGCTCCTCAGGAACATCCAGAAAGCAGGCGTCGGCATAATCTATAATCGGCTGAATAAGTGTTTGGGCCAAAGAATATGTTGTTGTATTTACGACTAGTTGTTTAAAAAGATCTAAACTACAATATATAATTTAAAGAAGCAGAAAAAAATATTTGTAACATCATAAAAGGTATTCTCGCGAAAAATTAACCAATCAAAAATTTAAAAAAAAACTAGACTATTGCTGACAGCCACGGTCTATTTTCGATTAAAAAAGTTCACTTAGCCTAGCCGTTACCCCTCTAACAGACAGTTATCGGTCAAAATAGTAATTCAATATTTTTATTAGAATTTATTCTAGTGTTTAATGGTAGATGTCTGTTAGGTTTTAAACTTGATGAGAGATGATGATTGAAATAGGAGGTAGGTAGTACATTAGATTGATTTTGGGGTTGCCGTGGCGATGTAGTTTCTACCACCGACACTTAATGAATATCCCACCTATACACACATCAATTTAGAAACATATTCATTGTGCATTCAGCTAAGGAGGGGAATTTCTTACCAAAATCTGTATTTTCTGATCTACAATCTTTAATTTAACCTATTTACTCTTGGTAAATAGGTTACTTCTAGCATGCTTCTTCTTTAACCTCATCAACGCTTACCATGAGATGAGATAGGGGTCAAGCATTGCATAATAACAGGACTCTCGCCTCCTCTCTCTAGGAGGGGGAATGGGCCGTATTCCACCACGCGGGCCCAGTGCGGGTTGGCGAATGTTACTTCGAAGACGTGTAACATGTCCTCACGATGTTTTCATTCACCGTTTTGAGAGCAGTAGTGATGAAATAAATTAAACAAAGTAATGCGCCTGGCTGGGTTTGGTCCCGCAACCTACAACTCGTAAGTCGGGGCGGTTACCACTTGGCCACCACTGCTCGTTCCGTGCCGTGCCGTTCCGTTCCTAGCCGTGGTCAAGACTGAGTCTGTAAATATTTAAAAGTAAAAAATACGCAGGGCTAAATAAATTCGAAACTCACCGGTTATTCGAGCGACAGACAGAAAAGACCAAAGGCACTAAGTCCACCTTTATATAGTGTTATTTACTATTGCATAAAGTTTAAATACCAAAAAACCCTTTCAAAGACTTACATACATCAAGAAACAGCATGTTGTGATCTTAAAACTTATAGAAGAGAAACTGCATCGACCTATTCTCATCGATCAAACTTTAACAAAATAAGAAGCCATGTATAATAAAACGCCTCGCCATTATCCGTTCCGTTACAAACATATCTATACCAATTAGCGACCGAACACTGTCGGCTCGATAGATTGGGCCGTGTGAATGATTATATTTATTTTCTATAGTGTATAATTGGGGCGCGTTGTATTGGCGACGCACTGAAGTGAACACTGGGCAGCTAGTAAAAAATAAAAAATAAATAATTCCAATTTCTGTCTGAAAAATAAATGATATTTAATTTGTAAGTAGGTTTAAAAAAAACACTTTTAAACGTAATTTTTTTTTCTTCATTTTAAACTAGATGAGGCCGGTGTTTACTAGCTGACTACCCTGAGAAGAAACACTGAAACAAACTAATGGGTCAAAGTCTCTTTTAAAGTCGATACAGTTAATATGTAATGGTCAAATCACATGAGAACCATGCAGATTTGTCTGAGATGGTCTTTTGAAGAAAGAACCATACATATCTCTGTTGCGAGATGCGTTCTGCTAGATATTTTGGTATGCAGTGAAGTTGCACTGTCTATAGTAATGTGGCCAAGGAACTTATCATATGCCTCCTACTCTTATTCCATTTTACTTGAGATCGGCGCATTTTTTATTACTCTGTCCTGTCAATCGTCCTGCTATTGACTTTTTTTATTTCATATGACTCCTTACAAAATTCATCCATCTTTTTTTTGACCTCTCTCTCCCTCTCCATCTATCACTCTTTTTCAAATGACCACCACTAGTATCAAAAAATTGTTTTGCTATGAAACAGAAAAACGTTTTCGGTAAGACTTGGGGAAGGAAGTTTGGCCCAGAAGTGGGATTAACTAAACAAAACATAAAAAAAGTGTAAAAAATGTATTATAATTAGTATAGTCGGCCTTACAATGTTCCCACTGTTGGGACTCAGGCCTCCTCTCTAGGAGAGGGAATGGGCCATAATCCACCACGCAGGCCCAGTGCAGGTTGGTGGATGTCACATGTCTTCGAATTTTTGGTTCTAGGACATGCCGGTTTCTTCACGATGTTTTCCTTCACCGTTTTGAGAGCAGTGGTGATGAAATAAATTACACAAAGTAATGCGCCTGGCTGGGTTTGAACCCGCAACCTACAACTCGTAAGTCGGGGCCGTTACCACTCGGCCACCACTGCTCTGTATTATAGCTTTCATTTCCCTAAAATTTATAGAAACTAGGAAGGTAAACCCAACCAAAGTTAATGACGCATCAAAAGGTGAAATCAGCTTAATAAATAAATACCACAAAGCACACATGACCGACGAAAGTTATTTGCAAACATCTTCAATGTTTTCCGAGAAACTAAACGAGCGGTGTAAATGGCATTTTGGTTTTGCGTTTTAGGATCGCACCGAGACTTTTAGTACTCATCTTAGTGTTTACTGAGGCTGTTTAGCTTTGTTGAAAATGAACAACAAAGACAATTGCTGGAAATCTTAACTTTGACTAAGTCAGTCACTACCATCCAAATTAACTTTTGCACTATAGTAACATCTTCATTCTAACATCGTTTATAAACTAAAAAAGAGCAGTGTTTCTAAATCTTGCGTTCGTTTATTTAATTTTAACGTACAAACATTTTTTATTATCACAAACGTTTCTTAGTCATATAAAAAAAATATACGAATTCAATTTAGGCTCGAAGTCATTTTATTATTACCTTTTTGTTACTATCGCCTATCGTTAAAAAACCAAACGGGTGTTTGGTTTTTTAACGATAGGCATTTAAATGCCTAAAAATACACTTACATTTTTATTTAAATTAGCACACAGAATTTTTTATCACAAACTATTTTGAGAACCATTTTTGCATACAATAGACCACTTTAATTGCTACACATGAAGTAATTTCGCTTTTTTTTATGCCAACTCGGGCAGTCGTGACTATAGTGATTGATCCATTATTGATAAGAAATGCTCTTATTTCGAATGTAATTGATCGATACTGAGATACGTTCAACGTGTTAACTTTGTTTTTTGTTTTTAATGGTTTTTGTTCGATATGCAATATCGGGCCAGTATTGTTTGACGGTTTTGTCTATTTTGATGGAGGTACTACCGAATCGGAATGTTTTTTCACTCGATATAGTTTTATGATCGGAATTCAAATTCATCGAGGTGTAGGCACAGCCTTCTATTATGAGATTTGTTTTCTTCTTTCTTATTGTTGAGATCCCCTTCAGATCTCAATATTTACTAGACAAAATATGGTCTCCATTTTTAGGGTTCCGTGCCTCAAAAGGAAAAAACGGAACCCTTATAGGATCACTTTGTTGTCCGTCCGTCTGTCTGTCACCATACGGCTAATGTGGTCAAACCGAGACCTTCGTATCACCTTTATCTCGGGAACGCGTGGAGATATCGAGTTAAAATTACAGCCATATAGTCCAGTCTGCGGTCTCTTGATGCTGTAAAAAAAAACAAACTTCTAAGTAAACAAAAAAAAAGATACGGTCGTTTATGTCGCAAAAAACGTATATTTCGACACTCCCAAGGAAATCAAAATTCATAGAGTAGTTCTCGCTGACCCAGAATCCTAAAATTTGGCAAAAAACAAGGTCTTATAGGACAGATATATAAATCTGAAAACCGTAAATTTGTTGTTACGTCACAAAAAAAAAACACAGTTACAAAAACCTTACCTGTCAGTAATAAATTTCAGTCTTATGTACAGCTTAAAAAAAACTGTTTTTAATCATTTTTATTTTTTTTAGAGAAACTAGTTCTTTGGAAAAAAAAGAAAATTCTGACATAAATAATACTACAGACCCGCTCCGACTTTGCCTGGGTGTTAACTATTTACACAAACCTTTCTCATTTTTTTTTTTTTAATTGATATAATCCAGTACTTGACTGCGATCCCACCTGATGGTAAGCGGAGATGCAATCATTCATGGTCAGGCGCACTAGTTTATTAAGAGCCTATTCACTCTAGCCTTGAAGACACCTAAATTATAGTTGAACGGGTAGACCGCAGCAGGCAAATTGTTCCAGTCTTTCGATGTACGCGGTATAAACAACGAAGCGAAAATCTTTCTGTTAGTGAAAAGCGCATCAAAATTTTATGCGTGTTCTAGAAGGAATAAGTGGCAGTTATGCATGGTTTATCCGTTCAAATATTCCAAGTATACTTTAAATTAATTATATTTAGCATTTCATCACACGTGTAAAAATCGAAAAAGTGGCACGTGAACAAACTCGTATTACTGGGAAAGAAGTCTATGACTATGACCCTGATGCTGATCAAAGGGCGCCTGACCATCAATGATTGCATCTCCGCTTACCATCAGGTGGGATCGCAGTCAAGCACTGGTTTATATCAATTTAAAAAAAAAAAAAAAAAAAGTCTACCCGGACAATTAACATTTACACTATTTGTACAGTACAGCTGAAATATCTTCGCTGTAGTGGTAATCTGGCCAAATGGGGTATCCTTGACCCATTGCAAATACATACTGTGCCAGCATGGAGCCCTTTTACAGGATATGCACCACCTCTTTTCCTGTCCAGCATGTACAACTGAGTAGTGGTAGCCGACGCGTCTCTCAGGAAAGGCAGGGGGCCACGCATTACCAGAATCAAGACGTGAAGATTCCGCAAAAAGAGATGCAAATAGATTAGCCTTCTCCTCAGCGGTGTAGGCCAGCGACCCATCGAGTTTCATCAGTGAGGGACGGCAGAAGTTAGATTCAACAGATTTAGCCAGGGGCCAAAACGCTTTACTCATCATCATCATCATTTCAGCCGAAAGACGTCCACTGTTGGACATAGGCTTCCCCCAAATGTCGCCACAATGACCGATCCTGTGCGTCTCCTATCTATCGGATTCTCGCGATCCTCACCAGGTCATCGGTTCACCTTGTGGGAGGCCTTCTAACGCTGCGTCCGGTACGTGATCGCAGTTCTGCGATTAATGTGCCCTGCCCACTGCCACTTAAGTTTGACGATTCTTCGGGCTATGTCCGTAACCTTGGTTCTCCTGCGGATATCCTCATTTCTGACACGATCACGCAAGGAAACTCCGAGTATAGCCCTTTCCATTGCCCTTTGAGTAACTTTAAGCCTTCTGATGATGCGCTTTACTACCTGCTGGGTATGAAGCAGGTTTGTTCCCGATTCGGCTAATGTGGTCAAACCGAGACCTCCGTATCACCTTCTTGCAAGATTTGGGAGCACTATTATTGGCTCTCTTCTTTTGAGTTGCGTCACTTGCCTTGCGCATACGAGCTTCGACCCATTCTTGGTATGCCGCATGTTTTAGCGCTTCAGCGCGATTACATTCAGCACCAAACCAAGGTCGAGCTTTGTCAGACATTGTTACATCAGAGAATGGAATGTAATATTCCATCCCCCGACATATCACATCTGACACTGTGTCCGCACACAACAAGGGAACAGCAGAAGAGAAGCAAGTTGGTTGCGAAGGTTAGCATGCGAAGAAAGATCGCAAACCATCCCAATCTGCTGTACACCGCAGACTATCCTCTGTATTATTTTAAGTTCTTACGATCCATCCTAAGGTTGTCTGGTAGATATCGCTATTAGCGATAAGACCGCCATTGTACCCATAGATTTAAGTTTATGTATAAGTCGTGTTACTTTTTTGGTGTACAATAAACTTTATTCTATTCTATTCGAGTGGTAACGGCCTCGACTTACGAATTGTAGGTTGCGGGTTCAAACCCAGCTAGACGCATTACTTTGTGTAATTTATTTCATCACCACTGCTCTCAAAACGGTGAAGGAAAACATCGTGAGGAAACTTGTTTGTAAAATGTTTTAGAACCAAAAATTTGAAGACATGTGACATTTACCAATCCGCACTGGGCCCGCGTGGTGGATTACGGCCCATTCCCTCTCCTAGAGAGGAGACCTGAGTCCCAGCAGTGGGAACATTATAAGGCCGACTATGCTATGCTATTCTATTCCATCTGCTGACTTGTATCACCAAACCTGCCGGGTGCCTCTTGGGCTGGGATTGGTCGAATAATTATGTCAGTCACTCAGTTTCTCCTTTTATATATATATACTTGTGGATAAACCAAAACATCCAAACAAATATTTTTTCTACAAAGCAGTCCCAAATCAAACGGTTACCGATACCATTAACTATTTATCATTGAAACATCTATGTTTTGTGATGAGTCAGCACTTTAGACTACGATCGCATCTGCCTAAAATGGTTGGCTCGCACAGTGATACATTTTAAATAAAGGTTATTTGAATTTCGACACCTTTCGGTTATACCTTTTAATAGTTTGTTTTTATTGTACTCTGTAGTCGTATCTGGTTCAGGGTGTGAATAGACTTGACAAAAAGTGCTACTGACGTTGTTTTTTTATATAAGGAACATCATTAAATGATTTCTTCCCCTCTGGCTGGAGTGATAGGTTGTGTCAGATTGATACTGACTAAACCCACAGTGTTCCTTCAATTGCTGTTGGTGTTTCTGTTTCTTGATCTGATAGCAACAACCTGGAGATATTTAAGCCAAGACTGAATAGTTTACTTCAAGGCAAGCGTACTCCATCGTCGACCAAATCATCGATACCATGCTTGATTGTCGTAAACCCAGTATGAGTTAAAGACTACACGTCCCTTTGCTTACAACACCGCTCAAGCCGAAAATTGGCGGTTTTCACATTTGAATGCCTTTAGATGGAGCTGCGCATTGCGCGTCTAACCATTGGTCATATGATGTAGATTTCAGCCAATCAGAAGCCATAATTCGAAAAGAAGTGATAGCGTGCAAGTCGGTTGGTCTCTCAACACCGAATAGTTTTTTTCGTTTTCTGTAAAGTTGGTAAAACTTACTTAAACGGTGTTGTGTCTTTAGATGGAACTGCTTATTGCGCGTCTAACCATTGGTCACATGATATAGATTTCAGCCAAACAGAAGCCATAATTCAAAAAGTAATAATAGCGTGCAAATCGGCTGGCCTCTCAACACCGAACAGTTTTTTTCGTTTCCTTTAAAGTTGGTAAAAATTACTGAAGCGGTTTTGTGCCTTTAGATGGAGCTGCTCATTGCGCGTCTAACCATTGGTCATGTGATATAGATTTCAGCCAATTAGAAGCCATAACTCGAAAAGAAGTGATAGCGTGCAAGTCGGCTGGCCTCTCAACACCGAACAGTTTTTTTCGTTTCCTGTAAAGTTGGTAAAAATTACTTATGCAGTGTTGGAACGAAGGACGCACAGCTGATTTTTTTTATTGAAACTGTATTATCTCACTGTTGGGCAAAACCATTTCCCAAAATTCTTCTTGAAGCTTGCACCAAATTTCGTGAACTAAATGCGATATCAAGAAGGATACAACCATCTACAGTTAAAGCTACAACCTAAAGTGTTTACACTCGAAACAGCTGTTACACTCAATATTTCTTGAGTCTAAGGCTGTCGATATTTCATAACATAACTGTCACACCGTGTTAGAAAAAGATAGGGCCATTTGTCGCTGGCACAGTTTCTCGATATAGTGAAGTCGTTGTCTTTATAGAAGCAGCTTATTAGCCTTATGGTGGTGACAGTTACAATCTAGGACTCTAAGCGAAGTATTTTCCAAATATATTTTTTTATGGGTACCAGTGTGATAATTTTTAAATAAAAAAAAAATATTTTGTGCAAGGCAAGGGCCTTTTTTTAAATAGACAGGAGAACCCACGATGCTATGAGCATTTTCCTAGCTTGGTAATGGTGTATTGGCGGCTTAAGACTATTTTTATGAAAAGTTTAAGTTTTCTAAAATTCGAAGACATGTGAAATCCACCAACCCGCACTGGGCCCATGTGGTGGATTACAGCCCATTCCCTCTCCTAGAGAGGAGGCCTGAGTGCCAACAGTGGGAACATTATAAGTCCGACTATGCTATGCTATGCTAAGTTTTCCTCGATTTTCGTAGTGACAAAAATTTCGGTTATGTGTCGGTTATGTAGAGTTGAAAAAGTCATATTGGTACCAAAAACAATTATTGGTTTTAAAGACGACTGGTTAGTTAAAGGAGATTGGCATGATTTGTTACTGGTATTCACGTTTCACTACTAACCCATCATCATCTTCCTGCCCTTGTCCCATCTTATTTGGGGTCGGCGCAATACGTTTTTTTCTTCCATTCTATCCTGTCAACCGTCATACTATCACTAACTTCCTTTTCTTTCATATCACTGTTCACACAATCCATCCATCTTTTCTTTGGCCTCCCTCTCCCTCTCCACCCATCCACATGTATACTCATAACTCTTTTAGTAACATGTGTTTCATCTCTCCTCTTTACATGACCATACCAAGACAAACGATTCCCCTTCAACTTTTCAGTCACTGGCGCCACTTTCAAACTTCCTCTAATATATTCATTTCTCACTTTATCCATTCTCGTCACACCACACATCCATCTCAACATTCTCATCTCCGTTACATGCAATCTTTTTCACTACTACCCCGTCTGATGATAATTCGACCATATGCTCGGCGCCGACCTCTAAGCATGCTTGCCTAAAACTAAACTATATACTCTTGACTTAAACACCTCCAGGTTGTTGAACTGAAACTGTAATTTAGAAATGGGGTGGAATTATCTGCCAGTGTTTAAATACTCCAGCACGTAATTCCACTCCTTTTCCACTTCACTGGTATTTGTAAATATTTTGCTACAACACCAAATGACCCTGACAAAATCAAGAAGAGATTTGAATTAGGAAAGGATCACTTCTAATCAATAAATTACAATCATTAGTTTGAATTAGGTGCTCTTTTTGCCGTATCCTCACTATCTTCTGACGTTTTATAAGTGCTCATGTAGGCCTATGTGAAATAAAAAACTTTTGACTTGAATTGACTTGATCTTATTAAATAATCTAATTTGTGCATTCTTCCTTCAAGAATTCTCCCTTTTTCTCAATAGATAATCATTAAATGGATCCGGATTCGGGGTAGAGCGAAAAGAGGTGTTAGACTTTTACTAACACCCTCCTGTACTCCTTTAGTAGCCCGTTCCGTTCCAAGGCAACAGTAACTCTTTCAAACAAACCCGAACCTTATAAAAACAACTAAAAACAAACAATGTTTTCAGCTATACCGTATTCAGGGAGCCATTGGATAAAATGTAAACAAACCATATATTATACTACTATTTTATAGACTACAGACTGCAAACATTTTATATAAAATGTGACTTTTTTTTATTCTTTATTGTTCACACAATTTTATATAATCAATAGAAATCATCATTTTGTTATCGGGCGGGTTGTAATCCGTCATCTTTTTCACTACCAATCAACTTGTTGATACGAGATATTTTAGTTGAATTCTTGTTATTCGTTGAAGAAAAAGCGTGGAAAGAAAACACCAATGCATTCAACAGAAAAAGAGACTGTTATTAATGTATTCAAACACATCGAAGAAACTTAGTCAAAGGTGCTTACATTGTTTTCTTTGTTTACATTTTGTCTCAAGCCCAGATGAATAGGGTATGGAAACAAAGTAGAAATTCAATTTGCTGTGTCCCCAACAAAAACTGTCGGACAAAACGTATCTAGCGCCCATATTTGGGGCGTGCTTCCAAACAAAGCAACGATAAAATATGTAGCATATACATAGGAGGAAATTTATCGGAAACCGCGGCACGGGCAACGGTTGCGTGCATGTCGAAACATGCATTCGATTGGGCCTTAACATTTGTTGCAGTCACCTTTAATGGCTTTTTGGTGAGGATTGATAACTTCGCAGATTTTTATGGTGGGTCATTCATTGTGCATGGCTTACGTTTTTTATAAAGGGTTTTTCTAAAATGGTGTTCTAGATGGGGCAAAATAATTAGTAGAAGTTGATAGTTAATGTAATGATTAGGGAATGGCCATGTTCGGAATGTTTTTTAATTCTGTGGTCGTGAGTTTGAATTTGTGTCTGTTTTTTTTTTAAATCTATGTTTGTATTTAGAAATAATTTATCAATTGTCAAGTACTCATAGTACAAGCTCTGCTTAGTTTGGGACTAAATGGTGTTGTGTGAAAGTGACACGTTGATACTACCAGTCAATCTTAAATACATAGATAAAAAGTGTACGTAATCCTAGATACACATCCAAAAGCCATCGGCCTTCGTAAATTAGATCAACTATACCAGGTATTAACAAAAAATTGGAAAATCGTCAAATGACTTTTTCCACTTTAGGTGGAGAGAGAGAGAGTTTCATACTTTCACTGACTAAAAGCCAGTGTTCCTCTAATGTTCTTTTGCGTTAGCCACAGTAACTCTTTCGGCCAATCCCGCAGCCCGGGCAGATGCCTATGGCAATTAACTTTCCAATTGTGCTTTCGAAAAAAAAAAAAAGTTCTGCCCCCCTAGCCAAGTTACGATCATTTTGTTTGTGTCGAATGCCTCCAATTCCTTTGTTCTGATTACGTTACTGAGCTGATGACGTCAGAACAAAGGAATCCCAGGCGTAGCCTACTCGAGATGTTCGACGCAAACGAAACGATTGTAACATGACTAGGGGGGCTGGTTGCTCCGCCATTGGTCAGATCTACGCCTATGATATATGTAATAGAAAGAGGAAAACGGTTTTTAATTAGCCTCACACAAAGTCCCTCTAAAGTTAATTTAAGCTACGGTTACTTAATCAAACTAATTTGGTAAAATGACAATCCTTTAAAACAAATTCTTAGCCGCAAACAAAATAATTTTACCAAAACCGATGGTAACGCCTCCACTATAACTGTATCAATCAAAATTCCACCTCAGCACCTTTATTTAAAGTCCAATATCGATTCGCTGCCCAATCGTTTGAATTTCACACATCAAAAATTCTAGAAATACGAGCAAACCCACGCAACGGTGAAAATAATTAATTTCTACCAAATCCATTACCGCTGAGTGGTTCTCTATAAAACTGTTGGCTTAACAATAACTCGTTGCTCTTTAATAATCATAGTGCTATTCGCTTCATACTGGTTGGTTTG
Source organism: Mythimna vitellina (assembly GCA_949316375.1). Lineage (NCBI taxonomy): Eukaryota > Metazoa > Arthropoda > Insecta > Lepidoptera > Noctuidae > Mythimna > Mythimna vitellina. The sequence goes on along the minus strand of OX438703.1, from coordinate 4,305,308 downwards.
TTTTTAATGCAGTTTCTATGATGACAGTCAATTGGGTAGCTCATCATCATCATCATCATTTCAGCCGATAGACGTCCAATGCTGGATATAGGGTTCCCCCAAATGTCGCCACAAAGAACGGTCCTGTGCGTCTTGCATCCATCGGATTCCCGCAACTTTCACCAGGTCATCGGTCCACCTTGTAGGGGGCATTCCAACACTGCGTCTTCCGGTACGCGGTCGCCACTCCAGAACCTTTCGGCGGCCCCAACGTCCATCCGTTCTGCGAGCAATGTGCCCTGCCCATTGCCACTTAAGTTTGGGGATTCTTCGTTGGGTAGCTAATTTTTATAAATATATATTATATTAGATATATATGTATGTGCATTTTAATTATATGTATACTTTTTTTACTCTGGTTTTTCGTATAAAATTTTCCTTTTATGCACCTACCATATTGTCTCTTCACCACCCTAGGTTGACTGGTAGAGAATGCCTAAGGCATTGAGTCCGCCTTTGTACTTTATGTTGCATGATGATTAATAAATAAATAATTAAAGTCTAGAGCAGTGGTGGCCGAGTAGTAACGGCCCCGACTAGAGCAGTGGTGACCGAGTGGTAAACTTTCACTTTGATTTCACGTTGGAAAAAGGCTAGAAAGATGAAGATTTGTGCCAAAAAGTGAAAATTTCAAAAAGAAAACAATCTCAAATCTGTTTAATCACTACCATAGTATAAAACAAAGTCGCTTTCCTCTGTTTGTTCCTATGTAGATAAGCTTAAAACTACGCAACGGATTTTGATGTGTTTTTTTTTGTAGATAGAGTAATTCAAGAAAAAGGTTTATATGTATAATGCATGCATAATATAGTAGAGAAACACTAATAATTTGAGAGGTTTCTAATGACGTGATGTCGTAAATATTTTTTTTTTTTTGCACTTACATTGCAAACGCTAGCTGAACCCTACGAGGTAGATCAAAATAATGTACTATAATATTTTACACCTTAAAAAAGTCTACAAGAAAGTCTGAAATGGTATATGTCTAGGAATAACCCACAATCTGCGTTTTTTTATGAAAATTACGTCTATTTCTTGCAAGGTTCTTGAGACAGTTCCTTATAAATCAACAATTTAATCATCTTATTTCATTTATCTCAGATCATTATTTAAAAATATCAATAAAAAGTAAAAAGTATACCTAATTGTTTATCAATCATAAAGATCTTTTTAAAACCAAAAAAAAAAAACTAATGCGCTTAATTTCAAGCTTGCAGATAAATAATAATAATATTCCACAACTATCACACAATGCCGTCTAGTTCCAAGCTAAGCAGAGCTTGTGTTATGAGTACTAGACAACTGATAAACATACTTATATATTTCTAAATACATGCATATTATAGATAAATTACACCCAGACACAATAAATGATCGTGCTCATCACATAAACATTTTTCCTGAGTGGGAATCGAACCCATGACCTCCGGCATAGCAGTCAGGGTCACTAACCACTAGATCAATAGGTCAGTCAGATCAGGTTCGTAAATATTGATAAGAACTGCAATAGTCCTTATTGCTAAAACTACAATCCTGCAAGAAAGACCAACAGTATAACATCATATTGCAATCTGCTATCAATTCGAAGCCTGGCAGGTGGCAGCAATATCCTCTGCGCGCCAATCAATCTAGCACTGTATGTGGAAACTGACCAGGCAAGTGCAGAAGCTCCATATTATAATAGATCAAAATTATGCCACGGAAATGACGAACGAATGGCAATTACATGCAGCTGATGAGTGTGCTAAGAGGGATATATTTTTTTTTTTGTGGGATAATCATCTTATGCCATCCATCGCTCTTGGGCGGAACGAGAGGTACTGTCAGACTTTTACTGACTAAAAACCCAATCCTGTTCTTTCCTTGCCTTTTTTCCTGGCCCTAGGGTTCACTTTCGCACAACCCATGGCCCCAGTACGCTTCAACCCTGCTGGGCCCCTACGATTTGCTGACATCTCCTTGATCTCTTGAGGCGCGCGTGGAACACTATGCGCCGTCGACGACTTGGGCTTGGTCCGGGCGGTTACCAGACGGTCGGACGGCTAGCTACTCTTTGCTCGCCGTCTGCAAGCCCGTGCCTACGGTGGCTAGAAATTGGGATCTGAATCCCGGCGGCTGGGGCGTGAGGGGTTTCTCTCATGCGTGCGGCCGCCTCCTTTGCCAGCATTACTGCTTCGCAGAAGGAGGCGACCGCCTGCCACTCAAGAGGGAATAGGGTATCGAATTGATACAATACGAAATGAGTATGTCTCACATACTTATTTCATTTGAAAGCAGCACACAAACTAATGAAAAAATTGTGTGGAAGTCGCATGAAAGTTATAAATGTAAATATAGGTATTATGGGTAGAAAAAGACCAAGGAAATGTTAGATGGATTGTGTAAAATATACTTTACAGAACTTTAGATAGAATGCAGGTCAATATTGATGACAAGGTAGGTGCAGTGGCTGCTGCATTGCTTGTCACGGGTTCCATTCCCGCATGAAACAAATATTTGAACAGGTGAGAGGTGTGATGTGTGTTAGATGGGAGATCAGATACGCTCCACTCTGGATACCCAATTGCATGTCGCACTTACGATGCCAAAAACCATCTCAGATGGCGAGACACCTTCAGTAAGAAGTTAATCCAACAGGAACTTCACGACCCTCAATAATGATGAATTCGACTTGAAGAATTGAAAGTGTTTTGTGTATATGCATAATTGAGCAAAGTTTATATAAAATATATATATAGAGATAAAGTCTTATAGAGAATTTCGGGAGGGCAAAATTGCAGCGCTGATCCCTTCTAAAATGGACGTAACAATAACATTACATCAAGCCTAAATTTTCCAGAGCATTAAGTCGAGATGTGATGATGAAATCCATTTAACAAACGAAAACATACACAAAGACAAGCTTGAAGCATATCTTGTTGACTCACAACTCGTCTCACATATCCGTTTATGTATGTGTGCGCTGAATTGACCTTCTGAACATTTCAAGCTTATGGCATAGGCCTGTATTTGACAGTCTCTTTTTTTGGAAGCAGTTCTATTGCGAAGTTTTGATGAAATACGCTATTCGTGGAGGTTTTGGGGGTTGCAGGCGCACCTCGTACACTTGCGTTCGTTTTATAAGGTGGTCTAGTTTTATAGATTGACAGGTTTCGGGATTTACTCTGATAGAATTCTCTTGCCCCCTTAATTCTACATTTCTGCAAACTTTAAAGGTGCAATGCTATACTCAGGTTCATACCAATAAAATACATTTAAAAAATTGTGTTGTATCAGTTGACGTTGCTTTTTCAATCAAAATTTACTCAAGTATAAAAAAACACATCAAACTTCTACTAATGGTGTATTCACCCGGTACAGACTTGGAAGGTTCCTGCACCGGATTCGTGCAGAAGAAGTGCGTGTCCTCGTGGGGGCAATCGGCGGCGAAGACCCCTCACGCCGGGCACTGGTAAAGGCCATGGTCCGGAACGAGGAAGAATGGCAGGCAGTTGCCTCCTTCTGCAAAGCAGTAATGCTAGCAAAGGAGGCGGTCGCATGCGCGTGGGAACGGCCTTCACGCCCCAGCCGCCGGGATCCTAATCCCGATTTCCAGGTACTGTAGGCGCAGGCTTGCGGACGGCGAGCAATGAGTAGCACGCCGTTCGGTCGTCCGGTAACCGTCCGGACCGAGCCCAAGTCGTTGACGGCACGTAGTGTTCCACGAGCGCCTCAAGGAGATGTTAGCAAGTCGTAGGGCCCTACTGGGAGAATGGGTTAAGTGAAAATGAATCCCCGGGGCCTTGGAACGCAAGGCAAAGAAGGAACAAACAAGTGGGTTTTAGTAAGTAAAAGTATGACACACCCTCGCGCTCCACTCAAGGGCGAGAGATGTTATTAGACGATTTCCCACCTAAAAAAAAATCCAGTACAGACTTAGATATCATACAAAAAATCTCATGTTTCAGTGTTTGTTATCGAACTCCTCCGGACGGCCATACAATTTTTTACGATTTTTTTTTTGTGTAGTTGTGTTTATTTCGTAGTTCTGAAGCTATTTTTTACCTTCCTGCCATTTTTTCCTTTAATAATTTATATGGCACTACAACATTTGCCGAGTCAGCTAGTATTTCTGTAGAATTTTGTATTTACAACATAGCAATGCAAATAACAATGAGAGCAGTGATGGCCGAGTGGTAACGGCCCCGAATTACGAGTTATAGGTTGCGAGTTCAATCCCAGCCAGGCGCATTACTTTGTGTAATTTATTTCAACACCACTGCTCTCAAAACGGTGAAGGAAAACACCGTGAGGAAACCGGCATGTCCTAGAACCAAAAATTCGAAGGCATGTAACATCCACCAACTTGCACTGGTCCCGCGTGGTAGATTACGGCCCATTCCCTCTCCTAGAGAGGAGGCCTCAGTCCCAATAGTGGGAACATTATAAGGCCAACTATGCTATGCTATGCTAATGCAGATAAACGTCGGTGTATATTAGTCCGTCTACTTTTGACGCATAATTAGAAGCACTTTGTTTCATTGAAGTTTTTGTCCTAATTAGAAAATTATTAAAACACAAATTAAATGTTTTCGATCTCTCTCGTTTTGTAATTAATTCATAATTCACTGAACTATGCACTTTCTCCAAGGAGGAATTTCCAAACACACCCCTGACTGTACATTGGAATGTCTGCACTAAGCTTATAAATTTATCCGCACAAAGGTTGTACGAATCCTTGCGTACTTCCTCGTGGCTCGTGGCTGCGGGCTCAAAGAGCTAGATCCCGATAACGCGGGGAGACGTGGTCCCGTACGTGGCTTATGCTAGAGTGAACAATTTATGCGTTTTAATTTAAGTTTCGGATTGAATAACGGCCTGGATGTGGTTCGTGGAGTCTAGTAGTTTGAGTGTATTTTTATCAGAGGAAATTCGATGTTAGAATAAAGTTTAAGTTTGGTGTTTCGTAAAGAAAAATAACCTTTTCTAGTCTGAAAAAAAAACCACAAAAATAATAAAATTTTAAAATGGTTTTCTCCTAAAATACTGTCAAAATAGTTTTACAAAGGTAGTATTTTTATAGTAACCTGAAATGTAAATTTGTTCTTTTTGTAAGGTTGTAATTGATATTTCATAAGAAAAATAATTCTGAATTTTGCGTGATTTTAAATTCGTGTCATTTGTATAACTGTACATTCCTAAAATTCCAAAATTTTTCTATTATACATATATTCTTGAAAATTGTAATTATTAGGGTGACTACTGAAAAAAAAACTGGGCAAGTGCTAGTCGGACTCGCGCCCTGAGGGTTCCGTACAAACTTACTTAGGTAAACAGTTGAATTCCCGAATGGAGTCTCGAAGATTTTTCCAAATCGCAATTTTTCTTTTGTTGTGACTCATCAACAAGTTTACAGTTTTCAGATATATTTCTATACCTATGCTATAAGACCTCGCTTTAAGCAAATTTCAGGATTCTGGGTCAACGGAAAATAGTGGTTTTTTGAGACATAAACGGCTCTATCTTTTTTTCGTTAACTTAGAAATTTAATTTTTTCACAGCTTCAAGAGACTTGAGTATATGGTTTTAATTTCAACTTGACGGACAGACAGACGGACGGATAACAATATGATTCTATAAAGGTTCTGCTTTTTCCTTTTGAGGTACAGAACCCTTAAAATCACGTATTGCTTACTCATTATCGATTAAATGATGCTTTTGATAGTTTCACCAATTAAATTTTTTGATAATTTTTGACACCTTTTATCTATTATTATGTCACCATTGTAGATTGTCATCGTACGCTAACCAAAAAATAAGAAAAATCTTTATAGACCACAAATAAATCTTATTCATGAGCGTGTTTTTTTTTTCATCATCATCAGCCATCAGTTGAAAGACATCCACTGTTGAGCACAAGCCTCCGGTAAGTATTGCCACAAAAAATGCTCCTGTGCGTCTCGCTTCCATCGCATTCTTGCGACTTCCACCAGGTCATCGGTCTACCTAGTGAGAGGTCTTCCAACGCTGCGTCTTCGGGTGCGCGGTCACCACTCCAGAACCTTTCGGCCCCATCCACCATCCGTTCTACGAGCAATGTCCTCTACTCACTGCCACTTAATTTTGGCGATTCTACGAGCTATGACGGCGACCATGACTTTTTTTACAGTAACACAATTTATAATAAATCACTCAAATATTTGTTACTCTTTCACACTAAAATTGCTGCACGGATTCGGACAGGTTCATGGACATGGGCAATGTTCTAAAATAGCATATGGAATCCTTTCTTTTTTTTTTAATTGATATAAACCAGTGCTTGACTGCGATCCCACCTGATGGTAAGCGGAGATGCAATCATTGATGGTCAGGCACACTAGTTTATTAAGAGCCTATTCACTCTAGCCTTGAAGACACCTATTACACCTATTTAGCCTATACTTTCCCACTGCTGCTTTTTCCGAGCATTTTTTTCTTGAGCTATCTCGAAACATCCCTTATGGCAGGCGTCTAAGTGATCTCCTGCCACTTCTTTCCAGGTCGACATCGGCGGAGTCGTCTATCTTCAGGTGTCCACTTTGTGGAGACTTTGCGCAAGAGTCAGCGGTCAGTATACATGCGGTTGATGTGTTCCGCCCAATCCTAGCAACCTTTTTACTTACGTTTATGATCCTTGGATCAACGTCCTAACGAACTGAGGGGATTCTCAGATATTTCTTAACATTTTATCTACTTTATGGCATTGCTATACTGTCTAAATCTACTAGATCCTCGAAACAGTATTTTCCCGATTTATAGAAGAGCATTTATATAAAAAAAAAAATACTACACTAAATAAAAATAGCAGTAAAGTACTAACTAAAATTAGGTATATTTGTATACATAATTACGTATTACGTGTTTTTTGTATTTGTATGTTTGTTGTGTTTGTATTATGTGTATTTGTATGTATGTATCTAAGTATATATTTATTATTGTATTTCTTTTCTATTTCTTTACCATTAAGCTGCACCTACCATGTTTTGTTTCTGCACCACCCTAAGGTCGACTGGTAGAAAATGTCTAAGGCATTAAGTCCGTCTTTGTACAGTGTTTATTACTTGTGCATAAAGTTTTAATAAATAAATAAATAAAATTAGCTAATTTACAAAATAAAAGTCGAAAAAACTTCTACTCATTGTATTCATTTCTTAACATGTTTCATATTATTCTTAGTGACATGTGACATGAACCGACCCAAACTAGCTGACCGCGCTCTCATATAGCCTAATGGCCGGGGGCTAAATCTTCACATGGTGTTTTACAGTCTCAGTCAATAGGAGCCTCTTCTTGGTTTAATCGTAAAAGTAGTGCTGCATTTGTGCAGTGTGCTGGAGGATGGATAATGACTAGTTTTGGGCAAGATACCTTGCTCTCTAGATGTAATAAAATTACATTTAGAATGAAATTTACAGATAAGTTAAAATACTTCAAGTCATTGTGCGTACAGCTGAGGAGTAGGATACTCTTTTATTTTTTTTTAAATTGATATAAACCAGTGCTTGAATGCGATCCCACCTGATGATAAGCAGAGATGCAATCATTGATGGTGAGGTGCACTAGTTCATTAAGAGCCACTATTCACTCTAGCCTTGAAGACACCTAAATACTCTGCCAGAGTCTGTGTTTTCTGTTAGCTACAGCCTCCCAAGGTAGGTTTTTTAAGACTTTACATTTAGGCAAGCGTGATATGTCGCCGACCGCGTCATCGCTTACCGTCAGATAAAAAAAAAAAACGAATTAAAAATTTCTAAATATGACGTCAATTTTTTTTACTGCGTCTCTGTCGACTGAAAGTGTGCCCAAAAGACTGCTGGTTTTACTATGTTGTTTACTATTGCTTAATCACTGACTGGCCAAGGTAAAAACCATATCTACACATTATTATAATCCATCTTATCTATTTGATAAAACATCGCTAATTGTGTTTGCCCATATTATCTGAATTCGGACATTTTTAAATATACAACGGATTTTGTTAAGCTTATCACCATTATTCACAAGAACTATACCAGTAGATCAAACCCTGGTTGCTAGTATCATTAGAGCATCAATAACATTCTCGTGCATTTACTAATTAATACTAATAATGAGTGTAATAGTCATTACGAGACTGACTGATCTTCAACATATTAATATTTCAGTACTAGTGAAAGTATGCGTAGACATCAGTTGCAATTTAAATATTATCCTGTAATACATTGTATAGAAAACCCATATACAGAAGAAGTGGCAGAGCAGTGGTGGCCGAGTGGTAACAGCCCCGACTTACGAGTTTTAAGTCGTGGGATCAAACCCAGCCAGGTGCATTAATTTGTGTAATTTATTTCATCACCACTGCTCTCAAAACGGTGAAGGAAAACATCGTGCGGAAACCCAATGTCCAAGAACCATAAATTCGAAGACATGTGACATCCACCAACCCGTACTGGGCCCGCGTGGTGGATTATGGCCTATTCCCTCTCCCAGAGAGGAGGCCTGAGTCCCAACAGTGGGAACATTATAAGGCCGACTATGCTATGCTATGCTACTAGTGTAAATATGTCTAGACATCAGTTTCAATTTTAATATTATCCTGGAATACATTGTATAGAAAAACCATATACAAAAGAAAGCAAAAGAAAAAATCAATAAATAAAAACGTTTAATAAACTCTACAGTAAAATCAATTTTGCAGCAATTTCACAAGCATAGCCATTACAATAAGTGTAACAGACGTATTTACTCCATATCCACTGCTGTTTGGACTCCGAGGTGCCAAGTAACCAAACCTCCTAGCCTGGAGTATAAGTTCCAGTATAGAGTCAAAAACTTCCAGGTTATTATCCAGGATCTGATCGGGAGGGAGAAGGAACCCATAGGTTCCATTGTCTCGAAGTTCGTAGCAGTAGACGAGAGGTACTTTTAGGCGTTCCTTTACCCAGTCGACGCTGCCGCCAGTTGCTTTGTCTGTAATTGTAAAAGAAAATTAATGAGATTTTTTTTAGTCACTTTTGAACTATGTGTAAGACGATACGTCTAGAAAGAGAAAAGAGTCACAGCGCCCTTTTTAGAAGGAAAATCATCAAATAACCTCTCCTGCTCTAAGTGAAGCGAGAGGGAGTTCAAGACTTATTCAAACTAAATTTCACCTCTATCAGTAAAAGTTTGACATGCCTTCTCACTCCACCTAGGGCGAGAGAAGTCATTGAATGATTTTCACTTTTAAAAAACACTCTGTTCTTCAGATACCCTTTACATTCTAGGGCCATGGTCACTCCCTCAAACATTCTTGTGGCCCCAGCCTGCATCGGCTCTAATTAGGCCCCTTCAGTTTTGTTGACATTTTATAGAGGCGTGAGCGGAACACAACGCTCCGTCGAATCATGTTTGATTCTTACAAGACGGCCGGACTACGAGCTACCCATTTTTTGTCATCCACAAGCCGGAAAATCGCCCTGCGATTCCCAACGCCAAGGCGTCTCTTTTGACGGCGGCTATGACGTGAGGAGGTCCGTTTCCTCATGATTGCAGCCATTGCCTTCATTCGCATTGTTTTGCAGGATGCCATAACAATGGCCAGAATCAAAGCCCAACGCAAGAGGTCACCGCCATCGATCATCTTCACGAGGAGACATTGGTGCATCGCCCAACAGAAAGGGAAGACTACCACCGTATGATCCACTGTATCCTCAGAGCGATCTGCACAAGGGTGACACCCGGGTATTTCTTCTACCCGATTCCGAAACAGGAACCAACTGGTCATGTCTTGTATGCAAATGCAGCGTTGGATTGGCGAGAGAGGTTACAATCACAATTCTTTTTTTATTACAAATTTTTAAAGCACAATTTATTTGCTTTAAAATTTGAATACGCTTCATATTTAACTCGCATTGTTTAACTTCAAATACTATTATACTAAACCTTTAATTACCACATAAGTTTTCGGTAGGCTATGTTTAGGCATTGTGTTTATAGCAAAAGGCTGATACTGCCATTTATGATCTAGTAACGAAATACTTACAGATTGCTTCGGCTATATTTCCTGTTCTGTATTGAGTTCCGTATCTGACCGACAAAGCACCCATAGCGCGCCTACCGATTTTCATCTGAAAATGAAATATACTCATTAAAAATCAATCCTGAAAATGCTCACAGTCTTCTTAGTGTGCAAGCGGACTGTGCGTCATAAGTATTCTTGTAAGCACAAATATGCAAGCCATGTTACATTTGACAATGTTTATAATACATTATTTTATCATAGAGTTTTCAAGTCTACCTTCCGGATTCGTATAAAATTATTTCGATGAAACCTTATAGTCAAGTCAACTGATAGTACTTTTTGAATGCAAATTCTTAACCTCTTCATGAAAATATTAAAAGTCCTCTTATCTTGAGGATCGATTTGGAAGTGTGTAATAAACATGCTCTTCAAATAAAAAAGATTTGACCAAATCATTTCAAAAATGACGTAGCAACAAACATAAAATAATACAGCCAATATGAAAACCTCCTCCTTTTTTAGATATTGATTGAAAATAAATTTTATGGAGATATAGACGGTTAACGAAACCGAAATTCTCCTATCATGAAGTATATAAAACAAAAAGCTAGTTGAAACTTACAGCATCTTCATAGTTTGCTAGCGGCTCCGTAGTATTTCCAAAAGGCAACAACAGCAACTGACTGAATGAATGGAAAGACAGGTATATCTCAATCTTGTCACCAATAGACTCTATGAATGTTGACAATGTTCTGGTTTCTGGCTCTGAGAATGGACCAGCTCCAGCGTAGATATCTAGTGAAGCATTAGTACTCGCACCTGCGGCTGTTGATCAAAAAGATACAATTATGATTTTATTAAATGTACATAAATATAATAGAAAAAAAAAATTAGTTTCATGTACACGAAAATTATAAAAAAGCTTTTACACATCATTGTTAATTCGACGAATATAAAAATATCTGTAGATGATGATATCAGTGATGAGATGGTCATTATCATCATCATCTTCCTGCTCTTGTCCCGTCTTATTTGGGGTCGTTTTTTTTTTCTATTCTATCTTGTCACCCGTCATGCTATCACTAACTTCTTTTTCTTTCATATCACTCTTTAGACAATCCGTCCATGTTTTATTTGGCCTCCCTCTCCCTCTCCACCCATCCACATGTATACTCATAACTCTTTTAGTAACATGCGTTTCATCCCTCCTCTTTAAATGACCATGCCAAGACAAACGATTCAACTTTTCAGTCACTGACGCCACTTTCAAACTTCCTATAATATACTCATTTCTCACTTTATCCAGTCTCGTCACACTACTTTTCCATCACAACATTACAAAAAATATTCATTAATATTTTTTTATCCGTCTTTTTCACAGCCCAAAATTCTAATCCATACAGTATGACAGGTCTTATCACGGATTTGTAGATTTTACCACACAAGTCCATCCGTGGATCACAAGTTGTTCCAGTGACCTGTCGCCATTTCATCCATTCTGAATTGATCCGATGTGTTTATATCTCCGTCTACCTCACCATCTCCTTGGATAAGCGGCCCGATGGTAATTGTCATATTAAACGATATTTCGTTCAGTCGAAATAATGTCCACAGTTGGTCATAAGGCTCACACAAACATCACGACAATGTTTGGCCCTGCGCTTTTTACATTTATTGGATTCTAATTCAGATTCGGATTTACTACATGATGCCATATTGAATGTAGAAATAAAAACCATAAGTTTATTAGTATTACTAAATATAAGAACGATTATCGAATTTTGAGTTTGACTTGCTCACACTGCAAGCTTCCAATATGAGTGACATTTTTTTACTCACGATCATATTTTGTATCGAAGCTAGTAGCATGGTAAGCGATGATGTGGTAGACGATAGAGCTCTACTGACTAAAGGTAACATTATTGACTTAAAAACCCCCAGATTACAGCTACCACGATACACAAACTTCAGCAGGTAGTATCGCTTCTTAGTTTTAGTCTTGTCAGCAATATTATAGCTAAAAAAGCAAGATAGATTACCAAGCCAGTTATTATTCCAGTTTCTGTTCAAGTCAACACCAAACGCATTGCCAATAGGCCGTCTGTTTTTGCGCCATAATCTGTTCTGAAAAGCAAAGAAATTCTTGTCAATAATGCAAGGAAAATTAGGTATGCAGGAGAAATTAAAGTACCTATGTGTGTGAGAAAACACAGATGCGGTCTCAGTTTCTGTATTCTCATAGTCAAATAAGATCACGACACGACCGGGAAGAAATCAGACACAGGACTTGCGGCTTTAGGAACATGCTAACCGAGACATGGAATTGTCACCAAATCAACTTCTTATCACTTTTCTGCTACGAGATATGCTAAGTTAAGTTTTACTATCAACATTATACTATTCTGATAACTATAAATTTTAGGTACGGTGCTATGAGACTTTGCCTTTTTCGCAAATTTCAGGATTCTTGGTCAAAGAGAAGCACTTAACCTATTTTTTGTTTTTTTTTTCGGTTGAAACGTCATTCAATGACATTCCCCGCTCTTGGGCGGAGTGAGAGGGTGTGTCAGACATATACTGACTAAAAACCCACTCCTGGTCCTTCATTACTTTTCATACCAGGGCCGAGTCTTAATTTCAGAAGCAGATCCTTGGCCTCAGTAGGCTTTGACCCTACTGGGCCGCTACGGTTTGCTGAGTACAGTTTCCTTGAGGCTGGTTTTGAATTTTTTTGCTAGTGTGAAAATATGCGTCTCAAAACCAAGCATGAATGACCTTATCTTTAGATCGCACTTTAAAGATAAAGCCTTTTATGCCCTTTTGAGTTTGACATCTGTTTTTTTCACTGTGCCAAGAAGTACACTTGCAATAAGAAAATAGTTTATTTTTCCAAGCAATGCACACAGACACAATCCAAAACATGGAGGCAGAAATACAAAAAGCTTAGTTTTGTGAACAGATAACTTTAGTCTACAAGATAAGTCTATGCATACAAAAAATTATGAACCCTGTCTCTTAAACTAGGAGACCATTATCTTAAGTGACAGTGAATCAGACAAACTGAAATATACGAGTAATAAAACTAGGGTTTACAAAGTGAAGTGAAAGTGTTTTTAATATTATTTTAGCTAAATACCTCCACACGTTCTTGAGAAAAAGGTTCTTGATAGACGGACAACAAAGTGATCCTACAAGGGTTTCCCTTTTTACTGAATAAAGTACCGTAAAACAGGGTCAATAGAAACGCAGGGGTAAATAGAAACAAAATTTTGGTTTGGTCTTTCGCTTTGATATCGTAGTATCGGCTTCTAACAAAGCATCGACTTTTTAAAATAACAATTCATTAATAAATCATATAGTTAAATACTGCAAAAAATATAAAAATATTATGAAAATACCCTTAGAAGTTTTGTTTCCATTCACCCCTGAGTTTCTATTCACCCAATTTGACTGAACAGAGTTTTAAAAATGAAAATGAAATAAGCTTACGTGTTCAAAAGTAAATACGTAGCCATCCGGATTAGTGACTGGAAATATATACCAATCAAAATCGTGAGCTGCTTCTTTCGTCTCTGTATAGTTGCTAGTTAAAAGTTCATTGGCGATAAAGTTGACTGTAGCTGGTGATATCCATTCCCTCGAGTGAATCCCACCTTCTAAGAAGATCGCTTTTCTTCCTTCACCATGGGATATCTTGAAGCCTATGATTTCTCGTCCTTCATACGTAGTACCGCCGATTAATAGTGTGACTATATCTGGGTATGCTTCGGCTAAAGCTTCAATCCAGTTATTAATGGCCTCGAGGGTATAATATTGATCCCACGACATATTTCGGTAGTTGCTTTTGGTAAAAGAGTTAATTTTTTCATTGTCTATTGCCCTGTAAAGGAAAAATAAAATCAATATAGAAGTAGAAAACTCATCAATCAAAGAATCAACGCATTTATTTTAAATAAACCATTTACTGGCATTTTTGAATTGTTAAAAAGCCAGTCAGTCAGTTCTGAATTGTTATGCTTATTGCACATTCCAAATCGAAGATCCTTATAGAGAAAAACGTGCAAGAAACTCCATGGTCAATCTTTGCAACCATGTTATGTATTATAATTATCTCAGTTACATGTTTCTTGTTGTTACCAAAACAAATTTTGAATATGTATAGAAATTAATCTCATAACCTTCTTTATTGTTACTTTATTATACACTGTGTCTCAAAAGTCTACGACCAAACGTGTAAAAAAAACCTGTATATTATCGTTCCACCTTAGTGAGAGTTTTAATGAAAAAATTAACTCACTCTTTTCATCCGAGCATCTGAGCTCAGCTGAACAGTTTTATTACATGTGTAAAAATTTGTGTTATTACTTTTCAAACACGAATTACGCAACAACGGGTGAGCGGGTTTTAATGGAATTCGGTACACTGATAGACCACGTCATAAATTGCAACATAGATATAAATGTAGACAATAACTACAAAACAGCTCGTAGAATTATTTTTTTTGGTCTTGGTAAGCGTAACCATGGAAAAATTTATGACATTTACACAAGCATACCTGCTGGCGATAGTTTAAAATATTTATAAAAGCAGTACTTACTCTTGGATATTTTTAGAAGATATAATATAATCCACATTTTTAGACTTCAAAATATTTTCAAATTCAACTTTGTGTTCTGGGCTTGAAAGAATGCTCACATATTCTGCGGAAGGTACAGGATCTGTCCAGAAGTCGTATCTGGAATCATTATCTTGTAGATCTTGAAGCAATTTTATTTGTTCAGCATTTCTTGGTAAAACTTTGTACAAACTATAGTTATCATAACGCACTTTTTCGCTTAACACCTTTGGTGAGGACAAGACTAAACCTAATAATAGGAGTTTTAACATATTAAATAAATTTTCGTATTTATTATTAATTAAACGCCTGTGTCGGCTGGAACGAAACAATTTACGATTTATCTAGTCAAACTGAAGTGCCAATAAATAATCCTTAGTAGTTATTAATGTTTTACTGATAATGAAATATCTATATACTAGTACTGGGCGTACCTAATCAATTTAGATAGCGTTGCAATTACCTAATCTAAAAATTTATAACGTCGCACTCAATGAGGATTTTAAGATTTAAAACTGTCTTAAAAATTTAAGTACGTGAGTTTCTTTACGTTTAAATTTGTGTAAAATCTAGCTACAATCATAGGGCTCATTAGATAGAATAGAATAGAATAAACTTTATTGTACACCAAAATAGTAACAAAAACTTTTTAGTTAACAAAAAATAGTAACAAAATCTACGGGTACAAAGGCGGTCTTATCGCTGACAGCGATATCTACCAGACAACCTTAGGGTGGAATATAAGAATTTACTATTTCAAATAGAAACAAAGGGGGGTAGTCTGCGGTGTACAGCAAATTAATAATGTAAATATTAAATTTAAATTATATACTAGACTATACATAGAAATAATATAGCTGTTACATATAAATATTATATATTGGCTACTGACTATGGACTACGGACTATGTCCCACGAGTAGAAAAGTATAATTGTAATAATAACTGGCGTCTGCCAACCGCTTCTAAAAATTCCTAGTTTATCTTATATGTTATTCTAGGATCTTATGTGATGTTCTACCCATGTACTTAATTTCACTGAAGCCCGTTTAGCCCTTTGCGCGTGAAAAAGTCTCAAACATACCCACATACATACAAACTAATCGCCTTTATAGTATTATATTTAATTATTTAACAATTTATGTCTACACAATAATAAAAGAAAAGTAGAAGAAAACAGACGAATAGTCCAAAGATGATGCTTATTTCTTAAGAAATCTCTTCTAGCATACCTGCGAAAGAAGAGTTGGAGAAAAAAGAGATGTAGACACTGTGTGTAAAGGTAAAAGGAAAATTGGTACACACAAAATACATAGTTAACAATGAAATAATATAACATACAAAAAAAGATATAATGTTATAATTATATACATATATACACAAATTAAAATAAATATTAACATATTAAATAAAATAATACATACTAACCTGCAACTATGACGAAATAGTAACAAAGTGTTCTTTAACTCTTCTTTTAAAAATTGCAATAGTAGTGATAGCCTTCTTACGCTATGCTAATGAATCATCATCGTCCTGTCTTAGTCCTATGTTATTAGGGATAGTGTTGCTTAAGTTGATTTTTTTTTCATTTCATCCTGACAACCGTCCCACAATCCTTCCATCTTTTCTTTGGCCTCCCTCTTCCTCCTTTTTCATCCACATTTATATTCATAATTATTAACACACATTTTATTCCTCCTCGATACGGTCATGAGCGAAAAAAAATAACACAATTTTATCAAGATAAAGGAAATTCCATACTTTGATATTGATAGAAAACGTGTTTTAAACGATTATGGTTATAATTATGCTGATTATTACAATAAATCACCCTATCTCTAGACTGATGATATCTTAGTTTACGAATGAAAAAGTGAGATATTGTTAATCGTCACCATCATTACAAAGTCACACATTAATACCAAATTGTTTTATAACACTAAAGTCAAGGGCGTTAAATTTAAAGCATCGCAGCAATGTATCTATAGATGTAATATTCATCTAAATAAAACATAAAAATCATATCCGTTTGTTCCATAGCTGTGTCCAGAAAAAGTGAACTATCAAACTATTCTAAAAAAATAATAATTGAAACTATGATACATATCTACCTACGATAAGATATCTACAAACGATTTACAAAAAAATTGGACTTTTTATTGATTATATTTCAATTTAAGTTTTATGCATTCATTTATTTTCTTGATTAATTGTTGCTCGGATACAAAGTATTTTGATTGCGCTCTTCATATAATTGTTTTCACTAATTATTATTCATTTGCAATGTAGATTTTTTTTATTGCTTCTCTTGCGATGTATAATGTGGGAAAACTCTAATAAAATTCAATGTATTTATGTAATCAAGAAATTTTACGAGAAACTGCAATTTTATATATTACTTTTATACTAGGCCAAAGACAAATATGAAATAGGTAAAAAAATAAATAAACAACTTAAACTATGATGTAGTTTTACATAATTAACATTAAATAGGGGATGGCGAGATAAACAGAGATGTAACGCACAAGATCAACTCGGATAGATGAAATGCCGATTGATAACTGGAACAAATGCATTGCATCACTACTTACCATCAGGTGGGATTGCAGTCAAGCACTAGTTCTTGCGACCAGGATGGATTGTGTGAGGTGATATGAAAGAAAAGGGTGTCGAAGATAGCGTGAGTGCTGATATGGTAAAATGGAAGAAAAAACTTGTTGTACTGACTCCAAGTAATATGGGACAAGAGCAAGAAGGTAATGATGATGATGAAACATTTGTTACAAATTTTTATTAATTTACATCATCTACAAAAACAATTATTTATTTTATTATGCACATAAAAGTACAGATGCGGACTGGTAGAAAATGCCTAAAACATTAATTAGGAATTTTCTACCAGCCAACCAGATGATGCAGAGAAAATTAGTGGTAAGTACAATAAAATAAAGAGAACAAGGCGACTACAAGAATAGATATACTAATAAATCATAGATATAATAAATACAATTAAACAATATTTATTCAGATCAATAAACTACATACCTACATTAAAATAGTCCAAATCGACAATTGAAAAATATTAACTCTGTGAAGATACTACTGCCAACTTATTACGAATTAGCTCGCGAACTTTAGTTTTGAGTGTTAATCGATTTCTTAATAATTTCACAACTGAAATTCTTAAGAGACCGCTACAAGATAGCACCGCTCTTCTACTACAAGATACATCAAAATCGAAATTCTCAAGACACTGGGACCTCTCTTCTCAGCATACGAAATCTCTTCGCTTGAAGCAGTAACTCTATGACTGAGTCCATGGTCTCTTCACCCGTTGGCTTGATTTAGTCTGCAGACAACAAATGGCCGCACGTTCCTCTGTCGCAAAGCTCATATCAATTTAATAGATGAATGTTCAGATGTTCTTTTACCCAGTCTACGCTAGTTCCGGTAGCGAAATCTGTAACACTAAATAAATTATTATAATAAATATGACAATGTAATTAATGGAAATAAGTCCGCCTTTATACTTTGTGTTGCATGAACATTAAATTAATAATAAAATGTCGATGTAGACAAGTACAAAGAAAGTTTAAAGGTCCACAACCCAGTCACAGGATCATATACGCCTCAAAGAGATGTCAACAAAATCTTAGGGGCCCACCTGCAGAACCGATGGCCCCTAGGGCCACGGAGAATTTCTGAAAATATATCCCATGGTCCATAATCATAAGTTATCATCTTCATCATTTCAGCCAAAAGACGTCCACTGCTGAATTTAAGCGTCCCTCAACTGTCACCACAACAAACGATCCTGTGCGTCTCGCATCCATCAGTTTCTTGCAACCCACACCAGGTCATCGGTGTGGAAGTGAAGAACTTTGTGGAAGGCTTTCCAACGCTGCATCTTGCGGTGCACGGTCGCAACCCTAGAACCTTTTGTCCAATGCGAGTAATGTGCCCTGCCCACTGCCACTTAAGTTTGGCGATTCTTTGAGCTATATCTACAACCTTAGTTCTCCTGTAAATATCTTCATTTCTGTTGCGATCACGCAAGGAAACTCCGAGCATAATTATAATCAGCCTTATAATGTTCTACTGCTGTGACTCAGGCCTCCCGAGTACGGCACTTTCCCTTTTCTAAAGGAAAGTGCCGTAGTAATCGACCTGGCGGAACCAGTAATAGTTTTGTGGATGTCACATGTTTGAATATTTTTGTTTTTAGGTCCTACCAATTTTCTCACGATGTTTTCCTTCACCGTTTTGAGGGCAGTGGTGATAGATGAAATCGGCTCCAAAATTTGTACACTTTAGTACAAATTTTGGAGCCGTTACTACTTAGCACTTAAGATAATTCGGAATTTTTTATAAAATATGAGGGCAGCTCATATTTGTTGGTACACTGATAAATCTTCTGTTATCAAATTGGTCCCTAATCTAATGATTGGTTTGGGTTAATTAAGAAGCTACTTAATATCAATATAATAAACAATGTCACTGCTTATCTCATCTCCACAATCTAGTACCTAACTAGTTGTACTAAATAACACAATAAGCCGTAGCAATAAATTACAGATTAATTTTATTATCGCTTTGACATCGTCATCATTGAAATTGTATTCATCATCATTGTCATCATTTCAGCAAAAAAACATCCACTATTGGACATAGACCTCTCCCTAGGGTCACCACAATGAACGGTTCTATGCATCTCGCATCCATCGGATTTCCACGACCCTCACCAGGTCATCGGTCACTTTGTGAGACGTCTTCCAACGCTGCGTCTTCCGGTAAGCGGTCGCCACTCCAGAACCTTTTGGCCCTAACGGCCATCTTTTTTGCAAGCAGTGTGTTGGGCACACTGCTTGCAAAAAGATGGCCGTTAGGGCGACCTCACGACCAAACAAGTTTGGTGATTCTTCGGGTTATGTCGGTAAACTTGATTCTCTTGCGGATATCTTCATTTCTGATGTTATCACGCATGGAAACATCAAACAAAGCCCTTTCTATTGTCCTTTATGTGATTTTATAATCATTAAAATTAAAATTGTATTAAAAATAATAAATAAAATCTCACTCCATCGGGCAAATGAGTCCAAACGTAGCCATCAGGATTCGTTACAGGGAAAATATACCAGTCAAAATCACGAGTAGCAGCCTTGGTTTCTTCATTGTCACTATACTCGTACAATAACTCATTAATAATATAATTTGTAGTTGCTGGTGCCATCCATTCTCTTGAATGAATACCACTTTCAATGAAAACTGCTCTTTGGTCAGGACCATGAGAGATCTTAATACCCTTGATAACTCGGCCTTCGTACGATGTTCCACCTTCGACAGTGGATACTTCAGAGAATTTTCCAGCTAAGTCATCAAGCCTGCCTGGTTTATATGTCTTCCAAATCATAATATTCGTCCCATTTCATACTTTTGTCGTTATTTCTACTTTTCTTCTCATTGTCTATTAACCTCTAAATTCTGGTGTTAAACACCAGAATTTTGCAAATCTTTCAATAGTTTTATTTCTTCCAAACTTTTTGGTAGCACTTTGTACAACGTATAGTTCTCGAACCTAAAAGTTTCGCTTGATACACATAGAATAATTAAAATTGAAAAAACAAAAATGTTATTAACTCCATTTTTAGATTTCTAACAGGTTCACAGTGTCATGACCAGGGACCATTTTGGTTACCCATTGAAAGGGTTTTTGATAGGGTTTTGACAAAGTGTTGTTTTAAAACCCATTTCATATTGGTTACACTTATTTACGAAAACCCTCATCAATGGATAACCTCTTCCAAACCCTTTCGATTTGTTTACCTGTATATTCAAAAACCCATTCTTGGTGGTTTATACTTTTTAACGGTAACAAGTTTTGAACGGGTTACCCCTTCAACGACTGTAACAGAGTTACCCATTCGGACTACAAATATTGTAATTTTATCTCTCGTGCCTTACTTTAAAGTACTAAACTGCATGCATTCGGCAGGTACGCGTCAAGTCGCAACACGCAATCTAGGACCTAGCGACTCCACAGTCCATACACATTCGATTATTTTATGGTTATTATTGCAGTGATTTTAAAGTTAAATGTTTTTTTTTTCTGGAATAGTCGGGATTGTTTCATGTATAATCTTGTCTTTTTTACGAAATCATAAATGTCATTCGATCGTCTCACTCATCATTTAGTAACCGAAGGGAAGATCAAAATCTATTCTTCCACTCCAACGTAATTTAAAATGATTTTATTTAAAACCCTTTGCTTACCCCAACAAACCCTTTCAAAGGGTTATTTGCTTCAATTGGAACCGGTAACATCTTGAACTAGTTAACTTATTGATACGGTTACCCTAACGTTAGTGTTATGAAAGGGCTAACACTACGAAGAGGTAACATTTTCCATTACTGTAGGCATACAATCTGTAACCCTTTAGAAAGAATTAACTTATATTCGGGGTTGTACGGTCCCTGCTCATGACACAAATAATAATGTAGATTCATGACAGAATTAGTAATGTTGTGAACAATAACAGTGTATGATAAAGTTAAGCGTTAAATTAACTACAATAAATTAATAGATTATACCTATGTCATTGTTATTGTGTTATTTGTTTAGGTACCTACAAAGAGATTTAAAGATACAAATATTTAATGTCTTTGGGTACCTATAAATTTTGGTAATATGTTGGTGAAAGATTTAAAGACTAAACATTTCACGATCATAAACCAGCTAGCCTAGCCCGTTCCATCATCGGACCACTAGGCGTACGGCAACGCGCCACCGGTACATGGTGGACATCCCACCTATACGCACAAAACGTTTTGGGAATACATTCATTGTGCGTACAGCTAAGGAGTGGAATTCCTTGCCGGAATCTGTGTTTCCTGATAGCTACAACCCGGGAATCTTTAAGTCAAAAGTGAATAAGTTACTTCTAGGTAAGCGCGTTCCAACGTCGGTTTCCATCAGGTGAGATAGCGGCCAAGCGCGAACCTACCAAGAATAAATAATAAGCTGTGTCATTATTTTTTAATAGTTCTTGGTTAGTTAAAAGCCTATCACAGTTCCATGATTAAAATTATTAGTAGGAGTAAAGGATATAGAAGAATGTGAGTGGCAAATAATACCGTTTAAAAGGAGGCGCTGGTGGCCTTATTAACTGATGTGGTGTGGATCAAATGACACTTTTGTACCAACATTACGGAAAATACGCTCTTTAGTCATGGAGTTTCGGACATCAGCCCAAAACACGGCTCGCCGTCCGATCGTCCGGTAACCGTCCGGACCGGGCCCAAGTCGTCGACGGCGCGTACTGTTCCACGCGTGCCTCAAGGAGATGTCAGCAACCGTAGGGGCCCAGCAGGGTCGAAGCCTACTGGGGTCATGGGTGATGCGAATGAGATCCCTGGGGCCCTGGAAAAATGGCAAAAAAGTAACAGGAGTGAGTTTTTAGTCAGTAAAAGTCTGACACTATCCCTAGCTCCGCCCAAGAGCGGGGGATGTCATTAGATGATTTTCCCACCCGAAAAAAAACCCGAAATACAAATACAAATAATAAGCACTTACAGTATCCTCATACTTTGCCAGCGCCTACGTAGTATTTCCAAAACTTTTTGATACCTTCAAGTACTGGCATTAGCATAGCATAATCAGCCTTTTTAATGGGACTCAGGCCTCCTCTCTAGGAGAAAGAAGGGGCCGTAATCCACCACGCGGGCCCAGTTTGGATTGATGAATGTCACGTCTTCGAATTTTTGGTCCTAGGACATGCCGGTTTCATAACGATGTTTTCCTTCACTGTTTTGTGACCAGTGGTGATGGAATAAATTACACAAAGTAATGCGCCTGGCTGGGTTTGAACCCGCGACCTACAACTCGTAAGTCGAGGCCGTTACCACTCGGCCACCACTGCTCTACCACTGATTTCTTCAAATATTGCAAAGACATATTTATTTATTTATTACAGCTTGGAAGACCTTATCCCTTTATTTTGGTGAAGACAAATATAATAATAAAATAGTAATATATTTACTCATTAAACTATTCTTAAGGCCCCAAACCAGTGCTGGGCACGCCATAATTATGGCGCTAATTTCATCTTTGAGGAGTGGCTGGAAAGACGTCATGGCGTCCTCACTTACCGAAAGATGCAGGGCCTGACTAGACATGGTAAGTTCGGGAGGTTCTTGCACCCAATTCATGCATTGAGCATAAGGTGAAGGTATGCCCCGTTTGGATGAAGCACTTCCGTGTCTTCGCGAGGGCAATCGGTGGCGACCTCTCGCGCCGCGCCCTTGTACATGTTATGGTCCAGAACGAGAAGATATGGCAGGCAGTCGCCTCCTTCTGCAAAGCAGTAGAAGCAGTAATGCTAACAAAGGAGGCGGCCGCATGCGTGAGGGAACGGATTCCTCTCACGCCCCTTCCAATGAAACCCGGTCCCCGATTTTCAGCCACTGAAGGCATCGGCTTGCGGACGTCGAGAAATGGGTAGCTCGCCATATAGCCGTCCAGTAACCTTCCGAACCGAACCCGAGTCATCGATGGCGCATAGTGTTCCAAGCGTACGTCAAATAGATACCCTCTCGCTCGGCCCTAGAGCGTGAAAGTCATTAGATAATTTCCAACCTTAAAAAAAATATAACGAATTGTTTTATAACACTAAATTTATAAAGACAAGGTCGTTAAATCTAAAGCGATTTTATTTACAGTCACATGTAATATTCATCTAAATAAAACATAAATTTAATGGGCTAGTTCACGTTTTGAGTTATTTATTTACTTCGTGAATAATCTTTTACCACAAGCGGTGTAAAGTGCTCAGAGGTCGTGAAAATAAAATTGATACTATAAAATGTGCAATAACTGTTATTTACAGAGGAGCTCGGTCATTTGCGGTGCTAATTAGAGGTCACATTTGATATATAACATAAGGAAACTCTAATAAATTGACTATTAATTAATTTAATCAAGGAATTCTACGAGTAATTGAAATTTTATTTGTTACTTTTGTACAAGGCCTGGGTATATTTAAGTCATCAGTAAATAGGGAAACTTCTAGGCAAACGTGCTCCATTGGCAACTACATCGTCACTTTCCATCAGGTTAGATAGTGGTCAATATGATGAAATATGTTTACAAAAAAAGACAAAGCACAAATAATGAGATATGGTTACAAAAAAAGGTAAAGTACAAATGAGATATGGTTACAAAAAAAGACAAAGTACAAATAATGAGATATGGTTACAAAAAAAGACAAAGTACAAATAATGAGATAAAGTTACAATAAAAGACAAAGTACAAATAATGAGATATGGTTAACAAAAATCAAACAACTAGAATTATAAAATTTTGTTTTATACCCAAATATTTAAACATTTGTCACTAGTTCTCATTAATTTACATCATTTACAAAATCAGTTTCATAACTACTGCAAGATACAACAAAATCGAAATACTCAAAACACTGGCACTGCTCTTTTCAGCATACGGGACCATGTACCCATATCTCTTAGCTTGATGCACTAACTCTATGACTGAGTCCATAGTTTCTTCTCCAGTTGGCTTGATCTGGTCTGGGGGTAGCAGATGGCCGTAGGTTCCTCTGTCGCGAAGCTCATAGCAATACGCTAGTGGAATATTCAGGCGTTCTTTTACCCAGTCTATGCTAGTTCCGGTGGCAAAATCTGTAATTGTAAATACCATTATAATATGTACAACAATTTACTCGTATATGTAAGAGAGTACAAAAAATATTGAAAGGACGTTCAAGGACGCCAATTCACTCATAAGTTTGTAGGGGTATACGGAATAAAGTGTAAAGTCCCATATATCTCCGTTGAAAAGGGAAGATCCTCCAACCACATGGGTGTTAGGTCTGGTTCGGGCAGTTGCCTGGTTGTCATAACAGCCTTCATGAAGTTCATACATCATATCGTCATCATTACGTCGGGGTTACCAATTTAGAGGTCTGGGGAATCACCTGGGGTCATTTTTCTCCTATAAAAAAGTCAAAAGTTTTTATTTTGACATAAACCTACATGGGCACTTATAAAACGTCAGAAGCTAGTGCACGGTTCCAAATTGCTCCTTTTCTATGGAGAAGAGACCTGAGTCCCAGCAGTGGAAACTTTATAAGGTCGATATGCTTATGCTTATGCTCACTTTGATTGACCGGTTATACCTGATGGCCCAAGATTATTCCACATGCCTCTAAATAATTAATATTCTCCATCCTCTTCTATATATGGTTCCGTAACACAAAAGGAAAAAATGGAACCTTTATAGGACCACTTTGTTGTCCGTCTGTCTGTCTGTCAAGACCCTTTATCTTGGGAACGCGTGGAGGTCAAAAAATCAAACTTCTATGTTATCGAAAAAAAAGATACGAACGTTTATGTTACAAAAAAGACCTATATTTCAACACTCTCAAGGGAATCAAAATTCATAGGATACTTCCCATTGACCTAGAATCCTGAAATTTGGCATGAAACTAGGTTTCATAGCACAAGTATAGGAAAAAATCTGAAAACTATTTTGTAATTAAGTCACAAAAAAAATCTTCGTTTGCGATTTGGAAAAATCTTCATAACTCAATTCGAGAATTGAACTGTTTTCATGGGTAAGTTTGTACAGAACCCTCAGTGCACGAGTCCGACTCGCACTTGCCCGGTTTTAATTTTCTTTTTAGGCAAACTAGCAAATTTCTTAATCAAATTTTAACGAAATTTGTATTGGTTTCCAGTCTAACCTAACGCTGTACATACATGAAGTGACTGCCTAACTTTATAGATAGGCAGTTACTGGATAATGCGATATGCTTTGGCAGGAATAACTGTCCGATTTCCTGGGTTTCTGACCATTCTTAACGACTATTATAGCTCTTTAAATGCCAATAGGCGAAACAATCACTTATCATGGATATGCGTATATTTTAAATTGAAATGGATGGATGGTGGTTACCTCTACATAAACTATTCTGTTAACCATAAGTGTTATAACACCAGAAGCCCTACACGATTTGACGACCTAAACCAAACTGTTCAAGGGATGAAACTATACACCCTATATAGCTCCATCCCTTTCAAAATTCGGTAGGTATATAGGGTTTATAGCCTCACTTCCTTTTTCTCGCTCGCGCTTGTGATATTTTAACTTGTGGTAAAGGCCCTTCGCAAGAAGAATAGTAAACATTAAAAAAGAAAGAAAGAAAAACAGTTAATTAAAAAAGAAAGAATAGTAAACATTAAAAAAGAAAGGAAGAAAAACAGTTTATTACGTGAAATGACGCAATCTTAAAACATGCTAACAAACATTATCAATAGATAGGGAAGATATGCGTCAATTCGCCCAAAACGCCCGAATGCTCAGCATAAAGCTGCGGCCTCACGCATAATGCGATGAACTCACAGCGCTGGTTTTCAGCGTGGGCCGGTGGCGGTGTCGACATAAAGATGGTGCAGTGTACAAAAAGATTCGGATAGAAAAAGGAAATAAAAATACATACATAAAAATAAAACAAAACATTATCAAGTATATGATTGTTGCCTTTATTTAGTGTTATGGACATATTATGTCCATCACACTAAATAAATGCAACATTTTTATCTGTATGTGTGTATGGTTGTTACTTTTTCATGCTAAAACAGCTGAATGGATTTTCATGAAACTTGGCACATAAATAGACGGTATCCAAGATTTGGACTTTTTGTTATTGAGATAATTTTCGACGTTCATGCAGGCGAAATTTTAAAATGATAAAAGATAATTGGTAATTAAAATTATTTGTAAATTTTGTATTTTACTTGTATTCTATCAGTTTATTAAAAATATATAAAATTAATTAGTTGATCGGTACTCACAAATAGCTTCAGCGATATTCCCGATAGTGTATGGTGTACCATGTTTAAAAGCTAAAGCTCCCATTGCACGTCTTCCAATCCACATCTGAAATGTGAAACATAATATGGTTTTCATTTTATTGTTTTAATTTTTATAAAAATCTAAAACTGGATATTGCTATTAATAAAATCATGATTCTAAAAAACATAATAATGTTATCTCTTCTGGCTATTTGTATATTTTTATTTTTTTTCTTCTCACGTTTTATTCGTTTTTGATACTGAAAACAGTTATTTGGTTTTCCATTACAATGCGGACACATACATCACACATTCACATACACAGTTTCAGATTCAGTCACATTCTCATCTGTTTGCAGTATCTGCCGGCAAGCTTCACTGAGGTAGCCAATACTAAAATAAAAATTTTAGATCCATTTTACTAAGACCGTTCATGTTTCACTGATTTATACTTATTGTCTAATTGCGTAGAGACTTAAGATACAAAACTAGACCAATCATCATCATAATATCCACTAATGGCGCGTTTAAGACCTTGCCACTGTGAGCGGTAGCTAAGCGCGGGGCAGTGAGCGGTCAAAACAAATGTATGAAAATTATTGACGCACGCCACGAGATGCCATTCATAGTGGCACGCGCCCTCCTACCGATGCCGCTCCGCTTACCTTGCCGCTCGCTGCTAAGATTGAAGTCGAGAACAGGCCCTAAGAATTAACTTAAACAGGCTCTACATAAAAACGTCCCGTCAAAAACTCTGGCTATCGATCTTGCGTGTCACCATCGTTTTTCTTTTCGTCTATCTCAATTTATTTGGGATCGGCTCAATACGTCTCCTTACATACTTTTCTTGTAGTTGTTATCTTGATAGTCACATCCTTTCTATCCATTTATCCTTCTGACCGTCCATTTATTGTTTCTGTCTCAAATAATTTTTAAATTTATACTCTTTCTCCCGTTGTACTAATGTGTCTACCATTATGGTATCCATACTCATCTTCTATCTATACATATAAAAATATAGCTATTATATAGAATAGCGTTTCGTTAGTCTCGCTAAATCTCAAAAACTGCTGGCCCGATTTGACTAATTTTGGTTTTGAAATATTTGATAAATATAGATAGTCTAAGGAAGGTTTAAACGGTGAAAAAAAATGTAAAAAATGACGAAATAAAAACCTGAATGCAACGCCATCTCTAATTAAAATGTCATTATAAAATGAATAATGCTGTTTTGGTAAAGCCAGCAGATGGCGTTATCCTTACTATTGGGCGATATGAAGTTCGCCGGGTCAGCTAATGTTTTATAAATATCATCAAAAATTAATATCCTTTTTATAGTACTACTTACCGCATCATAGTAATTGTCCAAAGGCTCCGTAGTATTACCGAAAGGCAGGAGAAGAATCTGACCAGAAGAATGGAAGGAGAGATACAGGTCTATTTTATCAGCCATGTCCGTTATGTAAGCCGATAAGGTCCTGGCTTCGATCTCAGAGAAGGGTCCAGGTCCAGCATAGGTATTAGATGCTGGGTTTAAGTTGGCACTCTGTTCTGTAGACGAGAAAAAAAGGAATGTTAAGAAAAAAGGGGTAAATTAAAGGGGTGTTTGGATGTTTGTTTTAATTAAGCCTATACTTTCCCAATGCTGGACAATAGCCTCCCCAATTCCTTCCAGTCTCTAAGCACCTCGAATTGGTTGATTCTAGAAGCCTTGAAACGACTGGTGGAGATAACCTAGACGCCTACCGCTAGGGCTCTAACGATAGGCGTTTATGTCATCTGGCCACCTCTTTCCAGAAATATGTCCACAATTTTTGTCCGCAATTTCGACTAAAATGTCAACCACATTCTAGTTCAAATTGCATGCAACAATTATATAATATTATTTAAAACAAAATGAATCATCATCATCATCATCATTTCAGGCGAAAGACATCCACTATAATAGGACTTAGCTAGGCCTTACCCACGCGTCGCCAAAACGACCGGTCCTGTGCGTCCCGCCTCAGTAAATTATATTAATACTAATATTATAATATATTTATGGAGTAATAATATATTATTAATACTCAATAAATATACTTTGATCTTATTAGTTATTATATAAAATGCTCAAATCCACACCGATTCGGAATATTAATATCTATATGTATATGTAGTATAGCAGCATATACAATATATTAGCTAGAAGGGAATTTCTTTAGAACTTCTAATTGTTTCATATACAGTAATTATTTTTTAGAGAAAAAATGCGTAAATCCTTTCGTTTATATTAATATATAATAATAATATATTCCACAACTATCACACAACGCCGTCTAGTCCCAAGCTAAGCAGAGCTTGTGTTATGGGTACTAGACAACTGATAAACATACTTATATATTTCTAAATACATACATATATAGATAAATTACACCCAGACACAGAGCAAATGATCGAGCTCATCATTTTTCAACTTGTATCTAAATAAGTAATATAAGGCAATATTTGCACCACACAAAATAAAAGTTTGACCCTGTGCTCTCTAGATGGCGTTGGCGTCGAATTAGAAGTCGCTATGGTTTCGTTACCGCGGATAGTATAAGTACGCATGGAACATTTTCTTCTGTAGCCTAAACTGCCTATGGACATAGGCCTCTCCTATTTTATTTTTGAAAAAGTGTTATCACACAAAAGTGTTGATAGCTTTATAAAGCCTTGAAAATTTGAAAAAAAAAATTAAGTATTTATTTTGTGAACTATTCATAGTTCACAAAATAAATAGTTTTTCCTTAAAATAATTTTTTTTATTAAAATTTCTTTGCGTGTGGCGAAATGTGGAACTAATAAAATTATTACACGAATTGTTGAAAATGAATCAAACACCGTAACTACTAGCGCCACCAGAAGGGTTTTACAGTTTTCAGTAATGTATACATACATTTATACAATCTAGGTTGCCTATGTTTTTGAAAATAGATGTCTTTCGGTTGAAGAGATTTTTATAATTGTTAGTAGCATAATCACACACACACACATCACACATCGTGAGAAAACTGGCCCGTCCTAGAACCAAAAATTCGAAGACATCATGACATTCACCAACCCGTACTGGGCCCGGGTGGTGGATTACGGCCCATTCCCTCTCCTAGAGAGGAGGCCTGAGCCCCAGCAGTGGGAACATTGATCTGTTAGTATTCGCAATACATTTAAAAAATCTTAATCTCTATTTGTTCTACAACAACATGCATCGTGAGTAAATAGCAATGCTCATGTTATATGGATGTTTATGTTTATATATCCAACAAATCATAAGCTGGTTACTTTAATATGGAATCTATCAATACATAAAACACTTAACATATAGACACTAACTTATATATACAGTTATATTTTTGAGCCGTTTGGGGTTGAAACTCTTGGGCCGTGGGGTCCGAGTGCTCATAAGCTGTTCAAAGAACTATTCAAACGCTTAGTAGACACTTCGCGTGACCCAAGGGCTGGCTTTTACCTCGGTCAGAGATTAAGCATTGCCATACAACGTGGCAATGCCGCCAGCCTTTTGGGCACACTTCCAGTCGACAGCGATGCGGAGGAGTTTTTTGACGCCATATTTTAGCTTTTAGATTTTTTATTTAAGTGTATATATAAGTTAGTGTCTAATCATAAGCTATGTTTAAATTATTAGCGACATATTACTTCTACATTTTCTTCATTATGACTGACTGACTCTGATTCTCAATGGACTATAATTTATCCTGAAGGTTTTTTTTAACCTTGTTTTTTTATACTGTTTCTAATCTTGTGAAAATTGAAAAAAAAAAAAAACGAGTTATTAAAAGGTACAGGTAGGTATTCTTGAACAGAGACCGTGACTCAGTAAAAGTAGAGAGTGGCATTCTAAGACTTAGTTAGCTGCAAATGGAATGGTCCAGCAGTAGACTGCTGTAGGCTGATGATGATGCATGATGACATGATGTTTCAATACACTGTTACCTGTTCACGTAGGGACCTAATGACAGCATCAGCGGACGGCACTGCCGTGGCCGAATACTGGGCCATACAAAGAATTTGACTAGTTTTGCCATCGATACGCTAAGAAGAATACACTTTCTAGGGACCTTGATATCGACTTGTTTTGCACCAGTATGGCGACCTTACGACAGCAAATGTTACAGAATTTTTTCGGTGATTAACTTCTCTAGTTAGTAATTAATTGACTTGTGTGGACTTTCTTTTTATCGATATATATTTTCTAGCGATTTGATAATATTACAATGTTTATATTATTTTTTCTATTTGTCTGTAAGCCTTCTATAAAAGAAAATAAATAAGTAAATAATAACGGCACTTACCCAACCAATTGGTGTTCCAGTTTCTGTTTAGATCTACACCAAACTGGTCACCAAATGGACGTCGGTTCTTACGCCATAATCTGAACTGCAAAGAAAGAATAATGTATTAATATGAATATTTATTTTTTAAGGCTAGGTAGTACAGAGTCATGTAGTCTTATTACAAAAAAAAAAAATACTTGCCGCAGAACTAAAGCATTTTTTTTTGTGAGTTTTATTTCAAAGTGCTTTGCTTTGATTTTGCTTGATACAATCTCTTAACTAAGATTTATGTTGTGTAATTATAAATTGGTTTTAATTTAAATACTTTGTTATAAATAGTTCTGTACTTGTAAGATAGATAGTAACACAATATGTTAATTAATTTTATTTTAAGTGTTTTGCATAGATTTGATATTTTATTAGGCAGCGCAACCCCAGATTGCTATCAAATATTCTAGATGCGCCTTTCCCAGGGAGTTATAGATAGATCTACGTACTTTATGATGAATATAGGTTACTATCTTACTTAAGGGGCTTTGCGCTAGCTTCAGGCTTCAATTCAAACCTCCTTTATAGAAGAGGAAATGTGCAATAGAATTCCATCACGCCTACCCAGTGTGGGTTTATATATGTCACATCTCTACGAATTTTCAGTTCTAAGACCTGCCTGCTGGTTTTCTCACCACATTTTTCTTCTCCGTTTTGAGAGCAGTTGTAATGAAATAAATTACACAAAGTTCTCCTGCCTAGGTTTGAAGCCACGCCGAACAACTCGTAAGTCGGGGCCGTTAATGGGCCACCACTGGTCATTATATAGCACGATATTTTTTTAAGGTTCCGTACCTCAAAAGGAAAAAACTGAACCCTTATAGGATCACTTTGTTGTCCGTCTGTCTGTTTGTCGGTCTGTCTGTCTGTCAAGACCTTTTATCTCGAGAACGCGTGAAGTTATCGAGTTGAAATTAAAACTATATACTCAAGTCTGCGGTCCCTCATAGCTGTGAAAAAATCAAACTTGCATAGTTTTTGTCTTGGTATGTTTATGTGAAGAGGAGGGTTGATACGCATGTTACTAAAAGAATTATGAGTTTACATGTGGATGGATGGAGAGAGAGAGGGAGACCAAAGAAAAGATGGATGGATTGCGTGAAAAGTGATATGAAAAAAAAGGAAGTTAGTAACAGCATGACGAGTAACAGGGTAGAATGGAAGAAAAAAACGTGTTGCGCCGACCTCAAACAACATGGGACAAGGGCAGGAAGATGATGATGATGTTGATAAAAATATCAGGGAGCTTATATTGGTTTTGTTATCACTGGCATACGGAAGAAAGTGCTCTATTAAAGTCCTTTATTATAGAATCGGTCCCTAATCTGAACGCCATGCTTGGTATCAGTATTATAAATAGAACGACAATTTTTTATCAGATCCCTCTTTCCAGTATCTAGATAACCCAATACGACTTTGCAATAAATTAATTTTTCCAGTACTTTTATATCGTCACCATTAAAATTGTATCACACTTATATTTTAAAGGCGACAGTTTGTGTTTGTATGTTTGTTACTTCTTTACGCTCAAACGGCTGAATGAACCATATCCTGGAATAGCGCATAGGATACTTCTTGTCCCAGGAGCTCCTGTTCAAAACATGAGCCGCATGTTCGAATGCCCCAAGTGTCCGTATACCTGCACTTTGGAGGATTTGATGAGTGCTACCGATGCTGCTATTAATGTAGCCACCTATTGGGCCCAAAAAATTTGACGAGTTTACCATCGAATCGAAAAGAAGAAGAAGTCCCAGGAGTTCCCTTCGAATGATTTTCATTCATGAAAGCAGCTGGCAGAAGCTACTAGAAAATAAATAAAAAATATCTTACTCCATCAGGCAAATGAGTCCAAACGTAGCCATCAGGATTCGTAACAGGGAAGATATACCAGTCAAAATCTCGAGTAGCAGCCTTGGTTTCTTCATCATCACTGTACAGTAACTCATTTATAATATAATTTGTAGTTGCTGGTGCTATCCACTCTCTGGCGTGAATACCACTTTCAATGAAAACTGCTCTTCGATCAGGACCATGAGAGATTTTAATACCCTTTATGACTCGACCTTCGTACGATGTTCCACCTTCGATGATGGATACTTCTGAGAATGTTGCTGCTAAGTCATCAAGCCAGGCGTATATGTCTTCCAAATCGTAGTATTCGTCCCAATTCATACTTTTGACGTTATTTCTAGTATATTTACTTTTCTTCTCATTGTCTATTAACCTGTAAAATTAATTTGTGTCGCCATAATTTTTTGAGTCCAATATCAACTTTGTAGATTATACTGATTAACTATCTGGCCTTCGCTTCTATAATAAATTCTATGTTTTTAAGTACCAATACTAATTTACTACTTTTGAAGAAAAAATTCGTTTGTATACAAATCTCTATACATAATTATATATACAAATTTAAATATCTGTTTAAAATATTGAAATAACAGTTTTTACTAAATAATTGTGAAAGTATATTCGATACGTATTAGAAAAAAGCGATTAATAAAATTTTTGTTGGTCTGTTTTTTTGTGTCTACTAATTTCCGAAACGGCTGGACTGATTTAAAGGGGACTTTCATTCGTAAACTTATTTAAGAAAAATGATTGAGGGTCCACGCAAAAAAATTCTTCCTAATATTGAATCCAAATGGCAATATGCTGTTTTACGAATTTGACGTAAGTGATGTCGCGGGGTACTAGCTAGTATAATAATATAATATAAAGACAGCAAAACTGATCATAAATTATTTTGTCACAATAATATTCCTTAGTACTTCCACACTGTCGGTGATCTCTAACAAAATAAAGACATACTTACTTTTGAATATTCGGCACAGTAACTACGAAATCAATTCCATAACTTCCCATAAAATTTTCTAGATCATTCCTTAATTCAGGCTTTGACAGGATATTGATATAGTCTGCAGTCGGCACCGGGTCGTCCCAAAAATCGTACTCAGCACCAGAATTTTGTAAATCTTCCAGTATTTTTATATCGTCCAAACTTTTTGGCAATACTTTGTATAACGTATAGTTATCGAACCTAAACGCTTCGCTTGATGCATATAAAATAATTAAAATTGACGAAACAGAAAATAATTTTAACGCCATTTTTAGATGTCTAACAAGTTCACACTGTCATGACAAAATAAATAATGTAAGTAGATAATTATGGTCTCGATCAATAAAAGTGTACGATTATGATAAGTCATATAACGGCACTAAATTTTTATGATGGTTTCGTATCATGAGATAAATCAATGGATTTCGCCTATGCTGTTGTTATTGATTAATTTGTTTGGGTACCTGAAAATAGTGGTAGTATATTGATTAAAGATCTCGATGACAGTCCAGCTGTATCATTATGTTTAGAATGAGCTAGATTAGTTAAAATCTTTGTTTCATGACTAAATATATTAGTGAGAGTTTAAGATAGCTTGAAGGTTAACAAGGGATAACATGAGTTACTTTGTAGTAACATGGCAAATAATCAAAAAGATGATGATGACGGTTTGAACACTCAGTTTTTGGCTCATTTTGATTACTTTCATAAAAACAATGAAAAAAAAAATTCCGTATTAATTAAAGCATTTCGCTTTAAATTGTCTAATGTCGAAAAAGTCATTTGTAGACAAAGCTTTACTCAATAGCTAGTATACCTTTAATATTATGAGATATGGCAGGGTAATAATGATAAAGCGCAAAAGGAAAATCTTAGAAATTTTATTATTACACAAATTTAATTTTACCCGCATATTTTTTACTTTTTCGTTTCAATGAAAATGTCATAATATGAAACGTTTATAAGAGCAACATGTATCTCAAAAAAATCTAAAATAATGTGAAAATCATCGTAAACGATTATTAATAGACCGAAAATTTTATTGCAAGCAGTAGAAGAAATTGAAAGGGAGAGAATTTGAAGAGAAAGAAAGAAGAGAGAGGTTGAATTTGTGAAGTAAGATAAGAAGAAGACTTATTCAGAAATGGAAACAAGGTAGTCAAGGCCCTTAGCATTCTACGCTGACGAACGGATAAACATATAAAAGTGATCGATACGCAGATACATGATCATATTTGCAAAGGTTAAAGAACATTATTACCTCCCCGAGCATGATCATACTCATCACCTTGTTAATTGTAGTCTATTCTATACGTTTGGCATTAGCTATTAGTTCCTGATAACGGTTACATTACCGTTACGTAATTACTAATTCCAGTTTGTCCTCATACAATTCATTTGCTTTTATTTTTCCTTTCCTTCACAATCCATTCTAATAGCACTGATCATTGCCATGTTATTATGACCTCTAAGCATTCATAACAAGAACGTCCTTTTTGAGTATCTTATTTTTAGTTAAATACGGAGCTTAAAAAACTATAATCAATAGAACCATAATACTTATCATTTTCCTATCTTTATGGCAAGATTGTCTGAACTGCGTTTTATTCTAGTCATTTCGATAATCATAACTTTATCATAGATTTGAGCAATATTTTACGTATTGATAATGAAATATTTTATTACTTTTTATGCGAAAATTTCAAGGTTAGTATTATTACAAGTTTTTTTTTATTTTATTACAATATTATCGTTATTATGAGATAGTTAATTCTAGTTTTTTTGTGTAATCCTCCTGTCCCTATTCCATTTCATTTGGAATTGGTGTATGACTCTCTTTTGCTTCTATATATTTTTACCTGCCATCATCTTTTTCAAGCCATATTATTGCTCACAACAAATTTATCGTAAAATTTATCTACCCTTATCATCCATATTTACACGTTTTTTGACTGGCCTGTTGGTCTAGCGCTAGTGGCTGCTATGCCGGAGGTCGTGGGTTTGATTTTCACCCAGGTTAAACGTTTGTGTGATGAGCTCAATCATTTGTTCTGTGTCTGGGTGTAATTTATCTATAATATATATGTATTTGAAAATATATATGTATGTTTATCAGTTGTCTAGCACTCACAACACAAGCTCTGCTTAGCTTGAGACTAGACATCTTTGTGTGATAGTTGTGGAATATTGTATTATATTCATTTTTAAAACTTTCCCAATAAGATGTTCCTCATTTTTTACACAAACTTATGCCATACCACTTGATTTCTTCACAACTTTCCGAATACCTTTGCTATTTTCAGATTTCCTGTTTCTTTCTCATTTTTTACTCTATCTATTCGTGAGAAGACACCGGCCCATTTAGCATCACAGTTTAGCTCCACCTAATTGTCGTTCATTATTTTTTTGATCTAACATCGTTTGGAGTAGACTCGAATAGTTTGATAGACGAACAGGTAGCTTGAATGTTATTAAAAAATTTGGCACTTGGCTGTATTGGATACTGGGTTCCTCAAGTAACAGTGATAGTCTTGTCTCTGTATTTAATTTATCTATACTATAAGATACTTACACCACGATCCTTGGAACTGCGACCAAATCAAATAAATACACAAAAATATCTTCGAAATCATTTTACTTTAATCTACAAATATCATTTACAATACGTTAGTAAACTTTGCTTCTCTTATGATCGCTAGGAAAGAATCGAAAGTTTCCAGGCAGGTAGGGGTAATTTGGTTAACAGGTAAAGTGTAACCCCAAGAGCCGGTATCCCTGAGAATATAGGTGGCGGCTACAGGAGGGTTGAAGCGGTATTTCACCCAGTCTGCTACGGATCCTGTTGCGCCATCTGAAAACAAAGATAGTGATAGTGTATTCATGCGGTAAATAATGCAAGCTCGATCGTTAAGCGTGGGGTCCTGAGTCCGATATTTGGGTAGGGCAAAAATTGCTAAAGCACCCAAAGTTTGGAAGTTGGTGCTGTGACACTTTGGTGCTTGTGACAACCATACATATAAAACAATCGGTCCTGAACCTGATCTCTCTCCAGTAGTTTCGGATTACCGTGCCATCAGTCATTGAGTGTAAAGGAACTTGGAGTATTCTATGTTTGCGCACATATTTGTACACTATATTATGTCCTTCATACTTCGCTAATCTCTGTTGAGATTGGCCACCGTAATCAAGATTCGGGTCGTTGCTGAATTTCCCATTAGTCAATAGGCTATTAAATTAATTTTCATAAATAGCACAGAGAGAGATGATTGCAATAAATATTTCAGTAATACAAAGCAATACTTTTAAATTGTTAGGAAATTTTCATAAGGAATTCGGTACAAGAGTAAAAAATCAGTTACTTGTAAGAATCCTTGAAATGTTTAATTTGCACGTTTCCACAACAGTAGAATAAGCGCAAAGAAAATAATGCTCGGGAGAGTGAATTTCTTAGGAATCTTTGTGAAATAAATGTGTATGAAATTTTTCTGTGAATTCTTTTTAGGTTTAGTTTAATGTTTTTTTAATTAGTAAAGTATAGTCACTTTGATGTGATGGTTACGTATTAAATATTATTAAACAAGCAAGTGGTCTATAAAATATATTTCGGCTCCATCGACCATCCGTTCTATGACTTTGGCGATTCTCAGGGCTATGTCGGCGACCTTGGTTTTCTTGCGAATACCTTCATTCCTTCAAGGAAACTCCGAGCATAGCCCTTTTCATTGCCCTTTGGGTGACTGTAAGCCTTCTGATGAGGCACATTATAAGCGACCATGTTTCAGTGCTATTTGTCATCACTGGCAATACGCACTGATAAGAGACTGTCGCCTTGCCTTGCCTTATCGCCCGGTCAAGACTTTCGCCTTGAGACACTGTAGTATGTTGTA
Organism: Mythimna vitellina; assembly: GCA_949316375.1. Classification (NCBI taxonomy): domain Eukaryota; kingdom Metazoa; phylum Arthropoda; class Insecta; order Lepidoptera; family Noctuidae; genus Mythimna; species Mythimna vitellina. Next base: position 4,267,700 of record OX438703.1, on the reverse strand, counting down.
CGAGAAGAAATCGCGCAGCTTCCCGAACGCTGTCTAGCCGAGTTGGATTAGAAGATTAAGCGTTTTCTCAAAGTTAGGCCAAACCAACTATATTGTCTGTCTCAGAAATCATTAGCAATCTTTAAATGGATGAAATAATAATAAATATGAATTATTACTACTACGTGTTTATGTCAAATAAAGTCTATCTGTGTCTTGTTACGTAATCATATCCGTGGCATCACTATAGGCCCTAGCAAAATACCAGTGCTGCGTTGTTTAGTGGTTTATAATATTACAGTATATTCTGAATTAAATTCCATCTTGGCCTCGTACATCTCGTAATTTTAATAAGTTTGTGTATTTTTATTTCTTTTCAATTACATGCATATTGCCCCGAGTCGTCGATGGCGCATAGTGTTCTACGCGTGCCTCAAAGAGAAGTCAGCAAGTCCACAGGGGCCTACCAGGATCGAAGCCAACTAGGGCTATTTGTTAACTTTTGAAAGGAAAATCCGTGGTACTAGAACATAAAAGGCAACTGAAGGAACATAGGTGTAGTTTTAGTCAGTAAAAGTCTGACACGCCCTCTGGGAAGAAGTCATTAGCCCATCTCAAAACAAAATTGTATATTGAACTTCGTATAAAACGAGTAAGATTATATGAAGAAGAGAAGTCTATATATAAAATGTTCTCACCGTGCACATTTCTTGAAGTACCAACTCTATAGTGTGTTTCATAACGAACTGATAAAGCACCCATAGCTCTTCTTCCGATTGTAAGCTGAAAATCAATGAAACCATTTTAGCTACTTATATTCTTGTGTAACACAAAAATATTGTACTTTCTAGTACACGATAAAAGTCTGCAGTGTTCATTTCAATTTGTCGTTCAAACTAGTTTGAATGGCTAACTATGTATATTGGCAATATCCAAACCACATATCGTGCATTTTGGATTCTACCAATAGTGATGACTTACATTATACACTTCTATTTTTTAATTAGTATAAAAAATAATGGGGCTCTATCCGTACTCGTTACTGATCATATTTTGTTGTCAAAAATAAAAAAAAAAACGAAATCCCAAAGTTGTGCACGAAAATTTGATATAATTGGTAAATTCATAATTGAATCAATCATTCATAACAATTGCTACTAGGAAATACTACGCGCAGTGTTTTTTTTTTTCATTTTTATCGTCATTAGTTCACCTATAAATCAATAACCTGTGCAATATTTTCACAAATTGAGTGACATCTTGGGATATAAACAAACGCTAATAACTTTGCTGTTTATGAATATTATTTTATGATACTTTATTTGTATAATAACGAGACCTTTTCTAATAAACCCTTTAAGTATTTGTACTAAATAAAAATTAGTGGTGTACATTTTTGACGGTCAGAAACTGGTAATAATAGTTACATCAGTATTAATAATATTGTTGCGATTTAAAGATTCCTCATCCCATATATAATGCATGCATAAATGCAAATAAGAATTTCTGTATGCAAACAAAATCACATGTTTCTAGATTTGGATAATTCAAAAATAAGCTTACCATCTCATTATAATTGAATAAGGGCTCAGTAGAAAATGCAAAAGGAAGAAGTAACCGCTGCCCAAAAGACCGGAACGACAAGAATCCAACTAGTGTGTAATTCTTTGCGATTTGTCCAATGTAGTTCGATAAAAATCTGGTTTCCACTTCAGAGAATGGACCAAGACCTATGTAGTTATTGGCAGATGGATTATGACTGCCGCCGCTTACTGAAAAGAAACCGCAACTTTATCAAAAAGGATATTTAAATTTTACAGGATGAGATGGAAAGGAAGAGATGAAGTTTAAAAATATCGCTAGTGATGAATAAGTTGCATGAGATAAATGAAGAGTGTGGCCAAAAAGTAGACTCTATAGATGAATTGAGAGAAGAATGATGAGAAAAGAAATAAAATGATAATGTGGCGGTGGATAGGAGAGCATGGGAGAAGAAAACGTGTTGCAACAATTAAGAATGCAATTCCCGATTCAGTAACAACGAGCGAGATTAGTAATTGTAATTTTATTACTACTGACAGCAAAATTATAAACCTTACCTCCCCATTGAGAGTTCCAGTTTTTAGACAGATCAACACCAATAGTGGTGGTTGAGGTAGGTCTTCTATTCTTGACCCAAAGCCTGACCTGGAAGAATTTAAAGAACATAAAACACTAGTAGATACACAGATAGAAATACTTTTGATTGAACACCATAAAAACCTACAGGAGGAACTTAACATTAATTGAGTGTGATAATAGACTAGTAGTAATGATGACACTGCATGACATCGTACTCAGTGGAATACATAGTTAACCTTATACAGAATCTAGTAGGCAAAAGAAGTAAAAAAAAAAAATACTATAAAAGCAGCAAGTAAGTTATAAGATACCTATTTTACGCTTATTTTAAGGCAAAAATTGAAAGAACTTTAATATAGTGCAACTTGGCAGAGGAATATATCCAGCAAAGTACTGCAATAAGTTGATTTGATCAACTGAAATACCTACTTCAGTTAATCAACTCAACCTATACAGATTCTAATTAAAATAGATTAACCCAATTATCAGCAAATTTGTAAAAAATAAATTTGAAAAAAATTAAAAAACAGACGAGATTCAAAAATTTTAAACAAAACAGTATATCTGTCTCTCTCGCAAAAACGCAGTTGCTATGGCGGGCGTATGCCCGCCTTAGCCATAGCCATGCTCATCTGAGCATCATACATTTTGATGTCGGTGTCCATGTTGGACTTTTCATTCTTATGTTAAAAGTTTTGTTTAGCACATAAAGTATTATTTATTTCCATATCTCCAAAGGTTATACTATTAGCTGTTATTATAATGAGATTTACTTCTTACAGAATCCTGAGTAAACCGAAAACCATCCGGATTTGTCAGCGGGAAGATGTACCAAACAAAGTCCTGAGCGGCAGCTCTGATTTCGTTATCATTACTGAAGATCAGCTCATTTGCAAAGTAAGTCAAAACAGTCGGTGAAAGCCAATCAGCGCCTACTTCGCCGGCTTGCAAGACGAAAGCCCTGGTACTAGAACCACGGCTTATTCTAATTCCTGTGATGTTTCTGCCTGAAATAAAATAATTGTATTTTAACACAGAGTACAAAATTACGCAGCCGAAGATAGAGGCGATTGTTCTAGTAAAATTAATTATGTCAAAAATGCGCTAAACGCAAACTTCTATAATTTTCACAATTAAAAGCCATCAGGTCCTGAACGTTATTTTTTGTAGTGGTGTGAGTAAATACAGTTGGGGTGGTTTTGCCAACCATTTCAAGTTCAACAAACTTGACAGTTGATAGTACCGCCTCCAGCAGGGGCCACCGAGAACCCCCGTTCTTTATATGAAACTGGGCTTTATATATATATATCTATATTTTTATTGATGATAGGCTCACGTTTGACAACCATCTCACCTTTGATTTCTAAACAAGCCGTGCCGTAACTAACTGACTTGTAAGGATTTATCACAACCAACAGTCGAACATGAATTTTTCGAAGAAGTATTGGCTACATTTTTGATAACATGAAACGAAGTATGTGATATATTTTTAACCAAATGATATTCTTTTTTTAAACCTTACGCAATGCTGACACTTCACTATTGATTTATGTCGTCCACTAATATGAACTCGTCCCATGTGGTTTTTTTTTTTTTTTTTTTTTTTTTTTTTTTTTTTTTTTTTTTTCCGGTGGGAAAATCATCTTATGACATCCCCCGCTCTTGGGCGGGGCGGGAGATAGTGTCAGACTTTTACTGACTAAAAACCCACTCCTGTTCCTTCGTTGCCTTTCGTACCAGGGCCGAGTCTTCCTTTCAGAATCAGACCCTTGGCCCCAGTAGGCTTCGACCCTGCTGGGCCCCTACAGTTGCTGACATCTCCTTGAGGCGCGCGTGGAACAATACGCGCCGTTGGTAACTTGGGCTCGGTCCGGACGGTTACCGGACGGTCGGACGGCGAGCCACCCATTGCTCGCCGTCCACGAGCCCGCGCCTACGGTGACCGGTAATCGGGATCGGAGTCCCGGCGGCGGTTGGGGCGTGAAGACCGCTGCCTCACGCGATCGGCCGCCTCCTTTGCTAGCATTACTGCTTCGCAGAAGGAGGCGACCGCCTGCCACTCCTCCTCGCTCCGGAGCATGGCCTGAACCAAGGCCCGGCGCGAGAGATCGCCGCCGCCAATCGCCCCCACGAGGACACGGCGTTGCTCTGCCCAAGCGGGGCACACCTCCACCGTGTGCTCTACCGTGTCCTCCGGGCGGTCCACACAGTGGCGACACCCGGGCGTCGTTTCCGCACGAATCCGGTGCAGAAACCTCCCGAACTTACCATGTCCGGTAAGGACCTGCGTCATGCGGAAGGTAAGGACGCCGTGTTGCCTTTCCAGCCACTCCTCAAAGAGGGGAATTACCGCCATGATTATGGCGTGCCCAGCACTGGGTTGCGACAGTCGCTGTCGCCATTCCACCATGAGACCCCGCCGGAACTCTGCCCGCCATGCCGCGACTTGTCGTGGCAGTGGAGTTTCGCCCCGACGTTGCATCTCCACGCGCAGATCGTGCATGTGTGCAAGGCCTGATGCTTCCAGATCCCATGGTGACTGGCCAGCAAGGAGGCTCGCCGCTTCGCGGGAAATCGTCCGGTATCCCCGCACCATCCGTATGGCCATGACCCTCTGGCACGCGTTCAGCTGGGCCGCCGGTCGCTTTCGCAGTGACGGCGCCCAAACCGGCGCCCCATAAAGGGCCATGGACCGGACGATGCCTGCGTAGAGCCTCCGGCAGGAGGCGTCTGGACCTCCGAGGTTGGGCAAGAGCCGCTTGAGGGCAGCCCCAGTCCGATTCAGTTTGGGGGCCAGACGTCGGAAGTGCTCCTCAAAATTCCACCGGCTGTCGAGGACGAGTCCCAGGTACTTCATCGTCGACCCGACGCCGATGTGAACTCCTCCTACCGTTAATTGGGAATGCCGAGGCGGTGCGCTCCGAGGGCCGTGAAAACACATGGCCTCAGACTTGTGCAGCGCCACCTCGAGTCCCAACTGCTGAATCCTATCAACGACTATCGCAACCCCGCGTGTCGCTAATTCGACCGCCGCCTGGTACGACTCTCCCCGCGCCAGGACCAGCGTGTCATCTGCGTAGCAGATCACGCTGACCCCGTCAGGGAGGTTGCCGCGCAGCACGTAGTCGTAGCCGATGTTCCACAAGGGCGGTCCTAGTACCGATCCCTGCGGAACACCGCACGACATCTCTCGCCGTTTCCATTCTCCCTGGTGACCGGGGTAGATGATGTACCTGTCCGACAGGTAGGCCTCGATCACGCGACAGAGGTAGTCGGGCACCCGGTGATATCGGAGTGCCGTCCTAATGCTACTCCAGGGCAGGGAGTTGAAGGCGTTGGCGATGTCCAAAGACACCGCCACGACACACCTGCCCTGGGACACCGCATCCCCCGTCGTGAGAGCTCGCACGCGCATGATGGCGTCCACCGTGGAGCGCCTCCTGCGAAAGCCGAACTGGCCGTCCGCCAAGTCCGGTCCCACCCGTGTTAGGTGCACGACGAGGCGGTCTGCAATTACTCTTTCAAAGAGCTTGCCCACCTCGTCGAGCAGCACAATGGGCCGGTACGCGGACGGAGAGTCCGCAGGGCGCCCCGGCTTTGCGATAAGGACCAGTTTCCCCGTCTTCCAGCGAAGTGGGAACTGGCCCCTCTCCATGCATGCGCTGAAGAGCCCTCTTAATCGAGACCCGAGAGCCTCCATGGCCAGGACCCAGGCTTTACCAGGCAAGCCGTCGGGTCCTGGGGCGGTATTCTTGGCACTCAGCCTTCGTACCGCCACACTCATCTCTACCTCAGTCACCTCCGGAGCATTGTCATCGTCGTCGCCATCGTGATCCGCGTTAGACACCGCTGGTGGCGGAGCCATGAGCGGGGGAGAGTGTTCCCCTCGCGCAGGGAACAAAGTGCTCACCACACCCTCCACAATCTGGGGCCGAAGACTCTGCGTGAGTGGGGGAGCCCAGGGGCGGAGTTTGTCCCGCACCACCTTGTAGGGGCGTCCCCACGGGTCTCCGTTCAGAGTCCCCAGCCACACGTTGTAAGCCTCCAACTTGGCCCGCTTTATTTCCGCTCGGAGGGTGCGCTTTGCCACTCTGTACCCCTCGTACAGCTCCGCCTCCCTGGCCTCTGCATCCGGCGGGCGGATGCGGCGACTGCAGTGTCTGGCGTACCGGCGCCGGGCGGCATTACACGCATTGCGCAGTGCCGCAATCTCCGGCGACCACCAGTACACCTGGCGCCGGGCACGTCCTGGCCGGACTCGGGGCATTGCCACGTCGCAGATTTGCGACATGGCCTCCCGGTGTGTGTGAAAGTGGTTTATGTGGTGGATTATAAACCACTTTCTTTCGCAGCAGTGTCAAAGTTTAAATCTTCTTCTTAGCGTATCGATGGCAAAACTAGTTAAATTCCTTGTATGGCCCAGTATTCGGCCACGGCAGTGCCGTCCGCTGATGCTGTCATTAGGTCCCTACGTGAACAGGTAACAGGGCACGTGATGCAGGATCGAAGGTGGGACATGGTCTGCGGAGAGACGCCGCACAAGCACTGAAGATCGGAACCGTCCGAGAACCCGAAAGTTTAAATCTGCTTATGATCAAGCTATACCTTCATGAGTCTGTCCAACGGTGACAACAGTGACTATATTGCTATGGTTTCTGCCCAAATAGTCAAACCATCCATAGATATCATCAATAGTTTGATAGTTTGTCCAATACAGTTCATTATTATTGGTATCACGTTTTTTTCTGCTATGGAGCTGGGCGTCAAATGCTCTAAAACATATAAATTGGATTAAAAAACGTTTAAGTATAGTTGATAGAAATAGTTTTCGATTGTCATTCTTATCCGTATTAATGATAATAATGTATTTCAAGATTATGAAATCAATGATCTTGATAATTAATATTATCAAGATTTTATTACACATGCTTTACAACAAAACTCAATTCGTAAAACAATCATATGAGCAAAATACATATTTGGAGAACTCCAGAAATGTCACCAGTTTAGTGAATCAACAAACATGTTTGAGATTGCATACAACATTTTTAGAAATACTTCAATCCATGTTGATTGAAAAATTTCCATTAAATATGTATAAAACTTGCTCATATCATTTGCTAAATAAAGTGAATGAACAAAACTTAGAATTTAAAGAAAATTTGAACAAACAATATCTAAAGTAGTAATTCTTTTGATAACATTATTCAATTTCAAAATTAAAACAAGTTTGTTAGATATAATAACCTAGTTTTAAGTGCCCTGACTAGTTATTTAGTTTTTACGATCAAGTACTTTAAAATACCAAAAAAATATACAATTGAAGGTTTAGTAATACTCACTCTTGAATATTATTCAACACAAGTTTAGAATGAATGCTGTGATTCTTCAACGATTGTTCAAATTCTTCTTTCATTTTTGGTGGAGACACTACACTCACATACTCCCCTACTTGGCTCGGGGGCTTCCAGAAGTCAAGGTTTTCATTCTTCTCCATTAATTCATTTAAAAACTTCAAATCTTGTTCATTCTCTGGATGTACTTTGTAAAACGCCCAATCATCATATCTCACTTTCTTAGCAGTAACTATTACCACTAAAACACTGAACAAAACCAGTTTTAAAATCATTTTTAATTATTTCTTATGCACATGACTCGCGAACTGAAAGAATTTCATTTAGAAATCGTTCGTTATCATCGTTGTGCTTAATTCTGTAATCTTTGTTATTTTAAATTATCATCTTATTGTGTTGAAATAAGTTACATTTTGGTTTGGTCCTAATGATAAATAAATATGTTTGATAAATATTCCTAAATATCTTATCGAAATGTGTCGTATAATCGCTTTTGAAATGTTAGTTTAATCAGATTAGCCTTGATAAACTTAATTAAGCAGCACGAGTCTAAGATAATTACATACTGTATTTAGTTCAACGAAATGAATAATAGATGTCACGATAATTAGCACACTAGTTGACAGGACTCTGATTTCTATCATAAATAAATAATGGAAGGTATTAACAGTAGAAATAACTGTTTGAGGCAAAGTCGTAAGTTATCATAAGTGTCAAAAGTTGTACCAATAGTACACACGCACGTAATGATCCATTTTGTTAAATGTTAATATCTTTGTAATAGGGTGCATTGTCCATGAATTAATAGGGGTTAAAGTATGAAATTGCCGTTTTTTAAAACGGGTTGCTTTGAAGCGTTATATCTTTGGGTTTTTTTTTTTTGGGTGGGAAAATCATCCTAATGACATCCCCGCTCTTGGGCGGAACGGGAGATAGTGTCAGACTCTTACTGACTAAAAACCCACTCCTGTTCCTTCGTTGCCTTCGTCCCAGGGCCCCGGGTTCCGCTTTCACACTACCCAGGGCCCCAGTAGGCTTCGACCCTGCTGGGCCCCTACGATTTGCTGACATCTCCTTGAGGCGCGCGTGGAACAAAACGCGCCGTCGACGACTTGGGCTCGGTCCGGACGGTTACCGGACGGTCAGACGGCGAGCCACCCATTGCTCGGCGTCTGCAAGCCCGCGCCTACGGTGGCCGGAAATCGGGATCGGAATCCCGGCGGCGATTGGGGCGTGAGGACCTTTGCCTCACGCGATCGGCCGCCTCCTTTGCTAGCATTACTGCTTCGCAGAAGGAGGCAACCGCCTGCCACTCCTCCTCGCTCCGGACCATGGCCTGTACAAAGGCCCGGCGCGAGAGATCGCTGCCGCCGATCGCCCCCGCGAGGACACGGCGGTGTATATCTTTGGGTTGACTTAGAATTATAAGTTGAAATAAACTTTATATTAAAGGTACGTTATTCTTTTTTCGAAATTAGGTATTTATTGGATTCCTTATGTTTTGTATTTTCTGTAATATCGCAGTTCTTATAACCATGGAAGCTAATAAATATACGTTTTTATTTTTCATATTAAGATTTCCAACGTAGAAACTATGCATTTCAAAGGGCAAGCAATATCAATGACGTATACCTTCGACTTTCTTCTAACAAAGGAATTTTGTGCTCTTGGTTTGATAGCTTTCGTAAAAGATTTTTTTTTTGTTTTTACGGTAGAACCCATATTACAAAATAATGCGAGTGTTCTTATGTTTCATACAAAAATAGTTACAAGTAAAAGAAGTATAGATACAGAAGTTTCGTTCTGTACATTTATGTTTATTACTGGTTTACACAGCTTGTACAATTTGAAAATAAATAAAACTCGAATGTAAATTTTTTTTTTCAAGTTTCTAAAAGTACCAAATTGACTTAAATATTGTTCCCTGTACGTAACCTAAATATTTTATGTGACACCAAAAGCTCTGATTTTACGCAAACTGAAAAAACTGCACGTGGTTCTAGTCACATATCCAAGACCAGCCGGCCTTCATATAGTAGATCAACTCATCATTATCTCCCTAGCCTTTGTCGGAATTTTACTGACAAAAACCCACTCTATGTTCCTTCTTTGCCTCGCATTCCAGGACTCCGGGTTTTCCTTTTGGAAGCCAACCCATGGTCCCAGTAGACATCGGCCCTGTTTTGCTGACATCTCCTTGAGGCGCGCGTTGCTCGTTGTCCGTAAGCTTTCAGATTCCAGCGGCTGGGGTGTGAGAAAGCATCCCAGCTACGGCCACCGCTGTGGCGGCCGCACTCCAGAGGGAACGGACTTTCTTTCGCAAGCATTACTGCTTCAAAGAAGAAGACGACCGCCTGCCCTGCGTCTTCGCTCCGGACCAGTGCTTGTACCCGGGCCCGGCGCGAGAGACCGCTGCTGCCAGAGAGGGCGGTGCTCTGCCCTCCCCAATTAGCTTGGAGTCAATTTCACAAAAGGGACAAATTCCAACCCACCATCTACCGACCTTCTTGAGAGAAGACTTTTGGCTGAAAAGTGTGTCGTTTCGACGTTCCCAGGACGGTTAAGCGATACAACACAGTGGAACTTGACCCCGATGTTACGTGTACATTTATAGTCTAGTAAGATTTTTAATAATAATTATTTATTATTTTTTAATGTTAAATATTTGACCTATGAACCTTAGTTGCCTGAAAAAAAAAAGAAATAATAATTAATAAATTTAGTCAAACATTCTTTCTCGTTCCACCCGATGCTGGAAAACTTATTTGATGGTTTCACAAATCCCAAAACAAATTCAATACACCACTGCTGCACTCATCTATCATTATATGTTAGTACTAGCCTCTGCCAGCGGCTTCGCCCGCGTGAGTCGGTTTCTCCATACAAACTTTGGACCCCCACTTCATCCACTTAGGGAGTGAATTTTGGAAAATCCTCCCTTAATGCTCGCCTACGTCATAAAAGGAAACTTTGTGCAAAATTTCACGCTCCTAATCCCAGTAGTTTCGGCTATGCGTTGATATGTCAGTCAGTCAGTTTCCCCTTTTATATATATAGATTACTACGTACGAAAATTGAACTAAATTGCTTATAAACCAAAAGCAATAAAACAATTTTCATAAACGAATAATGATGCTATTTCCATTTTAACACTCATAATGAAAATAACAGGAATCCAAATCAAATTATTGTAGTGAATGCAAAATCCAATATAATCCTGGTAAATATTTACCTATGCAAGCGTTACCAATAAATTTCGAGTTTGGATTTGTTCATTAAACAATTTAATTTTGGTCGTTGTGGTAGTGTGTACGAAAACCCGCATTTGAGGATGTTTGAATTGATGAGATTTGGGTTTTAGTTATTTAGAATTATCAACAATGGTATGATAAAATTGAGAATATCCTCTACAATAGGCAATATTGCATCTAATTTTTAGGGTATCTCATTTAGCAAAAAAGAACCCTTAAAGGATCACTTCGTTGTCCATTTTTCAAGACTTTTTTTTTCTTAAAACCTCATGGAGGAAGGTACTTAGCTGAAATTAAATTCAAATAAGTCTATCCTATCGGCAATCCCTTGGAAAAGTGTAAAAATCAAACTTCTAAGCCTAAACACTACACTACACATATAACCGTTCATACTCCGTTTAGGCGCATATTTAGACACTTGCAAAGAAATCAAAACCTATGGAGTACTTACCGTTATTCTAGAATCCTGAAATTTGATAAGAAAAAAGGATTCATATCATAAATAAAGAAAAAACTGTTAATTTGAATTACAAAATAATTGCTTTTTTTGCGGTTCGGAAAAATCGTGACACTTGATTCGGGAATCGTACTATTTACGAGTACATAGGTAAATTTGTACGGAACCCTCGGAGCATGATTCCAAATCGCACTTGACTGGATTTTTATTTGCTGCATTTGATACTTGTTATCTATTGTAAACCAATACGACACGTTATAAAACTTCTAATTAGACATAAATAACAACGCTCCACATCATCTGAGCAAAGAAATTCTTGAATACACCATCATTAACCTTAAAGCCTTAGAACTTTGTCGTATTTGAAAAAGACTTATAAAACAATAACCCAGAGCTGTCTGACATAACTTATTTTCAAATGGATGAAACCTTAGGTTCTCAGTAGCGTTTCATGTGATTTGAATGCCTGTGTGCTTGTGGAGCTCCTCCTTGGAGCCCCTGAGCAGGTACCAGATGAGAAAGGGAACTAAAAATAAGAGTACTTAACTGATTTTTATATATTTTTGTAGAATATTATCATAAAGTATATATATAATAAAGTATATAAATATATAATAAGTGTCAGACACTTTCCATGAACCAAAACTTCTGTCAGATGCTATAAAGCTTAACAAAAATTGTATGAATTTTATCACAAGGGTAGAACATGTCCTGATATAGGATATTTTTTATTCCAGAGTTGTGTTCTCTTGGACCAATTTCCTAGTCTCACGCAGGCACAGCCCCTGGCAGAAGCTAATCTCCCAATAAATTTCAACCTAACTGCAACGCAACGACCTCTAAATTACCAGACAACAACAAGACGCACATTTATTAACTCCAAAATTAACACTTTCATAAAATAATGCGACATAAAGTTGCACACGAGCGACTGCGACACGGCGTGGTCATCGCTAATTGTGATTAATAGTCGCTCCGCTGTCGACGTCATTTGTCTTCGAGCGTCGTACCGGGCAGTTTACTTTCTACTGTGCAAGTTTGTGATTTTGTAGACGGGCGACTAAGTGAAGTGATGTTTTTTTAATGAGATTTTAAATAGTTTGAATTGTTTTAAGTGAATCCTGAAAATTATGATATGAAATTGTGCGACTGGATTTAATAAATATAGATATTTTGGTGACTACGATAAATCGCTTAAAATATTCGTTTTAATTTTGATTGAAGTTGTTTGCTACACGAAAAGATTTATGCTTTCTTCTGCCAAGTTTATATGGTCACAGAATTTAAAAAATAAAGATGTTGATCATGGTTTTTTCACCTAATAACCACGACCATATTATCAGTAGGTATATTAGTCTTGTTATGTTTTTCTAGAAGACCATTTTTTTTTCAAATATCCTTTGTATTGTTAAGTCAGTATCGATGTTTCAAAAACATAAAAAACCTTTAAAGTTTTTGAAAACTGATAATCGCTAAGATGAGATTAAGTAAATAAAACAACCAGTTGGGAAGATCTAACTTCGAGAAAGAGGTCAATCGTCGAATCCGACTCGGCTGGGCAGTGTTCGGGAAGCTGCGCGGTGTCTTCTCGTCCAATATATCACAGTGTCTCAAGACAAAAGTTTATGACCAGTGCGTGTTGCCAGTGACGACATATGGGTCCGAAACGTGGTCGCTTACAATGGGCCTCATCAGAAGGCTTAAAGTTACTCAAAGGGCAATGGAAAGGGCTATGCTCGGAGTTTCCTTGTGTGATCGCGTCAGAAATGAGGATATCCGCAGGAGAACCAAGATTACGGACATAGCCCGAAGAATTGCCAAACTTAAGTGGCAGTGGGCAGGGCATATTGCTCGCAGAACAGATGGTCGATGGGGACGAAAGGTTCTAGAATGGCGACCACGTACCGGGAGACGCAGCATTGGAACTCCCACATGGTGGACCGATGACCTGTGGTGAGGGTTGCGGGAATCCGATGGATGCGAGACGCACAGGACCGGTCATTGTGGCGACATTTGGGGGAGGCTTATGTCCAACAGTGGACGTCTTTCGACTGAAATGATGATGATGATGATGAAATAAAACAAATAAAATCTAAGACAGGTTTCCAAGTAGTTTATCTTATGACAAGATATTGAAACACAATCGCTCGTCTACCCACTCAACCGCAATGAAGTTAAATTCGCCGCTTAAACCGCGTAATTATTGCATGCTCGATCCGACGGCAGAAACTAAAGTAATGTGTTTTGTACACGAAGCAAATGAAGTAAAACCCGTTTTAGAACCGAATTAAACATCACTATGTAACGTTGTGGTTACTGTTCTAATAATTTTGAGCCGTAACGCCTACGCCGAGATTGCGGCTAGATTGTATTAAGTCGTTACGAAATGGAGTGAAATCATGCTGAGATTTAAAGGCAGTGCTAACATATTTATTCGTAGTTAAGCTCGAGGCATAGACAGATTGACAGATTTCGAATTCGTAACCAAGGTTTTGAAGTCGAAATCTATTTCTTTAACTGCTGAACTAAGCACCTAAATTCTAAACAAGAATTTTTTTGGTTAATATTAATATAAAAAAAAAATGTTATTCAAAAGATAACTGAGGTAAACGTAAAGCGAGTGAAGGTTTTCGCTCCACCCAGAGCGAGAGAAGCTATATGGTGATATCTCACAAAGAAAAAGAAAGATAAGGTTTTCAATAGCTGAATAAAAGCAACCATCCTTGACCAAGTAAAATGACAGATAATATGACAAAAATATTCGTCTAACCTTGCTTAAGTACTGTAATGGCTAAGCGTGAGCTCTAGCTGTATGCTTCTGCAATCTGCCCCCCTAACCAAGTTACGACTGTTTCGTTTTGATTCTCTTGCATTGAACGCCTCGAGTAGGCCACGCCTCCAAATCCTTTGTTCCGACCACGTGACCGAGCGTTAAGATGACGTCAGAACAAAAGAATCGGAGGCATGGCCTACTCGAGGTACTCGACGCAAGAGAATCGAAACGAAACGGTCGTAACTTGGCTAGGGGGAGAGATGTGTATGTAGAAAAACTTTAGACAGTAATATTTTGATTCTTACATATTCTTTTAAACACTCTTGTTACATGACCTACCAAGAACTGACTGACTGGAACAATTATTTTCCTATATGATTCAAATCGTATTCTAATTTTGCACAACCCATTAAAAATTTATTCATTCGATCAGTCTTACTAACGTCTTTATTTTTAAAATTATTTTTGTTGATTGGGAAAAACATCTTATGACAAATCTCGCTCTTGGGCGGAGCGGGAGATAGTGTCAGACATTTACTGACTAAAAACTCGCCCTTGTTCCTTCCTTGCTTTCGTCCCATAGCCCCAGGTTTCACTTTCACACTATCCGTGGCCCCAGTAGGTTTCGACCCTCCTGGGCCCCTACGATTTGCTGATATCTCCCTGAGGCTTGCGTGGATCAGTACGCGCCGTTGACGACTTGGGCTCGGTCCAGATGGTTACCGGATCGTCAGATGGCGAGCCACCCATTGCTCGCCGTCCACAAGCCCGCGTCTACGGTAACCTTACTAACGTACGTTTTTTATACAATTTCTTTAGATCTTACAATACCAAGATTATCATATCCATTTCAAATTCATACTCAGTCTCATTTATCGCTTCAATTTATACTAATTTTATGAAGAAGAAACATTTCTATTTTTTTTCGTACAAACGCTGGCAGAAGCTAGTACTGTAATAAAGAATATACGTTTTCCTCTTTGATATGTACGTAGTTTAACTCAAATCGTTTCAAATCTTCTTTCAACTCAACTCTTTAAACTGTTTGTACCCAATAGGCGGCTACATTAACTGCAGCATCAGTGGCACTCATTAAATCCTGAAAAGTGCATGTCGTGCAAACCTTATTTCGCAAAGTCGATTTAGTGTTTTCCTTATAGGCTACTGCAATTCACGTCTAGGTGGCTGATGTTCCTGGGGTTTCAAGAAGTCAGATGATGCTAGCTGATGTTCTTATTAAAGCTTGATTCTAGAATTTGTGGATCTAGGATGGCCTATGTGCTATGAAGAAAGCTATTAAGCCTATTCGGGGCTGTTTTATGTTCAAAGAGAGGATGTCAGGAATTGAATTCATGATTTCTGATCATTTCACATCTTCATTGTATAAATGTAACCATGGAGTTTCTTGCCGGTTCTTCTCCATAGGAAACGACCAATTTGGAACCGTGCACTAGCTTCTGACGTTTTATAAGTGCCCATGTAGGCCTACGTGAAATAAAAAACTTTGACTTTGATTTTATACAAAATTTCTTTATCAACCACAATACATTGAATTGTTATTAACTCTATTCAAAAACATTATTATATTCACCAACAAACTTAACTTTCTTTACAAGATTTATAACAGAGACCCTCAGGCTCAAAAGGTTTTATAGTTCTCAATATTTATGAGAATTTCTGAAACGTTTTACGTGAATAATTTATTTAATGGAAGCTTTTGTTGACCTCAATGCCGTGACTTTAATAATTTGTTTTTTAAAACAGTTTGAGACAAAAATTAATTATTCATTCAACGAAAGATTTATATCTAAAATGTTTGAAATATAACTGATTATATCAGAATCTGTGCTTAAATTATGATGAATCTGTTCTTAGTTATTAATTTGCTGTGGAACATGCTCGTTTATGCCTCATTTGTCATCATTACTTTGTGTGGCAACATATGTAATAACGTTGCTTAAGTCAGTTTTCAAAGCTTGTTCATCCATATTTTGTCTATCTATACTTAATATCATAAATGCGAAAGAAACTCTTTCTGCCTGACAGTCTGTGTGTTTGTTATCTCGTCATGTCTTGGCTTACGGGAATGCTATGTCCTGGATTAGGTCTTAACATGCCGTAAGGTTGTTCTCAAAGAGTAATTATTAACTTATACGTGGGCGCAGATGCTAACAGAAGCTAATCATACTAATATTGTAGAGGTGAAAGGTTTGATTGTATGTTCTTATATATATTTGTGTGTGTTTGGTACCCTTTCTCACTCAAATGAGTACATAAATTTTGCATACAGGTAGGCAATATCTTCTAATGACATCTCTTACTCCTCGGCGGAGCGAGAGGATGTGTCAGGCTTTTACTGACTAAATACCCAGGCCGCTTGGCCCTGGTACGAAAGGCAACGAAGGAACAGAAGTAGGTTTTTAGTCAGTAAAAGTCTGACACTATCTCCCGCTCCTTTTTTTTGACATTTTTTTAAATTTGTCATTAGATGATTTTCCCATCTTTTCTAACCCAATTAAAAAAAAAAAGAACGTAAAACAAACAAAACCTCCTGTTCCTTTGTTGCCTTTCATACCAGGCTCGAGTTATACTTTCAGAAACCAACCCTTGGCCCCAATAGGCATCGACCCTACTGAGCCTCTACGGTTTGCTGACATCTTCTTGAGGTACACATGGAAACAGGTAGACCATAACCTGGACTTTGCGTACACGTTCTCTTAAGAAGGATTTCTACTTTCACACAAGTGAAACCGCTGACAGAAGCTAGTCTTTAATTAAGTCTTCACCAAAACTTAGCCCAACTATATCCAAACCAGCTAGCTTTAATTGCAAATTCTAGTAACTTGCAACTAACTCCTTAAATAGTCCGCCTCCATATAAATTATTTAGTCGCACATTTATTACCATCACACGTCACGTCCAGAGCTGAGCACGTAAAACAATGACACAAACTTGAAGTGTAAATTACATAGTACATTTATCAGCTACGTCTCAGCCTGCCACAATAATGCGGTTGACTTCATCTTCTAATAATTCTCTTTGTCTTGTTTGGTTGGCGTTTGCCGTTTTTTCTTGTGGTTTAAGTTATGAGCTTCGGTTGGTGATTCTTATCTATTCTTAGTCTTCTGTACTTTATTTCATCAGTTTAATAATAATGAGATTAAAAACACGACAATATTTAATTTATTTTTCCTAGTGTAATGTTTTCTGAATATTAAGTATATGCCTACATAGCTCAGTTTCCAAACCTTCTATTCCTCATAAAGTGTCACTGTCAAAATCAACGATGTCAAACGTTGTTGTTACCAAAGAATTATTGCTATTATCTATTACCATATTATCAAAAATCATCATGTTTTTATTTTTTTGATCATATTTTACAGGTTGCATTTTGGAGTGTGTGCGCGGAACTTGCATACATCGAAGGGCTGGAACAATTTGCCTGAATTGGTCTTCCCGTCTAACTATAATTTAGGTGTATTCAAGGCCAGAGTGAAGAGGCTCTTAATAAACTAGTGTGCCTCACCATCAATCATTGCATCACTGCTCACTATCAGGTGGAATCACAGTCAAGCACTGGTTTATATCAATAAAAAAAAAACATCTCTTGTACACAGAACTTTTTAATGTTAGATTAGGCAGTGTCATATCCTCATTTTATTTGCACTCATTCTGCAACACTCGCAATTCTTTAATCAACCTTCTAGCTGCAACCTACCGACCCATCCGCTCCCGCTTCTTCTATCTACCATCCGCCATCAGCCGTACATCACGACATGTCGTTAGGGGCAGGAGGTGGCCCAATAAATCAGGGGACGTCGTCTGTGCCATCCGCTTGCACTCACTAATGTGAGCCCGTGTAATGAATGAGATCAGATCTTTGATTGTCGGTTTTTAGATTTTATAGTCTTTGTTACATTTGCGGACGATATGCCTGTTATGGTTGGATTGTCAGACGGTTAAATGGTTTTGGAAGTAGTGTCATAGAAGTAAACTAACTTGCTGTTGGTAATTTACTACATTATTGTCATACACACATCATCATTTGTCATTATGTTTCATCATTATTTTTCATTATTTACTACATTGTTTTCATTGTGGTCGTTGGTTATCATAACAATTTCATAATTTTTAATTAATGGTGTGTTTTAATTCTGTAAGTTTGGGTTTGGAATGAAAAGTGACGGCCGTAACAACTGGCCACGGGACCTTTAATAAGCACCTCTCTGTCATAGGAGTTACAGACAGTCCACTGTGCAGAGCCTGCATGGAGAAGGACGAGACAGCAGCACATCTGCTTCTAAGCTGCCCAGTTGTCGCTGGATACAGGGCAAAATACTTCGGAAACCCAGGTAACCTCCGCGAAATGGTCAATAATACCAAGGCACTGCTGGCCTTCCTGGAGGAGCTGGGGTGGACCGAATGACGCATTGACCACCTGTACGCAAAATACGCGCTTAGTCGTGGAGTTGCGGACACCAGCCCAAATACAAATACAAATACAAAATGGGTTTGGCATAGCAATTGGATTCAATTAAGTTCTCAGTTTATTAATTTTAATGTGACGTAGTGCTTGTTATCTCTTTATTTCGAGTCTAAAATTGTTTTCCCTTTCCATCGATAAGCTTACAATTGAAAATCAAATTAAAAAACCACCAAAATCACATTCAGCGAAAGATTTGAATGTTGTTTGCTACCGGCTCTCAGCACAAGCACCACAATAACCCAATTCTCCAGCTGGCTCCAACAATTAGAGCAGGTCAACAAACAACGAACACGTTTCATTTTTCAGCGCAACATGAAAACGCAAAACTGCCAATTTGCAAGCAAAAAAGTCGCCAATAAATTTCTTTAATCCCAAACTCGGCACACAGAGTATAAAAGCGTAAAACTAATAAATCTATTAAACCAAATAAATACAAAGTATTGGGATTCCAATTAGAGTGACTGGCAATATGCCAGATGATGGCCGGAATAGAGCACAATGCACAGCAATTGGTCGAATTAAGCGGGAGTTAGATGGATGTCCTGCGGTTGGTACGTAAAACCTTAATGCGTTTGATACAATGAAAAGTGTGCTGCTGCTTCCCATTTTGCAATGACTCTCTGGGAAATTATGCACATCATTTTGCAGGATTGCTCTAAACAGTGATGGATGTTTCATTTGGCACAGCAGTTACTGAAAAGGGTAATACGGCTGAAAGTTTACATAAACAACGCATGATTTTTTGATAGTAATCACGTAGTCAGTTTTCTGAAAAGAATATTAAACGCTGAATAAGCTACTAAAATTCCTTATTACGTAATTCACTTCTCGTTATTATAATTGCCTTCCTAATTAAAAATCACTCTGATAAAATACAGAACATAATCTCTATTCACACTGCAAAAAGCAAACAAGTGAAACACGCTTTTAGTGCTAACAATATTTCGGACTAACTACACAAAATAAATAAGTACAGAAGGTGCAACAGCAACAGAATAAAAAAAAACAAAATGTATGGGATTGACATGTACCTATTACGGTGATCTCACATTATCAATTTCAAACATATTTTCTAGGGCTTTAGGGCTTCACACAACTACGGAATTGTCCGAAAGTTACCACGGCCCTGGAACTCCTAGGTCAACTGAAGAAGCACAGATGCCTTTAGTCAGTAAGTCTGACCATTTCTCTGGCTCCACCCGAGAGCAAGATGACAGGAATAAATTGAAGAAGTGAAAATATGCGTATGCACACATAGCCTTGTATGTACGAGTAAATGAAACATGCTGGTAGCGGAGGCACCTATACACGCTGAACATGTAGCATGTCTTTATGTATACAATGTAAGTTTTCCCTCATTGTATAGAACTGCCCTTCTGTGTCCATTTGCTTTGTGCTATCTGCCTGACCTAGATTCGTTTCTAGGGAAAAAATACATGACTGCGTTTCGTTTGTGTACATCCGTGTCGCGAGAACAATATCAGCAATGTACTGATGAAAAGTTCCGTGTCAGAAATTGGACATTTTTGCTGCAGTTGAATTCATTTTCTATTTCGAGTTTTTCGCTTTCATCAATTATTATCTAATAATACTGATGAGAAAAGGAATTATATATCTTTCTCATTCCGTTTGTTGAAGTGGTTGTTTCTTTGAAAGTCACCTTTTTACCTGATAATGGTGCGGTTGATGATGAACTATATGCATTCATTGTGCGTACAGTTAAAGAGTAGAATTCTTTGTCTGTGTCTATATTTTCTGATAACTATAACCGGGGTACCCATAAGCCAAAAATAAATAGGTTATTATAAGCAAACGTACTCTATTATCGTCCATATCATCGCTTACCATAAGATAATGGTCAAAAACGAACCTATCAACAAGAAAAAATATGCCTTTAAATTTCAACCCTAATAACTGCAAACTTGTTTTTTTTACTACGATGCCACCCGAAGGCAAGCAGTGATGCAGTCGTTGATGGTGAAGCGCACTAGTGTCTTAAGAGCCTATTTACTCTAGCTTTGATGACACCTAAATTATAATCGAATGGGAAGAGTGCTTAAGTGTTTGAGAATAAAAATAAAATATTTCTGCAAAGCTGATAGACTCTTGTTGTCAGACAACCATTAACATATCAAAACCAATTTTTCCTCTTCCACAATTAGACCCAACAATATCTCCACATATGGTGCAAAATTCATGACCTCGAAGTGGTCTCTGTTTACTCAGACTGCGGTCTAAGGCTCTTGGCAGCATTCCAAGCCAGGATTAATTAATTGGGACACCGGGACACTTTCGTGCCGTCTTAGTGCCATTTAAGGAGTTTAATTTTTAAGTGCATTAAACTAGATCCCACTATCCGTTCTTGGTTTTGCAGTTGTTTTCGAGAGAACTTCGTAATTGCTACTGTTGATTGATTTTGTGATAAGTGCATTTTCTATATTCAGAAACCCTTTGCGTAGAAACTCTTGCCGCTTGCTGCAGTGGTCATTGTGCTTGCAAATGACGAGAATTATTTATCTTTAAGCCTTTTTTAAGTGGGAAACCATCAAATGACTTCTCCTGACTTTGACTAAATTTTACACTGTTCCTTTAGTTGCTCATTTTTTGTGAGGGCTACGGTAATTCCTTCGAACAATCCGCAGCCCTGGTAGGCATTGGGCCTAACCCAATTTTGCTGACCTCTCTTTGAGGCGCGCGTGTAATACAACGTGTCGTTGACCCCAGCTAGTCCTTACCGGACAGTCTGACGGTGAGCTATCTAATGCTCGCTGTCTGCAGTCAAATTTAAGGCGTACACTCTTTTACCCTCAACCGTTATGCGCTCTTATAGATAGAAGCCATTGAGGCCAGCCCATAAAGATGTCACGAGATGATTTGGACACGCATCATGGGAGCTAGTTCGAGATAGCACGGTAGAAGAACCACTCGGAGGATTTGTCTGTTCTGCCCCCCTAGCCAAGTTTCAATCGTTTCGGTCGCGCTGAACGCCACAAGTAGGCCACGCCTCCGATTCCTTTGTTCTAACCACGTGACTGAGAGTTGAGATGACGTCAGAACAAAGGAATCGGAGGCGTGGCCTACTCGAGGCGTTCGGCGCGAACGATACGATTGTAACTTGGCTAGGGGGGCTGGCATAGGCCAAGAGAGTGAATGCGGAGATAAAACTAGGTGTAAGTGTGTGGGAATATGGATGTATAAAGTGAAAGACTCGATTGTCGTCCTACGACAGGGTAGAAAGATGTAAACACGTCCGTGCAAATTGTTCGTAAAATCTCTAAAATTAAGCAATGCTGACTACAGTGGCACTTATCCCGCGCCCCGCTCCTCTTGCTTGCATCTCTCGCACATTTATTAAAAAAACACGTGGATACATCGGAATAAATAAAATTAAAGCTCAAAATTAAACAATTTATAATATAACCACTAAAATGTAATAATCACGCGCCACCTACACTAGTCAATAATAAAAAGGAGAAGGGGTTAATCTTGAACACGATTCCTCAAACGGCACGTGGACCTTACTCCACTCCGGAAAAATTCAGATAAAAATTCCAACTTCGAAAACTAACTTCACCAATTAATATTTCCTGTAACAGTTGGAAAACAATTTTAATTGAAACGCCGAAGTTAGAAATAATTTCCATTTCTTCTTCTCATTAGCGAACGGTGCATCATTCGGTATTTTTTTTATTTAATTAACTAACTTCATTAGCTTGTTTACAAAATAAGCGTGTTTGTTACCTAACTTTGAAATTGTAGAAGAAAAATTGGAAGTAATTATCGAGCGTCTATTGTTTTTTAAGGTTCTGTAGTTCGGACCAGGAACCCTTATAGTTTCGACATGTCCATCCGTCGTCTGCTGTTAGCAAACCCGTTTTTTTTTACTTCGGAAATTATCAAATAACTTTTCACGCTCCGGCTGGAGTGGGAGGGAGTGTCAGACTTTTTCTGAGCAAAGCCCTCAGTTTTCCTGTAGTTATCCTTTTTACGAGGACTGCGGCAAGGTCTTCGAAAAATCTGCAGACCCTGACAGGCGTCGGCCCTTAACGGCGCGTGTGGGACACAAAGAGCTGACGACCCGAACTTAGGACGGATGACGCGCTACCCATAGCTGGCCGTCCCCAATCACGCGCCTACGGTGGAGTAACCGGGTTTACTACTGTGGAAAGTTTTGGTAAACCGTCACTAGCAGTAACTTTGAGAAGTCTCACTGAAATGTCATGAGAAAAAATTGGCTGATTATTGTGTTACTACTTTATTATAGTCCTTAAATTTGATTCTTCTTAGGGCCAAACACGAGCAGTTTTTTTTTTATTATGAATAGGTCCACGTTTGACTATTATCTTACCTGAAGGTAAGCGATGATATGGTCGACGATGGAGCCCGCTTGCCTTTCATCCAGAGCACGATACTTTTTTTTAGGGTTCCGTACCTCAAAAGGAAAAAACGGAACCCTTATTAGATCACTTTATTGTCCGTCCGTCTGTCTGTCTGTCTGTTTGTCAAGGCCCTTTATCTCAGAAACGCGTGAACGTACAAGTTAAAACCGTATACTCAAATCTGTGGTCTCTTAATGCTGTGAAAAAATCAAACTTCTAAGTTAACGGAAAAAAAGTTAAGGTCGTTTATGTCGCAAAAAACGTACATTTCAACACTCTCGAAGGAATCAAAATTCATAGGCTACTTCCCGTTGAACCAGAATCCTGAAATTTGGCATAAAGCAAGGTCTTATAGTATAGATATAGGAATAAATCTGAAAACTGTGAATTTGTAGTTACGTCACAAAAAAAAAACTTTTTTTACAATTCGGAAAAATCTTCGTAACTCAATTCGGTAATCGAATTGTTTTAATAGGTAAGTTTATGCCGGACTTTCAGTGCGTGAGTCCGACTCACACTTGCCCCTTTTTTTAAGTGTAATACCATCAAATGACTCCCGCTTGTTGTCAGACTTTCACTGACTAAAACCTATCTGTGTTCTTTAGTTGTTATATGTGTTCCAGGGACACAGTAATTCTTTCGAATAGTTTCGCCACCCTCGCAAGAGAGCACGGTGTCTTATCGTGTCATTTTTGGAGATGAGAAATATCAACGACCACACAGTTTGCATGGAACTTAGGCAAGAGCCTTTACTTTGTGAAATTTATTTTATCAGCACTGCTTTTGAAACGGTGAAGATAGATTTATATATTTTTTATTGTACACCAAAAATAAATATTACATTAGTAACTTAAAGTTAATAGGGTGTCACATTGGGTGGTTTTATCGCTAAAAGCAATTTTTTACAGACAACCTTTTGATGACAATAGATATATATATATTTAATTATGAAAGACGCTCAAGAGAAAAGTTAGTGATACTGAACGATATTTTTTTAAATTGTGTTTGAGTTAGGATTACATTGTGAGGAAACGGATGTTCAAGCATCAAAAGTTCGAAGATATGTAAAATCCACCCATCTACTCTGGACCCACCAAGAAGATTACAGCGCAATCCCTTTCCTAAAAAAGGATGCCTTAGTCCCAGCAGTGGGAACATTATAAAACTGAAATGTAATCTTAGCGGTATCTATAATCTTATTCTAGACAAGCAGTTGTTTAAAACACCCATATCGCTTTAAATAAATTCTTACTCCAAATACAAAATACAAGTAAGTAGGTTAAATGAAACGATGAACTTAATACACTACTGTCCCGGTCCCACTATACAAAGACGTTTGGAGTGCCAGAAGGACCACTCAGACCTTGGCAAGGATCCCGTTGTGTCTTTAAATTTTCTGCTTAATCCACAGCATTTTCAAGTGATTATTAAAGTTAACGAGATTCTGTGTAGCTCTGTTCTGGCTTTGTTTCACACTGGTGTGGTGTATGTGGTTATTTTGTGGCAATGGAATATAATGCTATGGTAAATGGGTAATCCTATTTATGACTTCTATTGCATTTACTAAGTCATTAGAAATCGATTAGGCTTGATAATGCTCTCGTCGTAAAACTTCCAATGACAGTGATAACTGAGACAATTGGATGTGAGTACGAATTGAGTAAAACTTGAAATATCTTAGCTTGTTAACTGACTTGACTGTTGACTTTGACTGGCCTGTTGGTCTAGTGGTTAGTGGCCCTGACTGCTATGCCGGAGGTCGTGGGTTCGATTCCCACCCAGGACAAATGTTTGTGTATCTTATAGCATCACTTTGTTATCCGTCTGTCTGTCTGTCAAGACCCTTTATCTGGGGAATGCGTGGAGGTATCGAGTTGAAATTAAAACCATATACTCAAAGCTATGGTCCCTTGAAGCTGTAAAAAATTAAGCTTCTAAATTAACGCTAAAAAAGAGATACGGCCGTCTTTGTCGCAAAAAACGTATATTTTGACACTATCAAGGGAATCAAAATTCATAGAGTACTTCCCGTTGACCTAGAATTCGAATTAAATTTAGCATAAAACAAGGTCTCATAGCAATTAATCTGAAAATAGTAAATTTGATGATACGTCATAAAAAAAAAACTGACTCCATTCGGGAATGAACTATTTACATAGGTGAGTTTGTACGGAACCCTCAGTGCGCGAGTCCGACTCGCACTTTCCTAGTTTCTTTTTATGATGATGATAATTATTTAAACACCGATTCAGTTGAAAGACGTCCGCTGATGAATACAGGCTTTCACCAAACTCAAGCTTTGCCACATTTGAAGACATTATGTTTCTCACATCCAGCAGGTTACCGTTGGCTTTACCAGGTCATCAATTTACCTTGTGGAAGACCTTCCTATGCTATATCATCCGGTATAAGGTTTCTATTAGCCACTAGTTCTGCAAGCAATACGCCTAGCCAGTACTTAGGTACTTACTGTTTTTTTTTTGACCTCTATCTCAGCTGATGGAAAGCGATGATGTGGCCGACGATGGAGCACGCTTGCCTGGAAGTAACCTATTCACTCTTGACTTAAAGACCCCTAGGTTGTATGTTGCTGGTACTTTAAGGGTTACATTCTTTGGACAATATTATCGTGCTACTCATGATTTTAATTTCTGATGTCAATCAATTTTTTTTCTCTTCTTCTGTCTTGTCACCCACCACGCTATCAACAACTCCTTTTTCTTTCATTTAAATACTCACTTAATTCATCCATCTTTTCTTTGGCCTCCTTCTTCTTCTCCACCTCGATTATTTTAAAATGAAGTTTTGACTGGAGATAATAAATGGACTGCAAGAATATATTTTAACAACTTCGGTCAAAACCAGACCAACGTGACCGCGTCTTTAGAGCTACATTTAAAGCAGGGAAGTGAAATGAGGCGTGCATAAAATTAACAAAGCATAACGTACTGGGACTTTGTAAGTTATTGTTATTGCTCTTTAGTTTATTATTTTATTTTATTCGACAACGTGGTTTATAGGAAGAAAACAGGTCTGACAGATTCGACATAATAATTATCCAACTAATCCTGGCCTTAGGCTATTCTGAGTTTTCTGGCCTGATCGAATCAGGAATAGAAATAATGGTAGCATGTGCTCGGGTTGAAAAGGTTTTTTTTTTTTTTTTAATTGAAAAAATCGAAAGGGAATCGTTTGTCTTGGTATGGTCATGTGAAGAGGAGGGATGAAACGCATGTTACTAAAAGAGTTATGAGTTTACATGTGGATGGATGGAGAGGGAGACCAAAGAAAAGATGGATGGATTGTGTGAAGAGTGATATGAAAGAAAAGGAAGTTAGTGATAGCATGAGGAGTTACAGGGCAGAGTGGAAGAAAAAAACGTGTTGCGCCGACCCCAAATAAGACGGGACAAGGGCAGGAAGATGATGATGATGATGGTAGCATGTGCTCGGGTGGCGTGTGTAGGCTGGTCATAACCTAATTATCGGTAACTATCGCAGGAGATTTTAAACAATTAAATGATTGTGCACCGTAATATACTGCTTATAATTTACCGCACTATTTTTCGGTAGATTATAATCTATCGAAGTAAAACTGTTAAATCACAATCTATCGCATTTTAACTTGTCAACTGTCCGAAGGCTATTTTTGACCGAAAAAAAATACGTTAAATTATAAGCATTATGTTCATATTATTATTCAAATTATGCATATATGTATATTCACAATCTTTCGTTAGTTTACAATCTCGTGAAACAGGTTATAATCTAACGGTATTTATAATTTAACGGTGACATATGCAACGTCATCTATGCTAAATCATGATAGATTTACTGAATTGAAAGACCCAAACTAATTAAATGGAGACAAAGCAACAAATATATTTGCTCGACCCAATCATCTAAGGCAGTATAATTAGTCGAATCATTAATAATAATAGAAATGGTACCAAAATTGAGATATAAGCAACAGTTCAATAAATAACAGTAAGCAATTAATTCCGACACAAAAGGAAATGCAACGCCCTTCAATTAACCCATCACAACTAAAATGAAATCGTAACTTGATGCAACAGAGTTGAAAATTGTTCATTAGTAATATAAATCTACCCACGCTATATTAAGTTCTATAGACTACCGTCCAATTTTAGTTGAGCGATCATTTTTGGACATTTCGTTGGAGCTGTAGAAAAGAGGACAGGTCAGGATGAAATGGTGGATAGTACCAAAATAAATGACACTAGATCACGTGATCTGACGATTTGTCGTGACGGCTAAACGATTACACGGATCATTACTCATATTACCACCTTCTGATAACATCATTTTGGGGTTAACATCACAGGATTCGCTACCGAAATTTATTTTATTCATTCCTTTTATGGTAAAAGGATCGCGTGTTGCGTGCATCTTCTTCTGATTGTAATCGCTGATTGGGCAATTTTTTACATGATATTTTTGTAAGGGCATATCCCTTACAAAAATATCATGTACTTTTTTGTAGGTAGTAATTTTATTGTAGCCGCCTTACACCGCGAATTTATACTACACTAGCTTTTTTTTATTTGTTGCATATGAGTGCTTGACTGCGATCACACCTGGTGGTAAGTAGTAATGCAATCGTTGATGGTGAGGCTCACTAGTTTATTAAGAACCTATTCACTCTAGCCTTGAAGGGACCTAAATTATAATCGGATGGGAAGACAGCAGCAGGCAAGTTGTTCCAGTCCCTCGATGTACGTGGTATAAACGCCGAGGCGAAACGCTTGGTCTAGACCGTAGAGGTTTCAACAACGTAAGTGTGGATAGTCGCCGTTCGTCGGGCTGTCCGATGGTAGAAATGGGATGGTGGAAACAAGTCATGCAATTTGTCAAGCTTCTGCCAGCTGCTCTGCACGCTGCCAGTAGGTTTTTTCATACAAACTTTGGAACCCTGTTACATCTCTTTAGGGGGTAAATTTTGAAAAATTATCTCTTAATGCTCACTTTCGTCAAAAAAGGAAACCTTGAGCAAAATTTCACAATCCTAGTTCCCATAGTTTCGGCCGTGCGTTGACATGTCAGCCAGTTTCTTCTTTTATATACAGGGTGGTGCAATAGTAATGTCATAAGTTATTTGAATTGGCTTTCATTTATATATAAACAAAAAAAATGATTTTGTTTTCATGGAAAGTCATCTTGAATGAGTGAAATAAATGATTTTACTTGAAAAAAATTACAGCGTGCAAATAACTACCTCCCGAGTTGAAACACAGTAGTCTGTCTGTCCGTCAAGACCCTTTATCTCGGGAATGCGTAGAGGTATTGAGTTGAAATTAAAACCATATATTCAAGTTTGTAGTCTCTTGAAGCTGCGAAAAAATCAGATTTCTAAGTTAACGAAAAAAAAAGATACGGCCGTTTATGTCTCAAAAATCAACACTCTCGAAGAAATCAAAATTCATAGGGTACTTTCCTATTGACCCAGAATCCTGAAATTTTACGTAAAGCAAGGTCTTATAGCACAAGTGTGGAAATAAATCTGAAAACTGTAAGTTTGTTGTTACGTCACAACAACAAAAAAAATACGACTCGGAAAATCTTCGAGGCTCCATTCAGGACCTAAGTAACCTAAGTAAGTTAGTACAGAACCCTCAGGGCGCGAGTCCGACTTTTGGCCTCAGCAGTGTAAATAAACCAATAATAGTCTTCCAGCAAGTAGTCTTAATTGTTTTTTTTATTAGGGCAAAGTCTTATAGCCCTTGGTTTCTTAGTTCTAACGACGCTACATAGCTGGTAATAGATAAATTGATATAATTATATGAACAGTTGCGAAATATCAGTCTGGTCTTATATTCAGTACTGGCAGGTACAACCCTATCACCTATTGAGACTTGACCTGTGTTTTGCAACCTTTTTTGACAGGGGACCACTTTGATCCCTTTATTATTTCTGTTAACAAACTCTGAACCAACCAATTTAGGCGGGCTTAGCGAGTTTCCTTGCGAGCATCAAAACAATTATAAAGCTTGGCGCTTAGCTGAACGCTTGACGGTGATGATGCTAAGCGGTCAGAGAGACTGATTGTGTGTACTACCAAGCGACTTGTTAGGGTCTAGATGCTAAGCAAATCGCTTGCCAGTGGCTTTATGATATTTTGGAGAAACAAATTGATGGCATAGCTGTTAAAATACAGCCTTCAACTCCTTCGAGTGTTTTATATAATTTCTCTAACTCAAGCGAAGTTATATTCAGCTATGAAATTGGTAAACGATTATAATTGTTTCTGAAGAAAGTTGACATAAGAACCGTGTAATTACAATTACAATGATCACGTCTGCAACTTCAACTAGTACTGGTAAGAAGTTGTATCGATAAATATAAAATAAATACTGCTTAGGCCACTCACATCATTACTTCGAAAACATTTCATTTTCCTGATAGAATTAATTCATTAAATTAAAAGTCATCAAATAAAACTTTGTTTAATCCAAACTCACTATAATAAAAATAAATACATTAAATACGAGCACAATATTGTCCAAAATGAAGTACGCTCCAAAAAATTCTAGTGACATCTTCTGCTTTCGTCTCGAAGAATTTGTTGCCAGTTTAGGCGTCAGCAGTTCAAGTAGACCATCCATAGTCTCCTGGCACGTCGGCTCAATTTCTATTGCAGGCAGGGCAAAGCCGTTAAGCCCTTGGTCTCTTAGTTCAAACGTCACTACATAACTGGCAAACAAATAAATTGATATAATTATTTGAACAGTAGTGAAATATCAGTCTGGTCTTCTAAGACCTGTTAGGACAGACCAGTGTTTTGCAACCTTTTTTTGACTGGGGGCCACTTTAGTCCTTTTATTGTTAGCAGGGTACAGAAGAGAACTTAACTTAAACGTAGTAATTTTTTTAATCATAAAAAAAAACTTACATCATTTTCAATCATGGAACACATCTGATTTTATTACTTATAATCAATAGTAACGAGGAATTGTTATATAAAACAACATTTCTGATATAACACTCAAAATCAGTTCGCATTACTGTAACTTTTTATTTGGAAAGTTTGGAAGTTTTAGACTTTTCGCTTAGCACATTTTGGGTCTTGCCCACAACACAGCGAATCAACCACAGGTTGAAAACCACTGTTCTAGACTCATAACAGAGCATCTGTTTCTGGTAACAAAATTTGATCATAATCATCTTCATCATCATTTCAGCAGAAAGACGTCCACTGCTTGACATAAGCCTCCCCCAAAATTTCGCCACAGTGACCGATCCTGTGCGTCTCGCATCCATTGGATTCCCGCGACCCTCACTAGGTCGTTGGTCCACCTTGTGGGAGGCCTTCCAACGCTGCGTCTTCCGGTACGTGGTAGCCATTCATGAACCTTTCGTCCCCATCGACCATCTGTTCTGCGAGCAATATGCCCTTCCCACTGCCACTTAAGTTTGGCGATTCTTCGGGCTATATCCGTACCTTAGTTCTCCTGTGGATATCCTCATTTCTGACGCGATCACGCAAAAAAACTCCGAGCATAGCCCTTTCTATCCAAACTTTCCCTTTCTATCCAAAATTTGATGTCAATCACTAATTTAGAATAGTTGTAGCTGTTTATAAATTTGGCAAATTAGTAGAACCATCGCTCTAAAATTTTCCTAACTTGCTTTTGACAGAAGTAACCAAATAGGCAGTGTGGCCGGTTGGGCCCATTTTAGCCTGGTGTCTCTAAAAGTTAGACATCAAGGACTCAGTGTGGGCAGTTGCGTAAATTTTAGAGCATTGGTTTTACCTTACTACCCGAGCCACTCGTCAGATTATATATAGGTTGTAAGCCCAATCCAGCTGGCTGTGCATTTTTGGTTTTATGTAATTCGAACAAAAAGTTGATGAAGAAACTGAAAAACTGCTGCTTTCTGTGGATATGGGTTTTTCTGTGACTTCCCAATCCTAAGCAAAGTTATAATTAACGATAAAATTGATAGAATGCGTTTTTTTTTTTAAAGGGTCCTTTTTCACTAGCCTATCGTCAACATTGAGCATGGTTTAAATGCTTGATGCTTCATCTATCGCAACCCAAAGCGATGTTTGACGAAAAAGCAACGCGAAAAAAGAGAAATAACGCCTAAAAACTCCGTTAGCATTCGGTAATTAATTATGTATTTTTTTTAAACCCATAAAAGTTTTTGAAAAAAATTGTCGTCATTCAGAATCTTGATCAAATTTGCAAAGCCTTGTTATACTTTTTTGACTTTTCTAATTTTTGAGTAAATTATGAAATGTCAAAGTTCATGCAAAAGGTCCGATTTTCAGAGGTCATTAGATTGAATTAGTTTTACGCAAATTTATAAATTGATTTTAATAGAAGCCTAGATAATATGCACAAGACACTATGTTTCCAAAGCATCTAATGAAAAATTTGTAATAACGTAGTAATTGGGTAAGAGCGATTGTATGAAAAACAGTGAAATTGCCCATAAGATGTCTTTGATTTAACATATTCGGAATTCCATGATTGTTTTTTCCGGAATTTTATGATGGCAGAGTCTATGTTTCCTAATAGCCAATAGACCAAAATCCCAGAGCTGTCTGACATAACTTATTTTCACATGGATGAAACCTTAGGTAGTCAGACTTATTGTAGTGACCAAACATCCCCTAAACACAAAAAATATTCAGCCGGGAGTATGAGCGCGAGAGCACGCGTGCGTTTTAGAGCGAGTGAGGCGATTTCGTGCACTGACTGGATGTTTGGTCACTACAATTTTTCTGACTAATGAAATATAACTTTGTAATAATTATCTTAATAATAATATATTTAAAAATCAGACATGGAAAAATAAGTAAATTTTATTTACTTTTTGTGGAGCTTTAAAGCGTTTAACAAAAGTTTTGGTCCATGGAAAGTGTCTGACACTTATGAATTATATTCTACATACTTTAAAATAATATTCTACAAAACATATAAAAAAATCAGCCATGAAAAATTAAGTTACATCATCGACCACATCATCGCTTACCATCAGGTGAGATGGTGGTCAAACGCGAGCCTATCATTAATATAAAAACAAGTTAAGTCACTCGTTATTTATAGTTCCCTTTCTCACCTGGTACCAGCTCAATAGCCCCAAGGGGGAACCCCACAAGTACACAGGTATTCAAAGCACATTAGTGAGAACCTAACGTTTCATCCATGTGAAAATAAGTTATTTCTGACAGCTCTGGGATCTTAGTATACAAGATACACTCTTGTATAATAAGATCCCAGAGCTGTTAGAGGTTACTTCTAGGTTTGCGTGCCCCATCGCCGACCACATCACCGTTTACTGTGAGATAACGGTTAGGTAGGTAGGAGGGTAGGTAGGGTAGGCTAGGTACGTAGGATAGAGTAGGTAGTTAATCAGATGGCAGGAGCGAAGTCGCGGGCAAAATCTAGTAAAAAATAAAAAACACTATTCAATCAAATCGCACTATAATAAAAAGGAATATATTAAACACTATCACAATTTTGTCCAAAAAAAAATGTCCTGAAGAATCTTCTATCCCACGGAGCTTCTTTATTGTATCTCCCGGATTTGCCGAAACAGCCCAAGTAACATTCTTTGTGGGGTCCAATAAGGAGAGTAAACCATCCGTCGTCTCCCGACAAGTCCGCATAATTTTTTGTGGAGGTAAGGCAAAGCCATAGAAACCAGCGTCTCTTAATTCAAACGTCACTACATAGCTGCAAATAAAAAAAAAAAGTTATAAAACTACTACTAGTACTTTTTCCGTGACTTCGTTCGTGAAAATGTTTTCATAAAAACTTTGATACCGTCTAAACCATACTTTGAGAGTAGTTTTGAAAAACTAATAGAAAATGGTAGACTTGATCTTTATTTTGGTTAAAATTTGGGCCATATGCCAATGCAAACTATCGGCATGATTTACTTTTTTCTTTTCACCAGAAATGAAACCTAGGTTATATGTTAGAAGCTAATACCAGGAATCAATAGCAAAAAGAACCAGGTCTTTAAACCGTAACCGAACGAAGATACGTATAGAAGCATTGCTAGAATATTTTTGTCCGGCGTTACCTATTTTCGTTACATTATAATGAAATGGAAATATAATACCAAAATATTTTGAAGTATCCACTGATAAAATACATTAAATTGGTTAATAACCATCATGATGATGATGGTTATTACTGTTATATTTTTTTACAGTTGCAGTTTTTTATAACTAAAATTGGAAAAAAGAAGTGATAAATGAATTGAAAAGAGACGCGTTAGGGTTGTGATAGTGTTTGACACTATTTAATGCTTACTCACCAAAAAAACCGAAACTAAAACTATATTTAACCATGGGAAACTTAAAATATCAGACATACAGTATTTTTATTTAAGAAAAATAATGCCTCATAACCAACTATAGCAATATACTAAATAATGTCTAACTTCGTTTGGTTACGGTTAGTAGACATCATTCTTTTTGCTATTAATTTATCTTACAATCCTTTAAGATTGGCTTTAAGTTTAATTTTTGGCAAAAATTTACATGCTAGCATAGCAATGTATGGGAATACTTTGATTCCCCTTTCAGTTTTCCCAATCCAAGAAATAATAATATTCCATACAATCTTCCAAATCCTCTATATCATTCTATTGTCGATAGTTTTGAAAAACAAATATTGACGGCTTTTATTATTTACTTGGGTTAACTTTTTAGTACTTTGGCAAACGGATTGAGATTTTTCATACAAACTGGATTCCCTCTTTTCTCCCTCTTAAAGGTTGAATTTCCAAAACCTTTTGTTAGTAATTAAATTTAACGTAATTAGTCTTAGTAGTTTCGGCTGTGCGTTGATAAGTCAGTCAAGCATAGTGGATGGTCTTACCATCCACTATGAACTATTTTTATACCTATCAACTATTTTTATCTTCGAGACGCCGCGTAACAGGAATGGATTACTGATGACAAAATCTGACGTCTCTGTCTGTCGAGTCGTCGGCAGGCCTAAAGCCTACCGACCACTCGACATGTTGAAATATAGATCCATCTTTTTCATACCTCGGCTGGTGGACTAAATTATTTTTAAGAAAATACGTTACATTTAGAAAGAGTATCCGTAGTCCCGGAACGCAAAGGCGACTGAACGGATGCGGCTGGGTTTATTATTATTATTATTATATCTAGCCTATCTGTCCCACTGCTGGGCAAAGGCCCTCCATTCCTTCCATCATTGTTCCCGGCTTTGAGCCACTTATTATCCAGTTCCTAAGGAAGACATCTATGTTGTGCAGCCATCTTCTTCACGGCTGAGTTAAAGTTACTTTAAGTCTGTCAATATCTCTCGTCCTACCCAGAGTGAGAATTGTCGTATAGAGACAAATTCAGAGAGATGTTGAACGGGGTCACAGAACGATGATACAGCCGCGATGCATTGGCTTGTGGAGTAATGGCCTCGATTCAGGCGAAAAAAAAAAGGATTGCTTGAAAAAATCCATTTCTGCAAGCGTTGTTATTATTGCTAACTTAAACTTCAGTTTACAATCTGACAAACGATTCTAATTCTAATATTTCAGTGACTAATAACGTGCAGTATAAATTACAAAAGTACGTCAGTTTTTAAATATTTCTCTTTATCATGTCATTATTATGTAAAACCCATTGAAGATAAGGCAGCGAGCATAGAAAACTATATTTTGCTAATTAAAAAAAAAAAATTAAAGTGAAAGTAATTTACATCAAAAAAAGTGTTTTTGTTGCATGGCCATTTTATGAAATATAACCAATTAAGCCACCAAATGTTCCGATATTCAGTAGTTTTTGAATTAGTAAGATTTTTATATTTTTTATGCAAAATTCCAGATTTAATCATTTGAAGTCAATTTGAAAACTATCTACGGCGCGACTGTACTGAAATTACAGTTATTATTATAATTAATGCCATAGCTGGTCTTTCTTAGTACTTAAAAGTCCAAAAATGACTAAAACTTTGGCAAATATCACCAATCAAAAATTGTTTTTTTTTTCGTAACTTTTTCTAATGCTTCAACTTCTAAAGAATCTGAAACTCAAAAATAAATATGTAATAATAAAATAAACTCATACTGAATCAAAAACTCGTACTGAATCAAAAACTCGTACTGAATCAAAAACTCGTACTGAATATCGGTAGAACATTTATTTGGTGGCTTATTTTATTGCACTTTAGTTCTAAAATGATCTCCATGAGTTATCAGTAACCCTGTGGATGATGAGCCAACAAACACAGAACTATCAAGATTAGAGCAAAAAAAAAAAATATAGTCCTTGATGATGACAAATCTATTTTTATTGAATTTGTACTTACGGAACTTTAAATGTCTTTTTAACCCAGCATCCGCTGACTCCTGAAGTCATATATCCTGTTAAAAGAAAAAAAAATAGTATTAATAAATATACAAAAGCTTTCTCATTTTCTATTATTATTTTTTTAGCATATTAAATTTATAATTCACCGTTGGGAAAAGAATAGGCCTTTGCCCAAACCTGTCTATCATGTGCAACCCGCAAACACGATTTTATTCGATTGGAAAAAATCAAATATGTATATATTTTGAATATCTTTTTCCATTTTATTCCCACGAGTGGGGTGGATTTAACAGGTCGCTCGGAGGGTGTCACCCATCCCCCCGAGAAGGCTTAATACAACCGCGTTAGCCTGGTCCACCGAGTTCGGCGCTGAGAACTGGTCACCCACCAGCCATGCATCCTCTTGGCGCGTTACTCACCGTAGAATTGGGGTGATTTCATTTATTTATTTATATAAAACTTTATGCACTAATGAAACATTGTACAAAGGCGGACTTAATGCCTTAGGCATTTTCTACCATTCGACCTTAGGGTGGTGCAGAGATATAACATGGCAGGTGCAGCTTAAAAGAAGCCTGACAGAGAAGAAATAAGAACAATAATAAATATATACTTAGATACATACATACAAATAAAGAATGATATTGAGAGAAAAACGAATACAACAAATCAAGAGTGTGATGAATCTACCAACTTCTTGCGAAAGTGTTCTCGTGCTTTCACTTTAAAGGACAACCGACTGGTTTCCGTCCTGATGCTCAGAGGGAGCGCATTCCAAAAGGAGATCGCCTGAACAAAGAAAGAGGAATGGATTTTTTATAGAGGTTGTCTTCCTCGCGGCCCCGGCGATTAAGCCAAGCACCCCGTTCACAGTTTTGGGGTTGCGGGTTGGGTTGATCATTTCCTAGCAACCCTTGTTAGGCAAGCTTTTTAGGCAAGCTGAGTCGGGTTAGTATTCCATACATAAAAATACTAGACACGTGTTTCAGGTTTCGCATATACTAATTGTATATAAATATATTCGTTAACTTAATTTTGATACACAAAAACATTCTACAGCCTAATATGTATTACTCGCTGCTCCCGCAATTTCGCCCGCGTCTGTGGTTACTACTTTAATCCTATTGGTCATAGCGTGATGTTACAAAGCTCGAAATGTTTCTTAATATATGGGCTATCAATCACAAAAAGAATTTCTAAATTTGAACTAATAGTTCCTGAGATATTAGTTTAATTTAGTGTAAACATAATTTTTTTTTTCAAAATATGATCACATTTTTTTAATAGACTCACACTTTTAAAACTTATTATTAGCTATATATATGATAGTCTTTTTAAATTTTATTTGCAGTAGAAAAAACAATGTTATGATGATTTTAACACCCCAAGCACTGAAATAACTAACAGTCTCATTATTTAACAATACAGATTAATCATATACATTATCTTCTTTTACTATAATTATATTTGTAACTAGCTTTTGCCCGCGGCTTCGCTCCCGTCAACTGACTACTATATTCTACTCTACCCTACTCTACCCTACTCTACCCTACTCTACCCTACTCTACCCTAGTCTACCCTACTCTACCCTACTCTACCCTACTCTACCCTACTCTACCCTACTCTACCCTACTCTACCCTACTCTACCCTACTCTACCCTACTCTACCCTACTCTACCCTACTCTACCCTACTCTACCCTACTCTACCCTACTCTACCCTACTCTACCCTACTCTACCCTACTCTACCCTACTCTACCCTACTCTACCCTACTCTACCCTACTCTACCCTACTCTACCCTACTCTACCCTACTCTACCCTACTCTACCCTACTCTACCCTACTCTACCCTACTCTACCCTACTCTACCCTACTCTACCCTACTCTACCCTACTCTACCCTACCGTACCTCACTCTATCCCACGCTACCGTACCCTACCCAACTCTACCCTACTCTACGGGATAAAAAGTATCCTATATCCGTTTCCTGGTTCTAAGCTACCTCCCCACCAATTTTCAGCCAAATCGGTTCAGCCATTTTTGAGTTATAAAAAGTGTAACTAACACGACTTTCTTTTATATATATTGATATACATCTTAATATCTTATCACTCACAGTAGGAGTTTTGTTTAAACTCAGTATAGATACGGCAAAGTTTGTCAGGTCAGCGAGCTCACAATTTTCTTATTAAGAAAGATACATTTATATCTAACGACCTAAAAAAGGCGATTGGAAGACGCAGCGTCGGAAAGCCTCCCATAAGGTGAACCGAGGATCTGGTGAGGGTCGCGAAAATTCGATGGATGCGAGGCGCACAGCACCGTTTATTGTAGCGAGAATTGGGGGAGGCCTATGTCCACCAGAGAGCGCTTTTCGGCTGAAATGATCATGATGATAAAAAAAGAGATAAACTAAGGTCTTACCAACTGTATCGTAGGCTGTTCCAATAGAGTATTTGGTCCTATATCGAAGAAAAATTTTCTCAGAGGCTTTCTGGCACATTTTTTTCTGTAAATGACAATTTTACAAAGCTTGTACTATTCAATGTTATTTAAGCATCTGCAGGGTGGAAATATTCTGCTAGGGAGATGAAATATGAAGGATTTGGGTGTGAATTGCAGTGGTCAATCTGGAAATGTTTTAACCAACTGCGGACCCAGGTTAATTGGCAAACTTACGTATACTGAGTTTGCTAAATGAGGCTTCTTTGATCCATCTTAAACACAGTGTCAGTGTGAAGCCCCTTCACAGGATATGCGTTACCTGATTTGCTGTCCATCCTGCACAACTTCTTGCATCTTTCAGGATTTATACCATAGTCAATGATATATCTGTACGGGCTAAACACAGGTCAGACAAAAAAAAATTTTTTCTAAGGTTGTCTTGCCACCCCATTCTGGCCCGGCTTTGACAGCACCCTCTGTCTTCAGGCGCGCACTGAGTAGAACCTTTTGTTTGAGGGTTAAACGCATACGGCTGACGTGACTCGTCATTTGATTCTTACTCATGTCATTTATTTACGTTTTGGCACGCAGAATGGTATTAGTAACTCTTAACTTTACAAAATTATAATTGTAGGCCTCCCTCCATTATAGAATAGAATAAACTTTATTGTACACCAAAATAGTAACAAAAACTTTTACATTAACTTAAATCTATGGGTACAAAGGCGGTCTTATCGCTGACAGCGATATCTACCAGACAACCTTAGGGTGGAATGTAAGAATTTGAAATAGAAACAAAGGGGGTAGTTAACGGTGTACATCAAATTAATAATGTAAATATTAAATTTAAATTATATACTAGACTATACATAGAAATAATATAGCTGTTACATATAAAAGACAATACCACTATTTCCAACGATCAAGAGTCCTCGCTTTCCCTTAACAGTTATTTATTAAAGAAGACATCCAGGTGGTCCTGCCAATTCTGCGTTTTACGGGCTCACAGCTCGTTAGGCATGCGGCAGACATGTCCTGTCCAGTCTTACTCAAATTGGGCCGCTTTTTGAGTCACATCAACGATTTGTATTTTGGAGCACGGTATAGTGTTCCGAACGACATATATAATCAGCCTTTTAATGTTCCCAATGCTGGGTCTCAGGTCTCTTCTCTCTAGGAGAGGGAAAGCCACGCGGGCCCAGTGCAGATTGGTGAATGTCACGTCTTCGAATTTTTGGTTCTAGGACATGCCGGTTTCACGATGTTTTCCTTCACCGTTTTGAGAGCAGTGGTGATAAAATTAATTACACAAAGTAATGCACCTGACTGGGTTTGAACTTGTAAGTCGGGGCCGTTACCACTCGGCCACCACTGCTCTAAACCTTGAGTTTGCCTTGTAAAATATCTGTTACAAATATAATATATTTTCTTTATTTGGGGTTTACTACTCACCACTTCATCAAAGTTTTCTTCATGTTTCTTGGAATGGGCGTACGGTATGATCATGTACTGGCCATACGAGTGAAAGGCAAAGTAATACTCTAAGTTTTTGCTCTTTGAAGTCACGAAGTTTTTCATAGCCTTGGATTCTCTTTCAGAAAATGCTTCCGGCCCGCAATACGTATCTGATGCCTTCTGTTTACTAATGCCAACAGCTGAATTAATAGATGAAGAAAAATTAATTTAGTGTCCAACTGTGTCACTCATATTTATTTTCACTACATAGTTTAAAACAAAGTCGCCTGCCCCTGTCTGTCCCTATGTACGCTTAGATCTTTAAAACCACGCAACATTTTGATGTCAAAACTGGGGTTGACTTCCGAAAGGGAACTCGTGGTCATGAAATGCAAGGGTAAAGAAAGATCATAGCTGTGGTTTAAGTCATTAAAAGTCTGACAAACCCTCGCGCTCCATCCTCAAGCGAGAAAAGTCATTGGATGATTTTAAAAATTTTCTTATTTCCTTAATTTTTTCCTTAATTTCCTTATTTTTAATGTGGGCACCTTAAAAATAAGGAAATCTTGCTACAAACAGAGGTAGTGATATTCGCTTAGATTTGAACAAGCATGTCTATGAACATATGATATTATGTTCTATAATATGAATAAAAAATTATTGCCGAAAGATTATTTGAAAAAAAAAAATTGTCAAGAAATTAAAAAAAAATTGCACCCGAGCTAAGCCGGGACGGGCAGTTAGTTGTATATAAAATACAACAAATATGCGTACAGCTACGATAGAAATCCCTACCAGAGTCTGTGTTTCCTGATAGCTACAACCTTGGAGTAATTGAGTCAAGAGTG
Source organism: Mythimna vitellina (assembly GCA_949316375.1). Taxonomy (NCBI): domain Eukaryota; kingdom Metazoa; phylum Arthropoda; class Insecta; order Lepidoptera; family Noctuidae; genus Mythimna; species Mythimna vitellina. The sequence goes on along the minus strand of OX438703.1, from coordinate 4,227,835 downwards.
AATAGTTTACTTCTAAGCAAGCGCACTTACTGTCGGCAAAGATATAAATAAAAATATTAAACAGCTTTTCTTAACCAAGTTGAGGTCAACTTCCAGTTTATCAATGCTGAATATCATTATTTTACATGAAGAGACTGCCAGATGAGAGCTCTATAATCATTAACTGGATAGCACGCTAAACTTTGGAACTAATATCCATAACAACTGTAAAAAACCTAAAAATGAGAGTCGTGACCAAAGGCTTTGCGACCATTCAGATATACGAAGAAAATTCAATACGTCGCTCTCGGTAAACTTTTTTTTTTAAATCTTCTTCTTTTCGATTCGATGGAAAACTCGTCAAACTTTTTGGACCCAATAGGTGGCTACATTAATAGCAGTATCGGTAGCACTCATCAAATCTTCCAAAGTGCAGGTATACGGACACTTGGGGCATTCCAACATGTGGTCCCTGGTTAGCTAGCACTCGGTAACGCTGAGTCTGGCTGACTAATTCTTTCACCACGATGGTAAACTCAAACGGTTCTCTTCAGGACCACGACCAACCGTCTTTCACAAGGCCACTTTAAAAATAATATAAACTAGTGCTTTAGTGCGATCCCACCTGATGGTAAGCAGTGAAGCAATCATTGATGGTGAGTTGCACTAGTTTAACAAGAGCCTATTCACTCTAGCCTATTTAGGTGTCCTCAACACCTAAATTATAATTGGACGGAAAGCTGTGCTTAACCTTGTAACTTAACCTGTATGGTTGTTATTTTTTACCACGACTTCCTAAAGTATGTTTTTTATTTTATTATTATAGAGAAAAAACATACATCTACTATCAAGCTTAAAAATACTCACTTCCAAAATTTGCGTCGAAATTTCGGTTCAAGTCTACTCCATTCACGTTACGGTTTTTTCTCCATAATCGATCCTGTAACATAAGTAAATATGCATTATTTTCAAAAAGGAAATAAATTATCGAAAAAATGAATCGAATAAAGCAATCGAAATAATCTACATCAGACTACTGCATTTTAGAAAATTACTATACTATATACTACTTGAAAATAGTCACAGATGCCAGATTTCTTTTAACTTGTGATAATAACTTGTTTGGCACTCAAATAACAGAACACTAAGAATAAAAATCTCCTTTAGTTCAGTCTGTCCTGTTGCAGCAGAGTAGCACCCCAGCTTCCACGATATTGTTTGATAAGCTCTTGTCACCGTCGCCGTATTAGAACAAAGAGCCTTGGTACGTAACGGAAGGAAAAGACCAGATGACTTTGGTGTCGAGAACGGTGACACCAAAGTCAAAGTATAAGCTGCTGCTACGGTTACTGAAACCTTCAAGCGGTGCAAATACTACACACCGTTATTGGCAATTACAGTTTTGAAACAGGACATGAGGAGCGAATAAGCGTATTCGCAAAGTTCAGACCTACTAAGGAGCTCAACGACTTGACGAACAATACCAAGGAAAGGACATTTGGGTAGGCCGCAGAAAATACTCAAATTGTCAGACATACGTTAAAATTACTGAAAAGGAAAAAAAAGCAATCAACATAGTCCTCATATTCACAATAGTAAAAGGAAATATTATTTTACAAAATATAATACTCAGTAATGTAAATATTTATGTCAAAAATTAATTGAAAAAATAAACGTCAAATCGCAAAACAAAAATAATATACAATGTATAATTGTAAATAATAATAATAATAAATATCACAGTTGAAAATAAAAACAAAAGAAAAAAAATAAGACAACAGTTGTAGTGCGTACTGGAGCAGGTCAATCCCAAGACTTTTTGTCCTCACCAAAGCCTTTTGGCAAAGTTTTCGCTTTACAAATGATTTGAATTTATTAAGGCTTAGTTGTTAAATATAAGTAGGAAGTTTATTATAGAAGTGTATACATCGGCAAGTTTTTTGAGCCTGGTTGCAGGAATCACAAATTTGCGTTTTTTCCTAGTATTAAAATTATGAATATCACTGTATTTTCAAACATGTTTAAATTTTTATGTGCATACAAAATATTCTTGTAAATATGCATTTCTCCACAATAGAATACCGTACGACACTATGGAAATAGCTAAAGTAAGCTAAACGGGCAATCTCTACATCAATTAAATTTCGATTTTGTCTAACAGTGTATGCTGCAGAGCTAAGTTTTTTCGATAATTTGTCTACATGTGGGTCCCACTGAAACTTATTAGCATCTATAATTAAGCCTAAGAATATTGTAGTATCTTTAGGACTCAACTCTTTACCTTTTATTACCATACTAGTTTCTACTTGCCTAACATGAGACATGGTAAACTTAATACATTTAGTTTTTTTTTTTTTCATTAAGAAATAGGTTATTTACATCAAACCAGTGTACTACTTTTGAAAGTGCTATATTTATATCATCAGTAACCAGCTGCTGACGTTTAAGTTTAAACAAAAGTGAAGTATCGTCTGCGAACAACACTATTATGGTTATCTTTTAAGAGGTAAAGTAAGTAGTTTATATAAACAAGAAACAAAGATGAGCCAATATATATTGAGCCCTGAGGAACACCCATTTTTACTACAGATCCGGCAGATCTTTTTCATTAACATTATCTCTGAATCCTTTCACTCAGATAAGATGTAAGAAGATCCAGAGAGGATTTATTTTTATTTCGGTAATTTAACAATCCTTATTCTTGCTTCCTTGTAAGCTAATTTTTCGAACAGAACACTTACGTCCTTCTATATAAAACTTAAAACAGACAGAACAAAATTTGAGCGAAACCATTGTAGACCAAAAACAACATAAAACACAAACACAGCTCAACACTCAAAATCTTTAATGCAAGTGAAGCCGCTGAAAAAATCTATTAAATTAATATTAAAGGCACAGAAAAATTACATCTACTTATTCCTCGAGATATACTTACATCAGTATGGCTATATTCATATCCATCGGGATTCAGAACAGGCACAAAGTACCATTCATAGGTCAATGCTATTTCCTTAAGTTTTTCATTATTTGAAGTAGACGAGTGTATGATCTCGTGAATCAGATATGTTACATAAGCAGGAGAGATCCATTCTCTTGCGTGAATGCCCCCTTCTATGATCACCGAGGACCTAAAGCAACAATAATACTTAATTAGGAATTATAGAATTAACCTAATGCTCTGTATATAATATCGGACACAATCTACCAATACTTGTACACATACACAATAATTTATACATGATTGGATCTACCCACAATAAATTAGTTCCTCGAATTGTAACTTTGCCACCATTCTCTCCAAGGTCCATATTGATCTTGACTATATTTTATACTACCTATGTACATAATACGGAATGCAATAAAATATTGAGTATATGTACATTGTTTCTGTGTGTGTAATTTTTTTCTGTATGTGTAAGTTGTTTCTGTATGTGCAATGTTTTATTGACTTTGATTGTACGAAATAAAAATTTATTATCATTAAACTAAGTAATTATACTTTTAGACACATATGTAGCAACTAGTTTATGCCAGCCACTTCACCCTCGTGAACTTAGTTTTCTCCATACCATTTCAGACCCTTGTTTCATCCCCTTAGAAGATGAATTTTGGAAAATTCTCTCTTAGTGCTCGTCATAAAATGAAACCTTGTGCATAATTTCCCAAACCAATAATTTTGGCTGTTCGTTGATATGTTAGTCAGTCAGATTCTCCTTTTATGTATAAGAGTATAGAACAATTTCCGACAACCGTAGGCATGGGGTTTCAGACGACGAGCAATAGGTAGCTCGCCGTTCCATAAGAATCAAGCCCGGGTCGTTCAAGCGCGCTACGCCTGATGCCTGCCAGAACTGTGGGAATTGTTTGAAAGGGTTACCGTGGTACTATGACGCAAAAAACAATTGGAAAAACAAGGGTAAGTTTTAGTCAGTAAAAGTCTGACATAGCGTAGCATAGTCGGCCTTATAAGTTTTTCACTGTTGGGACACAGGCCTCCTTTTTAGGAGAAGAAATGGGGTTATCATTGGTGTGACAAAACCAGTATTACATATGCTATATAGATACACATATACAAACATAATTATTAAAAACTATAGACAGAAATATAAATGACGACTATCGATATTCACAGCGACAGGTAATGTTCCCTAAAAAGTTTTTTAAAAAGCGGTATCGATTGAGCGCGTACCTTGTGGAAGGTCTTCGAACGCTGCATATTCTGGTACGTGATCGCCACTCCAGAACTTTTCTACCACAAAGGCCATCTGTTCTGCGAGCAATATGCCCTGCCCACTTAATTTTGGTGATTCTTCGAGCTATGTCTGTGTTTACTTACTTCCTTTTACTTCCTCTTAAAACAATTCGAACAGCCATGATCTCCCTCTTCTCTAAAGTCTTCCCGATGCTCTGGACGGACATTTCTATAGGGTTAGCCTTTGCTAAATCTTGAAGCCACTGGTATATGTCATCTAATCGGAAGAAGTTGTTCCAATCAAAAGTGTCTATGTTCCTTCTGATGTAAGTTTTAACTGTCTGCATGTCGAAGGCTCTGGAAAAATTTGGGGGAATATATTTTTTGTTATAAATTGAAAAACACTTAGGCTGCCTACCTAATGTTCTACCTGTGTGGTCTTGACCGCCTGTGGATGCCTGAAATACTATGAATACTAAAATGCTTTGCCTATAGTAATAATATTGTTGAAGTAACTAACATTGTTATTTTAATTCAGTTCATTTTAGTGATAATAATCGATTTTTTTACAGATTAATTTATTATTATTTTATGTTTTACTATATTTCAAATAATTACAAAATAATCATGAATTTTGAAATATCAATTATTATGGTTTTTCATGCTTTTGTGTAGCGTAATTAGGGACACAATAGAAAGGCAATGACCGAGCGAACGCCGGCGTTCGCTCGGGGTTTAATGAATTAATGTTATTATTTGATTATAATCTGGGTCACAAAAACACTCATGTTTTGTGTATATGAGTTTATATGTTTGTGAACGTACTCAAGATACAGGAGTCATTCCTAGTATGGGGCAACATTAAAAAATAAAAACAAACAAACAATTATTATTGTTACGCCGTATCTTCATGAAATATTGATCAAGGATCAAATAATTACAACGCATTGCTGCACTAACCTTCTAGAATGGAAGTTCGTACCCAGGCCTGGAAAGATCTAGTAAAGTTCGACATAAAGTACCACTATTATTATTAAATAAGGTTTAGTAGGTAGGTACGTAGGTAGATAAGGGAATTCGTACGTTCCATAATTAACAATAGAGTCGAAATTCACCTGAAAGGAGGGAGTTACATTTTTGTAATAAAAATAATTTATTACCCCGCAATTCGACGACTATTTTCTGGAAACGTCAGTATCTAGAATGTTCCTGGCTTCGCATATAAATACGAGCCCCCGACTGGAAGTGAGTGAGTTTGTTTTCGACTGCGAAACGAGTACGATATGTGAAGTGATGTTACCTAACGACCTGAGCGATACTTAACGGAATTCTAGTGTACATTGTGATTTGGATTATTGCTGATTGTACAAATTTGTTATTGTTTGTGTGTGCTAGTAAACCGGCATTTAATCACTCACGTTCGTAACATTATATTTATTTAATGAATTAATTACTTAACTAGTTATTATTGTTACTAGTTTACACAAATTAGTACTTAGTTAATTGAAAGATATTTTGACCACTAATCGGTACAGAGCTCCGGCGAGTCGCGACCCCGTGCTGGGCACGCCACAATTATGGCGGTAAGTCCCCTCTTTGAGGCGTGGTTGGAAAGACCTCACGGCGTCCTCACATTCCGCATGACGCAGGTCCTCACCGGACACGGTAAGTTCGGGAGGTTCCTGCACCGGATTCGTGCGGAAACGACGCCCGGGTGTCGCCACTGTGTGGCCCACCCAGAGGACACGGTAGAGCACACGGTGGAGGTGTGCCCAGCTTGGGCAGAGCAACGCTGTGTCCTCGTGGGGGCAATCGGCGACGGCGATCTCTCGCGCCGGGCCTTGGTTCAGGCCATGCTCCGGAGCGAGGAGGAGTGGCAGGCGGTCGCCTCCTTCTGCGAAGCAGTAATGCTAGCTAAGGAGGCGGCCGATCGCGTGAGGCAACGGTCCTTACGCTCCAACCGCCGCCGGGATTCCGATCCCGATTTCCGGCCACCGTAGGCGCGGGCTTGCAGACGGCGAGCAATGTGGCTCGCCGTCTGACCGTCCGGTAACCGTCCGGACCGAGCGCAAGTCGTCGATGGCGCGTATTGTTCCACGCGTGCCTCAAGGAGATGTCAGCAAATCGTAGGGGCCCAGCAGGGTCGAAGCCTACTGGGGCCACGGGTAGTGTGAAAGCGGAACCCGGGGCCCTGGGACGAAGGCAACGAAGGAACAGGAGTGGGTTTTTAGTCAGTAAGAGTCTGACACTATCTCCCGCTCCGCCCAAGAGCGGGGATGTCATTAGGATGATTTTCCCACCCAATAAAAAAAAAAAAAAAACAGTAATCGGTAAAAATTAACCAATAAATATGTATATCTGATATCTGTTTATCTGTAAAAGATGATTTTAAATAATTATGGAACATGATACGATGTAACTTCAATCCTGAATTTCAGACACTATAACACCTACAAACTTAAAATCTGGCAAGTATGTTCCTTATAGGGTACAAACATCCGCTAAGAACGGATTTTACGAAACTCCACCCCTAAGAGAGTAAAACGGGAGTTGGTCAACCGAGTTCCATAGTTTTGTGTATGTAAGCTTAACACAGGCGTACGCCATGCACATAATACCGAATACGCGTCTGTGAAGCTACGCGTCCGCGAACAGTAAGACAAAGGTGTGTCCAGACCTGGCGGATGCGCCGCTTGCAAGCTATTCGCGAGCTGCTTGCGAACTGTGCGCGTGCATTTCATGTTCGTACGAAGGCCCTGCGCTGGTTGCACCCAAGCTAATTGGATTGCGTTCACTCGAGCCTTGCTGGAGCTGCATTAGAGCGTCGCACCAAACATAGACTGTAACCGCGCGCGAGCAGCACGCGCGCAACTCGCAAACAGCTCGCAAGCGGCACCTTTGCCAGGTCTGGATACACCATAAGCTGTTGGACTTAGCTGTTATTTGTAGATCTTTGACAGTCTATACGGGTAGTCAACCATTCAAAAAATTGAATACCCATCTTATCTAGGAGTATCATTTTATCCAGGTACTGGTCATTTTCGTCGTCATTTTGGTACAGACAGTTTCGCCCGAGTAATTCCCGTGAAGTTTCGTAAAATCCGTTCTTAGCGGACGATTATACCCTTTAAGATACATAAAACTTTTCAATCAATAGTAGTTAATATACTCATAAAACCAGCTTACTTCTGTACATCTTCAAGAATCGTAGTCACGTATAATCCTAGCCGCGCAGCTTCAGTTGCGAAACGTAGCTTTGACTCAGGGCCCACCACAAATTCCACGGGCTTATACATAAGCCCTGGCATTCTCCAGAAATTAACATCACCAATTTTACTGAGATTTGAATAAAATTCCATGTGCTCTTCCTCCACAGGTATTCCTCTATACAAAGTGTAGTTATAATATCTCTTACAAAGACAAAAATTTATACAAAACATAAACAGGAAAGAAAGATATATATTTATCTCCATATTTGATGATTTAATTTACTAATTTCTAAATTTGTACATTTTTGAAATATTCTACCGCAACCCTTGAGATTTCACATTTTCACTTACATAACCTGTCATTTTATAGACACAAATGTCAGAAATGCTGTTAAAAAATATTCACCAAAGAGGACTTATATTTTTTTTCTATTATTACTGGCGGTTTTGACAAACATTGTCCTACCCGAGACCTATTCGTCAGAAAATAAATTGAAAACACGTATTTTAGTATTTTCAAAACATTCACGGATACACATAAATACACACAAAGTTTTATTAAAACCGGTCTAGCTGTTAAGTAGGAGTTAGTTTGAAGGTTTGTGTATATAAAGATTATCTGCTGAAATTAGAGAAAAGTTACTGAGTCACCTTGCAGGCTTAGTGGAGCTTAAACTGTAGCGGATAGCTATCCAACGAAAGTTTCTATTTTAACCGTCTGATAGCATACAAAACCTATGACAAACCTTACCTGATCTAACTGGCCAGAAGCCATCGCAGTAAACCAAACAGCTAGCATCACAAACTGATATTAAACAGTACGCAATAAGCAAGTCAATGTGTATTACCAACGTAGCAACTGAGCTAATATTATAACCAGTAAAAAGAAGTAGACACTAGCATACATTTTTTTTATTTTTTTTATTTGATATAAAACAGTGCTCGACTGCGATCCCACCTGATGGTAAGCGGAGATGCAATCATTGATGGTCAGGCGCACTCGTTTATTAAGAGCCTATTCACTCTAGCCTTGAAGACACCTATATTATAGTTGGACGGGAAGACCGCAGCAGGCAAATTGTTCCAGTCCTTCGATGTACGCGGTATAAACGACGAAGCGAAACGCTTAGTCCGGACCGTTGAAGTTTCAACAACGTAAGGGTGGATACTCGCCGTTCGTCGGTTTGTCCGATGGTAGAAAGGAGATGGCGGAATCAAGTCATGCAGTTCCCGCGCACACTCTCCAAAATGTAACCTGTAAAATACCGATAGGCTGGCTACTCTGCTCGAGGCTTTGTAGATTGGACTTAACCAAATCTGGATCCCCAATTAGCCTCTTCGCACGCCTTTCCACCGAGTCCAAAGCTGCTAGATGGCATTTTGCAGCACCAGCCCATATGTGACTGCAGTACTCCACACACGATCGGACCTGTGCTTTGTATAACATTAGAAGCTGTCCCGGTGTGAAGTACCGTCGGACCTTTGCAAGAACGCCTAGTTTTCTAGCAGCTACCTTGGCTTTGGACTCAATGAATCATCATCACGAAAAATCTCATGAAATCATTTTCGGAAAGCTTTTTAAATAAGAAAGTATTTTCTTTAACGTCATGTTTTCTACAATTATTTTGAGTAAACTGCCTCTGTAATGGAAAGTTAACTTTGCTCAACACTTGAACACACGACGATCTGGAATCAGTTTTGTGGCGTTACAGTATTCGGTTCTTGACTGATAACCGAGTTATCTCGGCTGTATAATGACGGCCACCTATGTTGTTACATCATCATCATCTTTTCAGATTCCCGCGACTTTTACCAGGTCATTGGTTCATATCACAATATACACAGCTTTGGAAGGTCTCCCACAGGAGACCTTCCAAAGCTGTGTTTTCCTTTCGGCCGCATCAACCAACTGTTCTACAAACAAAGTGTCCTGCTCACTGCCATTTAAATCTGGTGATTCTTCGGGCTATGCCGACAACTTTGGTTTTCCTGCGGATATCATCATTTCTGTTGATGATATCCGCAGGAAAACCAAAGTTGTTGACACAAACACAAAAATCATTGAAAAATAAGGCTGACGACATCCCCTCATTGCCATCATGAATTGATCATCAAAAAACCTGAAGTCAGTTGTAATTTATTTATTGTATTTTTTATTTTACACTTTTTAGTTATGGTACCACCACTAAAAAGTCAGCCAAACTTAAATACCTTATAGACAGAGTGCATCTCATGACAATTCTAATAATCCTAAACACGGCTTGATTACATTAATTATTACAGAGTTCCGGTGCCTAACTTCAGGCTCCATCATCAGATCAGTTCGATATATTCCCCGTCTTCTTTCAGTCAATCATCGACTGCAGGTATAAGTTAAGAAATTTTATTTGTTACGATGGTTCTGCTGTGATCCTATGAGAAGTTCTATTCCATATCTTCGAAGTTCATGATCAGATTATAACAATATTTCTATGGGACAAACTCGGAAGCTTAAACTTTCAAACAAAAAAAAAATCAAATTCGGTCCACAATTGATCGAGACATCGGTGAACATACATAAAAAAAATCCATTCAGCCGAACATAGAACCTCCTCATTTTTGAAGTCGGTTAAAAAGAGATCTCTACCCGACAAATTTTCTATTGTTTTGCCTCGGGCATAACTCGCTAGAGGTAAGACGGTTACGAGATCAGCTCATCATAGCCTGCAAGACGCTTGGTGGCACCATTGACGCGCCTGCCCCCTAGCCAAGTTACAATCGTTTCATTTGCGTCGAACGCCTCGAGTAGGCCACGCCTCCGATTCTTTTGTTCTGAGGTCATCTCAACACTCAGTCACGTGGTCAGAACAAAGGAATCGGAGGCGTGGCCTACTCGAGGCGTTCGACGCAAACGAAGCTATCGTAACTTGGCTAGGGGGGGCTGACCTGCTTGCTGTGCTGGCACGTTTCTTTGTTTAATTTTTCTCCCGGAAAATTACTGTCGCGGCAAAAAGCACAGGATATTTGCTGTGCTTCAGTGACGCACTATTGCCCGTGCTCAGTTTCCTATACCTCGCACTTTCGATACCAGAATGAACGTAAAATACATTTTCATATTTTAGGTAAATGTACGTTATTCCATATATCCAGTATCGCTTTGGCTGCACGAAATGATCTCTTGGAGTCTAATCCAATAAACAGTTTGCGGATGAATGAAAGATGATTCGATTGGCATGTCAGAAATATTGTAAGATGGATTTAATTGTTTTTGTTTAGTTACTGTAATTGGTTCTTTTTTTTAATTTGATATAAACCATTGCTTGAATGCGATCCCACCTGATGGTAAGCAGAGATGCAATCATTGATGGTGAGGCGCACTAGTTTATTAAGAGCCTATTCACTCTAGCCTTGAAGACACCTAAATTATAGTTGGACGGGAATACCGCAGTAGGCAAACTGTTCCAGTCCTTTGATGTACGCGGTATAAATGAAGAAGCGAAACGCTTAGTCCGGACCGTTGAAGTTTCAACAACGTAAGGGTGAATACTCGCCGTACGTCGGGTTGTCCGATGGTAGAAAGGAGATGGCGGAATCAAGTCATGCAATTTCCGCTCACACTCTCCAAAATGTAACCTGTAAAATACCGATAGGGTGGCTACCCTGCGCCTGCGCTTGTCTCACCGTTTTAATTAATTAGATAAATAAATAGCACTATACGTCCTGTTTAATGTCTCTTTCTCGCAACGGCATTGACAAAGCAAAAAAATAAAAATAAATCAAAAAATAAAATTTACTTATACAAAACAAAACGATACAAAACATGCGTTTTAAAAATAAAATAATATAAAAGGTAGAAAATAAGTTACTACTGCCCGTCTGCAGTCTTGAGCTTTACTAGTAGCAAAAAGATTGAGTCTGACCCGTTTTGGTTTAGCAGTCATTACTGTTGTAAGACCAGCTATGGTTTCTTCACATGTGGGTAGAATCTGGTAAGGTGGAAGCGCATGGCCGTAAGCGCCATTGTCACGAAGAAGGAACGAGAAGACATATCTAGAAACGGAAAATTGTGTTGAAAATATAATAATAAATAAATTTTTATTGTCTCCAATTAACAAAATACAAAACAAAATTATTGTAGACCTTGATAATATTCTATTTAAATTCATATGTTAGTGAGGAACCTCTGTGTCTGAACTAGATAATAAATCCGTATTTCAGACATCAGCGCTCTTCCCTAGATCTATGCACCACTATGCAAATATAGGTAATAAGAACGATAGACTACAACTATAGGTTATAGGTACCAATACACGACAATTTAAAAAAGCATTTATATGTACCTATTTGGAGTTTTTCACCGTTGGAGATACAAGTTTGTGTTTCGTGCATTCAGGGTTCCGTACTACCTTACCTATAAAAACAGTTCAGTTCCCGAATTGAGTTACGAAGATTTTTTTTTTGTGACGCAAGTACAAATTTGCTGTTTTTAGAATTTTCCCTATACTTGTGCTATGAGACCTTGCTTCATGCCAAATTTTAGGATCAAAATACATGTTTTTAGCAACAAAAACGACCGTATCTTTGGTTTCGTTAACTTAGAAGTTTATTTTTTTTACAGCTTCAAAGGTCTGCAGACCTGAGTATATTGTTTTAATTTTAATTCGATACCTCCACGCGTTCCCGAGTTAAAGGGTCTAAACAGACAAACAGACGGATAACAAAGTGATCCTATAAGGGTACCGTTTTTTCCTTTTGAGGTTCGTTACCCTAAAAAATGTACAAGGCTAGATCGTGTACTGGAATAGCACACACGATACTTTTTTCTTTGGAGAATGTTTCTTTGGGATATTTTTTAACTTTGCAGCAAGTCATCATCATCTCATCATCATCTTCCTGCCCTTATTCCATCTTATTTGGGGTCAGCACAACACGTTTTTTTCTTCCATTCTATCACGTCACCCGTCATATTATCACTAACTCCCTTCGAAGCAAGTATTATAAATGATTTTCTGTTCAAAAACGCAAATTACATCGTTACAGTTAATTATTCTTTCATCCGTTTTTTTGTGATTTATCATCATCATCATTATTTCAGCCGAAAAACGTCCACTGTTGGACATAGGCCTCTACCAAGCGTCACCATAACGACCGATCCTGTGCGCCTCGCATCGACCGCATTCCCGCGACTCTCACCAGACTCCACCTTGGGGGAGGCCTTCCAACGCTGCGTTTTTCAGTGTGCGGTCGCCAGTCTAGAACCTTTTGCCCCATCGACCATCGGTTCTACTAGCAATATGCCCTGCCCACTGCCACTTAAGTTTGGCGATTCTTCGGACTATGTCGGCGACCTTGGTTCTCCTGCGGATATCTTCATGTAAAGATTTCCACTTTGTGATCTACTGCCGAGGAAATGCGTCTCCAAAGTCATTTCAAATGCATTTTACCCAAAGTATCTCAATCCAAACCTCATGGGTAAACCTCTTTTTGGGTATACCTTGAAAGATTGTCAATGAAAATGAATATCAATAAGTTACCAACAATTTTGATCCGTCGAATATTTATTCCTCTTTCATGACAGCGCAGTGTTTGAATAACCATTTTATTTATTTTTCCATATATTCCCATATATACCAATCTTAATATGAAACTGACTTTCCAGAGCTCGGCATAAATTAAAATATAAAACAAAACAATGACTCTTTCAGAACAAAAAATAATTACCTCACATCGAAATTTTTCTTCACCCAAGTGGCACTGTTCCCGGATATACGAAGGCCTGGCAAAAAAAATCACAATATTGACAAAAAAAAAAATTAGCAAAAAATTTAATTGAATCTCAGGCTCATATTCCAAGTCAGTTTGAAGGCTTTCACTCGTACTGGATTCAGTCACCATGACAACGAAAAAAATTAGATAAATAACAGGCCATAGGGCTCCTCGCCCACGGCGACTATTTTTTGCGACGTTTTCGCGCGTTTCGCAAACGCGTGGCCGTGTCGGGCGACTTCGAAATTAAAGGATATGACTTAAAATATTTTTTAAACTTACCCAAAGTGTCAAAGCTAGTACCAACACTGTATTTTTTGCCGTAAATATGATACATTGTTATTATTGCTTGTTTGCCGTAATTTTCCTGAAAAAGAGTTTTATACATTTTACGGAAGATGAAAAAAACATAAAGATGTACTATGTACGAGTAGATGTGTTTAAGTTCCAAATGTCCTTAAACATAAATTGTGTCTTGTCGAATACGAAATTATTTTTAAAACCAGTCGCGAGAAGAAGGCAGAATCATCACAGCGTTGATTTGTTGGATTTGTTTTTCAAAAAATCATTGTGTCTCTATTTTCCATTAAGTTGCACAAACCTATTTTTTTTTTTCTGCACTACCAAGACCGATTGGTAGTACATGTCGAAGGCATTAAGTCCGACTTTGTACAGTATTGTTACTAGTGCTACTGGTATAAATTTTATTGATTTATTTAATAAAGGTTTCAAAACCTATTAATAAATAGTAGAAAGAAAACAGATATATTACAAGACCAACCGTACTTCATCATTATCTTCAGGCCCTTGTGCCGTTTCATTAAGAAAAAAACGTATTGGCCCAATACCACGGTCCAATACGTTTTTTTCTTCCATTCTTTCCTATCACCTATCACACTATCACTTACTCCCTTTTCTTTCATATCACTCCTCACACACTCTTCTTCTTTTGACCTCCCTCTCCTTCACCCTTCCCATCCACATGTATATTCATAACTCTTTTAGTAGCATATGTTTTATCCCTCCTCTTTACATGACTTTACCAAGACAAACTATTCCCTTTCAAATTTTCAGTTACTAGCGCTACTTTTAAACTTCCTCTAAAGTACTCATTCCTAACTTTATCCATTTTCGTCACATCACACATACATTGTCATCTCCGCTACATGAAATCTTTTTTAAACTGTATTTTTCACAACCCAACATGCTCATCGTACCGTCCATATATAGCATAGCATAGTCGGTCTTATAATGTTCCCACTGCTAGGACTCAGACCTTCTCTCTACGAGAGGGAATGGGCTGTAATTCACCACGCGGACCCAGCGCGAGTTGATGGATGTCACATGTCTTCGAATTTTTGGACATGCCGGTTTCCTCACGATGTTTTCCTTCACGGTTTTGAGAGCAGTGGTGATGAAATAAATCACACAAAAGTAATGCGCCTGGCCGGGTTTAACCCGCGACATACGACTCGTAAGTCGGAGCCGTTACCATTCGGCCACCACTGCTCTCCGCCGCCACCTCCACCGTCCAAACATATAAGGGACAAATGTCACCTTTAAATTGACTTACCATCTCACCGTAATTACCCAAATGTTTGATCCTATCACCAAAAGGTATGATGATTTTCTGGCCGTAAGCGTGAAAAGAGAAGTAAAATCGGAGATTATTTTTCATTCCCGCAATAAAATCCGCCAGCACTCTCGTTTCTGGCTCAGAGAATGGATGATTTCCATGATAGTATGGATCTGCAGGCTCATTGCTTGAGTCGTATTCTGAAAATTGTATCGTATTTAGAAATTGTCCACTAGCTGTTGTCAGTAGCTTCGCCTACGTGAAAGTAGGAAATTATTTCAAGAGAACATACACCTGGAATATTATTTTGTGATGTTCAAGATATGGTCTACCCGTGTGCTCGATTCCAGCTAAATCCGTTTAGCCGTTTGAGCGTCAAGAAGTAACAAACATACCCGCATAAACTTTCTTCTTTATTATATCCGTGTAATAAATATAATATATTAATTATTACGTTGCACCCGTGTGAAGCCTCACACGGGTGCAACGCTGATATTAAATATACTACAGAATGACATTATATACAACGTTTGCAACTTTTTTGTCACTAGACAATACAAACATGTTTTTTTTAGATGTTACTCTTTTTTTCCGGTGGTAAATTAATCCAAATGACATCCCCTGCTCTTAGGCGGAGCGGGGGACTTTTACTGACTGAAAACCCACTCCTGTTTCTTCGTTGCCTTTCATATCAGGGCCGAATCTTCTTTCAGAGGCAGACCCTTGGCCCCAGTAATCTTCGACCCTTCTATGCCCCTACGGCTTGCTGACATCCATTAGTCACATAACGTCCACTATATCAAATTGTCCACTGTATCGAAATGTCCACAGTTTCAGAATGGTAATATTAAAATGTCCTATTATCAAAATGTCCACTTTATCAAATAGTCAACTACTTATACCGAAATGATTAATTAAAATAATAATCATTTCCTAAAATGCATATAATTAAAACAAAGGAATTTCAGTTATTTACGACGAAAGTGGTCATCTTCATCTCTAGATACAAAAATTTAAACTAAAAATAACTAAAACTAACAACAGTCTACAATTATTCCTTAAAAACAAAAAAATTAAATTATTTTTCTACATTAGCTAATCTTGGGTACGCCACAATGATGGCGGTAAGTCCTTTATTTGAGGAGTGGCTGGTAAGACCTCTCGGCGTCCTCACCTTCTGCATGTCATAGGTCCTCATCGAATTCAGACGGAAAATACGCCCATGTGTCACCATTGGGCGGACCGCCCGCTGGACACAGTAGAACATATGGTGGAGGTGGACCCCGCTTGGGTGGAGCACCGCTGTGTCTTCGTGGGAGCGATCGGTGGCAACGACCTTTCGTATTGGGCCCTGGTTCTGGCCATGGATCGGGGCAAGAGGGAATAGGTTTTTTTTAAGGTGGGAAATCATCAAAAGATTTCTTCATGCACCCAGTAGGCTTTGTCCCTGCTAGGCCCCTACGATCTTGCTGACGTCTCTTTAAGACGCGCGTGAAACACTACGCTTCTTGACAACTTGTGCTACCCATTGCTCATCATTCGCAAGGCTGTGCCTACGGTGGCTGGAAGTCGCCCTGCGACTCCCGACATCTAGGACGTAGTGTTATACGCGTGCCTTAAAGAAATGTCAGCAAACCTACCATCTAACTCACGAGCGCAAAAAAAATTGTTTTTGTTTGTTACAATTTTTTTTGATATTTGTACGTCTTCTAAATGTTTGAAACGTAGTTTATTTTTTTATTTTATTTTTTATTTTTTTTAATTGATATAAACCAGTGCTTGACTGCGATCCCACCTGATGGTAAGTGGAGATGCAATCATTGATGGTCAGGCGCACTAGTTTATTAAGAGCCTATTCACTCTAGCCTTGAAGACACCTATATTATAGTTAGACGGAAAGACCGCAGCAGGCAGATTGTTCCAGTCCTTCGATGTACGCGGTATAAACGACGAAGCGAAACGCTTAGTCCGGACCGTTGAAGTTTCAACAACGTAAGGGTGGATACTCGCCGTTCGTCGGCTTGTCCGATGGTAGAAAGGAGATGGCGGAATCAAGTCATGCAGTTCCCGCGCACACTCTCCAAAATGTAACCTGTAAAATACCGATAGGCTGGCTACTCTGCGCCTGTGCTCGAGGCTTTGTAGATTGGACTTAACCAAATCTGGATCCCCAATTAGCCTCTTCGCACGCCTTTCCACTGAGTCCAAAGCTGCTAGATGGCATTTTGCAGCACCAGCCCATATGTGACTGCAGTACTCCACACACGATCGGACCTGTGCTTTGTATAACATTAGAAGCTGTCCCGGTGTGAAGTACCGTCGGACCTTTGCAAGAACGCCTAGTTTTCTAGCAGCTACCTTGGCTTTGGACTCAATGAACCGCCCGAAATTGAGATCTGAGGAAATTTCAACTCCTAAGAGTTGTAGGCGGTCGGTGCACTCCAGGGATACATTCTGAAAAACGGGAGCCAAGGTGAACGGGCTCCTCTTAGCGGTGAACAGACACGCCTGTGTTTTGGCGGCGTTGAATTTAACCAGATTGGTTTCGCCCCACTTGGAGACTGCCTGAAGTGAGACATTCGAACGCTCTACCATAGCCTCTCGTTCGGACCGAATTTGCTCCTTACTGGCCCGAGGACCTGGCAGGTACCTCTCTACAACTGTGCTATCGTCTGCATACCCATAGATACCGGGCATCAGCAGATCGTTAATATGCAGCAGGAAAAGAGTTGCAGAGAGAACTGACCCCTGAGGAACTCCGGCATTAGTCGTCATGGGCTCTGATGAGCATCCATCGACAACAACTCGGAGAGACCGTTCACTCAGAAAGTCTTTTACCCAGTTAATCAGGCCAGGGGAAATGCCGTACGCTGGAAGCTTACTCAAAAGGCTGCCATACCCTGTCGAAGGCCTTCGAGACGTCCAAGGAGACAGCAATCGCTTCTCCATTCTTCTCGAGGGCCTCGCCCCACATGTGAGTGGTATACACTAGTAGGTCCCCAGTAGACCGATTTTGGCGAAACCCGTATTGTCGGTCACTGAGGAGATCGTTACCTTCCAGGTATGCCAGGAGGCGCGAGTTCAATACACGCTCATAATCTTGCAGAGTATGGAGGTTATTGAAATCGGCCGATAGTTGGCAGGATCGGCACGACTGCCCTTTTTGGGCACGGGTTGCACGTTGGCAAGCTTCCAGGACTTGGGCACTATACCAGTCCTAAATGAGAGGCGATACAAGCGCGTCAATACAGGAGACAACTCGGGCGCACATGCCTTGAGAACTATTGCTGGTATACCATCTGGTCCACTTGCTTTATTCACGTCTAGACGACACAGTGCTCTCAAAACTTCTCTGTTCCTTATGCGAATATCGGGCATTGAGGTGTTGCAGTGAGGTGGAGTTGGTGGAGTAGCACTGCTAGTGTCAAGACGAGAATTGTGGGCGAAGAGAGCTGCAAAGAGACCTGCTTTCTCTCTCGCTGTATGAGCCAGTGTTCCATCAGGTTTAACCAGCGGAGGCAATGTGGGCCTACAGAAGTTCGTTTCGACCGATTTGGCAAGGGACCAGAATGCTCTGCTACCGGACGGCTGTGCAGAGAGCTTTGCGCCAATATGTGTAATGCGGTCGAACCGAGCCTTCTTCAGTGCCTTTTTGTAGGACTTGGCAGCATGGTTGAAAGCTCTCTTCTTTGAGCTCAGATCCGGAGCTTTGCGATCACGAGCGTCAACCCATGCGAGAAACGCCGAATGCTTACGCTCTTCAGCTTGAGCGCAGTCGGCGTTGAATCATGGTTGAGCTGAGCCTCCGATGGGTACGTCTCTATAAGGGATGAAAAACTCCATAGCTTGACGTATCACATCGGATATAGCATCTGCACAGCTCGACGGACTTTCAGAAGAGAAGCAGACCTGCTGCCAAGGATAAGACGCAAAAAAGTGCCGCATCTCATCCCAATCTGCTGACCTGTAACGCCATATTCTCCGTTGACCACGTGAGTCGCAGTCAGGTGGGGAGAAGCACGAAACAGACTTCACCAGACAGTGATCTGAAGTTCCCAGTGGTGAGGAAACCGTTACAATACATCTGTCCGGATCTGTGGTCAGCAGAAGGTCCAAACAATTGGCAGTATGACCAACTACATCAGGCACCCTAGTCGCTTGCTTAACCAGCTGGGAAAGGCCCATCGACACTGCAAAGTTTCGCGCTTCTCTCCCAGCATGGTCGGTCTTCTAGTATGGGAAAAGCCAGTCTTGGTGGCAGGCGTTAAAGTCCCCCAGAGCGACGAGCTGCGCATCAGGGTGCCGATGCAGAGCCTTATCGGCGGCCTCACTGAGGTGGTCGAACAACCGAGTTGTCTCCTGATCACCGCTGTGCGATCGGTAGACACAGGCATAAACAATTTTGTCCATACCAGTGTCCACCAACAGCCATAGCGTGGATAAATTTGGGTCTTCAAGGTGACGGAGACGCTGACAGCAGATGTCATTACGGACGTACACACAGACCCCGGCACGCTGCAGGAAATGATGCTCCAGTGAGTATCCCGGGTAGTTTAGGTACGCCGTATCTGACGGACATCTAATTTGGGTCTCCGTCAAGAAAAGCAAGTGTGGCTTCTCAGTCTCAAGATGGTGGTGGACCGCATCGAGATTAGAGTGCAACCCTCTAATATTTGAGAGGTGCACTAGAAATGAGAGGACGTGCATCCGCTGTAGACACTTGCCTTTCTTTTTACCTTTCATTTTTAATTTTTTTTTGGAGTGAATAGGAGAGATGGAAGATGGCAGTTGAGCGAGGTTATTTGTTTCACAAAATCGTTTTCTCTTATATAATTGTTTCCTTTCTGTCTCAATGGTTCAAAGATATCCTCAAATATTTGGCCGGTTTTTATAAAGTGGACCTTAATATTTAGAGTGGACATAATGAAACTGTGGACATTTCCATATAGTGGACATTTGGATGAAATGGACATTTTGATATAGTGGACCATTTGATATAGTGGACGTTATGTGACTAAAGGGCTGACATCTCCTTAAGACGCGGGTGAAACAGTACGCGCCGTTGACGACTTGAACTTGATCCGGACGGTTACCGGACGATTGGACGGCGAGCTACCCATTGCTCGCCGTCCGCAAGCCAGCACCTGTGCTGGCCGGAAATCAGAATCGGAATCCCGGCGGCTAGGATGTGAGACCCGCGCCCTCGCGCGTGTACATGCGGCTTCCGCCTTTGCAAACATTACTGCTTCGCAGAAGGAGACGATCGCCCGAAACTCCTCCACGCTTCGGACCATGGCCTGTACAAAGGCCCGACCGATCACTCCCACGAAGACACGTCGGTGTTCTGCCCAAGCGGGGCACACCTCTACCGTGTGTTCCACCGTATCCACCGGGCAGTCCACACAGTGGTGACATCCGGACGAAACCTTAGAGGTGTGCCTTTTTTAATTAAATAATTTACTTCCTAGAATACTTACTCCCAAAATTGTTGTCGAAATTCCTATTCAAATCAGCGCCTATGCCTTTCTTTGTTACTCTCCGATTTTTTCTCCATAGACGATCCTAGAACACAAATAAGTTAAAACATAAGCAGGAACAAAAAATCCGACCAAGTGCGAGTCGGACTCACTAACGCAAAAAACCGCAATAAAGACACGTTTGTTGTATGGAAGCCCCCTTAAATATTTATTTTATTTGTTGTTTTATAGCGGCAACAGAAATACTAGATGGGCCATTTTTTTAAGTTATCGGTTTCTTATAGCGAAAATATGTTGAAGTTAGATATTGTTATAAACTCTTTGAAATATTATTGAATTATTTTAAGTGAAACAGCCCACGCAACACCATTGTATTTTTGAAAAAAAAAAGTTTAAGTACCCACTTTTACACATTAAGTTACACGTTTGACGTTGGGTATAGTTTAATGTACGAGTATTAATTGTATCCATTGAAATACAAATTACTTTTGTTATGTAAACTGTGTTATTTATAAAAAGAAGTTTTTTTGAGGTAATTAAATTCAGAGGATTCATGTATTAATGTGGCTAGTTTCTTGTGAAATTGTAAATTGTGTAATTTTCGTTTTAGAAATTAGAAGTAAATTTTTTCTATCATGTCTTTAATTCTTTTTTCTTTAATTCTTTATTGTACACAAAAACATACGTAGTACACGGTGGACTGTGTGAAGTGAACTCAACAATGAGTTTTCTCCCAGCAAACCTTTGAGTTACAGAGTGAGAACACGTTTGAGGGTAGGATCCAGTGCACAATATAATCCTTATAATAACTAAATCTAAAATATAATTATATTATACATAAGTCTAATATATATTAATATTATGTCAATAATGAAAGTAAATGCTCTTTAAGTTTCCTCTTGAAGACATCCAGAGAAGGGAAGACGCACTTCAGTTACAGAAAAGGAACCGCCATAGCGGCTGGAAGTGTGACGCGGCGTACGAAGGAGAAGAGAAGAGGTACTGCCACAGAGTTTACCCCTAGAGACAAGATACTCAAAGCGTTCACGAAGGTATTGAGGAATATTAGGATTATGCAGGATAGTGTAAAGAAGAGATAGTATATGTGTATCTCGTCGACGCCGAATCGGCAGCCACCTTAATCTGGTCCGAAATTCCGACACGTGGTCGTATTTACGGAGGCCAAAAATAAAGCGGATGCACAAATATGTCAATTAACAGACAGTCATACAAGTGTCCTATATTTGGAGCTATAGAAGATATAAAAGAAAACATGTTATCAACATACTAGGATGTCATGAAATGTTACGAGTTGAATAGACTATAGGTGAAAATTAAAAATGGCAGTAGCAAAGACCCCGCGTTTTCCGAAATTGCAGAAATTGTGACCAAGAAAGTTGAAAGGGTATGGTAAAAGGTATCAATCCCTGTAGTCTCGCATATAAAAATCATTCAGCTCCTGAAAGCTTATCATTCCAAATGCAAAAATATTATCAAATCATTGAAAAGGTTGTCAACTGTGAAAAAAACTGAGTTCTTGCAGCAAAGCGAAATTTTGTTCGATATTTGTTCATGCAATTGCAAGATAATAAGTCATTGCAATTATCCCAGAGAAGTTAAAGTTCCTAAAGAAGAACATGACTTTTTGATATGGTATGGTTTTTTTTTTTATTACCTGGGAAAATCATCTTATGACAAATCCCGCCTTGGGCGGAACGGGAGATAGCGTCAGACTTTTACTGGCTAGAAACCCACTCCTGTTCCTTCGTTGCCTTATCTTATCTTGTGTTGGGCTGGCCCTGGGCCAGAGCACTTCGACCCTTCTGGATCCTTCGTTGCCTTCGTCCCAGGGCCCCGGGTTTCGCTTTCACACTACCCGTGGCCCCAGTAGGCTTCGACCCTGCTGGGGCCCTACGATGATGTGGTATGGTAAAGATAGTGACAGAAGCTGCAATGTCGGCTTGTGTTAAAAAAACAAGGACATGATTCATGCAAAATTTGCTTCAAGGGAAGTTATGCCGAAATTCGATAATTGGCGGGATTTATTGTATAAAATATTTTTTTTGATAACCTTTTTTAAATATTTGTTTAAGTTTATTTTTTATTTTAAGCGTTAAGTAGTTTCTAATAAATAACTATGCTATTTAGTAATACGTGTTTTTTTTTAAAACGTATAATTTTGAAGCGCATGCGCGGGCTGAAGATATATGTTTAACTATCCGTTTTTTAGCTGAAACTACTTTTTATAGTACAATACAACATAACATTAGAATCTGATTCAACAACTTTTTTTTTTCTATACTAGAGTCACCCTAAAAAATACATCATTTGTGAAAATTTACTACTGTCTAGCTATTATAGTTCATGAGATACAGCCTAGTGGCGTAGCCACTGCTAGAGGTGTGATATTAGAAAATTATCCCAAGACAATATTCTCTGGGGATAAAAAGTATTGTACAGATACCGGCACGGATCTTGAGCGCCGACTTCTACAGTTCTACTTGCGCAGAAGCACGCAGAAGTGAAATATCGGGTCTCTTTAGTGGTATGAAAAGAGACGTGGCGGCAGGGAGTGCAATCCTTGTACAGTGATTGGCTCGGCGATGTTGTACGATGCGCAAAGCGATCCCCGCTATTTCGCCGAGCGCTCAAGATTCGTGCCGCTATCTGTATGCTATTCAAATTTATAAACAGCCGCCGTTAAAATATAATATTAATGTGTGATAATTCTGCAATATAAGAGAACATACTTCTGGGAGACGTATCCTATGTTATACTAGCTGACTCGGCAAACTTCGTACCACCTAATAATGTGATAAATGAAGAACCGCTTGATCGATTTTGTGCAAACTTCACACAAACCATCTACTAAATAGTCCAAACAAAGCCATTTGGTTTGGATAGGTGAGCCCGTTCTTGAGTTGTAAAATTACAACGAAAAGTGGCATTGATTTTTATATATATAAAGATAGATAAGATATATATATATATATAGATAGATAAGATATATATATATATATATAGATAGATAAGATATATATGTATATAGATAGATAAGATACCCTACAACATAGGATACTTTTTCTTCTGGGAGTAAATACTCCCGTACGACAAGGACAATTGTCCCAAGATAAAATTCTCTTGGAATCATTTTGTATATCCACTTGGACGACGGATACTACTACTACTAGCAGAAGCTAAATAATTACAATTGTATATATCTTATTATATAGTATATATATTATTTAATATCAATGATTATCACATACGAAAACGTGAACATCTTGTGAATTGATTTTACTGTAAATTGTCGCAATTTTAATGTACTACTCTGTCAAGAAAGTACCGGGAAAAGATCAATAATACACAAAATGTCTGTTATTCATCCAAATTTATTTTATCACCTTCAAAGTATGCTCCTTTAGAAACGATACACTTGCGCCAACGAATAATCCATTCATCAAAACATTTTTTAAACGCTGCTTCCGGAATTGAGTTCAGTTCTCGCCGCGAATTCTCCTTTATGTCTTCTATCGATTGAAAACGGGTGCCACGAAGTGGTAATTTGAGTTTAGGAAAAAGAAAAAAGTCAGCAGGAGCCATAGCTGGTGAATATGGTGGTTGCTGGATGGTATTTGTTGAGTGTTTAGTCAAAAATTCGTTCATAATGATAGCCTTGTGCGAAGGCGCATTGTCGTGGTGTAAAATCCAAGAATTTTCTTTCCACAAATCTGGCCTTTTTTGTCGAATTCGCTCTCTTAAACGCCGCATAACGCTCAAATAATATTCTTTATTTACCGTTGGACCTTCCGGTAAGAATTCAGAATGCACAACACCGCGATAGTCAAAGAAAACAGTCAACATGACTTTGACTTTTGATCGACTTTGGCGTGGTTTTTTCGGTTTCGGTTCAGTTGGAAGGCGCCACTCCGAAGCTTGTTGACTAGTTTGCATGTCAAACTCGTAAATCTACGTCTCGTTACCAGTAACAATGCGTTTCATGAATGTTGGGTCCGAACTGACTCGTTCTAGCATGTCCTCAGCGACTTTCATGCGATTGAGTTTTTGGAGAAAATTCAGATCTTTTGGGACTAGCCGAGCAACAACATCTTTCATACCCAAATGATTAGTTAAAATGGTACGGATCGACTCGTGAGATACAGAAAGTTCGGTGGCTACCTCTCTCAGAGTTGAATGGGGATTTTCAGTCTCAGAATAACATGAATACCATAAATAAAATAATTTATGGTATTCATGTTATTTATTTTTGTTATTTTATTTATTTATATCTATAAGAATATTTAAGAGGGGAAATCAAGTGAGTTTATATTTTTGTAAAATAAATCTTAAGAAGCTAATACTGATCTGAATACAAAAATACAAAACAATACTGATCAGAATACGAAATTTAAATTAATACTGTTCTGATAACGAAATTAAAAGCAATAATTATCTGACTAAGGGTTTATAAAGCAGTACTAATATTACTGATGTGATATAGAAATAAAAATTAATGCCAACCTGATTACGAAAACTCTATCACTAATTGAAAGCTCTAATTGTCTAATTGCCATAGGCTACTTCTAAATCTATATATATAAAAGAAAGTCGTGTTAGTTACACTATTTATAACTCAAGAACTGCTCAACCGATTTTGCTGAAAATTGGTGGGGAGGTAGTTCAGAACCGACGGACGGACATAGAATACATTTTATCGAGTAGGGTAGATTAGTGTAGAGTAGAGTAGAGTAGGGTAGAGTAGGGTAGAGTAGGGTAGAGTAGGGTAGAGTAGGGTAGAGTAGGGTAGAGTAGGGTAGAGTAGGGTAGAGTAGGGTAGAGTAGGGTAGAGTAGGGTAGAGTAGGGTAGAGTAGGGTAGAGTAGGGTAGGGTAGGGTAGGGTAGAGTAGGGTAGAGTAGGGTAGAGTAGGGTACAGTAGGGTAGAGTAGGGTAGAGTAGGGTAGAGTAGGGTAGAGTAGGGTAGAGTAGGGATGAGTAGGGTAGAGTAGGGTAGAGTAGGGTAGAGTAGGGTAGAGTAGGGTAGAGTAGGATAGAGTAGGGTAGAGTTGGGTAGAGTTGGATAGAGTTGGATAGAGTTGGGTAGAGTTGGGTAGAGTTGGGTAGCGTAGGGTAGAGTTGGGTAGAGTAGGGTAGAGTTGGGTAGAGTATTAGAATATAGACGGGAGCGAAGCCGCGGGCAAAAGCTAGTTTCAGATAAACGAACAGTTTCTATGAGATATTCCGAGGGAAATATTAATTACCTACACAATTAATATTTTTATAACAAACTCACCGATGTGTGTGTATAAGCATAACCATCAGGATTGACAATAGGTACAATATACCAGTCATATTTGCTAGCTAATTTATGCAATTGCCAATGTTTGGAATTCTTTTGAGCTATTAATTCATTTATTAGATATGTCACAAATTCCACTGCAATCCATTCGTTTCCATGGATTCCACCTTCGACCATCACTCTTTGCCTGCTTCCAGATCCTTTTATAGAGATTGCATATATTTCTCGCCCTTCAGCAGATTTGCCAATAGAATCTAAGTGGACGTTACGATACTTAGCAGCCATATCTAAGAGCCACCGGTAGATATCTTCTAAAGTGTGGTAGGCATTCCATGTGTAACTTTCTGTATGTTGCCGCTTATACTTTTTAATGTATTGCTTTTCGAAAGCCCTAAAATATAAAAAGAAAAGATTAAATAGTAAAAATTTTGTCAACAGGCAATATGCATGCATTTATTTTTTTAGTAAATTAAGTAATTTTTAGTATTGTTAAACACATATGAAATAATTTTTAAAATATCTTCATTAACAACGAAGTTTGGACTACAAAGCTAGAATTTGACGCCAAAGTCCATCACCACCGTATGGCCGCTATAGAAAACAGTGATTTGGCGAGAGAGACAATACTTGTTTAATTATAATGATCGCCGTATCTCGTACGTTAACGTTGGCTTGCGCGCTCTAATAATCCCTAGCAGACCTAGCCAAGTTACGACCATTTCATTGAAGTCTCTTTCGTCGACCGCCTCGAGTCGGCAACGCATCCGATTTCTTTGTTCTGACCACGTGACTGAGCATTAAGATGGCATCATTCAAGTTTTCTACAAGCGTTAACGATTGTAGATTATCAACTTGGCTTAGCCCTTTGATATGTATTGGTAGACTTTGTTTTGCCGAAACATGTCTAGGGTGAGGGGCCAGACTAAGAAAGATACAAGCTGACCCCACGGACCCGACCTCCTGGGAGAATTCTTGTTCTTCATCTACGGCTTGCCTTTATTGGGCGGCCGTAGTGAACATTGACGAGGAACAGAGCTCTCACCTCACTCTTGCCTCTATTGGCTTGCTAGAGTGGAGATTCACTCGCAAGAGCAAAAGTGCTCGGGAGAAGGATGTATTATCCAGTAAGGTGCTGGTAGGGATCTTGACCGCACCGCGTATTTTTAGTTTATACGTTAGTGTGATGCACAATTAAATGTTTTTTCTTTCTTACTTTGTCGACCATTTCATAAGTTGACCTGTGAGATGACACTCACAAAAAAAATGTTTGTTTGGTAGATAGAATCATCATTTCAGCTGAGCCGAAAGACGTTCACGAATGGACAAAAGCCACAACCAAATGTCGCCACAACTTCCGATCCAGTACGTCTGGCATACGCCAAATTCCTGCGACTGCGACACTCAGCAGGATATTAATCCCGCTGAGTGTCGCAGGAATTTGGACAAATGGACTAATGTCCACTTTGTGAGAAACCTTCCAATGCTGCGTATTCCTGCCTTCATTGTCTTTCTGCAGGCAATGTGCCCTGCCCTGCACCTATTACTATTTAAGCTTAACGATTCTTCAAACTATGTCCGTTATCTTGGTTCTCCTCGGGTTTATAATTACGAAAATGAAAACTGAATCTTAAATAACATAATTATCTGTTACTCATCTTTGTTTTTTACATAAACATTTAAACGTATCGTCATTGATTTATATGAGACTAGCTTCTGACATCGATTTCGCCTGAACTTTGGAACTCCGTTTCATCTTCTTAGGAGTCGAGTTTAAAAAAATCCTCTCTTAGTGTTCTACCTATATCATAAAAGGAAACCTAGAGCTGAATTTCACACTTCTACTTTTAGTAGTTTCTAAGTATTGATATGTCAGTCAGTCAGTTTTCTCTTTTATACATATGGAAGATACGACTTACTTCCCAACATCATGCAACATCACATGTGTTTTCAAATTAAAATGATCTGCCCTTTGATTAAAAAGTTCATCATCATTAGGGCTGACTATAAACTGAACGTCTTCAAACAATTTGCTAGGTTTTTTCCAAAATACCATATTTATGTATTTTTGCACTTCCAAGTTTTGTAAAAATTTTAAATGGTCGGCCTCCGTAGGTACGGTAGAATACAGAGTGAAATTCTCATAACTTTTACTTTGACAAATTCTTACGTTGTATAAAAGAATTATTATCATTGATATTGTTTTTGCAGTCATTATTATTATAGACTTTTACGATAATTTCCATTTGATTGATTTGATAACTGGTTATGATTCGTGAAATTCTGACGTTCCTTAATCTTCTGATGATGACATTTATGCCAGCTTGCCATAGCAAAAAGGTGAAGTTTGTATTCATTGTCTTGTAGTGAGGTTCCAACAGCATTTTTTTTTTGATACTTCCCCTATATATGTATTGTAATCATTGACCTCTACAATGTAAATAGTAGAGGTACAAATAATAGATTGTAATAGAATGAAAGCGCAACATGGACTTATTTTTTAATTTAAATGGCAACATTATTTAGCCGTCAAAAGCACGTCAAAATCTGTGATTGCAATTGTCAGTATTTTGTAAAAGAGATTTATTTTTTAACAATAATAATTGCTTTTTTATGGAAAAAACAATAATAAGTTAAGTGTGAAAGCTGCTACATACTATGATCAGTAAGTTTAAAGAAAAACAACAAAGTTTATTTACGATCTTGGATTTCTATGTGGATGTCACATGTCTTCAAATTTTTGGTTCTTGGACATGCCGGTTTCCTCACGATGTTTTCCTTCACCGTTTTGAGATCAGTTGGTCGGTGATGAAATAAATTACACTAAAGTAATGCGCCTGGTTGGGTTTGAACCCGCGACCTACAACTTGTAAATCGGGGCCGTTACCACTCGGCTACCACTGCTCAGGAAGAATAATATATGTATATAAATAAAACGGTACAAGGGCAGGAAGATGATGATGATGATGACATGCAGCCGCACTGAGGGAATGGTCGTCCTCACGCCCCAGCCGCTGAGTTCCCGACCCCGACTACCAGCCTCCGTAGGCTCGGGCTTTCGGACAACGTGCAATGTGTATTGCTCGCGATCGAGCCACCCATTGCTCGCCGTCTGACCGTCCGGTAACCGTCCGGATCGAGCCACAAGCCGTCGATTACGCGTAGTGTTCCACACGCGAGCCTCAAGCCTCAAGGAGATGTCGGCAACCGTAGGGGCCCAACAGGGTCGAAGCCTACTGGAGCCATGGGTGATGCGAAAGAGATCTTCGGGGCCCTGGAACAATGGCAAAGAAAGAACAGGAGTGGGTTTTCAGTCAAAAGCGGGGGAAGTCATTAGATGATTTTTCCAACAAAAAAAAAATATGTAGATATATACATTCTATATAGCTCCATCCCTTTAACAATTCAGTTTAGGTCATCAAATGGATCGCATTAAGAGCTCGTGGTAGGGCCTCAGACGTATTTATTAGGCCTAAATTTTAAACACCAAATAAACTGTAATCCACTTAAAGTAGGATTACTCCATAATTAAAAAAAAATATTCTCTTTTTAAGTAAAACTTTGGAATTCTTTTAAGTATCTGTCAGTTGACGTTGGGACAGCTGATTAAGAAGTTAAATAAAAACGTAACCCGCAGACGTGTAATAAGAAAACTTGGCCCCGACGTTTCAACTTGGCAGTTTTAACTGATCTTTTGGTAGGTGCTGATTTGTTAAGGTTGAAATTCTTCATCTAGAAAGTGAATTTATTTAATTTAAGCTGATTCGTACTTAAAAAATAACTTTGCCTCTCACTAGGTATTATGATATGCTCCTATGTAATGGTTTTGTTTAAGGTGGGAAATCATGTAATGACTTTTCGCGCTCTAGGGCGGAGCGAGAGGGGTTGTCAGATTTTTACTGCCTAAAACCACACCTATGTTCGTTCTTTGCCCTTTGCGTTCCAGAATCACGGGTAACCCTTTCAGAAGTCAACCTATGGCCCCAGTAGGCTTTGACCCTGCTAGGCTTATACGGTTTTGCAGGTATCTCTTTGAAGTGTGCGTGAAACACTGCGGTATTAGTTCTCCACAATACTAGAACATATACAATAGCCCGAAATAAACTATAACTAATTACATTATAAACGAGTTGCACAAATTGTGTTACGGACGCCTCGTGGTATTGCCACTTTA
Organism: Mythimna vitellina; assembly: GCA_949316375.1. Lineage (NCBI taxonomy): Eukaryota > Metazoa > Arthropoda > Insecta > Lepidoptera > Noctuidae > Mythimna > Mythimna vitellina. The sequence continues at coordinate 4,198,189 of OX438703.1, read as the reverse complement.
TATAAATGTATTTGTCACCTTATTTTTTTAATTCATAATTTATCTTGTAGTATGGCCATTCCTTAACATCATTGTTAGGTTGGCGACACGTTGTCACCAACCTAATGCCGCCCGCGCCCCGCACCTGCGACCCCGCTCTCTCCTAAAAAAAATGAAACAAACGTCTCTATCGCGCACGCGCTCTGATCTCGACTGCACTCCATTTTGACACATTGTGAAAATTTTACAAAAATATATTTATTAAACCTCTACAATCTATATTTTTTATTTACTTTTTCTATCCAAATTTATTTACATACTGCACCGTTCGCGTCTTTACGTCGACACCGCTACCGGCCCACGCTGAAAACCAGCGCTGTGAGCTCATAGCATAATGCTATTAGCTTGAGGCCACAGCTTTATGCTGAGCGTTCGGCCGTTTTGCCTGGATGTTACGCATATCTTCTTTATATAGTGATTATGTTTGTTAGCTACTTTTAAGATTGTGTCATTTCGCGTAAATAAATTGCTTTCCTATCTTTCTTTCAACTATCCAGCAGTTGTCAGAACCAGACAAAACGCCCGTCTAGTCGGAGGATCTTTCCATTTCAACGGAGGTATGTGGGACTACATCGTGTTTCGCATACCTCGAAACATCTATCTGTAGGCTATGCAAATATTTATTCTGTACGAGAATGTTTGTCACTGAAACATAAGCTGATGAACATTATTCTTCCTATTATGACCAGGCTTGTTCTTTGTCTTAAATCCAAAAGTCCAAACTCAATGTTCACCGCGTTTTATGCGCAGCATTCTGTATGGCAAATTAACAGATTACGTTTTCAGAACAATACATTGCGTTCTAAAACGCAAATCGTTGATGTGGCTCAAAAAGTGGTTCAACTCAAATGGAGCTGGACACGTCAACCGAATGTATAACAAGATAAGAGCCCGGAAAATACAGGTTTGGTGCCCAGAAACAGCGACACGGGGCCGCGGCAGACTACAAAGGAGATGGCAGGACGACCTGGATATCTTCTTTGGAAATCGGAAAGAGAAAGCGAGGAATCATGATCGTTGGAAAGAACGGAGAAGGTTTTTGCCCAGCAATGAGATAATACAAGCTAGCTATACTAATAATACTATTATTCTTACCACAGATTAGTTTCACTTAAGGGTAATAAAGACCTCCCTTCATTCCTTCCAACGATTACGTTTGCTTGCTTCTTATTTCCGATTCTTACGGAACTGTTGAATCACCATTATATTATTTTCAATACACTTACCAAAAAATCCGATCTTACCCCTATCGCTTTTAGATACGCAATTTAATTTTTGCACTAGTGCGAAAAAGTGTGCGAGCTCGCCCCACCTCAATACAAAAAAAAGTATTAAGCTCGACGCTAAGCGACCCGCACGAATCGCACGTCAACTCCCGTTTATTTATTTATTTTGTAAATGTAGTGAAAAACGTCGTTTGATACACATGGAAACTTATTACTGCAGCATTCGGTCCGGTAAACGCAGCGTTCGAGGGCCTAACACAAGGTGGACCGACGACCGGATGAGAGTCGCGTGAGTGCGGTGAATGTGAGACGCACAGGATTGAACGTTGTGGCGAAGCTTGCGGGAGGCCTATATCTAACAGTGGACGTCTTTCAGCTGAAATGATGATGATGATGCATTCGGTCTCAATTACAAACTTTCTTCACTTGTATCAAAATGTACTATTCCCATTTTCCACCCAAACCCTTCCTCCTATCCAATCCATTAGCACAATCTAGTTTATACAATCTCACTTCAGGAGACTCCGGTATCATAATTAAATTAACTAAGAGTGTATCAAGACCAGATGCAAGTTGCAAGCAGTTGGACTCATTAAAAGTTGTGCCTTAATGAAAATAAGGACACCAACTGTCTGCGATAACTTTCAGAATAACGTGCCGAGTTGCCTTTGTCGTCCGACTTCACTGTCGGTTGTTTGTGACATGAAATCCACAGAAATGTAAATGAGGAATTGTCCTGAAGATGTTGAGAAAGTATTGAATTGGGAAGGTTATTGGTTTTATTAGTCTCATCATCATCGTTTTGCCATGGCCCTGGAATACAAATGGCAAGTGAAAGACACATGCGGGCTCTAGGTGGCAAAAGTCTGACATTCTGTCTCGCCTCAAACAGATATTTTATAAGAAAATAAAAATAAAATAAAAATTGCAACAACAATGAATCTTACGGCTGCGCCAAATAGGTCCATAGCATAATGATAGCATAATCAGCCTTATAATGTTACCACTACTGGCACTTAGGCCTTCTCTCTAGAAGAAGGAATGGGCCTTAATCCACCACACGGGCCCAGTGCGGATTGGTGAATATCACATGTTTGTTCGAATTTTTGGCTGTAGGACATTCCGGTTTCCTCACGATGTTTTCCTTCACCGTTTTGAGAGCAGTGGTGATGAAATAAATTACACTAAGTAATGCGCCTGGCTGGGTTTGACTCATAAGTCGAGGCCGTTACCACTCGGCCACCACTGCTTCGAATAGGTCCAATTTATTTATATAAACTTCATGTATTGTATGGTACATAGGCGGACTTAATACAACAAGGCATTCTCTACCAGTTAACCTTCGGGCTAAAAAAGACAACACCAATTCAGTATAATACCAGAACTACGTAGCAGTTTCTGGTTTTCTACCTTTACCTATACTCAAAGGTTCAGTTAACCTTTGAGTGTAGGTTATATGATATTCCACTGAAAATAAAAAGTATCGCGATCCGAAATCTTCTCGTGTACCTAAAAAGAAGAGCCACATTGAAGTAATAATAGAAAGCTGCAAAAAAACAATAGTCAGCCAATTTTTTAACACGAAATTTTACCGAGACACTTCGAAGTTACTATCAGAATGACAATCTTGCAAAACTTTCCACAGTAACCCGGTTTGCTCACGGTAGAGGACGTGTCCATCCGTGCTCCGTCGCCGAACTATAAGAGTTCCTTTTCGGACTACAGAACACTAAAAACATAAAAAGCTTGTCCTTCATCAATCACCAGTTTTTTGTTAATTGATCTTTTTACAACCAAAAAAATCGACAAAATCTTTGGTGTCTAGGCTCGAGATTGGCTAGAGCGAACCATGAAGCATAGTATTACGGGGGTTCGAATTTCTAATTTCACACTAAGCCTGGAGCACAGTTGTAGGGTAGCCAGCATTTCGGTATTCGATAGGATGCATTTTGGAGAGTGTATGCGGGAATTGCGCGAATTACGTGACTTGATTCCGCCATCGCCTTTCTACCATTAACCCAACGTACGGCGAGTGTCCACCCTTACATTGTTAACACCTCTACGTCCTCTACAGTCCGGACTAAGTGTTTCGCTTCGTCGTTTAAATCGCGTACAGCGACGTACTGGAACAATTTACTTGCTGCGGTCTTTCCTACTGATTATAATTTGGGTATCTTCAAGTTTAGATTGAATAATAATTGATGATCGCAACACGGAGCGAAATAGCCATTCGCTCAACCACTACGGCAACCATACCGTATTTTTTTTGTATTGTTTCAAATGTGTGTGTCACAAATAACCTTTTTTTATTGTAGCACATTCTCATGCGATTATTTCCGACTTTTTATCGAGTGAAGCCGCAGCCAAAAGCTATAGTATCCTATCAATATACCACAAGAAAAGCTGCGCAATTTCTCAAGATAAACGGGCAATATTCCCTTTCATTACAAGATCTGTCTAATTATTATTAAAATATACAAAAAGCGCAATCCCCCTTAAGTGGCGGGGAGTGTGTCCCAATTGCCTTGGATTTATTGTTAGCCCATAAATCTGCTTGCCCTTTTCTACTCCATTAAATATCATGGAAAATATCTAATAAGGCGGAATAATTTTGCGAGGATCTGCTATCTGTTGTATTTTCTTTTTATTTTTCTTTCAGATTATGTACTTAGTACAGCTTCTTTATTATTTATTTATTTAAACTTCATGTACAGTGGTGGTACATAGGCGGACTTAATGCCACAAAGCATTCTCTACCAGTCAACCATTGGGTTAAAAAGACAACACTGTGGTAGGTGTGCAAAATAAATAAATAACAGATATTTTTGAAATAGAATGTAGTATCATTAAATTAAGTGGCTTATAATAATAAAATACGTATTTAAGCTAATATAATAAACTAATAAATACTATGATACATAAGAAATCATTCTAATTAAGAGAACTTAAAATATAGCAATTATGACGAAGACCGATCTAAGATTGAGAGACCTTCAAGTAGTAGTTCCGAATTTTACACTTGAAGGAAAATTTACTTTCAGCTTTTTTATTATCAAGCTTAGAAGTTTGGGTTTTTTTTTGAAGTAGGAAAAAAGGTTTAAAAAAAATCAAGGTCATCTTATTTCTATTTGCCTTTGAGGAAGAAATTTAATTGAAGGACAAAGCGTACTATGGCGGGATAAAACTGGTGAGGATATCAGTGCTACTGAGTGCTGCCAGCCTCACCATGTCTCATTATGTTTCAGGAGCAGCATAAATTATATTTAATCCCTAATGGCTTTTTTTTCGGTGGGAAAATCATCCAAAGACATCCCCCGCTCTTGGGCAGAGCGAGAGATAGTGTCAGACTATTACAGACTAAAAACCTACTCCTGTTCCTGTGAGTCTTCCTTTCCGAATCAGACCCTTGGTCCCAGTAGGCTTCGTACCTGCTGGGCTATGGTTGCTGACATCTCCTTGAGGCGCGCGTGGAACACTACGCGCCGTCGACGACTTGGGCTCGGCCCAGACGGTTACCGGACGGTCGGATGGCGAGCTACCCATTGCTCGCCTTCCGCAAGCCCGCGCCTACAGTGACTAGTGGCTGAGGTGCAGAGGCAGTTGCCTCGCGTGTGCATTGAGGCGACTGCTCGCCACTTCTCCTCGCTCCGGACCATGGCCTGTACCAAGGCCCAGCGCGAGAGATCGCTGCCGCCGATCGTCCCCACGAGGACACGGCGGTGCTCCGCCCAGGCGGGGCACGCCTTTTCCGTATCCTCCAAGCGGTCCACACAATGGTGACCAGGTGTTTCTTCCACACGAATCCGATGCAGGAACCACCCGAACTTACCATGTCCGGTGAGGACCTGCGACACGCGGAATGTAAGGATGCCGCGTTGTCTTTCCAGCCACTCCTCAAAGAGAGGACTTACCGCCATAATTATGGCGTGCTAACATTTCCTAATGGCTAAAAACTGCAATTTATGAGCTGTTAAATAATTTAAAATATATGAGCACCTATTCATAGAAAAAATAGCTTATCAAATGTAAGTTAGAAAAAGGTTTGGTTGGTCACATGACCTGATCACAATCTAATAATTTAAAAACAAAATTTTAATATTAATCTATATATATAAAAGCAAAATACCACTCACTGGTTAATAATGACATCTCAGAAACTAGAATATCTAAAAACTTAAAATTTGGCAGGTAGGTTCCTTATAGGGTGTAGTCATAGTCAAAAAACGTGTATTTTGACACTCACAGGAATCAAAATTCAAAGAGTACTTCCCGTTAACCTAGAATCCTACAATCTGGCATGAAACAAGGTCTTATAGCACAAGTATAGAAAAAAAATCTGAAAAATCTAAATTTGTAGTTACGTCACAAAAAAAAATATACTTGCGATTCGGAAAAATCTTTGAGACTCTATTCGGAAATTGAACATAAGTATGTTTGTACGGAACCCTCAGTGTGCGAGGCCGACTCGCACTTGCCCGGTTTTTTTTTACATACAATCCATTATACGCCAAAAGAACCTCACATAACAATTAATAAATTCAAAATAACAATATCTCATGCTAATCACAATACATTAGTTAACTAGTAAGGGCGTGTACACACGGGTAATCAACTAAAACAATGGACATATTTCACTGGCGTTGTATGAGATGTGATCTATACGCGTAATGCGTCATGTCTGACACTCCCCTAAACAGAAACTACCCGAGTGATAGTGCGATGGTATGTTCTTGATGCGTCATTATTTAATTTGGTACACTCTCAGAGTTTTGAACGTACGACTTAACTGTTCTCCTATGCAAATTGTGAAAATATTTTAACGATTTTGTTTTTATGCTTAGGTAAGGTTTATAGTAATAATAAATTTAATCAACCAAATTTTTAACAAGGCAAATTTTATTATATTTAATCATAATCACTAAGTCTATATTTTTTTCTATATTTGCATTCCAGCGAGGTGCACAGTTAAATTGTACGGGTTGTATGTGGCGTTTGTGTTTAATAGCTCGTACCTTAATAAATTTTGAATCTAATTCAAAATATAGTAATTACGATATGCGTCTTAAAATAAATTAATAAAAATACTTACTGTTTTTAACAAAATAATAAAATACGTTCTGCCAAAGCTGTGAGATTGTTCGAAAGAGTCACCGTAGCCCTAAAAAGGGTAACTGACGGATTACAGGTGAGTGCTGACACTTCTTCTCACTTTAACTGGGGTAGAAAAAGTTATTTAGAAAGAAAAAAGAAAGAAACAAAGAAAGATAATAAAGAAAAAAAGGAAAAGAAAGAAAATAAATAAAGGAAAGAAAAGAAAGTAAAGAAGGAAAAATACATAATTTTTTACCTAAAAAAAGAGTATTGAGTGGTTACAGCTAAAGACAAAATCGTCAAAACATTTCAGACAAATCAAGCATGTGATAAAATTGATGACAATTCTGAGTACCGTTGGTACGCTTATGGCACCTAAAGTTTGTACTTAACACGTTAAGCACAGACTCTATTTTAGTGGGGCGTCTCAAGTCACTACTAACGCGTCAATTCCGTAATCGGTGAAGTTGCCTAACGTATTATTTTGAACGTGAAAAAGTATAATATTATCGACTATGAAGAACAAAAAGTGTTGTCAAACCACTGCAATTTTAATAAAAGAAAAAAAAAACAGTTTTGTGATGTAACTAATCAAGTCACAATAATAATATCGCTTTTTCTTCATAGGTATAAATATAGATGGGGTTTTAATTTTTTGCCAAGATTTTTTTAGAAAAATGTTCTTCTAAAATATAATGTTACTATCTGGTGTTCACGACTTCGTCTGCGCAGGATTAGACAAATTATTTTTGTAAATTATATCCCGTATTATTTTCATGTATGAGCTATATTATTGTGAAGTTTCATTAAAATCTATTCAGTAGTTTTTGTGTGAAAGAGCAACAAACATGCATACATCCAATCTTTTGCGTTTATATTAGTAGGATTTCTTACTGGTATGTTTCGAGACAAAACAAAATAAAATCTTATTGAAAAAGTAACGAGACGGTAACAAACCTATTTAGAAATGCCTTAGTCATGCTAATATAATTTTAGTTAGCAGTGTAATGACTTGATGCGACAACACTAAGGATAGGCTTATGAATTTCAGCTGAAAATGACTATACGCTTTTTTACTGAAATATATTTTGTAGCTAAGTAATTCCTACAAAAAAAAAACTTTTGACGAAAAAAAAAATTACTTTTATTTCGGAAGTCGGTGTTTCTATAAAAGTTTTGTCTTAACACCGACTTCAGAACTTTTTTGCTGTTTTTTTTTTACATTGAAGTCCATTGATTTTGTATATTTTTTTTTTGTAAAAAGTTTTTCTTTCTACACTTTTTAGCTATGGTGCGTCTCAGCCAAACTTCGAACCACCTTTCGGCTCCATCATCAGACTAGTTCGATGGTACTTGATCATCATTCCAGCTTAAAGACGACCATTGCTGGACCTAGACCTCCCCTTAAAGTGGTCACAGGACCTGTTCTGTGTGTCTCGCATACATTAGATTCCCGCAGCCTTCAAGAAGCTGTCGTTCCATATTGTGAACGACCTTCCAACGCTACCGCTTCTAGTGCATGGTCGCTACAACATAACTTTTTATCCCCATCGACCATCTGTTCTGCAAGCAACGTACTCTGCCCACAGCCACTTTAATTTGTCCCCTATACTTAGAATTTTGTTACTCAACAACCTCAGTAAGTAAAAAAATTAATACATAATAAAACTAGCAATTTGAATATTCTGCCGAATAGGTTGCAAGATATTTCTTTGCAATCATTTGGATTTCATCGCGGAGCACTCCATGTATAAATGAGACCTCACTTTAAAACTGGCTATTTAGGAAACTGTGTGAATAACTAAGAGAGGATTTCCCAAAATTCACCCCCTGAGGGCATGAAACGGGGGTCCAAAGTGTCGCTGTCAGAAGCTAGCAAGTGATAAAGAGAAAACAGAGAAAATGAGGGAACAAAAGAGGGACCTTAGAAAAATCCTAGGTGGTATTCCAGGACTACTAGTATGACCCATCTTAATCTGTTCAGCTATTTGAGAGTGGAATTATAACAAAGGTACACACACGTATACATACAAATTTTCGCCCACGCAAGTACCGCTATGTATGTAGGTTTCAAAGATTTTGATACCCTTTTTAGGGTTCCGTAGCCAAATGGCAAAAAACGGAGCCCTTATGGATTCGTCATGTCTGTCTGTCTCTCCGTCCGTATGTCATAGCCACTTTTTTCCATAACTATAAGAACTATACTGTTGAAACTTGGTAAGTAGATTTATTCTGTGAACCGCATTAAGATTTTCACACAAAATTAGGAAAAAAAAACAAAAAATTTTGGCGGTTCCCCATACTTAGAACTGAAACTCAATTTTTTTTTTTCATCAATCCCATACGTGTGGGGTATCTATAGATAGGTCTTTTAAAATAATATTGAGGTTTCTAATATAATTTTTCTCATAACTGAATACGAGACACAAGACTTCCAAAGTGGTAAAATGTGTCACCCCCCCTGTAACTTCTAAAATAAGAGAATGATAAAACTAAAAAAAGTATATGATGTACATTAATTACCATGCAAACTCCCACCGAAAATTGGTTTGAACGAGATCTAGTAAGTAGTTTTTTTTTAATACGTCATAAATCGCAAATCGCAATTTACCTTTCAAGTTTGTACGGAACCCTCAGTGCGCGAGTCCGACTCGCACTTGCCCAGTTTTTTTTTATAGTCTCGTATCTCAGTAAGTAGATCCATCATCATTCACTTGCCCTTATCCCAATTAATTTAAGGTTTAGCACAACATGACTTTTTGTTTCAGTCTCCACTATTAGTCATCATTTCAGTACTCAGTCCCGTTTCAGCTATATAATCTTTTACACAGTCCTTCCCTTTCATCTTTAGTTTTTTCTGACCCTAGTTAAGTGAGTTACTGACGATTCAGACACAATATATTCGGACACAGTGTCCGAATCAACACATTTTACTAACAATATTTTTTCACTGACTATTCGGACATCACTTAATTTATTGAAGCTATATTACAGACAGATAACAAAAAATCATAAAATATAAAGAAAATTATTATAGAATAGAATAGAATAAACTTTATTGTACACCAAAAAAGTAACACAATTTATACATAAACTTAAATCTATGGGTACAATGGCGGTCTTATCGCTAACAGCGATATCTACTAGACAACCTTAGGATGGATCGTATTATCCGAAGTTAATGTCTTAAATCCAGTCTAAAATAGTCTTGGTAACGCTTTTTTCCTCATATATAATATTTTAAAACTTTTTATCTGACTATACTAAACAGTGTGTGTCTGAATCGTCAGTGATGAAATACTGACATAAAAATGTGTTAATTCAGACACTGTGTCTGAATCGTCAGTTAAGTAACCATCTACAATAAATCCACATATTTTATTATCTCTTTACATTGTAGCGACATCTATGGCGTCACATAAGAACTAATCCTGCACCGCGCAATCAAAGTTCTCCGCGCGATTAGAACATATATAACAGCCCGAAATCATCTATCGGGCAGATGTAGCCCACCAGACATAACACCCGTCTGGCCGGAGGATCCTCCCTTTTCAACGGAGGTTTGCGGGACTTTACTCTCTGTTCCACATACCTCTAAACTGGTGACCCTCGACAAAGAACGTCAGCGCAGCCTTCGTGCAGCCACTACTTCGTGACGTCATCATCACTTCCTCAAGCTTTCGAGCAGCGAGCCATACAGCCAGCACCCACGGCTATAAAGGGAATCCTGACCACCAGCATGCCTACCTGGTCATACCTGGTCACCACCCTCAGCCTCATCAGCGACCTTGGCGAAGCACACTGCACCTTCGGCCAGTCACATGAAGAGCAACGAAGAATCTCTCCTGGTCGACGCAAGCAGTCAAGCCACTACGTTGCACAGCACCGCTCCGACTCACTGGAGCCTGCAGCATCATCTCGACTCACTGGGATATCATTACCCCGACTCACTGGGGCATCATCCCGACTCACTGGGGCATCATCCCGACTCACTGGGACATCATCCCGACTCACTGGGACATCATCCCGACTCACTGGGACATCACCGCAGACAGTTCCGACTCACCGAGAACTATGCGGCATTCGGTTCCGACCCACTGGAACCAACCTACCACTGGCCTGGCACTCATCAAGAAGCATCAAGAAACCATCGATCTCCGATCTCCGGAGGGGAGTGATGTAGCGACATCTATGGCGTCACATAAGAACTAATCCTGCATCGCGCAATCAAAGTTCTCCGCGCGATTAGAACATATAGAACAGCCCGAAATCATCTATCGGGCAGTTGTAGCCCACCAGACATAACACCCGTCTGGCCGGAGGATCCTCCCTTTTCAACGGAGGTTTGCGGGACTTTACACTCTGTTCCGCCTACCTCCAAAACATATTTAGGTAAGTATAAATTAAATTTGTTCAATTATTTATCAACCGTGATTAACACGCATATTTTATAAAATTACAAAAACATCTAAAAAAATAAATATTATAGGTATATATAAAAACTGATAATAATGATTTGTACAGGTAGAAAAAGAACTAATTGGGCATATTTTTTTTAACCAACGTATTTTCTATACATATAATAAAACAGTAAAATTCTTTTGTGATGGTATTAGTTGGCGCAAAAACTACTGAACCGATCCTGTTCAAATTTTGCATACACAATCCTTATAGGTCAGGGCAACTGATAGGCTATAAACTATCACGCTATTTGCTATGTGGGGTGAGCAATAATCCAAAATGTAGGTATTGAACGACATTTGCCGCGAGTTCAATTCCCAGCTACAGTTAAAAATTTTGACATTATTTTGTCTTATTTTTTTGTATTAAAATAACTTTTACCATTTTTTCAAAATAAAATTGACATTTCTATTCGATATCTTCTAAATATTTTGTAAAAACTAATCAAAACACATAATAAAATCAAAGCGACGAGTAAAATCACGTACTATAATGTTACATTATTCCATTTAGCTGCAAATTTAACTTCTAAAACGAAAATCATCACGCTATCATCGTTAGGGAGCCAACCAGTCAATTATGACGTTTATATAAGAACGTCTATTTTATAGTTTATTCATCGAAGACCGCAGCACAGTGGTTTCGTAACTAGACTTTCATGTAATGTGAAGGTGGTTCAAATCCCATACGGCTCTCTTAGGAGAAATTTTTGTTCTATTTTGTCATCGTGAATAAGATTTTTTTATATATTTTTGCATGCTTACAATTTTTTTTTTATAAATCTACGTATATAATATATCTGTAGAAATTTTTAGTGAAGTGCGTATTATTAATTTTAGAAATCGATGTAGATAACTTTTATACATTTAAATTGTTGGAATTGGAACTTGATAATTGTCTTACTTAGGCTTTGTTTCATCGCAATGAAACAAAGCATATGAAAGACAAACGGTATGAAATCAAAGTTTTCGAGAAGTAAAATATGACACCATAAGCAATTCAGATACTCGCAACGCCATCTAAAGACTCAAAGTAGAAATAATGATGACTTTGACGGTTGAACTTCATATTAAATTTGATAGATGGCATTGCGTATTTTACGTAATTTTCTGAGTGGCAGAAGAATGGCCATCGCCCACGTTTACAGTTATGGTTAAACTGGTGTAAGACGAAGGCATTTTTAACAATCCTACTGCTTATTTTTATTATTTTTTTCCCATTATTGTACCATCCAAAGACGATAAAAGTAAATACCTATATGTATTTAATTATTCACTTTAAAATAACACGGCCACATTTTCGGAAGGGGTTACAGGGTACCTTGCGTTGGATGGTCCCCAGGTGGACCGATGACCTGGTGAGGGTCGCGGGAATCCGATGGATGAGAGGCTCACAGGACCGGTCATTATAGCGACACTTGGGGAGGTTTATGTCCAGCAGTGAACGTCTTTCGGCTGAAATAATAATGATGATGATGGCACCTTTTTTCTTTTTTTAAGGGTGGAAATCATCCAATGACTTCTCCCGCTCTGGTTGGAGCGGGAGGACGTGTCAATCTTTTACTGACTTTTTTTTTCCGGTGGGAAAATCATCTTATGACATCCCCCGCTCTTGGGCGGGGCGGGAGATAGTGTCAGAATCTTTTACTGACTAAAACTACACCTGTGTCTATCACTACGCGCTGTTGAGGATTGGGCTCGATCCGGTCAACTACAGGACGGCTAGCTACCTATTGCTCGACGTCCGGAAGCCCGCGTCTACCGTGATTGGTAGTCGGGGTCGGAATCTCGGCTCGGCGTGAGGCCGTTCGTTCCCTAACGCGTGCGGCCTCCGCCTTCGCTAGCATTAAGGCTTTGCAGAAGGAGGCGAACGCCTGCCATTACTCCTCGCTCTGGATCAGAGCCCGGCGCGAGAGGTCACTGACGCCGATTACCTCCACGAGGACACGGCGGTGCTCCGCCCTTGCAGGGCTCATCTCCACTGTGTCCTCCGGTATGATGGCACCTTGCGGATTAATAATGGTGTGTTTTATTATTTACAGTCACTGCTTCATATAAAACGGGATCGAATGTGTTTTTCTGATCACAGTTCGACAACGTATAATGTATCTCAGATTCCTTGCTGCCTTACGTCGATATCTGGACGTTACCTCTTTGCAATGAGTGGTGACCAACACTGGAACAACCCTCTAAGGGAGGCCAGTCTCAGGGATAACACTTATCGGCTGCTACATTTGTTTACCGTAATTTCATTGTTTTATGGATAAGCTCAGGACTGTTGTGGGTGTTTCGAACGGTTTCTGTTCTGGGTTCGGTTGAAAGTACCCTGATATTACCATTTTGTGAATCGCCTGGAGGACTCGGTGTAGCATGCGGTGGAGGTCTATCCATCTTGAGTGAACTGCCGTGTCCTCATAGAGGCAATCGGTGTCAGTAATTTCTCGGTTTGGCCATCAATATGCGAGTTCGATTGAACGGGGATACACGCGCACAAGTTTTCGCCGTAGTTCATTCATAAGTTGGAGACTCTTAGGTAGTTCCCACTATGGAAAAATCATTTGTCTTATATACGGGGATATCAATTAAATACACACCAAAATATCCCAGGTAAATGAACAAGTAATTCTAACGCTTAAAATGATCAAACTGCAATAATCAATGCAAGCATGCTCTCGCAAATTCTTCATAAGTACTGTTGTGGAAGAAGATAGTTGATGATTTATTTATTTATTTATTTAATCCTTTATGCACAAATGTACAGCGGCGGACTTAATGCCTGCCGGATGATGATGGTAGTTTTGGGATTCACTTAAGGCTTTTCACTATCAGTGCACGTTATCCAGCTGAAGGTCAGTGTCCCGATTATGCTCCTTCGTTTACCTCTATCAAAGCTGTCTAACTGCTTAAACTCTTCAGTGAAAAGTTATTGAGGCGAAAATTGTTATGGGAAATAACTCTTTCGATCAATCTTGCAGCCCTAGCAGACATCGGCCCTAGAGGGCCCTATCCATTTGCTGAAATCTCTTTGAGTCGCGCGTAGAATACTACGCGCCGTCGATTCAGGACTGCTTTGACCAGACGGCCGGACAGCACCACCGCAATCCCGTGTTTGCAATGGCTGGGAATTGCCTTGCGGCTTCCAACACCCGGAGCGTCCCTTGCAGCGACCGCTGAGGAGTCAGGATGTCCTATCCCTCATAGTTTCAGCCACCTTCTTTGATCCTAGTGCGTCACTGAAGGAGGCTACTGGTTGTCATTTTCTCCACCAAACGCCCCCATAAGGACAAGGCGGCGCCGACTCTCCGACCAAGCGGGACTGACTTCCACCGTATGCTCCATCATATTCTCCGGGTGATTCGCACAATGGTGAGACCCGAGTGTTTCTTCCCGCTGAATTCGACACAGATACCTTCCGAAACACCCACAACCGGTGAGTCCTGCACAAAAAGAGGATGCCGTGACGCCTCTGTAGACACTTCTCAAAGACAGGCATTACCGCTGCGATTTGATTGTGGCGTGCTCACTGTGGCGAGGGGTTAAAATCATACAATGTTGTTTTACCAGAACATAAACCAGAAACATACATAAACTAATGACTTTTCCCTTGGGGTAGGCAGAAATGCCAACTGCTACGACCCATACTCTTTCTATTCATTGACGTTCATACATCTGGATCTGGACGAGTACATAACATGTTTCCTGAAGGTAATTTGTGTTTTTAACCGACTTCTAAAAAAGGAGGAGGTTCTCAATTCGGATATTTTTACCTTTAACCGTTTTATGTTAAAGTACAATAAATTATTACGATGCTTTCGGAATGAATTGCAAGCACAGAGTGATTGTACAGTTTTACGAACTTAACGCAGACGAAGTCGCGGGCAACAGCTAGTTTTATAATAAAAAATATAAAAAAAATGTCGTCTACAGTTGTCGGAAGCAGGGTCCAAGCTACTGGTGGTTAGGGCTCTAGAGACAGGAACCTCCTCACAATGCCAGCCGAATCGAGAAGTACTGCCTTCTGTATCAGGCCCATACTTAGAATCCACCACGCGGGCCCAGTGGGGGTTGGTGGATGTCAAATTTCTTCGAATTTTTGGTTCTAGGACATGCCGGTTTCCTCGCGATGTTTTCCTTCACCGTTTTGAGAGCAGTGGTGATCGTTATGCGCCTGGCTGGGTTTGAACCCGTGACCTACAACTCGTAAGTCAGGGCCGTTACCACTCGGCCACCACAGCTCTACTTTTTTTCCAGTTTTACTTGGCGTCTGATCTAGCCACGACATCTATATCAATTATTAAACAAGATGCTATCATCGGTATGTTTACAAACATTTACACCATACATACACAAGACACACACAGACAAAACCACTATCAGTCAATACTTTTAAAGTAGAATTGCAAATTGTATTTTGTGTCAAGGGTTCGACATGCCTCATATGAATTTAAATCTTTCCCAATATTCATGAATGAGGATTTCCCATATACAGATAACTGTGATTAATTTACAATAACCAAATGGCGCGTATTTTTTTGACAAACCCCTGATACTGACATATTGATAAATCTTCCGTAATACGTAATGATAAACAAATAATTAAAAGCTTTAATGTATTATTAAATACTAATATTATTTCTTATTGAAATAATATTAGTGTTAAACGAACAGTGGTGGCCGACTGATGACGGCACCGACTTACGAGTTGTAGGTCGCGGGATCAAATCCAGCCAGGCGCATTACTTTGTGTAATTTATTTCATCACCACTGCTATCAAAACGGTGAAGAAAAATATTGTGAAGAAACTAAAATTAGAAGATATGTGACATCCACCAATCCGTACTGGGCCCGAGTGGTTACGGCCCATTCCCTTTCCTAGAGAAGAGGCATGACTCCCAACTGTGGGATTATAAGGCTGACCATGCTATGCTATGCTATTAGTATTTGAATATAATAGTTAGATACATTTATGTGTATTACATATTAGTAAATGATAAATATTGTTTATTTTGCAAATGTTGTAACACTTTTACACGTCGATTTCGATAAGGCAGAGCGGGAGGGCGTGTCAGACTTTTACTGACTAAAACCACAGGTATGTTCCTGCTTTGCCTTGCGTTCCAAGAGTTTGATTTCCCTTGTGGAAGTCTACCCATGGCCTTAGAAAGTTTCGGCCCTGCTACCTACTAGTCATGTTGACATCTCTTTAAGGCGTGTGTGGAACACTACGTGCTGTTGACGACTCTGGCTCGGTCCGGATGGTTACCAGATAATCAGAAGGCAACGTACACATTGCTCGTCGCCCGCAAGCCCACGTTGGCTGAAAATCGGGGTCGAGGTCTCGGCGGCTAGGGCGTGAGGATGCCCGTTCTCTCACAGTGCGTCCGTCTCCTTCGCTACCATTACTGCTTCGCAGAAGGAAGCAACCACCTGCCATTCCTCCTCGCTTCGGATCATGGTTTGTACCAGGGCCCAGCGTAAAATTTCGCTGCCACCGATAGTCTCAATTTTGACAAGCCTGTTGGTCTCGTGTTCAGTTTCCCTGACTGCTATGCCAGAGGTCGTGGGTTCGATTCCCACTCGGGACAAAGGTTTGTGTGTTGAGCACGATCATTTATTCTGTGTCTAGGTGTAATTTATCAATAAAATACTGTATGTTTATCAGTTATCTAGTACTCATACCACAAGCTCTGCTTAGTTTGGGACTAGCGTAGCGTTGTGTTATGGAATATTATTATTATTATTTGTCTAAGGCTAAGCTGGTATCAAATTTCTACGAAATCCGTTCAACCTTTTGAGTGCGAAGGTTGCGACAGTCGCTGTCACCATTTTGCCATGAGATCCCGCTGGAACTCTATCCACCATGCCGCGGCTTGTCGCGGCAGCAAATATCCACCCTGTGTGGCGCGGAAGCTCGCCGCTTCACGGTCTCCCGTGCGATGTCCCTGCACCATCTGAAAGACCGTGATGTTTGGGACGCGTTTGCTTCCACAGCGACGGCATCCACATTGGCGCACTTTAGAGTCAGTAATAAGAGTCTGGCACTCCCTAAATTGGTGAAGGTGAAGGTTGCCGGAATCCGATGGATGCGAGACGCACAGGACCGTTCTTTGTGGCGACATTTGGGGGAGGCCTATGTCCAGCAGTGGACGTCTATCGGCTGAAATGATGATGATGATGATGATGACTCCCTAAATTTATAAAAATACTTTTTTTAGCTCCTTAATTACAGAGACCGCTTTTTTATATTATACGATAACTCATACAGTTATTTCAAGAAAAAATATTCTTTCCACACATAATATTTTAATATAATGTGAGATTTTCACAAAAGCGATTGTTATATCGCCAATAAATCTGGTTTAACGCTCAATAATAAAGGCTGGTTCGCTCAATTAAATGAACAGATTTTTGAACGACCCAATTTTAATGGCCAAAAGAAAAATCTTCGGTTCAGTGGCTTTTAGATTCAGCAGAGATTGTTATTGATTGTATCTAAATATTTTAATACTTTGGGGATAAAAAAAAATATGGGCTTTATTTTAGTACTAGCTTCTTCGTCCATGTGAAAGTTAAAAATCATCCCAAAGGAATATACTCAAGGGATGAAAAAATAAAATACATCCATTATCCAGCACACGGTATATGCCTGCGCCAAATGTTCATTCAAACGTTATTTCATACAAGTTTGTTCAAACGCGTCGTCACTCTCGAACTGAATCCAAAATTTAAACTTAATTAAAAAAACTTTTTTTTATTTAAAAAAAAACTTTGCCCCACACCCCTGTATCGTGGATGAGTTCACAAACATATAAACTCTGACCCAGACCCTGTGCTATCATGACGTATAGATTATGTTCACTGTACTCTCATGACGTATAGATTATGTTCACTGTACTATCATGACGTATAGATTATGTACACTGTACTCTCATGACGTATAGATTATGGTCACTGTTCTCTCATGACGTATAGATTATGTTCACTGTACTATCATGACGTATAGATTATGTACACTGTACACTAATGATTATACAAAAAAAAGAAAAAGATACACTCAAATGGTGAAATTCAGAACCGAAACCATATTCTTACCGCATAGTGGTGATCTAATTCCTAAAGCAGTTTATAAACTAAGCCCGGATCTGCCAACTTTCACCCACACTAACAATGCGGGCGAACGAACTTCAATCTGACTAAAATTCTGGCATCCTTGTGGTGATCCCGAATAGTTTCACGTGAAACAATTCCTTATTAATCCTTAACTATTCTGCAAGGCTGTTAGCTTCTTTGTGAAATGGCTGTAATTGTAAAAAGAGTTAGGGACTTCTTGTTTATAAACTTTAGTTTGTGCAAAGAAAAAGGTTTCCAAAATAAATATGTTTTTTTTCAGGGTTCCGTACCCGGGGCCCAGGGACGAAGGCAAACCAGGAACAGGAGTGGGTTTTTAGTCAGTAAAAGTCTGACACTATCTGTCGCTCCACCCAAAACCACAAAATGAAAAAAAAAATGGAACCCATAGAGGATTACTTTGTTGTCCGTCAGTCTGTCGGTCTGTCTGCCTGTCAAGACCTTTTGTCTCGGAAATGCGTGAAAGTATCGAGTTAAAATTAAAACGATATACTTGTATCTGCGGTCTCTTAAAGCTGTAATAAAATTAGATTTCTAAGTTAATTGAAAAAAAGATATGCCCGTTTATGTCGAAAAAAAACGTTTATTTCGACACTCTTGTAGGAACCAAAATTCATAGGGTACTCCCTGTTGATCCAGAATCCTGAAATTTGGCATAAAGCAAGGTCTTATAGCACAGACATGGGAATAAATCTGAAAACTGGAAATTTGTTGTTACGTCACAACAAAAAAAAATTACGATTCGGAAAAATCTTCAAGACTCCATTCGGGACTTAACTGTTTACTTATGTAAGTTTGAACGGAACCCTTAGGGTGCTATCCAACTCGCGACTGACAAAACTCCCTTTGGAGACCACTTTGGTCGCCACTCTAGCCACTTAAGTTTGGCGATTCTTCGATCTATGTCGGTAACCTTGGTTCTCCTGCGGATATCTTCATTCCTGATGCGATCATGCAAGGTAACTCCGAGCAGCATAGCCCTTTCCATTGCCCTTTGGGTGACCGTATGTCACAAACCACACACTTTCGCCACATCTCGGAGATTTCTTCTGCCTGAATCCGAAACAGTAGGTACCTCCCAAAACAACCTACGTCACGTAGAAAGTATTGACGCCGTAGTTATTTATTTATTTATTTGCTGACATATAAAACACTGGATATTAAGTCTGTGTTACCATCGCGATTATGGCGTACCCAGCGCTTTGTTGCTACAGTAGACATTCACACCTGCAGCTCATTTTCTCCCCAACTTCACAAAACTATTATATAAATTACCCCAACTAAACTAATTAACTAAACCAAAACTGTCAACATTAGCACGAAAACCATTAAAATGTAAAAAAAAAAAATGAAGAGGAAGTAACAAAGTTTCACATAATTACCGTGGTGCGCCATTTTAGTGGCCCCAAGACGATGCAAGAATTTCAGTGAAAAAAATAAAATCTTTTACTTGAGGGTGTGAAGCGCATGTGTAGTGATTTGTGACTAGAAAATACGACTAGCGCAGGATTTTTGAAATTCTTGTTTTTTCCTATGCTTAAATTAGGGAGACAAGGACTTAGTAAAAAGGTGAGAAGTTATTTAGGTAAATTAAGTTAATATACTTAAGAGGGTCATTTTCCACTCGCCTATCGTCAACTTTGAGCATGGTTCAAAAGCTTGTTACTTCATCTAACACAATCCAACGCGATGTTTGAAGAAAAGGCAACGCGAAAAAAGAGAGATAACGCCTGAAAACTCTGTCAGCATTCGGTAATTTCGTAATTTACTCGAATATTTTACAAAACTTGTTCCAGGAAACAAGTGTTAAAAAAATTTTTTGAAAAAGTAAAAAAAAATTTTAGTCATTTAGAATCTTGATTAAATTTTCATGGCTTTTTTGTTACACTTTTTTTTTAATTTTTGTGTAAATTATGAAGTGTCAAAGTTCATGCAAAATAGCAGATTTTCAGAGGTCTTTACTGAATTAATTTTACACAAATCTATAAATTGATTTCAATAGAAGTCTAGATAATATTCACAAGATACTGTATTTCCAAAATATCTAATGAAAAATGTGTAATAACTTCATTCACGTAAGTGCGGTTGTATGAAATACAGTGAAAATGTAAGTCAAGTTGCATCCCCTTAAGGGTCTTTAAGTCAAGTGTGAAAAGGTTACCTCCAGACTAGCATGCCCCATGGTCAATTACATCATCGTTTACCTACTAGCTAGTGAGATTTAATTAGACAAACGCGGGCCTGTCAAGATTAAAAAAAAATTAAACAAAAGCTTATAAAGTATATAGATATGGGTCGTAGTAAGTGGTGATCTGTAGTTTTTGTCTACACCTTTGGTTAATGGTACCCGATCTTTTTATAAGCTGGAACCACTTTAAATTCATATAAAGATACAGATGAATTTAAATCATAAATTCTAAATTATATAGATATGTATAGGTCCAGCAGGGTTGAAGCCTACTGGGGTTACGGGTAGTGTAAAGCCTGGGGCCCCGGGATGAAGGCAAAGAAGGAACAGGAGTGGGATTTTAGTCAGTAAAAGTCTGACACTATCTCCCGCTCCGCCCAAGAGTGGGATTTGACATTAGATAATCTTCCCACCTAAAAAAAAAGATTATATAGATATTGTGAAGAATACATAATGTGTACAAATTATGTAGTTTTTTTTTTAAATCACAAGAAACAAATATGCTGAAGAAAACACAATATCGGAACTTAAAATCAATTTGCTATATAACTTTTCAACTGGAAAATTAGAAATTTTGAATCTGTCGTGGACCACATGATGCTACATGACCACTATAAGGTAGTGGTCATGTAGCGTTTTTTTTTAAATTAGATTTTACGATTTAAATCTTGAACGATTTTTTTTGTTTTTGTGTTTATTAAAATACGTATATGACATTAAAATCAAAGAATTACCAAACATAAATAGCAGTGGGCAGAGCACATATGCTCGCAGAACAGATGGTTTGTGGACTGAACGATTCTGAAGAGGTGACCACAAGATGCAGCGAGGGAAGACCTCCCACAAGTTGGATCGACGACCCGGTGAGGGTCGCGGGAATTCGATGGAAGCGAGACGCAGTGGTGACCCTTGGGGGAGGCCTATATCTAGCACTGGACGTCTTTCGGCTGTAATGATGATGATAATATTACAATGACAATACCTACTGCTTGCTAAAAGTCTTGCAACTTTTCGGTTATATTTAAACGTATGTGTAGGTAGAAGTTCCTACAATAATACATGGCTCACTGGTCTACCGCCTACCCTCATTCAATGTATTTCGCATAGGAAAAGCTTCATTACCACATGAATTCAAAAACGCAATCATTGCCCACATTAAAAGGTCTTTCTTCCCATTCCTTAAAACCAAAACGACACAAATCCTTTACAATTTCATACGACTTTCACCCCTTGAGCTTCGAACTTAAAGGTGATAATGGTTCAAAATCAAATCGTCATTTTTTATGTTTCAGTACCAAGGTGGAATAATGACAGTAATAAATCATATGGATCGTTAGGCACGTTCCCCTAGTGTTGGGTTCGATTCCCGGCCGAAATGGTATCATCTGTCAATGGGTTTGGGTGACTTGACATGACTAGCTAATGGAGTAGCCGTGTTTAGTAACAATGGTAACAATTATGTGTAGAGCTTCATTTTATTTTGGCTGTGTATCGGAATATCAGCGAGTGACAATCAAAGTTTTATTTTTGACAACCAACATACTTGCAGTCTTTATACAAAAAATCTCAGGTTTAAAAAGGAAAAAGAAAAGAAAGAAATTTTCCCACCGAAAAAAAAAGGTCTTTACTGGATTAGTTTTACACAAATTCATAAATTGATTTCAATAGAAGCCTAGATAATATCTACAAGATACTGTGACCCCAAAATATCTAACGAAAAATTTGTAACAACGTCATAATTGCGTAAGAGCAGTTGTACAAAAAACAGTGAAAACGTATGTCGAGTTGCATCCCTTTAAGTAAGTTGTATCGTTCAATAGTACGGTTGGCGCAATGATTGAGCGATTGACTGCTACGCTACGTGTCACGGATTTGATTCTCGCATATAAGTGTTACTGGTCTAAGTGTCTTGTATGTGTGAGTTTATTAGTTTGTGAATGCACCCACGATACAGGAGCTATTTTTTTAGTGGAGTTCCAAGGTTTTTAGGGTTCCGTACCTCAAAAAGAAAAAAATGAAACCCTTATAGGATCACTTTGTTGTCCGTACATCTGTCTGTCTGTCAAGACCCTTTATCTCAGGAACGCGTACCTTATCGAGTACTCTTGGGCGGAGCGGGAGATAATGTCAGACTTTTACTGACTAAAAACTCACTCCTAATCCGTCGTTGCCTTTCATACCAGGGCCAAGTCTTCCTTTCAGAAGCAGACCCTTGACCCCAGCAGGCTTCGACCCTGCTGGGCCCCTATGATTGCTGACATCTCCTTGAGGCGCGCTTGAAACAGTACAAATGGCTTCACCTGCGTACATAAAAGCCTATGTGACTTAGAAATAAAGCCGCTTTCTATCGGTGAAAAATTTTTAGCAATCGAACCAGTACTTTCAGAGATCCTTAGAGACAAACAAACTTTACATCTTTATAATATTATTGTAGATAAGTGTAGATTGCTTAAGTACGATTCCACCTGATGGTAAGCAGTGATGCAATCGTTGATAATGAAGCGCACTAATTTAATAGGGCATGTTTATTTATTTATTTAAACTTCATGTACAGTGGTGGTACATAGGCGGACTTAATGCCACAAAGCATTCTCTACCAGTCAACCATTGGGTTACTAGCCCTAAAGACGCTTAAACTTGACTGGCCTGTTGGCCTATTGGTTAGCGGCCCTAACTGCTATACCGGAAGTCGTCGGTTAGATGACCAAGACCACCCAAGACAAATGTTTGTGTGATGAGCATGATCATTTGTTCTTTGTCTGGGTGTAATTGATCTTTAGTATGTAGTACCTATGTGTTTAGAAATATATGATTATGTTTATCAGTTGTCTAGTAATCATAGCACGAGCTCTGCTTAGTTTGGGACTAGATGGCGAAGTTGTGGCAAGTTGTGGAATATTATTATTAACTTAAATTGGGTGGAAAGACCGCAGCTGGCAAATTTTTCTAGTCCTTCGATGGACGCGGTATAAACGACTAGGTGAAACACTTAAGCTAGAACTGTATTAGACCGACGCTCACGTGTAACACGCCTGATTTGTACGTAGACCGACGTCGCGTGGCGTGGATCTAGTGTAGCTCTACAAGTCTAGTTTCCATATAAAATATATGGAGACCGACGCACCCAGATCGGCGTATGTGGCACACTTGTGCGCAGTGTAGTCCAGTCCGTAGAAGTGTTAACAATGTAAGGTTACACACTGGCCGTACGTCGGGAAATACGATGGTAAAAAAATGGTAAGTAAATTTTCCTTCAAGCGTAAAACTCGGAACTACTACTTGAAGTCCTCTCAATCTTAGTTAGGTCTTCGTCATAATTGTTATATTTTAAGTTCTCTTAATTACAATGATTTCTTATTTATCATAGTATTTATTAGTTTATTATATTAGCATATATACGTATTTTATTATTATAAGCCACTTAATTTAACGATACTAGATTCTATTTCAAAAATATCTGTTATTTATTTATTGTGCACACCTACCACAGTATTGTCTTTTTAACCCAACGGTTGACTGTTAGAGAATGCCTTGTGGCATTAAGTCCGCCTATGTACCACCACTGTACATGAAGTATAAATAAATAAATAAAAAATTGAACAATCTGATTGGTAACGTTACTATTAAAATTAACTTTACCGGAAGCTGTAAGGAAACTCCTGGAGCAACGAACTCGCTTTCACTCACTTCCTGAAACACTCTGCAATCTATCACAATAAAAAAAATCCATTCAACCACAACAAAAATAATAGCAAAAATATAAAAAAACAGATGCTCAACATTTAGCTCACACATAACACCTATTCTGAAACAGGAAGCCGATCGACTTCCCCCCGAGTTGCGGAGAAAGAAACAAGACTAACAAACACACATAATTGATGGGGGAACGACGTCCCATTTCATCAGTTGTCCTCAAACGATGACATTTGAGATGAGTTTTAAAATAGTTTCGTTTTTACTAGACGATTTGTCGTGAGTCGTGATACGATCAGTCGTGTCGTGTTGCTTTAGCATAACATAAGCATAATCAGCTTTTTAATGTTCCCAGTGTCGAGCCTCAGGCCTCCTCTCTCTAGGAGAGGGAAATGAGGGGGGGGGCGTGTTGCTATATCATGTACTTATTTCAATAGTTCTAAAGGCAAATATAAACGGAGTGCGTATAAAAGAACAATGGAATGGGCTATGCTCGGAGTTTCCTCGCAAAGTTGTACCAGTAAAAAAGATATCCATAGAAGGATCAATGTTACCGACATAGCCCGACTTAAGTGGCAGTGGGCATGGTATATTGCTCGCAGAATAGGTGGTCGATGGGGCTAAAAGTTTCTGGAGTGGCGACTACAGCGCTGGAGGGCCTTCCACGAGGTGGACCGTTGGCCTGGTGAGGGTTGCGTAAATCCAATAGATGTAAGACGCACTGGACCGGCCTTTATGGTGACAATTGGGGCAGGCCTATATCCGATTAAATTAAACGTGCGTAAAAATGAAATCACTAATACAAAGCATCATTTTCAACACTTTGTTAAAAACCTTTTTTTTTGAGTTGGAAAGTTTAAAAAACTCCTCCGGCTCTAATTAGATGATGGTGTGTGTTTGTGTGTTAGAAAGAACATCAGACTTTTAGTGTCTAATGTGTTCTTTCAGTGGCCTTTAGAAAAAATACTAAAAATTAATTGTATAAATTAATATTTTAGCTTTTCATTCTACAAATCGTGTTGAAGTCCAGTACACCAAAACAATAACCACTTATACACAAATTTAAATCTATGGGTACAAAGTTACGTTGTAATCTTGTCGCTTTCTTTAATCATAATATAAATTTATGATAGACAAGATAATCTTATGGTCTTAAATATGATTATTTGGTCTAGACATAGATTTACCAAGTAATCGAGTAAAAAATTCACGTAAGCAAGATAAATGGAATTAGATATTACGCAAATACGCAAAATCATCTTTGGTAACAATAAAGTTTATTATATTCTTTATTTAACTTTAGTATTCATCTATACATATAATAAAACAGTAAAATTCTTTTGTGATGGTATTAGTTGGCGCAAAAACTACTGAACCGATCCTGTTCAAATTTTGCATACACAATCCTTATAGGTCAGGGCAACTGATAGGCTATAAACTATCACGCTATTTGCTATGTGGGGTGAGCAATAATCCAAAATGTAGGTATTGAACGACATTTGCCGCGAGTTCAATTCCCAGCTACAGTTAAAAATTTTGACATTATTTTGTCTTATTTTTTTGTATTAAAATAACTTTTACCATTTTTTCAAAATAAAATTGACATTTCTATTCGATATCTTCTAAATATTTTGTAAAAACTAATCAAAACACATAATAAAATCAAAGCGACGAGTAAAATCACGTACTATAATGTTACATTATTCCATTTAGCTGCAAATTTAACTTCTAAAACGAAAATCATCACGCTATCATCGTTAGGGAGCCAACCAGTCAATTATGACGTTTATATAAGATCGTCTATTTTATAGCTTATTCATCGAAGACCGCAGCACAGTGGTTTCGTATCTAGACTTTCATGTAATGTGTAGGTGGTTCAAATCCCATACGGCTCTCTTAGGAGAAATTTTTGTTCTATTTTGTCATCGTGAATAAGATTTTTTATATATTTTTGCATGCTTACAATTTTTTTTTTTATAAATCTACGTATATAATATATCTGTAGAAATTTTTAGTGAAGTGCGTATTATTAATTTTAGAAATCGATGTAGATAACTTTTATACATTTAAATTGTTGGAATTGGAACTTGATAATTGTCTTACTTAGGCTTTGTTTCATCGCAATGAAACAAAGCATATGAAAGACAAACGGTATGAAATCAAAGTTTTCGAGAAGTAAAATATGACACCATAAGCAATTCAGATACTCGCAACGCCATCTAAAGACTCAAAGTAGAAATAATGATGACAATGACGGTTGAACTTCATATTAAATTTGATAGATGGCATTGCGTATTTTACGTAATTTTCTGAGTGGCGGAAGAATGGCCATCGCCCACGTTTACAGTTATGGTTAAACTGGTGTAAGACGAAGGCATTTTTAACAATCCTACTGCTTATTTTTATTATTTTTTTCCCATTATTGTAGCAAGCTAATTGACCGTGATTATTCAAGGGATACCATCCAAAGACGATAAAAGTAAATACCTATATGTATTTAATTATTCACTTTAAAATAACACGGCCACATTTTCGGAAGGGGTTACAGGGTACCTTGCGTTGGATGGTCCCCAGGTGGACCGATGACCTGGTGAGGGTCGCGGGAATCCGATGGATGAGAGGCTCACAGGAGCGGTCATTATAGCGACACTTGGGGAGGTTTATGTCCAGCAGTGGACGTCTTTCGGCTGAAATAATAATGATGATGATGGCACCTTTTTTCTTTTTTTAAGGGTAGAAATCATCCAATGACTTCTCCCGCTCTGGTTGGAGCGCGAGGACGTGTCAATCTTTTACTAACTTTTTTTTTTTCCGGTGGGAAAATCATCTTATGACATCCCCCGCTCTTGGGCGGGGCGGGAGATAGTGTCAGAATCTTTTACTGACTAAAACTACACCTGTGTCTATCACTACGCGCTGTTGAGGATTGGGCTCGATCCGGTCAACTACAGGACGGCTAGCTACCTATTGCTCGACGTCCGGAAGCCCGCGTCTACCGTGATTGGTAGTCGGGGTCGGAATCTCGGCTCGGCGTGAGGCCGTTCGTTCCCTAACGAGTGCGGCCTCCGCCTTCGCTAGCATTAAGGCTTTGCAGAAGGAGGCGAACGCCTGCCATTACTCCTCGCTCTGGATCAGAGCCCGGCGCGAGAGGTCACTGACGCCGATTACCTCCACGAGGACACGGCGGTGCTCCGCCCTTGCAGGGCACATCTCCACTGTGTCCTCCGGCATGATGGCACCTTGCGGATTAATAATGGTGTGTTTTATTATTTACAGTCACTGCTTCATATAAAACGGAATCGAATGTGTTTTTCTGATCACAGTTCGACAACGTATAATGTATCTCAGATTCCTTGCTGCCTTACGTCGATATCTGGACGTTACCTCTTTGCAATGAGTGGTGACCAACACTGGAACAACCCTCTAAGGGAGGCCAGTCTCAGGGATAACACTTATCGGCTGCTACATTTGTTAACCGTAATTTCATTGTTTTATGGATAAGCTCAGGACTGTTGTGGGTGTTTCGAACGGTTTCTGTTCTGGGTTCGGTTGAAAGTACCCTGATATTACCATTTTGTGAATCGCCTGGAGGACTCGGTGTAGCATGCGGTGGAGGTCTATCCATCTTGAGTGAACTGCCGTGTCCTCATAGAGGCAATCGGTGTCAGTAATTTCTCGGTTTGGCCATCAATATGCGAGTTCGATTGAACGGGGATACACGCGCACAAGTTTTCGCCGTAGTTCATTCATAAGTTGGAGACTCTTAGGTAGTTCCCACTATGGAAAAATCATTTGTCTTATATACGGGGATATCAATTAAATACACACCAAAATATCCTAGGTAAATGAACCAGTAATTCTAACGCTTAAAATGATCAAACTGCAATAATCAATGCAAGCATGCTCTCGCAAATTCTTCATAAGTACTGTTGTGGAAGAAGATAGTTGATGATTTATTTATTTATTTATTTAATCCTTTATGCACAAATGTACAGCGGCGGACTTAATGCCTGCCGGATGATGATGGTAGTTTTGGGATTCACTTAAGGCTTTTCACTATCAGTGCACGTTATCCAGCTGAAGGTCGGTGTCCCGATTATGCTCCTTCGTTTACCTCTATCAAAGCTGTCTAACTGCTTAAACTCTTCAGTGAAAAGTTATTGAGGCGAAAATTGTTATGGGAGATAACTCTTTCGATCAATCTTGCAGCCCTAGCAGACATCGGCCCTAGAGGGCCCTATCCATTTGCTGAAATCTCTTTGAGTCGCGCGTAGAATACTACGCGCCGTCGATTCAGGACTGCTTTAACCAGACGGCCGGACAGCACCACCGCAATCCCGTGTTTGCAATGGCTGGGAATTGCCTTGCGGCTTCCAACACCCGGAGCGTCCCTTGCAGCGACCGCTGAGGAGTCAGGATGTCCTATCCCTCATAGTTTCAGCCACCTTCTTTGATCGTAGTGCGTCACTGAAGGAGGCTACTGGTTGTCATTTTCTCCACCAATCGCCTCCATAAGAACAAGGCGGCGCCGGCTCTCCGACCAAGCGGGACTGACTTCCACCGTATGCTCCATCGTATTCTCCGGGTGATTCGCACAATGGTGAGACCCGAGTGTTTCTTCCCGCTGAATTCGACACAGATACCTTCCGAAACACCCACAACCGGTGAGTCCTGCACAAAAAGAGGATGCCGTGACGCCTCTGTAGACACTTCTCAAAGACAGGCATTACCGCTGCGATTTGATTGTGGCGTGCTCACTGTGGCGAGGGGTTAAAATCATACAATGTTGTTTTACCAGAACATAAACCAGAAACATACATAAACTAATGACTTTTCCCTTGGGGTAGGCAGTAATGCCAACTGCTACGACCCTGATACTCTTTCTATTCATTGACGTTCATACATCTGGATCTGGACGAGTACATAACATGTTTCCTGAAGGTAATTTGTGTTTTTAACCGACTTCTAAAAAAGGAGGAGGTTCTCAATTCGGATATTTTTACCTTTAACCGTTTTATGTTAAAGTACAATAAATTATTGCGATGCTTTCGGAATGAATTGCAAGCACAGAGTGATTGTACAGTTTTACGAACTTAACGCAGACGAAGTCGCGGGCAACAGCTAGTATAAAATATAGTTGTTGAAAGTATAGAAGTTGAAAACTGTAAATCTGTAGTTACGTCACTGTTTTCATAGGCAAGTTTCTACGGAACCCTCAGTGCGCGAGTCCTGCTTACACTTGCTCAGTTTTTTTTACACCGAATGTGGTCTTCATATTTTGCAAACTCAACTCTTTCCAGTGCTAGATCTATAAGGGGAAAAACGAAGTTTGTAGAAACATTAAAAAAAATAAAAATAACATCGTATCCTGTAAAAGTCTTCTTCAGCAAAACGTATACGCTCGACCACACGCCCGTTTTGAAAGCTTTTCAGTTCAGTTTGTTATTATAACCATAGTTTTACTAATGTCTGTTTATTTGTCATACAAAACAGTTACATCTCATCAAGTTTCAGTTATTTTTGTTAAATCAACCATTTTAAGATTATGCTTAGACGGTGAAAGAATTATATTTTTGAGTTTGATGATTGATATGAGCTTTTTATTCATAAAATTAGGTTTCACTAAGTGTACCTGCACGACAAATAAAAAACCTGTATGGCGTACAGCAGATAGTTGTTCCGGGTGTCTTGTGTTCACGAGTCTACATGTTGTGGTTCGCATCCACAATAAAAGAGTAGACAGTACTTAAAAAATGTATAAACGGAGCTCATACAGAACACACTAGGTAGAAAGTGAGTAAGTAATAAAAAACTTTTTACAAAAAAAGAATAACCGACTTCACTAAAAAAAACACTAAAGGATCAAAATAACTTTAATTTCGGAAGTCGGTGTTAAATAAGATACAAATAATACCTAGTAACAAAAAAGTAAAAAGTTTTTTACTTCACACTTTTTAGTTGCGATACACTTATAAACAGATGCCTATTTCTCATGATAATTCCAATTAACCCCAACACTGCTAGGTAACATTGTGTTATTATGAAGTTCCCGTGTCTACCTTCCACCTTCCGGTCCCATCATCAGATCAGTTTGATAGTACCTTATAGCCAAAGTGCATCTCATGACAATTCTAATAAGCCCAAACACGGCTAGGTTACATTGATTAATTACGGAGTTCCAGTGCCTACCTTCCGGCTCCATCATCATCAGATCATTTCGATGATACCATTTTCAACGTAACTATTCAGAACCATTCATTTATTTGTATTGTCATAGTCACATAACTATCTTCATTGTGATATCTATGCGAGTAAGAAGTTCCGTTGACTATTTCTGGCCTTCTTCATCAGTTCCATTTCATCAAATATTACTTTTTGACTGTAAATACTTAAGTTCTCGATGAAAATACCAAAATCATTATATGGTTGCCTATAATATTTGAGAGTTCCCTCGATTTCGCCAAGATTCCATCATCAGATCCCAACTTGGTGAATATGGGACCATTTGGAAAGTATATCCTATCCAACAAACAAAGAATTTTTCAAATCGGTTGGCAAGCAACGAAGTTATGCCCGAACAAACATAAAAAAAAATATACAAACACCCGAATTGAGAACTTCCTCCTTTTTTAGAAGTCGGTTAAAAATAAGTAGGGTTAGTCAAGAACAGGATTCCGATTTCCCTCAAAACAGATTATAGTCGATGTCATTTTTTTATTGTTAAATGTCCATCTAATTGATCTACGAGTATTATTATATATTAGCTTTGAAATTCGCATGTAAGTGAATTTATGAAATTCTTATGAGAATAAACGACCTCAAACCTCAGATACACAAATCTATCTACACTAGTAACATTTATGGAATAAATTAGTTACCCACAATTCATCATAATCATCATTTTAGCCGAAAGACGACCACTTTTAGACAAAGGCCTTCCTCAAGTGTCGCCACAATGAACGGTCCTATACCCAGAATTAATAGGTAACTGTTTAAAATGTGAAAATGATTGCTTTATTTTTTTAGGCATTAAGAAAAACAAACAAATTATTTAAGGTAGCACGCCGTCCGACCGTCCGGTAACTGTCCTGACCAAGCCCAAGTCGTTGACGGCACGTATTGTTCCACGCGCGCCTCAGTGAGATGTCAGCAAATCGTAGAGGCCCAGCAGGGTCGAAGCCTACTAGGGCCACGGGTAGTGTGAAAGTGAAACCCGGGGCCCTGAGACGAAGGCAAAGAAAAACAGGAGTGGGTTCTTAGTTAGTAAAAGTCTGACAATACCTCTCGCTCTACCCAAGAGCGGGATTTGTCATTAGATGATTTTCCCACCTAAAAAAAGCTAGCAAATCCCTAATGCAATAATTTTTAAGGTTTTAATAAATTGTCAAAAACTTATTTACCCTTTATCTTATATGCCTAAGAGTATCTATAAAATTAAACTCCAAGATAAACTTTCATAATATATGCAGACTATAATTAAAGAAGACTGTCTGAAGAAGCACGTTTTGTGATATAATCGTGAAGATTATAGTCAGCGAGTGTCAAGAACTTCGCTATATCTATCTTGCTAAGCATGGATGAAGTTATGAAATATATCATAAGAAGAATAGTAATATTCCACAACTATCACACAACGCCGTCTAGTCTCAAGCTAAGCAGAGCTTGTGTTATGAGTACTAGACAACTGATAAACATACTTATATATTTCTAAATACATACATATTATAGATAAATTACACCCAGAAACAGAACAAATGATCGTGCTCATCACACAATCATTTGTCCTGGGTGGGAACCGAACCCACGACCTCCGGCATAGCAGTCAGAGCCACTAACCACTAGACCAACAGGCTAGTCGAAGAGTAAGAATAAGCACAAACATTTTTACTTTCAAATAAGAACCAGTTTCTAGTGAATCAATGATAAGGTTGAGAATTGAATGATTGTTGAGAAGAAGGAATGGACTTGTTGCATGGATTCCAAGTAATTTAAGGAACAAAGATTATTTTGTTTGTTTAAATATCGCAGCATAGTGCTGAGATTCTCAGACTATCCACTGATTGATCCCTTTATGGACTCGCACAGGTTTTTTTTTTAAATCTTTGTAATTTTTTATTTTATTTTTATTTTATGTTAAGTTTATATAGATTAGTTACTTTTTAGGGTAGGATCCTGTAAGGGTTCCGTTTTTCCTTTTGGACACTTATAGGATCACTTTTTTGTCCGTCCGTCTGTCTGCCTGTCTGTCTGTCTAGACCCTTTATCTCGGGAACCCATAGAGGTATTAAGTTGAAATTAAAACCATATCTCAAATTTCCGGACTCTTGAAGCTGTGAAAAAATCATATTTCTAAGTTGATTCGGAAAAATCTTTGAGACTCCATTCGGAGATTGAACTGTTTACATAGGTAAGTTTGTTGGAACCGGCAGACTCGCACTTTCCCAGTTTTTTTTTAAATTTTATTTTTGTTTTGTTATGTACAAGTAATGTTTTTCTTTCCTTTTTTCAATATATTCTTTTAGGTGGGCAAACATCCAATGACTTCTCCCGTTCTAGGGCGGTGCGTGAGGGCGTATCAGGATTTTTATTAATCTTGGTTCTTTACATCATAAACCCACGAAATACAAAAACACAGTATTAATATCCAAGAGAAATTAATTACAAAATGAAAATGATGTCCTATGTCTTATCTAAGATGTTTTGTTCGCAAATTGTAAGCAAACTTGGTACGTTGACAAATAATTTATGTTACAAAGTTTCTCGTATAATTTGTATTGTAACTTTTGTGTATTGTTTAGACTTTTGAATTACGGAGTAACTACAGTGAATAGGTTTTTCAGAAATGAATTAATTATTGCACTTTGACCTTGGGAAGGAAGGGCACTGTTGTCTTCCACCCCTTCTTCTTTGTCGTTTACCCTTTCATTATTATTATTATTTTCATGGATTTATTTATATCAGGGCCCTAAAGTTCTGGACCTTTGAAAGGCGTACGAGGGGCCAAAGCCAACTCGCAGAGGTCCTTTAGACAATTTTCATGGAATATGATATATACCGACGACTATCCACCCAAGGACAACCCTCAGTTGGTAAGAAACTATTGCAACATATGGAAAATAAAGGTATGGCTTTGGTTTTGGGAGGCTTAAGTGGACTGGTTACCAAGAACTATGTTAAGACTATGAATCCCTGCCTTAACAATTTTATTAATATACATCTTTAAAAAAGGCAGGGGGTGACTTGCACACTCAATAAATGGGCCCCCAAAAACGGTCGCTAGCACAAAGTGACGTAGCAACAAAAGGGCAACATATTCTGAGGTGCTTGAGGAGTGGAGAGGTATACCACGGCTATCAGGACAAGATCCCTACCAGCACCTTACTGGATTATACATCCTTCTCCCGAGCACGTTTGCTCTTGTGAATCTCCACTCAAGCCAGCAATAAATACAAGAGAGAGATGGCAGCTCTATTCCTCGTCAGTGTTCACTACAGCTAGTCAATAAAGGCAAGCGAGAGATGGGGAACAAGATTTGTCCCGGGATTTTGGGTCCATGGGTTCACTAATGTCCATCAGTTTGTGATCAAACTGCGTTGCGGATTGTAATTCTCTTAGTCTGTTCCCTCACACTAGGCATGTTATAGCAAATTAAACTCTACCGGTACAAACCTAGGGTTTATTAGAGCGCGCAAGCTCCACCACGACGTCAACGTAGAGATACGGCGATGAGGTTATATTATTATTTTTATTATATTATAGCTAGCACATATTGTCCCACTGCTAGGCAAAGGCTTTCCTTCATTCTTTCCAACGATCACGGTTCTTCACTTTCTCATTCACCCTTTCATATTTGTTAAATATAATAGCTTCTGTATTTCGTGGAGGTATTAGCAGACCAATCCGCACTGGGGCTACGTGGTGCCCATTCACTGAAAAGGAGGCCTGAGTCCCAGCAGTAGGAATATTATAGGCTGATTTGATTATAATGATTGGCAAACATATGCCCGTAGCCTACATTTCATCAGTTAGGTATAAATTCCATAGCCAGCAGCGATCTTGTGCACCGGGCCCTGGTTATAGGTTACGGTCAGGTAATGGTAGGTTGTCGCCTCCTTCTGCAAAACAGTAATGCTAGCGAAGGAAATGGAAACGTTTCTCCTGTCCTACCGCTTGACCTTAGAGCTAGAGGAAGTCATTGAATGATTTCCCACCTCAAAAACATAAGATATTACAAAATCAGCTACGTTCGAATTTCTGGCAAGCTAAGTATCAAGTTTATTAACTAAAGAAATAAGGTTCTCCTATACCTACAACCTTTAACACTCCCTAAATCTTTTTATAGGGCTAGTTATAATGAAAACCTTTTTTCATCTACTTGGGTTACTATTTATGTTAAGTTTCAAGTATCGGGCCTATAGCCCGAGGAACAAAATGTTGCATACAAACGAATTTCACCCTTACAAGTTACATTTTCAAAAATCCCTTCTTAGTGCTCGCCAACATCATAAAGGGAAGCCTTGTGCAGAATGTCGTGTTACTAGATTTAGTAGTTATGGCTCTGCGTCGATATGTTAGTCAGTCAGTTTCTCCTTTTATATATATCCCCTCGAAGGCCGATCGTACATACGTCAGTACAACTTGAATGACCTTGAAAAACCACTTAATTGTCGTTTTGTACACACGTTTGAATGATTTTTTTTAACCGAAAATTTAGGTTTCTATATCTTTGTTTTTCCTAGAAAAAGCCAGAAAAAGTTTTTTTTTTAAATTTTTTTTTTATTTTTTTTTGGTGATTTGCCTACAAACGCGCAATTACGTAAAAATAATACCCCGGGGCGCCCAAGGAGATATTGATGATGTGCGCTTGGATTCCATGATCCAAGCCTTTCGTCTCAAAACATTAATTAATTCCATGAATTGTTACTTAGTCTTCGTCCTCTCTCCTAACTTTGCTGTGCCCGAAAGGGTCCATATTGATCTGAACAATGTTTATACCACCTATATGTACTATGGAATGCAATAAAGTATTGAGTATTGAGTAAACTGTAATTAACGAAATATTCAGTTTGTACCACGTGGGTTCTCATTCATCCACATTTTATTTAAGTCACATAAATCCTAGCCATATATCTAATAATACCACGTAACATCAAATTCGATGTATCGATTATCATGATTGAATATGGCACTACCAATAGGAACAGCCACTTAGGCATTCATAGTGGATCGTCTAGACTCAATTATAGTAACCATACCGACTAAAATGCTTGGCACGAAATTCTCGGATACGCTGTTCGAGATTAAGATATCTTATACGATATTATATCTGGATATATTTGGCTGTTATGTAGGTATTTCATTTTGCGTTCATCGTTATATATAGATAACATAGTTCTCTAGTTCCGATTCGTGTCATTAGTTCTTTGATGTAAATAATAGTAATAAAATCACATTTCATTAAATGTGATCAAAGGCCTCTGCGAGTTGGTTTCGGCTTCTCGTACGCCTTCCAAAGGTTCGGGACCTCAGGGTTCTGAGATGTACTAATACATTTATTATCATGATAATAATAATATCTAAGGTATAATGAGCCATAAAATGTTTCCACTGCAGGGACTCAGGTCTCTTCTTAAGGCAAGGACCGTAATCGTATAAAATTTTTCGTTCTTGAACATATCTGATTTCCTCACGATGTTTTCCTTGACTGTTTTGAGAGTGGTGGTGATGAAAAACAAAGTAAAACGCCAGCCTAGGTTTGAACTCAACACACATACATTTTGTAAGTCGGCGCCGCTGTAAAAATGCAAACACAATCGATAATCTGGTTGATGGTGATTATGAACTTCACGTCTTGCTGCACATCTTCCAAGCAATCTTCATTAAATTTAAACGTTTATTGCATGACACTTTACAAGGAGTTCATGACTAAACATTAATAAGTAGCTATAGATAACAGTCACACGGGATGATATTCAAGGTTAAGAAACACTTGCCGAGGCCAGTCTTTGGATGGGTGACCATCCTTTACATACCCTCTTTTATTTAGGTGGGAAATCATCTAATGGCTTCTTTCGCGCTACAACGGAGTGGGAGGGCGTCTCAGACTCAGTGTCACTGCGTTCCAGGACCACGGGTTTCAGGGACTTCAGGGGGCCCCTACAGTTTTGCTGACATCTCTTTGAAGTGCACGTGGAACAAGACGCACCGTCGACGACTTGGGCTCGGCCTACGGTAGCTAGAAGTCGCAAGCCGCTGCAAAGCTTCTGCAGAATATGCGTCTATGAAGCTACGCGTCCGTGGACAGTAGGCCCAAGGCAAAGCGGGGGAAGCCATCGGATGAATTCCCACCTCAAAAAAGAAACTGATTTCTTCAGTTGCCCTTTGCATTCCCGAACTGTAGGAATTGTAGATTGACGTAAAGTGATCTATTTCCACATTTCTTGATCGATTGGTGACTACTATCCTAATATTTTTTTAAAACATGTGTTAAACAGCAGTGAAACAGCAGTGAAAAGAGCTATTCTCAAAATTTCCTTGTGTGATTGCATCATATTGAAGATATCCGCAAGAGAATCAAGGTTATATATACTAGGGATAATCTGAAGAGTCGCCAAATTTAAGTAGCAGTGGGCATGGCACATTGCGCGCAGAACAGATGGTCGATGGGGCCGAAAGGTTCTGAAATGGGAACTATGCACCGGAAGACGCAACGATGGAAGGCCACCCACAAGGTGGACGACCCTCGCCAGGAGACGCACAGAACCTTTCGTTGTGGCGACATTTGGGGAAGCCTATATGCAAAAGGGGGCATCTTTTGACTGGACTGATGTTGATAGATAAAATAATATGTGATAAAATCACCATCGAACCCGAATAATAAATAAACTTTGGTCATAGAATTAAAACACCATAACATATTTTTCATATTAAATGTTCCAGATGTCATTAACAACTAAGAACTCATTATTTCATAATTAAAGATGTGTCGCCATCGTCATAACGGGATATGGGCATTCCCACTTTAGAACATCGTATATCATAATATATGAATATCAAAATAAAACTATGGGAACAAAATCCGGTTACAATGCCCTTTGATGGTCAGCATAAAATACTAATTATAACAAATAACCCACCTTTTATATTACAATATAAATAGATTATGTCGGCCTCTATAAAATAAGTTGAGGTTCCGTATATGTATATTTTTTTTCTGTCTTCTGATAGATTTACTTGTAATAAGCAAAGACTTGTTTCAAGATTGAATAAAAATTCTTCGCGGAATTTCCCCTAAGATTTGCATACAGAATTTTGTTTTCAGTTTTTTCATAATTTGCAAGAGAATATTTTCTTCTACGTGATGTTATTGAATAAAACAAGCTACTTTTTTCTAGAATGAAAATGTACCTCAGGAAGGACGCTTCCTTTCTTAGGTATATTTTCATTTAACTGCTCTTACGTAATTTTATTACGTACTCTCTAGATATTTTGAAAACACGGAGCATATGGTAGAGGTGTGCCCCGCCTGGGCAGAGCACCGCCGTGTCCTCGTCGGGGCGATCAGTGGCAGCGATCTCTCGCGCCGGGACTTGGTACAGGACATTGTCCGGAGCAAGGAGGAGTGGCAGGCGATCGCCTCCTTCTGCGAAGCAGTAATAAGAGAGGAGGCGGCCGATCGCGTGAGGCAAAGGTCCTCATGCCCCGATCGCCGCCGGGATTCCGATCCTGATTTCCGGCCACCGTAAGCGCGGGCTTGTAGACGGCGAGCAATGGGTGGCTAGCCGTCCGGTCATCCGGTAACCGTCCGGTCCGGGCCCAAGTCGTCGACGGCGCGTGCTGTTCTACGCGCGCCTCAAGGAGATGTCAGCAATCGTAGGGGCCCAGCAGGGTCGAAGCCTACTGGGGCCATGGCACCCTCGCATGGAGATCCCCGGGGTCCTGGATGGCAAAGAAGGAACAGGAGTGGGTTTTTGGTTAGTAAAAGTCTGACACTATCCCCTACTCCGCCCAAGAGCGGGGGATGTCATTAGATGATTTTCCCACACGACAAAAAAAAAATATCTTGTGGATATTATCTGGGTTTCTATTAAAATCAAATCATAATTTAATGTAAGACTTATCCATTAAAGACATAAATACTTAAAAATATAAAGAAATATACCTTTATCTAGATTCTAGATTTTTTCCAAAACCTCATGATTTTCAAAAAAAAAACACGTATTTCCTGGAACAAGTTGAGTGGAATATTCGAGTAAATGACTGAATAACCGAATGCTGACAAAACGTTCAGGAGTTATCTCTCTTTTTCCGCAATGCATCTCCTCGTAAGTGTTGACTTGCGGACGACAAGCAATGGGTAGCTCGCCGTCCAGCCGTCCGGTAAGGTCTGAGCCCAAATCGTCGATGGCCCGTAGTGGGGGCCCAGCACGGTCGATACCTGCTAGTGCCACTTATTTCTTATTTTTTTAGATGGGAAATCATCTAATGACATCTCCCGCCTTTTCGAGTCAGACTTTTACTGACTAAAACCCACTCCTGTTTCTTCTTTTCCTTCGTTCCAGGGTCCCGGGGTTCTCTTTCGCATCACCCATGGCCCCAGTAGGCATCGACCCTGCCGGTTTTGCTGACCTCTCCTTGAGGTTCGCGTGGAACACTACGCGCCATCGACAACTTGGGCTCGGTCCAAGTTACCGGACGGTCGCTACCCATTGCTCGCCGTCCGCAAGCCAGCGCCTACGGTGACTCTGAGAA
Organism: Mythimna vitellina; assembly: GCA_949316375.1. Lineage (NCBI taxonomy): Eukaryota > Metazoa > Arthropoda > Insecta > Lepidoptera > Noctuidae > Mythimna > Mythimna vitellina. Next base: position 4,159,613 of record OX438703.1, on the reverse strand, counting down.
CCTACGCCTACGGTGGTGAAAGAGTAATCGTGGCTTTGAAATGCAAAGGGCAACTAAAGGACACAGGTGTATATTAGTCAGTTGATTATTTCCCAAAAAAAAAAAGCTGGACGTAAAACCCATAAAGTTACTTAAATATATAATATTTTATTATGTTTTCTGGAATCACGGGAATGCTGTATGTTTTTCATTATTCCACTACAGAACCCTAAACATCATGAAATCTATTCCAGCATAAAATTTTAAAGCCCTAATAAACGAGTGTGTCAGTTATTTATTATTATTATAATACGTTTAGACATTAACTGTGTTAATAAGCTATTTTTAACTAACAAGAAAACCATTTAAATCAGACCTCACGACATTTCCAGTTAACATTGAACAAAGAATCTGGATACACTGGACGACCAATAAAACCGATGTCTAGAGAACGTAATATTATGTTTGCAGTGACAGCTCAAAATATAATGGATTTTCACCAAATTAGTTCCAAGTAATGTTTAGTTTCGAATCATTAACGACTTTGAAATGATTGATGAATGTGAAGAAGGGTTGTCTGGGATGTTTCGATTCTTATTTTAGAATTTAGTTTTGCTTCAGTTAAGTTTACTTGCAATTCTGTGAAATATTTCTTACAACTGCGTTTATATATGTGTATATTATGTCTATTAATAGTCTCCTTGAATGGACCAAAGCTTTTGCTAGTGCTCATAAATTCAATTTTAGGGTTCCGTACCTCAAAAGGAAAAAACGGAACCCTTATAGGATCAGTTTGTGGTCCGTCCGTCTGTCTGTCTATCTGTCAAGACCCTTTATCTCAAGATCGCGTGGAGGTATCTAGTTGAAATTAAAACCATATACTCAAGTCTGCGGTCCCTTGATGCTGTGAAAAAATCAAACTTCTGCGTTAACGAAAAAAAAAAACACGGCCGAGTATGGCGCAAAAAACGTGTATTTTGACTCACCCAGGTATCAAAATTCACAGGATACTTCCCGTTGACCTAGAATCCTAAAATTTGGCACAAAGCAAGATCTCATAGCACAAGTACAGAAAAAAAACTGAAAACGGTAAACCTGTAGTTACGTCAAAAAAAAAAATTGCCATTCGTAAAAATCTTCGTAACTCAATTCGGGAATTGAGCTGTTTTCATAGGTAAGTTTGTATGGAACCCTCAGTGCGCGAGTCTGACTCGTTTTTTACTTCTGAGCTTCGTAAAAGCAAATTAAAAAAAAATCCTCTTTCCCTCCCACTTTGCTTCTGATTTCAAAAAGTCTGACTTTGTCTTTTTTTGTACATGTATCTTTATAATAGGTACCCGTTTAGTTTCGTTAAAATCTTGCTGAGACGATTTGTATATCTGTACAATAATAATAATCATCATCATTATCGCTTCAGCCGAAAGACGTCCTATTGACATTTTTTTTTTCCGGTGGGAAAATCATCTTATGACATCCCCCGCTCTTGGGCGGGGCGGGAGATAGTGTCAGACTTTTACTGACTAAAAACCCACTCCTGTTCCTTCGTTGCCTTTCGTACCGGGGCCGACTCTTCCTTTCAGAATCAGACCCTTGGCCCCGGTAGACTTCGACCCTGCTGGGCCTCTACGTTTGCTGACATCTCCTTGAGGCGCGCGTGGAATAGTACGCGCCGTCGACAACTTGGGCTCGGTCTGGACGGTTACTGGACGGTCGGACGGCGAGCCACCCATTGCTCGCCGTCCGCAAGCCCGCGCCTACGGTGGCCGGAAGTCGGGATCGGAGTCCCGGCGACGGTTGGGGCGTGAGGACCGTTGCTTCCTATTGGACATAGGCCTCCCCCAAGCGTCGCGCAAGGGCACGCAGAACAGATGGTCGATGGGGATGAAAGGTGCTGTTCGTAGTATGCGTTCGCATACCGGAAGACGCAGCGTTGGAAGGCCTTCTACAAAGTGGACCGATGACCTGGTCAGGGTCGCGGGAATCCTATGGATGCGAGACGCACAGAATGGGACGTTGTGGCAATAATAATATAAAACTTATTTTCTCATCACAAACATAAATTGTAGAGTTTTTAGCAATAAGCTAAAAAATTTACAATTTGCACACCGTTGTTTAATTAGTGAGAGACTGTGTTGATTTGTATATCTGTATATATTTTTTTCATACGTGTGCTTGCCCTAAGCTTGAAAGAGTGAACAACATAAAATACCTCGGTGTTACCATCGATGAAAACTTGAAGTGGAATCAACACATCTCAGTCACAGCAAAAAAAACACGCAAACTAATCTTCATTATCAAAACCCTGAGACAGGTTGCCAATGAGAAACTTCTGATACAAACGTATAAAGCACTGTGTTACTGCATCTTGGGCTATGGTATCTGTGCATGGGGTGGCGCCGGCAAATCCCACATGTTAGAAATAGAGCGTTCGCAGCGTGCAGTTCTGAAGGTCCTACTGTCACTTAACTTCAGAACTCCTACCAGTTTAGTGTATGAGCAATCACGAGTACTAAGCGTAAGAAAAATATTTATTTACGAGTGTCTACGGAGATATCACCGACTTAAGGTCCCCTACTTGACTATTCAAAATAAAAGATCAGACAGATATCCTGTTCCACGAGTAAGGAGCCAATTTGCCCGAAAGCACTATATCAGCTTAGCGCCTCGCCTCTACACTAAAATTAGCCAGTATAAACCAGTCAAGTATGTAAGTAACTTCCAGATAAAAAAGGAAAATTTTAGCTACGATGACACTGAAACCCTAATCAGTAATCTAACCTAGTGACTGATACGACTATTACACATACACACCAACATACCTACATCTCACCACAGACACACATACACACACACACACAAATACACATACACCCACACATATACAGACACAAATACCCACACTATCGCCATTCCTTAATAATATAAACTTTGCTGTGAGCTTTTAGCAATTATCTTAATTTTGTTATTATTAATTAATTTTTATTTTTCTGTAATTTATTTCTTTTGACGCACAGTCTACACATATCGGATCATTATAATCGGAGATATTTCAACCCCTGTCATACAGGTTGTCCTAGTTCAGGGGTTGAAACCACATTGATGTAATGTATTTTGAAGTTTTGGAAATAAATTATTATTATTATTATACTGAATAGGTATTATAAATGCGAAAATAACTCTGTTACGCTTTCATGGGTAAACTACTAAACGAATTTTGATGAAATCTGGTATGCAATAAGCTTGCACCCCAAGGAAGGACACAGACTACTTTTTGTTTGGCTTCAACTTCGTGTCTACAATAACCGACATTTACGCGAACTAAACCAATATTTATTTAAACTTCATGTACAGCATTCTCTACCAGTCAACCTTTGGGTTAAAAAAAAACACTGTGGTAGGCTTGCACAATAAATAAATAACAGATACTTCAAACAGAAAAAATAAAATAAAAAATAAGTTATTTATAATAATATAATACATTTATATGCTAAAATTATAAACAATATTATAATAAAGTTTTTTTTTTAAATCTTGATAGGTTCGCGCTTGACCGTTAACGGTTCTGTGAGAAGACAGAGTGAAAGGATTAACGTATTTTAGTATTAATGAATATTTTGCTGCAATAATAAAATAAATAACTGGCAATAGTTAGTAATTAACTTTTTTTGAGTTTTTTATATAAATGTTATTACTTTAATATTAATAACCTTTCAGCATAGGTACATAAATGCATGTGACGCAACATCTCCTAAATGGTTTAATTTTACGCAACGTTTGAGAGGAAAACAATAAAAGGGGATCATTACCAAATATTATCATATAAATTGAATATGTACCGTTTACAAAAAAATGTGTGGAGACACCTTCTTTGATAATTTTGTATTCGTTTTGATAGCAAATTATTTTTATCATTTTCAAAATGAAGGGAGTTTTTATGATTAATAATTAGAAAAAAAAAGAAAACATTTATTTGAGACTCTAGATGACCATTCATTTCATTTTCATAAAGGAGGATGCCGGATTTTGTATGGCCACCTTCTCCACCCTCCAACAGACATAGGACAAATGTCAATTTATTCATTCCTATCCACAAAAGACAAAACAACTGATTTGGTTGTTAAAATATATGGGGTATTTATTTAATTTAAAAAAATAGGATTAAGCATTTGCGCTGGTGCCTTAAAATTAATATTTCTCCGTAAACCCATGTATCATATAATGGGTATTATGTGCGCACAACTTAGGTTAGGTAAGACCTCCCACAAGGTAGACCGACGACCTGGTGAGAGTCACGGGAATGCGGTGTATTCGAGACGCACAGGATCGGTCGTCGTGGAGACGCCTGGGCGAAATCTATGTCCAACAGTGGACGTCTTTCGGATAAAATGATGATGATGATGAGGCTAGGTTTGGTTACAATAAAAATATTTTATATAACTTAAACCCCATAAGTTTTAAATATTTCGCTATAATTAAAAAAAAAAAATTCTATTCAATTAGACGCTTCGAATGACACCTGTTTCAAATCTGTTAGTGGGTGGGGACACTTTTGCGCAATGCCCTTTCTTACGTTTTTAAAGTCTTGTACCTGCAGATGGATGTTGATTTTTTAAGCGCAACGCCTTTACTAATCTACCCATGTAACCCTACTTTATTTGATTTAAAACAATAAAGATTCAAAAACAAGAAAAACATTTTTTCAAATTAATTATTACATTTATAAACAGTGTTAACCACTGTTGAGTGAAATTTCTCTCGTAGCCTTCCATATTTTTATGGGCTTATAACATTTAACACAAAAAGAATTACTTTAGGGTCCCGTGTATGAAATATCGGAACGCCTGTGTGATCACTTTGGATTATATTATAACAATATTGGTGACTAGCTGTTGCCCGCGACTTCGTCTGCGTTAAGTTCGTAAAACTGTACAATCACTCTGTGCTTGCAATTCATTCCGAAAGCATCGCAATAATTTATTGTACTTTAACATAAAACGGTTAAAGGTAAAAATATCCGAATTGAGAACCTCCTCCTTTTTTAGAAGTCGGTTAAAAACACAAATTACCTTCAGGAAACATGTTATGTACTCGTCCAGATCCAGATGTATGAACGTCAATGAATAGAAAGAGTATGGGTCGTAGCAGTTGGCATTTCTGCCTACCCCAAGGGAAAAGTCATTAGTTTATGTATGTTTCTGGTTTATGTTCTGGTAAAACAACATTGTATGATTTTAACCCCTCGCCACAGTGAGCACGCCACAATCAAATCGCAGCGGTAATGCCTGTCTTTGAGAAGTGTCTACAGAGGCGTCACGGCATCCTCTTTTTGTGCAGGACTCACCGGTTGTGGGTGTTTCGGAAGGTATCTGTGTCGAATTCAGCGGGAAGAAACACTCGGGTCTCACCATTGTGCGAATCACCCGGAGAATACGATGGAGCATACGGTGGAAGTCAGTCCCGCTTGGTCGGAGAGCCGGCGCCGCCTTGTCCTTATGGGGGCGATTGGTGGAGAAAATGACAACCAGTAGCCTCCTTCAGTGACGCACTACGATCAAAGAAGGTGGCTGAAACTATGAGGGATAGGATATCCTGACTCCTCAGCGGTCGCTGCAAGGGACGCTCCGGGTGTTGGAAGCCGCAAGGCAATTCCCAGCCATTGCAAACACGGGATTGCGGTGGTGCTGTCCGGCCGTCTGGTCAAAGCAGTCCTGAATCGACGGCGCGTAGTATTCTACGCGCGACTCAAAGAGATTTCAGCAAATGGATAGGGTCCTCTAGGGCCGATGTCTGCTAGGGCTGCAAGATTGATCGAAAGAGTTATTTCCCATAACAATTTTCGCCTCAATAACTTTTCACTGAAGAGTTTAAGCAGTTAGACAGCTTTGAAAGAGGTAAACTTAGGAGCATAATCGGGACACCGACCTTCAGCTGGATAACGTGCACTGATAGTGAAAAGCCTTAAGTGAATCCCAAAACTACCATCATCATCCGGCAGGCATTAAGTCCGCCGCTGTACATTTGTGCATAAAGGATTAAATAAATAAATAAATAAATCATCAACTATCTTCTTCCACAACAATACTTATGAAGAATTTGCGAGAGCATGCTTGCATTGATTATTGCAGTTTGATCATTTTAAGCGTTAGAATTACTTGTTCATTTACCTAGGATATTTTGGTGTGTATTTAATTGATATCCCCGTATATAAGACAAATGATTTTTCCATAGTGGGAACTACCTAAGAGTCTCCAACTTATGAATGAACTACGGCGAAAACTTGTGCGCGTGTATCCCCGTTCAATCGAACTCGCATATTGATGGCCAAACCGAGAAATTACTGACACCGATTGCCTCTATGAGGACACGGCATTTCACTCAAGATGGATAGACCTCCACCGCATGCTACACCGAGTCCTCCAGGCGATTCACAAAATGGTAATATCAGGGTACTTTCAACCGAACTCAGAACAGAAACCGTTCGAAACACCCACAACAGTCCTGAGCTTATCCATAAAACAATGAAATTACGGTAAACAAATGTAGCAGCCGATAAGTGTTATCCCTGAGACTGGCCTCCCTTAGAGGGTTGTTCCAGTGTTGGTCACCACTCATTGCAAAGAGGTAACGTCCAGATATCGACGTAAGGCAGCAAGGAATCTGAGATACATTATACGTTGTCGAACTGTGATCAGAAAAACACATTCGATCCCGTTTTATATGAAGCAGTGACTGTAAATAATAAAACACACCATTATTAATCCGCAAGGTGCCATCATGCCGGAGGACACAGTGGAGATGTGCCCTGCAAGGGCGGAGCACCGCCGTGTCCTCGTGGAGGTAATCGGCGTCAGTGACCTCTCGCGCCGGGCTCTGATCCAGAGCGAGGAGTAATGGCAGGCGTTCGCCTCCTTCTGCAAAGCCTTAATGCTAGCGAAGGCGTAGGCCGCACGCGTTAGGGAACGAACGGCCTCACGCCGAGCTGAGATTCCGACCCCGACTACCAATCACGGTAGACGCGGGCTTCCGGACGTCGAGCAATAGGTAGCTAGCCGTCCTGTAGTTGACCGGATCGAGCCCAATCCTCAACAGCGCGTAGTGATAGACACAGGTGTAGTTTTAGTCAGTAAAAGATTCTGACACTATCTCCCGCCCCGCCCAAGAGCGGGGGATGTCATAAGATGATTTTCCCACCGGAAAAAAAAAATTCAGTAAAAGATTGACACGTCCTCCCGCTCCAACCAGAGCGGGAGAAGTCATTGGATGATTTCCACCCTTAAAAAAAGAAAAAAGGTGCCATCATCATCATTATTATTTCAGCCGAAAGACGTCCACTGCTGGACATAAACCTCCCCAAGTGTCGCTATAATGACCGGTCCTGTGAGCCTCTCATCCATCGGATTCCCGCGACCCTCACCAGGTCATCGGTCCACCTGGGGACCATCCAACGCAAGGTACCCTGTAACCCCTTCCGAAAATGTGGCCGTGTTATTTTAAAGTGAATAATTAAATACATATAGGTATTTACTTTTATCGTCTTTGGATGGTATCCCTTGAATAATCACGGTCAATTAGCTTGCTACAATAATGGAAAAAAAAATAAGCAGTAGGATTGTTAAAAATGCCTCCGTCTTACACCAGTTTAACCATAATTGTAAACTTGGGCGATGGCCATTCTTCTGCCACTCAGAAAATTACGTAAAATACGCAATGCCATCTATCAAATTTAATATGAAGTTCAACCGTCATTGTCATCATTATTTCTACTTTGAGTCTTTAGATGGCGTTGCGAGTATCTGAATTGCTTATGGTGTCATCATTTACTTCTCGAAAACTTTGATTTCATACCGTTTGTCTTTCATATGCTTTGTTTCATTGCGATGAAACAAAGCCTAAGTAAGGCAATTATCTACTTCCAATTCCAACAATTTACATGTATAAAAGTTATCTACATCGATTTCGAAAATTAATAATACGCACTTCACTAAAAATTTCTACAGATATATTACTCGTATATACGTAGATTTATAAAAAAAAAATTGTAGGCATGCAAAAATATATAAAAAAATCTTATTCACGATGACAAAATAGAACAAAAATTTCTCCTAAGAGAGCCGTATGGGATTTGAACCACCTTCACATTACATGAAAGTCTAGTTACGAAACCACTGTGCTGCGGTCTTCGATGAATAAGCTATAAAATAGACGTTCTTATATAAACGTCATAATTGACTGGTTGGCTCCCTAACGATGATAGCGTGATGATTTTCGTTTTAGAAGTTAAATTTGCAGCTAAATGGAATAATGTAACATTATAGTACGTGATTTTACTCGTCGCTTTGATTTTATTATGTGTTTTGATTAGTTTTTACAAAATATTTAGAAGATATCGAATAGAAATGTCAATTTTATTTTGAAAAAATGGTAAAAGTTATTTTAATACAAAAAAATAAGACAAAATAATGTCAAAATTTTTAACTGTAGCTGGGAATTGAACTCGCGGCAAATGTCGTTCAATACCTACATTTTGGATTATTGCTCACCCCACATAGCAAATAGCGTGATAGTTTATAGCCTATCAGTTGCCCTGACCTATAAGGATTGTGTATGCAAAATTTGAACAGGATCGGTTCAGTAGTTTTTGCGCCAACTAATACCATCACAAAAGAATTTTACTGTTTTATTATATGTATAGATAGATACTTTTGGAAAAAAAATAGACCATCAATTGTAGGTACCGAACGACTTAAATATTTTTATTTTAAAATAAAGTTTTTAAGTTATTTAAGAAAGTAGACTAAAATTGGATATAATCTCTTTCTTTCCCTATCTAAAAAACCACTTGATTTATATAAAAAAGTACAGAATATGTAATAGTTCTTTTCTTATAGATTCCAACAAAAAACCCATAAGAAGTCTGAGGGTTTTAAAATCACATGTTAAAAAATGATGATGTCATGATTCGAGTGGAACCCTTACACAAATTCAACTCGCACTGACCCACATTTTTTTCCTTTTCGGCTACTCTACGCCTTCTGCTATTATTCAGGATCATAGAGTGTATGTTATGGTTTGTGTGTGCTGTGTGAGACGTGTCATGAGATTTTTGATTTTGACGGTAGACTGATATAACATTGACTTTATTATTTGGCAACAGTAACTAAGTTCTCCAGTCACATTTACACTACAATTGCTATATGATGGTGTGGGTGACAGCTGTCGGATTCATGCAATGTAGTTACCTATTCTTTTCTCTCATCTTAAAAATACCTATTTTCATCCTGCTGTCATCCTTTTCCTGCCTTTGTCTCATGTTACTTGAGGCTGACATATTTTTTCACGCTATCTCTAACCCTTTTCTTTCATGTCACTCCTCACACAATTCATCTATATTTTCTTTGGCCTCCCTCTCCCTGTCCATCCATCCACATTTATACTCATCCGTTTTAAAATGTTTTTTCTCTATGTCTACTCCATGCCTTTCCCTGTTACACCCGTTATGATTTGTGTGTGATACGTGTCATGTGATTTCACTGGCGCGTCACATTGAGGCGACTCGTTTATTATTGTTTACCGTTCTATCTTTGGCAGCTGGCGGGGTATTTTTAATAACAGGAGAAGGGTTGGTATGTATCTTTGCGTCAAGTGGGGTAGGTTCCAGATGGCGGGTAATTACATTTGAGGTAGTATGCTTTGGATGGTTTTTATTATAGCAATTTTTAGACTGATTATATTTTTAGTGTATAACACTCACTAGCTTCTGTGAGTGACTTTGATTGCTTGAAAAAAGAAATTTAGCTCAAGGGAATATACTTCCGGAATTAAAGAAGTCTCTTTTGTATTTCATGCTTGAGTTTGAGTATGTAGAAGTAACAAACGCACATACAAACTTTCGGATTTTATATACGTTTCTGCTTGGAATTCTACCTTTGAATTTTTAACGACTCTTTCCAACAGTAAGGCCCTGCTGATCATTTTGCAATCAAATCAATTAATGATCCCATGGCCTAGCACGCGATGATGGCAAGAGCCCGGACGGCATGTCGTTATTCCCATGGAAGATGGGTAGACCTATAGTATGGGTTGCTACTTGTGTCGACATTGTTGCGTTTTCTCATCTTCCTAGCTCGTCGTGTTATGCTGGTGCTGCCGCTGCGGATGCGGAGATCCTCAAGCGGTGGAAATATAATAACCTTGTTGGAAGTTATAGTTTAAAACCGGTTTTAGTTATAGTTTTGAAACTCTCGGTTCGTGGGGTCCGAGTGCTCACAAGTTGTATAAAGATCTGTCGAGACGTCTAGTTGACACTTCGCGTGACCTAAAGGCTGGCTTTTACCTCGGAGAGAGAATAAGAATTGCCATACAGCGTGGTAATGCTGCCAGTCTTTTGGGCACACTACCAGTCGACAGCGATGTGTAAGAGTTTTTTGACGTCATAGTCTAGTTTGATTTTAGTTAGTTGTAATTAGCGTAGGGTGTTTTTTTAAATGTAATTATAGTAGGTTAAGTACTTATTTTTTTATAACTAAAAAAAATTGTTTATGTATCACAAAAAAAAAAATCAATTGGCACTTTCAAGAAGTTGATGTTTATTTTTCGTTTTTGTCCGTCCCTGATCCCATTACTTGGGGTTGGGTCTCATCACAATCCTGCACCAAGACGGTCTGTCCTGGGTTGTCGATTTTTGCATTTGAGCTTTCTTGGCGTTTTTCTCGATGTTAACCACCAGATTAATGGTGGGTGATCTCTTTCTATTTTTTTTCGGGTTTTAGGTCCGTTTTTACCTCATGGTCTGATGATGAATGGTGGTGGAAGATGTTGATATTTATAGCATAGCATAGCAAAGTCGGCCTTGTAATTTTCCCACTGTTGGGACTCAAGCCTCCTCTCTAGGAGAGGGAATGGGCAGTCATCCACCACGCAGGCCCAGTGCGTGTTGGTTGATGTCACATGTCTCTGAATTTTTGGTTCTAGGATAAGCTGGTTGCCTCACGACTTTTTCCTTTACCATTTTGAGAGCAGTGGTGATGAAATAAATTACACAAAGTAATGCGCCTGGCTGGGTTGAGAGCAGTGGTGGCCGAGTGGTTACGGCCCCGACTTACGAGTTGTAGGTCGCGGGTTCAAACCCAGCCAGTTGATGTTTACATAAATTAAAATAATAGGAATTTTTGAAAAACGATTCGACGACCGTTAAGTCTTTACCGACTGTCTGCATTCAACATAACAAAAGATGATATGCCACCTAGATCTTAATTACAGAAAAAACAACCCGATAGCATTCATTAACATCTTTAATTATTTACATCATAGCAACAAATAAACCTAAAATAGTCAGAACAAAACTGAAAGTCACTTTTCCTCCAGAACTGTAATCATCTATTTTGTAGTATCCCATTCCTCGGGTCACCTTCTCCATTTCAATAAGACCAGCCATGATCTCTTGATTGTTTGGTATAATTTGTTCAGTAGGAAGGAGGAAGCCATATTCCCCAACGTCTCGAAGCTCGAAGAGGTAGACTATTGGTACCTCTGCAACTCCTTTGACCCAGTCGAAGCTGGAGCCGCTTACTTCATCTGGGGATATAAAAAATAAATATGATATACCATCTATGGTCAAAGAATCAAGGCACCAAAATATTTTATTTTACATAGGATTTCTTAGGCGTTGAGAGCAGTGGTGGCCGGGTTCAAACCCAATCAGGTGCATTACTTTGCTTAATCTATCTCATCACCACTGCTCTCAAAACGGTGAAGGAAAACAACGCGAGGAAACCGACATGTCCTAGAACCAAAAATTCGAAGACATGTGCCATTCACCAACCCGCACTGTGCCTGCGTGGTGGATTACGGCCCATTCCCTCTCCTAGAGAGGAGGCCCGAGTCCCAGCAGTGAGAACATCAAAAGGCTGGTTATGCTATGCATACATTAAATGCTAATGCATGCTGGCTTTCTTGTTGTGCAATTATACCATAAATCATCAAGCTGGTGCACGCTTCCAATTAATCGTTACCTATGGATATAAACCTCCTCGATTACTCTTTAAAAATATATATAGGTATATTTATACAATATTTCCACTATAGATAGATAGATATTCTTTATTGTACACCAAAAATACAATTTACATTAGGAAATTAACATTAATAGGGTGTCATAATGGGCGGTCTTATCGCTAAAAGCGATTTTTTACAGACAACCTTTAATAGCCAACCTATAATTATAATTTCTATGAAAGGGTGCTGGTAGACCATATTAATATTGTATTAAATAAATAGAATTAAAAAAAACTTTATTGCGAAGTCTACAGAATTCTCACACATAACAATAAAGTTAAAAATAAACCTATTTTAATTGTCTTTTTCGGATGGAAAATAGTATTTTTTCTCCAATTCAAAGCTCACTCGTCGCGATGCAAAACTGCGATGATATGTTTTATAACCGTAGGATAATGTTATAAGCGAAGATAAATAAAAGGATTTTAACTTTATCATCCACAAATGGGCCGCGGGTTGGTTCTAAGGAGTTACCATAGCCCTGCCACGCAAAAGGGAAACTGAGGAGACAGGTGTTCATAAAAATGGGACCCTATTGCTTTGACTCCGCTGTCCGTCTATCTGTCATCAGGCTGTAACTCATGGACCATGACAACTAGTTGAAATTTTCACAGATGGTGGATTTCTATTACCGCTATAACAACAAATACTAAAGACAGAATAAAATAATTATTTAAGTAGGGCTCCCATACAGCAAGTGTTTTTTTTTTTGCCGTTTTTTACTACAGACGGTACGGAACCCTTCGTGCGCAAGTCCGACTCGTACTTGACCGGTTTTTTTATTTAGTAAATGTCGAACACTTCAGAGCAGGACTTATTCGATGTTTTCCCACCTCAACTAATAACATTTACTAAGAGAAAGAAGGTTACAAATATGATGATTGTCTGGCATTTTTGCTGAACTGGACCCATTTGGTGCAGGCGCGAGACACACAATGTAATTTTTATTTTATTTTAAGTGTTTACATGTAGTTTCTACGTTGTGTGTATCTGTGTACGTGTGTCAAACAAAATATTTTTGTTTCTTCTCTCTGTGAGGTTTGTGATTTTTTTGATAAATTAAAACTTTATGACTTACACAGAATATCAGCTGATGTACCAACTATGTAGTCTGTATCATGTTTAGCCTTCAGTTTGTCCATTCCTCTAATGGCAATCTCGTACTGAAAAATAGTAATTCTCAATATTAAGCTGTAGTAGTGTATACCTGTTTAAAATCTGTAGCTGCATTCATAAATAAATTCATTTAATACATTGAAAATAGAAAATAATATGTTATGATCATCCTCATCATCATCATTTCAGCTGAAAGACGTCTACTGTTGAACACATGGGCAGGGCACATTGCTCGCAAAACAGATGGTCGATGGGGACGAAAGGTTCTGGAATGGCGACCACATACCGGAAGAAGCAGCGTTGGTAGGCCTCCCACAAGGTGAACCGATGACCTGGTGAGGGTCGCGGGAATCCGATGGATGTGAGACGCACAGAACCGGTCATTGTGGCGACATTTGGGGGAGGCCTATGTCCAACAGTGGACGTCTTTCAGCTGAAATGATGATGATGTTGATGAAGTATTCGGTACTTTCGATATATCTGATGTATTGACAATATGTGAGCGTATCATAATTTATGTAGAGTCAGGAATGAGGATATCCGCAGGAGAACCAAGGTTGCCGATATAGCCCAAAGAATCGCCAAACTTAAGTCGGCAGTGGGCAGGTCACATTTCTATGTCACTTCGCGATTAATTCCTTGTCCAATTTTAGACTTTTGACCACACTTATCGTCAATAGAATGTATTTTTTTCTAGACTCTCTTTTCTGTATTTGTCAGGCAACTATTTCGCAGTTGTATGGCATTTTTGAACAATGTTTGTACTGTTTTTTAATCTTAAATTTGTACATTCTTATTTGTGTACTGTATGTATCTATGTGTGTCAAATTAATATTTTTAATTTTTGCTCACCATGTCAGTATAATTCGGAGCTTCGAGCACAGCAGCCCCCTCCAAATGGCTGAAAGGAACCAACACCATTTGAGAATACGAATGGAAAGCGAAATAGTAGACCATATGGCCTTGCTCCTTGATGGTTGTAACGTAGTTGGCTATGGCTCGAGATTCGGGTTCTGAGAACTCAACATGTCCCGCGAATGTTTCAGCACACGGGTTTTGAGAGGCTCCTACAGCTGCAAAACAAAGTGATTATAATAATAAAAATATAATTTAATAGGAGTCAGCAAACAAATGGTCGACTGTGGGGTTGAAACATTAGGGCCATAGGGTCCGAACACTCAATGAATTGTTTGTTATATCAGCAAACAACTGTCGACTCTTCGCGTGACCAGAGGGCTGGGCTTTTCTTTGGACAACGAATCAGCATTGCTATCCAACGTGGCAATGCTACCAGCGTTCTAAGCACTTTTCCCATTAATATCCATTTGGATGAATTTTTTGATGCCCTATAATTTCTTTTTCTACCCGTTTGTAAATATTATTATTTTAGTATGAATATATTCCTATTAAGTTATTTAATAATATTTCACAACATTCATAAGACGCCATCTAGTCCAAAACTAAGCAGAAATTGTGATATTAATAACTAGACAAGTAGACAACTGATAAACATACTTATAATATATTTCTAAATAAATATATATTATAGATAAATTACACCCAGACACAGGAAAAATGATCGTGTTCATCACACAAACATTTTTCTTAGGTGGGAATGGAACCCACAACCTTCGGCATAGCAATCAGGGCCACAAACTTCTAGACCAACAGGCCAGTCAATATTATTTTCAAATATAAATCAGTAGGAATGCAGAACTGAGTTGAAACGCCACTAGATAGACACTTGCTATATCAATCAACCAGCTTCTGCCAGCGACTTTACTCGCGTGAAAGAAATTTTATCCATATAAACTTTTGATACCCATTTCATCACTACGGGGGGTAAATTTAGGAAAATCCTCTCTTAGTGCTCACCAACGTCATAAAAGAAAAATTTCACTCTCCTAGTCCCAGCAGTTTCGGCTGTGCGATGATATGTCAGTCAGTCAGTTTCTCCTTTTATATACAGACTAAATTCCGTCAGCGACTTCACTCGCGTTAATGTAGGTTTCTCGATACAAACTTTGAAACCCGTTTCATCCCTTTAGGGGATGAATCTTGGTTAATCCTCTCTTAGTGAGCACTAAGTCATAAAAGAAAACCTTGTGCAAAATTTTACGCTCCTAGTTCCAGTTGTTTTGGTTGTGTGTTGATATGTCTGCCAGTCAGTTTCTCCTTTTATATATAGACTGAGTTCCGGCAGCAGCTTTACTCACGTGAATGTAGGTTTCTACATACATCCCGTTTCATCCTTTTAGGGGATGAATTTGGGTTAATCCCTACGTGATAAAAAAAACCTAGTGCCTTTCATGATCCTAGTCCCAGTAGTTTCGACTATGCATTGATATGTCAGTCAGTCAGTATATCCTTTTAAATATAAATGAGTCTTTTATCCTGATCTTTAGAGATTGTTGTTTATGACATTGCAATGTTTTATAGAATGTCTCTCGTTCAGTGTGCCTCTTCTCGTTAAATTCTATCCTATCTCTAGTAACCTTACTCTTGTTGGGATGGGTGGTTTATTTTATCTCATCCTCCCATTTCTTCCCTTGCCTAGAAAAAATTATATTCCTTTTGCCATCTATAGGGTACCATTTCGTGATAATCTTATTATAGGTACTTTTCTTAGGTAATTTTCCCACTGCTGGGACGCAGGCCTCCTCTCTAGGAGAGGGAATGGGCCGCAATCCACCACGCGGGCCCAGTGCGGGTTAGTGGATGTCACATGTCTTCGCATTTTTGGTTCTAGGACATGCCGATTTCCTCACGATGTTTTCCTTCACCGTTTTAAGAGCAGTGGTGATGAAATAAATTACACAAAGTAATGCGCCTGGCTGGGTTTGAACCCATAACCTACAACTCGTAAGTCGGGGCCGTTACCACTCGGCCACCACTGCTCTTAGATTTTATGGCTAATTATTATTAAACGAAAGTCGATTGAATATTGATCGAATTTAAAGATACGTATTATTTAGTTGTGACGTGTTGTAAAATAGGCAGGACAATGCCAATATTTCCTATGGGACCTGGCTAAAAGGCAAACATACGAGTGATTATATTAACCAACTCACAATTTCATGTCGATCATCACAGACTGAGGTCAAGAACACGTTCTTTAGGAAAATGTTCTTTCTACCTTCGGATAACACGACGTACGGGAGCGTCCACTTTTACGTTATTGACACCTTCACGGTCAGAACAAATTTTTTACATCGAAAAATTGGAACAATTATAATAAAAATATTCAAAACGGCGTTTATACAATTGATAACCTAGCCGATAATAGTCATATCAAACTACGAGTACCAAATACGTATTATAAATATGGTATTGCCTAATTGTGTCAATATAAAGGACGTATTCAATATTTATCTACTTATGATAACGGCTTATCATAAGTCTAGAAATTAAAGTCATATTGATCAAAGAAAACAAAGATAATTTTAAATTAGAAATGGCGCAAGTACAACTAATTATGCTGTTATATTGTTATTTAGCTATACACATGATAGAAGCTAATGAGATATTGTTAGTTTTATTACTGTGTCAAAAAATATATTTCCGTTCTCAAATTAGAATAGTTTATTTGACTGACTGGCCTGTTAGTCTAGTGGTCAGTGGCCCTGACTGTTATGCCAAAGGTCGTGGGTTCGATTCCCATCCAGGACAAATGTTTGTGTGATGAGCACGATCAGTTGTTCTGTGTCTGGGTGTAATGTATCAATAATATGTATGTATTTAGAAATATATAAGTATGTTTGTCGGTTGTGTAGTACTCATAGTACAAGCTCTGCTTAGTTTGAGACTAGACGGCGTTGTGTGATAGTTGCGGAATATAAAAAAGTTAGTTACCAGGCCATATAAAGCATTGAACGAGATTTACAAAGATATTGTTTTAAGGACAACTGTCAAAAATGAATTTTAGTGCGATCAGTACACGTATACTACGTGCAATAAGCAGACAGCGTCATTAGTTCATAGCTCTTGACCGATTTTGATAAGCTAAGGCACTAACACGAGCTCATTGACGAGGTAAACAGCAGTTCTGTTTACGTCGTAAAAGGGATGGAGCTATATAAGGTGTATAGCTCCATCCCTCTTTCTTGCTCGCATGCTTAACATTTTACATGTAATGATAAGGCCCCTGGTGTCCTATAATGACATATTCAAAACACACAAATACAAATCAGTTGCTATTTTTGGTCAGTTCTGTGAAATTTCTATATCACGATCAATTTCTTGTCATCAATCTGCTCAGCGATAGAGCCAAGTTTACAATATAGTACTTACACATCCAGACAAATCCAAAATTTCTGTTCAAATCAATTCCGTTACTAATATCATCACCTTGCGGGCAAGTAGTGTGGTTCAATGTGCTTCTATTCTTTCTCCACATTCTATTCTGTAATGAAGTAATAAAAGAACTCATGAAAAACTATTGATTAACCTTTTTCGTTAGTTGGTAAGCATACACATAATCCGCATTGTCCTGAACACTTTTACCAAATGTGTCGACTGTCAGGACGTAAACCTCTGTTGCATGGTTCAGGTACTCAGCAATTTTAAGATATTATTTTAATTTGAAATCCAATTATTATTAAATTTTTGTATCGTGTATGTTTGTATAATTTTTTATTCGTAAATTTTATCCAATTTGACGTTATTCTATGATCAAATGTTGATTGAAAAAAAAAAACACTATCCTCTGAATATATATTGTGTACCAAATATTAACATAATATTTATGAACTTTGAAGAGTGTAAAAAACAAAATAGTAATAGTTCACTGCAAAACAAGAGAGTTACACTAGCCTAACCTGTATGCCTCACAACAGTATGCAACCTAATGCTCTGACGTGTGAACGATACGAAGAAGAAATGTTAATAATATGATAACGGTCTAGATGCGAATCTAAACAAAAATATTTATGGGTTTGTTAATAACCTGAAGAATTCTACTTTTACACATGTGGTTGTAAAACAACAATGTAAAAACGTGTAAAAGTTACCTAGCATTCTTCAGATTAATTCTACAGAATTAACATTTTGTTTTAATTAAATTAATAAAATAATTAATAATCAGCCTTCTTAATGTTCCCACTGCTGGGACTCAAGCCTCCACTCTAAGAGAGGGAATGGACCGTAATCCACCACGCGGGCCCAATGCGGGTTGGTGAATTTCACACGTCTTTGAATTTTTGGTTCTATGCAAACATGCCGATTTCTTCACGATGTTTTCCTTCACCGCTTTGGGAGCAGTGGTGATGAAATAAATTGCACAACGTAATGCGCCTGGCTGGGTTTGAACCTGCGACCTACAACTCGTAAGTTGGGGCCGTTACCACACAGCCACCACTGCTCGTTGCTCAAGTTTATTCTATTCTATTCTATTCTATTCTCAACAGTTACTGTTTACCATCAGGTGAGATCGCAGTCAAGTACTAGTCTATATCAATTAAAATAATAATAATAATACTTACATTCGTAAACGTATATGAATAGCCATCAGGGTTAACAACAGGAAAGATATGCCATACAATATTTTCAGCCATAAATCTGACATCAGGATCTGTGCTAGTTAAGAGCTCATTGATAATGTAAGTCACTGTTGCAGGCGAAATCCATTCTCTTGCATGGATACCACCTTCGATCATAGCAATGACAGGTTCATCTCGCTTTTTAAAGTCAATTTTGACCCCTCTAATGGGCCTGCCTTCGACTGACTGACCGATAGTTACAAGGGAGACCACATCAGAGTAATCTCTGCCTATTTGGTCGAGCCAATTGAAGATTTCGTCTAAAGACAGGTAAAAAGTCCAATCATATTTGTCACTTCGAGTTAGGGGTCGTCTAAGTTGAGCATCAATTTGCCTGAAAAATTTTGAAAATAGTTTTAGACTCTGGACTACTACTGAGTATATGGTGTATTTTTTTTCTCAACTTCCCAAAAAAGGGAGTTTTGATGAACTGGAATTTTCAGCGCAGTCTGGGGACTTCTTATAATATAAGAAAATGTTCTGGAGAGTTGTCCCCTAACTGCGATGGAAATTTCAGTTTTGTAGTAGTCGAGGTTTCGTGTTCCGTTTAGTCAGTGAGAGAATGAGTGAGTAGTTTCATATTTACTTTCACATTTACTAAATTAACAAATATCTGTTTTTTGCTTTTTAGTGTATTTTTTGATATGGCAGTCGCGTTATTTTTTAATTTTTAATTATTTTTCACCGATTTAATAATCTCCATCATAAATAAAATTACATATGTATGTAAATAGGTATATAAACTTACTCCTGCACATCTTCAACTACAACTCTTGTCGGAATTTCCACACTTTTGAAATAATTCTCGAATTCCGCTTGTCTCCCTGGGGCCACCATGATCCTCACATCACTGTTCATTGCTACGATATCACTCCAGAAGTCATATTGGTTTTGTTTTCTCAAGTCCGTGAGTATTTGTACTTCATAATCGGTATTCGGTACTATTTTGTACACTTTATAGTTTTTGTATGATATATATTCTGCATTAATTGCAGTTGCTACAGCTATTACTAAAAATATTTCTTTCAGAATCATTGCGTACAACTCCTTTGTACGATTCAAATGAAATGAATTCTATGGATAAATTTTCATGATAATCATTAGTATTATAATTTATCTTATAGATATGTTTATATTCTACTGATAACGTCATGTTTTATTTTTTTATGGTACCTAGTATTTTGGAATTAGTGAAGGTCAATAAAAATTTATAGTCAGATAAATAAATTATTTAATAATAAGCTTATAGCATATTTCATTCTGTTATACATTACAACGCTTTCGTTTCTTTTTTTAATTTGAACAGTGTGGTCTAACCTAAATTTTTAAAACAAAACGGATTGACATGCAGTACAAACGTCTATACGTACAACTTTACTATATTTAAGATACAAATTATGACGTCAACTAAGTAAAAATCGATATAGACAGCAACGATCAATCATTTATACAAATGTTAACTAGAGTAAGTAATGTGCAAAATATATTTATGTTTATACCCAAAAATCATTTTAGATTACACACTTCAAGGTTATTACGATATAATGTAGAATAGCGATTGAGTATTATAATTACACTATCAGGCTAAAATGATAAAAGCGAAAGTGTATTTGTATTTATGTTTATGTATGTTTGTTATTCCTTTACGCTTAAACGACTGAATGAATTGGATGAAATTTAGCACATGGACGGACCATATCCTTTAATACAATAAATGTAAAGGGGAATAAAACTTTTGCCATACATAGCTGACATCTTTTTTTTTCTTTTCTCCAATAGTGAAACCTAGACTATTTTAAAAGACTGTATGAGAAATGAAAAGCAAAAAGAACCGAATGAAGTTAGGGACTATTTAGTAGATCGCTATTGCTTTTTATCAGGCATTATTTTTCTTAAATAAAAATACTCCGTGTTTGATATTTTAAGTTTCTTATTGTTAAATAAACTGCACGATTTCTCTAATGAGTTAATCTGCGTCCCTCGCTTCAGCATATAACGTCGGGTGTGGTATAAGGTGTTTAGTGTTGTAAAGAACTCGACCCCTTAAGTCGTCTTAATTATAATATAAGAAAAACAGGTAATGCCTGACAAAAAAGTACTAGCAATGCAATAGATATCTTCGTTCCGTTACAATTTAAAGACTTGGTTCTTTTTGCTATTGCTTCTACGTATTGTCCTCTAACTTATAACTTAGGTTTCATTTCTGGCGAAAAGAAAAAAGTAAATCATACCAATATTTATGGCTTTTATAGAATAATAGCATCACCTACCTGAAAGTAGAAATTTATACTGAAGAAACATACAAGACTTGGGAGTTAAAAAATATCCTGCTGTGTTCTGTTTCAAAGCATGATATATACGTGTACCAAGTCCGTTCAACTGCTTGAACATAAATGAGTGACAAAAACATACATACAAAATGCGCTTTTATAATATTAGAATGATAAAACAAGAATTACTTATGTCTGACAATCAAAAACAATAGTTACACGCTTTTGTCTCTCTTTATTTTAACAATGCAAACAAAACACCAAATAAGATCATTGAGGTAGAAAATAACACAGAATTAGCCCCCGAGTATTGTAGTTCATAGTAGCCCAATCTCGAGGCACTCTTGCCCATTTCAACTAGAGCATCGACGGTTTCTAAGGCAGTAGGGATGATTTGTCCAGGTGGAAGGAGGAACCCAAACTCTCCAAGGTCTCGAAGCTCTATGAGATAGGTCATAGGGACGTTGACTGCTGACTTAACCCAGTCGAAACTAGCACCGCTCATAGGATCTAGAACAAAACAAAACAAAAATATAAAAGATGAATGAGTGCCTTGTATATAGTTTAGTGGTCATAAGCTGATTCTGTTGAACTCCTTAGTAGTCCTGGGTTGAGCTTTACGAATACTGACAAATGCTTGCACTGACTGGACAGGTCCACTCAAATCTGTATGGTTCTTTCAAAAGACCATCTCAGACAAATCTGCATTGTTCTCATGTGATTTGACCATTACATATTAACTGTATGGACTTTAAAAGAGACTTTGATCCCTGAGTTTGTTTCGGTGTTTCTTCTCAGGGTAGTCAGCTAGAAAAAAAACACTGGCCTCATCTAGTTTAAAATGATGAAAAAAAAATTGACTTGTAAAAGTGTTTTTTAAACCTACTTACAAAATAAATATCATTAATCATTTATCATTTGTAATGAACCTGTAATTCGATGAACGAGTCGGGTAAAGTAAAAGAAGTTTTATTGAGATATTCCATCTAAAATTTCTTAGTTTGTATTTGGGTTCGGTTGTTGGCATTTATAAATCTCGCCCCAATTACATGGGATTACTAAGGTAAACCTCTTCGCAGTCCTTTGGTAATATAATAATATTGGTGTACTTATTTGGTATCTTTAAATATTTATAATTTGGGAAGATAGCAATCAATAACTTTTTTGAAACAGTAACCGTTGAGTTTCTTGACGGTTCTTCTTCATAGGGAATGACAAATTGGAAGTGTGCTCTTGATTTTGACGATTTTTAAGATCCCACGTAAGTCTATTATTTTCTTTGATATTTTGAGAAAATATGGGTTTGTTATTATCAATATCGTTTTCCTTTAGAAACCTTATAGGATCACTTTGTTATCCGTCCGTCTGTCTGTCTGTCAAGACATCTCGGGAACGCGTTAAGGTATCGAGTTGAAATTAAAACCATATAGGTAGTCACGTCTGCGGTCCCTTGATGCTGTGAAAAAATCAAACTTCTAAGTTAAAGAAAAAAAAAGATACGGTCGATTCTGTCTCAAAAACGTATATTTCGACACTATTAAGAAAATCAAAATTCATAGGGTAGTTCCCGTTGACCCAGAATTCTGAAATTTGACATAAAGCTAGGTCTTATACTACAGATATAGAAATAAATCTTAAAACAGTAAATTTGTTGTTACAACACAAAAAAAAACTTTTTTGCGATTCGAAAAAATCTTCGAAACTCTATTCAGGAATTGAACTGTTTACATAGGTAGATTTGTACGTAACCCCCAGTGCGCGAGTCCGACAAGCATTTGCGGATTTTTTTTTTTATAAATACTTATAAAAAATTACAATCTTGAAACTGTCACCTAAGCGTTAAAGACTCTTTTTTGTCTAATCAAATCATCTAGCCCATTCTTCGGTCTGTATATTTTTTCATAGTCATCCACATTCATACAATCTTGTCTTGGCACGTGTTCCTTATTTATCAGATAAAATTAAGGCTACTTACACATAACATTGGCTGATAGTCCAACTCGGTAGTGCGTTCCATATCGTTTTTCCAATGCATCAGCTCCTCTTATTGCAACTTCATACTAAACAGAAATTCAACCAATTAGGCAAATAACAGAAACACTAAAATCAACAGTATTAAAATTTACAGTTTTGAACCAAAGCAATTGGGTTTGGGGTATATTTGTATTTGAGGAATATTTCTCGCTGACTGATCGATACTTTGCCGAAGAATACTTGCTTGTTCTTTGCACAAAAAATTAGCATTACCATTCAATGTGCCCATTTATATTTCTATCAAGGTAGCTATGCGCACATTTGCGGATGACAGTGATGCAAATACGTGTGTTTTGAAATTAGTTTAGTAATTTGCACCTAGTCAGGTTTCACCTTAGGCGCGAGCCCAAGTCGTAGAAGGCGCGTACTGTTCCACGCGGGCCTCAGGGAGATGTCAGCAAATCCCACCCGAAGCCTACTGGGGCCACGGGTAGTGTGAAAGTGAAACCCGGGGCCCGGGGACGAAGGCAAAGAAGGAACAGGAGTTGGTTTTTAGTCAGTAAAAGTCTGACACTATCTCTCGCTCCGCCTAAGAGCGCGATTTGACATAAGATGATTTTCCCACATAAAAAAAAATACCTAGTCAGGTTTAGTATAAATAATTTGTTCATATTTAAGTTACTTGTAGATAACACATAGATACCAATATCTTAATTCATCTGAATACTCAACAAGATAAGATAGTATTAATATTAGCATCATAAATCGTAAATGTACAGTTAATTCTGGCAGACTTCTTCAAACAAAAAACTACCCATTTCATTTATTTATTCCTAATTAGTAGAGAGAGCAGTGGTGGCCGAGTGGTAATGGCCCCGACTTACGAGTTGTAGGTTGCGAGTTCAAACCCAGCCAGGCGAATTACTTTGTGTAATTTATTTCATCACCACTGCTCTCAAAACGGTGAAGGAAAACATCGTGAGGAAACCGGCATGTCCTAGAACCAAAAATTCGAAGACATGTGACATTCACCAACCCGCACTGGGCCCGCGTGGTAGATTACGGCCCATTCCCTCTCCTAGAGAGGAGGCCCGAGTCCCAACAGTGGGAACATTATAAGGCCGACTATACTATACTATACTATTCCTAATTATTCGCGTTACGCTGTTTCAGCATCGCTGTAAGTAATTTTTAATCAAGGATATGAATCACCCACGAACAGAAATGCAGTTCTAAAGAAGTGAGTCACCCAATGGGCAAAAGGAAAGGCTGTGCTAGGAGTTTTCTTGCTGATGATCGTATTAGAAATAAAGATATCAGCAGGAGAACTAAGTTTACCGACATAGACCATAGAATCAACAAACTTAAGTGGCAGTGGGCAGGACACATTGCTCGCAGAGCAGATGGTCGATGTGGACGAAAGGTTCTTGAGTGGCGACTACGTATCGTAATGTACAGTATTGGAATGCCTCCTACAAGGTGAACTGATGACCTGTTGACGATCGCGGGAATTCGATGGATTCGAGACGTACAGCACCGGTTATTATGGTGACATTTGGTAGAGGCCTATGTCCAATAGAGGTTGAGAGAGAGACAGGATGACAAGCGTAGTATTATGAGACCACATTTATTCTGCTCACCGTGACACATTGTCTAAATGTTATCTATTCTGCCACCATGGAACAGTTCAGTCAATTGAAATCAAATGTTACACAATAGCTTCTATTAAGATACGCCAGAAAATCTGATCCACAGAGCCCTATTTAATTATTTGTTATCATCATCATCATCATTTCAGCCGATACACGTCCACTGTTGGTCCAGTGTAACCACAATTAACGGTCCTGTGTGTCTTGCATCTATCAGATGCCCGCAACCTTTACCAGGTCATCGGTCCACCTTGTTGAAGGACTTCTAACACTGCGTCTTCCGGTACGTGGTCGCCACTCCAGAACCTTTCGGCCCCAACGGCCATCGGTTCTGCGAACAATGTGCCCTGCATATTGCCACTTAAGTTTGGTGATTCTTCGTACTATGTCGGCAACCTTGGTTCTCCTGCGGATATCTTCATTTCTGATTCGATCACGCAAGGAAACTCCGTACATGGCCCTTTTCTTTGCCCTTTGGGTGACTTTAAGCCTTCTGATGAGGCCCATTATGAGCGAAACCATATGTCATCACTACCAACACGCACTGGTCATAGAATTTTGTTTTGAGACATTGTGGTAATTATTTATTATGCGCCAGTGAAATTATCTTGGCAGATAATACAGATACTTGTTACTTCAAGCCAGACAAAGTATTTGATCCTTATCTTGCACTAGCTGCTACCAGAGGGTTCGCCCGTATGATAGTAAAAATTACCCCAAGGGAACATACTTCTAGGTTAAAAAGTATGCTATGTGTTATTCCAGAACATGGTCTTTCTGTGTACCAGGTTTCATTGAAATCCGTTAAGCTGTTTGGGCATGAAGTAGAAAGAAACATACACACGTGTGTATTATAAGCAACTGGCGTCCTGTAGTTTTTGCTTTAAAGTAAAAATAGTTTATTGGTCTAGTCATCATATTTTCAGCAACGCACAGACTACTGGACACAGACCTCCCCCAAGTGTTGCCACAATGACCCGATCTGCGCGTTTTGCATCCATCGGATTCACGTAACCCTAACCAAGTCATCGATCCACCTTGTGAAATGCCTTCCAACAATACTTAGGCACAATATTTTATACAAAGTTTCCAATGAGAAACTGATACAGACTTTAAAATATTGTTTTCAGGAATCCGATAGATACGAGATGCATGGGACCGTTCGTTGTGGCGTCACTTGAGGGAACATATATCCAACAATGAACGTCTATCGGCTGAAATGATGATGATAATGATTTAAGATAGGAAAACTTACCATATCAGGATAGTTTCCGGAAAGCAGCGCATCATCAAGGCTCACCACATGACTATACGGAATGATAATTAGCTGAGTGTAAGAATGAAAAGCTATATAGAAGATGATCTCTCCCTTCTCGTTGAGGGCCTTCACATAATTGGAAATGGCTCTTGATTCGGGCTCGGAGAAGGCTTGAGGTCCAGCATACTGGTTGTTGCACGGATCTGTCGATGCTCCAATAGCTGGAAATGATAAGTAAGTATTAGTTAGTGTTGCTCTATGTAAAAAAAATAAGTTGACTCGTTAAATATAGTGGACTAAACCTAGCATATCAATTTTGCAGACTATTTGGTTTTCGTCCATATGGATAGAAACACAATCAGCTAGCTGAATATTTGTAATGGTCATTTTACTTAATAAAAAAATAATAATCTAAAATCAGTATTATATATCTCTTTCTTTTTTCTTTCTTTCAATTGACTCGTTAAATAACTAGTCAACTTAATTTTAACTTATTATAAGAAGTGAAATTGTATGTTGATATTTTTGCAAAAAGAAATCTCATGATTAACTAATCCAATCTTGAAAATCATTTCAATGTTAACGAGCTGTAAGGGTGATATTCATATTTTACTTAAGGACACGAATGTTATTTTAACTTACTCATCCATTCGAAATCAAAATTCCTATTGAGATCCACTCCATGACTCATATCATCATCTACTCCTTCTGGACAAGTCTTCACATTTTCTGGACTACGATTCTTTCTCCACATACGATTCTGTAATTGTTAATGATTTTTGTATTAACGTTCTATAATAAATACTATAGAACTCACTATCTCCAAACTTTATGAGGAGATTTGATTTAATATTTTGTACAAATAATTTACATTTCAAAAATGCTTAACAGTTTGCTGGGAGAAAACTCATTGTTGAGTTAAGCTCGCCTTTGTACATAAACTGTATGTATCTCCGTGTACTATGTATGTTTTTGTGTACAATAAAGAATAAGAACTATATTACAGTAAAATAAAATAAAAAACCCTACGTTAACTACAACTAACTAAAATATGGCGTGAACAAACTCTTCGACATCGCTGTCGACTGCTAATTTGCTCAAAAAAATGGCGACATTGCCACACTGTATGGCAATGTTTATCCTCTGTCTGAGGTAAAAGCTAACACTTGGGTCACGCGAAGTGTCAACTAGACGTTTTGACAGATCTTTATACAACTTGTGATCAATCCGACCCCGTAACGGTTCGAAAATATAACTTCCAACAAGGTTATTATATTTCCGCCACTTGAGGTTCTCCGCACCAGCACAACACGACAAGCTGGGAAGATGGGAAGGCGCAAGAGTATCGACACAAGTAGCGTCCCATACTAAAGGCCTACCCATCTTCCATGGGAATGACGACATGCCGTCCGGTTTTTTGCCATCGTCGCGTGCCATTAATCTTACGTCATTATTCTAAACAAACTTTCTAATCTTTACTTCATTTAATTTGCTTTCATGTATGTATCTGGACTTATGAGTATACATGTGGATGGGTGGAGAGGGAGAGGGAGGCCAAAGAAAAGATGGATGGATTGTGTGAACAGTGATATGAAAGAAAAGGAAGTTAGTGATAGTATGACGGTTGACAGGATAGAATGGAAGAAAAAAACGTATTGCGCCGACCCCAAATAAGATGGGACAAGGGCAGGAAGATGATGATGATGATGTATGTATCTGGACTAAACTAACTTTTATCAAACCACATTATACTTACATGACTAAACGTATAAGCGTAACCATCTGGATTGACCACAGGGAATATATGCCATTCAAAATTTTCTGCCAAAGCCCTAATTTCAGTGTCATTAGAGGTCAAAAACTCTTTAATAATCCAAGTGACTGTGGCTGCAGAAATCCATTCACGAGCATGAAGGGTACCTTCCAATACTCCAAATAGAGGATTTTCTCTCTCTGGTCGATGATTAAGGATGATTCCCTTGATGTCTTTGTTTTGAACAGATTTACCCATGACGACTGTTTTGGCTACCAAAGGATGGTTTTCTTCTAATTCATCAAGCCAGTTGTAGATAGCTTCAAGATTATGGTATTCGGACCAGGAGTAAGAGAGATATGATTGATTGGATCTGATAATGCTTGGCTTGAGTTGGTCGTCAATTGCTCTGAAATAAGAAACAAAACTGGTTTTACAAAGTACAATATCACATACGTATCAACGGACTGCAAAACCTATATCTTATTAATAATTTCAAGTGTTTTAACAAGGAGGAAGAAGAATCGTAAGAAACGATCTAAAATCACGTCAAATTAAGCTACGATAATTTCAATTTATTCCAGTCAATAGTGAATATTGCGGTTGTGTCCTATTTCCACTTACCTTTGTATGTTATTGATTACAATTGTTGATTCAATCTTTCCAATATCCAAGTGTTCAAGAAATTTTTGACGATTTTCTGGTGATACCATAACTTTAGCTTCCTGGTTAACTTTAAACGCATCGTCCCAGAACTCTCCAAGGTTCTTCACTTGTATTTCTTCTAAAATTTTCACTTCACTTTCATCTTTTGGCACTATTTTATATAATAAGTATCCATCATAACTTTTCCTAACTGTAGCACTAACAATAGTTAAATATGTAAAAATAAAAATTAATATTTTTGTATCCATTTTGAATTTCATTCAGACATCAAGTGCGATAGCGACATTTATGATGATTATTTTATAACAGCATTGATTATAACCAAAATTATCTGATAAAATTTAGATTATCTCAGAAAATCGATGAAATATTTTACGTATCTTAATGAATAGTATCTTTCCGCAAACCTAAATTATATAACTCAAGGTATTGAATAAATTTCCATCTCGGTTACATCTCTAAGTTCACTTCATTTTGTGCATATTTTTCAATCTCATTTCTTAAACTGATAATACCCATAGATTTAATTTTCTTTAAAAATTTTACTATTTTAGTGTACAATCAATTTATCTACTCTAATACTCGTAATTATGAAGAAGTACATTTTGTTATTTATTTGTAGGAGGTAATCACTGAACATACTGGTCCAATTGCAAATTTTTTTTCACCGATAGAAAATTGCTTTATTCCTAAGTAATACAGGCTATATTTTAAGTATGCGGGCAAAGCAAAAGCTAGTTCTGTTATATTCTATTTTTTTTTTTTTTTTCACGCATTTGAGTTTTTTATCATTATTTTAAACTACTCGTAGTTTCCTCAAACAATTTTGCACGACTAAAATGATCCCAAGGAAATATACTACCAAAGTTAAAAGGATTTACTATTCTGTGAGCTATTCATGGTCATGGTCTACCCGTGAGCAAAATTCTATCCCAATCCATTCAGCTGATTAAGCATGAAGTGAAATCTATACATATATAAAAGGAGAAACTGACTAACTGACATATCAACCCACAGCCGATATTGCAATGAATAGGAACGTTAAATTTTGCACAGAATATCCTTTTATACCGTAGGCGAGCACTAAGAGAGGATATCCTGAAATTCACCCTTTAAGGGGTCCCAACGGGGATTCCAAATTTGTTTGGAGAAACCTACTATCACGCGGGCGAAACCGCTGGTGGAAGCTAGTTAATATAAATTTAACTACATAAAGGTATCAATCTCATACTTTTTATATTTTCCGACCAGCGTTAATTGTGAATTTGTTTTTTTAATAGTCAATAAAATGTCACTTTGCAAGACCAAAAGTCCCCAGGGGACTTTTGGACTTGCAAATTGACATTTTTCTCCTTTTATTCTCCAATAAAATTTATTTCAAAACAGGAGCAGTCGAAGTGGAATCTTAAAATAAAGAGTAGCAAAAGGAAAATGACCACTACCAACACAAACAGGTACTTCATAGAATTTCGAATTTAATTTATAAACTACGAAATCGTATAAACAAACTAAAATGCAAGATTGTTCGACAACAGTCCGGGCTAACTTTCGCAAAGTTATGTTTACTTTCAGTTTGATCTTTATTGCTTTGAATTAAGGATGTATTTTGTTTGGCTTGTGTTGCATTATTGTTAGCTACGGTTCTCCTTTACTGGGTGTAACTGTCTTCCTGTACAATTGCTTGTGGTACATCTGTAGTTGTTTGTAGGAACTTATGCACAATGAGAATTACTTTGGCATATTTATTCGTTTGTTTATTCTATATTTCAGTAGTCAAGTTATTGCTTTGAGCTTTGTAGAAAGGAAAAAATATAGTAGATTTTTGCTTTGGACTGTAGTGTTTGGAAACAGAACTTTATTTAGAAATTTAAGGATTTATCTATGGTTAAAGACTATAGATTTTCTATTAATAATTTGGAAGTGAATTATTTATCTTTTCGATCTATTTAAAATTCGATGAATCTGAATTCATAAAGGATGTCATTTTTAAATTAGCATCATCAGAATCTAAAATTTTAATAGATTGATTAGTAAAATATCAAAAATCTATTGATGTTTTCTCCTAAAAACAAAAATAGCAGAAGTTACAACAAAATACTTATCTCAAACTATAAAAATACGCAAAAACAAAACACTGTTACAGAATCCTAATTCTCATTGTATAAAGCGCCTTACGCACTTGCCGCAGCCCGCTCCCTGGGTGGGTCAGAGCGGCACAATTATATTTATCGCCGCGTACCGCCGTGTCCTCGGTCCACGCATAAATCAGCTCACGTACTATGTCGATGTGACGTGTCGTCGATCGCGGATCGCAGCGACTAACTTGCAATGGGAACGGTCCTTTACATTTAGCTTTTGTAGTATCGTATATTACTCATATGTCATTTCGTTTATTGCTTATTTGAAAGGTATTTGTTGATAGGAATAATAATTCTGATATAGATTTTACTCTCTCATGACTTATTTCCATGTTCATGCAATTTTATTACTACAAAAATCTGTATATTATCGTCAATTTACAACACAATACTATTATAATGGTTTATATTATTTAAGTATACATCACCGTATATATGTATTTTATTACAATCCAAAACTGTTTTGTGCCCGTTGCGTCACAACCACAGGTTCAGTTGAAAACCAGCGTCAGGCACTAGTTGCTTGGCAATTATGTTGAACTGGATCTATTTTGGTGCAGCTGTGAGGCACATAATTATATTTTTTGCTACTGTTTGTTTTTTTATATATAAATATATATATTTTTTTTTATTTGATTTCCGTGTTACCTAATATTATGTTAGTGCCTTGTGCTGTACCAAATAAATTCATTTTCTTTATTTTCTTTCAATTTAGAATAAAAAACAGGGTAAAATCATTTTGTTAAGTTTCACACATAAGATAAAAAGAAAACCCCTGGATGTGCTTCCTTATTTATCGAAAAAACATTTAGTAACCTGTAACACGATTAATGACGGTTCATAAGATCCTCGTGAGAGGCGAGTCATCATTATCATCTTCCTGCCCTTGTCCCATTTTATTTGGAGTCGGCGCAACACGGTTTTTATCTTCCTTTCTGTCCTGTCACTTGTCACGCTATCACTAATTCCCTTTTCTTTCATATCACTTCTCACACAATCCATCCATCTTTTATTTGGTCTCCCTCTCCCTCTCCATTCATCCACATGTAAACTCATAGCTCTTTTAGTAACATGCGTTACTCAGGATTAGTATTTGACGATAATAACTTGAAATGCATAACTTAAATGCTTCTGAAAACGTATCATAATTGCAGAAAGAGATATCGTGTTGAGATTGCTTTATTATTGTAATTTTTATTTAATTTAATTTGATATTATCATGGTTTTAATATAATAATATTGTCATATTTGTAAAAAAATTAGACACAATGAAATAATATTATTAAATAAATTAAATGTGATGATATTTAAATAAACTGTGTAATAAAATAATACAAGGCATCGTCTTTGTTTATCTTCTGTAAATTATTTACCTATTTACTTAATTAATTCTTTATGGAAACAAGAGTACAGAGGTGGACTTAATGCCTTAAATTACCTCTTTAACATAATTAGCATGAGGTTTCCATTCTAACACAACTTTTTTTTTAGGTGACAATTCATCAAATGACTTATCTTGATGGTATATATGGTGATGCAAGACACCCTCTTGCACTACCATAAAGGTGCAAGAGGGCGTGTCGAACTTTTGCTGATTAAATCCCACCTGTTTCGAAAGAACTGAAGAGAAAGAAAGAAGGCAACTGAAGAATTGCTCTTTGTGTCTTAGGTTTACCATGGACTCTTTTGAGTATTTCTGCAGAACCGACAATATATACGTAGCTCTCATTGTCCGCACAGGCTTGCGGATGGCGAGCAATGGGTAGCTCGCCGTCCGACTGACCGGTAACCGTCCGGACCAAGTCCAAGTCGTCAAAAACGCGTAGTGTTTCACGTGCGCCTCAAGGAGACGGCCGTAGGGGCCCAGTAGGGTCGAAGCCTACTGGGGCTATAGGTTCGTTTCTGAAAGGAAAACCCGGCCCTGGTATGAAAGGCAAAGAAGGTACAGGAGTGGGTTTTTAGTCAGTAAAAGTATGACACACCCTTTTGCTCCGCCCAAGAGCATGATGTCATTGGATGATTTCCTAACCTAAAAAAAAGCTCTTATAGCTCCAATTCACGCACTTTTTCCGTAATTTGATTTTTCTTTCTCTCTTAGTAATTTTACTTTTATATCAGCATAGCATAATTGGCGTTATAATGTTCCCACTGTTGGGACTCAGGCCTCCTCTCTAGGAGAAGGAATGGGCCGTAATCCAACACGCGGGCCCAATGCCGGATTGGTAGATGTCAGATGTCTTCGCATTTTTGGTTCCAGTAAAAACTAAAACATGGCGTCATAAAATTCCTCCGCATCGCTGTCGACTGGAATTGTACCCAAAAGGCTGGCGGCATTGTCACGTTGTATGGCAATGCTTAATCTCTGACCGAGGTAAAAGTCAGCCCTTGGGTCACGCAAAGTGTCTACTAAGCGTTTGGATAACTCTTTTAAACGCTTATGAGCACTAAGACCCCACGGCCCAAGAGTTTCAATCCCAAACGGCTCAAAAATATAACTGCCGACCAGGTTGTTATATTTCCGCCGCTTGAGGTTCTCCGCAGCCGCAGTAGGAGCACCAGCACAGCACGAAGAGCTAGGAAGATGGGTTGGCTCAAGAGTGTCGACACAGGTAGCGTCCCATACATCTTCAACGGAAATAAAGACGTAACGTCCGGTCTCTTGCCATAGTCGCGTGCCAGGCCATAAAATCTATCTCATATAAAATATCACCTTGTCTAGAGCTTCAAGATCCCTTTCCACTCTATTCCTATCTAAACCATCCGAAAATACAATAATTTTCAATAGCTGCAGGTTTCCGTCCAACATTTATGATTCTCCCTTAAAGGGCTGGGTAGGAACAAAATAATTTACGATCAGCTCAGTACCGCTTAATCAGTGTTTGGTTCATTGTTAACTCGCTCAGCACGGAATAATGGCGCTATTGTCTCTTAGAATCGCGATAAGTTTGTGGTTTAAGTTGTAAACTTGGGCTGCTGTTTGGACAAGAAATTTACCATAATCTTCTGTGTTTCTAAATTGACTTTCTATCATAATCATCTTCATTTCAGCCGAAAAACATGTTGCTGGATATAGGCCTCTCCAAACGTCGTCATAAAGACCGGTCCTGTGCGTCTTGCATCCATTGGATTCCCGTGACCCTCTCCAGGTCATCGATTCACCTTGTGGGGGGCCTTCCATCGCTGCATCTTTCGGTACAATATAATGATAGTGAAGTAGAATGCCACCACTTAAAAAAATCATATTACGTAAAGGTATTTAAAAATGGTAGTCTAGGGGCATTGATAACAGAATCCAAGCTACTAAGAGGAATCCAACGTAGAGCACTTTTTGGAGCCCTTGATCCAACTACCCAACGAGAACGTCCTTAGATGTTGGTCGAGGCTTTTCATCTATTGGCCGTTATGACTATTGGCACAATGACTGCTGTATCTATTTTCACGTGTCGCCAACCTCGGAAACCAAGTATAATATTTTGATACAAGTGGAGAAACTTTGTCATTGCTACTAAAGTGGAATTCATGCTGCAGTAACAAATTTTCACGTGTATCAAACCACGTTTTTCAACACACTTACGAAGAAATAAATAAACGGGGGTTGACTAGCGACTCGTGGTGGTCGCTTAACGTCCAGCCTAATATGATCAAGACAATAAATTGTGACGGTGGGAAGCTCGCACACTTATCCGCACTAGTGCAGAAAATAGTAAATGACGTAGAAAGTGTCTAAAAGCGGTAGGGACACGAGTTTTCGAGTAAATGTATTGAAAAATATTATTATTGAGACCCTGGATACTCACAATAGTTGATGGCTGACTATAGATACGTCTGGTTCAAATTAGGCCAAAGACCCGCTAAATCTCATACCATTGTACCATACAAGTTTCTCTATCAAGGCTCCCTGTATCGAGCTTGTTCGAGTTGCATACGCTGCTCTCAAATTGATTGTATACTGATAATGCACCGGTGTCCGATTGGATACTATCGATATGTTTAAGGCTTAATTAATTTGTTTCAGAAAATATTACCCTGCTTTCTTCATACTGTTATTAATATTATACATACCAACCCGCCAGGAGAATCAAGGCCACAGACATAGCTCGAACAATCGTCAACATGGCTTACATGGCTGTGGACAGGGTAAATTCTTCGTAGAATAGACGGTCAATGGAATCGAATGGTTCTGGAGTAGCAGAAAACGCAGCGTTGGAAGTTCTACTACAAGGTGAACCGATGACCAGGTGAGAGTCGCTGAAATGCGATTGATGTGAGATGCACAGGACTGTCCGTTGTGGAGATATTTTGGGATGACCTACATCCAACACTGGACGTCTTTCGACTAAAAATGAAGATGATGATGATACCAATGATCCCGTGTTTTGCATTACGGACCATTCCCTCTCCTAGAGAGCAAGTCTGCGTCCCAGCAGTGGCAACATTATAAGACTGATTGTGCGTGTTATTAATATTTATTACAGATTTTGTATACACCACTAGTTTTTAATTAGTACAAATACTTAAAGGGCTTATTAGAAAAGGTCTTGTTATTATTTAAGTAAAGTCTCAATAAATAATATTCATAAACAGCAATTGTTATAATTAGCGTAGTGTTAATATTAGCGTTTGTTTATATCCCAAAATGTCACTCAATTTATGGAAATATTGTACAGGCGGGATTATGAATGAAAAACAATGAAAAAACACTGCGCGTAGTATTTTCTAGTAACACTTGTTATGATTAATTGATTCAATTACGAATTTACCAATTATGTCAAATTTGGGGTTTCGTTTTTTTTTTTTACTTTTGACTACATAAATATGATCAGTAACGGGTACTGGTAGAGCCCATTTTTTTTTTTTGTACTAATTAAAAAATAGGATTGTATAGAGCGGAACGTGGACACACTAAAACCACAATCTTGCATTTAATCGATTTCTGGGGAATAAATGGAACGATCTTGCTTTTATTTATATAGCCTCTTTTTTATAATGTGAATGTGAGAACACTGTACACTCCGCGAATTCTTAGGTTCCTTTTTATTATGATTATTTTTATTGTACTTTATAGTACAATATTGACCAGTCTACACTGTTCTTACGTAATAAATCCAATATATTGTAAACAACCAGCAAATATTGTAACAACAAATTCTTTTTTAAAAGATGAACCATGGAGTTTCTTGCCGGTTCTTCTCCATAGGAAACGACCAATTTGGAACCGTGCACTAGCTTCTGACGCTTTATAAGTGCCCATGTAGGCCTATGTGAAATAAAACATTTGACTTTGACTTTGATCCCATAATTTACTTGATTCTAGTAAAAATTCAAAATTTTCCGGAAAATTTGTACCCGTGACTTCGTCGGCGTGAAATTTAAGAACATTACTCTCCTGATACACACTAGTGTGAGTAGGAATGAGTAAATACACAGTTTGCACCTTAAGGGCCGGCGCACTCTTGAGACAAGACTTGGACTGTTTATCACCGATTCATATATATTACACTCCAAAACTGTTTTACGTCTGTTGCGTCACCACAAGAGGTTCAGTTGATAACCAGCGTCAGGGACTAGTTGTCTGACATTTATGCTGAACTGGACCTATTTTGGTGCAGCCGTGAGGCACACATTATTTTTTGTTTCGTGTTACCTAAGATTGTGATTGTGCCATATGCGTACAGCATATTTGTTACGCGCGCCTCAAGAAGATGTCGAGCAAATGATGTTGAGCAATGGTGGCCAAGTGGTAACGGCCTCGACTTACGAATTGTAGGTTGCGCATTCAAACCCAGCCAGGCGTATTACTTTGTGTAATTTATTTCATCACCACTGCTCTCAAAACGGTGAAGGAAAACATCGTGAGAAAACCGGCATGTCCTAGAACCAAAAATTCAAAGACATGTGACATTCACCAACCCGCACTGGGCCCGCGTGGTGGATTACGGCCCATTCCCTCTCCTAGAAAGAGGAGGCCTGAGTCCCAGCAGTGGAAACATTAAAAGGCTGATTCTGCTATGCTATGCTATGCAAGGAGATTTCAGCAACTGTAGGGACCCAGCAGGGTCGAAGCCTACTGGGGCCAAGGGTCTGATTCTGAAAGGAAGACTCGGCCCTGTTACGAAAAGCAACGAATGAACAGGAGTGGGTTTTTAGTCAGTAAAGTCTGACACTATCTCGCGCTCCGCCCAAGAGCGGAGCGATGTCATAAGATGATTTTCCCACCAAAAAAAAAACCTCTACAGTAAGTTTCTGCTTACATTAAATATTCAGAAGTCAACGCACTCAAAACCACAGTAATATCTACTTTCCTCATTATAAACGCAAATGTAAAGTTAATTGACACCAAAATAGCTAGAAGGTTCTCCATTTTACATTTTCCCTGAATAGGAAGCTTTTGCAAACGGCATGAAAAGGTCTCCAAAGAGCCAAAACTCTGTAATTACAAACCTGGGCGAAATAATACAGCTAAAAATGATATCATAAAAAATGATAGCACACGAAAATGAAGAAAAAAGTATAATAATAGAGAAGAGAAGATATTTCTATCAAAATAATTTCTTACATTTTTATATTCATTATAATCTTAATCTAGAGTCTCTTCAAGCTTGGCTCGGTCACAGTCTTTATAGACTTATATAATTAAAAATCGTATCTAATGTAGCCTGTAGCTAAACTCCTTTCCTCTACTATAGGTAGTTTTGAGTTTCCAAAAACTTTTATTTATTTATTAAAACTTTATGCACTAGTAAGAAACACTGAACAAAGGCGGACTTAATGCCTTAGGCATTTTCTACCAGTCGAGTTTAGGTTGGTGAAGAAAAATAACTTTTACAGAAGTCATCTTTGTTTTTAGGCGGGAAATCATATACATTTTTTTTAATTCTTGATAGGTTTGCGATTGACCACTATCTCACCTGAAGGAAAGCGACGGTGCGGTCGACGATGGAACGCGCTTACCTAGAAGTAACCTATTTACTCTTGACTTTAAAGATTCTTATGACTACTTCTGCTCTAGGGCAGAGCGCGAGGGTGTATCAGACTTTTACTGCCTAAAACCCAGTCCTATGTTTCTTATTTGTCTTTGTTCCAGGGCCCCGGGTTCTCTTTCGCACAACCCAAGGCCCCAGTAGGCTTCCACCTTAGGCCTGGTGGGTGGGCGGTTTTGCTGACAACTCATTGAGGCGCGCATGGAACACTACGCGCCATCGACGACTCGGGCTCGTTCCGGACGGTTTCCTGACGGCGAGTTACCCATTGCTCTTCGTACGCAAGCTCCATGAGATCCCGCCGGAACTCTGTCCGCCATGCCGCGATATGTCCATGTCTGTTGCCTTCAGATCCTATGGTGGCTGGCCAGCACGGGGCTTGCCGCTTCATGGAAACCGTGCGGTATCCCCGCACCATCAGGATGGCCATGATCCTCTGGCATGCGATCAGCTTGGTCGCCGATCACTTTTGCAGCGACGGCGCCCATACCAGCACCCTGCAAAAGGCCGTGAACCGAACGACACCCATGTAGCTCTTCCGTCAGGAAGCGTTTGGCTCCGCCCTAGGTTGGGCAAAAGCCGCTTGAGGGCAGCCCCAGTCCGATCCAGTTTGGATGAAAACCTCATCGAGTGGCAATTTAAAACTTTCAGTTTATGTTGAGCTCGTTACTAGTCCTGGATTTAACTTTTTTTTTATTCTTGATAGGTTCGCGCTTGACCGCTATCTCACCTGATGGAAAGCGACGATGCGGTTGACGATGGAACGCGCTTACCTAGAAATAACCTAATCACTCTTGACTTAAAGATTCCCGGGTTGTAGCCTTCAGGAAACACAGATTCCGGCAAGGAATTCCACTCCTTAGCTGTACGCACAATGAATGAACTACACGAATACTGGCAAATGCTTGTATTGACTAGACAGGTTCACTCAAATCTGTGTGGTTCTTTTTTTAAAAGATCATCTCACATACATAACACAAATTACATGTATACAGTGTGGACGTTAATAGAGACTTTTTGTTCTCAGGGTAGTCAGCTACCTCATCAAGTTTAAATTGACGAAAAAAATTATGTGTTCATTATTTGTAATTATCATTTGTCAATCTGGTAAATCATAGACTCGACCATAACAGGCGAAGTATTTTTTTAAAAATAGAACTCAGAATTGTCATCTTTGATAGGATTAAACTCGATCGACATATGGACCAATAGTAAAGGATGAAGGTGTGACATTCTTAAAGATATTACGGACGGCTTGGCTTCATTTTATGACGTCATTGTTAGCCATAAACGTCATTACTGAGCCTCTTGGCTTAAGGAGGCGGAAAATTTAAAGAGAGGCGAAGAATTAATCGTTTATTTCAGTTTGAAGGTATTTGAAGGGTACTGCTTAAGACTTCACCGTCCAGTTTGTATTTTTTTTTCACTGCTACCTTTATAATATAAAGGTGAAAACTTGTTTGTGTGTGTATGTTTGGTAGTCGTAAACGCTTAAAAAGTTGAACGGATTCGTATGAAATGTGGCACACGAGTATACCATGTTCTGGAGTAGAATATGGAATACTTATTGTTACGGGACTATGTATATATTTTTTTTTTTCATGCTGTTAAAACCACTGGCAGAAAAGACAGTAATTTATTAAAAATTGCACTTAGTTGAATAAAAATTTAATAACAAAAAAAAAACAAAATTTGCTTTTAAAATTACATTTTTAATGTCACTAATAAAAACAAAACTATAAAAAAACATAGAAACGTAAAAAAATTATTAAAATAACATTTTAACTTTCCTGTCACTTACTCCTGTATCATGTGTGCGTTCAGAAACATTTATAGTCACATATATACCAGACTCTCAGACCTACCACAACTATCATATGTAGGCATATCTCTCATAAATGTATCTTCTCAGGGCAGTCAGCTAGGAAACATCGGCTTCATCTAGTTTAAATTTGACTGGCCTGTTGGTCTAGTGGTTAGTGGCCCTGACTGCTATACCGGAGGTCGTGGGTTCGATTCCCACCCAGGACAAATGTTTGTGTGACGAGCACGATCATTTGTTCTGTGTCTGGGTGTAATTTATCTATAATATGTATGTATTTAGAAATATTTAAGTAAGTTTATCAGTTGTCTAGTACCCATAACACAAGCTCTGCTTAGCTTGAGACTAGACGGCGCTGTGTGATAGTTGTGTGAATATTATATTATATTATATTATATATTAAATTGACGAAAAAATTGAAGTGTTTTTAAAACAGCTATTCGCAAAATAAATATCATTTATCACTCCCATAAAACACAGGGAAACATCCGAAACACGTTCATTACATAAACACAAAACGCAATTCATCTACAGCATCATATTTTGTCTGTACCCTATCAAAACGAACTGAAACAAAGCCCCGGACTTTTTGCTTCACTCATATCGTTTCTGTCCGAGATACCACTCTATACGGTACACATGAACAGAAATAGGAAAAAAACAACTCCGAATTGACTAACAAGAATTGTGATTTGGCTATGGCAATGTTTTATGTGTTTTGGCAAACTGTGTGTTAGTTTTGGTAACGGAGAGTTTGCGTAAATGACTGTGAGGATACAGGTAAAGAGTCACTGTGAGTAATGACCTAAAAAATATTGCAAAGTTTTCGAAAAAAATAAATTAAGTTCTTTTATATTTACAAGTATTAAAAAAATGTAATGATTATTTCTCTGTACTTTTACTTACTACCAACAGAAAAAATCCAAATTCATGTAAGATCTTAGCATATTATAGCGTTTTCTAAACATCAAAATAACAAGTAAATACCTACATAGTGCCGCCAACATATCAATTTCAAAACATATCGATAAAATCAGTTTTTAAAAAAGGAACAAGCCATTCGAACGAAGTGCACAGAGCGGCAACAAACAATAGGACGGACGCGCGTGATTTACGCTCTACACGGATATTGTTGAAATTCGCATCGATACAGCTTTTGTTTCGCCGTCTGCCTTCTTATCGCCTCTTAGGGATGGGACTGTCGATACTATTACTGTGTTTATACTTTCACTTTGATTTATGGGTTTGCTTTACTTTTTTAGCGAACAGTGTTTTTTTTATTGAAGTATAGCTCTGCAGAAAGTTTTTAATAGAAATTAAATGTTTATTTTAAGTAAGGTAACGAAAAATTAGAAAACAAATATTGTTTTAATTCAGGAGTCAATAAAAGTATTTCTTACTTCGTGGGTATGGATTTTTATTATGCCTAACCAATAAAAATGTAACACTAATCACCCTTACGACTCATTCTAAGTTTGCCTTAAGTATTCTAAATTATAATTAATGAATTATTATGTAGATTTTTTAAATTACTTCTTTGGTGATGATGGTCATCATAAAGAGCTTTGATGTAATTTACTTCACTGCAAAAAAAAACCTGTTATTGACTATCGATAGATTCAATCCTCGATACTCAAAAATATCGATAATTAACTCACATCACTAAAACGGGACAGTGTGCCCGCATGGTGCATCGCCATGGCAAAATATTAAACGCATTCCTATGCGGCATGGTACAATGTTTTGGTTCACATACGTTATCTAGTTAAGATCTGTGTTCATAGCTGGGGAGAAAATGTTCTATTGATTTTACCGTATGTTAACCATGGAATTGTATCTAGAGATACGTCTAATACTGCCACTAGTTCTATGTATCTTGTAATGAGTGTATTGAACATCAATTTATCTTTCGAAAATGTATACTTTCACTTTGCCAGTGAAAATATATATTTTCGAAAGTGTCAAAAAACACTTAGCGAACAGTGAAAACAATGAAAAAAAATTACTGATCATGCTTTTTTAAAGTGATTTATTCCGTTCTAATACCACAAACTAATACCACTTGTATTTTTTTTAATCTCTTTTATTTTCTATTTCGA
Source organism: Mythimna vitellina (assembly GCA_949316375.1). Taxonomy (NCBI): domain Eukaryota; kingdom Metazoa; phylum Arthropoda; class Insecta; order Lepidoptera; family Noctuidae; genus Mythimna; species Mythimna vitellina. The sequence goes on along the minus strand of OX438703.1, from coordinate 4,118,318 downwards.
ATGAATACCAACAACTTGAATTTGGTACAAAAACGTCCACTGTTGGACATAGGCCTCCTTCAAGTGACGCCACAATGACTGGTCCTGTGCGTCTCGTATCCATCGGGTTCCCGCGTCCCTCACCAGGCCATCGGCCCAAGGCCAAGGTGTTGTGGGAGGCCTTCCAACGCTGCGTCATCCGGTACATTTAGCTCAGTCAAACCTAATAAAAATATATTTTTAAATATAAGTGCAAACAAATACCAGTGGTATTGGTTGTTGGTTTTAAATGGAATAATTTTTTCAGGTGGTATATCATACAATGATTTCTCCAGCGGAGCAGGAGGGCGTGTCAGACTTTAACTGACTAAAACCCGCACTCATGTCCCTTCTTTGCCTTGTGTTCCAGGACTCCAGGGTTCTTTTAAGAACGAGGTTAAGTATCATTGAACCGAAATTAAGATTATTTAGGTATGAACAGTTTTATTGGCGCCAGTGACTGAAAAGTTGAAGGGGAATCGTTTGTCTTGGTATGTAAAGAGGAGAGATGAAACACATGTTACTAAAAGAGTTATGAGTATACATGTGGATGGGTGGAGAGGGAGAGGGAGGCTAAAGAAAAGATGGATGGATTGTGTGAACAGTGATATGAAAGAAAAGGAAGTTAGTGATAGTATGACTTTTGACAGGATAGAATGGAAGAAAAAAACGTGTTGCGCCGACCCCAAATAAGATGGGACAAGGGCAGGAAGATGATGATGAACAGTTTTATTGTGAAATGATTTTGTAGAACAGCTTTGAGTTGAAAACTGAAGTAATCGGATAGTTCTACAATACGCATTTTGAAGGATCAGTTTTTTAGCCCCAAAAATTATTATTCGTGACAGATATCCGCTATAACAGTACCTAGTTCTGAGAAGCCTTGTAATCTGTGCAGGGACTAACAGATAGCGGTGACGTTGTTTTTATACCATGCACTGAAACCAAAAAAAAAAATCATATTTCCGATTCTCACCACACTGAAAATAACAACAAAATATACATCATAAAAAAATGAAATATGACCTTTCGGTTGCTGCGATAAACGTCCATTTTCGCGGTAAAATAATGAGTTGATAACATGCGCACATAAATTGAAACGGACGGTTAACGGTCCGTTGTTGAAACTGCTCGTTGTATGTTGAAAGTTAAGTAACAAAGGCTGGTTGATGAAGAAACTTGGTATAATTTTCGTGATCCTTTAAAAGGCAGAAAATTAAAATACGCATTCTATTTTTAGTATAGCTGCATCACTGCTTACCATCAGGTGGGATCGCAGTCACGCACAAGTTTATATAAAATAAAAAAAATCTTGAGGAATCTTAAAAATATACTCAAAAGAAGAAATCGGTACAATCTCTTTTAAGCATAAGCATAATCAGTCTTTTAATGTACCCACAGCTGGGACACAGGCCTCCTCTCTAGGATAGGGAATGGGCCTTAATCTACCACGCGGGCCCAGTGCGGGTTGGTAAATATCGCATGTCTTCGAATTTTAGTTTTAGTACATGCCGGTTTTCTGCTGGTAGCCTGATATCTACAATAAAACTTGTTGAGGCCGAAATCCATGACATTCTCGCAACCTATGGATGCGAGACGCACAGGACCGTTCATTAAGGCGACACTTGGGGAGACCTATGTTCAACAATGAACGTATTTCGGCTGAAATGATGATGGTGATGATGACGGCCGAAATGTCCTGGACTGGCGACCAGGTTACTAGAAGACGAAGCGCTAGAAAGCTTCCCAAAAGGTGGATCGATCACACGGCGAGGGTCGCGGGAATCTGATGGTTGCGAGACGCACAGAACCGGTCGTTTTCGTCCAACAGTAAATTTATTTTGGCTGAAATGATACTGATTACAATTAGATAGTTTCATTTGTGCTGGCGACCCTTTTTGCTTCAATCTATTTATATTTTGACGCACACTACAGTTCACTATTGTGTGTGTAGTTATCAGTTCATTAGATATGGAATTATTAATTTATTTATAACAAACAGGATAAAAATTGGCTAATGCGAGTCGGACTCGCGCACGAAGGGTTTCGTAGCATTATCCATAAAAACGGCAAAAAATCATATTGATTGTATGGATGCCCCACTTAAATATTCGTTTTATTCTATTTTTGTAGTTTGTAAAATTTCGACTGTTTAACTATCACGGTTCATGAGATACAGCCTGGTGACAGACGGATGAACAGCGAAGTAGTAATAGGGTCCAGTTTTACCCTTTGGTATGGAACCCTAAAATGGTGCCGAGTGTGGTTTTTTAATTAAGTATAATTGACTACCTGATTAGTACTTCATTATAGTATAGTATTTTTTTTAACCCTATAACACTCCTTATTTCTCGAGTAAGAATCTTCTAAATGCAAAATTGCTTTTGAAATCAGCAGCATTATTTAGTGCATGATTTATACGTAGAATGACGTCGCGTGGCATCGCGTGGCGTGGATCAAGTGTAGCTCTACAAGTCTAGTTTTCATATAAAATGTATGGAGACCGATGTGCCCAGATTGGCGTGTATGGCACACGTGTGCGCAGCGTAGTTCTAGCATTACACTTTTGTATCCATTTTTTTGTTATTTTTTGAGTTTAAATCTGTAGGTACATAAATTAATTAAAAATAAGGCTTCGTCGTTTCGACTACGGTATTTAAAAAAGGGAACTATTGGGTTATATAAATTAATTAGTACAGATTTTTTTTTTAGGATTTTAATTTAAATTATTTTTTATGTTTATAAATAAATTTTACATACACTGTACACTATTAACAAATGATGCATTTTTTTTTATCAAAAGGTCTGAAGAGGTATCGAGCCAATAGATTGTAGGAGAGATGTATCACTACTGCTCTGATATATTTGGCTTGGAAGTTACTGAGAAACTTCTTCATCACCATACATTTCATAATCTAGTTCAGACACAACGTGTTCTCCTCTCTTAATCCCTGATTAATTTTAGTCATTGCATTTGCCTTTAACTGCAAAATAATGAAACCGAAAAAAAAAGAATAATGAATAGAACTGAAAATAATATAATAAATCTACAAAAGAAAAAAAATACATAAACTAAATATCACGTTATTACGAACCTTCGTCGATGGGACGAGCTATGGTTACTGGATTGATGCTCAACTATCATCAGTTGTAAGTGTAATCTAGAATTTGATACCGGCCTTCTCTATATATGACCGATATTCAACGGTTGTACATTGGAACTCCAATTTATAGAACGTTCAGCGTATTTTTACTGATCTCTCAAAAATTTTTAGGAAACGCACGACAAATCACGCTCTTGGCATTTTTAAGATAATATTAGTTTGTTAGTCCCTTACAAATGACGAAAAACGCCAAATGTGAACGTTTACAGCATTAAAAAGGTTAATTATGTACACCGATGATGGCAAGTGATATTATTTACGGTTAATGGTTTACGTACGAGGCTCAAAATAGTTATAGTAATAACTGATGACTTGAACCTAAAACAACAAATAATAAACAGCATTGAAAATAATAAACTAAATCTACAAAATTAAAAAGAATGCAAAAATACACAAACTAAATATCACGTTATTACTAAGCTTCGTCGATGCGTCGAGCCATAGTTTCTGGATTGTCGCTAAACTACCGTCTTTTGCAGGGGCAAGGAGTCGACTGATATTAGCCATAGAATGGAAATGCGATGTCCCTTGCAGAAGGCTACTCGATTTGTTTTAAAACCGCTTCGTCAGATCAACGAAGGTTAGTAATCTAGGGTTAAATGCATGTACAGAGCGTAATCACGACAACTCCATTCACTTAGTTTAGTAGATTTATAATATTATTTTTTACTTTTATTACAACACCAGTATCTTTAGCAACACTAGTTTGTTTTAATTGTGATTCGTGGTGTTGCTCCAAGTTTTTCACTTATTTTTATCTTTACAAAATCAGAAGAGAGTCAAACCAATTTGTGCAAGTAATTTTCGTTATGTCTAATAACGATTCAAACGTACATCGCGAAAACCATACCAGTGATAATAAATTATTTAACAATCACAACACTACTTCGAATGTAGTGCCAATAATTGTGACGTTTCAGCAGACTGTCCAATATACTCTGTTGGCGCTAGCGTTGGTTACGTTGGTATACGGAGCGATATCCTGGTGCATCATTAAGAAGTTCCGCAAATACAGAAACTTTGTGCACTTAAACGCAATTTTAGTAAATGTTCTTCAGATCGTATTCTCGAAAATCATGATATATTATATTTTGGGAGGAAATCATGATGTATGGGTTATAATGTTTTGTACTTTTCTAAATATTTATTTAGTATCTGTAAAGAACCATTGGTTATTAATTTTGAGTCATTTGTTTTATGTGGACCTTGTAAGAATATTCAATGGACATATCCAAAGGAGGTATTTAAAAAGTACTCTCTTTGCTTGGGGTGTGTCTTTTGTGACAACCAGCATTTTCGTCTTCATTTTTTATTACTTGTTGCATTATTCACCACATTTGGTACTATTCAATCGTTCTTATAGTATTATTTTAATATTTACTAAAGGTAGTTCTGTATTAGCGTTAATAGCAAACTCTTGTCTATACATTGTTATTTTACATTCAGTTTATCGTAGTTTCAACACGAATATACACACAGCTTCTTATATTTGGCGTCGCATATATATCTCAACTTTGATATTTCTAATGAGCGACGTTATAATGTTGTCTGAATATATCGTTATTTTTTTTCGCTCAATCAGTTCGAAAAAAATAATACGTTATCTAGATATATTGTTGACGAACTTGAATGGATATGTATTGTGTATATTTTTTATTTTTGTGAAAAGTAACCGAGAAATATGGTATCAATTTTATGTACATAAGTTAAAACAGAGATCTTCATCAGCAAGATTTGAGAATCACGATATCAACATGCATCAAAATATAAATAATTCTGAACCTACTGATTCCCGGACGGCGGTTCTTGAGGTATAAAAATATAAAACTATAATGGAGGTTGCTGAAGACCGAGACTTATTGAAAGGATAAATCTCAGAACTTAGCCTTGCAGTGGGACATTAAAACTCGTAAAAGTAATAAATTAGTAATATAACTAAAAAGTGTAAAATAAAATACTTTTTACAAAAAAATACAACTGACATCAATGTAAAAAAAAAAAACAAAAAGTGCAAAATAACCTTAATTTGGAAGTCTGTGTTAAATAAAAAAGAGACAAAAGTATTATACAAACACCGACTTCCGAAATTAAAGTTATTTTTCATCTTACAGGGTTTTTTTTACATTGAAGTCGGCTTTATTTATTTGTAAAAAGTGTTTTATATGTAGCTACTTATTGTAAAATGTATCCTGTCAAAAGAGTAGAAACGTGAATTTATGTTTTTAATTGGTGCAAAGACGACTTAATTGATTCTGTTCAACTTTTTCTTATATAATATCTAGATAAATGTATAATAGAAGCCATAAATTATAACGCTCTTTGATATGTGGGATGAGCAATATGTCTGTTTTCATCGCTATTTCACTACATCAATATTTTTGTGATTATTTAATCTAATATAACATAAGACGATGCGAAATTACAAATAAATTTATTTTTGTCATAGCATGGACATTTTTATCCAAAAAAATTTCAAATGTTTTTGTAGAAAATAATAAAAACGTCAGACTTATATTATCACCTCGGGCCCCCTGGGGTATTATTATTACGTAATTACTTTCTGGATTTTTCTAAGAAAAACAAAGATAAAGAAACCAAAATTTTCGGCTAAAAAAATTCGTACAAACGTGTGTACAAAATGACAATTAAGCATTTTTCAAGGTCATTTAAGTTGTACAGATGTATGTACAATCGGCCTTCGAGGGGTTATAAAAGCTATAGTTTGTGAGTGTGTGTTACTTTTTTTTAAGTTTGTGCATGTTACTTTTTCCGCTCGAACAGCTCTGAACGGATTTCGATGAAACTTAGTACACGGATAGACCATAATTATTATCCTGGAATAGCACATAGGGTAGCGATAGAGATAGCGGTCAAGCGCGAACCTATCAAGAATAAAAAATAGTAATAAAAAATAGGGTACTTTTTATCCCGTCCGGGGCTGACTGACTATCCGTATATCTGTAGATGTCAAATATATTTTCTTTTTTCAAACTTTTATCAAAATAAAGTCTGTAAAAAAAAATGAATCGATCCACCAGTATGTGTACATACGACTATAGATATGAAATAGGAGGAGATATGCCCGTTACCATAAAATGTATCAAAACTCTTTTTTTTTTCATTTACCCTCACCATGCGCAAACCAATACGCATACAGTTCAGTAAAAGCAAAAAAATACGCAATCGCGCACACACACGCTTTCAAATTTATTTTTTTGTTTTTTATTAGATATAAACTAGTACTTGACTGCGATCCCACCTGATGGTAAGTAGTGATGCAATCGTTGATGGTGAGGCACACTAATTTATTATGAGCCTATTCACTCTAGCCTTGAAGACACCTAAATTATAATCGGACAGGAAGACCGCAGCAGGCAAATTGTTGTCGCCGGGATTCTGATCCCGATTTCATAGTCAGTAAAAGTCTGATACTATCTCCCGCTTCGCCCAAGGGCGGGATTAGTCATTAGATGATTTTCCCACCTAAAAAAAAAAGCAGGCAAATTGTTGTAGTCTCTAGATGTACGCAAAATCTGAACATACAATACCATCAATTGTAAACCTTATCTCTACACATACAGCATGCATTTTCAATACATCGAACTACTCACGGACACAAACACATACTGACTTGCCTGACGCATCGTTGTGCTGTACAAAAGCCATATTTTACACAAGCTTCATTCCAGCCAGCGACTTCGCTCGCGTGATAATAAGGTTCTCCATACAAACTTTAGACCACCGTTTCATCCCCATAGGGGGTAAATTTTACAAAAACCTGTTTTAGTGCCCGCTTACGTCATAAAAGCCCCAAGTGCCATACATCGAAGCAAAGGCTCAACTGGCTACAAAAAAGCTAGGAATCCTCGCCAAGGTCAGACAGTACTTCACGCCGGAACAGCTACTCAAACTTTATCAAGCGCAAATTCGAACGTGTATGGAGTACTGTTCTCATCTTTGGGACAGATATAGCCGATACCAGCATAATGCACTCGAGACAATTGAGAGGCGAGCCAAGAGGATCATTGGCAATGATGTACTCGTTGAGTCGAGGCTTCAAAATCTAGAGTTGCTAGCCTATCGGTTTTTACCGGTTGCATTTAGGAGAGTGTGCGTCGGAATCACATAACCTAATCCGCATAGCACGTTCCATCATCGGTCCAGGCGCATGGCGATACGCCACCGGTACTTGGTGGACATCCCACCTAGACGCACAAATCGTTTTGGGAACACATTCATTGTGCGTACAGCTAAGGAGTGGAATTGCTGATGGCTACAACCCGGGAATCTTCAAGTAAAGAGTAAATAGGTTACTTCTAGGTAAGCGCCCTCCATTGTCGACCGCATCGTCGCTTTCCATTAGGTAAGATCAGTCAAGCACATTTCTAGGCTCTGTAGTTTTGGCAATGCGTTGATACATATAAATTTACGCAAGTGATTGACTAAATCGGAAAGTTGATAAAAAATAAAAGAAATCGTAAATCTTGTTTCTAGAAAATATTACAATAACAATGCTTTATTGTATAATAAAAAGTCCTAATCGAAATCCTCAGTAGTATCGTGAGTAATACGTAAAGACGTGCTACGTCATTAGAGACTAGTTTCTGCCGGTAGCTTCGCCCATCTGGAAGTTGAAAATCATCCTAAGAAAACATACTCTCAACAGTGTCGAAGCTTACTGAGGCCATGGGTTTGCTTCCAAAAAGGAAACTTGGGGTCCTGAAACGCACATAAAATTGGGTCAGTAAAAAAGAAACTTCTGATATAAAAAGTATATCCAGAACAAGGCCTATCCGTGTGCCAAATTTCAAGCAAAGCCGTTTAGCTATTTGATTTGTTGTATGTTTGTTTGAACATGGGTCTTAGCGGCAAGCGGCGCGGCGAGCGGCGTCTCATTTAATATTTTCATACTTTTGATCTTACCGCTCGCCGCCCTGCGCTTAGCTACCGCTTACAGCGGCAAGGTCGTGAACGAGCCGTTATACACACGTAATCCACCTTTATAATATTAGTGTGATTGATTAAATTCCTTTTTTCCACTTTCTATCAGGTAGGCTGACGCCTTACGTTTATTTATTGCTTATCTCACCATCCTTTGGTTATGTTCCAACATATTGTACACTACAATTGCTGCCAATATAACACCTAGGGGTTACGTTCACTCAGACGGACAGCGGCGCATTAAATTTCCTATGATGGTGTCTCAAGTGAAAATATTACTCGGTACACAGATGAAGCAACTTGCTAATAAACACATTATCCTTCTTTGTGTTTTGTAGTCTAGTTTTGAGAACGTTCGTATTCATCACGATCGACATTTTAGCCGAAAGACTACCACTGTTGGATGTTATGCGTCTCGCATCCATTGGATACCTGCGATCTTCACCAGGACCTCGTGAGGGCAATCGGCGGCGGTGATCTCTCGCGCCGGGCCTTGGTTCAGGCCATGCTCCGGAGCGAGGAGGAGTGGCAGGCGGTCGCCTCTTTCTGCGAAGCAGTAATGCTAGCTAAGGAGGCGGCCGATCGCGTGAGGCAACGGTCCTTACGCTCCAACCGCCGCCGGGATTCCGATCCCGATTTCCGGCCACCGTAGGCGCGGGCTTGCAGACGGCGAGCAATGGGTGGCTCGCCGTCCGACCGTCCGGTAACCGTCCGGACCAAGCCCAAGTCGTCGACGGCGCGTTTTGTTCCACGCGCGCCTCAAGGAGATGTCAGCAAATCGTAGGGGCCCAGAAGGGTCGAAGCCTACTGGGGCCACGGGTAGTGTGAAAGCGGAACCCGGAGCCCTGGGACGAAGGCAACGAAGGAACAGGAGTGGGTTTTTAGTCAGTAAGAGTCTGACACTATCTCCCGCTCCGCCCAAGAGCGGGGATGTCATTAAGATGATTTTCCCACCCAATAAAAAAAAAAAAAAAAAAAAAAAAAAACCAGGTCATCGGTCCACCTTGTGGGAGGCCTTCCAACGCTGCGTTTTCCGGTCGTTTCGGCTCCATAAATCATATGTTTGTAATCAATCTATCAAAAATAAGAGAGCAATGGTAATGGTAATGGTATCGAGAGCAATGGTGGCCGAGTGGTAACGGCCCCGACTTACGAGTTGTAGGTCGCGAGTTCAAACCCAGCCAGGCGCATTACTTTGTGTAATTTATTTCATCACCACTGCTCTCAAAACGGTGAAGGAAAACATCGTGAGGAAACCGGCATGTTCTAGAACCAAAAATTCGAAGACATGTGACATTCACCAATCCGCACTGGGCCCGCGTGGTGGATTACGGCCCATTCCCTCTCCTAGAGAGGAGGCCTGAGTCCCAACAGTGGGAACATTACAAGGCCGACTATGCTATGCTATCAAAAATACTAGAGTTTTATTACGTTTTGCACAAGTTTTTGACATAAATTTTTGCTACGATCAGATTGCAATCATTCAGGTGATAAACGTCTTTAAACATAAACGAACGATTAATAAGTCTTCTTGTTGCCATTTTCCTGTTTTTTTTTTAACCGATTTCCAAAGAATGGAGGAAGTTCTCAAGTTATCTTAATTTCGGTGTCAAAAATGACGAAACAAAATCAGACTTCAAACTTCCGAAATTAAAGTTATTTTGGATATTTTAGTTTGTTTTGAAGTCCATTATATTTATTTTTGAGCAAAAAAAGTTTTTTTACGGATTTGATATTTATTTATGTTTTATTTTTTCAACTCATTCTATCACTTTGAAAAATAAAATTACATTTTATAGCCACGTAAAAACAGTTGGAGAAGGTAATATAAATACTTTTAAAGTTTTATTTTTATCAAAAATTATTGTTAAAGAGAAAGAAGACCATTTAATTTATTTTATACTGGTCATGCTTCATCATCATCATCATTTCAGCCGATAGACGTCCACTGCTGGACATAGGCCTCCCCCAAATGTCGCTACAAAGAACGGTCCTATGCGTCTTGCATCCATCGGATTCCCACAACCTTCACCTGGTCATCGGTCCTCCTTGTAGGGGGCCTTCCAAAACTGCGTCTTCCGGTACGCGGTCGCCACTCCAGAACCTTTCGGTCCCAACGGCCATCTGTTCTGCGAGCAATGTTCTGGTCATGCTTATACTACGGTAACAATTTATTATATTTTTCCCAAAATATGGCTCAGTAAAATTCTGTGAAAATAGATTAAGTTAGTTAGGTTACTTGTAGATAAGCATGCTCTATTGTCAACCATATCGTTGCTTTCCATGACGTAAGATTGAGTTTAAGCACGAGCCTATCAAAAAAATTAAAAAAAACCGGGCAAGTGCGAGTTGGACTCGCACGCTGAGGGTTTCGTACAAAGATACCGAAAATAGTTCAATTACTAAGATTTTTCCGAATCACCGTAACGTAACTACAAATTCACAGTTTTCAAACTTTTTCCTATACTTGTGCATTGGAACCTTGTTTCGTGCCAAATTTCGGGATTCTAGGTCAACGGGAAGTACCCTATGAATTTTGATTTCCTTGAGCGTGTCGAAATACACGTTTTTTGCGACTTAAACGGCCGTATCTTTTTATTTCGTTAACTCAGAAGTTTGATTTTTTACAGCTTTAACCTTTCCAATACCCTAATTAGAGACACAATAGAAAGACAAAGAGAGCAAACACTGGCGTAGACTTGGGGTTTAGTGAATTAAGGGACCGCAGACCTGAGTTTTAATTTCAACTCGATACCTTCACGCGTTCCCGAGATAAAGGGTCTTGACAAACAGACTGACAGACAACAAAGTGATCCTATAAGGGTTATATTTTTCCTTTTGAAGTACGGAACCCAAAAAAGGATCAATCAAATCTCGTTTAAAGAAAAAATACAATGAGTTCTTCCACATTTGTACCCCACATCCACTATTGTCAGCTCCGTGTAGTCGACAGGAAAGCCTAGCAGACAACCGTAATCTAATTTGGTACCAGCTTAATAGTGATGCACTTAGCGTGGGTAAAGAATTTTATATGGAACTCATGTCGATCACAATGCGTGTCTGTTTTTTCCCTCCCTGTTTGAGTAACGGAGACATATTGTTCGATTTTTATTGCAAAATGGTGGGAGGCTGGAGAATACACGAAATAAATATGAAAACGAAAATATATTTTTTAATTCGTTTTCCGGGCAAAAAGCAAAAAAAACCGGGCAAGTGCGTGTCGGGCTCGCGCACTGAGGGTTCCGTACAAACTTACCTATAAAAACATTTGAGTTACCGAATTGAGTTATGAAGATTTTTTCGAATCGCAAAAAAAGTTTTTTTGTAACGTAAGTACACATTTACAGTATTCAGATTTTTTCCTGTACTTGTGCTATGAGACCTTGCTTCATGCCAAATCTCAGGATTCTAGGTCAACGGGAAGTACTACGTACTACTACAATGAATTTTGATTCCCTTCAGAGTGTCGAAATATAGGTACGTTTTATGCTACATAAACGGCGGTATTTTTTTTTTTCCTGAACTCAGAGGTCTGATATTTCACAGCTTCAAGGGATCACAGACTTGAGTATATAGTTTTAATTTCAACTGGATACCTTCTCGCATTCCTGAGATAAAGGGTCTTGACAGATAGACAGACAGGCTGACAGTCGAACAACAAAGTGATCCTATAAAGGATCCGTTTTTTTCTTTTGAGGCCACTTTAATTATATTTATTACAATCTTCTACCACTACTTCTATTGCGTGAAAGTAGAATTTTATCCAAAAAGAATATACCTCGGGACAAAAAGTACCTTATGTGCTTTTCAAGGTCATAGTCTACCCGTGTACCAAGTTTCATCGAAATCTGTTCAGCCATTCGGGGGTAAAAAGTAAGAAACATACATTCATAAACTTTCGTCTTTATAAGTGTAATTAAAGAGATGATTTGATGATTTTCTACAAAAACATTTGAAAAAAAATCGAATAAAAATAACCATGTCATGTTAAACATATGCAAAGCAATATTAATTTATGCTTTCGGAAATGTAATCGTAATACAAAAAATTAAAGATGAAATAATCACATAAATACTGATTTGTGGTAAAACAGTGATTAATAAAGACATATTGCTCACCCCCCATAGTAGAGCATAATCATTTATAGCCTCTATTAGATATCTAGATTAAACATGTTCGAACAGAATATGAATTTAGTCGCTTTTGCGCCAATCAAAACATCAATTCACGTTTCTACTGTTTTGAGAAGATACATTTTTAAAATAAGTAGAAATAAAAATATTAATAAGGTATATATATAAATAAGCATATATCAGATATATATATTTCAAGTACAAAATTACTCTATAACATAGGTAATTTGATTTATTATTTACTAATTTAAATTATCTTTATGAATTGTAGTGGCCTCCTGCGGGGTTGTGCTTTTCCATTCATCTTTGTCTTCAGCACCCTCCATTAATAATAATAATAAAGCCATTTATTCTATAACCATTAAGTTTTACATTTCAAATGCTGTTAGTATTTTTTTTTCTTTTTCTTATATATTAATCTAGTGTCTCTAAATCTATTATATGAATCTGCTTCATCTAGGTAATGGACCCCATTTTGGGTATAGGCCTCCCCCAACCTTTTCCACCTTTTCCTTTACCTGTCCTTGATCTGGTCTATCCAGTTTCTCCCCACCTTCTCCTCGATGTCGTCTGCCCATCGCTGCTTTGGTCTGCCAACTTTTCTTTTGCCTGATGGTCCCTTCCATTTAGTAGTCTGTATTGCCAACTTTCTGTCTGTGCAGCGTGCGATGTGACCAGCCTATTGCCACTTTAATGTCATTGCGTGACTCAATGCATCCGCAATCTTTGTTTTCTGTCTTTTGTACTCGCTCCGTATTTTATGTATTTTCCTGATCCGTAGTATGCTTCTCTCCATTGATTTTTGTGTATTCTTTATTTTTTGTTTGATACTTTTTGTGAATACCCAGGTTTAACAGCCGTGTGAAAGGCAAGGCATAATACAGGTGTCTATCACGGTATTTTTCATATGTAAACTATAGTTTCCTTTCAATATTTCTTTTAATGACCAGAACTTTTTCCATGATAAAGTTATTCTTCTCGTTACTTCTTCCATGTTACTATTTGTATTAAATGAGACTTGTTTTGCCAAATAAATATAATTGTCAATATATTCTATTAAGTGTCCGTTTAGTTTTATTGGTCTTCTGTAAAAGTTGGTCATTATTTTTGTTTTATCTGTATTCATAGCAAGTCCAACGTTTTTACTTTCCTGTTTGAGTGTCGTTATCATGTCTTCTAAATCTTTAGGTGTTTCAGCTAGTAGCACCCTCCATTATCATTACTTAAATTTATACTTCAAGAACCGCCATCAGGGAATCAGCAGGTTCAGAATTATTTCTATTTTGACGCATGTTGATATCTTGATTATTAAATCTTGCTGAAGAAGATCTCTGTTTTAACTTAAGTATAAAAAATTGGTACCATATTTCTCGGTTACTTTTAACAACAATAAAAAATATACACAATACAAATCCATTAAAGTTCATTAAAAATATTTTCAGACACTGTATTATTACAGACGAACGAATTGAGCGAAAAAAATTTAGGATATATTCAGACAACATAGCAATATCGCTCAATAGAAATATCAAAGTGGAGATATATAAGCAACGCCCGGTGTGAAAAGCTGAATGTACGTTCGTGTTGAAATTACGATAAATCGAATGTACAATTACAATGTATAAACAGCAGTTTACTATTAACGCTAATACTGAACTACCACTAACAAATAATGCAGTAAAACTATAAGAACGACTGAATAGCACCAAATCAGGTGAATAATACAATAAACAATAAAACACAGGGATAAAAATGCTGGTTGTTACAAAAGACACAGCCCAAGCAAAGAGAGTACTTTTAAAATACCTCCTTTGGATATTTCCATCGAATATTTTTAAAAGTTCTCATAAAACAAATGACATATAATTAATAACCAGTGGTTCTTTACAGATACTAAATAAATATTTAGAAAAATAAAAAACTTTATAACCCATTTACCATAATTGCTCCCTAAAATATAATATATCAAAACTTTCGAGAGTACCAATTGAAGAAAGTTTACTAAAATTGCGTTTAAAAACACATAGTTTCTGTATTTGCGGAACTTCTTAATGATGCACCAGGATATCACTCCGTACACCAATGTAACCAACGCTAGCGTCATCAAAGTGTATTGCACAGTCTTTTGTAACTTTGCAATTTTCGACACATAATCCAAAGTGGAGTTGTTATTATTAAAACTATTGTCACTAGTACAATTTTCGATGCATACGTTTGTATCGTTATCAGACATAGCGAGTGTCACTTGTACAGACTTGTTTTACTCTCTTCTGGTTTTCTAATTATAAAGAATATGTGAAAAACTTGGCGTAACGCCACGAATAACATATTAAAACAGACTAGTGTTGCTACAAATATAATCGTTGTAATGAATGGAAAAAAAAAATATAAATCTACTAAACTTATCAAACTAAAAAAATGGTAAACAAATGCAGCTGTTGTAATTACGCTCGGTACAAATATTTAACCCTAAACTACGAACCTTCGTCGATCCGACGAAGTGGATTTAAAAAATCGTGTAATATTCTGCATGTAGAATCCTACTTCCATTCTGTGGCTAATATCACTCAACCCGTTACTCCCGTAACTGACTGTAGTTGATCGCCAATCCAGTAACTATGTCTCGTCGCATTGACGAAAGTAAGTAATAACGTCATATTTAGTTTGTATATTTTTGCGTTTTTTTTTCTTTTGTAGATTTTTTTTCCATGCGATTTATTAATTTAGGATTAATTTATCAATTATCTTACTGTCATTTCAAGAATAAAGCATCATTGTCTTCATCTCATCGTCTTCCTACCCTTGTCCCATATTACTTGGGGATGGCGCAATATGTTTTTTTTTTATTCTATCCTGTCCTGTTACATGAAACACTATCAATAAGTCCCTTTTAGTCCGATGACAAAAATTGATCACTTTCGTTAGTTTACGTTTGACGTTTCGTAACTGCATAAACATGGCGGGCGCTGTTTTGACATCAAGAAGTAATGAGGCAGTAATTCTGGAAGACGCAACTGCGATAACTTTTGTGCTTTACTTGCTGATCCCAGTGGATCCTAGTGGTACATAAAATGTTTTTTTTTCTGTTTCACCAGGAGTATCTAAGAAAAACATTTTACTCTGGTTGAGCGCTTCCTACAAACTTTTGTTTTGTGTCTTTAAACACTAAAATGTATATATTTTTTAAAGGGTGTAATCATCTAATGACTTTTGCCACTCTAAGGTGAAAGGGGTATCAAGCTTTTACTGACTAAAACCACACCTATGTTTCTTCAGTTGTCGTTTGCTTTGTACGACTTCTTTTTTCGGTGAGAAAATCATCTTATGACATACCCCGCTCTTGAGTGGAGCGAGAGATAGTGTCAGACTTTTACTGACTAAAAAACCCACTCCTGTTTCTTCGTTGCCTTTCGTACCAGGGCCGAGTCCTCCTTTCAGAATCAGACCTTTAGCTCCATTGGGCTTCGACCCTGCTGGGCCCCTACAATTGCTGACATCTCCTTGAGGCGCGCGTGGAACAGTACGCGCCGTCGACGACTTGAGCTCGATCTGGTCAGTTACCGGACGGTCGGACGGTGAGCTACCCATTGCTCGCCGTCCGCAAGCACGCGCTGCAATCTCGGCAGCGGTTGGAGCGTGAGGACCACTGCCTCGCGTGATCGGCTGCCTCCTTAGCGAGCATTATTATTTCACAAAAGTAGGCGACCGCCTGCCACTCCTCCTTGCTCCAGACCATGGTCTGTACCAAGGCCCGGTGCGAGAGATCACCTCCGCCGATCGCCCCCACGAGAACACGGTGTTGCTATTTCCAAGCAGGACACACCTCCACCGTGTGCTCCACCGTGTCCTCCGGGCGGTCCACACAATGGTGACACCCGAGCGTTTCTTCCGTACGAATCTGGTGCAGGAACTTCCCGAACTTACCATTTCCGGTGAGGACCTGCGTCATGCGGACGGTAAGAACGCCGTGTTGCCTTTCCAGCCAGTCTTTAAAGAGGGGACTTACCGCTATAATTATGGCGTGCCCAGCACTGGGTTGCAATAGTCGCTGTTGCCGTTTCATCATGAGATCCCGCCGGAACTCTGTCCGCCATGCCAGGACTTGTCGCGGTGCTTTATACGACTATGCCCTAGTAGGCCTTGCTGGGGCCTTACGGTTTGATATCTCTTTGAGGTCTGCGTGGGACATTACGCGACATCGATGACTCGGGCTCGGTCTGGATGGTTATGGGACGGTCGGGCGGCGAACTACCCATTACTCGTCGTCCGCAAACACGTACTTACGGTCACTAGTAACCAGGCTCGGGAACTCGGCGACTAGAGCGTGAGGAAGCTAGCTGTTTCCTCACGCGTGCGGCTATCTTCTCCGTTAGCATTACTACTTCGTGGAAAGAAGTAACTGCCACCCATTCCCCCTGACTCCGAAGCCCTCTTAATATATAAGGTGTTAAAAAATTAACTTTAAGAATTTCGAGGGGACACTGTACTCCTCATTATGAAAACTTTTACTGTGGGACCAAACCTGAAATCACGAAAAAAATATCAGATGTTCCCTACATTTATGTTCGCATAGCTCGTCATAATGTATTGAGCAGCTGATTTTTTTTTCGCTATTTCAGGTTTGGTCCCACAGTTGTTCATAATGAAGAGTATTGTACTCTTCATTATGAACAACGTCCCCTAGAAATTCTTAAAGTTATTTTTTTAACACCTTATATAATTATTTCATCAACAATTTCACCGCCGTTGTTCTTTAACGATGAAGGCCAGTATCGGTCAAAATATCCCAGAAGTTGTCTCAAACTTAGTTATTTTATTTTGATCAGTACTTTGCAAATAAAATGTAGTCTGGTTGCTGCCTTTGTATACAAATTTATACATTCCTTGCCGGAATGTGTGTTTCCTGATAGCTACAACCCGGTAATCTTTAAGTCAAGAGTGAATAGGTTACTTCTAGGTAAGCGCGTTCCATCGTGGACCGCATCATCGCTTTCCATCAGGTGAGATGGTGGTCAAGCGCGAACCTATCGAGAATAAAAAAAAAAAAAAAAACAAATACTTTTACATTTACAAACATCCTCATATTTAATTGATTAACGGGAACGATACTACAACTAATTGTTGCTACTAGTATCTTTCTATCTTTACTTTGTCTTAATTTTTATATGTTTTGATTAGTTTCTACAAAATTTTCCGATAGGCAGTAAATGAAAATGGCTATGATATTTAAAAAATATGCTAATTATTATTTTATTTGTTATTTAGAGGTATGCAGAACAAGCCTTGCAAACTCTGCTGAAAAGGGAGGATCCTTTGACCACCCGGGTATTGTATCTGGTTTGGACAACAGCCCCACAGCAGTTGTGTATGTAATAATCTTGCGGAGAACTGTAACACCGCGACGCAGGATTTCGAATTTCAGTTCATATGTACTTCATAGATGTCGCTTCATCACTCCCCTTCGAAAATCGGAGATTGATAGTTTTTTATACTTCGTGATGCGTGCCAGGCCAAGGTTGGTTCCAGTGAGTGAGAACCCGAATCCAAATAGTTTTCGGTGAGTCGGAACTCTCTGCGGTGTTATCCTAGTGAGGCAACGTACGTATGTCGTAGTGAGTCGGAATGATGCACAAGTGATGATGTCCCAGAGACTCGCGATGATGCTACAGGCTCTAGTGGATCGAGGTAGTACTACTGGCACCAGAGGATTGGAGAGGTGCTGTGTGACGTAGTGGCTTTGTCTCTTTTTAGCTTTTCATCCGACTGACCAAAGATGCAGTGTCCTTGCCAAGAAAGCTGATGAGGCTGAGGGTGATGACCAGGTTGGCATTTTGATTTTCAGGATATCCATTAAGCAGTAGGTGCTGGTTGTATGGCTTGCTGAGGAAGTGACGATGAAATCACGATATAGTATCGGCACGAAGACTGGGATGATACAGCAGTTGAACAAGGAGGATCCTCCGTCGTGACAGTTGTAGTTTTATTTTCGGGCTGTTGTCCGATAGTTGATTTTGGGCTGTTAAATATGTTCTGATCGCAGAAAGAACTGAATTTTAGTTCCTATGTGGCATTATTTCAAATAATTTGAAATTATCATCGTATATTTTAATACAAAAACCGATCTGATTATATTTATTCGCTGTAAAATAGCGATTAACATAGACAAAATGCAATATTGCTCACGACCCATAGCAAAGAGCGTGAGAATGTCGTAGTGACCAGATCAGAGATAATATGTTAAAAATTTTAAGAGAATCAATTTTGTACTTTGTCACAAATTGAAAACATCGACTCCACATAAATGTTTTGACAGGGTTGTTTTATAATAAGTAGACATAAAAATATAAACTGTAAAAAAAGATATTGAGGTATCAATTAGAAAATCGCTTTTTACCGCGAGATTCATTACTTACTAATTTAAATTATCTTTACAAGTTGTAGTGTCTTACTATAAGATTAAGGTTTCCAATTCATCATATTATTCGTTTCTGTCTTCAGCACCTCCATTATGATTTTATACATCTTGAACCGCCGTCTCAGAATCAGCAGGTTCACAATTAATTTTAATTTGATGAATGTTAATATCGTTATTCCTAAATCTTGCTGATAAAGATCTCTGTTTGAACTTACGTACATAAAATTGGTACCATATTTCTCGGTTACTCTTAACAGCAATTAAAAATATACACAATACATATCCATTGAAGTTCGTTAAGAATACATCTAGAATAAGTAATATTTTGGCTGCTCTGATTGAGCGAAAAAAATTTGCAATATAGTCTGACAACATAATAATGTCACTCAATAGAAATATTAAAGTGGAGATATATAAGCGGCGCCAAATATAAGAAGCCGTATGTACATTCGTGTTGAAACTACGATAAACTGAAAATACAATAACAACGTATAAACAGCAGTTTGCTATTAACGCTAATGCTGAACTACCTCTAACAAATAATACAATAAAACTATAAGAATTGTATAGCATCAGATCTGGTGAATAATATAACATAAAATATAATCCGAAGAAAAAAATGCTGGTTGTCACAAAAGACACTCCCCAGGTAAAGAGAGTACTTTTAAAATACCTTCTTTGGACATGTCCATCGAATATTTTTACAAAGTCTACATAAAACAAATGACATAAAATTAATAACCAATGGTTCTTTACAGATAATAAATAAATATCTAGAAAAGTAAAAAATCTTATAAGCCACATATCAGACGTTTTCCCGAAAATATAATGTATCATAATTTTTGAGTGTACAATCTGAAGAAAGTTTACTAAAATTGCGTTTAAATACACAAAGTTTCTGTATTTCCGGAACTTTTTTATGATGCACCAGGATATCACACCGTAAACCAATGTACCCGACGCTAGCGCTAACAGAGTATATTCTACAATCTTCTCAAACTTTGCAGCTATTGTCACTATGTCCCAAGCGATGATGTCATTATCATTGCCACCATTTTCGAGGTCTATATTTGAATCGTTATTAGACATAGCGTATGTCACTTTCACAGATTTGTTTGACTAACTTTTGAGTTTTTCTATAATATAATATTTATGATCAACTTGTAGTTACGCCTAAAAATTATAAATCTGCTAAACTTTATGTTTTTAATCAAATTAAATTAATTGAATGGTCGCGATTACGCTCGAGTTAACCCTTCGCGTGATCGCACTTGTTCCACACTGTGGCTAATCTTAGTTAACTCTTTGTCCTTACAACTGATGGTATTTAAGCGTCAATTCGGCAACCATGGCTCGTCGCATCAACGAAGGTTAGTAACAACGTGATATTTAGTTTGTATATCTATGCGTTTCTTTTTTTTGTAGATTTATTTTGTTATTTTCGATGCTATTCATTATTTGTTTTCTTAAAGTCCCATTAATCAATTATTACTTTGTAGTACAAGGAAAAACCGACAAAAAAAAATCATCAGAGGGTAAGAAAGGAGAACATGTTGAGGCTGATCTAACTTATGAAATGGATGGTGATATAGAATTTTCTTTTTTAATCCAATAGTAACTTCGTGGCCAACAATATCAGACTAGTACATCTCCTCTAAAATCTTTTGACCCAATACTTCTTCATACCGTTTGATTAATAAAAATGCCGTGTTTTTTAATAATAATAATAATTTTAATAAATTTTAATAGTAATGAAAAATAAATAAATAAAATCTTTTTATTTCAGACGTATTTGTTAACGTATTCGTCGTATTTGTTTCAGACGTGTTTGTTGTTAGTTACATTTTCATTATTACACTATTCATTGATTATATTATATTATTATTCCTTTATATTGTTATTATATTACTAATTTAATTCAATTTAATTAAATTAAATTTAAGTATTATATGTATGTTTATAATATAAAAAATAATTATTATTCTTGTTAATAGGAAAATAAACATGTACTTTATTTTACCAACAAAAAATCTAATAATTCCCTTATAATAAATTAAATACCGTAGTCGAAAAGACGAACTTTTTTTTTTATGTACACATAAACTCAAAAATAATGAAAGAAAAGTATTAAGAAGATTTCGTATTAAGTGACGAAAAATAGGGTTAAAAAATAAATTATACGATAATGAAGTAATAATCAGATACCTACTTAATTATACTTAATTAAAAAACTACATCCAGTACCATTTTTCCTGTTTGTTATAAATTAATTAATTATTCAACATAAACTGATAACTACTCACACGATAATGATCTGTAGTGCGTGTTAAAGTATAACTTGTTTGTCGTAAAAAGGGTCAGCAGCCCGTGCAGATGAAAGTACTTAATTATAATCATCGTCATTTATTTTTTATTTATTAAAACTTTATGCACTAGTAATAAACACTGTACAAAGTCGGACTTAATGCCTTAGGCATTTTCTACCAGTCGACCGTAGGGTGGTGCAGAAACATAACATGGTAGGTATAGTTTAAAGATAAAGAAATAGAAATAGAAAAGAAATACAATAATAAATATATACTTAGATACATACATACAAATTAACAATGTAATTATGAAAAATGAATCCAACAAATCAACGCTGTGATGATAACACCAGCTTTCTGCAAATGTGTTCACATGCCCTAGCATTTAAAGTGAACCGACTAGACGCTGTCCTGATGTTCAGCGGGAGCGCATTCCAAAGACAGATCGCCTGGACAAAAGAGGACTGAATAAACCCAGAGCGATGTGTAGGACATTTTAGAAGACGATTATTGGTAGATCGAAGATTTTTACTATGATCAGAGCAAAGAAATTGGATAAGAGAAGTCAAATAAAAATGAGAAGAAAGTTTATCCAGAAAAGAAAACAGGTTAGTATAGGCTCTTAGCGCTCTACGCTGACGGATGAGTAACCATTCTAAAAGTGAACGTTGCTCGGATACATGATCATACTTATGAAGGTTGAAGACAAATCGAATGCAGTTATTTAGAAAGCGGTCAAGTTTATTAAGGAGATCAGATCATTCAGATCGCAGTAGCACACACACACATCACCAAGTCAATTATAGGAAAAAATAGGGACTGTATGTGCAATGCCTTAATCATCATCATTTATCATCATCATTTCCGCCGAAAGACGTCCACTGTTGAACATAAGTTTCCCCTTAGTATCACCAGAACAACCGGTCCTGTGCGTCTCCTCGCATTCATCGGATTCTCGCGACCCGCATCAGAGCATTGGTCCACCTTGTGGGAAGCCTTACAACGCTGCATCTTTCCAGTCTAGAACTTTTTTGGTTACACCTATTTGTAGATTATATTTTTGGTAACTAGGAGCTCTCTAGGAGAGGGAATGGGCCTTAATCAACCACGTGGACCCAGTGCGGTTGGTGAATGTCACATGTCTTCGAATTTTTGGTTCTAGGAAATGCCGGTTTACTCACTATGTTTTCCTTCACCGTTTTGAGAGCAGTGGTGATGAAATAAATTACACAAAGTAATGTGCCTGGCTGGGTTTGAAAGCTCGGTCCGTCGGGACCGTTACCACTCATTCGATGTATGCGATATAAACGCCGAGGCGAAACGCTTAGTCCGGATCTATAATATAGGAATCATTGCAGTTTCCAATACAAGACCCGTATAAAGCATTCCCTGCCGGAGTTTGTGTTCTCTGATAGCTTATAACCTATGGGTCTATAAGTCAAGAGTGAATAAGTTACTTCTAGGCAAGCGTGCTACGTCGTCGGCCACATCATCGCTTTCCATCAGGTGAGATAGTGTTCAAACGCGAGCCCAACCGCAATAAAAAAAAAAAACAGTTTTTTTTTCTCTCGTAAAAATGGCTTTTACCTCGGACAGAGGATAAGCATTGCCATACAACGTGGTAATGCTGCCAGTCTTTTGGGCACATTACCAGTTAACAGCGAAGTGAAAGAGTTTTTTGTCGCCATAATTTTAGTTTGGTTTTTACTTTTAGTTTTAGATTTTACTGTAATTATAGATTTTTTTTATAGGTTCGAATATCATCCAATGACATCCCCCGCCCTTGGATGGGGCGAGAGGTTGTGTCGAGACTTTCACTGACTTAAAATCCACTACGGTTTTTTCGTTGTCTTTCATACCAGGGCCGAGTCTTCCTTTCAGAAGCTGACTCTTGGCCCCCGTAGGTCTCGACCCTGCTAGGCCCCTACGGTTTACTAACATCTCCTTGAGGCGCGCGTGGCCGTCAACGACTTGAGGTCAATCCGGACGGTTTTCGGATCGAACGGCGAGCTACCCATTGCTCGCCGTCTGGAAGTCCGCGCCGACGGTGGGTGATTATAGTTAGGTATTTTTTAATGTAAATTATTCGTGTTAATAAACAAAGATACCATTTCAGATATCAAAGTAAAAATCAATCTATAACTAATAACAACTCTACAAATGTAGCTACAAGTCGACCGAACTATCGCGACATCTTGAAATCGTATTACTGACCCATTTTCGTTCAGAATTGAGTTCTAAAATTCAAAATGCAACCGTCGACCGGAAATGAATCCGTTGGCGGGAGTCTGTCGTGATACGGATCTGATGGAGCCGAGCGTCCAACATCCGGTCGGTTCCCGCCTTTATGGCTTCCAATTTTGAATCCGTCGTCGACCGTTGGAAAGGTTTTTTTTTTAAATTACGTCGCCATTTAGATTTTGGAGATTTAATTTATGTATTTTGCAATGGCATGGATTGAATTTGATATCCATTTTGTTTTCTTGTTTAGTAATGAGCTTCGTTTAGAATCCAACCTTCACCCTTACCACAAGGAATATGTTACTGATTGCGATCTACGTTTTGCTAGGCGTTCGCTATGCGGGTCGATTAATTTTTATTGTACCTTCAAAAATGTATATAGTTTTTTTTGTTACGGAATACAGTCATCTTACTGCTCTAGTCTAGATTTTTATTTTCCTGCCTAAAAGTAAACCTAATTTGCATCTCATTCAAGCTTCTTCAATGCACTTGCATGGTTGACAAAAATTATTCCTAGGGAACATACGACCAGAAAAAGAATTACATTTATGTTTACATCTACGGATACCTACTTATTAAGTATCTTAACTTAACACGCGAGGTGGTCGGCATTTGAGACGTGGACTTAGCGATCATTGTATGAGTCGTGTGCAGCTCATGGCTTAATAACCAAGAGCTTCAACAACATCAACATCAAACAACATCTTAGGACTTGATCAAAGGTTTAATTCATAATGTGATACTTCTGCCCGCCTAGCCAAGTTACGACCATTTCGTTTTGATTCTCTTGCGTCGAAAGCCTCGAGTAGGCTACGCATCCGATTCCTTTGTTCTGATGTCATCTCAACGCTCAATCACGTGGCCAGAACAAAGGAATCAGAGGCTTGGGCTACTCGAGGCGTTCGACGTAAAGGAATCGAAACGAAACGGTCGTAACTTGGCTAGGGGGGCTCGACACGGTTCGTATGATGAGAAGTTCCTTTTACCATTGCCATGTTGCGTTGTATGGTAATCTTTATTTCATCGCCGAGGTAAAAACCAGCCTTTGGGTCACGCGAAGAGTTATTACATATATGTTTTCTCCATTAATGGTCAATTCTGCCTGTAAAACAATAGTAATAAAGAGTATCATCGTCGTATCGACCATTCGCTCTTTTAAGATAAGGTTATCTGAATGAGACTTATCAACATTGGCACTGTAGTTCGAATTAAATTTAAGGGGATGCAACTTCACATGGACATGCATTTTCACTGTTTTTTCATTTGTTTCATTGTTATGACGTCACATTTTTCATTAGATATTTTGGAAACACAGTATCTTGTGGACATTATCTAGGCTTTTATTAAAATTTATTTATAAATTTTTGTAAAAATAATCCAGTAAAGACCTCTGAAAATCTGCTATTTTGCATGAACTTTCACACACAAAATTTACTCTAAAAATTAAAAATGTCAAAAAAGTATAGCAAGAAGCTATGCAATTTTTTTCAAAAACTTGAAGGGTTTTAAAATATATGTATTTTCTGGAACAAACTTTGTAAAATATTCGACTAAATCACGGAATTGCCGAATGCTAACAGAGTTTTCAGGCGTTATCTCTTTTTATTCGCGTTGCCTTTTCGTTAAACATCACGTTGGATTGCGTTAGATGAAGTAACAAGCTTTTAAACCATGCTCGATGTTGACGATAGGCGAGTGAAAAAGGACCCTCTTAAGCCTGTTGTTTAATAGATATAGCATCTCTCTATTTCCTTGAGTCGAGATAGTCAAAGATACAAATACATCTTTTTATAGCAAACTATCTTTTGCCAACGGCTTCGTTGGCGTAAAAGTAGATAATTATATCAAAAGAATATATACTCCTGTGGTAAATTCTACGTACTATTCCAGGACATGGCCTAACAGTGTGCTGAATTTCATTCGAATTTGTTGAGACATTTGATTGTGTAGGAAACTCAAAAACAAAAATAAAAGGTCCACCTACATGTAATAGAATGTCTATTACAGACCACACATAGACGCTATGTCACAATATAGATTCAAATGACGACAACTCTGGAGTTTTTGGTGGTATTTCTTCGAGCGAAGTTGATGTTTTAAATAATTCGCAAATTGATTCCTAGTGGAAATTGTGATATAAAATTGTCAATTATGTAATAGGTTGTTTATTGAAACAAGAAACCAAGTTATTGCTCTGTAAAGAGAAATTTTATTTCATGACATGAATGAACCACATAAGTGTTTGTAAATACCACTTACTTCTTAATCTTACATATAAATACAAAATATTATTAATTAGGTACCAACCTGTAAAGAGAAACTACATTAAAAGCTATTGCTTCAAATATCTTTAAATAATATAAATGTTTTCACAATTTACAATCTTAAATATTTTACAACGTTTTACAAATCCAGAGAGAAGTTTTTTATCTATAGAACGAGCATAGTGGCAGCCTACTGGTGCTGCCACCAATAAGTTCAAATTTAATGAAGGGCGACAGTGTATTTACAAGTAATTTCGCAACTGGACAAGATCCCCTCCGATCACTATGTACGGCAAGCCAATCCCCTGGGAGAAGCAAGCCAAGTACCTAGGATTGATCCTCGATCGTCACTTGACCTTCGCCGAGCACATAAAGCAGGCTCGCTCGCGAGCCGCTTTCGCTCAAAGTAGGCTCCACTATCTCCTGACTGCCCGCAGCAAACTGTCACTTAAGTGCAAGCTGCGTCTCTTTACAGCAGTTATCCGCCCGATCATGACGTATGCCTGTGCTATCTTCGCACACGCCAAGCCCCGTCACCTCCATAGGATGCAGACCCTCCAAAACCGAATCCTCCGTAAAATCCTCGGAGCCCCATTTTTCATCCGAAATGAGAATCTACATCTAGATCTCAAAATCCCCACCATCCAGCAGTTCATGAAACGCCTTTGCAAGCGTTTCTTCGACACTGCTGTGAAACACCGCAACCCCCTTATTGTGTCGGCCGCCCGTTACGAACCCTCCCGCATTTCTAAAATTCGCCGTCCTCGGCATACTCTTCTCACCCCCGATGACCCTATTACCCTGCTCCAAGAGAGCCGTAGGGAAACCAGTACAGTTAAGAGACACCACAAACCGCCGTCTTTCCGTCCTCGCCGCCGAGGCCCGCCGCGACATTCTTTTAAACGTCCTCCCCGTCCCTTGCTCGAGCCAGGCCGCGCCGCTGAGCCTGTAGTTTTAAAATCCCCGATAAATAATAATTAATACTGTTCGATCCAGCTCGTCCCTTGCTGCCCCCCCCCCCCAGCGACGCCCTAAGCCGAGGTCCGTACCCCACAGGGGGTGCCCTTAGCGTGTAGTCGCTTAGTTTTAAATAGTTTTAAGTAAGCCCTGGCTGGAGGCTTTGATTTTCTAATCGAGGCCGCCACAGGCAAGACCGGTTAAGCAGCCGACAACCTCCTAGGTTGACCTGCGAGAGGCCACTCATTAAAAAAAAAAAAACTGGACAAGATGAGGAATCATTGAAACAGGCGCGATGTCGGTAAAATGAAGTTGAGAATGTTATTGTAGTTTTAGCTACCTTAGCGAAGTTTGCCGAGACGGTTGACTTGATACATTTGCTGCCTAATAAGTACTACAAGAACATTAGAAAGTAAACATCCATATTCCAATAGTAAACTAATGAATTATTCACAAATTCATGTCTTAAAGGACTTAGTATGAAAGCCAAACAAAAACAACATCCCTTTCAAAACTAGTTAACTCAGAGGAATTTCTAAACGTACAGTCGTCGCACAAACACGACCCATGGAGATTTAACGCCAACAGTTAGATAAGTATCAGCAAAATCTATTGCCGGGCAAAGAGTATGAACGCGCGACGTAAAGCGATATATGTGTAGACTATATCGAGAGATATTTATGTGTCCGACTGTACTCGCTCATTTGTTTCAAACGTTCAATGCGAAAAAGTGTGGGAATGATTTGATGCACTTGTGTGTTGAAAAGTAAAGCCATCAAAAACATAACTTGTAAAAAAAACCAAGGCTCGCAAATCAGTTCTTTTACTGCAAAAAGTTGTGAGATCCATGTAATACCAAGTCGGTTAATTTACTCAGTCCGTACTTAAGGGACCTTGATGACCTAGATGGACTTGGCAATAGGACTAAATAGCATAGCATAGCATAGTCGGCCTTATAATGTTCCCACTGTTGGGACTCAGGCCTCCTCTCTAGGAGAGGGAATGGGCCGTAATCCACCACGCGGGCCCAGTGCGGGTTGGTGGATGTCACATGTCTTCGAATTTTTGGTTCTAGGACATGCCGGTTTCCTCACGATGTTTTCCTTCACCGTTTTGAGAGCAGTGGTGATGAAATAAATTACACAAAGTAATGCGCCTGGCTGGGTTTGAACCCGCGACCTACAACTCGTAAGTCAGGGCCGTTACCACTCGGCCACCACTGCTCTCTCTCTGAGGACTAAATAATCTAATTTAATCTAATACGTATTACTTGTGATATACATGCGATTGCCAAGTCATTCTAGATCATCAAAGTCCCTTAAGTGGGGACTGAATAATTTTACCAAGTAATAAACCGAAATTTATAATTTATGATGAATTGATTTTGATATTTATAATGAATTTAGTTCTTACAATTAAAATAATGTATTTTCACGTTTAATGAATTTATGACATTTACTATTTTTATCTACTATGTTTGACACAGCATTAGAAGGCCTCCCACAAGGTAGACCATTGACCTTGTGAGGATTGCGATTATCTGCTGGATGCGGAACGCACAGGACCGTTCATTTTGGTGACACTTGGGGAAGGTTTATGTATTTTGGCTGAAATGGTGATGATGATGAAGACCCAATCACCAAGATACCCTTCGAGTACGGAACCCTAGAAATAAATTAAAAGCATAGACGTCTTTATTAGCGAGCAAAAATCCTGATCATGAATTTGAACTGTCTTTTGACTGACCTATTGGTCTAGTGGTTAGTGACCCTGACTGCTATGCCGGAGGTCGTAGGTTCGATTCTCATCCAGGACAAATGTTTGTGTGATGAGCACGATCATTTGTTCTGTGTCTGGGTGTAATTTATCTATATATGTATGTATTTAGATATATATAAGTATGTTTATCAGTTGTCTAGTACCCATAACAGAAGATCTGCTTAGCTTGGGACTAGACGGCGTTGTGTGATAGTTGTGAAATATTATTATTATTATAAATAACGGAGTAACTGCTTTACAACAAGCTTTTTACATGAAAAAAGTCAAAGAAATTAGGTTCCGTGGTATTTACTTACCGTGTAATTCAGCTCACGAACTCAAACAGACGTAAAAATTACCCTTCAAGCTTTTTAACTCGCATCAAAACTGATCAACTTTCACACTTCGCGTAAGCGCTCGTAAACGCGCGCGTAAACGTAACTGGCACGATTACGGTTTACGTTTCGTTTACGTTTACGGCTCTGCTGGGGACCGTATTTACGTGTCGTAATTTTCATGTTTAATACGAAGAATGTGTTGAAGTTGAGTGTGATTCTACCAAATGAGCAATATTTTCGGATCTCGTAAACAGAATTTGATTGTAGATTTTATTTTTAGGAATATTTATAAACAAGCCGTGAACTCGATGACATTTTTCATTGTCACAAAATGCCGAATTTCCATATAATCAAAACGATCCGCCCTATTTTCGTACGGGTGTTACAAAACTTTATAATTCTCGACCTTTCCCTTAATAGAGCCGAAAGGAAAGTTCCATACAAGTAAGATACACCTAAACTTTTATATAAACGTCTATTGGTGAAAACCGCATGAAAAACCACTCAGTAGTTTTTTTTTAATAATTTATTGCGAACAGAAAGACTGACATACGCGATGGAGGACTTTGTGTTATTATACAGTGTGGAAAAATAAGTCGGGCCCTCGAGGGAAACTACCTTAAATCATTATGTTGGCTCATTTTACTTAAAGGAGGCATTCCTTTATTTTTAAAAAGAAACAAAACTGCATTCAAAGATTATCTAAAACTCGCTTGCCTCGCCCGGTACTCGAATCAACTAAAATTAAAAAAAAAAAACAAACACTCGCTATTTTACAATACCTACTAATTGATAAGATTATATTTAAGAGAAATTTTATCCTGAATAATTTCAGGATAAAATTTCTCTAACATGCGTTTGGTCTTAAAAATAAAAATATTCCAAATATTCGTTCAAATTTTAAAATTACTTAACACTTCAAAGCAACTTGTTTTAAAAAACGGCAATTTGATTGGTAAAGACCTATTATTAGATTATGTATGTATGTAAGGATAAGAACAATCATAGTTTCAAAATTCTTTCCATAACGCTCACTATTGTTATACGTAGAGAAATAGATGAGGGACGGGCACAAGATATATTATTTTTAACAAATTCACGCAATCGAATTCGTACTAACTGTAGACTTCGAAACTATGTTATAACATAATAATAACATAATATTCCAAAACTATCACACAACGTCGTCTAGTCCCAAGCTAAGCAGAGCTTGTGTTATGGGTACTAGACAACTGATAAACATACTTATATATTTCTAAATACATACATATATAGATAAATGTGTGTTATGTAACTCTAATATAGTCTTCTAATAGGAACTAAATATTAGAATGTCTCTAAAGCTAGTATCTTGCCCTCAAAAAAAGACGTTTTTTTTAAATTGTTTTCTATAATACATTCAACGCACACGTCGCAAACATATGCAGAAAGGCAGTAGGCATCTACAAGCAATTAGCCAAGGCGGCAAAGACCAGCTGGGGACTTCACCCCGAAGTCATCTGCCGCAACAAGTCGCGGCATGGCGGACAGAGTTCCGGCGAGTTCTCATGGAGAAATGGCGACAGCGACTGTCGCGACCCCGTGCTGGGCACGCCACAATTATGGCGGTAAGTCCCCTCTTTGAGGCGTGGTTGGAAAGACCTCACGGCGTCCTCACATTCCGCATGACGCGGGTCCTCACCGGACACGGTAAGTTCGGGAGGTTCCTGCACCGGATTCGTGCGGAAACGACGCCCGGGTGTCGCCACTGTGTGGCCCACCCGGAGGACACGGTGGAGCACACGGTGGAGGTGTGCCCCGCTTGGGCAGAGCAACGCCGTGACCTCGTGAGGGCAATCGGCGGCGGTGATCTCTCGCGCCGGGCCTTGGTTCAGGCCATGCTCCGGAGCGAGGAGGAGTGGCAGGCGGTCGCCTCTTTCTGCGAAGCAGTAATGCTAGCTAAGGAGGCGGCCGATCGCGTGAGGCAACGGTCCTTACGCTCCAACCGCCGCCGGGATTCCGATCCCGATTTCCGGCCACCGTAGGCGCGGGCTTGCAGACGGCGAGCAATGGGTGGCTCGCCGACTGACCGTCCGGTAACCGTCCGGACCGAGCCCAAGTCGTCGACGGCGCGTTTTGTTCCACGCGCGCCTCAAGGAGATGTCAGCAAATCGTAGGGGCCCAGCAGGGTCGAAGCCTACTGGGGCCACGGGTAGTGTGAAAGCGGAACCCGGGGCCCTGGGACGAAGGCAACGAAGGAACAGGAGTGGGTTTTTAGTCAGTAAGAGTCTGACACTATCTCCCGCTCCGTGGAACCGTGGAGCCGGTTATCTTGTATGCCGCCAGCGTATGGGCCTCTGCCGCAGGGAAGCTAGGAGTCGCGAAGCAACTAGGGACAGTGCAGCGAAGTATCGCGCTAAAGCTGTGTAAGGCATATCGGACGGTCTCATTAAACGCTGCACTCTATACATCAAAAGTAAAGGAAAGAGGTTTTTGAGACCACTCTTTCTGTACCCCACTGCTAGGCAAGAACATCCCACCATTTTTTTTTGTTTGACATAAACTAGTGCTTGACTGCGATCTCACCTGATGGTAAGCAGTGATGCAATCGATAATGGTGAGGTACACTAGTTTATTAAGAGCCATTCACTCTATATCTTCCGTTGTTGTCAGCTCTGCGTCACTTCTTGGAAATTCTTCAGGAATTTACCTAAGTCTTAAAGCCCTCTCCTATGTGGTCTACCACGAGTTCGTCTTGGGTACCACGGTTCCTGTGAGTTGGGTCATGAGAGCCAAGCTTCGGGTAGAAGCTTGTATTTTTATATTTTTTAGCTGAGACTCTGACTTGTCCATCAGTCAGTTGAAGCTATAAAATGAAGATTGATACATCATGATTACACATTCTTTTTCTTTTTATGACACTATGACACCTGACCATAGCCCAAAAACTATATCTCATAGACAATCGAGCGTGAATTATACAGTATGTTACATCAGTTAAATCAGGTTTATTCAAGCGCATATCTACATATTAACTTCTTCGTCCGGCGTTCGTTTCATTGTCATGTCAACAATTGTGTTCTTAATTCAAACTGACGTAGATCGGTTGCGCAGGAGTTGGACTGGACGCGTTGTTCTGTCTGTGTGTATGGCCACGAAGTTGTAGGGCTTGTTTGTTTCGAGTTATTTTATGTATTTTTTAATTCATTTACTCGAAAACAAGCTCTTATCTGTACTTTTCGCACTAGTGCGGCAAAGTTTGCGTGTTTACCCCCGCTATAATTTTATTTCATTTATCGTATCACGCTGGGCGCTAAGCGACCGCTACGTGCGTCAACACCTATTTATTTATGTCTTCGTAAGTATATTGAGAAACGTCGATAGATTCAAGTAAGTTTGTCACTGCAGCCCTCGGCTCCATAACACCCTCGCCTACGGTTTGGGCGAATGCCATCTCAGTCGCAATGACAAACTTTCTCCACTTGTATCAAAATTTTCAACTTATTACTTACCGATTGTCCAAAAATACTTAATTGTTTACAAAAATTTGAATACATCATTTTTATTTAATTAAGTAATATTTTATTTACCCTCGTACGCGTATCATTGCGGGATGCTACCTAAAAGCAAACCAGTGCTGGGTTCCTGATGCCACACAAATGCTGAGAAAAAAACTCTTCGGTGGGGTCGCACAGCACAATTTTATTATATAACTCTGGAGGCATTATAATTTTTCTTTTTTCCTTAGTGTTTGTTACTTTTAGTGTCGTATACTATATATGCCAAATACATGTTTTCTATTTTAATCCTTTTTATTATTATTATCTATCGTTTATTTTAGGCATTAATTAAACCATAGTAACCTTATAGGATTAAATAAAATTGTTAGAACATAATAAATAAATAAAATTAAATACAATTGATTATAATTATAAATTATTAAGACATTGATAAAATTATTGACAAATTATTGAATTATATTAATAAATAAATAAATTAAATTATTGTTAATTGTTATTATTATTATAACCATTAAATAGCATTACTAAATCAATAAAATTAACAACGCCTAAGCAGGTACACACCATGGTACACTTCAGATACTATCCTATTCTAAAACCGAATCCGTCGAGTCTGGAAAGATGCCTTATGTCTTTCTGTCAGGTTTTTTAATCCGAATCTGTACAGTAAAAGTTCTGTGAGTTTGAAACGCATGTGACTAAAAAATTATGAATGTATAGATTTATTTATTATTGGCTTTATATTAATCTAATTAATAAAGAAATAAATTTATAAATGTTGACAGACAAAAAGGAAGACGAAAGTCAAAGAAAATATTGACATATTCTAGGAGCAAGAGCTAAAATGGCCCAGTGATAATGGCCCCGACTGTGAATAGTGGTGGTCCAATGATAACGCCCCCGACTTAGGAGTGGTAGGTTACGGGTTCCAACTCAGCCAGGCTTATCACTTCGTGTAATTTATTTCATCACCACTACTCTCTAAACGGTGAAGGAAAACATCGTGAGAAAAACCGGTATGTCCTAGAACCAAAAATTCGAAGACATGTAACATTCACCAACCCGCACTGGACCCGCGTGGTGCATTCCCTCTCCTAGAGAGGAGGCCTGAGTCTCAGCAGTGGGAACAGTATTAAGCTGATTATATGTGTAAATAGAGATGATTGAGGAAAAAATTATGTTCGTTATTTAAATTCGGTGCAGTGAGCGATTTTCTTGTGTTTTAATGGCCCAACAATTTAAGATGTCTTTATAATGTTATAAATATCAGATATGATTGTCATGGTATTTCACAGTTTTAGACTTTATTTGTCTTTTTACTATTTTTAATAGAGTTTCGGCTAAAATAACAGTATATTAATATTTTATTTTTACATTTTGCGGAAGTGGACAGTGGGAAATACTCTCTTCTTTTCAATGACTCGGCTGAGCTATTGTCATTAGCTGCTTTTTTTTCCAGCCATGCATGCTAATTACTTAAGTAGCAACTTTTAATAAAAAATATCTACTGTCTATTTCAGGTCATGGTCTACAAAGCAATATAAAGAACGCCATACATAGCGAATCCCGCAACTTTTTTGTGGGATCAGAATTACGGGATTACTCGTGCGGGATCCCGCCTGTTTGCGGGATTGATTTTTTTTTGTAAGAAAAATAGGTTTACACGATGCTCCGTTCTGATTACCTATTAATTTATTAACTACTTTACTCGTGACTTTTCTGTAGAATTTGTACCAATGGGAAATAATTTGATTTTTTATCTTACAGCTATCTATTTTAAATTTCTATTTTGTGTTGTGCGAGTTTTATATTTGAAGTGGAAAAAATGTAATCAATGTCAGTTAAAGTAGTATGAAAGATGAAACGTTTAACGTTTTCTTTTCTGATTATTCATACCTCTGCAAAATTCAAATTGTCTTAAGTTTTGTGCATTTTACAGTTCAGAGTGGCACTGTGCGTGACCCGCAAAATGCAAAAAACTTGATTTTTGCGGTCTTTCTTCCAATCCCGAAAATCTCGCGTGATCCATAGGATTGCTTGACTTGTATCACGCAGCCTTGCGGGATCACGATTTTAATACAAGATTGGATTTCATAATCAAACAAAAATGCGTCTAATTAATTGTAAGCATTATTGAATAAATGTCACCAAAATGTTAACGTTTAAACGATCTGGACAGTTTTACTTGGCCTTATCATAAAGTGATCAATTTCTATGATCTGGCCACGACATACATAATATATGATATTTGTAATATTAGTAGGTGCTTTTTTTAAGGTGGATGATCAGGAAATGATTCCTCTCGCTCTGGGTGACGTGGGGTCTTTCGAACAATGGAAATTAGAATTTAAGGTGGAGCGCGAGGGCGTGTGAGACTTTTATTGCCAAAAAGATCTAGGATCACAGGTTTCCTTTTCAGAAATTATCTATGGCCCTATTGGGCATCGGCTCTACGTTTTTGCTGACATCTCTTTGAGGCGCGCGTGGAATACTACGCGCCATCAACGACTCGAGGTCGATCCGGACGGTTACTGGACGGCTGGATGGCGAATGGGTAATTAGCCGTCCAGCCGTCCAGTAACCGTCCGCACGTCGTACACAAGCCCGTAAGTATTATCACCACGATAGATGGGGCCGAAAGGTTCTGGAGTGGCGACCACGTACCGCTACTCATGCCATTCGTAAGGGTCGCGGGAATCCGATGGATGCGAAACACATAGATCCGGTCATTATGGTGACGCTTAGGGGAGACCTATGTCCAATAGTGGACGTCTTTCGGCTGAAATGGTGACGATGATAAATTAATATACTTTTGGTGAAAAAATACAAAATATTTTTATTTCATATAGGCCTACTTGGACACATATAAAACGTCAGAAGCTAGTGCACGGTTACAAATTGGTCGTTTCATATGAGGAAGAACAGGCAAAAACTCAAAGGCTACTTTTTTTTTTAAATGTGGTTGATGTCACAATATTTCCATATTACAGTATTAATCAATAATAATGTAAGAACAGTGTAGACCAGTTAATATTGTACCAAAAAGCACAATAAAAATAATCAGAATAAAAAAAGTGAGTTATCGTAATAGGAAGTAATCTAAGAATTCGTGGAGTCTACAGTGTTCTCACATTCACATTATAAAAAATAGATTATATAAAAAAAAGCAAGAAAAATATGAATACCAGCGCTGTGAACTCGTCGCATTTTGCGTATGGACACGGCATTATGCTGAGCGTACGGCCGTTTTGCTTGGACGTGGCGCATAATATGTTATTTTAAATATGTTTTTGTCATGTAAAATGTTTGCAATATGTTAGTTTTAAGTTTGCGCCTTTTCCGGCAAACAAAAAATTTTTATTTCTTTCTTTCTTGAATAATTACAAATATGAATAACTGTTAATTAAAGAGATGAAAAATAAATAAGTGGAGCTTCAACTAACCTAGTTAGCTGAGTATTCTCACTAACCACATGACACTAAAGACACAACCACACTTTATAGCGTGACAGTGTATCCATATTCCAAACTCTTGTTACCCTAAAATACTTGAAGTCTCAACTTAGTTATGGTCATAAGGCCGGACTCGTTCCAACTTAGTTTAGTGTATCCACCGAGTTTAGTGTCCATTATTGAGACAAACAAGATGGCGTCAATAAACATGTTCGTGAACTGTGTTCAACATGAACATGTTGCTTGATTAAAGATTTTTATGGAAGATAAAAGATTGATGGCCGGACGGCGTGCTACCCATTACTTGTCGTCCGCTAGCCCACGCCTTCTGTGGCTGGTAACCGGGGTCGAGGTCTCACGCATATGGCCTGCTCCTTCACTAGCATTACGGCTTTGCAGAAGGAGGAGATCGCTTGCCACTCCTCCTCGCTCCGGACCATGGCCTGTACTAAGGCCCGGCATTATACGTATAGCCAAGTAGTGGAATTCCCTGCCAGAGTCTGTCTCTCTTGATAGTTATAACTTAGGGGTTTTCAAGTCAAGAGTGAATAGATTACTTCTAGGCAAGCGTCCATTCCATGCGGCACTCCATCGTCAGCCTCATCATTGCTTACCCTCGGGTGAGATAGTAGTCAAACGCGAGCCTATGGTAAGTAATGCTAGCAAAGGAAGAGGCCGCACATGCACGTGCAAGACAAAAGCCCACACGCCCCAGCCGCCGCGATTCCGATCCGGATTTTCGCCCACCGTAGGACGGGGACAGCGAGCAATGGGTAACTCGCTGTCTGACCGTCCGGTAACCGTCTGGACCAAGCCCATGTTGTCGATGGCGCGTAGTGTTCCAAGAGCACCTCAAGGAGATATCAGCAACCGTAGGGGCCCAGCAGGGTCGAAGCCTACTGAGGCCAAGGGTCTGATTCTCAAAGGAAGACTCGGCACTGGTATGAAAGGCAACGAAGGAACAGGAGTGGGTTTTTATTCAGTAAAATTATGACAATATCTCTCGATGATTTTCCCAAAGAAAAAAAAAAACTTTACGCATAATGAATGAACATCTAGCTAGAACTATGATCAAATCATATATTCCTGGTACCAATACGAGCATAAAACATGACTTTCAAAGTGTATTGTACAAAGTAGTACTATAGTAGAAGTGTAAAGGGCACGAGATCACACTTTTGCACAATGTTCAGACACGTACCTACTGTCACGTATTATAGTGATGTTATCTTATCGATAAAATTTGAAATTGTCGACTTATCTTGCATTTTTTTTCGCATATCGTAATGAGTTTTTAATGATGGATGATTTATCTGATAAACTACTTAGTGTAATTATTGTATTTATGATATTTTTTATAAAAGCGTCTTGCGATTATATTTCATTGATTAAAGTAGTTTTTATTCTTTAGATAAACACTGCAGCGTGTCCTCTCTCTGGACATGGCCTATTTAATCCTTCGTATTATCTGTATATGTGAGGACCCATTCACTTAAAATATTGTCCACTCTGATTTATACGCTTCATAACACTAATCCTTTAGAACATTTAATTTAACCAACGAGATAAAAATAAAATCGGAACCTATACAAAAAAAAAATATTTTTTACTTAGTTAATTAAAAAAACTCGGTCAGCTTCTTCTGTTACCTTCACTATAAATATATGAAACATATTTATGTTTGTACGGAAACACAAAAATTTATTCGAAACAGAAGCTTATTACTTATTTAGACTTGTTTTAATATGAAATCTCTCGATTAACAAAATATTGAAAAGTGACTATGGCGGTACGTATATTTAACAATTTACCATGCAAATTAAAATTATGCAATAATAATAGGTCGGAGGATCCTCCCATTTCAATGGAGGTATGTGGGGCTTTACACCCTGTTCCGCATACTTACTATATACTTTAAACTGGTTCGGGAAGCTGCGCGTTATTTTCTCGTCCAATATACCACAGTGTCTCAAGACGAAAGTCTATCTATGACTAGTGCGTGTTGCCAGTGATGACATATGGTTCCGAAACGTGGTCGCTCACAATGGGCCTTTAAGAAGGCTCAAAGTCACCCAAAGCAAATAAATAAATAAATATAACAGCTGTTCATCCAATTTATGGCCTCAGACACTGTATCAAAAGACAATATATCTCATTATAGTATAAAAGGCAATATACTCATAAATTGTGTTAACGCTTCGAAATCCAGCGTAATAAAAATGCAGTCTATCATAAACTCGAAACAATGCAAGTTATATGATAAAAAGTCAATTTGTTTGTCTTTATATAATTTTATTTATATTGAGATATTGAAATAAGAGAAGATTGAGAGATATTGAAAGTTACAATTTTGAAATTCGTATCTCAAAAAGCTGTCCAGTTACCAGCAAAATAGTAAATTAGTTTACTATTAAAGTTTTTGATCTAGTCTGTTTATTCATTGTTAAGTAAATTCATAAGCGACTTTCTTTGTTGAAATATTTTAAATTAAATAATACTTTTTTAAATTTTATGAAATGGCTCTTTTTTTAAGTGGGTACCATCTAATGACATCTACCACCTTCGAGCGGGGCGAGAGGGCATGTCAGACTTTTAGAAAGAAAGATAAATATTTTATTTGGCACACGTACACAGATACACACAATGTAGAAACAACATGTAAACACACCAATCGGCCACCACTGCTCTTAGAAAAGAAATAAAAAATTCTACTTCATAATTTCTTTTTCATTACAACAATGATGAAGCCGAAAACAAATCCAGTCTAGACGAAGATTATTATTTATTTCAATGTAAACTTTTTAAATCTAGTCGTCATATTTGATTTTGGGTGTTTGAAAATGTATTCAGTAGTTAATATTCTGAAGATATAAGGAAAATTATAAATAAAAGAAACACTGTGATCTGCATCTTCTTGTAATTTTACTCTCGTTTTTATATCTAGCTTTTGCCAGCGGTTTCACCCGCGTGATAATCGGTTTCTCCATACAAACTTTGGCCACCTGTTTCATTCCCTTAGGGGGTGAATTTCGGAAAATCCATTCTAACCGGATGTCGACACCCTGTAAGGAACCTACCTGCAAATTTTATCCAGTAACCGTCCGGACTGAGCCCAAGTCGTCGACGGCGCGTACTGTTCCACGCACACCTCAGGGAGATGTCAGCAACTGTAGAGACCCAGGAGGGTCGAAGACTACTGAAGGAACAGGAGTGGGTTTTTAGTCAGTAAAAGTTTGACACTAAGATGATTTTCTCACCGAAAAAAAAAATATAAAAATTTTAAGTTTGTAGATAGTATAGTTTTTGAGATTTCACGATTAATCAGTTAGTGGTATTTCGCTTTTATATATTTAGATTTGCTCTGACTTTCGGTACCTCGGGTCACTCATCCAAGGGGATGGTGAGGTAGACCGGGACGTAACACATCGGATCAACGCAGGATGGATGAAATGGCGACAGGTCACGGGAACAACTTGTGACCCACGGATGCCCCTCAAGTTGAAGGGCAAAATCTACAAGTCCGTGATAAGGCCTGTCATACTGTATGGATCAGAATGTTGGGCTGTGAAAAAGACGGATGAAAAAAGATTGCACGTAGCGGAGATGAGAATGTTAAGATGGATGTGTGGTGTGACGAGAATGGATAAAGTGAGAAATGAATATATTAGGGGAAGTTTGAAAGTGGCGCCAGTGTCTGAAAAGTTGAAAGGGAATCGTTTGTCTTGGTATGGACATGTGAAGAGGAGAGATGAGACGCATGTTACTAAAAGAGTTATGAGTTTACATGTGGATGGATGGAGAGGGAGAGGAACACCAAAGAAAAGATGGATGGATTGTGTGAAGATTGATATGAAAGAAAAGGAAGTTAGTGATAGCATGACGAGTGACAGGGCAGAATGGAAGAAAAAAACGTATTGCGCCGACCCCAAATAACACGGGACAAGGGCAGGAAGATGATGATGATATTTAGATTGCTTGTCACGACCCATAAGTTTCACCGAATTATTGTTCCAGGAATAACCATTTTTAAAGAACAGTAGACGAGATCCGTCATAAGTCGGACCAGCGCACGAAGAGTTCCGCACCGTCTGTAGCAAAAACCCACCCACTTCAATATTTTTTTTATTCTGTTTTAAGTTGTTATAGCGGCAACAAAAATACATCACTCGTGAAAATTTCAACTGTCTAGCTATTACAGTTCATGAGATTCAGCCTGGTGACAGTAGAGTCTTAGCAATTCTCTTCTAGTCATGCACTCTTGACACTGTAGTTGTGGTTATGTAAAGTCTTGCACCACAACTTTTCTCACGATACGACACTATGCAGCTCTGTGTTTGGCGGCTTGGGAGTAAGTTGTAATTAATGATGCAGTGTGTCACAGATTTAAGATCATCCACTTGATCTTTTTTAGTCTTAGCAACAGGGTCCGGATTTTACGTCTTTGGTGCACAACTCTAAAAAAAACAAATGAATAATACCGGCTCCATTCGTACAAATATTCCGTGTAAAAACAACCCACTTTCACATTTATGGCATCACCATGATTAATGGAAAATTATTCACATAAAACTCGTCCAAATTGATGAAGAACTGATGACACAGACATATTCTAAACTTCTGCTAATTTCCCCTGAGCTGGCTGATACGTTATGACGCCATAAAATGTAATGAATTGTATCCAACGACGGTTTATAACCTGAATTCATATTGCACATGAATTTGTAAAACGTTTTCGTTCACAGTTCTAAATGAGTTCAGTTCCGATTGTGTGGTGCTTTTTTTTTGGTATTGGAAGTGTGTTAATATTTTATTGGGTCGGTGTAGGTTGGTTTTATCAGTTGTTGTTTGTTTAAAAAATAAAAAGATTAATATTATAGTGACAGTGACTTTTGAGGCTGTTTTTTGTGTAGAGTATAAAGTTCGTTTTAATTTTACTATTTGTTTGAAATCAGAAATTGAAAACGTTTATTTCAAATAGACCATTTACATACACTTCTGATTTGCCATGAAGTAGGTCGTTCCAAAGCGAAGATCTCTACGGAGAAGAACGTGTAAAAAAACTCCATTGACAGTCTTTTAAACAATATTAGTTGTTTAAAAGTGTGAAGATAAATAGTTCGTAACTAAGTAAGTGATGACATATGGCACTGAAACATGGTCGCTTACAATGGGCCTCATCAGAAGACTTATAGTCACCCAAAGGGCAATGGAAAGGGCTATGCTTGCAGTTTCCTTGCGTGATCGCATAAAAAATGAAGATATCCGCAGGAGAACCAAGGTCGCCGACATAGTCCGAAGTATCGCCAAACTAAAGTAGCAATAGGCAGGGCACATTGCTCGTAGAACGGATGGCCGATGGGGCCGAAAGGTTCTAGAGTGGCGACCGCGCACTGGAAAACGCAGCGTTGGAAGGCCTCTCCCACAAGGTGGACCGGCGACCTGGTGAGAGTCGCGGGAATGCGGTGGATGCAAGACGCATAGGATCGGTTGTTGTGGAGACGATTAGGAGAGGCCTGCGTCCAACAGTGGACGTCTTTCGGCTGAAATGATGAAGTAAGCCACACCGATAGCCGATCATACCGAAATTGGTCTATGGATGAGTGACCACTTTAATGTAACCAGTGTTCTTCGTATCTCAAAAAGCAGTTAGTTCCGGACGTCATATTTTGTAGGTCTTAGAAAGTCTTTTTATAAGATTATAAGTTTTATTGTAATCTTGGAAATCACTTTTCTGATTTGAAAACCCATTCACTAATATCCGAGTCTCACATATATTTTTTTTTATTCTTGATAGGTTCGCGCTTGACCACTATCTCACCTGATGGAAATCGACGATACGGTCGACAATGGAGCGCGCTTACCTAGAAGAAACCTATACACTCTTGACTTAAAGATTCCCGGGCTGTAGCCATCAGGAAACACAGAGTACTGAGTGTCATAAACCTCAGGAGCGAATCTACGAGAGTAGGTAATCTAGAACTTTATAAAATCGTGCTCAAGCTAAACGAAACTGCACTTTAAAAACCATACAGGTATTTTACATAGCTAAGATATTTATTTATTTATTAAAACTTCATGCAACACAAAGGTACAATGGCGCACTTAATGCCTTAGGCATTTTCAACCAGTCAACCAAGGGTAGTGAAGAGAAAACATGGTAGGTGCACAAAAAAAAAAGATTAATAGGAAAACAAGGGATCAAATGTATATATATATAAAATAAACATACATAAATATTTAATATAATATGACAGAAGTATGGACTGTATATGAAAGGAAGAATGAACAAAATCAGAAGTATGAGAAGGACAAAGCAGTAGAAGATTGTTGGAAGAACGCAGATTCTTAGCATGGGAAGAACATATATATTGAAAGTGTGATATAAGATAAGAAGGTGGGGTGGGAGAGTTGAGCAGAGAGAAAAGTGTAGTCAGTGCGCGCAAACGTCTTCTCTGGCGAATGGGCATCCATTTGAGCTCAGATCTGTAATTAGAAATATGTTCTTATTTTCTTAAGTTAAATATGTACCGGATACATTTACACCAATACAGCAACACTGCATTCAGGTCAAAGTAGCACACGTCACCATAGTCGATTATAGGGA
Source organism: Mythimna vitellina (assembly GCA_949316375.1). Taxonomy (NCBI): domain Eukaryota; kingdom Metazoa; phylum Arthropoda; class Insecta; order Lepidoptera; family Noctuidae; genus Mythimna; species Mythimna vitellina. Next base: position 4,076,227 of record OX438703.1, on the reverse strand, counting down.
AAATTAAAGTCTGCACAAGCATTTTCTTGCTGACGATAGATCCGCAATTCCATCGATATCGACAAAACCAATTTCAAATAAGCACATCCCTACACATTTGCAACACGTTCGCCAAGCACATGTGTGCTTCACAAATTGTTCGCAAAACACACACGAATTTGCCGCCATTTACATAATTTTAAACGAGGAACAGTTTTACTTTCTTACGTTTATATGTTACGAGTTTATTTACTTTGAATTATGAGGGTAATTAGGAAATTATGAGTTTTGTTGGAGTGATTAACTGTCCCATCTCTATGTCGTGCAGGTGTCGTCAAGCTGATGAATTTAGCGTGTATAAATGAACGTATTCATTCATGTTGATTAATACTGATATTTTCATGGCTAATGAAAGCATTAGCTTATAATATATGTATATGTCTTGACTGGCCTTTTGGTCTAGTGGTAAGTAGCTCTGACTGCTATGCTAGAGGTCGTGTGTTCGATTCCCACCCAGGACAAATGTTTGTGTGATGAGCACGATTGTTCTGTGCCTGGGCGTAATTGTATGTTTATCAATTGTCTAGTACTCATAACACAAGCTCTGCTTAGCTTGGGCCTAGACGACGTTGTGTGATAGTTGTGGAATATTATTATTATATATCTATTATACTCGTATTATAAAGAAAACAGTTAATATTTTTGTTAGTAGTGAATGAACTCCGAAACTACCAGACAGATTACAAAAAAATAAAAAAGTAATCGACTGCATCGGACTCAGGCAGAAGAAACGCCCGGGTGTCCTCATTGTATGGACCGCCCGGAGAGCACGGTGGAGCATACGGTGGAAGTGTGCCCCGCTTGGGCGGAGCAACGTCGTGTCCTCGTGTCCTCGTGGAGGCAAACAGCGGCAGCGACTTCTCGCGCCTAGGGCCCGGCGGCCCGGCGCCTAGGGCCGCGCTAGGGCGGTTTGGGCTATGGTCCGAAGCAAGGAGGAGTGGCAGGCGATGGCCTCCAATGTGAAGCAGTAATGCTAGCCAAGGAGGAGGCCGCACGTGTAAGTGAACGAATGTCCTCACGCCCCAGCCACCAAGATTCTGACCCCAACTACCAGCCACGGTAGACGCGGGCTTGCGGACATCGAGCAATGGGTAGCTTGCCGTCCGGCCGTCAGGTACCGATCAGACCGAGCCCAGTCGTCAACAGCGCGTAGTGATCCAAGCGCTCTTCAAGGAGATGTCAGCAAACCGTAGGGGCCCAGCAGGGCCGATGCCCGCTAGCTAGGGCCGCGGAGAACTTCTGAAAAGGAAACCCGTAGTCCTAGAACGCAACGGGCAACTGAAAGACACAGGTATGGTTTTAGTCAGTAAATATCTGACCCGCCCTTGCGCTCTACCCACAGCGCGAGAAGTAATTAGATGATTTCCACACTGTAATGTTATTCTAAAAACGAATCCAACCAATTAAAACTGTGATAATTCTACTAACTTCTTGCAAATGAATTCACGTGCACGAACGTGCACGAACAAAATCGACTACTTATAATCTGATATTCAGAAGGAGCACGATAATACCAAATATATAAGAAGCTCGCTATCGAAAACAAAGGTTACTTTTAATTCGTCCTACCATTATGTCGCCGCGTCACTGGATGTCTGCCTGTCAATATACTCTGTCAGTCAAACTTGACAGGGGTGAAGTAGACGTACGTTTTAGTTAGATTTTTGTATGTGGATTTCTTAAGAAATTTAAAAACATTTCTTAAAAGCTGTAAAAACATTTATGTGTATCTATGTTTATGTACACATCGACTACTTATTTACAAGATTTTAAAAGTATGTGGTAACTTTTATTTACGCGGGGATTCTGGGTAAAAAATTCACAGGTATGTCAGTTTTTTTTTTATTTATGGACACTCATGAGAACATGCCTAAATAAAGAAAAGAAGAAAATGCCTAAGGCATTAAGCCCGCCTCTGTACTTTTGTGTGCATAAAGCATTAAATAAATAAACTTATTATTATGGCGAAAATTACTGTTATTGTAGTTTTTATAAATATTCCAGGACAGTCAGTCAGCCAGACCATTTTTTGACATGGTTAGGATCGGTTTCCATTCTAATCAAAAGCAGCTAAATATCAGTACTGGGTACATGGTGCCAACTGTCTATCTGATCACCATGACCCATTAATTGGACAACATGACACCCCTTTGCAAGACTGGTGTCAGATTTCCTGGCTTCTGCCTATCCTAAACGACTGTCAAAGATCAAAAAATGGCAGCTGGTACCAACGACTTAACGTGTTTTGTAAATAAAGCAACTGAGCTCGGTTAATAGGCCTTGAGATAACTTTTTATACAATTCTTATCAAAATATTCGAAACAGTACTAGTAAATACTATTTAAGCGCAATTTAAATAAAGAAGAAGATTGATATCATTTAAAATACGCCAAAAAATAGCTGACAGTTTAGTCTACATAATGATGTTCCACAATTCCAAATTTAAATTTAAATTTTCGAATTATTATCCAATAAATGACTAATAGCTGATTTCAAGTATTTATAAACGAACCGTTGAAGTACTCTTCACAACACTGTCATCTGGGCACAATGGGTATTTATTTATTATTTATTAAAACTTCATGCAACACAAAGGTACAAAGGCGGACTTAATGCCTTAATGCATTCTCTACCAGTCAACCAAGGGTAGTGAAGAGAAAACATGGTAGGTGCATAAAAAAAAGAAAAGATGAATAGGAAAACAAGGAATCAAATGTATATATATAAAAAATAAACATACATAAATATTTAATATAATCTGAACCTACATAGGGTATGTGTCCAGAAGACTGGCAGCATTGCCACGTTAAATGCCAATGCTAATTCTTTACGCAAAGGATGAGCCAAAGAGCGCTTTTTTTTTTGGTGGGAAAATCATCTTACGACAAATCCCGCTCTTGGGCGGAGCGGGAGATAGTGTCAGACTTTTACTGACTAAAAACCCACTTCTGTTCCTTTTTTGCCTTCATCCCGGGGCCCCGAGTTTCGCTTTCACACTACCCGTGGCCCCAGTAGGATTCGACCCTACTGGGTCCCTACAGTTGCTGACATCTCCCTGAGGCGCGCGTGGAACAGTACGCGCCGTCAACGACTTGGGCTCGGTCCGGACGGTTACCGGACGGTCGGACGGTGTCGATCAGTCAGTAATAAATAATTTAAATAAAATTTTAATAAAAAGTTCTAGGCTTAATAGTTTTTACTCACCTCATTAATTTTTCTCATAAAAATGTAGCTCACAATAATGTTATGTGTTAAAAAAACCGCCCGTCTACAATCCTAAACGTTCAGAATCAGAGTAAAGTGCGAACTTAAATATTCATAACGGCAAATATGGAAAAATCTTGTCGGAACATTCTTCGTTGAATGGAAAATTCTGGAACGTTAGTTATTTACGAGCTGGCACTGAGAATGCGGATATAATTCTGTTTCAAAGATTTTGTAGTTAAAATAAAACGGTATGGTCTAGTGTAAGGCTGCGGAATAGTTCGAAAGAGTTATCGTGACTCTGGAACGTAAAGGTCTTCTGACAGAACCCAGGTAGGTTTAGAGTCTGTAAAAATATGACATTATTCCCTCTCGCACCAACTAGAACGAGAAAAAACTATTAAATGATGGCTACAACCCGGGAATCTTTAAGTCAAGAGTGAATAGGTTACTTCTAGGTAAGCGCGCTCCATTTTCGACCGCATCGTCGCTTTCCATCAGGTGAGATTACGGTCAAGCGCGAACCTATCAAGAATAAAAAAAAAATGATTTCTCATCAGTAAATGACAAAATAGGAATCAATCACACTTATACAACACTATTTTTTAACCCCGTTTCTAATAATATTTGTGTAGTCAAAAGTAAAAAAAAAACGAAATACCAAAATAGTCCACGAAAATTTGTCATAATTAGTAAATTTATAATTTAATCAATCATTCATAGCATTTGCTACTAGAAAATACTACGCGCAGTTTTTTTTCAATTATTTCGCCATTTATTCATTCATAACAATAGCCTTTACAATATTTCCATAAATTTAGTGACATTTTGGAATATAAACAAACGCATAGATTTTAGACTTTACTATTTATTGAGACTTTACTCGTCGGTTGTTCAGTCGTCGATCCACCTTGTGGGAGGTCTTCCAACGCTGCGTATTCGGGTGCGCGGCTTTAAATTCATAATAGAATCAAACAATTGTCCACAAATTGAGTGTCATTTTCGGATATAAACAAACTCTAATAACTTTGCTGTTTATAAATATTATTTATTGAGACTTTACTTATATAATAACAAGACCTTTTCTAATAAGCCCTTTAAATGTTTGTACTAATTAATAATTAGTGGTGTATATCACACGAATATTATCATGGCGAAAGCTTGTGAGTATGTGTGGGTGTCTTTTTTACTTCTTCACGCTCGAACGGCTGAACGGACTTCGGTAAAGTTTGGCACACGGATAAACGGTGTTTTGAAATTAAAGTACGTAGGATTTTATCCCGGGAGTATGTTTAACTTAATTATTTGCTTTCATGCGGGTTAAGCCGCTAATAACAGCTAATATAATATCATAAAGGTTCACGACTTCGGTCTTAGCGGTGAGCAGCGCGGCGAGCGGGGCGGTATCGGTACGCGGGCGTGCGGTGCTATGAGCAGCGTCTCGTGTCGTGCTTCAAATATTTTCATACTTTTGATCTTACCGCTCGCCGCCTCGCGCTTAGCTTCCTCTCACAACGGAAAGATTATGAACGGGCCGTAAAGATGAAAATTTGTGTGTCTGTGTGTTTGTTACCAAAACCAAACTGGTACGAAACCTGGTCTTCTCGATCTTTTCATATGGCGCCGAGACTTGGACACTAAACGCTGCAGACCACAAACGCATTGACGTCTTTGAGATGTAGTGCTGGTGAAGAATGCTCCGTATACCTTGGACAGCATTTCGGACCAACGTGTCTATATTCCGAGAACTCAAAATCTGCTCGCGATTGTCCTTAGAATGTCTACACAAGATTTTACAATACTTCGGTCACATTGCAAGGAAAGATGGTGGCAATCTCGAAAGGCTCATCGTGACTGGCAAAGTGGATGGGAAAAGGCCTTGTGGACGCAGCCCAATACGTTGGTTTGATCAGATACGCAACGCTCTTGACTCTACGCTATATAATGCCCTTCCCACCGCCAGGGACAGCAACAGATGGTGGAATATCGATGATGATGATGATGAAAATAAGGAAGTCACGACTCTCAGCATTGAGTAGTACGACGCAAGGAGGTATGTTTATTACTTCTTCACGCTCAAATGGCAAAACGGATTTCAATGAAAGTCAGCACACAGGTAGATCATGTCCTAGAATAACATATTCTAGGACATTATCTAACTAATCCTGCATCGCGCAATTAAAGTTCTAAACGCGATTTGAATATATAAATCAGCCCAAAATCATTTATCGGGCCGTTCCCCACCAGACATAACACCCGTCTGGCCGGAGGATCCTCCCTTTTCAACGGAGGTTTGCGGGACTTTACTCTCAGTTTACTTTACCTCCAAAAACTCAATTTTCTACTTTCTTGCAGACGAAGCCGCTAGCAGAAGCTAGTTGACTATAAAATAACCAGGTATTAAAAATTCCGCTCCTAACTCAAAGCTAAACTGATCTTTTGTAGCTAGTACAATTTCGTTTTTCTGAAAGCTTGTTTTATTAAAGAACGGAACAAAAAAACGCCTTTTACTTTACTCAGGTTGACTAGCATGTTTCTGAGAGGAATATTAGTTTCTTTTTTTTTCTTGTAAGAAATGGTTATGAAAATAGATACTTCAATATAGCTAGAACTATATTAGATTGACGCACACGTGTAACACGCCAGATTTTTACGTAGAACGACGTGGGGCTTCGTGTATCAAGTAAAAAATTCAAAATTCTAATGTTTTTATTTCACATAGACCTACGTAGGCACTTTAAAAAGTCGGGGGACCGCAATGTGCAGAAGTTAGCTTTAACGAATAGAAAATACCTAACAGTTTCAAATATACGTATGAACTTAGTTTTTTCGTAAATCAATCTATAGCTTACCTAAGTTCCTTACTTAGCGGCCCCCCGATTCAGTGACGCTCATCTTTAAAATATTTATTGATTATTTTAATGAAGTTAAAAAGCTCAAAGAGTAATTTATTAACTTATTTTTTAATTTTTTTATGAGTCAGGGGTTTTTTTTTATTTTAAATTTTATTCCACAACTTTTTAAATTATTCGTGGGACCAATTAATGTGATAACTACCTAAATTACATATTCTAAAATATCAACTAGCGGTTCGCCCCGAAATCGCGCGGGGAACAATTCAGGTACCTACCTATCTGATATAATATTATACAGACAAACCACATCCCAGTTCTAGCATCAGGTTCTTGTCATCATGTGGAATGTATAATACTGGTTAAGACGAATCTAACGAACTTAAACTCAACGGGTTTACTAGTAGGCATTCCAGGATTTCATCAGCCACTTCCCAGTTCTAGTATCAGGTCCTCGTCATCACGAGAAATATATAGCACTAGTTAAGGCGAATCTAATGAGGCCAAACTCGATAGGTTTACTAATAGGCAATCCAGGGTTACCTTTATTACTTCGAGCTCCAACATCAGATCATTGGCACCAGCATGTACAAGAGTATTTTAAATATTAGGTCACACATATGTTTAAAAGTAAAGTAAATACCCATTAAGTGTTTATGATCCCTACAGCAGTTAACAAACGAGCTGATGACCTTGAACTCCTGGACAGATCTTCATAAATTGTAACCATTTACTTTTTTACGATTAGATCAGCTTTCAAACAAAAAAAAAAAACTGCATCAAAATCGGTCTATTCGTTTAGGAGTTAGGAGTTTAGGTAGGAGCTACAGCGCTACGGACAGACACACAGACACGTCAAACTTATAAATACCCGTAGTAAACACGAAATTATATTATCCAAATGGAGATTAGCTAAGACCAGCAAGTCATTTTTAATAAAGATTATGTAGAACATTATTATTTAGCATTTGCTTTTATTACAAGCTGCCAAAGGCATTGACTGAACTTAACGAGGGATAGTTCAAAATCCATATTAAGCGTGTCCTAACCAAAAAAGCGTATAACAAGGTTAAAGACTATGTTGAAGACACGTTTGTTTGACATTGACTGCTTCTGCACATGTGGCTCCCTGGTAACTCATAATATTGTGTAAATGTATCTATTACTGCTCCACATTTTTTGTATCATATCCTTTTTTTTAACCTCTGACGGAAAAGAGGGGTGTTACCGGACGGGCGGACAGCACGCTATCCATTATTTGTCATCTGCAAGCCCGCACCTCTTAACTGAGGCTGGGAATCGTACGGCAACTCTTGACGCTCGAAGCGTCTCCTGGATCCTGGGGCAGCCGCTGGGGTGTAAGGATGACAGAAGAAAACGACTACATCCCATTCCATTTCATTCCAAACCATGGCCCGGTAAAAAAGGACACCGCCGCCGATTGCCTTTACGGACACGGCTCCGCCTAAGTGCGCCACATCTCCACTGTACGTATATGATCCGCACAGTAGCGACACAGGACGTTTCCATATCTAGTGAGGATCTGCGTCATGTGAAAGGTGAGGACGCTGTAGTGTCTCTCCAGCCATTCCTCAAAAACTACCTGGGCACGCCATAATCGCGGCGATATGTCCCCTTACCGCCGCGATCAGTATTTAGACTTATAATGGCAATTGCTTAATACATTTTGTTCGAATAATCAAAAGTAACAATACCGCCTACGCGCCTATTATTTTTGACCTAGTATTACAAAATTATTTTATTTTATTTCTCAAGTCGCGACTCTAATACAAAATTACATGCATCAGCCCCCACATCAAATCTTTTTTACTAAAAAAAATCCTCAAACAGTAGCCGGCATAACCGGCTTTCATTCGTAGGCTATCATTTGAGCCCACAAATCACGCCCACATAATAATTTATGGGCTACAATAACCTGATGTCTTAATACGCGCAACACTTTAATTATATTAGTATTGTCTATTAATTAAATGCTGACATGTTAATATTGCGTGTGGGTGTGGTTTTAACTTATGATTTTAAATTTGGAGCTGTCGTGTCGTGTACGTTTTAATTAAAAACAACCTAACCACCGTCAAAAAAATGCAATTACATGCAGTGCAAAAATCACATGAATCAAACGCAATTCACGTGGAGCTGGTCTGTGACCTTACTACAAAATGGTTTTCGAGTCAATACACTTGGTCGAAAACTCGCTCTTATCCCCACCGCTTTACGGTGCACAATTTACACTAGTGCAGAAAAGTGTGCTAATTTATTACATCGTATCAGACTGAACTTCGTTTATTTATATCTTCGTAAGTGTATTGAAAAACTTCGTTTGATACACGTGGAAATTTGACACTGCAGCACTCGGCTCCATAACTCGCTTCAGGCTTGTGCAAATTTCGTCTCAGTTGCAAGACCAACTTTCTCCACTGGTATCAAAATTTATTATTTTAGCATGCCTCAGACGCGGAATGCCAGATGAAATTTTCTGTGAAAATGTCAAAATGTTTGAAGAGAATAGAATATTAGGCGCTAATGAATTAAGCGCCATATATCTATTCTCATTGCTATGTACCTACAACCCAACCTGTGTCACTTTTTTGTTGTTTTCTTTTTAGGGTTCCGTACCTCAAAAAAAAAAACGGAACCCATATAGGATCACTTTGATGTTCGTCCTTCTGCCTGTCTGGCAAGACCATTTATCTCAAGAACGCGTAGAGGTATTGAGTTGAAATTTAAGCTGTATACTCAAGTTTGCGGTTTCTTGAAGCTGTGAAAAAATCAAAGTTCTGAGTTACCGAACAAAAAAGATACGGCCGTTTATGTTGCAAAAAATGTATATTTAGACACTTTCAAGGGAATCAAAATTCATAGGGTACTTTGCTTTGACCTAGAATCTTGAAATTTGGCATGAAGCAAGGTCACATAGCATAAATATAGGAAAAAATCTGAAATCTGTCAATAAGTAACTACTTATCGCAAAAAAGTTTTTTTCTGTGATGTAACGACATCAACTAACTCAATTCGAGAATTGAAAACTTTTCGTAAGTAAGTTTATACGAAACCCTCAGTGCCCGAGTCCGACTCGCACTTGCCCGGTTTTTTTTTTGATGCTGACGCTACCACTATTTTATTACGTAAAACATTATTTAATTGTGGACGTCTTTCGGCTGAAATAATAATAAAACCATCGGCTTAAATGAGGATCGAATTGATCAAAAAAGTTACTGGCGTCAAGAGTTAAAGCGTTTTTTTTAGGTGGCAAATCATCCAATGAATTCTCGTGCTCTCGGGCGGAGCGAGAGGGCTGTGTTGGACTTTTACTGACTAAAACCCACTCCTGTTCTGTCCTGTTTTGCCTTCGTTTCAGGGCCCCGGGGGACACATTCGCACAACCCATAGCCCCAGTAGACTTCGAGCCTGCTGGGCCTTACGGTTTACGTTTTATGTTTTGCGGCTAAAAAGTATCTATCCACATGGTCTCCTCGTGTGCCAAATTTCATCCATATCCGTTCAGCCGTTCGAGCGTAAAGAAGTAACAAACATACACTCACAAATTTTCGCCTTTTTAATATTAGTGGTATTTCCTTGATTTTAATTTATTAAACCCCAAGCGCGCTCAAAGTCGCTGACATAGCCCGAAGAATCATCAAATTAAAGTGGCAGTGGGCAGGGCACATTGCTCGTAGAACGGATGGTCTATGGAGTGGCGACCGCCAAAAACGCAAAACGCAACGTTGGAAGGCCTCCCACAAGGTAGACCGACGACCTGGTGAGAGTCGCGGGAGTACGGTGGATGCGAGACGCACAGGATCGGTTGTTGTGGCGTCGCTTGGGGGAGGCCAACAGTGGACGTCTTTCGGCTGAAAGGATGATGATGATGATGAAACCCCAAGCGAACGCCGGCGTTCGCTCTCTCATTGTCTTTCTATTGTGTCTTTAATTACGGTAATCGAAAGGTTAAGTCCATGAAGAATATTCGGAAAAAAAGAAACAGTATAATTATAATAACTTCTTCTCCTTCTTATCTGACTTCACAAATTCAATTCCTTTGCTCTGCGCACAATAAAAATCTTCGATCTACAAATAATCGTCTTCTACGATGTCCGACACACCGCTCTGGGTTTGTCCATTCTTCTTTCTTTGTTCAGGCGATCTCCCTGTGGAATGCGCTCCCTCTGAATAGCGGGAAGGCAACCAGTTGGTTGTCCTTTAAAGTGAAAGCACGAGAACACTTTCGCAAGAAATTCATCACACTCTTGATTTGTTGTATTCGTTTTTCTCTCAATATCATTCTTTATTTATCTAAGTATATAATTTATTATTGTTCATATTTTCTCTCTGTCAGTCTTCTATTAAGCTGCACCTGCCATGTTACATCTCTGCACCACCCTAAGGTCGACTGGTAGAAAATGCCTAAGGCATTAATTCCACCTTTGTACAATGTTTCATTAATGCATAAAGTTTTAAATAAATAAATAATAGACAAATATTGCCACATGTTAAAAATACAGCTAGTCCGTTAGCCTCAAAATTTTTATCAAAACGAATCTTACCAATCTATAACATACATGTTTTGCCTGAAGGAGCCCCGCCCATATAATAACTCAATGACCTGACATACCCGATATCTCGCTTTTAACTTAATTAAAATATTTCGTAATATAACCGTTGTGTTTCTGTTTTGAAATGAATGTGTTATTTTACGCTGAAGGGACGACTGAGTCTTTATGTGAAGCTTATATGCTTTGCATAAAGACTGAGTTGTCCTAATAATTAATTAATAACTGTAGGCGTAATTTAATTGTTGATGTAATCTTCAATCTAACTATATATATTTAAAATGAATAGCTGTTCGTTAGTCTCGCTAAAACTCAAAAACGGCTGGACCGATTTGGCTAATTTTGGTCTTGAAATATTTGAGATAGTCCAGGGAAGGTTTAGACGGTGAGAAAAAATGGAATGGCTAATTAAAATGTCATTATGAAATGAATTATGCTGTTCTGGTAATGCGAGTTGATGGCGTTATCCTTACTATTAGGCGGTACGAAGTTCGCCGAGTCAGCCAGTATATATATATATATATTTATAAATATAAAAGGAGAAACTGACTGACTGACATATCAACGCACAGCCGAAACTATAGGGCCTAGGAGCGGGAAATTTTGCACAAAGTATTCTTTTATAACGTAATTGAGCACTAAGAGAGGATTTCCCAAAATTCATCCCCTAAGGGAAGAAAAGGAGGTCAAAAGTTTGTATGGAGAAATTATTATGAACTAGAAACCTAGTAAACTTGGGCGAAGCCACGGGAAAAAGCCAGTTTAATTATAATGTAACTAGCTACTGCCAGCGGCTTTACTCGCAAAAATTATACCAAGAGAACACACGTTAGGGATAAAAAGCGTCCTATGTATTATTCCAGAACATGGTCCATCCGTGTAACAAGTTTCTTCGAAATTCGTTCAGCCGTTCAAGCGCGAAGAAGTAACAAACATATAAACACTATACACGAAAGTTGATATCGACGGTGAAGTGCCAATACCTTCTAACTGACATTTTTCGATAAAATTACTTTTAAGTGCTTATATTTTAAATGCGTGTTTCCGCATGCTTCGTAAAATATTCGAAGCGGTTATTTAGTTGCAACTGCATCAAATTAATTTGTGGAAACAAACACCTAACTAAACCAACGTGTCAATTTATAGTATTACTTCCTAACAATTTTTGGACAGATAATTTGACTTCCGACAGTTAGGAGTTATTGGTACTTCACCGTCGATATGCATTTAAGCGGAAGGTGCGGAATCATTTGCTCCATCAATAGCTCAAAACAATAGCAAAACTTCTTTCTTTACTTTATATTAATATATATGTATTATATTAAATATATATGTATGTGCATTTTAATTATATGTATACTTTTTCTTTGTCGTGTAATTTTTTTTTTATGCACCTACCATTTTGTCTCTTCACCACCCTAGGTTGACTAGTAGAGAATGCCTAAGGCATTAAGTCTGCCTTTGTACTTTATGTTGCATGAAGTTTAATAAATAAATAAATAAACACAATCACAAACTTTCAGCTTTATAATATCAGTATGATGTGATTTAGGAAACTAAATAAACAAGAATGCAAAACCAAATTATTAGACTTTCTACTCATATGTTATTCGACGGAGTGTTAGTGAATGTTATGAGACGGACGGACGAACGGAAGGACGGACGGACAACAAAGTGATCCTACAAGGGTACCGTTTTTTCCTTTTGAGGTACGTAACCCTAAAACATCAAGAAAAATATGCATGAGCATGAGCATGATCAGCCTTTCAATGTTCCCACAGCTGGGACGCAGGCCTCCTCTCTAGGAGAGGGAATGGGCCGTAATCCACCACGCGGGCCCAGTGCGGGTTGGTGAATGTCACATATCTTCGAATTTTTTGTTCTAGGACATGCCGGTTTCCTCACGATGTTTTCCTTCACCGTTTTGAGAGCAGAGGTGATGAAATAAATTACACAAAGTAATGCGCCTGGCTGGGTTTGAACCCGCGACCTACAACTCGTAAGTCGGAGCCGTTACCACTCGGCCACCACTGCTTCCAAGAAAAATATAAATAATTACAACTATCAATAAATGAGATGTTAAAAATGAAGAAGATGATGATTTATTTATTTATTTATTTACAAGTACTTGTACAAAGTTACAGAGGATGTCCAAAGCGTTGTACAGTAGAAACTTACAAACTAATGATAAAACGATAATGATGAATATAAGGCTCAAAGCCTAAGATTCAGATACGCAATAATATTCACACACACAACTATCACACAACGCCGTCTAATCCCAAGCTAAGCAGAGCTTGTGATATGAGTACTAGACAACTGATAAACATACTTAAATATTTCTAAATACATACATATTATAGATAAATTACACCCAGACACAGAACAAATGATTGTGCTCATCACACAAAAAAAATTCCTGGGTGGGAATCGAAACCACGACCTCCGGCATAGCAGTCAGAGTCACTAACCACTAGACCAACAGGCCAGTCAATAATAAAACAAGACATTTAATTTATTAACGCCAGTATCACTTAATACTCTCATTTATCCGCATTCAGGTGTAAGCGACACCCGTTTATCAAAACACTTTTACGATGAAAGTTTATCTTCAAAAAATGTTGAACTATTTTCTTCTATAGAACTTTTATTCCTAAAAATCCATTAACCGGCACTGGCTCCTATAAAACTATAAATTACAAGTAAAAATATTGAGCAATCAATGTCAGAAAAATAAAAAGGTTGTACGTGTATTTAATAATAGTAAAGTTTATGTTCCATAACGAATTTATAGTTACGACCTTTTTAATTTTAGGCGTTGAGTTTCGATTTTTCGTTCGTTTTATTGAATTTGTTGTTGCTGTATTTTTTGTGATTAAATGGTTTTATTATTATTTATTTATTTCAAGTACCAAAGACTCATTTTAGTCAATCATCACATAAAGACAATATATTTCATAAAATAACAAACAATTTAAATGTTAAAATTAAATTAATTTAAATTGCGTCGGATTAGCATTATCATTGGTTTGAATTATCATTAAATTGAATTTTATAATTATAACGTCAATTAGATTGCATTAAATATTAAAATAAATTGTATGAAATTAAAATTCAACTACATGGCTTTATAATAGGTATTAAAAAACATTACCATTAATTAGTCAACAATTACAATTTCCTAACAGGATTTGGAGGGTAACATGTCTACCGCAATCATATCGGATATATGGACAGTCTAGCCTGTCGGCGATCATTGCCGGGATGGCATTGTGGCTGGCCTATACCCGTCGCACCAGGAACGCGCATCGCTTGCGCATAGTAGTGTGAAAACAGTCGGTGCGCGCCTCTGTGAACATCCCTGATGCGCTACAGAAGCGAAGCAGCCCCACTACCGCCAGGAACGCGTTATTATACTGAACACGGAGGGCACTGCCTGGACATGGAGGGTACTGCCTATACTCTTGCACAGGGGTGTGCAGTACGCTCTGAAGAGCGTAATCTTCACCCCCTAGAACACCGTGCAAACCGGCAGGCTATCATATTAGCTCAAACTGACAGTGCCCTTCGCTCCCTCTCCATGTCAGCCTAATTCTTAAAGTCCTCGGTGAGTAGATGCCCTAAATACAACTGATCCACTCGCTGTAGTGGAACACCATCAATATGAACTGTCGGTACGTTCATAGGGCTCGACCCACCGACGGCCGGAAAGACTGTACTGGCTCTTTTTCTTATTGAATTTTACCCCTTGACTACGCGCGTATTCCGTACATGTATTGAGTAGCCTCCTCAATCCACGGATTGACGCGCTCCTTCCACTTAGCACCCGACTTGCTAACTGCTGAGCAAAACGATCAGCTCGTTCATGTAGAGATTAAACAATGTGGGCGAGATCAGGCCGCCCTACCTTACGCCGCACTCGATGTTATAAGTCTCCGACATCGCCCCCGCCCATCTGACTCTGTTGACCTAGTGCCCGTACCAATATCAAAGTATGCTGATGAGTTCCCGAGGTAAACCCATGCTCTCCAACTTTTCCCGTAGGATGTCGTAAGAGACAAGGACAAAGCCCTTGGATAAATCGAGGAAGCACGCGTATACTGGAGTCTTTCTCGTCGTGTAATACTTGACAGTATGGTTTAAACGCAGTATTGCATTCTCTGCGATGCGATGCGATTTCGTACGGCAATGGCATAGCATTGGTTGAAATGATAATATAGTCATCTGAACTTATGGTTTGCCGCTTTGTTCTAGCAAAGCGCATTTTTTTTAATAAGTGATAAATGATATTTTGCAAATAGGTTTAAAAAAACACTATTACACGTCCATTTTTTTTCGTCATTTTCAACTAGATGAGGCCGGTGTTTCCTAGCTGACTACCCTGAAAGAAACACCGAAAAATTCACGGCTCAAAATCTATTTTAAAGACCATACAGTAAATAGGTACGAGTATTGATCAAATCACATGAGAACCATGCAGATTTGTCTGAGATGGTCTTTTGAAGAATGAACCATACAGATTTGAATGGACCTGTCCAGTCTGTGTAAGCATTTAGTATTCGCAAAGCTCAACCCAGGACTACTAAGGAGCTTAACGACTTGACGAACAACACTAAGGAAAGGACAATTGGGTAGGCCTTAGATAATTTATTTATTTAAACTTCATGTACACTAGTGGTACATAGGCGGAGGCATGGCAATGTGGGAAATTAGTCATTACAATAACTTCTGTTGGAGACCCCGACCACTAAAATCGACCAAAAAGTTCGAAAGTCTCTTCACAATTTATGATTGAACTAAATAAAATCCATCATTTGATGCAAATGATGACTGCTGAAATTTACTTGTTTCGAACTTCTTAGTAAATTTTTGCGATCAGGTTTTTGATACTGTCCACTTTTTTTTATTTGTTTTTATTATGAGCCTGTTGTATCCCATTGCGCAATAAAAGCGTTCTTTCTTTTTTAGGATTTCCTTCTCAAAGCGAAAAAACGGGACTCCATTACCTACCTCGATTATAATTTAGGTGTCTTCAAGGTTAGAGTGAATAGGTTATTAATAAACTAGTGCGCCTCACCATCAACGATTGCATCACTGCTTATCATCAGGCGGGATCGCAGTCAAGCACTAGTTTATATCAAAATAAAAAAAAGATTCCACTGTATGTCTATCTGTTTGTGTGTGTATGTGTATCGCCAGGCTGTATCTCATGAACCATAATAGTTAGATAGCTGGAATTTTCACAAATGTGTTTCTCTTGCCGCTACAACTGAATAAAATCATGTGTAAAAAGAAAGTTGCACAGATTCGACCGATCATATAAAGTCTCGCACTTTCCCGGTTTTTTTTACTTTGTCTGGAACTTTTTTCATTGCAAAGTTGACAAACATTTTTTTTTTTAACTTTTTCATATATTTGATTAAATAAACAATCATCATCATAAATACAGTACAGTCGTGAACTAAAGCTTTCTCTTCTTTGCGCATACTTGAAAAAATACGCAATACATACACATTAGCCAATTCTTCGATGTTCAAAGTTCACAAATAAAACGAAATCACGTACCTCTCGAGCGCCGTGTGTACATTGATACGTATATGACACAATACAAAATGAATGACCTTGAAAAACGTTTAATTCTTTTATTGTACACACGGGTGTACAAAATTTATTCGACCGAAAATGGTGGTCTCTATATTTTCGATTTTCCTGGAAAAAAAGCAGAAAAAGTTATTTTTAAATTATTTTTTTTTGGCGATTTTCCTAAAAAAACGCGCAATTACGTACTAATAATACTCACCGGCGCGCGAGGGCACGTCATGCCACGTCCTTAATCAGGTGACCAAAATAATCAAGTAACTAAATTAAATAAAACCAATAAATTAAACCAGAATTAAGTTTCCCATAGATAAATCACCAAATATATGGCGTGTAATTATTGAAATATATATTTTTATTTATTAATGGGAATTAGTGGTGTCGTGTTGTGTTCTTCGAGCAATTTATGGGGCCATTGGCTTAATGGTGAATGGTGTGATACAATTTTGTATTCTATTCGAGAAATTTGAAAAGTGATTTTCGGATCTGCCATATTGCCGCGGGAGAACCAAGGTTACGGACATAGCCCGAAGAATCACCAAACTTAAGTGGCAGTGGGCAGGGCACATTACTCGCAGAACAGATGGGGACGAAAGGTTACCGGAAGACACAGCGTTGGAAAGCCTCCCACAAGGTTGACCAATGACCTGGTGACTAGGTCCTGTGGTGGAGGGTCGCGGGAATCCGATTGATGCGAGACGCAGAGGACCGGTCATTGTGGCGACATTTGAGGGAGGCCTATGTCCAACAGTGGACGTCTTTCGGCTGAAATGATGATGATGATATTGCCACTTGATCAATTGAGAAACAAACCAAGATGATTATCGACAATGACGCACTCGTTGAGTCAGAGTTTCAAAGTTGCTAGTCCATCGGTTACAATTCGAAGACTGTGCGTTGGAATTGCATAACAGTACCACTAGGAGTGGCAGGCGGTTTCCTTCTTCTGCGAAGCAGTAATGCTAGCAAAGGAGGAGGCACGGCCCTCACGCCCCAGCCGCTGGGATCCCGATCCCGATTTTCTGCCACCGTAGGCACGGGCTTGCGGATGGCGAGCTACCCATTGCTCACCGTCCGCAAGCCATCCGATAACCGCCTGGTCCGAGCCCAAGTCGTCGACAGCGCGTACTGTTCCACGCGAGTCTCAAGATGTCAGCAAACCGTAGGGGCCAAGCAGGGTCGAAGCCTACTGGGGCCAGGGGTCTGCTTCTGAAAGGAAGATTCGGTACTATTACGAAAGGCATGAAGGAACAGGAGTAGGTTTTGAGTCAGTAAAAGTCTGACACGGCCTCTCGCTCTGCCCAAGAGCGGGGGATGTCATTGGATGTTAATTAAATTTAATTTATTGTAATCGAACTTAATTTCATCTATTCTAATTTAATTCAATCTGTGCAATCAAATTTTATCGAATAAAAACTATTGTAGACAATTTTATTTTACTTTAATCTTTTGATATTTTTTTCCAAACTCAAAAAATTAATTAGTAATGTTATTATCTGCACATAATGTAGAGCATGCTGTGCTTTACTATAAGTGATGAGGCGCTTAGTATTAAGTTAATAATGTATAAATTTTAATGCAAACCTAATAAAAAAAATAAAAAACCCCGAAAAAAAAAACCACACGCGCCTCAAGGAGATGCCAGCAGGCTGGGGCAAAAGGTAATGTGAAAGTGAAACCCAGGGCCCTGGGACGAAGACAAAGAAGGAACAGGAGTGGAACTTTAGTCAGTAAAAGTCTGATACTATCCCCCGCTCCGCCTAAGAGCGGGATTTGTCATTAGATGATTTTCCAATAAAAAAAAAGAAGTACCAATAGACATACGGTGAAACACCTCCGGAACATGGTAGACATCTAACCAATACAGACAAAAAGTTAAAAAATGCGGCCTGTGTTTCCTGATTGCTACAACCCAGAAGGAATATTTAATTTAAGAGTGGATAGGTTGCTTCTAGGTAACCGTGCTTCATTTTCCGTCACATCATCGTTTATCATTAGGTAAGATAGGGGTTTTTTTTTTGGGTGGGTAAATCATCTTATGACAAATCCCGCCCTTGGGCGGTGCGGGAGATAGTGTCAGACTTTTACTGACTAAAAACCCACTCCTGTTCTTCCTTCGTTACCTTTGTCCCAGGGCCCCAGGTTTCGTTTTCACTCTACCCCCAGTAGGCTTCGACCCTGCTGGGCCCCTACGATTTGCTGACAGTTTCCTGAGTCACGCGTGGAACAATACGCGCCGTCGACGACTTGGGCTCGGTCCGGACGGTTACCGGACGGTCGGACGGCGGGCTACCCATTGCGCGCCGTCCGCAAGCCAGGTGAGATAGGGGTTAAGCGCGAGTCTTATATTAATAAAAACAGAAAAAAATATCGACTCAATCATTATTTATTTATCGCCTATAACTTCAATTCAGCAGGGTTTTGTATCTTTATTTTCTCTTTTTACATAGAAAGCCATCAATTAAAAAAAAATATACATTTTTATTTCTCATAAGCCTACATATATAAGGTGTTAAAAAATTAACGTGTTCCCTACGTTTATGTTCGCATAACTCGTCAAAATGTATGGAGCAGCTGTTTTTTTTTTCGCGATTTCAGTTTTGGTCCCATAGTAAAAGTTGTTCATAATGAGGAGTACAATGTCCCCTCGAAATTCTTAAAGTTAATTTTTTAACACTTTATATATACTAAAGTGCCCATCTTTCACATAACTTGTACCTAAAAGCACAATAAAAATAAGCTCAGAGTTTGTTTGTGTTTCTTCTCAAAATTATCAGCAACAAAGGCCTCATCCAGAATATCGTCTTTATTTGAGTTAACGTAAAAAAGTCTTTCTTTTTGTCTTTTATTTTAACCAATTAAGAATCTAGTTTACGCCACATTCCACCATTAATCGAATACCTATATAAACATTGAATTCCTCATCTATCAATTTTGATTTACGACAAATTTTTCGTAAGGCGACATAAATGGCTAATGGCTATGGTCATTGCAGCCACATGATTGACCACCAAGGTCACTGACCCGCGGTGTATATTTTCATTTTATTGGGTAATTATTTTGTGTCGTGATTTATATAGGTGCTGTTAGATTCATGAGTTGAGGCCTGGTTAGACTTAGACTATAGAAAATTGGATAAGAATAAATTATCTTGCGATTAGTTAGCAATCTTTGATGGTCTCTATGGGTATTGTAAAAGCAGAAAATCTGGTACTTACCAGTCTTTCCAAGGAGTATCATCTTAACTCATTTTCGGGTTGTTGAGATTTGATAGACAGTCGCTCCATGTAAAATATTGATATCTAGCTGCATCGGTTTGACTGGAAGCTGACTCCAACGCAGTTGGTTTTTTTTAAGGTGGGAATCATATAAAGACGTCTCCCACTCTAGAGTGGAGCGAGAGGTCGTGTTTGTCTTTTACTGACTAAAACCACACTTGTGTCTTACAGTTGCCCTTTATGTTCGAGGACCACGAGTTTCTTTTTCACAAAATCCCCGCGGTTAGGTATCAATATTTTCATCTTTAAAAGATTGCTTAACAATCAAAAGTCTATTATCTTGTAAATGAAAGAAAATTAATCTACTTAACCTTTTCCCAAATTATGTTAGTGTAATTAAATGCAGCTGAAAACCAGTACTTCACATTAAGCGACTACCTATCTAAACTCTACAACCCAGTAACTGGATATTACGATACCCCAAGATGTAGAAAAACAGATTACGTTTCAAATAAAATAATAACATCCTAAGGATACACCATTTAACTACATAAAATATATTTTAAGGCAAGTAATTTTGGTAAGTATTTATAAAAATGCTTCAATCTACTTTTAAAGTCGATCGAATAAAAAGCATGTGTGTCAATCTACTTTTAAAGTCGATCGAATAAAAAGCATGTCTGTCAATCTACTTTTAAAGTCGATCGAATAAAGTCGTTTTAAATGTAAACAAATGTCGATCAAAACTATTCTGTGAAAATTTCATCTAACTGGTGACAGACAAATGGTTACAGCATTAAAAAAAAAATTTAAATATTTTCTAATCTCCGCTACACTTCTTATCCTGCATCAACTACTCCATACCTATAACACGTCAACCACAAAGCCGACACAACGATGTGCACTAAACTTGTTTGTCTCAATAAACCGTCGGCAGTTAATAGGGGCTATAGCCGTGATCTATCGGTATTTATCACATTTTATCCTACGTAATTAAAGAGACATAATTGAATGGGATGTAAATCAATCGGTGTAGTTATAGTCATGGTGGAAGTTTAGGATTAATGGTGGGGAAAATACAAGGTTTGGTTTTAACTAGCTAGTGGATTATGCAAGATTTGGTCACTGTTTTATTGAGGTGGATACTGCCAGGGCTGCAGGCCTGGAAGTTTCTGGAGTAGCAACTACGTGGGCTATGGGTTGACTTGTAAAAGAATAAACCGCGGTTCTGGAACGCAAAGGCAAAGAAAGAACATAGGTTTGGATTTAGTTAGTAAAAGTCTAATACGCTCTCCTGTTCCGCCCTAGAGCGGGAGAAGACATTGACATGACTGGCCTGTTGGGCTAGTGGTTAGTGGCCTTGACTGCTATACCGGGCGTGGGTTCAATTCCCACCCAGGACAAATGTTTTTGTGATGAGCACGATCATTTGTTCTGTGTCTAGGTGTAATTTATCTATAATATGTATGTATTTAGAAATAAGTATATAAGTATGTTCATCAGTTGTCTAGTACTCATAACACAAGCTCTGCTTAGCTTGAAACTAGACAGCGTTGTGTGACAGTTGTGGAATATCATATTATATTATTGGATTTCCTACCTTTAAAATAAAAACCAGAAGATGCAGTGTTGAAAGGTCTTCCACAAGGTGAACCAGCGACTTGGTGAAGGTCCATCTGAATGCCCTTTCTATGTCCACTGTCTATTAAAAACATGCCATTACTAGGCATAACAATCATATGAGACTAAACATAATATTAACATAAACATTCTATGGCGTACACCTCCCAACAATTTGTTTTGCCGATCCGTAAAGTTCTCTCCATAAAGTCCTTACCCTAATTAAAACTAAACCATATTTATTCGACAATCTCCATCCTAACTGTTTAACGATAAGGGACCAAATATCGATAAATCGATTCATACTTCGATAAACCGTAACTTCCCTAACGATATAAAATAAAGGACCCTACCCATAATTTCTTATCAGGGCTAAACATAAATAATGCCCCGTGTAAATACCCCATCTTAAAATATATCGGGCACTTTATTTTGGCAATTAAACGATCATATTTTCAAATTAAGGGGACACCATAGGTGTTCGTAAATCCAGGAATAATCGTGAATTCAGGGTATTTTGGGGAGCGAAATTATCACGTTACTGAGTTTTGTTTAAGGTGTAAGATTTGAGCGATAAGACAAATATTTTGAGGGATTGCTCTTGCTTCAACCAAAGCGAGAGAAATCATTTGATCATTTCCGAATTTAAAAAAATCAAGACATATATCAGGTAGGCAGATATAATCATTATTTTATGAGGCGGAAATATAATAACCTTGTTGGTGGTTTTTTTATTTTTTTTATTTGGTGGGAAAATCATCTTATGACAAATCCCGCTCTTGGGCGAAGCGAGAGATAGTGTCAGACTTTTACTGACTAACTGCCCGCTCCTGTTCCTTCGTTGCCTTCGTACCTGGGCCCCGGGTTTCATTTTCAGACTACCAATGGCCCCAGTAGGCTTCGACCCTGCCGGGCCCCAACGATTTGCTGACCTCCACATGAGGCGCGCATGGAACAATACGCGCTGTCGACGACTTGGGCTCGGTCCGAATGGTTACTGGACGGTAGGACGGCGGGCTACCAATTGCTTGACGTCCGCAAGCCCGCGCCTACGGTGGCCACAATTCGGGAGCGGCAAGGTTATGTAATTTAAGTAAAAATTAATTCCTGATCTACGCAACTTACGCAATCAATTTATTAATTTAAATGTGTTGTTGGGTGAAATTGAGTTGTTGATATAAGTGAGTAGCATCGCAAGAGTGAAGTTTGAGTGCTCTTAGATGACAAACATGGACAAACGAGATTGATAAACCAGCAAAAGGAACTAAGGACGAGTATCAACTCATAATATGAGTAAATAAGGGTGGTATGAACTAAACTTAAAAATATGTTATTAAAACAGTCGAAATAATAAAAAGGATGTCTTTATAGTGAAGGCATGAGTCCAGCAGAAGACATCTTTAAGCTGAAATGATGATGATAAAAGAGAAAAAAAAACCCAAAGAAAAACTTCATAATCGCTTCTGCTCATGATTTGGGCATCAGTAAATCATGATAAATTGACTTTTACAATACGTTTTCGGTAATCTATTTGCGGATTAAAAGCGTTAAACGACATTGTTTTTCGAATATTACTTTGTTATGGGTTTAATGTTGTTTTTTCAATTTTTCCCTATAAATCTTTGTTTCGTTTTGTTTGGGATTAGAAAGTAAACGTTTTTTATTTAAAAATTGTTTTAGAAACATTGTTTTGTTGTTTTTTTTTTGTCTCTAAACAAACCAATATTATTAAAAGAACAGCTTTAAGGGATTTTTTTTTCTTTTTTTTTTTAAGGTGGGACTTCTCCCGTTTTAGAGCGTAGCGAGATGAGGAAACCTCATCACGGGTAACTCATTCAGAAGTCGAGCCACGGCCCTATGGTTTACCGATGATCTGAGTTGTTATATACATACACAGAATACAGTTTATTTGACTTAAAATTATAGCATAACCTACTTCTATGGTCTAAGATGGCCATTATCACTTCTGTTAAATATGGGGTTCTAGGTTTGAGTCCCTAGTTGTGCAAAGTCCTATTGGATATTTCCTTTTGGAATTTTTCAGTAACTAATCGGAGTTTAAATTTGAGCTCTCTTAATAGCACTAAAATATCTCCTGTTTCATGGATCATAAACATAACCGGTAAAATATGGGCATACTGGTTACGTGTTTGTGTAACTCTGCAACATTGAATGAGATTGAACCGTCATGTTCGGCTTTGTAGCGCTCGTTCGAGTAAGATCGGTTTGAGTCGACTAAAGGAGTGAGAAAGATATATTGAAGTTTTAACTTCGGTCATGCGGTCTTAAACACACAGCGTTTGTTTTTTTTACATAAATATTTTCGTGTTAAAGTTCCTACAGTTGTAACTACAGCAATTCTCTCTTGAAAGTAAGTTAACTCTTAAATATTAAATAAGTGCGAGTATTTATGACCTTTTTTGGGGTGGGAAATCGTTAAATAATTTCTCCCGCTCTGGGCTTAACCCCACCCATATTTCTTCAGTAGCCGTTTGAGTTCCAGGACCATGATATTTTTTTCGAATAATCCCGCAGTCAAAGTATTTTTAACCTAACTTCGTATAATAGTCAGTCTAGTAGTCTCTCTTCGGAGTGGTAGTAGTCTCTCTTTGGAATGCGCTCCCACCGAACATCAGGATGGCGTCCAGTCGGTTCACTTTAAAGGTGATGGCACGTGAGCAAATTCGCAGGAAGTTGATGTAATCATCACAGCGTTGATTTGTTGGATTCGTTTTTCATAATTATACTGTTAATTTGTATGTATGTAACTCAGTATATATTTATATTGTATTTCTTTTCTATTTCTTTACCATTAAGCTTCAATATAAAATAATGTATATTTTTTACTCAATTAATCTTCGTTGAATTATCAAAAAGTCAGTCAGTCAGAAAAATGATGCTGTCTGCATATTCTAAAGTGTCTGTACAGAGAAGAACGTGCAAGAAACTCCATGAACACTCTTTTAAATCGTATTATGTATTACAAATATCTCAGTTGAATATTTCTTGTCGCTACATTAATAATACAAGAGAAAAATTGTGCGTCAGATCTCGACAATCGCCAGTTGAACAAGAGGGCTGCCGCCATGCTACATCGACAGCTTTACTACAGATAATCAACAATAAGTTTCGGTTTTGGCAGCAAATCGATTGCAATTTTTTTTAAATAATATTCCACAACTTTCAAACAACGCTATCTAGTCCCAAACTAAGCAGAGTTTGTGATATGAGTACTAGACAACTGATAAACATACTTATTAAATTCTAAATACATACATATTATAAATAAACTACACCCAGACACAGAACAAACGATCGTGTTCATTACACAAACATTTGTCCTGAGTGGGAATCGAACACACGACCTCCGGCATAGCAATCAGGGCCACTAACATCTAGAACAACAGGCCAGACAAATCATCAATTAGAAATAATATAAAATAATATTCTTGATTACAAAAATAAAGTTTAAAAAATTTGATTACTTATCAAAACCTATATAAAATCAAATACACCTACAAATACACATCACTCTCATCTAGACTCGGCGAAAACATACCCAGACGACTGGCAACATTGCCCCATCGAATACCAACATGGCAGTAAATACCATTTTAAAACCCTTTTTCCAAATAGCGAAACAAAGAAGCAAAAAGCACAAACATTATCAATTGTTCGGCCAATTTTTCCCCGTAGTGTAGAAAATAATATGGAAAAATAAATATTCCAACAGAAAAAAAACCAAGTCTTTTGTTTCGCCCATTTCACAAAACAAAGTTCTGAATACCCCTTTTGTAAACACATAGGTAGATGAATGGAATCGAAAATAATAATCATACATTTTTCATTTCCCAATTAATATGGCAGCGGAACACTTTTTCCGGTGGTTGATAAAGAAAATTCCTGTTTCGTAGTTAATTAAAATAGCCTGATGTGTGTGGTCTCAGTGATCGCGATTTTAACACTAGAAGAGTCGGTTGCTGTACTACCTTCAAAGGCCGCAACCATCGAATTGACGAAATCAGAAATCAGAAACGTTTATTTCAAATAGAACAATTACCTACATGCACTTTTGAATTGTCAAAATTTCGGTCAGTCAAAAAAATAAAAAAGTGAAGCTAAATTGCACGTTCCAAAGCGTAGATCTCTGGAGAAGAACATGCAAAAACTGACGGTAGAGACGGTAAACAATATTCTTTTTTCTTTTTGTAATCAATAGTGTCTAGAATAGATATATTCTCGAATCACATGCAATTTGGCTACAGGTCCAAATGGCAATCACGTAGGGAATTGGTATATTTATTCGATGAGATGTTATGCTAGACTAATAGAAAGAAAAGAAAAAAGATACGCACGGTAATCTATTTACTGTGAAATATTTTATGTTTTGTTTCTTTGTGAAACGTGATTGCCAAGACACAAAATATCTTTGTTAATAATATGTATGTCAAATAAGGTTATATTATAAATGTGTCTGTCTGGATATTACACTTTCACGGTTAAACCACTAAGCCGATTTTTATGAAATTTGGTACGGATGAACCTTGAATGCCAAGAATAGACATAAGCTACTTTTAATCCGTGTTCAACTTCAAATACTAGCTGATACTAGTGGCTTCGCCTGCCTGAAGTTAGAAAATTGTCCCAAAGAAACACAATCCCGGTATAAATGGTATCCTATGTGCTATTCCAGGACATGGTTTATTTGTGTACCAAGTTTCATCTAAATTCGTACAGCGTGAAGAAGTAAAGATGCCATTCGAACCTCGGCTGCAGGCTGCGGATGCAGGTTGCGAATGCTGGTAGCACGCGTATGACACACAGCCGTTGCTGCCAGTCGCAAATCTACCATTCCATCCAATATGAGTGCTATTGGTTTCGTGTTGCGATTATTTGTGACTTGTCTAAACAGGTTGGAGTGACGTAACTACGTGTGCATCGACTTGCGGTCGCAGCACTACTGGTCTGTGATCGACTGCGGCTGCAGATCGTGGCAGCACTCACAGCCGAAGCTCGGCAGCACATGCGGCCGCTGCCGCGTTAAGAATGGTTTTCACAAAAATCCATACTACTACATAGAAAACCAGTCGTGCAGCCTGCAGCCGAGGTTCAAATAGCACCTTAACAAAACTAGAAAGAGAAAGAAAGAAAGAAACGCCATAACTGCGACCCCAACCTATTCAAACGAACAGTATAGGCAACCGTGTCCGCTTTATTGAATTTCTGCAAAATTCCTAACACATTTGGGAGGGTTGGAGTTTTAATTCATAAAAGTACCGACGCCGCACCGTGTGAGCTTTTATCATTTGATCTCGCCAGGTTAATGAGATGAGATTCATGTATATAATTTGTTCGGATTCTCATCATAGAAGAATTAGTATTAATGGACGATGTTATTTCGTTTTTTTTTTTTAAATAAAGGCTTTTTTAATAAATAATAAATCGTTTATTTGCGTAAATAAGGTACAAAAGGTTGACAATATAAATAAAATTGATCTCTTATTCTGCCTTTAATTTCGGCGTGCAAATATAAACATTATATTTGAGATTAAATTAATTATTTATTAAAATCATGCACTCATTAAACAGATTTCCATTTCAATAAAATTAAAATTGTATTGTTGAATTAAAAAAACAAAATTGACAATATAACAATAAAAACTAATAAAAAAAAAAAATAATCACAAATGTCAATAATAATCATGTCAATAATAATCCTATCAATAATAATAATGTCAATAATACCCATGTCAATTATAATAATCATGTCAATAATACCCATGTCAATTATAATAATCATGTCAAAACTTACAATTTGTAACCTAAGAACTCATGTACACTATAGAAACACTTTTCGATTAAAAACCTCGTCAAGCTACTTTTAAATCTAGAAAAAGGTAACGTTTTTAAAGAGTTTGGTAATTTATTATACATTTTTATACACATAATATAACTAATGTGGGAAATCAACGTGGAGTGAAAAGGCGTGTCAGACTTTTAGTGACTAAAACCCGCCTAATATGTTTCTTTATTTGCCTTTTGCAGTTTAGGGCCAAGGTAACTCTTTTAAACGTTACCGAATCAGTGTGTGTGTCTGTTAGACAAATAAGAATGTTTTCTTTCTTTCTTTTAATTTTGATTGACTGTGAAATTATAAAATTAAATTAAAATTTAGAGTTATGGTGAACAGTGTGTAAAGTCCCGCATACCTCCTTTGATAAGGGAGGATCCTCCGATTAGACGGGTGTTATGTCTCATACGGGCAACTGTCACTGACAATTAACTTCCGGCTGTTGTATACATGGTGTCTTCGACATCGACATATAAACGGATTACGGAAATACCACGGATCTAGTACATGATTCACCCCCCGGACCCCTCAGTAGTGGAATTTTCGTCGGCTTTTACCTAATTAAAAAAATAAAAAATAAGTAAAAGCCGATCTGTACATTTTTTAATTTAAACTGTGTAAAATTGTTATTCTAATCAACCCCGATGACATTTTTAATTTTAAAAGTAATTCATTCATTTTTTCCACTAAAAATGTGAATGAATGAATGATGAATAACGACGTAAAATTCCACCACTAGGGGGTCTAGAATTATGTACTTTTTTAGGTGTTCGTCCCAGGGCCCCGGGTTTCGTTTTCACACTACCCATGGCTTCAGTAGGCTTCGACCCTGCTGGGCCCCTACGATTTGCTGATATCTCCCTGAGGCGCGCGTGGATCAATACGTGCCGTCGACGACTTGGGCTCGGTCCGGACGGTTACCGAACGGTCGAACGGCGGGCTACCCATTGCTCGCCGTCCGCAAGCCCGCGCCTACGGGGCCGGAAATCGGGATCGGAATCCCCGCGGCGGTTGAAGCGTGAGGACCGTTGCCTCACACAATCGGCCGCCTCCTTTGCTAGCATTACTGTTCCGCAGAAGGAGGCGACCGCCTGCCACTCTTTTTCGCTCCAGACCGTGGCCTGTACCAAGGTCAGGCGCGAGAGATCGCCTCCACGAGGACACAGCGTTGCTCTGCCCAAGCGAGGCACACCTCCACCGTGTGCTCCACCGGGTCCTTCGGGCGGTCCTCACAGTGGCGACACCCGGGCGTCGCTTTCGCATGAATTTGGTGCAGAAAGAAGAGATCCGGAGAGTCATGTACTGGATCCATGGTAGTCGTTTGTGCGTCGATTATAAAAACACCCTATATAGTAATCCCACGGAGAAATCTAATATCTCGATGCAGGATTTTGTAGTTTAGTTCTTATGTGACGCCATAGATGTCCTTACATAAACACAACTTACTGAATACTTAAGGCCTATAGTCCCTTGAACATCTGGCTGGAGTTAAATCCACACATACTCGTACCGCCTCTTGCGCCCGCTGAACTTTAAAACTAATTTATTTGCGTTATATTGATTGATTCACAATATGCTATGTACATTCTGAAGAACACTTAACCAGCAATATTTTTGTGTAAACATAGTTTTAAAATTCAAAGCTTGATAAGAGTAAGAAAAACATGCCAAAAAATATCATATCATTATTTTTATTTTTTGGTTAAAATATTAGTCATACGAAAAAATCTCATATATACAATATTGCACATGAATCTATAATAAACATATATCAAGCATTGCCATACAACATGGCAATGCCACCAGCCTTTTGGGCACACTTCCAGTCGACAGCAATGCGGAGGAGTTTTATGACGCCATATTTTAGTTAGGAGTAGCCTTTAGTATATATATATCGTTTTAATTAGTTAAGTGTTTTTGTATATATCCATTTCTTGTGTTCATAGTAAAATAGTTCCTCTAATAATCTTAGAATTTAGTATCATTAAACATATATTTTTCTCAAATCTATTGATCTAGCCGTTACCGAAGATTAGGCTTCAGAATATCACTGTTTTATGGCACTACTCGGGTGCTAGGGCCTTAATTAGTTTCAACTAGCCGTGGCTTTAATTAATTAAGCTTATAAGCAAGATTATTAGCCGTAGGTACAATGATAATAATCACTTAGGTAGGCGTAATGTCTATTGTGCTCAATTAGTACTTAGATAATTAATTATTGATACTCGAACACAATTAAGACGAGTAAGAACGAATAATGTATTTATACTTTATACCTTAGGGATTAACTAAAGTACAGATAATTGGTTTTATAAAAACTAAGAGTTCGAAAATAATTAATCTCATTAATGAATATTACTTTTATGGTAAATAGAGTAGCTTGTGCTTGGAAGACTCTCAAGGGGCTTGCGGACCTCGAAAGCAAAATTTTATTTTTTATTTATTTCAAAACTTTGCAATATTTTTTTCAGCCTAGGACAAATGTGATATTTTTGGTTTTCTAAATGTTCAGACTAAAAGTTAGGTCTCGTAATAAAGCTTTGCCACCGTAAAACTAAATAAATAATGAATAAATATAACCAGTGTTTTGTTTGAAAAAAGTTTTTATTTCATATTAAAATCGCGACTTTATTTCCGGGAGTCCCCAGGACTCCTCCGAGTAAATTGTGTATATATAAGTTACCGAGTAAACCAAGGGTTAAAGGAATTAAGTATTATACTTACAAAGTTTTTGCAGTTCAGAAAAATGGACAGAAGCATCTTAACTAATAAAAGACAATTTTGAATATCTGTCAGTTTTTACTATTTCATATACTTTGTGAGAGGTGTAGAGGTATCACTGGTCATGTGAGTGATAAGGTGGCGTCAAAGTAAGTATCTTGACTTAGCTCGTAAGGTGATCGATATTTGAGATGTGGACTCAGCAATCATCATTCCGATAGTCCTGCCAGCCAATGACATAATAGCAACGAACCTTGACCTAAATCAAGGCTAAATCAAGCTTGAATCAGAAAGAGGTACTTTTTGGACACGGCTCGCATAGTTAAGAGGTTCCTTTTTCCTTGATACCCCCTGATCCAGATATCGATAGGTTTTTTATCATCATCATCATTTCAGCCGAAAAACGTCCACTGTTGGATATAGGCCTCTCCCAATTATCGCCATAGTGAAAGGTCCTGTGCGTCTCGCATCCAGCGGATTCCCGCAACCCTTACTAGGTCAGCGGCCAACGGTGTAGGAGGGCTTCCAACGCTACGACTTCCAGTACGTGGTCGCCATTCCAGAACCTTTCGGCCCCAACGGCCATTCGTTCTGCGAGCAATGTTCCCTGCCTGATATGTCGGTAACCTTGGTTTTTCTGCGGATATCCTCATATTATATACTATATTACTTATTTTTCCTGTTTTTTTTAATATTTATTTTGTTTTATGGTGGGAAATTATCCAGGGAAGTCGGAGGCGTGATGATATCCTTTCTTTCACGCTTGCGACCGCCTCCTTCGCATTACTGTAGAAGGAGGCGACCGCCCATATAATTCATAATATGGAAACGCTATCTTCTGCCAGATGAAACTCGGTTTCTCCATACAAACTTTGGCCCCCCGTTTCATCCCCTTCTGGTGAGAATTTCAGAAAATCCATTCTTAGCAGACCCACACCCTATAAGGAACCTACCTGCCAAATTTTAAGTTTGTAGGTGTAGTGTATAGTTTCTCTGAGATTTCGTCATTAATCAGTGAGTGAAATTTCGCTTTTATATACATAGAGATTAATAAATAAACGAAATTGCATGACAATAATATTAATACCATCCTATAGACAAACTATCCTGATTCGTCTCTCAATCTGCTCCGAACATCTCATTCAATGAAGCGAACTTCTAATAGCTTCAGTAAACAACTACCAATAGCGATAGTACGTAACAGGGCACCTAAATAAATACCTAATCCTCGGGCCGGTATTAAATTATTGTGGCCATATCGTAAACCCACAACGTTCTAGCGATACAATATTTATTTTTATTAAGTCTGTTCTCGCACTTGGTATGGGAAACGCTGCGTTTTTTTACCGCTTTTGACGCGAATGTTTTATACATTCGCGTCAAAAGCGGTAAAAAAACGGATATTGAAACGGAAAACAATGAAACGGATATTGGAAACAATGGATATTCAAGTCTTTTGCTATAATTGTGGCTAAAAAGGTCAACAGAAGCATATTTTTTTATAATACTCTATTGACTCGCCCCGGATTAGTTCGGGTACAAATTATACACACACAAGGGAGTAGAACCTAGGAATCTTTAAGTCAAGAATGAAGTTAGTTTTAGGCAAGCGTATTCCTTCGTCCACATCGTCACTTTCCATCAGGTGAGATAGTAGTCAAGCGTGAGCTTATCAACACAAAAAAAAACCTAAAAACTCCATAACGTAGTTTAAGTAGTGTAGTGTAGGTTAGATTAGAACAGTGACCATTAAAGCGTCGTCAGATCCCCTTCTAATGTTAGTGAATCATTTGGGTTCGGTGTTCTTTCCAAACTGACGGCACAAATTTGTACGGGCTGATTTCCCGCTTAAAATCTATGCCGTATTTGTTTGCTAAGCCTGACGATCCTTTCTAATACCGTCTAGCTAGCCAATTCTAAAATTCAAAGTATCTAAAATACGGCGATTTAGCGCCAAGCAGTGCAAAATTTTTGAAATGACAAGTTGCTCAACGACAACCGTAACTTGCTTTTATTTTAGAAATTTTTAAAAATAATATATACTTGGTGAGTATCTTTATTTTTTACTACACTATGAAATTGTGTTTATTATTATTTATTCGTTTGAAAGCGAATTAATACATAGCTGTTATTTAATAATTTGTATATTGATTTACCTACTAATGTTAATTTACCTACAAATGGTATTTTGATTAATTGAGTGTTAAGATTTTTATCATTTATTATTAATGGAAACTAATGCCAAAACCTAAACCTATATGCCTACTTATTTTATTTCGTACAACACACATTTTTTTAGTGGGAAATTTTGCGATTTTGTGTGTGGGACAATTTTTTGTTACTGGTTTTCTGATGGATTTAAAAGTTGACTCTAGTGGTAAGTTAGTGTAACTGTTGGCAACACTGGACGTCTCAAAACAGTCTTGTCGCAGACAAGTCTGCGGTGTCGTACATCGCAGACAAGTCTGTTTAAGATAGTCTTGTCTCAAGTGTGCGCAGGCCCTAATCAGATACTGTAATTTTACATAGAGCGACTGCTTATCGGGTATGTCTAGTTATCAAACTACCAATTACAAAGTTTTGCATAGTCTAAGTATAGCCAAAACCAACTAGAATACTTAAATCGTAAACCTCTAACCGATGCGTCTTCCGCGCCTAGTGCGTCGTATATATTTTTTCACATCCCTCGTCTGTGGTCGTAACAGCAACTAATTGCTTTCGGAAACGCTTTATGTGATCGTATTTCACCTGAAAAAATGATTTATCCCAAACACGCTGGATATTCTTTGTCGCATTTTCGTACGAAACAAATGCGAAAGCCGTTGTACAGAATTTTCTATGTATTTATAGAAATTTATTAAGCGAAAAGTGTGTTGAAGAAATGAGTACTGAATTTTGTTAATTGAAATGCTTGTTGGACTTTATTGAAATATTGTTTTGGTTACGTTTTTTTTTTACAGTGCGTATGTATGCGTTAAATGTTTTTTTTTGTGGTCGTGATTAGTTTGTTTTATTTTTAATAAAAAAAATTGTGATATCTACTGGACTATATTTATATTGGAGATTTTAATTTGATTACTGTATAGTACGTAGTATTTATTTTAAACAATAAATAAATAAAAAATAAAAAACACTTTTACATATTTTAATAGTATTTGTAAAGTACTCTTAACAGGATGTTACACGTTTAAGTAGTTTTTTATTATTATTTAATTGATTCAGATAAAATATTTATATTACGTAATGTAGCGACATCTATGGCGTCCCGTAAGAACTAATCCTGCATCGCGCAATTAAAGTTCTTCGCGCGATTGAAACATATAGAACCACCCAAAATCATCTATTAGGCAGCTGTCCACCAGACAGAAAACCCGTCTGGTCGGAGGATCATCCCTTTACAACGGAGGTTTGCGGGACTTTACACTCTGTTCCGCCTACCTCTAAAGTTACCAGAGTAGATATGTAGGTACTTAAAATTTTATTGCTAACAATTGTACAAATACACATTACATACCAAGAAATTCCCATTATAAATAAATACATTATTATTTCATCCGCATGATATTCACCATTTCAAGTAGTTTTCTACAAACGCGTAAGGAAACGGACTTCCTCACGCTCCAGCTGGGATCCCAACCCTGATTTATAGCCACCGTAGAAAGGCTTGTGGACAACGAGCAATGAGTAGCCCGCCATCCGGCCGTCAGGTAACCGTCCGGACAGAGCCCAAGTCGTCGACGGCACAAAATGTTCCACACGCGCCTTAAAGATATGTCAGCAAAACCGTAGGGGCCTAGCAGAGCCAGAGCCTACTGAGGCCATGAGTTTTCTTCCAAAAGAAAAACCAGAGGTCCTGGAACGCAAGGCAAAGAAGGAACATAGAAGTGGTGGAAAGTTATTTCTCACCTAAAAAAGCATTTATCGACAAAGTAGAATCGTCAGCACAAATGTCCTCTTTACTACCACCATCGATCCGTTCCAAAATTAACCGAAACCAAGACACACTAAACCCAACCCTATACATCCAAACATTGTAAGACACACTGGCTTGCACATAAACTGCAACACACGTACACTGTAGTGCAAACAACATTGGTTAATCCGCAGCCCCATCATCGAGTGGGCTGCCCGGCGTGAAACTATCTGGAACCACGCCAGTTCTATTATCTTGTGTAATGTTACAGTTTGACTGCCGTACAGTGTACATGTTGATGGCCTTTAATGGGCAGGTGGGAACTTTATTTTGGTCGTAAGTGTATTGGACGTAGATTAGGTTTTATGAGCGCGCGTATATGGTTATGTTTAGTGTAGTCTGCGTGCTTTGTTAGCGAGTGCCTATTTTGCATGATCTTTAAAATAAATATTGTGTTTTATGCTAAATTGATGAGATGAGCTTAGGTTTTAGTACATATATATTTAAATTAAACTGAGGGCAACTTTCCAATATTAGTGCTTAGTATAATGTCTACAATGTAAAAGGTATACGGCAAACACAAGGCGACACAAGGTAATACACAGCGAATGAAAATAAGAACATGAAACTTGGAAAAAAATCTTGCAGGGATGATGTTAAAGTGCAGAATAAAAAGTAGAATAATGTTAATTTTTGTAAACGAAAATTGTTCTTTAGTTACATGCAGTTTTTGCTCTCATTTTCAATTTCAATACGAAACATTAAAATTAACATAGCATAGCATAGTCAGCTTTATAATGTTCCCACTGCTGGGACGCAGGCCTCCTCTCTAGGAGAAGGAACGGGCCGTAATCCACCACGCGGGCCCAGTGCGGGTTGCTAGATGTCACATGTTTTCGCATTTTTGGTTCTAAGACATGCCGGTTTCCTCACA
Organism: Mythimna vitellina; assembly: GCA_949316375.1. Classification (NCBI taxonomy): domain Eukaryota; kingdom Metazoa; phylum Arthropoda; class Insecta; order Lepidoptera; family Noctuidae; genus Mythimna; species Mythimna vitellina. Next base: position 4,041,706 of record OX438703.1, on the reverse strand, counting down.
ATGTTTTCCTTCACCGTTTTGAGAGCAGTGGTGATGAAATAAATTACACAAAGTAATGCGCCTGGCTGGGTTTGAACCCGCGACCTACAACTTGTAAGTCGGGGCCATTATCACTCGGCCACCACTGCTCACTCAAAAATTTAACACCTACATGTGATTACACCATTTAATTTTGAGCAGTCAACGCAGAGTTAACGGTCGGAATTACAATAATAAATTTTTAATTTGGTTATTCCATTCAGTGTCACATAGAATTTGTGAAAAATGCTGCATTTTTTTATAGACATCTTGACCATTTATCATATAGGGTTTCTTCCTATTAATATTATGCATTTTTGTATTTGGAAGTCTACCATACGGGAATTATGGCTAATAATCAAAAAAACCGGCCAAGTGCAAGTTGGACTCGCGCACTAAGGGTTTCGTACTGTCCGTAGCAAATATTCTGCACGAAAAAAACACGTTTGTTGTATGGGAGCTCTACTTAAATATTTATTTTCTTCTGTTTTGCGTTGGAAATACAACAATGTATTCTTTTGTAGGTTATTCAATTGAGCATTTTTCACCAATCGGGTGACACCGATTGGTGAAAAATGCTGCAGTTGTTTATAAATTGTATGACAAATTATTTCTAGCGTTATTTAAAAAAAAAAACTTCGTTTCTTAAATTATTTTAGACTAAACATTCATAAAACACTCAAAACTGCACAAATTTATCTCAAATTCACATCTAAATATAAAACCAAACCATCTTCACAGAATCAAATAAAAATAACCCGAGAAAGAAAAACGAAGACACTCCCACATATCTACTTTTAAATCAAAATGGCCGCGCAGACAAACATTTCAGGACAAGATGGATGACCTCAGGGGTCAGGGGGTCACTACAGGGATACTCACTCGGGGCCAGGAAGTGCGGAAATGGCTGTGGCTTCCGGTCGCCGAGCGATGGGAAAAAATCGGGAGGGCGTTAATTCTTGCTTGCTGTTTAGGGCATGTTTTGATTGTATGTTAAGTGCTGGTGCGAGTCGGTGTTTATAGAAGCCTAGCTCACGTATCATAAAGGTTTTGTTGTTATTAATATTATAAATTTTTATTTATTTAGCTCAGTGGTTCAAAGACCCGGTTGAGACGCAAGGGTCACGGGTTCGATTCCCGCACCAACACAAATGTCTGACATTTAAGGTCTGGGTGTTTGTGTTACCTTCGTTGTTTCCATAGTACAAGGGAAAACCTTAGTTTGGGAACAGTACAATGTATGTGATATTGTCTCAATTTATTATTTATTTACTAAAACTTCATGCAACAGAAAGGTACAAAGGTGGACTTAGGGCCTGTGACCAACACGTTTTTTAAACGCGCCGTTGACGTGCGTTTTAGAAACGTCGTGTGCACAGGCCCTTAATGCCTTAGGCATTTGCTATCAGTCAATCAAGGGTGCTGAAGAGAAAACATGACAAGTGCATAAAAAAAAATGTTTAGTATGTCATCCCAGCGTTTTCTCATGTATTACCTATCATTATCCATTATTATTCATGAATTCATGTATAGTTTCATAATAAACTAGTGCGCTTCACCATCAACATTTGCATCACTGCTTACCATCAAGTGGGATCGCAGTAAAGCACTAGTTTATATCATTTATTTATTTTATAATTTATGTGCACACATAAATACGAAAAAAGATACATTATTATAAAAATTGTACAAAGGTACTAAAAAAAATCGTGGTAAAGAAATTTCTTCCAGCAGACCTGCGAAAGGAGAAATAGGAAGAAATGTAGACAATAGTGTGTAGAAGTAATAAAAGAAGAGTATGTGAAATCTTAAATTATATACCTTATACAGAAAAATAAATACATAATCATGTTAAACGATATCATCATCATTTCAGCCAAAACACGTCCACTGTACGTCTCGCATTCATCGGATTCCCGCAACCCTCACCAGGTCATCGGTCCACCTTGTAAGAGGCCTTCCAACACTGCGTCTTCCGGTACGCGGTCGCCACTACAAAATCTGTCGGCCCCAGCAGCATTTCTGCGACCAATGTGCCCTGCCCATTGCCACTTAAATTTGGTGATTCTTCGTGCCATGTCGGCAACATTCGTTAAAAAAAAAAAAATCAAATTAATCGTTTTAAAAGTTTTTTCAAAACTTCTCCAAACACCAAAAAAACATGGAATCATCATCATCTTCCTGCCCTTATCCCGTGTTATTTGGGGTCGGCGCAACACGTTTTTTTCTTCCACTCTGCCCTGTTACTCGTCATGCTATCACTAACTTCCTTTTCTTTCATATCACTCTTCACACAATCCATCTATCTTTTCTTTGGTCTCCCTCTCCCTCTCCATCCACCAAAAAAACATGGAATATTTACCTAAATTGAATGTGATTTTTATTTGATGTCATTTTTATTTTTGTTGTACAATAAAGAATATATTTATATACCTATTTAAAATCTCATAATTATTGACTAAATACAGTCAATTTTTTTTTTAAACAGGTACAGACAAGTTCCTTTAGACCGCTTTGCACGTTCCTACACGTATTTCAAATATGTGCTCTTGTTGGACCAGTGCTCCCGTTTCCATAGTGAAGAGCCCTTAGTTTACGCGTCAGTTACTACCTTAGAAATTTGAATATAGTAGGTGGCTCTCCGTCGCAGACGATAGTGCATAACTTCAGGTCTTGCAGAATTCTGTAGGTAACTTTTAATAAGTTTTTTTCGTGACTTCGATGCAAAAAACCGGGCAAGTGCTAGTCGGACTCGCGCACTAAGGGTTCTGTACAAACTTATCTATAAAAGTTACGAAAACTTTTACGAATCACAAAAAAAAAATTGTGCAGTAACTACAAATTTAGTTTTCAGATTTTTTCTTATAGGTTCTTGGGCTATGAAACCTTGCTTCACAACCAATTTCAAGATCTTAGGTCAATGAGAAGCACCCTATGAATTTTGATTCCCTTGAGAGTGTCGAAATACATGTTTTCTGTGACATAAACGGCCGTAACTTTTTTTTTCATTAACTCAGAAGTTTGATTTTTTCACAGCTTCAAGAAACCGCAGACTTGAGTATATAGCTTTAATTTTAACTCAATACCTACACATGATTCCGAGATAAAGAGCCTTGACAGACAGACAGACGAACAACTAAGTGATTCTTTAAGGGTTCCATTTTTTCCTTTTGAGGTACGGTACCCTAAAAGATTTTGAATATGAAACTTTTAAATTAAAAAAAAAAACTTATTTATAGTCTGCTGATACGATAACATGACTCTCCTTCCATTTAAAAATGTGGTATTTCAATAATCATTAATTTCAAGATCTTTTGGAAGAGTATTCATTGAAAAATCTTACCTAAAAGGATTAGTATTTGCACAGACGACGATAATATCTCTTTGATATTTATTTTGACAGGCCTGAAGGTCTAGTGGTTAGTGGCCCTGACTGCTATGCCAGAGGTCGTGGGTTCGATTCCCACCCTGGACAAATGTTTGTGTGATGAGCACGATTATTTGTTCTGTGTCTGGGTGTAATTTATCTATAATATGTGTGTATTTACAAATATATAAGTGTGTTTATCAGTTGTCTGGTACCCATAATACAAGCTCTGCTTAGCTTGGGACTAGACGGCGATGTGTCATAGTTGTGGAGTATTGTTATTATTATAAAAGCGATTTTTTTTTATTTATTGAAAAATCTTACCTAAAAGATTCATATTTGCACAGACGACGACAATATATCTTTGATATTTAGCTATTTCATGATCGAAACATTTAGGACTTTATTGTACCTACACACATGATGTAGATAATACTAAATCTGCACCATTCCGTAAACTGTCCAAACCCGAACATTTTAATCCACAAACTACCATTACGCGATTTGCATCTCAACGAAACGATAACGATAACGATATTGACAACAAACAAACAGTTAATAATAACTCAATTATTGTTAATCACAAAAGTTTTGAACCCCAAACAGTTACAAGCAAGATAAATACTGATTTATATCGGAAATCTCGACATGACAAACGAATTTATTATACAATTTGGCTTAATTGAAATTGAACAATATCAAGAGTACGGATCCTGTTTGAACTGGAAGAGACCCAGAGTTGGTTTAACAACAGATAGATAGATAGATATTCTTTATTATACACCAAAAATACAATTTACATTAGGAAATTAACATTAACAGTAGCAAATTATTAACTTTGGAGTGTCATTTAATGGTGTGTAAATAGGTTTTTAATTAGTTTTACTATGGAAAAGTGTTACTACTTTTGTGGGAATACATAAATGGAATCCTTAAACTGTTATTTTATTATACGGAATCACTACAAAGTATAAAACAAAATCGTCCGCTGTCTGTCCCTATGTGTGCTTTTTTTTGCGTAGGAAAATCTTCTAATGACATCCCCCGCTCTTGGGCGGAGCAAGAGATAGTGTCAGACTTCCTACTCCTGTTCCTTCTTTGCCATTGTTCCAGGGCCCCGGGGACCTCTTTCGCATTACCCATGGCCCTAGTAGGCTTCGACCCTGCTGGGCCCCTACGCTAGCTGACATCTCCTTGAGGCACGCGTGGAACTTGCTGAACCCTACGAAATAAATCTAAATAATGTTCTACATTATTATACACCTTAAAAAAGGTCTCACTGGTATATGTCTATCTCTTAGGAATAACCCACAATAACCATTTTTTATCTTTTACTTTTTACGAGAAATAATGCCTTATTTACGAAGCGATTTTAAGCAATACGGCATTAATCCTTATCCAATTAAGTACCTTAAATACATTGTGCATTTAATATAGATCAATATGGGCCTGTATAGTATGTAATTTGAAAAAAGCAGGAACATAGCGGTTGCGGTGGTATCGGTCGGGGAGCCGGCGGCGCGTGCCTATAAATATAATATCTAATGAAGAAATCTGAATCCACTTAAACTTCGCAATGGCACGCGTTTCACTAAAAACTTTCATATTAGAGTGCACAATACTCACCGAATGTGGTACCGGAGAAGATGTATTAATTCCCTGAATTCCTCTGATACCATCTGATTTATCGTTCCAATTTAAACGCTTAAAATTTCTGGTAAAGACATCTTTTGCAATGACCATTAATAAATCGCAGGGTCAAACATACAATGTTGTAGGCTTAGATTTGAGCGTTGAGTGTTTTTCACATGGTCAACTATATGTCGCTCTTCCTAGAGTAACCTCTAAAGAAAACGTGTTTGTAATATCTAATGACAAAAAAACTGTGAACGTTGTATATAAAGACATTCTGTAGTATATTTAGCATCAGCATTGCATCCGTGCAAAGCCGGGGCGGGTCGCTAGTCTTCCGATATATACCGCTTCCATTTACTCTGTTTCTACATCCTTTTCTCAAGAACTTGGTGTTATTTATGGGTTTAAGCAATATAAGCGTTCCTACCTTACTTTACGATACCAATGTTTTCTGTCTAAGACAACGTATAATATCATCAAGGCAAAGCTAGTAAGATCGAGATATTGAAATCCTCGCAATATTATATTTTTTAATATCCAGTATAAAATCAGGTATTTTAGAAATAAACTACGGTAAAAAAATCCTTTTTTTGAAAAAATCTCAGTCTTTCTAATGAAACCCATTTGGGGCGCTTTGGTTGGATTTCATAATATAAATTCATCATTATATTTCAGCCGAAAGACGTCCACTGTTGGACATAGGCCTCCCCCAAATGTCGCCATAATGACCTTCGGATTCCTGCGACCCTCACCAAGTCATCGGTCCACCTTGTGGGAGACCTTCCAACAGTGCATCGTCTTGTACGTGGTCGCCATTTCAGAACCTTTCGTCCCATCGACCATCTGTTCTGCGAGCAATGTGCCCTGCCCACTCGGCCATTGGTAGAAACTTTTTTTTTATATTTCACTACGTAGATTTTTTTTCAAACAATAAATTATTGAGCAGAACTAAAGGTTAATGCTACTACGCTATATAATACGCGTATACTACGCTATCAAAATAGGTAAATTTATTATCATAAAATATTCAAGTAATATTTTGGCATAAGAAATTACCTACTTAAAAAAATAACTGTAATCAATTCAGTACCCGATTCTGAGCACTGTATTAAAATAAAATTCTAAACGCAATATTACGTATTCTGAGAAAGTATGTCTAGAGATTGCGACTCCATTGTGTATTTTTCCTTAAGATACCACTAAGACCAAATACATCACGAAAAAAACCCTTCCTTTTAGAATAATAATAAAACAGAGTAGAACCAGCCACTAAGTCACCGGAAGTAGCTGAAAACAGCGTCGCGTTTCCACCACTAACCGCACCGGATGTTACTGGATTAACAGGTGAAATGGCTGCTGAAAATTATGAAGCTCTCACATACACGCCAAATGAAAACGCGGGCGAATTTTATTTTCAGGTTGTACTAAAAGTAAGTGCCTACCTTACTGTGTTTGTTGAAAAATGTCTGTAGTATATAGGATGGAAGTTTTACGGTCGAAAATGCGGTTATTTCAGGAAGGTCGGTTACGAATTTTCGGTTTATTGCAAGAGTACATTTAGTGTTAGTGAAATGGGCTCCAAAGAAAAGGGAATATACATCACACATATAAAAAATGCCTTAAGTGAACAACAATACACATACAGGAATTTACAGCTTACATTTTGGAAAGTGTGCGCGGGAATTGCATAACTTGATTCCGCCATCTCCTTTCTACCATCGGACAACCCGACGAACAGCGAGTATCCACCCTTACGTTGTTGAAACTTCATCGGTCCGGACTAAGCGTTTCGCTTCGTCGTTTATACCGCGTACATCGAAGGACTGGAACAATTTGCCTGCTGCGGTCTTCCCGTCCAACTATAATTTAGGTGTCTTCAAGGCTAGAGTGAATAGGCTCTTAATAAACTAGTGCGCCTGACCATCAATGATTGCATCTCCGCTTACCATCAGGTGGGATCGCAGTCAAGCACTGGCTTATATCAAATAAAAAAAAAAAAAAAAAAACAATGAAATACACGCCAAAAGGATTAAAACCTATATGAAACCAAATTTTGATGGGAAATTATCTAATGATATCTTTGGGGTTCTCTTTCGCACAACCCATAGCTCCAGTAGGCTTTGACCTTGCTGGGCCCCTACAGTTTTGCTGACATCTCCTTGTGGCGCGCGTGGAACACTACCCGCCGTCGATGACTTGGGCTCGTATTTTCTGATAGCTACAATCTGGGGGCTTTGGGTCAAGAGTGAATAGGTTACCTACTTCCGAAGGTGCAGTGTGCTTCGCCAAGGTCGCTGATGAGGCTGAAGGTAATGACCAGGTATGGCCAGGTAGGCATGCTGGTGGTCAGGATACCCTTTATAGCCGTGGGTGCTGGCTGTATGGCTCGCTGCTCGAAAGCTTGAGGAAGTGATGATGACGTCATGAAGTAGCTACACATGCGTACTCCATCATCAACCAGATGATGGTCTACTGTATTAATAATAAAAAAAACATGCATGCTATAGTAGAGAAAAGCCAAGGAAATTTCAATATAATTTTGTAGAGAACCTTTGCTCCATTGTTTGCCATAAAACATCCGATCTAAGTAAAAAAATCTGCTCTTAATAAAATGTTTTTTCCTTTGCTCAGTTCAATATTAAAATGCCGACTGAAGGTGCTTAAACAGTTCTTAATTAAAGTTGATCTTCTAAGCCGTTAGTAATTAATACTAAGATCTCGTTACTAAGTGAAGCAATTTTTTTTTAATCCCGTTTACAGATGAGGCGATTTGTTAGAGATTTTTTTCTCTGACGGTAAATTAAATGTTTCCTTTTTTTTAAATAGTGTAGTAAATAAGAATACCTATGTTGTTAGAAAAATATCAGGCAATACGTGGAGAAGCCAGCACCAGCAAATAATTCCTCATAGACAGCATAGATATAAATTTAGCATAATCGCTTTTATGTTATAAAAGCGATTATGCTAAATTTATATCTATTACCAGTCGGTTACAGAACTTAGCGAGGAAAGTTTAAAACCCAGATCAAGTGACGATGGTCTACGTTGAAGACCCGCTTGTTTGGCAATGACTGTTTCTACACGTGTGGCCTGTCCTGCGTGGCGTTGTCCCTTTTCTGTGGATAATTAACTGCATTATCGTGTAAACGTCTATTCAGTGCTCTATTATTATTTTAATTTAATTATTTATTTACATTTTTTTCTTTTTTAGTAAACCAAAAACATTTGTTCATAAATTTTGTTTTTTTTTATTTATTTGAATGTTTTTGCACATAAAATTACAGTAGCGAACTTATTATTATTTCTCTATTGTCAATTGCCTGAAAAAAATCTTATATAACCCAGTCAACATTTCATAAACCAAACCCAACAACACCTATGGAACACTAACAACCATATCCTACCAACTTTCCCTCAAACTGGGCAATATTTTCATGCATTAAATCTTGCCGGTCCACATTTTGGCACGTTTTGGTACAACAGCATAGCAGATTTTGTTTACAGTCACTGTTTGCACAGGATTACGTCGGTATCGTGGATGCACCTGTGTAATGACCAAGCGATGCTGTGTGCTGTTGACTGTGTCAACTGAGTGTCATGTTTGGCTTTGTCAATATCAACCAGGATTTGTGTTTATAAGATTGTTAACTTAGCCACACATGGGCTACCGACCAGCACCATAAAACGCTGCCACCGATCTATTTCCTTTACTTTTCCTACATTTTATATGGACTCACCGCACATGATGACGTCAGTGTTCACCACACGATATAAATTGTCACTGCTCGCTTCATGTGGCCCGCACTGACCACTGTACAACGCAAAACGCCGACACAAGCCACTGGTGCTACATCTCACCCCTCTTTCCCTTTGCTTTAGTCAGCCAGTTCTAATCACAATAACACTCTTTATACTCACCATACCATATAACTGTTTTACCCATAGCATAACATAGCCGGCCTTATAATGTTCCCACTGTTGGAACTCAGGCCTCATCTCTAAGAGAGGGAATGGGCCGTAATCCACCACGCGGGCCCAGTGTGGGTTGGTGGATGTCACATGTCTTCGAGTTTTGGTTCTAGGACATACCGGTTTCCTCACGATGTTTTCCTTCACCGTTTTGAGAGCAGTGGTGATGACATAAATTACACAAAGTAATGCGCCTGGCTGGGTTTGAACCCGCAACCTACAACTCGTAAGTCGGGGCCGTTACCACTCGGCTGCCACTGCTCATACTCGGCCACCACTGCTCATTTTTACCCATACATTAAAATAAATAGGTACATTCTATGAAATGTTAACCCAAACCTTCAAAACAATCCACATTTTAATAATGGACGCAAACTTCAAGTTAGCAGGTCAAAATAGACCTTTCGATAAAATCTATTTTTAATTTTTTCTTTAAATTTTGCCGAAAACTTGGAATGTCAGTATCACTTTTTTCTATTTTCAAAATGTTTGTACAGACCAAATAACGTGTTTCTGTGAAAAATTGTCTGACAACTGTGACGTCAGATGTAATGGTTCTGTTTACTTTAAATTTTCGTCTTGAGCTATTTGAATTCTTGTGTAAACGCAGAAAAATCTAAAATTTTTGTTTTGTAAAGAATCAATACATTATATGTTATTTCTTACTATCGTAAGATGCGGAAAACCTTATGTCTAATTACTCTTATACTCTAAGGCATTTGATCATCTAACAAATTTAAATTTAGTAGATGATCAAGTGTATTTACTACAATATGTTATACAACTTGGGCTTCAAAACGACGAGCAATGGATAGATCGCCGTCCAATCGATAGTGAAGGATCGAGTTTGAGTCGTCTCATCGGCACGTAGTGGTCTACGAGCGCCTCAAAGAGATGTCAGCAAAACCGTAGGGCCCGCAGGGCAGACCCCCCGTTAGAGCCACGGAGAATTTCTAATAGGGAAACCGTAGTCCTAGACCGTAAAAAGTCATAATAATAACTATTCAAGTTTAGTAGTCGAATTCCTAAACAATTACTGTCTTTATTATAAGTAATTTTATTCAAAGTCAAAGTCATTTTTTTTTCACATGAGCCTACATGGGCGCTTAAAAAACGTCAGAAGCTAGTGCACGGTTCCAAATCGGTCGTTTCCTATGGAGAAGAACCGGCAAGAATATCCATGGTTACTCTTTAAAAAAAAAAGTTGTTCTTACAATATTTCCATATTACAGAATAAGTAGATATTATGAAAGGACAGCGTAGACTGATCAATATTGTACTAAAAAGCATAATAAAAATATACATAATAAAAAGTAACCTAAGAATTCGCGGAGTCTACAGTGTTCTCACATTCAAATTAAAAAAAAGAGGTTATATAAATAAAAGCAAAACAATAAATAATTATAATTATTAATAAATGATACATAAACAAAATAAATTACTAACGAATTCATGGTGATTGTTGGGGACTAATAATATAAAAATATTGCAAAAGCAATGTGTTAGAAAGAAAAAAGAAAAAAAGTATATATTACAACAAATGTGGAGCAGTTAATAGATACATTTACACAATATTATGAGTTACCAGGGGGCCACATGTGCAGAAGCAGTCATTGCCAAACAAGCGTGTCTTCGACATAGTCTTTAACCTTATAATAAGCTTTTTTAGTTAGGACACGCTTAATATGGGTTTTGAACTTTCCATGTTTCTTTAATTATCTATTTAAACAAAAAAATGAACAATCAAGTATAACCAAAAAGTAATGGCAGCGGTGGGATTCGAACCCACGCCTCCGAAGAGACTGGTGCCTTAAACCAGCGCCTTAGACCGCTCGGCCACGCTACCGATGGTTCCTTGTACTGAAATTAGAGACTTGATAAGGAAAAGAATGTCTAACTAAATCTGTAAAAGAATATGTATAGAATGAAATTGCAAACATCATTTCAATTAAAAGATGTCCATCACTGCTGGTCTTGACTCGCCGTCCGACCGTTCGGTAACCGTCTGGACCGAGCCCAAGTCGTCCACGGCGCGTACTGTTCCACGCGCGCCTCAAGGAGATGTCAGCAACTGTAAGGGCCCAGTAGGGTCGAAGCCTACTGGGGCCACTGGTAGTGTGAAAGCGAAGCCCGGGGCCCCGGGATGAAGGCAAAGAAGGAACAGGAGTGGGTTTTTAATCAGTAAAAGTCTTACACTATCTCCCGCTCCCCGCCAAAGAGCGGGATTTGTCATAAGATGATTTTCCGAACTAAAAAAAAAAAAAAACACTGCTGGTCTAGCATTCATCCGATACCTGCGACCCTCACCAGGTCATCGGTCTAGCTTGTGGGAGGACTTTCAACGCTTTAGCTTTCAACCCCTGTGAGCAATATATATAAATACTGATAAACGTTTCTGAGACTTTAATAAGCAGTTTAAAAAAAAAAAATACAAGTTGACACAGTCATTCCCAAGTTTTGCGCTTACCAGCGTCAAGTCTTTCACGCATGAATAAGTAACAAATATACACTCAGATTTTCGCGTTTGTAATACTAGTGTGATTGCATTATATAAGCATAATCAGCTTTTTAATGTTCCCACTGATGGGACTCAGGCCTCCTCTCTAGGAAAGGGAATGGGCCGTGAAGGCCCAGTGCGGGTTGGTGAATATCACATGCCTTCGAATTTTTGGTTCTAGGACATGCCGGTTTCCTTACGATGTTTTCCTTCACCGTTTTAAGAGCAGTGATGATGAAATAAATTCCACAAATTAAAGCACCTGGCTGGTTTTGAACCGGTTACTTACAACTCGGTAAGTCGGGGCCGATACCACTCGGTCACCACTGCCCCCGCATGAATAAGTAACAAATATACATTCAGATGTTTTCGTTTGTAATACTAGTGTAATTGCATTACCCTTATTAAAATATAGATATATATTTTGCTTGTTAAAAATTTCGCCCTCTTTTTAACGACTGACTATCAACCTTTTGCAACACCAATATAATTTTATACTCAATCAAAAACAAAAAAAAAAATATGGCATTAAAATATGCTAACGTCATCCGTCGCATATTTCACAAAAATAAAAACAGGGGTTGAAATCTCTCTCAGGGGTGTGAAATCGGAATTACTGTTTCGCCCCTCACCCTATGTCGATTTCGAAAAATATGTCCCAAAACATTCGGTGTTTGATAGGCGTATTGTCAAATTTATTGGTATTGCTGTATCGTACGTGATGTTTGTGCTAAAGTGAGACACTTCTGGTCCTCCGACACTGTCTGTGTACAAATACAAATAAATAGAAATACAAAAACTTTATCTGTGAACACAGGTACGACATTAGGATGTTACAAAGTATTTACAAGTATCTCTGTGTTTTTTTTTAAACGGTTTTTTTTTTTTTTATTCTGGATAGGTTCGCGCTTGACCGCCATCTCACCTGATGGAAAGCGATGAGGCGGTCGACGATGGAACGCGCTTACCTATGCCATATGCTTGTGTTATGCCATAGTAAGTGGCATACAGATATTAATAAAACAGTTACATATAATTACTTTTAGTATTATGCTTAGCCTACTGAACAACACAGTGGAGGTGTGCCCCGCTTGGGCAGAGCAACGCCGTGTTCTCGTGGGGGCGATCTCTCGCGTCGGGCCTTGGTACAGGCCATGGTCCGTAGCGAGGAGTGGCAGGCGGTCGCCTCCTTCTGCGAAGCAGTAATTTCAGCAAAGGAGGCGGCTACCGAAGGCTCGGGCTTGCGGACGGCGAGCAATGGGTAGCCCGCCGTCCGTCCGGTAACCGTCCGGACCGAGCCCAAGTCGTCGACGGCGCGTATTGTTCCACGCGCACCTCAGGGAGTTGTCAGCAAATCATAGGAGCCCAGTAGGGCCGAAACCTTCTGGGGCCACGGGTAGTATGAAAGCGAAACCCGGGGCCCTGGGACGAAGGCAACGAAGGAACAGGAGTGGGTTTTTAGTCAGTAAGTCTGACACTATCTCTCGCGCCGCCTAGATGATAATCCCACCTAAAACAAATCCTACTGAACAATATTGAGTAAATACACACATAACTAATGAATACCTACTGTAGTCTGTAATAAGTAATCGTACTAATTAAACTTTTTAAATAATCCAGAAAATTTAACATTTCTACATATTTATGATTATTTATTATTTTGCCTGTTGCGGTCTTCCCATCCGATTATAATTTGGGTGTCTTCAAGGCTAGAGTAAATAGGCTCTTAATAAACTAGTGCACCTCACCATCAACAATTGCATCACTGCTTACCATCAGGTGGAATCGCAGTCAAACAAACGAAGATCGTTTATCTTCAAATGTTAACGTTTAAACGATCTGGCCAGTTTTAGTTGGCCATATCATGAAGTGATTAATTTCTATGATCTTGCCATGACATATATATATGTCGGCGCAAGGGTGCCGATTATCATTGAAGCTCTGTCCGGGGACTCTGTTTTGTGGGCGATGGCTGGGTATCGAGCAATAAACAAACTATTTCAGATCATACAACTGATTTATTATAATGCAAGCTTTAGGTATTTACTTCACACAACGAGCAGTGAAACAGTCTCCGACAGTCGATGTTGTTGGCATGACTGCCGACACAGGAAAAAGCGCCGTACCTCTGCGGTCGGCACTTTTATCTGCTCGGTTCGTGCAAACGTCAGTGCGGATTCTGTCAAAGTGACATGTGTCACTTTTCACTTAGCTCGTTCATTCGTTCTTAAGCTTCCGTACTATTGACTTCTCCGACATAAAGATTACAAATACCGTCGAAAACACACACGTTCAAAACATACGTCACAAATGCAAATCAGTTTCCATGGCAAGTGTTCCAAAAATACCGACATGTGCATTTTATAGGCGTACACCAATAACTTGCGGAGAATATAGAATTCTACATTTTTTATTAAAGCTATCAATCTTTTATAGAAAGTTATAAAAAACTGCATCCGCGAAGCAGTATGCCGAAATAAAAATATAAAAAATTAATATCCTTATTAATATTATAAATGTGAAAGTGACTCTGTCTGTCTGTTACGCTTTCACAGTTATAGCTGAACGGATCTTGATGAAATTTGGCGTGGAGTAAGCTAGCCTATGTCCTACCTTGTGTTTAATACAAGGTAGGACATAGCTACTTATTATCTGGCTTCGAATTCGCGTTATCTATTTTTTTTTGTTTTTTTATTTATTTATTTTTTTATTGATATAAACCAGTGCTTGACTGCGATCCCACCTGATGGTAAGCGGAGATGCAATCATTGATGGTCAGGCGCACTAGTTTATTAAGAACTTCACTCTAGCCTTGAAGACACCTATATTATAGTTGGACGGGAAGACCGCAGCAGGCAAATTGTTCCAGTCCTTCGATGTACGCGGTATAAACGACGAAGCGAAACGCTTAGTCTGGATCGTTGAAGTTTCAACAACGTAAGGGTGGATACTCGCCGTCGGTTTGTCCGATGCTAGAAAGGAGATGGCGGAATCAAGTCATGCAATTCCCGCGCACACTCTCCAAAATGTAACCTGTAAAATAACGAAAAATTATTAAGTGATGTTGGAAAATGTAATCTATATGTCAGTTTATCTGGTTTCCAACCACTCAAAACTACTGTTAAACATCTAAAATGGCAGCTGACACCATTTTCTTAAATAATAGATATGTGTGGCGACCATGGAGGCCACATTAATATTATTAACTTGCAAACTGGCATGTTATACTTTTAAGGTTTATGTTTAAAAAAGTTTAGGATTGATAGATGTTCAAACAATAGTTAGGAGATGTCAATGAAAGTCGAGGCATAATTTTATATTTAAAACTAGCTTTTGCTCGCGACTTCATCCGCGTAGAAGTCGAAAATGGTTTTATTAGGTTTTTTGAGATACGAAAACATGACATATTATTTAATATCTTTGTCGTGTATGATAGTCCATTCAACTGTATGGCGAGCGCTATTGTATCTTAAGATAAAATATTATAGTATCTTAGCCGTGTGCAGCGCCCCTTAGTGAACTCCACTGCGGGTGACGTAACCTACGACAAACTTATTATTTACGATTGGTACAGTAATCGGGTCTAGGGATCGAACTGCAAAATTAAGTTTGCTTTTTATTGTATATACTTTTCCCTGATAAAAAGAACCCAGTATAGTGCCCAGGATATTAAAGAATAATTATACCAAGTTTCATCGTAATCGAACCGGTAGTTTTTGCGTAATGCCTGAACAAACAGACAGACAAAAAATTTTTTAATTACGTTTTTGGGTTCGGTGTCGGTCTAGTAACACCCCCTGTAATTTATTTTTTTGATATTTTCAATGTAAGTACAAAATTTTCACTTCTACAGATTTATTATAAGTATAGATAGATGTATTAGAAAGTACTTCATACAATATAATAACAGTATAATAAAACCAGAAACCTTTCATTGCCTATCTATTAATGATTTTGAGTTTGCAAACACAACTTGGCGAAATGTGATTTTATTGATTTGTCGAATACTCAATGTGAGTGCGGTGCCCCTGTTCAAAATATGAGTTACACGTTAGAGTGTCACTAGTGCCTATACAACTGCACTTTGGAGGATTTAATTAGTGCCACCGATGTCGTAGTTAACTTAGTCACCTACTAGACCCAAACATAATCATAATATTCACACAACTATCACACAACGCCGTCTAGTCTCAAGCTAAGCAAAACTTGTGTTAGTACTAAACAACTGATAAACATATTTAAATATTTCTAAATACATACATAATATAGATAAATTACACCCAGACACACAAAAATATCAAATGTAAACTTAAGCAAATTTACTTAAGTATTATTTAAGAATGTTTTTAACCCCTGGCGGAAAAGAGGGGTGTTATAAGATTGACGTGTCTGTGTGTCTGTCCGTGGCACTGTAGCTCCCAAAGAAATGGACCGATTTTGATGCAGTTTTTTTTGTTATAAGCTTTTTTTTTTTTAATTGATATAAACCAGTGCTTGACTGTGATCCCACCTGTCCGTGGCACTGTAGCTCCCAAAGAAATGGACCGATTTTGATGCAGTTTTTTTTGTTATAAGCTTTTTTTTTTTAATTGATATAAACCAGTGCTTGACTGCGATCCCACCTGATGGTAAGCGGAGATGCAATCATTGATGGTCAGGCGCACTAGTTTATTAAGAGCCTATTCACTCTAGCCTTGAAGACACCTATATTATAGTTGGACGGGAAGACCGCAGCAGGCAAATTGTTCCAGTCCTTCGATGTACGCGGTATAAACGATGAAGCGAAACGCTTAGTCCGGACCGTTGAAGTTTCAACAACGTAAGGGTGGATACTCGCCGTTCGTCGGTTTGTCCGATGGTAGAAAGGAGATGGCGGAATCAAGTCATGCAGTTCCCGCGCACAGTCTCCAAAATGTAACCTGTAAAATACCGATAGGCTGGCTACTCTGCGCCTGTGCTCGAGGCTTTGTAGATTGGACTTAACCAAATCTGGATCCCCAATTAGCCTCTTCGCACGCCTTTCCACCGAGTCCAAAGCTGCTAGATGGCATTTTGCAGCACCAGCCCATATGTGACTGCAGTACTCCACACACGATCGGACCTGTGCTTTGTATAACATTAGAAGCTAATCTAATCGAGATGGTTCTTAGCTACAATTTATGAAGATCTGTCCAGGCGTTCAAGGTCATGAGCTCGTTTGTTAATTGCTGTAGGGATCTTAAGCACTTAATGGGCACTTACTTTAAGACCTAAAGTTTTTATAAATTGTTATCGACAATAACGTACACATATATGAGTTTTGGTT
Source organism: Mythimna vitellina (assembly GCA_949316375.1). Lineage (NCBI taxonomy): Eukaryota > Metazoa > Arthropoda > Insecta > Lepidoptera > Noctuidae > Mythimna > Mythimna vitellina. The sequence goes on along the minus strand of OX438703.1, from coordinate 4,024,915 downwards.
GCTATTAAACTTAGAAAATCCTGTATTATTTTGTATTAATGATAAATAAAAGAAAAAAAAAAATGATCGTGCTCATCACTCAATCATTTGTCCCAGGTGGGAATCGAACCCACGACCTCCAGCATAGCAGTCAGGGCCACCAACCACTAAAATAACAGGCCAGTCAAAACATTCTAACAAGTTTACCTTCGAATCGAAAGAAGATCTTTTGTTTATGTATGGTTCCACGTATTTGCATCTTGTCTTGCAATATATTAGAAATCGTTAAAAGTATCTTCAATAATAAATTAACTAGTTGAAATTTGTGACAAAGCTCTCGTAAAGCCAAACGAGGGATCGACTTCCACAAGAATAGCTGAACCTTCGATCGGTCTAGAGGGCTGTCCTATTTAGTCACGAGACACACTCAGTCTTATACTTACTTTTTTTTGTGGGATTTTTTTTTATGGTGGTAAAATCATCTTATGACAAATCTCGCTCTTGGGTGGAGCGGGAGATACTTTCAGACTTACTGACTAAAAACCCACTCCAGTTCCTTCTTTGCCTTCGACCCAAGGCCCCGGGTTTCGCTTTAACACTACTCGTGGTTTGAAGTGGGATACCACTAAATTACTTCTCCTCCTCTTGAATAGAGGATTACATTTTAGGTAAGCTTACTCAGTAAAACCCACCTGTGTTCTTCCATTGGCCTTTGCGTTTCAGGGCTCTCTCTTTTCCGTTGACTTTAGCGGGCCTTCTGTACAACACTAACATAGAAATAAAATTAAAATTAATACAATACAAATACAAATTCTTTTTCATTATACTTACTTGAAAACCCGCTCTTATCCCACCGCTTTTATTCACGCAATAGACTGTTTTCTACACTAGTGCAGAAAAGTGCTCGGGCTCTCCTCCGCCACTATTTTATTACATTTATCGTATCAGGCTGGGCGCGCGTCGACCCCCACGAGTCCGGTCAACCTCTGTTTATTAATTTCTTCGTAAGAGTTTTGAAAAAAGTCGTTTGATACACGTGCTAATTTGTCACGGCAGCCCTCGGCTCCATAACACACTCGCCTACGGAATTCTACTTCGGTCGCAATGACATTTGATTAAACTTTCAAGTACAGACTTATAACTACTTACAGAATTTGAATGACGTTTAAAATGCAGCTCGCAACGGGTGAGAGAACGAATCCTAATTCTGTACTAAGGACTAACCTGTGATATGGTAGAGAACGTTCCACCACCCACTTGCAACTCACTTACATCGATCAACGCATCGTAGCTACAAGTATTTGAGGTCACTGGGCTCTCAATATAGGCATGCCTGTATAATGTAATAATAATAATATAATATAATATTCCACAACTGTCACACAACGCCGTCTAGTCCCAAGCTAAGCAGAGCTTGTGTTATGGGTACTAGACAACTGATAAACATACTTATATAATTCTAAATACATACATATATAGATAAATTAGACCCAGACACAGTACAAATGATGATGCTCATCACACAAACATTTGTCCTGGGTGGGAATCGAACCCACGACCTCCGGCATAGCAGTCAGGGCCACTAACCACTAGACCAACAGGCCAATCAAATGGGTGACTGTCTAAACTTGTAGACTTTTCCAACAAACGATCTTTAAAAAAAAGTTTACTATCATAGTCATAGCAACTGGCTTCAGATCGTATAGTCTAGTTTTATTATTCCACACATGAATTGCCGTCCATCCTCGGATATTTGTTTTTACGACTGCCGAAGGTGTTTCAACAGCACATGAAACTTTACCGAACTATACTGCATAAATGTTTTACTGGCAACTACTTTTTTTGTTTGTTTTTTTATTTATGTTTTATAAAAGTTACACCTGGATAAATTTACCCGACTTTGCCATTTTTTTTAGTTTTGATGTACCCAGTGTACCCAGTCTCAATACTAAGACTAACCTAGTAAATGATAAATGATATTTATTTTGTAAGTAGGTTTAAAAAAACACTATTACACGTCAATTTTTTTTTTTGTTATTTTAAACTAGATGAGGCCGGTATTTCCTAGCTGACTACCCTGAGAAGAAACACCGAAACAAACTCAGGGGTCAAAGTCTCTTTTAAAGTCCATACAGTTAATATGTAATGGTCAAATCACATGAGAACAGTGCAGATTTATCTGAGATTTGTCTAGTCATCCGGTTTGCTTATTTTGTAATAACCTAGATCCAATAAAATAATCCAGACCAAAATCATTTCTTTTAATATGGATCCCGACTGTTGCAGTTAATGTTCCGTATTAGAATTTATTATTTGTTTTATTTCATGTGTGCAATTAATGTAATTAAATTGATTTCTTGACTTGTTTTTTTTTCTTTTCAGTATTTTTTTTTATTTGATATAAACTAGTGCTTGACTGCGGTCCCACCTGATGGTAAGCAGTGATGCAATTGTTGATGGTTAAGTGCACTAGTTTATTCAGAGCCTATTCACTCTAGCCACCCAAATTATAATTGGATGGGAAGACCTCAGTAGGCAAATTGTTCCAGTCCTTCGATGTAGGTGTTATAAACGACGAGGCGAAACGCTTATTCCGGGTCGTAGAGGTTTCAACAACGTAAGGATGGATACTCGCCGTACGTTTGGTTGTCCGATGTTAGGAATGAAATGGCAGAATCAAGTCATGCAATTCCCGCGCACATTCTCCAAAATGTAACCTGTAAAACAGCGAAAGGCTGGCTACCCTACGCCTGTGCTCAAAGCTTTGAAGATTGGATTTAACCAAACCTAGATCACCAATTACCCTCTTCGCACGCCTTTCCACCGAGTCCAAAGTTGCCAGGTGGAATTTTGCAGCACCAGCCCATATGTGGCTGCAGTACTTCACACACGATTGGACCTGTGCTTTGTATAACATTAAAGTCGGTTTTCAGGGGAAGAATTAGGGAACATTTTTTATCAACATGACCCATAAAATAAATACCTATAAACACACATATATATTATATATGTGTGTTTATAGGTATTTATTTATTGTATATATAATGTTTATGTATAGTGTGCTGTATACATATCTGTTTAGTATATTTTTAATTTTAAGTTAGATTTAATTTAAGTTTAATTTTTTTTTTGTTTTTTTGTTGTACATTTAAAGTTCCTCAAAATTTGTAAATTTTCCTTCTAAATCTTATGGTTTGCTGTAAGAAAACCCAGTTGTGGGTTAAGCTCGCCTATGTACATCAACTGTCCTATTTTTATCGATAATATAAAATTGTGTGTACAATAAAGAATAAGAATAAGAAAAAAGCTGTCCCGGTGTGAAGTATCGCTGAAGCTTTGCAAGAACGCCTAGTTACCTAGCAGCTACCTTAACTTTGGACTCAATGAACTGCCCAAAATTAAATTCTGAGGAAAATTCAACTCCCAAGAGCTGAAGGCGGTCGGTGCACTCCAGGAATATATTCCGAAAAAAAGGAGTCAAGGTGAACGGGCTCCTTTTAGCGGTGTTTTAGCGGCTTGGAATCCTGCAAGATTAGCTTCACCAAATCTAGAGACCGCCTGAAGTGAGACATTCGTACGCTCAACCATAGCCTCTCTTTCGGACCGGATTAGCTTCTTACTAGCCCGAGCACCTGGCAGGTATCTCTCTACAACTGAGCTATCATCTGCATAAATACTGGTTATTATTTAAAGTTATTTTTTAAGTAGTCGAGTTTTATTATTTTTTAAATTTGTTTCTTTTACTGGTCAATCTCAAACAAATACCTACCTATAATTCTCAAAACAACAAAAAGCCGGTACGTAAAACTTAGCTTTATTTACCTGTGTTCCCATATTTGTATTCCAAGACCCGTACACGTAACTGGAGGACCGCAAAATATCGTGTTACTGTAGCAGTACGGAGCACTACCTAAAATTTCGTACCGAGCATTCGAAACTAAAGGGATTCCGTGGAAATGTAAAATCCTGAACATTTCTAAACAGAACCTCTGCGTCTGAGCCGGATCCCCTACTAGTCGTTCCAATACTTGTTTGAAATTTTTATTTATTTTTTATATTTGAAATTTTATTTGTGACTAGCTTTTGCCGACGGCTTTGCCCACATATAAAATATAACCTATGGCACTCAGGATTACAGCAGCTTTCTATCGGTGAATTTTTTTTAGCAATTGGACCAGTACTTTTCGAGATTACCTCCTACAAACAAATTTTACCTCTTTATCTTTGTGTATAAAAGGAGCAACTGACTGACTGACATATCAACGCACAGCCGAAACCGCTGGGACTAGAAGCTTGAAATTTTGTACAAAGATATGTCGTAAGTGAGCACTAAGAAGGGATTTTTGTAAATTCACCCTCTATGGGGGTAAAAAGGGGAAATTTCGCAAGCATGCAATTATTTTTTCCGTGGGCCAATCGACAAAAACTTTGTACAAATATTAACCTAATTAATTATAAAGTTTTCCATATTTATTTTTTTAATACAACCTCCAATGCAAGATTTAGGGGGTGTTAAAAATTGTATAGGAGAGTCTTATTAAACTTGAAATTTTTCAAAACTACCCTTAAATTTTAGGTTGGTCGGTTTAGGTTGTGTTCAAGATTTTTCAAAGTCTTACTGCGTGGCCTAATTTACTCGCAATTCGGTATTAGAATTTATAAAAACGCTCATACAAAGCAAATAGTGGTTATTTATTTTTAGGGGAAAAATTTACGCAGCGGTTGGTTTTACTCAAAAATGTGGGTACCTACATCATTAAAATACTTTCTCAAACAATAGTTCAACATTCATCCCTGTATTTGATGAATGGCATCCTCCATGTTTGTATGAAATATCTTATTTGTTTTTCCAATGTGCTAAAAGATTTGCGTTGCAACGCAACTATATGATAACCTAATCCAACAATAACATATCAATTATGTGATTTATAACGTACAAGAGCATCTACTGATCCAAATTGATACAAACGAGAACATAAAATTAACATTAGCATAAAATAGTATAGTCGGCCATATAATGTTCCCACTGCTGGGACTCAGGCCTCCCCTCTAAGAGAGGTAATAGGCCATAATCCACCACGCGGGCCTAGTGCGGGTTGGTGAATGTCACATGCCTTCCTATATTTGGTTCTAGGACATGCCGGTTTCCTCACGATGTTTTCCTTCACCGTTTCGAATATATATTTTTAAAATTAAAATATATTTAATAATAATTTCTAAATATGTTTGTAAATATGTGAATAAAGGGTCCAAACAAACTATTGTTTCTTTAGAAAATTTAAAAGATGAAGTTATAATGTATGAAAGTGGAAGGCTTATCAGCAGTTCAAAGGCAGTGTGGCAAATTTTCAGGTTTAATATCCATGAGCACCTACGGTGTTTTATCTTGCTGTGCACTTATAAAATGATCAGAAAGTACTTTTTATTCAGGAAAACTTAGCTAATAAGGTTTCCTGTCCACTAAAAACGACTCTCACGTTACTGATACGACACACACACACACAGTGATTTGACTATTCATATATAAAGGCGAGCTTAACTCAACAATCAATGAGCAATGGCAGAGAGAGACCACATTGAAGGGTAGGAACCAATGTTCAATATTTATTGAACATAAATTAAAAGTCTAACATATAAAAATATATATATATACTAATCGATACCAATATATACTAGTATAATATCAGTTATAAAATGAAGTTATCTTTAAATTTATATGACTCATTCTCTATTTTGTAAATAATTAAATTCAGAAGGCAACTAAATGAAATGCTTAAGTTTAAAGAATTTTATTTATTTATATATACTTTATTGCACACTAAGCTTACAAATTTACAAATTGAAATTGTAATACAACAAAAGACCATACAATTGGCAGCCTTATCGTACTCGGTGATTTCTTCCAGGCAACCCAGAATGGACACAACATGGGTTTGCACTTGGTGCAAATTTAAAAGTAGACAAAAAGTTAATACTAAAATAGATACACATATACATACATACAAAATATAAATATATTAGCAAAAGAATAAATGATGAAACAAAGACATAATCACAGTGACAAGTAAAGTAATTTTATTTTATTTATAAACGTTCATTTATTTTTTTTTACATTATTATCACAAACTTATTACAAATTTGTGTCAGATGGGTTTCTTAAATTTATTGCTATCCGAAATATATATTTTTAACATATTCTTAAATTTACTAAACAACTAACAGTCTTTGATTTTTCACAGGGCATTAAAGGCAGATCAAATTAATGCTTTAATATCAAACAAAGACTTTACAAACAAGAAACTAGAAAAAGAAATCTCTAGTGCCAAGGAAACGCACACATCATTAACAAGAATCCATTTGGAATGACCAACGCTTATCCAAATAAAATCTCATCAGACTTTGCAACCGCAAACCCTTAGTACCACCCTGTCCGATCCTCACAGAGGCCACTTTTCCGTTCTTTGTTCCCTATTCAATATTCTGTTTACCTCGTTTTTGTAACGGACACACTCATAAGTTGAGCACTGGCTCAGAGTTCAGAAACATGGGATATGTCAAAGGAGAATTTTGCATATCGAGTTGTTGGAAACTTTTAAATGTGACTTGTCGCTACTTGTAAAATCGTGAACCTGCCATAATTGTGTTGCTATACTTCGAATTGTTTTTTTTAAGATCTTGTCCTATCTCTGCGTTAGGTAAACTTTACCTATAAAATAATTTAAGTTACGTACGTCGTGTTGTATCAGCTCTTGACCATAGTCTCGTTGTTGGAGCTCAAATCCAACAGACGTATGTAACCGGCACCGACACGGGCTGTCTGGCACACCGTGGACACACTTCCACGGACCCTACCGCGACGGACGACACCTCTCGAATATGGTTTGTCCGGGACTGTCGTATTTTGGATATACCAGCACTTATAAAAATACTGACAACTCATTTACAACCAACCCCAACACTCAAAATGAAATGCAATGGATCAGGTCTGCGATGATAAAAGCGAACCTGGAGATGATATCTGTTTTGAGGTAAAGTATTGAGTAAAAGTTATAGACAAAACAGTGGTGGCCGAGTGGTCCCGACTTACGAGTTGTAGGTCGCGAGTTCAAACCCAGTCAGGCACATTACTTTGTGTAATTTTATTCATCACCACTGCTCTCAAAACGGTGAAGGAAAACATCGTGAGGAAATCGGCATGTCCTAGAACCAAAAATTCGAAGACACGTGACATCCACCGGGCCCGCGTGATTTTTACGGCCCATTACCTCTCCTAGAGAGGAGGCTTGAGTCCCAACAGTGGGGAAACATTATAAGGCCGACTATGCTATGCCATTGACAAAACTAATTTGTCATTTAAAAATCTCCTAAGCTTAAAACAACTGGAAAATCACAGCAATAATTAGGTTTTTTTTTTATTGTTGTACAAAAAAAAAACCGGGCAAGTGCGAGTCAGACTCGTGCACTGAAGGTTCCATACAAACTTACCGATGAAAACAGTTCAATTTTTGAATTGAGTTACAATGATTTTTTTGAATCGCAAAAATCGTCTTTTTTGTGACTTAATTACAAATTTTCAGTTGTCAGATTTTTTCCTATGTTTGTGCTATGAGACCTTGCTTCATGCCAAATTTCAGGATTCTAGGTCAACGGGAAAGTACCCTATGAATTTTGATTCCCTTGAGAGTGTCGAAATATACGTTTTTTGTGACATAACCGGCCATGTCTTTTTTTTTCGGTGACTCAGAAGTTTGATTTCTTCACAACTTCTAGTATATGGTTTGAGTTTCAATTCGATACCTGCACAAGTTCCCGAGATAAAGGGTCTTGACAGACCGACAGTCAGACGGACCACAAAGTGATCCTATAAGGGTTCTCTTTTCCTTTTTAGGTACGGAATCCTGAAAATTACTAATAAGAAAACTTTTTCTGAAAACAGCATCAAAATCGATTGTTAAATGGGGTGGGAAGAGTGGGGGTGCGGTAGGAATATTTCGCTATCTCTTTTGTACTCACGCAATCTGATGCCTGTGACGTCAGATTTCAGTATATGCATCTTTATTGTGTTAATTGACAGTTTCCCTTTACACCAAACGAAGGCTTCTAACTTACCTAATGTTGATCTGATTTGAAAAATTCTTTTTATTTGCGTTTCCGTTAAAGTTGCTTTTTAATTCTTAAATTTTTATTGTACACAAAAACATACATAGAACACGGAGATAATACAGTTAATGTACAAAGGCGAGCTTAACTCAACAATGAGTTTTCTCTCAGCAAACCTTTTCATATAATTCTTGTAATAAAAAAAAACGAGTCAACTACACATTTTTACTTGTAAAAATATACAAAGAAAGATAGTAAAATATAGACTCGCACCGGTAAATTATATTGTTGTGAATCTAATATGCAGAAATATTACGATACTTGAATTCAAAGTACGATATTACATCAACGTATCGTCCTCAAGTTCTTAGTCCTAGACTAGCATCCTTATGTCCAGTTGATGGGTACTTTTGTCAGTATCTTTTAAAGTACCCACGAGAAAATTTCACCGAGGCGAAATGAAAAGCTCTTCTTAATTGGAGACCCGTTTATTTGCCTGCCTTTTTGAATTTACCTGTGCTTTCACTAGAGGTCCTTAGGTCCAGCTAGGGGTTTTCAGGTCCAGTGAAGGTAAATATGGAACAGTATTTTCATTTTAAGTCAAAGTCAAATGTATTCATTTGCCACACGTAGGTATAACGTTATAGTATACTGACTTCATCCGCGTACATAAAATATAGCCTACGTTATTTAGTAATAAAACAGCTTTCTATCGGGGGAAAAACTTTGGGAATGGGACCAGTGCTTTCGGAGATTTGGGACAAACAATGAAACAAAAAAAAAACAAAGTTTACCTCTTTTTAATATTAGTGTAGATATTGCTAATAAAAAATTATCAACTCAACAATATATTAGTATGCTGGGTGTATTTGTATAATGGGCATAGAATATCATTTATTTTAGAGAATACTTTCTAATAAGTAAGGTAAGAACAGTTTAAATTATTTCTTGTAAAACGTACGAAAATATACCTACTTTACTAATTAAATATTTAGTTATAAAATATAACACAACATAAAAAAACAATATTTTTATATATATTTTTCAAGTAATATAAAAATGACTAATCACGCTATTAATAATATGACTGACCTGTTGGCCTAGTGGTTAGTGACCCTGACTACTATGCAGGAGGTCGTGGGTTCGATTCAAACCCAGGACAAATGTTTGTGTAATGAGTTCTGTGTTTGGGTGTATCTATATATGTGTGTATTTAGAAATACATAAGTATGTTTATCAGTTGTCTAGTAAGTACTCATAACACAAATTCTGCTTAGATTGAGACTAGACGGTGTTGAGTGATAGTTTGGAATATTATTATATTATAATTCAAATTTAAAATGGCTACAAGGCACGGTAGTTTCAAATCTAATGAATCAAATATTGTTTTTCATAATATTTTATCACTTAAATTATAATTTGGTTCTTATTGTGAGATCAGCATAAGGATCACAATTACTTAGCTCGAATTCGATACCTATAAAACATTTAGAAAGAAAGAAAGAAAGAAAAACATTTTATTTGGCGGAACAAGGCGCAAGTTTAGAACCAACAAATTATAAATATATTCATCATCATCTTCCTGCCCTTATCCTAAATTATAAATATATTATGTGAGAAAAAAACAAAGAAAATATTGATATTATGTAAAATATTTATAAAAGGTGTTAAAAAAATAACTTTAAGAATTTCGAGGGGACATTGTACTCCTCATTATGAACAACTTTTACTATGGGACCAAACCTGGAATAGCGAAAAAAAAAATCGACTGCTCCATACATTTTGACGAGTTATGCGAACATAAACGTAGGGAACAGCTAATTTTTTTTAGCGATCTCAGGTTTGGAGGAGTACAATGTCCCCTCGAAATTCTTAAGGTTAATTTTTTAACACCTTATAAATATAAAATATTTGACAAACACGAAAATTTGACACAAATAATCAACTAACATTCTCGCTACTCATGCTAAAAACAGTAGCTACAAATAATTCTGCAAATCAGAAAACTCGTTAAAAAGCAATGTTCCACAAACCTTAAGTATTTCAAAGCAAGACAAACTTCATAAAGCGAAATATGTGGGAGCGTCATCGTTCAGACAACTCAGGAGTTTCACAGGGAATTTAAGAGATTCTTCAGAAGAGCATCTCGGGGTCGCGCGTTTCGGAATATTTAGACAGTAGAATTTCTAGAGGTGTTTGCTGGGGTCTCGGATTTTGAAGCATGTGTTAACAACTTAATGCAGCGTTCGCTTTTAATGATGGATGGAATAGTTTTCAGGGTAAACACAGGTGGATTATGTTTATCTTCTTTGGACACGTTTATAGATATGTGTCCTGTACTATAAGTGCAAAACTCCGCTGTAAAAATTATAGTAGTATTTTTGGAACATTGTTTAATGTTGGCATTATTATCAGTGATCGGAGTAGGTAGATTGATTTTTGATACTTGTATCATAAATGCATACAGAAAGAATAACATGGATAAGCTATTTTTCCGGAAAGTGATTCCGTTATTTCTGGATTCAATTAAATATTGTTAATGTTGGTAGTGTTACTATTTAATTCAAAATTTAAAGGAAGGTATAACGTTCTGATTGGTCGTTAGGTTGTGTCAAATTGTGACTGTGTACTGTTAAAAAAATATGAAGAGTATAATATTGCTCATTTTAATACAATGCAAGTCAAGTCAAGTCAAAAGTTTTTTATTTCACATAGGCCTACATGGGCACTTATAAGACGTTAGTTTTTTTTTAATAAGAAACTAATTCCGGGGGAATGTCCATATTAATATATACTTTTCGAATCAATGACCCCAATTCGATCTACCTACTCCAATCAGTGATCAAATTATTATACATGGTATAGTTACAATTATTGTTTTGTAAGATAATGATACCTGCACTAGGAAATTCTGTGACATAGATTATCCCCCACAAAACCAATGTATTTTTATTAGACAAATAAAAAGTAAAATAATTAATTAGATGTTATTGCCGTTTGGTAAGAAAATCGTAACGTGCTGTGTGAAGGTCATTATGTTAAAGTGTGGTCATAAGATGTTGTGTTTATATCTCTAAAACTCAATCTCAGGACATTCAGACATAAGGAGTGAAACCTACACAAATAGATTTAGACGTAAATTAAAATTATATTATTTAGAAATGTTTTAAGTACATTTAAGTATGTCTAGAGACTCACCGACCCCACAATCAAACCATTGCAACGGTTTTGTGGGGCTTATCTTATACGTTACTTACCTTTTTGGAATAAAAATAAATAAATAATAAATTCAGTATATTTTCAGTACTGTCATAACCATGATTTAATAAGTAATTATTTAGTAAGGATTTGCTTTCGCTTGCTTTAGTACGTCGTAAATCATATGATTTTTTAAAACATCCTCTATCTTTTAAAAAAAAATATGATTTAAAAGAATTTTTATGGAGTTTCTTGCATGTTCTTCTCCATAGAGATCTACACTTTGTAACGTGCAATTTAGAATCACTTTTTTTGACTGACTGTCATTTTAACAATTCAAAAGTGCCTGTAATTGGTCTATTTGAAATAAACGTTTCTGATTTCTGAAAAAAATATATTTTAGTATAGAGTATATGGATAGCAGCTGACTTGATAAAAGGTACCACGACCTTTTTACGCGATCCATTTTACGACCTTAACTGCACTGTTAAAGAGATCAAGCTATATAGGGTGTATAGCTCCGTCCCTCATTCTCGTTTGCACATCTTACATTTATAATACGTTATCGTAAAACCTCTCATATGTCGCCTTTTGGGGGAGGCCTATGTTCAACAATGTAAGTCTTTTTAGTTGAAAATATGTAGATGATGACCTGGGCCTCATCAGAAGGCTTACAGTCACCCAAAGGGCAATGGAAAGGGCTATGCTCGGAGTTACCTTGGGTGATCGCATAAAGAATGAAGATATCCGTAGGAGAACCAAGGTCGCCGACATAGCTCGAAGAATCGCTAAACTAAAGTGGCAGTGGGCAGGGCACATTGCTCGTAGAACGGATGGTCGATGGGGCCGAAAGGTTCTAGAGTGGCGACCGCGCACCAGAAAACCCAGCGTTGGAAGGCCTCCCACAAGGTGGACCGACAACCTGGTGAGAGTCGCGGGAGTGCTGTGGATGTGAGACGCACAGGATCGGTTGTTATGGTGTCGCTTGGGGGAGGCCTATGTCCACCAGTGGACGTCTTTCGGCTGAAATGATGATGATGATGATGAGATACACTGTCTACACAGAGTCCTATTGTCAAGACTGAATACCAAATTCTTCTTCTTTTCGTGTCGATGTACTCTAACCAAATTTTATCTGACCAGTATTTGGCAACCTCTACGGCTTTGTTGTTGGCCTCGTATAGATCTTGAAAACTGCTGGTGGTTGTGCAGGATGGACAGCATAGCAAATGACGCATGTCCTGTGCAGCGGCTCCACACTGACACTATGTTAGAGATGGGTCGAGGAAGCCCCATTTGGCCAAATTGTTTTTACAGTGGCCAACTTGGGTCCTCAATCGGTAAAGAGATTTCCAGGTTGGTCACTGCAATTCGTGTTTAGGGTGGAGATATTCTGCCGGGGTGATGAAATGTGCAGGAGTTGGGTGCTTCTGATTCCACAGCGCGCATCTCTCATCCTCTCCACTTTCTTTTGAAGAGGTCGTAAATCGCATAAAACTTTTACTACTCTTTAGACGTGCAGGTATAGGTTGAAACTCAATACCAAATAAAATAACGGAATAATAAAAGAAAAAAGATTTTGATGAATAGTTCAGACAGAAACATTGTAATCGCACCGTACCGCAACTGAGTGTGAAACATCTTAAAACCTAACGCCTAAAGCTGTTCCAACCGCGTAAATGGAAAAAGTTTTATTGTGAGATATTTTTTTTTTGTCAGTCCATGATTCGGACATTTTTATTTTAGTAATGTACTTTGTTGTGTGTTGTGGAGTTGTTAGATACTTTTTTTTTACTTAATTTTGTTAGATGTTGGTTCAACTTACATTCTTTGGGTATATGGTTTTGTTTACACTAATTTTGTTCATGTTTAAATTGTTCAATTTCAATTTTCGCCGTTGTCTGAAAAATATATGGGGTTTACCAGGGCTGATGCCGATCAGAGCTGAAAAATAGTTCAAAAGAGTTACCCAGGGTCCAGAACGCAATAGGATGTTGTATTTTTAAGTTACTAAGTCGGTAAGTCCCCACTCGAGGAGTAGCTGGAGCGAAAATACGGCATCCTTACCTTCCACATGACGCAGGTCCTCACTGGACATTGCAAGTTCAAGAGGGTCCTGCATCGGATTCAGGCGGAAGAAACGCCCGGGTGTCACCATTGTATGACCGCCCGGAGGACACAGTGGAGCATACGGTGGAAGTGTGCTCCGTTTGTGCGGAGCGCCGTCGTGTCCTCGTGGAGGCAATCCGTGGCAGCGACCTCTTGCGTCGGGCCCTGGTTCGGGCTATGGTCCGAAGCGAGAAAAAATGGCATCCTTCTGCGAAGCAGTAATGCTAGCTAAGAAGGAGGCCGCACGCGTAAGGGAACGACTGTCCTCACGCCCCAGCCGCCGGGATTCTGACCTCGACTATCAGCCACGGTAGACGCAGGCTTGTGGGAGTTGAGCAATGTGTAGCTTGCAGTCCAGCCGTCCGGTAATTGACTGGACCGAGTCCAGTCGTCAACAGTGCGTAGTGATCCACGCGCTCTTCAACGAAAAAAAAAGTATACAGTGGCTGGAAATTGGGGTTGGGATCCCGGCTTCTGGGGCATGACGAAGTCTGTCCCCTCAAGCGTGCTGCGCCTCCTTCGCTAGTATTCCTGCTTCGCAGATGGATGTTACCGCCTGCCATTCCTCATCGCTACGGACCATGACCTGTACCAGAGCCCGGTGCGAGAAGTCGATGCCACCGATCACCCCCACAAGGACCAGACGCGGTGCTCTGGCTGGGGCACACCTTCACCGTATACTCCACCGTGTCCTTCGGGTGGTCCACACAATGGTGACACCCGGGCGATTCTTCCACACAAAGCTGGTGCAGGAACCTCCTGAACTTACCATGTTCGGTGAGAAACTGCGTACCCAACTTCTGCTGTGGAATACGTCCTCTAGGACTACGGTATTGTTTGATAGATATACCACAGACCGCCATCGTACCCATAGATTTAAGTTTATGTATAAGTTGTGTTGTTTTTTTGGTATACGACAAAGTTTGTATTCTATTCTATTCTATTTTATTCTATTCTATTCGTAAAGTAGAGTAATACTTTACTCTACTCTACTCTACTCTACTCTATTCTATTCTATTTCTTCTATTCTTTTACGCACAAGGTAGCTAAAAGACTACAAGTAAGTTTTACTTAGTAAAATCTGACACGCCCTCTCGCTCTTTCCCCACCCCTCAATGGGATTCCGATCCCGATTTCCGGCCACCGTAGGCGCGGGCTTGCAGACGGCGAGCAATGGGTGGCTCGCCGTCTGACCGTCCGGTAACCGTCCGGACCGAGCCCAAGTCGTCGACGGCGCGTATTGTTCCACGCGCGCCACAAGGAGATGTCAGCAAATTGTAGGGGCCCAGCAGGGTCGAAGCCTACTGGGGCCACGGGTAGTGTGAAAGCGGAACCCGGGGCCCTGGGACGAAGGCAACGAAGGAACAGGAGTGGGTTTTTAGTCAGTAAGAGTCTGACACTATCTCCCGCTCCGCCCAAGAGCGGGGATGTCATTAGGATGATTTTCCCACCCAATAAAAAAAAAAACCCCTCAATAGAAAATATTTGATGATTTCCTATCTCAAAATATAGATAAATAATATTTTATTTTTCGACTTGTTGTCTACCAAATTTGCAAAATTTCATTGAAATCTGTTCAACTTTTAGAGCGTGGTGGAGTAGGTAACAAATTTACACAAACTTTTGCCTTTAATCTTGCCAGTAATATGATTATGTCGACACAAAAACTGCTGCTCCCTAAAAATATGAGAAAAATAAAAATAACAAAAGCTAAATGTATAACAACATGTTCGAATGACACACAAAGGCTATTGACATGATTGTACCCTTTGACACAGTGGCACTAATTGGAGCGCGTGTCCAATGTCTTGTTGTTTGTAACTTAACGGTGCAAACTTTCAATCGAAAATAAAATTGAAAGGTTATTATTGGGTCTGATGTCATTATGGTAGGGTCGTGAGGCTCTTTGGACAGGGACCGCGGTCCCTCGCTAGGTAACTTCCAACTATAATTTTTTTTAGTAGTATTTTGGGACCACAAGGAAAAAGGCATTAAATTAAAGTTACCAAAAAAACTATATTTATTTTATTTGTGGTCTCAAAATACAACAAAAAAAATTATTATTTTTTGGAAAATGGGACCGCGAACCCACGATCCATAAGGTATTCGTTAGTATTCATTTTTCAGGCAACTAAAAACATACAACAATTAATCTATTTATTTTTTTATTAACCTGAACAATTAATATTTCAGGGTTACCATATCTTGTAAATCCAAAGAATTAAAGCGTTTATTTCAAATAAACCATTTTGCCAAGAAGTCAGTCAGTCAGTCAGAAAAATTATGCTAATTGCTCAATTCAAAGCGTAGATCTCTGTGGAGAAGAATGTGCAAGAAACTCCGTACAAATCGTGTAATGTAAATAAAAAAAAAAACAAAACCAAATTTTAAATATTAAAATTAAAATAGCAGCTAAGAGATGATCAGTCTCAACTGACAGCTCTCGTTACATTTGTTAGTACGAGTAGTATCCGAAAATTGAAGTAACATTGCAATCCAATCTCGTCACGGTACACTTAACACCCTCAACGCAGAGAGACACAAACAGTGGACACAAAGGGCTAATTTCTTTAGCCCTAAACAAATTACAACAATAGAGACAGGTCTGCTCAATCGGGGTGGATGTAATTAGTCCTCAACCTCACACAAAGGAGTACCGTGTAGAACATTCTGTGCAGTTTATTACCCTGCATGAAGTTTTGATTGCTTTTTGGACATGTTCGGACATGTTGGCTTAAAAAAATAAAGTAACCACGTCAATTTGTGTTATTTGGGGGTTAAAATTTTGAATAACATTTTGGTTTTGCAAGGAAAGGTTTAATTTGTAGTTTTTTGAAGTTCTATAATTGATTCATTTTTAGTAGATACGATGTACAGGACTTACTAGATTGTTTATCAATAAGCTTATGAGTGTCACTAGACCTATATTTGCGCTTTTTGGAGTAAAAATTAAAAAAAATATTTTGTATGGTTTACTACTTGTATTTTATTTCTCTTATGAATATTATACTCATCGCTCATAAAAGCCAATGCTCATACTTTAAAATATTTGAATGCAAACAGAAACCCATTCTCACAATGGTGACAATCAATGTCAAAACCTAACTTACTTAAATATAACTGTTTGACATTTTGATATTTAATACGATCGTTCTTTTTTTTCTTAATGTTTTTGACTTGGATACTAAGTCTCTTGAAATATGTCTTCGTATGAATAATAAATTTGTTTACTATTAGGATGAACAAATTCTAATGTTTTTGTAGTATTTGGTAGCAAATGTATCAAGTCAACCTTCTCGGCAAACTTCGCTGAGGTAGTCAACACTACAATTAAAATTCTCAGCTCCATTTCACCGAGATCGCGCCTGGTTCAATGATTCTACATACGATTCAGCTGCGCAGACACTTGACATACAAAACTATACCAATTTCCCATCACAATATCCCCTAAGAATCAATTTCATCATCATCATTTCAGCCGAAAGACGTCCACTGTTGGACATAGGCCTCCCCCAAATGTCCCCACAATGACCGATCCTGTGCGTCTCGCATTCATCGGATTCCCGCGACCCTCACCAGGTCATCGGTCCACCTTGTGGGAGGCCTCCCAACGCTGCGTCTTTCGGTACGTGGTCGCCATTCCAGAACCTTTCATCCCCATCGACCATCTGTTCTGCGAACAATGTGCCCTGCCCACTGCCACTTAAGGAATCAATTTGCGAACAATTAAAACAGACACTGAATTTCACTGGATGAAATCCCGCCAAAAATTCTGCGATCGTTCTTGTCTCTCTATATCATAGAGAAAAACATTCTGTTTACGGTTTCTATCCAGTTTAGAAAACAAAATTCTAGCAAATTTTTTGTTATTAATGAAATGAAAAATCTCTTACTAGATAAGAAATTAGCATACCTCCTGCGGAGGGTGTGATGAATAAGTGGTGTTAAGAAGGATTGCGTGAATTAATTGTAAACGATTGAGGGGGAATACTATTTTTAATTAAAAATATGGGGATTTATACGTTAAGAAGAAAGTAAATTATATATACTGGCAACATTACATTTAAATGAAAAATTAAAATCAATTTGCTTAGCCTTTTGCCAACTATGGAGGAGGGACAGAGTTCAGTTAAATCAGATGCAGCTTTTTTTGGGTAGGAAATCATCTAATGACATCTCTCGCTCTTGGGCGGATCAGGAGAGCATGTCAGACTTTTACTAACTAAAACGCAGCCCTGTTCCTTCTTTGCCTTCGTTCCAGGGCCGTAGGGTTCTGTTTTGCACAACCCATGGACCCAGTAGGCTTCGACCCTACTGGGCTCCTATGGTTTTGCTGACATCTCCTTGAGGCGCGCTTGGAACACCATGCATCGTCGACGGCTTGGGCTTGGTCTGGATGATTACCGCCGGTCGGACAGCGAGCTGCCCATTGCTCGCCGTCCGCAAGCCCGCACCTACGGTGGAAATCAGATGCAGCTGGATATCAATATTTTACAACGAGCTACAATCCTATATTGGGTAACACGATATCCCTTGTTAGGGGCCGTTGAAGTATTACGTAAGCGGTTTTTTTGCAAATATTAACTCCCCCCTCCTCCATGTTAGCAAAAGTAAGCAAGGCTCTCACCCCTAATGCTTAGCGCAATAATCTATGCTATATATAGACATAGTAGGGAAGCGGCACATAGCTACACCACTCGCGACCATCCATAGCACGCATCCTTCCATATAAAAACATAGCATAGCATAGCATAGTCGGCCTTATAATGTTCCCACTGTTGGGACTCAGGCCTCCTCTCTAGGAGAGGGAATGGGCCGTAATTCACCACGCGGGCCCAGTGCGGATTGGTGAATGTCACATGTCTTCGAATTTTTGGTTCTAGAACATGCCGGTTTCCTCACGATGTTTTCCTTCACCGTTTTGAGAGCAGTGGTGATGAAATAAATTACACAAAGTAATGCGCCTGGCTGGGTTTGAACCCAGTGACCTACAACTCGTAAGTCAGGGCCGTTACCACTCGGCCACCACCGCTCTATAAAAACATATCTTAGTTGAATCCATTTCCACCGTCGCTAAGCTATGTGCACCAATGAATATGATTGTTGCATATCAAACGCATCCAAAGCAACGTAGCATAACACATCTCTGGTTGAAAAGCACCCTTATTCGTAACCCAAAAATATTCTAAAAGAGGTTCAACTAAATCTTTATTTTCATTTATCAGATTAAAACTAAACTTTGATATGACCTAAATATAAAGTTTCTACGAAGATACTCTGAATGCGACCTAGATCTCAATCAAGTCCTGTTTGACAAATTCCGAGAAATCTTCGCACAAAGCAATGGCACACTGAGAGCTTACAAAGGGACATGTAGATTAGTGAGCATTGAAAATGTACCAGAGGATGGATGGCTCACTTGCAACACATGTAGCTCTTACACCTTAAAGCCTAGAGGCGAAATTCGAATGGCAAATGACTCAAAGAGGAAACGTAGGTGTGTTTAGAATATGATTGAAATCGTAGAAACACAACGCTGGAGAAATCCATAGTAATGTTACAAAGCGATCGATGGTCTTTGAAGACAGGAGAGGGACGTTTGAAATGTAGACCACACATGTTAGCTAGTATGGTACGTTGGACTTCGGTCTTGACTACTGGATGTACAAAGGGGTACAGTAATTACGGGTATGCCTTCGTATTTCACTCACCTATTAAAATAAAGGGTTTTACAGTTTTTTTTTTCACCTCTGCTCCTTCGTTGCCTTTCAAACCAGGGCCGAGCCTTCCTTTCAGAAGCAAACCCTTGGCCCCAGTAGGCTTCGACCCTGCTGAGCCCCTACGGTTTGCTGACATCTCCTTGAAGTGCGCGTGGAACAGTACGCGCTGTCGACGACTTGGGCTCCCCCCGGACAATCGGACGGCGAGCTACCCATTGCTCGCCGTCCGCAAGCCCGGGATATACAGATAGCTGTAGCATTGTTCGAAAGATATACTGAGATGAAATACAAAAGGCAACTAAAGTAAAAGTTTAAGTCAGTTTAAGTTTAACACTCCCTATCTCACCACTCAAAGCTGGACAGATCATCATCATTTCAACCGATAGACGTCCACTGCTGGTCATAGACCTCCCTCAAATGTCGCCATAATGAATGGTCCTGTGCGTCTCGCATCCATCGGAGATACGTTGTTGCAAATGTCAAATTCAAGGGTGAAATGTCAAAAACGTGAGTATGTCCCCTGATGACGTCATTAGAGTTAACGCTAACCTCATTTTTGAACGCAGGGCTGAAAGTCTGACCATTAATTTACCCAAGGAGTATCGTTTTGTCCAGCAACTGGATTGTGGAGGTCCGATAGGCGCGGTCAGTCAATGTAGAACACGGGTATTCAGCTTCATCCAGTTTGACTGGATGCCGACTCCAAGCTAGTTCCAAGGTAGGAAAAGGCCATGATAAAATGCCAAATTTTATGCGGACCTCATTTTAAAAGTCAAGGTACCAACCTTGACTTTATTTTTTTTAGTAGAATTTATTTTCTTTTAGGTTTTTTTAGGTTTCCCTACCTTTAAAGGAAAAAATGGAACTCTTATAGGATCACTTTGTTGTCTGTCTGTCTGTCAAGACCCTATATTTCGGAAAGGCTTGGAGGTATCAAGTTGAAATTAAAACCATATACTCAAGTCTATGGTCCCTTGAAGCTGTGAAAAAAATCAAACTTCGGACTTAACGGGAAAAAAGATACGACCGTTTATATCGCAAAAAACGTGTATTTCGACACTCTCAAGGGAATCAAAATTTACAGGCTACTTCCCGTTGACCTAGAATCTTGAAATTTGGCATCTAGCAACGTGACATAGCACAAGTAAAGGAAAAACTCTGAAAACTGTTTTGTGGTTATGTCACAAAAATAAACTTTTTTGCGATTCGAAAAAATCTTCGTTACTCAATTCGGGAATTGTACTGCTTTCCTAGGTAAGTTGATACGGAACCCTCAGTGCGGGAATCCGACTCGCACTTGCCCGGTTTTTTAAAGTATGTTACATTATTTAGAAATAAATAAAATACTCTTAACTTCAAATACTCTTCAAGTTAATTGATTTTGAGCAAAAAAAAAAGCAAGCAAAAAGCCGAGTCGGCTTTTGTGTAAACCCTATTTATTACTTACATTAAATTTTGTAATTGACTTAATTTTGTTTTACAAATGTACTTATAACATCTTCTATACATCACTAATATTTGACCGGTCTGTTGGTCTAGTGGTTAGTGGACTGACTGCTATGCCGAAGGTCGTGGGTTCGATTCCCACCCAGGACAAATGTTTGTGTGGTGAGCACGATTATTTGTTCTGTGTCTGGGTGTAATTTATCTATAATATGTACTATATGTATTTCCACAAAAAAGGTAGGTTTTTGTCAATGTGTTAGGCGGTATCTATAAGTATACCTAAGATGCTACTATATACAATACGTAATTTTTCTTAATTTTTTTTTTATTCTTTATGGAATCACGCTTGACCCCTATCTCACCTGATGGAAAGCGACGATGCGTTCAACGATGGAGCGCGCTTACCTAGAAGTAACCTATTCACTCTTGACTTAAAGATTCCCGGATTGTAGCCATCAGGAACCACAGATTCCGGCAAGGAATTCCACTCCATAGCTGTACGCACAATGAATGTTTTCCCAAAACGTTTTGTGCATATAGGTGGGATGTCCACCGTATACCGGTGACGCATTGCCGTACGCCTGGTGGTCCGATGATGGAACGGGCTAGGCGGAACTAGGTTATGCAATTCCGACGCACACTCTCCGAAATGCAACCGCTAGAAAACCAACAGGCTAGCAACTCGGCGTATAAAATAAAAACGTTTTAACTTAGAGTTTTGACTGAAACCACTATTTAACAATAATGTCTGTAACATATACCCGTATTTACTTTTCATCGCCATCAACTTTAAAAAACAATAAACAAAATACATATAAAAAAGGGAATTAAAACAAAACCCTATCTTTTATTTCCAAAGAACAAATGTGCAGTCATTAAGGGAACGAACGTGGGGAACCCACCAAGAATTCTCATTACGTGGTCACCCCATGGGTCCTGCGACCTTTGGGACACGGCAAAAGGGTTAAAGGATAGGTGAAATTAAACTCGTATACGAGCATTTAGAAAAACAAATAGAGGGGTACACAATAATTGCTACGAAATACAATTCTTAATGGAGCTTTTAAAATAGAACGATGAAAACAAAAGGAGAGTAGCAAAGTACCGATTATGACGCTAGTCAAAGTAACGGAATTTGTAACAGAATAGTCAGGTTGGATAATAATGATATAAATAGGTAATCACGAGAGGAAGAGGGAGACCAAAGAAAAGATGGATGGATTGTGTGAAGAGTGATATGAAAGAAAAGGAAATTAATAATAGCATGACGAGTGACAGGGCAGAGGGGAAAAAAAAACGTGTTGCGCCGACCCCAAATAAAACGGGACAAGGGCAGGAAGATGATGATGAGATATTCACTATCGTCATTTCAGTCGAAAAACGTTTACTGTTGGACATAGGCCTCCCCCAAGTGTCACCACAATGACCGGTCCTGTGCGTCTTTCATTCCTGCGACCCTCACCAGGCCACTGGTCCAACTTGTGGGAGGCCTTCCAATGCTGCGTCTTCTGGTACGCGGTTGTCACTCCAGAACCTTTCAGCTCCATTAACCTTCTGTTCTGCGAGTAATGTGCCCTGCCCACTACCATTTAAGTTAGCACGTACTGTTGGATAATGTACCTAAATCTGATGTCCAAACACAGGAGCTACGAGATTATTCGTAAGAGTCACTGCAGCCGTGGAACAGAAAGGATAACTGAAGAAACACAGGTGAGTTTAGCTAGTAAAAATCTGACACTTCTTTTTGCTACACAGAGAGCGGGACTAGTTTGCCAGTGCCAAAAACAAAATCATACCTTGTAGCATTAACGGTGCAAAAATACTCAGAATTTAAGATAGTGGAAACGACGAATATACTGTGGAAGCCTTTATGAAATGAGACGAGTGATAAATATCAGGAAAAAAGGTCAATTCTTACTGAGATAACGATTAATATCTTCTCTAAGGAAGAAGACGTAATACGAATAAGTGTCGCCGCACATGGGCCTCATGCCGCAGCCACGAGAAGCTAGAAACGGCCACAAACCACTTGTGGCTAGTGGCTGCTATTATATTAGTATAATAGACTCTGTCGAAGAAGGTTTAAATGCGCGAGTGCGGGCTACAAAAAGCGAGCAGCAGCGTTTTGTAGCGTGTGGCGGAGCCCGACGTCAACCGTGTGCGTTGAGTTCATATAAATTGTATGAAACCTACAGAAAATATGCCGGTGGCGGCGTTTTGTGTTTGTGGCCAGTGGCTCATGTGCGGCGAGCTTAAGCATAATCAGCCTTATTAAGTTCCCACTAATGGAACTCAAGCCTCCTGTCTAGGAGAGGGCAGATCAGATCCTTTACAGGGAAGTGAATGTCAAATGTAATAAAATTGTTACTTTTAAGTACATACCTATTTCTGTCATCATTTTTGAAGTAGTGATGATGAAATATATTATCAAATAAGAGAAGGACCATCAAAATTGGTAAAAGTTGGTGACATTAACGCTGAATAAGATACAATAAGAAAACTGGGCAAATGCGAGTCGTACTCGCGTACTGAAGGTTCCGTGCAAATATAATTCCTAAATGGAGTCTCGAGGATTTTTCCGAATTGCAAAAAAAGTGTTTTTATTTTTATGACGTAGGTGACAACAAACTTACTGTTTTCAGATTTATTCCTATACATGTGCTATAAGATCTTACTTTATGCCAATTTTCAGGATTCTGGGTCAACAGGAAGTACCCATATGAGTTTTGATTCCTTTTAGAGTATCCAAATATACGTTTTTTGCGACATAAACGGCCGTATCTTTTTTATTCGTTAACTTAGAAGTTTGACTTTTTCACAGCTTCAAGGGATTGCAGACCAGAGTATATGGTTTTAATTACAACTCGATACTTTTACACGTTCCCTAGATAAAGGGTCTTGACAGACAGTCAGACTAACAGACAGATGGACAAAAAAGTGATCCTATAAGGGTTCCGTTTTTCCCTTTTGAGGTACGGAAACCTAAAAACATTACAAATTGAGAACCTCCTCCTCCTTTTGAATTCGGTTAGTGAAGAACAAACTAAGAACAAATTAATCAATTTGTTAGTAACATGAACATTACAAAGCTGTTAGACCCTCTTTGAAAGTGGAATATACTAAATATAACAATATTAACGGACAAGATCGAGCTGCGAACGTTGTTCCAAACTTTGTGCACAAGAGAACATTGTCGGCGAGATATCAAACGTAACGCTCGATACTGTCTTAATAAGTTTGGGAATGGATGTCTGTTACACTGTATAGAGGAGTTATATAGTAGAATAAAGCACTTTGGAGGTATGCGGAACAGAGTGAAAAGGGAGGATCCTCCGACTAGACGGGTGTTATGTCTGGTGGGCAACTGCCCAGCAGATGATTTCGGGCTGTTCTATATGTTCTTATCGTGCGGATAAGTTTAATTGCGCGATGCAGAATTAGTTCTTATGTAACGCAATAGATGTCGCTACATCACTCCCCTCCGGAGATCGGAGATCGATGGTTATTGATGCTTCTTGATGCGTGCCAGGCCAGTGGTTCCAGTAGGTCGAAACCGAATGCCGCATAGTTCTCAGTGAGTCGGAACTATCTGCGGCGATGCCCCAGTGAGTCGGGGTGGTGCTGTCCCAGTGAGTCGGGATGAAGCTGTTGGCTTCAGTGAGTCGGAGCGGTGTTGAGCGACGTAGAGGCTTGACTGCTGGCGTCGACCTGGAGAAGTTCTTCGTGGCTCTTCATGTGACTGGCCGAAGGTGCAGTGTGCTTTACCAAGGTCGCTAATGAGGCTGAGAGTGATGACCAGGTGTGACCAGGTAGGCATGCTGGTGGTTAGGATACTCTTTATAGCCGTGGGTGCTGGCTGTATGGCTCGCTGCTCGAAAGCTTGAGAGAAGTGATGATGACGTTACGAAGTAGTGACTGCACGAAGGCTGCGCTTACGTTCTTTGTCGAGGGTCACCAGTTTGGAGGTATGCGGAACAGAGTGTAAAGTCCCGCAAACCTCCGTTAATCCCGGAACTCCGATTTGGATAACAGTTATTTGTTATAAGAGACAATATTTCATAAAAAATATATTAATAATATTGTAAAAATAGAAGATTCTGAAGGATGAAGGATTTTATTTTATTTATTTATTAAAACTTTATGCACTAGTAATGAACACTGTACAAAGGCGGACTTTATGCCTTAGACATTTTCTACCAGTCCACCTTAGGGTGGTGCAGAAACATAACATTACCATGTTATGTTTCGTTTTTAGTGCAGCTTGATGATAAAGAAATAGAAAAGAAATACAGTAATAAAAAAAAACTAAGATACATACGAGTACAAATCAACAATGTCATTTCAGCCGAAAAACGCCCACTGTTGAACACAGGCCTCCCCCAAATGTCGCCATAATGACCGGTCCTGAGCTTCTCGCATCCATCGGATTTCCGCGGCCCTCACTAGATCATCGGTCCACCTTGAGGGAGGCCTTCCAACGCTGCGTCTTCCGGTACGTGATCGCTATTTCAGAACCTTTCGTCCCCATCGACAACATGTTCTGCGAGCCACTGCTGTTCCCACTGCCACTTAAGTTTGGTGATTCTTCGGGCTATGTCTGTAACCTTGGTTCTCCTGCGGATATTCGTCACAAGTCAGTTATTCATCCTTTCACTGTTTCTCGACAGTTTTCGCTTCCATCAGAATTCAAAGATTTCTAACTTGCTTAATTTTAAACGGATTTGAAAAATAAAATTTTTTATGGTGGGAAAATCATCTGCTGACAAATCTCGCTCTTGGGCGGAGCAGGAGATAGTGTCAGACTTTTACTGACTAAAACCCAATCCTGTGCCTTCTTTGCCTTCGTCCCAGGGTCCCGGGTTTCACTTTCACACTACTTCAGATTTTTGATAAAGTTACCTTTTCGATACAAATAGGTAATGAAAAACAAATTGAGTCAAAGACCCTATACGGTGTAACAAAACTCTCGTATGATTCTAACTTGTCCCTTTTCATTATGCTAGTTCGGTTTACAGGGCAATATGAATAAAACATAGCAAGGGTTAAGGGCAATTATTAACGAGTTGTTTACAAGGAGGGTCCAGCAAGGGTCCGTCAATTGCTTCTCTCTATGTCAGAGGCTATTTATAGCTTAGAAAAGCTTATAGAAAATTATTGTTGTGTTGTAAAATTGGTAGTGATTGAAGATGGGTCTACGCCAGACAAATCGAACACGAGCATATTTGTGTCGTGACGCTCGTGCTCGGGTTTTCCAGAGTCGGTCCACAATTTACAAATTTGAGCTCGGCTCGTGCTTTTGGTTCCTTTAGCGGACACGGACATCCATACACCTTGCTGAGTTTGTCATGCTTATTCAAATGTCTCAGTGATTGTGGCGCGTGTGTAGGATCCATTGACCTCTATAGATACCACTGCCCCCCTAGCCAAGTTACGATCGTTTCGTTTGCGTCGAACACCTTGAGTAGGCCACGCCTCCGATCCCTTTGTTCTGACCACGTGACTGAGCGTTGAAATGACGACGACAGAACAAAGGAATCGAGGCGTGCGACGCAAACGAAACGATCGTAACTTGGCTAAGGGTACTGGACAGGCTGTTCTATACGTTTGACAGCTAATATGTTATGCCTATTTGAAGTACCACACGTGAGCTTCCAGAGAACTAATTTTAGCGTCAAATGCAAGAAGTTGCAGAGAACTCTGAAGTATTTTTGCATTTTTAAATAATTTCTTTCGAATTTCTGCTTTAAGAATTGTATAAAACCTATAAAAAATTAGTTCTAGCGTATATTGTAAGTGACGCTACAAAAAAACTGTGAAATATCTTTCCACAGGTATGTAATTTAAATCATTTTTTTTTATCCAAAATTGGCATTTTACGTAGAATGTAATAATGCCATATTTAGTTTTATCATGTCTTACTTTCAATTATATTTTACTATAAATATTAATAAGTGAAATACGTCTGCACAAAGATTATTTTTATTTACAATTTCCAACAAGTGGTTGCATCATATCGATAGCTTCATTCATCATCATTATCATCATCATTTCAGCCGATAGATGTCCACTGCTGGACATACGCCTCACCCAAATGTCGCCACAAAGAACGGTCCTGTGCGTCTCGCATCCATCGGATTCCCGCAACCTTCACCAGGTCATCGGTCCACCTTGTAACCTTCCAACGCTACGTCTTTCGGTATGCGGTCGCCACTCTAGAACCTTTCGGCCCCAACGGCCATCCGTTCTGCGACCAATGTGCCCTGCCCATTGCCACTTAAGTTTGGCGATTCTTTGTGCTATGTCGGCAACCTTGGTTCTCCTGCGTATATCTTCATTTTTAATTCGATCACGCAAGGAAACTCCGAGCATAGCCCTTTCCATAGCTTCATTATCAATAGTATAATATAATAACACGGTTTTCTGTGATATATTATTTACTTATTTTAGCTTGTATAGTCAGTTTATTTTCTTGCACTCAATATTAATGCATATAAATTGTCCAACTTTCATTGTACAAGGAAATAACATAACTACGAGTCTTCTTAACGTATTTTTTTTCAGATTTCCAAAAAACTTCGAGGAAAGGAAAGTTTGGCTTTAGTATAAGTGTGTGTTGAGGTGCTTGTGTCAGGGTTCAAGTATGGGAGCTCTTCAATGATTGATTGTATTTGTCGTACATTAAGTATTCGTTTATTATTACTAATAATCTGTGATTTACAATCTTGTAGGCGTATATTTAACTATTAAGAAAAAAAACCAAGTTGCTAAACGCGCGCAGCCATGACCGGCAAAAAATTAATGTGTGTGAAGTTAGCCGTCGTCGTAAGCGCCGTTGGTGCATGTCGTTCGCGCCACCTTCACGTCGTTGTCGTCTCCGCCGATTGCCGCCAGGTGGCGCGGGCGACAACATAGCCCCGGCCTTGGAAGCCGCAGGTTCCAACAGGGTCAGCAGGATGGCTCTTCAGGTACTGACCGCAGCGCTGGCAGCGGGCATATTTTTGAGAAAGCCCTGCGGGTGACTCCCGAAGCTGTGAGCAGATCAGCCACTCTCGAAATTCCGTCAGCACCAGGGTAAATTCGTACTATTCTTCCTAGTTTCCACCTGAATGGGGGCAGATTATCGTCTTTTATTAGGGCGAGTTGGTTAAGAGTAGCAGAATCTTGGTGAGTCTTCCATCTAGTCCGCGTCTGCAGCTCAGACACATATTCGGTAGCCCATCGCTTCCAGAAGCTTTGTCTCATCTGCTCGATGACGTCATAGCGCTGCAGGTGATGACTCGGTGTAGCAGTCAGGTCTTGGCAGGCTGGAGCGGTCAGTGGCCGGCCAATAAGGAAATGAGAGGGGGTAAGTGGTTGTAGGTCACTAGGATCTGTGGACAGAGCTGTTAAAGGACGGGAATTCAGAATGGCTTCAATTTGAGCTAATACGGTACTGAATTCCTCATAAGTGAGATTTGTACCCCCCACTACTCGTCGCAGGTGGTGCTTACATGATTTCACCCCGGCTTCCCACAAACCGCCAAAATGAGGTGCATACGGAGGAATGAAGCTGAATTTGATACTATTATTCGAAGCAAATTCATTAATATCTTTACTATTATTTTGAATGAAAGAAACAAATTCCTTTTCAGCCCCTACAAAATTCTTTCCGTTGTCTGACATAATCTCAGCTGGCTTACCCCTACGTGATATGAAGCGTTTTAGTGCGAGAATGTAATCTTTAGTTGAAAGACTGGTTACTAACTCAAGGTGAATAGCACGCGTACATAAACAAACAAATAAACATATATAGCATTTAGTAAGCCTAGCTCTCCTGCCCCGACGGTCCAGAATCATCACTGGCCCGGCATAGTCAACGCCACAGCGCATGAACGGGAAGCCAGGTTCCAGGCGTTCAGCCGGCAAGTTACCCATGAGAGGTTGTATTGTCTTCCCTTTCATGCGTGCGCACGTGACGCAGCCGTGAACAGTTTTCTTCGCGAGGTTTCGCCCTCCTAGCGGCCACCAAGCCTCGCGCACGGTAGCTAGCAGGAGCTGAGGTCCGCCATGCAACAATTGTTTATGTTCGTGTAAGAACAACAACTCTGTAAATCTATGCTTACTGCATAATAAAACGGGATGTTTTTTATTATTATCAAAATATGGCGAGTTACTCAATCTTCCGCCAACGCGTATTACTTTAAATTTGTCAAGAAAAACGTTTAAACCAATCATTCTTTTTGATTTTACTACCGATCGCTTGAGTAGATTACTATATTCATCGTGAAATGATTGTATTTGTGCGAGGCGCGCAAGCGTAACAACTGAGGCGCCTAACTCATCGACAGACAGCGCACCGGTTTTGCGAAGTTGTTTACTTGTACGTGTATTACTTATAAAACGCAGTACATAGGCCATCGCGCCCCGTAAACGGTTAAAAGATGAGAATCGATTAAAATTTATTAGATCAGTATTATCGATTGTTTTACTACACACCATACTAACATGCTGTGATTTTACTTCGGGCAATTGATTTTCATTTATTGTAAGATCAGTTAAATAATTAATTTCGTGTTGTTGTAAGAAGGTTGGCCCGTACCACCACAACTTATTAGTTTGGAGCTCGTTTAGAGGGAGACCTCTCGACACAATGTCGGCTGGGTTATCTTTACCGTTAATATGCGACCAAATAATGTCACCTGTGAGCTCATTAATTTGTGACACACGATTTTGTACAAACGTTTTTAGACAGTGAGGTGACATTCTGAGCCAACCCATGACTATGGTGGAGTCAGTCCAGAAACATATTTTAGTGAATGTCAGCCTCAACGAGTTAGTTATTTTCTTATACAACCGTGCGCCTAGTAACGCGCCACATAATTCAAGGCGCGGGATGGTACATACGGTTTTAACTGGTGCGACTTTACTTTTAGCACATAACAACCTTGTCACTACAGACGAGTCGTCACTGTAAGTACGTACGTACGCACAGGCACCGTACGCTTCTTGTGACGCGTCAGTAAAAATATGTAACTCGCGGCTATCTGTACATTCACTCATGACGTAACGAGGGACGCGAATAGTGCCTAATGAGGTTAAGCTTTGAATGAATTTATTCCATAAACATTCGATATCGCTTGGAACCGAATCATCCCAATCTATTTTACATAACCACAATTTTTGAAGCAATATTTTTGCTATAATTACGGTTGGCGATAAAAGACCCAGCGGGTCATAGATCTGTGAAATAACCGACATCATGCTTCGTTTAGTTATTTTATTAGATTTATTTTCGAAGTTAGTCGTATAGTAAAGTTCATCTTTATCAACTTGCCAACCTAAACCGAGTGTTTTATTTTGACACTGTTCTCCGATAGCCAACTCTTTGAATGCTTCTGTGTTGACGTCATGACTGAATGTCCACTTACGCAAATTAAAGCAGGCTGATTTTAAAATCTCCGAAACTTTCTCGCATAATTTTAACAAAACATGATGATCGTCTTCACCCGTAATAAGATCATCAACAAAAAAGTCTTCGTTTATAATCCTACTAATGGTTTTATCCTCCGATTCTTGTGCGAGTTGACGTAAACACCGCATACTTAGATACGGCGCCGACGCGGTTCCGTACGTTACGGTGTTGAGTCGATATATACCTAAATCATGTGATACATTTTCTCGCCATAAAATTAATTGAAGGTTGCGCTGATCGTGGTGAACCAGTACTTGCCGGTACATTTTCTCCACGTCAGCGCAGGCAACATATTTATACTGTCGAAAACGAAGTAGGATAGAAAAAATATCGTTTTGTAGAGGGGGTCCTATCATCTGTATATCGTTAAGTGACTTGTTTGAAGTGGTCGTTGCGCTTGCGTCAAACACTACACGCAATTTTGTTGTCGTGCTGTTTTCACGGAATACCCCGTGATGCGGGAGAAAGTAGTGTGGTCATGCGTATTCGTTTATTCGCGACATATGCCCTAATTCTATATATTCCTGTATAAAGTCACTATACAACCGTTTATAAGATGGCGACCGATCTAGCTTACGTTCCAATGATAGGAAACGGGATTTCGCATTGTCATAGGAATTACCGAGCGCGTCAGCTGATTCCTTCAATGGAATTTTCACGGAGAACCTACCGTTGTCGTCTCGTGTAGTAGTTTTAATAAAAGATTCTTCACACTTCCGATCTTCTTCAGTGAGAATAGGACCAGAACTTGTAATTTCTTCTAGTTCCCAGAATTTCCGTAATTGTGTATCAGTATTCGATTGCTGTACGAAATTACATTGAACATTATTAATATACGATTTATTATAAATGGGACCAGAAATTAACCACCCTACTTTCGATTGTTGTAGGTATGGACCGTTAGGTAATCGAATTCGATCCACATCCAATAAGTCCCAAAATACGTCCGCACCAATCAGCAAGTCGATCTCTGAAGGTTTGTTGAACGTAGGGTCCGCAAGACATACGTTGTCCGGGATGTGGATTGAGTCATAACTAATGTGATTTGCTGGCAAATGCGTTGTAATGCACGGCAAAACAAAACATCTTAAGGTGATTGCTACGGGTTGTTCGTGGCCATTTTCCCGCTAGATGGCGCTGAAGTCAACATTTTCAGTTTTATTTTGTTTTGAGTGTAATTGAAACAATATTAAGTCACAGAAATAGTACAGCGTAAATCGGACATTCCACTTTATCGAAGTTAGTCAAATTATAGTCTCAAAACCCATCCGATTCGCCATTTTTCGAAATACTAATATCCAACTCTGCTTATAGTATCGTTTACACACACATAGACACGAACGACTACTTTTAAAATCTAACAAAATTACCACTAGATGGCGTGCATTTAAAAGTTATAAGGCAGGTTTCTGTAGAAATTATAATTATGTCTGGGGAGTACCTGTTACGATAATATTATAAAAATAAAAGGTGGTATTTCATGGGTGATGTAAACTATTTATTTTGGGAATCAAATGAATGTCAAGAATGCAATGTAAGACGGTTTTATTATTTACCTTATACATTATAAGAACATATGTACCAACTAAAAATTATTACAAGTATTTATAGTGACATAAATGCTTGATACATGACCATTTACTAAAAAACAATATTTTTCAAAATATTTAGTCACAATGCAAATTTGAAGTATTCAAGGTACATTATTTACAACAATTACACACCAGTACAAGACAAACGCAATGAACTATAATTCATAAACAAGAGAACAAATTTAAAACACATATTAGAATAAGAGATTACAACCAAGAAGGTGGAAAAATGTTTGATAGTATCTAAGCATCCATAATCACATATGTTTAGGTTTTTAAACATAACTAACAAATGGTTATAAATATCTGCTAAAGTATTGTTTTAATTGTAAAGGAAATAAAAAAGCAACAAATTTATTTTTATTCACTCTATGATTGTAAACATTGATAATATAGATTCTAAACAAACTACTATAAAAGTACAATTAAAACAAAAATCATTTGATGTGTTTTCACTCTTCCTAAAAGTTCTTGTCTGGATCCCACCGCTACACAGCTGCTGCGAAAGAAAATGACTATGCTTAGTATATTTTGTGTGTAAGTTTTGATGTGGATGTTGAAGAAAAATTTCCCAAAAGAAAAATATAATATAGACTGAAATTTATGGAAATTATAAAGTAAATGAAAAAAAAAACGTTTAGTGTACCTTTCATATCTATACATTTCGCATTTTTTTGAACACGTCTCAAAATTATTTCTGGCAGAATACAATATTTAAAAAAGTCTAATAGCTTTGGCATCATATTGCTGATAAATTCATTGTCTCGACAAACTTCTATAACAGTCAAAGGTTCATTGACTGAAATAAAACATATGAAGTAGCATTTATCCATGTTACTGACACGCATTTGTCCTTGAACCTGAAATAGATTTAATATTATAGTAAGAATAAATAACATGCTAAAATAAATTATAAAGTGGACATGCAATAGAATTATTAATTTACTTGATAGTAATAATCATGCTTTTTATTCATATGTAGAACATTATTATCCAATATTAGAGCAAAGTTTTTCTTTTCTAGTGCAGCTGCTTCTAGGGTTTGGTTTTTCCTTGCCAATGATGGAAAACACTTGATTTCAATTACAGCTCTCTCATTTTCAATTACACCTATAACAAATTTATACAAGATTATAAAATAGTAAAATGGAGCTCTTTATAAGATTTGAAACGGGTAAAGTAATCGCATATCGTGCTCGTAATCCTTGATCCGTCGTGATAATAACTAGTGTTATAATTTTCGATATTTATCAAATATACACAGCAGTGGTGGCCGAGTGGTAACAGCCCCGACTTACGGGTTGTAGGTTGCGGGTTCAAACCCAGCTAGGCGCATTACTTTGTGTAATTTATATCATCACCACTGCTTTCAAAATGGTGAAGGAAAACATCGTGAGGAAACCGGCATGTTCTAGAACCAAAAATTCGAAGACATGTGACATTCACCAATCCGCACTGGGCCCGCGTGGTGGATTACGGCCCATTCCCTCGCCTAGAGAGGAGGCCTGAGTCCCAGCAGTGGGAACATTATAAGGCCGACTATGCTATGCTATCAAATATATAGGTAAGATCCAACTTATACACATATGACGAATATTGATAAAGAAAACTTACCATCTGGACTGCCAGCTAAACATCCAAATTCTTCATCAATAAAAAGACCTGAAGGCCTTACAGTTTTATTATACTGTTGCATAAACATACTTTTCGCCACATTTTCATTTTGCTGGCCATATAACATATCTTTTGTACAAATATTCTTTTTATATAGAATATCCTTGACATGATTGTGACATGGTGTTGTAATACGGCGTTTGCAAACCTGTAAAAGTAAGATAAAATAAATATGTGTTGTGAATATTTTTTATATATGCATTGTCTGCATAGGTGTTCTATAAAATACAGAAACTGATTACATTACCATTCCAAATTGACTAGCAGTCAGACGGTCACGCCTATGAGTAATGTATAAATCATTTTCATGCTGCCCTATTGTAGACATTTCAATGAAAGCTATGTCTTCTGGTGACTTTTGGAACTCTGCTAACCGTTCTTCACACAATATTTTCAATTGTACTTCATCAATATCAATTGGATCACTAGCTTCAGGTCCATAGTTCTGGTCTGGTTTGTTTTTTTCTCTTGGAACAAACAATCGTTTGCGTGTTGACGATTGTTGTCGTATTCTGCTCTGCTCCTTTCGCTTTATGTATTTTTTAAAATGTGTTCCTGGGCTCTGTGTGGTCTGCTTTTTCCATGCAGTCTCATGCCATTTGTGTCCAGTAGCAAGTGATAGCCCTGAAAATAAAATATAATTTTACTAGGAAATATTAAAAAAGATAGCTAGAAATTGTATGTTACGTACAATATAAATATAAAGAAACAGTACTGATAAACATAACGTTTCTTTTCAACTTCTGTTCTAATAGGAAATTAAATGTTTATACTATTTACCTGCCACATGAACACGTCGCTGGTACGATCCCCCTTTACCTAGACTAATTCGTTTTCCGCAGCTGAATTTATTTATTACACTCATAAAGTTTTCTGCCACATTTGTTGTTTCATTTGACAAACGGCCTGCCTTCAATGCAATTTTTTCATTGGCAGCATAAATCAGAGCCCACACTTCTGGGGCATCCTTTTTTAGAATTTCTACGAGATTTTCTTCCTTCTTTTCACTTTCATTGACATTACAGTAATAGTCCTTGCAGTTTCCATGTACTCCAAATACGTGAAGTGGGCCATTTCTCAAATCTGCAGCGTTAACAGTATTATCACTACTATACATAATGATTTTCCGTGCCACTAAGGTTAGCTTCATTACCTTGGGTTTCAAAATATTTCTCCCACGAAGTGGGAGCTTAGTGTTGGCTAAAATCTGAAAGTGTACAAATATAAATATAGAATATGATTCAATGGTTATGCATTTACTAACATATAAATTTGCATACACAAGACACCCAGATCCGGAACAACTATCTGTAGGCCATACGAATATTAGTTCCTTGCGGGGATCGAACCCGCGTCACCCAGCGCAGCAGTCAATCGCTCAGCCAGTGCGCCAACCGGATTAAAGGTATATTATTTATTCTGCATTTCTGTTATGATGTATGTAAAATTTCATGGAAATCAGTTCAGTAGTTAAGACGTGAAAGCCAAACAAAGAAACTTTTGCATTTACGAGTATAATATTAGTAAGGATTTACCTTGTAGAGTGCACTGGTATAGTTTTTGATTACATGATTCTTGCATTCAATTTTTTTTATTATGTTTCCATATGACACTTTTTCTTTCAAGTTTGCAAACACAGAGGAATCTCCGTCACCAATAAAGCTCAAATAGCGAAGTTGATGTGTTTCTTCACTCTTTTGAAAGCCTTCCACAATAATTTGTGATTCCATTCCTGTAGACGGTCCAGTAAAATTTTTGCAACAATTATGTGGTTTCATATCAATATTTCTCCTTTCATAATATTGACATGTATAACAATATTTATTTCGAACACCAAGAAATAGACATTTCTTAGTTTCTTTCCCAATAATGCAGGCCTGGAAGTGAAATACAACTCTTGAAAATATTGCACATTATAATTGTTTGCATTCAATTCAGTTCAATTATAGAAAATAACAAAATTTAACAACATTGCATAATTGTTTGTTGTGTTACATTGTTTTGACAATAAATAAATTTGTGTTTAGTAATAATTTATCTTACCATACCAGATGATGAATCAAAGTTATGCCCGTATGATCTCTTCAACCATCCTCCATCCACATACACAGTAATAAATGGAACACCGTCTGAAGACACATGACCTTTTTCAATGGCAATTGATCTTTCTTGTTCACCAGCAGTCTTAATTTCCTCTGTCAAATGTTCTAACCAAACATTGCCTAATTTTTTTTCAATACGTCGAAATTTATTAGGTGACATTGTTGGAATATCCATCAGACTTGTTATATGAGCTGCTTGAGTGTAGTAGCTACCAGAAGTTACAGTTGCCCATACAAATGCAGTATTTATTTTGTCTTTGCTCTCTGTGCAGTGTTCCCATGCTTTTTCACACATACTGCACTTGAATTTTAATGCACTTCGAAATCCATCATGCCTTTCACTAACAAATTCAATTTGTGATGATTCACAGATATTTCGGTGTCTTTCCATAAGGAAGGCCCACTCAATAACATGCCTAAGGTCCACAATGCGATACCCAGATATTCCAGATAATCCTGTATTTGGAACAGTTTCCACAGTCAACGGAAACGACTCGATTTCAGGATCTGCTTGCGGCCAATTTATGTCTACCACAGGTTCAACCACAGGTTCAGCCGTCACTGTGCTAGTACTAGGAACACTGTAGGTGGCCTCTAAGCGAATTTTTGGTTTTACACGCGCATATGTTCTCGGTTGTGTATTCTGGGTACTGAAAGAAATAAATCAATAATTATGTAATGCCATAATATGTACTTTTACGATCAGCGACCACAATAAATAATGATTATTTCGTACATACACTACAGAATTATCAGGGATGGTTTGTTCATTCGTTAATTTTTTCTTCATTTCTTCAGAACGCCAAATTTTCACGCGGCTGTAATACGATACGGCTATAAATTTTTGTGAACAGTAAAAGTATAACAGCCATTTGCCGGCCATTTTGATTCAACTTATTTTGCCGCGTATTCTACCTACTTGAAAACTGGAGATTGAGAATTGAGTAGTTATAATTTACATGTATGCTTACTTTTCGTCTCCATGTAATCGTTTGAATACGCTTTTCGCTCTTTTTGACGATTTACGGACGCCTGAATATTCATGGCGTTGGTACGCGATCTTTCTCGCAGCACCAGACATAGTTGGAACCTAGATGTAAATCTGAAACACACAAAAACAAATGATATACAAGACAATATGTTACTTTTATAAACTCGGAATTCGAATAAAATTGAATAGAATCATAAAACAACCAGATCAGATAGCTTCGAAATGCAGTCATAAGTAATGCAAATTGCAAACTAATGCAAAGTAAATATCCACAGATAATATTACAAACTGACGTTCCAAATTACGTTCGAGTAATCTCGAACGTAATTAAAATATTAAATTCGCATTTTGAAAAAAATATAGCAGTAAAATTTTACTTACCCAAATAATTGTGATATAATATTGATTGACAACTTATCGACAATTAAGAAAATAATATCTTGTGGGGATAAATCCCTGCAGAACAACCATAAATAATACATCATATTACATAATTATAAATTTTGATGTAACTGTAACGAAATGCACCGCATTCACATAAGACGTGATATGGTATTCCAAATAAACCTAATGTTTGTTTGTCCGTCTAATAATAATGGTCCGTGGATAACTATTTGTATTACTAATCTGAAAAAACAATATGACAGGAAATATATATAGCGACTTATAAATTTGGTTTACTGATAGATAACATATTATCAAGTAAATAAAATTTTGTAAACTCACATGCTGACCACCAAAAGATTGGTAGGTACTTTTATTTTAAAATAAAATTGCGTATAAGCAACTTATAAGTACTACAATATCTTGCAATTGGAATAATATACATACAAGAAATTACTTCGAATCAATGAAAAAAAAAAAATGCATACAAATCAAAACATACAAGAAATTCCGCGCGTAAAAGCTAGCTAGCTCTGCACAAGCTAGCCTAGAGCTTCAAAATGTATTTTATTTCAAGTCAATCGAATCGTACGAAGTTTGGCAACGGTTTTTCTTAGAAACATTACAGGTCAAAGGGTCAAGCAGGAACTAGCTAACTAGGAAGTACGGCAACGTCGCGTTTTATTTTTCGTAGACCAGGTACGACATATGATGATATTGTTGCTAGTAACAATAATAATAACTAACGCTAACAATTTTTGATAACAACAACGTTTTATGTTTTCGTTTATGATAGTTAGTTTTACGTTATTATAATGTTTTTTTTTTAAATGAAAACCATTATTATAAATTTAGTAATGATTTTTCAAATTTACAATATCGATTGCACGCCATCTAGCGTTAAGTATTATAATCTACCGCATTCATGGCGGCAAGCTTGGTTGTCAAATCGCACTCACACTAGTAAACAAAATGTCTAATTTTGCCCGGTTTTCTAGACTGTTTTTCTCAATATATAATGCAAATTATTTACCAAAAAGTTACACGCGGAACTATTTCATTGTAGAAAAGTGATAAAGTGATTCGTTTTGAGCAAAAAGTGTCTATGTACGGAGTATAGTTCGAACGAAAAATGTATGAACAGGCCAGCGGAACATTCACCTTAATAAAACATTAAAGTCACTCGTTTTTGACCGCATGTTTATATCGCATAGTTGATTCGATTGTGAGACCGACTGTCCCACGCCCGATATTTGTATAGTGGACTGTATTACTGAAACGTTTAATCGTTTACAAAGCTTTTCTGAAATAAAACAGTTTTGGCTACCACTATCTATCAGCGCTCGAGCTGTGTGATATTTACTATTATTGTCCATGACTTCGACTAGTGCAGTGGACAATAACACTTGTGGTAACGGTTCGCAAGACACATTATCGATATACAATTGGTTCGCACATGATACGACAGAAACCAGTTTGTCATTAGCACCCGCCGCTGACGACCCCGGGGGTGTCATAACATTATTTTTTCTGTTATGCAATAAAGTGTTATGTTTTTCCTTGCACTCTTTACATGACCCGAACATACACTCTGAAATTAGGTGACCTGTGCGTAGACAATTACGACACAGGTTCTTGGTACTATCAATGAATTTAAGCCTATCCTGAACTGTCAAATTAAGAAATTTAAAACAAATATATAACGCATGATTTTGCCCGCACATCAAACAAGGTTGTTTTGATGTTTCGGAAGTACCGATACTTTTGCCTTTATGCGTGGATACATAGCTATGTGACTGATGTAGTTGCGCCGCATTCGTGTGCCTTTTATTATCAGACGTATTATTAGGTTTATTATTATGTGTGTTTCGAGTATGGCTACTATGAACCATGTCTAACATGTCAGCACGATTACGTAAAAAACATAACAAATCGTCCAATTTGGTTTTGCTTTTGTGTACACCCAACGAAAGGGAGCCTAAGTAATTCTCCCATTCGCGCTGAGTAGAAGAATCTAACTTTGATACTATTATATAAATGACTAAAGTATCCCACGTGTCCGTTGGCTCTTCAAGAGATTTGAGCGCTCGTAGGTTACGTAACACTACATCGATTAATTTTCTTATTAATGAAGGAGATTCTTTGTTAATGGATTGTGCAGCAAACAAAGATTTTACATGGTTGTGTATTAGCAGACGATTATTGTGGAACCTATTTTCCAACAATTCCCATGCGTGGGTATAATTAGCGGCAGTGAACTCTAATGCACTGATCACTTGGAGCGCGGAACCACTGAGCGATGATTTTAGGTAGTGAAATTTCTGAATCGCGTCTAAATCACTCCGTTTATGAATCATAGATAAATAGGAATTTTTATACTCGAGCCATTGATCAAATGAACCGTCAAAAGCGGGGAGTGTAATTTGCGGCAATTTAATTGAGCTGAAATTATTATAATACGCATTTAAACCTTTAGAGCTATCACTTTCTTCTCTGCCTTTTTGCACACTGGTTAAGCATTTCGCTACTGACATTATACTAAAATATTGATCCTCAAAAGATGCCCTATACTCCATTTGTTTGTCTAGCTCACTGTCATCTAGTATTTGTTCTATTTTATCCTGAATTTTGGTAAACGCGATTAGCACATTGGAAACAGACTCCATGCGTAAGAAAAGTTCTGTCTGCTGTTGTTCTGACATCTTTACGTTTTCGTATTTAGCGACATATTTTTCAAATGAAGTTAGTCGACCCTTTAGGGTACCTCTTTGCTTTTTTAGATCTCCTATGCTAGAAATATTGCCAGCTTCACTATAATCGTCATCACTCATTTTAGCGGTTTATGAAAAGACACCGGGTTACTCACAGTTAAGCACCAACACTGCTAAAGAAGTCGGTAGGCGCCACGTGATGCGAACTTTGCGCGATGTACGTTAACTGGAATGTAAATCACAGTACGGTATTACACAATTGAAAAATGGGATGGGAAGAACAGGAATTACTGGCCTGACCGTTTCTTGCTGATCCTCGATTCGATGCGAAGATCCGGCTCGAAGGACCAATGTGTGTTGAGGTGCTTGTGTCAGGGTTCAAGTATGGGAGCTCTTCAATGATTGATTGTATTTGTCGTACATTAAGTATTCGTTTATTATTACTAATAATCTGTGATTTACAATCTTGTAGGCGTATATTTAACTATTAAGAAAAAAAACCAAGTTGCTAAACGCGCGCAGCCATGACCGGCAAAAAATTAATGTGTGTGAAGTTAGCCGTCGTCGTAAGCGCCGTTGGTGCATGTCGTTCGCGCCACCTTCACGTCGTTGTCGTCTCCGCCGATTGCCGCCAGGTGGCGCGGGCGACAACAATAAGGAAACTACCAACTGGAGTCCTAAAAACAACCATTCTCTGTGTTTGTTACATTTTGATGTTTGAATGTTTTAATAAAAATTTCAATAGAACAAAATTGAAACACAGTGTTCCAACAAAATTTGGAGGTTAATTGCTTATTAATTTACTATAGTATTAAACTTCTATAGCCCTTGCCCTCTTACCTGATCGATTCTTGTAGATAATCTAAGGGTCTACTTTTCTGGTACATACACCTTTTCGTCATCGTCTCTTCAATCAACGGCGTTCTTCTCCATAGAGAACTACGCTTTGGAACGTGCAATTTAACTTCATTTTATTTACTATAATTGGTCTATTTGAAATAAACGTTTCTGATTTCTGAATAAAAATAAAATGTGTTTTATTTAACCTTTTTGACTTTTTTACTGTATTCATTATTTCACGGCTTCGAAGATAACTGACAAATAATTATTTCGGTAGGTATGATAATCTAGGTCATTATCTAACATTGTGCCAAACATCTCATGTCATTAGGTTAAGTAGCTAAGATTGAAAAAGTAAGAAACATTCATCAAAACTTTCGCATTTTTTATCAATCTGATTAAGACAAAGGCAGTACAGTAAGTTTACATACAGTAAGTTTAAAATGTACTTCCAAACTTACTCATCATTTCAGCCGAAAGACGTCCGCTGTTGGACATAGGCCTCCCCCAAGCGACGCCACAACAACCGATCCTGTGCGTCTCGCATCCACCGCTCTCCCGCGACTCTCATCAGGTCGTCGGTTTACCTTGTGGGAGGCCTTCCAACGGTGCATTTTCCGGTGCGCGGTCGCCACTCTAGAACCTTTCGGCCCCATCGACCATCCGTTCTATGAGCAATGTGCCCTGCCCACTGCCACTTTAGTTTGGCGATTCTTCGGGCTATGTCGGCGACCTTGGTTCTCCTGCGGATATCTTCATTCTTTATGCGATCACGCTAAGAAACTCCGAGCATAGCCCTTATCATTGCCCCTTGGGTGACTCTAAGCCTTCTGATTAGGCCCATTATAAGCGGCCATGTTTCCAAACTTACGAATATAACGTAATAAAGCATACATCTCAAAATATATAATTTTTGGCATAATCTTTTTTACCAAAATTTATCGATTTTTATTTCGCTGAGATCGACATCACATTATTTTAGTACCGTAAACCCTCGCTGTGACCGACAGCACCAAAATTACGAATATCAGGCACAAAAGCACTCACAACCACCAGTCTAGTAGTATATATAGAGAGGTCAGTGGTTGGATCAGATCCTTAAAATAGTTGAGTTGAGTGGTGATAAACGTCATGTCGGTAAACGAACGTCAATTGAGACGGGTCATCTCTTAAATGCCAGTGGCATATTTTGAGTTGTTTATTTTTTAACTTATTTATTTACATTGTGGTGGCTTGGTAACCGCAATTTTGATGAAATATGGGAGCGCCGGCTAAGGCTCGCCAGTCGCTTACGTTACACCGCCCTGCTTTGACACATACATAGTACGTAGTTAGTAATAACGAACTATTGTGGAGTTCGAATTAAATACATTTATTTCATTGTAGTCAAATTTTCTTTAATCATCCAACCGTACATAGAACACGCACAACACTGGTGACCCCGACGTGATTATTATTATTACATATTGTACACGCACAACAACATCGTTCTGCAAACAGAAATTGGAACCAAGATATTTTGTAATGTATAACATGATTTTATTTTTCTTATTTTAGGGTATATACAATTATTATAATAACTTTTATAAATAAACCCTTTTCTAAATTAAATTAATGGTTTCCAGAGATCAACAAAGACTGGCTTCTTACCAACGCTCCCTCAACCAGACAAAAATATATTTGTCCAAAACACGGAGTGTTACATTTGAACCATCTGTGCTATGATTTATAAGGACTGGTTTTGTGCGAAATACGTTGTGTTAAGCCGATAAATCAGCACAGTCCTGAAGTCAAGACCTTGACTGTCGTAAATAAAGAAATCTTTTACATTTTCTTGTTAAAATATTTTTTGTTTTGACGCGTGTTTTTTTTTTATTGGGCGGGAAAATCATCTTATGACTTGGGCGGAGCGGGAGATAGTGTCAGACTTTTACTGACTAAAAACCCACTCCTGTTCCTTCGTTGCCTTCGTCCCAGGGCCCCGGGTTTCGCTTTCACACTACCCGTGGCCCCAGTAGGCTTCGACCCTGCTGGGCCCCTACGATTTGCTGACATCTCCTTGAGGCGCGCGTGGAACAGTACGCGCCGTC
The DNA here is from genome assembly GCA_949316375.1 of Mythimna vitellina. NCBI lineage: Eukaryota > Metazoa > Arthropoda > Insecta > Lepidoptera > Noctuidae > Mythimna > Mythimna vitellina. The sequence continues at coordinate 3,982,528 of OX438703.1, read as the reverse complement.
GACGACTTGGGCTCGGTCCGGACGGTTACCAGACGGTCGGACGGCGAGCCACCCCTTGCTCGCCGTCTGCAAGCCCGCACCTACGGTGGCCGGAATGACGTGAGTGTTCGAATTTAGATTGTGAAAATGACGCGTGGATCAGAATTGAATCGGTTGTGAAAAGTTGAAAGCATTAGAGGGTTCAGCATCTCAAGAGAAAAATTTGGATCATATCGGATATTTGCGTTATTTGTCTGTCATGACCTTTCTGACTGCAATGCGTGAAGTTTGAAGCTTGAAAAAAATAAGATTATTTAAAAAAAAAATTGTGACGTAATTACAAATTTACTGTTTTCATGTTTATTCCTATACTTGTGCGAAGAAACTTGAGACCTGGTTTCATGCCAAATTTCAAGATTCTAGGTCAATGGGAAGTCCCCTATGAATTTTGATTCCCTTGAGAGTGTCGAAATACACGTTTTTTTGTGACATAAACGGCAATACCTTTTTTGTCGTTAGCTTAGATGTTTGATTTTTCACAGCTTCAAGGGACCACAGACTTGACTATATACTTTTAATTTCAACTCGATACCTCTTTTTTTTCGAGTTGAAATTAAAAGTATACACGTTTCTAAGGTAAAGGGTCTTCACAGACAGACAGACAGATGGACGGACAACAAAGTGATCCTATAAGGGTTTCATTTTTTTCCTTTTCAGGTACGGAGCCCTAAAAAATACGATTAGAGCGATTCAAAAGACCATTGTCTTTACATTGACAATAGCTCAAGAGAGCTTCAAATTACTTAATTATTTGAAGCTTCTAAATACTCACAATAACAAAATAAATTCCAACTCGCAATCTATAAAATTCAATCCCCTTGTCAAAAACGTTGAAGATTTGAACAAATTGAGCAAATAACTTTATTACTACCACCATAACAAATTATATCTGTAAAAGTTTACCACATCAAATAATTTGAAAACGACACAGTTTGTAATCCCTTCAAAACGTATTAAATGGGGACCCCTAAAATAATAAATTTGGGTAATTAGGGAATTTAACTTGGGCACTCTGGTGAGTTGTATGGTAGGTGAGCAAACCAATTAACGAAAGAAAACAAAATGGTTTAAAAAATTGTTTTTATGTCAAATTTGAACTCATATGCTATGCAAATCCGACCAACTAAATGTGGAAACTAGATACTTTCTATTCGTAGTTTATTTATTTATTTAAACTTCATGTACAGTAATGGTATATAGGCGGGCTTAATGCAACAAGGTATTCTCTATCAGTCAACCTTTGTGTTAAAAAAGACTACACTGCCTGTGCCTGCCTGAGCCTGTGTGAACAATATACAAATACTAGATATTTAAAACTAGAGTGAAGTATCATTGAAATTAGGTGCTTATAATAATAAAATACGTATATATCCTGAATTATCACTACATAGTATAAAACAAAGTCGCTCTCCGCTGTTTGTCCCTATGTATGCTTAGATCTTTAAAACTACGCAACATATTTCGATGCGGTTTTTTTAATAGTTAAAGGTATTAAAGAGAAAGATTTGTATGCATGCATAATATAGTAGAGAAATACTGATAATTTTAAAGGTTTCTAATGTGATGTCGTAAATATTCAAATTTTTTGCGCTTACATTGCAAAAGCTGGCTGAACACTATGAGATAGATCAAAATAATGTACTATAGTTTTGTAAACTTTAAAAAGGTATACAAAAAATCTGCGATGGTATATATCTACCTCTTAGGGATAACCCACAATAATCATGTTTCATCCTTTACTTTTTACGAGAAATAATGGCTTATTTATAAAGCGAGTTTAAGCCATACAACATTGATCCTTATCCAATTAAGTACCTTAAATACATTGTGCATTTAATATAAACTAATATGGCGTTTTACAGCATGTAATTTAAATGAATATTTTCGAAGATTTTAGAGATTTGAAATGCAGGAACATAGTGGAAATTAGTTGCAGTGATAACGGCATTGCACGCGTGCGATGCCGGGGCGGGTCACTAGTAAACTAATAAATCATAGTTCATAGTTTTAATCGATTAATATTGTCCATTACATGATAAAGGCGAAAATTTGCGAGTGTGTGTGTATGTGTTTGTTACTTCTTCACGCTCAAACGGTTGAACGGATTTCAATAAACTACACACACACTATATTGTAATCCAGTACTTTTTTTTTGTGTGGTTGTGTTGTTTTGTTTATTGCCTACATCGAATAAATACTATTCTATTCTAATAAAACTTGGTACACTGATAGACCATATTCTAGAATCGTACATAGAATACTTTTTACCTTGGAACTATGTTTCTTTAGGACGATTTTTTACTTTCACGCGGGCAAAGCCGCTGGCTGCATCTAGTACTTACTAATTGCACGATCGATCAAGCCATCAAATCCAAATACGCAACAAATTTTAAATATTTCATCTTATGAATACGAATTTATATTTGTCTCCAACCATATTTGTTGGAACTTAAATAAACCCCAAAAACTCTCCCCTTTGCATCAAGTAAAACATTATCATTCAACGCATGTAGCAAGAATTAACTCGGCGAAATGGATTACATCGGATAACAAGTTGCAAGAGCTAAGAGAGGAGAGGGGGCCTGTTTATATTGCATGCAGGTGATAAGCCAGGGTATTTGACGTCTGTCCCTTGTATAAAGGGGTCCCCATTCTCCCCTGGGTGTCGTTGTAATAAGAGGACGTCTTCTACTTTAATTAGTAGATGAATAAAATGATAGATACGGTTCCTGTTTACAAACAAACCAGTTGAAGGTACAAAGTGAAAATCTTCCTTTTCAAGTTAGGTAAACTTTGGTTCTTGAAGTTTCATAAAGATATAAAGAAAGAAAATACATTTGTTTGGCATACGCTAAAGGCACTGATTATTTTTTTCTGGCCACAGTAAATTTGATTTGAAAAAAAAATAGGGGCAGTCATAAAAGCAGGCCTAAAAAATGTTGGTGGGACGATCGGGACTCATTCCTGACGTGTTGATCAGAGACGACCAGAGTTAAAGAGAGCTGGAAATATGGTTGAGGTTATAACAGACCATATTAAAAAATAAAAACTGCTATGTTTTTTTAAATCATAAAAAAAGTGTGTCTCATAGGTCAAGTACAGCAAACATGCTAGAAAACTCCCTAATGCTGGTTTTTTAACCGACCCTGTTATGAGTCGTTAGGATCGTAAATCAGGTTTGTGTATAATCCAATGTAATGTGCACGATAGAAAAATAATTTGAACGCTTGCAATTATAATAATCCAGTGTCTTTAAAGACAGTTAAAAAAGTACAAATAAAAAAACACAAACAAAAGTCACAAAAAACAGTCAAAACAACAGTCAAGTCAGTTTTGTGTTAGTCACAAATAAACATTTTGTTTTTTTATTTTTTATTCTTGATAGGTGCGCGCTTACCTAGAAGTAACATATTCACTATTGACTTAAAGATTCCCGGGTTGTAGCTATTAATTTAGCTAGCTAGCTAGTTAATAATTTGATTCAATTTGAAGATCGGTACCAAGCCTTCGTAAAATAAGTAAAACAATAAGCTATTCACATCACTTTTCAATAACTCACACTTATAGATACTTAAAAAAATGGCTATGAGAATCTGCTTTTTCCACTTCTAAAAAAAAAACAGTCAAGAATTCCAACTTTAACGAAAGAACTAGCTACCAAGCTGACAACTTGTCCTTACCATAAATGCCTTAGAAGAAATGACATTTAGTCAATTTCGCCACGACAGACGCAGTACTTACTAAACGTCGAAATATGTTTAGTTGTCCCCGCTGAGGGCACAAACCACCTGTACCAATCGTTCAAGAAATCTACTTATAGTAGTAGTAACTGATTGCAGATAAGCCCAGAGAAAAAAAAAACCAACAAAAAGCAGCATTTACACAAAACCATTTTCAAGTCACAGCCTAGAATCTCCTTAGAGTATCGATCGCAAAACTAATAAAATTCCTTGCTTGATCCAATATTCGGCCACGGCAGTGCCGTCCGCTGATGCTGTCATTAGGTCCCTACGTGAACAGGTAACAGGGCACGTGATGCAGAATCGAAAGTGGGACATGGTCTGCGGAGAGAGGCCGCACAAACACTGAAGATCGGAACCGTGGAGATTTTCTTTGCTGCGCCCAACTTGGGTGCGGAGTCGGTTTAGAGTTTTCCAGGTGGGCCATGGCAACTCGTGTCCAGGAGAGAGGCTCTCCGACGGCTCGACAAAATCATCAGAAGGTTTAAACTTCTCCCGCCAGAGGTCGCTTCTTTCCGAGGTGCTGTTTACCTTGAGATGGGCTCACGCTTGCAACAAAACCCCCAAGCCTAGAATAATCAGAATGTAAGTGCTAGAAACTATTACAATAAATTAGGGTGTTGTAACAAGAAAGTTGTTAATGGGTTATAGTGTGGTCACAAACGGCGAGGCTACACAACTTTGTGTGGACGTAAGAAACTTGGCCATTTAATTTACTTATACATGCTAACTTGGATTTTGCGTAGGTATATAATAGTTTTGTTTGTAAGAACGCGTTGTTAGTTTGTTTTTTCTTTCATGTTAATTTTGGAGTTAGGGAAAAAGTTATAAACGTCATAATGGCGGGACCAACTCTTGTATCCGAATGATTCTACCACGTATATTTAGTACGTACATCATTTCATGATATTTTTGGCCCCGCCATTATAATTTTTTTTTTTGCGTTTTATAATTTTGTTTACATCTCATTTATTGATAGGTTTATTTTAATTTTAATATAGCTTTTTTGAGTGGAGAGCAGTGGTGGCCGAGTGGTAACGGCCCTGACTTACAAGTTGTAGGTCGCGAGTTCAAACACAGCCAGGCGCATTACTTTGTGTAATTTATTTCATCACCACTGCTCTCAAAACGGTGAAGGAAAACATCATCAGGAAACCGGCATGTCCTAGAACTAAAAATTCGAAGACATGTGACATCCACCAATCCGCACTGGGCCCGAGTGGTGGATTACGGCCCATTCCCTCTCCTAGAGAGGAGGCCTGAGTCCCAGCAGTGGGAACATTAAAAGGCCGACTATGCTATGCTATGCTATAGCTTTTTTTATTGTGTGAATGTGAGAACACTCTAGACTATTCGGTAAAGATATTTTTCTGCTCCGATAATTTTTTTTTATTTTTTTATTGTGCTTTTGGCTACAATATTGACTGTTCATACAGTCCTCTCAGACCGATTGTTATATGTAAGTATTGTGAAATCAATCGTTTCTTTAAAAGAGTAACTATGAATTTTCTAGCCAACTGTAACCAATTAGAACCGTGCACCAGCTTCTGACGTTTTACAAGTGCCCATGTAGGCCTATGTGAAAAAAAAAAAAAAAATTGAATTCAAATTTAAAGTTCTCTCACAAAATTGCGTATCTGGTGTAACGTGATCTCATAAAAAATAGTCTGAAAAAAAAAATGATAACCATAAAACTCAAATCTTACACCACATCACTCATATACTCAATTTAACGCTACCCGAATCCCATAACGCTAGGAATGCTATATGGGGTGGGAGAAGGCGGTCAGAAAAATGAACCGAGTTGTGACGTCACAATCATTTATCATCCGCCAGGGTAAATACAGGGTGACTACGGGGAATCGAACTTGTATTTTTATAGGTATGTGCTTTTATGAGGAGTTTATACGAAGAAGATGATGTTTATTTTGACTTGCCTGTTGGTCTAATGGTTACCCTGACTGCTATGCTGGAGGCCGTAGGTTCGATTTCCACCTAAGACAAATGTTTGTGTGATGAGCATGATCATTTTTTCTGTGTCTGTGTGTAATTTATTTATAATATGAACATATGTATTTAGAAACACGTAAGTAAGTTTATCAGTTGTCTAGTACTCATAGCACAAGCTCTACGTAGTTTGAAACTAGATGGCGTTGTGTGAAAGTTGTGGAACATTATTACTATATTATAATGGAAGAATAATAAAGATTTTTTAAAGACTAGCTTCAGCCAGTGGTTTCGCCTGTATCAAGTTAGGTTTCTCTATGTATTATCCTCCATTGGGTGAATTTTCGGAATTTCTTTCTTATCGCATGCCTTCGTCAGCTTACCAAAAACTAATGCAAACTATTGGCATGTTTTCCTTTTTTCTTTTCGCCAGAAATAAAACCTAGTTTATATGTTAGGGTACAAGATGAGGAATCAATAGCAAAAAGAACCAGTTCTTTAACCGTAAATGGACGAAGATATAATGAAGCATTGCTAGTATATTTTTGTCAGGCATTACCTGTTTGCCTTATATTATAATGAAATGAAAATATATAATATGTCGAGGTTTCTATTGATAAAATAGATTAAATTGGTCATTACTGTTATATTATTTTCACACTCGCCGTTTTTCATCACTAAAACTTGTAAAAAAATAAGTGATAAACAAATGGAAAAGATACGCGTTAGTGTTACGATAGTGATTGCCACTGAAACCAAAACTAAATTTAACAATGGGAAGAATAAAATATCAGACATAGAGTATTTTTATTTAAGAATAATAACGCCTGATAAAAAATTATAGCAATCTACTAAATAGTCTCTTACTTCGTTTGGTTACAGTTGGTATACATAACTCTTTTGCTATTGATTTCTCATACAGTCCTTTGGCCTAGGTTTCACTTTTGGCGAAAAGAAAAGAAATATATGCCAGCTATGTGTGACAAAAGTTTCATTCCCCTTTCAGCGTAATATAAAGCAAAAAACGCACAGATGAAAAGTATTATTTGTGCTATTCCAGAATATGGTTTAACGGTATGCCAAATTTCATCCATACCTATTCAGCCATTCGAGCGTGAAAAAAGTGACAAACATACGAACTCAGAAACTATCGCCTCTACAATATTAGTGTGATTTGATTATTAGTGTGAATTACCTATCTATTTACTGATCTCAACTCGATCTTCTTCTCGATCCTCCAAGCGCCGATTGCACATACCTGTACAACTTGAATGACCTTGAAAAACGCCTAATTGTCATTTTGTACACACGTTTGTACGAATTTTATACCTTTGTTTTTCCTATAATAATCCCGACTTTTTTTTTATTGTTGATTTTTATCTTTTTTGTGATTTACGTAAAAACGCTCAATTACATAATAATAATACCCCGGGGCGATCGAGGGGTTAAAACTTGAATTGAGATTATTCCGGACTCTAGTCCGTAAACCCCTAACAACGAATAGTTTATACACTGATAAAAGCCTTTTTCCCGCATTTACGTACAAAAGAATCCGTTCTTTATTCCCAATGTGTTAGAAAAACAAAATAAAAGCTTTTTCCTTTATCCAGGATAAGAAATCAATCGGCTTTTGTTCTACTTGAGAAAAATTCTAGGAAAATCTTCATATAATGTGTAGATCTAATAACATGCTGATTTTTACGAGAAAAAGCATGGTAATATCAAAAAAAATGTATTTTTATACATAATAATATAAGCTTTCGCTTCTTCACCTGAAATATGTGTCTTTGTTATTTAACGATAAAGAAGCAATATATTGTGTTTTTGACAGACTTCTAAAAAAGGAGGAGGTTCTCAATTCGGATGTTTGTATTTTTTTTTAATGTTTGTTCGCGCATAAATTCGTCGTTTGCCAACCGATAGTACCTTATACCACTTTGGCTATAAGGTAAGTACTATCGAACCGACCTGATGATGAGCCGGAAGGTAGGCACAGGAACTCCATAACTAACCAATGTATCCTAGCCGTATTTGGGCTTAAATAGGCACTCTGTTTATAAGTGTATCGCAACTAAAAAGTGTTAAATAAAAAACTTTTTACAAAAAAAAAACCGACTTCAAAATTAAAGTTATTTTGATCCTTTGAGTTTTTTTTTTTTTTGGTGAAGTAGGTTATTTTTATTTTCTTTTGTAAAAAGTTTTTTTTTATTGGACCTTTAGTTTTTCTGTTTATTCATTGAAAAAATAAATAAATATAAAGTACTCATATCATACCAAAAGTAATACCTTATTGACAAACTATCCACAACAAGTCTAATAAAATGAGTAAGTTTCTTTAAATAATAATAACTTTCAGTAACAAAATAATATAACTTTTATTTTTTCTTAATTTCAGCTTGACTATAGAACTTTTTAATAATAGAGTTAAGTTTTAATAGAAAAAAACCAGTCAAGTGCGAATCAAACTCGCACATCGAAGGTTCCGTATAAATTTAAATGTGGCAGTATTATAAACTTCTATTTTCTCGCAACTATGATCCCAAAACATCAGTAGTGGCTCAGTGATAATGGGCCCAAATTATGCATTATACGTCTCTATCAGGCTTTTTACTTTGTAATTTATACTTTCTAATTGGTTAAGAAAAACAACAAAAACCGGGTCCTAAAACCAACTGTTCGAAAACACGTGACATCCAACCCACATAAAAAGTAACCTATAGTATAAATAAAATAGATTTATTTATTTATTTATGACAGGTAAACCAACACGTGCAGAGAACACACACAAACACCTAGACTTTCTTGAACACAATTTTTTTTAACAATGTTGATTGCTTTTTTTTTCCTTTTCAGTAATTTTAACGTATGTCTGGCAATTTGAGTATATTGTGCGACCTACCCAGATGTCCTTTCCTTGGTATTGTTCGTCAAGTCGTAGGTAGAGCTCCTTAGTAGTTCTGGGTTGAGCTTTACGAATACTGACAAATGCTTGCACACTGACTGGACAGGTCCACTCAAATCTTTCTTAAAAGATCATGTCAGACAAATCTGCATCGTTCTCATGTGATTTGACCATTACATATGTATTAACTGTATGGACTTTAAAAGAGACTTTGACCCCTGATTTTGTTTCGGTGTTTCTTCTCAGGGTAGACAGCTAGGAAACACCGGCCTCATCTAGTCTAAAATGACGAAAAAAAAATTGACGTGTAAAAGTGTTTTTTTTAAACCTACTTATAAAATAAATATCATTTATCATTTCAACAAACTTCCAAATTTATTTAAAACACTAACAAGAAAGAGTAAACAAAAAGGTGTATCGTCTAAAATAAACATAATAAAATAAATGGTTAACTGGCCAATCTCATCACTAGCAGTAGTGATGTCTGTAGCGACAATCGATAAGTAGCTGTAAGACTCGACTTAGGATCGGTGCAAGTTAAGAGCGAATAGCGTGCTATTTTTTAAAATAAAATAAATAACTACGTCCAAATTACCCTGTTTGGAAAACTATACTTATTAAGATTATTTGTAAAGTGAGGCAATTAATTTGAATATTTATTTATTTAAACTTCATGTACAGTAGTGGTATACTTAATGAAACAAAACATTATCTACCAGTCAACTTTTAGATTAAAAAAGACAACACTGTGGTGGGTTTGCGCAATAAACAAATAACAGAAACTTCAAACAGAAAAAAATAAAATAAAGAATAAGTTATTTACAATAATAAAATACATATAAATGCTAAAATTATAAACCAATAATTAATATAAAAAATATTAAATCATTAAGAGAACTTAATAATAATTCTGACGAACACCAAACTAAGGTTGAATAATTCTTATAACAAAAGATTACAAAAGATTCAGTCTGAATAGATATAGCACAAAAAATTGAGTTTGTCTTACTTAATAACAATGAAGTGTCCGAAATATCCATAGATGCATGTCTATGGACATTTGTACACTACAGATGACACTGAAGAAGGCAGACGCGAAGGCAGACGCTCTTTCGGAAGACGCAGCGTTGGAAGGCCTCTCACAAGGTGGACCGATGACCTGGTGAGGGTCGCGGGAATCCAATGGATGCGAGACGTATAGGACCGGTCATTGTAGCGATATTTGGAGAGGCCTATGTCCAACAGTAGACGTCTTTCGACTGAAATGATGATGACGATAATGAGATGACACTGACTCTGCAGAAGTGCAGACTTCTGATAACCTGATTTGCACAACGAATTTAAATAATTTACATAAGTATACATTTACTATTGGCAAAAAAAGAAGTTCTTAAACAAATTACATGTCTGAAAATATAAAATACCTTTTCTTGAGGTTTTTTTTTTATTGGGTGGGAGAATCATCTTATGACAAATCCCGCTCTTAGGTGGAGCGAGAGATAGTGTCAGACTTTTACTGACTAAAAACCCTCTCCTGTTCCTTCTTTGACTTCGTCCCAGGGCCCCGGGTTTCACTTTCACACTACCCGTGGCCCCAGTAGGCTTCGACCCTGCTGGGCCCCTACGATTTGCTGACATCTCCCTGAGGCCCGCGTGGACCAGTACGCGCCGTCGACGACTTGGACTCGGTTCGGACGGTTACCGGACGGTCGGACGGCGTATCACTCATTGCTCGCCGTCCGCAAGCCCGCGCCTACGGTGGCCGGAAATCGGGATCGGAATCTCGGCGTCGGTTGGGGCGTGAGGACCGTTGCCTTACGATCTTGAGGTGGAAAATCATAAACAGCTCCTTCCGCACTGGGTGAAGATAGAGGGTCAAACTTTTACTAACTAAAACTTATCTGTGTTCTACCAGTTGCTCATTGCATTCAAAGGCCGCGCTAACTCTTTCCAACACTCCCGAAGATATAACTGAATTTCTTCAAGTCCTATAATTTACCATTGCACTTATAGCACAATACAAGACACACATACTGATTCGCGGAACTTAAGCCCACACTGGCTGCTTGGCGTAGGTAAGCCCCGTATAGACCCTCTATACGTTCATATCTGGAATGATATCGATACGCAATGCACTTTATCTAAATTATGATGTATGATTTTTATTTCCCAAATAGATTTAAAAAAACACTTTTATATGTCAATTTACACTAGTTGAGGAAGGTTTTTCCTAGTTGACTACTCTGAGAAGAAATACCAAGCCTAACTCAGGGGTCAAAGTCTCTTTTAAAGTCCATACAGCAAATATTTAATTGTCAAATCATATGAGAACCATGCAGATTAGTATCTGAGATAGTTTTTTGAAGAACAAAGTACATAGGTTTGAGTGGACCTGTCCAGTCAGGGCAAGCATTTGTCAGTATTCGTGTAGCTCAATTCAGCATTACTAAGGAGTTCAATAACTTGACGAATAATACCAAGGAAAGAAAATTTGGGTAGACCGCATAAAGTATTCAAAAATGCCAGGCATTATGTTAAACTTACAGAAAAAGAAAAAATAATAAAAATGACAACACTTACATAAAATAACACTTTACAAAGTAAATATTTTTGGCAAACATTTATTTAAAAAAATCTGAAATTGTAATGGAAACAATCATCAATGTGAAATTGTAAAAAATAATCATAAAAAACACAAAAGAAAAAATTACAAATTTATTGAAAAATTTTACTAATGCAGAATTAAAAAAAAATAGATGTTGCTACAGACGATTGATTTAAATGAGAGAGTAAATTATATTCTCTCTGCGATGACTGTTTTCACAATATCCAAGTACATATGTAAGACATGCGGTATCGAAATATCATTTTAGATTTTACAGTAATTATTTTTCCTGATACAAGGTCGCTCTATCTAGAGCAGGTCTTTGTTTTTTTGCAAACGGCAAGCAATGTGTTGCTTGTCGTTGGAATTCAATGATGCGTTATATTCCACGCGTGCCTCTAAAAGATATCAAAATAATTGACGGAGCCCGCTAAGGCCCCTTCCAGGCCAATTGACTGAATACGGGTGGGTTTGAATCGGTAAATGATAAATTATATTTATTTTGCTAATAAGTTTTTAAAAACACTTTTACACGTCAATTTTTTCGTCAATTTAAACCAGATGAAACCGGTGTTTCCTAGCTGACTACTCTGAGAAGAAACACCGAAGCAAACTCAGGGGTCAAAGTTTCTTTTAAAGTCCTTACAGCAAACATGTAATGATCAAATCATATGAGAATCATGCAGGTTGGAGTCTGAGATGGTCTTTTGAAGAAAGAACCACACAGTTCTGAGTGGACCTGTCCAGTCAATGCAAGCATTTGTCAGTATTCGTGTAGCTCAACTCAGAACTACTAAGGAGTCCAACGGAAAAAGTCTAACACTTCCTCTCGCTCTACCCAGAACGGGGTATTTGTTCATGACTTTCGAGGAATCACTGTGACTTTGGTTGGAACAAGATTTTGTCAATGTACATTCAGGGATCAAAAATGCAGTTGCACTCTACCAATGCTAAAGTGTCTAAAATGTATTTGTTGTAGAAGTTCAATAGTCCACAACTAGTTTACTCAATACTTTAGATTCTATGCAACCTATTAAGTCAGTCATGAACCATTGACCCTCTTCTACAAAGAAATTTTAGACATTTTAGCATTGGTGAGGTGGAACTGCACTTTTAACCCCTGACTGTATATACATATAATAAAGACTAATTCTTAAAACTCAGTTTTCAATTTAAACTTATTTTTACTTCAAAATATCGATACTTTCACATCACTAATACAACTGATTCGTATGAAGTTAAGTAGGATATCATAAAATAATAATTTTACAGCTATCTGCTATTGACTAAGGGATAAGCGTCGATATACAGCCTACCACTACGGATTTCGGTAAGTCATATTAATTTATTGCTAAAAAGCGAACCATGTGATAATGTACTAAGACCAGAGTCCCATTTAAGAAATATTTTCATTTTTTTGTGGCGTTGCTTGTATGTGCATTTTAGTATAATTAAAAAAAAAACTGGGTAAGTGCGAGTCGGACTCGCGCACTGACGCGCTACGTGCCAACTACAATTTCCGAATGGAGTCTGGAAGATTTTTCCAAATTGCAAAAAAGTATATTTTTTTGTGACGAAAGTAATAACAAATTTACTGTTTTCAGATTTATTCCTATACTTGTGCTATAAGACCTTGCTTTAAGGCAGATTTCAGGATTCTGGATCAATGGGAAGTATCCTATGAATTTTGATTCCTTTGAGAGTGTCAAAATATACGTTTTTTGCGACGTAAATGGTCGTATATTTGTTTTTTATTCGTTAACTTAGAAGTTTGATTTTTTCACAGCTTCAAGGAATCGCAGATTTGAGTATATGATTTTAATTTCAACTCGATACCTTTACGGATTCCCGAGATAAAGTGTCTTGACAGACAGACAGACGGACAACAAAGTGATCCTATAAGGGTTTCGTTTTTTCCTTTTAATGTAAGGAACCCTACAAATAATGAAAAAATGTCTTCACACTACAAATTACTTAAGTATTGTTATGTTTAATAAATAAATCTATTATTTAAATAAAACTGAATTTTCTTTGTATATAAGTAAGCTTATTTTTATTTGTATTAAAATATTCTAGTTAGTATATAGCCATCATTCTAAGATGCGCGCGCATAAGAAAACATATTTAATTTTTTTACTATCATATGACAAAACACACACAACAGCAACAGCCAACAACAACAGACCAACAACAACAACAATAACAGACTTGTGTGGAAAAGGGAAAGGGAGGCCTTTGCTCAGCAGTGGGACATAAATCACACCACGAAGGCTGAGGAGATCGTGGAGTATGTACGCGTTAAGACTGACTGGACTTTGAGAGTCGTGCAGTTGAAGCCGCGCCATAACACTACTTTCAAGTCGTTTGTGGTTCGGGTGCCAACTCACCATTTGGAGACCTTCCTCAAAGGAGAGTTTTGGCCGAAGGGTGTCGAGTATCGACGATTTGCCTGATAATAAATGATTATTATTATTATTATTATAAATGGGCTATAAATATATAAATATATATATGACAAAACAAATTTACAACTAACATTACTGTTGAAGTATAAATAGTTAGTTAAATTATTTTTCTACACAAGTGTGTTGAAAAAAGTTGTATGTTACACGTGATTATTGATGATTACCGTCCTCAGCTCTCTTGAGACACTCACCTTCATTTCGAATCTAAATAGCGCCTCAGCGGTACTCGCCAACATAACACACTTATACGCACTAATAACACTAATTTTCCATACACATATGTTACCAGTACTTTTTTTTTTTAGGTGGGAAAATCATCTAATGACAAATCCCGCTCTTGGGCGGAGCGGGAGATAGTGTCAGACTTTTATTGACTAAAAACCCACTCCTGTTCCTTCTTTGCCTTCATCCCGGGACCCCGGGTTTCGCTTTCACACTACCCGTGGCCCCAGTAGGCTTCGACCCTGCTGGGCCCCTACAGTTGCTGACATCTCCTTGATCTCCTTGAGACAAGTTACCCGTACTATGATACTGTATAATTGTTTTTTTAAGAATCAAAACCATTAAAATATACACTTTTTATAATAGATATTTAAAAAAATATTTAATTTCCATCACTACTCACAAAACAAGTCAAGCCATTCATTACTTTATAAACCGCAAGGACAATGCTCTGCAAATACATTAAAAAAAAAAAAACAGGTACCGGTAACTGGTAACAGGTACTGTTTTTCTATTTCAGTCACAAAGGCAAACTCTACAAAGGATAAAAGCAGGCACTGTGTTGTAAGAAAAAGCGTGAAAAAGCGCACAAATCTGTGTTAGCAAGTTGTTAGCAAGCCCTTTGAAAGGGCTGAGAATTTCTCTACCTTTACTGGTTTTTCATACTCTTTGAGGCTTCGATTTTGTGAGCATGCAAGTTGGTTGGATTTGTTCTCGCTTATGTATTCGGTCCTATTTATGTGTTGTAGGGATATCAAGCTTCGTTCTGACAAAATCTATTGTAATTGAAAGAAAAATGGTGGGACCATTGAAAGCTAATTAATACATAATTTAATAAATATTTTGAGGTATGCGGAGCAGAGGGTAAAGTTCCACAAACCGTTGAAAAGAGAGGATCCTCCGACCAGACGGGTGTTATGTCTGATGGGCGACTGCCCGATAGATGATTTCGAGCTGTTCTATATTTACAAATCACGCGGAAAACTTTAATTGCGCGATGCAGGATTAGTTCTTATGTGACGCCATAGATGTCGCTACGAATAAAATAAATAATATATTGAATTTACCTAACTAAATAAATCAATATAAACTCATTTTAGCCGAAAGACGTCCACGGTTAGACATAGGCCTCTCCCAAGTGCCACCACAATTAACGGTCCTATGCATCTCGCACCCATCAGATTCCCGCAACCCTTATCAGGTCATCGGTCCACCTTGTAGGAGGCCTTCCAACGCTACGTCTTCCGGTACGTGGTCGCCTTTCCAGAACCTTTCGGCCCCAACGGCCATCCGTTCTGCGAGCAATGTGCCTTGTCCATTGCCACTAATGTTTGGCGACTCTTCGTGTTACGTCGGTAACCTTGTTTCTCCTGCGGATATCCTCAAAAAGGTTTCCATCTTAAAGTCACCCAAAGGGCAATAGAAAGGGCTAAGCTTGGAGTTTCCTTGCGTGATCGAATCAGGAATGAGGACATCATTTTTCTCTATTACATTAAAACTGTTCCAAGCTGCTTTAAGCACTATAAAAAACAGCTAAGGTGGACTTAATGCTTTAGGAATTTTCTACTAGTCAACTTTACGGATTTCCGTGTAATTTTTTTATTTTTATCTTTATAAGAAGCAATAAAATGGTCAGACTTCAACTAAAGCTACAAATTATTACGCTTAACTGTTAATAATCTTTTAAATTAAAGTCGCTGAAAATAATCTTTTAAATTATACAGACCACTAGCGAGAAAATAACACAAACAGACTAATCAACTTTTATTTCCAAACCTATTAGAATAAATATACATATAAGACACTTGCTTCTGATGGAGCAGTGGTGGCCGAGTGGTAACGGCCCCGACTTACAAGTTGTAGGTCGCGGGTCCAAACCCAGCCAGGCGCATTACTTTGTGTAATTTATTTCATCACCACTGCTCTCAGAACGGTGAAGGAAAACATCGTGAGGAAACCGGCATGTCCTAGAATTAAAAATTCGAAGACATGTGACATCCACCAACCCGCATTGGGCCCGCGTGGAGGATTACAGTCCATTCCCTCTCCTAGAGAGGAGGCCCGTGTCCCAACAGTGGTAACATTATAAGGCCGACTATGCTATGCTATGCTTCTGCCAGTGGTTCCAGCAACATAAATTAAAAAAAAAATAGTTTACCACTCCAGTAGTTTTTAAGTTTATTCACAGGAAATAAACATACAAATCTTTCCTCTTTATAATATTAGTATAAATTATACTAATATTGGACTAAGATATATATTGTAAGGCATTATATTTTTAACACTTATAACAGCAACGATCTTCCAGAGTAAATAATATATTATGTATTGTTTGAATAACTGTTTTTTTTCAAATTGGAATATCATCAAATGACATGATAATAATGACTTTTCTTCGTGGCCCTAACAGAACCTCCTGGGCCCATACAGTTTGCTCGTCGTCAGCGAATCTGCGTCTATGGTAGCCGGAGGTCGCTTTGTGTTTTCCGACGCCCCACCCGGTGCATCTTTTGTCGCGGCGGCTGGGGCATGTGAATGCACGTTCTCTCACTCTTGTGGCTGCCAGCTTTGCTAGTAATCGGTGCTCTGCCCAAGCGAGGCACACTGCTACCGTATGCTCTACCGTGGATAGCGGTTAATTTACAATTGTAAACGATACGCAAAATTGTTGCTATCCAATCGCTCCAATTACCCTTCCTAAAATATCTATCTACGTTTAATAATCCTAAAAGTATCAAATTGCTTTGTTCGTAGACTATCAATTAACAGAAATTCGAATATTCCAACGATTTCCTTGAATTTAGAATTCTCTGAATTAGTAATACAAGACTCCAATTTGTTTCCAGGAATTGGTTAAGTTAGGTTAAAGTTACTATCTGTTCAAACAATAGCAGGTCGTATTTCGGCAAAGATACACAGAATAGCAAATTTTTCTGGTTTTTAAAGTTTTACTGAAACATGAACAACAACGATTTTATACACATTAAATTAAAAACAATTTTCTTTTTACAAAATTAGAAAAATTGCCGACGAAAACTGAATCCATGGTATTCGTTTGTGCGTCGATGTCTGACACAACCTGTATGGCTAATTATAATTATTATGTTACAGTATAAGACTCATAAATGTAAAAAGATAACTTGAAAAGAGAAAAACAAACTACACCCTGTAAAATTTAATTACACAGCTTGTTTATACATGTCTAGTTTAGGTTGAAATTTGGATATATTTTCAGACACATTTAGGATATAAATTTCAATTATTTATTCTTAAAATTTCAAATATTAGTTAGGAGGTAAATATACAGATAATTACAATTTTTGGTGTTACAAATTACTAAACTATTTGTATGAAATTAGGAAGAGCATCAAGTAATTTTATATTAATAACTTAAAAACAAATTATTCTGTATTATTTATACTGTATTATTTTCTTTCGATTTTATTGTAATAATATTCTAATTTTAGTAATATGTTATTTTTGTAATTAAAGTTATATGAGTGTGAAATATACATTATGTTTTCGAAAATTCCCAAAACTTCAAGACTTAATTGAACTATTAATTACCAATTATTGTTTGTTTAGACATAAGACAACATAATATTACTATTATAAGATGATTAAATAAAAAATAAAATCCCCATACATTAGCGACCTACCCTATTAAATACCTCCAATAACCGACCACAAATATCAAAACAGTTAGCCAGTCGGGCCAACTATTCTAGGCACACATTAACGAACAATTATACGACCGGTCGACTGGATCCTCTAATCTAAAATTCATGTCAGTTGTGATATGAATGCGAGCATTGTGGGGTACGCCGATTCGGGTATAACGAAGCCCCCGGTATTCAGGTTGATGTTGTCTGGTTTTAAGCTGTTCCGATTAACAATGCTAGCTAACAGTGTTAGGAATAATTACTACGAGTTTGTTCGAAATAGTTACTACGGCTCTGGTATAGGTCTACCAATCAAAGGTTTGTTTTAGTCAATAAAAGTCTAGAACTTACTCTCCGTCCACCTAGATTGGGAGTTGACAGGCCTTCGATGATCCACCACCTAAAGAAAGAATAAAGCTTTAGGAAAAGCATCACCTACCACCATCCCAGTTCTTGAACCCCAAGAACATCTCTTGTCTAGGCGAGATTTGCGGTTGTTTATATGGAAAGCGCTAAATGGGTTGCGCACCCAGGTAGGCCGCTTCAAACACTTGGCAAAATGGGGTTTTATAGACCCGTCGGATAGATTGTGCGAACAGTGATATTAAAGAAAAGGAAGTTAGTGATAGTATGACGGTTGACAGGATAGAATGGAAGAAAAAAACATGTTGCGCCGACACCAAATAAGATGGGACAAGGGCAGGAAGATGATATGATAGACCCGTCGGATACTCAATGTGAGTGCGGTGCACCTGTTCAATACATGAGCCACACATTAGAATGTCCCAAGTGTCCATACATCTGTACTTTAGAGGATTTGATGAACGCTAGCGATGCTAGCAGCATAGGTGAGCATCCAACTCGATATACATTTTCACTGTTTTTCATACACCCGCTGTTATGCGAGTATGACGTTATTACACATTTATCATTAGATATTTTGGGAACACAGTATCTTGTGGATATTATCTAGGCTTCTATTGAAATCAATTTACAAATTTGTGTAAAAATAATCCAGTAAAGACCTCTGAAAATCTGCTATTTTGCATGAACGTTGACACTGCAAAATTTATTCAATTTAAAAAGTCAAAAAGTATAACAATAGAAGCCTTGCAAATTTAATCTGGATTCTGAATGATGAAAACGTTTTTTCAAAAACTTTTAAGGGTTTAAAAAAAAAACACTTATTTCTAGGAACACGTTTTGTAAAATATTTTAGTAAATCACGGAATTACCGAACGCTAACAGAGTTTTCAGGCGTTATCTCTCTTTTTTTGCGTTGACTTTTCGTCAAAAATAAAGTTGGATTGTGTTAGATGAAATAACAAGCTTTTAAATCATGATCGATGTTGACGATAGGCGAGTGAATAGGCAAGTGTATCCAAAATGTCTAGAAAAAGATGTGTAATAACATCATAATCACGTAAGTGCGGTTGTATGAAAATGTACCTCGAAAAGGACGCTCTTAATTTATGCTTTCTAGGTATCATGTTAATCTTCTTTTTTTCCGAATTAATAGTAAACTCATTAAACTATTTGGGCCCAGTAGATGACTACGTTAACTGCAGCATTGAATGATGACAAGTTTTACTAAAAAACTTTGTTTAAAAAAAATCACGTATTTCCAAGTAAAAGTTTTGTAAAACATTGACATCTCACCCATACGTACAAAGCGTTTTGAGAACACATTCATTATGCGTACAGCTAAGGAGTGGAATTCCCTGCCGGAGTCTGTGTTTCCTGATAGCTACAACAGGGGTCTTTAAGTCAAGAGTGAACAGGTTACTTCTAGGCAAGCGTGCTCCATCGTCGGCCACATCGTCGCTTACCATCAGGTGAGATAATGGTCAAACGCGAGCCTATAAAAAAAGAGAATTGGTGACAATCATTAAATCCTCCAAAGAATATACTTACAGGTGTATGTGAACCTGAGGCACTCTAACGTATGGTTCATGTTTTGAACAGGGCCACTGCTCTCATATTGAGTATACGACGGGTCTATAAAACCTCATTTCGCTATGCTGTGTTTGCAGCGGCCTACCTGGGTGCTTACCATATAGACCACTGCAATTCTTGTCCAGGGGGAGATGTTGCGGTCGCCACCTTATGCGAAGAAGTAATGCTAGCAAAAGAGGCGGCCGCATGCGCGAGACAATGGCCCTCGCGCCCGAACCGCTAGGATTCCGATCCCGATTTCCGGCCACCGTAGGCGCGGCCTTGCGTATAGTGAGCAATGGTTAGCTCACCGTCCGACCTTCCGGTAACCGTCCGGACCTAGCCAAAGCCGTCGACGGCGCGTAGTGTTCCACGCGCGCCTCAAGGAGATGTCAGCAACCGTAGGGTGGGCCCCCCGCAGGGTCGAAGCCTACTGGGGCCATGGGTGATGCGAAAGAGATCCCTGGGGCCCTGGAAAACAATAGCAAAGAAGTAACAAGAGTGGGTTTTCAGTCAATAAATGTCTGACACACCCTCTCGCCCCGCCCAAGAGCGAGGGATGTCAGTGGATAATTTTCGCAGCGAAAAAGAAGGTAGGAGATGTTCTTTGGATTTCAAAAAGTCGGATAGATCATATTGGTTAAATGCTAGAAGATATTTATGTTTTTAGAGATATAATTATGTTTATGTCTCTTTTACCATAAATTGACGGAAACAGAGCAATAGCCAAATTTTTTTAATAAGAAGACTAATTTCCAAATTAAGTACACACTAAATATGAATTATCCTAGATCATCAAATCCGGCAACATTACCGGACGAACAAGCACGAACCGTTTAGCCGAGCCGGTCCGTGTTCACATAAACAACCTGGGTTAACTCGTAGGTGGCCACATAGAATATTCATGCGTAGCAAACACTGCTGGCTTTCCGCTTATTTGGTTTTGCCCGGTCTTGCGTGTCCAGGCCCGGTCTAGCTAACTGGACCGAAAGTAAACTCTGGAGGACTGACATTCTGTGATTTCCAATTGATAAGAATCGTTAGATAGATAAATAAAGGAGACGAATACGCTTACAGTGTAACGGCCCTGACTTACGAGTTGTAGGTCGCGGAATCAAACCCAACCAGGCGCATTACTTTGTGTAATTTATTTCATCACCACACGCGGATAAAACTGCTGGGAGAGTTAGTAACAATATAGTATCTGTCGGTTACCTCTTCAAGTCATAACGGCAATATAAATATCAAATATATATCCAATTTGTTCAATTTTTAACATGACTTTTGATTTAATGCTTGATTTTTTAAACAATTTAATATCTTGTTTTTTTTTTGTTGTCTAAATTAATTCTTTGTTTTTTTTTTTCACCAGGACTTGTCTTTGTATTTTTTTTTGCTAAGCTTGTGTGTGCACGTGTATGTGATGGATCTATATGGTCTGAAATAAAAGTTTTTATTAGTACAAATATTATTATTATAAAATATTTTGGTATACGTATACGATTTTTACCCCTGGAGTACGTTCCCTCGTGATAATTTTTAGACTTATCTCATACTTTCGTAGTCGTTTGGCGTAGCTACCGGGCAGGGCAGTGCTCCGGGGCCCTCGAGCTCGAATTTCCCCAAAACCTGATTAACAATCCTTTTTAAAATACCGAAAAATTTTCCCACTTTCGAAGTATAAATAAAATAAGTTGCAACCCTACTTTAATCATGGCAACTCGTTTTAGCTAGTAAAAAACAGACACTCCTCCCTCCCACTCAACCCAGGGCACGAGAAGTTATTTGATTTTTTATTTGATTTTTGTTAATTTTGTTTTTTTTTTTTTGAAGGTTGACTGGTAGAAAATGCCTAAGGCATTAAGTCCGCCTCTGTACCTTTATGTGCATGAAGTGTTAAATAAATAAATAAATAAATAAATTTCCCACGTAAAAAAGGGGCCCCAGATTTTATTGCCCCAGAACCGTTGGTCACCTAGCTACGCCACTGCATACTTTTCAGTTGAAGCCAATGATAAACTAGTCTTACAAATAAATAAAATGATCGACTTCAGTTCTGGATATACAAGAATTTTCGATCGGTTATACCCTTTCTAATTTCCAGTTCCTTCTGAAATACTCGTGTGAACACGCCAGGTGTTGAGTCGACATCCTCTCAAAGTACCCCTTTTCACTTTGAAGATTCGCTTCGACAAAGTATTACAAGTTTGAAAGAGTGAATGTTCCCCTTTTTATTCCCATCCGAATATTCTTTTTACTTTAAATGTCGGAATGTTCTTTTGAGTTATAAGTTTTCGAGATTTTTGAAGAGTCTGTCTTGAATGGTTTGTTTGTTTTGTTGGACTTCAGAATTGTTTCGAACTGTAATTTGGAATAAAAAAAGAAACAAAATGCACTTTTCTTTTTCAATTACATTTTATTTCACATAGGCCTTAATAATTATAATAATATATAATTTTATTTAAAAAAGACTACAATTTTACTAACAAAGTGCTCCATCACTGTGTTAGTAAAATATTTTAAAATTAGTGTTAATAGTACAAAAACAAAGATACAAAATTATAAGCTATCATCTGAGGCAAGATGGCAGAATAGGAACCTACAAAACTTCAGAAGCGAGTCCACGGTTCCAACTGGTGGTTTCCTGTGTAGAAAACCCGGTAAGAAACTAAGGGTCGCCGCATACGGGCCACCAGCCACAACCACAGAATGCCGCCACCGGCACATATCCAATAATTCTCAAACATTTTATATGGATACGCCGCCCACGGTTGACGCCGGTGGCCGCCACATGCTACAAATCGCCGCTGCTCACTTCTTGTGGCCTACACTGGCCACTAAACGCTGATACAAAACGCCGTCACACGCCACTCGCGCATTTAAACCTTCTTCGTCAGAGTCCATTGTGATACTCAGACTCAGTGGTTAAACAAGGCTGTTGCACTATGTGTCGCACGTTCGATTCCCGCACGGAACAAATATTTGTATGGTCTACAGATAGGTGTTCTGGATTTGGGTGTCTTGTATATGTGTGTTTAAACGCTTGTAAATGCAATCGGAGCGGAGTGGTGGCTGAGAGGTAACGGCCCCGACTTACAAGTTGTAGGTCGCGGGTTCAAACCCAGCCAGGCGCATTACTTTGTGTAATTTATTTCATCACCACTGCTCTCAAAACGGTGAAGGAAAATATCGTGAGGAAACCGGCATGTCCTAGAGTCAAAAATTCGAAGACATGTGACATCCACCAACCCGAATTGGGCCCGCGTGGTGGATTGCGGCCCATTCCCTCTTCTAGAGAGGAGGCCTGAGTCCCAACAGTGGGAACATTATAAGGCCGACTATGCTATGCTAAATACAATCACAACACGAGACTTATTCCTAGTATGAGGCAACGAGAGAGTACCTAATAAATAATAATATTATTAACACAAAGCCAAGTATATCCTAATATATTACCTATCCTTATAAAAATACATTGCATCAAGTTACGGTTTTTCTTTAAAAAGATAGAGTTTATTTCTACATTAGTATAAGCTACAATAATGTCCCAAAAATATGGATAATATATCTCCTATAATTATGCTTATCTACTCGTTGTAATCTACGGTCAGAAAAAATTCGAAGTCTTCGATACCGGAAAACAAATGATGGAATTGTATTGGACTTGAGCAGGACACATGGCAAGGTGCGGTGATGACACGTGCGGCATGCCATATACAAGGGTTCAGCATGAACCAAGTGTGAAAACCATATCTCAATAGGTCTAAATATGGAGTGGCATCTAAGGACTGGTAGAAAAAATTGTGGTCGCCTGTCAGCGAGATAGTCATACAACCTGTATGAAGATGACACAGAAACATGAGGATTGGCACTATAAAAGAGAGGCCTTGACCCAGAAAAAAATTGATTACAAATATACAATTTTAGCCTCCATTTTCGGCATCAGCCTGAGCTTCCTCCATTCGCTGTAGAACCTTCTGCCTCCTCTTTTCCATTGGTGTTTTGTACCACCATGTATCTGCAGCAGCTTCCTGTAACAATAATGTTTTGCAAAATCAGTTAAAAGGCAAGGCATGATGATGATTGGTCGAGTAAGACATGGACTGAGTGATATTGTTCATAGTATTGTTGGTTCAGCGGTAACGGCCCCAACCTATGAGGTCGCATTTTCAATGTAAGCCTGGTGTATTACTTTATTTAATTTATTTCATCACCACTGCTCTCAAAACGGAATTAAAAATTCGAAGACCTGTGACATCCACCGAACTGCACTGGGTCCGCATTGTGGATTACGGCCCATTCCCTCTTCCAGAGAAGAGGTCTGAATCCTAGCTGCGGGAACATTATATATATCGTTTGGTTGCAAAATTGGCAGACGAAATTCTGGTCATCGCCGAGAGAAACTAAATGAGGTAGGTACATGAGTCTGAGAATCTGCACAATGACAAAATACCTGTCCTCAGCAGTATTCAACGGAAGGCTATGGACGCGTGAATTGAAATCAAAACCATATACTCAAGTCTGCGGTCCTTTGAAGCTGTGATAGAATCAAACTTCTGAGTTAACGAAAAAAAAGATACAACTGTTTATATCGCAAAAAACGTGTATTTCGACACTCTCAAGGAAATCGAAATTCATAGGGTACTTCCCATTGACCTAGAATCCTGAAATTTAGCATGAAGTAAGGTCTCATAGTACAAGGGTAGGAAAAAATCTGAAAAGTGTGAATTTGTAGTTACGTCACAATAAAAAACTGTTTTTGGTACTCGGAAAAATCTTCATGATTCGATTCGGGAATTTAAATGTTTTTAAAGGTAAGTTTGTACAGAACCTCAGTGCGCGAATCCTACTCGTACTTACCCAGTTTTAGTGGTTTTTTTTTAGAAATATTTTCGATTATTATGATTTAAACGAACATTACGAACACGATGGAACATTACGATTTAAATGTAAATAAATATCTAGATACTTGAAAAATTTTTGTTAATTTTTTAAATTTTTGATTTGCTGTGAAAGGCTTAAAGTAAGTTCTAATATTGTTATTATAATTTTCCTTGTAGTGTTTAAACCAAAATACAACTTTTCGCATATATTCTTTAAAAAAAGTAATCTCCATACAATTACGCTCCACCCTGTCTTACATGTTTATGACTGACTTGACTACATGAATGCCATCTAATAATGCAAGGTGATACTACAACCCCAAACTTACATGTTCAGCATACACCGGTTCCCTGGCACTAAGCTGAACTGCCACTTCTGCAGCTGTTAATACACGTACACGGAGTTGTAGACGTCTCTTTGTTGTTAACACTGCATCTAATGCATCCAAGAGAGTACCTGAGAAAATATGAAACGTATCAAAAATTCGTGATCAAGACAAAATAGATAATCTTAAGAAAGAAAAGAAATAAAACACGTTTATTTAGCACACAGACACACACACAATGAAGAAACAAGAGCAAAGAAACTTGAATTTAAAAAAAAAGTGATAAAAACAACAACGTTGTATGTCTGAACTGACTTAAGTACTCATAATGCTTTTTTGAACCAAGCATTAAACTTAAATACGTAACTGTGGAAGTTAACAGCGGAAAACAAAATATAAAAGCAACAAACATTTGCTTTTTATTAGTCAATAGCAAAAGAAAAATTGTATAAGAAAAGAAAATAAATAAATTATATGTGCAATAATTTACCTAAAGTGTATGAGTCTGATATTCTAGAGAGACTAGATATATCCAGTCTTGGATTCAAAGCACCAGCCCTGTGTAGCTTGGACCTCCACATCATTGAAATGCTCCCGTAATCAGCCTTCGGTACCTGAATGATCTTCTGGTAGCATTGAAATAAAAGTTTTTGTTCAGCATCCCATGGAGCTCTTGAGGTGCCAATGAATAGAACCCGGTCCTCTGGGCAGATTCCTGATGCAGTGCAATGGTATGAAGTGTATAAGACGATTAAAAAATCTAAAAGTTTAATAAAGTTTAGAATGTAAATTGTGTTCCTACCTTTGATTATTTTGACCAAATCCTTTTTCAATCTTTTCGGATCCGTCTTATCAGTTTTAGGAATTTTCTTCACAAACGGCTTTTCAGCGTCATCCATCCATATAATAGACGGCTGCAGAAGCCGGGATACTTTCATCACCAGATGTATCAACATTATCAAACCGGACTTTCCTGGGTACTTTCCAACTATATTTGCTGGCGTCAAATCGAAAAGCATTGCTCCAACTTCTGTGCAGATTGAATGGACAAGCATCTTTTTTCCACACTTTGCTGGGCCTGTCATACAAAATAAACACGCTTGAACCTGAAGTATTTTTAATTTTCATTTAAAAGTGTAACAAAAAAAAACGCTTTTCCTGAAACATGATCACTTTCACAATATCTAGGAGAAAACAAGTCATCTGCCTACGACTTTATGTAAGCATAACACGACAAAATGTAAATATACTTAAATGCTATTTTTTTTTTTTTGAGGTCTCTGCTTTGTTTCCATAATATTAGTTGTTCATAGACTTGATGAGTACAGTAATCCCTTTTAGGAAATAGCGCCATTCTATTACACCCTGTATAGTTCATAACACAGCAAACGGTTCTTTAATAATGTTTGACGTGAATAAACACTTTTTCTTTCTTTCAATAGGTGACATAAAATGAACTCTTAATCAAATTACCCGTAAGCAAAACCGATCTCACTAATGGAGCGTTATTTCGCACCAGCTCAGAACCCAGCGGTAGAATACAATACTCCTTCACTAACTGCCTAACATCTCCCAAACACGGAGTCGCCTCTATTCCCTCTTCCCGAAATGCAGAACCCACATAACATTTTTCTCCTATATACTCATCAATTTTCACAAGAGGATATGGTCTTATAATCCCATTGGAAACTAGTTCTTCAAACAATGATTCTGTTGTTCTATCAGGAGTTAAATCTTTTTCCTTCTTCTTTTTACTTTTCTTGCCCCCACGACGAGTCTGAAAAACATTTTAGTACTTAAATAGCTTTATTATACTTGTGAGTTCTAGATAATTTATGTGGATATCCAGCAACCCACACTAAGTCCACGTAGTGGCGTATTCCTTCTCCTAGATATTAAGCTAGAGTCTTAGCAGTAAGAATATTATGCAAAGGCTGATTATGCTATTATACTAATTAACCAGCGTCAGGCAACTGTTACATAGTGGCCTGGCATTATACTGAACTGGACCTATTTGGCGCAGCCGTGAGACACACAATGTTGATATATTTTTTAAGTTTTAGTATTTAAGTTTCTTTATAATTGGTTTCTCATTATGTGTACCTGTGTGCCAAATAAGCGTATTTTTTTTCTTTCTTTCTAATTAATCTGAGGGTTCTTCATATTGATTTCTAGATTCATGATTCCTTAGCAAATCAGTCATTTGTTTACCTTTTTTTGTTGTTTCTTAGATTTCTTTCCCTTTTGTGCTCTATCCCTATCAAATGCAGCTTGCAGCAATTCCAACTCACTTCTCATCATTTCATCAACAATTTTCCTTATCTCTTGTTCTATCTTGACCATCTTCTCTCTTTCTATCATGTCTTTGTAGTACCTTTCATGAGGATTATCCGCATCTTCTTTAAATTTCCAAATGTCTTCATATCTGAGAAAATCACGAATATAGTGGTTAATTTTATAAGTCCACAAGCTTTTAACTTAGAATATGTCACATATGCACTTTTTTTTCTTTGGGAAAATTATTTTATGATGTTCCCCGCTCTTGGGCGGAGCGCGAGATAGTGTCAGACTTTTACTGGCTAAAAACCCACTCCTGTTCCTTATTTGCCTTCGTCCCAGGGCCCCGGGTTTCACTTTCATACTACCCGTGGCCGGTAATTGGGATCGGAATCCGTGGCTGGAGACTGGGCCGTGAGGACCGTTGCCTTGCGCAGACGGCCTCCTTCTTTTTTGCATTACTGCTTCGCAGAAGGAGGCGACTGTCTGCCACTCCTCCTCGCTTCGGACCATGGCCTGTACCAAGGACCAGCGCGAGAGATCACTGCCGCCGATCGCCCCCACGAGGACACGGCATTGCTCTGCCCAAGCGGGGCACACCTCTACCATGTGCTCCATTGTGTCCTCCGGGCGGTCCACACAGTAGCGACAGCCGGGCGTTGCTTCCGCACGAATCCGGTGCAGGAACTTCCCGAACTTACCGTGTTCGGTGAGAACCTTTGTCATTCGGCAATGTCACATATGCACTCAAAATTCACCGACTCGTTATAATATTACTTAGATTATTATATAAAGATACAATTATTGACACTAATTTAAATATATATTATAATCATTCGTTTTTTTTTTACATTACTATAACTGACCTGTTATTATAGAAGAAATGATGTTTTGGTAACATCAAAATATGTTTATTTATTTTATTATTACACACAAAAAAAACAAACAGAAAAAGGTAATACAAAATAGACAAAATAGACAATAGTACATGCTTATTTCCAAAGAATTTTTTTCCAGCAGACCTGCGAAAGGAGGAATTAAAAGAAATGTAGACCATAGTGTGTAGGAAGCAAGAGAAAAAGAATGTGTGAAATCTTCATCCAAGCTATCAAATAATACATATATGTAGTTAAATATAAAAATAAATACTTATAAAATATATGTTATATTATATAACGCTTTACAAATAATTACTTACTCTTCGTTAGCACCGGTCATATCTTTCAAGAAAGCAGAAGCAGTACATGTATATGTATCAAGGTCATCAGCATCTTCTTTACCATTTTTGCCGTTTTCTTCGCTTTTCCCGTTCTTTTTGTCTTTACTCTCTTTGCTTCTTTTAGATTCTTTAGAAGATACAGGTGATGTTTTGCTCATTTCACTATCCATGCCAGTTCCTGAATAAAGATTGTGATGTCGGTTAGTTCTAGATTCATTTGCATTGTTGCCAAATTCTCAAAGCTATTATTGGCTAGAAAATTGGAATTGATTTTTGAGTACCGACCCTGCTGGGCCCCTACGATTAGTTGAAATCTCCTTGAGGCGCGCGTGGAACGGTACGTGTCATCGACGACTTGGGCTCGGTCCGGACGGTTACTGGACGGTCGGACGGCGAGCCACCCATTGCTCGTCGTCCGCAAGCCCGCGCCTACTGTGGCCGGAAATCGGGATCGGAATCCCGGCGGAGGACAGGGCGTAAGGACCGTTGCCTCACGCGATCGGCCGCCTCCTTTGCTAGCATTACTGCTTCGCAGAAGGAGGCTACCGCCTGCCACTCCTCCTCGCTCCGAACCATGGCCTGAACCAAGGCCCGGGACTGATATGAGCTACTAAAACGTGGAACTGTGTCGATAAACTGTTTAAATTGTAACTTTTTCACCTGTTCGACTGTACATCGCCCTGCTGCCACCACTTTCTTCAGATGGCATTTCTGGGAATCTTCCAGTTCTGTCATAGTACTCCCTGATCCATCTCCTCAGTTCGTCTCCTATCTGTTCATTGATTTTCTTTTCATGCTGAGCTCGAAGATCGTCTTCAATTGAAATAAGGGCTGCTTGGTATTCTTTTTCTCTTTCTAATTGCAATTTTCGACGGTAATCCTTGACCTTAAAAAAAAGATATTGTATCATTTCCAGTATTTATATTATACTATCTAAGCATTTATTTTTTGCGTATCTATATTAAATGGTTCTTATACTTTACCAAATATAATAAATAAATTTCATTAGCTAAATACTATTAACTATTCATCGTCATTGTTCATACATTATCGCACTATTAACAAAGGAAAAATGTTGTTACTTCTTTATGCTCGAACAGCTTAACGAGGTCGATGAAACTTTGTAGAATGTGTTTTGAAATAGCAAATAGGATATTTTTTGTCCCGGGAGTATGTTCCCTTAGGATAACTGTCGACTATCAGGTGGGCAAAGCCGCTGGCATCAGCTAGTCCTATAATAATATAATTTATATTTGTGTAGTATTGTCTAGTATATTAAGATTTTAGTACTAACTTCCTCCGCCTTTCTTGCAGCTTCAGATTCCGAGTACGGAGGTAGTTCCATTCCTATCAACAGTTGTTCTTCGTGCTTCCTTCGCTTGGTTAATCTTCTTGCTAAAAATCCTCGCCAGACCTTCTGGATGGCGGTGGCAGCTGCTGCAGACATCTCCCCTTTTTGATCTCTGCCCTTCTCTTTGAGTAGTCGGATTTCTTTCATAAACTGCCCTCTGTATTTCCAGAAAATTATTTGAATATTAGGTAATATTTATAATGACTAGTACTAAAGGCTAGTTTTTCATGTTAGGATTTATATTTAATTACTAATCCAGTTTAAAAAAACTATCCTCGTGTCGTTCTAACATTAAAAATATCTTCAGCTATAAAAATATTAACTAATGTTTGAACATTGTACGCACGGCGTCATTAACTGGTCTCCTTTTCTAAGCTATATTAATGTGATAGTGTTAATGTGTGAGAAAGAATTGGGTACCCAGATTGATGCAGCTGACTGTACCACAAAATTATACTTGAAGTAACTTGTTACATACCATTGTAAGAAGTTTTGATTGACGATAATTAATAATGATTGTTGGTTTGTGATAAAAACATATTTCTATTCAAGTTTTTGTTTGTACTTACCTCAGTCTACCTTGCCTAGCCCTCTCATGGCTTTGTATAATAATCACGGCCTGTTGCTCCGTTAATACCAAGGGTTGGGGCTTCGGAGGTTCATATCCTAACTTCCTCAAAGTTTCTAGGACAAACTGTCGTCTGCTCTCAATCTCGTCTGCCCTTTCTCTTATAAAAAACTGAGGAATACAGGGTTCTACTTGATTTGGAGTCACTTGAAGTTTGACTAATGCCTGAAAACAAAAGAACTCAATCAAACTTCCTACGCACGGTTATGATCAGTACAATATATTTACTTTACATCTAATTTTGGGATCAGTTTCGTATTTTATTTTATTACTGTAATAATATTGTGAGGTTGACGTGAGAATCCAACTGTTTACAGTAAAATATGGTACACGTCGCTAAATTTTTGTGAAGTTTTTTTTAAAATTTGATTTTTGTTCACTAAATGTGAATTTAATCAATCATTACAGTTGGTAAAGTTATAATACTGCATAGAGGTGTTATTGGAATACTTATAATTTTGTCACAAGGTATTTTTAGTGACAGACTTATATACCATATATTTTATTAATCTGATAATTATTAAAATTTAAATTTAAATAACTGTATACCACACATTTTATTTTTTATTTATTGCTATACATATATTATCATAAATGGATGTAACTTATCCGAATTAAAGATTATTTTATTTTTATTTTATTTATTTTATAACAAAAAAGGATTTTTTTTAATTTTGAATTTACTTTTAGTTAGATATGTTAGAAAAAAAAAGACTATTATATCATTTTTTAATCCAAATATTACATAAAAAATATACAGTTTGTTGTTTTTCTGATACTAGACTAGTATTTATAACAGAAAAATGTTATTGTTGAGTTCTTACCTCATCATCATCAAAAGTATGATCAGTCAAGCGCATCTCCACCAAATCATGTTTGATCTCAATCAATCTTCCCAGGCAGGACTCCAGTAGTCTCCTGACGATCATGCGCTTCTGTGGCTGCAGCAGCTGGTCGTACACTGCATCCAGCCTACCCAGCAGTATTGTGTATCTTACGCGAAGTTCTAATAGGAGTGGTAAGAGAGTGTTTCTGTCTGCTGCACCCGCTTCAAAAAGTGCTTCATCGGCTTGAGTCGCTTCTCCTATTAGTTCTGAAGTCTCAACTATTAACTCGTTGTAAGTTTTGTTAGACATTTTTATATTTTACGTTCCTTTATTAGCTATTTGCTGATTCAGTATTAATTGGTCAGTGAATTAATTTATTAGTATTTTCAGAACATTTTTTTATTTTAGTCAATCAATTTTATATTTCGAATTTCAAGATCAAGCGTGATGAAGAACTATCGTGGCATCCACGCGAGAACTACTCTGCTTTTTATAGAATTTTATGTCATGCAAGTCATTTTTATGTTTATTTAATTGTAATAATATAATTTATTTAACTGTTTTACTGCAAGAGATAGTCACACATTTACCCTTTGTCTATTAACAATTGTTCAACAATTTGCTTATCAGTTAATATCGAAACATGCAGGATCACAATTCTTAATTTTTATTAGTTTAATTTCGCTTTGATATCCTTCAACTTCACATTATTGTGGCACTTTTTTTGTAATTCACAAGCAAAGCACAGCTCCTACACATTTTCACGAGTGTCAAACCACAAAAATCACCGAAAACCTTAAAATCAGCTTAAAATTCATCGCACAGCATTGTATCGTATGTTTAAGCTTTATCGACTCAACGTGCGTCGCTAGGCACCCTATCAGCTCCGTCACAGTTGAATTAACGTGTTTTTAGCAAAGTTATCGTGTTTAACTATTGATGCGTGAGTCAATGTACCAATATATTATGTTTTATGCCTTTTTTGAAGGGTCTTCTTATAGTGGTGTTGGTGAATTTACAATGAACACATTGTGTTCGAAATGTATTGAAAGTTTAATGTAATTTTTGTTTTGATTTTTTTTTTAGTCTTTTAATATTAAAATACAGATGTCTAGTCTACGTTTCTTTAGAGATTTCATTGTGCTTTTGTATTTCTAAAACATATTTATTTACTAAATAAGATGGCAACAAGAAATATCGACTCCACAGTCTAAAAGTTATTTTATTGGACTAATGAACAAGCTTACTTTTTAAACTTCATGTACAGTAATGGCCAGACTTAAAGCAACAAGGCATTCTCTATAATTCAACTTTTGAGTTAAAGAAGACAACACTGGACCTACCATAGTGTTGTTTTTTAAATAGTGTTTCCCATACATCACTAAAAGACACGGTTAATTTTCCAATTGAAGATTACATCCGTAGAATAATATTAGCTGAGACATCGGTCTTTTCTTGTCTATACACCTCAGATAGACGCAAATCATTGTAAAGCCATGTTATAATATCGATGTTTATCGGATCTTTGCTAGGGTAGCAAGAATTCAGCACACGTCGTGCGGAAATGTATTGTGTGAAGGGAGTCTTCTGTGCTTTTTTGCAGAATTGTAAAGTGTTGACTGCACGATCGTCGATCGCCTCCACGAGGACATGGCGGTGCTCCGCTCAAGCGGGGCACACTTCCACCGTATGCTACACCGCGTCCTGAGGGCGGTTTGGATAATGGTGACATCCAGGCGTTTCTTCCGCCTGAATCTTGTGTAGAAACCTCCCTAACTTACATGTCCAGTGAGGACCTGGGACACCTCTCCAGCCACTCCTCAAAAAGGGGACTTGCCGCCATGATTATGTCATGCCCAGTAAGGTTAGTTCAACTTGAAGTTGTGGTAAAGGTTGTGTTCTCGCATCTAGATCTAATTGTTTTAGATCGGAGTACAGCTATACTAAATTCAGCTATAAACACAACTATACAACACCACCTTTCCTTCACTAACTATACAAAATCACCTAATTACACAACATGTTCGCAACATTCCTGCCTCACATAAACACATTGTAGGGTAGTTAGGCTCGTCTCAAGTGGCAGTTATCACGTCGCGCCTGAGCGTGTACCACAGAGTATAGAATAGTTTTAGTACAGAAGGTCAACCATATACAATGAGCAAAAACAGGTGCACACATAGGCACATACATCTGACGGTCTCATTACTCGTTTAGTAAAAAAGAAATTTATTTTGTTTCCAACAATGGAAAAATCACACACCCTCATGATGAATAGATGGCCTAAAAAGTGTCGGTTTCTAAGTTATGATAGCGGTACTACGGGAAATTTATTTGATGATTTTCTGTGAAAAAGTGGCAAACACAGAGAATCATGTCCTCGTTTTGGCTTGCAAGCAACATGGATGCTTAAATTTTCCTCTATAACTCCAGCATAACTCCTTCAGACGACTACAAGTTAAGCCGAGTTGTATGTCGCTTTAGTGTCGCTTGAGCCATCAATCCGTTAATGCTTACCCTTGCTGTACGTAAAGCATTTTATTATTCATAGAATAATTGCCCATCTGACATCTATGACTCAGTTACTGGGACTATGAAAGTGACATTCACAGTCAATTAATAAACTAAGCCTATAAGTCGAAAGTCAAAGTCAAAGCATTTTATTTAAAATAAACCATTCACAGGCCCTTTTAAAATGTCAAAAAGTCAGTCAGTCATAAAAAAATGATGCCAATAGCACATTCCAAAGCGTAGATCTCTATGGAGAAGAATGTGCAAGAAACTCTATAGACACTCTTTTCAATCATGTTTTGTTATTACAAATCTCTGTTACTTTTTTCTTGTCGCTATCATGTGAGAACAATATAAATAAAGTGAAAAATTAAAAACTTAATATAGATATTAAAATAGCAACTAGGAGCTAAGAGATGATATATGCTGCTACAACAGACAACTACTGAACATAGACATCTTCCTAGTCGCGCTTCAACACATGGTTCTCGATATTTTGCACCCAGTCTATCTTGACTTGAGATCGTTGATCTATCCAGCCACGTGGTGGGGAAATGTCCAAAGAAGTATCCGTAGAGCCTTCTGTAACTATATAGTTTGTGTCTCGCCTAAGCGTGTACTGTTCCAACAATTTCCTGCGGGTGAAATCTGCCACTTAAGTAAATAAGACTTGCATGTGTTAGCTAATCGTAAGTTGAGTGGAGTGATGGATGGTTGTCTTTTAGATATTATATGGATGTAAGATAAGTAATAACATAATATTTGAACATAATTGATGAAATAAGGGCATACTAGGGTGAAGTTTACACACCTGCGTACCCTTTCAGAGCATACTGGTGTAATGTTATGTTATGATATGGTATCAATAATAAACAGACATGCAATTGCAGCAATCCCAGAAGATTTGCTAATAATTATTGAAGAGTTACTTGCTCAATCTTCAAAGTTCTCCGTCAGATCTTCACCTAACTTAAATGAAACCATTTGAGGAAAATAAATTGTTTTAAAAAATAATCATAAAATTCGATTTACATTTGGCGAAAAAAAATTCTGGACAAGAAAAAAGAAAGCTTTGAAAATATCCTCCTTTTTGAAGTCGGTTAAAAATAGAAAGAAATACCTAGACTAGTTTAACCCGTTGTATGCTGGAACGCAGATGTACACGGGACACAATGACTTTTTAATTGTTTCTCTAATTACGGCATGCGAAAGGTTAAGATTGCAATAAAATAGAATTGGAGACTGAAGAATGAAGATCAACTACGGAAAACCACAGAACTGTTCTTATGTTGTTTTTTTTTTTAAGGTGGGAAATCATTCAATGATTTCTCTCGTTCTAGAGCAGAGCGGGAGGGCGTGTTAGAATTTTACTGACTAAAACCACACCTACTTTCTTTCTTTGCCTTGCGTTCCAGTACCCCGGGGTTCCCTTTCGGACTACCCATGGCCCGAGTATGGAACTTAATGGAACATTTACGCCGTCAACGATTTGGGCTCGGTCCGGATGGTTACCGGACGGCCGAACAGCGAGCAATCGTCCACTTGTCGTCCGCTAGCCCACGCCTACGGTGGTTTTGGTTTAAGATCATCTACTCATTTTAATTATTGAGAACTACATTAGGTGATAAAGTCAGCGTTATCCACTGTTTACTCACTTTTTAACCGACTTCAAAAAGAAGGAGGTTCTACGTTCGGCTGAATGTATTTTTTATATATGTTAACCGATTTCTCGGCCAATTGTGGACCGATTTTGTTTTTTTTTTATTGGAAGTTGAAGGAGGAAGAATTTAAGAATTTGGCTAAATAACGAAGAGTCAAAACCATTATAGAAACACCAACTTCCGAAATAAAATTTATTTTGCACTTTTCAGTGTTTTTTTTTTTAAATTGACTCCAATTATTTTCATGTGGTTGTATTTTTTTTTTGTAAAAAAAAAAAAATTATTTAAAATTTATTTTAATGTCAGACGGCTACCCAATAGATGCAGCTGTCTGTACCTGTGTTATACAATATTTTCGTCATACTTACTTAGTCTTCCGTCTTCCTGGAGTTTAATTAAAAGCCTTTCGAGACGCCGTCAAATCTGAGCCGAGTTTCATGAGGGCGACAACGTCGTCGGCAGTAAGATATAATATCTCCGTTGGCGGTATTAACGCTTTTCGGAGACGTAAGCCTGCATTTGCGGGAATATTTACACCTACCACACTATATTACCCACTCAAATGTCTCAGTGACTTTTCACTGAGTCATTTGAGTCTGAACTGTGTTCCTGTCTTTACAGGAACAGACAGTTTACCTTGGACAGAGGATAAGCATTGCCATACAGCGTGGCAATACCGCCAGTCTTTTGGGCACATTACTAGTCGACAGCGATGTGGAAGAGTTTTTGACGCCATATTTTAGTTTGATTTTAGTTAGTTGTAATTGGTGTAGGGTTTTTATTATTATTATTTTATTTTATTGTAATTTATAGTATATATAGTTAGTTAGTATTTTTAAATGTAAATACCTATATAAAAAATAAACATAAAATTAGTTTTTAAATTGACGACTACATTATGAGGGGCCAAAGTTCACGTAAAATAGCAGATTTTTGAATGGAATTAATACTACAGAAAATGTTTTCAACAAAAACCTAGATCATCTCCGAGAGATATCTGTGTTTTTAAAATATCTAGAGAAAAATGTGTAATAACGTCATTATCGCGTAAGAGCGCAAGAGAGAGAGTATAGAATATACATTGGGTTAGTTGCTCTTAACAATAACAATACATTGTATATGCCTATCACCTGCTTTTATAACTTTAAAGCATACGACCGTCAATAAAGTAGAACTTTACCGAGAACTTGTAACTGCTATGTAGCTCATCAAAATCTAATAAGATTGAGGAACGCAGCGTAAATTATAGTATAAAACTTACGCCCGGACCGGGTTGATGTAAGGAGCGGTGTAGAACGTTGCATTACTCCTAGGAATATTTTTTTAGTATGACGAATTGTCAGGATGGTCGCAACTACGATCTGACACCAGGTGGGTCTATGTGGGTATCGTGCAATAAAAAAGAATGGCTAGGAATTGAATCACTTACTTCTCAAAATAATTCTATACAGTGCTCTATTATTAGGTAAGTACAAACAAACAACAAAACGTAGGACACTTCCAGTGCGTCTTCACGTTGTGATGGTCTAGTTGAGTGTCCACCACTCTGGCAGTTGCTCCTCAACCTCGTAGCCAAACAGAATCACCTGACTCTGCCAAAAGTGCGTCAATTCTAATTCTTCTAGTTGCCACTAGATGGCGTGCGTTGTTTTGTTGTCAACAAATCAACTGTTCCCAGGACTTGTAGACGGAATGTTGGTTGTCCGGCAGCGATATAGACAAACTACATAGTTGTCATCACAAAAAGAACCTGGATGAGGTTGGCATATAGATCAGAATTTTCACAGTGAGATATTTACAGAATAGAAATGCCAAGTTTCCAAACGGTTGCGCGACGCATGTTACCTATTCTTGGAATGCTGCACTCAACACTGTCCTCGAATTTAGTCCTGTATTTGCACTTTCGTATGTCGTATAACCGTATGGAAATAGTGCACCATATACAATTCATGTCGTTTCGTTCGGTAAATCATTAGTAGGAATAAAAGCTTTACACAGCTCCCAAAAGTGTTGGCTCTCAAGTCTGTTGGCTATCTCTATATCAGTCAGATTTTTAAGCAGGGAACATTACTCGTAAAAATGATAATTTATAGGGTCGAAAGGTTTTGAAGTTGTAATCGCGTACCGAAGACGCAGCGTTGGAAGGTTTCCCACAAAGTAGACCGATGATCTGGTAAGGGTCACGAAAAACCGGTGGAAGTGAGAAGTACAGGACAGATCATTGTGGAAACACTTGAAGTGGACGTCTTTCGGCTAAAATAATAAATGATATTTATTTTACAAATAGGTTTTTAATACACACTTTTACACGTCAATTTTTTTCGTCAATTTAAACTGAATGAGGCCGGTGTTGTAGCTGACTACCGTGAGAAGAAACACAGAAAGAAACTCAAAAGTCAAGGTCTTTCTAAAAGTCAATACAGTAAACATGTAATGGTCAAATCTTATTAGAACCATGCAGATTAGTGTCTCAGATAGACTTTTGAGGAAAGAACCACACATATTTGATTAGACCTGTCCAGTCAGTGAAAAAGCATTTGTCAGTGAAAACTGATAAATTTTTTCGTCAATTTAAACTGAATGAGGCTGGTGTTGCAGCTGACTATCCTGAGAAAAAACAGAAATATGTTCAGAAGTCAAGATCTGTTTAAAAGTCAATACAGTAAACATGTAATCGTCAAATCGTATGAGAACCATGCAGATTAGTGTCTCAGATGGACTTTTGAGGAAAGAACCACACATATTTGATTGGACCTGTCCAGTGAGTGCAAGCGTTTGTCAGTATTCGTGTAGCTTACCTCAAGACTACTAAGGGCGGAATGCACCAATAAAACTATTCGCGTTTTAACGTTTGGCTCGCATAATCGCGTTTAGCCGCTGTCACTAGTGTCACTTGTCTGTATTTTTCTTTTGTGGTTTGACACTAGTGACAGCGGCTAAACGCAATTATGCGAGCCAAACGTTAAAACGCGATTAGTTTTATTGGTGAATTCCGCTCTAAGGAGCCTCTATCTTCGTAAAACCCTAACAACGTTCAATGGTCTTTCTTAACAAAAAAAAAAGAACTTCTAATAACACCAAACGTTCTATACCGAGCCTTATATCAACCCATCATTACCTGTGTAGCCGGCCGATCAGTCGATATAAAGCAATTATGTATTTCTTGTTTTTTTCACCTTGCAACACTTAAATTAGCCATGATTGGGCAACACTCACGTAAATCCGTTAGGATTAAAGCTTTATGCCGCTTTTGGATTAAGGTGTAAGCCGAGTAAATATATTATTTAGTGCCTGCTTACCGGTTAGAATCAGCTTTGGTCTTCTTTTAATAACAATGTATTTTAAAGATGACATTTTAAACATTGTTTTTTTTTATCTATCGGACCTGAAAGAGCCATGCTCGGAGTTTCCTTGCGTGATCGAATAAGCCCCCCTAGCAAAGTTACAACCGTTTCGTGTCGAATTCCGTTCTCCAATCAGTACCGCCTTGGTGTCAGCAATTGTAGAAGACGATAAGTTAGCAGCCATGTTGACGCGCCTGAGTCGGCCGCTCGTACTACAATGTCGTTCTACAATAACAAAGGATGTAGCGTTGAACATTGTAGAAACGATAACAATTCATTCTATCATTTTGAACGATGTGAACTTGGCTACGAATTTTCTATTCGTTTGTTCTGACCACGTGACTTAACGTTGAGATGTCATTCCCATACATTTGATTAGTTTTCGACTAATGTTAACGACTGCAGATTGTCAACTTGGCTAGGGGTGAAGGAATAAAGATATCCATGGAAGAACCAAGGTTACCGATATAGCACGAAGAATAGGCAAACTAAAGTGGCAATGGGCAGGGCACATTGCTCGCAGAACAGATAGCCGTTGGGTCCGAAAGTTCAGGCGACCGCGTACCGAAAGACGCAGCGTTGAAAAGCCTCCTACAAGGTGGACCAATGACCTGGTAAAGGTTGCTGGTCCTGTGATGTAGAGCCTTAAGAAGTAATTATATTGACCCGAATGATATAGGCTGATAAAAAATAACAATGATCACTCAGTCTAGAATCAATCTAGAAGTGGCAGGCGGTCGCCTCCTTCTGCGAAGCAGTGATGCTAGCAAAGAAGCCGGCCGCGGGCTTGCGGACGGCGAGCAATGGGTTGCTGAGCCCAAGCCGTTGACGGTGCGTAGTGTTTCACGCTCGCTTCAAGGAGATGTCAACAACCGTAGGGGCCCAGCAGGGTCGAAGCCTACTGGAGCCATGAGTGATGCGAAAAAGATCACCGGGGTCCTGGAACAATGGCAGAGAAGGAACAGGACTGGGTTTTTAGTCTGTAAAAGAAACGCCCTCTCGCCCCACCTAAGAGCGAGGGATGTCATTAGGTGATTTTCCCACCTAAAAAAAATTCTAGAACCAATCTATGTGGTGTATGAAAATAAATGTGCAAACTAATTATTTACCAGACCTTTTAAACGGCTAACTCAGCAAACTAAAACCTAATATTCACCACACACTCTCATAACAAGCTTCTAGACTCTATTTAAAACCCTAACAGCTTGAAATTTCAAATATTCGCTATAAAACTAGACTACAGTCAAGCACTTTCAATCCGTCTGCCTACGCGAATAACGTGGAATATTTTAACGCAAGAAATATTTCGCTTAAAAGCATACAAATATGAAAATAGCTTTTTAGATAGCCTTTAACGTGTAGAATAAACGCTCAGGTATTTCATAATTTTAATAAAAACTGAACGAAAAATAGTTTATTTCAGAAAAATACACATAGAAAATTCAATTGATAAAAACAATTTTGGCATATAATAATTGGTAAATACAGAAAAGGAGTTTCGTTGGTACCTGAACTAATGAAAAACATTATATCACAGGCTCCAGCATATTTCATGATAAAGGATAACTTTAGCTTTAAAACAGTCCAAAAACTATTTATACAATAACATTAAGGTAAATATTATTTATTAACTTCTTCGTCCATTGAATTGTATGGCGAGCGATATTGTATCTTGAGATAAAATATTATAGTATCTTAGCTGTCTGCAGCGTGTAGTGTACAAACTTATTATTTGCGGTTCGTACAGTAATCGGATCTAGGGATCGAACCGCAAAATTAAGTTTGTTTTTTGTTGTATATACTTTTCCGGGATAAAAGTACCCAGTGTGGCCAGGATATTAAAGAATAATTATACCAAGTTTCATCGTACTCGAACCGGTAGTTTTTGCGTGACGCCTGAACAAACAGACAGACAGACAAAAATTTTTTTATTCACATTTTTGGTTTGGTGTCGGTCTAGCTCCCCCTGCCATTTATTTTTTTATATTTTCAATGTACAGAATTTTCACTTCTACAGATTTATTATAAGTATAGATGATATAATTTCCCATTTCATTTCAAATAATAAATGAATAGGAGTTAAATATAGGTAAGTATAAGTTAATAGAGGTATGGCGACAGCGCCTGTCACAACCCAGCTGCCATAATCATGGCGGTAAGTCCCTTCTTTGAGGTGTCGCTGGAAAGGCGTCACGGCGTCCTCACCTTCCACATGATACATTAAGTCCGCCTCTGTATTTTTATATGCATAAAGTATCAA
This sequence comes from Mythimna vitellina, assembly GCA_949316375.1. Classification (NCBI taxonomy): domain Eukaryota; kingdom Metazoa; phylum Arthropoda; class Insecta; order Lepidoptera; family Noctuidae; genus Mythimna; species Mythimna vitellina. The sequence continues at coordinate 3,941,724 of OX438703.1, read as the reverse complement.
ATAAATACAGGTCCTAACCGGACATGGTAAGTTTAGAAGGTTCCTGCACCTGATTTAAATGCTAGACTTAGACATGCCACGTGCGTGGTATCTTTTAATATATGTCTGGTCAGACATAGGCGTGGGTTTGCAAACGACGAGCAATGTGTAGCCGTCTGGACCGAGCCCATGTCGTCCGCTGCGCGTAGTATTCTACGCACGCCTCAAAGAGATGTCAGCAAAACCGTAGGAGCCCAGCAGGGCAAGCCTTAAGTCGACTTCTGAAAGGGTTACCCGTGCTTCTGAGACGCAAAGGGCAATTAAAAGTGTGGTTTTAGTCAGTAAAAGTCTGACACGCCCTCGTGCCCGGGCCTAATGCGAGAGAAGTCAATAGATGATTTCCCACCTTAAAAAAAGAAAGTATAAGATGTTTAATTGAATGGAATGCTGGACAATTAATAATGTAAATGATTTTGACTTGGACATCAGTCTCCTATACTATAGTCTCATCATCATCATCATCTTCCTGCCCTTGTCCCATTTTAGTTGGGGTCGGCGCAACACGTTTTTTTCGTCCATTCTATCCTATCAACCGTCATACTATCACTAACTTCCTTTTCCTTCATATCACTGTTCATACAATCCATCTATCTTTTTTTTGGCTTCCCTCTCCTTCTCCACCTATCCGCATGTGTACTCATAACTCTTTTAGTAACATGCGTTTCATCTCTCCTCTTTACATGATCATAACAAGACAAACGATTCCCCTTCAACTTTTCAGTCACTGGTGCTATTTTCAAACTTTCTCTAATATATTCATTTCTCACTTTATCCATTCTTGTCACACCACACATCTATCTCAACGTTATGCTTATAACACTATACTATAGTTTAAGGAAAAAAAAGCTTGAGAAACAAGGCCGATAGCGATAAAATGTAGGAAGACTGATGCTCATAATAAAGTCATTATGTGAATAAACGCTAACGACTATATTTACAAGGCGACTACGCGTCGGCCATTAGGGTTAAACATTGTTTCAAGGATTAGTCTGGACAGGATAAGTATTTTGTTTTTGTTTTAATTTACTTGGGTCCATACTATTTTCTTTTTATATAAATTCTTGCCAGAATGCTGAGATAAGTCAAAGGGTTAACCCACGCTTTGTCGCCTTTAGGTATAACTAGATAACGGTCTATGATAAATTGTGATAATAATAACATATTCATAGGTAGATTATTAATTACAAATCTTTTTTTTTTATAATATTAGATAAAAAGAAAAGATTTGTAATGAATAAACTCAAAAGCTTGTTTGCAATGAATAGTCTTAAAAACTACATAACTGCTTTTAAAAATTCTTTCACTAATAGAATGCTATTTTATCACTGAGTGACAGCTATTTATTTTCTACCTTCACATAGATTAAATCGCTGGCAGAAACTAGGTATTTAAGTTAGAAAAATATGTAATAAGATTACTTTCTGATCACTGAAACATTCGGTACATTACAAATCTATAGATTATCGAAATGACCATTCTACAATTCCATGGTTCACGAGACAGTCTGAAAAAATTACCACAGCCCTGGAACGCAAAGGGCAAATAAAGAAACACAAGTAGTGTTAGTCAGTACAAGCCGGACACTAGCTCTCGTTCCACTCTAAAGATTCTTGGAGACAGGGAGAGAAAATTTCTTACCCCAAACAAAAAATCACTTTCATGTAGTTCTATTCCACATTTCTCTAATCCAAGCTCATCACCCGATAGAAGATAGGTGGCGGTGTCGGCGCCTCTTTGTTTCACATAACGAGCCCAACTAAAGAGGCCACTACGACTTTTTGCAACAAGCCTTTAACTCTCAAGGTTGTTAACAAAAACTGACATTAGCTTTATTTCTGTGTAAATACCTGCCTGAACGATTCTTTTGGACGTTAAATTGGTTTTATGTAAGTGCTAGTTAGGAATTACTTTGTTATATTGGGTGGGAATGTTAGTTGGAATGGCCATGTTTTTTTGTTAGAAGGAAAACACAAATAATATGTTATTTGAAGAGTAAATATACTTTTTTGGTGGGAAAATCAAGTAATGATATCCCCTGCTCTTGGGCGGAGCGAGAGGGCGTGTCAGACTTTTATTGACTAAAAACCCACTCCTTTTCTTTCTTAGCCATTGTCCCGGGAATCTCTTTCGTATCACCCATGGCCCCAGTAGGCTTCGACCCTGCGTTTACCTTAACCGACCTTAAGTTAAGTATCCATAGATACCGTGGCCCTGGAACGCAAAGGGCAACTAAAGGAATACAAATGAGTCTTAGTCAGTTAAAACCTGACACTCTCGCTCGCTCGCAGAGCGCTAGGAGTAATTTGATGATCTTCCATCTCAAAAATTAATACTAAATAATACTAAACATCTGTCTAATCCTTTATCCTACCTTATTACTAACATAATAGATCTTTATTTTCTGCTTTGTCATCTAACTCCTCCTTAACAGTTTGACCGATTTGGATGAAACTTTGTGTGTATATTTGAGTGGATCCCTGGATCGTTTTAAAATACAATTGGACCCGGTAGGTGGTACTGTAATCGGGTGCTCAATTTTTTATTCTGATGAAAAGCCAGCTTTTGGACAGGATAACCTCTGTTGAGACAGCTAGCAAATAAACAAGATTTATGATTTCCAAATTTCAATAGCCCGAAGACGCAGCGTTGGAAGGCCTCCCACAAGGTAGACCGATGACCTGGTGAGGGTCGCGGGCCTACATCCATCGTAGGCCCGCGACCCTCACCAGGTCATCGGTCGAGACGCACAGGACCGGTAATTGTGGTGACATTTGGAGGAGGCCTATGTCCAACAGTGGACGTCTTTTGGCTGATATGATGATGATGATGAAATTTCAATATAATTTTTTGTTACGTAAAAAGTTTATCGAAATTTAAAGCTTATCATGTTCCATTTCCAAGTATCTCAAAACATATGATGTTCATAAATTCTCCAGAATTCTCCATTTAACTATTCAAAATGCACCCTTTAACCGTCTCACATAACGAATACCACTATTATTTCTCAAGTAAGCGAGGACACTTTATTATAACATTTTTATATGACATGCGTTTTATTATGTCCGCGGTTAGTGCTGGCAAATGTTCTGGAATCCCGGGACTCCGGGAGTTACGGAACTATGTTGCAGCCACGGGATTAAGTTCGGTTGCTCCGTGATTTGCGAATGCATTTTTAAGTTCGTTTTATTTTTACGGTCTTTATTTTGTTTAGTTGGAGTATGGGTTTTGTTTCGATTGTCTTTTTTGTGTTAAATAATGAGGCGCTATAAAAAAACTGGTCAAGTGTAAGTCGGATTCGCACGCTATGGGTTCCGTACAAACTTTTTTATATGTAAATAATAATAAAGTCGAGTAGTGTAATAGTGAAGTCGTCTCAATAACCCCTTTCTTTTACTTTATATAAATATATATGTATATATTATATTATATATATATTATATATACTTTTAAACTCTAATTTTCGTAATATTCTTTTGTATTTTTATGCACCTGCCACTTTTTCTCTTTACCACCCTAGGTTGGCTGGTAGAGAATGCCTAAAGAATTAACTCCGCCTTTGTACTATTGTGTTGCATGAAGTTTTAATAAATAAATAAATAGTTGAATTTAGATAGTGAACCCCCGCGAGTGATAGACTTTCACAGACTAAAACCCACTTGTGTTCCTTGTGTTACCCAGCGCGTTTCAAAACCACGGCAACTATTTCAAACAAGTCCGTACAATCAAAAATATCTTTAAACCATAAAAATAAATATTTCTACTACATATGTAATGATGAGTTCATTATAAAATCTCCTTTTTTAGGGTTCCGTACCTCAAAAGGAAAAAAACGGAATCCTTACAGGATAATTTTGTGGTCCGTCTGTCTGTCTGTCTGTCTATCTGTCTGAATGTCAAGACCCTTTATCCCAGGAACACGTGGAGGTATCAAGTTGAAATTAAAACCAACATCATATTGAGTATATATATACTGAAGTCTTTAGTCCCTTGAAAATGTAAAAAAATCAAACTTCTGAGTTACCGAAAAAAAAGATATGGCCGTTAATGTCGCAAAAAAAGTACATTTCGACACTCCCAAGGGAACCAAAATTCATAGGGTACTTCCTATGACCTTCCGTTGACCTAGAATCCTTAAAATTAGGCATGAAGCAAGGTCTCTTAGCACAAGTATAGGGAAAAACTGAAAACTCTAAATTTGTAAAAAAAAACTTTTATTGCGGTTCGGAAAAATCTTCGTAACTCAATTCGGGAAATAAACTGTTTTCATAGGTAAGTTTGTACGGAACCCTCAGTACGGGAGTCCAACTCGCACTTGCCCGGTTTTTTATTAATTTAATTTCGTAAATCCCGGGATTTAAACTAACGAATAATGTTACAACACTACTTATTGCAAGCTACCCAGGCATTGTGCACTGTTTCGGTTTCATATGACAAAGGGACATTGAAACTATTGCGGGCAGGTAACATTTTTTTTTTTCTGTTCATGTGCACTTCATGTACTACTTCGTGGACAGTTAAAAATGAGTGGCTTGGTGACCTAATATTTTTTGTCATCATCATCTTTTTTAGCCAAAAAATGGCCACTGTTGGATGTAGGCTTCCCCGGCTTGGTGACCTAGTATTTTTTGTCATCGTCATCGTTTTTAGCCAAAAAACGGCCACTTTTCAACAGTGTCGCCGCAAAGATTTCTGCAACTCTCACGAGGTCGTCGGTCCACCTTGTGTTATTTAAGCATTTGAAGTTTTTTTTTTTTTTTTTTTTTTTTTTTTTTTTTTTTTTTTTTTTTTTTTTTTTTTTTTTTTTTTTTTTGGGTGGGAAAATCATCCTAATGACATCCCCGCTCTTGGGCGGAGCGGGAGATAGTGTCAGACTCTTACTGACTAAAAACCCACTCCTGTTCCTTCGTTGCCTTCGTCCCAGGGCCCCGGGTTCCGCTTTCACACTACCCGTGGCCCCAGTAGGCTTCGACCCTGCTGGGCCCCTACGATTTGCTGACATCTCCTTGAGGCGCGCGTGGAACAATACGCGCCGTCGACGACTTGGGCTCGGTCCGGACGGTTACCGGATGGTCAGACGGCGAGCCACCCATTGCTCGCCGTCTGCAAGCCCGCGCCTACGGTGGCTGGAAATCGGGATCGGAATCCCGGCGGCGGTTGGAGCGTAAGGACCGTTGCCTCACGCGATCGGCCGCCTCCTTAGCTAGCATTACTGCTTCGCAGAAGGAGGCGACCGCCTGCCACTCCTCCTCGCTCCGGAGCATGGCCTGAACCAAGGCCCGGCGCGAGAGATCACCGCCGCCGATTGCCCTCACGAGGTCACGGCGTTGCTCTGCCCAAGCGGGGCACACCTCCACCGTGTGCTCCACCGTGTCCTCCGGGTGGACCACACAGTGGCGACACCCGGGCGTCGTTTCCGCACGAATCCGGTGCAGGAACCTCCCGAACTTACCGTGTCCGGTGAGGACCTGCGTCATGCGGAATGTGAGGACGCCGTGAGGTCTTTCCAACCACGCCTCAAAGAGGGGACTTACCGAAGCATTTGAAGTTGAGTTTTTCTCATACTACTTTAGCTTAAAAACCTGTCAAAATTTGACTCAAAAATAATCAATGGGAGAGTTTCTGAAACTCTCCCATTTTTTTTTTGTGGAAAAATATTTCAGTGACATCCCGCGCTCTTGGGCGGAGCGAGAGGGTGTGTCAGACTTTTACTAAAAACCCACTCCTGTTCCTTCGTTGCCTTTCATACCAGGGTCGAGTCTTCCTTTCAGAAGCAGACCCTTGGCCCTAGTAGACTTCGACCCTGCTGGGCCACTATGGTTTGCTGGTATCTCCTTGAGGCGCGCGTGGAACAGTACGCGCCATTGACGACTTCGGCTTGGTCTGGACGGTTACCGGACGGTCGGACGGCGAGGTACCCATTGCTCGCCGTCCGCAAGTCCGCTTAAGTAACTTAACTTTGTGTAATTTATTTCATCACCACTGTTCTCGAAACGGTGAAGGAAAACATCGTGAGTCGCATGTCCTAAAACCAAGAATTCAAAGAAATGTGACATTCACCAACCTGCATTAGGCCTTTACCGTAGATTACGATCCTTTCCCTCTTCTAGAGAGGAGGTTTGATTCTCAGCAGTAGGAACATAAGGGTGATTATGGCTATTTAGTCTAATGGAGGAAATTACAGATAGTAAGAAAGACAAACCGGCCAAGTTCGAGTCGAACTCGCGCCCTGAGGGTTCCTTACAAACTTACCTATGAAAACAGTTCAATTCCCGAATTGAGTTACGAAGATTTTTCCGAATCGCAAAAAAAGTTTTTTTTATGACGTAACAACAAATTTACAGTTTTCAGATTTTTTCCTATACTTATTCTCTAAGACCTTGCTTCATGCCAAATTTCAGAATTCTAGGTCAACAAGAAGTACCGTATGAATTTTGATTCCCTTGATAGTGTCGAAGTATGATAGATGTATGTCGCAAAAAACATGTATTTCATCACTCGAGGCCGTACCTTTTTCGTTAACTCAGAAGATTCATTTTTTCACAACTTCAAGGGATCGCCGACCCGAGTATATGGTTTTAATTTCAACTCGATACCTCTACGCGTTCCCGAGACAAAGGTTCTTGACACACAGACAGGCAGACGGACGGATGGACAACAAAGTGATCCTATACGGGTTCTATTGTTTCATTTTTATTTCTATGTTTGAGGTACGGAACCCTAAAAAAAGAAATATGTTTATTTTTGTGCGTTGTTAACAACAGAATATTATGATAGTAATATATACACACATAAATCCGTACAATATTCTGATAAATAAATACATTCTATTCAAAGAACTTATTAGGTACTTATAACTCAACAATACATGCAAAACAAAATTAAAAAAAAATAAGAATAATAGCTAGATCAAAAATTACGAGAGGCTAAAAAAGGCGGTTTTTTCAGCATATGCTACACAATATTTAAAACAATAAATAACGTAAAAATGAAGGCGCTATTAAGTGCTAAGTAACGTTATAAGGGCTTCACGTTGCAAAAAAAAAATAACAGCATAACCAGACCTTTAAAGCCCAGCTGCTAAAAAACCCCTCCAAACAAAACGAAACACAAAAACCACACTACCCAAAAATAACTTAATCACAGCGGTCAATCACCGCCAATCATCTGATGATTACAGTCCAGCCAGTGATTACGAGCATCGTGCCATCATTCTCACATTTCTGGCAGTTTGAAAACATAGTGATCAGCGCGCCTTAATTGGTGGTTATAATAAAAATCATGTTAATCTTAATAAAATTCATACTAATATTATGAGTGCGAGAGTTACTTTGTTGGTTTGTTTGTCAAAACAACAAATTTTGATTTTGGTTGTTTTAGGTAATGTGATGCCTAGATTTTTTTTTTTTTTGTAGTGGAGAGTTATTTAATGACTTCTCCCACTCTAGGATCTCACTCTAGGGTAGAGCCGGAGGGCGTGTCGCTTTTACTGACTAAAACCACACCTATAATCCTTTAGTTTCCCAGTTTTTCTTTCAGAAGTCAACCCATGTCTCCAGTAGGTTTCGTAGGTAGGTTTCGTGTGGAAAACTACGTGCCATTGCGTTGGCGACTCGGGCTTGATCTGGACGGTTGCCAGACGGCCGGAAGATGCTACTCATTACTCGTCGTCCGCAAGCTCACGCCTACGAAGGCAGCGGCTGTGGCGTTCCCTCACGCGTGTGGCCGCCTCTTTCTCTAGCATGAGTGCTTCGCAGCAAGAGGTTATTGCCTGCCATTCCTCCTCGCTCCGAATAATGGCCTTTGCCAAAAATAGTTTTGAGTTTATCGTGTTCATACAGACAGATAGATTTCGTTCAAAAATCACAAGATATACTGATTTGCATGAAACTTAGCGTTCCAGCATACCATGGCTTGGATTGCATAACATAGTACGTTCTCATAGAATAATTATTAATATGACGCGGGTGAAGCTGTCGGCGTAAGCGTGTATGTTAAAATTAAGTATTCAGATTCCTTGTTTGTTCATAAAGACAGGCTATTTTATTCTGTGTAGGAGTGTAAATGATGAATTTATTTTGATTAATTGATGATTGGATGACGTGCCAATTAAGCCATTTTTAGACAGTCAAAAGGCGAATGTACCATAATAATACATACGCCTTTTAATAATAGGTACTCCAATGAAATCTTTCTTCTTTTCGAGACAATGGAAAACTCTTTCATTTTTAACCGACTTCAAAAAAAGGAGGAAGTTCTAAATTCGGTTGTATTTTTTTTATAATGATTATTATTATTATTTTTTTAAGATTTGCAAATTTTATAGGATATGCTTTCAGATTAGTCCCATTTTTTTCAAAATCCATTTCTGATGATGGGATCCATGAGGAATCGAGGGAACTCCTCAAATATTGTAGACACTTTTTCCAAAAAAAAATAACTGACTTCACTATATTAAAGGTACAATTTTTTTTTTTTTAATGCTTATATTGTGTTCTACTGCTGGGCTAAGACATCTCCTTTGTCCTTCCAAACCTCTTCATCTAGGGCGACCTCTGGCTAAGTATGCCCTGTGAACATGATCAAATCATCATACCATCTTCACCACGGTCGACCTCTTTTAGGTGTCCAGTGAGTGACAATCACAATGGCCATTGAATGGAATGATGTGGAAAATTTTTACAATTTTTTTTTTAAATATTGCCCCACACTATGAATTACACCTGTATCGTGTATGCGTTCACGAACATGTAAACTCACATATACAAGACACCCAGACTCGGAACATAGATCTGTAGGCCATATAAATATTTGTTCCAAACGGGTATCGACCCCGCGACACGCAGAGCAGTAGTTAATCGCTAAACCACTGCATCAACTATGCTGTCTAATGCAGCATCAGTGATATTCATTAAGTTCTCAAAAGTGCAAGTTTATGGACACTTAGGGCACTCTGACGTGTGGCTCATGTTCTGAACAGAGTATCCGACGGGTTTATAAAACCACATTACGCCAAGTTGGGTGCGTCACTGATTAAGAAAGAAAGAAGGAAGGAAAGAAAGAAAGAAAGAAAGAAAGAAAAATATTTTATTTGGCACACTAAAACTACTTGAATACTTTCCATATAAACCACTGTAATTCACGTTCAGTTGGCAGAAATAAATAAGTTCAAAAATCAAATTTGATATTGCATAATATTGGTAGTGTAATAAATAGCTCACTTTAGTCTAAATTAATATATTTATTTCAATTAAACCATTTTACAAGCACCCTTGAATTATCAAGAAGGCAGTCAGCCAGAAAAATTATGCCAATTGCACATTCCAAAGCGTAGATCAATGGAGAAGAGTATAGAAGAAACTCCATGGACACACTTATGAATTACGTTTAGTATTACAAATATCTCGTTTACATATTTCTTATTGCTACAATAATGCAAGAGACAAATTGTGCGTCCGACCTCAACGATCGCATAATTGGACAAAAGAATTGTCACTCGCCATTATGCTACATCAACAGCTTTACTTCAGATAATCACAAATACTCGCTGTCCGACCGTCCGGTAACCGTCCGGACCGAGCCCAAGTAGTAGACGGCGCGTGCTGTTCCACGCGCGCCTCATGGAGATGTCAGCAACTGTAGGGGCCCAGCAGGGTCGAAGCCTACTGGGGCCACGGGTAGTGTGAAAGCGATGCCCAGGGCCACGGGTAGTGTGAAAGCGATGCCCGGGGCCACGGGTAGTGTGAAAGCGATGCCCGGGGCCACGGGTAGTGTGAAAGCGATGCCCGGGGCCACGGGTAGTGTGAAAGCGATGCCCGGGGCCCCGGGATGATGGCAAAGAAGGAAGAGGAGTGGGTTTTTAGTCAGTAAAAGTCTAACACTATCTCCCGCTTCGCCCAAGAGTGGGATTTGTCGTCATTAGATGATTATCCCACATAAAAAAAAATACGTTTCGGTATTGCCAGCACAATTAGTCAATTGCAATGAATAATTGAATACAAAATAAATTAAATGATATTATTGGTTACAAAAAACCGAGTAAATTATCTGATTACGTATCAAAACTTAACAGAAGGTAATGCTAAGGTATGAAATATATATATTAAGCTTAGCAGCGCGAAGCGAGCTTGAATTTTTATTACTATTTTCATACTGCTATGCTTATTTGTTATACAATAAAATTACAGATTATAAAAACAATCTTAATCTCAATTACTGAGTAAAGCGCATCCAATTCGACATGCATTTTTACTGTTTTTCATACAACTGCGCTCTTACGCGATTATGACGTTATTCCACATTTTTCATTAGATATTTTGGAAACACAGTATATTGTGGATATTATCTAGGCTACTATTCTACTAATCAATTAATAAATTCGTGCAAAACTAATCCAGTAAAGACCTCTGAAAATCTGCTATTTTGCATGAATTTTGACACTTCATAATTTACTCAAAAATATAAAATGGTAAAAAAAGTATACAATAGAAGCCTTTCAAATTGAATCAATAATTTTTTTTAACAACTTTTAAGGGTAAAAAAACACGTATTTCCTGGAACAAGTTTTATGAAATATTCGGGTAAATCACGGAAATACCGAATGCTAACAGAGTTTTCAGGCGTTATCTCTCTTTTTCGCGTTGCCTTTTCGTCATCGCGTTGGATTGCGTTAGATTAAGTAACAAGCTTTTAAACCATGCTCAATGTTGACGATATGCGAGTGAAAAAAGAACCCTCTTAAGTCATTAATTTATCAAGTTTCTACCTTAGCCTGAAAATCCATCAAACTTTGGCATACTCGGAATTTCCAATTCAGACACCGGCTCTTTTTACATACACAAACCCAAGTCTCAATCTGTTGTCATTGTCAGCCTTTTTTTAATGTTCCCAATGTTGGGACTCAGGCCTCCTCACTAGGAGAGGGAATGGGTCGTAATCCACCACGCGGGCCCAGTGCGGGTTGATGAATGTCACATGTCTTCGAATTTTCGGCTCTAAGACATGCCGGTTTCCTCACGATGTTTTCCTTCACCGTTTTGAGAGCAGTGGTGATGAAATAAATTACACAAAGTCTTCAATTTACTTTCATTCCATTCACAAACAACATAAACTTATCAATTCCACAAAAATATGTATCCAATAAAAACTCCTTGAAAATTAAAAAAAAAATAACACAACGAACCCATTAATCGACCTTCAACTCTGCCCTCAAAGTAAGATGGCGGCAAAAAGCTCACGTTCGCTGCGTCCGCGCACGCCCCGACCGGATAATGTCTTCATTTGAGATAATTCGCGGCATCGTCGAGCCGAGCCGGAGCAGGCACTTTTTACATTCCTCTATGAGCTGGGTGGGATTTTAGCTGTGGTAGTGGTAGCATAAAAGTTTTATTTTAATGATGTTCGCGAAATTAAAATGTTTATTTTTTCATGCTTTCTCAAAAATCATGTAAATTCGTTGACCACAGCTGGTATTTGTCGGCTATGTATGTTACTTGCGTTTGATAGTCAGATGTCAGAAAATTTTACACCAGTCTTGCAAATAGGTATCGCGTTATCCGATTACTGATTTTTGAAAGTTAGACAGACGACGATGGAGTACGCTTACCTAAAAGTGACTAATTTACTCTTGACTTGAAGATCCTCAGGTTGTAGCTATTAGCCCCTCTAGCCAAGTTACAACCGTTTTGCTTCGATTCTCTCCACTCGAAGCGATCTACGAAAAAAGAATCGAAACAAAATGGTTGTAACTTGGCTAGGGGAACAGGAAACTCAGACTCCAGCAGGGAACTCCACTCTCAACTGTACGCACTATGAATGTGTTGCCAAAATGTTTTTTTAGAATGGCTGGGAGGTTCACCATGTACCGCTGGCGCACTAGCGCCACCAGTACATGGTACACCGTACGCCTGGTGGCCCGATGATGAAACGGTCTTGGCCTAAGAGAACTTAAAATATAACAATTAAGACAAAAACCGAACTAAGTTAGTAAGTAAGTATTATTGTATGTATTATAAAACCAGAAGTTGTGAGTATGTTTGTACGTTTGTTACTTCTTCACGTTCGAACGGCTGAACAGATTTAGGAAAATATAATTAAAATTCGACACACGGGTAGTCCATGCTCTGGGATATAAATGGAATATAGGATACTATTCATCCCGGAAATATGTTACCTTGGGAAAACTTTCTACTTTCACACAGGCAAAACCACTGGCAACACCTAGTATAAAATAATGATAATAATAATATACATACAACGCCATCTAGTCCCAAGCTAAGCAGAGCTTGTTTTATGAGTACTAGACAATAGATAAACATACTACAATCTCAAAGATTTTTCTGCAGACCCTACACAAAATTATTATGTACTCTTTATTCCTTTTTAAAATTAAAACGAGTCTGTGCAATATAAATCGACGAGTCCTGTACTACTGTTTACTCAGAACCTTATAATGATAGTCTTTTTAAGTAAACACGTTTTTTACAAGCGCCTTGTTCAACTTTCTGCGTAAAATGTATGCGTGGAGTATTAAAATGTTGATTCTCTTAATGGAAGGTGATTTAATTTTATATGTCAGAAATGATGAGTAAAAATTGCTACTTTTAGGGTTCTGATTTAAAAGAAATATAAAACCTTTAATATTATTACTTTTTTTTCCTCTATCACATATTTTCTGTGTGCATCTTATTATAAGAATTTTTCAAACAGTAGAGTTGTGCCCCGCCTTGTCCTCGTGAGGGAGATCAGCGGCAACGATCTCTTGCGCCGGACCTTGCCACAGACCATGGTCTGGAGCGAGGAGGAGTGGCAGATGGTTGCCTCCTTCTGCGAAGCAGTAATGTTAACAAAGGTCCTCCTTTGTTCGGCTTTGTTTGCGCACCTGCACGCGCGAGGCAGCGGCCCTAACGCCCCAGCCGCCGGGATCCCGATCCCGATTTCTGACTACCGTAGGCGCGGGCTTGTAAACGTCGAGCAATGGGTAGCTCACCGTCCGACCGTCCAGTAACCATCCGGACCGAGCCCAAGTTGTCGACGGCTTTAATTTTGGTAATTTGTTAGGTATCAAAAGCCTATTGTTTGTATCATGATATTTCATTTAAATTTTTAGTTTGTAATTCAAATAGAGTTCAAAATACAACGACGGCAATACGGCGATCGTAAACCTATATGCATACCCATTACATATACCATTTATAAATATTTTTTTATGGTGAGAGTCGCTCTGTTCGATTATTCTCGAACTCATGACTAGACCATGTATTACCATAGATAGAAAGATATACAAGATTATATATCTTCAAAGCTACAGTGAATAGGCGCTTAATAAACTAGTGCGCTTCACTATCAACGATTGCATCACTGCTTAATCAGGTAGGATCGCAGTCAAGCACTTATTCATATCAAACTAGCCTTTGCCCGCAGCTTCGCCCGCGTACATGAAATATCGCCTATGTCGCTCAGGAATAAAGCAGCTTTCTATCGGTGAAAAAAATTTCGCATTTGGACCAGTAATAATAATAGCATAATCAGCCTTTTAATGTTACCAATGCTGGGACTCAGGCATCCTCTCTCTAGGAGAGGGAATGGGCAGTAATTGACCACGCGGGCCCAGTGCGGATTGGTGAATGTCACATGTCTTCGAATTTTTAGTTCTAGGACATGCCGATTTCCTCAAGATGGTTTCCTTCACAGTTTTGAGAGCAGTGGTAATGAAATAAGTTACACAAAGTAACGCGCCTGGCTGGGTTTGAACCCGCAACCTACAACTCGAAAGTCGGAGCCGTTACCGCTCCGCCATCACTGCTTTCGGCTCTGTTTTGAACCATTAATTTCAGGGATTACCTCCTACAAATAAAAAAAAACAAAAACTCGTTATAATATTAGTATAGAAAAAAAAACAAAAGTACCTACAATTTGTACATCATAAAAGATTCTGATACTGCAAGAGCCTTAAAATTAATACATATAGAGTGTAACAATGGGTGGTTTTATAGCTAGAAGCAATTTTTAACTTTTAAATGGATTTTTCAGAAGAAAGAAAGAAAGAAAAACTTTTTATTTGCAGGAAAAGGCGCAAACTTAAAACTAACATATTGCAAACATTTTGCATGACAAAAACATAATTTTAAAAAATATATATGCGCCACGTCCGAGCAAAACAGCCGTACGTTCAACATATTGCCGTGTCCACACGCAAAATGCACACAAGGAATGATTTCTGATAATGTGATTTCACAGAAGAGCAGAAAGAACACGAGGTGGGATGGGGATATAACATTATCAGCCAGATAATCTTCCCACTGCTGGGACTCAGGCCTCCTTTTTATAAGAGGGAATGAGCCGTGATCCAACCTACAATGGGCATGCCATAATTATGATTTCGATTTCTTAGTTGTTCGATGTTTTCATAGCAGATTCACCGGCTTGAATGCAGTAGTCATGAAACAAATAACACAAAGTAATATGCCTGCCTGGGTTTCAATCTGCGACGTATATGTACAATTCGTAATCGTGCCACTGCGCTACTAAAAACCCTGAGATTTTTTTTTTTTGCGAGTAAAGCCATAGGGAAATACTAGTAGCAAAAACAAACATAAAAGCTCTAAATTACAATTTTGGAGGAATAAAAAAACACTCAATCAATTTAGTAATATATTTCTAAGAAAATTATATATCGAAAACCCATTCAGTTAAATTCACAAAACCCACTACACAATTCTATGACCGAAAACCATTGATAAAATGTCACTATGACTAGACCCCTAAGGTCAACTTACACCGTTCATTTCATACATCTTTTATCATTACCCACCTAGACTCAAATCCAGTTTAACATCATCAAGATGTCAGCCCGCAGACTTGATCTGTTACAAGGCCTCCCGCAAAGCTGACAGATTCGTGAGTGCTTGTGACGAAAATTGCTGCACAACCCACGAACTCCACGACAGAGATGTTATTGTAATAGCAGTTCCTTGTATTCCTTCTGCCCTGGTAGGTTGAACTTAAGATAAATGTTTTACCGTACTAATATTTTATTTATTTACATATTGAGACAGTGGTGGCCGAGTGGTAACGCCCCCGACTTACGAATTGTAGGTCGCAGGTTCAAACGCAGCCAGGCGCATTACTTTGTGTAATTTATTTCATCACCACTGCTCTCAAAACGGTGAAGGAAAACATCGTGAGGAAACCGGCATGTCCTAGAACCAAAAATTCGAAGACATGTGACATCTACCAACCCGCACTGGGCCCGCGTGGTGGATTACGGCCCATTCCCTCTCCTAGAGAGGAGGCCTGAGTCCCAGCAGTGGGAACATTATAAGGCCGACTATGCTATGCTATGCTACATATTGGCATACTGTTAACTACACTCACCGATGCAAAAGATACCATTTTCTACCGCTTGACCAAAGACATGATATTAATGATGTGTGCTACCTGATTAATATCGCAAATGATTCAATTGACAGTCCTGAACTTGTCTCAAAATTATCAATACGCACTAATCAGATGGGGCTAAGACAGCGGCCACTTCTGCATGAACCTAGTGCAAACACTAATTATAGGTGTAATGCATTTTTTCTGAGAGCCAGTCGCAGTTTTAACAGGATTTCAATTGAACCCGGCATTGACCTATTTTGCACCAACGCGAGCACCGTTAGGAAGGTCTTAGCAAAGCCATTTTTTGAGCAACTAGCACCTATTTGCACTTATATATATATATATATACAAATTTATATTATTATTGTTTGTTTAAATTGACTAACAGTTTAAGTTTTTTTTTGTCGTTATGTGTTATGTGGATACTTGTAATTAGCAATTTAGTTATTTACTATTGTCATCATGTTGTTATTAGTCTGTAAGCTTTCCTAAACTGTGAAAAATAATATAAAATATTTATTGGTTCACCAACAATTGTTTACACTGGTATCATGCTAAAGGTAACATGCAATACATGAATCAACATTTTAATATTCCATACAACATACATTTTACATGGAGATGAACACCTGTTGCGATAATGAGGTAATTATGTCATTGTTTGATAAATATAATGTATGTTATATTAAGTACTCCTATTTAATATAACTGTAAACGACCCCCATGGGAGACTTCTTGGGAACTCATTGTATTCTCAGCATCTACAAAGGAAATGGTTAGTAACAATGGCGGAGGACACTGCTCAATATTAGTAGATCCTTTATAAGACTCGCACCTATGTTCAGTTGCTTTATTATATATATTTATTTATTTTATAATTTATGTACACACATAAATAAAGAAAGAAGTTACATTCTGATAAAAATTGTACAAAGGTACTGCTTATTTCTAAAAGAAATTTCTTCCAGCAGACCTGCGAAAGGAGAAATAGGAAGAAATGTAGACAATAGTGTGTAGAAGTAATTAAAGAAGAGAATGTAAAATCTTAAATTAAAATAATAAATACTTATACACTATACATACTATACTATATATACCTTTACTAAAAATAATGTCATAATGTATATACATATATAATTAACACACTAGAGAGGAAAGATAGTGCTCTTTTACTTTAGATTTGAAGAGCGAAATTGTTTGCAAATCTCGAATGCTAGGCGGAAGAGAATTTCACAACCTTACTGCATGGACAGAGAAAGAGTAGGAGTAGTAGCTGGATTTATGATTTATATGTGTAATTCCCTTTGCTAACTGATCCCCACTACTCGTTATAAATCTCTACTTAGACGACCTAATAATAATTTGTAGGCTCATTGTATTTTCGGCTTCTACAAAGGAAATTATTTGTAACAATGGCAGGAGACAGCACACTGTGGTCTTCCTGTCCGATTATAATTTATGTGTCTTTGAGCCTTTTTTTTCGGTGGGAAAATCATCCAATGACATCCCTCGCTCTCAGGTGTAGCGAAAGGGTATGTCAGACTTTAACTGACTAAAAACCCAGTCCTGTTCCCTTGGCCCAGTGGGCTTCGACCCGGCTGGGCCCCTACGGTTGCTGAAATCTCCTTGAGGCGCGCGTCGAACACTACACGCCGTCTACGACTTAGGCTCGGTCCGGACGGTTACAGAACGGCCGCACGGCGAGCTACCCATTGCTCGCCTTCCGCAAGCCAGCGCCTAAAGTGGCCGGAAATCGGGATTGGAATCCCGATTCCCGGCTAGGGCGCGAGGGCCATTGCCTCGCGCGTGCACGTGCGGCCTCTATGTGCTTTCGAGGCTAGAGTGGATAGGCTCTTAATAAACTAGTGCGTTTCACCATCAAAGATTGCATCAGTACTTACCATCTGGTGGGATCGCGCACTAGTTTTGGTCAAAGAAAAAGAAAAAAGATATGGTGTTACTTTTCAAGACTCAACAACGTTTAGTGGCTTTGATATGTGGGTGATTCGCTTTGCCATCTAACCCCACTAGACGATACAAGTAGGGTACCTAGGACGACCTAAATTAAAATTTCTTTAATTCAGACCCAATAGCCCATATATTGCTTGGCCCAGTATTCGGCCACGGCAGTACCGTCCGCTGATGCTGTCATTAGGTCCCTACGTGAATAGGTAACAGGGCACGTGATGCAGGATCGAAGGTGGTCATGGTCTGCGGAGAGACGCCGCACAAACACTGAAGATCGGAACCGTTCGAGAACCCCCATCTGTGGAGATTGTCTTTGCTGCGCCCAACTTGGGAGCGGTTATTATATTGTACGCGCAGGACGTTGTAAGCCCGGCTTGTATATGACACCTACAGGCCGCTCGAGTAGAAAGACAAAACGCCTTAAATAAACTCATTTTGACGTCTGCAGTACAGCGAGCAAACCTACAGGCGAGCATACCCCGCACCGCTAAAGGGCGCCGTCCAGAAATTCGCCTAAATTCGTCCATATTTCCATAGACTCCTCCGCATAAATTTCATCCCCCCATTTTTATCAGGTCATTGACCAAAGCGAACAGACGTCACACCCGAGGGAAATCTCGACCGGTTGCAGCCGATTCAACCAGACACGACACTGCGCTATAGAGCCGTGGGAATACACTAAGCGCTCTATGTGTAATTGCCCAGACTTAATTCGCTGTAGTTTAAACAATGACTGCTTTTTTAAGCGCTGTTTGGGATTCGTTTGCAAGGTGTAAGCTACTTTCTTTGACATCCCTTGGGTGAGTTAGAAGCTTGAGTAAAGTTTTAATAGGATAAAAAAGGGCTGAGTAACGCTATCATAGTTGATTTTTTTTTAGTGATAGTGGAGGTCTAATAAATACGGCTTTTGAAGGATTTTTTTGGCAGTAGACGAAGTTACATTATAGGGTTCCGTACCTCAAAAGGGAAAAACGATACCCTTACAGGATCACTTTGTTGTCCGTCTGTCGCTCTGTCTGTCAAGACTCTTTATCTCAGGAATACTTGGAGTTATCGCGTTGTCATTAAAATCATATACTCAAATCTGCGGTCTTAAAGCTGTGAAAAATATCAAATAACGAAAATAAAAGATACGGCCGTTTATGTCGCAAAAAACGTATATTTCGACACTCTTAAGGGAATCAAAATTCATAGGGTATTTCCCGTTGACTCATAAACTTGAAATTTGGCATAAAGCAAGGTCTTATAGCATTGGTATAGGAACAAATCTGAAAACAGTAAAATTGTTATTACAATTTTAAATCAATTTTTATTTTGTTAGGTAATAACAAAAAAAAATTGAATTGACTTTTTTTTTATTTGATTGAATTGATTGACGATTTTATCAAACCGTAAAGGGTTTTAAAAATTCTTCGAGACTCTATTTGGGAATTTAACTATTTAAATAAGTAAGTTTGTACGGAACCCTCAGTTCGCGAGTCCGACTCGCACTTGGTCAGTTTTTTTTTTACATTTAAAGCGCTGAGCTAATACTAGGAATGACTCCCGTATCGTAGGTGCGGTTACAAACATATAAACTTCACATGCAGAAGACACCGAGACCCAGAACTATTTCTGGTAGGCTAGATAAATATTTGTTCTATGCAGAAACTCTTAATAAACTAGTGCGCCTGACCATCAATGATTGCATCTCCGCTTACCATCAGGTGGGATCGCAGTCAAGCACTGGTTTATATCAATTAAAAAAAAAAAGACGAATCCGCGATACGCAGCGCAGCAACAAATAACTATAACACTGGACCATTGTCATCATTTAAGAAAGAAAGAAAGAAAGAAAAAACGTTTATTCGTACTTCAAACATACAGTAGAACCAAACACATAGTAGTTGGTATATCATTTCTGTCTGATTCCATCCAATTGTTAAATTTCAAATATTTTGGGATCAACCTCGTGACATTTTAGACTGACGCCTATCTAAAATGTCAAGAGTTCATCAATCCCATATGTATGAGATTATTTGAAAAACCTTAACGCTGTTAGAATAATAATGTCAATTTGAATATAATGTAAGATCTGCATTATTTGATGTAATTTATTTCACCACCACTGCTCCCAAAACGGTGAAGAAGAACATCGTGAGGAAACCGGCATGTCCTAGAACCAAAAATTTGAAGCCATGTGATATCCGCTCTGCTCCCGCGTGGTGGATTATGGCCATTTCCCTCTTCTAAAGAGGAAGCTTGAGTCCCTGTAGTGGGATTATTATAAGGCTGATTATAGTATCTAGTATTCCTTACGTTGATGAAACTTCAACGGTCTGGACTGTGAAAGTGAAACCCGGGGCCCTGGGACGAAGGCAAAGAAGGAACAGAAGTGGGTTTTTAGTCAGTAAAAATCTGACACTATCACTCGCTCCGCCCAAGAGCGGGATTGGTCAGAAGATGATTTTCCCACCCAATAAAAAAAACGGTCCGGACTAAGCGTTTCGCTTCGTCGTTTATACCACGTACAATGAAAGACTGGAACAGTTTGCCTGCTGCGGTCTTCCTGTCCAACTATAATTTAGGTGTCTTCAAGGCTAGAGTGAATAGGCTCTTAATAAACTAGTGCGCCTCGCCATCAATGATTACATCACTGCTTACCATCAGGTGGGATCGCAGTCAAGCACTAGTTCATATCAATAAAAAAAAAACTGAAATGTTTCTGATTTCAACATATACATCACGCAAAACCTTTTCATAACGGGGAAACTGCACCACAGTAAGTCACACAGTCGACAGTAGTAAGCAAATCCTTCATATTCCACACAACTCATATTTGAGCACAAAATTTGGGTTTAAAACCTCACACAAGTTCCCCTTATTAAACATTTTAAATTCCATAATACGATCTTACAAAATTGTAAGGACACAGTCTAACATAATCTATTCTGTACGCTAAACTTTTTTGCAGTAGGACAACTTTTTCAGCTGAATATGTTTAGACTGTGAAATCCTGGATGGTTTCGGGGAGCGATAAATGTCTAGCAAGGTAAATTGAATGAACCGTGCTTAGAGGTTACAAAGTATTTGATAAAATAATCTTTTTGGGGTGTTTATGTTGTTAAAGTAATATATTTTTTTTAACTAAGTTTTTACTGCGTGAAAAAGTGACTGGAACGAATTGAAGTGTTCTTTTGAACTGACTTTTTTTAGGGCAGAAAATCAAACTAATATAATAAAGGTGAAAGTTTGTGTTAGCGTGTGTGTATGTTTATTACTTCTTCATGCTTGAATGGCTGAACAGATTTGAATGAAATTGACACAAGTGTAGATCACATCCTGGAATAGCATGTAGGACATTTTTTACTTCGGGTTTATGGTCCTTGGGACAATTTTCTACTTTCACGTGCACGGGTAAAGCCGCTGACGGTAATAATTCCGTTAATACACGACCTACACATGAACACTGTGCACAAACAATTACACAACTTCACAAGGTCACAACATCACATGCACCACACTAACACAAATGAAAGGCTCGATGTTGATATTGACCTTTTGGCTTTCGATTTTTCTGCCTTGTGTTTCTACTCTTTTAATGTGAAAATAGCGTGAGAATCCTGGTACCCATAACACAAGTTAAACCTTTGCTTGGGTACCAGATTCATTACAAATATTTACTTGCTACTTCTGACTCACTGATTGACTCTGTTCTGACTAATCAGGAATGAGGATATCCGCAGGACAACCAAAGTCACCGACATAACACAAAGAATCGCCAAACTTAAGTGGCGATGGGCAGGGCACATTGTTCGCAGAACGGATGGCCGTTGGAGCCGAAAGGTTCTGAAATGGCGACTACGTACCGGAAGATGTAGCGTTGGAAGGCCTCCTACAAGGTGGACCGACGACTTGGTAAAGGTTGCGGGAGTCCAATGGATGCGAGACGCACAGGACCGTTCATTATGGTGGTACTTGGGGGAGGCCTATGTCCAGCAGTGGACGTCTTTCGGCTGATATAATGATGATGATGATGATAACTTCTGACTGTAATTATTCTTGTTCTCTAATATCTATTTGTTCTCTGTGTTGTTTGTAAGTGTTTCAATGTTCAAAGTATTTTAGTTCAATGAATTATTACTATTTTATTATTATTAGTTAGTCATAAAATAGTTTCTCACACTTTGTGTGGCGTCTCCTGAGGTGGCTAGGGTGTGAGGACTGCCTCTCCCGCGCACTTTCCACCAGCTCTATTACTTGCATTACTGCTTCGTAGAAGGAAGTGACTGCTTTCCATGCTCTCAAACTGTGTACCATGACCTGGAATAGGGCTGGCATATCTATTTAGGTGTTTAATTTTTTTTGTGTAATTCAGTGCGGTGTATTTTTAGAAATTTTGATAAATGTGAGTGCCTTTTTGTTTTTTTTTTTTTAAGGACTCTCCTCTTAAACAATGCTACATTTCTAAACTATAATGGAAACTTCGGAGTGACATCTATGGGAATGATTGAAAGAGTGTCCGAGGCCCAGCGAACTAGAAATAGAACGCAACTCGGCAACAAGGGGCAACTAAAGGAATACAGTGGATTTTAGACAGACATCGGGTATCGCGGGACGATCACCAGTCACCGTAGACGCAGGCTTGTGGACGGCTAGACACAGCTAGTTCACCGTCCCGCCAGCCAGTAAGAACCGAGCTCGGGTCGACGGTGTGTCGTGTTCCACGCACGCATCAAAGAGATGCCGATGCCAGCCTGAGGTTCGGTTTGTTTAAAGGAGCTTTCGCAAAAAGGATAACTAAAAGAAAACTGCGGGTTTTACCCAGTATAAGTTTGAAACTCTCTCTCACTTTACCCAGAGCGAAAGAACTTATTTGTTGATTCCCCACATGAAAAAGGTGTTTACTTAGTAAAAGTCTGATACACCTTCTCGTGGAGCGGGAATAGTTATATTGTAGCGACATCTATCGCGTCACATAAGAACTAATCCTGAATCGCGCAATCAAAGTTCTCCGCGCGATTAGAACATATAGAACTGCCCGAAATCATCTATCGGGCAGTTGCAGCCCACCAGACATACCACCCGTCTGGTCGGAGGATCCTCCCTTTTCAACGGAGGTTTACGGGACTTTACTCTCTGTTCCACATTCCTCTAAACTGGTGACCCTCGACAAAAGAACGTCAGCGTAGCCTTCGTGCAGCTACTACCTCGTGACGTCATCATCACTTCCTCAAGCTTTCGAGCAGCGAGCCATACAGCCAGCACCCACGGCTATAAAGGGTATCCTGACCACCAGCATGCTTACATGGTCATACCTGGTCATCACCCTCAGCCTCATCAGCGACCTTGGCGAAGCACACTGCACCTTCGGCCAGTCACATGAAGAGCAATGAAGAACCTCTCCTGGTCGACGCAAGCAGTCAAGGCACTACGTCGCATAGCACCGCTCCGACTCACTGGAGCCAGCAGCACTACTCCGACTCACTGGAGCCTGCAGCATCATCCCGACTCACTGGGATAGCACCACCCCGACTCACTGGGGCATCACCGGAGACAGTTCCGACTCACCGAGAACTATGCGGCATTCGGTTCCGACCCACTGGAACCAACCTACCACTGGCCTGGCACGCATCAAGAAGCGTCGATCTCCGATCTCCGGAGGGGAGTGATGTAGCGACATCTATCGCGTCACATAAGAACTAATCCTGAATCGCGCAATCAAAGTTCTCCGCGCGATTAGAACATATAGAACTGCCCGAAATCATCTATCGGGCAGTTGCAGCCCACCAGACATACCACCCGTCTGGTCGGAGGATCCTCCCTTTTCAACGGAGGTTTACGGGACTTTACTCTCTGTTCCGCCTGCCTCCAAAATATAATAAAAAAATAATTAAAAAAAAAAGCTTCCAGTCTTCTGACCTCCGCAACCATGTAACCGGATTCCACAACACTTCGTGGTACATACGGGTGACATATTTCCTGGATTTTTACCCCCTAGAACGACTGTCAATCATCTATAAATGACAGCGGTGAACAATATCGAGGTAATCGAATATCAAGTGTCCCAGAATAATAATAATAATCCACCACTTTCACACAACGCCATCTAGTGCCAAACTAAGCAGAGCTTGTGCTATCAGTACTAGATAATTGATATACATACTTATATATTTCTAAATACATAAATATTATAGATAAATTACACCCAGACACAGAAGAAATGATCATACTGCACATAGCATAGCATAGTCGGCCTTATAATGTTCCCACTGCTGGGACGCAAGCCTCCTCTCCAGGAGAGGGAATGGCCCGTAATCCACCACGTGGGCCCAGTGCGGGTTGGTGGATATCACATGTCTTCGAATTTTAGGCTTTAAGACGTGCCGGTTTCCTCACAATGTTTTCCTTCAACGTTTTAAGAGCAGTGGTGATGAAATCAATTACACAAAGTAATGCGCCTGTCTGGGTTTGAACCCAAGACCTAAAACTCGTAAGTCGGGGCCGTTACCACTCGGCCACCACTGCTCTCAAATCAAATCTCAAATAAACATTTGGCTTTCATGTCATTTCAGAAAACAATGGATGTTTGCCCACCCAGGAGCCGACTGCGGCTAGCGTTGCTTAATATCGAAAATCGCTTCACGCGGCTGTCATTGTTTAGCTACTAAATCATCATCAAACAAAAAAGACGATTATAAAATTTCACTTAACAAAACAAACAACCCCTCTGAAAAACGGCATATTTTTTACGTTTGACACAAAAAAAGTGACATTAAAACAAAATTTCGTGTAACTTGCCTCTCGTCACGCTTACCGAAACGAGTTTATGTCGCAAACAAAAAAAGTTCTTTATTTAATAACCCCAGCAAATTGCACGTTCAGCCAACACTTATGTTGGGCCCCACAGATAGCGACAGTTACCTGCTGTCATTACCTTATTATGGTAAAAAAAATTCGTGGGTAAAGTGAATTTTATTCTAATTGAGGCTTTTAATTTTTGGAGTTACATTTACCTGTTTACCTGCAGCCATGTGGCACCCACTTCTATCAAGATTGGAGACTCTATACTCGAAGTTCGGAACAATTACGTCTACCTTGGACAGACAGTCCAGTTGGGTAGATCTTATTTCGAGAAAGAGGTCAACCGTCGAATCCGACTCGGCTGGGCAGCGTTCGGGAAGTTGCGCGGTGTCTTCTCGTTCGATATACCACAGTGTCTCAAGACGAAAGTCTATGACCAGTGCGTGTTGCCAGTGATGACATATGGTTCCAAAACGTGGTCGCTCACAATGGACCTCATCAGAAGGCTCAAAGTCACCCAAAGGGCAATGGAAAGTGCTATGCTCGGAGATTCCTTGTGTGATCAAATCAGAAATGAAGAACCAAGAACCAAAGTTGGCGACACAACACGAAGAATCGCCAAACTTAAGTGGCAATGGGCAGGGCACATTGCTCGCAGAACAGATGGCCGTTGGGGCCGAAAGGTTCTGAAGTGGCGACCGCGTACCAGAAGACACAGTGTTAGAAGGCCCCCTACAATGTGGACCGATGACCTGGTGAAGGTTGCGGGAATTCGATGGATGCGAGACGCACAGGACCGTTCATTATGGCGACATTTGGGGGAGGCCTATGTCCAGCAGTGGACGTCTATCGGCTGAAATGATGATGATGATGACGTTTACCTGTTACAGTATTTTTATAAGTGTATCACTTTGCATTGTAACAAGATCAATTCAAAGTTCTGTGACTTTGTTTTAATAGGTACTATAAAAGTATCCAAAACGGAACGTGTTCAATTTTGATTTAGTTGCTTTTCTACAGTTGTCTCCTTTTTAGTGATTGAAAATCATCTAATGACTTCTTAGGCTCTGGAATGGAGCGGGGGCGTGTCAGACTTTTACTAACTAAAGCTACGTTCCTATATTTGCCCATTGCGTTCCCATTGTTTCTCGCTCCGGACCATGACATAAACCAGGGTCATATACACCACCAATCGCCTCCACGAGGTCACACTGGTGCTCCCAGGTAGAGTCAGGCCTAAAAAACACTTGCGTGACGATTTTGATTCGTTTCTGACTGGTTGACCAGTAAAGATCTGCCCCCCTAGCCAAGTTACGATCGTTTGGTTTGCGTCGAACCCCTCAAGTAGACGACGCGACGACGTCATCTCAACGCTCAGTCACGTGGTCAGAACAAAGGAATCGGAGGCGTGGCCTACTCAAGGCGTTCGACGCAAACGAAACGATCGTAACTTGGCTAGGAGGGCTGGTATGGGATATGGAGGTCTTTACCCAGCAGCGAAACAACGTAGCCTAAGTTAAAAAAAAAAAATGGTTTTCAAAAATTTGAGGTGTTATCATACAAGTTAGCATATCAAGTTAGAATGAGAGAGAGAGTTATTTGATGACTTCCCACCTTATACTTCTGTTGAACTGGCCCATTCGTATACAGGAATGCAATTCTGTAAATAATTGCCCATTTTGTTCATCAAACAGTCCAAATCCGTAAACCTCGTGGCCTGGTAAGATCCTTTGCCACCAGACGATACTCGAGCCGCCACGGAGCAGATTCTAGATGTGGGGTACGTACTTACACCAAGTGGATAACAACATAACTTATATATTCCAATGGCTTAGAGTTAATCGGTTCTTGTAGTCGTTTTCGAGAACGGCGTAAGTTTTCACCTATATATTTTCCTGCAGGATAGGATCTGCCCAATAGAAGATTTTGATAGGATACGCTAGTTCTTATCATTTCACGATATTATTAATAGGTAAAGAACATTGACCGGGTTTGGACTAAATGCTACCGAGAAACGGGAGTGCTTCTAGTTTCTTACATCACATATATACATGCATATACTTAAAAAAAACCGGGTAAGTGCGAGTCTTAGTCGAGCACTGTGGGTTCCGTACCAACTTACCTATGAAAACAGTATAATTCTTGAATTGAGTTATGAAGATTTTTCCGAAATCGAATAAGTTTTTTTTTTTGTGACGTAACTACAAATTTAGTTTTCAGATTTTTTTTCTATATTTGTGTAAGTCAACGGGAATACATAAATTTTGATTCCCTTGAGATTGTCGAAATATACGTTTTTTGCGACATAAACGAATTTGTCTTTTTTGTTCGTTAACTCAGAAGTTTGATTTTTTCCATCACGAAAGCGTTAAACCAAAATCGCACGGTGCGTTCATTAGCAGTTCCGTCTCCAAATGCAACATTGATATTGCGAGCTGTTTCTACCGCGTTAGTTCCACGTCGGAACTTTATTCAAATATCATTCGAATTTTCAAAGTATCCATTTTTCTTGTCTAAGTTGATTAAAAAAACTGCTGATAGTCGATACATTTTTTAAAAGAAGAATTTCATAGGTACCATGTGAAAAAAGTTTCACTCAAAAATCTCAAACCATGAAAGTTCTTTGTCAATTCGAAGTACCTATTACAATTATAGGCAACGGCAATTTCTTACTTTGACCCCTATTATCTCATAGATTTTAAAGCACTTTAGTTTACAAATTACTGCATGAAGAGACGTATTGCATTAAAAGTATCGCCTGTACTTGACTTGCTTGCCCAAGTCCTAATCTGCCTGACGACCTATCATTCCAAAGACGAACATAAGCCGCTGTGCAAACTAGTTCAGGAAAACCTGATTGAATCATCTACTGCTACTGCGGAGTATGGCTCTGGGGTAGTGGGATGCGGGTCTCTGGGGTCACTTAGTATACTCATCATCATCATCATCATCATCTTCCTGCCCTTGTCCCATCTTATTTGGGGTCGGCGCAACACGTTTTTTTCTTCCATTCTATCCTGTCAACCGTCATACTATCACTAAGTTCCTTTTCTTTCATATCACTGTTCACACAATCCATCCATCTTTTCTTTGGCCTCCCTCTCCCTCTCCAATCCCTCTTCAACTACCGTCGAAAATAAGCACAGTTCTAGACAACCTTCCGCCTCGCTACTTCCCTACGTCTAGGCGCTCTCTGTTGTTCTCCTCACCGCTGTCACAATGGTGAACTTGACAACAGTCTCGGACACCAGATCAGTCTTGATGACCTACCCATGATTATGTGTTTAATGTAAGTACTCGTAAAATTGATGTTTGTGATTGTTTATTTTTATTTAATTTTGTTAATTTATGTGCTTAGTTTTGTAATTTTATTGTGCTTTTGTGTATTGTCTGTTTATTTTTGTGTGCATCAAATAAATGTTATATCTATCTAGCGAGCAGTGGTGGCCGAGTGGTAACGGCCCCGACTTACAAGTTGTAGGTCGCGGGTTCAAACCCAGCCAGGCGCATTACTTTGTGTAATTTATTTCATCACCACTGCTCTCAAAACGGTGAAGGAAAACATCGTGAGGAAACCGGCATGACCTAGAACCAAAAATTCGAAGACATGTGACATACACCAACCCGCACTGGGCCCGCTTGGTGGATTACGGCCCATCCCCTCTCCTAGAGAGGAGGCCTGAGTCCCAACAGTGGGAACATTATAAGGCCTACTATACTATATCTATCTATCTATCTTGCAGCCGAAGTGCGGATCGCAAAGCGCGGCATGCGAATATCAACGACATCATTCGATTTGGAATAGGGATATTGGAACCCCATGGCTTGGTACGCGACGATGGCAAGAGACTGGACTTGTCGTTATTTCCATGAAAAATGGGTAGGTAGGTCTTTAGAGTGGGGCGCTACCGGTTTCGATACTCTTGCACCATTCCATATTCCTGTTTCGTTTTGTCAGCGGCATCACTGCCGCTGCGACTGCGGAGAACTTCAAGTGGCGTATGTATAAAAACCTTGTTGGAAGCTATATTTTCGAACCGCTTGGGGTTGAAACTCTCGGATCTTTGGGTCCAAGTGCTCACAAATTGTATAAAGATCTGTCAAACGTCCTGTTAACATTTCGCATAGTCCAAAGGCTGACTTTTAACTTGGATGGAAGATAAGAATTGCTATACAGCGTGGCAATGCCGCAAGTCTTTTGGGCAAGTTACCAATCGATAGCGACGAGGAGGAATTTTTTGACGCCATATTTTATTTTTAATTTTAATTATTGTTTTAGTTAAGTTTTATATGTTATATGTAACACATACATATACATGTACATTACGTGTAAATTGTGTGTTTACGTGTACATTAGAAATTAAATTTTAAAATCATAAAAAAAAAAACATAAAATAACAACTTCAATGTAGAACTACTTTGAAACAAGCTATATCTTTACGCTTTTTTCATTGCCCTTTAAAGGTAATTACAGACTCAATCAATACTAATACTAGCAATATTGGCTGAAATGTTGCTGGAGCAATTAAGACTACTATGTAGACCCGGCTGTTATTACAAATGACTAGTGACCTGCCTATATAGCCAGTGGTCTGTCACCTGATTAAAAAAAAAGTAATACTTAAAAAAAGTTTAAAAAAGTAATAAAAAAACAGACTTAATTTAAAATTTTGACAGTATTCATTCAAATTAATAGTTCTCAGTCCATGACACACTAATCCATGACACTAAGTCTTCAATGACATATGATGTATGCTACTTAATGATGTGTGTCTGCTCACTTTCTTGTGTTTTTGAAACATCGACAATATTCTCTTACAAAACTAAAAAAGAATTAAACTGCTGACGTAATCACCATCTAGACCCCCCATCCCCCATGTCACCGAAAAAAAGCAAAGATCCCCCTCACCCCCTGTTACACTTACGTAATACTTAAATGGCCCCATAACATTGCGAGATTGCGAGAGAGCGCTCACAATTTCTTATCCTGCTGCAAAGCAATAATGCTAGTGAAGGAGACGCTGCACTCGTGAAGGAACAAACATCCTCAGATCCCAGCCACTGAGACCAAGACCCTGACTACCGAAATAAATATTTTTGATTTCGAATTAAAAGTTGTGTGGTTTGAGCCACTAGGCCAGGAATAGCGAACCTTTTTATGAGAACGTGCCACTAAAATATTAAAAAAAATGTAGTTAATTTATAATTCATCTGTATTTTTATTTCCTTTTTCTATCCAAATCTTTTATACACTACACCGTTCTGGTGTCTTTTTATCGACACCGCCACCGGCCCACGCTGAAAATCAGCGCTGTGAGCTCATCGCATTATGCGTGAGGCCGCAGCTTTATGCTGAGCGTTCGGCCGTTTTGCGCGGATGTGATTAGTGACTAGTATTAATATTACGTCATTTCGCGTAAATAAACCGTCTTTCTTTCTTTTCTTAGTCATTCCGTACCACCAAAGAAGTGACGAACAGTGAAGTGTGGCTTATATCATATAAGCTATAATGTATAATATTTGTTCATTAAATCACTTAATGAACAAATATTTAAACTAAATGCTTTTAATTACCAGCTCAAAATTCGTATTTCGTAATGTCTACAGTAGTTTGTTTATTTAATTATATGTATGAAAGTGTAAATTGGTGTGATTACTAGTGTTTCAAATTACCTACATGTTTCTTTTACTGGCGTGCCCGAATTATTTTGCCGCGTGGTTCCACCGGCACGCGTGCTATAGGTTCGCCATCTCTGCACTAGGCTATCACGACTACATGCTAATAAAACAAAAATCATTACAAAGGCCCGCTCAAAATATTGAAAGAGGAAGCGCCATAATACTTAAAAGGCTATACCCTCCCCATTATGTATTCCACAGTGAACTTTAAACAACTTTTGTGGTATTTCGCTAATAGCAGATCCCGGCGAGCCATTGGAGCGATCAAACTCTGTCATGTTTTCAAAATACTTTGCCTAACTTGTAAATTTTGAGGCTTTTGAGAGTAAGGCCTGTTGTTGTACACACAAGAGTGAAAATTTGGAAAGATTTTATTTGCTTTAAATCGTGTTTTGTGCTAGCAATATTGGTAGCTAGCTTCTGCCAGCGGCTCCGCCCGCGCGAAATTAGATTTCTTCATAGCTAAACTTTGGACCCTCGTTTCTTCCTCATTGACTGGCCTGCTGGTCTAGTGGTTAATGGCCCTGACTGCTATGCCAGAGGTCGTGGGTTTGATTCCCACCCAGGACAAATGTTTGTGTGATAAGCACGTTCTGTGTCTGGGTGTAATTTATCTATAATATGTATGTATTTAGAAATATAAAAGTATGTTTATCAGTTGTCTAGTACTCATAACAAGCTTTGCTTAGCTTGGGACTAGACGGCGTCGTCTCACTCCTGGGCTCTATAGTTTTAGCTGTGCATTGAATGTCAGTCAGTTTCTCTTTATATATATATATATAGATTATGACAATACGGTTGAAACAGTGATTGTGCGGTTAACTGCAAAGCTGCGTGTCGCGAATTCGATTCCCGAAAGGATCCAATATTTGTATAGATATTTGTTGAGTTTTTTTTTAGGTGGGAAAATCATCTAATGATTTAATTCTTTGCCATTGTTCCAAGGCCTTAGAGATCTCTTTCGCATCACCCATGGCCCCAGTAGACTTCGACCCCGCTGGCCCCTACAGTTGCTGACATCTCCTCGAGGCGGGAGTAGAACACTACCCGCCATCGACGGCTTGGGCTCAGTCCAGTTACCGGACGGTCGAACGGCGAGCTTCCCATTGCTTGCCTTTCGCAAGCCCGCGCCTACGGTGGCAGTCTGGGTGACTTATGTATGTAAGTTTATATGTTTTGAGCGTTTTAATTCCTAGCGTGAGGCGTTTAAACAAAATGTATAGCTGCGAGTCGTAGCTTGGACAATTTGTTTTCCTAAAAAAATCCGGTCAAAAGCGGGTTGGACTCTCACGCCGAGAATTCTGTACAAACTCTATGTAAATAGATCGACTGCCTAATCGAGTTTCGACGATTTTTTTTAATCGCCAAAAAGTATAATTATTTATTTTACCCTTTTTCTATTATTTCTGCTATAAAATCTTGCTTCTTAGGAATTTTTAGAATTTTATTTTGATTACCTTCCGAGCGTCATTGACTTAGAATTTTATTTTTTTGCTGCTCCAAGAGGCAGCAACCCCGAGTACTTTGGTATTAATTTCAGCTTACAATACAGACGGACGTATGGAAAACGAAGTGATCTTATTACGCACGCACGCAACCCTAAAAATAACAACATTAAAGTTTAAATTTTATTACTTCAAAAATAAAACCGAAATTCATCTAAATCTGTACACTGACAGAAATCAAATGCGCGTGTTGACTTTGCGCGCAATTAATTGGCAACGACTCATCGCCATTGTGGACTGAATTTGTTTCAGAACTTCAAACTGATGGTCTCTGAAATGATTTACTGTTTAGAGTGGAGTTGGGAGTCGGTCTTTAAAATGTTGATGAGTTCTTTAGTTTTAATCTTTACTTACAATTAAAAGAGAATAAAGATGTTGTGTTTATTTATTTATTTTACTATTTATGTACACACAAAAACAGAAAAGACAATACAAAGTAGACAAGAGCACAAAGGTATTGCTTATTTTCAAAGAAATTTCTTCCAGCAGACCTGCGAAGGGAGAAATCAAAAGAAAAGTAGAAAATAGTGTATAGGGAGCAAGACAAGAAGAATGTGTGAAATCTTAATCTAAACTATCAAATAATACATAAATGTAGTTAAATATAAAAAAGAAATACTTATATAACTAATATATAACCTTTACTATAAATAAATATCATCTATACATATAATAAAACAGTAAAATTCTTTTGTGATGGTATTAATTGGCGCAAAAACTACTGAACCGATCCTGTTCAAATTTTGCATACATAATCCTTATAAGTCAGGGCAACTGATAGGCTATAAACTATCACGCTATTTGCTACGGGGGGTGAGCAATAATCCAAAATGTAGTTATTGAACGACATTTGCCGCGAGTTCAATTCCCAGCTACAGTTAAAAATTTTGTCATTATTTTGTCTTATTTTTTTGTAATAAAACTAACTTTTACCATTTTTTCGATACAAAATTGACATTTCTATTCGATATCTTCTTAATATTTTGTAAAAACTAATCAAAACACATAATAAAATCAAAGCGGCGAGTAAAATCACGTACAATAATATTACATTATTCCATTTAGCTGCAAATATTACTTCTGAAACGAAAATCATCACGCTATCATCGTTAGGGAGCCAACCAGTCAATTATTACGTTTATATAAGAACGTCTATTTTATAATTTATTCATCGAAGACTGCAGCACAGTGGTTTCGTAACTAGACTTTCATGTAATGTGAAGGTGGTTCAAATCCCATACGACTCTCTTAGGAGAAATTTTTGTTCTGTTTTGTCATCGTGAATAAGATTTTTTTATATATTTTTGCATGCTTACAATTTTTTTTTTATAAATCTACGTATATAATATATCTGTAGAAATTTTTAGTTAAGTGCGTATTATTAATTTTAGAAATCGATGTAGATAACTTTTATACATTTAAATTGTGTGGAACTTGATAATTATCTTACTTAGGCTTTGTTTCATCGCAATGAAACAAAGCATATGAAAGACAAACGGTATGAAATCAAAGTTTTCGGGAAGTAAAATATGACACCATAAGCAATTCAGATACTCGCAATGCCATCTAAAGACTCAAAGTAGAAATAATGATGACAATGACGGTTGAACTTCATATTAAATTTGATAGATGGCATTGCGTATTTTACGTAATTTTCTGAGTGGCAGAAGAATGGCCATCGCCCACGTTTACAGTTATGGTTAAACTGGTGTAAGACGGAGGCATTTTTAACAATCCTACTGCTTATTTTTATTATTTTTTTTCCATTATTGTAGCAAGCTAATTGACCGTGATTATTCAAGGGATACCATCCAAAGACGATAAAAGTAAATACCTATATGTATTTAATTATTCACTTTAAAATAACACGGCCACATTTTCGGAAGGGGTTACAGGGTACCTTGCGTTGGATGGTCCCCAGGTGGACCGATGACCTGGTGAGGGTCGCGGGAATCCGATGGATGAGAGACTCACAGGACCGGTCATTATAGCGACACTTGGGGAGGTTTATGTCCAGCAGTGGACGTCTTTTGGCTGAACTAATAATGATGATGATGGCACCTTTTTTCTTTTTTTAAGGGTGGAAATCATCCAATGACTTCTCCCGCTCTGGTTGGAGCGGGAGGACGTGTCAATCTTTTACTGACTAAAACTACACCTGTGTCTATCACTACGCGTTGTTGAGGATTGGGCTCGATCCGGTCAACTACAGGACGGCTAGCTACCCATTGCTCGACGTCCGGAAGCCCGCGTCTACCGTGATTGGTAGTCGGGGTCGGAATCTCGGCTCGGCGTGAGGCCGTTCGTTCCCTAACGCGTGCGGCCTCCGCCTTCGCTAGCATTAAGGCTTTGCAGAAGGAGGCGAACGCCTGCCATTACTCCTCGCTCAGCTTGCTCGCTCGCTCGCTCCTGGATCAGAGCCCGGCGCGAGAGATCACTGACGCCGATTACCTCCACGAGGACACGGCGGTGCTCCGCCCTTGCAGGGCACATCTCCACTGTGTCCTCCGGCATGATGGCACCTTGCGGATTAATAATGGTGTGTTTTATTATTTACAGTCACTGCTTCATATAAAACGGGATCGAATGTGTTTTTCTGATCACAGTTCGACAACGTATAATGTATCTCAGATTCCTTGCAGCCTTACGTCGATATCTGGACGTTACCTCTTTGCAATGAGTGGTGACCAATACTGGAACAACCCTCTAAGGGAGGTCAGTCTCAGGGATAACACTTATCGGCTGCTACATTTGTTAACCGTAATTTCATTGTTTTATAGATAAGCTCAGGACTGTTGTGGGTGTTTCGAACGGTTTCTGTTCTGGGTTCGGTTAAAGGTACCCTGATATTACCATTTTGTGAATCGCCTGGAGGACTCAGTGTAGCATGCGGTGGAGGTCTATCCATCTTGAGTGAACTGCCGTGTCCTTATAGAGGCAATCGGTGTCAGTAATTTCTCGGTTTGGCCATCAATATGCGAGTTCGATTGAACGGGGATACACGCGCACAAGGTTTCGCCGTATTTCATTCATAAGTTGGAGACTCCTCATAAGGTAGTTCCCACTATGGGAAAAACATTTGTCTTAAATACGGGGATATCAATTAAATACACACCAAAATATCCTAGGTAAATGAACAAGTAATTCTTACGCTTAAAATGATCAAATTGCAATAATAATCAATGCAAGCATGCTCTCGCAAATTCTTCATAAGTACTGTTGTGGAAGAAGATAGTTGATGATTTATTTATTTATTTATTTAATCCTTTATGCACAAATGTACAGCGGCGGACTTAATGCCTGCCGGATGATGATGGTAGTTTTTGGATTCACTTAAGGCTTTTCATTATCTTTGCACGTTATCCAGCTGAAGGTCGGTGTCCCGATTATGCTCCTTCGTTTACCTTTATCAAAGCTAACTGCTTAAACTCTTCAGTGAAAAGTTATTGAGGCGAAAATTGTTATGGGAGATAACTCTTTCGATCAATCTTGCAGCCCTAGCAGACATCGGCCCTAGAGGGCCCTATCCATTTGCTGAAATCTCTTTAAGTCGCGCGTAGAATACTACGCGCCGTCTATTCAGGATTGCTTTGACCAGACGGCCGGACAGCACCACCGCAATCCCGTGTTTGCAATGGCTGGGAATTGCCTTGCGGCTTTCAACACCCGGAGCGTCCCTTGCAGCGACCGCTGAGGAGTCAGGATGTCCTATCCCTCATAGTTTCAGCCACCTTCTTTGATCGTAGTGCTACACTGAAGGAGGCTACTGGTTGTCATTTTCTCCACCAATTACCCCCATAAGGACAAGGCGGTGCCGGCGCTCCGACCAAGCGGGACTGACTTCCACCGTATGCTCCATCGTATTCTCCAGGCGATTCGCACAATGGTAAGACCCGAGTGTTTCTTCCCGCTGAATTCGACACAGATATCTTCCGAAACACCCACAACCGGTGAGTCCTGCACAAAAAGAGGATGCCGTGACGCCTCTGTAGACACTTCTCAAAGACAGGCATTACCGCTGCGATTTGATTGTGGCGTGCTCACTGTGGCGAGGGGTTAAAATCATACAATGTTGTTTTACCAGAACATAAACCAGAAACATACATATGCCCATGCATACATATGCCTTTTCCCTTGGGGTAGGCAGAAATGACAACTGCTACGACCCATACATGCTCTTTCTATTCAGTGACGGTCATACATCTGGATCTGGACGAGTACATAACATGTTTCCTGAAGGTAATTTGCGTTTTCAACCGACTTCTAAAAAAGGAGGAGGTTCTCAATTCGGATATTTTTACCTTGCGGTTCAAGGTTTTATGTTAAAGTACAATAAATTATTGCGATGCTTTCGGAATGAATTGCAAGCACAGAGTGATTGTACAGTTTTACGAACTTAACGCGGACGAAGTCGCGGGCAACAGCTAGTACATAATATAAATATATATATATATATCAACTATCACAGTTGAGAGGAGAGATAGTGCTCTGTGTGTATTTATTTATTTTAGTTTGCAAAAGGCTTACAGACTAATATTTTTTATAAAGAATAATATTACATAGTATAGTCGGCCTTATAATGTTCCCACTGCTGGGACTCAGGCCTCCTCTCTAGGAGAGGGAATGGGCCGTAATCCACCACGCGGGCCTAGTGCAGATTGGTGGATGTCACATGTCTTTGAATTTTTTGTTCTAGGACATGCCGGTTTCCTCACGATGTTTTCCTTCACCGTTTTGAGAGCAGTGGTGATGAAATAAATTACACAAAGTAATATGCCTGGCTGGGTTTGAACCCACGACCTACAACTCGTAAGTCGGGGCCGTTACCACTCGGCCACCACTGCTCTTAAGAAGAATAATAT
This sequence comes from Mythimna vitellina, assembly GCA_949316375.1. Lineage (NCBI taxonomy): Eukaryota > Metazoa > Arthropoda > Insecta > Lepidoptera > Noctuidae > Mythimna > Mythimna vitellina. Next base: position 3,905,510 of record OX438703.1, on the reverse strand, counting down.
TATTAAATAAAAATATAATATTCCACAACTATCACACAACGCCGTCTAGTGCCAAGCTAAGCAGAGGTTGTGTTATGAGTACTAGACAACTGATAAATATACTTATGACCACCCAGATCAAATGATCGTTCTCATCACACAAACATTTGTCGTGGGTGGGAATCGAACCCACGGTCTCCGGTATAGCAGTCAGGGCCACTAACAACTGGACCAACAGGCCGCAGGCAGTCATTGCCTGTTGGTCTAGTTGCTAATTACAAGCTTCCACATATAGATGCAAAAAAAAAAAAACAATAAAAAGAAAGGACACTCAAGTCAATTAATTAATAAAGAAAGAAGTTAGATATCATCATCATTGATCATTTGAGCCGAAAGACGTCCACTGCTGGACATAGGCCTCCCCCAAGTGTCGCCACAATGAATGGTCCTGTGCGTCTCGCATCCATCGGACTCCCGCAACCGTCACCAGGGCATCGGTCCACCTTGTAGGAGGCCTTCCACCGCTGCGTCTTTCGGTACGCGGTAGCTACTCAGGAGCCTTCCAGCCAATCTACCTTCAGCTCTGCGCACAATGAGTACTGCCCACTGCCACTTCAGTTAGCCGATTCTTCGGCCACCAACAAATCTTTTTTGTAAGATTGTGCAAAAGTACATTTCCTTCAGAATCTAAACACATCAGTCTTCATAGTATATTCATTTTTCTCACCATTCGTCACCTCACTATGTCCAAGACCCTCTCTATTGAAGAAAACTCGGCCATAGACACGCGTTTTTTTTTATTTGCCATGTCCTTTAAGTCACGCCATTTTGTAAGGTGCCATCCTTTAAGAGGTGAGCTCATTTCTCGTAGCATTGAAGGCGTTGAAGAGTTTCTTTTGCCTGTCAAAAGATGAAAGGTTGTGTCTCAGACGAAGTTTTTTATGTTCTATTATAATGTTTTCTGTGTTATTAAATTTTTTACCCGACTACGGCAAAGCCAAAGGAGGGTTATGATTTTGACAGGCTATGTATGTATGTGAGTATGTTCATCTGTTCCTTCATAGCTCCTAATCTACTTATCAGAACTTGACATATTATGAGGTATCGTTATCCGTCTTAATTGTCCGCTGAATATAGGCTACGTGACGTGTCATAAAACTCGATATGGCACCCTATAGCGGACAAAAAGTAATGAGTTAATAATAAAAATGGAGATAAATACGCCGTGTTCGGTATCATTTGAGAAGGTTCTGCTAAGCTTCACTTGTACTTTGTTATGTCATGAGTTAAATTTAACACCAAAATTGTTTAAATAAAAAAAAAAAAACTAAAACCTGACCACACAAAAAAACACGACGCTCTTGTTTCATACTTTTTCAGCGTCGTTTTTTTGTCGTAGTCGGGTATTAGTTTTTCACTTTTTTATATAGTAAAATAAAATTGTTGGACTATGGGTGAAAAATAAGTTGTTACAATATTCCTGAATGAGTATGTTAGAAAACTGGATTAAAAAAATTAACTTTCTGCGGCAGCTTTACCCATGAGTAGAAGACTTCAAAAAAAGGAGAAGGTTATCCGGTTGTATTTTTATTTTTTATGTGTGTTACCTCAGATCTCCTTCGTTTATGGACCGATTTGAATTTTTTTTTCCTTTAGTAGGTATGCCTGATGATGGGATCTATGAGGATTCAAGGGAACTCCTCAAATATTATAGGCAACCGTATAGTGATTTTTGTATTTTCATCGAGAACTTAAGTATGTACAATAAAAAAGTAACATTTGATGAATCGGAGCTAATGAAGAAGACCAGAAATGGCCAACGCGCGACTATGACAATACAAATAAATGAATGGTTTTGAATAGGTGTGTGATGATGATGATGGAGCCAGAAATTATTATAGCCGTGTTTGGGCTTATTAGAATTGTCATGCACTATGCACTTTGGCTATAAGGTACTATCGAACTAATCTGATGATGGAGCCGGAATGTGGAAGGTGGACACGGGAACTTCATAATAAAACAATGTATCCTAGCAGTGTTTGGGTTAATTGGAATGGTCATGAGAAATATATGATCTGGCTATAAGTTTATCACAACTAAAAATTGAGAAATGAAGAACTTTTTACAAAAAAAAAAACCGACTGAAAAACAAACACTAAAACGATCAAAATAACTTTATTTCCGAAGTTGGTGTTAAATAAGAAACAAACAAAAGAAAAAAATGGAAAAAAATCATGAAAAAAATAATCCGAATACAAAGCCACCTCTAATTAAAATGTCATTATAAAACGAATTATGCTGTTTTGGTAATGCCAGTAGATGGCGTTGTCCTTACTATTAGGCGGTACGAAGTTCGCCAGGTCAGCTAGTAAATAAATAAAAATACAAGTAACTTTTTTTCTGAATATAATCTAAATATTTGCTTTTGAAAAACAAAAAAAAAAAACCAACCACAACAAGATCTTTCAACTAAAAAACAATAAACATAATCCCTAATCTAGTTAATGCAGCTATGTTTTCTTATCCTTTCGAAGGTGTGAGATGTATGTTAACCGTTGGCAATAATTCTACATTGTCCCCACCAAGTATGGGAACCTTAGAATTTATTGCCTGGAGACAATGGACCGAGCCTAACATCTGTTCTTGCCTTTAAGGGCAATGTAAAGTATTGGAATGTGTTGTAAATGATACACAGGTGTTTTTGAGAAAAAAAGGTTTGTATCTGCTCTTTTTAGTTGGACCTTCAAATTATATGGCGCTTCGCTTCAAAATAACGGTAGTAAGGATTTTTTTGAGGGATCTTTTCGAATGAACATTTTTAACAAATAATGTAGGTAATTTAAAATTGGTAACGTTTTATTTATTTATTTAAAACTAGTTTTGCCCACGGATTCACTCTTGTCAACTGACTATTATATTCTACTTTACGCTACTCTACTCTACCCTACTCTCCCCTAATCTACCCTACTCTACCCTACTCTACCCTGCTCTACCCTGCTCTACCCTACTCTACTCTGCTCTACCCTGCTCTACCCTGCTCTACCCTACTTTACCCTGCTCTACCCTACTCTACCCTGCTCTACCCTACTCTACCCTGCTCTACCCTACACTACCCTCTGGGCAAGAGTTTTTTCAAGTTTTGGTGACGTACCTACAAATTTACAGTTTTCAGATTTTTCCTATACTTCTGCTGTAAGACCTTGCTTCATGCCAAATTTCAGGATTCTAGGTCAACGGGAAGTACCCTATGAATTTTGATTCCCTTGACAGTGTCGAATTGTTAGGTTTTTCGTGACATAAATGGCCGTATCTATTTTCTTCGGTAACTCAGAAGTTTGATATTTTTACAGCTTCAAGGAACCGCATATCTGAGTATATGCTTTTATTTTTTTTCAACTCGTCCCCTCCAGTCTTGACAAATAGACAGACAGACGGAAAACAAAGTGATGCTATAAGGGTTCCGTTTTTCCTTTTGAGGCACGGAACCCTAAAAATACAAAAAAATATAAAACCGTACTTAAAAGAAGATTAAACAAAATCTCCGTGCAAAAAAATTAAGCCTTTTTATTGCTTCAGTCCGTTGAACCGGCTCATTTTAAATTCACAAACGAAACTGAAGCGTCGGTATTAAGCTCAGATAATTGCTACCTTCATTTATTTAACCAATCACCGAAAAAAGGCAAATTTACTTTATGCGGAAAAAAAAATGTTTTTTTATTTTTTGAAAAAAAAAATGCAATCTCATTTATCACCGTGGAATAAATGAATGCACAGTGTTCCAGACACGAGTGCTGTGGACAAAATTTCTCGCCCCCGTTTTTCGGGCGATTAAATGCAAAAACATTTATCGACCAACCACCACAAGTCAATTACTGCGCAATGAAAAACAATTACACGACTGTCCGTTTCGTTGCGGTCCGTTTAATAAAAGGAAAGCAAACGAAGTGTTTTTTTTTTTTATTTCATTTATTTTATTTGGTTTCCGAACTGTCACCGTCACAGTGATTTGCTGTGATTGTTTTTTTTTTTTCATTTGTTGGTGTCACGCCGTGATATTCTCGGGCAACGGTTTTTTGTTTAAAAACTTTCATCAATTTAAAATATCTTTGCCAGGTAGAGCACTGTTTACATTCGTACTCGTTTAAAGTCAGGTACAATACGGCCAAAATATTTAATTTATGATATTTTAGGAAAACCGGTTAAGTGCGAGTTGAACTCGCTCACCGAGGGTTCCGTACAAGCTTACCTATGTACCAAAATAGTTCGATGTGCATATAGCTGTGTAAGCGTTTGTAGTATATGGCCGTGTGAAGATTCACCAAAATAATTGTTAACCAATAAAAGTACCGAACATTCCTTTATCGAAAAGTTGAATTGTTCTAAAGGATAAACTAACTTCGCCGTTGGAAAACTGTTGTCCCCATACATTGACATAGGTCGCGGTTCATTTACTAATTAGAAATCGCAAAAACGCGAATGTTTGTGAGTCTAAATGTGTGTATGTGTATTACTTCTTCACGGTTTGACCCTGAAGTAGTAGTAAGTCGTCTTTATAAGGGTTCCGTTTTTTCCTTTTGAGGTACGAAACCCTAAAAACTGGTCAAGTGCGAGTCGAACGGACAGACTGATAGACGGACAACAAAATCATCCTATAAACGTTTCATTTTTTCCTACTGAGATACGGAACTCTAAAAAGTAACACTAGCGCTGAATCTCCGGTTTTTCACGTCACTATTTCTATGAGGAAGGCTACAAGAGAACACAGATAAAACAGCTAGTTAAGTTTCTATTTCATAGTAACAATTGTTCTAAGCAAGTTTATTGCGTAATGTTATCGTCATTGAGGACGATAAATCAGTTTCGCCTTCACTATTATTAAACGCATGCTCCCTCTATAGATAGAGCTGGGAAAATGTATAGATGTGACAGATTTCTTAAAGCCGGGCTTTCGACATATTGATAAAATGTTTAGACGTGACAATTTTTTTAAAGCCGGGCTTTTGACAGTGGTTTCACCCGTGTGAATATTGGGCACGCCACAATTATGGCGGTAAGTCCCCTCTTTGAGGAGTGGCTGGAAAGACCACATGGCGTCCTTACCTTCCGCATGACGCAGGTCCTCATCGGACATGGTAAGTTCGGGAGGTTCCTGCAGAAACTCCTGGGTGCCGCCATTGTGTGGACCGTCCGGTGGACACAGTGGAGCATCCGGTGGAGGTGTGCCCCGCCTGGTCAGAGCACCGCCGTGTCCTCGTGGGGGCGATCGGCGGCAGTGATCTCTCGCGCCGGGCATTGGTACAGGCCATGGACCGGAGTGAAGAGGAGTGGCAGGCGGACGCCTCCTTTTGCGAAGCAGTAATGCTAGCAAAGGAGGCGGCCGATCACGTGAGACAACGGTCCTCACGCCCTAACCGCCGCCGGGATTCCGATCCCGATTTCCGGCCACCGTAGGCGCGGGCTTGCGGACGGCGAGTAATGGATGGCTCGCCGTTCGACCGTCCGGTAACCGTCCGAACCGAGCGCAAGTCGTCGACGGCGCGTATTGTTTCACGCGCGCCTCAAGGAGATGTCAGCAACTGTAGGTGCCCAGCAGGGTCGAAGCCTACCGGGGCCACGGGTAGTGTGAAAGCGAAGCCCGGGGCCCCGGGATGAAGGCAAAGAAGGAACAGGAGTGGGATTTTAGTCAGTAAAAGTCTGACACTATCTCCCGCTCCGCCCAAGAGCGAGGATGTCATAAGATGATTTTCCCACCGAAAAAAAAACCCTACTATATAACACTGATACCTAGCCTGCTACAGTGAAACAAATAAAATATGTATATTAGTATTGATTCGTGTGAATATGACTGTAGTCCTTACTAACATTAGAAAAAGGAAAGATCTGCATTTTGATTTGTAATTAATTAACTCAAAAACCATTGGGCACGCCACAATTATGGCGGTAAGTCCCCTCTTTGAGGCGTGGTTGGAAAGACCTCACGGCGTCCTCACATTTCGCATGACGCAGGTCCTCACCGGACACGGTAAGTTCGGGAGGTTCCTGCACCGGATTCGTGCGGAAACGACGCCCGGGTGTCGCCACTGTGTGGCCCACCCGGAGGACACGGTGGAGCACACGGTGGAGGTGTGCCCCGCTTGGGCAGAGCAACGCCGTGTCCTCGTGGGGGCAATCGGTGGCGGTGATCTCTCGCGCCGGGCCTTGGTTCAGGCCATGCTCCGGAGCGAGGAGGAGTGGCAGGCGGTCGCCTCCTTCTGCGAAGCAGTAATGCTAGCTAAGGAGGCGGCCGATCGCGTGAGGCAACGGTCCTCACGCCCTAACCGCCGCTGGGATTCCGATCCCGATTTCCGGCCACCGTAGGCGCGGGCTTGCGGACTGCGAGTAATGGGTAGCCCGCTGTACGACCGTCAGGTAACCGTCCGGACCGAGCCCAAGTCGTCGACGGCGCGTACTGTTCCACGCGCGCCTCAAGGAGATGTCAGCAACTGTAGGGGCCCAGCAGGGTCGAAGCCTACTGCGGCCAAGGGTCTGATTCTGAAAGAACTGGATTGGGTTTTTAGTCAGTAAAAGTCTGACACTATGTCAAACAAATAAAATCCAATATTAGTATAGATTCGTGTCAATATGTCTATACTCCTTACTATTAGAAAAAGAAAAAATCTGTATTTCGATTTTTAAATTCCTTCACCAGTAGTGAATGCTACTTTATCACTGGCGTACCATTTAGTTATCTACCTAAATGCGTCCGTTTCCCCCAAACAAGTAAAGATATCGACTAAATCCGCTAAATCTCAAACTTGACAAAACCCCGTCAAAATACTTTGCCTAAGTCTGTGCGATCCCCTACGGCAAGTCACGCCAATCGCCCCTCTGCAGTGAAATCATCTTAAAATGGAAGGAGAAAATCCTGTAAATTACACCCTTCATGGCACCCCATTATTTTATTTGTAAGGGTGCTCTCGCCCCGAACACGATTTGAGTGCATCAAAAGAATTCTGAATTGTCATACTCCTTTCTGGGTGAGACAAATGGATCCTAATTTGACTAATGAGGTTTTTATGTCAGGCTGCTATTTATGGTATCTTTATATAATATATAACTAACGCTTTGCCAGTGACTTCCTTCGCGACCATGTTTTCATAAAAACTAACACATCTTGAACCGCATTTTGTAGTTTTGAAAAATTAGTAATTTCAATCTTTAATATTCTTTAATATACACTTACTTGAAAACCCGCTCTTATTCCACCGCTTTGAGGCACGTAATAGACTGTTTTCCGCTCTAGTGCAGAAAAGTGCGCGTGCTCCCGCCACAATTTTATTATATTTATCGTATCAGGCTGGGCGCGCCCACCGTTCATTCATTTCTTCATAAGTGTATTGAAAAAAGTCGTTTGATACACGTGCAAATTTGTTACTGCAGCCCTCGGCTCCATAACACAGTCGCCTACGGCTCGTGCGAATTCCGCCTCGGTCGCAAAGATAAACTTTCTGCACTTGTATCAAAATGTATATACGATTAGTATTGAAAAACGAATAATGAAAACCTCTTTTATTTACTTGGGCCCAAGGATTAAAACCTCCTGAAGGGTATGCAACTCGACATACATTTTCACTTTTTATCATACAACAACAACATTTTTCATTAGATATTTTGGAAACATAATATCTTGTGGATGTTATCTAGGTTTCTATTGAAATCAATTTATAAATTTGTCTAAAACTAATCCAGTAAAGACATTTGAAAATCTGCTATTTTGCATGAATTTTGACACTTCATAATATACTCAAAAATTAAAAACATTAAAAAAATATAACAATAGAAGTCTTGCAAAATCTTCGGTACCTCGGGTCGCTTATCCAAGGAGATGGCGAGGTAGACCGAGACGTATCACATCGGATCAATACAGGATGGATGAAATGGCGACAGGTCACTGGAACAATTTGTGACCCACGGATGCCCCTCAAGTTGAAGGGTAAAATCTACAAGTCCGTGATAAAACCTGTCATACTGTATGGATCAGAATGTTGGGCTGTGAAAAATACGCATAAAAAAAGATTGCATGTAGCGGAGATGAGAATGTTGAGATGGATGTGTGGTGTGACGAGAATGGATAAAGTAAGAAATGAATATATTAGAGGAAGTTTGAAAGTGGCGCCAGTGACTGAAAAGTTGAAGGGGAATCGTTTGTCTTGGTATGGTCATGTAAAGAGGAGAGATGAAACACATGTTACTAAAAGAGTTATGAGTATACATGTGGATGGGTGGAGAGGGAGAGGAAGGCCAAAGAAAAGATGGATGGATTGTGTGAACAGTGATATGAAAGAAAAGGAAGTTAATGATAGTATGACTTTTGACAGGATAGAATGGAAGAAAAAAACGTGTTGCGCCGACCCCAAATAAGATGGGACAAGGGCAGGAAGATGATGATGATGATGAGAAGTCTTGCAAATTTAATCAAAATTCTGAATTAAAACAATTTTTTTCAAAAATTTTTAAGGGGTTAAAAAAGAAAAATGTATTTCCTGGAATAAGTTTTATGAAATATTCGGGTAAATCATGGAATTACCGAATGCTAACAGAATTTTCAGGCGTTATCTCTCTTTTTTCGCGTTGCCTCTTCGTCAAACATCACGTCGGATTGCGTTAGATGAAGTAACAAGCTTTGAAACCATGCTCAATGTTGACGATAAGCGAGTAAAAAAGGAGCCCCTTAAAGTTGAATTTTAAAAAACCCTTTCTTGGTGCTCGCTTACATCATAAAACTAAACCTTATTCAAAATTTCACTTTTCTAAACCCAGTAGTTTCGGCTGTGCGTTGATATTGGCAGTCAGTTTCTCTTTTCATATAGTGTGATAAGGGAGACGCAAATTAAAAGCTTCTGGTTCAATTATACTATTATTATATTGTGTGAAGCACTTTCTAATACATTATATATATAAAATCACGTCTAGATTTTTTATTGACATCCCCCCAACATTATTGTTTGAACATCAATTAATCCTAAACTTTTTAAAACATAAACCTTAAAAATATATGTTGCCAGTTTGCAAGTTAGTAGTATTAATTATATACCTTATATAATAATAAACCTCCATGGTCGCCACAATATATATAGACAGGAGCAACTGACTAAATGACATATCAACACACAGTCAAAATTACAGGCACCAGGAGCGTAAAATTTTACACACAGTTTCCTTTTATGACGTAGGCGATAATTTATCCCATAAGAGGATCAAACGGGGGTCCAAAGATGTGTGGAGAGACCTACTTTCATGCGGGCGAAGCTGTTGGCAGAAGCTAGTCTACAATAAAAACAATTGAAGGAATTCACGAGATTAAGTACCTAATAGTAACAACCACTTAGGTCAATAAAAACTATTGAAGGAACTCGCGTTTTCTTTCTTTTCTTCTTTCTTTCTTTCTTTACTTTTTGTAATAACTAGCACTTTGCCCGCGACTTCGCTCGCAAGAATGTTTTCATAAAAACTTAAACACCCCATAAACTAATTACGACAATCTTTATTATTCATTTCGGTTAGACTTTATACCAAGTTTTAAGTTTGTTAACCCAAGGACCAACAACAACCCAGGCGGAAACGATAATGTGAAAGGTTGGAGGGAGAGTATTATACTCTCCCTCCAACCTTTCACATTATCGTTTCCGCCGAAAGATGTGCACTGTTGGACATAGGCCTCTTCCAAGCGTCTCCACAACGACCGATCCTGTGCGTCTCACATCCAGCGCATTCCCGCGACTGTCACCAGGTCGTCGGTCCACCTTATGGGAAGCCTTCTAACGCTGCGTTTTCCGGTGCGCGGTCGCCACTCTAGAACCTTTCGGCATTTTTGTATAACAGATAATTAAAACTTTTGTTTTATTTATTTGAGTTATTAATTATGCTAAATTTCAAGTTTAGGGGACCAAGAAATAAAACTTTTACATACAAACTAATTTCCCCTCTTTACACCAAACACCCTCTCTTAGTGCTCGCCTACATCATAAAAGGAAGCTTTGTGCAAAAATTTACGTTCCTAGTCACAGTAGTGGTTGTTTTTCAATATGAAGAAGAAGAAAGAAAGAGAAAGGAAGAAAAAACGTTTATTCGTACCTCACACATACAGTAGAATTTTAAATATAAAAAAAAATAGCTTTAAAATCTGTGCAAGGCCAAAAAGGCGCCTAAATCAGCATATGCTGCGATATTTAAAACGATAAATAACGCAACGCTGGTATTCTGTTAGGGCCCTCGGTGATGCCACGGTCACACTCACGGAGGTTAAATAAAACAATGTAGATATCGAAACAAAATAATAAATACAAATATAGATAAAACAAACATTGGATAATAAATACATAACATTGGTAAAAAGCGTGAAATTATGTTAATACGTGTCATGTGTTAGAGAAATATTTATAAAAATGGAATAAATAATGAAGTATAGACAGACAAAACCATGACCATAACCAGAAAAAATAATTTGTCAAAACCATGAATTATGTCAGTCAGTCAGTCAGTTTAAAAAAAATGTAAATAGATATATATACTAATATCTGACCCAGCCAACGTCCCAAACTAAATCGGACTGGGGCTGCTCTCTCGCGGCTCCTGCCCAACCTTGGGGGTCCAGACGCCTCCTGCCGGAGGCTCTACGCGGGGATCGTTCGGTCCATGGCCCTTTATGGCGCGCCGGTGTGGGCGCCGGGGCTGCGGAAGCAGCCGGCGGCCCGGCTGAACGCGTGCCAGAGGGTCATGGCCATACGGATGGTACGAGGATACCGGACGATTTCCCGCGAAGCGGCGAGCCTTCTTGCTGGCCAGCGACCATGGGATCTGGAGGCAACAGTCCTTGCACTCATGCACGAACGGCGCATGGAGATGCAACGCCGGGGCGAAACTCCGCTGCCGCAACAAGTCGCGGCATGGCGGACAGAGTTCCGGCGAGTTCTCATGGTGAAATGGCGACAGCGACTGTCGCGACCCCGTGCTGGGCACGCCACAATTATGGCGGTAAGTCCCCTCTTTGAGGCGTGGTTGGAAAGACCTCACGGCGTCCTCACATTCCGCATGACGCAGGATCAACATGCAACGCCGTGTCCTCGTGGGGGCAATCGGTGGCGGTGATCTCTCGCGCCGGGCCTTGGTTCAGGCCATGCTCCGGAGCGAGGAGGAGTGGCAGGCGGTCGCCTCCTTCTGCGAAGCAGTAATGCTAGCTAAGGAGGCGGCCGATCGCGTGAGGCAACGGTCCTTACGCTCCAACCGCCGCCGGGATTCCGATCCCGATTTCCGGCCACCGTAGGCGCGGGCTTGCAGATGGCGAGCAATGGGTGGCTCGCCGTCTGACCGTCCGGTAACCGTCCGGACCGAGCCCAAGTCGTCGACGGCGCGTATTGTTCCACGCGCGCCTCAAGGAGATGTCAGCAAATCGTAGGGGCCCAGCAGGGTCGAAGCCTACTGGGGCCACGGGTAGTGTGAAAGCGGAACCCGGGGCCCTGGGACGAAGGCAACGAAGGAACAGGAGTGGGTTTTTAGTCAGTAAGAGTCTGACACTATCTCCCGCTCCGCCCAAGAGCGGGGATGTCATTAGGATGATTTTCCCACCGAAAAAAAAAAAAAAAAAAAAAAAAAAAAAACCCAGCCAACGTTGTTCCACCATAAAAAATATATATAAAAAAAGAGATGGGTTGGGGTAGGAAGGTGGGTAAAAAAAATAGCGTACCTTTTCTCAGACCTACGAAATATACCCTATAAATATACATAAAAAATTTCATAAAACTCGGTCAAACCATGTCAGAAGACTTCGATAACGTAATGTAATTATTAGTTTATAATATTAGAATATTTAAGTATTTTATTATTGTAACTTAATGATACTACATTCTACTTGATATATTCGTTATTTATTTCTTGTGCACATCTACCACAGTGTTGTCTCTTTTAACCCAAAGGTTGACTGGTAGAGAATGCCTTGTTGCATTAAGTCCGCCTATGTACCACTACTTTACATGAAGTTTAAATAAATAAATAAATAGCCAACTCTGTGACATGATATTTTTATAAACTAGATTTAAGAATTCTCAGACCAGCCAAAATACACACAAAAAAAACCGCTCAGATCGTTTTGAAAGGCTTCGATAAAATTTTAGAACTATTCACGTTGCGTCCTATCTAAAGAACCTTTGGTTCTTTTTTTTATTACATACGATACGTAGGAGCTTTAGTTTCTTCCAAAATATTAAAGAAACCATTGTTGGTTCGTTTCATCAGCTTTGAAACAGCGTTGTGACACAGACATTAAAACGTTTTTACACAATACAACGTTTAGACTTTTAATTTAAATATACGCGACTGGAAAGTATATTTTACAAAATTACCTGTTTTATATTTCACTAACCTTTTTTTCACGGCTTTGCTCCTTATTTTAACCGAAATACTGGAATTTTGTTTTTTTTTTTAGTTTGAAAATCAACAAATTACATTTTCTGCCCTGAGTGCAGAGAGGGAGTGTCAGACTTTTAATGACTAAAATCCACCCGTGTTCCTTTAGTTTTTCTTTGCATTTCAGGACCGTGGCAATTCTTTCAATCAATCCTGCAGTAGGGATACCCTTGAGTAACGAAAGGACCTCTGAGAGTTGCTATAACTTTTTATCTTAGTTTTTTAAACATTTTTGGATCGGTTTTGCATTTTTTTACAATTTCTCAGAAATCTCGCCTCAATCCCTCAATCCACGCACAAAAGAATCGTGTATCTTTTACGGAATGAAAAAGGATCCTATGACACTTGGTGTACTCCGCTTAAATGGAGCACCGCCGTATCCTCGTGGAGGCAATCGGCGACAGTGACCTTTCCCGTGGGGCCCTGTTTCGAGCTATGGTCCAGAGCGAGGAGGAATGGCAAGCGGTCGCCTCCTTCTGCGAAGCAGTAATGCTAGTGAAGGACTTTCGTTTCCTCATGCCGAGGAAACGAAAGTCCTTACGCCCCAGCCGCGGTAATTCTAACCCTGACAACCAGTCGTTGAGCAATAGGTAGCTCGCCGTCTGGCCGTTCGGTAATTAACCGGACCGAGCCTAGTCGTTAACAGCGCGTAGTGATCCACGCACTCCTCAAACAGATGTCAGCAAACCGTAGGGGCTCAGCAGTGCCGATGCCCGCAAGCTAGGACCGCGGGGAATTTATGAAAGGAAACCCTTAGTCCTGGAACGCAAAGGGTAATTGAAGGACACAGGTGTGTGTTTTAGTCAGTAAAAGTCTGACACGCCCTCCGGCTTCACCCGGAGAAGTTATAGGATGAATTCCAACCATAAAAAAATGACACTTTAGAAAAGTATAGCTTTTTATGTGTAATTGATGTCACCCAGTACTTTCATGGATTGTTCAAAAGAGTAACCGTGACCTTGCTCCACCCAGAGCGAAAGAAGATATAGATAATATTAATATTATATTTTTTAATAGCAAAACTTAGACACTAAAGTACACAATAGTCGATAAGTCCAAAAATGGAACCCTGACTCCTAAACTAGAAAGATTCTGTATCTTAGGAGGCATAAATAGTGGACGAGCAAATTTATGAGCGTACAGCATAACAGGATAGTCGCCTACAAAATATAGACTAATAGATGATTTTCCACCAATAAAAAAAAAGAAAATGGTTACAAACAAACACACAATTTTATCTCATTACAACATTGATTTAAATCATGTATTCAGTTCAGACTCATCGGCTTTGTTTTTTCTGCATACCGAAATTAGGCAACACATTTACCTTTAGGGCTGTAATTCTATCAATTTAGCAAAACCTACGCTGTATATATACCTACTGTTCATTATTGGAACACAGTTGATAACGTATTCAGAACGGGTAATGCTCTGATTACCCCTGATGAGGGACAGGGTAATTCTGTTACATTCCCATCTCAGGTAACCCCTTTTGTATACGTGTTGAGCTAAATAAGCAACGTGTCTAGTTAGGCGTATTTATTTCCGTCATACTATTGGATATTTTGGTTGTCGACATTGCGGAACTAAAAACGTTGGCTTTTAGAAGCAGTAGGTAGATGATTGACAACCCTAGTTTAGAAGTTACGATGTTAGATTTTTTTATACTTTTTATGTATTTTATATTTGTAATTTTAATTGGTATTCTAAAAGTATTTCTATTTTATTTTTAATTGTAAATGACAGTTTATATATTTTATGATTTTAATTAAAAAGGAGATTTCTATTTTTGTTATTTTAATTTGCTTTTAATATCTTAATTTGTACAAACCAAGAACTTGCATTACTTATAAGATCCTTAATATAATTATACTAGTGTTCAACAAATAAATAATTATTCTGATACTTGGCGAGATATCTCTTAATCATTTCATTGAATCACTGGAAAGTGTTCAACAAGTGTTCTATTTGAAGATCCGAATGGAAAAAAAATGTAAAAAAAATTACACTTTAAACTAAAAATAAGATAATGAATTATTTATTTAGACAAAAAAGCGCTACAACAAATATTTTTATTTGGGATCGACTTTTTAAATTATTATTGATAGGGTCGCGTATGACCATAATATTATTTCATGTGATGGTAAGCGAAGATGTAGTAGATAATAGAGCACTCTTGCCTAGAAATAATCTATTCACTCTTGACTTTAAGACCCCTAAGTTGTACCTTACTTCTTCACCTTAGCTGTACGCACAATAAATATGTTCTGTGCATATGAGTGCGATGTCCACCATATACGGGTGGCGTAACGCCGTACATCTGGTGGTCCGATGATTGAATGGGCTAGGTAGAATTAAGTGGTGCCATTTCGATACACACTCCCCGAAATGTAAACGATAAAAACTTACAGGCTAGCAACTCGGCATCGATGCTTAAGACTAAACCAGTTGCGGGCTCCAATTCACTGATGGGTAAGGCCAAAAAGTGCGCTGTCTCATCGGACATCGTGTCCGACAGTGATAGTATCAAGCATAAGCATTTAGACGATAATCTATATGCACAACGTATTGTTCGCACGCACACAAACACCGTTACGAACTAAAACGATATTAGAAAAATTGGGAAAGATTTAGAAAATCTGAAAAAGAGTAAAAAGTTTTATTAAAAAATCACCGCATCAATCTTTTCCACACAGACAAAATTAATCTATACATATAATAAAACAGTAAAATTATTTTGCGGTGGTATTAATTGGCGCAAAAACTACTGAACCGATCCTGTTCAAATTTTGCATACATAATCCTTATAGGTCAGGGCAACTTATAGGCTATAAATTATCACGCTATTTCCTATGGGGGGTGAGCAATAATCAAAAATGTAGGTATTGAACGACATTTGCCGCGAGTTCGATCCCCAGTTACAGTTAAAAATTTTGTCATTATTTTATCCTTTTTTTTTGTAATAAAACTAACTTTTACCATTTTTTCGAAACAAAATTGATATTTCTATTTGATATCTTCTTAATATTTTGTAAAAACTAATCAAAACACATAATAAAATCAAAGCGGCGTGTAAAATCACGTACAATAATATTAAATTATTCCATTTAGCTGCAAATATTACTTCTAAAACGAAAATCATCACGCTATCATCGATAAGGAGCCAACCAGTCAATTATGACGTTTATATAAGAACGTCTATTTTAAATTTTCATCATCGGAGACCGTAGCGCAGTGGTTTCGTATCTAGACTTGCGTATCATTTATAGGTTGTTCGAATCCCATGTATCTCTTGCGAAATTTTTGGTTTTATTTTTTCACTGTAAATAAGACTTTTATATATATTTTTGCATGCTTACATTTTTTTTATATAACACATAATATATCTGTACAAGTTTTTAGTTGTGTGCGTATCACGCAAAATGTTTTATACATTAAAATTCTGTGTAACTTGATATATTACTTAGGCTTTGTTTCATCTCAATGAAACAAAGCATATGAAATACAAACGGTATGAATTTAATGTTTTCAAGAAGTTAAATATATGACACCACACGCAACTCGCAACGCCATCTAAAGACTCAAAGTAGAAAAAATGATGACAATGAAAGTTGAAGTTCATATTAAATTTGATAGATGGCATTGTGTATTTTAAAACTACTGGTGTTCGACGGAGGCATTTTTAACAACTTTTACTGTAACCAAAGGCGATAAAAGTAAATACCTATGTATGTGTATTTAATTATTGACTTTAAAATAACGCGGCCAAATTTTCGGAAGGGGTTACATGGTACCTTGCATTGGAAGGCTCCGAGGTGGACCGATAACCTGGTGAGGGTCGCGTAATCCGATGGATGGATCGGTCATTATGGCGACACTTGGGGAGACCTATGCCCAACAGTGGACGTCTTTCGGCTGAAATGATAATGATGATG
This sequence comes from Mythimna vitellina, assembly GCA_949316375.1. NCBI lineage: Eukaryota > Metazoa > Arthropoda > Insecta > Lepidoptera > Noctuidae > Mythimna > Mythimna vitellina. Next base: position 3,889,155 of record OX438703.1, on the reverse strand, counting down.
ATGGCACCTTTTTCTTTTTTTTTAAGGTTGGAAATCATCCAATGACTTTTCTCGCTCTGATAGGAGCGAGAGGGCGTATCAATCTTTTACTGACTAAAACCACACCTGTTTCCTTCAGTTGCTCTTTGCAACATCTCTTTGAGGAGTGCGTGGATCACTACGCGCTGTTGACGACTGAGCTCAGTCCGGTCAACTACCGGACGGCCGGACGGCTAGCTACCCATCGCTCGACGTCCACAAGCCCGCGTCTACCGTGGCTGGTAGTCGGGGTCGGAATCTCGGATTGGCGTGAGGACGTTCGTTCCCTTACGCTTGCGGCCTCCTCCTTCGCTAGCATTACGGCTTTGCAGAAGGAGGCGACCGCCTGCCATTACTCCTCGCTCTGAATCTCGCCCAAACCAGAGCCCGGCGCGAGACGTCACTGACGCCGATTGCCTTCACGAGGACAAAGTGATGCTCCACCCTTGCGGGGCACACCTTCACGGTATGCTCCACTGTGTCTTCCGGGATGATGGCACCTTCCGGCCTAATAATGGCGTGTTTTATTATTGGCAGTCACTGCTTCATATAAAACGGGATCGAATGTGTTTTTCTGATCATAGTTCGACAACGTATGATGTATCTCAGATTCCTTGCAGCCTTGCGTCGACATCTGGACGTTACCTTCTTGCATTGAATGGTAACCAACACTGGAACAACCCCCTGAGGGAGGCCAATCTCCGGGATAATACGGCTGCTACATTTGTTTACCGTAATTTCATTGTTTTTTGGATGCACAAGCTCAGGATTGTTGTGGGTGTTTCAAACGGTTGCTTTTCCAGATTCGGTTGGAAGTACCCTGATATTACAATTTTGCGAATCGCCCGGAGGACCCGGTGTAGTATGCAGTGGAGGTCTATCCAGCTTGGGTGACAGAGTGCACAGAGGCAATCGGCGTAAGTAATTTCTCGGTTTGGCCATCAATATGCGAGTTAGATTGGTCGGAGATACACACGCACAAGATGTCGCCGAAGTTCATTCAAAAGTTGGAGACTCTTCATAGGGTAGTTCCCACTATCGAAAAAACATTTGTGTGATATACGGGGACGTCAGTTAAATACACGTCAAAAAAAATTATAGGTAAATGAACAAGTAACTCCCAAAATGATCAAACTGCAACAATCAATGCAAGCATTCTCTCCCAAATTCTTCATAAGTACTGTTGTGGAGAAAGATAGTTGGTTATGATGGAAGTGGCCTAGAAGGCCCTATCCATTTACACATCTCTTTGAGTCCTGCGTAGAATACTACGCGCCGTCGATTCAGGATTGTTTTGACCAGACGGCCGGGCGGCACCACCGCAGTCCCGTGTTTGCGATAGCTGAGAACCCACCTTCTTTGATCGTAGTGCTTATTATTTATTTATTTATACTTTATTGCATACCAAGTTACAAATTTAAAAATTGAATTGTAATACAACAAAAAACATACAATTGGCGGCCTTTGGTGCTTCACTGAAGGAGGCTACTGGTTGTCATTTTCTCCACCAATTGACCCCACGAGCGGGACTGATTTCCACCGTATACTCTATCGTATTCTCCGGGCGATTCGCACAATGGTGAGACCTGAGTGTTTCTTCCCGCAGAATTCAATACAGATACCTTCCGGAACACCCACATCAGGTGAGTCCTGCATAAAGAAAGGATGCCGTGATGCCTCTGTAGTCACTCCTCAAAGACAGGCATTACCGCTGCGATTGTGGCGTGCTCACTGTGGCGAGGGTTTAAAATCATACAATGTTGTTTTACCAGAACATAAACCAGAAACATACATAAACTAATGACTTTTACCTTGGGGTAGGCAGAAATGCCAACTGCTACGACCCATACTCTTTCTATTTATTGACGTTCATACATCTGGATCTGGACGAGTACATAACATGTTTCCTGAAGGTAATTTGCGTTTTGACCTTTAACCGTTTTATGTTAAAGTAACATAAAATAATTGCGATGCTTTCGGAATGAATTGCAAGCACAGAATGATTGTACAGTTTTACGTACTTAACGCGGACGAAGTCGCGGGCAACAGCTAGTAATAAAATAAAACGATATCATGTTTTGTTTTGGATGTACAATGATAAACTATGGAGTATTACCCTCCTGCCCTCCGTTCAAAAATAACCAGAGTAGAGTAGAATCGCTACTCCAACCGTTCAAATATGCTTCGAGTTTCAACCCAGGATCGTTTTTTTATAACTAAAGTAGCTACCCTAGAGTTAACCCAACTAACTCTAGCTCCGAGCAGGATAGGTTGGAGTAAGCGACCATAAATGACACTTGCTTGGCATTGACAGGTGAACTCTACTTTTGCGTTCAAAAATTATAGAGTATCTACCCTGATGGCATCATTAGAGTTAACTCTAACCTAATTTTTGATCGCAGGGCTGAAATTTGTGTGGAAAAAGTATGGACTAGAGTCCTCTTAAGACATAAGTCTACCCGGAACTACTATATACAAGAAGCCACGTGTAATATTTACCTAAACTTGGAGTTATGTTCTGTAAAGAATGAAGATATCCGCAGGAGAACCAAGGTCGCCGACATAGCCCGAAGAATCGCCAAACTAAAGTGCCAGTGGGCAGGGCACATTGCTCGTAGAAAGGACGGTCAATGGGGCCGAAAGGTTCTAGAGTGGCGACCGCGCACCGGAAAACGCAGCGTTAGAAGGCCTCCCACAAGGTGGACCGACGACCTGGTGAGGAGGGAGGAGGAGTGCGGTGGATGCGAGACGCACAGGATCGGTCGTTGTGACGTCGCTTGGGGGAGGCCTATGTCCAGCAGTGGACTTCTTTCGGCTGAAATGAATGAATGAATGAATGGAGTTCTATTATCCACAAATTTAAGCAACAATAATCTCTTCACTCAAGACTCAAGATTTTTTGACAAAATAAATCAAATTTCACCAAAACAAACAATTACATCATCACATAGCTACAATTCCACTCATTTCTACCGATTCATTCGTGTCCCTAAGCCAGGTATTTCCCTAATCGTATAACGTGTACCCTCGGAAAGCATTTCAAATCACGCATTCCCTTTACGCTCCGTATATGTAACCCTAGTGTTTGCTACCAAAATATTGTCTGTCCCTTACCTCTTTGAATATTAATTATGTATCTCTATTTAGTGGTAACTAAATAATTCAAGGATATGCATATTGACCGTCAGAATAACAAATGCATTGGCAACCAAATTGAGATGGTCTTCCTGGCCCTTTTTGGTAAACTGACATTGCTTCTGTAAAGGATGAAGGTAAGGATTTTGAGGTGTTAATTTACAATGGTCAATGTATAAGTTATTAGATTTGAGATTTAATGTTGACACAGCTTTGTGATTTAGGGTCTTGATTTAAACACATAAACGTGTATAGCTTGGTGACTTCTATTGTTGTTTTGGTTAGGTATATTGTTTAGCTTGAAGTATAGAATATTCGATTTTATGTGTACTAATGTTAGGTGCAAATTGGCGTATTTTTCTGCGCACTGAACAATAGTAACCCTGCTATTACCTATGACAAAATATTCTAGAATCTACTTTTACGAAGACTTAAGATTTATCAGTCTTTATATATATAATTCTTCTGTACGTGTGTTTGTCACCTAACTCCTAAATGGGTAAACCGATTTGAATGAAGTTTTATTTGTAAACTCACATGCAAAAGTGCATGGATAGTACGGAAAAAAAATCGCGTGAAGCGGGAAATGACGCCATCTAGCGTAAAACCAGATTGAAATGTTGCTATCGACAACGTTACATTGTACTGTTAATAGATGGCGTCGCTGTGCTTCAAATGATTAATGCTTAATTAATGTTTATTTTTATACTTTCTTTTAGTTTCTTCAAACACTGAAATAATTTATAGTTTCTTTTAAAGAGATGAAGATATTAAAATTGAATATCAATTTATAAATATTTGATTATCTATGTGTCAGTTTTCAAACTTGAGAGGGTAGGTTGAATATGGATTTATAAATAATAACTAGTAGGTAGTATAAATAATACTTGGACCAGAGTTATGACATAGCTCAATTGATTGTTCGCTAAGTTAATTTCGATTATCTCGTTCCAGTGCTTTTCGTTGAATTTTATTTTTAACCAGGTGTATTGTCTACTTATTTTACCAAAATGTGTAGATATGCATTGTTGGATTTACTAAAAAGAGCTCAAATAATTGTTATGCATAATCAAGGTGAAAACTTGTCAGGAATAGCCAGAGAGACCGGTGTAAACGTAAGTAGATTTTTTTTCTTCTTTTATATAACAAAAACCTCCTATATAATAATCATTATTGGGTATTATATATTTCTGTTTTATTGTTGCAGAGAAAAACAGTTGCTCTATGGGTAGGACGATTTGAAGAAGAGGGTTCTTTGAAACACCATAAAAGAGCTGGCAGACTAAGACTAATAAACATGTTGCAGCGTCAAACCATCATAAGGGAGTACGAAGAAAATGGATTTCTGTCGACGAACCACTATGCTGGTTTATTTGACACAAGCGTTGACACTGTTCATCGTGCTCTTCATACTTAGCGAAAAGATGCATTATCGGAGGCATGTTGTGAAATCCTTGCTATATGGATCACATAAACTTTGATTAGAGTAGTGTCATCTTTACTGATGAAAACACTTTTAAGTCCAGTGAACACGGACAGTTATGTTTGTGGCGTCAAGATGATAAATAATTATAATACTGAATTAATATTATTTACTCAGTACTTATTCTCTGTATTAACTGGAAACCTTGTTATGTGTGTTTAACTTAATACCCGTATATAAAACAACTTAAAAAAGTTATGAACACTTGATATATTGTTGTGCAATTTTATAGTTTTTAGGCTACATTTAATCTTTTTGACATTTGGGATAAAATTATCTGGTTTATTGTTTGTTTGTTAAGGTTACATAAGCTTCAATCCTCTTTCCAATTTTGGAAACGAATACTTAAGCTATGGCCTCAATAAGAAGTTATATATAATATTATAATCTTATTCGGTGATTAATAAACGGTGAGTAATAAACAATGATTAATAAACGGTGATTAATAAACCGTGATTAATAAATTGTAAGAAATAAACATATTATTTTTTTAATAGTGCCTTTTTGTTTGATGAGCCTGTTTACCTGCATTTTTTTTTCGTTTTGCTGAGTAACTACCCACTTGAATATTATATTACAAATAAATAAATATCCATTTGTTAGCTTTATTAAAAGAAATCGGTAGGAATATTATATCATTCCTACCGATTTCTTTTGTTTGTTATTAATAACTTACAAAAAGTGTGAGTACTACGTGAGATTCGAACTCACGGCTTATTGATTTACGCATCTATCTGCACGTGCTAAACCACTAGGTCAACTTGACTCTAATTTGAATGATGAATTTATGAACTACAGTCAGTTGTTGATGACAATGATGACGCATGTGTCTATTTACTGTCGGACTAAAAGTCAAGTTTATACTTTGTGAGATTGCCTTTGGACGCCACTTAGCTTTGAAGAAACCAACGCCATCTAGTTAAATTTTCGAAAACTTGTACTTTAACGTGCAAGGGAAAATAGGCGTTAAGGTATCCAAGCACTTTAGCTGGCCTCTGTACATCTGGATGGATTAAAAATAAAATTGGACCCGGTAGGTGACGTGTGTTAATCCATTTTTCGGGCAGAATAAGGCAGTCTATCGGGACCGTTAGTATCTTTATTATTTACAAAGGTTATGATAGAACAGTAAACTGCAAAATAAATTAAAAGGCTTAGAGTCGTCACACTAATATTATTATAAAGATAAAAAATTGTATTTATATTCGTGACTTCTTCACGCGCAAAAAGCTGAACAGATTTGAAAGAAATTGGGCTCATTTTATCCCGGAATATGCTTTTTTGGGACAATTTTCTCCTTTCACGTGGACGAAACCGCAAGCACAAGCTAAAAGTTGTTTTTTTATTACGTAGGAAGTTATCCAATGTTTTCTCCCGCTCTAGGGCGGATCGAGAGAGCGTTTCAGATTTTTACTGACTTGTCCTATGTTCCTTCTTTGCCTTAAGTTTCAGGAACCCGAATTTCCCTTTTTGATGTCAACCCATGGCCTCAGTAGGCTTCGGAACAATTTTGCTGACGTCTCTTGGAGGCGCGCGTGGAACACTACGTGTTGTCGACTTCTCGGGCTTGGTCTAACCGGTTAGCAGACGAATGGCGAGTTACCCATTACTTGTCTTAATGATGATGCAGAAACCAGAAACCTTTGATAATCAGATTAGATTGAAAACACGATGCAAAAAGATCCCATTTCAACAAATACGCTGACATAAAATGTCCAAAAATATTGATGAATCACAAAAAACGTTAATGAATCGAACCGGATCCCTGATAGTGGAACATTCAGTGCTTAATTCTGGTACACTAATAGTCTTCTACTATGGGTTTGCTAAGTGCGGGGGGGAAGGGAGGGGGGTAAAGCGTGAATAATGTGACATAATCGAGTTGAGCTTACGTCGTGTCGTCAATGCTCCCTGATTGAGTTCATAACGACATTACCGTCAGACACTGATGAACTTTGCTCCTTTGAGGAGTCAAGGGAGAAGAGAAAGCGGGACGATAAATTGATGGCACAATTGGCGCAACAGTTTTGCAATTGGCTGCTGCTCTAGGTGTTGCGAATTCAATCTTCGTACGGAGTAAATCGACAGGTCCCAAGAACAAAATCGTGTATGAAAAATTATGGATATACGGTATGATTTTTTGAAGTTATGTGTAAATAATTAATAGTTTTTTCAGTAAATAATACGATATTGTAATCATCATAAACGAATTTTAATATAATTATATTGTCATCAAATTTAATTTTAATTAATCATTATAATCAAATTAAAAACAAATGATTGATATTTAATTTTATCTGATACCGGTATTTAATTTCATTTAATTTTAAATTTGATGAGTAATTTAAGCAATATATACTTTCTTATTTTCAAACCATGTATGTATTCAAACAATTAGCTAGGTTACTAACTGCGCATAATGTAGTGCATGCTGTGCTTTTCGTAAGTTACTATTGCACGAATTATATTGTATTAGCGTACTTATTGTTGAAAAGCCTAATAATAAATAAATTAATAAAAAATGTTCGTTTGGTTATTTCAATAAATAAAGGACATTAAACAGAAAAAATAAAGCCATATAGTTTTTAGTATGTAGAATTATACGAGGAATTATATTGAACCTTCTACATATATAAAAATTAATAGCTGTTCGTTAGTTTCGCTAAAACTCAAGAACGGCTGGATCGATTTGGCTAATTTTGGTCTTAAAATATTCGTGATAGTCCAGGGAAGGTTCAAACGGTGAAACAAAATAGAAAAAATTACAAAAAAAAAACCGAATACAACGTACTCTTTAATTAAAATAATATTATAATATTAATATGCTGTTCTGTTAATGCCAGTAGATAGTGTTATCCTTACTATTAGGCAGTACGAAGTTTGCCGGGTTAGCTAGTACATAATAAAATACATTACGTCTTATTTTTTCATTCGATTTTGTTCTTGGGATCCGTCAAAATATTTATATGGCCTATACATCCAAATATTTACATTTTCGTAAACGCAATCACGCTGCAGGAGTAATTATAAGTGTGGGGCATCGTTTTATTAGAAAGCAAAATATATCCGACGCTCTCAACAAACTGATATAACAAAAGAATAATGGTTTCCGAAACATCAAAATGTAATAGATAAAGTATGCGACACTTTATTAGCACTTATCTACACCAATATTATAAAGAGAAAAAGTTTGTTTTTTACCCGATTACGGCAAAGCCAAAGGAGGTTATGATTTTCACAGGCCATGTATGTATGTGAGTATGTGCATCTGTTCCCTCCTAATCTACTCTACCTATCGGAACTTGACATATTAGGTATCGTCAGAACCGTCTTAATTGTTTGCTGAACATAGGCTAGGTGATGTGTCACAAAACTTGATATGGCGCCCTCTAGCGGACAATAAAGTAATGTGTTAAATTTAACACCAAAATTATGATTATTATGATTAAATTATCATTTGAAAGGGCTTTACTTGTACATTTCAAAAATATTGCACAAATTTATTGTGACGCCCTCTAGCGGACAAAAAGTCATGTAAAATGTGGTGGTGTGGTTGTGTCGGTGTTAAAAAAATGTTAAGATAAATACACCGTGTTTGATATCATTTGAAAGGGCTTCACTTGTACATACTCGTACCAAAATAAATAGTATAGAAGCACAGTAATTTAACACCAAAACTGATTAAATAAAAAAAAGTAAAAAACTAAAACCCGACTACGACAAAAAAAACGATGCTGAAAAAGTATGAAACAAGACTTTCAGGATGCTAAAATAAACAAGGTAACTGGAAAAACAACAAGAACCGAACAAAAAGAAAAGCCTTAGTCACACGTTATTAAAGTGTTTCGGTTGGTACCTATAGCCTCCGGGCGTTCCACAAAATGGTGATACCCGGGCGTTTCTTCCGCACGGATCCAGTGCAGGAACCTCCCGAAATTGCCACGTCTGGTGAGGATGCTGTACCCTTACGGTTTTGCTGACAGCTCCTTGAGGCGCGCGTGGAACACTACGCGCCGTTGACGACTCGAGTTCGGTCCGGACGGTTACCGGACGTCCGGTCGGCGAGCTGACCATTGCTCGCCCTTAGCAAACCCAAATTTGGGTCGGGAAGCCCCCCTGGGCGGGAGGCCTATGTCCAGCAGTGGACGTCTATCGGCTGAAATGATGATGATGATGATGAATGATTTGATGCGCGATGATTTGTAAAATGATAAGTCACGTGGAAAACAAAATAGAAGCAAACTCAATACGCTGTAATCTTCTCCCTCGTACCTTACCCCATCACGCTCTATGTTGAAACGACACCGTCTGGAAAGTACGGACAAAGGTGAATTTGTTAGCCAGGATCGAGGCGCTACAATCATTCTATTATTGGAACTTTAAATGCTGAAACGCTATTAACATACACTAATTGCACCTTGTCTCTTGAGACCGTCTTAGATGGAGAACATTTTGTGATCTAAGACAGTGCTGTTAGGAAGAAATTTAATAGATCGGAAATAAATCGTCTGTCAAATTATAAACTGGATAGTTTCTGCCAGCGGCTTCGACCGCGTGAAAGCAGGTTTTTTCATACAAACCTTGAAAGCCTGTTTCATCCCCTTAGACCTTTGACCAGTCTCGCGCTCGCTCTTAAGTTTGTTTTTTTGTTTAAGTTTCTGTACGTATATGGTAAAAACGGGACCCTTATCCAGGCTGTATTTTATGAACCGTAATCAAAACAAAAATTGTTCCAGGAAATACGTGTTTTTTTAAACACCTCAAAAGTTTTTGTCATTCAGAATCTTGATTAAATTTGCAAGACTTCTATTTTTATACTTTTAGGACTTTTTAAATTTTTGAGTAAATTATTAAGTATCAAAATTCATGCAAAATAGTAAGATTTTTAGAAGTCTTTACTGGATTAGTTTTACACATATTTATTAATTGATTTCAATACAAGGCTAGATAATATCCAAAAGGTTCTGTGTTTCCAAAATGTCTAATGAATAATGTGTAATAACGTCATTTGCTTAAGAGCTGTTGTATGAAAAACAATGAAAATGTTTTTCACGTTGCATCCCCTTAAGAGGGCACTTTCCGATTCGTCTATCATCAACATGGGCATGGTTTAAAAGCTTGTTGTCCAACGCAATATTTGATAAAGAGTCAATGCGAAAAAAGAGAGAAAACGCCTAAACGCTCTGTTGGTTGACATTCGGTAATTCCGTTACTCTCTCAAATATTTTACAAAACTTTTTCCAGGAATTTTGTGTTCTTTTTAAAAACCTTAAAAGATTTCGTTTTTTAAGTTTTATCATTCAGAATCTCAGTTAAATGTGCAAGGTTTCTATATATATATGTTTTGTTTACTTTTTTAAATAATAAGTGCATTATGAAGGGTATCTTATCATATCAGAGGTATCAAAAGATTGACTTGGAATTACAAGATCAAATACACTTTATATTCAAGAAATGCTACTCCCGTTTTAAAATTAGCTATTCATTTGTTTAAGTAGTTTTGGTCCAGTAGTAACGGCCTCGACTTACGAGTTGTAGGTCGCGGGTTCAAACCCACGCAGGCGCATTACTTTGTGTAATTTATTTCATCACCACCTGCTTTCAAAACGGTGAAGGAATACATCGTGAGGAAACCGGCATATCCTAGAAACAAAGAGAAAAGGTTGTCCAAAGGTTGTCTGTAAAAAATCGCTTTTAGCGATAAGACCACCCATTGTGACACCCTGTTAATGTTAATTTCCTAATGTAAATTGTATTTTTGGTGTACAATAAAGAATATCTATCTATCTAGAAACTAAAATTTGAAGACATATGTGACATCCACCAATTCGAACTGAGTGCGCGTGGTGGATTATGGCCCATTTCCTCTCCTAGGAAGGAAGCCTGAGTCACATCAGTGGGAACATTTTAGCTTATATTCATTTATTTCTTTGTGTCTCTTTTCAGTAAAGCAGATAGCGAAAATGTATACAAGATAGGTAAAAAGTCCAGGGATTCAACAAAATTAGCGATACCTAGGTGTGGAACAGCATTTTTCCATAAAAACACGAGTCGTATGGCAATTAAAATATTCAATACGTTACCTTAAATTAAAGAATTGCCAGCGAATTTTTTTCAAAAAGATCTCAAAACATGGCTTATTGAAAATTGTTTTTACACAGTAAATGATTTTTTTAATAATTATAATATGAATAAGAAACTTTGCCGGACTTAATAATTCATTATCGAATGAATTATTTAATTTTTAGATTTTTTTTGCATTTTTAATTTAACTTACTGACATTTTATTTTAATTTTTGGATTGACATTTGTAATTTAATTTATTGTCATTTTTTTTTGTTTTACATTTATAATTTAATTTACTGTCATTTTTTTTTGTTTTCATTTATAATTTAATTTATTGTCGTTTTTATTGGGTTTGACGTTTGTAATTTATTTCGTTGTAATTTTTTTAAATTGATATTAGTAATTTATTTAATTGACATTTTATTTTAATGTTTTTATTATTTAATTTAATTTATTGGCATTTATCTAATTGACATATTATAAATAGGATTATTTGTATTAGTTAAATGATTGTTTTTTAAAAGGAAACAAAATAGTTGAATTAAATTTTGCATGCTGAATATAAGGCGGAGCATGAAGAACCTTGTACCCATTGTATTATAAGATCTGTACCACCATGTTTCAGGCAAATAAATGAATTATTATGATTTTGTTTTACCTGTGATACCTCGATTTTCTCATATTATGATTTACAATGTGGAAACAATGCGATCCAAAAGGGACGCATAAAACGACAATTTCACAGTGATAGACCCAATATTTAATCACAATAAATTATTATAAAACCAGCTCACTAACAGAAGAAGTCTATCAAAAGCTCCATTACTCTAAATACCTACATCTAAGACATATACGCAATTGGATAGTAACAATAACACTATAACAACGACGATAAAACGCCTCTAGTCTCCAGTTGATATGGGGACGAGAGCCTTCCTAAGGAGATTTGGAGCCATAAAAATAAAATAAATACCCTCCTTCCATATTGCATTATAAGAACAGATGTGAATTTGTACCGTTTTCTGCAATAATCTGACGATTGGTTTTTTTATGGTTAGATGGAATGGCTTATGAGAAATAATATAATAAAAAATCAAAATAAACTCAAGTAAGAAAGACTATAAATATAAAAAAAAAATCGACCAAGTGCGAATCAGACTCGCGTACGAAGGGTTCCATACCGTCCGCAGCAAAAAACGGAAAACATAATCACGTTTTTTTTATGGGAGTCCGTCTTAAATGTTTTTTTTATTCTATTTTTAGTATTTGTTGCTATAGCGGCAACAGAAATTCGTCATCTGTGAAAATTTCAACTATCTAGCTATTACGCTTCATAAAATACAGCCTAGATATAGGGTCCCGTTTTTACCATTTGGGTACAGAAATTTAAAAAACACAAAATAAACTTAAGAGCGAGCGCACGAGTGGTCAAACCCGAGACTATCATCACTGAGGGTTCCGTACAAACTTACCTTTGAAAACAGTTCAATTCCCGAATCGAGTTACGAAATTTCTTCTGAATCACCAAAAAAGTTTTTTTTTGTGACGTAATTAAAAATTTACTACAGTTTTCAGACTTTTTCCTATACTTGTGCTACAAGACCTTATTTCGTGCCAAATTTCAGGATTCTAGGTCAATGGGAAGTACCATAGTCTCATTCATACCCCAGAGTTACGGGATATTAAAAAAAACACGTTATAGTAGAATGCGAACCTACAAATAACAAAAAAAATAAATAACAAAAATTGATACCGTTTTCGAATCTATGGGATCTGATTGCTTAAGGAGAAGAGGATCTAGGTGTCTTGACTATGTGAGTTTTCATATTTGTGAGTTAACCAATAATTTAGCTTTACTTTTTATGACTGACCGTCGACTTTGATAATTTGAAAATGCCAGTAATAAATCTATTCGAAATAAACGTTTCTGATTTCTGTGAATGAACACATGATACAGGAGTTATTCTAGTGCAAGCAAAATTTATTTAAAAAAAAAGAAAGATAGAAAAGAAAAGAAAGAATAAAAGGCAAATAAGTAATGAAAACCTTAGCGTATTTGTACTAAACATGACAATAAACCTTAAAAAACAAAAATATCAAAGCGCAAAGTTTAATTATGCTCAAATCAGCAACAACAAATAACAAACGACTATCTAAACAAATCAATCCAATCTGCAATATTTCCACATACATTTAACACAGTTATAAAAACAGAATGAAATCCTTTGAGCAAAACTAAGCGAATTTAAACAACAAAACTGATCAACGCGTGCAAAACAAATACGTTGGACGCTAGCAATATTTGAATGGCAATATTTTTTGTACTTTAACCATGCAATTTTATGACCCGTCATCGACCGGCAGTGATAGTAGATTTATGACACTATTATTGCAAAACTTTGTATCAAAGTTAGTTTGTTTGTTTGTCTGTGGTTTACAGTCATTTTTCTCGTTTTCTTACAGATTTTTTTAGGTCAATGCCTCACTGGGACGCCATGCTGTTGCTACCAGTTCACGCAGCCAAATAATAAAAGGTGAAAGTAAGTTTTCCTTTAAACGTAAAATTCGGAACTACTACTTGAAGTCCTCTCAACTTTAGTTTGGTCTTCGTCAGAATTATTATTAGGTTCTCTTAATAATTTGATATTTTTCATAGTATTTATTAGTTTATAACTTTAGCACATATATGAATATGTAGTAGAGAATGCCTTGTTGCATTAAGTCCGCCTATGTACCACTACTGTACATGAAGTTTAAATAAATAAATAAATAATGCATGCAGCTCTATGGTGTGTACATCACCTGGCCACTGTTGCTCACACAGTCAATCAGAAATTTTTTTGAACTGGCTACGCCGCCTTGAGGCCTTTAGTCTTTTTTAGGCAGCCTTTACAAAATATAAAAGAAGATAAATGCAGAAAGTCATTTTGTTTTTGTTATGGATAGGCACGCGTTTGACCACTATCTCACCTGATGCCTGACTAGGTCGACGATGCAGCAAGCTTGCCTAGAAGTAACCTATTCCCTTTTAACTTAAAGACCCCCAGACTGCAGTCGATTCTCAAAAAAAAAAAAATTTGAAATGGCTATCTCAATAACCTTTGTAAAACAAAATACCGAACACACATTAAAATGTAGGTAAATATTTTTTTTGATAGATTCTGGTTGAGCTTGGAATGCATAATATTATTTTTATAAACGTAAAAGTACAGAGTGTCTTTGAAATCGACGCACAAACGAATATCATAGATCAATGGAGGAATTTTTCGTCAGTTTTTTCCTATTTTTTTTGTTTTTAAATCTTTACTTTTTTCAATTTAATCTGTATAAAGTCGTTATTCTAACATTTTTAGTGAAAAAAATGAATGAATTACTTTTAAAATTAAAAAGGTCGTTAGGATTGATTAGAATAACGATTTTATCTACCCCGATGACTTTCTGATATTTTTTTTTTACTAAATATATCATCGGGGTAGGTTAGAATAATGATTTAAAATAGTTTAAATTTAAAAAAGTACAGATTTTTTTGCGAAAGCCTGCCTTTATTGTGGCGACACTTGCGGGAGGCCTATGTCCAACAGTGGTCATCTTTCGGCTGAAATGATGATGATGATGATGGAGGTCAGATAGTTGAATATCAATATTTCACATGGAGCGACTCTCCATGTGAAATATTATATAATAATAATATTTCACGAATATCACACAACGCCGTCTAGTCTCAAGCTAAGCAGAGCTTGTGTTATGAATGAGTACTAGACCACTGATAAACATACTTATATATTTCTAAATACATACATATTATAGATAAATTACGCCCAAACACAGAACAAATGATCGTGCTCATCACACAAACATTTGTCCTGGGTGGGAATCGAACCCACGACCTCCGGCATAGCAGTTAGGGCCACTAACCATTAGGCCAACAGGCCAGTCACTCAAATATTGATATTCAACTGCATATCTAAAAAGACAACAACATTTTATTTGGCGGAAAAAACGCAATCTTAGGACTATACTTTCTTAATTTTTTTTTCATTTCTTGCTTTTTTCCTTTATTCTTTTTTTGTTTCTTTTTTCTATACTTTATTTTGACAAGTTTTGACCATGATATAACAAATCTATGCCGATTTTCAGAACCCTAGAAGCAACCTCATCATATTTAATCAAAATCAACACATACTTACATGTACGAATATACGTAGGTACACATACATACCATTACCAAATTCAAATTATTTAAAAAATAATTACCACTTGCACGAAACCAGGGTGAAACACGAGTCTTCCATCAAAATAGGTTATGAACCGCTTCAATATTCATAGAATTTAAAAGTAATATGATGCAGATTATGGTAATTCAAAGCTTTTGGCGAGATCGATGCTTTAAATTGATAGATTACAATTTTGACGCAATTTTCAGTTTTGTGAACATTGCCGATTAAAAGCATGACGCTTCGATTCTCCAGATGGTTAAGCAGAACGACTTAGGCAACGACGGGTGCGTAATGTTCCATAC
This sequence comes from Mythimna vitellina, assembly GCA_949316375.1. Lineage (NCBI taxonomy): Eukaryota > Metazoa > Arthropoda > Insecta > Lepidoptera > Noctuidae > Mythimna > Mythimna vitellina. The sequence continues at coordinate 3,873,934 of OX438703.1, read as the reverse complement.
GCGCCTCAAAGAGATATCAGCAAAATCGTAGCATCCGAGCAGGGCAGATGCCCGATAGGGCCACGGGGAATTTCTGGCAGGGAAGCTGGGGTCCGGAAACGCAAATGGCAACTAATCCTTTAGTTGCCATTTGCGTTTCCGGACCCCAGCTTCCCTAGCACAGGCGTGGTTTTAGGCATTAAAAGTCTGATACGCCCTCTCGCGCCACCCAAGAGCGAGAGAAGTCATTGGTTGAGTTTTTTTAAATTCCGTTCCTCAAAAGAAAAAATCGGAACTCTTATGGGATCACTGTGTTGTCCGTCTGCCTGTCTGTCTGTCAAGACCGTTTATCTCGGGAACGCGTGGATATGGAGATATCTAGTTGAAATAAAATTAAAACCATATATTCAGATCATTCTGCGGTCTTTTGAAGCTGTAAAAAAAGGACAAATTTCATAGGGTACTATCCATTGGCCCTGAATCCTGAAATTTGGCATAAAGCAAGGTCTTATAGCACAGGTGTATGAATAAATCTGAAAACTGTAAATTAGTTTTTAAATATCAACAAAAAATAAATTTTGCTATTCGGAAAAATCTTCAAGACTCCATTCGGGAATTGAGCTGTTTACTCATGTAGGTTTGTTCTGACTCACACTTATCCAGGTTATTTTTTTTAATTGCCTTTATTGCGTACCCCTGCTGTGCAAAGGCCTTCCCTTTTCAAACCTTTCAGTCTAAGGCGATCCCATTTACAAGTTTGCCCCGCGAACAAGACCAAATCTTCACACCGCATTCGCCACGATCGACCTAGATGGCATCGACTTCACAGGTAGATGAATTATCTATTATATATATATTTTAAAAAATCGCTTAGAAGTCGCGAGTATACAGCTCTTGCCAGCACCTAGTTAAGTTCATCTGACAATATCTTAACGGTGCGGGAGCGGCCGCAATTAATTCCAGTTGGGCTTGCGGTCTCCTCCAGACGTGGTTACGTTGGTAGGTTCCACTTGGGACCTTGAAATTTGTTGGAGCTTTAAGGAGAGATTCAGAATAATAATAAGTAGTATAATAATTCCAAGGTTGTTTATTTTGACTTATTATTTTTTGCCTTATAAAAATTTAGTTACTGAGATTAGCGCGTTGAAACAAACAAAATATTTTATAATATTAGTACTTTTATAATACCATAATCCTTGATTTTACTTTTTACGTGTGGAACTCCCTGCAAGAGGCTCTGTTTCCTTATAGCTTTAACCTAGATGTCTTTAACCTTTCAAATACCGTAATAGAAAGACCATGAGAGAGGGTTTAATGAATTAAATCAAGAGCGAATAAGATATTTCTAGGCAAGCATGCCCCAATATAGATCAAATCATCGTATAACAACTGTATATATATAATATTATAGAAGTAAGTAAGATATAAACCTATTTTATAATTTTATTAAATTTATTTTGTAAATTTGTTCACATTTAAGATTAACAATTATGTAAGATTGTCGATAAAGGCTTTTATTATTATCTATGTCCCTCCAATTGTCAAGTGCACACTAGTGGTTCACTTTAGAAAAGGCCTCTACATTTAATTCAACTGTTCTTTCCCTCATAATTTTCGCTCTCAACCGCTGTCGCATAGAATGTCCTAGTTCAGGGCTTGAAACTACATTGATATAAAGTATGGAGTGGAATTCCTTGCCGGAATCTGTGTTTCCTGATGGCTACAACCCGGGAATCTTTAAGTCAAGAGTGAATAGGTTACTTCTAGGTAAGCGCGTTCCAATGTCGACGGCATCGTCGCTTTCCATCAGGTGAGATAGCGGTCAAGCGCGAATCTATAAAGAATAAAAAAAAGTATTTTGAAACTTTGGAAACAAAATTATCAAAAACAAAGTAATATAATCGACGGTTGAAAGGCTAAATGATCTAAGCGACATTTTGTAAAACTTGCAGCAGGTCGGATTAAAGTTTATTTTTCTTTATAAATATTCATAAATGAACAACTTCATAGACTTTTATTTATTTAATACAGAAATATATGAAATAGTTGTTTATTTATGAATATTTATAAAGAAACATAAACTTTAATCCGACCTGCTGCAAGTTTTACAAAATGTCGCTTAGATCAATTAGCCTTTCAACCGTCGAATATATATATATAATATATTTTTAATGTTCCAGGCAGTCGAAAGGATATAAAATAAGTACTCAAACCTTCTAACATTCAAAGCTGGCTACATCCAATAGCCCAGTACGGAACGAACTGCTAACACAGAGACACAAATGTGTAGGGCCGATACAAATGGCGAATCGACCGCAGCAATCAATTATAAAACGGAATTGTTCCGAATCGCACGCGCAACCAGCGCCTTTGTTCCCTAATGTATTGGAGCCGATAATTTATATTTTAGTTAGAACTGTGTATATATAGGCATTAATTACGTTTGTGCGAATTGGGGGGATGGTTTTGTTTTGGTAGCGTTATTGTAAAGTGTTGATAGAGGAGTGGGATTGTTGGAAAGAGTTACTTTGGCCCTGGAACGTAAAGGCCAATTGAAGGCACACTCGTGTACAGTACGAACAAGACGACGATGTAAGAAATATTTTATCTATTCTTTTTTTTTGTTGATAGGTTCGCGCTTGACCGCTATCTCAGCAGCCCCCCTAGCCAAGTTACAATCGTTTCGTTCACGCCGAACACCTCGAGTAGGCCACGCCTCCGATTCCTTTGTACTGACCACGTGACTGAGCGTTGAGATGACGTCAGAACAAAGGAATCGGAGGCGTGGCCTACTCGAGGCGTTCGGCGCGAACGATACGATTGTAACTTGGCTAGAGGGGCTGATGGGAGGCGACTATGCGGGCGACAATGGAGCGCGCTTACATAGAAATAACCTATTCACTCTTGACTTAAAGACATCCGGGTTGTAGCCATCAGGAAACACAGATTCCTGCAAGGAATTCAACTCCTTAGCTGTATGCTGTGTCGCCTCAACGAACGGTCCTGTGCGTCTCCATCACATTCCGGTATCTCTCATCTGGTCATCGGTTCACCTTTTGGGAGGCCTTAAATATTAGAGGAGAGGAGAGAGAGGAGAGGAGGCTCCAAATACTTTTTAGGCAATTTGAAATTTCGAGACTCCCGCAAATTTCCTCCTTGCCTCTCTATAAAATCCTGTAAAAGAGTATGACCTAAAATAAGTACAATTAAAACTTGAATATTTATAAGAATTATTCACATCACTGCTTCTCACTGCGGTTACTACAGTATTTACAAACACAAGTTCTCACTAAAAACTTGAGAAACATAATCTTCTTAAAGTTCTCCCCTTAATAACACTGAAGATGTAATTATATTCGTTTAATTAATTAAGATGCGAACAGGTGCTCGGTTGAGTTTGGTTCCCGCGATACTTAGGTGGGTCATAGACGGGCAACTTTTTGCTGTTATAGACGACCACTCAAATCTATATATTCCATAGCAATTATATCATGTACCTAGTATTTAGCTAACTTTTTTAGTGCTTAAATAAGAATTATAAAAAACACTTATTTAACACTTGGTGACGGCACATAGCTACGTTCTATGGCAATGCTTAATCTCTGACCGAGGTAAAAGCCTAAATAGTGTTTTTAACAATTTTATACTGTTAAGAAGAGTTGACTTTGATTACGAAACAGTGAAACTAGAAAAATTATACTCTTCAGACTTATCGTCTATATTCGGAAACACTAAAGTATTAGGTAATATGAAATCTAATACTAAGTTTTTACAAGTATGATACCCACTCTTGTGAAACTTAACTGAATAGCACTATAAAATTGTAAACAAAAATAAAGAACTACTTTATTTTAATGTCAAAACATTTATTTCTATTATTCCATTTACTGGTAGTTCAAAGAGGCATCTACCTTAAATTAATTTATTTTCTTTTGCCTGTTTATAATTAATTATAATTTTACTAAGTACCGAAGCAACTTTTGTATCGGCTATCTAACCACAAAAAGCTGCCCGTCTGCTCCCCGACTTAAGTGCCTGCAAGATCTTCAACCCTGTGAATGGAGATTTGCAAGTCTTATGTCGTGTTTCGGCAGTCTGGAGGGGGATAAGTTCTGAGTATTCTTAGGGTTAAGTCTGGTTAGCTTGGTGGGAAGGGAAGGGAAAGTGAGATTTGGAATTTCTTAGACGGTTAGATATTTACATATATTATTTGATAGTACTTTGCTGAGGCTTTGTACAAGATTATATAGGAACTTCGGTACTTTTAGGGTTCCGTAGTCAACTAGGAAGCCTTATAGTTTCACAAAGTCTGTCTGTCCGTCCGTCCGCAGATAATCTCAGTGTCCGTTAGCACTAGAAAGCTCAAATTTGGCACTAATATGTATATCAATCACGCTGACACAGTGGTAAAATAAAAAGAAAGAAAGAAAGAAAAATATTTTATTTGGCACACGTACACAGATACACACAATGTAGAAACAACATGTAAACACTTAAGATAAAAAAATAAGAAAATAAAATAACTAACATTGTGTGTCTCGCGCCTCCCGATAGGTCCAGTTCAGCAAAAATGCCAGACAACTTCGTGGTAGTTGCCTGACGCTGGTTTTCAACTGAACCTTATTGAGAGTGTGCGGTAGAAAAACTAGATTATTTATAATAGTTGTTAGTGTTACATTATTTAACTTACAAAAAGTGGAAAAAATGTTGTATTATCCCCCTACACGTAAAGTGGCAAAAAAGGCTCAAAGGCTCAAAGGACAATGGAAAGGGCTACGCTCGGAGTTTCCTTGCGTGATCGCGTCAGAAATGAGGATATCCGCAGGAGAACCAAGGTTACGGACATAGCCCGAAGAATCGCCAAACTTAAGTGGCAGTGGGCAGGGCACATTGCTCGCAGAACAGATGGTCGATGGGGACGAAAGGTTCTGGAATGGCGACCACGTACCGGAAGACCCAGCGTTGGAAGGCCTCCCACAAGGTGGACCGATGACCTGGTGAGGGTCGCGGGAATCCGATGGATGCGAGACGCACAGGACCGGTCAAATGATGATGATAATGATGATGACGTAAATTGGGGAGTGTTTTGTTTTATTTCAACTGAAATTTTGTTTTATTTTTTAATTTTCGATTATTGTTGGATATTATTGTATTTAAAAACGATTTACAATTTTTTTTAATTAAATATTTTTTGAAAATGTTAATGTTAATTATGTACTATCAAATTATTGACTAGCAATTGTTATTAAACTACTATATTAAATAATTGATCACTGCTATAATGTTGCAGCAGTCTTATAAATCATATGGTATATGGTCATAGATGTACTTCACTACATAAACTATTACATCATATCTTTACCTGTGTACCACAATAAAAAATTTTGAATTAAAAAATGAACAAAAAATTATTAATATTTTCGGAAATAATCGCTCCAGAAGTAAAAAAAAAATTGTCCCGCCTGACTTTTGAACCATAACTTTAGAAAATATGAAAAAAATCTCAAAAGTAGAACTTTTAGAATTTCTAGGAAAATTATTTTGAACTTGATGGGTGATATATTTCTAAATACATACATATTATAGATAAATTACGCCTAGACACAGAACAAATGATCGTGCTCATCACACAAACAATTGTCCTGGGTGGGCATCGAACCCACGACTTCCGGCATAGCAGTCAGGGCCACTAGACCAACAAGCCAGTCAATAATCACATAAGAGTGGATGATTGGAAATGAATCTCGGGTTGAACGTTTTTAAGTGGCAGTGAGCAGGGCAAATAGTTATTAGCATAAGCATAATCAACCTTTTTAGTGTTCCTACTGCTGGGAGAGGAAATGGGCCGTAATCCATCACACGCACCTATTGCGAGTTGGTGAATGTCACATGTCTTCGAAATTCACCGTGATATGAAAGAAAAGGAAGTTAGTGATAGTATGACGGTTGACAGGATAGAATGGAAGAAAAAAAACGTGTTGCGTCCACCCCATAAGATGGGACAAGGGCAGAAAGAAGAAGAAGAGTTTTCCTTCACCGTCTTGACTACCGCATGATGTTTTCCTTCATCAATCCAACATCATTTAACCTAAGCATAATAAGACTGGGTGACCACATTTTCAATTTTTACAGCAGGAATATCAAATAATCGGAAAATACATTTCTCAATTTTCAATATTGCCGTATTCCAAATATAGATATCGTCGAGATACATTGAGATATTGTCACGAAAAATACCTCATCTTATCCCCGCAATATTCAAATCAGGAAAATATAAAAATGTAACAAAAGTTGAAATATTATTGATGGAAAAGAAAATATGAGTTTGAAGTTTCTAAACTGTCATATCTATTCATATAATAAAACAGTAAAATTATTTTGCGATGGTATTAATTGGCGCAAAAACTACTGAACCGGTCCTGTTCAAATTTTGCATACATAATCCTTATAGCCGCTTCCAGTGTAACCGCATGTGGCCTACAGTGTAATGTCATGCGTCTTCCAATCTGACGGCATGCGGCATCCAATGAAACCGCATGCGGCTTCCAATGTAACCGCATGCCGCTTCCAATTTAACCGCATGCGGCTTTCAATTTGACGGCATGCCGCTTCCAGTCTAACGGCATGCAGTTTCCAATGTAACTGCATGCGGTTTCCAATCTGACGGCATGCGGCATCCAATGTAACCGCATGCCGCTTCCAGTCTAACAGCATGCGTCTTCCAATCTGACGGCATGCAGCTTCCAATGTAACCGCATGTGGCTTAATGTGATGTGATGGTTTACAGTGTAACGACTGACGGCATGCGGTTTCCAATGTAACAAGTTAAAAAATTTGTCAATATTTTATCATCCAATGAAACCGCATGCGGCTTCCGATTTGACGGCATGCCGCTTCCAGTCTAACAGCAGGCGTCTTCCAATCTAATGGCATGCGGTTTCCAATTTGACGGCATGCGGCTTCCAATGTAACCGCATGCCGCTTCTAGTCTAACGGCATGCGGTTTCCAGTCTAACAGCATGCGGCTTTTATTAGCACACTAGTTTCTACTTGCCTAACATGAGGCATGGTAAACTTAATACATTTAGTTTTTTATTCATTAAGATGTAGGTTATTTACATCAAACCAGTGTACTATTTTTGAAAGTGCTACTTTTATATCGTCAGTAACCGGCTGCTGACGTTTAAGTTTAAACAAAAGTGAAGTGCCGTCTGCAAACAACACTATATTATGGTTATTCTCTATGAGGTAAGGTAATTCGTTTATATATATAAGAAACAAAAATGGGCCAAAAATTGAGCCCTGGGGGACACCCATTTTTACTAAAGATCCGGGAGATCTTTTTCCGTTTACATCAACTCTCTGGATCCTTTCACTCATCCAATTTGACGGCATGCGGCTTCCGGTCTAACGGCATGCGGCTTCCAATGAAACCGCATGCGGCCTACAGTGTAACGGCATGCAGCTTCCACACTAACGGCATGCGGCTTCCACACTAACGGCATGCGGCTTTGAATGTAACCGCATGTGGCTTCCTATTTGACGGCATGCCGCTTCCAATGTAACCACATGTGGCCTACAGTGTAACGGCATGCGGCTCCCAGTCTATCGGCATGCGACTTCCAATCTGACGGCTTGTGGCTTCCAATGTAACCGTATGCGGCTTCCGGTCTAACGGCAGTCGTCTTCCAATCTGACGGCATGCGGCTTCCGGTCTAACGGCATGCACAAAAGTTAGAAAAGTTAGACCGGAATCCGCATGCGGTTACATTGGAAGCCGCATGCCGTTAGACTGGAAGCCGCATGCCGTTACACTGTAGGCCACATGCTAAAAAGTACAATAAAAATAATCATAATAAAAAGTAACCTAAGAATTTACGTATTTTAGACTACCTGCAATTTTTTTTATACCCCTTGCTTGTTCCCAAATATATTAGGGCTAGCTTCCAGTCTAACCAGGGTACAATAGAATATCAGTACGAAAGTAAAGGTCAATAAATAAACAAATTATTACTCGAAGCCTCTCAAACGGAGATAACTTAAAAGCCTGAAGACGTCCCGTCATAATTTTCTTGTAAAAGCCTCCGTCAGGTTGCCCCAATGAATCCTTAGTGACAGCTTATTGAGAGAAGTAGGAAGGAAGTAATATTGGATGCTTTATCACCTTTACTTTGTTAGAATTAGGAAAGGGTTGCAGTTAGAGAAGTGTCATGTCATTGGAGGTCAAGAAAAGTTTGAAGCGAAGTGCCCTTAGATGTATAGGCTGAATTTTTCAAGATGGCGTTGATGGACAAATCCAAATGATAAATGATTTATTTATTTTGCAAAGTTTTTTTTTTTGTCAGTTTAAACTAGATATGGCCGGTGTTTCCTAGCTGACTACCCTGAGAAGAAACACCTAAACAAAATCAGAGGCCAAAAGTCCATACAGTAAATATAAAACTATGAGGAATAGAATAAATACTGCAAAGAGTCTCGGGCCTAATTTTGTAAAAAATTGTTATTTCTCATGTTTGAGATTTTGAAAACTTAATGTTCCAAGTCAGGAATTAAATCCGTTCATTTTGTGACACAGGGCGAAGTAATATTCGCAACATTAGGATTTATCTATTTATATAAAAATACATAATAATTACATAATTCCTATTTCCGTTGGTACGCGTGAACGGCTAGACTCATTTCACTAATTCTTTTTTTGTTGTTTGGAAAAAAAAAAATACAGATACTAAGAAAATTACGAAAAACTACAACCATTTAACTTTTGAGCGTTTGACAGTTCATTATTAAGATAGGATAACATCTGACGGGATAGCTAGTACAGGATGAATCCAAAAATTATGATTTTTTATACAGTGGGAAATCATTAAATTACTCTTCCTGCTCTGGGTGGAGCGAGAAAGAGTTTCAGACTTTTACTAACTAAAACCACAGTCTTTCTTCATTTATTTTTTTCATTTCAGGGCCGCGGGAACACTTTCGGAAAAGGTTCGTGGAACTCAACACCACAAGTCTTCTGGAGGCAACAGTCCTCGCACGCGTGTACGATTTGCGCGTGGAGATGCAACGCCACTGCTGGGTCGAAACTCCGTTGCCGCTACAAGTCGCGCCATGCCGGACAGAGTTCTGGCGGGATCTCATGGTGGAATGGCGACAGCTACTGCCGCAACCCAGTGCTGGGCATGCCATAATTATAGCGGTAAGTTCCCTCTGAGGAGTGGCTGAAAAGACCTCACGGTGTCCTCACCTTCCTTTTTAGAAGGATCCGCGGGGGACCTCCGTCGACCCTATGTAAACCAATAGTATTTTATAATTAATTTTAAGTTACCATTTTGATATTACTTCCACCACAACTAATGACCGATAGTCATATAAAATTTATGACAAAAGACGACTCTGACCGTGAATTTTCTGCGATGTGATGGTTCTGCGTTTTGATTATTATGGATTTGAAATTTATGCCTAAAGATGATTATGACTAACAAAATTATGAGTTTTGAATGTATGACAAATGAGTGTATGCAAAACATTTTTTTTTTTTAAGTCATATATACCAGTGCTTGACTGCGACCCCACCTGATGGTAAGCAGAGATGCAATCATTGATGGTGAGGCGCACTAGTTCATTAAGAGCCTATTCACTCTAGCCTTGAAGACACCTAATAGTTGGACGGGAAGACCGCAGCAGGCAAATTGTTCCAGTCCTTTGATGTACGCGGTATAAACGACGAAACGAAACTCTTAGTGCGGGCCGTTGAAGTTTCAACAACGTAAGGGTGGATACTCGCCGTACGTCGGGTTGTCCGATGGTAGAAAGGAGATGGCGGAATTAATTTTCCGCGAAATGAAGTTTATGATATTCGTTTTTATGCAAAATAATATTATGACATAAAAAGTTTGGCTAAAAAAGGTAAACCCAAACATGATACTTCTGGGCACGCCACAATCGCGGTGGTAAGACTCATCTTTGAGGAGTTACCGAAGAGGCGCCACGGTGTCCCCACCTTTCGCTTAATGCAGGTCACACCTAAAATACCACATCCACGAACCATCCTTTCTTGGCACTGTCAATCATAAAAGACAGTCAAGTTTTTAGAGGCAGCCCTGAATAGCAGCCCGTTCATTTGTCAACCCTGACGTTTACCGACTTTGATTTTATAGGTTCTAAAACATTTAGCAGTTTTGAAGGTTGCGCGAAAGTTTAAGATGTGAAATTAATAAGGTTTGGGTTCAAAGTCAAATTGATTTTTCAAAGTAGCCCGAACTGAACTCTAAGCATTTGTTTTAATTAAACCATTCATAGGCACTTTTGAATTATCAAAGTCGGTCAGTAAAAAAAACTGGGCAAACGCGAGTCCTGACTCACGCTACTCCGGTTCCGTACAAACTTACCTATGTAAATAATTCAATCCCCGAATGGAGTTTCGCAGATTTTTCCGACTAGCAAATTTTTTATTTTGTGACGTAGGTAACAACAAACTTACTGCTTTTAGATTTATTCCTATGCTAGATTTAGACCTTGCCTTATGCCAAATTTTAAGATTCTGGGTCAACGAGCACCCTATGAATTTTGATTCCCTTCAGAGTGTCGAAATATACAATCATTATCATTATTTCAGCCAAAAGACGTCCACTATTGAACATAGGCCTTCCCCAAGTGTCTCCATAACAACCAGTCCTGTGCATCAGATTCCCGCTAGTAGCATAAAGTTACAAAATTAATTCAGGGCAAAACTTGCCATCGCCTGAGATACTAGTAAAATATGAGACTATAGTAATATGATGATTTTTTCCTACCCTTTTCATAGGTGCAGAAAGTAATCACAAATTGATTATTTTAAAAAGCTACCTTTTTCAGCCAGTTTTAAGTTTTTGCAAAGTAAAGTAAGTTTTCTATTTTCAGCTTAAAAATGTTTTTTTTTTTTTTCTATCACTATCAAGAGCAGCTCAAACAAATCAGCTTTTCCAACATCATAAGACCTGCCTTCTTTGAGATTTTCAAACTTGTATTTTGCATTTTAGCACCTAATTAAAGTTTAAATATTAATAAAAATAATATTGCCATTCAAAACTCACCGTTGAAACATAGTCCTTAAAATCCAATTCAGCTTACGTCCTCCCCATTACACTTTTGGCCAGACAAGATCGTCCTTTACTATAAGTCAAATCTCAAAATAATAGACTCTAAGCTCCTTACACTGGGGTGCAACTGCACGGCAGTGTTCACCTGCAGGGATTCCGTTTTAAAATATTGCCTGTCATATTTTTAAGACAAATACACCTCGTGTTTTATTTGACAGTTTCTTATGATGGTCTATCTATTGAATGAGGGTTAGAATGGTGCCAGTCTCTGGTGAGGGTCGCGGAAATGCGATGGATGCGAGATGTATAAGACCGGTCATTGTGGTGACACTTGAGGGGGGCCTATGTGTCCAGCAAAGGACGTCTTTTGTCTGAAATGATAATGCTGTGAGAATGGTGTTTAACATTTTACTTATGGATGAGGATTTGATGTCGCGATTTATGTTTATTGGAAAAAAATACATCGTATCAAACTTTTTACCTAAATATTGGTATCTAATTTGAAACCACTCAACACATGTGAGAACTCCACCAAGGCAGATTTTTTTTTCGCTCTTGGGCGAACCAGGAGATAGCGTCAGACTTTTACTGTCTAAAACCTACTCCTGTTCCTTCTTTGCCATCGTTCCAGGGCCCCAGGGTTCTCTTTTGCATCACCCATGGCACCAGTAGTCTAACATCTCCTTGAGACGCGCGTGGAATACTACGCGCTGTCGACAACTTGGGCTCGGTCCGGACGGTTACCGGACGGTCGGACGGAGAGCTACCCATTGCTCGCCATCCACAAGCCAGTGCCTACAGTGGCTGACTTGAGCTAACGTTGACCAAAGTCCGACAACGCGATTCCACAGATTATTGTTTTAACAAAATTGCATCATAAACATCTATCCAATAGTACTGCGTTGTCGCGTCGCGCTTGGGAGGAGAAGAAGGAGCCTGAAAGACTTGAGCATTAAACTACTCAGGGCCGGATCAGACACGATGCAAGAATGGCAAATGTTACGGGCTCCGCGCATTTGTTTGGAGTGGGCCTTGCTTAGACGTGCCAAAACTAGTCAAGATACAATACGTGCCATAAGAAAACTAATTACGACCATTGTAGGCAACTACCTATATACCCATAGCATAGCATAGCATAGTCGGCCTTATAATGTTCCCACTGTTAGGACTCAGGCCCCCTCTCTAGGAGAGGGAATGGGCCGTAATCCGCCACGCGGGCCCAGTGCGGGTTGGTGGATGTCACATGTCTTCGAATTTTTGGTTCTAAGACATGCCGGTTTTCTCACGATGTTTTCCTTCACCGTTTTGAGAGCAGTGGTGATGAAATAAATTACACAAAGTAATGCGCTTGACTGGGTTTGAACCCGCAACCTACAAACTCGTAAGTCGGTGCAGAGCAGTGGCAGTACCTAAAAGCCCCGCGGTCTATCTGAAAACTAACCAAGACATGGTAGACAAGTACCTACAGACTCACCGCTATCTAAAGGCCCCGCGGTCGGTCTGAAAATTAAGTTAATGAAATGTGAATTTACTGTTATTTATAGAGATTTAGGGGGGCCTTTGGTAGCCTTTGCTACAAGCCTCTCATTGGCTTAAACCGGCACTGGAACGCTACGTGGAATTAGCCACTCTGAAAAAAACTATTGATGAACTATTGTTCTTCAAAGTCATCTGACCATTCGCACAAAAATTTTTTAGAACACGTTCATTGTGCGTGCGAGTATACTTATGGAGTGAAATTCCTTGCTGGAGTTTGTGTTTCTTTATAGCTCCAACCTACGGTCTGTGAAGGGTGAATAGGTTACTTCTAGGCAAGTGTGCTCTATCGTCGCCCACATCATCGCTTACCATCAAAGGAGATATCTAGTGGTTAAGCGTAAACAAAAAAAAAATCTAAACATCTTCTAGCGAGATTATTCGTGAGTTTTCTTGTACTTTCTCCACGATAAACTCCTGAAAATTCCCTTTTCGTCTTTAAAATATTCAAAGCAAACGTGAATAGACGTAATACGAACTCAAAGAAGTTTTGTAGCAGATCAAATATGCTTTGTATTCTTGCGACAAAGGGGTGAAAATGATGTTTCTACTCACAAAGGCGAATTGTATAAGTTATTTGTCTTTTTACATTGGGAAACGGCGCCATATTTTTTGGAGTTATTATGGAACTGGCTTTTGTATTAATGGTTCGAATTTTTTTTATCAAATTATTGAAACACATTTTATTTATTTACTAGCTGACTCAGCAAACTTCGTACTGCCTAATAATGTGATAAATGAAGAACCGCTTGACCGATTTTGTGCTCACATAAACCATCTACTAAATAGTCCGAACAAAGCCTAAACATTTGGTTTGGATAGGTAAGCCCGTTCTTGAGTTATAAAATTACAACGAAAAGTGGCATTGATTTTTATATATATATATAGATTTAAACTTCATGTACAGTGGTGGTAACCTTTGGGTTAAAAAAGACAACACTGAAGTAGGTGTGCACAATAAATAAATAACAGATATTTGAAATAGAATATAGTATCGTTAAAAGTTGCATAAATAATAAAATACGTATATAAGCTAATATAATAAACTAATAAATACTATGATAAATGTGAAATCATTGTAATTAAGAGAACTTAAAATATAACAATCATGACGAAGACCGAACTAAGGTTGAGAGGACTTCAAGTAGTAAACGTTTTCGCCGCAGTCGACCTCAACGGCGTCGCCCTTCCTCAGTAGTCTTACATACAAAAATCCACGAACAATGTAAACCACTATTTTTCAGTGCAATTTACAAGTTAGCACTTTAATAGTCGTTTCCCAAGAGTTTCCTTCACAACTAGTAATTAAAAACTATACAACCCTTTAATAAAACCGAGCAAATTCTCATTAAAAAAGCTATTAAAAAGTTCTAAAAATGCAAGCGGCGCCAGGACACCGAACTATCGTTCAAATCATATTACTAAAGTCATTTGAAGTGTTGGAATAATTCAAAAACTTAAAATAAACTTAGTTGTCATCTGCAATGCAAATGTGTAGCCTGACATTGCCCGAGGTTTGCAAATACTTAGCATTGTTTAAAATAGGATTTTATTTTTGAAATATAATTGAAGTTCTCTTTATTAAATTCTGTTTAGAATTGAACTACACAAATTGTAAAAAGTTGCACTGAAAAAATTCCATCTTTAGAGCTTTCATAAAAAAAACCCTACACCCAATTGGAGCACAATTTTTTTTTTCACAATTTGAAGAATTAAATTATTAAGTATAAAAGTACGCACAAAATACTTATCTTACATGACATACTGGATTACCATGACGTTTAAAGTAAGATTGTTTTATTCTTATTCCATTGTGGGTAAGAGATGGGGCTGGACAACCTGTATAGCTCTGTCTCTTACCCACACTGAAATAAGAATGAAACAATTTTACTTTGAACGTCATAGTAACTCACATAGTGCTAGAACAAGTTCTGATTGGTGTGTTTCTCTATGGCATGCAAGTTACTTGCATATTTTTGTACGACAATTTGGGTTGCGGGAATCTGCTGCTACAGCTTACGTGGTCCTGGAACCCAAAGGGCAATTCAATGGTGGTGGTGGTTCCGTCGGCGTATACCTTCCGCATGACGCAGATTCTCACCGAACACGGTAAGTTCGGGAAGTTCTTGCACCGGATTCGTGCGGAAGCGACGCCCGGGTGTCGCCACTGTGTGGACTGCCTGGAGGACACGGTGGGGCACACGGTGGAGTGTGCCCCGGTTTGGGCAGAGCAACACCATGTCCTCGTGGGGGCGATCGGCGGCGGCGATCTCTCGCGTCGGACTCTCGGAGCGAGGAGGACTGGCAGGCGGTTGCTTCCTTCTGCGAAGCAGTAATGCTAGCAAAGGAGGCGGCCGATCGCGTGAGGCAATGATCCTCACGCCCTAACCGCCGCTGGGATTCCGATCCCGATTTCCGTCCACCGTAGGCGCGGGCTTGCAGCGAGCAATGGGTGGCTCGCCGTCCGAACGTCCAGTAACCGTCCGGACCGAGCCCAAATCGCCTCAGGGAGATGTCAACAAATAGTAGGGTCGAAGCCTACTGGGGCCATGGGTAGAGTGAAAACGAAACCCGGGACCCTGTGACGAAGGCAACGAAGGAACAGGAGTGGGTTTTTAGTCAGTAAAAGTCTGACACTATCTCTCGCTCCGCCCAAGAGCGCGATTTATCATAAGATGATTTATCCACCTAAAAATAAAAATGTATAACTACCCAGAAACCGCCAAGAAACCATAAAGTTACTTAATTTTAACGCCTTTTATAACCAAAGAAAAGCGTCAGTATTAAAACGGTATTAACAAAGTAACGCCGGCAAAAGTGGGAAATAAACTGAAACGGTAGGCCTATGCCATGCCGGTTGTTTTGCATAATACCCACATTTCTATGCCCATTTTGTGCACACGTATGAAAGTACGTAGGTATGACGTCAGGGTGTACAGTTGCGTGCGAAAAGCTTTTGTTTTTTTTTTTGACGTTTTTTTTTTCATGATATGCGGCGAGCTAGACCTGCGAATCAGTTTCGATAGTTTTATGGTTTTTGACCGAATATGTAGAGTGCTATCAGTAGTTATATGTAGTCAAACAACAGGAAATCTGACACCAGTTCGCCAAAAGTACACCACGTGAGCTCGACAAATGGATATGCGATTAGTGTGCGACAAAACTGTACTGCGACTTTTTTTTTGGTCGGAAAATCATCCAATGACATCCCCCGCTCTTGGGCGGAGCGTGAGATAGTGTCAGACTTTTACTGACTAAAAACCCACTCCTGTTCCTTCTTTGCCTTCATTCCAGGGCCCCAGGGTTCTCTTTCGGCTTTCGCATCACCCATGGCCCCAGTAGGCTTCGACCCTGCTGGACCCCTACGGTTTTTCTGATATCTCCTTGAGGCGCGCGTTGAGCACTACTCGCCGTCGACAACTTGGGCTCCGGACGGTTACTGGACGGTCGAACGGCGAACTACCCATTGCTCGCCGTCCGCAAGCCAGCGCCTGCGGAGGCTGGAAATCGGGATCGGCATCCAAGCGGCTGGGGCGTGAGGCCGACTCCTTTGCTAGCATTACTGCTTTGCAGAAGGAGGCGACCGCCTGCCACTCCTCCTTGCTCCAGACCATGGCCTGTACCAAGGCCCGGTGCGAGAGATCACTGCCACCGATCGACCCCACGAGGACACGGCGGTGCTCTGCCCAGGCGGGGTATACCTCTACAGTATGCTCCACCGTGTCCTCCGGGCAGTCCACACAACGATGGCACTCAGGCGTTTTTCAGGGAAATTTTTGTCAACTAAAGATTGTTGTGTGGTGATCAGAGAGACTCTCAAATGCGAACATAGAACTTAAAAAAAGTGCAAATAACGTATGAAAAATAGAAACTAATTTAAAAACGCTTTAGCTCACATTAAGAATAACTACAGTATCATGGGTGCGTTCAACACCTGTCTGTAGGCCATACAATTATTCCATGCGGGAATCAAAGCCGCGACATGCAGCGCAGCAGGTAATCGCTCAACTACAGCGCCAAACGAGCCACCATATTATTTTCTTATCACTTATTTTTTTGCCATTTCCTCGATCACGCTTTATGAAAAGTGATAAAGAATATGGTATAATGTATTCTGCAAAATTGTTCCAGAGTTATTTTGGCCTTGGAACGCAAGGGGAAGTAATGGAACACGGATATGTTTCAGGTTGTAAAAGTTTGAAACTCCCTCTCGCCCTACCCAGAACTGAAGATGTTTTTAGGGTCCTGTACCTCAAAAGGAAAAGACGAAACCCTTATGATCACTTTGTTGTCCGTCTATCTATCTGTCTGTCAAGACCCTTTATCTCGGGAACGTGTGGAGGTATCCAGTTGAGATTAAAACCGTACGCTCAAATAAGCGGTCCCTTGAAACTGTGAAAAAATTAAACTTCAAAGTTAACGAAAAAGAAATATACGGCCGTTTATGTCGCAATAAACGTATATTTAAACAGCTTTAAGGTAATCAAAATTAATAAGGTACTTCCTGTTAACCCAGAATTCTGAAATTTGGCATAAAGCAAGGTCTTATAGCACAAGTACAGGAATAAATCTCAAAACAGTAAATTTGTTGTCACGTCAAAAAAAAGATACTTTTTTTAGATATAAAGATTCCATTCGGGAATTGAACTATTTACATATGTAAGTTTGTATGGAACCCTGAGTGCGTGAGTCCGACTCGCACTTGCCCAGTTTTTTATTATTATTAATAAGCTTGAGCATGACCACTATCGGACCTGATGTAAAGCAATGACGATGGTGACGTTATGAGTGATGGATGTAATGCCAACCAACACAAAAAAAAATTGTTTTCAGTTTCAAAAACTACGATCAATATTTGCGCCTTTTCTCCTCGTATATACCTTTACTAGCTCGTTCATGTGACGTCAAAGTACACTCGCGTACAGTACTGGCAAGACGACGGTGTAAGAAATATTTTCTCTTTTCCGGAAGGAAGAAAAAGGAATAAGTTTTCTCAATGTGTCTTAATTTGAATTGATTTATCGTACATTGGTTATTGCTGTAAATGTGATATTTGTGACAATACCGTTGAGAATACTGATTTAATGTGTATATATTATTGTAAAATGAGAAACTGACTGGCATACTCGTATCAATGGACAATTGAAATACTAGGACTAGAAGCGTAAACTATTGAACAAATCTTCCTTTTATGACATAGGCGAGCACCTAGAGAGGATTTTATACCAAGAGCGGGCAAAGCCGCTGGTATAGGCTAGTGTATCTATTATAATGACCTAAACTTGTGAACTTAGGGTAATTGGTTTCCGGAAGGAATTCAAACACAAAATCCAAAATTTATTTTTATTTATTATCATAAAATATTTATCTGCTTCTATTCTAGAGCTACGGTAACTCCGTAGCTTTAGAACGCAAAGGGCAACTGAAGAATCATAGTGGGTTTTAATCAGTAAAAGTCTGACAATCCTTCTCGCTCCACATAACGCTCTGTGTTGAGTGAGAGGGATTGTCAGCTTTTAGAAAGAAAGAAAAATATTTTATTTGGACACACAGTGTAGAAAAAAATCAAATAAACCCTCCATATATTTGCCACTAAAAAAAAACCGGCAAGTGCGAGTCGGACTCGAGCACTTAGGGTTCCGTACAAACTTAGCTATAAAACAGTTCAATTCCCAAATTGAGTTATGAAATTATTTCCGAATCACAAAAATAGTTTTTTTTTGTGAGGTTATTACAAATTTACAGTTTTCAATTTTTTTCCTATACTTGTGCTATGATACCTTGCTTCATGCCAAATTTCAGGATTGTAGGTCAACGGAAAGTACCCTATAAATTTTGATTCCCTTAAGAGTGTCGAAATCGTTATCTTAGAAGTTTGACTTTTTCACAACTTCAAGGGACCGCAGACTTGAGTATATGGTTTTAATTTTAACTCGATACCTCCACGCGTTCCTGAGATAAAGGGTCTTGACAGACAGACAGACAGACGGACGGACAACAAAGTGATCCTATAAGGGTTCCGTTTTTTTTTACTTTTGAGGTACGGAACCCTAAAAAGGCTGCTGGATAAGAATCTGGAAACCATCGCCATATATTTAAAAAAAGCTGGTAAATAAATTATTGAAAAGTATAAATGGACACTACCCTATGGTGTATGGTCTTATGGACACACTTTTATTAAAATGTCCTACTTAGGTATACTTAAGTGCAAATGCGCTCTTTTTTAGTCAATGATTAACATATAAATCATGGATTGCAGCCGCTGCAGAATTATTCGAAAGAGTTCCCATGGCCCTAGAACAGAAACAGCAACTCACGGAATACAGTTGGATTTTAGTCAGCAAAAGTCTGACTCTCCCTCGCTCCAACCACTGGGAATTTGATGATTACCCACCACAAAAAAAAACATACAAATCTTTTTTAACGTAGTAAGTATTACTTGTAGATATACCTACACATGGTTGACTGCGCCCCCGTCAGGAGTCCCCTCCTCGGCCAGCTGTCGGCAAGTCAACTGGAGCAAACTGTAATTGATCAGAAAATCGCTGGCTCGAAAAGATCTCGTGAAAGACTGCCCGGAGAAATGATAAAGATAGATAGATTATCTATTTATGCAAAATCTTTTACCTTAGACTTTTTGGGAACTAATCAAAGCTATGTGTTATACCAAAGAGGAATTATCATCGACTTCTGCAGCCCTAGCCAAGTTACAACCGTTTCGTTTCGATTGTCTTTTCATCGATCGCCTCGAGTCGGCCATTTTACGTAAAAACGCGCAATTACGTAATAATAATACGGGAAATTCTTTCCTCTCAGTGGCGTATCCTACTTGTAATATAGATGTGATGATTACGATGATGAAACTAATGGCTGGGTTGGAGCATTGGTTGAACAATTTGTTCCTACGCTGCATTTTTAATTTAAAGTTGGTTATTTTAGTTAAAAAGGCCATTTATGATAAATTATAATCATAAATGTTGAGATGAATGTGAGGTGAGACGAGAATAGATAAAGTGAGAAATTAGTATATTAGAGGAAGTTTGAAAGTGGCACCAGTGATTGAAAAGTTGAAGATTCCCCTTCAACTTTTCAATTCACTTGAGAATGTTGAGATGGATGTGTGGTGTGACGAGAATGGATAAAGTGAGAAATGAATATATTAGAGGAAGTTTGAAAGTGGCGCCAGTGACTGAAAAGTTGAAAGGGAATCGTTTGTCTTGGTATGGTCATGTAAAAGAGTTATGAGTATACATGTGGATGGATGAAGAGGGAGAGAGAGACCAAAGAAAAGATGGATGGATTGTGTAAAGAGTGATATGAAAGAAAAGGAAGTTAGTGATAGCATGACGAGTGACAGGGCAGAATGGTAGAAAAAAACGTGTTGCGCCGACCCCAAATAACACGGCACAAGAGCAGGAAGATGATGATGATGATGATAAATGATTTCTAGTTTGCAAATAGGTTCGTTCAATTATTGTGCGTACAGCTAAGGAGTGGAATTTCTTGTCGGAATCTGTATTTCCTGATACATACTACCCGGGAATCTTTAAGTCAAGAGTGAATAGGTTACTTCTAGGTAAACGCGCTCCATCGTCGACCGAATCGTCGCCATCAGGTAAGATAGCGGTCAAGCGCGACCCTATCAAGAATATATATAAAAAAAGGTATTTAAAACACTTTTACACGTCAATTTTTCATCAGTTTAAACTAGATGAAGCCAGATTTAAGTATTACATCTTTAGTTTACTTATTTTAATGACATGAGAAACAGGGGACTTTCTTCTTTTCTATTTTCTGCAAAATTGTATCAAATTCTATCAAGTTGGAAGGAATTTGGTACAACGCAATACTGCTAATACTACTTAATATTATTAATAAAAATGTTTACGTAAGCGTAGGAGAGGGTAAGAGCTATACTTAATTTTGCTGACAAGAGAGAGAGAGGCCTGCGGTTAAAAATTACTAAAATTCTGCTTACTTAATACTTGAATGTCCCCTAAACGAGTCTTATAATATTAAAGCCCTTAAAATATCAACACCAAATACAGAATATCTCTCCTTAAAACATCACAAGCTACTCGAAAGCAACTTTAACGACACTTTAGAAAGTAAGGGTTAAAATACGCCAATAACACGGCGGCCCTCTCAGGGTTGTCAAAGAAAGGAGGATTAAAGACAGCTGGGGCTCCGAGCACCCCTACAAAGGAAAATCGTTGGGGACATGCTAACACCGTTTTTTGAACTCTCTTTCTATAATGATTGGGGACTGGGTAAACTACGGGTATTGTACATTTTATTTATTTATTATATACTTTATTGTACACTATTACACATACAAAATTAAACTAAACTATACTAAAACAAATACATACGATGGGCGGCCTTATCGCATTCCGCGATCTCTTCTCTTCCAGCAATAACTCTCCATTCCAGGTCGGGAATGGAGAGTTATTGCCTGGGCAAAAAATGGGGTTGTCAATCGTGTGTCAAAAACAGTATTAAACATATATATTATAATAGATACACAGATATATACATATGCTGTATAATAAATACATATATACATACATAATTATTGAAAACTATGCAACAGAAATATAGACGAGCAGCCTGGACAATAAATGATTTATCATAGAAAGTCGAGGTATGGATTGGCAATTTCATTCGCAAGTTCTCTAATTATCTTAGTATTTTTTTAGGTATATGAGTTTTTATTTTTTAAGAGCTGATAATTCGATACTCAGATATATATATATACAATAATTATATAGATTATTATTGCAGTTTAACGACAAAGTCCATTTTTTTTTAATATTAGACTGTTTAAAAAATAAAACGTATTCTACACTGTGAATTATTCCTGTATGTGCGTTCACCAACGTGTAAACTCATACACAAGACACCCAAATCCGAAACAATATCTGTAGGCAAAACAAATCTATATATAAAAAAGGAGAAACTGACTGACTGATATATCAACGCACAGCCTAAACTATTGGGACTAGGAGCGTAAAATTTTGTACAAGATTTCCTTTTATGACGTAGGCGAGCACTAAGAGAGTATTTTACAAAATTCACTCTCTAAGGGGATGAAATGGGGGTTCAACGTTTGTATGGAGAAACCTACATTCACGCGAGTGAAGCCGCGGGCAGAAGCTAGCTTAAATATTTGTATTGCTTACAGAATTTTGTTACGTGCAGAATCGAAACTACGACACGCAGTGCGGCACCGAATCACACAGGATAGAATAGAATAGAATATATTTATTGTAAAACATGAGTATACATCAAACAATATGTACAAGGTCTTAAAAATAATAGGCAGATCTGCATGTTTTGCCACACACAAACATTATTTAACTAAGGATTTAAGTCATTTCAAAATTTTTCAACTTCAAAAACTAAAATTACGTTCCGGTCTGATTAATAAAATTATTTACTAATATAGTAACAATGATTTTCAAATAAAATATTGAAAAAGTCTAAATGGTTTTATCCGTTTTAGCTGAAGTCCAAACATTTTGTAGTCTACCTTTGAATAGTGAGACTTGCTCCCGATAGAGTAGACGGTATTGCTGAATAGCCGTCGCAACTAGCGATTGATTCTCCTTTTCATAATGCACTGAGCACTCTTTGTGTAGGCGCGTATTGCCGTAAAATTTTGTTAAGGCGCTCTCATTATTTTAGTTTTTTGGGGTAGATTTTGTATGAAAACTTACGGAATGGAATAGAATTAGTATTGGTTGTAAGACTATTATATATAGTAGCATAGCATAGTCGGCCTTATAACGATCCCACTGTTGGGACTTAGGCCTCCTCTCTAGGAGAGAGAATGGGCCGTAATCCACCACGCGGGCCCAGTGCGGGTTTGTGGATATCACATGTCTTCGAATTTTTGATTCTAGAATATGCCGGTTTCCTCACGATGTTTTTCTTCACCGTTTTGAGAGCAGCGGTGATGAAATAAATTACACAAAGTAATGCGCCTGGCTGGGTTTGAACCCGCGACCTACAACTCGTAAGCCAGAGTCGTTACCACTCGGCCACCACTGCTCTCATTATATATATATATATATATATTCCACAACTATCACACAACGCCGTCTAGTCCCAAGCTAAGCAGAGCTTGTGTTATGGGTACTAAGACTACTGATAAACATACTTATATATTTCTAATTACATACATATATAAATAATTACACCCAGACACAGAAAATATGATCATGCTCATCACACAAACATTTGTCCTGGGTGGGAATCCAACCCACGACCTCCAGCATAGCAGTCAGGGCCACTAACCACTAGACCAACAGGCCAGTCAAATCAGTATTTGAGAATTAAAGTTTTGGTTACATTTAAAGGGCTGCTACAGGGTTCATTGTCCGATTACAAGCGACAACACATCATCATCATTTCAGCCGAAAGAAGTCCACTGCTGGGCATAGGCCTCCCCCAAGCGACGCCACAACGACCAATCCTGTGCGTCTCGCATCCACCGCACTCCCGGTCCACCTTGTGGGAGGCCTTCCAACGCTGCGTTTTCCGGTGCGCGGTCGCCATTCTAGAACCTTTCGGCCCCATCGACCGTCCGTCCTACGAGCAATGTGCCCTGCCCACTGCCACTTTAGTTTGGCGATTCTTCGGGCAAACACATCAACAACACATCGTTTAACGTAGAAAAGGAACTGGTGACATAAATATTTCACGCCCTTTTTAAACCTTTTTATCTTAAGTCTGTAAATCTTCTGATACCTATAATAAAAATTTCGTGTCACAGTTTTTGTTATCTAAACGGCTTGACCGATATTTTATGATATTTCTTTGGAAAAATACATTTAGTAGATCTGAGAATAGGTCTTGAGGATTTTTTTTTTTTTTTTATATTTACATTTGATTGGCAGAACAACGTTTGCTGGGTCAGCCAGTATTTATTTATATATACACTAGCTGTTGCCCGCGACTTCGTCCGCGTTAAGTTCGTAAAACTGTACAATCACTCTGTGCTTGCAATTCATTCCGAAAGCATCGCAATCATTTATTGTACTTTAACATAAAACGGTTAAAGGTAAAAATATCCGAATTGAGAACCTCATCCTTTTTTAGAAGTCGGTTGAAAACGCAAATTACCTTCAGGAAACATGTTATGTACTCGTTCAGATCCAGATGTATGACCGTCACTGAATAGAAAGAGCATGTATGGGTCGTAGCAGTTGTCATTTCTGCCTACCCCAAGGGAAAAGGCATATGTATGCATGGGCATATGTATGTTTCTGGTTTATGTTCTGGTAAAACAACATTGTATGATTTTAACCCCTCGCCACAGTGAGCACGCCAAAATAAAATCGCAGCGGTAATGCCTGTCTTTGAGAAGTGTTTACAGAGGCGTCACGGCATCCTCTCTTTGTGCAGGACTCACCGGTTGTGGGTATTTCGGAAGGTATCTGTGTCGAATTCAGCGTCGGAATTCGACACAGATACCTTATACCAGCGTCGGTTGGTCGGAGCGCCGGCGCCGCCTTGACCTTATGAGGGCGATTCGTGGAGAAAATGACAACCAGTAGCCTCCTTCAGTGAAGCACTACGATCAAAGAAGGTGGCTGAAACTATGAGGGATAGGACATCCTGACTCCTCAGCGGTCGCTGCAACGGACGCTCCGGGTGTTGAAAGCCGCAAGGCAATTCCCAGCCATTGCAAACACGGGATTGCGGTGCTGCTGTCCGGCCGTCTGGTCAAAGCAGTCCTGAATCGACGGCGCGTTCTACGCGTGACTCAAAGAGATTTCAGCAAATGGATAGGGCCCTCTAGGGCCGATGTCTGCTAGGGCTGCAAGATTGATCGAAAGAGTTATCTCCCATAACAATTTTCGCCTCAATAACTTTTCACTGAAGAGTTTAAGCAGTTAGACAGCTTTGATAGAGGTAAACGAAGGAGCATAATCGGGACACCGACCTTCAGCTGGATAACGTGCACTGATAGTGAATCCAAAAACTACCATCATCATCCGGCAGGCATTAAGTCCGCCGCTGTACATTTGTGCATAAAGGATTAAATAAATAAATCATCAACTATCTTCTTCCACAACAGTACTTATGAAGAATTTGCGAGAGCATGCTTGCATTGATTATTGCAGTTTGATCATTTTAAGCGTAAGAATTACTTGTTCATTTACCTAGGATATTTTGGTGTGTATTTAATTGATATCCTCAGACAAATGTTTTTTCCATAGTAGGAACTACCTTATGAGAAGTCTCCAACTTATGAATGAAATACGGCGAAACCTTGTGCGCGTGTATCCCCGTTCAATCGAACTCGCATATTGATGGCCAAACCGAGAAATTACTGACACCGATTGCCTCTATGAGGACACGGCAGTTCACTCAAGATGGATAGACCTCCACCGCATGCTACACCGAGTCCTCCAGGCGATTCACAAAATGGTAATATCAGGGTACTTTCAACCGAACCCAGAACAGAAACCGTTCGAAACACCCACAACAGTCCTGAGCTTATCTATAAAATAATGAAATTACGGTTAACAAATGTAGCAGCCAATAAGTGTTATCCCTGAGACTGGCCTCCCTTAGAGGGTTGTTCCAGTGTTGGTCACTACTCATTGCAAAGAGGTAACGTCCAGATATCGACGTAAGGCTGCAAGGAATCTGAGATACATTATACGTTGTCGAACTGTGATCAGAAAAACACATTCGATCCCGTTTTATATGAAGCAGTGACTGTAAATAATAAAACACACCATTATTAATCCGCAAGGTGCCATCATGCCGGAGGACACAGTGGAGATGTGCCCTGCAAGGGTGGAGTACCGCCGTGTCCTCGTGGAGGTAATCGGCGTCAGTGACCTCTCGCGCCGGGCTCTGATCCAAGAGCGAGCGAGCGAGCGAGCTGAGCGAGGAGTAATGGCAGGCGTTTGCCTCCTTCTGCAAAGCCTTAATGCTAGCAAAGGTGGAGGCCGCACGCGTTAGGGAACGAACGGCCTCACGCCGAGCCGAGATTCCGACCCCGACTACCAATCACGGTAGACGCGGGCTTCCGGACGTCGAGCAATGGGTAGCTAGCCGTCCTGTAGTTGACCGGATCGAGCCCAATCCTCAACAGCGCGTAGTGATAGACACAGGTGTAGTTTTAGTCAGTAAAATATTGACACGTCCTCCCGCTCCAACCAGAGCGAGAGAAGTCATTGGATGATTTCCACCCTTAAAAAAAGAAAAAAGGTGCCATCATCATCATTATTATTTCAGCCGAAAGACGTCCACTGCTGGACATAAACCTCCCCAAGTGTCGCTATAATGACCGCTCCCGTGAGTCTCTCATCCATCGGATTCCCGCGACCCTCACCAGGTCATCGGTCCACATGGGGACCATCCAACGCAAGGTACCCTGTAACCCCTTCCGAAAATGTAGCCGTGTTATTTTAAAGTAAATAATTAAATACATATAGGTATTTACTTTTATCGTCTTTGGATGGTATCCCTTGAATAATGACAGTCAATTAGCTTGCTACAATAATGGGAAAAAAATAATAAAAATAAGCAGTAGGATTGTTAAAAATGCCTCCGTCTTACACCAGTTATAACTGTAAACGTGGGCGATGGCCATTCTTCTGCCACTCAGAAAATTACGTAAAATACGCAATGCCATCTATCAAATTTAATATGAAGTTCAACCGTCATTGTCATCATTATTTCTACTTTGAGTCTTTAGATGGCGTTGCGAGTATCTGAATTGCTTATGGTGTCATATTTTACTTCTCGAAAACTTTGATTTCATACCGTTTGTCTTTCATATGCTTTGTTTCATTGCAATGAAACAAAGCCTAAGTAAGATAATTATCAAGTTCCACACAATTTAAATGTATAAAAGTTATCTACATCGATTTCTAAAATTAATAATACGCACTTCACTAAAAATTTCTACAGATATATTATATACGTAGATTTATAAAAAAAAATTGTAAGCATGCAAAAATATATAAAAAAATCTTATTCACGATGACAAAATAGAACAAAAATTTCTCCTAAGAGAACCGTATGCGATATGAACCACCTTCACATTACATGAAAATCTAGTTACGAAACCACTGTGCTGCAGCCTTCGATGAATAAACTATAAAATAGACGTTCTTATATAAACGTCATAATTGTCTGGTTGGCTCCCTAACGATGATAGCGTGATGATTTTTGTTTTAGATGTTAAATTTGCAGCTAAATGGAATAATGTAATAATAGGTGTACGTGATTTTACTCCTCGCTTTGATTTTATTATGTGTTTTGATTAGTTTTTACAAAATATTTAGAAGATATCGAATAGAAATGTCAATTTTATTTTGAAAAAATGGTAAAAGTTATTTTAATAAAAAAAAAATGAGATAAAATAATGACAAAATTTTTAACTGTAGCTGGGAATTAAACTCGCGGCAAACGTCGTTCAATAACTACATTTTGGATTATTGCTCACCCCCCGTAGCAAATAGCGTGATAGTTTATAGCCTATCAGTTGCCCTGACCTATAAGGATTATGTATGCAAAATTTGAACAGGATCGGTTCAGTAGTTTTTGCGCCAATTAATACCATCACAAAAGAATTTTACTGTTTTATTATATGTATAGATTATTGCATACCAAGATTAAAAAAATGACAAATTGAATTTATAATACAAAAAAAAAACATACGATTGGTGGCCTTTTCGCACTCGGCGATTTCTTTCAGGCAACTCAGAATGGACGGAAACTACCTGGACTCAAAATGGGGTTCAAAGGAATCGGAGGCGTGACCTACTCGAGGCGTTCAATGCAAACGAAACGATCGTAACTTGGCTAGTGGGGGGGCTGGTGTTGGTTGCTCGTCAGAGAACTGGATCGAAGATTGTCAGGAGGTTCCTCTCATTGGAGCCCTGATCGCAGATATGTATGCTGTTCTAAATGACCTACTAGTATTTCAATCAAATCAAAGGAGTTATTTCAATCAAATTAGGCATTAACTTCATTTTTTATTCTTTATTTTTTTTTCAAATTATTAAAGTTACTTATCAAGTGCTAAAATCGCAAACAGATAGAGTTTTTCAGATCGATTCAAAATTGAGTACTTAAATTTCTTTCCAATTTGGAAAAAGGGGAAACTGTCAAGTAACAAAAGAATAGGGCCAAAACTGAAAATAGATCCAATTAATCTAATAATTAATCTTCTGATCACGAATCTTTACAAAGTGATACCACACTACAAACAAACACACAAACGGACAAAGTCACCTTCCCTAGCGCACAATAATGTCAGTTTACGACGAGCCAGCAGTTACACTGGCAGTAACAAAACTAACAATAGGTATTACACTTACGAGCATTGTTAATTGTGACGCCAACTTAAATTACACTTGGTTGTAAAACTCACTGTGGCTGTAAAGTGAACTGTCCCGTTTTAAGAATATGAATTTAAACTTTAAAGTTCAACAAAAAATTTAAAATATGATGTATCTAATAAAACAACTCATGTTTGCATGGTCGGCCTTATAATGTTCCCACTGTTGGGAGTCAGGCCTCCTCTCTAGGAGAGGGTATGGGCCGTAATCCACCACGCGGGCTCAGTGCGGTTTGGTGGATGTCACATGCCGGTTTCCTTACGATGTTTTCCTTCACCGTTTTGAGAGCAGTAAAGGTGCCATTTGAACCTCGGCTGCAGGCTGCAAATACGGGTAGCACAAACATGACACGCAGCCGTGGCCTGCATCCGCAGCCAGAAGTGATTCCGAGTTTGGCTGCACGTGCTGTCAGTCGCAAATCTACGATACAATCCAATATGAGCATTATCAGCTCCGAGTAGCGATTATTTCAGACTTGACTAAATAAGTTGGAGTGACATAACTACGTGCGCATCGACTTGCGGCTGCAGCAGTACTGGTCTGGGATCAACTGCGACTGCAGGTCGCGGCAGCACATGCAACCGAAGCTAGGCAGCACGTGCGGCCGCAGCCT
The DNA here is from genome assembly GCA_949316375.1 of Mythimna vitellina. Taxonomy (NCBI): domain Eukaryota; kingdom Metazoa; phylum Arthropoda; class Insecta; order Lepidoptera; family Noctuidae; genus Mythimna; species Mythimna vitellina. The sequence goes on along the minus strand of OX438703.1, from coordinate 3,845,357 downwards.
TGTTCGGAATGGTTTTCACAAAAATCCATACCACTACATTGAAAACTGGTCGTGCAGCTACAGCCGGCTTCGTGCAGCTGCTGCATGTGCTGCCTGCATCCGCAGCCTGCAGCCGGTTTTCGAATGGCACCTTAATGATCAAATAAATTACACAAAGCGCCTGGCTGGGTTTGAACTCGTGGGTTACAACTTGTAAGTCAGGACCACCACCGTTCTTATGATTTTATATGATATCAATATATTCACGGATCCTGTTCGAAGGTCCAAGCGTAAAGTTGACAGACTCTAGGGTTTCCGATTTTGGATATGGACCACAAGACCTTACAATCTACCTACTCCACAGTCAAACATTTCCATACACGCAACAAAATAGGGCCTCTTAATATTCTGCTTTCTGTACACAAAGACAATGTGTGAATTTTTTATACTAAAGTCAACAGCTAATTTCCACGCCACATTGGCCTCAATATTGGCCCAACAAAACTAACATAAGCCAATAATTTCCAACAACATGGAACGAAACTCAACAACTGTTGTTACTATAGTAAACTGTTAGTTAAACTTGTTGCCCTCGGGAACGAAGCGGAGCGAGCAAAGCGAAACTCTTAACTATTCTATATGGAGTTCATAAAATATTTCTTTGGATAAAAATGCGAATTTAAACTAGATATCGGGGTTAAGGGAATTGAAGTTTGTTATTTTATTGATCTATTTTTTAATTCGGTGTTTTATAAGAGTTGGAAATTTGCCAGGCGGTCGCCTCCTTCTGCGAAGCAGTAATGCCGATCGCGTGAGGCAACGGATTCCGATCCCGATTTCCGGCTACCGTAGACGCGGGCTTACGGACGGCGAGCTATGGGTGGCTCGTCGTCCGACCGTCCGGTAACCGTCCGGACCGAGCCCAAGTCGTTAACGGCGCGTACTGTTAAACGCGTGCCTCAAGGAGATGTCAGCAAATCGTGGGGCCCAGCAGGGTCGAAGCCACTGAAATTCATGAGAAGGAAAACAGTGTAAAGCGAACAATTATTGCTGTGAGGGTTCAAATAGAGAAAACCAAAAATAGAAGTAAGAAAACCTATCAAGTACTAAGTCGCCATAGGAACAAACACCAACCAATTATTTTATAACCTATGTACAACTAGGTTTTGCCCGCGACTTCATCCGCGTTGAAGTCGAAAATGGTTTTATTAGGTTTTTTGAGATAGGAAAATATGAAATATTATTTATTATCTTCGTCGTGTGTGATAGTCCATTGAATTGTATGGCGAGCGATATTGTATCTTAAGATAAAATATTATAGTATCTTAGCCGAGTGCAGCACCCCTTAGTGAACTCCACTGACTTAACTTATTATTTGCGGTTGGTACAATAATCGGGTCTAGGGATCGAACCGCAAAATTAAGTTTGTTTTTTATTGTATATACTTTTCCGAGATAAAAAGTACCCAGTATGGTGCCCAAGATATTAAAGAATAATTATACCAAGTTCCATCGTAATCGAACCGGTAGTTTTTGCGTGATGCTTCTACAAACAGACAGACAGACAAAAAAAAATTAATTACATTTTTGGGTTCGGTGTCGGTCTAGTTACACACCCTGCTATTTTTTTTTTCTACAGATTTATTATAAGCATAGATAGATGATCCCAGAGAAGTTGCAAATGTATTCACTGATCAATTGAATTAGTTAATCCAGAAAAAGAACTGCTATTTTCGGAATATAGGTATATGAATATACTACTCTGTCAAGAAAGTACCGGGAAAAGATCAATAATACATAAAATGTCTGTTATTCATCAAAATTTATTTTATCACTTTCAAAGTATGCTCCTTTAGAAACGATACACTTGCGCCAACGAATAATCCATTCATCAAAACATTTTTTAAACGCTGCTTCCGGAATTGAGTTCAGTTCTCGCCGCGAATTCTCCTTTATGTCTTCTATCGATTGAAAACGGGTGCCACGAAGTGGTAATTTGAATTTAGGAAAAAGAAAAAAGTCAGCAGGAGCCATATCTGGTGAATATGGTGGTTGCTGGATGGTATTTGTTGAGTGTTTGGTCGCATTGTCGTGGTGCAAAATCCAAGAATTTTCTTTCCACAAATCTGGCCTTTTTCGTCGAATTCGCTCTCTTAAACGCCGCATAACGCTCAAATAATATTCTTTATTTACCGTTAGACCTTCCGGTAAGAATTCAGAGTGCACAGCACCGCGATAGTCTAAGAAAACAGTCAACATGACTTTGACTTTTGATCGACTTTGGCGTGGTTTTTTCGGTTTCGGTTCAGTTGGAAGGCGCCACTCCGAAGCTTGTTGACTAGTTTGCATGTCAAACTCGTAAACCTACGTCTCGTCACCAGTAACAATGCGTTTCATGAATGTTGGGTCCGAACTGACTCGTTCTAGCATGTCCTCAGCGACTTTCATGCGATTGAGTTTTTGGAGAAAATTCAGATCTTTTGGGACTAGCCGAGCAGCAACATGTTTCATACCCAAATGATTAGTTAAAATGGTACGGATCGACTCGTGAGATACAGAAAGTTCGGCGGCTATCTCTCTCAGAGTTGAATGGGGATTTTCAGTCACTATTTTCTTCACTTTTGCGATGTTAACTTCAGTTGCAGACGTTGACGGCCTACCAGAGCGAGGCAAATCTTCCATCACATCTCGACCGCTTTTGAACGCTTTGAACCACTCATAAGCACGAGTTTTTGATAAAGTCGATTCACCGTAAGCCTTCTGTAACATTTTCAGTGACTCCGAACACGAAATTCCATTGGCGATGCAAAATTTAAGACAAACTCTTTGTTCGATATTTTTGTCCATTATGAAATTCACAATACACACTATATATGATACTAGCTGTTGCCCGCGACTTCGTCTGCGTTAAGTTCGTAAAACTGTACAATCACTCTGTGCTTGCAATTCATTCCGAAAGCATCGCAATAATTTATTGTACTTTAACATAAAACGGTTAAAGGTAAAAATATCCGAATTGAGAACCTCCTCCTTTTTTAGAAGTCGGTTAAAAACACAAATTACCTTCAGGAAACATGTTATGTACTCGTCCAGATCCAGATGTATGAACGTCAATGAATAGAAAGAATATGGGTCGTAGCAGTTGGCATTTCTGCCTACCCCAAGGGAAAAGTCATTAGTTTATGTATGTTTCTGGTTTATGTTCTGGTAAAACAACATTGTATGATTTTAACCCCTCGCCACAGTGAGCACGCCACCATCAAATCGCAGTGGTAATGCCTGTCTTTGAGAAGTGTCTACAGAGGCGTCACGGCATCCTCTTTTTGTGCAGGACTCACCGGTTGTGGGTATTTCGGAAGGTATCTGTGTCGAATTCAGCGGGAAGAAACACTCGGGTCTCACCATTGTGCGAATCACCCGGAGAATACGATGGAGCATACGGTGGAAGTCAGTCCCGCTTGGTCGGAGAGCCGGCGCCGCCTTGTCCTTATGGGGGAGAAAATGACAACCAGTAGCCTCCTTCAGTGACGCACTACGATCAAAGAAGGTGGCTGAAACTATGAGGGATAGGACATCCTGACTCCTCAGCGGTCGCTGCAAGGGACGCTCCGGGTGTTGGAAGCCGCAAGGCAATTCCCAGCCATTGCAAACACGGGATTGCGGTGGTGCTGTCCGGCCGTCTGGTCAAAGCAGTCCTGAATCGACGGCGCGTAGTATTCTACGCGCGACTCAAAGAGATTTCAGCAAATGGATTGGGCCCTCTAGGGCCGATGTCTGCTAGGGCTGCAAGATTGATCGAAAGAGTTATTTCCCATAACAATTTTCGCCTCAATAACTTTTCACTGAAGAGTTTAAGCAGTTAGACAGCTTTGATAGAGGTAAACGAAGGAGCATAATCGGGACACCGACCTTCAGCTGGATAACGTGCACTGATAGTGAAAAGCCTTAAGTGAACCCCAAAACTACCATCATCATCCGGCAGGCATTAAGTCCGCCGCTATACATTTGTGCATAAAGGATTAAATAAATAAATAAATAAATCATCAACTATCTTCTTCCACAACAGTACTTATGAAGAATTTGCGAGAGCATGCTTGCAATGATTATTGCAGTTTGATCATTTTAAGCGTTAGAATTACTTGTTCATTTACCTAGGATATTTTGGTGTGTATTTAATTGATATCCCCGTATATAAGACAAATGATTTTTCCATAGTGGGAACTACCTAAGAGTCTCCAACTTATGAATGAACTACGGCGAAAACTTGTGCGCGTGTATCCCCGTTCAATCGAACTCGCATATTGATGGCCAAACCGAGAAATTACTGACACCGATTGCCTCTATGAGGACACGGCAGTTCACTCAAGATGGATAGACCTCCACCGCATGCTACACCGAGTCCTCCAGGCGATTCACAAAATGGTAATATCAGGGTACTTTCAACCGAACCCAGAACAGAAACCGTTCGAAACACCCACAACAGTCCTGAGCTTATCCATAAAACAATGAAATTACGGTTAACAAATCTAGCAGCCGATAAGTGTTATCCCTGAGACTGGCCTCCCTTAGAGGGTTGTTCCAGTGTTGGTCACCACTCATTGCAAAGAGGTAACGTCCAGATATCGACGTAAGGCAGCAAGGAATCTGAGATACATTATACGTTGTCGAACTGTGATCAGAAAAACACATTCGATCCCGTTTTATATGAAGCAGTGACTGTAAATAATAAAACACACCATTATTAATCCGCAAGGTGCCATCATGCCGGAGGACACAGTGGAGATGTGCCCTGCAAGGGCGGAGCACCGCCGTGTCCTCGTGGAGGTAATCGGCGTCAGTGACTTCTCGCGCCGGGCTCTGATCCAGAGCGAGGAGTAATGGCAGGCGTTCGCCTCCTTCTGCAAAGCCTTAATGCTAGCGAAGGCGGAGGCCGCACGCGTTAGGGAACGAACGGCCTCACGCCGAGCCGAGATTCCGACCCCGACTACCAATCACGGTAGACGCGGGCTTCCGGACGTCGAGCAATAGGTAGCTAGCCGTCCTGTAGTTGACCGGATCGAGCCCAATCCTCAACAGCGCGTAGTGATAGAGACAGGTGTAGTTTTAGTCAGTAAAAGATTCTGACACTATCTCCCACCCCGCCCAAGAGCGGGGGATGTCATAAGATGATTTTCCCAACGGAAAAAAAAAGTCAGTAAAAGATTGACAAGTCCTCCCGCTCCAACCAGAGCGGGAGAAGTCATTGGATGATTTCCACCCTTAAAAAAAGAAAAAAGGTGCCATCATCATCATTATTATTTCAGCCGAAAGACGTCCACTGCTGGACATAAACCTTCCCAAGTGTCGCTATAATGACCGGTCCTGTGAGCCTCTCATCCATCGGATTCCCGCGACCCTCACCAGGTCATCGGTCCACCTGGGGACCATCCAACGCAAGGTACCCTGTAACCCCTTCCGAAAATGTGGCCGTGTTATTTTAAAGTGAATAATTAAATACATATAGGTATTTACTTTTATCGTCTTTGGATGGTATCCCTTGAATAATCACGGTCAATTAGCTTGCTACAATAATGGGAAAAAAAATAATAAAAATAAGCAGTAGGATTGTTAAAAATGCCTTCGTCTTACATCAGTTTAACCATAACTGTAAACGTGGGCGAAGGCCATTCTTCTGCCACTCAGAAAATTACGTAAAATACGCAATGCCATCTATCAAATTTAATATGAATTTTAACCGTTATTGTCATCATTATTTCTACTTTGAGTCTTTAGATGGCGTTGCGAGTATCTGAATTGCTTATGGTGTCATATTTTACTTCTCGAAAACTTTGATTTCATACCGTTTGTCTTTCATATGCTTTGTTTCATTGCGATGAAACAAAGCCTAAGTAAGACAATTATCAAGTTCCAATTCCAACAATTTAAATGTATAAAAGTTATCTACATCGATTTCTAAAATTAATAATACGCATTTCACTAAAAATTTCTACAGATATATTATATACGTAAATTTATAAAAAAAAAATTGTAAGCATGCAAAAATATATAAAAAAATCTTATTCACGATGACAAAATAGAACAAAAATTTCTCCTAAGAGAACCGTATGGGATTTGAACCACCTTCACATTACATGAAAGTCTAGTTACGAAACCACTGTGCTGCGGTCTTCGATGAATAAGCTATAAAATAGACGTTCTTATATAAACGTCATAATTGACTGGTTGGCTCCCTAACGATGATAGCGTGATGATTTTCGTTTTAGAAGTTAAATTTGCAGCTAAATGGAATAATGTAACATGATTTTACTCGTCGCTTTGATTTTATTATGTGTTTTGATTAGTTTTTACAAAATATTTAGAAGATATCGAATAGAAATGTCAATTTTATTTTGAAAAAATGGTAAAAGTTATTTTAATACAAAAAAATAAGACAAAATAATGTCAAAATTTTTAACTGTAGCTGGGAATTGAACTCGCGGCAAATGTCGTTCAATACCTACATTTTGGATTATTGCTCACCCCACATAGCAAATAGCGTGATAGTTTATAGCCTATCAGTTGCCCTGACCTATAAGGATTGTGTATGCAAAATTTGAACAGGATCGGTTCAGTAGTTTTTGCGCCAACTAATACCATCACAAAAGAATTTTACTGTTTTATTATATGTATAGATTACTAAAACCAGCACTGTATTTAATATGTTTTCCATTTTGGAAAACAGTTGTGCCAATCTAACAAATACAAAAAAACAAAAATTTGAATTTGGAACCATAAACAAATCATCCATTCCCGATACTTTTTTGACTGAATGTATGTCAATAGTCGAGTTTAAAAAATGCCACGAGTTTCAGGTCTGTTGAACTCGTATAATTTAAACAGATGTTCGAACGGTCCTTGTTACCTTTTTTTTAATTATTATAGTCTAGTGCTTGACAGCGATTCCATCTAATTCTTACTCTTAAAGTAGCCCCAATCGCCGCCGGAACTCCGATCCAGATTTCCGGCCACCGTAGGCGCGGGCTTGCGGAAGGCGAGCAATGGGTGGCTCGCCGTCCGATCGTCCGGTAACCGTCCGAACCGGGCCTAAGTCGTCGACGGTGCGTACTGTTCCACGAGCGCCTCAAGGAAATGTCAGCAACCGTAGGGGCCCAGCAGGGTCGAAGCCTACTAGAGCCATGGGTGATGCGAAAGAGATCCCTGGAAAAATGGCAAAGAAGGAACAGAAGTCGGTTTTTAATCAGTAAAAGTCTGAAACTATCTCCTGCTCCGCCCAAAAGCGATTCATGGTTTTCAATCATTAGATGATTTTCACACCGAAAAAAAAAAACTTAAAATGGCCGTTTTTGTAAAACGGGTACCTTTGATCTGTGATATCTTCAGGTTGACTTGCAATTACTAGTTCAAATGAACTTTACATCAAAACTACGTTATTCTTTTTTCAAAATTATTTAGTTATTGGTTTTCTCCTGTTTTGTATTAATATATTCTTTAAATATATTAAAGTGATATCAATGTATTTGTAACCATTTTTGTATAAAATGCAAAAACACTATTTCAAATTTTAATTCAGCAATCGTAAAAAGTAAAGAAAAACCAAAATAGTTTGATCTTAAAAACATTCAATGTATCTAAACAGCTGTATATATTTAGAAGAAAACACTCCACGTCGCGAATCCTTAACATAACTTAAAACATTTTCACAAAGATCGATTTCTATTCACATTTTCCAAGACCAAATGCTTGACAAACAATGTTTTGCATTTCTTAGCCAAGATATACGAACAAAGTGAATACCTATTATGTTTGTTTCTCGACCCAGGTGCAAAGTACCAGAGGCACGCCAAGAATAAATAGTACTGGTGCAGGAGTTAGGGTATTTTCTTTGTACTTCATTTTGTAAATTCAATTTTACAGTGAAAAGGACCTTTAGAGTTCCGTACACAAAAGGTAAAAACGGGACCCTATTGTCTTGACTCCGCTGTCTGTCTCAAGTCAAAGTCAAAGTCAAAAGTTTTTTATTTCACATAGACCTACATGGGCACTTATAAAACGTCAGAAGCTAGTGCACGGTTCCAAATTGGTTGTTTCCTATGGAAAAGAACCGGCAAGAAACTCCATGGTTACTCTTTTAAAAAAAAATGTTGTTACAATATTTCCATATTACAGCTTATGTAGATATTATGTTCGGATATGCCTGTATATTTCTGTCTATCACAAGGCTGTATCTTATGAACCTTAATAGTTAGACTGTTGAAATTGTCACATGCTTTTTTTCTGTTAATGTATTTTTTTTTATGTTGCCGCTTTAACAACAAATATTAAAAACAGAATAAAATAAATATTCAAGTGGGGCTTCCATACAAAAAACGAGATTGTTTTGCCGATTTTTGCTACGGACTGTACGGGACACTTCGTGCACGAATCTGACTCGCACTTGGCTAGTTTTTCTTCATAAAAATTCGTGTAGAATTGATGTAGCCTGAACTTGAACCTTAGCAGAAAGAGAATCATCAAATATCCCAAGAACAGTGTAGAGGTGCCATTCGAACCATGGTTGCAGGCTGAGAATGCAGGTAGCACACGCGTGACACGCATCCTTTGCCTGCATCCGCAGCCGAGAATGATTCCGGGGCTGGCTACATGTGCTGCCAGTCGCTAATCTACGATTCAATCCAATGTGAACGCTATTGGCTCCCAATAGCAATTATTTTGGACTTGTCTAAAGAGGTTGGGGCGACGTAACTACGTGCTCATCGACTTGCGGTCGCTGCACTATTGGTTTGCGATCGGCTGCGGCTGCAGGTCGCAGCAGCACTCCCAGCCGAGGTTCGGCAGCACGTGCGGTCGCAGCCGCGTTCATCTCATGCTCTTAATTAACGGACGGTCAGACGGCGAGCTATCCATTCCCGTCCGCAAGCCCGTGCCTACGATGACCGGAAACCTCCTCCTTTGCTAGTATTAGTACTTCGCAGAAGAAGGCGACCGCCTGCCACTCCTCCTCGCTTCGGACCATGGTCAGTACCAAAGCCCAGCGCGAGAGATCGTTGCTACCGATCGCCCCCACAAGGACACGGCGGTGCTCGGGCACGTCCCTACCATACGGTCCACTGTGTCACCCGGGATCCATACTAATACTTATAACAGTTGTCATCATTTCAGCTGAAAGATCTCCCATGTTAGGCTAAGATTCACCACAACGACCATTCCCGTGCTTCTCACATTCATAGGACTCCCGCAAAACTCACCAGATTATTAGGCCGTCTTGTTAAGGCCTTTGTAGTTGCATTGTGTTTATACTCCAAATTTTTGAATAAAAAATATCGATATTTTTTGATGTGTTAAGCTTAGTGTTTTTAATTAAAAACGCGCACACTTTCCTTCAAGTTATTTTCGTAAGATGATGACTAAGAAAAGCATATCGACGATGAAGTGCCAATACCTTCTAACTGACATTTTTTTGAGTAAATTGCTTTTTAGCGCTTATAATTGAAATGTGTGTTTCCGCATGTTTTAGTGAAATCTCCGAAGCAGATATTTAGTCGCAACTGCATCAAATATATTGTGAACACATCCTAACTAAACCAATGTGTCAATTTATGGTTTTTATCTCCTAACGTTTTTGGGACAGGAGATTTTTGACTTCGAAAGTTAGGAGTTATTGGCACTTCGCCGTCGATATGTGTTTCCCGTCTCCCATCCTATCCAATAGAAAGGCAGCACGTGAAAGTAACACAACATGGACCAACAAATCCACACGGTCAGTACCTAAGTGTAAAATTGTTACTAGAGAAACAAGAACTTTTATAGTACAACGCTGTTTATAACCCTCTGTTTTATATGTGGTAAAGTTTCAGTTTTACACACATTTTAGCTGCTCTTTTTGAAACTGTAATGTAACCTGCTACATACCTGCCTTTTTTTTTTTAAGAAAAATAACGTGTCATATTTTTTTTTTTTAGTAGAGAAAGAAAATCATTATCATCATTATTTGAACCGAAAGACGTCCAACGTTGGATATAGGCCTCCCGCAAGTTTCGCCATAATGATTGGTCTTTAGGGGACTTTGCAGTCTTTAGACTTGTGGGTTTTTTTATGTGCATAAAAGCATTAATAAGTCAAGAAAATGGTATTAGCTAAAATCAGACATTACACTTTTTTGAATTTAGTCAAATTACTGCCTTTTTTTTCGGTGGGAAAATCAGCTTATGACTTCCTCCGCTCTTGGGTGGAGCGGGAAACAGTGTCAGACTTTTGCAGACCAAAAACTCACTTCTATATCCTTTCAGAATCAGACCCTTCAGTAGGCGTCGACCCTGCTGGGCTACAGTTGCTGACATCTCCTTGAGGCGCGCGTGGAACACTACGCGCCGTCGATGACTTGGTCTCGGTTCGGACGGTCGGACGGCGAGCTACCCTTTGCTCGCGGTCCGCAAGCGCGCTAGTCAAATTACTGCCTCAAAATCCGCTTAATTCGCCAAAAATACTTTCACTAACATTCGACTCTATTTATAGTGCGTGAGTACCTATAATTGTTTATCAGTTTTATATTTAACTAGCTTCTGGCAGCAGCTTCAACCGCGTTAAAAAAAAAATTCTCCATACAAACTTTGAATCCCAATTTCATCCCGTTAGGAGGTGAATTACGGAGAATCCTCTCTTAGTGCTCGCCTACGTCACAAAAGGAAGCTTTGTCCAAAATTTCACGCTCCTAGTTCCAGTAGTTACGGCTGTGCGTTGATATGTCAGTCAGTTAGTTTCTCCTTTTATATATGTCGTGGCCAGATCTTAGAAATTGATCACTTCATGATATGGCCAAGTAAAACTGACCAGATCGTTTTAAACGTTAAAGTTTGATTATATTTCAATCTCCGTTTGGGCTACTTTCTTTACACCTTTTATTATCATTGAAATCCTACATCAATGATATAGCCAAACGAGAATTGACATATCATCGAATGTTAGCGTTTAAACGATCTGGCCAATTTTAGTTGACCATATCATAAAGGTTACACTTTGGAGAGTGTGCGCGGGAATTGCATGACTTGATTCCGCCATCTCTTTTCTACCATCGGACAAACCGGCAAACGGCGAGTATCCACCCTTACGTTGTTGAAACTTCAACGGTCCGGACTAAGCGTTTCGCTTCGTCGTTTATACCGCGTACATTGAAGGACTGGAACAATTTGCCTGCTGCGATCTTCCCGTCCAACTATAATATAGGTGTCTTCAAGGCTAGAGTGAATAGGCTCTTAATAAACTAGTGCGCCTGACCATCAATGATTGCATATCCGCTTACCATCAGGTGGGATCGCAGTCAAGCACTGGTTTATATCAATTAAAAAAAAAAAAAGTGATCAATTCTAAGATCTGGCCACGACATATATATAGATAAGAAAAACCATTTCTACTCGAGTTGCTTAAGAAATGGTAACTTTATCTTAACTTAAATTTTAAGCAAAATGTCCTACCAAACAACGGCCCGTCTCTAACATTACTAATGCCAACATATCAACGTCTCCTACCATAAATAACGACCTATTTAAACTTAAACCTCCTTCGTCACGGGTCCGGAAGTCCCCTGGTTCCATAGACAACAAATACCGATATAGTATATAGTACAGTCAATTAAAGTGTTTGGTTTGCAGGTAAGCAATTAACTTTTTTTTAAGTCAAAGTCAAAGCGTGTATTGCGAATTAAGTGTTTACAATGTTGATATAATATCATGTCAGTACTTTTGACTTAGCAGCCTTATACAAGCATTGCAATTTTAATTTATCCCAATTAACATACAATAGACATTGTAGGGGAGGAAATGAAGAAAGCAAATCAGTAAAGATAATTTCAACAATGATACGGACAAATGTACGTATGCGCTGACTTGTTGCATCAATCATACTACCCGGTCACCCTGTGGAACCGTGGTCCCTGCGTCAGGCCCCCTGCGCTCCTGTGCCCGGCGCACACGCACAAGCTCCTCGAACGTCTATGAGTTTATTATTATTTATTTACCGAAATTTACAAAAAACACAGTTAAGTTGAATATCAAACAAACAAGGAATTTAAAGTAAAAATGTTGGTTCGCACAGTTAACAGACATTATTATTATTTAACCATTATAATATCAATTTTATTGTGTCGATTGACTACTACTCGTTAAACCAATAAGTATATAGCCAATATTTATACTTTTCCAAATCGATGAAATACCTGTTTTTATTTTTGATAGGTTCACGCTTGACCGCTATCTCGCATCATGGTAAGCGAAGACCGAACACAGTTTTCTAGAAGTATTCTATTTACTCTTGAGAACCTTAAGAAAAATCAGTATAATTTGTGTCCTAGCTAGTCGGGTTTGGAGCTGACTTGAAGACCAGATTTGAACTTACATATGACTGGGCAATTAATATGTAAGTTCTCAATTAATATGTAAGTTACAAAAGAACAAACTGATGGCGCTATACTCGCTAGGTTGTTGAAGACAATATTTGATAAATACATGCAGAACATTTAATTTTTTTTATTGTATTTGTAAGGCACTAAGCTTATGAAACTTAAATCCACTAAGCTGAACAATCTGGATCGAATACAGTTGAATCTAACTCAAGAACTTGTTTGACAACTTCAATTGACTCGATGCTTGTCTGATGGTCCCCATTATTGATTCTAATAGATTCAGAAGCTGAACCACTGCAGCTAGTGTAGCGAACTTGATTAAATTACTTGTAAAACACAGTCTTTATAATCATCATTTTCGCAGAGCCACAAACAGCCACTGTGACCGTTGATATAGTTTTCCTATGCGTCTCTACAATAAGTGATCCTGTGCAATCGAGAACACGAGTCAAAAGGAAATTCTTGATGCCAGCTTATCTATTTCATTCGCTGACTGTACAAGGTAACAGTTGCCAACTTCACCATTGTGCTGTTAATTTACAAGACATTACTTTATGAGAGTTTGTCAAGTTCCCCGATTGTGTGCAAGAAATATTTGCATAATAGAAGACGTGTGATATATTGGGCTTTTAGGTAGTAAGTTGGAAATTAAGTTTTGGTTGGTAGGTAGAAAATACTTACATCCCCGTTGTCATTTAAATATATCTTTATTCATTCAACTTTGTTGTATTACTTCTCTTTTTATTTTGATTGGAACGCTAAATTAACCCATCACTAATCCTTACGAATACCTGTATACACATAAGAACAGAAGTAGTCTAGTTATCTAAGTTTTAAAGTTTGCATTTAAATAGATTATTATTAAACTATTTTAATGTGTGTTTAAAGATTAAGAAAAAAATGTTTTGATTTGTTAATTAAGTTAGTTTTGTTTTCAAAGTCGAAGACCTTTAGAAATTCACATAAAAAAAATAAAAAATGTCGATAATTGTGTGTTGACAAAATATCTATGTACTCTCTAACTATGTACATAACAAATATTTGCATGCTAATACTTAGCGAAACATGTTTGCTCTTAATTGTTCTTTTACCATCTTGTACACCGTGTTTTTAGCAAATAAATATATTATTATTATTATTATAACAACTCGATAAATTTTCGCTGTACATCCATTAGTCTGCACGTAACTGTTCGGGCAACATTCATAGCTATTTTTTTTTTAATTTTGTTGGTGTTCAGTGTGTGGTGTGTGAGTGGTGGTGTTTTTTTTTTCGGGTGGGATACTTTTACTGACCAAAAACCCACTCATGTTCCTTCTTTGCCATTTTTCCAGAGTCCTGGGGATCTCCTTCGCATCACCCATGGCCCCAGTAGGCTTCGACCCTGCTGGGCCCCTACGGTCGCTACTCTCCTTGAGGCGCGCGGAACACTACGCGCCGTCGACGAATTGGGCTCGGTCCGGACGGATATAATTAAAATGCACATACATATATATTTAATATAATATATAAACATATATATTAATATAAAGTAACGAAAGAAGTTTTGAGACGATTCTGCTATTGATGGAGCAAATGATTCCGCACCTTCCGCTTAAATGCATATCGACTTTCGGCCGTCCTGATATCGAGAGGAAGCGCATTCCACAGAAGGATGGACTGTATAAAGAAGGAAGAATGGACAAAATCAGAAGTATGAGAAGGACAGAGCAGTAGGAGACTGTTAGAAGAACGCAGATTCCTTGCATGTGAAGAACATAGGTATTGAAAGTGACTAATAAGATAGGATGGAGGCGTGGGAGAGTTGAGTAGAGAGAAAAACTCTACCCTAGTCTGTTGGACTATGTCTTTTAGTCTCTTTTTTTCGTAAAAAAAGCAGTCTCAAACCCTTTAATAACCGCAGACATTTCAAGAGAACGTTAATCCTCTCGCACACAAAATGTTTTGAACTTCGAGAGTCGTCCATGAAACTTATGAAACAGTCTCTGTATATTGTGTATTGTGGGCGCTTTCTTCGAGTCTCAATTACATAATACCTGCAACTGCAGTTGTTGAAACTTCCGAGTCTGATACAGTTTTGAATAACGTTTCTACTTTACTAAAGTTTGGTTTTCATTATGACGTTGGCAGTGGCGTAGTAAAGGTCCGAACCTAGGGAAAAAAATGGGTCGTCTTTTTTACTTGAAATAACTTCTCCTGCTCTGGGTAGAGCGAGAGGGAGTGTCATATTTTTAATGACAACAACTAGTTGTTTAAATTAGTGTCTTATGTAAATAAAATAGATTACTGTATTTTATTCAGATTACCAAGACGAGATAATCTTTCATTAGTTCAGTAAGGGGCTTATTAATCAGACAGAATCAATCACACAGTCTTTCGGTAAATCAACAATGCAAATCACAAGCTTTATTATTACAATACATTTTTTGCAAAAATTATTTATGATTTAATTGAACAATTTCACCGTATCAAATAACAAAGAAAAACACTAAATGAAGTTGATAATATAGTTTAAAATATCATTTTTTAAATAATAATGTCAAGATACAGTTGTGAATAAATGTCGAAGTAAAAATAATATATTTAAAAAAAATCCCTTGAGAACATTTATTACTTTCTTATGGGCGAAGTCGCTGGCAGAAGTTAGGAACCTAATAATGACAATACTCTATCTACGACAACCACAAAACACGCCATTTTTATTCCCGTCGATATTGAAACATTTTCGCGTAAGAAACGAAAATTGCCGAGATTTGCATGTTTATTGCGTCCGTCGTTAGCTGTTCAGGTGACAAAACGGGCTTCAAGAACGATATGGAAGAAAATTTCAGAAGATCCATTCATTGTGATCCACATGTGGATGGATGGAGAGGGAGAGGGAGGCCAAAGATAAGATGGATGGATTGTGTGAAAAGTGATATGAAAGAAAAGGAAGTTAGTGATAGCATGACGAGTGACAGGGCAGAATGGAAGAAAAAAACGTGTTGCGCCGACCCCAAATAAGACGGGACAAGGGCAGGAAGATGGTGATGGATTATTGCAAATAACTAACCGTTTGAAAGAGTGACTGTAGCCCTAGAACACAAAAAGCAACTGAAGGATACAGGGTGGTTTTAGTCAGTAAAAGTCTGACAGTCCTCTCGTTTCTGAGAGGTCTCATTTCTCCCTAAAGCTGGAGAAGTCATTAAATGATTTGCCACCTAACAAAAACCCTTATGGAGTTAACTGTCTTGTTGGTCTGATGAACGAGATATCAATCACTGTATAGTTCTACATTCTATTATAATTTTCTATCATCAATTTCTACTGATCGGTCATACATGGGTGTCGCGTACTTGAAAACACTGCGTTGGTAAGCGTTCCACAAAATGAACCGATGACCTAATGACGGCCACGGGAATCCAATCTAAAGGACTAACAGTGAACGTTTTCTGGCTGATATGATAACATGGACAACCAACTGACCATTGAACGTTTTAAAAATCACTGTACTACTAAATATAAGGTGTCCAGGGTTAGGCCTTTGTGGCAGTCGCTCAAAATAAGGATTGTAATGAGAGTCATTTGGACAATCAAGCGCGATTTCGCAGTAGAAGTTCCGCAGAGAGCTTAAGGTTTGGAGGCGAAGTTCCGTTAAAATCGTACACAAAAGTGTCAAGACTGATTTATTTAAACATTTATTTTATTCAGGCTCTCCAACAACTGTTTACACCAGTACACTAACAACTGAATAATTATAGTTGGATACAATTGCGGGCGCAACAATTAATTATAGGTTAACACCTCTAGCACAAAAAACAGTGGTAAAATCATTAAATTATTAGATTACAAAATATTCTTAATGCAAATGTGAATATAATGCGACTATGAAAATTAAATTAATATTAAATTAAATTAAGAAATTACTAAACAAGGTAGAAATTAAATAATAATTGATACGGAAATAAGATTACAAATTTCACTTAAATAAAATAAATTACAATAAATTTTTTAATAAAAGTGTGTTGATTGTGAGTGATCCTTCTCTCTTTCCTGCTCTACGTGAATACCAAAGAATAATGCAATTTCTCTTTGAGTAGACTATTAGCTGCTCAATTTCGGATAGACTTGTTTGATATCTGAACTGAAATTACGTTAACCCAAATAGATTGGGGGGATCGAGACCCTATTAAACCGTATTTTGGAATGGTTTAGTATTAGAGTACTTTTCCCACAAAGATGTATGAGGAAGTTAGGAGATGCAGGATATGTAGCAGTACTGTGAAAATGAGCCATTGTTTCTTTTAATTGATATAAACTAGAGCTTGACTGTGACCACACCTGCCCCCCTAGCCAAGTTACGATCGTTTCGTTTGCGTCGGACGCCTCGAGTAGACCACGCCTCCGATTCTTTTGTTCTAACGTCATCTCAACGCTCAGTCACGTGGTCAGAACAAAGGAATCGGAGGCGTGGCCTACTCGAGGCGTTCGACGCAAACGAAACGATCGTAACTTGGCTTGGGGGTCTGATGGTTAGCAGTGATGCAATTAATGATAGTGAGGTGCGCTAGTTTATTAAGAACCTATTCACTCTCGGAGGAGAGTCTGTCTGTCTGTGTTCTGTCTTAAAGGAGTTAAGACACCTAAATTATAGTTTTACGGGAAGACCACAGCAGAAAAATTGTTCCGGTCTTTCGATGTACGGGTTAAAAACGATGAAGCGAAACGCTTAGTCCGGACCGTTGAAGTTTCCTAAGGGTGGATACTCGCCTTAGGTCGGGTTGTGCGATGGTAGAAAGAAGATGGCAGAATCAAGTAATAAAATATATATCCTGTAAAATACCGAAAGGCTGGCTACCCTACGCCTGTACTCCAGGTTTCGTTTCCATCGAAGTTGAGGATGTGTAGCAAAGCTGCGAAATAGTGTATCATTGAGTGATACGAAGATGCGTAGAGGATTGTTGTAAGCTTTGCGTGAGTGAGGTGAGCTATGATGGGGTGAGCGGAGGCGAATGCGAGCACACATCCGGCCACTCGCATTGGTCTCTCGGTCATTCGTTCGGAGGATCCTCTCAACGGAATTATTTGGAACATTGCACTCAGTTCCTGAACTGTTTGTAATGTTTATGTTTGTGTGTGTGTTTGTATGATGTGATGTTAATGTGATGTTTGTGTGCGTATGTGTGTGTGTTTATGTTTGTGTATGTGTCGTGTTATGTTTTTGTTTATGTTTTGTGTTTTTGTTTGTGTTTAGAGGTATGTACCTCTAAACTGGTGATACTGATAGAGGAAAAATTGATGATTTCACACCCTAAAAAAGCCAGGTTTTTAAAACGAAGTTATATTTGATTACGTAAATCTCTGATGAAGGCGCAACCTTTATTGGATTAATTTGTATCATACTTTGTTAGCTACAATAGGGTTGTTTTGACAGAGAGAGGGTTGGTTTGGTGACTCTTCTCTCTGGGTCTTTAATAGCAACTGATTATGTTATTAATTAATAATAATATTCCACAACTATCACATAACGTCGTCTAGTCTCAAGCCAAGCAGAGCTTGTGTTATGAGTACTAGACAACTGATAAACAGACATAAATATTTCTAAATACATACATATCATAGATAAATTACACCCAGACACAGAACAAACGATCGTGCTCATCACACAAACATTTGTCCTGAGTGGGAATCGAACCCACGACCTTCGGCATAGCAGTCAGGGCGACTAACCACTAGACCAACAGGCCAGTCAATATCTGTTTGTTTGACTCTTGAAAAGGAGAAAAAGATTGATTAAACACTGAATATGATTGAAACCTCATATCTTAGTCATACTAGATCTATACAGGGGGAAGAACTGGGTATGAGGAAGATGAGCACATTTGATCATTGCATTAGCAAGAAAAAGTAATTTCTCGTTATAATTTTGCATGTTAATGTCGTCATTAGCACCTACCGTGCCATTAACAATGGATTTCTTTGAATTAATTACTAAGGTAAGGTAAGCGAGACTATCACGGCTGGGACTCAGGTCTTCTCGCTAGGAGAGCGATTAAATCGTAACCTACCACACGGCCCAGTGCGAGTAGATGAATGTCACATGTCTTCAAATTTTTGGTTCCAGGACATGCCGGTTTCCTCACGATGTTTTTCTTCACCGTTTTGAGAGGAATGGAGATGAAATTGCATAAAGTAATGCGCCTGGTTTGAACCCGTAACCTACAACTCGTAAGTTGGGGTCGTGACCACTCGGCCACCACTGAACTCGCAGCCAGAAGAAGTGTCAGACTGCTTTTGACTAAAACTCGCTTGTGTTACTTCTGTAGCCCTTTGTGTTTCTTCTGTAGCCCTTTTTGTTTCTTCTGGAGCCCTTTGTTTTTCTTCTGTAGCCCTTTGTGTTTCTTCTGTAGCCAACAGCTTTGAATAATAAATAATTAATAAGTTTATGGTGATAACTACTTACAAGTTTTAAAGTCACTTTCATCACCACTGCTCTCAAAACAAAGTAAAAAAAAAACCAGGCAAGTGTGAGTCGAACTAGCGCACTGAGGTTTCCGACAAACTTACCAATGAAAACAGTTCCAATTCCCGAATTGAGTTACGATGATTTTTCTGAAACGCAATTATGTTCAGCTAGATGGAGTCCTCCAAAGTGTTTGGGCACTTTGGAGGACTTAACGCTAAGTCCTCCAAGTAAGGTTACACTGGTCAGTCATTCTTTACCTGACACCTGTAACTGATTTTGAAGCGATTTTCACTAATTGAAAGAAGAATACACGAGAAAGATGTGTGGATGGGTAACTATACTCCATTTTTTTAGTTAGTTAACTAAATGTAAACAATCCTATCACGTATTTTATCTAAAAAATTTACTTACTAACATTTTTATCTAATTTTATCTTGTTGTTGAAACTTCAACGGTCCGGACTAAGCGTTTCGCTTCGTCGTTTATACCGCGTACATCGAAGGGCTGGAACTATTTGCCTGCTGCGGTCTTCCCGTCCAATTATAATTTAAGTGTCTTCAAGGCTAGAGTGAATAGGCTCTTAATAAACTAGTGCGCCTGACCATCAATGATTGCATCTCCGCTTACCATCAGGTGAGATCGCAGTCAAGCACTGGTTTATATCAATTTAAAAAAAATAAATCTATAAGGATTTTATACATCCGTCATGAATAGTCAATCATCTGTGGACCATAGGTTTCCCAAACCTCGTTGCCACAATGACGTATGTACACAAAACAAATAATACTTCCTACATACACTAGACATAAACATTAGGGTACATACACATTCACCAAAAACTCATTATCAATACGGCAATTAACTAACAAAATCGACTTTTATTTCAACTACTCTTGTGTGGGGTGTCCTAGGTTCCCTAGGGAAGGGGAACTAACAATAGAAATCAACCCTTCTATAACTGTTAATGCCAGCTTTGTTTATTGCGAGAGCGTAATAAATCGAGAGGGTTTTTGATATAATTGTGATTTTAGATTTACAAGACTTTAATATATCATCATCATCATCTTCCTGCCCTTGTCCCGTGTTATTTGGGGTCGGCGCAACACGTTTTTTTCTTCCACTCTGCCCTGTTACTCGTCATGCTATCACTAACTTCCTTTTCTTTCATATCACTCTTCACACAATCCATCCATCTTTTCTTTGGTCTCCCTCTCCCTCTCCATCCATCCACATTTTCAAGACTTTAATATATGTTACTTACTAATTTGAATAAAGAAAAAGACGTATAAAATTAACTGAAACAACTAGTGCAAAAAAATACGAGTACATATTAATACACGAAAATATTATTAGCACGAAGAATCGCCAAACTTAAGTGGCAATGGGCAGGGCACATTGCTCGCAGAACGGATGGCCGTTGGGGCCGAAAGATTCTGGAATGGCGACCACGTACCGGAAGACGTAATGTTGGAAGGCCTCCTACAAGGTGAACCGATGACCTGGTAACGGTTGCGGGAGTACGATGGATGCGAGACGCACAGGACCGTTCATTGTGGCGGCACTTGGGGGAGGCCTATGTCCAGCAGTGGCCGTCTTTCGGCTGAAATGATGATGATGATGATATTAATACAGTTAAAATACTAACCGATTTTGATGAAACTGGGGTTTTTTTTTCGGTCGAAAAATCGTCTTATGACATCCCCCACTCTTGGGCGGGGCGGGAGACAGTGTCAGACTTTTACTGACTTAAAATCCACTCCTGTTCCTTCGTTGCCTTTCGTACCGGGGCCGAGTCTTCCTTTCAGAATCAGACCCTTGGCCCTGTCGGGCCCCTACAGTTGCTGACATCTCTTTAAGGCACGCGAGGAACAGTACGCGCCGTCGACAACATGAAACTGGGTAAGGAGGAACTTTGAACTCCAATGATGGACATAGCCTACTTTTTAGGGCCTGCGCACACTTGAGACAAGACTGCCTTACACAGAATTGTCTACGACGTCTTGTCTGCAACATGTATGTAGTGCAGCGCGAGGAGCTGACATTACTGAATAAAACGAGTTGCCATGATTAAAGTAGTGTTGCAACCAATTTTATTCAGATTTTGGTGGGAGAATTTTTCGCTAGTGCAAAAAGAGGTTTGCTAATCAGGTTTTGGGGGCTTCCCGAGCCCGAGGCCCTGGAGTATTGCCCCGCTTAGCTTCTCGGTAGCTACGCCACTGGCTGTAATCTACCGCACGGGCCCAGTGCGGGTTGGCGGATGTCACATGTATTTGAATTTTTAGTTCTAGGACATGATGGTTTACATAGAATTTTCTCCTTTCTTTTCTTTCATCGTTTTGAAAGCAGTGATGATAAAATAAGTGTCACAATGCAAAGTGCTTGCTTGGGTTTAAACTTACGATCTACAACTCAATGGGCCTCTACACTGCTGCTATTATAATCAGCTGAAACAACGAATATTTTAAAGTTGCCCTTAAAAACGGAAAATTCTGGAAAAAATTGAAAGTTGTTATTCATTTGTACAGGAAAACGTGTCTGTTTGTTACACTAAACTGCAATAGGACAATAAAAACACACTTGATTTGAAAAATATACCAAAAATATTTTCCCGTACCGGGAATCGAACCCGAGCCTCCTGGGTGAAAGCCAGGTATCCTAGCCACTAGACCATACGGGAGATGAAGTTGAGTACCAATTTAAAAGTCTATATTGTACACAATCTTTATTTTTAATAGTTCCGATTAGTTTAATGGCGTTTTTTATTATTTTTAAATACGTCATTCAAACAATAATACTGTTTCTAAAGTTGCTATTACAAAGTATTGCGTAACATTTCTGTTATAATGACTCGAAACCTGTTTTTGTAACGTAGTGACGTGCCTTCATTAGTTTATTTGTTTAGGTATTTCATTTTTACGCATTTATTATTACTCACATAACTGTACAGAATCGAACTTACCTAATGCCTTAGAAATTTTCTACCAATCAACCTTTGGGTGATGCAGAGAAAAAAAATGGTCGGTGTCATAAATGAGAGAAAAAAAATGTGAAATATACAAATAAACCGTAGATCATGATCATTTCAGCCAAAAGACGTCCACTATTGGACATAGGCCTCCTCCAAGTGTCGTCACAACGAAGGGTCCTGTACGTCTCGCATCAACCGCATTCCCGCGACTCTCAGCAAGTCAACTGAATAGTACAATTAAGATAATATATACACAAATGAATAAACGTAATAAAATTGTTTATTCAAGTTATATATACATCTTAACTATTAAATATTATAATTTAATAAATATTTAAACAAACTGAAAATAATAATATGTGCAAACGGGTAGAAAAAGAACTCATAGGGCATCAAAAAATTCGTCCACATCGATGTCAATGGGAAAAGTGCCCAGAACGCTGGCAGCATTGCTGCATTGATTCGTTGACGGAAGAAACTTAATACACAAATATAGGTTCTCAAATAATTGGTCCAAATCGACAATTAGGAAACATTAATGCTGTAAACTACTGCAAACTTCTTACGAGTAGGCACATCATCATCATCATCATCACTTCAGTCGAAAGACGTCCACTGCTAGACATAGGCCTCCCCCCAAGTGCCGCCACAATGAACGGTTCTGTGCGTCTCGCATCCATCGGACTCCCGCAACTGTCACTAGGTCATCGGTCCACCCTGTAGGAGACCTTCCAACACTACGTCTTCCGGTTCGTGGTCGCCATTCTAGAACCTTTCGGCCCCAACGGCCATCCGTTCTGCGAGCAATGTGCCCTGCCCATTGTATGCTCGCCAACTTTAATCTTGAATGTTGATCGGTATATTGCTATCCTGATCTCCTGGGGGAGTGCATTACATAGAGAAATAACTTAAGGCTCCAACAACATGCAATAAAACATAGTTTTTCTCAGTAACAGCTTGGTCAATAGGTCCAACATGTTGCATAAGATATGGCTACTGTTTTACAGTCGGCCGCCTGCCTGACACTAACCCTCCTTGGGAATGCTGTTGCTGGTGGTTTATCCGCCACCACGCGGTGACCTGAGGTGCTTAACAGTACACACGGTCTCAAAAAAAAAAAAAAACGATAAGGAAGTTAGTGATAGTATGACGGTTGACAGGATAGAATGGAAGAAAAAAACGTGTTGCGCCGACCCCAAATAAGATGGGACAAGGGCAGGAAAATGATGATGATGGCTTGTTCAATAGGTTTGAAAAAAATAAACATTTATTATAGATTCATATGTAACATAATCCAACATATGATTTTTTCGTATGACTAATACTTTAGTCAAAAAAAAATGAACAACATGATATTTTATCGCTTGTTTTCCGTAGTCCTTTCAAACGGCTTTGATTTTTAGAAATATGTTTACACAATATAATTGCTGATTAGGTGATGGTCTTCAGAATGTACATAGCATAATTATGTAATGTTTCGCAAAGAAAGTAGATTTAAAAGTCAGTGGGGCTCTATTCCGACGCAGCTGGCAGGGATTAAATGCACAGATACTCCGCCGCCGCGCCCATAAGGCGGCAGTACGAGCATGTGTGCATTTAACTTTGGCCAGATGTTCAAGGGACTATAGATACGTCTTAAATAAAGAAAGATCACATTACACATATATTATTATTATATATTATTATGACATTATCATCATCATTTCAGCCGAAAGACGTCTAATTCACGTATAATTCACATTTTTTTATCTCTTTTATGGCACCGTCCACTATTTTTCTCTGCATCACCCAAAGTTTAGGTAAAATTCCTAAGGCATTAGGTAAATCCGGTTCTGTACCTTTTTGTGTTTAATAATAAAAGCGTGAAAATGAAACACATAAACAAATAAACTAATGAAGGCATGTAACTACGTTACAAAAATAGGTTTTGAGTCATTATAACAGAAATGTTACGCAATACTTTGTAATAGCATCTTTACAAACGGTATTATTGTTTGAATGACGTATTTAAAAATAATAAAAAAACGCCATTAAACTAATCGGAACTATTAAAAATAAAGATTGTGTACAATATAGACTATTAAATTGACATTTAACTTCATCTCCCGTATGGTCTAGTGGCTAGGATACCTGGCTTTCACCCAGGAGGCTCGGGTTCGATTCCCGGTACGGGAAAATATTTTTGATATATTTTTCAAATCAAGTGTGTTTTTTATTGTCCTCTTGCAGTTTAGTCTAACCAACAGACACGTTTTTCTATACAAATAATTACTTTCCATTTTTTCCAGAATGTTCCATTTTTAAGGCAACTTTGAAATGTTCGTTGTTATAATATAATTAATTATAATAGCAACAGTGTAGTGGCCCATTGAGTTGTAATCGTAGGTTTAAACTCAAGCAAGCTTTAGTTTGTGACATTTATTTAAATAATTAAATACTCACTGCTCTCAAAACGATGAAGGAAAACATTGTGAGTAAACCAGCATGTCCTAGAACTAAAAATTCGAATACATGTGACATCCACCAACCCGCACTGGGCCTGCGTGGTAGACTACAGCTAGTGCCGTAGCTACCGAAGAGTTAAGCAGGGCAATACCTCGGGGCCTCGGGCTCGGGAGGCCCCCAAAACCTGATTAGCAAACCTCATTTTGCAGTAGCGAAAAATTCTCCCACAAAAATCTAAATAAATTAGTTTGCAACACTAATTTAATCATGGCAACTCACCCACTCAAACCCCGCGCGAAAGCCGGCGTTCGCGCGTGATTTCGCGCCATTTAGGATAAACGATAGCGTCTGCATAGATTATACAATATTGAGCTTTTTATACATTTATAAAATGGATTATTGGGTATTTATCCAAGTACATAAATAAGAAGTTATTCATAAAGTAGTCTGTAAATATCGAAAATAAACAAACTTTTCCGTTATTCCCTATTTCCCTATATACCTATACATATCGATAGGATAAGTTAGTAATATTAATAATGTCAGTCCCTTTCGCTTCACTCAGAGCAGGAGAGATATTTTATTTTTCTTTTATGGATAGGTTCGCGTTTGACCACTATCTCACCTGATGGTAAGCGATGATGTGACCGACCATGGAGCAAGCTTGCCTAGAAGTAACCTATTCACTCTTGACTTAAACTTGACTCTTAAGTTGTAGCTATCAGGAATTTCTCACCGGCCAAGAGCGTGTCGGGCCACGCTCAGTGTAGGGTTCCGTAGTTTTCCGTCCGTCACAATAATTATTGTCCCCACTTAAGAGTTAATGAACAACAGACATCGAGCAAAAACAAATACCACCGCTGCCAACGAGAGACCAACCGAACAATTCGACAATATAATAGCTCATACCCGTCCCGACCCCATCAACTCAGGAAAAATCTTAACAGCGCGAAGTAGCCCAAAGTACAGCGCCATCTCTCGGGAAATTGGGTTACTAATTTATACAAACTAGACGGGTTATGCATGTTGGGTTTTCGTTGGTAATTTTGGATTGCGGGAACACTCCAATATAATAATAGATATGTCCAGGATAATAAAATATGCAAACTAAGTTAAAAAAAAATGCTTGCATACACGGTTAAATTACAAACTTAGCTCAGAAATTATTTTGCAAAACGTTTCAAAAACTGTTCAACGCATCAAGTTCAAAATAATTTTCCTAGAAAGTATTTATAAAGTTCTATTTTTAAGTTTTTTTAATATTTTCTAAACTTATGCTTCAAAAGTTAGGGGGACACATTTTTTTTAATTTTGGAGCGATTATTTCCGAAAATATTAATATTATCAAACAATGATTTTAGTAAGCCCTTATTAATTTTTTAATACCTATCCAACAGTATATCACACGTTAGGGTTGAAATGAAAAAAAAAATCACACCCGACTTTTACGTGTAGAAGTGGTACAATAATAAAACATTTTTTTCCACTTTTTATTTTACCACTTTGTCGGTGTGGTTCATATAACTAATGGTACTAAATCTCTGCTTTTTAGTGCTTACGGTCACTGAGATTATCCGCGGACGGACGGACAGACAGCCTTGGCGAAACTTTAAGGGTTCCTAGTTGACTACGGAACCCCAAAAAGGGGCCCTAGATTGTTTTGCCCTGAGGCCGTTGGTCACTTAACTACGCCACTGTACAATATAATAAAACAATTAAAATTATTAACAAACCAACACTAAAAGTCTATATTTCCATTAACAAGCCATAGTTCAGAATATTTCATACATTTTGACAATACTATGCTCGATGGAGGAATATTAACGACACAACTTGCGATGCACGAGAATGACAAATGAGGCAAGGGAATTACAGCATTAATTAACTGAAATAACATGGCCCCTTATTGAATGGGGGAAAGTGGAAACGTGCGTATAAGTATAAGCATATACATAACATAATCGACTGGTCCCGAGACAAAATCTTGTGAAAAAATAAGACGAAATGTATTTTATTATATATACTAAAATCTATACGGCAGTTTTTTTTTTTGTTAAATTTCATTTTACTTATTAAAATAACCAATCGAAATCCATTCCTCATACCGTAAATCGATAATTTTTCATATAAGATTTTGTTATTATAACCCTTCGTATTATTCAAAGTAAAAAATAACTATGGCTTAGCTAATTTACTGAAAATTTCGTGACAGGTTAAGTCCTAAGAGGGACGATAGAAAAGTAAAACTATTCAGTAGTTTTATCATTTTTCACTTTTGACCATCATACACATATATTATTAAACCAGTTAGCAGTCAGGGCCACACAACTAAACCAACAGGCCTGTCAATAAGGAAATCAATCTTTTAGAACTCGATTCTTCAGACATCAATTCCACTCGATTCAAAAATCGATCTACTTTAAGAAGTATCGTCATCCCTAAATCAAAGTGCACCTATCCATGACTGTAAGTAGGTGCTCAAACTCATCGCACTTACCAACACAACATTTATAATTGTCTATCATCATACTGAGATGTACAGCAATAATTCTGGAGACAAACTTCTCCTTGGTTGTCGTACAGACAGCCGGTGAACAAAGTTTGTCGCCCCCCTTCCTCCAGCCCCCCTCACTCTCGCTAACGCCCGGTACATGGTACCAATAATTTAGCGACATCGCTACCCTAAGTTTGTGTGTGTATCAACATAAGGTGTGCGGTGGAGTGTGGTTTGAGTTTATAGATAGATTTTTGATGTTTGTCTTATTTTTTACCCAACTGCACCAAAAGGAGTTGGCAGTAGTATCATCACAATGTTAATGTTTCTCTGTTTGGCGATTTGGAACAATTTTTTTTTGTTTTGATTATATATATTTAGTTCATTAAATTATGATATTTACCTATATTGTTTTGTATCTGTGATTCATTTGTATATCTTTTTTTATTAACTTGATTTTTTTCTGTCTTTCTGTTATTGCACCTACCACTATTCTTCTCTGCATCACCCAAAGGTTGACTGGTAGAAAATGCCTAAGGCATTAAGTCCGCCTCTGTAGCACTATGTGCATGAATTATGTAATAAATAAATAAATAAGGAGAGTTGTGTTATTCGAGTTTATGTATGTATATTACTTTGAAATGCCCTAGAGCCTAAATGTCTTGTTGCATTTTAACTTGAAAGATGTCGTTAGATTTATATTAGGTGTAAACGTGAGTTTGCGGAGCAGTGGTGGCCGAGTGGTAACGGCCCCGACTTACGAGTTGTAGGTCGCGGGTTCAAACCCAGCCAGGTGCATTACTTTGTGTAATTTATTTCGTCACATCATGCTCTTGAGAGCATGATGTGACCGTTTTGAAACGGTGAAGGAAAACATCGTGAGGAAACCGGCGTGTCCTAGAACCAAAAATTTGAAAACATGTGACATTCACCAATCCGCACTCGGCCCGCTTGGTGGATTACGGTCCATTCCCTCTCCTAGAGAGAGAAGGCCTGAGTCCCAGCAGTGAGAACATTATAAGGCTGATTATACTATGCTATTATGTAAAAGTGACACTGAGAACTTGAAAATTAAAAGAAAAATTAAATGGCGGTTTTATGGCCCCAAATTATATGTTTTTTCGTGACATAGTCATGTAGGATATCCAATTAATGGGCTTGAGGAGACGATTTCAAAAATATTACTTACTAAACTTTAGGCAATATGTAAAGTTGATGATGTCAAAAGACTCGATCGCAAAAAGCCATTAAAAAGTTTAAGACAATTCACTTTAAGCAGTCTTGTTGATGACATCGAATCTGAAATCACACTAAAATAAATTCCACCAACTTTATCAAACTGCTTATAGTGACTAGTTTGGTATTTTTTAGTTTTAATGGAGTCATAATATCGATAAACTATGGAGAAGGTGATTGAGCAAAAGGAAATAAATATGGATAACCCATTTGAAAGAAACTATATAATCTGATACTGGAATAATGCATGCACCCCAATTAGAAAATTAAGCACTGAATTTTATTCTTTATTCAATAGCCTATTCTAAACATAAACTTCTTCTTCTAGGAAATGTGTTTATTATTTTATATATTCTCATAAAGTTGTTGTCAGTCAGAACGCGAAACGAAATATGACGCCGCGGTCAAACATCTGCTCTGAGTAGTATGTTTAAGCTTGAGTTGCACCCGACTTGCATCCGTTCTTTGCTACATTTTTCTGTATGTGGAACGGATCCAAGTTGGAATGGTCGGGTTAATTTTAATTTAAATATACCATCAGCTATAGTATGAACCCATGCCTGCCAGGGCTGTGGGGTTGACCGAAAGAGTGCAATCTCAAACAAAACTATTTATTTCTCCTCTTATAAATGTACTCTCAAACATACTTTTTTTTTGGTGGGAAAATCATCTTATGACATCCCCCGTTCTTAGGTAGAGCGAGGGATAGTGTCAGACTTTTACTGACTAAAAACCCACTCCTGTTCCTTAGTTGCCTTTCGTACCGGGGCCGAGTCTTCCTTTCAGAATCTAACCCTTGGCCCCAGTAGGCTTCCACCCTGCTAGGCCCCTACAGTTGCTGACATCTCTTTGAGGCGCGCGTGAATCAGTACGCGCCGTCGGCGACTTGGGCTCGGTCCGGACGGCTACCCGACGGTTAGACGGCGAGCTACTCAATGCTCGCCGTCCGCAAGCCCGCGCCTACTATGGCCGGAAATCGAGATCGGAATCCCAGCGGCGGTTGGGGCGTGAGGACCGTTGCC
Source organism: Mythimna vitellina (assembly GCA_949316375.1). NCBI lineage: Eukaryota > Metazoa > Arthropoda > Insecta > Lepidoptera > Noctuidae > Mythimna > Mythimna vitellina. The sequence continues at coordinate 3,816,375 of OX438703.1, read as the reverse complement.
TCACGCGATCGGCCATAAATAAAGTACATACTTAAAACTACTCTTCCAATGATTCGATACATAGACAGAATTTACAACTTTGTAATACTACAGTACCTAAGTGCGGCAAGTTAAACGGGAACCGTAAAATAGTTCAGTTTTATAATCCAGTTACATGTTCCAGCCGTTTGATGTTCCGAAGTTTCAACAGTTTACAGCCAAACGTTCGGTTTGATGATTTCAGAATATTTTATGGCATACGTGAGTTTTACTCAGAGTTGTATGAAGGTAATGGTAGTGTAGTGTTGTTTCTATAACTTTTTAAGAACGAGCTTTTACCATGCTAGCTTTTTGTCGCCGCTATAATAATAATAATAATTTTCCATTATGTCTCAATAGTTTCCATCAACCTACACAAATACTTTTACTTTGATAAGTATACTAATTTTAAATGCTTCTAAAATGTTATGTTGGGAGTATTTCCCTCCCCCAAGTGTCGTCACAATGACGGGTCTTGAGCATCTCCCCTCGATCAGATTCCTGCAACCCTCATCGGGTCATCAGTTCACCTTGTAGAATGCCTTTCAACAATGCTCTTCCGGTACGTGGTCTTCCAATGATTTTCTATGGCCATGAATTAAGTAAGCGTACTTTAGATAACGAACACGTTTTGCAAAGCAGGTGCTCTGCTGAAGGCACGTGAACACATTCGCAAGAAGTTGGAATCATCAAAGTATTGATTGATTGGATTTTTTATTTAATTTCAATAATTTCTCAAAGCATTAAGTCCGGCTTTATACAAGTACAGTGTTTCTTACTAGTGCATATAGTTTTTATTAAAAAAATACAAACGACTTCAACGTTAAAAAGACACAAAAAAAGTACAAAATAACGTTAATTTCGGTAGTCGGTGCTTCTTAAATAGTTTGGTCCTTTCGTTTTTTGACACTGGCTTCCGAAATAAAAGTTACTTTGTACTTCTTTACTGTTTTTTTTACGTTGAAGTCGGTTGTACTTTTTTTGTAATTTTTTTTTTACACTTATAAGTAGTAGTGGCACAACTAAAAAGTACCCCTCAGCTAATCACCATCAGATTAGCTCAATGGTACCTTATAACCAGAGTGTATCTCATGACAATTGTAATAATCCCAAACACGGTTTTTTTCTTTTATTGGGTGGGAAAATCATCCTAATGACATCCCCGCTCTTGGGTGGAGCGGGAGATAGTGTCAGACTCTTACTGACTAAAAACCCACTCCTGTTCCTTCGTTGCCTTCGTCCCAGGGCCCCGGGTTCCGCTTTCACACTACCCGTGGCCCCAGTAGGCTTCGACCCTGCTGGGCCCCTACGATTTGCTGACATCTCCTTGAGGCGCGCGTGGAACAATACGCGCCGTCGACGACTTGGGCTCGGTCCGGACGGTTACCGGACGGTCAGACGGCGAGCCACCCATTGCTCGCCGTCTGCAAGCCCGCGCCTACGGTGGCCGGAAATCGGGATTGGAATCCCGGCGGCGGTTGGAGCGTAAGGACCGTTGCCTCACGCGATCGGCCGCCTCCTTAGCTAGCATTACCGCTTCGCAGAAGGAGGCGACCGCCTGCCACTCCTCCTCGCTCCGGAGCATGGCCTGAACCAAGGCCCGGCGCGAGAGATCACCGCCGCCGATTGCCCTCACGAGGTCACGGCGTTGCTCTGCCCAAGCGGGGCACACCTCCACCGTGTGCTCCACCGTGTCATCGTTTCCGCACGAATCCGGTGCAGGAACCTCCCGAACTTACCGTGTCCGGTGAGGACCTGCGTCATGCGGAATGTGAGGACGCCGTGAGGTCTTTCTAACCACGCCTCAAAGAGGGGACTTACCGCCATCCCAAACACGGTTAAGTTACATTGATTTATTACAGAGTTCCGGTGTCTACCTTCAAATTTCATAATCAGATCAGTTCGTTATATCCCCTCCCCTCTTCTTTCAGTCTGTCATCGACTACACGTATAAACAAAGCCATTTTACTTGTTTTGACAGTTCTGCTATGATCCAATGAAGAATTCCATATCTTCAAAGTTCCTCATCAGATCATAACAATATTTCTATGGGACTAACTCGGAAGCATAACCTTTCAACAAAAAAATAAAATTTCAATATCGGTTTCTAAATTGACCGAGTAATCAGAGAACACACATTAAAAAAAAATTTCAGCCTAACATAGAACCTCTTTCTCTTTGAAGTCGTTTAAAAATAAAACCTAATAGAAATGATTATTTAAATAAGATGAACAATAACTATTATAAACATGAATCACAAAGGAAACTTTTCAGATTTTGTGTAGTGCAGCTTTATGCTGCATCCTCGGGGGAGCCAGCAGAACAGTGTCTGCTACGGTATCAGTTCTATCTTGCATGTGTCAAAGTTTGTACATGTCTGGTTGCTTATTCAGTATGTTGTGTTACCGAGAGTTCGTTTCATTTGTATTTGCAACTTATATGAATACCGGAATGGATGCTTTATTTTTATACTAGTTTACGCTGGTGGCTTTGCCCATATAAAAATAAGAGGGAACGTACTGTTGGAACGAAAATGATCCTATGTGTCATTCCAGGACATGATCTATGTGTGTGCCAAATTTTATCCTAATTAGTTCAGCCGTTTGAACGTGAAGGAGCAACAAACATGGGTACACACACATACAACCTTTTGTTTTTAAAATATTATATTACTGTTGTAGCCAAATTTATGTCACCACATCCCTTCACATATACATCGTCTTTGACATATACAACAGTCCGACAGTAATTATCGGGCACTTGTCGCGACCAGACACGATGCTCGTCTGACCGGAGGATCCTTTTTTTCGAATAAAGGTGTTTTTTTGGTGGGGAAATCATCCAATGACATTCCCCGCTCTTGAGCGGAGCATGAGGGTGTATCAGACTTTTACTGACTCCTCTAAAAACCCACTCCTGTTCCTTCGTTGCCTTTCATACCAGGGCCGAGTCTTCCTTTCAGAAGCAGACCCTTGGCTCCAGTAGGCTTCGATCCTACTGGGCCCCTAAGGTTTGCTGACATCTCCTTGAGGCGCGCGTGGAACAGTACGCGCGGTTGACGACTTGGGCTCGGTCCGGACGGTTACCGGATGGTTGGAGTTACCGAACCGTCGGATTCCAATAAAGGAGTATGTTTTAAAGTATGATTTATTTAATCTCGTTTGAATTCACTTTTTTGATAACTTGAACTCATTGATTAGATCAATCAAAAGTGACGACATACTTACTTTTAAGCTGCCTTTAAAGGGGAATGAAACTTTGCTCATACATGCTGGCATGTAATTTATTTTCTTTGATGATAAATCAATAGCAAAAAGAATGATGTCTACCAACCGTAACCAAACGAAGTTCGAGACGATTTAGCATATTGCTATAATTTGTTATCAGGCGTTAATTTTCTTAAATAAAAATACTGTATGTCTGATATTTTATGTTTCCCATTGTTAAATATAGTTTCAGTTTCGGTTTTTATGGTGAGTTCGCATAAAATAGTGTCAATCACTATCACAACACTAACGCGTATCTTTTTGATTCGAATATCACTTTTTTTTTACTAGTTTTAGTGCAAAAAAACTGCGAGTGTGAAAAAAAAATATAACAGTAATAACCAATCTAATCTATTTTATTAATGGAAACCTCAAAATATTACTTAGCATATTTCCATTTCATTATAATATAACGAAAATAGATAACGCCTGACAAAAATATACTAGCAATGCTTCTATACGTATTTTTGTTCGGTAACGGTTTAAAGACCTGGTTCTTTTGCTATTGGTTCCTCGTATTGGCCTCTAACGTATAACCTAGGTTTCATTTCTGGTCAAAAGAAAAAGTAAATGATGGTAAGTTTACATTGGACTTTGCTCACTCTTTGATAATTGTAATTTGTCGTTTGGTATGCTGTGACATTCAGTAAGATCTGTGAACTTCTTAGTTCGCTCAATTGTTTTTGATAGCCGATTTCACATCAGCGAGGCCTTTTTTCTTTCATAATTTCGATAACGAGACAGCGACTGTTGCAACTCAGTGTTCGATCACATCATCGTTTACCATCAGGTGCAATAGTTGTCAAACGCGGGTCTTTCAGTTATAAAAAACCCTCGTCCTTAAAGAGCCCTCGCTTGCCCGAGGCCCTTTTGGATGCGAGGCCGTGGACGAGGGCCCACATCGCCCACGCCTAGCTACGCCACTCCGATGTCATACACATGTGTGAGTCATATAAATGGTTTAATTTAAGAGTATTTAGATTGTCAAACAAATATATTAATGGGTTGCCTATAAAATCACCGTTTTTTAAAATGGTTTGCTTTGAAGTGTTATATCTTTGAAATGACTTGAAATTATAAGTCAAAATAAACTTTATATTAAAGTTACGTTATTCTTTTTTCAAAATTAGGTATTTATTGGTTTCTTTGTGTTTTGTATTTTCTGTAATAACACTTCAAAGCAACCCGTTTTATAAAACGGCAATTTCATAGGTAAAACCTAATAATGTTTGTTCAGATGTGTGAATGAATAATGAACTAAATGAATGCGTCATTGCGGACAATGACGCGATTGGACTTTGCTGTGAAATTGTTCGAAAGAGTTACTGTAGCTCTGGAATGCAAAGAACAACTGAAGGATCACGGGTGGATTTACCGCCCTACTCCACCCAGAGCGAGAGAAGCTATTTGATGATTTTTCACGTAAAAAAGGAGTATTTAAGTCAAGAGTAAAAAAAGTTACTTCTAGGCTAGCGAGCCCCATCGTCGATCACATTAGCCGTTATCACATACAGAGGCGTAGCGTGGACTAACTTAGACGTGGGCGAAGGCACATCAGCGAGGCCTGTTTCTTTCATAAATTCGAAAACGAGACAGCGACCCAGTGTTCGATCACATTGTCGCTTACCATCAGGTGAGATAGTGATCATACGCAAGGCTATTCAATAATAAAAAATCGGGCAAATGCGAGTCAGACTCGCGCACTAAGGGTTCTGTACAAACTTACCTATGAAAACAGTTTCTGATTTTTCCGAATCACAAAAAAAAAATTGTGATTCAGAAAAATCAGTATAAAAAATAAATTATAATAATATATAAATCACTATAAATTTACAGTTTTTAGATTTTTTCCTATATTTGTGCTATAAGACCTTGCTTCATACAAAATTTCAGGATTCTAAGTCAACGGGAAGTACCCTATGAATTTTGATTCCCTTGAGAGTGTCAAAATACAGGTTTTTTTAAGACATGAACGGCCGTAATTATTTTTTTCGTTAACTCAGAAGTTTGATTTTTTTACAGCTTCAAGGGTCCGCAGACTTGATTATATGGTTTTGATTTCAATTCGATACCTTTTATGTACGCGTTCCCGAGATAAAGGGTCTTGACAGACAAATAGACAGACAGACGAACGGACAACGAAGAGACCCTATAAGGGTTCTGTTTTTTCCTTATGAGGTACGGAACCCTAAAAAAACTCTGCTTAGCTGTTTCCCAGCCATGTTGGGTTCAGCATCGAACCCGCTGCAGCTGAATATCAGAATATAACTTAGAGCAGCTGTCTACCTGCAGTACTACCACGATCTTAACGCGATCCATTTTACGACCGATACTGAACTGTTAAAAAGGGATGGAGCTATACAGTATTATAGTTCCATCCCTCTTTTCTCACTCGCACGACTGACATTTTATTTTTATTTATTTATTTTACAATTCATGTCCACACTTATATAATAAAAGAAAACAAGATGGAAACAGAAAGATAGGTACATAGGTGATGCTTATTTCTACGTAAATCTCTTCCAGCAAACCTGCGAAAGGAAAATTGGAAAAAACAGATGTAGACATTGTGCGAAAAGTGAAAGAAAAAAAAATAGAACAAATAAAACAATTATCAATAAAATATACAATACAAAAATATACTATGATAAATATATACATACATATATTAGAACTAGGTTCTACCCGCGGCTTCGCCCGCGTTAAAGTAGGTTTCTCCATACAAACTTTAGACCCCCATATCATCCCGTTGGGAGTTGAATTTTGGAAAATCCTCTCTTAGTACTCGCCTACATCATAAAAGGAAGCCTTGTGCAAAATTTCACGTTCCTAGGTCCAGTAGTTTCGATTGTGCGTTGATATGTCAGTCAGTCAGTTTCTCGTTTTATATATATAGATAAAAATCGCAATAATACGTACTGAATAAAAAATACATACTTATAAGCAACTACAAGACGACGATGCAAGACTGCAGGATGTTTTAACACGGCATGGTGAGACCTCCTTGGTCCATTAACTGGATAACGCAATACCCTTAAACAAAATCTTCTGGCTTCTGACTAGTCTGAACGATCATCAAAGACCCACAAAAGGCAGCCAAGACCGACTAAGGTGAGGTACAAACTAAGCCTAATTAAATACCCGTAACTTCTGCCCAACACACAACATAAACCCCTGAATACACTGACGTGTAACTTCACGTCTGGCGAACCTCAGTGCAAACCGATGCGGTCCCGAGGGACAGAAGTACCAGCTTATTTGTACAGCGGGACGAACAACTTCGTTCATATTAGTTTGTTTGCCAAATAGCGGGAAGGTGGCTTTGAAAAATTTAATGTACTATATGATTGTGTTTGTTGGTTAATGGATGGATTTTGCTCCTTTGTGTTAAGATAGCTTTCTCCGTGGCTAAAATAATAACAGCATGTTATTGCAGCATCCATTGTGGATGTGGTGTGGTGCGTTTGTGCGTGGTGGTCCGTTAAGCCAATAGACGAAGTTAGTCAACGGCTAGAAAATTTAACACCAGTCTTGCCAGAGGGCATAGTGTTACCCAGCAACTGTGTTACAGATTGTGTCAAGAACCAAGTGGAAAGGAGAATTTTAATCGATGAATTTAATTTAAATATATCACAGGTTGGTCTGATTCAATCCATTTTAGCGCAACCAAAGTCAGACGTAGCAAAAAAGTTTTGCGAGTTGGTGTACCACATCGATTAAGATCCTCCACCTAGTTAAGTCTAATTAAAAGCAATATTGGGTGTCAAGTAGTTTGTATAAGGCATGATGGAGTTGACGTATCCATAGGGATAAAAACTCCAACTAAAACTGAAGATTAAAAAAAAAAAAAAAACTGTGTTACAGAAGTTTATTTCTGGGTTTCTGACTATCCGTGCTGACTGTCCAAAATCTTCAGATGATAGCCCAGATCAATAGCTTAACGTGTTTATGAAGACATGGAGGAATTATGGTATGTTAAGATAGTCATCCATCCATGTTTCATACCCTTCTGCTCTAATTATTTCGGATCTGCTCAGCATATTACCTCCTTCTATACATAGTTCCATGCTGTCACACAATAGTCACCTAATTTCAAATCATGTTGTCGTTCACACTAATAGAGTTACGAACATAAATGTGAATGAATGGATAGGGACAGTAGGGACACAAACAACAAAGAAAAGATGAATGAATTATTTGAGCAGTGTAAACGTGCCGGTTGACAAACCTGAATAGAAGGAAAAAACGTATTGCGACCACCCCAAATAACACGGGACAAGGGCAGGAAAATGACGATCATTATCTATCACCCTGAAATCTAGCCAATATTTTAAACAAAATCTAAGCATTAAGTAACTAAATTCTCGATCAATCTGTTTTAATTTGTGTACTAACTGAGGGTGTGGGCTCCAGAAGTGCGATTCTTTGGCAGCGGCGGCCTACAGCATCCAGCCCTTGTTCAGAACAAGGTACTAGGCGAGCGAGCTTGGTAGGCAGTCATGCTTGCAAAGTTCGCTCGCCTCATACTTCCTTCTGCGAAACCTTAATGCGGGCGAAAAACGTGGCAAAAAGCATGAGGAGAACGCAGTTTTTCTCGCTTCAGCCGCCATAGGAGACCCTCTGGGCCTCGTGAGTCATAGGGCAATTCCTAGCCACCGTAGACACGGGCTTGAAGATGGCAAGGTAATCATTAAAGACCAGGTCCGTGTCGACAGCACGTTGTGTTCCATGCACACCTTAAGAGCTGTCAGTAAAGTTGCCAGAACCTGCCAGGGCCAATGCCTGCCAAAGCTGCGGGCTTATTTGAAAATGCCCTGGAACACAAAGGGCAACTGAAGGAACACAGGTGGGTCTTAATCTATAAAAGACTGACACTCTCTCTCTCTCGATTCAGTAGGAGCAGGAAGATTAATATGATGACTACACGCCAACGCCATCAAAACACATCACAAACATCGCCACAACCAACGGTCATGTGCATCTCATGTCCATCAACGCAACCCTCGACAGATCATGGGTCCACCTTGTGGGAGGCCTTCCATCATTGCGTTTTCTGGGGCGCAGTCGCCACTTCAGAACCTTTCGACCTCATCGACCATATTTTCTGTGAGCAATGCGCCCAGCTCAAATGCCCACTGCCATTTAAATTTGGCGGTTCTTTGGGCTATTTTGGCCACCTTGATTCTCCTGAGGATATCTTCATTCCTGATGCTATCACGCAAGGAAACTCCAAGCATAGCCCTTTGTGTGACTTTAAGCCTTCTGATGACGCTCATTGTAAGCGACAATGGCGAAAGTGTATGAAAATTCAAATCGATTCTCGCACGACCCATGAAAAGTATATTCGATCGATCAGCCAACATTCTAAAAGACTCATTTCCCATGCGATGTCATTAGATAGCACAACTCCAACATATTCTATCCCAAGAATCTATTACTTAAGCCACGCGCGCCTCAGGGAGATGTCAGCAAATCGTAGGGGCCCAGCAGGGTCGAAGCCTACTGGGGCCATAGGTAGTGTGAAAACGAAACCCGGGGCCCTGGGTCGGAGGCAATGAAGGAACAGGAGTAGGTTTTTAGTCAGTAAAAGTCTGACACTATCTCCCACTCCGCCCAAGAGCGCGATTTGTCATTGGATGATTTACCCACCTAAAAAAAAAAAAAACCTAAGCCATGTCTAAAAGAAATATAGGGGTATTAATCGAAATAAATTCACACCTACGAATAAAAAAAATATCTAACACATGTAAATCACGGGTTAATATCCAATTTTCCGTCTATCTGGGACCCTTATAACTCAACAGGATGCAGAGAACGCGCTACTCTAGTGACAAAAACTGTCCGGGTAGAATGGGACGCGGATAGAGCTATAAATCTCCGGGATTGATTCCCGGGATTCTGTGTTAGGATGTCCTCAGGTCAAGTAGTATTATTCATTGAGGTGTTCGATGTGAAGGGTTATTTTCATTGTTTTAACCTCAAAACGACCTGTTCGCATGTTAAAAGTGGATCTATCTTCTTTTTAACCGACTTCTAAAAAAGGAGGAGGTTCTCAATTCGGATGTTAGTATTTTTTTTTTTTATGTTTGTTCGCGCATAACTTCGTCGCTTGCCAACCGATTTGAACAATTCTTTTTTTGTTGGAAAGAGTATACTTCCCAAATGGTCCCATAGTCACCAAATCAGGATCTGATGATGGAATCTTGGCGAATTCGAGGGAACTCCTCAAAAATTATAGGCAACTATGTAGTGATTTTGGTATTTTCATCAAGAACTTAAGCATTTACAGTCAAAAAGTAACATTTGATGAAATGGAACTGATGAAGAAGACCAGAAATGGTCACGGAACTTCATACTCACATAGATATCCCAATGAAGATAGTTAAGCGACTATGATAATACAAATAAATGAATGTTTCTGAATAGTTATGCATTGAAGTGATCTGATGATGATGATGGAGCCGGAAGGTAGGCACTGGAACTCCGTAATTAATCAATGTAACCTAGCCGTGTTTGGACTTATTAGAATTGTCATGAGATGCACTTTGGCTATAAGATACTATCGAACTGATCTGATGATGGAGCCGGAAGGTAGGCACAGGAACTCCGTAATTAATTAACGTACCATAGCCGTGTTTGGGCTTATTAGAATTGTCATGAAAGTTACTTTGACTATAAAATAATTTACTTGACTATAAAATACTATCGAACTGATCTGATGATGAAAGTGGAAGGTAGACACAGGAACTTCATAATAAAACAATGTAACCTAGCGTTAGGGTCAGACAGGTACATCACCTACCCTGGTCACCAGGGGGAGTGGGAACGTCGAGAGATGTCGTGCGGTGTTCCACAGGGATCGGTTCTAGGGCCGCCCTTGTGGAACATCGGTTACGACTACGTGCTGCGCGGCGACCTCCCTGGTGGGGTCAGCGTGGTCTGCTACGCGGACGACACGCTGGTCCTGGCGCAGGGAGAGTCGTACCAGGCGGCGGTCGAAATAGCGACACGCGCGCCTCAAAGAGATGGCAGCAAATCGTAGGGCCCCGCAGGGTCGAAGCCTACTGGGGCCACGGGTAGTGTGAAAGCGAAACCCGGGGCCCTGGGACGAAGGCAACGAAGGAACAGGAGTGGGTTTTTATTCAGTAAAAGTCTGGCACTATCTCCCGCTCCGCCCAAGAGCGGGTTTTGTCATAAGATGATTTTCCCACCCAAGAAAAAAAAAAAAACTTACGTTAGGGTGTTAGTGTTTGGGTTAATTGGAATTTTCATGAGAAATAGGCACTCTGTTTATAAGTGTATCGCAACTAAAAAGTGGGAAATAAAAAACTTTTTACAAAAAAAGAAAACCGACTTCACTAAAAAAATACTAAAAGGATCAAAATAACTTTAATTTCGGAAGTCGGTGTTAAATAAAAAACAAACAATACTTACCGAGAAACACCGACTTCCGAAATTAAAGTTATTTTGATCCTTTTAGTTTTTTTTTTAGTGAAGTCGGTTTTCTTTTTTTGTAAAAAGTTTTTTATCAGGTAAGTTGTAGTGTCTGCCGAATTTCATAGTGTTAGTCCGCCATGTGAAAGACTAATTTGAAGATAAATTAATGCTTATGTTTACTGGGTGATTTCGCTGAAGTTACACGTACACATTTTAAGTTATCAAAATAGTTAAAATTAAATTTATTAATTTAAAATTATCTCAACTCAGGTCCCCAAGATACAGGTTCTACCTAGTTTGGGGACCACCATAAAAATATGTATATAATTACTAATTAGTTACAGACAATATTAATCACTATGTAATGTAGAATGAAGAAGACATGACACGCGTACACACATGCACCAACACACCTCACTCACACGCACCCACACAACCACACACACACACATACACGCACCAACATCATACAACTTACTTTTTTACACTTTCTGTTAGATGCCATGTACACCTTTTATAAATGTTGAATAAATTTCTTCTTGAACCATGATGAAGGAGACTGGTCTCCACGACACAGGGAATCCTTGTGTGGAGACCAGTGAAGTATTTGATGTAAAAGTGTATTTTTTCCTGAACAATAAACCATTATTATTATTATTATTATTATTCCATTCATTTATTTTCTTTTACATATTTATTACATTTTAAAATATTTCTTTAAAAAACATATAAATAAAAAAAACATTTAAAAATATAAAAAATAGTTGTCCGCCGGTGTCGGGAACAGGGTCCAAGCTACCGGTGGTTAGGGCTCCAGAGACAGGAACCTCCTCACAATGCGGGCCGTATCTAGGAGTACTGCCTTCTGTATCAAGCCCTTGATCTAACCGTGCAACGACAGCTTCGACAGATGGTCGTCGAAGCTTTTGGCTATAAGGCCATTGGCGGTCACGACAATCGGCACAATGATAGCCGAGTCCACATTCCACATGTCGACAACCTCGTGTGCTAAGTCGAGATATTTGATTTGTTTCTCTTTCTCAACTTTCACGAGATTCTCGTCATGTGGAATGGTGACGTCGACTATCATATTATTATTATTAAAAGTTTTTAAGGTGTTCGTTATTTTTTATAACAATGAACAACAAACATTATTCTAATTCTTAAATAATTGCATTGTTAATGTTATTAATCCAATTGTATTGTATTAATAAAATTTACCTAATTGTGTGAACTGAATTAGATTTATTATTGTATTTTTTTTTTGTTTCCATTCTGACAGATATTGAAATTAAGTCATGCTAGATTTTAGGTAGATGCTATGTACTTTTGTTTTTGTACTTGCCATAAAAGTGCCAAAAATATTTCAAGTATTCATTCAACAAAGACGACAAGGGTCAGTATCATTTGCATATCGCACATAAACTTGACTACTCAGCCTCTGACAGACAACCAGCTTGATGATATATACATATTCATGAAACAACAGTAAGTCTTTACTGTAGCAGAATATTTTATTTACGATAGCAATAATCTTAAGTGTGTGCCTTTCAGTGCAATCGCTTGGAATACAGACTACGATGCAGGCGTGCCGTATGTAAAAACTGTGCAATTGTGCAAATGGTTGCGGGTTAGAGTTGGTCGAGTAGTTTCGCGTTTTGAGTTTGTAGGGGGTTGCTTGTAATAGTTTTTGTGGTTACAGAATGGATATCTGTAGACTTTTTGATTTAATCATTGTCTTTAATCATAATAATAACAAAGCTTTGTCAATTCTAGACAATCATTTGTAAACAAAATAAAATTAGATTATGAAATTAAAATCAATTCAATTAGGACACCACAATTTCTTTCGTTGGGAAAATTATACAATGACATCCCGCGCTCTTGGGCGGAGCGAGAGGGTGTTTCAGACTTTTACTGATTAAAAACCCACTCCTGTTCCTTCGTTGCCTTTCATATTAGGGCCAAGTCTTCTTTTCAGAAGCAGGCCCTTGGCCCCAGTAGGCTTCATCCCTGCTGGGCCTCTACGGTTTGCTGACATCTTGAGGCGCGCGTGGAATAATGCACGATGTTGACGATTCGGGCTTGGTCCGGACGGTTACCGGACGGTCGGACGGCGAGCTACCCATCGCTTGCCGTTCGCAAGCTCACGCGTACGGTGGCCGGAAGTCGGAATCGGGATTCCGGCGGCAGGGGCATGAGGACCGCTCCCTCACGCATCCTCATGCGGCCTCCTTTGCATCGCAGAAAGAGGTAACCGCAGGACATCACAGTAAAAATAATTTTTTTTCAGATGCTTCTTAAATTGGTAATTAGCGCCCCACTTAGCGTCGAACTCAATTATCTTGAGTTTTAAACAAAATTTTGTGCGGAACCAATTCCAGTGTCATTACAATTGACTTGTCCTGGCTGTGGTTGTAATATTGAAATTTGTTTATACACTAATAGGTCATCTAGTCATTGAATAGTAGTATAAAAGTGTTCATATTGACTGAAAATTGTATAAGAGTGCAATTTATCACTCTTGCATGAATATCACTTAAGAGCAGTTTTCGCGACTCTAATACGATTAATGACAGTATAAAAGTCATGTAAATATTACTAAGATGACAGCATCAGTTGTACCACTGAAAATTGTGTATCAGTCATATAAAATAGTCGTATAGAAGTTTATAGGATGTTTGTATACGACTACAAGTTGTGTAAAAATAAGAGGCACTAAGTCATATGGCTAAAATGTTTGTTGGGTGGGTTCTAATAGTGTGCCTTACCATCAATGGTTGCATCACTGCTTACCAGGACACATAGCAGTGGCTGCACTAATTTAAATCATTTTTTTTTAAATGATTGAAACCATGATGTTAATCAATGTAAATTGTATCGTCTGTTTTTTTTATAGTAATCAATGTACATAACATTATTTATTTTAATACACCTGTCACTGTCATTAGATGATTACCATTCATTATTAACTTCCTGCCCTTGTCCTGTGTTATTCTGGGTCGGCGTAACCCTTTTTTTTGCATTCTGTCCTGTCACGCTATTAAAAACTTCTTTTTCTATATGAAAGAAGAGGGAGAAAGAATACTCCTCACACAATCCATCCACATGTATACTTATTACTTTTTTTATTGTTTTATCCCTCCTCTTTCAACATTTCAGTCACCAAATCCAACATATATAATATATAACTAACTAAACAAAGCTATACAATTTCATTGACAGCAAACTGAAGTCGTCCGATACAATTTGTCCGTTCATTCCTTCCGGCGAACGCTGAAGTTTGAACAATCGAAGATCCCCGAAGGCGGGGATTTTAGTTCACGCTCTCACTTGTTTGCTGAAAGATCGGATTTTGAGCTTCGTTCGATTTTGGTGGTTATTTTATAATAGAGTTTTGTTGTGGTCTTCTTTTAAGAAGCTTTTTTCAGCAACTAAATTGCTGGGTTTGTATCCATTACTGCATTTATTTATTTATTTATTTTATCCTTTATTGTGCACCAATACAATTGTAATTGAATTGTATTGTAATTTTATTGTGTAATTGTATCGTATTATAACGCCTTCTAACACTTTATTAAAGAAAAAGAAAGAAAGAAAGGAAGAAAATATGTTTATTTAGCACACCATGATTCATTAATCAACAAATAATAATTGATTTACAAACTAAAATTAAACATTAAAAAAAATAAGGAGCAGGTTAATTAACAATAACAATATGTCTCACGGCTACGCCAAATAGGTCCAGTTCAGCATAATGTCAGACAACTACGTAGCAGTTGCCTGATGCTGGTTTTCAACTGAACTTTAGAATGTAGGTACGGATGAAAATCAGTATTTTTTATTAGCCAATCAGGAGCGTAGGGTTAAACAGATAGGTTCAGTTGGTAGATCGACACGTTAAGTTGGCCAGATAGGGGTAAAGTATGTGCTGTGGCTTATAACTGAGAACAATAATTTTGTTGAGCCATTAACCTCGAAGACGAAGAGGTGACTAGGAAGAAGGCTGTTGCGAATAGATTAGGAGTGAACCTCATCCAAAAATTAACTGCGATGAGTTGATTGATGACAAAAGGATGTAATTTTAATCTAGATATAGTTCTGACTTCAATTAATTTAATGTTAGTGAAGAACTGGTCCTATTTAACCTTTTTTACGGTTCCATACCTCAAAAGAAAAAACAGAACCTTTATAGGATTACTTTTGTTGTCCATTCGTCTGTCTGTCTGTCGAGATCTCGGGACCGCGTGAAGGTATTGAGTTGAAATTAAAACCATATACTAAAGTATAACGTTTAATGTTTTAACGTAAGGGACCGCAAACTTGTGTATAGCATAGCATAGTCGGTATTATAATGTTGTGTTGGGATTCATTCACTGTTGGGATTCAGGCCTCCTCTCTAGGAGAGGTAATCCACCACGCGGGCCCAGTGCAGATTGGTGAATGTCACATGTCTTCGAATTTTTGATTCTAGAACATCTGATGATTTCTCACTATGTTTTCCTTCACCGTTTTGAGAGCAGAGGTGATGAAATAAATTACACAAAGTAATGCGCCTGGCTGGGTTTGAACCCTCGACCAAAAAAAAATAGAAACTACTTTTGTTTCACAACCACACGGCGTGCGAGTGCGTGGTGTGACCGCGCTCCTACTACCGAGCCATCAGCTCGCACGGACACGCTTCCACCTCGGAACGGTTTCGGGCAGTTGAGCGCGCCTCGGTTAGCATGGTCGGCATCCATCTTGGATCTGACATCGGGCGGTCGTCACTATTTATTTACGTTACCTTTATTTACGAAAGGAACTAAATATATTTGTATAGACGGTTGACGAGTGGTTTCATTGAATAAAGCCTTACACTTTTTTATTTATCTAATAGGATCGGTTAGTCGCTACAGGATTTCATCATCCTTCAGTCTAGTAAGCATATTATTCGACTCACTAGAATCTTAACAAACCCTATAGACATTTTTCTTCATCCCTTTTTTAGTCCACAATAAAACCGCTTTCACACAGAAATAGCGATATAATTTTCTGCAATACCGATATCTTTAACAAAACTGTTTAGTAATAATCTCAATTCAGCATTATTGCATTTTTTCCCGTCATCTCTATCAGCTTATCCCTTCGAGTTAATTCGTTGGAAAATTGCAATCGATCCCGCAGTTTACTTTTTATTTTTGACTAGCTCTGCCAGCGGCTTTGCCTACATAAAAGTTGCCTAGGTTTCCCCATACAAACTTTGGACTCCCGTGTCATCCCTTGAGGAAGTCATCATCTTCCTGCCCTTGTCCCGTGTTATTTGGGGTCGGCGCAACACGTTTTTTTCTTCCACTCTGCCCTGTCACTCGTCATGCTATCACTAGGAAGTTAGTGATAGCATGACGAGTCTCCCTCTCCCTCTCCATCCATCCACATGTAAACTCATAACTCTTTTAGTAACATGCGTTTCATCCCTCCTCTTCACATGACCATACCAAGACAAACGATTCCCTTTCAACATTTCGGTCACTGGCGCCATTTTCAAACTTCCCCTAATATATTCATTTCTCACTTTATCCATTATACCACACATCCTCATCACCATTCATCTTAACATTCTCATCTCCGCTACATGCAATCTTTTTTCATCAGTCTTTTTCACAGCCCAACATTCTGATCCATAACTTCCCTTGAGGAAGTGAATTTAAAAAAATCCTCTTAGTGCTTGCATACCTACTTCATAAAAGGAAGCCTTGTGCAAAATTTCATGTCCAATGAAAAATGAAAATTCAATGTCGATTTCATACTAAGCCTCCAGTAGTTCCGGATGTACGTTAAAATATCTGTCAGTCAGTTTCTCTTTCTACTTTAGTATTAGTATATGCGAAACCCGAAACTCGTGTCTAATCTTTTTATGTAAAAAAATTCATAACTATATCATGAAAAATAACAAAGTTATAAGCTTGTTATGTCAGCAAAAATACAAAGTCATCGGGCCATCCAGGCGACTGTGGGGCTGTTTTGCACTTGCACCCAACTGTTTGCTGGCGCCTAATACCCGCTATGACCTGCCGTGACCTGTGTTGCACTTAGTGTTGGTGGTGTCCAACTTATGACCTTTTTTAAATATTTTTGGGAAAAGTTATAACATGGTGTAAAAAATATTGGAATCGATTTAGTTACTGATACTGAACAAACTATCTTCAGGTTTTGCATATACTTAAAATAATGTTGTATATATAGATAAATGAATACGGTATCCATTTGAGATTGGGAAGTATTCAGCGTTGAATTGACTTATCCCTCCGTCCATAATGTATTCGGATTTCCTTTTTTTGTACGATAAGTCGATTGTTTAGGTACATTAGTGACACTATGCTTTTTATCATTTCTTTCTAAATGTAAAATGTGACAAGAATGCATTCATGTCACTTTTTTCCACTATGATAAATACTTTTTGTATTTGGACCAAAGCTGATTTTTATTTAATTTTTATTTTATACATGCTATTTGTATATATTTCAAATAATGTTTTCTGTCATATCGATCAATTGTTAAGATGTATTTGATCATAGCTCGATTTTACTTTATTTATATTTTGTTTTTTTTTTTATCATGTCACTTGTATGCAATTAACGTCCTCTGTCCTGTCGATTAATTTTTTAAGTCTTAGTCTTTAACCACGTGATTGAGCGTTGAAATGACGTCAGAAAAAAGGAATCGGAGGCGTGGCTTACTCGAGGCGTTCGATGCAAACGAAACGATTGTAACTTGGCTAGGGAGGCAGTTGTCTTCTTTTTTCCTGTCGTTAAACTCCAACTGAAATATTTTTTTCTAACCAGTCTTTGGCAACTTGTACAGCTAGCTCTGTTGGCCTCGTATAAATCCTGAAAAGAACAGGTGATTGTGCAAGACGAGCAGCGTAGCAGATGATGCAAGTCCTGTGTAGCGGTCGAATGGGTCGAAGTGATTGCATTTGGCCAGATTGATTTTGTAGCGGCTAACCTGGATCCGCAGTTGGTTAAGAAATTTCCAGATTGGCCACTGTGGTTCACGTCCAGAGGGGAGATGTTCTGACAGGGTTTATAACCTAGTAAACCTAGATAATTATGAGCTCATGGTATTTTAGACTTTTTATCATTAACAGAAACTTATCTTTTTCGTAGTTTCCCAAATAAGTAAGTTTAAAGTGGTCTCATTTACTTATAAAGGGTCCCGCGAAGGTATTCGAAGCATATTTTAGAGCACACAATTGTGTTCTAAAGTAAGCTTTGTATTTTTTTATTTATTTTATTATTTATGTACACACATATATACAGAAGAAGACAGGTATCTTAATATAAAAATTTGTACAAAGTACTGCTTATTTCAAAACGAAATTTCTTTCAGCTGACCTGCGAAAGGAGAGATTAGAAGAGATGAAGACTATAGTGTGTAAAAAAAAACAAAGAAGAGTTTGTGAAATCTTAATCAAATCAAAATAGCATTTATTCCAAATAAACCATTTACAGGCACTTTTGAAATGTCAAGAAGTCAGTTAGTCAGAAAAATAAAAATAAATGATGCTAATTGCACGGGTTCCTTCTATTTGGCAGAATCTTGATACTCCGATTTTTATTTGGCATAACTCACATGGCATAATCTTATTTAATCGAATATTTTTAAGGCATAAAAATTATTTAACATAAGTTTTGTTTGGCAGAATATTTACGTGTCCGAATTTACAATGGCATACTTTTATCTTGGCAGAATTTTGTTTCGCATAATTACCTTTGCCATAATTAATATTATGCATAATTTTGTTTAGCATAACATTTATTTAGAGATACGATTATTTGGTATGGGTGCATATTTGAACATCAAAAATTAAAATAGATGTATCTTCTTGTAAAAATTAGTGTTCAAAACATCAAAAACTTATAATATATGGAATAAAACTGATAATTTAAATAAAGTAAATTTATGCTGTCGAATGGTTAGATAACCTACGTGCAATGTATTTAAAATCGAATGGTCTGCAAAAGTGACATAGAATGTTCTAAATATAGCATGTATTGGTAGCATTTTCAATATTAAATTAAATTTGTGTCATAAAAAGTCAATACGTTGTGCTGCAAAATTTTGTGACAGAAACGAATCGCTGCGAAACCGACTTTACGCAGTCTTGTCTGCCCTACCCCTAGAGTGTAATTTAAACCCGCGTAGGCGCGGAGGAGTAGGGCGGCCCGCGAGCTGAGGAGCAGGTGGTTTGAAGGCCCGCCACCGCGGCTGAGGCTGGCCGGCAAAGCCGGCCAGCAAGCCGAAGCTGCGGTGGTGAGCGTTAAAACCATCTGTGACGATAAGCTCGCGTGGCGCCGCCCAAACCCCGCAGCGCCGGAGCCGTGACAGAAACAATGCTTGCTGCATGTTGCATGCCTGCTGCATGTTGCATGCCTGCTTGCATGCTGCATGCATGCTGCATGTTGCATGCCTGCTTGCATGCTACATGCATGCTGCATGCATGCTGCATGTTGCATGCCTGCTTGCATGTTGTATGCTACATGCATCCAAGCCAAGAAAAAAATCAGTTCTGCCTTTTAATGACAATCGATATAAAATGTATGCCAAAAGACGATTCTGACTGTGAATTTTCTGCGATATGATGGTTCTGCTTTTTAATTATTATGGATATAAACATTATGCCTAAAGATGATTCTGACTAACAAAATTATGAGTTTTGAATGTATGACAACTGAGTGTATGCGAAATGATTTTCTGCGAAATGAAGTTTATGCTATCCGTTGTTATGCAAAACAATATTATGACGTAAAAAGTTCTGCTATAAAAGGTAGACCCTAATTGCACATTCCAAAGCGTAGATCTCTATGGAGAAGAATGTGCAAGAAACTCCATGGACACTCTTTTCAATCATATTTTGTAGTTACAAATATCTCTGTTACATGTTTCTTGTCGCTATCATGTGAGAACAATGTAAATAAAAATAAAAACTAAATATAGATATTGAAAAAGCAACTGGCAGCTAAGAGATGACCAGCCTCAACTGACAGCGCCCGTTCACGGACATGACGCTAATATTAGCACCACTCAGCTCAACCATTTTGAAGGGAACCGAATGATCCAACACCCGCGCCACCATCAGTGAGACATTTGAGTGAGCATGACCAACTCTCAACTGCCATGCTCATTTATGTCAGATAAGTCCAGTAGCAACATAAAAACTATAAAAAGCTCCATGGTACTCACATTTACAAACTGTGGAAAAAATGCTTCTATACATATAATACAATACTTATATTTTACAATTTCAGGAAAAAAAAACATTAAAAAATAATTTACATACTAATTAATCAATTTGTACACCCCGGTTGTAGTGGAGCTGGACCAGCATTGAGCCAAGCATTTTTATCCTGAATATAATCCTCCAACTTATAATATGCTTGCCTGCATAGTGTGCGTTTAATACAAGATTTAAATTTCGTTTCATTGAGTTCTAATATTTGTGAAGGTATTTTATTATAACATTTCAAACAGTACCCCATAAAAGAAGAGGCCACTTTTGCTAGTCTGAAACTTGGTTGAACTAATTGGTCCCTATTTCTTGTAACATAATTATGTCTATCGCCTCTTTTGCTAAAAAGATTAAGATTTTTTCTAACATACATTATGTTTGCATAAATATATTGACAAGAAACCAAACTAATAAATACTTATACAACTATAAATACCTTATACTAAAAATAAATACGTAATACACATACGTATATATACATATATGATTATCACACAAGAGAGGAAAGATAGTGCTCGTTTACTTGAGTCTTAAAGAGTAAGATAGTTTTCAAATCACGAAAAATAATTTCGTATTTTTGGTGGAATAAAGCCATGTTTTGTAGTAGAAAATAGGAATAAATTGAGGAATAATATTAAATACTACATAACATTTTTTTCTATCTTAGCAACGGATATAGAAAATAGCACCAGTTATAATTACTTCTTTACCATTTCAAGCCACAAAATGAAATAAAAGTAAAAATATGAAATTAATTAATAATTAATTCACGGAACGACCGACTTATACAAACTCAATTAACTTAGTAAAGCCCCAAGAAAAATCTGCAGATGACAAGTTCAATTTGCAAGGTGGTGGTAATTAGTGACTTTCAGATTTTTAGTTCTAGCTTAAACTTTGAGAGTCAGAGTTTCATTAATTAAAAGTATTTTAATTGTTATTATGAGTATTATTTTGACGACTTTGTTTATTAATAAGGTAATATCCTTTGGTCAGTGACCTATACAGTTTAACGTTATAGCACGGCTGTTGCAGTGGTTGAGTGATTGACTATTTTGTGGCATGTCGCGGGTTCAATTCTGCACGAAACAAATATGTTTTGTAAGTCTTAAAAATACTAGTTCTATGTCTGCCCTGCGTTCAAAAGAGAGTAGAGTAGAGTAGGGTCATTACTCTAACCGTTCAAAAATGGTTCGAGTTGCAACCCAGGGTCGTTCTCTTATAACTCAAGTAGCTACCCTAGAGTTAACCCAACTAACTCTAACTCCGATCAGGCTAGGTTATTGTAAACGGCAGGAATAATAGTTGCTTGGCATTGACAGTCGAACCCCATAGAGTTTAATTGTTCGCGTTCAAAAATGCGAGGTTAAACAAACAAACAATAGAAATCTGCGCTCATCTCATAACCGCCTACTTCAATGTCCCACTCATCGTACTGATTTTCTTCACTCTTCTTTCTTTGTTCAAGCTATTTCTTTGTGGAATGCGCTCCCCTGCTCAGGATGGCATCAAATCGATTAACATTCAAAATCAAAGTTCGTGAGCTAATTCGTAAGAAGTTGGCAGTAGTGTCATCACAGCGTTAATGTTTTCAAATTGTCGATTTGAACCAATTGTTTGACTTTATTGGTGTAGATATATGTAGATAGTTTATTAATTTGTGTATGTATTGTATTATTGTATGATATTTATGGTTTATTAGTATATCTATTCTTGTACCTATTCGTCTTTTCTCTCTCTTTTATTGCACCTACCACTATTTATCTCTGCATCACCCTAAGGTTGACTGGTAGAAAATGCCTAAGGCATTAAGTCCGCCGCTGTACGTTTGTGCATAAAGTATTAAATAAATAAATAAAGTATCTACCCTGATGACTTCATTAGAGTTAACTCTAACCTCATTTTTGAACGCATGACAGGATGTCCTGTGTATATTTTGATGTAGTTCACTTATTTGTGAACGCTCCCACGGTATAGAAGTATTTCCTTGAAATGAGGCAACGTTTTTTAAAACAAAGAAGTTTTGTAGTTTTTGATCAAACACGACCGTTTTTTGCTAAGAGCTCGTTGCTAAAATAATAAAATTCATACTCGTTGATCTCTAGAGGTTAAGCAAAGCTTCCGAAGGTCGATTTTAAACCACCCCTACATCAAAGCGAACAAAACAAAATAAAAATTATTAAATTCGGTTGAGCCGTTTTTTAAGTTTTGGCGAGACTAACGATATTTGTGTATATTTTTAATGTTTGATGTATTTAAAGCCACCACATATTTATTGTAAAGAAACACATTGACCTTTTTCCAATACCCTTGTGAAGGTTCCCGAAAATCGAACAATGAACTGTTTTTCATTATTAGTGGTCGATTCAAGTTAGCTTTATGCCTTAGTTTCCGTTTATAAATAAACTAGTTTCTGCTAGCGGCTTCGCCCGCGTGAAAATTGATTTCTCTAAGCAAACTTTCAACCCCATTTTATCCCCTCTCTTAGTGCTCGCCTACGTCATAAAAAGAACCCTTGTGCAAAATTTCGCGCTCCTAGTCCTAATAGTTTCGGCTGTTCGTTGATATGTCAGTTAGTCAGTTTCTCCTTTTATTTATTTATTTAAACTTCATGTGCAGTTGCAACATAGGCGGACTTAATGCAACAAGGCATTCTCTACCAGTCAATCTTTGGGTTAAAAAAAGAAAACACTGTGGTAGGCTAGCATTATAAACAATTATCAGAAACTTCAAACAGAAAAAAAATATATAAAATAAGTTATTTCTAATAATAAAATATGCTAAAATTATAAACTAATAAATACTATGAAAAATATAAAATCATTAAGAGAACTTAATAATAATTATGACGAAGACCAAACTAAAGTTGAGATGACGATGAGGAGAAGGAGGAGGAGGATTTATATATATAGATTAAGAATGTCAATAAATTGAATATAGGAGAATCAACGACCGTTATTCCTACTTAAGCAGCTACCTTAGCAGAACAACCCAGAAACGCCCTAAGCCGAGGTCCGTACCCCACAGGGGTTGCCCTTAGCATGTAGTCGCTTAGTTTTAAGTTAGTGTAAGTAAGCCCTGGCTGGAGGCTTTGATTCTCTAATCGAGGCGTTGACCTGCGAAAGGCCACTCACAAAAAAAAAGAAGGACAACCCAGACGAACCCCTTTTTATTTTAAATTCTTCCAGTTCATCCAAAAGTTGTCTGGTAGATATCGCTATCAGCAATCAGACCGCCATTATACCCATGGGTTTTCTTTTAATTCTATTCTATTTTACACAAAATACACCTCTTAAACACAAGTCGTCAGAAACCCTCAAAGTTTTCCGAAGATTTGATTACGATTGATCATTCTGGTCTCGGTTATAAATCAAAACCCGCAATGGATTCAATAGCCATCAGTCTGAGACAGATGGCTTCATTTCACCAACCTTAATACACTCCATAAATCACCAATAGAACCTTATTATTAAGCTAGTAAGGTGCATTATTGAGGAAAAGGTTGCACTTGAAATGTCATTTTGTGGTCCGTATGATAGATTCGTTCCAAATGCCATCGATTTTGTCGATTTGGAAAATTTACTGTTATTGCTTGTAATTGCAGTTTTAGAAAACTTATGTATCTGTCATCCCGGGGCGTCGGGAATCGCAAAGCTAAAACTAGCCGGTAGAGTACCGGCAAATTTTAGTTAATGGCGGGCTTCCAGAGGTCACCAGCCATCGTTGGTACTTCAGACAATCAAAATTTGAATATTAGGCAACACAATGTTATTTTTCTTCATCATTGTCATTATCATTTCAGCCGAAACATGCTCCACTTTTGGACATAGGCCTCCTATCAGCCAAGTGTCGCCATAATGACCGGTCCTGTGCGTCTCGCATCCATCGGATTCCCGCGACCCTCACCAGGTTATGGGTCCACCTTGTGGAACCAAGGTTATAGACATAGACCGAAGAATCGCCAAACTTAAGTGGCAGTGGGCAGGGCACAACAGATGGACGCTCAATCACGTGGTCAGAACAAAGGAATAGGAGGCGTGGCCAACTCGAGGCGATCAACGAAAAGAGAACCGAAACGAAACGGTTGTAACTTGGCTAGGGGGGCTGGAGTGGCGACCACGTACCGAAAGACGCAGCGTTGGAAGGCCTCCCACAAGGTAATTTTTCTTATTATAAACTAAATCTCTTGTGTCTTTGTAAGATAGGAAACTGTTCAGGGGCATTACCATGATGTGATAAAATGTCAGTCGTGCGAGCGAGTAAGATGGATGGAGCTATACACCCTACATAGCTTTCGTCCCTTTAACAGTTCAGTTTAGGTCGTAAAACGGATCACACTAAGAGCTAGTGGTAGGGCCTCGGACAACCTGTGTACATAGAATTTCAAAATCATAATCTTTCCAGAGGTCCAGGAGAGAGGAGGGAGGAGGGGAGGTGAGGTTTTCAGAGGGCTCTTGGCAATTAAGCTATCAGTCGTCACGACTATCGGCACAATCACTAATTATTATTATTTTCCTCGATAGGTTCGCGCTTGACCGCTATATCACCTTATGGAAAGCGACGAAGCGGTCGACGATGGAGCATACTTACTTAGAAGTAACCTATTCACTCTTGACTTAAAGATTCCCGGGCTTTAGCCATCAGTAAACACGGATTCCGGCAAGGAATTCCACTCCTTAGCTGTACGCATAATGAATGTGTTCAAAAAACGTTTTGTGCGTATAGATGAGATGTCCACCATTTATTATTGTTATTATTATTTTTAGTTCTGCAATTTTTGCGTAAACTGCATATAATTTCACCAAATTACTGTTATACTGTTGTAAGAGCAGTGGTGGCCAAGTGGTAACGGCCCCGACTTACGAGTTGTAGGTCGCGGGTTCAAACCCAGTCAGGCGCATTACTTTGTGTAATTTATTTCATCACCACTGCTCTCAAAACGGTGAAGGAAAACATCGTGAGGAAACCGGCATGTCCTAGAACTAAAAATTCGAAGACATGTGACATCCACCAACCCGCACTGGGCCCGCGTGGTGGATTACGGCCCGTTCCCTCTCCTAGAGAGGAGGCCTGAGTCCCAACGGTGGGAACATTATAAGGCCGACTATGCTATGCTACTGTTATACAACAACAAACCTTCCCCACAATGTATTTATGAAAATGTAACTCCTCTACACAAGACAACCGTACTCGATCATCGTGTTTTCAAGAAGCATTTACATCCTGCTCTGCCTGGAGGTCAAAGAGACAAATAGAGGTGTGCCACGTCTTATTTCCCAGGGGTGCACCGCTCATAAGTTCCCGGCTTACGGGTCTGTTTACAGTAAAGGTGTCTCTTTCTTATGGAGCTACGCGTCTTAGATAGAAAATAAATCAATGGTGGTTTCACAAGTTAGTGTGAAATATATATTTTTTATAATTTGATAGGCTGCATTTGATCGCTATTTCACCAAGTAAGTGTAAGGCACGATTTTTTTAGTTGGTAAATCATATAGTGACTTCTCTCGCTCTTAGGTGGAGTGAGAGGGCGTGTCATACTTTTACTGATTAGAACCCATACCTGTTCTTTATTTTCTTTCCAGGGTCTTGGGGTACAGTAGCCTTTGACTCTGCTGGGCCCCTACGGTTTGCTGACATCTCTTTGAGATGCACGTGGAATACTACGCGCCGTCGACGACTCGAGCTCGGATCGGATGGTTACCGGACGGCCAGCTAACCATTGCTCGCCGTCCGCAAGCCTACACCTATGCGTAGTCAACGATGGAACTCACTTACGTAGAAGTAACCTATTCACTCTTTTTTCGACTAACATTGTTAATGTTTTTGGCTTTGATACTAAGTCTTTTAAGCAATGTCCTCGTAATGTTCATTTGTTTACCATTAGAATAAGGATGTTCTAACGTTTTTTTTTTTTTTAGTATTTAAAGGTAGTCAACACTACAATAAAATTCTCAGCTCCATTTTACTGAGATCGCGCATGTTGCAATGATACCATATATTTTTCAGTTGCGCAAACACTTGAGATACAAAACCACACCAATTTCACTTCACAATATCTACTAAGAATCAATTTGCGTATAATTAAAACAGACACTGAACTTCACTCCAAGGAAACCCTAACTAATTCTAAAAACTTCCTATTCACTCTTGACCATGGATCTTGTATACCTTACGGACTAACTGGATTGATTACGAAGCAATATTACAAACTCTAAAGTGTACTTTATTTTCATCTACATTAAGTTCATATTTTTATTGACCAGCAAAAGGGGAAAAATTTACCGAGCAAGACAACGAGAAAGAGATACTGTGTCCCTTTCTTACCTCTTCTTTAACTAGGGTAACCATAAATTTACTATTAAAGCAAATTATTTTTTTTTATTTTTTTCACTGCAGCAGCTTAATATTAATTTTTACTGCAGATTTCTATATATCGACGGCGAAGTACCAGTAACTTTTAAGTGTCTGTTTTTTAATTTATTGAGAAGTCAAAAATTTGTTATTAATTATTTTATTATACCTACTGCTTTAATATATTTTATAATAGAGTTTGAGTAACCATGAAATGTGAGTCGCGGAAATCTAATGGATGCGAGACACACAGGACCGGTCGTTGTGGCAACGCTTGGGGAAGGCCTATGTCCATCAGAGGATGTCTTTTGGCTGAAATGATGATGTGATGGTGAACCGTGAAATAGATAGAATTTTTAATTTAATGCAGTTGTAACAAAAAAAAAACACTTCAGAGATTTTGCTATAACATGCAGAAAAACGCTTTTTAATTCCCAGCAATAATTATGATTTTTTCAAAAATTATATTTAGGTTATTGGTACTCCACCGTCGATATGTACAGTCAGAGCTCAAAAGTGCTGTTGCACTCTACCAATGCAAAAATTTCAAAAATTTCTTTGTAGAAGAGGATCAATGTTTCATGACTGATTTAATTCGTAGAATAAATACAAAGTATTGAATATACTAATTCTGAACCGTTCAACTTCTACTACAAAGAAATTTCAGACAGTTTAGCATTAGTAAAGTGCCTCTGCACTTTTGACCCCTGACTGTACCTATCAATATTGAAATCTTCTATTTTCTAACCATCATTAAAAAACTCCCATTGTTCTTTTTATTTATTGTATCTATCCTTTATTGTACACCAAATACAAAAATAAAAGGAAACTAAAAACTAAAACACATACGTACATACAATGGGCGACCTTATCGCATTCCGCGATCTCTTCCAGGCAACCTGGAATGGACAGTAATAACCTGGACAAGAAACGGGTCTGTCATTGGTGTAACAAAACCAGCATTAAATAAATTATATTATAATAGATACACAGATATATACAGATATATATATATGTTTTTAGTCGATACTTATTAATCAAAAGTTTATGCACGTACAAGTCTCTATAATGTATAAATAACATCTTGAATTTCTTTAGAACAGAATTGTGTCGTAGTACGAACTAGTCTATGGACACACTAGTAGAAAGGGATAACATACCCTTTCGTATCGTACTCTTCGGTACGTTTTTAATGTTGACGTGATCAATCCAGTTAGAATAAAAAATTCTTGCTCTTGACTTTAGGAACCACAGGTTATACAAATAAGGGCTTCAGAAAATAAAGACTCAATACAAAAAAAGAGACAGTGGTGGCCGAGTGGTAACGCTCCCGACTTACGAATTGTAGGTCGCGGGTTCAAACCCAGCCAGGTGCATTACTTTGTGTAATTTATTTCATCACCACTGCTCTCAAAACGGTGAAGGAAAACATCGTGAGGAAACCGGCATGTCCTAGAACCAAAAATTCGAAGACATGTGACGTCCACCAACCCGCACTGGGCCCGCGTGGTGGATTACGGCCCATTCCCTCTCCTAGAGAGGAGGCCTGAGTCCCAGCAGTGGGAACATTATAAGGCCGACTATGCTATGCTATACAAAAAAAAGTATACCATCTGTAACAAACGGTAACTCGATCTGTATTAGTTCGTAACACAATTAGACTGGCTGTTGGTATAGTGGTTAGTGGCCCTGACTGCTATGCCGGAGGTCGTGGGTTCGATTCCCACCCAGGACAAATATTTGTGTAATGAGCATGATCATTTGTTCTGTGTTTGGGTGTAATTTATCTATATTATGAATTTAGAAATAAATAAGTATATTTATCAGTTGTCCTCATAACACAAGCTCTGCTTAGCTTGGGGCTAGACGACGCCGTATATTTGTGGAATATTATATTATTATTTATTATATTAAGCGTAGCCCGAGGCCCACGGGAATGGGTTTTTAGTCAGTAAAAGTCTGACACTATCTCTCGCTCTGCCTAAGAGCGGAATTTGTCATTAGATGACTTTTCCACCTAAAAAAAAACCCAGGACAAATGTTTGTGTGATGAGCGCGCTCATTTGTTCTGTGTCTGGGTGTAATTTATCTGTTATATGTATGTATTTAGAAATATATAAGTATGTTTATCAGTTGTCTAGTACTCACAACAAGCTCTGCTTAGCTTGAGACTAGACAGCGTTGTGTTAAACAAAAAAGTAAGTGATTTTCGCCAACGCCACTGCCGTCAGAAATTTGCATGTTAATATGAGCATCGAGTAACGGGCATTATGCAAGCAAAATTCAATTATATTCGTGCATTTTAATGTTGCACCACTATTTCCGATCAGTGTGAAATATTGTGTTTTTGTGACGTTTTATTACAAAGGGGTGTATAGAAAAAAAATGCACTAATCACACTAACATGTAATTTACATCCTTAAAAATAATAACTAGCTTTTGCCAGTGGCTTCGACAGCGTTCATAAAATACCTACCTATAGCCATGTCACTTAGGAATAAAGCAGCTTCCTATCGGTGACAAAACATTTCGCAATTGGACCAGTGCTTTCGGAGATTACCTCGTATAAACAGAAAAAACAAACTTTACCTCTTTGTAATAGGTATTAGTTTCCTTATAGTTTGCATATAAGTATAGATTATACTATACTTACATACAAAATATAAAGAAAAACATGTACTCGTACAAACATGTATAAAAGAATTCAATGGGCATAAAAAAATTCAGCCATGTCAATATATCAACGGGAACAGTGCCCAGAACGCATTCGTAGACCAAAAAAAGCCCAGCCCCTATGGTTACGTTAAGAATCGACTAGCTATTTGTGATCATTATACTAATCTTCTAAATATATACTAGCTTCTGCCAGCGGCTACGACCGCGTGAAAGATTTCTCCATACAAAATTTTCAACCCCTGTGTCATCCCATTAGGGGGTGAATTTCGGAAAATCCTCTCTTAGTGCTTGCCTACATCATAAAAGGAAACCTTGTGCAAAATTTCACGCTCCTAGTCCCAGTAATTTCGGCTGTGCGTTGCTTTGATATGTCAGTCAATCAGTTTCTCCTTTTACGAGTATATAATATAGAAAAGCGAAATACCACTCACTGATTAATCACGAAATCTCAGAAACTATAACACCTAGAAACTTAAAATTTGGCAGCAGTGTAGACATCCACTAAAAACGGATTTTACTAAACTCTACCCCTAAGGGGGTAAAACGGGGTTTGGAAGTTTGTATGGAGAAATCGACTTTTACGCGGGCGAAGCTGTTAGCAGAAACTAGTAATATTTTATAGGTTAAAGTTCGTGAGTGTGTGTATGTCTATGAGTATGTGTGTTACTTCTTCATGCTTGAACAGCTGAACGGATTTCGAAGATACTTAGTATATGGATAAACGATAGTATGGAATATAGGGTATATAAAATAGGTTCTCTTTGGATAATATTCTACTATCACGCAGACGAGGCTACTGGCAGAGAGTAACCAGAGAAAATAAATGGAACAACTACTTCATAGAATGCGATTTTGAATAAATATTTTAACTAGCTTCCGCTAGTGGCTTCGTCCACGTGAATATAGCCTATGTCAATCCTTGGAATTCAAGCTTCATTCGTACCAAATTTCATCAAAATCGGTTCAATAGTTTTACCGTGAAAGCGTAACAGGCCGACAGAAAGAGTTACTTTCACATCTATATACATATAATAAAACAGTAAAATTCTTTTGTGATGGTATTAATTGGCGCAAAAACTACTGAACCGATCCTGTTCAAATTTTTGATACATAATCCTTATAGGTCAGGGCAACTGATAGGCTAGAAACTATCACGCTATTTGCTATGGGGGGTGAGCAATAATCCAAAATGTAGGTATTGAGCGACATTTGCCGCGAGTTCAATTCCCAGCTACAGTTAAAAATTTTGTCATTATTTTGTCTTATTTTTTTGTATTAAAATAACTTTTACCATTTTTTCAAAATAAAATTGACATTTCTATTCGATATCTTCTAAATATTTTGTAAAAACTAATCAAAACCCATAATAAAATCAAAGCGACGAGTAAAATCACGTACTATAATGTTACATTATTCCATTTAGCTGCAAATTTAACTTCTAAAACGAAAATCATCACGCTATCATCGTTAGGGAGCCAACCAGTCAATTATGACGTTTATATAAGAACGTCTATTTTATAGCATATTCATCGAAGACCGCAGCACAGTGGTTTCGTAACTAGACTTTCATGTAATGTGAAGGTGGTTCAAATCCCATACGGCTCTCTTAGGAGAAATTTTTGTTCTATTTTGTCATTGTGAATAAGATTTTTTTATATATTTTTGCATGCTTACAATTTTTTTTTTTATAAATCTACGTATATACGAGTAATATATCTGTAGAAATTTTTAGTGGAGTGCGTATTATTAATTTTAGAAATCGATGTTGATAACTTTTATACATTTAAATTGTGTGGAACTTGATAATTATCTTACTTAGGCTTTGTTTCATCGCAATGAAACAAAGCATATGAAAGACAAACGGTATGAAATCAAAGTTTTCGAGAAGTAAAATATGACACCATAAGCAATTCAGATACTCGCAACGCCATCTAAAGACTCAAAGTAGAAATAATGATGACAATGACGGTTGAACTTCATATTAAATTTGATAGATGGCATTGCGTATTTTACGTAATTTTCTGAGTGGCAGAAGAATGGCCATCGCCCACGTTTACAGTTATGGTTAAACTGGTGTAAGACGGAGGCATTTTTAACAATCCTACTGTTTATTTTTTTTTCCATTATTGTAGCAAGCTAATTGACCGTGATTATTCAAGGGATACCATCCAAAGACGATAAAAGTAAATACCTATATGTATTTAATTATTCACTTTAAAATAACACGGCCACATTTTCGGAAAGGGTTACAGAGTACCTTGCGTTGGATGGTCCCCAGGTGGACCGATGACCTGGTCGCGGGAATCCGATGGATGAGAGACTCACAGGACCGGTCATTATAGCGACACTTGGGGAGGTTTATGTCCAGCAGTGGACGTCTTTCGGCTGAAATAATAATGATGATGATGGCACCTTTTTTCTTTTTTTAAGAGTGGTAATCATCCAATGACTTCTCCCGCTCTGGTTGGAGCGGGAGGACGTGTCAATCTTTTACTGACTAAAACTACACCTGTGTCTATCACTACGCGCTGTTGAGGATTGGGCTCGATCCGGTCAACTACAGGACGGCTAGCTACCCATTGCTCGACGTCCGGAAGCCCGCGTCTACCGTGATTGGTAGTCGGGGTCGGAATCTCGGTTCGGCGTGAGCCCGTTCGTTCCCTAACGCGTGCGGCCTCCGCCTTCGCTAGCATTAAGACTTTGCAGAAGGAGGCGACCGCCTGCCATTACTCCTCGCTCTGGATCAGAGCCCGGCGCGAGAGGTCACTGACGCCGATTACCTCCACGAGGACACGGTGGTGCTCCGCCCTTGCAGGGCACATCTCCAGTGTGTCCTTCGGCATGATGGCACCTTGCGGATTAATAATGGTTTTTTTTTTTTTTAGGTGGGAAAATCATCTAATGACAAATCCCGCCCTTGGGCGAAGCGGGAGATAGTGTCAGACTTTTACTGACTAAAAACCCACTCCTGTTCCTTCTTTGCCTTCATCCCGGGGCCCCGGGCTTCGCTTTCACACTACCCGTGGCAAGGATTAATAATGGTGTGTTTTATTATTTACAGTCACTGCTTCATATAAAACGGGATCGAATGTGTTTTTCTGATCACAGTTCGACAACGTATAATGTATCTCAGATTCCTTGC
Organism: Mythimna vitellina; assembly: GCA_949316375.1. Taxonomy (NCBI): domain Eukaryota; kingdom Metazoa; phylum Arthropoda; class Insecta; order Lepidoptera; family Noctuidae; genus Mythimna; species Mythimna vitellina. Next base: position 3,784,214 of record OX438703.1, on the reverse strand, counting down.
AGCCTTACGTCGATATCTGGACGTTACTTCTTTGCAATGAGTGGTGACCAACACTGGAACAACCCTCTAACGGAGGCCAGTCTCAGGGATAACACTTATCGGCTGCTACATTTGTTAACCGTAATTTCATTGTTTTATGGATAAGCTCAGGACTGTTGTGGGTGTTTCGAACGGTTTCTGTTCTGGATTCGGTTGAAAGTACCCTGATATTACCATTTTGTGAATCGCCTGGAGGACTCGGTGTAGCATGCGGTGGAGGTCTATCCATCTTGAGTGAACTGCCGTGTCCTCATAGAGGCAATCGGTGTCAGTAATTTCTCGGTTTGGCCATCTATATGCGAGTTCGATTGAACGGGGATACACGCGCACAAGGTTTCGCCGTAGTTCATTCATAAGTTGGAGACTCTTCATAAGGTAGTTCCCACTACGGAAAAAACATTTGTTTTATATACGGGGATATCAATTAAATACACACCAAAATATCCTAGGTAAATGAACAAGTAATTCTAACGCTTAAAATGATCAAACTGCAATAATCAATGCAAGCATGCTCTCGCAAATTCTTCATAAGTACTGTTGTGGAAGAAGATAGTTGATGATTTATTTATTTAATCCTTTATGCACAAATGTACAGCGGCGGACTTAATGCCTGCCGGATGATGATGGTAGTTTTTGGATTCACTTAAGGCTTTTCACTATCAGTGCACGTTATCCAGCTGAAGGTCGGTGTCCCGATTATGCTCCTTCGTTTACCTCTATCAAAGCTGTCTAACTGCTTAAACTCTTCAGTGAAAAGTTATTGAGGCGAAAATTGTTATGGGAGATAACTCTTTCGATCAATCTTGCAGCCCTAGCAGACATCGGCCCTAGAGGGCCCTATCCATTTGATGAAATCTCTTTGAGTCGCGCGTAGAATACTACGCGCCGTCGATTCAGGACTGCTTTGACCAGACGGCCGGACAGCACCACCGCAATCCCGTGTTTGCAATGGCTGGGAATTGCCTTGCGGCTTTCAACACCCGGAGCGTCCCTTGCAGCGACCGCTGAGGAGTCAGGATGTCCTATCCCTCATAGTTTCAGCCACCTTCTTTGATCGTAGTGCTACACTGAAGGAGGCTACTGGTTGTCATTTTCTCCACCAATCGCCCCCATAAGGACAAGGCGGCGCCGGCGCTCCGACCAAGCGGGACTGACTTCCACCGTATGCTCCATCGTATTCTCCGGGCGATTCGCACAATGGTGAGACCCGAGTGTTTCTTCCCGCTGAATTCGACACAGATACCTTCCGAAACACCCACAACCGGTGAGTCCTGCACAAAAAGAGGATGCCGTGACGCCTCTGTAGACACTTCTCAAAGACAGGCATTACCGCTGCGATTTGATTGTGGCGTGCTCACTGTAGTGAGGGGTTAAAATCATACAATGTTGTTTTACCAGAACATAAACCAGAAACATACATATGCCCATGCACACATATGCCTTTTCCCTTGGGGTAGGCAGAAATGACAACTGCTACGACCTATACATGCTCTTTCTATTCAGTGACGGTCATACATCTGGATCTGGACGAGTACATAACATGTTTCCTGAAGGTAATTTACGTTTTTAACCGACTTCTAAAAAAGGAGGAGGTTCTCAATTCGGATATTTTTACCTTTAACCGTTTTATGTTAAAGTACAATAAATTATTGCGATGCTTTCGGAATGAATTGCAAGCACAGAGTGAATGTACAGTTTTACGAACTTATCGCGGACGAAGTCGCGGGCAACAGCTAGTTTATAATATTAATATGGATTATTGCAACGCCAGGGCGAAACTCCGCTGCCGCGCCAAGTCACCGCATGGCGAACAGAGTTTCGGCGGGATCTCATGGTGGAATGCCGACGGCTACTGTATCAACCCAGTGCTGAGCACGCCACAATTATGGCGGTAAGATCCCTCTTTAAGGAGGGGCTAGAGCGGCTACTCGGCGTCCTCACCTTCCGCATGACGCAGGTCCTCACCGGACATGACAAGTTCGGGAGGTTCCTGCATCAGATTCAGGCGGAAGAAACGCCCGGGCGTCATCATTGTGTGGACCGCCAGGAGGACACGGTGGAGCTTACGGTCGAGGTGTGTCCCGCTTGCGCGAAGCACCGTCGTGTCCTCGTGGAGGCAATCGGTGGCAGCGACCTCTCGCGTCGGGCCCTGGTTCGGGCTATGGTCCAAAGCGAGGAGGAGTGGCAAGCTGTGGCCTTCTTTTGCGAAGCAGTAATGCTAGCGAAGGAGGAGGCCGCACGCGTAAGGAAACGAATGTTCTCACGCCCCAGCTGCCAAGATTCTGACCCCAACTACCAGCCACGGTAGACGCAGGCTTGCAGACGTCGAGCAATGCCTAGCTTGCCGTCCAACTTTCCGGTAATTGACCGGACCAAGCCCAGTCATCAACAGCGCGTAGTAATCCACGCGCTCTCACGAAATGTTAGCAAACCATAGGGGCCCAACAGGGCCGATGCCTGCTAGCTAGGACCGCGGGAAATTTCTGAAAAGGAAACCCGTAATCCTAGAACACAAAGGGTAACTGAAGGACACAGGTATGGTTTTAGTCAGTAAAAGTCTGACCCAACCCCGCCCAGAGCGGGAGAAGTCATTAGATGATATTCACACTTACTAAACAAATGGTTTATTGTTGAGGCTTCAGTATTACAAAATAAAAGAACAGAAATAAATTTAATTAGCCATGTAGGTACTTCTTGATCAATAGTATAATCGAAACAAGCAATCACCAAAACCAAAACGCTAGGTTATATTTGATTAAAATCCACCATCTTGAAATTCACCTACTCGTGTCAGTGGGCTTTTCATTTTTAGAACACCGATTATTTTGACGTCACGAACGCTTGGGGATCCATTCGTAAATGTTTAATGCAATTTTTAAGAGGTCCTCGAGTTCCGTACGAAGTATTCTGCCATTGTTCAAACATTTTATAGGCGCCATTTGCTTTCTGAATATTTGAATAGCTTAAGAATTCCAGGTTGTACTGTTTGATGTTGTAAGTGTCTGCAGTGTCGTAAAGTTTCAACTGTGTGTATGTGTGTGAGTGTAAGGACGATAATATTTCATGTGATTGTAATGGACTGTGTTTAGTTTTGAGTAAAAGCTTGCCTTAAATAAGGCAGATACGTTTTCATCACCAGCTAATTTGTTAAATAGTTATCACATTAATTTAATATTACAAATTTGAAATATTGTATGCACGTTTGCTACTCTTTCACGTTAAAACGGCTGAACGGATTTGGATAAAATTTAAAAAAATAAAAAACACACTCATAGACTACGACTTGGAATAGCTCATATTGTACTTTTGTCCCAAAAAGGACCCTATTCCTTGAGATAATTTTCTACACAAGCAAAATTACTGACAGAAGCTATAAATTCTATATTTCTATGAATAAAACATAAAAGATGGAGATAAAACAAACACTTCATTTTTATCAACGGAACCACAGAAGACACTTAATTCGATTCCTGTCTTGAATAACGAAACGCACAGACAAAATGACGCGGCGTTTTAAATAAATAAAATTTCAATGGGCAACGGAATTTGAGCCGCCATGATTGATGACGTATTTACAGGCCCTCTGATTGGCTGATTTGATTTTCGGAAAGACGTTCCATTCCCGAATTCAACATTGGCATGACGAACATTTTGATTCGTGAATTGAGAGCTCATTAAGATTTTTGTAAAGAAAATATGTGAAAAGAATTTCGTTCTTTGAATTTGTGTTTTGTGAGCTAAATTGAATGAATGGTGGGATATTACATTATTTATTACTGTTGTAATGTAGAAAAGAAATATTACTACTTTGGTCTTTTAATTGCCAGTATATTCAGGTTATTTTTCAGCCTGTCTAAAACTGTAAATGTCTTACAGTATATATATAGTAGTATAATATTATTATTCGAATTAACGTTCTAAGTTTAGCCAGATTTAACTAGGGACGGAGAATAGTAGAAAATTTGAAGGGTCATTTAGTCCTAAGGGCGAACAGTTGCGCCTCTATGGTGTCCCTAAGCTACCAAACTAGACACCAAAATCGGTACACTACACTGAGACAGTATCAAAATGGACATTAAGTGCACGCGTCCGACCTGGTCGCGCCGCCAAATTAATTGCGCAACCACATAGACACTAGGTGAGTAACTCTCTATAGAGCTGTATACATTTTGTTGTTAGCGGCGACTAGTCGTGCCGCCATGGTGTCCCGGTGAAATATAGCCCTTAGAGTGGGACAGTAGAGAGTTAATCACCTGGTGTCTGTTTGGTTGCGCAACCAATTTTGCGGCGCGACCAACTCGGACGCATGCACGTAAGGTCCATTTTATACAGTCTTAGTGTGGTGTCGCGACTCTGGTGTCTGTATGGTGTCTAGTTTTGTAGCTTACGGACACCATGGCAGCGGAACTGGTCACGGCAACATGGTGTCCCGGTGAAATCTACCCCTAAAACTCGATTTCTAGCATAAATAAAAAACCAATGCACACAACTATCCTACTTTCCTAAGTCATCATTCCCCTAGCCTTTTTCCAACTAACTTGGGGTCGGCTTCCAGTCTACCCGAATGCGGCCGAATACCCGCGTTTTACTTGGAGTGACTGCCTATCAGACCTCCATAACCCATTTGCTGGACAAGATACTCCTTGGATAGACTGATGGTCAGACTTTGCAGCGTTTGACTACTTGGAACGACTGTCAAAGATCTATGAATGACAACCGGGACCAACCGCTTTACATTGTTTCCGAGGCACGAAGTGTCAGTAATGTTTTTTTTTAATAATATGAACTAGTAGTGCTTAACTGCGATTCCACCTCATAGAAACAGTGACGCAATCGTTGATTGTGAAGCGTACTAGTTTATTAATAGCCTATCCACTCAGTATCAGTAATGTCCTAGATAAACCCACTTTCCTAAGTAAAACAAAAAATATATTCTTTTGTAGGATTTGAAGGAAAATTTACGACTTTCTGTCTAAAAGATTCGTATGTTAAAGCGTGGTAGGATCCGGAGCAAAACCGTCGGCACTCAGCGTTCATTTTGTGAAAATAAACAAACATAATATTGAACGGAGTAATCTACAAACGATCGTGAATCCACCACTGGGTGGAAACAATGTATTGAGTGAGTGGCTTTAAAACAAGAGGGTGAGTCAACGTTTAAAAAAAGATGAATACTTACCTCTACAACTGTCCGGACGTTTCACCTCGTCGTTTATACCACGTACATCGAAGGACTGGAACAATGTGCCTGCTGCGGTCTTCCCGTCCGATTTCTATTTTTTGGTGTCTTCAAGGCTAGAGTAAATAAGTTCTTAATAAACTAGTGCACCTCAAGATCAATGGTGGGATCGCAGTAGTTTATATCAATTAAAAAAGAACTATTAAACTGCGTTTTATATCAAACACAAATACTTTGTACGATACCTAATAATTTTGGTACGAATTTTTTTCTTCTGGCTTCGTACGTCAATCTTCGATGTTACACATTTTAATGTTTGAGCTGTATTTTTCAGCAAATGTATCTAGTCAGCTTTCTCGGTGAGCAACGCACGAGAGGGAACGGACATTATCACGGCCCAGCCATCGCAAACTCGATCCCGACTACCAGCACCGGTAGGAGCGGGGTTGTGGACGACGAGCAATGGGTAGCTTGCCGTCCGGCCGCCTGGTAATCGTCCGGACCGAGCTCAAGTCACGTGCTCATTTAAGAGATATCAGCAAACCGGAGCGGCCCAGTAAGACCGATGTCTGCTTAGAACGCGAGGATTTTCTGAAAAGGAAACCCGAGGTCCTAGAACGCAAAGGGCAACTGAAGGACACAGGTATGGTTTTAGTCGGTAGAATTCTGACATCTCGGCATCGAAGATGCCATTGGATGATTTCCCACCTTAAAAAAAATCCTGCTTAATATCTAGTAACTTTTTTTCAATAATTATTATCTTTAGGGTTACGGTATGACGCAACGTTCGTTTTATTTCGGAAACCCGAACACCACCAAAGTATTTATGTACTATGCCCATTTAACTGTTTATGATGTATCGAACGTATATACTCACAGAATCTCTACAGATGTTGCGGTTATGGATACGGACTTTTCAAGATTTAGTGCAAATGGTCGGATGCCATAAGTTAAATGAACCGTTTTATTTATGAGTCCATTTAAAGTACCCTATTACTGGTACTTTGAAAAGACTCTGGTGGCGAAATCTGTAAATAATTTTGAAGGGTAAAAGGAGTAAAATAAAGAAAATTTATGAATCTCCTTGAGGCGCGCGTGGAACACTACGCGCCGTCGACGACTTGGGCTCGGTCCGGACGGTCACCGGACGATCGGACGGCGAGCTACCCATTGTTCGCCGTCCGCAAGCCCGCGCCTACGGTGGCCGAAAACCAAGATCGGTATCCCGGCGACGGTAGGGGCATGAGGACCTTAGCCTCACGCGATCGGCCGCCTTCTTTGCTAGCATTACTACTTACTCCTCCTCGCTCCAGACCATGGTCTGTACCAAGGCCCGGTGCGAGAGATCGCTGCCGCCGATCGCCCCCACGAGGAAACGGCGGTGCTCTGTCTAGGCGGGGCACACCTCTACCGTATGCTTCACCGCGTCCAATATAATTGAATGATGTTTAAACATTATCAATAACAGTTCAGCTTAGGTTTTCAAATGGCTCGCGTTAAGAGCTCGTGGTAGGGACTCTTTCCCGCTCCACTCAGAGAGGGGAAAGTTAAGTGATCATTTCCCTCTCAAAACAAAACCACTCTCCCGCTTCTCTCATAGCCTCAATTCGGAGAGGAAGTTCACTTTGAATCGAGTTAAGTGAGCACCATGCGTTAAGAGCATTACACTTTTTGTTGCGCCCACAGACGCTGTCAAATTGGGCGTGAACTGCGTGAGGGAAGGGACATAGAATAAAAACGGCTGTAGATGTGACAATATTTCAGGCTTTATAACTTTTTCCGCCCTGATTTCGGCACATGTTTACTAATACTACAAATATTATAAACACGAAAGTTGGATGTGTGAATATATGGATGTGTGGATATATGAATGTGTGGATATATGAATGTGTGGATTTGTGGATGTATGGATGTTTGTTACTCTTTCACGCTAAAACTGTCGAATGGATTTCGATAAAACTTGATAAACGGGAAGACCATGTCCTAGAATAGCATATAGGATAATTTATCTCGGGAAAATATTCCCTTGGGATAATTTTTCACTGTCACGCGGGTAAAACCGCTAGCAGCAGCCATTTTGTATTAATTTAAATTGTATTATATTGATTAATTTCTTGTTTTTGTATTATAATTGAATTTAATGTTTTTCATTCATTGTGCGTACGGCTAAGGAGTGGAATTCCCTGCCGGAATCTGTGTTTCGTGATGGCTACAACCCGGCAATCTTTAAGTCAAGAGTGAATAGGTTACTTCTAGGTAAGCGCGCTCCATCGTCTACTGCATCGTCGCTTTCCATCAGGTGAGATAGCGGTCAACCGCGAACCTATCTGGGAATAGCTACACCTTGTGAGACAAGGTGGACCGACGACCTGGTGACAGTCACGGGAGTGCGGTGTAACTTGGCTAGAGGGGCTGGTGTAGGAATAAATCTGAAAACAAATAAATTTGTTGTTACATACGTCACAATAAAAAAAAAATTGAAATTCAGAATTCGAGACTCCTTTAGGGAATTGTAGTTTGTGCGGAACACTCAGTGCGCGAGTCCGACTTGCACTTTCCCAGTTCCAGTGCCGTATGTTTCCAGTGTTCCAGAGCGGTGGGATCTCTAACGAACAACCCTTCAGACTATATTCCTAGAACTGCGGACTTAAATAAAATGCCATGTCTGTCTACATAATCTCATATCTACTAAAGTGGAAAATAATGAAAAAGATTCAGTATAAATAAGTTTGCAACCTTTATAGCTTCGAAACGTTCCGCAAGAGCCATTACTTTGTATCTTTAGATGTCGTAAGGATTTGAAATGTTTTGAATTATATGTGCTCGTTTGAAAGTCAATTTCTTTGATAAAAATACAAGGAATTCGCTGAGTAATGGCACGAGTATGATGCTTCGTAATGGTGGCACTGCTTGTTTCAAAAGAAATAAAGAAAAAGGAAATAAGCAAAAAGTAAAATACTTAGATATGATTGTAAATAGGCTGTTTTTTTATTGCAGCAGCAGAGTTTAGCTCCGGCTGGCATCTCCAAGCATATATCGTGCCTACGTGCAAGGACTGTTTCTTGGAGAACCCACGGCGTCAGGCCGGCAAAGAGGATTTCCGCTTTGCGAGAGCTCGTGCGATATCTCCGCACCATCCGGATTGCCAAGATCATCTAGGACGCGTTTATTTTGGTTCCGGTCGCTTCCGCAGCGATAGTGTCCACACCAGCGCTCAGTAAAGGACCATGGACCGAAAGATCCCTACGTAGAGCCTCTGGCAGGAGATGTCTTGGTCTCCTTGGTTGGCCCAAAGGAGTAGCTACTCAAAGGAGCAGCGAAGGAGAGGAGGAGGAGGAGCAATTTTTACTCAAAGGAGTAGCTTGAGGGCAGGCCCGGCTCAATGGTAAGTGACGATGTGGTCGACATTAGAACACGCTTGCCAGGAAGTAAACTATACACCAAGAGTGTATCGAATTTAAGCACATCGATATAAATATATCTGAAAAATATTTAAATATTATAAATGTATCGAATTTAAGCAAATATATTATAAATATTAATATTATAAATAATAATATTATAAATATTAATTATAAATATTATTAAGCAAATATATTATAAATGTATCGAATTTAAGCACATCGATATAAATATATCGATGTGCTCAAATTCGAATAAAAAAAAATTAAATAATGGTGTATTATTTTATAGACAATATTTTTTTGAAGTGGGAAATCATCATATGACTTCTCCCACTTTAGGATGGGGCGAGAGGGTGTACCAGATCTTTATTAAAACCTACCTGTGTCTTTCAGTTGCCCTTTTGCCACGATAACTCTTTCAAAATTTTCCGCGGGCCATTTTATAGTATATGCATAGCATAGCAAAACATAGCATTAGCAGCCTGCCAATGTTCCCAATGCTGGGACTCAGGCCTCCTCTCTAGTAGAAGGAATGCGCCGTGATCCACCACGCGGGCCTAGTGCGGGTTGGTGAATGTCACATGTCTTCAAATTTTTGGTTCTAGGACATGCCGGTTTCCTCACGATATTTTCCTTCACCTTTTTGAAAGCAATGGTGATAAAATAAATTACACAAAGTAATGCTTACTCGTAAGTCGAGGCCATTACCACTCGGCCACCACTGCTCCATAGTATATGATTTTAATTTTATCCTCATTTTCTTACAGTACCTCAAATTCAATAGCAAATGAAAAACATTCACCTTTCCAACTGTTCACTTGTACTCTTGAGATATTTACGAGAACAAGCGTTGCTTAATTAAATTCTACAACAATTTGCTTCAGAAATGCTATTAACTTTTATTTGTGTCTTAGTACAGTTTGTAATTCTACCTATAAGTAGATATTATTAGAGCTTTTATTAAAATATAAGGTGTTAAAAAATTAACTTTAAGAATTTCGAGGGGACATTGTACTCTTCATTATGAACAACTTTTACTACAGGACCAAACCTGAAATCGCGAAAAAAAATCAGCTGTTCCCTACATTTATGTTTGCATAACTCGTCAAAATGTATGGAGCAGCTAATTTTTTTTTTTCGCGATTTCACGTTTGGTCCCATAGTAAAAGTTGTTCATAATGAGGAGTATAATGTCCCCTCGAAATTCTTAAAGTTAATTTTTTAACACCACACATATGTCGCAGCAGGAGGCCGTAGTTTAAGAAACTCCTAACTTCTATTAAAACATGGCGGTAGTGAGGTCATTCCATCTGTCTGTCAGTTGTCAGTGTCAAGTAATGTCATTATCAAAAGTGTCATTGTGTGACACGTGTAAGTTAGGTGGGGATTGTGATATTCATTCTGCGGAGAACGTGAGCTTGAGCGAATGACCTCAAAACCTTCATCTATTTCCATCTCAGATATTCGTCTTTATTCTGATTTAAAAGTTTGTGAAATAATTAAAGGAAGATCAACGCTATCTATTCGTGGTATTATTTCCTGTTTTTTGAAGATGTACGAGGAGGAAGGCTTGCCCGAAAATAACATTCCTGATCGTTCTCCGTCATATATTATTTATTCAAACTTCATGTACTGTGTGGTACTGCAGACTTAAGTCTGGGGTACATTATGGGACCTAATGTCCCACAGCATGACGCGCAACGCTGTCAAATTGTCCAACAATATTTATTTATTTTGTTTATTTATTAACACATACAATTGTTTTAACAGGCATACCCAAGATAACAAATGTAGTCGCAAAATAGCCGCACTCAGAGACGCTACCCTCAGACTGATCAAATATCCATTGGTGTAGTAGTAGGCAACATACATACATGATAGTCGACGGTCAGTCTAAAGCAGCGCCCTGGAGAACCGGCAAAAGTCACCCTCTCGAATTCCACCAATGTGCAAGAAAAAATATCTAACCGCATAGAGACGCTATTAAGCATTTCGACCGCACGAGTTACGAGTGCGAACTTAACAGATTAGTGCGGGCTATCGGGACTTTAAACAGCCTTTCCCTCGGTCCTAAGCGCAGTCTACTGTCTGAAACGAGCGATCTCAATGATTCTCGTATTTGTGATAATGTCACGTGTCACATGAATGAGTGATGTGACGCACTGTGAGTGGTTAAATGTTGGGGGCAAGTTGCGGGATACTATGCAATGCTGCAGCGTCTCCTAGATTGATTGTTACGCGTCAAATTGTCCTTTAACACTCTCCGCGCCATGTATAAAGCATTTTCTAGAGAAGCAGGCCATGTGGGCGGTCACATATATTTTTATGCAGCTGGCTATACTACAATTGAACTAACTTTTGTAGCAGCGGCCCACATGCTGGCGCGCTACGCGGTGTACATAGGTCACGGCGTATCCCGCCAGCCGCCCAGCAGGCCGTGTGGTCCGCTGTGGTCCCACAAATCCATATTGATTTTTTGTCATTGACTTGGTAGATAAGTAAATACATTTAAAACGCCTGTCGCCTAAGTCACCGCGCCGCCGCGATAATTTACAAATAATCTGGCTTGCAATAAAATAATTTATAATGTGGACGGCTGGCGGACCACATATATCTGAGGCTTGAATGCAGCAAGGCTTTCTTTACACTACTAATGACAAAGTTGTACTTTTAGGCAAACATGTTGCAATGTCAACTATGTTATCGCTTACTATCAGATGAGATTCAGCCCTGTGTTTTTGTCCACTATTCCATCTTATATTGGGAATTGTAGTGTAAGTAAAATAAAAGGGTCAAAATGAGGGTAGCACGGTGTCCTAATTCAACGCGAACCCGAATTCAAAGCGATGCGGCGCGATCGAAACAATCAATTGATACTCTATTGCAGTGCGGTGCGGCGAATAAACAAAACTATTTTATACTTTTGTCATCAAGATAACAATAGTTGATAATATGACTAGGGGATTAAGTGGTGTCTTTAAATCGCGGCCAGCATGTTGAATTCCGAACAAAACGAAGGTTGTTAAGTTTTATATTTATATAAATAGCTCCCCGAGCATTGGTCAAACTCAAAGTCAAAGCATTTTATTTCAAATAAACCATTTACAGGCACTCTGAAATGTCAAGAAGTCAGTCAGTCATAAAAAAATGATGCTAGTTGCACATACCAAAGCGTAGATCTCTATGGAGAAGAATGTGCAAGAAACTCCATGGACACTCTTTTCAATTATGTTTTGTAATTACAAATATCTCTGTTACATGTTTTTTCTCGCTATCATGTGAGAGTAATATAAATAAAGAAAAAATAAAAACTAAACATAGATATTAAAATAGCAACTGGCAGCTAAGTGATGACCAGTCTTAACTGACAGCGCCCGTTCACGGACATGACGCGAATATTAGCACCACTCGGCTCAACCATTTTGAAGGAAACCGAATAATCCAGCACACGTGCCACCATCAGTGAGACATTTGAGTGAGCATGACAAACTCTCAACTGCCATGCTCATTTACGTCAAACAAGTCCAATAGTAACCCAAAACTATAAAATAGCTCCGTGGTACTAACATTTATAAACTTTGAAAAAAAAAAATGCTTCTACATTCTACAATACTAACTACAATAATATTTTACAATTAAAAAAAAGACATTAAAAATAACAATAATAATTTCAAACTTATCAATTTGTACACCCTGGTGGAAGTGGAGCTGAACCATTGCGAGGGAGTTATTATAGAAACATGAGCGAAATAAGGAATTCAAGCTTTATTCCCGTGTTGGATACGGATTACATTCAGTCAAGTTAAGATTTTTTTTTAAGATTTAAATGTAGCAATAATCATAAAGTACTTTCTTAATGCTTGGAATTGTGATAGAAGTACTGTATCTAGAAAAATATTCCACCGACTGCAGAGGCTGATTTGATTGGTAACCTACATTTCTTTTGCTAGTCAGCCTGAGAAATTTTGTCAACTCTCGCTGCACTTTTTCAGAAACGCAAAAAAAATATGGCGTCGCAACACTAACGAGCGAGGCTAGATTCGACGATTGCCTTCCTTTCGTTCGATGTTTGAAAATCTCTAGGAAAATACCTTTATACGCTACTACCATATTTTGTTTAATAATCATCCAATTACTCTTGCGCTTTAGGGCAGAGAGCGAGGGCGTGTCAGATTTTTACTGACTAAAACAACATAGGTGTGGTTTTATGCCCCTTACGGAAGCCAACTCATGATTCCAGGAGGTATCGGCCCTTCTGGGCCCTTACGGTTTACTAACATCTCTTTGAGGCGTACTTCCACGCGCGCCACTTGGCGCCTTCGATGACTCAAGCTCGATCTTTAAAGGACGAGCAAATGGCGATCTATCCCTTGCTCGTTTTCCGCGCCTAAGGTGATCGGAGATCGCTCTGCGATACACCCGAGACGGCTTTTGAAGACCTCAAAGCTAGACCACTAAAAGCTAATAATAATCATGACGTTAACGATGTTTAGGCAAATTTGCTCTGTGCTTGAAATTTTACGGCCAAAGTTGATATCTAAGTCACATAATTGACTCAATGTCTCTTATACTATTGTTATTCTTTTGTTATAGCTGTTGGTTCTCCTATGATTAAATAAATAAATAAATAATGGTACATTACAGAGCAGTATACTCGCAAACACTCTAAGGAGCGAAGGAATGCAACAGCAGTGGTCGAAATTGCCTATGTAGCAAAATCATCTTCTTCATAGTCTCTTGATGCGAGGCCATGCAACTCTGTGTTTGTGGACTTGGAAGGACTTGTCATTAATGCTGGAGTGTATCAGATTTGTTGAAGTCCATCCACCGTGTTGGAGAGATCATTAACCTTTATTCATACAAATAGGATTGTCAGTAGGATATACATACGTATCAATTATTTTTCTCCTACAATTAATAAAACCAGTAATTTAAGCATGTAAATTATGATAATATACCTTGATCCATTAATTATTCTCGTCTTCTATAGAAGAGATGATATTTATATCATGGTGGATCAACTGCAGAAGGTAGGCCCGTCCATAATTCACATTCGTATCGTGTCGAAGAGAATTGTTTGATTTGACAAATTGCATCCTTTTGTTGGCACCAAACTGTCGACAACCTTTACTATCGGTGGGGAGGCCTGCTGTTACACGTCACTTGTTTTAATCAAAATTTGAACCATTCGTGTTTTTATTGGACAGATTTTTGAGGAGATATTTTTTTCTTCTTCATTAACCTGAATATGTATAGGTATATAGGGAAGAACGGAAAGGTTTGATTATTTTCGACATTTACTAGGCTACTTTATAAAGAACTTCTTAATTATGTACTTGAATAAATACTCTATAAATAAAACGCTCAATATTTTATAATCTATGCCGATGCTAGCGTTTAACCTAAATGGCGCGAAATCACGCGCGAACGGCGTTCGCTTGGGTTTTGAGTGGACCTCAAGCGAACGCCGGCGTTCGCTCGCTCATTGTCTTTTTATTGTGTCTCTAATTACGGTACTCGAAAGGTTAATTGATATAAACCATTGCTTGACCGCGATCCCACCTGATGGTAAGCAGAGATGCAATCATTGATGGTGAGGCGCACTAGTTTATTAAGAGCCTATTTACTCTAGCTTTGAAGACACCTAAATTAAATCGGACGGGAAGACCGCAGCAGGCAAATTGTTCCAGTCCTTCGATGTACGCGGTGTAAACGACGAAGCCAAACGCTAAGTCCGGACCGTTCAAGTTTCAACATCGATTCTTGCTATTGAAGTAATTTTATACTTTCATAAAGTCTAGATATTATTGAGGTCAGTTCAGGTGGTCACTAGGAATACGAAATTTTCAAAGGTGGGCGAAAGGCGAAGGTGTCGTCAAACCTTCTGGTTTCCGACTATCCGCAACGATCCTCTTTATTTGTACGTTTGGAAAAGATACTAAATCTTCAAAAGATAATAAGCGATTACGATAATTTTGCTTTTTATAAGTATAGTATATACTCAGGTATAGTTTGCTGAGTATCATGGCCTCCTTTTTAGGTTACCTCAAAAGGAACGTGAGGCAACGGTCCTCACGCCCAAATCGCCGCTGGGATTCCGATCCCGATTTCCGGCCACCGTAGGCGCGGGCTTGCGGACGGCGAGCAATGGGTTGCCCGCTGTCCGACCGTCCGGTAACCATCCGGACCGAGCCCAAGTCGTCGACGGCGCGTATTGTTCCACGCGCGCCTCAGGGAGATGTCAGCAAATCGTAGGGGCCCAGTAGGGTCGAAGCCTACTGGGTTCATGGGTAGTGTGAAAACGAAACCAGGGGTTTTAGTCAGTAAAAGTCTGACACTATCTCCCACTCCGCCCAAGAGCGAGATTTGTCATTACATAATTTTCCCACCTAAAAAAACCTAGAATCCTGAAATTTTACATAAGGTTTCATAGCACAAGTATAGGAAAAATCTTAAAACTGTAAATTTGTAGTTACATCACAAAAAGAAAACCTTTTTTGTGATTCGGAAAAATCTTCGTAGCTCGACAATTCGGGAATCAAACTATTTTCATAGGTAAGTTTATACGGAACCCTCAACTCTCCCAGTGCGCGAGTCCGATTCGCACTTGCCCTGATTTTTCGTAAAAAGTCACATTTCCTATAGATCATGAGAACGAAGTCGCGATAGACAGGTCAGTAAAAACCAAATTAATAACTCTAACATAGGTGTGTTAGAGTTATTTCAGAGTATTAATATAACCAAATTAATACTCTGAAACTAGTCCGGGACCTTTGAAAAACGTATGACGTGCCAAATTCAACTCGTAGTGGCCCCTTAGATACTTATTTTTCATTTATTTAACAATTTATGTACACACAATAATAAAAGAAAAGAAGGAAACAGAATACTTCGTTACATGAAGTATAATGTTTCCTTCTTCTTTTCTTTTATTATTGTGTAGTACAAACAGTTGTTATAACTACATTAAATATCAAATCCTACAAAGCATCTTATATTTCCCATTAGCTTATAACAAGAAACTTGACAATCCACTTAGATCTGCAGCTATTGAAAGGGTGACCAAATCCGATACAATTTTATTTTAGCACCATTTTGATTTTAGACCTTTTTTTGTCTTTTGTATTCATTTTTTAGTTTAAGATTTGTAATTTTGTTTTAGATAGTTTTTGAGACCAAAACCACTGTATTGACTACAGATATCTATTTACATTAAAGACAAAAAACCCACCATGATGCAATACTGCAAAAATGGTCTTAGAAAAAAAAAAAAAAAATTCTTTCTTTAACCGACTCGTTCCCCGTGTTTTACCTTAAGCTACTGACTATCAGACCTCCATAACCCTGGGGCAACACGATACTCCTTGGATAGACTGATGGTCAGACCTTGTAGCGTCTGACTGCCTGGAACAACTGTCTAAGATCTACGAATGACAACTGGAACTGACGGCTTTAAGTTTTTTCCGAGGCGCGGGGTGTCAGTAAATGTTTTTCTTTATTAATATGAACTAATAGTGCTTAGCTGCGATCCTACCTGATGGAAACAGTGATTCAGTCGTTGATGGTGAAGCTTACTAGTATATTAAGAGCCTATTCGCTCTAACCTTGAAGACACCTGAATTATAATCGGACGGGAAGACCGTAGCAAGCATATTTACTTTTTTTTCAACTAATACACCAGTATATAAACTGTATTTTTTTAGCATTGGCACATACTGGGCATCCTCTAGTTGTATTCTAAAATTCCAATCATCATCATCATCATTTCAGCCGAAAGAAGTCCACTGCTGGACAAAGGCCTCCCCCAAGCGATGCCACAACGACCGATCCTGTGCGTCTCGCATCCACCGCACTCCCGCGACTCTCACCAGTTCCAATATTGATTGCAAAATTACTATTTTTTTTTTTGGTTTAACTAACGAATCAACTGACGCCTGAAGTCACAAAATTTGATAAATGCTGATTTATTGTGGACAATTTCAAACATTAAATATTTGTTAAATTAATAGTGACTTATTTACCTACCTAAAAAATATACGTTTTTTCTTTAATAAAAGACGCTACAAAATCTAGCAAATTTTTAGGCAGCAAAGATGTGTTGATTGGGTAGATGATATATTAATTGATATATTATATAATATGTTACCAAACTTTGAATATAAAAAATCTAAATTTCGTTTTATAAAAAATAATATATTTATCGTTATGCATTCGTGTTGGTTACCCTATATTTGCAGGCGACAAATCTCTGTGGGAATACACAGAACACCTTGTCGTTATACGCGATTGTAACGGCTTGTAAAGTTTTGCAATATTCCTTTGTATTTGTAACTAATAAAATAAACTCTAATAGGAGAAAAGCAACTGCCCTTAAGAAATTAGAAAAGCCTCAAAGTCTTGAGTTTAGATACCGATTTGCTGGCCTGTCGGTTTCATTACGGGTAGTGTGCGTCGGAATTGCAGGACCGCCAGAAGTATGTCAAGGCGATGTACATGGTGGCCATATATATACCGACCCATACACACAAAACATTTTGGGAATATATTCATTACGCGTACAGCTAGGAACCGGCCGGAGTCTGTTTCTAGATAGCTATAACACAACCTGAGGGTCTTTAAGTCAAGAGTGAATAGATAGCACTACATACGATATATAGAGGTGAAAGGCAAGCAAGGTATTTATAATGAAAAAAAATGATAAATTATGTAGGGAAAATGAGTAACAATATGGAGAAATATAAAAGTAGAAAAAGACTGAAGAAGCTATGGCCAGACTGTGTGGAAGATAATAAGTCTAGAAATGGGTTAATAATTTTACCAAATAAATTAAAACAAGTTCAGCCTAATATCCTATACCTACCTACCTATTGTAAATTAAACAATTACTACCTACCTATACCTATCTATTGTAAATTAAACAATTACTACCTGTCTGTCAGTTTATTACCTCTCTTAACATTTAATAAATAAACTAACAGCTAAACAAATCAAATAAAACTTAGTAAACGGGTAGACCATGACCTGGAATAGGGTATGGAATTATTTTATTCTGTAAATATAATTCCACTCATTGGCTGTACAGTGTTGAGAGCAGTAGTGGCCGAGTGGTAACGGCCCCGACTTACTAATTGTAGATCGCGGGTTCAAACCCAGCCAGGCGCATTAGTTTGTGTAATTTATTTCATCACCACTGCTAACAAAACGGTGAAGGAACACATCGTAAGGAAACCGGTATGTCCTAGAAACAAAAATTCAAAGAAATTCACAAATCCGCACTGGGCCCGCGTGATGGATTACGGCCCATGCCTTCACCTAGTGAGGAGGCCTGAGTCCCAGCAGTAGGAACATTAAAAGGCTGATTATGCATCAGCTGTACGCGCAATTAATGTGCGTTATTATTTTTTCTTCTACCAAAACCCTAATATTAATAGAAATATTAGTAACTAGCTGTTGCCCGCGACTTCGTCTGCGTTAAGTTCGTAAAACTGTACAATCACTCTGTGCTTGCAATTCATTCCGAAAGCATCGCAATAATTTATTGTACTTTAACATAAAACGGTTAAAGGTAAAAATATCTGAATTGAGATCCTCCTCCTTTTTTAGAAGTCGGTTAAAAACGCAAATTACCTTCAGGAAAAATGTTATGTACTCGTCCAGATCCAGATGTATGACCGTCACTGAATAGAAAGAGCATGAATGGGTCGTAGCAGTTGTCATTTCTGCCTACCCCAAGGGAAAAGGCATATGTATGCATGGGCATATGTATGTTTCTGGTTTATGTTCTAGTAAAACAACATTGTATGATTTTAACCCCTTGCCACAGTGAGCACGCCACAATCAAATCGCAGCGGTAATGCCTGTCTTTGAGAAGTGTCTACAAAGGCGTCACGGCATCCTCTTTTTGTGCAGGACTCACCGGTTGTGGGTGTTTCGGAAGGTATCTGTGTCGAATTCAGCGGGAAGAAACACTCGGGTCTCACCATTGTGCGAATCGCCCGGAGAATACGATGGAGCCTACGGTGGAAGTCAGTCCCGCTTGGTCGAAGAGACGGCGCCGCCTTGTCCTTGTGGGGGCGATTGGTGGAGAAAATGACAACCAGTAGCCTCCTTCAGTGAAGCACTACGATCAAAGAAGGTGGCTGAAACGATGAGGGAT
The DNA here is from genome assembly GCA_949316375.1 of Mythimna vitellina. Classification (NCBI taxonomy): domain Eukaryota; kingdom Metazoa; phylum Arthropoda; class Insecta; order Lepidoptera; family Noctuidae; genus Mythimna; species Mythimna vitellina. Next base: position 3,765,436 of record OX438703.1, on the reverse strand, counting down.
AGGACATCCTGACTCCTCAGCGGTTGCTGCAAGCGACGCTCCGGGTGTTGAAAGCCGCAAGGCAATTCCCAGCCATTGCAAACACGGGATTGCGGTGGTGCTGTCCGGCCGTCTGGTCAAAGCAGTCCTGAAAAGACGGCGCGTAGTATTCTACGCGCGACTCAAAGAGATTTCAGCAAATGGATAGGGCCCTCTAGGGCCGATGTCTGCTAGGGCTGCAAGATTGATCGAAAGAGTTATCTCCCATAAGAATTTTCGCCTCAATAACTTTTCACTGAAGAGTTTAAGCAGTTAGACAGCTTTGATAGAGGTAAACGAAGGAGCATAATCGGGACACCGACCTTCAGCTGGATAACGTGCACTGATAGTGAAAAGCCTTAAGTGAATCCCAAAACTACCATCATCATCCGGCAAGCATTAAGTCCGCCGCTGTACATTTGTGCATAAAGGATTAAATAAATAAATCATCAACTATCTTCTTCCACAACAGTACTTATGAAGAATTTGCGAGACCATGCTTGCATTGATTATTGCAGTTTGATCATTTTAAGCGTTTTTTTTTTTTAATGGGTGGGAAAATCATCCTAATGACATTCCCGCTCTTGGGCGGAGCGGGAGATAGTGTCAGACTCTTACTGACTAAAAACCCACTCCTGTTCCTTCGTTGCCTTCGTCCCAGGGCCCCGGGTTCCGCTTTCACACTACCCGTGGATCATTTTAAGCGTTAGAATTACTGGTTCATTTACCTAGGATATTTTGGTGTGTATTTAATTGATATCCCCGTATATAAGACAAATGTTTTTTCCATAGTGGGAACTACCTTATGAAGAGTCTCCAACTTATGAATGAACTACGGTGAAACCTTGTGCGCGTGTATCCCCGTTCAATCGAACTCGCATATTGATGGCCAAACCGAGAAATTACTGACACCGATTGCCTCTATGAGGACACGGCAGTTCACTTAAGATGGATAGACCTCCACCGCATGCCCCACCGAGTCCTCCAGGCGATTCACAAAATGGTAATATCAGGGTACTTTCAACCGAACCTAGAACAGAAACCGTTCGAAACACCTACAACAGTCTTGAGCTTATCCATAAAACAATGAAATTACGGTTAACAAATGTAGCAGCCGATAAGTGTTATCCCTGAGGCCTCCCTTAGAGGGTTGTTCCAGTGTTGGTCAGCACTCATTGCAAAGAGGTAACGTCCAGATATCGACGTAAGGCTGCAAGGAATCTGAGATACATTATACGTTGTCGAACTGTGATCAGAAAAACACATTCGATCCCATTTTATATGAAGCAGTGACTGTAAATAATAAAACACACCATTATTAATCCGCAAGGCGCCATCATGCCGGAGGACACAGTGGAGATGTGCCCTGCAAGGGCGGAGCACCGCCGTGTCCTCGTGGAGGTAATCGGCGTCAGTGACCTCTCGCGCCGGGCTCTGATCCAGAGCGAGGAGTAATGGCAGGCGGTCGCCTCCTTCTGCAAAGCCTTAATGCTAGCGAAGGCGGAGGCCGCACGCGTTAGGGAACGAACGGCCTCACGCCGAGCCGAGATTCCGACCCCGACTACCAATCACGGTAGACGCGGGCTTCCGGACGTCGAGCAATGGGTAGCTAGCCGTCCTGTAGTTGACCGGATCGAGCCCAATCCTCAACAGCGCGTAGTGATAGACACAGGTGTAGTTTTAGTCAGTAAAAGATTCTGACACTTCCTCCCGCTCCAACCAGAGCGGGAGAAGTCATTGGATGATTTCCACCCTTAAAAAAAGAAAAAGGTGCCATCAGCATCATTATTATTTCAGCCGAAAGACATTAGACATCATTTCAGTCCACTGCTGGACATAAACCTCCCCAAGTGTCGCTATAATGACCGGTCCTGTGAGTCTCTCATCCATCGGATTCCCGCGACCCTCACCAGGTCATCGGTCCACCTGGGGACCATCCTACGCAAGGTACCCTGTAACCCCTTCCGAAAATGTGGCCGTGTTATTTTAAAGTGAATAATTAAATACATATAGGTATTTACTTTTATCGTCTTTGGATGGTATCCTTTGAATAATCACGGTCAATTAGCTTGCTACAATAATGAGAAAAAAATAATAAAAATAAGCAGTAGGATTGTTAAAAATGCCTCCGTCTTACACCAGTTTAACCATAACTGTAAACGTGGGCGATGGCCATTCTTCTGCCACTCAGAAAATTACGTAAACTACGCAATGCCATCTATAAAATTTAATATGAAGTTCAACCGTCATTGTCATCATTATTTCTACTTTGAGTCTTTAGATGGCGTTGCGAGTATCTGAATTGCTTATGGTGTCATATTTTACTTCTCGAAAACCTTGATTTCATACCGTTTGTCTTTCATATGCTTTGTTTCATTGCGATAAAACAAAGCCTAAGTAAGATAATTATCAAGTTCCACACAATTTAAATGTATAAAAGTTATCTAAATCGATTTCTAAAATTAATAATACGCACTTCACTAAAAATTTCTGCAGATATATTATATACGTAGATTTATAAAAAAAAAATATTGTAAGCATGCAAAAATATGTAAAAAAAATCACGATGACAAAATAGAACAAAAATTTCTCCTCAGAGAGCCGTATGGGATTTGAACCACCTTCACATTACATGAAAGTCTAGTTACGAAACCACTGTGCTGCGGTCTTCGATGAATAAACTATAAAATAGACGTTCTTATATAAACGTCATAATTGACTGGTTGGCTCCCTAACGATGATAGCGTGATGATTTTCGTTTTAGAAGTTAAATTTGCAGCTAAATGGAATAATGTAACATTATAGTACGTGATTTTACTCGTCGCTTTGATTTTATTATGTGTTTTGATTAGTTTTTACAAAATATTTAGAAGATATCGAATAGAACTGTCAATTTTATTTTGAAAAAATGGTGAAAGTTATTTTAATACAAAAAAATAATACATAATAATGTCAAAATTTTTAACTGTAGCTGGGAATTGAACTCGCGGCAAATGTCGTTCAATACCTACATTTTGGATTATTGCTCACCCCACATAGCAAATAGCGTGATAGTTTATAGCCTATCAGTTGCCCTGACCTATAAGGATTGTGTATGCAAAATTTGAACAGGATCGGTTCAGTAGTTTTTGCGCCAATTAATACCATCACAAAAGAATTTTACTGTTTTATTATATGTATAGATAATCAAGTATTTACTGTAGCAATAACGCTAAATGTCGGGTCAAGTTGTGTTCGTAATTAAATTCAATGTACGCCTCTATGGACTCGATGCCAATTATAATAGTTTTGCTGGTTCCTAACTAGTCGCGTTTTCTGTGATTGCTTGGTTCACCGTACGTACAAAGCGTTAGACCTACAAATTTGATCATTTTTAAGGCATTTTTAATTTGTAATCCTGTGTTTTACAGGCCCACAGCTTGTTAGACATGTGACAGACATTTGTGTATTCTCATTTAAGTTGGGAAACTTTTTGAGAGAGCAGTGGTGGCGTAACGGCCCTGACTTACGAGTCACGGGTTCAAACCCAGCCAGGTGCATTACTTTGTCCAATTTACTTCATCACCACTGCTCTCAAAACAGTGAAGGAAAATATCGTGAGGAAACCGGCATGTCCTAGTACCAAAAATACGAATACATGTGACATTGCATAAAATTTACCAATCCGCACTAGGCCCGCGTGGTGGATTACGGCCCATTCCCTCTCATTGAGAGAGGAGACCTGAGTTCCAACAGTGAATATTAAAGGTTGACTATGCATAAGCTTAACTTTTTGAGCCACATCTTAAGTCAAGAGTGAATAGGTTACTTTTAGACCAACGTGCTCCATTGTCCACCATATCATCGCTTACCATCACGTGAGATATTGGTCAAACGCGAGCCTATATATAATTAAAAAAAAGAACAATTTGCATTTTAAAGTGAAATGTAGAGTATCGTAGAAGGCTGAAAGTCACCCAAAGGGTCAATGGAAAGGGCTATGCTCGGAGTTTCCTTGCGTGATCGAATCAGAAAAGAAGATATCCGCAAGAGAACCAAGGTTGCCAATGTAGCAACGAATAATCGCCAAACTTAAGTGGCAATGGGCAGGGCACATTGGGTAACGGATGGCCGTTGGGGCCGAAAGGTTTTGGAGTGGCGACCGCGTACCGGAAGGCGCAGCGTTGGAAGGCGTCCCACAAGGTGGACCGATGACCTAGTCAGGGTCGCTGGAAGCATGCGAGACGCACAGGACCGGTCGTTGTGGCGAAGCTTGGGATAGGCCTTTGTCCAACAGTGGACGTCTTTCAGCTAAAATGATGATGTAGTGTATCGAACGTGACCTGTTAATTTAAACATTGTATGCTGTGCTCCATAGCAAGCTGGCAAACCTTGAGTTTGGACTTTTGAATGTTAGTCAAAGACCAAGTCTGTGCTCCATGGTTCAGAATGGGGAGAATGCATATGTCCATCAGCTTACGCTTCAGTGACATGGGCAAGTGCCTTTAAAATAGTTTTTTCATGTACCAGGCATTTTCTATTCGCCGCATTATTTCTTTATCCTGGCTTACCTGAACTGCTTTTTTAGGGTTTTGTACCTAAAGGTTAAAATTGGTCCCTATCACTAATAATCTGCTGTCCGTTCGTCTGTTTGACACCAGGCTGAATCTCATGCACCGTGATAGCTAGACAGTTGAAATTTTTACAGATGATGTATTTCTGTTGCTGCTATAACATCTAATAGTAAAAATATAATAAAATAAATATTTAAATGGAACTCCCATAGAACAAACGTGATTTTTTTGCCGTTTTTTTCCTACGGACGGTACGAAAGCTTTCGTGCGCGGGTCCGACTCGCACTTTTCCGGTTTTTTTTCTTGTCCGACATGTCGTAATAATAGCATAGAATAGTCGGCCTTATCATTTTCCCAATGTTGGGACTTAGGCCTCCTTTCTAGGAGAGGGACTGGGCAGTAATCCACCACGCCGGCCTAGTACGGGTTGGTGGATGTCACATGTCTTCGAATTTTTGGTTCTAGAACATGCCGGTTTCCTCACGATATTTTCCTTCACCGTTTTGAGAGCAGTGATGATAAAATAAATTACACAAAGTAATGCGCCTGGCTGGATTTGAACGCGCAACCTACAACTCGTAAGTCGGGGCCATTACCACTCGGCTACCATCGCTTTCGCTTATGTTGGAATATTCCTAGCAAACAACCGAACCAAATTAGTTAGAAATTGCGAAAACCATTAATGAGAGTATCAAACCCCGCTCACAATACCAGGAATCTCCCCCAAGTACAGTCAGAAGGGAGGGCCATTGGAACGTGCGTCACAAAGTTTAGGTCGATCCCCAGGTGCGGCGGTTATTAATAAACTGCCCCAAACGGACAAACCTGTCAGTTAGGGCCATTAACTAAATGTTTGAACTGTTAAATTAATTATTGCGACTATTCGATTGTAGTTAACTCGACTTGTGCAGTCGATTCCCTGATTGGATTTCATGAGTTTAGATTTGTATTTGGGATTTGTTATTTAGAATTATATGTTGTTTTTTTTAGAGAAATAAATATAATAATATAATATTCCACATTTCTAGTCTCAAGCTAAGCAAAACTTGTATTATAAGTACTAGACAACTGATAAACATATTTATATATTTCTAAATACATACATATTATAGATAAATTACACCCAGACACAGAACAAATGATCATGCTCATCACACAAATATTTGTCCTAGGTGGGAATCGAACCTACGACCTCCGGCATAACAGTCAGGGCCACTAACCACTAGACCAAAAGGCTAGTCAATATTTTGTGTTTATCTGTTTATATGACTATTGACAAGGAGAAAAAAATTGCAACTAACAATTGCAAGGGGATGCAACTCGACATACATTTTCAGGCGTTTTTCATACAACCGCTGTTACGCGATTATGACGTTATTACACATTTTTCATTAGATATTTTGGAAACACAGTATCTTGTAGATATTATCTAGGCTTCTATTGAAATCAATTTATAAATTTGTGTAAAACTAATCCAGTAATGACCTCTGAAAATCTGCTATTTTATATGAATTTTGACACTTCACAATTTACTCAAAAATTAAAAAATCAATAAAGTATAACAACAGAAGCCTTGCAAAAATCAAGATTCTAAATGACGACACTTTTTTTTAAGTTTTAAGTGTACAGAAACTAGTTTTGCAAAATACTCGAGTAAATCACGGAATTACCGAATGCTAACAGTGTTTGTTCAGGCATTAACTTTCTTTTTTCGCGTTGCCTTTTCATCTAACATCGCGTTGGATTGCGTTAGATGAAGTAACATGCTTTTAAACCATGCTCGATGTTGACGATATGCGAGTCAGAGAGTCCAAGAGGTTTCTTTATCCTCTTAAACACTGAATATGATCGAAGTCTCATACCTTAGTCATACTAGAACTATACAAACTATACTAGGGGAAGAACTTGGCATGAGGAAAATGAGCACATTAAAAAAAAAATGCTTTAGCAAGAGGAAGCATTTTCTCGTTCTAATTTTGCATGTTAATATCGTCATAGCACCTACCGTGCATTAACAGTGGATTTCACCGATAGATTTATCTAGACCCTGAACTTTGAACCTTCAATACCTACCCTACCTGCAGTTTTCAGGATCTATACGAGGATAACAGAGCCGTAGAGGTTGCCAAATACTGGTCAGAAAAAATTTAGTTGGAGTACATCGACACAAAAAGAAGAAGAAGAATACCTACAACACTATTTTGCGATTACGTATAATATAATCCGTAGAACAATCGTTTTTAAACGGCGGTCCAGCTATGATATACTAGAGGAGGCCACACGTGCACGCGCGAGGGTGCGGCCCTCACGCCCTAACCGCTCGCACCAGGATGCCGCTTTCGATTTTCGACCATCGTAGGCGCGGGCTTGCGGACAGCGAGCAATAGGTCCGCACTGAGCCCAAGTCGTTCCACGCGCGCCTCAAGGAGCAAACCGTAGGGTCGAAGTCTACTGGGACCTGGGGAAGGGTCTGCTTCTGAAAGGAAGACTCGTCCCTGGGATGAAAGGTAACGAAAAAACAGGAGTGGGTTTTAGTCAGTAAATGTCAGACACACCGTCGCGCTCCGCCCAATAGCGGGGGATGTCATTGGATGATTTTCCCACCAAAAATAAAGACACGTAACCTTTTTTTTTCTTTTTTCGGGCATCTCTTTCGCATCACCCATGGCCCCAGTATGACCCTGAACCCTGAACCTTCAATAGAACATAATTCTGAGATTACGTATAATATAATCCTTAGAACAATCTTTTTTAAACGGCGGTCCTACTATGATATACTACATGGAAAATTTCTGTTATTACCAACAAAACACAACAAAGATAAGCCAGGAAAAAACCAATTTTTTCAATTACAACTCGTCTTTTAGCAAAAATAGCAAACGTGTAACACGAAAAAACAGTTTAAACCTTATCTCCTTGTTTACCGTTTCATTTTTACGAGGACTCGTAAAGTTAATACCACCTTTTGTCCCAAACCTCTCTCTCTGCAAAAAGTTTCTTTAGCCCAACCCTAAACCGCTGTGTTTTGTTGTGATAAAAGATAGAGTGCGACATAACTTAGAAGTTTCATCCGATCATTTGTGGGTTTAGTCGTGAAATCGTGTCAAGCTGATACATTCGTTTTACAACATGACGCGCTTGATCGCTAAATCCCCTGTCCCCCTAGCCAAGTTACGTCATCGTCATCGACGTCGTCGACGTCATCTCAACGCTCAGTCACGTGGTCAGAACAAACGAATCGGAGGCGTGGCCTACTCGAGGCGTTCGATGCAAACGAAACGATCGTAACTTGGCTAGGGGGGCTGATCTTGTCTAGTAGGGTATTTTTGACCCCCACCCCCCCATTTTTTTTTTTTCAATGGGGTTGGGTCCCCAATAACACGTTCGCCATCATGGTCACGTCTGATGAGCAGACGCGTACCCGAGGCTGTTAGTGCCAGTGCTCCTGGACAGTGCACCCTCCATGGCGGTCCGTCTGGACTCCGCCTGTGTGTGTTCCTCTTGGTCTGGTCTCTCACTTGAGGCCTTCCGGCATGAGTAGCCCTCAAGATCACAGAGACACGCAAGCCCCACCACGACGACAACGTGGGAACACAGTTGGTGGGCTACTGGGGCCACGGGTAGTGTGAAAGCGAAGCCCGGGGCCCCGGGATGAAGGCAAAGAAGGAACAGGAGTGGGTTTTTAGTCAGTAAAAGTCTGACACTATCTCCCGCTTCGCCCAAGGGCGGGATTTGTCATTAGATGATTTTCCCACATAAAAAAAAACCCATTTTTTTCTTTTATAATTCGAGGTGGGCCCTATTTTGTTTCGAGTAGTTTATATGGCAGAACAACGTTTGCCGAGTCAGCTAGTATAGGTAATTATATCTATATCGGTAATTATGGTAACCTTGGGTCTCCTGTATGTATTTATCTTCATTCCTGATTAGATCGCGCAAGGTACGTTTAGTTTATGTACCAATAAATAAGAAAACGTCGGTAACATATTCAATGAAATTATTGTCGCTGACAAGATACTTGCCGATTTTTAGAGTTCCGTACCTTAAAAGGAAAAAAGGTAATCCTTATAGTATGGCTTTGTTGTCAGTCTGTCTGTCTGTCAAGATCCTTTATCTCAGGAACGCGTGAAGGTAGTTGTAATGAAAACCATATACTCAAGTCTTACAGTTGCAGTTGAGAAAAACGAATTTAACTTTAAACAAGTTAACGAGTAAAAAGATATGGCCATTAATGTCGCAAAAAACATGTATTTCGATACTTTCAAAGGAATCAAAATTCATAGGGAACTTCCCGTTGACCCAGAATCCTGAAATTTGGCATGAAGCAAGGTCTTGTAATAGCACAGGTATAGGAATAAATCTAAAAACAGTAAATTTGTTGTTATCTACGTCACAAAAAAAAAACTTTTATGCAATTCGAAAAAATGATCGAGACTCCATTGGGGAATTGTAGTTTGTACGGAACCTTCAGTGCGCGAGTCCGACTCACACTTTTTACTATTTTTTTTTTAAACCTACCTGTGCCCTTCAGTTACTGTTTACGTTCCAGGGCCACTATAAGTCTCTCAAACCTTCACGTAGCGCATAAGGTACCGTTGTCAGTACATTGCAGTAACTTTTAACTCGTGTCGCACTCTATAGGGTTGTACAGTTTTTTTATTTGTGCTTTTTATAGTGTTTTGGTCTGAGATCAGATGGTCAAGATAAATGGGCAAAGGTTTGTTTAGGAGGTATTGTTTCTGTCTCTAAGTGAATGTAAAGGTGAGGAAAATTTTTCGTAAAGCAAGGTCATTTTTACAAACAAAGCTCTGTACAAAAACCAGGCAAGTGCAAGTTAACCCTTTGTTCTAACTTTCGGTACCTCGGTTCGCTTATTCAAGGGGATGGTGAGGTAGACCGAGACGTAACAGATAGGATCAACTCAGGATGGATGAAATGGCGACCGGCCACGGGAACAACTTGTGACCCACGGATGCCCCGTTTTACGGAGGGTAAAACCTACAAGTCTGTTATAAGGCCTGTCATACTGATGGATCAGAATGTTGGGCTTGCTTGTACATTAGTGTGCTCTCGTAGCCAACCACGCAGCTGACTAAAGGGTATTGGCACGATGGGTTCAGGTCCAAAGACCACCATGTCAGACGATGGCTGATGACTGATGAGCCGGCAAGGCCCCCGCCTTGCCAGCTTATCATCTGCGTTGTTGCCTAGTGAGCCGCTGTGTCCTGTCATTCACTGCAGTATCACATTGTTATTATTTAACACTGTGATGCGTTCTAGTGCAGAGTGGCATTTTTGTATGAGTTTCGAGGTTGTTGTGCGTTTTTCTAGTGATTGCAGTACTGAGGGGCTGTCGGAGATTATGCGGATATATCCGTAACTTTCCTGGCTTCTACAGCGTGGACCGATAGAGTGATGCCAACACATTCTACCTTGTTGATAGAATTAAGTGTACCTAGCTGGATATCTATATATTAAGGTCGTTAGTGAAGACTCCGATTCATCTTTAAACCGTCGGTGTAAATCCTCAGTTCCTTGGGGCCTGAGTAGTCCTACGGTTCTTCCGCTAGTTGGATGCTATTAAGGTTAGTACATACGTACACCCATTCATTGTGTGGAGCGCCCCGAAGACATAGTGGGGTTTGGGAGAACCGCCCAGTCCACGTTGAAGCGATCGGCGGTGGCGAACTCTCGCGCTAGGCCCTGGATCAGGTCATGGTCCGGAGCGAAGAAGAATGGCAGGCAATCGCTACTTTCTGCAAAGCAATAGGTAATACTAGCAAAGGAGACGGCCGCACGCATGAGGGAACGGACATTCTCACGCCCCAGCCGCCGTAACCAAAAACCCCGACTACCAGCTACGGTAGGCGCAGTTTTGCGGACAACAAATAATGGGTAGCTCACCGTCCGGCTGTCCTGGTAATCATCTGGACCAAGCCCGAGTCTTCAACAGCGCATAGTGTTCCACGCGCTCCTCAAAGAAAGAAAGAAAAAGAATTTATTTATGCAGCACAAGGCACAAACACAATATAGGGTAAACACGAAACAAGAATAAAAAAATAAACAAAAATGTAGTTGTGTGCCTCTTGGCTGCACCAAAATATTAAACAGATATCAGGAAGCCATAGCATAGAGGCCCAGCGGGCCGATACCCGTTAGGGCCGCGGGGATTTTCTGAAGAGGAAACCCGTTGTCCTACAATACAAATAGCAACTGAGAGACACATGACTGTAGCCCTCGCGCTCGACCCTCGATCGAGAGAATTCAATGGAATGTCAGTGTTGGGCAGTACTCATAATCTTAACCTTCGTGCATTCAAAAACATGCTCCTTCATATTCCTTCCTTATGTCCACTTCATACGCTGTTTCCACCATAAAACTCTGGAATGTGCTTCCCCTTGACATCAAAAAGCTGAAAGTAAATTTTCCTTTAAGCGTAAAATTCGGAACTACTACTTGAAGTCTTCTCAACTTTAGTTTGGTCTTCGTCAGAATTATTATTAAGTTCTCTTAATGATTTGATATTTTTCATAGTAGTTATTATTTTATAATTTTAGCATATATTATTATTATAATTAACTTATTTTTATTTTTTCTGTTTGAATTATCTATTATTTGTTTATTGTGCAAGCCTACCACAGTGTTGTCTTTTTTAACCCAAAGGTTGTCTGGTAGAGAATGCCTTGTTGCATTAAGTCCGCTTATGTACCACTACTGTACATGAAGTTTAAATAAATAAGTCGATGATTTCCAAACTTAAAAAAAAAACTTAAGATATAATATAAGCCTATAAAACAATAACATATAGTTCACTGAGCGTTTCGGTTTTTGAGCATAACACAAATAAATCAATATGTATGGTTAAAATTTAAAATAGCTGTTTACCATGTTCAAGATATTTAACAACAAATGACAACGTTATCTATCGTTTTATCGCTATGTAATTAAACTTTATTGAGCAAATTAGCATAACTGGTCACGCTTCATAATATTTTACTGATAATCAAGTAAATGAAACGAATACAAACAAGCAACCACTTGTCACGTATATTTTCAAGTAGGTACAGCGTAAAACAAAACGAAAAATCCACCTAAAAGTGACAGGGCTTGCGGACGGCAAGCAATGGGTGGCTCGCCGTCCGCTCGTCCGGTAACCGTCCGGACCGAGCCCAAGTCGTCGACGGCGCGTACTGTTCCACGCGCGCCTCAAGGAGATAATATAATCTATACATATAATAAAACAGTAAAATTCTTTTGTGATGGTATTAATTGGCGCAAAAACTACTGAACCGATCCTGTTCAAATTTTGCATACATAATCCTTATAGGTCAGGGCAACTGATAGGCTATAAACTATCACGCTATTTGCTATGTGGGGTGAGCAATAATCCAAAATGTAGGTATTGAACGACATTTGCCGCGAGTTCAATTCCCAGCTACAGTTAAAAATTTTGACATTATTTTGTCTTATTTTTTTGTATTAAAATAACTTTTACCATTTTTTCAAAATAAAATTGACATTTCTATTCGATATCTTCTAAATATTTTGTAAAAACTAATCAAAACACATAATAAAATCAAAGCGACGAGTAAAATCACGTACTATAATGTTACATTATTCCATTTAGCTGCAAATTTAACTTCTAAAACGAAAATCATCACGCTATCATCGTTAGGGAGCCTACCAGTCAATTATGACGTTTATATAAGAACGTCTATTTTATAGTTTATCCATCGAAGACCGCAGCACAGTGGTTTCGTAACTAGATTTTCATGTAATGTGAAGGTGGTTCAAATCCCATACGGCTCTCTTAGGAGAAATGTTTGTTCTATATTGTCATCGTGAATAAGATTTTTTTTATATATTTTTGCAAGCTTACAATTTTTTTTTATAAATCTACGTATGTAATATATCTGTAGAAATTTTTAGTGAAGTGCGTATTATTAATTTTAGAAATCGATGTAGATAACTTTTATACATTTAAATTGTGTGGAACTTGATAATTATTTTACTTAGGCTTTGTTTCATCGCAATGAAATAAAGCATATGAAAGACAAACGGTATGAAATCAAAGTTTTCGAGAAGTTAAATATGACACCATAAGCAATTCAGATACTCGCTACGCCATCTAAAGACTCAAAGTAGAAATAATGATGACAATGACGGTTGAACTTCATATTAAATTTGATAGATGGCATTGCGTATTTTACGTAATTTTCTGAGTGGCAGAAGAATGGCCATCGCCCACGTTTACAGTTATGGTTAAACTGGTGTAAGACGGAGGCATTTTTAACAATCCTACTGCTTATTTTTATTATTTTTTTCCCATTATTGTAGCAAGCTAATTGACCGTGATTATTCAAGGGATATCATCCAAAGACGATAAAAGTAAATACCTATATGTATTTAATTATTCACTTTAAAATAACACGACCACATTTTCGGAAGGGGTTACAGGGTACCTTGCGTTGGATGGTCCCCAGGTGGACCGATGACCTGGTGAGGGTCGCGGGAATCCGATGGATGAGAGACTCACAGGAGCGGTCATTATAGCGACACTTGGGGAGGTTTATGTCCAGCAGTGGACGTCTTTCGGCTGAAATAATAATGATGATGATGGCACCTTTTTTCTTTTTTTAAGGGTGGAAATCATCCAATGACTTCTCCCGCTCTGGTTGGAGCGGGAGGACGTGTCAATTTTTTACTGACTAAAACTACACCTGTGTCTATCACTACGCGCTGTTGAGGATTGGGCTCGATCCGGTCAACTACTACCCATTGCTCGACGTCCGGAAGCCCGCGTCTACCGTGATTGGTAGTCGGGGTCGGAATCTCGGATCGGCGTGAGGCCGTTCGTTCCCTAACGCGTGCGGCCTCCGCCTTCGCTAGCATTAAGGCTTTGCAGAAGGAGGCGACCGCCTGCCATTACTCCTCGCTCTGGATCAGAGCCCGGCGCGAGAGGTCACTGACGCCGATTACCTCCACGAGGACACGGCGGTGCTCCGCCCTTGCAGGGCACATCTCCACTGTGTCCTCCGGCATGATGGCACCTTGCGGATTAATAATGGTGTGTTTTATTATTTACAGTCACTGCTTCATATAAAACGGGATCGAATGTGTTTTTCTGATCACAGTTCGACAACGTATAATGTATCTCAGATTCCTTGCAGCCTTACGTCGATATCTGGGCGTTACCTCTTTGCAATGAGTGGTGACCAACACTGGAACAACCCTCTAAGAGAGGCCAGTCTCAGGGATAACACTTATCGGCTGCTACATTTGTTTACCGTAATTTCATTGTTTTATGGATAAGCTCAGGACTGTTGTGGGTGTTTCGAACGGTTTCTGTTCTGGGTTCGGTTGAAAGTACCCTGATATTACCATTTTGTGAATCGCCTGGAGGACTCGGTGTAGCATGCGGTGGAGGTCTATCCATCTTGAGTGAACTGCCGTGTCCTCATAGAGGCAATCGGTGTCAGTAATTTCTCGGTTTGGCCATCAATATGCGAGTTCGATTGAACGGGGATACACGCGCACAAGGTTTCGCCGTAGTTCATTCATAAGTTGGAGACTCTTCATAAGGTAGTTCCCACTATGGAAAAAACATTTGTCTTATATACGGGGATATCCATTAAATACACACCAAATTATCCTAGGTAAATGAACAAGTAATTCTAACGCTTAAAATGATCAAACTGCAATAATCAATGCAAGCATGCTCTCGCAAATTCTTCATAAGTACTGTTGTGGAAGAAGATAGTTGATGATTTATTTATTTAATCCTTTATGCACAAATGTACAGCGGCGGACTTAATGCCTGCCGGATGATGATGGTAGTTTTGGGATTCACTTAAGGCTTTTCACTATCAGTGCACGTTATCCAGCTGAAGGTCGGTGTCCCGATTATGCTCCTTCGTTTACCTCTATCAAAGCTGTCTAACTGCTTAAACTCTTCAGTGAAAAGTTATTGAGGCGAAAATTGTTATGGGAGATAACTCTTTCGATCAATCTTACAGCCCTAGCAGACATCGGCCCTAGAGGGCCCTATCCATTTGCTGAAATCTCTTTGAGTCGCGCGTAGAATACTACGCGCCGTCGATTCAGGACTGCTTTGACCAGACGGCCGGACAGCACCACCGCAATCCCGTGTTTTCAATGGCTGGGAATTGGCTTGCGGCTTTCAACACCCGGAGCGTCCCTTGCAGCGACCGCTGAGGAGTCATGATGTCCTATCCCTCATAGTTTCAGCCACCTTCTTTGATCGTAGTGCTTCACTGAAGGAGGCTACTGGTTGTTCTTTTTTTTCCACCAATCGCCCCCATAAGGACAAGGCGGCGCCGGCTCTCCGACCAAACGGGACTGACTTCCACCGTATGCTCCATCGTATTCTCCGAGCGATTCGCACAATGGTGAGACCCGAGTGTTTCTTCCCGCTGAATTCGACACAGATACCTTCCGAAACACCCACAACCGGTGAGTCCTGCACAAAAAGAGGATGCCGTGACGCCTCTGTAGACACTTCTCAAAGACAGGCATTACCGCTGCGATTTGATTGTGGCGTGCTCACTGTGGCGAGGGGTTAAAATCATACAATGTTGTTTTACCAGAACATAAACCAGAAACATACATATGCCCATGCATACATATGCCTTTTCCCTTGGGGTAGGCAGAAATGACAACTGCTACGACCCATACATGCTCTTTCTATTCAGTGACGGTCATACATCTGGACGAGTACATAACATGTTTCCTGAAGGTAATTTACGTTTTTAACCGACTTCTAAAAAAGGAGGAGGTTCTCAATTCGGATATTTTTACCTTTAACCGTTTTATGTTAAAGTACAATAAATTATTGCGATGCTTTCGGAATGAATTGCAAGTACAGAGTGATTGTACAGTTTTACGAATTTAACGCGGACGAAGTCGCGGGCAACAGCTAGTATAATATAATATTCCACAACTAACACAACGCCGTCTAGTCCCAAGCTAAGGAGAGCTTGTGTTATGGGTGCTAGACAAATGATAAACATACTTATATATTTCTAAATACATACATATATAGATAAATTACACCCAGAGATGTCAGCAAATCGTAGGGGCCCAGCAGGGTCGAAGCCTACTGGGGCCACGGGTAGTGTGAAAGTGAAACCCGGGGCCCTGGGACGAAGACAAAGAAGGAACACGAGTGGGTTTTCAGTCAGTAAAAGTCTGACACTATCTCTCTCTCCGTCCAAGAGCGGGATTCGTCATGAGATGATTTTCCCACCCAAAAAAAACAACCTAAAAGTGACAAATAATAATTATAGTCAATTATATATTCGGTAAAGTGCCAAGACGTCCAATCCTAACTGTAATATACTATATTTTTTTTTATAATAGAGAATAATAGATAAAAGAGTTATTTTCGCGAATAATTAATTATTCGCGAAATATTTTATCTTTTTCGTTTTGAATTTAGAGGCGTATTTCGTATACTTTACTGAAATCGCCAAAGTGGATTTTTAGTTCTGCATAAAATTAAAATGTGGAAATACTTCATAACTAAACCAAAGTGTCTATTTTATTGTTACTTCTTAACTATTATGGGTTACTGGTACATCACAATTATAGGTATTTTATAGATGCAGAATAATATTAATGCATAAAATAGTGTCTTCTATACATACATATTAAATAAAATTGAAGTGTCTTTTTGTAATTACAAAACAATGCAATGTAACTTTTGTCTGCCTGTCAGTCTGTTTGTTCCGGTTAATCTCTAAAAAGGCTGGACGATTTTAGCATGAATTTCACTGGTAGATTGCTGACGTTATATGGAGTAACTTAGGTCATTTATTTTAGAAAAATAAATTTAGGTCAACGTCAAAAAATTATTCTTATAATATAACCAAACGGCATTGTACTGATACTGTTTTAAGAGTGTGATGCAGATGAAGTCGCGGCCATCAGCTAGCTCTCGATAAATTTATTGATTACTAATTACTGTTAAGAATTATTGGCACACGGCATCAATATACATTAGTGGAACGGGAAATAACTTTTTCTTACAAACAAATAATATATGATGATTTTCCTCATAGCAAGTTCTTCCCCTCAGAATAGAACTGGTATAAATAAGGTAAACGAGTTTGATCATCATCAGTTCTTGTCCGGTCTTTGTAAGAAGAAGTCGATCTGTGATAATGAAGACTGTTTTTGTGTTTCTGGCTGTGGCTTGCAGTGTGATGATGGTTCGAGGACAAGGATTTCCTATCGGTATGTATTTCTTTAAGTCGATTATTTACTAAAAATACGGGACTAGCGTGTGGTTAGACAGTTTTACTTTTATTCGAAAATATGATGATGTTGTAACCATTTTAAAATTATCAATTAATCCAATTTTGCGCGGCAAAAATACGAGTACAAGAATACTAATAAATAATACTGCATTAAAAGTGTATAAATTCAATATTTTTCCACCGATTTCTTTGATTTTTTTTTATAGACTTAAAAGATATACAGTATCCCCAAATTAATAATACGCATGCAGATCGTCGCTAATTGTCGTATTCCCGGAAACACCCGAATCATTGAAAAATTAATTAATTGAATTATGCATGAAGAAAATGCACTTAACCACTCTATATACATATCGTCTTCCGACGCTCGGGGAATACGACCGTTGCCGAACAGTGACGAAGATTTCTATGCGCATTATCACTTTGGAAGACCTGTAATTCAAATCCTCGACAATATTAATTAGGTACGCAATTGTCTCACAAAAATTAATTCGTACCACTATAGAAGCTAATTTGATTTTGTAAAATAAATTGCTGCCATATAAAGGGCTAAAAAATAATTATGATATTGCCCTGATTCCTTTTCTGAGTTCTTTTTGAGATGAGTCCGTTCAAACAAACAAACTCTTAAGCTTTATAAAATTAGTATAGATTACTTTGAGCAGTGGTGGCCGAGTGGTAACGGCCCCGACTTACGAGTTGTAGGTCGCGGGTTCAAACCCAACCAGGCATATTACTTTGCGTAATTTATTTCATCACCACTGCTCTCAAAACGGTGAAGGAAAACATCGTGAGGAAACCTGCATGTCCTAGAACCTAAAATTCGAAGACATGTGACATCCACCAACCCGCACTGGGCCCGCGTGGTGGATTATGGCCCATACCCTCTCCTAGAGAGGAGGCCTGAGTCCCAACAGTGGGAACATTATAAGGCCGACTATGCTATGCTATAGATTACTTTATTGTTTTCTTCTTTCCTGCATCTTTCATCATCTGACTAAAATTTTCTTTCTTTTTTACAGCCAAATGCCCTAAAGGGGAGCACTCAGTCTTGTACTGCCCACAGATGGCTGAACCATCCTGTGACAACCCGACTGTCCACGAGTTAGATAGACCTGGACTCTGCGACATTCCTCAGTGCTTCTGCGACACACCCACCGTCAGGAACATCAAGACTGGCAAATGTGTCAAGCCTAAAGATTGTTGAATAGATTGATATTTGGTTCATTTTAAACTCAAAACACTTTTTAAAATTAAATATTTGGTTGGACGTAATTTTGAACTGTCACCGACCAAATCAATCAGATAATTACAACCAACTGCAGCGAAGATCTCTGTGGAGAAGAACGTGCATTTATGTTAGCAACCCTACATACACTTTCGTCACTAAATCAATAAATAATTGGATAATATCCTATGTTTTTTTATACATCATCATCATCATCTTCCTGCCCTTGTTCCATCTTATTTGGGGTCGGTGCAACACGTTTATTTCTTCCATTCTATCCTGTCAACCGTCATGCTATGACTAACTTCCTTTTCTTTCATATCACTGTTCGCACAATCCATCCATCTTTTCTTTGGCCTCCCTCTCCCTCTCCACCCATCCACATGTATACTCATAACTCTTTTAGTAACATGCGTTTCTTCTCTTTCTAGTGTTTTTTTTTTATACATTTAAATTTTAAACTAAACAAAAATAACACCAAAAAGGACACCATCAAAATTTGTTATTAAATGAAGCAGCAAATAGCATATTAATTATCGCTATCTCTTTAGTTTAAACGTAGCCTAATGACAGTGACGTCACATTTCAGTATATGCATCCTTGTCTTGTTGCCTACTTGATAGTTTCCCCTTTAAAAAACTTCATCATCACCATCATTTCAGCCGATAGACGTCTACTGCTGGACATAGGCCTCCCCCGAATGTCGCCACAAAGAACGGTCCTGTGCGTCTTACATCCATCGGATTCTCGCAACCTTCACCAGGTCATCGGTCCACCTCGTAGGGGACCTTCCAACACTGCGTCTTCCGGTACGTGGTCGCCACTCCAGAACCTTTCGGCCCCAACGGCCATCTGTTCTGCGAGCAATGTGCCCTGCCCATTGCCACTTAAGTTTGGCGATTCTTCGTGCTATATCGGTAACTTAACAAACTTACTAAACACCTATCAAAACGATTTGAAAAAATCCTTAGGTTATTGGATAAAGTATACTGGTACATGGTGGACATCCCACCTATACGCACAAAACGTTTTGGGAACACATTCATTGTACGTACAGCTAAGGAGTGGAATTCCTTGCCGGAATCTGTGTTTCCTGATGGCTGCAACCCGGGAATCTTTAAGTCAAGAGTGAATAGGTTACTTCTAGGTAAGCGCGTTCCATCGTCGACCGCATCGTCGTTTTCCACCAGGTGTGATTCCGGTCAAGCGCGAACTTATCAAGAATAAAAAAATTAAAAAAGTTAATTTTTTACACAAAAAAAAATTAGGTCGTAGTTGACCTACAATATCAATAACAAAATTTAGTTACCTACTGCTTATATTTAACACATACTTCATCTAGTTTTAATTGACAAAAACATTTACGTGTAAAAGTGTTTTTAAAAACACCTATTTGCAAAATAACTATCATTTATCATAATAATATCAGGTACAGTTAGACATGACTACATATAGCTTCAGCTATATAGTTATACTGGTAACGGCCCCGACTTATGAGTTTTAGGTTGCGGGTTCAAACCCAGGCGCATTACTTTGTGTAATTTATTTCATCACCACTGCTCTCAAAACGGTGAAGGAAAACCGGCATGTCCTAGAACCAAAAATTTGAAGACATGTGACATGCACCAACCTGCACTGGGCCCGCGTGGTGGATTACGGCCCATACCCTCTCCTAGAGAGGAGGCCTGAGTCCCAACAGTGGGAACATTATAAGGCCGACTATGCTATGCTATGCAGTGAACAATTTAGATATAATGACAATCCCCATTTAATTTTAA
Organism: Mythimna vitellina; assembly: GCA_949316375.1. NCBI lineage: Eukaryota > Metazoa > Arthropoda > Insecta > Lepidoptera > Noctuidae > Mythimna > Mythimna vitellina. The sequence continues at coordinate 3,745,581 of OX438703.1, read as the reverse complement.
AGTAGATGAATTTAATCTCACCATTTGCTCTCAACTGCGAACATCCTACTTTTATGACGTCACGCAACACGTCATCATAGAATACTTGCATGCATCGTGCTGCATGTACTATGGGGCAGGGAATTTACTTAAATGAAGACAGTTTTCCTTATATTTAATTGTAAACAAAAAGTAATTAACAATGCCCTTGCAGGTTTATGAAGACACTAAAACTGACTTTAAAGAAATAAATAATTAATTATGCGTACCTACAGCTAAGAAGTGGCAATCCCTGCTGGAGTCTGTGTTTCCTGATAGCAACCTAGGAGTTTTTAAGTCAAGAGTGATTAGGTTACTTCTAGGCAAGCGTGCTCCATCATCGGCCACATCATCGCTTACCATCAGGGAAGATTTAAAAAAAAAATGTCAAAGGTTGACTACTAGAAAATGCCTGAGGCATTAAGTCCGCCTCTGTACCTTTATGTGCATGAAGTGTTAAATAAATAAATAAATAAGATTTAGGTGTCTTCAAGGCTAGAGTGAATAGGCTCTTAATAAACTAGTGCGCCTGACCATCAATGATTGCATCTCCGCTTACCATCAGGTGGGATCGCAGTCAAGCACTGGTTTATATCAAATTAAAAAAAAAAAGATAGTTTTCAAACGCGAACCTATACATAAAAGAGAAGTTACTTTTAAAATACTTTGAATATAAAATGTTGTAAGACGTAATATTGATGACAAACTTTTTGAAGGCGCTCTGAGAAGATAGTCTTTGTTTTTGTATTTCTCTCCTCTGTGTTGACTTAGAACAGCATTGATTTCTTTTTTAGAGTTCCGTACCTCAAAAGGAAAAACGGATCCTTTATAGGATCACTTTGTTGTCCGTCCGTCTGTCCGTCTGTCTGTCAAGACCCTTTATCTCGGGAACGCGTTGAGGTATCGAGTTGAAATTAATACCATATACTCAAGTATGCAATCCCTTGAAGCTGTGAAAAAATCAAAACTTCTGAGTTAACAAAAAAAAGTAATGACAGTTTATTTAGCTAAAAACGTGTATTTCGACACTCGAAATGGAATCAAAATTCATAGGGTATACTTCTAGTTACCCATAAAAAAATTGTTATGAACTGATCATGAATTTCGAAGATATGGAACAGAACTCCTCATAGAATCACAGAAGAACTGTCGTTACAAGTAAAATTGCTTTGTTTACACGTGTAGTCGATGACTGACTGAAAGAATAAGAGGAATATATCGAACTGATCTGATAATGAAGCCTGAAGTTAGGCACCGGAACTGTGTAATAAATTAATGTAATCTAACTGTGTTTGGGATTATTAGAATTGTCATGATATGCACTCTGGCTATACAGTATTTAAGTTTGGCTGAGGGGTAGTTTTGGTACGTTTCTTGATGGTACAAAAAATAAAAAAGTGTAAAATAACAAACTTTTACAAAAACAAAATACAACCGAATTCAATGTAAAAAAAAAACACTAAAAAGTGCAAAATAATTTAATTTTAATTTCGGAAGTCTGTTTTAAATAACGAAGACACAAAACTATTATAGAAACACAGACTTAAAGTTATTTTGCACTTTTCAGTGTTTGTTTTTCCATTGAAGTCGGTTGTATTTTGTTTTTTATGGTAATCTCAAATGAAAAAAAAAACAAGAACATTAATGAGAAATATAATTCACATTTAATTTATGCTTACAATAATAATTGCGGAATCAAAAACAGGAACACAATGGAACTCAAAGTAATCCTATATCAATTATAATAAGAAACGGTCAATGGTAACCGAAAGTTACCCTATTAGCGGGAGTCATTAGTGAATAACTCAACCAGTTACAGAATTATATCATCGGGCTGTTTTAATTTGTTAGTCTAAGTTATAGGCGAATGGGTTGGATATAGTTGATCATTTAGCTGACACTGACCCATAGCTCAATAAATGCCATTTCCAAATCCTACAGCCCCCCTGAGCCAAGTTACAACCGTTCCGTTTCGATTCCTTTGTTCTGACGTCATCTCAACGCGGTCAAAATAAAGGAATAGGAGGTGTGGCCTAATCGAGGCGATCGACGAAAAAAAAAACGAAACGAAACGGTTGTAACTTGGCTAGGGGGGCAGATTACAAAATCCTGCTTCGCTTTATCAGAGTAATATAATAATTCAAAATCAGTCATTGGGCAGTTGCTTAATTGGACCAGACACAATAGATACCCAACTTGTTGAAGGATCTCCCTTCCAATTGAGGTTCGCAGGATTTTGCACCCTGTCTCGCATGCTTCAAAACTACCACGAACCGGCTCTTGCGATAGGTTTCCACCCAGCGCTGGTCGTGCCCTGCACTAGGCAAATTGGCTGAAAAGATCTCACGGCGTCCTCACCTTCTGCATGACGCTGGTTCTCAAGAAACATGGTCAGTTCGGGACGTTCGGAAGTAACAAGCGGGTGTAACCACTGTGTGGACCGTCTGAAGGACTCCGCCGTGTCCTCGTGGGGGAGATCGGTGGCACCAATCTCTCGCGCCGGGCCTTAGTACAGGCCATGGTCCGAAGCGAGAAGGAGTGGCAGGCGGTCACTTCCGTCTGCGAAGCTGGTAGCATTATTTAGCAAAGGAGCCTGCAAAGCAATAATCCTAGCAAAGGAGTGCCGCACGTGCACGCGTGAGGGCGCGGCTTTCACGCCCCAGCCGATGGGTTCCCGATCCCGATTTCCGGTAAAAAAAAAGTACTCACAATAATAAAATAATTATCTATTCATCATCTTCCTGCCCTTGTCCCGTGTTATTTGGGGTCGGCTACTCGTCATGCTATCACTAACTTCCTTTTCTTTCATATTACTCTTCACAAAATCCATCCATCTTTTCTTTGGTCTCCCTCTCCCTCTCCATCCATCCACATGTAAACTCATAACTCTTTTAGTAACATGCGTTTCATTCCACCTCTTCACATGTCTTCAAAATAATTATCTATGATAAAATAATAAACTAACAAATACTTAAAATAAAAAAGATGCTTAATATTTTAAATACAGTATCCTAAAAACAGTTCATTTCATCTAGAGACCCGAGCACAGTTCCTCACTTATACCGAACCGTCCTCCGGGAAATTACAGTTTCGACCAATTAGACAACATTTGGATAAATTTCGACCTAACACTGGGTTATATTTTTTAATTATACCGTGTAACTGCGCAGCAATTTGATTTTAATTACTGTAATCATTCATTTTGATCCTTTGGGGAAAACTGGTTTTTCGTTGAAGGAAAAATCTTCTGTTTGGAAACTTTATATGATGAAGAATTTTCTTGGAGGGTTGTGATTTGTCTTTTTTTTTATTCTTTAACTTTCACACAACGCTATCTAGTAAGCAATGCTTGTGCTATGAGTACTAGACAACTGATAAACATTTTTATATATTTTTAAATACATAGGTACATATTATTGCCTAGCTGAGCCGGCGAACTTCGTATCGCCTAGCAGTCAATGAATGTATATCTTTAGCAGCATATCTTTCGATATAGTCAACCGATTGCGATTAAAGAAAGCCTAAGTAATATAATTAGTTACACACAATTTTAGTGTGTTAAAGTTATTTAAATCAATTTCGTACATTTTACGTAATACGCGCACAACTATAAACTTCTACAGATTTATTACAATTCCATTTATTTCTATACATAACGTTTACATTTTTAAATATTTCTTTTAAAAAATATATTTAAAAAAACATTTAAAAATTATAAAAAAATAGTTGTCCGCCAGTTTCGGGAACAGGGTCCAAGCTACCGGTGGTTAGGGCTCCAGAGACAGGAACCTCCTCACAATGCGAGCCGTATCTAGGAGTACTGCGTGTAACAAGCCCTTGATCCAACCGCGCAACCACAGCTTCGACAGATGGTCGTCGAAGCTTTTATCTAGCCGTGACGTGAGCACGGCAATCGGCACAATAATAGCCGAGTCCACACACCACATGTCGAGTATTATATAATAATTATTATTGTCTATTATACTTACTTACTATACGGTACACTTGCATCTCCCTGTGGTGTCACAGTCATAGTCATAGTCGGCCTTATAATGTTCCCACTGTTGGGACTCAGGCCTCCTCTCTAGGAGAGGGAACGGGCCGTAATCCACCACGCGGGCCCAGTGCGGGTTGATGGATGTCACGTGTCTTCGAATTTTTGGTTCAGTGGTGATGAAATAAATTACACAAAGTAATGCGCCTGGCTGGGTTTGAACCCGCGACCTAGAACTCGTTAGTCGGGGCCGTTACCACTCTGCCACCACTGCTCTTCATTCCCTGTGGTGTGTAATACATAAAATATCATTAATGTTTCCGTTAGATATAAGAACTAACACTAGATTTTAAGTTGTATGTAGTAACCAACTGTGGACTTTGAAACATAAGTTTTTATTTTTTATTTTTGTCACGGCAGGAATTAATGGGAACAGGCTGGGATAGAGTAAAATGGAGGAAAATAGGTCACAAAATTGAAACCTTAAAAGAAGAAGAACTAGTTGAATATGAATTACAGTCTGCGTCAGAACTTATACTCGGAACTAAAACAAAAGTTAGTTAACGCTAGTTCTCATATCGCCAACATTCAGAACTTGAAGTTTCTATAATAGTTCTATACTGATCTCACGGAACAACAAACTGTTTTATAAACAGAACTGGATGCTTGAGTTGAAGTTGTCAACCAGTTCCAGTTAACTCGCCAAGCGCTTGGTTGTATATATATATGCTACTTACTGTCGCACAAACTTATGACGGTTCTTTTTGAGTTTGGAAATCATTTAATGAATTGCTGTTGTGGGCGATCGGGCGGGCGTGTCACACTGTTAAAAACCGCACCTATGTTCCTTCAGTTTTTTTTTTATTGGGTGGGAAAATCATCTTAAGACAAATCTCGCTCTTGGGCGGAGCGAGAGATTATGTCAGACTTTTACTGACTAAAAACCCACTCCTGTTCCTTCGTTGCCTTCGTCTCAGAGCCCCGGGTTCCGTTTTCACACTACCCATGGCCCCAGAAGGCTTCGAACCTGCTGGGCCCCTACGTTTTGCTGACATCTCCCTGAGGCGCGCGTGGAACAATACGCGCCGTCGACGACTTGGGCTCGGTCCGGACGGTTATCGGACGGTTGGACAGCGGGCTACCCATTGCTCGCCGTCCGCAAGCCCGCGCCTACGGTGGCCGGAAATCGGGATCGGAATCCCGGCGGCGGTTGGAGCGTAAGGACCGTTGCCTAACGCATGTTCCTTCAGTTGCCTTTTTCGCTCCAGGATCACGGGTTTCTCTTTCAGTAGTCAACCCATGATCACAAAACTTACGACGGTATGCTCTTTGCAGAGGTTGAGCGATTACTTGTTATGCTGTGTGTTGCAGGTGCAAATACTGCACAGAACCAATATTTGGTTTCCACTGTTGGGACTCGGGCCTTCTCTCTAGGAGAGGGAATGGGCCGTAATCCACCACGCGGGCCCAGTGCGGATTGGTGGTGTTACATGCCTTCGAATTTTTTGGTTCTAGGACATGCTTGATTCCTCACGATGTTTCACCGTTTTAAGAGAAGTGGTGATGGAATAAATTACACAAAGTAATTATAATACTATGGCTGTGTTTATGTTTGTGTTTTAACTGTGGTGTCTTGTGTGGGTTTATCATAAACGTAAATAAACTATGTGGTAGGGGTGAACCCTACATATTGAATACAGCGCTAAACGTCCGCAACACACAAAACATATCTGACGCCACTACGAAGTGTGTGTACAATATTATATTTTATACAGGTCTACATGGAAACCTACTAAACCGAATATATTCAGCATAAAGAGGCGGAGGAAATGGTTTTAGAGGACACGATACGACTCTCGTATGAGTATACATGTCGATGGGTGGAGAGGGAGAGGGAAGCCAAAGAAAAGATGGATGGATTGTGTGAACAGTGATATGAAAGAAAAGGAAGTTAGTGATAGTATGACGGTTGACGGGATAGAATGGAAGAAAAAAACGTGTTGCGCCGACCCCAAATAAGATGGGACAAGGGCAGGCAGATGATGATGATGATATGGCTCTTGTGTGGCAGCTGATTTTTTAACCCCCGACGGAAAAGAGGGTTGTTATAAGTTTGACGTGTCTGTGTGTCTGTTTGTGTGTATGAGCGTCACTGAGTCGGGGGACCGCTTAGTAAGGAACCTAGGTAAGCTATAGATTGATATACAAAAAAACTAAGTTCATACGTATATTTGAAACTATTATGTATTTTTTATTCGTTAAGCTAAATTGACTTCTGCACATTGCGGTCCGACAACTCAGTGACGCTCATCTTTAAAATATTTATAGATTCTTTTAGTGAAGTTAAAAGGCTGAAAGAGTAATTTATTAACTAATTTTTTAATTTCTTTTTGAGTCGGGGTATTTTTAAATTTTTATTTTTAATAATTTGTTTAACAGAGTAAAGCTATTTAGAATTTTACATACTTAAAAATACGTAACTATGTATATGTAGGTGTTATGTATATGTACGTTCATATTATACGTATTAAATATTTATGTAAGTATGTTTATTTTTATATATGTACATTTGATCCCCTGTTTTCCTATTAATCTTTTCTTTTTTTTATCCACCATCTTTTCTCTTCACTACCCTTGGTTGACTGGTAGAGAATGCCTAAGGCATTAAGTCCGCCTTTGTACTTTATGTTGCATGAAGTTTTAATAAATAAATAAGCAATTACGGATTCCCCTGCATGTAAATAGAAAATGTATCGACGGGTGGAAAGTAAATAAAGTTATCTGCAATTTTGCGATTTTATGATACTTGCAGAAACTTACTAAATATTCGTATTCTAAGACAGGGAAACTCGTCTTTCAAGTATCAAAATTGCAGGAGTGATACCTAGTTGTTTTTTCAACACAAGATAACTAATTATATTCACTTGTTAATACTAATTATCAGAAAATCGCAAAATTGCAAATAACTATATTTACTTTGCACCCGTCGATATAGCTTCTGTCACCCAGTGTTTCTTTTTTTAATTAGCATTTTAATGGTAAAAGATTTTTTTAATCGGTTCAGTAGTTTTAGACTTTATTCATTATAAACAAAAATACAACAATCCAAAAATGAATCTTTTCTCTTTATAATATTAGTATATATATACTATATATATATATATATATATATATAGACTTACAAACAACTAAACTAATTAAAAATTTGGTACCTATACATAACCGTCCGAACCGAGCCCCAGTCGTCGACGGCGCTTATTGTTCCACGCGCGCCTCATGGAGATGTCAGCAAAACGTAGGGGCCCAGCAGGGTCGAAGCCTATTGGGGCCATGGGTAGTGTGAAAACGAAACCCGGGGCCCTTGGACGAAGCCAACGAAGGAACAGGAGTGGGTTTTTAGTCAGTAAAAGTCTGACACTATCTCGCGCTCCGCCTAAGAGCGGGATTTGTCATTAGATGATTGTGCCACCTAAAAAAAAAAAAACATATACATGGTTTCTGACTATCCGCACTAACAGAAAAAATTCTAAAACTAACAGCTGGGCCAACAGTTTAACGGTATTCTCCGACGTTCGAGGATTTTTAAAAGACCTCAAAAGTCGTACGAAGTAAATGACTTCGCAACAACACTTGGGCACTGGACGCAAGAAATATGCCGTATATGATATCTTATGATAATATATTTTGCAGCATGGCTTTGCGATTTCCGTGCCTAATATACCTACATATTTTTATTTTTGTATTTAGTATGGTGGTATTTAGTTTAGTGTACAATAAAGTTTATTCTATTTTATAAAGTAGTTGTTAAAAACGGCGTTTTGATTAAATAGAAAAAAAAACTGGTCAAATGCGAATCAAACTCCCTTACGTAGAGTACTGTACCATTGGAGACCTTACTAGTCAAGATTCTAGGTCAATGGCTAGTACTGTGTTTCTTGATAGCCAGAACCTGGAGATCATAAAGTCAAAAGTGAATAGGTTACTTCTAGGCAAGCGTGCTCCATCGTCGACCACATTGTCACTTTCCATGAGGTGAGATACGGGTAAAACGCGAGCCTGTCAACAAAAACCCGGCAAGTGCGCGTTGGACTCGCGCACTGTTGGTTCCGTACAAACTTACCTATGAAAACGGTTCAATTTCTGAATCGAGTCTAAGATTTTTACGGAAGGCAAAAAAGTTTTTTTTTGTGACGTTACTAGAAATTTACAGTTTTCTGATTTTTTTCCTATACTTATGCTATGAAACCTTGTTTCATGCCAAATTTCAGGATTCTAGGACTAATGGGAAGTACTCTATGAATTTTGATTCTCTTGAGAGTGTTGAAATATACATTTTTTGCGACATAAACGGCCGTATCTTTTTTTTTCGTTAACTTATTAGTTTGATTTTTTCACAGCTTCAAGGGGTCCCAGACCTAAGTATATGGTGTAAATTTCAACTAAATCCGATACTCCTGAGATAAAGGGTCTTGACAGACAGACAGACGGACGGACAACAAAGTGATCCTATAAGGGTTCCGTTTTTTTCCTTTTGAGTTACGGAGTCCTAATAAAAAGTTTCTTATACTGCGTTTTGGGGTTGTCAAAAAATGCGGCGTTAGTGTACCTTTTGTGGATACATTGTAACTCTCTACTCGGTTTTGTACCATATAAAAGTTATTCATAAGGATGAATACAATATCTCCTTCTCAGGATTTGCGTCTATTTCGTTATACATTCACACTCACTATTCACGCTTTATTTCCTTGTTAGTCTAATCTCTCTGTTTAAAATTGTTTTAAATTTTATGTTTCTAATCTGCAATTGTATAATGTAAATATAGGTTAGTTACAAAATGATTGTTAACACCATGAAAATAAGAGTAATATAATCAAATTGTCTCTTACATTTATTTTATTCTGTTACTCATTTATTTGTTTCAAAGAAATTCTAATTTAATTTTTAATTAAATTATTTATTATTTATTTTCAAATCTAAACTCGACACGTTTATTTTAATTCAAAAATTGTATTTCAATACTAATCTGACCTATGCTATTTAATCATTTTAATTGAACTTCATTTAATTGTCAATTTATTTTGTTTTATATAGTTTGATACAATTGATCATCATCATCATTTCAGCCGAAAGACGTCCACTGTTGGGCATAGGCCTCCCCCAAGCGACGCCACAACGACCGATCATGTGTGTCTCGCATCCACCGCACTCCCGCGACTCTCACCAGGTCTTCGGTCCACCTTGTGGGAGGCTTTCCAACGCTTCTTTTCTTCTCCGGTGCGCGGTCGCCACTCTAGAACTATTCGGCCCCAACGACCATCCGTTCCACGAGCAATATGCCCTGCCCACTGCCACTTTAGTTTGGCGATTCTTCGGCCTATGTCCTTGCGGATATCTTCATTCTTTATGCGATCACGCAAGGAAACTCCGAGCATAGCCCTTTCCATTGCCCTTTGGGTGACTGTAAGCCTTCTGATGAGGCCCATTGTAAGCGACCATGTTTCAGTACTAATGTATATGATATAATCGATATGCATGCATAATTATGCCTATCAACATCTACTAAGTACGTACTTATTAGATTATGTTAAGTAGTTAATTAATATACTTAGTAGATACTGAATGTGCAACTGACTTACTTTTGCTACCAAGCATATGGAATCAGGTGCTTCGTTACGAAACTTTTCAATTTATTTATTAAAACTTTATGCACTAGTAAGAAACTTACAAAGGCGGACTTAAGTCCGCTTTTGTAAGGCATTAATGCCTTAGGCATTTTCTACCAGTCGACCTTAGGGTGGTGCAGAAATATAACATGGTAGGTGCAACATAATGATAAACTAGATTAGGAAAACAATAATAAATATATACTTAGATACATACATACAAATTAACAATGTTATTATGTAAAACGTATCCAACAAATCATCGCTGTGAAGATTACACCAACTTCTTACGAATGTATTCACGTGCCATCACCTTTAAAGTCAATTTCAGAAGCTGTGAAAACCTCTTTTTAAAAATGCCACTAATTTAGAATAGCGTCGATATGAATGTTTTTTTTCATCTTTATCGTTGCTTTTATGCATTTGCGAAACGTGTTGCGCCGACCCCAAATAAGATGGGACAAGGGCAGGAAGATGATGATGATGATGATGATCGTTGCTTTTAGCATTTAATACATACTTCATAGAGTGCTTGATTTCTTGGTCTCGGATAATTCAATAAAATATGCCAGCTAAACATTTTCTGAGAAAGTTTTGGCTCCTTTAGCTAGTCGCCACGTGTTAAACGTATCGTATTGTTTCAAATACTTCTCGAGAAAAGCTCATTAGCGCATTATTAACAGTTTCAGTAAATTCTGTAGGCGTGAAATAAACTTCTTCGTCGCTAGAATCACTCATTTTAGGTTTTCACTTGTTTTTAAGTTTCTTATTTTCAACCTAAGGTTTTAATAATATGACGTGAAAAGAAAATGGCACGTGCAAAGGAAATTACAAAAAAGTACATCAAGGAGGTTTCAAGTCTGAGTTTTTAACAAATTAAAAAAAGTTGTAAGTATGATAAATTTGGCTTCATGGAAGTAGAAGTAAATAGGTTTAATGATGTTTTTAATTCACAAACTTAGTGCACACGATTCAATTGATGATGATGATGACTGGCCTGTTGGTCTAGTGGTTAGTGGCCCCGACTGCTATGCCGGAGGTCGTGGGTTCGATTCCCACTCAGGACAAATGTTTGTGTGATGAGCACAATCATTTGTTCTGTATCTGGGTGTAATTTATCTATAATATTTATGTATTTAGAAATATATAAGTATGTTAATCAGTTGTCTAGTACTCATAACACAAGCTCTGCTTAGTTTGGGACTTGATACTACTTAGATGGCGATGTGATAGTTGTGTGAATATTATTATTATTATTTTATATATTTTTAATTTACTTTATCCTTTAGCGGATAAAAACGGCTTTTGCGCTCTGATATCGAAAAGCAAAAATACTCTTTCCGAGATGGGGGGGATGAAACGATTATTATTATTACATTGTTTACTTACATTGTTGCATATTATAGTTTTTACGATAGAGCAAACACAAACAAAAACTCCCACTAATACAGATAGTACACACAGAAAATTTGAACTTTTACGATGCATAACTGGTTGAAATACAGACGCAGGATCAGTGGAGATTTAGTCATAGGGTGGCGTTGGATACTCGTTGGCTACAGAACCCTAACGATTATGTTTATATGATAAGATAGGTTTGTAATTTTTATAAATCATAATACAAGCTTCTACCAGTGTCCTTACCTAATTATAGTAGAAAATTGCCCTAAGGGAACATACTCTTGGGAAAAAAAATCTTGGGAAAATATGTATTTTTTTATCGAAATCTTATCGAGCGTGAATAAGTAACAAACAGACATACACACACATTTACCTCTATAATATTAGTTTTTTTTTCGGTGGGAAAATCATCTTATGATATCCGTCGCTCTTGGGCAGAGCGGGAGATAGTGTCAGACTTTTACTGACTAAAAACCCACTCCTGTTCCTTAAAAGTCCGGGGCCCTGGAACAAAGGCAAAGAAGGCTTTGCCTTTGTTCCAGGGCCCCGGAATCACTTTCGCATAACCCATGGCTCCAGTAAGCTTCGTCCCTGCTGGGCCCCTACGATTTGCTGACGTCTTCTTGAGGCGCTCGTGGAACACTACTCGGCGTCGACTTGGGCTTGGTCCGGACGGGTACCGGACGGTTGGACGGCTTGCAACCTATTACTCGCCGTCTGCAAGCCCTAATATTAGTGTGATACCTGCGTAGCGTAATAGCATAATCAACCTTTTAATGTTCCCACTGCTGGGACTCAGGCCACCTCTCTAGGAGAGGGAATGGACCGTAATCCACCAGGCGCGCCCAGTGCGGATTGGTGGATGACACATATCTTCAAATTTTTGGTTCTACGACATGCCGGTTTCCTCACGATGTTTTCCTTCACCGTTGTGAGAGCAGTAGTATGACCTGTGCATGTTGCCAATGATGACATATGGTTCCGAAACGTAGTCGCTCACAATGGGCCTCATCAGAAGGCTCAAAGTTACCCAAAGGGCAATGGAAAGCTATGCTCGGAGTTTCCTTGCGTGATCGAATCAGGAATGAGGATATCCGCAGGAGAACCAAGGTCACCGGGATAGCACGAAGAATCGCCAAACTTAAGCGGCAATGGGCAGGGCACATTGCTCGCAGAACAGATGGCCGTTGGGGCCGAAAGGTTCTGGAATGGCGACTGCGTACCGGAAGACGCAGTATTGGAAGGCCTCCTACAAAGTGGACCGATGACATGGTGAAGGTTGTGGGAATCCGATGGATCCAAGAAGCGCAGGACCGTTCTTTGTGGCGACATTTGGGGGAGGCCTATGTCCAACAGTGGACTTCTATTGGCTGAAATGATGATGATGATGATGAATGCGCCTGGCTGGGTTTGAACCCGCGACCTACAACTCGGAGCCGCTACCAGTCAGCCACCACTGCTCAATTGATACCTGTATATGTTTTTATTACACATCATTTCTATAGATAAGCATGGAAGCGATTATTTTGTAAGCCAAGTATTAATTCAAGTATGTCATATGTTTTAATCAAAATCACTGACTCCGTTCGTTAACAGATAATAATTAGTTTTATGTAACTGATTATTTTTTTATCCAATGCAACACAAATAGATAAGTATTTGAAGAATTATTTTACACCGATAAACATGTTTCAGTCAATTTTATTTATTTCATTTATATTAAATGTTTTTGCTGAAGATGTGAATGAGAGAATAGTTCAGTTAGATATTGGGACCCTGAGAGGGGAGAAATATTGGCAAGGAGATTTCTATGAGTTTTACGGAATACCGTATGCCACGGCTCCAAAAGGACGAGATAAGTTTAAGGTTAGTGGTTTTCTTATATGTCTGTGTATGTAATGTCAACTGCACATATAATAATAATAATAACATTCCACAACTATCACACAACGCCGTCTAGTCCCAAGCTAAGCAGAGCTTGTGTTATGGGTACTAGACAACTGATAAACGTACTTATATATTTCTAAATACATACATAAATAGATAAATTACACCCAGACACAGAACAAATGATCGTGCTCATCACACAAACATTTGTCCTGGGTGGGAATCGAACTCACGACCTCCGACATAGCAGTCAGGGCCACTAACCACTAGACCAACAGGGCAGTCAATTTCTTTATTTCTTTTCAATAAGAGTGATATTTGTAATGCTACGTTAGTTAAACTAGCAATTATCTTGAAACAACATAATAGTAAAAATCATAAAAATGAGTGTATAACTACCCAACCTAAGAAAAAGAAACTCCAGATCCTTAAGGTGAATAATTACTACGGTAAGCGTGCGAGACGATGGATTGCACCTACACTTATTAATGAGTTCAGAGAAATCGAGCCAAAAATAGAAACCAATTAAAAAATGTTCTAATGAAACATTATCTGTCTGTCCATAGTTGTTGCGGTATGTTGGTCTCAGTTGGTTAGTGTTGTGGTGCTGCATCTGTTTATCTCACATCGAGTAGGTACCTACCTGCAAACTTGGGGGTGACCGGATGTGGTCTTAGTTATGAGCGAAATTCACGAGAATGTACTGCCGACAAACTGCTATGCAGTTTAGTAGATGTTATAAAAGATTCTTGATGTAACAAATTAATAAAAAAAAAAATGAAAAAAATCAATGATGTACGGTTGATTGTACCTATGGTCATAGCCACATATATTATATGGGAATAGTAACTGCAATTGATAAAATACTTTTGAAAATTAAAAGAGAGGCTATTCCACAATCCTACACCTGTTAAAATACTAAATATCGGGTGTAAAAAGACCCTTAACGTAAACGAAAACTACGTATTCTACCCATCACTGGGATAGTTTTTTTCTTCTAGAACATGCCTGGGAAATCACTGGTTCCAGAGATATTCAAGGTCAAAGTAAAAAAAAAATGTTTTTTTTTTTTCAAAATCGTATTCCGAGTGTAATTAGAAAACTTTCTTCCGAACAAACATTATCAAAATTATTAATTTTTCATAACAAATTACGCATTTGAAGTTACAAAAATGCAATGAATACAAAATACTACACACGCTTCGACGCAGCTGTCCAGCTGTGGCACGCACACTAGCGTGCGAGGTTCCGAGATCAACGAACAAATGCGATACGCGCTCAGCTGATCGATCGAATGGACAATTTATTTATTTTATGAATTGAACAATTTACGATTTTACGTTTTCAACAAAAACGTTGATTATTAATTATTTATTGTTTCAATTTTGAAATTAGGTAGGTCTTCCTCAATCTGGCAGATCCAGACGCCTCCTACCGGAGGGTCCACGCGGGGTTTATACAGTTCATGGACGTTTACGGGGCCCCAGACTCGGTCGCTCGGACTGAAGGTGACTTAAAGGGTCATGGCCATCCTAATGATACAGGGATACCGCACGGTCTCCTGCGAGGCGAGCCGGCATGCTGACCTGCCACCGTGGGATTTTGGAGGCAACAATCCTCACACGTGAAGATGCAACGCCGCCGAGGGGAAACTCCGCTGCGGCAGACTGAGCTCCGGCGAGATCTTGTGGTGATATGAAGACAGCGACTGTCGCAATCGCAACCTTGCGCTGGGCGCGCAACGATAGCGGTAGTAAGTTCCCTCTCTGAGGAGTAGCTAGAAACGCGCCACGGCGTCCTCACTATCCGCCTGACTAAAATCCTCGCCGGACACGGTTGTTTTGAAAGGTTCCTGTGTTGGATTCTGCGGGAAGAAACACCCGGGCGTAACGCGACCCTGGTATACATACAAACCGCAACTGAAGGAACAACGATCGGAGAGAGAGAGATGAAGTTTCAGACTTTTGCTGACTAAAAATCGGTAAAAGTCTGGACACTTCCTTTCGCTTCACCCAGAGCGCGAGGGGACATTTGATGATTTCCTATCGCAAAAAAGTTACTTTCTACTTATCTAAAAACTAAACTTAAATCCTAGGTACCTACATTTAAACTTCTTAAATAACAACGTAATAAACCTCACTAGGTACATAAGCATAACATAAACCTCACTAAGTACCTAGGTAAATAAGATGTGTTAGGAACAGGTGAAACGACGTGATTCCTGCATTTATGATCACAATGTTAAAGGAAAAGTAAATTTCGTAATTTCATTTATTATGTTTGAATTAGGTACGTACCTAAAGCTATCGGAAAAATCACACAAAGTTCCATACGCTTAATCATCACCTGCTTAGGTTCCACGGGTAGTGTGAAAGTGAAACCCGGGGCCCTCGGACGAAGGCAAAGAAGGAACAGGAGTGGGTATTTAGTCAGTAAAAATCTGTGGGTATTTAGTCAGTAAATATCTCCCGCACCGCCTAAGAGCGGATTTGTCATAAGATGATTTTCCCACCCAATAAAAAAAAAAACCTGCTTAGGTTTCTCCCTACTATTGGGGTCTCCTTTCAGTCTAACCGGACTGCCTATTTGGCCTTGGTTGACTGAATGATAGCCGAGACCAATTGCTTAGCGTGGTTTCCGAAAGGGTTTCGGAATTTGTATGGTTACCCATCACCCGAACCAACCTCGGCAAGCGTAGCTTAATCTTCGGTCGAGCCTTGCGGCTGTTATTTATTATTTAGCCATAAGCCCCTCAAAAATGCATACAATCCGTAATTATTGTAGGCATTTTTGAGAATGACTTCTAGTGAGGATGGCTTCTAGTGCATAAGGCTGTAAGACTAATGCACTAGAAGCCATCCTGATAAGTATGATTGGAAATAAATGTCGTAGGTACCTCACTTTATAAAAATGTTTAGTAGGTACCTAATTTACATTTCAAAACATAAACAAGCACGCGGCGCGTTTTACCTGCGTGAGTTTTTTAGTGTGTCGGGAGTTACAGAGCGATTCCCGGCCACCGTAGACGCGAGCTTGCGGACGGAGAGCAATGGGTAGCTTTCCGTCCGATAAAGACCAAACCCTGGTGGACAGCGCGTTGTGTTCCACCTTAAGAAGCTGTCAGCAAAACTGATGGGGCCCGATAGGAGCGATGCCTGACATGGCAGGCAAGCAGGTAACCGGAGGAACAACATTGGGTTTTAGTCAGTAAAACTTAAAATTTTCCCCTCGCTCCACCAGAGCGCGAGATTATTTTGATAATTTCCCAACGTCAAAAAAAAAATCAAAGCTACTCACGCTTCCGTGCACAACTGCAACAGTCTGAACTGAGATACCACTTGTCTTTAGTGTTTAGAGCGTGTTCATGTACCTACCTACCGACTGCGGCCTTCAAAACTACCTCCTAGCTATTTCACAAATACTACCCAGAATTAAGTCAGAATTTCATTTATTTGTTTCATTGATGACATTTTTTTTAAATGTAATCACGAGACAACATACAGAATATTTTATTTACGTAAACTGTTGAAGCCCACCTCTAAATTCTCATTAAAACTCAAACCCAATTTAGGAAATTATTTATTACTAGAGCGACACCTAAATCTATGAAATCACATTTTGTAATTACACCAGGCTGGTGCTGGCGCCAGCAGCCAGTAGCACGCGAGCGGCTCGTGCTCAAAGAAAGTTAAGGAAAAGCCGCCCACCGGCGGTGCGCGGCTGTGCTCAAAGCATCAAAAAGGCCGCGAAACGAAATTTAAAGGAATTTTATTTATTGCGAATTTACTTACCTACGTATTTGTTATTAGTTCGGTTTCTTATGTCAACGAATGCACTTGTCGATTTTTTGTTGCGAATTACTGTTATTAGTTGTGTAATATTGTCTGATAGACTGAAAGTAGAGTTTGAGTGATAGGCTTAGTGTAGGTGTATTGTGAGTGCGTTGTATGTTTGTGGTGTAGTGTGTTCTTTTTAGGATTGATTTAGTAGTAGGCACCTTTCGCGAGATAAGATGCCTTTTCATGTTTATTCGGCGCGCGAGTACGTGAATATGATTTATTGTTACGGCATGGCTCAAGGAAACGCTACTGCGGCTCTGCGACAGTACAGGATTGAGCATCCTACCGCTTATCAACCCACGGATTCGCGGATCTTCACCAGAGCTGTTCAACGATTGCTGGACAACCAACCAATAGTACCGATTTCTCTGGGAGGCGGCCGACAAGTACGACCAACGGTCCATGAGGCTATTCTCGCTGTGATGCGGGAAAATCCACGATTGGGCGTACGAACAGCAGCCAAAATATTGCGAAGGCGGCATGGTCATCACGCTCGGCACATGGTTTCCCATTCTACTGTGCACAAAGTGTTGAGGAGGGATAGGCAACGGCCTTACAAAATCCATCGTGTGCAAGCGCTCGTGCCAGGCGACGCGATACGTCGCATGGATTACTGCAGATGGCTGTTGAGCCAGGAACGAGACTTCATCAAAAAAATAATTTTTACCGACGAGAGCACTTTCACAAATAATGGAATCTGGAACCGCCGAAATACCCATTATTGGTGTTCCGTCAATCCAAATGAAACCCAAGAAACGGGCTTCCAGACACGGTGGAAACACAATGTGTGGGCTGGGATCGTGGGAAACCAGATCCTAGGCCCGGTTTTCTTGCCACCGAGAATGGACGGGCCTGCCTACCTTAATTTTATTACTGGCTACCTAACCGACACTTTGGAAGAGATGCCACTAGTTCAGAGGCTTGGGTTGTGGTACCAGCACGACGGTGCGCCGCCTCATGTCGTGAGACCAGTTCGTGAGCAACTGACGACGCTTTTCGGAAACAACTGGATCGGACGGTTTGGGCCTAACGCATGGCCAGCACGCTCGCCTGATTTAACCCCTCTGGATTTCTTTTTGTGGGGTTACGTCAAAGATAGGGTGTTTGACCGCCCCTGCGAGACCGCAGCGGAAATGCGACAGAAAATTACTGATGTGTTTGATGAACTTAAGCAGCGGTCAGCACAAGAAGGAATCCTGGAGCGTGTTCATGAAAACACGCGGGCTAGGGCGCGCATCTGTCTCCGCGTGGAAGGTCGGCAGTTTGAACCGGAGCTCGTTAGTGTTGAGAGGCCACCTGTGCTGGATGACAGCTAAAGCGACGGACAGTGTAGGTAAGTACTCAGGCTATTTAAAAACTACCTATTTCGTGTACAACACAGAAATGTTTGATTACCAAGAGCCTACTTAATACTTAGCATAATCAGCCTTTTTAATGTTCCCACTGCTGGGACTCTGGCCTCCTCTCTAGGAGAGGGAACTTAATACTTACACCGTGCACCGTGCAAAACGCGCGCGACGCCGAGACGCCGCCGTGCCGCGTCTCGACTATCGTATACGTACCTATTACACACACACCGGCACAATCAGTTGCGCGCTTTACATTGCTCGCAATAAAAAGCATAATTTTTTTAAAGATGGAAAAAATAGTTTGTTTCCCAGCAATATTTTTGGTTCAAAATGACTTAGTTATATGTACAGAATGTGTAGTTAACGGGTATGTGATCGGTCTTTTTACACCCTGTATAAAATTTGAGTGTTCAATCCTAACTATTACAATCCTAACTAGGACACTAATGATTATGCAGATAGTATTATTTATAGGGTGAGTGACTGAGTATGAGCACAGTGTTTTCCTTGTTATTTTCAATTGCTGTAAGAAAAGATGGATGGATTGTGTGAAGTTAGTGATAGCATGACGAGTGACAGGGCAGAATGGAAGAAGAAAACGTGTTGCACCGACCCCAAATAACACGGGACAAGGGCAGGAAGAAGAAAATGACAGCACATGTGCTGTATTCTGATAAGTTTTTCTTAGACTTATTAATACTACTTGTGTCCCTTGTTTGGTTTCGATTTATGGCCGGTCACTAGCTTTATTTCAATTCTCATCTCTTAGATAAGGTAATCAAATATTATTTGTGGGACGGGCTTCCTCACGTCCTGATCACAGATGCATGATGGGCTCCCCATATACACGAAGTGATGCAAACATTCGAAAACCCATCGTGCCCCCTTATAATCTGGGTCACCACCCCGATTGCCTTTATTTTTTATATAATCTTGAAGGTAGTCCGTCCTTCGGTTCCACTCATTCAGTGACCCCATAAGGATGTATCACTTGAGGAAAGAAAACGAGCAGCAGTCGCGATCCGGTTTCTTTTTTAATTTGAATGTAATTTCTTGCGCCACGTGATTAGCACTGTCATTGACCTTACTCTCATAGCTGCAGGATTCATTATAGCATATAAAATCTTTCTACTAACCTTGTTAACTTTATATTCTTCATTCTAGGCTCCTCTACCTGTAGAGCCATGGGAAGGCATCCTGGACGCTAAAATCCATAACATTGGTTGCGAACAAGTCTACCTCTTTGAAGAAGAAGATGATGACGATATCATTCTTGATGGCGTTGAAGACTGCTTGTCTATGAACATTTTCGTCCCAGCAGTTGCCAAAGAAAATAACTTAGTTCCAGTTCTAGTCTACATACATAGCGGGGCTTATTCAGGAGGAAATGGAAATATGGCCAAGTACACCTATGTAGCAAAACATGACGTCATAGTAGTTAGTTTTAACTACAGACTCGGATTTAAAGGATTTGCATGTCTCGGTACTGAAGATATACCTGGTAATGCTGCGTTAAAAGACCAACTGGCTGCTTTGAAATTTATCAACAAATACGTTAGCAAATTTGGTGGAGATCCAAAGAAAGTAACACTTGCAGGATTCAGTGTTGGTGCCAGCATGGCGGAACTACTAGTTCTATCAAAAGCAGCAAACGGTTTAATAAACAAACTTATACTAGACAGTGGCTCCGCTTTGTCTCCGTTCGCAATAAACAGGCATCCAATAAATACAGCCAAAAATTTGGCAATATCTATGGGTTATAACAACACAGAAAAGATTGAGGACTTAAATGAATTCTTATTGAACGCACCGATCAAAGACATGGCTGTTAAAAGCAAGAATTTCTACTTGACAAACTCCACTTTCGGTTTAGCGCCGTGCATCGAGAATGTGATTGGAAATACTGAACCAATTCTGACTGAGTCGCCTTTGATTACTTTTCATAAAGGAGACTACGAGAAAATTCCAGTGTTGACTGGTTTTTCCAACATGGAAGGTATTAGTAGAACGGTTAAGTTTAGCGAATGGAGTGAATTAATGAATGAGAAATTTGAAGATTTCTTGCCAGCAGATTTGGTTTTTGACAATGACATATCAAAAGAAGCTTTCATTAAAGAAATAAAAAAATATTACTTTAAAGATGAAGAAATAAGTCACGATACAGTGCAAGAATACATCGATTACTTCTCTGATTCAATGTTCAAATATGCTATAATGAGATCGGCAAAAATGCACGTTCTGAAATCTAAAAGGCCAGTCTATCTTTACGAATTTTCATACGTTGGAAAGTTAAATTTTAAGCACCAATTTATGTATAAAATAAAAGGAGCCAGCCATAGAGATCAGACTGCGTACATATTGGATTTCTTTGAATATACTACGAAAACTACAGATATGGATACCAGGGACCGAATGACAACTATGTGGACGGATTTTGTTAAATATGAGTAAGTATATCTACATAAATATATATATATATATAAACTAGCTTCTTCCAGCGGCTTAGCCCGCGTCGTAAAAGTAGGTTTCTCAAAACAAACCCGGAAACCCGCATCATCCCTTTGGAAGTGAATTTTGGAAAATCCTCTCTTAGTGCTCGCCTAATTGATAAAAGGAAACCTTGTGCAAAATTTCACGGTTCTAGTCCCAGTACTTTCGTCTATGCGTTGATATGTCAGTTCATCAGATTGTCCTTTAATTCTATTTTTCTTGTTGGTTGCTTGGGACGCCGTCTGTTAGCGATGCGATTTCAAAAGGAATTCTTCATGTCTAATCTATCTGTGTTCTCTTTCTCTTGAGGTTGTGCGGGAACGGGCTAGGGACAAGAAGATGTAGATAAGATTACTAATTTTTATTTATTTACACGAAATACTTAAAAAATAACTATCGTTATAGTAAAATCAAAAAATAACAATAAAAATAAAGTTACAACCAACTAAAAACAAACTACCACCACCACCGGTACTTGGTGGACATCCCACCTATACGCACAAAACGTAGATAGAAAATAAATGGAATAATAATAACACCAGCGGACTACTACTTTTATATTTTTAAATGTTTTTTTTTATTTAGTTGTTTTAAAAAATATGTAAAAATGTATACAGTATGTGAAGAAAACAATTAAAGGAAATAATAATAATATTTCACAACTATCACACAACGCCGTCTAGTCCCAAACTAGCAGAGCTTGTGTTATGAGTACTAGACAACTGATAAAATATATATATATATATATATGTATATATATATATATATATATATGTTAAATTAAAACCATGTATGTTTATATTTACACAGCTTCAAGAGTCCGCGGACCTGAGTATATAGTTTTAATTTCAACTCGATACCTCCATGTGTTCCCGGACGGAACACAAAGTGATCCTATAAGGGTTCCGTTTTTTCCTTTTGAGATACAGAACCCGAAAAAGTGAAAGGATTTTTTGAGATGATCCTGCTATTAGTGTAGAAAATAATTTATTACTTTTTTTAGGTGGGAAATCAGCTAATGACATATCACGCCCTTGGGTGGAACGAGAGGTCGTGTCAGGCTTTTACTGACTAAAACCGACTCCTGTTCCTTTTTACCTTCTTTCCAGGGCCCCGGGATTCACTTTCGTACAACCCATGGCCTCCCACAAGGTAGACCGATGACCTAGTGAGAGTCGCGGGAGTGCGGTGGATGCGAGACGCACAGGATCGGTCGTTGTAGCGTCGCTTGGGGGAGGCCTATGTCCAACAGTGGACGTCTTTCGGCTGAAATGATGATGATGATGGCCCCAGTAGGCAAATAGTTTAATTACTATGTTTTCTTTTTCCAGGAATCCAACAGCATACGAGAGCTTACTGGTCGACGTGAAATGGCCGAAGTACACATATGAAGAACAAAGCTACTTGGAAATTACAAACAAATTAAAAATAAAGAAGGATTTGTTTGTAAACCGTTACAAATTCTGGGACAGAGTGTATGAGAAATATTACTGGAACCCACTACCTGTTGGTGCAGAGAAAAATAGCAAATAAACTGTAATATAATTAAATTGTAATTTTTTAACATATCACACACAACCCGACGTACGGCGAGTGTCCACCCTTACGTTGTTGAAAATTCAACGGTCCGGACTAAGCATTTCGCTTCGTCGTTTATACCGCATACATCAAAGGACTGGAACAATTATTGAATGACTGGCCTGTTGGTCTAGTGGCTAGTGGCCCTGACTGCTATGCCGGAGGTCGTGGGTTCGATTCCCACTCAGGACAAATGTTTGTGTAATGAGCACGATCATTTGTTCTGTGTCTGGGTGTAATTTATCTATAATACCTATGTAGTTAGATAGATATATAAGTATCTTTATCAGTTGTCTAGTACACATAACACAGGCTCTGCTTAGCTTGGGACTAGACGGCGATGTGTGATATTATATTTAAAATTAAAATTTTAAAACGTAGAATTCTCGCAAAACTCTGAAATAATTTTGCGAGAATTCTACGTTTAAAAAAAAATTTTACGTTAAAAATCAACAAATAACTTCTACTCCGGGTGAAGCGGGAGGAAGTGTCAGACTTTTACTGACAAATACCCACAGTGTTCTTTCAGTTACCCTTTTTTACCAGGGCTATAGTAACTCCTTCAAGCAATTCGCAACCCTGGTAAACATCGGCTCTAACTGCCCCGTCAATTTTGCTGACATTGGACCTTCCCGGACGGCGAGCTACCCATTGCTTGCCAAAGTGCGGCAGACCTTTACTTGGCAGTAGTATCATCACAACGTTAATATTTCTCTGTTTGTCGGTTTGGACCATTTCTTTTTTGACTATATATATTTAGTTCTTTATATTATGTATATATTATATTTACCTATATTGTACTGTATCTGTAATTCATTTGTCTATCTTTTTTATTTTAACTATTTTATTTTTCTCTCTCTTTTATTGGTACATGTAATGGTCAAATCATATGAGAAACCATGCAGATTTGAGTCTGAGATTGTCTTTTAGAGAACCACACAGTTCTGAGTGGACCTGTCCAGTCAATGCACGCATTTGTCAGTATTCGTGTAGCTCAACTCAGGAATACTAAGGTGCTCATGAATAATTGAATAATAAATTTATAAAACCCGTATACATACATTCTAATCTCAAAGTCTGCTCAATTGTGGTTACAAGTGTCAATTGAAGGCCCACAAAAGTTACTGGCTTGACAAATTACACCTGCAGATAACCAAATCGTCGACATTGTATACGTTTCCCTTCTCAGTTCTCTAAAAAATAAAAAAAATATTTGTGAAGCCCCAATATCAAAGAGGAATGATCACCATTTTTCAACGCCCGAATGTTTGGGATACTCCCCTTCTGAATCGATGGGTTTTATAAAAAAATTCTAAACCATACATTTTTTTACCAATATTAACCCCTGTGCAAGTGCCTCCGATTTTGGTTTGGTCCAATTTAGAAGCGAATGGTTGTGTTAGAATATTTTAAATAACAAGCTTCGCTCGCATGAGAATCAAAAATGATCCCAAGAGGACATCCTGTACTACTAGAATAAAAATTATCGTATGTCCAATTCTTGAACATGGTCAATAGTCATTCCAATCCGTTTTTAGTACAAAACTCTGACCAAAAGCTTTATGCTACTGGACAGAGGCAGCCTGCGCCTGGTGGCGGGGCTCATCACCAGATACTGAACACTGAACAAATATCTCCACACAATAGTCATCACAGACATTCTCCTGTGCAGAATATGCTTGAAGAAGGAGGAGACAATTGAGCATGTGCTTCTTGACTGCACATGTGTCACACGCATTTGAACCCTAGGATCCTCAAATTCCGTTACAAACGCCCTGAAAAACCCTTTAGAAGGTCTGTTTTTGGAAAGAGGTGGCCTAGATGGAATAAGCCTAATAAAGGATGGCCGCCGAGGCCCACGTAAATAGGTCCACATAAGATTAACTGCGGAAACGGACTTCTATAGATAGATAGAGTCTTTGTTAAAGGTATCGAATATATTTTCATATGCTTTTATTTAAAAAAAATGTTATTTTGATATTGCAAACAGGCACTTCAATTTAATTTTCAATACACGTACACGAAACCCCGCTCTTATCTGCACCGATTTTAGGCACGCAATTTAAGGACGACGCTCGCTCCCATAAGCATAATCAGCCTTTTAATGTTCCCACTGCTGGGAATCAAGCCTCGAGAGGAAATGGGCCCAGTGCGGGTTGGTGAATGTCACATGTCTTCGAACTCGCATCGCTAGGTGCAAGCAACCCCCACGAGTCGCCCGTTAACCCTGTTTAATTATTATCAATAAAAGTATTAAAAAATGTCATTTGATTCACGTAGAAAATCGTAACTGCAGCACTCGGCTCCATAATACCTTCACCTGCATCTCGGGCAAATTCCGCCTTGTTAGCAATGACAAACTTTCTCCACTAATTAAATTTACTATTGTATAAATAATAATAATATTCACACAACTATCGCACAACGCCGTCTAGTCCCAAGCTAAGCAGAGCTTGTGTTATGAGTACTAGACAACTGATAAACATACTTAAACATTTCTAAATACATACATATTATAAATAACCACCAGACACAGAACAAATGATTTGGCTCATCACACAAACATTTCTCCAGGGTGGGAATCGAACCCATGACCTTCGGCATAGCAGTCAGGGCCACTAACCACTAGACCAACAGGCCAGTCAGTCAGGTGTATGTATAGAAGATGTACAGATTTTCTATCAAAACGCTATCACTTATGACATATAACGTTAACCCGGTGTGACTGACACCTCTAAACAGGAGCTCCCCCTCCTTGTAGCAAAATATTTGAACGATTCCAAATGATGCACGTGCTATTGAAATTTTTTCCCGAATTCCCGACGGGGGTGCTTTCTCTATTTCGAAATTTGCAGTTCATTTTCTATGAAATTGACTGAAGGTCTAGTGTCGGTCACAGAACTTGTGACGCGTGAGGTGAATTTGAAATGTTAACTGCTTTTTGTTTTTTTAGGGTTTCGTACCTAAAAAGGAAAAACTGAACCCTAACAGGATCACTTTGTTGTCCGTCTGTATGTCTGTCAGGAATGCGCTGAGGTATCGAATCGAAATTAAAACTTGAAGCTGTGAAAAAAAATTAAAATTCTGAGTTAACGAAAAAAGAAGATACGGCCGTTTATACGGCAAAAAATGTGTATTTCAAGGGAATCAAAATTCAGTTCAGTTGACCTAGAATCCTGAAATTTGGCATGAAGCAAGGTCATATAATGCTATGGTGGTGGGTTAATGCTAAGGTCTTATTAAGTATAGGAAAAATTCAGAAAATTGTATGTTGTAGTTACGTCAAAAAAAAATTGTGACGTAGCTACAAAGCGATTCGGAAAAAATCTTCGTAAGTCAATTCAGGAATTGAACTGTTTTCATGGGTAAGTTAGTACGGAACCCCCAGTGCGCGAGTCCGACTCATACTTGCCCGGTTTTTTCTATAGACTCGCGTTTCAACGCTCTCTCACTTGTTGGTAAGCGATAATACAATGTGGTCGACAAGGGAGCACGATTGCCTAGAAGTAAACAATTCACTTTTGAGTCCCTTGAACAACTGGCCGGAATAATGAAATGAAATTAAATGCTCACATACTCGTACTGCCGCCTGTGCCCACATAGAGCCCCCCTGACTTTTAACCTATGGATATGTATAGGTATATAGGGATATAGGGAATAACGGAAAAGTTTGTTTATTTTCGATATTTACAGACTACTTTATGAATAACTTCTTATTTATGTACTTGGACAAATACCCAATAATCCATTTTTTACGTATAAGAAGCCCAATATTGTATAATCTACGCAGACGCTATCGTTTATCCTAAATGGCGCGAAATCACGCGCGAACGCCAGCGTTCGCGCGGGGTTTGACTGGTAAACCATTTTCTTGGCGAAATATTGATTGATTTATGCTATGTACATTCTGAAGTTGACCAGCATTCTTTTTGTTTAAACATATTTCTAAAATTCAAAGCTGTTTGAAAGGAGTAGGGAAAACAAGCGAAAAAATATCATGTCGTAATTTTTTTTTTCTTGGCAAAAGTATTAGTCATACGAAACAATCATATGTTGATAATGTTGTACATGAATCTATAATAAACATAATTTTTTTTCTAACTTTTTGACTTAGCCGTTACCGAGGAGTAGCCTTAAGAAAATCACTGTTTTATAGCACTGTTCGAGAGACAGGGCCTTAAATACCCTATTTATTATTAGGTCGTAACTATCAGGAAACACGGTTTATTTCTAGGGGCTGCTTTGTATTCAAGATAAAGAGAGGCTTATAATAATGACCAGCCCCCCTGGCCAAGTTACGATCGTTTCGTTTGCGTCGAACACATCGAGTAGGCCAAGCCTACGATTCCTTTGTTCTGATGTCATCTCAACGCTGAGTCACGTGGTCAGAACAAAGGAATTGGAGGCGTGGCCTACTCGAGTCGTTCGATGCAAACGAAACGATTATAACTTAACTACGGGGGCAGTAGTGTTAACACACACACACTCGCAAAAATTCGCCTTTATAATATGAACGTGATTCATTTTCAATGAAACTGCATCCACTACTACACTCATTCGACATATCCATGAAAAAAACCATTCGTAGGTATAATTGTACATACATATTAAGCTAAAACTGGCAATTTGATTGAAGGAAACCGTGTAGAGTGGAAGATTTTGGTTTATTCATATAAATCAGTGCTTGACTGCAGTCCCACCTGATGGTAAGCAGTGAAACAATCATTGATGGTGAGGCGCACTAGATTATTAAGAGCCTATTCACTCTAGCCTTAAAGACACCTAAATTATAGTTGGACGGGAAGACCGCAGTAGGCAAATTGTTTCCAGTTCTTCGATGTAAAACAGTTATGACAAAACTGTTTTACAAATTAACAATTAATTTTTTTTTTATCCAGCTACCTTAAAAATGAGTTTTTATCAAACATCAACCCTTTTTTGTAATTTTTTTTTTATGCACCAACCATATTATTTCTACACCACCCTATGCTGTCTGGTAGAGAATGGCTAAAACATTAAGTCCGAATTTGTAGCTTGGTGTTGCATGAAGATTAAATAAATAAATAAACCAGTAACTGAAAGACACAGAAACCAACTCCAACAAAACTGACATACGACACGAAGTTAAATATTAAAATCTTTATCGAATACACTCTATTAACTTTCTAAACATTAAATATACTTCTAACAACTGGCAAACACTTCAACTTTTGTAAACGTTACCCTTTCCAATCTAAAATGAAGTCTAACTTAAGACTTGAAGGTTCAAATTGCCTTGAGTTTAGTGAATTTAAAAGTATATTTGTGTTTCGCCTCGTGACACAGGTGACGCAGAGATAAGTAACGTCAATTTATATGCGTCAAAGTCACGAGTCCCCGAGGGGCTGGTGTTTGGGTACTTCTTGTAGCGTATGGATGGCGTCAGAATTATTGTAAGTTTATATAAGCTTCACCCGTGAAAGTGGAAAATTAACATATGGAGAAATTCTTCCGTGATAAAAAGTATTCTATGTATTATTCCAGCACATGGTCTAACTGTGTGCCAAATATCCAAAAACCATCAGCAGTTTCAGCGTGAAGAAATCTATATATATAAAAGGAAAAACTGACTAATTGACATATCAATGCACAGCCGAAACTACTGGGACTAGGGACGTGAAATTTTGCAATAGATTTCCTTTTATGACGTTAGCGTGAAAGGATTTTCCAAAATTCACCCCCTAAGGGGACAAAACGGTGTCCAAATTTTGTGTGGACAAAACTAATTTCGCGCGGGCGAAGCCGCTGGCAGAAGCTAGTAACATATAAATACACACACTCACAAACTTTCGTCTTTATAATATTAGTGTAATATACTCGTATAATGTAGTTAATGAGCTAGCTACCATATCGCTGGCCCCGGGCAATAAAGCGGTAATATCAAAAATCAGTTTTTACAGGAGAAATAAAAGAAGCTAATTTGTTTATAGTGCAGCGTACAGTGATCCAAAATAGGCGTGCAAAACGTCAAATGAAAGCTATTTTTTTTACCTATTTAACCTTTTCAAAATAATTGTATTGGTATAAATATTTAATGAAATAATTGAAAAAATGTATGATACAAATTATAGACGCTATTGTTTCAATTGCAACATCTTTAATGACTTTATAAATACATCAACCACTGAGATTCAGGACTATAATAATATAACACGACGTATTTTCCGCTTTAGAAGGTCCGACGGTACTTCACACCGGGACAGCTTCTAATGTTATACAAAGCACAGGTCCGATCGTGTGTGGAGTACTGCAGTCACATATGGGCTGGTGCTGCAAAATGCCATCTAGCAGCTTTGGACTCAGTGGAAAGGCGTGCAAAGAGGCTAATTGGGGATCCAGATTTGGTTAAGTCCAATCTTCAAAGCCTCGAGCACAGGCGCAGAGTAGCCAGCCTTTCGGTATTTTACAGGTTACATTTTGGAGAGTGTGCACGGGAATTGCATGACTTGATTCCGCCATCTCCTTTCTACCATCGGACAACCCGACGAACAGCGAGTATCCACCCTTACGTTGTTGAAACTTCAACGGTCCGGACTAAGCGTTTCGCTTCGTCGTTTATACCGCGTACATCGAAGGACTGGAACAATTTGCCTGCTGCGGTCTTCCCGTCCAGCTATAATTTAGGTGTCTTCAAGGCTAGAGTGAATAGGCTCTTAATAAACTGGTGCGCCTGACCATCAATGATTGCATCACCGCTTACCATCAGGTGGGATCGCAGTCAAGCACTGGTTTATACCAATTAAAAAAAAAAAAAAAAAAAAAAAAAAAAAAAAAAATTAGATCTCGAGCGTACCAGCCGATTACCACCTTCTTCAGGGAAATTTTATAGCCAAAGCTTAGCTGTATCATCGGTTAAATTTATTACTGTTACTTTTTGTTTAGAAATGTAGTGTAAAGATGTTCACCAGGTTTTTGTGTTATGGTTCATAGAGTAATGCAATAAAACATTTTTAGTCGTAACATAATTTTTCATGCAATAAAGCTGTTATTGTCATTTATTTTAAAGAAATATTAATTTTAAAAAATTGAAAAGAATAAGAGTGATAGACTGATACTCAGAGAAGCCAATAATCAAATAACATTAAAAAGGGCGTAACCGGCGTTTACCGCTATATTGCCCGGGGCCAGCGATATGTGCAAAAGCTGTAATTGCCAAACAAGCGTGTCTTCAACGTAGTCGTTAGCCTTGTAATAGACTTTCTTGGCAAGGACACGCTTAATGTGCACTAGACGTGTGTTTGCTACGCGTTTTTAAATTATGTAAATCGCTTCTAAAGAAAGGTTTTTACGAATATACAAAATAATTAAAATAAAGGCTTAATAGGTATCGTGTATCGTGGATACGATCACATAGATACTCGTATAAACTCACATGCACAGAACACCAGTACCCGAAACTACCATTACTACTATTAATAGTCCAAACAAATACATGAATCAATGATTTCCGAACGAAAAAAAAAACTGGGCAAGTGCGAGTCGAACTCGCGCCCTGAGGGTTCCGTATAAACTTACCTATGTAAATAGTTCGATTCCGGAATGGACTCACGGAAGATTTTTCCGAATCGCAAAAAAAAATTGTGACGTAACAACAAATTAGAGTTTTCAGATTTATTCCTATACTTGTGCTATAAGATCTGGCTTTATGCAAAATTTCAGGATTCTGGGTCAACGAGAAGTACCCTATGAATTTTGATTTTCTCGAGAGTGTCGAAATGTAAGTTTTTTGCCACATAAACCGAAGTATATTTTTTTATCGTTATAATTTTTTGTTCCCGTACGGAACCTTAAAATACCTGAATGTTAGACACTTGCAATATTAAATGGCGAAAAATAAATCTCTTCATTTTTTGAGGTGGGAAATCATTCAATGTGCGTTCTCGCTCTAGGAGGAAGCGAAAGGAGTGTCACACATTCACTGATTAAGACCAACCAGTATTTCTACAGTTGCCTTTTGCATTAATTATTTTTTAAATTAAAGACGTCCACTGTTGAACATAGATCTCCCCCAAGCGTCACCATAATAAATCAAACCTGTGCGTGTCGCATCCAACGGATTCCCACGACCCTCAAAAAGTCATCGGTTCACCTAATGAGAGACCTTCTTGTGAGAGGTACGTGGTCGCCACTTTAGAACCTTTCGACCCCATTGACTATCTATTTTGCGAGCAATGTGTCCTGCCCACTGCCATTTAAGTTTGGTGATTGTTTGGGCTTGGTCCTCAGGTGGATATTTTCAATCGTGATGCGATCACGCAAGAAAACTCCTAGCATAGCCTTTTCCACTGCCTTTTGGGTGACTTTTGCGTTCAGGGCCACAAAAACTATTTTAAATAGTCCATCTAGACTGACGAGCATATTTTCGTCGGCCAAAATAGGTATAGGAAGATCTACTGTTCACATCGGTCGCACACATTTTGCTCGTTTGCTTCTATATCTATTGCTGCGTTCACAAGCATCTTACGGTATGTATCTATCGCTTAATTAAGTGCAAGGAGAAGACGTCATTCAGAGGGATCGGTTGCGGCATCCTGTCATCGGTGGCTGCATGGCTCGACATCCAATACCAACGTACT
This sequence comes from Mythimna vitellina, assembly GCA_949316375.1. Classification (NCBI taxonomy): domain Eukaryota; kingdom Metazoa; phylum Arthropoda; class Insecta; order Lepidoptera; family Noctuidae; genus Mythimna; species Mythimna vitellina. The sequence continues at coordinate 3,714,747 of OX438703.1, read as the reverse complement.
TCCAATGAGTACAGGGTGTTTCGTAGTGTTATAGGATTTGTTTGCCCTTCGCGTACAGTATAATAATGGTTTCAGGGTGTTGATGCGGCTGCCTCGCTTCTGTAGCGCATCAGGAATGTTTGGGGAAATGCGAGTGGATTGCTTTTATGCATTAATGCATAAAAGATGTGCATCCCTGGTGCGCAGGGTGTGGACTAGTCCCAGCAGCATCTTGGGCATGATTGCTGACAGACTGGACTGCTGTATGCTAAATCGTTGCTCCGGTATCTCTGCTGGGGTGCTGAAGCAATGATTGTTTTATTGTGAGTGTGTATGTAGTTTTTAGTTGTATTTGTGTCACTAACATAGTTCTAAGTTTGTTTTGTTTTTACTAACACTAAATGAGTGTTGTTGCTTGAAATAAAGAATATTAATATTATTAATATTTGTTAACTTTACCGTAAAAAATTTCTAAGTTTGATTAAGTTTTACATAGCAAGAGAGAATCATCGGTTGGATAGACATACACGCTAATTTTTGCACTTAACTTCGGGTCACGCTCAGTGTAGGGTTCCGTAGTTTCCCGTCCGTCACAGTAAGTGTTCCTACTTAAGAGTTAATGAACGACAAACAATGAGAAAGAACAAATACCACCAATGCCCACGAGAGATCACGCCCCACTTTACGTGTACACTTACTAACACTTTAAGTACCCTGATAAAACATTTTTTTCCACTTTTTATTTTACCACTTTGTCATGGCATGTTTGGCATTTTGGTAACAAAGTTCAGATTTCTAGTGCTAACGGTCACTGAGATTATCCGCGAACGGACGGACAGACAGACAGACAGACTGGGCGAAATTATAAGGTTTTCTAGTTGACTACGGAAACCTAAAAAAGACGTCTTCATAAAAGATTGAATAAAACCAACGTCAACTTTCAAACACCCTGACAGACAGACTTGGCAAAATTATAAGGTTTCCTAGTTGACTACGGAACCCTAAAAAAGATGTCTTCATGAAAGATTGAATAAAATCCAACGTAAACTTTCAAACAGCCTGTATGCTCCTGTCTTGCTTGCACATTCCTGGAGCATATCGCTATGCAAACTGGGATCGAACGCGTTCAAGCGGCGACATAGCTATCCATATCTCTCAAACAGATGAACAGACCGATAGATTATGCAGTTATGGGATAGGTCTAAGGATGTGGATTTTGATGTGTTGACTCCATTGTTCAAGATCGTGACTAAATAATAATAATAACAGTAGATCGTTTCGTTTTTTTTTTTCAAATTTTATTGTTATGCTTATATTTTGGTTGGGAAAATCATCTTATGACAAATCTCGCTCTTTTGCGGAGCGAGAGATAGTCTCAGACTTTTACTGCCGGCCTGCACCAAGGCCCGGCACGAGCGATCGCCGCTGATCGCCCCCACCAGGACACGGCGTTGCTCTGCCCAAGCGGGGCACACCTCCACCGTGTGCTTCACCGTGTCCTCCGGGCGTCGCTTCCGTACGAATCAGGTGCAGGAACTTCCCTAACTTTCCGTGTTCGATGAAAACCTGCGTCATGCGGAAGGTGAGGACGCCGTGAGGTCTTTCCAACCACGCCTCAAAGAGGGGACTTACCGCCATAATTGTGGCGTGCCCAGCACTGGGTCGTGACAGCCGCTGTCGCCATTTCACCATGAGAACCCACTGGAACTCTATCCGCCATGCTGCGACTTGTCGCGGCAGCGGAGTTCCGCCCCGGCGTTACATCTCCATGCGCAGATCGTGCATGTGTGCAAGGACTGTTGCCTCCAGATCCAACGGTGGCTGGCCAGCAAGGAGGCTCGCCGCTTGGCGGGAAATCGTCTGGTATTCTCGCACCATCCGTATGGCTATGACCCTCTGGTATGCGTTCAGCCGGGCCGCCGGCTGCTTCCGCAGCGCCGGCGCCCACACTGGTGCTCCATAAAGGGCCATGAAACGAACGATTCCCGCCTCCGGCAGGAGGCGTCTGGATCCCCCAGGTTGAGCAAGAGCCGCCCGAGGGCAGCCCCAGTTATTGTTAAGCTTGCGTTTAATCACAGCGATAGAGCATACTCCCGAGATAAAAAGAATATTCTAGGACATGGTCTAACTGTGCACCAAATTTCTACAAAATCCGTTCAGCTGTTTTTTTATGGTGAGAAATCATCTAATGACTTTTCACGCTCTTGGGCGTTGCGCGAGGGCGAGCCAGACTTTTACTGGCTAAAACCCACTCTTGTTCCTTCTTTACCTTCGTTCTAGGGCGCCGAGGTTCACTTTCACTTAACCCATGGCCTCACTAGACTTTGACTCTGCTGGGCCCCTACGATTTGCTGACATCATCTTGAGGCACGCGTGGCTCGGTCCGGATGGTTACCGGAAAATTGGATGGCGTACTACCCAGTGCTCGCCGTCCGCAAGCCAAATCCGTTCAGCTGTGGAAGCGTGAGGAAGTAACAAACACACACAAACAAACAAACTTTCGTATTTGTAATAATTATTAGTTTGATTAGACTCTCTTTTCTGTTTCAAATCACCTTACTTCGAATCAATATTTTGATCCCTCTTCATAACAGTAAGAAAATCAGCGACAGCATTTCCTTAAATAAAAGTTTACACAAAAAATCAGATAGCAATAAGTCACGTTTTATCTTCGGTAAAATTCTTTTAAAAAACCCTGTCGTCCTGCCATAAATCTTTTTGGAAAAAAATCGCTTTTCGACACCCGCGAATTTCACCCCCCAAGTCTTGGCTCGGATGACTGTGCAATTATCAATATCACCACAAACATAGCGGTTGCGCCTCCGGAAAATTCCTATTTCGTAGCTATAAATCAGTTTTCCGTTTATTAAAACAGCTCCGGCACCTTCGATCGAATCGCCCCCTTAAGGAAGGGGTGTTCATATTTGAGCATTTAGATTTGTGCCTATATTTTTGGATATACTTCCCGTCCAACTATAATTAAGGTGTCTTCAACGCTAGAGTGAATAGGCTCTGAATAAACTAGTGCGCCGACCATCAATGATTGCATCTCCGCTTACCATCAGGTGGGATCGCAGTCAAACACTAGTTTAAATCAATTTAAAAAAAAAACTATACAAAGTAGAGAGCTGTGGTGGCCGAGTAGTATCGGCTTCGACTTACGAGTTGTAGGTCGCGGATGCAAACCCAGCCAGGCGCATTACTTTGTGTAATTTAGTTTCATCATCACTGCTCTCAAAACGGTGAAGGAAAACATCGTGAGAAACCGGCATGTCCTAGAACCAAAAATTTAAAGACATGTGACATTCACCAATCCGCACTGAGCCCGCGTGGTGGGTTACGGCCCATTCCCTCTTCTAGAGAGAGGAGGTCTGAGTCCCAGCAATGGGAACATTAAAAAACAGGCTGATTATGCTTATATGCTAAACTCAAAGGGGTTATTCTTGACGTCATAAAATCTATGTTGATTCGCAACTGAAAGCCAAACATAGTTTATTTATAACTTAACCTTATGCCGTAATTAGAGACACAATTAAAAAGCCATTGTGTCCCTCGTAGATCTGCGTTCCGGTATACAACGGGTTAATCGAACATGATAACTGAAACTTCCAATTTCATTTTGACACAGTAAGCAAAAGCATAATCAGCTTTATAATGTTCCCATTGCTGGGACTCAGGCCTCCTCTCTAGGAGAGAATAGGCCGTAATCCACCACGCGGGCGTAGTGCAGATATCACGTCTTCGAATTTTTGGTTCTAGGACATGCTGGTTTCCTCACGATATTTTCCATTTTTTAGAGCAGTGATGATGAAATATATTACACAAAGTATGTGTCTGGCTAGATTCGAATCTGTGATCTATAACTCGTAAGTACCCACGGCCTGCAACTCATTAATCGAGGCCATTACCATTGGGTCATCATTGCTCTCTAAAATGACACATGGTAATAATGCACCTGGCTGAGTTAGAATCCGCGACCTACAACTCATTAATCAGGGCTGTTACGATTGGGCCATCACAGCTCTGTAAAATTACGCACAATTCAACGAAGAAGACCATAAAACAAATCAAAGTAAAACCATCAAACTCGAAATCTAAAACAACAAACATTTTATAGATTGATTTTCCAAACAAAACCTACAAAAAGGGGTGACTTTCGACTCCCAAGTGGAACAAACGTACACTGCACAGGGGGTGTGCTGTATTCTTTTTAATCTGTGCTACCCCTGTGTAATCTGCGTCGGAAACTCGGGAAGCGACACCGGGGGCAAACATTGTTTAATGTTTTCTAACGAATACTATTACAAGATAAGAAATAAGGACTTTAGTAATGGCGGCTCTAAACCTCGTTGTCTTTTTGATGTTGTTGAAATTTCCACAGAATGTCGTAAAATTTAATTAGATTAAGAATTTAATTTTGCGCAGAAATATTCCGGGAAACTTAACCTGGAAGTTTGGCGGGGTTTAGTATTAATAATTAATTTAATACTGTATAATTAAATAATGTTTGAAATTCATTTTAATTACTTATTATTTGTCTTTAAATAATTCAAAGTTACTATTCGTAGTTATAGTCACAAGATTCGTATAATAATAAAAAACTGTATAAAACCTGCAAGCAACCTGCAATTGACATCAACGCCGAGTTTCACAGTCATTGTGCGTACAGATAACGAGTGAAATTCTCTGCCAAAGTCTGTTTTCTGATATTTACAGCCTGGAGGTCTTTACCCCGGGGAGAAACGCATCCTGCGGTATAAAGGAGCTGCTTCTCATTGGGACGGTGAGCGATTTCACCAAGATTTTTTTTTTTTTTTTTATTCACGATAGGTTTGCGCTTGACCGCCATCTCACCTGATGGAAAGCGATGATGCGGTCGACGATGGAACGCGCTTATCTAGAAGTAACCTATTCACTCTTGACTTAAAGATTACCGGGTTGTAGCTATCAGGAAACACACATTCCGGCAAGGAATTCCACTCCAATTTAAAATCATTTGAGCAAAATTATCAAAGTTTTTGGAATCAAACTATGCTAGGTCACTATTGCAGGTCTGCTGTGAGAGATACAGATGAAAATATTTATAAAAAGGAGCAAAAAGCCATCAAACCCATTTTTAATTGTCTTCTTAATAAATATTAAAAAAACTGACGTGCTGGATTTTTTCAAACATTCTGTCCGAGATGTAAATACCCAAAGTAACGTAACCATATATAGGTATTTCATTTCAAGGACAAAACTCGTGTAAACTAGTTTAATTATTCATATTCCGCAGCTCTGGAGCGCAAAGGGCAACTGAAGGAACACTTTTGGGTTTTAGTCAGTAAAATTCTGGCACTCTCTCTTGCTCTATTTAGCGCGCCAGAAGTTATTCGATGATTTCACCCCGAAATATACTTGATTTGTGGTCATCGATATACACCACAAATTTTTAATTAGTAAAAATACTTAAAATACTTATTAGAAAAGGTCTTGTTATTATTTACCTAAAGTCTCAATAAATAATATTCATAAACAGCAAAGTTATTAGCGTTATATCCCAAAATGTCACTCAATTTATGGAAATATTGTACAGGCTATTTATTGATTAATGAATGAATAAATGACAATCAAAATGAAAAAAAAAACACTGCGCGTAGTATTTTCTAGTAGCAATTGTTATGAATGATTGATTCTATTATGCATTTACCAATTAAGATAAATGTTCGCTGTCAATTTTGGGAATCGTTTTTTTTTACTTTTGACCGCATAAATTTTATCAGTAACGGGTACAGACCCATGTTTTTTTGTACTCATTAAAAAATAGAGGTGTATATGTACTAAGATATAAGTCGATGTTTGGGGTGCATTAGGCCATCATCTTCCTGCCCTTATCCCGTGTTATTTGGGGTCGGCGCAACACGTTTTTTTCTTCCACTCTGCCCTGTCACTCGTCATGCTATCACTAACTTCCTTTTCTTTCATATCACTCTCCACACAATCCATCCATCTATTCTTTGGTCTCCCTCTCCCTCTCCATCCATCCACATGTAAACTCATTACTCTTTTAGTAACATGCGTCTCGTCCCTCCTCATTATTGGGTGCATTAGGCCAGTTGTCAAAATTATAAAAATAGCACAATTCAATATCACCCACTTTCTAATCCACTTGAGATAATAATCATAACAACGAAGTGTGAAATTGAATAACACGTCCACAATAGGTCCTTGGTCGAGGGTTGCCACTCTAAAACCTTTCAATTACCAAACTGTCAAAGGCATAAAGATGAAATTGGTGCTCCAACCTCTTTCCCTGATTGTCACCCTGCATTTGAAATTATTGATGGTAATTGTTTTTAGGGTTCCGTACCTCAATAGGAATAAACGGAACCCTTATAGAGTCACTTTTTTGTCCGTGCGTCTATCTGTTTCTCTGTCAAGACCCTTTATCTCTGGAACGCGTGAAGATATCGATTGAAATTAAAACCATATACTCAAGTCTTCGGTCCCTTGAAGCTGTGAAAAATCAAACTTCTGAGCTAACGCAAAAAAAGATACGGCCGTTTATGTCGCAAAAAACGTATATTTCGACAATCTCAAGGGAATCAAAATTCATAGGGTACTTCCTGTTGACCCTGAATCCTGAAATTTGGCATGTAGCAAGGTCTAGAAGCACAAGTATATGAAACATTCTGAAAACTTTAATTGTGTACCTTTTTAAGTCACAATTTTTTTTTGCGATTCGGAAAGTCTTCGTAACTCAATTCGGGAATTGAACTGTTTTTATAGGTATGTTTGTACGGAACCCTCGGTGCGTGAGTCCGACTCGCACATGCCCGGTTTTTTTTATTGATTTTGTTGGCACTATATATTTATTTATGTACACACTAACAAGGTTCTGGAGTGGCGACCACGTACCGGAAGACGCAGCGTTGGAAGGCCTCTCACAAGGTGGACCGATGACCTGGCGCCGCTTGGGGGAGTTCTATCTTCTGTGTCAGTGGACGTCTTTTGATTGAAATGATGATGATACATACAAACACTTAAAAACTAAAAGGTGGTTTTTAGTCAGTAAAAGTCTGACACTCCCTGTCGCTCTACACAGAGCTGGAGGAGTTACTTGATAATTTCCCATCTTAAAAAAATATCCTAGGGCAGTATAAGTACTAACGCACCCACACCCCTAGCCAATTTACAATCGTTTCGTTTGCGTCAAACACCTCGAGTAGGCCACGCCTCCGATTCCTTGGTTCTGACCACGTGACTGAACGTTGAGATGACATCAGAACAAAGGAATCGGAGGCGTGGCCTACTCGAGGCGTTCGACGCAAACGAAACGATCGTAACATGGCTAGGGGAGCTGATCCTTCTAAAGGACCTTAACATTTCACCACTCATCATTAAAATTATCATCAACTTCCTGCCTTTGTCCCGTTTTATTTGAAGTCAGCGCAACAAGTTTTTTTCTTCGATTTTGTCCTATACCCAGTCACGCTATCACTTACTTACCATTTCACGAATATGGTCTTCATATAATGGCCTTCCTGTTAACACAAATTTCATTTTCAACAAAACAATCTAAAACATATTTACCATGACAAAAGCTACACATAACATATTCAAATATTAATTCCATTATGAAAATACTTACAATATATTATAGGAACACACAAGGGAAATCAAGTCATATTTTATCGTATCACCTGCCCTCAGTAATTATATTTTAACAAGGCTGTGACTTCGCCAAATTAAATTCATATTAATTTTATAAGGTTCTGTAATTAAATTATACTTTAAAAGGTTTAATATTAAATGTAAAATCTTATGTTATGGAGAGCAGTTGTGGTTGTAGGTCGTGGGTTCAAAACCAGCCGGGTGCAAGACAAATGTTTGTGTGATGTGTACACGTGGAAAAATCATCTTATGACAAATCTCGCTCTTGGGCGGAGCGAGAGATAGTATCAGACTTGTACTGACTAAAAACCCACTCCTGTTCCTTCTTTGCCTTCATCCCGGGGCCTCGGGCTTCGCTTTCACACTACACGTGGCCCCAGTAGGCTTCGATCCTACTGGGCCCCTACAGTTGCTGACATCTCTTTATCTGTGACTGGGTGTAATTTATCTAAAATATATTGTTTGTATTTAGAAATATATAAGTATGCTCTGCTTAGTTATGGACTAGCTGACGCTGTGTGAAAGTTGTGGAATATTATTATTATTATACACCAACCTGCACTGGGCCCGCGATGTAAATTACGGCCCGTTTCCCTTCCTAGAGAGGAGGCCTGAGTCCCAGCAGTGGAAATGTTTTTAAATAATAACCGCGCAATGATAGTCGTCGTCACCATTCCACATGAAGAGAATCTCGCTTAATTGCCAAGAGCCTCGACCAACATCTGAAGAGGCTCTCGTTAGGCAGTTGGATCAAGGGCTTGATTCAGAAGGCAGTACTCCTGGACACGGCCCGTATTGTTCGGAGATTCCTCTCTCAGGAGACCTGACCGCCGGTAGCTTGGACCCTGTTCCCGATGCCGGTGGGCTACTATTTTTTTATATTTTTAAATGTTTCTTTTTATGACTTTTGTTTTAAAAAAATATTTAAAAATGTAATTTATATGTATGTTGAACAAATAAAGGAAATAATAATAATAAACATTTATTTCAGGTAAGATACCCAGTTAAGACAAATACAAATACACAGAAACACACAGAACACAAACGAAAACATACTAATACCATTAATTTATTAGTTGCAATTATATAATTGACATCACATTAAATAAATAAATCATAAAAATTTTAAATATCCAATTGTAATTAATTTAAAAACTAAATCAAAATTAAATGGCTGATTATGCTTATGCGTGTGTTACGAGCAGTGATGGCCGAGTGGTAACGGCCCCGACTTACGAGTTGCAGGTCGCGAGTTCAAACCCAGCCAGGAGCATTACTTTGTGTAATTTATTTCATCACCACTGCTCTCAAAATAGTGAAGGAAAACATCGTGAGGAAACCGGCATGTCCTAGAACCAAAAATTCGAAGACTTGTGACCTCCACCAATCCGCACTGGGCCCACGTGGTGGATTACGGCCATTCCCTCTCCTATAGAGGAGGCCTGAGTCCCAAGAGAGGGAACATTATAAGGCCGACTATGCTATGTTACGAAGTAAGTAATTTTTACTTTCTTCAGAAGTGATTTTGGCACTGACATCGTGAAGTACAGTTGCTGTTGCTAGAAACTGCACGGTGATCGACGTACGAACCGGTACCGCACTTTTAAAGAACGTCGCTCGTTTTTACTCGCGGCTCGTTGGCGCTAATCGACTAGCGAGTAAAACGGTCGTATCGTAGTCGAATTGAAGTTAACATATCTCGTTCGGAGTCTGAAGCTTTATGTTATCTTGGTATTATAGCATATCACGAAATTAAGAAAAAAAAAAGTGAAAACGCTTGAGAGTTTACATTAAAAGTTGGATCGAGAAAAGGCAAGTGATATCTCATACACATTTAATTCGATAATTGTCAGCGGAACCAGTCGATTACAGAAATTCGTGATTGAAGCACTGTTTTGAACAACGAGCCGAGTAAAAAATGATGCAAACATGACGAGCCACGACCCAGACTCATCAACTCACAAAACCGCGGTATTGCAATGATACACCGTTGAGCTTTACCGACGAGCCATAAGACCGCGGTTTTACTCGCTCGTCGATCAGGGCCTTTACCACTTCCATTTAAACCAAAATGTATTATTACCATAACATATAACAAAATTAGCCTTATAATGTTTCTACTGACAGGACTCAGCCCCTCTAGCCAAGTTACAATCGTTTCCTTTCGATTATCTTTTCATCGATCGCCTCGAGTAGGCCACGCCTCCGATCCCTTTATTCTGACGTCATCTCAACACTCTGTCACATGGTCAGAACAAAGGAATAGGAGGCGTCACCGGCTCGAGGCGATCAACTAAAGAAAGTCGAAACGAAACGGTTGTAACTTGGCTAGGGGGGCAGGTCTCCTCTCTAGGAGAAGAAAATGGGCCGTAATCCACCACACAGGCCCAGTGCGGATTGGTGGATGTCACATTCATGTCAGTCTTCGAATTTTTGGTTCTAGGACATGCCGGTTTCCTTACGGTATTTTCCGTCACAGTTTCAAGAGTAGTGTTCATATAAATTACACAAATTAATGCGCTTGGCTGGATTTGAACTTGCGACCTACCATTCATAAGTTGGGACCGTTACCACCGGGCCACCACTGCACAGAAATACGGTTTAAGGGCGATATTTTTTCAAGTACACTTCAGTGGCTGTTTATAAGTATGTAAAAAAGAGTTAAAGCCCCACAAACCTCCATTGAAAGGGGGCTCCTCCGCCCAGACAGCTCTTAAGTCTGGTCTGGGCAACCACCCGATAGTTGATTTTGGGGTGTTACCTCGCAACCCTTTCACTTTCGCCAGTAAACATTGATTTTAAGAAAGCTGTCTGCTCGCTTCATGATTTAATTAAATTGTTGAAGAGTTGCTGTATGACGATAATTTATTTTGATTATATTAAGGGTGGCGAGCTACGTAGCAACTTTGCTACGGCGGTGCTACGCGGCTACGACATTTGCTACGAGACGCTCTCTAATATCAATTTTACTTTATCTATGAATTTTTCCGCTCTAGCGAGTGAGAAGGCTGTCAGACTTTTATTAACTTAAACCATCCTGTGTCCTTCAGTTGTCCTTAGCATTCCAGCACCACGGTAACTCTCTCAAATATTCGTATATATATATAATAAATATTATCTTAATCCACATTGACGCGTAGTGTCCCACGCACGCCTCGAGGAGATGTCAGCAACCATAGGAGCCCAACCGGATCGAAGCCTACTGGGGCCATGGGTGATGCGAGAGATCCCTGGAGCCCTGGAACAATGGCAAAGAAGGAACAGAAGTGGGTTTTTAGTCAGTAAAAGTCGGACACGAAAGAAAGGATGATGTCATTAGATGATTTTCCCACCCGAAAAAAATAATTTCAATCCAGATTATGGCTTTATTATTATTGATAATCTACCAAAATCACTATCTCACCTGATGGTAAGTGATACGGGTAGTGTGAAAGCGAACCCCGGGGCCCCGGGATGAAGTCAAAGAAGGAACAGGAATGGGTTTTTAGTCAGTAAGTCTGACACTATCTCTCGCTCCGCCTAAGAGCGGGATTTGTCATTAGATGATTCTCCCACCTAAAAAAAAATAATTAAATATTAAAAACCCGATGGTAAGTGATGACATCAATTGACGAAGAAACACGCTTACCTAGAAGTAATCTATTCACTCATGACTGAAAACTATCAGGAAACACAGACAAAGAATTCCAGTTCTCAGCTGTGCACACAGTGAACGCGTTCCCAAAACAATTTTGTATATAGTTCAACCGCAGTGTCGCAAACAAACGAGATTTCGTGAATTTATTAAAATATACTCAATATGCGACACTGCTTTGCATAAACGGATAATCGTCAGGTTTCAATAAAAAGTCGCCCTGTCGCAGTGTGTGAATATTCATTAGTTATTGAATGCCCGTTGAGGCGGGGTTCGTCGCGATGATGACGGGAGAATGGATACTCAAAATCAATTATTGTTTTGACCAGGAGAGATGCGGCTGCTATTTCAGCAGTCACATCGCACCACGCCGAGCCCCGATATAAGTCATGGTCTGAAGCGAGGAGGAACGGTATGCTTTCGCCTTCGTCAGCGAAACATTAATGCTAGCAAATGAGGTATCCGGTGGACTTGCGGGCGACGAGCAATGCGTAGCATTAATTTTTATTTTTGGTTATGTTTTTGGCTTGGATACTAAGTCCTTTAAGTCATATCTCCATAATCATTTAGGGACTCGGTGGAGCACACGGTAGAGGTGTACCTCGCTTGGGCAGAGCACCGCAAACCCACCTGATGGTAAGCAGAGTAATGCAATCGTTTGGCAAATATTTTGGAAACAGATATCTTGTGGATATTTTTTTTGTTTCTATTGAAATCAAATCATTTTGTGTAAAACTAATCCAGTAAAGACCTCTGGAAATCTGCTATTTGTCCTTTCATAAAATACTCATAAATTAGAAAAAAAAAACACGTTTTACCAGAAACAAGTTTTGTGAAATATTCGAGTGACTGACGGTATTACCGAATGCCAGCAGAACGTCCAGGTGTTATCCTTCTTTTTTTGCGATGCCTCTTCATCAAATATTGCGGTGGATTGTGTTGAATGAAACGACAAGCTTTTAAACCATGCTCGTGTAGATGATAGATGGCTAGAGAAAGTCCCTCTTTGGCCAGTCGTTTTGCGTAGGCAAACGCACTATCTGCCCCCCCCCCCCTAGCCAAGTTACGATCGTTGCGGTTGCGTCGAACGCCTCGAGTAGGCCACGCCTCCTATTCCTTTGTTCTGTTCCCGTGGCTGAGCGTTGAGATGACGTCACGTATCATACTTATCGTATGATAAGTGTACAATATCATACGATAGATACAGCATGCATTTAAAACATTATTAAAACTGAAAAGATTTTACAATTAATAAAGAACAGACACAACTAGAGTTACGTTGTTACAAGTGTAGTGGTTAGTCATTTTAAGTGTACTTTGCGTACAGACACTTCATCAAAATAAAACATATACAGTGTTCCAATGCCCCGTCTTTACCGTGAATCCTAACAAAGTTTCGCAGCAGATGTCAGCAGCGTCTAGACGTTCGCACTGCACCAACTCGGGCACTTTTATTTTATTTTGACTTCACACTATTTTCCCCCCTTCTCCCCTTCAATGGAGGAAACACTCCCTGAACTGAAATGAAAGAAAAACAACGAGCATCAGGTGTTTTTGCAGTATTTTGAAAATGAAAAGGGAAACTGGGTAGTGTTATTAAAATTAATTAGATGAGAGTTCAACGTACTGGCATTCACTGTGACTAGCCAGTTGGTCTAGTGGTTAGTGGCCCTGACTGCTATGCTGGAGGTCGTAGGTTCGATTCCCACCCAGGACAAATGTTTGTATGATGAGCATGATCATTTGTTCTGTGTCTGGGTGTAATTTATCTATAATATGTATGAATTTAGAAATATATAAGTATGTTTATCAGTTGTCTAGTACTCATAACACAAGCTCTGCTTAGCTTGGGGCTAGACGGCGTTGTGTGATAGTTGTGGAAAAAAATAATATATAATTATATATATTATGACGCTGACTTTTTTCAGATTTCTCACCTCCCAGAAAAACGTCACACTCTTTAATCAATAATTAATTTAGTAAATGTGTTACACTTTTGTTGTATGTGACAATCAACTCAACTTTTCCAGAATCATCCTCCCCTTGCCCCTCCCTTGCTTGTCTATCCTGCCCTTGTCTCGTTTTGTTTGGGGTCGGCGCAATATGTTTTTTTCTTCCATTCTGCCCTGTCACTCGTCATGCTATCACTAACTTCCTTTTCATATCACTTTTCACACAATCCATCCATCTTATCTTTGGCCTCCCTCTCCCTCTCCATACATTCACATGTATGATCATAACTTTTTTAGTAACATGCGTTTCATCCCTCCTCTTTACATGACCATGCCAAGACAAACGATTCTCCTTCAACTTTGTCTTTGTGTCTGGGTGTAATTTATCTATAATATGTATATTGTATTTAGATATATTTATGTATGTTTATCATTTGTCTAGTACTCATAACACAAGCTCTGCTTAGCTTGAGACTGGACGGCGTTGTCTGATAGTTGTGTGAATATTATATTATTATATTATAAATTTTCAGTCACTAGCGTCACTTTCAAACTCCCTCTAATATACTCTTTTTTCACTTTATCCATTCTCGTCACACCACACATCTATCTCAACATTCTCATCTCCGCTACATGCAATCTTTTTTCAGACAGGTCTTATCACGGATTTGTAGATTTTAACCTTCAATTCCAGGGGCATTCGTGGACTTTTTCCATGGAATAAAAATTCAAATTCACAAATAACTTAAACGCAATAAACAAACCACTCTTAAATCTCAATTAAAAACACTGGCACTAAGTACAAATTAAACTGCGCTTTTTTTTTAAGTATACGCTCTGCACCTCAAAGACGCAAGTGCACCCAACATTAGAAAAAAAATATATTTTGCGAGAGAAACTTTTCAGTGCCTTAATGAAAAGTACTCTTTAAGGGCATCAAAGGATGTTCTAAATGCATGATGTGTTTATAACTACTTTAGCGTAAATAGAAGCAGAGTTTTATATTTAATTTTAAAAGCGGTTGTTTAATTTATTTTAATATGTTGCTGTTATAAAGTGTTTTGTGGGTAGAATGAGGGAAATCAAAGAATCTTGCTAAATGAATAAAATAACCAATGAGTGTTAGGTTTTTGCAATATTAAATGCGCATGTGATATGTTCTTCTTTATAGAGATCTACGCTTTGGAATGTGCAATAACATTCAGATTTTCTGATTTTCCGACTTCTTAAAAAAACTGGGCATGTGCGAGTCGGACTCGCTCACTCACTGAGGGTTCCATACAAAGAAGAGTAAATTGCGGTTTACGATTTAAGACATATTAAAAAAAAAACTACTTACTAGATCTCGTTCAAACCAATTTTCGGTGGAAGTTTGTATGGTAATGTAGATCTAATATTTTTTTTAGTTTTATCATTCTCTTATTTTAGAAGTTACAGGGGGGGGATAAACATTTTACCACTTTGGAAGTGTTTCTCGCGCAAACTATTCAGTTCAGAAAAAAATTATATTACAAACCTCAATATCATTTTTGAAGACCTATTTATAGATACCCCACACGATGAGGAAAACAAAAATTTTTGAGTTTCAGTTTTAAGTGTGGCCCCAAATTTTATTGTTTTTTTTTTCTATTTTTGCGTTAAAATCTTAATGCGGTTCACAGAATACAACTAACATAATTTCAACAATATAGTTCTTATATTTTAGTTTTAGAAAAAAGTGGCTGTGACATACGGACGGACAAACAAACAGGCACGACGAATGTATAAGGATTCCGTTTTTTACCATTGGCTACGGAACGCTAAAAAGTGCCCGTAAGTGGTTTATTTGAAATAAATGCTTTTAAAAAAGGTCTGAACCTATAATTTATAATAATAATTAATTTAAGAATAAAATAACTATGTATTTTAAGCATTAGTTATAATATCGCCTTAGACGCGTCTGTAAAGGAGTTATAATTTTATTAAATAAATAATAAATGAGGTTTGTGTGTTAACACAATAGTATTATTTGGAGATTTACCAAAAAAAAAATATTTTACACAATAACAACGCACACACACATAACAACATATTCAAAACAACAACACTTTTTCAACATATTTTCTTTTTTTCCTACTTTGCGAGAACTTCTGAGTATAGTTTTACTTGCTCTTGAATAAAATTAAATATTTTTTTTAGTAAAAATTTATCATGTCTTCATGTAAGGTGTTTTTTTTTTTAATTTTTGTTAGGTTCGCGCTTGACCGCTATCTCACCTGATGGAAAGCGACGATGCGGTCGACGATGGAACGCGCTTACCTAGAAGTAACCTATTCACTCTTGACTTAAAGATTCCCGGGTTGTAGCCATCAGGAAACACAGATTCCGGCAAGGAATTCCACTCCTTAGCTGTACGCACAGTGATTGTGTTCCCAAAACGTTTTGTGCGTATAGGTGGGATGTCCACCATGTACCGGTGGCGCGTTGCCGTACGCCTGGTGATGGTATTTCTCATTTAAGGCTTGAACTGCCCTTCCACATTACAATCCATACTTTAGCAAAAAAAAAGAACAGATATTTCGTAAATTTCATAATTTAATTACATTTTCATTTTTGGGAAACAATGTTAAATGTTCATTTGAAGGGAAATTCAAAATGGACACCGGATTTATAATATTTATTCAGGAACAGATTTTCAGCCTCGATAGGTAGTGTAAATAAAGCTTATTGCGTATGTCATAATGATTTCCTCAGGGCATGCACTATGCATTGCCCTTTGTGTCGTATTTGATAAATCGTTCCGTAAACTGATGCGGTTGTCATGGTGTTGCAATGAGTTGTTAATTTATTACATAGTGTGAAACTCGTGGAGAAATACTGTTTTTAGTAGTTAGTGGTTTTTTCTAGTGGTTCAAGAAATTAATTTTCTTTGCCAAGTTACTTCTAGGCAAACATGCTCAATCATCGTCGTTTACCATCTTGGTGAGGTAATTATCAATGTGAAGCCTATCAATGAAATATATAAAAAATTGACTACTTGTCATGTACGTGTTAATTTTGGAGAGTGTGCACGGAAATTGCATGACTTGATTCCGCCATCTCCTTTCTACCATCGGACAACCCGACGTACGGCGAGTATCCACCCTTACGTTGTTGAAACTTCAACGGTCTGGACTAAGCGTTTCGTTTCGTCGTTTATACCGCGTACATCGAAGGACTGTCCAACTATAATTTAGGTGTCTTCAAGGGTAGAGTGAATAAGCTTTTAATAAACTAGTGAGCCTTACCATCAAGGATTGCATCTCTGTTTACCATCAGGTGGGATCGCAGTCAAGCACTGGTACAAATCAATAAAAAAAAATTGATAATGCCATATATTTTTAAACATTTTGACAATCATAAAGATTATCAAAAAGTTCCGTCTTTACAATATTAGTGTGATTGGCATCCAGTGTCACTGCAAGTTGGCTTCAACATAGTCGAAAAAAGGCAAGGCAGATAGATTTGTCATCAACGTAGTGCAGCAGACAAATAATCCAACGCGTGACAATCAGCTGTGCCACACACTCCAGACTCGATAGATTTGTAGATGTTCAATTAATCGGTGGAGGCTTCGGCGTACCATGCATATTTATGATCTGCCTGTCAGTTCGTACGCGCTAACAATGACTCGTTGATCTGACTGCTTTGTTCGTTTTGAGAATAAGTGATTTATTTTAGTGTTTCGAGACACAATGACATGACATGACAACGAAGTGAGAAAGAATGTTGTTAGAATGAACTGCGCCGTGAACAGCGCGTTTTTTCGAAAGAGTCACCGTAACCTTGGAACGCAAAAGGCTTGGGTCAAGTGTCGCCACAATGGCCGGTCCTGTGCGTCTCATATCCATGGAGTTTCTTGCCAGTTCTTCCCCATAGGAAACGACCAGTTTGGAACCGTGAACTAGCTTTTGACGTTTTATAAGTGCCCATGTAGGCCTAAGTGAAATAAAAAACTTTTGACCTTGACTTGACTTTGACTTCTCGTATCCATCGGTTTCCCGCGACCTGCACAAGGTCATCGGTCTACCTTTTGGGAGGCCTCCTAACGCTGTATCTTCCGGTACGTAGTCGCCACCTCTAGAACCTAGAATGCCCTGAGTAATATGCCCTGCTCACTGCCACTTAATTTTGGCGATTCTTCAGGCTACTTCGGTTGCCCTGGTTTTCCTACGAATATCTTCATCAGATGCGGTCACGCAAGAAAACTCCGAGCATAGCCCTTTTCCTCCTTTGGGTGACTTCAAATCCTTCTGATAAGGCCAAGGCCATGACAAATTATATGATTGAAAATGGGATGATAGCTGAGATGACAGCGAACGGAGATCTTATCTGGCTTATTCAAACGCATTTTAGCATAAAACCCAATATTTCAGCCATAGTTTGAAAGATATGACTGAAATATTGGGTTTCATGCTAAAATACCTAAAAAAACTGAAAAACCTGAAATATTGCATACACTGAGGTGCATGTGGACCTGTATAAATCATCGTGTTGACGACACGGTGATTCGATCAGCTTTTGCCATCAACTCGACATCGACGACTTTATGCAATACCGATGAAATTAAGGCACCCACAGAACAAACCGATTTTTTAAATCTGTTGTAAAGATTTTTGTTCAATTAGTTGCACTAATGACCATCATCGCTAACACTTGGTAAAATTTTAAATGAATGACTTACTACTACTTAATTTTAGTTTTTTTTTTTGGGTGATTGGAGCGAATGGCTGTGTTTATTTATTTATTTATTAAAACTTCATGCAACACAAAGGTACAAAAGCAGGACTTAATTCCTTAGGCGCTCTCTACCAGTCAACCAAGGGTAGTGAAGAGAAAACATGGTAGGTGCATAAAGAAAAAAGAAAAGATTAATAGGAAAACAAGGGATCAAATGTATATATATAAAAAATAAACATACATAAATATTTATTATAATATGAACTTATATATACATAAATATATATTACTTAGATAAGGAAAATGAAAGGATTTTTAAGACTACTCCGCTATTTGTGTAGAAAATAAAGCCGCAACTTCCGCTTAAATGCATATTGACTAAAACCCACCGGTGCTTCTTTAGTTACCCTTTCATCATCATCATCATCATCATTTCAGCCGAAAGACGTCCACTGCTGGACATAGGCCTCCCCCAAGTGCCGCCACAATGAACGGACCTGTGTGTCTCGCATCCATCGTACTCCCGCAACCGTTACCAGGTCATCGGTCCACCTTATAGGAGGCCTTCCAACGCTACGTCTAGTTACCCTTTGCGTTCCCAATTATTTTTCCCATAATTGACAATCCAGCATCTTGAGCCGAGCATTTCGTTGGAGTAAGAAATGTTTTGTATGATTAAATAAAAAATATATTGTATATTTTTTACTGTATTTTCATTACAGCCGGCAATAAAATGATAGATAGACGTAAGCTGACATCTGAATAAACACCAAAGGTAACCGTGAAGATATCACTGTCAGCGATAAGAACGCTATTATACCCATAGCATCTTGCTCAAAACAGCGAGGATAAAAATATAGTATATTTAGCTTTAGGGGAAAAGTGTATTTTTTCCCATCAAGTTGAAGTCAACAACAATTGTTCATCATTCATTTTCATAGAGGACAAATATTATGTTGCCTGTAAAAAATATGTTGCCAAATAGCTAGAATTGTAGAAATTGTATATTTAGTTAATATTTCTAGATTATTTTATTTTCTTGAAATCGTAGAAAAATATAAATTTTATATGTATGTTTATTTTGTATATATATTTACACTTTTGAAATCTTATTTTCTTAATATTCTTTTGTATTTTTATGCACCTGCCATATTTTCTCTTCACCACCCTAAGGTGACTGGTAGAGAATACCTAAGGCATTAAGTCCGCCTTTGTACTTTTGTGCTGCACGGAGTAAATAAATAAATAAATAAGTCATTAGGTCATTTTCCACCAAAAAAAAGAGCTATAATATAAAAAACGGGTCCATAAAAAAAAAATGCTATGCGGGAATTGCATGACTTGATTCCACCAGCTCCTTTCTCCCAGCGGACCACCCGACGTACAGAGAGTATCTACCCTTACGTTCTTGAAACTTCTAGGGTTCCAACTATATGTTTCACTTCGTCGTTTATACCGCGTACATCGAAGGACTGGAGCAATTTGCCTGCTGCGGTCTTCCCGTCCAATTATAATTTGGGTAGTCTTCAAGGCTAGAGCAAATAGGTTCTTAATAAACTAGTGCGCCTCACCATCAACGATTGCATCACTGCTTACCATCAGGTGGGATCGCAGTCAAGCACTGGTTTATATCAAGTAAGAAAAAAAAGAAACATTTTGATATCCTCACTTAAAAATAAACTTCATCCACCTAAAACTCTCCAACGGCGAAAATATCTCAAATTCACATCAACACGCTCGCAACTGTTTTATATCGTCAATTCGTATTCTATGTATTCTATAGAGCTTTTTAAATGCTCGTAAAAATAAGCAGTAAACAGTAAACATGTACTTTCTATAAAACGCGCCGTTAAAGTTGTTACTACACTGTTGGAGATAATTTATAGCTTATTAGTACAAAACTCGTAAATACCTACAGAAATATTTGGAAGTTAAATAATTGACTCAATTTTATTTTAATTAGGGTTCCGTAGAATAGAATAGAATAGAATAAACTTTATTGTACACCTAAAATAGTAACAAAACTTTTACACAAACTTAAATCTATGGGTACAAAGGCGGTCTTATCGCTGACAGCGATATCTACCAGACAACCTTAGGGTGGAATGTAAAAATTTGAAATAGAAAAAGGGGGGTAGTCTGCGGTGTATTACAAAAGGAAAAAACGGAACCCTTATAGGATCACTTTGTTTTCCGTCCGTCTGCCTGTCTGACTGTCTGTCAAGACCCTTTATCTCAAGAACGCGTGGAGGTTACGAATTAAAATTATAACTATATACTCAGGTCTGCGGTCCCTTCAAGCTGTGAAAAAATCAAACTTCTAAGTTAACGAAAAGATACGGCCATATAAGGCGCAAAAAAAGAAAATTTCGACACTCTCGAGGAAATCAAAATTTAAAGGGCACTTCCCGTTGACACAGAATCCTGTAATTTAGCATAAAGCAAGGTCTAGAACAGAGTAAATCTGAAAACTGTAAATTTATTGTTACGTCACAAAAAAATTGCAATTCGGAAAAATCTTCGAGATTCCATTCTCCCGAATAAAATTGAATTACATAGGTAAATTTGTACGAAACCCTCAGGGCGGAAGTCTGACTCGCACTTGCCCAGTTTTTTTTTTATCAAAAGGTTGTAGCTGCACGGTATTCTTTGAGGCGTGGTTGGAAAGACCTCACGGCATCCTCACCTTCCGTATGACGCAGGTTCTCACCGCACACGGTAATTTCGGGAAGTTCCACTCCTGTTCCTTGTTTGCCTTTGTCCCAGGGCCCCGGGTTTCACTTTCACATAACTTCCACAAGCCCGCGCCTACGGTGGCCGGAAATCGGGATTGGAATCCCGGCGGCGGTTAGGGCGTGAGGCCCGTTGCCTCACGCGATTGGCCGCCTCCTTTGCTAGCATTACTGCTTCGCAGAAGGAGGCGACCGCCTGCCACTCCTCCTCGCTCCGGACCATGACCTGTACCAAGGCCCGGCGCGAGAGATCGCTGCCACCGATCGCTTTCACGAGGACACGGCGTTGCTCTGCCCAAGCGGGGCACACCTCGTGCTGTGTGCATTCTCTTTTCGTCGATCGCCTCGAGTAGGCCACGCCTCCGATTCTTTTATTCTGACGTCATCTCAACGCTCAGTCACGTGGTCAGAACAAAGAAATAGGACGCGTGGCCGTCTCGAGGCGATCAACGAAAAGAGAGTCGAAACGAGACGGTTGTAACTTGGCTAAAGGGACAGTACTTTCAAGAGCTTGTATTCTGACTTGATAAAATATTGAATTTAACAACTGACGAAGGCCTCGACTGTACCTTCTTTTTTGCGTACACTGGATGACATTCTTAATTCTTATAACATTAAATTGTTATAGTCAAGCATTTAATTTGTGACGATAAGCGGAGAGGACATTGCTTGTTTAGACCCTTGATTTCTGATTTTATTAAAGTCAAGCACTTTATGAGTGTCGTGTCCTAAATTTTAGTAGCCAGCATGTAGCCAGACTTAATTTGCCCGAATTTTCAATTAATTGGTTAAAATTTTACGGATTTTTTTTCATTCTTGAAAGGTAACTGCCTTATCATCATTTTTTATATTATAACGCCTGAAAACTCTGTTGGCATTCGGTAATTTCGACATTCACTCGAATATTTCAGAAAACTTGTTCCAGGAAATACAAGTTTTATTTAAAACCCTTAAATGTTTTTGGAAAAAGAATTCATCATTCAGAATTTTGATTAAATGTGCAAGGTTTCTATAGTTGTATATCTAAATTAATGAGTACATTGGGAAGGCTCAAAGTAATGCTATCAATGCTCAAAATGCTCAAAGTAATCGGAGGCGGCCGATCGCGTGAGGCAACGGTCCTCACACCCCAACCACCGCCAACCACCGGATTACGATCCCGATTTCCGGCCACCGCAGGCGCGGGCTTGCGCACGGCGATTAATGGGTGACTCGCCGTCCGTCCGTCTGGTAACCGTCCGGACTGAGCCCAAGTCGTCGACAGCGCGTGCTGTTCCACGCGCCCCTCAGAGAGATGTCAGCAAATCGTAGGGGCCCAGCAGGGTCGAAGCCTACTGGAGCCACGGGTAGTGTGAAAGTGAAACCCGGGGCCCTGGGACGAAGGCAAAGAAGGAACAGGAGTGGGTTTTTTGTCAATAAAAGTCTGACACTATCTCCCGCTCCGCCCAAGAGCAGGATTTGTAATTAGATGATTTTCCCAACTAAAAAAAAAAGGTCAAAGTTTACGCTGGATTAGTCTTACACTAATTTAGCATTTGATTTCTATAGAAACCTAAATAATATCCACTATATATTTATCTTTCCAAAATATTAACAGAAATATGTGTAATAAAGTCATAATCACGTAAGAGCAATTGTATGAAAATGTTCCTCGGGAAGGACGTTTTTAACTACCAACAATAACATTATAAATTCTACGGTAAATTAATATCAAACATTCATCTTCCTGCCCTTGTGCCGTGTTATTTGTAGACGGCGCAATACGTTTTTTTCTTCCATTCTGTCCTGTCACTCGTCATGCTATCACTAACTTCCTTTTCTTTCGTCACTCTTCACACAATCCATCCATCTTTTCTTTCGTCTCCCTCTCCCTCTCCATCCATCTACATTTTAAATTAATATCAAACATTATAATTTAAAAAATGTAAATTATGTAGAATTTAGAGGTTTACGGAACAGACTGTAAACTACCATTGGAAAAAGGAGAATTCTCCTCTATCTGTACCCGTTACTGATCATATTTATGTAGTCAAAAGTAAAATTAAACGAATCCCAAAATTGTTCACGACAATTCGTCATAATTGGTCAATTGATAATTGAATCAATTATTCATAACAATTGCTACTAGAAAATATTACGCGCCGTGTTTTTCCATTGTTTTTCATTCATAATCTATTGTTTATATATTGTGTCATAATCTATGTTATTCAATTTGATATTTAACACAACAACCGAGTAATATTTTGAGACATAAACAAACGCAAATAACTTTGCTGTTTATGAATATTATATATTGAGACCACTTAAATAATAACAAGACCCTTTCTTCCCCCTCTTCTTTCAGTCAGTCATCGACTACACGTATAAACAAAGCAATTTCACTTGTTACGCCGGTTCTGCTGTGATCCTATGAGGAGTTCTGTTCCATATCTTCGAAGTTCATGATCAGATCATAACAATATTTCTATGCGACCAACTCGAACTCCTTTTTCCAATAAAAAAAAAGTTTAATATCGGTCCACAATTGAAAAATAAGAAATAGGTGAACTAAAATAAAAAAATACATTCAGCTGAACAAAGAACCTCCTCTTTTTTGTAGTCGGTTAAAAAGGAAAAGTGTGCTGAAAAATATTGCAGACGAGGTAGAATTTTAGTTTGAGTATAATACTTGCTGTATTAATCAGAAAATAAATAAAAATGCATATACCACCAGTTTTTTTTTTTTTGGTTATTTCCTGACGACCCCAATCCCCGAGGGCCCCGTACCAGATGCACCGGTTTATTTTTATCTTGTTAAATTCAAATAAAAGTCAGTTTAGCTTAAAAGTGACATCAGCATGTTATGCATCGATTATATTATCACCTTTTAAGTCTCAAAAACATGCAAAAATGGCCTATAAAAATAATCAAAAGTAGTCATCATCATCTTCCTGCCCTAGTCCCATATTATTTGGGGTCGGCGCAATACGTTTTTTTCTTCCATTCTATCCTGTCAACCGTCATACTATCACTAACTTCCTTTTCTTTTATATCACTGTTCACACAATCCATCCATCTTTTCTTTGGCCTCCCTCTCCCTCTCCACCCATCCACATGTATACATAATTCTTTTAGTAACATGTGTTTCATCTCTCCTCCTCAGTAATAAAAGTAAAAATTTTCAATCAGTATTTTCAAAAAACATGCAAAATCGTCAATATTGTAACAAACGTTATAAAAATGATATATGATATAATAATTAACTTAAACATAGTCTCAACATTAACTCAAAAAGCACTTTTTTTATAGACCGTATAAATTGAAAACTACAGAAAAATGAATGTAATCATATTTATTGCATTCGGGTCTTAAGGGACGGGGCCCTCGAGGATCGGGGTCCTCAGGAAATAACCCATTTTTTTTAAATTAAAAATGTGTTTTCTTCTTTCTGTCCAATTAGTTAATAATATGCCACAAATATCACACAACGCCGTCTAGTCTCAAGCTAAGCAGTGCTTGTGTTATGAGTACTAGACAACTGATAAACATACTTATATATTTCTAAATACATACATATAATAGATAAATTACGCCCAGACACAGAACAAATGATCGTGCTCATCACACAAACATTTGTCCTGGGTGGGAATCGAACCCACGACCTCCGGCATAGCAGTCAGGGCCACTAACCACTAGAACAACAGGCTAGTCGAGTTATATCGCTATTTCATACAAAATTTTAACCCGTACATTAATAAAACTGTTACACATAAACCTGATTAGTATTCCAAATGGCACTGGTGCTTGTTAGTGGTCCAAGTCATAAGATATGTTTCGCTATGGATATGCGTCGCTATGGATATGGATGGCGTCAAACGTGAGCCACGTTTGACGCCTACCTCAACTGATAGTAAGTGATGATGTGGCCGACGATGGAGCACGCTTGCCTAAAAGTAAAGTATTCACTCTTGACTTAAAGACCGCTAGGTTGATGCTATCAGAAAACACAGACTCAGAGTGAATTCAACTTCTTAAATATACGCGTTGAATGTATTCCCAAAACGCTTTATACGTATTAAAAAATAAAAAATATATATGTCGGAGAAGTCAATAGTACGGAAGCTTAAGAACGAATGAACGAGCTAAGTGAAAAGTGACACATGTCACTTTGACAGAATCCGCACTGACGTTTGCACGAACCGAGCAGATAAAAGCGCCGACCGCAGAGGTACGGTGCTCTTTCCTGTGTCGGCAGCCGTGCCAATAACATCGACTGTCGGAGACTGTTTCACTGCTCGTTGTATAAAGTGAATACCTAAAGCTTGCATCATAATAAATCAGTTGTATGATCTGGAACAGTTTGTTTATTGCTCGATATCCAGCCATCGCCCACAAAACAGAGTCCCTGGACAGAGCTTCAATGATGATCGGCATCCTTGCGCCGCCATCAGAATTGGGATTCCGAGCAAATAAACAAACGCAGCACGAAGGTTACGTAACGTCGGTCATGAAGAAAATGGATAGAGCGAAGACAAGTGACGGTTATTATTTGAAATGGAAAATTAGAAAGTGAAGACCTGGAATGAAGCACTGGACCGAATAAGATTCAAAGTTCCGTTAATCAATGTCATCATCAGTTTTGGTCTGATTAGGTTTTTTCTAGGGTTTTTCCCTAATCCTGAGCAACGAATGTTGGACCATGATGACATTGTTTCCCCAGAGAGAAATAGGAACTGAGTAAATCACCGTGTAGTACCCAGATTGTGACCGGGACAAGACCGACGCAAAAGCACGTTCACGATGTACCACTTTCCGATACGTGCTTTGCTGATAATCCGAAGTCACCAGTGATTACAGCAAGAATTACAAACTTTTACTTACCTGAAGTGTAAAATGCAAAGTGCAGTGCGTGTGTGTGTATGCCTGCTACCAGATCAGAAAACATTTGACACAAAACGTATGAAGACATCTCAAACGTCACCTGTCAAATGTTTCCACTGTGGAAAAATTGGACGAAGCAGGCTGTTTTCATAAGCAATAAACAGTAGGAAACCGACAGAATAACGTGATATTCAAGCTTCAATATTCAATCCCATGGCCAGCCACATCGAATTCTGCAAATGTGGCAATATGCAAGGTCACATCTCCTTCCGGTGTCCTGATGAAAATGACTCGGCGGTGACGGTGACGCCAAGGCATCACGTAGCGAGCGAGAGGTTGACTGACGTGTGATGTCGATTCTCCACCAGAAACAAGGTCAGGTATTCACATTCCATTTTAATTCTGGTGCAGATTGTTGTCTCTCTTTCACTTTAAAGTCTGACATCACTATTTCACGGCAAATGTAAACAGTGTTGTTACATTGAAGGGTTAGTTTAGTGTGTTCAGATTACTTGCATAGTTTAATTGAGATTTTATTTCATGCTTTGCCTAACATCAGATCTATTTGCGAAGTAATATTTTGGCCGTGAAATATTGTTGCAAGGGTTCAGTTCAAATATTATGACCACGACACGATTTTTTTTTTGAAAAATCGCTAAACTTCAAGACGTAAACAATTGTAATTACAAGTACCCTCATGAGATCCGGTAGATACCGTTTCGATTTTTTATGACAGTTATAATTCCTCCATAGATCATTTTGACGTTATTGACACTGACGTGTGCCTAGAATATAAATCTGCGATTGTTTCTACGTTGATTGGATAATTAGACTATTTTATTATAGGTATACTACAAACGCGTGTTACAAAAAGTGAACGTATCCGTTTAATTGACTCATCTTTGACTGTACAAAGACGACCATAGCAGTCTAGCGCAAAAATTAAAAATAATGCGTGAGCGGGTAGATAAATTGTTGCTGGCAAATATTATTCGACCGAGTAATTTGGTGTTTGTTAATTTAGCTTTTTTTGCTTAAAAACCCAACCGGTCAGATATAATATGCAAAGATTGCGTGAACTAAATAACAATGTGCCCAATCGGTATTCGTTAGAACTTGTCTTAGACAAAATAACTCGTTTACATAGTGCGCGTTATTTTACAAAATTAGATTGCGTATCAGGTTTTCAGTAGTGTTTATGACAGCGGACAGTCGGTACAAACATTTGACTATGCCATTCAGTTTCGAAATGCAATCTGATTTTTTTCAACGGACGATTGTTGTTGTTTTAGGCGAATCGGTAAATACCTACATCGTAGTTTGAGTTGTCGATATTTTGATTATTTTGAAAACTATTGAAATCGCGATCGCGTCCGGAGACTTGAAGTAGTTTTGAAAACGTCAATTAAAGCCGGATTTTTATTAGATTTGAAAAAGTGGTTATTTTTGATAATGCAATTCAAGTGACTGGGGTATGAAATCAAGTCAAGTAGCAAAGTTAGAAGGAATAGCACCTAATAGCAGAAAGCAGGTCACGTACATTCGACTCTGCCTCCACTGTTTATCGTAGCTCAGTTAGGGCAGTTTATAGGTCTAGTAGCTTACTTCGGGCGGTTTCTGCCTAAGTTTTCTCGTGTTATTGGTTCGTTCTAAAGATTTGACATGTGGTAAAGTTTATTTTTCTTGGCAACAGCGCCATAAAGACATTGATTAAGAAAAAAAATCTATTCTTAAAAAAAAAACCCGCAAATACCTAGTAGATTTGCATACTGATGCCAGTTGATGGCTATCCCAGGCGGGTGAAACCATAAAATAAGGCCTGGATCAAAATCAGGCGATGTCCTGTAGTAGTGCCATACGTGAGTTATAACGAAACTATCTCCCATTGCTTGATCAAAAAGATAATTTACAGTCGGTCAGAAGGTAAAGCTAAAAATAACTCTCTGGTAATTAGTTACGTGTTTGTTGGTGGGCAGAACAGAGAGTAATGTCCCACATACCTCGGTAGAAAAGAGAGGATACTTTGACAGGGCGGGTGTTGTCTGGTAGGGAAATGCCCGATAGATGATTTCAGGCTGTACTATATGTTCTAATCGCGCGGAGAACTTTGATTGCGTAATTCAGGGTTAGTTCTTATGTGACGCCATAAATGTCACTACACGTGCTACATAAAAAAAAAACGAGACTGAAACATTTAGGGTTCTGATTAAAATAAATTGGTAGTTTAGTTAAAAGAATTTACAGTTCTGTGATTCAAATAACATTATCTTACACTTGATCGCGACGGGCTTTTCACGTGTAAATGAACAAAACGAACACGTGATGTTCGTGTTAGAACCAATGCTAATAATCGACTGTAGAGACAAAATATCATATGTGGTAGGGTTTATTAGGCAAAGTCTAACTCGCGATTATCTGTACAGTTACAGAAGCTTAACCAAGTGACGACGGCTGATGGACCCTTAGAACTGTAAATTGGCAAGGTTGCGTTTTCTCTACCGCTGATGACCAAAGACCATGTAGACCCCGAGGTTAATTTAAGTACCATGAGAAATGATGCGTTACGCAATATAGAGAGTACTTAGTACCTATGAAAAGTGTAGGTTTAATCTGACGAGGGCGGAAGTTGATACATTTTTGTAAAGAGACTTTTTTATAAACGAGCAGAGCAAGTTAGATCCGTTTAAAAATTCATTTTAAGTAGTAAAGAAAGGAGGAAAATCAGCGCATGACTGATAAAATTAGAGTAGACTAAAGTAGTAGTGATAATGAGATTATTGAGATAACATGATGATTGAACTATACCAGATTTATTTGTAGCCGTAGCTTAATAGGAACTGGTATCTAGCGGTCTCAGTAGTCCGTAAGTACGTGGTATTCAATTCAAGTTGCGATCAAACGTGGGACGTATTGTGGGAAACAATTAAGTCGTGAGACTTGGTAATCCTGGAGGGATGCGCAGGAATGGTTGAGTAACTAGAAGTTACTGAGCTATGAGTAGCCAGAGATCACATGTAGAGCTTAATAGTTATTTTGAATTAGTTTGATTGGTTGTGTGTAATGTAAAGGTACCCCGATAGGTTAAGAAAGATGCCTGAAAGTCATGTACCAGTCGAAGTAGATGAGTAGTGATCACAGTGGTGATGAGCAAGCCTAAGTTGTGGGGAGCACGCGAGTAAGGTTCTCCATCGGCCGTAGTAAAGTTGACGGTTCCAGCAGCCACGTAACCGTAGCCCGGTAGAAATCGGTGTCTATCTTGGGGTAACCCAAGTAGTCCGTGGGATCGCGATGCGCGTTGGCTCTGAGGGAAGTCATAGTGGGTAGCTCACGTAGTTAGTTGGCGGTTCCAGCAGCCACGTAACCGTAGCCCGGTAGAAATCGGTGTCTATCTTGGGGTAACCCAAGTAGTCCGTGGGATCGCGATGCGCGTTGGCTCTGAGGGAAGTCATAGTGGGTAGTCAGTGAGTGACGCCCAATGTGATTCATGGGAGGTGGATGCACATGTGAGAGAGTGAGTGATACCCAAGGTTATCCACGGTGTTGACCGGTGGGAGTGAGTGCCGTGGCGACACGGCAATGAGTGCCGTGGCGTCGAAGTGGTTTACTCGTGGGGGGCTCCTAAGGCTTTAAAATGAGAACAAGGAACGTTGGTGCATGACTGGATGACGATTTCTATTACCCATTTTTTTTTGGCTTGTTGGGTAAAGTTAGTTTTGTTCTGACATTGAACGTTAGAGAATATTAGTTTTCTCATGAGAAAGGTTTGAAGTCATGATGGTCAGAAATGGCCGAGTGGAACAAGTACTGTGCTAGATTTGTTGTTTCAGAGTAACACACAGAGGCGGACGTCTTTTTGGAAGTCTCGTCAGTTGACGTCTTCCGGCTGAGGTGGTAATAATGAACACAGTGCGACGGATGGCTTGTTGGGACATCTCGTCAATGGGCGTCTTCCAGCTGATGTGGCGATGAGTAACACATAGAGGCGGACGTCTTTTTGGAAGTCTCGTCAGTGGAAGTCTTCCAGCTGAGGTGGTGATAATGAACACAGTGCGACGGAGGGCTTGTTGGGACATTTCGTCATTGGACATCTTCCAGCTGATGTGGCGATGAAGCCTAACACACAGGGACGTGTGTTCCGCAGGATGGCCGTGTCGGAGAAGTCAATAGTACGGAAGCTTAAGAACGAATGAACGAGCTAAGTGAAAAGTGACACATGTCACTTTGACAGAATCCGCACTGACGTTTGCAAGCAGATAAAAGCGCCGACCGCAGAGGTACGGTGCTCTTTCCTGTGTCGGCAGCCGTGCCAATAACATCGACTGTCGGAGACTGTTTCACTGCTCGTTGTATAAAGTGCATACCTAAAGCTTGCAACATAATAAATCAGTTGTATGATCTGGAATAGTTTGTTTATTGCTCGATATCCAGCCATCGCCCACAAAACAGAGTCCCTGGACAGAGCTTCAATGATGATCGGCACCCTTGCGCCGACATATATTACACACAAAAATATAAAATGCAAACTTAAGCAATATTATTTAAGTATTATTTAAGAATGCTTTTTTAACTTATTTAAAGACCAAAAGTTTTTATAAATTGTAGATTCATGATAATGAGCACAAGTTTAAACCTTAGTGGATTTTTGTTGCTATTTAACTTAGAAAATCCTGTATTCTTTTGTATTAATGATAAATAAATGCAAAAAAAACGTATGTGTGTGTGCAATATCGTTCGTCTTGTGGTCCAATGATGGAACGGACTTGATGGAATTAAATTGTGAAATTCCACTGCACACTCTCCGAAATTTTAATGACAAAAAACCGACATTCTAGCAACTCGGCGTCAAAGTTGATGAGCTACTATATTCTAGGTAGTAACATTTCACATGTCCATTTCCACTTTTTAGGGTTCGGTACCTTAAAAGAAAAAAACGAAACCCTGGAGGATCATTTTGTTGTCCGTCTGTTTGTCTGTCTGTCCTCAATGGCAACCTCATGGGTGCTCATGCTCATTTGATGGAATCAAAAAAATGGTGAAATTTAAGAAGAGAAATGCACACTGATCGACCTACAAATAAATAAATGTCCTAATTAAATACTGCGTACTTAATTACTGATTATGTTTGATAAAAATATAAAATTAAACTATTATATAAAAATGAAACTAGTTTTTTAGTATCAAGAAACATTATAATTTAAGTAACCTAAAAGGCGATTATTGATCTGTTTCTTGATGTCTATTTTCAGGGGTGCTCGGCAACCATGTTTATTTTTCATGGGTGCTCGAGCCCCCGAGCACCCATGGAGTCGGCCCCCCTATAAAATGGATCAAGTTAAAAGTTCGTAGTAGGTGAAGGTGGGCCGACTCGAGCCAAACTTACCCGAACATGCTTTTCACAGCCGAGTAGGACTGCTCAGTCTCAATCACGAAATAAAGAAGGTTCTGTGGTCTCAATCATATCCACAAAACAAGCTACTAGATGCGTCTAAAAAGTTTCACTTCAAAAAGAGTACTGCACAGGGCTTATACCTTGCACCAAGTCCTCAAACTTGATACGCCACGAGACTTGACAGAGGTCCAAGCGAATCGACACATTTTGAAAGGTAACCGGACACTTGTCAAGCCAAAAGAGGGACTTGAATTTGACAGCGTAATCTAAATGGATTGAGTGTAACGTCGGCTTTATTTGTTGGAAGTAATATAAAATTATATGTGATATAGAATTAATTGTTTTTACGAAGGTTGTGTGCGTCGGAATGGCAAAACCTAATCCCGCCTAGCCCGTTCCATCATCGGACCACCAGGCGTATGGCAATGCGCCACCGGTACGTGTTGGACATCCCACCTATACGCACAAAACGTTTTGGGAACACATTCATTGTGCGTACAGCTAAGGAGTGGAATTCCTTGTCGGAATCTGTGTTTCTTGATGTCTACAACCCGAGAATCTTTAAGTCAAGAATGAATAGGTTACTTCTAGGTAAGCGCGCTCCACCGTCGACCGCATCGTCGCTTTCCATCAGGTAAGATAACGGTCAAGCGCGAACCTATCAAGAACCAAAAAACAAAGGACAGGATTTGCTATTATGTTTGTCTGATATCCACTGCACAGCACAGTACATGCTAAATAGCACCATATAGGTACATCCCCAAGTTTCACCACATCAATCGGTCTCGCGTCCAGCGGTTTTCCGCGGCCATGAACAGGCTATCGGTCCACCTTGTGGAAGGCGATTCAGAGCTTCATCTTCATCTTGTTATTATCGTCATTTCAGCCAAAAGTCGTCCTCCCTCGAGTATTGGCACAACGGTCCTGTGTGTCTAGCATCCATTGGATTTCCGTGACTCTTCTACTAAAATGGCCTTTTAGACCAGCTGCACACTGAGTAATTGCCTAGACGTCAGCCCTCCTAGCCAAGTTACAACCGTTTCGTGTCGAATTCCATTCTCCTACACTTTTTACAAAACTTCACCCCTAAAGGGATAAAACGGGGGCTAGAAGTTTGTATGAAATTCCTATGTTTTTGAAGTAGGAGACTTAAAATTTTGTACAAAGCACAGCACTAAAAGAGGGTTTTCCAAAATTCACCCCATTTTGAAAAATCTTCTTTAGTGCTCGCCTAAGGGGATGAAACAGGGGTCTAAAGTTTGTTCGGAGAAACGTACTTTCACGCAGGCGAAGCCGCTGACAGAAGCTAGTTATAAATACATGCATTATAACCATACTACACCAACTTTTTATACCTACGCGTAATTTGTAATCAAAAATCATCAAGATGATAATCTTACACACATTCATCAAAATTTAGAATATCTCATCACTAGCTTATCAAAATACGATAACAAATCAGATTGTAATTTAGAAATTAACGAAGAAATTCGATGTTCATGTTTCCATTGATTTGTTAGTGATTTTTTTTTAAACAATGAAGTTGTACAGTTTATTATTTTTTTTATTAAGTGGTCATGCATTGTGTTCTGTAGGTATGTATTATTTTTATTTGCGATACAAAGATGAAACAACAAAATTATTATCTAAAAAAATGGGATTAATTTCTGCTCCGGGATTATTTGAAAGAGTTACCGTGGCCCTGGCAGGGTGACTGTAGGAACACAGGTGGGATGTTGTCATTAAAAGGTTGATACTCCCTGTCACATAGAGCGCGAGGACTTATTACCTAACCAAAAAAAGACTCAGTAATTTAAGTGTTGCCTTTCACCAGGTCATCGGTCTACCTAGTGGGAAGCCTTCCAACACTGCGTCTTCCGTTGCGCGGTCGGTCTTTCGGCCACATCGAGCATATGTTTTACGAGCACTGTGCCCTGCCCCTTGCCAATTAAGATTAGCGATTCTACGGGTCATGTCGGAGACCTTGATTCTCCTGCGGATATAATCATTTCCCGACGTGATCACGCAAAGAAATCACGAGCATAGCCCTTTCCATTGTCCCTTGGGTGACTTTAAAGCTCTAAACAGACGGACCGCATTTCAACTGCAATCCAACCGCAAATTCAAATTCAAGTGCAGTTTGAATGCAGTTGACACGACTGCAATAGAACTGCAAACCAAACGTGCAGTCCGATTGAAGTTCAATTGCAGTCAGCGTACAATCACTTGTTGCTCGATATATTTGTTTTATTTACGGACAAACAACGCGTGTGCTCACTCTAACCTTGTTTCTACTACTGATTCTATGCGCGGGGGGGGCGGAGCGTTAAAGTAGTGCGGGCAAGTGGGTATGGTGCAGTTCGAATGCAGTTCTATTGCAGTCGTGTCAACTGCATTAAAACTGCACTTGAACTGCAACTCGCGGTTGGATTGCAGTTGAAATGCGGTCCATCTTTCTAGAGCCTAAGCCTTCTGATGAAGAGTAGGTTGGGGTGCCATTTAATAAACCAACTCTATTTTGTTTTCAGTTAATAATGTCCGTCTGGTTGACCATACTAGCTACATGATAAATGTTATAACAAAAACTATGAATGTTGTGGAAAAAAGGGGCTGGAGTAACCTAAAACTGCCTGACTATACGCTTCAAATAAAGTAAGTAAAAAGAACTAAAGGTTCTTAAAATATTGGCTTCTTAAGATATTGGCCGTTCACGGAACACTTTTTTTGAAGTGGGAAATCATCCATAAACTTCTCCTGCTCAGTATTGCCTGAAAATAAATAAACAGGCAAGAGATAAGGGTGATCGGACCCTCGAATTGTAATTTTATGTATTTACTTGTCTTAAAAAAAAGAACAAACCTTTCATTTGAGTAATTATAAGTCAAGCCACACATTAGTCTTTTTTACAAGGCCAACTAAATAATATAGTGAAAAATAAAAATGGTGAAGGAGCATTATCTATCACTTTAGTTTTTTCTTCTCCTTTCTAAATTGTAATTATTTTTGATATTTATTAGTATATTTTTTGTTTTTTATTTTTATTTATGTATTATATTTTTAAGTATATTTTATAATTATGTTTTTTAAATTTTTTTCATTATGCTCTATGTTGTTGTACACTGGCAGCCAGAAATCTTTTCCTTTCGTTCAGTCCATCCAAAGGATGTCTGGTAGAAATTGCTCTGTGCAATAAGACCGCCTATTGTACACTTATTTATATAAATGTTTGTCCTGTATTATGTTAAGGTGTGCAATAAAGTTATATAATAATAATAATAGTCAGTATATCCCGCGGAAGTGTGGGGGTCGAGGCTTTTTAAATGCTAAGACCCTGCACAATCGCGAGGTATGCAGTCTCAGGGATTATTTCCTAGCCGCCGACGTGAGTATGCTTCGTGATGATAGTGGCAGTGGACAAAGGACTCACCCCGCTTTCCTTGGCTAACGAGAACTGGCGCAAACCTGTAGTACTTGACACTAACGATCGCAAGGAAGTATGGCAGAGTAAGGAACTTCACGGACGCTTTTACAGGGCCCTGCATGGACCCGATGTAGACAAACTAGCGTCCGTAGCCTGGCTGCGTTTCGGTGACCTCTTTGGGGAAACTGAAAGTTTTACCTGTGCAATTATGGACGAAGTTATCATGACGAATAACTACCGGAGATTTATCGTGAAGGACGGTACGGTTGACATCTGTCGGGCATGTCACCGACCGGGTGAATCAATCCGCCACATTATCTCTGGTTGTTCTCGTTAAGCTAACGGGGAATACTTGCATAGACACAACCTAGTAGCCAGGATTATCCATCAGCAACTTGCTCTGAAGTACTCTCTTGTGGAATCGGAGGTGCCGTACTACAGGTATGTGCCCGACCCAGTTCTCGATAATGGCGATATCACATTGTACTGGGATCGGTCCATCATCACTGACAGGACTATTGTGGCCAATAAGCCTGATATACTGGTGGTGGACCGAAGTGAGAGGCGTGCAATGATTGTTGACATATCCGTTCCGCATGACGAGAACCTCGTGAAAGCCGAGAAAGATAAACAAATCAAGTATATTGACTTGGCTCGCGAGGTTGTCGACATGTGGGATGTGGACTCAGCGATCATTGTACCGATAGTCGTGTCAGCCAATGGCTTAATAGCCAAGAGCCTCGACCAACATCTCAGGAGGCTCACGTTCCCTCCTCCTTTTTGAAGTATCATTTCATATTACTAGAAGGCTAGCCTGTTGGTCTAGTGGTTAGTGGCCCCGACTGCTATGCCGGAGGTCATGGGTCTAATTCCCACCCAGGACAAATGTTTGTGTGATGAGCACGATCATTTGTTCTGTGTCTGGGTGTAATGTATATATAATATGTATTTCTACATACATTATACATAATATATTCATACTTATATATATACTTTTATATTTCTAAATACATTTAGAAATATATAAGTATGTTTATCAGTTGTCTAGTACTCATAACACAACTCTGCTTAACTTGAGACTAGACGCCGTTGTGTGATAGTTGTGGTATATTACTATATTACTATATCAATTAAATCAGATTAAAATTATAAATTAGTCTACTATTTGATACAAGAGATTACCTAATAGTATTTAATATGTAAGCACCTTAGGGGTAGCTACAACAACAAACTATTATATCTCCTGATTTTGTTATACGCGACTGTGCAGCACTAGGCTCCAAAAGACTACAGTATCTGGGCCAACCATATCCTTCTTGGATAGAGAGAGGACTACAGGCTCAGCCCCATCAAAGCCATACTGGGACTCATGAAGAAGGTGCACGGAGGGCTAGGGGTTGAGTAGACAAGAGGGGAACAGCACAAAAAATCCAGAAGGGTTGAAGTGCTCTGGCCCAGGGCCAGCCCCACAACAAGATAAGATAAGATATACACAAGTTACTGTTTTCCACACTAGTGTGGAAAAGTGCACGAGCTCGCCCCCGCCACAATTTACGGTGTTAATCGTATCAGGCTAGGACGTAAGCGACCCCCACAAGTCGCGCGTCAACACCCGTTTATTTATTTCATCGTAAGTGTATTGAAAACTGTCGTTTGATATACGTGGTTTGTCACTGCAAAAACCCTCACCTGCGGCTCGGGCGAATTCCGCCTCGGTTGCTATAACATTTTTTTTCCACTTGTGTCAAAATACACTAACAGCAAAATAATTAAGGACTAATTTGCGGACTGATGATGATGATAATGACGCCTTCATTACTTGCAGCGAAAATATCCTGGTCGCGCCGTTCAGAGGAAGTTTGAGGTATACAAACGGTTTCGTAGCATCCATACAACATATCGACATCGTCCAAAGTACGGTACAGCAAGATTGGAGGTTCAACGCTTCTGCTGCTAGTACGCACACGGTGACTGTCCGAGGAATGATGAGGTTGCATGACGTTGCAGTGGGGTTTGACGTCATCGGGCACTTGCAGGGTGTTAATGAGGAATATCGATATACTGCGATATACACACATCCACTGATCTCTTATACTTTTTCCGTAAGTTTTTTTCTTGTATCACTTTTTTTTAATTTTCTTTTTTTTCGTTGGTACCTAACGATGTCTTTGCATAGGTTCAGTTCTTCATAATTTCCACTATATTTTTATTTAATTTTTGAATGGTACAGCCATTTTGTAATGCTTATTTGTAAATGATGGGTCTGATTTTTTAGCTTTTTATCAAAATCCTGATATTTATAAGTATTTATTAAACTAGTTTCTGCAAGTGGCTTTGCCCGCGTGAAACTAAAAAAAAGGTAAGTAATATATGGTATGTTTAAAAAATCTCTAATATTTATAAGATATAACAACTGAATGTATAATTTTATTTGATATAACGATCAGCTAATATAATAAACGATTGATATAATTATTTCAACAATTGGTATATTTCACGTTTATTATGTCTTGTGAATGTTATTGAAATGAAAATATACCAAATAATTTTATATGATATGAGATGAGACGCACCCCTAAAAAACCCGAGGGAATTTCCTCTTAAGATAAATAATAAAAGTCATTCCAGGACATGGTTTCCCCGTGAGCAAAATTCCACCAAATCAAATTAAAATCCACTTCCATCTTAATTCATTTAGCCGGTTTTATTTATTAATTTCACTTCATAAACAATTTTTACATTGCTTCGAAATCAACTCAACATTACAAAATAGGTACGAAACTCCGCTACCGCGACAAGTCACGGCATGGCACATTATATACGGTGACTGGTAATTAGTGACCGATACTTAAACACGTGATTGTACTCATGATTACAAACAACTTTCCCAAAGAAACTTTTTTATTTTTTGATCTAGTAGTTAACAACTGTAACGTAGGTACATACACTGATTACGTACACAGCTGGGTTTGCACGTGGGTGTTCTATCACTATTGCAGGTACGACGGCATCACGCGGCTAACAGCTGAGCGGTCGCTTGTCACAGGCGTGCGCGTATACAGCTTTAGATTCAAACAGCTGTTTTGTTATTGTGATAAAACTATTGAGTATATAAAAAAAGTTTCTTTGAGAAAGTTATTTGTGATCATGAGTACAATCACGTGTTTAAGTATCGGTCACTAATTACCAGTCACCCTATAAACAATCCACAGAAGTTATACAATAAACAAAATGCTTTCAAATAATAATATTTTGCATTTCCCTTGATTGCTCAAAGGAAATGGTTTGCTAAATCCACATACAATCATACAAACTTTTTGCCCATATTAATATTAGTGTGACTGTATGGGCCTTTTTCCGAGGAACCAGCAAAAAGTAAATATTTATATTTTCAGATCATAAGAGATGTAAACACAGAAGCATTATCAGTAACAGTTGTAGGTACTGTACCGAGGACGCTCCGAACTGCAGAATTCAGACCCCAGGATATGACATCTGACATATTCCTACAAACGGTAAGAACATACAACTGAAATGAAACAAAATCTTTAAGTCAAGAGTGATTAGGTAACTCTTCTAGGTAAGCGCGCTCCATCGTCGACCGCATCGTCGCTTTCCATCAGGTGAGATAGCGGCCAAGCGCGATCCTATCAAGAATAAAAAAAAAACTATGCTTTATGTCGATCATAGCATTATCATCATCATTTTGAGAGCAATGGTGGCCCAGTGGCAACGGCCCCGTCTTACAAATCATACATCGCGGTTTCAAACTCCGGCAGTTACTTTACTTTATGTAATTTATTTCATCACCACTGCTCTTAAAACGGTAAAGGAATACATCGAGAGGAAACCAGCATATCCTTGAATCAAACATTGAAGATATGTGTCATCCACCAACCAATATCGGGCCTGTGTGGTGGGTAACAGCCCTTTCAAGCTGAGATACTTGACATTTTGAAGCAGTGATCAGCATTTGAGCCGAAAAAAGTCCACAGCTGAACACAGGCCTTTCTCAAGCATCGTAACATCGATCAGACCATATCGAGCGGATTCCCCTTCCAGGTCATCGGTCCATCTTGTAAAAAGCCTTCCAAAGATGAATTTTTAGATACGTGCCAACAAAATTCTTCTTCTGGCTTGACCTAATCCCATTTATTTGAGTTCAGTCCTCCTTGTCTTCGTGTTTCCATTGAGCACGATTTTGTGCCATGTCTGTGTCGAGATGGTTTCGTTTCTTTGGACCATCGTCAGCCAAGTGGAAGGTGGTCTTCCAGGCGTGCGCTTCATCGTAGGCAGTTCAAGGGCAAGCTTCACCATATTTGATCGTCAAGGCGTCTTCGCACCGTAAATGCTTCTCTTTGACTTTATCGACTATCGGAGCAGCTTTACGTGCCAACGACATTAAATAACGTGTTTTTTTTTTTCAGTTTGACTCATTCAATGTAAGTTCAAGTGGAATTCTTGCTTGGGCCAATGACGTGTTCCAACCTATTACGTTAGAGTTGGTGACCAAAGAAATACCATTTCCAAGTATTTGCTACAACTGCGCAGCATAATTAAGGAAAAGCTGGATCTCCAAATACATGGTGTATTTGAAGAAGAAAGAATTCGTGAAGAGGTTTAAAGTAGTTTCCGTTTTTATAATGCCAATAAACGTAATTTTCTTTCTTTTTCTTTTTTTTTATAAATTTCTTGAACAGCAAACTCTGTGAAATATGTTTTTAACTGTTTCTTGTGTCCTACAAAATACAAAATTTAAATGCCATGCCATCCATGTTATTTTTAGGGCATTTTTAAAACAAATGATCCAGATTTCATTAAGTCCAATCTACAAAGCCTGAAGCACAGGCGTAGGGTAGCTATTCTTTCGGTGTTTTACAGGTTACATTTTGGCATAGAGTGCACGTGAATTGCATGACTTGATTCCGCCATCTCCTTTCCACCACTGGACAACCCGACGTACGGCGAGTATCCACCCTTACGTTGTTGGAACTTCTACGATCCGGACTAAGCCTTTCGCCTCATCGTTTATACAGCATACATCGAAAAAATTGAACAATTTGCCTGCTGCGGTCTTTCCGTCCGATTGTAGTTTAGGTGATAAATCAGGTGTCTTCAAGGCTAGAGTGAAAAGGCTCTTAATAAACTGGTGACTAGTGCACCTCACCATCAACTGCTTACCATCAGGTGGGATTGCAGTCAATCACTAGTTTATATACATACAATGAAAAAAAAACAACGCTAAACAAAGTACTTGAGGTAGTGACAATGGATTCTAAATATCACATTTGTCGGAATTTAATTATTTTAATGAGATTTTCGATTGATCCTGTCATTTGGGTCTTTATGTGGCGGCGGTTATTTTAACGTTAGAAGTAACTGTCATTTTATCACTAGATGGCGTTAATTTTGGTACAGAAAAAAAAGGTGAGCTGCACGCACACTACACAGATCTATGCATCTAAAACGAATAAAGGAACACTTATGTTGTTGTGTTATTTAAGCGTTTTATTTTTCTTTCGCCTTCGATGTGGTCAGTGGTATAATGAAACTCTCACTAAGGTTGAAAAATGGTACATGGTGGACATCCCACCCATACGTACAAAGCGTTTTGGAAACACATTTATAATTCGTACAGCTAAAGAGTGGAATTCCCTGCCGGAGTCTGTGTTTCCTGATTCACTCTTGACTTAGGGGTCTTTAAGTCAAGAGTGAATAGGTTACTTCTAGGCAAGCGCTCCATCGTCGGCCACATCATCACTTATCATCAGGTGAGGTAGTGATCAAAAGCATGCCCTGTTACCTGTTCACGTAGGGACCTAATAACAGCATCAGCGGACGGCACTGCCGTGGTCGAATACTGGGCCAAGCAAGGAATTTAACTAGTTTTGCCATCGGTACGCTAAGAAGAAGAAGTGATAACGAATGCAAAATCTTCTATGGGATTAAGTGCATAGGTGTTTATTGAGCATAGGTGGCCCAATGGTAACGGCCTTCAGTTGCTTTTTAAGTTACAAAGCCACGATAACTCTTTCTTACTATCCTGCAGCCCTAGCAGGCATCAGGTTTGGCGGACCTCGTCTATTCTGCTGACAGCTCTTTAAGGCCCGCATGGAACACGACACGCTGTCGAACCGGACCTGATCTCTACCGGACAATGAGCTACCCATTGCTCGTCATCCGCGAGCCCGGGCTTACGGTGGCCGGGAATTGCCTTGCAACTCCCAACGCCCAGAGCGTCTCCAGTGGGGGCCCAAGAGTGACAATTGTCTCCTCTTCAAGCATTTACCTTTACTCGGATTATTGCTTCCCATTCCATCTTGCTCCATACTATGGTCTAAATCAGGGCAGAACTTAAAAATTCGCTACCGCCGATCGCAGGACCGCAAGACAGAGGACCCGGCGATACTCCGCCCAAGGGGAACAGACCTCTACCGTATTCTCCACCAAGCCCTCCAGACTAACTACATAATGGTGGCGGGAAGAAACACCTGCACGTTTCTTCCCGCCGAATCCGACACAGAAGCCTCTTGAAATAAGACAAGGACACCGTGGCCTTCTGTAACCACTCCTCATAGAGTAGACTTATCGATGTGATTGTGACAAGCCCAAGGTGACTTGTAATACTACTAACTTGCTTCTGCCAGTGGCTTTACCCGCGAATTAAATAAATATTCTAAGGAAATATGCTCCCGGAATAAAATCTTAAATCCTGCATGCAATTCTTCTACTCGTGTACCAAATTTCATTCAAATCCGTTTAATTGTTTGTGCGTCAAGGAGTAACAAACATAGACACTTCAAAAATGTATCTGTCTTGACCAGATCTTAGAATTGATCACTTCATGATATGGCCAACTACTGTTGTAGTTGGTTATCATTGAAATCTTGTTGTTGTTACAACAAGATTTCAATGATAATAAAAGGTTTAAAGAAAGGAGGCCAAACGAAGATTGAAATATCATCAAACTTTAACGTTTAAAACGATCTGGCCAATTTTACTTGGCCATATCACGAAGTGATCAATTTCTAAGATCTGGCCGTGACATATGCATTAATATCATAAACGCGAAAGTTTATGTGTATGTTTGTATGTTTGTAACTTCTTTACGCTTGAACGGCTGAACAAGTTAGGATGATATTTTGCATGCAAGTAGACCATGGCATAATTTGTTTTTTTTTTATCCCGGGAATATGATCTCTTGGATCAATTTTCCACTTTCACACAGGCGAAGCCGCTGGCAGCAGCTATGGAATTCATATCACTTGAAATCGTAAAGTGGCCCAGCAAGGTCGAAGCCTACTGAGGCCAAGTGTCTGCTTCTAAAAAGAAGACTCGGCCCTGGTATGAAAGACAACAAAAGAACAGAAGCGGGATTTAAGTCAGTAAAAGTCTGACACATCCTCCCACTCCACTCAAGAGAGGCGGCTATCATTGGATGATTTTCCCAACTAAAAAAAAAAACTTATCAATCTTACAATGTAGTGTAAGATTGATAAATTTCATAGGTACCTACAAAATCAGTTAATGAGTCGATTTATTGATCTAAGATTAGTTAAAAATAATAATCAATTAACGACGTGTCTGACAGATTTTATCTACATACATTACCTACAGATTTTTCTTCATTACTGAGTAGATAAGAAGTTCTTAGTAATATTTTTAGGTGCATAAAATTTAAAATTCTGCTCCTTCTGTTGCTTTTGCTGTGCGTATTTTATAAAAATGAAAAATGTTGTGATAATTTTGTTTTTATGTATAGTGGTTGCATTAGGACAGATACAATGGGGTAAGTTATTATAATCTTCTATCATCATCTTCCTGCCCTTGTCCCATCTTATTTGGGGTCGGCGCAACACGGTTTTTTCTTCCATTCTATCCTGTCAACCGTCATACTATCACTAACTTCCTTTTCTTTCATATCACTGTTCACACAATCCATCCATCTTTTCTTTGGCCTCCCTCTCCACCCATCCACATATATACGCATAACTCTTTTAGTGACTTGCGTTTCATCTCTCCTCTTAACATGACCATACCAAGACAAACGATTCCCTTTCAACTTTTTACTCGCTGGCGCCACTTTCAAACTTCCTCTAATATATTCATTTCTCACTTTATCCATTCTCGTCACACCACACATCCATCTCAACATTCTCATCTCCGCTACATGCAATCTTTAATTTTCTTATTTGTTATTTTTTTAATTATAATCTTCTATCGTATATATAATTATAAAAATGAATAGCTGTTCGTTAGTCTCACTAAAACTCGAGAACGGCTGGACCGATTTGGTCAATTTTAGTCTTGAAATATTCGTGATAGTCCAGGGAAGGTCTCCAATCCAATGCACTTATTTAAGCTAATGTTCAGGTCTAGCTCGTGGTTTTCCCAGGAACAAGAATTCATAAATAGAAAAAAAAACCAACTAACCTTGTCTTTTTACAGCTCAAAGGGCTCGGGTCAGACATCACACGGAGTTCTATTCAAAAGTAATACAAGAAACAATCTATGAATTAGAGAGAAAAGGGTTTAGCAGTCTCACTCTATTAAATATTACTCAAAATGTGAAGTAAGTTAAATAATATTTATTTCTACAATTTCATCACTAAAATATACTTTTATTCATTAAAATGAACATGGTAAACTAAAGTAAAAAAACACAGATATTTCCTATGACTATTCTGAGAAAAAAAAAACACCGAGACATCGAGACAATAATAACGAGACGAGATGATGAAAATTGAAGATGGTATTTTGAGAAAAGAACCACATTTTTAGTGGATCGGTTCAGTCAGCGCAAGGATTTGTTAGCTTTCATGTAGCTAACTAGCCCCCCTAGCCAAGTTACAACTGTTTCGTTTCGATTCTCTTTTTGTTGATCGCCTCGAGTCGGCCACGCCTCCTATTCCTTTGTTCTGACCACGTGACTGAGCGTTGAAATGACGTCAGAACAAAGGAATCGGAGACGTGGCCGACTCGAGGCGATCGACGAAAAGAGAATCGAAACGATACGATTTTACCTTGACTAGGGGGGCAGATGATCACTGTCAGATCAGAATTTATCTTATTAATAAACAGTAACTCTTCCCTATCCGAGTCAACCAAAATCCCTCTCAAATTTACTTTTGTTTAACCTCTCCCCCCTTCCTGGGCGTTTCCTCTATTCAAAAGTTGACATTGATTATTTTTTACTAATGAGAAAAGAGAGAGTCGCGAATTTCATGCTACACTATCCCGCTGTAATAAAGAAGTGGCCTATAAGGTGTTTCTGATATCGAAATAACAATATAATCTTTGTAATACCGCAAGGAAGATCTAAGATCCCAAATACCTGTAAGAAATTTAGGGCCTGCACCCCTAGCCAAGTTGATAATCTGCAATCGTTAACGCTAGTCGAAAACTAATCAAATGTATGGAAATGACATCATCTCAACGTTAAGTCACGTGTTCAGAACAAACGGATAGAAAATTCGTAACCAAGTGCACATCGTTCAAAATGATAGAATGAATTGTTATCGTTTAGAATAGAATAGAATAAACTTTATTGTACACCAAAATAGTAACAAAAACTTTTACATTAACTTAAATCTATGGGTACAAAGGCGGTCTTATCGTTTCTACAATGTTCAACGATACATCCTTTGTTATTGTAGAACGACACTATAGAACGAGCGGCCGACTCAGGCACGTCAAAATGGCTACCAACTTATCGTTTTCTACAATTGCTGACACCGAGGCGTTATCGATTGGAGAACAGAATTGGACACGAACGGTTGTAACTTGGCTAAGGGGGCTGGCCACATCACCACGATGTGGTATCGTTAACATGAAACGGCGCGGTGTCTGGCTAAGGCACGTTGCCTCTACGTGCAGATAATATATACGGTGCCAAGTAGAGCTTTCAAATACCGGATTTTTCAATACCGGTATCCAACGATATTAGTGTGATCAGTAACATGATCACGTGTCCACGGTATTTCCTTTTCAGAAATTTCCCGTGGCCCTGCTGGGCCATCTTACGGTTTCGCTAACATCTCTTTGAGACGTGTGTGGAACATTACGCGCCGTTGAAGACCCGGGTTCAGCCTTACCGGGCGGGCGGACGACGAGATTTCCATTGCTCGTCGAAGTTGATTCCTTAAACAAGATACAACAATACATAGATACATAGGCAACGTCGCAAAACCTACATTTTTGATGACGCAGCGTTTGTACATCACGGTACCATGCATCCGCTTGGAACTGCTCAGCACCGTATACATATTTGCATGACGCGGCTTTGTCCTAATCAAAAACCTTATGGGACGTTTCAGATTATAGTAAAAATAATATCACATTTATCGCAAGAAGCTACAGTTCTCCATCATTATAATTTTGTACATTTTAGCGTTCAGATTTACAAATTGCTTGTAAACGGCACAGTAACCTACACCAACGGCTTTTTGGTCTCCATGCAGAATATTGATGTGACTGCTATGGCACAGTCTGTTAACATTCCCACTATTGATGGGGTTCCAACCCCCAGGGCTACAGTCAGTGGAATACTGAACTTTAGGACCCCGAAGCTTGGTTACGACGTGATCTTCAATGCGGTTAATGGCGATGTAAATA
This sequence comes from Mythimna vitellina, assembly GCA_949316375.1. Lineage (NCBI taxonomy): Eukaryota > Metazoa > Arthropoda > Insecta > Lepidoptera > Noctuidae > Mythimna > Mythimna vitellina. The sequence continues at coordinate 3,669,815 of OX438703.1, read as the reverse complement.
AATTCACCGGAGATATTACATATAGCTTGATGTCTTGGCCGATCAGTGTAAGTTCAATTTCTGTATTTTATTATTTACTCAAGGTTTCAAATTCCTTTTTCGAAATTTAAAATATTTTTATTTCATGTAGGCTTACATAAAACGTCAGAAACTAGGACCTGTACCATGACGTTGAAAGTAAGATTGTTTCATTCTTATTTCCAGTGTGGGTAAGAGATGGCGCTAGACAACCTGTATAGCTCTGTTTCTTATGTACTTTCGTTTCGTCATGGTAACCCCATTGTTCTGCCGTCGATAGCATAATTGCAGTATGTCCACTCTCAGCAGTTCTGAGAAAAACGCGGTTAAAGTGTTGGTGCGAAAATCTTCCATAACTCCTTTGTTTGTAATCAGATCATGATGGTTGATAACTTAAATGAAAGAGGACCTCTGCACCTATCTACTTCTATAATTGAAAAATAAAATAAATCCATTATCTTAGTTATACTAAGTATCTCCGAGACACTCTCTGATATCAAACTTAGCATAAACACAGCACTTGTGTTTTTTATTGTATTTATGCTAAGTAACCATATAAATTTGTGATTCAATTAATATGGTTTATAAGTTTTATTTTATGAGGCTATAGTGATAATAAAAAAAATATTGGATTTAATTAATGTATTTAAATTTTTTATAATCTTATTTTAGTTATTCTATTAATAACTCGCGATGCTGACATTGTTTTTGATCAACATTTCTACAATCGGACAACCCGACGAACGGCGAGTATCCACCCTTACGTTGTTGAAACTTCAACGGTCTGGACTAAGCGTTTCGCTTCGTCGTTTATACCGCGTACATCGAAGGACTGGAACAATTTGCCTGCTGCAGTCTTCCCGTCCAACTATAATTTAGGTGTCTTCAAGGCTAGAGTGAATAGGCTCTTAAAAATTAAAAACTTTTTATAAAAAAAGAATAACCGACTTCACAAAAAAAAACCCTAAAAGGATTAAAATAACTTTAATTTTGGAAGTCGGTGTTTCTCGGTATTATTTGTATCTTATTTAACACCGACTTCCGAAATTAAAGTTATTTTGATCCTTTTAGGGTTTTTTTCTTTTTTAATAAAAAGTTTTTTCATTTCACACTTTTTAGTTGCGATACACTTATAAACAGAGTGCCTATTTCTCATTATAATTCCAATTAACCCAAACACTGCTAGGTTACATTGTTTTATTATGAAGTTCCTGTGTCTACCTTCCACCTTCCGGCTCCATCATTAGATCAGTTCGAAAGTACCTTATAGTCAAAGTGCATCTCATGACAATTCTAATAAGTCCAAACATGGCTAGGTTACATTGTTTAATTACGGAGTTCCAGTGCATACTTTCCGGCTCCATCATCATCAAATCACCTTGATGATACTGTTTTCAACGTAACTATTCAGAACCATTAATTTATTTGTATCATCATAGTCGCTTAACTATCTTCATTGTGATATCTATGCGAGTATGAAGTTCCGTTGACCATTTCTGGTCTTCTTCATCAGGTCCACTTCATCAATTGCCTATAATATTTGAAGAGTTCCCTCGATTTAACCAAGATTCGATCATCAGAGCCAGACTTGGTGACTATGGGACCATTTGGAAAGTATACCCTTTTTAACAAAAAAATAATTTTTGAGTTATGCCCGAACAAACATAAAAAAAAATACAAACATCCGGATTGAGAACCTCCTCCTTTTTTAGAAGTCGGTTAATAAAATAGGTCGCCTCACCATCAATGATTGCATCTCTGCTTACCATCAGGTGGGATCACAGTCAAGCACTGGTTTATATCAATTTAAAAAAAAATGCCTTTTCCTGCTGCATCTAGAGCTGAGTAATTTATGATCTGACGTTGTTACCTATTACTGTTTTTGGCACAGAGCTTCTTACGTGTATCTAAATCAGTAGTCTCCAGTTCTTTAGTAACACAATAGTCTTTATCTTTAACACTGTCATTGGAATCGAAATCTTTGGGCAAATAAAACATTTTCATTAAAAGGAAAACAATCAATTGCTTGTGAAGCTGATGATGTATTACGTGAATTTCTCGGTGTAATATGCCTTTCAGTTGCCATTACAGGCATAATTCTTGTATCAAATGAAAATAATCGAAAGTCGAAAATTTTACGAAGGTGGTCGCGAAAAAGACATATTGGAATTTGAAAAATTATTTATGTAAGATCAGATACCCAAGTCTTTGTGGTAAGTAATCTGGAACATACGCTTAGAATCGTTACTGAGCAATGAGCATATATGCAGTATCTCATCTTACTGTCTGTATTTTATTATGTAAGCTGAAGGCGATGCTTATGACATCTACTAAACAAAATGACAGTATCAGAGCATATTGCTTTTAAGACTAGATTACTAATTTAGTAAATATTGGAAAACTACTTAGTATCAAAACAGTATATCGTCTTAATGTTTATTTACTAGGCTCATATTCAATTTTTATACAGTAAATGGCTTAACATAGTTATTGTATAGATGTCATATGTCAACTTCTGCAGTAAGTGTACCCACTGTAATCATGCTTTATGATTATTTATTATTATTATCATTTCTGTTCCACTGCTGAGCAAAGGCCTCCCTTTCACTTTTCTACACAAGTCTGTCTTCGGCCCTTGCGGTCCTCCCTCTGGTATTTATCAAGTTCATCTCTCCACCTTCGCCTTGGTCTGCCGCGGTGTCGCCTTGTGTTTAGTGGGACCCAATAAGTGGCTCTTTTAGCCCATCATCCGACATGCGGCAGACATGTCCGGCCCAATCCCACTTCAAAGTGGCAGCTTTCCGGGCAACATCTTGTATCTTAGTCTTGGCGCGCAGCATTTTGTTCCTTACGCGGTCAGAAATTCGAACACCCAAGATACTGCGCTCCATAGCTCGCTGACAAACCTCGAGCCTGGACCTCTGCTGAAGCGTCAAAGACCAGGTTTATGCACCGTACGTAAGTAAAGGGAGAATGCATGTGCTTTATGATATAAAAAAACTACTCAACTTACTGCATATATTGAATTCATAAATTTGGTTTAAAAAGCAATTCAAACAAATGTGTAAGATAAGATCAAAATGTAGATCTTATTATCGTGATTACTTCTGTATACCTAACTTCAATTTTTGACTATAATGTGACTTACTGTAACTATGCTATTGACGGCTGAGTTCTGGAGTGGCGACTACGTACCGGAAGACGCAGCGTTGACAGGTCTCCCACGAGATGGACCGATGACCTGGTAAAGATCGCAAGAATTCGATGGATGTGAGACGCACAGGACCGGTTGCTGTGGCAACGCTTGGGGAGACCTATGTCCAACAGTTGATGTCTTTCGGCTGAAATGATTATGATCATGATCATCAACCTCCCGATCTTATCGCAATAAATTTTAATACGGCTTATTTATTTTTCTTTTCTATGCATTTTTATTTAGCCATTCATCATTTTTCATATACTTTTACATAATCCATCCATCGTTTAGTTAGTGTTCTAACCATCCAGATTTATACTCAATTGAGTTTTTTTTTTTTTTGGGGGGGAAAATCATCTTATGACAAATCCCACTCATGGACGGAGCGGGAGATAGTGTCAGACTTTTACTGACTAAAAACCCACTCCTGTTTCTTCTTTGCCTTCGTTCCAGGGTTTCGCTTTTACACTACCCGTGGTAGAGAAGTCATTAAATAATTTACTAACTCAATAAAAAACTTAAGGGTCTTGCCACGGTTGTGGACATAATTTCGATATTGCATTGATGGAAGTGACAGTTTCGTGAAATCATAATATGTTTTATAATTTTCAGATTCAGAAAAATTTAACAACTAAAGAAATAACGGTTGTGATGTCGCTTGGAACAATATCTGCAGCAGGGATAGTTAGAATGGTGTATAGACCAGCCAACAGTACAACTGAAGTTATTTCTAGAAATGTAAGTGTGCTTTAAATATAAGTAGGTACCTTTAAATATTTTAATAATATAAGCTAAATGCTTCACTGCGATCCTACCTAATGGTAAGCAGTGATGCAATCGTTGATGGTGAGGTGCACTGCTATAATTTTTACTTTTCTACCTTATCTTAAGTACCTATAGCTATCTTATTCTATTTACTCGATACAACTAAATGTTTGGTCTAGCATAGCATAATCGACCTTATGATGGTCCCACTGCTGGGACTCAGGCCTCCTCCCTAGGAGAGGGAATGGGCCATAATCCACCACGCGGGCCTAGTGCGGGTTGGTGGATGTCACATGTCTTCGAATTTTTGGTTTCCTCACGATGTTTTCCTTCACCGTTAAGAGAGCAGTGGTGATGAAATAAATTACAAAAAGTAATGCACCTGGCTGGGTTTGAACCCAGCGACCTACAACTCGTAAGTCGGGGCCGTTTCCACTCGGCCACCACTGCTTTAATGTTTCTGCTGCATAATGTTGACTTACGTCAGAAGAATTATAAAATTAAATAGTTTTGTAGATAGATAATTACTAACCATCTTTTTTCTGTTACAGTTTTTTCCGGTTAACAGTTCTGCAGGGGTCAGAACTTGGGTGGACATTATAGCACCAATTATCTTAGATGTTGTTAAAAACAAGGTTCCATTTCCCGATATATGCTACAATCATTGTTGAATGATTTTTGAAAAAGGGAGAGTAAAATAAAATAAAAATATAGAAAATAAAATTTTATTTATTTATTTAAACTTCATGTACAGTAGTGGTACATAGGCGGACTTAATGCAATTAAGCATTCTCTACCAGTCAACCTTTGGGTTAAAAAGACAACACTGTGGTAGGCTTGCACAATAAACAAATAGCAGATAATTGAAACAGAAAAAATGAAATAAAAAATAAGTTATTTATTATAATAAAATTGTATCGATATATGTAAACCCTTTGGCATCCATAGCATAGCATAGCATAGTCAGCCTTTTAATGTTCCCGCTGCAGGGACTCAGGCCTCATCTCTAGGAGAGGGAATGGGCCGTAATCCACCACACGGGCCCAGTGCGGGTTGGTATATTTTATGTTTCAGTAAGTATATCTCAGAACCATGAGGTCCTGGGCCTTTGGAAGGCATACGAGGGGCCAAACCGACCAACTTGCAGAGGCCCTTTAGACACTTTTAATGGAACGAGATACAACCGACGTTGTTGTTATTATTTATGCATTTATATATCTCAGGATCCTGAGGTCCTGGACTTTTGGAAGGCTTAGGACGGGCCAAAACCAACTCGTAGAGGCCCTTTAGGTAATTTTAATGGAACGTGATATCAACCGCCGATTAACCCTGTATGCTAGTGCACTCAAGGACAACCCCCGGTTGGTCGAAAATTATTGCAAAATGTTGAAAACAAATATAATAGGGCTATGGTTTTTGAATTCTTAAGTGGACTGGTAACCTGGAATTATGTTAAGACTATGTTCCCTGCCTGAACAACGTTATTAATATCCATCGATAAAAGGTGACTTGCACGCTCATTAACCGAGGTCATTGATAATAATAATAATAACCTCTCTCGGTTATTATTCCTCGATCAAAACCCACCCACTGCAGTTTAGAATCGATAGTTATACTTAAGAACAACATTTTCCGTAGTAGCATCAAGTTTGTTGCCGTCAGGAATTACATGGACGCCAACTTGAGGGACATTCGGTAGTGAGAACTTTATACATTTAGTTTTATTCGCATTTAATAAGAGATTATTAGCTGCGAACCTTCGAAAGAACAGGCAGACTTTCGTTGACATGCAAGATATTCACATCTTTCCTATTTACTTTAAAAATAAGGGAAGTGTCATTAACAAATAGAATTATATCGGATAAATTAGCCATCAAGAAGGTCAATAATATAAACTAAAAAAAAGGAAAGGGCCAAGAATTGAACCCAGAAGCACGCCAATCTTTACTAAAAACCCCGAGGACGTCGCCCTACTAATGATTACTTTTTGCTGCCTGTAAGATAAATAGAAAAAAACAAGATCAGCAGCTCGCTCATGAATTCCGTAATGATGTAATTTACAGATTAGAGTATTATGGTCAACGCAGTCAAATGCTTTTGAGAGGTCATAGAATATGCCAATAGCACCCTGGGACTTCTCTCAGGATTCCAAAATATGACTGATAATTTTTACTCGCTACTGGCTTCGCGAAAAGACGGTAAAAAAAAAACTGATGACATTAGTAATAAAAAGAAAAACATTTTTAGCAATTGAAAAATTGAATTCTGTTTTCGATTTTTGTTTTGCTCATCCTACCCATTTACCGCCCATGAGCGGGATTTGTCATAAGATGATTTTGCCACCCAATAAAAAAAAAATACCTTACCCAATTTCTGCAATTTGACAGCTATGACGTCTCATAATAGCGCATAATCGATCCTATTCTATTCTATTGTTGAGGACGAAAAGGCTTGGGATTGACCTGCTCCAGTACGCACTACAACTGTTGTCTTATTTTTCTCTTTTATTTTTATTTTCAATTGTGCTCTTTATTATTATTATTATTTTACAATTTGATATTGTAGATTATTTTTATTTTGCAATTTGACTTTATTTATTTTTATTTTTGACATCAATATTTACTTTATTAAGTAAATTACATTTTGTAAATTATATATTTACTTTTACTATTGTGAACGTGAGAACAATGTTGATTTTTCCTTTTCAGTAATTTTAACGTATGTCTGGCAATTTGAGTATATTCTGCGGCCTACCCAAATGTCCTTTCCTTGGTATTGTTCGTCAAGTCGTTGAGCTCCTTAGTAGTCCTGGGTTGAGCTTTGCGAATACTGACAAATGCTTGCACTGACTGGACAGGTCCACTCAAATTTGTATGGTTCTTTCTTCAAAAGACCATCTCAGACAAATCTGCACTGTTCTCATGTGATTTGACCATTACATATTAACTGTATGGACTTTAAAACAGACTTTGACCCCTGAGTTTGTTTCGGTGTTTCTTCTCAGGGTAGTCAGCTAGGAAACACCGGCCTCATCTAGTTTAAAATGAAAAAAAAAAATTGACGTGTAAAAGTGTTTTTTTAAACCTACTTACAAAATAAATATCATTTATCATTTATCATTTATTCTTATTCAGAACGAATTGTACTTTACGTCACGATCGGATCTTATTTTTTAGAAAATTGAATTACTAAGAATTGTCTTTCGATTTATTTCATCATCATCTTCCTGCCCTTGTCCCATCTTATTTGGGGTCGGCGCAACACGTTTTTTTCTTCCATTCTATCCTGTCAAAAGTCATACTATCACTAACTTCCTTTTCTTTCATATCACTGTTCACACAATCCATCCATCTTTTCTTTGGCCTTCCTCTCCCTCTCCACCCATCCACATGTATACTCATAACTCTTTTAGTAACATGTGTTTCATCTCTCCTCTTTACATGACCATACCAAGACAAACGATTCCCCTTCAACTTTCAGTCACTGGCGCCACTTTCAAACTTCCTCTAATATATTAATTTCTTACTTTATCCATTCTCGTCACACCACACATCCGATTTATTTCCGCACGAAAATTAATCTCTCACACTCTAATGACATTTGACAGACGTCAAAGACGTCAAATCAGTTTAGTGTCAACGTCACAAATCAGATTTAATTTTGTTTTGTTAGCGGTTTATTTCTCCAATTGTCGAGATTTATTTGCTCTAACAGCAAAATTATTCACGTGTTCTACTACTATCGTGTCATGTAAAAAAGAAAATAGTTTTTTATTATCATGTCAAATTTATGACTGCAAAATGTGTGATGAAACGAACGAAGAACGTCAGGACAACGAATTAGCAGTGTTACAGGTAATTGTATTATTTGTAAATAAAAATGTTTTTGGATGATGAAAGTAATGACTAGTTTTCGTCAACAATATTTCTGTTAATTAACTAAAAATTAACGTAATAAATTTTTCGATTTCATTCACTTTCAATTTATTTTTTGTATTGGCGGGCATTCTTATTAGGCAGTTACCTACTATTTTACATAATAATATGGAACATGGAAAGGCCTAAGTAACGTTTTTTTCGACTAATGCGTTTCTCATGTTTCCAGCGTGTTGCAGACTATCATATTTATATTGTAGTTGTTTTTTTTTATAGAACAGATACAGTAAAAATATTTTTAATTTACATAACTAGGAAACTGGCATTTTCAGTTTCCTGTATGGCCTGTTTTAGTGATTTAAGTAGTTTAAGCATTAAATTCTCTTTTGACATCGGCTGGTGTGTCATACTCTGCATAGACTTCACTTCTCCAGTATGTAATAGTAAAGAGCTTTTAATGAATTCTGAGATACTGATTAAATATATTCTTTTTCTGATATTGATCTCCGCTTACCATCAGGTTTTTTTTTTACCATCAGGTGGGATCGCAGTCAAGCACTGGTTTATATCAATTTAAAAAAAAATACTAAAGTGCAGGGTTCCTTAAAGTTAATAAACAAGATTATTTAGAGGGTACCTGAAACTTTTGGTCAAAATAAAGCAGCTAGAAGATTAATGTTTAGGAAGTAATTTCCTATATGAATAATTTTTTTCTTTGGCTAGCACTTTTTTGTACACAAATTGATTTATTTATTTATTAAATAAACAATTTACGTTGTATGTGAATATTAAAGCTTAAAAATAAAAAGGAGCATAGGTAGAACAAAATACTGTAGTGTAGCCGTTGCAACAATACCATGAATTTAAATAAACGGTCCAATCTATTCAGGTCACAACATTGTCCCTTTCATTTCTTGTTCCGACTGGCTGTCGATATAATCTCAGATCTGATTTTCAGATATTCAATACCCTATAACAATGTGGGTAGTTAGAATAGTTGGAAATGATACTAATGTTAAAATTAGAATTACCATTAGTAAAATTTAATCAAGCATTATTAATATTATTATTCTAGCCTCTACTCATATACTGTCCCACGGCTGGCTAAATGCCTCCCTCCATTCCTTCCATTGTTCCTGGCTATGAGCCATTTCTTGCCAATTCCTAAGGAAAACATCTAAGTTGTTCCGCTATCTCCCTCTTGGTTTGCCACAACCAGCCATGCAATTTCAGGACATGGGAATAAAATGTTATATAAGAAAAATAGTATTTGTTTGTAATGGTTTATCTATAATTACAATAAAAATGTACAACAAAAAAAAAAACAGGCAGCTATCCCACTGGCGTTTTACGAGCGTTGGCGCTTCTCGAACATCTGCGCAGCGCCAACGTGGCGCAAACGCGACGTTAACGTCGCGGTTTTAGGTGTACGCAAGAAACTTGTAACTTCAGTGTATGGAACTTTTTTGACAGCTAAATATGTGTCACCAATTAACAAAACATTTTACTTTGTCAGGCTATATACGGAGACGCCGTAGTGGATAACCGTGAGGCGGTTGCTTGGAAAATATGGAGACCTCTAGATCTGATGCTCACTTTGAATCCATTGCACAATTCCGATATAAAAGGCATACATTGTTCAGTAACATTACATTTAAAATGTTGTCCAAATTATCCTGATAAGTAAGTATGAATATATTTTTCCTTCTAAGGTTTTTATTAACACAAACCACATAAATGAACAAAATATTCATTGAAAAAAAATGTGGTCATTTTTTCTTTCCATTCTGCGTAAATGTTGTAGTTGATTTATTAATGTTTTTTTATTCTGCATATAAATTAATAATAATAATATGTTTATTGATTTGTTTGATTTACATAAATATTTATACATTAAGGGCTTAATCTAGAGGTAAAGGTACAAAATTGAATTCTACCTAAACTAGGTATAAAACCTGTATCTCAGGTTACTTATTTAAGTGTTTATATGTTAATAAATACTACTAAGTAAATAACTTATGAGCAATATTATTTTAAATTCATGACAAATACTGTGCTTAGTCAACAAATCTGTATCATCGTAAGACATTATTGTGACACAAAATTACATTATAATTTTTTGCTAAGTAAAGATTTTGTACACTAGTCTTTATTAGCACAAATTAAGTTCTGGATCAAGAGCTTGATCCAGAAAGCGGTACTCTTGGGCACGGCTCGTATTGTTAGGAGGTTCCATTCTCTGGATCCCTGACCGCCAGTAGCTTGGACCCTGTTCCCGATACCGGTGGGACACTATTTTTTATATTTGTAAATGTTTTTATTGAAATATTTAAAAATATAATTTATATGTTTAAAGTAATGAATAAACGATAATAATATATTATTCCAATATTGTGGTGATGTTTCTTTTACCAATTTTTAAATTCATTGTTTGTATTTTTTAATCCTTTTTTTTAATTTTCTGATTGTATATGTACCTATTTGTTTTTGTAATGATCTACTAACACAGTTATTTAAGTAAATTTGTCAGTACTAACTGAATAGGGGTCTTGATGCCTGCAAAAAGATTATTTTAATTTTTTTTATGATCAAAGAATAAAATGTGGTGTGAAATGATCAACAAATTTCTCCCCCCTACGTTCAAAAATGAGGTTAGAGTTAACTCGAATGATGTTATCAGTTTAGATACCCTCGCATTTTTTAACGCAAACATATAATGTGGTGTTCACTAAAATCACTATTTAGGGATTAGGGTATATAAATGAAACAACCAAATTATCAGTAAGCAGGCGCAACTTCAGAGTGACGTCTAATCGTCCTCGAGAACGGATCGAGTGTGCCTACGACGCCACACCTCAGCCGGTCTACATTTAATGTGTAGTTCAACTGTCAATGCCAAGCAACTGTCATTCTTGCCGCTTACACCAACCTACCCTGCTCGGAGTTAGAATTAGTTGGGTTAACTCTAGGGTAACTACTCTAGTTATTAAAAAACGACTCTGGGTTGCAACTCGAAGCATTTTTGAATGGTAAGAGTAGAGACCCTACTCTGTTTATTTTTGAATGCAGGGCTTCCAGATATCGTATTAATCTTACTTCTAATGTTTACAGGCCATTAAGTGTACAGATCCACAAAATGCGAGGGTTATCTAAAGAAAATGGTGCGAAGTTACTGACAGAGTTGGAAGAATTGTCGAAAAAACTATGTGGAGAAGTCTGTATATTTCAATTGGCGCAACATGCTCAGGTAATTTCAGTAATACTACTACTAAAGTAATACTATTACAAAGAGGCACATTTTCAAGGGATTCCGATCTAGATTTCTGGCCACCGTAGGCGCAGGCTTGCAGTAACCGTCCGGACCGAGCCCAAGTCGTCCGGACCGGGCCCAAGTCGTCGACGGCGCGTACTGTTCCACGCGCGCCTCAAGAAGATGTCAGCAAGTTGTAGGGGCCCAGCAGGGTCGAAGGCTACTGGGGCCAGGGTTAGTGTGAAAGTGAAACCCAGGGCCCTGGGACGAAGACAAAGAAGGAATAGGAGTGGGTTTTTAGTCAGTAAAAGTCTGACACTATCTCCCGCTCCGCCCAAGAGCGGACACTAAAGAGGATTATAAAGAGGCATATTTTCTTATGTGTTCATTTTTGGAGAAGGTAATCCCTGGGGCCCTAACTTGATGTCTTAAATTATGATAAATCCAGTGTGAGAAAGGGATAAATATACGGCGTGTATCGTATTTCACTCACACCAGGCTTGTGATAATTTTCAGACGTCGTGGTGGGGGCTTGAATACGAAAATTCATCAAATTAGATTTTATAAAATTCACAACTTAACCATTTTTTATTTATTATATATCTTTGTTTTACCAACTTTCTCCTAGAACGAGAGAAGTCGTTGGATAATTTCCTCCGTTTTTTTTGTGTATTTTGGGGTTCCAAAGGGTGAAATGGGACCCTATTACTAAGACTGTCTGTTCGTCCGTGATAGACAGTTGAAATTATCACAGATGATGTATTTCTGTGGCCGCTATAACAACAAACACAAAAAAAAAATATATTTAAGGGGGGCATACAACAAAATGATTTTTGCCGTTTTTTTTTTACTATGTAATATTTACAAAATTTATTATATTATTTTTCAGCAATTTCTGCACGACTACAATATACCAACACTATCGTTTTATGATGAAATGTTGAAACAGAAGAACGAGCAGGAACAGTTGAAACTACATGATCTGAAAGTAAAGGAAAATGAAGAGGTACTCTTTGTTATTTTACTACCGTACTACCTACTTACTATGCGTTCCAAATAACAATAGGAAAGCCAATAAACTCGATCTGTCAAATGTTGATTGAAAAGTATGGTTTGCAAAAAAAACTTATTTACATATCAATAAAGGTTTTTTATTTGCTTTGTATTATTGAATCTTATTTAAATCTAGGTGAAGTAAAAATGTTATTGTTTAATCTAAATTAGGTAAATATATTGTTTAAGTCATGTTTTTTTTTTCTTATTCTTAATGTTAGGCACAATTCGCTTTCTTCCATTTACCACTACTCAGACATTTCACACAGTGACGCAGAGAGTTCTTCGTTAATGATTTGTAAATAAATTAAATTTAATGAAAAAGTCTTGCTCCCCTTACTTGATTTTTTAGATTTGACAGTATGACGGCACAACATGGCGTAAAAATCGATTCTATTCTTATTTGGAACGCATTGTACTTAAGCGAGGCCAACGACAGAGCGATCAATTTAAACGACAAATATTGGTCGGACCAGATTTCAGTCAGATCGAAATGAAACAAGAAAAAGCTACTGTTAGTGGCTTCACCCGTGTGAAAATAGAGTTATCTCAAAGTACCATGCTTCAAAGAAAAAATATCGTATTTGCTATTCTAGAACATGGTCTACCCGTGTACTGAATTTCATCTAAATCCCTTCAGCAGTTTCAGCGGAAAAAGTACCTAACAAACAAACTTTCGACTTAATAATGTACTAGCTTCTGCCAGCGGCTTTGCTCGCGTAAAAGTCGATTTCTCCATACAAACTTCCAACCCCCGTTTTTCTCCCCTTAGGGCCACCCCTTTTTCCCACCCAGTTTCGTAAAATCCGTTCTGAGCGGATGTCTACACCCTATAAGGAACCTACCTGTCAAATTTTAAATTTGTAGGTGTTATAGTTTCTGAGATTTCGTGATTAATCAGCGAGTGATATTTCGCTTTTATATATTATGTCGTGGCCAGATCATAGAAATTGATCAATTCATGATATGGCCAACTAAAACTGGCCAGATCATATAAAAGTTAACATTTAAATAAATAAATAAAAATATTTGATGATATGTCGATCCTCGTTTGGCAGAAGAAAGTAGGCCAAATTAGGATTGAAATATCGTCAAACTTGTAACGTTTAAAATGATCTGGCCAGTTTTAGTTGGCCACATCATGAAGTGATCAATTTCTATGATCTGGCCACGACATGTATATAGAAGATTTATTTATATTAGTGTGATTTTTTAAGGTGCAGCTTAGTGTTGAAGGGATTAGAGTTAATTTACGTTATTATCAAAAATCAGCCATGCCTATCGGCGTAAAATCCGTCCTAAGTCTCATTTGATGATTATTCTTTATTTAAAAAACTGAAACTCACAGTCATTCTTTATTTTTAAAATTGGAACTAATTAGTGGTCGTCTTATTTATAACTAGCGTATCCCCGGCGTGTGCTAGTTAAAAAAAGAAACACATTTTGTTTGTTTTATGGCAAAAAAAGAATTTGTTTTTTTTTTTTTAATGCGTTGTTTTAAGGGTCTAAAACCACATTGGTTGGATTGTTTCTTGCCTGGCTTTAAAGCCTGTAACTGTCATAGGTAGAAACAATTGTTTTTATATTTTTATTAGCTTCTGCCGGCGGCTTCGCCCGCGTGAAAGTAGGTATTTTCCATACAAACTTTGGACCCCGTTTCATCCCCTCAGGGGTGGAGGTACATAAAATCCGTTCTTAGCGGATATCTACTCCCTATAAGGAACCTACTTGATAAATTTTAAGTTTGTAGGTGTTATAGTTTCTGAGATTTCGTGATTAATCAGTGAGTGGTATGTCACTTTTAGATATATACTAGCTAACTCTGCGAACTTCGTGCCGCCTAATAATGTGATAAATGAAGAACCGCTCGACCGATTTTGTGCAAACTTCACATAAACTATCTACTAAATAGTCCGAACAAAGCCTAAATACTTGATTTGGATAGGTGAGCCAGTTCTTGAGTTATAAAATTACAACGAAAAGTGGCATTGATTTTTATATATATAGTTATGTAGATTTATGTGTTCCATTAGTCCTAAACCACCTAAAAAGATACCAATGAAAAAATCTACAGCATATAAAAGTGGTATGCTAATACATACTAATCTCAACGTGACGTCATCTAAATATAATCTAATCGTAAACTAATATGATAAAGAGTAGTATTTTGTGTTTGAAAAAGGTTAATATCTAAAAGTACTGTTTGCGAAATACTTTCACTAATAGATAGGAACTTACACTATCGCGGAGTTTCGTAACTTATTATCACAGAAAAATAAACAGTAGATATCGCTTGGGGTAGACCATGGCAGCGAAGTAGTGAAGGGCAAACGCTAGCTCAGCTAATTTACCGTAGGCGCGGGCTTGCGGACGGCGAGCAATGGATGGCTCGCCATCCGACCGTCCGGTAACCGTCCCGACCGAGCCCAAGTCGTTGACGGCGCGTACTGTTCCACGCGCGCCTCAAGGAGATGTCAGCAAATCGTAGGGGCCCAGCAGGGTCGAAGCCTACTGGGGCCACGGGTAGTGTGAATGCGAAACCCGGGGCCCTGGGACGAAGGCAAAGAAGGAACAGAAGTGGGTTTTTAGTCAGCAAAAGTCTGAAACTATCTCCCGCTCCGCCCAAAGCGACATTTGTCATAACATGATTTTCCCACCTAATAAAAAAAACCTCAGCTAATTTCATAAGACTGTAGCGACATCTATGCTAATTCTTACGCTGTCTCTACCATAAAACTCTGGAATGTGCTTCCCCTTGACATCAAAAAAGCTGAAAGTAAATTTTCCCTCAAGCGTAAAATTCGGAACTACTACTTGAAGTCCTGTCAACTTTAGTTCGGTCTAAGTTCTCTTAATTATAATGATTTCATATTTATCGTAGTATTTATTAGTTTTTTATATTGGTTTATTATATATACGTATTTTATTTATTATTTATGTATAGTTTATTTCAGGCATTAATTAACTCATAGTAATATTATAGAATTAAATAAAATTGTTATAATATAATAATTAAATACATTAGATTATATAAATTATTGAAATATTTATAAAATTATTGTAAATTATTATCATTATAATTACCAATAACGATAAACTAACTGAAATTTAACGATACTACATTTTATTTCAAATATCTGTTGTTTATTTATTGTGCACACCTACCACAGTGTTGTCTTTTTTGACCCAATGGTTGACTGGTAGAGAAGGCCTTGTTGCATTAAGTCCGCCTATATACCACCACTGTACATGAAGTTTAAATTACTTTAAATAAATAAATAAATCTATGACACTACATAAGAACTAAAATTCAATATTCTGCACCAAGCTTCTAATATACGTTAAAATGCTTAAAATATACTGAGAGCACGGATATGCGTTTTGCGATAAGATATGAAATGACCTAATGGCAGTTTTGTGACAGTGGTATATTTATAAGTTCACTTTATCAAGAAAATAATTTGGAGAATAAAGAAAAACAATTATAATATTGAAAAGTGTGGGATGCAAGATTGTTCGAAAGTGTTACCGCGGGCTTGTAACGCAAAGGGCAACTGAAGGAGCACAGGTAGTTTTTAATCGTAGAAATACGGCGAGTGTTCACCATTACTTTGTTAACACCTCTACGATCCGGAATAAGCGATTTGCCTCGTCGTTTATACCGCGTACATCGAAGGATTGGAACAATTTGTTAACTGAGGTCTTCCCGTCCTATTATAATTTAGGTGTCCTTCATCCCTAGAGTGGGCTCTTAATAAACTAGTTTAATTCACCATCAACGATTGCATCACTGCTTACCATAAGGTGAGATGGTAGCTAAGCACTGGTTAATATAATGTAAAAAAAAAAACTTATTCTCGTTCCACCTTCCTTTGAAAGAGTGACCGTGGCTCTAGAAGGCAAAGGGGAGTCAATAAAGCCTTGACAAGTCCTTTCGTTTCACCCTAGAGCGAGAGAAGTCATTACATGACTTCCCACCACGAAAAAAATTTATGAGCTGTTATTTAATGTTTACCCACCTAAAAAAAACTTTGAAAAGTGTTAGTGTGTCTTTGTGGTATTAAACTCTTTTTTTTTAAGATAAAAATACGGCTAGATTAGCGAACTTTTTGATTCTGTATTGCAACAAAATTCTCCATGATTATTATTATTGTTTTAGCGACAGAAAATGAAGGATGAGATTCAAAGGCGACAGGAAATCTTGAAGTCGGGCAGACAACGTGTTCATGGATCTAGTATCAGCCAGGAAAATGACAGTATGAATGGTCAAGGAGATGCTCCAGAACTTGTCTAGTAAGTGCAACGCATTTCAGCGGAAAGACAACTGCTGTTGGACTAGACCTCCCCCAAGTGTCGGCACAGCGAACGGTTCTGTGTATCTCGCATCCATCGGGTTCTCGCGACTCTCGCCAGGTCATCGATCCATCTTTTTTGACTGGCCTGTTGGTGTAGTGGTTAGTGGCCCTGACTGTTATACTGGAGGTCGTGGGTTTGATTCCCACCCAAGACAAATGTTTGTGTGAAAACACGATCATTTGTCCAGTGTCTGGATGTAATTTATTTATAATAATTATGTATGTATTTAGAAATATATAAGTATTTTTATCATTTGTCTAGTACTTATAGCACAAGCTCTGCTTAGCTAACACTAGACGGCGTTGTGTGATAGTGGTTGTAATATTATTATATATTATTCCGTTTATTGCTTTAACAAAACATATAAATTATATTTTTAAATATTCCACTATAAAATTAAAAACATTTAAAAATATAAAAAATAGTAGCCCACCGGTATCGGGAACAGAGTCCAAGCTACCGGCGGTCAGGGCTCCAGAGAGAGGAACCTCCTAACTATACATAAACTATAAATATTTATATATTATTATTATTACCATTTTTCAGTTACGCCGACGACAAAATGTCTCCCGTTAAGAAGGTGGTTCGGACTAATACTGCGGACATACCTTGCACCTGCAAGAGTAAAGGCGTTCAAGTTCTAAGAATCACTCAGAGGAATAACAAGAAAGCTTATATCGGAAATTGTTTAGGTAAGTAGAGCAGTGGTGGCCGAGTGAGAGCAGTGGTGGCCGAGTGGTAATGGCCCCGACTTACAAGTTGTAGGTCGCGGGCTCAAACCCAGCCAGGCCCATTACTTTGTGTAATTTATTTCATCACCACTGCTCTCAAAAACGGTGAAGGGAAACATCGTGAGGAAACCGGCATGTCCTAGAATCAAAAATTCGAAAACATGTGACATTCACCAAGCCGCACTGGGCCCGCGTGGTGAATTACGGCCCATTCCCTCTCCTAGAGAGGAGGCTTGAGTCCCATCAGTGGGAACAGTAAAAGGCTGATTATGCTTATGCTATGCTATAAGTAGAATAGTATCCACCAACCCGCACTGGGCCCGCGTGGTGAATTACGGCCCATTCCCTCTCCTAGAGAGGAGGCCTGAGTCCCAACAGTGGTGGGAACATTATAGGGCCGACTATGCTAAGTAGAACAGATATACAGAAAAGGTAAAAAAAAACCGGCCAAGTGCGAGTCGGACTCGCGCACGAAGGGTTCCGTACCATTATTATCCATAAAAATCGGGCAAGTGCCAGTCGGACACGCTCACTGAGGGTTCCGTACAAACATACCTATGAAATCAGCTCAAATCCCGAATTGTGAAATGAAATCCTGAATTGAGTCGTAGAAATTGAATATTACAATAGCAAAACAAGAGAAATTAAATTAATTCGATCTCAAAAAATACCCGTAAATGCATCAATACCACAAGGAACAGTGATAGGATGTTTACTGTTCCTTATTTACATCAATGATCTCCCTAACCACATAAATGAGCCATGCGTGTTGTTCGCCGACGATATTTCTATTTTAACACCATGTGACAATAATATAGATTTAAACCAAAAATTGACTTCCATACTTGACACTACAACACACTGGATGAACGAACACAACCTTGAAATTAACTTTACTAAGACAAAAATCATAAATTTCTACCCACGACAAAAAATACCCATAAATATCAATTTAAATTATAATGGACACAACTTGGAAGTTGTAAATAAATTCACCCTTTTAGGCCTAGACGTAGATTCCCACATAGATTGGAAACCCCACATTCAAAAAATAAGAGCTAAAGTATCTAAGTTCACATACGCCCTCAGAGAAATAAAAAAAACAACAGACCTCAAAACAGCATTAGTTACTTATTACTCATATGCATTTGCATGGCTCAAATATGGAATCATCTTGTGGGGAAATAGCACAGATGCGCCTACACTATTCACTTTACAGAAAAAAATGATAAGAATATTAATGAATATGCAAGATTCCGACTCCTGTAAACCCTACTTCAAAGAGCTAAAAATATTAACTCTACCCTGTCTTTATATACTGGAAATTTGCAAATTTGTTCGAAAATATCCACAATTCTATACCAAAAGAGAAGACATTCAAACTAAAATCACACTTAGACATAAAAATAGGCTTAACATACCCACTTCACGATTGAAAATGCACTCTTCTAGTGCATTTGTTATGTCTATTAAAATATATAATAAGTTACCAGAATTCATCAAAAATGCAGACAGTAATAATATATTTATCAATAAACTAAAACAATTTCTAATAGACAAATCTTACTATACTATAGATGAATACTATAACGATAAACATAAACTACAGTAAAAACTATTAATTACATACTATATCACTAACAATTTAGCTACTTACAATAGTATATAACATATATTATAAAAATTAAATTTATACATAATAATAATAATTTAAAAATGATGACGATGCAAATACCTGACATTCAATTTACTATACAAAGACATTACATACATAAGTTAATTTAAAAATAACAAAATTTCATAATAATGATTTTAAAACAAATGAAATATTTGACATAATTTACTAATAATGAAGACAGGAACAAATTAAGATATCTGACATCATTTATCAAAACTATACACAGACATAATTATAGTATGTATACATAATTAATTTAAATAAATACATAATTTAATAAAGGTGATGATAAAAATGAATAAAAATACCTTACATAATTTGCTTAAACAAAGACGTTATAATAATATACAAACATAAATTAATTTCAATATTAACATAATTTAATAATAATGTAACAAAAATAAATTAAATATTAGACATAATTTACCAATACATAGACATAACAATATAATAACATAAAAACATGCATAAATAACTTCATTTAAATATACATGTACATAATTTAAAAATAACGATGACAAAATAAAAAAATATGTACCTATAATAATAATTAATTAATTAATTCCATGAATTGTTACTTAGTCTTCGTCCTCTCTCCTAACTTTGCTGTGCCCGACAGGGTCCATACTGATCTTAACAATGTTTATACAACCTATATGTACTATGGAATGCAATAAAGTATTGAGTATTGAGTATTGAGTATTGAGTTACGAAGATTTTTATTTTATTATAATTTATTTATAATCAAGCCATTGCACCACAAGAGTTGCCCGAAAATATCAAACCAACTGGTAGCGTCCGCTTCGTTTCACTCGTCGCCACACCACATCCACGTGCGATGGGTCACATAGGCCACCGCAATAGAACACTACTTTAAAAAAATAAAAAGTATCAATTACTTAATTCGTGAAGTACGGTAAGTACGGCTAACCTTGCGATTCCAGAGAAAACCTCATTTTTCAAGTTCAAAAAAATAGACATTGAAATAAGCCATTTTGTCACTACAAAAGTGATTTAAGTAACCAACACGCGCCACCATCAGCGAGTGCTCGATCAAATACCGACAAAATAAAGTGCTTAACGCGTCTCAAGAAACTTACTCACATTTTATTTTTTTTCAAACTGTTACGAGTTTTTCCTTTGACCGACTAAGGGCGGAAATCACCAATAAAATATCGTGTTTAGCCGCTGTCACTAGTGTCACTTGTATGTATTTTCTTTTGTTGTACATGTGACACTAGTGACAGCGGCTAAACGCGATTATGCGAGCCAAAAGTTAAAACGCGATTAGTTTTTTTGGTGAATTCCGCCCTTATTCTGTTTCCATTTGGAGAAAGTTTGTCATTGCAGGCGAGGGTGCTATAGAGCCGAGTGGTGCAGTAACAAAACACGTGTAACAAACTATGTTTTTCAAAACCTTTACGAAGATATAAATAAACGGCGATTGATGACTCGCGAGGGTGGCTTAGCGCCCAGCCTGATACGATAAAACTAATAAAGTTGCGGCAGCAGCGAACTGGCGCATTTTTTCGAACTAGTTCGGAAAACAGTAAATTGCGTACCTTTTTTTCATTTATTATCATTAATACAAAAAAATAGAATTTTCTAGGTTAAATTGCAACCAAAAACCACTAAGGTTTAAACCTGTGCTATCATGAATCCATTCTCAACATCGAAATTATACAAACGGATTTTTTATATATGTACGTTATTGTCGATAACAATTTATCAAAAGTTTAGGTCTTTAAATAAGTAAAAAATAAATAAAACATTCTTAAATATTACTTAAGCTATTATCTTAAAGCGGTAGGGATAAGAGTGGGTTTTCAAATAAGTGTATTGAAAAATATAATGATGTTTTTTTATCAACAGGCCACTCTTCGAACGGCGCCACAACTTACCTAGCGATCGACGATGAAGGCGAACGCTTAATTGCAAAAAAATGGATCACACCTCCAGCCACCGACTTCCAAACGAGGACCCGTCAACTAACCTCCATGCAGCAAGATCTCAAAGCCATGTCGAGGCTTAACCACCCCGCCTTAACCCCCTATATAGCAATGGAAACAATTAAAGATGCTAACAAACGGACAACAAAACAGTACATATATCTATTTAGGAGTTTTGTGCTAGGCAGTGCTTTAAATAGTGTTAAAAGTAGACTGAGTGTATTTAGTGATCGTTACGAAGGTTTGAAGTTACTAAGACATGTTGGTTTTGGTGTGCTCGGGGCGTTGAAGGAGTTGCATAGTGTGGGAATTGTGCATAAAGATGTGCGCGGTCAAAATGTGTTTCTGGACGACTTTGGAGGCGTCAAGCTTGTGGGCATTGGTCTCGATATGAGGCTGGCTGAGATGATCGATGGTGACTCTTATTGTGACAGGTAAGATGAAGGTATGATCATATTTTTCTTATTTATTTATTTATTTAATTTTGTATCTTTTTTTTTGTTTTTTAAACTGATGGGATTGAATGTTGGATGAGGATTTTGCTTCTGTGGATCTATCATAGAAACAAAAGAAATCACGTTAGCTGCGCGTATTGTTACGTGTGCCTTAAGGAGATGTCAGCAAACCGTAGGGGCCCAGCATGGTCAAAGCCTACTGGGGCCAAGGGTTTCTGAAAGAAAAACTTGGCCCTGAAACGAAGGCAAAGAAGGAACAGGAGTGTTTTTTCAGTCAGTAAAACGCATACTTTTATAACCATTACAGGTCTAGATGTGGTATACACATTAAATGTAGACCTGCTGAGGTGTGGCGTCGTGGGCACACTCGATCCTTTCCCGAGAACGAGTAGACGTCATTCTGAAGTTGCGCCTGCCTACTGATAATTTGGTTGTTTAATTTATAAACCCAAATCCCTAAATAGTGTTTTTATTGAACACAACATTGGCGATTGAAGAGTCCTCTCCATTCCATCAAGATCCTATCATCAGACCTTGAGATCATGAAGCTAGCCAGAAAGTATACTCTTTAATTCATTAAACCCATTATTATTAATAATAATTATTATTATTATTTTAAGTCATTGTCTTTCTATTGTGTCTCTAATTACGCTACTCAAAAGATTAAAACAAAAAAAAATGAATTTTCCGAATCGGTCCAGGTGTTTATGAGTAATTGGGTAACATACATAATAAAAATGCTTTAAACTTTTTAGGCAAACTGCAGCACAAGACATCTATGCTACTGGACAGATGCTACTCTCAATCGTGTCACAAGAACGAACGTATTTAGAAATACCACATGATCTGCCAAGTTCTGCTAAAGATTTCTTTGCAAGGTATGTTCAAATCAGCTTAAGAAAGGAGCATAAATTGTATTAAGGATCAGCCCTTAATAAAATTCAAAAAAGTCTTGTCTTCGTCGCTGATAGAGAAATGTTATTACTCTGTTGTCGAATTTGTTAATGACGAATTGTAATTTTTGCTTACCTTTAACTCTATACCTAGTTTTTATTATCTGAAAGTTAACCTATATTTTTTGTATGCCAACCGGCAGAATGTACTGGGTATACATATATCTGATCTAACACCATTATTGTAACATCTGCATTCAATACAAATAAAGAAATTATTATTATTATAATCCATACAAACGGTGGAATGTCAGATTAGCAAATACTATTTCCTTGATTTAATAATAATTTTATTTTTATAATTTATTTTTATTTTCAAAAGTACACAATTGCAGGTGACACTTAATTTAGGGTACAATAGGCTATTTGACTGATTTGGATTTTTGGAATCGATTTCATATTATTAAGCATTGTTAAAAGAGTCCAGAAAAAGTGTTTTATTTCAATTCAAGTAAATATTAACATAAAAAATAGCATATAAAGTTGTATTATTCAAATATGCCGCCAAAACGCCATATTTGATAATACGCGTCAAATTGTATTCGCTGACGTCACAGGCTAGTAAATAAACATTGGAATGAACTAATTGACTTAGTATTCATTTTAAAACTGAGTTACCCCAAAATGAATGATCATGATGAATGATCAATGACCCCTGTGCTAGGTAAACCTGTGTTACAGGGGTCATCCATCAGTCCGTTCTGTAGTTAAAAGGCTTAGATACGTAATGTGCACTTATGTAAGAAAAAAATAAATTAAACTAGTACAATTTGGGAATTAGTACAGGAAAAATGCAAAAAATAAACTGAAGGAAGGGGGAATTTTTGTGTCGTGTGTATTGTACCTGTGTATGTGAATGCTGAATAATGCTTCAACTATATCTACTAAAAAACTTCAGCGCCACCTAGCGAGGAAATGGACGTAGCTTACACCTTCCAAGCGTTCCATTTTCGTTTTACATTTTCATTCTTTTCTTTTAAATTCTCTCAATATGAACAGTCTAACTAACCAATTTACATGTTTACTAATGCTATTACTTAAAAACCAGGTGTCTAACGGAGGACGAGCAATCTCAGTGGTCGGCGGAACAGCTGATGAATCACGTGTTTTTGGTTGACGCGCCTGCCAAGCTGCCCAGTAGTAAAGAAAAGGACAATGAGGGCAGTTGCTCCGAGGTACCTGTATATTTCTGCATCGTAAAAAATATTACCATAATTGCCAAAGAAAAGATGGATGGATTGTGTGAAGAGTGATATGAAAGAAAAGGAAGTTAGTGATAGCATGACGAGTGACAGGGCAGAGTGGAAGAAAAAAAACGTGTTGCGCCGACCCCAAATAACACGGGATAAGGGCAGGAAGATGATGATGAATTGCGTATGTCTGTTTAGATACACGGCAGTGTGTCAACCAAGTTTGATGAGCAAAACGGTGAGACACCGGCTGCCGTGGGTTACGCGAACCGTTTCACCCATCTTCCGATCCCCTTTTCCAAAACTTTAAATCTAATTGACTCATACGCTTGCAGTGGAGAGCAGTGGCTACGGCCCCAACTTACGAATTGTACATCATGAGTTCAAACCCAAGCAGGGGTTTTACGTTTTGTAATTTATTTCATCACCACTGCGCTCAAAGCGGTGAAGGAAAACATCGTGGTGAAACCGGCATGACCAAAAATTCGAAGACATGTTCATCGTCATCATCATCATCATTTCAGCCGAAAGACGTCCACTGCTGGACATAGACCTCCCCCAAGTGTCGCCACAATGAACGGTCCTGTGCGTCTCGCATCCATCGTACTCCCGCAACCGTTACCAGGTCATCGGTCCACCTTGCAGGAGGCCTTCAAACGCTACGTCTTCCGGTACGTGGTCGCCGTTCCAGAATCTTTCGGCCCCAACGGCCATCCGTTCTGCGAGTAATGTGCCCTGCCCATTGCCACCTAAGTTTGGCGATTCTTCGTGCTATGTCGGTGACCTTGGTTCTCCTGCGGATATCCTTATATATATCATGCCTGATTCGATCACGAAAGGAAACTCCGAGCATAGCCCTTTCCATTGCCCTTTGGGTGACTTTGAATTTTCTGATGAGGCCCATTGCAAGCGACCACGTTTCAGAGCCATATGTCATTACTGGCAACACACACTTGTCATAGACTTCGTCTTGAGACACTGTGGTATATTGGACGGGAAAATACCGCGCAGCTTCCCGAACGCTGCCCAGCCAAGTCGGATTCGACGATTAATCTCTTTCTCGAAGTTAGACCTTCCCAACTGGACCGTCTGTCCCAGGTAAACGTAGTCATCCACAACTTCGAGTGTAGAGTCCCCGATCTTGATAGGAGTGGGTGCTACATGGCTGTTTACCATGACTTTGGTTTTGTCCATGTTTATTCTAAGTCCCACTCTTTCGGAAGCTCTACTGAAGACATGTTACAACCACCAAACCGCACTGGGCCCGCGTGGTGGATTACGCCCAGTTTCACTTCTAGAGAGGCCTTAGCTACACAAATGAAACCAGTGCGTCGATGCGCATATTATTTGCCTATATATAGGATAACTAATTTCTTTAAAAAAAACACTACCTAAGTGCATTTAAGTAAAATTTTTGTGCGTGATTGTTACTTAATTTCCTATTTGGATTGTATAAGGGTGTATATTATTCAAGATACATGTTGTATATACAAATTTTCGCCTTTATAATATTCCTATGATGATTATACAGGACGATGAAGCGGTTAAGATAAAGATCCAGCACAGTAGTCCCGCGACGCACGTTCACTCTCGCCTGCACGCCGAGTTTGAAGTTCTCACCTGGCTCGGCAAGGGTGCCTTCGGTGATGTCTTGAAGGTACAGTAATATTAGTATTTGTCGCTTGTAAATGTCGGTCGTTATTGTACAATTGACGGTCTTTGACTGGCCTGTTGGTCTAGTGGTTAGTGGCCCTGAATGCTATGCCGGAGGTCGTGGGTTCGATTCCCACCCAGGGCCTCAAGTCTACTATTACAATAGTGTCAGAATGGTCTATCATTGATTTCATAATTGTTGATTTTGACAAGTTTGGTAATCTACAAATATAATGGCGTCATTATGACTTTCCAATGGTCAACCACTGACACTCCATTGAAAGAAGTGCCATAGAATGCTATTCTCGTACATATTGGTAAATGAATATTTGACGTATGCGGATAACTGCCAAATTTTTTACAGTTTCTTTGATTAGTGACCTACCGTTAGAACGTCATTGTGCAGTCATTGCTTTTAATTTGTTTCGAAACAGCTCGATATGGTCATTCTATCACAAGATCATTGACCGATCAATGATCGACCATTATGAATTATTAGATTACGAACTTTTAGCAAAATGACAATGGGGTCGTGTTGAAATGACGAATTTATAAAAATAGCAGACTTGGGCCCCAGGTCAAATGTTTGTGTGATGAGCACGATCGTTTGTTCTGTATGTATGTATTTTGTCTATATGTATGTATGTATTTTGTCTATATGTATGTATTTAGAAATATATAAGTATGTTTATCACTTGTTTAGTACTCATAACACAAGCTCTGTTTAACTTGAGACTAGACGGCGTTGTGTGATAGTTGTGGAATATTATTATTTATTATAAAGGGTAAAATAAATAAAATAAACCAATGCTATCAGTTTACCAATATAAACAGAACATTGCAGGTAAAAAACAAACTCGACGGCGGTTTTTACGCGATCAAACGCATCAAGCTTAACCCGGAAAGCGTCCAGTTAAACAAGAAGATTACCCGCGAAGTTAAACTGTTGTCCAGACTTAACCACGAGAACGTCGTGCGGTATTATAACGCCTGGATCGAGTCCAGTGTTGAAATAGAGGAAGATGACAGTAGCTTGGAAGTTGAGGTGCCTCATGCGAAGAGGCGAGGGGATAGTCTACAAGGTATGTATCACACACTAATATTTTAAAGGCGTGAAGTGGAGTGTGTGTGTGTGTGTTTGTTTATTTCTCCTCATGCTTCCATGGTAGAACTCGTATTCCAAAATAATACAAGTTTTCTTGGTTTTGATACAAAAATGGTTATATTTACTGCGATAAAACGAATCATGTATATATATTTTTTTAAATAATATAGAATAGAGCTTGACTGCGATCCCACCTGATGGTAAGCAGTGATGCAATCGTTGAGGCGCACTAGTTTATTAAGAGCCTGTTCACTCTTGCCTTGAAGACACCTAAATTATAATCGGACAGGAAGACCACAGCTAGCAAATTGTTTCAGTCCTTTCCTTCGATGTACGCGGTATAAAGGACGAGGCGAAACGCTTAGTCCGGACCGTAGACACCTAAATTAGGTATAAAGCGTCCGTGGACAGTAGGCCTAAGAGTGTTGTGATATCATTTGAACAGCACAAGTAAACATTTAAGCCACAATTTTTATTTTATTTTATACAGGTCTTAGCCTTATTGAGGGAACAGGTAGGATTATTTTACATAATTAAATAAATAATAATAAATAATTTATTTTCAAGCATCTTGGCCCATTGATACCACCCTACAGTCTTAATTGTATTTAACTACTACTACTACTACTTATTGTTACTTACTGTGTGTATGTGTGTGTGCCCGCGTGTGTGCGTGTGCGTGCGTGCGTGTGTGTGTGTCTGTGCGCGCGTGTTCGTGTGTGTGTGTGCGTGTGTGTGTGTTAGTAACACTTCACACTGCACTTGTTTTGTGCTGTTCTGTTGCATTTGTCCGCTGAAGCGACGGAACGCCCTACGGCCAAAAGTCTTCCTTCAACATGAGGGGCAGAAAAGTGTTCGGGACTCGCACAACGAACGCCTTCAAATTGACGATTGATTGATTGATAGATTTAATTTAGTACACACAACGTTGCGTCTTCCGGTTAAGTTTTCGGCCCCATCGACCGTCTGTTCTGCGAACAATTTGCTCTGCCCACTGTCTCTCAAGTTTGGCGATTCTTCGGGCTATGTCGGTAACCTTGGTTCTCCTGCGGATATCTTTATACCTGATGCGATCACGCAAGAAAACTCCGGGTAGCCCTTTTCATTGGCATTTAGGTCACTAAATCTTCTGACGAGGCTCATTGAGAGTGGCCATGTTTCAGAAACATGGCTCTCAAACGTTGACAGTGGTATTACCAGTGATGACTGGCAACACGCACTGGTTGTAGACTTTCGTCTTGAGACATTGTGGTAACCATGTACTGAACAGACGCAGTGTTGGAAGGCCTCCCAAAGGGGAATCCGATGAATGCAAGCTGCACAGGACCGTTCGTGGTGACCCATGCAGGCGCTCAAAACGTCTCCCCCCAAACGGTCTCCCCCCAAGTGTCACCACAACGAACGGTCCTGTGCAGTCTATGTCCAACAGTGGACGTCTTTCGGCTGAAACGATAAAATAGACAAAAAGCCCAAACAATTTTTTGATAAATCCCAAAACTCCAAATTTCTTCCAGCAGCCCTACGAATGTATTTGTTTGAGTGCGAAAATAACGTATATTGTAATATAATAACATAAAATTATTAAACATAATTGTTTAATTAAATTCAATAATCAAACTCGTGTTTAATGTTAGTGTTTTTACATTAAAGGTATTTCTTTCTCTCTTAAGTATTTTTGTATCTTACATATAACCAATTTTGCGCAGGAATCGTGGCCAAACTAGGCCAAGACGTGAAGGTGGAATGGTCGATGTCAGAAGTTCCTGTGCAAAAGACAAACACCTCTTCTGATACCGAAGATGATGAAGATGATGATGAGCCGGATCCTTGGTACACTATTATGAGGTCGGTACCACAGTGAAGACTTTTGTTTATTATTATACTTGCTTCTGCCACCGGCCTCGCCTCGATTTTTTTATTAGATGGGAAAATCATCTAATGACCAATCTCGCTCTTGGGTGGTGCGGGAGATAGTGTCAGACTTTTACTGACTAAAAACCTACTCCTATTCCTTCTTTGCCTTCGTCCCGACTACCCGTGACGCCAGTAGCCTTCGACCCTGCTGGGCCCCTACGATTTGCTAACATCTCCCTGATGCGCGCATAGAACAGTACGCGCCGTGTGGTTTTAGTCAGTAAAAGTTTGACATGCCCCCCCCGTTTCGCCCTAGAGCGGGAAGTTGGGAAGGAATTAGATGATTTAACGCATTAAAAAAAATTTAAAAACCAAAAATTCAAAGATTTTATATTTTACTCTTCATCGGCAAGGGTAAAACTCACCCCAAGTTTAACAGTTAGTGTATGATTTCATTATTATTCTTTATCAAAATCTTCAGACCAGAAGACGAATCAAGCTCAGATATAGAATTCGAGGTAGGCTCGAACGCTTCGCAGACGATACCTTCAGAAGACGTCGTGGACTCGCCCCGGCAGCCTTCAGAACGCGTGCAACAGGTCCTGTACATACAGATGGAATTCTGTGAGAAGAATACCCTGAGGCAGGCCATAGATAACGGACTGTTTCAGGAGCACTTCCGAGCTTGGAGACTTTTCAGGTATTTTTTTTTACTAATAAACAGTGTAGCACAACTATCACTCAACGCCGTCTAGTCCCAAGCTAAGCAGTGCTTGTGTTATGAGTACTAGACAACTGATAAACATACTTAAATATTTCTAAATACATACATATCATAGATAAATTACACCCAGACACAGATCTAATGATCGTGCCATCACACAAACATTTGTCCTGAGTGGGAATCGAACCCACGACCTCTGGCATAGCAGGCAAGGTCACTAACCACTAGACCAACAGGCCAGTCATTACACAATTAGGTAAATAAATTTTTGGTGTGGCAACATGGACATGCCATGACTTTTACAGTATTCTTGCGCATGCTTATACTTAAGAAAAGAAGGTATTTTTTTATTACACATCTAAAATTATATAACAAGACGATTCTTTGTCACTATGGAAAACAACAAAAGAGTACCACCACACCGCGCCATGCTTCTGAAGTTCACACTGAAAGCTCTCGGAGCTTTGGATCTGGATCTGTACTGAACAGAGCTTAGAATTCATCAATCGAGATCCTTTCAGCTTGATGTGTAGATGCAATGTGCTTTTTACCATGTGGTGAACATTTCCGGTTTTCACCGGCTTAACTGCAGCTTATCGCCCTCGCTCTACTCGGGAGTCTCTAAAATTCTTAATTACGCTTTAGATTCTATATAAAGTCCATGACATAAAATACTTCTTTATCCCCTCTGCGCATAATTTACTATTATCTGAACTTATCCACTCGTATTCACATTTAAGGATGGGACATTCCTTTTTTTTAATAATATAAACCAGTGCTTGGCTGCGATTTCACCTGATGGTAAGCAGTGATGCAATTATTGATGGTGAAGCACACTGGTTTATGAAGAAATAATCCTAATCCAGATTGAAGATTTTAATCATCTTTTCATAAATTTCCAGGGAGATAGTGGAAGGCCTTGCTCACGTCCATCAAAGAGGGATGATCCACAGGGATTTGAAGCCTGTCAACATTTTCTTGGATTCTAACGACCACGTCAAGATTGGAGACTTTGGACTTGCTACTAAAGCTTTCAATGCCTTGCCTGTTGATGGTATGATACCCCAATTTTTATCTAAAGTAACTATAAAGAGGGAAATTTGTTAAACTAAATTGTATAAACAAGTAAGTTAGAAAATAAAAGAGTCTCTGGATGTACTGGTCCAATCATTCTACCTAGAAATTTCCCAATTTAGTTTAGATCGGCATCCAGTCAAGTTGGATGAAGCTAGATGCCGATACTTTACATGAAGCGATAGCCTATCTGACCTGGCACGACACACCCTTAGGAACACCTGTTTGTGATTTTCAAATCACAGCCAAGATCAACAGCTTAACGTGCTTTTCAAGGCATGGAGGACAATCGCTATATAGAGGCTGGTCACCCATCCTCAGATTGACCTCGCCCTATATTTGTTACTCCATTACATACAAACGGCTAAACGGATTGGTATAAAACTTGCTACACTAATACACCATGTCCCGGAATAAGAGATACGATACTTTCAATCCCGAAAGTATCTTCCCTTCGGATAATTTTTTACTTTCACGCAAGCATAGTCGCTGGTAAAAGCTAGCTATGTGACAATCGGATGTTTATCCCGAATAAATGCGCGGGTCATGTGGGATATATCAAATAAACTAAGCCGCAGAAAACGAGGCTATAGTCTATTCACGTTAAAGAAATAGTGATTCATCAGTGCTGCAACTAGTCAATATGAACACGGCTTTCTTATTTACTAATAGCTGCTGCCCGCGGCTTCACCCGCGTGAATGTGTTTACCGGGGCGAATTTCGGAAAATACTCTCTTAGTGCTGGCCTACATTTCATGTTCCTAGTCCCCGCAGTTTGAGTTGTGCGTTGATATGTCACTCAGTCAGTTTCTCTTATTATTATATATATAGATAATCTAATTTGTCAAGGGGCGTGGCTAAGTTGAGTGACAACGATAAGTCACTATTTTCTTAACGTATACACTGAACGCATTAATTTACTTCTTATATAAAAGCACAATAAGTTTATTAAATCTTCAAATTCTGTTTCAGAGAAGACTAAACAGGAAGAAATTCATGGCTCACTTACTGGACAGGTAAGATTTTTTTTATGTAGCGTTATTTTCATTACCACCGTAAAGACGGTTACGGATCTCTTATTTTTTAGAAATAAGTCTTTCCAAACAAAAAAACCCGTGGGTGCAAAGCGTAAAAATTAAAATTGGAGGCGGGGTGGGTGCGATCAACGTATTCAAACATAATAACTTTATTTAAACGCACGTGGGTGCGGGAAGCGGCGCGGACATATTACGCCATGGCTCGTTCATACCGCGTGACCGCAGTGAGTGCGCAGGCGCCAACGGCAACCCGCGTGGGAGCGGCCATCTTAAACTAATTTAACTTTGTTATAATGGCTCGACTGCGGACAGGCGCAATAGCGCGCGTGGATGTACCATAATTGAAAAATATGCACTTTTTTTGTAATCACTTATTATATTTGTTTTTTTAGGGTCCCGTACCTCAAAAGGAAAAAACGGAACCCTTATAGGATCACTTTGTTGTCGGTCAAACCCTTTATCTCAGGAACGCGTGGAGTTATCGAGTTGAAATTAAAACCATGTACTTAATTTTGATTTTTGTACAGCTTCAAGGGATCGTAGACTTGAGTATACGGTTTTAATTTCAACTCTATGTCTCCATGAGTTTCTGAGATAAAGGGTCTTGACAGACAGACAGACGGACGGAAAACAAAGTGATCCTATAAGGGTTCCGTTTTCTCCTTTTGACGTACGGAACCCTAATGAAAAACGTATATTTCGACAGTCAAAGGAATCGAATTTATAAGGTACTTCCCGTTGAACCAGAGTCCTGAAATTTGGCACAAAGCAAGGTCTTATAGCACAAGTATAGGAATAAATCTGAAAGCAGTTAATTTTATGTTACGTCACAAAAAATACCTGAAATATTTACATAGGTAGGTGTATACGGAACTCTCAGTGCGCAAGTCCGACTTGCACTTGCCTAGTTTTTTTTTTTAAACTGATATAAACTTTTGCTTGATTGACATCCCACATGTTGGTAAGCAGTGATGCAATTGTTGATGGTGAGGCGCACTAGTTTATTAAGAGCCTATTCACTCTAGCCTTGAAGACAACTAAATTATAATCGGATGAGGAGACCGCAGCAGGCAAATTGCTCCAGCCCTTCGATGTAAATGACGAGGCGAAACGCATAGTCTGGACCGTAGAGGTTTCAACAACGTAATGGTGGATACTCGCCGTACGTCATGTTGTCCGATGGGAGGAAGGTGACGGAGGAATCAAGTCATGCAAATCCCGCGTACACTCTCCAAAATTTTAAAAATTTGTTGTCTGTTGGTGATCTTTAATATATTAACCAAGAACCTTACATTTTTCCAGATCGGCACAGCGCTCTACGTGGCTCCAGAGCTTCTACAATCAGGGTCGAAGGTCATTTATAACCAGAAAGTGGACATCTATTCCTTAGGCATCATCCTCTTCGAGATGTTCCATCCTACCTTGGATACGGGGATGGAGAGAATGTTGGTCCTGACTGACTTGAGAAGCAAAGACATCATTATGCCAAAAAGTTTTGAGAAGAACGATAATTCTAGGCAAATTCATGTTATCAGGTATGTATTGAATTAACTAGCAGCTTGCTACGGCTTCGCCCGTTCGCAATTTTTTTTGCCTGTATTTTATTTATTAAAACTTTATGCACAAGTAGTAAACACTGTACAAAGGCGGACTTAATGCCTTAGGCAATCTTATTCTTGTGTATTATGTATTTTGCAATTTTCTTTCCAACAAATCCTGTTCCGAGCACAAAAAAAAAAAAAAAACAAATACATGCAGCCGTCCTAAAGAAATGTGCTGAGTTACACATACCATCGGCAATTATTTTTTACTAGCTTCTGTCAGCGGCTTCGCCCGCGTGAATGTCGGTTTCTCCATACAAACTTTGGACCCCCTTCCCCTAAGGGGGTGAATTTCGGAAAATCCGTTCTTAGCGCATGTCTACATCCTATAAGGAACCTACCTGCCACATTTTAAGTTTGTAGGTGTTATAGTTTCTAAGATTTCGTGATCAATTAGTGAGTGGTATTTCGCATTTTTATTTTAAACATTCTCTAATGTTTTTGATAATATTGTTTTAACCTGTCAGAGACATGCGATATTAGAGACATATAACATCGCTTCTCACAAAATCCAGTCTTTCATTGGCTTTCCTCTCCCTCTCCTTCTCCATACATACACATGTATAGTACTTGTAGCTGTTTTAGTAAGTAACATGTGTTTTATCCCTCCATTTGACATGACTATACGAAGACAAACAATATATCATAGCATAATCGGCCTTATAATGTCCCCACTTTTGGGACTCAGGCCTCCTCTCTAAGAGAGGGAATGGGCCGTAATCCACCACGCGGGCCCAATGCGGGTTGGTGGAAGTCATGTCTTCGAATTTTTGGTTCTAGGACATGGCGGTTTCCTCACGATGTTTTCCTTCACCGTTTTGAGAGCAGTGGTGATGAAATAAATTACACAAAGTAATGCGCCTGGTTGGGTTTGAAAACGCAACCTACAACTCGTAAGTCGGGGCCGTTACCACTCGGCCACCACTGCTCAACAATATATCAAATAGCATTTATTTCCATCTCTTTCTATTCATTTTTTCTTTTTAATTTTTTTTAATAATGTTGCCCCACACTAGAAATAACTCCTGTATCGTGGAAGCCATTCATGTAAATTCACGAACACAAGACACACAGAACCCACAAAACCTAGAACACCCAGGCCATACAAATATTTCTCAGTCGATTGCTCAGCTATGCCATCGTTCTTCAACGCGCGTATTACATTCCCTGTTACATTTATTCCAGATGGCTCCTAAACCACGAGCCGAGTGTCCGGCCGACGTGCGCGGAGCTGCTGGGCAGCGAGCACGTGCCGCGCACGGTGGGCGACGGCGCGCTGTCCGGCCTGCTGGCGCACGCGCTCAGTGACCGTACCGCGCGCGGGTACCAGCGCCTCGTGGACGCCTGTCTAGACCAGAGACCTACCCCGGTGGAAGATTATACCTACCATAACGACATGAAGACCAAGCCTCACGATCTACTGCAGAAGATTAAGGATGCTGTTATAAAGGTATTGTCAGATAAGTCGTAAGATTGTTGAATTTTTCATCCCCATCGACTATCTGTTCTGCGAACAATGTGCCCTGCCTACTGTCACTTAAGTTTGGTGATTCTTTGAGCTATGTCTGTAACCTGGAATTAGAATGGCGACCACGTACCGGATGACGCAGCGTTGGAAGGTCTCCCACAAGGTAGACCGATGATTTGGTAAGAGATGCGAGATGCACAGGACCGGTCATTATGGTGACACTTGGGGGAAGCCTATATCCAACAGTGGACGTTTTTCGGCTGAAATGATAATGACAATGGTTGAAAGTTTAATTAAAAAAAGCAAATAATTAGTTTGATATTCTCCAGTGTTCATTTTCATACAGTAAAGTAATTTCTGCCAGTGGCTTATGTTGGTCATTGCGGACGCGAAATTGAAGTCCAAGACGGATAAAACGTAGCCCATGTCCGTCCTTGGAGTTCAAGCTTCTTCCGTACCAAATTTCATCAAAATCGGTTCTGTAATTTAACCATGAAAACGTAACAGACAGAGTTACTTTCACATTTATAATAGTAATATGGATTATACTAAACTAGCTGACCCTGCAAATTTTGTTCTGCTATATAAAAATATAAAAATTATCAATGAAAAAGGGTAGGAGTGTAAAACAATTGCCTAAGGCATATTCCTTTTTTCCTTTTTTTTCGGTGGGAAAATCATTCAATGACATCCCCCGCCTTGGGCGGAGCGGGAGGGTGTGTCAGACTTTTACTGACTAAAAACTCACTCCTATTCCTTCGTTTTATTTCATACCAGGGCCGAGTCTTCCTTTCAGAAACAGAACCTTTGCCCTTACGGTTTGCTGACATTTCCTTGAGGCGCGCGTGGAATAATACGCGCCGTCGGCGACTTAGGCTCGGTCCGGACGGTTACCGGACGATCGGATGGCGAGCAACTCATTGTTCGACGTCCGCAAGCCCGCGATATGCTCAGACCTACCAAATATGCTCAAAAAATTTCGTAAAAATAAGCCAAGCCGTTTCGAAGGAGTTCGATTTAACAAGCACTGTGTCCCGAGAATTTAAAATATTAGATTTTATACTAAACAACATAAAACACAAGGAAATATTTTCTAGAAACAGAACTAAAATTGGTTATTAAATGGAGCAACAATTAGTATTTCAAATATTGGTATGAGAAAGAGTGGGGAAGTGGTGGCAATATCACGGTATCTCTTTTCTACACACGTAACGTAACGGCGGTGACGTCACATTTTAGTATATGCATCCTTTTTTTGTTGTTTGACAATTTCTCCTCTCGCCAGATTTGAAAAGTTTCTAACTTTGAACTATTGAACGAATTTGAATGAATTACCTTTATAATTGAATTTGCAATTTTTGATAAATTTAATTTTTGATACAAATGATAAACCGGGCAAGTGTGATTCTGTCTCGCGCCCGAAGGGTTCCGCACCATCCGTATCAAAAAACGGCAAAACCATCTGTTTTTTTTTTTATAGAAGCCCCACATAAATAATTGTTTTGTTCCATTTTAAATACTTGTTGTTATAGCGGCAACAGAAATACATCATTTGTGAAAATTTCAACTGTCTACCTATCACGGTTCATGAGATACAGCCTGGTGACAGACAGCAGAGTGATAGCAATAAGGTCTCATTTTTATCCTTTGGGTACGGAACTCTAAAAATCCCTGTGTATGTACGCAGTTAAGTTTAATATCGTTTTTTTTTAATATTTAAGTTTCTAATGTACATACATTATTTTTGTTGTTAGTTGTTTACTTTTCATTAAAAAAATATAAACTTAATTCTGAACCGTATAATAATAAAATACTATAAACGAAGAAAAAAGAAAAAAGCTAGGATAAAAGCCCTTATAAAGTAGTACTTAATTAGGCAATGAGTGCCACATGACGAGGTGGCCGAGTGGTTAAGGCGTTGGACTGCTAATCCAATGTGCTCTGCACGCGTGGGTTCGAATCCCATCCTCGTCGATTCTTTTTGCTCTTTTACTATTTTACTTAATGACAAGTTTTTGACATACATATAAAATGGAATATTTTGAATAATTTTATTTGTAAAATCATATAAGTTTAAATATTAAATAGGTTTTTAATTAAAAAAAAATTACTGTTTGTTATCTCAAATAGTTTGGTTACTTGATTATTGGAAGAAAACCCGCGGGTTTACTTCCGTAAGTTAAACCCGGGGTCTTGGAACGTAAGGCAAAAAAGGAATATAGGTGTGCTTTTGGTCAGCAAAAGTCTGACACGCCTTTCCGCTCTGCCCTAGAGAGAAGGCATTGGATGATTCCTCCCTTAATTTTTTTTTTTCTTAGAATCAATAAGTTACAAAAGCCAGCCAAATGTGAGTCGAACTCACAAAAACACTTGTATGGCCTCACAAAGAAACGTGTTTTTTCTTTTGATCGAATTTCAATTTGTATTATTTGTGGTTGTAGCTTCAATAGGTATAAAAATTTGGTGAAAACAACTGTTTATTTATAACTTTTCATGACTTATAGTCTGCTGACAGAAGGACCTTAGACCTTGGAATTTAATCATAATAATATGTTTCTTTTTCTGGAGTCCTGACCGCCGGTAGCTTGGACCCTGTTCCCGGTAGCGGTGGGATACTATTTTTTATAATTTTTAAATGTTTTATTTATTAATTTAAACTTCATGTACAGTAGTGGTACATAGGCGGACTGAATGCAACAAGGCATTCTCGACCAGTCAACCTTTGGGTTTAAAAGACAACAATGTGGTAGGCTTGCACAATAAACAAATAACAAAGAAATCAAAAAGAAAAAAGATAATAAAAATAAGTTGTTTATATAAATAAAATACATATATAAACTAATAAATACTACAATATACAATAATAATAATAATATACAATAAATATTAATAATTTATTTTTATTATTGTATATTATTATATAATAATATACAATAATATTAATTAATACTACAATTATAATATTTTTTCTATTACTTTTCAAGAAATATTTAAAAACTAGCTAACCCCGCGAACTTTGTACCGCCTAACAGTCATTGCGTGTAGTGTGATATAAATTCATATATCTTTCGATATAGTCAAACGATTTCGATGAAACAAAGTCTTAAGTAATATATCAAGTTACATCTAATTTTAATGTATAAAAGTTATCTACATTGATTTCGTACATTTTACGTGATGCGCGCACAGCTAAGACTTCTACAGATTTATTATATGTATAGACGTATATTTAATAAGATAAACCGATAAATTAATAATAATTATTATTTGTACCTCATCCACAGGTGTTCCGCAGTCACGGTGCCTCAGAGTTCTCCCCTCCGCTTCTGATCCCTCGCGCGTCAGCCTGGGACCAGTTCCCTTTAGCTGTCAAACTCATGACGGCTTCGGGCTTCGTGGTTCATCTACCACATGATTTGAGACTGCCGTTAGCGAGGTAAGGTTCAAGTTAATGAAACGAAGTTACTTAACGCACATCAGATGCAAATGAAAACTGTCTCGTTCTTATGGCAAGAGGTCGCCTCCTTCTGAAGCAGTAATGCTTGCAAAGGAGGCGGCTGCACGCGCGAGGGAACGGCCCTCACGCCCCAGCCGCGATCCCGATTTCAGCCACCGCAGGAGCGGGCTTGCGAAGGCAGTTTAGTAGATGATATAACACCTAAAAAAAAACTTGGTTATCCGCACAAATACATAGTTACCGGGCCATCTGGGCGACTGAGGGGTTGTTTTGCGCTCGCACCCAGCTGTGCGCTGGAGCCTAATGCCCGCTATGACCTGCCGTGACCTGTTTTGTACTTAGTGTGGGTGGTGTCCAACTTGTAACCTTTTTTTAAATGTTTTTGGGAAAAAATATAATGTGGTGTAAAAATTTTTTTAATCGATTCAGTTACTGATTCTGAACAAAACTATATTCGGGTTTCGCATATATTATACTAAAAATAATGTAGTGGCCCCGAAGTCGCTGACAAAATCTAGTATTAGAATGTAAGTGTAAACCCAACAAGTTAAACTTAGCAAGCCAAAAGCGCTTGCTGAGAGCTCGAAAATTCAAGTGACGTCACTCTAAATTCAATATGATGGACTTCTAAAAATGGCGCTTTATAACCAGAGGTCGGAATTAGGTAGAGTTATTTAAGTACTTATACCGATTTCATACAGCGAAAGAATAAAGCGGATATGCCTAAAATCCCGACATTAATTTTATAGAGCATTTTTTTTATGACACTGTCAGAAATATACCAGAATTATTATTTTTTTCGATAATGATAACGACGTGGAGGAAGTCCATAAATTTGTTAACCTAACCTCAGTTGACGTTGAGAGATCTTTGTCAATGAAAAATACTAATAAAAATGTATGTGTGTAATGTATCTTTGTTTTATTTGTCTTATCTATCTCTGAGATTTTTATTATTATTTATTAGTAATATTGTTAGCATTATTGTTTGTTGTTGTTGTTGTTTGTTGTTGTTGTTGTTGTTGTTGTTATTGGTAACGTTTTGCGCCGACCCCAAATAACACGGGATAAGGGTAGGAAGATGATGATGATGATGAGTAATATTGTTAACCACAATCAACATTTCGAAGCAAGTACATGAATAACTTCTACCTAATTCCGACCTCTGCTTATAACATGGGTATCAGATAAAATTATATAATGTACTGGTTTATATATCTACACAGATAGACCAGCTTTTATAACAAATAAATAGTAAATAAATTTTTTAAAGGGAATGTTTATTCTTTTTAGCCAATTTATTTAAAACTAGCTTTTGCACGCGACTTCGTCCGCGTAGAAGTCGAAAATGGTTTTATTAGGTTTTTTGAGATACGAAAATATGAAATATTATTTATTATTTTCGTCGTGTGTGATAGTCCATTGAATTGTATGCCGAGAAATATTGTAGATAGAAGATAAAATATTATAGTGTCTTAGCCGTGTGCAGCGCCCTACGACAAACTTATTATTTGCGGTTGGTACAGTAATCGGGTCTAGGGACCGAACCGCAAAATTAAGTTTGTTTTTTATTGTAATACTTTTCCGAGATAAAAAGTACCCAGACCAGGATATTAAAGAATAATTATACTAAGTTTCATCGTAATCGCACCGGTAGTTTTTGCGTTATGCCTGAACAGATAGACAGATAAAAATCACGAAAGACACGTTTTTGGGTTCGGTGTCGGTCTAGTAACACACCCCGCCATTTTTTTTTTTGTTATTTTCAATGTACAGAATTTTCACTTCTACAGATTTATTATAAGTATTTGCTTTTAAAAGTTTTTAACTTTTAATATTTTTTATTATTATTTCCACAGGCTCACAGCCTACTCTGGTGTAAAGTACATGCGCCGTTACGTTGTAGATCGCGTGTTTAGAGAGAAACATGTAAAAGGGTTTCATCCGAAGGAAATTGTCGAGTGCGCCTTCGATATTGTTACACCTAAGAATGGTAAGGAATTATTTTATTAATCTAATTTAAACATTAGCAGAATTTCCTTCCTAAATCGCTGAACTATTGAAGGGTTCTTTAAGTCAAGAGTGAATAGGTTACTTCTAGGTAAGCGCGCTCTAGTGTCGTCTCTAGATTTCCTAAAAGGTTGATTAATCCTAAAATGAAAACGGACCTATATAGGAGAAGTTGCTACCCAATGTGCATTAAAATTTATAATAAGATTCCAGACCGATTTAAGGAACTTCCAATAGCTTAGCTTAGCTTAGTCGGCCTTATAATGTTCCCACTGTTGGGACTCAGGCCTCCTCTCTAGGAGAGGGAATGGGCCGTAATCCACCACGCGGGCCCAGTGCGGGTTGGTGGAAGTCACATGTCTTCGAATTTTTGGTTCTAGGACACGCCGGTTTCCTCACGATGTTTTCCTTCACCGCTTTGAGAGCAGTGGTGATGAAATAAATTACACAACGTAATGCGCCTGGCTGGGTTTGAACCCGCGACCTACAACTTGTAAGTCGGGGTCGTTACCACTCGGCCACCACTGCTCCCTTGTTGTGAGGAACTTCCAATGGTCCGCTTCAAAAGGGCTTTACGCAGGTGGTTGATTGAGAATCCCTTTTATACTATAAAAGAATTCCTTTAGTTCAAATTTAATTAAAAATAATTTGTTTATTTGTACTACAACTGAAATAATATTTAATTAATTACCTGTAACAAAATTTTGCATGTCATTATGTTATGATTAAATATGTTAAGCTACTATTATATAAATAACCATTGTAAGAACTTTTATAACCATATTTATCTGCGAATAAATCTTTGACTTTGACTTTTATACCATCGGTTACCATCAGATAATGGTGCAGTTGTTAGTGTGTCGTAACAAATATTTTCATTCAAAACATCAATGCATTTACATGAAGTTGTCTGGCATTTTTGCTGAACTGGACCTATTTGGCGCAGGCGCGAGACAGTAGTTTTAGTAGTAGTTTTTTTATTTTCTTATTTTTTATCTTAAGTGTTGCTCGCTGTTACATGCTGTTTCTACATTGTGTGTATCTGTGTACGTGTGCCAAATAAATATTTTTTCTTTCGTCTTTCTTTTCTTCTTTCTGATGTATAATTGCTGTGAGAATTCATGATTTTTAGGGTTACGTACCTCAAAAGAAAAAAACGGAGCCCTTATAGGATCACTTTGTTGTCCGTCCGTCTGTCTGTCCATCTGTCTGTCCGTCTGTCTGCCTGTATTGAAGCGCGGAGGTATTAAAATTAAAACCATATACTCAGGTCTAAAGTCCCTTGAAGCTGTGAAAAAATCAAACTTCTGAGTTATCGAGAAAAAAAGATACGACCGTAGAATGCTGAAATTTAGCATGAAGCAAGGTCTTATAGCACAAGTGTAGGAAAAAATATGAAAACTGTAATTTTATGGTTACGTCACAAAAAGAAAACTTTTTTTTTGCGATTGTGAAAATCTTCGTAACTCAATTCGGGAATTGAACTTTTTTCATAGGTAAGTTCGTACGGAACACTCAGTGCGCGACTACAACTCGCACTTGCCCAGTTTTTTAAATGTATGCGGAATAGAGTGTAAAGTCTCGCACACCTTTGAAAAGGGAGGATCCTCCAACCAGACGGTTATAGGTTAGAGTTGATTTTGGGCTGTTGCATATATTCAAATTGCGTGGGGAACTAACTGGGATTCAAGATTTGGTAGTTTAGTTCCTATGTGCCGCCATAGATTTTACAATTTCATATAATGTTCTCCCAACTGGTATAGTAATACCTGGGCAGAGCATCGCCGTGTTCTCGTGGGGGCGATCAGTGGCAGCGATCTCTCGCGCCGGGCCTTGGTACAGGCCATAGTCCGGAGCGAGGAGGAGTGGTAGGCGATCGCCTCCTTCTGCGAAGCAGTAATGCTAACAAAGGAGGCGGCCGATCGCGTGAGGCAAAGGTCCTCACGCTCCAATCGCCGCCGGGTTTCCGATCCCGATTTCCGGCCACCGTAGGTGTGAGCTTGTGGACGGCGAGCAACGGGTGGCTCGCCGTCGGATCGTCCGGTAACCGTCCGGACCGGGCCCAAGTCGTCGACGGCGCGCACTGTTCCACACGCGCCTCAAGGAGATGTCAGCAACCGTAGTGGCCCAGCAGGGTTGAAGCCTACTGGGGCTATGGGTGATGCGAAAGAGATCCCCGGGCCCTGGAAAAATGGCAAAGAAGGAACAGGAGTGGGTTTTTAGTCAGTAAAAGTGACACTATCCCTCGCTGCGTCCCAGACCGGGGGATGTCATTAGATGATTTTCCCACCCGAAAAAAAAAGACTGGTATAGTCATTTCAACTAAGATATAAATATTACTATTCTTAATTTAACTTCCCAGATTCTCTCTGGCCGGACGCAGAGCTGCTACTCATTGCAAGTCGCGCAGCAACAGAAAGTGGTTTGAAAGTTGCGCTGCAGTTGAACCACACTGAGTTGCTGCGGACACTGCTGCTGTCTTGCGAAGTAGCTCTGGACAAGCACGCCTATGTCTACACTGTGCTCGTCGATGCAAACTTTGGTAAGTTATTTATTTTTAAGCTGCTTGAAAGTTGCACTATAGTTGAATACACTAATATTCGCGTTAAGAAAATAGTGACGTCATCGTAGTTACTCAGCTTAGCCACTCTCTTTGACCAATTAAACCAGTTGAAGTAAACCCTTCAGACAGTACGGACGCAACTTTGGTCAATTTAAAAAATAAATGTAATTCGTAAAATTAAAAAAAAAAATCTGGAGATTATGATTAAATTTCAAAATAACATATATTTAAAAATACTGAGTGATAAAAGGTTTGCATTAATTATAATGGACTATGTTTTACGATCGGACTCCCGCAAGACGATGATGATGATGGATGCGAGACGCACAGGACCGTTTATTGAGGCGGCACTTGGAGGAGGCTTATGTCCAGCAGTGGACGTCTTTCGGCTGAAATGATGATGATGGATGCGACACGCACAGGACCGTTCATTGTGGCGGCACTTGGGAGAGGCCTATGTCCAGCAGTGGACGTCTTTCGGCTGAAATGATGATGATGATGTTTTACAGTAGCGTGAATACGCCTTTACTTTGCAGGTGCACTGATGAGTCACTATTCTTAAGGTTAGTCTGTGGTTTTGCGGAGTACCGTTAGATAAACACACCGAAGGCTAATCTGGTTAAAAAAATTCAGAAATAAATGTACATACATGATTGTGATTGGAAAAAAGTGAATCGTAACCCCAGAGTAATAATATTTTTTATGTCTTCCCCAGGCCGCATAACATCACTCCAAGTCCAAACCCACCTGACGTCCCTCTGTGTGTCGAAACAAAACGTGGCGAACTTAGTGCGCCTCATGGAGGTGAACGTGCCCGTGCCTGACTTGCGAGAGCTCGTTACGCCGTACGTCAAACAAGCCAAGTACAGCAAGATCGTCGCCAGCGCAGTACATGAACTGGAGTCCGTGTACAGGAACGCTCAGGCGCTGGGCTGCGATGTAAGTGGCACTTCGTGAATGACTGCGTGAAAGTGACTTTATATCAGCAGCAATGATTGTCGAAAGGTAGACTGATGGTCAGACTTTCTGCCATCTGGCTGTCAACTACGAATGAAAACAGGGACCAACGGCTCTACGTGCTTTCTGAGGCACGGGGTGTTAGTAATGTCTTAGATAAACTTAGTGTACGGGAGCATTATTAAAGCAAAGGAATAGTATTTAGCATAATCAGCCTTTCAATGTTCCCACTGCTGGGACTCAGGCCTCCTCTCAAGGAGAGGAAATGGGCCGTAATCCACCACGCGGCCCCAGTGCGGGTTGGTGGATGTAGCATGTCTTCGAATTTTTGGTTCTAGGACATGCCGGTTTCCTCACGATGTTTTCCTTCACCGTTTTGAGAGCAGTAGTGATGAAATAAGATTACACAAAGTAATGCGCCTGGCTGTTGAGCCGTTACCACTCGGCTACCACTGCTCATACAATACACAATAGTATTTGCTAAAATTAGGCATTTCACTTTATTGGATTTAGTCAAATTATACCCTTCAAATCCACCTAATCCTGGCTGTTTATGTCTCTATCCATAGCTTTTATAATTATTGAGAAAAGGCATTTTCTTCATTTCGATGCGATGGTAAACTCGTTAAACGGCTTGAGCCCATTTTTAACTGTAGC
This sequence comes from Mythimna vitellina, assembly GCA_949316375.1. NCBI lineage: Eukaryota > Metazoa > Arthropoda > Insecta > Lepidoptera > Noctuidae > Mythimna > Mythimna vitellina. The sequence continues at coordinate 3,626,187 of OX438703.1, read as the reverse complement.
ATCGGTGGCACTCATTAAATCCTCCAAACTGCAGGCACTTGGGGCACTTTACTACTACTTACTAAACTGATAATTGTATGTTATATTGTTGTAGTGCACAATGTCGGTAGCTCCTTTCCTGGCCTACAATGCGGCCCAACACTGCGGCATATTCTGGAAGATGTCGGCAGTTCGGAACACTGACCATAAGCCCACTGCGAAACACAGAGCTGGAGACTTAATAGCGGCTGGTGGAAGGTAAGGAAACCTGAACAAAGAAATGGTGAACTTATAGTCTATTCGCGTTAGCAATATAGTGACTCATTAGTGCAACTGCAAAGTAAAGGCATATTCTGAAAGATGTCGGTAGTTTGAAACACTGACCACTGAAATGATAAACTTATAGTCTATTCCGGTTAACAAAATAGTGACTCATCGCTCATCATTACTACTACACATGAAGAATTATCCGTGCTACAAATAACTGCCAGAGGGTTAATCGTACCCTTTACTATGCGTTCCAAATAAGAATAGGAAAGTCAATAACCTCGATCTGTCAAATGTTGAGTGAAAAGTATGGTGTGCAAAGAAAACTTATTTACGTATCAATAAAGGTTTTTTTTTGCTTTAAAAGTCTAAGTTAAATCTAGGTGTAGTAAAAACGTTATTGTTTAAGGTGAATGTTCCGCTGGCCTGTTCATACATTTTTCGTTCGGGATATACTCCGTACATAGACACTTTTTGCTCAAAACGAATCACTTTATCACTTTTCTACAATGAAATAGTTCCGCGTGCACCTTTTTGGTAAATAATTTGCTTTATATATTGAGAAAAACAGTCTAGAAAACCGGGCAAAATTAGACATTTTGTTTACTAGTGTGAGTGCGATTTGACAACCAAGCTTGCCGCCATGAATGCGATAGATTATAATACTTAACGCCAGATGGCGTGCAACCGATATTGTAAATTTGAAAAATCTTTACTACATTTATAATAATGGTTTCCATTAAAAAAAGCATTATAATAACGTAAAACTAACTATCATAAACGAAAACATAAAACATTGTTGTTGTCAAATATTGTTAGCGTTAGTTATTATTATTGTTACTAGCAACAATTTCGTCAAACGAAACCTACGAGAAACAAAACGCGACGTTGCCGTACTTCCTAGTTCCTTCCTACTTGACCCTTTGACCCGTAATGTTTCTAAGAAAAACCGTTGCCAAACTTCGTTCGATTCGATAATTCGGTTGAATTGTAATAAAATACATTTTGAAGCTCTAGGCTAGCTTGGGCAGTGATAGGTTTTACGCGCGGAATTTCTTGTATGTTTTGAATTTTATTTATGCATTTTCATAGATTCGAACAAATATTTCTTGTATGTATTTCATTCCAATTTAATGTAATTATAGCAATGTATTGTAGTAAAAGTTGCATAGACGCAATTTTATTTTAAAATAAAAGTAGGTACCAATCTTTCGGTGGTATTAGCAAGTCAGCCCGTGAGTTTAGCTGGCTATTTATTACAAACTAAAATCTTCTCATAGAAATCACCAATCGATATTATTAACTGATTCGTTAAGTTATACTTAATTAATATCAAGTATATAATTTTTTTTTTCACTTTATAATATATTATCTATCATATGTAAATCAAATTTATAAGTCGCTTTAAATATATATATTTCCTGTCATATTCTTTTTTCAGATTAGTAATACAAATAGTTATCGATGGACAAACAAACATTAGTTTTACTTGGTATGTACCAAGTAAACCTATATCGCGTCATAATGTGCATTCCGTTACATATAATTATGGATTATGATTTATTATTTATGGTTGTTCTGCAGGGATTTTTTTTTTTTTTTTTTAATTGATATAAACCAGTGCTTGACTACGATCCCACCTGATGGTAGTGGATTAGTGGATGGTGTGATTGGTGGGATTTATCCCCACTAGATATTATTTTCTTAATTGTCAATCAATATTATATCAAAATTATTTGGGTAAGTAAAATTTTACTGCTATAATTTTCTCAAAATGCGAATGTAATTTTGAACGTAATTTGGAACGTCAATATTTGTAATATTCTGTATTATCTACGGACATTACTTTGCATGACATGAGATTGCATTTCGAACGAATTCCGAATTTATAAAAGTACCTAACATATTGTCTTGTATATCATTTGTTTTTGTGTATTTCAGTTTAGGTTTACATCTTGGTTCCTACTGTCTGATGCTGCGAGAAAGATAGCGTACCAAACGCCACGAATATTCAGGCGTCCGTAAATTGACAAAAAGAGTGAAAAGCGCATTCAAACGATTATATGGTGACTGAACTGCAAGGACTATTATTGCAATGTCAATGGAACTGAAAACAAGGAAGGAAACTTCGTAGAAGATCTAAAAAAAGGATGCTCCAGAAGTGTGGGCACTGATTTATGCCACCAATGAAAAAATTGCCTTGAAGGCAGGCCTTTTGTCAAATGAGACGACAAATGTGGCAGAAAACTTTATGAGCGTAATAAATAAAATCAGCTGAGGAAAACGAATTAATCTAGGTAAAGGGGGATCGTACCAACGTGTTCATGTGGCAGGTAAATACTATAAACATTTACTTTTCTATTAGAACAAACAGAAGTTGGAACCAAAAAGAAATGTTATGTTTATCAGTACTGTTTCCTTATACTTATATTGTACATAACATAGATATAATTTCTATCTATTTTTTTCATATTTTCTAGTAAAATTATATTTTATTTTCAGGGCTATCGCTTGCTATTGGACACAAATGGTATAAGACTGCATGGAAAAAGCAGACCACACCGAGTCCAGGAACACATTTAAAAAAATACATAGAGCGAAAGGAACAGAGCAGAATACGATAAGATTTGTCAACACTCAAACAATTTTTTGTTCGAAGAGAAAAAAACACAAACCAGACAAGAATTATGGACCTGAACCGAGTGATCCAATTGATATTGATGAACTACAATTGAGAATATGGTGTGAAGAATGGTTAGCAGAATTAATAAAATTTATAATTCTATTGCATGTTCACTATATTTTAGCATGATAATTACTCTTACTATAATATTAAATTTATTTCAGGTTCAAGGACGAATGCGTGTCAGTAACATGGATAAATGCTACTTCAAATGTTTTATTTCAGTCAATGAACCTTAGACAGTTATAGAAGTTTGTCGAGATAATGAATTTATCAGCAATATGATGCCAAAGCCATTAGACTTTTTAAAATACTGTATTCTGCCAGAAATCATTTTGAACCATGGTCAAAAAAATGTGAAATGTATAGATATGAAAGGTACACAAAATTATTACTTTTTTTTATTTATTTCATAATTTCCATAAATTTCAATCTATATTAATTTTTTCTTGTGGAAAATTGTTCTTCAACATCCACATAAAAAGTTACACACAAAATATACTAAGTATAGTCATTTTCTTTCGCAGCAGCTGTTAAGTGGTGGTTTTCCGGACAAGAACTTCAGGATCAAATGATTGTTTTAATTGTATGTTTAGAATCTACATTATCAATGTTTACAATCATAGAGTGAATGAAAAGAACTTTGTTGCTTTTTTATTTCCTTTACAATTAAAACAATACTTTAGCAGATATGTATAACCATTTGTTAGTTATGTTTAAGTTTTACAAGAATAAAAATGTGATTATGGATGCTTAGATATTATCAAACATTTTTCCACCTTCTTGGTTGCAATCTCTTATTCTAATTTGTGTTTTAAATTTGTTGTCTTGTTTATGAAATAGAGTTTCTTGCGTTTGTCTTGTACTGGTGTGTAATTAATTTTGAAAAAGATTGTTTTTTAGTAAATGGTCATGTATCAAGCATTTATGTCTGTATAATTACTTGTAATAATTGTTAGGTAATAAAATAAAACTGTCTTATAATGCATTCTTGACATTCATTTGATTCACAAAATTAGAGGTCAATTAAATAGTTTACACCTGAAATACCGCCTTTTATTTTTATAATATAATCATAACAGGTACTCCCCCAGACAATTATAATTTCTACAGAAACCAGGCTTATAACTTTTAAATGCACGCCATCTAGTGGTAATTTTGTTAGATTTTAAAGTAGTCGTTCGTGTCTATGTGTGTGTAAACGATACTATAAGCAGAGTTAGATTAGTATTTCGAAAAATGGCGAATCAGATGGGTTTTGAGACTATAATTTGACTTCGATACTGTGTGTATTCCACTTTACCGAACTTCGATAAAGTGGAATGTCCGATTTACGCTGTACTATTTCTGTGACTTAATATTGTTTCAATTACACTCAAAACAAAATAAAACTGAAAATGTTGACTTCAGCGCCATCTAGCGGGAAAATGGCCACGAACAACCCGTAGCAATCACCTTAATATAAATTAGCTAAATATATTTTTAAGTCATAATTAGTTAAAAAAAAAATCTTTTTTCTATCTTATTTTCATTGTCAGGAACAATTCGCCTTCCATTTACCACTAGTCAGACACATCAAATAGTGACGCAGAGATAAGCAAAATTGAAGAACTGGATTCTGGTTAAACGTTTTCGTTTACGATTCGTAACTAAATTTTAAAAATTTCTTGTTTTGCTCATCCTACCCAATTTCTTCGATTTGACAGTATGACGTGACGTCACAACATGGCAATCGATCCTATTCTTATTCGGAACGCATTGGACTTTTCGATTTTTTTTTAAATATGTTCCGGTTCGCGCTTGACCACTATGTCATCTGGATGGCAAGCGATTGAGCTAATTTTTGTAATAATAATCTGAAAATAATTTCTTAGAATGAAACTATTTTATTTTCCGTACGGTGGTTTCATGTTCATAGTCTTTACACGCTAAGAAAATAGTGACTCATCAGTGCAACTGCAGAGTAAAGGCGTATTCATGCTGGACTAAAAGTCAAACCGTGTTATTCCTGTTTTCACCTCGTGGGGTTCATTTTCGCGCCGCGCACAGCCTGATACGCTGCGCACAATAAATTGTGCCGGAGGCGAGCTCGCGCACTTTTCCGTACTAGTGCGAAAAACAGTAAATTATGTGCATAGTAGTAGAGATAGGAGCGTGTTTTCGAATAAGTATTGAAAAATTGTTTTTAAATTTTCCACAGATACGATGCTTTAGTATCAGAATTCTGGAAAGTCGCACGAACGGAAAAAGACCATGACAGTGAGTTGAAGTCAAGTTCGATCGGCTTCTCGATGTCACTGGAGAGAATGGCCGTCATTTTGATGAAGATGGAGAGTGAGGTGCCTTCCACACCGCTGCCAAACGAAGAGGTATGGATTTTATTTTTGGTGCAATATCTTGCTGCTACCCGTGGTTTTACCCACTTATATTCTAACTATTGAATCAAAAATTTTTCATAACTTTTTTTTTTATGCGCATAAATTTAAATATTAGTAATATTAGTATTTATTAGTTTATTATATTAGCATATATACGTATTTTATTATTATAAGCCACTTAATTTAATGATACTACATTCTATTTCAAAAATATCTGTTATTTATTTATTGTGCACACCTACCACAGTGTTGTCTTTTTAACCCAATGGTTGACTGGTAGAGAATGCTTTGTGGCATTAAGTCCGCCTATGTACCACCACTGTACATGAAGTTTAAATAAATAAATAAATAAATCATGTCTTGGGGCCCTACCACGAGCTCTTACGCCCTAAACTAAACTGTTAAAGGAATGGGGCTATATAGGATGTAGAGCTCCATCCCTCTTTCTCGTTCACATGACTGACATTTTATCAGGTCATGATGAGGCCCCTGGCCGCGTTTAGGCTTTTTTAGAATTGTCATGAGTTGCACTCTAGATCTAAAAAACTATCAAACTGATTGGATTATGGAGCCAGAAAGTAGGCACGGATTATGCAATAAAATAGTTTAAAGTTCATGTATCCATCATAGCAATCATTGAGGCCGGAATTTATTTCAAATCAATACAACTGTTAGACAACCAAATACAGTAAATATCCACTAGGAATCAATTGGCGAATGTAAAACAGCCAAGGAATTTCCCTCGTTAAAATCAAAATGTGGTGTTACGTTCATATTCTCTGTTCAATATTTTAGTGTCGTGTAATATTCGTGTGCGTGTGGGGCACGGCGGGCAGTGGGCGGGACGGGCAGACGGCCGCGCTGCGCGGGCGCCTGCTGCGCGACCTGTGGCGCGCCGGCCTGCACGTGGCGGCGTGGCCGGCGCGCGACGCGCACGGGGCGCACGAGCTGGCGCGCGTCGTCGTGCTGCCGCACAATGAGTCCACCGTCATGGTGCAGTTCTGGGACGGCGTCCGGTATGAAAAAACACCTTTGTTATGTGTAACAAAGGTGTTTTTTGCAAACATGCGCAAATGCAGCGGTTATTAATTAAATACTTGTGAGTATTTAATTAATAACCGCTGCATTGATTAATCAATGAAAATTCGTTATGGGTGATTCGTCTACTACACATTGAGTGTTGTCAGTGCAACAAATCGCAGCCAGAAGGGTGATGGTCGCTTTTAGTTGTAGTTGTGTTTTTTTTTAGTTATTGGTCAGCTCGCGCTTGACCACTATCTTACCTGGATGGCAAGCGATGGAGCTAATGTTTGTAATAATAATGTATAAATACCTACAATAAATCAATTTTATTTTCACTTTTATGTTTATAGTGTATGCGCGTTGAGACAATATTGACTCATCAGTGCGATTGCAAAGTAAAGGCGTATTTACACTGGGGTAAAATGAAAACATTCAGATGAAAGCGCTAGGGTACCCCGCGAAAATCAAATAGCAAAATGCAAAAAACGCATTTTGTGGGCTACCTTTTAGCAAACTTTACATCAAATGTGTTATAAAATATTTTAGGATATATAAAGTTATTTTAAAATTTAATCATAATTTTCAGGTATCACAAATTGGTCAGGTGATCATTTTTTAAATTGACAAAAGACGCATATACGCATAATGTCTAAAGGGCTTACTTTGAACTGGTCTTCTTATTTACTATAATCTAATTGATCACGGGGCGTGACTAAACTTAATGACAACGATGAGTCACTATTATCTTAGCGTGAATACACTATAGGTTCAAAATGTTCGATGCCTGCTTCCTTTGCTACAAATTAGACACAGTTGGCGCAATAGTTGAACGATTGGCTGTTGTGCTGCGTGTTGCGAGTTCGATTTCCGAATGGAACAAATAATATACAAATACAAATACAAATACAAAATTGTTTATTTCAGAAACCAAACATTTGTAACAATAGATTGTGATTGGAGCCTCCTTTTAGGTAAATAATACCTGTATTAGGAGACTCCGCTCTTCCATAACTTAGCAATATTTAAATAGTTTTTGGTTATTACAATTTACAGTTTTGTATTACCTATATTAATATTATAAAATCTATTTGTATATGTGTATATCTATTTGTATAATATAAAATACAAATATTTGTATTTTATATTTGTTCCATTCGAAATGATTACCTTCCTTTTTTTGAGTTAGGAAATCATCCTATGACTTCTCCCGGTCTAAGGTGGAACGAGAGCGCGTTTCAGGCTTTTACTGATTAAACCAACCTGTGTCCTTCAGTAGCCTTTTGCGTTCTACTAAGACCACGGTTTCTCTTTCGGAAACTCCCTGCACCGTTACAGATTGAAAAGTGTATTTTTTTTTAATAATAACGTTATTATTTTAACAGTGTGTATGCTGCGTCTTTGTACTTATTTTTAATTAAACCCGTTTTGTCTCTTTAGGTTGAGCGAACACAAAATGCCATACATCGATGTTTTAGACTATATCAAACAAAAATTCAACCCGGAAACCGTTCGGAGCCCAGAAGGTTAGTGCAAATGGAACTAATTTTAAATTATCATAGTTTTAAGTAGGTATCTTGTATTTAAAATATATTTTATCTCATCTTTTAATTATCTTGAATGTCTTGGCTAAAATAAGTACAGCCTTAAGTGTCAATCTCTAAGTATAATTTAAATTTGCCAAGCTCAGTTTACGGATAAGTGACCAACTTAACATATCAAGATTCCTCCAGGTCCCGAAAAGCACGTTAAGCTGTTGGTCCCAACTGTCATTTGTAGATCTATGCCTGTAGTCTCTCTAGTCTGACACTATCTCTAATCTTACACTAGTCTAGCCAAGGGGGTATCTTGTTAACCATTACTAGTTTATGGTGATTGGAAAGGTATATTGATGTTTTGATATTCATTTTTAAAACTTCAAAAGATGCGTCCGTACGATCTGAGGGGGTTGCTACAACGATGACGTCACTATTTTTTTAACGTGAAAACGCGTTAAGAAAATTAGGATGACTATGGAGTTACGGTGGATCGACAACTAGATGAAATGAATGATTGGCTGCTGCGCTGCGTGTAGCAGATTCGTTTCTCGTTCATAACAAATATTTATATGACCTACAATTTTTTTTTACAAAACATCCTAAGGACCGGTGTAACGACATTTGGAGCGAATGCTTATATTCAGTAGCTGACTTACTGCGGCTGAATGTAGATTTGAACTGAAAACCTATCCATATAACGTTTTGGTCTTGACAAGACGTCAAGACTTGAGACAAGACTTCTTCAATTTGTATTTGTTCTTTTCGTTTTCAGGTGTTTTGTGTAAATAAAAAATAATAAATACAACAAAAACAACAATAAAAAAAAATATATATCCAGCAGGTTCAAATCGCGCGCCGAGCTGGTCTGAAGCTGAGAAGTCAAACTGTAGTCAGACGACATCAGTAACCTTCATCACGTCCAATGAAAGAATGAGCAAGAACTCCAAGAGACATTGTGAGAACCAGGTCAGTGGGAATGGCAAACAGGGCTCAGGAAAGCTGAGGCTGCAGAAGCCACGTAGCAACCTTGTATTCAATTACTTGTACTATTAATTTGTTGTTTAGTTTTAAATATTCTATAAAAATAAACTGAAGAAAGTACCCAAATGTCGCATAAGAAAAACGCGCGCATCGCTTTATTCTTACTTTGTCAATTGTTAGAAGGTTTAGTGTATCGGTACCATGGAAAAGTTTTTTTTTTGTATAATGTTTTTGACTTGAATACTGGGGCGGAGAGGGAGAGGGAGGCCAAAGAAAATATGGATGGATTGTGTGAAGAATGATATGAAAGAAAAGGAAGTTAGTGATAGCATGACGTTTGACAGGATAGAATGGAAGAAAAAACCGTGTTGCGCTGACCCCAAATAAGACGGGACAAGGGCAGGAAGATGATGATGATGATGAACTTCACTGCGAAAAAATTCAGCCACAAACTCTTACTTCATTTTTGTTTTTCTTCCACAGATAAACACACAAATCACAGCAATCCTACTATCCCTAGGCCTCCAGCCCATACTGAATCGGGTGCGGGTCAACGTCCTCGCGCTGTCTTGCGAAGCGTCGTGCGTGCGTATGTTAGCGGCGTCAATAGGCGCGCCACTTGATGTGGATGAGCTGCCCAATGCGTTTGCACCGGTTTGCGAAGCGTGAGTATACTACATCCTATATACTAGTCCATACTAACGTCGAGGTTGCCTGGAAGAGATTGCGGAATGCGATAGAGCCGCCCATTGTGTGTCTTTTAGATATAAATTTTTGTTTCATATGTTCGTTTCGTGTTATAAGTAAAATAAAGTTTATAATAAATACATAATATTAGAGCAGTGGTGGCCGAGTGGTAACGGCCCCGACTTACAGAGCAGTGGTGGCCGAGTGGTAACGGCCCCGACTTACGAGTTGTAGGTCGCGGGTTCAAGCCCAGCCAGGCGCATTACTTTGTGTAATTTATTTCATCACCACTACTCTCAAAACGGTGAAGGAAAACATCGTGAGGAAACCGGCATGTGATAGAACCAAAAATTCGAAGACATGTGACATCCACCAACCCGCACTGGGCACGCGTGGTGGATTACGGCCCGTTCCCTCTCCTAGAGAGGAGGCCTGAGTCCCAACAGTGGGAACATTATAAGGCCGACTATTATAAGTGCTAAAGTAACTATATGTGTGTCTGTTTCACGTCTTACCGGCTGAATGAATTTGGCTGTAACTTTGCACATGGATAGATCATGTTTTGAAAATGAACAAAGCATATTAGCATAATCATTCATATATCATGATCACTTTGGTGTCCATCTGTCCGTTTTGAAGACCTTTTTCTCAAGAAGGCGTTGAAGTATCAAGCTGAAATTACTGTCAAATACTCAGGTATGCTACCCCTAGTGCACGCCATAATTATAGCGGTAAGTCCCCTCTTTGAGTAGCGGTTAGAAAGACCTCACGGCGTCTTTATCTTCCGCATGACGCAGGTCTTCACCGGACATTGTAAGTTCGGGAGGTTCCTGAACTGGATTCGTGTGGATGAAACGCCCGGGTGCCACCATTGTGTAGATCGCCCGGAGGACACGGTGGAGCATACGCTACGACGCAGCTGTACGTTTCGAGGCTACATCACACCACGAAGGCTGAGGAGATCGTGGAGTATGTACGCGTTAAGACTGACTGGACTTTGAGAGTCGTGCAGTTGGAGCCGCGCCATAACACTAATTTCAAGTCGTTTGTGGTTCGGGTGCCAACTCACCATTTGGAGACCTTCCTCAAAGGAGAGTTTTGGCCGAAGGGTGTCGTGTATCGACGATTTCGTGGAAGGATACCGACCTCGCAGCGGAGCACGACGCCGTTACTTCGTGTGCAATAGTACCTAGTTTTATAGTTTTCTTTTATACTTATGTATTAGTTTATTATTTTGTAAGATTATTTTTGTATGTTATCTATGGGCCTTAGTTGCCTGATAATAAACGATTATTATTATTATTATACGGCAGAGGTGGCACACCTCTGCCGTATGCATGTCGTATGCGTATGCCGCCTGGGCAGAGCACCGCCGTGTCCTCGGCGATCGACAGCAGCGATGTCTCACGCCGAGCCTTGGTACAGGCCATGGTCCGGAGCGAGGAGGAGTGGCAGGCGGTCGCCTCCTTCTGCGAAGCAGTAATGCTAGCAAAGGAGGAGGCCACACGTGCACGTGCGAGTCAATAGCCACGATAGCCGCGTGCTTGCGGACGGCGAGCGATGGGAAGCTCGCCGTCCGAATGCCCGGTAACCGTCTGGACCGAGCCCGAGTCGTCGACGGCGCGTAGTGTGTCCTCGCGCGCCTCAAAAATATGTCAGCAACCGTAGGGGCCCAGCAGGGTCGAAGCCTACTGGGGCCATGGATGATGCGAAAGTTAACTCCAGGGCCCTGGAAAAAAGGCAAAGAAGGAGCAGGAGTGGGTTTTTAGTCAGTAAAAGTCTGACACTATCTCCCGCCCGCCCAATAGCGGGGGATATCATTAGACGATTTTCCCACCCGAAAAAAAAAGGTATGCATACCTTTTTTTTCTAGGAGCAGTAAAAAATTCTATCTTCTAATTCTACAAAATCTAAATGAGGCCGTTTATGTTACAAATTATGTCATTCGCAAGAGAATCAAACTCTATAGGGTACTTCTCGTTGATCTATAATTATGAAATATAGCAAAACGCATGTACCAGCCACATCACAAAATAATTACTTTTTTGCGATTCGGAAAAATCTTCGAGACTTGATTTGAGATTCGAACTATTTACATAGAAGTTTTCAAGTTTTTAGTGAACCCTCGGTGCGCGAGACCGATTTACACTTCACTGGTTTGTTTTATTTATTTATTTAATCATCAGGCAACTAAAGGTAAATAAATACATCATCATCATCATCATCATTTCAGCCGAAAGACGTCCACTGTTGGACATAGGCCTCCCCCAATTGCCGCCACAATGACCGGTCCTGTGCGCACCGCATCCATCGAATTCCCGCGACCCTCACCAGGTCATCGGTCCACCTTGTGGGAGGCCTTCCAACGCTGCGTTTTCCGGTACGTGGTCGCCATTCCAGAACCTTTCGTCCCCATCGACCATCTGTTCTGCGAGCAATGTGCCCTGCCCACTGCCACTTAAGTTTGGCCATTCTTCGGGCTATGTCCGTAACCTCGGTTCTCCTGCGGATATCCTCATTTCTGACGCGATCACGCAAGGATACTCCGAGCATAGCCCTTTTCATTGCCCTTTGAGTAACTTTAAGCCTTCTGATGAGGCCCATTGTAAGCGACCACGTTTCGGAGCCATATGTCATCACTGACAACACACACTGGTCATAGACTTTTGTCTTGAGACACTGTGGTATATTGGACGAGAAGACACCGCACAGCTTCCCGAACGCTGCCCAGCCGAGTCGGATTCGACGATTGACCTCTTTCTCGAAGTTAGACCTACCCAACTGGACTGTCTGTCCCAGGTAAACGTAGTCGTCCACAACTTCGAGTGTAGAGTCTCCGATCTTGATAGGAGTGGGTGCTACATGGATGTTTACCATGACTTTGGTTTTGTCCATGTTCATTTTAAGTCCCACTCTTTCGGAAGCTCTACCGAGGTCACCGAGCATTGTACTGAGCTCCTCCGTAGTCTCAGCCATGACTACTATGTCGTCGGCAAGTCGAAGGTGAGTGATGTACTCGCCATTGACATTGATGCCTAGCCCTCTCCACTCCAGAACCTTGAAGACATCCTCCATTGCGGCCGTGAAGAGTTTCGGAGAAATAACGTCTCCTTGCCTCACACCCCGCTGCAGGAGGATAGGTTTCGAGGTCTGGTCCTGAAGTCGGACTGACATGGTGGCGTTTTTGTATAAACACTTCAGCACTTCGATGTACCGATAGTCAATCTGGCACCGTTGGAGAGACTGCAGTACAGCCCAAGTCTCGATCGAATCAAAGGCTTTCTCATAGTCCACAAACGCTAAGCAGAGAGGCTGATTATACTCCTCGGTCTTCTGTATAACCTGCCGCAGCGTATGTATGTGGTCTACGGTGCTGAAGCCTTTTCGAAATCCGGCTTGTTCGGGAGGCTGGAAGTCGTCGAACCTGCGCGCAAGACGGTTCGTGATGACTCTGGAAAACAGCTTGTAGACATGGCTCAGAAGTGAGATGGGCCTGTAATTCTTCAGCAGGGTATTGTCACCCTTCTTAAAGAAGAGTACCACCACACCTCTGCTCCATGCCTGTGGCGTTTTTCCCTCGAGTATGACGGAATCGAACAACTTCTGAAGGGCCTTTAGGACCGGTTTTCCACCCGCCTTCAGGAGCTCGGCCGTAATTCCGTCTTCACCCGACGCCTTGTTGTTCTTCAACTGCTTCAGAGCCATCCTAATCTCGTACAGGATGACGTCCGGGATATCTTCGGTATAGTGTCGAGTCAATCTAGCTCTTGGGTCGTTTGCTAGATTTGCCGTGGGTTCGGAGATTGACGTGTACAACTGTCCATAAAAAGCCTCGATCTCTCCCAGAAGCTCCGATTTGGCGGATATGACTCTGCCATCGTCGGTCTTCAGCTTCGTGAGCTGACTCTGCCCAATAGACAGATTTCGTGCAAATACTTTAGAGCCCTTATTCCGCTCAATCGCATCTTTAATCCTCTCGGTATTAAATCGGCGCAGATCGCGTTTCAGAGACTTTGAGATCTGTTTATTGAGCTGCCGGTATGTGCACGCATCATCTGAAGACTGCAAAGTCATCTCACGCCTCTTCTTCATAAGCTCGAGAGTTTGTTCTGACAGCTTCTTGTTCTTTTTTGTACAGTGAGTCTTGAAAAATTTAGACCCCACCGTATGGACAGTTTCCACGAACCCATCGTTATATTCGTCCACGGAGCTTCCTAGGCACTCAAATAAATACAAAGCGGACTTAATGTCTTAGGCATTCTCTACCAGTCAACCCATTTATTCCGTGCTGCCTGACACTGACCGCGTCTTTTTTAAATTCTTGATAGGTTCGCGCTTGACCGCTATCTCACCTGATGGAAAGCGCCGATGCGGTCGACGATGGAACGCGCTTACCTAGAAGTAACCTATTCACTCTTGACTTAAAGATTTCCGGGTTGTAGCCATCAGGAAACACAGATTCCGGCAAGGAATTCCACTCCTTAACTGTACGCACAATGAATGTGTTTCCAAAACGTTTTGTGCGTATAGGTGGAATGTCCACCATGTACCGGTGGCGCGTTGCCGTACGCCTGGTGGTCCGATAATGGAACGGGCTAGTCTTAAGTCATTTTTTTTATTTTTTTTTACAAATTTGTTACATCATGAATCATTTATAACATCTGCCAAACTGCATAGCAGTTTGTCGGCAGTACATTCTCGTGAATTTCGCTTATAAACTAGTTGTGAGATAAACAAATGCAGCATCACAACACTAACCAAGTGAGACCAACATACCGCAGCAACTATGGACACATAGACAGATAATGTTTCATTAGAACATTTTTTAATTGGTTTCTAGTTTTGGCTCGATTTATTAATTCGTCAGGTAACTCATTAATAAGTGTAGGTGCAATCCATCGTCTCGCACGCTTACCGTAGTAATTATTCACCTTAGGGACCTGGAGTTTCTTTTTCTTAGATTGGCGGGTTCATACACGACCATATTATCTGCGGTCTCATTTGAGAGTGGAATATACCCTGTGATTATAATATTATGATATTATAAGCTATTATCATTACTGGCCTTTATAAATAAACTTGGTAACTACACAAAGGTACATAATGCACTTAAAGCTAGAGTTCAAGAAACAGGGAGCGATAAGATAAGAATGTATAAATAAATATTAATGCATGTATTTGCAAAGTTGCTGGGTTTAAGGTCAATGAATGCATTGATAATGGCTGACGTTCTAGTTTAATGGGCTTGCCTAGTAAATATTATAAACTAACTAGTGATCTACGCCGTCTTCGCCCGAGTGCAGATTATACAGGGTTTTTTTTTATTGGGTGGGTAAATCAGGGTGTCATCTTATGACAAATCTCGCTCTTGGGCGGAGCGCGAGATAGTGTCAGACTTTAACTGATTAAAAACCCACTCCTGTTCCTTCGTTGTCTTCGTCCCAGGGCCTCGGGTTTCGCTTTCACACTACCTGTGGCCCCAGTAGGCTTCGACCCTGCTGGGCCCCTACGATTTGCTGACATCTCCTTGAAGCGCGCGTGGAACAGTACGCGCCGTTGACGACTTGGGCTCGGTCCGGACGGTTACCGGACGGTCGGACGGCGAGCCACCCATTGCTCGCCGTCCGCAAGCCCGCGTCTACGGTGGCCGGAAATATGCATTGATAACGGCTGACATTCTAGTTTAATGGGCTTGCCTAGTAAATATTATAAATTATACTAACTAGTGATCTACGCCGTCTTCGCCCGAGTGCAGATTATACGGGGTTACTGTTAACGGGAGCAGTGGTGGCCGAGTGGTAACGGCCCCGACTTACGAGTTGTAGGTCGCGGGTTCAAACCCAGCAAAGCGCATTACTTTGTGCAATTTATTTCATCACCACTGCTCTCAAAACGGTGAAGGAAAACATCGTGTGGAAACCGGCATGTCCTAGAACCAAAAATTCGAAGACATGTGACATCCACCAACCCGCACTGGGCCCGCGTGGTGGATTACGGCCCATTCCCTCTCCTAGAGAGGAGGCCTGAGTCCCAGCAGAGGGAACATTATAAGGCCGACTATGCTATGCTATTCTGATGTTCATTTTTTTACTTTGTTCTCAGGTACTCAAAACAGCGCAGCATCCTAGACGATGCTCTTGAAGAGCTCATGGCTTTAGCTAAACAGAACCACCAAAGTAGATCTTCAGAGGAGACCCAACTATACGCGCTTTACTCCATACCCGACTGCATATGTCGATTGATTACATGACCTACGGAAATCACCCCCCACCAATTTTGCAATGATTTTAGTTTGAGAAAATGGGGGTTACGATAGTCACAGAACGGTGGATAAATGCCAAATGTATGTTTTAAGGTAACGATGTGACATAAATAGTGATAATTGAAGGTTAGCTTACACTGAGAAGTGGCGCGACGCTGTGCGAAAATGTACTCGTAAAAATAGTAATACAGGAAATTGCTTCACAAACAAAAAATATTGAATTCGATTTTTAGAACCTTTTCTATTCTATTTCTCGCCGTAAAATTTAATTAGATTGTTAAAAAAATATTGTAAACGAATTTTTTGCTGTAACAAATCAATTAAAAAATGATAATAATTTGTCTTTTGAACTTTGATAAGTTCAAAAGTTTTTTACGTTACTTGTAGGGCAAAAATCGTAAATTTTTATTACAAGGCGTGACGTCACGTCTTATCTCGACGTGTATCATCTTAAAAGTAACTAGCTCCTAACCACCATGAGGAGCTAAAAAGTGCTGTGGCTGATAATCGGCAAGATAAAAAAAAAAGACTTAGACATAACATTATTTAATTTTTTTTACTTGATAAAAGAAAAAAGATACGTTTACGATGTTTTTTTGATAACCTAACTGCTGGAACCATTAGGTATTTCTTAAGAATTAAACCTATTTAATTCCACAAGTGGGATGTCCAGAATCATGTACTGGACCCATGCTACGCGTATGTACGTCGATGTCAATGACACGGTGTATATTATCACTTTGTGTAGCAAGTAAAGTTCGCGTCGCTTCGCACCTCGGTGTTAGCTCGCCCTAATTCGCTCTCAAAAGTTTTCCACCGATTTTTTATTTGTTTCAACCAATTTAAAAGAAAATTATAACATAAGTGTTAATAATACATTACCGTAAGTAAGCATTTAATATTTTTGAATTTAATTAAAAATGTCGGTATACGTAAATTTATTGTGTGTATGTTAAAAATTAATTTAATTCGACTTATGACGTTGTTTTTCGTGACATATTCACTCTATCTCTGATACGCTAGACCTGCATTTGTATTGTAAGTTCTTTTGTAAGAAATATTCTCCACTTTTATCGATTCAGTTGTCATGACAACGGAAATATATACAATATTAAATTCAATAAACTATCTAAACTCCAACCGTTCAACTGATTTAGACTTATTGAGTTGGTGGCATGACAAATGACTGCTGTTGTACATAGTTGGTACTGTAACCACTTCTTTGCTTTCAATGCCATCCTTATGTCTACGGAATAAAAGTCAAAATCGGTTGATCGGACAGTAAATAGGTTTGTTTAAATGTGTAATGATAATGCGAATGGAGTATAGATGTTTATATAACTGTCAATTTGATTGATACAAGTGGAGGAAATGACTTAAAATGTACCTAGGGAACTTTAAGTTATTTTAAAGGTTATTTTAATACCAATAAAAAGAAATGTGTCATCGCATCCAGTATTACACCAAAAGAGATCTTGATGAATTAATTAATTTGGAAATCTTTGAAGCTCAGAAGACTCGACGGGTTTGCCAATAATCTTCTTGGCTCGTTTCTCAATTATATAATATTTTATATAACGCTTCAAACGGAAAGTTACTTATCAACAGCCAGTATAAATACAATTTTATACAAACATAATTATTTTTTAATAATAAAATGAAACAAATGTTTTATTTCAATAGTTTTTTTTATTTATTTACCTTAATATTCAGTCTTATAATTACAATTCAAACAATACCTATTTACCTATAAATAATAAAATACGGGTCAAGACACACTCGAGGTAGAGTTGAACCGCAACGAAGCGTCAATCTTATCACTAGAGCCACGGTCACTCTATCAAACGTTTCCGTAGGTGCACGCACATCCTAGTCTTTTATTTTCAACAGAAATGAAACCTAGGTTATATGTTAGAAGCCAATATGAAGAATCAATAGCAAAAAGAACCAGGTCTTTAAACCTTAAACGAACGAAGATTGTGTATAGAATAGGCATGGGAAAAGTGTGTCATCTTTGCGATTGGAACATTTGGAACGTCGGCTCAAAAGATACAAACGGAACATTTGAAACATCGGCTCAAAACATATCAATGGAAAATTTTGAACATCGACTCAATAGATACAAAAGGGATCATTTGAAACATCGGCTCACAAGATATAAACGGAACATTTGGAATAACGGCTCAAAAGACACAAACGGAACATTTGAAACATCGACTCACAAGATACAAACGGAACATTTGAAGCAACGGCTCAAAAGATACATACAGACACTGACTGTTATCAATCGTGATCTGTTACGTTTTGTCACATACAATAAATTATTATTTAATTGAATTTTAATTTGAAAATAATTTAAAGCAGTCTCATCACTAAAACTAGTTAAAAAAATAAGTGATAAACGAATCAAAAAGATACGCGTTAGTGTTGTGATATTAATTGACATTATATAATAAAAACCGAAACTAAAACTATATTTCACAATGGTAAACTTAAAATATTAGACATACAGTATTTTTAAATAAGAAAAATAACGCCTGATAACAAACTATAGCAATATACAAAATAGTCTCTAGCTTAGTTTGGTTACGGCTGGTAGACATAATACTTTTTGCTATTGTTTTATCATACAGTCCTTTAAGATATGGCCTAGGTTTCACTTTTGGCGAAAAGAAAAACAAATACATGCCAGCAATGTATGGGAAAAGTTTCATCCACTTTGACGCTCCATTTCGATTCGACTCCGTTGTCAGGGTGTCTTGACCTAACAATATCTAGACACTTACAAACAATTAGGCACTTTGATATCGTCATTCATAATTAATTTAGAATTTTTTACTTAAATTATTTTTAACACAATAACATGACCTTTAAGCGTCTGAAAAAAGAAGATAAGCATGTCCACAGTTTCGAATACACGTCAAATCGTGGTAAACACGTGTGATTTTGACGTGATTATTCGAGAAACGTAGCAACAGAGGCCTAGATTTGGTACCTACATAGTTTTAAAATTAAATACATGCCTATTCCGCTTCATAACCTAACCTAACACACCGTTCTACGTGGATGAATTGAACGCGATGTGGCTGCTTTATCCTACGTGAGAGCAATGACACAAATCAAATCACTACACTGCAAGAGTTCGCGCGAATTTACCAAATCAAATTGATCGCGCCCGCTTCGCTCGTCGCCGCACCGCCCCTACGTATGGACTCCGCAATAGAATATTAATTGTTTGTTCCGAACGCGCCGCATCGCTTCACATTCGCCGTTACGTTGAGTCGCCTAGATATGACACGCGTGCAATAAAGGTTAAAGCTAGAACTACATTAGACCGACGCACACGTGTAACATGCCAGGTTTGTACGTAGAACGACGTCGCGTGGCGTGGATCAAGTGTAGCTCTGCAAGTCTAGTTTCCATAGAAAATGTATGGACACCGACGCGCCCAGATCGGCTTGTGTGGCACACGTGTGCGCAGTGTAGTTCTAGCTTAAAGTTTGTATGTATGTGTCTGTTACATCTTCACACTCAAACTGTCTACAACTTCAGTATTTAATCCACCGCTTACATGGGTTCATACGAGTAGTCTTCTTCGATTATACTTTTAGGCCTACTCTCTACGGATGCTTAGCTTCGTAGACGCGTATTCGTCATTACACGCTTGTTGTACGCCTGTTCCCAGCTTCAGCTGTCTCTAAACTCTGTCGACGAAGCGGCACGCATCCGTGGATAATAGGCCATAATTTTGCTGTTTGGGCCATAATCTTACTACTTGGGCCATAATCTTACTGCTTGGCCCTTAATCTTATTGCTTGGGCCATAATCTTTCTGCTTGGGCCATAATCTTACTGCTTGGGCCATTAGTCTTAACATAATCTTTTACAAAGTATAAAGTTGGTCTTCTTTCATTTTGAAAATCAAAGGTGCAAAAGTCATATGCACAGGCGGGACACTTGGCAGATTTACTCCCTTATCATGAGAATTACATCGAGGAGCGGCGACGAGAATACAGGTGATGATGGAGAGGAACATAGCTATTAATGCCCAGAACATAAGAACTAAAAAGAAGCGAGTACGACGCCATGTTATTTCCTGGCGAGTGGCATGCACCTCTTCAGCGGTTAACGGTCTGAAACAAACAATTATATACGTGAGCTTTTAACATTCAAAAGAGTAAATAGAACAGTGATAAAACTAGTAAATACAGTTGCTTGTGCAACAAGAGAGCAAAGTTATTTTTTGCTGCGATTGCTGATTTAAGTCTCGAGCAGGTGAAGGATTCTAAAGAAGAGTCCTGAGCGTAGAGAGGGATTCAAAGACACCACATAACTTTTCACTACAGCATATTTTTACTTATGTGATAATAGAAATATGTTTTTAATTACGTTTGCGTAATTCTGCAATCCTGGCAGACATCGGCCCTAGAGGGTATTTCTTTGAGGCGCGTGAGAAATAACGCGCCGTAGACCGGGCTTGGTCCTCACCGGACGACGAGCTGCCGATTGCTTTAATTTGATTGATTTAACCTAACTACATTACCTAACCAAATCAGTTGCTAACCAAATATGTAGATATCTTTTGACCCAGAACCGCAAACTCGCTTGAAATGATAAGTATAACACAATTAATTCGAGGAACCTTCGTAAATGCTACAAATTAACGTATTTTTATCTTCATTAAGTAATCATGTTTGGTTATTTTGGGTCAAATGAAATTAGTGGTCACAAGACTCGGTTTTTATACAAAATGTCTTATAGTTTTATGTTACATACCTACTCGCGAGTGTGATTAATGTGATAACCTAATTGCCACCTCGTTTAAAAATAGAACCATACGTAGGTACCTACATTTTTTTTTTTGGCTTCGCACGGTTTGTGCATTTAGCCAGTCAAGTTGAAAGTAGTGTAGCATCACCTACGAGTTACGACACCCTAACTGGCTGGATAACTATAAAGTTTTTGCTATTCAAACTCTGCACTCTTTCTTCTGTCATAAAAATCTTGACTTATTACAATTTCAACAAAAACGTCAATTGATTTTTCTTTAAAATATTTATGATAATTTTTTACCAATTTGTGGTTGCTACAGATTGCAGGTGATCGTAGTTTTCAGTCACGTTTTTTAAGGTGGGATGGAATCATTCAATGACTTCTCTCGCTCAAGGGGGTGCGTGAGGGCGTGTCAGACTGAAAACCACACATATGTTTTTTATTTGCTTTTGCTTTCCAGGACCCTGGGTTTTCTTTTCGGATTTAAACCCATGGCCCCAGTAAGCTTCGGCCCTGCTAGGCCCCTACGGTTTTGCTGACATCTCTTTGAGGCGCGTGTGAAACACTACGCGCCATCGACGACTCGGGCTCGGTTCTGACGCGCGAGCTACCCATTACTCGTCGTCCGTAAGCCCACGCCTACGGTCGCTGGTAATTGGGATCGGAGTCGCGGCGGCTGGGGCGTGAGGATGTCCGTTTCCTTACGCGTGCGGCCGCCTTCTTCGCTAGGTTACTGCTTCGCAGAAGGAGTAGGCGACCGCCTGCCATTCCCTCTCGCTCCGGACCATGGCCTATGCCCGGCACGAGAGGTCGCTGCCGCTAATCGCCCCCACGAGGACACGGCGGTGCTCCGCCCAAGCGGGCACACCTCCACCGTATGCTCCACCGTGTCCTCTAGGTGGTCCACTCATTGGTGACTCCCGGGCATTTCTCCGGCATGAATTAGGTGCAGGAACTTCCCGAACTTACAATGTCCTGTGAGGACCTGCGTCATGCGGAAGGTGAGGACGCCGTGAGTCCGTGTCGTCCTTCCAGCCACTCCTCAAAAAGGGGACTTACCGCCATAATTATGTCGTGCCCATACTTTTCAGTCACAGAGTTACCTACTTTAAGTTCCATTAGAATGCAGATGTGACACATTCTGTTCTTGCAGTAGGTATTTGGCAGCAAATAAATTCAGCCTTTTTGACAAGCTTCGCTGAGTTAGTCATGCAATACTACAATAAAATTCTCAGCTCCATTTTACCGAAATCCTGCCTTTTTCAATGATTGCACATATTGTCCAGCTGTATAGATACTTGAGATACAAAATTGCACCTATTTTACATCACAATATGTACTAGCAATTAATCAGCGAATAATTAAAACAGCCACTGAACTCAAAAAATAATACATACTACATATGTAGGTAGGTACTCGTACTGGTGTATGAAAAATGTGTTTCTTACATACAAATTATATAATTAAAGGATATTTCTCTCACACACTTTCATAGAATCATATTTAAAAAAAAAAAAAACTGAATCACAGACTCCTGTCCTAAGTCTGCTGCAAGAAAATTATTAAAAAAATATATGTATAAAGAATCCATAAAGGTTAATTTCTAATTAACCTTTCGAATACCGTAATTAGAGACACAATAGAAAGACAATGAAAGAGCGAACGCTTGGGGTTTAATGAATTAAAGAAGATATTTTATCTCTGTAAGTATACCTATATTTTTATTTTCTTACACCACCTGCTCGATAATGCCCTTGTCGATAATGTCATAATTATTATAATTATCACTTAGAGTAAATTATTCTCACCCTAGGGAGATAATGTGGTACGGGCGATCCCTAGGGAATAATGGGATTTGAATTTGGAACGTCAAAATCCATTATTTTGAGAAAAAAAAAACACATTAAGTGAATTACCAGTACGTGCTTTTTTTTTTTAAATGATTTAAACCAGTGCTTGACTGCGATCCCACCTGATGGTAAGCGGAGATGCAATCATTGATGGTCAGGCGCACTAGTTTATTAAGAGCCTATTTACTCTAGCCTTGAAGACACCTAAATTATAGTTGGACGGGAAGACCGCAGCAGGCAAATTGTTCCAGTCCTTCGATGTGCGCGGTATAAACAACGAAGTGAAACGCTTAGTCCGGACCGTTGAAGTTTCAACAACGTAAGTGCTGATTTTTTAATAAATTTGTTTGATAAATTTATTCAAAAATCAAACTGGCCATTAACAAGAAATAAAATAAAATGTGGTTACTGACGAGTCTCTAAAAAAAGTTATGAAAGAACGGGGGCGTTATAGAAAATTAATACTAGCTATAGTAGTGTATTTTGTTTGTTTCAAATCTCAAAACATATCGAGTGATAATTAAGACTAACTTGTATATAATCATCATCATCATAATATTATATTGATATTTCTCGAATAAATCATTTGTTTTAGTAAATTGTCTTTTAATTATCAGTGTATTAATAAAACTGGTTTTTGTTTTGGGCGGCTTGAATCCCTCACTTCAATCAAGGTTTCTATATCAACTTTTCGACTGTTTGGAACATTTTCAAAAAAACACATTAAAATTCTGAAGGAATTAACTATGTATTTAGTTCAATTAAAAGTAGAGGCCTTTTCTAAATTGAACCATTGGTGTTCACTTGACAGTCGAAATATTAATTCAATCCCTCACTGGCATTCGGGATTAAAAATTAGCAACCTTTGTTTCTTTCGGAATTCAACATGCCGCCCGCGTCGCGACTTGAATACACCGCTTTAGCCCCCTAGACACATAATCTATTATTATTAAGGCTTTTGTGTCTAATAGTACGTCGGATGTGATATCTACTGCAGCCGGCAGGCATTAAGGCCAAGTGACAGGTTCATAGCTGGACAGGATTCCGTCAGGGTCACCAGTGTAATGATACGACTGCGTGTTCTAAAATACTAATTTATTTAGATAACTAGCTGTACCCGCGACTTCGATCGCGTGGTTGGCGAAACATAAATAAAATATGTCCCATATATAAGAGTGTTCAAACAATAACTAATGTTACTTGCATTACCTGACCACTGAGGTAAATGCAAGGCGCTGACTGTATCACTTCCATATAAATAAATTAAAAAAAATTGCGGAAAAAGCTATGGTAACTGTATCCAATGAAGATTATGTTAATATTTTTCCGCACCTATGTAATAAAACTCACTAGATGTAGACTGATACTTTATTTTCAATATACACAGTACTTCTTATTCATAGATAAAATCGCTAAAATACTACTCCCGAAAATTGAGCCCTCTCGGCCAAGTGCCTTCGTTTATAAACCTCCCCCTCCTACCCAGAATTTACCGTTGGACAGTGTTGCCATTTCTTAAAAATAAGAACTAATATTATTAAAATCTTTAAATTCCTACATATGACTTTTTGTTTTTGGAAATATCTTTAATTATATTTCTATTCAAAGTCAAAGTCAAATGTACACTAGTCAGCAGGCCCACGTGTATACACACAATCCTTACATATTATAAAACAACGTCCTCGCCGCGTCTCCGCGGCTGTCTGTCTGTATGAACGCGATAAACTCAGAAAATAAGAAACATGCATTTTGCACCAAAAGACAGTGATTCATGAGGAAGGTTTAGGAATATAATTCTCATACGCGCATATTAAAGATAAGATTATTTTGTCAATTATTTCTATTGCTATGTCACTATGTGCCTGTTGGTCTAGTGGTTAGTGGCCCAGACTGATATACCGGAGGTCGTGGGTTCGATTCCCACCCAGGACAAATGTTTGTGTGATGAGCACGATCATTTGTTCTGTGTCTGGGTGTAAATTATCTATAATATGTATGTATTTAGAAATATATAAGTATGTTTATCAGTTGTCTAGTACTCACACAAGCATAACACAAGCTCTGCTTAGCTTGAGACTAGACGGCGTTGTGTGGTAGTTGTGGAATATTATTATATTATTGCATTGTATAGGACTACTCTAAATTTCAACACTGGTAGACAGACAGGCCGACAGACAAACTCGCAACATTTGGGTTCATTTGTTACATTAGTAAATACGGAACCAAGCACCATTGAACCTGACACGGCAGTGTTAGGTTTGTTGGTCCCGCATGTAAGTACCCACAGTGAGCAGGGGCCCAAGTCTGCTATTTTTTTAACGAACAACACGATCCCATTGTCATTTTGCTAAAAATTCGTAATCTGCTAATTCATAATGATCAATCGTTGATCGGTCAATGGTCTCGTACTAAAGTTGTGGTAGAATGACAATATCGAACTTATTAAAAGCAATGACTGCACAATGCCGTTCTAATGGTAGGTCACTGAACAAGGCACTTTCAAAATTTTAGGAGATTTCCGCATACGTCAGGCATTCATTTGTCAATATGTATGAGATTTCCATTTTATACCATTTGTTTCAATGGAGTATCTGTGGTTGACCATTAAAAAGTCATAATGACTCCATTATATTAGTAGATTACCAAAATCAGCAATTATGTTAGACCATTCTGACACTATTGTAATAGCAGACTTGAGGCCCAGGAGTCAAGCAGCGTGACTGTAGCTGCGGAATTATTCACAAGAGTCAATACGGCCCTGGAATGTACCTATACGGTAGTTGAAAGAACAAGGTTGGGTTTTAGTCAGGAAAAGTCTGACAATCCCTCTCGCCCTACCCAGAGCGGGAGGAGTGATTTGATGATTTCTCACCGCAAAAAAAGCAGTGTTACTGTGTTCTACTTCGGCATTTTAGACATTTTGACTTTACATCTGGAATGGCAACACATTATTTTACTGTTTTCCAATGAACGATTTGGATAGTCTCTAACACATAAGGCTGCTTGGGAAGTGATCCCGGAATAAAACTCTCATTGCGACCACATTTTTTTGCAAATCAAACGAATCTAGTGACACCCTATTAATGTTAATTTCCTAATGTAAATTGTATTTTTGGTGTACAATAAAGAATATCTATCTATCTATCTAGTAATGTATACAAGACATTATATTTTAAAATTAAAATGTCTGTTTTTTTTTTTACTAAATTCACATACAGAATGTTCGATACCTATACCTACCAATAACGCAATTTTTAAGTTTTTTGTCTGTTTGTCTGTTTGTTCCGGCTAATCTTAAAGTTAACTTATGCTACTTATATCTATAAAAAAAAAGAATTAGAGCTCCAAGCTCCTTTAATTTGACGAAAAAATAACCTGTTAGCGAAATAAATATAATTTATCAGTAATAAAATAAAAGTGCAGTGCATGTACCTACCCAAATCGTCTACATCTTATGTCTGAACCATGTCCTAGTAAAGGCTGTCTTTCAGGATCCATTTCTGTCCAATATTTTTTATTTTAAAAATTCCCCTACAAGGGAACTGCTTCCTTTTCGTTTTATTTCTTGTTTCCAATCCAGGGAGGATAGATTAGATAGAGGAGATATTTTTCGATTAACTCAACCACTTCTAGGAAATTCTTTTAAATCCGTGACACCTTAAGTATATTTTTCGTCACCACACTTAACACATAGGTCTGTACAAGCGTTCACCGTAACTTATTTTCACAATAACAATTTCTGTGTACAGTTTAAGTGTGTATTCTTAAAAATTAAAATAATTTGTTCACATAACCAGTCACAGGCTCAATCAAAACCATACTGATTGAGTTCGGTTAATTAACTCTTTAATAGTGTCAATTATTTGCTTGTTGTTGTGTTAATTACTTTGTCGCTTATCTGTTTGTCTCCTACTGGGGGTATACGGTGTTTATGTATTGACTCGATAAATAAATTGTATAAAAATACATTAATTTGCTGTTCTTTGTTGTAACTATTGATACCATCGAGACGCTTCGGCGCGGTCATTAGCATTGTCAATGTAGAGGCTGTGTCAAACAAGCAAAGTATTCTATATTTATGGTGAGTTAAACTTTAAAAAATATATATATATATACCTAATCTTGTAAACTAGGTTCGAGACTGGAACTGTTTACATAGGTAAGTTTGTACGCAACACTCAGTTTGTACAGCTTTTTAACTTTGTTTTTCTAATGTGAGGTGAGAGAGAGTATATTAGAGAGTGGGTATATTACCTAAAAGAAATATAAAAGTGACGTCGTTTCAGAAAACGTCAAAGGCAAAAAAGTATAGTCATGTGAAGAGAAGAGATTAAATGCATATTACTAAAAGAGTTATAAAATATTGGCTATCGCCAGTAACCTCATCAGCATGCCTCAAGGTATAATATGGTTGGACTGTGATATAATTTCAATAATTTTATGTAATTACCCATATTAGCAAATAAATGAATTATGAGAAGGTTTCTCCATATAAACTACTAGCTTTTGCCTGCGGCTTCGCCCGCATACCTAAAATATAGTCTATGTCACTCAGGAATAAAGCAGCTTTCTATCGGGTAAAAAATTTTAGCAATCGGACCAGTACTATATTCTACAAACAAAAAAACATGAATACAAACTTTACCTCTTTATAATATTAATGTAGATGAACCCTTGTTTAATTCTCATAGGGGGTGTATTTTGGAAAATCTTCTCTTATTCTTTGTCATCGTGGTTAGATGGAGAGGGACTTTAAACCACCGTTTCATCCTTCTATGGGGTGAATTATGGAAAATCCTGTCTTGTTCTTTGTATGCCTACATCATAATAAAAGGAACCTCGATGAAAAATTTCAGCGTTCTAGGTCTAAGTGTGGGTTTGGCGTTGATGACTCTTTTTATATATACAGAAACATGTGAATGAAAGAAGAAGGTGAAGGACCTCCCTCTCCTTCGCCTTCTCCTTTCATTCACATGTTTCTGTATATATAAAAAGAGTACCTATATGAATAACCCATCCATATTTTCTTTAGCCGTGTGAGAATTGATAGAAAAAAACGAAGTCGGATGGTATTGTGTATAGGTGGAATGCAAGTCAAAGAAGGAACGTAAGAGTGGTTTTTGTTAGTAAAGTCTGACAAGCACCCCCGCGCTGCCCTAGAGCGGGAGAAGACATTAGATGATTTCCCACCTAAAAAAAAGATTGTGTTAGTTGACAGGACAGAATGGAAGAAAAAGATGTGTGAAAACATGGGACAAGGACAGGAAAATGGATGATTTCTTTGTTTGTAGATCTTTTCCATTTTGTACTTTGTGATATTATCTATTTTCTGTTGTGTGTGCCGGACTAAATAAATACCTACTTGCTTCTTGTAGCGTGCAAATTATTATTTCACGACAGGAGCGTAGCTGCTCGCCGCTGTTATTAATTTTACGCACGGTTTCAAGGGTTAATTGTTCTCATGTAATAACTTAAAGTAGAGGTGGAACTGCAAAGGTAAAACGGGGTACAATACATCTGAAACTTTGCCATGAAGTGTTAAAATATCAGGCATCTGAGTGAGAAAGATAAAATGGAACTATACACCCTATATAACTCCATCCCTTTAACAGTTCAGCCCCTCTAGCCAACGATATATGACGTCATCTCAACGTTCAGTCACATGGTCAGAACAAAGGAATAGGAGGCGTGGCCGACTCAAGGCGATCGACGAAAAGAGAATCGAAACCAAACGGTTGTAACTTAGCTAGGGGGGCAGTTTAGTCGTAAAAAGGATCGCTTTAAAAGCTCGTGGCAGGGCCTCTAGTCTCCCAAGGTAACCTTTTTTGAATCGCCATCGTCCACAACCCAAACTCGCCCAAAGCTGGACAAAGGCGTTAATTTTCTTGCGCTAATCCCCACTCTTCAATGCCACCCTCACGCAAGTTTTTAACCGCGATAGCAATCGCGATCGTCTGCCCATGTCGCTGCCGTACGACCAGCTTTTCTTCTTGACTGGCCTGTTGGTCTAGTGACCCTGACTGCTATGCCGGAGGTCGTGGGTTCGATTCTCACCCAGGACAAATGTTTGTGTGGTGAGCACAATCATTTGTTATGTGTCTGGGTGTAATTTACCTATAATATGTATGTATTTAGACATATTTAAGTATGTTTTTCAGTTATCTAGTACTCATAACACAAGCTCTGCTTACCTTGAGACTAGACGACGTGGTGTGATAGTTGTGTAAAAAAGAAATAAAAATGAATCAGTTCTCGGACCTGTACCATGACATTTAAAGTAAGATTGTTTCATTCTTATTTCCAGTGTGGGTAAGAGATGGCGCTAGACAACCTGAATAGTTCTGTCTCTTACCCACATTGAAATAAGAATGAAACAATCTTACTTTAAACGTCATGGTAACCCCGTTGGACACTATTCGGTTACTTTTTAACTCCACCTGTCATAATTTTTATGTGGGAAGATCAACTCATATGTTCCTTCTTTTTCTTGCGTTCCAGGACCTCCGGTTTCCCTTTCGCAAGCAAACCCATGGCCCCAGTAGGCTTCGGCCCTACTGGGCTTCTACGGTTTTGGCTGACATCTCTTCAAGGCGCGCATGGAACACTACGCCCTCTCGTCGACTCAGGTTCGGTCCGTACGGTTACCGGCTGGACGGCAAACTACCCATTGCTCTTCATCCGCAATCCGCCAACGGTGGATGGAAATTGGGGTCGGGATGCCGGTGACTGGGGCATGAGAAAGGACGTTCCCTCACGCGTGCGGACGCCTCCTTTGCTAGCATTACTGCTTCGAAGAAGTAGGCGACCGCCTGCCATTTCTCCTCACTGCCGAACATGGCTTGTACCAGGGCCCGGCGTAATAGGTCGCTGCCGCCAATCGCTCCCATGAGGATAAGGCAGTACTCCAGCAGGGCTCACTTCCACCGTATGCTCTACCGTGTCCCACGGGCGTTTCCACTGACTCCTTTTTCTTTCATATCACTTCTCACACAATCCATCGTTCTTTTTTTTGGCCTATATATTCAATAATCTTTTACGAGTAGTAAGTAACATGCGTTTCATTCCTCCTCTTCACATGATCATACCAAGATCAATGATTTCCTTTCAACTTTTCCGTCACTGGTGCCAATTTTAAACTTCCTCTAATATACCTACCCATTTCTCACTGTATCCTTTCTCGTTAAAAAACAACATTTTGTAGGTATTACAGGTCTTATTATGGACTTGTAGATGGGCATTTGTAAGTCACAAATATTATGCTTGCATTATTCAACATATATATCGTACTTTTAAGTGAGATGAGCGTTGCGGAGTGGTGGCCATATTTAATGTATGTATGAAGGATTTATAGTTTTTCTATAATTACTTTTTTGTTATGTTTGCTACTTTTACGATCTCAATGGTTACAAGCAATCAATCTATCTACTATACAGGGTTGGCAGGATTCGCCATTTTGTTTCCAGAAGTTAATCAATCAAAACACGATTTCTGTAACAAAAAAAAAAAAAACAATTTCCAAAAACGTAACCATCTAGCTAGAATAAAGAGTAGCTTCAAATATTATGGCAATGATTAGACTGTTAGAAAAGTGATATAATTTTGAACATTTGCTTTTATGACGTGATGCGAAATAAACTAATTAATATTGTATCTAAGCTGTCACAAGGATCGGGGATGTGGTCCATGATACTATTGACCTCAATGTGTGGTTTAGTGCAGTCCAAACGCCCTTTTGTAAATATCAATGGACACAAGATAAAAGGAATCCTTGATCCAGATGGTACAGCGAAATTTTTGGGAATTCCGTATGCGGTTATCAACAAAACACGACCTTTTTCGGTGAGCCTTTTTTGTTTCAATTCCACCAAGCCTGTTTCATCATCGGACCTCGTGGTCTCGAACAATTTTAGTCTATAAGCTAATATCAGATGTCATTAACAGTAATATTTCCAAGTTACCGTCAAACGGGGTGAATAGGAACAAAACTTCGTGAGGACCGTTGCCTCACGCGATCGGCCGCCTCCTTTGCTAGCATTACTGCTTCGCAGAAGGAGGAGACCGCTTGCCACTCCTCCTCGCTCCGGACCATGGCCTGCACCAAGGCCCGGCGTGAGAGATCACCGCCGCCGATCGCCCCCACGAGGACACGGCGTTACTCTGCCCAAGCGGGGCACACCTCCACCGTATGCTCCACCGTGTCCTCCGGGGGTTTCCGCACGAATTCGGTGCAGGAACCTCCCGAACTTACCGTGTCCGGTGAGAACCTGCGTCATGCGGAAGGTGAGGACGCCGTGAGGTCTTTCCAACCACGCCTCAAAGAGGGGACTTACCGCCATAATTGTGGCGTGGCAATTATAGTTCTATGTCTAGTTTTCAGGGTCTGGTGATAGATATGTGATTAAATCTATATATTTATATAAAAATGAATAGCTGTTCGTCTCGCTAAAACTCGAGAACGGCTGGACCGATTTGGCTAATTTTGGTTTAAAATATTCTTGATAGTCCAGGGAAGGTTTAAACTGTGAGAAAAATTGGAAAAATCACGAAAAAAATATCCGAATACAACGCTATCTCTAATTAAATTGTCATAATAGCCAGTAGATGGCGTTATTCTTACTATTAGGCGGTTCGAAGTTCGCCGGGTCAGCTAGTTAATAATAAAATCCTGATTTAACAGCCATCCAAACCACATCCAGGATTCAAGGAAGATTTCGAGGCAACCGAGTCAAAAGCGTGCCTCCGGATAGAGAATGAAGTCATTTTTGGTACCATCGACTGCCTCACCGTGGACATCTACGTACCGAGTATAGCCAGCAAGGTACATATACTTTTACCAGTCATGGTATGGATCAAAAGTGAAGCGGAGTTTAACCACAATACTAATATCAAGAAGCCAAACTTTTTGCTGAGAAATAACGTCATTGTAGTAGAAGTCAATTTCAGACATGGTATCTACGGCTTCATGTGCCTAGACACTCCAGAAGTACCAGGAAATCAAGGACTCAAAGATCAAGTATTAGCTTTGAGATGGATCAATAAGAACATCAAAGCATTCGACGGAAACTCTAAAGAAATTACCGTATTCGGTGGTCTATCAGTTAATCTTCATCTGTTCTCGTCATACGAAAAATTATTCCAAAGAGCAATCATACAGAGCGATTCCGCTTTAGCCCCCATGTGGATAAGAAAATCCAATTATTCGCAAGCTATTGCAGAATGTATCAAAGAATCCGGTTACAATGCTCCAGATATACATGAATTTCTGATAAAATTTATACATGAGGATCCATTAAAAATCAAAAAAATATTCCGTAAAAAGATTCACTGGTATTTTCATCCGATTGTAGAGAAAGAGTTTGATGGAGTTGAGAGTTTCATAACTGAGCATCCGAGGAATATTATATCGTCAAAAGCAAGATCGACCCCCGTAATTATTGGGTACAGTGATTTGCCTCCCATACCTGCTCCTGTTATGTACGACGTGTGGATATCAGATTTTGATATTAAAATAGATAGCGAAGATTATCGTTTTGCTAATAATCTTATGAGGCAATTTTATTATGAAGAAGAGAATATTAAAGAGAGTAATTTGTTTATAGATTACATATTCCGTCACCCGATCCACAGGATGTCAAAGCTGCTTTTGCAAAATGGTGCTACTAAGGTGTATCGGTTTGTTTTCTCGTACGATGGAGGAAGAAATGTGCCGGATATTTTTAGTGGTAACGAGATAAATTATTTATTAGACGACGAAGTATTTGACGGAAAAACGACTCGCGAAGACCAGGTCATTATTGACAGAATGACTACACTGTGGACCAACTTCGCAAAGTTTGGGTGAGTGTCTGTTTCCACAATTTTATAATTGATTTCGATAGTGGACCCCTGTATGGTACTAAACAGAATAGAACTACCTATCTGCTGTATCTTTGTGCATTTACAAGCACTACTTAGTTCGACGAGAATACCTAGTTGTAATGTGACTGATTGATTCCACTGGACGATTGCATAACCATCAGCCCCCCTAGCCTATGCCTCCGATTTCTTTGTTTTGACGTCATCTCAACGCTCATTCACGTGGTCAGAACAAAGAAATAGGAGGCTTGGCCGACTCGAAGCGATCAACGAAAAGAGAATCGAAACAAAACGGTTGTAACTTGACTAGGGGAGCAGTCGAGTTCTGACGCACAATCGGGCGGTTCTTTCGTCTCAATTTTGTCCGACCAAATATTTAGCCACCTAGATAGCTCTGTCATTAGCCTTGTATATGTCGTGGAAGGTTCAGGTAGTTGTGTTTACTGGGTCAGAAAAGAAGGTTAAGAAAAACTTACGTTTCACGTAGGCGAACAAGATTAGTGCGTCTTACAATGAATGAGTCCTAAAATCTTAATAAAATGTCGGATTTTGAAATAGGCCCCTAATATATTTCCACATGTTTTCAGTGACCCTACGCCTGAAATAACAGAACTGATTCCGATCAAATGGACACCTATTACAAAGAAAACACAGCCATACCTAAATATAGACCTGAATTTGTCTGTAGGATTTAGAGCAGCCCACGACAGAATGGCATTTTGGGATATGTTTTATAAACTATATAAAGAATATCTTAGATGAATACTTGTACAGTTTATTTCCAACCCTTACTAGACCTGTGTGGTGGTTTAAGACCCATTCGTTTTCTTAGGGAGAAGATTTTAGACCCAGCTATGGGAACTTTCTCGTCGGGGCCATTGGCAGCGATGACATCTCGGCCTGAAGCCATGGTGGCTTCTGCGAGAGTGAATGCTAATGCTAGCAAAGGAGATGGCCACACGATTGAGGGAAAGGTCATTCTTACACCCCAGCTACCTAGACTCTGACCCCGATTACCAGTAACCGTAAGTGCAGGCTTGCAGACGACGAGCAATAGGTAGATCGCCGTCCGGCCTCCCAGTAACCGTCCGGACCGAGCCCGAGTCGTCGACAGCGCGTAGTGTTCCACGCGCGCCTCAAAAAGATGCCAGCAAAATCGTAGGGGCTCGGCAGAGCCGATGCCTACTGTGACCATGGGATGACTTCTGAAAAATTAATCCGTGGTCCTAGAATGCAAAGGGCACCTGAAAGAACATAGGTGAGATTCCTGCTCCGTATGCTTTTCGTCCTCAAAAAAAATCGACGATACAGCAATAATTTCTAGTCTATGGTAACATTAAAAAAAAACAAAATCAAAACCGACTACTTGTTTCAATTTTATTTCTACTTTTATTTTATGAGCACTAATACAATTTGTTACACTCCATTTATTTCTGATTCCGTCTCATTTTCTCAAACCTTGTAACCATTTCTGTTGGTCTCGATATAATCTGTAGAAAACATCCCAGAAGCTCATTCTCTCCTGGAAGGGTCTTCCTTCAAGAGTCAGGTCGGAATCTAGACTGAGGTACGGTTGAGAAGTCTTCGTTATCGGCTCCCATTTGACAGGCAGCAGCTCAGATGTGCCGGGTGTCGGGTCTCTGTGAGAAGAATATAAATTTTTGTTTATACTATAACTAGCTTTTGCCCGCGGCTTTACCCACGTACATAAAATATAGCCTATGTCACTTAGGAATAAAGCGGCTTTCTACCGGTGGAAAAAAATTTGCAATCGGACCAAGTACTGGTCCGATTGCTAAATTTGATGATGAATGATTGATGAATTTTTAATGCAAAGATCAGCTCCTACAAACAAAAAAAATGGATTTTACCTCTTTATAATATTTGTTTGTCTGTCAATGTACTTTGAAAGTCGATCGAATAAAAAAAGCATACTGTAAATGTAAACAAATGTCGATCAAAACTATTCTGTGAAAATTTTATCTAACTGGTGAGATGAAATATATCAAACTCAAATACTAAGCATTAATTAAAATTAAACCAACTCAAGACATATTCCTTATTCCTGCGCATCACTATGACCATCGCATGTTATTCTCATTATTCACCATTAATAATATTCAGCATATAATTATTATCGAATCGCATAGAGCTTCATATACAACTACACAGTTGATAATAATGAATGTCACCCAAAACTGGCAACATAGAATGACAATCCATTAAATAATATTGCTTATAATTCAAGGAACGACGAGATGGAAGATAAGAAGTTAATAATCTATACTATTCCAAAATAGCATTCCATAACGATTACATTGCTGTGTCATGCTCAGCATTTGAGTCAGTTAAGTGATCAAAAAATTTAAGCTGACAAGTTTGTAATAAAATTGTAATAATAAACACAAAATATTTTAAAATACAAAAGTGTCGTGAATACACGAGTCTAGCTACTAATCTGTATCATACTATGACCGTGTTAAAATTTTGTTATACTGCTAACTTATAACTTTTTATGAACGTTATGATTTTGCTAACGTTTTGTTAAATATAACACTTACCCGTACTTAGCGAAGTTAGTCCATAGAGTCGTTATTCTGTCAATCATGAGCTGATCCTCGGGTGTGATTGTATCTCCACTGAATATATCAGTCTCAAATAAATACCCAAGTTCGTCACCATGAATAGCTCCCGTTGAATTCCAGTTAAGAATTGTCTTCAAATAATTTCTACCACCGCTATATGAGAAGATATATCGGTAAACAGTTTTAGCACCGATATCTAAAAATCTTTCAGCCATTCTTTGTGTTGGGTGGTTGAATAGAAAATCTGAAGCAAAGTCTGTAATTTCATCTTTTACATTTTCACTTGCATTCTCATCGCCAATGTAAAAGTGTCTGACGTTACTTAACGCATCTTCTAAGTTGTCTCCGAAATCAAATGCAAGACTTACTAAATCGAAATTGTAGTTTAAAAAGAAATCTGCATCTGCATATCCATACAAGAAGGGCATTTCATCATGTATGTTCCCAATAATGATCGGCGTATTCCTTACTTTAGTGGTAACTACATTCACGGGATCCTCCGTGATGAAATGTTCAACACCTTCTGTATCCTTTTCAATACAGGGATATATCAGAGGTATCTCAGTGTCAACACTTGATAGTCTTAAATCAAAAGCTAACTGAGCTAAGGTATGTGGATCAATTGAGGCGAGATAATCAAGAGCTTCATGTATATCATCGGTGTTGAAATCTAATGCTGCTGCTAGTGCCAAGGGTACCGTTATATTAGATTTCGCTAGCGCCCAAGGACTTAAAGCGGGGCCACTTTGAATGATTGCTCTCTGAAATAAGCTTTCATATGAAGACAACAGGTGCAGGTTCACAGAGAAACCACCGGCACTTTCACCAAACACTGTAATTTGCCTCGCATTTCCTCCAAAAGCTTCAATATTCTCGTTGATCCACCTCAGAGCTAATACTTGATCTTTGAGTCCTTGATTTCCTGGTAATTCTGGAATATCTAGGCACATGAAGCCGTAAATACCAAGTCTGTAATTGATTGCTACTACAATGACGTCATTTCTCAGTAATGGGCTTAGAGAGCCGAATACAGTAGAGCTGCCAGTAGCAAAACCGCCTCCATGTATCCAAACCATGACTGGTAAGCGATTGTGAGAGTTAGCAATACTTGGCACGTAGATATCTAGGGTAAGGCAGTCGATGGTACCGAAGACGGCATCATTATCTACTTGAGGACACGCGTTTGACTCGTATGCTTCGAAGACGCTGTCAAATCCTGGATGTGGAACTGCCGGCTGTGAATTAAATAGTAATTTAGTTAATGTTGTTGGCTCGTAGTTTTGCAAGCAAGGCAGTTAAAATAACGCTTCTAAATTTTATTGTCAAGTGTTTTACACGAGAACTCTGTTGATCAACTGTACTGAATAAACTATCAGCGCCGTACCGATCTAATACAATATCTGGTTCTAGACATTGATAGGATTGCATCATTTCTACCGTACATTAGGCATATTACTGTCTAACGAAGACGTCACCGTAAGACAGAAACATGCGTCTTGGCTCTGCAAAGTCCATCCTGAAGACCATAGCGGTGAGATATGACTCTCCTGTCTTAGATGTCGTTGTTCATAGATACATTACGAACAACAACCTTGTTTTAAAATTCAATAATATATGTGTAATAAAAAATCATGAGTAGGTTAAAAAAGGTTTTTTTTGAGGCGGGAAATCATCCTATGACTTCTCTCATTCCATGGCGGAGGGAGAGAGCGTTTCAGAGTTTTACTGAATACAACCACATTTGTGTTCCTTTAGTTACCTTTTTCGTTCCAAGACCATGAGTAAATCCTTTTCAGAACCAATCCTATGGCCTTAGCAGGAATTAGCTCTGCTGGGCCCCTACAGCTTACTGACATTTCTTTGGGGCGCACGTGAAACACTACACGCCATCGACGACTCAAGCTCGGTCCTTATACGACGAGCGGACGGCGAGCTTTCCATTGCTCATCGTCCACAAGCCTGCGTCTATGGTGACCGATGCTCGGGTTGCTTCCTGTTGTGGCGTCTGGAGCGCAAGGATGTACGTTTCCTCATGAGTAATATCTAAAGGGTGCGGTCAATTTCAACACGATCATCGGAACGCTATCTAAACTAAGTAGATACCCGTATATCAATCAAAATATATAGATAATCTTACCCCAAAAGGATTGTTCTTATCCACCACTCCATATGGCACTCCTAAGAACTGCGAGTAGCCCTGATCAGATCTTAGTCCCCGGATCAGACCTCCCTTCGTAGAGACAAGAGGATCGACCCTGAACTGACCTTGGACCAGATCAGATAGAGACACCAAAAGAATTATAGACCACATCATGTCCATTGCTCGAGACATTTCGGCAATGACTAAGAGGACATATCAAAAAATTCAGATCGAAAGTTGAGAGATTTAAGATAAAATAGCATCTCACTGACATAGATATCAAAGATATTGATAAAATGGTGTCGTAATATATGATATAAGAGTTGAATGTTTTTAGGTAGATTATTTTTTAGAATACTAGCTGTGCTCGCGGCTTCCCTTGAAGTACGGGTTTTAGTAAATCAAAATGTATGAAGAGTGATATGAAAGAAAAGGAAGTTAGTGATAGCATTGACAGGGTAGAATGGAAGAAAAAAACGCGTTGTGCCGACCTCAAATAACACGGCACAAGGGCAGGAAGATGATGATGATGATGATGTATGACCGCCATTATACCCATAGATTTAAGTTTGTATTCTATTCTGTTCTATTTCAAGTGTTTTTTTCTTCTTTTGTGATCGAACGCCCTCCTGCTCCGCCCTAGATCTAGAGGTGTCGTTGATGATTATCCAACTATAAAAAAACCTACGATACAGAAATAATACGGTAAGATAAAAAAGTTAAAGTAACTTATTTAGTCCCAAGAAGAAGTTTGGCGTCCCAGCGTAGCGAGATCACCAATAGTTCGAGGGACTAAATAACTCTTTAGCCCGAGGTAAACACTGTACTTTTCATTACGAATACAAGGAAAGTAAAAATAAAATAGAAAGCTTGTAAAAACTGAGTCGTCATATGATTTTACGTATCTTTCTTCTGATTTAGGCGGTAAAAGGTTTTCCACTACTGCTTTGGCCTCTTCTTTTATGAAATCAGGTATTTAATCCATATTTGAATTTGATGAACTTATCGTGCTCTGCTGTACGGAAACATAAACAAAACTCTACAACTCGAAAAAATAAATGAAGATTTGATTGCCGGATTGTCACTTTCCCGCCTATTTAGATTTGTTTTGCTGTGGCCGTCTAGCTATTCAGGTGATATTTTTCATTTTCATTATCAAAAAAATAGTAAAGGAATTTTCTAAATAAATTTAAAAAAAGTATTAAAAAATGCAGTTGAATAAAACACTTGTCATTTAAAAAAATATACCTATTCTTTAATTAATAAGTATCTTTAAGTTATTTTAATTTTAAATCGCACTGTAATTGACTGGCTGTATAGAAAGTTGGACCATGGTTTAATAGAAATGTGAAGATAGAACTAGTTTTTTTAAAAAATAATTTGACAGCTGTCAATTGAAAGTGATTCTCCCTAGGGATGAAAAGTATTACTTTCAACCCGCTCCTCAGGCAAATTCAGACCTACTTTCAGGGTATGAGTATTAAAAAAAAACTATTAAATAAAAACAGAGTATTATGGTTTAATTTATTGCTACTTTTATTTTACGAGCACTTATATAATTTGTTACACTCCAATTAATTTATTTCTGATTCCGTCTCATTTCCTCAAACCTTGTACCCATTTCTGTTGGTCTCGATATAATCTGTAGAAAACATCCCAGAAACTCATTCTCTCCTGAAAGGGTCTTCCTTCAAGGGCCAGGTCGGAATCTAGACTGAGGTACGGTTGAGAAGTCTTAGTGATCGGCTCCCATTTAACAGGCAGCAGCTCAGATGTGCCGGGTGTCGGATCTCTGTGAGAAGAATACAATGTTTCGTTTATACTATAAAGACATATATGAAACTCAAATACGAGTACTAAGCATTTATTAAAATTAAACCAACTCAAGACATATTTCTCACTCCTCCACATTATATAAGACTATCGCATGCTACTCTCTTTATCAGTGATCGGAGTAGGTAAATTGAGTTTTGGTGCTTGTATCATAAATGCACACAGAAAGAATAACTTGGATAAGACATTTTTCCGGAAAATAATTCCGGTATTTCAGGATTCAATTAAATATTGTTAATGTTGGTAGGGATATTATTACTACTCAGTTCAAAATTTAAAGGAAGGTATAATGTCCTGATCGTTCGTTGGGTTGTGTCAAATCGGGACTGGGTGCCCTTAAAAAACATATGAAGAACATAATATTGCTTATTTTGAGACAATTTCTACATAAGTTTCGGTTTTTTTTTTAATAATCAACTAATTCCGGAGGAATGTCCATATTAATATATACGTTTCGGATCAATGACCGAAATTCAATCTAACTACTCCGATCACTGCTCATTATCTAAACATAAAGCAGTGTCTTTAAGTTGCGGGCGGCTTGTTGAATTCCGAACGAAACAAAGGTTGCTTCGGATGGTGCGGTATCCCCGCACCAAAAGAAATCAGTACTATTTTTCTATCAGACTGCAAGAAAAGTATTACATATGTTGACTATAACATTAATAAACAAATTAAATTGCCTAAAATTTTGTTACACTACTATATTGTAACTGCTTATGAACGTTATGATTTTGCTACAATTTCGTCAAAAATTACACTTACCCGTACTTAGCGAAGTTAGTCCATAGAGTTGTTATTCTGTCAATCATGAGCTGATCTTCGGTTGTGATTGTATCTCCACTGAATATATCATTTTCAAATAGATACCCAAGTTCGTCACCATGAATAGCTCCCGTTGAATTCAAGTTGCGGATTATCTTCATATAATTTCTACCACCGCTATATGAGAAGATATATCGGTAAACAGTTTTAACACCAATATCTAAAAATCTTTCAGCCATTCTTTGCGTTGGGTGGTTGAATATAAAGTCTGAAGCAAAGTTCGTAATTTCATCTTTTACATTTTCACTTGCATTCTCGTCGCTAATGTAAAAGTGTCTGACGTTACCTAACGCATCTTCTAAATTGTCTCCGAAATCAAATGCAAGACTTACTAAATCGAAATTGTAGTTTGAAAAGAAATCTACATTTGCGTTTTCATACAAGAAGCTCATTTCATTATCTGTGTTCCCAATAATGATTGGCGTATTCCTTACTTTAGTGGACACTAAATTCACGGGATCCTCCGTGATAAAATGTTCAACACCTTCTATATCTTTTTCAATACAGGGATATAACAGAGGTGTGTTACCTCTAATGCCAACAACACTTGTTATTTTTAAATCATAAGCTA
This sequence comes from Mythimna vitellina, assembly GCA_949316375.1. Classification (NCBI taxonomy): domain Eukaryota; kingdom Metazoa; phylum Arthropoda; class Insecta; order Lepidoptera; family Noctuidae; genus Mythimna; species Mythimna vitellina. Next base: position 3,585,961 of record OX438703.1, on the reverse strand, counting down.
ATTGAGTTAAGGTATGTGGATCAATTGAGGCGAGATAATCAAGAGCTTCATGTATATCATCAGTGATGAAATCTAATGCTGCTGCTAGTGCCAAAGGTACTGTGTTATTAGATTCCACTACCGCCCAAGGACTTAAAATGGGGCCACTTTGAATGATTGCTCTCTGAAATAAGCTTTCATATGAAGACAACAGGTGCAGGTTCACAGACATACCACCGGCACTTTCACCAAAAACTGTAATTTGCCCCGCATTTCCTCCAAAAGCTTCAATATTCTCGTTGATCCACCTCAGAGCTAACACTTGATCTTTGAGTCCTTGATTTCCTGGTACTTCTGGAATGTCCAGGCACATGAAGCCATAAATACCAAGCCTATAATTGATTGCTACTACAATGACATCATTTCTCAGTAATGAGTTTGGGGTGCCGAAAGCATTAGTACTGCCCATAGCAAAACCGCCTCCATGTATCCAAACCATGACTGGTAAGCGATTGTGGAAGTTAGCAATACTTGGCACGTAGATATCCAGGGTAAGGCAGTCGATAGTACCGAATACGCCATCATTCTCCACTTGAGGACACGCATTTGACTCGTATGCTTCGAAGATGCTGTCAAATCCTGGATGTGGAACTGCCGTCTGTAAATTAAACAGCAATTTAGTTAATGTTGTTGGCTCGCAAGTCAAGTGATCTACACGTGTGTGGACCAACTTTATTCCGTGGACTATCAGCGCCCTACGGGTCTATATGCCTCTTGGCTCTGCAGAGTCTGGGCTAGCTCTCATTCCATACTGTAGACCATAACAGGAAAAGATTACCTGGAGTCGCTGAACGCAAAAGGCAACTGAAAGAATATGTATGTATATATGTGAGTGTAGTTTTAGTCTGTAAAAGTCTGACACGCCCTGATGTTCCTGTATAGAGCGAGAGAAGTCAGTAGGTGATTTCCCACCTTAATAAAAGACTTATAGGGAGGTTCGATTCTTCTTTGCTAAATGATGTTATTTATAGATGCATTGCCAACAATAGCCTTGTTTTTAAATAGTCAGTTAAAAACCCTACAAAAAAGTGTTTGTGAGGTAATATATAAGTTAAAAAACAATGAGTTATTAAAGGTGTAACTGATTTCGACACAGTCACTACGCTATGTAAACAAAATAGATAAATACCCGTATATCAATCAAAATATAAAATCTTACCCCAAAAGGATTGTTCTTATCCACCACTGCATAAGGCACTCCTAAGAACTGCGAGTAGCCCTGATCAGATCTTAGTCCCCGTATCAGACCTCCCTTCGTAGAAACAAGAGGATCGACCCTAAACTGACCTTGGGCCAGACCACACACAGATATCAATAGAATTGTAGACCACACCATGTCCAACACTCGAGATATTTCTGCAATGACTAAGATGACATATAAAAAAAAATATCGAAATATGAGAGATTAAAGATAAAACAGCATCTTACTGATATTGGTGTCGTAATTTGATATGAGTTGTATGTTTGTTGGTATTTAGTTTTAATAACACTAAAAGTCTGCTTTTTTTAACAAACGATTACTGAGTATATGTTTCGCACATTTCCAATATTGACAGAGTAAGACGGTTCATTGGTCGGGGCGGGGCCAATGTCTTTGTTCATGTTTTAAAATTGTTAAGGTCCGTTCATATTAAATACTTCTAAAATTTACTGTAGACAAAATTAAATTGTTTTTTTATGATATTATATTGTTCTGCAGCTGATGTAGAATTAACTATCACATCGCAAAAGAGAGCAAACCGGGCTATTTATAAAATAGTTGTACTGACTCTGCCTTTACTTTACATTTTAGAGTGTATGTTGTATGTTCGCAAAAACTTAGGACTTTTCAAATAAAAGCGATTTTCATAATATAAATACGCTTTGGATATTGTAATACCCAAATGAAAAACAACTGAGTCACGCAAGTCATTCCTCAGGCGCATTACTTTGTGTAATTTATTTCATCACCACTGCTCTCAAAACCAAACCGGCATGGTTGGGCTGGCTGGCTTTCCAAAAAGGAAACATCGTAAGGAAACCGGCATGTCCTAGAACCAAAAATTCGAAGACATGTGACATTCACCAACCCACACTGGGCCCACGTGGTGTATTACGGCCAATTCTCTCACCTAGAGAGGAGGCCTGAGTCCCAGCAGCAGCTTTTTTTTTTAAAGAGTTACTATGGTGTTTCTTGCCGGTTTTTCTTCATAAGAAACCACTTGTTACATTCGTGCGTTAGCTTCTGACGTTTTACAAGTGTCCTTTGTAATGTAAAATAAAATATTTTTAATTGAAATAAAATACACTATTACTGTAACAGTCGCTGCTGTATTACTAGTACAGGGCCTCAAGTCTGCTATTACAATAGTGTCAGAATGGTCTATCATTGACTTCATAATTGTTGATTTTGACAAGTTTGATAATCTATATTAGTAGATTATCAAACTACACATAGTCATAGTTAGTCATTATGACTTTCCAATGGTCAACCACTGACACTCCATTGAAAGAAGTGGCATAGAATGGTAGTCTCGTACATATTGAAAAATGAATGTCTGACTTATGCGGTAATCTGCTAAAATTTTGACAGTTACTTTGATCAGTGACCTACCATTAGAAAGCCATTGTGCAGTCATTGCTTTAAATAAGCTCGCTCGATATTGTCATTGTACCACAACTCTATTACGAAACTGAATCGATCAATCATTATGAATTAGCAGATTACGAACTTTTAGCAAAATGATAATGGGATCGTGTTGGAATGACGATGTGCATGACGTAACTACAGCGTTTGTGTGAAATGGACTTTATTTTAGATTACGTGGACCAATTAAATTTTTTGATATTCATTTGTAAAAAAAAAACAGACTAGAGCTGTGCTCGCGGCTTCTCTCGAAGTACGGTTTGTATTTTATTTACTCCCCTCTTTGTGATCTAGGATTACGAAGGTGGTTAATTATAATGCTCTCGCAGTATAAAGGAAAAATAGACAAGGCAATGGAATTTGCATAGCTCCTAAGTTACTTTTGACAATCAAAACTCACAAAGGAAATATTATGATCGGCCCTTTCTTCACATGAACAAGAACATCCCGGGTGTCGCCACTGTGTGGACCGCCCGGAGGACACGGTGGAGGGGCACCCCGCTTGGGCAGAGCAACGCCGTACTCGAGGGACCGATTGGCGGCGGCGATCTCTCGCACTGGACCTTGGTTCAGGCCATGGTTCGGAGCGAGGGGGAGTGGCAGGCGGTCGCCTCTTTCTGCGAAGCAGTAATGCTAGCAAAGGAGGCAGCCGATCGCGTGAGGCAACGGTCCTTACGCCCTGACCGCCGCCGGGATTCCGATTACATTAAATATGGCCACCACTCCGCAACGCTCGGCTCACTTAAAAGTACGAAAGAATGCAAGTGTAATATCTAAAATTGGCACCAGTGACGGAAATCTCACCGAACATGGTAAGTTCGGAAAGTTCCTGCACCGGATTCATGCGGAAGCGACGCCCGGGTGTCGCCACTATGTGGACCACCCGGAGGACACGGTGGAGGAGGACCCCGCTTGGGCCGAGCAACGCCGTGTCCTCGTGGGGGCGATCGGTGGCTGCGATCTCTCGCACCGGGCCTTGGTACAGGCCATGGTTCTGTCGCCTCCTTCTGCGATGCAGTAATGCTGGCAAAGGAGGCGGCTGATCGCCTTAGGCATTGTTCCTCACGCGCTAACCGCCGCCAAGATTCCGATCCCGATTTCCGGCCACCGTAGGCGCGGGCTTGCGGATGGCGAGCAATGGGTGGCTCGCCGTCCGACCGTCCGGTAACCATCCGGACCGAGCCCAAGTCGTCGACGGCGCGTACTGTTCCACGCACGCCTCAAGGAGATGTCAGCAAATCGTAGGGGCCCAGCAGGGTCGAAGCCTACTGGGGCCATGGGTAGTGTGAAAACGAAACCCGGGGCCCTGGGACGAAGGCAAAGAAGGCACAGGAGTGGATTTTTAGTCAGTAACAACATTCCACGCGGAACGTGAAACACAAGAAATAGCACCTGAACAAATAAGCGAAACACATTTTGGTATGTAAAAGTATTCGAAAATCTGTTTAATTTTAAACAAAATTGACTTTTGACGTATTATTTGTACAAGTGATAAATGATGACGCCTGTATTGATCCAATATTTAGCACCAAATATTAATTGCGATGGCAAGACGCTCAAACTACATCGTATCAGCCAAAAACATGTGAGCAAAGATAACCGTGTAGCATTTACCGAAGATCGAGAAAAGAGAAAGAATAGAAAGAAAAAGAGTTTATTCACGTCAAATATGATGCATACCTTAAAAATAAAAACAAATAACAACTACGACTTATATTATAAGTGGTAGGATATTCGTCACATCCACGCAAAACGGCCAGCGCTCAGCAAAATGTTAGGGCTCGTGTAAGACAGAGGCTCAGCGCTGATTTTCAGCACCAAGTGTTCATCTGATCTTCTGCTTCTTTTCTTGGAGTTGGCAGTACATCTAGATCAGTGTTTCTTAAACTTTTTGCTATAGCCTCTAAACTTCCACGGACCTCGTGTCGAAGAATATTGCACCGTAAAATTGTGCGGTCGCCTCCTTCTGCGAAGCAGTAATGCTAGCAAAGGAGGCGGCCGATCGCGTGAGGCAACGGTCCTTACGCGTTGACCGCCGCCGGGATTCCGATCCCGATTTCCGGCCACGGCTTGCGGACGGCGAGCAATGGGTGGCTCACCGTCCGACCGTCCGGTAACCGTCCGGACCGAGCCCAAGTCGTCGACGGCGCGTACTGTTCCACGCGCGCCTCAAGGAGATGTCAGCAAATCATAGGGACCCAGCAGGGTCGAAGCCTACTGGGGTCATGGGTGAAAACGAAACCAGGAGCCCTGGGACGAAGGCAATGAAGGAACAGAAATGGGTTTTTAGTAGTAAAAGTCTGACACTATCTCCTGCTCCGCCCAAGAGTGGGATTTGACATAGGATGATTTTCCCACCCAATAAAAATAACTTTAGATTACAATCTATCTCAAGAGATTGTAAGCCATCGAAAGATTGTGAACCTCAACAAAGAGCTCACAATTTAACGTATTATTTTTTGGTAGATTGTAGTTAAGGGCCCCTTCTTCCGAAAGTTTAGGCATTTTACGCACCGAGACGGCTTGCGTCCGCGTTGCTCAGGAGCCGTCGCGATATGAACTCCGGTGACCTATGGCGGCGGGCGAGCACGCCACAGTATAGATAAATAAATCAGTATTTCAAATATTATTGGCGTGCTAGTAATAATAGCTTGTTTTGCAACAAAAACGTATAGCTTGATGTGCTGTCCACTGCACTATTGACTGTAAACACTAATACACTTAGGTATATTGTTATAAATGTATAACTTTTTTTTATTGCTTGGTAAAATCATCAAATGAGTCCTGCCGCTCTGGGTGGAGCGGACTGTCAGACTTGTACTGACTAAAATCCACCCTGTTCCTTCGGTTGCCCTTTGCATTCCAGGGCCACGGTATTCTGATAAGACAGTCTCGTGAATGAAAAGGCAGGCGATGATCATTCTGTTGAACTTAAAGAATGGTTGTAGAAGATTTGGTGAGTAATATAATGAAAGACAAATATGATTAATTACACTGGTCTACAAAAATTTACTTTTTTTTTGCCACAAGAGTTTTTTTTGCTATATATGGTTTTATTTTGACTCCCTTTTGTAGGAAATAGATATAGAATAAAATTGTTAGCCATCGTTTTTTTGTGACAGTCACTTGTATTTGTCATGAAAAATATTGATACTTTACTTACAATTAAATTAAAAAATACGTCTTTTTAAACCATATATTATGATTTTCTGGAATATTTAGCTTGAGGCTGGTGGAAAAATTGCTAATATTCAAGGACTCCATTTGCACTGGTACGGGTTTTTCATGATGAAAATGACCTGCCGCAACCTTTCTCCTTTGTGTTGGGCATTGGATCCCAGATTTTTGGTACGGAAGCCAAAATGTGATTGTAAGTGTATTTAGAGTGACAAATTATAACTCTATGCTTGATATGTTTTAATTAGGTCCTCTATGAGATTTGTGTAGTCATTTGTTTCGTAATATATAAAAAATAGATGATTTTTTTAAGTTTGTTATAAATCACCAAAAAGATGATTGAGGAACACTAATAACTGACTCAAACTAGAATAGTTTGTGTCAGTTATTAGTGTTCCTCTCTTATTGGGTATAAAAGCTAAATCATGAATTTTATTTGCAGTTACAATACACGTAGTTAGTAAATCATGGTATTAGTTCCTGCGCAATGTTTTATTTGGCATTGCAGGTATTGCTATAGCAACACTATCAGAAAGCGTTTGTATTGCAGAACGCACACTTACATATTTTACAGTGTATGCGTTATATTTATCACTTTTGCCATATAAGTCTGGCAAAACGACCACAGACACGTAGTGTGTCTGTGGTCTTTAGGATCCTGTTCAAAACATAGGGTTTCCGAAGCCATTAAGCGCACTCCTTTTGTCGAATTTGTAAAAATCTTTACTCTTGTTGTAGATCTCATATGAAGCACTCACTTTACTTTGAGGAGCCAAAAAACCATTTTACCCAAGTCAGCAAAATTTCTTCATTCACTTTTAGAATTTGGTTCACCACATACCTACTCGGCAGAAACTGTGAGGGTAAATGAAACCCACATCTTCTTTATGTGTTGAGAAACCAACAACGAGTAGCTTATGCATGACAAACTCACAATTGAGCACTACATTTGTTGCAATTCGAGCGCAATTAGTGGAAAGTTCGATAAAATTTTAAGTGGCAGTCACAAAAAATCTGAGGCTAATAAAAACAAAGTATGTAGTGTTTTATGATGAGGGTAGATACTTTAGTAAAAATAAGTAAACACAATCTCTGTGGGAAAAACCTTGTCGACCAGTGTTATAATATAATAAAATAAAATATATAGTACCAGCATAAAAATTAATATTCATAAAAAATAAAATTCATAAAAATTTAGTGGTCGTGTGCTAGGTCCAGGTTCATTTTCATCGACCGATATATTCCTCAATGCTGGGCGCGAGTCTCCTCTAAGAGGGTCAAAGCAACAGTCCTCATGGCACTCCCCTCCGCGTTGGGAACTAGGACCTGATAGCAAATCAGGATTGTTTTGCGTTAGAGATTCCTCATTTTCCTTATTTTCGGATTATTTGTTCTCTTCAAGTGTCAGATTTCTTATGCCCATACCACGCGTATGTCAGGGGTTCACGATTTCAGGAAGTAGGCATTATATAGCATTATATATAGGTTCAACGTTATAGTAATCATCTTCCTCTTCTTGATTTTCAGCTTTAATGGAATCATCTTTGTCTTTTCTAGTTGTCCTTTGAAATTTGTCTTCTTCATTTTTAGCTTCAACAATAATGGAATTATCTTCGTCATCCCTAGTTTTTCTGTAACAATGGAATGTCATTAACGTTATGAAACGGAAGTTTCAAAGTCACCGAAATAAACTTTAACAAAAAATCATTTACTGCCATGTTACATCCCATAATAGGATACATAAGACATGTGATAAGTAAGAAAACTAAAGCGCGACGGGAGATAACGTCAAACTTGTAGCGGATGAATAAAACTGCTCCGCCACAGTATATAATGTAATATGTACATAATGTACTTACGTATGCTGTCCCTCTTTAGAGTGCCCATCGGTACTTTTTTTGGACATCAAAGTACCTTTTCCGGTATGTGGTCTCAGAGCACTGGAATGGAATAAATTTCATTACATATTTTCAAAAAAATCAAATTAACAAACACTAATTACTAGAGTTTAAATAAAACCTGATACATATATAAAAATCTCGTGTCTTGACCAGTTTTTTGTATATATTTGGTAGGTTTGAGAATAGGTCATAGGCTATTTCTATAGCGGCCGGCCGATTTCTACCTACTAAACACAGCGCGACCATAAACCGTGCTCTAGGTACTTACCTAGTGAGTACAAGTAGTGACCGATAGCCATTGTTCAATATCTTTCAAATCTTCATAAACATAATAAAAGAATGTAATAATAATAATAAACTTTTTACTTTACTTTTTATAAGTGTATCGCAACTAAAAAGTGTGAAATAAAAAACTTTTTACAAAAAAATATTTTTTTGTAAAAAGTTTCTGAAGTGCATCTTATTACAATTCTGATAAGTCCAAACACGGCTAGGCTACATTGATTTATTACGGAGTTCCAGTGCCTACATTCCGGCTTCATCATCATCATCAGATCCCTTTGATGATAACATTTTCAACACTATTCAGAGCCATTAATTTATTTGTATTATCATAGTCGCTTAACTATCTCCATAGTTATATCTATGCGAGTATGAAGTTCCGTTGACCATTTCTGGTCTTCTTCATCAGTTCCATTTCATCAAATGTTACTTTTTGACTGTAAATGCTTAATTTCTCGATAAAAATACCAAAATCATATTACAGTTGGCTATAATATTTGAGGAGTTCCCTCGATTTCACCAAGATTCCATCATCAGATCCCGATTTGGTGACTATGGGACCATTTGGGAAATATACCCTTTCCAACAAAAAAAGAATTTTTCAAATTGGTTGGCAGCGACGAAGTTATGCGCGAACAAACATTAAAAAAATCATACAAACATCCGAATTGAGAACCTCCTCCTTTTTTAGAAGTCGGTTAAAAACAAAAACAACAAACCTAGGTACTTACATCTCCTTGAATTTGATCAGGATGCAAAACTGCACTTTTTAAAGGTTTAAGAATGTTTCCATGATAGATTTAAAATTCTAGTCATACTGACTTCGCTGGTCTGTGTAGAGGAGTAATTATATTGTGACGTATTTATAGAATAAATACTTACGCAATACACTTTCGGATTTTCTTCACTTCAGATACCCTTTTTTTCTTAATTTTGTTTTTTCTATTCGCGATTGCAATTACTTATAATAAAACACGTTTATTTACGCGCGCGGCAACGAAAATGTATGGTCGCGAGCAAAACTTGCATAGGTCCTCCCTCGATGACGTCCGGCAGGACAATGGCGCGGTGCGCGCGTGCCGTTTTCACGTATTTATTTTATATTAAAAAAAATAAGTGCCATATTATAAATTTATCCAAAAATATCCCTGTCAAACCCGATTAGTAAATGAAATGTAAAATTTCCATAAAAGTTGCGTTCCCCCAAGTCTCATAAAACTTAAAATGCTTTCAAAATCGACTTTATTTCAGATTTTTTTTTTATCGAGTGGAATGTTAAATAATGTGTTTTTAACCAAAAAAGTCACTAGATTAAAGATGTATCTGTACTATATATTTTTTTCCGGATTTAAATATGATGATTTCTCTGAAAACAACTCGATCTAGAAACGTAAATTTCGAAAAAGGGGCCCTTAAATTGTCAAATGGAATAGAACGGAACGCATCTCACGCGGTGATTGGTTGAACGTCATTTGTCCCGCGCCGCCATATTTGTTTATCTATTCGTCTGTTGTCGAATGTAAACAAGCATTGTTTTGGCAAATTCAAATTGATTTCGTGTTGAAAATAGCTCACAGCTTTAGAATTAGTTATACGTAATTGCTGTGGAAGTAAAACTGAATCTGTGATTAACCTAAGAAGTCATCATCATCTTCCTGCCCTTGTCTCATCTTATTTGGGGTCGGCGCAACACGTTTTTTTCTTCCATTCTATCCTGTCAACCGTCATACTATCACTAACTTCCTTTTCTTTCATATCACTGTTCACACAATCCATCCATATTTTCTTTGGCCTCCCTCTCTCTCTCCACCCATCCATCATTAACCTAAGAAGTGTGTTTTCATATTTTTTATGCATGTGAACCTATGTGATCTTATTTGATAATATTTACAATATCGGATATTAAGCCTGTCCATCAACAAAACTCAGAGATACCAGTTATCATTAATCAAGACAAATTTACCATAGAGTTACAAAACTATTACAGTGGGCATAATTAAAATAGTAAAAAAAACACTAAAACGATCCAAATAACTTTAATTTCGAAGTCAGTTTTAAATAAGGAACAAACGATACCGAGAAACACCGACTTTGAACTCGTTTTAGAGTTTTTTTTTTGTTAAGTCGGTTTTTTTTTTGTAAAAAGTTTTATTTTTATTTTTATGGCCAGAGTTTCTATTTCTCATGATAATTCAAATTAACCTAAACACTGCTAGGACATATTGTTTTATTATGAAGTTTCCGTGCCCACCTTCCAACTTCCGGCTCCATCATCAGATTAGTTCAACAGTACCTTATAGCCAAAGTACATCTCATAACAATTCTAATAAACCCAAACGTGGCTAGGATACATTGATTAATTACGGAGTTACTGTGCCTATATTCTGGCTCATCATTAAGATCACTTCGATGATACTATTTTCAACATAACTATTCTAAACCATTCATTTATTTGTATTTTCATAGTCGCTTAACTATGTTCATTGTGATATCTACGTATCTTGTTCATCAGTTCCACTTCATCAAATGTTACTTTTTGACTGTAAATGCTTAAGTTCTCCATGAACACACCAAAATCACCATATAATTGCTTATATTATTTCAGGAGTTCCTTCGATTTCTCATTGATCCCTTCATCAGAACTGGATTTTGAAAATTAGACCAATCTGGAAGCAAGTAAGGCGATAAAAAAAATTTTGTAAATCGGTCCATAAACGACGGAGTTCCGAGGTAACACACATTAAAAAAATCACCGAATTGATAATCTCCTCCTTTTTTTGTAAGACGCCGATGCTAGTGGACAATAGGTACATTTAATAGTCTCAACATCCGTAAACACTTCAATAGATTTTCATAAAGAATATTAAATCTAATCACTAAATTACTCTCATAACAAACTGCCGTTTGTCGATATAACCGAACCGAATTTTGCCGTCGCCCCTACATTATGCTCAGAAGCCAAATAGTGGTATCTCAAAAAATACTTAACATGGGAGAATGCGCGTAATTTTATGCTCTTGTCTACCTGCTTCTTCTTCTTCTCAGTCTGTACACTCTTGCCAGAGTGGTCGTGGTCATCACTGTGAATCACGATGAGTCTCGAATACACTTTTCGAGTATACTATATGAGATCTTGGTAATATGGCGCCATTCATCGCAGACTGCAGCTTTCCGGGTCCATTCGTAAACCGAACACTTAGTTGCGGCCTTCTTCTGGTCTGTTCATCTCATTGGTGATCCACCACGTGGCCTGGTGCCCTCAACTTTGCCCTGCAATACGAGACGTTCTATGGAGTCATTACAACGATGAGATACATGGCCGAAGAAGGTGAAAAGGCCTACCTGCTTAGCCTTTGCCCAATTATATTGGTAGTGAGAACCACTATATTACATGGAGCGACTACCTATTTTACCTTCACTTGAACCTTTATCTGTTGCATAACATGATACACTTTGGCAAGACTGCTGTCAGATACCTTGGTTTCTGACTATACTTTACGATGTAGTTGAAAACCATCGTCAGGCAACTGCTGCGTGGTTGTCTGGCATTATGCTGAACTGGACCTATCTGGCGTAGCCGTGAGACAGATTGTTATTGTTAATTTTATTTCTCTTTATTTTTTTTATGTTTATTTTTAGTTTGTAAATCAATTTTTATTTGTTGATTATTTAATCATGGTGTGCCAAATAAACATATTTTCTTTCTTTATGTATTTTTTTCTCTTGTAAATTCAAACTATTTTGTTTTACGTAGGCTTAAAACATCAGAAACTCGTGCATAATCTGCGACGAAGTTATAAACCTCCAAAGAAAAAAAAGCTCTGACGGCAAGATCAATCGCGCCTATTCAGCTGCCATAAGGAGGAAAAGGCCACGGTAACTTTTTTGAACACAAAAGAATTACCGTGATCTTGGAACGCAAAAGGCAATTAAAGAAACACAGGTAGGTCTTAGTCAGTTATCCTCTCAGGCCTCAGTGTACCGAATTCGGTACACTGAGGCTTCGGTACCTCGGTTCCAGCTAAATTAAACCATATTTTTCCATAATAAGGTTTAAGTTAGCTGGTATTAGGTACACCTCATACCAGCGGTACAGAGACCCGTTACGATACCCCGTATTCGGTACACTGGTGCCCGAGAGGTCAAAGTCTAACACTTCTGAAAAGTTATTTCATGGTCTCCCACCCTAAAAAAAGCACATCACACACACAGTCACATTATAAATAAAACCAGCATCTTGTTTGTTTTTAGATTAATTTTATAACTAATTTATTTTCTATTTTTGAATTATGCCGGATCCAAGATCAACTCGGTTTGCTATGTTTTTAAGCCTAAGTTGCTAAATTGATGATAATGATGTACATTAAGACTTGGAAAAGAACACAGGCCTTTTTTATAAATCATCTTCCTGCCCTTGTCCCGTGTCATTTGGGGTCGGCGCAACACGTTTTTTTCTTCCACTCTTTTTTTTTTAAATAAATCAGATAAATTAAATAAGGTAACCATTTTTTTTTTTTTATTAAAATTCATTTTTACTCAAAACTTACTTTGATTGAGTTACCGCTTTTCGGTTTCCGGCGACGGTATAATAATATCGTTCGATGGCAAACTTTTCACATTTATCGGATAATTGAATTGAATAGAAAGTCTCTTTTGTTCTTTGCGTGAAGTTCATAAATTAGTGGAACCATTGAAAGATGGACGCCGCTTGAAGACAAAGAACTTTAGAATTCTGCAGGTGACGCATATACGGGACTTTAGTTCTAGCGTTTGCGCTCCGTTTTCTCATTTTATGCTCTTTTGAGGAAGTTGTTTTTTTTATGTGGGAAAATCATCTAATGATAAATCCCGCTCTTGGGTGGGCGGGAGATATTGTCAGACTTTTACTGACTAAAAACTCACTCCTGTTTCTTCTTTACCTTCATCCCCCGGGCTTCGCGTTCACACTACCCGAGGTCCCAGTAGGCTTCGACCCTGCTGGGCCCCTACAATTTGGTGATATCTCCCTGAGGCGAGCGTGGAACATTATGCGCCGTCGACGACTTTGTCTCGGTCCGGACGGTTACCGGAAGGTTGGACGGGGAGCCACCCATTACTCGCCGTCCGCACGTCGAGGAGGTCGTGGATAAATAATAGCTGCATGGGCCGTTTTTGAGGATAAGCACCGGTTGCCGTTTGCAGTGTGTAAGTTTTATTAAAAGAGCTAACCCTTGAGCAAAAGTATATGATCCATTGCAATAAACAGAATCAGAAAAATATAAGTTATTTTTCAGGATAAATGCTAGTTATATAGTGTGTTCAAAACATAATACAGCTGATTATGTATAAGAAAAAAAAATCACGAAGATGCTTCCAAAAATTACTTTTATCGATTAAAAACCGGACTCAGACCTGTACCATGACGTTTAAAGTAAGATTCTTTCATTCTTATTTCTAGTGTGGGTAAGAGATGGCGCTAGACAACCTGTATAGCTCTGTCTCTTACCCACACTGAAATAAAAATAAAACAATCTTACTTTGAACGTCATGGTAACCCCAATTGTCATTGTGATTGTTTATCAGATTATTAATATACATGCAATTTTTACTGTTATAGTATTTTAATTTTATTATCAAACCAGTTTCTGCGACTTTGCTCGCGTGAAAGTCAGCTTCTACAAACAAATTGGACCCCCGTTTCATGCCCTTAGCGGGTGAATTTAAAATAATCCGTTCTTAGCGGATGTCTACACCCTATAAGTTACTTGCCAAATTTTAAGTTTTTAGATGTTATAGTTTCTGAGATTTCGTGATTAATCGGTGAATGGTATTTTGCTTCTATATAATATAGATGTATAGATTTTTTGTAAATCGTTAAAATGCAATGCTTGTTTTAATGCAAGTATTGTAAGCAGTCCAAGAATGATTTAGGTTTATTAGTCCTCTTAAAGCTAACTAATGAGAAAGAAAGAAAGAAAAGAAAAATATTTTATTTGCCACGCATGGATACACACAAAACAAAATTTAAGACAACTAAGAAAAAACAAAGAAAAAAACACTGCCGCAATGTATGTCTCACGGCTGCGCCAAATAGGTCCAGTTCAGCAAAAATGCCAGACGACTACATGGCAATCAGTGGTAGTTGCCTGACGCTGGTTTTCAACTGAACCTTATTGAGAGTGAACGGCAGTTCGGGCTTATTAGCATTATTATTTTAGCATTTATATATTATTAGCATGTCTAATGTATAAGTATTATGTATAAGGAAAATAAATATATATATAAATGTTAATGTGCGGTGTGAGAGAACCCGACAGGGCTGCGGAATTGTTTGAAGGAGTCAGCACGGCTCTGGAAGGTAAAAGGCTACTGGAAGGAACACGCGTGGGTTTTAGTCAGTAAAAGTCTGACACTCTGTCGCTCCACCTAGAGCAAACATTAACTGTTAACCTTACCTAAATAAAGAAATCAAAATAAAAAAACATAAAACTCAAATTGTCTCTGCTAAAATTTTGTCCCGAACGATAGAACAACCGAATAATGGAGTATTTACTCCCAAAAACTTCATTTGTATAAAATGGACCATCCCGTTTTGTGTGATTATCCCATTACTGGGGGTGGTTGTGGGGTGGCTCTGGGGAGGGATACCCCCTCAACTCATTCATTCGACAGTGATTACGCGGTTTCATTTGATCAACATTCATAATATTTTTGACGAGATTTTGTTTTTAGCTTGTACTTAATTTTATCAACACAGCCGACATTACAAAAAGTATGAGCACTTTGTGCTCTTGGTTTAATAGTTTTCGTTTTGGAAATTTTGCCTTTTTGCCACACTGAGGAGAAGAGTTATTCGTGAGATAAAATTTCCTACGTGAAATATTGGGCAAATAAAATTTCTTAATCTTATTCTATGTACCGCATTGTAATAATAATTATATAAGGTGTTAAAAATTTAACTTTAAGAATTTCGAGGGGACTTTGTACTCCTCACTATGAATAACTTTTACTATGGGACCAAACATGAAATAGCGAAAAAAAAATCAGCTGCTCCATACATTTTGACGAGTTATGCGAAAATAGACGTATGGAACAGCTGATTTTTTTTTCACGATTTCAGGTTTAGTCCCATAGTAAAAGTTGTTCATAATGAGGAGTACAATGTCCCCTCAAAATTCTTAAAGTTGTTTTTTTAACACCTTTTATATATGTAAGATAAACGAATAGTTTCTCCGCGAATAAAAGCTTTTTCGATTTCAATTCGTATTGAAAGCAAGTGAATGAAGCTCTCAACCCCTTCAAACCTAAACTTTCCATGTCGGGGTGATCTCATTTCCCGACTTTTACAACCCTGCTGATCATTTCACCCTATTATATGAATAGCCTAAGTAACAGCCAGTTAGTTTACTAAATGCTGTATAAGAAATACCTATAGTTTTATTTTTTTTGAGGTGGGAAATCATCTACTGACTTCTCAAGCTCTAGGGCGGGGCGATAGAGCGAGTCAGACTTTTACTGACTAAATTATTAATGATTTTATTTCGTGCTTGCACTCATATAAGGGTTAGATGAAACGCATGTTACTAAAAGAGTTATGAGTATACATGTGGATGGATGGAGAGGGAGAGGGAGGCCAAAGAAAGAAAAAAGATGGATGGATTGTGTGAACAGTGATATGAAAAAAAAGGAAGTTAGTGATAGCATGATGTTTGACAGGATAGAATGGAAGAAAAAAATGTGTTGCGCCGACCCCAAATAAGATGGGACAAGGGCAGGAAGATGATGACCCTTTTAAGGGTTAGTAACAATATTTACTTAAAAACTATGTTAGTACCTAGCCATAAAATTCCAGTTCTATATTTTATTATCAAATTCAGTTCATTACAAATCAATATTCCTATATAAAGTAATAAATTAAATAAATTCAATCAAACATGTCAAAAACAACACAAATTAAATTAAATTAATTGAGATTAAAACAAAATAAATACATAAATTAATTTTAGTCTCCTACATTTCCGGTATATCATCAAAATTACATTTAGTTAATTATTAGTGAAATAAAATACAATAAAATTATATCAACCTCTACATTCCTATTAAAATGCGCATCCACCCACCACACATTGCCGATAGATTGGACTGCCTATTCCAAAACAAGCAGAGCAGTCCAGTCTATCGGCAATCATTTGCAGGATGCCATTACTGCTACCCTGCAGGCGCTGTCGCAGAGATGCAGCTCTCTTACGGATGACTGCATGAAAGCCATCAGTATGCGTCTCTGCAAACCTTCCAGATGTGCTACTATATAATAATACAAAAGCCACACCTATGTTCTTTCTTTGCCCTTTGCATTTCAGGACCACAGGTTTCCCTTTCAGAAGTCCACCCATGGTTCCGTAGACTTCGGACCTGCTGGACCCTTACGACTTTGCTGACATCTCTTTGAGGCGCGCTTGGAACACTACGCGCCATAAGTGACTCGGGCCCGGTCGGGACGGTTATCTACCCATTGATTGTCGTTTGCACGTCCACGGTAGCTGTAAGTCGGCGTCGGTGTCCGAATATCATTATAGCCACTACTTAATCGGCGACGTTTATTAAAAAGGCGAGGCTGTTCACTGAGTGGCTGATTTAACAAGTTTGCTGTAATCATAATCAGCCTTTCAATGTTCCGTCTCTCTATTTTGTGTGGTAGCTTTTTTTAGGGTGGGACACCATCAAATAACTTTTCGGGAGAGACTTTAACCTCTCAGGCACCAGTGCACCGAATACTGTTTACCGTACTGGGTTTATGTACCGCTGGTATGAGGTGTACCTCATATCAGCTAACTTAAACCTTAGCCATAACATAAACATAATCAGCTTTTTAATGTTCCCACTGCTGGGACTCAGACCTGCTCTCTAGGAGAGGGAATGCGCTGTAATCCACCACGCGGGCCCAGTGCGGGTTGGTAAATGTCACAATGTTTTCGAAGTTTTTGTTCTAGGACATTCCGGTTTCCTCACGATGTTTTCCTTCACCGTTTTGTGAACAGTGGTGATGAAATAAATCACACAAAGTAATGCGCCTGGCTGGGTTTGAACCCGCGACCTACAACTCATAAGTCGGAGCCGTTAGGCCACCACTGCTGCAGTATCACACTCATATTATAAAAACGAATGTTTGTCAGTGAGTGTGTTTGTTACCTCTTCACACTCGAACGGCTAAAACGGATTTGGGCTCAAGGTAGTCCATAACCTGGAAAATCACAACGGACTTTCATTTATCCTGAGAGTATATTCCCTTGGGAAACTTGGGAAACTTGGGACCTTGGTGCTGGAGAAGGATGCTCCGTATCCCTTGGACAGCATTTCCGACCAACGCATCCATTTTGCAAAAACTCAAATTCTCCTCACGGCTGTCGTCCAAGTGTCTTCGTAAGGTTCTGCAATACTTCGGTTACATTGCAAGGTGGCAACCTCGAAAGGCTCATTGTGACCGGTAAAGTGGATGGGAAAAGGCCTCGTGGGCACAGCCCAATACGTTGGTCCAACTAGATCCGCACTACTCTTGACTCTACGGTATACACTGATGACTGGCCTGTTAGTGTAGTGGTTAGTAGTCCTGACTGCTATGCTGGAGGTCGTGGGTTCGATTGCCACCCAGGACAAATGTAATTGTGATGAGCACGATCATTTGTTCTGTGTCTGGGTGTGATTTATCTATAATATGTATGTATTTAGAAATATATAAGTATGTTTATCAGTTGTGTAGTACTCATAACACAAGCTCTGCTTAGCTTGAGACTAGACGGCGTTGTGTGATAGTTGTGGAATATTATTATTAATATACAATGCCCTTCAGACCGCCAGAGACAGAAACAGATGGAGGAATATCATAAAAGTTAAATTGATGAAGCAGTGAGGTCATGACCCTCAGCATTGAGGAATACGACGTAAGGAGGATTTTCTCTTGGGACTATTTTCTACTGGGTGAAGCTATAGGCAGCAATTAATCTTATGAAAATAAAGGGAACTCTGCGAATGAAAAAACAAATCCTCTAGAAACCAGCTTTACAAATTCAAATATTACATTTACAACTGTATTTAACTAGAATAGACAAAAAAAACAACAATTTAAGAGCATTACCGAAAATCCAGTATTATACTCAAACGGATTGAAAAAGAGTCCAAATAAAACGACGCCACGAAATGGGTCCCGCACTAAATTCCAATTTATGGGCCCTAGTACGGTGGTTGCCCTTACTGTTGTTAGCGAGTCCCGGTTTCCCGGGACCGTTTTACGTGCCACTAAGTATAACCGTGCCTATTGTTACACTTTCGCTCTTGTGAAGTTTTTTTTTTTCAGATAGCGTACGGGACAGGCATTTGAAAATTAATTTACGATAATTATTTATTTAGCATTGCTTATTGGAATCCCTACTTTTTCAATATAATTTTACGAAGACGGTGTTTTATGCTATTGATTTTCTGTCTTAATAATTTTTTGATTATATTGGACTTTGATTTTGAGTCAATAAGAGCCGAAACTGCGTAAAGCGAACGTCCGCGCGTCCCATAAAAAAGTGCTCTATTGCGGTTCGCCGCGCGGGCGTCCATTGTGGGGAACCAAGCTCCGCGCCCCTTTTGCTACGTAATAATGAATTAAGTTTTCCATCGACACGACTACATGCACACCGTTGAAATTGAACTAGCGACACTGCGTAGGCAATAACTCGTATTCCGCGACGGGGCCCGTCCGCGTGAACGCACGCGCTTTGTCACGCGACGGCTGCCCGTCGCGGGCGTCCGCTTTATGCAGTTACAGCCCTTAGAAATTATATAACATATTGGTATAATAAAATTAAATAACATATTGGTATTTGTAACAGTGTCTTAGATAAGCCTACGTCAGATGAAGCAAGAATTCTATATAAAATACATTATAATCATTTAAAATAAGATAAAAATCAAAATTTGGCTATAATGGAGCGACATAGTCAATAATGTAACAAAACTCCATAATAAAGATTTTAAAAACCTACAGACAAATTAGGTAGACAAGTGACGCCATCTACAATCAATGTGTGTAACTAATTTATGCTAGCTTCACCAAGCAAGTCATATCAGATTTACAGCTAATTAAATAAAGGAAGAAAAAAAATTCTATATTCTTTCAATTTAAGTAATATTTTTTTAGCTTGCCGTATGACTTAGAAATAGTGGAAGATTATTTTTGCCCACCAGAGTTGCTGTGAAAAAAAGTGGGGACTATTTTAAAGATATTTAATTATATACATGTCAGTTCATGATGTTAACTACAAATAGTATTTTTTTCTTTTGTTATAAAATAGTTGCCACGCACTAGGGACTCCTGCATTGAAGGTGCAATCATAAACATGTAAACTCACATACACAACACCCGGCAACCGGAATAAATATTAGTAGGCCATACAAATATTTGTTTCGTGCGGAAATCGAACCTGCGACACACAGCGCAACAGTCAAACTCTCAAACACTACGCCAACCATGACGTCAAGCTTTGATTAACTCATAAATTTACAAACATACGATTTATTTCATATTATTTACAAAAATACGACTTATCTCATATTATTTACAAATATACGACTTATATTATTTGATACTACTAAGTACTACCTGTTAACTTTAGAGGATGATTTGATAAGAAACTTGTTTAGTGCCTAGCGGGGTAGGTGATGGAAATAAAACTGCACAAAACGGGTACCACACCCTGTATACTTTTGTTTTGATAGTACACAGTTACTATCACGAATATCATCAATCAATTGAAATTAATACACAAAGCAGAACTTAATGACAGTGTGTCAATGTCAGTGTTGCCGCACTTTTACCAGTCTTATTCCATTTTAGTTGTCAGTGTAACAAAAATACATTTTAGTGTTGCGATAGTGTATGTAACAAATTATAATAATCTCTAACATACCTACTAAGTACTAAAAAACTGTGCTATTTACACAAACAAATACCTCTTATTTTTCCTGGGCTTTACTTAAACCCCGTTTATAATCCCGGGCTAGTTCCACACTAGTGGGTTTACCTCCTAACTCTGGTACACTGATACAACGTATCACATGACATTGTCACTTGTTACCACATCGTAGAAAAAATTCCGCAAAATGTTTTCCATTTTGTTTAGATTCCCCATTTGATTTTCAAGGAATAATGTTTTTCAAAACTTTTGCTTGAATACTGGCATCTTTATAGTACTGTACACTGCATTATGCTTACACTGCAGTGTATTTTGTACCCGCAAATTAAAAAATAGTTTATTTGTCATAGGCTTACATGAGCACTTTTCATTCCGACCAGCTGCGCCCGAATAGAGCCTCGCTGACCTTTAAATTCATTTTCTTAGCGAAATATTGATTGATTTACATATGCATGTACAGTTAGGGGTCAAAAGTGCAGTTGCACTCCATCAAAGCTTAAAGGGTCTAAAAAGTCTTTGTAGAAGAGGGTCTACGATTCATGTCTGATTTGATTTGTAAACTAGTCGACGACTATGACACTTCTACTACAAAGAAATTTTAGACATTTTAGCATTGGTAAGAGTGCACTGAATTTTTGACCCTTAACTGCACATTTTAAAGAACACTTATCCAGCATTTTTTTTGTGTAAACATATTTCTAAAGATCAAAGCCATTTGAAAGAAGTAGGGAAAACGAGTGAAGAAATATCATGTTAAAATTTTTTTTGTTGGCTTAAAGGCTTTTGGCAAACATATTGACTTAGCCGTTACCGAGGAGTAGGTTTCAGAAAGTCACTGTTTTATAGTACAGCTCGGGAGTTAGGGCCTTAAGATGAAACACAAACAGAAAGATGGAACATAATTATATTCGCCTCAAAGGAATAATTCTGAAACAGATTCAAAGTACTCAAACATCGCAGGCTCACTAAGTTGAGTATCTCAGAGTAACAAATCAGTGGCAACTTGCAGACCTGTAACATGGCCTGTACACACTTGAATCGTAACTTCAATAGCAGAATTGTGCAGTGTTTGGTGTGATACATGAAGAAAAAGCGATTCATAAATCTGTAAGTATAATCGGCCTAACCTTTTCCCAACTATATGAACTACTAGCTGTTGCCCGCGACTTCGTCCGCGTTATGTTCGTAAAACTGTACAATCACTCTGTGCTTGCAATTCATTCCGAAAGCATCGCAATAATTTATTGTACTTTAACATAAAACGGTTAAAGGTAAAAATATCCAAATTAATAACCTCCTCCTTTTTTAGAAGTCGGTTAAACACGCAAGGAAACATGTTATGTACTCGTCCAGATCCAGATGTATGACCGTCAATGAATAGAAAGAGCATGTATGGGTCGTAGCAGTTGTCATTTCTGCCTACCCCAAGGGAAAAGGCATATGTATGCATGTGCATATGTATGTGTCTGGTTTATGTTCTGGTAAAACAACATTGTATGATTTTAACCCCTCGCCAAAGTGAGCACGCCACAATCAAATCGCAGCGGTAATGCCTGTCTTTGAGAAGTGTCTACAGAGGCGTCACGGCATCCTCTCTTTGTGCAGGACTCACCGGTTGTGGGTATTTCGGAAGATATCTGTGTCGAATTCAGCGGGAAGAAACACTCGGGTCTCACCATTGTGCGAAACGCCCGGAGAATACGATGGAGCATACGGTGGAAGTCAGTCCCGCTTGGTCGGACGCCGGCGCCGCCTTGTCCTTATGGGGGCGATTGGTGGAGAAAATGACAACCAGTAGCCTCCTTCAGTGAAGCACTACGATCAAAGAAGGTGGCTGAAACTATGAGGGATAGGACATCCTGACTCCTCAGTGGTCGCTGCAAGGGAAGCTCCGGGTGTTGAAAGCCGCAAGGCAATTCCAAGCTATCGCAAACACGGGATTGCGGTGGTGCTGTCCGGCCGTCTGGTCAAAGCAGTCTTGAATCGACGGCGCGTAGTATTCTACGCGCGACTCAAAAAGATTTCAGCAAATGGATAGGGCCCTCTAGGGCCGATGTCTGCTAGGGCTGCAAGATTGATCGAAAGAGTTATCTCCCATAACAATTTTCACCTCAATAACTTTTCACTGAAGAGTTTAAGCAGTTAGACAGCTGTGGTAGAAGTAAATGAAGGAGCATAATCGGGACACCGACCTTCAGCAGGATAACGTGCACTGATAGTGAAAAGCCTTAAGTGAATCCAAAAACTGCCATCATCATCCGGCAGGCATTAAGTCCGCCGCTGTACATTTGTGCATAAAGGATTAAATAAATAAATAAATAAATCATCAACTATCTTCTTCCACAACAGTACTTATGAAGAATTGGCGAGAGCATGCTTGCATTGATTGTTGCAGTTTGATCATTTTAGGCGTTAGAATTACTTGTTCATTTACCTAGGATATTTTGGTGTGTATTTAATTGACATCCCCGTATATAAGACAAATGTTTTTTTCCATAGTAGGAACTACCTTATGAAGAGTCTCCAACTTATGAATGAAACTACGGCGAAACCTTGTGCGCGCGTATCCCCGTTCAATCGAACTCGCATATTGATGGCCAAACCGTGAAATTACTGACGCCGATTGCCTCTATGAGCACACGGCGGTTCACTCAAGATGGATAGACCTCCACCGCATGCTACACCGAGTCCTCCAGGTGATTCACAAAATGGTAATATCAGGGTACTTTCAACCGAACCCAGAACAGAAACCGTTCGAAACACCCACAACAGTCCTGAGCTTATCCATAAAAGAATGAAATTATGGTTAACAAATGTAGCAGCCGATAAGTGTTATCCCTGAGACTGGCCTCCCTTAGAGGGTTGTTCCAGTGTTGGTCACCACTCATTGCAAAGAGGTAACGTCCAGATATCGACGTAAGGCTGTAAGGAATCTGAGATACATCATACGTTGTCGAACTGTGGTCAGAAAAACACATTCGATCCCGTTTTATATGAAGCGGTGACTGCAAATAATAACACACCATTATTAATCCGCAAGGTGCCATCATGCCGGAGGACACAGTGGAGATGTGCCCTGCAAGGGCGGAACACCACCGTGTCATCGTGCAGGCAATCGGCGTCAGTGACCTCTCGCGCCGGGCTCTGATCCAGAGCGAGGAGTAATGGCAGGCGGTCGCCTCTTTCTGCAAAGCCGTAATGCTAGCGAAGGCGGAGGCCGCACGCGTTAGGGAACGAACGGCCTCACGCCGAGCCAAGATTCCGACCCCGACTACCAATCACGGTAGACGCGGGCTTCCGGACGTCGAGCAATGGGTAGCTAGCCGTCCTGTAGTTGACAGGATCGAGCCCAATCCTCAACAGCGCGTAGTGATAGACCCAGGTGTAGTTTTAGTCAGTAAAAGATTGACACGTCCTCCCGCTCCAACCAGAGCGGGAGAAGTCATTGGATGATTTCCACCCTTAAAAAAAGAAAAAAAAGGTGCCATCATCATCATTATTATTTCAGCCGAAAGACGTCCACTGCTGGACATAGACCTCCCCAAGTGTCGCTATAATGACCGGTCCTGTGAGTCTCTCATCCATCGGATTCCCGCGACCCTCACCAGGTCATCGGTCCACCTGGGGACCATCCGACGCAAGGTACCCTGTAACCCCTTCCGAAAATGTGGCCGTGTTATTTTAAAGTAAATAATTAAATACATATAGGTATTTGCTATGCTCGGAGTTTCCTTGCGTGATCGAATCAGAAATGAAGATATCCGCAGGAGAACCAAGGTTGCCGACATAACACGAAGAATCGCCAAACTTAAGTGGCAATGGGCAGGGCACATTGCTCGCAGAACGGATGGCCGTTGGGGCCGAAAGGTTCTGGAGTGGCGACCGCGTACCGGAAGACGCAGTGTTGGAAGGCCCCCTACAAGATGGACCGATGACCTGGTGAAGGTTGCGGGAATCCGATGGATGCGAGACGCGCAGGACCGTTCTTTGTGGCGACATTTGGGGGAGGCCTATGTCCAGCAGTGGACGTCTGTCGGCTGAAATGATGATGATGATGATGAGGTATTTGCTTTTATCGTCTTTGGTTGGTATCCCTTGAATAATCACGGTCAATTAGCTTGTTACTATAATGCGAAAAATATAATAAAAATAAGCTGTAGGATTGTTAAAAATGCCTCCGTCTTACACCAGTTTAACCATAACTGTAAACGTGGGCGATGGCCATTCTTCTGCCACTCAGAAAATTACGTAAAATACGCAATGCCATCTATCAAATTTAATATGAAGTTCAACCGTCATTGTCATCATTATTTCTACTTTGAGTCTTTAGATGGCGTTGCGAGTTGCGTGTGGTGTCATATTTTACTTCTCGAAAACTTTGATTTCATACCGTTTGTCTTTCAATATGCTTTGTTTCATTGCGATGAAACAAAGCCTAAGTAAGATAATTATCAAGTTACACACAATTTAAATGTATAAAAGTTATCTACATCGATTTCTAAAATTAATAATACGCACTTCACTAAAAATTTCTACAGATATATTATATACGTAGATTTATAAAAAAAATTTGTAAGCATGCAAAAATATATAAAAAAATCTTATTCACGATGACAAAATAGAACAAAAATTCCTCTTAAGAGAGCCGTATGGGATTTGAACCACCTTCACTTTACGTGAAAGTCTAGATACGAAACCACTGCGCTGCAGTTTTCGATGAATAAACTATAAAATAGACGTTCTTATATAAACGTCATAATTAACTGGTTGGCTCCCTAACGATGATAGCGTGATGATTTTCGTTTTAGAAGTTAAATTTGCAGCTAAATGGAATAATGTAACGTTATAAGTACGTGATTTTATTCGTCGCTTTGATTTTATTATGTGTTTTGATTAGTTTGTACAAAATATTTAAAAGATATCGAATAGAAATGTCAATTTTATTTTGGAAAAATGGTAAAAGTTATTTTAAAACAAAAAAAATAAGACAAAATAATGACAAAATTTTTAACTGTAGCTGGGAATTGAACTCGCGACAAATGTCGTTCAATACCTACATTTTGGATTATTGCTCACCCCCCATAGCAAATAGCGTGATAGTTTATAGCCTA
The DNA here is from genome assembly GCA_949316375.1 of Mythimna vitellina. Classification (NCBI taxonomy): domain Eukaryota; kingdom Metazoa; phylum Arthropoda; class Insecta; order Lepidoptera; family Noctuidae; genus Mythimna; species Mythimna vitellina. Next base: position 3,560,889 of record OX438703.1, on the reverse strand, counting down.
TCAGTTGCCCTGACCTATAAGGATTGTGTATGCAAAATTTGAACAGGATCGGTTCAGTAGTTTTTGCGCCAATTAATACCATCGCAAAAGAATTTTACTGTTTTATTATATGTATAGATATTACAGTCGGCTTCCTGTCTGAAATATATATATTCATAAAGGCCGTTCGTTCCATCATTGAATCACTAGACGTGCGGCGATGCGCCACCTATACATACAAAACGTTTTGGGGGCACAATTATTGCACGTACAGGTAGGGAGTGGAATTCTAAGTCAATGTGTAAACCAAACTACCGAACAATCTAAAGGTAAGGACGCTAATGCTCTGTTAATAGGACATGCTCAAATATGTATTTTTTATAATAAATAATATTATTATTAAATGGGTTAATATACCTCAGAACCTTGATGTCCTGGACCTTTGGAAGGCGTACGAGGAGCCGAAACCAATTCGCAGAGGACCCTTTGATGGTTTTAGTGGAACGTGGTATCAACCGACGATTATCCCTGTACGCACTGTGCTAGTGCGTCTAAGGACAACCCCCGGTTGGTGGCAAACGTCCGTAAGTGTGTTCGTGGCATCACAGCGGGCCCTAACAGAATACCAGCGCTGCGTTATTTATCGTTTTAAATAACGCAGCATATGCTGAGTTAGATGTCTTTTTGGCCTCGCACTGATTATACCTCTTTTTTTATTGTGTATCTTTAGTTTATACGATTGTGTGAGTCTCAAATAAACGTTTTTTCTTTCTTTCTTTCTTTCAAACTATTGCAATAGGGCTATGGTTTTAGGAATCTTAAATGGACTGGTTACCAGAAACTTTGTTAAGAATACCTATATATACCTATATATATACCCTACCTGAACAATGTTTTTAATTTCCATCGATAAAAAGGAAGGGGGTGACTTGCACACTCAACAAATGGGCCCCTAAAAACGCTAGCACAAAGTGACGTAGCAACAAGAGGGCAACATAACCTGAAGTGCTTGAGGAGTGGAGAGGTATACCACGGCGTCTGTCTGTTTGTCTGTCTGTCTATCTGTCACCAGGCTGTATCTCACGAACCGTAATAGCTAGACAGTTGCAATTATTACAGATGATGTATTTCTGTTGCCGTTATAAAAAAAAAGTCATACAACAAACGTGATTTTTTTTTCCGTTTTTTTGCTTCAGACGGTACGGAACCCTTAGTGCACGAATTCGACTCACACTTGGCCGGTGTTTTTCCGGTTCTTCTCCATATTAAACGACCATATTTTCTTTCTTTTTCAAATTAAATATTTCGAACAAAACGCCTCTGACAAAAACTTGGGCCACCTCCGCGAGTCAGACCGCAAGAAGTTGCATTCAACCCTCGGTTAGCTGAACATGCCGCAAATAAAACTAAAATAACAAGGAACACTGGTATTGTATCTCACAGAATGGCGGCGATGTCACATTCATGCTGTTATTATTAAAATAGACTTCTTTTGAGCTCGTAAGATGGAGTTTTACAGAAGGATGATTAAATCCTACAGTCTAAGGACGCGTAGCTTCATAGATGCGTCATTATTATTCTCAACATCATTTCAGTCATCGTCATCGGTCCACCTTGTGGAGGGCCTTCTAACGCTGCATCTTCCGCTACGAGGTCGCCATTCCAGAACCTTTCGTCCCCATCGACCGTCTGTTCTGCTGGCAAGGTGTCCTGCAGATTGCCTCTTAAGTTTAGTGATTCTTTGGGCTATGCCTGTAACCTTGGTTCTCCTGCAGATATATTCATTTTATGATATTTTCATTTTTTTTCATAGATTATTCGTCTTTAAACGACACAACGGCACCACGTTGTCGCTTCGTCGACAGAGTTTGACCTAGCTAAGCTGTGAGCTGGCGTACACCAAAGTATAATGACGAATATCTACGCGTCTATGAAGCTACGCGTCCGTGTACATTAGGCCTAAAATGAACTTGGATTTTACCGTGGTTGAAAATATCATTTATGTGAAGGAGAAGTCATTAAAAGCATGTTACTAAAAGAGTTATGAGTTCGTGGGACACTCAGAAAGTTTTGAGAAATTAAAAAAATAAATTCTATGAATAAAATATTTTTATTAAATCTTTTCAATGAACTCTCCTACTTTTTATAGAGGCTGATCCTCTATACAAAGTTTCATGCGTTTGTAACATTTTTTCCAGTCCGCCGCAGACACCTCTTTCATGGCCTTCTCGAACGCTGCTAGCGCGTCATCCGCCGATAAAAACTGTATTCCTTGCAGCAGATTTTTAATTTTAGGGAATAAAAAGAAGTCATGCGGTGCCAGATCAGAACTGTAAGGAGGGTGCCCCAAGACTCTGACCGGTGTGGTGTCCAGGAAGTCCCTCGTTTTGAGCGCTGAGTGCGCGGGTGCGTTGTCATGGTGAAGCAGTACCCTGCGGAGCCCGGTGTTCGGTCGCTTGTTGCTCATTGCAGATAAAACTTCTGGCAAGCATTTTGTGGTATATCATTCGGCGTTAAAACTGCTCTGGTCTCGTAATGGAATTGAAATCAATCGCGTCAAAGTGAAGAAACAAGCGATAAAAAAATTTCTATCTGCTTCTCGATCGCTTCACTTTCGTAGGCGTTGGTTCGTTTTGAAACTGTCGGCTGATGCTTTGTTTCTGGATCGTATTGATAAATCGCGGATTTGTCACCTGTCACATTGTAGTTTACGCGTCTCCTTCAAATTTTTGAATCATGAAATGAAAAATAATTAAATCATAACACGACACCACACCACACAGGCCTCTGTGCTGGGTGCCACACAACCTCATGGAAGCTTAGAAACCTTCCATGAGGTTGTGCGGCAAACTATTGTGGCGACCATGGAGACCACACTAATATTACTAACTTGCAAACTGGCATGTTATACTTTTAAGGTTTATGTTTTGAAAAGTTTAGGATTGGTGGATGTTCAAACAATAAAGTTAGGGAAATGTCAATAAAAGTCGAGACGTAATTTTATATATAAAATGTTTAATTACAAAGTGCTTCATACAATATAATACCAGTATAATTGAACCAGAAGCCTTTCATTTGCGTCTCCTCTATCACACTATCCTCCTCACGCGAAGGTGCTCATGTATAATCTTGTGAACGCTTCCCGAACCAATCTGCAGTGAATGCTGAATCTCTTCATATGTAATTCGCCTATTTTCTTGAATTATTTTTTACTAGTTATTCTGAACTGTGCTTTTTAGGACTCAGTACCTGAACAATAACCAACGGATCTCTAGGGATCTTTTACAACTCGATTTATTACTTAATCGATTCTTTAGATTTCGATTTGAATCGATTAAGAGAAAGATTTAAGCGTTGGCGGTCACCAATATAGCTTCTGAATGGTATGTTATATGTAAGTATGACCAGCTACAACAAAAACAACACCTCTGAAAGGAACCACCGGCTTTCCAAGCCCGCACTCACTGTTACTTCAATTAACATTGCGTGACGGCTAACGAGATAGAATGGAAGAAAAAAACATTTTGCGCCGAACTGTTTTCGAAAAGTATCAGGAATTCTGGAACTCTGCTGCCTGTGTAGAATACAACTAACATTTTCAGTTGTTTATGCTCTGGTGGAAAATAATTTGCTAAGTTCATGCAAATTGTAAGATCATCTCTTAAACGAAATAAAAATAATTCGTGTCGTAGTTCCTTGATGGATTAAAAATAAATCGTTTTGTATAGGAATTCATATCTGAACGAATGAATATGCATTTATTTATCACGTTGTTCGAGATATTACTATGACTGCCATTAGTCGAAGAGCAGTGGTGGCCGAGTGGAAATGGCCCCGACTTACTTGTTGTGGGTCGCGGATTCAAACCCAGCCTGGTGCATTCATCATTCATCATCATCATTCTTTTCAGCCGAAAGATATCCACTGTTGGACACAGGCCTCCCCAAGCGTCTCCACAACGACCGATCCTGTGCGTCTCGCATCCACCGTATTCTCGCGACTCTCACCAGGTCGCCGGTCCTCGCATCCACCGTGTGGGAGGCCTTCTAACGATCATTTTTCCGGTGCGCAGTAACCACTCTAGAACCTCTCGGCCCCATCGACCATCCGTTCTACAAGCAATGTGCCCTGCCCTCTGCCACATAAGTTTCGCGATTCTTCGGGCTATATCGGCGACCTTGGTTCTCCTGCGGATATCTTCATTACTGATGCGATCACGCACGGAAACTCCGAGCATGGGAAAGTCATCTTATGACATCCCCCGCTTTTACTGACTAAAAACCCACTCCTGTTCCTTCGTTGCCTTTTGTAACGGGGCCGAGTCTTCCTTTCAGAATCAGACACTTGGCCCCAGTAGACTTCGACCCTGCTGGGCCCCTACAGTTAATGACATCTCCTAGAGGCGCGTGCAACAGTACGCGCCGTGACGACTTGGACTCGGTCCGGACGGTTACCGGACGGTCGGATGGCGAGCTACCCAATGCTCGCCGTCCGCCGCTAGCCCGCGCCTACTATGGCCGGATATCAGGATCGGAATTCTGGCGGCGGTTGGGACGTGAGGACCGTTGCCTCACGCGATCGGCCGCCTCCTTTACTAGCAATACTGCTTCGCAGAAGGAGGATATTTTTATGTTAGTTTTATTATTATTATTTTTTTTTTTTATTCTGTATAGGTTCGCGCTTGACCGCCATCTCACCTGATGGAAAGCGATGAGGCGGTCGACGATGGGACGCGCTTACCTAGAAGTAACCTATTCACTCTTGACTTAACGATTTCCGGGTTGTAGCTATCAGGAAACACACATTCCATACATATTTAAGTGAACTATGTATTCTTAAAAAAAAAGGCGTTTCTTTGAACTGAAAACAATCACAGTTACAAAAAATCTATCCAGAACTTAGATTAAAACTTGCATTATTCAGACGAGAGTTTAAGAATGATTGCAGAAACTAATTTGTACGCTGTTGAAACTGGTACTTAGCTCTGGAAGGTTCTTCTTACGTTTTTTACGAGCCGACATTTATTTTCAAGAAGTACTTACTTTTCCCAAGGCGCGGCGAGCGAATTAAAAATGCATTTGAGCCGTTTACCCCTACTACTCTCGAGGGGATGCAAGGGCGATGATTGCGAAGCGAATGCTAGCGTTCTCTTTTTTTAATTCTAGATAAAGGGACATTTCTCTAGAATTAAAAAAAAAACTGACAACTGTGACGATTAATAATAATAATACTTTATTGGCACAAAAATAGTGAGGTCCTCATTCCTTGGGCACGCCACAATTATGGCGGTAAGTTCCCTCTTTGAGGCGTGGTTGGGAAGATCTCAGGGCGTCCTCACCTTCCGCATGACACAGGTTCTCACCGAATACGGTAAGTTCGGGAAGTTCCTGCACTGGATTCAAGCGGAAGCGACGCTCGGGTGTCGCCACTGTGTGGATCGCCCGGAGAATACGGTGGAGCACACGGTGAAGGTGTGCCCTGCTTAGGCAGAGCAACGCCGTGTCCTCGTGGGCGCGATCGGCGGCAGCGATCTCTCGCGCTGGGCCTTGGTACAAGCCATGGTCCGGAGCGAGGAGGAGTGGCAGGCGGCCGGCTCCTTCTGCGAAGCAGTATGCTTGCAAAGGAGGCGGCCGATCGCGTGCGACTACGGTCCTCACACCCCAACCACCGGATTCTGATCCCAATTTCCGGCCACCGTAGGCGCGGGCTTGCGGACGGCGAGCAATGGGTGGCTCGCTGTCCGATCGTCCGGTAATCGTCCGGACCGAGCCCAAGTCGTCGACGGCGCGTACTGTTCCACGCGCGCCTCAGGGAGATGTCAGCAAATCGCTGACTTCGACCCTGCTGGGCTCCTAGACCAGCAGGGTTGAAGCCTACTGGGGCCACTGGTAGTGTGAAAGTCCAGTGAACCCGGGGCCCTGGAACGAAAGCAAAAAAGGAACAGGAGTGGGTTTTTAGTCAGTAAAAGTCTGACACAATTTCCCGCCCCGCCCAAGAGCGGGATTTGTCATTAGATGATTTTCCCACCTGTATATAGGTATAGTACTCGCAACTGTGTTACAAGAGTCAGTGTCTTCTCCCAAATACATGAGCCGAATGTATGCAATAAAAATCTAAAAGAAATAATGTAACAGCCCAAAATCAACCTTCGGACAGTAGACTGTACCAGACGTACCAGACATAACATCCGTTTTGTCGAAGGATCCTCCCTTTTTAGACTTTATACAATGTTCCACATACCACTAAAGTCTAACCCTATTGAATGGGTATTTCAAGAAAAAAGTCATTCAATAAGATTTTTTTTCGGTGGGAAAATCATCTTATGACATCCCCCGCTCTTGGGCGGAGCGAGAGATAGTGTCAGACTTTTACTGACTAAAAACCCACTCCTGTTCCTTCGTTGCCTTTCGTACCGGGGCCGAGTCTTCCTTTCAGAATCAGACCCTTGGCCCCAGTAGGCTTCAAACTTGCTGGGCCCCTACAGTTGCTGACATCTCCTTGAGGCCCGAGTGAAACAGTACGTGCAGTCGACGACTTGGGCTCGGTCCGGACGGTTACCGGACGGTCGAAGCCTACTGGGGCCACGGGTAGTGTGAAAGCGAAACCTATACCCTAGGACGAAGGCAACGAAGGAACTGGAGTGGGTTTTTAGTCAGTAAAAGTCTGACAATATCTCTCGCTCCGCCCAAGGGCGGGATTTGTCATAAGATGATTTTCCCACACAATAAAAAAAAAACGGTCAGACGGCGAGCTACCCAATGCTCGCCGTCCGCAAGCTCGCGCCTACTATGATTAAATAGGGTTAGCTAAGAAAGTTTGGATTTCGTGGGCTATCATAGAACAATCACCTTAAAGATCATACAAGTCTTAAGGTCCATTTACATATGCAAAACATGACGCTACAACATCACCGCAAAAATAAAGTTTTTATGAAGAAAAACGAGTACAATTTCGTATGTTTCCACGAATTTAAGAAAACAGATCGAAGCCGTCGAGATATTTAGACAAGATTCTATACCCAAACATGTCGACGATTAAAGAGGTTGCGGTCATAAGGACCGCAGGAGATGCAATCTCCTTGTAATATTGGCTATCTATCGACTATGATCAGGAGTTAATGACTATGTCGCCACAGCTTCCATTAAGATTATATATTGAACAATGCAGTTTAGAGTAATATTTCTCTGATATTATGTTTATTTATTTATTGAGTACATGGAGGACTTACGGCTAATAAAACCAGACAAAAATAGTAAACCATAATCATTGGTTGGTTTAATTACAAGTCCTCACGTATAGATATTAGAATAAATGAAAAAATGGTGTGAGCACAAAAAAAAAGCTTCGTTTTTTAGTTAAGTAGGATACAGCACAAATAACCAATAAACAATCTATTAAACCTAATGCTACTTAAAGAATTTGAGGCTTAAGCACCTTCTGGCCGAGTTCACACTAATTGTGAATGGATCCCAATCATATTCCTTGCATATGTCATTGAAATTACGGCTTGCTCGCACGATATAACTGTTCCGCCTATAATTTGAAAACGTAGTGAACATGTTGCAAATAATGTTGCTAAAATAAACGTTTTTGGGTGTTTCGACTTGCACGCCTAGCCAAGTTGATAATCTGCAATCGTTAACGCTAGTCGAAAACAAATCAAATGTATGGAAATGACATCATCTCAACGTTAAGTCACGTGGTCAGAACGAACAAATTGAAAATTGGTAGCCAAGTTCACATCGTTCAAAATGATAGAATGAATTGTTATCGTTTCTACAATGTTCAACGCTACGCTTTCCTTTGTTATTGTAAAACGACATTGTAGAACGAGCAGCCGACGCAGGCGGGTCAACATGGCTACCAACTTATCGTTTTCTACAATTGCTGACATCAAGGTGTTACCGATTGAAGAACGGAATTCGACACGAAATGGTTGTAACTTGGCTAGGGGGGCTGGTATCCGCTGTATGGATGTGATTGGTCCGAGCCTTTAGATTAATCAAATGGTAACGGGCAGGGATTGATGGGTCACAAGATTCTGGAGTTGCGACCGCGTACCGGAAGACGTACTGCTAGAAGATCTTCCATGAAGTGGACCGATGACCTGGTGGAGGTCGCTGGAATCCTCTGGATGCAAGAGGCACGTGACATATATCAATCTACGATTTAACCTTAACCACGCATTTAGCTCACAGTTTGAACCATAAACATGGAGAATGAACTGAGCAATATAGTCACAACGTTAACCGCTCTTTAGAAAGAGGTAAAGCGACCGACAGCTTCGAATCGTCCCTTACATCTTATGACATAGAACAAACAGAATCACAGAAAAACACAAGTATTGCCAATACGAATCCCTTTGTCTTTCTCACAATTTCCTGACTGTATTTACATCACTGGCAGATAGAAAATTCTTGTTATATTAATTCCAGATTGTGCCTTGCTGCCCTACATCGAACGATGTCCCTAGCCCAGAGGCCTTACATGACGTATTAAAATATCAAGTGTGCGAGCGAGATAGAGCTATACTCCCTATATAGCTCTAGCCCTTTAACAGGTCAGTTTAGGTCGTCAAATGGATTAAGAGTTCGTGGCAGGGCCACAGGTCTAGGATCCTGTTAGCAATCATGTAGTCGTTTAGTTTGTTTCAATACTACTTTTAGGCAAGCATTTTATTGTTTTCTGCACTAGTGCAGAAAAGTGTTAACGCTCGCTTGCACCCAAATAATCTATATTTATCGTATCAGTCTGGGCGCTAAGCGATCTCTACTAGTCGCACGTAAATCCCCGTTTATTAATTTCTTCCTAAGTGTATTGAAAAACGTCGTTTGAAACACCTGGAAATTTTCCATTGCAGTATTCTGCTCCATAATACCCTCACCCACGCCTCGGGCAAATACTGCCTTGGTTCCAATGACACACTTTTTTCACTTGTATCAAAATGTACTATCTCCTGCCTGGATGCTTTAATTTTTATTAAAACCACCACCGGTAAGACTTTTCATAGGATGATAAGTCAGAGGCCATCTATAAAAGAAACTCTCCGTCCATTTTTCTATGTCTCTGATCAATTCTGTATCTCCCAAAAACGAGCCGGTTGTCACTTTTTTTTTTCTATTTCACAACGAACACGCCGGCTGAAAATCGATTCCTGTTTTGTTTTATTTTTTCGCTGATTCGTTGTTTTTGCGGCGCACTCGCTCGCAATGACCAGTGACCCAGTAGATACGGTGGGCTGGCCTGCATTTTTTTAAATATTTAAATGTATTATCAAACTATATGTGGTTAACATACCCATAAGCATCAGCTTTATAATGTTCACAATGCTGGAGACAGAATAGGCGTAATGCAAAACGCACATTCAATGCAAATTTGTGGATGCCACAAAGTTAAAGTAAAGTCAAAAGTTTTTTATTTCACATAGGCCTACATGGGCACTTATAAAACGTCAGAAGCTAGTGCACGGTTCCAAATTGGTCGTTTCCTATGGAGAAGAAGCGGCAAGAAACTCCATGTTTACTCTTTTAAAAAAAAATGTTGTTCTTACAATATTTCCATATTACAGTATAAGTAGATATTACTCGTATGTAAGGACAGTGTAGACTGGTCAATATTGTACTAAAAAGTACAATAAAAAAAAAAAAAAAAAGTAACCTAAGAATTCGCGGAGTCTACAGTGTATATAAATAAAAGCAAGAAACATGTCTTCGAGTTTTTGGTTTGGACAATCTTCACGATGTTTTCCTTCATCGTTTTAAGACTAGTTGTGATGAAATAAATTACACAAAGTTAAGTGCCTGCCTGGGTTTTATACAACACTTGAGTAGGGATCCTTGCTGTGCCACCACTCATACAAAAAATAAAATAAATGGTGGCGAGGACTTTTCACTGCATTTTTCCGCACTAGTGTGAAATACACTATATCGTGTGCGTAAAAGCAGTAAGAGTAGAAGCGTCATGTTTTCTTCGTTAGTAGAATCAATGTATATTCTTTCAATGTAAAAAAAAAATATATCTCCTAATTACATACTTTTATTATCTTTATTATACACATAGTTTTTAATTAGTACAAAAAAAATGGGGCTCTATTCGTACCCGTTACAGATCATATTTTTGTAGTCAAAAGTAAAAAAACTAAATCCCAAAATTGTCCACGAAAGTTTGTCATAATTGGTAAATTCATAATAGAATCAATCATTCATAACAATTGCTACTAGAAAATACTACGCGCAGTGTCTTTTCATTTTGATCGTCATTTATTCATTCATAACAATATAAATTGAGTGACTTTTTAGGATATAAACCAACGCTAATAACTTTGCTGTTTATAAATATTATTTATTGACAATTTATTTAAATAATAACAAAGACCTTTTCTAATAAGCCCTAATAAGTATTTTTACTAATTTAAAATTAGTGGTGTTTATATAATTATTTTCATCTCCTCCTAAACGGTTTGACCGATATGGATGAAACTTTGTGTGTATAAGCATAAAGCTTATGCATAATCAGCCTTTTAATATTCCCACTGCTGGGACTCAAGCCTCCTCTTTAGGAGAGAGAATGGGCCATAATTCACCACGCAGGCCCAGTGCGGGTTGGTGAATGATTGAATTTTTGGTTCTAGGACATGCCGCCGGCATTATGCGGTCCTCACGATGTTTTCCCTCACCGTTTTTGAGAGCAGTGGTGATGAAATAAATTAAACAAAGTAATGCGCCGGGCTGGGTTTGAACCCGCGACCTTCAACTCGTAAGTCAGGGCCGTTACCACTCAGCCACCACTGCTCCCTATTGTGTGTATATTTGAGAGTATCCTTGGATAGTTTGAAAATAAAATTGGACCCAGCAGGTGGCGCCACAATCGGGTTCTTATTTTTTTCTGACGTAACGCCAGCTTTTGGACAGGTCTGTCGGGACTGCAAGTAATGATATAGTTTTTCTTGCTTGATTGAGCTACTCTGGCTACAGGCTTACCTCTTCCATAAGAATCAATATTAAGTAAATGATGTACACTTTTTCAGAATATTTATCACTAAGCGCCGTAGACTCATCGCATTTTGCGTGTGGTCACGGCATTATGCTGAGCGTTCCGCCGATTTGCGCGGATGTGGCGCATTTTTTCACATAATATACTTATAATTTGTTAGTTATAAACTTGCGCCTCGTTCCGCCAAATAAAATGTTTTTCTTTCTGTTTCTTCTTTCTTTTTTAAGGAACTTTGGTTAAAATAAAATACCAAAACATAGTACTTAACAAACACTTTATTTTAACAATAATTATTATCAAAATAACACAATTAACTGTAACGACTGTCGGCGTGCTGTCTCTGTTACAACTAACATTTAGCGTTGAATGTCATAACTTTAAAAAATATATATCCATCTCTTTCTCACATTCGAATAGCCCTTTGAATATAATCTTCCTTTTATAGTCCAAGTAACGATGCCTTTTAATGTGAATCGCCAGAATTGCGTAATACGGAAGACATTTAAATACACTACACTGGCCAAAAATTTATTTAAGCCACTCGTGTATTGGATACATCTAATATATAAAAATCTCGTGTGTCACAGTGTTTGATAACGAATTCCTCCGAAACGGCTTGACCTATTTCTAGGATTTCTTTTTTATGTATATTTATTAGGTTTGAGAATAGGTCGTCATTTTGATTATTCCCTGTGATGTGTATCGAGATTTTGACAACAAATAATTGTAAGGTAATAATAATTGTCAGACATTTTTGTTCCAGTTCTGTTTCGGGACTATTCTGCATTTAGATGCATCATCATTCATTTTATTTAGATATATTCTGTGTGCAATATACAGGGTGGAAAAAAATCTAATTATTTACTTTAATTAGATCTTTGATTTTACAGTTTGCTTAGGGCTTTTTGCGTTTCAACAAAATCATTCTTTTTTTTTTGTAGGAAATCATTAAATAGTTCCTATCGTTCTACGTGGCGCGAGAGAGAGTGTCAAAAGTTTACATTCTAAAAGTCACTCCTGTTCCTTTAGTTGCTATTTGCGTACCAGGGCCAAGGTAACTATTTCGTGCAATACCGCAACCTTACAGAATCACTCTTAATGTTCTGTTCACAGATGTTTGACTTTTCATCATTAAAAACCGTCAAAAATGCTAAGTTACCATTCTTGCACTACTTTTAGAGTTATGACATTCATATATCTACGAAATAAATACATCCATATTTAATTTCTATGTATAAGTAGCTAGAAAGATGGAATTAAGTCTAGAGATAAATATGTCAGAAAATAAACGCATATACGAAGTTCAATGCGCAGTCGGCTAAGATCTATACAGGGTGGTAGATTTTTTTTATGTTACTATTTTATTTTGAAAAGTTCCGTTTTTAAACTAAATTTTTTTGGTAAAATTAAATTTAATAAAAAATATTTGACATGTTTAAGTGTTGCACCTGAGTTGAAATTATTTGCTTCGTCGACCACGCATTGGGTCCAGTAAAGCATAATAGGCCAGTAACTATCTTTAGGAACCATAAATTACAAATAATACATTAATTAGGTTCACAAAGAGATGTACCTAGGTAACATACCTATTGAAAATGAACGAAATTTAACATTTATGGGCGTTAATTTAGTCCGTTTGCACCAAAAACTGAACAGTCTAACTCCGGTTTCGTAAATTATTAGTTTATGTCAGTGAGTATCTACTTTGTAAGTTAAATCAAATTTAATATAACGATGTTTACTGATTCAAATCAGCCAATATTTATTTAGCTTAAATTGTAGCTTCTAAAGCTTTTGCATTATGTATATTTACAAATAAACTTGGTAAATTGCTTAAAGGCCTGTGTGGCCTGGCCTGTGACAGCAAAATAAAAACAACAAAATTATGACATTTCGGTGCAACGGATCACGCAGATGAAAGTAGAATTTTGAAGAAATAGGATCAAATGTTAACAAAATATACAGGGTAAGTAAGTACTTAGATGTATCTCTAGTCAAACTTTGTTAGTATGCTGGGGCATATTTTACATTGCTATTTTAATATTTTTTTACAATTTTTGGATAAAATATCATCATTACATTTCTTTCACTTTAAAACAAATAATATACACATTAGATTCTATCAAATACGACAATATAATGTAATCTATATATATATATGAATATATAATGTATAAATATATATATTATAATAAACACATTATTTGTCAGTGTACACATCTAAACGAAAACTCAGCAGCTTTAAAACATAGACTAAAATTTGCGTTTTCCGCTACCAATTGTAACACATAACAAAAGAGGCTTTTTGTCAAATTATTTACAAAAGGACAGAAAACATATTGTAAAGGTTCGTATGCCCAATGTAAAGGTAATTTCTTGTCATGTTTGTTTTGAATGTTCTGATAAATCATTCTGTATATTACCTATTGTTCGATGTTGTTATTATATTATTGTGAATTTACATTATGCATTCACAAAACATTTCTCTTTTTTAAAATCATACTTTAGTATTTTGTGTTATAAATTTTAAACATTACAAAACAAGAAGTAATTATTTCAGGATATATTTCCAAAATAAACTCGAATCACCTTGAAATAAAATAGGCATTGAAATTTCATAAAGTACTAAAAATTCATTCTATATATAGGACTGTATACAAAAATAAATAATTATATTGGTGTTCTGAACATAAGTTTGTGACAGTTTTTCAGGAAATGTAATTAAAACAATTGAAGTTGTAAATGAATATTAAAATGAGTTAACTCAAAATTAACCAATGTAGAAATTAAGTTTATTGTACACCAAAATAGTAACAATTTTACAGAAACGTAATATTTTTTTTTTTTGTATAATTATGAGCAAGAAAAACCAAAACAATTACGTATCGATATATTTTTTTAATATATCGTTAATTATTAACAGTTATATTTTTTTTCTCCATTTACATGCATCGATAAAACCAAGTATAAAGTTATCATTATTTCCATCTTTTACAAATGCTTTAACATTCTCATTTGCTACAATAACACCCAGTTCGTGAAAATAAAAATACCTCAAAATGATTGTGACAAATTTTGTCAAATGCCAGTAATTTGCTGCGTTTGGCCAACTTTTTATAAACGCACCGATATTCTTCGTTCAAAAAACTTAATAAAGTACTTAATAATTACAATGAAAAAAAACACGCTGCCTCAAATGAAATGTCATAATAATTACTATCTCTACTATAAATGTACATAATATAATACAGTATCAGTTCGATATAACTACAAAACAAAACACTTACATTACGTTACGATATAAGAATCTGAGGAATCTAAACACGAACGACATTTAGAAATATGAAATATTGTGTCGATAGTACTGTGCCAAAAGAGACGAACGAAGACGGAACTGTGAAAGCTAAAGAAATAATCCTTAAAAATATATAATCAAAGCAAAGTGAAGAAAACAATGCATCAATGGATAAAAACCTACCTATGTCATCAAACGCATAACACATGCTGTACGCACAGAACAATGCTAAAGAATGGAATTCTCTACCAGAGTGTCTAAGTCAAGATCGAATATATATTACTTCTAGATAAGCATGTCCTATCATCAACCATAACATCCCTTACTATCAACTATTACTATCAAAACATGTTCACAAATTGCTCTGAACAAAATTTATCCAGTTTCATCCGCGTCACTTTCATTAATATCAAACTGGATTTCACATGCTCATGTCACATATATTATGCTAATCTGATACAAGCGTTTATCAATGTAGTTAAGACATCGGTGATTGGGTAAACTGGAACATTTAGAGAGCTATTGTTACTCCTGCTTGATTTAAAACCAAGAATAACAATATCGCTTTCGTCTCAATTTTTTTCTGATTTAATTAAAACGAAATTGTTAATATTCCGTTATTGCCATTTGGCTCCGGAATCATAAAATAATCCTTTGGGTCTTATCGTTTCTTTAGATTTCTATCTTTCACTGAGAATTAAAATATTCCGTCTCTTGGTTTTCCATACCTACATTTAGATCAACTCATAATGAATATTCATCCCGCGTTTCAAACGAAGCGTAGTCGATAGGATGTGATTAAAATTAAACTGAGTTTCAACAACAAAGTTTTTCTCCGACAATCAGTGGTGAATATCGAAGTGATTTAATAAAAAAATTTGATTGTAAGTTCAACACGCAAGTTCAGAACTTAATTTGCTGATAATTTGTATAAGAAAAGATAAATGTTCGAAATGGACAAAGGAAAAGTTAATTTAACCGGAACAAGCAACAATGGAATTCAATCTAATGTTGCATGCATGCCGTGAAAAGTCAAAATTATAGTAAAAGAAAAACACACAATGATGCAATCAATTGATTATGTAAGTTTTATAAACATCAAACTTTTTTGAATATTAAATCTAATCGAACACGCAACTACAGTAGGCACAGTGCTACCGACAGGCCGATAATAGAACTCTATCGAATATTCATGTAGAATGACTAGTATCGATTTAAAGTATAGCTTAAGACATTATGTATTCTTCGCTATAGTTTGTTCATTTTATAGTAAAACAGGGAATTTTGATTCTTAGGAAGGATCGAAATATAAATATTAGGTTAGGTAAAATTTTAGGTACGCACCTAGTCGATAAAGAATTTGAAATTTTAAAGAGTACGGTCAAAAATGTTTTGATGACATAAAAGCAAAATGTAAAGTACTCTCAGATAGGATGAAATATGAAGTTAAAAGCATACATATTTTAGGACAGATTCTAAAAGAGCTCCATTGAATTTTTTTAGAAAATCTACTGAAAGCGTAGAAAAATTCTACATTAAAATAAATTCGAAAATAACAATATTGGTCCAAAGTCAGGCAGAAATTTTTAATATAGAGATTGAAGAAAGTTAAGATATAAATAGATAGACGTGAGAAGTAGTAAAGCGTACGATTCATCGACTCGATAAAATTTTCTTATATCGATAATGATACTTTATTTAAAAATTACATGTGTTTCTCATATATTGTAATATGATTCTACGTAAGGTTCTACGTAATGAGAATACCTACCTACAGCTCATTTGACCTTATTTCATGATTTGACTGATGTACAATAGTAAAAGGTGTGAGGTGTACTATGTTTTAGTATGCAGGTCTTAAGTAATTTATTAAAACTTTTATTAGAATCTTTTTGTATCAAATCGATATAAGATTCATACCATCAGCAAAGTAGAGAAAGCGTAGAAGCAAGTGATGCAAAAACAAAAATGTAGAAGGGATGTAAAAAATAAAAACGTTATCCTACTCATAATTTCTATATATAGCGCTAATGTCTGTTAACACAAGCTATCTAAAAATAAATATCAATGCTTATAATTATGGCAGTACTTAAAACTATCCGTTTATTTTCATATTGGTGTCTTTAAAAAGTTTTTTTTTTATTGTTAAACATGATGTTACAAATTTATGATATTAAGTTTGAATGTAATATCAGTAGCAGCATTTTGATATATAACACGATCGATTTCCGAATCGATAAAAGGGGCCTAGACAACGGTGTAATGTATCAGCGATGTTGATTGTCAAAATAATACCATGTATGGAATTAGCAACCCCCAAACATTTCGTAATTGTTCGAAAGGATCAACGCGGCTTTGGGAGGTAAAAAAAAATTGAAGGAACACGTGTGTGTTTTAGTCAGTAATAGTCTGATACTGCTTCTGACTCCACCTAGAATGGAAGCAAAGTGTTTAATGATATCTTATCGCACAAAAAGCGTTGGAAATTTGCTAATATTACGTATTACGTAGTCAATCTCAATTATAATTGTACTGTTGCCATTAAAATTACTAACATTCACTCATAAAGCTGTTGAGTTTGTAGGACTTTTTGTGAATATTTTAAAAACAATTTTTGTAGCAATTTTATAGGTACTTATAGATAATATTGATTATATATATATGTCGTGACCAGATCTTAGAAAATGATCACTTCATGATAAGCCAACTAAAACTTTCCAGAACGTTTTAAATGTTAAAGTTTGATGATATCTTCAATCTTTGTTTGGCCTACTTTCTTTTGACCTTTTATTATCATTGAAATCATACACTAAAGAAGGATTGAAATATCATCAAATGTTAAAGTTTAAACGATCTGGCCAGTTTTAGTTGGCCATATCATGAAGTGATCAATTCTAAGATTTGGCCACATATACTTACAGTTTCTTATATGGACTGGAAATTTTTTTTTTCTGCGAAAAATTAGACTTCTGACAATCATTACCGCTGATAGAATGGCATTTTGTCTAGTACCCCAAGTATTTTATGTGTTATTTTAGACCTTAGTCTTCGTTTGCTACCAAAACGATGTTAAAATTTATTCATTTGTTAAAGTAGTTTTGTGATTCAATCTGATCTGGTATGTTGGTTAAATTATAATATTTCGTCGGTTTTTTTAGAGCAGTTATTTCATTATCGCAGTGTGCAAGCGTTTCAGCATTGCAAAAGTTCTATTAATATATTTTTCCAAAGCTTTATCTATTAAATCTGAGATTATAATATTATTTACATAATATTCTCTAAAGTACTACGGTATTATCTTTTATCTTTACTGTGAGTACAGTGAATGACTTAATTTCATATTAGACTTTTACTTTTTATGTCATTCTTCTCTAAAGAGAAGGCGTCGACTAATTTTGCTTCTGAGATCTTGATCATTATAAATTGTTTTGTATGGTAACAAATTACATTTTTACTTTGTATTGACTTACCAATTTTGGTTTCATTTTGTTGCGATATTAATGTTTTCATTTTTATCAATGTCCTTATTTTCGATAGTAGTCTATCTCAATTTGGACTTGCATATGCACATAACTGGTGCTATATATTAAACTGTATAATAATATTTTTGTTTTTCACTCTGCAGTTATCACAGTAAAGCCAAAATATTTTGAACACTGCATTTTAACTCAAAATAATTTCTATAGTTTCTAACTATGTGATTTAGCAATTATTTACACCAACAAAACATTTTCTAGCGGCAACACACTAAAAAACACTCAAAAATAAAATCTATTCCTAAAATATTTTATTTACATTCTCAAATTGGCTTTTTTCAATAAAATCACCACATCGATTAATTTCGATGTGATTAAAATATCTAAATCTCTATCGCCAAATATGTTTATCGCATATTGTTATCACTATCGCTAAAAACCAACGCTAAGACGTTCTAATATCGTTAATCGTAACAAAGTTTTAATTAACCTGTCTTTCTAGAATCTTGGCTCACGTTATTATAATATTATCGTCACCTTTCAAATTAGCTGCGTTAAATATGTTTGGCGATAATTAAAATGGAAAATTTCCTAACATGATGTTTTAATAAAGACATTGAATACAGGTTGACTTTAAACTCATCAGTGATCTTTCAGAGGATGAAAACAGTCATCCTGTATTGATTAAAGCGCACGCATTGGCAAAGAATGGGTGCGTTGCTACAGGAAACTATATAAATCTAGTCTATCTTCAAGGAATTCGTTGTTTTCATAATATTATTTTAAAATTATTGACTTTGTTAACATAAGAACATAAAATCTAATTGTTTTATGGTGATTGTTTATATTTGGTTAAAAGTACGCACTATTCGGTGACATTCTTAGCCAATAATACGCATTTTTGACATAAAAACCTCTGCAAATACTACGTTACCATTAAAATGACATATAGAATTCGTTTTTTTTTTGTTAAATATTTTTTCTATTTATATATCTCTATACATACCACAGCCTGAAAGGCTACTTTTAATGATTATTATCAGGTTATTTTATAAGAGGATCAAAAGAGAATTTTCTAGAAGAAGGGAAAGAGTACATTCGATGTCTAAACTGTACATTTGAGCACATAGATCATAGAGCGTGTTCATTCGTAAACGCAGCCGATTATGAGACTTCGTGGAGTCTAGTCCAGATTTTACTTGTCTCTACTTTGTTTTTTAATAATTGTTAATTTTTCTAGTACAAAAAAAAATCAAAATATTGGAAACTGCATTTGAATTCTTGCAGTTGAAGCACTAAGATATCATAATGAGTTAATAGAAAAAGCATTCTGTATAAGAGACTGAAGGATTGTAAATTACACAGCATTTTGGTTTTATCTTACATTTTGTAAGTAATTTATTAATTAGCATTTAGCAGTCTACATTAAAACTTCATGAAGATTATGGCAAAGCAGATTGCTCATCATCAGCTGCTAACACGCTCATCCGAACACGCTAAACGGTACATATTTAGACTATCCTTATCACAATCCACTACAAACTTCGTATTGTCGCTTAGGACTTTCTCATTAGCAATTTCGATACATTTTTGAACTACAACGCAAGCAAGAACATCGTAACCGACAATACAAAATCTGGAGTTGATATCTACAATAGTGTCTGCATTTCACGAGCGCACTTCAATCGTCGTAAATCGGACGAAAGTATATATAAGACATAAAAGTCAAAAAGCGCACTCGTGACTTGAAACGACAGTAACAAACACTTAATCCAACTATATTACCAGATGTTGAACATTCAAAAGCCAGGGATGACGTCGTAGGCTTCTAAACTGGACATGGTAAGATAGATCAGCCATAGGGAGAAGAAGAACATAGAGGTGATAATCTTGATTCTCTTGGGGCCTCCCAGCTCTCCTCCGATGCTCTTCCGTCTTCGGAGGACCAGGACGAGGACAGCTACACAGGCTTCGGAGCAATACATCGTGACGCTGAAAGCTAGGCTGTGAAAGAAAATGGTGATAAGAATGATAGAGCCAATTTTACTTAGTTTGAAAATAATGCCAGACGGCAGATAGTGATAATAAAATTAAAAAAAACTATTCTTATAATTTTAATATCACCAACTGAAGTATGTTAATACGTATATCAATCGCAAAGCGTGAAATATGGAATCTTTATTCGAATATTATAGTCGAATTCACCCTATTTGGTGAATAGATTGTTCTAAACAAAAACGATCCAACGCAATTTGAATCGAAAATAAAAATGATTTAAAAAATTGTAATAATGATAAGTGTTCAATATCAGAAGAATTTACATCATTTATTTATAAAGTACTATATAGCTTTGTATCTAAGTTGATAAAAATCAAAGAGTTTGCTCCAGACAAAACATTAATATATCAACAATATCTGTTATTAAAAAATCTTATAACCACTACATGCTTCGTAAGTGCATATCAATCAAATTATCGTTTATAGAATAGCACTTTATCTAGTGGCTTATATAGTTTGTTGATCGAAAATTACAAGTCTAAAAGAATAAGGATACTGACTTCCCAGGATCAATATAGAACGTCTCGCCTCTGCTCCAGTGGACGATAGCAGCCAGGGTCCACGCAACCCCAATGCCGAGGAAAACGTTGACAGCATTAGAACCCGTGACGTTCCCTACTGATGCATCTGCGTACTTGTCTTGGCATGCTGCCACTTTGCTCGCGAAGGTGTCTGGGAAGAAGAGGATGATATATGAGAAGATATAGATAGGCAGAAAGTAGATGTTACGATACCAGAAGAAAATAATGTCGTTAAAGAACATATTTAATATTTTGAAACCTATTTTGAAGGGACTGATATTGCATCCTAACTTATGAAGCAAATCGGGAAACAAAATTACTAATGATAGAAAGCAAAAGTGATCAAGGGCGTACTTAGTAATACTAACTTTTTCTTTGGGGTCGATACTAAAATTACATCTGAAAAAAAAGCTGTTTCTATATTTTAGAGAAAGTATCTGTGAGACTGTGATCATCATGTTTTTTTACATAACTCAAAAAGTATTTATGATCCCATACTGATTTTATTTTGTTTTCTCTCCCTGAAATATTGTCAAATAAACCAGTCAACCGTTGAGAGTCAAAGCACCAAAAAGTTGGCAAATCTCTCAACGCCAAAAGTCTCCCCATCGGAAAATATATCATTACTCAAAATGAATGAAACGAGAAGTTGGAAAAACAAGACACATTCATTTCACATGATTGTATTATTTACTGTCAACCTCCTTCAGATTCTCGTAATGGGCATTATTCTAAGGATAATGAAAATGGACTCCAGCCACAAGAAGAAGCTATAATTAATTACATTGTCTCATAAATAATATGGCTGTTTCATAAAGTTGCCACAATTATGTTTGAGATGTATGGCTTGCCAAAAATATGGGTACGAAGAATTATGTATATTAATGGATATGTCAAAATAATACTATTCAATTACAAAATGGTAAATGGGACTGGACAGGATATATCTGCCGCATGCTTCACGAGTTATAAACAGGATTGGAACCCTGATACATGAACATGGGCGTGTCAGAAGACCGGGTTGGTGATGGCGGAACGACCTGGATGTGTTCCTCAAGAATCGGAAAGGATCAGAAAAAGAGAACTCTCAGGAGAAGGAAAAGGCCACCCTGCATGGTGGCCTTTTCCCAGCAGTGGGAAAATATGTGCTAGTAATAATAATAACGATGAGAAAAATAACATTACCCTCTAATATATTTTGTCTTCTACAAGATTTTGCCAGCAAACACCATAGCGCACGAATAGATAAAGTTGTGTAGGAATCAGTTGTTTTGGTCCAGGCAATATAAACCATGTGATGCAGAGAAATAAGGGCAATGTCGTGTCGTGCGGAAAGTTTTGTGAGTAAAATGTGTATGAATGGACTATGAGAAAAATGACTTGAGAGAGATTTTCATTTAAGACACAAAAGTTTCTTATCGAACAAAATTTTTCTCAGTTCATTGTTTTTAAAAAATGATCTTGTTTTCTCAGAGAAACTTTCAAAGCAAACAGTATTAAAACACGGACTATCTTCAAAGAGGAGCTTATAAAAATCTCAAAGATTTTTCGCGCACGAGTTTTTCTCCTTAAGCTGTTTGGTACAGGAGCCTAAGCGTTGTCCACTAAGAACATGGGTATATCGAGCGTAGCTCGAAGCAGTGTTTTATCTGAGATTACATGAAAATATGATTTTCTGGAAGCGGATTTAGAAAATTGAATGGTTTGAAATATTTAAGAAAAGCGAATGTTTTATTGTTTTGATCGTGGTTTTGATTTATGAGGTCATAAGAGAGAAAAGTATTATACAAAAGTATCCTACCTACTCAATTTTAATTTAATTTGTTGATCATTTGTTGGGCGCCAATAACCTAACATTGGCGCCCAACGTGGTGTAAACGTCGGACTCTTGGCGCCCAACTAGAATCCATAGTAGAGTAATTACTCTGAATGTCTCCCAAATTGTTTTAAAATATAAATACGTAGACATAAATGCCTTTGAATTATATTCGTGGTGATCGATGCAGGAGGATAGATGTTACAGTCTACAGGTGTGTAGATATGGAAAGACAGGTGAGTTCTCTATTTCTTGACTCTTATAACCCAATAGGTACACAATAAATAATAATAAGGGATTTAAACAAATAAACTCACCAGGTATACTAGTCCCCAACGCGACAAACACGATAGCTGTCACCGAGTCCTTGATCCCCAGAGTGCATCCGAAGTGTGAAGCTACGTCACCGATGACGGCCGTTACAAGGCCAATACAGATAATGGACACTACGAAGCAAACGTAGCCACCGCCTATGTCTGTGGATAAAAGTGTGTTTAGGATTTATCGTTGACCTCCTTATAAACGATAGTTGATAAATGCATGCAGAGCCTAGAAAGATCCATTCAAATCAGTGTAATTATTTCCTCAAAGGGTAAATACAAACACTAATCTGAAAAGTTTTTATTTAATTGATTTGGTCAAAATGTCTGGATTTTAAGAGATCTTCAAGTTTGTTCTTTCTTTTTAGGATTCAGGGCTTATACCAGCTGTAAATGCCTTTTTATGTCTAGCTTTATTCTGTCTTCTGCTCTAAATATAGTAATACTTATATATGGAATTTATTTCAACACAAAAAAACTATTAGTGAAAAAAATAACAAAATTACCAGTGGGCGGTATCAAAGCGAACACAATCTTCCAGAAGAGTGTAACAACGTGTAGTACGTAGTCGAAACACGAAGGTGGCTCGTCCGGGTCATCAGAACCTAGCATCAAAATCAAAAAAAATATTAATGATGCAAATGTACACAATGGTTGGTTGGGTTTCATCAGCTCATTATGATCAGCCCCTCAAAAATCGGGATCATAGAGCGTTTGCCCATTTGATCTCCACAATCAAGCAGGTAATTGATGAACATGATATCCCTTGGCAAGACTGGTGTCCGATTTCTTGGCTTCTGTTTATCTATAACGACTGTCAAAGGTCTACAAATTATAGCCAGAATCCAAGAGTTAACGTGCTTACCAAGACACCGAATCTTGATATATTATATTAAGATGCCACTTACACCCCGCATAACTCCAAAACCACATATACACGTGTATCACTATCATAATTATTGAATAAAGTGTTGATTAGCGAGAGAAACATCTCATACATATATTTTTAATTCAGAAACTGCTAAAAGTGAATACAAATTTGCTCGTCTAACTTACCCGAGTTAGCAGTCAGCGCATCCGCAAACTGTTCTTTCCACGAAGATGTTCCTATTATAATTGAAGCGTTTGCTCTTTGTACTAGTTTGTCTACTGTGTTCTGAAACAAAAGAGAATGAATTAGTATCTATAGGAGATATTATGCTCTTGGTATATGTCAAAGAGAGCAGTGTTGATGAAATAAATTACACATAGTAATGTGCCTGGCTGGGTTTGAACCCACGACCTACAACTCGTAAGTCGATAATATAGTCCAGGCGGAAGATTATAATAACAACATTATAAATCAAAAATAATAAAAAAATAATATCATCATTATTTTACTGGTCTAATAATCTTCCGCCTGGACGTGAATTGCAATGGAAAGAACTAAATTGATGCCTACACATAACTTGGTGAAATCGAGTGTTATAGACTCTTCGGATGAAGATGTCAGTACGGTGCCCATGTTCAAACATAAGCCACACGTTGAAGTGCCCCATGTGTCCGTATGGGCAACTTGTAAAGAGTATTCTTTAGAGAATTTAATGAGTGCCACCAATACTGCAGTTAATGTAGCCACGTACTGGGCCCAAAGAGTTTAACGGGTTTACCATCAATTCGAAAAGAAGAAGACTAACTTACTTTAAACTCCTTGCTCTCCTTAATCCTGAGCTGTGCTCGGGTGATCTCACCAGCTCTCGGGAGTCCCATCATGGCGACCACCGCCTCTTCCTCCGGCAGTGTTGCCAGATGATTGGCTTCATTCCCAGGATTGACAGGAATATCATCATCTGCGACAAAAATAATAATATTAGAAATCTGTAAAAGGAGATATATATATATGTCTGTGTTACAGTGAATGTCTGAAATTGGTGAACGTTTTTTTTAATTGCTCTAAAGTAATCTATAACCAATTTTGTCAGAGTGCCTTGTTTCTAAACGCAAGAAAGCGGCGAGGCTAGAAACAAAAGAAACATATATTTTTCTAAATTGTGTTTAATCGTCGCAATTTCACTCACGATAAAGATTTACTTTGTAGTCTTTGTAGTGGTGTCTGGTAATATTCTCTGGTGCTTAACCGATATCTGTATAAAAATAAGTAATAAAAAATAACAATGTACTAACTCGTCTGTATGTATAACTCCGATTCTTTTCCCCATAACTCTAATTTATTAATGAATCTTTTAAATTTTAGTTTTATAGTTTGTCATACTGTATGGATCAGAATGTTGGGCTGTCAAAAAGACGGATGAAAAACAATTGCATGTAGCGGAGAATGTTAAGATGGATGTGTGGTGTGACGAGAATGGATCAAGTGAGAAATGAATATATTAGAGGAAGTTTGAAAGTGGCGCCAGTGACTAAAAAGTTGAAGGGGAATCGTTTGTCTTGGTATGGTCATGTAAAGAGGAGAGATGAAACGCATGTTACTAAAAGAGTTATGAATATACATATGGATGGGTGGAGAGGGAGAGGGAGGCCAAAGAAAAGATGGATGGATTGTGTGAACAGTGATATGAAAGAAAAGGAAGTTAGTGATAGTATGACGGTTGACAGGATAGAATGGAAGAAAAAAACGTGTTACGCCGAACCCGAATAAGATGGGACAAGGGCAGGAAGATGATGAGTTTATCATTTGTATTTCAATTGTACAACTTATAATTTTAATTAAATCATACGTCACATTAAAAAACCCTTTCTACAAATGTGATGTATGTTATAACTGTGTATCCTTTGTTGGAGATCCAAATAAATAACAATCATTTATCAGCTAGCTCAGTGGGTGTAAACAATCATCAGTGTATTTTAGAATACATATCACTTCGGACATTCACAGTAACATACGGTCTACTGGTTGTTTCCGAATTTCCAACACGATTCTTAATGAGATATGAAGGGATTTAGGGACTTCCACACCAGTCTAACGTGGGGATTAACTTTATTGATATTTACCACATACCTTGTTAAAATCCTGGTCGGCATAACCCTATTAAAGCTACCCTCCTGACGGACTATTTTTAACTATGTCTTGATAGAAAATTTGGCTTTATTTTTGCGAGTTTCTGGTTTAGAGTGTAATCGTCCTTATTTGCACCAATAGCACGAATTGAAAGTTTATTTATTCATTCGGGAACAAAATCGGTAATACTATAATTATGTAGAGTACTGATTTTTTTTAACGATAAAATAATTAAATTAGAAAAACTCAACACACGCGTAATTTGATACTGCCGCATCGTAACAGAGTTTTTTTCAAAACACTGACTTAATTTCTTGATCCTTTTTACACACTCGTCTTTTTGCAGTAAACCCCATAAACAAATAAGCAAGCGTTGGACTGGAATCCTCGAGGAAAAAGAAAGATTGGCTGTCCCGTCAAACTTGTCGTCAAATTGTGTTTGCAGAAGCGGTGAGCAAAGGAATGATGTAAAGAAGGTGAAGCGCGAAGCTTAAGACTGTTTATGATGGAGGATTAAGCTAGAACTACATTAGATCGACGCACACGTGTAACACGCCTGATTTGTACGTGGAACGACGTCGCGTGGCGTAGATCAAGTGTAGCTCTACTAGTCTAGTTTTCATATAAAATGTATGGAGACCAAAGCGCCCAGATCGGCATGTGTGGAAAACGTGTGCGCAGTGTAGTTCTACCTTCACTGTGAGCGCTCTCTGCCCCATCTAGAGGATGTAGGACATCAAACCAACCAACACATATACACGTCGGCTCAGGTAGGATGCCGATTACAATGAGAACATTCTTCATATAAATTTTGTGTGGGGGATGAGTGGGTAGGTAACGTAACGAGCAATAAACAAAGTATTTAAGACCACGCAACTGATTTATTATTATGTTTTTTACAACGAGCCGTGATGCAGTTTCTAGAGCAGTGTTGCCCACGCGGCTGCCGACAGAAAAAAAGGGTCTGCGTCTGTGCGGTTGCAACTTTTGACTGCTCAACCCATGTGAACTTAGCTCTGAGACTGTCAAGCGGTATGTACGCTATATTCGTTGTATACCTAGTGGTTAATGCCACCCCGTGCACTGTTTGTTCACAGAACATTTCGTTCATTCCTATTCTATATGTATCACTAGTTTGCAGCTCAAATGGTCCAGATTCCATAAATCAATCCGGTTTATCCTCCTAATTGCGAAACGGATAGTGGCCTTAATTTCCGCAATAGAACATTGGGACAATAGCCTGCTATATCCATTTATCACTGGCTATTAGAAAATGGCGACATTATGGAGCTTGGTCGAGTGGCACGTCTTGCGCCTGTTCCATTTATAATGTTACTAGCGGCTTTGCCTGATAGTAAGTAGGAAATGGTTCCAAGGGAACATACCAGGCGTACGGCAATGCACCACCGGTAAATGGTGGACATCTCACCTATACGCAGAAAACGCATATATATACGCAAAATATACGCTATACGCAAAATTTCATTTTGCTAGTTTACATATATTGCATCGCTATTTTGTATGCCTTTCGGCGGAACATAGGATGGACCAAACATTATATCATAGGAGAATATTTAAGTCAAGATTAAATAGGTTACTTCTAGGTAAGCGCGCTCTATCGTCAAATCATCGTATCGTATCGTCGTATCGTCGGTAAATCTTTTTATGACAAATCCCGGGCATCTCTTGGGCGAAACGGGAAATAGTGTCAGACTTTTACTGACTAAAAACCCACTCCTTCTTTCCTTCTTTGCCTTCGTCCCAGGGCCCCGGGTTGATACCCGGGGCCCGGGGTAGTGTGAAAGTGAACTTTCACACTACCCTTGGCCCCAGTAGGCTTCGGCCCTACTCGGCCTCTACGATTCGCTGATATCTCCCTGAAGCGCGTGGAACAATACGCGCCGTCAACGACTTAAGAATTTTTTTCTAAAAAAAATTGCTTTAAAATCACTCTCCTGTAAAGTTTACTTTATGTCGCTTAGTAATTTTTGACTTTCAAGCGTCAATATTAAAATTGTAAGGGAATAATCTATTTAGTTTAATTAAATGCAGAGGCCTTTTCT
Organism: Mythimna vitellina; assembly: GCA_949316375.1. NCBI lineage: Eukaryota > Metazoa > Arthropoda > Insecta > Lepidoptera > Noctuidae > Mythimna > Mythimna vitellina. The sequence goes on along the minus strand of OX438703.1, from coordinate 3,533,371 downwards.
AAATTAAAGCACTGGTGAAATTTTCATATTTAAAAAAGAAATACAAAAAAAACTTATTTAAAAAAAACACTTACTGAACTAAAGAAAATATACTTCCAAAAAAGTCTTTAAAAAAGACGATATTATCAAAATCTTGTACCACGAAAATAAGTTTAAAAACCTTAACAATTTAACTTTGTCGTTTATCGAGAAAGTCATCTCGTTCTTGGTTATATCTTCAGGGTAGTTCTTTATATACGCCCTTATGTTTAAGGGTAGGACGTGCTCTGTATAATGTATGCAACGGTCATAGTCTATTGTCTTGCTTGACTAGAATTTTAAATACTACGTGTATAGAGGGACTTGCGCGATTTTCCGGAACGTAGGAAGGAAACTGATGAGCCAATGGAAATTAATTTAATTTTTTTATTATTGATATAGTACATGACTTTTTTTTTAGGTGGGAAAATCATCTAATGACAACTCTCGCTCTTGGGTGGAGCGAGAGATAGTGTCAGACTTTTACTGTCTAAAAACCCACTCCTGTTCCTTCGTTGCCTTCGTCCTAGGGCTTCGGGTTTCGTTTCACACTGCTCGTAGCCCCAGTAGGCTTCGACCCGGCTGGGCCCCTACGATTTTCTGACATATCCCTGAGACGCGCGTGAAACAATACGCGCCGTCGACGACTTGGTCCGGACGGTTACCGGACGTAACCGGTTTGGTAACCGTCCAGACCGAGGGTGGGTTGTGCGAAACAGAACCCCGTAAATGTCTGACACGCCCTCCCGCTCCGCCCTAGATCGAGAGAAATCATTGTATTATTTCCCACCTGAAAAAAAGGTGGGATTTATTCACTAATAGTGCTAGAAGCTCCCCCTCTCGCTCTACCCAGAACAGGCGGAGATATTAAGCGGTTTCCCAGCTCAAGAAAGCTACCTACATTTTAATCAAATATCTTTCGGCGCACTTCTTGTTTAGTATAATTATGCTTTCAAGTTGGTGATGGTGCGCTTCGCTGCTCAAGTGCATTAGATTAATGAAAAATAAGTAAACCATTTTTTTTTCTTGTGGGAAAATCATCTTATGACATCCCCCGCTCTTGGGCAGAGCGGGAGATAGTGTCAGACTTTTACTGACTAAAAACCCACTCCTGTTCCTTCGGTGCCTTTCGTACCAGGGCCGAGTCTTCTTTTCAGAATCAGACCCATTCTGTCAATCAGAATCATTTATTGTTTTGGTAGAAGTGTATATTTATAAATTTTATTTTATCGTTTTTGTTTTTCAATGTGTGTGAATATTTTATGGTCTTAATTGATCTTATTGATTTATGAAATGTACATTTTTGATTTGTAAGTTTACTCTGTACGTCTTGGATTTCCTAATTTATACCGGATGGTTTTCCTTGTGTAATGTTGATTATTGTATATTATATATATTGTATAGAATACCTGAATTATATAGACTGCCAGTAACATATACACATAATTTCATCCAAATCAATCAATCCGTTTAAGTACTCTTAAACGCACCAAACACACGTACAAAAGAATATTCAGTCCTCAAAAGAAACAACATAAAATTGAAATAAAGCGTATTTTCACCCGAAAATCTAACCTACATAACACGAATTTAAGGTTCACTAGGAATGACAGCTGATTTGGTATTCTACAGCCTCGGCATCCACGAAGTGACGGGAATAGCGAGCAGATGAGTACTCACGTCAAATGCGGTTTGTATCACCCTTTATCAAGTGCTATATAAACGAAATATTATCCAGTAGGCCGAATTTTGAATTGACATGGTGGAGTGGGGAATTTCAATAATAATAATAATATTCCAGAACTTTAACACAACGACGTCTATTCCCTAACTAAGCAGAGCTTGTGCTGTGAGTACTAGACAACTGATAAACATACTTATATATCTTTAAATACATATATATTTGAGATTTAAAATCGATCTCACTCTTTAAATAGAGTAAAGGAGCACTATCTCTCCTCTCAACTGTGATAGTTATTTATATATGTATGTATATATATTATGTATGACATTTATATGGTTAAGGCATTATTAGTTATATTTCATTTTAATATTTAACTACATTTAGGTATTATTTGATAGTTTAGATTAATATTTCACACATTCTTCTTCTCTTGCTCCCACACACTATTGTCTACATTTCTTTTAATTTCTCCTTTTACAGGTCTGCTGGAAGAAATTTCTTTGGAAATAAGCAGTACCTTTGTACTATTGTCTACTTTGTATTGTTTTTTTCTGTTTTTGTATTTACATAAATGGTAAAATAAATAAATAAACATATTATAGATAAATTACACCCAGACACAGAACAAATGATCGTGCTCAGTACACAAACATTTGCCTTGTGTGGGTATCGAATTCACGACCTCCGGCATAGTAATCAGGGCCATTAACCCCTAGACCAAAAGGCCAGTCGAAATAGGTCATGAGATCAGTTTAAATTGGTTATTTATTCAGATTGTGTTTAAGAAGAATAACAATAAATGCGGCCTTAAAACAGAACAGAAATAGTATAAAATAATAATTAGATCTAATCTGAATTAGGATAAACCTGTACCTCAATTATCTTAAGAGCTAATAATAATTTTATTATTTACCTTATTGTTTCGCTTTTTTCAGATTTCGAATATCTTTTAAAACTTTTGTGATTTTTTTTTATCTGTGGAATAAAATTGACGTTGAACAGTTTCTGAACGAAATAAGCTGTCAAAAGTTTTTTTTTAAGTTGTTTCATCGCACTACGAATTACTCCTGTATTACGGTAGGTGCATTCATAAACACATTACTCATATATACAAAACACTTAACAAAACATCTAATAAACAAAATCGAACATTCTGTATGCACTGGGCAATTTCTGAGAATAGGCTTCGTACTCAGCGCGCCAACAATACGTATGACGAGCGAACTACCGGGTATATTGTACCGAGACTTATTAATAGTCTTCCCTCAGAAATAAAAAAAAAATATTACACACAAAAATGTCAAAAGCAAACTTAAGCAATATCACATAAGTATTATTTAAGAATGTTTTTTTTTACTTACTTAAAGACCTAAAGTTTTTATAAATTGTTATCGACAATAACGCACATATATAAAAAATCCTTTTGTATAATTTCGATGTTGAGAACGGATTTATGATAGCACGGGTTTAAACCTTAGTGGTTTTTGGTTGCTATTTAACCTAGACAATTCTATTCTTTTGTATTAATGATCTACAACTATCCGTAGACCATACAAATATTTCTTCATGTAGCGCAACAGCCAATCGCTCAAGTACTGTGTTGTGCCATATATATATCGAGTTTTAAAAAAATAGACCAAAAGTGAGTAAAAGTCGATTTTTCGAAGCTGTTTTATGAAGCCTGTTAAAAATCACATCGATCTCAATACGACCAATAGCTTTATATTAGAACTACACTAGACCGACGCACATGTGGACCACACCTGCCCCCTTAGCCAAGTTACAATCATATCGTTCGCGCCGAACGACTCGAGTAGGCCACGCATCCGATTCCTTTGTTCTGACGTCATCTCAACGCTGAGTCACGTGGTCAGAATAAAGGAATCGGAGGCGTGGCCTACTCAAGGCGTTCGATGTAAACGAAACGATCGTAACTTGGCTAGGGGGGCGGCAAGTCTAGTTGCCATATAAAACGATAAAACGTATGGAGACCGACGCGCCCAAATCGGCGCACGTTGCCCACGTGTGCGCAATGTAGTACAGCTGACGATGCTACTCGCTACGGTAGGCCATTAATTTTCAACGCAAAAAAAAAGATTTATTACGTTGTGTTGACTAACGATGTACTTTAATTTCGTATTTCAATCTGCTTTAGGCGGTATCGTTTATAATTATTTAACGTCACGCATTTTCAGTTTCATACTGTAATTTAAATTATGGAAGGATATCTTGTCTGAAATAAACACTATAATTACCTACTAGCTGGCCTAAAGAAGTTACTTTAGTACCAGTATTCAGCGCTGCGTTACTTTAGTACCTACCAGTTATTTAGCGCTTCGTTATTTTACTTGTTTGTTCAATATCGCAGCAGATGCTGAGATAGAAGCCTTTTTGGCCTTTGGCCTTTTTGGTTTAAATAGTTAAATTCCTAAATGGAGTCTTAAAGATTTTTCCGAATCGCTAAAAAATATTTTTTTTATGTGACGTAACAAAAAAAAATTTAATATTTATTTCTATATTTGTGCTATAAGACCTTGTTTTATGCCAAATTTCAGGATTTTGAGTCAATGGGAAGTACGTAAGTGAAAAGGTTGAAATACAACGTGTATTTCAACCTTTTAAAGGGAATCAAAATATTTTTTGCAACAAAAACGGCCGTATCTTTTTTTTTCAGTAACTTAGCAGTTTGATTTTTTCATAGCTTCAAGGCACCGCAGACCTGAGTATATGGTTTTAATTTCAACTCAATACCTCCACGCATCCCCCAGATAAAGGGTCTTGACAGACAGACGGACAACAAAGTGATCCTATAAGGGTTCCGTATTTTCCTTATGAGGTACAGAATCCTAAAAACTTTTTAACCTAACACTGGCTAAAAGCCAAAACCATGTCAAAAAAGGAACATAGCATTTACATTATATTTAAATTCATATAAGTAGGAAGGTATTTCACGTTTGTAAATAGCTATATGTCCTGCGAGCTCCAATTCAAAAGAGAAATAGAATCACGTCTAAAACTCGTAACATTTAGGTTTAAAGTACAATAACAATTAAATTATAAAGTATGCAATCAAAACTCTTTGATGATCCAATGAAAAAGTAATTTATTTCATTACAAATCGAGTAATTCAGTTATTTTAATGAAATTGCTCACGTTCAGAGTATACAAATGTATATAAAGTCAACTCATCTTATAGAATAGATACGCTCTCTTGAACAATCTTAATTTCGTTTCGTAAGTCGCCATGAGACAGCATTTTGAAGAAAAATGATCGCTTTAATATGGTTTAAATGTGACATATTATTATATAGCGTGGAACGAAACGTTTACAAAAAGTAAAAGCGGGATTTCTTCGAGAGAAGTTCTGTGGTTGTTTTAATTATTCCCAAATTGATTCCTAGTGGATATTGTGATGTAAAATTGTGTAGTTTTGTAACTCAAGTGTCTGTGCAACTGGAATAATATGTGGGATTATTAAAATAGGCGCGATCTCGGTAAAATGGAGCTGAGAATTTTATTGCAGTTGTAGCTACCTCAGCGAATTTTGCCGAGAAGGCTGAATCGATACATTTGCTGCCAAATACTTTAAAAACCATTAGAATGTGTTACACTCGCATTCTAATGTAAAACAAAAAGAAACAACTATGATACGGAAGACATATTACGCTAGAAAACATGGACGAAAGATTAGGCGATATGGTCGAACGACTACAGCCTTCCCTAGCGGTAAACAGAAAAAAAATCTACCTTTTTTCTACAAGAAATGTTTTTTGTAAATTTGATATAAACTAGTACTTGACTGCGATCCCACCTGATGGTAAGCAGTGATGCAATCGTTGATAGTGAGGCGCACTAGTTTATTAAGAGCCTATTCACTCTAGCCTTAAAATGTTCGTAGAAGTGCGATTAATCTATATCTATACTTATAATAAATCTGTAGAAGTGAAAATTCTGTACATTGAAAATATCAAAAAAATAAATGGCATGGGGTGTTACTAGACCGATAGCGAACCCAAAAATGTGGTTAAAAAAAATTTTGTATGTCTATTACCTACGACGAAGATAATAAATAATATTTCATATTTTCGTATCTCAAAAAACCTAATAAAACCATTTTCGACTTCTACGCGGACGAAGTCGCGGGCAAAAGCTAGTTGGCTAATATATGTATATCGCACAAATAGAAATTTTCAGGATGAAATCACTGTTTGTATCTGTATAAGAGTGGACTGTCCTTCTAAGCAGGAAAGGTGTACTAAAAAAGGATTTTCTCAAACTTTTAGTTTACTTTTAAATTATACTAATAGGCGAAAGTTTATAAATGCATATAGACTGGCCTTTTAGTCTAGTGGTTAGTGATCCTAACTGTTATGCCGGAGATCGTGGGTTCGATTCCCACCCAGATCAAATGTTTGTGTGATGAGCACGATCATTAATTTGTTCTGTGTCTGGGTGTAATTTATCTATAATATGTATATGTTTAGAAATATATAAGCATGTTTATCAGTTGTCTAGTACCTACTCATAACACAAGCTCTGACAGCGCCCTCGACGGTTCCCTCCCTTGTTTTCCTATTAATGTTTTTTTTTATGCACCTACCATGTTTTCTCTTCACTACCCTTGGTTGACAGGTAGAGAATGCCTAAGGCATCAACTCCGCCTTTGTGTTGCATGAAGTTTTAATAAATAAATATATTATATTATTATATTATATGTGTGGGTTTGGTACTCATTCACACTCAAATGGCTGAACAGATTCGCATAAAATTTGGCACATGGTTAAACCATGCCCTGAAATATGACACAGTATACTTTTTATTTTGGGATAATTTTTTACACGGGCGAAACCATCAGTAGAAGTTAGTAACTTTTAGTTTCAAAATTGTACTGATAACGCGGTATCCCTAGCCTACCCCGGTCTGTCGGGAGTCATAGGGCGATTCTCTGTCACAGCAGGTGCGGGATTGTGGACGGCGAATAATGGATGACACCGTCCGGTAAGGACTAAGTTCGAGTTGATGGCACTTTGTGTTCCACGTGTGCATCAAAGAGAGATTAGCAAAATGGACAGGATCCACTGGCTGATGTCTGCTAGGGCTGCTAATTTTTTGAAAGAGTTACTGCAGCTCTGGAGCGAAAAGGGCAATTGAAGGAACACAGTTGGGTTTTAACCAGAGCAGGAGGAGTTATTGGTCCCTAACCTGTAATAGAGATACCGGCCCGGATCTTGAGCGCTGACTTCTACAGTTCTACTTACGCAGAAGCACGCAGAAGTGAAATATCGGGTCTCTTTAGTGGTATGAAAAGAGAAACGGGGCGGGGAGTGCAATCCTTGTACAGTGATTCACTTGCCGATGTGTACGATGCGCAAAGCGATCCCCACTCTTTCGCCGAGCGCTCAAGATTCATGCCAGTATCTGTACTAATCGTATTTATTTGGTAAAATGAATAACATTGTCAGAAATACAAATATTAATTCTAGAATATATTTGTTATTTGGATTAATACGTCCCGATCCGATCCTTTTTCCTGAGCCCGGAATTTCACGGTCCATGACAGCGTATATTTGCAAGACTCAATCTACGAACTCAATTGTGCCGGATCAACTACTGCCATTCAGATATTTTCGTTAGTTATCTGAATTAGAGTGTAGGTTGAAGAAGTTGTCATGATGAAATCAGAAAAACCTGCTCATAATTATATAGGGTTAGATATATAAAAGCAGTGGTAGCTAACAGTGGTGGCAAACTATAAAGCAGTGGTGGCCAACTGGTAACGGCCCCAACTTACGACTCACGGGTTCAAACCTAGCTAGGTGCATTAAGCACTTTCTGTAATTTACTTCATCACCACTGCTCTCATAACGATGAAGAAAAACATCGTGAAGAAACTTGCATGTCCTAGAACCAACAAATTCGAAGACATGTGACATTCACCAACGCCCTGTGGGCCCGCGTGGTGGATGACGGCTTATTCCCTCTGCTAGAGAGGAGGCCTGAGTCCCAGCAGTGGGAACATTAAAAGGCTGATTATGCTATATATAATGATTTCTACACTGAATAACTGCCAACATATATTTAATCAAGTACTTTACATAAATTCAAGTGAACATGTGTAACGTTATTCTAACCTCAAAACATAAACAGTGTTGTCTTTTTTAACCCAAAGGTTGACTGGTAGAGAATGCCTTCTTGTATTAAGTCCGCCTATGTACCACAACTGTACATGCGGTTTAAATTAATAAATAAATAAATACAACATTTATACTTGTAACGGACAATGAGGAAACACTGTATTGGAAGTTTGCAACGGACCAATAGTAGTTCAACACCAGTGTTGCCACCCTAAATAAATAGCGTATTTAAATTCAGACACAAGTCTTTTAAGCAAATAAATCGACTATTAAATATTAATAAAATCATAATTTCACGGATATCAAAATAATTATATCTATCTATATTTATTTTTATCTACCTATTTTTGAAAAGTGTCTCAATTTGATTTTAGGGGACTAATAAATTAATAAACTACAAAAAAAAAACGCAACGCTTTATTTAATCGATAATTGCTATAAAAGTGCATTTAAATTTTACATTTTATATTTTCGCGCGTAATTCGACAAAAACGCTGGACGCCATATTGTTCTGTGTCATGACGTCAGTTGGTCATGTAAACGAATGCGCTGATATTAGATAAGTGTCATATTAATTGATAGTTTGCCTATATGTTAGTCCTTACAAAGGGTCGCGTGAAAGTAGTTCATGAAAAAGTATTCCATGTCCTATTCTTGGTCATCGTCTACATGGGTTCCACCTTTCATCAAAATTCGTACAGCCGTTCGAGGTCAAAATAGCAACAAAAATACAAATTTTTACCTATATATTATTAGTGTGATAGTTTTTGAACCGTCCAATCATTCTGCCTGCTTTTTTAGACCTCTTTTTGTAGAAACTTAACGCACAGTTGTTACCTGTACTTTGTGTGTACGTTTACTCATTTTTAGGGTTCCGTACCTCAAAAGGAAAAAAACGGAACCCCGGAAGGTCTGCGGTCCCTTGAAGATGTGAAAAATAAAACTTCTAAGTTAATTGAAAAAAAAGATACGGCCGTTTATATCGCAAAAATCGTAAATTTGATACTCCTAAGGAAATCGAAATTCATAGGGTACTTCCCGTTGACCTAGAAACCTGAAATTTTGCATGAAGCAAGGTCTAGTACAAGTATAGGAATAAATCTGAAAATTCATAGTTACGCCACAAAAAAAATATTTTTTTTATTCGGAAAAATCTTCGCGACTCGATTCGGGTATAGAACTATTTACGTAAGTTACGAGTAGCTTGTACAGAACCCTCAGTTTGCGAGTCCGACTCCCACTTGCCCAGTTTGTTACGTTTGTACTTGTAAAATAGAAGCATACATTTATATTGTCTAATCATTTTAATAAATGAATGTTATTTAAAAATTAATTTTAAACCAGAAACTCGCTGTTTTTTTTTTAAAGGACTACTCTTCTTTGAGAAGATAACAATATAGAAGGATTTTTAAAAATTCCTCCCCTACAGGGATTCAATAAATTAATGGGGTATGGATGAATTACGTTTCAATGAAAATTCATTCTTTTGTGGTGATGGAAATCCTATCAGACACACAGCTTAAAAGGAATCAATTTCAAGTTAAAATCAAGTTTCCTGAAACATTCTAAAAGGAAAGAATTTCAGGAAACTCGCTGCCTTATACTAAATGTACCTGAAAACTTAGAAAATATAAAATGAAACTAAGTTATGTGTTTTAAGTGGAAGCGAATAATACAAATGTCATGTGTACAAGCTCAATTCGAAGCGGTGATATAACACTAATGTGTTGCATTCAGTGATCATTTAAATTATTTTTAATAGGTAGATACAATCACACAAAAAAATACAATCACGCAAAAAAAAAATACAATCACGCAAAAAAAAAAAATACAATCACACAAAAAAATAAAAACATAATTTATCTCTGTTTTACTTATAGTCTTAGCCTTTTCTGGTATCCAAGACATACATGTTGCTTTTGGCAATGTATCTACCTATTAAAATATTGTTTTTGCATTACTAAAAGTAACAAACAATAATCTTACTTGTGCACACATATACAGTTCCGACGACAGAAAGCAGAAAGAAGAAGAAAGAAGAATATAAAACAATCAAGAATTAGAAGTGGGTTCTTTAGGTGATTTTAAAGAGTAGGTTAAGTTGTTTGGATGATTTTATACAGCAGTGATTAGGTTTTTTGGGTGATTTTAAAGAGCAGTAGGTTTTTCGAGTGATTTTAAAGTACAATAGGTGATATTCTACAAATTTCACTTCGTAATACGTATACGGTAGGTATATGCATATGGACATGAGTGTTGTAGTAGTAATCTACGATTATTATTTTTTAAACTGAGTGAGTTTCATTTCAAATTATACGTTGTATTAACGTTTTTTCTTTCTTTTTACTTTGTTAGCTCTAGACAAAGTTACATTTTATTACCAACATTGTTGATAGTCAGAATGATTGGAAATTACCATGTAACAGTTCGGTTGCAATGGTTCGATATTCGATCGGACAATCACGTGTATATATTTTTTGAGAATTCGAAATCGTTGTTACAATTTCGCTCTGTCTTGCACATCTTTTGTGAGTACGAAGTTTTATAAAGAGGTAAAATTGTATGTTCGTGAAGAAGTATACGCATTATTAAGAAAACTTGACTAACTATATAGCATAGTCGGCCTTATAATGTTCCCACTGTTGGGACTCAGGCCTCTTCTTTAGGAGAGGATATGGGCCGTAATCCACCACGCGAGCCCAGTGCGGGTTAGTGGATGTCACATGTTTTCGAATTTTTGGTTCTAGGACATGCCATTTTCCTTCACCGTTTTGAGAGATGAAAGGTGATGAAATAAATTATACAAAGTAATGCGCCTGGCTGGGTTTGAACCCGCAACCTACGACTCGTAAGTCGGGGCCGTTACCAGTCGGCCACCACTGCTCTCCCCAAATAACTATATACTATGATATAAAGACAAACGGGGTGAATAGGAACGCAGAGATAAAGAAATCCTAATGATTGATTAAATTCTGAATTTACCAATTAAGACAAATTTTCGTGGACAATTTTGGGATTTCATTTTTTTTTTACTTTCGACTACACAAGTATGATCAGTAACAGGGATACAGCCCTATGTTTTGTATTAATTAAAAAAATAAGGGTGCACGTCAGATTTTTGAAATTGATCACTTCATAATAAAACCAAGTAAAACTGGCCAGATCGATTTAAACGTTAAAGTTTGGTGATATTTCAATCCTCGTTTGGCCATTAGGGTCAAAACCTGTGAGGGTTGCGGAAACGATTAAAATACTGACGTTGGCCTTAGAATGCAAAGGGTAACTGAAGGACGCAGATGGGTTTAAGTCAGCAAAAGTCTGACACGCTTTCGCACTCCACGCTAGAGTGGGAGAAGTTATTCATCATCATCATTTCATCCGAAAGACGCCCACTGTAGGACACAGGCCTCGCCAAAGTGTCACCACAATGAACGATCCTGTGCGTCTCGCATCCATCGGATTCCCGCAACCCTTACCAGGCAATCGGTCCACCTTTTAGGAGGCCTTCCAACGCTACGTCTTCCGGTACGTGGTCGCCATTCCAGAACCTATCGGCTCCAACGGACATCCGTTCTGCAATGTGCCCTGCAAATTGCGACTTAAGTTTGGCGATTCTTCGTGCTATGTTGGTAACTTTGGTTCTCTTGCGGATATCCTCATTCCTGATTCAATCACGCAAGAAAACTCCGACCATAGCCATTTCCATTGCCCTTTGGGTGACTGTAAGCCTTCTGATGAGGCCCATTGTGATCGACCACGTTTCAGAGTCATATGTCATCACTGGCAACACGCACTGACTTTCGTCTTGAGAAGTTCGGAGTCAGAAAATTACATTAAACACCAGTGAGTATTTTCAACTTCTCTATTTATGAGAACTCGGTTGATATAGACGTACTAAGTGAGATGATTTGTATGCCCTTTCATTCGAAAACCATTTTTTTTTAAGTATTTCAATTAATCCACTACTGGATATAATAGACAATATATTTAATTCCTACAGTGAAAAGCAGTTGTTTACAAAGACAAGGACAAAAATGACTTCAAGCACTACCGCTAAATTTCGAAATTGAAAAGTGTCATGTTATGAGCCTGCAATTTTAACGATAAAACAGAGTCCTTTAAATTAGAATCCGAAAACGATTTTTTTTGCATTTCAAAACAGGCGTAACCGTGGTAACAGAATGTGTTTTTTTTAAATTGTTAGTAGGTTCGCGCTTGACCGCTTTCGCACCTGATGAAAAGCGACGATGCGGTCGACGTTGGAGCGCGTTTACCTAGAAGTAACCTATTCACTCTTGACTTCAAGATTCCCGGGTTGTAGCCGTCAGGAAACACAGATTCCGGCAAGGAATTCCACTCCTTAGTACTCACAATGAATGTGTTCCCAATGCCCTATTTATTTTGATTCCCTTGAGAGTGTTGAAATATACGTTTTTTGCGACATAAACGGCCATATCTTTTTTTTTCGTTAACTCAGAAGTTTTACGTTTTCACAGCTTCAAGGTACTGCAGACTTGAGTAGATGGTTTTAATTTCAACTCGATACCTCCACGCGTTCTTGAGATAAAGGGTCTTAACAGATGGACAGAGAGACCAACGGACAACAAAATGTTCCTATAAGGGTCAGTTTTTTTCCTGTTGAGGTACGAAACCCTAAAAATTGCATATTGCTACTTCGCAGGAGGCCTTTCACATATGAAACAAACGACATAAATAATACCTATGTATCCAACGTGACATTATTTTGGCCGAATAGTCAAAACCGGCTCTGTTGTTTTAAAAAAATAACACTGTTGTACCCATTTGACCTATTAGGTATGTACCCAAAAAACCAATTAGTTATATCTAGGTCGATCGTTTTCCACTGGCCTATCGTCAACATCGAGCATGGCTTAAAAGCTTGTTGCTTCATCTAACGCAATCCAATGAAATATTTGATGAAGATACATATCTGACGTATGCGGTAATCTGCTAAAATTTTGACAGTTCCTTTGATCAGTGACCTACCTGGCTACCATTAGAACGTCACTGTGCAGTCATTGCTTTTAATAAGCTCGATATTGTCATTCTACCACAACTCTATTACGAGACCATTGAGCGATTAATGATCGATCAATATGAATTATCAGATTACGAACTTTTAGCAAAATGACAATGGGATCGTGTTGGAATGACGAATTTATAAAAATAGCACACTTGGGCCCCGGAGGTTTACTACTACTTTACTTACACAAATTTATGTTTTCTATAGAAGCTTAGATAATATACACAAGATGGCTGTGTATCCAAAATATCAAGAGAAAGATGTGTAATAACATCGTAATCTTAAGAGCGGTTGTATGAAAATGTACCTCGAAAAGGAAGCTCTTTAATACATTAATTCTGAAATCAAATCATTCTTTTCATTTCCAATGTTTTATTCTTCATTAAGATTTAAGAGATTCAACATAAAAATCTTCTTAAAAAAATAAATTACAAATGTCAAAAGTAACTGATGATCAAAAGTAAAATAATTTTCTCCAGTAAATGAAACAAAAATGTATGCGTTAAATATTCAGGTAATGGTTTGAATAACAAATTTTTGCTTGCTTTTTTTATTTCCTCATGGCTTCTAAATGTGGTGTATAAATGTTTTTTATGTATACTCAAGGCTGATTGCGTTTTCTTGGTACATTTTTAACGGACTTCAAAAATAATAATGCTAGCAAAGGAGGCGGCCGATCGCGTGAGGCAACGGTCCTTACGCCCCAATCGCCGCCGGGACTTCGATCCCGATTTCCGGCCAAAGACGGCGCGGGCTTTCGGACGGCGAGCAATGGGCCGACCGTCCGGTAACCGTCCGGACCGAGCCCGAGTTGTCGACGGCCCGTATTGTTCCACGCGCGCTTCAAGGAGATGTCAGTAACTGTAGAGGCCCAGCAGAGTCGAAGCCTACTGGGGCCAAGGGTCTGATTCTGAAAGGAAGAATCGGCCCTGATACGAAAGGCAACGAAGGAACAGGAGTGGGCTTTTAGTCAGTAAAAGTCTGACACTATCTCCCGTCCCGCCCAAGAGCGGGGGATGTCATAAGATGATTTTCCTACCGGAAAAAAAAATATCTTCAAAAAAAGGAGGAAGTTCTCAATTCAGTTCTATTTTTTTTTATCATCATTGTTTTTTTTCATCACGTTTCAGAGCCATATGTCATCTCTGGCACCACGCACTGGTGATAGTCATAGACTTTCGTCTTGAGACACTGTGGTATGTTAGACGAGACCATACCAGTTACAGTGGTTGGGAATAATGTTTGGTCTTCTGGCAAAAAACAAAAAAACTCTTCATACAATAATATTTTATGAGCTCCCCAAAAAAAAAACAATAAAAATCCGCACGTCACATTGTAGGGTTCCGTTATAAAGTATTCAAAGGACGCGTACGGATAACGGCTACGTGGGTTCCTTACAAGATCAAAATAATGTTTTCGGTCCTCAGATTTCTGGGTTATTGAGTTTCGACCCCTTGTTGGGCGGGTCCTGAAGTTGAACTTTTTATGGAGATCCGTAGCGGTTTGACTTCAGGGAATAGTTTACATTGATGGCTTTTGTTTCAACGAAGAAATAAAAGTGTTTTGCTATCTTTTTTTTTGAGGTGAGGAAATCATCTAATAACCCTCCCGATCGGAGTAAAACGAGAGGGAATATCAGGCTTTTACTGACTAAAACCTGCCTGTGTTTCTTCAGTTGCCCTTAGCTATCTAGGGCCGCGTTAACTCTTTTTGCGGAAACCTAGTAGTCCTAGTGGGTATCAAGCTTTCAATATCGAAGTCGAAGTCAGATAAAATGTAGAATTTTGATTCCCTTGAAAGTGTCGAAATACACGTTTTTTGCCACATAAACGACCGTATCTTTTTTTTTCGTCAACTCAGAAGTTTGATTTTTTCACAGCTTCAAAGGACTGCAGACTTGAGTATATGTTTTTAATTTTAACTCGATACCTCCATGAGTTCTCGAGATAAAGGGTCTTGACAGACAGACAGACAACAAAGTGACCCTATAAGGATTCCATTTTTTTTCTTTTAACGTACAAAACCCTAAAAACACTTCCAGAAGCGACAGAAAAAGTTCAGCCTAAACCAGTGAATATAAAAACATACTATTAGGAAGATTGTTCCTTACTGAGTCAAAATTTTTCAAATACCAACCTTGAAAGAGTTATAAGAAGGTTGAAGTTTGTTTGCGAAACAGTAAGTGTTGCTTACACGCAATCCCTGTAACTTTTCCATTTGACATAATCCCTTATTTGTCGCCAACATAAAAGGGAAGGTATCGTAATATATCTCCCGCCAATTCTAGGAGAGGTTTTATTTGACTTGACTTTGTCCTACTATAAGGCATTCGACCGAAAGTGTGATGTCTTGTGGTCAATATAGACTTACGTCTGTTTTTAGGAGACACCTCTGCCTCCCTAGCCAAGTTCCGATCGTTTCGTTTGCGTTGAATGCTTCGAGTTGGCCATGCCTCCGATTCCTTTGTTCTGACGCCATCTCAACGCTCAGTTACGTGCCGACCGAGCCCAAGTTGTCGATGGCGCACACTGTTCCACGCGCGCCTCAAGGAGATCTCAGCAACCGTAGGGGCCCAGCAGGGTCGAAGCCTACTGGGGCCATGGGTGATGCGAAAGAGATCCCCGGGGCCCTGGAAAAATGGCAAAGAAGGAACAGGAGTGGGTTTTTAGTCAGTAAAAGTCTGACACTATCTCCCACTTCGTCCAAGAGCAGGGGATGTCATTAGATGATTTTCCCACCCAGGAAAAAAAACGCTCAGAACAAAGGAATCGTAGGCGTGGCCTACTCGAGGCGTTCGCCGCAAGCGAAACGATCGTAACTTGGCTAGGAGGGTTGGTGTTGGGAGTCGCAGGCTGATTTTCGGTGATCGTAGGCACGGACATAAAACCGGCAAGCAATAGGTAGCTCGCCATCTGGTAAGGACTAAACTCGGGTCAACGACATGTTGTGTTCCACGCGTACCTTAAATGGTTGTTGTTTTTTTTATTATGGATGGGCTCGCCTTTAACCACTATCTCACCTGATGATGTGGCCGACGATGGAGCACGCTTGCCTAGAAGCAACCTATTTATTTACCCCTGAGGTTATAGCTATCAGGAAACACAGACTCCGGCAGAGAATTCCACTCCTTAGCTGTACGCATAATAAATGTGTTCCCAAAATGATTTGTACGTATGCGTGGGATGTCCACCATATACCGGTGGCGCAACGCCGTACGTCTTGTGGCAGAGGCGCCGGCTTTTAGAAAACCTCATGGGTGCTGTTCATTTGATGACTCAAAAAAGTAGCGTAGTGTTAGAAGAGAAATGCTCAGTGATCGAACGACAAATAAATAAATGTCCTACTTACATACTGCGGAACACCCAGACCCAACACAAATATCTGTTTCATCAACAAACATTTGTGTTGGTGCGGGAATCGAACCCGCGACCCTTGCGTCTCAACCAGCGCTATAAACCACTGTGCTAAACGGGTCATCGGGTAATGAAAAAACGCCCATCCATAAAAGGCGATTTCTGCCTCTTGATGTCTATTCTCAGGGGTGCTCGGCACCCACTGTTTATTTCTCATGGGTGCTCGAGCCCCCGAGCACTCACGGAGTCGGTGCCCCTGTCTTGTGATCCGATAATGGAACGAATTTGGAGGGATTAAATTGTGCAATTCCAATTCACACTCCCCGAAATGTAAACGATAGAAAACCGACAAGCTTGCAACTCGGCGTCGATGCTCAAGATGTCAGCACAACTGACGGGTATGGACCAGGACAGAGGAATTGTTTGCAAAGCAAATGGCAGCTGAAAGAAATTTTAGTCAATAAAATTTTGACACTTCCTCTCTCTCCATCCTTGCTTCTTTTTAGGGTTCCGTACCTCAACAAGAAAAAAACAGAGCCGACGATCACTTTGTTGTCCGTCTGTCTGTCTGTCTTTCAAGACCCGGGAACGCGTTGTGGTATTAAGTTGAAATTAAAAGCATGTACTCAGGTCTGCGGTCCCTTGAAGCTGTAAATAATTCAAACTTCTGAGTTGACGAAAAAAAAGATACGGCCGATTATGTCGTAAAAAAAATGTGTATTTTGACACTCTCAAAGGAATCAAAATTCATAAGCTACTTTCCGTTTACCTAGAATCCTGAAATTTGGCATGAAGCAAGGTCTGAAAACTGTAAATTTGTAGAGACGTCAAAAAAATCTTTTTTACGATTCGGTAAAATCTTCGTAACTCAATTCGGGAATTGAAGTGTTTTCATACGTAAGTGTGTACGGAACCCTCAGTGCGCGAGGCCGACTCGTACTTGCTCATTTTTTAAATACTGTTACTAACAAAATATGAATTGAGATAAATGTTTATTATTATAAATGTGAAAATAACTCTGTCTGTCTGTTACACTTTCACGGTTAAACTACTAGATCGATTTTAATGAAATTTGGTAGGTAGTAAGCTTGAACCACAAGCTGAAAGAAAAAGAAAGTAGCCTATGTGCCTATGTCCTAGGTTACTTTTTATCTGGCTTCGACTTCGATATTGAAAGCCCCAAAAAAAAAACCTTGCCCAGTTTTTTTTGTGACGGACTGATTTTGGCAAAATAAAAGTCTTCAAAATACTTGTTTTGTTAAGAGTTAGAGTTACAATAGAATACAAAATATTTACTACATTTAGGTAAAATTTCACTTGTATAAAAAAAAAAACAGATTCAATCGCAAAACACATTTCATTCACACAAAGTGTTCACCATACTGCACCTAACGCCATTACACACGATTAAGCCTTTTGACAAACCACACTCGAATTCAAAAGGACCAATTTAATAGTGGAGACCAAATTAATCAGTGCTTTCATCCAATATCTAGCCATTGTTCATAACGGCTGAATTCACACTATGTAAGCGACCGTCCATATACAGCAGTGGTTCTCAAATTTGGCCTGCAGTAGTATTTGAAAGAATTACCGAGGTCCTAGAATGGAAAGAGCAATTGAAGGAAAACAGATTAGTTAAGCCAATAAAAGGCCTGAAACTCCCTCTTGCTTCAACCAGAGTATAATCAGCATTTTAACGTTTCCACTGCTGGGACTCAGGCCTCCTTTCTAGGAGAAGGAATGGATTGTAATCCACCACGCGGGCCCAGTGCGGGTCGAATTTCACATGTCTTCGAAGTTTTGGTTCTAGGACGTGCCGGCCGGTTTCCTCACGATGTTTTCCTTCACCGTTTTAAACCCGCGACCTACAACACATCGTACACCTAAGTCGGGGCCGTTACCACTCGACCATCACTGATCTCAACCAGAGTAGGAAAAGTTATTTGATGGTACCTCACCTTAAAAAAGTGATCCCTATCTTATTATGGTCCGGGGACAACTGGTGGACCACCAGTTGTCCACACAAAAGAGTTAAGTCTGCAAAAAGTCTAAAAATTTTAAACTTTCCAACTAAATAGTAAAAGATTTAAAGTTTCTACTTAAAATCTTGTAATGTATTTGACAATTCTCGTTACTTTTGGTTTTATACAATCGATTTTAAAGTTTTGGATTAATGACATTAAGTATTTGATTTTTTTTTTTTTTTGTACATAAAACTTAAAAAAATAGTTTATAATTAGTATAGCTGATAACCACATACGAACTTAACGCCTTATGTTAAGTTTCTGATGTATAACTAGCGCGAAAATTCTGGTAAGTATCCATAACACAAATTTAATCTTTTTTTGGGTCCCAAAATTCATTACAAATACTTCAGCCCCCTAAGTTACAACTGTTTATATTCTCTTTTCGTAGATCACTCGAGTCGGCCACGCCTCCTATTCCTTTGTTCTGACCACGTGACTGAGCGTTGAGATAACGTCAGAACAAAAGAATAGGAGGCGTGGCCGACTCGAGACGATCAACAAAAAGAGAATCGAAACGAAAAGGTTGTAGTAACTTGGCTAGGGGGGCTGACACTAACTGTTGTTATTTTATAAGGTGCCTATGTTCTTTTTTTGTATTGTTTTGAGTGTTTACTTGAACAAATGTTTTAGTCAAATAAATTATTATTCTTCTTCAAGACTTCTGGTCCCTGCTAACAATAAAAAAAACTAAAGTGGTCACTGATCAAAAAATTTGAAAACCACTGATATACAGGATCAACGTAAAATATAACTGATAGAATATCCAGATGATTTACTGTAAACGATTTTATTTCGATTCTGAATAGAGTCGTGGTGCAATTGTACTCCCAATTCACGGGATAATGTATTGAAATTTATGAAGGGCAGTATTTTATCGAGTTATTTAAAGGCTAGCTTTTACCCGCAGCTTCGCTTGTGAGGGCTTTATCATAACTTTTTATCTGAGATAAAAAAAACATACTTTTTTAAAGCCTCGCACTAGGAATGATTCCAGTATCTTGGATGGGTTCACAAACATTCAAACTTACATATACAAGACAGGTCATACAAATACTTGTTCCGTGCGGGGATGGAACCTGCAACAAGCCACGCAGCAACCGATCGCTTAACCACTGCGTCAAGGTGCGCGTTTGTCGTATTGATACGATTTTAAACTTTATTAAAGGTGTTTTTCTTAAAAATCTCGACGTTATCAACGGCTTTTACAAGGCCAAATCGTAGTTCTAATAAAAAGTAGTGCCAGTGTTTCGTGTACAGTGAATGCCTAAAAGTAAAAATTCGGATGGTCCTATCTTTACTATTTAAATGTAGCGACGTCCTAAGCCGAGGTTCATACCCCACAAGGGGTTAGCGTGTAGTCGTTTAGGTTTTTTTGTAAGTCCTAACTGAAAGTTTTTTTTTAACTTCACCACAGGTTTGTCCAGTTAAGTAGACGACCACTTCATATAGTGGCCTGCCTACAATACCTGTCTTCTTCTTAGCGCGTTGATGTCAAAAAAAAATAGTTTATTTTCTATTTATCATTAAATCCCTATATGAACAGGAAAGAGAGAACGTGACACAGGATGGAAGGTAAGACATCCTCTGTAGGAAGATGCCGTACAAACACTAAAGATCGGAGCCATCTGAGAACCCAACCTGTGGAGATTCTTTTTACCGTGCCTGGGTGCAGAGTCTGTTTAAAGTATACCAGGTTGGCCATGGCAACTTCATGACGAGATCAAAGGTTCTACAGCGCACCCTGGGCGTAAGAGTTTTGCCAATCGGCAAATCCTTTTACCACGATGGCTAAGTTTAACACCGCCTATGAAACTGGCCGATGTTTTTATTTGCTCTTAGTGTAAATTCTTCGATAAATTATCCTTTACAAAAACACGTAAACAAACAAACAACTTTACCTCTTTATATTTATATATACCATAAGACATTACATCGCTATTCAGCGAGGTAATGCGGCCAGTGTTATGGGCACTTTTGCACCGGGAACGATCAGGGGCGGGTTGTTTATTGACGAGTGATATTAATTTTAATCGTGAAATGATAATTCTTTTGTATTTAAATTAAATAATGGTATCTTAATAGGTATTTCATAAGACATTAATTTGGCAGTTTTCAGAACTAATGAGAAAAAAATACACTCTTTAAAATCACCGCAGCGTTGTAGAAAATTTAAGTTTAACTATCAATTGGTACTATTAAATAATTATAGGTATGAAGTCATTTAAGTACCTTTAATAGCATTAAGATAAAACAATCATCTGTAAGCTACATATACAAACAAATCTACAATACAATACACACAACACTACTAGCATAAACAAACACACGAATATAACTACAGGCAAATGGGGTGAATTGAAACTCAGGGGTAAATAGAAACAAAACTTCAAAGGGTATTTTCACGACATTTGAATATTTTTTGCAGCATTTAACTATATCAACTTATTAATGAATTGTTATTCTAAAAAGTCGATGCTTTGTTAGAAGCCGATAATATGGTAACAAAGTGCAAAACCAAACCAATGTTTTGTTTCTATTTACCCCTGCGTTTCTATTTACCCCGTTTTACGGTACTTAAGTGGGATGCAGATCAAGACAAAACTAAGCAAATGACAATATAATAGCAATAGATACTTAAGATAGGCATTACCCACCTATCTGCCGTCAACTTGAGCATTGTTTTAAAGCTTGTTGCTTCATTCAACGCAATGTTTGATAAAGAGGCAACGCGAAAAAAAAGAGAAAACACATGAACGCTCTGTTAGCATTCGTTAAATCCGTCATTTACTCGAATATTTCACAAAACTTGTTCTAAGAAATACGTGTTTTTTAAACCTTAAAAGTTTTTAGGAAAAAAAGTTACGTTATTCAGAATTTCTACTAAATATGTATGCAAGGTTTCTATAGTTGTATATTCTTTAATTTTTATTTTTTATTTTTGAGTACATTATGAAAAAAAAATGTCAAAATTTTAACAAATTTTCAGAGGTCTTGGTTAGTTTTACACAAATTTATGATTTTATGTCACTTAAAACCTAGATAATATCCACAAAATAACTTTGTTTCCAAAATATCTAAAGAAAGATGTGTTATAACGTCATAATTACGTAAGAGCGGTTGTTCGAAAAAAATAATGAAAATGTATCTCGGGTTTATACTGACCCATAATAATATAATAATAATTTATTGGTTCTTAGTACAGTTTTATATTATTGAGATACCTAGATTACACTACAATTTCAAAATCGAAGGTACAATCAACTATTTTTTTTCTGTTTCATCAAAATAAAATCTTTTTCTCATCTCTAGTTTCTAGCTCTCATCTCAACATATTTTTCGCGTATTCAGAAACCCATTTTCTATAAGAAATTATTGAGGTGGAAACTTGACGAAATCGGAAGTTCCAATCGTAAACCGATATCTCGGGTCATTTGGCAATCCCATTTTTTCCTACGTTCTATCTCACATTGCCGAGGATAGATTGGGAGGTGTATAATGACATAAGTACTCTATGTAGGTCAAACAAACCATAGACGTAGAGAATTGGACTGAGGATTAACGTCACAAAACTGACTAAGCTGTAAAAAGGGACAGAGTGAAGATGCGGCCAATGCTTTTTTCTATAGGACGTAGTGACGGAGATGATAGTGATAGACTCTGACGTTAAGCAATTGTAGAAAAGTACAACAATTGGACACATACCTAATTGCTTTGTCCCTCTCACACTTTTTTGATCTTATTCTCTAGACCAGAGCTTTTTTAATCTGTGTATCGCTGCCCCCAGGTGGGTCACAAAATCTTGCTTAGGGGGTGGCGAGTTAGATTAAATTTTTAAGTGAGTTTTATTGACCCTACACTACAAAAAAGTATAACAATTCAGTATTAAAGCTATGCCTGTTTATGCTTCACTACTTTTTCTGGTCTTTATTCTATTTAAGACACGCAAATTGTGTGTGAACTAAAAACATATTCGACTTAGACGTCTAAATTTAAAAAAAACGATCACAAGTGCGCAGTGCGTCGTTTGATCTCCGCAACGTTACGGTCCCAGGGGGTCGCCACTATTTATCTATTTAAAAAAGGTGTCACGTATTCAAAAAGATTGAAAAACGCTGCTCTACACAATTTTACAAAGACCGCTTAATCCAGTTCTCTATGTTGATGAAACAAACACAATTGCTAATATTATTGGCGGTGAGCTAAGTGCTTATCACGTCAATCCATTCTCGGTGACAAACGGCTGTAATGGACGCAACGCCGGCATTATCGACCATAATAATATGTTTAGAATGCACCTTTACTTGTATTTGAACGTAGATATGGTTTCTTGGAACGTGCTATTACTTATTCTAAATTTATGGTGGTTGTTGACAGGAGTTGGCGTTTCCATGGAAACGACATGGTGACCATGAAGACAGCAAATATAATTTAAAATACACTTACTCGAAAACTCGCTCGTAAATAACGGTAGTTGACTACCGCTATTAGGCACGCAATTTACTGGTTTTTCCCACTAGTGCGGAAAAGTGCGCGAGCTTGCCCACGCCACAATTTATTATATTTATCGTATCTGGCTGGGTGCTAAGTGACTATTTATATCTTCGGAAATGTTTTGAAAAACGTAAAAGTCACTTAATTACTCGGCTCCATAACAAGAATTAGGCTTTGGTCGCAATGACAAACTTTGTCCACTTGTATCAAAATATACTTCAATGTATTATAATTGTTTTAAAATCCAAAATATTTTATTTCACATAAGCCTATATGGGCACTTCAAAACGTCAGTCGCTAGTACACGGTTCCAATTGGTCGTTTTCTAAGGAGAATACCTAGCAGAAAATCCACGAATACTTTTTTTTTTTAGTATTGAGTGGAATAATATTTTCGTATTACAATATTAATAGGTGTGAAAGGACAGTATAGACCAGACAACATGTATCGAATAAACAAAATATTAAAAAGTGGATCGAAATAGAAAATAATTTATAAATCTGCAGAGTCTACTGTATTCTCATATTCTTATTTAAAAAAAAAAGTAGATTTATAAAAATAAACCTAATAATACATTTGAATTTTGTTTAGTTGTTTTTGCTTATTCTTTGAAATGTTTTGCTATCTGATCTCATTTTAGTTCCAATAATAAGTTTTTTTTTTTTAAATGGCAACAACTAATCAAAGTACAAATCAGATAAAAGAAAACGAAAAGTTTAAATTAAAGGAGTTTGAACTTTTTCCTATTAATGTTAGCATATTTAGCCAATCGCCACTTTGATTTTTATTTAATGTTGCGATGGCCGATAAAACTTGAAAGGCAAACGCGCTCGATCGTCGATCGCATCGTCGCTTTCCATCACGTGTGATAGCGGTCAAGCGCAAAGCTATAAAAAAAAGGCAGTGTAAAGTCCCGCCAATCTCCGTTGAAAAGGGAGGATCGTTCGATCAGACGGATGTTAGGTCAGGTTTTGGGTAACTGCCCAAAAGATGATTTTAGGCGGCACTATATATTATGTTCAACTCCCGCGAAAAACTTTAATTGCGCGATGCAGGATTTCGTAGTTTTACTTTTACTTCCTATGTGTGGTCATAGATGTCGCTACAAACTGATAAGTCGGTCGAGGACGAAGTGTTTTAAGATTAACCTCCGATTTCTGATTTTAAGTTGAGTATTTCTCAAACTCTAGCCTGTAAACCTGTCAAAATTTGGCTTTTTTTATGTATTAGTTCTTGATTGTGATCTCACCTAATGGTAAGTAGTGATACAATCGTTGATGGTGAGGCGCACTAATTTATTAAAAGCCTATTACTCTACCCTTGAAGACAGCTAAATTATAATCGGACGGGAAAACTGCAGCACGGTACGCTGCACGGCTGTACGGTTTTCGACGTTCTACAATATAAAATACTCAGTTCAGAAACCGGCCCATAGTGCCTGAAGTGTTATGTCTCCGAGATGCATAAATGAAAAGACAAAAATTTAACTTTTTTTTAAATTATTTTTTTTCATTAGAATATTAATTTTACGTTTATGTTCGCATATCTCGTCAAAATGTATGGAGCAGCTGATTTTTTTTCGCTATTTCAGGTTTGGTCCCATAGTAAAAGTTATTCATAATGAGGAGTACAATGTCCCCTCGAAATTCTTAAAGTTAATTTTTAACACCTTATATAGATATAATTATGTATGCACTTGACTATCGCATAGCGATCTGCAATTAATTTTAAATTGTTCAATAGATAAATAACGTATTCAGAAAGCGAGACTTTTTGCAAAACCGTATTTATTCCTGCTGAAACTTTAATAACATCTGCCTCACACTTAAAAAAAAAACCACAATTTTCCTTAAAAAACCACCCCACATTTTCCTTGCGCAAAATGCTCGCTTTACAAAACTGTTGCGTACGTTGCGTCCATTACATAAATTGCTTCGCTATCACTTACCAGTTGGCAATTGTACCGACACGGATGCCGACGCGTCGGGTAGAAACGTTTCGAACACCTCTGCAGAATTAGGTTTATATCATGCACAAACAAAAGGGGAGAATAAGCGATGGAGACTAACGTAAAGATTATTGCGTACTAGGGGCTCTGTATAATGTGATATTCTGTCGACGATTGCTGACTGTCAAAATGGGGGTTAAAATTTTTTCGGCCTTATTTAAAAAAAGAATAACCATGCAGTTTTTTTTAAACACATCAGTGTTTGAAAATTTTGAATTTCGAACCTAATAATCATTTTAGGTTCTTAATTCAAAATTTTCTGTGAAGAATTTAAATTTAGAATCCATTATTATGATTAGTAAGCTATTATAAATAAAGCTGATTGACTTTTCGACAGTTATAATCATCGATAAAATGTCACTAGAGAACTAGAAAAACACACAGCAAATATATATTTCAAATTATTTTAAAAAGGTTGGAATTGGGGCCTGGACACATTACCATCGTGTGGCGCCTGATTGCGACACATTGAGGCGTCGTACTAAGAAACCGTGTTGTTGACACTGTTCAAGCGCCGCATCGTCAAAAATTTCACGATCAGTCTTCAGCCAAAGGGTTTAGCAACGTAACTTTATCGTGTATTTACACTATGCTGCACCACCCTATCGTGCATTCGTTCAGCATGGCTCGGCGTCGTAGGTACCTACCGGAAGATATCTGCTAGACGTGACAACGTGACGCAGTCAGACGCCGCACCGTGATCATGTAGCCAGGCTTTTAGTAACTAATACGCTATGGCAGTCGCCAATATAGTGCTAATACACACTCGGATTTGGTACGGTGGGTTTGGTCTATTCGTAACACAGCGTAATTAGTACTTGGTACGACGGACCAAACTTACGCTCAGTCATGCTCGACTTTGGTACAGATGGACCAAATCCGTCGTACCAAATTCGAGTGTTTGTTAACACTAATAGAGACAATAATGCCAACACTTTCCACACACACAAACAGCCTTATTTATAAAACTAACTAACTTTATGCTCAGTTTAAATACTGATCAGCGAATTCTAAATTCAAATTTTTAAAAGAAAACTTTGAATTAAGAACCAGCTAACTAGTATTTGAACTAAGCACATGGTTAGTTCTTTTTTTGAAATATAATTAAGGCCCTGAGCGTTTCGGTGAGTGTTACCGATAAAAAAAACAAAACAGAAACGGACGGCCCGTGATATTTGTATTGGCAACTGTAGTCGCTGCCTGCCAAGCGATTCTGTATTCTGTTTTACAATTTTGCACTTTGCTGTGTGTTTAGTTAATTTGATCATATTTCACACTCTTCGGATAATATTTTGCAATTTTAGTTTTTTGACTATAGTGCGTTAAAAGATATCAGATAGGTAAATACATTATGTGCGATATTGATTCAGAAGAGGTGGATGGTAATACCACCGTATTACATATGAAGGTTTTGACCATCCTTCTGACCATATTTCGATCATGGTGATCAATATTAGCAAAGATTAGATGGAGCAGAAGATATTATGGTAATAACTCCACTCTACCTTCAAGTTAGACCACATCATCGCGTACCATCATTCAGGTGAGATAGTCCAACGCGAGCCTATCAATAGTTTTTTTTTTTATTCTTGATAAGTTCGCGCTTGACCGCCATCTCACCTGATGGAACGCGACGATGCGGTCGAAGATGGAACGCGCTTACCTAGAAGTAATCTATTCACTCTTGACTTAAAGATTTCCGGGTTGTAGCTATCAGGAAACACAGATTCCGGCAAGGAATTCCACTCCTTAGCTGTACGCACAATGAATGTGTTCCCAAAAAGTTTTGTGTGTATTTATATAATTGTAGTGGTAGTATTAAAAAAAAACGTTATCAATACCCAACACCAGAACAATTTATCAATAAATGCAAATTATTTTACCAATGCTCGGTATTGTATCGAATCAAACTTTTAACTTATGGAAATAAAATTTGCATATAATTAACGAAATAATCGCGATGTTATTATTATTCACGATAAAGCACAGAATGAACATTCATTATTTTATTCACGATTCATGTAGAAATATGACCAAATTGTAAATGAATTAACTAGTACTTTGTTTACGTATATCTAACTATTCATTCATTTTAAATAATAAAAAGGTAGGTTCTAACAAAATCTATATCCAGTAGTGGAAATAATGTTTAAAATAAAATTTATTAATTAAATGTCAGATTATGTATAGACATGCTAACAACTGGTAGTAATTATCATGCTTTTCTAATTATTTTTAATTATTAATGTTGAAAACATGCGCTACAAAAGATGGCTAGAAACTGTTAGATTCTTATCTACCTAAAAACCAAATACTCAGTGATTTGACCTGTAAAATTGGAACAGAAGTTGATGACAATCAAATAAAGGAAATCATTCAGACTCCATAAATTTTTAGGCCTTTCCTGAATTTATTTATTCTATTCTTTTTCTGGACTTTTAGAAATCAATTAATGAATAAATTGACAAATCGTTAATTTTTTACTTGATTTAAAGTAATTCTACAACTTCTGTACCCTATTAAATGTTGTATACAAAGAGCGACTAAAAAATATCGGTTTTTTTTTCTTTTCGCCATAAGTGAAACCTAGACCCTATCTTAAAGGACTGTATGAAAAATCAAAAGCAGAAAGAATTATGTCTACGAACCGTAACCGAACGAAGTTAAAGACTATTTAGTAGATTGCTATTGCTTTTTATCAGGCGTTATTATTCTTAAATAAAAGTACTCCGTCTTTGATATTTTAAGTCTTAAACTTAAATTTGTTTATACAGTTATGCTTCAACAAAGTTATTATTATTTTGAATTGCTTATTGTTAATACGGTTTCTCTAGTGTGTTGTTCTGCATCCCTTGTTTTAGTATATAACGCCGGGTGTGGTAGAAGGCGTTTAGTATTGTAAAGAATTCGAGTCCTCAAATCGGCTTAATTAGAATATAAGAAAAACAGGTATCTCCTGAGAAAAAAGTACTATCATTGCTTCTATAGGTATCTTCGTTCGGTTACGGTTTAAAGACTTGGTTCTTTTCGCTATTGCTTTCTCGTGTTTTCATTTCGGGCCAAAAGAAAAAAAAAAAAATCATGCCAATATTTTGCAATGACTTTTATTATTTGTCACAAAATACCAGTTATTCTGATAATTCAATTTCTCTCAATTTAGTCGAACAAAAATAAATCAATCCTTTTTAAACAATCGGTATTGTAAAAGGAAATCCGATATCGCAATCAGTGCGACCCATCGTGGTTTTTACAACGACTGAAAAGAATTAAAATTGTTGGAGTCCAATATTTTCGTTCAATCCCTAAGGATCTTCATTTTATTTCGTCACGAACCAAATTGACAGGCCAAATCACATCGGCTTGATTTTTGCAATTCAAATATTTAAAATCTCTATTTAAATATTCATTTGAAATATATCTCAAAATCTACAAATAAAATACAAAGGTAACTAGATTTTTTTATAATTTTTGTTACTTTTGTATGTAATCTATATTTTAATCAATAAATAAATAAACTGACCCAATTTCGATTAGGGCCTGTACCATCACGTTTAAAGTAAGATTGTTTCATTCTTATTTCCAGAGTGGGTAAGAGATGGCGCTAGACAACCTGTATAGCTCTGTCTCTTACCCACACTGAAATAAGAATGAAACAATCTTACTTTGAACGTCATGGTAACTCCGTAGATCTTTGATTTTGGTCGAAGTTGAGTCAGAATTCTAGTTTTCTAAAAACTATTAATTTAATGAAACAATTATACACGCAGTAACATTCCGTTACAAAATTTTTATACAATGTCTACATTGCCATATGATAGCCATATGTTTTCGTTCATTGATTTTGAATTGAACTGGTTTAAATTTCAAAACGAAACATGAAAATCAGGAAAAATATTCCGTGAGGTGAAATTATCCGACTCTAGGTTTTTTTCTTTTACAGGATTTAATAATAAAAAATATTAGGAAAATGTTAGTGGCAACTAATTTGAATTAACTATCACCATCCATTTTTCTATTTTCTTGTGTATATATAAATTATTTTTAATCTTACTGTATCAATCAATGAACGTCTACATGACATCAATTGGCCATCGTACCTACAAGAGAGTTATGGGACATTCCAAAAAAAAAATAGTGTTAAAAAACATTGTCTTACCCCCGAGTAACTCCGGGTCGCCAAGGTTAACGTAGAAGAGAACATCTTTCTCATAACTATCTTCCTCTATTATATGAAGAGGGATGAATTTCCTGTAACAAAGAAATAATATCTTAGTTAAATACTGTATGAAGGGCTGTTGAATGTCCGAAAGAGTTACCGTGGCCCCAGACGAAAGACAACTGAAGGACACAGGTTGGTTTTTAGTTAATAAAAGTCTGGCACGCCCTCTTGCCCCACCCTAGAGCAGGAGAAGGCTCTTGATGGACAAATATATTGGTACTCTAACTCGTAAACTAAGTGAAGGCCTGTCTTCAGTGTCAGTGATTCTCCGTTATAAACAAAGCCATATTTATAGTAAAATGAGAAAAGTTTAACTGAATAAAGTTCACATACCGCACCTACCTCTGCCTTCAAATAAAAAGAAACAAGGAAAAAAAAATTTTTTGTACTTAACAAAAACTTATTTAAACTAAAAATACATACGAAATAAAAAAAAATGAATAAAATATGTGAGAGGCTAAAATGCCGCCTATCTTAGCATAATAAATAACACAGCGTATTTCACTAGGGCCCGCTGTAATGCCACGGACACGCCGTTCATTCCGGAACTTAAAATAGAGAAAATAGAAAATAAAATAGATAAACGAAACACTAAAGGTCCTGAGCCTCAAGTCTGCTATTATAAAAGTGTCAGAATAGTCTATCATTGACTTCATAAATGTTGATTTTGACCAGTTTGGTAATCTACTAATGTAATGACGTCATTATGACTTTCCAATGGTAAACCACTGACACTCCATTGAAAGAAATGGCATAGAATGGTAATCTCGTACATAATGACAAATGGATATTTTATGTATGCGGATAACTGCCAAAATTTTGACAGTTCTTTTGATCAGTGACCTACCATTAGAACGTCATTGCGTAATCATTGCTTTTAATTTGTTTCGAGACACCTCGAAATTGACATTCTACCGCAAGATCATTGATCGACCATTATGAATTCGGGGGAGGATTACGAACTTTTAGCAAAATGACAATGGGATCGAGTTAGAATGACGAATTTATAAAAATAGCAGTTATGGGACCCTGTATTTATGTTAAATTATGTATGTGGGAATGGTAAATAAATACTTTAAAAGTAGTGAAAATTATAATAAATAAATGCTTCAGCAATGCAGAACTATACAACGATTTTCTTGTTTAAGGGTGCCCTACATAGTTGGTCATTCTTTTATCAAATGAATGCATAATAGTAGACAACATGTAGATTTAAAAATTACGAGAGTCAAATTTCTATATTTTAACACCTATTTGAGTAAATTTTGGCGTAAATAAATAACTTAAAGAGTATGAAAATGGCAAAACGATTAACATACAAGAGTAAATTATTATTAAAAAATTCAATTAATTTTATTTTAAACACAAATTTGGGAGATATGCCCAATATTCACCACTCAAAGGTCTGTTCACAAAAACTTTAGCTTCTTTTGTTATAAATCATCGTATCATATCATCGTATATGTTATAGAAGTAATTAGAATAATATTATATTAAACCCGGCCAGGCGCATTTTTTTGTGTAATTTATTTCATCACCACCGCTCTCAAAACGGTGAAGGAAAACATCGTGAGGAAAACGGCATGTCCTAGAACCAAAAATTCGAAGACATGTGACATCCACCAAACCACACTGGGCCCGCGTGGTGGATTACAGCCTTCCCTCCTAGAGAGAAGGCCGGAGTCTCTGCAGTGGGAACATAATAAGGCCGACTATGCTATGCTATGCATCAATAAGTTCGAGCCGCTTCGACTAGTACACTCTTAAGCGTGTTAAGGTACTTAAAAGAAATAGCATTTTATAATAAAGTAAATTAGAATAATATTGAATATATAGATAGATAGATATTCTTTATTGTACACCAAAAATACAATTTACATTAGGAAATTAACATTAATAGGGTGTCACAATGAGCGGCCTTATCGCTAAAAGCGATTTTTTACAGACAGCCTTTGAATAATAATATTATATCAATACATAAAATGAAGTAAAATCAAAAGACCGATATTAATAAAACTTATTTAAAAAGTGTAGTGATCTAATATAGCATAAAAAAATCAGCCCTAAGTAATTAAGACAGTGAAAAGTCGATCTTTTTGTTAACACACTCAGAAATATTTTCTTTTTCGTTTAAACCAGCAAGTTTAAACAGACTCGGTTGTATATTATTTCGCATATAAAGTTGTTCCACTTAAGAAAGCAGGCACTTCCTCGTTCCCACAGATTAAATAATAAATCATGCTGTCTACCCGTTTTGGGTGCAAATTCAGTAATTTATCAATTTTTACGGGAAATTGAGAACGAAGATGGAGGGACAAACTGAATTCTTACTGGCAGGACTGGGGCGCATTTAAAGGAAAGTACGTTTGTGGAAAAAAGAGATGGAAGAGGGATTGCTATGTCCAACAGTGGGGTTTAGTGGACCAATGACCTGGCGAGGGCAGAACGAGAGGGTGTGTCAGACTTTTACTGAATAAAAACCCAATCCAAATGTTTAATCACCCATGGCTCTAGTAGGCTTCGACTCTGCTGGGCCCCTATGGTTGCTGACATCTCTTTAAGGCGCGTAGAACACTACTCGCCGTCGACGACTTGGGCTCGGTTCGGACGGTTACCGGCGGGCTACTCATAGCTCGTCGTCCGCAAGCCGGCGTCTACGGTGGCCGGAATTCGGGATCAGAATCTCGGCGAATGGATCGTGAAGGCCTTTGCCTCACGCGTGCGGCCGCATCTTTTGCTAGCATACTGCTTTGCAGAAGGAGGCGACCGCCTGCCACTCCTCCTTGCTCCGGACCATGCCCATAAGTGGCAACGGGCAGGGCACATTGCTCGCAGAATGGATGGTAGTTGGGGCCGAAAGGTTCTGGAATGGCGACCACATACCAGAAGACGTAACGTTGGAAGGCCTCCTACAAGGTGGACCGATGACCTTTTAAGGGTTGCGGGAATCCGACGGATGCGAGACGCACAGGACCGTTCATTGTGGCGACATTTGAGGAGGCTATGTCCAGTAGTGGACGTCTTCAGCCTGAAATGATGATAAAGATGATGGGATATAATGGACATGTTAAATAAATAGAGTCAAGAGTGAAATGTGGGGTCAGCATGAGCGGTGGGCCTTGTTAGGGCTGATGCCTGCCAGGTTTGCGGGATTGTTCAAAAACGACGAAAGAACGGAAAGGGCATTTGAAAAAACACAGGTGGGTGGTAGTCAGTAAAAGTCTGACACTCCCTCTCGTTCCACCCAGATCGGGAAAAGTTGGGGGTTTTTTAATATTATGCGGATTTCATCACACCCAAATGTCCTTTTCATACAAGTATTTATTTTAATGCGTGGAATATGCACGCGGGATGCCGGGCAGCAGCCCCGCATGCGGAACAATTCCGCATGCGTGACGAAATCGGTACGATATTAAAAACACTCTAATTTAATGATTTCCCAACCAAAAAAAGGCAGATTTTGTTAGTTAAATCTTGTATAATTAATTACGTTTAAGTGTAATACGTCTGTATTTTGGGCAAACTTCCAGTTGATAGCGATGCAGAGGAATTTACTGACGCCGTATTTTAAGATATTTTATTAGTAGTTTTTTATTATTATAGTATAGTTAGTTACGTTTTTTTATATATAAATTGAAAAGGGATTTGGCTATAAAAAGGATGATAATTATGTAAGTATCTATTGTTTATTTATTTTTTCAAGAAATAATGAAAAAAGTTTTTTTTTTTCGTTAAAATTTAGCGCCCCACCCCAGCAGGCTTCACTCGAGTGTTAGATACCTTGAAATTCTTCATTTATCTCTACTATAACATGAATGTGTTATACACCGAAACCTTCCTCATGAATCACTCAGTATATTGGTGACAACAGCATGAAAATTCGTTCGATAGTTTTTGACTTCATCGCGAACAGACAGACAGAGTCGTGCCCCAGACATTATTTTGTAATATGTAAGGATAAGAAATTTTCTATGTGATTTCATTCAATATATATCGTATCGTAAAATATAGTTTGACTGGCCTATTGGTCTAGTGGTTAGTGGCCCTGACTGCTATGCCGGAGGTCGTGGGTTCGAATCCCACCCAGGACAAATGTTTGTGTGACGAATACAATCATTTGTTCTGTGTCTGGGTGTAATTTATCTATAATATGTATGTATTTAGAAATATATAAGTATGTTTTTCAGTTGTCTAGTACTCATAACACAAGCTCAACTTAGCTTGGAACTGGACGGCGTTGTGTGATAGTTGAAAAAAAAGAAAGAAAGAAAGAATATATAATAGAAGCATCACGAGCAATGAAAAAGCAATCCGCAAAAATACACTACAAAAACCTGACAATAAACATAAAAGATTTCGTTTGAACAGACACCGGATTCTTTTGAATCCATTACAAGTTGTCAATGCCAGTCCTATTGATTTTATAAAGGATAAAGAGGAAAGAAATAAATTGTATTATTGCCGAGTTTGTTCATTCACGCTTGGGCAGTCTGAGGCCCATATTCTGAGCGTGATGATTTTGATTTCGCATTTAGATTTTTTTGGTAACATTTATAAATATTGGTTCATTTGATGATTGCACGGTTGGGTAGAGATTGAGCGATTGACAGCTGCTGCTAAATAAATAATAATAATAATAAATTATTTATTGCCCAAAGAAAGAAAAGAAAATACATGACATGTTACATATAAGTTATTTTTTATATATTTTGTGAATAATGTCCCCTATGCTAGGAAAGTCCTGTGTACAAAAGGAAAGGGCACAACCATTCGTCCATTATTACAATTACCAGAATTCGATGAACCAAACGATTATTATGTGTGAGAAAGTGTGTGTGTGAGAGGGAGAGTGTGATGTTGTGTGTGTGTAAGTGATGGTATGAGTGTGTATGGTGATTATATTAAAGATTTATGTAGATGAGGGTTTTACCAGAGCTTCTGTCTCGTTATAATCTAGGGTTAGTAGAACGAAAGTCTAGCTGTTGGTGTATTTTATTGTAGATGCGTGCACTTAGGTAAGTGAAATGTCGCCTAGCAAATTAAAATGAGTAGATCATAAAAATATTCATCCAAACCCAGAAGGGTCTGGGTGTATTGTGTTTGTTAGATTAGATGTTTGTGAACGCACCCATCAGAATACCAGTGCTGAGATATTTTACTTTTTTGTTAAATATCGCAGCATATGCTGAGATAGGAGCCTTTTTGGCCTCGCACATAGAGATATGATACGATAGAGAAAATGGGCATGTAGGCGTGTAGTAATAGTAGTGTGTAGTAGTAGTAGTAGTAATAGTAGTGGTAGTAGTAGTGGTAGTAGTAGTGGTAGTAGTAGTGTGTAGTAGTAGTGTGTAGTAGTAGTAGTAGTAATAGTAGTGGTAGTAGTAGTAGTAGTAGTAATAGTAGTGGTAGTAGTAGTGGTAGTAGTAGTGGTAGTAGTAGTGTGTAGTAGTAGTGTGTAGTAGTAGTAGTAGTAATAGTAGTGGTAGTAGTAGTGGTAGTAGTAGTAGTAGTGTGTAGTAGTAGTGGTAGTAGTAGTGTGTAGTAGTAGTAGTAGTTTCTTTTTAGTTTAGTAAGTAAGTTTTAATTTAATTTACCTTATTATGTTATAACAATTTTATTTTTTAATTTTATAATATTACTATGGGTTAATTAATTCTTGAAATAAACGATAAATAATCGAATATACCTTTTAAATCTGTTCAGCCATTTGAGCGTAAAGGAGTAAGAAACATACACCATCACATCATCAAATTATCGCCTTTATTAAGTGATTAAGAATATTTATACGCTTACCCACGGACATAATAACCATAGGAGTACAGAAATTAAAGTATACGAATAAGACTTTAATTTCTAACCTTACCAGTTATTACGATACTATAAATAAACTAACCTTGAACCCAACTTTCTAATTAACACAAGAATCAATCCTACTTATCGACCTTTATATCAGGGACCCTTCGAAATTATTTCCTGCCGAATGCTCCAATTGCCGGGTGTAGATCAATCGAACGAGCAAAGGAACGCGAAGGTGTAGAGGAAAATGAATGTTTGGAATACTAAGGGCCAACGCTGCGTTAAGCGGGCGCACGTGCGGGCGTACGCGCGGGCACCCGTCGCGTGACGTCGTGCGTGTTTCGTGTGCGATGGTCCCATTACCTGCGCATAGTCGCTTTTTCAACTTTAACGGTGTGCATGTAGTCGTGTCCATGGGGAACTTTAATGTATTATTACGTAGCAAAATGGGCGCGGGGCGCAGCTCCCTGTGACAGGTCACAGGCAGTTCACTGCGACGGAGCATGCCCGCTTAACATATTGTCGGTCCTAACGAGTAGGCCTCGTTTACGGAGACGCGGGGCGTCGCGCGGCGCGTTGGTCAGCGCGGCCCGCACTAAATCCAAACATATGGCTTTATATGGGAGCGTTTACGGAGGAGCGATTTTACACGCGTTTGTTTAAAATGCAGGTTGTGCCCGCAGATGGCACCGTCGCGTCGCACGTGACGTTTGGCGAGCTATTTCTGTAATTTTCCGTTCACCGTAAAACGCAGTGACACCCGCAGCGGGGCCCATGGCATAGCACGCGCCAATCCGGACATACGACGCCCGTTGCACCGCTGCGCCGCGAAGCGCCACGCTGCACGCGACGCTCGACTCCCCGCGTTTCCGTAAATGAGCACTTAGACTCTGCGATGAACACTGTAAGCTTGCTCGCTTTCTGTCGGGCACGCAGTACTTTTTCGAAGTATCTCATCGTAAAAACCTTGGCAAAGTCAACCAAAACTAAGCGGTCAGCCTTCATTCTCACTTCATTTCAGTTTTTTTTTTTTAATGGTATATAATATTTATAAACAGTACTTGACTTGCCTGCCCATTGCCACTTAAGTTTGGCGATTCTTCGTGCTATGTCGGTAACCTTGGTTCTCCTGCGGATATTTTCATTCCTGATTCGATCACGCAAGGAAACTCCGAGTACATTACATACATTTACACATTCTCATTTTTTTTATTTTTTTTTATTTTAATTTTTTCTCCATACATTTAAAATAGGTATAATTTAAAAATGACACACTAGAATCCTGTTCATTCCATAAAAATAAATATAATCAATAGGCATTCTTTGTAAATCTTTATTTCTTTGCCTCGTTTCTTCGCTATAGAAAATCAGTGAATGAATTCGAACAAAATATTGTACTTATGCAAAACTTATTCGTGTCTATAGATTATTCTGGAGTCCATTACTGAGATGAAACTACATTCATCTTAAGGTTCGTAAGCTATTTCACTGATGAGGCACCTATAGGTATAAAGTTAGATGCACGGTAGTTGTACACGCCAAGTCAGTATTTAGAAAAAGTATTTTTTAGGGTTCCGTACCTCAAAAGGATAAAACGGAACCCTTAGGATCACTTTGTGGTCTGTCTGACAGGAACGCGTAGAGGTATCGAGTTAAAATTAAAACTATATACTCAAGTCTGCAGTCCCTTAAAAGTGTGAAAATATTAAACTTCTAAGTTAATGAAAAAACAAGATACGGCCGTTTATGTCGCAAAAAAAGTATATTTCGACACTGTAAAGGGAATCAAAATTCATAGGGTAGGGTTCCCGTTGACCCAGAACCCTGAAATTTGGCATAAAGCAAGGTCTTATATTATAAATAACTGTAAATTTGTCGTTACGTCACAAAAAAAAAACTTTTTAAAAGGGAGTTTGTATGGAGAAATCGACTGTTATGGGGGCGAAGCTGCTGGCAAAAGCTAGTAATCTCATAAATTTAACCACCAAAAGCTTTTTTATTCATGTACCTTAGCGTAAATTAGTATAAATACAATTGTAACACAATAAAAAAGTTTTAAGTAGTACCTTGTTATGTTATTATGATTATTATTCTAATTACCTCATACCTAACACAAGAAAATTACATATCTTTTATAACAATCCATGATTAGAGAGCCATTATTTTTCAAAATATCCTTTTATTATCAACCTGATTGAACTTAGAACTGCCCCCCTAGCCAAGTTACAATCGTATCGTTCACGCCGAACGCCTCGAGTAGGCCACGCCTCCGATTCCTTTGTTCTGAGCACGTGACTGAGCGTTGAGATGCCGTCAGAACAAAGGAATCGGAGGCGTGGCCTACTCGAGGCGTTCGGCGCCAACGAAACGATTTTAACTTGGCTAGGGGGGCTGGCCTGTTGTTCTACTGGCCTTGACTACCATGCCGGAGGTCGTGGGTTAGATTCCCACCCAAGACAAAATAATGTTTGTGTGATGAGCACTATCATTTGTTCTGTGTCTGTGTGAGAAATATATAAGTATATTTATCAGTTATCTAGTACGCACCTACGAAAGCACAAGTAAGTAGCACAAGCTCTGCTTAGTTTGGGACCAGATGACATAGTGTCAAAGTTGTGAAATATTATTGTAATTACCTATTAGCAAATAGTTATTTTATGGTAGCGAGAACCGAAAGTAAAATGATTCTCGTTTATAAATTTATAGCTTCATAATTAATTTTATTTATCAATTTAAGGACATATTTAAATATCTTGCCATATACGTAGGATGGGTTATATTTAAATATATTTAGGCGTATGGTGGGGTGGTTAGGAGCTAAACTTAAGAGGGTCCTTTATCATTCGCCTATCGTCAACCTTGAGCATGGTTTCAAAGCTTGTTACTTGCTAGCATTTGGTATTTCCGTGATTTACTCGAATATTTTACAAAACTTGTTCCTAGGAATACGTGATTTTTTAAACCCTTAAATTTTTTGAAAAAAAAATTGTTGTCATTTTGAATCTTGATTAAGTTTGCAAAGCTTCTATTGTTATATTTTCTTACTTTTTAATTTTTGAGTACATAATGAAGTGTCAAAGTTATGCAAAATAGCATATTTTTAGAGGTCTTTACTGTATTAGTTCTACACAAATTTACAAATTGATTTCAATAGAATCCTAGATAATATCCACAAGACACTGTATCCAAAATATCTAATGAAAAATGTGTAGTAACGTCATAATCGCGTAACAGCGGTTGTATGAAAAACAGTGAAAATGTATGTCGAATTGAATGCCCTTAAGTAAAATTTCACCCAAAAAAAGAACCGTAATGTAAAAGAACTTGGCATTTTTACGTTAACATTGAGCCCAAATGCTCCCAATTACCGTCCGCACGTGATCGTCTTAGCTAACATATGTTCCTGATTGCTGGAACATATAAACTACTAACTATCTAAACCGGTTGCCCCCAGGAAAGAGAATAGTGTTGGTGTGAGATGAATTCTGAGGAGTCTTTTCTGTACAGTTTTAATGAAAACTAGTTGGCGCCCGTGACTTTGTACGTGTAAGACTCGTAAAACTTCACAATGCCATTTGGTCATAATTTCAAGTTTTTTTTTTTTCGTGTTGAATCCAAATTATTTTTCGAAATTAGAAGTAGCTTAAGTTACTCCTTGTGATATCAGCTGTCTGCCAGTGATAATCATGTCAATATTGGTTTAACCGTTTCGGAGATTAACTGGAACAAACTGCCAGATAGGACAATTAAAAAA
The DNA here is from genome assembly GCA_949316375.1 of Mythimna vitellina. Taxonomy (NCBI): domain Eukaryota; kingdom Metazoa; phylum Arthropoda; class Insecta; order Lepidoptera; family Noctuidae; genus Mythimna; species Mythimna vitellina. Next base: position 3,494,840 of record OX438703.1, on the reverse strand, counting down.
ATAAATAATGCGAAATATGAATAGGCTAATTATTTTTGAGGCGAATAACAACTTATTAAGCGACTAACTACTTGTTACAAAAAAAATAACTTGGTAGCGATTAAATATTTTTAACACATATATATTATATGAGCTGCAAAAAGCAAGGATCTATAAAAACTAAATAATGGCTGCTACTTTAAAATAGCAAATATATTAAACAGGGCCAATAAAATAATAGTCGAGGTATTAAAAATAATGACTGGCGGCTAAAGTTGTTTTCACCATTGTCTAATTATCTAGTCGCAAGCAGATTCATCATTTTGAACAGGGTGAAATAGGTTAGGTTAGGTTAGAACTGTGGCCAACCGCGCGTGAGCTGAGCGAGCGAAGCGAGCGGTGCCGCGGCAGCGGCCAGCGAACGCTACGTCCAAGTCGCTCGCAGTGAAACTCAAAATAAAGCTGCTACTTTATACTTAAAATGCTACTTCACTGTAGCTACCGACCTATTATTTTTGCTACCCATTTTAAATATTTTTAAAACCCTAAATCAAATTTGTTTGTCGCCGCGTTAAATACATGCCATATGAATATAGTAAAATAATGTTATTTTGACCTTATAAACAAACACTTTAATTTATTTACATGGAAAATGTAAATAAATATAGAAAGAAGACATGTCAACTTAAGAGAGTCCTTCCCGACCTGTCTATCGTCAACATAAACGAGGTTTAAGCTTGTTGCTTCAACCAACGCAATGTTTGATAAAAAGGCAATGCGAGAGAGATAACACATGAACGCTTTGTTGGCATCCGGGAATTCCGTCATTCGCTCAAATATTTCACAAAACTTGTTCCAGGCAATACGTGTTTTTTTATAAACCTTAAAAAAGTTTTGGAAAAATGTTTCGTCATTTATAATCTCGATTAAATGTCTGAGGTAATTTTACTTTCTTTATTTTTAGGGTTCCGTACCTTAAAAAGAAAAAACAGAACCCTTATAAGATTACTTTGTCGTCTGTCCGTCAGTCCTCCTGTCAGTCTGTTTGTCTGTCTCTCAAGAACCTTTATCTCAGAAACATCAGGAGGCATCAAGTTTAAATTAAAACCGCATACTCAAGTCTACGGTCCCTTAAAGCTGTGAAAAAAACAAACTTCTAAGTTAAAAGTCTTAAATTAATCAAAACTCATAGGGTACTTCTCGTTGACCCAGAATCCTGAAATTTGGCATAAAGCAAGGTCTTATAGTAGCTATAGGAATAAATCTGAAAACTGTAAATTTGTAGTTACGTCACAAATATTTTTTTTTTACAGTTCGCAAAAAAAATTCGTAATTCAATTCGGGAATCGAACTGTTTTCATGGATAAGTTTGTGCGGAACCCTCAGTGCGCGAGTCCGACTCGCACTTGCCCTGTTTTTTTTTAAATTTATAAGTACCATATGAAGGGCTAAAAGTTCAGGTTTTTTCGTTGAATACTGTCTTTTTCTTTTTCTTTTTGTTTTTCTTTTTTTCTTTTTTTGTTAGACATTACAGGGAGTATGCTTTCCTTAGGATAATTTTCAACTTTCAGGCGGGCGAAGCCTCTAGAAGTTACCTAATATATTTCTCCAACCAATATATGGTGTGTAGTGTGTCTGCACCGGCAAGTTGTATTGATTTTCTAGCCAACCCATCGTTTATATTCCAAGTTTAGAATTGTCCTTCATTTTAACGGAAGACATGGAAAATGTATAATTTATACTAAAGTTCAATCGTGTGCGTCACTACCTTGCATGTCTTGAGTTTCGTTGGAAATTATTTTGCTAAAGGTTATCTATAAATATTTTCAGTTAATATCGTAATTATATAGAGGTTCGATCTGCATTATTTATTAAAAATGCTAATAAGCATTTTGATGACGTTTCGGACTAACAGCTGTCCAAAAGTCAAAACATTCAATTTTTTTTTATAATAAATGCCTTTCTAGTATTTATTTCTTTTTAGGGTTCTGTACCTCAAAAGGAAAAAAAAACCCTTATAAGATCACTTTGTTGTCTATCTGTTTGTCAGTCAAGACCCTTTATCTTGGAACCGCGTGGAGGTATTGAGTTGAAATTAAAACCGTATACTTAAGTCTGCGGTCCCTTATACTCAGGTTTGCGGTCCCTTAAAGATTAAGGAGATCGGCGGCAACGATCTCTCGCCGGGTGTTGGTATAGGCCATGGTCCGAAGCGAGGAGAAGTTCCAGACGGCCACCTCCTTCTGGGCCGCACGTACACGAGCGAGGGAGCGACCCTCACGCCCTAGCCGCTGGGATCTCGGTCGGGATTTCTGGTCACCATAGGAGCGAGCTTGCGGACAGTGAGCAATGGGGAGCAAGCCGTCCGATCATCCGGTAATCGTCCGTACCGAGCCCAAGTCGTCGGCGGCGCGTACTGTTCCACGCGCGCCTCAAGGAGATGTCAGCAAACCGGCTTGAGGCCTGGGGTTCGTTTCTGAAAGGAAAACTCGGCCATGAAACGAGGGCAAAGAAGGAACAGGAGTGGGTTTTTAGTCAGTAAAAGTCTGATACGCCCTCGCACCCCGCCCAAAAGTGGGGGATGTCATTGACAGAATTTTCCCAACTACAAAAAAAGGTTACACAAGGTTATTACCTTCAAACAGCTAACCTATTTCACTTAGTCGAGTCAGTAGCAACTTGTAAGTCATCCCACATAATATACTCGCATCGCGACAATGGCGAAGATACAAATAAATCTAAATGAAACATGAATTATTCAGCATGAATAATGTTGTTGTTTACCTGCAGAGAAAATGGTGACCGAAAAACGTAGTAAATGTGATGTGTTTCGGGTTAGAAATGAATGGACCATCTTGGGTGTTCAAAGGGTGGACAAAGTGATGTGTGAACAGAATAGAATAGAATAGAATAGAATAGAATAGAATAGAATAGAATAGAATAGAATAGAATAGAATAGAATAGAATAGAATAGAATAGAATAGAATAGAATAGAATAGAATAGAATAGAATAGAATAGAATAGAATAGAATAGAATAGAATAGAATAGAATAGAATAGAATAGAATAGAATAGAATAGAATAAACTTTATTGTACACCTAAAATAGTAACAAACCTTTTACACAAACTTAAATCTATGGGTACAAAGGCGGTCTTATCGCTGACAGCGATATCTACCAGACAACCTTAGGATATGTGATGAGTGTGGATTGAAAGAGAAAAAAACGGCCTAAGTGCGAGTCGAACTCGAGCACTAAAGGTTCTGGATTGGCGACCGCGCACTGAAAAACGAAGCGTTGGAAGGCCTCCCGCAAGTTGAACTGATGACCTGGTGAGAGTCGTGGGATTGCGATGGATGCTAGACGTACAGGATCGTTCGTTGTAGCGACACTTGGGGAGGCATATGTCCAACAGTGGACGTCTTTCGGCGAAATGATAATGAAGCATGGTTATTTATTGTTATTTTGTAATAAGAAATATAGGGTTATTTTATTTTATGTTTATTTTGAAATGAGAATGTTGAGATGAGAGTGTGGTGTGACGAGAATGGATAAAGTGAGAAATGAGTATATTAGAGGAAGTTTGAAAGTGGCGCAAGTGACTGAAAAGTTGAAGGGGAATCGTTTGTCTTGGTATGGTCAAGTAAAGTGGAGGGACGAAACGCATATCAGTAAAAGAGTTATGAGCGTACATGTGGATGGATGGAGAGGGAGAGGAAGGCCAAAGAAAAGATGGATGGATTGTGTTAGGAGTAATATGAAAGAAAAAGAAGTTAGTGATAGCTTGATGAGTGATAGGGCAGAATGGAAGAAAAGATACGTAATGCGTCGACCCCAAATAAAACGGGACAAGGGCAGGAAGATGATGATGATTTTATTTTTATTATGTTAATGTTTGTAGATAGACTGTCTGTTTGACTGGCCTGTTGGTTTAGTAGTTAGTGGCCCTGACTGCTATGCCGGAGGTCGTGGGTTCGATCCTCACCCAGGATAAATGTTTGTGTGATGAGCACGATCAGTTGAGCTGTGTCTGGGTGTAATTTATCTATAATATGTATGTATTTAGAAATATATAAGTATGTTTATCAGTTGTCTAGTATTCATAACGCAAGCTCTGCTTAGCTTGGGACTAAACGGCGTTGTGTGGTAGTTTTGGAATATTATTATTATTATTAATCACTTAGTATCAAGACATGAATTCATCGGAAACGTTTCAAATTTCCCAAGTCCAATTATTAGAATTCTCTCTAATGTAACATGATTAATGTTATTTCCCATAAATATAAGTTCAATTTAGTAGTTAATGTATTATTTACGAGCACAACGAGTCATAAATAATATTATCACGACGTAAACCACGTTATAGGGTGGCTTGTTTGTTGTCATAATGAGCTTGAGACGTTATGACAGCGTCTTGGTAGATGGTTTGTAAAATGTGCGAGTGTTGTTGTTTTTTTTCTTAAAAAAAAGAAAGAAAAATGAAAGAAAAGATGTTTATTTGGCGTACAATTAATAAACAAGTATTGAAAACTGAATTGAATTGAAAAAACTAAGACTAAGCATTGTCTTGCTTAAGAAAGACAACGCTTAGTCACGTGGTCAGAACAAAGGAATCGGAGACGTGGCCTACTCGAGGCGTTCGGCGCGAACGAAACGATTGTAACTTGGTTAGGGGGCTGAAGGACACAGATGTGGTTTTAGTCAGTAAAAGTTACATGCCCTCTCGCTCCACCCGAAGCGACGAAGTCACTGAATTATTTCGCAAGTAAACACTCTATTGGCGCAATCAAGTTCTAGAACTGCGAGTTCCTTTTTATGATATGCCCTCAGCTTTAGCTGGGCCAGGTTTGCTGACTTCTCTTTGAGGGGCATTCCATGGAACACTACGACGAACGGACGACTTGGGCTCGGTCTGGATGTTTGCTGGACTGCCAGACATCGAGCTACCCATTGCTCGTCATCCGCGAGGCCGCGCCTACCGTGGCTGGTAGCGTGGTCGGGGTTGTGGTGGTTATGGGGCGTGAGGATGTCTGTTCCCTCTTAGCGAGAACATGGCTTGGACCGGTAGCTTACATAATTAAGGTGACAAACTTATTTGTACACGTGAAGAACATTTGTCACCGTCTGTATCGTTACCTTCAATAAAGTTAACGTATAGCGAGGTCGAAGTGGTGTGGTACAAGTTGAAAGATAGAATTGTTAATACTATGAACGGTTCTTGATTCAGTAGTCCACTGCCTAAATGCAACGGAGTGGCCATAAGGGTTTTATATTAATGAATGCATACCAAATGTGATTACGTAGTGATTCCGGTCTTCTTCTTCTTTTCGATTCGATGGTAAACTCGTCAAACTTTTTGGGCCCAATAGGTGGTTACATTAATAGCAGCATCGGTAGCACTCATCAAATCCTCCAAAGTGCAGGTATACGGACACCTGGGGCATTCCAACATGTGGCTCATGTTTTGAACAGGAGCTCCGCACTCACATTGAGTATTCGACGGGTCTATAAAACCCCATTTTGCCAAGTTGAGTTTGCAGCGGCCTACCTGGGTTCGCAACCGATTTAGTGCCTTCCATACCGGCCACTGCAAATCGGTAATGATAAGATATGAAAATGGCAGATTTTTTGCAACTAATTAAATTTTTTTGGTCAAAAATTGAAAATTTTGGTAGAAGAATTTATAAACTGCAGCTAAAGTTTGTATGTATGTGTGTGGGTATATATGTTTGTTACTCCTTCACGCTGTACGGATATCAATGAAATCTGACACATGGGTGAAGATGATGGAGATAGATAATCAATATTCAAGCAGTGCGGCTGTGTGTCAGTAAGGCAAGCTCAAACACTGTCAATTTTCAAAAATATGGTTACGGATCACTACCTCTCCTCTTAAACGTCATTAGGTGCTTTATTTCTCTGCTTTCATATATATGTATCTATATATATTTTTTATTGTTTGTATTATATGTATTTTATTAGTTATGAATTGTATATATATAAATAGTACACCAGGCACTACCTGCGTATCTTTTTCTCCTTCTCTGACAAATCCATCCAAAGGTTATCTGTATAAAATCTCTTTTTGCGATAAGACCGCCCATTGTGATACCCTATTAATTTTAAGTTGTAATTTTATTACTGGTTTTCAATAAAAAATATATCATTACGTCCGCACACGCACACGTACGCATTGAAATTTCCTCAGACCTTAACTTTGGGCGGTTCATTGAGTCCAAAGTCAAGGTAGCTGCTAGGAAACGGTACTTCACATAGCTTTTAATGTAATACAAAGCACAGGTCCGTTCGTGTGTGGAGTACTACAGCCACGTATGGGCTGGTGCTGCAAAATGCCACCTAGCAGCTTTGGACTCGGTGGAAAGGCGTGCGAAGAAGCTAATTGGTAATCCAGATCTGGTTAAATCCAATCTTCAAAGCCTTGAGCACAGGAGCAGGGTAGCCAGCCTTTCGGTGTTCTACAGGATGCATTTTGGAGAATGTGCGCAAGAATTGCATGACTTGATTTCACCATCTCATTTCTACCATCGGATAACCGGACGAAAGGTGAGCATCCACCCTTACGTTTTTAAAACCTCTACGGTCCAGACCAAGCGTTTCGTCTTGTAGTTTATACCGCGTACATCGAGGGACTGGAACAACTACCCTGCTGAGGTTTTCCCGTCCGATTATAATTTAGGTGTCTTCAAGGCTAGAGTGAATAGGCTCTTAATAAACTAGTGCGCCTCACCATCCGTAATGAGTGGAGGTCGGAATTAGGTAGAGTTAAACATGTACTTAGATCGATTTTATACAGCGAAAGGATATAGTGGATATGCCTCAAATCCCGAGATTATTTTTAAAGAGCACAATTTTTTTATGACACTGTCAAAAATATAGCAGAAAAAATTTCTTCCTGCATAAATGACGAGGAGGCGGAAGTGTATAAATTTGTTAACCTTACCTCAGTTGACGTAGAAAGAAATTTTACAATGAAAAATACTAATAAAAATTGTATTATTATTGTATCTTTGTTTCATTTGTCTTATCTATCTCTGAGGTTTTTATTATTATTTATTTGTAATATTGTTGGCCACACGGGATTTTTCAATAGAAATCCCGGGAAAATCCATATTAATATCAACATTTCGTTGCAAGTACATGAATAACTCTACATAATTCTGACCCCTGGTAATGAATAATGACTGTTCAGTCTACAGATTCACAGCTTGCATCAACGGTTAATGTACTTTCCGAGGCACGGAGGAATCTCAGTGTTAAAATGGTCACCCATCCGCAATCCGATCTTAGGGACTGCGGACGGCGAGCAAAGGGTAGCGCGACGTCCGGCCGTCCAGTAACCGTCTGGACTGAGCCCAAGTCATCGACGGCGCGTATTGTCTAACGCGCGCCATCGATGAATTGACTTCTCGCGTTCTTAGGTAGAGCGAGAGATTTCAGACTTTTACTGACTAAAACCCACTCCTATATTCCTTCTTTGCCATCATTCCAAGGCCCCGAGGTTCACTTTCGCACCACCCATGGCCCCAGTAGGCTTCGGTCCTGCTGGGCCCCTGCGGTTTTGCTGACAACTCCTTCAGACGAGCGTAGAACACTACGCCCCGTCGACAACTCTGGCTCGGTCCGGACGGGTACCGGACGGCCACAGTCCGCAAGACCACGCCTAAGGAAAACCAATCAGGGTCACTAACCACTAAACCAACAGGCCCGTCAATGTAACGTTATAACGGCATTACCCAATCAATACCTACTAATATATTTAGGTTAGCTATTTATTACTGACGCCATGGTAACCCAATTAACGTTCTAGAACCTTTTCGTCTAGACCGGTCTAGGCGTCAAGTCGGTGTATTGTCACCAAGTTACCTACCGTTGAATGGGCTGAATATGTAAGCACGTTATTTCATGATTGCTTGCAGTATTTACGTATTCCAAGTTACAAATGAATTGTATTTTTTTTTAATCTGGGCAAGTGCGTGTCGGATTTGCGCACTGAGAGTTTCGTACAAACTTATCTATGTAAATACGAGTAGTTTAATTCCCGAATGGAATCTCGAAGATTTTTTCTGAATTGTATATACAGTTTTTTTTTTTTGTGACGTAACAACAAATTTATTGTTTTCAGATTTAATCTTATACCTGTGCTATAAGACCATGCTGCATGCCAAATTTTAAGATTCTGGGTCAATGGGAAGTGCCCTATGAATTTTGATTCCTTTGAGAGTGTTGAATTGTACGTTTTTTGCGACCTAAACGACCGTATCTTTTTTTCCGTTAACTTAGAAGTTTGATATTGTCACAGCTTCAAGGGATCGTAGAATTGAGTATGCGGTTTTATTTTCAACTCGATGCCTCTACGCGTGTATGAGATAAAGGTTCTTTTCTTGACAGACAGGCAGACAGACTGACAGGCGGACAGACGGACAGACAACAGAGTGATCCTATAAGGGGTGATTAATTAAAAACGTTCCAGGTAATAACAACACCGTCAGTACCTGGAACGTTTTTCATTATACTATATAGTATTAGGTATTACTATTTGTATAGCATAGTCGGCCTTATAATGTTCACACTGCTGGGCCTCCTCTCTAGGAGAGGGAATGGGCCGTAATCCACCACGCGGGCCCAGTGCGGATTGGTGGTTGTCACATGTATTCATGTGTACTATTTGTATGAATGTTAAATAATTATCTTGTTGCGTTGTATTGTATACAATTCATATGTTTTTTAGGGAGGAAACTTGTTGATACGCCATTAAAAAAAAATATCGTCAAATGGTTTGAAATAAAGTTATGTTTACTAAAAAAAAACCATTTAATTTATCTATCTAAGTGTTTAGTAATTACCTTACAATAATCAAATGTAATAAAAGTAGGTAATGTTAAAATTTTATATCGAAACCATTATTTATTAAAATTGTTTGAATTTATCTCGAAAAATAAATGTTGTGCACACCTGCTTCTATGAACTTCTATTGTCTAATGCAGAATTGAATGGAGTACAGCCATCGATATATATGTACTATGTACGCACTCCGTACACTTACTTCAATCGACTCAGGTGCATTGTCGTCTATGCACCTTGATAATGATGACATTAGTGCAGTTTGGACGTTCATACAGTGTGAGAGTGGCGCTTATAAATTCAAATCGAAGTGAATCTGGACGTAAACAATAATTCTGTAGACATGTAAGTAAAATTACTGGTTCTTCAAACAATTTAATAGCTTCTAATATCGTAATAGTATGTTAGAAAATATATTATTTTATTTAAAAGCCTTCCCATTTTACAATCATAGACCTTCCTTACCTACAACTGGTTTACTGAACACAGATTTCGTTTAGTGTTTTATATCCAGTTCGATATTTTTTAATGTTTTATTATGTTCTTTATTTTCTTGTATATATAACTAGCTTTTGCCCGCGGCTTTGCTCCCGTCTATATTCTACTACTCTACCCTACTCTACCCAACTCTACCCTACTCTACCCTACTCTACCCTACTCTACCCTACTCTACCCTACTCTACCCTACTCTACCCTACTCTACCCAACTCTACCCTACTCTACCCTACTCTACCCTACTCTATCCTACTCTACCCTACTCTACCCTACTCTACCCTACTCTACCCTACTCTACCCTACTCTACCCTACTCTACTCTACTCTACCCTAATCTACCCTACTCGATAAAATGTATCCTATGTCCGTCCGTCGGTTCTGAACTACCTCCCCACCAATTTTCAGCAAAATCGGTTGAGCAGTTCTTGAGTTATAAATAGTGTAACTAACACGACTTTCTTTTATATATATAGATATATCAACGATTTTTATCAAAGTTCAGAAATTATGACGACGTGCGTTTTTCGATACCCGATAAAACTCATCAAGACATGTCAGCGAAGCGAATTTACACCAACGAAGACTATTATTACATTTTGAAATAGAGTATTATTGTAATGAAGTATTGTAGGTAAAAAGCTGTATCAGTTCTGCGCTATAATTGTTCTATCTATATGGATAACATGTCATTATACTATGTTGAATGGAACGCGTAAGTGTTATGAAATTCATGGCGCTTCAGACGTTTTGGTAGCGAAAAAAGTATCTATCTAGCGCTGTATGTTTAATAGTTTTGTTAGACGACATAATGCCAATCTAGCGCTGCAGCGAACTTTTGTTTTAACTTTTCAGTATTTTGACAAATAGTTTCCATGAACGTGCTTGTCTATCGCTAGAATCTAGGTCAATGAGTACAGCTATTAGAAACTGCATCTTGGACCAGGCTCCCAAATCCGTATAAACACCGATCCATAATCCTAAGAATCTTTTAACAGATAATCTGCGAGACAAGCCATTATCGTTACCAATTCCTTTTACACTGAGATTTATTCCTGCATTGAATCCGTGAACACGGATTAGAATTCTTTCCGTACTTTCGGATAATCCCATAATTCAGTCACGAGGCGTTTGTCCAATTAGTTTGCCAATGTAACGATGAAATGAGATTACAAACGTGTGCGGGAACTTGTGTGCCATACGATAACATGTTTTTTTTTTGCGAGAATGGGTAAAGGAATCTTAGGTTCTAGACGGAGTTTGCAAAATAAATTTAAAGTGCGGAAAACAGCAATCTTCAAAGCCTCGAGCACAGGCGCAGAGTAGCCAGCCTTTCGGTATTTTACAGGTTACATTTTGGAGAGTGTGCGCGGGAATTGCATGACTTGATTCCGCCATCTCCTTTCTACCATCGGACAACCCGACGAACAGCGAGTATCCACCCTTACGTTGTTGAAACTTCAACGGTCCGGACTAAGCGTTTCGCTTCGTCGTTTATACCGCGTACATCGAAGGACTGGAACAATTTGCCTGCTGCGGTTTTCCCGTCCAACTATATAATTTAGGTGTCTTCAAGGCTAGAGTGAATAGGCTCTTAATAAACTAGTGCGCCTGACCATCAATGATTGCATCTCCGCTTACCATCAGGTGGGATCGCAGTCAAGCACTGGTTTACATCAATTTAAAAAAAAAAAACAAAAAAACAGTAAATTCTGTTTTCCGCCCTAGTGTAAAAAAATACGCAAGTTCGTCCCCGCAACGATTGATTGTATTTATCGTATCAGGCTGGGCGCCAAACGACTCTAAGGAGTTTGTGTGGATAATGAGCATAAGCCAGTTTTTAGGCCGTAAAAAAAGCCGAGGAGTCGTTTAGAGCCTAAACTACCCAATCTTCTTTTCAGTGGCCAATCATCAAATAAGTCACGCTCTGGGTTAAGCAAGGAGTGTTAGACTTTTACTGACTAAAACTCAACTGTATTCCTTTAGTTAGCAGGGCCTCAATAATAGTACATTTTGATACAAGAGAAGAAAGTTGCGACCGAGGCAGAATATTCCCGAGCCGCAGGTGAGAGTTTTATCGAGTCAAGTGATGCAGTGACAAATTTCCATGATTGTGTGTTAACTACAGTTTTCAATACACATGCTAAGAGGGGGTTGACGCGCGACTCATTGGGATCTCTTGGCACCCAGCCTGATACGATAAATAAACTTAATTGTTGCGGGGGCGACTTCACGTATTTTTTCGCACTAGTGCGGAAATCAGAATTTACTGTTTTTCGCACTAGCGTGCCTAAAAGCAATAGGGAACAGAGAGGGTTTTCGAGTAAGTGTATTGAAAAAAGAATATTGTTTTTGGCATGAGAGCGCATCACTTTATACCTATAAAACATAGGTAGGTCTGTCGCAACGTTACTGGATCCACGTACCTAATGCAGCTATAAAATTAAATTACTTGTAGTAATATTTTAACTGCAATGCATGCAACTGACATTATACGAAGCTGCAGTCCCATGGGTCTTATAATATTAAATCTCGAAGGATATGATATCAAATTCCAAGAAAATTCCTACTTTAACATTAATTAAATTATGAGCTATATACAACAAAATACGTTTCAATATCAAGTATAAGAATAAAAAAAAGGACCAAAAAAATAAAACGAAAAAAGAAACGCAGAAAAAAGAAAGCAATATTTTTTAAATTATTTCCATTCTTTGCTCACCCATGTTGCCAGTCTTCTGGGCATCTTTCTGAAAGACAGCGATGTGGAGGAGTACTTCGACGCCTAAGGCAAACTATCCTCGGACATGTAGCTTCATAGGCGCGTATTCCATGTATTCGTTATTTGTCATTAAGCGTATAATGACGAAAACGCGTCTATGAAGCTACGCGTCCATAGACGGGGGCCTAAATGGTTTTTTTTTTGTGATATATTCGTAATTAAGTTAAGTATAAATAGTAAGCTATTCGTGTCTATTGTAATTTTAAAAAAGTAGTTAAAACAAATTGTGTTTTTCGCAAATTGATTGACTAAAATTATGTCTAAGTAACTTCGAATGCATGTTGCAAAGACGTAAAATGATTGTTTGCATGTTTAAAGTCATATAATTTTCTCTTTACCTCATTTAATTATTTTTTTAAATCGCGTTTTATACAGTCGAATTACGGTTAAAGGTTCAGTTTTTTTTTATCTCTATCTATTTACACACGATTTTAGGACACAATTGGAATCTTTTCATTGATAGATTTTTGTCAATGTACTGTTGGGTAAAATAACTATAAAACATCGGGACAGACAAATGTCGTCTGCGAATGGGATTAATGTGTAAAAAAAGTAGTCGGCCATATTGGATTTTTATATGACACAAATATATTTTTTGGGGTTTTTTTTCTCAATAATCACAAAAAATAACGAGTCCGCCGTCGTCAGGAGTCAACCATAATACCAACACTAAGAATGATGTCACTTATCCACACATTGTCAGCCAAAGGTCAAAAATGCAGCTCAAAGATTAGGGGCCAACAGTTTTAAAATTAATTCATAAGATGGACCTAAACAATCATAAATTAAACTAACATAGTCTAACCTAACCATGCATTGTCATTTAAAGTAAACAGCCCCCCCTAGCCAAGTTACGATCGTTTCGTTTGCGTCGAACGACTTGAGTAGGCCACCACGACCACTACCAACACGTGACTGCGCGTTGGGATAACGTCAGAACAAAGGAATCAGGGGCGTGGCCTACTCGAGGCGTTCGACTCAAACGAAACGATCGTAACTTGGCTAGGGGGGCAGGTCTTCAAAATGATAGCTCAATCGGTTTGGGGTAACTGTTAAAAAATCACTTGCAACTTGTAATAATCAAAACCAGCTCAACTTCAAGAACAAAACACTTTAAAAAACAGACCATCAATCAATCTTGATCTCCGTTTAACACTCAGATACTTCCTTAAACTCCACCAACTAAAAAATATTCAAATCCCCCTAGAGAAAGCGCTATAAATCTCTTTTTCCGTAAATCATAGTACCTTACTGTCTAAAAACTGGCTAGGAGCGAGTCGCGCACGTACTGTGAGGGTTCCGTTGCCTGCAAAACAACAGCAGCATGCAAGATTTCGTATTTAGAATTTGAGCACCTCAGTAGAAAAAATAAACCCTTTGGGCTATATTTCACCGGGACACTGACGACGCGATCAGTTGCGCCGCCATGGTGTCCCGATGAAATGTAGCCCTAAGAAACTCTTTGGCCGCGCCACCAAACTGTTTGCGCAACCAAACTGATACCACGTGTATAACTCTCTATAGGGCTGTATACATTTTGTTGGTAGCGGCGACTAGTCGCGCCGCCATGGTGTCCCGGTGAAATATAGCGCTTATAGGATCACTCACTTCGTGGTCCATTTACCTCTCTATCAAGGTAATTGGTTCAGAAACAGAAACAAAGTTGTTTACAGTCTAATGGAGTTATAAAATAATAATCAGAGAGCTTCTAAGTCAGCACAAAGGGAAACTATTGGCACTTATATATAGACGCGACCAGTTGCGCCGCCATGTTGTCCCGATGAAATATAGCCCGTGCTCTTTGGTTTGGGGCCGGACTGGCGTCCGAGCTCGTCACGCCACCAAGTCTCCATAAAGGGAAAATGTTGCCACTTATGTCGTATATTTGCAGGGTCGTAAATACTCGTAAATCAAAACCTATGAAGTAATTCTTAAGGCTACGGAAACGTTTGAATAGGTTATTATAGCCCTAGAATGTAAAGTACAAAATGAAATGGCATACTCATAGATTTTTTTAAGGAGTTTTTTATTTATTTATTGGGTGGGAAAATCATCTTGTGACAAATCGCGCTCTTGGGCGGAGCGGGAGATAGTGTCAGACTTTTACTGACTAAAAACCCACTCCTGTTCCTTCGTTGCCTTCGTCTCAGGGCCCCAGGTTTCGCTTTCACACTACCCGTGGCCCCAGTAGGGTTCGACCCTGCTGGGCCCCTACGATCTTCGACCCTGCTGGGCCCATTACGATAAGGAGTGTAATCATCCAATGATTTCTTCCGCTCTAGAGCGGAGCGGAGCGTGTCAGACTTTTACTGATAAAAATTTCACTTACATTCCTTCTTTACCTAGCGTTCCATTCCCTTTCGGAAGCCAACCCATGGTCTCAGTCAGCTTCGACTCTGCTGGACCTCTACGAACATTTCCGTAGGTACGTTTTAGTCAGTTAAAGTCTGACACGCCCTCTGTCTCTATTTTGGTGCGAGAGAAGTTATTTGATGATATAGCATGTAAAAAAAACACTGGACTAAGCCAGCAGTTTTCTTTGAAGTAACGTAACCCTAAAAAGAATTTAAAAGATGCACAGCTCAGCACGTTTGGACGTCCACCATTTATCAAACGTCACTTTAAGAATTGAGAGCAAAAAGTGGCCAGTCCCGCAGTTTAGCATACGCCAGGGCCCGATTAAGGACGGGAATACAAAAAGATAAAGCTGTATTAAGTTGTCTAGGATGGAGGAGTTAGAAATGATTGAGAGGGCTTTTGTATGTGTCACCCGCTTGCATTAAAGAAGAAAAAAAAGGTTTGTTTGAATGTATTGCCGCCAACTAACCTAATCCAAAGCGTGGTATTTTCTCGTCCAATATGAGGTATATTGGTATAGTGTCTCAAGACGAAAGTCTATGATCAGTGCGTGTTGTCAGTGATGACATATGGCTCTGAAACGTCGTTCACAATGGACCTCATCAGAAGATTTAAAGTTTTCTTTCTTTATTTAAAGTCATCCAAAGGGCAATGAAAAAGGCTATATTAAATATTTATGTATGTTTATTTTTTTTATATATACATTTGATCCCTTGTTTTCCTATTAATCTTTTATTTTATTTTTTATTCACCTATTATATTTTTATGTTTTCTCTTCACTACCCTTGGTTGACTGGTAGAGAATGCCTAAGGCATTAAGTCCGCCTTTGTACTATTGTGTTGCATGAAGTTTTAATTAATAAATAAAGGGCTATGCTCGGAGTTTCCTTGCGTGATCGCATTAGTAATGAAGATATCCGCAGAACAAAGGTTACCGACATAGCCCGAAGAATCGCCAAACTTAAGTGGGATTGGGCAGGGTACATTGTTCGTAGAACAGACGGTCAATGGGAACGAAAGGTTCTGGAGTGACGACCACGTACCGGAAGGCACAGTGTTGGAAGGCCTCCCCATAACATGAACCGATGATCTAATGAAGGTCATGGGAATCCAATGGATGTGAGACGCACAAACCGGTCATTATGGCGATACTTTGGGGAGGCCTATCTCCAATGGACATATTTCGGCTGAAATTATGATGATGAGTTTAATGCATTATTTAGTTAACAGCCTAGCTTTTTTTATTCTTGATAGGTTCGCGCTTGACCGCTATCTCACCTGATGGAAAGTGATGATGCGTGCGACGATGAAGCGCGTTTACTTAGAAGTAACCTGAAAACTCTTGACTTATGATTACCGGGTTGCAGTCATCAGGAAACACAGATTCCGGCAAGGAATTCCACTCCTTAGCTGTACGCACAATGAATGTATTCCCCAAACGTTTTGTGCGTATAGGTCCCACGTATGTCTACCATGTCCCGGTGGCGCATTGCCGTACGCCTGGTGGTCCGATGATGAAACGGGCTAAGCGGAATTAGGTTATGCAATTCCAATGCACACTCCCCGAAATGCAACCGGTAGAAAACCGACAGACTAGCAACTCGGCGTCGATGCTCAAGGCTTTTTTTTAGTACACGGCGACATTTAACTAGGTGACTGAATGGTTTTTAGTTATTCAATGAAATTGCTTGGTAAACAGTTTGAATCGATAACGTTAAATTAATTGACTTTTCCAGACATTTAACAAAGGCCGTGGCAAGTCGTAAAAGTAATTTTGATTTGATGACATTAAATCTGATATTGAAATAAAATAAAACACAAATAACCTGTAAAAGAGTTATTTATAACCTATTTGCATTTATCATTTAATGTATCAGACTGCTTCAAAAATTAACATGTTTATTTTGGCTGTACTTAAGTTAAAGAAAAATATATTTCTATTTTTTAAATTGGTTTAAGGACTGTTTACATTTTGAAAAGTGGAATTGTTTGTGTTCTCACATGTGCAAAGTCACACTATTGAGAAGCAAAAAACAATAAATTTTCTATGAAATAAATCAAAATCAAAAGCATTTTATTTCAAATAAACCATTTACAGGCACTTTTGAAATGTCAAGAAGTCAGTCATTCAGAAAAAAAAAATGATGCTAATTGCACATTTCAAAGCGTGGATCTCTATGGAGAAGAATGTGCAAGAAACTCCATGGACACTCTTTTCAATCATGTTTTGTAATTAAAAATATCTCTGTTACATGTTTCTTGCCGCTATCATGTGAGAACAATGCAAATAAAATAATAACTAAATATGGATATCAAAATAGCAACTGGCAGATGAGAGATGACCAGTCTCAACTGACAGCGCCTAGAGAATTTCATGTTTTTTTTTTTTTAAATTTTTGCTTTTGCTAGTATCATTACTAATTAGATGAATAAATGCTGTGCACACACTTTCGCATATCGCGTAATATGCGAAAGTGTGTCTTAAAAACGTTAGCGACATCTATGAATAAAAAACAAAAACCAAAATATCAACCAAATATTATCCAATATCTATTAATTAAAATGTATAATGCTGTTTTATTAGAGTTTACCGAGCGATTAAAACATATATAATTGATTAAAACTTATATAATTGAGAATAACCGAGGAGTGTTGCAACGCCTGAGTTTTTGTGTACCTGACTGCTACGTGTGGAGGCGGCGCCGTCCGACGGAGCTAGCCGTGCCGGTTGCCAGCACCAATTTTCTTGCCAAAACACCATTGACCCGCGCGATTCGGGTTATAAATGAAGTTCACGTGAAGATTGATTTATTTACGTGTAATTCGAGTGAATTCGCAAAAATGCTATTGTTTATTTATGTTATAGGGTTTTATGTATTAGGAGCAGTGGTGGCCGAGTGGTAACGGCCCCGACTTACGAGTTGTAGGTCGCGGGTTCAAACCCAGCCAGACACACTTTGTGTAATTTATTTCATCACCACTGCTCTTAATACGGTGAAGGAAAACATCGTGAGGAAACCGGCACGTCCTAGAATCCAAAATTCGAAGACATGTGACATCCACCAACCTGCACTGGGTCCACGTGGTGGATTACGGCCCATTCCCTCTCCTAGAAAGGAGGCCTGAGTCCCAGCAGTGGGAACATTATAAGGCCGACTATGCTATGACTATGCTATAGGGTAGATTAGAGTAGGCTATGTGTATATATTTGTATATTTTAAGTATTGTTATTTTTATAATTATTGAATTTAATAGGTAAGGTATTATTAATAATAACTTTGATGTAGGTAAGTACAATTAGATGTTTTTTTTTTCTCTTTAAGTTTTATAATTTTATTGTATCTTAATTTTAAGACCGCACTATCGCATTAGGTTGTTACCTGTAATGATAGTTGTAAGGAAGATAATAAATAAATCGCTTTCCATCAGGTGAGATAGCGGTCAAGCGCGAACCTATCAAGAATAAAAAAAAACGCGATATCAACTATCATGCAGCTGCCCGGACCACAGATCCTCCCTTTTCAATGGATGTATGTGGAACTTAAAACTCTGTTCCACATACTTCTAAAAATCTTACGTGAACTTACATTACTCTAATTTTATCTATAATTTCAGATTGTCACGTCTTATGTATTTATTTATTTTATAATTTATATACACACATGAATAAAGAAAGAAGATACATTCTGATAATTTTTTTACAAAAGTACTGCTTATTTCTAAAAGAAATTTCTTCCAGCAGAACTGCGAAAGGAGAAATAGGAAGAAATGTAGACAATAGTGTGTAGAAGTAATAAAAGAAGAGAATGTGAAATCTTAAATTAAAATAATAAATACTTATATACTATACATACTATACTATATATACCTTATACTAAAAATAAATACATAATGTATATACATATATAATTAACACACTAGAGAGGAAAGATAGTGCTATTTTACTTTAGATTTGAAGAGCGAAATTGTTTGCAAATCACGAATGCTAGGCGGAAGAGTGTCTTTCTGTCTGATCCAATTTCATTTTGACTGTAAATAAGCAACTCAACTTTATCTCGGCAGAAATATCAACTGTATACTATATGAGTAGGTATGTCGGCACAGCGCTCCAATTAGCAGCATCCGGCATCTCCACGAGATGCCAGCAAAGTGTGCACCACTCCAAATCTCTCACCGTCATTTTTATGTCCCATCTTTAAAGTTGGCTAGTTTACGCTCGTGATTTAATATCGTTCCTTGGCTAACAACACCGCATAAGTCATTTTCACCAACTTTACAGGAAACGAAAAAAACTTTGCGGTGTTGAGATGCCAGCCGACTTGCACGCTGTCACTATTTTTCAAATTACTATTGCTATTGTTATTATTTTTTTTATTATTTGTTTTTTGTCTTTTTTTCGCAGTGTTGACGCGCATTGTTAGACGCGCAATGAGCAGCTCCATCTAAAGGCATTCAAATGTGAAAACTGCCAATTTTCGGCTTCAGCGGTGTTGTAAGCTTAGGGACGGTATGGAATAAAAAAATTGAAACTTACATTAATTAAATTCTTCTAAAAAGTAAAATAAACTAAGCAAATATATGTACAGTACACAAGTACACACAACTAGCAGCACAGCAAGGGTCTTAATTCGTTTAGTAAACAATGTCACTTCTAATAGATGACCTTCTTTTATTTTACCTATAGGTTACCAATTACATATTATATCATTTTTATTTTACCTAATCAAAGGTAAAATAAAAATGTCTTTTTTTAATATCAATATAATATTCTTTTACTGCATATGAAAAAAGTAAAAATAGCATTTTTATTACAAAATTCTAAAATTCAATTTTTTGCTAAAAATAGCAAAAATGATAAAAATAGCATCAATTTTCAACAATTTTTATCATTTTTGTCTGTCTGTCGGTCGGACTTTCTATTTGTTCCGGTTAATGTCCGAAATAGCCGGACCAATTTTAACAGGGCTTTCACTTGTAGAGTGTTGATATTATGAAGAGTATCTTAAGCTGCTTTTATTTTAGAAAAATATTTGTACAAAAAAAAATCTTGAAATTGAGACCAAATGGCATTTTTAATAAAAAAAAATTTTTTATTCTTGATAGGTCCGCGCTTGACCGCTATCTAAGCTGATGAAAATCGACGATGTGGTCGACGATGGAGCGCGCTTACCTAGAAGTAACCTATTCACTCTTGACTTAAAGCTTCCTGGGTTGTAGCCATCAGGAAACACAGATTCCGGCAAGGAATTCCACTCCTTAGCTGTACGCACAATGAATGTGTTCCCAAAACGTTTTGTGCATATAGCTGGGATGTCCATCATGTACCGGTGGCGCATAGCGCCGTACGCCTGGTGGTCCCATTATTGAACAGGCTAGGCGGAATTAGGTTATGCAATTCCGACGCCCACTTCCCGAAATGCAACCGGTAAAAAACCGACAGGCTAGCAACTCGGCGTCGATGCTCATGACTTCGAAGCCTCGACACAACGAGTGCATCATTGCCAATGATCCTGCATTGTGTCTCACGAGTCTAATGCGGACAAAGTCACGAGCTCCAGCTCCTATAATATAAAACTGCACTTTCCAACCCTCACGAAAATAATTGCAACAATGAAATAGCAAGACCCGTGTATACCTCATAAAATATTTTATACCCATCGCGGACAATAAGAGCACATAAAATGCACACACGAAATACAATAAAAATATTTATTGCACCCTAAATCACGGTAATTCCGTACATTTTATGCACCTCTTACCTAACTGATACGGCCCTGGACTTTTCTAGGATATTAAACATTGTCTGAATACTAGAGTGTAGGTAATAAGTACGGAGCTGCAATCTGTTTTATTTTTCTGTCTTGAGAATGTTTCCTGAGAGTATGTGGCATAGATTGAAGTCTCTTTCAATAAAAATGAAGTTTTGTGATGGAGTTTTTTTTTTTTTTTTTTAAATTGATATAAACCAGTGCTTGACTGCGATCCCACCTGATGGTAAGCGGAGATGCAATCATTGATGGTCAGGCGCACTAGTTTATTAAGAGCCTATTCACTCTAGCCTTGAAGACACCTAAATTATAGTTGGACGGGAAGACTCTAGGTCTATGTTCAAACCAGCCTTGATATCGGTATATTTATTTTTCTCTTAAACAGTTATAGTAGGGTTCATGGTTTTTTTTTTCGGTGGCAAAATCATCTTATGACATCCCCTGCTCTTGAGTACAGCGGGAGATAGTGTCAGAATTTTACTGACTAAAAACCCACTCCTGTTCCTTCGTTACCTTTCGTGCCAGGGCCGAGTCTTCCTTTTAGATTCAGAACCTTGGCCCCAGTAGGCTTCGACCAAGCTGAGCCCCTACAGTTGCTGACATCTCCTTGAGGCATGCGTGAAAAAATACGTGCCATCGACGATTTGGGCTCAGTCCGGACGGTTACCAGACGGTCGAACGGCGAGCTACCCATACCCACATACCCGTTCGCAAGGCTGCGCCTACGGTGGCCAGAAATCGGGATCGGAATCCCGGTAGCGGTTGGAGCGTGAGGATCGTTGCCTCACGCGTGCGGCCCGCTCCTTTGCTAGCAATACTGCTTCGCAGAAGGAGACGACCGCCTGGCGCTTCTCTTAGATAGCCTAGGGTTCATGGCTAAGAAACATAGTCTCATGATTGACGTTAGACAGTAAACTACCTCAATATAAAATATTTTTATTTCACATAGGTCTACATGGGCACTTATAAAACGTCAGAAGCTAGTGTACGGTTGTTTATTTATTATTTATTTTATCCTTTATTGTACACCAATACAAACATAAAAGGAAACTAAAACTGAAACACATACGTGCATACAATAGGCGGCCTTATCGCATTCCGCGATCTCTTCCAGGCAACCTGGAATGGACAGTAACTGCCTGGACAAGAAATGGGGCTGTCATTGGTGTGACAAAACCAGCATTAAACATATTATATTATAATAGCTACACAGTATATACATATGCTATATAATAGATTCATATATCATCATCATCATCTTCCTGCCCTTGTTCCGTGTTATTTGGGGTCGGCGCAACACGTTTCTTTCTTCCACTCTGCCCTGTTACTGGTCATGCTATCACTTGTATTCATATCACTCTTCACACAATCCATCCATCTTTTCTTTGGTCTCCCTCTCCCTCTCCATCCATCCACATAAACTCATAACTCTTTTAGTAACATGCGTTTCATCCCTCCTCTTCACATGACCATACCAAGACAATAGATTCATATATAATATAATTATTGAAAACTATAGACAGAAATATGAATCACGACTATCGATATTCACAGCGGAAGGTAATGTTCCCTAATGAGTCTTTTAAAAACAGGCAACGATTGAGCGCGTTCCAAATTGATCGTTTCCTATGGAGACGAACCGGCAAGAAACTCCATGGTTTCTCTGGTGTATGGTTTTTCATATTACAGTATTAATTGATTTTATGTAAGAACAGTGTAGAGCAGTTGGCATAGAATTAAAAAAAAGCATTTATTTAATCATTACTTCTCCCTATCTAGGATGAAGCATAGGCGTGACATCGGAGGATAGACTCCCGGGATGAAAGTAGTAGTGTAGGATATGGTTCATTCGTATACCAAATTTTATATAAGTCTATCCAGCCGTTCAAGCGTAAAAAAGTAACAAACATACACATTTACAAACTTTTGCCTCTATAAAAGTTAAAATATTTTTTAAATAATAATAAAAAATAATAGGTATTGTTTTGTTATTTATTTGATGAGAGCAGTGGTGGCCGAGTGGTAACAGCTCCGACTTACGAGTTGTAAGGTCGCGGGTTCAAACCCAGCCAAGCGCATTACTTTGTGTAATTTATTTCATCACCACTGCTCTCAAAACGGTGAAGAAAAACATCGTAAGGAAACCGGCATGTCCTAGAACCAAAAATTCGAAGACATGTGACAGTCACCAACCCGCGCTGGGCCCTCATGGTGGATTACGTCCCATTCCTTCTCCTAGAGAGGAGGCCTGAGTCCCAGCAGTGGGAACATTAAAAAGGCCGATTATGCTATGTTATTTATTTCACTATCTTTGTTTTCTTTCTTGTAATCCGTGCCTGGCCTTAACCCGAGATATTAAACATTGCCTGAATACTCGCTAGTAATAAGTTCTAAGGCGCTGCCATGCGATTTGTTCGTGACATTATTACGTGCGCAATGTGAGTATGTCTTGACTTGAGCCAGGTCTAAGTACCCTAAGGGTTTCTTTTAAGATTTTTATGAATCTTTTATTTCTTTTGCTTTTCATTGTTATATTTGCAAGCTTCTGCCAGTGGCTTCGCCAACTTTGGATTCCTGTATCATCCTCTTAAGGGGCGAATTTTGGAAAATTCTGACGTATTCTTTGAATATGTCGTGGCCAGATCTTAGAATTGATCACTTCATGATGTGACCGGCCATATCATGAAATGGTTGCATTTCATGATATAGCCAACTAAAACTGACCAGCCCCCCTAGTCAAGTTACAACCGTTTCGTTTCGTTTCTTGTTTCGTCAATCACTTCGAGTAGGCCATGCCTCCGATTCCTTTATTCTGAAGTTATCTCAACGCTCACTCACGTGGTCAGAACAAAGGAATAGGAAGCGTGGCCGACTCGAGGCGATCAACGAAAACAAAATCGAAACGAAACGGTTGTGACTTGGCTAGGGGGGCAGATCGATTAAACGTCAACGTTTGATGATATTTCGATCCTTGTTTGGCCATATCATTAATTTAGGATTAATTTCCTTTTTGCAATTATTAAGGGACTTCAAACAGAAGCATATTTTGTAGTAAAAACGGAAATAAATTGAGGAAAAGTTAAATACTACCCCAATTAAAATCGTATAATTATGTATCATGTCGACATGTTAAATTACGAATATTACGATTGCAATTTCTTTTTATTCAAAATTTATTGTACGTGAGCTAAGATCTGAAGAAGTTTGTAGGTAGGGGCAGTGACTAAAAAGTTAAATTGTCTTTAAATATCTTGGTATGATTATATAAAAAGGAGGGAAGAAACGCATGTTACTAAAAGAGTAAACATGTCGAGCGATATAAAGGGAGAGGGAGGCCAAAACAAAGATAGATGAATTGTATGAGAAGTGATATGAAAGAAAAGGCAGTCAGTAAAATCTTGACGGCTGACAGGATAGACTGAATGAAAAAATACATGTTGCACCGACCCTAAGTAACATAGAACAAGAGCAAGTAGATGATGACAGTGATGAGACAGGATCAGATAAACTAGAAACAAGAAACGAAATTTTTATGCCAAATCAATTACCACCAGAAAAGCCCCGAAGCAAACTTCTAAAACGCACAAATGTTAATGTTTCTACCAAAATAGGGTAACCGAGTGGGGAGAGGGAGGCCAAAGAAAAAATAAATGTATTGTGTGAGGAGTGATATGAAAGACAAGAGAGTCAGTGATAGCGTGACGGCTGATAGATCAGAATGGAATAAAAAAACGTGTTGCGGTGACCCTAAGTAACAGAGGACAGGAAAATAATTACTATGATGAGATAAGGAGAGATAAACTAGAAACAAGAAACAAATTTTTTATCCCAAATCAATTACCTACCTCCAGACAAGCCCAGAAGCAAACCTCTAAAACATACAAACGTTATCGTTTCCACCGAATTAGGGTAACCGAGTAGGAAGAGCGAGGCCAAAGACAAAATAGATGTGTAGCGACATCTATGGCGTCACATAAGAGCTATTAGAACATATAGAACAGCCCGAAATCATCTATTAGACAGTTGCCGACCAGAGATGAAACCCGTCTGGTCGGAGGATCCTCGCTTGTCAACGGAGGTTTGCGGGACTTTACACTGTTCCGCCTACCTCCAAAGATGTATTGTATGAGAAGTGATATGAAAGAAAAGAGACTCAGTGATAGCGTGACGGTTGATAGATCAGAATGGAAGAAAAAACGTATTGCACCGACCCTTAGTAACATAGGACAAGTGCAGGAAGATAATGATAATGAAGAGACAGGATCAGATAAAATAGAAACAAGAAACGAAATGTTTATGTCAAATCAATTACCACCAGACAAGCCCAGAAGCAAACCTCTAAAACACACGAACGCTATCGTTTCCATCGAAATAGGGTGTAAATTATCAGACATTATTCTTATGGCTATTTAATGGAGTTATAAGTTAAGATATGAAGGCACAAGCGTGAAAGTTATGGGGCATTGTTATAGCGGGATTAGGCCTTATGGCAGTTATTGAGTTTGGGAACAAAATTTAATAAGCGTGATTTATTTTGTTGATGTTACTGAAAGTTAGTAGGTAAACCATAAATTTTATCTAGTTTTGTTCTTTTTGGTACGATATACATTTACTTTATTTTGCATTAGAATGTGGATGTCAGCCTTTTTAGGGTTCCGTGTCCAAAGAGCAAAACGAGACCCTATTACTAAGACTTCAGTCTCCATCCGTCTGTTTGTCTGTCTGTCTGTCCGTCTGTCACCAGGCTGTACCTCATAAACCGTGATACTCGTAGCTAGACAGTTGAAATTTTCACAGATGATGTATTGCTGTTGCCGCTATAAAAACAAATGCTAAAAAACCGAATAAAACAAATACATATTTAAGAATAAAACAAATATTTAAGGGAGCTCCCATACAAAACACGCGATTTTGTTTCCTTTTTTTGCCGTGCGCGAGACCGATTCGCACTTGGTGGGTTTTTTTTTAATGATACAACCTTCTCGGCCAGCTTCGCTGAGGTAGTCAATACTAAGATAGCATTCTCAGCTTCATTTTGCCGAAATCGCACCTGTTCCAATGATTTCACATAATTATCATCCAGCTGTGTAGTAGACACTTGAGATACGAAACTACACCAAATTTAAATGACAATATTGAACCTTTGGTATGTGTATTTTTCTGAATTATACCATTATTATTATAACACTTGAATTCTTAGAGTTTATCGGTAAACATTTTTTTTTCTTTAGTTTTTGGTAATTTTTTATGTTTTATTTTAGTTTGTCTTTGTTGTGGCCGGCGAGGTTTGTGGGCCGACGTCAAAATGCAACAGATAACCTAGACAACTGTGTTATCTATGGACATATGGTGCTCCACAGTTATGCCCGAACTGGTTTTTGTATTTTTGTAACGAATTGTGCGTCTATTGAGGCAGAATAAACATGTTTTCTTTCTTTATTTTTCTTCTTTTTTTCTTTCACTTTGAACCAATTAAAACTGCACTGATTTTTTTCTCGAAATAATCCCGCAAAAAAATTGTTTTGTACCTTTTTGGGAATTAATTTTCAAAAAACTTCCTTCCCATCTTAGGTTTTTAAGATATTAAAATCATGGAATTACAAATCTTCTCCTTCTTCCTCCGCTTATCTCATATTACTTGGGGTCGGCGCAACACGGTTTTTTCTTCCATTCTGTCCGTCCCTTCAAACTATCACTAACTCCCTTTTCCCAATACTTAATACTTTATTGCATTCCATATTATGTATGTAGGTGGTATGAAATATTGTCACGATCAATCTGGACCCTGTCTGGCACAGCAAAGTTAGGAGAGAGGATGGCGACAAAGTAACAGTTCATGGAATTAATTATTGTAGGTAGATCTAATAGATCTATAGAGTATATTATTATGCATGTGTATTGGTAGATTGTGTCCGATATTTTTTTTATTGTTTTTCTTTCATACCACTCCTCACACAATCCATCCATCTTTTCTTTGGCCTCCCTCTCCCTCTCCATCCATCTACATGTATACTCAGAACTCTTTTAGTAACATGATCTATATATATATATAAAAGGAGAAACTGACTGACATATCAACACAAAGCCGAATCTACGGGGACTAGGATTGTGAAATTTTGCACAAGGTTTCTTGTATAACCTGGTCGAGCACTAAGAGAGGATTTCCCAAAATTCACCCCTCAAAGAGGAAGAAATAGGGGTCCAAAGTTTGATTGGAGAAACTTACTTTTACGCGAGCGAAGCCACTGGCATAAGCTAGTTACTTATAAATTCAAGAAATATAGGTAAACAATAAAAAAATAGGTAGGTGTACAAAAAAGCCATTTCAGAAAATTACTAATCTAATTTATCCAAAGGAAAACCACCGAATATCAAATCATAAAATACCAACAACTCAAAATTAATGATACCGCAATCAATATCGTTATCGCAATCAATACTGGTATCGAAGTCGGTACCGAGTAATCAGTACCAGGTGTCCAAAATAGATAGACGATTTCAATTAGGAAAATACTTTACGGATTATTTGGCCGGCAAAGTATTCTACAGGGTGTTGCCTTGTGCGATGTGTGACGCAGTTAAATGATGCGAGAATACGTTTCGAAGCTGTGAAAATGTGTATATTTTCTTAAGTGGGAAAATTATTTATTTGTTTATTTATTAAAACTTCATGCAACACAAAAGTACAAAGGCGGACTTAATGCCTTAGGTATTCTCTACCAGTCAACCTATGGTGGAGAATAGAAAATGTGGCAGGTGCATAAAAATACAAAAGAATATTACGAAAATACGAGTTTAAAAGTATATATATATATACAAAATAAACATACATATATAATTTAATATAATATATCATCATCATCATTTCAGCCGAAAGAAGTCCACTGTTCGACATAGGCCTCCCCCAAGCAACGCCACAACGACCGATCCTGTGCGTCTATCATCCACCGCACAATAATAATATATACATATATATTTATATAAAGTAAAAGAAAGAAGTTATTGAGACGACTTTTCTATTTGTGCCGAAAGTAATTTCGCAACATACGCTTGAATGCATACAGACTGGTGGCCGTCCTGATCTCGAGAGGAAGCGCATTCCACTGAAGTATGGACTATATATGAAAGGAAGAATGAACAAAAGAACGAAAATTATCCAATGACTTCTCTGCTTTAAGGCGGAGCGATATCTGATTTTTTCTGACTCTAACCTACTCCTATGATCCTTTTTTGCCTTGCGTTCCAGGATTTACGATTTTGCTGATATCTTTTTGAGACGCATGAGGAACACTAGACGGCGTTTAAGTCTCTGGCTCGGTCCGGACGGTTACCGGACGGCCGGACGGCGTGCTACCCACTGTTCAGTTAAAATGTGTGACTACTGTGTGTGTACTTACATGAAAGCTATGCATGGAAGTTGTGAAATGGTGTTTAGCTGAGTGATGAACTGAATTGTTCAAAAATGTTAATGCTGCGCTGAAATGCTTTAGTTAGTGAAAGGTGATTTCTTACTCTCTAAAATTATAACCAATCTGAGTGATATATAGTGACATTCTAACACGAACTTACTCACTTAACTCGCACACATCATCTTCATCTCCAATAGACTCGGAATTTGCTAAGCTAAGCTGGAAAAATGAAATGATACCATAGATTTTTTAAACGCACCGCTTAATTTCTTCAGGGCGGAATTCACCAATAAAACTAATCGCATTTTAACGTTTGGCTCGCAGAATCGCGTTTAGCCGCCGTCACTAGTGTCACTTGTAATAATACAACAAAAGAAAAATATAGACAAGTGACACTAGTGACAGCGGCTAAACGTGATTATGCGAGCCAAACGTTAAAACGAAATTAGTTTTATTGGTGAATACCACCCTTAGTAAAAGTCTTATAAGTACTATAACTTGCTCCACCTAGAGCGGAAGGAGCGTCGCGTTCATCGCGTTTAGCCGCTGTCACTAGTGTCACTTGTAAAAATACTAAAAAAAATACAGACAAGTGACACTAGTGACA
This sequence comes from Mythimna vitellina, assembly GCA_949316375.1. Taxonomy (NCBI): domain Eukaryota; kingdom Metazoa; phylum Arthropoda; class Insecta; order Lepidoptera; family Noctuidae; genus Mythimna; species Mythimna vitellina. The sequence continues at coordinate 3,466,585 of OX438703.1, read as the reverse complement.
GCAGCTAAACGCGATTATGCGAGCCAAACGTTAAAACGCGATTAGTTTTATTGGTGAATTCCGCCCTAATAAGTCATCTTTAGTGGAAACGAATTCTTAATCGGTATGTTGTGGCAATAAACTTAAGGTCATAAAGGTGGTCATATTGGGTGGTTTGTGATATTATAGGTCATAAAGTCTGCAAAGGTCGTAATATAATAAAAGTGATATGATGAAGGAGATTGAATTTATCGACTACAATATTGTTTGATAAGGGCTCGTGGCTCCGTTATTACAGATCGTACTGGTTAAGTCTTATAGCTTAAGAGCTCGTAGCTGCCAGACTTTCGTCAGTTTTGTAAAAGTTGATAGTTTTTGCATGTCCCCGACACAGGTAGGAACGAAGCTCTACTATGAAGTTTCAGTTATATACATTTTTTTCACTTTATCGTCGATGGGGACGAAAGGTTCTGGAATGGCGACCACGTATCGGAAGACGCAGCGTTGGAATGCCCCCCACAAGGTGAACTAATGACCTAGTGAGGGTCGCGGGAATCCGATGGATGCGAGGCGCACAGGACCGGTCATTGTGGTGACATTTGGGGAGGCGTATGTCCAACAGTGGACGTCTTTCAGCTGAAATAATGATGATAACATTTTTTCCCGAGTTTCACACAACGCCATCTACTCCCAAACTAAGCAAAGCTTGGCTTTCTCTTTTCAAGTATGAGTACTAGACAACTGATAAAAATACTTATATATTTCTAAATACATACATATTATAGATAAATTACGCCCAAACACAGGACAAATGATCGTGCTCATCACACAAACATTTGTCTTGGGTGAGAATCGAACCCACGACCTCTGGCATAGCAGTCAGGGTCACTAACCACTAGACTAACAGGCCTGTTAGTTATGGTGGCTTTCCGATAATATTCTACATCTTATGATAATATCTGACATATTTCTGAATTTTCCATCGTTGCAATTTTTACACCTGTAACTTTTATTAAACAGAGACATTGACGATTTGTCACTTTTTGACATACCTATATTGGACTTCCATCACATCACTTCATCACAAACATCCGACATTATTCTGTTTAATAAAATTTTTTGAGCGGCAGGTTTGTAAATCATCTAATGACAAATCTCGCTCTTGGGAGCGCGAGATAGTGTCAGACTTTTACTGACTAAAAACCCACTCCTGTTCCTTCGTTGCCTTCGTCCCAGGGCCAGGGTTTCGTTTTCACACAGGTGCCAATTTATCATGAAAAACTTCTCATATTTGCTTTATTGAATATAAATTGTCATGACCTATTGACTTGGAAAAATTGTCCGGCAATTCTGACAGGACCTTACCTACCCTCTGTCGCGTAATCAGATTTTGAATTTTTTAAAGGCGTATGAAAGTATTTATAAAAGGTCTATTACAAAAATTGTACTTAACTACTTGTTCCAAGTACAAAATATAAACGAGGAGGCAACGAGAAAGAATTCATTTTTTCTTCTTAATTACAGATTTCTGCGTTGAAGAAAAATAATTTAGCGTCATTTTACTTCATGAATCAAAATTATACACAAAAATGTCAAAAGTCGACACAATTATCACGACCATCCGACAATTATCACTCATCATCATCTTCCTGCCCTTATCCCGTATTATTTGGGGTCGGCGCAACACGTTTTTTAATTATCACTGTTAGTTGTTATTTATAATTTGACTAAGGACTGTATTTTTTGACAATTGTCAAGTTTTATTAAACGCGTTTTTATTTGACAAATATCTCAAGGTTGCTGTCGCTTTTTGACATATTTATTAAACAGCCTAAGCGCGACAATTCTACAATTATGTCAATTTTGACATATATGTCAAATTGTCAGCTTTTTTAAATAGGGTCCTGGATAAAACTGGCACAGAAACGTGGAGATTGTTTCAAAAAAGAAAAGCCTATGCTCATGAGTGGGTAAAGTTGTGAATGATGATGATGATGATCTTCACGAAGTTACAGACGCACGCAAGTACTTCTTTCAGTCAGTGTTCCGTTTATACACGTTATCCTGACTGAAAGAAAGCTAATTAAAAATAAAAACACCCTGTATTATACACTTTCATTCTATGAAGCCATAGACTCATAGAGGTATCTCACCACACGATGTTGAAATAAACAGGCCAAACTGAGCTCACTTAAGGGGTAGTCTGCTCTGCTTTACTGAGAACACCTCGTTCTGAAAACGAACCAATCTGAGTTTTATGATAGTGTTTGGCGTAACTTCTTTTATAGTTATTTGTTGTGAGTAACGGTTTTTGTTCGAACTATTGTAGTTTAATAAAGAGTTGAAGTAGTGTTCGCTATTTAAATACCAGTACCAGTTAGTTTAAAATACCAATATCAGTACCAATACCAGTTATATTATCAGTTATATTAGTAATTGTGTTTTCTTCCAAGTATTGAAGTACTTTTCTCGTAACTAATACTATTTAGTACTGGTATTAAATGTTCTGAAATGCAAATATAATTTTATATAAATATTTATATCAAAATTATCATCGCAAAATATGCTGTAAATTGTACGGCGTGGTTTTTGTGTGGTCGACTTCAAAAACTTGACTTTATGCAGCTTCAAAAAGAGGAAGACAAGTATGTATTTCATTGCACCGCCATGTTCTCGATCTCTAGTTCTCGAGCAATCTCTCGCGCCGGGCCTTGGTACAGGCCATGGTCCGGAGCGAGGAGGACTGGCAGCCGGTCGCCTCCTTCCGCCAAGCAGTAATGCTAGCAAAGGAGGCGGCCGCACGCGCCAGGCAATGGCCCTCACGCCCCAGCCGCCGGGATTCTGATCCCGATTTCCGACCACCGTAGGCGCGGGCTTGCGGATGGCGAGACAAAGCCGTCGACGGCGCGTAGTGTTCCACGAGCGCCTTAAGGAAATGTCGGCAACCGTAGAGGCCCAAAAGGATCGAAGCCTACTGGGGCCATGGGCGATGAAAGAGATCCCCGCGGCCCTGGAAAAATGGCAAAGAAGGAACAGGAATGGGTGTTTAGTCTGACACGCCTTCCCGCTCCGCCCGTTGCAGAGTACGGGATGTCATTAGATGATTTTCCTACCTAAAAAAAAAGTGTGTAGTGTTCAATATCTTCACGCATTCATTAGTAAAATGGTGCGATCAGGCGTACAGACAGACAACAAAGTTAGTCATCATCATTTCAGTTTAAAAAAGTTCAACGCTGGACATAAACCACTTCAAAGCCTCCTGTGCGTCTCATATCCCTCGGATTCCCGTGAACCTCACCAGGTCATCGGTCCACCTTATGAGACATAATAACATTCATGCACTTCATGCATTCAACTACTTTCCTGGATAAGTCTTTTACTGTCCAGGCAGCTCGTCTATGGAATGCATTGCCTGTGGCAATAAAACGTGCGCAAACACTGCCTGTATTCAGAAAGGCTTGTGAAGGATCATGTCTTGTCACTGTGATCATGCCTTCGTTTCAACACTTATTTTGTATGTAGTTATGTATATGTGTATCTATTTTAGTATAAAGTATTTATCAAGTTTTATTTACTTTTATATTTGCACCAAGTGTAACCCCATTTTGTGTCCCGGCAATCTCTAGCCATTCCGGGTTGCCTAGAAGAAATCGCCGAGTGCGATAAGGCCGCTAATTGTATGTTTTTTTTTTGTATTATAAGGTTTCAATGTGTAATCTTAGTATGCAATAAAGTATATATAAATAAATTAATAATTACAAAATTCTATATGAGACACACAAGGTTGATGTATTTTTAAGTTTCTATATAATTGTTATCTCATTGTGTGTACCTGTGTGCTAAATAAACGTGTTTTTTTCTTTCTTTTTAAATGGTAAACCAAGCTATACATGTCCCACGTGGACACGTGACCCACTTCCAAAAATTTATAGCTAATCTGGTTAATTTATAAGTTTGACGGCGACGCAAGTTTAACAACTGTTTAACATGTAATTTTAAATGCGTATCTTAGTTTTGCAAGAGGCCAAGTTACCGACTGGGGCATATATGCCTGGTTTACCCTAATAAGAACAAAATTACCTTAAATTACTAACTTTTACATAAATGAATAAAACTATTTAACATAAAGCTCAATTACTTATTCAGCAAAACAATACTTAAACTCAAAACTCGTAATTAGACGCCAAGTCGGTAATACGGGTGTTTAAAACCCAAATATTGACAAGCGCAAGAGGAGCCTAATACTGTAAGAAAGTTTTGAGGGCTCCGGAGCTCTAGGGGCTCTCAACTCCTTCGAGGATTCGACTCAAGAGCCTCGGAATGTACACTGCTTTTGAAAACAATTGTGAACGTTAACGTACTTATTTTTGTGATAATTAGTTTCTCAATGTTTCTTTGAATTTGCATTTTGGTGGTTGAACGAATTGTGTTCGTAACTGTGAAATTAAGATGCTTGCCCACGGTGACTTTTTTCAGCGATGCTATCGCGCGTTTTGTAGTTTCGTATGCGCGCGACAGCATCGTTGCTAACGCGTGTTTATCGCATTTGCAAGCGCTATATCGCAGTATAGCGCTTGCAAATGCGATAAACTTTTTGGCCTCGCACAGGTCTATTATTTTTTTTATCTTTTAATATTGTTTTCTTCGGGCCTATTGATCTAGTAGTAAGTGGCCCTGACTGCTATGCCGGAGGTCGTCGGTTCGATTCTCATCCAGAAAAAATGTTTGTGTGATGAGCACGATCATTTGTTCTGTGTCTGGGTGTAATTTATCCATAATATGTATGTATTAAGAAATATTTATGTATGTTTATCAGTTGTCTAGTACCGATAACACAAGCTCGGCTTAGCTTGGGACTAGACGGCGTTGTGTGATAGTTGTGGAATAAATAATTTATTTATTTAATCTTTAGTAATTTTTACCATGTTTAGTATCTAAAGCCTAACCATGAGCTCGTAATGCGATCTATTTGACGACCTAAACTGAACTGTTAAGGCGATGGAGCTATATAGGGTGTATAGCTCCATCCCTTTTTCACGCCCGCAAACCTGAAATTTTTGCGGACCGAGTCCAAGTCGTCGACGGCGCATACTGTTTCACGCGCGCCTCAAGGAGATGTCAGCAACTGTAGGGGCCCAGCAGGGTCGAAGCCTACTTGGGCCAAGGGTCTGATTCTGAAAGGAAGACTCGGCCCCGGTACGAAAGGCAACGAGGGAACAGGAGTGGGTTTTTAGTCAGTAAAAGTCTGACACTATCTCCCGCCCCGCTCAAGAGCGGTGGATGTCATAAAATGATTTTCCCACCGGAAAAAATAAAAATACCTGAAATTTCGGTCCGGACTAAGCGTTTCGCTTCGTCGTTTATACCGCGTACATCGAAGGACTGGAACAATTTGCCTGCTGCGGTCTTTCCATCCAACTATAATATAGGTGTCTTCAAGGCTAGAGTGAATAGGCTCTTAATAAACTAGTGCGCCTGACCATCAATGATTGTATCTCCGCTTACCATCAGGTGGGATCTCAGTCAAGCATTGGTTTATATCAATTAAAAAAAAAAAAATGTTTAACTCGTCATAGTAAGCATAAGATTCGTTGGTAGGTAGCCATAAGCGCTTCCCCTTAACTTAGTAACACTCAATCTGTGCCTCTTTTACGACTGTTTGCGATCCACTCCAGCTTTTCATACGAGCCAGCATTTGAAGCCTCGCATTTTGTGAATGTATCATCAAACTTTATGTACTGTAAGTGAAACTGCATTTTATATAATATTAGTTGCTGCCAGCGGCTTGATACTAGAAAACTGGGCAAGTGTGAGTCAGGCTCGCGCACTGAGACAAACTTACTTATGTAAACAGTTCAATTCCCGAATGGAGTCTCGAGGATTTTTCCGAAACGCAATTTTTTTTTGTTGTGACATAACAACAAATTCACAGTTTTCAGATTTATTCCTATACCTGTGCTATAAGACCTTGCTATATGCAAAATTTCAGGATTCTGGGTCAACGGGAAGTGCCCTATAAATTTTGATTTCCTCGAGAGTGTCGAAGTATATGTTTTTCGAGACATAAAAGGCCTTATCTTTTTTTTGCGTTAAATTAGAAATTTGATTTCTGCGCAGCTTAAAGACACTGCAAACTTGAGTATATAGTTTTAATTTCAACTCAATACCTTCACTCGTTCCTGAGATAAAGGGGTCTTCTCCGACAGACAGACGGACAACAAAGTGATCCTATAAGGGTTCCGTTTTTTTCTTTTTGAGGTACGGAATCCTAAAAGTTATATAAGGAGTTATACTCCTGAGATATAAATATTCTATGTACAACCAGCTTCTTCTAGCGGCTTCACCCGTGAAAGTAAAAAATTATCCCATTTAAATATACTTCCGGGATAAAAAGTATTCCTGGACATGATCTACTGCCAAGTTTCATTCTAATCCTTTCAATCGTTAAAGCTCCATTGATTAACAAACAACTGCATCAACAATAATAATACATTTTCATTGAGTAAAGACAAAAAAAAATCCAGGCATTCACATATAAAGATCGAGCTGGAGTTATCGGCGACGCGTAGTGTTCCAGTCGCGCCTCAAAGAGATGTCAACGAAACCGTAAGGGCCCAGTAGGGTAGGCCCAAAAAATTACGGGGAATCTCTGAAAAGGAAACCCAAAAGCAAAGGACAACTGAAGGACACAGGTGTGGTTTTAGTCAGCAATAGTTTGACTCGCCCTTCGCCCTAGAGCAGGAGATAATAGAGTCATTAGATGATATCCCACCTTAACAAAACAGATTTACAACATAAAAGTTAAATACTGAGAGCAGTGGTAGTTCAGTGGTAACGGCCCCGACTTACCGAGTTGTAGGTCGCAGGCTCAAACCCAGTCAGGCTCATTACTTTGTGTAATTTATTTCATCACTACTGCTCTCAAATCGGTGAAGGAAAACATCGTGAGGAAACCGGCATGTCCTAGAACCAAAAATTCGAAGACATGTCACATCCACCAACCCGCACTAGGCCCGCGTGATGGATTACGGCCCATTCTCTTTCCAAGACAACAGGCCTGAGTCCCAAAAGTGGGAACAATATAAGGCTGATCACGTCCCGTCACGTAAGTTAAATACTAAGCATTAGTAGATCCTTAAATTCACTTTATAATGCAAGTATTTTAACATAATCAGCCTTTTAATGTTCCCACTGCTGAGACTCAGGCCTCCTCTTTTTAGGAGAGGGAATGGGCCGTAATCCAGCACGCGGGCCCAGTGCGGGTTGATAAATGTCACATCTCTTCGAAGTACTTTACGAGATCATAATATAGATATACTTTGTATTACAATTTTCTATTCAAATGAATGAAAGTTTTTATATGTCCTCAGAGGATGCCTCGGCAAAACTATTCACATAGCTTTCGTGAAACAACTTCAATATGACAACACAGAAACAAAACTAAAACGGATTGTTTGACGCTACTGCGGCAAAACTCAAGCATATCATGGTTAGCAGCAGCCTTTGCGACTATTAGAGCAACTAAACAGTGATTCAGAAGTCAAGACTATAATATTAATAAAGGGAATTCATGTAATTCGTCGAAAGAAAAAAAAAGAAAATATTTATTTAACTCGCACAGGACAAACAACAATTAAAAAAAAAATGACTACTTAATCCATAAATACTTAAAATTAAATAAAAAATAAAGAAAACAATAGCATAAGCATAATCAGCCTTTCAATGTTCCCACTGCTGGGACTCAGGCCTCCTCTCTAGGAGAGGGAATGGTAATCCACCACGCGGGCCCAGTGCGGGTTGGTAGATGTCACATGTCTTCGAATTTTTGGTTCTAGTACATGCCGGTTTCCTCATGATGTTTTCCTTCACCGTTTTGAGAGTAGTGATGAAATAAATTACACAAAGTAATGCGCCTGGCTGGGTTTGAACCCGCAACCTACAAGAAAACAATATTAAAAGATAAAAATAAAAGACCTGTGCGAGGCCAAAAAGGCTCCTATCTCAGCATATGCTTCGATATTTAACAAAAAGTAATATTACGCAGCACTGGTATTCTGAGAAGCTGTTATGGGAATAAACGACCTAAAACCTAAATAATAGCATTTACTTCAGACCACAATTATGAATCCATATAATAGTGTTAGTAAAACAAATGATGAAATAAATTACACAAAGTAATGTGCCTGGCTGGGTTTGAACCCGCGACCCTAAGTCGGGGCCGTTACCACTCGGCTACCACTGCTCTCAAAACGGTGAAGGAAAACATCTTGAGGAAACCGGCATGTCCTAGAACCAAAAATTCGAAGATATGTGACATCCACCAACCCGCACTGGGCCCGCGTGGTGGATTACGGCCCGTTCCCTCTCCTAGAGAGGAGGCCTGAGTCCCAACAGTGGGAACATTATAAGGCCGACTATGCTATAAAACAAATGTCTTTAAAAATATAATAATTAAATCCAGGCAGTATTTAATACATACTCGTAGATGCATTAAGTCCGATCCAGTGACGCAGCATTAGGGAAACCCACCTACCGCACAACACGCTTGAGATGCCGCGGGAGCTGGCACATACTCGCTTCAGGATCAAGGCAGACCGCTTTCGGATGATGGCATGAAAGTCATTAATTCTTGACTCGGCGAACATCACCGACGCTCTACTAAACCTCGGCGGCCCCACTAGCATTCTAAACGCGTTTTGTACCATACGCTGTACCTCTTGGGCTGAGGAATTGCTTAGAAGGGGCATTGTGGCCCTCAAACGTAAAGAACGACTGAGGAAACACGGCTGAAATTTTGACAATAAAAATTTGACGCTCCTTCTGGCTCCATCCAGAACGAGGGAAGGTATTTGATGATTTTCCAAACACACATAAAAACGTCTGATGTATCTAGGGCGAAGCAGAGGTGAGTGGCAGAAAATTACTAACTAAAACCACAGCTGTGTCGATCAGTTGCCTTTTGCGTTTTAGGACTACGGGTTTCCTTTTCAGAAATTTTCTGTGGCGCTAGGTGGCATCGGCCCTGATTGACCCGGATTGAGACGGTTTTGCTGATATATCTTTGAGGCACGTGCGCAATATTACGCACTCGGGTTCGGTCCATACAGGACGGGTGAACGACCAGTTACCTATTGCTCGTCGTCCTTAAGCTCGTGTCGTCTATATTAGGGTTAGCTGTCAACAATAGCTTTTGATAAAACATCTTCTATGGGATAAACTTGTCCGTAAGACAAAATAAAACTACGTCTAGGCCTTAACTTCGCTCACTTATGTTCCCTCGCGGGTGTTTACCTGCGGCCCTTTCACACTCCCCTCAATGTAAAGCCTTTGCAATCCACTATTTGTACGTCTCACTTCTTTCCTATTCACTTTTTGATGGACTATCATTTTGTATACAGAATAGAAAGATTTCTGAATTTTGCTATATTTTTTCTAAATGCCAAACCGGCCGATCGCGGGAGGCAGTTGCTTATTTAGGTTTTAGACTAAGAAGACTATGGTGTGACATGGCAAATAGCTAGCTATTAGGTCCTACTACATTCACACACCTTAGCATAGTCGGCCTTATAATGTTCCCACTGTTGGGACTCAGGCCTCCTCTCTAGGAGGGAACAGGCCGTAATCCACCACGCGGGCCCAGTTTAGGAACACAGTATCTTTTAGAGATTATCTAGACTTCTATTGAAATCAATTTATAAATTTGTGTAAAATTAATTCAATAAAAGCCTCCGAAAATCTGCTATTTTACATGAAATTTGACACTTCATAATTTACTCAAGAATTTAAAAAAGCCAAAAAGGTATAACAATAGAAAGCTTTCAAATTTAATCAAGATTTTGAATGACGAGAATTTTTTTCAAAAACTTTTAAGGGTTTATAAAAACCCTTATTTCCTAGAACAAGTTTTGTAAATTATTCGAGTAAATCACGGAATTATCGAATGCTAACAGAGTTTTCAGGCGTTATCTCTCTTTTTTCGCGATGCCTTTTGTCAAATATCGCGTTGGATTATGTTAGATGAAGTAACAAGCTTTTAAACCATGTTCGATGTTGACGATAGGCGAGTGAAAAAGGACCCTCTTAACAAACATACTAACATTGCTAATGAAATAAAAGCTTACAAAAAAATAGCAAAGGCCAGGTGAGGGTCGCGTGAATCCGATGGATGCGAGATGCAGGACTGACCGGTCATTATGGCGACACTTGGGCGAGGCCTATGTCCAACAGTTACGTATTCCGACTGAAATGATGATGATGATGATTGCAAAAAGAAATCTAAAAGGAAAGTGCAAGAAGAACCTGCGATTTTCAACTTATATTTTTAAAGATTTTTTTGCGTTTTGCAGTTTAGTGTCAAGTTGTGTGTTGAATTATAATCATTAAAATCGTCAACACCACCCTGTCAGCTTTAAGAATTACTTTTTTGCGAAGTAGTTGAACTTAGTGAAACCATAATTATTTGTTACGGTCTCAAATCATATTTTAATGAATACAGAACCTGTTATTGAACTGCTAAATGCATCATAATCATTATCATCATCATTATTATCATCATCATTATTATCATCACTATCATCATCAACATTATTATGATCATCATCATTATCATCATCATCTTCCTGCCCTTGTCCCGTTTTATTTGAGATTGGTGCAGAACGTTTTTTTCTTCAATTCTGTCTTTGCTCCCGTCACGTTATCATGAAAAAAATCTTAATTTCACAGGCTACCCTGAAGCATTTACTTCAATATAAATTTCTTATAAAAAAACCAGTACGTGGTCTGCAAAGTCACGATAGTACACGTACTAGGCTAAGCGCAATTTCACGCGCAGTTGCTCCGAACTTGGACGGACAGGTCCAGCTTGGCACAACGCTGAGAATTTTTTATATTGCATAGGATTGGAGAGATTGAATGTCTTAGTTTTAAATTGGAAGCAGCCAACGTAAGAGATTGGAAAATCACGAGCTTGAACAACGATTAACAAGTTTCATGCAGTACTTTATTTTTTGGGTTAAAAGTCATCAATTAATATTTCCTGTAGCGACGTGTATGAAGCCACATAAGAACTAAATATTAAATCCTACTTTTATTTTAGGATTAAAAAAAAAAGAAAATTCTCCTCAAGTTGTGCGCTTAAATTGCATGACTTGACTCCGCCATCTCCTTTCTAACATTCGACAACCCGACGTACGGCGAGTATCCACCCTTGCGCTTTCGCTTCGTCGTTTATACCGCGTACATCGAAGGACTGGAACAATTTGCCTGCTGCAGTCTTCCTATCTAACTATAATTTAATTGTCTTCAAGGCTAGAGTGAATACACTCTAATAAACTAGTGCGCCTCACTATCAATGATTGCATGTCTGCTTATCATCAGAGGAAATCGCAGTCAAGCACTAGTTTATATCATTAAAAAAAGGGCATATTATTATGTTCGTCCGTAACTGATACACTCAAATCATATTGTCACCTAATAAAACGTAAATCTGGAAATAAACGAATCGTAAAAGGAAACCTTTTCTATATAGTCTCAATGTGTTTATCAAATGTCATAGCCTTGAAGGAAGGTCAAGGGCTGTCTAAGTACCTATATATTTGTATCGATGTAAAATTCACGCCAAGGCCTCCTTAAGTACGAATGTACGATTAAATACATTGTTTTGAATAATATTTATTTTTGTTAGTTTATTGTGTACATACTATTAATTAAAAGCGAAACTTTGTAATTATAGGTATATACTCGTATAACGTGTGAGTGTAATCATATGTTTATTACTCGTTAACACTCAAACGGCTGATCGGATTTGGATGAAATTGGCATATAGGTAGTCCATGTTCAGGATGGTCTTTAAAAAAATGAACGGGGACTATCACAGCCAAAAGGCGAAAAATAAAAAGTAAAACAAAAAAATTACAAATACTTACCAAAAAATACAAATACATGTCTACATCAGCTATCCTATTTTTATTGTTTCAAAGGTTGTGTATACAATAAACAATATAAAAATATTTATATATACTTTATTGCATACCAAGTTTACAAATTTATAAATTGAAATTATATTACAAAAGAAACATACAATTGGCGGCCTTATCGCACTCGGCGATTTCTTCCAGGCAACCCAGAATGGATAGAGATTGTCTGGAAACAAAATAGGATTGCACTTGGTGCAAAAATAAAAGTAAAAAAAAAATATTGATACTTAATACTAAAATAGATACACATAAACATACATACAAAATACAAATCTATAAGCAAGAGACTATGTGATGAAAAGAAAACATGATCACAGTGTAAGTAAATATATAAGAAGGCTTAAAAAAAAAAACAAAATTATTTGGAAAATTGGTGTGAAAAAACAATGAAACAGAACTCACTAACTTATTTTTATTTCATAGTATATATTTTAGTTTTAATAAGTTCTTGCTTTTTTTTTCTTCTATAAAGGGTCCCTCCCAAATAGGCATCAAGAAAATAAAAAATTGTAATCTAAAGAAATTCCATAGCTACATAAAATGAGGTACTAACAAACAGTGTAGCCTAGCAATGAAAGGAACTTCCAAAATGATCACGATCTTAAAAGTAACTGATACTGTTGAAGAAGGCTGGAAAACCTTTCAACTTTTGAGTGTACGTAACTGATATTTTAAGTTTTATAAAGCATTCTTCTGTTTCGGACTATTCAAAAGGACAAGGCGTTTAATAGGCGTTTTGTAAACAAGTGTTGAAAATGGGTCGTTAAAAATTTATTTATGGAGTGTTAATTATATTTCGAACTCTTTAAAAAAGAAAAAAGACTGTCCTATCTAAGATATAAATAGCTATTATTAACTCAAATTCTAACATTATCTACACTAACTCAGGTAGTTTGTTTTTGTTTGTAGGAGGTAATCTCTGAAAGTACTGGTCCGATTGAAAAATTTGTTTTTTTCCTGAATGACATAGACTATATTTTATATATAAAAGCTAGAACACATTTATACAGATGGCATCGCAATAGATATATTTTGAAATGGAGGTTATCCGAAGCAATTATTTATATTATCAATTATTAATTTTGTATTTGACAATATTATACAAATCATATATTTTGATTTTATCAATGTATTTAATATTGATGTAATAATAATGTATTATTGATAAAAAATCATCAAAAAAAAACAAAATTCGTTATTTCTTGTTTCATTTTAACTAAAATAATTCTGAAAAGTTGCATATTTTTTAAGGTTTCGTACCTAAGTCAAAACTCTTATTGCTAGCCCGATTTTTTTATTCCTCAACTGTCAGGCACTATTTGGAGACCACATTTTTTCTATTAAAGTACAGCTTGACTATCTACTCTAGCTGTACTTTAATAGAAAAAAGTAAACAACTTTTTAAATAAATAATTTTTTTCTGTTAGAGTACATCTGTACTTTATAGTACAGTGGTACACTTATAGGATCACTTTGTTGTCTGTCCGTCTGTCTATCTGCCTGTCTCGGGAACGCGTGGAGGTATCGAGTTGAAATTAAAACCATATGCTCAGGTTTGCGGACTCCTGAAGCTGTAAAAAAATCAAACTTGTAAATTAACAAGAAAATAAGATACTTTGGTTTTTGTGGCAAAAAACGTACATTTCGACACTCTTAGAGGAAATAAAAATTCATAGGGTACTCCAGTTGTTGTTACGTCAATTTTTTTTGCGATTTGGGAAAATCTTTCGAGACTCCATTCCGGAATAACAATTGAACTATTTACATAGGTAAGTTTGTACGGAATCCAAACTTACCTTTGTATATAGTTAGGGCACGAGCCCGACTCGCACTTGTCCAGTTTTTTTATTCCTAAGCTCGCGCTTCACTACTATCTCACCAGATGGGAAGGACGATATGGCCAACGATGGAGCACGCTTGCCTAGAAGTAGCCTATTCACTCTTAACTTAAAGACCCATAGGTTGTAGCCGTCAGGGAAAAAAATCCGACAAGGAATTCCAATCCTTAGCTGAACGAACGCACAATGAATGTGTTTCAAAAACATTTAGTGCGTATGGGTGAAATGTCCACTATGTACCGATGGCGCAATAATAAGGCATTACCGTAGATTTTAAAATTGGAACTTTGCGTTATACGTGTTAGGTTTCAATAAAAGCCTAGTATTTGATTTAATTTTCAAGTTTATTTTATGTGGCAACATTCAAATTGATTTGAATGCTAAACCGGAAGACGTTTAAATAACAATTTTAAAACATTAAAGGGGGGATGTTTCCCTCTTTGCGCTAGCACTGAGTCGGGGTATTCGGCAGACGGTCGACAGCACTCGTAGCGTTCAGACGTAAATTCTAGTGGCAACTAAGATAAGTTTACCTACTTATCATTCTATATTTTGTACTAATAATAAAAAAAAGCATTTATTTCAGGCAACTAATAGCACCCATACAACAATCACAAAACAGAACACACACACATAAGCAAATACATTTAAACTATCGGACATAGTTAGTAACATGTCTGCTACAGCAATGTCCGATATAAGGGCAATCAATTCTGCCAGCAATCATCGCCAGAACTGTATTTAATAATTATTTTTAATAATATTAATTATTTTAAATAATTATTAAGAAACAGTGTGATTATCTGAAGGAATAAACAGGTGCATTATTAAGGTGTGTATTATTCTTTGAATAAGTCGTCTTACCACATTCCTTTAACCAAATAGCTTGCTTGTATTTTATATGTTCTATAGCCCCGTTGTTATTCTGATATAATACTACATACGTTATGAGGGTAGACCAATATTTTATCTAAAGTAAAATAAAACACGATGACCGATGGTGTCCGATGGTTGCGAGACGCACAGGACCGTTCATTGCGGTGACATTTGGGGGAGGCCTATGTCCAGCAGTGGCCGTCTTTCGGCTGAAATGATGATGATGAAAATGAAACCCGATGGCACAACAATAAGGCATTACTGTAGATTTCAAAATTGGAAGTTTACTTTATGAGGGTAGGACAAATATTTTATTTAAAGTAAAATGAAACCCCATGACCGACGTTGTCCAATGGATGCGAGACGCACAGGACCGTTCATTGTGGCGAATTTTGGGCGAGGCCTATGTCCAGCAGTGCAGTGGCCGTCTTTCGGCTGAAATGATGATGAAAATGAAACCCAATGGCGCAATAATAAGGCATTACTTTAGATTCCAAAATTGGAAGTTTACGTTATGAGGGTAGACAAATATTTTATCTAAAGTAAAATGAAAGCCAATGACCGATGTTTTCCGATAGCTGCAAGACGCACAGGACCGTTCATTGTGGCGACTTTTGGGCGAGGCCTATGTCCAGCAGTGGACTTCTAAAATGAAACCCGATGGCGCAATAATAAGGCATTACTGTAGATTTCAAAATTGGAAGTTCATTTATGAGGGTAGGACAAATATTTTATCTAAAGTAAAATGAAACAACGGGCGGTTAATTTTGTACGTGTACTAAGTTTATCGTGAAATATAACTTGCGACGCGAAAAGTTATTAAACTCATAATAAAGAACAACTAAAGTTTTGTTTCAAACATTTATTACGGAGATGGTCTTGCTTGGAGCTGAATTGTGGGCAATATATTTGTGTTCATTGTTGAAAATTTGTGGTGTAGGTATAAAAATATGATTTTCTCTTCTTCCTGCCTTCAACGCATATTACTAGGGTTTTTTTTATTGGGTGGGAAAATCGTCTTATGACAAATCCCGCTCTTGGGCGGAGCGAGAGATAGTGTCAGACTTTTACTGACTAAAAACCCACTCCTGTTCCTTCGTTGCCTTCGTTCCAGGACCCCGGGTTTCGCTTTCACACTACCCGTGGATATTACTAAGGGTCGGCGCAACACGTTTTTTTTCTTCCCTTCTGTACTGTCACCCGTCACACTATGACTAACTCCCTTTTCTTTCATAACACTCCTCACACAAACATCCATCTTTTCTTTGGCCTCCTATATTGATATAATAAAAACGATGGTACTTTACCCATTTTTTTTAGGTGGGGAATCGGAATTCAGGGAATTGCAAAGGGCAACTGAAGTAACCCAGGTGTAATTTTAGTCAGTAAAAGTCTGACATGCCCTCTCGCCCCATAGAGTGGGAGAAATCGATGATTCCTCACGTCAAAACATCTAAGTAAAAATAAAAACTCAAAAATATTTTTTTGCGTAAATTAGGCACAGAAGGTTAAAAAAAGGAATAAAATTAATTTTTGACTCTGCCTGTAATTTCGATGTGCAAATTGAAAACAAAGTAATTTAAATTAATTATTGATAATAGAGCCCTGCGAGATGAAGTCATAACATTAAAAACGGATTATCAAAGATATTGTCAGAATGTATGAAATTCTGTGAGATGAATGTACTACTCTGTCAAGAAAGTACCGGGAAAAGATCAATAATACACAAAATGTCTTTTATTCATCCAAATTTATTTTATCACCTTCAAAGTATGCTCCTTTAGAAACGATTCACTTGCGCCAACGAATAATCCATTCATCAAAACATTTTTTAAACGCTGCTTCCGGAATTGAGTTCAGTTCTCGCCGCGAATTCTCCTATAAGTCTTCTATCGATTGAAAACGGGTGCCACGAAGTGGTAATTTGAGTTTAGGAAAAAGAAAAAAGTCAGCAGGAGTCATATCTGGTGAATATGGTAGTTGCTGGATGGTATTTGTTGAGTGTTTGGTCAAAAATTCGTTCACAATGATAGCCTTGTGCGAAGGCGCATTGTCGTGGTGCAAAATCCAAAAATTTTCTTTCCACAAATCTGGCCTTTTTCGTCGAATTCGCTCTCTTAAACGCCGCATAACGCTCAAATAATATTCTTTATGCACAACACCGCGATAGTCAAAGAAAACAGTCAACATGCGACAACAATGCGTTTCATGAATGTTGGGTCCGAACTGACTCGTTCTAGCATGTCCTCAGCGACTTTCATGCGATTGAGTTTTTGGAGAAAATTCAGATCTTTTGGGACTAGCCGAGCAGCAACATGTTTCATACCCAAATGATTAGTTAAAATAGTACGGATCGACTCGTGAGATACAGAAAGTTCGGCGGCTATCTCTCTCAAAGTTGAATGGGGATTTTCAGTCACTATTTTCTTCACTTTTGCGATGTTAACTTCAGTTGCAGACGTTGACGGCCTACCAGAGCGAGGCAAATCTTCCATCACATCTCAACCGCTTTTGAACGCTTTGAACCACTCATAAGCACGAGTTTTTGATAAAGTCGATTCACCGTAAGCCTTCTGTAACATTTTCAGTGACTTCGAACACGAAATTCCATTGGCGATGCAAAATTTAAGACAAACTCTTTGTTCGATATTTTTGTCCATTATGAAATTCGCAATACACACTATATATGATATTACTAAAACCAGCACTGTATTTAATATAAATAACAGATGCAAATCAAACTCCGCGCCAATATGGAAAACAGTTGTGCCAATCTAACAACTACAAAAAAACAAAAATTTGAATTTGGAACCATAAACAAATCATCCATTCCCGATCCTTTTTTGACTGAATGTATAACTATAATAAATAATAATAAACGTTTATTTTCTCACCACAATATTTCACAACACATCATATTCTTAAAATGTAGTGACAATTGTTTTAATATTGTGGAAGACTGGTGCCTAAACTAGGCTGCAAGCCTGTATTTCAGGACACCAAGACCCCGGCTTTTACACAGTAATTATCTCGTTACATTACGACTGTGTATGAACCCCCCCCCCCCAAACCCTCTCGCCCAAATACCCCTAAATACTTGCGCGACGTGTGTCTTGTCTGTCTTAAATTTTAGTTATTGTTTTATATTTTATTCTTTTGTCTTTTTGTGTTCTGTGTTTAAAAATGATGTAATTGGCTTCGGCCGTTCTTTTTAAATAAAATAAATAAATAAATCAGAACTTTACCATGCTGTAGTTTTTAAATATTTTTTCAAATATTCCACATAATAATAATATTCCACAACTATCACACAACGCCGTCTAGTCTCAAGCTAAGCAGAGCTTGTGTTATGAGTACTAGACAACTGATAAACATACTTAAATATTTCTAAATACATACATATTATAGATAAATTACTCCCAGACACAGAAGAAATGATCGTGCTCATCACACAAACATTTGTTCTGGGTGGTAGTCGAACCCACGACCTCCGGCATAGCAGTCAGGACCACTATCCACTAGACCAACAGGCCAGTCAGTTTAAAAGATAATAACATTGGATACAATCAATAGAAATCTGCGCTCATCTCTTCACTTCTACTTCAATGTCCCACTCATCGTACTGACTTTCTTCACTGTTCTTTCTTTGTTCAAGCTATTTCTTTGTGGAATGCGCTCCCCAGGAGATTAGGATGGCATCAAATCGATTAACATTCAAAACCAAAGATCGCGAGCTAATTCGTAAGAAGTTGGCAGTAGTGTCATCACAGCGTTAATGTTTTCAAATTGTCGATTTGAACCAATTGTTTGATTTCATTAGTGTAGATATATATGTAGATAGTTTATTAATTTGTGTATGTATTGTATAATTGTATAATATTTATGGTTTTGTAGCGACATCTATGGCGTCACATAAAAACTAATCCTGCATCGCGCAATCAAAGTTCTCTGCGCGATTAGAACATATTGAACCGCCTGAAATCATCTATCGGGCAGCTGCCCACCAGACATAACACCCGTCTGGTCGGAGGATCCTCCCTTTTCAACGGAAGTTTGCGGGACTTTACTTTATTATTTAGTTTATTATTATATCTATTGTACCTATTCGCCTTTTTTCTCTCTTTATTGCACCTACCACTATTTATCTCTGCATTACCCAAAGGTTGACTGGTAGAAAATGCCTAAGGCATTAAGTCCGTGCGTGTACGTTTGTGCATAAAGTATTAAATAAATAATTCAAATCATTTAATTGATTTGTAATTTTTAATATTATTTTCACATAGATTGTTTTTCACATCCTTCTAACCTTAAGAGACTTTGCGTGCAATGAACAATGACATCTATTCAACTCGTTGAATAACAAAATAAATGTAAATGGAAATATTATGCCGCTACTGTTTCATAAAATATTGTTCCCAAGCGAAATACGAAAAGAAATAAATTTGAAAAAGGATAATTTTAAAAATGATTTGTGACCACCCTGTGTCTTCCATAGCACCCGTTTCTGGTTAATTTGATAAGGAATGAAAGTGAAAATCAAAATTATATAAAGACAAAAGTTTGGGAGTGCGTATGTTTGTTACTTCTTCACGCTCGAACGGCTGAACGGATTTAGATGAAATCTAGCACACGGATAGATCATGTCCTAAAATAGTACATAGGATACTTTTTATATTAAAAGTATGTTCCATTAGGAAAATTTTCTACTTTAAAGCAGGCGAAGCCGCTGGCAGCAGCTAGTGTAATAATAGCAGTCAGTGAGATTCCTGACTAAATAATTACAGGCCTCCGAATTGATCAAGGTTAAGCAACACTGGCCGAGGTCAGTCTCTCGATGGCATAGCATAGCATAGTCGGCCTTATAATGTTCCCACTGTTGGGACTCGGGCTTCCTCTCTATGAGACGGAACGGGCCATAATCCACCAAGCGGGCCCAGTGCGAGTTGGTGGATGTCACATGTCTTTGAATTTTGGTTTCTTGGACATGCCGGTTTCATCACGATGTTTTTCTTCACCGTTTTGAGAGCAGTGGTGATGAAATAGATTACACAAAGTAATGCAACTGGCTGGGTTTGCACTCGTGACCTACACTATACTACAACTCGAAAGTCGGGGCCGTTACCAACATCTCTCGATGGGTGACTCCCTATTACAAACTGAGACTCTTCCGAACCGCGGACAGTAAATTATTTTGCTAGTCCCGATTGCCATTTGTAAATTATGAACATTCTTTACGAGCCGAGTGGTAACGGTCCTGACTAACGAGTTTTGATTCCTTTGAGAGTATCAAAATACACATTTTTTGCGACTAAACGGCTGTATATTATTTTTTTTTTCGTTATATCAGAAGTTTGATTTTTTCACAGCTTCAAGGGACCACATATTACGTTTTTAATTTTAACTCGATAACTCTACGCGTTCTCGAAACAAAAGGTCTTGACAGACAGACTTAAACGAGTAACCATGGAGTTTCTTGCCAGTTCTTCTCCATAGGAAACGACCAATTTAGAACCGTGCACTAGCTTTTGACGTTTTTTATAAGTGTCCATGTAGGCCTATGCGCAAATAAAATATTTAAGTTCTTTTTTTTAAGACAGACTGACAAAAAAGTGTTCCGTTTTTTCCTTTTGAGGTACGGAACTCTAAAAAAGGGCACCGGGCTCGTACCTTTCACCTTAATAACATTTACTATTACCGATAGGATCCCACTTTCTGTGTAGCTCCAATTCTCTTACCAAAGTCTCTCCGTGACCCGGCAATGGTGACCACAACATAACACACATCAATAACAAACCGACCTCGATTAAGTCGCTTTCAACTCAAGATCACAGCGTGATGATAAACAAAGCCCCAAGTGGAGCTTACCACACAATACGAACCCTCACGAATAAAAAGAAAAGCGCTTTTTTTCAAAGCCATCCAGCTTCTATGATGAATGACTGCTAGAAACAAAACAATGGAACTTCAACCCTTTTCCAAAGCTCTCTTGGTTGAAATTCCAACGGTAAACGTTGGTTAATTATGTCGACACCGTGATGTGGTATTAATAGGGTGCATAGCCATCATCGCACCTTATTAATGTCTTTCCTTACGGTGGGAGCTCATTAAGTTTATGGGGTCAGAATTTTATGTGGGTATTTTTAATTACCATGTGGGATTATTGACATGAATAAGGAATAATGAAATTTCGCGATATGACCCTTTCTATATTTCGGACGCCCATTACTAGGAATCAATGATGTTGGTACGGTATTTTAATCTAATTCCTCACGCGACGAGCATTAAGGGTATTCCATTGAAGGAACTAGAGCTCTCACATATGGTATGCTGATGATTCAGCATAAGTCTTCAATTTAATAATGGTAAAAAGTACCCAAGTGTAAAAAACTGAAAAACGACTACAGAAAAAAACCGGGTAAGTACGAGATGTACTCGTGCAGTGAGGGTTCCGTACAAACTTACCTATGAAAACGGTTCAATTTTCGAATTGAGTTACAAAGACTTTACAAATCGTGAAGACGTGAGAACAAATTTACAGTTTTCAGTTCTTTTCCTATATTTGTGCTATTAGACCTAGCTTTATGCCAAATTTCAGGATTCTAGGTCAATGGGAAGTACTCAATGAATTTTAATTACCTTGAGAGTGTCGAAATAAACGTTTTGTGCTACTTTATGTAGCCGGCCGGGTCTTTTTTTCGTTAATTCAGTAGTTTGATTTTTTCACAGCTTCAAGGGATTGAGTATATGGTTTTAATTTCAACTCGATACCTCCTCGCGTTCCTGAGATAAAAGGTCTTGACAGACAGATGAACAACATACTGATCCTATAAGGGTTCCGTTTTTTCCTTACGAGGTACAGAATCCTAAAAAACATCAGAAAAGTTTGGAACAAGAGTATATATATTACAATATATTTAATCATCGTTCTTCAATAAAATATATATTACTCTTTATTGCAATGAAATTAGATCCAACGATCTCCTCACATCGTATTCCTATTGAAAACGAATGCTTCGTAATTACTTTCAAATACATTAGTAGTCCGGTTAATGTTATAGCAAAATTAAGAAAAAATAATAAAGAAAATTTTCCCGCAACTATCACACAACTCCGTCTAGTCCCAAGCTAAGCAGAGCTTGTTGTGAGTACTAGACAACTGATAAACATACTTATATATTTCTAAATACATACATATTATAGATAAATTACACCCAGACACAGAACAAACGATTGTGCTCATCACACAAACATTTATCCTGGGTGAGAATCGAACCCACGACCTCCGGCAAAGCAGTCAAGTCCACTAACCACTAGACCAACAGGCCAGTCACAATTGATTAATTAGTGAAAGCACGAGAACACTTTCGCAAGAAGTTGATAGATTCATCACACTCTTGATTTGTTGTAATCGTTTTTCTCTCAATATCATTCTTTATTTGTATGTATGTATCGAAGTATATATTTATTATCGTTCTTATTTCCTCTCTGTCAGTCTTCTATTAAGCTGCACCTGCCATGTTATGTCTCTGCACCACCCTAAGATCGACTGGTAAAAAATGCCTAAGGCATTAAGTCCGTTTTTGTACAATGTTTCATTAGTGCACCAAGTTATAAATAAATAAATAAAATTTAAAAGATCGCCTTCTTAATAATCGCGTAAAATAAAAATATTTATGTTTTAAATCGCAAGTTAATGAAGATGTATGTATACATTTACATTATTTACTATGACTTTGTTTTGTTTTGTGAAGTGTTACATTAAATGAAGAAAAACTGAACGTAACTTTTATTATGATACTAATGCTCATTTTCACGAACATTAAGCATGGCAAAATGTACTTAGATCTAATACAGATAGCGATATTACTGTACACCACAAAATTTCGCGCAGTTCGTGTAATGGTCAAATTTAGAACTGTTGGATTTGAATTCAGCCGTGCATTAAAAATATGAATTTATGGGAAATTTGAGAAGTATTATCGAGGAATAGTACCCATAGAACATAGAACAATCGCAAAAACGTATAATCGCAATTATGCTGAAAACAAGTAGTCAGTCAGGGAGGCAGTCATCGCTGTGTAATTGCAAAATGCTACCAAATTCTAAGTGTAAACTACACTCATTAATAATAATAATATTTAATAATATTTTACAACTCTCACACAACGCCATCTAGTCTCATAATAAGCAGGGCTTGTGTTGAGTACTAGACAACTGATAAACATACTTAAATATTTCTAAATACATACATATTATAGTTAAATTACACCCAGACAACAGAACAAATGATCGTGCTTATCACACAAAGATTTGTTCTAGGTGGGAATCAAACCCACGACCTCCGGCTTAGCAGTCAGGGCCACTAACTACTAGACCAACAGGCCTGTCATTGGTACTTGGTTGTTTTGAAAAGTTTCTATTATTTATGTTTACGAACAACAAATTTGTGTACTTGGCGCCCAACGTAGGGACGATATTGAGTTCTTGGCGCCCAACGTAGGGCCTATGTTGGATACTTGGCGCCCAACGTCGAGTCTAAGTTGGATACTTGGCGCCAAACGTCGGGTCTAAGTTGGATACTTGGCGCCCAACGTAGGACCACTGAGACTTTTGAAAACGCAAAGGTATTTCAAAACTTTGTTAGTTTCGAAATTTTACAACTAGCAACGTTTTTTAAAATAATGAAAAATTGGGACTCACTGGTTTGTTTGTATGAAACTTATACATGTTTATATAAGATTATAATATAATAAGTTAATACACATGT
The DNA here is from genome assembly GCA_949316375.1 of Mythimna vitellina. Taxonomy (NCBI): domain Eukaryota; kingdom Metazoa; phylum Arthropoda; class Insecta; order Lepidoptera; family Noctuidae; genus Mythimna; species Mythimna vitellina. Next base: position 3,443,150 of record OX438703.1, on the reverse strand, counting down.
TAGCGCCAATAAGTTCTCCGCTTATATTATTTCGACACATCACGTCATTTCTGCAATGTGTCGCGTCATTCGTTTCACATTAGGGGGGGCTTGATGTGTACTGTAATAATATCGACTTGCCGTTATTGCTGTTGTTTGTAACAAAGTTATTGTTAAACTGGATACACTTCTAGGTTTAAAAGAATTTATATTATTCGGGTTTAATTCAATTTTGACGACACTTGCTGCATAATATATCATCATCATCTTCCTGCCCTTGTCCCGTGTTATTTGGGGTCGACACAACACGTTTGTTTCTTCAACTCTGCCCTGTCACTCGTCATGCTATCACTAACTTCCTTTTCTTTCATATCACTCTTCACACAATCCATCCATCTTTTTTTTGGTCTCCCTCTCCCTTCATCCACATGTAAACTCATAACTCTTTTAGTAACATGCGTTTCATCCCTCTGCTGCATAATATATCATAAAGTAATTTAACAAAAACTACAATTTACACGTTGAATGTAACACTTTTCATGCACTCTACGTGACAAACTTTTTAGTTAAATTAAACTAGATGAATGAAAATAAAATCATTCCGAGCAGTATAAAATAAAGATAAAAAAAGATAATGTTTTCTCCACAAAGAGTACAGACACTTACTGGGGACGAAATATGAAAAAAAGAAAACATGTGTTTAAAAAAAAAAACAAAAATGTCAAATTGGCAACACATGGAATAACTGTCTAACGTTAATTTCAGGTTATAACCAAGTATATCCTCATTGAATATACGGAAACAAATACACACCTATATTTTAGCATAGTCACATATCATGGTGAATTAAAATCATCGTAAATCATAAGGAGTGACACTTCGCACGTTATGATGACATATGCGACCAATATACGTGCACAAAGATGGCCGTCCACAGCTAGGATACGATATACAACGATTGCAACGACGCATACGATGTGCAACAGGATATTTGACTACTATTGAAATATCGAGTCTTTTAAGGCTAAAAATTCTAAGTGATAATTTTCGTTTCATGCAGGAATGGGTTTTGTCATTCATACTCAAAAAATATTCATGAAAATGTACTATTAGAATTAAATCTATCAGATCATTAGTTATACGAATAACAAGTTACATTATTTTTAGGTTGATATTATCATAAATATTATGTACAAGAATGAAGATTTTTTTTTTTACTATGCGCGTGTGTTGTGCTCTGATCCCCGTAGTGGAGACCAGATTAATACCTACGCAGTTTTGCTAGTTCAACTTTAACGGTGTGCATGTAGTCGTGTCGATGGAGAACTTTGATCTATTATTACGTAGCAAACGAGGCGCGTTCTGCGGCTGCCCGCAACGGGTGCCTGCGCGGCAAGCCGCGACGGAGCACTTTTGTATGGGCTCGCGTCTCGCAATAGAGTTGTATTAGAATGACAATATCGAGCTTATTATAAGCAATGATTGCAAAATGACGTTCTAATGGTAGGTCAATGATGAAAGGAAATGTCAAAATTTTAGCAGATTACCGCATACGTCAGACATTCATTTGTCAATATATAAGAGATTACCATTCTATGCCACTTCTTTCAAGAAGTCTCGGGGTTGACCATTGAAAAGTCATAATGACGCCATTATATTAGTATATTACCAAAATCAATAATTATGAAATCAATGATAAACCATTCTGGCACTAATGTATTAGCAGGCTTGAGTTATCTTTGATGCTACAAACTCAATATAGCGTTATTATCGTGAACTTAAAAAGTATATTCATGTTTGTAACAGCTCTGTTTTACAGTTTACCTTCGAACGATTCCCGAATTGAGAAGCGCATACTTGTTTAGAATATACATAGGTATACGTAGCGTAGCTTAGGTGCGGGCTACTGTAGAGCACGCGTTTGACGTTTTCGTACGACTTTGCTTCGTAGCGTTGCAGCTACGAGTGCTACGCCACTACGAAACTACGATATGCCTGCTACGAGCATAGGGAAATTAAACGTTCTAATCATTGATATGCTCATGGTTTTATCTCACATTTTGTATTCGACAGACGGTCAGACGGTCCAGTTGGGTAGATCAAACTTCGTGAAAGAGGTCAATCGTCGAATCCGACTCGGCTGGGCAGCTTTCGGGAAGCTGCGCGGTGTCTTCTCGTCCAATATACCACAGTGTCTCAAGACAAAAGTCTATGACCAGTGCGTGTTGCCAGTGATGACATATAGCTTCGAAAAGTGGTCGCTTACAATGGGTCTCATCAGAAGGCTTAAAGTCACTTAAAGGGCAATGGAAAGGGCTATGCTCGGAGTTTCCTTGCGTGATCGCATCAGAAATGAAGATATATGCAGGAGAACCAAGGTTACTGTCATAGCCTGAAGAATTGCCAAATTTAAGTGGCAATGGGCAGGACACATTGCTCACAGATCAGATGGTCGATGGGGACGAAGGGTTCTGGAATGGCAACCACGTACCGGAAGACGCAGTGTTGGAAGGCCTCCCACAAGGTGGATCGATGACCTGGTGGGGGTCGCGGGAATCCGATGGATGCGAGACGCACAGGACCGGTCATTATGGTGACATTCGGGGGAGGCCTATGTCCAACAGTGGACGTTTTTCGGCTGAAATGATGGAGATTGTATTCGTAAGCCATTTTCAATGACTTATGAACCTTTAGAGGTATGTGGAACCCAAAAAAGGGAGATACTCCCACCAGACGGATGTTGTATCTGGTCGGTGGGATGGTCTAGATGGGTGTTGTGACGAATGAAAATAGGGCCAACTGCGTGAGGGGCGGGTGCCTTAACCACTGCCATCACGACACACAAATATTACAAAGGCGAAACTTTGTATGGATGTGTGTGTTAGTTACTCTTTCATGCTCAAACGGCTGAACAGATACGGATAAAATACGACACATGGGTAGATCATGTAAAAGTTTGACACTCCGTCTCACGAGCACAAGTTATTTGAATTTGTAAACAAAAAAAAAAAAAAAACTTATAAAAGAGTGTTTGCAGTAAGATTACTAAAGCGACATTCGCCATTTTCGTCTGAAAAGGCATTAAAGCGTCATAACACGACCTAGCCTAATGTGAATTGAACGATGCCATTGCATTGTTCAATTTGGGATTGCGGTTTGTAATATAAACCAACTACCATAGTACGACGCTTTGGAGACCGAACGAAATTACGTGCCCGACTACACTAAAGTATGAAAACCACTATTTATATGATAGAATAGAATAGAATAGAATATAATAGAATAGAATAGAGTAGAGTAGAATAGAATAGAGTCGAGTAGAGTAGAGTGGAATAGAGTAGAGTAGAATAGAATAGAATAAACTGTATTGTACACCATAAAAGTAACACAACTTATACATAAACTTAAATCTATGAGTACAAAGGCGGAATAGAGCTGTTTTTTTACGACAAATGTTAATTTTAATAATTACTAGCAAAGAAGAAAATTATTTATATATATAAATATATATATAAATATCATACTTCCAGGATAATCGGGAACGCGTGAAGGTATCGAGTTGAAATTAAAACCATATACTGAAGTCTGCGTTCCCTTGAAGCTGTGAAAAAATCAAACTTCAGAGTTAACTAAAAAACAAAATTAAAATAAATCCTAGAGTAGGTACTTCCCGACCTAGAATCCTGAAATTTGGCACGAAGCAACTGAAGCAAGGTCTCATAGCACAAGTTTAAGCAAAAATCTGAAAACTGTAAATTTGTAATGATATCACAAAAAAAAAACACTTTTTTGGCGATTCGGAAAAATCTTCGTAACTCAATTCGAAAATTGAACTGTTTCTACAGGTAAGGATTATACGGAGCCCTAAGTGTCTGTATTATTGGTCTCTATTTGAAATAAAAGTTTCCGGTTTCTGATCTGCTTCGGAGGAAACTGGCCTAAAATTGAAATTGGAAAATATGTGACATCCTCCTCCTCCTCCTCGAGTCGTATTCCTCATTACTGAGGGTCGTGAAGTTCCCGCTGGATTAGTTTTTTGCTGATGGTATTTCGCCATCTGTGACGGTTCTTAGCGTCATGAAGTGCGACGTGCAATTGGCAACCATTGGCATATGTGACATACATCAACCCAATTTGGGCGCGCGTGGCAAATTACAACCCATTCTCTCTCCCAGAGGCAAAGTCACAGTCCCACCATGATAACATTAAAAGGTTGATTATGCTGTCATCATTTCTCATCTTTCAAGATTAACTTTTACTTTTCAAAGCAAACAATTTTCGAAGTTCAGGTGAACTGGGTGAAGTTACTAGCAAAGAGATTGACCCAATTAAATCAAATAATAAACTCTGTGACGACCTCTTCAAAAATCATTACGTTGTCGGCGCTTAAATCTATATGACTTTATATACGATGTTATAAACCCTGGTTCAAACAATAATAATTTAATGAAACATCATGAATTCATGACCTAATTTCTTGTCTTTATTTTGTTTTAAGTGATCTTAGCACGTAGGACTTAAGGTCTCTGTGAACGAGCTGGTCTTCGGAATTTAAAAAAATACATTTTTTTTTATTGATATAAGCCAGTACTTGACTGCGATCTCACCTGATGGCAAGTAGAGATGCAATCATTGATGGTGAGGTGCACTAGTTTATTAAGAGTCTATTCACTCTAGCCTTGAAGACACCTAAATTATAGTTGGACGGGAAGACCGCAGCATGCAAATTGTTCCAGTCGTTCGATGTACGCGGTATAAACGTCGAAGCAAAACGTTTAGTTCGGGCCGTTGAAGTTTCAACAACGTAAGGTATGATACTCGCCGTACGTCGGGTTGTCCGATGGTAGAAAGGAGAAAGCGGAGTAAAGTCATGCAGTTCCCGAGCACACTCTCCAAAATGTAACCTGTAAAATACCGAAAGGCTGGGTACCCTGCGCCTGTGCTAGAGGCTTTGTAGATTGGACTTAACCAAATCTGGATCCCAATTAGCCTCTTCGCACGCCTTTCCACTGAGTCCAAAGCTGCTAGATGGCATTTTGCAGCACCAGCCCATATGTGACTGCAGTACTCCACACACGATAAGACCTGTGCTTTGTATAACATTAGAAGCTGTCCCGGTGTGAAGTATCGTCGGTCCTTTGCAAGAACACCTAGTTTTCTAGCAGCTACCTTGGCTTTGGACTCAAAAAAAAATCGTATAAGAATAAAATTATGACATCTAAAGAGGTCGCATACTGCTATGGCTCTCATTAACTTGCAAACTGGCCAGATTATTAGACTTTTTAAGGTTTATACTTGAATGTTCATATTTTAAAATTAGGAAGAAAGGAGGATTGCTTTGTAATATCACAGATGACTTCTGTCACAGCGGACAGCGGTCAAGCCGATATATAATTTTATAAATAACATCATAAAGTGCTTCTAACAATAAACCTAGTAAATTGAAGAACATAGAAGCTTTTCATTACATCTCCACCCGTACAATATCATTATCAGCCTTATAATGTTTTATTATTTTTTTTACTTTAAAAGAGACTGACCTCTGAGTTTGTTTCAATGTTTCTTCTCAGGGTAGTCAGCGAGGATTCACCGTCCTCATCTAGTTTAAACTGACGAAAAAAAAATTTACCGGAAAATGTGATCTTTTTTTATTTATTTGCAAAATTAATATCATTTATCATTTGATCGTAAGCATAACCAAATCCACTTTTAAATTTTCAAATAATGTCTAATAGAAGCGGAGTTTAAAATTAACTATTATAACTAAGGTACATGACTAATCAACCAATCAATCAGTCATAATCATTCATCTTAGAAATAAAGTCAAATTTCTTATTGTATTTCATTTTTAAAATTCTTCAAAAATCTAAAATCCGTCACCAAAACTATCCAACACTAATAAACCAAAATAATTTCATATCCGAAGGTATATGAAACCGGTACATACATTGTTATATCATATGGATATATCCAGATCCGTAATTTTATATCCATAATATCCCGACTGGTGGCCATGATGATGATAGCGCGGAAACGACCCCTCTAGTAAATGCCGAAAACGATGCCTGGCGGTGCCTTTGCAAAATAAATAATTTCATTTGCCCTCTCAAAATCACGTAAGTCGCTTGCTTTTTTTAAAATTTATTACTTGAACATGTATATCTTCAGCCGTAACAAAAGAGATTAAAAGTTTCTAAATAGTTCATTTGTTTACCATTAGAATATGGATGTACACATTCTAATGTTTTTGTAGTATTTGGTAGCAAATGTATCAAGTCAACCTTCTCGGCAAACTTCACTGAGGTAGTCAACATTATAATAAAATTCTCAGCTCTATTTTACCGAGATCGCGCCTGTTTCTATGATATCACATTTGTTCTAGTTGCGCAGACACTTGAGATATTAAACTACACTAATTTTATATCACAATATTCACCAGGAATCAATTTGCGAATAATTAAAACAGTCTCTGAACTTCACTCGAAGTAATCCCGCCAAAAACTCCTAAGTCAATTGCTTCGTTGCAGTGTTGGCAATCAACATCATCAAAAAATATAGTCCCCTTTTTTTAGGTGGGAAAAAACCCGCTCCTGTTCCTTCTTTGGCATTGTTCCAGGGCGTCTTTCGCTTCACCCATGGCCCCAGTAGGCTAAAACCCTGCTGGGCCCCTACGGTTGCTGACATCTCCTTGAGGTGTGCGTGGAACACTACGCGCCGTCGACATCTTTGGCTTGGTCCGGACGGTTACCAGACGGTCGGACGACGAGCTACCCACTGATTGTCGTCCGCAAGCCCGCGCCTATGATGACTGAAATCGGGATCGGAATCCCGGCGGTTAATAGTCCCCTTAAATTCTATATTTCCTCCAGTAATAAAATACAGACATTTATTTCATTTCGCAACTGAAAAGTCGTCTAGATTCATGAAATTAAATCATTTAAGCAAAAAGGAAGGTATTTAGTGATACGGCACGGAATAATCTTGACAATTTAAGACCTATTCTACATAAAATTCTTATAAATTTTAGGAGTAATTTCCGTGAAGTAGAAAGTAATTACTCTAATGATGTTTGACACAATTATAGAAAAGAAATGTAAGACACGCGAGTGGCATGTTGCCAAGGGCAGAGACTACTGCAGCCGACGACATGGGGTGGCGGCAGCCGTCGATACGTTGGCGGCTGTTTTTATCGCGGCGACGGCCGTCGACATTCCAACTTTGAAGATCAGCCGCAGCCTTCGTGCGGGTCAAGTATTTTCCTTCAAGCGTAAAATTCGGAACTACTACTTGAAGTCTTCTTAACCTTTTTTTTATGAATATTTATTTTTTTATTTAAACTTCATGTACAGTGGTAAAATGAATACATAAAACACTTAACATATATACAATAACTTGTATATACATTTAAATAAAAAATCTAAAAGCTAAAATATGGCGTCAAAAAACTCCTCCGCATCGCTGTCAACTGGAAGTGTGCCCAAAAGGCTAGCGGCATTGCCACGTTGTATGGCAACGCTTAATCTCTGACCGAGGTAAAAGCCAGCCCTTGGATCACGCGAAGCGTTTGGATAGTTCTTTGAACAGCTTATGAGTACTCGGACCCCACGGCCCAAGAGTTTCAACCCCAAACGGCTCAAAAATATAACTGCCGACAAGGTTCTTAACCTTAGTTCGGTCTTCGTCATAATTGTTATATTTTAAGTTCTCTTCATAACATAACTTCATAATCAGCCTTTCAATGTTCCCACTGCTGGGACTCAGGCCTCCTCTCTAGGAGAGGGAACGGGCTGTAATCCACCACGCGGGCCCAGTGCGGGTTGGTGAATATCACATGTCTTCGAATTTTTGGTTCTAGGACATGCCGGTTTCCTCACGATGTTTTCCTTCACCGTTTTGAGAGCAGTGATGACGAAATAAATTACACAAAGTAATGTGCCTGGCTGGGTTTGAACCCGCGACTTACAACTCGTAAGTCTGAGCCGTTACCACTCGGCCACCACTACTCTAAGTTCTCTTAATTACAATGATTTCATATTTATCATAGTATTTATTAGTTTATTATATCAGCATATATGTAAACGTATTTTATTATTATAAACCACTTAATTTAACGATACTAAATTCTATTTCAAATATCTGTTATTTATTTATTGTGCACACTTACCACGGTGTTGTTTTTTAACCCAATCGTTGACTATTAGAGAATACCTTGTTGCATTAAGTCCGCCTATGTACCACCACTGTACATGAAGTTTAAATAAATAAATAAGTATTACTATAGGTAGATGGCTGCAGTTACCTCTGCCATGGTGACTGAACTTAGCGAGGGAAAGTTCAAAACCCATATAAGTGTGTTCCAACTAAAAAAGCGTATTATAAGGTTAAAGACTATGTCGAAGACACGCTTGTTTGGCAATGACTGCTTCTGCACATGTGGTCCCCTGGTAGCTCTTAATATTGTGTAAATGTATCTATTAACTGCTCCACATTTGTTGTAATATAAACTTCTTTTCTTTTTAACACATTGCTCTTGCAATATTTTATTTTTATTATTATTTATTTTGTTAACGTATCATTTATTAATGATTGTAATTATTTATTTTACTTTCTTTTATTTGTATATCCTCTTTTTTATAATGTGAATATGAGAACACCGAAGACTCGGCGAATTCTTCGGTTACTTTTTATTATGATTATTTTTATTGAACTTTTTAGTACAATATTGACCAGTCTATACTGTCCTTACATAATATCTACATATTCTGTAATATAAAAATATTGTAACATCATCATCACCGCATATTTGAATATATGGTTTAAATTTTAATTCGATAACTCTATGGGTTCTCAAGATAAAAGGTCTTGACAGACAGACTTAAACGTGTAACCATGGAGTTTCTTGCCGGTTCTTCTCCATAGGAAACGACCAATTTGGAACCGTGCACTAGCTTCTGAAGTTTTATAAGTGCCCATGTAGGTCTATGTGAAATAAAAAACTTTTGACTTAGACTTTGACTTTGACCGTTGTCAACATGCCACTCGTGTGTTTGAGCTCTAACAATATATACAGTAATTATTCTTATAAGCACTATTTTTAAATACAATTGTTTATAATTTACATTACACACATAAATATAAATTCACGAATTTTTTTATATATCTCTTCATTATTTATTATTTTATTTCGATAGACTACTTAAGGTCCGTAAGTGTGTTCGTGGCATCAACAGGGCCCTAACAGAATACCAGCGCTGCGTTATTTATCATTTTAAATAACGCAGCATATGCTGAGTTAGGTGTCTTTTTGGCCTCGCACTGATTATACCTTTCTTTTTTTTATTGTGTATCTTTAGTTTATACGATTGTGTGAGTCACAAATAAACGTTTTTCTTTCTTTCTCTTTCTAAATAAATATGTCGTAGAAAGATCGTAGAATTGGCTTCATGAAACAACCGGCTATTTTATAGATGACTAGCAAACCCGGCGAACTCTGTTTCGCCACCAGATGGCTTCGTTATATTACATTTCGTTTGGTGATTAAAAGAAGAAAGAAAAATTTTTTTTTGCTGTAAACCTCACGGAGCCCGAGACCTTTCCAACGAATGCAAAACCGTGGAAATCGGTTCGTGCGTTCTGGAGTTATAGCGTCAGGAAGGAAAACCCGACTTATTTTTATATAGTAGATTATTTTCTCGATATTATTTGAATTGTAAGGAGTTTCCTATTCTTAGTGTCTTAACCCTACTCTTGATATTTAATGGTTTCCTATTTTTGTTTTTGTGTTTATGTATCTCAAGACCCTGGGGTAATGGATCTTTAGAAGGCGTAGGAGGGGCCAAAGCCAATTACTCACAGAAGCCCCTTAAACACTTCATGGAACGTGGTACCAACCGACGATTATCCTTGTACGTGTTTTGTAAGTGCACTCAAGAACAACTCTCTGTAGGTAGGAAACTAATGCGATACATAGAAAACAAATATATTGGGCTAGAGTTTTGACAAGTTTTCATGGACTGATTACCAAAAACCAGTCCATTGAAGACTCCGAACTTAGTTGTCCCTACCTGAACAATGTTATTAATATGTACATCGATAAAAAAGACAGGATATAAGTAACTTTTGTTCAGAATCAGTAACTGAATCGATTCAGATAATTTTTATACCCTGTTATATTTTTCCCAAAAATGTTAAAAAAGTGTTACAAGTTATATTCAACCGATACTAAGTACAACACAGGTCACGGTAGGTCATAGCGGGCATGCGACAGCGCACAGCTGGGTGCGGGGACAAAACTACCCCTCAGTTGTGCGGACAACCAGTAACTTAACAAGCTTATAACTTTGTGATTTTTCATGATACAGTTATGAAATTTTTTACACAGATTCTTTAAATAAAAATACTAGACACGTGTTTTGGGTTTCGCATATACCATTACTGATGTTGTATATATTATTGCTTATGATTGCATAGCATAGCATAAACAGCCTTTTATGTTCCCACTGCTGGGACTCAGGCCTCCTCTCTCTAGGAGAGGGAATGGGACGTAATCCACCACGCGGGCCCAGTGCGGGTTGGTGAATGTCACATGTCTTCGATTTTTGGTTCTAAGACATGCCGGTTTCCTCACGATGTTTTCCTTCACCGTTTTGAGAGTAGTGGTGATGAAATAAAGTACACAAAGTATTGCGCTTGGCTGGGTTTGAAAATGCGACCCTTAAGTCGAGGCCGTTACCACTCGGCCACCACGGCTCTCTGCTCTGCTTATGATTGAAATGCAAGAAATAGGTATGTATACAACAACAATGTTGATTGCTTTTTTGTTCCTTTTCAGTAATTTTATCGTATGTCTAGCAATTTGAGTATGTTCTGCGGCCTACCCAAATGTCCTTTCCTTGGTATTGTTCGTCAATTCGTTGAGCTTTTTAGTAGTCCTGGGTTGAGCTTTACGAATATTGACAAATGCTTGCACTGACTAGACAGGTCCACTCAAATCTGTATGGTTCTTTCTTCAAAAGACCATACAGATGTGATTTGACCATTACATATTAACTGTATGAACTTTAAAAGAGACTTTGACCCCTGAGTTTGTTTCGGTGTTCCTTCTCAGGGTAGTCAGCTGGGAAACACCGGCATCATCTAGTTTAAAATGACGAAAAAAAAATTGACGTGTAAAAGTGTTTTTTTAAACCTACTTACAAAATAAATATCATTTATAAAAATTAAAAAAAAAACTTGTTAATTTACTTTGAAGATAATATCATTTTATTTAAAAATCACTGTCCGCTAATTACCCAACTTTGTTTTAGATCCAAAATTAACATATTATACCCAGGGGTTGGTCTTTGTTCCACTAATAAATGAGTCTGCAGACTTTATTTGAAAGAGAGTTGATATTCTATGAAATTAATGCACGCTTTTTCATTACATCCCTTTTTAACTAGACTGACTAGTTAATCTTGATATTAGTAGAGCTTTGAATGGATTTAGAGGGTGGATACAATGAAAATGTGATCCAGTGTTTTAGGCCGAATATAAATAAAAGCCTAAAAGCCTAAAACCTTTTCTATAAGCCCATTAAAAAAAAATGTTCTGACATAAACCACGGCCAAAAATCAAACAACGGGTCTTTAACCCTTTGTTTGATTTTTTTCATTTTTCGCAGCCGAGTTGAGCGAAAAGTAAAAAAGTTGAAGGGGAATCGTTTGTCTTGGTACGGTCATCTAAAGAGGAGAGATGCAACACATGTTACTAAAAGAGTTATGAATATACATGTGGATGGGTGGAGAGGGAGAGGGAGGCCAAAGAAAAGATGGATGGATTGTGTGATATGAAAGAAAAGGAAGTTAGTGATTGCGTGATGGTTGACAGGATAGAATGGAAGAAAAAAACGTGTTGCGCCAACCCCAAATAAGATAGGACAAGGGCAGGAAGGTGATGATGCAACTGAGTTGGGCGTAGTCATATGGAAATTTAAATATTAAGAAAAAAGGTTGTAACGTATCTGTAATTTTCATCTATATATCGTCATCTTAAAATGAAAACCTCGGAAATGTATTACAATGGTAATTTTTATTTTATTAAAATTTTAGAAAGAGAAAAACGTGGCACGCATATCTAAAAGTTTGTTAGGAGCAGTGGTAGACTAGTAACGGCCTCAAGTTACAAGTTCTATGTCGTGAGTTCTAGTCCAGTAGGCAGACGCTTTTCTCGCGTCGGGCCTTGGTACATGTCGCGCCGGGCCTTGGTACATCTCGCGCCGGGCCTTGGTAAATCTCGCGCCGGGCCTTGGTACATCTCGTGCCGTGCCTTGGTACAGGCCAAGGCTCTAAGCGAGAAGGAGTGGCAGGCGGCCGCCTCCTTCTGCGAAGCAGTAACGCTAGCAAAGGAGGAGGCCGCAGGTGCACACGCGAGGGCGCGGCCCTTACGCTCCAGCCGCCGGGATCCCGATCCCGATTTCCGGCCGCCGCAGGTGCGGGCTTGCATACGGAGAGCAATGGGTAGCTCGCCGTTCGACCGTAATGTAACCGTCTGAACTGAGTTCAAGCCGTCGACGGCGCGTACTGTTCTTCGCGTGCCTCAAGGAGATATCAGCAAGCCGTAAAGGCCCAGCCAGGTCTAAGCCTACTGGGGCCAAGGGTCTATTTCTGAAAGGAAGACTCGGCCCTGGTATGAAAGACAACGAAGGAACAGGAGTGGGTTTTTAGTCAGTAAAGGTCTGACACACCCTCTCGCTCCGCCCAAGAGCAGGGATGATTTTCCCACCGAAAAAAAAAAGTAGACAGCCGCTTTACTGTGTGTAATTCATTTCATCACCTCTGCTATAAAAACTGAAGAAAAACATCGTGAGGAAACAAACCGGCATGTCATAGAACCCAAAAATTCGATGACATATGACTCAACCTGCACTAGACCCGCGTGGTAAATTACGTCCCATTCCCTGTCCTAGACAGGAGACCTGAACCCGAGTAGTGGAAACATTATAAGGTTCATCATCATCATCATCATTTCAGCCGAAAGACGTCCACTGCTGGACATAGGCCTCCCCAAGTGCCGCCACAATGAAGGGTCCTGTGCGTCTCGCATCCATCGTACTCACGCAACCGTTACCAGGTCATCGGTCCACCTTGTAGGAGGCCTTCCAACGCTACGTCTTCCTGTACGTGGTCGCCATTCAAGAACCTTTCAGTCCCAACGGCCATCCGTTCTGCGAGCAATGTGCCCTGCCCATTGCCACTTAAGTTTGGCGATTCTTCGTGCTATGTCGGTGACCTTGGACCTTGGTTAGAAGGTTGATGAGGCTTTATTTTATCCAGAAGTTTCCTTCCACCAAACAGCTAATTCCTATGACTCCGCAGTGCGGACTGTGTACTCTATTCAATTATTACGGTAATACAGACATTATGGTGGCCATTTTTGTTAACAGCCTCTAACAGCGGCATTATACAGGAATGTAGCTTATTTTAATGAAATTTAAGGTCTATTAAGCACAATGTTAGGGAAAATGTTATTTCCTCTACGTTTAAGAGGGTGTGAGGATGTTTGAAGTTTAACTTGCGATGTAATGGCACTTTTAAAGCAGACTATCTCGCTTCCGTTTCTGTAAAAGGTCGGCAGAAAAGTTTGTTTTTGAAGATCACTTAATTTTTTTTTGGTTCACCCAAAGTGTAAAAACTGCATCTTACTGCTATCACTCCGCTGTCCGTCTGTCTGTCACCAGGCTGTATCTCTTGAACCGTAATAGCTAGAGAGTGGACATTTTTACCGATGATGTATTTCTGTAGCCGCTATAAAAACAAATACAACAGAATAAAATAAATATTTAAATGGGGCTCCGGGGGCCGTTTTACTACGGACGGTACGGAACCCTTCGTGCGCTAGTCTGAATCGAACTTGACCGATTTTTTTTAAACGAATGACGTTCACTGCTAGTCATTAGGTTACCAGTTTACTTCGTGGAAAGATTTTCAAGAATACGTTTTGGTAATTAGTTTTTCGCATCTATCGGTCGGTCGGTCGTTGTGGCGACGCTTGGAGAAGGCCTATGTCCAACAGTGGACGTCTTTCGGCTGAAATGATGATGATGATGAATTAGTTTTATAAATACATTACACAACCTTCACACTCGAACGGCTGAACGGATTTGGATGGAATTTTTGGAATAGCACATAGCATAGTTTTTATCCCGTAAGTATGTTCCCTTGGGATAATTTTCGTGGGCAAAAGCGCCGCAACAGCTAGGTTTTTTTACATAAAACTCAAAAATAAAATGGGTTCTGATAAAGTAAAGGTCAAGGTCAAAGCCAAATTCAAGGTCAAAGCCAAGTCAAAGTGATTTTTTTGCATTAAATACAGTACAAGACTTATAATTATTATTATCTTCCGCAAAAAGAAAAGAACACCCTGAGTCGGCAGCATGCAAATATTAAAATATGATTTAAGGCGGGTGCTAAAAGTCGTTGGCCACATATTTTTTGAAAGTTAGTCTATCAATCAATATATTTTGTCACTTAAATGGATGTCGTCTATTTAGAGCCACATTAATCAATCAACTGTATCACGTTAAATGATTGATTCCAGTAGATATGGCAGGTGTGGTGGCATGAGCTCTTGTAATCCAATGTAAGTTCGTCATTTGTCTGTTTCTCATCGATTTTGAGATATACAGCTGTGTATGATATTTAGATATCTAATAAATAGCTATTACAGAAAGAAAGAAAATCTTTTATTCGTGTTTTAAAAGGAGAAACTGACTGACTGACATATCAACGCACAGCCGAAACTACTGGGACTAGGAACGTGTAATTTTGCACAAGGTTTCCTTTTAAGACTTAGGCTTTAAGACTAAGAAAGGATTTTCCGAAATTCAGCCTCTAACAGAATGAAACGGGGGTCTAAAGTTTGTATGGAGAAACCTACTTTCACGCGGGCGAAACTATTATACCATAATAAGCCTAATAAACCTTTTAATGTTCCCACTGTTGGGCCTCACTAATCCACCACAATGGCCCAATGTGGGTTGATGGATGTCATATGTATGCGAATTTCTCTTGGACATGCCGTTTTCCTCACAATGTTTTCTTTCGCCGTTTTGAGAGAAGTGATGAGAAAATAAATTTACTATACAAAGCAAAGCTATGTTATACTTTTGGTATGTTGTGGTATTAATTGTCTTTCTGTAATTAATGAAGTACTAATTAGTTAGTTTTATTATCACTTTTTTTTAATAATTATTATTATTTAATTATTAGTTTGACATTATGATTGACATATATACTTATTAGTTGGACATTCTAGACGTTTAATTTTATTTTTACTTGTATTAGTATTATAGTTTGTTTCTTTTTTTTAACCGACCTCTAAAAAAGGAGGAGGTTCTCAATTCAGATGTTTGTATTTTTTTTCATGTTTGTTCGGGCATAACCAATTTGAAAAATTCTTTGTTTGTTGGAAAGGAAATGGTCATCACTTCCCAAATGGTCCCATAGTCACCAAGTCGGGATCTGATGATGGAATCTTGGCGAAATCGAGGGAACTCCTCAAATATTGCAACCATATAGTGATCCCCACCGACCGTGTTCCCACGTTGTCGCCGTGGTGGGGCTTGCGTGTCTTTATGACCTTGAGGGCTATGCCGGTAGAGCTACTCATGCCGGAAGGCCTCAAGCGAGAGACCAGACCAAGAGGAACACACAGGCGGAGTCCAGACGGACCGCCAAGGAGGGTGCACTGTCCAGAAGCATCGGCACCAACAGCTGTTGGTGTTTTTGGACAGTGGTTTTGAGAGAGTGGGTTCGCCTCGGGTACGCGTCTGCTTATCAGACGTGACCACGATGGCGAACGTGGTTACTGGGGACCCCACCCCACAAAAAAGGCAAAGCTGTGTTCAGCACGACTATGGACGCGTCTCAAAAAATAGTACTACCCCAGGAGGGTACCGCCTGCACCGCAGGTGGAGAATCCCTCCCCGAGCAGAGCTCGGGCTGCCCCTCGTATTCTGGGGGGGGCAAAGAGCGCGTCAGGTCACAAAAGGACCTGTTACCGTCCTTCGTGGACGCAAAGAGCCAGGGTGGCTCGCCCACTGGTAGCGTGGAGTCCCTGGGACCTGTTCCCAGCACGTCCGCTGCGCCGGTGGGTCCTGCAGAGGCCGGCAGGAGCTTCGGCCTCAGGGAGGTGAGTGGAGACGCGGCGTCGGACTCCGATGCCGCGTCTTCGCTTGGATCAGAGAGGATGGAGGTGGAGGAGTCCACCTCCAAGACCCAGTTCCTCAAGCGCCGCATGTTGGGGGATGGCCGGAGGACATCCTCCGACGACGACGACCTGGGTGTATCGGCCCGCAAAGTCTCCACCGCTGTGCGGGGTGCGGGCCGAAAGATGGGGAAGGGGAGCCGGCGCACCGCCGAGGAAGTGGCCCGGCGATCCCTCAAAGTCGCCAGGGAGGGGTGCCACCCCGGGGCACTCAGTGGCCTGGTCGGCCCTCCGGAACCGGAGCCTTCGGGCAGTGAGCCAGAAGGTCTGGAGGAGGCGCTGAACAGGTTCACGGAGATCGTGGCAGCTGCCATATCAGGCGTGGCCAAAAAAAGGGAGAGGGTTGCCAAGAGGCGATCCATCTCTCAGGCCATGACCTCGATAACAGAGGCACTAGGTATCGTCCTGGAGCCGTTCAAGCGATCCCTCAATAAGAGGATTGAGCGGCTCGAGGCGGACCTGGCCGGTCTCCGTGGATCTGGCCCTGAGGTGGCGCAAAAAGGGGGATGCAAGCAGGGGCAGAGTCGGTCCCAGCCCCTGCCCCAGGCGGAGAGCGAGTTGCTGACCCTGCTGCGGCAGGAGCTGGCCGCCTTCCGGCAGCAGCAACTGGAACAGCAGCAACAGTTCCAGGAGCGGGTCCAGCGGCAGTTCGCTGTCCTGGAGGGCATTGTGCTGCGCCCCCCGCTTGCGGCCTCCGGCCAGAAAAGGGTGGCATCGTACGCCGCCGCCGCCGCCGCGGCCCCGGCTGCTGCGCCCAGGGTGGGCCCCTCGGGGCAAACTGGGCGCGGAGCCATGGTGGTGTCGGAACCTCCGAGGCTGGTCCAGGCGGCCAAGCAGCAGCAGCGGCAGGGGAAGCCTACCCCCTCCCCAAAAGGCAGAGCGGTGCCTGCCGCTAAACCGGCGGGACGTCCTGCGGCGGCAGCGACTAGGCCGCGCCTGCCGCCTCCACTGCCTCAGGAAGAGCCCTCGGCTGGCGCCGAATGGACGGTTGTCGGCGCCAGCAGGAGGGCGGGCAAGGTGGCCAGAGCGGCGAAGAAGCGCGAGCGGCGACAGCAGCGCAAGAAGCGGGCCATGGCGGCCAGACTTCGCGCCCCGAATTCCGCAGCTGTAGTGATCACACTACAGCCGGCTGCGGAAAAGAAGGGCGTGACGTACAACGCCGTCATGGCTAAGGCGAAGCAGGCGGTGGTGGATCACCTCGACGAGTTCGGAGCCTCTGAAGGCTTCCGAATGAGGCGCACCGCAACCGGGGCCCGAATTTTGGAGGTCCCTGGTGCGGACAGCGGCTCTGCCGCGGACGCCCTGGCCGCAAGGATCAGGGCGTCCCTGGACGTCGAGGAGGTCCGAGTGTCCAGGCCCACAAAGTGCATAGACATGCGCATCATGGGCCTGGACGACTCCGTTGGGGTGGACGAGGTGGTGGCCGCCGTCGTCAGGGCGGGAGGATGCCAGGCCGATCAAGTGCGGGCTGGCACCATCCGTGCTGACAGCACGGGCATGCGGGCCGTTACGGTCAGCTGCCCCGTGTCGGCGGCCAAAGCCATCACGGCTGAAGGCCGTAGGCTCTTGGTGGGCTGGGTCTCCGCGCAGGTAAAACTGCTGGAGCCCAGACCTCTGCGGTGTTACCGCTGCCACGTGGGGCACCACGTGGGGGCTCACTGGGCCGCGGAGGTGGACCGCAGTGACCGCTGCTACCAGTGCGGTCAGTCTGGTCACAAGGCCGTCGAATGCCGTGCAACGCCGCACTGCTACGCATGTGCGGCGGCAGGCAAGCCGGCCGACCACCGGGCTGGGGGCAGGTCCTGCGATCCCCCCGCCAAGGCCAAGGCCAAGGTACGGAGGCCCGTCCACCCGGACGTACTAACCGCCGCAGCCACCTCCTTGGCTGCCGCCGCTGTCGCCGTCGCACCCGCCGCGGCAGGGCCCTCACGGGGGGCTCGGGAGGAGACTGTAATGGACTGTCAATAACGACTCCATTACGTCTCCTCCAGGCGAACATCAACCACTGCGCCCCCGCTCAGGATCTGTTGCTCCAGAGCATGGCGCAGTGGTCGATCAATATCGCCGTGGTCTCCGAGCCGTACAATGTCCTGCCCAGGGGAGACTGGGTGCGGGACTTGGACGGTTCGGTGACCCTAATTTCGTCGGCCGCCGCTGGTACCCCGACCCTCGAGGCCGTCACGAGGGGACGGGGTTGCGTGGCAGCACGGTTCGGGGACATTGCAGTGGTAGGCGTCTACCTGTCCCCGAGCAGATCTCTCGGCGATCTTCACATCTCCCTAATGGAGCTGAAAGCCGTCGTCGCTGGGTTTGGTTCCCTCCCCGTGGTCGTTTGCGGGGACTTCAATGCCAAGAACTTGGCTTGGGGTTCCCGGCTCACGAACCAGCGGGGTCGGATGGTGGAGGACTGGGCTCTGGAGACAGGCCTGGTCGTCCTAAACCGGGGTTCTGTCCCTACGTGTGTGCGGATGCGGGGTGACTCAGTGGTGGACATCTCGTTCGCCAGCCCCGCTCTGTCGCCGCGTGTCGTCGACTGGCGCGTTATGGAGGGGGTGGAGACGTTTTCAGACCACCGGTACATCCGGTTCGACGTCTCCGCCCAAACCTCGATTGCGCCGGTCCGGCAGAACCCTTGTGGTCCGCGGTGGGCGCTGAGGCAGATGGACCGGGAGCTCCTCCTGGAAGCCGCGACGGTACAGGCCTGGGTGCAAGCACCGGACAGGCCTGTCGACATAGACGTCGAGGCAGAGTGGTTCCGGGAGGCCATGTCGCAAATTTGCGACGCGGCAATGCCCCGAGTCCCTCCAGGACGTGCTCAGCGCCAGGTATACTGGTGGTCGCCGGAGATTGCGGCACTGCGCAACGCGTGCAATGCCGCACGACGCCGGTATGCCAGATACCGCAGGCGCCGCATCCGTCCACCGGATGCGGAGGCCAGAGAGGCGGAGCTGTACGAGGGGTATAGAGCGGCAAAGCGCACCCTCCGAGCGGAGATAAGGCGGGCCAAACTTGAGGCCCGCAACGTGTGGCTGGGGACTCTGAATGGGGACCCATGGGGACGCCCGTACAAGTTGGTACGGGACAAACTCCGCCCCTGGGCTCCCCCGCTGACGCAGAGTCTCCGGCCCCAGCTCGTGAAGGGTGTGGTGAGCACTCTGTTCCCCACGCGAGGGGAACACTCTCCCCCGCCCATGGCTCCGCCACCAGCGGTGTCCGACGCGGACCACGATGGCGACGACGACGACAACGCTCCAGAGGTGACCGAGGTAGAGATGAGAGTGGCGGTACGAAGGCTGAGTGCCAAAAATACCGCCCCAGGACCCGACGGCTTGCCTGGGAAGGCATGGGTCCTGGCCATGGAGGCTCTCGGGCCTCGACTAAGAGGGCTCTTCAGCGCATGCATGGAGAGGGGCCAGTTCCCACTTCGCTGGAAGACGGGGAAACTGGTCCTCATCGCGAAGCCGGGGCGCCCCGCGGACTCTCCGTCCGCGTACCGGCCCATTGTGCTGCTCGACGAGGTGGGCAAGCTCTTTGAAAGAGTAATTGCAGACCGCCTCGTCGCACACCTAACACGGGTGGGGCCGGATCTGGCGGACGGCCAGTTCGGCTTTCGCAGGAGGCGCTCCACGGTGGACGCCATCATGTGCGTGCGAGCTCTCACGACAGGGGATGCAGTGGCCCAGGGCAGGTGTGTCGTGGCGGTGTCTCTGGACATCGCCAACGCCTTCAACTCCCTGCCTTGGAGTAGCATTGGGAGGGCACTCCGGTATCACCGGATGCCCGACTACCTCTGTCGTGTGGTCGAGGCGTACCTGTCAGACAGGTACATAACCTACCCCGGTCACCAGGGGGTGTGGGAACGTCGAGAGATGTCGTGCGGTGTTCCGCAGGGATCGGTACTAGGGCCGCCCTTGTGGAACATCGGATACGATTACGTGCTGGCGGCTTACGTGGTCTGCTACGCAGACGACACGCTGGTCCTGGCGCAGGGAGAGTCGTACCAGGCGGCGGTCGAACTAGCGACACGCGGGGTCGCGACGGTCGTTGGCAGGATCCAGGAGCTGGGACTCGAGGTGGCATTGCACAAGTCCGAGGCCATGTGCTTTCACGGCCCTCGGAACGCGCCACCACCGGGTTCCCGGCTAACGGTGGGAGGAGTCCACATCGGCGTCGGGTCAACGATGAAGTACCTGGGACTCGTTCTCGACAGCCGATGGGATTTCGACGAGCATTTCCGACGTCTGGCTCCCAAACTAAATCGGACTGGGGCTGCTCTCTCGCGGCTCCTGCCCAACCTTGGGGGTCCAGACGCCTCCTGCCGGAGGCTCTACGCGGGGATCGTTCGGTCCATGGCCCTTTATGGCGCGCCGGTGTGGGCGCCGGGGCTGCGGAAGCAGCCGGCGGCTCGGCTGAACGCGTGCCAGAGGGTCATGGCCATACGGATGGTACGAGGATACCGGACGATTTCCCGCGAAGCGGCGAGCCTTCTTGCTTGCCAGCGACCATGGGAACTGGAGGCAACAGTCCTTGCACTCATGCACGAACGGCGCATGGAGATGCAACGCCGGGGCGAAACTCCGCTGCCGCAACAAGTCGCGGCATGGCGGACAGAGTTCCGGCGAGTTCTCATGGAGAAATGGCGACAGCGACTGTCGCGACCCCGTGCTGGGCACGCCACAATTATGGCGGTAAATCCCCTCTTTGAGGCGTGGTTGGAAAGACCTCACGGCGTCCTCACATTCCGCATGACGCAGGTCCTCACCGGACACGGTAAGTTCGGGAGGTTCCTGCACCGGATTCGTGCGGAAACGACGCCCGGGTGTCGCCACTGTGTGGCCCACCCGGAGGACACGGTGGAGCACACGGTGGAGGTGTGCCCCGCTTGGGCAGAGCAACGCCGTGACCTCGTGAGGGCAATCGGCGGCGGTGATCTCTCGCGCCGGGCCTTGGTTCAGGCCATGCTCCGGAGCGAGGAGGAGTGGCAGGCGGTCGCCTCTTTCTGCGAAGCAGTAATACTAGCTAAGGAGGCGGCCGATCGCGTGAGGCAACGGTCCTTACGCTCCAGCCGCCGCCGGGATTCCGATCCCGATTTCCGGCCACCGTAGGCGCGGGCTTGCAGACGGCGAGCAATGGGTGGCTCGCCGTCTGACCGTCCGGTAACCGTCCGGACCGAGCCCAAGTCGTCGACGGCGCGTATTGTTCCACGCGCGCCTCAAGGAGATGTCAGCAAATCGTAGGGGCCCAGCAGGGTCGAAGCCTACTGGGGCCACGGGTAGTGTGAAAGCGGAACCCGGGGCCCTGGGACGAAGGCAACGAAGGAACAGGAGTGGGTTTTTAGTCAGTAAGAGTCTGACACTATCTCCCGCTCCGCCCAAGAGCGGGGATGTCATTAGGATGATTTTCCCACCCAATAAAAAAAAAAAAAAAACCATTTAGTGATTTTGGTATTTTCATCGAGAACTTAAGTATTTACAGTCAAAAAGTAACATTTGATGAAGTGGAACTGATGATGGAGCCGGAAGGTAGGCACTGGAACTCCGTAATTAATCAATGTAACCTAGCAGTGTTTGGGTTAATTGGAATTATCATGAGAAATAGGCATCTGTTTATAAGAGTATCGCAACTAAAAAGTGTGAAATAAAAAACTTTTTACAAAAAAAGAATAACCGACTTCACTAAAAAAAAATTCTAAAAGGATCAAAATAACTCTAATTTCGGAAGTCGGTGTTAAATAAGATACAAATCATACCAAGTAACAACTTTTTTTGTAAAAAGTTTTTTTAATTATTTGACTTTATGACACGTTAGAATGATTTTGTTATTTGTATTATTTTAGGAAATATTTGCATGCCATTTTCCAGGGCATGTTTGAGCAAATAAAGAATTTTCCGGCTACCGTAGGCCCGAGCTTGCGGACGGCGAGCATTGGGTAGCTCGCCGTCCGACCGTCTGGCAACGGGCCGGACCAAACTTAAGTCGTCGACGGCGCGCACTGGTCCAAGCGTGCCTCAAGGAGATGTCAGCAAGCCGTGGGGACCCAGCAGGGTCGAAGCTTACGGTCTAATTCTGAAACGGTACGAAAGGCACTGGTACGAAAGGCAACGAAGGAACAGGAGTGGATTTTAAGTCAGTAAAAGTCTGGCACGCCCTCTCGCTCCGCCCAAGAGCGAGGGATGTCATTGGATGATTTTCCCACCTACAAAAGAAATAATCTTATCTTAGTTAACATCTTTTACTGACCAATCTGCAGCGACTTCGGTCTTTTTCCCAGACTAGTACATCCATCTCTACCTACTCTCCAATCCGATCATCTAATAAAACAAAACCAATACTACCAAACCAAATCAAGTTAGATACTCGACACTCATCCCGCCAATTTAGGCAGACGATGACATGTCAGTGACGTCACATTAATGACGTCATCAGCCGCGTAATGGGGCGCGCCTATCAACTAATGCAGCCGTAACCAACCGTTTTTTTCTCAGGCCCTTATAGCTTTAATAATTATACTTATACTAGCTGTCTCGGCAAACGTTCTTCTGCAATACAAATTATCAAAGAAAAATTTAGGGTGAAGGTAGGAAGATAAAAAATAAACTACTACCTATTTCAGACCTACTAAATATACACAAAAAAATACAAGAAAATTGTTTAAGTCGTTTCGGAGGAACTCCTCCGAAACGACTTAAACAGTTTTTTCTTAGTTGTACGCACAATGAATGTATTCCCAAAACACTTTGTACGTATGGATGGGATGTCCTCCATGTACCGGTGGCAATTAAACTGTTGCTGAGACTCTAAATACATTTTATAGCACTAGTAATATGCTAGGTTCCAGGTACAAAATAGCTGGGGGCCACACGGAATAGCTTGGGGGCCACACGGAATAGCTTGGGGGCCACACGGAATAGCTTGGGGGCCACACGGAATAGCTTGGGGGGCCACGTGCGGTCCGCGGGCCGCAGGTTGATTATACCTGAACTAGCGTGACTGCAACCAAAGCAGTTAATGTTTATGCTATAATTCGAGGTTTGATTGTACCAAAGTGATTATTTCTGGGAACTCAAGGTGTTTTACGCTACTTTTATAACGGTTGGTTTGTTGAAAGGGGTATTTAAGATTGGAGTAAATTAGAGGGTAAGCGAATGATATTGTTTTTTTTTTTAATTTTTACTTTGAAAGTCTAAGAACTACTCTAGTTTTGTGATTGTATTCACAATATATATATATATTAGTATATTTTTGTTATAAAATGGCAATATAATAATAATAATATATTCCACAACTATCACACAACGTTGTCTAGTCCCAAGCTAAGCAGAGCTTGTGTTATGAGTACTAGATAAACATACTTATATATTTCTAAATACATACATACCACTACATACTATAAAACAAAGTCGCTTTTCGTGTCTGTCTGTCCCTATGTATGCTTAGATCTTTAAAACTACGCAACGGATTTTTATGCGTTTTTTAATAGATAGCGTGATTCAAGAGGAAGGTTTACATGTATAATACACGCACAATATAGTAGAGGAACACTGATTTTTAGTGGTTCCTAATGTGATGTTATAAATAAACACATTTTTTGCGCTTACATTGCAAACGCTGGCTAAACCTTAATAGATAGATCAAAATAAGGTACTACAGTATTGTACACCTTAAAAAGGTCATACTATGACGTGATCAGCATTACACCCGTGTGAAGCCGGAGCGGGTCGCTAGTTATGACACGGAACTCATGATCGTGCTCATCACACAAACATTTGTCCTGAGTGGGAATCGAACCCACGACCTCCTGCATAGCAGTCAGGGCCATTAACCACTAGACCAACAGGCCAGTCAAATAATTACATTAAAAATGATAGTAAGTACTGTTTAGGTTTCCGAAAAAATTTTGTTTTATCTAAAAGTCAGGAAATATTTGAGTACAAAAATCAGCAAGATAATTTATTTAATAATAACAACAATTCTCACATACAAGAGACATCTAGCTCGGGCAAGTCGCTAATTATACATAATTCTACAACTATTATATTAACTATTATATTTTTTTTTTTATTCTTCTATTCTATTTTATTCTTCTTTATTTGACAGGCCTGTTGGTCTAGTGGTCAGTGACCCTGACTGCTATGCCGGAGGTCGTGGGTTCGATTCCCACCCAGGACAAATGTTTGTGTGATGAGCACGATCATTTGTTCTGTGTCTGGGTGTAATTTATCTATATATGTATGTATATAGGAATATATAAGTATGTTTATCAGTTGTCTAGTACTCATAACACAAGCTCTGCTTAGCTTGGAACTCGACGGCGCTGTGTGATAGTTGTGGAATATATTATATTATATTATTATTATTATTCTAGGTTAATAAAGTCAATTTTCCTTTAGTTTTTAAATACTGATAAGGTAATCATAGTTATTCCTTCGGCGCTAGCATAAATATTTGTTTAAGACTTACTTGTAGCTGTTACATGTAACTATTTTGTGAAAACTATTTTTGTTAATTATTTTTTTATGTTTTATATTTTTTAATTTTTCTAATTACATATTTTGATTTTTTAACCTTTTTAACAATATTAATCTATTCAACGGTTTCAATAATATTTTAACAATAGATGAAACCCTTTTGTTGCTCACGAAATTGGAGTATTGAATGACGTTGAGTCGACGGAGATTATTATTTAATTATTCGATTTTATTAATGGAAATACAACAAGATTCTCAACTGATATCCATGTTTTAAATCTCATGGTAAGAACCGGAATGTTTTGTAGAATGGTACAAAAGATTAGCGACGCTGTAATTTATGGTAATAAATTCTCAATACATTTGGAACTTTATATGCTTCTACGAAACTGGGTCTAACGCTTAATTTCTAATTTTAGAATCAGCAGATGAGAACTGGTCCATATCTAAAGGTGGGTCAACCACCGATATCTCACGTAAAAAAGGCATTACCCAAATTGAAACTATGGATACTTAGAAAGAGAGAAAGAAAAACACAAATTATATGAAAAATATGCCCTACATCCGCGCAAAACAGCCGAACGCTCAGCATAATGCCGTGACCGCACGCAAAATGCGATGAGTCTACGGCGCTGGCTTTCAGCGTGGACCGGTAACGGTATCGAGATAAAGACGTCGGCACGGTATTGTATGCTAATAGATTTGAATAAGATAGATAAATTAAAATAAATGTATAGCAAAACAAAACATCCTTTTTGTATCAACTTTAAATATTAGCTCACGAAAATATCTTCGGCAATTTTGTACAGTAAAATAAACCACGTAAAGCCTTAGGGTGTACATTAAATTAGACACGGTAACCAACCTGCGAGGGTTATGGGGTCACCTCACCTCTGATTAACTTGTTAAGGGTTTGACCCTCATAAATAATAATAACATTTAAGTGTTATTTATAACCTATGCCATAAACTTCAGCGGATGAACTCCAGCTAAACGATATATCAACCCTTTTCAGGAAGAATGGTGTAACCGACAGTTTTCGTTTTTGGTAGGAATGGGTTTTCTCTTCCATAATTAAAAAGTATTTATGATATTTTTTTTACAGGTTGCATTTTGGAGAGTATGCGGGGAATCGCATAAGTTGTTGAAACTTCGACGGTCGGGACTAAACGCTTTGCTTTGTCGTTTATACCACGAATGTTGAAGGACTGGAACCATTGCCTGCTGCGGTCTTGCCGTCCAAATATAGTTTAGGTGTCTTTAAGGCTAGAGTGAATAGGCTCTTAATAATCTTGTGCGCCTCACCATACTACTCCACTAATAAAAAATATTACTTATCGATACCCCAACGCATAAGATCGGAAAGCCAAAACAATTTTTTTTTTTCAGGACAGCCATTAGTATCTGACGCTGATCATACCCCCGATGCTCCTGCCCAGCTCTGTCCAAGCTGAGCTTCCAGCAGGAGTCGTCTGGACCCCTAGGTTGGGCAGCAGTCGCTTGAGGGCAGCCCCAGTTCGATCCAGTTTGGGAGCCAGACGTCGGAAGTACTCCTCAAAATTCCACCAGCTACTAAGGATGAGTCTCAGGTACTTCATCAACGACCCAATGCCAATGTGAACACCTCCTACTGTTACATGTATTTGAGAACCCAGTGGTAGCGCGTTTCTAGGGCCATGAAAACACACGGCCTCGGACTTGTGCAGTGCTATCTCGAGTCCCAACTGCTGGATTCTCTCCACGACTGTTCGACCGCCGCCAATTGCGACTGTCCCTGCGTCTCCAGCGTGTCACCTTCGTAAAAGATCACGCTGACCCCGTCAGGGAGGTCGCCGCGCAGCACGTAGACACCCGATGTTCAGCAAGGGCGGTCCTAGTACAGATCCCTGCGAAACACCGCACGACATCTCTGGTCGTTTCCACTCTCCCTGGTGACTGCGGCAGATGATGAACCTATCCGTCAAGTAGGCGATCACTTTTCAGGCTA
This sequence comes from Mythimna vitellina, assembly GCA_949316375.1. NCBI lineage: Eukaryota > Metazoa > Arthropoda > Insecta > Lepidoptera > Noctuidae > Mythimna > Mythimna vitellina. Next base: position 3,416,471 of record OX438703.1, on the reverse strand, counting down.
GAGTTTAAGAAATACCCGACTACAAATGCTGAAATCAGACATGGGGTTAGTGTCGACTATTTATGGCACCTTTACTTAAATTAGGATAATTCTTTAAAAGTAAGTCTAGTTCTGAATCATCATCATCTTCCTGCCCTTGTCCCGTGTCATTTGGGGTCGGCGCAATACGTTTTTTTCTTCCATTCTGCCCTGTCGTCATGCTATCACTAACTTCCTTTTCTTTCATATCACTCTTCACACAATCCATCCTATATATTCTATAGTTCTGAATAAATAAATTAATATTATACTGAAACTTAAAATGTAATCTGTCTGTCAATCTCAATACTCATTGTTTTACATGTCTCATTAATAATATTAATTTCTGTATTACTTAATTGCCGAACAGCAATTATTAAACGCCTGACTACTGTCAATAACAATCAATTTATTACTAATTACGTACTTCGGACACAGTCAGTGCGCATAATAGCCGGTCAATATTGACATCAACCGGATAATTACAGGTGGATACTAGTGATTATTGTCATGGAGGTGGAGGTGGAGGAGAAAGGCTCGGCTAGAGGCTTATTTATATATTATGTAATATTATTAGGACATGATCGATATTTATGAATCGAATAATTGTACTGCTGTCATTCCTTACATTTCACCCAAAACCTATAAAAGCGGTCCGCGGCCATTTTTTCACTAATCAGCGCTTGCGCAGTAAGGCCGTTGGATTTCGCCTCGGATCACAGTTAAGTTATTAGCTTCATGTTGTTTATTTCCTTTGATTATATATTTTGATATTTCAATATTATTACAATAGCTAACATTCTAATACTAAGTATTAGAAACACAAAAACTAATAAATATTAACAACGTAATAGGAATATATACAAACTAAAAATAATATTGATTGTTGTGTGTTGTCGTAGTTAATTATTTCAAATAAAATAGTGCGTCATTATTTTTGTAATTAGTGAGTTTGTAAATAAAATGAAAAGTAGGCTAGTCTGACAGTTGTCTTTTTTATTTAACTTCAGAACGTCCTGCTAGCATTCGGTAATTCTGTCACTCTCTCTCTGAAATGTTTTCATAAACTTGTGCCAGAAAAAACGTGTTTTTAGGGTTCCGTACCTCAAAAGGAAAAATGAAACCCGTATAGGATCACTTTGTTGTACGTCTGTCTGTCTGTTTGTCTGTCTGACAAGACCCTTTATCTCAAGAAGTTCCTTGAAACTGTGAAAAAATCAAACTTCTGAGTTAACGAAAAAAAATATACGGCCGTTCATGTCTCCAAAAAAAAACGTATATTTTAACACTCTCAAGGAAATCAAAATTTATAGGGTACTTCTCGTTGACCTAAAAATCTTCACTTAAATAAAAAATCTAAAAGCTAAAATATGGCGTCAAAAAACTCCTCCGCATCGCTGTCGACTGGAAGTGTTCCCAAAAGGCTGGCGGCATTGCCACGTTGTATGGCAATGCTTAATCTCTGACCGAGGTAAAAGCCAGCCCTTGGGTCACGCGAAGTGTCTACTAAGCGTTTGGATAGTTCTTTGAACAGCTTATGAGCACTCGGACCCCACGGCCCAAGAGTTCACACTTCCAGTCGACAGCGATGCGGAGGAGTTTTTTGACGCCATATTTTAGCTTTTAGATTTTTTATTTAAGTGTATATATAAGTTAGTGTCTATATGTTAAGTGTTTCTACAACGAATAATAATATTTATTAAAATCTTCACTCAATACGGGAATTGAACTGTTTTCAAAGGTAAGTTTGTACGGAACCCTCACTGCGCGAGTCAATCTCGCCCTTGCCTAGTTTTTTTTTACGGTTATTGTGATTCTCGATTAAATGTGCTAGGTTTCTATAATTGTATGTATTTTCTTTACGTTATTAATTTATGAGTACATTATGAAGAGTCAAGGTTTGCGCAAAATAGTAGATTTTCAGAGTTTTCCAGTAAAGGAAAACTCGTGATCCTAGAACGCAAGGCAACTATAGGAACATTGGTGTGGTTTTGGTCAGTAAAAGTCTGACAGACCCTCCCGTTCCACCCTAGAGCTAGAGAAGACATTGGATACTTTTCCACATAAAAAAATGGCAAGGCTCGGCCGTACCTTTAACTTCATTTCTTTAAAAGCGTAGTTCCGCAATTCAACTGTCTCCAACAACTTGTAGGGACTCCGGGTTCAGAAACTTTTGCGTTAACCCTTCTTTCAAAGTTACAGATTGCCAAATAAATTCTACAATCTTTTGAGACATAATTCGCGTTTTATCCAGTATTCCATCGCAATGTTTCTATTTTATGTCGCCACGCTCCACTTACAAGGCCAATAAATTATTCAAGGCAATTATTTCAAGGCGTTTGTGGTGCGAGTCCCGAACACTTTAAGATTGGAGTAAATTAGAGGGTAAGCGAATGATATTGTTTTTTTTAAAATTTTTACTTTGAAAGTCTAAGAACTACTCTTGTTTTGTGATTGTATTCACAATATATATATATTAGTATATTTTTGTTATAAAATGGCAATATAATAATAATAATATATTCCACAACTATCACACAAGGCCGTCTAGTCCCAAGCTAAGCAGGGCTTGTGTTATGAGTACTAGATAAACATACAAATGATCGTGCTCTCGAAATTGGAGTATTGAATGACGTTGAGTCGACGGAGATTATTATTTAATTATTCGATTTTATTAATAGAAATACAACAAGATTCTCAACTGATATCCGTGTTTTAAATCTCATGATAAGAATTGAAAAGTTTTGTTGATTGGAAAAAAAGATTAGCGATGCTATAATTTATGATAAATTCTCAAAGCATTTGGAATTTTACATGCGTCTGCGAAACTGGAGCTAGAGCTTAATTTCTAATTTTAGAATCGGCAGATGAGAACTGGTCCATATCTAAAGGTCTACCACTGATATCTCACGTAAAAAAGGCATTACCAAATTGAAACTATGAATACTGAGAAAGAGAGAAAGAAAAATACAAATTATGTGAAAAATATGCCCTACATTCGCGCAAAACGGCCGAACGCTCAGCATAATGCCGTGACCGCACGCAAAATGCGATGAGTCTACGGCGCTGGCTTTCAGCGTGGGCCGGTAACGGTATCTACATAAAGACGTCGGCACGGTATTGTGTGCTAATAAATTTGAATAAGATAGATAAATTAAAATATATGTATAGCAAAACAAAACATCCTTTTTGTATCAACTTTAAATATTAGCACACGAAAATATCTTCGGCAATTTTGTACAGTAAAATAAACCACGTAAAGCCTTAGGGTGTACATTAAATTAGACACGGTAACCAACCTGCGAGGGTTATGGGGTCACCTCACCTCTGATTAACTTGTTAAGGGTTTGACCCTCATAAATAATAATAACATTTAAGTGTTATTTATAACCTATGCCATAAACTTCTGCGGATGAACTTCAGATAAACGATATATCAACCCTTTTCAGGAAGAATGGTGTAACTGACAGTTTGCGTTTTTGGTAGGCATGGGTTTTTTCTTCCATAATTAAAAAGTATTTAATATTTTTACAGGTTGCTTTTTGGAGAGTGTACGGGGAATTGCATAACTTGATTCCATCCAGATGCCATCTCCTTTCTACCCTTACGTTGTTGAAACTTCAACGGTCCGGACTAAGCGTTTCGCTTCGTCGTTTATACCGCGTACATCGAAGGACTGGAATAATTTGCCTGCTGCGGTCTTCCCGTCCAACTATAGTTTAGGTGTCTTCAAGGCTAGAGTGAATAGGCTCTTAATGTTTATTAAGAGCCTAGTGCGCCATCAATGATTGCATCACTGATGCAAGTCGTCTGGACCCCTAGGTGGGGCAGCAGCCGCTTGAGGGCAGCTCCAGTCCGATCCAGATTGGGAGCCAGACGTCGGAAGTGCTCCTCAAAATTCCACCGGCTGTTAAGGACGAGTCTCAGGTACTTCATCAACGACCCGACGCCAATGTGAACTCCTCCTACCGTTACACGTATTTGGGAACCCAGTGGTGGCACGTTCCGAGGGGCGTGAACATCGCCTCGGACTTGTGCAATGCCACCTCGAGTACCAACTACTGGATCCTTTCCACGACTGTTCGACTGCCGCCTGGTGCGACTGTCCCTGCGTCTCCCGCGTGTCATCTGCGTAACAGATCACGCTGACCCCGTCAGGGAGGTCGCCACGCAGCACGTAGTCGTACCCGATGTTCAGCAAGGGCGGTCCTAGTACCGATCCCTGCGAAACACCGCACGTCATCTCTGGTCGTTTCCACTCTCCATGGTGACTGCGGCAGATGATGAACCTATCCGTCAAGTAGGCTGCGATCACTTTTCAGGCTAAAGTTTAAGAAATACCCGACTACAAATGCTGATATCAGACATGGGGTTAGTGTCGACTATTTATGGCACCTTTACTTAAATTAAGATAATTCTTTAAAAGTAAGTCTAGTTCTGAATCATCATCATCTTCCTGCCCTTGTCCCTTGTTATTTGGGGTCGGCGCAATACGATTTTTTCTTTCATTTTGCCCTGTCGTCATGCTATCACTAACTTCCTTTTCTTTCATATCACTCTTCACACAATACATCCAAGTCTAGTTCTGAATAAATAAATTAATATTATACAGAAACTTAAAATATAATCTGTCTGTCAATCTCAATACTCATTGTTTTACATGTCTCATTAATAATATTAATTTCTGTATTACTTAATTGCCGAACAGCAATTATTAAACGCCTGACTACTGTCAATAACAATCAATTTATTACTAATTACGTACTTCGGACACAGTCAGTGCGCATAATAGCCGGTCAATATTGACATCAACCGGATAATTACAGGTGGATACTATTGTCATGGAGGTGGAGGTGGAGGAGAAAGGCTCGGCTAGAGGCTTATTTATACATTATGTAATATTATTAGGACATGATCGATATTTATGAATCGAATAATTGTACTGCTGTCATCCCTTACATTTCACCCAAAACCTATAAAAGCGGTCCGCGGCCATTTTTTCACTAATCAGCGCTTGCGCAGTAAGGTCGTTGGATTTCGCCTCGGATCACAGTTAAGTTATTAGCTTCATGTTATTTATTTCCTTTGATTATATATTTTGATATTTCAATATTATTACAATTGCTAACATTCTAATACTAATTATAAGAAACACAAAAACTAATAAATATTAACAACGTAATAGGAATATATACAAACTTAAGATAATTTTGATTGTTGTGTGTTGTCGTAGTTAATTATTTCAAATAAAATAGTGCGTCATTATTTTTGTAATTAGTGAGTTAGTAAATAAAATGAAAAGTAGGCTAGTCTGACAGTTGTCTTTTTTATTTAACGCCAGAACGTCCTGCCAGCATTCGGTAATTCTGTCACTCTCTCTCTGAAATGTTTTCATAAACTTGTGCCAGAAAAAACGTGTTTTTAGGGTTCCGTACCTCAAAAGGAAAAATGGAACCCGTATAGGATCACTTTGTTGTACGTCCGTCTGTCTGTCTGTTTGTCTGTCTGACAAGACCCTTTATCTCAAGAAGGTCCTTGAAACTGTGAAATCAAACTTCTGAGTTAACGAAAATAAATATACGGCCGTTTATGTCACAAAAAAACGTACATTTTAACACTCTCAAGGAAATCAAAATTTATAGGGTACTTCTCGTTGACCTAAAAATCTTCACTCAATTCGGGAATTGAACTGTTTTCATAGGTAAGTTTGTACGGAACCCTCACTGCGCGAGTCCGTCTCGCACTTGCCCAGTTTTTTTTAAACGGTTATTTTGATTCTCAATTAAATGTGCTAGGTTTCTATAGTTGTATGTATTTTCTTTACGTTTTTAATTTATGAGTCCATTAGGAAGAGTCAAGGTTTGCGCAAAATAGTAGATTTTCAGAGTTTTCCAGTAAAGGAAAACTCGTGGTCCTAGAACGCAAGGCAACTATAGGAACATTGGTGTGGTTTTGGTCAGTAAAAGTCTGACATACCCTCCCGTTTCACCCTAGAGCTAGAGAAGTCATTAGATACTGTTCCACATAAAAAAAAATGGCAATGCTTGGCCGTAGTTTCAACTTCATTTCTTTAAAAGCGTAGTTCCGCAACTCAACTGTCTCCAACAACTTGTAGGGACTCCGAGTTCAGAAACTTTTGCGTTAACCCTTCTTTCAAAGTTACAGATTGCCAAATAAATTCTACAATCTTTTGAGATATAATTCGCATTTTATCCAGTGTTCCATCGCAATGTTTCTATTTTATGTCGCCACGCTCCACTTACAAGGCCAATAAATTATTCAAGGCAATTATTTCAAGGCGTTTGTGGTGCGAGTCCCGAACACTTTTCTGCCCCTCGTGTGGAAAGAAGACTTTTGGCCGCAGGACGTGGTGTTCCGTCGCTTCCGCGGTCAAGTGCCACAGAACAGCACAAAGTGAACAAGTGCAGTGTGAACTAACATAGTCATAAGTCTTATTTATTAACAATAAATTGTATTTCTTTTACTTTATATATGTTAGTCTGTAAGGTATATATCTATGGGCCAAGATGCCTGAAAATAAATGATTTATTATTATTTTTATTCTCTTTATTTGTTTAATATACCTATAAATTACATTTTTAAATATTTTTTAACAAGATCATATAAAAAAAAAAAACATTTAAAAATATAAAAAAATTATTATTTTTATTATTATTATTATTCGGTTTTTGTCAGAATCATATTCTACTAACGACTGATTTATCATTCACAAAAACTGTCAAACTGTGTTTTTAATTTTTTAGATATAAGTTGGCTAACGATTGATAAATGACCGGTCCTTGTAACTCACATCGTTTGTGGACAAAAAAATTGAGTTACAATACACCGCTGCCGCGTCCTGATATATATATTTACTGAATTCAACTGTAGACCTCCTGACTTGAGAACTGAAAAAGCTTTAGTCGAAGCATACAAGCCATGAGCAGTGGTAGCTGAGTGGTAACGGCCCCGAATTACGAGTTTTAGGTCGCGGTTTCAAACCCAGCCAGGCGCATTACTTTGTGTAATTTATTTCATCACCACTGCTGTCAAAACGGTGAAGGAAAACATCGTGAGGAAACCGGCATGACTTAGAACCAAAAATTCGAAGACATGTGACATCCACCAATCCGCACTGGGCCCGCGTGGTGGATTACGGCCCATTCCCTCTCCTAGAGAGGAGGCCTGAGTCCCAACAGTGGGAACATTATAAGGCTGACTATGCTATGCTATACAAGCCATCCTTGACCCACCACGTACTACTTAAGGAAGAATCAAGATTTGGGACACCATCTACCACCATCCGACTTATTTAGAAACCACAAGGGTGAAAGACATCGTGGAGTACATGCGCCAAAAGACGAAGTACGCACTGGGGGTACAGTTTCTGGAGTCGCAACGTAACATAAATTTCAAGGCGTTCGTGGTGCGAGTCCCGAACACTTTTCTGCCCCTCATGTTGAAGAAAGACTTTTGGTCGTAGGGCGTGGTATTGCGTCGTTTCCAAGGACAGGTGCCACAGAACAGCAAGAAGTGAACTTAGTGCAATATGAAGTGTTACTAACATAGTCCTAAGATAGATAGATAGATAGATATTCTTTATTGTACACCAAAAATACAATTTATGTTAGGAAATTAACATTGATAGGGTGTCACAATGGGCGGTCTTATCGCTAAAAGCGATCTCTTACAGACAACCTTTGGATGGATTTGACAGAGAAGGAGAAAAAAAGATAAGTCTTATTTACTAACGATAACTTGTATTTACACTATATATGTTAGTCTGTAAGGAATCTATGGGCCAAGATGAGTGTTCTGTAAAGAAAGCACTAAATCAGTTGCACACCCAGTTAGGCCGCTGCAAATACAACTTGGTTGATTTTATAGACCCATCGGATACTCAATTTGAGTGCGGCGCCCCAGTTTAGTACATGAGCAACACGATCCTGCACCTTGAAGGATTTATTGAGTGCCACCGATGCTGCAGCTTGCAGGATTTATTGAGTGCCACCGATGCTGCAGCTTGCAGGATTTATTGAGTGCCACCGATGCTGCAGTTAACATAGTCACCTTCTGGGTTCAAACCGTTTAACGAGTTTACCATCAATTCAAAAAGAAGAAGGAGCTGTATATCCTGGAAAAAATCTTTAGACAGGCCACGGAAATAATGTCACAAGAAAGAGTTAGTGGTTTATGCACCAGTCGCAAATGAGTATAAATAGCGGCACGAATCTTGAGCGCTCGGCGAAAGAGCGGGGATCGTGCACATCGTACAATATCGGCGAGCCAATCACTGTACAAGGATTTCACTCCCCCCCCCCCCGCCCCCGCATCTCTCTTCATACCACTAAAGAGACCGGATATTTCAGTTCTGCGTGCTTCTGCACAAGTATAACTGTAGAAGTCAGCGTTCAAGATCCGTGCCGGTATCTTTGCATCTGAACGGTAACATTAATAGGAATGTCTGTACTTGGACGTTAAATATTTTGCTATGTACTCGCACATACATATGTAGGTATATATGGCACGCCAGAAACTTGCCGAGAAGACTGGCAGCATTGCCACGATGAATGGCAATGCTAGCCAGCCCCCTGGTCAAGCAAAATGCCCATCAGTCGGTGAGAAAAGTATTCTTTGAAAAACAAATTTACCAAAACTCGTCAAAAAAAACTTTTTTCATTTGGACCTATTTGGCGAAGTCGTGAGATACACAATGTTAGTTATTTTTTCTTCTACGTGTTGTTTCTACACTGTGTGTATCTTTGTGTGCCAAATATTATTATACGCACCGTTAGCCCGCGGTTCGGGATCTTTATTTGAAGAAAACGACTTGAAAGGGAAGCCTTTATATTTTTCTTCAAGTTCAATACTACATCATTTCATTATAAAAGTCACGTCAATACTGAAATAACAGCACACTTCTTTTTTTTATTAAATTTTGAAACCTATTCTAGAAATGCAAAATCCTTAAAAGTATTCCGGAGGACACAGTGGAGCATACGGTGGAGGTATGCCCCACCTGGGCCGAGCACCGCCGTGTCCCCTTGGGGGTGATCGGCAGCGGCGATCTCTCGCGCCGGGCCTTGATACAGATCATGGTCCGGAGCGAGGAGAAGAGGCAGGCGGTCGCCTCCTTCTGCGAAGCAGTAATGCTAGCAAAGGAGGAGGCCGCACGTGCATGCCCTCGCACCCCAGCCGCCGGGATTCCGATCCCGATTTCCGGCCACCGTAGGCGTGAGCTTGCTAACGGCGAGCAATGGGTAGTTCGCCGTCCGACCGTCCGGTAAACGTCCGTACCGAGTCCAAGTCGTCGATGGCGCGTACTATTCCACGCGTGCCTCAAGGAGATGTCAGCAACTATAGGGGCCCAGCAAGGTTGAAGCCTACTGGGACCAAGGGTCTGATTCTGAAAGGAAGACTCGGCCCTGGTATGAAAGGCAACGAAAGAACAAGAGTGGGTTTTTGGTCAGTAAAAGTCTAAAACTATCTCCCGCTCCGCCGAAAAGCGGGGGATGTCATTGGATGATTTTCCCACCGAAAAAAAAATCCAATATTTTACAAGCCAGTCTGTTCGCTATTAAAAACTCATGCGATCTCCTTTCGATATCACAATATTATTCTTTCTTTCTTTACTTTTTTTTAAGTCGAATATACTATACTTTCTGACTGAACTATACGTAACCAACAGTGCAACTAAACACCTTGCAATCAATGTAAAAATAGACGCTTGGTATACTAAGAAACCTTTCATTGTTGTATCAGTATAATTACTTACCCGTAAGGTACGTTCAATGAATCGTATCAACTAATTGAGTTACACGATAAGGATGGCTATTTTAGTTCACCGGCGTGAAAACATGCTTATTTGATACACAGATAGATATACAGACAAACGAACAGCCCCTTTAACCAAGTTACGATTGTTTCGTTTGCGTCGAACGCCTCGAGTAGGCCACGCCTCCGATTCCTTTGTTCTGACCACGTGACTGAGCGTTGAGATAGGAGGCGTGGCCTACTTGGGGCGTTCGATGCAAATGAAACGATCGTAACTTGGCTAGGGGGAGCAGAAAGTTAAAAATGACGTTCCATTCAGGAAAATGGCAGACAGCTACAAATAAACTACTTAAAAAAAATATGATAATGTTTTCAACATTTTTATTTTTTACTTCGACCTGGTCATGTGCTGAAGTCTTTGATGACAACTTTTAATAACCATTACGGATTGCTGTGATAGGAATCAAACGTTTCTAAACTACTGTCACCAACGTAAACCAGGTATGTGAGCCTCAAACAGCTACCAGCATGAGTGACGTGGCCCGCTAAGGCAACGGGATTGTCCTGGGAAGAAACTGTGGACCTAGTTCTGGATAAAAGACTGACTGTTTTTCTCACTCCATCCAAAGCGGAAGGCGTATTTGACGATTTAAAAAAAAAGTTTCTAGTATATAAGGTTCATTTCATTCGATCTTTCGAACTAATGTATGCACATCACTAGTCAGTCAGTGATGTAGCTTTGTACCATCAATTCTTTAGACGCTGATAAATGCTGCGAACCCTTGATGAAACAAATACAAATGGATAGTGAAGTATCTACAGAAGGTTGAATATACAAAATCAATCTATCTTCCTAGCTTTCAACTGCCTAGGGTTGGGTTTCAGTCAAATCGGATGTATGGCAAGATTTGACATGGGATAATTCATAGGGTCAGAATTTGACATACCTATAGTGGCTAGTCTGGTATCAGAAATTCAAGCTCCTAGCTACCCATAATGACCCCGGAGAATACGCTGGAGCATACGGTGCAGGTATGACCCGCTTGGTCGGAACACCACCGTGTACCTCGTAGAGGATTATGGCGGTGGCAACCACTCGAACCCGGCCCTAGTACAGGGCATGGTTCGGGGCGGGGGGTAGTGGGTAGCGGGCGCCTGATTCTGCGTAGCATTAAGAGACGGCCACACGCGTGAGGGAACGAAGATCTTCACGACCTGACTGCCGAGACTCCGACCCCGACTACCAGCCAGTGTAGCTGTGACACTTAATGTTTATCAAGGTACCATTCGGACCTCGCTGATCGTAGACCAGTAGTGTTGTAGCCGAAAATCAATGCGCAACTTGTTTAGACAAGTCCGAAATAATCGCTACTCGGAGCCAATAGCGCTGCTATGAAAATTGAATCGTAAATTTGCGACTGGCACGTGCAACCAGCCTCGGAATCACTCCCGGCTGCGGATGCAGGTAACGGCTGCGTATCATGCGCGTGCTGCCTGCATTCGCAGCCTGCATCCGCATCAGTGTGACAAATATTGTTGTACCTATTCTTCTTTACGTATGCGTACGTAATCTTTATGTATAGAGCTGTCCTTCTGATCCTTTTTTATTTTGTGTATAGATGTGGAGAGACGATAAAGTAATATGGCGTCGGCTAATTAGTTAAGATGGACGGGAAGGAACTCGTATCTCAGTAATTTAATGTAATGGAGAGATGTTTAGAATTGGGTTCCCGCAGCTTTGGGCAAAAAGGTACAAATTGGGTCCAAGGCTGCGCGATTGTTCGAGAGAGTGGACGTCCCATCCATAAGCACAAAACGTTTTAGGAATACATTCATTGTGCGTACTGCTAAGGAGGGGAATTCGCTGCCAGAGTCTGTGTTTTCTGACAGCTATAACCTAGGGGTCCTTAAGTCAATAGTGAATAGGCAAGCGTGCTCCAAAGTCAACCACATCATCGCTTATCATTAGGTTAGATAGTGGTCAAGCGCGAACCTGTCAATATCAAAAAAAGAGTCATTGTGGCCCTACCATACTGTGTGGATCAGAATGTTGGGCTGTGAAAAAGACGGATGAAAAAAGATTGCATGTAGCGGAGATAAGAATGTTAAGATGGATGTGTGGTATGACGAGAATGGATAAAGTGAGAAATGAATATATTAGGGGAAGTTTGAAAGTGGCGCCAGTGACTGAATGAAAAGGTGGTCTTTCATCAGCAAAAACGAGCCAAGAAGATCACTGTTTTTTTTTTTTAGGTGGGAACATCTTCTTATAACAAATCCCGCTCTTGGGCGGAACTGGAGATAGTGTTAGACTTTTACTGAATAAAAATCCACTCTTGTTCCTTCTTTGCCTTCGTTCCAGGGCCCCGGGTTTCACTTTCACACTACCCGCGGCCCCAGTAGGCTTCGACCCTGCTGGGCCCCTACGATTTGCTGACATCTCCTCTAGGCGCGCGTGGTCGTATAATAGTACGCGCCGTCGACAGCTTGGGCTCGGTCCGAACGGTTACCAGACGGTCGGACGGCGAGCCACCCATTGCTCGCCGTCCGACAAACAAAGACAACTTCAGAATGGCTCTCTGTTGTTGAATTGTTAGCCTGTTGTTTATCTACCGGTTGTATTTCGCGGAGTATGCGTCGGAATTGCATAACCTAATTCCTCCAAGCCCTGATATCATCAGACCGCCAGACGTACTGCAATACGCCACCGGTAACTGTTGGACATTCTACACAAAATGTTTTTGAAACATATTCTTTGTGCATACAGCTAAGGAGTGGAATTCCTTGCCAGAGTCAGTGTTTCCTATAGCTACAATCTAAGGGTCTTTAAGTTAACCTTGAAAAACAACCCTTACAGCAGTAATTATTAGTTCTACGAGCTTCAGTAACTCGATAATAAGGTAAGACAATAAAGCGGAGCACACATGATTTAAAATTAACGGTCGCGTGCCACTGACGGCTAATTAACTCGTTAGTCGTGCACGTGACTTGTAAACTAACCTTAAGTTATATAAAGAAGCTTATTAAGTCACGCCTGAGGATAGAGGTTTATTATAATACATCTTTTTTTGAGGTGGCTTTACGATTAGCCACCTCAAAAAAAGATGTATTATAATAATCGTAATATTTTTAGTTTTAAGTTCGATCGTTTATTGATCGACTATAATAATCGACTTCGTCAATGCTTATTGGCCAACGGTGTTTTGTTGTTTTTATTTATTTTATTTTTGTACCGTGTGTATGTTACGTGCCCTGCCTACACCAAAACAGCTGAATAGCGAGATGATAGCTATTTACGTCAACGGATGATTCCACACAAAATTGCAACACTAAGACTGCTGATTCGACTCCTCGTGTCGCGGCCGATCATCTACTTCCAATCTGCTGATGCTGCATCCGCTCTTCGCAATCGTTTAGAATATTGTATTTTTATGATAATTAATTCGCACTTTGGTACTAGCATCGTCCCAGTCTAGACTTAAGATTTATTATAAATTAATATTGTAATTTTAAAGTAATCAACCTTTTCTTTCTAATTAATTTCAGTTGTTTTTAAGTCCTCCAGCTGTCACCTTCGTAATTCGTATAATGGTTTATTGTTATTTATGTTTTTGGTTTGTTTATTCAGTGATTTTAAGTATATAATATGTAATCCTTGTTGGCCGATCAACGTCTCACCGTCGACGACGGCTGGTGCTGAAAATCAACGTTGTGCCTCTGTCTTACACGAGCCCCAGCATTATGCTGAGCAGCGGAATTGAATTGAAAATTTTATTTTAAGTGAAAGGATATACAACAACCCAGAACAAATGTTTGTGTGATGTACACGATTGTTTGTTCTGAGTCTGGGTGTAATTTATCTATAATATGTATGTATTTAGAAATATATAAGTATGTTTATCAGTTGTCTAGTACTCATAACACAAGCTCTACTTAGCTTGGGACTAGACGGCGTTGTGTGATAGTTGTATGAATAGCTTAGCTTAGCTTAGTCGGCCTTATAATGTACCTACTGTTGGGACTCAGGCCTCCTCTCTAAGAGAGGGAATGGGCTGTAATCCACCACGCGGGCCCAGTGCGGGTTGGCGGATGTCACATGTCTTCGAATTTTTGGTTCTAGGACATGCCAGTTTCCTCCCAATATTTTCCTTCACCGTTTTGAGAGCAGTGGTGACGAAATAAATTACACAAAGTAATACGCCTGGCTGGGTTTGAACCCGCGACCTACAACTTGTAATTCGGGGCCGTTACCACTCGGCCACCACTGCTCCTATGAATATATGTTGTATGAATATTATTATATTATATTTGCTTATCGAACGGGACAAAAAAAAAGTGTTTACATAAGTTACCGAGGTTAATCAAGATATTCCGAGGCTGACACGCCATACGCCGCGTTACGTCACGATATTTGATATAACGTCATTTTGTGACGTCATCGTTTTATGAGATTACGCCCTGTCTCTTCCTTGTCATGTCAAAAGTATCTAATAAACATGTCCTAGATGTGTTCGTGCGTGGAAGTGGCCTTGGTTTTGTGACAAATAAAAACTGCTAATACTCAATCTCGCTTCTTATATGAAACTTCAAAAATCACACCTATATACTTCTGTTTCTACACGCTTGAAGGGCTGAAAGGGAAACCCAGGGTCCTGAAACACAAGGCAAAGAAGAAATAAATGTAGGTGAGGACTTAAAATTTTACTGACTAAAATCAGTAAAAATCTGACACGCCCTCTCCCCAAGAAGTTTCCTGATGGCTACAACCCGGGAATGTTTAAGTCAAGAGTGATTAGGTTACTTCTAGGTAAGTGCACTCCATCGTCGACCGCGTATCGCTTTCCATCAGGTGAGATAGCGGTCAAGCGCGAACCTATCAAGAATTAAAAAAAAAGTTATTGGGTGATTACCCACCTTAAAAAAAAAAGCTGGGCAAGTACGAGTCGGACTCGCGCACTGAGGATACTACTACAAACCTACCTATACCTATGTATACATTTCAATTCCTGAATGGAGTTTTGAAGATTTTTCCGAATTGCAAAATTTTTATGCACAAAAAAGTACAGAGGTAGGCTTTCTTAGGTATTTTCTACTAATTGATTGGTAATAAATACCACCTTTGGGTGATGCAGAGAAAAATACTGGAAGGTGTAATAAAAGAGAGAGAAAAAGGCAAATATAAGAATAGAATTAGATTTGTCATGGCCAGATCATAGAAATTAATCACTTCATGAAATGGTCAAGTGATACTGGCCAGATCGTTTTAAACATTAAAGTTTGGCTTATTTTCTTTACACTTTTTATTATAATTGAAATCCTACATCAATGATTTGGCCAAAGGAAGATTGACATATCATCAAATGTTAACGTTTTTACGATCTGGCCAGTTTTAGTTGGCCATATCATGAAGTGATCAATTTCTATAATCTGGCCACGACAGATATATTAAGAAATACAACATATACTCAAATTAATAAACTACACACTTACACTAATATAGCGTAATCATCAGAGGTCGGAATTAGGTAGAGTTATTTATGTACTTACACTGATTTCATACAGTAAAATAATAAAGTGGATAAGCCTCAAATCAAAATTTAAAGAGCAGATTTTTTTATGACTTTATCAGAACTATAGCAGAGAAAATTCTCCCTGCATTAATGACGAGGAGGAGGAAGTGAATAAATTTGCTAACTCACCTCAGTTGACGTAGAGAGATCTTTTTCAAAGAAAAATACTAATAAAATCTTTATTTTATTTGTTTTATCTATCTCAGAGGTTTTTATTATTATATATTTGTAATATAGTTTGCTACACGGGATTGTTCATTAGAAATCCCGAAAATCCAACTTAATATCAACATTTCGATGCAAGAACATAAATAACTATACTTAATTTTGACCTCTGCTAATTATAAGTGATGAACATGAAGCAGTAATAAACATAACATAAAAGTTTTCGCCTATAATATATTAGAGGAAGTTTGAAAGTGGCGCCAGTGACTGAAAAGTTGAAGGGGAATCGTTTGTCTTGGTATGGTCATGTAAAGAGGAGAGATGAAACGCATGTTACTAAAAGAGTTATGAGTATACATGTGGATGGGTGGAGAGGGAGAGGGATGCCAAAGAAAAGACGGATGGATTGTGTGAACAGTGATATGAAAGAAAAGGAAGTTAGTGATGACGGTTGACAGGATAGAATGGAAGAAAAAAACGTGCAGCGCCGACCCCAAGTAAGATGGGACAAGGGCAGGAAGATGATGATAAAAGTTTTCACCTATAATATTCGAGTGATACTGTCTGTTATAAAGTGCATATTGTTTTGTTTGTATCTCATTCTAAAGACAAAGAAAAAAAATTACGTTTTTCGTTTGTCAAAATTACAAAAATACCCTCCGAGGGAATCTTCTGTAATATGCGCCCTTCTTTAAAAAAACAATGAAAGCTTCAGTGATTAATAATGCCCGCATCATATTGTTTTAAAAAAATAATCTCCGTCATAATATATTATGGTTCTCGTAAAAGTAATCATAAAAAATCACTTACGAACTCTCTGAGACTATTTTTTATATACTCTTTAAAAACCTGAAAGGCCTTTAAGATAAGTTAAATATAAATCTTGCTCATATTTTGTCATCATGTATGAACAACAGTTCACTATCCCGGACTGTTTCTGCAGCACTCGCGATTGTAACAGGGGTGATGATATACCAGTAAAACCACAACACTGTGTTATAACTGTATATTGAGTACTTACTAAAATTACAATCATCGCGAACCTAGTCAAATCGTGAGCAAAACTTAACATCGCGATTCAGAAAACGCCGCTCACCTAACAACGCCATCTATCGGCTTAAAAACAAACAATATTTCCAACAATGTATGTGTTTTGACTAGCCTGTTGGTCTAGTGGTTAGTGGCCCTGACTGCTATGCCGGAGATCGTGGGTTCGATTTCCACCCAGGACAAATGTTAATGTGATGAGCATGATAATTTGTTCTGTGTCTGGGTGTAATTTATCTATAATATGTATGTACTTAGAAACATATAAGAATGTTTCTCATTTGTTTAGTACTCTTAACACAAGCTCTGCTTAGCTTGGGACTAGACGACGTTGTGTGATAGTCGTGGAATATTATTATTATTTCGTAATAAATTCTTGTAAGGACGCTCTGGTATAAAAACTTTATTAAAACCCTTTAGCACTTAATAAATATTTAGCTTAAAATAACTCCATAACTCTACACACTTCTCCCAGCGATATCCCCATATTTCTAACCCTTTTTCTCTGCAAAATAATTGTTCACGAAGGTGATTGCCTCTGCATTTGACGAAAATCTCTATCCTACGAGCGCAATTATTAGATAAGAAAACCAAATGTAGTCGATTGGGTAGCTCCAGGCGACAAGCGACCATCCGCCTTTATCGAAAAAAAAGACGGATGGTCAAGCAGTTCAAACAGTAATTCGTGGATTGTGAACCGCTGAGGTGAGAGACGATGCATTTTCTTTGCGAAACAGGATTTTCTTTTTCTGCATCTCACATCGATTCACTCAAACAACAGTCAAATAACAACTGCGAATCCAAAATGGCTAAAACTTTGGTGAGTAACTGTCAAAAGTTGCTGTTACTATTTTGGTGTACAATAAAGTTTATTCTATTCTATTTTATTCTATTCCATTCCATTCCATTCCATTCTATTCTATTCTGTCTAGTCTATCATCATCATTTCAGCCGAACCACGTCTACTATTGGACATAGGCCTCCCCCAAGTGTCACCACAACGAACGGTCCTGTGCGTCTCGCGCCTATCGCATTCCCGCGACTCTCACCAGTTTATCGGTCCACCTTGTGGGAGGCCTTCCAACTCTACGTTTTCCAGTGCGCGATCGCCACTCTACAACCTTTCGGCCCCATCGACCATCCGTTCTACGAACAATATGCCCTGCCGACTGCCACTTAAGTTTGGCGATTCTTCGGGCTATGTCGAAGACCTTGGTTCTCCTGCAGATATCTTCATTCCTGATGCGATCACGCAAGGAAACTCCGAGCTTAGCCCTTTCCATTGCTTTTTGAGAGACTGTAAGCCTTCTGATGAGGCACATTGTAAGCGGCCATGTTTCAGTACCATATCTATGTCATCACTGACAACATGCATACATCTACATTCACTAGCTTTTATTCACGAGTTCTACTATCTTCCAATTCAGGTCGGCTAGTTTTCAGACCACCCACGTAAATAAGTGGTACATCCACTCAAGCCACTTCTAGTTGATCTATTTCCGTGATTCTCGTCCTTGATAAATATGGCCCAAGGGTGATGACGTAACAATTTCATTCCACCATGCTCTATCTCTTTTTTCCTGTGGATTGTCTCTTTCACACTGAACGTTTATTAAGAGGGCCTATCGGTAACGTTAGCGTGGTTTAAAAGCTTATCTGTACAGCCAACGCAATCTAAACTAATATTATAAAGAGGAAAGATTCGATTTTTTGTTTGTATGTTTAACTCTATTTAATTCAAAAACTACTGGACCGATTTTCAAAATTCTTTCACCAGTAGTAAGCTATTTTATCACTGAGTAATATAGGTATAGTTGACTGGCCTGTTAGGCTTGTGGTTAGTGGCCCTGACTGTTGTGCCGGAGGTCGTTGGTTAGATTCCCACGCAGGAAAACGTTTGATTGAGGTAGATGCTTTTTTTGTGCCTTTTTATCTCTTTATAGCCTCGATAAATATATATATAGATAGCTCAAATATGGAGAATCATATCAAGCAGGAGACTATAGCCTTGCTCGATAAAATATAGGTTGTCTAAAACTAAAAGAATTTTTAAAATCAAACCAGGATTTCATAAGATAAGCATGATCAAAGGAACACAAATTCTTCAACTTCTTCTTCTTAGCGTATCGATGGCAAAACAAGTTAAATTCCTTGCTTGGCCCAGTATTCGGCCACAGCAGTGCCGTCTGCTGATGCTGTCGTTAGGTCCCTACGTGAACAGGTAACAGGGCACGTGATGCAGGATCGAAGGTGGGACATGGCCCGCGGAGAGACGCCGCACAAACAATGAAGATCGGAACCGTCCTCCCATCTGTGGAGATTGTCTTTGCTGCGCCCAACTTGGGTGCGGAGTCTGTTTAGAGTTTTCCAGGTGAGCCATGGCAACTCGTGTCCTGGAGAGAGGCTCTCCGACGGCTCGACAAAATCATCAAGAGGTTTAAACTTCTCCCGCCAGAGGTCGCTTCTCTGCGAGGTGCTGTCACCTTGAGATGGGCTCACGCTTGCAACAAAACTTTCCAACACCAAACCAAATCACACCAATTCTTCAAATTTATAACGTTTGTAAGTATAGATTTGTACAAATTTTATTCGACCTCGAAAAAATACATCAGCTGCTTTCGAATAATCTTAAATGCGGTATCGTAAAAAATAATTTCGTTCATGATACGCATATCAAATGATGTTTAAGCGGTTTCCCTTTCGTAAATATTTAAATACAAGATTTTGCTCGCGTCTTTGCCCAAATTGAGACAGGAAAATGACAAAAATACCGTTTAGATTATCTCACAGAAACGTGCCATCGGGATATGTGGTTTAACAACAGGGGCTTTAACAAGACGTGTTATGATAGGCGTACGAGCGAGAGAAAGGGAAAGAGCTATACACCCTATATAGCTCCATCTCATCTACAGTTCGGTTTAGGTCGTCACGTGGTCGACTAAAGAGAATCTTAATGGAAGAGAACCTTAGAGTTAGTTTAGTGTTTAAAGCTAGTGTATAATAGTGATCAATACTATGCTTTTCATATAACACATGAATAAAGTGTTTTCATCAATATTAGACTCTAAGAAAGTGCTATGGACTTCTATAAAAGTACTAAAGGACGTACTTACTTCTTAGTTTTAATAAAACCCATAACGTATAATAATAATTAATTAAATATGTTAGAGTTAAATTACTTATTAGTCTTTTACGCTAGATTGTAACCAATTATTAAGAACTAGCTTTTGCCCGCGACTTCGTCCGCGTAGAAGTCGAAAATGGTTTTATTAGGTTTTTTGGGATACGAAAATATGAATATTATTTATTATCTTCGTCATGTGTGATAGTCCATTTAATTGTATGGCGAGCGATATCTTAAGATAAAATATTATAGTACCTTAGCCGTGTGCAGCGCTTGCGGGTGACGTTACCTACGACAAACTTATTATTTGCGGTTGTTACAGTAATCGGGTCTAGGAATCGAACCGCAAAATTAAGTTTGTTTTAAGTTTGTTTTTTATTGTAAATAATTTTCCGGGATAAAAAGTACCCAGTGTGGCGCCCAGGATATTAAAGAATAATTATACCAAGTTTCATCGTAATCGAACCGGACCTGTTTGCGTGATGCCTAAACAAACAGACAGACAGATAAAAAAAAATTTAATCATATTTTTGGGTTCGGTGTCGGTCTAGTAACACCCCCTGCCATTTTTTTTTAATATTTTAAATGTACAGAATTTTCACTTCTACAGATTTATGGAGTGGAGTTCACTAAAGGGCGCTGCACATGGCTAAGATACTTTAATATTTTATCTTAAGATACAATATCGCTCGCCATACAATTCAATGGACTATCACACACGACGAAGATAATAAATAATATTTCATATTTTCGTATCTCAAAAAACCTAACAAAACCATTTCGACTTCTACGCGGACAAAGTCGCGGGCAAAAGCTAATTTCCTAATAAACTGTTCATTCCTTGATTTCACTTAAAATACTGAGGATAACGTGAAGACTGGTTCGATTAAGCGAGTCTTCTCTAAATCACATTTTATTTAACATTTTAAATTTGTAGCTCAATCGTTTGGAAAACCACTGAGCTGGAACAATGAGTTGTTGGCGTTTTTTGTATTTTTTTAACTAAATGAACAGATAAGTGGTTTTGACTAAAGTATCGAAAACCTAGAATTGAGTTAAGCTAAATATTTATTAAGTTGTAAAGTGGATTTTAATAAAGTTTTTATACCAGAGTATCATTACTAGAACTTATTACGAAATACGAAATAATTATAATATTCCAGGCCATCACACAACGTTGTCTAGTCCCAAGCTAAGCAGAGCTTGTGTTATGAGTACTAGACAACTGATAAACATACTTATATATTTCTAAATACATACATATTACAGATAAATTACACCCAGACATAGAACAAATAATCGCGCTTATTACAGACACATTTGTCCTGGATGGGAATCGAAACCACGATCTCCGGCATAACAGTCAGGGCCACTAACCACTAGACCAACAGGCCTGTCAAAGTTCTGTTATTTCATCTAAACAATTTAGTTTATTACTTTTACTTTCAATTAACTAAAACACCAATTCAAGAAAGCGTTAGACTAGAAATCCTTAAAGGAAAAGAAGGCGTCGCATTGTATTTGGAGAAGCGACGAGTACCTAACGAAGTGATACAGAGCGAGGAGAAGCATGAAGGTAGAACTACATGAAACCGACGCACACGTGTAACACGCCTGCCCCCCTAGCCAAGTTACGATCGTTTCGTTTGCATCGAACGCCTCGAGTAGGCCACGCCTCCGATTCCTTTGTCCTGACCACGTGACTGAGCGTTGGGATGACGTCAGAACAAAGGAATCGGAGGCATGGCCAGAGGGTTGGGCTTTTTTTCGGTCAACGAATTAGCATTGCCATCCAGCGTGGTAATGCTGCCAGCGTTCTCGGCACTTTTCCCGTTGACATCGATGTGGACGAATTTTTGATGCCCTATGAGTTCTTTTTCTACCAGTTTGTACATAAATAAATAAATACTTCAGAATATCCGTCCAGTAACCAGTCTCAAAATAAGGGTAGCCGTGAAGCCTACAAAATTCGTGATAAAAATTACGTACCTCAATTATAATAAAACCCACAAAAACAAATATTACCGACGCTAATATTTCCCTAACACCTTTTTAATCCGAACCGGAGCCCACGGGTTTCAAAAGCTGAAAAATATTCTCGTTTATTTTTTGAATAAACCGTGTCATACATTCCCCCGTTTTCGGGTAATCCCTTAGGTGCGTAAAACGGTGCCGCCTATTAAGTGATCAGGTATGAAGGGTATTCAGGCACAGCGATGTTTACATTATTGGTTTTTCTTAGCTCTTAAAGAATACATCGTGTCTTACTATACGTTCGTGTGTCCCACATTGGCGTACAAACGTGTACCATATGATCAATTCGCTTTTTTCACCTAAGCCGAGATAGCTCAGCTGAGCAGATAACTCCTTCTAGATTTGTTTACATTGGGTTTTTAGGGTTACGTACTTCAAAAGAAAAAACGGAATCCTTATAGGATCACTTTGTTATCCGTCTGTCTGTCTATCAAGACCCTTTATCTCGGGAACGCGTGAAGGTATTGAGTTGAAATTAAAACGCAAGTCGCACTGCCGCCACCGGCATATTTTCTATAGCTCTCATACATTTTATATGAATTCGTCCCATGAAGCTGTGAAAAAATTAAACTTCTAAGTTAACGAAGAAAAAGATACGGCCATTTATGTCGCAAAAAACGTATATATTTCGATGGTATAGCATAGGTATAGGAATAAATCCGAAAACAGTAAATTTGTTGTTACATACGTCACAACAAAAATACTTTTCCGCAATTCGGAAAATCTTCAATGCAATTCGGGAATTGTAGTTTGTACGGAACCCTCAGTGCGAGAGTCCAGTTGGCACTTGCCCAGTTTTTTTTTTTAATGAAAAAATGAGTTAATTACTTTTTAATTAAAAATGTCATTGGGGTTGACTAGGGTTGACGCCGCCACCGGCATATTTTCTATAGCTCTCATACATTTTATATGAATTCGCCGCCACACGGTTGACGCCGGTGGCCGATATAAGCTACAAATGGCCGCTGCTCGCTTCTTGTGGCCTGCACTGGCCACTAAGTGCCGATACAAAACGCCGTCACACGTAACTCGCGCATTTAAACCTTCTTCGCCAGAGTCTATTACAATATTGTGCTTATGCCACAAGTGGCTTGTGGCCGCTTCTAGCTTCTCGTGGCAGCGTTTGTGGCTGTGGCTTGTGGCCCATGTGCGGCGACACTGAGACACGCTGTATAGTATGTATTTTTCTATACTACACTTCCTCGAAGAAATTCTTTCGTTTCCGTAAGCAGAAGCAGTATTTAAAATGGCCGACTGGCCTGTTGGTCTAGTGGTTAGTGGCCCTGACTGCTATCCCGGAGATCGTGGGTTCGATTCCCACCCAGGACAAATGTTTGTGTGATGAGCACGATCATTTGTTCTGTGTCTGAGTGTAATTTATCCGAAAATATGTATATATTTAGGAATATATAAGTATGTTTATCAGTTGTCTAGTACTCATAAAACAAGCTCTGCTTAGCTTGGGACTAGACCGTGTTGTGTGAAAGTTAAGGAATATTATTATTATTATAAAATATCACCACTCATTTTCTTTATACCTTGTATATTGCTATGTGAGCGATTTGTCCCTGAGGTGCGTGAAACGGCGCCGTTTATTAAGTGATCGGGGATCGAAGCGAGGTTTCGGTGAAGACGATATTATAAATAATAGTAATCTTTTTTCATAGCGGAGATGAGAATGTTAAAATGGATGTGTAGTGGGACGAGAATGGCTAAAGTGAGAAATTAGTACATTAGAAAAAGTTTGAAAGGATAATCGTTTGTCTTGGTGTGGTAATGTGAAGAGGAGGGATTAAACGCATATTACTAAAAGAGTTATGAGTATACATATGCCATCCATAATGGATACTCATAACTTTGAGAGATTGAGATCGGAGAGGGAGAGAGAGGTCATTCCAAAAACTTTCGAGGTTTTTAAAAAAAATATTTGACCAAAATTAAAAAAAAAATATTTTTATTTCACGGTTGGTGCACGGTTCCAAAATGGTCATTTCCCATGGAGAAGAACCATATTTTGTAGACAAGTTATAATAAATCCTTTGAAATATTCGAATGCGCGACGGAAGTTACCGAAGCTGACCGAGTGTTCATGCACTTACTCATTTGTTTTTTTTTGTTGCCTCTTTATCAAACATTACATTGAATGAAACAACAAGATATTCAACCATGCTCACATTGACGGTACATGAACAGTCAGTGTTTACTATAGTCCTGTTTCTAAGAAAATTCTTCGAGTTTGAAGAGCGTATCCAATAATTTTTCCTGCCCAAAAGGCGTCTCATATTGGGTAAAAGTAATAATAAAATATTTAAGACAGAACTTTGCACATCACTGAACAGCTGGTAACATTAAAATGACATAAATAATAGGAACCTCAATATAGGTAAGGTCGACCGCATCTCCGTATTGTTAAAATCACCTTCATGTTACGAAATAAGGTGCAAATAAAATGAAATAGAAAGTTACACTTTTGTTAAATATTGCTTATTACAAACTTTGGAGAAAAGCTTTGTGAAATTTATCTAGAGCGGGTGTTTTTTTTTTTCGATTGGAAAATTATGCAGCAGGAGGGTATGTCAAAGTTTTACTGACTAAAAACCCACTCGTGTTCCAGGGCCGAGCCTTCCTTTCAGAAACAGACCCTTGGCCCCAGTAGGCTTCGACCCTACTGGGTCTCTACGGTTTACTGGCTGCATCTCCTCGAGACGCGCGTGGAACAGTACGCGCCGTCGACGACTTGGGTTCGATCCGGACGGTTACCGGACGGTCGGACCTACACCAACGGTGGTCTAGATAGAGTGTAGCGGCATCACAGTGTAATGCCTACATAGCAGTATCACAGTTTTCCATGTGATTAGTAGGTATTTTCTGAAAACACCTTCCAGGGTCAGACCAGACATAAAACCATATGGCGAGCTACCCATCGCTCACCGTCTACGGTGGCCGAGAAGATGGCCCGAGGCGTCTCCAGCGGGTAGCTCAAACAACGTATAAGGGTTCTTTCTGCCTTTGCAAACTTAGGTACGAGAATTAAAAAAAAAAACACGATACCTACTGGCAAATTGTCAAAGTATTTTAATTAGGATCCAAGTTTTTGCGGTTGACTGTACAACGTTTCCTGCGAAACAATCGGTGGAAACGTAAAGACTCAAGAATTCGCTAATCAAGGAAGGCGAGCTGTAATTGGATTACCAAGTTGAGTTTAAATTCGTATATTTCACTGAATTATGTTTAATGTTAAGGAAAATATACTCTCTCATTTTTTGAGGCGATGTGGCTATTCCTTTGGTAAAATTTTATGAAATTAGGTTTTTATATAAAAAAGCTGTTATTAGTGCGGTACACGGAGATGCTTGTTAATAACATGAGGCTTTTAAATTATATTAAATATATATGTTTGTCTGTTTTATCTGTATATATACATTTGTAACCTAGATTCCCTAATAATCTTTTCTTTTTTATGCACTTGCCAAGTTTTCTCTTCACCACCATTGGTTGACTGGTAGGGAATACCCAAGGCATTAAGTCCGCATTTGTACCTTTGTGTTGCATGAAGTTTTAATAAATACATACGGCGTTGCGCCTTCGTTACATGGTGGACATTCCACCCATACGTACAAAGCTTGTTTTGCAAGTTTTGGGATGGGACGACTTAGGCTCGGTTCGGACGGTTACCAGACGGTCAGACGGCGAGCTACCCATAGCTCCGTGGCCGGAAATAGGGATTGGAATCCCAGCGGCGGCGGCGGTTGGGGCGTGAGGATTGTTGTCTCACGCGTGCGGCTGCCTCCTTTGCTAGCATTACTGCTTCACAGAAGGAGTCGACCGCCTGCCACTCCTTCTCGCTTCGGACCATGGCCTGTACCAAGGCCCGGCGCGACCCGTGTGCTAATTATCATTTAAATCTGTCAGCCCTTCAAACGTGGAGAAGTAACTAACATGTACACAAACTGTTTCCTTTATAATATTAGTGTGATTATTGTAACTAGTTTTGTGCCTGTGGCTTCGCCTGCTTAAAAGCGAAAAATTGTCTCAAGAAAACATGTTCCTGGAATAAAAAGTGATATTCTAAGGCCAAATTTGCAAAACGATATCGAAATCCGTTCAGCCGTTTAAGCGTAAAAGACACACACTCATTCAGAAACTCTTGCCTTTAAAATATCAGATAGATAGATATTTTTTTTCTTTATTGTACACCAATAATAAAATTATATTAGGAACTTAAAATTAATAGGATTTTTTTTTCACAGTGTGTCACAATGGTCACAAAGTATGGTCTTATTTATTTAAAACTTTATGCACTAATGAACCATTGTACAGCGGCGGACTTAATGCCTTAGGCATTTTCTACCAGTCGACCTTAGGGTGGTGCAGAGATATAACATGGCAGGTGCAGCTTAATAGAAGACTGAACAATTATAAATATATACTTAGACACATACATACAAATAAAGAATGATATTGAGAGAAAAACGAATACAACAAATCAAGAGTGTGATGAATCTACAAACTTCTTGCGAAAGTGTTCTCGTGCTTTCACTTTAAAGGACAACCGACTGGTTGCCGCTAAAAGTGTTTGTTTTTTTTTTCAATATCAGTTTGATTATCAGCCTACCAATCTCCTTGATTACCTTTCCATTCTCGTCACTATGCTTACTCAAAGTGTGTTGCCAATAAGACATACATATCTGCCGCCTTGACTGTTCGTATTATAAGTGTGCATATAGGCCTATCTGAAGGAATTCAAGCCTCGTTGCGTAGCATAGGTACATATCTGCTACGACCAAGGATGCCGTAGCAGGCGTAGCAAGCTCATTCTACGCCGTAGCCATCAACCGTAGCATTGTGTTCTCTATCGAGCTGACTTTTGGAAAGTAATCATAATAATTTTAATCTTGCAACTCTGAAAAAAAATAGGTCTTCGGTATATCTAAGTTTGCATAATTCGACCAATGAAGGAAATAACTAACTATACTAGGGTTCAAATAATATTACTCTATAGATACAGTAATTGTTCACCCTCTGCCATAGTAAAAAAAATTAAATCACTATATACTGAATTAATTAAAACTAATCCTTTATCCCTATTTACATTATTTCTTAATTTTTTTATTAGACATTAGTATTGTGAATTAACATTAGGCGTCTTGACATTGTTTTTATTTTGCTATTAATTTATTAATTATTTTGGATATTTTTATTTGAATATTGAGACTTGGCCGGGTTGATTGTAAACTTTTCACAAACGTTTGTACGCCCTCTGGCATAACATAGCGCTCTCTTTATTACCTTGCTACACCTTTATTATTGTACCTATGTTCAACAAATGAATAAATGACTTATATCCCCTCGCGCGCGGAGGGGGGGGGGGGGGGAGGGCATTATTACGTAATTGCGCGTTTTAATGTAAATCAAGAAAAATAAACAAACAAAAAAAACTTTTTCTAGATTTTTCTAGGAAAAACAAAGATATGGAAACCAAAATTTTCGGCTAAAAAAGATCGTATTTAATTTAGCATTTTTCAAGGTCATTCAAGTTGTACAGACGTATGTAAAATCGGCTCTCAAGGGGATATAGATTACAGTTTATTTCAAAACATTCCTAGATTTTTTTTAATATCAAAATCAAAACAATTTATATCACACACTAGTGGTCCCCCGCCGTTTCACCCGCGTCTTTGGTTACTGCTCTACTTCGGGGAGTCACAGCGTGGTATTCAATGGCCTTCTTTAATAAATGGGCTATCCAATACTAAAATAATTGTACTCCACTGTTATAATTGTATTTCTGTTGCAATATATTGAGTGTGCGCGGGAATTGTATGACTAGATTCCACCATCTTATTTCTACCATCGGATAACCCGATGTACGGCGAGTATCTACCCTTTGTTGTTGAAACATCTACGGTCCGGACTAAGCGTTCCGCCTCGTCGTTTATACCGCGTACTTCGAAGGACTGGAACAATTTGCCTGTTGAGGTTTTCCCGTCCGATTATAATTTGGGTGTCTTCAAGGCTAAAGTGAATAGACTCTTAATAGCGCCCCACCATCAACAATTGCATCACTGCTTACCATCAGATGGGATTGCAGTCAAGCACTAATATATAACAAATAAAACAAAAATGTGTATTCGTATGAAATTAGCACATTCAAACAAACAAACCTACTTTTTTTTAAATTCTTGATTGGTTCGCGCTTGACCGCTATCTCACCTGATGGAAAGCGACGATGCGGTCGACGATGGAGCGCGCTTACCTAGAAGTAACCTATTCACTCATGTCTTAAAGATTCCCGGGTTGTAGCCAACAGGAAAACCAGATTCCGGCTAGGAATTCCACTCCTTAGCTGTACGCACAATGAATGTATTCCCAAAACGTTTACTCTTCAACTTTAATTACAATAATTTAATAATAATAATAATTTTATTTTCTCCATAATAATATTGTACCAATTTAAACAATAATAAATTCAAGGTGTCAATACATTTGTATTATATATTTTGCATAAGAAATAAAAATGTGCAACTGCGCCTGAGCTAGGCCGAGCCTGTATTTCAGGACGCAGTTCTCTTCCCATAAAAGAAGTTATCAATATAACAGCATTTGCGTGTAACATCTATATAATTTAACACGTAACAAAATATTAATCTGCAATCAAAATTGTGAGTTGTGTGCATGTGCTTCGTGTGTTTGTGGTGTAATTTCTCAACGTTAACGTTAACTTTATAATATTAGTAGATAATGTAAAATAAATAACGGCTTGTTTCCTAGAGAGTCAAATCGGCAAGAAACTCTACAGTAAACTGTCACAGACACCATACTATCAGTTGTCCTATTTAATTGGCATTGCATTACAAACTCGGGCAATTCATAAAACAGCATCAATCAAGCGGACAGTCAACAAGATTGAATAGCTTTGCTCGTTCCAAAAACAACGCGCAAAGTTCTGGATTATTTTAAAATAAAACACACAAAGTACCACAGAGCTTCAAGTCGTTCTAGTGGCAATTGCTTTTTTTTTTTGTAGGCTTTTATGCCTTTTTTTGACTGGCCTGTTGATCTAGTGGTTAATGGCCATGACTGCTATGCCGGAGGTCGTGGGTTCAATTTCCGCCCAGGAAAAATGTTTTTGTGATGGGCACGACCATTTGTTCTGTGTCTGGATGTAATTTATCTATATTAGGTATGTATTTAGAAACATATAAGTATGTTTATCAGTTGTCTAGTACTCATAACACAAGCTCTGCTTAGCTTGAAAGTACACGGCGTTGTATGATAGTTGTGGAATATTATTATTATTATTTAAGAAAAGTATTGTTCTTGAAGTGTTACAATGTCATTTTGATACTTAAATAATTTAATAGAAGTTTTAAACCCGTTCACTTTATATAATTTTCTTGTATCGTAGTGATTTGTACTTTAACCTATTTTAAAATGTAATTATATTTAAGACGTATTGTACATTTGTTGGTTTTCCCTAAATATAATAACATCGTCAACCCCCCCCCCCCTCCCCTACTCTGAGAGTAGGGTGGATTTCGGTCAGCATAAGACTGTAACTCCCTCTCGCTCCAACTAGAGTAGGAAAAGTAATGTGATGATTAGCTTCTTTCAGCAATTTAGCAAATGTAAGGCGAATGTCCACCCATATGTTGTTAACACCTCTACGATTAGGGCTAAGCGTCTCGCCTTGTAGTTTATACCGCGTACATCGATGGATTTGAACAATTTGCCTGCTGCGGTCGTCCCGTCCGATTATAATTTAGCTGTCTTCAAGGCTAGAGTGAATAGGCAGAACGACAGGCAAACAGACAAAAATATTATAGGTACCGAATATACTTTCATATGCATTTACTAAAAAAATATATTTTGTTATTACAATCAGATACTTCAATTTTATTTATATGTATAGATATGTTTGGCGTCTTTAATCTTGCCCGGTTGAGTGTTCCATACTCTATGCCACGTACAAACTCCTCAGAAAGCACGATTTACTAGCTCGCTTAATGAAACTCAAGCGATTTCTTGCCTTTTAATACTAAAATTCGTAATTTTATTTGTGTTCTCAGACAAGACTTTAAGTTTCAAGTTAATTCTAGTTCACGCTTTAGTGCAATTACATTAATTAAGTTTTCTGTTATGAATAAATTAGACAAGATACAAGATTCTTACTTATTTTATTTTTTTTTAAAGTCTTTTTGGCGTGGAGGTCATAGAACCCGACTATCTCGCAGAATACAGACCATGGACCTTAATTATCATGAGGTGTTAAAATGTCAGTCATGCGAGCGAAAAAGCGCTACATAGCTCCATCCCTTTAACGGTTCAGTTAAGGTCGTGAAATGGATCGTAGTAAGGGCCGACAATGCGTTAAGCGGGCGTCCGCGCGGTTCCATACAAAATTGCTCCGTCACGGCTCGCCGCGCGGGCACCCGTCGCAGTAAGCCGCGCACCGAGCCCGTTTTGCTACGTAATAATACATTAAAGTTCTCCATCGACACGACTACATGCACACCGTCAAAGTTGAAATAGCGACACTGCGCAGGTAATACTTCTGCTACGAAAACCCTAGCAAGCGGGCGCCCGTGCGTGCACGCTTAACTCAGCATTGGCCCTGAGACCTCAGAATCATATTACTGCTCATCATTTGCTTGGTCTTTTTCCAACTGCCTCCATAATCTCCCAACCAATCCGAGTCTCCAAATCCGAATACTGAGTCCAACACATTGTGTAGCATAATCAGCGTCCCACTACACACACACATAATAATGTTCCTACTGCTGGAACTCGAAACTCTTCTCTCTTTTTTTATTTTTATCTTTTTTCTTATCTTTTTTTTTTACTATCACACCAGGCCGTCTGGTCTCAAGCTAAGTAGACCTTGAGCTAAATACATACATATAATATTATACATAACTAACACCCAGATACAGAACAAATGATCGTGCTCATCACACAAACATTTGTCCTGGGTGGGAATCGAACCCAAGACCTTCGGCATATCAGCCAGGGCCACTAACCACTAGACCAACAGGTCAGTCAAAAAGTCAATAATCATTGAACATCAGGACGGCTTCAAGTCGGTTCACTTTTAAGGTGAAGGCACGTGAACACATTCGCAGGAAGTTGGTGTAATTTACTTAATTAAGTTTCACCAACAGTTGTTACAAATATTATATAGATAGGAACTTATAAGTAATCGTGTCTTAAATCTAACTGTACAACCAATTACAGGCAAAAACCACATGCAAAATGCTCCTTCTAATTAAAATTATTTTAACTTAGATGTAATGCTAAGTAATCACCAAGGGCATTGGAAAGGGCTATGCTCAGAGTTTCCTTGCGTGATCGAATCAGGAATGAGGACATCCGCAGGAGAACCAAGATCACCGAAATAGCACGAAGAATCGCCAAACTTAAGTGGCAATGGGCAGGGCACATTACTCGCAGAACAGATGCCGTTGGGGCCGAAAGGTTCTGGAATGGCGACCACGTACCAGAAGACGTAGCATTGGAAGGCCTCCTACAAGGTGGACCGATGAATTGGTAACGGTTGCGGGAGTCCGATGAATGCGAGACGCACAGGACCGTTCATTGTGGCGGCACTTGGGGGAGGCCTATGTCCAGCAGTGGACGTCTTTCGGCTGAAATGATGATGAATGATAAAGTAATCACCACAGCGTTGATTTGTTGGATTCGTTTCTCAAATGACATTGTTAATTTTATGTATGTATTTAAGTATATATTTATTATTGAATATCTTTTCTATTTCTTTACCACTAAGCTGCACGTGAGAGACCTGTGAGAGCAGTGGTGGCCGAGTGGTAACGGCTCCGACTTACAAGTTGTAGGTCGCGGGTTCAAACCCAGCCAGGCGCTTTACTTTGTGTAATTTATTTCATCACCACTGCTCTCAAAACGGTGAAGGAAAACATCGTTAGGAAACCGGCATGTCCTAGAACCAAAAATTCAAAGACGTGTGTCATCCACCAACCTGCACTGGGCCCGCGTGGTGTATTACGGCCCATTCCCTCTCCTAGAGTGGAGGCCTGAGTCCCAATAGTGGGAACATTATAAGGCCGACTATGCTATGCTAAGCTGCACCTACCATGTTATGTTTCTGCACCACCCTAAGGTCAACTGGTAGAAAATGCCTAAGGCGAACTTAATGTTCGCCTTTGTACAGTTTTTATTACAAGTGCATAAAGTTTTAATAAATAAATAACCTGAGACCGATACTGAACTGCAAATCGCAAAATAACTTTTGAAAATTTAAATTTCACGGGCTACCATACCACGTTCATCTTAAGACGAAATCTTCATAATAAAAAATTACCACCCTCTCACATTAGGACCCCACCATCAAATCTGTCAGAACAAAGTACACACTTACGTGGCAAGCCAAAAATAAATGGAAGATGTGCGTCATCAAAACGTCTCACGCAGCATCCCTCTTTTAGGGGATAACATTTTTCTTGTATCTTCTCTGAGATGACCCTTTTTGTATTAAAAATTCGGCAGGTTCGTATTATCTGGAAATTTTACGCTTCAACGTCAAAGAGATGCTGTGTAAGGGATTTTTTTTTTTCTAATTTCTTAAGTTGATAGGATCTATAGATGTATGTTTGAGGACTCCTACACGATACTGCGATGCGATGCAATACTTTTTTTTTATTTATATAAACTAGTGCTTGACTGCGATCCCAGTGATGCAATCGTTGATGGTGAGGCGCACTAGTTTATTAAGAGCCTGTTCACTCTAGCTTTAAAGTGAACTTAATTTTCTGTCCGAATAGTTGAATATACTGAAAAGTAATTTGATGAAATTGCACAAAGTTAATTTATGTTTGAAACTGTTTTTTATTTGTTACTTTAGTTAATCTGAAATGGGCACAACAGTGATATAAACTCCTGCCAGCCCCTCTAGCCAAGTTACGATCGTTTCGTTTGCGTCGAACGCCTCGAGTTTGCCACGCCTCCGATTTCTTTGTTCTAGCCACGTGACTGAGCATTGAGATGACGTCAGAACAAAGGAAACGGAGGCATGTCCTACTCGAGGGGTTCGACGCAAACGAAAAGATCGTAACTTGGCTAGGGGGGCAGGGCCGCGGTTCTCTAACGCAAAGGGCAACTGTAAGAATAGACTAGCTGTTGCCCGCGACTTCGTCCGCGTTAAGTTCGTAAAACTGTACAATCACTCTGTGCTTGCAATTCATTTTTTTTTTTTTTTTTTTATTGATATAAACCAGTGCTTGACTGCGATCCCACCTGATGATGATGATGATGATAAGCGGAGATGCAATCATCCGAAAGCATCGCAATAATTTATTGTACTTTAACATAAAACGGTTAAAGGTAAAAATATCCGAATTGAGAACCTCCTCCTTTTTTAGAAGTCGGTTAAAAACGTAAATTACCTTCAGGAAACATGTTATGTACTCGTCCAGATCCAGATGTATGACCGTCACTGAATAGAAAGAGCATGTATGGGTCGTAGCAGTTGTCATTTCTGCCTACCCCAAGGGAAAAGGCATATGTATGCATGGACATATGTATGTTTCTGGTTTATGTTCTGGTAAAACAACATTGTATGATTTTAACCCCTCGCCATAGTGAGCACGCCACAATCAAATCGCAGCGGTAATGCCTGTCTTTGAAAAGTGTCTACAGAGGCGTCACGGCATCCTCTTTTTGTGCAGGGCTCACCGGTTGTGGGTGTTTCGGAAGGTATCTGTGTCGAATTCAGCGGGAAGAAACACTCGGGTCTCACCATTGTGCGAATCGCCCGGAGAATACGATGGAGCATACGGTGGAAGTCAGTCCCGCTTGGTCGGAGCGCCGGCGCCACCTTGTCCTTATGGGGGCGATTGGTGGAGAAAATGACAACCAGTAGCCTCCTTCAGTGTAGCACTACGATCAAAGAAGGTGGCTGAAACTATGAGGGATAGGACATCCTGACTCCTCAGCGGTCGCTGCAAGGGACGCTCCGGGTGTTGAAAGCCGCAAGGTAATTCCCAGCCATTGCAAACACGGGATTGCGGTGGTGCTGTCCGGCCGTCTGGTCAAAGCAGTCCTGAATCGACGGCGCGTAGTATTCTACGCGCGACTCAAAGAGATTTCAGCAAATGGATAGGGCCCTCTAGGGCCGATGTCTGCTAGGGCTGCAAGATTGATCGAAAGAGTTATCTCCCATAACAATTTTCGCCTCAATAACTTTTCACTGAAGAGTTTAAGCAGTTAGACAGCTTTGATAGAGGTAAACGAAGGAGCATAATCGGGACACCGACCTTCAGCT
The DNA here is from genome assembly GCA_949316375.1 of Mythimna vitellina. Lineage (NCBI taxonomy): Eukaryota > Metazoa > Arthropoda > Insecta > Lepidoptera > Noctuidae > Mythimna > Mythimna vitellina. Next base: position 3,382,444 of record OX438703.1, on the reverse strand, counting down.
GGATAACGTGCACTGATAGTGAAAAGCCTTAAGTGAATCCAAAAACTACCATCATCATCCGGCAGGCATTATGTCCGCCGCTGTACATTTGTGCATAAAGGATTAAATAAATAAATCATCAACTATCTTCTTCCACAACAGTACTTATGAAGAATTTGCGAGAGCATGCTTGCATTGATTATTGCAGTTTGATCATTTTAAGCGTTAGAATTACTTGTTCATTTACCTAGGATATTTTGGTGTGTATTTAATTGATATCCCCGTATATAAGACAAATGTTTTTTCCATAGTGGGAACTACCTTATGAAGAGTCTCCAACTTATGAATGAACTACGGCGAAACCTTGTGCGCGTGTATCCCCGTTCAATCGAACTCGCATATAGATGGCCAAACCGAGAAATTACTGACACCGATTGCCTCTATGAGGACACGGCGGTTCACTCAAGATGGATAGACCTCCACCGCATGCTACACCGAGTCCTCCAGGTGATTCACAAAATGGTAATATCAGGGTACTTTCAACCGAACCCAGAACAGAAACCGTTCGAAACACCCACAACAGTCCTGAGCTTATCCATAAAACAATGAAATTACGGTTAACAAATGTAGCAGCCGATAAGTGTTATCCCTGAGACTGGCCTCCGTTAGAGGGTTGTTCCAGTGTTGGTCACCACTCATTGCAAAGAGGTAACGTCCAGATATCGACGTAAGGCTGCAAGGAATCTGAGATACATTATACGTTGTCGAACTGTGATCAGAAAAACACATTCGATCCCGTTTTATATGAAGCAGTGACTGTAAATAATAAAACACACCATTATTAATCCTTGCCACGGGTAGTGTGAAAGCGAAGCCCGGGGCCCCGGGATGAAGGCAAAGAAGGAACAGGAGTGGGTTTTTAGTCAGTAAAAGTCTGACACTATCTCCCGCTTCGCCCAAGGGCGGGATTTGTCATTAGATGATTTTCCCACCTAAAAAAAAAAAAACCATTATTAATCCGCAAGGTGCCATCATGCCGAAGGACACAGTGGAGATGTGCCCTGCAAGGGCGGAGCACCGCCGTGTCCTCGTGGAGGTAATCGGCGTCAGTGACCTCTCGCGCCGGGCTCTGATCCAGAGCGAGGAGTAATGGCAGGCGGTCGCCTCCTTCTGCAAAGCCTTAATGCTAGCGAAGGCGGAGGCCGCACGCGTTAGGGAACGAACGGCCTCACGCCGAGCCGAGATTCCGACCCCGACTACCAATCACGGTAGACGCGGGCTTCCGGACGTCGAACAATGGGTAGCTAGCCGTCCTGTAGTTGACCGGATCGAGCCCAATCCTCAACAGCGCGTAGTGATAGACACAGGTGTAGTTTTAGTCAGTAAAAGATTGACACGTCCTCCCGCTCCAACCAGAGCGGGAGAAGTCATTGGATGATTACCACTCTTAAAAAAAGAAAAAAGGTGCCATCATCATCATTATTATTTCAGCCGAAAGACGTCCACTGCTGGACATAAACCTCCCCAAGTGTCGCTATAATGACCGGTCCTGTGAGTCTCTCATCCATCGGATTCCCGCGACCCTCACCAGGTCATCGGTCCACCTGGGGACCATCCAACGCAAGGTACCCTGTAACCCTTTCCGAAAATGTGGCCGTGTTATTTTAAAGTGAATAATTAAATACATATAGGTATTTACTTTTATCGTCTTTTGGATGGTATCCCTTGAATAATCACGGTCAATTAGCTTGCTACAATAATGGAAAAAAAAATAAGCAGTAGGATTGTTAAAAATGCCTCCGTCTTACACCAGTTTAACCATAACTGTAAACGTGGGCGATGGCCATTCTTCTGCCACTCAGAAAATTACGTAAAATACGCAATGCCATCTATCAAATTTAATATGAAGTTCAACCGTCATTGTCATCATTATTTCTACTTTGAGTCTTTAGATGGCGTTGCGAGTATCTGAATTGCTTATGGTGTCATATTTTACTTCTCGAAAACTTTGATTTCATACCGTTTGTCTTTCATATGCTTTGTTTCATTGCGATGAAACAAAGCCTAAGTAAGACAATTATTAAGTTCCAATTCCAACAATTTAAATGTATAAAAGTTATCTACATCGATTTCTAAAATTAATAATACGCACTTCACTAAAAATTTCTACAGATATATTATATACGTAGATTTATAAAAAAAAATTGTAAGCATGCAAAAATATATAAAAAAATCTTATTCACGATGACAAAATAGAACAAAAATTTCTCCTAAGAGAGCCGTATGGGATTTGAACCACCTTCACATTACATGAAAGTCTAGTTACGAAACCACTGTGCTGCGGTCTTCGATGAATAAGCTATAAAATAGACGTTCTTATATAAACGTCATAATTGACTGGTTGGCTCCCTAACGATGATAGCGTGATGATTTTCGTTTTAGAAGTTAAATTTGCAGCTAAATGGAATAATGTAACATTATAGTACGTGATTTTACTCGTCGCTTTGATTTTATTATGTGTTTTGATTAGTTTTTACAAAATATTTAGAAGATATCGAATAGAAATGTCAATTTTATTTTGAAAAAATGGTAAAAGTTATTTTAATACAAAAAAATAAGACAAAATAATGACAAAATTTTTAACTGTAGCTGGGAATTGAACTCGCGGCAAATGTCGTTCAATACTTACATTTTGGATTATTGCTCACCCCCCATAGCAAATAGCGTGATAGTTTATAGCCTATCAGTTGCCCTGACCTATAAGGATTATGTATCCAAAATTTGAACAGGATCGGTTCAGAAGTTTTTGCGCCAATTAATACCATCACAAAAGAATTTTACTGTTTTATTATATGTATAGATAATAAGAGTTTAAGTTGATAAAAATCTGACATTACCTCAGAGTTCACGGCTTCCAAGCCGGGCCCTATTTCAGGCTATGGTCCTGACCGAGTGAGAATGGCCTCCTACTGCAAAGCAGTAATCTTAGTGCAAAAGAGATAGCCGCACGCGTGAGGGGACGGAAATACTCACGCCCTAGTCGCCGCGACCCTGACCCCGACTACCAGCCAACCATGGCTACCGAGGAGCAGGCTTACAGACGACGAGCAATTGACAGCTCGCCGTCTCAAGTCGTCGACAGCGCGTATTGCTCCATGCGGTCTTTAAAGAGATATCAGCAAACTGTAGGGGCCCGGCAGGGCCGATACCTAGGGCCACGCGGATTTCCTGAAAAGGAAACCTGCGGTCCTAGAACGCAAATTGCAACTAAAAGACACAGGTATGTTTTTAGTTAGTAAAAGTCGGACACGTCCTCTCGCTTCCACCCAAAAGCGGGAGAAGTCATTTGATGATTTTTCATCTTAAAAAAAAGCCATTAGTGCGAGCCATTTCCTAGAAATTACTCTTTAGACAGAACCATAAAACTGGTAAGAACGTATATATTTTATGTGAACACTTCCACGCAGTCATTTCTTCAACTTTAAATGTCCAACTTTAACTCATAAACTATTCTCTGGAGACACGGAATGGATCTTTTCGATAGCAAGAAGTTACGATGGTGTAAAATACCTAACCACGACTCATTGCTCAACTTTAACACACTCTACTTAAGGTTAACTCTAAGGCCTCATTTACGGAGACGCGGGGCGTCGCGCGTTGCGTCGGGCGGCGCGGCCCGCATTGAATTCAAATATATGGCGTTGTATGAGTGCGTTTACGGAGAAGCGATTTTAGACGCGTTTGTTTGAATTAGGGCGTTTTTTGCGGCCGAGCCCGCGGATGGCACCGACGCGTCCCACGCGGCGTTTATCGCGGCGGCGCACGTTCCAATTTTTCTTCATTCATGCTGCAAGTTGCGACACGTGCGCTCCCATCTCTCGCCAACATAAAACTATTCGATTTGATCGAGGCGAGCGTGCGCCGCCGCGATGCCCGCCGCGTGCTTCGCTACACGCTAGAGGATTCGCCGCGGGCGCCGCGGCGGGCACCGCCACGCTTCCCGTCTCGCTTCTCTATGAACATGGTCGTATATTGCTATAAGTTTGTGTTTACGCGTGCGATGATGCGTGCCGCTTCACGCGCCGCCCCACCGTAAACAGAAAAAACGTCCGACGCGCCGCGAGACGCCACGCCACACGCGACTCGAGACGCCTCGCGTCTCCGTAAATGAGGCCTCAGGGTCGCCGCACACGGGCCGCCGGCCACAATCACAAAATGCCGCCACCAGCATATTTCTTATAGTTCTCATACATTTTATATGGATTCGCCGCATACGGTTGACGCCTGTGGCCGCCACATGCTACGAATCGCTGCTGCTCGCTTCTTGTGGCCTGAACTGGCCACTAAACGCCGATACAAAACGCTGTCACACGCCAATCGCGCATTTAAACCTTCTTCGTCAAAGTCCATTATGATACTGCACGTATGGGTAAGAAAAATAGAAGCCACTGGCCACAAGTGGTTGTCGCGCGCTTCAACTTCCTTTGTGGCCGCTTTTAGCTTCTCATGGCGGCGTTTGTGGCTGTGGCATGGGGCCCAAATTTTATGAACAAGTCATTCAATAAGGTAAGCTGAACTGAGACTGACTGTATTGATAATTTTTGTAATTATAACTCAGTAAAGACATATTTGTTTTTTAAATTAGTGTGCAACACTAATATTTTAAGGGCGCTGCGTTACGTAGTCGCCCGCGCGGTCCCATACAAAATTTCACAGTCACGCCCAGAACCCGTTTTGCTACGTAATAATAGATTAAAGTTCCTCATCGATACGACTATATGCACACCGTTGAAGTTGAACTATGGACACTGTGCATGTAATAATCTGGTTTCTGCTACTGGGACTGACGCACACGACACACGCGCATAGGCACGAGATGGGTGCCCGTGCGGGCGCCCGCGCGCGACTGCTTAACGCAGTGTTGGCCCTAAAGGTGATAGTTTTTAAGTACTCCTACATATGTGTATGAATGTTTGTTACTCCTTCACGCGCAAACGGCTTAACGGATTTGATTGAAATTCAGTACACAAGTAAATCATGTCCTGGAATAGCATATAGGAAATATTATCCTAAATTATGATCCCTTGGAATAATTTTCTACTAAGAAAGAAGATAGTATTTTTTTAATTTACACAAAAACAAAAATATGTATGACTCGTTATCTTTCTCCGTTTATCCCGTGTTATTTGAGGGCGCAATACGTTTTTTTCTTCCATTCTGTCCTATCGTCCGAACGTGGCCCATCACGCTATCACTAACTCCATTTTCTCTCATATAATAATATTCCAAACACTATCACACAACGCTGTCTAGTCCCAAGCTAAGCAGAGCTTGTGTTATGAGTACTAGACAACTGATAAACATACTTATATATTTCCAAATACATGTTTAATATAGATAAATCATACCTCAGAACAAATAATCGTACTCGTCATACAATTACATTTGTCCTGGGTGGCAATCGAATCCACGACCTCCGGCATAGCAGTCGGAGCCACAAACCACTAGACCAACAGGCCAGTCAGGCAGTCATATCACTCCTCACACAATCCATTCATCTTTTCATTGCCCTCCCTCCCTCTCTCTCTCCATCTGTCCACAGCCAATGTATACTCATTTCTTTTAGTAATACCACACATCCATCTCAACAATCTCATCTCAGCTACATACAAATTTTTTCATTCGTCTTTTTCACAGCCCAAAATTCTAATAAATACAGTATGACAGGTTTTATCACGGACTTGTAGATTTTACCCTTCAACTGAAGGGGCAGCTGTCAAGTTGTTCCAGTGACCTGTCACCATTTCATCCATCATGAGTTGATGCGATATATTACGTCTCGGTAAATAAAAATATAAGTATTATATAAAAGTGTTGCCTGGTAGAAAATGCTCAGCAACTGTCTATAGAGGCCGCGATTTCTACCATATATCACGCGACCCGTCAACTTGTTTGTTCAACCTAATATAAACGGTTGCTTTTCATGGAAATTCAAGTAACATTATATCATTACTACCTACATGAAAAAATACTAAACCTTCGACCAGAGGGCTAGGCTTTTCTTCGGTCAACGAATTAGCATTGCCATCCAGCGTGGCAATGCTGCCAGCGTTCTGGGCACTTTTCCCATTGACATCGATGTGGACGAATTTTTTGATGCCCTTTGAGTTCTTTTTCTGCCAGTTTGTACATAATATTATTTTCAATTTGTTTAAATATTTATTAAGTTATAATATTTATTAGCTAAGATGTATATATAATAAATTATAATAAAAAATTTCATACTAAACATAGCTTTTAATGATATATTATTCAATCTGTCTTTTTTTTAGGTGGGAAATCATATAATGACTTTTCCCACCCTTAGGCGGAGCGAGAGGACGTATCAGACTTTTACTGACTAAAACCCTCTCCTCTTCCTTGTTTGCCCTCATTCCTGGGTCCCAGTGTTCTCTTTCGTACAACCCATGGCCCCAGTAAGCTTCGACTTTGCTGGGCACCTACGGTCTGACATCTCTGCGGCGCGCGTGGAACACTACGCGCTGTCGACAACTAGAGCTTTGTCCGGACGGTTACCGGACAGCCGGTCGGCGAGCTACCCATTGCTCGCCATTTGCAAGCCTAGGTAGGTAAGATTGTACGGAACCGTCAGGTCAAAAGTCCGACTCGCACTTGCCAAGTTTTTTATTAATCACATAATTCAAAATGACTGTTATGTACATTCGACATCAATACATCGGCCATCGCCGCAATGAACAGACTTCCAAGAAATCTATTTCCACATTCGAAAATTACTTTAATGAAAGACTCAATCATTCATCAAACTATGCTCGTACAATATTATTGACCAGCTTTGACCATTCGTATTTTTTCTGGGAAATAGCGTTCGCTTATTCGTTTAATTTGTCCACAAGCCATAATCATTGTTTTGAACATTAGATACATAATAATCCTTACATATTATAAAAAAAGTCCTCCACCGCGTCTGTCTGTTTGTATGATCGAAATAAACTTAAAACTACTGAATGATTTTTTATACGGCTTTTACCAACAGACAGAGTGACTCATGAGGAAGGTTTAGGTGTATATACACATAGTACATACATATTATAGTATAGAAAAGACGAGAATTACAAAGATTAGATGACCCTTGCAAAGCTGGGGCGGGACTTTAGTATTAAAACATGATTGAGTACTTTTATACAAATCGCTCTTTTGTCACAATACGTGGGGTATAATGAAAGTCTCTGGATCTGGCCATTAACAATAAAGGAATGAAAAAAGACAATTATAGAATTCGAAAATGGAACTCTTTGTGAGCATGTTACTTTTTAATTTGAGAGAGTCATTTGTTTTTTCATTGTGGCGTCCTTTCGAAGATTGTCTGTCGCTATCAAAATGAATTTAACTCGTGAACATTTTCGTTCTACGATTTTTTTATGATTTTCGTTGTGGCTTTAGTCAGCAAGAGACTTCAATTGGCATTTGGTGATGAAGCACTATGTCGAAGCTCTGTGTATTCATGGTTTAGAGAATTAAAACGTGGACGTAATCATCTCTATAACGAGGTACGTGAAGGACGGCCGGCTACTGTGGTTACAGACTCGCAGATTGACACCGTACGATAACTTATTGAAACTGACATTAAAATTACTTGCCAGCATATTCGTGCTTTGTTAAGCATTGGAATGAACTAAGTGCAAAACATTTTACATGTGCATCTGCAGGTTCGGAAACTTTGCACTCGATGGATACCACATGACTTAAAGGAGGACTAGAAACGACTGCGTGTCCAGTGGCGCCGTAAAATGATAATAAAAACAGTTTAATGGAGGAGTCCTTCGCTGTCTATATTATATCGTGACAAGTGACGAAACCTGGATGTACTGCTTTGAACCCGAAAGAAAAAGCCTTTCTTTTTGAACATTTGCCGACGAAAGTTAAGAAAAGTCGAAGTTTTGGTAAAAAAATTGTTGTTTCTTTTTTCGGCAAGTCAGGACATTACACCATACTATCGCTTGAAGATCAAAGGAAAGTGACTGCAGATTGGTATGTCAATCGAAGCAATGTACTCCTCCACCACGGTAACGCATCCTCACATTCCGCTAAGGTAACAGAAGCATATTTGAAGGCTTCAAATGTGGAACTGATGACGCATCCGCTTCACAGCCCGGACCTCACAGCCTACGACTTGTAATTGTTTCCAAAAATTAAAGACAAAGTTAGAGGCACATGTTTTACGAGCCCTGAATCGGAGGCGAATGCGTTCCATAAAACCATTGAAGAGGTCCATAAAGAAAACTTGTCCAACTGCTTTGTAAAATGGTTTCAGAGAATGCTTTGAATGCGGGGTCTTGACAGACAGACGGACAACAAAGTGATCCTATAAGGATTCCATTTTTTCCTTTTGTGGTACAGAACCTTGAAAAGTAACCTAAGGTATTTACTCCCAGGATACAATGTATCTTATTTACTATTCCAGGATAGGACCTACCCGTATACCAAGTTTCATTTAAATCCGTTTAGCGTTCGAGCGTGAAAAAGTAACAAACAATGCTCACACACTAACAAACTCTCCCTTTATAAATTAAGTATGAAGTGTAAGTGCTCTAATTGTCCAACCCTACGTTGTTAGCAAAGGTCAATGCAAACTATTGACATGATTTACTTTTTTTTCACCAGAAATGAAACCTAGGTTATATGTTAGAGGCCAATACAAGGAATCAATAGCAAAAAAAACCAAGTCTTTAAACCGTAACCGAACGAAGATACGTATACAAGCATTGCTAGTATACTTTAATGAATTAGAAATATAATACGTATATTTTTGAAGTTTCCATTGATAAAATAGATTAAATTGGTTATTACTGTAATATGCAGTTTTTATAACTAAAACTAGTAAAAAAAAATAGGAGTAAAACGAATCGAAAAGATACGTGTTAATGTTGTAATGACACTATTTAATACGTATTCAACATAAAAACTGAAATTAAAACTTTATTTAACAATGGGAAACTTAAAACATCAGACATACAGTATTTTTTATTTATTTTTTAATGTGTGATTGTAACGCCTGATAACAAACTGTAGCAATATATTAGTCTCTAAATTCGATTGGTTACGGTTGGCAGACATAATTCTTTTTGCTATTGATTTATCATACGGTCCTTTAAGATATGGCCTAGGTTTTACTTTTGGCGAAAAGAAAAAAAATACATGCCAGCAATTATGGAAAAACTTTCATTCCCCTTTGTAAACACAGTTCTGCTGAAATATGAACTGAATTCGCTGAACCAGTGAGCAACGTTGTGATAAGAAACTCTGTACCTAACTAAGGCTTGGATAAGGAAAGGCAGATTTAGGTGGAAAACTTGGAAAAGATTTAGTCCTCAGCTAAAAGTTTGGATGCTAAAGTTAGGATGCCAAAAGTTTCGGATAAACCTAAGTTACTTCGTCGGATTTGAGTGAACGCGTGTTATGTATGGAATTTTATTGAGAAAAGTTGATTTTATGATTGAGCATAAGGATTGTATGTCTAAATCCTAGAAGGACGTTTCCTTCTAGGATCGGAGATGAAACATAAAAGAAAAAAATATAACCTTTTATTTAATACTTTACCAAGTATTTACGGTGTCTTTGAAATCGACGCACAAATTAACATATAAATACCACGAATCCAGTACATGGTTCTGGGCCCCCAGTAGTGGAATTTTTCGTCGGCTTTTTCCTTATTAAAAAAAAATCAGCACTTTTCTAAATTTAAGTGGGGTGGGTTTTAGTCAGTAAAAGTCTGACACTTTCCGTTCCGCCCAAGAGCTGGGTTTGTCATTAGATGATTTTCCCACATAAAAAAAAATAACAAATGGTTCTTCTTGAAATTTTCCACTAAAGGCAATTAATTAACTAGCAAATTTCTAGTCCTACGTATGCTAATGACAGCCACCCCACTCAAAGTTTATCTACAAGACTAACACACTCTACACTTAAATTAAATATAGACAATTGCAAAAGGGTGACTTGTTCAGATGTATAATTTCACTATCATTTAGTATTTCTAAGTTTATTCTCCACTTTACTTAATGTTTTTTTTTCCGGTGTGAAAATCATCTTATGACATTACCCATTCCTGGGCGGAGCGGAAGATAGTGTCAGACTTTTACTGACTAAAAACGCACTACTTTCTTCTCTTAAAGTCCCAGTAGGCTTCGACCCTGCTGGGCCTCGACAGTTGCTGATATTTCCTTGAGGCGCGCGTGGAACAGGCTCGGTCCGGACGGTTACCGCACGGTCGGATGGCGAGCTACTCATTGCTCGCGGTCCACAAGTCCGCGCCTACGGTGTCCGGAAATCGGGATTAGAATCCAGGCGGCGGTTGAACCGTTGCCTGTTCCTTTGTTGCCTTCGTCCCAGGGCCCCGGGTTTCGTTTTCACATTACCTTAGCCCCAGTAGGCTTGCTGGGCCCCTACGATTTGCTGACATCTCCCTGAGGCGCGCGTGGAACAATACGCGCCGTCCGCGCGTCCTCTGGGCAGTTCACACAGTGGCGACACCCGGGCGTGTCTTCCGCACGAAACCGGAGCAGGAACTTTCCGAACTTACCGTGTTCGGTGAGAACCTGCGTCATGCGGAAGGTAAGGACGCCATGAGGTCTTTCCAACCACACCTCAAAGAGGGGACTTATTGCCATAATTGTGCCGTGTCCTCGTGGGGGCCATAGGCGGTGGCAATCTCTTGCTCCGGGCCTTGGTACAGGCCATGGTCTGGAGCGAAAAGGAGTGGCAGGCGTTCGCCACCTTCTGCAAAGCAATAATGCTAGCAAAGGAGGCGGTCGATCGCGCGAGGCAAAGGTTCTCACGCCACAACCACCGCCGGGACTCTGGTCCCGATTTCCGGCCACCGTAGGCGCGGGCTTGCGAACGGCGGGCAATGGGTGGCTCGCCGTTCGACCGTCCGGTAACTGTCCAGACCAAACCTTAGTCGTCAACGGCGCATACTGTTCCACGCGCGCCTCAAGGAGATGTCAACAACTGTAGGGGCCCGGTAGGGTCGAAGCCTACTGGGTTTTTAGTCCGTAAAAGTCTGACACTATCTCCTAATCCGCCCAAGAGTGAGATTTGTCATAAGATGATTTTCCCACCTAAAAAATAACCCTCAGAGAAATCATTTGATATTTTTCCGCCTCAAACTCAACATTATTGTTGTACTACAAACTAGGTAACTAAGTTGCCAAGAGAAAAAAAAGGAAACCCAAATACATTATTAAAACAGGACTTAGAATGTTCAATTTGCTAGCAGATCTCGATTCGACCCCTTCACATACGAGGTTATTTAAAATTCTAGTGTTTTCGCAGCAATCTCAAAATGTACGAACTGTATCAACAGGGAGCAGGGCCGCCATTTTTTAGTTTCTCACTTTATGAAAGTGTAATAAAATGTGAATTTTTATAGCGTCTTCAAGTAAATAAGGATAATGACAAGTGAGTTTGTAAGTACAAGTATATAACATTCTACGGTTGAGAAGTGACCGTGAAAATTGTATAGATATGCAGTGAAAAAACTTTGAAAAGCGTTTTTTTATTGATTGTCTTATGCTTGGCAATGGCCAAGCTCAAAGTCATCATCGCTTACTATCAAGTGACCATGTCCCACCTTCGATCTTGCATCACGTGCCCTGTTACCTGTTCACGTAGGGACCTAATGACAGCATCAGCGGACGGCACTGCCGTGGCCGAATACTGGGCCATACAAGGAATTTGACTAGTTTTGCCATCGATACGCTAAGAAGAAGAAGGTGAGATCACGGTCAGTTCGGGAAGTTCTTGCACCGAATTCGTGCGCAAGTGGCGCTCGGGTGTCACCACTTTATAGAACGCCTGGAGGACACGGTGGAGATGTGCCCCGCTTGAGAAGAGCACCTCCGTGTCCTCGTGGAGGCGATCGGTGGCAGCGATCTCTCGCATCGGACCTTGGTAAAGACCATGGTCATATTATTAAATTTCTGAATCTGTACAGACTAGACCAGACTACAAAAAAATTAAACACAACTTCCAAACAATGCCGCCTGAAGTTTTTTAGCAGTGATCATGAAATGATGAAAAATTTGTAAAAATTTTTTTGTGTTTCTTATAATTAGTATTAGAATGTTAGAGCAATTGTAATAAAAGTCCAATAAATGAAAAATTCAAAGACAATAAATAAATACCGTTTTCTAGAACAGACAATTCAATTTCACCATTTAATTTATTTTATACTCAGCCATAACCTCGCTAATCCTGAACCTAATAATATTCCTCAAATCGCCCGAGTACAAACATCCAAGACAGAGGTCTATTTGCCAAAACAATGTCGACATTTGAATGAAATGGAAACAAAACTGACTTCACAGCGGCGGGTCGTCGCCCCGGGTGGCGAGAGAATTTGGAGGAATTCCCAGAAACACCTACAGTTTTGGTACAAGTGATAGAAGAGAAACGATTTTAGAAAATATAAAAATGGTAGGGCTTCAGGAGTCATTCCTAGAGCGAGGCAAAGATTTTCAAAATAACAAAACGAAACAAAAAAACCGGGCAATTGCGAGTCGGACTGAGGGTTCCGTACAAACTTACCTATGAAAACCGTTCAGTTTCCGAATCTAGTCTCTTTATAAGACCTTTCTTTATGCCAAATTTCAGGATTCTGGTTCAACGGGAAGTACCTTATGAATTTTGATTCCTTTGAAAGTGTTGAAATGTACGTTTTTTGGGACATACCGTATCTTTTTTTTCCGTTGACTTAGAAATTTGATTTTTTCACAGCTTCAATTCGTCAACTCGATGCCTTCAAGCGTTTTTGAGATAAAGGGTCTTGGCAGACAGACAGACGGACCCCTAAAAAAAAACTAGCTTCTACCCCTGCGTGAAAGTAGATTTCTCCAAACAAACTTTGGAACGCCGTTTCATCCCCTGAGGGAGTGAATTTTGTAAAATCCTCTCTTAGTGCTTAACTACGCCATAAAAGGAAACCGTGTGTTAAATTTCACGCTCCTAGACCTTATTGTTTTGGCTGTATGTTAATATATCTATCAATTTCTCCTTTTATATTTACGTTACCAGCAATCTGTATAATTCAGATATTCCATACAATACCTTGGCAATGTATGATAATACCTGGGACGTCCAGGCAATGTATGAAATATTATGATTATTATCGTCCAATACATATGTCATAACATACATACAAATTTTTTATTTTTTTAAGTGGCTATAGGCAAGGCACATTGCTCGCAGAACGAATGACCATTGGGGCCGAAAGGTTCTGGAGCGGCGACTGCGTACCGGAAGACGCAGTGTTGGAAGGCCACCTACAAAGTGAACCGATGACCTGGTGAAGGTTGCGGGAATCCAATGTTCATTGTGGCGACATTTGGGCGGCCTATGTCCAGCAGTAGACGTCTATCGGCTAAAATGATGAATACATTCATTGTGCGTACAGCTAAGGAGTGGAATTCCTTGCCGGAATCCGTGTTTCCTGATAGCTACAACCCGGGAATCTTTAAGTCAAGAGTGAATAGGTTACTTCTAGGTAAGCGCGTTCCTTTGTCGACCGCATCGTCGCTTTCCATCAGGTGAGATAGCGGTCAAGCGAGAACCTATCAAGAATAAAAAAATACATATTTTACTATGTCGCGTAAAAATCGCGTCCTTTTCTCTCTTGCACCATCGTCCTCACACACAGCCACACGAAGCGCCTCATCAAATCCAAGCGATTTACTTAACTATACGAATACTCGTAAACACACGATAGAAATGTGCAAATCATTTGTTTTTTCCTCAATTTTCTCTGGAACACTATTTCATTATTTGAGTGTTGTTTTTCCATCGCTCTTGTTGATTATGTAATCAGTTGAAGCATTTTGATTGAGTAGGCAATGAATTTTCTAAAAGATCCAGAATTAGGCTTAGTTAAGTCTAATCTACAAAGGCAGCCCCTCTAGCCAAGTTACAATCGTTTCGTTCGCGTCTAACGCCTCGAGTAGGCCACGCCTCCGATTCCTTTGTTCTGATCACGTGACTGAGCGTTGAGATGACGTCAGAACAAATAAAAAGGAGGCGTGGCCTACTCGAGGCGTTCCGCGCGAACGATACGATTGTAACTTGGCTAGGGGGGCGGGAGCATAAACGTAGTAAATTACAGGATGCATTTTAGAGAGGTGACCATCAGGTGGAATCGCAGTCAAGCACTGGTTTATATTAATAAAAAAGAAAAAAAAAGAGTGCCCGGGAATTGCACGACTTGATTATGCCATCATTTTTCCACCATCGGACAAACTGACGTACGGCACTTCACTTTTACATTGTTAGCACCTTTACGATCCGGACGAAGCGTTTCCCCTCGTTGTATATACCGCGTACATTGAAGGACTGCCCCCCTAACCAAGTTACGACCGTTTCGTTTCGATTCTCTTGCGAACGCCTCGAGTGGGCCACGCCTCCGATTCCTTTGTTCTGACGTCATCTCAACGCTCAGACACGTGCTCAAAAACATTCACTATTAGTGCCAAAAGTTATGAAATTTGCATTAGACTGGACTGGATTGTTACTTAACTTTCTAAATGGGTTGCCCTTTATACAGTTATATGTTGTAGGTCTGTATATCGTCAAGCTATCGATATACTGAAAACTTTCCTTAAATAATCTTATTTCCCTTACAATTGAACTCGCATCACGTAAAACTGAGCCACAAAGTTATTGCCATTTGAAAACAATTTATTTTATTTTATTTATTTGAATTGATATAAACCAGTGCTTAACTGCGATCCCACCTGATGGTAAGAAAAGATGCAATCATTGATGGTGAGGCGCACTAGTTTATTAAGAGCCTATTCACTCTAGCCTTGAAGACACCTAAATACACCTAATAGTTGGACGGAAAGACCGCAGCAGGCAAATTGTTCCAGTCTTTCGATGTACGCGGTATAAACGACGAAGCGAAACGTTTAGTCCGGACCGTTGATATTTCAACAACGTAAGGGTGGATACTCGCCGTACGTCAGATACAAACAAAACAAAAACACAAGAAAAAAAGTACAAACCTCTTACCGACTATACTTTAGAAAATACTTTTACATTTAAATCTGTAGGAACCTGCACAAAAGGCATGTGTTTCTTCTTTCAGGTTCACATATGAGAAATATTCAAAGACTTTGAGGTGGGTAAGAAAATACAATGGGTTTTATGTCCTTTATATATTTGTAAGTGTTTCAGATGAAAATACTTTCAGTGTACCTATTATGGAATATTGTAAAAATTGCGTTTCTTTTATAAACAAAATGGATTGAGTTTTAATGTAGCACGAATTTGTTAAGGAACAAATCAATAATCTGAGGCGCTAACGAGAGCTTTTGATGCGACCTGGATATGTCTGAGTATAGATTCCGCACGTAGTAGACTGGCCTATTGGTCTAGTGGTTAGTGGCCTTGACTGCTATGCCGGAGGTCGTGGGTTCGATTCCCACACAGGACCAATGTTTGTGCGATGAGCACGATCATTTGTTCTGTGTCTGGGTGTAATTTATCTATATTATGTGTATGTATTTAGAAATATACATAATTATAAGTATGTTTATCAGTTGTCTAGTACCCATAACACAATCTCCGCTTGGCTTGGGACTAGACGGCGTTGTGTGATAGTTGTGGAATATTATTATTATTATTATATTAATATTATTAAATATTATTACTTAGTCCTATGCGTAACATTATACGTGGGCCATGGCGGATATAACCTTAGGTAGGCTTATTCCAACCAGCCCACCTTTCTCCAAAAACAGATTAGGACTCTCAGGTTTTTCAGGGCATCACTAAGTGAGTCCGGGGATCCTAAGGTTCAGTGACACCTGTACAGTCTAGGAGCACATGTGCGACTGTCTCCTCTCGCTCCAAGCATGCTCTGCATAGGAAACTGTCAGTGATGCCTATTGTGTGGAGGTGCTTGTTCAGTGTGCAGTGTCCGGTGATGGTCCCCGCCACCAGGCGCAGGCTGCCTCTGCGACCCATTTGACGACCTAAATTGAACGGCTGAAGGGACCCATCCCTCTTACTTTTTCGCAAGTTTGACATTTCAACACATCATGGTAAAGCCCCAATTCTGATTCCCACACGTATTGTACGATGTTTATCTGAACAATCATTCATTGTGGGTACAGCTAAGGAGTGGAATTCCCTGCTGGAATTTGTGTTTCCTGCTGGAATTTATGAGAGGACAGTGTTGATCAGTCAACGTATAACCATACTAGCATCTATTAGCGTGAAAGTGGAAAATAGAAAATCTGTAGCATTTTACTGATAAAAGAATTTTTAAAATCAGTCCAGTAGCTTTTGATTTAAAACAACAAAAATATGTTTTCCATTCTTTCCTTTAATCTCTTTCTTTTTTCTATTCTTTACTTTTTTTTCTCCTTTTCTTTCTTTTTTAGGGTTCCGTACCTCATAAGGAAAAAACGGAACCCTTATAGGATAACTTTGTTGTCCGTCCGTCTGTCTGTCTGTCTGTTTTTCAAGACTCTTTATCTCGAGAACGCATGGAGGTATCGAGTTGAAATTAAAACCATATACCCAAGTCTGGGGTCCCTTAAAGCTGTAAAAAATTAAACTTATAAGTTAACGAAAAAAGTTACGACCGCTTATGTCGCAAAAATCGTAAATTTGACACTCCTAAGGAAATCGAAATTCATAGGGTACTTCCCGTTGACCTAGAACCTTGAAATTTGGTATGATACAAGGTCTTATAGCACAATTATAGGAATAAATCTGAAAACTGAAAATTTGTAGTGACGTCACAAAAAAAAACTCTATTCTATTCAAAAATATCTTCGAGACAAAATTCGGGGATAGAAATATTTACGTAATTTAATTTGTACGGAACCCTCAGTGTGCGAGTCCGACTCGTACTTGCCCAGTTCTTTTCAATGATTTCGTTGTATATACTTTCCTTGTTCAGCAGTCTCAGTGCTTTTCTGTGACACCTACATGTGTGCAGACTAAGAGATGAATCACTCCTGCAGTAATCTCGACGCGTCTAGGTAACGACCTCACTTAGGTTAGTCTATAAATAGTTTAGTTAGCAGTTCCAGTCAAGAGTTACGTCATGTCATTTGTTCATATTCTTGGAACTGTCTGATGTATAAGGCTAGCTACAATTGCTGCCCTGGTTTCCTTCCTCAAAAACAGAGAATATTTGACTAGAAATGTTATGAACCCTAAAAATACTTTATTCCAATTTAAGTGGAGCAGTGGTGGCCGAGTGGTAACTGCTCCGACTTATGAGTTGTAGGTCGCGGGTTCAAACCCAGCCAGGTGCATTACTTTATGTAATTTATTTCATCACCACTGCTCTCAAAACGGTGAAGGAAAACATCGTGAGGAAACCGACATGTCCTAGAACCGAAAATTCGAAGACCCGCACTGAGCCCGCGTGGTGGATTACGGGCCCATTCCCTCTCCTAGTGAGGAGGCCTGAGTCCCAACAGTGGGAACATTAAAAAAGCTGACAATGCAATGCAATACAAGTACATAGTTATTTACGAAATAGCCCGAATACTTACGTCCTACTAGAACTAGTCAGTGAATTGTACGCCAGCTGCAAAAGGAACTAAGCCATTTGATGGCATTCCGAGTCCATTAACTTACCGACGACCTGTCAACACAACATGCACCGACATTAGCTCTTAAACAAATCACCATACGACTGACTTTCAATTGTCTCTTCACTCTTACAACATTGTCGAGTCAACAACTTTACATTTTCGTTCAACCCAATAATGCGCTAGTAGGATTAGTAAGGAGTTTTGAGTTTCGGAGACGCATTTAGTAAGTTTGTGCCGTCAATGCCATTTAGATGATATCGGAAATATCCGTTTTGTTATCGCTATTCTAACCTAGTTCGGTTTATTTACTAGATTTTGCGTCAGGCTTCGTATTTCGTAATTACGATGTAAATCTGATACGGGAAATCACTTCATTGTCGTTGTTGTTGAGTACATAATGGAACATTAGATACCTGGAGTAATTCGTACTTGTGAGGTTTATTTCGTTGGTTAATATTGCCATTTAGAGGCAACTGTTCTACGATGTCCCTTTCGTTTTGAGGGTAATCATTAAATAACTTCTTCTGCTCTGGGTAGAGCGAAAGGGAGTGCCAGAAAAAGTCTGGCACTCCCTTTCGTAACGTAGTAACTAACCCATCCGTGTTCGCGGTATTGCGGACGACGAGCAATAATAATACTAATAATAATCACTTTATTTTCAGGCATCAGAGGCCACGCCTCCGATTTCTTTGTTTTGACCACGTGTCTGGGCGTTGATGACGTCAGAACAAAGGAATCGGAAGCGTGGCCAACTCGAGGCGTTCGACGCAAACGAAACGATCGTAACTTGGCAAAGGGGCAGAACCTTTCGGTCCCAACGGCCATCTGTTCTGCGAGCAATTCTGCGAATTTTCGTAAAAAATTGTTCTGCGAGTCTTGTATAAAAAAGTTTAATGGCGGTCCCTATTGCCAACAAAAATGCAATCGCGTGTCGATTATCAGTACTAAGAGTAACATTAAACTATTTAGAAAACTATCTAAGTGCCATCTCGCACGAAATAACTACTTGGTTTACTTTCCAGGTAGGAGTGAAATACAAATGGTTGCGACAGCACGTCGGAAAAGTTTAAGGTTGTAATATTATACTCTACACTAGGGATACGAGAGAAATGTAATGCAAAAATAAGGAAACATAACAAAAATAATACAACTACAACATATAAGTATAATAATGCACATTACCCATATTAAAATTAGAAAGGTTAGTTCCAAACATAATTTTAACACTGATTTTACTTAAATGTACATAATTATGGTTTTTATTTTATTACTAGCTTTTGCCCGCGACTTTGTCCGCGTAAAAGTCGAAAATTGATTTATTGGGTTTTTTGAGATACGAAAATATGAAATATTATTGTATGGCGAGCAATATTGTATCTTAAGATAAAATATTATAGTATCGATAAAATATTATAGCCGTGTGCAGCGCCTATTAGTGAACTCCACTGCGAATGATGTAACCTACGACAAACTTATTATTTGCGGTTGGTACAGTAATCCGGTCTAGGAATCGAACCGCAAAATTAAGTTTATTTTTTATTGTATATACTTTTCCGGGATAAAAAGTACCCAGTGTGGTGCCCAGGATATCAAAGAATAATTATACCAAGTTTCATTGTAATCGAACCGGTAGTTTTTGCGTGATGCCTGAACAAACAGAAAGACAGATATGTAGAAATAAAAAATAAATAAATAAATATAAGTATAGATATTCCACAATTATCACACAACGCCATCTAGTACCTAAATAAGCAGAGCTTGTATTAGCCAACTGATAAACATACATTTATCTTGGGTGGGAATCGAACCCAAGACCTCCGGCGTAGCAGTAAGGGCCACTAACCACTAGACCAACAGGCCAGTCAGTTATTATCCTAAGAGTAAGCAAATTATAAATGGGCTTCAACGCACTACATCGGTATAGGCATCAAATAATATACGCTAGTGGCTCAATTAATATCTTATCAATAATATATCAATATTATTTCACATCAATAGTACGGAAGCTTGAGAACGAATGAAACAGCTAAATGAAAAGTGACACATGTCACTTTGACAGAATCCGCGCTGACGTTTGCACGAACCGAGCAGATAAAAGTGCCGATAGCAAAGGTTCGGGGCTCTTTCCTGTCGGCAGCCGTGCGTACAAGGTCTAGTCTTGGGGACTGTCTCACGGCTCGTTATGTGAATTGAATACCTAAAACTTGCATCATAATAAATCAGTTGTGTGATCTGGAATAGTTTTTTTATTGCTCGATAGCCAGCCATCGCCCACAAAACAGAGTCCTTGGACAGAGCTTCAATTATGATCGGCATCCTTAAGCCGACATATTTAATGGTTTATTTATTCAGTGATTTTAAATATATAATATTTAATCCTTGCTGGCCGATCAACGTCTCACCGTCGACGACGGAAGGTGCTGAAAATGAGCGTTGAGGCTCTATCTTACACGAGCCCCAGCATTTTGCTGAGCGCTGGCCGTTTTGCGCGGATGTGACTCATATCCTACCACTTATAATATTTGTCGTTATTGTTATTCGTTTTTATTTTTACGATATCCGCCATGTTTGACGTAAATAAACTCTTTTTCTTTATTTTTTTAACCCTAATGAAAGTAAAACCCGGGGCTCTGGGACAAAGGCAAAGAAGTTTTTAGTCAGTAAAAGTCTGACACTATCTCCCGCTCCGCCCAAGAGCGAGATTTGTCATAAGATGATTTTTCCACCCAGTAAAAAAAAACCCTAAAATAATTATGAAATATTTTATTGAATTGAAAATTATTAATTTTAAAAATATCTGTAATCGATTTAAGATTCGCGTTTATTTTGTCACTTGTTTTATAATTTTCAGGATACGATCAAAAATGTATAAATCGGAAAACTTGTTTCATATTACTATGAGAACAATACGTATCTTTCCAGAGTGGTGTCAACGATTTTCTGCTGCATATTCTACAAATGTGTTCATTAGCACTGCAAAACGTGAACATGAAAACTGAAACAAGCCAGGCCTAACTAAAAACCATAGAATCAGAATCAGAATCAGAATCAGAATCATTTATTTGTAAAACATAGGTGAAGAACATATATACATTAATCATACATGTCAAGGTGTTAAATAGATAAGTGTTGCACTATGCTTTGTCATTGTTGACATACAAATATTAAAGTCAGGTTCATCAAAGTTAACTTATACAAATACATTAAAATAATCAATTTAATAATGTCCACTACAAGAAAGGAAAACAAAAAACACACACAAGGAGATCATTTTAAAAGAACATGCGAGAAATTATTCGTCCGTTACATTAATAATATGAATTAATAAAATTACAGAATTTAATCAAATAGTCATCCAAAATTAAAATAGTCATCCAAGTCAACATTAATAATATAGATTTATAAAATTACATAATCTCATAATTCATCATATCATAATTTAATCAAATAGTATTATCATTAAAATAGTCATCCAAGGTATAATAACATTTCTCAACTAATAACTTGTGAAGACACTTTTTGAATTTCTTTAATGGCATACATTTTATAGCATCAGGTATTTTATTAAAAATCTTTGGTGCAACACCAAAAAAGCTCTTTTTCATTAACGCAGTATTACATTTCATCGTACATAGTTGATTTTCATATTGACTCCGAATGGGGGTCTTCTTAACTGTTGAAAATTTTGTAAATAAATGTGGATTTGATTTTATAAATAATGCAGTTTCTAATATATATATAGCTGGTAACGTTAATATTTTTAATTTCTTGAAGTAGGGAACGCAACTATCTGTTGACTTTAAATTACACATTGATCTTACACACCTTCTTTGCATCCTAAATACCAGTTCCCTATTTGTTGATTGCCCCCAGAAAACAACACCATAACGGAGAATAGAGACTACAAGTCCATGATAGGCTGTTAACAGTGTCTCAGAATTAACTCTCTTAGATAATTGAAACAAAAGATACGCAGATTTACTCAGTCGTTTACAAACCACTTCTAGGTGAGGTTTCCACGTCAACTTATGGTCTACAGTTATGCCCAAGAATTTTGCACTCGTAACTTCTTCTATTTTACACTCATCGTAGGTAATGTTAAGGGGTGGAGTCTCACGTCGTTGATGAAACTGTATAATTTTAGTTTTATTCAAATTGATCACAAGATTATTATTATTTAGCCAATTAATAATGTTTTTTAGCGAGTTATTGATCTCATTTCGATATTCGTTTGGATCAGTGCATTCTATGATAGCCGTACTGTCATCTGCAAAAAGTACCATTTTGTTTCTCAAATTTCTTGGAAGATCATTAATATATATTAAGAAAAGTGGGGGCCCGAGTACAGTGCCCTGAGGCACACCATATTTCACGGATCTCGCTTCAGAGACATATGTAGTTTCTAATTTGGTTATAGGACAAATTCTGGAAATCTCAGTACACTGTGTCCTATCACTTAGGTATGATTCTAGGAGTTTATGAATGTTTCCTCGAATGCCGTATCCATATAACTTTTGCAGCAAGATCTGATGATCTACGAAGTCAAAAGCTTTTGACATATCCGTGAAGATGGAGCACACAGGATTTTTTTTATCCACAGAAGTCATTATAATTGATAGCAGGTCAAATAGTGCCATATTAATATTAGTATTTTTCCTAAATCCTTTTTGTTCATTGCAAAATAACTGAAACTTCTCGAAATACGTGTAAATGGAATTATATATTATTTTTTCAATAACTTTTGCAAAAACTGGTATTTTTGCAATAGGCCTGTAATTTTTAACATCAGTCTTGTCATTATTTTTGTAAATGGGTTTAATAACTACCTTCTTGAGACTAGTAGGGAATATACCATCGGAAATGCAAAGATTAATTATGTGCGATAACGGTGTCGCTATGACCTCCTTAACATCTTTTATTACTCTAGTTGAAATACCGTCGTATCCTACTGTACTAGTATTTTTTAAGCTACTTATCACTTTTATAATGTCAGTATCTGAAACTGGTAGCATAAATAGAGACTGCGAAGTTGAGTTTTCAAAAACATTTCTACTCGAATTTGTTAATGGGGTATTATTAAGGTTTGTTTTTGAATTATTTTCTATAATCTCTATAAAATATTTATTGAATTCATTCGCAATGTCAAGGGGATGTGTAAGAGTTGATTTATCATTTTGTATGGTCAATATTGGTTCTTGCGGCAGACATACTTTGGATTTGTTAATAACTTGCCAAGCAGCTTTTGATTTGTTTTGAGACGTCTTTATGAAGTGGTTGTTTTGGGCCTTCTGGGTTAGATTTACTATTCTTCTATAAAGCTTGGAATACTTTTTAAAAGCAAGTCTATTTTTTGTGTTCGGATTATGCCTATATGTCCAAAGTAGCTGTCTCTGTTTTCTGCTACATATTTTTATCCCATTAGAAATCCATTTGGTTTTTTTACAAGTATAAATGGTTACTATTTTTTCTGGGAAACACAATTTGTATATCAATATAAAGTCATCTATAAAATTTTCGTAGGATTCATTTGCGTCTTTAGCTTCGTATACTCGTCGAAAAGTTAGGTTTTTTAGATGATTTTTAAATTTCATTAAGTTATCTACTGATATTTCCTGTTTTGTTGTTTTCCAATATTTAATCATACAGGTTTTTTTAATAGGAACTTGCAGTAGTTGTGATGTGTGGTCAGATAGAAGTAAATCTATTATTTCAGCTTTACAACCTTTACGGTAAGAATGTGCAAAATTATCTAAGCAAGAGTTACTAGCCAATCTGGTTGGTTTATTAAGTTCTAATTTGAGATTATATTGCAAGAGAAAGTTTTCAAATTCTATTGTGATTTTATTTCTCTTTAACACGTCAATATTAAAGTCTCCGGTTAATATAATTTTTTTATTTGTAGATACGCAAAGTCTTCTCAATATATTGTCCAGTTTTTCATAAAATACATTATAATTATATTTTGGAATCCTGTAAATGCATATTACAACAATATTATAAGATGTCAATTCAATACCGCAACATTCGAAAACACCTGAGATCGACTGTTTTGCAATATCAGTCAATTCTCTGAATTGCAGCCCTGCTCTTACAAAAATGCAAGTTCCTCCACGTTTGACACTTCTGGTAAAAAAGGCAGCTGGGCAGAAATTAGGTATATGCAATATACATTCATAGCCCGCCTCTATAAAATGCTCTGTTATACAGATAATATCTACCTTTGTTCCTTTACTAGAAAGCTCGTCTAATTTAACTACTAACAGATCTGATTTATTCATAAGCCCTGCTATGTTCTGATGGAGAATGGTAAGGTGATAGTTATAGAAAAAACTGATTCTCTATTGTTTTTGTTAATATTAGCGGTTCAGTTTTATCTTCTTGAGAGCAACCAACTTGTGAGTGTATATGGTCTTTGGTATTTACAAAATCTAGGTCTAGGATTAAATCATGCAAGTCTGACAAAACTTTCATAAAGCCTTTGTTATTCAGGTGTGCATGCCGTTGGTTATACGTATCCCACGTGTATGGAAGATTAAGATTTGAATCTAGTATAAATGCATAATTGTAAGTCTCAACATCCATGTAAATTAGATTGTTGAAAGTATCAATTCTGCTGTTAAACATTATATTTGTATTGTCCATAAATTTAAAAGTTGGCAGACATATTATGAAGTTAGTATGATTAAGTGGTAATAATTTATCTCTAATATAAGTAACAAACTCAATATAATTATGCGTTTTTGTAAAGTCGTCTTCACCAATAAATATAATACAATAATCTAATCGAGAGAAGTTACGTACTTTTAGATCAATGTCCTTTAAAAAATATTTCATTCCGCATCTGGGAGTCCGGTAGTGACACATATTAAAGTTCCCTAAATGAGTTCTTTCACTCAATGTTTGTATTCTGTTGGATGTTTCACTACTCAAAATACAAATGTTATTCTTCACAGGTGGAGGTGATGGAACGTGAGATTTTGCGCTAATAATATTATTCAATGAGGCGACACCTTGAGTACATCCAGCGTCAATGTTAACTTCATGTCCGCTCGGCGCTCTTGTCAAACTTTCCGATGTCTGCGTCTGTTTCGTTTTTGTATAAGGAGTATGAATGTTCTTCTTTGGTGTTTGAACTCTGGACTTAAGTGGACTACTGACAATTACTTTGTATGTTTTATTTTTTTCCAATAGGTCGTCATTACATTGCTTCAACTTACTATTTTCTAGCGATAATATTTCAATTTCCCTATGCGCACTTAGCAATTGATTTTTTAGTTCTTCTATCTCTTTCTTATAAATAGTAATTCGGTTATCATCCTCGTCCTCAGATATATCTGGCATAGAATTTGAGGTACAATCCATCGTTTGCGAAATTATGTCGCTGTCATCCTTATCCGGTTCCGATTGGGTGCGTTGTCTTCGATGAGTTATATTTCCAAAGAAATTCATTCTTTTAAGTCAATTTATTTTGCTTAAATTGTACCTAATTTAAATTTTAAGTAATTCCAAAAATACACATACGTGAATATTTTTATTTTCTACCAAAAGACTTAACTTTCTTATTCTGGTATCACAAGTTTTTTTGTGGCAACACTTTTCTATTTTTTTTTATAATAGCAACACTGGTCAGTGTGTCAATTTCATTTCCGCCCCTTGACACTAGATGGCGCTGTTTGCCATGAAGTATTTATTATTAGTAGTAGCAACCCTAATGTTAATGTAAATTTTTAAAACGTCAATGTCAATATTTGTTTCGCTACTCACTACTAGGGGCGCCACTTATGGTACAAAGTTCACTTTTTAAAACAAAACATTGTACTTAACCGTTTTATTATTTTATATACATTTGCTAGTAATTAACTCGCCACTTATTATGTTTTTAAATGTTCTAATGATGAGAGTACCTTTGTATAGATCCAGTATACTTGTTTTTGTCCGTGATTAGCACTTTTTGAAGCACAATAACGTTCAATAGTCCAAATAATAAACACAATGTTTTTATTGCATGTCTTGGTTTATAGAAGTCACCAACAATTTTACTTATGTAGTTCGATACGTCTATTAAGATTCACTACAATACCCATCACTTATACTATGGTTTACTATTTATTTTGAGTTTTAAAATACGCGGCGATGTTTACTTAATGCTGTGTTGCCAGCCTTCGAAAAGCCATAAAATGGTACATCAAAAACTCGTACATCACAAATGCTAAAACTACGAGCGGCATTCACGGTCCGTAAACAAAATATCAAATGTATGAAAATTTCGCATTTCCCAGCGGAAATGTACAGGCGGAGTGGTGGAATAAAATCCTTTGGAAATGGCCTCACTTCCCTACTTTTGCGATCTGATTTCGGAATAGGCCTCGGTAGTTGGTCCTGGCATATAATATAGGGATACAGAAGGCTGAAGCTTCTAACTAAACATAGTAGCATATGTCCTTACATATATCGTAAAACAAGTTTATAGATGAATTGATAAACTCCGCACAAATTAAAATCGAAAAAAAAATCCTTTCATATAATAATAATATTCCACAACTATCACACAACGTCGTCTAGTTTCAAGCTAAGCAGAGCTTGTGTTATGAGTATTAAACAACTGATAAATATACTTATATTATTTCTAAATACATACATATAATAGATAAATTACACCCAGACACAGAACAAATGATTGCGCTCAACACACAAACATTTATCATGGGTGAGAATCGAACCCACGACCTCCGGCCATAGTAGTCAGGGCCACTGACCAGACCAACAGGCCAGTCACTAAAATACATTTGCTCTAAAACATTGCATTTATTTATTTATTAAAACTTCTTGCAACACAAAGGTACAAAGGTGGACTTATGCCTTAGGCATTCTTAACCAGTCAACCAAAGATAATGAAGAGAAAACATGGTAGTTACATAAAGAAATATAAAAGATTAATAAGAAAACAAATGTATATATATAAAATAAACATAAATAAATATGACATAAAAGGAGAAACTGACTGACTGACATATCAACGCAGAGCCAAAACTACTGGGACAAGGAACGTGACATATTGCATCAGGTTTCCTTTTATGACGTAGGCGAGCATTAAGAGAGGATTTTCCAAAATTCAGCCCCTAAGGGTATGAAACGAGGGTCCAAAAATTTGTATGGATAAACCTACTTTGACGCAGGCAAAGCCGCTGGCAGAAGCTAGTACAATATAAGGAGAAATGAAAGGATTTTTGAGACTACTCCAATATTTTCTTTTTACTCGTTGTATGGAGTTGACCTTCTGCAATATTCTGTACTGTGAGCTAGATAACCTTTAGCATTCAAGGTCGAGTTTATGTGGCTCTACGTTGATTGGTTAGCCGTATGAGCAGTTTTTGATCGAAACTATTTCCATGCCTGATTTGCTTTTGGGTCGAGCTGTATTACCTAGGGACTATGGTATTCAAATGAACTGATGATATGATGTAGGGTTTGTGAATGACATCCCTTGCTCTTGGGCAGACCGGGAGGGCGGGTCTGACTTTTACTGATTAAAAACCCACTCCTGTTCCTTCGTTGCCTTTCAGTGAAGCAGACCCTTGGCCACAGTAAGCTCCTGTGACCCTGCTGGGCCCGTAAGGTTTGCTGACATCATCTTGAGGCGCGCGTGGAACAGTATGCGCCGTCGACGACTTGGGTTCGGCCCGGACCCCTAGGTAATCCTGCTCGACTCAAAAGTAAAAGCACCATAGGCGCGGGCTTGCGGATGGCGAGCAATGGATAGCCCGCCGTCCGACCGTCTGGTAACCGTCCGGACCGAGCTCAAGTCTTCGACGGCGTATATTGCTCCACGCGCGCCTCAGGAAGATGTCAGCAAATCGAAGGGGCCCAGTAGGGTCGAAGCCTACTGGGCCATGGATAGTGTAAAAACGAAACCCGGGGCCCTGGGACGAAGGCAACGAAGGAACAGGAGTGCGTTTTTAGTCAGTAAAAGTCTGACACTATCTCCCGCTCCGCCCAAGAGCTGGATTTATCATTAGACGATTTTACAACATAAAAAAAAACTGCTAAACCATAAAATAACTCCATGGTACTCACATTTACAAACTTTGAAAAAATGCTTCTACATTATACAATTTTTATTATATTTTAAAACTCAAAAAAATAATAATTCAAAAATAGTAATACTTCCACGTCTCCAAAACCATTGCAATGAAGTAATTTTGAAATTTTGTCCAATTTTATTGTACCTACCATCTAACTAGGTTTTTTTTTTTTTTTTTATTGGTTGGGAAAATCATCCTAATGACATCCCCGCTCTTGGGCGAAACGGGAGATAGTGTCAGACTCTTACTGACTAAAAACCCACTCCTGTTCCTTCGTCGCCTTCGTCCCAGGGCCCCGGGTTCCGCTTTCACACTACCCGTGGCCCCAGTAGGCTTCGACCCTGCTGGGCCCCTACGATTTGCTGACATCTCCTTGAGGCGCGCGTGGAACAATACGCACCATCTAACTAGGTCAAAAATGCAAGAAGGCACTCGTATATTTCACCAAATAGCCCCTAAAATCTACCATTGAACACCACACTATCCTTTAACCCGTTACCACTTATAAACCATACAGTATAAGTAATAGCGAAGCCTGTAATAGCTTGCAAGCATGTTTACCAGCTACTAGCGAACACTCCTCACGAGCTACCGCTTGAACGCGATAGCACTCCACTTTGAGTTTAGCATAACAAATCGTAGGGGCCCAGCAGGGTCAAAGCCTACTGGGGCCATGGATAGTGTGAAAACGAAACCCGGGGCCCTGGGACGAAGGCAACGAAGGAACAGCAGTGAGTTTTTAGTCAGTAAAAGTCTGACACTATCTCCCGCTCCGCCCAAAAGCGGGATTTATCATTAGATGATTTTACCACATAGAAAAAAAACTGCCAAACCATAAAATAACTCCATGGTACTCACATTTACAAACTTAGAAAAAAAATACTTCTACATTCAATACTTATATTTTTAAACTTCAAAAAAAAAACATTAAAAAATAATAATACTTCCACGTCCCCAAAACCATTGCAATGAATTAATTTTGAAATTTCGACCAATTTTATTGTACCTACCAGATGGTAGGTAAATAGATTAGATAAATAGGTCAAAAATGCATGAAGGCACTCGTATATTTCACCAAATAGCCCATAAAATAGTCTAGCATCGAACACCACACTATCCTTTAACCCGTTACCACTTATAAACCATACAGTATAAGTTATAGCGAAGCTTGTAATAGCTTGCAAGCATGTTTACCAGCTACTAGCGAACACTCCTCACGAGCTACCGCTTGAACGCGATAGCACTCCACTTTGAGTTTAGCATAACAAATCGTAGGGGCCCAGCAGGGTCAAAGCCTACTGGGGCCATGGATAGTGTGAAAACGAAACCCGGGGCCCTGGGACGAAGGCAACGAAGGAACAGGAGTGCGTTTTTAGTCAGTAAAAGTCTGACACTATCTCCCGCACCGCCCAAGAGCGAGATTTGTCATTAGATGATTTTACCATCAAAAAAAAAAACTGCCAAACCATAAAATAACTCCATGGTACTCACATTTACAAACTTTGAAAAAAAATGCTTCTACATTATACAATTTTTATTATATTTTAAAACTTCAAAAAAAAAACATTAAAAAATAATAATACTTCCACATCCCCAAAACCATTGCAATCAAGTAAATTTGAAATTTCGGCCAATTTTATTGTACCTACCATCTAACTAGGTCAAAAATGCAAGAAGGCACTCGTATATTTCACCAAATAGCCCATAAAATAGTCTAGCATCGAACACCACACTATCCTCTAAACCCGGTACCACTTATAAACCATATAGTATAAGTAATAGCGAAGCCTGTAATAGCTTGCAAGCATGTTTACCAGCTACTAGCTAACACTCCTCACGAGCTACCGCTCGAACGCGATAGCACTCCACTTTGAGTTTAGCATAACAAATCGTAGGGGCCCATCAGGGTCAAAGCCTACTGGGGCCATGGATAGTGTGAAAACGAAACCCGGGGCCCTGGGACGAAGGCAACGAAGGAACAGGAGTGGGTCTTTAGTAAGTAAAAGTCTGACACTCTCTTCCGCTCCGCCCAAGAGCGGGATTTATCATTAGATGATTTTACCACATAGAAAAAAAACTGCTGAACCATAAAATAACTCCATGGTACTCACATTTACAAACTTTGAAAAAAAAATGCTTCTACATTCAATACTTATTATATTTTAAAAATAAAAAAAAAACATCAAAAAATAATAATACTTCCACGTCCCCAAAACCATTGCAATGAATTAATTTTGAAATTTCGACCAATTTTATTGTACCTACCATCTGACTAGATCAAAAATGCAAGAAGGCACTCGTATATTTCACCAAATAGCCCATAAAAAGTCCACCATCGAACACCACACTATCCTTTAACCCGTTACCACTTATAAACCATACAGTATATGTAATAGCGAAGCCTGTAATAGCTTGCAAGCATGTTTACCAGCTACTAGCTAACACTCCTCACGAGCTACCGCTTGAACGCGATAGCACTCCACTTTGAGTTTAGCATAATAAATTGCGTTCGGCTAAGTTCCATAATTAATGTAGTCGGGTGATAGGTGCTTGTGTATCAGATGCAAGGTTGGCGTCCTCGCTAACGCTGCGTCTGCCTCCTGTCTTCGCTCGTGGATTAGGTGCAGAGCGAAAATGTACTGAGAATTACGTTGAAATTAAACTCAAGCATATATAGTTTGGACATAGGCCTCCCCCAAATGTCGCCACAATGACCGGTCCTGTGCGTCACATTCGACCGACCGGTCCTGTGCGTTTTGTCGTTTGGACATTTGAGGGAGGCCTATGTCCAACAGTGGACGTCCGGACCCTGAGACGAAAACAACGAAGGAACAGGAGTGGGTTTTTAGTCAGTAAAAGTCTAACACTATCTCCCGCTCCGCCCAAGAGCGAGATTTTAGATGATTTTTCCACCAAAAAAAAAAGTTATCAAATCACACTAATGTGTGTGTGTTTGTGAGTATGTGTGATGGTTAGTGTGTGTGTTTGTTTGTTACTTCTTCAACGACTAAAAGACTAAGACACAGGGTAAACCATGTCCTGGAATAGCACGAAGGATACTTTTTATGCCGAAAGTTTGTTTCGTTGGGACAATTTTCTACTACGAAGCTGCTGGCAGAACCAGCAGCTAGTGCTTTAATAAGCCCTCAGTAAAAACAAAAACCGAGAAAGTGCGAGTCAGACTCGCGCACTTCGTACAAACCTACCTATGAAAACAGTTCAATTCCCGAATTGAGTTACGAAATTTTTTCCGTATCGCAATTTTTTTTGTGATGTAACTACAAATTAACAGTTTTGAGATTTTTTCCTATACTTATGCTATGAGACCTTGCTTCATGCCAAATTTCAGGATTCAAAGTCAACGGTAAGTACCCTATGAATTTTGATTCCCTTGAGAGTGTCAAAATACACGTTTTTTGCGTCATAAACGGCCGTATCTTTTTTATTCGTTAACTTAGAAGTTTGATTTTTTCACAATTTCAAGTGACTGCAGACCTGAGTATATAGTTTCAACTCGATAATTCCACGCGTTTCGGAGATAAAGGGTCTTGACAGACAAACAGACAGCCAGACCAACGGATAACAAAGTGATCCTATAAGGGTTCCGTTTTTCCTTTTGAGGTAAGAAAGAGAAAGAAAGAAAAATATTTTATTTGGCACGCATGGATGCACACACTGTAAAAAACAAAATTCAAGACAACTAAGAAAAAACAAAGAAAAGACACTGACACAATGTGTGTCTCACGGCTGCGTCAAATAGGTCCAGGTACGGAACCCTAAAAATTATTTTGATATTACAGACACTACAATTTTATTTACATTTATGTAAATACATTATTTTAATTAGCATTATATAAGTACGGATTTATTTCACGAAATACTTTGAATCCTTCATCAACACTTATCCACCAAATGATGTAACCATGTTTTCAAAGGGTACGTTACCATGGCAACGGGTTCCCATCCACATGTATTTGGCACCGGTTCGATTACTTGGAAAGTGGGGAGGAGCCCGTGACTAAAATACGGTTACACGTTTCGATCTCTCTAAGGTCAAGCAACAGTTACTAAGGTCAGTTTGTAGATGGGTGACCATCTTAAAATAGGTACCAAGATTCCTTCGTGCCTCGGACGTGAAACCTTTGGTCCCGACTGTCATTTCAAATGACTGTGTGATGAGCACGATCATTTGTTCTGTGTCTGGTGTAATTTATCTATAATATGTATGTATTTAGAAATATATAAGTATGTTTATCAGTTGTCTAGTACTCATAACACAAGCTCTGCTTAGCTTGAGGCTAGGCGGTGTTGTGTGATAGTTGTGGAATATTATTATTTTTATAACTAGATGTAGCTGGATACCAGTGTTTTTTTTTTTAAACGTCTGCCTATCCGACCTCCACAACCCAGAAATTGGTAACACGATTCCTCTTGACACGACTGGTGTCAGATTTCTTTTTTTTTATGTCGCTATTGTGTTGCGTTAGCTGATATTGTTTTCAGCAGTTATTTAAAAAAATACGACTAAGAAAGTAATAGCATAGCATAGCATAGTCGGCCTTATAATGTTCCCACTGTTGGGACTCAGGCCTCCTCTCTAGCAAAGGGAATGGGCCGTAATCCACCACGCGGGCCCACTGCGGGTTGATAGATGTCACATGTCTTCGAATTTGTGGTTCTAGGACATGCCGGTTTCCTCACGATGTTTTCCTTCATCGTTTTAAGAGCAGTGGTGATAAAATAAATTACACAAAGTAATGAATGCGCCTGGCTGGGTTTGAACCCGCGACCTACAACTCGTAAGTCGGGGCCGTTACCACTTGGCCACCACCGGCCAAGAAAGTAATACAACTAGTCTATGTGGTTGACCATATATCTTAATCTCTAAGACGGCTTTAGACCAGCACTCTTGGGTATCATTGTAAGAACTAATATCTGTCAGGGGACGAAAAGGCCTACCAGACAGCCTTGTTTAATTTAAATCCTTAAGTTCATCTTAAAATAGTAGCCTCTAGGATAAAACTGCTAAAATACTTATTTGGTTTAGAAGATGGATAGATTGACGACACGGTTCAGCGATGAGCTGCTGCACTTCAAAAAAAAAAAAAATCAAAAAGCATTTATTTCAAATAAACCATTTACAGGCAATAAATAAATAAATAACGGCTGGACCTATTTGGCTAGTTTTGGTCTTGAAATGTTCGTAATAGTCCAGGGAAGGTTTAAACGGTGAAAATATAGAAGCCAGTAGATGGCGTTATCCTTACTATTAGGCGGTGCGAAGTTCGCCGGATCAGCTAGTAAATAATAAGAAAAGATTGGCCTATTCTCAACAGTAAGCGAAAAAGTCAGCCTGTGGATGATGATGATGATGATGGCTAAGTCGAGACTGAGTGAAGGAAATGACTTCAATAATTCATTTTAGCTTGGTGTTTGGTCCGCAACCAGTCTCATCTAAAACACTATTGTAAATCATAGTCGTACGTGTGTGTAATAATATTGGAAGAGATCGAACTCAATGTAATAAATCTCGTGTGTCACTTGTTCAATAACTAATATTGCGGGGTAATATTTGCCCTTGCAGCAATGGGAGGGTTTAACTAGATAACTTTATTATTACATATTTGCGGTATTAATATTACACTTCTCGCTAGCTTCTTTCTACTGTTTTGGCTATGGAAAAGTTAGAAATTATCTCAAAGAAACGAACTTCTGGGACAAAAATGTTCTAACGCAATTTCATATTTGGGCAATTCAACGCAAATGCGATGCGACGCGGTTCACGCGAATTTCGCAGTCGCATTTGCAAGGTCAGCCCCCCTAGCCGAGTTACGATCGTTTCGTTTGCGTCGAACGCCTCGAGTAGGCCTCCGATTCCTTTGTTCTGACTTCATCTCAACGCTCAGTCACGTGATCAGAGCAAAGGAATCGGAGGCGTGGCCTACTCGAGGCGTTCGACGCAAACGAAACGATCGTAACTTAGCTAGGGGGCAGGTACCTACATACTATCGTATCTGCCTTCATATTTTTCAAAAGCCCGCATCCATACAGTCCAATAATCATTTAAACGCAGCTCCATGCGATATTCGCAAACAATTTTATATTTCCGCCCAAATAATTGGCGTAAAGCGTCACCATTATTTTTTAGTGGCTATCCTACGTGTCCAATGCAATAAAGTATTAATTTTTTGTTCCATTCGCGCCGCATCGCTCTGCGGTCGCGTTAGTCCTGTTTCAAGGTCCTATCAATCTCGATATCAAAATTGGTTCTTTTTAGATAATCATTTCTTAGTAATCATAATTATTTTGTTTGTAAAACATACGCAACGCAACGTATTACAGAGGGTGGTATAAATGTACAGTGTGCTATGTTTTGCCAAATATTGGCATACAAACTTATAGTGAATCTCAGCATGCATAGACAAACACAAATATTTAAAATTATAATATAATGTCAAACAATTAAATAGTAATTAAAAAAAAAAATAGAAAAATCGAAACAGAATGTCAAAATAAAATAGTTGAATTGTCACAAAAATTAAATACAATGTCAAAAATTAAATACAATGTCAAAAAATTTAATAGAATTAAAAAAATTAAATACAATGTCAAAAAAATTAAATGCAATGTCACAAAAAGTAAGTCTGAGGCCTTTTTATTCAGTGGGATAGCATCAAACGCCTATTTCTTTTACGGGTGGATTGAGAGGGAGTATCTAACTTTTACTAAGTAATACCCAACTGTCGACTGTGAAGTACCAATATATGCTAACTTTTTCGAGAATACCACTATTAATCACTTTGAATTTAAAGATATTTTTGCACATGTTTTAGTGAAATCTGTGGAGCAATTTTTAGTTTTGCAACTGCATAAGATATGGAAATACCTGTTAACTAAACCAACATGTCCATTTTATGGTTACCTCCTAAATTTTATGGGACACAACAACATTATGACTTTGACTAGCCTGTTGGTTTAATTAATGTTTAGTAGCCATGACTGCTATGCTGGAGAACGTGGGTTCGATTCCCTCGCAAAGCAAATGTTTGTGTGATGGGCACGATCATGCGTTCTGTGTTTGCGTGTAATTTATCTATAATATGTATGTATTTAGAAATATATAAGTATATTTATTAGTTGTCTAGTACCCATAGTACAAGCTCTACTAATTTTAGGACTAGAATGATGGTGTTGTGTGAAAGTTGTGGAATATTATATTATATCATTATTTTCACAAAATATATTAAGGGAGCATAATAATTAAAGCATAAGCTATTATTATTATAATAATTTCAATATTTTGAATTGTTTGTTTTTTTTTTGACTCCTCAATAAATTAAACTTTTTTTTTTAATTCTCGACTCGATATTTAGGAGTTATTAGCACTTCACTGTCACTGTGCTCCTTCAGAGTAGCCCTATGAGTTTCAGGGCTATGGTAACTCTAAAGCTAGAACTACATTAGACCGACGCACACATGTAAGACGCCTGATTTGTACGTAGAACGACGTCGCGTGGCGTGGATCAAGTGTAGCTCTTCAAGTCTAGTTTCCAAATAAAATGTATGGAGATCGACGCGCCCAGATCGGCGTGTGTGGCACACGTGTGCGCAGTGTAGTTCTACCTTTAAGCTAGAACTACATTAGACCAACGCACACGTCTAACATGCCTGAATTATGTATAGAACGACGTCGCGTGGCGTGGATCAAGCGTAGCTCTGCAAGTCTAGTTTCCAAATAAAATGTATGGAGATCGACGCGCCCAGATCGGCGTGTGTGGCACACGTGTGCGCAGTGTAGTTCTACCTTTAAGCTAGAACTACATTAGACCAACGCACACGTCTAACATGCCTGAATTATGTATAGAACGACGTCGCGTGGCGTGGATCAAGCGTAGCTCTGCAAGTCTAGTTTCCATATAAAATTTATGGACACCAACGCGCCCAGATCGGCGTGTGTGGCACACGTGTGCGCAGTGTAATTCTACCTTTAATTTAGAACTACATTAAACCGACGCACACGTGTAACACGTCTGCCCCCCTAGCTAAGTTATGATCGTTTCGTTTGCGTCGAACGCCTCGAGTAGGCAGGCCACGGCTCCGATTCCTTTGTTCTGATCACGTGACTGAGCGTTGAGATGATGTCAGAACAAAGGAATCGGACGCGTGGCCTACCCGAGGCGTTCGACACAAACGAAACGATCGTAACTTGGCTAGGGGGGCTGATTTGTATGTAGAACGACGTCGCGTGGCGTCAGGTGGCGTGTATCAAGTGTAGCTCTACAAGTCTAGTTTCCATATAAAATGTATGGAGTCCGACGCGACCAGATTGGCGAGTGTGGCACACGTGTGCGCAGTGTAGTTCTAGCTTAACCTCCAGCTCTATTGATTAGAGCCGTTAAGTTAACATCTTCTTGTATAAACTCAAGATTACACGTGGCTTATATAAACTTTAATGTTATAACAGTATTGGAATGAAGGATCAAATTGTAACGTTTAGCTTTGATCCTAAAACAATATTAAACGGTCCTAACTTGAGGTGGGAAATCAACCGAGCCTAATGCCCATCTCTATTCTTAACTCAGTGTGACTTTTAGTGATATTATTTTGTAATAAGATATTTTGAAATACATAACTCAATTTATAGCATTTATAGGTGCCATTTACAGGCAATTTCATTCAATTTAATTTACTTGGAAAGGCGTGCGAAGAGGCTAATTGGGGATCCAGATTTGGTTAAGTCTAATCCAAAGCCTCGAGCACAGGTGCAGCGTAGTCAGCCTATCGGTATTTTACAGGTTGCATTCTGGAGAGTGTGCGCGGGAATCGCATGACTTGATTCCGCCATCTCCTTTCTACCATCGGACAACCCGACGTACGGCGAGTATCCACCCTTACGTTGTTAAAAATTTAATCGGTTCTGACTAAGGGTTTCGCTTCGTCGTTTATACCGCGTACATCGAAGGACTGGAAAAATTTGCCTGCTGCGGTCTTCCCGTCCAACTATAATTTAGATGTCTTCAAGGCTAGAGAGAATAGGCTCTTAATAAACTAGTGCGCCTCGCCATCAATGATTGCATCTCTGCTTACCATCAGGCGAGATCGCAGTCAAGCACTACTTAATATAAAAAAAGAACTTTATTTTAATTGTAATTCCATTTATTATTTATCGATGTGTTGTAATTACTCAATTGTATTGATCTAGTGTCGGAACTTAATTTATTGAATTGATTGATCAATTTATTTTTACAAGCTATTATTATTATAGCTAAGTGTATTTAATAAGTTGTAATGTAATTTTGAGAGGCCTGTTGATCTAGTATCCCTGGATCAGTGGCCCTGACTAGTATGCCGGAGGTCGTGGGTTCGGTTCCTACCCAGGCCAAATGTTTGTGTGAGCACGATCATTATTGTTCTGTGTCTGGATGTAATTTACCTATCAGTTTTCTAGTTCTCATACCACCAGCCCTGCACCCCTAGCCAAGTTTATAGTCTGCAATCGTTAACGCTAGTCGAAAACGAATCAAATGTATGGGAATGACATCATCTCAACGTAAAGTCACGTGGTCAGAACAAACGAATAGAAAATACGTAGCCAAATTCACATAATTTAAAATGATAGAATGAATTGTTATCGTTTCTACAATGTTCAACGCTACATCCTTTGTTATTGTAGAACGACATTGTAGTACGAGCGGCCGACTCAGGCACGTCAACATGGCTACCAACTTATCGTTTTCTACAATTGCTGACAACGAGGCGGTACCAATTGGTGAACGGAATTCGACACAAAACGGCTTCTTAGTTTGGGACTTAAAACTTGCTTTGTGTGAAAGTTGTGAAATATTATTATCATTGAATTTATTTAGGTATACCTATTTATTAATAACCTGTTTTTATTAGCAGTGATTGGAGTAGGCAGATTGATTTTTGGTACCTGTATCATAAATACACACAGAAAGAATAACATGGATAAGCCATTTTTCTGAAAAGTATTTCCGTATTTCAATTAAATATTTTAGGGAAGGTATAATATTCTACGGGGTTACCATGACGTTCAAAGTAAGACTGTTTCATTCTTATTTCAGTGTGGGTAAAAGACAGAGCTATACAGGTTGTCTAGCGCCATCTCTAACCCACACTGGAAATAAGAATGAAACAATCTTACTTTAAACGTCATGGTACAGGTCCTGATTGGTCGTTGGGTTGTGTCAAATCGTGTGTCAATGTGCTGTTAAAAAAAATGATGAAGGATATAATATTACTCATTTTAATACAATTCCCACCGGTTCTATGATCGGTTCCGGTTCTTTAGTGAAATGTCCATATTAATATATATGTTTCGGATCAATGACCCCAACCCAATCTACCTACTCCGATCTCTAGTTATTAGTGACTGATAGCTTTGCTATGTTATTTTTTGTGTAATAATAATATGGATAACCGAAAATAGTGAATGTGGTGTTTGTTAGTCTATAACTTATTGCTAAACTTTTTTTTTTTTTTTTTTCTCTTCTAATTTTCTGTAACTTGGCAATCTGTGTAACACACAATGGGCCATTCGTTTGTCGTTTCTTGATTTTGTAATAGGCATCTCCAAAGGAAGCTTCATCAAGCTTGCCTAAGTGGTGGGGTCTTCAAAGCGGTCTACCAGGGCAGAAACGCTATGTCTTTTTAGACGAAAGCTAAACTTATGAATGTTTTTTTTTAGGTAGTAAATTATCCAAAGTTTTATTTTTAACCGACTTCCAAAAAAAGGAGGAGGTTATCAATTCGGTTATACGTTTTTTTATGTTTGTAACCTCAGAACTCCACTGTTTATGGACCGATTTGCATTTTTTTTTGTCTTAATGGGTAGTTTTTTCAAAATGCAGTTCTGATGATGGGATTTATTAGGAATCGAGGGAACTCCTTAAATATTACAGGCAACCATATAGTGATTTTGATATTTTCATCGAGGACTTAAGCATTTACAGTCAAATTAAATGTTATTAAATGTTATTAATATTTAAGGAGTTCTCCTTAAATATTACAGGCAACCATATAGTGATTTTGATATTTTCATCGAGGACTTAAGCATTTACAGTCAAATTAAATGTTATTTACTTTTAATTAAATGAAACTGATGAAGAAGACCAGAAATAGACCAGAAATGGCCAACGGAACTTCATACTCACGTAGATATCACAATGAAGATAGTTAAGCGACTATGATAATACAACTAAATAAATGGTTCTGAATAGTTATGTTAAAAATGGTATCATTGAAGTGATCTGATGATGATGATGATGGAACCGGAAGACAGGCTGAACTTGAACCCTGAACTCCATAATTAATAAATGTATCCTAGCCGTGTTTAGACTTATTAAAATTGTCATGAGATGCACTTTGGCTATAAGGTACTATCGAACAGATCTGATAATGAAGCTGGAAGGTGAAAGGTGAGCACAGGAACTTTAAAAATAAAACTATGCATCCTAGCAGTGTTTGGGTTAATTGAAATTGTCATGATAAATAGGTACTCTGGGTATAAGTAGGCGCAGGGTAGCCAGCCTATCGGTATTTTACAGGTTACATTTTGGAGAGTGTGCGCGGGAATTGCATGACTTGATTCCGCCATCTCCTTTATACCATCGTACAACCCGACGAACGGCGAGTATCCACCCTTACGTTGTTGAAACTTCAACGGTCCGGACTAAGCATTTCGCTTCGTCGTTTGTACCGCGTACATCGAAGGACTGGAACAATTTGCCTGCTGCGGTCTTCGCGTCCAACTATAATTTAGGTGTCTTCAAGGCTAGAGTGAATAGGCTCTTAATAAACTAGTGCGCCTGACGATCAATGATTGCATCTCCGCTTACCATCAGGTGGGATCGCAGTCAAGCACTGGTTTATATCAATTTAAAAAAAAACTTGTTTCACTTTTTAAAAGACTGCCAACCAAAAGTCACGTCTACATACAAGGTAGTCACATCAAGCACCTATTTTCTCATTTTCCTTACTCTTCACTGAGTATGTACTTTAAAGTATCATGTCTTACAAACGAGGTCCTTAGGGACCATGAACGTTATCACCGGTACGTGATCACATGTACCCATATGTGTATGTTTATAGCGTGTACATATAACTGCTGTTTATGAACAGGGCAAAGGTATTCTTTTAAAGAGGCAATGGGACTGTTCAAGAGTGTCATCGCGGCCATGCAATTAGGCTTGTTGAAAAAATATCCATACATCGATATATCGATATTTGATACTTCGATATATTTTGATCCGATACTTACCTGATACCTTTTGAATGGCCTATTGGTCTAGTGGTTAGTGGCCCTGACTGCTATGCCGGAGGTCGTGGGTTCGATTCCCACCCAGGACAAATGTTTGTGTGATGAGCATGATCATATGTTCTGTGTCTGGGTGTAATTAATCTATAATATGTATGTATTTAGAAATATATAAGTATGTTTATCAGTTGTCTAGTACTCATAACACAAGCTCAACTTAGCTTGAGACTAAACGGCGTTGTGTGATAGTTGTGGAATATATGTGGAATATATATATCGATACAAAATATTCAATATCGAAAATCGTATCAAAAAACGATTTTTTTATCAAAATTAATTTATTAGCAGAATATATAAAAAATAGAAACGAGCGAAATGAAATAACTATATTATCTATTTCCTATGTTTTTACTTTTTTTTTTATAATAAATTGGTCTTCAATACTAGAATATTGTTGTTTAGTATAATTAAGATTCTCATATATTAAAATAGTGTACATTTTGTGTAAAAATTACTGTTACCTATTATTGACTCTCTCTACAAAAACTTGACTTGGGCGAGGAACCTTAGGTACGGAATCCTAAAAATAATCTCTTTTAGATCTTGGGCCTATATTACTACTTACTATAACGCTAGTGTTGGCTCGGCCAGTCGTGACATCGACAAAATATTTATTATACAGTTCTGCTCAACCAAGCGGACACCAGGTGTACCCTATATATGGCTGTATACATTTTGTTGACGACACGGACGGTCGTCGCGCCACTAGCGTTCCAGAAGAGATAGCCGATCTGTTTATATGCAAATACAAAATTTAACTGCTTCTTGCTCGCTTAAATTTTCCTCTACTAATAAGACAACATAGCTTCCAATTCACTTGAGGTTGTAATGAAATTCCTCGGTGAACGTTCAAATGTAATTAAATAATTTATACAGATTATATTGTAATAAGGTGGAGTAGCGTTGCCACAGTGCGGTAGAATTCCACTTACGTAGCAGATTAAATTGTACATTATAAGGCTTCCCTAAGGGGTGAGGTAGAATTACTGACGCGCGACGAGTCAAAAAAACACGATTCGAGTCATCTTTGAGATTGTTGTGCGAAATGATGCTTACCCAGACGTCATGTTCGTGAACGGGCTCTTTTTATAATGTGAATCTGAGTAGACTCCGTAGATTCATAGTTTACTTTTATACTTTTTTTTTTTCCTATCTTGTGACATTGTTTTCTACCTTTATTATTGTATACATCTGTCATTTACTAATAGGTTTATTTTTATTTTTGTATAGCTTCTTTCTATAATGTGAATGTGAGTCGACAGTGTTCTCAACATTGTAGACTCCGCGGATTCATAGTTTACTATTTTTATTGTGCTTTTGGATACAAAGTTGACTAGTCTACATTGTCATCTCATAATTATCTATTAATATTGTAATATGGAAATATTGCAGAATCAACCACTTTTTTAAAACAGTAACCATAAAGTTTTTTCTGCCGGTTCTTCCTCATAGAAAACGAACTATTGGAACCGTGCGCTAGCTTCTGACTTTATAATGACATAAGTGTCCATGTAGGCCTATGTAAAATAAATAATTTTGAGTTTGAGTTTTGTTCAGTCAGTTGAGACTGTTATATCTACCTACCGATTCTCAACTAAGGGGTTTTTTTAATTATTTTAAAATAAATACCCGCTAGCTAGAAAAGGAAACCCGTAGTCCTAGAATGCAAAGGGCAACTGAAAGACACTGATGTGATTTTAGTCATAAAAAACACATACAAACTTATACCTTTATAATTACCAATTATAATAAATTTTTAATTTATAACTATTTATTTGGGCTTGATATGGAAGCCACCAAAATTCTTTATTACACTTCAAAGTACATTATACTTGGAAATCAATACGCCTAACTAATGTAAGTGGCATCGCGTGCTTCACTGCTTATCCCTAAACGACTAATATTTATTAGGCTGGGCCAAGGCAGCGTCGTAAACTGACTAATTAACTACTGGGAAATATAAATTAATTGACTTGTTAAGTTTACGAGATTTTATTAGGGCTAAACAGTACATTCTAAGCTTATTTTGGTCTCGGTGAATAAGGGCAGATCACTTCGTTACAGTTTAATTTTATCAAAATGTGTATGTATGCCGATGAGGTAAATTTAAAAACTCTAAAATTTTAAACAGCGCCATCTAGTTTCATATAAAAAAAAATGTTTATATAATTGCAATAATCTTCCACTAAATTTATTTAGGAGCCTGTTATTTAACCATTTTTTTTAATATA
Organism: Mythimna vitellina; assembly: GCA_949316375.1. Classification (NCBI taxonomy): domain Eukaryota; kingdom Metazoa; phylum Arthropoda; class Insecta; order Lepidoptera; family Noctuidae; genus Mythimna; species Mythimna vitellina. The sequence goes on along the minus strand of OX438703.1, from coordinate 3,340,191 downwards.
ATTAAAAATTTTAAGAGATTTAACTAATAATCAAATTAACGAATTTAATAATTTAACGAAGAATCTCCAAACTTAAGTGGCAGTGGCCAAGGCACATTGCTCTCAGAACAAATGGCTGATGGGGACGAAAGGTTCTGGAATGGCGACCACGTGCCGGAAGACGCAGCGTTGGAAGGCCTCCCACAAGGTGGACCGATGACCTGGTGAGGGTCGCGAGAATCCGATGGACGCACAGGACCGGTCATTGTGGCGACATTTGGGGGAGGCCTATGTCCAACAGTGGACGTCTTTCGGCTGAAAATGATAATGATGATGAACTAATAATTTAATTAAATGATACAACAAAAATACCTACACACTCACAAACTCACAAATTTCTGCCTTTATAAATACCTATTAGTGTAATTATTCAACAATTTTACGTTTAGGAGAGTTTATTAAATATGTAATATATACATATATACTTCTTACCGTATGTACCGTGGCGTACGCGTATCTTATTTTTAAGATACCCCTCGAGAACCGATAGTACATACGGTTCTACAACTTGAATGACCTTGATAAATACTTAATGGTCGTTTTTTACACACGGTAATTCGAAATTTATTCGGCCGAAAATTTTGGTCTCTATATCTTCGTTGTTCCTGGAAAATACCTGAAAAACATGTTTATTTTTAAAAATAATATCCCCCCCACGTGCGAGGGATTAGTACAAAGTAAATTATAATAAGAAACCAATATACCTACATTAACGCCATCTATGGAAAATCTCGACAAAATTTTCTTACTTCAAAATGAGACCCCGTGCGTAACGAACACAATACCAGAACTAAGTTTTTTTTTTATTGGTTGGGAAAATCATCTTATGACAAATCCCGCTCTTGGGCGGAGCGGGCGATAGTGTCAGAATTTTACTGACTAAAAACCCACTCCTGTTCCTTCTTTGCCTTCGTCCCAGGGCCCCGGGTTTCGCTTTCACCCCTACGATTTGCTGACATCGCCTTGAGGCGCGCGTGGAACAGTATGCGCCGTCGACAACTTGGGCTCGGTCCGGACGGTTACCGGACAGTCGGACGGCGAGCCAGCCATGACTCGCCGTCCGCAAACCCACAACCCCATAAATATAAAAAATACTACGAAGCTAACTGTGATTTTATTCATAAAATACATAGTACAAATACCAGAACAGTATTCGCTGTAAGTGTTACTCGTAACGACGATAGTGGTTCGCATATCATTCCAAGTTAACCGGTTAATCTCCTAAAGCCATAAAAGTGCAGCTCTATCAACGAAGTTACCATGTGGTATAGATCGGGTAGGATAAAAAGTGCTCTAGTTTTTATAAAATTGTTACTTTTTCAAATGGCAGTACTAGTTCTTTTTTCTGATTAGGGATTTAAAAAGAATTCAGCTTTTGATACAGAATACAGTCACTTTTTTATTCATTAGAATGTGGATGTAACACATATTGTGATACGGGCGCGTCGTGGTGTTGCCACTTTATATAAAGGTATTTGGCACTTTATTTATTTTTTTTAATTTTTAATTCATATGTATTTTTATTTTCTTTTTCTATCCAAATCTTTTTGTCGACACCACTACCGTCCCACGCTGAAAACCAGCGCTGTGAGCTCATCGCATTATGCGTGAGTCCGCAAGCTTTATGCTGAGCGTTCGGCCGTTTTGCGCGAATGTGACGCATATCTTCCCTATCTATTGATTATGTTTGTTAGCTAGTTTTAAGATTGCGTCATTTCGCGTAAATAAACTGTTTTTCTTTCTTTTTTTACATTCTCAGGAATTCAGAAAACTACAATAAAATTCTTAGCTACATTTTAACGAGATCGCTCCAGTTTCAATGATTCCACATAATTACTGTGTTTTTACATTTAGGATATACACCAATTGCATAACATACTACCTACTCGTAAGTCACCTCCTTGAGAAGCTGGAAATACATCACGGCATCCTCACCTTCCGCATGACGCAGGTCCTGGTTCCTGCACTGGATTCATGTGGAAGAAACCGCCGGGTGTCACCATTGTGTGGACCGCCCGGAGGACACCCGGAAAGAGAACCCTGGGGAGCTGAACAGCAGGCAAAGAAGGAAGAGGAGTGGGTTTTAGTCAGTGAAAGTCTGACATGACCTCCCATTCTGCTTAAAAGCGGGAGAAGTCATTAAATAATTACCCACCTAAAAAAAAACTACGGGCAAAGAATCTATTTGCGAATCATCATCATCACCATCATTTCAGCCGAAAAACGTCCACTGTTTGACATAGGCCTCCCCCAAATGTCGCCACAATGACCGGTCCTGTGCGTCTCGCATCCATCGGATTCTCCCAACCCTCACCAGGTCATCGGTCCACCTTGTGGGAGGCCTTCCAACGCTACTTCTTCCGGTACGTGGTCGCCATTCCAGAACCTTTCTTCTTCATCGACCATCTGTTTTGCGAGCAATGTGCCCTGCCCATCAATATACCACAGTGTCTCAAGACAAAAGTCTATGACCAGTGCGTGTTGCCAGTGATGACATATGACTCCGAAACGTGGTCGCTTACAATGGGCCTCATCAGAAGGCTTAAAGTTACTCAAAGGGCAATGGAAAGGGCTATGCTCGGGGTTTCCTTACGTGATCGCTTCAGAAATGAGGATATCCACAGGAGAACCAAGGTTACGGACATAGCCCGAAGAATCGCCAAACTTATTTGCGAATTAAATAATTAAAAGAGCCAGTGAACGCTACTAACACCTAAATTAATGAGGACCAGGTAAAATTAAATAAATTCATAATAGTCAACCAATTCTGGTTGAGTATAATTTTACTAATTACTTGATAATAAATTGAAGCTCTTTATAATGTAATTAAGAGTAATTTAGGTAGAAATCGACGATAATGTAGCGTTTGTGATTTGGCGGCCATCATTAAACTTTTTACAGACAACGATTAAGAAGCTGATCTCATCATAAAAGTTTTTTTTTTAAATTATTATGACTTAAATAATATATATTTAGCTAATTTACATTAAACAATAACGTTTTTACTTCAACTAGATTTGACTACCGCCGGTTCCTCGTGGGGGCGATCGGCGGCAGTGATCTCTCGTGCCGGGCATTGGTACAGGCCATGTTCCGTAGTGAGGAGGACTGGCAGGCGGTCGCCTCCTTCTACGAAGCAGTAATGCTAGCAAAGGAGGGCCGATCGCGTGAGGCAACGGGCCTGACGCCCTAACCACCGCCGGGATTCCGATCCCGATTTCCGGCCACCGTAGGTGCGGGCTTGCGGACGGTGAGTAATGGGTGGCTCGCCGTCCGACCGTCCGGTAACCGTCCGGGCCGAGCCCAAGTCGTCGACGGCGCGTATTGTTCTTTATTTGAAAAAAAACTAGATTTGACTAAGATTCAGTAATACAAAGCAAGAAGAAACGTTATTAATCCGTTATAAATAAGTTTTTTATGCAAACCCTACTTTTCAATCAAAGTTTGACAGATCGAGGTTATTTATTTATTTATTTTATTTTATTGTAATCGGAAAACCAACAGTATTAACAACTAATAAAAACAACAAATTATGTAACTATAAACCAATTACATGTTTTTGACAAGGGCAGGAAGATGATAATGTACAAATCTCTAAAATGAAGTTCTGAGTTCATTTTATATCATTATTAATATAAATTGGGATGTTGAATAATAGTATAGACCATAATAGATATAATTAAGGATATAAATAATCCACTTTTAAGCACTTAGGCTGTTAAAACTCAATTTCGCATTTATTGTAGATGTGCCAATGTTTTACTAAGTGAGCGATATGGCTTTTCTATTCTTATTTGGAACGCATAGTAATAGAGATTTACATTTACTTTTTAGTACGTAAACGTTTATTTCTAATAGACCAATTACAGGCACTTTTGAATTGTCAAAATGTCGGTCAGTCAAAAAAAAAAACAAGTGAATCTAAATTGCACGTTCCAAAGCATAGATCTGTATGGAGAAGAACGTGCAAGAAACTCCATGGACACTATGTACTAAAAGTGCTTCTACATTTTACAATGCTATTGTTTCCAAATATAAAAGTTAATAAATTATCATAATGTTTATTGAAATAAACAAATAAAATAAAATAAAAAATATTTCGAAAACTACAATACAAAAAGGGGAATAATAGTATCTCTTCCAATATTTATAAATTTATAAAAAAAAACTAATCAGATCTAATATTTATAAATTTATAAATAAAAAAAATTAAACTTACAAAACACCTTGTATTGTAAACTCCTACCGAACTAACGCTAGCTACCAGTATAGTGTGACCACAATATTCCACACGAACGTAAAGTTTTATCCGGAATAATGGCGCTTGCCAGACCCAAATAATGGCGTCTGAATAAAATATGCTCCGTAACAGCATTTTAGAGGTAAACCTATCACTTTGTAATATTTACGGGCGACACAGGAGAAAAGTGTGAAACATATGAGCAGTTTTGAAGAAGAAAAAATGTCACTCGTTTCAATAGATATTTATATTTTTTAATTTATAAATAGATCACGCAAAATAGCAGATTTTTAGAGGTCGTCGTTTTACAAAAATTTAAGTTTTGAATTCTATAGAAACTTATAATAATAATAATAATATATTTATATGCTAAAAACACGGTATACAAGATGGTTAAAGAGAACAATTAAGAGCAAACATTTTTCGCTAAGTCCGGTATCCGTCCGGACCGAGCCCAAGTCGTCGACGACGCGTACTGTTCCACGCGCGCCTCAAGGAGATGTCTGCAAACCGTAGGGGCCCAGCAAGGTCGAAGCCTACTGGGGCCAAGAGTCTGCTTTTGAAAGCAAGACCCGGCCATGGTACGAAAGGCAACGAAGAAAAAGGAGTGGGTTTTCAGTCAGTAAAACTCTGACACTATCTCCCGCTCCGCCCGCCCAAGAGCGTGAGATGTCATTAGATGATTTTCCCATAAAAAAACCAACTATGACACAAAGCTTGTGTTAGGAGTACGAGCTATAGATAACTAATAAACATTCTTATATATTTCTAAATATACACATATTATAATCAATTATTTTCTAAAATGCCAGACAATTTTGCTGTCAACATTATGTGTAATTGTTTTTTCTTTTTTTTTATAAGTTTTAAAAATTCTATGTTAATTAATGTATGTGTGTTTTTGTTTTAATTAACTATAAATAAAATAAATAAATTATTATAGATAAATTACACCTAGACACAGAACAAATGATCGTGCTCATCACACAAACATTTTTCCTGGGTGGGAATCAAACCCACGACCTCATAACATAACAGTCAGAGCCACTAACCACTAGACCAACAATAGGACAATCATATATAGCTATACACCCTATATAGCTCCATCTCTTTAACAGTTCAGTTTAGGTCGTAAAATGAATCGCGTTAAGAACTCGTCTTCTATTTGGGCAGCAAATTACGTTGATTACAGCCTTTCTCTAACTTCAGAATTATTTATGAATCTGTGTGTGAATGAATCTAACAAAAACCTGTGTCTTGTCATGTCTTGATATAAAACAGCGCTTCACAGACAACATTAATCAAAATGCTAATTAGTTTCTGAAATATTCACCAAAGAGGTATAGTCGTTGATTGTACAAATAAATTGTTTTATCTTTGTCTTTGTGCTCAGTATCAAAGATACATATATATATATATATGTAGCTTTTACTTTCTAACGTTACAATTATCTTGTTTGCATATGAAATTCTCATGTTGACTGTTCAGGATGTTTAATCAAGATTTTATCTTGGGATAATATTTACGCATTCTTTATACTAACAAAGATTCATAGACTTTACAGTAGATATGGAATTCGGTGCTAATTTTCAGAATAAATGTCTAAAGCAAAGCGTGGAAAGTGTGCGCAGGAATTTCATTACTTGATTTCGCCATCACCTTCTAGCGTCGGATGTAAATACAGCGACTATTCACCTTTATGTTGTTAACACTTACGGTCCGGACTAAGCGTTCCGCCTCTTCGTTTATACCGCGTAAATGCAAAGGTTGGAACAATTTGCCTGCTGCGGTCTTCCCATCTAAATATGATTTAGGCCTCTTCAAGGCTAGAGTGAATAGGCTCGCGATAAGCTAGTGCGCATCATCATCATCGATTGCATCACTCCTTACATACTCTTTTTTTTTGTGTGGCAAAATCATCTTATGACAAATCCCGCTCTTGGGCGGGGCGGGAGATAATGTTAGACTTTTACTGACTAAAAACCCACTCCTGTTCCTTCTTAGCCATTTTTTCCAGGGCCCCGGGGATCTTTTTCGCATCACCCAGTAGGCTTCGACCCTGCTGGGCCCCTACGGTTGCTGACATATCCTTGAGGCGCGCGTGGAACAGTACGCGCCGGCGACGACTTGGACCCGGTCTTACCGGACGATCGGACGGCGAGCCACCTATTGCTCGCCGTCCACAAGCCCGCGCCTACGGTGGCCACATCTATCCCCCTAGCTAGATCATTTGTTCTGTGTCTGGGTGTAATTTATCTATAATATGTATGTATTTAGAAATATATAAGTATGTTTATCGGTTGTCTAGTACTCATAACACAAGCTCTGCTTAGCTTGGGACTAGACGGCGTTGTGTGATAGTTGTGGAATAGTATATTAATATAATATAATATAACAATACATTATAATTACAACTCACAAAATTAACATAAATTCTTCCTCAAATTCTTACCGCTCGACAACGCGAGCCTAACACCACTTAACATTCCACCCCGACCGTGAACAAAAAACTTCTTTGAAAATCAAACAAAACGCTAGATTTTGCATCGTAACAAGAACTTTGTTAATAAGTAAAGTTCGTCAAGTATTCCTGGCTTTGCTGGAGTAAGAGAACTTGAATTAATTCTGAGCAGTACCAATAACTATGCGTCTATCCTGTCGCATTAATTAGAACTCCAACTTCCTCCTAGATGTAGGAACCACATCATAATATTCATCATATTAACCCGTGAGCTCTGTGGTTGGCGTACGACGAATATTGTGTGGCTTCAAACTTCAAAATATCTGAAACGCCAGCTGCTTTACCCGCGTAAGGCCTTCTGTCCACGGACGCGTAGCTTCTTAAGCTCGTATTCGTCATTATACGCTTGGTTTACGCCTGCGTGAAGCTTACATACAAAACTAAGATACTGTGTCGACGAAGTGGCAACATCGTAAGCGTATAATGACGAATACGCGTCTATGAAGCTACGCGTCCGTGGGCAGTTTTATTTTATTTATTGTAGGAAAATAAACAGCTACAATATACATAATTTCAGAAAAAGAAAAACAGTACAAACGAGTTTACAATATTACAGCCCACTGCAATATGCTTATCCTCATCCACGTGTAAGATTGCCGGCAGTAAATGCTGCTGGATAAATAAATATTTATAATAATTATATATCAAATCATTACTATTAAATTTTGTCGAAAATTACATATAAAATTAAAATATTAAAACAAGCATCAAATTTAATTAAAATTGTAAATTAAATTAAAATTGTACATTGAATAAAATTTTAAAATTACACATAAAATTAAATTGTACATAAAATTAAATTATAAAATAGAAAATAAAGAAGAAATGAATAAATAAAGGAACTCATAAACTGTTGCTATTTACGATTAAATTTAAATCAAATTCATACTTAATTATTTAATTATATTTAATCATTTACTAAGACTGCGCGGATAACATCTTGTGTACATTATTTTTTAATTTAGATGGCCTTAATGAACAAAATTATCTTACGTGGAGTCCTATACGGACAAATCATCATGACTGCGGTTGCTAAGCGATCAGGGGCCCAAGTCTGCTATTTTTATAAATTCGTCATTCCAACACGATCTATTGTCATTTTGCTAAAAGTTCGTAACCTGTAATTTATTTTTTTATTCTTGATAGGTTCGCGCTTGACCGCTATCTCACCTGATGGAAAGCGACGATGCGGTCGACGATGGAACGCACTTACCTAGAAGTAACCTAATCACTCTTGACTTAAAGATTCCCGGCTTGTAGCTATCAGGAAACACAGATTCCGGCAAGGAATTCCACTACTTAGCTGTACACACAATTAATGTATTCCTAAAACGTTTTGTGCATATAGGTGGGATGTCCACCATGTACCGTGGCGCGTTGCCGTACGCCTGGTGGTCCATTGATCGATCATTGATCGGTCAATGGTCTCGTACTAGAATTGTGGTAGATGACAATATCGAGCTTATTGAAAGCAATGACTGCACAATGACGTTCACTGATCAAAGGTCCCCAAACTGTCCAAATTTTAATAGATTACCGCATACGTCAGATATTCATTTGTCAATATGTACGAGATTACCATTATATGCCTCTTCTTTTAATGGAGTGTCAGTGGCTAACCATTGGAAAACCATAATGACACCATTAGTAGATTAACCAAAGTTGTCAAAATCAACAATTATGAAATCAATTATTGACCATTCTGAAACTATTGTAGTAGCAAACTTGAAGCCCAGTTGCGGTTAACGCAAATTCAACACGACGCCGCAGCTGTCCTACGTGCACGTTAAGTTGCCGCTTTAGCCACAATTTAGTTGTCTTCGAAGCTGCTGTGTGCTGTCTACAATCTAGTTTACCTAGTAAATTTCTGCACAATAGTGCGAAAAATCAGCTCAGCTAGCATACTCCATTCCAAATCAGATTAGCCATTGAAACAAACCTTTTTACTGTCCGTTCAACCGATTTTGACTTCTATTCCGTAGATATAAGGATGGCATTATAAGCAAAAAAGTGGTTGCAATACCATCTAATTACTACATTTTGCAGGGAGAGGTGGCCGAGTAGGAACGGCCCCGACTTACGAGTTGTAGGTTGCGGGTTCAAACCCAGCCAGGCACATTACTTTGTAATTTATTTCATCACCACTGCTCTTAAAACGGTGAAGGAAAACATCGTGAGGAAACCGGCATGTCCTAGAACCAAAAGTTCGAAGACATGTAACATTCAACAACCCGCACTGGGCCCGCGTGGTGGTTTACGGCCCGTTCCCTCTCCTAGAGAGGAGGCCGGAGTCCCAACAGTGAGAGCATTATAAGGCTGACTATGCTATGCTATACTCCATTTTGCCAGTTATCATGCCAGCAACGCAATAAAAGTCTAAATCGTTTTCTTCTTCTTCTTAGCGTATCGATGGCAAAACTAGTTAAATTCCTTGCTTGGCCCAGTATTCGGCCACGGCAGTGCCGTCTGCTGATGCTGTCATTGGGTCCCTACGTGAACAAGTAATAGGGCACGTGATGCAGGATCGAAGGTGGAAAATGGTCTGCGGAGAGACGCCGCACAAACACTGAAGATCGGAACCGTCCGAGAACCCCCATCTGTGGAGACGACCCTCGTCATCCAATGCACAACTACAATCTGGTGCCCCTGAGACTTAAAAGTCGTAAAATTTTTGTTGCAAGCGTGAGCCCATCTCAAGGTAACAGCACCTCGGAGCGATGCGACCTTTGGCGGGAGGAGTTTAAACCTCCTGATGATTTTGTCGAGCCGTCGAAGAGCCTCTCTCCTGGACACGAGTTGCCATGGCCCACCTGGAAAACTCTAAACAGACTCCGCTCCCAAGTTGGGCGCAGTAAAGACAATCGTTTTAATTTAATGTCTAATGTGTAATGGAGTATAGTGAAGTAAGCTAAACTAACTTAGCTCAGCTCTTGATCTGCTATCAGGCTAAACGTTTACGCAAACGTCGCGTCGTAGCAAATTCATTGAAAAAATACTCTGTTATTTTACAATGTTTGGTCAGATAATTATAGTCGAGCGTACACATTCAATGATATCTTCTCATCCAATATACTACAGTATCTCAAGACGAAGGTCTATGACCAGTGCGTGTTGCCAGTATGGCATGACATATGGCTCTAAAACGTGGTCGCTTACAATGGGCCTCATCAGAAGGCTCAAAGTCACCCAAAGGGCAATGGAAAGAACTATGCTCGGATTTTCCTTGCGTGATCGAATCAGGAATGAGGTTATCCGCAGGAGAACTAAGGTCGCCGACATAGCATGAAGAATCGCCAAACTTCAGTGGCAATGGGTAGGGATAGCCGTTGGGGCCGAAAGGTTCTGGAATGGCGACCGCGTACCGGAAGATGTAGCGTATGTAGACCGATGATCTGGTACGGCACGTGATCGGTCATTGTGGCGACACTTAGGGTAGGCCTATGTCCAACAGTGGACGTTTTTCGGCTAAGTGATGTTGATAATGATGCACCAAACATGTAGTGGTCATATCATATGAGAACTATGCGTATTAGTGTCTAAGATGGTCTTTAGATAAAAAAGGAGGTTTTAGTTCAGTAAAAGTCTGGTATGCACATATAACAACAACATACACACACAACAAGAAAATCAATGTCAAAGTCTGACACGAAACAAACACACACAACAACAATAACAGCATCACACACACACACACACACACTCACACACACACAACAAACAAAAATAACACTACTATCGTTGTAAAGACGTCTACAGATCTTTCAGCTAAAATGATGACGATAATGACCTTACATTGGAAAACGAAAAAGAATAATTTATAACAGCTTTAAAACAATTAGAAATAAATCAATTTTTATTTCTTATACTCTGGTTTTCAAATAATAAATCATGAAAGCAAAGAAACCCTCGTGCTACGGATTTCGCAGTACTTACTTCTAACAAACTTGCTCAGTTCGCAGCGGAACAACTGTCAAACTTTGACAGCCGCACAGGAAGTCGCACTTTCGTAAAATAAGAATTGAACTCGTAACTTAGTTGTACGGGAGCTTTTTCTTAGATTTTCTTTGGAAGTAAATGGAGTCTTACATGCATATTATATAAATTTTAAACACTATCCAACGTGGCAAAGCTGCCAGCGTTCTAGACACTTTATGATATGACTATTGTTATCTTATTTTCCCACCAAAACAAAAAAGTCAAAACAATAAAATAAATTAAAATGTCAAATTGAAATTTCATTATGGTAAAAATAATTTATTAATATTTTTTTTTATTATTAATGATGGGCTCGCGTTTGAGCATCATCTCACCAATTTAAATGCCTATTGAATTGAAAGGCTAATAAAATAAAATTTAGCAAAATAAATACGAGAGAGTACTTAAATTATTTGTTAAGTACCTAAACAAATAGAGTATAGTATTCCATATTCATGATTACTACTTTCAACTTAGCTTCCAGGGAGTTCACCAAAGTGAAAGCAAAAAATTGTCCTAAGCGAAAATACTCCCGGAAAAAACTATTCTATTCGTTGGACAATTGGCCGAAAAGCTAAACTCGAATAACTTTGTGATTGTACTAATGGCCATCCAAAGTCGTTCGAGCGTGAAGAAGTAACAAACATACACACTCACAAACTGTCGCGTTTTTAATATTAGTATTATAGTACGTACTCGGCCACCACTGCCCTCTTGAAGATCCTCTTTTCAAGAGGGCAGTGGTGACCGAGTGCTAACGGCCCCGACTCACGAGTTGTAGGTCGCGGGTTCAAAACCAAGCCAGGCGCATTACTTTGTGTAATTTATTTCATCACCACTGCTCTAAAAACGGTGAAGTAAAACATCGTGAGGAAACCGGCATGTCCTAGAACCAAAAATTCGAAGACATGTGCCATCCACCAACCCGCGCTGCGCCCGCGTGGTGGATTACGGCCCATTCCCTCTTCAAGAGAGAAGGCTTGAGTCCCAACAGTGGGAACATTATAAGGCCGACTATACTATGCTATGCTATGCTAAGTACCTTCACCCCTAAGCGATTGCCAAAAACTTAAGTCACTCCATATTTATGGCACATAATAAACCTCGTAAAGATAGAACTACACTGCGCACACGAGTGCCACACACGCCGATCTGGGCGCTTTGGTCTTTATACATTTTATATGGAAACTAGACTTATAGAGCTACACTTGATCCACGCCACGCGACGTCGTTCTACGTACAAATTAGGCGTGTTACACGTGTGCGTCGGTCTAATGTAGTTCTAGCTTCAAGGTCTCAGCAAATTAGAGTTTTGGAAACCACACAAATAGAATTTTCATCTTTAAGTGTATTCAAGGTTAGAGTGAATAGGCTCTTAACAAACTAGAGCGATTCACCATCAACGATCATCAGACAGCACTGCTTATCATCAGCCCTGCGTTCAAATTTGAAGTTGGAGTTAACTTTAATGACGTGATTAGAGTAGATACTCAACACTTGCATTTTTGAACGCGAACGTAGAGTTGAACTGCCAATGTCAAGCAAGTGTCATTTATGGTCGCTTACACCAATCTACCCTGCTCGGAGTTAGATTTAGTTGGGTTAACTCTAGGGTAGCAACTCGAGTTATAAAAGAACGACCCTGGGTTACAACTCGAAGCATTTTTGAATGGTTAGAGTAAGGACCCTACTCTGGTTATTTTTGAACGCAGGGCTGGTGGGATTGCAGTCGCATTTTGCGTGTGGACACGAAATTATGCTTAGCGTACGGCTGTTTTGCTCGGACGTGGCGCATATATTAATTTTGAATGTTTTTGTCATGGAAAATGTTTGCAATATGTTAGTTTTTAGTTTGCGCCTTTTCTGGCAAATAAAAAGTTTTTCTTTCTTTCTATCACTAGTTTATATCATTAAAAAAAATCTACAATAAAACACAAAAAAACTCAATTTTTTACTTTGCAAAAAGAAAAATACACATATAACAAAACAGAGGTGTTACTTACCGTTTTCGAAGGCTCTTCATTGGACACGAGAGGGAAATAAATGAAACGAAACTGTGTTTGCCCAGAGGGAACATAAAGGGAGGAAACCAATATTGGCTTTATCACCCATATGGTAACAAAAGAGTGATTGATAACAATTGTTAGGAAGATCCTCTTGGAGGCATATGTTACAAATATTTGGTAAGGAGCTTAATTTGACGTAATTTGGACACACTGTTATCATAGAGAGGAAGAAGTTGGTATTTCTGTATGTGTATGTCACCATCATTATCATTTCAGACCTTGGACCCTGTTCCCGATGCCGGTGGGCTACTATTTTTATATTTTTAAATGTTTTTTTTTATTATATGTGTGTTTTAAGAAATATTTAAACATATATAAAATATGTATAAAAAATAAATAAAGATCTAATATATAAAATTCTCGTATCGCGGTGTTTGTGGTTAAACTCCTATGAAACGGCTTTCCCGATTCTCATGACATTTTGTGTGCATATTGGGTAGGTCTGAGAATCGGACAACATCTATTTTTTATCCCCCTAAATGTTAAGGGTAATCCACACCAAATTTTTTTTTTTCAATTTTAGATAAAAAAAAAAACATATACATAGCAGAACAAAGTTTGCCGGGTCAGCTAGTAATCATCATCTTCCTGCCCTTATCCCGTATTATTTGGGGTCGGCGCAACACGTTTTTTTCTTCCACTCTGCCCTGTTACTCGTCATGCTATCACTAACTTCCTTTTCTTTCATATCACTCTTCACACAATCCATCCATCTTTTCTTTGGTCTGCCTCTTCCTCTCCATCCATCCACATGTAAACTCATAACTCTTTTAGTAACATGCGTTTCATCCCTCCTCTTCACATGACCATACCAAGACAAACGATTCCCTTTCAACTTTTCAGTCACTGGCGCCACTTTCAAACTTCCCCTAATATATTCATTTCTCACTTTATCCATTCTCGTCACACCACACATCCATCTTAACATTCTCATCTCCGCTACATGCAATCTTTTTTCATCCGTCTTTTTCACAGCCCAACATTCTGATCCATACAGTATGACAGGCCTTATCACGGACTTGTAGATTTTACCCTTCAACTTGGGGGGCATCCGTGGATCACAAGTTGTTCCCGTGACCTGTCTCCATTTCATCCATCCTGCGTTGATCCGATGTGTTACGTCCCGGTCTACCTCACCATTCCCTTGGATGAGTGACCCGAGGTACCGAAAGTCAGAGCAGATCGGTATGGGCGTTCCAGCTAGAGCTAAAGGCACTGGATTGGAGAGACCGCCGAAATCGCAGAACAAGTATTCCGTTTTGGTTCTACTTAATTTCAGGCCAACACTCTCCAGTCTGTGCCACCACACCTCCAATCTGTTCTGGACCTCTAGGCCACTCTCGGCAACTAACACAATATCATCGGCAAACAACATACACCAGGGAGCCTCTTCCTGAATGTCCGACGTCAGAGCGTCCATTATCATCAGGAAGAGGTAAGGGCTGAGAGCCGACCCTTGATGTAAGCCAACTGCCACATTGAAGCTGCCAGTGGTGCCCACTGAAGACCGGACTTGGGTACTGCATCGACTGTACATCGCTCGGATCAACTGCACATACTTCCCAGGCACACCTTTCTCCTTAAGGGCCCACCACAGAACCTCACGAGGTACCCGGTCGTATGCCTTTTCGAGGTCAACGAATACCATGTGCAAGTTTTTATGCGCACCTCTATATTTCTCGCACAGCTGGCGTATAGCAAAAATGGCATCCGTTGTACCCCGACCAGGCATTCATGGTGGAATGGCGACAGCGACTATCGCAACCCAGTGCTGGGCACGCCATAATCATGGCGGTACTTCCCCTCTTTGAGGAGTGGCTGGAAAGGCAACACGGCGTCCTTACCTTCCGCATGACGCAGGTCCTCACCGGACATGGTAAGTTCGGGAGGTTCCTGCACCGGATCCGTGCGGAAGAAACGCCCGGGTGTCACCATTGCGTAGACCGCCCGGAGGACACGGTGGAACACACAGTAGAGGTGTGCCCCGCTTGGGCAGAGCAACGCCGTGTCCTCTTGGGGGCAATCGGCGGCGGCGATCTCTCGCGTCGGGCCTTGGTACAGGCCATGGTCCGGAGCGAGGAGGAGTGGCAGGCGGTCGCCTCCTTCTGCGAAGCAGTAATGCTAGCAAAGGAGGCGGCCGATCGCGTGAGGCAACGGTCCTCACGCCCCAACCGCCGCCGGGACTCCGATCCCGATTTCCGGCCACCGTAGGCGCGGGCTTGCGGACGGCGAGCAATGGGTGGCTCGCTGTCCGGCCGTCCGGTAATCGGACCGAGCCCAAGTCGTCGACGGCGCGTACTGTTTCACGCGCGCCTCAAGGAGATGTCAGCAACTGTAGGGGCCCAGCAGTGTCGAAGCCTACTTGGGCCAAGGGTCTGATTCTGAAAGGAAGACTCGGCCCCGGTACGTAAGGCAACGAGGGAACAGGAGTGGGTTTTTAGTCAGTAAAAGTCTGACACTATCTCCCGCCCCGCCCAAGAGCGGGGGATGTCATGGGATGATTTTCCCACCGGAAAAAAAAAAAAAAAAAAAAAAACCCCGACCAGGCATAAAACCGAATTGGGTCTGTGAAATTTCACTCTCTTCTCTCAGCCTCCTTTCAATAACTTTCTCCCAGGCTTTCATAGTATGTGACATTAGCTTTATTCCTCTATAATTGTTGCACTCAAGCACATCACCTTTGTTTTTAAAAATCGGCACCAAAGAGCTATTGCACCACTCATCAGGTATGGCTTCTTCCAGCAACAACTTATTGAAGAACAAAGCTAACCACGTCCATCCATCCACTCGCAATAACTTCCATACTTCAACTGGTATTCCATCTGGACCAATGGCTTTACCATTCTTCATTCCATTTACTGCTATTCTGACTTCATCCATTTTAACAATTCGCACTAATCCCACATTCACTGGTTTATTCTCTAACGCCCCACTCCAATTATTTTCCTCATTCATCAGTCTTTCAAAATATTCCTTCCACCTCTTTTTGATTTTTTCATCATCCGATAGAACCATTCCAGTTTCATCTCTCATACATCTTACCTTACAAACATCCCTCGCCTTTCTCTCTCTTATTCTAGTAAGCCGGTATAGCTCTTTTTGGCCTGCAGGACTGTCCAGTGTGTCATATAGTTTGTCCTGGGCCTTTGATTTTGCTATTGCCACGGCTTTCTTAGCTTTCTTCTTTAAAACGTCATACTCATTCTTTTTTTCAGCTTTTAAACTAGCGTTTCCTGGCTCTACACACTGCCAGGGTCAGCCGGGTCAGCTAGTAATAATATATTATATTAAATGCCTTTACATTTTACTGAGCTAAGTACTTAGATACTCCGAACAATGTAGGCTCAAAATGGAAAATAAACAGAGCTTAACAACATAATAATTATATATTGTAAGCCCAGGAGCCTATCTCAGTCTTATTTAGATGTTGCGTGAAGCTAATGTCAACAGTTTTAATGTATTATAATTATTATGGCATACAAATGACTGTGTGGCTAGAGTTGTAAAATATTTTGTGGAAAATGGGTACTTAAGTTTTAATAGGGATTGTGGGTATTTTTTTTAGGTGTGATAATCATTTAGTGTCAAATCTCGCCCTTGGGCGGAGCGGGAGATAGTGTCAGAGTTTTACTGACTAAGAACCCACTCTTGTCCCTTCGTTGCCTTCGTCCCAGGGCCCCGGTTGTCATTAAAATTTCAATTTAAAATTAGAATTATTTAATATCAATTATTATTCCATGCACAAAAATTTAAAATAATAATGTCAAAAATATAACATTGTCATCTCAAAAACCAAAAAAAACTCATATAAATTATCATAACTTATTCCAGGTCTTGTCGCAAGTCATCATCATCTTCCTGCCCTTGTCCCGTGTTAGTTGGGGTCAGCGCAACACGTTTTTTTCTTCCACTCTGCCCTGTTACTCGTCATGCTATCACTAACTTCCTTATCTTTCATATCACTCTTCACACAATCCATCCATCTTTTCTTCGGTCTCCCTCCTCCTGGTTTAAAGGCTGTCTGTAAGATATCGCTTCTAGCGATAAGACCGCCCATTGTGACACCCTATTAATGTTAATTTCCTTATGTAAATTGTATTTTTGATGTACAATAAAGAATATCTATCTATCTATCTATCTATCTATCCCTCTCCCTCTCCATCCATCTACATGTAAACTCATAACTCTTTTAGTAAGATAGGTCTTGTCGCAAGTAAATAAGGTAATTTAAATAGGTATCGATCACAGATTACATTTTTTGCCGACTGAGATACGGTACCCTAAAATAGCACGGAAAGCCTTACCGAGGCATTGATTTAAAACAGAAGTCAGAATTTTCAACTCTCATTCGAATCCTGAAGGCAAATAGCATCCCGATTTGCCGGTATAAACAATAGGACTTAACTATCTAAGAAAAAAAACCAACAAGTCGAATGACTGCTGTGTACCACTATGCTGGCCCGTCTCACAATGGCGCCAGTAAGCGCCACATGCAATGAACGATTCTTGGCGATTTCGTCGACAATCCTACTAGAAAACCTATAGAATTATGTGAAGTGAGCTGCTTTCGAGTTTTCAGATCTTATCATATTTTATTTTTATCACCACTGCTCTCCAAATAAAATATCTTGATGAAACCGGTACTTTTTGGGGTTCCGTACCCAAAAGGTAACTGATAATGGTCCACTGTCCGTTTATCTGTCATCAGGCTGTATCTCATGAACCGTGATAGCTAGATAGTTGAATTTTTCACACTGATGATGTCGAAACCCTGGGCCCTGGGACGAAGGCAAAGAAGGAACAGGAGTGAGTTTTTATTCAGTAAAAGTCTAACACTATCTCCAGCTCCGCCCAAGACGAGATTTGTCATTACATGATTTTCCCACCTAAAAAAAACACTGATGATGTGTATTTTCTGCAGCTATAACAACAAATACGAATCACAGAATAAAATAAATTGTGTTAAAGAAAACAGTTTTATAAATAACTAGCTTTTGCCTGCGGCTTCACCCGCGTACATAAAATATAGCCTATGCTTAGTTCCCTTTATAGTAGAAAATAAGCTAAACGAGGATTGACATATCATCAAATGTTAATGTTTAAATGATTGTGATTTGACTTCGATTTATTTGTTTTTCTTGTATTTTCTTTTATTTGTTTGACATTTTTTATTATTTGACATTGTTATGTAATCATTTTGGTGACTACGTATAATTTAACATTCTGTATATGACTTGTAAGAATCCCTTACCAATAAATTACTATGACTATGACTATGACATATTTTCACGCCGGCAAGACCGCAGGCAGAAACTGGTCATTCAACAGATCCAATAAAAGTGTAAAGGGCCCGTCGATAGATGACGTTAGCTATTTTCTTTTGTTGAATGTCTTCATGTCAGCCCCTCTTCTTCATCATCATCATCATCATCATTTCAGCCGAAATACGTCCACTGCTGGACATAGTCCACCCCCAAGTGTCGCCACAATTAACGATCCTGTGCGTCTCGCATCCATCGGACCCACGCAACCGTTGCCAGGTCATCGGTCTACCTTGTAGGAGGCCTTCCAACGCTACGTCTTCCGATACGTGGTCGCCATTCCATAACCTTTCGGCCCTAACAGCCATCCGTTCTGCAAGAAATGTGCCCTGCCCATTGCCACTTAAGTTTGGCTATTCTTCATGCTATGTCGGCGACCTTGGTTCTCCTGCAGATATCCTCATTCCTGAAACGTGGTCGCTTACTATGGGCCTCATCAGAAGACTTAAAGTCACCGAAAGGGCAATGGAAAGGGCTTTGCTCGGAGTTTGCTTGCGTGTGATCGAATCAGCCCCTCTTAACAAAAACAAATATGAAAAAACCTCTTCAAACCCACTCGGAAAAATCTTGTCTAGTATTAACTATTAAAATGAAAAAAAATAGCCTGAAAGTATTTTAGGTTTCATAACCCTTAAAAGAAATCATTACATTTACTTTATTTATCTTTTCATATTTTTTTATTATTATTGTAACAAAATATGGTTACAATGTATGGTTTTATTTTCATTACTATCTGATTTTTTTATAACGTTGCCTTACTCTAGGAAACTTTTGTCTCGTGGATACGTTCACAGACAGGTTAACTCACTTAAACAAGACACCCGGACCCGGAACAACTATGTATAGGATGTACCAACAAATATTCATTTCGTGCGAGTACCGAACGCTCAGCCACTGCGCTAAAGATGACATCTTTTTTTTCCACAACTTTCACACGCCTTCTAGTTCCAAACTAAGCTGAGCTTGTGCTATGAGTCCTAGACAACTGATAAACATACTTATATATTTCTAAATACATACATATTATTGATAAATTACATCCAGACCCAGAACGCTCATCACATAAACATTTGTCATTTGGGGAAATCGAACCCACGACATCCAGTGTAGCAGTCAGGGCTACTAACCACTAAACCAATAGGCCAGTCAAGTAATTGATCACGTATTGAATATTTTCCTTGTTCTCTTTTTCCTTTTAATTTCACCTAAAGATTACTAATGACTAAGACCTGTACCATGACGTTTAAAGTAAGATTGTTTCATTCTTATTTCAAGTGTGGGTAAGAGATGGCGCTAGACAACCTGTATAGCTCTGTCTCTTACCCACACTGAAATAAGAATGAAACAATGTTATTATGAACGTCATGGTAACCCCGTAAAAGTCATCCTGTATATTATAACAGTTTTCAATACTCCTCTTTAAAAATAAGATTAAAATGAGAAAATCCTGGACAGTTAGTAAGGCTACTAGAAAACAATTCTAGGGGTAAAGTTGGCAACAGTCTGCGCTTAATGCCCGGTGCATTGATTATGCATTAGGACCAACAGCCTCCGAGTAAAGTGCCGAAGGACCAGCTTTATTGAAACCATTTTGTATTACAATCGTATCGATACGATTTTATTAAGGTTAGGAGCACTTTTACACCTTGAATGTGCGAGGTAGTGCTAGGGCTGTGGAAATGGTTCAGAGTTACCGTGACCCTGAAATGCAAATAGCAACTTAAGGAATACAGATGGTTTTAGTCACTAAAAGTGTGCCTCTTTTTCCACCTGGAGCGAGAGAAGTTACTTGAAGATTTCTCTCCCAAAAAATAAAGATGTGCATGGTAGCCAGTGGTGCGAGGATGTGTAGCCACGCAGTGAATTTTTGTGTAAAATGTTCTCCAAATATTGAATGAAGGAATTAGAAAGAAAGAAAAAGAGTTTATTCACGTCAAACATGGCGCATACTTTAAAAATAAAAACAAATAACAACAACGACTTGTATTATAAGTGGTAGGATATTCGTCACATCCACGCAAAACGGCCAGCGCTCAGCAAAATGCTGGTGCTCGTGTAAGACAGGGCCTTAGCGCTAATTTTCAGCATCAGGCGTCGTCGACGGTGAGACGTTGATCAGCCAGCAAGGATTACGTATTATATACTTAAAATAACTTAATTTATTTATTTATTCACCACGCTGGCCCAGTGCTGGTTGGTGAATGTCACATGTCTTCGAATTAGGTTCTAGGACATGCCGGTTTCCTCACGATGTTTTTTTTCTTCACCGTTTTGAGAGCAGTGGTGATGAAATAATAACACAAAGTATTGCGCCTGGCTGGGTTTGAACCCACGACCTACAACTCGTAAATCGGGGCCGTTACCACTCGGCCACTACTGCTCTCATTTACGCAAATAAATTATTTAATATTAGCGGTGCGAGAGGGAGTGTCAGACTTTTACTGATAACCCACTGTGTTCCTTCATTGCCATTTGCGAAGACCAACGTAACTCTTTCGTCAATCCGCAGCCCTCGTAGGAAAATTAACTAGCACTGCTGGCTCTATTCCGCTAGAACAGCTCTAAGCCTGTCTCGGAAAATGAAATAATCCCATTGGTTGGTTATTTTTTGCGGACGGCCTAACAAACTCGTATATCTCCGGTAGAAAAACACCCTTAGTTTGCTACAGAAATGGACGATGCAAATAAAGCAGTAAAGGCTTTTACAGCCGTGTGTTTAGCCCTTGTTGGTATAAGCCAAATCTCGCATAAAGTTTGCCCGATTAAAACGGGGTACTCAACCTTTTTTAGGCCGAAGCTGCATTATGCGAGTTTTGAACAAGACCCATTTTTTTGACAAACATCGCATATTTTGTCTTGCAGGGCTTAAATTATACAGCTGGCCAACCCTCGGTTCAGCTCTAGAGTTTATTGCAAATTATTTTGTATTACTAAAGTTAAGATAGCGTGTACAGACTTGAAATTTAATTACATTGGTTTTGACTTGAAACGGTAAGCAATAAAATTTATTAATACAGTAAAACTTGGTTCACTTAACCAAGTTTGACCTGGATAAGTGAGAAACCTCCTGGTGAGCTGGAACCCATGCTAAGGTCCTGACATTTTAGAACTGAATTACCTCTGTAGCGACATCTATGGCCTCACATAAGAACTAATCTTGCATCGCGCAATTAAAATTCTCCACACGATTAGAACATTTAGAACAGTCCGAAATCATCTATCGGGCAGTTGCCCACCAGATATAAATGAGGCAGATATTTATTTATACCTGGATATCTGAGATACTGGGTAGGTGGAATAGTTCTCCATTCTCAATTCACTCCAGTGGAATCATCTTCTTTAAGTGAGAAAGTCTCAGGTCCTTTAAAATCCTAATGAGGATCAGTCATGATTTTTGTGGAGTATGCAGACTTATAGCGTCAAAAAAAGCAGTAAGTACTGTGAAGAAATTATTTAAATCGGACCAAAAATGACGAAGAGAACAGCAATTTTAGTGTATTAGTTCCAGAAACGCGCCCGAATGAAGCGACTCGCTGTGACGTCATCTGTCATGGTCGGTCTCCACCGTCGAATGACTAGATCAAGCCGTTCGTCGCACGGATCATGACAG
This sequence comes from Mythimna vitellina, assembly GCA_949316375.1. Lineage (NCBI taxonomy): Eukaryota > Metazoa > Arthropoda > Insecta > Lepidoptera > Noctuidae > Mythimna > Mythimna vitellina. The sequence continues at coordinate 3,318,419 of OX438703.1, read as the reverse complement.
ATGACGTCATCGTAAACAGTCGAGCGAGAGCGTGTGTTTCCAAGTAGCCGTTCAGAAAAACTTTAATAAATCCACTATTTCTTGACGGATTTTAATCATTTTGAAATTTAATTGCTCAGTAAATTATTACACATACGATGTACTTAGTAAAATTGGATTTGCTATTATGTGATTGATCCTCAATGAGGCCAGGTTTCATAGTATATACACACTTATTTTTTAACTAGTACAAAAAAAATTGGGCTCTATCTATACCCGTTACTATTCATATTTATGTAGTCAAAAGTAGAAAAAACGAAATCCCAAAATTGTCTACGAAAATTTATCATAATTGGTAAATTCATAATTGAATCAATTATTCATAACAATTAAATTAGCTACTAGAAAATACTACGCGCAGTGTTTTTTCATTGTTTTTCATTCATAATCAATAGCCTGTACAATATTTCCATAAATTGAGTGACATTTTGGGATATAAACAAACGCTAATAACTTTGCTGTTTATGAATATTATTTCTTGAGACTTTACTTAAAAAATAACAAGACCTTTTCTAACAAGCCCTTTATGTATTTGTACTAATTAAAAACTAGTGGTGTATATGTTACTAGAAAATACTTGACGTGTGCTGTTACGCTAAAAAAGAAATACTTTTTGTTTGTTTATTGGAAGAAGGAATTAAATTATTTTAATGATTTTTTATATTGTTCTTAAAACGTTTTGGGAACACATATTCCACTTATTTACCTGAACTCTTTTCATTTAATCCTTGCAATTCAGTCTGACCTACAGATCCTTCGTGTCTAATAGCATACTATGCCAAACTTTGGCAATGGACGTGCGTACCTTCAGCCACGGAATGTTGCCAAGGACGTGACCGGTATTAGCAGAAAGGAGTTAGCTAGGCTATCGGAAACATGGCCACGTAAACAAGAATATGGGAGACGATGCAATTGAAATGTAATTTGGCACGAATTTCGTGCGCAAGAAAAATGGACCCACCTAAAAAGGGTTGTTCCCAGAGGTCCATGATTCTATTGTTATTCATTTCTCAACGAGTTCACGAAAAAAAAAACTTCTTTTAAATATTCCTACATCAATTCCCAACGAGTCCATGAGATTTGTCCAAAGTAAAGTCGGTAAAAACCATTTCTTGTCTGTCGTAATCTGTTTGTAAGCCTTATAATAAAGAAATAGTTACTCACTACGATTATTTTTTATTTACTGTGATAATTCTGAAACTGCGATTTATAACGTTTATTTTATTGTAAGATTATAATTATTTTACGGTAATTGTTATAAAACTTTTTTTTTCATGGTTATGACTATTCAGCTCTTTGAAGACATGCATGTTAAGTAATGTTTACCGTTTCATAAGTACAGCGTAAATGAAATATAAATATTTATTGTCTATTATTTTACACAAAGAGAAAAAATATACATAGTAGTAGTTGTCTGCCATTTTTGCTGAACTGGACCTATTTGGGTAGGTTAGGTCCAGTAGTAGTATAAGTAGTAGTAGGGCAACAATGTTAGTTTTTTTTAATCTTAAGTTGTTTCTACATTGTGTGCTAAGGACATAGCCCGAAGAATCGTCAAACTTAAGCGGCAGTGGACAGGGCACATTGCGCGCAGAACATGTGTTCTGCGCGTGCCCGTCGACCATGTGGTCGACGGGGACGAAAGGTTCTGGAATGGCGACCACCTACCGAAAGACGCAGCGTTGTAAGGCCCCCCACAAGGTGGCCAATGACCTGGTGAGGGTCGTGGGAATCAGATAGATGCGAAACGCACAGGACCGGTCATTGCGGCCACATTTGGGGGAGGCCTATGTGCAACAGTGGACGTTTTTCGGCTGAAATGATGATGATGATGATGATGATGTGTGCTAAATATATATTTTTTCTTTCTTTCTTTCTTAACTAAATAAATGTCCTGGGGCCTTATCATGATGTGGTCATATGTCAGGCGTACCTGCAAGAAAGAGGGATGGAGCTACACACTACACACTATATAGCTCCATGCCTGTAACTGTTCAGTTCAGGTCGTCAAATGGATCGCGCTAAGAGAGCTCGTGTTAAGGCTCTAGGGAAGGTCTAAGGTCTTAGGGGTTGTTCCCAAAGGTCCACGAGTCTATTGTCATTTTAAAACATTAAATATTTTCTTTCCTTACGAGTCCATGAGAATGTTTGGTACAGTCAGCAGTAAAAGGTTTATTTTTTTCTTTTTTTAACTTTCACACAACGCCATCTAGCCCCAAGCTATGCAAAGCTTGTGTTATGAGTACTAGACGACTGATAAACATACTTATATATGTCTAAATACATACATAATTATAGATAAAATTACTCTCAGACACAGAACAAATGATTGTGCTCAACACACAAACATTTGTCCTGAGTCGGAATCGAAACAACGACCTCCGGCATAGCAGACAGGGCCACTAACTACTAGACCAATGGGCCAGTCAAAACTATAATATATTTTTTCTAAATCACTTAAGTACAGTCGTTGAGACGTTAAGTGAGACGAGATTGATTAAGTATCTACCTCACAAAGTGAATTGTTAGGTAGGCTGGATAATTATCTTGGATCACCGATCGTGCCCACTTTGTACGTCAACAAGGATTATTAAAAGTCCCAACCTCTTAACATCTAATCTATAGGTACTTCTAATAATCTAATAACATTATTATGTTACTTTTTGTAATTGTATAAGCATAATCAGCCCTTTTAATGTTCCCACTGCTCAGGCCTCCTTTCTCTAGGAGAAGGAATGGACCGTAATCCACCACGCGGGCCCCAGTGCGGATAGGTGAATGTCACATGTTTTCGAATTTTTGGTTCTAGGACATGTTACTAAAAGAGTTATGAGTTTACATGTGGATGGATGGAGAGGAAGAGGGAGACCAAAGAAAAGATGGATGGATTGTGTGAAGAGTGATATGAAAGAAAAGGAAGTTAGTGATAGCATGACGAGTAACAGGGCAGAGTGGAAGAAAAAAACGTGTTGCGCCGACCCCAAATAATACGGGATAAGGGCAGGAAGATGATGATGGTTCTAGGACATGCCGGTTTCCTCACGATGTTTTTCTTCACCGTTTTGAGAGCAGTGGTGATGAAATAAATTACACAAAGTAATGCGCCTGGCTGGGTTTGAACCCACGACCTACAACTCGTAAGTCGGAGCCGTTACCACTCGGCCACCACTGCTCCTCTGTCGGAGCCAACTTTCCTATAATTGTATGTGTGTAAATAACTCCAAAGTCACATTATTATAAAAGCGAAAGTTTGTCATTATGTATGTGTGTCATCGTCATTTCAGCCGAAAGACGTCCACTGTTGGGCATAGGTCCCCCATGTGTCACTACATTGAACGGTTTTGTGCGTCTCGCATCTATCGGATTCCCGCAACCCTTACCAGGTCATCGGTCCACCTTGTAGGAGGCCTTCCAACGCTACGTCTTCCGGTACGTGGTCATCATTCCAGAACCTTTCGGCTCCAACGGCCATCCGTTCTGTGAGCAATGTGCCCTGCCCATTGCTACTTGAGTTTGACGATTCTTCTTCTTGTCGGTAACCTTGGTTCTCTTGCGGATATCCTCATTCCTGATTCGATCACGCAAGGAAACTCCGAGCATAGCTCTTTCCATAGCCCTTTGTGTGACTTTAAGTCTTCTGATGAGGCCTATTGTAAGCGACCACGTTTCGGAGCCTTATTGTCATGCGAAAGAAGCCGCTGGCAAAAGCTAGTCTATACATATAATAAAACAGTAAAATTCTTTTGCGATGGTATTAATTGGCGCAAAAACTACTGAACCGATCCTGTTCAAATTTTGCATACACAATCCTTATAGGTCAGGGCAACTGATACGCTATAAACTATCACGCTATTTGCTATGGGGGGTGAGCAATAATCCAAAATGTAGGTATTGAACGACATTTGCCGCGAGTTCAATTCCCAGCTACAGTTAAAAATTTTGTCATTATTTTGTCTTATTTTTTTTGTATTAAAATAACTTTTACCATTTTTTCAAAATAAAATTGACATTTCTATTCGATATCTTTTAAATATTTTGTACAAACTAATCAAAACACATAATAAAATCAAAGCGACGAATAAAATCACGTACTTATAACGTTACATTATTCCATTTAGCTGCAAATTTAACTTCTAAAACGAAAATCATCACGCTATCATCGTTAGGGAGCCAACCAGTTAATTATGACGTTTATATAAGAACGTCTATTTTATAGTTTATTCATCGAAAACTGCAGCGCAGTGGTTTCGCATCTAGACTTTCACGTAAAGTGAAGGTGGTTCAAATCCCATACGGCTCTCTTAAGAGGAATTTTTGTTCTATTTTGTCATCGTGAATAAGATTTTTTTATATATTTTTGCATGCTTACAATTTTTTTTTATAAATCTTAAATCTACGTATATAATATATCTGTAGAAATTTTTAGTGAAGTGCGTATTATTAATTTTAGAAATCGATGTAGATAACTTTTATACATTTAAATTGTGTGTAACTTGATAATTATCTTACTTAGGCTTTGTTTCATCGCAATGAAACAAAGCATATGAAAGACAAACGGTATGAAATCAAAGTTTTCGAGAAGTAAAATATGACACCACACGCAACTCGCAACGCCATCTAAAGACTCAAAGTAGAAATAATGATGACAATGACGGTTGAACTTCATATTAAATTTGATAGATGGCATTGCGTATTTTACGTAATTTTCTGAGTGGCAGAAGAATGGCCATCGCCCACGTTTACAGTTATGGTTAAACTGGTGTAAGACGAAGGCATTTTTAACAATCCTACAGCTTATTTTTATTATATTTTTCGCATTATAGTAACAAGCTAATTGACCGTGATTATTCAAGGGATACCAACCAAAGACGATAAAAGCAAATACCTCATCATCATCATCATCATTTCAGCCGACAGACGTCCACTGCTGGACATAGGCCTCCCCCAAATGTCGCCACAAAGAACGGTCCTGCGCGTCTCGCATCCATCGGATTCCCGCAACCTTCACCAGGTCATCGGTCCATCTTGTAGGGGGCCTTCCAACTCTTCCGGTACGCGGTCGCCACTCCAGAACCTTTCGGCCCCAACGGCCATCCGTTCTGCGAGCAATGTGCCCTGCCCATTGCCACTTAAGTTTGGCGATTCTTCGTGCTATGTCGGCAACCTTGGTTCTCCTGCGGATAACTTCATTTCTGATTCGATCACGCAAGGAAACTCCGAGCATAGCAAATACCTATATGTATTTAATTATTTACTTTAAAATAACACGGCCACATTTTCGGAAGGGGTTACAGGGTACCTTGCGTTGGATGGTCCCCAGGTGGACCGATGACCTGGTGAGGGTCGCGGGAATCCGATGGATGAGAGACTCACAGGACCGGTCATTATAGCGACACTTGGGGAGATCTATGTCCAGCAGTGGACGTCTTTCGGCTGAAATAATAATGATGATGATGGCACCTTTTTTCTTTTTTTAAGGGTGGAAATCATCCAATGACTTCTCCCGCTCTGGTTGGAGCGGGAGGACGTGTCAATCTTTTACTGACTAAAACTACACCTGGGTCTATCACTACGCGCTGTTGAGGATTGGGCTCGATCCTGTCAACTACAGGGCGGCTAGCTACCCATTGCTCGACGTCCGGAAGCGCGCGTCTACCGTGATTGGTAGTCGGGGTCGGAATCTTGGCTCGGCGTGAGGCCGTTCGTTCCCTAACGCGTGCGGCCTCCGCCTTCGCTAGCATTACGGCTTTGCAGAAAGAGGCGACCGCCTGCCATTACTCCTCGCTCTGGATCAGAGCCCGGCGCGAGAGGTCACTGACGTCGATTGCCTGCACGAGGACACGGCGGTGTTCCGCCCTTGCAGGGCACATCTCCACTGTGTCCTCCGGCATGATGGCACCTTGCGGATTAATAATGGTGTGTTATTATTTGCAGTCACCGCTTCATATAAAACGGGATCGAATGTGTTTTTCTGACCACAGTTCGACAACGTATGATGTATCTCAGATTCCTTACAGCCTTACGTCGATATCTGGACGTTACCTCTTTGCAATGAGTGGTGACCAACACTGGAACAACCCTCTAAGGGAGGCCAGTCTCAGGGATAACACTTATCGGCTGCTACATTTGTTAACCATAATTTCATTCTTTTATGGATAAGCTCAGGACTGTTGTGGGTGTTTCGAACGGTTTCTGTTCTGGGTTCGGTTGAAAGTACCCTGATATTACCATTTTGTGAATCACCTGGAGGACTCGGTGTAGCATGCGGTGGAGGTCTATCCATCTTGAGTGAACCGCCGTGTCTTCATAGAGGCAATCGGCGTCAGTAATTTCACGTTTTGGCCATCAATATGCGAGTTCGATTGAACGGGGATACGCGCGCACAAGGTTTCGCCGTAGTTTCATTCATAAGTTGGAGACTCTTCATAAGGTAGTTCCTACTATGGAAAAAAACATTTGTCTTATACACGGGGATGTCAATTAAATACACACCAAAATATCCTAGGTAAATGAACAAGTAATTCTAACGCCTAAAATGATCAAACTGCAACAATCAATGCAAGCATGCTCTCGCCAATTCTTCATAAGTACTGTTGTGGAAGAAGATAGTTGATGATTTATTTATTTATTTATTTAATCCTTTATGCACAAATGTACAGCGGCGGACTTAATGCCTGCCGGATGATGATGGCAGTTTTTGGATTCACTTAAGGCTTTCTGCTGGATATTTGTTATATTATCTGCTGGATAACGTGCACTGATAGTGCACGTTATCCAGCTGAAGGTCGGTGTCCCGATTATGCTCCTTCGTTTACTTCTACCACAGCTGTCTAACTGCTTAAGCTCTTCAGTGAAAAGTTATTGAGGCGAAAATTGTTATGGGAGATAACTCTTTCGATCAATCTTGCAGCCCTAGCAGACATCGGCCCTAGAGGGCCCTATCCATTTGCTGAAATCTTTTTGAGTCGCGCGTAGAATACTACGCGCCGTCGATTCAGGACTGCTTTGACCAGACGGCCGGACAGCACCACCGCAATCCCGTGTTTGCGATAGCTGGGAATTGCCTTGCGGCTTTCAACACCCGGAGCTTCCCTTGCAGCGACCACTGAGGAGTCAGGATGTCCTATCCCTCATAGTTTCAGCCACCTTCTTTGATCGATTTTCTCCACCAATCGCCCCCATAAGGACAAGGCGGCGCCGGCGTCCGACCAAGCGGGACTGACTTCCACCGTATGCTCCATCGTATTCTCCGGGCGTTTCGCACAATGGTGAGACCCGAGTGTTTCTTCCCGCTGAATTCGACACAGATACCTTCCGAAATACCCACAACCGGTGAGTCCTGCACAAAGAGAGGATGCCGTGACGCCTCTGTAGACACTTCTCAAAGACAGGCATTACCACTGCGATTTGATTGTGGCGTGCTCACTGTGGCGAGGGGTTAAAATCATACAATGTTGTTTTACCAGAACATAAACCAGAAACATACATATGCCCATGCGTACATATGCCTTTTCCCTTGGGGTAGGCAGAAATGACAACTGCTACGACCCATACATGCTCTTTCTATTCATTGACGGTCATACATCTGGATCTGGACGAGTACATAACATGTTTCCTTGCGTGTTTAACCGACTTCTAAAAAAGGAGGAGGTTATTAATTTGGATATTTTTACCTTTAACCGTTTTATGTTAAAGTACAATAAATTATTGCGATGCTTTCGGAATGAATTGCAAGCACAGAGTGATTGTACAGTTTTACGAACTTAACGCGGACGAAGTCGCGGGCAACAGCTAGTTTTATCATAAAATTGGCTCAAACAAAAATTGTAGATGTGTGACCTTTGATCAATGAGGACTTTTTAGATTTCATTAATGATGGTGTTTTGAACAATCCTACCAATTTTCAGCTGGGTGCGAATTATTGTAGCCTTAGCCCTATGTTTTGGCCTAATTTGACTGGACTATATAGAAGAGAAAACCCTTCACTTATAAAGACGCAAATTGTCGCTTAAGATTTTAATCCTTTAGAGGCCCGACATTGTCGCTTCGTTGGCGTATTGTATTTTCTGTTCAAAAGTTAGTCGGCAACTAATACCAGTCCTTTTTTTTTATTCTTGATAAATTCGCGCTTGACCGCTATCTCACCTGATGGAAAGCGACGATGCGGTTGACGATGAAGCGCGCTTAGATAGAAGAAACCTATTCACTATTGACTTAAAGATTCCCGAGTTGTAGCCATCAGGAAACAGTCTTTCAGCGATATGTGCAGGACACACAAACATGGACAGTTTTAGAAACAAGAAAAAATACGAAAACCTTAGAGCCGATTCCTTCGTCGTACCGGCAGAGACTAAGGACACCACTATATAAATAAACAAAACTGAAGTATCTGTTTGTAATGTAAAAATAACAGCTTATTGCTAAATATGAATATAGAATTATTTTTTTTTGAGTTCGGGATGTCTTACTATAACTTCTATTGGTCTAGGTGAAGAGAGAGAAAGTATCATTCATATTGACTGGCCTGTTGGCCCGGTCGTGGTCGTGGGATCGATTCCCAAGGCGGCCGATCGCGTGAGGCAACGGTCCTTACGCCCCAACCGCCGCCGGGATTCCGATCCCGATTTCAGGCTACCGTAGGCGTGGGCTTGCGGACGGCGAGCAATGGGTGGCTTGCCGTCTGACCGTCCGGTAACCTTCCGGACCGAGCCCAAGTCGTCGACGGCACGTACTGTTTCACGCGCGCCTCAAGTTGATGTCAGCCAATCATAGGGGCCCAGCAGGGTCGAAGCCTACTGGGGCCACGGGTAGTGTGAAAGCGAAACCCGGAGCCCTGGGACGAAGGCAACGAAGGAACAGGAGTGAGTTTTTAGTCAGTAAAGTCTAACACTATCTCCCGCTCCGCCCAAGAGCGGGATTTGTCATAAGATGATTATCCCACCCAATAAATAAAAACAAAACCCAGGACAAATGTTTGTGTGATAAGCACGATGATTTATTCTGTGTCTGGGTGTAATTTATCTATATACGTATGTATTTAGAAATACATACACTCTGTTTAGCTTAGGACTAGACGGCGTTGTGTGATAGTTGTGGAATATGATATTATATTATCAGACTTTTATTGACCCACCCATGTTCCTTCAGTTGCCTTTTGCACTCTACGGCTGAACTGAAGTGACCATAGATTTTTTTTCCGTTTGTTCGATTTTTCAGGGATCTCTAGACCGATTTTGAGGGGACTTTCGCTAGCAGATAGCTTATATTATACGGAAAAACTTAAGCTACTATTAGAATAAGAATTTTCTATCGCGCAAAGTAAATGTGGCAATTGTACTGTTTTAAGTTTTAGATTGATACGGAAGAAGTCACGGGCAACAAATAGAGAACTAATAATATTCGTAACCGTGAATGTGCAATTGTGCACTGAGCACAAACGGCTGTCATAGCCATAGTAATGTACGATTTCCAACGACCGGGTACTGCCGGAGCGCATCGAAGCGCATTTAGATTTGAAGGAAATTGAACCGATTCTGAACTGATTAAATGTCAAATTTGCCTGGAATTTAAATAAGGAACGAACTCATTCAGATCTTCACGGGTATCCCGGTAGTTGGTCAGTTATCATGCAAATATGACATTTAACTGCTTCAAAGTGGCTCCAATTTCCCTTGACACATCGTAAAACACGCTCCAATGTGACCCAATGCTCGCGTATCGGTGTAAATCGAACTTTTTCATTAGCATAGCATAGCATAGTCGGCCTTATAATGTTCCCACTGCTGGGACTCAGGCCTCCTCTCTAGGAGAGGGAATGGGCCGTAATCCACCACGCGGGCCCAGTGCGGATTGGTGGATGTCACATGTCTTCGAATTTTTGGTTCTAAGACATGCCGGTTTCCTCACGATGTTTTCCTTCACCGTTTTGAGAGCAGTGGTGATGAAATAAATTACACAAAATAATGTGCCTGGCTGGGCATTAGCATTTATGCATAATCTAATCAGCTTTACAATGTTTCAATGTGGCTTCTTTTCTAGGAGAGGAATGAGCAGTAATCCATTACACAGGCCTGGTGCTTGTTGGTGGATATCACATCAGTATTTCTTTATGACAGGCTTGTGTACTTAATATCCAATGGAAAGTCCACAGTTTTCACTTTACTTTAAAATTGGACAATTGAAGTCGGACATCATTTTATGATTCTTCAAATTGTAGGGTGATTTTTACTAACTAAGACCACACCTATATTTCTGCGAGCAAAGGGTGGCTCGCCGTCCGACCGTCTGGTAACCGTCCGGACCGAGCGGAAGGAGATATCAGCAAATAGTAGGGGCCCAGCGGCGTCGAAGCCTACTGGGGCCACGGGTACTGTGAAAGCGAAACCCGGGGCCCTGGGACGAAGGCAACGAAGGAACAGGAGTGGGTTTTTAGTCAGTAAAAGCCTGACACTATTTCCCGTTTCGCCCAAGATCGGGACTTGTCGTAAGATGATTTTCCCACCCAATAAAAAAAAACCTATATTTCTTCAGTTGCCTTTTACGTTCCAGGACAGAGAGTATATCTTTTTAGAACCAATCCCATGACCCTAGCAGGCATCGGATAAACATAAATAATATTTAATTACAAATTATGGTGAAAAATGTCTTGCGGTTTTTTGTGGTGGTAGCAGCTACGCGACTAGTGGTGGTTACCCACCAACCGAATACAATTAATATAATAAATTGTGGTAGTGGCTGGCTACCGCACTTTTTCCTAATGTTTGCAAAATACACTGCATTGCAAGCCTAAAAGTGAGCGGATTTTCAAGTAAGTGTGTTGAAATTGACTGGCCTGTTGGTTTAGTGGTCAGTGGCCCTGACTGCTATGCCGGAGGTCGTGGGTTCGATTCCCACCCAGGACAAATGTTTGTGTGATAAGCACGATTATTTGTTCTGTGTCTGGGTGTAATTTATCTATATCATGTATGTATTTAGAAATATTGAAGTATGGTTATCATTTGTCTAGTACTCATAACACAAGCTCTGCTTAGCTTGAGACTAGACGTCGTTACGATAGATAGTAAAAAAAAAAAAAACTGATTTAAGGGATTTTTTCCACTAACCCACATTTGGCCTGCGTGGCAAGTTACAGTTCATTCCCATGGAAAGAAACCTTCCTTTCTTTAAAAGAAAAGAAAGTGTTATAGCAGAAAAAAAATATAGCCTAAATATGCTTTATTATATACATATATGCTTTATTATGCATATGCGGGCCAGCTCGAACAGCCTTCTGAGCGTGACTGTAGGTCGCTGGGACTCGCTGATGTGGGGGCACTGGATGCGACTACACACTGAGGGTGGTCAGGTCCAGGGCCTGGCATAAACTGGTGCTACTGTGCAATGCCGCTTTGTAATTGACTTTGTATGTACAAACAATAGCTTTATAAGGTTTCTTGTGTTATTAACAATGTATGGACTGTTGTCTGAAATAAATGTCATATTATTATTATGCTAAATCAAGCAAACCGTCCGGACCGAGCCTAAGTCGTCAACGGCGCATATTGTAAGGAGATGTCAGCAACCGTAGGGGCCCAGCAAGGTCGAAGCCTACTGGGGCCATGGTTGATATGAAAGAGAACCCCGGGGCCCTGGAATGAGGGCAAAGAAGGAACAGGAGTGGGTTTTAGTTAGTAAAAGTCTGACAAGAAAGGGTAGGAGATGTCATTGGATGATTTCCAACCTAAAAAAAAGCCATGACTGAAGACCACAAATACCCTTTTTCCGAGTGGAAAATTTTCAAATAACTCCTCACCCTCTTGGTAGAATCAAAGAATGACAGACTATTACTGACTAAAACCCACTCCGTAGTCTCGTTCCAGGGCCGCGGTAACTCAGCAACCCCATTATCATGTTCTGCTGACAATTATTGTCCATTCCAGGTTGCCTGGAAAAGATCGCGAAATGCTATAAGGCCGCCAATAGTATGTGCTTTGGATGTAAGTTTTTCTTTCTTATGTATCTTTGTGTAAGTACAATAAATTATATGATAAATCTATATATATAAAAGAAGAAACTGACTGACTTACATATCAACGCATAGCCGAAACTTCTGGGTCTAGAAGCATCTAATTTTGCACAAGGTTTTCTTTTATGATGTAGGAGAGCACTAAGAGCGGATTTTCTAAAATTCACCCCTTAAGGGGATGAAACGGGGGTCCAAAGTTTGTATGGGGAAACCTTTTTCACGCGGGCGAAGCGGCTGGCAGAAGCTAGTAAACAAATAATAAATAACTCTTTCGAACAATCAAGCAGTCTTACGTTACTCGTGCCGACATATTTTTGAGGCACGCGTGAAACACAACACACTATCGTCTCCGGACTCGGTTCTGGTTCTTATCAAGCGGCGAGCTACTTACTGCTCGCCGTCCGCAAGCCCATGCCTACGGTGGCTGGAAATTGCTCTGCGACTCCTTACGCACAGGGTGTGAGGAATGCTTCTCTCTCACACTTTCTGCCCCATCCTTCAATTATTGCTTAAACAAGCCATAATTGGAGGTGTCAAATATAGAGAGGTGAGAAATATAGAGAGGTGTCTTCCTGCCCTTGTCCCATCTTATTTGGGGTCAGCGCAACACGTTTTTTTCTTCCATTCTATCCTGTCAACCGTCATACTATCACTAACTTCCTTTTCTTTCATATCACTGTTCACACAATCAAATATACCAATAATTAGCAATATTTACTCAATACTGATGCAAAAAAGCTCTACGTAACAACCTAAGAAACTCTGTAAACACTAAAGATTAATCTTTATACCTTAAATTACTGTGTGAAATAAGGCTGCCACAGCAAACAGCTATAATTAATGCTGTGTTAATTATCGCACTAAATAAACATATTAATGATCGACGTTCTTAAGGCCGGTAATTACCTTCATTTTATAGAACTGCCGGCTTACGTTCTTAAAGAAAATTAGTATTAAAAGACTTTTTAAAAACAAGCTTTTATTTATTTATTTATTTAAACTTCATGTACAGTGGTGGTACATAGACGGACTTAATGCCACAAAGCATTCTCTACCAGTTAACCATTGGGTTAAAAAGACAACATTGTGGTAGATGTGCACAATAAATAAATAACAGATATTTTGAAATAGAATGTAGTAACTTTCTTTTTTTTGTTTGTTTCTTTGTATTATATGCGCTAAAAAAAGACCTTGGTTATCATAAAGGATCAAAGTACTCGTCAGTACGAATCAAACGACCCCAAATTCGTTTGTTTGACCCCAAATTGTGTCGTTTTATTGCGGAGTTCCTACGGCCACCTTTCAGCTGCATCATTAGATCAGCTCCATGATAATATAAGATTGCATTGTCATGCACTTTACACATGTATATAAAATTTCAACTCATTCGATTGAAGATATCAGCTTCAAAATGGAGTTGCAAGATTCGAGCCGAACATACATACATTGCAAGTTAATAAAAAGCTTGTAAAATAAGTCTGTTTTTGTTTTTTTGGTTTTTTCAGGTTTTATAAGATTAACATGAAATGTGAAATAATATTCGAATGAAAGGGTAGCTCATTTTACCTTTACGGTTGTCTGGTAGATATCGCTGTCAACGATAAGATCGCCAGTGTACCCAAAGGTGGTGTAAAAGTTTTGTTGCTATTTTTGTGTACAATAAAGTTTATTTTATCTTATCATTTGCAGTCTAGCAAAAAAAAACATGTCTTTGTTTGATCCCGAGTTTCTGATGTACAACAATAGACGTTGCGGGTACAAACGGCGCAGGGTAGCCAGCCTATCGGTATTTTACAGGTTACATTTTGGAGAGTGTGCGTAGAAATTGTATGACTGGATTCCGCCATGTCCTTTCTACCATCGGACAACCCGACCTACGACGAGTATCCACCCTTACGTTGTTGAAACTTCAATGGTCCGGACTAAGCGTTTCGCTTCGTCGTTTATACCGCGTACATCGAAGGATTGGAACAATTTGCCTGCTGCGGTCTTCCCGTCCAACTATAATTTAGGTGTCTTCAAGGCGAGAATAGAGTGAATAGACTCTTAATAAACTAGTGCGCCTGAGCATCAATGATTGCATCTCTGCTTACCATCAGGTGGGATTGCAGTCAAGCACTGGTTTATATCAATTTAAAAAAAGACCCAAGTTTGTGCTTTATTTTGAGTAATTTATTTCATCACTACTGCTTTCAAAACGGTGAAGGAACACACCTTGTATAAACCGGCATACCCTTTTTTCTTTCTATAGGTGGGCAAATCATCCAGTGATATCCCCTGCTCTTGGGCAGAGCGGGATGGCGTGTCAGACATTTACTGACAAAAAACCTACTACTACTGTTCCTTCGTTGCTTTTCATACCAAGGCCGAGTCTTCCTTTCAGAAGCAAATCCTTGGCCCCAGTAGGCTTCGACCCTGCTGGGCCGCCGTACGCGCCGACGATGACTTGGGCAACATATCTTAGAACCAAAAATTTGAAGAAATGTGACATTAACCAACACCAACAGCTATCAAGCAACACGCTGTTTCACCTGAGTCTTTAGTTACTGCTCCGCTCCTATTAGTTATAGCGTAATCTTTTAAACCTCAGCCTTTCCTCGAAAAAATGGGCTATATCCGACAAAAAAAGAATTTTTCAACTCAAACCACTTCCTAAGATTAGCGCGTTCCAACAAACGGACTCTTAGTTTCATAATATTAGTACAGATTTCTGTGCGAGCCTTGTTGTGTACCGCTCACACTAATACAGCTAGCTAAGACCAAACTTCGTCTGCAGTAACGCCACAGATGGCAGCAAACACTGGATGGAACATATTGGGTAGATACAGATGTTACAAATTAGTTCTAGAGAAGCCATAGTACTATTCAAGATTTCAGTAAAAAAAAAAACTAGTTTCGGCCAGAAACTTGCGGGTTATTCGGCTCTGCGGGATATTCGGCTCTGCCGAATCTAGAAAATGAGCTGACAGTTGTAATAGATACCTAAATACTGAGTGACTTTTTCGTCTGTATGTTATAATTTTTTGTTGATAATTGACGATTTATTCAATTTTTTTAAAGATATGTGGAACTGGGTGTAAAGACCCACAAACCTCCGTTTTAAGGGAGGATCCTTTAACCAGACGGATGTTACGTCTGGTGTGGGCAACTGCCCGATAGATTATTTCGGGCTGTTCGTAGCGTATATGCTGAAACAACGCGGAGAAACCTAATTGTGCGAAGAAGGATTTCGTAGTTTAGTTCTTACGTGACGTCATAGATGTCGCTACTATTATTTAGTATTTTGTGAACGTTATAACTACGTAATTAATCTTAACTATATCGAAACACAGTTAGAAATAACTGTATTGTATATAAGCATAAGCATAATCAGTCTTTTAATGTTCCCACTGCTGGGACTCAGGCCTCCTCTCTGGGAGAGGGAATGGCCCAATGCGGGTTGCTGGATGCCACATATCTTCGAAATTTTGGTTCTAGGACATGCCGGTTTCCTCAAGATGTTTTCCTTCACGATTTTAGAACAGTAGTGATGAAATAAATTACACAAAGTAATGTGCCAAGCTGGGTTTGAACCCGCGACCGCGACTCGTAAGTCGGGGCCTTTACTACTCGGAAACCAATGCTCTTCCTTCTGCCTTGTATTGTAGATAATATTACTTAATTTTTGTCTGTTGTTATGTTACCACGTCAGTTTCAGTTTTGGTGACGACCGAAACTGAAAGAGAAGCCGAACATTCGGTTACGGTTACGGTTTCGTTTTCAAATTTGACTGGCCTGTTGGTCTAGTGGTTAGTGGCCCTGACTGCTAAGCCGGAGGTCGTGGGTTCGATTCCCACCCAGGACAAATGTTTGTGTGATGAGCACAATCATTTGTTCTGTATCGGGGTGTAATTTATCTATAATATGTATGTATTTAGAAATATATAAGTATGTTTTTCTGTTGTTTAGTACTCATAACACAAGCTCTGCTTAGCTTGGGACTAGAAGGCGTTGTGTGATGGTTGTTAAAAAAAAAATGTCTTTTGGTCGGTCACGAAAAAACGATTCTGAAGTGTGATCAAATATAGGTACGAACCTACATTTAATCATATTTCACACTAATATAATTATAATGGCGAAAGTTTGTGAGAATGTCTGTATGTTTGTTACTTCTTCTAGCTCGAACGGCTGAACGGATTTCGATGAAATTTGGTACACGGATAAACCGTGTCCTGGAATAGCATACAATATATTTTTTATCCCGGGAGTTTGTTCCCTTGTGGGCAAAAGCTAGCGAAATCATAAAAGATGTACAAATAGTATTCAGTAGTATGGAATGTATGTATATTTTTATATAATATATTAGACTTAATTTTAGAGTTTTATATTATATGAGTACATTAGAACAGTTGAAACCACGACGAGCACATTACCTACAGGTGAAAAAAATGAAAATCTCACAGGCAGAAGTGTAGTATATTTTTCATTAATCCCAGGAAGGAATGTATAAAATGAAAAATATCTAGAACACGCCGATTTGAACGTGATCTTAGAAAATGTGGAGCCAGGAATATTTGAAACGGTACGTGATAGAGACACTGAAAGTAAAGGAAGCAAAGAAATCTATACATAGATATTGGTTGGCTCCACGTCCAGTCTGCATTCGCCTTATATTTATTCCTAAGAAAATCGAATATCTCTCTGCAAATTGGGAAAACCGTAATAGGAATTTTCCGATCTAAAATTCTCGGTTGTTGACCCCGATTCAGAACTAAAAGTATTTCGTGAGCAAATGGTATTATAATCTAATAATTTTCTACAGTAAAATACTTGTTCTGATTTTTTTGTTTTGGTGGGAAATCACGATTTCTATATTCTGAATTGTCAAAAAGAGAAAACCGAAACCCTTATAGGATCACTTTGTTGTTCATCCGTATTGGTTTTCCGTCTGTCTTTCCGTCTGCCAAGACCCTTTATCTCGAAAACGCGTGGACATATCGAGTTCAAATTAAAAAAAAAACCATATATTAACGTCTGCGGTCCCTTGAAGCTGTGAAAAGATCAAACCTCCGAAGTAACGGAAAAAAAATATACGGCCGTTTACGTCTCAAAAAACGTATATTTCGACCCTCTGAAGTGAATCAAAATTCATAGAGTACTTCCCATTGACCCAGAATCCTAAAATTATGCATAAAACTAGGTCTTATAATACAAGTATAGAGATAAATCTGAAAACTGTAAATTTGTAATTACGTCACAAAAAAAAACTTTTTTTGCGATTCGGAAAAATCTTCGTAACTCGATTCGGGAATCGAACTGTTTCCAAAGATTAGTTTGTTCGGAACCCTCAGTGCGCGAGTCCGACTCGCACTTGCACAGTTTTTTTAATATTATTTGCTTCATCGTCGGCCACATCATCGCATCGCTTACCATCAGGTGAGATAGTGGTCAAGCACGAGACTCAATAATAATAATAATAAAATAAAAAATAATAGAGGTGACAAGACATATGTAATCTATTTGTAATACATAACATCATCTTCCTGCCCTTGTCCCATCTTATTTAGGGTCGGCGCAACACGTTTTCTTCTTCCATTCTATCCCGTCAACCGTCATACTATCACTAACTTCCTTTTCTTTCATATCACTGTTCACACAATCCATCCATCTTTTCTTTGGCCTCCCTCTCCCTCTCCACCCATCCACATGTATACTCATAACTCTTTTAGTAACATGTGTTTCATCTCTCCTCTCCTTGTAATACATAACATGATTTACTAAAAGATTCTCCATGGAGTTTCTTGCATATTTTTTTAAATTGATATATTTGAGCTTGACTGCGATCCCACCTGATGGTAAGCAGTGATGCAATCATTAGTTAGCATATTCACTACATCCTTGAAGACACCTAAATTATAACGCACTAGCTTATGCCAGCAGCTTCGCCCGCGTAGTAATGGGTTTCTTTATACAAACTTTGGATCCCCATTTCATACCCTTAGGGGGCGAAATTTGGAAAATCATCTCTTAGTGCTCGCCTACATCATAAAAGAAAACCTTGTGCAAAATTTCACGCTCCTAGGCACTGTAGTTTCGGCTGTGAGTTGATATGTCAGTTTCTCCTTTTATATTCACATTATTATTTTATATTTATATTACATTCCACCTGTACGCACAAAACGTTTTGGGAACACATTCATTGTGCGTACAGCTAAGGAGTGGAATTCCTTGCCGGAATGTGTGTTTCCTAATAGCTACAACCCGGAAATCTTTAAGTCAAGAGTGAATTGGTTACTTCTAGGTAAGCGCGTTCCATCGTCACCATCAGGTGAGATGGCGGTCAAGTGCGAACCAATCAAGCATAATAAAATATATATATATATATATATATATATAGATATTCACACGCAACACACATTCTTCTCCATAGAGAAACAAAATAGATAAGTATAGAAGTCAATAACATGTATATACGTCGACGACTTGGCCATCACGACATACAGTGTGATTGTAACCCTACTCATCTAAATATTAAAAAAAAGGAAGATATTAAAACTATTCCCCTATACCTCTAGTGTTGTCCCCATCAATTACTCTCACGCCACTATTTTTCCTCTTTTTACCCCAAAATTCCCCGAATTTACGTTCACTTTCAACGGTAACCGTAAAAGAAAACATGTAGAACGTAATTGAGGACCTACGAAAAGGTCTCGAAAGAATTATTTTATTACCAAGAGTTGGGTAACCTTCTAGTTATTTTTGATGAGCACGCGATGTTTTAATTTGGGCTCGGATCAATCATAGGGTTAGTGTGAACAGAAATAAATAACGCGTTAAACCGTTGTTATTTTTAGATGATTTTGGAAACAGCATTCATGTAACCAGGAGCCCAAGTCTGCTATTTTTATAAATTCGTCATTCCAACACGATTGAATTGTCATTTTGCTAAAAGTTCGTAACCAGCTAATTCATAATGCTCGATGATTGATTGGTCAATGGTCTCGTAATAGAGTTGTAGTAGAATGACAATATCGTACTTATTAAAAGCAATGACTGCTCAATGATTTTCTAATGGTAGGTCATTGATTAAAGGAACTGTCAAAATTTTAATAGATTACCGCATACGTCTGATATTATGTACGAGATTTTCATTCTGTGCCACTTCTTTCAATGGAGTGTCAGAGGTTGACCATTGGAAAATCATAATGGCGCCATTGTATTAGTAGATTACCAAACTTGTCAAAATCAATAATTATGAAATCAATGATAGACCATTCTGACACTATTGTAATAGCAGACTTGAGGCCCAGGTATTGTGTTATGTGACGTGGTTAGTGAGCTTTTAGAGCTAAGTATGCAGGAGACATTATAGAGCAGAAGTGTGTGCGTAAACACAGGTGCAATCTCCTTTCCTTTACTCTCATTGTCCGATGGAATGGCAATCCGACACGACCGGAGAGAGATCAGCCCCCCAGGTCAAGGTACAACCGTTTCATTTCGATTCTCTTTTCGTCGATCGCGTCGAGTCGGCCATGCCTCCGATTCGCTGGTTCTGACGTCATCTCAACGCTCAGTCACGTGGTCAGAACAAAGGCATCGGAGGCGTTCGACGAAAAAATAATCGAAACGAAACGGTTGTAACTTGGGTAGCGGGGCAGGGAAGATCAGTTGTAGGACCAACAGTCTTACTGAGGCACAGGGGTATCACACCTCCAACTTCAAACTCCGGGCAGCTACAGAGTAAATACTAATGGAAAAACCCATTAACAATTTTTGTCCGACTTTGGAATCAAACCCAAGTCCAGGTCAGCCGTCGCGCTCGCGACCACGAGACCAACGAGACAGTCAAAACATATAAACAAGCCAATATAAAAAGCGAAAGTGAAACCCGGGGTCCTGGGACTAAAGCAAGGAAGGAACAGGAGTGGATTTTTAGTCAGTAAAAGTCTGACACGCCCTCGCGCTCCACTCAAAAGCGAGGGATATCATAGGATAATTTTCCCATCAAAAAAACAATGTGATGGTGGGTGGGTGGTGTGTGTGGTGGGTGCGTTTAGATAAATGAGAAATCTTAAGAAAAGAAGAGCTCATGGCTAAAATAATAACACATAACGTTTATCTCCAAGATTAAACGACTTCAATTTAAAATGACGTCACTTAACTATACTCCATTCGCGTTAAGATTACACATTTAAACACACCTTTTTTACTGTTTGTTCAACCGATTTTGACTTCTATTCCGTAGGTATAAGAATGGCATTAAGAGCAAAAAAAGTGATTGCAATACCAATTACTGCAGCCGCCATTTTTCATGTTACCAACGAGCAATAAACACCTTCAAAACAACGTTTATTTATTATATTTGCGCAATCCAAATATAAATCTAATACAGAAGTTTTGAAGTCGCTCAAGCTTACCTTTTTTTTATTTGCAAAAAATTTTTATAACTCCTATAATCATACAGAAACACTTAACATATAGACACTAACTTATATATACACTTAAATAAAAAATCTAAAAGCTAAAATATGGCGTCAAAAAACTCCTCCGCATCGCTGTCGACTGGAAGTGTGCCCAAAAGGCTGGCGGCATTGCCACGTTGTATGGCAATGCTTAATCTCTGACCGAGGTAAAAGCCAGCCCTTGGGTCACGCGAAGTGTCTACTAAGCGTTTGGATAGTTCTTTGAACAGCTTATGAGCACTCGGACCCCACGGCCCAAGAGTTTCAACCCCAAACGGCTCAAAAATATAACTGCCGACGAGGTTGTTATATTTCCGCCGCTTGAGGTTCTCCGCAGCAGCAGCGGCAGCACCAGCACAGCACGAAGAGCTAGGAAGATGGGATGGCGCAAGAGTGTCGACACAGGTAGCGTCCCACACTAAAGGCCTACCCATCTTCCATGGAAATAAAGACATACCGTCCGGTCTCTTACCATCGTCGCGTGCCAGGCCATGAGGTTCCAAAACAGCCGGAACGCCGACGGTGACAAGGGCTCGTCGGATGATGTCGTTAATATTCGCGTGCCGTGCTATCCGTCCCGCGCTTCGGCTGCATGACAGGCCGTGGTGACCAAGGCTGTTGACAACTTCGCCACAGTGGCAGCGATGAGGAGAACAGCAAGGAGCGCCTAGGCGTAGGGCAACAGCTAGGCGGAAAGTAGTATCGTCGAACAAGGTGCCAATATTCGACGACGGCAGTGCGTGAAGCCAAAGACCTGACTCCCAATTTTCCACAGCCAGGAGGCGCGCACGCTCTGCAGTAGTAGCAGAAGTAAGGATTAGGTTTTTCTAGACTACTTTGCAGAGCGGTTCGTCCCACCGTCTCTGAGAGGTTGGGTTGTCAGGTAGATTTGTATTCGGGCAAGCGAGTCTCCAGGCATCCATAGCCTCGGTGAAGCACGGCACTTCAAAAGAAATCAGTGTGGAAGTTAGAATGTTCCTGATTAATTTATCAGTGCTGTGAACCGAAGATATGAATGCCGGTAAACTAATACTGGTAATTTTGCGGACGCCGAGGCCTCCCATCCGGATGGGAAGAGTAGCTTGATCCCAAGCTCGATCGTCCAAGGTCATATTTAAAATTAAAGTAAGTGTATGCCGAATAATTTGGTCCATTTTTTCCAAAAGGTGAAAGTGCTTCCATAAGTGGGAAGCACGAAGGAAATATATTAATTTAGGGCCGAAACAACAATAACGAATTAGGGTAATGGCCGAATGCATGTTAATTTGGAGTAATCTTTCCGAAACGTCACTAAAATTTTGTATTTTTTCCTCCACAAAACTGGGAAAGGAATCCTCAAAGATTGGGGACCCAAGGAGACGAAGAGAACTTTTATCTATAATTTTGATTGCAGGGGCTATTGCATTGAATTTTGGAAGAGTCAGATGTCTGTCAGTACTGTCAGAGAGGAATAATTCACATTTAGAGAAGTTGAGATCTAGTCCTATAGAAAAGAGTTGGTTTTTTAAAAATTGTAAATCATTTAAAACGGTGTCTACATCGCCTCCCAAGGTTCCATCATCGAGGTACCACACATTAAATTTGGAATTTAGTTTTCGAATGATTGGGTGTATAGCTAAACTAAAGATCACTGGCCCGAGGGGGTCACCTTGTTGACAGCCAACAGCAGATTCCAAAAGGTTGTCCCGAAAGAGTAATTTAGATGGTTGTCTATAACATTGCCAAAGAAAACTATAGATTTGAGGTATTTCTTTTTTAGTTTCTGCCAGCAAGGTATCCCTATTAACCGAATTAAATGCATTTTTGATGTCAACCTTAATGATAGCCTCTCCTTTGCCAGAATTTAGATAGGTCGACAACGCGTGTACGGCAGCCTCACAGCCCCCTTTGGAGCCGTAACCAAGCTGTAGGGGCTGAAATTTTTCCGAAACTACCTCACCATAAAATTTGCAACAAATCTTGGCTGCCATACGACGGTAGGTAGTTCCCACGGCAATGGGACGAATACCGCCATCCCTCTTACGCAGGGCACATAAATTAGCCCCGTACAAGACGTCGATGACGGTTTCGTTCACCTTGCCAGAGAGCATTAGGTTTATCAGAGCCGTAAGCTCCTTCAAGAGCAACTCACCAGCTTCCCCGGCGCCTGAACAGGTAAGGTCCTTTAGGTGCTGAGGACTTAGGCCATCGAGGCCGCCAGCAGAGCCGCTCCGGAAAGAGCAAACGGCTGTGATCACTTCTCGACCTGTAATGGTGAGGGTGTGAATGTCCGGATCAGGGGGGTCGGGAAAAGAAAGGCCATCCGCTGGGGCAGGGTGTTTTCTCTCCAGATCTGCGAGAGTATCTGGAGAACACGGAGCCACCACATCACTACTAAAAAGAATCCTGGCTGCTCCGCTGATGTCACCTTCCCCCAACTTTGTTTCTACTAGATGGGGTATACCTTTTAAAGGGGTAAACCTTTGTATCGGAAATTTTGAATCTAAACGACAGGCCGAAACATTACAGTTTTCTTTAATTTGTGCAGTTAAAGTCTTTTTTGTTGCCAAATTCTTTTGGACGTGTAAAATCCTGTAGGGGAAGGTGAGCAGGTGTTCCCAAGCACTTTGCGAGTTCTCCCGTACGGCAAGGCGAACGCACCCTGCTAGATTTTGCGCCACAAGAGGTCTAGCTCCGCGGGGAACTCGCTTTAAAACTGGGCAAGAGTTTTTGAATTTTGAAAGAATTTTCCAAAACGGATCTAAAGGTGTAGTAGTAGGTGTGGGAAATGGTGTACTAACAGGGTCCGAAGTGGGTGCATTTTGGGGTTTATGTACCTTCCCAATATGCACACTCAGACCCCGCTTACCTTTAAAAAATCGTGCCTGGGTGCACAGAGGGCACCTCTCCAGGATGTTTAAAGGTTGACTGGCACTGTTTTCAACCACTTCACTGTTGACTCTAAACATTTATAAAATTTAGGCTTATGCACTAACTTATTTACAATAAATATAACTAAATAAAAGGAAAATCAATTAAACAATAAACACTGACTAAAAAAATCGTTCAAATGTCATAAAGACAATACGTGTCAAACGAAGCACCGCAGTCGCGTAGGCGGCCTGGGGCGCCGCGACACCGACGATGGCATTTCGGTGGCGGCGCCCTAACAACCGTTGCCGGGTGATGACACGCGTCGCGTCCTGGGCGTCAACGTCAGGCGGCACGTCAGCGAAGTTATTTAGTATTGAGAGAGAGCACTTTATGATACACTCAGTATAATATTTGTGTAGATTGCGTTGGTTTGTGTTAGATGATCCAGCAAGCTTTTAAACCATTCTCAGGTTGACGATAGACGACTGGGAAAAGCCCCTCTTATGCTTGTAGCACCGCCTACAGCTGTCAAGTAACACCAAATAAATAGCTTTTGGAAAACTGACAAATATTATTCGACAATCGTACAGGGCTCGCTGAGCTGTGTTAAAAAATCCAACTAATGTTTTTACGAGCTCAAGCTTACCTAGCTGCTTATCCAGCCTTGATTTCCATTGCCACTACAACATCATATATTAAAATAAAAATAAAGGTAAGCATTAAAGGGGTTCTCATATCAGAAACGTTGTTTTGATGGTGTTTATTGCTCGTTGGTGGCATGAGAAATGGCGGCTGCAGTAATTGGTATTGCAACCACTTTTTTGCTTTTAATGCCATTCTTATACCTACGGAATAGAAGCCAAAATCGGTTGAATGAACAGTAAAAAAAGGTTTGTTTAGATGTGTAATCCTAACGCGAATGGAGTATAGTTAAGTGGCGTCATTTTAAATTGAAGTTGTTTAATCTTGGAGATAACGATGGTAGGAAAATCATCTAATGACAAATCCCGCTCTTGAACGGAGCTTGAGATAGTGTCAGACCTTTACTGACTAAAAACCCACTCCTGTTCCTTCTTTGCCTTCATCCCGGGGCCCCGGGCTTCGCTTTCACACTACCCGTGGATTGTCGGCTTAGTAATTAATTCCCGTAGGTGGCACTTTTTGGGTGACCTAAAAAAACATTGCAAAATTAAAACCATACTTTTGTCCTTACTAGCTTCTGCCAGCGGCTTCGCCCGCGAAAACTTTGAACCCCGTTTCATCCCCTTAGGGGGAGAATTTCGAAAAATCCGTTCTTAGCGGATGTTTACACTCTATAAAGAACCTACCCAAATTTAAAGTTCGTAGGTGTTATAGTTTCTAAGATTTCGTGATTAATCAGTGAGTGGTATTTCGCTTTTATATATATATAAATTTCGAGTAAGCGTCCTCCTAAAATTAACAACACACAAACATAAAAATAACTTAAACACAGCCCTTATTACTCTTTTCTAACACCAGAGAGCGATGACACAATCATAATAAATTACACTCAACAACATTTGGGGGCTTTCGGCCAAAATGCCGCAAAAAATCTCGCGAATTTCCAAACATAATAAACGGGACAATATGAATAGGGGCGAAACGGGGAAAAGGGTATATTGCATTTCTTATGCAAAGGTCGAATACTATCAGGGAACAAATGTGTTGTCTTCCATTGAAATATTTGAGATTGCATTTCTAGTACCCTTCATTGAAGTATCTGACATTTTTTCAGCTTATTCGAATATACTTTTTCCTATCTCATGGAAGGATCTCAGATTTCCTCGGCGATGCGAAGATTGGGTGTCGTCTGGTAACGATAGATCGAAGGGGTCGTTTTTAGAGTAAGATTTTCTTAACAAATGATGGGAACCTTTTGTTGAAAAATGACTCAATTTCCCTATGACAAACTATTGAAATAGGTAGGTTTGGATTTCTTATTTTAGCTTGGCAGAAGAAGTCAATGGCACATCCGAATTTATTGATATTTTTAAGGGGATGCAACTCGATATACATTTTTACTGTTTTTCATACAACCGCTCTTGCACGGTAATGACTCTATTAACACATTTTTTTATTAAATACTTTGGAAACACAGTATCTCCTGGATATTATCTGGGTTTCTATTGAATCTATACTTCTGAAGATCTCCAATTTTGCATGAACTTTGAGACTTCATAATTTACTCAAAAATTCAAAAAAGTATAACAATAGAAGCCTTGCAAGTTTAGTCAGGATTCTAAATGACGACAATATTTTTCCAAAACTTTTCAGGGTTTAAAAAAACACGTATTTCCTGGAACAAGTTTTGTAAAATATTCGAGTAAATCACGGAATTACCGAATGCTAACAGAGTTTTCAGGCGTTATCTTTCCTTTTTCGCTTTGCCTTTTCGTCAAATATCGCGATTGCGATTGCGTTAGATAAAGTAATAATCTTTTAAACAATGCTCAATGTTGACGATAGGCGAGTGAAAAAGAACCTTCTCAGTGCGACTTATTTAGTTCATAATGTACCTACAGAGTGTCTCAGAAACCATGAGTCGTTCAAAAGGTAACCCAGGTGTCCTAGGACGTAAGGCAAAGAGAGAACATAGGAGTCCACCCTAGGTGAGAAAAATCATTGGATGATTTTCCACCACAAAATAGGGTGTTTCAGAAAATATTCACTTTTGTAAATGCATAAAAAATTAACAAATCTATATACACATATATATAAGTGAAATACCACTCACTGATTAATCGCGAAATCTCAGAAACTATAACACCCACAAACTTAAAATTTGGCAGATAGGTTCCTTATAGGGTGTAGACATCCGCTAAGAACGGATTTTACGAAATTCACCCCCTAAAGGGATGAAACGGGGGTCTAAAGTTTTTATGGAGAAACCGACTTTCACGGAGACGAATCTGCTGCCAGAAGCTAGTATAATTATATAGGTTACCTTATATAAATATACTAGCTTCCGCCACGCTACAGTTATTAGCCTCTATACAGTTATTGGCAATTTCAACTTTGACGGCCTAAATTAAGCAATAACTTACGTGAAAAGTAGATTCAAAACAAGCAGTTTTGAATCTGATTAATGTAGTTTTGAATCTTTCTGGTAGGTTGTTAAATATTTTAGGTTCAAAGTTGAAATGGCCAATAACTGTAGCGTTTACAAAATCAGAAACTGAAGCCATTAGAAAATTACTTTTTAGAAATAACATTATTCGCGTTGTATTTCGCGGCTCTGGTACTTTTCAAAGCGATCTCTAACATTCATAAAAACGCGCCTCAGATGTCAGCAACCGTACGAGCCTAGCAGGGTCGAAGCCTACTGGGGCCATGGGTGATGCGAAAGAGTTTCCCGGGGAACTATGGCAAAGAAGGAACAGGACTGGGTTTTTAGTCAGTAAAAGCCTGACATTCGCACTCCTAGCCTGGGATGTCATTAGACAAATTTCAAACCTAAAGAAAAATTTTGACTAAGACAGTTGTTGATGTCTTGTCTAATGTTTTCCTCACAGAGCCTAGACTTCACACCTCCAGATATATATCTCTGGGGTTACCTGAAGAATAGGGTGTACAATAGTAAGACCTAATATCCACAGACGCGTAACGTCATAGACGCTTCAAAATTTACCAAGCAGCGTGAGTAGCACAGCGTCCTGAACCCTGCCAACGAGAAATTGGTATTGTTCACGTACGTTTTAAATCATTTGTGATAAGGCCGTCGGACGACGAAGACAATCCCGCCATTTTACAAAAATAACGTGCTTTCGCTCGATCCCTATATCGACACTCTATATATGACATGCGGTACGGCAAACTTCATGAAGCCTGCATGCAACGACGTGACCACGACGTTGCCGCTTCTACAATAGAGTTTCATAGTTTTATACGAGTATGTAAGCTGTAAGCGTAAGCGTAAGACGTACACCCAAACGTATATTGACGAATACGCGTCTATGAAGCTACGCGTCCGTGGGCCATGGTATCCTCACCTCCCGCATAACGCAGGTTCTCACCGGACATGGCAAGTTCGGGAGGTTCCTGTATCGGATTCAGGCGGAAGAAACGCCCGGGTGTCACCATTGTGTGGACCGCCCGGAGGACACGGTGGAGCATACGGTGGAGATGTGTCCCACTTGGGTGAAGCACCGTCGTGTCCTCGTAGAGGCAATCGGCGGCAGTGACCTCTCGCGTCGGGCCTGGGTTCGGGCTATGGGCCGAAGCGAGGAGGAATGGCAGGCGGTGGCCTCCTTCTGCAAAGTAGTAATACTAGCGAAGGAAGAAGCCACACGCGTGAGGGAACGAATGTCCTCACGCCCTAGCCACCGAGATTCTGACCCCGACTACCAGCCATGGTAAACGCGGGCT
Organism: Mythimna vitellina; assembly: GCA_949316375.1. Taxonomy (NCBI): domain Eukaryota; kingdom Metazoa; phylum Arthropoda; class Insecta; order Lepidoptera; family Noctuidae; genus Mythimna; species Mythimna vitellina. The sequence goes on along the minus strand of OX438703.1, from coordinate 3,290,696 downwards.
TTCGGACGTCGAGCAATGGGTAGCATGCCGTCCGGCCGTCCGGTAATTGACCGGACTGAGCCCAGTCGTCAATAACGCGTAGTGATCCAAGCACTCCTCAAAAAGGTCCAGTCCCAGCAGGGCTGATGCCCGCTAGATAGAACCGCGGGAAATTTCTGAAAAGAAAACTCGTAACCCTAGAACGCAAAGGGCAACTGTAGGACATATGTGTGGTATTAGTCAGTAAAGCGATGACACGAAGAGCGCGAGAAGTCATTGAATAATTTCCACCCATTAAAAAAAACGCGTCTGTGGACATTAGGCTTAATCCATCGACTATCATTATGGGAACTGAAGCTAATCAAAATAAATTTTAACAACTTTGATAATTTCTAATACCCACAACAAAAAAAAAAAGATAAAAGCAATGATCGCTAATGCCCCACTAAAACGAAACTACTAAAATGTATTTTCATGCATAGACTTTTTTCGTTTACGTAAAGTCTATTAAACTTTTTCGACGGCGGACCTCTACAGCACGGCAACGGAATGCCCGCCTCCTATGCTAATCGCCCCAGGTTCGATTCGGTATTGAAGCAAGAATTTACATAACCTGGTTTTTGGTTTTTCTAAAGTCTAGATTTATGAGAAATATGCGGAATGGGAGTGTGCTGGCCACGTCGCACGAATGCACCCGTACAGATGGTTGAAGACCGTCACTCACTGGACGCCTGAGAGAGGAGGTCGTCGAGGCCGACTGCGGCGAAGGTGGTGTGATCTGATAATGTTTAAAGGACAAACTTGGCCAGTGTTTATCCAAAACGAAAAGGTTGGACGGCCTTTTCCCAGCCGTAGGATGCAATACAGGCTATCAAAAAAAATGCATTTATTTATTTAGACTTTACTTTAGTAATGATATACAGGTAAACTTATTGCATTTTCAACATTCTGTTCAAAGATTTTTTGGATGAAAGCGACCACACTGTATTATGAACACAATTATCACCTATTGTTTTCAGTATAAAAACTATAAATTAGGATTCAAACCAAGAGACTCAAACGTATTCTAAAACATAAAAACCCTTCAACTCATTTTTTTTTCGGGTGAGAAAATCATCTAATGACATCCCCGCTCTTGGCGGACCGGGGGATAGTAACTTTGACTAAAAACCCACTCCTGTTCCTTTTTTGCTATTTTTCCAGGGCCCCGGGGATCTCTTTCGCATCATCCATAGCCCCAGTAAACTTCGACCCTGCTGGGCCCCCTGCGGTTGCTGACATCTCCTTGAGACGCACGTGGAACAGTACGCGCCGTCGACGACTTGGGCCCGTTCCGGAAGGTTACTGGACGATCAGACGGCTAGCCACACATTGCTCGCCGTACGGTGGCCGGAAATCGGGATCGGAATCCCGGCGGCGATTGGGACTTGAGGACCTTTGCCTCGCGCGATCGACCGCCTCCTTTGCTAGCATTACTGCTCGGCAGAAGGGGGGACCGCCTGCCACTTCTCCTCGCTCCGGACCATGGCCTGTACGAAGGTCCGGCGCGAGAGATCGCTGCCACCTATCGCTGAAGTTGAAGGGTGGGCCTTCAACCCATAAGTAGATTAGATAAATAGTTCAACTTCAACTCTTCATTAATGGCATTTAGGGAAAAGACACCAAATTTTGTTTGCCAATTACACGTGCAAACTGTTAATAAACCATCAAACGCTGGAGAGTTATTAGCGTGAATTAATAGTAAAATAAATATATATCTCTAAACATTAAAGTTCAAAATAAGGAGGGAACGCCAGTGTTACTAGAACGGTGGTTGCTGAAAATCAGCATCGTAGATTGCTGGATTTCCCCAGGGTGACGGTATCAGCTGAGCAACAATGTATTTTTGCCTAGATGCGACGCACAACTTGGATTTATATATTGTATTTTTTTATTATTATTTTTATTTTATTTATCTTTATTCCAAAAGGTAATTAATTTATAAGATAAGCCCCACAAAACCGTTGCAATGGTTTGACTGTGGGGTCGGTGAGTCTCTAGACATACTTAAATGTACTTAAAACATTTCTAAATAATATACAAAATAATTTGCGTCTAAATCTATTTGTGTTTGTCTCACTCCTTATGTCTGCCGGCAGACTGTTCAATAGGTATGGTATTCTCTTTTTTAGTTTTCTGTTACCAAAGTAATTGGTGACTTTGGGTACATTGAATCTACCAGCAGCCATAGATCGTGTATTATGATTATTGTATACGTGAGTTAAGCTATGCTCTTGGGTACTGTGGTGGTTAACTAATAAAAGATATTTATGTTTTAAAGTGATCGGTAGGATTTTGCAGATTTTAAATAATTTTCTATAATCTCCCTTACAACTGCTTTTGGTTTTTTTTAGTAACAAGTAGTTTTAGGAATCTAATTTGAAGAGCTTCTAATTTATCTAAGTTAGTTTTGTAAGTAAGTTAGTTAATTTATTTTTCTTATATTATTGTTTATATTTATATTATGTTTGTCTCTATCGGTCTCGGCCAGCTGCAATAAACAATAGACTACCACAGACTAAGCTGTAGACATCCTTGGACTTAGACAACAGTGTTTTGTCTAGTGTGTATGGCCCAACAGATTGTGTCTACGCATCGTCATCACAGCGAGCCCCTACGGTTGGACGGCCCAGAGGAGGAATGTGGGGTGTAGTTCTAATTTCCGACGCCTGCGCCGCCACTGTGGTATTATCTTTATATCGGTCGATAAAACGCACACGCATAAAAATTTTAAAACCAAATCCTGATTATATACGCATAAATCTATCGAAGAAGTTCTTTTATTCATCTCCAAAACAGATTGCCCTATTTTATTGTGCGTCTATACTTAAACATATTTTCTCTCTTTTTCTTTTCTTTACTTCAATCATTGACTTGTTTTAACCGTAATGGGTCATAGACCTACCCTCTCTTTCTGGATACACTCAACAAAAACCTAGTTTCGAACTAGTATAGTAAACTCTGCTAACGAAGCTAGCCTGGAACTCCTAGCTAGCCTAGTTATTTGGTTAGTTATTTAACTAGTTAGTAATTATTTATTTAGCTAGTTATCTAACTGTGTGAAACTACTAGAGATTCGAATGGTGTAAAACTGCTAAAGAGATATCGATATAATTTAGAACACTGGTAGACCATGTCCTAGAATAGCTAATGGGGTACTTTTTATCTCTCTCGCCGACCACATCATCGCTTACCATCAGGTGAGATAATAGTCAAGCACGAGCCTGTCAATAATAATAAAAAAAAACTCTCAATCACTTATTTGCAAAACTTTTTAGTTTTTTGCTCATTGGCAAAAGAGACAATATGGCCAAAAATATATACGAAAGTCCAGGGCGAAACACCGGTGATGAGGGTTGACAAAATTATATTGATGCTTCTGACCTTTTTCTTTAGGTCAGTGCAAATTTTTGAGTAGTGTAGTATATATTCAGAAAGATAGAATAGAAACCTTTCATGTTATATTCATACTAAACCTAACTATGTAGATACATATTATCTTCTTCTTCTTCTTTTCGATTCGATGGTAAACTCGTCAAACTGTTTGGGCTCAATCGGTGGCTACATTAATAGCAGCATCGGTAGCACTCATCAAATCCTCCAAAGTGCAGGTGTATGGGCACTTGGGGCAGTCTAATATGTGGCTCATGTTTTGAACAGGAGCTCCGCACTCACATTGAGTATCCGATGGGTCTATAAAGCCCCATTTTGCCAAGTTGTGTTTGCAGCGGCCTACCTGGGCTCGCAACCGATTTAGTTTGGTACATATTCTGGGAACATAGCTCTAGTACATAGGCCTTGGTTCCCGGGTTGTGCACTTGAAAAAATCGTGTACGTCGCCGTAATAATTTATATTTCATTCAGCTCCAAAAAAATCACATTTGAACCAAAAGTCTTTTTATCAATCAATTTCCAAACCTATTCTAAACATGGAAAATCCTTTAAAATATATTTACCTAGCCAGTCCACTAGCTAATAAGAAAAATAACTCTTGAGATTTCCTTCATTATACATAGAAAACAAAATCAAAATACACTCAAGCATCAATAGTATTGCCCCTCCTAATCGCTGTTATTCGGAAAATTGCCAAGATGACTGGCAGCAGTACCACCTTGAATGGCAATGCAATCCTTTGAGACTGCTCAGGCCCTCAACCGGCTCAATTTTTGTAACTTTATTAGTAACTAACTTCTGCCCACCGCTTCGCCCGCGTAAATTAAATATAGCCCAGGAATAAAGCAGCTTTCAATCGGTGGAAAGGGAAATTTTAGCAATCGGACTAGTACTTTCAGAGTTTACCTCCTACAAACATAAAAAACAAACTTTATCTCTTTACAATATCAGTGTAGATTATAGTTTTGAGCCGTTTGAGCTCGAAACGCTTGGATCAAGGAGTAAGGGTTGGTTCCCTTTTCAAGAATATTTCTTGTCGACTGATTGACACTTTGTGCGTCCAGCCCCCCTAGCCAAGTTACAATCGTATCGTTCGCACCGAACGTCTCGAGTAGGCCACACCTCCGATTTCTTTGTTCTGACCACGTGGCTGAGCGTTGAGATGACGTCAGAACAAAGGAATCGAAGGCGTGGCCTACTCGAGGCGTTCGGCGCGAACGATACGATCGTAACTTGGCTAGGAGGGCAAAAGGCTAGCTCAGAAAGGAAAATAGTATTCGCAAAAAGAGAAAACACATTCCTCAATAATTATAATTAACCTTATTTATAAGACTCGCTAACCATAACGCTTAATTAAAAATCTCAACTAATCAGCAAATTAAAATTAAATAAAAAATGTTGAATTAAAATTAAAAACCCGCTACTCAGTGTTTTGACAGCACTTTTGGTGCAGTGGTTGAGCGAGTTCGATTCCCGCACGGAACAAATTTTTGTATGGTCTACAAATATATCTTCCTGGTCTGGGTTTCTTGTATATGTCAATTTACATGTTTGTGAACGCACCTACGACACAGGAGTAATTCCTAGTGTGGGACAAAGTTTAAAAAAAAGAAAAGAAACTAATTATATGGTGGATATCTGTATATATATTTCGTGGCCAGATCATAGGATTGATAACTTCATGATATGGCCAACTAAAACTGGCCAGATCGTTTAAACGCTAACATTTGATGATTTGCAATCCTCTTTTGGCCGTATCATTGATGTACTCGTAGGATTTCAATTACAATAAAAGGTCTAACGAAAGTAGGCCTAACGAGGATTGAAATATCATCAAAATTTAACGTTTAAAACGATCTAGCCAGTTTCACTTGGCCATTTCATGAAGTGATCAATTTCTAAGATCTGGCTACGACATATATAAGTCCTGACTTACTCAATGTTACTGTTGTTAGTTTATGTATAAGTTGTGTTAGTTTTTTATTGTACATTAAAGTTTATTTTATTCGATTCTATTCTATTCTATTCTATTCTATTCTATTCTATTCTATTCTATTCTATTCTATTCTATTCTATTCTATTCTATTCTATTCTATTCTATTCTGAGAAAGAGATAAATTACACCCAACAAAAATATTGTCAAGTCAAAGAAAAATATAAACAACTAGCAATTCATACAGTCACGTTAGTTTTTTATATGAAATTTGCTTTAGACGATAGCTGGGATATAGATTTTTTTTTATCTTGGCTTTAAAAAAGAAATAAAAGCAAAAGCTTTTATTTGACAACAGTTTATGCGGTTCACATAAATAGAACTAATTAAAAAGATAAAATCAGTACGTTAAAAAAAATGTTTATGCATAACAGCTCGGCAAAAACGTAAGGTAATAAGTCTCCATGGAGTGATTTTCAACTTTCACGCCAGTAGAACTGCTTTCAAAAGCCAGTTTCGTGTAAAACCCACCATAAACTAATGTTAACCGACTTCGTACAGTCACAAACCATAATTTAATAGAGCAACGTCAGTACAAAGCCATTACAAATTTGATAGTTGAGCCGACTCCAAGGCGCCCTGAATAATTTGATTCAAATTAAGCGGTAAGATTCCTGCTGGCGCTGCTTCGCTTCATCTTTTAGACGTATTTCTGTGGTACAAGTATTTGTGAACTTAAATTCATCGTCAGTTCATTTTTAGGGTACTGTATCTCAAAAGAAAAATACGGAACCCTTATAGGATCACTTTGTTATTCGTCTGTCTGTCTCTCAGGACCCTTCATCTTGGAAATGCGTGAAGGTATCGAGTTGAAATTAAAACCATATACTCAAGTCTGTGGTCCCTTGAAACTGAAAAATCAATCTTGTAAGTTAATGAAAAAATATATGCGGCATATATATAAATATATGCCGCATATATTTCGACACTCTCAAGGGAATCAAAATTCATAAAGTTTTTCATTCACTTCCCGTTGACCTAGAAATACACGTTTATTACGACATAAATGGCCGTAAATTTTAATTCGTTTACTTAGAAGTTTGATGTATTCACAGTTTCAAAGGACGGCACACCTGAGTATATGGTTTTAATTTCAACTCGATACATCCACGCGTTCTCGAGATAAACGGAACGCAGACAGACAGACAAACAACAAAGTGATCCTATAAGGGTTCCATTTTTTCCTTACGGTAAGGAACCCTAAAATGGGAATTTTTACAGGATGCATTTTGGAATGTGTGCGGGAATTGCGTGACTTGATTCCCCCATCTCCTTTCTATCATTCCATCGGACAAACTGTCGTCGTACGGTGAATATCCACCCTTGCATTTTTGAAACTTCTACGGTCCGGACTAAGCGTTTCGCCTCGTCGTTTACGGCGTATAACAAGGAACTGGAACAATTTGCTTGCTACGGTCTTCCCCTCCGATTATAATTTATGTAGGTGTCTTCAAGGTTAGAGTAAATAGGCTCTTAATAAATTAACTAGTGCGCCTCACCATCAACGATTGCATCGCTGCTTACCATCAGGTAAGTTCGCAGTCAAGCACTAGTTTATATCAATTTTAAAAAAAAAGTATTTTTTTACTTTTATCAAGTAATATAGCACAGTTGTGCTGAACACAAAAATGCTGTTATAAAACACCATTTTCTGTACCTAACCAACCTACATTACAGCCTGAAAGAAACCCTGAAAGCCTACAACGGCACAATTCCCACCGTGAAGCCACAAATGGCTTACAAGGGGCGGAGACTTTGCCGCTCCATTATAAACTTGCTAATTTAACGTCCTCAGGGCCCTGAAGGACCCAATAAGACCTGCCAAGTGCGAGTCGAGCCACGGATTTTGATACGCTTTTGACTATTAGAAAAAGCGATAAGCAGTTATAAACAGTAATCGGAGTAGGTAGATTTATTTTTGACACTTGTATCATAAATGCACAGAGAAAGAATAACATGGATAAGCCATTTTCCGGAAAGTAATTCCGGTATTTCCAGATTTCTTTAGTTTAGTCTTCGTCAGAATTATTATTAAGTTCTCTTAATGATTTGATATTTTTCATAGTGTTTTTAGTTTACAATTTTAGCACATATATGTATTTTATTATTATAAATAACTTATTTTTATTTTATTTTTTCTGTTTGAATTATCTATTATTTGTTTATTGTGCAAGCCTACCACAGTGTTGTCTTTTTTAACCCAAAGGTTGACTGGTAGAGAATGCCTTGTTGCATTAAGTCCGCCCACCTATGTACCGCTACTGTACATGAAGTTTAAATAAATAAATAAATTTCAATTCAAAATTTTAAGGAAGGTATAATGTTCTGATTGGGCTTTGGGTTGTGTCAAATCGTGACTGTGTGCCGTTAAAAAAAAAATATGAAGAATATAATATTACTCATATTAATACAATTCCTACCGGTTCTATGGTCGGTTCCGGTTCTTCGGTGGAATGTCGATATTAATATACATGTTTCAGATCAATGACTCCAATTCAATCTACCTACTCCGATCTCTAGTTATAAATGATGAATAAAAATAAAAAATATTTATTTTACATATAGGTTTTAACAAACACACTTTTACACGTCATTTTTTTAGCCAATTCATACTAAATGAGGCCGGCGTTTCCTAGCTGACTACCCAGAGAAGAAACACTGAAACAAACTCAGGGGTCAAAGTCTCTTTTAAAGTCCATACAGCAAACACATAATGGTACATGCAAGTCAGCTGTTGCACGCCTCCACAATCGGCTACACAGATGAAATGGCTTCTGAATCAGAATAATTTTTTCGTAAACATAGGTTATAATAATATACAAGATGTTAAAAAATTAGGTAGTGCGCTATGTTTTGCCAATTAACATACAAATTATAAAAAAAAAAAATTATACTATTAAATTAAAATATAAATTCGTCATAATATAATTATTCTGAAAAGGTTACCCGTGGTCCTAGAACGCAAAGGCAACTGAAGGAACATAGGTATGATTTTAGTCAGTAAAAATCTGACTGAAATTATCTAATATCTTTTCCGCTCTAGAGCATGGGAGGGCCCCACGCTCTAGAGCGGAAAAGATATTAGATAATTTCCCACCTTAAAAAAATCTATATAGACATTCGTAAACCGATATAAAAACTATACATAATTAACTCAAGTAAGGAACCCTAAATACAAGCTAAGGGCTAAAGTGCCATGTTAATATAGAATTATATCCACTGTTAAAAGTTTAGGTTAAACAGGGAAAGTCCATATTATGACAATGTTAATAATATTCGTATCATCTCAGCAAGCAGCTTTAAGTCAAGAGTGAATAGGTTACTTCTAGGCAAGCGCGCTCCATCGTCGGTCACATCGTTGCTTACCATCAGGTGAGATATTCGCCAAGCGAGAGCCTTTCAATAAAAAAAAACCTGGGCGAAAAAGTGCGAGTCGGACTCGCGCACTGCACTTGTGCACTCCAAACAAATTTACTTATGAAAAAACAGTTTATTCCCGAACTGAGTTACGAAGATGTTTCCGAATCACAAAAGAAGTTTCTTTCAAAAATCTAGTTATAAACCATTTCCTTTCTCTCTAACACTATCCTGGTTCTACGTGATTTAATTCCTTCCACCAACCATACTTTATTCTTTCTTTTTCTCCTTTTCTTCTTTTTCATCCCTTTTTTAATGAAATTGTGTAACTTATCATAATATGTATTTATATATTTATAGTTATGTGTTATATATATATAGAGACTGATCAATATGATAGCAGCACACCGAAGGCTACTTCTTGTATTATTTTAAGTTCTTACGATCCATCCTAAGGTTGTCTGGTAGATATCGCTGTTAGCGATAAGACCGCCATTGTACCCATAGATTCAAGTTTATGTATAAGTTGTGTTACTTCTTTGATGTACAATAAAGTTTATTCTATTCTAAAAGAAGTTTTTTTTTGTGACGTAACTACAAATTTACAGTTTTCAGATTTTTTCCTATACTTGTGCTATGCGACTTTGCTTCATACCAAATTTCAGGATTCTAGGTCAACGGGAAGTACCCTGTGATTTTGATTCCCTCGAGAGTGTCGTATATACACGTTTTTTGCGACATAAACGGCCGTAACTTTTTTTTTAACTCAGAAGTTTTCTTTTTCACAGCTTAAAGGGACCGCAAACCTGAGTATATGGTTTTAATTTCAACTCGATACCTTTACGCGTTTCCAATACAAAGAGTATTGACAGACAGACAGACGGAGAACAAAGTTATCCTATAAGGGTTCCATTTTTTCCTTTTGAGGTATGGAACCCTAAAAAACAGCAATAACAAGAAACAGTGGTGGTTTAGTTGTAACTGTCCTGACTTAAGAGTTGAGTCGTGGGTTCAAAATCAGATAGGCGCATTACTCACACTTGCTCACAAAATAGTAAAGGAAAAAAAAGGCAAGAGATTTTGAGGTTTTTCTGGGGGAAGTGTTATTAGGTTTTTTGATCTGAAAATCCTCGGGAAAGGTTCAGTGTTTTTTCCGGTTGATGGCAAGCAGATCAGTCTTATAATGTTCCCACTGCTGGAACTCAGGCCAAGAAGAAATAGGCCGTAATCCACCTCAAGGGCCCAGTGCAGGTTGATGGATGTCACATGTCTACGAATTTTTGGTTCTAGGACATGCCGGTTACTTCACGATATTTTCCTTCACCGTTTTGAGCGCAGTGATAAAGAAAATAATAAATTACACATGGTAATGCGCCTGGCTGGGTTTGAACGCTACCTACAACTCGTAAGTATGACCGTTACCACTCTAAGACGCTCTGGGCGTAGCGAGTATCAGACTTTTGCTGACTTAGGTAACCCGTATGTGTTCCTTCAGTTGCCCTTTGCACTCCAGGGCCGCAGCGACTCCTTCGATCAATTCCGCTGCCCTGCCAGGAAGGTAAGATCCCTTACAATACTAAATGCGTACTAAGTTGGTCCTTTGGGATCTAAATTGGTCTTTTGAATCCCTAAAGGCCCGATTGAGTCAACCCCACAGAGCATTATAGTGCTAGAGGCGGCATTGTCAAAAAATGAAAGAAGAAAAAGAAAACATGCTTATTTGGCTCACAGACACATTCAATGATAAACTATTATGTAGAACATTACATTTAAAAAAACCCGGTCAAGGCGAGTCCTATTCGTGCACCGCGGACTCCGTATAAACTTAAGTTTCGCCACAACGACCGGTTCTGTGCGTCTCGTATCCATAGGATTCCCGCGACTCTCGCTAAGTCATCGGTCCTTGTGGAAGGTGTATCAACGCTGCATCTTACGGTACGCGGTCGTCATTGCAGAATCTTTTGGTCCCATCCACTGCCTCTTAAGTTTTGTGATTCTTCGGGCTATGTATAGGCTCTTAATAAACTAGTGCGCCTCACCATCAACGATTACATCACTGCTTACCATCAGGTGGGATCGCAGTCAAGCACTAGTTTATATCAAATAAAAAAAATAATAATAATGTGAACAAACAACTTCAACAGCTGAGCTACCTAATAATTCAGGGCAATCAGATTCACCGCGATGAACTCAATAGCTTGTTGAGGTACTAGAAATACAACACGTTGTCGACCCCGGCCTGGTCCTAATCAGATGGTGTGTTGCCTATTTCTCGCCGTCCACTAGCCTTTTAAATTCAAGTTCCAATAAAAGATTTTTATAACTATTTAAGAGTAAAATTCTGGAATTAAGGAATCTGTCTTTCCTGATGACTACAACCCGGGAATCTTTAAGTCAAGAGTGAATAGGTTACTTCTAGGTAAGCGCGTTCCATCGTCGACCATATCGTCGCTTTCCATCAGGTGAGATAGCAGTCAAGCACGAACCTATCAAGAATAAAAAAATAAAATCTGTTCTATTCTATTCTAGTCAAAATTCTGTGTTTTGTGGAGTACCCTAATCTACTGAGATGTTATAACTACGTTAGTGACTGGAGTAATTTGAATTTGGTCGCGTTAGGCCGCGGTCAGACTTGACAAGCATTTAGTTATCAACTTGTCATTACGCGGTTCGCTGTCTCACCTAAGTTATAAAATTTATTCCAACAAAACTGTGAGACAATTATATTGGAGTTAATGGCGATAGCAAAAGTCGTGAATGACTTTGAGAGGATGTAAAATATGGTACATGAATTAAAATTTAAAAAACTTGGCAAGTGCGAGTCGGACTCGCGCACGAAGGGTTACGTCCGTCCAGTTACCGTCCGGACCAATCCCAAATCGTCGACGGTGCGTACTGTCCCACGCACGCCTCGAGGAGATTTCAACAAACCGTAGGTGCCCAGCAGGGTCGAAGCCTACTGGGGCCAAGGGTCTGTTTCTGACTTGGCCTGGATATAAAAGGCAATGAAGGTACAGGAGTAGGTTTTTAGTCAGTAAAAGTCTAACACACCCTCACGCCCGCCCAAGAGTGGGGAATGGCATTGGATGATTTTCAAACAGAAAAAAAAACCGCCCATTGTAAAAAACGGCAAAAAAGCACGTTTGTTGTATGAGAGTCCCACTTAAATATTTCTTTTATTCTGTTTTTAATATTTGTTTTTATAGCGGCATATATATATAAGCGAACAGCGGAGTCTTGGTCCCATTTTACCCATCGGGTACGGAACCCTAATAAAAAGTAGATTAAGGAACATTCTTTTGTTTTATTTTTAATATCTGTTTATATATTTTAATGATTATGATAGTGATACTGGCTCGGAAGCTACGAGCTCGTAGCAGCGCGTAGCATTACTACGCCGTAGCAGACGCGTAGCACATCGAGATGATCGTAGCATTTGTAACCGCGTTGTAGGATTGTTCGAAAAAGCAACTGAAGTAACAGCTCTCGCTCCACTCTGAGTGCACGGAGTTATTTGATGATTTAACCTAAAAAAAAAGAGATTACTGTTTACGTGAACTGAGTACTTGACAATTTTTTTTTTTATCAAGAATTATCATCGCAAATATAAAGATTTTTTTAAATCCATTTAAAATTACGTAAGTTAGAAAGCCATTGGATGATTTCCGAACTAGAGAAGCACATTATAACTAATTTTGATATGGTTTTCAAAAAAAGATTTATTTTTACAGTTCATCATCATAATTAATAATTTCAAAAATATATAAATTTATTTATGTTATATACATCTTAACTAATAAATATTATAACTTAATAAATATTTAAACAAATTGAAAATAATATTATGTACAAACTGGTAGAAAAAGAACTCAAAAAAATTCGTCCACATCGATGTCAATGGGAAAAGTGCCCAGAACGCTGGCAGCATTGCCACGCTGGATGGCAATGCTAATTCGTTGACCAAAGAAAAGCCCGAAGAGTCGACCAGCTGTTTGCTGATATCCCGAACAACTCGATGAGCGCTCGGACCCCATGGCCCCAGTGTTTCAACCTCGAACGGCTCAAATATATAACCTCCGATGAGGTTATTATATTTACGCCGTTTGAGGTTTTCTGCACCTGCAGCAGCCGCCCCAGCACAACCTGCCGTACTTAGAAGATGGGATGGCGCAAGGGTGTCGACACATGTTGCATCCCACACCAAAGGCCTACCCAATTTCCAAGGCATTATAGTCATCCCGTCTGGCCTCTTCCCATCGTCACGTGCCAAGCCATTGGGTTCTAAAACAGCTGGCACCCCAGCGGTGACAAGAGCTCGGCGGATGATGTCATTAATACTGGCATGTCGTGCTATCCGACCAGCGCTTCTACTGCATGATAGGCCATGGTGTCCGAGGCGGTCGACTGCTTCGCCGCACTGACATCGATGTGGAACTCCACTAGGGGCACCCAGACGCAAGCATGTAGCGATCCGGAAGGTGGTGTCACTCAGCATAGTTCCTATGTTAGGTGACGGTAGAGCCTGTAGCCAGAGGCCCGACTCCCATTCACCCACAGCCAGAAGGCGGGCGCGCTCACCAGTATTGGTGGACGTATTGATAAGATTATTCCGTACCAACCTGCAGAGCGACTCATCCCACTGTCTCTGGGAAGATGGGTTCTCGGGCAACGCCTTGTCCGGGCAAGCCACTTTCCAGGCGTTCACGGCGTCGGTCAAGCACGGCACCTCACAGTCAACCAGTGATGGAGTTAAGATGCTTTCAACTAACTGTTGAGTGCTGTGGACCGAAGACAGAAACGCCGGTAGACTTATACTAGAAATTTTGCGGATGCCGAGCCCGCCAAAACGGATGCGTAGCGTGGCTTGTACCCACGCTCGGTCATCCAGGGCCACATTTAAGATGGACGTTAAAGCGGATCGAATGGTTTGATCAATTTTGTCCAAGAGTTGTGGCTGCTTCCATAAAGAGGAAGAGCGAAGAAAATACATAAAATTTGGAGCAAAACAGCAATATTTAATGAGGGTAAAAGCCGAATGTAAGTTAATTTTTGAAAGCCTATCCGAAATATCATTGAAACGATTAATTTTATCGTCAACGAATAAAGAAAAACTGTCTTCCAAAATTGGAGAACCTAGGAGGTGCAGTGAACATTTTTCTAAAATTTTGATCTCTGGTGCTATTGTATTGAATTTCTGAAGTGTCGATTGTCTGTCAGTATTGTCAGAAACAAAAATTTCACATTTTGAATGATTGAGGTCAAGGCCGATGGATCGAAACTGCTCCTTCAGAAATTGGAAATCGTTTAAAACAGTATTTACGTCACCTCCCAGGGTTATAATTTCAGCCGAAACATGTCTACTGTTGAATATAGGCCTCTTTCAAGTGTCGCCTAATGATCGGTCCTGTACGTCTCGCATCCATCGTAGTCCCGCAACCCTCACCAGGTCATCGTTCCTTGTTGACAGGCTTTTAAAAGTTATTTGTTGTTTATTTCAAAATTTTTCACTAAAATTAACACAGGCAAATACCCAATTTGTAATATTAATTTAAACAATTCATCATAGCCTTAAATCTCTTGGATCGAATAATCGGGCCACTACCCAATTCCGACAGCTAAAACTAATTTATAAGTTAAACTTATAACGGCAATCAGAAAATATCTCCTGAAAACGGAACAGTGGAACGGCTACACCGAAACCACTTACAAACGGTTAGTTCGTGAACGAAGAACTTTTATTGGATACAAACATAAGCCTCAAATTAACTTTTAAGTAGTTTAATTGCCGAGGTTTTGTTGAACCTACTAATTACTTTACACGCTATTATATATTGGAAAAGTTTTCTTTTTTTGCAATAATCAATAAATTGTCTATAGTGTTATAATGCTGTCAAATGTTAGGAAATAAATATAAATCTAGATCATTTCGATTCGGAACTTTGCTTCACACTATAAATTTCTCCTGTACCGTGAGTATGACAAGTCCTCCTGACTCCTATCTGTAGGTCATACAACACCATACACCTATCGCAACAGTAAATCTACCAACCACCACCAACACAGGTTTTCCTAGTTCGGATTTAGTTTTGGCCGCAAATCTTGTCAGTTACTACTTGTAAGGTATATTTTCCTTTTTTTATGATACAAACTAGTGCTTGACTACGATCCCATCTGATGGTAAGTAGTGATGCAATCGTTGATGGTGAAGTCCACTAGTTTTTTAAGAGCCTATTGCTTGAGTAATATTGGCAACTCACTTTAAACTGTATAAGAAAACCCGATTACCTCCGCCGTAACGAAACTAGGTTAACAACCAAATCACTCCACTTACCTCCTCCACCCATATTCTTGAAACCTTCCACCGATATTATCAATTTCAGAATGCAAAAATAGGTGATTTCTTAGAATCCCACCGACTTCCAGTCAAGGTGACCTCGCCAAGGTAATCACGGATAGTAATTATTCTATTAATATTGACCTTCATCGTCTCTAAGGCGTGCCTGAACGAAATTATGGATGAAGCTAGGGTGGCGCCTAGTAGTAAATCTTTAATTATTTACTAATTTAGGAACTGTTCCATGGTGTCTAAACAGGCACTGTCGTCATCTTCCTGATATCCGCATTTAAACATTACTCATACACACAATATACACTCACACACCTCTAACTACACCTACACAACATACAATTATAATTACCATTTCTTTCTCTTTTACTTGTTTTGTTTTGTGTTACTTTTGGTTTTATTATAGTCTATGTCTAGGCAAAAACAAGTGCTAATGTAGCGACGCTCTAATTATAATAATAATAATATTCCACAACTATCACACAGCGCCGTCTAGTTCCAAGCTAAGCAGAGCTTGTGTTATGAGTACTAGACAACTGATAAACATACTTATATATTTCTAAATACGTACATATTATAGATAAATTACACCCAGACACAGGAAAAATGATCGTGCTCGTCACATAAACATTTGTCCCGGGTGGGAATCGAACACACGACCTCCGGCATAGCAGTCAGGGCCACTGACCACTAGACCAACAGGCCAGATATATTCATTTGACGACCTCAACTGAACTGTTAAAGAAATGCAGCTATTCACCACTAATTTTTAATTATGAATGTTAAGATGGATGTGTGGTGTGACGAGAATAGATAAAGTGAGAAATGAATATATTAGGGGAAGTTTGAAAGTGGCGCCAGTGACTGAAAAGTTGAAAGGAAATCGTTTGTCTTGGTATGGTCATGTGAAGAGGAGGGATGAGACGCATGTTACTAAAAGAGTTATGAGTTTATATGTGGATGGATGGAGAGGGAGAGGGAGACCAAAGAAAAGATGGATGGATTGTGTGAAGAGTGATATGAAAGAAAAGGAAGTTAGTGATAGCATGGCAAGTGACAGGGCAAAGTGGAAGAAAAAAACGTATTGCGCCGACCCCAAATAACACGGGACAAGGGCAGGAAGATGATGACACCACTAATTTTGATTTAGGACAAATACTTAAAGGGCTTATTAGAAAAGGTCTCGTTGTTATTTAAGTAAAGTCTCAATAAATAATATTCATAAACAGCAAAGTTATTAGACTTTGTTTATATCCCAAAATGTCACTCAACTTATGGAAATATTGAACAGGCTATTTATTGATTTTGAATGAAAAACAATGGAAACAAAACACTGCGCGTAGTATTTTCTAGTAGCAATTGTTATAAATAATTGATGTAATTATGAATTTACCAATTATGACTAATATTCGTGGACAATTTTGGGATTTCGTTTGTTTTACTTTTGACTACACAAATATGATCAGTAACGGGTACAGATAAAGCCCCATATTTTTTGTACTAATTAAGAAATTGGGGTGTATAGGGTATTCAGCTTCATCCCTGTTTATCGTTCCCACACCTGACATTTTAATACGTCATGGAAAGGGAAACCATTTTCTTACAGTCAAGGATGGAACGTGAGGGCGTGTCAGGCTTTTACAGACTAAAACCACACCTGTTTCCTTAAGTTGTTCTTTGCGTTCTAAGACCACAGGTTTCCTTTTCAGAAATTGACCGTGGTTGGTGTCAAGCATAGCATCTATGAGATGTATTTTTGTATACTCATTTATGATTATAAATAAGGCAAATAAATAGATCGTAACAACCAATGGGACAAGATGTCAGTTTTAAGTAAAAAAGAAAGAGCGTGAACTTCGAAACTACTTCTTGAAGCCCTCTCAACCTTAGTTCGGTCTTCGTCATAATTGTTATTTTTTAATTTCTCCTAATTATAATGTATTTATTAGTTTGTCAATATATTTATGCAAACATAATGTATGTTAGAAAAAATCTTAATCTTTTTAGCAAAAGAGGCGATAGACATAATTATGTTACAAGAAATAGGGACCAATTAGTTCAACCAAGTTTCAGACTAGCAAAAGTGGCCTCTTCTTTTATGGGGTCCTGTTTGAAATGTTATAATAAAATACCTTCACAAATATTAGAACTCAATGAAACGAAATTTAAATCTTGTATTAAACGCACACTATGCAGGCAAGCATATTATAAGTTGGAGGATTATATTCAGGATAAAAATGCTTGGCTCAATGCTGGTCCAGCTCCACTACCACCGGGGTGTACAAATTGATTAGTATGGAAATTATTTTTTAATGTTTTTTTTTTCTTGAAATTGTAAAATATAAGTATTGTATTATATGTATTGAAGCATTTTTTCCACAGTTTGTAAATGTGAGTACCATGGAGCTTTTTATAGTTTTTATGTTGCTACTGGACTTATTTGACATAAATGAGCATGGCAGTTGAGAGTTTGTCATGCTCACTCAAATGTCTCACTGATGGTGGCGCGGGTGTTGGATCATTCGATTCCCTTCAAAATGGTTGAGCGGAGTGGTGCTAATATTAGCGTCATGTCCGTGAACGGGCGCTGTCAGTTGAGGCTGGTCATTTCTTAGCTGCCAGTTGCTATTTTAATATCTATATTTAGTTTTTATTTTTATTTACATTGTTCTCACATGATAGCGACAAGAAACATGTAACAGAGATATTTGTAATTACAAAATATGATTGAAAAGAGTGTCCATGGAGTTTCTTGCACATTCTTCTCCATAGAGATCTACGCTTTGGAATGTGCAATTAGCATCATTTATTTTTATTTTTCTGACTGACTGACTTCTTGACATTTCAAAAGTGCCTGTAAATGGTTTATTTGGAATAAATGCTATTTTGATTTTGATTTTGAGTTTATAATATTAAATTAAGTTACAATATTAATTTATAAGTATTTTATTATTGTAACTTAATGATGCTACATTCTACTTGATATATCTGTTATTTATTTATTGTGCACACCTACCCCAGTGTTGTCTCTTTTGACCCAAAGGTTGACTGGTAGAGAATGCCTTGTTACATTAAGTTAAATTGTTACATTTTACAACATAATTGAGATAAAATTAACAAGCAGAATAAAATAAAAGGCAGACAGCAAAGTTGCAGCAGAGTAGAGTACCTACTCCAGGTGCACCGGACGTTCATTTAAGTATCATTTGTACTTTAATGAACCATTGTACAGTTGAGACCTTTATGCCTTCGTCAGTTTTTCAACTATCTTTTTTATGAAGTCTAAACACAAAACACCTTTGGAAGCTGAAGTGCTGAGAAAGAGAAAGAAAGAATATTTCTTTGGCAGCAGTCACCGTCACACAGTCAATAAAAAACTGGGCAAGTGGGAGTCGGAATTGCGCTTGCCCGTACAAACCGTATTTGTGGTGGGGAGTGAGGGGTGGGTGAGTTTTTTAAGTGTTTTGTTTGTTGTAGTTTTTTATATTAAGTTTAATTCATTAAACCCCAAGCGAACGCCGGCGTTCGATCTCTCATAGCCTTTCTATTGTTTTTCTAATTACAGTATTCGAAAATTTAAGGCTCAAAATGTACTATTTATTATATTGGTGTACAATAAAGTATATATAAATAAATAGTATAGATAAATTACACCCAGACACAGAACAAATGATCGTGCTCATCACAAAAAGATGTCTTGCGTGGGAATCGAACTCACGATCTCCAGTTTAGCAGTTAGGGCCACTAACCACTAGGCAAACAGGCATTGAGTGTGCCTAACAGCTGTTACAAAAAGGTACATTTCAGCAAACTAGCCAGACAGTAAAATATACTGTCTAACTCTGGTCTTTAGTGACTAGTGGCGGAGTAAACGCAAACACACGCGCGGAGCAGATAACTTAATTATAACACTTGGTATCGAAGGTCGAAATATAATAAACCGCTCAACATTGTCTATGATCATAATTGAAACCTTTGGACATGAAACTACTGAAATTACTGACTACAAATAATAATATTTCCGTCCGATTATAATAATTCAGATCTCTTAATAATTAAGTTTATTGCGCCTCACCATGAACGATTGTATCACTGTTCACCATCAGGTGGGATCCGCAATAAAGCACTAGTTTATATTATTATCAAAAAAAATAATGTTTTTCAACAATGATCAAAAACACAACACTTCTTATTTTATTTTGTTTCTGGAGTGGGACGCAACCTGTGTCGACACCCTTGCGCAATCCCATGTTCCAAGTATGGCGGGCTGTGCCGGCGCTGTCGTTGTGGCTGCTGAGACCCTTAAACGGCGCAAATACTGTAACTTTATTGGTAATTACAGTTTTGAGCCGTTTGGGGTCGAAACGCTTGGGTCACGAATTTCACGCCGACTGATCGACACTTTGCGTGACCAGAAGGCTGGCTCGTTCTTTGCCCAAAAAATTAGCATTACCATTCAACGTGACAATGCTGCCAGTCTTCTGGGCACATTTCCGGTTGACAGCGATGAGGAGGAGTATTTCAACGCCTGAGTGTTTTTGTATTATATTTATGTACATAGTTAGGTTTTAGTATAGTTTAGTTAATATTTAAGTTTTTTATGTAAGAGAGTGTTTACAATTTGCAAAATAAATATATTTCGGTTATGTGTATAATTTTATTTTTATCATGCACGAATCAACCCTAAGTGACGAATTTATTTTAACTATGACTGTACATACATAGCATAGCATAGTCGGCCTTATAATGTTCCCACTGTTGGGACTCAGGCCTCCTCTCTAGGACAGGGAATGGGCCGTAATCCACCACGCAGGCCCAGTGAGGGTTGGTGAATGTCATGCGACATTCTTCTCGTCTTCGAATTTTTGGTTCTAGGACATGTCAGTTTCCTCACGATGTTTTCCTTCATCGTTTTGAAAGCAGTGGTAATGAAATAAATTACACAAAAAAATGCGCCTGAATGGGTTTGAACACGCGACCACTCGGCCACCACTGCTCCTCAACTAGACTGTACATACAAGATAGAGCAAAGTATACCTAAAAAGCTGAAAATGTCAAAAACATTTTACTGTAAAAAACAAGGCAGTCATTTTTGCAGACTAACTTCATAGAATTCACAATGATGATCAGTGATGATCCAGTACAAAGAAAAATATTTCTTGTAAATAATCTAAAATAATTATTATAATTAATCATATTATAACATATTATGGCGTTTAAAATACGTGACGACCTAACTAGAGAATAAAAGTGCAAACATTTTGCGCCGACCCTAAATACCACAGGATGGGATAAGGGCAGGCATCTGACATTAGTTTTCATCTAGTTTTTCAGACAGTTTCGACAAAAGTGCAAGTGAAAATATATAATGCCGCAATCTCTAATATTTTTTACAACGCATTTACTTATGTAAAAATGGAGATGCACATATTTTTGTTTGGACGCCAAAAGAATTCATACGGAAAGACGGACCGAAGAGCGACGCCTGCAGCCCAGCCTAACCAGCCAACAGTCAAGAAGGTTGTCCTGCATGCGCGGGGAGCCGCCTGTTCTTAGGGTGACTGCGCCACAGCTGACATTTTTGTGCTTTTATGACAGTGACGTTATTAGTTTTTGGTGATTCTTTTTTGTGTTTTTACTATAGGTATTTTATAATAGTTTTAGTATTGTGTAGTCCGTGCAGTGTACATATAGTTTTAAGTGAATATTATACAGGTTTAAAAAAACCGTTTTAAAAATGATTTTACCTGTAAGTATTGCATTTTAATAGGAATATTTTAATGCCATATGCATACAACGATAGTAGTGATGCCGTACGAGGAGCCAGTCAACCTGCCACATCGCTGGATGTCCTAGTGAGATGTCCTCATTGTTCCCAAGCACGCTTTTTTAAGGGTGAGCGAGGCTTGAAGGTACATTTGGGTAAGAAACATAAACCCCAGAACGTACCTTCAACATGCCCAATAATATCCACGCCCCTAACACCTGATCGTTCTCCTCAACCATTATGGAAAACTCTTTCCAAATTTAAATCTACTACTCCTGTTTTGAAAAGAGTTCCTCGTTCCCGCGAGACCATCCGTTGCTTCAAACTTAGCACGATGTGTCCGCCTCGCCGTCCGGGAGAACTCACTGAGTGCTTGGGAACAACTGCTTACCTTCCCATTTCGGATTCTACATGTGCAAAAAAAATTTGGCAACAAAAAAAACTTTCAGCTCAAATCAAAGATAACTGTGATATTTCGGCCCAAAGTTTCGAACCTAAATTAACATCACACCTCCCTCAAAGAGGTTTATTGCATCATGTGGAGTCCAAACTAGGCGAGGGTGACATCCGAGGTGCTGCTAGGATTATATTTAGCAGTGATGTGGTTGCGCCATACTCTCCAGAGACACTTACGGCTCTGGTAAGCAAACACCCCGCTCCGGCAGATGATCTCACCGTTCCTGATCCTCCCAATCCAGAAACCAACTCCCTTCAAATTACAGCCCAGCAAGTATGTGCGGCCGTGTGCTCCTTTCGGAGTGGTTCCGCCGGCGGGCTCGACGGCCTGACACCTCAACACCTCAAGGACCTGATGTGCGCAGGCGCCGGGGAAGCTGGTGAGTCCCTCTTGAAGGAGCTGACGGCCCTCATCAATCTCATGCTCTGCGGCAATGTGAACGAAGCCGTCATTGATGTCCTATACGGGGCAAACCTATGTGCTTTGCTTGCCGTAGGGTCTACCTACCGACGTATCGCAGCCAAACTTTGCTGTGCTTTTTATAGTGAAGCACTTGCCAGCAAATTCCAGCCCCTACAGCTGGGTTTCGGATCCAAAGGGGGCTGTGAGGCTGCGGTACATGCCCTTACTACTTACCTTAACAGCAATGAAGGTGAGGTCATCCTTAAGGTTGACATTAGGAATGCCTTTAATTCCGTGAACAGGGACACCTTGTTGACAGAAGCTCAAAAAGAAACACCCCACATTTACAGTTTTCTTTATCAATGTTATAGGCACCCTTCTAAATTACTTTATAAAGAAAACCTTTTGGAATCAGCCGTTGGCTGTCAACAGGGTGACCCTCTTGGGCCAGTCATTTTCAGTTTGGCAATAAATCCAATCATTCGGCAGCTAAATTCTAAATTCAATGTCTGGTATTTGGATGACGGAACGTTAGGAGGTGACGTAGACACGGTCTTAAAAGATTTAACGTTTTTGATAAATGAATTTACTTCTATTGGATTACAACTTAACCTTTCAAAATGCGAAATTTTCCTCCCCCAAACAACTGACAGACAGACGATTTTAGAAAAGTTTAACTCAATAGCACCAAATATCCAAATCACGGATAGAAATTCTCTTCACCTCCTGGGCTCCCCAATTTTCGATGAATCTTTTCCAACTTTCATAGAACAGAAAATACAAAATTTTAATGACGTCTCGGAAAGACTTTTCAAAATTAACATGCATTCGGCTTTCACACTCATTCGATACTGTTGTTTTGGGCCAAAATTTACATATAGCCTTCGCTCCTCCCATATTTGGAAACACCCACTACTTTTGGAAAAAGTCGATCAAATTATTAGGAACACACTATCTTCGATCCTAAATGTGGCCTTGGACGATCGAGCATGGCAGCAAGCCACTCTTCCCATCCGGCTAGGTGGCCTCGGCGTCCGCAAAATTTCAAGTATAAGTTTACCAGCTTTCCTCTCATCGGTGCACAGTACTGAAACTTTAACCAGGAATATTTTATCTTCCTCACTGGTTGATGTTGAGGTACCGTGCTTATCCGATGCCTTGAACGCTTGGAAAATGGCTTGTCCCAACACGGTTTTGCCCGACAATCTGTCCTCGCAGAGACGGTGGGATGTGCCGCTCTGCAGTATTGTACGGAATAACCTGATGAATACGTCGTCAAGTACTGCTGAGCGTGCGCGTCTGCTGGCTGTAGGGGAATGGGAGTCGGGGTTGTGGCTTCAGGCACTTCCGTCATCCACCATAGGCACTATGATGGATGACGCCTCGTTTCGGCTCGCAATCTGTTTACGCTTAGGCGCACCTTGTGTTGCTCCACATCGGTGCCACTGTGGCGAAGCTGTCGACAGCCTCGGACATCATGGCCTATCCTGCTGCAGGAGCGCAGGCCGCATAGCACGGCACGCTAGCATCAACGACATTATTCGTCGAGCTCTCGTCACCGCCGGCGTACCTGCCGTATTAGAACCTAGTGGCTTGGTACGTGACGATGGGAAGAGACCTGATGGTATGACGTTGGTGCCGTGGAAGGTGGGTAGGCCTCTGGTGTGGGACGCAACCTGTGTCGACACCCTTGCGCCATCCCATGTTCTTAGTTCGGCGGGCTGTGCCGGCGCTGCCGCTGCGGCTGCTGAGACCCTCAAGCGGCGCAAATACTGTAACCTTATTGGTAATTACAGTTTTGAGCCGTTTGGGGTCGAAACGCTTGGGTCATGGGGTCCGAGTGCGCGTCTCCTTTTCAAGGAAATTTCACGCCGTCTGATCGACATTTTGCGTGACCAGAGGGCCGGCTCGTTCTTTGCCCAAAGAATTAGCATTGCCATTCAACGTGGCAATGCTGCAAGCCTCCTGGGCACGTTTCCGGATGACAGCGATGTGGAGGAGTACTTCGACGCCTGAGTGTAACAGGTGTTTTTGTATTATATGTACACAGTTAGGTTTAGTATAATAGTATTTATAGTTTTTATGTACATAGTTTGGTTTTAGTATAAATAGTTTTGTTAATATTTAAGTTTTATGATAGATTCATATTAAACATAAAACACTGCATTATACTTCATAGTAGATATCAAAGCATATTTATTTACAGTTTCAGTTACAAACTTTGAAAGTAACACGCACTTAAGCTAAAAAAGTTGTACTATATACGAAGTTAAGTTGTTTCTAAGCCAAGTGGGTACTTGTTACTTGGCAGACAGAGGTAAGTAATCAAGTTAGGACACATGTTATCTGCAGGATCAGGGGCGCCGACTCCGTGGGTGCTCGGGGGCTCGAGCATTCATGAGAAATTAAGAATGGGTGCCGAGCACCCCTGAGAATAGACATCAAGAAACAGATCAGTAATCGCATTTTAGGGATGCGCGTTGTTTCATTACTCGACGACCTGTTTAGCGCAGTGGTTTAGAGCGCCGGCTGAGACGTAAGGGTCGCGGGTTCGATTCCCGCACCAACACAAACGTTTGTTGATGAAACAGATATTTGTGTTGGGTCTGGGTGTTTGTGGTACCTTCGTTGTTCCTGGTTGCCATAGTACAAGGGAAAACCTTAGTTTGGGACCAGGACAATGTATGTGATGTTGTCTCAATTTAGTATTTATTAACGATGCGGGAAACGGATGCCAGTTACTGATGCCGATATCCGTTATCAAAATGTCGATCAGTGTGCATTTCTCTTCTCACACTTCGCTACTTTTTCGAGTCATCACATGAGCATGAGCACCCATGTGATTTTCTAAAAGCCGGCGCCCCTATGCAGGATTGTCCTAAAGAGTTACGCTACTGAAGAAACACAGGTTTTTTTAAGTTGGAAATGAAAGCAAGGAAAGAAAACTATTTATTAGGCAGCAGTCCCCAGGATCATCCTACGCAACACGCATGTGTGTATGTGATGAGACGCATGTTACTAAAAGAGTTATGAGTAAACAAGTGGATGGATGGTAGGGGAGAGAGGCCATAGAAAAGATGGATGGATTGTGTGAGAAGTGATATAAAATAAAAGGGAGTTAGTCCTAGCGTGACGGTTATAGTATAGTACTAGCTGTTGCCCGCGACTTCGTCCGCGTTAAATTCGTAAAACTGTACAATCACTCTGTGCTTGCAATTCATTCCGAAAGCATCGCAATAATTTATTGTACTTTAACATAAAACGGTTAAAGGTAAAAATATCCGAATTGAGAACCTCCTCCTTTTTTAGAAGTCGGTTAAAAACGCAAATTACCTTCAGGAAACATGTTATGTACTCGTCCAGATCCAGATGTATGACCGTCACTGAATAGAAAGAGCATATATGGGTCGTAGCAGTTGTCATTTCTGCCTACTCCAAGGGAAAAGGCATATGTATGCATGGGCATATGTATGTTTCTGGTTTATGTTCTGGTAAAACAACATTGTATGATTTTAACCCCTTGCCACAGTGAGCACGCCACAATCAAATCGCAGCGGTAATGCCTGTCTTTGAGAAGTGTCTACAGAGGCGTCACGGCATCCTCTTTTTGTGCAGGACTCACCGGTTGTGGGTGTTTCGGAAGGTATCTGTGTCGAATTCAGCGGGAAGAAACACTCGGGTCTCACCATTGTGCAAATCGCCCGGAGAATACGATGGAGCATACGGTGGAAGTCAGTCCCGCTTGGTTGGAGAGCCGGCGCCGCCTTGTCCTTATGGGGGCGATTGGTGGAGAAAATGACAACCAGTAGCCTCCTTCAGTGAAGCACTACGATTAAAGAAGGTGGCTGAAACTATGAGGGATAGGACATCATGACTCCTCAGCGGTCGCTGCAAGGGACGCTCCGGGTGTTGAAAGCCGCAAGGCAATTCCCAGCCATTGCAAACACGGGATTGCGGTGGTGCTGTCCGGCCGTCTGGTCAAAGCAGTCTTGAATCGACGGCGCGTAGTATTCTACGCGCGACTCAAAGAGATTTCAGCAAATGGATAGGGCCCTCTAGGGCCGATGTCTGCTAGGGCTGTAAGATTGACCGAAAGAGTTATCTCCCATAACAATTTTCGCCTCAATAACTTTTCACTGAAGAGTTTAAGAAGTTAGACAGCTTTGATAGAGGTAAACGAAGGAGCATAATCGGGACACCGACCTTCAGCTGGATAACGTGCACTGATAGTGAAAAGCCTTAAGTGAATCCTAAAACTACCATCATCATCCGGCAGGCATTAAGTCCGCCGCTGTACATTTGTGCATAAAGGATTAAATAAATAAATCATCAACTATCTTCTTCCACAACAGTACTTATGAAGAATTTGCGAGAGCATGCTTGCATTGATTATTGCAGTTTGATCATTTTAAGCGTTAGAATTACTTGTTCATTTACCTAGGATATTTTGGTGTGTATTTAATTGATATCCCCGTATATAAGACAAATGTTTTTTCCATAGTGGGAACTACCTTATGAAGAGTCTCCAACTTATGAATGAACTACGGCGAAACCTTGTGCGCGTGTATCCCCGTTCAATCGAACTCGCATATTGATGGCCAAACCGAGAAATTACTGACACCGATTGCCTCTATGAGGACACGGCAGTTCACTCAAGATGGATAGACCTCCACCGCATGCTACACCGAGTCCTCCAGGCGATTCACAAAATGGTAATATCAGGGTACTTTCAACCGAACCCAGAACAGAAACCGTTCGAAACACCCACAACAGTCCTGAGCTTATCCATAAAACAATGAAATTACGGTAAACAAATGTAGCAGCCAATAAGTGTTATCCCTGAGACTGGCCTCCCTTAGAGAGTTGTTCCAGTGTTGGTCACCACTCATTGCAAAGAGGTAACGTCCAGATATTGACGTAAGGCTGCAAGGAATCTGAGATACATTATACGTTGTCAAACTGTGATCAGAAAAACACATTCGATCCCGTTTTATATGAAGCAGTGACTGTAAATAATAAAACACACCATTATTAATCCGCAAGGTGCCATCATGCCGGAGGATACAGTGGAGATGTGCCCTGCAAGGGCGGAGCACCGCCGTGTCCTCGTGGAGGTAATCGGCGTCAGTGACCTCTCGCGCCAGGCTCTGATCCAGAGCGAGGAGTAATGGCAGGCGGTCGCCTCCTTCTGCAAAGCCTTAATGCTAGCGAAGGCGGAGGCCGCACGCGTTAGGGAACGAACGGCCTCACGCCGAGCCGAGATTCCGACCCCGACTACCAATCACGGTAGACACGGGCTTCCGGACGTCGAGCAATGGGTAGCTAGCCGTCCTGTAGTTGACCGGATCGAGCCCAATCCTCAACAGCGCGTAGTGATAGACACAGGTGTAGTTTTAGTCAGTAAAAGATTGACACGTCCTCCCGCTCCAACCAGAGCGGGAGAAGTCATTGGATGATTTCCACCCTTAAAATAAGAAAAAAGTGCCATCATCATTATTATTTCAGCCGAAAGACGTCCACTGCTGGACATAAACCTCCCCAAGTGTCGCTATAATGACCGCTCCTGTGAGTCTCTCGTCCATCGGATTCCCGCGACCCTCACCAGGTCATCGGTCCACCTGGGGACCATCCAACGCAAGGTACCCTGTAACCCCTTCCGAAAATGTGGTCGTGTTATTTTAAAGTGAATAATTAAATACATATAGGTATTTACTTTTATCGTCTTTGGATGATATTCCTTGAATAATCACGGTCAATTAGCTTGCTACAATAATGGGAAAAAAATAATAAAAATAAGCAGTAGGATTGTTAAAAATGCCTCCGTCTTACACCAGTTTAACCATAACTGTAAACGTGGGCGATGGCCATTCTTCTGCCACTCAGAAAATTACGTAAAATACGCAATGCCATCTATCAAATTTAATATGAAGTTCAACCGTCATTGTCATCATTATTTCTACTTTGAGTCTTTAGATGGCGTTGCGAGTATCTGAATTGCTTATGGTGTCATATTTTACTTCTCGAAAACTTTGATTTCATACCGTTTGTCTTTCATATGCTTTGTTTCATTGCGATGAAACAAAGCCTAAGTAAAATAATTATCAAGTTCCTCACAATTTAAATGTATAAAAGTTATCTACATCGATTTCTAAAATTAATAATACGCACTTCACTAAAAATTTCTACAGATATATAACATACGTAGATTTATAAAAAAAAAATTGTAAGCATGCAAAAATATATAAAAAATCTTATTCACGATGACAAAATAGAACAAAAATTTCTCCTAAGAGAGCCGTATGGGATTTGAACCACCTTCACATTACATGAAAATCTAGTTACGAAACCACTGTGCTGCGGTCTCCGATGAATAAACTATAAAATAGACGTTCTTATATAAACGTCATAATTGACTGGTTGGCTCCCTAACGATGATAGCGTGATGATTTTCGTTTTAGAAGTTAAATTTGCAGCTAAATGGAATAATGTAACATTATAGTACGTGATTTTACTCGTCGCTTTGATTTTATTATGTGTTTTGATTAGTTTTTACAAAATATTTAGAAGATATCGAATAGAACTGTCAATTTTATTTTGAAAAAATGGTAAAAGTTATTTTAATACAAAAAAATAAGACAAAATAATGACAAAATTTTTAACTGTAGCTGGGAATTGAACTCGCGGCAAATGTCGTTCAATACCTACATTTTGGATTATTGCTCACCCCCCATAGCAAATAGCGTGATAGTTTATAGCCTATCAGTTGCCCTGACCTATAAGGATTATGTATACAAAATTTGAACAGGATCGGTTCAGTAGTTTTTGCGCCAATTAATACCATCACAAAAGAATTTTACTGTTTTATTATATGTATAGATAATAAGCCTTTCAATTTTTCCATTGCTGGGAATCAGGCCTCCTCTTTAGGAGAGGGAATGGGCCGTAATCCACCACGCTGGCCCAGTGCGGGATGGTGAATATCACATGTCTTCGAATTTTTGGTTCTAGGACATGCCGGTTTCCTCACGATGTTTACCTTCACCGTTTTGAGAGCAGTGGTGATGAAAAAAATTACACTAAGTATTGCGCCTGGCTGGGTTTGAAGCCACGATCTACAACTCGTAAGTCGGAGCCGTTACCACTCGGCCAACCAGCATGACGGTTGATAGGACAGAAAGGGAAAAAAAAACGTGTTGCGCCAACCCCAAATACGGACGAGGACAAGAAGAAGAGTCCCCAGCATCAAACAATATAAATAAAACTAGCTGTTGCCCGCGACTTCGTCCGCGTTAAATTCGTAAAACTGTACAATCACTCTGTGCTTGAAATTCATTCCGAAAGCATCGCAATAATTTATTGTACTTTAACATAAAACGGTTAAAGGTAAAAATATCCGAATTGAGAACCTCCTCCTTTTTTAGAAGTCGGTTAAAAACGCAAATTACCTTCAGGAAACATGTTATGTACTCGTCCAGATCCAGATGTATGACAGTCACTGAATAGAAAGAGCATGTATGGGTCGTAGCAGTTGTCATTTCTGCCTACTCCAAGGGAAAAGGCATATGTATGCATGGGCATATGTATGTTTCTGGTTTATGTTCTGGTAAAACAACATTGTATGATTTTAACCCCTCGCCACAGTGAGCACGCCACAATCAAATCGCAGCGGTAATGCCTGTCTTTGAGAAGTGTCTACAGAGGCGTCACGGCATCCTCTTTTTGTGCAGGACTCACCGGTTGTGGGTGTTTCGGAAGGTATCTGTGTCGAATTCAGCGGGAAGAAACACTCGGGTCTCACCATTGTGCGAATCGCCCGGAGAATACGATGGAGCATACGGTGGAAGTCAGTCCCGCTTGGTCGGAGAGCCGGCGCCGCCTTGTCCTTATGGGGGCGATTGGTGGAGAAAATGACAACCAGTAGCCTCCTTCAGTGAAGCACTACGATCAAAGAAGGTGACTGAAACTATGAGGGATAGGACATCCTGACTCCTCAGCGGTCGCTGCAAGGGACGCTCCGGGTGTTGAAAGCCGCAAGGCAATTCCCAGCCATTGCAAACACGAGATTGCGGTGGTGTTGTCCGGCCGTCTGGTCAAAGCAGTCCTGAATCGACGGCGCGTAGTATTCTACGCGTGACTCAAAGAGATTTCAGCAAATGGATAGGGCCCTCTAATGCCGATGTCTGCTAGGGCTGCAAGATTGATCGAAAGAGTTATCTCCCATAACAATTTTCGCCTCAATAACTTTTCACTGAAGAGTTTAAGCAGTTTGACAGCTTTGATAGAGGTAAACGAAGAAGCATAATCGGGACACCGACCTTCAGCTGGATAACGTGCACTGATAGTGAAAAGCCTTAAGTGAATCCCAAAACTACCATCATCATCCGGCAGGCATTAAGTCCGCCGCTGTACATTTGTGCATAAAGGATTAAATAAATAAATCATCAACTATCTTCTTCCACAACAGTACTTATGAAGAATTTGCGAGAGCATGCTTGCATTGATTGTTGCAGTTTGATCATTTTAAGCGTTAGAATTACTTGTTCATTTACCTAGGATATTTTGGTGTGTATTTAATTGATATCCCCGTATATAAGACAAATGTTTTTTCCATAGTGGGAACTACCTTATGAAGAGTCTCCAACTTATGAATGAACTACGGCGAAACCTTGTGCGCGTGTATCCCCGTTCAATCGAACTCGCATATTGATGGCCAAACCGAGAAATTACTGACATCGATTGCCTCTATGAGGACACGGCAGTTCACTCAAGATGGATAGACCTCCACCGCATGCTACACCGAGTCCTCCAGGCGATTCACAAAATGGTAATATCAGGGTACTTTCAACCGAACCCAGAACAGAAACCGTTCGAAACACCCACAACAGTCCTGAGCTTATCCATAAAACAATGAAATTACGGTTAACAAATGTAGCAGCCGATAAGTGTTATCCCTGAGACTGGCCTCCCTTAGAGGGTTGTTCCAGTGTTGGTCACCACTCATTGCAAAGAGGTAACGTCCAGATATCGACGTAAGGCTGCAAGGAATCTGAGATACATTATACGTTGTCGAACTGTGATCAGAAAAACACATTCGATCCCGTTTTATATGAAGCAGTGACTGTAAATAATAAAACACACCATTATTAATCCGCAAGGTGCCATCATGCCGGAGGACACAGTGGAGATGTGCCCTGCAAGGGCGGAGCACCGCCATGTCCTCGTGGAGGTAATCGGCGTCAGTGACCTCTCGCGCCGGGCTCTGATCCAGAGCGAGGAGTAATGGCAGGCGTTCGCCTCCTTCTGCAAAGCCTTAATGCTAGCGAAGGCGGAGGCCGCACGCGTTAGGGAACGAACGGCCTCACGCCGAGCCGAGATTCCGACCCCGACTACCAATCACGGTAGAAACGGGCTTCCGGACGTCAAGCAATGGGTAGCTAGCCGTCCTGTAGTTGACCGGATCGAGCCCAATCCTCAACAGCGCGTAGTGATAGACACATGTGTAGTTTTAGTCAGTAAAAGATTGACACGTCCTCCCGCTCCAACCAGAGCGGGAGAAGTCATTGGATGATTTCCACCCTTAAAAAAAGAAAAAAGGTGCCATCATCATCATTATTATTTCAGCCGAAAGACGTCCACTGCTGGACATAAACCTCCCCAAGTGTCGCTATAATGACCGCTCCTGTGAGTCTCTCATCCATCGGATTCCCCCGACCCTCACCAGGTCATCGGTCCACCTGGGGACCATCCAACGCAAGGTACCCTGTAACCCCTTCCGAAAATGTGGTCGTGTTATTTTAAAGTGAATAATTAAATACATATAGGTATTTACTTTTATCGTCTTTGGATGGTATCCCTTGAATAATCACGGTCAATTAGCTTGCTACAATAATGGGAAAAAAATAATAAAAATAAGCAGTAGGATTGTTAAAAATGCCTCCGTCTTACACCAGTTTAACCATAACTGTAAACGTGGGCGATGGCCATTCTTCTGCCACTCGGAAAATTACGTAAAATACGCAATGCCATCTATCAAATTTACTATGAAGTTCAACCGTCATTGTCATCATTATTTCTACTTTGAGTCTTTAGATGGCGTTGCGAGTATCTGAATTGCTTATGGTGTCATATTTCACTTCTCGAAAACTTTGATTTCATACCGTTTGTCTTTCATATGCGTTGTTTCATTGCGATGAAACAAAGCCTAAGTAAAATAATTATCAAGTTCCACACAATTTAAATGTATAAAAGTTATCTACATCGATTTCTAAAATTAATAATACGCACTTCACTAAAAATTTCTACAGATATATTACATACGTAGATTTATAAAAAAAAAAATTGTAAGCATGCAAAAATATATAAAAAAATCTTATTCACGATGACAAAATAGAACAAAAATTTCTCCTAAGAGAGCCGTATGGGATTTGAACCACCTTCACATTACATGATAGTCTAGTTACGAAACCACTGTGCTGCGGTCTTCGATGAATAAACTATAAAATAGACGTTCTTATATAAACGTCATAATTGACTGGTTGGCTCCCTAACGATGATAGCGTGATGATTTTCGTTTTAGAAGTTAAATTTGCAGCTAAATGGAATAATGTAACATTATAGTACGTGATTTTACTCGTCGCTTTGATTTTATTATGTGTTTTGATTAGTTTTTACAAAATATTTAGAAGATATCGAATAGAAATGTCTATTTTATTTTGAAAAAATGGTAAAAGTTATTTTAATACAAAAAAATAAGACAATATAATGTCAAAATTTTTAACTGTAGCTGGGAATTGAACTCGCGGCAAATATCGTTCAATACCTACATTTTGGATTATTGCTCACCCCACATAGCAAATAGCGTGATAGTTTATAGCCTATCAGTTGCTCTGACCTATAAGGATTATGTATGCAAAATTTGAACAGGATCGGTTCAGTAGTTTTTGCGCCAATTAATACCATCACAAAAGAATTTTACTGTTTTATTATATGTATAGATAAAACGTAAATAGTCAATAAAAAATCAATAACGTTGTGTGTAATATATATATAATAAAAATGTGCCTCACGGTTGCGCCAAAAAGGTTAATTTCAGCAATGTTGCCAGACTGAAAAATACTGTCTGACAGTCTTTCAATGTACCTTGATTGACGAGTGACGGAGCAAAAATCATCCAATGACTTATCCTGTTCTGGGGTGGAGCGAGAGGACGTGTCAAAGTTTTACTGACTGAAATACCTGTGACCTTCAGTTGCCTGTGTTTTCAGAAATTGCCCGTGGCAAAGGAACACAGCTGGATTTTAGTTAGGGAAAGTCTGACACTCCCTTTCACTCTAACTAGAGCGGGAGAAGTTATTTGATAATTTTCTACCCCAAAAAAATAATGGGTATATGATTCGGAAGGTACGAGGAAAGTTTTGTTTTTTTTTTTTTGTAACTGTTCGGAAAAAATCTGTAGAATATATCAGTGCTTTTGAAATTATTCTTCTGCCCTCGTTATGCAAAACATCGTTTGTACTGAATGGTGAACCCACTATAGCGTCTCTGTCAAATGTCAAATGATAGCAGCGCTGTGTCTGTTTAGCATAGAAATAAAAATATTCTCAACTTCACCATTTTTATGGTTCCGTACCTCAAAAGGAAAAAAGGGAACCCTTATAGGATCACTTTGTTATCTGTCTGTCTGTAAAGACACTTTATTTCGGCAACGTGTGGGGGTATCGAATTGAAATAAAAAAAAACATATACTTAGGTCTGCGGTCCCTTGAAGCAGTGAAAAAATTAAACTTCTGAGTTGGCGAAAAAAAGATACGGCCGTTTATGTTGCAAAAAACGTATTTCAACACTCTGAAGATGAGGACATATATCATATTCCAATGAGATGTGTCCAAAATCAATGGCTCAGAACACAAATTGGCGCGCACAATATTAATTTATCAAATCCTGTTTCAGATAAAATAATCCCTATCATCAATATGGTTAAGTTCACTCTGAAAACCGACCCAAAACCTAACTGTACTTTGTACAGTGACTACTAGCGAAAAAAGGGGAAGTGGGAATCGGAATCGCGCACCGAGGGTTCTATACAAACTTACATCATCACCTTCCTGCCCTTGTCCCATCTTATTTGGGGTCGGCGCAATACGTTTTTTTCTTCCATTCTGCCCTGTCACTCGTCATGCTATCACTAACTTCCTTTTCTTTCATATCACTGTTCACACAATCCATCCATCTTTTCTTTGGCCTCCCTCTCCCTCTCCACCCATCCACATGTATACTCATAACTCTTTTAGTAACATGTGTTTCATCTCTCCTCTTTACATGACCATACCAAGACAAACGATTCCCCTTCAACTTTTCAGTCACTGGCGCCACTTTCAAACTTCCTCTAATATATTCATTTCTTACGAAAACCAATTCCCGAATTGAGTTACGATGATTTTTCCGAATCGCAAATAAAGTTATTTTTTTGTGACGTATTACGAGTTATTCATAGAGTACTTCGCTTTGACCTAGAATCCTGAAATTAGGCTTGAAGCAAGATTTCATATCACAAGTATAGGAAAAAATCTGAAAACTGTAAATTTATAGTTACGTTATAAAACAAAATAACTTTATTTGCGATTCCGTAAAATCTTCGTAATCAATTCGGGAATTGGTTTTCATATGTAAGTTTGTATGGAACCCTCGATGCGCGAGTCCGATTCGCACTTGCCCGATTTTTTTTTTAATAGACACAAAGTAATGTATTAAAAAACTATTCTAATACTTTGCCCTGAAAAGAAATATTTACATGGTTTTTATTTTTAAGGTGGGAAATCACTCCAATTACATCTCCCACTCTAGTGTGGAACGGGAGGGCGTGTCAGACTTTTACTGACTAAAAACCGACACCTGTTCCTTCTTTGCCATTTTTCCAGGGCCCCGGGGATCTCTTTCGCATCACCCATGGCCCCAGTAGGCTTCGACCCTGCTGGGCCCCTACGGTTGCTGACGTCTCCTTGAGGCACGCGTGGAAAAGTACGTGCCGTCGACGACACGGGCCCGGTCCGGACGGTTACCAGACGATCGTCCCGTCCCCATCCGCAAGCCCGCGCCTACGGTGGCCGGAAATCGGGATCGGAATCCCGGCGGTGATTAGAGCGTGAGGACCTTTGCCTCACGCGATCGGCCGCCTCCTTTACTAGCATTACTGCTTCGCAGAAGAAGGCGACCGCCTGCCATTCCTCCTCGCTTCAGACCATGGCCTGTACTAAGGCCTGGCGCGAGAGATCGCTGCCGCCGTTAGCCCCCACGAGGACACGGTGGTGCTCTGCCCAGTACCCATAGATTTAAGTTTGTGTTTAAGTTGTGTTACTTTATTAGTGTGCAATAAAATTCATTCTATTATATTCCATTCCATTCCATTCTCAAAGTATCTATATGTACAAGCAATAAAGCTAGACCCCTTTGGATAAATTATGCAAGTAAGTTCGATTAAAATTAAGCTCTTAACTTAGATTAAGCAAGCTGCGTACACCACAACCAATCAAGATTTACACTTGAACTTAAGCACGATGTAAGTTACTTAGCTAACGTGCAGGTGGGGCGTGCATACAGAACAAAGAAAGCCTCAGCGGTCACTCTGGAGACTCCGATTTGAGCAAATGTGATACATATTTTTACATCATTGGTTAATGCTCCGCTCCTTTTAGTAATAGCGTGATGTTATATAGCTTAAAACCTAGCTTGATATGTGGGCTATTCAAAATTCAAATATTTTTTCAATTAGGACTAGAAGTTCCTGAGAATAGCGTATATCTGATGATAATAGATTTGTATATCTGATGAAATGGAAAAAAAAATAAAACAAAAAAGAATAGGTCATTATTTTTGTTTTATTATTATATATATTTATTGTAGAAAATTTCCTCAAGAGAACAAGTTCCCGATATGAAAACCAGATCCGTAGGTAATATGTGTCATTTCTAGAATCAACAAATGTTATTTTTTATTGCTTACTTATTTTTATTTATTTACTGCATTTTGCTTCGGATAAAATGTAATTAAACCAAAGGTCAAAATTGTTGTCATCATTATTATTTTTACATGTTGTCAACCAATACCTACAAAACAAAACATTTTTTTTTTAAATTCATATAAACCAGTGCTTGACTGCGATCCCACCTGATGTTATGCAGTGATGTAATCATTGATGTTGAGGCGCACTAGATTATTAATTGCCTATTCACTCTAGCCTTGAAGACACCTAAATTATAGTTGGAAGGGAAGACAGCAGCAGGCAAATTGTTCCAGTCCTTCGATATACGCGTTATAAACGACAAAACGAAACGCTAAGTCCGGACCGTTGAAGTGTCAACAACAAGTTGTTTTTCAATGCGTCTGTTGTTTCTGTTGGTAGCGGAACAGAGTGTAAAGTCCCGCAAATCTCCGTTGAAAAGGGAGGATCCTCCAACCAGACGGGTGTCATGTCTGGTAGGTAACTGCCCGATAGATGATTTCGGGCTGTTCTATATATTCTAATCGCGCGGAGAACTTTGATTGCGCGATGCAGGATTAGTTCTTATGTGACGCCATAGATGTCCCTACAGGTTGTTCCATACTCTATGCACTTGCAGTAACTTACGTAACACATAATTTACAGCAGTATTACGAAAAACCATCCACTTTGAATTTCAAGTACGTGTTTTCTAAGTTAAGTTTATTTTTCTAGTAAAGTGAGCGATGAAAGTGCATTCTAGCGAGGTGGAGCGACGTGGTTGGGATGCAAACCCCTTTAAAACAGTGTTAGATCGTAAGTGCATGGATCTATTTTCAAGTTTGTCCGAACGAGTTACACCAGCATGTTTTGAATATATATTATACAACTTCCTATTGTTTTAAACTAGTAACCCGCTTTGGAAAATCTCTCACAAGGTGAACCAATGATCTGGTTAGAGTCGCAGGAATGCGAGAGGCACAGAACCGTTCGTTTTGGAGACACTTAGGGGAGGCCTGTGTCCAGAAAAGAACGTGTTTCTAGATGATTCCGCCGCCGCGTGTTGCCATTGATGATGTATGACTCTGAAACATGGTCACTTACAAAATGGCTCATCAGAAGATTCAAAGTCACCCAAAGGTCAATGGAAAGGGGTATGCTTGGAGATTCCTTGTGTTTTCGTATCAGGAATTAAGTAATCAGCAGGAGAACCTAGGTTGCCGATATAGTCCGAAGAATGGCAGAACAGATGGTTGATTAAGCCTAAAGATTCTGGAGTGGCGATCGCGCACCGAAAGACGCAGCGTTAGAAGGCCTCCCACAAGGTGGACTGGTAACCTCGTGGGTCGCGGGAATCCGATAGATGCAAGACGCACAGGACCGTTCGTTGTGGTGACACTTGAGGTGGTCAACCGTTGTCGTCTTTCGGCTGAAATGATGATGAGAAACCCGCCTGCCGCCACGTATGACGCCAGTGATGACATATGACTCCGAAACGTGGTCGCTATGCAATAGGTCTCATTGGATGGTACCTAAAGTTAACCAACGAGAAGGGCTATTGCTCGAAGTTTCCTTTAGTAATCGCATCAAGAATGAAGATATCCGCCGAAGAACCAAGGTTGCCGAATCAACCCGAAGAATCGCTAAACTTAATTAATAATTGCTAAGGAGTGCCACTCCCTGAGGCGTCTGTTTCCTGTTGGCTACAACCTGTGTCTTTAAGTCAAGAGTGAATATGCTACTTCTAGGCAAGCATGCTCCAACGTCGATCACATCGTCGCTTGCCATCAGGCAAGATGGTGATCAAGCGTGAGCCTATCAATAGTATAAAAAAAACTGGGCAAGTGCGAGTCGGATTCGCGCACGGAGGGTTCCGTACAAACTTACCTATGTAAATAGTTCAATTCCCGAATGGAGTATTCTGATTTTTTTCCGAGAGATTTTTCCGAATAAAAAAAGAAGAATTTTTTGTGACGTTATTACAAATGTATGTTTTCAGATTTATTCCTATACCTGTGCTATAAGACCTTGCTTTAAGTTAAATTTATTATCCACATCATTACTTACCATCAGGTGAGATAGGGGTTAAGCGCGAGTTTATCAATAATTAAAAAAAACCGGGCAAGTTCCAGTCGGACTCACGCACTGAGGGTTCCGTACTAACTTACAAACGAAAATAGTTCAATTCCCGAATTGAGTTACGAAGATTTTTTCGAATCTCAATTTTTTTTTGTGACGAAACTACAACTTTACAGTTTTCAGGTTTTTTTCTATACTTGTTCTATGAGACCTTGCTTCATGCCAAATTTCAGGATTCTGGGTCAACGGCAAGTATCTTATGGATTTTGATTTCCTTGTTTTCACAAGGGAAAATATACGTTTCGGCGTCGAAATATACATTTTTTGTAACATAAACGTCCCTATCTTTTTTTTCGTTAACTGAGAAGTTTGATTTTTTCACAGCTTCAAGGGTCCGCAGACCCAAGTAAATGGTTTTAATTACAACTCGATACCTCCACGTTTACCCGAGATAAAGGGTCTTGACAGACAGACAGAAAACAAACTTAACTTATAAGGGTTCCGTTTTTACCTTTTGATGTACGGAACTCTAAACACAACGCAACGTCCTACTTTTGTAACACAGAATAAACACACGATTTTACTGGTAACTAACAACAATATTATCTGTGGCCTACTAATGGGTACTAAATAATATACCCACATTATACACGAGGCATTTATTTTGGAAATTTAGTTTCCTGCAGCCAGCGCCGGCCACTGAAGCACTCTCCAGTGCTTTGCCACGTTGAAATATTATTCAACAAATTATTTATAGATCTATTACTCATATACTGATCTGTTGGTCTAGTGGTTAGTGGCCCTGACTGCTATGCCGGATGTCGTGGGTTTGATTCCCACCCAGGACAAATGTTTGTGTGATGAGTACGATCAATGCTCTGTGTTTGGGTGTAGTTCAGTTGTCTAGTACTCATAACACGAGCTCTGCTTAGCTTGGGTCTAGACGGCGTTGTGAAATAGTTGTGGAATATGGAATATTATATATACTTTATATAAAAAGTTTGTTAATTACACTTATATTATAAAGGCGATAGATTGTATGTATTTTTGTGTGCGTATGTGACTGTGACATGTGTGTATGTTTGTAATTCCTTTACGCCCAAGCGTCTGAATGGATATGAATGAAATTTGGCACAAGAGAGGCAATGTTATGGAATAGGACTTACAAAAGGTACGCTATATAGAGATAACGTCTAAAAACTCTGTTAGCATTCGGTTATTCCGTGATTTACTTGAATATTTTACTAAACTTGTTTCAGGGACATAATATGTGTTTTTTTTAAACCCTTAAAAGTTTTCATAACAAATCGTCGTCATTTAGAATCTTGATTAAATTTTCAAGGCTGTGTGTGTTTTGTTATACTTTTTTGACTTTTTTAATTTTTGAGTAAATTATGAAGTGTCAAAGTTCAGCAAAATTGCAGATTTTCAATGGTCTTTACTGGATTAGTTTTGCACAAATTTTTTAATTGATTTCATTAGAAGCCTAGATAACATCCCCAAGATACTGTGTTTCCAAAATATCTAATGAAAAATGTGTAATAACGTCATAATCGCGTAACAGCGGTTGTATGAAAAATAAGTGAAAATATATGTCAAGTTGCATTCCCTTAAGGCGTATAGTCCCTTGAACATCTGGTCGGAGTTAAATGCACACATGCTAGTACTGCAGCCTGCGCCCATATAGAGCCCCGCTAACCTTTAAACACCATTTTCTTTGAGAAATATTGATTGATTTACATATATATGCTATTTACATTCTGAGGAACACTTAACCAGCAATTTTTTTGTGAACATATTTCTAAAGATCAAAACCGTTTCAACGGAGCAGGGAAAACAAGCGAAAAAATGTCACGTTGTTAAAATATATTTTTTTTAAGTATTAGTCTTACGAAGCTAACTTCACCACTGCTCTCAAAACGGTGAAGGAAAAAATCGTAAGGAAACCAGCATGTCCTGGAACCAAAAATTCGAAGACATGTGACATCCACCAACCCGCACTGGGCCCGCGTGGTGGATTACGGCCCATTCCCTCTCCTCCAACAGTGGGAACATTATAAGGCCGACTAAGCTAAGCTAAGTCTTACGAAAAAATCATATGTTGATAATGTTGTACATGAATCTATAATAATCATATATGTTTTTCAAACCTATTAGCGTAGTCATTACCGAGGAGTAGGCTTCAGTAAGTCACTATTTTATAGTTCTACTCGGGAGTCAGGGCCTTAACACTTGGGCCAAACGACACCGCATATTTTATTTACTGTAATAAACTCGACAATATTTAGTTTAAAATTACATCGCCAACATGTAAATAAGCCTAAAACAATGTTACATAATTCTCCGCCGAAAAGGGAAAATAAAATTGTCGTCGCAAAGTACAAAGTTTTACCAGAGTTAACATAATCAAAACTCAAGTTAGGGTTTCTGATATAGAGGGTAAGACTTACTTGGTACGGCGAAGAAGTTTTGTTAATAAACTGGGTACATAAATAAGCCCAAAATTAGGCAGAAATGTTATTATTTCATTAAAATCAGCATAATTTTGGAACAGGATCACTTTCGCTATGGATTTTCAGTTTTTTTTTTAATAACTGCGATCCCTTTTGATGGTAAGCAGTGATGCCATCATTGATAGTGAAACTCACTAGTTTACTTACCGTTTACAAAATAATAATAGGGTAGATAACACTGTTGTATCAAATTTCCAGGTTTTTGACTATCCATTGAAAATTATTTTTATTACACACAGTATTCATAAAAAAGAACAGTGGTGGCCGAGTGGTAACGGCCCCGACTTACAAGTTATAGGTTGCAGGTTCTAACCCAGCCAGGTGCATTATTTTGTGTAATTTATTTAATCACCACTGCTCTCAAAACGGTGAAGGAGAAATCGTGAGGAAACCGGCATGTCAAAGAACCAAAAATTCGAAGACATGTGACCTCCATCAACCCGCACTGGGCCCGCGTAGTGGATTACGGCCCATTCCCTCTCCTAGAGAGGAGGCCTGAGTCCCAACAGTGGGAACATTGTAAAGCCGACTATGCTATTCATAAACATTTTGATTGATTTAAAATTCAAAGAATATTGAAATTTTAGCTTCATAACCGAAAAGGCTACAAAGCAATGCATATCGTTGCATCATTATGGAATACATTATTAAAGTGTACTGCTACAGTTTTTTCAGTATCATCGTTTACTCTATACTAGATTTTATGGTTATAAATACAGTTATTATTAATATTTAAGTTTTTTTATGTACATAATATGTAGATATAATATTGTTAGTACTTGTATGAAATCCCAAAACAATATGTAAATCGAGTTATATAATAAAAAATACAATACACAAAGAAACCAAGAACTAGCTAAATACAAAAAAAGAATAACGTACCGTAAACTTAATTTTACTGGGGCCACGGGTAGTGTGAAAATGAAACCGGGGCCCTGGGACGAAGGTAAAGAAGGAACAGGAGTGGGTTTTTAGTCAGTCAAAGTCTGACACTATCTCCCGCTCTGCCCAAGTTCAGCCAAGTTTCCCAACCAAAAAAAAAACCGTAAAGTTAATTTAATTTCAAACCAAAATTCTAAATCCATTCGAAGATATCCCAGTTCTAAGTAATTCGTTTAAAAAAACACCAATTTCGTAGGTCAAAACCTACCTAATATATATAAAAATGTAATAGCGTTATTCAAAATGTTGTGGCTACCTGTACAATAACCGCTTCAGACATTCAAAACCGATTTTGAAGTTGGATTTTACGAAGAATAGAAATCCATCATTCTGTCAATATCTTCTACTCAAATTATGTTAGTGTCGGCATCAAGTCTAGCCGGTTGCGGCTCGATTCCAGTACCTATGCATGAAGAAACAGGCCATCAGATCCGTCTCAAAAACGTCTTTCCATTACTTTATATAAATAATATATTTACCTAGGTATTTATTACTTTGTGTAATTTATTTCTTCACCACTGCCTTCAAAACGGTGAAGGAAAACATCGTGAAGAAACCGGCATGTCCTAGAACCAAAAATTCGAAGACATGTGACCTTCACCAACCCGCACTGGGCCCGCGTGGTGGATTATGGCCCATTTCCTCTCCTAAAGAGAGGAGTAGTCATAGCAGTGGAAACATTAAAACGCTGATTATAGGTATTTATAATATTAAATATACTTATATGTATGTAGGTATATGCTTTTGTAAACGTGTTTCTGCACCTGCTGTTAGATACAACATTTTAATGCTGTGCTGTAAAAATTAACTGTCAATGTTTTGTTGCACTTATTTCGACAAGCCTGTTGGTCTAGTGGTCAGTGGCCCTGACTGCTATGACGGAGGTCGTGGGTTCAATTCCCACACAGGACAAATGTTTGTGTGATGAGCACGATCATTTCTTCTGGATCTAGGTGTAATTTATCCATAATATGTATGTATTTAGAAATATATAAGTATGTTTGTCAGTCTAGTACTCATAGCACAAGCTCTGCTTAGTTTGGGACTAGATGGCGTTGTGTGACAGTTGTGGAATATTATTATTATTATAATATCGTTTTTCAATTATTCTCCGTTCTTTTTGTAATTATCTTGTTATGTCTGCTTAGTTGCTTTACAATAAATACTAAATGTGCACACACGCTTTCGATTTACGTGATCCTAGTCTTGTTCTCCTGTCATGTTGTCTTTCCACCATCCTTGGTTAACTGGTATAGAATGCCTAAGGCTCTAACCCCACCTTTGTACCTTTGTATTGAAAGTTTTAATAAATAAATCGCCTACCATGACCAAATAGACAGAAATCTAGATCAGTAAAACAAACCTTACTCAACATCTTTGAACTTGATCGAATTTCATTCAAATTAGCGTCAATTTGATACTTATTTGAAAGGAATGATTGTCAATACCGTTCCATTCAATTCAGAATTAGAAATGCCAAAATGTATTCCCTTTTGGTTCATTCAATTCCTTCAAAAGGGAAAGGTTACTTTGGAAATGTCAAA
Organism: Mythimna vitellina; assembly: GCA_949316375.1. Taxonomy (NCBI): domain Eukaryota; kingdom Metazoa; phylum Arthropoda; class Insecta; order Lepidoptera; family Noctuidae; genus Mythimna; species Mythimna vitellina. Next base: position 3,247,910 of record OX438703.1, on the reverse strand, counting down.
GATATTCTCGTCAAGAAATTTCTTATTTTAAAACTAGCTTCTGACAGCGGCTTCACTTGCTTGAAAGTAGAAAATTATCCTATGTCTGATTTCAGGACCGGGTCTACCCGTGTGCCAAATTTTATGCAAATTACTTCAGCCGTTTGAACGTGAAGGAGTGATAAATATACATACACATACACACACACATTTACATAAGCTTTTGCCTTTATAACGTTAACGTGATCTCATTCAAATTCGTTCATTCGTTTGAGCTTGTAGAAGTAACAAATATTATAATATACAAACACATACACACACTCATATATATACATACACACACATACGTAGAAACTCTTGCCTGTATAAATAATATTAGTGTGATAAGCAAAAAGCAATTTAGGTCGTAAATCACTTAAAATATTCATACTTTTTTATTTATATCCTAAAATTGACGATAGCTTTAAACGATCAGAACATTAAGACCTCTGCTGACACAGTTGAATCAGCAAATTTTATGCCATCGTAAAAATAACTTTATTCTTACGAGGATTGGATTGAAAGTTACGCGCCATATTTTTTATTAGTGATGATGACTCTCTGAGGTATATTCTATTCACGTTAAAAAAGGGTTTGAATTGTGAACAGTTAATGATAGCAAAAAAATATCTAGTTTGATTGTATGTGAGCTTAGCAAGGCGTATAGTCCCTTGACATCTGGCTGGAGTTAAATGCATACATACTCTCACTACCGCCTGCGCCCGCATAGAGACCCGCTGACCTTTAAAACCATTTTCTTTGTAAAATATTGATTGATTTACATATTCTTTGTACATTCTGAAGACACTTTGCGTGACCCAGGGGCTGGCTTTTACCTCGGTCCGAGATTAAGCATTGCCATACAACGTGGCAATGCCGCCAGCCTTTTGGGCACACTTTCAGTCGACAGCGATGCGGAGGAGTTTTATGACATCATATTTTAGCTAGTAGTTTTTGATTTTAGTGTATATATATAGTTTTAATTAGTTAAATATTGATTGATTTACATATGCTATGTACATTCTGAAGAACACTTAACCAGCAATTTTTTTGTGTAAACATATTTCTAAATATCAAAACCGTTTGAAAGGAGTAGGGAAAACAAGCGGAAAAATATCACTTATATTTTTTTTTTAATTTTTGGCAAATGTATTAGTTATGCGAAAAAATCACCCATATATATAAAAGGAGAAACTGACTGACTAACATATCAACGCACAGCCGAAACTACTGGGACTAGGCGCGTGAAATTTTGAGCACTAAGAAGAAGAAAGAAAGAAAACATGTTTATTCTGCCTAAATAGACGCACAATTCTTACAAAAATATAAAAACAAAGTTCCCTGACAGGCCATATGTGTATCTGGCATAACTGTGTTGCTCTATATGGCCATAGACAACACAGAGAGAAAGAGAAAGAAAGTATTAAAGAGAGGATTTTTCAAAATCCACCCCCTAAGGGGATGGAACGGGGGTCCAAAGTTTGTATAGAGAAACCGCCTTTTACGCGGGCGAAGTCGCTGGCAGAAGCGAGTATGTTATATATGATTCTATAATAAATATGTATTTTTTTTTCAAACCTATTGACTTAGCCATTACCGAGGAGTTAGCTTCAGAAAATCACTGTTTTCTCTCTCACTCGGGAGCTAGGGCCATACAAAAGATTTGAATTGTGAACAGTTAATAATAGCAACAAAATATCTAGTATGATTAAATGTGAGCTTTATCATTTCCTAATAATGTTGTCATCAATTATCTTCTATACGACATTCCGCTCATATTTAGTGCCCCATACTCCGCATACACGTACGTACTCAGCAATCAATCAATAGGAATTAGTCTGATTCCATTGTTTATTGTCTACAACAACATGCGTAGAATAGAAAGCGTAATGATTGTCAGGAACATAATAAAACAAAAAACGAATAATAGAACGTTAATCATTTGTTTATTTAGGACAAAATACGAAGATAGGGTCGTTTCCTCACATTATTCGAAAATAGCAAGGATGACACGAAAAATCGTGAAGCAGTCCAGTATTTTTTTTTTCAGAGCAGTAATGGCCTAGTGTTAACGGCCTCAACTTATAAGTTGTAGATCTTGGGTTCAAACCCAGCCAAGCGCTCAAAAACTTTGAAGGCAAACATCTCGAGGACAAACACATGTCCTAGAACTAAAAATCCGAAGACTTGCCTGGTGAATTACGGCTAGTTCCCTCTCTTAGAGAGGAGGCCTGAGTCCCAGCAGTGGAAACATTAAAAGGCTGATTTATTATTCATAAATAACAATTTCGACAAATCAATTTGTGGAATAAAGTAGTGGGTAAATAGGCAATGAGTCGTTCTGTATTGAACTCGCCTTGAGTTCACCTAATCTTGGAATAAATTGCAAAGTATAAGTTAGGTACGACCTACTTTGGTTCGCTGGCTTGGTAGGCTTCTCAGAAAAACTTCTTGAGGTGTACCAAGTAGGCAAGTTCAGTCACATGACTCAACGCTGCACAGGACCACGTCGGGGTCACCAGTTTAGAGTTATGTGGAACAAAGTATAAAGTCCTGCTAAGCTCCTTTGAAAAGGGGGGATCCTCCGACTAGACGGGTGTTTTGTTTGGTCTGGGCAACTGTCCGAGAGATGATTTCGTGCTGTTATATACTATGTTCAAATCGGCCAGAGAGATATAATTACGCGATGAACGATATCGAATTTTTTTGTTCCTATGGTAGCAGCGCTGGTGAAGCTAACGACTAGTTACACCATACATAGCATAGCATAGCATAGTCGGCCTTATAATGTTCCCACTGTTGGGACTCAGGCCTCTTCTCTAAGAGAGGGAATGGGCCATAATCCACTACACGGGCCCAGTGCGGGTTGGTGAATGTGTTTTGTCTACGAATTTTTGGTTCTAGGACATGCCGGTTTCCTCACGATGTTTTCCTTCACCGATTTGAGAGCAGTGGTAATGAAATAAATTACACAAAGTAATGTGCCTGGCTGGGTTTAAACCCGCGAGCTACAACTCGTAAGTCGGGGCCGTCACCTTGCGACCACCACTGCTCTACACAACACGGTTATGCACAATTTGTCCTTGATTTTTTTGTACGAGGCAATCATAAAAAAACGTAGTATGTGGAAGTGTTGAGTCAGAAACAATTAAATTTTATAAAAATGACTCCTTTCTTGCAGCGTTTTTCGTGCAGCTGCCAGTCATTGGCCAATGGTTTGACGAATTAGGTCACACCATGACTCTTCTGCTAACAAACTAGACCAATTATGGGTTAGATATAGAACTTAACTATATAATCTATCTACCTAATTAGCACAGTATGACCCACTGCTGGGCGAAGGCCTCCCTTTCCCTTTTCAAGACACGTCAGTTTTCTACCACTGGAGGCCAGTCCCTCCAGTAAGAGTAAAATTTCTTTCTCCACCTTTATCTTAGTCTGCTGCAATGTTGCCTTGTGCCTAATTAGTAACTCATCTGACATGCGGCAAACATATCAAATCGATTGAAACAGTGAAAAAAAGACTTTATTTAAGGTATTCCAAATACTTTAGTACTTATTTATATTAAGTTATAAACACAGCGATATTACAGAAAATATAAAACAGAAAGAAACCAATAAACTAACTAAATTTGAAAAACTTAACGTACCTTTAATATAAAGTTTGATTGAACGTATAATTCCAAGCCAATCCGAAGATATCACAGTTCAAAGCCAACCGTTTAAAAAAACACAGTAATTTTTATAGGTAAGAACCTAATCAGCATTTTGATGATGATTGCTGCCAGACCGGACAGTCACTTGTAGAGACACTGAGTGGCGACAATGATAAATAAGAAAAATCGATAAATAAATGAAACTTACCTAAGCAGGTTAGTACTTAAGCACTATTGTTACTAACACACTACAATACCAACAAAATTATAGACATAACCATGAAGTCTGAAAAATTTATTTAATTATTTAATCATAGGAGAACCAACAGCTATAACAAAAGGGCAATAGTAGTATAAGAGACATTGAGCCAATTACAGGTTCTCACGGGTAGAAACAGGTAAAGTAATAGAAAACTTACGATCACTAATAAGCATGATAAAAAAGAACATATTAATTAAACATCCCTTAAGTACAATCAGCATTATGCAATTAAAAAAAATCCGCATTCAGCTATATACTTATTATTATTATTATATAATTCAAACTACGTAAAGATTTTCATTCAAAAAACACCAAAGGTAATAAAAACATTTGCCCCGCTACATAGCAAAGGTGACAAGACCAGCGGATTATCTAAAAGGGATTATTTCAGAATAACATTGACGAGCAAGGGCCCTCGGATCACGCAACGACCCGGCACTAATCGGGCCGACCAATCTATACCTCATTTGGCATTTACATGGCTTCACGAGAAACCTTACACCAGTTTTTTCGGTATTACACATCCAGTACAAGAACGGCTAAGCCAGACATCATCATCACTTCCGTGTCGGGGTAATTACCCATGCGACCCTCGTTAATATTTCTTTGATCTTCCGGCATTCAGCAACGAAGGAAAAAGACATTAAGCTAATTGCCGAAAATTACGATTTTCAAGTCATTTGTCAATTTAGTTGATGAGGAAATCAGTTATAGCTAATCATGGCAGTCTTCAATAACAGTTTTAATTTATTAATCATTTCGGAATACGTTTCAACGGTTACATATAAGCAGTAACAAATAACTATAATTTTCATAAATATTCAGGCTAAGTCCCGCTACTAATACCACTGATTTAATATTACATGAAACAACTTAAAGTATTAGTGGAGTTACGTTCCGACACCAGCAAGTAGTGGGGTGTGGAACCCGATAATTTGACGTAAACACGTACCAACCATAATTTCCTAATTTAGCTCAAATCGATGGAACTACTCCAACTGTAGTTTATATTTGTCTCATAAATATGAAACGTCTATTTGGTTATTGAGTATTAGACGAAGCTACTATAGTCATTAATATTAATATAGACTCATTCATCGTGAAAGAAATATTATGTAAAATAGAGGAATGTTCCCCGAACTTAACCCTGAAAACGTTCAATAAGAATTATACATAATCTATTAGTGGAGAGTACTCACTCAGTTTCGTTGTTTTCGAAGATCACACTGCCTTGAGCAGACTCGTACTGAATACCGCTCTTCGCGGTGCCGTCTTCGGTCCAGTAAGGCACCCTGACCTTGCCGCGAGCGCCAGCTGTCCTCACGACCCTCAAGTCGTAGGTCCCCACCGATTCCGTCAGCTCGAAGTCCCGTTGAGGAAAGGAGAACACACCAGAATGATCATCGTCCAAAATAACCACTGTTGCCGTTGACGGAGATGCTAAACAAGCTCCCCTAGGAGATGTTAGACGCACGAAGAAATGCTCATCCTCTTCGAAGACATCGTCGTCGATCACTTGAACGCTGAACGTTTTTTCTGTCTCTCCATGCTTGAAAGTCAGGGATCCTGCGGCGGCGACATAGTCGGACCCGGCTTCTGCTGTTCCATCCTCAGTAGTGTACTGCACTGTCACTTCTCCGTTCAAGTCACCAGCTCTCACAACCCTCACTTCGAAGCTTCCACAGTTTTCCATTACGGTGTAGTGGTCCGGATCGAAGCGCACATTCGGGCCGCGTAACTCATGTGATAAGGACTCCGACTCTCTTCGCTGTAACTCTGCCTTTACTTCGCTAAGATCACTTTGAGCACGTTCTGATATTTTTTTGGAGAAATCACCTCCACCTGTCATTTTCCGAGTGGCTGCAACTCTGTAAAAAGCCCTCGATTTCGGACCTCGTGACATCAACGTCTCCAAAGCCATTCTTTCCACGGTTTCCAAATCTTCTTCCGGGTGTTGTCTTCTTAATTCTCTTAAGACTGTTACATATTCTCTTCTAGACTTTTCTTGTTCTCTTCCCTCATCGTCGTCGGAGAGAAACTCTTCTCCTCCTGGCTTTAGAGCCATTTCAACTGAGCCATCACCTTCAGCTTCTACTATCACTCCTCTTTCGTTCACTCTGTAGCCTTTCTTTAGATATTTGTACATGAGAAGCCGACGGTCGGCGATGTAAGCTGTTAATACAGTCGCGGGGAAGAAGAGAAACGTAACAAGACCTTCCCAAACCTGAACTTCGTTGGGTGAAATGACGGCGAGTATGAGATAGAGCCACACATATGCGAAGATGGACCACGTCGCTGTCACAAGGAACACTCGCAGATGTTTGATCTTCCTTACTTCGCCATCTGGTATCACCACTACACAGATGGCTATGATTACAAACAAGTTGTAAGCTGCTGAACCCACGATGGTGCCGGGTCCTAAATCGCCTGCTTCGAAGTTCTTACCAGCTATTTCAATGACAGATAGTAAGATCTCAGGTGCACTGGAACCTAATGCCATCAAAGTTAAATTAGCGACAGTTTCGTTCCATACTCTGACGACAACAATCTGTTCGCTGCCGTTTCGTCGCACGCGCACCTCCTTCTCTCTGGACGTTATGACTTCTATGGCGGCCATAAATCTGTCGGAGACGATGGATACTCCGATGAAGAGATACATGAGGCAGATGAAGTAAATGACGCCTCGGAAGGCGATCTCGTAGGTGGGTACATCCTCGAGGGGTTGCCACGCGGGGAGGACGAGCCCATCCGAACATGCGAGGACGTGGTGGGGGGTAGTGTTGCGCAGAGCGAGGCGCGCAGACGGCTCGGCGCGTGACACCGCGCAGCAAGCCGCGATCGCGGCGAGCGCGGCCAGCATGCCGCGATAGTGGCGGCGACCGGCGCTGCACGAGGCCGGCGCCCGACTGAGCGTCGCGACCAAACGACGCCCCGCCCCTCACCCTCGCCCGCTCCTTCCGCGTAATACAGCGCCCGAAAATACAGTAGTTCGACTTCAAACAAGCTGGGACGTGATTTGGAGGACCAAGTTTATGTCAACATTCGAGTTGGAACTGCCAAAGTCTATAACTATTGTTTATCGCCTGTAATCCGATACTTGGGTCATCAGTCAAACCAGATTGACGTTTAGTTTCTGATCTGAAATTTCGCTTGTGTTGTGGGAAATTTTGATTTGTAATTCTGTTTTTCTTGGTGTATAACGATAGGCTCTTAAGCCGCAGCGCTGTTCCCGTACGCACACGTTCCTTCACCTTACTTGATGGAGTTTTATTGGTGTTGCGGACCGTAAACTTGACGGTAGAAAAAAGCTTATTAGATTAATCCAACGGGGGACTTATTAAAACTTAGTTTTGAGCACAGTTATGCTTTAGATGACTTTGCTGAAATTCATTACAAGTAGTTAAAGCTGTGTGGAATGATGGAAATGTGTGACCGGCAAAACAAAATGTCTTTACTGACTAATTTAAAAAAACAAGCGTTATCTCACACTAGGAACTACACCTGTTTTGTGGGTTTTTTTTATTATAGGGGAAAATCATCCAATGGCTGTTCTCGCACTAGGGTGGAGCGAGAGGGCGCGTCAGACTTACTGACTAAAACCCATTTCTGTCTTTACTTGCTCTTTGCGTTCCAGGACCACGGTATCTGCGTTCACAAACATACACAAAACACCCATAACCGGAACAGCTATCTGTAGGTTATACAAAGATTTGTTCCGCTCGGGAATGGAACCCACGACACGCTGCACTGTACCCAAGACCCAACCACTATATGGCAAGTTCGGGAGGTTCCTGCATCGGATTCAGACGGAAGAAACGCCCGGGTATCATCATTGTGTGGACCGCCCGGAGGACACGGTAGAGCATACGGTGGAAGTGTGCCCCGCTTAGGCGGAGCACTGTCGTGTCCTCGTGGAGGCAGGTGGTGGCCTCCTTCTGCAAAGCAGTAATGCTAGCGAAGGAGGAGGCCGCACGCGTGAGGGAACGAATGTCCTCACGCCCCAGCCGCCGAGATTCTGACCCTGAATATCAGCCACGGTAGACGCGGGCTTGCGGACATCGAGCAATGGGAAGTCTGACACGCCCTCCCGCTCCGCCCAGGGCGCAAGAAGTCATTAGATGACTTCTACACTTAAAAAAAAAAGATCAACCACTGCGCCAATCGTGTCGTCAATTATGTGTGATGTCACACATGTCCGACTTTTTATTACTAGTGCATATTGTCCGGCTGTTGGGCAAAGGTCTCGCTCAATTCCTTCGTTGGACATGATTTTTCGGTTTTTCTTTACAATTCTTAAGAGGGTCTGAGGGGGAGTGGGTTTTTAGTCAGTAAAAGTCTGACACTGTCTCTCGCTCTGCCCAAGAGCGGGGGATGTCATAAGATGATTTTACCACCGAAAAAAAAGAGGGTCTTTTGTCACTCGCCTATCGTCAACATCGAGCACGATTTAAAAGCCTGTTACTTTATCTAACGCAATCCAGCGCGATTTTTGACGAAAATGCATTGCGTAAAAAGAGAGATAACGCCTGAAAACATCTTTTAGCATTCGGTAATTCCTTGATTTACTCGAATATTTTACAAAACTTGTTCTAGGAAATACGTTTTTTTTTAACCCCTAAAAGTTTTTGAAAAAAATTGTTATCATTCATCTTGATTAAATTTTCAAGGTTCCGTACCTCAAAAGGAAAAAACGGAACTCTTATAGGATCACTTTGTTGTCCTTCCGTCTGTCTATCTGCCTGTCAAGACTTTTTATCTCGGAAACGCGTGGACGTATCGAGTTGAAATTATACATATATATATATATATATACTCATAACTGCGATCCCTTGAAGCTGTGAAAAAATCAAACTTCTAAGATAACGGAAAAAAAAATATAGCCTTTTATGTCGCAAAAAACGTATATGTGACACTCATGTGAACCTAAATTCTAGAGTACTTCCCGTTGACCTAGAATCCTGAAATTTTGCATAAAGCAAGGTCTTATAACACAAATATAAATCTAAAAACAGAAAATTTGTCGTTACGTGACAATATTTTTATTTTTCGATTTACAAAAAATTTGCGAGAATCCAATCAGGAATTGAACTCTTTCATAGATAAGTTCATACGGAACCCTCAGGGCGCGAGTCCGGTGCCCAGTTTTTTTTTAATTTTTGAGTAAATTATAAAGTGTCAAAATAGCAAATTTTCAGAGGTCTTTACTGGATTAGTTTTACACAAATATATAAATTGATTTCAATAGAAGCCTACTGCTTATTTTGTTGCAACATCCATCTATAGGTTTTTTTTAGGTGGGAAATCATCCAATGACTTCTCCCGCTCTAGGGTGGAGCTCAGGGCGTGACAGGCATTTACTGACTAAAATCCAATCTTAAGTTCTTTCTTTGCCTTGCATCTCAGGATCCCAGGGTTCCGTCTCCGACGACCCATGGATCCATCTATAGGTGGAACTTAGTTTATCTAAGACATTACTGACACACCGTGCCTTGCAAAGCACGTAAAGCCCTTGGTCCCGGTTGTCATTCATAGATCTTTGATAGTAGCCAGACGTCTGAAAGTCTGACCATCAGTCTCATCATCATCATCATTTCAGCCGAAAGATGTCCACTGCTGGACATATGCCTCCCCAAGTGTCGCCACAATGAACGGTCCCGTACGTCCCGCATCCATCGGACTCCCGCAAACGTTACCAAGTCATCGGTCCACCTTGTAGGAGGCCTTCCAACGCTACGTCTTCCGGTACGTGGTCGCCATTCCAGAACCTTTCAGCCCCAACGGCCATCCGTTCTGCGAGCAATGTGCCCTGCCCATTGCCACTTAAGTTTGATGATTCTTCGTGCTATGTCGGTGACCTTGGTTCTCTTTCGGATATCCTCATTCCTGATTCGATCACGCAAGGAAACTCCGAGCATAGCCCTTTCCATTGCGCTTTGAGTGACTTTAAGTGTTCTGATATGTTATCCATATGTCATCACCACCATCAGTCCACCATCAGTCCATCCTAGGAGTACCGTGTTGTCCAGTAACTGAGTTGTAAAGGTGGGACCTTGCAGTCGCTTCATGTAAAACACGGTTTTCCAGCCGCATCTGGTTGGACTGGAGAATAATAGGTATTATTAGGATAACAATCGTCTTAAACAAATCACTTTCGCCATCTTGAAATTATATTCAAGACGCTGGTTTTGTCTCATGATAAAAATCGAGCAATAAATTATGAGATTTTTACACGAATAAAGTGTAATGTCTCAAACGGAAATTTATGAACACTTGTACTCTCCCCACACTCACATAAAAGTACATTATGCACGACCCAGTCTTTGGTACTTCAACAGGAGAGCTCGAGATTCGCCAGCGAACCATGGAGTGTAGTTCTGGGGGTTCGCCTCTCGAAACGTATAAGGAACACAACGTTGTTCACCATAACAACGAAACGATTTTGGAGCTTTGTGAAACAGCGATATAAGTCCAACGCAATGCCCAGCTTCCTCAAATATGGTGATGTGACGATTTCTTCTCCCGAATCTATTTGTAATGCATTTTCTTCCCACTTCTATTCTACTTTTCTAAATCCTATTAATGATATGCCTACTAATTTTTGCCCCCCCCAAACTACTATAAATTCGAATATAACTCCGGATATTCACTCAATCGAGATTGACCTTAATGTTGTAGTTAAGCTTATTAGTGAAATTGATCCATTTAAGTCTGCTGGTCCTGACCACTTATCACCCAAATTTCTGATTGGGTGTGCTAAAACTATATCACTGCCGGTATCACTATTATTTAAAAAATCACTCGCATCATGTTCTGTACCCCAAATCTGGAAGTCTGAATTTATCACTCCTGTGCATAAAAAAGGGCACAAAAATGAAGTTGTTAATTACAGACCTATTTCGAAATTATGCGTATTGGCTAAAATTTTTGATAGTCTATAACCAAGTTTATGCAGCGCTGAGTCAGTCTTTTAGCCCTTCTCAGCACGGATTTCTTAAGGGCCGTTCAACAGTTACTAACCTGGCTCTGCTCAACGACTTCCTAACTGATAAAATGGACAATGGGGCCCAAGTCGATGTCGTTTACACAGATTACAGTAAAGCTTTTGACAGAATTGACCATAATATTCTGAAAACAAAGCTTTTTAACAACGGTATTAGAGGAGATCTTCTTCGCTGGTTTACTTCATACCTTGAAAACAGGTCTCAAGCTGTCGTTATCAGTAATTACATGTCGAGCTGGGTTTCAGCTCCTAGTGGCGTGCCCCAAGGCTCCTTGATGGGTCCTTTACTTTTTATCATTTATGTCAGCGACATCGACTCGTGTTTCCACCATTCAAATTTACTTTGTTTTGCTGATGACATGAAGATATTCTCTGCAATATCATCGGAGGAAGACATGGATTTTCTCCAAAGTGACCTGGCGCGATTAGATGATTATTGCTTGACTAACAAATTAGATTTGAACCCTGTTAAATGCTCAATAGTCTCCTTCAGCAGAAAACGGATCCCTCGCCCTACAACTTATAAACTTAAAGGGCAGCTATTGCAGAGATGCGACGGTGTACGCGACTTGGGCGTGTTTCATGACTCTAAACTTTTATTTAATGTGCACATTGAGCAAATAGTGGCCAAAGCTTCAAGATCACTGGGTTTTATTATGAGACTTGCAGGGTGTTTTAAGAATGCCAAAACTCTTAAGATTCTTTACTGCACTTTTGTTAGAAGCCACCTCGAATACGCGTCTCAAATTTGGAACCCTTGTTATGGCAAATATATTGATCGTATTGAGAATGTACAAAAAAGATTTATTCGTTTTCTTTGTTTTCGGCTGCGTATACCATATCATTCTGATAATTACTTAAATCTCTGTAAAAAATTACATCTACAACCACTTATAAATCGTCGTCGATTAGCAGATTGCACTTTCTTACTAAAAATTATATCTAATGAGATTGACTGTCCTGATCTCCTACATAAATTATGCTTTAATGTCCCCCAGAGATCGGTTAGATTTAATCCGCCTATATCTATTCCTTCTTCCTCTTCTAATTACAGGCGAAACTCCTGCATGGTGCGAGCGTGTAAGGACTTTAATGTTCTTTGTAAAGAGTTCTCTTTTGACCCGTTTACTATTAAAACCTATTCGGCACGCACTCAGCTGAATGCAGACTTTTTCAAAAGTGCATAGTGCTAACTTTAATTAAGGGATGTTTGACTGTGTTCTTTTTTATCGTGCTTTTTAGTGATCGTAAGTTTTCTATTAATTTACCTGTTTCTAACCGTGAGAACCTGTAATTGGCTCAATGTCTCTTATACTGTTGTTATTCTTTTGTTATAGCTGTTGGTTCTCCTATGATTAAATAAATAAATAAATAAATAACCAAAATTATAAACGTCACCCAGAAGCCCGCTAAGCTTAAATGGGATTGAGCTGGATATTTGCCCAATATCAGATGAGAAATGGACAGAAAACACCTAATACACAGATACCAGCACGAATCTTGAGCGCTCGGCGAAAGACTGGGGATCGCTTTGCGCATTGAACACATTGGCAAGCCAATCACTGTACAAGGATTGCATTCCCCGCCCCCGCATCTCTTTTCATATCACTAAAGAGACCTGATATTTCACTTCTGCGTGCTTCTGCGCAAATAGAACTGTAGAAGTCAACGCTCAAGATCCGTGCCGGTATCTATAAACGCCAGACGATGTTGCGCGACTTGCTCGACTCCTACCAAATAGACACAAATCAGAATTGTATGGAGAAGGAAGAGGGAGGATTTTACTCAGCAATGGAAGAAAGTAGGCTATATAAATAAAAAACGTACGAAAATCGAAAAATAGCGACCGCTCTTTTAATTACTGGCTTAAGTTAGATTGTGTGATCCCTCTCTATCACTCAACGGTTTGCTGGAAGAAAACTCAACTTTGAGTTAAGCTCGCCTATGTACATGAACTTTGTTATCTACTTATTTTATAAGTTGTTTTAGTGTACAATAAAGAATTTAAAAAAAAATGGGCATGATTCTGAATTGAGTATTTTAAATTAAGAACGTGTCAAACCCTACTTAAATGCCAAATTTTATTTATTTATGTATACTTTATTGCACACCAAGATAGTAATTTATACGATTGCCTTAAATTTAAACATACAATTTGCGGTTATCGCATTCTGCGATCAGTTCCAGGCAACCTGAAATGTCAGGTTTTCGTCCTGAAAACTTGTCAAAGTTTGATATAATTTTTATAAATTTTGTATTTCTCAAACTCTACTTTAACCTTACACCCAGACACAGAACAAACGATCGTGCTCATCATACAAACAATTATCTTGGGCGGGTATCGCACCCACGACCTCCGACATAGCAGTAGGCCACTAACCACTAAACCAACAGACCAGTCAAGTCATCATCTTCCTGCCCTTGTCCCATCTTATTTGGGGTCGGCGCAATACGTTTTTTTTCTTCCATTCTATCCTGTCAACCGTCATACTATCACTAAGTTCCTTTTCTTTCATTTTACTGTTCACACAATCCGTCCATCTTTTCTTTGGCCTCCCTCTCCCTCTCCACCCATCCACATGTATACTCATAACTCTAGTCAAGTAACAAATTTTAATTTAATATAAATTTATCAATAGTCAAACATTTGAACGAATTACGTAGTTCTAAGCACATTTAAATTACTTGATAAAAAAGGTCCAATTTGGTCTTTTGTGCCTCCTTAAAATGTACATTTTTCGCAGTAACGAGCCATCGATTTGTACTTTATTTTAATTGACGAACTCATTTATCAAACGGCGCTGTATTTATAATTTTAAATACAGCGCTGTTTTTAGATTAACAGCCCCTCTAGCCAATTTACGATCGTTTCGTTTGCATCTAACGTCTCGAGTAGGCCACGCCTCCGATCCCTTTGTTCTGACCACGTGACTGAGCGTTGAGATAACGTCAAAACAAATGAATCGGAGGCGTGCTTACTCGAAGCGTTCGACGCACACGAAATGATCGTAACTTGACTAAGGGGGAAATGCTTTCAGCGTGCTGAGACGGGGAGTTTGGCTTTTCTAGCGTACTTACGGTGTCATCGAAACACATTTTCTATTTTCCAACCCCGTTTTTTATCTGCCATGGTCTTCCCGTCCGATTATAATGTAGATGTATTCAAGGCTATAGCGAATAGGCTCTTTATAAACCAGTACGGTTCACCATCAACGACTGCATCACTGCTTACCATCAGATGGCATCGCAGTCAAGCAATAGTTCATAAATATATCATTAAAAAAAAACAACCTACACAATGTTAGAAAGTTGTAAGTCGGCAGAAAACTACCTGGTTACTGTTTTAAAAAAAATATTAATTTTACAATATTTACATATACTTTTGGAGGTATGGTGGAACAGAGAGTAAAGTCCCGCAAACCTCCGTTGAAAAGGGAGGATCCTCCGACCAGACGGGTGTTATGCCTGGTGGGCTGCAACTGCCCGATAGATGATTTCGGGTTGTTCTATATGTTCTAATCGCGCGGAGAACTTTGATTGCGCGATTCAGGATTAGTTCTTATGTGACGCGATAGATGTCGCTACATCACTCCCCTCCGGAGATCGGAGATCGATGGTTCTTGATGCTTCTTGATGCGTGACAAGCCTGTGGTAAGTTGGTTCCAGTGGGTCGGAACCGAATACCGCATAGTTCTCGGTGAGTCGGAACTGTCTGCGGTGTTGCCCCAGTGAGTCGGGGTGGTGCTATCCCAGTGAGTCGGGATGATGCTGCAGGCTCCAGTGAGTCGGAGTAGTGCTGCTAGCTCCAGTGAGTCGGAGCGGTGCTGTGCGACGTAGTGGCTTGACTGCTTGCGTCGACCAGGAGAGGTTCTTCATTGCTCTTCATGTGACTGGCCGAAGGTGCAGTGTGCTTCGCCGAGGTCGCTGATGAGGCTGAGGGTGATGACCAGGTATGACCAGGTAGGCATGCTGGTGGTCAGGATACCCTTTATAGCCGTGGGTGCTGGCTGTATGGCTCGCTGCTCGAAAGCTTGAGGAAGTGATGATGACGTCACGAAGTAGTAGCTGCACGAAGGCTGCGCTGACGTTCTTTGTCGAGGGTCACCAGTTTGGAGGTATGGTGGAACAGAGAGTAAAGTCCCGCAAACCTCCGTTGAAAAGGGAGGATCCTCCGACCAGACGGGTGTTATGCCTGGTGGGCTGCAACTGCCCGATAGATGATTTCGGGTTGTTCTATATGTTCTTATCGCGCGGAGAACTTTGATTGCGCGATTCAGGATTAGTTCTTATGTGACGCGATAGATGTCGCTACATACTCATATTCATGGATGGGTTGTGTGGAGAGTGATATGAAAGAAAAGGAAGTTAGTGATAGCATGACGAGTGACAGGGCAGAGTGGAAGAAAAAAACGTGTTGCGCCGACCCCAAATAACACGGGACAAGGGCAGAAAGATGATATTGATTACATATACTCATTTTAATAAAAGACAGTGTAGATCGGTTAACATTCCGATCAATCTCAATATCTCATAATCAATCAATAAAATTTAAAAAAAAGTGAATCGAAATTGAAAGTAATCTACAGTATATTCTCACAATCACATTATAAAAATGAGGCTACATAAAAATAAACCTACAAGAAATAATTACAGTTACTTACCTAAATGAAATGTTTACAGTAATATAAAAATCTAAAAATATATATCTACACTAATATTTAAAAAGTTAAAGTTTTTTTTGCTAAAATGTTTTCACCGTTAGAAAGCTGTTTTATTCCTTAGACTTAGGCTATATTTTGTGTACGCGGGCGTAGCCGCGAGCAAAATCTAGTTACTAATAAAGTTAATTTGGCTAGAACAATGTCATAAAAAAGATATATATGTGCTCCTGCCAGCGGATTCGTGTGAAAGTAAGTTTCTCCAAACAAACTTTGAACCTCTGTTTTCTTTTAGAAAATCCTCTCTTAGTGCTCGCCTACATCATAAATGGATATCTTGTGCAAAAATTTCACGCTCCTGAGACCTGTATTATCCGGCTGTGCGTTGATAATATGTCAGTCAGTCAGTTTCTCCTATATATTAGATTAAATTAAAACAAAGATTGAACAATTAAAACGAGATTCACTCGTCAAGTTAATGTAATTCATGCTCATCTATATTTGCTGTAAACTAAAGCAATCGACCACTTCCTTGAACCGATGTCATTCAAAGTTCGGATCAAAGTGGTCTCGCGTGCTCGAGCCGGGTCGCGTGCCCCATACAATGTATTTAATCGTCGTATATCGGACACTCCAACTTTATCGCACTCCTTCACAATAGCGGATATTAAGAATTTTTGTGGCGACTAACCCGTATGTAGGTACTTTTTATGAGCGTCAACGTTGCTTGTTTCCATGCGCTCCAAATTTTTTGTTGTCAACGACTCCAAAATAAATGGCGTGTCGGAAAAATAAAACGCTTAAGCTTAATAAAATTCAAAGTCTTGAGCGCCGTAGCCGAGTGGCTAGCCTGTCGATTTTAAACCGGTAGTATTTCGGGGAATTGCATACCTTAATTCTGCCAAGTCCGTTCCATCATCAGATCATTAGACTTACGGCAATAGACCACAGGTTCGTGATTGGTATCCCACCCATAAGGATAAAACGTTTTGGGAATACATTTGTTGTGCGTACAGCTAAGGTGTGGAACTCCGTGCCGAAATCTGTGTTTTCTGTTATCTACAACCTGGTGGTCTTTAATTCTAGAACCAATAGGTTACTTCTAGGCAAACTTACTTCATCGTCAACCAATAGTGATGCAAGCGCGAGCCTGTCAATTGTAAAAAAAGCATTTTTACTTCTTTTTCCATTCCTGAATATAATTTAATGTCATCCATATAGAAGACATGTGAGACAACAGTTTCTTCGTTGGTATGTTTGAGGTTGTACCCAAGCTGACAACGGTAGCAAATAAGACAGGGGGTTTAGGGCGTGACAAACCACAGAGGGCTCAAGGAACCTCCCTGACAGATACCTTTCTAAATAGATATCTGTCGTGTTGAAAGATAAGTGTGGCGAATATTTAGCTCTAGTGTGGCTTTACAAAGTAACATTATAACATGCACAAAATCTCAACTTTTTAATTTTTTTTGTAATTTTTTTTTTGTTTAATTACCTTATATGTGGTATACGGTCAAACGCTTTTTGAAAAATGAAAGAAAGAAAAACACTATCTTATAAATTATAAACATTCTATAGGGAAAAATATCCGCCACATGCGCAGAAAACGGCTGAATGCTCAGCATAATGCCGTGGCTACATGCATAGTGCGACGAGGACACTGCGCTGGTTTTCAGCATGGGCCGATGAAATGAGAATGACGATACAAAGTCATCGGATCGGTATTGTGTGTGTGATAAAAGATGTGAGTAAAATTAGTTTATTTATTAATTTTTTTTGTTAATGTAACTACGCACAGAGCAACATTAATAGATAACACATCTTATGGATATTTTTTTTATTTAAACGTCATGTACAGTAGTGGTACATAGGCGGATTTATTGCGACAGGGCATTCTCTATCAGTCAACCTTTACCTTTACCATTTTTTTTTTTGTATATATGCGGCGACATGCGGGTTTGCGACAGTCGTGGACAGAATCCAGCAATTGGGACTCGAGGTGGCACTGCAAGTCCGAGGTCATGTTTGTTCATGGCCCTCGGAACGCGCCACCACCGGGTTCTCAAATAACGGTAGGGCAGAGGGGTACACAGCGGCATCGAGTCGATGATGAAGTTCCTGGGATTCATTCTCGATAACCGGTGGAATTTCGAGGAGCACTTTCGACGTCTAGCTTCCAAACTGGATCGGACTGGGACTACCCTCAATCGGCTCCTGCCTAACCTAGGAGGTCCAGACACCTCCTATAGTTCGGTCCATGGTTTTTTACTGGGCACTGGTACGGGCACCGTCGCTGCGGAAGCGTTCGGCTGCAAAGCTGAATGCATGGCAGAGGGTCATGACCATCCTCTCACGCCAGTTCCTGGTACAGGCCATAATCCAGAGCGAGGAGGAATGGCAGATGGTCGCCTTCTTCTGCGAAGCAGTAATACTAGCGAAGGAGACGGCTACACGCGTGATGAAACGGCCCTTACGCCCTAGCCGCTGGGATCCCGACCCCGATTTCCAGTCACCGTAGGCGTGGGCTTGTGGACAGCGAGCCATGGGTAGCTTGCAGTCCGGACCGATCCTGAGTCGTCGACGGTGCGTAGTGTTCCACGCGCTCCTCTAGGAGATGTCAGCAAACGAAGATGAAAGCAATGCCGAAGCCTTCTGGGGGTTTGCTTCTGAAACGAAAACCCGGGGTCCTGGAATGCAAGGCAAAGAAGGAACATTTAAGAAGATTTTAGGAAGGTTTCAGTCAAAAAACGTCTGACACGCCCTCCCACTCCACCCTATGCGGGAGAAGTCAGCATATGATTTACGACCAAAAAACAAAAACTCTGGCGTAACCAGGAGCCAATCAAACATATGTATATATTAATTAATTTGTTCTATAGCTGCGCCATTTTCCTCTTACAAGATCAAAAGCACATCAATACATCAAGTCTTCAGAAACCACTTAATTGGGTGCCTGCGCCCGACGGTATATGAATCATTATGTCTGCCAAGCCAACCATTTTGCTTCAGCAGCCAATAATTATATTCTGTTAATTTGTTAATTTTCCCATCGGCAGCTCAATTAAGGGGTTCCTCTCCAATTAAGCAATGTGTAGAGAGGTAAATGATGACCTTTATTATTATTTATTTTATTTTGAACGGCCTGTTGGACTAGTGGTTAGTGGCCCTGATTGCTATGCCAGAGATCGTCGGTTCGATTCGCACCCAAGGGTATGATGAACACAATCATTTATTCTGTGTTTGGGTGTATTTGACTACAAAATGTATGTATATAGAAATGTGTATGGATGTTTATCAGTGTCTAGTACTCGTAGCACAAGCTCTGCTTAGTTTGGGAATAGATGACATTGTATGAAAGATGTGGAATATTATTATCTATACAAGTACCTAATTACACAAAAAATCCGGTCAGGCCCGAGAAACGTTGTCCTGCCCGAAAACTGGCATTTCGACAAAAAAAAAAATGAAATTCCGATTGCAGCTCCTACAAGAAATACAATTTTAAACCATCCATGAATTAGTGCAGAAGAAACGCCCGGGTGTCACTATTGTGTGGACCCCACCCGGAAAACAAGTTGTAGCATACGGTGAAGGTGTGAGACTGACCTCTCACGCTGGGCCCTGGTACTGGCCATGGTACGAAGCGACCAAAAATGGCAGTGGCCTCCTTCTGCATGGCAGTAATAATAGCGAAGGCGGCCGCACGCGTGAGGAAACGGACTTTACGGTCGGGACTCTGGCGGCTGGGGTCGATCCCGATTTCCAGCCACCGTAGGCATGGGCTTGCAGACGGCGAGCATTGGGCTGCTCACCGAGCATTGGGGCATTGGTCGTCCGGTAACCGAATCAAAAAAAAAGACTGAATAGGTTACGTCAACATAAACGTGCTCCATCGTCGACCATCGTCGCTTTCCATCAAGTAAGATAGTGTTCCAGCGCAACCAATAAAAAAAAAAACTTTTTCTATCACTGTGATCATTTCTCTGCCTCTCAAATCCCTGGTGGAGTGCACCCTAATTTAAGGAGGGGTAATTTGGTGGTAATTAAACGTTCAATGATGTGAGTAACATTGAGGTAAATGTGATCTTTGATTAGGTAAGTTTTGGTTGCGGAAACTTTTTGATGTGGGCGGGAGAATGGGACGTCATGTTTTGAGCTTTAAAGTGTCTGACAAAAGTTTTAGTCCATGGAAAATGTCTGTCACTTATGATACTACTTTAGAATAATATTCTACAAAACGTCTATAAAAATCAGCTATAAAAAATTAAGTAACTCGTTATTTTTAGTTCCCTTTCTCACCTGGTACCTGCTTAGGGGCCCCAAGGGGGAGCTCCACAAGTACACAGGTATTCAAAGCACATGAGAAGCTACTGAGAACCTAAGGTTTCATCCATGTGAAAATAAGTTATGTCTGACAGCTCTGGGATCTAAGTATAAATCATTCATAAGAACTGCTACTAGAAAATACTACGCGCAGTGTTTTTCCATTTTGATCGTCATTTATTCATTTATAATCCTGTACATTATTTCCATAAATTGAGTAAAATTTTGGTATAAAAATAAACACTCTTTTGTAATATTTCACAGTCCTGGCAGGCATCGGCATGCCATCCCATCAACTAAACTGACATCTATTTGGGGCAGGCGTAAAACACAACGCGCCATCGATGACTAAGATCACTCGGTCCGGGTGACTGGACGGCGAGCTACCCTTTGCTCGTCGTCCGGAAAGCCGCAACTACATCGGCCAGGAATCGACCTGCGAATTCCGATGCCCGAAGCGTCTCCTCCTCTTCTCATCCATTATACCACAGTGTCTCAAGACGAAAGTCTATGACCAGTGCGTGTTGCCAGTGATGACATATGGTTCCAAAACGTGATCGCTTACAATGGGCCTCATCAGAAGGCTCAAAGTCACCCAAAGGGCAATGGAAAGGGCTATGCTCGGAGTTTCCTTGCGTGATCGAATCAAAAATGAAGATATCCGCAGGAGAACCAAGGTTGCCGACATAGCACGAAGAATCGCCAAACTTAAGTGGCAATGGGCAGGGCACATTGCTCGCAGAACAGATGGCCGTTGGGGCCGAAAAGTTCTGGAGTGGCGACCGCGTACCGAAAGACGCAGTGTTGGAAGGCCCCCTACAAGGTGGACCGATGACCTGGTGAAGGTTGCGGGAATCCGATGGATGCGAGACGCAGAGAACCGTTCTTTGTGGCGAAATTTGGGGGAGGCCTATGTCCAGCAGTGGACGTCTATCGGCTGAAATGATGATGATGATGATGAAGCATCTCCTGTGGCAGCGAAGGCTTCGCAAAAGGAGAACGATCCCACAGCTCTACATATTGGACCCATGCTTCTATTATACGTTTTTAGTACAAATCAACGTAAGCATAAATGATGGTAGAAAAGTAAGGCAGTCGGCATGCAGACGTAGAACTCGTTAGCGAAACTTTTTTAACGAGCACACAAAATTTTTAATGAGCTAAAAACGCAAAGCGAAAGGAAATACGTGAAAAATAATTAAATCTCGATATTGGACCAGGAAACATTACAATTTCATTTACTGAATTAATTATTATACATTTTTAAAAACTGTTTTAGTATGCCATGCGGTAGAGATTCTTGATTTGAAACAAGTTTGTCTTAAATCACATAATCAGTCTTATAATGTTACCAACTGTCGGGGCTCAGGGCTCCTGCCCTCCTAGCCAAGTTACGATCTTTTCGTTTGCGACGAACGCCTCGAGTAGGCCACGCCTCCGATTCCTTTTTTCTGACCACGTGACTGAGCGTTGAGATGACGTCAGAATAAAGGAATCGGAGGCGTGGCCTACTCGAGACGTTCGACGCAAACGAAACGATCGTAACTTGGCTAAGGGGCTGGAGAGAGAATGGTAAGTAGTCCACCCCGCGGGTCCAGTGTGGATGTCACATGTCTTCGAATTTTGGTTTCGTCACGATATTTTCTTCGCCGTTTTAAGAGCATGTGATGAAATAATTACAAAGCAATACGTGATTCAAATCCGTTACTACTGGCCCATCACTGCTCCATTTTGAATCGTGATCCTTTAATCCCAATTAGGAAACCTATACTTTGCCTGACCCAGGAATCGAACACAGGGCCTTATTTATTTATTTATGGCACATCAATAACACAACTACAAACATGAACAAATTATATTATATGAAGTCTTAAGCTATAAATACTTTACTAGTACATACACTATAAATACTACCTCACGTAATGTAATATATTTGTATTTGTCAATAACAACATGTACAATACTTAAATAACACAATCACAATTTTAACAATAAATATAAAATAAAAATTTACATTATTTCTTAAGTACTTACAACTATACTTACAACAAATCTGTAGAAGTGAAAATTCTGTACATTGAAAATATAAAAAAAAAAATGGCAAAATAAATGTGTTACTAGACCGACACCGAACCCAAAAATGTGATTAAAAAAATTTTTGTTTGTCTGTCTGTTTGTTCAGGCTTCACGCAAAAATTGCCGGTTCGATTACGATGAAACTTGGTATAATTATTCTTTGATATCCTGTGCACTACACTGGGTACTTTTTATCCCGAAAAATTATATACAATAAAAAACAAACTTAATTTTGCGGTTCGATCCCTAAACCCGATTACTGTACCAACCGCAAATAATAAGTTTGTCGTAGGTTACGTCACCCGCAGTGGAGTTCACTAAGGGGCGCTGCACACGGCTAAGATACTATAATATTTCATCTTAAGATACAATATCGCTCGCCATACAATTAAATGGACTATCACACACGACGACACAGATAATAAATAATATTTCGTATTTCCGTGTCTCAAAAAACCTAATAAAACCATTTTCGAATTCTACGCGGACGAAGTCGCGAGCAAACGCTACTTAAAAATAACATTTAAAAAAATGATAGGTCACATAATATTTTTTTTTACATACATGGCAGTACGTATCATAAACAAGCAATCACTGGACTAATCGAAAAATAAATCATTGATAAAACACTGTTACCCGAACCAATTTTAATGAAACGAACTTAACAAAGCAATCCATATTTTCATTGAATCCTCTGTTCCCACAAAAAAGCCATTAGACGGTTTAATAAAGTGGTATTCAGTGATTAATGTCCACTGTCTCCCAGCCTTATAAAACAAGGCATTCACGACTAAGCAGAGCTCTAATGGATAGCAAACAATTCTTTCTTTCGAAGAAAAACAAGCTCGGTTATAGAGTGAACGATGATGTCACAATGTAGATAAGACATAGAAGGTCTTAACGCCTCAGTAGCCCACACCTCCGATTCCTTTGTTCTGACCACTTGATTGAGCGTTGAAATGACGTCTGAACAAAGGAATCGGAGGCATGGCCTACTCGAGGCGTTCGACGCAAACGAAACGAGCGTAACTTGGTTAGGGGGGCTGGGGTTACAACTGTGACATCTTAATCCAGAGTGAGAAAGAGACGGACTCATAGGATGAATAGCCCAGTCTCAGATTGTTTTTTAATGTGGGAAATCATCTAATGAATTCTCTTAAGCGTGAGGGTGTTTCAGACTTTTATTGATTAAAATCACACACTATGCCTTTGGGTGCCAGGACAGCCGGACAGCGAACTACCCATCGCTTGTCGTGCGCAAGCCCACGCCTACGGTGGCTGGAAATTGGGGTCGGGATTCCGGCAGCTGGCCTGAAAGGAGCCTCCTTGAAAGGAGGTGATTGCTTGCCATTCCTCCTCGCTCCGTACCATAGCCTGTACCAGGGCCCGGCACGAGAGTTCGCTGCAGCCGATCGCCCCCATGAGAACACGGCAGTGCTTTACGCAAGCGGGGCATACCTTCACCGTATGCTCCATCGTGTCCTCTGGGCGGTCCGTTCAATAATGACACCCAGGAGTTTCTTCCGCACAAATCAGGTGCAAGAACCTCCCGAGCTCATCCTCCACAACTCCATCTCGGATGCTGATGGTTTTAAGACGCCATAGTGGTAAATATACCTATGCTATACATATATATATTTATATGAAAAAGAGGCATGGTTCTTTTACATAGGAAACGACCAATTTGGAACCGTGCACAAGCTTCTGACGTTGTCGTGACGTGCCCATACATGTAGGCCTATCATCATCATCTTCCTACCCTTGTCCCGTGTTATTTGGGGTCGTGCAACACGTTTTTTTTTTTCACTCTGCCCTGTCACTCGTCATGCTATCAGTAACTTCCTTTTCATGTAGGCCTATGTGAAATAAAAATACTTTTGATTTGGATTGATTGATACCCTATATAGCTCCATCCCTTTAACAGGTATACACCACTGCTCTAAAAACGATAAAGGAAAACATCGTGAGGAAACTGGCATATCCTAGAACCAAAAACTCGAAGACATGTGACGTCCACCAACCCGCACTGGGGCGGCGTAGTGGATTACGGCCCATTCCCTCTCCTAGAGAGGAGGCCTGAGTTCCAGCAGTGGGAACATTATAAGGCCGACTATACTATACTATACTATAGTAGTAAATAGCTCCAAACTAGGGATATTACGAAAGTGGTTATATCGGAACCAAATGTGGAAGTGGAATTTTTAAATTTGTATTGTCGGAATCGGAATCGGAGGCGGACACAGAAGCTCTATATGAAACAATCGTGGGATTCCCTGTCGGTTTCCTGACAGCTACAACTTAGGGGTCTTTAATTCAAGAGTGACCAGGTTACTTCTAGGCAAGATAACTCCTTCGTCGACCGCATTATCGCTTACTATCACGCTTCACATAGAGCGAGTGCAAGCGCACTTGCGACAGTCATTTTTAGGGTTCCGTACCTCAAAAGGAAAAACGGAATCTTTATAAGATCACTTTGTTGTCCATCCGTCCGTCTGTCTGTCTTTCTATCAAGACCCTTTATCTCGGGAACACGTGGATTTGAAATTAAAACCATATACTTAAGTCTGCGGTCTCTTGAAACTGTAAAAAAAACAAAGTTCTGAGTTAACGAAAAAATAAGATACGGCCTTTTAAGTCTCAAGAAACGTATATTTCGACACTCTCGGGATATCAAAATTCATAGGGTACTTCCCGTTGACCCAGAATCCTGAAATTTTGCATAAAGCAAGTTCTTATAGCACAGATATAAAAATAAATCTAAAAACTTAACGAAACGGAAGTAACGTAAATTTGTCGTTATGTCACAACAAAAAAAAAATTTGCAATTCGGAAAAATCTTCAAAACTCCATTCGGGAATTGAACTGTTTACATAGGTAAGTTTGTACGGAACCCTCAGGGCGCGAGTCTGACCCGCACTTGTCCAGTTTTTATTTAAGATCGACCCACACACATCGTCTGTATGTGTCTTTTTTCGCAAGTTTAATAGAATTAACCTTCTCTACATCCATCTGCGAAATTTTCTCAAAATGTTTTCACTAATATCAGCGAGTGATAGGGCTGTTAAATACAGAGTTTTAGCGGTCATGTTTAATTCATTACGGTTTTAACAGCTTGGCTCGGGTAAATCGTTATTATAATTTGTGGTTTTAGCCTTTTAGATGAACGAAAGAAGGCTGTGGTATGTAATATGCGGTTTCTTTACAGATGTGAAGCACACGGTGGAGGTGTGCCCCGCTTGGGCAGAGCAACGCCTTGTCCTTGTGAAGGCGATCGGCGGCGGCGATCTCTCGTGCCAGGCCTTGGTTCAGGCCATAGTCCGGAGCGAGGAGGAGTGGCAGGCGGTCGCCACCTTCTGCGAAGCAGTAATGCTAGCAAAGGAGGCGGCCGATCACGTGAAGCAACGGTCCTCACGCCCTGACCACCGCCGGAATTCTGATCCCGATTTCCGACCACCGTAGGCGCGGGCTTGCGGACGGCGAGCAATGGGTAGCCCGCCGTCCGACAGTCCGGTAACCGTCCGGACCGAGCCCAAGTCGTCAACGGCGCGAACTGTTCCACGCGCGCCTCAAGGAGATGTCACCAAATCATAGGGGCCCAGCAGGGTTGAAGCCTACTGGAGCCATGGGTAGTGTGAAAACAAAACCCGGGGCCCTGGGACGAAGGCAAAGAAGGAACAGGAGTGGGTTTTTAGTTAGTAAAAGCCTGACACTATCTCCTCCTGCCCAGGAGCGGGATTTGTCATTAGATGATTTTCCCACCTGAAAAAAAAGGTACTTGTAATAACTCCTGTATTTTTATATCTTTCCTTCACCCGACTTGACTTCGCTTCAGCCTCAACCATCAATTAGAGTGACAATACAAAAATTAAATTTTCATTTAAATATGCTCACCAAGAGGTATGCTTGATTATAAATTCAATAAACAATATAATATTTGATTGAGGAGCCCTTAAGTCAAGTTACTGAATATAAAATAAGGAATGAAATATTTTTAGGGTTCCGTACTATAAAAGGAAAATGGAACGCTGATAGGATCACTTTGTTGTCCGTCGGTCTGTCTGTCTGTCTGTCAAGACCCTTTATCTCGGGAACGCGTGGAGGTACCGAGTTTAAAACCATATACTCAAGTCTCTCGAAGCTGTTAAAAAATCAAACCTGTAAATTAACGACAAAAAAAGATACTTTGGTTTATGTGTCAAAAAACGTACTTTTCGACACTCTCGAGAAAATTAAAATTCATATGGTACTTCCCGTTGACCCAGAGTCCTGAAATTTAGTATAAAGCAAGGTCTTATAGCACAAGTATAAGAATAAATCTGAAAACTGTAAATTTGTTGTTACGTCACATTTTTTTTTGCGATTCTAACAAATCTTTCGAGACTCCATTCCGGAATTGAACTATTTACATAAGTAAGTCCTTCCGTTGTCCTTTGCCTTGGACCGCGGTAACTCTTTTAAAAAATCCCCTGTCCTAGCGAGCATTGGCTTTGCTTGTAAATGTATGTTTGTTACTTGTACATGCTCGAATAGCTGAACGGAGTTTTATGAAATTTGGTACGCCTGTTTTTATTCAGATGGGATATCATCTAATGACTTCTCTCGCTCTAGAGTGGAGCAAGAGGGCGGGTCAGATTTTACAGACTAAAACTCACTTCTATGTTCCTTCTTTCAGTTTTTTCCCTTCAGAAGCGAAGTCATGGTCCCAGTAGGCTTCGGCCCTGCTGGGCTCCTACGGTTTCTATAACATCTCTTTGAGGCGCGCGTGGAAGGATACACACCATCGACAACTCGAGCTCGGTTCAGACAGTTACTGGACGGCCTAGTACACGATGTACATTATGTCCTGCAATAGCACATACGATAGTTTAAATCCCGGATGTATGTGTCCTTCAGACCATTTCCTACTATGACGCGAGCGAAGCCACTGGTAGCAGCTAGTTATTTTTATTCCAAAACTATCACACAACGCCATCTAGTCTAGAGCTAGAGCTTGTGTTATGAGTACTAGACAACTGATAAACATACTTATATATTTCTAAATACATAAATATTTAGATAAATTACATGCAGACACAGAACAAATGATCATGCTCATCACACAAACATTTGTCCTGGGTGGAAATCAAACCCACGACCTCCAGCATAGCAGTTAGGACCACTAACCACTAGACCAACAGGCCAGTCAACGACCAATATATTGTAGACGTAGCGTATAGAAGACCCCACCTTGACGGCGAACATCGGAGTAGAATGAAAACAAACACTTTTAAAGAGATTTAGTTTCAAAGCAGACATTTCACTTAAGGTTTCAGCTTTTAACATGTCAAACGGAAAGGTGTCATTTTCATCTGTTTTAAAAGTTTTCCGTTCTTCACCAAACCACGGTTCGTAATAAATATGGCACATAGTGTTTAAGAAAAAAGTCGCACTTCATCATCAGCTTGGACCCTGTTCCCGATACTGGAGGGACACTATTTTTTTTATATTGAAATATTTAAAAATATAATTTATATGTTTACAGTAATGAATAAACGAATATAATAATAATAGTCGAGTCGTTGTACTCCTTACAAGTCCTGAGTTAAGACGCACAAATACTAACAAACACAGTAACTGGACAGATCTATTCCAATCTATGTACCTATTTCTTTCTTCAAAAGACAATCCCAAACCCAGATTATCACAGATCAGTACCTATCTTCATGAATCTCATATGGTTTGACCATTACATATTTACTGTATGGACATTACAATCTTTGGCCTCTGAGGTGGTTTCAGTGTTTCTTCTCAAGGTAACCAGTTAGGAAACACCGGTCTCATCTAGTTTAAACTAACGAACTAATTGACGTGTAAATGTATTACCTATTTGCAGAATAAATATCATTTATATATGCTGTCGAATTAATATTCATTGATTGTTTATCGCAGTGGAAAGTCAGAATACACGGCTCCATTTCAGTGTCAATATTTGCGCATCCCTCAACGTTATATCATTTAGTGAAAAAACCTTATTGTTTAATTACGTCAAATGTTTTTACAGCACCCGGTTTGTTTGCAAAAAACGCCCACCCTCAGTTGTTTCAGTGAATAAATTGAAAACGAAATTTTGATTTCATACATTCGTCCACTTTGTTCTTGTGTAACGTGCTAGGGGCTGTGAAATAATCCTATTGTTTGGATGAAACACTGAG
The DNA here is from genome assembly GCA_949316375.1 of Mythimna vitellina. Taxonomy (NCBI): domain Eukaryota; kingdom Metazoa; phylum Arthropoda; class Insecta; order Lepidoptera; family Noctuidae; genus Mythimna; species Mythimna vitellina. The sequence continues at coordinate 3,219,726 of OX438703.1, read as the reverse complement.
CCAAAAACGCCACGATTTTATGTCAGTTTTCAAACGCAAGTCTGGAAATGTTACCCGAAATGATATATGAGACTTACTCGACACATTACCTTTTTAGGGTTCCGTACCTCAAAAGGAAAAACGGAACCCTTATGGGATCAGTTAGTGGTCTGTCTGTCTGTCAAGACCGTTTATCTCGGGAACGCAAATTGAAATCAAAACGATATACTCATGTTTGCAGTCCCTTAAAGCTGTGAAAAAATGGAGTTTCTTGCACATTCTTCTCCATAGAGATCTACGCTTTGGAATATGCAATTAGCATCATTTTTTCTGACTGACTGACTTCTTGACATTTCAAAAGTGCCTGTAAATGGTTTATTTTAAATAAAATGCTTTGAATATTTGAAAAATCTATATCTCGTTTACTTTTCTATCGATTTTGATATGTTTTTCGCTGTTAATATTCTTTTTTTGTATGTTTATTGTCAGCAGTTTGGAGCAGCAGAATAGTGGTAGCTCAGTTGTAACGGTCCCGACTTACGAGTTATAGGTCTCGGGTTCAAACCCAGTCAAGCGCATTACTTTGTGTAATTTATTTCATCACCATTACTCTCAAAACGATGAAGGAAAACATCATGAGGGAACCAGCATATCCTAGAACCAAAAATTCGAAGACATGTGTCATTCACCAATCTACACACTGGGCCCGCGTGGTGGATTACGGCCCATTCCCTCTTCTTGAGGGGTGGCCTGAAGCCCAGCAGTGGGAACATTATAAGGCTGATGATTATGGTCTTTATATCTTTATCTGTGGTCTATAAATCTGTATTGAATTCTTGGTTTAATTAATTATATTGCATGTATTATTACTTCGTACGCCCTAGAGGAAACATAGCGCCCTCAATTTATTATATAAGAACTTATCATGTACCTAGTACCTATGTTATACAATAAATAAATGAATCTTGAATCTATAGATTGGTATAGGCAACACCACATCAGCACAACCCTTTCAGGAGTTTCTGACGGGATTTCTTCGAGTGAAGTTCAGTGGCTGTTTTAATTATTCGCAAATTGATTCCTAGTGGTTATTGTGATGTAAAATTGGTGTAGTTTTGTATCTCAAGTGTCTGCGCAACTAGACATTAAGTGGAATCATTGACACAGGCATGAACTCGGTAAAATGGAGCTGAGAATTTTATTGTAGTGTTGACTACCTCAGCGAGGTTTGCCGAGAAGGTTGACTTGATAGACCAAACTCCACAAAAACATTAGAATATGTACATCCATATTCTAATTTAAGATTAAAAAAATACTTAGAACAATTAAATCTTTATTATTCCGAATAAAGGACTTTGTATCCATGTTCAATAATTCAATTTAAAAAAAACCCTTGCACTACGAAAATCACCCTTACTGCTAAGACATAAAGACGCAGTTAATACCAAATCATTACCAATGACCTGCTAACTATACATAGCTATACATCTATTGCTAAATCTCAGAATAGTAGCCATTAACTTTACACGCAACGTTTTCGGTTCACTTCAATCTTTATCCGAAATTGAAAAGTTCACAAGCGGCAGCCATATTTAATTTTGAAACGGACGTAACTCTGACTTTCGGGTTAGCCTTTGAAGTTTGTACAATTTACACACGGGCCTTTGTACCCGCTTTTAGATAGGCCATGACTGTAACTGTAAAAAATTCGTTGATGACAGTTTAAAGGGCAAATGTATTTGGATACTATTTTTAAAATGAAAAGACTGAGAGGCAGCCTGCGCCTGGTGATAGGCACCAACACCGAACACTGCACATTGAATTAGCACCTCCACACAATAGGCATCACAGACAGTTCCCTGTGCAGAGCATGCTTGAAGGAGAAGGAGACAACTGCACATGTGCTCCTAGACTGCACAGGTGTCACTGAAATACGCACATGAACCTTAGGATACCCGAACTCACTTATCCCTAAAAGTTCTACGCGACTTGTGACTTGTCTGTTTTTAATTTCAATTTTAAACTTCTGTCTGTGTTTAAATGGTGCAGTTGGCTTCGGCCGTTATGTTTAAATGAAATAAATCAATTAAGAGGATCCTTTTTAACTCGCCTATCGCCAACATTGAGCATGGTTTCAAAGCTTATTAATTCATCGAACGCAATTCAACGCGATGTTTGACGAGGCAACGCGAAAAAGGGAGAACACGCCTGAAAACTTTGTTAGCATTCGGTAATTCTGTGATTTACTCGAATATTTCACAAAACTCGGTCCAGGAAATACGCTTTTTGCTTTTTCAAAACCTTAAAGTTTTCGAAAAAAAAATATATCTTTCAGAATCTTGATTAAATTTGCAAGGCTTCTATTGCTATATTTTTTTGATTTTTTAATTTTTTGAGTATATTATGAAGTGTCAAAGTTCATGCCAAACAGCAGATTTTGGGCACGCCATCATCATGGCGGTAAGTCCCCTCTTTGAGGAGTGGCTGGAAAGGCAATACGGCGTCCTTACCTTCCGCATGACGCAGGTCCTCACCGGATATGGTAAGTTCGGAAGGTTCCTGCACCGGATCCGTGCGGAAGAAACGCCTGGGTGTCACCATTGCATAGACCGCCCGGAGGACACGGTGGAACACACAGTAGAGGTGTGCCCCGCTTGGGCAGAGCAACGCCGTGTCCTCTTGGGGGCAATCGGCGGCGGCGATCTCTCGCGTCGGGCCTTGGTACAGGCCATGGTCCGGAGCGAGGAGGAGTGGCAGGCGGTCGCCTCCTTCTGCGAAGCAGTAATGCTAGCAAAGGAGGTGGCCGATCGCGTGAGGCAACGGTCCTCACCCCCCAACCGCCGCCAGAACTCCGATCCCGATTTCCGGCCACCGTAGGCGCGGGCTTGCGGACGGCGAGCAATGGGTGGTTCGCCGTCCGACCGTCCGGTAACCGCCCGGACCGAGCCCAAGTCAAGCAACTGTAGGGGCCCAGCAGGGTCGAAGCCTACTTGGGCCAAGGGTCTGATTCTGAAAGGGAGACTCGGCCCCGGTACGAAAGGCAACGAGGGAACAGGAGTGGGTTTTTAGTCAGTAAAAGTCTGACACTATCTCCCGCCCCGCCCAAGAGTGGGGGATGTCATAAGATGATTTTCACACCGGAAAAAAAAAAATTGCAGATTTTCAGAGGTATTTACTAGATTAATTTTACGGAAATTTAAGCCTAGATAATATCCACAAGATACTGTGTTTCCAAAATATCTAATGAAAAAAGTGTAATAACGTCCTAATCGCGTAAGAGCGGTTGTATAAAAAACTGTGAAAATGTATGACAATTCGACATGCCATTAATTAAAATAGTACTTGGCCGGTTGGTCTTTAACAATATCTAAAGTCAAAGTCAAAAGTTTTTTTTTCACATAGGCCTACATGGGCACTTATAAAACAAATATGCATTCTTAAAACTGCTCTTCAGCCTACAGAAAGCACAACGTAATTACGATACAATCTCAGTGCCATAAAGATCTAGCACAGACAGTTTTAATAAAGAATTATTGAGTAGGTACCCGGTCAGCTACTTACTGCTAGTTAACGTCCCACGCGAATCACAGTTAACTGGGCAAATGGCTTAAACTGCTGCTCAGTAAGTTACAGTTTCCGACCACTTTAAAACGCGATTATCAGTAATATTACAAATACATCATCATCATCATCATCATCATTTCAGCCGAAAGACGTCCACTGTTGGACATAGGCTTCCCCCTAATGCCGCCACAATGACCGGTCCTGTGCGTCTCGCATCCATCGAATTCCCGCGACCCTCACCAGGTCATCGCTGCGTTTTCCGGTACGTGGTCGCCATTCCAAAACCTTTCGTCCCCATCGACCATCTGTTCTGCGAGCAATGTGCCCTGCCCACTGCCACTTAAGTTTGGCGATTCTTCGGGCTATGTCCGTAACCTTGGTTCTCCTGCGGATATCCTCATTTCTGACGCGATCACGCAAGGAAACTCCGAGCATAGCCCTTTCCATTGCCCTTTGAGTAACTTGAAGCCTTCTGATGAGGCCCATTGTAAGCAAATACATTATGGCATAATTCTATGTGACTTAGTTTGATCAAGTTATATTACCGAAATTTTGTGGCATGGTTGGCGCAGTAATTGGTTGTTGATTTTCCTGTGGCAACCCTACAGCTAACAGCTGATTTAAATTAATGTTAATTTTCTATGTTTTGAAAGCCTATTTCCAATTACTCGTCAAGTAAATAGGGTGTTTAAATGTATTCCGTATCAAATTCGTGCAATAAAATGCAAATAAGTGTAAAAAATTCGATAAAACTTTTTGACAGGTAGAGTTTACCAGTGATTTTTGCATTGTCATCTTGTTATCAGATATAGGTAGCGGCACGAATCTTGGGCGCTCGGCAAAAGAGCGGGGATCGTTTTGCGCATCGTACAATATCGGCGAGCCAATCACTGGACAAGGACTTCACTCCCCGCCCCCGCATCTCTCTTCATACCACTAAAGAGACCCGATATTTCACTTCTGCGTGCTATTGCGCAAGTAGAACTGTAGAAGTCAGCGCTCAAGATCCGTGCCGGTATCTATACAATACTTTATATTTGACTTGTTATTTTATTGTTTGCGTTCTATTAACTTCATTATACTTACAATCCTAATTCTTTTATTCTGCTGCATGTTGTTTGTAAATGACAATTGAAACGTAAACATAACATGCATATTTACTGTATGGACTTTAAAAAACACTGACCCCTGAGTTTGCTTCGGTGTTTCTTCTCAAGGTAGTCAGCTAGGAGACACCAGTCTCATCTAGCTTAAAATGACGAAAAAAAAAATTGACGTTTAAGTGTTTTTTTAAACCTGTTTGCAAAATAAATATCATTTATCCTTATCATTTATCAATTGAGTGATTGGCATCTGCGCTGCTTTTCGCGGGTTCGATTCCCGCATGAAATAAAGAAGAAATAAAGAAAGAAAGACAGATAGAAAGAAAGAAAGAAAGAACTACAACTACATAGCAGTTGCCTGACGCTGGTTTTCAACCGAACCTTAGAGTGTAGGTACGGATGAAAATCAGTTTTACTTACTACTACTTCCCGTTGTCCTAGAATCCTGAAATTCGGCAAGAAGCAAAGTCTCAAAGCACAGATATAGGAAAAAATCCGAAAATTGTAAATTGGTAGTTACATCACACAAAAAAAAAAACGTTTTTTGCGATTCGGAAAAATATTCGAGACTCTTTTCGGTAATTGTAGTTTGTACGGAACCCTTAATGCGCGAGTCCGACTCGCACTTGCCCAGTTTTTTTAATGGATAGGTTCGCGTTTGACCACTATCTCACCTGATGGTAAGCGATGATGTGGTCGACGATGGAGCACTCTTGCCTAGAAGTAACCTATTCACTCTTGACTTAAAGACCCCTAGGTTATAGCTATCGGGAAACACAGACTCCGGCAGGGAATTCCACTCCTTAGCTATGCGCATAATGAATGTGTTCCCAACACACTTTGTACGTATGGGTGGGATGTCCACCATGTACCGGGTGCCCAACGCCGTATGTCTTGTGGTCCGATGATAGAACGGACCACAAGACTGGATCCTATATGGGTTCTGTTCCTTTTGAGGTACGGAACCCTAAAAAAAGATATCAGCAAAACAGACGAGGCCTACTAGGGTCCGACACCTGCCACGGCTGCAGAGATCGTTCGACAGAATCACAAGTGGGTTTTTGTCAGGAATTTCTGAAACTCCCTCTCGCTTCGCTCAGAACGAAAGGAGTTAGTTAATGATATCCCTCTAAAAAATCTATTTATTACGTTTTATGAGATATAGCCCGCTGACAGACAGACAGATGGAAGGACGGACGGCGAGCGGACGCCCTAGAAATAAAAAGAGACATCTAATATGTTGCAATTATTATTGAAAGTAATTTGATGAGTTTGTTCAACTTTCTCTTCTCTAAATATTCAAATTTATTGTGATACCTCTAGAGACATTGGATTTACGTTAAGTATTGGCAAACCAATTTGCTTGGAGCTTGAGCCCAAAATGATATATTATGACAAGAAGACCTATCTTGACACAATTATAGACGGGTTCAGGTTCCACAGAAATTCGTTTAAGGCGAGAAGGTAAATTTTTGAACCTCTGGAATTCCACAAATATAAAAGAGAATACCATGAAAAATTATTTTATTAAAATTGGCTATATGACCAACTGCTGGGTAAAAATCGAAAAATGATATAACTTAGTTGACTTGATAAAAAAATATCACGAATCTGACCCTAACTTAAGATTTCTAATGTGTATATCTACGAGATTAGGTACGTCATGGAAATATTTAAAAGTTCCATAAAATAATAAAGCTTTTTTTAAGGTTCTGGCAAAAACAACGTATTTGTGATTATATTTTTAATTTGATATAAATTAGTGCTTGACTGCGATCTCACCTAATGGTACGCAGTGATGCAATCGTTGATGGTGAGGCGCACTAGTTTATTAAGAGCCCACTCTAGCCTTGAAGACACCCAAATTATAATCGGATGGGAAGACCTCAGCAGGCAAATTGTTCCAGTCCTTCGAGTACGCGGTATAAACTACGAGGCGAAACGCTTAGTCCGGACCGTAGAGGTTCAACAACGTAAGGGTGGATACTCGCCGTACGTCGGGATGTCCGATGGTAGAAATGAGATGGCGAGTGTCATTGGAGTTTCTTGCACATTCTTCTCCATGAGATGTACGCTATGATATGTGTAATAAGCGTCACTTTCTTAAGCGTCTTTCATTTACGATATAAGACATGGGTCTTATATCATAAATGTGTTCAATTAATAATTATAAAAAAAAAAACACAAAAATGGCAAAATATTACAGTTTTGAGATTACTTTTCTTAAATGAAAACTTACAGCAATCGTGTTTTTTTTTAATCCATGCACTAGTCAATGTTATCATTTTTTTTATGTAAATTGTTGTAAGTTTATCATACACGGTTCAACTACTATCTCGCATCTGCGTAGACCGTCAACCGCTGGTTTTAAAAAACGGCTTGGATAAAAACTGTTCTAATGGGAAAACTATACGACAATTTGAAAATGTTTTTAAACCATACACTAGATTATGAAATTCCTAATAATATAGCGTCAATATCTTATCTAGAAATTAAACAAATTATTGTTATATTGTCCGTCGGAAATCATTAAATTTGGCTTCTGCGTAGTTTTAACGGATGAAGGCTCTCAAACTCTAGATAGATAGATATTCTTTATTGCACACCAAAAATACAATTTACATTAGGAAATTAACATTAATAGGGCTCTAGCCTAACCTAAAAACCTGTCAAAATCTGGCGTTAAAGGGACAAACTCAGGACTAATAATTATAATAAACAAAGCAGACATATTAGTTTAAATGAAAACTTTGTCCTAGTAAAACTGATATTACAATGTAAACAAAACTAAATGCGCCCGCGATAGGTGACACAATTATCAGTTCAATGATACCGTGAGTATCAGGAAAGAAGATTGGGTAAATGTTGAAATTAACCTTAAAGTAGGGTTCTAGACGAACTTATTTCAAAATACTCAATTCAGAAATCCGCCCGTATTGTTTTTGAGTTTGAGTTTTTCTTTCAGAGGGAGAAAGCAGTCAAAGAAAACATGGATGGATTATGTGAGGAGTGATATGAAAGTAAAGGGAGTCAGTGACTGCGTTATGACTGACCGAACAGAATGGAAGAAAAAAACGTTAGGGCCGAACCCTAGTAACATAGGACAAGGGCAGAAAGATGACGATAAGTTTGAATTTTCTTTTGTTGTTGCGTTTGACTGTAATGTCATTCTTTAAGTCAGCATTTTTTCCATACTATCTATATATTTAATAACAATTATTTCAAAAACACTTAACTAATTAAAACTATATATACACTAAAGACTCCTAACTAAATTATGGAGTCATAAAACTCCTCCGCGTCGCTGTCGACTGGAAGTGTGCCCAAAAGGCTGGCGCCATTGCCACGTTGTATGGCAATACTTAATCTCTTATCGAGGTAAAAGCCAGCGCTTTGGTCACGCGAAGTGTCAACTAAGGCCTCATTTACGGAGACGCGGGGCGTCGCGCGTTGCGTTGAGCGGCGCGGCCCGCACTGAATTCAAATATATGGCGTTGTATGAGTGCGTTTACGGAGAAGCGATTTTAGACGCGTTTGTTTGAATTAGGGCGTTTTTTGCGGCCGAGCCCGCGGATGGCACCGACGCGTCCCACGCGGCGTTTATCGCGGCGGCGCACGTTCCAATTTTTCTTCATTCATGCTGCAAGTTGCGACACGTGCGCTCCCATCTCTCGCCAACATAAAACTAGTCGATTAGATCGAGGCGAGCGTGCGCCGCCGCAATGCCCGCCGCGTGCTTCGCTACACGCTAGAGGATTCGCCGCAGGCGCCGCGGCGGGCACCGCCACGCTTCCCGTCTCGCTTCTCTATGAACATAGTCGTATATTGCTATAAGTTTGTGTTTACGCGTGCGATGATGCGTGCCGCTTCACACGCCGCCCCACCGTAAACAGAAAAAACGTCCGACGCGACGCGTGACGCCACGCCACACGCGACGCCAGACGCCCCGCGTCTCCGTAAATGAGGCCTAAGCATTTGGATAGTTCTTTAAAAAGCGTATGAGCACTCGGACCCCACAGCCCAAGAGTTTCAACCCCAAAAGGATCAAAAAATTACGACGACGAGGCCGACGAGGCCGACGAGGTTGTCATATTTCCGCCGTTTGAGGTTCTCCGCAGCCGAAGCGGCAGCACCAGCACAGCACGATGAGCTAGGAAGATGGAATGGCGCAACAGTGTCGACATAGGTAGCATCCCACACTAAAGGTCAGGATTGAATATAGCCTATATAATGAAAGCAAAGGAGGTAACCGAAACCATGAGGCAACGACAGACCTTACACCCCAACCCTCGCCGGAGACGCCCCAGGCATCGGAAATCGTAGGACGATTCCCAGCCACCACAGGCGCGGGATTATGGACTGCAAGCGATGGGTAACTCACCGTCCAGCCGTCCAGTACGGAACAACAAGGTCTGGATTGACAGCGCATTGTCGCGCGCGCATCAAAGAGGTGTCAGCAAAATTGGCAGGGCCAATTTAGGGCTGACGCGTGCCAGGGCTGCAGATTGTTCAAACGATTGTTCCTTTGAACAATCTGCGATTCCTCGCTAAAAGAGCAACTCAATGTTCCTTCATTGTGGATTTCAGTAAGTTAAAGTTTGGCACTCACGCTCCTCCCAGAACGGGGTGTGATAATATTCCACAACTTTCACACAACGTCAATCTAGTCCCAAACTAAGCAGAGCTTGTGGTATGAGTACTAGGCAACTGATAAACATACTTATATACATATTTCTAAATACATGCTTATCTATATAGAGTAGAGAAGAGTTGGGTAGAGTATGGTAGAGTTGAGTAGAGTAGGGTAGAGTAGGATAGAGTAGGGTAGAGTAAGGTAGAGTAGGGTAGAGTAGGGTAGAGCAGAATAGTCAGTTGACGGGAATGAATTTGCGGGCAAAAACTAGTGACAGATAAATAACACCCAGACCCAGAACAAAATAATGATCGTTAATTGAATGAATCGTTATCTCATTGTGTGTACCTGTGTGCCAAATAAACGTGCTTTTTTTTCTTTATCGTGCTCATGGCTCATCAAATGGTTAACCACAAAAAAGAAAAATTGTGAATAGATTACTGCTAGACAAACCTAAATCATTGCCTACGATTAGAGAAGATAATGGTCAAACGAATTCCTAACAATAAAAAAAAAGTTACTTGGAAAAGTTTTTCACGTCGTCACCTACCCATGTCAAGTTCCACTCAATAAAACTATAAATCTTTTCGTCCATTTGTCGAATTCAATCATTTGTCAGTGTTGAACACAATTGAATCTTCAAAGACTTTGAATTGAGGAGTGCTCATCAATTCGGCTGAAGAGAATCGTATTGTAAAGGAAGGCGATTCGACTTAGGACGCCTGTCGAAATGCACAATTGGTTGTCACTTTATATTTTCTATTGGAAACCGTGATTGGAATTGTCAAAGAAATATGGTGGGAACATGGCCCTGTTTAAAAGATCTACGTCTTATAATAAATGCTGCTTTGTTGGTAGCCCTATTAAACGGCGATTTCATGAAAAAGGCAACTGAAAGGTTTATATTGACCATTTTAATTACTGGAACTTTGTAAATAAATACGCCAATCAATCACATTTCAATCAAAATACTTTTTCAATACACTTACTCGGGATCCCGCTCTTATTCCACCGCTTTTAAGCACGCAATAGACTGTTTTCGGCACTAGTGCAGAAAAGTGCGCATGCTCTCCCCCACCACAAATTTTAAAACATTTCTTTTATAGTGCTGGGAGCGCGTCGACCCCCACTAGTTGCCGTTCTACCCCGTTTACTCATTTCTTCGTAAGTGTATTAAAAAAAGTCGTTTAATACACGTAAAAATTTGCCGCTGCAGCCCTCGGAATGACACCCTCGCCTACGGCTCGTGCGATTACCACCTCGGTTGCAATGACAAACTTTCTGCACCTGTATCAAATGTACTATTTTTTATTGATATAAACTGCTGCTTTATTGCGATCCCACCTGATGGTAATCAGTGATGCAATCGTTGATGGTGAATCGCAATAGTTTTCTAAGAGCCTATTCACTCTAGCCTTGAAGATACCTAAATTATAACCGGATGGGAAGACCGCAGCAGGCAAATTGTTCTGTTCTGTCCTTCGATGAACGCGGTATAAACGACGAGGTGAAATGCTTACTCCAGACCGTCGAGATGTCAACAACGTAGGGTAACTTAACTCCGACCTGCAAAAGCTAAAAACTTAAAAAAAAATTGAATTCGCGATTTCGCATTTAGGATTTTCCTTAAGGTGGATAATAATAATAATAAATAATCTTTATTGTAATAAAATCAAAGTACAAATTAACTTAATACTACATCAAGAGTGACGGATAACAGACTACAGTGGATAACGAAGCAATACCCAGCGCGAATAAGGGCGGCCTTAGTCGCCTTCTCACACAAGAGACATTTTGTTCGCGAATTAATCAATTGGCGAATCCTAATGGACATCGCGATTTAAAATTGGTGTAATGCTACCTCAAGGGCCATCATTGCTTACCCATCTATGAAACCCATAAGAAAATAGCTAACATCCAAAATATTTAAGATCAAAAACAAGTTCGTAAAATTCAAGCTAATAAAACGAGTCCCATCACGTCAAACTGGTCCCGAAGCAATCAAAATCCATGCAGAAACAAGCCAGTGGAATTAAACCGACGTTTGAAGATGCCGTCGTGTTTACAGTCACCGACCAAGATGGAGGACGTCACATCACAGAGAGCATAGGCCCTACTACAAGCTCTTATACATAATATGATTCCCACTTTATACATAATATGATATCGTACTTTCTCTTTATTCATTGTTCTTTTTTCTTTCCCTAAAATTTATTTTTATTTATCTATGTTATTCAAATCTATTAGCACACAATAAAGTTTTTTTTTATCGTTACAGATTTGTTCACCTGTTTCAGGGTGAAGGAGTAACGAACATACACAAATACAAACTTTCGCCTCTATAATATTGGTGTGATTAAAAAACATCCCCTCTATGCCCAAAAACATCCCGTCTATTCCCAAAAATGTCAGTCAGTATCTGATGTCTAAAAGAAGAAAGAAAAATAATTACCGTTTACAAGTAATTTTTGCCGATCGTAAGTACCATATTTTAGTTAAAAGTTTTCGTCTTAAATGTAGTTAATTTTTTAATTATGTTTAGCTGTGTATAAGTAGTATATTATAGTTCTGTTCACTGTTAATTAGTTGTTTTATATCAGTTGCAAATAAAAAGGTAGCATCATAAACCGGGTTTAGGCTCCAATTCTCCTTACGCGAGATTTTGCAAGGTGGTTAATGGTTGTAGCGACATAATTTATCTGACTTTTTATCTATTTGAGCCAATTAAAAACCAATATTTTATATATACAATAATTTTAGATTAGATTAGTTTAGTTGTCTGCTTTTTTTCTCTCTCATTATGCAACGTATCCTTAAAGCATGCGGAGTTTACCTATAAGTGATTGTAACACTATTGTACTCTATTTTATTGCATGTTACCTTTAGCATAATATCAGTGTAAGCAATTGTTGGTGAACCAATAAATAAAATAAATAAAAAAATCAGACAAGTCCGAGTCGGATTGGCTCACAAAGGTTCTGAGCCGTCCGTAGCACAAAACGGCAAAAAAAAAACACATCTGTTGTATGGAAGCCCCACTTAAATATTGTTGCTATAGCGGCAGCAGAAATTCATCACCTGGAAAATTTTCAACTGTCTAGCTATTACGGTTCATAAGATACAGCCTGATGACCGACAGACGGACAGCGAAAACGCCCTCAAAAAAAGAAAAATGCGTTTTAAATGATTTTTAATCCAATTAATCAAATAATAAAACCGCTTGTAAGCTTAAAAGTACCTAAACATCATTTTTCCGCATCATTACCGTAAAACTCCCAATATCTTGTTAAAACACTCCATAAAAACGACGCAAACTGCCCGCAAGCCATTATTTTTTATCAGTCTAAACTCGAACTTATAAAATCGATTTTTATACCGCAGTCCAACTTCAGCCGTGCTTGATAAGGATCCTCACCCACATCCGGGATCCGAGAATTTAAAACGGGAATGAATTGACCCATATTCTCGAGATACCACGCTTATCTAGAATAAATGCTTGGGCGGTTACCCTTGACTTATCCTAACAATCTTGTGGGTTGAGAATGGAATATTTTATTGGCAGCATGAACTAAATAGATAGATATTCTTTATTGTACACCAAAAATACAATTTACATTAGGAAATTAACATTAATAAGGTGTCACAATGAGCGGTCTTATCGCAAAAAGCGATTTTTTACAGACAACCTTTGGATGAATTTGACAGAGAAGAAAAAAAAAAAGTGAAATTTGGTTAACGATACGATATTTTGCTAGTAAAATGAAATAATTATCTTCGGTGTTTCTATGATATTTTTAAGGTGTACTACGTGAGTTCGACAAATGGATGTACGATTAACTGTACTGCGACTCAACTTATTAACCGACTTCAAAAAGTAGGACGTTCTATGTTCGGCTGTATGTGTTTTTTTATGTATGTTTACCGATTTCTCGGTCAATTGTGGACCCATGATGACTTTTTTGTTTATTGGGGGGAAAACCATCTTATGACAAATCCCGCTCTTGGGCGGAGCGACAGATAGTGTCAGACTTTTACTGACTAAAAACCCACTCCTGTTCCTTATTTGCCTTCGTCCCAGGGCCCCTGGTTTCACTTTTACACTACCCGTGGCCCCAGTAGGCTTCGACCCTGCTAGGCCCCTACGATTTGCTGACATCTCCCTGTGGCGCGCGTGGAACAGTACGCACCGTCGACGACTTGGGCTCGGTCCGGACGGTTACCGGACGGCTGGACGGCGGGTTTCTCGGTCAATTGTAGACCCTAGATGACTGACTAAAGGGAGATGGGGAGGGGATATACCTATCGAACTGATCTGAAAACTTTGTATCCTAGCCGTGGCTTGACTTATGGGAATTTTCATGCAATGTTTTAATTATTAGATTCTATAGGTACCTTATTATATAACTTGCACACTAGTTTCAATAAGAGGTAATTTTTAATTGTACCACAAATAAAAAGTGTAAAATAAAAAACTTTTTACAAAAAAAAAAATACAACCGACTTCAATATTTAAAAAAAAAACACTAAAAAGTGCAAAACAAATTTAATTTCGGAAATCGGTGTTAAATAACAAAGAAATAAAACTGTACTACGAATCACTTTATTTCGAATATACGCTTGCGACACACTGAAGCTTGACATGACACTGGTGTGACAAATGAGTGTGCGACAGTAAGTCAAAGTCAAAAGTTTTTTTTATTTCACATAGGCCTACATGGGCACTTATAAAACGTCAGAAGCTAGTGCACGGTTCCAAATTGGTCGATTCCTATGGAGAAGAACCGGCAAGAAACTCCATGGTTACTGTTTTAAAAAAGAATTTGTTGTTACAATATTTTCTGTTTACAATATATTGGATTTATTATGTAAGGACAGTGTAGACTGGTCAATATTGTACTATAAAGTACAATTAAAATAATCATAATAAAAAGGAACCTAAGAATTCGCGGAGTCTACAGTGTTCTCACATTCACATTATAAAAAAGAGGCTATATAAATAAAAGCAAGTAAAATAAATAATTACAATTAGTAATAAATAATACGTTAACAATATAAATAATAATAAATAAATAAAAAAAAATATTGCAAAGTAGTTCGACTAACTCTAGTAACATAACGTAACGTTAGTCTAACTTCTCTTTACTATACCCTACACGCAACTGTTAAACCATATAAAATTATCAGTAGAACTATGCATTAAAACTTACAATTTTATAATGAACTAGCGACCCGCCCCGGCTTCGCACGGGTGCAATGTGATACTGAACTACAGAATGTATATACAACGTTCACAGTTTTTTTGTCTTTAGACAATACAAACATGTTTTCTTTTGAAGTTACTCTTGAAAGAGCGACATAAAATTGGCCATGTGAAAAATACTCAACATCACCAGGACTAGACAGTGTCTTTCCGGCGCTACTGCAGTGGGGAGGAGATTCCCTAGTGCCGTGGCTGCTGGTGATATACCGTGCCTGCATAGCACAGAGATACGTTTTTTTTTTATTATTATTCTTGATAGGTTCGCGCTTAACCGCAATCTCACCTGATGGAAAGCGACGTGCTACACGCATGGCGTGAGGTGAAGGTGTTATTTTCATCCCGAAACCCGATAAAACTGACTATACACAACCCAAGGCGTACAGGTCCATGAGCCTGACATCCTTCCTACTGAAAACCCTAGAGAGGCTTAGCGATAGACACATCCGAGACGGACCTCTCTTGAAGAGACCGCTTCGTAAGCAGCAACATGCCTACTCCACAGGTAAATTAACAGAATCTGCACTACATAGCCTGATCTCAAAGATCGAATGCGCAATAAATCACAAAAGGTCTTCGTTAGCAGTATTTATAGACATAAGAGACAGAAGTCTGTGTTTCTTGATAGCTACAACGTAGGGCTCTTTAAGTAAAGAGCGAGAAGGTTACTTCTAGGCAAGCCTGCTCCTTTACTTACATCATAGCTTACCACCAGATGAGATAGTGGTGAAGCGCAAATCTATCAATAAGAAAAAAAAATGCATTTTAGGCACGCAATGCAGTCTATATTTTTTTTAAGTTAGCCAACCTGATTTTTACGTCAAAGACTTTTTAAAAGTACCTAAAATACCTTTTCCTTGCTTCAAAACTATGTAACAGTACAATGACCCTTCCATTATTTCCTCCATCCCATTCCACCTTCCACAGGAAAACAAAATGTCATCGCCGCAAACTTTCCTCGGCTGTAGTGACATAGTATCTCCTACACAGAGTAAGGAGACACTTTTGCGGGCACTGCCCGACACGAAATTAAATTATCTAACTTAAAAAATAATGGCCCCACTAAGAATTACGTTCACAAATATTTTTAGGGTTCCGTGCCCGAAGGGTAAAACGGGATCCTATTACTAAGACTCCGCTGTCCGTCCGTCTGTCTGACCGTCTGTCACCAGGTTGTATCTCATGAACAGTGATAGTTAGATAGTTGAAATTTTTACAGGTGATGTATTATATAGATATTGCCGCTATAACAACAATACTAAAAAACAGAATAAGATTTTCTTGCCGTTTTTTGCTATGGACGGTACGAAACTCTATGTGCGAGTCCAACTCGCACTTAGCCGATATTTTTTAGGGATCCGTACCTAAAAGGAATAAAAGGCGTACCCTGGGGCCCTGGAACGAAGGCAGAGAAGTACAAGAGAGGGTATTAGTCAGTAGTAAAAGATTGACACACCCTCGCGTTCCGCCCAAGGGCGGGAGATGTCATTAAATAATATCCCACCTAAAAAAAACACCTAAGGAAATTCCTCTCCTTAGCAGTACGCACAATTAATGTATTTCCAAAACATTTTGTACGTATAGGTGGGATAGCCAGCATGTACCGGTGGCGCAACGCCGTATGTCTGGAAAAATAAAAACAATGGTACTTTTTGTAAAGTTTTCTTGTAATGTGTATGTTTATCAATTATCTAATACTACTGCTTAGTTAGGGACTAGATGAAGTTGTGGAATTCAGTACGTAATAAAAAAAAGTGTTGTGCTTTTATCCACTACACACTTTTATCACAAACTATGAATTTATATGATTTCTTTTAATTTGATCTATTATTTTAATTTCATATTATAATTTAATTCTTTTAATTTAATTTATGTCATAATTTGAATTTTAATGTCATAATTAAATTTTAATTTAATTCTTATTTTCAAAAGTTATAAGAACTTCTTCAAAAAGTTATAAGAAAAAAGAAAAAATAAAGTTATAAGAATTAGAAATGTAATGCATCGTCTAACTTTGGATTTTTATAATGTTTACGAGATTAGGAGACCAGAAGACTCGTAGCACAGGTTTCACCTAGTATGGGCGCCTATCTCCCGTCTGTAAACTGTTTCTTATAAATTGTATAAATCTTATTAAGTATGGGAGAAAATAAATAAAAATTACTACTACTACTACTGCCGGCGCGACGATTCCGAGGTCTATGGTCCTCTGTAATAGTGTCCATGGGAAGGGTCGCCAACTCGCCATGCTGTCAACACCGCAGACTTACCACAGGGTAGAATGCTAATCGTTACCGTTATTATTCCGCATAGTTTTGTCCAAATGGCTGCGGCTGGCGTCAACACCAACAAGGGTGGTAGTAAGTCTGGGTTACACGAGTTTAAGTATTGTAATTGAGTTGATATACCTTGGATGGTCTGTTTGTTTTCTATGTTTTTTTTTTTTGGTTATAAATTTTAATTGATAGAAAAAAAGAAAGAAAGAAAACATGTTTATTCTGCCCAAATAGACGCACAATAAAATACAGCAATCTGTCGGACCATGTATAAACCGGGCTTAACTGTGCTGCACCATAGACACTAGACAAAAACACATTTGTCCGATGTCTGCAGCTTAGTCTGTGGTTGTCTATGTCTATTGTCTATTGCACGTGGCCGGGACCGACAGAGACTAACCTATAATGTAAATATAAACAATAATATAAGAAAAACAAATACAATATATAAATCCAAGTTGTGCGTCGCACCTAGGCAAAAATAGATCTATATTATTTTTATGTAGTATGGCCTTTTATTTATTTACAAGCACGTGTAGGATGTCCAAGGCACAGGCTGCACAGTAGAAACTAACAAACTAAAAAATAAATACATTTAATAAAACAATAATAACCTAATAACAAATCCATACACATTGAAGAAAAAAAAACGGGCAAGTGCGAGTCAGACTCACGTACTAAGGGTTCCGTACAAACTTACCCATGAAAACAGTTCAATTCCCGAATTGAGTTACGAAGATTTTTCCGAATCGCAAAAAACTTTTTGTATTTTGCACGACTGAAACGCCGAATGTATAATGTGACGTTAATGAAACACCTACCGCTGCTTAAATTTAAAAGAGCCACAAATCAAATTAAAATATAATAATAAATAAATTATAATTGTAACCTCCCAATGCAATTCGCAATGGAAAGGGCTATGCTCGGAGTTTCCTTGCGTAATCGCATCAAGAATGAAGATATCCCGCTTACCATCAGGTGGGATCGCAGTCAAGCACTGGTTTATATCAATTAAAAAAAAAAAAAAAAAAAAACCACAAGTGAACCAAGGTCGCCGACATAGTCCGAAGAATCGCCAAACTTAAGTGGCAGTGAAGATGGTCGCTAGGCCCGAAAGGTTCTGGAGTGGCGACCGCGCACCGGAAGTCGCAGCGTTGACCAATGACCTGGTGAGAGCCGCGGGAATTTAATGGATGCGAGTCGCAATGGACCGTTCATTATGGCGACACTTGTGGGAGACCAATATCCAGCAGTGGACGTCTTCGGCTGAAATGGTAATAAACATAAGCATAATCAGCCTTTCAATGTTCCCACTGCTGGGACTCAAGCCTCCTTTCTCTAAAAGAGGGAATGGGCCGTAATCTACCACGCGGGCCCAGTGCGGATTGCTGAATATCACATGTCTTCGAATTTTTGGTTCTAGAACATGCCGGTTTCCTTACGATGTTTTCCTTCAACGTTTTGAGAGCAGTGGTGATGAAATAAATTACACAAAGTAATGCACCTGGCTGGGTTTGAACCCGCGACCTACAACTCGTAAGTCGGGGCCTTTACCACTCGGCCACCTTTGCGCTCACAACTCTCAACATAAATTTCAAAACCGGTCCACAATTGACCGAGAAATCGCTGAACATACATAAAAAAACTTTCAGCCAAACATAGAACCTCCTGGTTTTTGAAGTCGATTAAAAATACAAATCATCCCTACACTCTAAAGTATGTTTCAGTAGAAAACCAGCGTTAGGTCACTGCTATATAGTTAATATAATATAATAATAATATTCACGTAACTATCACACAACGCCATCTAGTCCCAAGCTAAGCAGAGCTTGTGTTATGAGTACTAGACAACCGATAAACATAAACATACTTAAATATTTCTAAATACATAAATATTATAGATAAATTACATCCAGACACAGAACAAACGATTGTGCTCATCACACAAACATTTGTCCTGGGTGGGAATCGAACCCACGACCTCCGGCATAGCAGTCAGGGCCACTAACCACTAGACCAACGGGCCAGTCAAATAGTTGTCGAGCAAATGCTGAACTGGACCTATTTGGCACAGCCGTGAGACACACAATGTAGATGTTTTACCTCCTTCTTTTGAAGTCGGTTAAAAAGTCTAGGCTGGCAAATATCATCGTAACAGATCCCTTATCCAATCTCATGACATGGCGAGGTCGCACCTTTAACTTTGACTCCCTCGTGTCCGAAACTTGCCGAGCGATCCCGAAACAAACACACGAGGAAAACTGTGGACGTGAATCAACGAAGCTTTCGTAAATCTTTGCAAAACAAATATGGCTACGTGGCCACATTGTGCCATATTTGTTTTGATTAAACTTTAGACGGTAGGTAAACCGTGAGCATTATACACTTCATAAAAATCATACGGTTAAAGAATATTTATGAACTGACTTCTAAAAAAGGAGGAGGTTCTCAATTCGGATGTTTGTATTTTTTTTTTTTCTCAGAAGAATTATACATTCACTTATAGAGAAAAAATATAGTAGATTAAAACAATTTTACATACCAGTAAGCCAAGCAAATCATACCATTTTTTTGAAGTGATAAATGATCCAAAGACTTATCCCGCTCGGGAGGAGGGCGTGTCAGACTTTTCCTGACTAAAACCACACCTGTGCTCTTAAATTGCTCTTTGTAATGTAGGACCATAGGCCATGGCCCTAGCGTACATTGGACCTACTGGGCCCCTACGGTCATG
Source organism: Mythimna vitellina (assembly GCA_949316375.1). Lineage (NCBI taxonomy): Eukaryota > Metazoa > Arthropoda > Insecta > Lepidoptera > Noctuidae > Mythimna > Mythimna vitellina. Next base: position 3,200,180 of record OX438703.1, on the reverse strand, counting down.
TTGACATCTCTTTGAAGCCCGCGTGGCACACTACGCGCCGTTGACTACTCGGGCTCGATCCTTACTGAATGGTTGGACGGTAAACTACCCATTGCTCGTCATCCACATAGGTCATCATCATCATCATCATTTCAGCCGACAGACGTCCACTGCTGGACATAGGCCTCCCCCAAATGTCGCCACAAAGAACGGTTTTGTGCGTCTCGCATCCATCGGATTCCCACAACCTTCACCAGGTCATCGGTCCACCTTGTAGGGGGCCTTCCAACACTGCGTCTTCCGGTACGCGGTCGCCACTCCAGAACCTTTCGGCCCCAACGTCCATCCGTTCTACGAGCAATGTGCCCTGCCCATTGCCACTTAAGTTTGGCGATTCTTCGTGCTATGTCGGCAACCTAAGTTCTCCTGCGGATATCTTCATTCCTGATGCGATCACGTAAGGAAACTCCGAGCATAGCCCTTTCCATTGCCCTTTGGGTGACTTTGAGCCTTTTGATGAGGCCCACTGTGAGCGACCACGTTTCGGAACCATATGTCATCACTGGCAACAGTCTCCCTGCCTCACACCCCGCTGCAGGAGGACAGGTTTCGAGGTCTGGTCCACATAGGTATCTATACATATAATAAAACAGTAAAATTCTTTTGTGATGGTATTAATTGGCGCAAAAACTACTGAACCGATCCTGTTCAAATTTTGCATACATAATCCTTATAGGTCAGAGCAACTGATAGGCTATAAACTATCACGCTATTTGCTATGTGGGGTGAGCAATAATCCAAAATGTAGGTATTGAACGACATTTGCCGCGAGTTCAATTCCCAGCTACAGTTAAAAATTTTGACATTATTTTGTCTTATTTTTTTATATTAAAATAACTTTTACCATTTTTTCAAAATAAAATTGACATTTCTATTCGATATCTTCTAAATATTTTGTAAAAACTAATCAAAACACATAATAAAATCAAAGCGACGCGTAAAATCAAGTACTATAATGTTACATTATTAAATTTAGCTGCAAATTTAACTTCTAAAACGAAAATCATCACGCTATCATCGTTAGGGAGCCAACCAGTCAATTATGACGTTTATATAAGAACGTCTATTTTATAGTTTATTCATCGAAGACCGCAGCACAGTGGTTTCGTAACTAGACTTTCATGTAATGTGAAGGTGGTTCAAATCCCATACGGCTCTCTTAGGAGAAATTTTTGTTCTATTTTGTCATTCGTGAATAAGATTTTTTTATATATTTTTGCATGCTTACAATTTTTTTTTTATAAATCTACGTATATAATATATCTGTAGAAATTTTTAGTGAAGTGCGTATTATTAATTTTAGAAATCGATGTAGATAACTTTTATACATTTAAATTGTGTGGAACTTGATAATTATCTTACTTAGGCTTTGTTTCATCGCAATGAAACAAAGCATATGAAAGACAAACGGTATGAAATCAAAGTTTTCGAGAAGTAAAATATGACACCATAAGCAATTCAGATACTCGCAACGCCATCTAAAGACTCAAAGTAGAAATAATGATGACAATGACGGTTGAACTTCATATTAAATTTGATAGATGGCATTGCGTATTTTACGTAATTTTCTGAGTGGCAGAAGAATGGCCATCGCCCACGTTTACAGTTATGGTTAAACTGGTGTAAGACGGAGGCATTTTTAACAATCCTACTGCTTATTTTTATTATTTTTTTCCCATTATTGTAGCAAGCTAATTGACCGTGATTATTCAAGGGATACCATCCAAAGACGATAAAAGTAAATACCTATATGTATTTAATTATTCACTTTAAAATAACACGGCCACATTTTCGGAAGGGGTTACAGGGTACCTTGCGTTGGATGGTCCCCAGGTGGACCGATGACCTGGTGAGGGTCGCGGGAATCCGATGGATGAGAGACTCACAGGACCGGTCATTATAGCGACACTTGGGGAGGTTTATGTCCAGCAGTGGACGTCTTTCGGCTGAAATAATAATGATGATGATGGCACCTTTTTTCTTTTTTTAAGGGTGGAACTCATCCAATGACTTCTCCCGCTCTGGTTGGAGCGGGAGGACGTGTCAATCTTTTACTTACTAAAACTACACCTGTGTCTATCACTACGCGCTGTTGAGGATTGGGCTCGATCTGGTCAACTACAGGACGGCTAGCTACCCATTGCTCGACGTCCGGAAGCCCGCGTCTACCGTGATTGGTAGTCGGGGTCGGAATCTCGGCTCGGCGTGAGGCCGTTCGTTCCCTAACGCGTGCGGCCTCCACCTTCGCTAGCATTAAGGTTTTGCAGAAGGAGGCGACCGCCTGCCATTACTCCTCGCTCTGGATCAGAGCCCGGCGCGAGAGGTCACTGACGCCGATTACCTCCACGAGGACACGGCGGTGCTCCGCCCTTGCAGGGCACATCTCCACTGTGTCCTCCGGCATGATGGCACCTTGCGGATTAATAATGGTGTGTATTATTATTTACAGTCACTGCTTCATATAAAACGGGATCGAATGTGTTTTTCTGATCACAGTTCGACAACGTATAATGTATCTCAGATTCCTTGCAGCCTTACGTCGATATCTGGACGTTACCTCTTTGCAATGAGTGGTGACCAAAATTGGAACAACCCTACATTTGTTAACCGTAATTTCATTGTTTTATGGATAAGCTCAGGACTGTTGTGGGTGTTTCGAACGGTTTCTGTTCTGGGTTCGGTTTCTGTAGGGTACTTTCACCCTGATATTACCATTTTGTGAATCGCCTGGAGGACTCGGTGTAGCATGCGGTGGAGGTCTATCCATCTTGAGTCAACTGCCGTGTCCTCATAGAGGCAATCGGTGTCAGTAATTTCTCGGTTTGGCCATCAATATGCGAGTTCGATTGAACGGGGATACACGCGCACAAGGTTTCGCCATAGTTCATTCATAAGTTGGAGACTCTTCATAAGGTAGTTCCCACTATGGAAAAAACATTTGTCTTATATACGGGGATATCAATTAAATACACACCAAAATATCCTAGGTAAATGAACAAGTAATTCTAACGCTTAAAATGATCAAACTGCAATAATCAATGCAAGCATGCTCTCGCAAATTCTTCATAAGTACTGTTGTGGAAGAAGATAGTTGATGATTTATTTATTTATTTAATCCTTTATTCACAAATGTACAGCGGCGGACTTTTTGCCTGCCGGATGATGATGGTAGTTTTGGGATTCACTTAAGGCTTTTCACTATCAGTGCACGTTATCCAGCTGAAGGTCGGTGTCCCGATTATGCTCCTTCGTTTACCTCTATCAAAGCTGTCTAACTGCTTAAACTCTTCAGTGAAAAGTTATTGAGGCGAAAATTATTATGGGAGATAACTCTTTCGATCAATCTTGCAGCCCTAGCAGACATCGGCCCTAGAGGGCCCTATCCATTTGCTGAAATCTCTTTGAGTCGCGCGTAGAATACTACGCGCCGTCGATTCAGGACTGCTTTGACCAGACGGCCGGACAGCACCACCGCAATCCCGTGTTTACAATGGCTGGGAATAGCCTTGCGACTTTCAACACCCGGAGCGTCCCTTGCAGCGACCGCTGAGGAGTCAGGATGTCCTATCCCTCATAGTTTCAGCCACCTTCTTTGATCGTAGTGCTTCACTGAAGGAGGCTACTGGTTGTCATTTTCTTCACCAATCGCCCCCATAAGGACAAGGCGGCGCCGGCTCTCCGACCAAGCGGGACTGACTTCCACCGTATGCTCCATCGTATTCTCCGGGCGATTCGCACAATGGTGAGACCCGAGTGTTTCTTCCCGCTGAATTCGACACAGATACCTTCCGAAACACCCACAACCGGTGAGTCCTGCACAAAAAGAGGATGCCGTGACGCCTCTGTAGACACTTCTCAAAAACAGGCATTACCGCTGCGATTTGATTGTGGCGTGCTCACTGTGGCGAGGGGTTAAAATCATATAATGTTGTTTTAGCAGAACATAAACCAGAAACATACATATGCCCATGCATACATATGCCTTTTCCCTTGGGGTAGGCAGAAATGACAACTGCTACGACCCATACATGCTCTTTCTATTCAGTGACGGTCATACATCTGGTTCTGGACGAGTACATAACATGTTTCCTGAAGGTAATTTGCGTTTTTAACCGACTTCTAAAAAAGGAGGAGGTGAGAACCTCCTCCTTTTTTATTCGGATATAACCTTTAACCGTTTTATGTTAAAGTACAATAAATTATTGCGATGCTTTCGGAATGAATTGTAAGCACAGAGTGATTGTACAGTTTTAACGCGGACGAAGTCGCGGGCAACAGCTAGTCTTACCTAAAAGACATATAATCCATCCAAATGATTGCCTCAAAATCCACCTAATTCTACTCGTATCTGTTCACGTCTCTAACTATAATGCTGTACCTAAATTTTTTTAGCCACTATCCCATTAATCACTTCTTTTTTATCCAAATTATCTTTCACATAATCCATCCATCGTCTTTTTAGAGTACGATTAATTCCGCTGCGATAATTACAGAAAACGTTCACCGCTCATTATTTCCATTCACTCATTCATTCCAATACATAGTTTCTTTCATATTTTCCGGAGAGCAACAAAACAACGTTAACGGCGGCCATGTTGCTATCTCGCATCCGGTTCCGGTGGCCGCTGGGCCATCGTTCCGGTATTCTTCCTACAACTAATTGTTCATGATTTCCTAGCGATATAATTTTTGTTTTGGTGAGTGAGTTACATCGTTCCTGTTCATTCATTCCTTTCATTCGGCCTTAACTTTGACATGACAGCAGAAGGTAGTGCTACAGAGAAACTTGGCGTTTTTGGTAGATTATTTTTTACAGTGAAGTTCAGTGGCTCCATTGATTCGTAGTGGACAGGAGTGGATCCAGGATTTGGTTTGATCTGGAGGAGGCACAAGGGGCGGACGGGCAAACAAATCAACAATAACTATTGGAAAAAACTTGAAGTATCATACTTCAAGCGCTAAGGTAATAAGGTAAGCGCGCTCCATCGTCGACCGCATCGTCGCTTTCCATCAAGTGAGATAGCGGTCAAGCGGAAACCTATCAAGAATAAAAAAAAATACTTCAAGTTTATTTCTTCTAAATATGTGAGTACTGTGATGGAATTTCCACAGTACACAAAAATACCGTCTGGCGGGGCCACGTGCCTTAAATCCGCCCTTTTTTTTAGGTGGGAAAATCATCTAATGACAAATCTCGCTCTTGGGCGGAGCGAGAGATAGTTTCAGACTTTTACCTACTAAAAACCCACTAAACACAATCCTGTTCCTTCTTTGCCTTTATCCCGGGGCCCCAGGCTTCGCTTTCACACTACCCGTGGCTTCGACCCTGCTGGGCCCCTACAGTTGCTGACATCTCCTTGAGGTGCATGTGGAACAATACGCGCCGTCGACTTGGGCTCGGTCCGGACGATTACCGGACGCTCGGACGGCGACCCACCCATTACTCGCCGTCTGCAAGCCCGCGTCTACGGTGGCCAGAAATCGGGATCGGAATCCGCCCTTGCTAGCGGATTTTGTAAAATAAAATTTATGTAATTTTTTATCTAAAATGTCTGCGCAACTAGACAATTTTCGTTTGTAATGAAAAACTAAAAACTCCTGCACCGATTTCAAAAAATCTTTTACCTGCCTATAATTATATTAATAAAAGATTTTTAGGTACTAATTAAACTACCATTTGAGATTCAACAACTAAATGAGTCCAAATTTAAAACTTGCATTAACGCACACTATGTAGACAAGCTTATTATAAACTGGAAGATTATATTCTTGATAAAAGCGCTTGGTTAAATGCCGGTCCTACTCCACAGCCACTAATTAAACTAACTAAATACATATTTATACTAGACAATACGTGAAAACATTGAATCAGGCACGATCTCGATAAAATAAATCTGCGAATAAATTTTTGGCTGCCTCAGCGAAGCTTGCCGAGAAGGTAGACTTGATACATTTGCTGCCAAATAGGTACTACAAAAACATTCCATTAATATAGATAAGAATTATTAGTAAACAAATTATCATTCATAAACGATTTGACGCTGGTGGATGAAAAATATATGATGTACATTACCATGCAAACTTCCACCGAAAATTGGTTTGAACGAGATCTAGTAAATAGTTTTTTTTTTAATACGTAATACATTGTGAACCGCAATTTACCTTTCAAGTTTGTACGGAACCCTTAGTGCGCGAGTCCGACTCGCACTTGCCCTCTTTTTTTTATTTTTACTTTTGCTAAGCTGTAAGTCCTCCAAGCTGTAATAAATAAATAAATAAAAAATGTGTTACATCTGCAGTCTAATGAAAAACAAAGAGATTGTATTCTGTATCAAAAAGTAAATACTTTTTAAACTTAACACTGGCTAAATGCAAAAGACGTACGCGACAAAATAAAAAGTGCGACATATGAATATCCTACTTAATTTCACCAGTCACACACACTCTCACACCGTACACTCACACTAAACAAGACATATGCCAGCAGCTGATGGAGCTTCCCGAAAGTGCCACAAACTAGATCCCATGTATCATTGAGTGGGTGAGTGCTGGTCACGGGCTGCGCATCCATTTTATGATCATCGCAGGCGCGCCGCCCGAACCTATACGTTTTATTACGGAGGGTACGGTTTCAGTGTAGGCGTGTTAGAAAAGTAAATTAGAATAATGTGGAGAAACGAGAGGCGTGGAGATTGTAGGTAACGTGGAGAAACGAGAGGCGTGGAGATTGTAGGTTTTTTTTTAAGGCATATAGTCCCTTGAACATCTGGCCGGAGTTAAATGCTCCAGTACGAGTATCTGTGCATTTAATTCCGGCCAGCTGTGCCCGGATAACGCCCAGTTGACCTTTAAATATTGATTGATTTACATATATTATGTACAGTCAAGTGTCAAAAGTGGAGTTGCACTCTACCAATGTTAAAATGTCTAAAATTTCTTTATAGTAGAAGTTTCATAGTCCACAACTAGTTTAATCAATACTATAGTTTCTATGCTACAAATCAAATCAGGCATGAACCATTGACCCTCTTCTACAAAGACGTTTTAGACCCTTTAGCATTGATGGAATGCAACTGCACTTTTAACCCCTGACTGTACATTTTGAGTAACACTTAACGAGCAATTTTTTTAAGCCCTTTATGTCGGGAACACGTAGAGGTATCGAGTTGAAATTAAAAACAGATATACCCAATTCTGCGGTCCCTTGAAGCTGTGAAAAAATCAAAATTCTGAGTTTCCGGAAAAAAAAATACGGCCGTTTATGTCGCAAAAAACGTATATTTCGACACTCTCAAGGGATTCAAAATTCAAAGGTTGCTTCCCGTTGACCTAGAATCCTGAAATTTGGCATGAAGCAAGGTCTTTTAGCACAAGTATAGGAAAATGCTGAAAACTGTAAATATGTAGTTACGTCACAAAAAAAAAATTTCTATTCGGTAAAATCTTCACAACTCAATTCAGAAATTGAACTATTTTCATAGCTAAGTTTGTACGGAACTCTCAGTGCGCGAATCCGACTCGCACTTTCCTTCATTGTGTGTCTCTGTGTGCTAAATAAACGTGTTTTCTTTCTTTCTTTTCTTTATAGTGTAAAAAAATAAGCTTAAAAGTACTCGCTGACACTCGCACCCCACAGAGAAACTACAAGCCGTATCCTTCCCGCTGTTTTTATCAACTATCCACCGCCCAGCGGCGCAGCATTCGATGAGTCGACGGCAGCCCATCGCGCCCCCATTACGTTAATAAAAATGAAAGCTAGATTTTATTTACACCAATAGCGGAGGTTCGTTAGCGGTCGCCATGTCAGCCATTTTATTGGTACTGAATAGTTATCGAGAATGATTTTGTTTCAGAGAAAATAGGACAGAAAATTACGCTTTTGTAGGTACGGTGAAGTTTATATCCTAAAGGGAATTGAATTGTAAGCATATAGATTAGCAGAAAAAGATAATTAGAAAGACGCAGCTGCATTTGTCTGGGACTAGTTGAAAAGTGTTATTTCCGTCTCTTGCCTTGCTCCTAAAGAAACTACTTAACCCAAGAGATATTTTTAATCATATTGTTAGTAATAGTTCTCTCGCGTTTTGCATTGGGAGTTGTGTAAAAATTTTGTTCCAATAACTACTGTCGGGCAAGACGGCATAAATTATTTGTAGTGCCACGTTGCCGTACGGTTGCACGACGTATATCACCTATTCCGCGAACGTTAATCGCACTCAACGCTCTCCTTGAATCCAGTCCTAGACTAGATCTATTCGCTGATGAATGGAAGGAGATACCTATTAACTGAATTTCTGGTTATTGGCGAGAAGACTGAGTTAGAGGTTTAGTTATATTATTTGTGTACTGTTTTCTTTGTCGTTAGGTTTTCTATGTATTTTACATTATTTCTAACTAATGTAATCAGTGTAATTGGCATTTTGTCGTTCTGGTTGAATAAATAAATAAATAGTCTCTGTATAAAAATTACCTTCTATACTATACCAGGATATGGTCTTCCCGTACACCAAGTTTTATCTAAATCTGTTCAGCCGTTCGAGCGTGTAGAAGTAACAAATATACACACTCAGAAACTTTCAACTTTATAACGTTAATGTGATCGTGAGTGTGATTTTCCCCGCTCCGTATGTATTCCTTATAGAACTGTTCGTCATGATTTTGGAGTTTGACATGTTTATCTTTAGTCAGACCTCAAGGGTTGTGTCAATACAGTCTTCGATCATCCTTGTTCCGCTACTTGATTGTTTTTCCTTCCGCCAAAATGAAAAGGATTCGAAGTTCTTTAATATTGAACGGATTTGAGAAAAAAAAATCTCTTCAGATTTCACATAGTTACTTTTTGATAAAAAAATAATGGAGATTGATGGTTTGATGGCTATTGATTTCAAAGACTTAATTCTGAAGTTGATCAGCATAATTAAATCTCTAAAACAACAGCCCTTTCTGTAATTTATCAGTCAATTAGAGTATCTGAACAGAAACTCTTGAACGTTGAGAAAGGCTGATCGAATTAAGTTAATTGTTTAAATTGGCTCTTGCGAGTCTGTGATCCTGCCGAGACTGCACGATTGCTGTCAGGACTTTTTTTAAAGTGGAAAATCATCCAATGACTTCATTCTTTCAGAAGCCAACCCCCTTGCTGGGCCCCTACGGTCTTGCTGACATCTCTTTGAGGCGCGCATGAACACTACGCGCTATTGACGACTCCGAGGAAGTCCGTTCCCTGACGCGTGCGGCCGCCTCCTTTGCTAGCATTACTGCTTCGCAGAAGGAGGCAACCGCCTACAATTCCTCCTCGCTCCGGACCATGACCTGAAAAAGGGCCGGGCGCGCGAGGTCGTTACAGAATAGGGGCACTCCTCCACAGTATCCTACCATGGCTGGAAATTGTGGTCGGATCCCCAGCGGTTGAGGTGTGAGTGTTTAAAAGCGTTACCACAGACTTAGAACTCAATCAGCTACTAAAGGAACACAGATGGGTTTCAGTCATTAAAAATCTGACATTTCTGTCTCCTTTCACCCAGAGTGGAAGTCGTTAGTTGATAATTTTCAACCTAAAAAAAGAGTCAATGATCCTCCGTACCTATAAAGCCAAATAATATTCCTTATACCTCTACCACAACACATCTGAAGGTCGAACCATCCTCGTACGCACACCGACTCCATGATATTCTAAATCGGGTCAATGCAAGCCTTATTACTGAAACCTTGAACGTTTTACGGCGGCATCAAATGTTTACGATAAGCCTACAGTCCATAGGAATGGCACTAATTTGAAGGGTCCTCGTCAGAATTGCTGCGTGATAACAAACCGAATTATATTTCCTTTTTGGAACTCTGTTGGAACACTTTTGAAGATTGTGGGCGAAATGAAACACTCTGTATGGTTGGTTTTGTAAAATAAATAATAAAAAAAATGCTTTACCCGCATCCTCGGTCCCATGGAATTTAATAATAATATGTTAGTTATGATAAGTAATTTTTTTTAATCAATTTTTTTTTAAAGATGGAGATTCCTGCCGGTTCTTCTCCATAGGAAACGACCAATTTGGAACCATGCACTAGCTTCTGACGAGTGCCCATGTAGGCCTATGTGAAATAAAAAACTTTTGACTTTGACTTTAAATATTTACGGCAAAATTATCCATAAGGAACATAATTCCAGGATAAAAAATACACTTTATGCTAGTCCAGGATGTCCGTGTAACGAATATCATAGAAATTCGTTCCTCAGTTCGAACATGAAGAAGTAAAAATCTTGCAAAAATTCAGCTTTTTAATTTTAGTGGGACAAACTAGAATATATACATATAAAAACAAAATGTCTTTCCTCTTTATAAGTATAGACAAAAAACATTTAATGGCACTTTTAATAAGTCGGCCAGGCAGTATGATGAAGCTAACTGATCGTTCCAAAGCGTAGTTCTCTATGGAGAAGAACGTGCAGAAAACTCTATGCTCTTTTAAATTATGTGCTACGAAGATCCTAGGTATCTTTGTAGTAGGGGGTTCCGGAATGGTCTTTTAAGAGGTAACGGCGCCCCTTCTATGTGTGCTAATGGTGATCACCGGGGTGGTTTTAGTGCGGTAAAAATCCCACACTCCCCGGACTTATCCCCAAAGTCCGGGCGCCTTTCTAAGGTTTCCCCTCGAGAACAAAAAGGTATCTTTGTAGTACTTTCATTTCCAAGGGGATACATCCGATGGATACATTTAGACATTAATGCGAGCTAAATCGTTCGACCGTACAAATAAATCCTAGAAAATCTTTTTTGTATAAGTTGTGTTACTTTTTTGGTGTACATTAAAGTTTATTCTATTCTATTCACTTTTCTACACACTTTTTTTTTGTTGGTGGGAAAATCATCCAATAACTCTTGAGCGGAGCGAAAGAGCGTGTCAGACTTTACTAAGAACCCACTCCTGTTCCTTCGTTGCCTTTCATACCAGGGCCGTCTTCCTTTGAGAAGCAGACCCTTGGCCCCAGTAGGCTTCTTGGTATCTTGGCGCTCAACCGCCGCGTGCGCTGGCCCGCGCGCTAGGGCAGCCGACACCATCCGACATTATAATGGTAAACATTATAAATGCCGTGAGTGTTGAGTAGTGTTATTGATATACATAAATGATAGTAATACTGTGGCTGTGTTTATGTTTGTGTTTTAACTGTGGTGTCTTGTGTGGGTTTATCATAAACATAAATAAACTATGTGGTAGGGGTGAACCCTACATCACCCCCCTCCAGAGACCGTCAAGGGCGATAAAAATCCGGGAACCTGACATGACGGCCAGAGCGTGTGGTGTACTCCTTGCTACTGCTAGGTGGAGTGACTTCCTCTGGGTCAGCTTTGTCTGCCAAAATATAAGCTGGTTTTAGGCGGTCGATTGAGACCGTGACCTCTCTGCCCTTGAATAATATCCTGAAGACTTTGTCTCCCCTTTGCAGAACTTTGTGAGGACCTGTGTACGCTGGTTGTAGCGAGCCACGTAATGCGTCTTCACGAAGGAACACGTGATCAGTGGTCTGCAGATCCTTGTAAACAAAAATGCTGGTCTTGTTGTGACGGGATGCTGGAGTTGGTTGCAGGTTTTGCGCAAACTTGCGTATGCGCGCTGTGAAGTCTGTGACGTCGGTCGTTCCTTCGTCACTAGGTGCGAAAAATTCACCTGGGAGCCTTAGTGGTTCGCCGTAAACAAGTTCGGCTGAAGAGGCTTGGGCATCCTTCTTGTATGCGCTCCGTATACCAAGCAATACCCACGGCAAGGACTCTGTCCATTTGTCATTTGCATGACACATGATGGACGCCTTGAGCTGGCGGTGGAAACGATCCACCATACCATTGCAAGCCGGATGGTATGCCGTTGTCCGCTTGTGCTGAAAACCAGCCAGTTTAGATAATTGCTGGAACAGGGCCGACTCGAACTGTCGACCTCTGTCCGTCACAATGTCTGTTGGACAGCCAAACCGGGCAATCCATCCGGATAGCAGCGCTTTAGCTACTGTCTCGGCAGTTATGTCGACGATAGGTATGACCTCTGGCCACCTAGTAAAACGGTCGACTGCCGTCAGACAGTACCTAAAGCCTTGCGAAATTGGAAGCGGGCCCACCAGGTCAATGTGGACAGTGGTGAACCTTGCACGTGGGAGGTGATACGACCCTAATGGCGCAGAAACGTGTCGGTTCACTTTGGCCCGCTGGCACTTAAGACAAGCTCGAGCCCACTCCCTGCAGTCTCTCCTTATGCCTGGCCAAACGAAGCGCTCTGCGATTAATTTGGCAGACGCTGAGACACCAGGATGGCTGAGGGAATGCAAGCTGTCGAAGACTTGCTTTCGTAGCATTACGGGCACAAAGGGTCTGGGAGGCGTTGTACTGACGTCACAGTACACAAATGTACGCTCCCCTGGGGCCTGCACCCTCTCCAAAACCAACGAAGAACCTTCCTGAAGTAGCTTGGACAGTTCCGGATCCGAAGTTTGCGATTCCGCGAGAGTGTCGAAGCTGACCGGTACATTTAGTGCTTCCGCGCGAGATAAGGGGTCGGCTACGACGTTGTCCTTGCCGGAAATGTGCCTTATGTCGGTGGTAAACTGGGCAATGTAATCTAGGTACCGGAATTGCCTGGGCGAGCAGTTTTTCTTCCTCTCGTGGAATGCAAAACTGATCGGCTTGTGGTCCGTGTAGACGACGAAGTGTCGAGCCTCGAGCATGTGGCGGAAGTATTTGATGGCCTCGTAAATGGCCAGCAGTTCCCTGTCATAGGGAGAATACTTTGCCTGCAAAGGGCTGAGCTTCCTAGAAAAGAAAGCTAAAGGTTGCCAGCCATCATCGCTAAGCTGCTGTAACACCGCGCCGATTGCGGTATCCGACGTGTCAGTAACTAACGCGAGTTTGGCATTGCAATCGGGGTGAGCTAAAAGAGCAGCGTTAGCTAAGCTTGCCTTGCAGTCCTCAAATGCTTGCAAAGTATTTTCCGCAAGACATATGGGCTGCGAGCCCTTTACGTTGCCAATCAAGAGGTTGTGAAGCGGCGCCTGGATCTGAGCTGCGTGGGGTATGAAGCGTCGATAATAATTGATCATACCCAGGAAGCGGCGCAACTGACGAACATCTTTGGGAGGCGGGTAGTTCCTGATCGCCTCGACCTTGGAGTCTAGTGGTTGGGTGCCCTTCTCGGAGATGCGGTAACCTAGAAAAGTTACCTCCGGGACACCAAAAACGCACTTAGAGGTGTTGATCAGCATGCCGTAGTCCTTCATCCTGCCGAAGATAATGCGGAGGTGCTCCTCATGCTCCACCTGCGTCCTAGAAAATATAAGGAAGTCATCCAAATAGCTGTAGCAAAAGTCCAAACCTCTGGTCATTTCGTCCACAAAACGTTGAAACGTTTGGCCTGCGTTACGCAGACCGAACGTCATGTACGGAAACTCGTACAGGCCGAACGGTGTGGTGATTGCTGTCTTCGGAATGTCTTCCGGACTGACAGGGATCTGATTGTAGGCTTTTACTAGGTCTATGGTGCTGAAGACCTTGCAACCAGAGATGCTGTGAGCAAAGTCGTGGATGTGCCTAATCGGATACCTGTCAGGGATGGTCCGGGCGTTGAGCATGCGGTAATCACCGCAGGGTCGCCATCCGTTGTCCTTTTTGGGAGCGAGGTGTAATGGTGATGCCCATGGACTCTCCGACGGTCTGGCGGTTCCATTGGCGAGCATCAGCTGGAACTCCTGCTGAGCAATTTTTAATTTGTCTGGCGCTAGGCGCCGAAATGGTGAAGATACTGGAGGGCCTGGGGTGGTGTGGATGTGGTGTACGGTGTTGTGAGGTGTAGTGCGTAATGTACCGGCGGGTCGGGTGATGTCGGGAAACCCGTCTAAAATTCTATGGTACCTCGAATCACCAGAAGTTATCTTTACAGAAAATAAAGATGAATCTGTGTGATTCGAGGCAACGGTAAAAACATTCGTACTACTATCGACTAGTCGTTGATTACGACAGTCAACGACTAGCGAGTAAAAACTTAAGAAATCGACGCCGATAATTGGCTTGGTTACCTCTGCAACAACAAATCGCCACTTAAAGTCTCTACGGAGTCCTAAATTTAAATTCAATTCCACATACCCAAAAGTTTTAATAGGCGTGCCATTCGCGGCCACTAAGTCATAATTTGTGCACTCGCGACGGTCACTAAGTAGACGGCGGGGGTAGACGCAGAGGTCGCTACCTGTATCGACCAGGAACTGCGTCTTCGTGCTCCGGTCCGTGACGAACAGGCGACCAGTCGAGGGAGGGCAATCGTTTGTCGCCATCACCGACTGCCCGCGGCGTTTCCCTGCCGGTAGTCGCAGGGCTTGACGCAGCGCTTCGCCTTCTCCCCGTGCATGGCGTGGTACCAGCACACAGGGTGCTGCCGGTAGCTGGAGTCCGAGCGGGTGGAGGACCGGTGACGTGAGCGCCGTCGCGCGTCTCGACCACGACTGTGGGAGCGGTTGCACGAACGGCTGTCACGCAGCTGCAGCGTCAGGTCCTTCACTGCCCGCTTCAGTTCGGCGATCTCGGCGGCCATCTCGCTTGTCGAGGGTCCTGCTGCCGAGGCTGCTGCGACGTGGCTTGCTGGCGCGACGATGTCCTGGACGCGGTCTGCCAGCTCGGCTAGCGCGCCCAGGGTGCTGTGGGGCTGCGATGCCAGGAGGGGCTGGACGTTGGTGGGGAGTCGGCTGCACCAGATGGTGCGCACGAAGTCCTCGGGCACTGTTGGGCCTGCTAACCCCTGTAGGTGGCGGAGGAACTGCGACGGCTTCCGGTCGCTCCGCTCTTGGGACGCTGAGAGCCTCCGCACCAACTCCGTCTTGAGCTTCTCGTACCGATTATGCGCCGGGGGGGACATGATTATATCCTTGACCTCCTTGGACTGCTGACGGTCGAGATGCCCAACGACGTAGTTGTATTTGGTGACGTCGCCCGTCACCCCAGCGTTCTGGAATTGCGCCTCAATCTGCGCAAACCAAATTTCAGGCTCCTCGGGCCAAAATGGAGGTAGGCGCAAAGCGACGCGGTACACCTCGGCCGGCTCGACCTTTGGACCCGAAAGGCGTTTGGCCTTGCGCGCGCGGTGCTCAACATGATTGTCGGGCTGCGATGACGCTGTGTGCTCGGTCTCACTGTCACTCATTGTTTTTTTTTTTTCTGTTTTCTTTGTCGAGGGTCACCAGTTTAGAGAAGTGTATGTGGTGAGTGCGGGTGCGTGGAAATAAAAGTCACCGTGCTAGTTCAGTACTTACGGTTTACTCGCACTAAGTCCATACACAAAACATACAATAAGAAGGAGAACGGACAGGAGAAACACAATAGTCACAGCACAATATAACAGTTCACAAAAACAATAATAGTTCGCGTAACACTTATGAGAGCAAGTAAATTACGGGCGCGGCGCAGGCGGTTAGCGGTGAGGTCTACGACCGACTGACCCTCATAAAAATAAAAGTAACGGTTGAGCCAGGGGCGCTCAACCGCCGCGTGCGCTGGCCCGCGCGCTAGGGCAGCCGACACCATCCGACATTATAATGGTAAACATTATAAATGCCGTGAGTGTTGAGTAGTGTTATTGATATACATAAATGATAGTAATACTGTGGCTGTGTTTATGTTTGTGTTTTAACTGTGGTGTCTTGTGTGGGTTTATCATGAACATAAATAAACTATGTGGTAGGGGTGAACCCTACAAACCCTATAAGAGCATTTTTGTAATGATACCCACATTAAATATATATATACAGGGTGTCTTTGACATCTACGCACAAACGAATATCATGGATCAAATACATGATTCTGGACCCTCCAGTGGTGGAATTTTTCGTCGGTTTCTTCCTATAAAGAAAGCGAGCGGTTTGTGCGTCGATGTCAACGACAGCGTGTATACACCCTTTTTGTAAGCGATTTAGTGTTATTAATTCTTACTTACCTAAACTCATGAGGGACAAATAATTACAAAAAAATAACAAGTGTTTACAGGTGCAAATGAGAAGAAAATTATGCAAGTTAAAATATTACTTATTTATTTTTTATTCACAAGTCCGGAGTTATTATTTTGTAAAAAAAAACTGAAAGCGTGGTAACTCGTTAAAAGACGACAATCGGCAACGAATGAAATTCTTTAATATAAATAACTAGCTTCTGCCAGTGACTTTGCTCACTTTTCTTAATCACTTGCTGATAAAGTAAGTAAAAAAAATACAAACTTTCTCATAAATAATATGTATCAATTATAATATGTCAATATATCTCAGAACCCTGAAGTCCTGGACCTTTGGAAGGCATACAAGGACCAAACCAAAACCAGCTCGCAAAGGCCTTTTAGACAGTTTTAATGGAACGTGGTACTAACCGACGATTATCCCTGTACGCGCTATGCTAGTGCACCCAAGGACCACCCCTGGTTGGTGAAAAACTATTGTGACATATGGAAAACAGACAGACAGGGCTATTGGAGTCTTAAGTGGATTGGATACCAGAAAATATGCTAGGCCACTGCCTGTACAATGTTATTTTAGGCTAGGGGTGACTTGCACACTCAACAAATGGGCCTCCAAAAATGGTCGCTAGCACGAAATGACGAAGCAACAAGAGGGCAACATATCTTTAGGTGCTTGAGGACTGCAGAGGTATACCACGGCTATCAGGACAATCCCGGAAGTACGGTCAAGATCCCTACCAGCACCTTACTGGCTTTGTATTCCATTCATTTATTTTTTATACATATTTATTACATTTTTAAATATTTCTTTAAAAAACATATAAATAAAAACATTTAAAAATATAAAAAATAGTTGTCCGCCGGTGTAGAGAACAGGGTTCAAGCTACCGGTGGTTAGGGCTCCAGAGACAGGAACCTCCTCACAATGCGAGCCGTATCGAGGAGTACTGCCTTGTGTATCAGGCCCTTGATCCAACTCCGCAACGACAGCTTCGACAGATGGTCGTCGAAGCTTTTGGCTATAAGGCCATTGGCGGTATTATATTTATTATTAAGATTATTATATGTATTCTTTCTATGAGCCTCCGATACCTATATGATATATGATATAAACTAGTGTTTGACTGCGATCCCACTGGAAGTAAGCTACAAGTGATGCTCACTTGTTTGCTGTATAATATTCAAAAGAGACCTAGTGACCTTTGAGTTGATTCTATTGTTCAGCTAGGAAATACCGGCCTCGCCTATTTAAATTGACTTGTAAAAGTGGTTTTTATTTTAAATCTATTTGCAAAATAAATATCATTTATCATACAAATAATTCAATCCACTGAACTAGTCTTCAAATTTGTGTTGGCATGGAGCTCGTTATTTTCAAGTCCACGAGTTCTCGACACAAGTGCCTGTTCGATACTACGTCGATATTTTTGTATTTTTGAGTAATAGGTCAGAACTAATAAACCGCCAATGTGAATTTTTCATTATTATTTTTTTTGTTATTTATTTGGGTCTCCAACAAAAAGATGAAGGCCAAAGAAAAGATGGATGGATTGTGTGAACAGTGATATGAAAGAAAGGGAAGTTAGTGATAGTATGACTTTTGACAGGATAGAATGGAAGAAAAAAACGTGTTGCGCCGACCCCAAATAAGATGGGACAAGGGCAGGAATATGATGATTTGGGTCTCCAACAAAGGTCACACAGATAAAATAGAAATCATTAAATATGAGGTCCTGAAACGTGTACTCCTTCAGTTACAGGAGTGGTCTACATGGAGGAGGAGTGGTGTGATGGTGGTGTGGTGTAATTAGGAGAAAGATAGAAAAATTAAAAATTCACAAAAAAATAACAAATAAGAATAAACAAACAAACAAATAAGACAGAAAACACATGCAAATAAATTATGTCAAATTAAAACTAAAAAATGAGGGTCAACATACAAAGGTCAAAGGGTCATCGATCATTGGTCAATTTAAATTAAAACTGAATTCAACAATTAGAGTGACAATAATAAATAGGTCATAGGTTCAATAAATTAATATCATGAATTAAAAAAGTAGTAACAGTCATTAAAATTATAACTTATAAAATAATAATTAGAATTGTAAAATCAGAACAAAAATAATAAAATTACAAAATTAGAATTAGGTAGAAACATTGTTATTTTGCGTTGGTCAAGCTTTTTTTTTGTTTGATAAAGATAATTGATAAAGTACATATCAATTGAAAAATTCACGTTGGTTAAGTTTATCTAGGACGTTACAGATAGCAGCACGGATCTTGAGCGCTGACTTCTACAGTTCTACTTGCGCAGAAGCAGGCAGAAGTGAAATATTGGGTATCTTTAGTAGTATGAAAAGAGATGCGGGGGCGGGGAGTGCAATCCTTGTACAGTGATTGGCTCGCCGATGTGTACGATGCGCAAAGCGATCCCGGTTCTTTCGCCGAGCGCTCAAGTATCGTGCCGCTATCTGTACTAACATCCCATCCATCCCTCGGAAAGCATGGTAAAGCCGTTGTTACCGTTAGACATTCGTAGATCTTTGACAGTCATTACAGGTAGTAAGACGCTAGAAAGTCTGACTATTAGTCTATCCAAGGAGTATCGTGTTGTTCAGTTACCTACAGGATTGTGGATGTCTAAAAGGCAGTCGCATAAGTAAAATACTGGTATTCTGCCGCATTTAGTTAAACTAGAGGTGACCCTAACACAGATTTTTTCTTACGGTGGGAAAATCTTCCAATGACATCCCCCGTTCTTGGGCGGAGCGGGAGATAGTGTCTTACTTTTACTAACTAAAAACCCACTCCTGGTCCTTCGTTGCTTTTCATACCAGGGCCGAGTCTTCCTTTCAGAATCAGACCCTTGGCCTATCTATGTCCTATCTCCTTGAGGCGCGCGTGGAACACTACGCGCCGTCGACGACTTGGGCTCGGTCCGGACGGTTACCGGACGGTCGGACGGCGAGCTATCCATTGCTCGCCATCCGCGAACCCGCGCCTACGGTGGCCGGAAATTGGGAACTGAATCCCGGCGGCTGGGGTGCGAGGGCCATTGCCTCGCGCGTGCGCCGCAAGCATTACTACTTCGCAGAAGGAGGCGACCGCTTGCCACTCCTCCTCGCTCCAGACCAAGGCCCGGACCCTAAAACAGTTGGGAAAAAGGCTAAAGAGACAATAATAATAATATATATGCAATTAAAAAAAAAATGTATTTTAACAAATAAATGCTCTAAACTGTATAATAAAAATATACATATACATGTATATAAACATAATAAAGTAATGCGCCAGGCTGGGTTTGAACCCACTACCTACAATTCTTAAGTCGGGGCCGTTACCACTCGGCCACCACTACTCTAACGAGCCCTATCGGGTTAAACTCACATAAATCTCTCATAACACAACACTATACCCGACACCCCTCTAGCAGTGCGACATCTGACTGCTGACTTCAAGACCAGGTTTACGTTTCCGCGCCGTTCAAAATTCTGTAGCCGTTGGACGAAGAAAATTTTAAAGGAAGCAAGAATATGATTTAAACATAGGAAAACAAGCTTCAAGCCAGCGGATTCGCCCGCGTAAACATATGTTTCTCCATATGAACTTCTGTCCCCCGTTTCATACCCTTAGGTGGGGAATTTTAGAAAATCCTCTTAGTTCTCACCTACTTCTTAAAGGAAACTTTTTGCAAAATTTCACGCTCCTGAGCCCTATAGTTACGGATGTGCGTTGATATGTCAATCAGTCAGTTTCTCTCTTTTATACTTATAGATAATAATTATCTTGTAATTTATTGTGTGTCAGTTTTTGAGAGACCATCTAACAGTTTCTCGCAGAATAGATGACCGTTGGGAAAGATTCTGGAGTGGCGACCGCGTACCGGAAGACGCAGTGTTGGAATGCCCCCTAAAAGGTGGACCGATGACCTTGTGAAGGTTGCGGGAATCCGATGGATGCGAAACGCACAGGACCGTTCTTTGTGGTGACATTTGGGGGAGGCCTATATCCAACAGTGGACGTCTGTCAGCTGAAATGATGATATAACAGGAGTGACGAAAATATAAAGTAGTAAAAAATTGTATCCGGAGTTTATCTTCAATCACACCAGATTACAGGAGCCTATAGCTCGAGCCTCCGGTAGTTTAGAAAGTACCAAATTAAGGGTTTGCAATAAATAGAATTCATACAAAATGAGCTTTCTAAAGCGCGTAGACTTCGCAACCGTAGCACTGCTACGGCGTAGCTGTGTGCTACGAGTGACTACGCTGGGGCCTACGCGAGTTACTAGGACTGATTGACTTCTTTCAATTGTTTAGTATTTATCAATTGTATGAGCATTTTATCATACTTAACGAAATTTCAAAAGCACGTAGACCACGCAACTGTAGCGTTGCAACGGCGTAGCTCCGTGC
Source organism: Mythimna vitellina (assembly GCA_949316375.1). Taxonomy (NCBI): domain Eukaryota; kingdom Metazoa; phylum Arthropoda; class Insecta; order Lepidoptera; family Noctuidae; genus Mythimna; species Mythimna vitellina. The sequence goes on along the minus strand of OX438703.1, from coordinate 3,179,754 downwards.
TACGAGCGACAACGCAAGGGCCTACGCGAGTTAGGACTAATTGAATTCTTTCAATTACTTTGTATACTGCTTCTGCCAGTGGTTTCGCCCGCATGAACGTTGAAAATAATCTTAAGGAAAACTAATCCCGTGATAAACAGTATTTTATTACTGGTTTGGTACATAGGTAGAACTTTCTTTCTATGTGACATGTTTTATTAAAATTCGTTTAAACGTTAATAAAAAAGTGACAACAGTCATACAAACCCTACAAATTATACATTTCGATTCCCTTGAGAGTTTCGAAATATACGTTTTTTCGAAATTACCTAGTAACTAAGTATATGGTTTTAATTTCAACTCGATACCTCTTCACGTTTCCGAGATAAACAGACAGACAACAAAATGATCCAATAAGGGTTCTATTTTTTCCTTTTGAGGTACAGAACCCAAAAAAAAAGTAAAAATTGAGACTAATCTATAGTCAATCGGGAATCGACAATTCGCAAAGAATCCAGCACTATAATGAGTTCCCAAGATCTGGGACACGATTTAAATTCCGATCGAGTTGCTAAGTTTGTCGAAACTAGTGAACTGAAATTTCGATCGATTGCCTGACACTCTAGGGGACCTATAATATAGGGGTTGGGACGTAGTTTCAGTTTAAAAGCCCCAGTAACTAATCAGGTCATAAATTTTGTTACAATTAAAAAATAATCAATTCTTTTTTAGAGTTCTGTACGTCAAAAGGAAAAAACGGAACCCTTATAGGACCCGTTTGTCCATCCGACTTTCCAGTGGTCAACCACTGACACTACATTGAAAGAAGTGGCATAGAATGGTAATCTCGTACATATTGACAAATGAATGTCTGAAGTATGCGGTAATCTGCAAAAATTTGGACAGTTCCTTTTCCTCCTACCATTAGTCACGTCATTGCGCAGTCATTGCTTTATAAGCTCGATATTGTCATTTTACCACAACTCTATTACGAGACGATCGATCATTATGAATTAGCAGATTACGAACTTTTAGCAAAATGACAATGGGATCGTGTTAGAATGACGAATTTATAAAAATAGCAGACTTGGGCCAGTGTTCAAAAAATTGATGCAACTATTTAACGTGATGAATAATGCGTTTGGTGGATGTCACATGTCTTCGAATTTTTGGTTCTAGGACATTTACTCACGATGTTTTCCTTCACCGTTTTGAGAGCAGTGGTGATGAAATAAATTACACAAAGTAATGCGCCTGGCTGGGTTTGAACCAGCAACCTACAGCTCGTAAGTCGGGCCCGTTACCACTTGGCCACCACAGCTTATGCATTATAGTATTAATATGTTCTAATCGCGCGGAGAACTTGAATACCTCGGTGTAAGATTTTGTTTGTTTTAGTTATTATATGGCGACTTACATGCCGTTACAGTTTTCTATTATGTCAAGAAGGCTTTGCTCTCTTCAGTAATATTACAACCACACTTATGAATAAAGTTTGAAAAGCATTTTTTTTTATTGATATAAACCAGTGCTTAACTGCGATCCCACCTGATGGTAAGCGGAGATGCAATCATTGATGGTCAGGCGCACTAGTTTATTAAGAGCCTATTCACTGTAGCCTTGAAGACACCTAAATTATAGTTGGACGGGAAGACCGCAGCAGGCAAATTGTTCCAGTCCTTCGATGTACGCGGTATAAACGACGAAGCGAAACGCTTACTTCGGTGTATACTTGCTGTTCGTCGTGTTGTCCGATGGTAGAAAGGAGATGTTGGAATAAAGTCATGCAATTCCCGCGCACACTCTCCAAAATGTAACCTGTAAAATACCGATAGGCATTCGTGTATTTAAGCAGTAAGAACTAAAATATATTACCATGGTACTTGTACCTGCTTTAATAGTAACTAGATCTAGCCTAAAAGTATTTTATTTTATTAATAGTGACACGCGAGGAACACGGTAACTTAATTTAGTTTTTGTTGGATCATTCATTTTCCTTCAAGATGATTGAGGTGGAGAGCTGATACATGCTTCATGTTCGTGGACGAGTCGTCAGTCGAAACTTACTAAGCAAAGAAATCGGTCAGTAAAAAAGATGAAGCTAATGCTCAATCCAAAGTGTAGATCTTTATTAAGATCCTCTATGAATACTATAACACATGTAATATATTACAAAAATCTTGTAATCATTTCTTGTCGCTTTTGTTTTATGAAAACGCACGCTTTGCAATAAGAATTCCATTTTTTTTTTTTGACACGTTTATGTGTGTAGTATGACAGGTCTTATCATAGATTTGTAGATTTTCAACTTGAGGGACATTCGTGGTCAATACAAAAGTGGCCAAAGAAATAATAATCAAAATCACTTTGATCAATCTGTTCATGATACGGAAATATGGTATGTTCGGTATGTATGTATATATATATTAGACGTATTTATGTATGTTTATGTTGTACACTGGATCCTACCCTCGATTGTGATCTCTCTCTGTCACTCAAAGGTTTGCTGGGAGAAAACTCATTGATGAGTTAAGCTCGCCTTTGGACATAAATTATCAAATCTATGTATTGTAGTTAAGTTTTGTTTTGTTTTTTTTTTGTGTGAAAGAATAAAGAGGGAAATTCAAATATTTTGGAAACCTACTATTACTTCCTTGGAGAAAGTTGTTAATTTCCTTGGACTGAAGCAGTGAAAAATAAAATATATCTCCCTGTATACAGAGGATCATAAATTAACTTTGTTAGTAAAACTTCGCCGATAAGGATATCGATATCTAATGAAGATAAAACAAAAAAAACACTTCAGACTCAAAAGTTGACCGGCCGCGACCGCTAACTCCCAAATCAAATCTGTTTTCATCCGTCTTTTTCACAGTTCAACATTCTGACTCATACTTTACATCTATACAGACATGTACTATTAACAATGATGCATAATCTTGTTTCATTAGGTAAGAAATCAACAAATGACTTCTCGCGCTCTAGGTTGGAGCGAGAGGAAGCGTCAAACTTTTACTGACTTAAACTCACCAGTGTTCCTTCAATTGTCCTTTACGTTCTAGAGCTGCAGTAACTCTTTCGATCAAGCTTACAACACAGAGGCCGTAACCTGACATGTCAAAACGTCAAGCGTGCGAGCGACAAAAAAGGTTCTACTGAAAAAATGCACTTTTTACCTTACGTGGTATATCCAAATTATAGTCAAGTCAAAGTCAAAAACTTTTTATTTCAAATAGGCAACAACATGGGCAATTATAAAACGTCAGAAGCTAGTGCACGGTTCCAAATTTGACGTTTCCTATGGAGAAGAACCGGCAAGAAACTCAATGGTTACTCTTTTAAAAAAAAAGTTGTTTTTACAATATTTCCATATTAGATATTATGTAAGGACAGTATAGACCGGCCAATATTGTACTAAAAAGTACAGTAAAAATAATCATAATAAAAAATTACTCGTAATGGAAAGTAACCTAAGAATTCGCGGAGTCTACAGTGTTCTCACATTCACATTATAAAAAAGTAAGAAAAACAAATTAAAAAAAAGTAAGAAAAATAAATAATTAATATTATCAATAAATGAATCGTTAACGAATTCATGGTGATTGGGGTCTAATAATATAAAAAAAATATTGCAAAAGGAATGTGTTAGAAAAATAAAATAAAAAAATATATATTACAACAAATGTGGAGCAGTTTCATCAAAAACACAATAATTTACTAAACCACCAAAAGGCAATCCAGATAATAAATTCCTCCAACAAAATTGTTATCCAATAATTGTGTTGGAACCATGTTTGCGGTTTCACATGTGCGTGCAAAATGTGGAACACCAGCCACCACATGCCAAATATAACAGCTTTTTTTTAAGGCATATAGTCCCTTGAGCATCTGGCCAGAGTTAAATGCACACATACTCGTAATGCCGCGCACCCGTATAGAGCCCCGCTGACCTTTAAATCCATTTTCTTAGCGAAATATTGATTGATTTACATATGCTATATACAATCTGAGGAACACTTAACCATCAATTTTTTTGTGTAAACATATTTCTAAAGATCAAAGCCGTTTGAAAGAAGTAGGGAAAACGGGCGAAAACATATCATGTTGTTATTTTTTTTTTTTTTTTGTCAAAAGATTTAGTCATACGAAAAAAAACCTAAGTTGATAATGTTGTAGTACATTAATCTATAATATTGTTTTATTTTTCAAATTTATTTACCCAGCCGTTACCAAGAAGTAGGCTTCAGAAAATCACTGTTTTATGGCACTGTAGCGACATCTATGGCGTCACATAAGAACTAATTCTGCATCGCGCAATTAAAGTTCTCCACGCGATTAGAACATATAGAACAGTCCGAAATCATCTATTGAGCATCATCCCGACTCACTGGGGCATCACCGCAGACAGTTCCGACTCGCCGAGAACCAACCTACCACTGGCCTGGCACGCATCAAGAAGCATCAAGAACCATCGATCTCCGATCTCCGGAGGAAAATCATGTAGCGACGTCTATGGCGTCACATAAGAACTCTAAACAGACTCCGCACCCAAGTTGGGCGCAGAAAAGACAATCTCCACAGATGGGGGTTCTCGGACGGTTCCGATCTTCAGTGCTTGTGCGGCGTCTCTCCGCAGACCATGTCCCAGCTTCGATCCTGCATCAAGTGCCCTGTTACCTGTTCACGTAGGGACCTAATGTCTGCATCAGCGGACGGCACTGCCGTGGCCGAATACTGGGCCATGCAAGGAATTTAACTAGTTTTGCCATCGATACGCTAAGAAAAAGATAAGAACTAATCCTGCATCGCGCAATTAAAGTTCTTTGCGCGAATAGAACATATAGAACAGTCCAAAATCATCTATCGGGCAGTGGCCCACCAGACATAACACCCATCTGGTCGGAGAATCCTCCCTTTTCAACGGAGGTTTGCGGGACTTTACTCTCTGTTCCGTCTACCTCCAAAAATAATATAAATGGGAGTAAGGACCTTAACACGAACCTTTGTTTTTAAAAGCCGACAGAGATTAAAAACGAATAAATCTTTTAGAGCTTTGTTTAATGTTGTTTAACGTGTGTTTTATGTGAGGTGTGCTTTGAATTTCAGGTACGGTGAATTAGGTTAGGGGATGTGTGAAATTGTGACGAATGAATATTGTGAATTATAACATATGCTTATGATGAAAGGGTGAAAACGGGAGATCATTAGTTAGTTGATGAACCGTTGTAACGCAAATTCCAAACATTTATTTCAATTAAACCTTAAAAATGTTAATGCAATTTTCGAATCGTAGGCGCGAAATTGAAGAGGTCGAGTAATGAGTAGCTCGCTGTTCGATAAGGACTTAATCCAGGACGATGGCGTCTCGTGTTCAACGAGCGCCTCACCAAGATTGACGAGACCAGTTAAGGCCGATGCCTGGGCTGCGGATTGTCCGAAAAAGGGACTATGCTATGCTATGCTCCAGCCAGAACAGGAGAAATCATTTGATGATTCGCAAGTGAAGGCTTCTCCCCCGAGTTTCAAGAGTTGCAGGGTGATTGCTGGCCACCACCGTAGACGGGCTTGCAGACGACGAGCAACGGGTAGCCGTCCGGCCATCCGGTAAGAATCAGACCCTAATCGTTGATACGTCGCACTGAAAGGACTCATTAAAGCCGATGCCTGCTAGAGCTGCGGGAACGTTTGACAAAGTGACCATAGCTCTATAACAAAAGGCAACTGAAGGATACAGGTGAGCTGCGGAAACATTTGAAAGTGACCGTAGCTCTAAAACGCAAAGAATAAAGGTGGGTTTTTTGTTAGTAAAAGTCTGACTGTCTCTCGCTCCACTTATACCTGGAGAAGATGTTTGATGATTAAGAAGAAAGGGAGAAATTTCTACAGATATATGCAATATCTTTGTACTAATATTTATAACCACGTACCGTAAGACGCAGCGTTGGAAGGCCTGGGAGGCCTTCCAACGCTGCGAGCAGGTGAAGGTGGACCTATGACCTGGTGAGGGTCGAGGGAATCCGATGGATGCGAGACGCACAGGACTGATCGTTGTCGCGACGCTTGGAGGAGGCCTGTGTGCCAAGCATTTTTACCTTGAATATAATCCTCCAATTTGTAATATGCTTGCCCGCATAGTGTGCGTTTAATACAAGATTTAAATTTCATTTCATTGAGTTCTAATATTTGGGGAGGTATTTTATTATAACATTTTAAACAGTACCCCATGAAAGAAGAGGCCACTTTAGCCAGTCTGAAACCTGGTTGAACTAATTGGTCCCTATTTTTTTTTTTTTTATTGATATAAAACAGTGCTTGACTGCAATCCCACCTGTAAGGTAAGCGGAGATGCAATCATTGATGGTCAGGCGCACTAGTTTATTAAGAGTCTATTCACTCTAGCTTTGAAGACACCTAAATTATAGTTGTTCGGAAAGACCGCAGCAGGCAAATTGTTCCAGTCCTTCGATGTACGCGAAGTAAATCGAATAGTAGCAGTAGTAGTAGTAGTAATTTCATAGTAGTAGTAGTGTGTGTTCGATGTATTTCTTATTATCTCTCATATAAATCTTTTAAATAAATATATTATCTACAAGAAATTTATGACCGAATTCGGATATCTATACTATGACTTTGCACCAACATAGCGATGCTTTGCATACAATTGCAGCTCTGAGCGTGATTTCGAGCGCATATGGAGGCAGCGATCGATTTTACCCTAGGGTTGCATCAGATATTATTCTAGACCTGTACCATGACGTTTAAAGTAAGATTGTTTCGTTCTTATTTCCAGTGTGGGTAAGAGACGGCGCTAGACAACTTGTATAGCTCTGTCTCTTACCCACACTAAAATAAGAATGAAACAATCTTACTTTGAACGTCATAACGTCATGGTAACTCCGCTAGTTTAGCTGTTGTCCGCAACATTTCCCGTGTTGAACTCCATCACATAATTTATAAGGAACGTTATTTGTATCATAAAAGGAATATTATTTTGATCCACGGCGCTTTAAGAATGCCGCAGACAGTCGCGCCATGACATGGCGAACACTATTTTTATTTATTTTTAAGAGACGTGACTGTACTTTTTTTTAATCCCATTTATTTAAGTTAATGTATTGAATTTTGATTTCATGTTTGTTTTTTTTTAACCTAATTTATTGTTTTTTTTTTGTTAAAAATAATTCTTATTTTTAGGGTTCCTTACCTCAAAAGGAAAAAAAAACGGAACCCTTATAGGATCACTTTATTGTCCGTCCGTCTGTCTGTCAAGACCCTTTGTCTCGGGAACGCATGGAGGTATTGAGTTGAAATTAAAACCATTTACTTAAGTTCGCGGTGTCCTGAAGCTGTGAAAAAATCTAATTTCTAAGTTACCAAAAATAGATACGGCCGTTTATGTCACAAAAAAACGTATATTTCGACACTCTCGAGGAAATCAAAATTCATAGGGTACTTCCCGTTGACCCAGAATCCTGAAATTTTGCATAAAGCAAGGTCTTATAGCACAGGTATAGGAATAAATCTGAAAACTGTAAATATGTAGTTACGTCACAAAAAAATAAACAATTGCGATTCGAAAAAATTTTCGAGACTACATTCTCATTCTCGCTCAGTGCAACTATATTGTAAATCTGTATATCTACAAATTCGAGATAAGACCTGTCATACTGTATGAATCAGAATGTTAGGCTGTGAAAAAGACGGATGAAAAAAGATTGCATGCAGCGGGAGATGAGAATGTTGAGATGGATATGTGGTGTGACGAGAATGGATAAAGTGAGAAATGAGTATATTAGAGGAAGTTTGAAAGTGGCGCCAGTGACTGAAAAGTTGAAGGGGAATTGTTTGTCTTGGTATGGTCATGTAAAGAGGAGAGATGAAACAAATGTTACTAAAAGAGTTATGAGTATACATGTGGATGGGTGGAGAGGGAGAGGGAGGCCAAAGAAAAGATGGATGGATTGTGTGAACAGTGATATGAAAGAAAAGGAAGTTAGTGATAGTATGACGGTTGACAGGATAGAATGGAAGAAAAAAACGTGTTGCGCCGACCCCAAATAAGATGGGACGAGGGCAGGAAGATGATGATGTACTTTTTTTTGTTGCAAACCACAAAGAATCCAATAAATACCTAATTTCGAAAAACGAATAACGTAACTTTAATATAAAGTTTATTTGAACTTATAATTCCAAGTCAATCCAAAGATATAACGCTTCAAAGCAACCCGTTTTAAAAAACGAAAATTTTATAGACCTTTTTTTTTCAGATGGGAAAATCATCTAATGACATCCCCCGCTCTTGGGCGGAGCAGGGGATAGTGGACATGCGCTATTCGTGTACCAAGTTTCATCGAAATCCGTTCTACGTTCAAGAAGTGACAAACACACACACACTTTCGCCTATAAAATATTAGTGTGATGTTCAGTGGCAGCCCTGTGACATTGAAGGCTTAGGTCACAGCTCTTAGTGGTACTGACGGAGCATTTAACGAGACTTCAACTTGCACCACGCTGTACTCACTATACAGGATGACTGCTATTTCATTGCCAATACTTTGGGGGTGAAAGTACTCATGAATATGACTTGCATAACTTTGACACAAAAAAAACAAGACCAGTTATTGGTCTCAAAAAAAATTACTAACATTATAAAGGTGAAAATTTGACTATATGTTTGTTACATCTTCACGCGCAAACGGCTGAACAGATTTTGATGAAACTTAGAAACTGTAGAGCAAAACTTTGACACATAAAATAAAATTTTCTTCTTCCATCTTATTATCAAAAAAAATTAAGCTACTATTATAAAGTCGAAAGTTTGCTCCTTCACGCCCAAATGGCTGAACGAATTCTGATGAAATTTGGTAAACGGGTGGACCATGGCCTCGAATAGCGCATAAAACATTTTTATCTAAGGAGTAAGTTCCTGCTAGAAGCTAGTTCATTAATACATTTTTTTTAAATTATTTATGTAAAGGGCTATGCTCGAAGTTTCCTTGCATGATCGAATCATAAATAAAATCAGAAATAAAGATATCCGCAGGAAAAATCAAGCCGATGCCCGACATTGCTCGAAGAATCGCCAAACTTAAGTGGTACTCGCAGAACAGATGGCCGTTGGGGCCTAAAAGTTCTGGAGCGGCGACCACGTACCGGAAGACGCAGCGTTCATGGCCTCTTACAAGGTTGCGAGAATCAAATATATGCGAGATGCACAAAACTGTTCATTGTGGCGACTCTTGGGGGAGGCCTATGTCCAACAGTGGACGTCTTTCGGCTGAAATCATGATGATGATATTGAGTAATTTTAAGAAAATCCTAAGTTAAGCTCCCTCTTTTGCATTTACTGCCCTTTGTATTTGTGTTTATACTCGCATATTTTTGTGCATAATATAGAAAAAAAAAAAAAAAAAAATTAAATAAATAAGAAAAAAAAAATCACACACACACACTTACTTTACAACTAACACACACACACACACATTTACTTTATAAAGGCAAAAATATCATCAAGTGACTTCTCCCGCTCTAGAATAGAGTCTAGTAGAATAGAATAGAGTTGTCAAATACTTAGGAATCCGCTCAAAAAATAAATAACAAATCTTGAAATTATGTCCAAGTGGTACAGTACTGTTTTTTGAGAGTATGTCTTATTTTATTTTATAGGGAGAACAAACATACACAATACAATAATATCGGAACTTAGGCAATATATAAACGTAACATATACACTAATAATGTCGCGGATAAAGCCGCGAGCATCAGCTAGTCTTTAATACATTCCATCCCTTGATTCTTTTGATTGATCGTTTTTAATGTAAGTATGTATCTATATTAATCAATCACGTCTCAAAGGCACTAAGGAATTGAATAAAACTTGGGACAGATAGACCATGGCGATTTGGATATCATCATCAGTGCCGTAACCGGTCTACGGTGCCGGCGGTGCCCAGGCACAAGGCGCAGTCCCTGGAGGGGCGCAAATTTTTAAGTCCTTTTTGTTTGTATTGTACTTTTCTTTTTTTTATTGTTGATAGTGTGACGTCTAAGAAGGTCACATACTCGTTGGTTTGCATACTGGCAGCGTAGTTATAACTTTTAAGGTTTATGGTAAGAAAAGCATAGTGGTAGATATTTATTTATTTAAAACTTTATGCACTAATGAAACATTGTACAAAGGCGGACTTAATGCCTTAGGCATTTTCTACCAGTCGACCTTAGGGCGGTGCAGAGACATAACATGGCAGGTGCAGCTTAAAAGAAGACTAACAGAGAGGAAATAAGAACAATAAAAAATATATACTTAGATACATACATACAAATAAAGAATGATATTGAGAGAAAAAGGAATACAACAAATCAAGACGTGATGAATCTACCAACTTCTTACGAAAGTGTTCTCGTGCTTTCACTTTAAAAAAACAACCGACTGGTTGCCGTCCTGATGTTCAGAGGGAGCGCATTCCAAAGGGAGTTCGCTTGAACAAAGAAAGAGGACTGGACAAACCCAGAGCGGTGCGTCGGACATCGTAGAAGATGATTATTTGTAGATCGAAAATTTTTATTATGCGCAGAGCAAAGAAATTGAAACATAGATTTATTAGAGATTTTCAAAGAAGAAAAGACGAAGCAAATGATATATTTTTTATAAATAATGTAACAAAGAGTGCTTCTAACAATATAATAATAGTAAATTGAACTAGAAGCCTTTTAATTTCGTTTCCCCTATCACAATAGGCTCGCGTTTGACCACTATCTCACCTGATGCTAAGCGATGATGTGGTCTACGATGAAGCTTACCTAGAAGTAACCTATTCACTCTTGACTTAAAGTCCCCTAGGTTGTAGCTATCATGAAACTCTGACTCCGGCAGGGCATTCCACTCCTTAGTTATACGCACAATGAATATGTTCCCAACATCCTTTTTACTTATAGGTGAGATATCCACCGTGTACCTACCGTGCGTCGCCGTGTGTCGTCGAGCCCGTTGCTTGGCGAAATTATGTTAAATTGAAATTGTAATTTCGACGAACACACTCCGAAATGCAACCGATAAAAAACCGACAGGCTAGCAACTCGCCGTCCGTGCTTAAAACTTTAGCGCCTATTACACCACTCGATATTTAGACAGTCTCTGACCTGTACCATAACGTTTAAAGTAAGATTGTTTCATTCTTATTTCCAGTGTGGGTAAGAGATGGCGCTAGACAACCTGTACAACGTCATGGTAACCCCTTTAGTCTATGTAGCGTCAAACAAAAAAAAGAGCGACTTACGCCAATGTCGTGTAAAGGAATTAAACAGAACGATGAGATTTTTTTGTTTCATTGTCTGAATATTGAATGGTGTAGTAGGCGCTCTAGTAAAACTCTTGGCTGGCATGACACGAAAGCCAACACAGCGTTCAGGTGTTATCTCCTATTTTTCGTGTTGCCTCTTTATCAAACACTAGCTTCTGCCAGCGGCTTCGCCCGCGTGAAAGTAGGTTTCGCCATACAAACTTTAGACCCCCGTTTTATCCCTTTAGTTCTCCAAAATTCACCCCGAATTTTGGAGAATCCTCTCTTAGTGCTCGCCTACGTCATAAGAGGAAACCTTGTGCAAAATTTCAGGTTTCTAGTCCCAGTAGTTTTGGCTGTGCGTTGATATGTCAGTCAGTCAGTTTCTCCTTTTATATATATAGACTAGCTTTTGCTCACGACTTCGTCCGCGTAGAAGTTGAAAATGAATTTATTAGGTTTTTTGAGATACGAAAATATAAAATATTATTTATTATCTTCGTCGTGTGTGATAGTCCATTGAATTGTATGGCGAGTGATATTGTATTTTAAAATAAAATATTATAGTATCTTAGCCGTATGCAGCGTGTAGTGAACTCCACTGCTGGTGACGTAACCTACGACAAACTTATTATTTGCGGTTGGTACAGTAATCGGGTTTTTTTTTTTTTTTTATTGGGTGGGAAAATCATCCTAATGACATCCCCGCTCTTGGGCGGAGCGGGAGATAGTGTCAGACTCTTACTGACTAAAAACCCACTCCTGTTCCTTCGTTGCCTTCGTCCCAGGGCCCCGGGTTCCGCTTTCACACTACCCGTGGCCCCAGTAGGCTTCGACCCTGCTGGGCCCCTACGATTTGCTGACATCTCCTTGAGGCGCGCGTGGAACAATACGCGCCGTCGACGACTTGGGCTCGGTCCGGACGGTTACCGGACGGTCAGACGGCGAGCCACCCATTGCTCGCCGTCTGCAAGCCCGCGCCTATGGTGGCCGGAAATCGGGATCGGAATCCCGGCGGCGGCTGGAGCGTAAGGACCGTTGCCTCACGCAATCGGCCGCCTCCTTAGCTAGCATTACTGCTTCGCAGAAGGAGGCGACCGCCTGCCACTCCTCCTCGCTCCGGAGCATGGCCTGAACCAAGGCCCGGCGCGAGAGATCACCGCCGCCGATTGCCCCCACGAGGACACGGCGTTGCTCTGCCCAGGCGGGGCACACCTCCACCGTGTGCTCCACCGTGTCCTCCGGGTGGGCCATACAGTGGCGACACCCGGGCGTCGTTTCCGCACGAATCCGGTGCAGGAACCTCCCGAACTTACCGTGTCCGGTGAGGACCTGCGTCATGCGGAATGTGAGGACGCCGTGAGGTCTTTCCAACCACGCCTCAAAGAGGGGACTTACCGCCATTATTGTGGCGTGCCCAGCACGGGGTCGCTGTCGCCATTTCTCCATGAGAACTCGCCGGAGCTCTGTCCGCCATGCCGCGACTTGTTGCGGCAGCGGGGTTTCGCCCCGGCGTTGCATCTCCATGCACCGTTCGTGCATGAGTGCAAGGACTGTTGCCTCCAGCTCCCATGGTTTCTGGCAGGCAAGAAGGCTCGCCGCTTCGCGGGAAATCGTCCGGTATCCTCGCACCATCCGTATGGCCATGACCCTCTGGCACGCGTTCAGCCGGGCCGCCGGCTGCTTCCGCAGCCCCGGCGCCCACACCGGCGCGCCATAAAGGGCCATGGACCGAACGATCCCCGCGTAGAGCCTCCGGCAGGAGGCGTCTGGGCCCCCAAGGTTGGGCAGGAGCCGCCCGAGGGCAACCCCAGTCCGATTTAGTTTGGGAGCCAGACGTCGGAAGTGCTCGTCGAAATCCCATCGGCTGTCGAGAACGAGTCCCAGGTACTTCATCGTTGACCCGACGCCGATGTGGACTCCTCCCACCGTTAGCCGGGAACCCGGTGGTGGCACGTTCCGAGGGCCGTTAAAGCACATGGCCTCGGACTTGTGCAATGCCACCTCGAGTCCCAGCTCCAAGATCCTGCCAACGACTGTCGCGACCCCGTGTGTCGCTAGTTCGACCGCCACCTGGTACGACTCTCCCTGCGCCAGGACCAGCGCGTCGTCGAGCCGTCCAGGTCCCGCACCCAGTCTCCCCTGGGCAGGACATTGTACGGCTCGGAGACCACGGCGATATTGATCGACCACTGCGCCATACTCTGGAGCAACAGATCCTGAGCAGGGGCGCAGTGGTTGATGTTCGCCTGGAGGAGACGTAATGGGGTCGTTATTGACAGTCCATTACAGTCTCCTCCCGAGCCCCCCGTGAGGGCCCTGCCGCGGCGGGTGCGACGGCGACAGCGGCGGCAGCCAAGGAGGCGGCTGCGGCGGTGAGTACATCCGGGTGGATGGGCCTCCGAACTTTGGCCTTGGCCTTGGACCTGCCCCCAGCCCGGTGGTCGGCCGGCTTGCCTGCCGCCGCACATGCGTAACAGTGCGGCGTTGCACGGCATTCGACGGCCTTGTGACCAGACTGACCGCACTGGTAGCAGCGGTCACTGCGGTCCACCTCCGCGGCGCAGTGGGCCCCCACGTGGTGCCCCACGTGGCAGCGGTAACACCGCAGAGGTCTGGGCTCCAGCAGTTTTACCTGCGCGGAGACCCAGCCCACCAAGAGCCTTCGGCCTTCAGCCGTGATGGCTTTGGCCGCCGACACGGGGCAGCTGACCGTAACGGCCCGCATGCCCGTGCTGTCAGCACGGATGGTGCCCGCCCGCACTTGGTCGGCCTGGCATCCTCCCGCCCTGACGACGGCGGCCACCACCTCTTCCACCCTAACGTAGTCATCCAGGCCCATGATGCACATGTCTATGCACTTTGTGGGCCTGGATACTCGGACCTCCTCGACGTTCAGGGACGCCCTGATCCTTGCGGCCAGGGCGTCCGCGGCAGAGCCGCTGTCCGCACCGGGGACCTCCAATATTCGGGCCCCGGTTGCGGTGCGCCTCATTCGGAAGCCTTCAGAGGCTCCGAACTCGTCGAGGTGATCCACCACCGCCTGCTTCGCCTTCGCCATGACCTTGTCATAGCTCACGCCCCTCTTTTCCGCAGCTGGCTGTAGTGTGATCACTACAGCTGCGGAATTTGGGGCGCGAAGCCTGGCTGCCATGGCCCGCTTCTTGCGCTGCTGTCGCCGCTCGCGCTTCTTCGCCGCTCTGGCCACTTTGCCCGCCTTCCTGCTGGCACCGGCGACCGTCCATTCGGCGCCAGCCGAGGGTTCTTCAGGCAAGGGAGGCGGCAGGCGCGGCCTAGTCGCCGCCGCCGCAGGAGGTCTCGCCAGTTCAGCGGCAGGCACCGTTCTGCCTTTCGGGGAAGGGGTAGGCTTCCCCTGCCGCTGCTGCGGCTTAGCCGCCGCGACCGTCCTCGTCGGTTCCGACGCCACGGCTCCGCGCCCAGTCTGCCCAGAAGGGCCCGCTTTGGGCGCAGCAGCCGCGGCGGCGGCAGCGTACGAGACCGCCCTTTTCTGGCCGGAGGCCGCAAGTGGGGGGCGCAGGACAATGCCCTCCAGGACAGCGAATTGCCGCTGGAACTGCTGCTGCTGCTGCTCCTGCAGCTGTTGCCGGAAGGCAGCCAGCTCTTGCCGCAGCAGAGTCAGCACCTCGCTCTCCACCTGGGGCGAGGGCTGGGACTGACTTTGCCCCTCCCTGCGTCCTCCTTTTGGCGCCACCTCAGGGCCAGCGCCCCGGAGACTGGCCAGGTCTGCCTCGAGCCGTCCAATCCGTCGGTTCAAAGTCTTTTTGAGGGGCTCCAGTACCATCCCCAGTGCCTCTAGAATTGAGGTCGTAGCCTGGGGGATGGAATTCCGTTTGGAGACCCTCTCCCTCTTCTTTGCAACGCTTTGGACGGCAGCCGTTACGACCTCTCTAAACCTGGCCAGTGCCTCCTCCATGCCTTCTGGCTCGCTGCCAGGAGGCTCCGACTCCGAGGGGCCGGCCCGACTACTGCGTGCCCCGGTGTGGCGCTCCTTCCTGGCGGTTTTCAGGGGTGGCCTACTCCCCTTTGCCAGCTTTCGGCCCGCACCCCGCACAGCGGTGGAGATTTTGCGGGCCGATGCCCCCAGTTCATCATCAGATGATGTCCTCCTCTGGCCATCCCCCAACAAGGGGCGTTTGAGGAACTGGTTCTTGGCGGCGGACTCCTCCACCTCCATCCTCTCCGAGAGCGATGACGCGGCATCGGAGTCCGACGCCGCGTCTCCGCTCACCTCCCTGAGGCCGAAGCTCCTGCCGGCCTCTGCAGGACCCACCGGCGCAGCGGACGTGCTGGGAACAGGTCCCAGGGACTCCGCGCTTCCGATGGGTGAGCCACCCTGGCTCCTTGCGTCCACAAAGGACGGTAACAGGTCCTTTTGGGACCTGACGCGCTCTTTGCCCCCCCCAGAATACGAGGGGCAGCCCGAGCTCTGCTCGGGGAGGGATTCTCCGCCTGCGGTGCAGGCGGTACCCTCCTGGGGTAGTAATCTTTTTAGAGACGCGTCCATGTCTTTGCTGAGCACAGCTTTGCCTTTTTTTTACATTGGGGTGGGGTCCCCAATAACACGTTCGCCATCGTGGTCACGTCTGATAAGCAGACGCGTACCCGAGGCGAACCCACTCTCTCAAAACCACTGTCCAAAAACACCAACAGCTGTTGGTGCCGATGCTTCTGGACAGTGCACCCTCCTTGGCGGTCCGTCTGGACTCCGCCTGTGTGTTCCTCTTGGTCTGGTCTCTCGCTTGAGGCCTTCCGGCATGAGTAGCTCTACCGGCATAGCCCTCAAGGTCATAGAGACACGCAAGCCCCACCACGACGACAACGTGGGAACATGGTCGGTGGGGACAGAAATCGGGTTTAGGGATCGAACCGCAAAATAAAGCTTGTTTTTTATTTTTTATACTTTTTCGGGTCAAACAGTACCCAGTGTGGTGCCTAGGATATTAAAGAATAATTATACCAAGTTTCATCGTAATCGAACCGGTAGTTTTTACGTAATGCCTGAACAAACAGACAGACAGACAAAATTTTTTTTAATCACGTTTTTGGGTTCGGTTTTGGTCTTGTAACACCATTTATGTTTTTGATAATTTCAATGTACAGAATTTTCACTTCTACAGATTTATTATAAGTATAGATTACGCTGAATGAACTAACAGCCTTTTAAACCTTGTTGGTTGGTAGGTTGACCATAGACGGCTCGAGAACGGCCTTAAAATTATAAGGCCGAGCTAAAAGATGAGTCCATTCATTAGAGGCTTTCAAAAACAAGGTGCTACCTTAGCTAGAATCGTATTTAAAGCTACCTCTCACTATTAATGCCCGACTCACTAAGGGAATCGCTTGCCATAATTTCCCCGCGCAAAATAACAAAATGGCGGCCCGCCTGGCTGTTTGTCAGGGCCGTCATTATCCGGTAATGCGGCCAAACATTTACTTAATGGGTAACGTAGACTAATAAAGAAATAACTTGGCATTTTGGCATTTTGAGGGACAGTTTAAGGCGTTTTGTTTCTGTTTTCCTTCTCTAGATTTATCGTTCTAATAGTTCTAATCAACATCATCATCATTTCAGCCGAAAGACGTCCACTGTTGGACAAAAGTCTCCCCCAAGCGTCGCCACAACGACCGTTCCTGTTCGTCTTGCATCCATCGGATTCCCACGACCCTCACCAGATCATCGGTCCATCTTGTGAAAGGCTGCCCATTGCCTCTTAAGTTTGTCAATTCTTCGTGCTATGTACCACAAGGTTATAGAATCTTGGTTCTCCTGCGGATATCTTCATTTCTATAGTGATCACGCAAGGAAACTCCGAGCATAGAATTTAATCTAATAATATAAACTATATATATTTAAATTAATTATTGTATTTAAAGAATCATTTTGTTTAATCTATTTTAATTTATATCCAATTTTTATTTATTTTCAAATTGTACAAGCTATGTACATCTGCAATGGACATATTTGCACTGAACTAAACTTCTATACAATTACCTAAATGTAAAATCTCTTGTAAATATGTCTTTGGTGTTCTTCTAAACTAATAAAAATTTTAAAGAAGAAAGATTTGATTTTTTGCTTGTTTGTATGTTATGATTTAACTCAAAAACTGCTAGACCGATTTTCAAACTTCTTTCACCAGTAGAAAGCTACTTTAATACTGAGTAACATAGGCCTATATTTTCTATTTTCACGCGGGCGAAGCCGCTGACAAAAACTATAGTAACAAATAAATAAGTTAATAAGTAGATTCTTCGACTGGCCTGTTGGTCTAGTGGTTAGTGGCCCTGACCCGGGACAAATGTTTCTGTGATGAGCACGATCATTTGTTCTGTGTCTGGGAATAATTTATCTATATATGTATGTATACAGAAATTTAGAAATATATAAGTATATTAATCAGTTGTCTAGTACCCATAACACAAGCTCTGCTTAGCTTGGGACTAGACAGCGTTGTGTGATAGTTGTGGAAAAAAAATATATATGTTAAACGGAGCCCGGATAACACAGCGTATACCCTATGGCTGCTGCGTGCCAGGGCTACGGATTGTTCAAAAGTGTCACCTAGACGCTCAAACGTAAAGGACAATAGTGAGGGAACACGGGTGGCTTTTAATCAAAACACGACCGACAAAACTTCAGCGGGATCTGATATCAATATGGAGACAGCGGCCGTCGCAACTCAGTACTAGGTATGCCACAATCGCGGCGCTAAATGGAGGTGAAAGAGTGATCTTTAGAACCTTTCGGCCCCATCGACCGTCCGTTCTACGAGTAATGTGCCCTGCCCACTGCCACTTTAGTTTTGCGATTCTTCGGGCTATGCCGGTGACCTTAGTTCTCCTGCGCACCGCAAAACGCAGCGTTGGAAGGCCTCCCACAAGGTGGACCGACGACCTGGTAATAATCGTGGAAGTGCGGTGGATGCGAGACGCACAGGATCGGTCTTTGTGACGTCGCTTGGGGGAGGCCTATGTCCAGTAGTGGACTTCTTTCGGCTGAAATGATGATGATGATGATGAGTGATCTTTGGGGAGTGGTTAGAAAGGCACCACAGCGTCCTCACTTTGCCCCTGACGCAGGTTCTCACCGGACATGGATGTATCGGCAGGTTCTTGTTTCGGATTCGACGAGAAGAAACGCCCGGGTGTTACCATTGTGCGGATGGTCCAAAGGACACGGTAAAGAATACGGTGGAAGTCTGCCTCACTTGGGCGTAGCGCCGACCTCATGTATATGTACGGAGCGTAAGAAAAGGGGATGCAGTCATCTCCTGCGAAGTAGTAATGTGAGTAAAAGAGGTGGCGGAAAACGTGAGGGAGCGAATATCCTTAGGCTCCAAGTACAACCAAAGGCCGATTAGGATCAGCCCCGGGTTTTCAGCCCACGTTCCACGCGCTCCTCAAAAAGTTATCTGCAACATTGACGAGGTGAGGTGTTTGCATGTTTTTAAAATTTTCGATTTTTGACTTTGCTCGAATTCTTAATATCACTCATGCACAGTGTACTCATACTAAAAATCACAACAACTGGTTAATATATAGAGGTTGCACAACGCCAATAAGTACGTCATGAGTGAAGATTATTTTTTTTATATTATTATTTTTTTACAGAGGAGGGAAGTAAGTTTTATTAGACACAACAACACACAGATACCGGCACGGATCTTGAGCGTTGACTTCTACAGTTCTACTTGCGCAGAAGCACGCAGAAGTGAAATATCGGGTCTCTTTAGTGGTATGAAAAGAAATGCGGGGGCGGGGAGTGCAATCCTTATACAGCGATTGGCTCGCCGATGTGTACGATGCGCAAAGCGATCCCCGCACTTTTGCCGAGCGCTCAAGATTCGTGCCGCTATCTACTACTACTGCTACTGTAAAAAATAATAATATTATAAATTTAACCTACACTGACGTACTAGCTGTATGAGAAAACTTTATTGGCGTTGTGCAACCTCTAAATATTAACCAGTTATAGTGATTTTTAGTATGAGTACACTGTGCATGAGTGGTATCAAGAATTCGAGCAAAGTCATAATAAAAATAAACATGAAACCCTACTGCCAAGGTTGCAAAATTATACAAAAGTTTTACCGTAGCCTTGGAATACAAAAGATAACTAAAGGTACACAGGTAGGGTTAAGTCCCAGAGCAAAAGAAGTCATTTGAAAATAACCCTGTATGTAAACGGTATTTGAGTTCCATTCAAGGACCACGTCGAGCAGTAACGTATTGGCTTTAAGCATGCTCGTAGTGTTCAAGTGACATCTTGAGTGAAGATCTCCTTATATTCGAGCTCAACAGAAAGTTACGGCTTGCAATAATGTTGAGCTGTTTAGAGCTGGTTTCGACTCAGTTTACGTCTTAGTGGCGGTTGAGAAACACGAGTGATGCGAGAATTTGTTCGTGTTTTGTACTCTATTTAGCTTCACTTTTAGGGTTCCGTACCACAAAAGGAAAAAAACTGAACCCTTATAGAATCACTTTGTTGTCCGTCCTATGTCCGTCATATGTCTGTCTGTATTTTTCTTTTGTTGTATTTTTACAAGTGACACTAGTGACAGCGGCTAAACGTGATTATGCGAGCCAAACGTTAAAACGCGATACGTTTTATTGGTGAATTCTTCCCTGAGTTTGTATTATAAAAGTCTAAGGGCCGAATTCACCAATAAAACTAATCGCGTTTTGGCCCTTAATGCTGTAAACTTTGACATTACAAATACGGTTTAAGAACTACAAATTCTAAATTCAAAAACCAGCCTAAGCATTCGAAAGATTTGAATTTGAAAATTCTATAACTAAAGTTTAAGGACACAGTAAACTGCGAACGTTTCATCCTAACCGCCATTTGCCCGTCAGCCTTCGAGTCGACCTCAAAACCTTTGGATGCCATTACGGTGCTTGTTACTTCACTAATGAAGCTGACATCGTAGAGACACTCGAGTGACTTGCAATTAGTTTTCAAGTCGTAACAGGCACAAACGGTGACCAGAAAAACTGTTGAAAATGTGAAGGAACTGACAGTCGTCGTTTTTAGGGTTCCGTACTTCAATAAGAAAAAACGGAACTTTTATAGGATCACTTTGTTATCCATCTGTCTGTCAAGACCCTTTTTCTTAGGAACGTGTGGAGATATCGAGTTGAAATTAAAACCAAATACAGTCTGCGGTCTCTTGAAGCTGAGAAAAAATCGAAATTCTATACTAATGAAAAAAAAAGATACTGCAGGTTATGTCGTAAAAAATATATATTTCGACACTCTCAAAGGACACAAAATTCTGAAATTCGGCATAATATAGGGTCTTGTAGCAAAGGTATAGGAATCAATCTGAAAACTGTAAAGTTGTTACGTCACAAAAAAAAACTAACGGTAACGATTCGAAAAAATCTTCGAGACTCAGGTATTAAACTATTTACATAGGTAAGTTTGTACGGAACCCTCAGTGCGCGAGTCCAACTCGCACTTGCCTGGCTTTTTTGGGTGGAAAAATCATCTAATGACTTCCCCCACTCTTGGACGGAGCATGAGGGCGTGTCAGCCCTTTTACTGAATAAAAATCCACTCCTGTTCCTTCATTGCCATTGTTCCAGGGCCCCGGGGAAAATTTAAATAATTTCCAACTTTGCTGCGAGAAAAGTGTTAGTTCATCATCATTATTTCAGCCGAAAGACGTCCACTGTTGGACATAGGCCTCCCCCTCATGACGCATCCATCGGATTCCCGCGACCCTCACTAGGTCATCGGTCCATCTTGTGGGAAGCCTTCCAACGCTGCGTCTTCCGGTACGTTGTCGCCATTCCAGAACCTTTCTTCCCCATCGACCATCTGTTCTGCGAGCAATGTGCCCTGCCCACTGCCACTTAAGTTTGGCGATTCTTCGGATTCTTCGATTCTTTTTTAAAGTGTTAGTTACAATTAATAATTATTATTTCCGATCCCTAAAATATCTATGTATGTTGCTTTTAGAGTTTGAATGGAACACAGTAGCCCGTAAACATTAATTCTTAAATCGTTTCTTCAATTCAATTCATTCTTGAATGAATGCCAACAAACATTTTCGAACGCATTCCCGCAAGCTATGGGGAAATGCATCCAGAAAGAAGCCTTTGGAGCAGTTTCTATCTAACCGAGTCGTAATAGCATGGGACAGGATGCCGGAAAGTGTTGGGAAAGCTCCCACATTGAACTGCTTTAAAAATCGGTTGAACAAATTAATGGTCTCCAAAAAAATTTTAATTTTTTTAATAATAATATTCCACAACTAGGAGAACTAGGGAGCAGTCGTGGCCGAGTGGTAACGGCCCCGACTTACAAGTTGTGGGTCGAGGGTTCAAACCCAGCCAGGCCCATTACTTTGTGTAATTTATTTCATCACCACTGCTCTCAAAACGGTGAAGGAAAACATCGTGAGGAAAACCGGCATGTCCTAGAACAAAAATTCCAAGACATGTGACATCCACCAACCCGCACTGGACCCGTATGGTGGATTACGGCCCATTCCCTCTCCTAGATAGGAGGCCTGAGTCCCAACAGTGGGAACATTATAAGGCCGACTATGCTATTCTACAACTATCACACAACGCCGTCTACACCCAAACTACTCAGAGCTTGTGTGTGAGTCCTAGACAACTAATAAACATACTTATATATTCCTAAATATATACATATTATAAATTACACGCAGACACACAACAAATGATCGTGCTCATCACACAAACATTTGTCCTGGATGGGTCATGCTCATCACATAAACATTTGTCCTGGATGGGAATCGAACACACTAGCAACTATTTAAGTGTCTTACGAAATAATAATTCTTAAATACAATTTAAACCCGCGGCCACCGAAACAATTTTCTTTTCACTCACACTAACCCTTTTAAAATTAATTTCCCACAAAATAGAACGCCGTAGTTCAACAGACAGACAAACGCATTATTATTCATGTATGCCATCCGTACCGTACATGTCTCCAGCGTGCCGCAAACGATACAAGATGATGTCGTACTGGCGATAATTCGTTTTTTTTACCAAATAAACAAGCAAGTATTTTTGGACATCATTTTGTCATTAAAAAAGCAGTTTTTTCTCAATTAATATTGTGTTAATTGTAGTTACATCATCATTTTCCTAACTTAGTCTCATTTACTTGGGGTAAGCGCATTATATTTTTATTTTATTTTTCAAAAGGCTTACAGACAACTACCTGCCCCCTAGTCAAGTTACAATCGTATCGTTCGCGCCGAACGCCTCGAATAGACCACGCCTCCGATTCCTTTGTTCTGACCTCGTGACTGAGCGTTGAGACGACGTCAGAGCAAAGGAATCGGAGGTGTGGCCTACTCGAGGCGTTCGGCGTGAACGATACGATTGTAACTTGGCTAGGGGAGCTGGGGATCTTTAAGTCAAGAGTGAAGTTATTTCTAGGTAAGAAATCAAGCGCGATCACGATCACCTAGCGACGCGACGCGTATGGAACAAACAATTAACAATTGATATAAGTACTCTATTACGGTGGCCTCGTGACCATAGGCACGTGGACGCGGTGCGGCGGCGAGCGAAGCGAAGCGGCAGAGTACGCACTTAGGACATAGCCGCAGCGTCGCGTTAAATTCATGTGAACCGCATTGGATACCAACAAGGTACATTCGTCATGCGATTTCCTTAGTCATATCTTCTATAGATTACAGCGAAGTTTCAAACGAGAGAAGTAGGTATATTGGACCTCTTCCACTTACCTAAATTAGTACCATCATCATTTCAGCCGAAAGACATCCACTGTTTGACATAAGCCTTCCGCAAGGGTCTCCATGACGACCGGTCCTGTACATCTCCCTTCCTTCAGATTCTTGAGACCCTCACCAGGCCATCGGTACACTTTATGGAACGCTAACCAACGCTGCGTCTTTCAATAAATACTCGGTCGCCAAATGGTCGACGATCGACCAGCCTGGATAGGTACGTTTTTTATGCAATCTCTTTAGATATCACAGAACACAGCCAACGAATAGCAGTAGGTATGTTAAACCTCTCCCACTTACCTAGATACTACCCAGAAATACAGCATTGAAGTTATACACGATGGAGGTGTGCCCCGCTTGGGAAGAACAACGCCGTGTCCTCGTGGGGGCGATCGGCAGCAGCGATCTCTCACGCCGGGCCTTAATACAGGCCATGGTCCGGAGCGAGGAGGAGTGGCAGGCGGTCGCCTCCGCGTGCGAAGCAGTAATGCTAGCAAAGGATGCGGCCGATCGCGTGAGGCAACGGTCCTCACACCCCAACCGCCGCCGGGATTCCGATCCAGATTACCGGCCACCGCAGGCGAGGGCTTGCGGACGGCGAGCAATGGGTAGCCCACCGTCCGACCGTCCGGTAACCGTCCGGACCGAGTCCAAGTCGTCGACGGCACGTACTGTTCCACGCGCGCCTCAGGGAGATGTCAGCAACTGTAGGGGCCAGCAGGGTCGAAGCTTTTTTGTACCAGGGCCGAGTCTCTCTTTCAGAATCAGACTCTTGGCCCCAGTAGCCAAGAGTCTGATTCTGAAAGAAAGACTCGGCCCTGGTACGAAAGGCAACGAAGGAACAGGAGTGGGTTTTAGTCAGTAAAAGTCTAACACTATCTCGCGCTCCGCCCAAGAGCAAGATTTGTCATAAGATGATTTTCCCAACCAAAAAAAAAAGCATTGAAGTTATCTTTGTTACAGTACCAAAAGAATCTCGCCAGTACAAAAATCAAAAACTAAACACACTTTCGAAATTGGCCCAGAGCAAATGTAAACGAATTTCATAGTTTGTACAGTGAGCCCCGCGGGGTCTGACTCAATAACGACTAGCCTAAACAAACAACACAAATGTATTATATTTTTATATTAAACTTGCCCTAGCCGGAATGTGACCAATATGGGCCTGAATGAAAATACCAGACGAGTATGGGAATGGCGAATATTTTGTAATCTTTATTCTCGAAGTTAGTTTATGTCAACCGCTGGGTTGATCTTTGAGTTTGAGCACAGTGGTCCAGTGATAACGGCCCCGACTTCCGACATAGTCAAAACCAAGCCAGGGGCATTTCTTTGTGTACTTTATTTTATCACCTCTGCCCTCAAAAGAACCATAGGGGCCCCTTCGGTTTTGCAGGGTCGAAGTCTAATGGGGTCATGGGTTGTGTGAAAGAGAACCCCATGGCCCTGGAACGATCGCAAAAAAGGAACTGGAGTGGGTTTTAGTCAGTAAATGTCTGACATGCCCTGTCTCTCCACCCAGGAGCGCGAGATATCATTGAATGATTTTCCACCTAAAAAAAAAAGGTGGGTGGGGCGTTACAGCCTTCTCCCTCGCAGATATTACATACTGCTTCGCAGCAGGAGGTGACCGCTTTAGTGAGGGGTAGGTAATTTCAGGTTATTTTCGTATAAAAAGACAATATTGCGTCAGTTGAGGCCGTAAATCCTCCCTGCGTGCCAATGCAGTTCGGTTTTCTTTCACCGTTCTGTCAGCAGTGGTGATGAAAATAAATTACGCAAAGTAACGCGTCTGACTAGGTTTGAAACCGCGACATATAACTCATAAGTGTTTTTGTACATGTGGTGTTAACCTTTACCTAATTGTTACACTTGTTAATGTTAACCTAATCATTAACTTTGAAATGTATATGTGTAAACCATTGTTGGTTAACATAAATAAATAAAATAAAATAAGTCGGGGCAGATACCACTCTGCAACCACTGTTCAACCACCATTGCAACGATGCTTTGCAACTACAAAAACGCTTACTTAGATGTGTGTTTTATTCATTTGCTGCGCGTTGATGTCAGCATAAAAATGATACAATTGATATGCACGGGTTTGCTCGTACAATAGTTATGAAGCAGGAAGTCAGATCCTCATCACAAACGTAGATAATCTCGCGACAAACAATATTCTAAGTCACAATGACCAATATTCTCAAATAGAACATTGTTCATAAACTCCAGATTTTACAACTAAAATACCTCTATGAGTTTGCTCCGCAAACAACGGTGCGCTAGCTGGCTGGCTTCCAAAACCATGTTCCAACATGTCTTTGCTTAGATGCCAATATCCTCGTACCAAATCAAACACCCCTATTTCAAGGACATAAGCTCTATTTTCCTATAAGTTACCTGCTTGGGGAAGATGGCAGTGTTAATGTACGGACGTGCTGTGTTTCGCAGCCGATGAGCTGTTGTATGAAAGAAGTGTTCGCAGATTTACGTTTATTAGACAGACAGCTAAAGGCATTTTAATTTGATTTTTTGTGTGGCTTGTGTGGATAGATTCTTGCTCTCTCACTTGTGCACTGTGCACTATAAGTACTCGGCTAAACTCCATTCAAAATGAGATGAGACAATTTAACAAACTCTTTTCACCGTCAGTTCAACCGATTATGACTTCTATTCCGTAGGCATAAGGATGGTGTTGAAAGCAAAAAAAAAAAGGGCAATTGAGAATCAGACTCGCGCCCTGAGGGTTCCCTACAAACTTACCTATGAAAATAGTTCAATTCCCGAATTAAGTTAAGAAGATTTTTCCGAATCGCAAAAAATGATTTTATTTGTGACGTAACTACAAAATAACAGTTTTCAGTTGTTTTTTTCTATACTTGTGCTATGAGACCTTGATTCTTGCCAAATTTCAGGATTCTAAGTCAACGGGAAGTACCCTATGAATTTTGATTCCCTTTAGAGTGTCGAAATACTCGTTTTTTGCGACATAAACTGTCGTATCATTTTTTTTGGGTAACTTAGAAGTTTGATTTTTTCACAGCTTTAAGAAACCGCAGACCTTAGTATATGATTTTAATTTCAACTCAATACCTCCACGTTTTCTCAAGATAAAGGGTCTTGACAGACAGACGGACGGACGGACAACAAAGTGATCCAATAAGGATTCCAATTTTTTCCTTTTGAGGTACGGAACCCCGTAAAAGTGATTACAATACCAACGATTTACTGCAGCCGCTATTTGTCATACGACCAACGCAATAAAAGCCAAAATCGGTTGAACGGACCGTAAAAGAGGCTTGTTTAAATGTCTTATCATTTCGAATGGAGTATATTCTCTGTTGAGATTGGTCACCGTTTTCGAAATTTGGAAGGACTATAAAGATATGCAAAGCGGAGTGTCATCATCGTCATCATTTCAGCCGATAGACGTCCACTACTGGACATAGGCCTCCCCCAAATGTCGCCCCAATGAACGGTTCTGTGCGTCTCGCATCCATTAGATTCCCGCAACCTTCACCAGGTCCTCGGTCCACCATGTAAAGGGCCTTCCATCACTGCATCTTCCGTTACGCGGTCGCCACTCCAGAAATCTGTTCTGCGAGCAATGTGCCCTGCCCATTGCCACTTAAGTTTGGCGATTCTTCGTGCTATGTTGGCAACCTTGGTTCTCCTGCGGATATCTTCATTTCTGATTCGATCACGCAAGGAAACTCCGCGCATAGCCTCTAACTGAGCTATTCCGTAGTCTCAGCCATGACTACTATGTCGTCGGCAAACCGAAGACGAGCGGAGTGTAAAGTGCCGTAACCTTCATTGTGCACTGTGCACAAGTGTGTGCGCAAACAAAAGTGCACTCTCTGTTCCTTTGCTCTTATAGTCCGATGGGATGACAATTCGACATGACCGCAGAGATATCAGGAGCACGACCAATGGCTTTACGTGTCCGGTGTTACTCCACCAACTTACAAACTCCGGGCTGTACAAAACTAATTATTATTAGAAAAAATTAAGCTAATTGAACATTCTAGCTAATAACTATCGAGAAGAATGTGCAAGAACACTCTTTTAAATCATGTTATGCAGCATTAGTTTTAGTATATGCGAAACCCGAAACACATGTCTAGTATGTATTTTTATGTAAAGAATCTATGTACAAAATTTCATAATTGTGTCTTAAAAAATCAAAAAGTTATAAGCTTGATATGTTACTAGGTTGTTCGCACAAATACATTCTCACCGGATCGGTTTTGCTCCCGCAAACAGCTGTGCGCTGGCGCCTAATGCCCGCTATGACCTGCCGTGACCTGTGTTGTACTTAGCGTCGGTGGTGTCTAATTTATGACCTTTTTTAAATATTATCAGGAAAAAAAAAACATAACGTAAAAATTATTGGAATCGATTCAGTTACTGATCCTGAATAAAACTATATTCAGGTTTCGCATATACTAAAAATAATGTTGTATATTATATCCAGTACTGGACTGGATCCTAGCTAAGCTGGGTAGCCTACTGAGCCACGTAACATCTATATACCATAGTACACCCAAAGGAGGAGTGTTTATATGAAGCATTTATACTTTGCGCAATAATTACTTAAACTTGCTATATTATTTACTAGCTTTTGCCCACGGCTTCGCCGGCGTAAATAATCTATAGCCTATGTCACTCAGGAATAAAGCAGTTTTCTATCGGCGAATTTTAGCAATCGACCAGTGCTTTCAGAGATTACCTCTTACAAACAAAAAAAAATTACCTCTTTTTAAAAGTATAGTGTAGGACACGTAAATTTCACTGAATAAAAAATCTTTAAATATACAAATGCATTTAAAAATAGTGGGACACATAAACTGTTTTTTTGTTTGTGTGATTTATTTTTTTATTTACAAGCACTTGTACAAGGTTACGGAGGATGTCCAAAGCGTTGTACAATAAAAACTTACAAACTAAAAATACATTTAATAAAACAATAATAACCTAATATCAAATCCATACACATTGAAGAAAATTAAAAGCAAACAACAGGGTACATTTTAAGGTTCGGTTCACAGGTTGCATTTTGGAGAGTGTACGCGGGAATTGCATGACTTGATTCCGCCATCTCCTTTCTACCATCGGACAACCCGACGTACGGCGAGTATCCACCCTTACGTTGTTGAAACCTCTACGGTCCGGACTAAGCGTTTCGCCTTATCGTTTATACCGCGTACATCGAAAGACTGGAACAATTTGCCTGCTGAGGTCTTCCCGTCCAATTATAATTTGGGTGTCTTCTAGGCTAGAGTGAATAGACTCTTAATAAACTAGTGCGCCTCACCATCAACGATTGTATCACTGTTTACCATCAGGTGGGATCGCAATCAAGCACTACTTTACGTCAAATTAAAAAAAAAACTAACATAATTTAGAAATAAAAAGAAAAGACATATACAGTACCACTAAAATAATAGATCCCACAAAACAAACAAAACACTTTTTACTTATTTTCATCCATCTTCTCACAAAACCTTAGACATTCACGACACACATCTATCCATCTCCCAGCAAACGAGTCACACTCCGGTGTTAGAGTCAGAAGAGCAACCACAGAAAGCGCACGTGAAAGGGGAAAAATGGCTTTTATCAACCCTTCTCCTTTCACCGGTTGGGCACGCCACAATTATGGCAGTAAGTCCCCTCTTTGAGGCGTGTTTGGAAAGACCTCACGGCGTCCTCACATTCCGCATGACGCAGGTCCTCACCGGACACGGTAAGTTCGGGAGGTTCCTGCACCGGATTCGTGCGGAAACGACGCCCGGGTGTCGCCACTGTGTGGCCCACCCGGAGGACACGGTAGAGCACACGGTGGAGGTGTGCCCAGCTTGGGCAGAGCAACGCTGTGTCCTCGTGGGGGCAATCGGCGGCGGCGATCTCTCGCGCCGGGCCTTGGTTCAGGCCATGCTCCGGAGCGAGGAGGAGTGGCAGGCGGTCGCCTCCTTCTGCGAAGCAGTAATGCTAGCAAAGGAGGCGGCCGATCGCGTGAGGCAACGGTCCTTACGCTCCAACCGCCGCCGGGATTCCGATCCCGATTTCCGGCCACCGTAGGCGCGGGCTTGCAGACGGCGAGCAAAGGGTGGCTCGCCGTCTGACCGTCCGGTAACCGTCCGGACCGAGCCTAAGTCGTCGACGGCGCGTATTGTTTCACGCGCGCCTCAAGGAGATATCAGCAAATCGTAGGGGCCCAGCAGGGTCGAAGCCTACTGGGGCCACGGGTAGTGTGAAAGCGGAACCCGGGGCCCTGGGACGAAGGCAACGAAGGAACAGGAGTGGGTTTTTAGTCAGTAAGAGTCTGACACTATCTCCCGCTCCGCCCAAGAGCGGGGATGTCATTAGGATGACTGTTGGGCAAGTCATCCTAATGACATCCCCGCTCTCAATAAAAAAAAAAAACCCTTCTCCTTTCACCGGTTATGTTTTAATCCCATGCAATTAAGGTCGAGTTTTTGCTATCAACACTTAAAATAAATATTGGCTACGCAGGCCTTTTTTTGCTAGCCTTCATCGCCAACTCAACAAGGCTGGCTTTTTAAAACTACCTTTTTCATAACCACGAAAATTATGTTATTTTTTCCTCCATTTTGTAAGGGTTCCGCAGGTTTTCATGGGTAAAGAGGAACCTTTATTAGTTCACTAGCTGCTGCCGTCGGCTTCGCCTACGTAAAAGTAGAAAATTATCCCAAGGGAATTTACTCCCTGAATAAAAATACATTATCTACCAGTGTTCCAAGTTTCATCGAAATCCGTTCAACCTTTCGAGTGTGAAGTAGAAACTTTCTCCTTTATAATGTTAGTGTGATTTCGTTATCCATCTGTCTATCAAGAAAGATAGAAAAAGAAAAAACCAGGCAAGTGCGAGTCGGACTCGCGCACTGAGGGTTCCAAATTCATAGGGTACTTCCCCCCTATGAATTTTGATTCCCTTGAGAGTTTCGAAATACACATTTATTGCGACATAAACGGCCGTATCTTTTTTTTACCGGTTTAAGGGACCGCAGACCTGAGTATATGGTTTTAATTTCAACTCGATACATCCATGCGTTCCCTAGATAAAAGTTCTTCACAGACAGACAGACAGACTAACAACAAAGTGATCCTATAAGGGTTCCGTTTTTTTCCTTTTGAGGTACGGAACCCCAAAAACGTTTATTCGTACCTCAAACAATCGTATATATATTAAAAATACACAAATAAAAAAGAAAGTTATAATCAGTGCGAGACCAAAACGGCGCCTATCTCAGCATATTCTGCGTTATTTAAAATGATAAATAAAACGCATTTTCTCACGGACGAGTGGAGATATCAAGTTGAAATTGTCATCAAATACATAGGTCTATCGGTTCCCTTAGAGCTATGAAAAAATACAGCCATTTATGCCACGAATATTGAAGCTCCCAAGGGAATTAAATCCCTATTGGATACTTCCCGTTGACTGAATGAAATTTGGCAGGAAGCAAAGTGCGCAAATAAAGGAAAAAGTCCGGAAATCATTAATTTGTAGTCTAACCACATATTGACTGCCTCATTATTTTCCGTAAACGTATTGACTACCTTTGAGATGTGGTGCTGAAGAAAGATATTCCGTATATCTTGGACAACATTTCAGAACGGCCCTCACGCCACAGCCCGAATTTCAGCCATTGTAGGCGCAGGCTTGCGGACGGCGAGCAATGGGTAGCACGCCATCCGGTCGTCTGGTAACCGTCCGGACCGAGCCCAAGTCGTCGACGTAGCCTACGCGCGCCTCAAGGAGATGTCAGCAAATCGTAGGGCCCCAGCAGGGTTGAAGCCTACTGGGGCCATGGGTTAAGTGAAAATGAACCCCAGGGCCCTGGATCGCAAGGCAAAGAAGGAACAAGCGACTGGGCTTTAGTCAGTAAAAGTCTGACACGCCCCGCCCAAGGGCGGGATATATCATTAGATGATTTCCCACCTACAAAAAATGCTCTACTTAGGCCTACCATCCACGGACGCGTAGCTTCATAGACGGCAACGACACGACGCGGCGCGACGCTGCTCTTTGTCGACAGCGTTTCATAGTTTTATATGTAAGCTTCACGCAGGCGTACACCATGTGTATAATGACAAAAACGCGTCTATGAAGTTACGCGTCTGTGAGGATCGTGGATGCCATTTTCATTAGTTTTCGGGTCGGTTAACTACGGAACCCTTCACTGTGCGTGGCCTGACTCACACTTGGTTGGTTTTTAGGGTACCGTACCTCATCAAGCCTCAAAAATTCTTTCATTTTTCCTTATACATAATTATGTATATATATATAATTATGTATATGTAGGTTCATATTATAAAATATTTATGTATGTTTATTTTTTATATATATATTTGATCCCTTGTTTTCCTATTAATCTTTTCTTTTATTTTATGCACCTTCCATGCTTTCTCTTCAGCACCCTTGGTTGACTGGTAGAGAATGCCTAAGTCATTAAGTCCGCCTTTGTACCTTTGTGTTGCATGAAGTTTTAATAAATAAATAAATAAATAAGGAAAAACGCAACCCTTATAGGATCACTTTGTTGTCCGTCTGTTTGTCTTTCTGACTGTCACACCCTTTATCTCGGGAACGCGCGGAGGAATTGAGTTGAAATTAAAACCATATACTTAGGTTTGTAGTCCCTGGAAGCTGTGAAAAAAGCAAACTTCAGAGTTAACAAAAAATAAGTTACGGCAGTTTATGTCGCAAAAAAACGTGTATTTCGACACTCTTAAGGGAATCAAAATTCACTTCCCGTTGTCCTAGAATCTTTGAAATTTAGTATGAGGCAAGGTCTCCTAGCACAAGTATAGGAAAAAAACTGAAAACTGTAAATTTATAGTTACGTCACAAAAAAAGATTCGAAAAAATCTTCGCAACTCAATTCGGGAATTTAACTGTTTTCATAGGTACGTTTGTACGGAAACCTCAGTGCTTGAGTCCAACTCGCACTTACCCGGTTTTTATAAGCTTTTTATATTTTTAAATAAGCCTAAGTTATCTGCATGAAGGTGTTGGGCTCAATACGGCTCATTCCCTGGGCGCCGCTCTGATTAGCACTGCCGATTACCTTATCTGGCCTTGTTAACAGGAGCGGGCTTCTAAATACGCGAATTGTTTTTAGCTTTTCTTACACGACTGCCCCAAAAAAGGAGTTTTATATTTTCAGGGTTCATGTATGTATGTGAGTTTCTTTATTCCACCATAACTTCTAAATGACTGAACTGATTTACATGTGTGAGGGACTTTTTTATATAAGAAAGTATTTTACAGACTGGGTCTCCGACGGCGATGAAAAATTACGACCACGGTTTTCCTTCAGAAATTCCCCGTGGCATCGGCCCAGCTAGGCCCCCTACTGTTTGCTGACGTATCCTTACTACGCGCTGTCGCCAATTCGGCCTCGGTACTTACTAGCCGGCGGACGGCGAGCTACCTTATGTTTGTCGACCGCAAGCCCGCGCCTAAGGTGGCCGGGGTTCGTTCTGCGACTGCCGACGCCCAGAGCGTCCCCTGTGACGGCAACTGTAAGGGCGTGAGGATGTCTGTTCCCTCATGGTTGCGGCCATCACCTTCGCTAGCATTACTGCTTCGCAAAAGGAGCCGCATTCCATTGAATTTTGAATTTCTTGCTCCAGACCGTGGACTCAAACCAGGGCCCGACAAGAGAGGTCGCCACTGTCAATCGTCTCCACGAAGACACGGTGATGCTCTACCCAAGCGGAGCACACCTTCACGGTATGTTCCGCCTGAATTCAAGAAACAAGGATTTCTCTCGAACTTGCCACATCCGATGACTCGCCTGCGTTAGGCGGAAGGTGAAAGCGCTTTTCCAACCACTCCTCAAAGATAGGACTTTGAGCCACAATTGTAGCGTGCCCAGACCTATTTACTTAAGACTTTTTTTTTTAATGATAGGCTCGCGTTTGACCACCGTCTTACATGATAGTAAGCGATGATGTGGTCGACTTATACTTCATACGACAGAAGAAGCATGTGAACAGTATTTTTATAGGACTCCGCGGACTTCTTAGCCAGACTCAATTGCCACCAGAGGGTGCAACGCGAACAGAATACAAAAGGGTATCTTACCGCAAAATATACACCGATATTGAAGACATCTTAGCGTTTTATCTACCAAAACATTAGCCTGTATAATAGTCCCATAGAGAAGAAAGTTTTGTAATTCTTATGCATTTATATTTAGGCTGTTTGTTGTTCTCTTTTTGGCTATTCGTAGGAGCCTAGTTTTTTTTTTTAGTTTGGAAATCATCTAATGACTTCTCGTGCTCTGGGCGGGGCGAGAGGGCGTGTCAGACTTTTACTGACTAAAACGACCCGTGTCCTTTAGTTGCCCTTTGCGTTCTAGGACTACGGGTTTCCTTTTCAGAAATTCTCCGCGGTCCTAGCTAGCGGGCATCGGCCGGGCTGCTGGGCCCCTACGGTTTGCTGACATCTCCTTGAAGAGCGCATGGATCACTACGCGCTGTTGACCACTGGGCTCGGTCCGATCAATTACCGGACGGCCGGACGGCAAGCTACCCATTGCTTGGCGTCCGCAAGCCCCCGTCTATCGTGGCTGGTAGTCGGGTCAGAATCTTGGCGGCTGGGGCGTGAGGACATTCGTTCCCTCACACGTGTGGCCTCCTCCTTTGCTAGCATTATATCTTCGCAGAAAGAGGCCACCGTAGCATTCGGCATTCGTAGGTGCCTAGTACCTGCTGCCGAATGTTTGCCAACATTCACTAAGACTTCTTCGACTGTCCTGTTGGTGTAGTGGCCTTGACTGCTATGCCAGAGGCCTTGGAAAATCATCCAATGACTTTTCCGCACTTAGGCGGACAAGTGGGCGTGTCAGACTTTTACTGACTAAAGCCAAATGATGTCGATATCGCCAAACCCTAGGAGCCCAAAAGGGCCGAAACCCACTGGGGCCATGGGTTGACTTCTGAAAGGGAAACCTATGGCCCTGGAACGCAAAGGGCAACTGAAAGAACACAGGGTAGGTTTTACTCAAAAGTCTGACACTCCCACTTACTACAAATTAATTTAAAGCAAAAATCAATATTGGTGTTAGTAACAACATATTTCGAATTGCACGCCACATCTAGTATGTACTTTTTCTTTATATATGCTCACTCGGTTGATGATAAACACTTTTGTAATCGCCAACAATATTTTTCATTGTATAAAATGACTTTTATCTTAATCCTGTACATTCATATTGTTACATGTACAGCATATTATATTGTACTAGCTTCTGCCACCGGCTTCGCCCGCGCGAAAGTTGGTTTCTCCATACAAACTTCCAACCCCCGTTATGCCCTCTCAGAGGTTGGGTTTTATAAAATCCTATTCTTAAGGGATATCTACACCCTGTAAGGAACCTACCTGCCAAATTGTAAGTTTGTAGGTGTTGTAGTTTCGGAGATTTCGTGATTAATCAGTGCGAGACGTGGTGGCCGAGTGGTAACGGCCCCGACTTACGAATTGTAGGTCGCGGGTTCAAACCCATCCAGGCGCATTACTTTGTGTTATTTATTTCATCACCACTGCTCTCAAAACGGTGAAGGAAAACATCGTGAGGAAACCGACATATCCTAGAACCAAAAATTCGAAGACATGTGATATTCACCAACTCACACTGGACCCGCGTGGTGGATTACGGCCCATTCCCTCTCCTAGAGAAGAGGCCTGAGTCCCAACAGTGGGAACATTAAAAGGCTTAATATAATATATTATACTATACAGTGAGTGGTGTTTCGCTTTTATCATGTAGCTTTTATGTATATAGAAGATTGTTTAGTTTTTCTCTCATTTGAATTAAAAATAATACACTTACTAAAAAGTGTATTATTTTTAATTCAAATGAGAAAATAAAATTCTTAAACCAGAACAACGGTGTTACCATGACGTTCAAAGTAAGATTGTTTTATTCTTATTTTAGTGTGGGTAAGAGACAGACCTGTACAGGTTGTCTAGCGCCATCTCTTACCCACACTGGAAATAAGAATGAAACAATCTTACTTTAAACGTCATGGTACAGGTGGGCTTGCGGACGGCGAGCAATGGGTGGCTCGCTGACCGACCGTCCGGTAACCGGACCGAGCCCAAATCGTCGACGGCGCGTACTGTTCCACGCGCGCCTCAAGGAGATGTCAGCAAATCGTAGGGGCCCCGCAGGGTCCCCTACTGCCTACTGGGGCCACGGGTAGTGTGAAAGTGAAACCCGGGGCCCTGGGCCGAAGGCAACGAAGGAACAGATGGCCGTTGGGGCCGAAAGGTTCTCGAGTGGCGACCGCGTACCGGTAGACGCAGTGTCGGAAGGCCCCCTACAAGGTGGACTGATGACCTGGTGAAGGTTGCGGGAATCCGGGTAGTGTGAAAGTAAAACCGCGGGCCCTGGGACGAAGGCAACGAAGGAACAGGAGTGGGTTTTTAGTCAGTAAAAGTCTGACACTATCTCCCGCTCCGTCCAAGAGCGGGATTTGTCATAAGACGATTTACCCACCCAGTAAAAAAAAAAACGGTACAGGTCCATGTCCTCGTTTTGTTTGCCGTCGGGTGAAACTGTATTTATTTTCGCTACGCACGTTATTCTGAACAGATATAACCAACAGGATAACACTAGGGACACGCATGCATTATGCAGGAGTTTCGTTCGAGGGATTTATCACAATCTAGTACCAGCTAGTGCAGTGACTTTTTCAGAGTTAAAACTATCATTTTTCATGGCATGACACAGGGATTTAGGGTGGAGCAAAACTCGATGCGGATAAAAGCGAAGCTGCAGAAAATTGAGGTAATATCGAAAAAGAGTTTCTAGACCACCCATAACCATGATTGATTGAATGGTGGCGTGTGACCTCACCGGACATGGTAGTTTTGGGAGGTTCGTGTTTAATCCTAAACAGCAAGAAGAGTAAAGAAACAAATGATGGAACACAAATAGGTTGTAGTCTTAAAATTCTGATGATTGATGAACTAAACAGTAACTGTAACAATAAAGTGCCTTTAGCTGACGGGATCTCGATCCCGATTTACAGCCACCGTAGGCGCAGGCTTGCGGACGGCGAGCAATGAGTAGCTCGCCGTCCGACCATCCGGTAACCGTCCGGACCGAGCCCAAGTCGTCGACGGCGCGTACTGTTCTACGCGAGCCTCAAGGAGATGTCAGCAAACCGTGGCCTCAGCAGTCTTCTAAAAGGAAGACTGGCCCTGGTATGAAAGGCAACGAAGAAACAGGAGTGGGTTTTTTGTCAGTAAAAGTCTGACACACCCTCTCGCTTAGCCCAAGAGTAGGGGATGTCACTGGATGATTTTCCCACCGAAAAAAAGCAATAAATTTTCTAATTGTATCTACTAGCACTCATTGCGAATAAATTGATTTGATTTAAAAAAAAAACTGGGCTAATGCCTTAAGTTGGACTCGCGCCCTGAGGGTTCCGTAAAAACTTATCTATGTATTTTCCGAATAACAAAAAAAAATTGTGACGTAACAACTAATTTACAGTTTTCAGATTTATTCCTATGCATGTGTTATAAGACCTTCCTTTATGCCAAAAACTTAGGATTCTGGGTCAACGGGAAGTACCCTATGAATATTGATTTTTTTACAGCCTCATGAGTCCGCAAATTTGAGTATATGGTTTTAAATACAACTCGATACTTTGACGCGTTCCCGAGATAAAGGGTCTTGACAAACAGACAGATAGACGGACGGTCAACAAAGTGATCATAAAAGAGTTTCGTTGTTTTCCTTTTGAGGTACGGAACCCTAACAAACATCAATTCCACCTGACTTGTGACTTTTGTAATGACAGAATGTTGTACGACATAGTTCTGCACCTATACCTTTATGTGCATAAAAAATTGAATAAATAATAAAGCAAAATTTATAAGGTATCGAAAAGATGATGAATTTGATGATGCTGCAATAATAGGGACAATATGAAACCACAATTTTATTTATCAATAATAAAGCATGCCATACTCGAGATCATAATCAGCAACTTTAGGGTTTTCTTTCTTGGACTCTGGCTCTTCCTTCTCCGATTCCATCTCCACCATCACGCCAGGCTTTAAATTCAGACCTGTTCGCCGGTGCTTCAAAGATTTCGCCAACTCCGGATGCGTGTGTAAGAAACTCCTCAACTTTTCTTTATTGACCGTCCCGTTGACAACTATGTCTCTGAAAGTGTCGTTGGCCATATAAGCTTCGTTCACGCCTTTGATCCTATCCAACTTCGATTTCAGTTTCTCGTCGATCTTCACCAATTCATACTCATGAACGTTCACAACAGACTTGCGATCCTTCCGGTACTGCTTCTTCATTAGTTCTATGAACCTCTTCAACTCTCTCGTCTTCTTCTTGCGTTGAGCTGTTCCATTTCTATAAGCTTTCGTCAATATACTTCTGATTTCGCTTACGATTCTACGGATACTCTTCGCTATTTTTTTCTTTCTCCTTTCACGTTCATCTTTTCGTTTCTTCTTTTTGGAGTCGCGGTTCTTCTTTGAGTTTTTCTTTTTGCCTCCGCGTTTCTTTTCATAGGAGTCAGTTTGGAAGCTGCTGCCTTCGAAGGAGACGTCTAGTCCCTGGTACATATCGTAGTTGGTGATTAGAAGAGCGCAGCAGATGTATGCGGTTCTGCCACAGAAGTAATCACCTCGATATATTCGGTACTCTGCGTCGCATTCTGCCGGTAGCATGCAGGTGCCCCAAGGTGCGTCATGTTGGTTGGGATCACCGCAAGGAACTCCCCATGGCCCTTGAAGAGTTAATTAAGGTAAATTATAAGCCACACATTTCTTATTGGTCACATGATCAAATTTCTCATTTTTTACAAGAATAGAATAGATTTTATTGTACACCTAAATAGCTTCAGAGATACTTAAATCTATGGGTACAATGGCGCTCTTATCGCTGATAGCGATATCTACTAGACAAACTTCGGACGGCCTTTAAGCAACGGAAAAATGAGATTACCTATAATAAACTAATTCGTATTTTCACAACACCAACTCAATATTCTTAGACCAAGAGCGAGTGAAGCGAGCTCTGAATTGTAGGGCACGCCGTTATGGACACGTTCGGTTAGAAGATTAGCCTTCATGGTTATTTTTTTAACCGACTTCAAAACGGAGGAGGTTCTATGTTCGGCTGAATGTGTTTTTTTATGTATGTTCACCGATTTCTCGGTCAATTGTAGACCGATTTTGAAAATTTTGATTGAAAGTTTATGCTTCTGAGTTGGACTCATAGAAATATTGTTATGACCTAATAATGAACTTCGAATATGAACGGAACTCTTCATAGGATCACAGCAGAACTATAGTAACAAGTAAAATTGCTTTGTTTATACGTGTAGTCGATGACTGACTGAAAGAAGAGGGGGAATATATCGAACTGATTTGATGATGAAACCTGAAGTTAGGCACCGGAACTCTGTAATAAATTAATATAAACTAACCGTGATTGGGATTATTAAAATTGTCATGAGATGCACTCTGGCTATAAGGTATTTAAGTTTGGCGAAGGGTACTTTTTATTGGTGGTACCATAACTAAAAAGTGTAAAATATAAATTTTTTACAAAAAGAAATACAACCGACATCAATGTAAAAAAAAAAAACACTGAGAAGTGCAAAATAACTTTAATTTCGGAAGTCGGTGTTAAATAACGAAGAGACAAAACTGTTATAGAAACACCGACTTCCGAAGTTAAAGTTATTTTGCACTATTTAGTGGTTTTTTTTACATAGGAGTCAGTTGTTTTTTTTATAAGTTTTTTTTTATAACTACCAAGAAAATGGCTATAGAAGATACCTAGCAGCTAAGATAGAATCATTCAGATGCTCGTTAATTGTGACTGACTTAGTAATGTAGAAGGTATTTTTTAGACGAATAATGCTATTAAAAAGAAGTCTGTTTAATTTGTGCCCGATAATTAATAGTC
Source organism: Mythimna vitellina (assembly GCA_949316375.1). Lineage (NCBI taxonomy): Eukaryota > Metazoa > Arthropoda > Insecta > Lepidoptera > Noctuidae > Mythimna > Mythimna vitellina. The sequence continues at coordinate 3,140,751 of OX438703.1, read as the reverse complement.
TCTCAAATAAAGTTAAAGCTTTAAGAAGAAAAAACTGCTCTCAAAATGGTGAATAAAAACATCGTGAGGAAACCGGCATGTCCTAGAGCTAAAAATTCCAAGACATGTGACATACACCAACCCGCACTGGGCCCGCGTGATGGCTTACGGCCTATTCCCTCTCCTAGAGAGGAGGCCTGAGTCCCAATAGTTGGAACATTATAAGACCCACTATTCTATGCTATGTTTAAGAAGAATCGATTACTGTTCAATTATGCAGGGAAAGACCAAAATAGCTGGTTTCTTTTCAACGGTGCATTATTGAAATATAGATAGCCAGAGACTCATAAAGTTGAAGTATGTTGAAGCCTGTAATGCTTTTGTATGGAAGTATTTACAAGTAAAGAACGGTTCCAATTTATTTGCGACTCACACATGAAAGTTCTTAGGTCATCAGATAACTTGAAACTTAAAATGCCAATCCATACGACTACTTTCCTGGATAAGTCTTGTACTGTCCAGGCCGCTCGTCTATGGAATGCATTGCCTGTGGCAATAAAGCGTGCGCAAACACTGCCTGTATTTAAGAGGCTTGTGAAGGATCATTACTTGTCACTGTGATCATGTCTTCGTTTCATCACTTATTTCTCTTGATTATATATTTATATTTTGTATGTATGTATATGTGTATCTATTTTAGTATTAAGTTTTTTGTTTAGTTTCATATTTGCACCAAGTGCAACCCCATTTTGTGTCCAGGCAATCTCTATCCATTCTGGGTTGCCTGGAAGAAATCGCCGAGTGCGATAAGGCCGCCAATTGTATGTTTTTTATTGTATTACAATTCAATTTCTTAAATTTGTAACTTGGTATGCAATAAAGTATATATAAATAAATAAATAAATAAGTAAAAGTATGTTATACTTACTAGCTGCAGCCATATTAACGACATCGCCCCTTAGTAATGACGAGTTAAGAGCCTCAAATTTCTTCTGCATCCAGTGCTCGTCCCATTGATCCTTCCAGAACTGCTCCTCAGTATCAGTAGTACTGGAACCATCTTCATCCGAACTTCCCTTTCTTCTTTTAACTGCAACTGCATTACCTCTACGCCTTAACTCATTTAGTACTGGGTCCATGTGGAAGTATTCTTTTCCTATCTTATCTTGTCTCCCCGCGAATTTTGAGGAAGCTATATCCTTTCCGATGTTCAAGCTTTGCTCGTGAGTTCTAACGTTTCTTAGAACATTGGCTTTACTCTGAGCAGATTTTTTATCTTTTGCATCGTCTTGCTTTTTATTGTGATGGAAAACCCTCATTGCATCTCGACGTTTGGGGATGAGGTCTCTTTGATCTGATTGAAATCCGTCCAGCAATGATACAACATTGTCCTTTAGAACTGAATATATAGACGCTTGTGATGCAATAGCGTTTAGTGACAAAACCACTAACGTTAAGTGAAAATAATGCATTTTATTTGGACCAACTATTTATACTTAACATGGCTTCTACCAGAATTTTTCTTTAAAAAATGCTGTAAGTACCAACAGTGAAATTTTTATCAAGAAATATTGCAATAAATATTGAAACCATTAAAAATTTATTGCTTAAAATTTTTTCACTGTTACAGGTTTGATAAAATCAGATTAAACTATAAAAAACTGGGGTAAGTGCGAGTCGTATTCGCGCACTGAGGGTTCCGTACCTAACCTAGGTAATTGAACTGTTACATAGATCATATGTCTTATGATCTATGTAACAGTTCAATTCCCGAATTGAGTGACGAAAATTTTTCTAAATCACAAAATGTTTTTTTTTACGTAACTACAAATTTACAGATTTTTTCCTGTAATTGTGCTATGAGACTTTGTTTCATACAAAATTTCAGAATTCTAGGTCAACGGAAAGTACCCTATGAATTTTGATTGCCCTTGAGAGTGTCGAAATACTCGTTTTTTGCGACCTAAACAGCCGTATCTTTTTTTTCGTTAACTCAGAAGTTTGATTTTTTTCAGCTTCAAGAGACCGCAGACTTGAGTACATGTTTTTAATTTCAACTCGATACCTATACGCCTCCCGAGATAAAGGGTCTTGACAGACAGACAGACGGATAACAAAGTGATCCTATAAGGGATCCGTTTTTTCCTTTTGAGGTACGGAACCCTAAAAACAACCAAGTGCGAAGTAGGAATTAGCGGAAAACGGACAAACAAACACGAAAAGTTACTTTGTTATGTATATATATAAAAATGAATCCCTATTTCCCTTGGTCACGCCATCACGCGTGAACGGCTGGACTGATTTCACTTTTTTTTTTGTTGTGTTTGTTATTGTGTGGAGAAGGATCTTATGAAAGAAATTTAAAAAAAAAATGGTAGTAGGGTAGAATAGGGTAGAGTAGGATAGAGTAGGGTAGAGTAGCGTAGAGTAGGGTAGAGTAGGGTAGAGTAGGGTAGAGTAGGGTAGAGTAGGGTAGAGTAGGGTAGAGTAGGGTAGAGCAGAATTGAGCAGAATGGAGTAGACAGTTGACGGGAGCGAAGCCGCGGACAAAAGCTAGTATAATATAAAAACTATAATTAGAGAAAAATGTAGCTGTGTTTAAAAAGGGACTGCAATGATAACTAGATTGGTATAGGTATAGGCGCCTTTTTAGGATTCCGTAACCTTAGGGTATGTCTATCACCAGGCTGTAAAAAACGGAACCTTTATAGGATCACTTTGTTATCTGTCTGTCTGTCTGTCAAGACCCCTTACCTCGGGAACGCGTAGGTACGTCTGAGTTAACGAAAAAAAAAAAGATACGGCCGTTTATATCGCAAAAAACGAGTATTTCGACACTCTCGAGGGAAATCAAAATTCATAGGGTACTTCCCGTTGAACTAGAATTCTGAAATTTGCCATGAAGCAAGGTCACATAGCACTAGTATAGGAAAAAATGTGAAAACTGTAAATTTGTAGTTACGTCACAAAGAAAAATCTTTTTTGCGAATCGGAAAAATCTTCGTAACGCAATTCGGGAATCGAACTGTTTTCATAGGTAAATATGTGCGGAACCCTCAGTGCGTGAGTCCGACTCGCAATTGCCCTGTTTTTTTGATATTTTGTTTTGCTCTTCGAGGAATCTATTTCTCGACAACGGCAGACCTATACCTACCAGGGTTATTCTAGTTCGAAATTCATTCCATATGTAGTTTTTTTTTTCTATTGGGTGGGAAAATCATCTTATGACAAGTCTCGCTCTTTTGCGGAGCGGAAGATAGTGTCAGACTTTTACTGACTAAAAACCCACTCCTGTTCCTTCGTTGCCTTCGTCCCAGGGCCCTGGGTTTCGCTTTCACACTACCCGTGGCCCCAGTAGGCTTCGACCCTGCTGGGCCCTTACGATTTGCTGACATCTCCTTGAGGCGCGCGTGGAACAGTACGCGCCGTCGACGACTTGGGCTCGGTCCGGACGGTTACCGGACGGTCGGACGGCGGGCTACCCATTGCTCGCCGTTCGCAAGCCCGCGCCTACGGTGGCCGGAAATCGGGATCGGAATCTCGGTGGCTGGGGCGTGGCGGGCCTCCTCCTTTACTAACATTACTGCTTCGCAGGAGGCGACCGCCTGCCACTCCTCCACGCTCCGGACCAAGGCCGCGAGATCGCTGCCGCCGATCGCCCCCACGAAGAAGCGGCAGTGCTCTGCCCAGGCGGGGCACACCTCTACTGTATGCTCCACCATGTTCTCCAGGCGGTCCGTTTCTTCCGCACAAATCCGGTGCAGAAATCCCCCGAACTGATAATGTCGGACACCGTGTTGTCTTTCCAGCCACTCCTCAAAGAGGAGACTTACCACCATAATTATGGCGTGCCCAGCACTAGATTGCGATAGTCGCTGTCGCCATTCCGCCATGAGATCCCGCCGAAACTCTGTCCGCCATGCCGCGACTTGGCGCGGCAGCGGAGTTTCGCCCCGGCGTTCAATCTCCATATGCAGATCGTGCATGCGTGCAAGGACTGTTGCCTCCAAATCCCACGGTGGTAGGCGAGCAAGGAGGCTCGCCGCTTCCCGGAAAACCGTGCAGTATCTCCACACCATCCGGATGACCATGACCCTCTGGCTTGCGTTCAGCTTGGCCGCCGGTCGCTTTCGTAGCGACGGCGCCCATACCCACACTCCAGAAAGGGCCATGGACCGAACGATTCCTGCTTAGAGCCTCCGGCTGGAGGCGTCTGGACCCCCTAGGTTGGACAGGAGCCGCTTAAGGGCAGCCCCAGTCGGACCCAGTTTAGGAGCCAGACGACGGAAACACTCCTCGAAATTCCATCGGCTGTCAAGGACGAGTCCCAAGTACTTCATCATCGACTCGACGCCGATGTGAACTCCTCCGAAGGCCGTGAAAGCACATTGCTTCGTTATTGTGCAGTGCCACCTCGAGTCCCAACTGCTGGATCCTCTCCACGACTGTCGCAACCCCGCGTGTCACTAGTTCGACCGCCGCCTGGTACGATTTTCCTGCGCCAGGACCAGCGTGTTTTCGACCACGCTGACCCCGTCAGCCCCCTAGCCAAGTTTCGTCGGCCACGCCTCCTATTCCTTTGTCCTGACCACGTTACTGAGCGTTAAGACGACGTCAGAATAAAGGAATCGGAGGCGTTGCCTACTCGAGGTGATCGACAAAAATAGAATCGAAACGAAACAGTTGTAACTTGGCTAGGGGGCCTAGGAGGACGGTATGCAGCACGTAGTCGTACTCGATCTTCCACAAGGGCGGTCCTAGTATCGATCCCTGTGGAACAGCGCACGACATATCTCGCCGTTGACTTAACAAAATTCTGACATAACCTATCCCTCCACATAGAGTGAGAGGAATTATTTGATGACTTTCCAACCTAAAAAAAAAAGAGAAGACGAGCCTTTAGACCAGGCTTGGGTACAGTGCGTCGTATTCCACGCGGTCCTCAGAGAGATGTCAGCAAACGGATGGGGTCCTCTAGGGCTGATGCCTGCCAAGGCAGATGGATTGTTCGTAAGGGTTACAGTGGCAACTGAAAGAACAGATGTGGACTTTAGTCAGTAAAAGTCTGACGCTCCCTCTTGCGTCACTCAGAACGGGATGGGATATTTAACGATTTCACGACATGGAAGCGGCGCATATTTTCTTTATAAAACTTTCACAATTTATAAACTAGTCCTAAGGTAGTAAAATGTTTTTCTTTCTTTCTTTCTTTTTTTTTTCATTTTCTTGCTTTCTTGTTTCCTTAAGTAAAGTAGGCAAGACTAGTTAAGGCGATTACGGGAACACCATGATAGAAGGTAAGACACAGCGAAATACGGTAGCCTATTAATCCTTATCCCTCTAGTATCCTCAATGTGAGTCAGATGACCCTGTTCAAAACATGAGCCACGCGTTAGAGTGTCCATACACCTGCACTTTGAGACCCTGTTAAAAACATGACCCACAGAGAGCCAGAGTGTACACCTGCACTTTGGAGGATTTATGAGGTCCACCGATGCTGTAGTTTACGTAGCCACTTACTGGGCCCAGTTTAACGAGTTTATCATTGATTCGAAAAGTCGAAGAGTAGTCCAGTAATCAAATAAAAATATCATTATATAAGATATTCTTTATTAGTTAAAACATTGTATACATACAGTAGCAGTCAAGATTGAAATTTGTTATTTGAGTCCAGTCATGTTTAGCCGGCGTAAAATATTTATAACATTGAAAACTAATATATCTTCACACATAAAAAGATCTAGGATTTCACTTACTTTATAACTTAGAGACCATTTAATTCAAAAGTATTTATTAATTATAAACATTAATGTCACACAAATACAAGAACAATGTCAAAGATACAAAATATATTTCAAAATTAGAAGATTTATGTCAAAGTTACAAACTATAAATCAAAATTAACAGATTTATGTCAAAATTTACAATATTGATGTCAATATTACAAGATGTTAAAATATAGGATTAACATGTCAAAATTACAATATAAACGTCAAAATAACAATAAAAACGTCAAAAACACAATATAAATGTCAACATTGTCATACAAATGACAAAATTACAATACAAATTTCAAAATTATAAGATAATGTCAAAAATACAGGAACCATGTCAAAATCACAATCACAAGCATTAGTGTCAGGACAATATTAAGTCAAAAAACTTTTTTCGGCTAGAAATTCGGAGACACTATAATATGCTTTTTGCATTTAAATGTGAACACACGCAAGATCTATTTAAAAACATTACATAACTTTAATTCCAGCAACAAAACCTAATATCATAATCAGAACACTTATTTAAAATAAATTAGCCTATAAACATTTAATGGTTTCAATATAGATTTTAATAGCAGTCGATAAAAGAATTCCATTTAGAACATGAACGTTTTCAAAGGTACACCTCAGAGAGACGACATTAAAAATATGTCGAAATAGAATGCATGATTCTTACCTATTATTATTGTTGGTTTTGTCTTCTGACGCTGTTAGGCGTTCTGTCATTTCGAATATCAAAGAAAATAGCCGATCAATACAGAATGCGTCAAGAGCTGAAAAAACTGAAGACACTTCAGTGCGACGCGGCTTAAAGAATCTTCTCCAAGAAAAAACACAAGACAACGCGAAAAACAAGAAACTAAATCAGAAAAATGTTAGAACACCTGTGAAAGAAATTCCACGCGATAATATACCTTTCTCGAAAATGCCTGAAACTACTACAATCATATACGAAAATATAGGACGGTCATATTTCCACTTAGATCCTGTATTTGATTCACTTAAAAATCGAAGAATGTGGCAAAGGAAAAAAAAACAAAAAGTAAGTTCAAGTTCAAGTTCTGAACTCGAGATGCAGTTCTGGTTGGAGGACTGGGAGGAAGAGAGGAAAATACAAAAAAATGAGGCGTTCAATTCTTCAAAACCCAAGGGGGAAGTACTCAACATGAAAATGGCTAGTAAGTATTCGATCTACACTAATGTCATAATGAGATCAAAAAACCTGTGGTATTGGAAGTCTGACAAGTGGTTGAAAGCCAACCTGGTGAAATGGCAATATCTAGACGCAAAGCCAAAGGGTGTGGATGCGGAACTGCATCGCAGACCATGTTCCACCTACTTTACTACATTCCATGCCCCAAAACACGCAGCCGACTGTCGAAGCGACCTATGCAGTATGCACACATGATACCATAGGGATAGTTTAGGTGAACCACACTTAATATCATAAAGGCGAAAGTTTGTGTATGTTTGTTACTTTTTCACGCTCGAAGGTTTGGACGGATTTGGATGAAATTTGGCACGAGGATAAACCATGTTCTGAAATAGCACATAGGATATTTAGGATATAGATTATATTATGTTCCTTTGCGACGATTCTCATCTATAACGCGAGTGAAGCCGCGAGCAGCAACTAGTAGATAATAAAATTTTCACGTGGGAACCGTCCAACACAAAGAAGAGCAATATTATAAATTTAAAAAAAAAAAGTTAAACGCCAATCAATCGCTTGTCTCGATATGGTTACGTGAAGAAGGATAAAACGCATGTTATTAAAAGAGTTTTGATTAAGAGATATACATGTAGATGGAATAAGAGGTAGAGGAGTAGGGGAGTCCAAAGAAAATATGGATAGATTGTGTGAGGAGTGATATGAAAGAAATTTGACTAAAGTACGATTGAAACTTGACTAATATTAGAGCGACGGCGGGATAGAATAGAAGAAAAAACATGTTACGCCGATCCCAGGTAAAATGAGACAAAGAAAGATGTAAAATTACACCTGCTATCGGCTTGACAGCCGTCCTAATCTCATCAAATTCTATTCCTAAAACTCGAATTAGTGTTTATTTATTTTATTAATGATGCCAGTAAGTACCTCTAAAGAGGTACTGATGAATGAGGCACTATAATAACTTTATTCACAAATCTAATTATGCTTTAAGGGCCATCTGGGATTCCATGCGGTGATCCTAATCAACATGACATGCCATGGGGCACTTGCATGAGACCAGCAGAATGTGAAGAAGAGTTTCGAATACATCGCGGTGACTTATCCTGTGGTAGAAGCCAGTACGTCTGCTGCTCCTTTATAGATACTGCCTACGATATGTACCAAGCACCTGACTTTTCCTTCGAACACGACAACAGCTTGACTACAGACAGTGACGTAGACAAAGGATATAGGGACACACACGAAGAAAGACTGCGAGAACGATTACATCGAAAACATGAAAAACGTAAGAGGAAAAGAACCAAAGCTCTGCTAAAGAAAAAAATCCGACATAGTATTACTAGCATAATATCACAGATCACCAAGTTATTGCAGAAAGCCTATAGAAATGCGACATCCTTACGGATAAAAAAGACGAAGAATTTGATGGACTTTATAAAGCAAATGAAGAAGCAGTACAGAAATGACCGGCAGAGTCTTGTGAACGCGCATGAGTTCGATATTTTGAGGTATGACGTAGCATTAGAAACCAGTTTAAATAAAGTTCAAGGAGTAAATGAAGCTTTTATGACTAATGCGACGTTCAGAGACATAGTTGTCAACGGTACGGTTAACATGAACGAATTGAAGAAACTTCAGCGAACGCACCCGGTGTTGTCGCTGTTCTTTAAAAACCGGCGTATGGGTGGAGGTTTCCAGCCAGAGCCAACAGGGAAAGAAGAATTAGAGTTAGAGAAAGAAGAACCAGAGTTAGAGAAAGAAGAATTAGACTTAGAGAACGAAGAACCACAGTTAGAGAAAGAAGAATCAGAGTCAGAGGAAGACGAACAGGAACCAGAGAAAGAAACGTCTAAAGTCGTGGACTATGATTTAGAGTACGGCGTGCTTTATTATTAAGCAATAAAAGTTTGTTTTGATGAAAATGACACTTTGATTATCGCGTTAAAACCTTTCGTTGACCAAAAAAAACATATATATTTTCTATTAGCTTATAAAGGTTCACTAGTAACACAACAAGGTACCCTTATATTCTCAGCTAGTCTATTGAGTCTCCAAATCAACAGCTTTTGTCGCTTGATGTCTACTAAAAAGCTAAAGTTGTGAAATAAATTTTTTTTCGCATACTTTTTTATATTACGTAAAGCAGGAATGATTTTATTTTTACCCGTCTCCGACAACTACGACGATATTTATTTACCGTACCCACCCAAGTGTAGTAAGCAGGGACGTGCTAGCAATACAAGTAAATAAGCCCGGCTTGATGTGAAAATAATAGCTCACATCTATGTCATAGAACAAATGAATTAAATTAAATAAAACTTTAAATCGTAAAAGGCTTTAATCACAATTACAATATACAGTACAGTAAATGGGCAACACAAACACAAAGTAGGTATTTAATTATGAGCCAACGAGAGTCGCGGAGAGAAGGCAGCGGGCGTATTTCGCGTGGCGTGATTTCGGGAAACGTTTTAGACGCTAAGGCCTCATTTACGGAGACGCGGGGCGTCTCGCGTCGCGTGTGGCGTGGCGTCTCGCGGCGCGTCGGACGTTTTTTCTGTTTACGGTGGGGCGGCGCGTGAAGCGGCACACATCATCACACGCGTAAACACAAACTTATAGCAATATACGACCATGTTCATAGAGAAGCGAGACGGGAAGCGTGGCGGTGCCCGCCGCGACGCCCGCGGCGAATCCTCTAGCGTGCGGCGGCGCACGCTCGCCTCGATCAAATCGACTAGTTTTATGTTGGCGAGAGATGGGAGCGCACGTGTCGCAACTTGCAGCATGAATGAAGAAAAATTGGAACGTGCGCCGCCGCGATAAACGCCGCGTGGGACGCGTCGGTGCCATCCGCGGGCTCGGCCGCAAAAAACGCCTAACGACAAACGCGTCTAAAATCGCTTCTCCGTAAACGCACTCATACAACGCCATATATTTGAATTCAGTGCGGGCCGCGCCGCTCAACGCAACGCGCGACGCCCCGCGTCTCCGTAAATGAGGCCAAACGCGAGCGAGTGACGACTGGCGCGCGCGCACGGTGTACGCAGGCCGTGGCTGCGCAGGTGTCGGGAAGAGGTTCGCGAGCGTCTAAGGTACTCACTCACCTCACCTACCCATCATTTAACTACGCGGCGCGGCGTTACATTCTCCCCCTCTAACCTGACTTTTTAGATGCTGCAGTGCCCACAGCACGAGCAATAACACTGCTCAACTCCTGTTCACTCAGTACAGGGATCTGAATATATATATTCATTTTTAAGTTTTTTGTAGTTTATTCCCATTAGTATTTAATACGTTTTTTATTAGGCTTTAAATTTTTAGAATGTAAGTGTTTTGGTCCTACGCTGTGAACTTATATTTTTAAATAAATAAATAAATTAGATGATTTTCCCACCGACAAAAAAAAAACCATCAGTCTATCCCTACCTCCTAGCCAAGTAACGATCGTTTCGTTTGCGTCGAACGCCTCGAGTAGGCCACGCCTCCGATTCCCTTGTTTTGAACACGTGACTGAGCGTTGAGATGACGTCAGAACAAAGGAATCGGAGGCGTGGCCTACTCGAGGCATTCGACGCAAACGAAACGGTCGTAACTTGTCTGGGGGGGCAGGACTATAATGTTACCCAGTTACGCTCCAAGTAAAATACTAGTTTTCAGCCGCACCCGGTTAGTCTGGAAGCCAAACCCAACACAGTTGTGAAAAGGCTAGAGAGATGATGATTCATTGTGCGTGCAGCTAAGAAGAAGAATTCCTTGCTGCAGTCTGTGTTTCCTGATAGCTATAACCTGGCGCTCTTTAAACAAGTGTTAAGGTTACATCTAAGCAAGCGTGCTCCATTTTTGACCACATCATCGCTGTAAACAAGTAAAATAGTGGTTAATAAAATAATAGATAATACCTAATAATAATAACCTTAGTTCGGGTGACGTCCGGGAGAGTATACCCGCCGTCCACTAAAATGCTCATAAATCTTTCTATACTTACAAATCGCTATTTTCAATAAATTGTATCTTAAGCTGCATTATTTAGTTATATTTTCTCTTAAGAACGTTTAACACATCATAATCAATTTATGAGTAATTATAGATTTCTACCAAAGTGATATTCGGCTAATATCTCCCGCATGCGCGGGAGACTTAACCCCACAAGTAGGGTGCCTTTACCCGGGTTTTAAGACAGGCAAAATAGTAATTATAAATTGTAATTCTTTATGGAATTTAGTCATAAAAATATGGCACATAGTATTAAATAGTAAATAAATGAGAACACTATAAATCTACTTTGAGTATCTTTGAGATAAGTGAGGGATTAACTAGTATCACAATTATATTTCTTAACATTGTTACTTTTACAATAATGATAGTAACATTATTTTTGGTTTTTGTCGTTTATCAAAATCTACCGTTGTCTTCGATCTTGAGATATAGAAGCTATCTCTACTGATTGTCTTATTATTACAATTGCTTGCTCAGATTCCTCCTCTGTCAAAATTGATGGTGAATTGGCTCTAGGCGCCGCCGTTCCCATCATGAATACTGATGCTGATATTAAAGGCTCTGACTGACGTTATACAGTAGGTAGATGTTGAAGGTAATTCGATCGTGGTTACATCTGGAGGTAGTTCTGCAGCTACTGAGAGAGACGCAATCGGGAGGGATTACCTTGGGTAAAGTCTCCTCCCGACATCAGGGTAATGTCTCCCACCCCACCCCAAGCTATCCATCATTACATTTTTATAAAAAACTATGACACTTAAGTAAAATCTATCTGCCGTGAATGTTATTAGGATAATAACACTTACGATGTATATAAATGACATGATGGAATCTATTCACAGTAATAAACAGAAATCAAATATCTAAAATTGAAAATATTTACTAACCAGGCACAAAAATGTATTGTCACTTCTCATTCCTAAACCAAACTGCCCACTGCAATGGCTTCTCGTGAGCAAGGTGGGAAGCGCCTATGGAGCCTAAGAAGTGTGACAATGTCGCACTATCTAGTTCCACAAAGATTTTATTGGCAGTGGCTATTGTCTCCCACCTGCTAAACTCTTCCGGACTCCCCCTACTAGGTTAAGCTTTCTATGGGTCTATACCCATAGAAACCTTAAACGAACTAACATTATTAAGGTCTCAAGGTAACGGTTCTTATACAGAACCTCATCATCATCATCATCATCATCATGATTTCAGCCGATAGACGTCCACTGCTGAACATAGGCCTTCCCCAAATAGTCGCCACAATGAACGATCCTATGAGTCTCGCATCCAGTTTTTTTTTATTGGGTGGGAAAATCATCTTATAACAAATCCCGCTCTTGGGCGAACGGGAGATAGTGTCAGACTTTTACTGGCTAAAAACCCGTGTTCCTTCTTTGCCTTCGTCCCAGGGCCCCGGGTTTTGATTCCCGCATCCTTCACCAGGTCATCAGTCCACCTTATAGGGCCTTCCGACACTGCGTCTTCCGGTACGCGGTCGGCACTCGAGAACCTTTCGGCCCCAACGGCCATCTGTTCTGCGAGCAATGTGCCCTGCCCATTGCCACTTAAGTTTGGCGATTCTTCGTGCTATGTCGGTAACCTTGGTATACAAAACATAGCAGTACAGGACTAGCTGTTTCGTCCAAAAAAAATCATCAAAAATTGTTGCAAGATAAGCGAATGCCTATCAAAAATAAAAAACCGACTAATGGGAGTTAGACTCGCGCACGAAGGGTTCCGTACCGACCGTAGCAAAAAACGGCAGTCACCTTTGTTGTATGTATATATATATATACCTATATTATATTATTTGTATTATATGCAATTTATTACTTTATGTATTGTATATATGTAAATAGTACACCACGAACTACCTGCGTATCTTTTTTTCTCCTCTGACAAATCCATCCAAAGGTTGTCTTTAAAAAAGCGATAAGACCGCCCATTGTGACACCTTATTAATGTTAATTTCCTAATGTAAAATGTATTTTTCTATCTATCTATCTATAGGAGCCCCACTTAAATATTTATTTTATTCTGTTTTTAGAATTTGTTGTTTAAGCGGCAACAGAAATACATTATTTGTGAAAATTTCAACTGTCTAGCTATCACGATTCATGAGGTACAGCCGAGTTATAGCAGCGGAGTTTTAAATTTAGCAAAGTATAAAAATGGAAGCCCCATTTTACTCTTACGATACGGAACCCTAAAAAAAAAGAGTATCACTATGATCTGAAAAAAGATTAAAGCACCTATGTTACAGAAACAGATAGTAACTCATCTTGTTTTAGTTCAGAGTACAGTTCGCAAAACAACGCACAAGTTGGAGCGATGTAATCAGTCGTTTGAAGCCATGTGTAACATCGATTGGCTGGAGGCTTGCCAGCTTAGCTCAGAGCACAGTTTCTCTGATTTAAAGTTATCAGATGAAGGCTGGTTGTGTCCGTTTTACCTACGGTCACGGAAATCATTTCTATCAATTGAAATTCGGTATGAATGTGAGCATGCAATGCGGAAGAATGCGGAAAATATCCTCAAGAAAGTTTTAAGAATAAATAAGGATAGCAATAAGAGTACAGGAAGACAAGGAGCGTAGTTACCACCAATGCCCTCGGGATGCAACTTGTGCAAAAAATCACAAATCGGTAGGTACATGTTATTCACAACCTTAAATTTATTTAAAGGAAAACCTGGCCCTGGTGAAAGGCGAAGGAACAGGAGTGGGTTTTTAGTTAGTAAAAGTCTAACACACCCTTCTGCTTCGCCCAAAAGCGAGAGATGTCATTGGATAATTTGCCGACCTAAAAAAATAAACCTTAAATTTATTTATTCATGGAATGTCCAATATGAGTCCAGTAGAAATAATTTGATAAGGTCACTGAATTTTACGAGAGGTTCTGGAGTAGCGACCACGTATTTACAAGACGCAGCGTTGGAAGGCCTCCCACAAGGTGGGCCGATGACCTGGTGAGGGTCGCGGGAATCCGATGAATGCGAGACGCATGGGACCAGTCATTATGGTGACACTTGGGGGAGGCCTATGTATGGATCGCCGGAGGAAACGGTGGAGCATACGGTAGAGGTGTGCCCCGCTTAGGCAGAGCACCGTTGTATCCACGTAGGAACGACCGGCGGCAACGACCGCTCGCGCCGGGCCTTGGTACAGGCTATGGTCCGGAGTGAGAAGGAGTGGCAGGCAGTCACCTCCTTCTGCGAAGCAGTAATGTTAGCAAAGGAGGCGGCCGCACGTGCAAGGGAACGGCCCTCACGCCCCAGCCGCCGGGATCCCGATCCCGATTTCCAGGCACAGGTTTCCGGACGGCGAGCAATGGGTAGCAAGTTCGTCCGGTAACCGCCCGGACCGAGACTAAGTCATCGACGGCGCGTATCGTTCCACGCGCGCCTCAAGGAGATGTCAGCAAATCGTAGAGCCTCAGCAGGGTCGAAGCCTACTGGGGCCCTGGTTTAAGTGAAAATAAACCCCGAGGCCCTGGAACGCAAGGCAAAGAAGGAACAAACGAGTGGGTTTTAGTCGGTAAAAGTCTGACACGGAAAGGGCGGGAGATGTCATTAGATGATATCTCAGCTAAAAAAAAAAAGTCTTGTGATGTACAATTGTTTAGGATACGATGGGACTGACCATAGAAATAAAATATCTATGGGACTGACATACGCTATGCATAAAAGCCCCTAAAAAAATAAATAAAAAAGAAAAAACCCTTAAATTCTCTGATTGATAAGAGGCCAGCAGTAAATGAAAAAATCGGCCAAGTGCCATGGTCCGTAGCGAGTGGGAAGGATGCAGTCGCTTATTCCTGCGAAGCTAGCGAAGATGGCCACAAACGTGAGGGAACGGACATCCTCACGCCCCAGCCACCGACACCGGGGACGCCCCGTGCGTCAGAAGGCGCAGGGCGATCCCTAGCCATCATAACCATGTATTCGCAGACGACGAATAAAGGTAGAACTACACTGCGCACAAGTGTACCACACACGCCGAACTGGGCGCGTCGGTCTCCATACATTTTATATGGAAACTAAACTTGAAGAGCTACACTTGACCCACGCCACGCGACGTCGTTCTACGTACAAATCAGGAGTGTTACACATGTGCGTCAGACTTTTATTTTTATTTTTGTTAGGTTCGCGCTTGACCGCTATCTGACCTGATGGAAAGCGACGATGCGGTCGACGATGGAGCGCGCTTACCTAGAAGTAACCTATTCACTCTTGACTTAAAGATTCCCGGGTTGTAGCCATCAGGAAACACAGATTCCGGCAAGGAATTCTACTCCTTAGCTGTACGCACAATGAATGTGTTCCCAAAACGTTTTGTGCGTATAGGTGGGTGGTGGTCTAATGTAATTCTAGCTTATTGGGTACCTCGGTGACCGGACCGAGCCCAAGTCATCGACAGCGCATAGTGTTCCACATGCTCCTCAGAGATTTCAGCAAACTATACAGGCCCGCTAGGGCTACGAGGACAGGGAAAGGAACGCAAAGGGTAACTGAAGGACACAGGTGTGGTTTTAGTCAGTAAAAGTCTGACATCCCTCCATGCCCTCCCGGTGCAACCTAGAGCGAGAGCAGTCATTGGATGATTTCCCACCTAAAAGGCTGCTAGCCTTCTTTGAGGAGCAGGGGTGGATCGAATGACACATTTGTCCCGCCCGTACGCAAAATACGCGCTTTAGCTATGGAGTTACGTACACCAGCCTGAAATACAAATTCGCACCAAAAAAAAAACCAAGTAAACAAATTAATAGCATACTATACTTGGCCTCCCCCAAATGTCGCCACAATGACCGGTCCTGTGCGTCTCGCATCCATCGGATTCCCGCGACCCTCACCAGGTCATCAGTCCACCTTGTGGGAGGCCTTCCAACGCTGCATCTTCAAGTACGTGGTCGCCATTCCAGAACCTTTCGTCCCCATCGACCATCTGTTCTGCAAGCAACGTGCCCTGCCCATTGCCACTTAAGTTGGCGATTTGTCGGGCTATGTCCGTAACCTTGATTCTCCTGTGGATATCCTCATTTCTGACGCGATCACGCAAGGAAACTCCGAGTATAGCCATTTCCATTGCCCTTTGAGTAACTTTAAGCCTTCTGATGAGGCCCATTTAAGCAAATTAAATTGATTTTGTTGAGGCCCTTTTAGGCAAATTTAAATATGGGGAACTTTAAATAAAACTCAATATTACTTACAATAATTTAATTAATGACTTCAAATATAGCTTTCGGATTTTCTAACCATATTGTTTGTTCTTGATTCTTTTTGGCGGGAAAATTCCTCTTTGCACCACAAGTCTTGCATGACCACTGTATAAATTTAGACTCTTCTTTTCTTTTAACTTTCATGGTTGCCGTCTCTTTGTGAATGAGCATGCATCGGCATTTCTTGCAAATCTGCCTTTTAATGTCAGGATGTCTGTAATATTATTATATTTTAAATACCAATCACAAATGACGTCTATGATGCGATATGCGGCGACCCAATCACTGACACTCCCTGCCCCCACGTCACACTTCATACCACCAAAGAGACCTGATATTTTACTTCTGCGCAAGTAAAAGACAGCGCTCAAGATCCGCGCCGATACCTGTGCCCACATCAGTTTTGAGAAAGTATTATCAGAGGCTGCACACCTCGCTGCTGTGTAGTCTTTGCATTCAAAAAACCCTGATTTCCACACTTCCACTGGATGTACAGTCTCATCACCGATGATTGTGAGAGATGCATCCGATTTGCGGTCAGCAATGTACGGACCCGTATATCGAGAGCGTCTAGCTTGGTTTGAGTCCATTTGAGTATGCCGAAAGAGTACATTAAGACTGCCATTGAAGGCCAGACCTTATTATTATTATTATATATTATCCTATAATATTCCTACTGCTCCTCTCTGTGGGAAGGATTAAGTAGGCCACCAGGTGTAGGGTTGGCCCAGATACACCAAACAATTTACTACTTGTTTATGATTCAAGATATACTTACATCTTCAAAACGTTTTTCTTAGCAACATTTACAATCAGGTTACCATAGTAAGAAGACAAGGTTGGATTTTTGCTCGCTATGTGTTTACTGATCTGAAATTAATTAATTAATTTAAAAAAATATTAAACTAGATGGAAAATTTTATTAGTTTGTAAAATTATTGGCACATGAAAATTAAATATTGTGAACTCACTTGATAGAGGTAATTCATTCGCTGAAATGAATCATTTCCATGAACCTTTTTCATATTGCTTGAACCCAAAACTTTGGTTTGTACAGTCTAAACAATCAACACATTACAAACAACTAAAGCGTTAGCTTTACATACTCTTTGCAACTGATGAACTGACAAACAGCCATAAAAATAAGAAGTTAAAAATAAACCTAAATGGAGTGACATTTTCAAATTCGTTTATGAATACGAATTACTGCTAAAACTTTTCAGGAGGTTTTTTATGGTAAAAAAACAAACTTAATGTGCTTAATTTCTTTAAATAATTATGAATCTTGAATGATCATATCATAAGCCTGTAGTGTGCTTCTCAGTATATTTTACTTTTCACATGAGGCAATAAATAAAATAAAAAAAAAAGTATTACATTACTGAACGATTCAAAACGTTCCAGTTTGGATAGAAACCAAAATTGCAAATAGAAAGAGAAGCCGTAATTCTTTTGTGAAAAAGCGATGAATTTATGCAACTTTGTGTTTTATCATCTCCGTCTGTCAAAAACTGGAATGCGCGTTCTTGTTGTTTTCTCGTGAAATCCTAGTGAAATCCCATTGAATCCCTCTAAAATCCCAAAAAAATTGAAAAAATTTCATTGTCTCCTAATAATATTTACTAGTAATATAATTAATATATCGAATTGAATAGGATACCGCAACTTTACGTGTGTCGTAATTTTTTGTTTGCCCTTTTTTGACCCCTCCGAAACTGTAGTCTAACAAGATGTTGTTAATGAAAAACTTAATTTTACCACGAATCAGGAATAATGGTTACCTTAGATATTTAACAACTAAATCAGACGTTGGTGAATTGAATGTTCAGTTTACAAATGGGTAAGTTTGAGGTTAGGTTTTAAAGGTTATACCTGCAAAACAACTGCAAACTACTGCTATAATCTTATTTGCATTTTGAATTTTCTTATAAGATTACTCACGGTTTGCTGTTTTTTCCTTGTCGCATCATTTTCACAATAGGACTATTCAAACCGGTTCAAAATCTACTATATAAAAATAAGTCGGGTTTTCTTTCCTGACACTATAACTCCAGAACGCACGAACCGATTTCCACGGTTATGCATTCGTTGGAAAGGTCTCGGACTCCGTGAGGTTTATAGCAAAGAAAATTCAGGAAAAATTACAACAGAAACAAAATCTTTTTTAGTGGCGAAACGGAGTTCGCCGGGTTTGCTAGTTGTATATAAAAACATATAGTTACTGAATTTTATCTAACTGAATTGTTTTTTTACTTCAGGACCACATTGAACCTTAGTTCGGGCCGCTATGCAAGGTTTGCGGATGGAGCCTGCGTGGCAACACTAGGAAACACAGCCATTCTAGCAACGGTAGTCTCAAAGGCAAAGCAGAGCAGTTCATCGTTTCTTCCTCTAGTGGTGGATTATAGACAAAAGGCAGCAGCTGCAGGACGAATACCTACAAATTTTCTCAGAAGGGAATTAGGTAAGATCTGATTTTGACTAATATAAATCAGATGGAATAATTGTTTGTGTGGTCGTTTGTCTTTTGTATGTGAATTTACATGTTTGCAAAAGTATCCATTATACAGAAGTAAGTTATATTAGAAACATATTAGAATGCCCTAAGTGCCCATTTACCTGAACTTTGGAGGATTTAATGAGTGCTACCGATGCTGCTATTAATGTAGCCACCTATTAGGCCCAAACAGTTTGACGAGTTTACTATCGAATCGAAAAGATGAAGAAGTAAGTTTCAAAAAGAAACAAATAAACAGGCAATCATAGCAGACAATGAGAATGTAATTTCACACATTGTTATGAAGATTACAATTAATATAATTATTCATTCTCCAGGCCCAACTGAACGGGAGATCCTAACCTCACGCCTGATTGACCGATCTTTACGGCCCCTGTTCCCACAAAACTACTGCTACGACACTCAAATAGTCTGCAATATGCTTGCTGTTGATTCAATAAACCCTCCGGAGACAGTTGCCATTAATGCAGCAAGTGCAGCTTTAGCGGTGTCTGATGTGCCTTGGAATGGACCTGTTGGTGCCGTAAGGTATTATAATATTTTGATATTAGTGATTTATGTAGTAATTCCTAGAGAAAAAATCATGGTATTGTGACTACTGCCAAGCTGAGATTAGATTCTCAGGACGTTCAACATATTGTCGGTCTGAAGTAGCTGTGCAACGTTTCAATACAATTAGTACAGCAAAATGAATGGGGCCCAGTAGATCCAATGCCTGACAGGGCTGGGGGATCCTTCAAAAGAGTTTCTGTAGAACTGGAAGGAACATGGCTGGGTTTTAACACAGAATAAGTAATAGTAGAAGTACAGAAATTTTGCTCTTCAATAGAAAACATGCTAATTTAAACCTACTTACAACAATACTAATGTTGATAATACATTGCATGGTATGAACGTGACCTTTATTATATTTGCCAATTAGGAACTTGGTGCGCTCATAACGAATCAAAATGCACATTAAGTCCACACACTGGAGTCTCTTTTATTATGCCCGTTATGCGACGCCTTTGGACAGGCCGCTCTTAATATGGGGTTAGGGAGTTGTGTGTTTTTGAAAAATTTGAAATAGGTACCTATGTTGTATAACATAAAATATATTTAGATTTTCTAAAATTATGAAGTAGATTGGTACCTAATTGATTTGTTTTATGTACTTATATCCATACTTTGAAATGTATTTTTTTAAAGTCATCTCATATAAACGTAAAGAGATGTTTTCATTTACTTAGATATCTAAACAAATGGAATAAAATAAATAATAAATAAAGTGGATATAATTTTGTTGGTTTTGAGTGTGCGTTAGCTTTGTATTCATGTGTAATTTTAAAAGGTGTCATTATTGACATTATTATACATAATAAATAACATTTAGTAAGATGTAATTCCACTTTATGTTGACCTTGCATTAGTAAGGTAGACACTAGTATTGGGAGGTCTACATAAATTGAATGATCTTTAAGGTCATTGACTTTTTACGTGAAAAATGACGCAAATATTTGAAATAAAAACTCGATAGAATATACAATAGAGTTCGAAAATAATTTTTATTAGCGCGCCTCAAAAGGCTGGTCGAACACGTGTGACACTTAACTGAACCACAAAATTTGTGACTGAACTAACCACGACTAAGGCGTCCATTACACGGTCATGCAAGCGTCAATCAAAACCATCAATCATGAATGATGTTTGAATGGCGGAATTTTATCGCCATACGTTTTTCGTCATGCAAACGTCAATCATCGCATTACACGGTAGATTTTTCGTCAAAATATTTGACTGTGGCAAAACTAACAGCAAAACCTATCGTGTAATGGACGCCAAAGGGGTAGCGTAGGTACAGATTTATGCCTACAGTATAAAGTGCGCCAGACCTGGTTTTAGTCAGTAAAAGTATGTAACAAACTAAAATACTTACAACTAAAGAAAAAAAAAAATAATGTCACATGACCTGAGAAATAGATATAAAACCAAATTTGAAGTCATCAGAGTACGTAATAATTACGATACAAAGACCATATTATTTGAAGGAGTTCATCTGTTCAATGGATTACCGGACGATATTAAAGGGTGCGATAACGTGAATACATTTCAAAATAAGCTCATGGAACATACAATATACTTTATAACTTAAATACTCTTTATCACACTTGTTACTTTGTATCTCATTATAAACAGACTGTATGTTCTTATACACATGGCAGTCTTTTAAGAAACAACCAATTTGGAACCGGCCTGGCCTATGTGAAATAAAAACATTTTTTTTTTTTAATTATATGAAAAATAGATTTCTTTAAACCGAAAAGTCTGACACTCCTCGCTCCGCCCAAAGCGAGGAATCATCTGGGCATTTCCCATAAAATAATATCATATTTACTATTATTATTTATTAGTTATGGATAAAAAACAGTAATACAATATCATGTTATAAACCACATCATCATCATTTTAGCCGATAGACGTCCACTGCTGGACATAAGCCTCCCCAAATGTCGCCATAATAAACGGTCCTGTGCGTCTCGCATCCATCGGATTCCCGCAACCTTCACCAGGTCATCGGTCCACCTTGTAGGGAGCCTTCCAACACTGCGTCTTCCGGTAGGCGGTCAGCACTCCAGAACCTTTCGGCCCCAACGGCCATCTGTTCTGCGAGCAATGTGCCCTGCCCATTGCCACTTAAGTTTGGCGATTCTTCTTATAAATTACATACAAACATAAAATTACAGCACTTATTGCAAAACCAACACTGTTATCAATGATCACTAGTTAAAAATTAATGTTTTTTAAGGACAAAAACTTTAAAAATTTCATTTCCAACAGGGTAGGTCAAATCGACAATGAAGTGATAATCAACCCAACTCGCAAGGACCTTGAGAAGTCGATCCTGAACCTGGTGGTCGCCGCAACCAATCGCAACCTGGTCGTGATGATGGAGGGCAGCGCACAGGACATTCTGCAGCAAGACTTGCTCAAGGCCATCAAATTAGGTATGAAAGTAAGTTCAGAATTACTGTAATTTGGTTTCTTCAAGAAAATAACAAAAATAAAATAATTTTTACTGTATAATTTTTTGTAACAATTTGTATTAACAAATTAAACTCACTATTTAAAAATTACCTATACCCTATTCATCTGGGCTTGAGACAAAATGTAAACAAAAAAAACAATGTAGGACCAAGTTTCTTTGACGTGTTTGATTACATTAATAACAGTCTTCTTTTCTGTTGAATGCATTGGCGTTTTCTTTGCAAGCTTTTTCTTCGGCGAATAACAAGAATTCAACGAAAATACCTCGTATCAACAAGTTGATCGATAATGAAAAAGATCGCATCACAAAACGTCACGTTTTTAAGTAAAATGTTTGCAGTATCTGTGGTCTATAATATAATAGTATTATAAATGTTTTGTTTACCTTTTATCTCATGGCTCCCTGAATAGGTAGTATCTGTGGTCTATAATATAGTAGTATAGATAGCGGCACGAATCTTGAGCGCTCGGAGAAAGCGGGGATCGCTTTGCGCATCGTACAATTAGCGAGCCAATCACTGTACAAGGATTGCACTTCCCGTCCCCACATCTCTTCTCATGCCACTAAAAAGACCCGATATTTCTCTTCTGCATGCTTCGGCGCAAGTAGAACTGTAGAAGTTAGCGCTTAAGATCCGTGCCGGATCAACAAGTTGATCGACAGTGAAAAAGATCGCATCACAATACGTCACGTTTTTATGTAAAATGTTTGCAGTATCTGTGGTTTACAATATAGTAATATTATAAATGGTTTGTTTACCTTTTATCTCACGGCTCCCTGAATAGAGTATAGGTAGAAAAGTTTTGTTTCCTAGTTTTATATCCCTAATTGTATACCTACATATATGGCTTTGGTCTCAACAGAACTCGACTGACTTTTAGTTCATTTCTAGGTACTAAAGAAGCCCAGCACATAGTGCGAGGTATAGAGAAACTCCAGAAGGAAGTTGGCAAGATGAAGCGACGCTACGAAACGCAGCCTCCCTTACACTTTAAGATAGTGGATGCTATCAACACGCTGTCTTCTATGAAGATTAGGGAAATACTAAGGTAAACTTATTAGCTTAGCTTATTTTTATAGTAGACTAGCTTGTACCCGCGGCTTCGCTCCAGTTGACTGACTACCTAACTATTTTTTTTTTTTGCTTTTAAGCCGTTCCTGTATGCTGGTGAATAAACCAAAAAAATAATTATTAAAATCTGTCCAGCCGTTACCAAAACTCCATTTTTTACAGTGATATCTCCCACGACAAGATGTCTCGTGACAATGCATTATCGGAGCTGCGTCAGACCGTGATGAATCAACTCCGGGACACGGACGCCGACCTGCAACAGTTACAAGATGCTTTTAACGCTAACCTCAGGGAAATATTCAGGGAAATGATCTTTGAGACCGATGTGCGGTGTGATGGACGGCACCTCGATGAGTTGAGACCTATTAGCTGTGCGGTAAGTTTCTAAAATTGAGTCGAAATTGTGCGTGTACACTTCACTAGGTGTACATATATATAAGCATAGCATAGCATAGTCGGCGTTATAATGTTGTTCCCACTGTTGGGACTCAGGCCTCCTCTCTAGGAGAGGGAATGGGCCCTAATCCACCACGCGGGCCCAGTGCGGGTTGGTGGATGTCACATGTCTTCGAATTTTTGGTTCTAGGACATGCCGGTTTCCTCACAATGTTTTCCTTCACTGTTTTGAGAGCAGTGGTAATGAAATAAATTACACAAACTAATGCGCCTGGCTGGGTTTGAACCCGCGACCTACAACTTGTAAGTTGGGACCGTTACCACTCGGCCACCACTACTCCCATATAAGCTGCATATACAGGGTTATTTTTAAAACACCAACAACCTTGCAGGACTATATTACTTACATCATAAACAACAACTTTTGTTCTATGACTTTTTACAAAACATAATACATTTAACAAAAACAAACCTTCAAGATTTCATTGTTCTATCTAACACATTTCAACTCTGTATTTTGCTGTACCTACCTACGCCCCCCGAGCACTCCCCGCTCCCCTCCGCTATTGTACTATCGCTTGCTTCGCATAGACTTCGTAACATTTAGAACGTTCTATTTAAATATTCTTATTTTTGTATGAAAATCTGAGGAACCAATATATGATAAATTTTGAAAAGCTATAGAACAAAAATTGTTGTTTATGATGTTCTCAACATAGTGCTGAGAGGTTGCCGGTGTTTTACAAATAACCCTGTATATAAGCCTCTGGCATAATTATGTACTCTTCACTAAGTCACACACAGCCTAGCCTAGCCTAGGTACACATGAGCCCCTGACAATAATGATGTCTTAGCTAGATGTTCCTATATGAACCTATCAATAAAGTTCTCTTTACTAGGTGTCCCTATATGAGCCCCTGCATGGCAGCGCAATCTTCCAGCGAGGTCAGACACAAGTGTTGTGTACCGTGGCGTTTGATTCACCAGAGAGCGCGCTCAAAATGGACACACTCACTATGCTGACTAGGTAAGCGATGTACCTGATCTGAATCGAACATAATATTATTAAGATATAACATGATCTTTTATTTATATTGTTATTTAAATTCTTTTCGTCCTTAGTGGTATAAAAGAAAAAAGTTTCTTCCTCCACTACGAGTTCCCTTCGTACGCGACGGGTGAGGTGGGCAGAGGCGGAGGCCCGGGGCGGCGCGAGGCGGGACACGGAGCC
Organism: Mythimna vitellina; assembly: GCA_949316375.1. Classification (NCBI taxonomy): domain Eukaryota; kingdom Metazoa; phylum Arthropoda; class Insecta; order Lepidoptera; family Noctuidae; genus Mythimna; species Mythimna vitellina. The sequence goes on along the minus strand of OX438703.1, from coordinate 3,116,373 downwards.
CTGGCCGAGCGGGGCCTGCTGCCTGTTGTGCCGCACCAGCCCTACACGGTGAGGCTGACAGCTGAGGTGCTGGAGTCTAATGGTAAGTCGTGGGAGGTGGGGGGCGGAGGCCCGGGGCGGCGCGAGGCGGGACACGGAGCCCTGGCCGAGCGGGGCCTGCTGCCTGTTGTGCCGCACCAGCCCTACACGGTGAGGCTGACAGCTGAGGTGCTGGAGTCTAATGGTAAGTCGTGGGAGGTGGGGGGCGGAGGCCCGGGGCGGCGCGAGGCGGGACACGGAGCCCTGGCCGAGCGGGGCCTGCTGCCTGTTGTGCCGCACCAGCCCTACACGGTGAGGCTGACAGCTGAGGTGCTGGAGTCTAATGGTAAGTCGTGGGAGGTGGGGGGCGGAGGCCCGGGGCGGCGCGAGGCGGGACACGGAGCCCTGGCCGAGCGGGGCCTGCTGCCTGTTGTGCCGCACCAGCCCTACACGGTGAGGCTGACAGCTGAGGTGCTGGAGTCTAATGGTAAGTCGTGGGAGGTGGGGGGCGGAGGCCCGGGGCGGCGCGAGGCGGGACACGGAGCCCTGGCCGAGCGGGGCCTGCTGCCTGTTGTGCCGCACCAGCCCTACACGGTGAGGCTGACAGCTGAGGTGCTGGAGTCTAATGGTAAGTCGTGGGAGGTGGGGGGCGGAGGCCCGGGGCGGCGCGAGGCGGGACACGGAGCCCTGGCCGAGCGGGGCCTGCTGCCTGTTGTGCCGCACCAGCCCTACACGGTGAGGCTGACAGCTGAGGTGCTGGAGTCTAATGGTAAGTCGTGGGAGGTGGGGGGCGGAGGCCCGGGGCGGCGCGAGGCGGGACACGGAGCCCTGGCCGAGCGGGGCCTGCTGCCTGTTGTGCCGCACCAGCCCTACACGGTGAGGCTGACAGCTGAGGTGCTGGAGTCTAATGGTAAGTCGTGGGAGGTGGGGGGCGGAGGCCCGGGGCGGCGCGAGGCGGGACACGGAGCCCTGGCCGAGCGGTGGTTCCCATTTATAGCTATATAAGCACATTTATACTCAAAACTTTTAATTTTTTTCCATTTTCTAACACGTGGTTCCCCTTCCAGGCTCGAGCTCGATGGCGTCGGTGTGCGGCGGCTCGCTGGCCCTGATGGACGCGGGGGTGGCGCTGTCGGCGCCGGCCGCAGGAGTTGCCATCGGCCTGGTGTCGCGCCTCGACGACCACGGACAGATCGCCGACTACAGGATCCTCACTGATTTGTTAGTGAGTCTTGATTTTATACCTAACTGCGCTATGACATTCGCATTGATAAGATTTTCTAGTAATTCTCTATGAATTTTTAAATTATTTTCAAAACTTACGATATTGTAACTGTTTAGATTTATTTAGATTTAATCTGTAGCCTATACAAAAAGCGGTTTTCGAATTGATTAGCAAAAGCACGTTTGCTCATACAATAAATTAATATGATACACATCCAATTTAATTTTAAAAAAATAGACTGCAGATCTGAGTATATGGTTTTAATTTCAACTCGATACCTCCCCGCGTTCTTGAGACAAATGGTCTTGACAGACAGATAGACAGGCGAACAACAAATTAATCCTATAAGGGTTTCGTTTTTCCTTTTGAGGTATGGAACCCTAAAAAGGGGGGGGCCTATGTATTGGTGTACAATAAAGAATATAATAAATAAATAAATAAGGGGTTACAATACAAACTTTTTACTACACCTGCCATTTGTTATGCTACCAATGCAATAGAAGCGAAAATGGCTGAAAGGACAGTGAAAAACATTTTTTTTAATGTAGAATCATATTGCGAATAGAGTATATTATTATGTAAGAAAATTCTAGAGTAGATACAAGTTTTGACAACTATCTATAGACATAAATGAGCATGGCAGTTGTCTTTTCTCACTGATAGTGGCGCGTGTGTTGGATCATTCGGTACCCTTCAAAATGGTTGATTTGAGTGGTGCTGATATACGCGTCATGTCCGTGAACGGGAGCTGTCAGTTGAGACTGGTCATATCTTAGCTACCAGTGACTTATTTTAATATCTGTATTTAGAATTTGTATATTTTTTAAGGTCTCAAATAATAGTAGTGACAAGAAACGTGTAACCGTGATATTTGTTATACATAACATGATTGAAGAGAGTGTCCATGGAGTTTCTTGCACATTCTTCTCCATAGAGATCTACGCTTTGGAATGTGCAATTAGCTTCAATTTTTTCATCTTTTTTTATTGGGTGAGAAAATCATCTTATGACATCCCCGCTCTTGAGCGGGGCGGGAAATAGTGTCAGACTTTTACTGACTAAAAACCCACTCCTGTTCCTTCGTTGCCTTTCGTACCGGGGCCTAGTCTTCCTTTCAGAATCAGACCCTTGGCCCCAGTAGGCTTCGACCCTGCTGGGCCTCTACGTTTGCTGACATCTCCTTAAGGCGCGCGTGGAACAGTACACGCCGTCGACAACTTGGGCTCGGTCCGGACGGTTACCGGACGGTCGTCGGACGGCGAGCCACCCATTGCTCGCCGTCCGCCACCCACGCGTCACGCGCTCAGCCGCCTCCTTTACTAGCATTACTGCTTCGCAGAAGGAGGCGACCGCCTGCCACTCCTCCTCGCCCTGACTGACATCTTGACGTTTCGCAAAAGTGTCTGTTTATTTGTAATAAAATGCTTTAAATCTTTGAATCTAACATTGACTCCGTTCTCTCTCAGGGCATAGAGGATTACATGGGCGACATGGATTTCAAAGTCGCTGGTACCAAGAAAGGCATAACGGCCCTGCAAGCAGACATCAAGCTGTCTGGTCTTCCGCTCAAGGTCATCATGGAGTCCGTACAGAAAGCTTGCGACGCTAAGTACAAGATCATCGATATTATGAACCAGTGTCTTGATAAGCCTAGGTTTGTAACACAATTTTTTATTTCGACCTTTTTTGCTTGATTTTGTTAAAATAAATGTTGTGATTTGATTTTTACTAGGGATGCATCGATATGCCTTTTTGCCGATACGATAACCATACGTTAATGAATTTAAATGGAGGTACATGGTGGACATCCCACCTATACGCACAAAACGTTTTGGGAACACATTCATTGTGCGTACAGCTAAGGAGTGGAATTCCTTGCCGGAATCTGTGTTTCCTGATGGCTACATCCCGGGAATCTTTAAGTCAAGAGTGAATAGGTTACTTCTAGGAAGGCGTGCTCCATCGTCGATCGCATCGTCGCTTTCCATCAGGCGAGATAGCGGTCAAGCGCGAACCTATCAAGATTTAAAAAAAAAGGTGAAACAAAATACAAGTTGGGGTTATATGGATTTTTAATTAATATAGCATAGTTTTTTAAGGCACTGTATGAGTATTTTTGGTTCTACAATTCTCACACAACGCCGTCTAGTATCAAGCTAAGCAGAGCTTATGTTATGACTACTAGACAACTGATAAACAGAGTTATATATTTCTAAACACGTACAAATTACAGATAAATTACACCCAGGCACAGAACAAACGATCGTACTCATCACTCAAACGTTTGTCCTGGGTGGGAATCGAACTCACGACCTCCAATATAGCAGCCAAGGCCACTAACCACTAGACCAAAGGGGTATTCAAAATTAACTTTAATACAACTTACAGAAGCGGGCAACACACTGAATAAAGTGCGGGGAGTCCCCGAGCATAGAAATCGTGCCTCGTTTTATTTCGAAGCGCGGAAGGCCAATGCAAACTGTTGGCATGATTTACATTTTTCTTTTCGCCAGAAATGAAACCTAGGTTATATGTCAGAGGCCAATACGAGTAATTAATAACAAAAAGAACCAGATCTTTAAACCGAACGAACTAAGATACGTTTCTTTAAGTCAAGAATAAATAGGTTACTTCTAGGCAAGCATGCTCCATCGTCGACCGCATCGTCGCTTTCCATCAGGTGAGATAGCGGTCAAGCGCGAACCTATTAATAATAATAAAAAAATTCCAGACAGAGCGTCAAGGACAGCATGCCAATTATCGAGGAGCTTCAAGTGGAGGTGCACAAGAGATCCAAGCTGCTCGGCCACGGTGGAACCAACCTGAAGAAGCTGTATCTTGAAACTGGTGTACAAGTAAGTAAGGAATAGATGACCTGTAAACAAGATTAGTTTTAGTATATGCGAAACCCGAAACACGTGTCTAAGGTAAAAAAGAATCAAAAAGAAAAAAGAAGAGGTAAGGTGTAAAGAATCTGTGTACAAAGGCCAATGCGAACTATTGCCATGATTTACGTTTATCTTTTCGCCAGAAATGAAGCCTAAGTTATATGTTAAAAGCCAATACGAGGAATCAATAGCAAAAAGAACTAGGTCTTTAAACCGTAACCGAACGAAGATACGAATAGAAGCATTGCTAGTATATTTTTGTCAGGCGTTACCTATTTTCGTTATATTATAATGTAATGGGAATATAATAAGTAATATTTTGAGGTTTCTAGTGATAAAATAGATAAAATTGGTTATTACTGTTATAATTTTTTCACACTCGCAGTTTTTTTTAATACTAAAACAAGTAAAAGAAATAAGTGATAAATTAATCGAAAAGATACGCGTTAATGTTGTGATAGTAATTGACAATATTTAATGCATACTCAACACCATAACCACATACTAAAACTATATTAAACAATGGGAAACTTAAAATATCAGACATATAATATTTTTATATAACGCCTGATAACAAACTATAGCAATATACCAAATTGTCTCTAACTTCGTCGTTACGGTTGGTAGACATAATTCTTTTTGCTATTGATTTATCATACAGTCCTTTATGGCCTAGGTTTTACTTTCGGCGAAAAGAAAAAAAATGACATGCCAGCAATGTATGGGAAGAGTTTCATTCCCCTTTCATAACTGTAGCATGAAAAATAAAAGAGCTAGTTGGCCGCACAAATACATGATCACCTGGCGACTGAGGGGTTGTTTTACTTACCCGCATCCAGGTGTGCGCTAGTGTCTAATGTCCGCTAAATCTACATTAATATTATAAAGACATAAAGTTTGTTTCTTTTTTGTTTGTAGGAGGTAATCTCTGAAAGTACTGGTCCGACTGCGAATTTTTTTTCACCTAAAATATAATGCCTCACTCATTCCTGAGTGAGATAGTCTATATTTTATGTACGCTGGCAAAGCCGCGGGCAAAAGCTAGTAAATTATACAAAGTAATGCGCCTGGCTGGGTTTGAACCCGCGACCTACAACTCGTAAGTCAGGACCGTTACCATTAGCCCACTGCTCTGATGTATGTTATTGATCTTAACTTCCACATAACGATTTAATCCTTTAACCGCTTACGTCAGATTGATCCAACAAATGTTTTCGTGTCTTATTCGCCAGGGTCGTGTATTTGCGACTGGGTAATCCCATCTCGTTTAGCTCTTCAATCCCCATAGGTGACAGAAGAGCTGATGATGATGTATTCGGTCGTGGATGTGCGACCCTGGCGGAATAAACGCGAGTGTTTAACGGAGATATACGACTTAGGCTCAATTTATACCGCCGTGGAATGGAATGGAATTCGCTAGAATTCTCGCGCATTCCAGCGACCTGTGTCGTAAATGCTTGGCACCGCATTGCTGTTCCCTGCGCCATTTACCGCGGTTTCCACAGACGGCGCCGAAAATATCTAGGGGAACTCTCGAGAATGCGCGAGGATTCCCCGGAAGACGCACCTTTTTTAGGCTCGTATTTAGTTTGTATAATATACAATTGACATTAAAGTTCATTATAATAATAATTTTTATTAATTCAGACATCATTGACCCAATGGTTGGTAAAAAACTTATCATCTAGGTGTTAGTAAATTAAAAGATTAATTATGCTATGTACAATCGTTGCAAAAAGTCGCTTCCATTCCATACCATTCGGCGGCGGTGTAAATTAAGCCGTAGTCTGTTAAAGAATTTACATAAAAAAACCTTCTTCAGGTGACGCCGATAGACGATGTAAAATACAGTGTATTCGCGCCCTCGCAAGCGGCCATGGACGAGGCGCGCGCGCGCTTCGACAGCTGGCTCAATGAAGACAAGAAGCACGAGCTGGAGTTCGGCGCCATCTACAAGGCGAGGGTCGTCGAGGTCAGGGACATCGGCGTGCTGGTCACGCTGTTCCCGGGCATGCAGCCCGCGCTCGTGCACAATACGCAGCTGGATCATAGAAAGGTAACAACCTTATTCCTTATTTTCTTACACGAGGGTAAACAGTAAATACGCATCTTCTGGTCTCATTTTTGATGACATAGGGGGTCTGGATGGTGATTACGTTAGCAGTACTTACATATTTTTTTTAGTTTTATTTTTTGATAACGATGTCGATGTTTCAAAATCACACGTACGAAAGTGATTAGACACACATCACTGATCAGCTAATATCCAATGTCAATGAAGACTTGGGCCAAGAGGCCCAAGTCTAAAAAATCGGCGATTTTTTGTACTTCTAGTAGTACGCGCGTTAGTCGCATTTACAAGCGCTATAGAAAATATGCCAACGCGCTACAGCATCGCGACTGTATCGATGCGAACGCGCGATAGCATCGCTACAAAAAGTCGCCGTGGGCGAGAGGCCTTAGAGTCATGGACAAAGGACTGTTAATTTGAATTAATATGCCAAAATAAATGAAGTTTGTTTTATTCTTTTGTTCCTCTATTTCAAGCCTATATCTAGACCTGTAACTACTACTCATAAATTAATAAGGAAACAAGCCCCCCTAGCCAAGTTACAATCGTATCGTTCGCGCCGAACGCCTTGAGCAGGCCACGCCTCCGATTCCTTTCTTCTGACCACGTGACGGAGCGTTGAGATGACATTAGAACAAAGGAATCTGGCTTACTCTAGGTGTTCGACGCGAACGATACGATTTTATCTTAGCTAGGAGGGCAGAACACATTGAAGAATGCATGTACTAATGCCTACATAAGCATAGGGGGAGAGAGCTTTGTTTCCTTTTGCTGACGAGTGGGAGGGCGGTTTAATATTTGTAAAAAAAATTCTAGGTACGTAAAACTTAAACGGACCTAACACGTTACATTTCACAGATAATGCACCCCTCAGTGCTGGGCCTGGACGTAGGCTCCGAGATCCAGGTGAAGTACTTCGGCCGCGACCCGGTGTCCGGTCAGGTGAGGCTGTCCAGAAAGGTGCTCATTTCTCCGCCGCCCGGCATCGTGAAGAAACTCGACAGGAGTAATTAGGACACACTGTGATAACTTAGGTTATTAGGAATTAAAAAAATATTATTATTGTTGTGTTTGTAAGTGGCCTGGCTGCTTTCGTAATTTTTTTTCCAAGCATCTGTCATCTGGGAAAATGCCGTGAAATGGCAATATACTGTATTTTGTGATACAGTGTTTTATACACTGATGTATAAGTTCCAGAAACATATCGCATCCTCAAAACAAAAATGGTTCTGAATATTTTATAAAAAAAAAAAGTTTTTGACATTGTACTCCTCATTATGAACAACTTTTACTATCTCAAAAATCAGCTGCTCCATACATTTTGAAGAGTTATGCGAACATAAACGTAGGGAACAGCTTTGGTCCCATAGTAAAAGTTGTTCATAATGAGGAGTACAATGTCCCCTCAAAATTCTTAAAGTGATTTTTTTAACACCTTGTATAATGACCAACTAAGTATTAAAAAACCTCATTAAGAACATATAGTTCACGTGCCTCATCGAAGTATAGGTAAAACAGTTTTTTTTTTAAAGCTAATGAATGCTAGAAAAAATACGTGTTGCGCCGACCCCAAATAACACGGGATAAGGGCAGGAAGATGATGATGATGGATGCTAGAAAAAAAATGCGATGTGAAAAATAATCTCCCATACTGGGATTCCTGTTAAAATTAAGTTTGTTATTTTTATTTACTTATAAAATTATTGTTTCAAGCAACATCTTTGTAATCTATTTTTAACGAGCTGTTACTGAATTTTTCAGAATTCATTTGTTTTATTGTAATTAAAAATTTGGAAAATAGCGTCTCTAAAGTTACTTATGAAATAACAGTATTATAAGACTGCTTTTCAAGAAATGTCTACAATTAATTCGAAAGATTTATTGTTTAATGTATAATGTTTAGTCATAATTTTCGACTGCCAAAAATTGTAAATAAGTAGCAATAAATTGAAATTCAAATGATTTTCTGCATTTCATTTCTCAGTCAATGTCTTCCTTAAGCCCCTCGCCCACGGCGACTTTTTGTAACTAACGCGCGTTAGTCGCATTTGCAGGCGCTATAGAAAAGATGCCATCGCGCTTCAGCATCGCGACTGTATCGACGCGAACGCGCTACAGCATCGCTACAAAAAGTCGCCATGGGCTAGGGGCCTTGGTCTCGTTTCCTATAAAACCCTGGGGTAGCAAACCCAAATCGCGGGGAAATTATGAAAACAGACATTTGATCAAATCCTTAATAAGATAGTTAATTACGAGAGATGATGAAATAAAAAACACTGGGCAATTGCGAGTCGGATTCACGCACTGAGGGTTCCGTACAAACTTGAAAGGTAAATTGCGGTTTATGATTTATGACATATTAAAAAAAAACTACATTAGATCGTTCAAACCAATTTTTGGTGGAAGTTTGCATGGTAATGTACATAATATATATTTTTTTTAGTTTAATGTTTTTTTTTATTTTAGAAGTTATGGGGGGGGACATTTTACCACTTTGGAGTCTCTCGCGCAAAATATTCGGTTTAGAAAAAAATTATATTAGAAAAAAAAATAATAATAAAAATAATTATAATAATATTTGATGAAAAAAATTTTGTGTTTCAGTTGTGCGTATTTCCCTTTCCGTGTTCAACTGGCGACACCGGTCTCGCGAAATCCACACGCTTTTGTTTTACTACAGAATCCTACGATCCCGTGTTCAATTCGCGTCAACTGAGCACGCCTTTGTGATCAAGTGGCGCTGGGTAAGGTTTAACAAAATCGTGTGCAGTTGAACTGAACACTTTCTTGACTTGACTCTTAGACTGTTTGAGTCTTCAAAAGCGTGTTGAATCAGCGACGGTATTATTCTATAGTAGACAGTAGGTTGTATTATTAACTCAATATGATTTCAATGAAATATTACATCAATACAAATAATGAAACATTTATTATCAGCACAAAAATAACAAAAAAAAAAACACCGACAAGACAACTATTTTGCGGAACGTTCGTTTTGGTCTATGTTCACAGCGATATTGTGTGCACGTTTCTTTTTAACAGGGCGGCCGGACTGAATTCTACCACTGCTGGGTAATTGTTTTTGATGCCGTCTCGAAATAGATGTAGGTTGGACCTTTATTTTTCGTGAACGTCGTATTTTCATATCATGCATGTATGAAACAATAGAGGAAGGAGTCTGCAATCGAGATAGTTCAGATGAATATTTTTTCAGTATTTGTGTGTTTACTGGATTTGGTTCTTCTTTAAGTACTTTGATTATTCTAATAAACTCAGACTCAATTGCGTCTACAGTAATCATATAATTTTCTTGAATTGAAGACTCTGTAGAAATATTATTTTCTGTGTTATCGGGTTCATTAATCGGCAACGTAAACTGTTGCTGTGAGGTGCCTTGACTTTTTTCAGCCATCTCCACGTCATTTGAATCCAGTGTTATATTTTGGAAGAAATAGGGGTTATATTCGTCTCCCAATACCAATTTGGCCAAATCTTGGCGACAATCTTCAGTCAAATTTAACGATGTAGTAATCGTTATGCCAAACTTTAGTTCCACAGCACATACATGCTTGCAGTAGCGTCCACCTTTCCCTGATAAACAGTCACACGTTCCCATTTCAGAATCAACTACATACACGTCTGTTTTTTCTTTTATTAAGTAAGACGTGTCATCAAGTGGTGATATTTGAGTTATCGACTTACTTTTCTGACAAAATTTTTCGTAGCTTACTTTCTAAACTTTCGCTCTCTCCCATTAGCAAATTGCAACAATCTTTTTTTGTGGTAATTTTCAAACGTGTCAGTGATAAAATCCAGCAGGGCACACATGTTGAAAACTTTACATCTTTGCAATATAATATCTTTAAAAATTCTTATAGACGCCTCGCAAAAGTTGTTTGTATTATGTCCTCTATTGATAATGTCATGCCTATATGACAAACACCATTCTTCTCGTCGGGCCCACATATTTGTTAAATAATTTTGCAATTTATAATTTGTCGCGACTTATCCCGCACGATTTATCCCGAACATTTACGAACGCGCTAAATCAGTACGGATTTGTTTCGAATAGACAGGTTAAAAAACCGTGTTCAATTCAATTACACACTGTTTTGTAAAACTTCTTTTAACGTTGCTTGATCGCAAAAGCGTGCTCAGTTGACGCGAATTGAACACGGGATCGTAAGATTCCGTAGTAAAACAAAAGCGTGTTGATTTCGCGAGACCGGTGTCGCCAGTTGAACACGGAAAGGGAAATACGCTTCAGTTGTAGATATGGGAAACCCCCATTTATTGTTTTTTTTCTATTTTGTGTGAAAATCTTTTTGCGGCTCACAGAATACATGTGTTAACCAAGTTTCAACAGTTTCAATAGTTCCTATAGTTTCGGAAAAAAGTGACTGTGACATACGGATGGACAAACAGACAGACATGACGAATCCATAAGGGTTCCGTTTTTTGCAATTTAGCTACGGAACCCTAAAAATAACTAAATAAGTCTACTAAATAGTCTGTTTCATTCATCTTTTTACTATTTTAAATAGGGATTAAAAAAGGGAAATCAATAAGAAAGGTTTAGAAGAAAAAAAGTACATAGACATATTATTGTAGAGAAAAAACCAAGATTTTCAACTGCTACAAATCTTTGAAAACATCGACTGCGAAGTCGGCGGGTCGAGAGTTAAAAATAAAACAAAAATATAAATTTCTTTAATTGTATATTGAAAGAAATAATCTGTACATTCTATGAAAATATTGTATCACAAAAGGACGTTACATCGAAGGCACTCGACCCGAGTCGGCGGACCGTCGCAATATACAAGTCTATCTATACATAGCGAGTGCTCAGCCCGACGACCCACACTTACACACTACAACAAAGTGTCAAAAAATAAAGGAATAACAGTACTTCTTACACAATAAACGATTAAATACGTAAAAAATATTGATACAAAAACGTAAACAATTAACATGTCAAGTTCACATCTTTAATACTTGCAGTCTTTGATTTCGTTGTGACTACCAGCATTAAAATAACATTAATTAAATAATTATTTATTACACATTTCTTTTCAAACTATTTACAAATATTCGATGAAAATATAAATATTGTAATTCGATTAGGAATGCTCTGCGCAGAGCGAGAATAACTAGAGATACCTAACACCGTGCACGTAGACTACATGGTGACAACAGGCCGATGTTGTAGAGGTTAGGGGTGCAGTCCATTGCCGCGAGCATACAGGCAAGACGATAGAGTTTGCCAACCAAGCCGAACAAGCGGAAAAAACTGTATCAAAATACTTAATATCCATCAAACTGGCGTGTAAAAAAATAATATTTATTAGATTTCTTTCTATACAGTTACTCTCTGCTCATTCAACACCGAATGACATTACTTATCGGACTTATTCAAATACATATTTTAAACACAAACAAACGCTAACGTCCTTAAATATTTGGCGTAAAAATATCTATCTCAAAGTCTAAACACATCGCCTATAACTATATTTACGTTCAAGTGTTAGTATCAAACATGGTTTACATTTCCTTAAATTAAAATATTAATTACAACTAAATAATATCGCGTAAATGGACTGCAGCCCTAAATTAACAAAAAATCGTTGGAAAAATTCGTTTATTAAGTATTTTTCAAACGATATTAAAGTCCTGTTAGTGGAAAAATAAATCAAAAATTAAATTCAAACACGGTATTTATTTGAGATCAGTCTGACTAAACCCAATTGCCACCAAATTTCGAAGGCGAGTGCATAAATAAGCCACATTTCGTGTCAAAAAAAAACTTAAATCATAAAGGTCGTCGTATATTATGCAAAAATACCAAGTACTTCAAAATGGCAATAATTTAGACTTGGCGCGTTTCAGGTACGCTTTTGTAACATGCGTAGCGTTTCTTCATTATAATATGATAATTATTTTATCTGTGGGCACATTGGAATATACCTGATTGACTTTAAACCTTTTAACTGCTTGCGTCGGAATAATCCGACAAGTGTTTTCGCGTGCTATTCGCTAGGCTCGTGCGTTTGCGACTGGGTACTCCATCTCGTTTAGCTCTTCAATCCCCATAGGTGACAGAGCTGACGAGATGAAGTATTTGGTCGTGAATGTGCGACACTGGCGGAATAAACGCAAGAGTGTTTGTCGGATATATCCGACGTAAGCAGTTAAAAGTGAGTTACCAATTATCACATTTTTACAATACTGAAATTATCAGTCAAATTAACTTCACAGACAGTAAACTATAAATAAATATAAACGCTGAATAATCTGTAAAGTTAATTCTTCTTCAATAATTAAAATCACAATCAAAATAGCTGCTTTTGCAATAATTTGTAACTTCGAGGAAATTCGGTCATTTCATTGTCAGTTCTAGTATATTCCAATATCCCCATTTTTCACTCCCAAAAACTTGTAAAATCTACTTCGGCAAACTTACGATTTAGAGAGGCAACATTTAATGTTAGTTTTACCTAATTCAATGGCAAGATATCATCGAATTGAGACGATTTCTGCGGCAATTTGACTCTATAAAAAATCAACGTCACAAAAACTGTCAATAGCCTCTTTGTGCCACAAAAAAACTTCTTTTTAAACCACAAACACGTCGTTTCTTGTCAATATCGAAATGCACGTTTAACAATGAACATGAGTATTCAATTTTCGAGGTTAGTTCTATATTAATAACTTCATAACTTTTTTGTTACGTTAAAATATCATGAACTATTCGGATGACGGTCGAAGAAACCACTTCATCTGATCCGAGTAAATATAATCATTTTATAAATGACCGGGATTCGTTCTAGTGATTAAAAACACTTATTTTTATTTCGGTACGTAATTGACTCTCATTATAATCAAGGCACTCTATATTTCGATTCTTTATAAATATATCTTTTTCCCTCTTACTTAACTGAAAATATAGATCAGATTTTTACCATCTTTATGGACTCAATAATTGCTCCATTATCGCCTATAAAGTAAGAGGGTAGTCCATCAGACTCACTGGCTGAGGCCGAAGATCTTGAGTGCGTTGAAGGCGGTGGCCAGGGCCACGTCTTCGGGTTTCTCGCACAGGAAGCCGGCGATCAGCTCCACGATGGCAGGTAAGGCACATGGCTCGTTGCGCTGGAACGTGCAGTAGCGGTTCACAAAATTCATGGATCTGGGAAAACATTATTCAAAAATTATTAAGTGCTAGAAATACTCTACTAAATAAAAAATACTCCCGGGATAAAAAATATCCTATGTGCTGTTTCAGGACATGGTCTACCCGTGCGCCAAGTTTCATCGAAATCCATTAAGTAGTTTTTGCACGAAAGAGTAACAAACATCCATACTGGATGAGTAAACATCTGACTGGCCTGTTGGTCTAGTGGTTAGCGGCCCTGACTGCTAAGCCGGAGGTTGTGGGTTCGATTCCAACCCAGGACAAATGTTTGTGTGATGAGCGCGATCATTTGTTGTGTCTGGGAGTAAATTATCTATAATATGTTCGTATTTAGAAATATATACCTAAGTATGTTTATCCGTTGTCTAGTCCTCATAACACAAGCTCTACGCGTCTATGACGCATATTTGTCCAGTAGGTCCATGGCCAGTAGGCCTGGAGAAAGACGACGTCGACCGCGGCAATGGTGGCGTGACGATCCGATCATGTTCGCGGGGCGAAATTGGCCAGAGATTGCATAAGACAAGGAGGTTTGGAAGGAGAAGGACGAGTCACGAGGCTTTACCCAGCAGTAAGACACTATAAATACTTTAAAAAAATATTTAAAAAACGGTTCCGTTTTTTGTTTTATTTTGTTTAATGTGGGAAATCTTCAATTGACTTCTCCCGTTCTGGGACTTGAAACTTATAATCTAGTCAATTAAAAAAATATAACACTTCAAAGCAACCCGTTTTAAAAAATGACAATTTCTTAAGTAAAGTCCCATTATGTAGGTATGAAATACTCTGGACCAATATAGCACGTTGTACGATAGTGTTGTTGTTATTCAAATTTTGTTATCATAACACTTAAAGTAGAAGTTGCTAATCTAATCAATGTCTGGGCTGTCTTATACTATACATGGCCCTATAAATCAGCGTCTAGCGCCGTGCGATATTAATGCCCTGATAATTCCAACTCCTTTATGAAAGTTCTTAGGTCATCAGATAATAGATAGATAGATATTCTTTATTGTACACCAAAAATACAAATTACATTAGGAACTTAAAATAACAAATAATAATAATAATGATAATTTTGCAATGATTTGCCTGTGACCATTAAACGTGTGCAAAACGTGTTTAAAAGAAGTCTTTTAAACAACAAGTGTAAAGGTGTAAATCTTCATTGCTTGTCACTGTGATCATGTTTTCGTTTCATCACTTATTCTCTTGCCTATATATATTTTGTTTTCATGTATATACTAGCTTCTGCCAGCGGCTGCGCTCGCATGAAAGTAGATTTCTCCATACAAATTTTGGAACCTCGTTTCACCCCCTTAAAAGTTAAATTTCCAAACAGCCCTTCTTAGTGCTCGCCTGCGTCATAAAAGGAAGCTTTGTGCAATATTTTACGTTCCTAGTCCCAGTACTTTCGGCTGTGCGTTGATATGTCAGTGAGTCAGTTTCTCCTTTTATATATATAGATGTATCTATTTTAGTATTATATTTTATTAGTACCTATTTAATTGATTACTTTTATAATTGCACCAATTGCAACCCCATTTTGTGTCCAGGCAAATTGTTCTTTCCAGGTTGCCTGGAAGAAATCGCCGAGGCCGTTTTTTAATCTTATTTTTAGAATGATTACTTATAATATTTATTTATTAACACATACAATTGTTTTAACAGGTATACCCAAGATAACAAATGTAGTCGCAAAATAGCCGCGCTCAGAGACGCCACCCACAGACTGATCAAATATCCAATAGTGTAATAATAGGCAACATACATGCTTGATAGTCGATGGTCAGTCTCATATAACTAAAAATACTTTTAAATTAGGAAAGAAAATACCGCTTATTGCTCAAATTACGACGTTATTCATGTTAACGCTCAATTGTTCCCTTGGACTTGGGATAATTTTCTACTTTCAAGCGGGCGATGCCACTGACGGAAGCAAGTAGGTATTGTTATCACTCAGTAGCTCTATCTCGAAATCTTTTATGTCAGCTTTTATCGCAGTTTTATTATACAATAAAACATATATCTAAATGTCTGCGTATCATCGCCGTTGTTATTGAAGTCACATAAAGAATAGAATAAATTTTATTGCGCACCAAAATAGTAACATAATTTATACATAACTAGTATAGTAGTATAGTCTATTTCACTCAGGAATAAAGCAGCTTTGTTACGGTGAAAAAATTTTTGCAATCGGTCTAGGACTTGCGGGCTTGCAGACGGCGAGCAATGGGTGGCTCGCCGTCCGACCGTCCGGTAACCGTCCGGACCAAGCCCAAGTCGTCGACGG
Source organism: Mythimna vitellina (assembly GCA_949316375.1). Lineage (NCBI taxonomy): Eukaryota > Metazoa > Arthropoda > Insecta > Lepidoptera > Noctuidae > Mythimna > Mythimna vitellina. Next base: position 3,100,686 of record OX438703.1, on the reverse strand, counting down.
CGCGTACTGTTCCACGCGCGCCTATGTCAGCAAATCGTAGGGGCCCAGCAGGGTCGAAGCCTACTGGGGCCACGGGTAGTGTGAAAGCGAAACCCGGGGCCCTGGGACGAAGGCAACGAAGGAACAGGAGTGGGTTTTTAGTGAGTAAAAGTCTGACACTATCTCCCGTTCCGCCCAAGAGCGGGGGATGTCATAAGATGATTTTCCCACCCAATAAAAAAAAATAAAAAAATCGGTCTAGGACTATCAGAGATTAGGCCGCTATCCTACTAGCGTTTTACAATCGTTGGCGTTTCTCCAACGTCTGCGCAGCGCCAACGTTGGGCAGACGCGACGTTAGCGTCGCGGTTTTAGGTGTACGCAAGAAACTTGCGACGTTAACGTCGCGTCTGCGCAACGTTGGCGCTACGCAGACGTTGGAGAAGCTCTAACGCTCGTAAAACACCAGTGAGATAGCGGCCTTTCCTCATACAAACAAAAAGAACTAAAAAACAAACTTTATCTCTTTATAATATTAGTGTAGACTAACGGTTCCGACAAACGTCCTGTCTGAAGACTGGATTATTGTCTGAAAAAAATCACCTATCAGGTCCAAATGTATTTTCAAACCATTCAGGTACCCATTCAAATATACACACAAAAATTCACCCAAACGGTTAAACGAGGAGTCAGGTGACAAACAGGCATACAGAAAAATCTTATATTACAAAGTTAACTATTAACTTTTTTTTGTTACTGTTCGATCTGTGCGAGTCACAAATAATCTTTTTTCTTCATTTCTTTTCTAAAAACCAGCTAATATTTTTTTAAACCAAAATCTTAATCGTGCGTCGATTTTGATTGCGTTTACAATTTAGTCACGTTAATTTCATGGCCTAGTAATAAAACGATAAAATGTAACGAAAGCGAAAAAGCAAAACACCTACTACCAATGTAGCCTACTTTATGTGGAAAAATACTGGGAGTCTGGGTGACTTAAACAAAGTTATTATGTCTTCAAGTTTCTGATTCTTTTTTTTTTTTGTTTGTGTGTGTTTTTAATGCATCAACAAAATTGATTTTTTTTTCAGTTATCCTATATGTAATTCAGATAGCCTGTATGTATTTCAGACACCCTGTATGTATTCCAGACACCCTGTATGTATTTCAGACACCCTGTATGTATTCCAGACGCCCTGTATGTATTCCAGACACCCTATATGTGTTTGAAACACCCTCATGTATTTCAGACATCCCGTATGTATTTCAAACAGCCCAAATTGGGCTGTTTGAAATACATACGGCAATTACAGGCACTTTTGAATTGTCAAGAAGTCAGTCAGTCAAAAAAAAATATGCTAAACGCATATTTCAATACGTGGATATCTATGGAGAAAAATGTGCAAGAAACTCCATGAACATTTTTTTAAATCATCTTATATATTATAAATATCTTTGTTACATGTCTGAAATACATGTACCCTGTATGTATTCCAGACACCCTGTATGTATTTGAAACACCCTCATGTATTTCAAACCAGGGCTTTGAATAACGTTAAAAATTTGGTATCGTTACTTTCATCGGACGAAGGTAACGTTATTAGCAGAGGTAACGTTATGCTTGGTAACGATACTTGGGACAACTTTTACCGGTAAACTGACTTAACGTTATCGACGATTTTACCGAAAAATAGTAACGTTACCATGGCCCACGGCCCGATAACGTTACCAAATACATACGAAAAGTACCGTTAAATAACTTTATTTTCTTTTATCTCTTTTTTTCGTCTACATTAATGCAGTACTGGTTTGATCACGTAGGTATTCAAATCAAAAACACTTGTGCTGCGCAACGTTTTTCATTTTAAATAGGAATTACGTACATTTATTATATTCAAATGAAAAAAGGCTACGTAATTTTGTACCTGAACTTAAAACGGATACTGAAGATTATTTTCGCCATCATTGTGACGATTTTCAGGGTTTATATAAAGATAATAATGGATCTGATTCAGTATCTAGAGATAAATAAATCCTATACCTACCTAAATCTTTCTCTAACCTTCGATTGCGTGACATACGTCATACATTTTTCGCTCATATGTTTAATATTTATGGCTTTGCGGTCTATTAGTTAAGGGGACACTAAATGCCAGCGACCTTGAGCGAACAAAAGAGGACCTAGCGTCACTCACCGCCCATAAAGATTATTCGAATAATAACATGTCCTTCATTTATTAAACACAATATGAACAAAAACAGTATATCAAAAGATTGGTAATTAAATTATCTTTTAGTTTGTGAAAGTTTCATAAAAATACACGTGACGGTTTTTGCCTGATCTTCGTTTTTTTGTGTGTGTTAGACATAACTTTGAAAATAAAGCACACGAAATTTTACGAAAAAAAATAAAATATTCGTATATCAAATTATTAGGCAAGTAGTCTAGTTTAACATATATTTTTTTCAAAACATACGACTAGCCGTTTAGACGTGCTGTTGGATTTAAAATCATCAATAATCATGATCTCCCCCTTAATGAACGGCAGTAAGGAGGGTAATATATTTCGAGCGTTTGTGTGTGTTTATGGCTTGTGATACACATGAGCAACTGTTGTTTAGTAGTTAATGTATAGTATCTTTTCAGTTAAGGCTTTTAAGGCAGTCTCGTCAGTTTATAATTAATTTGTAATTATTTTATTTTTTGAACTAGCAGTTTAATTGTACGGACAGAAGAAAAAAGTGTACATAACACAAACAAGCATATTATACATTGGAGGATTATATCCTTGATAACAATGTTTGGCTAAATGCCGGAATATTTTTTTCTTTTATATTTTTATAAATATTGGAGGAGATACTACTGCCCTTTTTGTATTGTTGTTTTCGAAATGGTGCTTTTTATTTTATCTGTTTATTTTAAAGGAGCTTGTGAAAATTTCTGTATGGTGTCCAGACTTAAAGAATAACACCATCCTATCTCTTCCCGAGGGTGTCGTAAGAGGTGACTAAAGGACACTCCAGATAATGGGCAGCAGCATTCTCTGTGCATTGCAACATCCACACTGCGATCGCCAATCGGCATGTTAAGCGTGGCGATTATGGCAAAACCCCATAATGATAAGCACAACCAAAAGGAATAGGTCCTAGTGGTCACTACTGCCGGGCGGCAGCCTCACTACCCTTAACTCCGGTAGCGATCAACTTGCTTCGCCATAACCTTATGGCGAAGCAAGTCGTGCGAAGAATCTCCGGATGGGATCCGGCTACCCCTTTAGAAAACAACGACCGGACCTGACAACATATAGCACGCGTACACTCCGCTTCGACGAGAAGATCATCGAACTTTAAGAAAAATTGAGCAGGTTACGATAGAGTCTTGTGGGATTATCTGAAGTCTGAAGACAGGAGGAGGATCGATAATTCTCAAATTTGGAAACCTGCTTTATTTTCGGGGGAGATGACCAGCAGTCCCAGGATGGTTTTAGGTTTATCGTCCACAGGTCCCTTGTGGACAATGTGGTGAGGATCGAGAGTGTGTCGACCAGGTTGGCGTATCTTATACTCAGAATATCATCAAGATATTCTCAGAATATAATGAAGCTCTCTGCTTAGCATTCGTGGACTACGAGCTTTGATTCGATCGAGACTTGGGCTGTAATGCAATCTCCAACGGTTCCAGATTGACTATCGGTGCGTCGAAGTGCTGAAGTGTTCGTACGAGAAACATCACAATGTCAGTCCGACTTCAGGACCAGATGGTGGATGGTGGAGGCACGGAGACGTCATTTCTCCGAAACTGTTTACGGCTGCAATGGAGGATGTCTTCAAGGTTCTGGACTGGAGTGGACTAGGCATTAATGTCAATGGCGAGTACATCCTTCGGTTTGCTGACGATATAGTAGTCATGGCTGAGACTACGGAGGAGCTCATTACAATGCTCGATTACTTTAGTAGAGCTTCCGAAAGAGTGGGCTTTAAAATAAACATAGACAAAACCAAAGTCATGGTCAATAACCATGTAGCACCCACTCCGACGAAAATCGGAAACTCTACACTCGAAGTTGTAGACGATTACGTTTACCTGGGACAGATAATCCAGTTGGGTAGATCTAACTTTAAGAAAGAGGTCAATGGTCGAATCCGACTCGGCTGGGCAGCGTTCGGGAGGCTGCGCGGTATCTTCTCTACCAACATACTAGTGTCTCAAGACGAAAGTCTGAGACCAGTGCGTGTTGCCAGTGATGAAATATGCCACTGAAACATGGTCGCTTACAATTGGCCTCTTCAGAAGGCTTACAGTCACCCAAAGGGCAATGGAAAAGGCTATTCTCGGAGTTTTCTTGAGTGATCGCATCAGGAATGAAGATATCCGCAGGAGAACCAAGGTCGCAGACATAGTTCGAAGAATCGCCAAACCTGAGTGGCAGTGGGCAGGGCACATTGCTCGTAGAACGGATGGTCGCTGGGGCCGAAAGGTTCTAGAGTGGCGACCGGGCATCGGAAACGCAGCGTTGGAAGGCCTCCCACAAGGTGGACCGACGACCTGGTGAGACTCGCGGGAATGCGGTGGATGACGACGCACAGGATCAGTCGTTGTGGCGACGTTTGGGCGAGGTCTATGTCCAATAGTGGACGTCTTTCGGCTAAAATGATGATGATGATGTGCTCATTTATTACTTTTTGTATTTGAAAACAATAGCATTGTATAAGAATGTGAAGTACCCTGGAGCATTTTTATGAGGTTACAACTTGTTTGACATTATGAGCATGGCAGTTGAGAGTTTGTCATGCTCACTCAAATGTCTCGCTGATGATGGTACGTTTTATTGGGTCATTTGGTGGACCTTCAAAAGGGTTGAGCTCAGTGGGGCTGATGCACGTGTCATGTTCGTGTACGGGCGCCGTCAGTTGAGACTGGTTTTTTCAATTTCTATTTTTTTATTAATTTTTTTTTTTCATTACTTATCTACCTACATTGTGCTCACATAATAGAAGCGACTAATGTGACTTAAAACGGTGTCTATGGAGTTCCTTGCACGTTCTTCTCCATAAAGATCTACGCTTTGGAACGTGCAGTTTAGCTTCACTTTTTTATATGTATTTGTGTGTCTAACCCTGCTTATCTTGGCTACTTGCGTGATCGTTTTTCGTTCACTCAATTTATGTTTGTATCTATTTATTTACTGCTATTGATATATATGTATGTATTATATGATTTAATTCAGATAATATAGTCTATTTAATTTTTCTCTATATTTTTTATACACACTGCGTCTACATCTCTCATCCGACTCTCCTGTCGCAGGTCTGCTGGAAGAAACTTCGTTAGAAATAAGCAGGACCTTTGCACTCTTTTATCTATATTTGATCTTTTCGCATGCCAAATGGTCGTTTTTGGCAGTCTATATATGCATCTTTGTATCTATTCTATCTATGTATTTATTTATGTATACGCGTACATACATACAAATACGGTTCAGTTGAAAACCAGCGTCAGGCAACTAGTTGTTGTAGTAGTTGTCTGGCATTTTTGCTGAACTTGACCTATTTGGCGTAGCCGTGAGAGATTAACATTGTTAGTTTTCTTTTTTTAATATATGTAAAGGCTTTTGAGCCCTTTCAGCAATGTTAATCGGATCTGTAACCTCGAAATGCGATTCGTAATAAGGCGTGGTTTATCAGGCGAAGAGTATAGATACTCGTTACAAATCAAATCACTTAATGTTAGGAGTAAAATGAAAAGAAAATACTAAGTAAGCGGGGCCCGACTCTCACCACCCATAGTTGGAAGGTGAGTAGTGGGAATAAACCCTTAAGTTTTAGTTATTAATTAAGAACTTTTGCTATATTACTTCAAGAAAAAAAAAAGAAAGTAATTTTATTTTAATAAACTTGTGTAAAACTAATTTAGCAAAAGACCTCTGAAAATCTGCTATTTTACGTGAACTTTGGCCCCCCATAATGTACTCATTAAAAAAAGTACACAATACAAGCCTTACACATTTAATATGAGATTCTGAATGACGCCAATTTTTCTGAAAAACTTTTAAGCGAATGAGTAATTAATCAAAATTACAATTACCGCACGCCTCGTTTGTGAAACCGTACCATATTTAGTTTAGATTTTAGTAGCAACTAGCAAGCATCGTTTGACTGGCGATGTTGCCGTTCCGTAGTGCGCCGCCGCCCGCGCTACGCCGCGCCGCTTAGGTTGCGCGGGTTGACAACAATGCATTAAGTAACGATAAAAGTATCGATACTTGTAACGTTAATTGGTAACGTTATTTTATAGATTCGATACCAAGGTATCGTTACTCGTGTTACCGTTAAAATGTTAACTTTATGAAAATAACGTTAATTAACGAAACTTATAGTGTGAATTTGGTAACGTTAACAAGCCCTGTTTCAAACCCCCTATATGTATTTCAAACACCCTGTATATATTTCAAACCCACTGTAACTATTTCAAACTCACCTTTCAGTCAAGGAATCCTTAACATGCAACGGCAGCTTCGAAGCCCTCATATTTGGGTACATGAAAGGCGAATCAGTTTCCACCAGCAGCTTATCGAGAGGCAGCAATCTTTCTGATAGCAACCTTCTAATTCCACCATCAGACTTGTCCTTACAGATATAGCCTGTGATACCCAAGTAGAATCCCTTCTCGATATACTTAAGTCCCTGTTCCACTGAGCCGGTAAAGGAATGGATCACTACTGCTGGTAGACGACTGCCAAATTCATCTAGAATCTTTATCAAGTCGTCTTGCGCTTCTTTTTCGTGTACGAAGAGGGGCTTCCTCAGTTCGCATGCCATTTCAACCTGTAACAAAGGGAAAGTCATGTAAGAATTTTTACTTAAAATGTGTAACAATGTCGTGTCTGACTGATTGATTGTCATAATGGCTGACTGACAATGCACACGCAATGTTAAGACTTCAAAGTGGAAGGTAGTCATCATCATCATCATCATCATTTCAGCCGATAGACGTCCACTGCTGGACATAGGCCTCCCCCAAATGTCGCCACAATGAACGGTCCTGCGCGTCTCGCATCCATCGGATTCCCGCAACCTTCACCAGGTCATCGGTCCACTTTGTAGGGGGCCTTCCAACACTGCGTCTTCCGGTACGCGGTCGCCACTCCAGAACCTTTCGGCCCCAACGGCCATCCGTTCTGCGAGCAATGTGCCCTGCCCATTGCCACTGAAGGTAGGAAGGAAGGTAGGTGGTGGTAGGAAGGTAGTATGTAGTCAAAATCTAAATGAATATTATCAAAACCGCGCAAATGAAAGTCGGACTCGCGTAACAAAAAATGGCTGTTGTATACTTCCACATATTTTATTTTGTTAGAAATACATAATCTGTGAAAATTTCAATTGTCTAGCTATCATGGTTCATGAAAGACGGCTTGTTGACAGACATTTGGTACGGAACCCTAAAAACTATAGCAGTATGGACAGCATCATCAACTGGTTACCCCTCTTTTCTAAGGTATTTTAAAGTGGGAGGGGTACCCAATGTTTTAAGTTTCTATATAATAACTAGCAAACCCGGCGAACTCCGTTTCGCCACCAGATGGCTTCGTTTTATGTAACATTTCGTTTGGTGATTAAAAGAAGAAATTTTTTTTTTTGCTATAAACCTCACGGAGCCCGAGACCTTTCCAACGAATGCAAAACCATGGAAATCGGTTCGTGCCTTCTGAAGTTATAGCGTCAGGAAGGAAAACCCGACTTATTTTTATATAGTAGATTGTTATCTCATTATGTGTACCTGTGTGCCAAATAAACCTGTTTTCTTTCTTTCTTTCTTTCAATGTATGCAGTTATCTGTACATTTTGACGCAATTAGGCAAGTTTGTCATACAGCCGAGACCGAATTCAAATTTAGTAACATGCGTTTCATCCCTCCTCTTCACATGACCATAGCAAACGATTGCCCTTCAGCTTTTCAGTAACTGGCGCCTTTCAAACTTCCACTAATACACTCAAACATAATATACAATAATTGTACTAATATCAAAACATGAGACACAGTAGTGTATTGACTGTGGGGAAGCTGTGTGGTTTTGATAAGAGGTTGATTCATCTGTTTTGCGTCAACGTCACTATTAAGATATGTCGGTTCAGTCTCTAGTCTCTTGGAAACCAGAACTGTGACTAACACAAGTAACTTCGATCTTATATATCCGCTCGTGCCGCGGGGAATTTCTGAAAAGGAAGCCCGGTTCTAGAAAGCAAGGTGCAACTGAAGGATACAGGTGTGGTTTTACGTTTTAGTCAGTTAAAGTCCGAAGTCTGACACTAGAGCGGGAAAAGTCATTAGATGATACCCCACCTCAAAAAAAAGCCACCTACCTGACGGAATTTCCCATCACAGTCTCCAATTTCCACCCACAAAAAAAGATACCTACATACCTCCTATTTTGTTTAATAATTTTTATCACCAGAAATTACTCTTGTGTAATTAGTCTTGTGGGTGTGTTCACAACCATGTAACCTCACATACACAAGACACTCACTTCTTGTATGCAATACACATATTTGATCCGAGCGGGAATCGAACCCACGACACTCAAAGCAGCAAGCCAATCGCTCCACCACTAAGCCAACCGTGTTTTCAATTCCAAGCTTTATTAGAACCATAACGCCATATTTTATATTACGTTAATTTTAATGCGTGTCCACACGAAGAAGATTGCTTAGATAAATATAATTTATTGCGGATAATTTCTTTCAGAAACCGAACTGATTGCTATCTGCCTATCACCAATAAAACAAGAAAGTCACGGAGTAAAACTGCTGTTAGTAGTTTGTAGATCCACTCGTTAAAAGTAGATAATAATATTAAGTTAATTACTATAAATTAATTCTGTTTACGGTCTGTTTATAACCCACGATTAAATCGAAGGTTTTTTTTTAGGTAGGAATATCATCTAATGAGAAATCCCGCTCTTGGGCGGAGCGGGAGATAGTGTCAGACTTTTGCTGACTAAAAACCCACTCCTGTTCCTTCGTTGCCTTCGTCCCAGGGCCCCGGGCCCTTACGGTTTGCTGACATCTACCTGAGGCGCGCGTTACGCGGACGGATACCGGACGGTCGGACGGCGGGCTACCCATTGTTCGTCGTCCACAAGCCCGCGCCTACGGTGGCCGGAAATAGGGATCGGAATCCCGGCGGCGGTTGGGGCGTGAGGACCGTTGCCTGACGCGATCGGCCGCCTCCTTTGCTAGCATTACACGGCGTCCACCGTGTCCTCCGAGCGGTAGTCAAGCTAGTTTGCCGACATTTTTTTTGTATTGTTCCCCTTATTAAGAATTACTCCAGTATCGTAGGTTCGATTACTTGCATACATAAGACCCAGACCCACGACACCTATAAGTAGGCCGTACAAATATTTGTTCCACGAAATATGGATACTGTACTGTACTTATTATTTGATATGTTATGTTGATCTGTATATATAAAAATGAATCCCTATTTCCCTTGGTCACGCCATCGCGCGTGAATGGCTGGACCGATTTCACAAATTTTTTTTTGTTGTGTTTGTTATTGTCGGGAGAAAAACCTTATGAAAGAAAAAAAAAATAGAAGTAGGGTAGAGTAGGGTGGAGATGAGTAGAGTAGGGTAGAGTAAAGTAGAGTAGGGTAGAGTAAAGTAGAGTAGGGTAGAGTATGGTAGAGTATGGTAGAGTAGGGTAGGGCGAATAGAGTAGTCAGTTGACGGGAGCGAAGCCTCTGGCGACAGATAGTTGATTTATAAGAGGTCTTTATTATCATAATTATAATTATTAGCTTCTGATAGCAGTTTCACCGGCGCGGCGTGTAGTAGTAGTACTCCTCCATTATAAATATAATGGAGGAGCATACATGTTAATCCACAACCGCTATACACATATACTGTTTACTGGTGTACACAGTGTGTGTGTGGTATACATATACTGTTTGTTGGTGTGTGCATATACGGTTTTTTTTTCTACTTATTTTCTGTAACTTGGAAATTTGTGTAACACACAATGGGCCATTCGTTTGTCATGTCATGAGCTTTTAAGAATGATAAAGTATATAATAAATAATTAATAATATTCAACAACTATCACACAATGCCGTCTAGTCTCAAGCTGAGCAGAGCTTGTGTTATGACTACTAGACAACTGATAAACATACTTATATATTTCTAAATACATACATATTACGATAAAGTGCATCCAGACACAAAAAAAATGGCACCTAGACATGATCTAAATAACAGAAAAACTGACTGCCTAGAAGCGACAAATTTGCACAAGGTTCCCTTTTACAACATAGGCGAGCAGTATGAGAGGATTTTGCAAAATTCACCCTCTAAGGGGATGAAACCGGGTTCCAGAATATATGAAGTAACCTACTTTCACGCAGGCAATGTTGCTGGTAGAAACTAGTATAATATATGTAAACCATTAACTTCTCACGTTGATCGCCATCTAAATGTAAACGGGCGTGTCTCGAAAGTGTCTGGAGCGAACTAAATATAGCCGGACAGAGACATCAGTCACCAGGCCTTTGATCTTGCCAGATTGGACGAGTTTTCCGTCGTAATAACAAATTAGTCCAAGTTATTAGGAAGACATTTTATTTGGTATGTTTTAATTTGTTTTAGGGGGTTTTGATGTTCAGTGGAATATTTATATGTCAAGATAAATTAGTGATGTAAGTCGTAGCATTTCCGGGAAAAAACTTTATCAATGTAAGATGGTATAATAATATTTAATAATAATAATATTTCACAACTATCACACAACGCCTCCAACGCCAAAGGGGTTTTTTTTTTTTTTTTTTTTATTGGGTGGGAAAATCATCCTAATGACATCCCCGCTCTTGGGCGGAGCGGGAGATAGTGTCAGACTCTTACTGACTAAAAACCCACTCCTGTTCCTTCGTTGCCTTCGTCCCAGGGCCCCGGGTTTCGCTTTCACACTACCCGTGGCCCCAGTAGGCTTCGACCCTGCTGGGCCCCTACGATTTGCTGACATCTCCCTGAGGCGCGCGTGGAACAAAACGCGCCGTCGACGACTTGGGCTCGGTCCGGACGGTTACCGGACGGTCAGACGGCGAGCCACCCATTGCTCGCCGTCTACAAGCCCGCGCCTACGGTGGCCGGAAATCGGGATCGGAATCCCGGCGGCGGTTGGAGCGTAAGGACCGTTGCCTCACGCGATCGGCCGCCTCCTTAGCTAACATTACTGCTTCGCAGAAGGAGGCGACCGCCTGCCACTCCTCCTCGCTCCGGAGCATGGCCTGAACCAAGGCCCGGCGCGAGAGATCGCCGCCGCCGATTGCCCCCACGAGGACACGGCGTTGCTCTGCCCAAGCGGGGCACACCTCCACCGTGTGCTCTACCGTGTCCTCCGGGTGGGCCACACAGTGGCGACACCCGGGCGTCGTTTCCGCACGAATTCGGTGCAGGAACCTCCCGAACTTACCGTGTCCGGTGAGAACCTGCGTCATGCGGAATGTGAGGACGCCGTGAGGTCTTTCCAACCACGCCTCAAAGAGGGGACTTACCGCCATCATTGTGGCGTGCCCAGCACGGGGTTGCGACAGTCGCTGTCGCCATTTCACCATGAGAACTCGCCGGAGCTCTGTCCGCCATGCTGCGACTTGTCGCGGCAGCGGAGTTTCGCCCCGGCGTTGCATCTCCATGCGCCGTTCGTGCATGAGTGCAAGGACTGTTGCCTCCAGATCCCATGGTTGCTGGCCAGCAAGGAGGATCGCCGCTTCGCGGGAAATCGTCCGGTATCCTCGCACCATCCGTATGGCCATGACCCTCTGGCACGCGTTCAGCCGGGCCGCCGGCTGCTTCCGCAGCCCCGGCGCCCACACCGGCGCGCCATAAAGGGCCATGGACCGAACGATCCCCGCGTAGAGCCTCCGGCAGGAGGCGTCTGGACCCCCAAGGTTGGGCAGGAGCCGCCCGAGGGCAGCCCCAGTCCGATTTAGTTTGGGAGCCAGACGTCGGAAGTGCTCGTCGAAATCCCACCGGCTGTCGAGAACGAGTCCCAGGTACTTCATCGTTGACCCGACGCCGATGTGGACTCCTCCCACCGTTAGTTGGGAACCCGGTGGTGGCGCGTTCCGAGGGCCGTGAAAGCACATGGCCTCGGACTTGTGCAATGCCACCTCGAGTCCCAGCTCCTGGATCCTGCCAACGACTGTCGCAACCCCGCGTGTCGCTAGTTCGACCGCCGCCTGGTACGACTCTCCCTGCGCCAGGACCAGCGTGTCGTCCGCGTAGCAGACCACGCTGACCCCGCCAGGGAGGTCGCCGCGCAGCACGTAGTCGTAACCGATGTTCCACAAGGGCGGCCCTAGTACCGATCCCTGCGGAACACCGCACGACATCTCTCGACGTTCCCACTCTCCCTGGTGACCAGGGTAGGTTATGTACCTGTCTGACAGGTACGCCTCGACCACACGACAGAGGTAGTCGGGCATCCGGTGATACCGGAGTGCCCTCCCAATGCTACTCCAAGGCAGGGAGTTGAAGGCGTTGGCGATGTCCAAAGACACCGCCACGACACACCTGCCCTGGGCCACTGCATCCCCCGTCGTGAGAGCTCGCACGCACATGATGGCGTCCACCGTGGAGCGCCTCCTGCGAAAGCCGAACTGGCCGTCCGCCAGATCCGGCCCCACCCGTGTTAGGTGTGCGACGAGGCGGTCTGCAATTACTCTTTCAAAGAGCTTGCCCACCTCGTCGAGCAGCACAATGGGCCGGTACGCGGACGGAGAGTCCGCGGGGCGCCCCGGCTTCGCAATGAGGACCAGTTTCCCCGTCTTCCAGCGAAGTGGAAACTGGCCCCTCTCCAAGCATGCGCTGAAGAGCCCTCTTAGTCGAGGCCCGAGAGCCTCCATGGCCAGGACCCATGCCTTCCCAGGCAAGCCGTCGGGTCCTGGGGCGGTATTCTTGGCACTCAGCCTTCGTACCGCCACTCTCAGCTCTACCTCGGTCACCTCTGGAGCGTTGTCGTCGTCGTCGCCATCGTGGTCCGCGTCTGGCACCGCTGGTGGCGGAGCCATGGGCGGGGGAGAGTGTTCCCCTCGCGTAGGGAACAGAGTGCTCACCACACCCTCTACGAGCTGGGGCCGGAGACTCTGCGTCAGCGGGGGAGCCCAGGGGCGGAGTTTGTCCCGCACCAACTTGTACGGGCGTCCCCATGGGTCCCCATTCAGAGTCCCCAGCCACACGTTGCGGGCCTCGAGTTTGGCCCGCCTTATCTCCGCTCGGAGGGTGCGTTTTGCCTCTCTGTATCCCTCATACAGCTCCGCCTCTCTGGCCTCCGCATCCGGTGGACGGATGCGGCGCCTGCGGTACCTGGCATACCGGCGTCGCGCGGCATTGCACGCGTTGCGCAGTGCCGCAATCTCCGGCGACCACCAGTGTACCTGGCGCCGAGCACGTCCTGGAGGGACTCGGGGCATTGCCGCGTCGCAGATTTGCGACATGGCCTCCCGGAACCACTCTGCCTCGACGTCTATGTCGACAGGCCTGTCCGGTGCTTGCACCCAGGCCTGTACCGTCGCGGCTTCCAGGAGGAGCTCCCGGTCCATCTGCCTCAGCGCCCACCGCGGACCACAAGGGTTCTGTCGGACCGGCGCAGTCGAGGTTTGGGCGGAGACGTCGAACCGGATGTACCGGTGGTCTGAGAACGTCTCCACCCCCTCCATAACGCGCCAGTCGACGACACGCGGCGACAGAGCGGGGCTGGCGAACGAGATGTCCACCACTGAGTCGCCCCGCATCCGCACACACGTGGGGACAGAACCCCGGTTTAGGACGACCAGGCCTGTCTCCAGCGCCCAATCCTCCACCATCCGACCCCGCTGGTTCGTGAACCGGGAACCCCAAGCCAAGTTCTTGGCATTGAAGTCCCCGCAAACGACCACGGGGAGGGAACCAAACCCAGCGACGACGGCTTTCAGCTCCATTAGGGAGATGTGAAGATCGCCGAGAGATCTGCTCGGGGACAGGTAGACGCCCACCACTGCGATGTCCCCGAACCGTGCTGCCACGCAACCCCGTCCCCTCGCGACGGCCTCGAGGGTCGGGGTACCGGCGGCGGCCGACGAAATTAGGGTCACCGAGCCGTCCAGATCCCGTACCCAGTCTCCCCTGGGCAGGACATAGTACGGCTCGGAGACCACGGCGATATTGATCGACCACTGCGCCATGCTCTGGAGCAACAGATCCTGAGCGGGGGCGCAGTGGTTGATATTCGCCTGGAGGAGACGTAATGGAGCCGTTATTGACAGTCCATTACCGTCTCCTCCCGAGCCCCACGTGAGGGCCCTGCCACGGCAGTTGCGGCGGCGACAGCAGCGGCAGCCAGAGAGGAGGCTGCGGCGGAGAGGACGTCGGGGTGGGCTTGCCTTGGGACCTTGCCCTTGGCCTTGGCAGGAGGGTCGCAGGACCTGCTCCCAGCCCGGTGATCGGCCGGCTTGCCTGCCGCCGCACATGCGTAGCAGTGCGGCGTAGCACGGCATTCTGCAGCCTTGTGACCGGCTTGACCGCACTGGAAGCAGCGGTCACTGCGGTCCACCTCTGCGGCGCAATAGGCACCCACGTGGTGACCCACGTGGCAGCGGTAGCACCGCAGAGGTCTGGGCTCCAGCAGTTTAACTTGAGCGGAGACCCAGCCCACCAAGAGCCTTCGGCCTTCGCCGGTGATGGCCTTGGCCGCCGACACGGGGCAGCTCACCGTTACAGCTCGCATGCCCGTGCTGTCAGCGCGGATGGTGCCCGCCCGCACCTGATCGGCGTGGCACCCTCCCGCCCTGACGATGGCGGCCACCACCTCGTCCACCCTGACGGAGTCGTCCAGGCCCATGATGCGCATGTCCATGCACTTGGTGGGCCTGGACACTCGGGCCTCCTCGACGTCCAGGGACGCCCTGATCCTTGCGGCCAGGGCGTCTGCGGCAGGGCCACTGTCCGCACCAGGGACCTCTAATATTCGGGCCCCGGTTGCGGTGCGCCTCATTCGGAAGCCCCCAGTGGCTCCGAACTCGCTGAGGTGGCCCACCACCGCCTGCTTCGCCTTTTCCATGACGGCGTTGTACGTCACGCCCTTCTTTTCCGCATCTGGCTGCAGCGTAATAACTACAGCCTCGGAATTCGGGGCGCGAAGTCTAGCCGCCATGGCCCGCTTCTTGCGCTGCTGTCGCCGCGCGCGCTTTTTGGCTGCCCTAGCCGCCCTGCCCGCCTTCCTGCTGGCGCCGACAACCGTCCATTCGGCGCCAACCGAGGGTTCTTCGGGCAGAGGAGGCGGCAGGCGCGGTCTAGTCGCCGCCGTGGCAGGAGGTCCCACCGCTTTAGTGGCAGGCGCCGCCCTGCCCTTCTGCCGCTGCTGTTGTTTGGCGGCCGGGGCCGGCCTCGCAGGCTCCGATGCCACGGCCCCGCGCCCAGCATGCCCCGACGGACCCGCCTTGGGCGCAGCCGCAGTGGCCGCGGCAGCGGCGTAGGACGCCGCCTTTCGCTGGCCGGAGCCCGCTAATGGGGGGCGCAGCACTATGCCCTCCAGCAGGGACAGCTGCTGCTGGATCCGCAGCTGGAACTGCTGCTGCTGCTGCTGCAGCTGCTGCTGAAGAGCAGCCAGCTCCCGCTGCACCAGCGACAACAACTGGCTCTCCGGCTCTGGGTGGGGCTGGGGCTGACTTTGCCCCTGCCCTTGCTTGCGCCCTTCTCCAGCCGGCTCCCGGCAGCCGCTGACATCCTCGGCTCCCACGAGCTCGGCCCGAAGCTCGGCCCGGAGCTCAGCCCGGAGTCGCGCCAACCTCTTCTCGATAGAGGCCTCGATAGCCTCCTCGATAGAGGCGGCATGCCGTTGGACCGTCTTCTCCTTAGAGGTCCTCTCCCTCTTCCGGCCCATGTCCCGCAGCGCGGCGACAACCAACTTCCCCAGGGATCTACGGGACTCCTCGGCGGAGTCCTCCCTGGCATCCCGCTCGCTGCCAGACGGTCCCGAGAGGTCCACCTGGGCGCTGGCCACACCGGGGTGACGCCCCTCCGCGGCAAGTCGATCGGCTCGCTTAGCCGACTCGTGGGCAGTGAGGCCCCTCCCTCTTCCGCTTGCTCGACCCGCTCCCCGCCCGCTGGTGGGGATTTTTCGGGCCGAGCCCATCTCTCCATCGGAGGACGATTTGTCCCCCGATCTAGAGCGCTTCCGGTAGGCACTCACGTTCCTACCGGAGTCGCCCGCCACCTCCTCAACCTCCGAGCCCTCCGAGCTCCTTCCGGATGCCGCGTCGGACTCCGACCGCGCATCGCTCTCCTTTGGGTTTTTTGCAAAAAATTTATTCATTTTTGTTCCCACGAGTATTAACTTCGGGTACTGGCTCAAATAAAGTGGTTCGCACTAGAGACTAATTTAGCTACCCATTAGTCAAGCTAACAACCTCCCTCACGGTGCGCCGCCGCTTGGAGGTTTGGGGTAATTTTTTATAGAGGCTGTCTTCCTCGCGGCCCAGGCGGTTAAGCCAAGACCCTCGACCCCCATCAAAAGTCAGAAACATGACCTTGGACAATCTCTGGGGCTACGAGACTAACGGTGGCAGAAGGAGGAGCAAGTCTTCCTCCTGCCTGCTCGGTGGCAGGGTGAGTGCGCACCGAGCCCGCTCTTACTTCGCCACTGTGCCCTCTGCTATAGCAGAGGGACACGCGTTGAAGTGATCCTTCAGACAGAACATTCGCAGGCGGACATCAAGACCCCTTAGGCAGAAGTACCCAAAGGGAGTCGTTGGCCGCCTCCCAGGGTGCACCGTCCCGCAGGCTGGCCTTCACCTCGGACGTATCCGCAAGGGAACTACAGCCTGCGGGCACTCGTGGAGGTTTTCTGTCGTAGCACCCCACGCCAAAGGGGTCCAGTAAGGCTGATGTCTGCTAAAGGGTAACTAAAGGAAAACAGGTGGGTTTTACTCAGTTAAGTCTGATACGCCCCCTCGATCCATCTAAAGCCGGACACTCAAAATACACATTTTTTGCGACATAAACGGCCGCATCTTTTTTTTCGTTTAACTTAGAATTTTGATTTTTTCACATATTCAAGGGACTGTAGGCCTGAGTTTTAACTTCAACTCGATTCTCCACGCGTTCCCGAGATAAAGGGTCTTGAAAGACTGACAACAAAGTGATCCTATAAGAGTTCCGTTTTTCCTTGATATGATATATATATGACATATATTAGTCGTGCCTATACATCACCGTCCCTTATTCGAGCCACCCCACGCCGCTGAATCCAATCATTTCAATACTTTTTCTGAACAGATGTTATTTTCTCAAGGCAATAGGATTATTTGAATACATAGCGATCTTTTGTATATGTATCTGTTTTATATACTTCCGTCTTTGAAATACATTGAAGACAAGATACACATATCTGAATGGATTGTAAATAATCCTATCATTGTTATTATCTATATGATTCATTGTTATGTATGCGTGTGTACATAGCTATTTGTTTATATAAACATTAACGCATTCCACTTTCTAAGAAACGTTACTGTATCGTTCATTGATAGGAGTAAACTATGCAAACAATATAGAAATTTATAAATATTAAATTTGTTTAATAGACGAGTTTTTCAAGGTCGTTTCACCTTGAAAAACTCGTCTAAAATAGGAGAAATTATTTATTTATTTAACCAGAACGACAAAATGCAAATTACACTGATTACCTTAGTTAGAAATAATGTTAAATACATTAAAGAAAATATAACACAGATAATATAACTAAACCTCTCACTCAGTCTTCTCGCAAATCACCAGACATTCTGTCAGTATCTGCTTCCATTCATCAGCAAATAGATCTAGTCTAGGACTGGATTCAAGGAGAGTGTTGAGTGCGATTAACATTCGCGGAATAGGTGACATACGTCGTGCAACCGTGCGGCAACGTGGCACTACAAATAATTGATGCCGTCTTGCCCGGCAGTAGTTATCGGGGACAAAAATTTTACACAACTCCCCATGCAAACTAGGCGAGTCGATGGTTTCATGTAGGTATGATCTTGCAGGCAGTTATAAGCTGATCAAAAGCTCGTCTAACCTGGAGCGAAGTAAAGCCCAAACAACTTAATAGAAATTATAAAAAGTAACTTCAGTTTTGCGTGCTTTTACAATCACACTGGTGATCTGTGTTATGTAGTATCTAGTAGTTTGGTGGAGTATGATATGCTTTAAAGTTTATAGGGAATTATGATATTCGCAGCTTATCACAAAAACAAAAGCGGTAAGAACTGACACTGGCAGAAATTAATAGTATGGGAAAAGGGCAAAGATCTTTGTCCTACAGTGGTACAATAGACGAAATATCTACACTAATATTATAAAGAGGAAAACTTTGTTTGTAATGAATAGACTCAAAAACTACTGGACCGATTTTAAAAATTCTTTCACCATTCGGAAGCTACATTATCCACGAGTAACATAGGCTATATTTTATTTTGAAAAAAAATAGGGTTCCGTAAGATATTTGAGTTTTTCGGACACAAGGTGTAAAAAATCAACCAGAAAAGTTACTTATTTTGCGTACGCTGCTTAAACTATAAAAGATAGAACCATAAAAAGTTCTAATTAATTGTAGATCTTATAAATATCTACCAAAGTTTGTTAGGAGAAACCTACTTTCACGCGGGCGAAGCCGCTGGCAGAAGCTAGTATAATATAATAATAATAATAATTTTTATTCATTCAGACATCATTGATCCAATGTTTAGTAGAAAACTTATCATCTAGGTGTTAGTAAATTAAAAAGATTAAAAATGTCACAATATAATTAGTTTAACCCTATTCCATCAGCACCTTAATTTGATGCTTCAGTATAGGGCAGCAAAATTTATCAACAACAACCGCCAGAATGCCATTGCCGCTCGCACGAACCCTGCTTAATAAGGAGGCCACATTCTTGCGTAAAATGGCTGCGAATCCATCTGTACGCGCCTCCATAAACATTCCAGATGCGCTGCAAAACCGTGGTAGCCGCAATAACATCCTAAAGGCGTTGTTGTATTGGACGCGCAAGGCGTCGAGAGTTCTTCGCGAATACGTTGCCCACAAGCTACTGCAGTAGAAGTTTTGGCAGTATGCCTTAAACAGCGTATTCTTAACCTGCTCTGAGCAAGTTGCAAATCTTCTGACCAACATATTCGCTCTCACCGTCAACGCCCTGCGTTCCCTATCAATATCAGCATCATCCTTTAGATCTGCCGTTACGACATGACCTAGATATTTAAATCTATCAACTCTGTTAAGAGTAACATCATTCAACATCACGGGTGGCACAATGTCGGGTCCTAAACCACCCTTTGACAACAACATGAATTCGCTTTTCTTAACATTGTAGCGTAAACCATGAGTCAAAGCAAAAGTCTCACAAAACTTTAATAATTTTCGAAGTGCGCTGACAGATGGCGCCAGCAGCACCATATCGTCTGCGTAACTCAAGTTATTGACAAAGATACCGTCTATGGAACAGCCGATCTGCATGCTGCTAAGGCCATCTATCAGGTTATTAACATATAAGTTAAAAAGTTTCGGAGAGGTTACTCCTCCCTGCCTGACACCACACTTCAAACCATATGCATCCGATAATTCACCAGCCCACTTAACATAATTGATCTGATTGTCATACCAATACTCAAAAACATGACATAGCTCTTTAGGCAAGCTAGTATTACGAAGTTTCTTCCACAGCACATCATAATTTACCATATCGAAAGCCCTGGAGAGGTCCAGAAAGCGCGTATACTGGTGTCTTTCTGTCGACATAGTATCTCACAGTGTGCTTTAGTGTCAAAATGGCACTTTCTGTAGACAAACCTTTTCGAAAACCAAATTGTCCGTCATGCAGATTTATGTGCCTTTCAAGGTAATTGTCCATTAAGCGATCCAGAACCTTTGCAATAATAGTAGCCAACGATATCGGCCTGTAATTATTTTTATCCGTAATATCTCCTGTTCTGTTTTTAATTATTGGCACGACAATAGTCTTCATCAGATCCATTGGCAAATAAGAATGTGAAACACACAAGGAGAAGAACATAGCAAGAACCCGCGGCAGGTGTGATCCTGCATACTGCAAGTGCTCAATGCTAAGACCGTCGTGGCCTGGCGATTTACCCCTACTCATGTTCTGAAGTGTAACTCTTACCTCCCTTGCCGTGAACCTAACACTACATGGCATGCCATTCTGCGACGACTCAGCACTGAGCACCCGCTCAGTACAGGTACTTAGCGGTGATTCAACCTGAAAGTTCTTTCCAAAAAGATTTGCTATGTCTTTAGCTTCTGTCTGTCCTGCAATGCTCACAGGGAGACCAGGCTTCAAATTAAGCTTATTTGTACTTTTCCAAAATTGAGAAAAATTCTTGGCAGATCTGTGAGTGGCGATTATGTCCATTTTAATCTGGTCTTGGTTTTTCATACACCATTTTAATTTAGCCTTAAATTTTCTTCTACTTTCGCACATTTCATCGTAAAAAATACCACTAATTGGCCTACCGTACCAAATCCACATCTGTAACTTGCACCTGGCCTCCCTATGTGCAGCACTCACATGTTTGTTCCACCATAATAATAATAATATTATAATAATAAAATTATAATAATAATTATATAGTAATAATAATATTCACACAACTATCTCACAACGCCGTCTAGCCTCAATCTAAGCAGAGCTTGTGTTATGAGTACTTGGCAACTTATAAACATACTTATATATTTCTAAATACATACATATTTAATTTAAAATTACACCCAGACTCAGAACAAATGATTGTGTTCATCGCACAAACATTTGTCCTGGCTGGGAATCGAACCTACGACCTCCGGCATAGCAGTCAGGGCCACTGACCACTAGACCAACAGGCCAGTCAAAAATATATTTTATTCCCGTAAGGTTCAAATATTTGTATGGCTACAGATGAGGAAATAACTATCCATCCACAAGTTCGGGAATAATTTCTAGTGTGCCTCAAAGTTCAAAAGAAACTAGCCAAGTGCGAGTACGACTCGAGCACTTTGGGTTCCGTGCAACCCAAGGTGGGTTGCACGGAACCCAAAGTGGTGGGTGGTTGGGTGGTGGTGGTGGTGGTGGTGGTGGTGGGTGGTGGTGGTGGTGGTGGTGGTGGTGGGTTGCTTGGTGGTTGTAAGTGCTCGAGTTCGGTTTTTTTACATAATTTATTTTATTCTGTGTTTACTATTTGTTGATATAGCGGCAACAGAAATACATCATCTGTGAAAATTTCAACTGACTAGCTATCACGGTACATGAGATACAGCCTGGTGATACACGGACAGTGGAGTCTTAGTAATAGGGGTCCCATTTTTACAGGAACCCTAAAAAGGATCTTAAAATTGTTCACCTCAAGGCTGATGACCTCAATATTTACTCCACACTCGACATGTTCCGCTTACAAATGTACAAAGAACAATAAGTCTGCTACTTATCAGTACGTAAACACACATTAACACTTTAATTAGTGAACGATGAACATTCCCAAAAGTATATTAAAATGTTGTTAATGATAATGGAAAAACAATATATATTAAATAACAATGAGGTTACGGTTAGGTACTCTCAAAACGGTGAAGGAAAACATCGTGAGGAAACCGGCATGTCCTAGAACCAAAAATTCGAAGACATGTGACATCCACCAACCCGCACTGGGTCCGCGTGGTGGATTACGGCCCGTTCCCTCTCCTAGAGAGGAGGCCTGAGTCCCAGCAGTGGGAACATTATAAGGCCGACTATACCTATACGGTTATTTATTTTTTTAGAAAAGGAACTTCCGTTACTGTGACACATTCAACTATGGTCGCTCTAGTTTCTGGTGCGAAAATATACACAAAATTATTGTGCCGCGGGATCCTGCAGAACTGTTCGAGAGTGTGATCGCGGCCCTAGGTCACAAAGGGCAACAGAATGTGTGTTATTTAATTTGATGTCCACCCATTAAACCTAGCAGCGATCATTATATCTGCTACTCACTGCTACCAAAAAAGAGTCAATTGGACTCTTTTTCTACCTTACTTCTACCTAATCCTTCCTAGACACAGACGATTTTTTTATAGCCTCATACGGCGTAATGAATATTGTCCAAATTATAGCTACTGTAAAATGTGTATTACTACGTATTACACAATGAGGGCGTTAGTTACATAAAACATACGGCCAGATGAGGAAATGAAATGAAAGTGTGGTCAGTCACTGAGGCTTGGTAGATGCGTTTTATAGTTTCCATGATCCGATTGCTGGTTATGAACATGAGGAGAGTAGGGACCTATATTAGAGCTAGATTGAAAATAGTACTAGTAAGTTGCCGTCCGACCGTCTGGTAACAGTCCGGACCGAGCCCAAATCGTCGATGGCACGTAAATTTCCACGCGCGCCTCAAGCATGTCAGCAAACCGTAGCCTACTGGGGCCGTGGGTTCACTTCCGAAAGGAAAACCCGGCCCTAGTATGAAAGGCAACGAAGAAACTAGGAGTGGGTTTTAGTCATTCTGACACGCTCTCACGCCCCACCCAAGGGCGGCAGATGTCTTTGGATGATTTAACACTTAAAAAAAAGGGCGACGAGATTGTTGGGAAGAATTACCTTACGGTACTGTGTCCTACATTTGCCTTTTAGGAACTGGATTCCTTTTCAGAAATTCCCCGTGAATAGTCATCTGCCCTGCTGGACCCCTGGACCACTACGGTTTTGCTGACATCTTGAGGCGCGAGTAGGCGACTCGGGCTCGGTCCAGACGGTTACTCGACGGCGAGCTACCCATTGCGCGTTGATGGTGGGTTTTAGTCTGACACGCCCTTTTGCACCACCCAAAGCGGCCTGCCGCTTTGGGTGGTGGTGGTTTTAGTACGAATTCATCGAAAAAGTCCTGACTTTTTAGATGAATTCGTACTAAAAAAAAATTACACAATTAAAGTGCAGATTACGTATAAACATAATATCAGAATAGGTAAAAAAAAAAGCAGTTGACACAGCGCTGACACGCTGGCGTGTTGATCACGGAATGACGTGGTGTTCAGCTGTAATTACTAGTGACTAATACGATGCTCATCAATGAAGCCCAATATAAAACATGGCAGAGACAATGATGAGTGACAGAATTGATAATGGAACTGCGTCATTTAATTTTTCATTAACCAAAACCTAGGCATTCAATTTTTATTTGCACCACATCTATTTAAGCTCGTATAAAATCAAAATGAACTAAATATGAACTGAACTGACTGACAAATCAACGCACAACCGAAACTACTGGGACTAAGAACTTGACATTTTTCACAAGGTTTCCTAGTGTAACGCAGGCGAGCACTGAGAAGGGATTTTAGGAAATTCAACCTTTAAGAAAAGAGGAAATTGCCTTTGTATGCAAAATCTAATTCCGTGCGCCTATATAGTTGGTACTTTGCACGAATAGCTCTATTATTGAACTAAATCAATAATAAAGGTTATGTCGTCTGTCACATAAGTGTCACTTTTGTCAAAATTACTTTGTACGCCACCCTTTTTAAAATTTTGAAGCTCTAACGAACGCAAAAATTCTCATGTGTATACGACGATCTAATCGTCATATATTTACCAATTTCAAGATCAACAATGTGCTTCCTAATAAAATACTACTTTAACATGTAAACTGTTTTTTTTTTTACTATCATACTATTTTTAATTTCAACTAACAATAGCAAAATGAAAAGCAGGGAATCATATGGCAGATACCTATATTTTTTGTTGTTGGTTGGTTCATTGTATTTTTTTCAGTAGACGGTTTTTATCGATTTTCTCATAAAGTTAAATTTTACACATAAGAGGTCTTAAAGTGGCAAAGACGATGTTAAAGAATGTATGGAGGAACCTCATTTGTGGGGTTAATGAATTTTAAACTAGACACAAATTCTCACTGAAAAGAATAATAAAGACTGTCATGTCGATGCTCAAAGACTTTCAACTTTTTGACCGACACTCGTCGGGTTCACCACCGCCGCTGATCGCCTTGGCTCGTTTTTCAATCGACTCAAGCGCATCAAGCTGACACTTGAATATGTCCCAATAACTTCGACACCTCAATGCATATTATCTTACTACGTGACACATACAAGACGTGATAACGCAATCAATAAAGGTCTTTCACAGCTAAGTACTCGGATGTACCTAGTTTAAATAACTCAAGGTGACTTTGTAAAGACTACTACCGACTACACTACTACTACTAGACGACTATTCATGTCTGCATCACCGCGGAGAATTTCTGAAAAGGAAACCCGTAGTCCTGGAACGCAAAGGGTAATTGAAGGACACAGGTGTGGTTTTAGTCAGTAAAAGTCTGACACGCCCTCTCGCTCCGCCCAGAGCACGAGAAGTCATTTGGATGATTTCACACCTTAAAAAAAAAAGGCCCCTCGCCCACGACTTTTTGTAGCGATGCTGTCGCGCGTTTCGTAAGCGCGCGACAGCATCGCTAATAACGCGCGTTAGTCGCATCTGCAGGCGCTATAGAAAAAATGCCAACGCGCTACTAACGCGCTACAGCATCGCGACTGTATCGATGCGAACGCGCTACAGCATTGCTACAAAAAGTCGCCGTGGGCGAGGGGCCTAAGGTTGACTGGTAGAAAATGCCTAAGGCATTAAGTCCACCGCTGTACGTTTGTGCATAAAGTATTAAATAAATAAATATAGGAATCAGACTAAAATACTGAACTACGTTTAGACGGTTAAGTGCCAATACGTTCTAACCAGGGCTTTGAATAACGTTAAAAATTTGGTATCGTTACTTTCATCGGACGAAGGTAACGTTATTAGCAGAGGTAACGTTATGCTTGGTAACGATACTTGGGACAACTTTTACCGGTAAACTGACTTAACGTTATCGACGATTTTACCGAAAAATAGTAACGTTACCATGGCCCACGGCCTGATAACGTTACCAAATACATACGAAAAGTACCGTTAAATAACTTTATTTACTTTTATCTCTTTTTTTCGTCTACATTAATGCAGTACTGGTTTGATCACGTAGGTATTCAAATCAAAAACACTTGTGCTGCGCAACGTTTTTCATTTTAAATAGGAATTACGTACATTTATTATATTCAAATGAAAAAAGGCTACGTAATTTTGTACCTGAACTTAAAACGGATACTGAAGATTATTTTCGCCATCATTGTGACGATTTTCAGGGTTTATATAAAGATAATAATGGATCTGATTCAGTATCTAGAGATAAATAAATCCTATACCTACCTAAATCTTTCTCTAACCTTCGATTGCGTGACATACGTCATACATTTTTCGCTCATATGTTTAATATTTATGGCTTTGCGGTCTATTAGTTAAGGGGACACTAAATGCCAGCGACCTTGAGCGAACAAAAGAGGACCTAGCGTCACTCACCGCCCATAAAGATTATTCGAATAATAAC
The DNA here is from genome assembly GCA_949316375.1 of Mythimna vitellina. NCBI lineage: Eukaryota > Metazoa > Arthropoda > Insecta > Lepidoptera > Noctuidae > Mythimna > Mythimna vitellina. Next base: position 3,075,239 of record OX438703.1, on the reverse strand, counting down.
ATGTCCTTCATTTATTAAACACAATATGAACAAAAACAGTATATCAAAAGATTGGTAATTAAATTATCTTTTAGTTTGTGAAAGTTTCTTAAAAATACACGTGACGGTTTTTGCCTGATCTTCGTTTTTTTGTGTGTGTTAGACATAACTTTGAAAATAAAGCACACGAAGTTTTACGAAAAAAAATTAAATATTCGTATATCAAATTATTAGGCAAGTAGTCTAGTTTAACATATATTTTTTTCAAAACATACGACTAGCCGTTTAGAGGTGCTGTTGGATTTAAAATCATCAATAATCATGATCTCCCCCTTAATGAACGGCAGTAAGGAGGGTAATATATTTCGAGCGTTTGTGTGTGTTTGTGGCTTGTGATACACATGAGCAACTGTTGTTTAGTAGTTAATGTATAGTATCTTTTCAGTTAAGGCTTTTAAGGCAGTCTCGTCAGTTTATAATTAATTTGTAATTATTTTATTTTTTGAACTAGCAGTTTAATTGTACGGACAGAAGAAAAAAGTGTACATAACACAAGCAAGCATATTATATATTGGAGGATTATATCCTTGATAAAAATGTTTGGCTAAATGCCGGAATATTTTTTTCTTTTATATTTTTATAAATATTGGAGGAGATACTACTGCCCTTTTTGTATTGTTGTTTTCGAAATGGTGCTTTTTATTTTATCTGTTTATTTTAAAGGAGCTTGTGAAAATTTCTGTATGGTGTCCAGACTTAAAGAATAACACCATCCTATCTCTTCCCGAGGGTGTCGTAAGAGGTGACTAAAGGACACACCAGATAATGGGCAGCAGCATTCTCTGTGCATTGCAACATCCACACTGCGATCGCCAATCGGCATGTTAAGCGTGGCGATTATGGCAAAACCCCATAATGATAAGCATAACCAAAAAGAATAGGTCCTAGTGGTCACTACTGCCGGGCGGCAGCCTCACTACCCTTAACTCCGGTAGCGATCAACTTGCTTCGCCATAACCTTATGGCGAAGCAAGTCGTGCGAAGAATCTCCGGATGGGATCCGGCTACCCCTTTAGAAAATATCGACCGGACCTGACAACATATAGCACGCGTACACTCCGCTTCGACGAGAAGATCATCGAACTTTAAGAAAAATTGAGCAGGTTACGATAGAGTCTTGTGGGATTATCTGAAGTCTGAAGACAGGAGGAGGATCGATAATTCTCAAATTTGGAAACCTGCTTTATTTCCGGGGGAGATGACCAGCAGTCCCAGGATGGTTTTAGGTTTATCGTCCACAGGTCCCTTGTGGACAATGTGGTGAGGATCGAGAGTGTGTCGACCAGGGTGGCGTATCTTATACTCAGAATATCATCAAGATATTCTCAGAATATCACGAAGCTCTCTGCTTAGCATTCGTGGACTACGAGCTTTGATTCGATCGAGACTTGGGCTGTACTGCAATCTCCAACGGTTCCAGATTGACTATCGGTGCGTCGAAGTGCTGAAGTGTTCGTAAGAGAAACATCACAATGTCAGTCCGACTTCAGGACCAGATGGTGGATGGTGGAGGCACGGAGACGTCATTTCTCCGAAACTGTTTACGGCTGCAATGGAGGATGTCTTCAAGGTTCTGGACTGGAGTGGACTAGGCATTAATGTCAATGGCGAGTACATCCTTCGGTTTGCTGACGATATAGTAGTCATGGCTGAGACTACGGAGGAGCTCATTACAATGCTCGATTACTTTAGTAGAGCTTCCGAAAGAGTGGGCTTTAAAATAAACATAGACAAAACCAAAGTCATGGTCAATAACCATGTAGCACCCACTCCGACGAAAATCGGAGACTCTACACTCGAAGTTGTAGACGATTACGTTTACCTGGGACAGATAATCCAGTTGGGTAGATCTAACTTTAAGAAAGAGGTCAATGGTCGAATCCGACTCGGCTGGGCAGCGTTCGGGAGGCTGCGCGGTATCTTCTCTACCAACATACTAGTGTCTCAAGACGAAAGTCTGAGACCAGTGCGTGTTGCCAGTGATGAAATATGCCACTGAAACATGGTCGCTTACAATTGGCCTCTTCAGAAGGCTTACAGTCACCCAAAGGGCAATGGAAAAGGCTATTCTCGGAGTTTTCTTGAGTGATCGCATCAGGAATGAAGATATCCGCAGGAGAACCAAGGTCGCAGACATAGTTCGAAGAATCGCCAAACCTGAGTGGCAGTGGGCAGGGCACATTGCTCGTAGAACGGATGGTCGCTGGGGCCGAAAGGTTCTAGAGTGGCGACCGAGCATCGGAAACGCAGCATTGGAAGGCCTCCCACAAGGTGGACCGACGACCTGGTGAGAGTCGCGGGAATGCGGTGGATGACGACGCACAGGATCAGTCGTTGTGGCGACGTTTGGGCGAGGTCTATGTCCAATAGTGGACGTCTTTCGGCTAAAATGATGATGATGTGCTCATTTATTACTTTTTGTATTTGAAAACAATAGCATTGTATAAGAATGTAAAGTACCCTGGAGCATTTTTATGAGGTTACAACTTCTTTGACATTATGAGCATGGCAGTTGAGAGTTTGTCATGCTCACTCAAATATTTCGCTGATGATGGTACGTTTTATTGGGTCATTTGGTGGACCTTCAAAAGGGTTGAGCTCAGTGGAGCTGATGCACGTGTCATGTTCGTGTACGGGAGCCGTCAGTTGAGACTGGTTTTTTTAATTTCTATTTTTTTATTAATTTTTTTTTTCATTACTTATCTACCTACATTGTGCTCACATAATAGAAGCGACTAATGTGACTTAAAACGGTGTCTATGGAGTTTCTTGCACGTTCTTCTCCATAAAGATCTACGCTTTGGAACGTGCAGTTTAGCTTCACTTTTTTATATGTATTTGTGTGTCTAACCCTGCTTATCTTGGCTACTTGCGTGATCGTTTTTCGTTCACTCAATTTATGTTTGTATCTATTTATTTACTGCTATTGTTAAATATGTATGTATTATATGATTTAATTCAGATAATATAGTCTATTTAATTCTTCTCTATATTTTTTATACACACTGCGTCTACATCTCTCATCCGACTCTCCTGTCGCAGGTCTGCATGAAGAAATTTCGTTAGAAATAAGCAGGACCTTTGCACTCTTTTATCTGTATTTGATCTTTTCGCATGCCAAATGGTCGTTTTTGGCAGTCTATATATGCATCTTTGTATCTATTCTATCTATGTATTTATTTATGTATACGCGTACATACATACAAATACGGTTCAGTTGAAAACCAGCGTCAGGCAACTAGTTGTTGTAGTAGTTGTCTGGCATTTTTGCTGAACTTGACCTATTTGGCGTAGCCGTGAGAGATTAACATTGTTAGTTTTCTTTTTTTAATATATGTAAAGGCTTTTGAGCCCTTTCAGCAATGTTAATCGGATCTGTAACCTAGAAATGCGATTCGTAATAAGGCGTGGTTTATCAGGCGAAGGGTATAGATACTCGTTACAAATCAAATCACTTAATGTTAGGAGTAAAATGAAAAGAAAATACTAAGTAAGCGGGGCCCGACTCTCACCACCCATAGTTGGAAGGTGAGTAGTGGGAATAAACCCTTAAGTTTTAGTTATTAATTAAGAACTTTTGCTATATTACTTCAAGAAAAAAAAAAAAAGTAATTTTATTTTAATAAACTTGTGTAAAACTAATTTAGCAAAAGACCTCTGAAAATCTGCTATTTTACGTGAACTTTGGCCCCCCATAATGTACTCATTAAAAAAAGTACACAATACAAGCCTTGCACATTTAATATGAGATTCTGAATGACGCCAATTTTTCTGAGAAACTTTTAAGCGAATGAGTAATTAATCAAAATTACAATTACCGCACGCCTCGTTTGTGAAACCGTACCATATTTAGTTTAGATTTTAGTAGCAACTAGCAAGCATCGTTTGACTGGCGATGTTGCCGTTCCGTAGTGCGCCGCCGCCCGCGCTACGCCGCGCCGCTTAGGTTGCGCGGGTTGACAACAATGCATTAAGTAACGATAAAAGTATCGATACTTGTAACGTTAATTGGTAACGTTATTTTATAGATTCGATACCAAGGTATCGTTACTCGTGTTACCGTTAAAATGTTAACTTTATGAAAATAACGTTAATTAACGAAACTTATAGTGTGAATTTGGTAACGTTAACAAGCCCTGGTTCTAACTGATGTTTTTAGAGAAAACTACTTTTAACCGTTTACAATTTAAATGTGTTAGAATGTGTGTGCATGTTTTAGTGAAATCTCTGAAGCGGATATTTAGTTGCAACTGCATGAAATCAAATTGTGGAAACACCTCTTACCTAAACCAACGTCTCAATTTAGTATTACAGATACCGGCACGGATCTTGAGCGCCGACTTCTACAATTTTATTTGCGCAGAAGTGAAATATCGGGTCTCTTTAGTGGTATGAAAAGAGATGCGGGGGCGGAGAATGCAATCATTATACAGTGATTGGCTCGCCAATGTGTACGATGCGCAGTGATACCGGCTCTTTCGCCAAGCGCTCAATATTCGTGCCGCTATCTGTACCTCCTAACGTTTTTGGGACAGGAAATATTATACTTCAACAGTTAGGAGTTATTACCACTTCGCCGTCGATATACAATAATGCCTGTTTTTTCTAACCCCAGATTCCTGATTTAAGCGTTTGAAGTTGAGTATTTTTAAACCTACTTTAGCCTCAAAATCTGTCGACGCACTGTTGGCGACTGGGCTCGGTCCGGTTAATTACCGAACGGTCGGAAGGCAAGCTACCCATTGCTCGACGTCTGCAAGCCCACGTCTACCGTGACTGGTTGTCAGGGTCGGAATTACGGCAGCGGGAACGTGAGGACCTTCGTTCCCTCACGCATGCAACCTCCTCCTTCGCTAGCATTACTGCTTCGCAGAAGGAGGCGACCACCTGCCATTCCTCTTCGCTCAAGCCCATAGCCCGAACCAGGGCCCACGCGAAAGGTCACCGCTGCCGATTGCCTCCACGAGGACACGGCAGTACTCGGCCCAAACGGAGTACACCTCCACTGTGTCCTCCGGGCTCCAAAACAATGGTAAAGGACGTAAAGGTGAAAGTTGTGTTAAAAAATACATAGTACATATATTTACAAAACCATTTATTATGAGAGTACGACATGACGAAATACACGAATTTATAGTGTATTTCGTTACGTTTTATTATTAGAAAGGTATGAAAAAGTGCATGCCAAAAATAAATTGCAATAAAGGTAATTTGTCATCACCACTGTTCTCAGTACGGTGACGGAAAACCTCGTGACAAAACTGGCATGTCCTAGAACCGACGATTCGAAGAACACTGACAATCCATCAAGTCGCACTGGGCCTACGTGGTGAATTACGGCCCATTCCCTCTACTAGAGGGGAGGTCTGAGTTCCAGCAGCTGACCTTGGGCCAAGGGTCTGATTCTGAAAGAAAGACTCGGCCCCGGTACGAAAGGCAACGAGGGAACAGGAGTGGGTTTATAGTCGGTAAAAGTCTGACACTGTCTCCCGCCCCGCCCGGGAGCGGGGGATGTCATGGGATGATTTTCCCAACGGGAAAAAAAAAAAAAAAAAAAACAGTAACAGTAGGGACATTGTAAAGGAAGAAGGGGTGATATATTAAGGGGTAGTATATTGCTATCAACGAACACACTTAAAAAATCCTCACGGAAAATTCCAATGAAACTTTACAGAGCTAGAAACACCAGTCAAATTTCAGTATAATGCGTAAATACTCATCAAATTAACAGGAACATATGATAAAAACGTTTTAACGATCTAAAACAGGTCATGACTGCACGCCTGACTCAGAACTTGGGCGTTGCAAAATGGGACCAGGCACTCGAATTAGAACAGCGCCAACGAACAAGAAGATCAAAGTGTTCGGGTATTATTTGAAGGTAACGTCAAGGTCGGACGTTGGCATAGGTCAGATGCATTAACTGCTTTTAAAATGTTGAAGGACAGCTTTGTGAGGGAACTGACAACTGCCTGCCAGAGCTTTTTTTTTGGTTGCGAAAATCATCTTATGATAAATCCCGCATCAGACTTACTGACTAAAAACCCACTCCTGTTCCTTCTTTGCCTTCGTCCCAGGGCCCCAGGTTTCACGCCTGCCAGGGGTGCGGATTTTTCCAAAGAGTTACCGTGGCTTTTCTTTCGACTTTTACCGACAAAGATCCAACTGGATTTTTGTCGGTAAAAGTCTGACCCTCCCCTCTCGCTCCAGACAGAGTGAGAGAAGTCATTTGATGATTAGCCACGTAATAAGAGTAGAACGAAGCGGAGCGGGAGATAGTGTCAGACTTTTACTGACTAAAAACCCACTCCCTCCTGTTCCGTCGTTGCCTTCGTCCCAGGGCGGGTTTCGTTTTCACACTACCCGTGGCCCCAGTAGATTTCGACCCTGGTTGGCCACTATGATTTGCTGACATCCCCCTGAGGCGCGCGTGGAACAAAACGCGCCGTCGACAACTTGGGCTCGGTCCGGACGGTTACCGGACGGTCGGACGGCGGGCTAACCATTGCTCGCCGTCCGTAAGCGCGGGCCTACGGTGGCCGGAAATCGGGATCGGAATCCTGGCGGCGTTTGGGGCGTGAGGACCGTCGCCTCACACGATCGGCCGCCTCCTTTGCAAGCATTACTGCTTCGCAGAAGGAGGCGACCGCCTGCCACTCCTCCTCGCTCCGGACCAAGGCCTGGCGCGAGAGATCCATCTCCATCTTCATCATCATACAGCCCATCCACCGTTACTACACTATCTAAAACAACTACATTTCAGCAGCATTTCAGCATAACACTACTGCAACATTCCTGCACTGTAACTCCGCATTGCGTGGGCATGCACCGTACAAATTTAACCTGAGCGGATCAATGGCAGTAATCATATATTCGCCAGTCGTGTTCAAATGAAAATTAGCGCACAATGATGATGAGTGGTGATCGTTTAACACTCATTAAGAGGAGGTAATTCTATGCTGTGTGTGCTCTGTTTTTAATGTTAGTGTACGAGATGTTTGCTGTTTCTTGTCAGATTCCTATCAACGGCTTTACTCGACGAGATAAACACGCACGTATCGGTTACGTTGCCATTTTTATCATTTTATTATTGAGTCGCTTATTTCGTAAGTGAACATAGGTACACCTGGTTATAAAAAGTTTTATTTTTCCCAGGAGTAGTTCTTTTTTTTCTAATTCTGAACGTGCAGGAGTTACATATAGGGGGCAGTACAAAGCCAAAGGTAGACTGCCAGTATTCACTCTAACCTTGAAGACACACAAAATATAAATAATCGGAAGGGAAGACCGCAGCAGGCAAATTGTTCCAGTCCTTCGATGTACACGGTATAAACGACGGGCCAAAACGCTTAGACCGGACCGTAGAGGTGTTAACAACGTAAGGGTGGATACTCGTTGTACGCCGCTGTTATCTGATGGTATGGCGTTTCTAACAAATAAATGATGATGATTATGATTATGGGATTCGAATTGATTCGAAAATCGATTTTCTTTAGGTGGAATCGATATTCCTACTCACTAGGTACTAGTTCTGCCCCCCTAGCCAAGTTACGATCGTTTCGTCTGCGTCGAACGCCTCGAGTAGGCCACGGCTCCGATTCCTTTGTTCTGACGTCATCTCAACGCTCAGTCACGTGGTTAGAACAAAGGAATCGGAGGCGTGGCCTAGTCGAGTCATTCGACGCTATCGAAATGATCATAACTTGCCTAAGGGGGCTGTCCTATGTCTGTTTAATGTGTGAGCGTCACTGAAAGATCGGCGAACAAACACCTTCGGGCGAGCCCTCCCTAGAAAGTTCCTCGCTGTACAATTTATGTTACAACGCATTCCGAAATATCCATTCTTTTATACTCATATACAGAACTAAAATAAACACGCATTTTTACGTAACCGGTCATTGCTTTATTACTCGTAATAGCGGCTACAGCTCGATTTCTAGTACAACTAGCGGCTATTAGGGTTTTTAATAGCAAATTCTTTGTAGCTAGATACTTTCTAAACAATGTCCCTGGTGTTAGCTTACTTAGTTTGGAAACGACAGCAAAATTGGCTAATAAAAAGATGGCGGGATGAGCTGAACTCCTTCTCAAATGACTTTCCAAAGTAGCTGAACACCAGGAAAAGTAGAAAGAGGGAAGGTAGATCTTTGCCCCTCACTGGGACAGCACATACTCCCAATAATCGACCGATCTTAACCGACTGGAAAAAAAGGAGGGTGAACCTCCTTTTTTTCCAGTCGGTTAAGAGAATTTGGTTGTATTTTGTTCGTTTGAACCTCAGAACTCCGTGATTTATGAATCGATTTACTACATGCTCCGAAATGCAAATAAATACCTATACACAAAGACTTGTCAAACACATAATCTACACTTTTCATCATCCATCTACACATTTTAACCTTTTTAACTACCTACGTCGGATATATCCGACAAACATATTCGCGTTTATTTCCTAGGGTCGCACATCCACGACCAAGTAATCCATCTCATCAGCTCTTCTGTCACCTATGGGGATTGAAGAGCTAAACGAGATCGAGTAGCAAACACGCACCCTGGCGAATTTATAGAACTCGAAAATCTCGTCGGACAAACCCGACGCAAGCGGTTAAAAGGGTTAACTAACTAACAAAACAAGAGTAATGTTCGTTCAAAAGATGCTTTGATTGCTTACTTTAATATTTTTTTTAGGGTTTCGTACTTCAAAAGGAAAAAACGGAATCCTTATAGGATCCTTTGTTGTCCGTCCGTCTGTCTGTTTATCTGTCTGTCTGTCAAGACTCATTATCTCCGGAACGCGTGAAGGTATCGAGTTGAAATTAAAACCATATTCAGGTGTGCGGACCCCCAAAGCTGTGAAAAAATCACTTCTGAGTTAGCGAAAAAAAAAGATACGGCCGTTTATGTCGTAAAAAAACGTATATTTTGACTCTCTAGAAAATCAAAATTCATAGAGTGCTTCCCGTTGACCTAGAATCCCGAAATTTGTCATGAAGCAAGGTCTCATAGCACAGATATAGGAAAAAATCTGAAAACTGTAAAGTTGTAGTTACGTCACAAAAAAAAACCTTTTTTTGCGATTTGGAAAATCTTCGTAACTCAATTCGGGAATTAAACTATTTTCATAGGTAAGTTTGTACGGAACCCTGAATGCTAGAGTCCCACTGGCACTTGCCCGTTTTTTTTTTTTTATAGAAAATTATTTATTTCATTTGAAAGGATATTAAAGATAGATTAATCTAAAATATTTTCATCAAAAAAAATATTTAATTTTTTTATTTTAGTTCTTTAAAAAAAAAGTCTAAAAGGTTAAAGTCTTTTATTTAGGCGTTCTTGCAATACGTCTCTCACGCTAGTGTAACAATTTGGAGCTAAATTGATTAGCTCCAAATTGTTGCTTCAAATGTTTTATATCTCCTGATTTCAGCGTTTAGAAAACATCGATACATCTTACATGAGCCATTGCAGAGTCAATTAGCAATACCCAGTCCCGATCAAGAACGATTTCAGTTTCACTAAACACAATCTCACTGACGAAATTCATTTGTTAAACAAACAAGTGATACGTGACCAAATATAGTTGAAACTGTAAATAGGATCTAGTAAAGACTACAATGTTTTACTGGAGTTCAGCTTGGCTCGGTGCCAGGGCAAATTAAAATGGAGAATAGCGTTCTGTGAATTAGGGATGGCGTTTCTTCTTGAAGATCGATTTTTAAATCGATTCGAATCGAGGTGCAATGAATCGATTCAGTAATAAATTGACAGGCCTGTTGGTCTAGTGGTTAGTGGCTCTGACGGCTATGCCGGAGGTCGTGGATTCGATTACCACCCAGAATAAATGTTTGTGTGATGAGCACGACCATTTGTTCTGTGTCTGGGCGTAATTTATCTATAACATGTATATATTTAGAAATATATAAGTATATTTATCAATTGTCTAGTACTCATAACACAACTTCTGCTTAGCTTGAGACTAGACGGCGTTGTGTGATAGTTGTGGAATATATTAATTTATATATTATTATTAAATCGAGTTCTAAAAGTTCAATTTCCTAAAGATCAATACGTAAGTTTACTGCTGATACTGAGTCCTAAAAAGCAGGGTACAGATGATCCTAAAGGGTGACAGCTCACATATGTTTTATGACTTGACTAATCGGATGTACAACATTCACATAATAAGTGATTTAAACGTTTAAATAATAATATCTCGACGTCAGGTTCGTGAGATCGATTTACAGATCCAATCCACTGTTTAAGATCGATTAAAAAAATCGTTTTTATTTACTGATGAATAAAATCGATTCTTTGATTAATCGTTCTCATATTGCCATCCCTGTGAGTGACAGAGGAGATACACAAATAGACATGTACATTTTTGAAAGAGGTATCGTGGTCCTGGAACGCAAAGGGCAACTGAATGATACAGGTGGGTTTTCAGTCAGTAAAAGTCTGACACGCCCTCTCGCTCCTCCCTAGGGCGAAAGAAGTCATTGGAAAAGAAAATCATCTACACTAATATCATAATAGCGGAACAGTATTTTGATTGACCCTTAACCGCCCTCGTCGGATTGTTCCGACGAGTGTTTTCATGTGTTATTCGCCAGGATCGTGCGTTTGCGACTGGGTACTCCATCTCGTTTAGCTCTTCAATCCCCATAGATGACAGAAGAGCTGACGAGATGGTCGTGGATGTGCGGCACTGAAGGAATAAACGCGAGAATGTTTGTCGGATATATCCGACGTCGACGGTTAAAGTTTAAACATACTAAACTCTGGAACTAGTAATAGTATTGAAAAAAAATTTATACTGTGAGTGTGTATATGATAGCCTGGTTCATAAGGAATAGTATAGGCATAACATGACGTAACGACCCACGGATGAGGAAAATTAACCATAGACGCAAGTGCAACCGCGGGGGACAGCTAGTCATATAATGATTAGAATTCCCTAACACTCTGTTTTCCGATAGTTATAATTATTAATTTGGGGGTTTTTAATTGTTAATAGATTACTTCTAAGCAAGCGTGCTCCTTCGTCGACCGTACCATCGTTTACCATCAGGTAGGTATATAATGGTTAAATTTTAATATGTTAATATATACATGGAGAAACTGTCTGACTGATATATTTATTTATTTATTTATTTATATATACTTTATTGTATACCAAGATTTCAAATTTATCAACGATATATGAACATATATCAACGCACAGCCAAACCTACTAGGTCTAGAAACTTTAAAGAGCACTAAGAGAGGATATTCCAAAATTACCCCCTAAGGGGAAGGGAATGAAACGGGGGTCCCAAGTTTTTATGGAGAAACAGACTTTCACGCGGGCAAAGCCGCTTGCAGAGGCTAGTGTGTTAATAGAAAAATATATCGACGATGGAGCACGCTTGCCCACAAGTAAACTATTCACTCTTGACTTAAATACCTTCAACCCCTCCCGGGTTGTAGCTATCAGGAAACACAGATTCCGAAAAGAAAATATGCCCCGTTACGTAAAACGTTATCTTGGAGTTCAACTCCATGCATCTGGTGGTCCAGTGATAGAAACAACTTTAGTAAAAGAAATGTAATACAGAATCAAGAAGGCAAGAATCGGAAGGCAAGCTCAGATGATTACGAATATGTTACGCAACCAAGGCGCCGGATATTATTTATATTGTGATTGTATGGGCACAGATTACGTGATCCAAAGAAAAGACATTATGAACGTACAGTATTTTATTTAAGGCGCTGACAAGATTTTCTTTTTGAGGTGATGAACCAAGTAATTTTTCTCGATCTAGATGGAGCGAGAGGGCGTGTTAGACTTTTAGGGCCAACGCTGCGTTATGCGAGAGCACGCGCGGTCTCCCATCGCAAGACTATGCGCGTGTGTCGTGTGCGGTGGTCCCCGTAGCGGAAACCGGATTATTTCCTGCAAAGGGTCGCTAGTTCAACTATAACGGTGTGCATGTAGTCGTGTCGATGGAGACTTTAATCTATTATTACGTAGCAAAAACGAGCACGGAGCGCGACTGCCCGCGACGGCCCTTACTGACTAAAATCATCTGTGTTCCTTCAGTTGACCTTTGCGTTCGAGGGCCAATTCCGCAGCCTACGGTTGAGGCCCTTAGACACAAAAAAATAACATTGGTAAATGAGTACGTACATGCATATGCTGTAAAAGTCTGACACATCCTCTCGCTCCACCCAGAGCGCGAAAAGTAACCCGCGACTCGCAGTGCAGCGGTCAATCGCTCAACCACTGCGTCAACCGTGCCGTCAAAAAAATTTGACGACTTCCCATCGCAAAAAAAAGGGGTACCTAAGTTAACAGAATATTTGCGTTGTTTTTTTTTTAGGAACTTATTTAGACATGTCACATGTCTTCGCCTTAAAAAACCTCTAAGCTATTTATATCGTCTGGAACGTTCGAGTGCATCGCATGCGCAGCTGATTCATCTGAACTGAATGCAAGTGTGTATTTATTGAAAGGATCGACCGGACGACATATGCGGGTAGACCTTTATTCTGGAGCAATCCAGATGATTGTTATTGAGTGTGTACGGATGTACCTCATGTACTTTAACTAGGTACCTACTTTTAAGATTGCTGCTTGTATGCGGGATAAAATTATTGTATTATATGTTATGAGGGTCCTTTTCCACTCGCCAATATCGAGCATGGTTTAAGGGCTAGCTTGCAACACGATGTCTGACGAAACGTCAACGCGAAAAAATAGAGATAACGCCTAAAAACTCTGTTAGCATTAGGTAATTCCGTGATTTACTCGAATATTTTACAAAACATGTTCCAGGGAATTCCGTGTTTTTTTTAATACCCTTAAAAGTTTTTGAAAAAAGTTTTCGTCATCCTGAATCTTAATTAAAGCAAGGCTTTTATTGTTATACTTTTTATAATTTTTGAGTAAATTTTAAAGTGTGAAAGTTCATGCGAAATAGCAGATTTTCAGAGGTTTTTACTGGATTAGTTTTACACCAATTTATAAATTGATTTCAATAGAAGCCTAGATAATATCCAAAAGATACTGTGTTTTTAAAATATCTAATAAAAAATGTGTAATGACGTCATAATCGCGTAAGAGCGGTTGTATGAAAAACAGTGAAAATGTATGTCAAGTTGCATCCCAAACTACATTAGACCGACGTACACGTGGGCCACGCCTGACTAGTATGTGGAGTCGCGTCGCGTGGCGTGGATTTAATATAGCTCTACTAGTCTAGTTGCCATATAAATGTATGGAGACGGTTATGTCCAGATCGTCGTACGTGGCCCACACCAATGTAGTTCTACCTTTAATCAAACTCGCACTAAGCACTGAAAACCCCATCAAAATTCGAAGCGTGGTTAAGGAATAAACAGACACGCGAATAGCGACTTTTATTTTATACTAGCGACTCGCCCGGCTTCGAGGATCGTTTGAGTACCGCTCTATCGATCAGTGAAAACCGCACCATAATCCGTTTTTTCATAGCGTGGTTAAGGAATAAACCGAAAGACGCGGAAAGCGACTTTGTTTTAAACTAGCAACTCGCCCGGCTTCGCACGTAAACCTCCCTCATTTGAGTATCGCTCTATCGATTAGTGAAAACCGCATCAAAATCCGTTTCATGGTTTAAGCGGTAAGTTCAAGTTAGTGGATAAACAGACAGACGCAGATACTGTTTAAAAAAGAAGACTACTATTTGGAAGGTGATTTTCAGTAGTTAGCGTATATAATGCCATACATTTTGGACTTTTGACAGTTAGTATAGCAGCCGAAACGTACGTAACGAACGCATGTATGATGTGTGGTGATGGTCCAGTGATTAAGGAACCCACCTCTCATACAAGATATTATTATAGCATAGAATAGTCGGCCTTTTATTGTTCCCACTGCTGGGACTCAGGCCTCCTCTCTAGGGAGAGAGAATGGGCAGTAATCCACCACGCGGGCCCATTGCGGGTTGGTGAATGTCACATGTCTTCGATTTTTTGGTTCTAGTACATGCCGGTTTCCTCATGCAAGAGATTGCTAGTTCGAAAACGATCAAGTCCCAATAGAATTTTTCAATTCATAATGCAGGTACTTTTCTTAGTTTATCTAGGACACTACTGACTCCCTGTGCCTCGGAAAGCTCGTAAAACCGTTGGTGCTGCGTCTGATCTTCTGGTCGTGTCGGATTGACGTCCCATCTGACTATGAGAATAAAGGAACAGAGAGTGTATAGTGTTTGAGCACGCACTTTATCACTATAATATCTCCTGCGTACTTGGCTAAGGGCGGAATTCATCAATAAAACTAATTGCGTTTTAACGTTTGGCTAGCATAATCGCGTTTAGCCGCTGTTACTAGTGTCACTTGTAAAATACAACTAAAGAAAAATATAGACAAGTGACACTAGTGACAGCGGCTAAACGCGATTATGCGAGCCAAACGTTAAAACGAGATTAGTTTTATTGGTGAATTCCGCCCTAAGCCCTGTTGAGATTTGCCACCGTGATCAAAATTTGGTCGGGAGGATTACTTACTTCACTTTGTGTTAATTTTGGTTTACTATAAAATATTATACAAAAATAATAAACACAGGCAAATACTAAATTTTAGTTGCCGCTGTCTGTCTGTGCGTCTGTCACATGAACCGTGAAATTTTCACAGATGATGTATTTCTCTTGCCACTATAACAACAAATACCTATCTACTAAAAACAGAATAAAATTAATATTAAAAAAATAAAATAAATAAATAAATATTTAAGTGGGGGCTCCCCATACAACAGACGTGATTTTTTTGCTTTTTTTTGCTACGAACGGTACGAAACCTTTCTTGCGCGAGTCCGACTCGCACTTGGCCGGTTTTTTTGTGCACACTTTGTATTTCTGAGACTTATTGGTTTTTTTTTTATCAATTCTAAGACTGACCTGTCGTTTGAACACGTCTCGCTGCACATGTGGCTCGGAGAAGTCCTTGCTGTAGTTGAGGCCGCACTCCCCGACCGCCACGCACTCCGGGGCGGCCGCCACCTCGTGCAGGTCAGCCCACATGTCTTCCTCGATCATAGACTTCGCGTCGTGGGGGTGAACACCTGGACCGATAGATGGATGGGTTGATTGGCCGATAACTAGACATTGGAAGTGGTGTGACGGTGAAATGTTTATACAATGAGATTACTTTTGCTTTAACTGAGTAAAATAATATACATAAATTTTCCGGAAAAAATTGTATTATCGTCGTTTCTTAATATTACATATATGAAAGATATAACTATACAATTATCTAAGCAGTACTATGAGATACAGATATTTTTTTATATATTTTCAATTTCCCAATCGCCCCACCACATGGATTGCCATCGGGAATTAAATTCTCTAATACACACTGGAAAGTCTGCCCGCTAACACTCTCATTGCGGCCGTAAGTCAGACAGCGATGATGGGTTAATGATCCACGCCGCAATGTATAAGTGGGGATAACAACCCGGTGGCGACTGGGAATTTAATTCCCGATTGCCACCTGATGGCAATCCATGGGGCGACTGGGAATATAACTTTTTTTTTAGTTTTTCTGTTACCAGGTCAGCTTCGGTTTCGGTTACGGTCAAAATTAAAAGAGGCGCCGAATATGACATACGGTAACAGTTACTAAAGGCTACAGGCAATTTAGCCTGTAGCTGTCCATCTCAGGCCTTTTTACAACAAACTGTACCTATTTACTGCCTAATACGTCGCTGGACATCCTAGTTACTCGCCTTTTTTTTAACTGATATAAACCAGCGCTTAACTGCGATCCTACCTCATGGTAAGCAGTGATGCAATCATTGATGGTGAAACGCACTAGTTTAATAAGAACCTTATTCACTCTAGCCTTGAAGATACCTAGCAGGCAAGTTGTTCCAGTCCTTCGATGTAACCGGTATAAACGACGAGGCGAAACGCTTAGTGTCGACGCACATGGGCCACATGCCACAGCCACAAACGCCGCCACGAGAAGCTAGAAGCTGTCACAAGCCACTTGTCTGCTACTTTTTTTACTGCTACTTTTTTTAACCCATATGCGCAGTATCATAATGGACTCTGACGAAGAAGGTTTAAATGCGCTAGTGGCGGGTGACGGCGTTTTGTATCGGCGTTTAGATGCCAGTACGGGCCACAAAAAGCGAGCAGCGGCGATTTGTAGCGTGTGGCGGCCACCGGCGTCATCCGTGTGCGGCAAATCCATAAAAAATTTATGAGAACTATAGGAAATATGCCGGTGGCAGCGTTTTGTGGTTGTGACCGGTGGCCCGTGTCCGGCGACCCTTAGTCCGGACTATAGAGTTGTCAACGACGTAAGGGTGGACACTTGCCGTACGTCCGTTTCTCCGATAGTAGTATGGTCTGAAGTTACCCTTACGGAAGCATTACTGCGGAAAGACTATGTCCTACTAGACATTCTAGTCGAGAAAGGTGTGAAAATAATGACTGTCTATACCAGCCATTAATATTATGCACATGAAATTATAACAAAGAGAGAGTTACAAAATTTTAATTACACCTCGTGTAAAAGTAGGGTAATTAGCCTCTTTTCGTACATGTAATTTATTATTTGAATATTTACATAATCCACTCAATAAGGAAATACTTAGTTTGTATACTTTAAGCCATATGGTTCAAGAGAAACACTGGAATAATTTTAATGGAATTTTCACTTGATTTAAATAAATATTTTTCCACCCATATCACCCATATTAATTTGGTCATTTATAGAATTATATATAGCAGTATAAAGGCTTTTGTTCAACAATGCATGTAGAATTACCTAAATACTGAAGTTTGCAAGACGTGCTTAATTAAAATATAAAATCTGAAACTTCAGCAATCTAGAAATTCTATCTAAGTAGATTATAAGAAAATACTCATTAAATGTCTGAAACAGCCAGAAAAAAACGAATAGTTGTATATATTCTTACATACACTAATCTTTCTGTCTCTTCGCGATTAATCTGAACAATAAATGAAACCCGCATGAAAATTCTTGCGGTTTACACCAATAAGAGTCGTTCATGAGGAAGGTTTAGATGTATAATACTAGTTTAGATTTTATGGTAGAGAAAAGGCGCGAATTGTAACACTCTTGTGAAACTGAAGCATAACTGTAGCAAATCATCTATCGGGCAGTTACAGCCCACCAGACATAACACCCGTCTGGTCGGAGGATCCTCCCTTTTCAACGGAGGTTTGCGGTACTTTACTCTGTGTTCCGCCTACCTCCAAATAACGTTCGTAAACACCACGCGAACGAAGTCGCATGTAACAGTTAGTTAATTTACTATAATTCGACCGATTGTCAATATGAATATCTTGTTTTCCTTCACCGTTTTGAGAGCAGTGGTTATGAAATAAATTAAACAAACTAAAACTGTTAACAAAAACGGTTAAAATACCTAGAAGTTAGAAGAAACAAATAAAGCTGAAACATATATAAGAGACTCACCGGCTGTAGAGTATATTGTGCTGGGATAGAGGCGTGTCAGTCGTAGGGCTTCCTTGCTGTTCCGCACCGAAGTGCCCGTGACCATGATCTTTTGGACACCTGCACATAAATATACATGTTTTTGATTGAAGAATCAATTTAATAATAAAAAACGGGCCAAGTGCGAATCGGACTACCGTAACGTCCGAAGCAAAATAACGGTAAAAAAGCATGTACAACAAACATGATTTTATTTTTCTGTTTTTAGTTTGATGTTATACTTATAGAGGCAACAGAAATACATCATCTGTGAAAATTTCAACTGTCTAGCAATCACGGTTCATGTGATACAGCCTGGTGACAGACAGATGGGCAGTAGAGTGATAGCAATAGAGTATGGAACCCTAAAAACAATGACAACCTAAATCCTAAAGGCCAACGCTGTGTTAAACGGTCGCTCGCGCGGGCACCCGTCATGTGTCTATGCGCGTGTGTCGTGTGCGGCGGTCCCCGTAGCGGAAACTGGATTATTACCTACGCAGTGTCGCTAGTTCAACTTTAAGGGTGTGCATGTAATCGTGTCGATGGAGAACTTCATTATTAAATTCAAAACGAACGCGGGGTGCGACGGATGTCCGCGCGGTAAGCCGCGACGGCGCACTTTTGTATGGGACCGCGCATGCGTCCGCGTAACGCAACGTGGGCCCTTAACCTATGTCAATAATTTGGCACATGATTATTATGTATGTAATTTTGTATGAACTTAACTCCTTCATGCTTTAAAAGGTTGAATAGATTTGAATGAAATTTAGCACACAGGTAGATCATCTCCTGGAACAATCAAACCCTTTAACTCAAGAACGCGTGGAGGTATCGAGTTGAAATTAAAACCATATACTCAGGTCTGCGGTCCCTTTAAGCTGTGCTTTTCTCGTTACTTTTAAGTTAACGAGAAAAAAAATTACGGCCGTTTATGTCGCACAAACAATGTAGGTATATTTCGACACTCAAATAAATCAAAATTCATAGGGTATTTCCCGTCAACCTAAAACCCTGAAATTTGGCATGAAGCAAGGTCTTATAGCATAAGTATAGGAATAAATCTGAAAACTGAAAATTATCAGTTAGATTACAAAAAATAAACTTTTTTTCTATTCAGGCGCTTTCCCCGCTCTAGGAGCCCATTGAGTGGCGACATCTGCCCAACAGTCTCTGCAAATGCAGCTGACATACCATGACAGGCCCGTTGGTCTAGTGGTTAGTGGCCCTAACTGCTATGCCGGAGGTTGTGGGTTTGATTCTCACCCAGGCCAAATGTTTGTGTGATGAGCATGATCATTTGTTCTATTTTTGGGTGTAATTTATCTAAGATATGTATGTATTTAGATAAAAGTATATTTATCAGTTATCTAGTACTCATAACACAAGCTCTGCTTAGCTTGGGACTAGACAGTGTTGTGTGATAGTTGTGAAATATTATTATTATACCCTGCCCAATCCTATCCCAGAAACTGATAAATAAATAAAATTGATTATTTTATTAAAATAAAACATAATTGTGATCTATAGACAAGTGCTCTGTACTGCTGTCCTGTTGAATCTTGTTCCTTTGATCCACCAGGCACTTGACTTTGGCCTGTATGACCATCAATTTAAAAAAAGAAACAGTTATTTCTTTTTAATAAGTCAAGGCTAGACTAGAGTATCTGGGCCAACCATTTCCAAGACTAGAGGACTACAAGCTCAGCCCCATCAAGGCCACACTGGGACTCATGAAGAAGGTGCACAGAGGGCTAGGGATTGAGTAGACAGGAGGGGCATAGTACAAAAGATCCAGAAGGGTCTAAGTCCTATGACCTAGGGCCAGCCCAACAACAAGATAAGATAAGGTAAGATAAGCCAAGGTTATTCCCAAAAGTGTGAGTGACTTAATTGTTGCGGAATCTAAGATACCAGATACCAGTAAATCTATTTTAGTCAGCTACAAATGAGAATGAACTGGTGGACAAAAGCTAATATTATATGAATGCTTAGGCATAATTACAATCATCTTCCTGCCCTTGTCCCATCTTATTTGGGGTCGGCGCAACATGTTTTTTTCTTCCATTCTATCCTGTCAACCGTCATACTATCACTAAGTTCCTTTTCTTTCATATCACTGTTCACACAATCCATCCATCTTTTCTTTGGCCTCCCTCTCCCTCTCCACCCATTCACATGTATACTCATAACTCTTTTAGTAACATGCGTTTCATCTCTCCTCTTTACATGACCATACCAAGACAAACGATTCCCCTTCAACTTTTCAGTCACTGGCGCCACTTTCAAACTTCCTCTAATATATTCATTTCTCACTTTATCCATTGTCGTCACACCACACATCCATCTTAACATTCTCATCTCCGCTACATGCAATCTTTTTTCATCCGCTTATGCTTAGACATAATTACAATAACAAGCATAAAAGAATAACAAGCACACAGTACAATTCATAACATTAAAAAGCAGACAGTTTATTTTTGTCTTTGTTATTCTAGTTGGAATAACAGATACACTCTCTACTAGCAGTGAGTTTTTCTGTTTTAAATACATCATACAATTTAGTGAAACTGATAGCAGATTAAGAAATATATTTTTATATATTTTTGTTTCATTTTTTTTAGTGTTTAGTGTTATCTAATATTATTTTTGTGCCTTGTGCTGTACCAAATAAATTATTTTTCTTTCTTTCTTCTTTCTTTCTTTCAAATAAAAAAAAAATACATAACATAATCAACCATTAAATTGTTCCCACAGCGGGGACTAAGGCCACCTTTTTAGGAAAGGGAATCGGCCGAAATCCACAATGTGGACTCCTTATGGAGTTTTAAAGAATGTATGATTGTAAAGATTCAGCATAATTTTTTTACAGGTATTAGAAAAAGAATTAAAGTCTTTTTATGTCTGTCTAATAATATTAATTAATATTTTATCTATTTATATATATATATTTATTTATTTAATAAATATTTGTCATTGGAGGCAAAGTCTTACTGTAACAGTGCATTTTTGGACATATCTCAAGCGTTCGACCGCGTTTGGCATGCAGGTCTACTTTATAAACTAAAAAACGCCTTACCAAATCACCTGTACGGAATACTTAAATCATTTCTACAACAGCGTCACTTCTTTGTTCAAAGTGGGGAAGCGCTGTCTGATCTTTGTCTCATACAGGCAGGAGTTCCACAGGGTAGCGTATTGGGTCCCATACTCTACTTACTGTTTACTGCAGACTTACCGACATCCGAATCACTTACTACTGGAACCTTCGCTGACGATACCGCCATACTAGCCACACATAGCGACCCAAAAATTGCCTCACAAATACTCCAAGAAGGACTAAATGACATATCAGACTGGCTTAAAAAGTGGCGGATTAAAGCCAATGAAACCAAATCAGTCAATGTTACGTTTACTTTAAAAAGAGGATCCTGTCCGCCAGTTACACTAAACAACATTGAAGTCCCACAAGCAGATCATGTGAGATATCTTGGCTTGCACCTAGACAAAAGAATTACCTGGCAGAAACATATTTTCACTAAGAGGAAGCAACTGGGTATCCAAACACGTAAACTTTACTGGCTCATAGGGAGAAAGTCTCAGCTATCTCTCGAAAACAAAATACTCTTGTACAAGGCAATACTGAAGCCCATCTGGACATATGGGATCCAATTGTGGGGCACCGCATCTCACTCAAATATAGAAATTATACAGAGGTTTCAAAATAAAACTCTGCGCATGATAACAAACGCGCCCTGGTTTGTACCCAACGAACTACTACACCACGACCTACGAATGCCCACTGTGAAGCAGGAAATCGCACGCCATACCAAGTCCTATAAAGAACGAATCCAACAACACCCAAATACTCTGGCTCGGTCATTAATGGACAACCACAACAAAGTGCGCCGATTAAAGCGCAAAATACCCCAAGACCTCATCCAACCACAGTTAGTTTAACTACTGGTAAAACAATGAAGATGTGACACAGGTCACATACTGAGCGAGTCAGCGATAGCACCAACCAACATACTTCTGAATGTCCCACGAAGGAGACAGATTGTTGTAAATAAAAATAATAAAAAAAAAATAAAAAAAAAATATTTGTGAAAATTGATATTATTATATTTGTGGTTTATAATGATTCCATTATGAAGTTTTAGAACTTCATAAGTATTGTGGAAAAATCATCATGTATGAACAAAACAACCCATGAGTATTAGTCATAGCCTATTTTAAAAACAACATTCATTTCTATAAGTATTAACTTCATAAACCACATTATAAGGCCAAAAATTTATATTGTATTTATTAAGAAAAAATCGCTAACTTAGTAATAACTGCTTTCTTCACTAACAATTAAGTGCTAGATCATATTTCATTGCACACATAAAAATACATAACATTCCAAGCAACAAAAAACCTGTAGCATGACAATAACCCAGTAACTCGCGAGGTATTCAATGTGCAATCATTCTAAATGAATAAATTACTTTTAACGCGAGTGTCGGCATTGTAACACCAAATCATGATCCACACGCAATCACACATATGTTTTTTTTTTTCAGTCTTTCTTTATACCAACCTGCATCTTTTGCCCTTTGCACGACAGAATCGAGATCACGGCCGTATTTCTTGTTCGTCAAGTTCGCGCCAATGTCGATCACAATAAGATTCTCGTAACATCCCTTCAGTTCTTCAGATATTTGGGTTTCTTCAGACGTCATCCTCGGTTTTGTATGAAGCTTATTAAACGGTGTTTACCTAAAATTTAAAGTTGATATCACTATTTCTTCTCGAGATTTATTTTGAACTGAAGCTGGAGGTGTACTTACAAATTGTTTCAAACACTCCTGCTAAATAAGCCTCTGTTATTTTTAATGACTAGTCGAGCGGTTCACCCTCTTCACTGAGCTGCCACCATGTTTTTGAAGCACGTTTTTCTTGAATTCATGTTGCATGAATCTGTCAAATAATATTTATCTCGCGTCGTGTGATTGGCTAATAGTGTAGGCAGTCAGTCATTTTTATAGGTCGTAATTCTAATGCAACAGACAACATACTTTGCGTTTAGTTGGTGGTAATTATACAGAGAGAGAAAATTGAAATTTTATCTAACGAATTAAAACCAAACCAGGTATTAGAAAAATTCCCAGGAAATCACAACACTACTAGATTTATGTTATAACACAGAAAACAGTACAAGATTGTATGAACTTTTGAAAAAAATGCTTATGATTATTCTGTGACTGGAACAAAACGCCTGACAGAAACAATCGAAAACATAATTAAGTATGTTTTTTATCTCTATAAAATTATTCGAAAATCTAATAAATTATTAAATCATTTTAAACTGTTTAACAATATGCTGCGCGTTAGTTTGGATTCTTGTTCAGATATAATTTTTTTTACTAAACTGCTTTGTATTTGTACATCAAAAACGTACGTTAACTATTTTTTTCCTCTTTAGCAACTGAACAATGTACCTACTATGTTTGGAATGTTATCCAAGCTGTCAAATTTCAGTCAACAGTTTGACATTGACACTGAAGTTCTTATAAGACATAATCCGGCAAATTGAGAAATTTCATACTACAGCTAGATCTATTAACTGAAACGGGACCTCTGTAATTAGATAGGATCATAAAAACAATCAATGTCAAAAAACATTGTGAAATACGTACATAACCAAATAATTGGAAAATATTAATAATTAGAGAAATTCTACATTTAACAAAATGACGCTGGGACAGTTCTTTAAAAAAAACGTAGTCGCTATTGTAATGGTGCCTGCTATCATTAGTGCTCACTACGGCTGGTACAAACTGCAGCAAGTAGACTCATTGGTCTCGGAGGAGGAGAGGAATAAACTGCCGATTACGAAAGTAATTTCCGATTTATTTTTGTAGTTTTATGACATAATTATGGTAGTTTATGACTGCGCTTAATCAGAATGTTATGGCGTTTTCTAGATAAATTACATATATAATCATTGTTCAAGCTCTAGCTTTTCTGATAATAAATTAAAATAATATTCTATCTATTTACTTATTGATTTAAATTTATTTTATCAATATATTCTTTATTTAACACCAAGAAAATGAACCTTACTCTAAAAAAATATCAATTGGCACACTTTTAAATCTTTTTTACTTAATGGATTTTCATACACTAATGCGACAATGTCATGAATGTAAAACTTTTGCTGCACTACAATAAGGTTTGGCTAAGATGCCATTAAAAACTCCTATTTCCATTGCAGTCAACTTCAACGACTTTAAAAAAATTACTCTTGTCTTTGTATCGGACATGTTCCACCAGCATATGCTATACGTCTTCCTTTTCCCACACACCTCACAGTTAGGGGAGTCAGTTTTTTTGCAATGAATGTGTCCTGGCTGCACCTGATGTTCAGCAAGAATTGGCAGTCTTGTATGTAAACGTTCCTGGTACAGAAAGTAAGACACAATAGAAAGACAATGAGAGAGTGAACGCCGGCGTTCGTTTGGTGTTTAATGAATTAAAAGCCTATTCATAATGTATGTTTGAAATTATCTCAAAATATAAAATAAAATACAGCTACAGAAGCAGCAACGTTTAATAGTGTAATAAGAATTTATTTATTTTATACTTTCAGGGATTAAAATCATCAATTTGAATGAATAAGGACTCTGCTCACCCTGCCCTGTAAATATGGAAGAATAAAAATAAGAAGACCTATATCACCTGTTTTGTATTTAAGATACATAGTTTAATGTTTGTAACTAGGTATTGAATTTAGATTAAAGTAATGATAAATTATTATTTTGATGTTTTACTTTTTTTTTGATATAAATTAGTGCTTGACTGCAATCCCACCTGATGGTAAGCAGAGATGTAATCGTTAATGGTGAGGCGCACTAGTTTATTAAGAGCCTATACACTCTAGCCTTGAAGACACCTAAATTATAGTTGGACGGGAAGACCGCAGCAGGCAAATTGTTCCAGTCCTTCGATGTACGCAGTATAAACGATGAAGCGAATCGCTTAGTGTAGTATCTAAACTATGTCAATTTAGTAAAATATGTGAAAAAATTGTTACTCAACAACTTTTTAGCGTAGTTCAGCGTCATATTGCACAAGAACAACACGGTTTTTACAAGGGTCGCTCGGTTGATAGTAATCTATTAGTTTTTACCACTAAAATTCTTGATGCTATGGACAATAGGTACAGCGTTGATGCTGTTTACGCTGACTTTGCTAAAGCTTTTGATAAAATCTGTCATAAAAGCTTATTAATTAAGCTCTGGCACCTCGGCATACACGGTGACCTTTTTCGCTGGATCAAGTCGTACGTTGAAAATCGAAGTCAATGTGTCGTTCTGTCCGGTTTTACGTCCGAACGAAAAAATGTCACTTCAGGAGTCCCACAAGGATCCCATCTAGGTCCCTTGTTATTTACATTATACATTAATGATTTAAATAAATATTAGTATTTCACACTCTGACATTCTGTTGTATGCAGATGATACAAAAATATTTAGGGTTATTCGTGAAAATGAGGACTGTGAGCTGCTACAGCAAGATTTAAATAAATTTGAAACGTTCTGCGATGATAATAATTTGTTTTTAAATCTTGATAAATGTTACGTTATAACGTTTTCTAGAAAACGTAACGTTCTAATTCATGATTACAAACTAAATGGCGAGTGTCTTAGCAGAGTTTCACAAATCCGAGATCTTGGTGTTATCATGGACTCACAACTGACTTTTATTCCTCACATTGATGCTATGCTAAAAAAATCATATAAGCAACTAGGCTTAATACTGCGTCTTGGTAAACCCTTTAAAAAATCTTTGACGTACAAAATTTTGTACAACAGTTTCGTTCGTAGTCGAATTGAATTCGCATGTGCTGTCTGGAAACCGAACTTTAAAGTACACACAAACAGAATTGAGAATATTCAAAAAAAAATTGTAAAAGCCCTTGATTTCAGAATGGGTTTTAACTATTCAAACTATGAACACTCATTAAAATGTCATAACTTCAAAACTCTGGAAGTGCGTCGAGATTGCGTAGACGCGATCTTATTATATAAAATTATCAATAATGTTCTGGATGTCCCTTTACTTCTGCATAATATATCACTCAGAGTGCCCCGAGGACATGAGCGTCATTGTCGTAAAAAAGATTTATTTTGTATCCCCAAATGTAAAACATCCTACTGTAAAAACATGTTTATAAGGCGTGTATGTAAACTTTATAATGATAGTGACAGATTGTGTGATATTGATATTTTCTGTTGTACATTAAATTCCATTAAAAAAGCTTTTGACTGATAATTGTAATTAACCACTCTAACCATGTTATCAACATCTTCTACAATACTTGTATCATTTTCTCCCGTTCTTGTTATAATTTTGGGCTGTTCATGCTATAAATATATATTGTTACATTAAAGAAACTGTAGGTCTTTTTATGTTAATGTTTAGATTTAGAATATGAAAACTGTGTGACCGTTTGTTTTCTGATAAATAAATAAATAAAATTAACGATGAAGCGAATCGCTTAGTGCGGACCATTGAAGTTTCAACAAAGTAAGGGTGGATACTCGCTGTACGTCGGGTTGTCCGATGGTAGAAAGGAGATGGCGGAATTAAATCATGCAATTCCCGCGCACACCCCAAAATGTAACCTGTAAAATACCGATAGGCTGGCTACCCTGCGCCTGTGCTCGAGGCTTTGTATGCAGCTTTTAAAATTCAGATATACAGCAACTAGTTTGACTGGAAGCTGATCTAAACATACTTGGGAAAAAGCTGGGCAGATTGATTCACTTTGATTGATTTACTACTCTGTCAAGAAAGTACCGGGAAAAGATCAATAATACACAAAATGTCTGTTATTCATCCAAATTTATTTTATCACCTTCAAAGTATGCTCCTTTAGAAACGATACACTTGCGCCAACGAATAATCCTTTTATATATTCATCAAAACATTTTTTAAACGCTGCTTCCGGAATTGAGTTCAGTTCTCGCCGCGAATTCTCCTTTATGTCTTCTATCGATTGAAAACGGGTGCCACAAAGTGGTAATTTGAGTTTAGGAAAAAGAAAAAAGTCATCAGGAGCAATATCTGGTGAATATGGTGGTTGCTGGATGGTATTTGTTGAGTGTTTGGTCAAAAATTCGTTCACAATGATAACCTTGTGCGAAGGCGCATTGTCGTGGTGCAAAATCCAAGAATTTTCTTTCCACAAATCTGGCCTTTTTCGTCGAATTCGCTCTCTTAAACGCCGCATAACGCTCAAATAATATTCTTTATTTACCGTTAGACCTTTCGGTAAGAATTCAGAGTGCACAACACCGCGATAGTCAAAGAAAACAGTCAACATGGCTTTGACTTTTGATCGACTTTGGCGTGGTTTTTTCGGTTTCGGTTCAGTTGGAAGGCGCCACTCCGAAGCTTGTTGACTAGTTTGCATGTCAAACTCGTAAACCCACATCTCGTCACCAGTAACAATGCGTTTCATGAATGTTGGGTTCGAACTGACTCGTTCTAGCATGTCCTCAGCGACTTTCATGCGATTGAGTTTTTGGAGAAAACAGATCAGATCAGATTTCAGATCTTTTGGGACTAGCCGAGCAGCAACATGTTTCATACCCAAATGATTAGTTAAAATGGTACGGATCGACTCGTGAGATACAGAAAGTTCGGCGGCTATCTCTCTCAGAGTTGAGTGGGGATTTTCAGTCACTGTTTTCTTCACTTTTGCGATGTTAACTTCAGTTGCAGACGTTGACGGCCTACCAGAGCGAGGCAAATCTTCCATCATATCTCGACCGCTTTTGAACGCTTTGAACCACTCATAAGCACGAGTTTTTGATAAAGTCGATTCACCGTAAGCCTTCTGTAACATTTTCAGTGACTCCGAACACGAAATTCCATTGGCGATGCAAAATTTAAGACCAATACAAACTCTCACAGTTGTGCCAATCTAACAACAACAAAAAAACAAAAATTTGAATTTGGAACCATAAACAAATCATCCATTCCCGATACATTTTTGACTGAATGTATTTATGTTTTAGCTAAATTTCAGTTGAACTAGCTCAAATTTAGGGCAGATTTATACCGGAATGGCAGAGAGAAATAATTTAATGAGTTATATCCTTAAAAGACCAGGCTGCTGGTGCCATTACTGTGTGAATCGGCCCTTATAATTTAGTATATACAATCCCCTCGAAAAGTGTTGATTTTGGACAGTGCTTTATGTCTGCGTGTTCCTAAAAAAATCTGAACATGGTATACTGACCTGCAAAATGCAAAAAACGTAAAAAAAATAATTAATTTCGCGGGCACTCTAGAGCATCCCACTTTAATCACAACTCTGGTAGTCTGCCCTGTGTTCAAATTTGAAGTTGGACTTAACTCTAATGATGTCATCAGAGTAAATGCTCTACACTCGCATTTTTGAACGCGAACGTAGAGTTCAACCAATGAAGTTCAACTGTCAATGTCAAGCAAATGTCATTTATGGCCGCTTACACCAACCTACTCTGCTCGGAGGTTAGTTAGATTTATAAAAGAACGACCCTAGGTTGCAACTTGGAACATTTTTGACCGGTTGGAGTAGCGACTCTACCCTACACTGGTTATTTTTGAACGCAGGGCAGCTGGTCGGCAGATGACTCCCGGGAGTCTAGCTCCTACTTCTAGTCTTTCCGGACTGGCTATGGCCTGTTACCAGTTGATGTAACCAGGGCAATGACGTCATATCGTGGTTACTACTGTCCTGCTCCCTACTTCTCTACACAGTTTAAAATAATAAAACTAAAGTCGCTTGTCGTGTCTACCTGTTTATCCGTTGACTCCTCCTAAACCACGTAACGTATTTTTATGCGGTTTTCACTAATAGAAATGTCATGCTCAGTAAAATGTCTCACTGATGGTGGCGCGTGTATTGGATCATTCGGTTCCCTTCAAAATGCTTGAGCCGAGAGGTGCTAAATTCGCGTCATGCCCGTGAACGGGTGCTGTCAGTTGAGACTGGTCATCTCTTAGCTGCCAGTTGCCAATTTAATATGTATATTTAATTTTTATTTTTACTTTATTTACATTGTTCTTACATAATAGTAGCGACATGAAACATGTAACCGAGATATTTGTAATATATAACATGATTGAAAAGAGTGTCCATGGTGTTTCTTGCACATGTTCTTCTCGATAGAGATCTACGCTTTGGAATGTGCAATTAGCATCATTTTTTTTTTTTTTTCTAACTGACTTCTTGGCATTTCAGAAGTGCTTGTAAATGATTTATTTGAAATAAAATGCTTTGAATCTTTGAATTTTTTACTCGGGTGAAGTCGCTGGCAGCAGCTAGCGTAGGTATCATGAATATTAAAGACAGGATGTTTGCTCGTAAATTACTCATCAAAAGCTGAACAGATATTGGTAGAACTTTGCACACAGGTAATCCATAGTCTGGAATAGGCTATAGGATACTTTTTTTTTTCTAGCAATACATTCCCGTTGAATCATTTTCGTTGGCTAACAAAAGCAGGTTTCAAATGAAATGCAGTTTGAATATGAAGAACCATTTAATCACAAGGAGGGCAGTAGCCGCACCCGCGGCGCTAGTCAGATGGTCGGCAGGTGACTCCTGGAGTCCAGTTCCGACTTCTTGTTCTTGGTGGGCTGGCTGCGATCTGTCACTATCAGTTGAGGCAGCAGTGGTGATGACTGTACCTGCAAAATGAGGAATAGTATTTAAGAAGATTCTTTAGGCTACTTTTTTAGTCGATGGTCTTATGCTTGGCGAGGCAAGACAACACGAGGTGACGCAAGAAAGTATCCATCTTCAGTCTCGCCTTGGTTCAGTTCTCTCCTTGTCGCCAGCATAATGAACGTACTCGAAGTGACAAGTGCCGCAACTATATGCGTCTTTGCGTATATGAATTTCATTAACTAATACCACACTTATAAAATTCAAAAGCGTTGGAGAAGAAGGCGATGGTGGATAGCATGTATACACCGTAACAGAACAAGGTAGTAAGTAGGTAGTAGTCTGCTAGCATACTGATTGAATGAACGCGAGAATGTGGACGCCTCGCCTCGTCTCCGATCGCACCTCGCGCCATTTGACTCACGCCCAAAAAACCAGCACCTGTACCATGACGTTCAAAGTAAGATTGTTTCATTCTTATTTCCAGTGTGGGTAAGAGATGGCGCTACACAACCTGTATAGGTCTGTCTCTTACCCACGCTGAGATAAGAATGAAACAGTCTTACTTTGAACGACATGGTAACCCCGCAAGTCGGAGAGCAGATTAGACGGAGGTTGATAATATGCCACTTTGTCTAGAGTCCCAATACTAATAATATTTACGACGCACTTTTTGCGCTAAGTCCAAGATTAAGCTCTTACAGGCTTTTTCAGAAATTGCCACGGATGGTCGGTTTTCCTGAATTTGAACGAAGAAGTCTTGTGCCGACTGCAAATAAGTATCTAATTATAATAAAGGCAAGATAATGATGAATGAATTTGATATTTAAAATGGCAACAAACCTATTTTTTCTAAATAAAACAATTAATGAAACGTTACAATAGCGACCTACTTCAAAATGGTTTCTCATTCTTACACGCAATGTTGTAACAAATGCCCAATACACGCTAAATTACAATTTGTAACTAACTTTCAAACTACACCTTTAAAACCTCAGCCCCCCTAGCCAAGTTACAATCGTATCGTTAGCGCCGAACGCCTCGAGTAGGCAACGCCTCCGATTCCTTTGTTCTGTGTCAGAATCGGAGGCGTGGCCTACTCGAGGCGATCGGCGCAAAGAAATGATTGTAACTTGGTTAGGAGGGCAGATACACTTTCAAACTACACCTTTAAAACCTTAGATACATTATAGGACAAAACGTCCCTTAAAATGACGCTGCAACGTTGCTCAGTGTCCCGCAACTTGACCCCCAATATTTTACGCTACATTCTCGTGACACGAGACATGTTGTCGGACAATTTGACAGTGTAGCGACATCCCATGGCGCTACATAAGAACTAAACTACGAAATCCTGACTCGCGCAGTTAGAGATCTCCGCGCTATTTTAACATATAATACAACAGCCCGAAATCATCTCTCGGGTAGTTGCCCAGATCAGAAAAATACCCGTCTGGTCGGAAGATCCTCCCTTTTCAACAGAGGTTTGCGGGACATTACAGACTTTACCTACACTCTGTTCTGCATACCTCTAAAACAGCGTTGCGCGTCATGTTAGGGGGACATTTTATTCCCCAGTGAAGGTATCTGAGGTGTGTTATAAGATTCTAGAATCGTACTTTTCCAGTTCATCTCAGACACTGCTCGAGCGATACAATAGCGCGTTAAAGGAAGCGATCATTTTTTCTTCTTCTTTTTGTCCGGTTTCTTCTTCGAGCTGGAGGCCGAGCTCGTAGAGTGGGGCGATGTGTCAGGAATCCCCAAACTCGCATTGTAACGAGCCGCGAATCCTAGCTGCAGATGATGGTAAGTGATTAACTGTACCCAATGGCCATTGAATGAGAAGTATCAAAATAAAACAGGATCTTGTCGTGAGCCGCATGCTGGCTGCTTCCGGAAAGTATTGATGTGGCTTTTTTATAAAGGTAACTGTGCTGCTGCAAAATAAAATTTGTAATTGCAACGTAAAATCAAGAACGCCAGATGATGGAGTAATGGGCACTATCGAGGCGAAAAGACCCCACTTTGAAGAGTGGCTACAGAATCACCACAGTGTTGAACACAGTTGTTTCGGGAGGTTCCTGTGTCAGATTATGCGGGAAGAAACTCCCGGGTGTCACACCATGTCCTTGTGGAGGCGTTTGGCGGCGGGGACCTCTCGCGTCCGACCCTGGTTTTGGCCATGGCATGGAGTGAGAGGAAATGGGAGGCGGTCACCCCTTTCTGCAAAACAATGCAAGCAAAGGAGGCGGCCGAAACCGTAAGGCGGAAACAAGCCTTACGCCCTGTCCCTCGCCGGAGACGCCCTAGGCATCGGGAGTCGCAAGATGACTACCGACCAGCGTAGGCGCGGGCCTGCGGAATTACGGACTTGTTGACTTGGGGCTTGCGGGGAGAAGTTATTTAATAATTTCCCACGTAAAAACAAAGATGATGGAGTAAGGTAAAAAACTAACTCGAAAATTGATCATCATCGCGTAAACTCAAGTAGGTATTCATTGAATAAAATTCAGCATCGTAACGGTATCGCCTCGCCTTGGAATAAGCTCGCGAACAGCAAAGGGTGGTGTGGTCGCGTTCCCAGTGCTTACGCCTAAGTACGATGCGTCGCAATGCCTAGCCGTAACCGCGACATAATGCGTGTGCCAACCATAAAGAGCACGTAAAGTCTTCTACATTGACACGTTAGTCGTCTTGTCGGACAATCGCGACCGACGCAACATCCCTTACTTTGGCCTACGTTTGCAAGTGATTGGTGTCAAGTGCATCACATGACAAAAATGGTGAGGTGTCAAAAACACAAGCGTGTCCGACTCTGTGACCCGCGCGGCGCTATTGAAATATTTTTTTCGGTTCAGACCATGTAAATATGTAAATAAGCATTTATATACAAGTTAAAAATTAAACATCGGGTGATGATCGTTTTTTAATTTTTTATTATAAAAATAATTATGTTAAGATACCAGAAGCCTGTACTAGTCCCAATTCCCACTAATAAAATAAAGGCGAACGTTTGTGTGTATGTTTGTTACTTCTTCACGCTCGAACGGCTGAACGGATTTGGATGAAATTTGATCCTCAGTTAGACCATGTCCTGGAATAGCACATAGGATACATCATATCCCGTGAATATATGTTATTGAATAATATCCAGCTACCACACAGATAAGTCGCTAACATAAGCTATTTAGTGGTTAGTGGCTCTGACTGCTATGCCGGAAGTCGTGGGTTTGATTCCCACCCAGTACAAATGTTTGTGTGTAGAGCACGATCATTTATTCTGTGTCTGGATGTAATTTATCTATAAGATGTATGTATTTAGAAATATATGTATATTTATCCGTTGTCTAGTACTCATAACACAAGATCTGCATAGTTTGGGACTAGATGGCGTTGTGTGCAAGTTGTGGAATATTATTATTATTATTAATCATACCTGTGCTCTTCTGGCCTTTTCATACTCCTCATGGTCTGAATGTGGTACTGTAAAGAGGAAGTTTTCGAAGATGGGGTGCCTCAGCAGCTGTTCGCACGTCCACCTCATCATGGGGTCTTTGTCTAGGCATTTCTGGAAAGGAGATGGTCTATTACTAATAAAATGCTACGTAGTTGTCTGGTGTCAACCTGAGCTGGACCTATTTGGAGCAATCGTGGGACTTTTTTGATTTTTTCTGTTTAATTTTTAGTTTCTACATACTTATTTGTTCATTGTGTGCCAAATAAGCATGTTTTCTTTATTTCTAGAAATACTTTAAAATTCGCTTAACTCGCTCGAAATATTTCGTTCGACGAGACTTCCCGAAACACCGACGCCGCTGCCCCGTGAATTTCTGGGGAATACCTAATATCAAAATTGGACTACTCAATAAACAGAGTCACATTAAATTAATTAGAAAATCTCAGCAGACAAGACGTAAACTCAGAATTTCAAGTAGGTAAGTAGTTTAATAGACATGTACTTGAAATTCGAGGGTTTCTAAGTTGGACAGCGGTATCATTCCGCGAGAATCGCGTCCGTACAAACATAATATTCTGGGTCAATGGAAAGTACCCTATGAATTTTGATTCCGTTGAGAGAATCGAAAAATACGTTTTTTGCGACTTAAACGGCTTCTTTTTGTTTGTTAACTTAGAAGTTTGATTTTTTCACAGCTTCAAAGGACCGCAGACTTAAGTATATGGTTTTAATTTCAACTCGATACCTCCACGTATTCTCGATCTTGACAGACAGACAGATAGACAGATGGACAATAAAGTGATTCTTTATGGGTTCCGTTTTTTCCTTTTGAAGTACGGAACCCTAAAAAAGGACCTTAGACTGATACTGGTAATTGAGATCAATATACTCACATTCATAAAGTCTAACACCAGGTCATTGCAGGAGTACCGCTGCGGAATCTTCTTCTCAAGAGGTTCCACCGTGGTCGGCTCAGGCAGCGCCATGCCCTGAAAATATTGCTTAACACTTCATTCTTTTTCAAACTGTAACGCATGGACTGGACGATGTAAGGCCGGCCTAAAACCAATTAAACCATTATTTTTCGTTTTAAAATGGTTGGTGTTGATGACTATGTTTTTCTTAATTATAACTACATTTCCTTGATTTTAAAGAGATAGGGATAAAACAGCGCAGCGTTGGAAGGCCTCCCACAAGGTGGGCCTATGACCTGGTGAGGGTCGCGGGAATCCGATGGATGCGAGACGCACAGGACCGGTCATTATGGCGACATTTTGGGGAGGCCTATGTCCAACAGTGGACGTCTTTCGGCTGAAATGATGATAATGATGATGAGGGATATAACGGAGTACTTACCTATGAACTGTGTCAGATTTTTTAAATGTGTGATATACTAATATTGATAGGTACTTAGCGGGTTTAGTTCTAGTTGGTCCGTCCAACCAAGCGTAGTTATTACCTAAGTTATTAAAACTCTAGTGACAAGTAAAAACTCTGTGTAGTAGTAAACATTTTTTTTTATTTGTTTTCAACCGCTACTCGTGGCTTGACTTGATTTTGAATACAAATAGGAGCACAACTGGGTAGGAGCACTACTGCTCCCATTTTTTATTCAAAATCAAGCAGAGGTTATGTACAATGTGAAAAATGTCGTTTATGGACCCCGCGCTTGCGCACCATGTACTGGGATAGGAGCCTTGTTGGCCTCACATAGCATAGCATAGCATAGTCGGCCTTATAATGTTCCCACTGTTGGGACTCAGGCCTCCTCTCTAGGAGAGGGAACGGGCCGTAATCCACCACGCGGGCCCAGTGCGGGTTGGTGGATGTCACATGTCTTCGAATTTTTGGTTCTAGGACATGCCGGTTTCCTCACGATGTGTTCCTTCACCGTTTTGAGAGCAGTGGTGATGAAATAAATTACTTACACAAAGTAATGCATCTGGCTGGGTTTGAACCCGCGTCCTACAACTCGTAAGTCGGGGCCGTTACCACTCGGCCACCACTGCTCCATTTTGTAACACGTCACCACTGTGTGTCACATGTCACCACTGCTCCAGTTGGCCTCACACAGGTTTTTAATTAATGTTTTTATTTCTTATGTTAGTTTATGTAATTAGTTAACATTTTAATTGTTATTCATGTTTGTCTTGTGCGAGTTTCAAATAAATGTTTACCTATCTTTCTTTCTAACTCCCAAAACTCACCTGAAAAAAGGTATTCTGTGAGAATATAGTCATGTGCCTTGGCAGGAGATCCCCGAGGGTCTTCCGTATTAGGTATAACTGGTCGAGGTCACTCTTGCCTGGCCATAGCGCTTCGCCTGACAGGAGTTCGGCAAACACACATCCTGGAAAGAGAAAGCGCCTGATAAAATTATAATGAGACTGAATGATAACTTATAATTACGTAAAAGTCACAGGCGCTTGGCGCCAAATCGATTTACCGAGGCATCTTTTTTTCTTGAATTGAATAGAATAGAAAGTATTTGATGCAGGTAGGCACGGCACAGAACGGCAACGGAAAAAGAAGAAATAAAAGGAATTGGGAAATAGGAAGGGGGCAAGGCAATAGAAAATGGGAAACAGAAAGAGGCTATATAGGGCTTGCAGACGGCGAACAATGGGTAGCCTGACCGAACCGAGCCCAAGTCGTTGACGGCGCGTATTGTTCCACGTACGCCTCAGGGAGATGTCAGCAAATCGTAGGGGCCCAGCAGGGTCGCCACGAGCTACCCGTTGCTCATTGTCCGCAAGCTCGCCCTAACGGTGATATAGCCGCAGTGTACTCACCTATGGCCCAGACGTCGACTGGCGTACTGTACATGGTGTCACCGACGAGCAATTCAGGCGCGCGGTACCACCGCGTCGCCACGTAGTCTGTGTAACTCTCACCAGGACCTGGACATGTAGAGGGGAAAGAGGCTATTAGATTATAATGATTCATTTATATGTTTGTAGCTATTACCAATATATTGTCCGTCCGACTGTCTGTTTGTATGTCTCTCTGTCAAGACCCTTTATCTCTGGTAGGCGTGAAGGTATCGAGTTGAAATTAAAACCATATACTCAGGTCTGCGGACTCTTAAAGCTGTGAAAAAAAAAACTTTTAAGTTAACGAGAAAAAAGATACTTTGGCGTAAAGTGGCAAAAAACGTACATTTCGACACTCTCGAGGAAATCAAAATCTATAGGGAACTTCCCGTTGACCCAGAATCCTGAAATTTGGTATAAAGCAAGGTCTTATAGGACAGATACATGTATAAATCTGAAAACAGTAAAATTGTTGTTACGTCACAAAAAAAAAAAAATTGTGCTATTCGGAAAAATCTTCGCCTTGACTAGTACTTTGGTGCTAGATGGTAACCAGGGTCTGATGATGGAACTGGAAGATGGCAATAGGAACACAGATAACCCTATCGTATTTGAGCTGTTTGGAATAGTCTTGACGATTATTAATTACTTATAGCTTCTGCCAGCAGCTTCGCCCGTGTGAAAGTAGGTTTCTCCATACAAACTTTGGTCCCCCATTTCATCCCCTTAGGGGGTAAATTTCAGGAAATCCTCTCTTGGTGCTCGCTTCCGAAATAAAAGGAAACCTTGTGCAAAATTTCACGCTCCTAGGCCCTGTAGTTTTGGCTGTGCGTTGATATGTCAGTCAGTTTCTCCTTTTATACTCGTATATATTGATATATATATATATATACCATAAAAGCTTAGCATTAGCATTAGCATTATCAGCCTTTTAAAGTTCCCACTGTTGGGACTCAGGCCTCCTCTCTAGGAGAGGGAATGGACTGTAATCCACCGGGCCCAGTGCGGGTTGGTGAATGTCACATATCTTCGAATTTTTTGGTTTTAGGACATGCCGGTTTCCTCACGATGTTTTCCTTCACCGTTTGTTTTCCGTATTAAGCTCATGGGAAGTACGCCTTGCATAAAAGCTTATTATGAGAAAAATATTTTCATTAAAAACTTATTATTTTTTTGTTGAAAAGCAACTTGAAATATACAATTCCAAAGTCGATACCTGAATTTGTGGCGACGGATTGAATATATCTCGAATTCTGTATCGTGGGTACGTTCCAAAACATGTAAACTCACACACAAGACACCCAGACTCTTGAACACCTAACACGCAGTGCAACAGCCAATCACTCAGCCACTGCGCCATCCGTGCCGTCAGTTGTACCTACCTAGGCCATTAATATTCCGCAAAGTAAGGCCTACCGTCCACGGGTACGTAGCTTTATAGACGCGTACTATTCTATTCTATTTAGGTATGCTTTCCGTACTTAGTCCTATGTGGACCATTGTACGTGGGCCAGGGCGGCCATAACCTTAGGTGGGGTCATTCCAACCAGCCCACCTCTCTCCAAAAACAGATAGGTTAGGTTTTTCAGGGCATCAGTAAGGGAGTTCAAGGATCCTAAGGTTCGTGTACGTATTTCAGTTACACCTGTGCAGTCTAGATGCACATGTGCAATCGTCTCCTACCCCTCCAAACATGCTCTGCACAGGGGACTGTCTGTGATGACGCGTATTCGGCATTATACGCTTGGTGTACGCCTGCTCACAGCTTACATACAAAACTATGGAACTGCGACAACGTCTTGCTCGAGTCGCTGCACGCGCCTAAAACTTTTTTAAACCATAAATGAAACTTTGCTCAGAAGATTTGTGTAGGCGCTTATAAACAAAAAAAAATTGAAAGTCTCCGGCCCTAGACCGGATTCGCAATAGAAAAAAATACTGTGATAAGCCCTTATAAACAGTATTTTTTTATAAGGGCATATACCAAAGTATTATTCAGTATGGAATAAAATTGCGGAAATCATTTATGATGGAAGAAAACAAATTGTGCCTAAATAATGAAAAAAAAATTAAAATCTCTGGAACTACTAGAGTTGTGAAATGAAATACAAAATATGTGTCTCAAAATGATGAATTTAACCAGCTATAAAACAAGTGTACAAACCCTCATTTATGTATAATATATATTTGAATAATTTTCGTTTTTAGGGAGTTAAAAAATGACCAACTTTAACATTTCTCACAAACGAAGTAAATTGCACACATGAAAGTTTTACTCTTATATTTGGAATATGAAACGCCATAGACTCATGGTATTAACTTAGTCATGTCCGATTTATTTATTTTTTTGGGTTTTTTAGCCCAGTCGTTAACAGCGCGTAGTGATCCACGCGCTCCTCAAAGAGATGTCAGCAGACCGTAGGGGTCCAGTAGGACCGATGCCCGCTAGCTAGGTCCGCGGAGAATTTTTGAAAAGGAAACCTGTAGTCCTAGAACGGAAAGGGTAATTGAAAGACACAGGTGTGGTTTTAGTCAGTAAAAGTCTGACATGCCCCCGCGCTCCACCCAGAGCGCGAGAAGTCATTTGGATGATTTCCCACCTTAAAAAAAAAAGTCATGTCCGATTTTGAGGGTTTCTAAAACACTGCGTCCGTGGATAGGAGGCCTAACTGTAAATCGTGTAGGTCTACCTACCTACATAGCTAATTTTGCAAAGACTCTTTAAAGTTCAAAGGTAAAGGCTACCGTAAACGTTCCGCGAGTAGATGGTTCTTTGTTGATAGCTTGATTAATGGCTGAGGAACACCCGCTCAGGATGTTACGTAGCACCCATAGGTTATAGACAAGACCTTGGATATTTATAGCCTTCCGTGAGTGTGCAAATTGCGTGTTTAAGATGGCAACATTTAATCTTTATATATATATACACGTTTTTAGAGTTCCGTACCTCAAAAGGAAAAAACGGAGCCCTTATACGATTACTTTGTTGTCCGTCTGTCTATCTGTCAAGACAAGAGGTATCGAGTTGAAATTAAATCCATATGTTAGCGGTCCCTTGAAGCTGTGCAAAAATCAAACTTAGAAGTTTGATTTTTGCACAGTTAACTGTGCCGCATGCGTGCGTGTGTGTGCCTGTGTGTGTGTGTTGTGGTGTGTGTGTGTGTGTGCGTGTGTGCGTGTGGGCCGTATCCTTTTTTTTTGTTACCAAAAATGATACGGCAATTTGTGTCGCAAAAAAACGTTAATTTCAACAATCTCAAGGGAATCAAAGTTCAT
This sequence comes from Mythimna vitellina, assembly GCA_949316375.1. NCBI lineage: Eukaryota > Metazoa > Arthropoda > Insecta > Lepidoptera > Noctuidae > Mythimna > Mythimna vitellina. Next base: position 3,036,459 of record OX438703.1, on the reverse strand, counting down.
AAGGAAGGTACTTCCCGTTAACTCAGAATGCTGAAATTTGTCATAGAGCAAGGTCTTATAGCACAGATATGGGAATAAATCTGAAAACAGTAAAGTTGTTACGTCAAAAACTTTTTTGCGATTCGGAAAAATCTTTGAGACTCTTTCATTCGGGAATAGAAATATTTACATAGATAAGTTTGTACGGAATCCTCAGTGCGCGAGTCCGACTCGCATAGTTTTTTTTTTGGCTTGAACTTGGATTGACACACTCCCGTGTCAAGGCAAGTTCAAGTCAAGGAAAGAGAACTGGTGAGCAGCACCTGTGCGTAATTTTACCCCTTTTTTTGTGTGTGGACTCTCGCAGGTTAACCTCTGAGGTCGTCGACTACTTAACCTGATTAACCTGTGGAGGCCAAAAAAAATTAAAGCCTTTGGCTTGAACTTGGATTGACACACTCCCGTGTCAAGGCAAGATCAAGTCAAGGAAAGAGAACTGGTGAGCAGCACCTGTGTGTAATATTACCCCTTTTTTTGTGTGTGGCCTCTCGCAGGTTAACCTCTGAGGTCGTCGACTACTTAACCTGATTAGCCTGTGGAGACCAATAAAAATTAAAGCCTCTAGCCAGGGCAAGGCAATATTACCCAAACCATTTGGAGCCATTTTTGACCCCTTCACCAATTTTTTTATATTTACCCAGGTGAAATGTAGAGGTTCAATATTAGGTTTATTTATTGTTTTAGTTTTAAATATGATTGTGTGAGGCACGAATAAACGTTTTTTCTTTCTTTAGACTGAAAAGGGAATCGTTTGTCTTGGTATGGTTATGTGAAGAGGGCTGAAACGCATGTTACTAAAAGAGTTATGAGTTTACATGTGGATGGATGGAGAGGGAGGCTAAAGAAAAGATGGATGGATAGTGTGAGAAGTGATATGAAAGAAAAGGGAGTTAGTGATAGCTTGACGAGTGACAGGAGATAATAGAAGAAAAAAACACGTTGCGGCGACCCCAAATAAAATGGGACAAGGGCAGGAAGATGATGATGATCTTTCTATCTATTTTCTATGTATAAATAATTCAAGTATTGTATTTCAAAAAGTAGATAATGTTTTAAATAACAAACATTGTTGTACAAGAGAACAAGACAAGACTTTGTGGTTTAAAACTTAGGAATATCTTTACTGTTAGTGAAAGCGCCAGGTTAGCCCAAGAAATAAAAAAAATCTCAAGTTTTTTTGCATTTTTCATGTCAGTGTCAGGTTCTGTGTATTGAAGACAGAACCTGACACGCTCGTGAACGTGCGCCGTCAACTGAGACTGGTCATCTCTTAACTGCCGGTGACATATTTCAATTTGTAATATTTTTTATTATTATTTATTTACATTATGTCGCTTCTGTCGAAGAATTTTGTAACTCATTATATGATTTTAAAACGTGTCCTTGGAGTTTCTTTTACGTTGTGCTCCATAGAGAGACGCTTTGGAACGTGCAATTTATGTAGCTTCACTTTTTTGACTGACCGACATTTTGACAATTCAAAAGTAGTAAATGGTCTATTCAAAATAAACGTTACTGATTTCTGAATAAAATATAGTTCGCAATCGAAATACGTCAGTTTTTTTTTTTATTGATATAAACCAGTGCTTGACACCTGATGGTAAGCAGAGATGCAATCATTGATGGTGAGGCGCACTAGTTCATTAAGAAGTAATAAGTATGTGTATTTAATTTTAATAATGTATGGCCTACAGACAGTTGTTCCGGGTCTAGGTGTCTTGTTTATGTGAGTTTACATGTCTTTGAACGCACCCATGATAGAGGAGCACATGGGTCTGAAAAGTTTCCGACCTGAATGTGAAGTAGCAGCACTCGACAATAACAACTTATGAATGTAGTTGTGAATTTTTTGATTGTTACTCACCAAAGTTTCAGCCATTTTGGACGCTCAGTTGTTATTTGACAATCATTTGAGTGACGATTCACTCGACTCACTCATTAGAGATGCAGAAAAAGATAACCATTTTCACCAAAACAAACGGGCGCGTTTGTTTTGTCTCATACCTGAGCAGTTGCCACGGCGAAAATCTACGAATTACGGTTTGAAAATGGAGATTAGCTAAGACCAGCAAGCCATTTTAGTAAACAGCATACACTTTTATAACAAGCTGCCAATGGTGGTGAGTGGTGACTGAACTTAGCGACGGAAAGTTCAAAACTCATATTATGCGTGTCCTAACCAAAAAGAATACTGTAATATGGAAGTATTATAAGAACAACGATTTTTTTTTAAATTAAAGAGTAGGTAAACATGGAGTTCCTTGCCGGTTCTTCTCCATAGGAAACGACCAATTTGGAACGTCAGGAGCTAGTGCCACTAGCTCCTGACGTTGTATAAGTACCCATATAGGCCTATGTGAAATAAAAACATTTGAATTTTGAATTTAAAAAATGTAATACTATTGTATTGTATTTGCAGTATTTTATAAATTTGCCGTATGATAAAACCTTGGCTCTGGCATTGCGATAGCAATCAAGGTCGAAGGCGGATTTTATGGGTTTTGCTGTATCCTACCTAAAAAGCAATAAAAATTTGTAGTGCATTTTATAGCGGCTACAGACTCACGCGAGAAGTCTCGCCGAGAAGTCTTGCTGAGAAATAACGCGAGAACCGAGAAGGCATCTACACTCATGCAAGCTTCTCATTCGCATTCTCGATCGTTATACGGAATGGACGACAGTGCCGCGGCTTTGGTTTTATATGCATTAGCATATTATAATCTTGTGAATACTATAATTAGAAATCAAATTAAAAAGAAAAGAAAACCCAGGCGATGGTGGCTAATGCAAATTCATAGGAGTAGAACGAAGTGAGTTTTATCTTATTTTTATTTATTTATTTTAACTAGAAATGTACACAACAACACGCAACCAAAGCCACTGTCGCACTGAGATCGAACAAGAATGTGATGCCGTTCTCTTTTCTCGCCTGAGAAACCCTTTGAAGCGGGCAAAAATACCGAAACCGATTGGAGAACAGCCGAGCGCGAGAACGAGACGGCGAGAAAGCGATCACATTCACGCGGGTGTTCTCGGGGGTTCTCGGCGTGAGCTTGGAGATGCCTTTATCTCTCGTTATACTGTTTGTGCTAGTTTTAAATTTAAGATTTTTCTAACGGGCATACTTCAATAGTAGGACTCCCGCCTGAGTCTGGATCGTATGAAGGAGTGATATGAAAAAACAGAGACTTGGTAATAGCGTGATGGTTGACAAGGTACTCTCTATTCCAGGTTGCCTGGAGAAGCCATATGTAATTGTAAATATTTTTTAGTATAAGGTTTTTTATTTTTGAAGTTGGAACACGTCAAATTGTTTCTCTCAGTCGGCATTGGGTGAGACTGTGATTTTAGTCGGTAAGTCAGGCGGGGAGTCAGACTTTTACTGACTAAAACCCCTGTATAGTCGTTAACCTTAAGTTCGAGGAAGTAAATAATAAGTTAATAATACCTCCTCTGAAATCCCAAATAAATTCAATTCAAGCAATTTCATAAATCTCAGAATTTAATCGTTATGTTTTATAGTTTATGATATCTGGCTTTTAGAAAAAAACAAAATTCAAATGTTTTTATTTCACATTGGCCTACATAGGCACTTATAAAACGTCAGAAGCTAGTGCAGATAGAGGGGGTAATAGCAACTCTATGTTATTTACTTCCTCAAAGTTCAGGTTAATAAGTATTCCGGTGTTTAAGTCAGTAAAAGTCTGACACGTTCCGTTAAACTATTAAAGTTTTTTTTTGTGACGTAACAACAATATTACTATTTTCAGATTTATTCCTATACCTATGCTATAAGACTGCTTCATGTCAAATTTTAGGATTCTGGGGCAGTGGGACGTACCCTATGAATTTTTATTCCGTTGAGAGTGTCGAAACATACGTTTTTTGCGACATAAACAGCCGTTTTTTTTCCTAAACTTTGAAGTTTGATTTTTTCACAGCTTTAAGGGATCGCAGACCTCAGTAAATGGTTTTAATTTCAACTCGATACCTCCACGCGTTCCCGAGATAAAGGGTTTTGACAGACAGACAGACGGACAACAAAGTGATAGACGAGTATAAGGGTTACGTTTTTCCTTTTCAAGTACGGAAAGCTAAACACAAAACCTAGAAGTATTGTGCAAATGCAAGTAATCCTCTTATATTCCGCGGAACATTGCGACAGCTTCTGACATTCAGTACAAGTATGCCAGGGTCGCCAGGGCGTTCACACTTTAATAATTTTATTCATGGGTATCGATTTAAGTCTAATGCCGTATTTTGAGGATACCAGAAACAATAAAATAAGACTGTATGCTAGGCATTATTAAACTTAATTGCCTCCTTGATCTCGTGGTCACAAGCGCGAGTACTGAGCGAGTGGTTCTGGGTTTGAATCCTGGTTCGAATAAAAAGTACTATTGGGTTCTCTCATTAGGAATTACTCTGTAGCAGCCCGGAGTTTGGAAGTTGGTGATGTGACATATCTGTCTCAGAAAGTAAGTAAAGCCTGTAAGTCATTTGGACAGCTGGATCATTCAAAAGAGTTACTGTGGCTCTGGAATGCAAAAAGCAGCTCAAGAAATACAAAGAGCAGCTCAAGGAATACAAAGAGCAGCTCAAAGAATACAAAGAGCAGCTCAAGGAATACAGGTGGGTTTTAGTCAGAAAAAGTTAACTCTATCACGCTACAACAGTAATGAGAGAAGTCACTTGAAGATTGCCTACCTTCAAGAAAAAAATACTGGGTAAGTGCGAGTCGGACTCGCGAACTGAGGGTTCCGTTTGGAGGAGGGATGGAGTCTCGAAGATTTTTCCGGATTGCAATAAAGGTTTTTTTTGTGATGTAGTTAACAACAAATTTACTGTTTTCAGATTTATTCCTATACCTGTGCGACCTGGCTTTCTACCAAATTTCAGAATTGTGGGTCAACGGAAAGTACCCTATGAATTTTGATTTCTTTGAGAGTGTCGAAACATAATTTTTTTGCGACATAAACGGCCGTATCTTTTTATTCGTTAACTTAGAAGTTTGTTTTTTTCACAGTTTTAAGGGACCGCAGACCTTAGTACATGATTTAAATTTCAACTCCATACCTTCATGCGTTCTTGAGATAAGATAGATAGATAGATAGATAGATAGAACATTTATTTGATGCACACAAAAATTAACAGACAATACACAAAAGTACAATAAAAATTACAAAACAAAGCACATAAATTAAAAAAAAAAAATAATTAAACAATCACAAACATGCTAAAGGGTCTTGACAGACAGACGGACAACAAAGTGATCCTATAACGGTTCCGTTTTTTCTTTTTAAGGTACGGAACCACGGTACGGTACTAAGGCCTTGCACATTAAGAGTCTCAAGATTCCACATTTCACAATAATCATTCACTATTCACAATAAGTTGTAGAGCAGACAGATCTATTTATAGCGTGATTTCGCACAATCGAACCGCAGTTCTAGCGGCAAATTGACTGACCTTAGTCAACGTACAGCCATGAACCAGTAGCCAACGGTATTGGCCTATTGGCTCAAACATTGCGAGATAATGCAAATAGAGACGCAACGGTAATAGCCCTGCAGTGTCACGAGCTCGTAACGCGATCCATTTTACGACCTAAATTGAACTGTTAAAGGGATGGAGCTACATAGGGTGTATAGCTCCATCCACCTTTCTCGCTCAAACGACTGTCATTTAACACGTCATGTCACGTCCTTTGTACTGCTGCACTAGCTGCTGCGGGAATGTTCGAAAGAGTTACCGTGGATCTCTCACTCTTACACTCTGGAACGCAAAGGGTAACTGAGGGAATACAGGTGGGTTATACTTAGTCAGTAAGTCTAATACACTTCCTCACTCCACTCAGAACGCGAGAAGTAAGTAAGAAAGAAAGAAAAACAATTTTTTTCCGTGAAATGATGCAATCATAAATCAGACACGTTTATTTCAAATAGATCAATTACAGGCACTTTTGAATTGTCAAAATGTCGGTCACTCAAAAAAAAAAAAAACAAGTGGAGCTAAATTATTAACAATCATCCAACCATCCACCCATTCACTCATTTCCATTTGATTTCCCACCTTAATAAAAGGCCGTACAAGATATAAACTTTTTTAAATCCCCTATTTTTTTAAATCCCCTAATTTAATCGTCACGATTTATGGTTTCAGGGTTTTAGAGGAGGTATTTTCAACTCTATGTTACTTACTGACTCGAACTTTAGCTTTATAGAATCTAAGTACCTATTCTGATCTCTGTTTATCATTATCACCATTTATATTTTTTGCCTATATTTTTTTATTGTTATAAACCAGTGCTTGACTGCGATCCTACCTGATGGTAAGCGGAGATGCAATCATTGATGGTCAGGCGCACTAGTTTGTTAAGAGCCTATTCACTCTAGCCTTGAAGACACCTAAATTAACCTAATATTATAAGTCTTTATATATCTATTATGCGTGTGTGTATATATGTTATGTATCTATTAGGATATAAATAGATATTGTAACAAATTATTCATGTTATTCAAAAACAAGCAGAGCAGAGGTGGCCGAGTGGTTACAGCCCCGACTTACGAGTTGTAGATCGCGGGTTCAAACCCAACCAGGCGCATTACTTTGTGTAATTTATTTCATCACTACTGCTCTCAAAACGGTGAAGGAAAACATCGTGATATCCAAGAACCAAAAATTCGAAGACATGTGACATCCACCAACCCGCACTGGGCCTGTGTGGTGGATTATGGTCCATTCCCTCTCCTAGAGAGGAGGCCTGAGTCCCAACAGTGGGAACAATAACATAAGCCGACTATGCTATGCAAAAACAAGCAGCAATTCATCCAATTACTATTTTAAGAAAAGTTATCAATTTATAAAATTGGTACGAAGTAACCTTGATCACCAAGGGAGAACACGAGTGAATTCGTGAAGTCCGCAATAACCGACATTTACACGGACGAAGTCGCGAGCAAAAGCTAGATATGTATAAATAAATAAACATAGCGGGCAATATACGAGTGTATTTACTCCTTTGGGGACAGCCCCTACCCCTTCACAGACAAATACAATAAATATGATTTTTAAGGTACGTAAAGCCATAAAAATAATGTATAGTGGAAGTGCCATCGCAGTTAATCAAATTAGCTGATCATATCTAACGCGATGTTTTATGTTCAAATGACATGATGGCGTGATTTGATTTGTATGTCTGTCTGGTTGTAGACACCTTTGATTAACTACCATGAATATAATTAGAAATTTACTTAAGAGAGCCCTTCCCGATCCGTCTATCGTCAATGTGAGCATGGTTTAAAAGCTTGTTGTTTTATACAACGCAAATACAATGCAATGTTTGATAAAGATGCAACGCGTAAAAAGAGCAATAACATTTTAATACTCCTTCGCTTTCGGTAATACCGTCACTCACTTGAATATTTCACATCTTGTTTCAAGAAATACATGTCTTTTTTTAAACCTTGTAAGTTTTTCGAAAAAAGTTTCGTCGTTCTGTATCTCGATTAAATTTGCAAGGTTTCTGTAAGTCTAGAAGGGCTAACTTTCACGCAAAACAGCAGATTTTCCGAGGTGTTTACCGGATTAGTTTTACTTAAATTTATCTTTTGATCTCAGCAACCTAGATAATATGCACAAGATATCTATCTGTCTTTACAAAATATCTACAGAAAGATGTGTAATTAACGTCATAATCACGTAAGAGCGGTTGTATGGAAATGTATCTCGGGTTGGGTGCTCTTAATAAACTGGTTAATATCGCCGCCAGCGATATTACCGCCATTTATTAAATAGCTGTGATTCAGTTTTCATGTAGAATAAAGTAAACGAAAAACAAAACTAAAAAATATAGTCCCAGGTGGCAATCGAACCCATGACCTCCGGCATAGCAGTCAGGGCCACAAACCACTACGTCAACAGGCCAGTCAAAGAGTCAAAGTTATTGCCTCTTTAAGGGCAAATAGACTTCGTTCTTGTATTTATTAGGTAGCAATTATGCTACATTACATTATTCACCATCACTAAACACTAACTCGAACGGTTTTGTTCTTTTTAGTCTTCTCACTATACTTGTGTGGTTTTTTTTTTTGTTGGGTGGGAAAATCATCTTATGACAAAACCCGCTCTTGGGCGGAGCGGGAGATAGTGTCAGACTTTTACTGACTAAAAACCCACTCCTGTTCCTTCGTTGCCTTCGTCGTGGTTAAGAAGCTGGATTGCCTCGATGTTCACATGCTGATGAAGTGGCTTTTCGTGAGCTTTTGTAGATTTTTTTATCACTTTTTCGATGAACTCAACTTTTAGGTCCCGGTGGAGGTCATCATTTCGTATATACTCGTACCAATGTGCATTTACAATTTCCCTTTAGTTAGCTGAACTTGAGACGTGTTTTGATGATTTTAATAATTATAACTCAGTACCTAATGCCATATTTGTTACAGTCGCCAATCATATTACGGCCTATTCACTTTCCAAGAGAGGAGGAGACACTCTCCTGAGTTCCAGCAGTGGGAACATTAAGGCTATCCCTGATTAAGTCAAAGAATGATGCTAACATTTTTATACAGCGTTTTATATGAACTACAGTACACTTGTCTCTATCTTAAAAAAGCAAAAGAAAAAACAAGCTATTTAATCACTAAATACATTATCATTGTTTTATTTGTAAAAAAGAAGCATTTCAATAACTCTGAACGGACTAAGATTTGGGGCTTGGCGTCATAGTACCTTTTATTCAGTTCAAAAATATCTATTCAATGAGCACACATATACACGATGCGCGCTATTGGAAGATGAGCCCAAGATTTGCATCCTCCTTTGCCTTAAGGTGATGCAACTCGACATACATTTTTACTGTTTTTAATTCAACCGCTCTTACGCGATTATGACGTTATAACACATTTTTTATTAGATATTTTAGAAACACAGTATCTGGTGGATGTTATCTAGGCTTTTCGAGTAAATCACGGAATTACCGAATACTAACAGAGTTTTCAGGCGTAATCGCTCTTTTTTCGCGTTTCCTTTTTGACAAACATCGCGTTGGATTGCGTTAGATGAAGTAACAAGCTTTTAAACCATGCTCGATATTAACGATAGGCGAGTGAAAAGGACCCTCATAATTTTGCTTTTTTTTTTTTAATTGTTATAAACCAGTGCTTGACTGCGATCCCACCTGATGGTAAGCGGAGATGCAATCATTGATGGTCAGGCGCACTAGTTTATTAAGAGCCTATTCACTCTAGCCTTGAAGACACCTATATTATAGTTGGACGGGAAGAAATTGTTCCAGTCCTTCGATGTACGCGGTATAAACGACGAAGCGAAACGCTTAGTCCGGACCGTTGAAGTTTCAACAACGTAAGGGTGGATACTCGCCGTTCGTCGGTTTGTCCGATGGTAGAAAGGAGATGGCGGAATCAAGTCATGCAATTCCCGCGCACACTCTCCAAAATGTAACCTGTAAAATACCTTATACTGTAAATAGCTTTTCCTTATCCAAAACCATTTTCCAAATATCGAATCCAGACGAACAAATCGACCGAATCAGTCGACTTTAAAAGCTGGTTTTTTCATGCTCACGTGTGTGCTGTTCAAATTACCTGAGTCATGCGATGTATGTTTAAATCTACAATATGGCTACGGTATGGGACGGTCATAAATGCCGAACATTTTTAAATAAAACAGTTCAGAATTTCTGCAGAGCTATTTGAAGGTGAAATAGAAGGAGTATTTTTATCAAGAGCATTTTTTACTAATTTTAAGGGGGTAAGTAATTACAGCTACACGGGTCGAAGGCTAAGCTACGCTCGCTCCGGTCGGTTCATGGAAGGGTTCCATTTACGTTCAATATCAAAGAATCAAAAGTCAATTTATTTCAAACAATCCATTTAAGGTGCTATTAGAACCTCGGCTGCAGGCTGTGGATGCAGGCGGCTGCACGAAGCCGGCTGCAGCTGCACGACTGGTTTTCTATGTAGTAGTATGGATATCTGTGAATACATTCCAAATGCGGCATTCCGGCGGCAGCACTCGTAGCCGACACGAGACAGCTAGTTCGAATAGAACCGAGATTCGAATTGCACATACTAAAACGTACATCTATATGAAGAAAAATGTGCAAGAAACTCCATGGCCACTTTTTTAAAACATGTTATGTGTTACAAATATCTTGGTTACACATTTCTCGTTGCTACTATAATGTGAGAACAATGTTATCAAAGTATGAAAAAAGCAATTCTAAATACCACTGGCTTTTTTTAGGTCGGAAATAATCCATTCTCCTATTTCTCGCCCTTGGGCGGAGCGGAAGGGCGTGTGCGTTCTTTTACTGACTAAAACCCACTCGTTTGTTCCTTCTTTGTCTTGCGTTCCAGGGCCCCGGGGTTCATTTTCACTTACAGTAGGCTTCCACCCTACTGGTCCTCTACGACTTGATGACATCTCCTTGAGGTGCGCGTGGAACACTACGCGCCGTCAACGACTTGGGTTCGGTCCGGACGGTTACCGAACGATCGAACAGCGCTACTCATTGCTCGCCGTCCGCAAGCCTTTGCTTACGGTGGAACCACTCGCAGCTAAGAGATGACCAAACTCAACTGACAGCGCCCGTTCACGAACATAACGCGTATATCAGCACCACTCAGCTCAACCATTTTGAAGGGTACCGAATGATCTAACACACGCGCCGCCATCGTACCTCAGAAGGCACATTTAATTAATCCTTAAACCGGGCTTTCATTTAGGAAGCTTGAAAACCGTCCCGATACCGGTGCAATTGGATATTTTTAATTTTATTTTGTAATATTTTAATAATCACGAGTATGTAAATACGTTTATACGTTAACGAATTCATTAATTAATTGAAAAGTGTTATTGCACTTTAAACCCCTGTTTAAAGTAGGCGTGCGTCCTAGTACGTTACGTAGGCGAGCACGTCATAAAAGGTTGCTTTGTGCTAAATTTCACGCTCCTGGTCCCAGTAGTTTCGGCTGCGCGTTGATATGTCAGTCAGTCAGTTTCTCCTTTTTTATATACAAATAATAATTGTTTCACTAAAATACTCAAATTATTAAGAATAATAAGAACGCAAAGCTCATTTACATCCCAATCCCCGTTCCCGGAAAGACAGCATTACCATTTTTCAAAAAACCATTTCCCTAATTTGAAGCCGATCGGGGTTACAGTAAAATTATGCTCATGATACGATATTATGCGTAGCGACGTCACCCTCTACCTTTCTCTACATAACATTGTCGATAGGGTTGGCAGGAAAGCTGAAGAGACCTACCAGATATATTTGAGTTTTGAAGGATCAAAATAGGCTGGATTAAAATTACGTTTTGGAGAGTGTGCGCGGGAATTGCATGACTTGATTCCGCCATCTCCTATCTACCATCGAACAACCCAACGTACGGCGAGTATCCACCCTTACGTTGTTGAAACTTAAACGGTCCGGACTAAGCGTTTCGCTTCGTCGTTTATACCGCGTACATCGAAGGACTGGAACTATTTGCCTACTGCGGTCTTCCCGTCTACCTATAATTTTGGTGTCTTCAAGGCTAGAGTAAATAAGCTTTTAATAAACTAGTGCGCCCCACCATCAATGATTGCATCACTGCTTACCATCAGGTGGGATCGCAGTCAAGCACTGGTTTATATCATATAAAAAAAATAAAAAGTTTAGCTTTGTAGCTTCTGACAGCGCCTTCACTCGAAAATTATCCAAAGTTGAATACTCCCGTGTTAAAAAGTACCTAACTCGTGTGTTTTTACAGAACGTGGTCTGCCAGAGTGTCAAATTTCATTCTAAACAGTTTAGCCATTCGATCGTAAAAGAGCAAAAAACATACATATAAATAAAAACTTATGATATAAAAGGAGAAACTAACCGACATATAAACGCACAGCTCAAACTACTGGGACTAGGAGCATGAAAATTTGCACAAGGTTCTCTTTTATGACGTAATCGAGCACCAAGAGAGTATTTCCCAAAATTCAGCGCGTAAGGAGGTGAAACGGGGGTCCAAAACTTATTACAGACACGAGCAAAGTATGATATAGCGTGAAGTGTGATCCAGATTTTTCATACCTATATATTGTTAGCTATACACCGTCAAATCTGGTTAGACAAGTATTCAATTCCAACCCACACGTGTGGATTACCGCTCATTCTCTCCTAAAGAGAAGGCCTGAGTCCCAGCATTAGAAACAATAATAAGTTTTCAATGAAAATCATTTTTTTCACAACAAGTCTTTAGAGCGCGGTATATATCTCTATAATGAATACTCATCAAGACCACTTCAAAGAGCGATAGGGTTATCTGAGTTCCTATGGCTACCTTCCGATTCCTTCATCAGATCAGCTCCATGTCTTAATAATTTTGCCCTGTCATCTGATTTACACATGCATGCAAAATTTCAGCTTAATTGGTAACCAGGAAGTGGATCAAATTTAATTTGCAAGATTTGATTACAGACATACAAACATCTAGACAACACTGTAACTAAATAAAAGCTTGTAAAATGGCAGATTATGCCATGCTTATGCTAAGCAAAAAAGCCTACGTCCAGCTTTATCCATACACCTGGCAACCCTAATGGTCGGTACAAGTCTATCTGTCGGTTACATCGACGAAGGAGGCCGATTGACGATAAGGCACTGCCTGGAAAATGGTCTACATTACTTATCGCTCACCTAGATCGTGGCAAGGAAACGTCGACAGGCCGATGGAGTTTAAAATGTAGGAGAAATAACTGGAGCAGGTTCGATTGGTTTAGTTGGTTAATGGGGAAGCGTCAGGGTAGCCCGCGAAATACAAATTTACTATGCGTTTCAAACTAAGAATAGGATAGACTTAGCGCCATATTGTGACGTCATAGATGTCATATTGAATCAGGTAGGGTGAGCACAAGATATTTTTTAAATTGAATTTATTTACGAATCATGAACGAAAAAAGTTTAGTTACAATCTAATTCTTTAATTCCGCTCGCTACATCAGTGTCTGAAGTGTCTGAGTAATGGCGAATGGAAGAAGGCGAATTGTTGCCAATTACGAAACAGAAAAAAACAGTCTGTTTCGTGTTGCCAACAATGACCAGGACCACCGCTTTTTACATTACATATTAATGACTTTCCAAGGGCAATCAAATTTCCTATGACACTGTTCGCGGATGACAGCACTACCTTTGACTATTCCGTGTACGCAAAGAGATTTCTATAAAGAGGATATAAATAATACATTAAAGGAAAGTAGAGTGGTTAAATATTAATAAATTAAAAATAAATATAAATAAAATAGTAATTATTAGAATTTTAGCCAGCGCGCTTTGACTATTCCCAATCTTGACATAACATACGATAACAACAAAATTGACGCAGTTAATACAACCAAGTTCTTAGAAGTGACAATAGATCGAAATTTAAATTGGAAGGCACATATAGAGACCCTGACCTGTACTATGACGTTTAAAGTAAGATTGTTTCATTCTTATTTCCAGTGTGGGTAAGAGATGGCGCTAGACAACCTGTATAGCTCTGTCTCTTACCCACACTGAAATAAGAATGAAACAATCTTACTTTGAACGTCATGGTAACCCCGCCTGACTAAAAGAATTAGCAGTAATGCATATGCTTTGTACATTTTGTCACGAAAGGTTAACATAGATGCATTGCTTACTACTGGCTAACAGAATCTGTACTCAGATATGGAGTTTTTTGGGGGTAACTGACAAAGAAACCGCTTTTAAAACACAAAAGAGATGTATCAGAGCCAGGGGCGCCGACTGCGTGGGTGCTCGGGTGCTCGAGCACCCATGAGAAATAAACAGTGGGTGCCGAGCACCCCTGAGAATAGGCATCACGAAACAAATCAGTAATCAGCTTTTAGGTTACGTATAAATTATAATATTTCATGATAATAAAAATAGTTTCATTTTTATAAAATGGTTTCATTTTAATTTTTATGTAACATAATTAGTATTTAAGTACACAGTATGTAAGTACGACATTTATTTATTTGTCAGACGATCAGTGTCCATTTTTCTTCTCACGCTTTGCCACTTTTTCGAGTCATCACATGACACACGTCCTTGATCAGAGCCATGTTTAAATTGAAAGCCACCGATAGTTATAAGCCCTATTTCTTACGCTATAAAATATTGACAATATTCTAGAAACAGTAATGTTTGTTAGAAATAATAGTAACTTATTTTCGCAAATGGCAGATAAGTTTCCCAGAAACAGGCGTGATCAAACTCACTTGTGTCTGCATAGGAGTAGGACTGTACTTATGCGCAAAAGTGTTTTCTGCATGGCTCCCATTATGTATAATATAATAAGTTACCTAAAAGTTGGAGAGAGCTTAATTCATCAAACCCCAAGCGAACGCCAGCGTTCGCTTTCTCATAGTCTTTCTTTCGTGTCTCGAATTACGGTATTCGAAAGGTTGTATGTATGTAGTAATGTACAATTGATGAAACAACTAATGTCATTCTTAACAGACAAAGCATACTATAACATTAATGAATTCCTGACAGAACAATTTAGAGTGATTTATATTCAATTATGATTTTAATAATTACTTTTGACATGACTGTGTATACTTTGACATTTATTACTATTTGTTTAATTCACAGACGTAGATTTATTATCATTTTTTACTTTTCTTTTTTCATAATCATAATCATTTATTTGTTAGAACAAATGATTATGATTATGATTATGATCACACACATGACACTTATCTTATTTGACATTTATTATCGATGTTAATTTCCTAGAAATAAATGTTTTACTTTCTAAATTTTGAAATTGATTTATTTTTCAAATTATTGTGCTTAGTAAAAATTTAAATTAGTACTTATTTAAAAAAGCATGTCCAACCAATTATTATTTCTTTATGTCAACCTGCATGCACATTTTCAATATTTTTTGTGTACACATGTTTCAGCAAATAAATATATCTTATCTCAAACCAGGGGCGCCGACGACGTGGGTGCTCGCGCGGGGGCTCGAGCACCCATGAGAAATAAACAGTAGGTGCCGAGCACCCCTGAGAATAGTCATCAGGAAACAGATCAGTAATCGCCTTTTAGGTTACGCATAAATTATATTTCTTTTTGATAACAAAAACTAGTTGAATTTTTATATAATGGTTTCTTTTTACATTTTTATCAAACATAATTAGTAATTCAGTACGCAGTATGTAAGTAGGACATTTATTTATTTGTCGGTCGTTCAGTGTGCAAGGTTGGCGGCATACCCCGAAGAATCGCTAAACATAAGTGGCAATAGGCAAGGCACATTGCTCGCAGAACAGATGGTCGATGAGGCCGAAAGGTTCTGGAGTGGCGACCGCACACCGGAAGTGAGTCTTCCGGTGTGCGGTCTTTCGGCTGCGGGCCTTGCAAGACCTCCCACAAGGTGGACCGATAAGCTGGTGAGGGTCGCGGCGTGACCGTTCGTTGTGTCGACACTTGGAGGAGGCCTATCTCTAGCAGTGGACGTCATTTGGCTGAAATGATGATGATGTAAAGGCAGAGAAAAGCCAAGAATTTCAAAGACTTGAAACACCTCTAAACGGGTTGTCGGGTAATGAAAAAACGCCCATCCTTAAAAGGCGATTACTGATCTATTTCTTGACGTCTTAGACGATTATTCCTCATGGGTGCTCGAGCCCCCGAGCACCCACGGACTCGACGCCCCTGCTATTACTTATTCTGTGCAGGTAGTAACCAACAAGGTCTGTGTATAGCTATCCTTGTAGGGCGCCACACGAATTTTTTAAAAGTTATCGACTTCAAAATAGCAAAACATTTTTATTACCAATCTTTTTGATTCCAAGTTGTTAGGTTTGCCCAATCGATATTTCTAAGTCTCTTCAATAGAGGTATTGACCTGCGCGGTTTATAAGGTACAATTTTCAGTGTACCTATTTACGTATTCATAGGTTTGGACGCAGCCTTTTATGTGGTTAATATTGCAAGGGAAAACTGGTTTGAGTTCACGTAGCAGTAGTAAGCCTGTAAGTAATTTTACCCGACTGCGCCAGAGGGAGGGTTAAGTTTTTCGAGTTTATATATTGGGTCTTTTCAGACCTTGACCTTGACCTTGGAAAAATATCAAAATTATAATAAAACTAGCTTCTGCTATCGGCTTTGCCCGTGTGAATGTAGGTTTCTCCATACTAACGGGCTCCTGTTTCATATCCTTAGGGGACGAATTTTGGAAAATCCTGTCTTAGTGCTCGCCTACGTCATTTAAGAAAACCTTGTGCAAAGTTTCACACTCCTAGTCCCCGAAGATTCGGCTGTTTTTATATATAGATATAAAAGGAGAAACTGACTGCCTGACATATAAACGCACAGCCGAAACTACTTGGACTTGGAGCGTACAATTTTGCATAAGGTTTCCTTTTCTGATGTAAGCGAGCACTAAGAGAGGGTTTTCAAAAATTCATCCTCTAAAGGGATGAAACGGGGGTCCAAAGTTTGAATGGAGAAACTTACTTTCGCGCAGGAAAAACTGCTGGCAGAATCTAGTATATAGATAAAATGGCGGATTTTTGGAGCCAAATATATGTTTTTAGTGACATAGTGATGCATTAATTACTCACTAAAGTGTGGGAAATAAAAAAAGTTGACATTGTCAAAGAAACCCGACCAAAAACTTCAAAACAAGTCATTTTAATGGGGAACGGACACTTATCCGAGTCGAACGCGTCGAACAAATCGAAGTCATGAAGACCTCGCAGGCTCGCGCACATCCGCACCGAAAGAATCTACCGCGCCAAAGAAATCGTTTCTATTTCCTTTAAATCTAATATTTACATTTAATATTTACACTATTAATTTGCTGTACACCGCAAACTACCCCCCTTTGTTTCTATTTCAAATTCTTACATTCCACCCTAAGGTTGTCTGGTAGATATCGCTGTCAGCGATAAGACCGCCTTTGTACCCATAGATTTAAGTTAATGTAAAAGTTTTTGTTACTATTTTTGGTGTACAATAAAGTTTATTCTATTCTATTCTATTCTAAATCTGTCGCACTGAAATTACGTATGTGAATTGAGATGGATCTTGTCGAGGTTTTTATTGTCAGAGAGCAATGGTGGCCGAGTGGTAACGGCCCGGACTTACGAGTTGTAGGTCGCGGGTTAAAACCCAACTAGGCGCATTACTTTGTGTTATTTATTTCGTCACCACTGCTCTCGAAATGGTGAAGGAAAACATCGTGAGGAAACCGGCATGTCCAAGAACCAAAAATTCGAAGACATGTGACATCCACCAACCCGCACTGGGCCCGCGTTGTGAATTATGGCCCATTCCCTCTCCTAGAGAGGAGGCCTGAGTCCCAACAGGAAGATAAAGAAATTAAAATACATAAAAGGGAAACAAGAATGAAAATTCCTGAGGTTTCTGGCAACTTGAAAAGGCAGTGCTTTGGTGTATCCGAATTTGCCTAGGAATTCCAGAGTCCATCCAGATTCTGACGATTCGACGCGGTAAGGTGTATGGGATTTCAAAGGATTTCAAATATTTGTCTGGATTAATACCCGAGTAATGAATCTGGCTCGTCTCTTCTTACACAGGGCTGAAATAATAAACATAACTGGCAAAATGTTAGTTGTGTAATAGAAGATTATATACTATACTAGCTGACCCGGCAAACGTTGATCGGGGGATAAAAAATAGATGTTGGCCGATTCTCATAGATACCGGATAAGCACAAAAAAATTCATCAAAATCGGTCAAGCCGTTTCGGAGGAGTATGGCAACGAAAACTGTGACACGAGAATTTTATATATACTATATGTTCTTGTGTGAGGCACAAAAACATTTTCTGTTTTTTCTTTCTTACTTAATTTTTTTTTCCTACTTTATTTTTGACTTGTTCTACAAACACGACTGTGCTAAACCTTATTTTTATTATTAATTTATTTCAAGTAACAGAGACTCACTTTAGTTACAAATCATTAACATACAGACAATACAACACATAAATTACATAAAACTAAAATTAAATTAAATTACAATACATTATAATTGTTATTGTAGTTTTTGGTTGTTGTTTTGGGAATACCGGCTTGATGCTTGTAAAATGCTGCTTTGTAAAAATAACATTCTCCATATTTGTTGTAATATATATTTTTTTTCTTTCTAACACATTGCTTTCCAACATTTTTTTACATGATTAGACCCCAACCATCATAAATTCGTTACTAATTTATTTTTTTAATGTATCATTTATTAATAATTGTAATTATTTATTTTTATTGCTTTTATTCATATAGCCTCTTTTTTATAATGTGAATTCTTAGGTTACTTCCTATTACGACACACTTTATTATGATTATTTTTATTGTACTTTTTAGTACAATATTGACCAGTCTACACTGTCCTTACATAATGTCTACTTATACTGTAATATGGAAAAATTGTAAGAACAACATTTTTTTTTAAAAGTAACCATGGAGTTTCTTGCCGTTTCTTCTCCATAGGGAACGACCAATTTGGAACCGTGCACTAGCTTCTGACGTTTTATAAGTGCCCATTTAGGTCCATGTGAAATAAAAAACTTTTGACTTCACTTGATTCATTGATATTTAATTATGTTAGTATGTGACTTGTTTTAAGCAAAATTAAACATTTAAATGAAGTCTATTTAACATATATATAGTGAGAACATCAGTTTGACCTCTTAAAATAGATAGGTCAGGCACTATTTAAATTAATTTAAATAGTAAATGAATAGCAATAGGTGTCCCGATGACCTACCTGTCATTGTGGTTAACTGTCTGGGGCGGTAGGAGCAATACCCTGAACAGACACCAATATAAATATTTATATTTTATTTTATTTACATCATACAGTTAGTTAGTAAATAAAATGAAATTATAATAGGTCTTTACGGATGACATTGCCGATTTTTAAAACGGATTATTTTGAAGTGCTATATTCTTTTTTTGATATTAGGTATTTATTGGTTTCTTTGTGTTTTGTACTTTATGTAATATCGCAGAAAGCTAATTGAAGAAGAAGCACAATGAAGAATTGAACTTCTTTTTTTTAGGTGGGAAAATCATCTAATGAGAAATCCCGCCCTTGGTCGAAGCGGGAGATAGTGTCAGACTTTTACTGACTAAAAACCCACTCCTGTTCCTTCTTTGCCTTCATCCCGGGGCCCCGGGCTTCGTTTTCACACTACCCGTGGCCCCAGTAGGCTTCGACCCTGCTGGACCCCTACAGTTGCTGACATCTCCATGAGGCGCGCGTGAAACAGCACGCGCCGTTGACGACTTGGGCTCGGTCCGGACGGTTACCGAACGGTCGGAAGGCGAGCCACCCATTACTCGCCGTCCGCAAGCCCGCGCCTACGGTGGCCGGAAATCGGGATCGGAATCCCGGCGGCGGTTAGGGCGTGAGGACCGTTGTCTCACGCGATCGGCCGCCTCCTTTGCTAGCATTACTGCTTCGCAGAAGGAGGCGACCGCCTGCCACTCCTCCTCACTCCGGACCATGGCCTGTACCAATGCCCGGCGCGAGAGATCACTGCCGCCGATCGCCCCCACGAGGACAAGGCGGTGCTCTGCCCAGGCGGGGCAAACCTCCACCGAATGCTCCACCGTGTCCTCCGGATGGTCCACACAGTGGCGGCACCCAGGAGTTTCTTTCGCACGAATCCGGTGCAGGAATCTCCCGAACTTACCATGTCCGGTGAGGACCTGCGTCATACGGAAGGTAAGGACGCCATGTGGTCTTTCCAGCTACTCCTCAAAGAGGGGACTTACCGCCATGATTATGGCGTGCCCAATGAAGAATTGAACTGCGGTAACTATACCGACTAATATTCGTTTGATATGCTTGATTATACGTTACAGGCATACAGTTAAGACCAGGCATTCAATAAAAGGCTAATGAGGACAGTCATTAAACTGTCCACTTGTACTATTACTTATTCTGTGCCACTACGTATATTAAGTCGAGAATCAAATAAATAATACAATCGACATTAACACAAATTGTATACAATACATACATAAACACAATTCTACTACTAAGGAGGTGTGGACGATGTAGGTGGAAATACATATTACATAAACTTCAAATTCTTAATGAAAATTAAAATGAGAAACGAGTGTATTAGACGAAGTTTGAAAGTGGCGCTAGTCAGGGGCGCCGGCTTTTAGAAAACCTCATGGGTGTTCATGCTCATTTGATGACTCGAAAAAATGGCGAAGTGTGAGAAGAGAAATGCACATTGATCGACCGACAATTATATAAGGGTGGAATTCATCAATAAAACTAATCGCGTTTTAACGTTTGAATCTCATATACATATGTAATCGCGTTTAGCCGCTGTCACTAGTGACATTTGTCTGTATTTTTCTTTTGTTGTATTTTTATATTTTACGCGATTAGTTTTATTGTTAAATTCCGTCCTTAATGTCCTACTTATATACTGCGGAACAACGAAGGTACCACAAACACCCAGACCCAACACAAATATTTGATTCATCAACAACCATTTGTGTTAGTACGGGAATCGAACCCGCGACCCTTGCTCCTCAACAGGCGTTTATACCACTGCGCTAAACGGGTCGTCGGGTAATGAAAAAACGCCCATCCTTAAAAGGCGATTACCGATTTGTTTCTTGATGTCTATTCTCAAGGGGTGCTCGGCACCCACTGTTTATTTCTCATGGGTACCCGAGCCCCCGAGCACGATCTAGTATGATCATGTGAAGAGGAGGGATGAAACGCATGCTACTAAAAGAGTTATGAGTATACATGTGGATGGATGGAGAGGGAGAGGGACGCCAAAGAAAAGATGGATGGATTGTGTGAGAAGTGATAATAAAGAAAAGGGAGTTAGTGATAGCGTGACGAGTGGCAGGACAGAATGGAAGAAAAAAACGTGTTACGCCGACCCCAAATAAACCGGGACAAGGGCAGGAAGATGATGATGATGATTATTAAAAGTTGTCTATAATCATAATGACTCTCGATGATTTATGATTACCTAGTATGAATTATAATATATCAAAATGAGATAGTTACTAGCTCTCCTGCGGACGTCAACGCCGAAGGGGATCATGGTGTGGACGGAATACTCCGACGAACAGGTACCACCTAGAGGAAGACAGGATATTAAGGATAGGGGAGGATAGGTGCTAGAATTTGGCATTGGATATGGAGGGGACATTAAGAAATCATCACATTCGGTGTCTTAGCATAGCCATATCGTAGAATTGGCCATTTCTTGATATGGCTGAGGTTAAGCTAGTTTCGAGTTGATCATTTCATGAAGTGGACAACCATTAAGTAAAGTAGCCGACGATATCATGAAATAGTTAATTGTACGATATGGCTACGACATCAAAATCTCTTTTTATACGGTGCCGTACCTCAAAAGGAAAAAACGGAACCCTTATAGGATCACTTTGTTGTCCGTCAGTCTGTCAGTCAACAACCTTTATCCCGGGAATGCGTAAAAGTTGAAATTAAAACGTACTACGTACGTATTAGTCGTACAAAAAAGACATGTCGAAAGTGTTGTTCACAAATCTATAAACATATATTTTTTTCAAACCTAGCCGTTACCGAGGGGTAGGCTTCAGAAAGTCACTGTTTTAACTTTTTGCTCATTGCTCGGTAGTTATAGCCTTAACATGTCATGGTAAGACATTTGCCACCAGTTTTATGAATGTTAAGGACAATTTTCATAATACAAATTATAGTTATTTATAAATAATTTGTAGTCTTAAAGTGTTCGTAATGTATTGATCAACATTTATATGTTTGATTTTCCCATTAGCATTAAATAGTTAGCTATGAAAGTAGTAAACGACGATTAATAGCACTACGCGTTTGTCTTTCGAGGTGTGAAAAATATCAATAAGCAATTGGTCTAAAGTCCAATTTTAATTTTCTAGAAATAAACTATCCTTTATATCTTAAACAAATTGCAAAGAAATCTTGTATTAAGTACTTATCGAGATTTTTGTTTTAATTGTAAATAAGTTAATTGTAATTGTTTTTTTTAATTTGTGTTTTTAATAGTAAATAATTGAATGAGCAGAGAGAGAGCAAAATAAAACATAGATTATTTTGTTTTTTTATGCTCTTGCCATGTTTTCTATTCTACTTCTTCTTAAACAATATTTATTTATTTCGATAAAGAGAGAATGAGTGAGGTAACATTTTTAATAGGTTTTTCGGATATAATTTAAGCAAAAATATTTTTTAAATAATAATTTAGAATATTAGTATTATGTGACTCGATTCACAATTCTAGCGAATTCACAATGTTAAAAAAAGATTTTTATGGCATGTGGCACATTACTAGCAAGAAGATAAACTAGAGAATTTTTGAGGGAGTTGAAAGATTCCGATCGCTTTTGGTTATTTTTTTATAGCCATGTAAATAGCTGTAACATGGACAGCTTTAAATCCAAAACTTTGCGAGCAAATAAAAATAAAAATTAGATAGATAATGTCATTAAATTAAAATTTAAAAGTACTCTAATACAATACACATCTAAATAAAATTAAAATTCAAAGTCTACATCTTATACATTTTTTTAAATTTGTATTTGAATTAAAAATTTAGGTCTTATTTTCATAAAACAATAAAAAGTCGATGAAAAAAAATCCACAAGACATGAGAAGTGTTTACGGGTCTAAAAGGATAGCATATGATCCTTCCCGTCGACCATTTTAATTTGGCACACGATGCACCAAACACCCTGTATAATTAAGGTTTGCTGTAAGAAAACCCAATGGTGGGTTAAGCTCGTCTTTGTACCTCAGCTGACCTATTTTTTTATGAGTATAATAAAGAATATAAGAAGCAATACGCACTGATCATCCTCGCGAAGCCGAAGTCACATAACTTGACGACTCCCTCGCTGGTCAGCAGTATGTTCTCGGGCTTCACGTCCCTGTGGATGCAGTTGTGTCGGTGGCAGTACGCCACGCCCTGCAGCGTCTGCCAGATGATCTGCTTCGACAGCAGCTCGGGACAGCCCTAGAAGATAAGGGGATTTTAGGGTAAACATTGCAGCGTTGTGCCGTCGAGTCGTAGCGTAAGTGACGAATACGCGTCTATGAAGAGATACGACGCGACGAGGTAAGCATTTCTTAATATAGCGAAAACTTTTTTACTTCACATAAAGAAGAAGAAGATGAAGAATAAAACTTAATTGTACACCAAAATAGTAACAAAATTTTTAAACTAACTTAATCTATAATTATAATGGCGGTCTTATCGCTAACAGCAATAATACTACCAGACAACCTTTGGGAGACGAACGAGAGAGAAGTGGTGAGCCAGTGGTACTGGCCCAGAATGATATGTAGCTCGCAGTTTCAAATCCAGCCAAGCGCAACACTTTATGTAATATATTTCATCACCAGCTTTCAAAATGGTGAAAGAAAACATCGTGACGAAATCGGAAACCAAAAATTTGAAGACATGTGTCCGCACTGGGCTTGCGTGGTGGATTACGGCCTATTCCCTTTCCTAGAGGCGATTGTGAGAATATTATAAAGGATAATTATATAGTAAAGGGTACACAAAACCATACAGTTTCCTAACCATAATATGTTATTAGTGTGAAGATATTTATTCTCCTCACGCTCGTAACAACTCACTAGCGCTGTGTCATGAATGTGCTTGCTTGGAACTGCGTGGTATTCTATTTAAAAAAAAATATCACCACATTACTTATATCACCAATATATCTCCCTTTACTATACATGATATA
The DNA here is from genome assembly GCA_949316375.1 of Mythimna vitellina. NCBI lineage: Eukaryota > Metazoa > Arthropoda > Insecta > Lepidoptera > Noctuidae > Mythimna > Mythimna vitellina. Next base: position 3,012,645 of record OX438703.1, on the reverse strand, counting down.
CAAAATTAAATACATTCTACTATGGTAATTTAAAGGGCTTTAAAAGCTCGTAGCAATCGTAGCACTCGCCTACGTAGTTTGCTACGCGCGAGTGCTACGACTACAGCATGCTACGGGCTACGAGAACGTGCTACGCACATCACCCTAACGCAATTTATAATTGAATTTTTAGTTAGAATCTATGGCCACAACTCAATTATCGACTATATTGTTCTGTATTTTGAGTTATTTTTTAACTAAGTAAATGGTCAGTTAAAGTCAACTAAAAAGGCCCTAAAAACGTGAGTTGACAGTAAGTTCTTATATAAAAAATTAACTTCTGCTAGCGGCTTCGCCCGCGTAAAAGTCAATTTCTCCATACAAACTTCCAATCCCCGTTTTACCCCAGGAGCCACAGGAAGTGAAACCCGGGGCCCTGGGACGAAGGCAAGAAAGGAACAGGAGTGGGTTTTTAGTCAGTAAAAGTCTGACACTATCTCCCACTCCGCCCAAGAGCAAAATTTGTCATAAGATGATTTTCCCACCTAAAAAAATACCTCATCCTGCCCGCTTCGGCAGAGCAGCGACCTCTCGCGCCGGGCTTTGGTACAAGCCATGGAGGAGTGACAGTCGATCGCCTCTATCTGCGAAGCAGTAATGCTAGCAAAGGAGGACGCCGCACGTGCACGGGCGATCGCGCGGCCCTCACACCCCAGCCGCCAGGATCCCGATCCCGATTTCCGACCACTGTAGGCGCAGGCTTGCGGACGACGAGCAATGGGTAGCTCGCCGTCCGGTCGTCCGGTAACCGTCCGGACCGAGCACAAGTCGTCGACGGCGCGTACTGTTCCACGCGCGCCTCAAGGAAATGTCAACAAACCGTGGGGGCTCAGCAGGGTCGCAGCCTACTGGGACCAAGGGTTTGTTCCTGAAAGCAAAACTCGGCCCTGGGACGAAGGCAAAGAAGTAACAGGAGTGGGTTTTTAGTCAGTAAAAGTCTGACACAAAAGAGCGGGGGATGTCATTGGATAATTTTCCCACCAACAAAAAAAAAAAGCAAAGTTGGATAAAAATATAAATCCCACACTTGACAATTGCTTCGTATTCATAGACGTAAAGGTTCGTTCACACTGCCGCTGTAAGCTGCGGTCGTTGCATGCCACTGCGGCGTCCAATGCGGTCGGAACTCTTAACTGACCCGCTAATGCCATCCACGATCACTACACTTAGAAAATTGGCAGTTATCTACGTTTTTGTTTTGTAAGCTACTATAGTTTCTACCAGCGGCTGCGCCCGCGTAAATATAGATAATTACCCTAAGGAAACATTCTCCTGGGACAAAAAGTATATGTGAGCTATTACAGGACATGGCGACATGGTATACCCGAGAGCCAAATTCCACGTAGTCTTTTCGAAATTGTCCAATTTATTGCCTTTTTTTTAATTTTCTCTCTGTAAGGATTTTCTCCGTAGTATTACCAAAAAAAAAATCAGTATCGGTAAAATCGTTCTCAAGTTATTGCATGACCAAGAGAAATTGGGATTCATTTTTATTATCTTTATATATATTTTTTCTATACGTGTGTTAGTAACCTAAATCCTAAACGGCTTGAACGATTTGGATGAAATTTTGAGAGTATACTTGAGTTGATGATAGGTGGCGCTGCAATGCGATTTTCAAGTTTTATCCAGACGAAAATCTAGCTCACGAACGGGACAACGTCTGCCGGAACCGTTAGTGTGTATATAAAAATAAATGCCTATTTCCTTTTGCCATGGTTAGGTATATAGAAAGATATTCAAATAAATAAATGAAATAACTAAGTACTTGAATTAAACTTATCAAAAAACAAAAGGCCCGTTTTGACATCTGTCAAAATGAATATTACGCAAAAAGAATACTCGCAATATATTCCATCAACACTATATTATTCAACACGCCAAAAAATGTATGTATTTTTTTAAAACACTTTATGTAATTAATTATTATTTTATTGTTTCTTTCGGTTTCGCTCCAAGTTACATGCTAGGGTATTTCTCAAATGTCAAAACGGAACTTTTATTTTTTAACAAGTTTAATATAGGGTTATGTATTTTTTTTATATAGGTAAACAATTCATTTAAATATATTTTTAAGGTAATGTTAAATTAATTTGTTAGCAGTACACCGAAGATTACCGCTTGTATTTTTTTAAGTTCTTACATCCTGAGGTTGTCTGGCAGATATCGCTGTCAGCAATAAGACCGCCATTGTACCCATAGATTTAAGTTTGTGTGTATGTCGTGTTCCTTCTTTCTATTTTATTATTTGTCTACTCCAACACGGAGTAGGAAATACCTTATTGGTTATATAGTTCTTTCTTCAAAAGACCATCTCAGATAAATCTGCATGGTTCTTATTATATGACCATTACATTTTACTGTATGGACTTTAAAAGAGACTTTGACCATTGAGTTTGTTTCGGATAAGGAAATACAGGTCTCATCTAGTTTAAAATGACGAAAAAAAAAGACGTGTAAAAGTGTTTTTTTTTTTATCTTTTTGCAAAATAAATATATTTTATCATTCATTTATCATTGTAATTAATTCTACGGAACTTTGTAACAAACCTGTCGCATACTACTTCTGTGCCAACTGTTGAAGTCAAGGCTCTAAGTTGTGACCGGAAATGGACCGGAAAGGTTCTTTTATCTGCAAAGAAAGACTGACCCAAAACCGGAACTTTTGACGCTTTGCCACTTTTAGAACTATTTGACATTGCCCTAGTTTTTCTTTTTCATATGAAAAATATTTATTTGCAGGTAAGCAAAAGTCTAATCATAAAAGAGAAACCATCGTCTATTGCTAAAAGTTTTATACTTTGCATTGGTATAAAAAAAACTCGTTTTCCGTGTCTGTTTATCTGCGAATTCCTCCGAGTATTTCGCGTGAAATTGCATAAAATCATCATGAAATAACTAGGGCGTGCCAGATTTTTACTAACTAAAACCCACCCGTGTTCCTTCAGTTGCCCTTTGAACAAATAAATGTTTTTCATTCTTTCATTGCATTCCAGGGCAACAATGACTCTTTCGAACCATCCCACAGCCCATAGCCCACTATATATGTATATACCGTTTAATGAAACAGTATATTACACAACTGTGCATATACCGCAATGTCCTAAGTAGGCGATTCAACGTGATCGCGAAGCGACGCGGCGCGAACGGAAGAAATAATTGATACAGTGCGGTGACCTACGTGACAAACCACACATGGGTGCGGTGCGGCGATGAGCGAAGCGAAGCGGTTGCTATCAGTTGGCGATATTATCGCGCGAACTCTCGCAGTGCGGTTACATAGTTTATATAAATGGCGGCTAAAACAGTGATTTCGCGCGCACGTAGGACAGAGTCACCGCGTCGTGTTGTTTTCACGAAACCCGCATCAGAACGCTTCACAACCGCAGTCGTTGGACGTCGCGTTAGTTACTCGTTTATTCAAAATCATTTGTTTCATACCATAAGCCATAATCAGCCCTATAATGTTCCCACTGCTGGAACTCAAGCATTCTCTCTAGGAGAGGGAATGGGCCGCAATCAACCACACACACACACACACACACCACACCACATGTCTTTGAATTTTTGGTTCCAAGACATGCTGGTTTCGTCATGATGTTTTCCTTCACTATTTACTACTAATGAAATAAATTACACAAAGTACCTGGCTGGGTTTATTCCCGCGACCTACAACTCGTAAGTCGGAGCCGTTACCACTCGGCCACCACCGCTCCGTTTCATACAATCCAGAAAATTCTTTCACGAAATTGCAGATACCTCGTACTCGTGACGTCTCAGATCGCGTGACATGGTTACATAGTATGTATGTATGTACGTCACCCTGCCCCATACTTTTTACTGACATGGCCGTCTTGTACGAACCACTTGATATTCTAAATGTTTACTTTCATGTTAATTTAACAAATGTATAATTTATTTATTTATAACTAGGTATCACCAGCGGCTTCACCCGCGTGATAATTGAAAATTACCGCAAGGGAACATAAATCAAAAATCTTAAAATTGTGAGGGAATAAACCATTTCATTATCATCATCATCATCATCATTTCAGCCGAAAGACGTCCACTGTTGGACATAGGCCTCCCCCAAATGTCGCCACAGTGACCGGTCCTGTGCGTCTCGCATCCATCGGATTCCTGCGACCCTCATCAGGTCATCGGTCCACCTTGTGGGAGGCCTTCCAACGCTGCGTCTAATAACCATTTAGTTCAATGAAATACAGAGGCCTTTTCTAAAGTGAGTTTAATGGTGCTCACTCGACAGTCGAAAGTATACTGTATATAGATTTTAAATAAATTTATTGATTTCATGGTCTTCCTTTTATTTTAGAGGCTAAGTTATATATAGGAATTTTCCACATTTAGCGATTTGCGTTTCGGACAGGCGATTATAAAAGTTCGTGAGCTCATCACAGCGTTAATGTTATCCTATTGTCGATTTGGACCAATTGTTGTATTTTAGTGTATGTATGTAGTGTATCAAATTGAGTATAATATTGTATATTGTATTCGCCTTTTTCTCTCTCTTTTAATGCACCTACCACTACTTTTCTCTGCATCACCCAAAGGTTGACTGGAAACAATGCCTAAGGAATTAAGTCCGCCTTTGTACTTTTGTGTGCATAAAACATTAAATAAATAAATATATAAAATTCTTTCTGCCCTGACAACCGTCACGCTATCACTATCACACCCTTTTCTATCATATCACTCCTCACACAATCCAACCATCTCTTCTTTAGCCTGCTCTCGCTCTCCATCCATTCACATGTATACTCATAACTCTTTTCGTAGCATGCGTTTCATTGCTCCTCTTGACATGACCGTACCAGGACAAACGATTACCTTTCAACTAATCCATAACACAAAGATAAAAATACACTCGCTCGCGATAAAATCGATGGAATAGCGAGCTTTACTAAAATAGAATCGCGAATCGACTTTTTATTTGTTTTGGTTACAAAGAATGTTAACGTTCACCTTTGCCATTTTGAAGCGAACGAACGGGGTTTAAAATGGGGTCTTCATGGTAAATAACCCTTTAAGTAATAAACAAAAATATTCTTGTCTACCATCCGAGATTATTTAAATTTTGATGGTAACCTACGATAAAATATATAATTGCCTACGAGAAAGCTTATATTGTTATATAGTTTTTATGTAGTAGTTAAAAATAAAAGTTAAAAAGAAACGATATCCTAATTTAAAGGTCCTTTCATTCGATCGTATAATTTTTTTTTAAATTGATATAAACCAGTGCTTGACTGCGATCCCACTTGATGGTAAGCGAAGATGCAATCATTGATGGTGAAGCGCACTAGTTTATTAAGAGCCTATTCACTCTAGCCTTGAAGACACCTAAATTATAGTTGGATGGGAAGACCGCAGCAGATGTACGCGGTATAAACGACGAAGCGAAACGCTTAGTCCGGACCGTTGAAGTATCTTAGCACCTAAAAAGATGTTTTAACCGACTTAAAAAAAAAGGACTTAAATGTTACGACAGTTCTGCTATAATCCTATGAGTAGTTCCGTTCCATACCTTCGAAGTTCATTATCATCTGATAATTATCATCTGATTGTTTATTATGATCTCATAACAATATTTTTATGGGACCAAGTCGAAAGCATAACCTTTAAATCAAAAAATTAATATTCAAATTCGGTCCTCAAATGACCAAAAAATTGGTGAATATACATAAAAAATACATACAACCGAACATATAACCTCCTCGATCGGTTAAAAAAAACAATAAAAAGTGCAAAAAAATAACTCTATGTCGGAAGTTGGTGTTAAATAACGAAGAGACATAACTATTATAGAAACACCGATTTATAAAATTAAAGTTGTTTGGCACTTTTTAGTATTTTTTTTACATTGAAGTCGAGTGTATTTTTTTGTAAAAAGTTTGTTTTTATTAAAAAATATATCTTACACACACGATCCAGTTTACTTTTAACCTTGCAGCGCACTTGAAACGACGTCCGGTAAACTTGAAGGTGTAGTGTGTGGCTATCAGTATACATGACAAGTCTTCTGTGTGTCTGAGCTGTCAAGTATGGCATGATTATAGTCAGCTGCAAGCTGCACCACGTGCCCTGTTACCTGTTCACGGAGGGACCTAATGACAGCATCAGCGGATGGCATTGCCGTAGCCGAATACTGGGCCAGGCAAGGAAAATAACTAGTTTTGCCAACAATGCACTAAGAAGAAGAAGCTGCAAGCTTGACAGCAAACTGGATCGTGTGCGGCTTGCATAACTGTTTCCAACAAGACTTAAGTCGTAAGATACTACCGACGGGAAATCAGTAAAATGTTCGCGTTCGCATCACGCTATAAATAAGACGCTTCTTTTATAATTTTCACTTATTTATTTATTTATTACATACTTCATGTACATAAAGGTACAGAGGCGGACCAAATGCCTCACTCCACTCCCATACCATCACTTCCATATCTTCATCTTCCTGCTCTTGTGCAATATTAATCAACTGCCCTGTTGGTCTAGTTGTCAGCGGCCCTGACTGCTATGCCAGAGGTCGTGGGTTCGATTCCTACCCAGGACAAATGTTTGTGTGATGAGCACGATCATTTGTTCTGTGTCTGGGTGTAATTTATTTATAGTATGTATATATTTAGAAATAAATAAGTATGTTTAACGTTGTCTAATACTCATAGCACAAGCTTTGCTTAGTTTGGGACTAGATGGCGTTGTGTGAAAGTTGTGGATTGTTACTTGGAGTCGGCGCAACACGTTTTTTTCTACCATTCTATCCTGTCCGCAGTCATGCTACCACTGACTCCCTTTTCTGTCAAATCGACGATGAAGTGACAAGAACTCCTAACTGACATTTTTAAAAATAAGATATAAAGTTAGCTGGCAAAAGCAACTAACATTTATTTTTAAAAATAAGAAATAAAGTTAGTTGCTTTTGGCAGCTCACGCAAACGATTATTAAAAGTCTATCTACGAAAAAAAAGTAAAATTTCAAAAATGTCAGGAGTTCTTGTAACTTCATCGTCGATTTCACTCCTTACACAATCCATCCATCATACCATATCGCTTACACGTAGGTATTTAATTGTTTTTATAAACTTGTGTCATAAAAACTTCACACATGTTTTGACTCATAATATCTATTGTTTAATCATAATTAAAATAACAAGCTGAATAGCTAATTAATTTATTTTACACACCTTACGAGTACATTATGTACTAACAATGGAAGTTTTATGATCATTAAGAATGCTAATAGAGATATTATTATTATGTTTTATTTAGTGCGGTATGTTCGCACGTGCTACTTGAAATATGTTACGTGCTATGTACTATTAATTACACATTTTTTTTTCTTAAATGACTTTATAAATGTTTAAGCTAATGTTCGCTCTGCATTACACTGGTGTTATATCTTATCTCGTTAGTAAGTAATTGACTTGTGTGTACTTTCTTTTTATCGATACTTATACATTTTTTTTTTAATATGTGTGGAGGCTTGTAATTAGAGATTTGATAATATTACAATGTTTATATCATTTTTTTCTATTTGTTCTTCTATAAAATAAAATAAAAAAATATTTTAAGTGCAATTCAAAAAGCATTTTTCTAATATGTGAGCTCAGCAAAAATGAAAAAAAAAAGGAATTTTTCGTCGAAAGTCAATCTCAGTGACAGGAGACTGTAATACTTAATTGCGTAGTTGACTATATTTTTTTTTTTATCTGAGAGTGCTATTCTCTGTCTAAAGCAGACGGTCCAGTACTATAAGGAGAGAGGTACTCCGGTGTATGCCTGCTTCCTTGATCTCTCAAAGGCATTTGACCTTGTGTCATATGATGTCCTTTGGGATAAGCTCAGGGGAGCGGGGGTACCATCTGAGTTGACGGGTTTGTTCCAGTACTGGTACTCTAACCAGCTAAACCAAGTTCCCTGGGGAGACGTTCTGTCGGAAGCATACAGGTTGGAGTGTGGAGTAAGACAGGGAGGGTTAACCTCACCCAAGCTCTTCAACCTGTATGTGAATGGGTTGATCGTTGAATTCAGCAACTTACCAGTTGGGTGTAAAATAGGTGGCACTAGCATCAACAATATAAGCTACGCTGACGACATGGTGCTGCTGGGTCCAACGGCTGGCTCAATCAGGGAGATGTTAAGCGTCTGTGAAAGGTATGCGGCAGCCCACGGCCTGTTATATAATGAGATGAAGAGTGAATACCTGATCTTTGTTGCTCCCGGGAAGCATTTAAATTACGAGCCCTCATTATCACTCAATGGACGACCACTTAAGAGGGTCACCCAATTTAAGTACTTAGGTCACTATGTCACCGAGGACCTCAGGGATCAGGTAGACATTGAACGGGAACGCAGGGCACTAGCAGCCAGGTGCAACATGTTGGCTCACAGATTCGCCCGTTGTAGTAACGAGGTGAAAACAACTCTGTTTAAGGCATACTGCCAAACGTTCTACACGGGTAGTTTGTGGGTCAACTGCACGCGGAGGGCACTAGATGCCCTGCGGGTACAGTATAACAATGGGTTCAGGGTGCTGATGAGGTTGCCCCGATTCTGTAGCGTGTCTGGCATGTTTGCTTCAGAGCGAACTGACGACTTCTTTGCCATCCGAAGGAAAAAGACCGCATCCTTAGTAAGTAGAGTGAGGGCTAGCACCAACAGCATTCTAAAAACCCTAGCTGAAAAACACGATGCGCCAATATTTAGACACGCTGTCCGGCTGCTCGTGCGGCAGGGTGATTAGAAATTGTTTTTATTTTTGATTATTTTATTTCTTTTGATTATGTTATTTTTGATTATGTTATTTTTGATTATGTTATTTTTGATTGTGTTATTTTTGATTATGTAATTTTTAATTATGTTATTTTTTTTTTTTGATCATGGTCTTTTTTTATTATGTTATTTTTGATTATTTCTATTAACTTGGTAATTTAATTCGATTTTAATTAATACTACTAATCCTTAGTTGATAAGTTATTTCTGTACTAACCATTGGACCAATGTTGTCAAACTGAATAAATAAATTATTATTATTATTAAAAAGCAGCTTTATCCAAAATCACAATTAGAAAGTATTTTCCAAATCCGATTATTATTAATTACGTTCGAAATCTTTACAATCTGGTGGAAAGGGAAACTGTCAATTAACAGTTTTTTTTTTGCGGTGGTAAAAACATCCAATGATATCCTTCGCTCTTGGAGTAAAAGGGTGTGTCAGACTTTTACTGACTAAAACCCGCTCCTGTTCCTTCGTTGCCTTTCTTACCAGGGCCGAGTCTTTCTTTCAGAAGCACCCTTGGCCCCAGTAGGTTTCGACCCTGCTTGGCCCCTACGGTTTGCTGACATCCTTGAGGCGCGCGTGGAACAGTACGCGCCGTCAGCGACTTGGACTCGGTCCGGACGGTTGGACGACGAGCTACCCGTTGCTCGCCGTCTGCAAGCCCGCGCCTATGGTGGCCGAAAATCGGGATCGGTATCCCGGCGGCTGGGGCGTGAGGGCTGTTCCCTCGCATGTGCACGTGCGGTCTCCTCCTTTGCTATCATTACTGCTTCGCAGAAGGAGGCGACCGCCTGCCACGTCTCCTCGATCCAGACCATGGCCTGTACCAAGGCCCGGCGCGAGAGATCGTTGCCGCCAATCTCCCCCACGAGGATGTCAAATAACAGTATAAGAATGCACATAGGTTCTGAAATGTGACGTCACCGCCTTTAGGTTACGTGTACTCAAAAGAGATAGCGAGATATTCCCACCACGCGCCCACTCTTCCTCAAACCAGTATTTGGAATGCTGATTGCTGCTTCATTTATTAATCAATTTTGATGATGTTTTCAGAAAGAAATTTCTTTTCAGTTTTATTTGTTGTTTAGTATAAAATATTGTACAAAAATAAGCACTGGAAAATACCCAATTCAAGATCGGATACGGGAAAGTTCTATTGGCGGCTAAAAAAAAGCGTGAAAGTTGAAACTTGTAGTTTCAACTTTCACGCTTTTTTTTTAAATTGTGGAAATCATCTAATGACGTGTCAGACTTTTACTGACTAAAACCACACCTGTGTCCTTCAGCCCTGCCCTTTGCGTTCTAGGACTACAGGTTTCCTTTTCAGAAATTCCCCGCGGTTCTAGCTAGCGGGCATCTGCCCTGCTGGGCCCCCACGGTTTGCTGACTCCTTAAGGAGCGCGTGAATCACTACGCGCTGTTGACGACTGGGCTCACTACGACTTTCACACTAGAATATTTTTAAGGTTCCCTACACATAACCACCGTAGTTTTAAACATTAAAAATGGGACCCTATTGCCAAGACTCCTCAGTTCGTGACAGCCAGACAGTTGAAATTTTCACCGATTATGTATTTCTGTTGCCGCTATAAAACAACAAATACTAAAAACAAAATATAATAAATCTTTAAGTGGCGTAAAGCGCTATTCTTTTTTTTTTGCCGATTTTTGCTACGGACAGTAACCCTTCATGCACGAGTCCAACTCCGGTACTTTTTTAGACATCCTTCCAAAAATCAAGGTCTGTTTCATACACTCGGAGACACTAAACACTAGGTAAATAACAAGTAAAAACATTGTCTAACACGCAATGCCAAATTATGTGCCGTAATAAAGAGAAAGGTAAAAAAGTCAAAATTACTTGCTGGAAGGTCATACGACTGCTTGTATAGTTCGTTAGCATGGATCGATTTCCTAAAGGCACAAGTAGTTTTCTTTAGTAGGTACTAAAGTTTCGTCTACGTAAATGTTTTCTTTATATCGATACGAGAGACCCGCCCCTGTCGGACAACCCGATGTACGGCGAATGTCCACCCTTAGGGTGGTTTTTAATATCGTGTGGTTTTAATCACGTATGCGGGATTGCCCCGCACACGTAACCTCCGCAAATGTCCATTTCATACAAGTATTTATTACAATGCGTGAAGAAATCCGCACGATATTAAAAATACATTGTTAACACCTCTACAGTTCGGACTAAGCGGATCGCTTCGTCGTTTATACCGCGATGTACGCGAAGAACGAAGGACGGGAACAATTTGCCTGCTGCGATGTTCCCGTCCGATTATAATTTAGGTGTCTTCAAGGGTAGAGTGAATAGGCTCTTAATAAAATAGTGGGATTCACCATCAACGATTGCATCACTGCGTTCCATCAGGTGGGATCGCAGTCAAGTACTAGTCTATAGCAATTTTTAAAAATTAGCTCCGATCGCGTGTTCTGTTGAAATTGTCGGATTTTCTCAACTATAAGATAAAGTCATCCAATTCTTCCTCGTCTTAATATGGTGAAAATCGCAATCTCACCTGATGTAAACAATGTGGTCGATAATGGAGCACGCTTACTTAGAAGTAACTTATTCACTCTTGACATAAAGACTTATTCACTGTACGAGTACGAGAGGTTACGGTCAAAAGCGAAAACTTCTAGTCAGTGCATGAACTTTAAGTGAACGGTCAGTATGTACGCTCATTTCGATTTACACTCTAATTACCATATAGTATAATCAGCCTTATTATATATATGTCCCGCAAGGAGTCAGGCCCGCTCTCTAAGAGAGAGAATGGGCCGTTAACCACCACGTGTGCCAATTGCGTGTTGGTGAATGTCATATGTCTTGGAATTTTTGATTCTAGAACATTGTAGCAGTGCTGAGGAAATAAATAACATAAAGTGTTTGGACTTGCTTTGATTCGCCCACGGCCTTGCACCCAAAGGGACCTCGCACAAGCGAGGGCTTTTTAAGATCGAGAGATTTTTTATAATTGATAGGCTGGCGTTTGACCACAATTTCACCTGGTGGTAAGTGATGATGTGGTCGAACACAGGATTGCGACTGTCCTTGTCTTGTTTTCGAATTTATGAAAGAAAAAGGCGCCGCTGATGTGCCTTCGCGCATGTCTAAATTAGTCCACGCTACGCCTCTGGACGTAGATACAACTCGTAAGTTGGGGCCGTTAGTACCACTGGACAAAAGCTAATGTCAAACTTACGAGCGAGAAAGAGGTATGGAGCTATTACACCCTATATAGCTACATCTCTTTAAAAGTTCAATTTAGTTCGTCAAATGCTGCAAATAATGGCTCGTGGTAAGGGCTCTGGTCCCCTAGCCAAGTTACGACCGTTTCGTTGCGATTCTCTTTTCGTCGATCGCCTCGAGTCGGCCTTGCCTCCGATTCCTTGAGTATGACGTCATCTCAACGCTGAGTCACGTGTACAGAACAAAAGAATAGGAGAATAGGAGGCGTGGCCGATTTGAGGCGATCAACGAAAAGAGAAACGAAACGGTTGTAACTTGGCTAGGGGGACAGTTCGCTCATTCTATTGCTTTGAATTAAATACTAATGGGTACAATGGGGCAAGGGCAGGATGATGATGAGTACACTTACAGCAGGGTACTTCTCCAGCTCATGTAGCACGGTGTGGTCGCAGTATTCGAACACGAGGTGCAGCTTGCGCTTGCGCCGGAAGACCTCGATCAAGTTCACTAGGTTGGGATGTTTTAGATTCTGAGGACAAATAGATTAAAATTAATGATATAAAGGATAGACAAAAAAGGGCAGCAGTATTTTAAGATTCAAAGATTCAAAGATTTTATTTCAAACTAGCTTTTGCCTGCGACTTCGTCCGCGTAGAAGTCGAAAATGGTTTTATTAGGTTTTTTGAGATACGAAAATATGGAATATTATTTATTATCTTCGTCGTGTGTGATAGTCCATTGAATTGTATAGCGAGCGATATTGTATGTGGTGCCCAGGATAATAAAGAATAATTATACCAAGTTTCATTGTAATCGAACCGGTAGTTTTTGCGTGATGCCTGAAGAAACAGACAGACAGAGACAAAATTTTTTTTAATCATATTTTTGGGTTCGGTATCGGTCTAATAAGCCATTTATATTTTTGATATTTTCAATGTACAGAATTTTCACTTCTACAGATTTATTATAAGTATAGATAAACCATTTACAGGCACTTTTGAGATGTCAAAAAGTCAGTCAAAAAAATGAAACTAATTGCACATCCCAAAGCGTAGATCTTTATGGAGAAGAATGTGCAAGAAACTCCATGGATACTCTTTTCAATCATGTTATGTATTACAAATATCTCTGTTACATGTTTACATGGAGCGAATGCGTATCTGACCAACACAACCCAGTAATTGTGTGTGGTTTTAGTCAGTAAAAGTTCGTCACGCCCTGTCGCTCCACCCTAGAGCGGGAGAAGACATTAAATAATTCACCACCTCAAAAAAAAACACATGTTTACCTTCAGTCATTCTGGGCCAGTACCTCCATTTTGAGTCAAGGTTCTTATGAAAATTATTATATTTAATATTAGGCAGCACTTTCTGAGAATCAATACTCATTACTCAGTTCTTTGAACTTTAACCTCGTTTGTAAATAAAAAGTTTAAACAAATCCTAGACCCAATAATTATTGATAGAGGGAGCCGCAGGATTGAAAAATCTGCCAAGTTCGAAACGAACTTACGCAAAGGGGTTCCGAACGAATCATTCATATGTTTTTAAAATAAAATTTGTATTATAAAAAAAATATATCTTTATATACAACATTGTTTTTAGTATATGCGAAACCTGAATAGTTTGTTCAGAATCAGTAACTGAATCGATTCCAATATTTTTTACGCCATGTTAGATTTTTCCCAAAAATGTTTAAAAAGGTCACACGTTGGACACCACCGACACTATGTACAACATAGGTTACAGCAGGTCATAGCTGGCATTAGGCGCCAAGACACAGCTGGGTGCGGGAGCAAAACAACCCCTCAGTCACCCGGATGGCCTGGTAACATCGTATTTGTGTGGACAACCCGGTAAGGTAACATAACAAGCTTATAACTTTGTGATTTTTCATGATACAGTTAAAAAATATTATACATAGATTCTTTACATAAAAATACTAGACACGTGTTTCGGGTTGCGCATATACTGAAACTAATGTTGTATATAATTCTTCTGTACGCGTGTTGGCTACCTTACTCCTCCTAAATGGCTAGACCGAATTGGATGAAATTTTGTGTGTATATTTGTGAATATACAGAGAGGGCAGAGTTCGAAAAACTTTATTTTTTTCCGCATAACAAAAGTGACCCCATTTTCCTAATTCCTTTAATTACGTTACAAGTCCGTGTTTGGGTACGCAGATATCCATATGTGTACCTTTCAACTCAATCGATCTATTAGATTTGAAGCAAAATTATCACAGACACAAGTGATCCTACACGAGTTTCGTTTTTCATATGGACGTTCGGAACCCTAAAACAAATACGAACAAAACATATTAATCATCGTCACGCATACGTGAGTTTCCGAAGGGGTAGGTACAGGTACATGCAAAGGTTAACGTACTAACAGTCATAGTTTTACAACTACCCTTATAAGTTTCATATGATAGGGGATGAGTCCTATGACCCTTTCGTTCGTACAAGTTACAATTTTGTACCCACTTACGTAATATTTAGAATTATATACTTTATAGTTGTATACTTATACTTTTTTGAAATTGTAATTTTTTTTTGGTGGGAAAATTATCTTATGACAAATCCCGTTCTTGGGCGGATCGGGAGATAGTGTCAGACTTTTACTGACTAAAAACCCACTGTCCTGTTCCTTCTTTGCCTTCATCCCATGGCCCCAGTTGAAATTCTCATGGATACTTCGATCAGTCAACAATAGAATAGAATAGAGTAAACTTAATTATACAACAAAAAAGTAACACAACTTACAATACAATACTACTACAGCTTACTTATAATATTGACCTCCTCAATTTAAAAAAAAAAAATATATAAAAGGTAGGCTCGCGTTGGACCACCATCTCACCTTCACCTCACCTCATCGATGGTAAGTGATGATCGACGATAGAGCACGCTTGCCTAAAAGTAACTTATTCACTCTTGATTTAAAGATCAAAATTTAAATCATTCAAAAGAATTCCACTCCTTATGGACCACTATCTCACTTGATATTATAAATGATGATTTAGTCGACAATGGAGTACGCTTGCCTAGAAGTAACCTATTCAGTCTTTATTTAAGGATATTTAAAGATCCCCAAGTTGTAGCTATCAGGAAACTTTGACTAGAAACTACTAAAAAATCCACTCTCTAACTGTATGCACAATCTGATTCTGAAAGGAAGACTCGGCCCCGGTACGAAAGGCAACGAAGGAACAGGAGTGGGTTTTTAGTCAGTTAAAGTCTGACACTATCTCCCGCCCCGCCCAAGAGCGGGGGATGTCATAAGATGATTTTCCCACCGAAAAAAAAAAAAACTGTATGCACAATAAATGTGTTCCCAAAACGTTTTGTATGTATGGGAGTGATGCACACATGTACGTCTAGTGGTCCGATGATAGAATGAGCTTGGAGGAATTGAATTATACAATTCCGATGCACACTCCATTACATTCATAAGTATGGACAGAAACAGCTAGATAGTATATTTTCGCAATCCCGTAGGTAAGGATTTAGGGTCTCAATCATTTTTGGTAACAATTCACTTTAGCCTTGCAAAACTGTAACCCAATATCTTTGGTTATACATATGTTACAATAGTTTCCCACCAACCAGGGAACCTTGAGTGTTTTTGAATATTATAACTACAGCTCTGTTAGTTTTATATGTCAAAATAGAGCTGGCTGGTACATTAGACCACTAATATACTGAATGTATGATGAACAAAATAAACAGTCTAGTTCGATCTGTCTCACAGAAAAGCGCTGTTTGAATTATAAGCTCGTACAGGAATAAACACCGGTTGTCGTCTTAAAGCTTCTAAGAAGCCTCGCTACGACTTGGCATGGATCCCTCGTACGCCTTCCAAATATTCGAGACCCAAGGGCCCCGTCCCTATCATAATAAACTTGTCTCTTGAAACCTGTCCGACCTCAGTGAAAAATGACTGCCAGGTAATATGTATTTATTGCACATGCATTGCAGTAGTTACAGACAAGTCTGAACTAAGCAGTGGTGGCCCTATGGTAATGGACTCAACTTATGAATTATAGGTCGCGGGTTCAAACCCAGCCGCGCATTACTTTGTGTAATTTATTTCCACTGCTTTAAAAACGATGAAGAAAAACATTGCGAAAGAAAGTGCTAGAACCAAAAATTAACAGATAAGTGACATCCACCAATCCGCACTGGGCCCGCGTGGTGGACTACGGCCCTTTTCATCTCCTAAAGAGGAGGCCTGAGTCCCAGCAGTGAGGACATTATAAGGCTGATTATGTTAGGCTATACTTATGCTTAACTTAATGGTTACTTGACCCTGTTAGGACGCAGTAAATTATATATAACATAAAATTAACAAAACTTAATAGCTATTATAAACGCCTAACCGTAAAAATTACAACCTCCTTGCATGTTACTGAGGTAACTATAGTGGATTAGAGTTTGTTTAAACTTAACTAAACCAGGTAGGGTCTGATTCCAGTCTACCCAATGCAAGTGAATACAGTATATGGAGAGACTGTCTATGATTTCTGCTTCTGATGCGTACCTAAGCATAAGCATCATCATCATCATCATTTCAACCGAAAGACGTCCACTGTTGGAGATAGGCCTCCCCAAATGTCGCCACCATGGTGGACAGGACCGGTCATTACTGGTCCTGTGCGTCTCGCATCCGTCGGATTCCCGCGTCCAGCATAAGCATAATCAGTCTTAATGTTCTCGACTCGCGGGCCCAGTACGGGTTAGTAGATGTCACATCTTCTGTCATATCTTCGAAGATAGTTTTCTCACGATGTTTCCTTTCACCGTACTGATTCCCATCAAAATAAAACAATAAAAAAAGAAGAAAAAGCTGAAAGTAAATTTTCCTTCAAGCGTAAAATTCGGAACTACTACTTGAAGTCCTCTCAACCTAACTTCTTCGTCATAATTGTTATTAAGTTCTCATAATGATTTGATATTTTTCATAGTATTTATTAGTTGAATACTTATTTTATTTCTTCTGTTTGAAGTATCTATTATTTGTTTATTATACAAACCTAACACAGTGTTGTCTTTTTTAACCCAAAGGTTGACTGGTAAGGAATGCCTTGTTGCATTTAGTCTGCCTATGTACCACTACTGTACATGAAGTTTAAATAAATAAGTGAAAAAATAAAATTAAAAATTCTAACTCCAACAATTCCACCATTTTTTTTTCGGGTGGTTAAATCGTCTAATGACATCCCCCGCTCTTGGGCGGAGCGGAGGATAGTGTCAAACTTTTACTGACTAAAAATCCACTCCTGTTCCTTCTTTGCTAGCATTACTACTGCGCAGAAGGAGGCGACCGCCTGCCACTCCTCCTCGTTCCGGACCATGGCCTGTACCAAGGCCCGGCGCGAGAGATCGCTGCTGCCGAGCGACCCCACGAGGATACAGCGGTGCCCTGCCCAGGCGGGGCACACCTCTACCGTATGCTCCCACCATATGTGTGTGTCACTTCATTTCATACGTTGAAGAAAATGACGCAATTCTATAATTACTTAATTGGTACACTTCTTAGAAGTCATATGACGAGCAACCTACATTTCCCATGTTCATTTTCAATGCAGAAATCGATGTACTGCGGCCACTTAGCTCTGTATTGGTGCTCATGGCCTTGGCGAGGTTGCAAACGATATTATTTAAAGCTTAAAGGCCACGTCAACGTAGCGAAGGAAAAAAATAGTTAATCACAAACTGATATTCTGTTGGGTAGGGCGGTGGAGTCGAAATAAAAGATACACAATCTTTTAGTTCGATTCCCCGTTGCATCACACCACAAGAAGGAGTGGCAGGCGGTTGCCTTCTTTTGAGAAGCAATAATGCTAGCAAAGAGAGACGGCGAGCAATGGGTAGCTTGCCGTCCGACCGTCCGGACCGAGAACGAAGTCGCCGACGGCATTTAGTGTTCCACATGCGGCTCAAGGAGATGTCAACAACCGTAGGGGCCTAGCAGGGTCGAAGCCTATTGGGGCCATGGGTGATATGAAAGAGAAGCCAGGGCCCCGCCCTGGAACAATGGCAAATAAGGAACAGGAGTTTTTTTTTATGTGGGTTATTCACCTTATGACAAATCTCGCTCTTGGGCAGATCGGGAGATAGTGTCAGACTTTTACTGACTAAAAACCCACTCCTGTTCCTTCTTTGCCTTCGTCCCAGGGCCCCGGGTTTCACTTTCACACTACCCGTGGCCCCAGTAAGCTTCGACCCTGCTGGGCCCCTACGATTTGCTGACATCTTCTTAAGGCGCGCGTGGGACAGTACACGCCGTCGACGACTTGGGCTCGGTCCGTACGGTTACTGGACGGTCGGACGGCGAGCCACCCATCGCTCACCGTCCGCAAGCGGGATCGGAATCCCAGCGGCAACGAAGGAACAGGAGTAAGTTTTTACCCAGAAAAAGTCTGATACGCCTCCTCGCTCCGCCCAAGAGCGGGGGATGTCCTTACATAATTTTCCCAAATAAAAAATAATCCCACCACAAGACTGGAAGACATCGTAGAGTACATGCATACGAAAAAGTTCGTACTGAGTTTTTAATTAATTTCAGTAATAATGCTCGGGCACAAAAACATCGTGGTGTGTAATTATTTCCGTATTGCTCTGATTGACAGAAACATTACCTATCTCATAGATAAGATCGTTATCACGGTCGATGGGCGTAAAAGTATCTATATTTGGTATTCAAGGACTTCATTAACAAGAAACAGGGAACAGAAAACAATTTAGCTGGGACTAATTGGAATACCTATATTATAACAACACACGCATTACCTCAATCATCATCATCATCATTTCAGCCGAAAGACGTCCACTGTTGGACATAGACCTCCCCCGAGTGTCACCATAACTACCGGTCCTGTGTATCTCGTATCCATGAGATTCCCGCGACTCTCACCAGGTCATCGCTCCACCAATTTCTCCAGCTCCGCTCCAGCAATTTATTATTTATTAATATTTCATGCAACACAAAGCTACAAAGGCGGACATTCTCTACCACTCAACTTCGGGCGATGGAGAGTCAAGATGGTAGGTATATAAAAAAAAAATATATAATAGAAAAAAAGGATATAGAAGTTGGGTAAAACGAAACGCTAAGAGCTAAAGTCACGCCGAAACGCCATCTTTTGTCACATTCGGGGTCTCAAAACATAAAAACGAGACGACCGCTTTAATAGGACGCGGGTTTAATACCTTAAAACCCAATCATCATATTTCTGCCCTAATTCATTGTTATAGTACTTGGGGTCCGTGCAATACGTTTTCTCCCTCACGCTACTTCATTCAATCATTTGATTCCTCACAAAACCTATCCATATTCTCTTTTACCTCCCTTCCAGGGGAGATATTATTATGGGCCTGTCGTGTCTCACCGCAGGGCAAATGCCTCCCTTCCATTTTCCACTCTTCTCTGTCCTTAGCTACTTCTAACCAATCCTTTAGTTAGGAGTCCAACTCCTCACGCTATCTCCTTTTAGACCTACTTGGTGTTATGAATGAAATTTCGGATCTAAATTATGAGAATAATATTATAGGGCGTGGACCCATGTCTACGGTGCGACGCCGTTTACCGTGCAACGGTACGGCATCGCCGCCGGCGGATGGCGCGGCGCCGTGCCGCACCACGGTAAAGCGAACGGTGCGCCGTCCATTGCCCCTCAGTCGATCGAATCAACTGCGAAACATCGACTGAAAGTGGCAATGGATGGCGCACAGTTCGCGGTACCATCATCATCATCATTCATCATTTCAGCCGAAAGACGTCCACTGCTGGACATAGGCCTCCCCCAAGTGCCGCCACAATGAACGGTCCTGTGCGTCTCGCATCCATCGTACTCCCGCAACCGTTACCAGGTCATCGGCCCACCTTGTAGGAGGCCTTCCAACGCTACGTCTTCCGGTACGTGGTCGCCATTCCAGAACCTTTCGTCCCCAACGGCCATCCGTTCTGCGAGCAATGTGCCCTGCCCAATGTGCATTGCCACTTAAGTTTGGCGATTCTTCGTGCTATGTCGGTGACCTTGGTTCTCCTGCGGATATCCTCATTCCTGATTCGATCACGCAAGGAAACTCCGAGCATAGCCCTTTCCATTGCCCTTTGGGTGACTTTGAGTCTTCTGATAAGGCCCATTGTAAGCGACCACGTTTCAGAGCCATATGTCATCACTGGCAACACGCACTGGTCATAGACTTTCGTCTTGAGACACTGTGGTATATTGGACGAGAAGATACCGCGCAGCTTCCCGAACGCTGCCCAGCCAAGTCGGATTCGACGATTGATCTCTTTCTCGAAGTTAGACCTTCCCAACTGGACCGTCTGTCCCAGGTAAACGTAGTCGTCCACAACTTCGAGAGTAGAGTCCCTGATCTTGATAGGAGTGGGAGCTACATGGCTGTTTACCATGACTTTGGTTTTATCCATGTTCATTTTAAGTCCCACTCTTTCGGAAGCTCTACTGAGGTCACCAAGCATTGTACTGAGCTCCTCCGTAGTCTCAGCCATGACTACTATGTCGTCGGCAAACCGAAGGTGAGTGATGTACTCGCCATTGACATAAATGCCTAGCCCTCTCCACTCCAGAACCTTGAAGACATCCTCCATTGCTGCCGTGAACAGTTTCGGAGAAATTACGTCTCCCTGCCTCACACCCCGCTGCAAGAGGATAGGTTTCGAAGTCTGGTCTTGTAGTCGGACTGACATAGTGGCGTTTTTGTACAAACACTTCAGCACTTCGATGTACCGATAGTCAATTTGGCACCGTTGGAGAGACTGCAGTACAGCCCAAGTCTCAATCGAATCAAAGGCTTTCTCGTAGTCCACAAACGCTAAGCAGAGAGGCTGATTATACTCCTCAGTCTTCTGTATAACCTGCCGCAGCGTATGTATGTGGTCCACGGTGCTGAAGCCTTTTCGAAATCCAGCTTGTTCGGGAGGCTGGAAGTCGTCAAACCTACGTGCAAGACGATTCGTGATGACTCTGGAAAACAGCTTGTAGACATGGTTCAGAAGCGAGATGGGCCTGTAATTCTTAAGCAGGGCATTATCGCCCTTCTTAAAGAAGAGTACCACCACGCCTCTGCTCCACGCCTGTGGCGTTTTTCCTTCGAGTATGACGGAATCAAATAGCTTCTGAAGGGCCTTAAGGACCGGCTTTCCACCCGCCTTCAGGAGTTCAGCCGTAATTCCGTCCTCACCCGACGCCTTGTTGTTTTTGAGCTGCTTCAGAGCCATCCTAATCTTGTACAGGCTGACGTCCGGGATATCTTCGGTATAGTGTCGAGTCAATCTAGCTCTTGGGTCGTTTGCTAGATTTGCCGCGGGTTTAGTGATAGACGTGTATAACTGTCCATAAAAAGTCTCGATCTCTCCCAGAAGCTCCGATTTGGCGGAAATGACTCTGCCGTCGGTCTTCAGCTTCGTGAGCTGGCTTTGCCCAATAGACAGATCTCGTGCAAATACTTTAGAGCCCTTATTCCGCTCAATTGCATCCTTAATCCTTGCGGTATTAAAGCGGCGAAGGTCGCGTTTCAGAGACTTCGATATTTGTCTATTGAGCTGCCGGTATGTGCACGCATCGTCTGAAGACTGCAGAATCATCTCACGCCTCTTCTTCATTAGCTCGAGGGTCGGATCAGAGAGCTTTTTGTTCTTATTTGTACGGTGAGTCTTGAAAAACTTAGACCCGACCGTATGGACAGTTTCCACGAACCCATCGTTATATTCGTCCACGGAGCTTCCTAGGCACTCGAAACGATTGTGGAGTTCGAGCTGAAAGCTCTCGGGGTTTTGGACTTGGATCGGTGCTGGACGGAGCGTAGACTTCATCAGTCGTGACCTTTCAAGCTTAATATTAATATTCAATGTGCCTCTTACTATGCGGTGATCACTTCCAGTTTTCACCGCGTTGATCACAGAGACATCATTGAATATTTGCTTCTTCGTAGACAGGATGAAGTCAATCTCATTTCTAGTTGCACCGTCAGGACTTTGCCAGGTCCACCTCCTATGCTCACGCTTTTTGAAGAAGGAATTCATCATGTAGAGGCCCTCCTTCTCCATAAAGCTAGCCAATAGGTGTCCCCGGTGATTCCGACGTCCAAATCCAAATTGCCCCACTCGCAGCTCGTCACCGTCTCGTTTGCCCAGTTTCGCGTTGAAGTCCCCCATGACCACGGTGAAGTGAGTCTTATAACCATGCATGGCTCTGGATACATCCTCATACATGGTCTCTACTTCGTCGTCGGGGTGTGTCGAGGTCGGGGCATAAACCTGTATGACCTTCAGCGAATATCTTGATGATACTCTGAGTATAAGGTACGCCACCCTGGTCGACACACTCTCAATCTTCACCACATTGTTCACAAGGGACTTGTGGACGAAAAACCCAACACCACCCTGGGACTGCTGGTACCGTTGCACGGCAAACGGCGCCGCACCGTAGACATGGGTCCACGCCCATACCAGTTTCGGATACGGTTAGGGATATATAGTTATTTCGTATTATCCGCGAGTTTCAGTTTTAGACCAGAGGTGACCGAGTGGTAACGGCCCCGACTTACGAATTGTAGGTCACGGGTTCAAACCCAGCCAGGCGCATTACTTTGTGTAATTTATTTCATCACCACTGCTCTCAAAACGGTGAAGGAAAACATCGTGAGGAAACCGGGTGAAGGAAAACATCGTGAGGAAACCGGCATGTCCTAGAACCAAAATTTCGAAGACTTGTGATATTCGCCAACCCACACTGGGCCCGCGTGGTGAATTACGGCCCATTCCCTCTCCTAGAGAAGAGGCCTGAGTCCCAGCAGTGGGAACATCAAAAGGCTGATTATGCTTGTATGCTCCTGTTAGTTTCGGTTCCAGATATTAGAATTATAAAACACAAATAGTAATCCGAAATTATTATAACGGTTTCGGATGTATTTTTTATCCCAGATATTTCCATAGCATTCTTTCTCCCATTTCCATTAATCTATATATATAAAAGGAGAAACTGACTGACTGACATATCAACGCACAGTCAAAACTACTGAGACTAGGAGCGTGAAATTTTGCACAAGGCTTCCTTTTATGACGTAGGCGAGCACTAAAAAAGGATTTTTCATATTTCAGCTCCTAAGGGGATGAAACGGGTGTCTAAATTTTGTACAGAGAAACTCATGTTACGCGGGCGAAGCCGCTGACAGAAGCTAGAATATTTATATTCATAACACTTCAAGTTGTAATCGTAACCAATTTTCCAGGAAAATCTCATTCAGGATAAACGCAAACTTCTTACCTTAAGCATCCTAATCTCCCTGAGCGCGATCTTCCTGATGAGAGGGTCATCTTCGTTCTCGACGAACTTCTTAACGGCGACTATCTCGCCGGTGTCCCGGTTACGGCACTTGTACACCAGCCCATAGGATCCTTCGCCCAGCTTGGCCAGCTTCTCGTACCGCTCCATCGCGCGGCTGCTCGCGCGGGACCTGGTCAGAAAAAAGGAGAACGTTATTCTGGAAATAAAATTGTGCATGTGCTTTCATCATCATCATTTCTGACGTGAGACGTCCACTGATGGACACAAGGAATGGTTCCATGCGTCTCGCATCCATCGGACAACCGCGACCCTAATCAGGTCATCGGTCTACCTTGCGGATGTTCTTCGAACGCTGCGTCTGCCGGTTCGCGATCGCCACTTCAGAACCAGCAGCATTGACGCCCGCAGAATCATCAAAGCGGGCCTCATGTGTTTTACTCATAATTTATTTAAAAGTGAAATGCACAAACGGACATGATTAGTAAGAAACACTCGAAGAGAAATTAAAACACGTGGTACATTAGGGATTTTAACTGTGCACACTATGCAGTACATCATTTCATTGTTAACGAGCCTCCACAGCTAACTACAGTGGACTGCGGTTGAGCCTCTTACAACTGAGTACAGGACACCGGATGTAACACTCGTGCGTAACAGAGGATATTGGGCCCTTCACGGGGGACCACTCCCTCAACTTTCCCATGGCCTAACCCCAACACAATTATGTTAAACGGGCCGATATTGCAGCAGGGTGGATGCGGAAATAGCACCCTTAGTCATCTTATTTTGATGTCTACAGGCACAGGCCGTGAAGCCACTAAGGCGAGGTTGAGTATTCATGGCATAGACCGACAACACCGGTTGAACTTCCACGTCAAAGATATTATGGGGATTCTATTCCGATTCCAAAAGGTCGAAACTTGAGACTGATTTCGCACTTTTGAACGCGATTTTGATTCCAATGAATTTTAATCGAAATTTATTTAAATCGGAGGTATATACAATTTTAAATACTTGACGGGTGGGGAACCTCTCTTCCGTGTGCTATGTCGATTACTCTTTCACTTGTTGTTTTGTTTCACATTTGGAATAATAATAATAATCCGCAGGGCAGTTTTGTGGCGAACTGTTAGACATTAGCGACCCCACGGACCCAATCTACACGGAGAATTGTTGTTCTTCATCTCCGGCTTGCCTTTATTGACCGGCCGTAGTGAACAATGACTAGGAACAGAGCTCCCACCTCTCTCTTGCCTTTATTGGCTGGCTTGAGTGTAGATTCGCAAGAGCAAACGTGCTCGGGAGAAGTATGTATAATCCGTTAAATTGCTGGTAGGGATTTTGACCGTTCTTCCGGGATTCTCCTGATAGCCGTGTTATATACCTCTGCACTCCTCAGCAGCTCAGAATATTTTACCCTCTTGTTGCTAAGTCACTTCGTGCAAGCGATCGTTCCTCGGGGCCTATTTATTGAGTGTGCAATTCACCCCCTGCATGTACATCCAGGTACAGAACAAATGAACATGCTCATCACGCAAACATTTGTCCTGGGTGGGAATCGAACCCACGACCTTCGGGACAGCAGTCAGAGCCACTAACCACTAGACCAACAGACCAGTCTCTGGAATGTTGTGATTGTGCTTTTTATTTTACTTATCCGGGTCATTGATTAGTTTTAGTAGGTAGTCAGTGTTTCATTAGACACTTCTGCTCTCGCCACCACCTCCAATTTTGATTCCGATTTCGATAAACCAAACTCCGGTTCCGAATTCGGTTCGGACATAACTACTTCCGTTATATCCCTACTCTACGTCTCAGGCGTAAAACTGATCATAGAGCTACTCTCTACGAAGTAGGATGATCGAGCTTTTATTACAAAACTCCATCCACAATGGTGATATCGAAAATGAAACTTAAATGGACTTTCCCGTAGCAATAGCTACTTAAGGCCCTAACTCCCGAGCAGTACTATAAAAGAGTGACTTTCTGAAGCCTACTCCCCGGTAACGGCTAAGTCAATAGGTTTGAAAAAAATATATGTTTATTACATATTCATGTACAACAATATCAACATATGATTTTTTTTACGTAAGACTAATACTTTTGATAAAAAAAAAATTACGACATGGCATTTTTTTGCTTGTTTTCCCTACTCGGCTTTGATCTTTAGAAATATGTTCACACAAAAAAAATCCTGGTTAAGTGTTCTCCAGAATGTACATAGCATATGTAAATCGATCAATATTTCGCAAAGAAAATGGATTTAAAACAAGATTAAAGAGATGAGGATTTCGAAATGGTCAGCGTGGGTATATCCGGGCGCAGCTGGCCGGAATTAAATGCACAGATACCCGTACTGCCGCCTAAGCGGCAGGCGGCAGTACGATTATGTGTGCATATCCGGCCAGATATTCAAGGGACTAAACACCTTAAACATTTTTATTTACGCAAACGTCGACAGTTTCTCATGCATTATGCGCAAAAGATATTTTTATTTATTTTATTTTTTATTTTATTTTAATAAGTACAGTGACAGACTACAGACTAAGACAATTTAGACAGTTAATACAAAATACAGTACATAAATCTGAAATCCAATTATTACTGTACATAGCATTCAATGCTTAATGTGCTTCATTAGTGACAGAAGGGTGAAGTATAATGGAGAAGTTAATAAATGAAACTAATGTAATTACAATTTATACAAACAATTTCTAAATTCGTTAAAACTATTCAAGAACAAGTCTACCTCAGGGCATATTGTATTATATTGATTACACATTCTGGATAACGGGTTATTCTCAGAAACATTATTGTTACTAGAGGAAACACATATGACTCTTTGCTATGCCGAGTACGCGCCAGCCTCAACACCATTCTCAGAACGCTGGCTGATAGGTGGGACTCTCCGATCTTAGGGCGGTGGATACGACTGCACGCGGTCAAATAGACATTCCCCAGGTTCGATGCGTCTCACCCAGCCTAGAATAAGTACCTATTTGTTTTTTATGTTACTAACACTAGTTCTAAGTTTAAATTGTTACTAAAACGATATGGCAAATTCCGAAGTAAACGTTTTATTATTATTATTATTCTTTACAACTTAACAAAGAAGCCGGTGCATGCTAAAAACTTGTTACCTACCTAAAACTGATCACTTCTGGCGAAATGATAGCTCTGTTAATTTCCCCTCTCATCTTGGCTCAGTAATTTCAACGTACCAAAAGAAAAGTGGACTGCATAATTTGTTCCTGCTCTCAACAAGATTAGCAGAAAGCAGTATTTCAGTAAATTTATATTTATTTCGGGTTATTTTAACCTAACATGTCCTGTGGTATCATGGAGACAGACTTGACGTTTAATTTGATGTTAATTTTTTTTCTTGATTCAAAAAGAAGATTGATATGTGTTGGATCTTTTTTATTCGTCGGTTTTATATAGATTTTTTTAATCCGTGATCTAGCAATTTGTTATACAGCCCTACTAAGGCATATATAGCATAATCAGCGTGTTTAATATTCCCACTGCTGGGACTCAGGCCTCCTCTCTAGGAGAGGGAATGAGCCGTAATCCACCACGCAGGCCCAGTGTGGGTTGATGAATGTAAAAGGCAAAAAGTATTAAGGCAAAAAGTGGTATTATGAAACATTGAATTAAAAAAACTTATTTACTAATTAAAGTACTTAGTTAAATTATGAATACGAATGTAATTGTTTGTTTGTTGAGTCTTCACGCCTAAGCCACTTAACCAATCTTATGGGACATAGTCTAGGACATGGAAAAGGACTTGGCATACTTTTTATCAAGATAACGAGCAAGTGAAGCCGCGGACTGAAGATTTTGTTTAGTACGTCCTTAAACATGGGTGCCACGAGTATTATTTTCAGGGAAGTGCATTTTTAGCATCCTGTGTAAAATAGTTTTCTTTTGTTAAAGATAAATCAAACAACGTCGATATAAGCAAAAAAATCTTGAGAAGCAAAGAAGAATGATGCAAGATCGACCAGAGCCAGCTAGAAAATTTTCAAACCTTGCTTATACCCGAGGCAAGGCTTCGTTCAGAAATTTTGTGTGTTTGAGATGCTACGTAACCTTAACGTGAACTAAAACAGCGACAGTGGTATCCCGACGGAAAACCGGTAATTGTTTTAAGAACTTATGCGATTTAACTGTCCCCGATCTTGACACGCCTATTTGTTTTTTTTGTTTTTACTCTTGATAGGTTCGCTTGACCGCTATCTCATTTGATGGAAAGCGACGATGCGGTCGACGATGGAACGCGCTTACCTAGAAGTAACCTATTCACTCTTGACTTAAAGATTCCCGGGTTGTAGCTGTCAGGAAACACATTTCGTCTTTCGTTTGAGACTGGAAAAGTACTGATTGCTTGGAAGCAAGCTAGACATGCAACCTGTGCCCAAGAAGGTGACCCGGTTAACTGCCGACCTATCTCAATACTCAATACTTTATTGTATAATATATAGAAACTTCAACGGTCAAAGTCAAAGTCAAAGATTTTTATTTCACATAGGCCTACATGGGCACTTATAAAACGTCAGAAGCTAGTGCACGGTTCCAAATTGGTCGTTTCCTATGGAGAAGAACCGGCAAGAAACTCCATGGTTACTCTTTTAAAAAAGAATTTGTTGATACAATACCTTCTGTTTACAATATATTGAATTTATTATGTAAGGACAGTGTAGACTGGTCAATAAAGTACAATAAAAATAATCGTAATAAAAAGAAACCTAAGAATTCGCGGAGTCTACAGTGTTCTCACATTCACATTTCAAAAAAGAGGCTATACAAACAAAAGCAAGCAAAATAAATAATTACAATTATTAATAAACAATATGTCAACAATATAAATAATAATAAATAAATAAAAAATATTGCAAAAGCAATGTATATATTACAACAAATGTGGAGCAGTCAATAGATAAATTTACAAAATATTATGAGCTACCAGGGGGCCACATGTGCAGAAGCAGTCATTGCCAAACAAGCGTGTCTTCGACATAGTCTTTAACCTTATAATACGCTTTTTTAGTTAGGACACGCTTAATATGGGTTTTGAACTTTCCTTCGCTAAGTTCAGTCACCACTTTTGGCAGCTTATTATAAAAGCGTATGCTGTCTACTAAAAATGACTTGCTGGTCTTAACTAATCTCCATTTGGGACCGGACTAAGCGTTTCGCTTCGTCGTTTATACCGCGTACATCGAAGGATTGGAACAATTTGCCTGCTGCGGTCTTCCCGTTCAACTATAATTTAGGTGTCTTCAAAGCTAGAGTGAATAGGCTCTTAATAAACTAGTGCGCCTTGACCATGAATGATTGCATCTCCGCTTACCATCAGGTGGGATCGCAGTCAAGCACTGGTTTATATCAATTTAAAAAAAAAAAGATGAATATGGACCCTGTCGGGCACAGCAAAGTTAGGAGAGAGGATGAAGGCTAAGTAACAATTCATGGAATTAATTATTATTATAGGTAGATCTAATAGATATAGTATTTAAATTATTGTGTGGTAAATTATGTTAGATATTTTAATTTATTTTTTATCATTGGTATTATTAAATTATGTACCTATATATTTAAATTAAATTGTGTAAGCATGTTATTTATTATGTATATGTATAAGTATTGGTAAATTGTGTTAGATATTTTATTTATTTTTCATCATCATCATTATTATTAAATTATGTTAATATTGAAATCAATTTATGTATGTATATTATTAGAATGTCTTCATGTAAGTAAATAATATCAGGTATTTTTATTTATTTTTATCATCATCATCATTAAAAAGATTGCATGTAGCGGAGATGAGAATGTTAAGATGGATGTGTGGTGTGGCGAGAATGGATAACGTAAGAAATGAATATATTAGTGGAAGTTTCAAAGTGGCGCCAGAGACTGAAAAGTTGAAAGGGAATCGTTTGTCTTGGTATGGTCATGTGGAGAGGAGGGATAAGACGCATGTTACTAAAAGGGTTATGAGTTTACATGTGGATGGATGGAGAGGGAGAGGGAGACCAAAGAAAAGATGGATGGATTGTGTGAAGAGTGATTTGGAAGAAAAGGAAGTTAGTGATAGCATGACGAGTGACAGGGTACAGTGGAAGAAAAAACGTGTTGCGCCGACCCCAAATAACACTGGACAAGGGCAGGAAGATGATGATCATCATCATTATTAAATTATGCATTTATTTTATTTTAATCTCAGTAAAGTCCATCCTTTCTAAGAGTAAGGAACGGGTATCCAAAAGGAATCTCCTGACATACCTAGAAGCTAACAACAACCTCAGTGATCGTCAATACGGCCTTCACTAAAAACGGTAAACTGAGGATCTTCTAGCATATGCCATTCGTATCTGGAGTGAGGCTATCGAGAAACAAGGAGAAGCGCTTACCGTCTCCCTCAACGTCTCAAAGGTTTTCGATAGGGTCTGGCACGAAAGCCTTATTAATAAGCTAATTCCTTCCTCCGGTCTATCAGCAAGATTGGATGTCTGCAACTTCCTGAGTGATCGATTCATCCAAGTGGTTATCGATAGTTGGACATCTCAAATTTTATCAAGTGTAAGTGTGATCGTGTATGGAGTACTGTTCTCATCTTTGGGACGGATTTACCACATACCAGTTTAACGCGATGGAGAAGCGAGCCAAAAGCATCATTGATACTAATGATCATCATCATCATCATCATCATTTCAGCCGATAGACGTCCACTGCTGGACATAGGCCTCCCACAAATGTCGCTACAAAGAACAGAACAGGTGCTCGCAGAACAGATGGCCGTTGGGGCCGTAAGGTTCTGGAGTGGCGACCGCGTACCGGAACACACACTGTTGGAAGGCCCCCTACAAGGTGGACCGATGACCTGGTGAAGGTTGCGGAATCCGATGGATACTAATGATGCATTTCAATATTTACGCTGAGTTGCCTGCTGTCGGCTTTCTACCCGTTGTACCTACATCAGAGTTGCAAGCCTGTTCCTTCATCGGACTACTAAACGTACGGCAATGTCCCACCGGCACAAGGTGGCCATTCAACCCATTCGCACGAAACGTTTTAGAAACACATTCATTGTGCGTACAGCTAATTCCCTGCCGAAGTCTATGTTTCCTGACAGTTACAACCCGGGGGCCTTTAAGCCAAGATCGAATAGATTACTACTTGGCAAGCGTGCTCAATCGTCAGGTGAGATAGTGGTCAAGGGTGAACCTATCAATAATAGAAAAAAGGCACGTGTAAGTGAAATTACCCACGACATCGGCAGTAATGACGCATTTATTTTAAATATAATGTCGTCTATCTGTCTATTTTATGTTCTATTATGTCATTAACTTATACGTCCACTATCATACACGTTTTAAATGCCCCAATCAGTCTAATTGCATATCACCTACCTGCTACTCGTATTGTATGTAATTTGTTTATTATCTTGTCATTGTGTGCAGGTTTCAATTTTGTTATGGTCACGTTCACCTTTTCAATTACAAGAATATGTTTTCTATACATATTGAATTTGGGTTCCGCAAACCGAAACTGCATCACTTACGTGTTTTCTGATAGTTACAACCTAGGAGTCTTTAAGTGAAGAGTGAATAGGTCACTTCTAGGCAAGCGCCATGCTATATCGTCGGCAACAACATAGCTTACCATCAGATGAGATAGTCGTCAAACGCAAATCTATCCATAACAAAACAAAAAAAAAAACTTATAGGTACCTTTTGCTGAAAAAAGGCATCGTTAAGAAGGTCCTTTTTCACTCGCCTATCGTCAACATCGAACATGGTTTAAAAGCTTGTTACTTCATCTAACGCAATCCATCGCGATGTTTGACGACAAGGCAACGCGAAAAAAGAGAGATAACGCCTGAAAACTCTAAACTCTCAACCTTTTTTTTATTCTTGATAGTTTCGCGTTTAACCGCTTGTTCCAGGTAATACGTGTTTTTTTAAAACCATCAAAAGTTTTTTAAAAACATTGTCGTCATTTAGAATCTTGATTAAATTTGCAAGACTTCTATTGTTATACTTTTTTTACTTTTTAAATTTTTGATTAAATTATGAAGTGTCGAAGTTCATACAAAATAGCAGATTTTCAGAGGTCTTTCTTACTGGATTAGTTTTACACAAATTTATAAATTTATTTCAATAGAAGCCTAGACCACAAGATACTGTGTGTCCAAAATATCTAATAAAAATGTGTAAAAACGACATAATCGCGTAAGAGCGGTTGTATGAAAAACAGTGGAAATGTATGTCGGATTGCATGCCCTTAAGGAAAATTTCAAAGGCACAAACAATTTCAATTACACAATACAATATTTCGAGTGATTACCTTCCAAACTATGTTTGAATTCATAGATGAATCAATAGAAGCCTAGATAATATCCACAAGATACTGCGTTTCCAAAATATCTACTTAATGAAAAATGTGTAATAACGTCATAATCGCGTAAGAGCGGTTGTATGAAAAACGACTGAAAATGTATGTTGAATTGCATCGTTAACACGTTCAGAGCAGCTTAAGAGTAAGTATTAATAATATTAATAACACCTTAGGGGGCTCGCGTTAGGCGACTGGATCAAGGGCTTGATTCAAAAAGCGGTACTCCTGGACATGTCTCGTAATTGTTAGGAGGTTTCTTTCTCTGGAGCCCTGATCGTCGGGTAGCTTGGAACCTATTCCCGTCACCGGTGGGACATTATTTTTTATTTTTTATGGAATATTTTAAAATATAATTTATATATTATGTTACTGAATAAATTAAATAATATAATTCTTTATTTTTAGGCTACTAAGGCCCATAGACACTTTATGTCGTATTTGATATTCTACTAGGCAAATCTTCTAGTGGCTACTGATGGTGGTACATCAGGGCTTTTCTTTACGTGGGAAATCATCAAATAACTTCTGTTGCTCAGGGTGGAGCGAGAGGGAGTGTCACACGTGTTCCTACAGTTGCCCTTTGCATTTCAAGGCCACGGTAACTCTTTCGAACTATCCCGCAGCCCACACATTGAATGTCACGCGTTTGAATACAAAGACATTTTTTCTACATAATTAATTTTCATTCATTCAAAATTTGCGCACCGTTTTAGGGGTAAGGAGTAACAAGCATACAAACTTTCGTGTTTATAATATTATTTGTAATTTTATGAAATTTGTAATCAAATATATTTGGACGGGAATACTACATAACTGTATGAAGCACGAGAAAGTTATAACATCAATTATAAAAAGTTGCAAATCGTTGTAAAAAAATTGAAATCCATGAATTGAAAAGAAACGGTAAGTTGGGTTACGTCAGGCTGCCTGAGCTGCTCTTTTTGGCGTGTTTTCAATTTTAGATGCCAAGGTAAAAAGCGCATTTTTTTTCTATCGATCTATACATGTAGTATTTTCTACTATCAATAGTTTCCGAGAGTAAACAATAAAAATTCCCTCAATTTCTATGTAATTCAACGCTGTCTTTTTTAAGCGTACTTAACTCAAAATACGATTTATTTAGATAACTGCATTTTAGCCGACGGACGGCATCGAGCAAGTGCCAAAAGACGTCGTACCCATTCAACAACAAGATAGGTACTAATTTCATAAACTTTTTAATTTCGCCTTGATTCATTCTGTGTCAAGGGAGAACTCATTGTCTAAGTTAGGGGATGTTTTCAAGTTCAAGTTCACTGTTAATTTACACAAACTGGGGTAAACATTGTCGCCGTGTTCCTTCGTGATAGTTTAGGGAAGAAAAAAGAGTTTTTGTATATTTTTGTGGCACAACACAACAAAAAGGTCTTTTTTACATAGCATGGGTAGGATGACAACAGGACGAAAATATGCATCTTTTACATTGTATGAATCTGACAGCTGTCACCCGCACCAACTTATAGCAATTGTATTATAAAAGGATGATTGTAATTTTTTTCTGGAGTGGTACCGCCCGATCGGTTGATATAGCGACGATTGGGGAAAGTGTATGCCCATAATTGGACATCTTTTTCATGGCGGAAAATCATCATATAACTTCTCCGGTTCTGGGTGGGGCGGAAGGGCGTATCAGACTTTTACTGACTAAAACTTATACGTGTTCCTTCAGCAGACATTTGCATTCCAGGACCGTTTGGAACAATCCTGAAACCCACGTATTAGGCATCTTGCGGTTGAAAACAAAGATATGCTCTTAATAAACTAGTGCGCCATCAATGATTGCATCTCCGCTTACCATCAGGTGGGATCGCAGTCAAGCACTGGTTTATATCAATTTAAAAAAAAACCTTTTCTGTAATTATAGCATTAATACCTAATCGTGCATGAAGCATGAGATAGCACCCCTACGCTGCAGAATGCAGCCTAATATAAGCGTAACACATTTTATCAAAGATTAGATTACGTATGCGCTATATTATCACTTTTTTTTTTTGGAAATCGCTTGACGTAGGAAGCAAAACATAAAGACGTAATTAATACTAACATCAAATAAATTAATCGAAAAAGTAATCTAATTAGGTACTTGAGAGCCTATCAATAACTTTTGTAGTTGGAATAAATTAAGGAAAGTAATTTAACTGTTTTCAAAATATTAAGCGCATATAACCCTACCTAATTTCAATTTTCTGATCGCACATCTTTTTGTAATTATTATATTATTATTATTATCATATCTAGTCTATACTTTCCCACTGTTGGGCAGAAGCCTCCCACCATTTTTAGTATAAGTGACCATTGACTACACATATTTTAATCTTTGTCTAAGGTATTAGGTACCAAAGTATTGATTAGATTAAAAAAGGGCCATACAATCATACAATCCAAGAATATAAAAAGAAAAACCAACATAAGTAGTTATCTGGTTTTGTGACTGTGCGAAATCACGCTGCGCTGGTCAAACAATAAGTATTGCACATTTCATAAAAAATATTATTTCGTATCACAATCTTACCTTCTCGGTAGCAGCGGCAGGTTGTTGCCGAATAACCACAGCCGTTTATCACCGAACCATTTCTCCATACAGGATGCCACGTTGTTCCACAGTTTGATTCGCGAACAGTCCCACACAATAGAATCCTTCATTCGCGTATCCGAACGTAAAAACTCGCGAGCATATCCCGCCAAAAATTATGTCAAAATTCGCGCTGACCCGCAAATGTCAGTGATGGCGGTATTATTTTTTTAATTTGTACACGAGTTGTCGTCACGAATGCTGCCAAGCTTTTAGTTGTGGTTGTCGAGAATATCGATCGCTGGTTTGTTTACAGTTTCTGTTGACCTGTGTACATGACAACCGCGGTGGAAGGGCGGAATATAGGCTAGAGGATTGACTGCTTTTTTTGTTCTTTCATTTATTTTTGTTAGATAAATCGAAAGTTGGAAAATAACTAAATATTATAATTAAGGTTTTTAACACTTATTAGAACTTACAGTAATTTTTTTTTACTAAATATTTAGCTGAACTCTGTCGCAAATGGTTTAAAGAAAGACTGAAAACAAAAGTGACCCAAGTTTTAACATACTAGAAAATGATAATAATAAAGTTCTAGATATTTTTGTCAGGGCGTCTTCCTTTGTGTCTATTTTTTTCCTTTCTATAACTCTTAATTTTGTGAATGCTGGTTAACCTGTTACTGGCGACTGTGTAAGACTAAAGTCAATTGTTATCTTTACCTGTCAAATTCGCTACACATAAGATGTTAGTTTAACCTTAATAAATACCTAAATAAATCTACTTTATGAGGTTCTCTTATAACTTTATTATATTTGTGCAGCGTACATTTTTAGGCGACCAATAGACAACGCCTCTCGGTTTGTCAGATGTCCTGAAACTAACATAATATGTAGATTCTCTACACAATGTCAGGTTCGGTTAATTCTAAATCTGCTAAATATCTGTTAAACCAATTTTAAACCATCACTTTCCAATACAAAGAAAAAAATCAGAAACAACACGAACAAAAAATCTCTGTCTCCTTGCCTATAGGTACTTTCATAAAGATTTCATGTATGATGGTGGTCCCTATCGTAATCACCTTTAAATACATGTCATGTGGGGTCCTGACATGTGGGTATTACTTTCTAAGTACCTCTGTCGCAGGGTTTTCATAAATAATATTATTTGTGTAAGTACCCAATAGACTTCTTGGACATTAGTTATGTCCTATTTTTAGGGTTCCGTACCTCAAAAGGAAAGAACGGAACCCTTATAGGATCACTTTGTTGTCCGTCCGTCTGTCTATCAAGACCCTTTATCTCGGGAACACGTGGAGCTCTCGAGTTGAAATTAAAACCATATACATATAGACTCAGGTCTCCGGTCCCTTGAAGCTGTGAAAAAATCAAACTTCTGAGTTAACGAAAAAAAAGATACGGCCGTTTATGTCGCAAAAAAACGTATATTTCAACACTCTCAAGAAAATCAAAATTCATAGAGTACTTCCCGTTGACCTAGAAACCTGAAATTTGACAAGAAGCAAAGTCCCATGGCACAAGTATAGGAAAAACATCTGAAAACTGTAAATTTGTCATCACATCAAAAAAAAAAATAATTGCAAGTTGGAAAAATCTTCGTAGCTCAATTCGGGAATTGAACTGTGTTTATAAGTAAGTTTTTACGGCGCCCAATTAGCGTTAAAGCGGCTGCATTATTTGTGTCTGTGGTCGATGTGGACGAAACGTTCTGGAATGGCAACCTCGTACCGGCAGAAGCAGCGTTGGAAGGCCTCCAACAAGGTGACCGATGACCTGATGAGGGTCGCGAGAATCCGATGGATGCGAGACGCACAGGACGGGTCTTTATGGCGACATTTGGGGGAGGCCTATGTCCAGCAGTGGACGTCTTTAGGCTAAAATAATGATGATGATTATTTCTGTAGTAGAGGCTCTATCGCTTACGTCTAATACCTTCAGTAATAATCGGATACGCTCCAAAGCCCTAATGCAGCCAATTTATGCTAGTTGGGATCCTATGAAGAGTTCCGTTCTATATTTTCGAAGTTCATGATCAGATCATAACAATATTTCTGTGGGACCAACTCGGAAGCAACTCTTTCAATAAAAAAATAATAATTTCAAAATCGGTCCACAATTGACCGAGAAATCGGAGAAGACACATATTTTTTTTTTAAATATAATACATACAGCCGAACATAGAACTTTCTTCTTTTTGAAGTCGGTTAAAAAGTAAAACAATCAGACTAATTACAACGCAACTTAAGCTGTCCCTCGCAGTTTCATCTGCGACTTTGATTACTACCCCGCATGCGTCGGTCCAATAATAAATAATTATTAATAATAATAATCTGTGACCGCCAATGGCCTTATAGCCAAAAGCTTCGACGACCATCTGTCGAAGCTGTCGTTGCGCGGTTGGATCAAGGGCCTGATACAGAAGGCACAGAAGGCAGTACTCCTCGATACGGCTCGCATTGTGAGGAGGTTCCTGTATCTGGAGCCCTAACCACCTGTAACTTGGACTCTGTTCCCGACACCGTCCGGCGGACAACTATTTTTTAATGTTTTTTTTATAAGTTTTAGAAAAAAAGAAATATTTTTATTAAAAATGTAAACAATATGTATAAAAAATAAATAAATGGAACTAATAATCCAATACTAAACGATTTTTTCAATTCATACTAATAGGTCCTAAGATTACCCACATACAACCAAACGAAACAAACTTCAGCTTTATAATTCTATAGCAGTTATAGATAAGAAAGTTCCTGCCTACTCGTATGAGAACATAATACCCCTTGCCTAATAACAAAACCCCTACTGTAATGTAGGTATAATTTGAATATTTTACGTAATTTAAAACATTGGTACACGCGAAGTTTTTCATACTCACCCGCTTGGCTTCGTCGTTCGACTCAATCCAGAAATATCGACTTTCGAGTTTACGACTTCCAGTGTAAAAAATAATGTTTCCTATTCGATTTTATGATACTTAAAAGGGCATTTTTTGAACCGAAATGCCATTAAATTTATATTTACGAGTGTTTTTTTCCACTTCCTTTCATTAATGGGTTAATATTTTTTATGTGAATGCAAGTTCCCTTTATTAGACCTATAATTTCCAATAAAGTGAGACTATATTTTGAATAGCCGATAACCCCGCCGTAAAATTAACTAAAAAGAAATAAAAAATTACTTCGCTGTAGGGAATTGAAGCCACGACACGCAGCGTAGCAGTAAGTTGCTCAACCACTGAACCGCCGAACCCAAAGGCACCGCACTGAAAGCCAATGGTACCTTCACAATATCTTATGTTATGCCTGTCCGTCCAACTCCAGAGCAGAGGCCCCCTCCACTACTTTCATCTTTCATGATACCTACCTGTTACATGAAGAGTAAACGCATAACCACTATTCGCCTTTTCTCTCTCTTTTATTGCACCTACCACTATTTATCTCTGCATCACCCTAAGGTTGACTGGTAGAATATGCCTAAGGCATTAAGTCCGCCGCTGTACGTTTGTGCATAAAGTATTAAATAAATAATAAATAAATAACCAAAATATGGAAAATGGGGCAACCTATAACTACATCTGTTTAGGTAAGTAACTAATATTGACATATCTTTTGTCTAAAAGCTATCTAAAAAAGTTTACAGTTTGTTATCTACCTATACCGATGTTTGGTAATTACCTAAATTTAAATAATCTATGTATAACTTTCATACGATTTTTTTAAATAAAAAGACATTACAAGACTGTTTACGTTTAGTTTACTACCTAAACAAATGGAGAATAGATTCAAAATATATTCTCTCTTTGACGAGTGGCTGCAGAGGTATCACGGCACCTTCACTTTCTGCTTTACGCTGGTCCTCCAGGGAGGCCAGGTGTCACCATTGTGCAGATCGCCCGAAAGATGTGGTCGAACTCTGCGTCGCTTGGGCGGAGTACCGCCGTCTTCGTAGTGGCAATCGCCGGTAGAAAAAAAAAACGGCCCTGCTTAAAACCATGGTCCGGAGCGAGAGGGATTGGAAAGCGGTCACCTTCTTCTGGAAATTAGTATAGTGAGCGAAGGCTGTGGCCGCACCAGCCACCGCCACAGGAGACACGACTCCGGGGTTCGGGAGTCGCTACTTACTATTTATAATTTCCAATAGGACATTCTGGGCATCTGGGCATCTATCTCTTAATTTTTACTTCACAACCTAATTAGACGGTTCCATAGTTTGTCCGAAAGGGACCTAGAAGCAAGGCAAAGAAGGAACATAGGAGTGGGTTTCAGTCAGTAAAAGTCTGACACGCCCTCCCGCACTGTCTTAGAGCAGAAGTCACTCCTAAAAAAAATTCATTAGACGGAACTTGAGTTACACCTATCTAGGTACCTCTGCCGGTTTCTTCATGACATCAGTACCTAATCAAGTAGATCTGAAAGGACGACTCGGCCCCGGTACGAAAGGCGACGGAGGAACAGGAGTGGGTTTTTAGACAGTAAAAGTCTGACACTATCTCTCGCTCCGCCCAAGAGCGGGGATGTCATAAGATAATTTTCCCAACGAAAAAAAACCTAATCAAGTAGATGTGTGGGGTATTAAGTATCCAAGTAGAGTAGGCATGTTATCAATGTGTCACTTTAACCCAAATAAAATACAGAGCTGCCACAACGAATCAAATAGGTACTCAAGTCGCCCACCCTTCATCAATAAATAATAATTAATAAATAGGACTTAGTTCACACTATCTAATACTGATTATAAGGAACATAAAAACTAATAATTATTAATAACGTAATAGGAATATATACAAACTAAAAATAATAATATTTACAAACGGGTAGAAAAAGAAATTATTCGGCATCAAAAAATTCATCCACATCGATATCAACAAGAAAAGTGCCCAGAACGCTGGCAGCATTGCCACGTTGGATAGCAATACTGATTCGTTGTCCGAAGAAAAGCCCAGCCCTCTGGTCACACGAATAGTCGACCAGTTGTTAATATTTTTTATGTGAATGCAAGTTCCCATTAGACCTATAATTTCCAATAAAGTGATGCTACGAGTATATTTTGAATAGCAAAGCCGTAAATTTAACTAAAAAAAAAAAATTCCCTCTATTATTAAGTTCACTATTATTAATTCTCCATGATTTATTATCCCTCTCCCTATATTTACGAAGTAGCATTTAAACTTATATCACTTGAGACAAGGGTACCTCCTCGTGTACCTATACCGGAATAATCGTACAATTTACATAATAAGTATGCATGGTGTCGTGGAACAGAGGCATTTTCGAGAACAATTTGCACTAGAGAATTCGTAAGTTGACTTTAACAACTGCGGATAGACTTATTTAGGTTTAGCTTAGTGCTAAGTGACCCTAATTTGTTAGTCAACTAGAATTAATCTTAATTGATCAACTAGTAGACATCATAACAAGTAAAATGTGAATGTTGGTACTATGTAACTAGTTCATATATATATTGCTGTAGGCTATTACACT
This sequence comes from Mythimna vitellina, assembly GCA_949316375.1. Taxonomy (NCBI): domain Eukaryota; kingdom Metazoa; phylum Arthropoda; class Insecta; order Lepidoptera; family Noctuidae; genus Mythimna; species Mythimna vitellina. The sequence continues at coordinate 2,972,831 of OX438703.1, read as the reverse complement.
TTTTTTTACGTAGAAAATCATTAATTTGTTTCTCGCGCTCTAAGCTGGAGCGAGACGGCTTTTTTATTGGGTGGGAAAATCATCTTATGGCAAATCTCGCTCTTGGGCGGAGCGGTAGATAGTGTCATACTTTTACTGACTAAAAACCCACTCCTGTTCCTTCTTTGCCTTCGTCTCAGGGCCCCGGGTTTCGCTTTTACACTACCCGTAGCCCCAGTAGGCTTCGACCCTGCCGGGCCCTTACGATTTGCTGACATCTCCTTGACGGTGTGTTTTTTTGCCATTCCTTTAATTTTTCCCTTGTGTTATAGTAGATCCACGGTAAATCTTCCAAGTGTGGGACCCGCTTTGCCTGTCTCTTAGGGGACTGACACGGCGTGATGTTGAGTTGACCACCACGGTCAAATCCTGGATTAATTGAAAAAAAAAAACAAATATTTTTATTTCATATAGGCTTACATGGGCACTTATAAAACGCCAGAAGCTAGTGCATGGTTCCAAATTGGTCGTTTATATCCGTGGTCGTTTACTATGAAGCAGAACCGGCAAGAAACTACATGGTTCCTCTTTTAAAAAAAGGGTTGATGTTACAATATTACTATATTACGGTATTAATAGATATTATGTATTCTTTTTTTTTTATTGGCTGGAAAAATCATCTTATGACAAATACCGCTCTTGGGCGGAGCGCGAGATAGTGTCAGACTTTTACTGACTAAAAACCCACCCCTGTTCCTTCGTTGCCTTCGTCCCAGGGCCCTGGGTTTCGTTTTCACATTACCCGTGGCCCCAGTAAGCTTCTACTCTGCTGGGCCCCTACGATTTGCTGCCCTGAGGCGCGCGTGGAACAATACGCGCCGTCGACGACTAGGACTCGGTCCGGACGGTTGCCGGACGGTCGGACGGCGAGATACCCATTGCTCGCCGTCCGCAAGCCTGCGCCTACGGTGGCCGGAAATCGGAATCGGAATCCCGGCGGCGGTTGGAACGTAAGGACCGTTGCTCCCTTCAACCTTCAAGTTACGAAAATATGAAAAAAAGTCCCAAAGTAAAACTTTTTAAAAACTTTCTAGGAAAATTATTTTGAACTTGATGGGTTCAACCGTTTTTGTAAAGTTGTACCAAATAATTTCTGAACTAAGTTTGTAATTTAACCGTATAGTAGCAAGCATTTTTTTTAAATTCGTTGACATATTTTATTATCCTGAACGTATCTTCTTTCAAATACAAGAAGAATTATTAAAACCGGTTCACGAAATCCAAAATTACCCAACCGAAAACCCAACTTAAATAACCCGTCTAGTTTGTATAAATTAGTAACCCAATTTCCCGAGAGATGGCGCTGTACTTTTTTAACTCTTAGGTGAGGACAATTATTGTGACGGACGAGAAACTACGGAACCCTACACTGAGCGTGGCTCGACACGCTCTTGGCCGGTTTTTTGGTTATAGGACACGCTTAATATGAGTTTTGGACTTTCCCTTGCCAAGTTCAGTTACCGCCTTTGGCAGCTTGTTATAAAAGCGCATGCTATTTACCAAGAATGCCTTGCTGGTCTACTCTTAGCTAATCTCCATTTGGGTAATACAATTTCGTGTTTACTACACGTATTTTTGTTATGAAAATCGCTTAAAAAAGCGAAAAGCGAAGCGAAAGCTTCAGAGACCGATCGTCATCCTCGAAAATGCCTCATTAAAAGTAAAGAGCCTATTACACTACGCGATATTCAGTCTTATTTTTTGTTCCGAGTAAGACCGGTCTAACCCTTATTACACTACGCGACATCGACTAAGACTGTCTGAATATCAAATAGTGAAATAGGCCCTTTACTTTATTTGCTGACGCGATTTAAATCGCGTCAGCCCAGTATTCTATCAACTGTGCAAAAAATCAATGAAAATACCCAATAATACCTTCTTAGCCTGACTTGACCAAGTCTAGCCTCGCATGAAGGTACAGCAATAGCGCTAGAGATCATTAGACTAGGCACTATTGTTACTTATTAAACCCAACAAAAAATTATCGGTGGTATGAATTGGTATGCGTATCTTTATTTAAACCGACCTAGGTAGGTACCTACTTAAGGGCCTATTAAACTACGCGACATCGAATAAGACTGTCTGAATATCGAGTAGTGTAATAGGCCCTTTTAATCAAACCGGTACTTACATATCGAAGGATTGGCAGAACCACCATTTTGTCAGTTATGTTGAAGTCCTCTGTAGGTTGCAAGCTGCTGCCATTAAATATTTAAATGGTCACAAATCCAGACTCCGAACTTCGGGCTGCTATTGAGCAATTCCATAAAAATAAGGAAAAAGCAACCAAAGGTATACAAGATTATCCTGTGTTCTATCGGTCAGGGTAACTGTATGAATAGGACAGATACTGTAGGTGTTTGTTTTACTCTGTCCATTTTTTGGAAATATGTTATATAACAGAATTTTCGTTTTATTGATTCAATTTTAAAGGACTAAGGAGAACATTGCACAAATAAAAAAAATGAAAATAATAAATATGCTAAAGGTCCTAATATTGACACAGTTCGCTGAAACGATTCGAGCGTTTCCGTCGTAGAAAGAGCCAGCTGTTTGGTCTATCTCGTTTTAACATGCGGGCAGCCAGCTTAAACGTATTAGCTGTCTCTTTTACTCATTCAATTGACATGCGCTGTATTGCTACTTTCTCAACATTGACGACTCGTCGACGCAAAAGTTGGCAAGAATTCATTCCTGTCAAAACCTCGCGAGCGAGAACACGTTAATTGCCTGATTTCTCGATCAATGATCATTGTTATTGTTTGTGAACCGTATAATGTAATGATAAAACGTACAGTCGTCGCGTCCGCTAGTACCGCTGATATTTTAATGTTCTTAAAAATATATTAATGTGCAATACACCCAGTGTACATTTTGCACTCGTTATGAAATAAGTGAAACAGTACGAGCCTATATGGGTTTTGCAAATTGTATCTTGTAGCAAGGTCGTGACTTTTTCAGATGAAAATCTAGATTATGTAGTGAACTGATGCGTGCTCCCGACGTTTGTGGTAATTGTGGTACTATAGTGTGTTTTAAATTAGTGTTGTGACAGTGAGGAGCGGGTTGAACAATGGGCACCACCGGGCTGACTCTGGCAGATTTGCCAAATATTTTTATTATGATCGGCGCTCTCGTGGCACTGTTCGTTATGTTAGTCATCCTACTCAGGTGAGTTTACTGTTACAGATAAGGAATACAGCTAAAAATAATGTGTTTATGATCATTGTTATCCTGCAGAATGTACTAGATTGTTTCTTTGGGCGAACCCAAAATCTATCATGAATGTATTATTAAATTGCAAATTCGTACGATACATCTATTTTAATTATTAGTTAAGTGTGTTTGTGGCTGGACAAGTGACAAGCCAATTTGATTCCTATAAATTAATTGGCTGAATGTAGAAATTCTTTTGCTGCTTTCAAGTATCTAAAAACATTGCTATGGTCTATGGTAATTGATCATTCTATTTTTTTTTTAATTTTATTAAAGCAAAGTAGATATAAATTCTTTGTGTCTAAAATAAAGAAAGCTAACTCTAAAGTACAACCTACAGACACTTTCTCTTTAATTTATCATGTTTGCTGTGGGCAATTTGAAAGTGAAAATAGAATAAAATAACATGTTTTAGTGCATTCTAAGTACTGCTCATTATTGTGTGTAAGTTTTTATCTGGTATGTCAGCTATCTGTGTTGTAGCTGATAAAGAGATAACAAGTTGAAACAATAATCAACTTATATTCTATGTCTACTTTCTAATAAAGTTTTTATGTGTTCATTTATTTATTTATGTACATACAAACACTTATAATCAAGAAGACCAAATACAGATAAAAGAATACAAAGGTCCTGCTTATTTCTAATGAATTTTTTTCCAGCAGACCTGTGACTGGAAAGTTGGATGAGAGATGTAGACGCAGTGTGTACACAAAATATAGAGAAGAATTAAATAAATGTACACAAATAGATACAAACATAAATTAAATTATAAAAATGTTGAAAACATGGAATTTATTTTCTTATTTAAACTTCATGAGACCAAAGCATGTTGAAGATGCATTGTTTTAACTATTGGAAACCAAACAACCTTATAAAGTTTGGAATTTAATTTCCTCTATTATTAACACATTTATTTAAATAGGTGTCCAGGTCTGGGTGTCTTAAATGTGAGTTTACATGTTTGTGAAGGCACCCACAATATAGGAGTAATTCCTAATGTGGAGCAGTATAAAATAAAATGGTTTATTTGTTTCAATTTACCTTAAAGTATGAAAAAGCATGAGTATGGGTTTTTAATTGTTTGTAGTATAAAATAAATAAATAATAAATTTATTTCACACAAAAAAAAAAACAGCATTTACATCATAAAACTATGAACATATAGGCTTATACAAGGTCATAATTATATAGGTAGGTAACTCTGACTCCTAAACTAGGTGTGGGCCTGTAACTTAGGAGTCAGTGATTCTCCGTAACAAACAAAGTTAATAAATTAAAAAAAATTAAACAAAGTTTAAAAAATTACTGATACATGATTCAAAACGTGTTTGTATTTAAATAAATAATATTACTTCATGTAAATCACTCATATTATCACTCAAACTGAGATAATTTATCCTCATAATCCGCTATAAATAAAATTTATGATATTGGCATTTTTAATACCATCCTCCTTCAAAGAACAATTGTATAAGTCTCAAGGTAGATTGTTAGTTTGTGTTTTTCTGTACTGGGCAATGCGGTTATTAAGCAAAAAAGCCCGTTCATCAAGAAATAATAAAAAAGAAACATCATAATTTTCATTGCCTGACTTTGAATACCTTTTTAGTCATTTTTTTGTTGCCTCTAGATGAGTTCTGATGTTGACTATTTTTTTTTAAATTCTAATTTATGAGATAGCTTAGATAGGAGCTGAAAACATGAGTTGATGTACTAAAAGGTCAATTAGCAAGCATCATCAATTTACTTGGTGACCCGCCCCAGCTTGACACGGATGCAGGTGTTAGAAACTTTTGAAATTCTTGACTTTTCTCTACTATAATCTTGCATGTAATATATACCCAAACCTTCCCCATAAATCTCTCTGTCTATTGCTGAAAACTGCATAAAAATCCATTCAGTAGTTTTTGAGTTGAGTGTTCACACACAGACAGACTTATACAGTGAAGGACTTTGTTTTATAATATGTAAGGATTATTTTAGTTATTAAAAATTTGCTCTGGAATGCATAGGGCAACTGAAGGAACAAATACGAGTTTGGAGAGATCTTATTTGATGTTTAGCCACTCTAAAAAAACTATATGTTATGTAACTTATGGAAAATTCATAGTTAATTTAATTATTGTATTCAATCTAACCATCATTAAAACTTATTAACATAATGAATGAAATAATTAAATCAAAGTAACATTGATGATGTCATTTTCATGTTTACATATGACTACTCTACTTATTTGTGATACCTACATAAAAATATATATATATATATATATAATTTAAACTTAGTATTACTTACGAATCGGTAATTAATTAAATTGTGGTCAAGTGTTAATGTCCCTATCTGTATATTAAGGTACTTATTTTACTATTTGTATTTCGTGTTGCCAGTCCGCAACTCCGTGCGTATTTTTTTTTCTTTTTTTTTTGGGTGGCAAAATCATCTTATGACAAATCCCGCTCTTGGGCGGAGCGGGAGATAGTGTCAGACTTTTACTGACTATAAACCCACTCCTATTCCTTCTATGCCTTCGTCCCAGGGCCCCGGGTTTCGCTTTCATACTACCCGTGTCCCCAGTAGGTTTCGACCCTGCTGGGCCCCTACGATTTGCTGACATCTCCTTGAGGTACAGGCCATGGTCCGGAGCGAGGAGGAGTGACAGGCGGTCGCCTCCTGCGAAGCAGTAATGCTAGCAAAGGATCGCATGAGGCAACGGTCCTCACGCCCCAATCGCCGCCGGGACTCCGATCGCGATTTCCGGCCACCGTAGGCGCGGGCTTGCGGACGGCGAGCAATGGATGGCTTGCCGTGCGACCGTCCGGTAACCGTCCGGACCGAGCCCAAGTCGTCGACGGCGCGTTCTGTTCCACGCGCGCCTCAAGGAGATGTCAGCAAACCGTAGGGGCCCAGCAGGGTCGAAGCCTACTGGGGCCAAGTCGGCGATTACCGGATTACCGTCGTCGTTTACCGGAGAAATGGGTAGCTCGCCGTCTGCAAATTCAATGGGACCTGGCAACACTAGTTTCCACTGAAGCTGAGCTATGTGGCGGGGCGAGTCAAATGTGCTATGAAAATGCGCTGCTCAAGCTATGCAATGTCCTCGAAATTACAGAAGGCCCGGAGAGTGACGTCGCGGTTAGGGGAGAGGCGCTTGCACCATCGCTCCACCATCGAATCAGGAATATTAGATCGAACTGTGGCATGTGATGAAAAAAAAGAAGCCGGGGCGGATCGCTAATATATATATAAAGATAGACAGTAAGTAGTAGTTACGTGCCCACCATTAAATAACTTCCAGACTATTTATCCGTATTATAAATGTTCTACGAATAAATTAAACCATTGTTAAACTCAATTATAAATATTATAAGTTAGGGCCAGGGATCAACTTGTACATTATCTTTAAGTGCTTGCACAAGCAACATAGACAGTTTACATATGACCTGTCATGTTTTATTTAATTGTTGCATTTAATTAAATAGCTCATACATATTAAAATATCTAAACTGCCTGTAACTATGAACTGCATTATAATGGTATCATTTAGTAAGTTCAGTACATAATTGACACCTCAATTTGAAATTAAATAGTTTCTAAGAAATCTTTAAATGTAGATACTGTCATACTAATATTATAAAGGTATTGTTTGTTACTTCTTTACGTCAAAACAATGAATGATCAATGAAACGTAGTACACGGATAGACTATGTTCTGGAATTGTACATAGGAGATGAAGTTTCCATCGTGGTAAGAGGATTTGTCAATCGACCAAAGTCCATTGCCAAAGACAGTACAGCCCCCCCAGCCAAGTTACGATCGTTTCGTTTGCGTCGAACGCCTCGACTAGGCCACGCCTCTGATGCCTTTGTTCTAATGTCATCTCAACACTTCGTCACGTAGTCAAAACAAAGGTTAATATATAATGATGTCAAAACAAAGAAAGTATACATACCGACGTTCGGCCATCCTGATACCTAGAGGAAGCACATTCTACAGAAGGATGGATTGTATATAGAAGGCAGAACGGACAAAATCAGAAGTACGAGAAGGGCAGAGTAGTAGGAGATTGTTAGAAGAACGCAGATTCCTTGCGTGTGAAGAACATAGATACTGAAAGTGAGTTATGAGACAGGATAGAGGCGTGGGGAGAGTTGTGCAAAGAGAAAGATTTATATTCTGGCGTATAGGCAACCAGACCTCAGACCTGAAGTTCGACACATGATCATATTTTCTTAAGTATGGTTATATTTCCTAAATTTAGAAGGCAGTGTAGATTTTTACAGGCGAATAACGCTATTAAAACGGAAATCTGTTTAATTAGCACCCATTAGAATTCATTTACGGAATTATAATCATCAAATTCCCTCTCAGCTCGTCTTACACTATTCAATGACTTTTTCATATTAGTAACTAAAAACGTACGAAAAAGGTAATTTTACTTTCAGATTTATTCCTTAGTTTGGCTTTTAACAATCATCAATCTTTGAGCATCTCAAAGTAGATATATGTTTGTCATACAGGAACTCCCCTGCGCCCTAAACCTGCCCCCTAAAATAGCTTATATAAAAAGCATTACAAGTATTCAAATGTGGCATCGAAGGATGGCGTAATATTTATTCTGACGTACCCTTGGGATCCAACCCTGCTACTGTTTACTACACTCTGTTTAGCATATAATATTTCTTCTGCGGTTACGGATTCCTTTAATATTTCGTGTCAGTCTTAGACAATGATGCATTTCTCTCATAAAATGCCTTGCTTGCGTTCGTGCGCCTTAAGCAGCAAAACTAGTGTTAAAAAAGCTTTGATGTACGGTTGCCAACACTGTAGAGCACCGCGTAGACTCGCGATTCGTGACGCTGCCCATAACGTTAGAATTGTAACAGAATAGCTTTGTGAATTTTGAAATACTTGACCTTATCAGGGTGTTTTAAAAACCCAGGACACTGCTTAAAAACTATCCAGGACATCTTAGGACAGTACAAAAACTAGGACATGTCCCAGGAAAATAGGACGGTTGGCAACTCTAATGTGAATAGTCTATACTAACGACTATTTATCGATCTAGACCTGCCCCCCCCCCTAGCCAAGTTACGATCGTTTTGTTAGCGTCGAACGCCTCGAGTAGGCCACGCCTCCGATTCCTCTTTTCTGACCACGTGACTAAGAGTTAAGATGACATCAGAACAAAGGAATCGGAGGCGTGGTGAGCGTCTCGGGAATCCGATACGTGATTCAAGGGACCGATCGTTCTAGCAACATTTTTGCCTAAACCTATGCGAGACACAGCTTATGTCCTTTAATTGAAATAAAAAAATGTTGATAGATAGTCTATACTCTATGCTAGTCGCTTCGAGACAACTATAAATCTCCCAGGAAGCTCCAGTGTTTCTTGGCGGGAGCTAAGCCGGCTTAGGTTAGGTCCACTCAAGATAGACCAAATTGAATTCTGGAAGATCTACTCTTTTTGTGCTAGTCTAGATTTTGAAGAGTTAACTTCGAATGTTTTATATGAGTTCTACTTCAATGGGAATAGTTGTATTTGGATAGATTTATGACTTCCGAGTGTGAAATGTTTACTATTTAATTTGATTCAGATTTTATGCGTAATTCCCACAATGACTCACCCTGTGAGCACACGGACTATAATTATTTAGGTAAACTTAAGTAGAAGAATATTTTTTTACCGTGTGAACCATTTGTATCTATTATATTTAACTGGACAGATCCACTCAGATCTGTTTTGTTCGTTCCCCAAAATACCATCTCAGACACTAATCTGAGAAAGCGTACATTGAAAACCTTGAGAAAAAAGTTCAGGATCTTCAGTTTAAATCGCGGTCATCATGTATTGAGATCAGAAATGTCCCACAAAAAGAGAAGGAAGACAGCGTGGATCTCAAGTGCACCGTAAGCAACATCGGGAAGGCTGTTGGGATGCCGGAACTGTCAACTGAACTACGGGATGTATACCGGCTTCCGGGCAAGCCCGGTATAACGCGCCCAATTATTGTGGAGTTTTCAACAGTGAAGGCCAAGCAAAACATTTTGTCCGCTATTGGCGATTTCAACAAAAATATGAAAAACAAAGGAGACAAGTTGAATACTGAGCTTGCTGGCATAGCTGGGCAGCGTCAGCCTGTGTATGTTTCTGACTTTCTACCGTCAAGCGCAAAAAAGTTGTTTTTTCTATCTCGGGAGTTCGCAAAGAAGAACGGTTACAAATTTTGTTGGTCAAGGAATGGTAATATCTTTCTACGTAAGGAGCAAGGTGAAAAGCAAATTTTAATTCAGTCTGAGAAGTGCTTAACTGATCTTCAGGGAAAAGTTGTATGACTAAAATTGTTTATGGTCATAGTCACTCACAGTATTTCCTTGAGTACAAACAGAATGATTCATTTAATGCTCTATGTTTTTGTTTTTTGCATGTTTATTTTACAAACTTTAATTAATATTCTTTTGTTTACATACTTACTCTATTTACACTACACTAAACATAACGAAAAATTGCAACATATCACATACCTAAGTACAATTACACACATACAGAGTGGAACATACTCACATCACACACACCATGTCATATATAAAATAAAGGTATATCATAAAAAAAAAAAAAAAAAAAAACTTTGGATACATCGTTTTGGACTTTACAAAAATCGGTTTTAAATGGCTAATTTAATTGAATTAAATGAAGAATTGGAATCCGTATCACGGGCTGAATTTTTTCAGTGTCTCCCAGAGGACTGTACCATATACTTACCCACAGATGACAAGGCCATACAAATACTACATCTAAACATTAGAAGTGTAAACAAACACTTCGATGAGCTAAAAATACTATTATCTTTAATAAATGTTAAATGTGAAATCATAATTCTGACGGAGTGCTGGTTGAGTAAGGTGCACCAAATACCTATATTAGATGGATACACATCACATTACACGATGCGTACTAAAAATCAAAATGATGGTATAATAATTTATACTGCTGATAACTTAAACTGCAAAATAACAGAGCCTGAGTTTAGGGATGCTAACTGCCTGGTCTGTTGCGTGAATAATAAATTGGCACTAGTGGCTATTTATCGTTCACCTTCCTACCGTAATAGGCAAAATTTTGACAATTTCTTAAATTGTCTAAATGATGTCTATAACACATTAGCCGAGTATAACAGTATTGCACTCATAGGAGACATTAACATAGACATAAAACCAAACACATTGGACGAACGATGCAATGATTACCTCATATTGAATGCGTCACACGGACTAACACCAGCTCATACTTCTCCTACTAGAAATAATAACTGCCTAGACCACATTTTATTAAAGTCTACATTACCAGCTATTAGTCTAGTCCTCGAAACTTACATCACTGATCATACACCAGTTATGTTATCTATACAAAATGCAAGCGCTAATCGTAAACCAAATAATAACGCAGTAACCCGACTTGATTACGAAGCGATCAAAAAAGAAATAGAAGAGACAAATTTCACAGAAGTATTACAGATTGAAGACGCAAATGAGTCAACAAATAAGTTCATTTCGCTATTAAGTGCGACAATAACTAAATATACACGTTTTGTCCCTGTATCTAGAAGAAAAAGAAATATAAAACCCTGGATAACTCCAGGACTTCTACGCTGTATAAAACATAGAGATAGACTACATAACAAATCATCTAAAACCCCTGATAACTTAATTCTAAAGCTAACATACACACGCTACCGAAATTTTTGTAATCGACTTCTACGAAAACTAAAAAAAGAATATGAGAAAAAAGAGATTGAGAAAGCTGGTCAAAATCCTAAAGCCCTCTGGAATGTCATCAAAGATATTACCCATACCAGAAAAGTTTATTCATCACCTGTAGAACTACTTAATAACCAAAACAATTCTAGACTTGCTGTTAACCAAATCTGTTCCTTTTTTACAAATGTTGGTAGTAATCTAGCTAATAAAATAATGGCTGCGAACCATGGTAGGCAGTCTAATTCAATAGACAATGAAAATTCATCTCCCGGTAATTCGTTACTTCTTCTAGAAACTGATGTTTCTGAAGTAGATTCCATAATACTACAATTGCGTAGTGACTGCGCCACGGGTTGGGATAAAATATCAACAAGTGTACTGAAACAATGTAAAAAAATTTTAACGCTTCCCATAACACACATATGCAACCAGTCCATAAGAACTGGTGTATTCCCCCAGGCTTTTAAGAAAGCCTTAATCCATCCTATCCACAAGGGAGGGGATAGAGACTGTGTTAACAATTATAGGCCAATATCTGTATTACCCGCGCTGTCCAAGATTCTAGAAAAAATTCTGAATTCAAGGCTAAATAGTTTTTTGGACAAGTACAATATTATTTCTGATAACCAGTATGGTTTCCGTCGCGGCGTATCCACCGAAGACGCCGTACTAAATTTAACACAATTTGTTGCAAAACAACTTGATACAAAAAACAGATGTCTTGGTGTTTTCCTGGATATGGCGAAGGCATTTGACACAGTCTCTGTCCCCATCCTTCTAACCAAACTTGAACAAATAGGAATCAGGGGTGTACCTCTTTTGATGTTCAAGAGCTATTTAACAAATAGAACACAACAGGTAATAGTTGGTTCTCTGCTTAGTGATGAACAATATGTCACTTTCGGTGTGCCACAAGGAAGCGTACTAGGTCCTACATTGTTCAAAATATATATCAATGACTTTTGTAAAATGTCACTTCCAAACGCGACCATGTTTACGTACGCAGATGACACTGCCATTGTGGTGCACGGACCAAGCTGGGATTTTGTAAAAGCTAAAACCGAAGACTGCCTTAGAAAAATATTAAAGTGGCTAAACTCTAACCTTTTGACACTAAATATCAAAAAAACTAATTACGTAACCTTCACGATAAAGATCAATAACAAACCATCGGATGAGTTTAACATAACTGCACACACATGTTGGGATACTACACAAACCTGTCAATGTCAAACTCTTACGCCAGCCAGTGTTGTTAGGTACCTAGGAGTGCAAATTGATGAACAATTAAGATGGGATAAACAACTAAGTAAAGTCAATGCTAGGTTGCGAACTATGATATACATATTTAAAACTCTTAGAGAATCAGTACCACAAGAACTTCTTATAAAAATATTCAAAGTGCTGTGTCAGTCTGTGATTAGTTATTGTGTTCCGGTATGGGGTGGGGCAGCTAAGACGATGTTCCTTACCCTGGAGAGAGCCCAAAGAGCTGTTCTCAAGGTAATCATAAAAAAACCATTTCGATACCCTACTGAACAACTGTACAAAGACTGTAAAGTGCTTACCGTTCGTAAGCTCTTTGTGCTCCAATCTATTCTAAGAAAGCATCGCACGGTTGCCCTGCCCGATGCTGGAAGGCGTGGAATCTCACCAGCCTGCCCCAGTGTTCCTCACAATACAGCTTTTGCTAAAAGACAATACTTTGTCCTATGCTCTTACCTTTACAGGAAAGTTGACAAAAAAACAAAAATAATTAAACTAAGTACACATGATGTAAAACTTACGGTTAAGAGCTGGTTATTACAATTAGATTATTTAGAAACAGAAAATCTCATTACCTTTATTACATAACCCCAATATCACACCCACTCACACTCTCCATACACATACATATACAAAAGTTCCTACATTCTTTCTCCCACATTTTTGCAATTACACACCACTCTCACTCGCAATACCGACTCATCTATATGTAGTGGCACTCGGTAAATATCATACAAACTAATGGCTGAACACTATCCTCTGAGATACAGGTTACCACCTAGTTCAGAGGATAGGGTCTAAACAGTTTGAGGCATATCACAGCCACCACATTATATACTGCAGTACAATAAAAATTGCTTTGTATTGAGTACTTTTTAATTAAGCTTTTATAAATTGTAAGCATTTTTGTTTTTATTTTTATTTATTTTTTGTGGTGAGAAATAAACGATTATTATTATTATTATTATTAATCTGCATGGTTCTCATATGATTTTTTACATGTTAGCTGTATGGGCTTTTAAACGAGACTTTGATCCCTGTGTTTGTTTCGGTGTTTCTTCTCAGGGTTGACAGCTAGGAAACACCGGCCTCATCTAGTTTAAACTGATGAAAAAATTACGTGTAATAGTGTTTTTAAAAACCTGTATTTGCAAAATAAATATCATTTATCACGTGTCTTGCCTAATGAATATAATAATTTTAATTGTTAAGTGTAATAATTGCCTATTTTATATATTATTTAATTATTCCATTTGTTTTTTTTAATATATATAATGTATTTACGTTTTTAAATATTTTTTTAAAAGAACATTAAAATTTATTATCTACACTGCCTATAATTATTATTTCTAAGCGTGTGAACTACTTCTAACGCATGACTGACCTGGAATTAACAAATTTAATTGTTAAGAACAATAGCCTATTTATTTTAATTGTTCCCTTTTGTTTTCTATAAATAGACATGATAGAATAATAATAAAACAAAAAATATTATTATAATTCTTGATGCCGACAGATTGTAATAATGTGTCAGCAAAAAGCCAATTAAAAAGCATAAATAAAAATTCGTTTTTAGCTGTCGACATAAATGCCTTGTCAAGCAATTATTGTCCAGCAATCAATTTAATTCGGTATTCTACAAATTGCCTAGGCGTTTTATACATTGACTAGGCTGGTTATACAATGAAGAACGAGACCTGTATATTTTATACATTGCCTCGACGACCTCACAATTGACTCTACCTTTATATTGATAACTGGCAGTGGGTGTTGCATTTACATTACTTACCACGCAGATATCGTAAAACAAAGAAGCCCTTCTTCCACTATGCGACTAAAATGAATTTATAATGCGAATTACGTCAACGGAAATAAAATATTGTTGACAAGCGACAACTTCCTCTTAATAATCTATAAACATTGTAGATTTCAATGTCCTCCCATAAATATTATCGTCAACTGGTTTATTAAAATATATTATGTGAATGTACAGTCGGGGAATTAATAACTTCAGCATATTGACAAACTACATCAATTTGCCATATCAAACCTCTTAATTCGCCACTTCATATCATACCTATAACATGTAATAAATCTGTAGAAGTTTTTAGTTGTGTGCGCATCACGTAAAATGTATGAAATCGATGTAGATAACTTTTATACATTAAAATTTTGTGTAACTTCATATATTACTTAGGCTTTGTTTCATCACAATCGGTTGGCGCATCGCAAGGCGGTACGAAGTTCGCTAGGTCAGCTGGTATCTATCAAATAATAACATTAAAAAATATAAAACAGTTCATGGACAATTTAACCCATTTTCATGTCTTCTTTCGCTCTAGGAAGCAGCGGGAGGGCGTGTCAGACTGTTACTGACTAAAACCACACTTATGTTCCTTTTTCCCTCTGCGTTCCAGAACCATGGGTTTCCCCTTTGAAAGTCAATCTATAGCCCCAGTAGGCTTCGGCCCTGCTGGGCCCCTACGGATTTGCTGATATCTCTTTGAGGCGCGCGTTCCTTATATATTTTATCTCATCAGGCCGATCGCGTGTTATTATTATATAGCTATCTAATTTTCCCAGTTACAAAGGGAAACCATCAAAATATTATACGGTGTTAATACACTTATTCGTTATTTTTATACATATATTATTGAAATTATGCCAGTGAGTGCAATTGGGTATTGTCCTGGGTGTTTATTTTGTATTTATAATAAAAATAAATCTTATTTCTGAAACAAAATTGATAGCAATAAGCATTTCTCGCTATCTCTTTTGTACACTTGTATCCTAATGTCGGTGACGTCACATTTCAGTGCATCCTTATTCTATTACTTGACAGTGACAGTTTCAGATGTACAAGGTTTCTAAAGGTATTGAAAAAATATATCTATTTGCGATTTTAGATAAAGATCGAGTATGCTTACCTAGAAGTAATCTATTCATTCCTGACTTAAATACTTCTAGGTTGTAACTATAAGTCGGAGTCTATATTGACTCCGGCAAGGAATTCCACTCTTTAGCTGTACGCTTCAGACCACTGTACACCCGACCGGTAACCGTCCGGACCGAGCCCAAGTTGTCGACGGCGCGTACTGTTCCACGCGCGCCTCAAGATGTCAGCAACTGTAGGGGCCCAGCGGGGTCGAAGCCTACTGGGGCCAAGGGCAGTGTGAAAGCGAAGCCCGGGGCCCCGGGATGAATGCAAAGAAGGAACAGGAGTGGGTTTTTAGTCGGTAAAAGTCTGACACTATATCCCGCTCCGCCCAAGAGCGCGATTTGTCAGTAGATAATTTCCCCACTTAAAAAAAAGACCACTTGAAACACAATGAATGTAATCCCAAAACGTTTAGCACGTATGAGTGGGATGTCCACCATGTACCGATGGCACTATGCCGTATAGTGGTGGTAGTCCGACGATGGAACTTAGCGGAATTAAGTTATGCAATCAAAGCCATATAAAACCAAGTAAAGATAAGGTTTAGCATTGAAAATTAAAAGTACCTACAGGTGAAGTTAAAGCAATTCTGATTTGTAATCATTTCCTTTGCTAATAATAATAATGTTATGTTCTTCACGCCAGTAAACTCGCAAGGTAACCATTTAGCAATCGCAGTAGGCAACTTCCGAAGAAAATTATCATCAACCGAACCCAAAAATGTGATTAATAAAATTTTTGTCTGTCTGTCTTTTTGTTCAGGCATCACGCAAATACTACCGGTTCGATTACGATGAAACTTGGTATAATTATTCTTTAATATCCTGGGCACTTTTACCCTGCAAAAGTATATACCCCGCTGGGCCCCTACGGTTGCTGACATCTCCTTGAACCACACGGGTAGATCGGGTCCTAAATAGGACATGGATATTAGGATTTGGGTCCGTTGGTTAATGATACGGGGGGAGACGCCCCCTATTTCATGAGGCTTAATTGGTATTGGTTTTGGGAACACATTTGTTGTGCGTGTAGTTAAGGAGTGGAATTCCCAGCTGGAGTCTGTCTTTCCTGATAGCTACTACATAGGGGTCTTTAAGTCAAGGGTGTATAAGGTACTTCTAGGCAAGCGTGCTATTGTCATCACACACCATCGCCACATCATTGCTTGCCATCAGGTGACATAATGGAAAAACGCAAGCCTAACCATAGTAATATGTGCCTGGAATTTAGGTAACACCACTTTTTTTTGAGGTGTTTTATGTTGTGCGCGCATCACGTAAAATGTAAGAAATCGATGTAGTAACTTTTATACATTAACATTGTATGCAACTAGACATATATGACTGGCCTGTTGGTCTAGTGGTTAGTGGCCCTGACTGCTACGCCGAAGGTCGTGGGTTCGATTCCCACCCAGGACAAATGTTTGTGTGATGAGCACGATCATTTGTTCTGTGTCTGGTTGTAATTTATCTATAATATGTATGTATTTAGAAATATTTAAGTAGGCTTACCAGTTGTCTAGGACTCATAACACAAGCTCTGCTTACGAGTAGCTTGGGACTAGACGGCGTTGTGTGATAGTTGTGTGAATATTATTATATTACTTACGCTTTGTTTACGCTGATTTTCGATATCGAAAGATATACTACATTCAATGACTGTTCGGCTTATTTGATGTTTGACATGTTTCTTTTTTTTATGTCACGGCGCGGTTTGGTTTGGACGAATCCGGCGGAGCGGGAGATAGTGTCAAACTTTTACTGACTAAAAACCCACTCCTGTTCCTTCTTTACCTTCGTCTTGGGGCCCCGGGTTTCGCTTTGCATTCGCATGATTGACAGTCAGACTTTTACTAACTAAAATCTACCTGTGTAATTTCAGTTGCCCTTAGCGTTTCAGGGCCGCGGTAAACCTTTCGAACATTACCGCAGCCCTTAGGTACACCTCTGCTCTTCCCTTTGGGGAATTGCCGTTATTATTTTATATTACTCCGCAGTTTTTATTTATTTTAGCTAGCATGGGAAAGCGTAGTCTCTACTCCATTCATCCTTTTCAATAAACTATCCATCTAGCTTACTGTGTGCTGTGGGAACCAATTGAAGATATCGTTTGATTCAATGGAGGCAATAAACGATCTAGGCAATAAAAATGTCTATTGTAACACTAGAGTGTAAATTTGACTGAATAATATATCCTGTTTACATATTCAACAATAAGGCATACGCCAGATGTTATATATATGAGGTCGTTTTCATATTAGGCGATAACGATTTTTTTTTAAGGTGGGAATCATCTAATTTCTTCTCTCTCCGCGCTCCGGCGGAGCGAGAGAGCGTCTCAGACTTACTGACTAAAACCACACCTGTTTTTTTTTAATAAACTAGTGCTTGACTGCGATCCCACCTGATGGTAATCAGAGATGCAGTCGTTGATGGTGAGGCGCACTGGTTTATTAAGAGACTATTCCTTTGATAAAAGGTATCAAAGAAATAGGTTGATCTTATGGTTAAGATTTACTTCTCTCGCTCTAAGGCGGAGCGGGAGAGCGTCTCAGACTTTTACTGACTAAAACCACACCTGTTTTTTTTATAAACTAGTGCTTGACTGCGATCCCACCTGATGGTAATCAGAGATGCAATCGTTGATGGTGAGGTGCACTAGTTTATTAAGAGACTATTCCTTTGATAAAAGGTATCAAAGAAATAGGTTGCTGTTATGGTTGAGGTTTGCCCTTTGCGTTCTAGGACCATATTGGGCATCGGCCCTGCTGGATCGCACCGGCGAAGAGAATAAGGCATACGCCAGATATACTCAACCTTCGGTTGGTGAGGCGCGGGCAGACGGGCTACTATTGTACTGCATACCATCTGCAAAATTGCAGATTGGATGCAGTTTTTGTGAAATTTACATCCTCCTCCTCCCTCAGCTTAATTGAAACTGCCAACTGCATGTCGATAGCCCTACGGGATTGTTCGAAAAAGTTATCGTGGTTCTGGAAAGCAAAGGGCAAACATTTTTTTTTTCTGTTCCGTGAACTGTATGAACTGAAAATGGGTTTCAGTTAGTTCTAGCTGACCCGGCAAACTTCGTGCCGCCAAAGTCAATGAATATTCTTCTTTTTAATCTTTCGATATATTCAACCGATTGGAATGAAACAAAGCCTAAGTGATGTATCAAGTTACACACAATTTGAATGTATAAAAGTTATATATCATCGTACATTTTACGTGGTGCGCGCACTACTAAAAACTTTTACAGATTTATTACATTTGACGGCGCCAGAAGTGGCTGAGCGATATGACTGTCATCATTTTAATTCAGTGGTACTGGGTTCATTTCGAAGGGATTTTCAATAACTATGCACTTGAGTTTTTCAGTTAGTTATAATGTCAGTTTCATAGTTCACAATTAGTTTTATAAGCTATACTAAATAATTACGAATATACGGGTTAACCGACAGTTTCGTATCAAAGACTGTGATCGTATTTGACTGGCCTGTTGGTCTAGTGGTTAGTGGTCCTAACTGCTATGCTGGAGGTCGTGGGTTCGATTCCCACCCAGGACAAATGTTTGTGTGATGAGCATGATCATTTGTTCTGTGTCTGGGTGTAATTTGTCTATAATATGTATGTATTTAGAAATGTATAAGTATGTTTATCAGTTGTCTAGTACTCATAACACAAGCTCTGCTTAGCTTGGGACTAGACGGCGATGTGTGATGGCTGTTGAATATTATTATATTACTATTAAAAAAAAAAAAAAAAAATAAGTTTCGTATTATCAAAGGTTCGGCCCTCGAAGCAGTGCAAGCGATACTACCCTCGCTTCCCGGGTCTCAGCCCTAACAAACCAAACGCTACGCTATAACAAATGACGTCACGGCGTTACACCCTTTTTTATAACAAAGACTATAGTTAAATCTCATTCTCCACGACATATTTATATAGATAAGTTTTGACACTCCTCGCTCCATCCAGAGCGGGAAATAAACGCCAAATGTACGACGACTGCAATCGGACTGCGCGATTTGTTGACAGTTTCGATGCAGTATTATCAACTGCAATCAACCAGCAATTTTGCAGTTGACGCGCAGTTCAATTGTGGCCCGTTTAGAGCCCAACTATCTTGGCTTCCCCACCAATCAGATTAAAATACCGGGTCAAATGAAATTGGTTAGCAAAACTCCACAAACCCAATCCCGTCAATCAAGTCCCTGTGGGATTGAATTCAGCAATCTCGCGGATCCCGCGGGATTGCTTTTTGCTTTAGTACCTAGTAATAAACATAAAAAATCGATCCAGTACGAGTCAGACTTGTACACCAAGTATTTCTTATGCATTTTCCTAAATAGTTTTTTTTTTCGGTGTTAAAATCATCTTATCACCCGCTCTTGAGCGGAACGGGAGATAGTGTCAGACTTTTACTGACTAAAAACCCACTACTGTTCCTTCGTTGCCCTTCGGACCAGGGCCGAGTCTTCCTTTCAGAATCAGAACCTTGACCCCAGTAGGCTTCGGCCCTGCTGGGCCCCTACAGTTGCTGACATCTTGAGGCGCGCGTCGACGATTTGGGCTCGGTCTACTCGGCCCGGACGGTTACCGGACGATCGGACGGCGAGCTATCCATTGCTCGCCGTCTGCAAGTCCGCGTCTACGGTGGCCGGAAATCGGGATCGGAATCCCGGCGGCGTTTGGGGCGATCGGCCGCCTCCTTTGCTAGCATTACTACCGCAGCTGTGGAACGCAAAAGGCAACTGAAGAAACATGGGTGAGTTTAATTAGCCACTTAGTCTGACTTGCCCTCTCGCTCCACCCCGAGCGAGAGAAGTTGTTTGTTGCTTCCCGCCCAGAAAAAAAAAAACAATGGAAGGATATCGAGTTACTACAGCTGACTATGAGGTCATCGGCCGTCTGCAGTGCTATTAATGAAATTTGTAGGTATGCGGAACAGAGTGGAAAGTCCCGCAAACTTTCGTTGAAAAGGGAGGATCCTCCGACCAGACAGAAGTTTTTTCTAATCTGGGCCACTGCCCGAGACATGATTTCGGGCTGTTGAGAACTCAAATTGCGCTATGCAGGATTTCGTAGTTAAGTTCATATGTGACGTCATAGATGTCGCTACAGAAATAAAGAGTTAAGATTTCTTTGTAATATCGTCATTTGAAATCGAAACCACCCATCGTCAGGAGTTTCGTAAGAAAATTATTGTGCCCTTGTAAGTAGAAATGAGCCTATTATTCCAAGGTCATAAAACTATTAATTTTCGGTCTATAAGTTGCCTTACCATACTAAATTATACTGTATTTCCGTAGCATAGACCTTGACATTTAGGATATTACGAAATCTTAACCCGTAAGCACGGGGCATATTATTTTTAGTTAGTAAATAAATAATATTTTACGTCAAATATGTCATGATTACATTAGTTTGATTATGACACACTGCTGGCGTTTTGATAACAAAATAAATGAGATTGTTATTAAATAAAAAGGAAGTGGATATTATTATGTTTTTTTTTCGGTGTTAATATCATTTTATGACGTTCCTCGCTCTTGGGCGGAGCGGGAGATAGTGTCAGAGTTTTGCTGACTAGAAACCCACTGCTGTTTCTTCGTTGCCTTTCGAATCAGGACCGAGTCTTCCTTTCAGAATCAAACCCTTGGACCCAGTAGGCTTCGACTCTGCTGGGCCCCTACAGTTGCTGACATCTTCTTGAGGCGCGCACTATTATGGTAAGGCGATAATGTTGGGCTGGTTTACCTCTGACGCATGTCATAGGACAGGGATGACGAACCCTTATTAGAGAACGTGCTACTAAAATACACCAAAAAAAAATAACGTGGTCATGACGCGCCGGCAAAGAATTTTAACTTTGCCGAAATTCGTTTAGCGTAATGTTTAAACTTGTTTGTTTATTTAATTAAATAAACGAGAACATTTTTGTGATTACAGCAGTATCAAATCTCCACCATGTTGTACCTATATCTTACATTGGCGTGCCCATAAATATTGCCTCGAGCTTCCACTGACATGCGTGCCATTGGTCCCTGTAATAAGACATGATGATGAATACTTAGACGGCGTATATAATCTGCAAAATTCTACCAATCATTTTAAAACATAAATATCTTTTATTAGTTAACCACCACAGTACCCAAGAGCATAGCCTAACTCACGTATACAATAATCATAATACACGATCTGTGGCTGCTGGTAGATTCAATGTACCCAGAGTCACCAATGACTTTGGTGACAGAACACTAAAAAAGAAAATACCATACCTATTGAACAGTCTGCCGGCAGACATAAGGAGTGAAACAAACACAAATAGATTTAGACGCAAATTAAAATTATATTATTTAGAAATGTTTTCTTAACATTTAAGTATGTCTAGAGACTCACCGACCCCACAGTCAAACCATTGCAACGGTTTTGTGGGGCTTATCTTATAATTTACTTACCTTTTTGGAATAAAGATAAATAAATAATAATAATTAAAATCGTGCCGACTGCACGGTTGGCAGTGGTTAAGCGAGAGACTGCTGCGCTGCATGTCTATCTTTCTATCTATCTATTGTGGTCTGGTTTCCGCACTCAGTCCCTGGCGAACTATTGTGCGTGAGCCATCGCGGCCTTCACTACAACCAGCCCACCTCGCTCCAGAAGTAGATGAGTATTTTCAGTTTGTTCAGGGCATCTATGAATGAATTCGGTGCTCCCAAGGTTCGTGTTCTTATTTCGCTGACGGCTGTGCATTCGAGGAGCACGTGCGCGACAGTTTCCTCTGACTCCATGCATCCTCTTTACAGAGGACTATCCGTGATGTTCATTGCAAAGAAGTGTTTGTTCAGTCAGCAGTGTCCGGTGATGGTCTCAGCCATCAGACGCAGGCTACCTCTGTCCAAACGCAAAAGGTTGCTGGTTAGGGCTTTGTTTAAGTATGGTACGGCTTCTTTAGCCTGCCTGCAACCCGGTGCCAGGGACCACCTTCCCGCTTGTACGTTAGTGTCCTCACGTAGCGCTGCGTGTCGCGGGTTCAATTCCTGCACGGATCAAATATCTGTATGGCCTACAGATAGGTGTTTTGGGTGTTGGTGTATTATTTAGGTGAGTTTACGTGTTTGTGATCGCACCCACTATACAGAAGTAATTACTAGTGTAGGGCAAAATTAAAAAAAAAAAATCCGGGCAAGTGCGAGTCGGACTTGCACACTGAAGGTTTTTTTACAAACTTTCGTATGAAAACAGTTCCATTCTCGAATTGAGTTACGAAGATTTTTTCCGAAAAGCAATTTTTTTTGTGACGTAACTACAAATTTACAGTTTTTAGATTTTTTCTATACTTGAGCTATGAGACCTTGCTTCATGCCAAATTTCAGGATTTATGTCAACAGGAAATACCCTATGAATTTTGATATCCTTGAGAGTGTTGAAATATACGTTTTTTGCGACATATACGCCGTATCTTTTATTTTTCGTTAACTCAGAAGTTTGATTTTTTCGCAGGTTCGTGGGACCGGAGACCATGGTTTTAATTTCATTTCGATACCTCCACGCGTTTCCGAGATAAAGGATCTTGACAGACAGATGGACGTACAACAAAGTGATTCTATAAGGGCTCCGTTTTTCCTTTAGAGGTACGGAACCCTAAAAAGGGGTAGGCAGAGTACTGCTAGTAAATACTGCTTTTATTCATTCACATAAATCATTTGACTTGGCCTTTGATACCGCCTTCAGCCTAAACATAATTACAATTAATTGCGAATAATGACGGAATCGTGCAGGTTGCAGTCGGAGAGTAATATTTGGCAGAACGGGCTGAAGAATGCCGCCTGTCTACCCATGTATGGCGCAAGGCAGTTTACCAACACTCTCAGTTCAGGGAAAAATTAGCATACACTAACAAACGAGAACCATCTCTAGTGCCTTGCAACTTGACACAGATTTTTCATCTAAACTTGTCAAATTTACCTCTTTGACGGCACCCAGTTTAAGTGGTGAAGTAATATGTAGTATTAACACATTCTCAAACTTGGTACGATCGGACCACGAATTTGATTCGCTTCGGAACCTAATCGTCCATTCATAATAGTCCGACGAACATTTCTTATTTTTAGGGTTCCGTACCTCAAAAGCAAAAAACAGAACCCTTATAAAATCACTTTGTTGTCCGTCTGTCTGTCTATCTGGTATCGAGTTCAAAACCATATACTCAAATCTGCGATCTTTTGAAGCTGTGAAAAATCAAATTTCTGAGTTAACGAAAAAAAAGATACGACCGTTTATGTCTCAAAAAACGTTTATTTCGACACTCTCGAAGAAGTCAAAATTCATAGGGTACTTCCCGTTGACCCAGAATCCTGAAATTTTGCACAAAGCAAGGTCTTATAGCACAGGTATAGGAATAAATCTGAAAACTGTACATTTTTTGTAACGTCGTGGAAACTTTTTTGCGATTAGAAAAAAAAATCGAAACTCCAATCGAGAATTGAACTACATATTTACATAGGTTTTTTTTTTTTTTATTGGGTGGGAAAATCATCCTAATGACATCCCCGCTCTTGGGCGGAGCGGGAGATAGTGTCAGACTCTTACTGACTAAAAACCCACTCCTGTTCCTTCGTTGCCTTCGTCCCAGGGCCCCGGGTTCCGCTTTCACACTACCCGTGGCCCCAGTAGGCTTCGACCCTGCTGGGCCCCTACGATTTGCTGACATCTCCTTGAGGCGCGCGTGGAACAATACGCGCCGTCGACGACTTGGACTCGGTCCGGACGGTTACCAGACGGTCAGACGGCGAGCCACCCATTGCTCGCCGTCTACAAGCCCGCGCCTACGGTGGCCGGAAATCGGGATCGGAATCCCGGCGGCGGTTGGAGCGTAAGGACCGTTGCCTCACGCGATCGGCCGCCTCCTTAGCTAGCATTACTGCTTCGCAGAAGGAGGCGACCGCCTGCCACTCCTCCTCGCTCCGGAGCATGGCCTGAACCAAGGCCCGGCGCGAGAGATCGCCGCCGCCGATTGCCCCCACGAGGACACGGCGTTGCTCTGCCCAAGCGAGGCACACCTCCACCGTGTGCTCTACCGTGTCCTCCGGGTGGGCCACACAGTGGCGACACCTGGGCGTCGTTTCCGCACGAATCCGGTGCAGGAACCTCCCGAACTTACCGTGTCCGGTGAGAACCTGCGTCATGCGGAATGTGAGGACGCCGTGAGGTCTTTCCAACCACGCCTCAAAGAGGGGACTTACCGCCATAACTGTGGCGTGCCCAACATATTTACATAGGTAAGTTTGTACGGAACCCTCAGTGCACGAGTCCGACTCACACTTGCCCAATTTTTTATATTATGTCACATTTGTCCAATAAAGAAATAGCCTGCCGAATTTAGTGTAGATTACTATAGATTTTATTACTAGTGGCAATAAAACTGTTGTTTTACGATTACTATGGTCTCATAGGAATCGTAAACACCACAATAATTACCTACTTAAATAATTGGTCAGTAAAATATCAGCATAATTACAATCTTTCGTTAAGTTTACGCATGTGCGTTTTATTAAGATGTAGTTTTAATCATTATGTTATGATTGTATGGACATAAAAGACCTGACTGTCCCCTTAGAAAGAAGAAACCAAAGTCCAAGGAAGCTACTGTTTAAACGGCCCTAGCTGTATCTTTTTTTTTAGGTTGGAAAATCATCTAATGACAAATTTCGATCTTGGGCGGAGCCGGAGATGGTGTTACTGACTAAAAACCCACTCCTGGTCCTTCGTTGCTTTCGTCCCAGGGCCCCGGGTTTCGTTTTCACACTACTCATGGTACTGGGGCTTTGACCCTGCTGGGCCCCTACGATTTGCTGACATCTCCCTGAGGTGCACGTGGAACAATACGCGCCGTCGACGACTTGGGCTCGGTCCGGACGGTTACTGGACGGTCGGACGGCGGGCTACAGAAGGAGGCGACCACCTGTCACACCTCCTCGCTCCGGACCATGGCCTGTACCAAGGCCCGCCGCTAGTGTTCGCCGCCGATCGCCCCCACGAGGACACGGCGTTGCTCTGCCCAAGCGGGGCACACCTCCACCGTGTCCTCCGGGCGGTCCACACAGTGGCGACACCCGGGCGTCGCTTCCGCACGAATCCGGTGCAGGAACTTCCCGAACTTACCGTTTTCGGTGAGAACCTGCGTCATCCGGAAGGTGAGGACGCCGTGAGGTCTTTCCAACCACGCCTCAAAGAGGGGACTTATAAGGTGATTATGAAGGATGTATGATTTATTGATTCTGGAGCATCAAGCCACTGCACTTTTAGATCAGAGTGATTATCTAATATTAAGCCTTTTGATTCTGGTATGGTTACTGTCGCCAATGGTGACGAGGTTGTTCGTCACAGTATTGGTGATGTAAGTACGTATTAATACTGAGGCCAATGTTAACTTAATAGTATCTGTGACGTAATGCTCGTACCAAAACTTAAGGGGATGCAACTCGACATACATTATCACAGTTTTTCATACAAGCGCTCTTACACGATTATGACGTTATTACACATTTTACATTAGATATTTTGGAAGCACAGTATCTTGTGGATATTATCTAGGTTTACATTGAAATCGTTTTATAAATTTGTGTAAAACTAATCCAGTATAGACCTCTGAAAATCTGCTATTTTACATGAACTTTGACACTTCATAATTTACTCAAAAAATATAACAATAGAAGCCTTTCAAATTTAATCAAGATTCTATATGGAGAAAATTATTTTCAAAAATTTTTAAGGGTTCAAATAAAAACACTTATTTCCTGGACCAAGTTTTGTAAAATATTCGAATAAATTGCGGAATTACCGAATGCTAACAGAGTTTTTAGGCGTTATCTCTCTTTTTACGCGTTGCCTTTTCGTCAAACATCGCGTTGGATTGCATTAGATATAGTAACAAGCTTTAAACCATGCTCGATGTTGACGATAGGCGAGTGAAAAAGGACCCTCAATATAAAACAAGACTTAAATATTTCCTATCAAACAAACTGATATAAAATGATATTTATAATCTGTGTACACTCAAGGGAATTAATTGTTTGACACGCAGTTTTTAAGTGTAAAAAAATGTCAAGGGCACGTAATAGAGACGCTTGGCCACGTGGTCAAGCGATTGACTGCCGCGCTGTGTCATGGGTGCGATTCCCGCACGGAACAAATATTTGAATGGCCTTCCGATATAGGGTCCGAGGGATAGACTGGGTCTGGGTGTTTTGTGTATTTGAGTTATATATCTGTGAACGCTCTCGCAATACAGAAGTAATTCCTAGTGTGGGGCAATTTATTTTTTGTCATTTATACATGTATGTACTATAATATTATATTTTTAGTATATAGTTTGTTCAGAATCAGTAACTGAATCGATTCCAATAATTTTATACCATGTTATAGGTACTTTTCCCGAAAATATTTAAAAAATGTCACAAGTTGGACACCATCGACACCAAGTACAAAACAGGTCACGGCAGGTCACAGCGGGCATTAAACGCCAGCGCACAGCTGAGAGCGGGAGCAAAACAACCTCTCAATCGCCCGTGTGGCCCGGTGACCATGAATTTATGTCGCCAACTAGGTACCATAACGGGCTTATAACTTTGTGATTTTTCGTTTATACAGTTTTGTAATTTTGTACATAGATTCTTTACATAAAAATACTAGACAGGTTTTTTCAGGTTTCGCATATACTAAAAATAAGGTTGTATATGTATCATATAAAAGGAGAAACTGACTGTCTGACATAAATATGAACGCAAAGCCGAAACTACTGGGACTGTAGACGTGAAATTTATACAAGTTTTCCTTTTATGACGTAGGCTAGTACTAAGGGAGGATTTTCCAGAATTCAGCCCTTAAGGTGATGAAACGAAAAAGTTTGTGTGGAGAAACTTACTTTTACGCGGGCGAAGCCGCTGGCAGAAGCTAGTTATTAATATATTTGGTTATATTTTTTTATTCAAGCACCAGAAACCTCTGCAGGAGCTCCACAGACTGTCTATAGAAGCTCTTAAGAACCGGTTGTAGTCACAGAGTATTTTGTATGAACTCTGCCCGGGTCTATGTCGATTTCGCGGCCCACGGGGAATTGTTTAATTCTTGAATTTTATTATAAAAAGAAAGAAAAGAAATGATTAAAAATGTAATAATTTAAATTAAATATTTTAATATAAAAAAAACTATTTACAAAAATTTGTGTATAAATAATTTTGTATGGTTTTTAAATTTTATTTTAAATTTATTTTACATATAAATTTTAGTGTTAAATTTAAATTATTTAATAATTTATTTTATATTGTAGTATTTTTCGATGCGGTAAGAGCGTTTTTATTTATATAAAAAACAATAACTATTCAAGATTTTGGTTTTTGCGAGACCCTTTTAAAAAACAAGCTTTATTATTTTTTTGTAACTTTCAAATATTTCCGTGACGTAATCTCGTAGACATACACGTTTGAAATCGTAAGTTAGGGTCACATTCTCGAATTTTTTTTTATCAAGCCGACTTATTTATATCATGTTTTTTATTTTGCCCGGCGGTTTGTCATATAGTCAATTTTATAATAAAATAATTTTTCATGGTGTTCTCTTTTATATTTGTGGATTTCCAGAGGTTTAAAAAAGTTCAAAATGAACAGAACCTGGCCTTAAATTGCCTGTTCCTTCCGATATAAAATCAATTTCTTACCAAAATCTTAAAATGTTCTCTTTATTTGCAGGAACATGGAAGTCATAGGCATAATGGGTGAGGGTCGGGAAGACGCCTGGGCCCGGACCATGCAGCCCCCCAGACTGCTCATGCAAAGGGTGCACATACCTTTCACGTTCAAGATACAGGAGAACGCGCCTTTAGGTTACAATGGTAAGTTTATTTTTATTAAAACATTATGCACTAGTAAATAGGAGTAACACTGTACAAAGGCGGACTTAATGCCTTAGGCATTTTCTTCCAATCCACCTTAGGGTGGTGCAGAAACAAAACATGGTAGGTGCAGCTTAACAAATAGACAAAGAGAAAATAAATACATATTTTTCATTTTACTTTTCATAAAGTTGTCGTTTTTTCGTCATTTTATACAACCTCTTTTTAAGATGGCCAGGTCTGGGTGGAGCGACAGGGAATGTCAGACATTTACTGACTAAAACCCAACTTTCTTCAGTTGCCCTTGGCGTCCCAGGGCATCGGTAACTCTTCCGTCCAATCCCGAAGCCCTAGCAAGCATCGGCCCTGCCTTTGCTAACATCTCTTTGAAGTTCACGTGAAACACATCGCGCCGATGCGATGCTATCTACTGCCTGTGCCATCTGTTCGATCATATAATGCTAAAGATTTTTTTTAAGGTTCTGTACCTCTGCTGTCCGTCCATCTGTCTGTCCGTCTGTCATCGAGCTGTATCTCATATACCGTAGAAGATAGCGAGTTGAAATTTTTACAGAATGTGTATTTCTATTGCCACTACAACATCAAATAATAAAATTCCCATTTCCCATAGAAGAAATGTTATTTTGTTCGTTGATTTTAATATTATAATGCGAAACCCTTCGTATGCGAGTCCGACTGGCACTCGAACAGTTTTTTAGGTTTAGTTTACACCTACACACCACATATACCACGCCTTAAAATTTAAAATGTAAGCTCTCGCTTCCTATATCGTTCGACTCTTCCATTCAGTTCCGGGTCTGGTCTCTCTGGTTTTAAAGCTTTAACTATAATCATGCTTCCGATATAATTACTCAATCTTAAGATACCACTTCCTATCCTATAAGTTCTGCGAACAGATTTAGCAAGACCACTTTCAATTAATTGAAGGTCTGCCACTTCAACCGTTACTAGATTGAGCGTGAATGCGAAAATTTCGCCATCTTTACTCGTATCGAGTTTGTGCCATACTACACTACAATTGCCATAGAATGGTTGCTATAGAATGCCTTTTCTCTCATCTTAAATGTGCATATTTTCGTCCCGCTGTCATCCTATCCATGCTACGTAAAAAGGACCTAAAGATTTTTTTACAAATCAAATCAGTTTATTGCAAACATGTTGTACAGTGGTTGGAATAAAAATTAAAAGTTTCAAACATGCACCCTGTAAGGGCACTGCAAAAACAGACAAATAAATTTCAATAAAATAAATACATTTCAAAATACACATTAAAAACACATTTACATTTAAAAAGGAAAAGCAAAAATTATTAGTATTACATCTATTAAAATAATGTCAAAGTAATTAAATGTCAAAATAAATATTAATGTCAAAATAAAAGGAAATACAAATGAAAATAATGATAATAACAATAGTAATAATGAATTTGGGTAGTTTATTATGTATCTGCGCTTATTTACAAATGTTGCTAAGGCAGGGTAAAGCTGGAGGCAAACTTGCGAAAGGCAAGTTACGCGTATTAGTCTCGTAAGGATCAAGGGGGTTACCATGACGTTCAAAGTAAGATTGTTTCATTCTTATTTCAGTGTGGGTAAGAGACAAAGCTATACAGGTTGCCTAGCGCCATCTCTTACCCACACTGGAAATAAGAATGAAACAATCTTACTTTAAACG
The DNA here is from genome assembly GCA_949316375.1 of Mythimna vitellina. NCBI lineage: Eukaryota > Metazoa > Arthropoda > Insecta > Lepidoptera > Noctuidae > Mythimna > Mythimna vitellina. Next base: position 2,943,024 of record OX438703.1, on the reverse strand, counting down.
TCATGGTACAGGTCCAAGCCTGAAGAGATGTCTTGGTGCTGAATACGGAACAAATTTTTTTTTATTAAATTTCATTCCTCATTCGGCACCTACGGTAGATTCTAGTGATGGGAGGTGTAATGCACAAAACTCATAAATAGCACTTATCGATAAAAATCAGTTTTATTATTTCAATTAAAAAAGTTAGTTTTATGTGCAAATATACTCATGTTTTTAACATAACATAATATATGTTAATTATTCATTGCTGATTTTAAACTTCTATTTTTATTGTAATAAATAATCAGTCTCAATGTTATAGTATCTAGGACTTGAACTAAGCTTTACAAAGTCATGAAATAAATTATTATATTGATAAAAATCAATGTTACCAATAAAAAAATCATATCATTTTTCTTAATATACATAGTTCACTTATTTGAAATCAATTCAAAGATAGGTAACATGTGATATCATGTATTTCCTTAACTTTATGTTTCTTTCACATTACATGACACTTACAATCTAGGACAAAGAAAATCAGTCACAACATTTAGTATTTTAGAATAATATATCACTAAGTATTTGGTTATAAATAACGTATTTTTTTTAAAAAAAAAAGCTCACTAGTAATTTGGGTCGCACAATACTAGCATTCTCATTGACACGTGGGTTCACGGCGCTAGTACAATGGGTGGGTTTCGAACCGCCAACCAGATGATCATAATTCCAACACCCTAGCCTTTATGCTACCGCCGCTTCTAATTGTTATTACTACCTTTAAATCTTAAGCAATCTAAACACGCTTTAGCTATATATCATCATCATCATCATCTTCCTGCCCTTGTCCCGTGTTATTTGGGGTCGGCGCAACATGTTTTTTTCTTCCACTCTGCCCTTTCACTCGTCATGCTATCACTAACTTCCTTTTCTTTCATATCACTCTTCACACAACGCTTTAGCTATATATATATATATATATATATATATATATATATATAATCAAACTTCAAATTCAGAAATTCGGAGGGCTGTGGCTAGCCGCATAGAAAGGGCGAAACAACAAAACGACTCTCGTCATCCAATGCACAACTACAGTTCAGTGCCCCTGAGACTTAAAAGTCGTAAAAGTTTTGTTGCAAGTGTGAGCCCATCTCAATGTAACAGCACCTCAGAGAGATGCGTCCTCTGGCGAGAGAAGTTTAAACCTCCTGATGATTTTGTCGAGCCATCGGAGAGCCTCTCTCCTGGTCACGAGTTGCCATGGCCCACTTGGAAAACTCTAAACAGACTCCGCACCGAAGTTGGGCGCAGCAAAGATAATCTCCACAGATGGGGGTTCTCGGACGGTTCCGATCTTCAGTGCTTGTGCGGCGTCTCTCCGCAGACCATGTCCCACCTTCGATCCTGCATCACGTGCCCTGTTACCTGTTCACGTAGGGACCTAATGACAGCATCAGCGGACGGCACTGCCGTGGCCGAATACTGGGCCATACAAGGAATTTGACTAGTTTTGCCATCGATACGCTAAGAAGAAGAAGATCAAACTAAGAACAGGCGATAGTTTATTGTATCTCGCGATGATCGAAGATTACAATGATTCAATATTGTTTTCCCATATTGCCCATATTAGGTAAAACAAGCGTTTATGAATACTTCAGTGAACATGTTAGGGATAATGTCTATGTTGGGGAAGTATGTCCAGATTGAATACTCCCAATATATAATAATATAGGTTAGTGGAAAATAATTCATATTTATTAAGAGGATGTACCAAGTCTTATCATATATTTTTCTTATGTTTTATTTGATACTGAATACAGTTATTCTGATTGTTTGTCAATTTATTTTACAAGCAAAGTTTTACCGGTACAGTGTTTTAGTTTTATTATCAAACTAGCTGATCCGACGAACTTCGTACTGCATAATTATAGTCAGTGAATTTTATGATACCTTTTACTTAAACTATTAAAGGATTACGCCATCTACTGGCATTATCAGTACCATAATAATTCACTTTAAAATGTCATTTTTTATTAGAAAGGGCTTTTTTTTCTTGAACTTTTCCATATTTTCTCACCTTTTAAAACTTATCTGGACTATCACGAATATTTCAAGACGAAAATTAGCCAAATCGGTCAAGCCGTTCTTGAGTTTTTGCGAGACTAACGAACAGCTATTCATTTTTATATTATATAGATGTGTAGATTTTTAGTAAATCGCTAAAATGCTTAATATTTGCAAGCATTGTGTCTTTGCGCATTTCTTTGTTTTGTAGGCAGTCCCAGAGTGTCCACACTTTAGGTACTGTAATCCTCATAAAACAAAATAATGAAACATCGTTTGGCAAGGTGACACAACGTATTGCCAATTAGGTCACAAGATGCGATGCTGCACATGATGCAAGTTCCCCGGTCATTACGGGTAATATCCTAATCGAGATATGGGCAGTGTAAAGACAACCTTTTGTCTTCGAACATAGAGTGTTCTTTAGACTGGACAGTGTTTTACTGCAACGCTAATGGGGATCTAGCTGCTGCAGGTAGATTTTGCGACTAGAAAGACTTGATAAACGAGTTTTAGGACAAGACAGCTTAAAAGGTTACCTGCATCGTCAAAATCTGCCAAACACGATCGTTTTAAACGTGTAGGTTTTATGGTCTGTCTTTATGCTAAAGTTAGTAAACTAGTCTGCTAGTTTTAGTTCTAGTTTTATTACTAAGCATCCACTGCCCCTCCGTCTGTCTGTTAGCGGGCCGTATCTCATAAAAAGTTAGAGGTAGATAGGTGAAATTTTCACTAAATAACAGAAATGTGTATTTCTATTTTCTAGTGACGCTACAATAACAAATAATAAAATTAAAATAAAGTTAATAAATAAATGGCTTCCTTATACAAGAATTTATCAACGTTTTTTGGTCGGCATTTTTTTTCTCGATGTTAATATTGAGGTACGGAACACTTTGGGTGCGGGTCCAACTCGTACTTAGCCAGTTTTTTATTAATGTGTTGTTTTAGTAATTAAAAACCATCTTTGTATTATCGCCTTTCTAATGACCCTTGTTTAGGGGCATATCGATTTGATTTATTCAAAGCCTATTACGGACGTGGCGTTATAGACTGAAAAATTTTTTGTATGAAGAAACGTATTTGTGCCTAAAAATATTATCAACAAAGACTCCTTTCCTTTTTTGTGCATTATCTATCATTATCTCGTTTCCAAACGATCAGTCCTGAGCCTCTCGCAGCCAGCTGACGCCGAGCACCTGTACTGGCCCCGCGATGCGCCTTCAACTTACCTACGTGATTTTTTATTACCATTATGAGAACCTGTACTGTACCACCGCAGAGCAAAAGTCCTCGTTTCATCTTTCCACTTTACCAGATCATTAGCGATTGTACCCCAACACTTTGCAAAGGAGGACTTTCCAGCTCATGTCGCCATCTTTTTCTGAGATATTTTCTTTCAAATTTGGAATCTATGAAAGGCCAACACCTTCCTTTGGTTAATGGGTTGAAAAATTATCAAATAGTTTTTACCACTTTGAGTGGAGTGACAGACAGTAACAGCTACTCAAACTTTATCAAGCTCAAGTTCAATCAAGTATGGAGTACTCCTGTCTTTGGGACGGGTCTGCCAGATTACATTACCAGCTTTGATACGCTTTAGACGATTCAAAAACGAGCCAAAAGGATCAGTGGTAATGATTTACTCGCTGAGTCGAAGCTTCAAAGTCTTGAGCATCGACTTCGAGTTGCTAGCCTGTCGGTTGCATTTCGGAGAGTGTGCGTCGGAATTGCATAACCTAATTCCGCCGCGCCTGTCCCATGCATCATCGGACCACCAGACGTACGGCAATGTGCCACCGGTAGATGGTATTTTTTTTTCTTTAGTTTTGAAAATCATCTAATGACAAATCTCGCTCTTGAGCGGAGCGGGAGATAGTGTTAGACTTTTACTGACTAAAAACACACTCCTGTTCCTTCGTTGCCTTCGTTCCAGGGCCCCAGGTTTCGTTTACACACTACCCATGGCCCCAGTTAGGCTTCGACTCTGATGGGCCTCTACGATTTGCTGACATCTCCCTGAGGCGCGTGTGAAACTTGGACTTGGGCTAGGTTTACAGTTATCGGACGTTCGGACGGCGGGCTACCCATTGCTCGCCGTCCGCAAGCCCGCGCCTACGGTGGCTGAAAATCGGGATCGGAATCCCGGCGTCGGTTGGGGAGTGTTCAAGCGCGACTCTTAGAGTCGCGCTTGAACACCACCCTTGCCCCCCTACACCACCCTTGCACCCTTACCACCCTTGCTCTTTTTTTGTTTTGTTAGCAAAACAAAAAAAGAAACTTACTGAATACCACCAGTGTACCTTCAGTTGCCCTTTGCGCTTCAGGTCCGTAGTAACTCTGTCCTGCTGCCCATCAAACACCTTCCTACTGCCTGTTAGGCGTACAGCAGTACCTAAAAAACCAGTTAAGTTTAATCGCGTAATCAAACGTAATCACTAACGGTACAGGTTCATGCGCACTAGTTACGCAGCCATTAAGATTACTACTTAATCATTACGATACACTACTATAATGGTCAGTTATGCCGGTCGTGTCGTTGACCTTAAATGTTTTTTGCTGCAGTTTTTTAAGCTACAATAGGTGTTAACGTCATATAATTTTATATCTTACGCACCGGAGCACCACGTTCACGTTTAATCTTTATTTTACGACACAAACGACTTAGCTCATCGCAGTCCAATGATGGACATGGATGGCTTGTCCGAATCTTCGTCACCTGGTACTTCCACCTTTCAAATATTCAGGAATACAGACATGGTTCATCGAGAATTAAGTATTACCTACCGTGATTCAGCCAGGTCTATCATCATCATCATAATTTCAGCCGAAAGACGTCTACTGTTAAACATAGGTTCTCCTAGTGTCGCCACAACGAATGGGCCTGTGTGTCTCGTTTCCATCGGATTCCCGCGACCTTCCCCAGGTCATCGGTCACCTTGTAGGAGGCCAGGTCTATGACACTAATATTATAAAGGCGAAGATTGTATGTACATGTGTTTCTTACTCCTTTATGCTCAAACAAATGAACAGATTTGGATGAAATTTGGCTTACTGGGTAGACTGTCCACGTGTCTGGAATAGCGTTTAGGCATATGAATATGTTCCCTTAGGATAAGTTTCTACTCTAACGCGTGCTAAGCTTCTGACAGAAGCTAGTATAAGAAAATGTATTTAGAAGAGACAACCTTTTAAGGAGCCACAGGTCAGACCCTAAGTTTCTGGCTAACACACCCTCGAAAATGTACAATATACTGTGATAATTGAATGTCTAGAAAACACATTTATATCTCGCCTGTTGAAAATTGATAGATGAGGTCTATGACGGATGGAGAGGAAGAGGTTAAATAAAGATGGATGGATTGTGTGACGAGTGATATTAATGGTGACAGGATAGAAAAGAAAAAAAACGTATGACGCCGACCCTAAGTAACTTGGGACAAGAGCAAGAAGAAGACGGGTTTTTTTACTGTTGGTAAGCACTGATGCTGTCGTTGATGGTGAGATGCACTGGTTTATTAAGTGCCTATTCACTCTAGCCTTGAAGATTCCTAAATTATAATTGGACGGGAAGACTGCAGTAGGCAAATTGTTCCAGTCCTTCGATGTACGCGGTATAAACCACGAGGCGAAACGGTTAGTCCGGAACCGTAGAGGTGTCAACAATGTAGGGGTGGATAATCATTCATATGATGAGCTGTAAAAACTATAAACGTTCAAGGAATAATCTGGTTGAAGTAATGTAGGATCGTATCAACCGTGACCGCAGTCAGTGTCATGGATCACAGACAATGTAGAAAGCGAAGCAGAGTTACGAAGACAATTGTTTGTTGTATCAGCTGTGAGCTGTAATACACGCTTTTGTATTGGTTTCACGGTACATGCACGTGACGTAAAGGTAAATACTGGCTTTAGTTTAGCGGTGTGACTTTCCACGTGAGGATATTATAGCTTGTACTAAAATATCGAGAAGTGACTTTTACTAACCTATTACTAAGACTCCGCTGTCTGCCGGTCTGTCACCAGGTTGTATCTCATGAACATGATATCTACCACGGGTGATGGTGAAGCGAAACCCGGGGGCCCTGGGACGAAGGCAACGAAGGAAAAGGAGTGGGTTTTTAGTCAGTAAAAGTCTGACACTATCTCCCGTTCCGCCCAAGAGCGGGGATGTCATAAAATGATTTTCCCACCCAATAAAAAAAAACAAGATATCTAGATAATTGACATTTCCACAGATAACAACCCATCCAATAGACAACTGTGTTGTCTATGGTCATATAGAGCAACACAGTTATGCCAGATACACATATGGCCTGTCAGGGAACTTTGTTTTTATATATTTTTGTTATGAATTGTGCGTCTATTTAGGCAGAATGAACATGTTTTCTTTCTTTTTTTTTCTTTTAGATAATGTATTTCTACTGCCGCTATAACATCAAATACTAAAAACAGAAAAAAATATATATTTAAGGCAGTCGGGCTCCTAAACAACAAACATGGTTTTTTTCCGTATTTTGCTACGAACGTTACTGAACCCTTCGTTCGCGAGTCCGTCTTGTTTAACCAATATCTCATCTGATGGTAAGCAATGATGTGGTTAACGATTTATTTATTTATTAAATCAATTAATTACAACGGTTAAACAACCAATTACAGTAACTAATCAAAAAGTTTTAAGTTATAAACAACATTTACTTACATTAATTCCTCTCATAGTAAAGTGAGAAAAATATTCCACAACTGTCACACAACTCCGTCTAGTCCCAAGCTAAGCAGAGCTTGAGTTATGAGTACTAGACAACTGATAAACATACTTATTACACCCAGACAGAACAAATGATCGTGCTTGTCACACAAACATTTGTTCTGGGTGGAAATCGAACCCTCCAGCTTAGCAGTCAGGGCCACTAACCACTAGACCAACAAGCCAGTCGAATGACAGGCCAGTGAAATGATAGATGTCGCCAAAGGGTTATCTGAAATAGTGATGCTGAAACAATAAAGTGCCTGGAGATTGAACTTGAACTCCCTAACAAATGATATTGGAGGGAAAATGCCGTAATCAACGTTGGGTGAATCACAAGGCCAATTAATACTGTCTGGGCTATTTTAGCGTCGGAATATGACGACATACATAGACGAGACACGAGACGAAATGATGGGGGAATCCTCCACGTCCAAACATTTTGATGTAATTTTTGAATGCTTTTTTTTAAGGTGTTAATTGGGAAAGCATCCAATGACTTCACGCGCTCTAGGCCGGAGTACGAGAGCGTGTCAGACTTTTACCACACCTATGTTCCTTCTTTGCCTTTGCTTTTGAGGACCACGGGGTTCCCTTTCTGAAGTCGGGCGCCGTCGACGACTCAGGCGCAGTCCGGACGGCGAGTTACCCCTTGTTCGTCGTCTTCAATCTCACACCTACGGTGGAATTTTTGACTGCTGCAATGCGATTGCTTCTGTGGTTTCTATAGATCGGCGTCGATACGACCTTTACTTTGTTTACAAGTTGCTAAATTCTTATTTTACTTAAAAAATAAAACTTACAATAAATACTAATGTGAGTGACAATGACCTAGCGAACGCCGGCGTTCGCTCGGGGTTTAATGAACTAAAGGAGTTTACAAAGAAAATATAGATGGATTGTGTGGAGAGTGATATGAAAGAAAATACATTCAGCCGAACATAAAACCTCCTTCTTTTTGAAGTCGGTTAAAAAGGAAGTTAGTGATAGTATGACGGTTGACAGGATAGAATGGTAGAAAAAAACGTGTTGCGCCGACCCCAAGTAGAATGGGACAAGAGCAGGAAGATGATGATGAATTATAGGAGTTTTTAACCCATTTGCGAACGGCGGCAGCGATCTCTCGCGCCGGGCCTTGGTACAGGCCATGGTCTAGAGCGTGGAGGAGTCGCAGGCGGTCGCCTCCTCCTCGAAGCAGTAATGCTAGTAAAGTTGGCGGCCGCACGCGCGAAGCAATGGCCCTCGCGTCCCAGCCGCCGGTATTCCGATCCCGATTTCTTGACCACCGCAGGCGCGGGCTTGCGGACGACGAGCAATGGGTAGCTCGCCGTCTGCTAAATAACCACGTTTTACATGGAGCGATTCCCTATCAGACCTCCACTCCACAACCCAGTTACTAGGCGACGGTGAGCAATGGGTAGCTCGCCGTCCAACCGTCCGACCCGAGCCCAGACCGTCGACGGCGCGTAGTGTCCATCGCGCGCCTCAAGATGTCAGCAACCGTAGTGGCCCAGCGAAAGAGATCCCCGGGGCCCTGGAACAATAGCAAAGAAGGAACGGGAGTGGATTTTTAGTCAGTAAAAGTCTAACACGCGCTCCGCCCAAGAGCGGGGATGTCATTGGATGATTTTCCTACCTAAAAATTAATTATTCCAAACCAATTATAAAGTGGGTAGGGCACATTGCTCGCAGAACAGATGGTCGATGGGGACGAAAGGTTCTGGAATTGCGACCACGTACCGGAAGACACAGCGTAGGAAGACCTCCCACAAGGTGGACCGATGACCTGGTGAGGGCCGCGGGAATCCGATGGATGCGAGACATATGTCCATGTGGACATAGTGGCATATGTCCAGCAGTGGACGTCTTTCGGCTGAAAGGATGATGATGAAACCAATTATAACCTTCAGTCTTATCTTATTTATTTGTGGTAGGTTTTTAATTACGGCGATTGGCGCCGTGATTGAGCGATTGTCTGTTGCGCTGCGTGTCTCGGCTTCGATCCTCGCCCTGAACAAATATTTTTATGGCCTAAGGATTGTTGTTCCGGTCCTGGGTATCTAGTGTATGTGAGTTTTCATGTTTGTGAACGTACCTACTACGATACAGTAGTCATTACTAGTGTGGGGCGATCCCCTTGTCCCGCGTTATTTGGGGTCGGCGCAACATGTCTTTTTTCTTCTATTCTGTCCTGTCATCCATCATACTACCACTACTTCACTTTTCTTTCATATCAATCTTCACACAATTCATAAAGTTTTTCGTCCAGTGTAGAGCAATCTATGTCGTGTTAGTTACACTATTTATAACTCAAGAACGGCTGAACCGATTTGGCTGAAAATTAGTGGAAAGGTAGCTTAGAACCAGAAGACGTACATAGGATACTTTTTATCGAGTAGGGTAGAGTTAGGTAGAGTAGGGTGGAGTGAGGGAGAGTAGGGTAGAGTTGAGTAGAGTAGTCAGTTGACGGGAGCGAAGCCGCGGACAAAAGCTAGTGTTTTAATAAAAAACTGACACATGCTCCTTAGTCGCATTAGTTTCGGCTGTGCGTTATTATGTCAGTCAGTCAATTTCTCCTTTTATATATATACATTATGTATAATTGTATATGTTCGGTTTGTCAATCATTCTGAGAGTGTAGCACTAGTTACAATCTGTTCTTATTTCACAAATTCAGCGACCAGACGCCATTTGTATTTGTATGCGACTGTGACAAACATTGAAATCTAAGATGGCCGAAAATTATGTCCAAGTGTCTTTGGGCTTTGTTTGATCCAAACAATACATGCCTGTGTTTGTAATTCCTTTATTTTCGTTTGCATAATTATGCAAGTAACCCGTGATTCAGACTGAAATCCTATTTTTAGCCGTATTGAAATCGTTGCAGAAACACTATTTTGTAACTATTGATTGCTTGCAAAGAATCGACAAACTTAAGTGGCAGTGTGCGAGGCACATTGCTCGCAGAACAGATGGACGATAGAGACGAAAGGTTCTGGAATGGCGACCATATACCGAAGACGCAGCGTTGGAAAGTCTTCCAAAAGGTGGACCGATGACCTGGTGAGGGTCGTGGGAATCCGATGGATGCAAGACGCACTGGACCGGTCATTGTGGTGACACTTGTGTGTGTGGAGGCCTACGTCCAACAGTGGACGTCTTTCGGCTGAAATAATGATGATGATGATGATTGATTGGTTTGCGTTTTGTGATGGGTTGCAATCTTTTTTCTCTTCACATGACCATACCAATTTATATTACACACTAATTAACACAATTATTTACTTATTTATTATATTCTTTATTGTACACCAACAAATCAAAAATACAGGACAAACATAATTAATAATAAGTGTACAATGGGCGGTCTTATCTCACATGGCAATTTCTTACAGCCAACCTTTGGATGGACTGAAAGAAAGGAGATAGATTTAGGGCTGTCAAAGTACAACATCAGAAAAATACTAATAAGATATAATAACACAAAGACATATACAATATAAGACAAAAAGAAACTAATAAATATTAAATATATAATTGAGCCAGGAGAAGAAAAAATCAAAGTGAAAAGTAATGCTCCTTCACCATTTTTTACCATTACTTAATTATTGTGCATGTTTATCTGAATTACAATATAATATTATTTTGAACTAGCTGTTGCCCGCAACTTCGTTTGTTCGTGGAGTTTAGGAATATTACTCTCATTCGATAGGGTTACAAGCGTGCAAAAAAAAAAGAATCCCATTCCCGTGGGAAAATGAAAAGTAGCCTAACTTAATCCTTGTAATATCAGTTATCCGTCATTGAAAGTCCTGTCGGAATTGGTCCATCCGTTTTAGTCAGAACAAACTGCATTCTTGTTGTGACTGGACTATTGGTCTAGTGGTTAGTGGCCCTGACTGCTATGCTGGAGGCCGTGGGTTCGATTCCTACCCAGGACCAATGTTTAGAAACAAAGTATTAAAAATTGAACAGCTGATGTACAAATGCGAGCTTAACCCACAATTGGATTTTCTTACAGCAAACCTTAATATTTGTAAGAAATGTTGTTTATTCATTTGTTCTGTGTTTGGGTGTAATTTATCTATAATATGTATGTATTTAGAAATATATCAGTATGTTTATCAATTGTCTAGTACTCATAACACAAGCTCTGCTTAGCTTGGCGCTAGACGGTGTTGTGTGATGGTTGTGGAATATTATTAATATTGTAATTATTAATATCGAAGATTCATGCGCTATTAGTAAAAAAACGTTATTTTGATGTTACAGACACTTTAATTTATTTATATGTATACATGAGATGATATTAATAGAAATAACGAAACAGTTTCTTGGCACACCTTACCCTTGAAGACAACAAGTGAGTTCTAAATATAGAGATTTTAAAATGCGCATTATCATAAGTCAAATTAACTGATTAAAAAGTTGGATTTGTGCAGAAAACATTTATAAGATAAGATTAATTAATGAAATAAGACAAGGTTCATACAAGTCGACGGCTCATAATGTTCCACGCTCCCCTCAAAGAGATGTCAACAAAACTGGAGGGATCCGGTGGGATCCGGTGGACCAGTAAATCCGGCGCTTGCTAAGGCTGCAAGAATGTTCGAAAGAACGGAACCCTTATAGGATCACTTCGATGTCCATCTGTCTGTCAAGATCCTTTATCTCAGAATGGAGGTATCTAGTTGAAATTAAAACCAAATTACTCAGGTCTGCGGTCCCCTGAAACTTTGAAAAATTCAAAATTCAAAGTTAACGAGTAAAAATGATACGGCCGTTTATGTCGCAAAAAAACGTGTATTTTGACACTCTCAAGGGAATCGAAATTCATAGGGTACTTCCCGTTGACCTAGGATCCTGAAATTTGGCATGAAGCAAGGTCACATAGCACAAATATAGGAGAAAACTGAAAATTGTAAATTTGTAGTCACGTCACAAAAAAAAACGACCTTAACTGAATTATTAAAGGGATGGAGCTATATAGGGTGTATCGCTGTATTCCTCTTTCTCGCTTACACGACTGACATTTTAACACATCATGGTAAGGCCCTTGAAACGCAAAGAGTAACTGAACGAAAACAACCAGACGGTTTCTCGCTCTACCCGAAGCGGTACAAGATATTTGACCTTAAAAAAATACAGAAAGTCCATAGAATTTATTTTTTTTAAGTTTAGAAGAAATTGCGAGTCGAACTCGCGCACGAAGGGTTTCGTACCGTCCATAGAAAAAAAACGGCACAAAATCACGTTTGTTGTATGGGAGCCCGACTAAAATATTAATTTTATTCTTTTTTTAGTATTTGTTGTTATAGCGGCAACAGAAATACATCATATGTAAAAATTTCAACTGTCTAGCTATCACGGTTCATGAGATACAGTCTGGTCACAGATAGACGGACAGCGGAGTCTTAGCAATAAGGACCCTTTTTTATCTATCGGGAAAAGAACCTTAAAACAGCACAAGGTCCATAGAATTTTAATTTTTAAGTTTAGAAGAAATGAAAAATAAATACCTAGTCGATAATTTCTAGCGCTAAAAGTAGGTTTTATTTATGTCCAGTCCAGGTTAGCATTTAACTTCATTCTCACCTGCTGTTTATACACTGAAAAACTAGTCTATTTGTTTAACTTATTCGTGGTGTACGAATCTATCACTCTTTTTCATTAGCCGTAAGATAAAACAGAACAAATAAAATAACATAATGTTTTGATTAAAACACGTGTAGAAATCGAGAATCAGACTAATCCGCAAAGCGCTGCGGAATTAATCGAGTGTTATCGCGGGCCTGGAACGCAAAGGGCAACTGAAGGCATACAAGCCAGTAAAAGTCTGACACTCCCTCTTGCTCCACCCAGAGCGGGAGATGTCGTTGAATATGGCGACGTAACAGAATGGTGTTAAAAGTTACTGGGGACTTACCATGACATGTTTCAGCAAACCGCAGGGGCCCAACAGGGTCGAAGCCTACTGGGGCCAAGGCCTGCTTCTGAAGGGAAGACTCGGCCCTGGTATGAAGGGCAACGAAGGAACAGGAGAGGGTTTTCAGTCAGTAAAAGTCGTGATACACCCTGTCTCTCCGCCCAAGAGCGAGGGATGTCATAGGAAGATTTTCCAACCGAAAGAGCGAGAAAGAGGGATGGAGTCATATAGGGTGTATAGCTCTATCCCTTTAACAGTTCAGTTTAGGACGTCTAACGGATCGAGTCAAGAGCTTGTGCTATGCCGAGACCCCGACCCCATTTACCAGCCATCGTAAACGTGGACAGGTTGACGACGAGCAATGTGTAACTCGCCTTCCGGACCGAGCCCGAGTCGTCGACGGCGCGTAGTGTTCCACGAGCGCCTCAAAGAGATGTCAGCAAAACCGTAGGAGCCTAGCAGGGCCGTAGCCTACTTTTTATTTTATTTTTTTAGGTGGGAAAATCGTCTAATGACAAATCCCGCTCTTGGGCGGCGCGAGAGATAGTGTCAGACTTTTACTGACTAAAAACCCACTTCTGTTCCTTCTGTGCCTTCATCCCGGGGCCCCGGGCTTCGCATTCACACTACCCGTGGCCTACTGGAGCCATGGGTTGACTTCTAATAGGTAAACCTTTGGTTCTGGAAAACAAAGGGCAACTGGAGGAACATATGTGTTAATTTTTTCAGTAAAAGTCTGACATGCCCACTCCACCCAAGAGCGGGAGAAATCATTAGATAAATTCCCACCTCAAAGAAAAAAAAAACCCTTGAACACTAAAAGTCTACAATCTGCGCTTGATCTTAAGTATTCCGTTGCTACAGCTGACCTGCATTCGAGTTAATAGCCGATGTATTGCATACACGTGATTCGCGATTCGTTTGTCGCAACTTATAATCGCCTTTGCTGGTCGCACGTGGCAGACTGAATTAATTATACTTCATAATGAGTGATAAGTCAACCGTATTATAGTATTTTGTTGTGTAAATTTATTGCGGTTTGTAAATTTAATGAAGGTTAAGAACTTTTTTTTATGTATGCATTTTGAAGGTTGGAAATGATTTCATAACTGTTAGCTGCTAACTGCTTTGCCTGCGTGATAGTTGACAATTTTCCCAAGGGAACAGGACATGGAGTACCCGTGTACCAAGTTTCATCGAAATACGTTCAGACCTTTGAGCGTGAATAAGTAACAAACGTACACACACATAATCACAAAGGCCTTTATAATATTAGTGTTAAAAGTGATAATTACCGAAGACACACTCTTAACAATCCCTTTAAAATTCCTCATAAGTAACAGGTAGGCCAGTAAAACAAAGTTGGTGCCCTGAAATCGCACGACGCGGTCGCGGCAGACCAAGGAGATGGCGGGACGACTTAGCTATGCCTTCCTTGGGAAGTGACAAGAAGTGGCTCAAAGCCAGGAACAATGGAAGTAATGAAGGGAGGCTTTTGCCCAGTTGGGGGACAGTATAGGCTAGATATAATAGTAATATATAGTCTATATTATATATATATATAAAAGGAGAAACGGACTGACATATCAACGCACAGCCGAAACTACTGAAACTAGGAGCGTGGAATTTCGCATAAGGTTTCCTTTTATACGTAGGCGAGCACTAAGAGAGGATTTTCCAAAATTCACCCCCTAAGGGGATGAAAAGGAGGTCCAAAGTTTGTATGGAGAAATCGTCTTTCGCGGGCAGTAGCTGGTGATAATATAAAGCAACAGGTAGTACAGACCAAGCCAAATATCATAAACTAAAACTAATTATCACAAGATTTCATCTATGCCAGGGCAGCGGCATTGTTTGAAAGAGTTACCGCGTGTAATAAAAGTGACACTCCCTCTCGCACAAAGCGGGAAGAGTTATTTGAAGGTGTAGTAAAGGTTTTAATATATCATTCTTTAAGGCTTACTATTAGACCTTTTATACAAGCAGCCTGCTCCCCTAGCCAAGTTACGATCGTTTCATTTGCGTCGAATGCTTCGAGTAGGCCACGCCTCCGATTCTTCTGACCACGTGACTGAGGCTTGAGATGACGTCAGAACAAAAGAATCGGAAGCGTGGCCTACTCGAGGCGTTCGACGCAAACAAAACGATCGTAACTTGGCTAGGGGGGCTGTAGATCATCTATACGCGGAAAGCAATAGACGCCCTTCGAGTTCAATATTAAGGTCGGTCTACGCTAGAGGAGGCGAGCACGAGCCAAGTCCGGCTTCGTGTAGTGTTGACCGACTCTAGAGGAACTGAGCACTAGCGATATTATACGAATTTTAGCTCGGTTCGTGCTGGGCTCCTCTAGATTAAACCCACTTTTATAACAGCTTCAGAATGCTATTGGGGTTGCCGCGCTTCTGTAGTGCCTCTAGCATGTTTGCAGAGGCGCGAGCTCTCGACTTCCATGCAATGATGAGAAAAAAGTCGGCGTCATTTTTAGAATGCCGTTGGACCTCCAACGGCATTCTAAAAATGTTATCTCCTATGATGAATCTCTTCATGCAGGTGTTGGTTAGCCAAGAGTGATTCATAATACCTGTGGGCAATATTTTTTTTTTTTTGTAAATTATTCCATATTTTATTTTAGTAAGTAAGTAATCATTTATGCGCAAAGAAGATTAGACTATAAATAACATCAGTGATGAAACATCTAAAATGGAAGTGGCTATTTTACATAAATAAGATCACTGTCCTCCAAACTAGGAAACAATCTTGTATCTTGTAGAATAGTACATTTAAAAATGTATTGATACAATTTTTATAGATTATATGATTATATCTTTTCGTGGAATTCTCCTCCTCTTTGCGTCAGATTCATCAATGCTGAAGGGTCTGACATCCCTTCTTCATCACTTTCACTTGTGTGATATTCCTCTGTTTCTGTCTCTGAGGGTGTGAAGGGGTATGAAGGTATAAAAAAACTGGGCAAGTGCATGTCGGACTCACGCACTGAGGGTTCCGTACAAACTTACCTATGAACAGTTCAATTCCCGAATCGAGTTACGAAGATTTTTCCCAATCGCAAAAAAAAAGTTTTTTTGTGACGTAACTACAAATTTACAGTTTTCTGATTTTTTCCTATACTTGTGCTATGACACCTTGCTTCGTGCTAAATTTCAGGATTCTAGGTCAACGGGACCTATCATTTTTGATTCCATTGAGAGTGTCGAAATATACGTTGTCTCCTTCCCGCGATGGATCGGTTAGCCCATGGAAAATATCCTAGTTGGTCTGTTCACACCTGATCTATGTCAATGTGTCACCTCTAAAACCCTACGGCTTAAGAGGACTACACCAGCTAAACCGCGGTCACTCTCGTACTACATACAAAGCAAAGAGATGCGCAAAAACACAATGCTTGCAAAAGTATGAAGCATTTTAGCGATTTACTAAAAATCTATAGATTTGATTGTAAAGTTAAAACACTAACGGTACATTATTGCTCGTAGAGAATTCTCAGAAACAATCAGAATCAGCATATTAGTCCGGTTTTTAATCGATAAAAAATAATTTTGAGAGTGTTGTTGATATATGGGGATATCTGAAAAGAAGTTCTCAAAAGCCGCGGCAACCTGTGAGTCCGATGTGATCACATTGTCATTAATTACAAGTTTATAGTCACTAGATGGTCTTCAGTCCAGTTTCACTATTAATAACATTCCAAGTAGTTTTAATTATATTATTACTGTTTTTAATTTTGGGAGAAACAATCAGAATCAGCATATTAGTCCGGTTTTTAATCGCTAAAAAATAATTTTGAGAGGCATCTTCATGATTTTTTTCTATCGTACTGAATTAGTTGTATTATGTTTTGAACACACTACACGTAGCATTGACCCTGAAGACTAATCTATACTTATAAAATGATTTGTCCTGAATGAAAGACTGACGGATCAACGCACACCCTAGCCTGCTGAACGTAAAGACCTGAAACTTGGAGAATATGTTCTTTGTATGACGTAGGCATTTATTTTTTTTTACTGGGTGGGAAAATCATATTATGACAAATCGCGCTCTTGGGCGGAGCGTGAGATAGTGTCAGACTTTTACTGACTAAAAACCCGCTACTGTTCCTTCGTTGCCTTCGTCCCAGGGTCCCCTGGTTTCGCTTTCACACTAGGCCGTGGCCCCAGTAGGCTTCGACCCTGCTGGGCCCCTACGATTTCCTGACATCTCCTTGAGGCGCGCGTGGAACAGTACGCGCCGTCGACGACTTGGGCTCGGTCCGGACGGTTACCGGACGGTCGGATGGCAAGCCACCCATTGCTCGCCGTCCGCAAGCCCGCGCCTACTGTGGCCGGAAATCGAGATCGGAATCCCGGCGGCGTTTGGAGTGTAAGGACCGTTGCCTCACGCGATCGGCCGCCTCCTTTACTAGCATTACTGCTTCGCAGAAGGAGGCGACCGCCTATGACGTAGGCATCCGATAAGAAAAGATTTTCCAAAATTTACCCCATAAATGGATGAAACAGAGGTCCAAAATTTGTATGAAGAAACCTGCTTTCACGCGGGCGAAGCCGCTGCCAGAAGCTAGTAACATATATTTTTATAAAACTCGCGATTATTTCCTATAGTCCGTCTAACTCGTTTACACTTTCTACTCAATAAGACAGTGACCTTGATCACTAAATAAGCAATGCAAATAATAACTTGCTAAAACTACGACTACATTCGCATTCACTCGATAAAAATAACAGCCTACTTATTTGACCTTTTTTTTAAAAATTATTTACCTAGATCATTTGATGTTTATGTACAGTCTCCAGACCTCTCAGACCCAGTGACTGCGTTGAAGAGGACGACTTGACTGGACACTGGCCTCAACGTAGTTAAAAAGACTAAGCAGATTAATTGACTGTACAACCTTGATAGGTGAACCGATGACCTGGTGACGGTCGCGGGAATCCGATGCGACACGCACAGGACCTGCCATTATGGCGACATTTGCGGGAGGCCTATGGCCCACAGTGGACGTCTTTCGGCTGAAATGATGATGATGACAGACTTGATAAACTATACATCCATTTAACAGTTGACACTTATCGATTTAGTTTCCAAAACATTTCTGTTATTAAAAACGTTTCTCTACTTTTTCAACGTGAACCGTCTCGAGCGTGTACGAGCTCGGTGTGACACGTCCATATACTCGTAGACATGCCAAGTAGCTTTCTTGTGTAATATTTGTCTACAACAAATTATTTACAAACCCTAGGTCGCCTCTTGCTACGCCCACGAATTAGTCCTATTTTTAGAACGAATGTACCGAACAAATGTCGCAGTACCTGCGTAGATACGCATGTATTCTATTATTGACGACATTGTGTGTACCTCTGTGAAAGAAACCGTTTAGAAATATTACATTTGAAAGTCGACCAAATCAACTTTTTAATACAAAATTGGCTAAAAAAAAACTGCTACACGACCTTCAAAGTTATATCGAAATATGTACTTTAACTTGTTATTGCATGAATGCATTTACAACTACATATTTTGCAACATTTATTTACACTGCACAATTTTACATTGAAATTATGTTAATATCAGGAGTGTTTTTTTTTTTTATTGAGGTGAGGAATCATCTAATGACTTCTCTCACTCTGGGGCGGAGTGGGACGGCGTTACACACAATTACTGACTAAAACCACACTTAAGTTCCTTCAGTTGCCCTTTGCGTCCCAGGACCACGAGTAACCCTTTCAGAAGTTGACCCATGGCCCCAGTAGGCCATGCTGGGCCCATACAGTTTTGCTGATATATCTTTGAGGCGCGCGTGGAATACTATGTGTTGTCGACGAGTCGGGCTCGGTCCGGACGTTTACCGGACGGATAGGGAGTGAATATAATAATATTCACACAACTATCACACAACGCCATCTACTCCCAAGCTAAGCAGAGCTTGTGTTATGAGCACTAGATAACTGATAAACATACTTATATATTTCTAAATACAAACATATTATAACTAAATTACACTCAGACACAGAACAAATGAATGTGCTCATCACACAAACATTTTTCCTGGGTGGGAATCGAACCCACGACCTCCGGCATAGCAGTCAGGTCCATTAACCACTAGACCAACAGGCCAGTCAGTAAGAAAACAATTCAACACTTCTTTCACTTCGCTGCTGACCCCGACATTATTACTTACTGGCTTCTTTAGGGTTAGAAAACAGAAAGAAATCTTATCGCGAGATAAAAATTCTTCCCGTGTGCTAAGTTTCATCCGAATCCATTCAGCTGTTTGAGCTTGAAGGAGTAACAAACATACATGTAGAGAGACACTTTCGATTTTATAATCAGTGTGATCAAATGACTTCTTCCGATCTAGAGTGGAACGAGAGGGCGGGTAAAATTTAACTGACTAAAATTCACCCGTGTCTTTCAGTTACCCTTCGCGTTCCAGGACCACGGTATCCCTTCACATCACACCACGGTATCCCCCACATCAGACTTACAGGGCCCACTACGCTTTTGCTGACATCTCTTTGAGATGCGCGTGGAACATTATATGCCGTCGACAACTCCGGCTCGGTTCTTACCGGACAACCGGACGGTGAGCTACTTACTGCTCGTCGTCTGCAAGCCCGCGATTAATGTGGTTGTGTAATTAGAAACCACTAACTGACTGTAACCTTAAGAATTGTCGAACTTAAATATTAACTAATAGGATATGCAATGCTCTCAGAAGGTATATATATTTTGACTGGCCTGTTGGTCTAGTGGTTAGTGGCCCTGACTACTATGCCGGAGGTCGTGGGTTCGATTCCCACCACGGACAAGTGCTTGTGTGACGAACACAATCATTTGTTCTGTGTCTGGGTGTAATTTATCTATAATATGTATGTATTTAAAAATATTTAAGTAGGTATGTTTATCAGTTGTCTAGTACTTATAACACAAGCTCTGCTTAGCTTGGGACTAGACGGCGTTGTGTGATAGTTATGTGAATATTATATTATAAGTAAAGGATTGCGCTGCGTGTCGCTAGTTTGGTTCCCGCGCGGAACAAATATTTGTGTAACCTACAGTTAGGTGTTCCAAGGGGAGTGTTATGTATGCGAGTTTACGTGTTGGTGGACGCACCTACGGTATAGGAGTAATTTATAGTGTGGGGAAACAGTTTTTCTTTGAATAACACATGGTACAAGGACTTCTTGTAGTGGATGTGTTTTAGCTGAAGCCATTTGAAGTGACTAAAGCTAGAACTACATTAAATCGACGCACACGTGTAACACGCCTGATTTTTACGTAGAACGACGTCGCTTGGCGTGGATCTAGTGTAGCTCTACAAGTCTAGTTTCCATATAAAATGTATGGAGACCGACGCGCCCAGATCGGCGTGTGTGGTACACGTGTGCGCAGTGTACTTCTAGCATAAATCCCCCCAGTGGTTTCACCACTCCAGAACATTAAAACCCACCAAAAACATTTCATGTAAAATGTTGGCAAGACGACCACATAAGGTTTGCCCTGTGAAAAAGATATCAGATCTCATGTAGAGCCAAGCTTCTGAATCTACACGGCCTAACTCTACCGACCCTAACTTCACAAATTCCACTTAAAAGTAAAAGTGTATGGCTTGGCCGTTTCGTTACTTACTTCAGAAACTAAATATTCGCATCAACTCCACGGCGGATCAGATTGTGAGGGAATGAACTATTTAGTTCAACTAAACGCAGAGGCCTTTTCTAAAGTGAACCACTGATGTTCACTTGGCAGTCGGAGGGTACGAATTTTACAATTCGCATCAGCAGTTTCTGAGATTATCTTGTTCAAACAAACTCTTCAGCTTTATAATATTAAGTAGGTAAAGTATTGATAGTATCATCATCATCATTTCAGCCGAAAGACGTCCATTGCTGGACATAGGCCTCCCCCAAGTGCCGCCACAATGAACGGTCCTGTGCGTCTCTTGGTAGTATAATTTCAATGAATTGTTGCAGAAATTGGTGTCGTTATAATTATCAATGCATAATCAGCCTTTTAACGTTATTCCCACTGCTGGGACAAAGGCTTCCTCTCTAGAAGAGGGAATGGGCCGTAATCCACAACGCGGGCCCAGTGCGGGTTGGTGGATGCCACATGTCTTCGAATTTTTGTTTCTAGGACATGCCGGTTTCCTCATAATGTTTTCCTTCACCGTTTTGAGAGCAGTGGTGATAAAAAAAATTATACAAAGCAATGCGCTGGCTGAGTTTGAACCCACGACCTACACTCGTAAGTCGGGGCCGTTACCACTCGGCCACCACTGTTCTTATCAATATGTATAAAAGGGGAAACTGACTGACTGATATATCAACGCACAGCCGAAACTACTGGGACTAGGAGCGTGAAATTTCACTCCCTAAGGGGATGAAGCGGGGGTCCAAAGTTAGTATGAAGAAACCTACATTTACGCGAGTGGAGTCGCAGGCAGAAGCTATTAATATAATATAATTACTAGCTGACCCGGCAAACGTTGTTTTGCTATGTATATAATTTTTTTTAAATCTAAAATTGAAAAAAAATAATTTAGGGGTGGATTACCCTTAACATTTAGGGGGATAAAAAATAGATGTTGTCCGATTCTCAGACCTACCCAATATGCACACAAAATTTCATGAGAATCGGGAAAGCCGTTTCGGAGGAGTTTAACCACAAACACCGCGACACGAGAATTTTATATATTAGATAATTATCTAATTAAATCAAAAACCAAAGCAATCAATTCGTTAAAGGAAACAGTTTTAAAAATAAATTACACTTTTAATCGTAACTTATCAGCTCAGCTGTTTTGAAGAGCTGCCAACGCAGACAAACAGACGGATGGTAAACGTCATATGTTTTTTTACCGCTGGCTGATATTTTCGCGATATTTTTACCTCGGCATATTTTAATAAAGAAGAGAATAGTGCCTTTTCATTGTTTTGATACTATTGGATTTTTTCAACAATGTTTTTTTTTTTAATTGATATAAACCAGTGCTTGACTGCGATCCCACCTGATGGTAAACGGAGATGCAATCATTGATGGTCAGGCGCACTAGTTTATTAAGAGCCTATTCACTCTAGCCTTGAAGACACCTAAATTATAGTTGGATGGGAAGACCGCAGCAGGCAAATTGCTCTAGTCCTTCGATGTACGCGGTATAAACGACGAAGCGAAACGCTTAGTCCGGACCGTTGAAGTTTCAACGACGTAAGGGTGGATACTCGCTGTTCGTCGGGTTGTCCGATGGTAGAAAGGAGATGGCGGAATCAAGTCATGCAATTCCCGCGCACACTCTCCAAAATGTAACCTGTGAAATACCGAAAGGCTGGCTACTCTGCGCCTGTGCTCGAGGCCTGTGTTGACTGTAAATGATCAATATTGTCTTCTTGTCCTTTTTTTATTTTTAATATTATTTATTTACTTGCCCCATCTTCGCTAGGGTGTTAGAAATCTTAGAATTTGTCTGCTTTTCTCTTTTATTATTATATTTATGTATTAAACAAGCCTTACTCGTGAATCATTCTGTCTATTGGTGAAAACTGCATGAAAAACCAGTAGTTTTTAGGGTTCCGTACCCAAAAGGTTAAAACGGGACCCTATTACTAAGACTCCACTGTCTGTCTGTCATCAGGCTGTATCTCATGAACCGTGATAGCTAGACAGGTGAAGTTTTCACAGATGATGTATTTCTGTTGCCGCTATAACAATAAGCACAAAAAAAACTGTATAAAAAATGTTGTGTAGATAATAGTACGGAACCCTTCGTGCGCAAGTTCGATTCGCACTTGGCCGGTTTTTTATTGCCATGTCGCCTTCCACAGATTCCATACATAGTTTGTTTGTTTTTTAAACGACTTCAAAAAAATAAGAGTTCTCATTTCGTCGGAATCTTTTTTTATGTATGTTCCCCGGTTACTCTAAAACGCCTGGACTGTTTTGGAAAATTCTTTATCTTTTTGAAAGGGTGTAGGTACTGCCCTTGTGGTCCAATGGTTTTATTTTGTAGGTGTATTTCTATGGGCACGCCACAGTCGTGCTGGTAAATCCCCTCTTTGAGGAATTGTTACAAACACGCCACGGCGTCCTCACTTATGTCTGTTTCCTCATAGCTACAACTTAGGAGTCTTTTAAGTCAAGAGTGAATAGGTTACTTCTAGGCAAGCGCGCACCATCGTCGGCCACATCATCGCTTACCATCAAACGCCTATCCATAATAAAAAATAAATCAATTTATGCTCAAAACTTTCAATCATTCCTCCTAAATTCTCAACATCATATTCATATCGTGACGAAAAAATAACTCGGCATAATTAGCTAAATATTTTTTTGCATAACAAAACACGACAAGACTTCGGATGGGTGGCGCAGGCGACACGGACGACCGGAGACGTGTTTCGAAAGAAGCGTTCAATGTCAGGTGCCAATGCCGGTCACCTGGTCAGATTAGCTTCTGTCCAATAGGTCACACACGTGACATTTGAAATGGTGATTGTAATATAGCTGTTTTTTATAATCGAGGTATCAGAATAACATTATAATGTCGAAAGTTTGTGTTTGTTGAATGGATTTCGTTGACACTTGGTTCAAGGGTAAACCATCCTTGGGTAGCCCGAAAGGGAATTCTGGGGTCCTGGAAAGCAAGGCAAAGAAGGAAGGAAGACAAGGTTCCCTGAATGTGTTCTCACTCTGTAACTCAAAGGCTTGCTGGGAGAAAACTCATTGTTGAGTTAAGCTCGCCTTTGTACATAAACTGTATATATTTCCGTGTACTATGTATGTTTTTGTGTACAATAAAGAATTAAGAAGGTTCCTTATGCGATATCAACCCTAAAAGTTGTATCTTAAAAATAAATTATTCAAATATCTACAACTACATAATATCTTAATTCACAATAACAACAATATTTTTATGCCCTGGCTATAAAAATAGAATTTGAATTTTTATTTGAAATTCAAACCTTGGTAGCGACCCCTAACATGTATATCGTGCATTCGAACCATGCTGCTAACATTATTTTAGCCACAAGCGCCTCTTCATCGTATCTTTTTTATATCATTTTTTTTTATTTAGGGAAATCATCTTATGATAAATCCCGCTCCTGGGCGGAGCGCGAGATAGTCTCAGACTTTTACTGACTAAAACCCACTCCTGTTCCTTCGTCGCCTTCGTCCAGGGGCCCCATGTTTCGTTTTCACACTACCCATGGACCCAGTAGGCTTCGACCCTGCTGGGCCCCTACGATTTGCTGACATCTCCCTAAGGCGCGCGTGGAACAATACGCGCCGTCGACGACTTGGGCTCGGTCCGGACGGATACCGGACGGTCGGACGGCGGGCTACCCATTGCTCACCGTCCGCAAGACCGCGTCTACGGTGGCCGGAAATCGCGATTGGAATCCTGGCGGCGGTTGGAGCGTGAGGACCATTGCCTCACGCGATCGGCCGCCTCCTTTGCTAGCATTACTGCTTCGCAGAAGGAGGCGACCGCCTGCCACTCCTCCTCGCTCCGGACCATAATCTGTGCCAAGGCCCGGCGCGAGAGATCGCCGCCGCCGATCGCCCCCACGAGGACACGACGTTGCTCTGCCCAAGCGGGGCACACCTCCACCCTGTGGTCCACCGATAGTCAACCATCCAGAAACCAACTTAAGCAAGCGTTGCTTAAATAATATTTTTTTTTTTTATTTCAATTACATATTACTTTTGCAAACATGATTTGAAGATCAGATGCTTGTATTAGGTTGCTACTTTTCCACTTAACATTGCTTAACTTAAAAGATCAAACCTTGCGGCTGAAATTATGTTAGCGACGAGATTCTCCTCCGTTACCGTATCCATATGCAAATACTTCATAGACCTTTCGAGAGAAATTTTTTTAGGGTTCCGTACCCTAAGGGTAATAATAATAACCCCTAATACTAACTAAACTTTGCTGTCCGTCTGTATGTCACCAGACTGTATCTCATGAACGGTGATAGCTAGACAGTTGAAATTTTTACAGTTGATGTATTTCTGTTGCCGCTATAACAACAAATATTAAAAAGAATAAAATAAATATTTAAGTGGAGCTCCCATACAACAAACGTGTTTTTTTTTATCGCCGTTTACTACGGACAGTACGGAACCTTTGGTGCGCGAGTCTTTTTTTTTTTACTACTATTAATTTTATTATCTTTACTATTTAAGATTTCCGCATCGCCATCAAATCTGTCAACATGTTATACATTCAAAACTTAAATACCAACTACTAGACTTGAATTCCAAACAAGAAATAGACTGAAGTAAGGAAGTAATTACATAAACTAATATATTATAAAGAGGTATAAATGATACTTATTTAGCAATTAGGTTTGAAAAAACACTTTTACACATCAATTTTTTCATCAGCTTAAACTAGATGAGGTCGGTTTTTCCTAGCTGACTAGTGATTACCCTGAGAAGAAACACCGAAAAAAACTCAGGGGTCAAATTCTCTTTTAAAGTACATACAGCAAATATGTTATGATCAAATCATATGAGAACCATGCAGATTAGTGTCTAATACTGAGACAGAAACTTTTTTGGCCCCGCATTGGACGTCTTCCATTTAAATTATTGGTAAATTTTCGTGTCTCGTAAGCGATCGTCGTTGGAACACGCTTGCATAGAAGTAATCAATCTACTCTTGACCTAATGATCCCCAAGTTGTAGTTTTTAGGGTTCCGTACCTCAAAAGGAAAAAACGGTAACCTTATCGGTTCACTTTATTTATTTATTTATTAAACTTCATGCAACATAAAGTACAAAGGCGGACTTAATGCTTATCGGTTCACTTTGTTGTCCGTCCGTCGGTCAAAACCCTTTGTCTCGAGAACGCGTGGAGGTATCGAGTTGAAATTAAAACCATATACTCAGGTCTGTTGTCCCTTGAAGCTGTGAAAAAATCTAACTTATGAGCTATCGAAAAAAAAAGATACGGCCGTTTATGTCGCAAAAAACGTATATTTTCACTCTCTCAAGGAAATCAAAATTCATAGGGTACTTCCCGTTGACCTAGAATCCTGAAATTTGGCATGAAGCAAGGTTTCGTAGCACAAGTATAGTAAATTTGTAGTTACGTCCAAAAAAAACTTTTATTGCGATTCGAAAAAATCTTCCTAACTCAATTTGGGAATTGATTTATTTACATATGTAAGTTTGTACGGAACCCTCAGTGCGCGAGTTCCGACTCGCACTTGCCCGATTTTTTTACATTTGTTAGCTTAATTTCTTCTTGGTTTGAATTCTCTATCATCATCTTTAACCGAAAAACGTCCACAGCAGAAAATAGGCCTCCCCCAAATGTCGCCACAACTACCGGTCCTGTGCGTCTCGCATCCATCGATTTCCCACGACCCTCTTCCTGCATTCCCTAGGCATATCCTTAATAAATTTTCTTTCTTTTTCCAGGTGTAAACTGCTGCGTATCCTCAACAGTGCGGTACTGGCACGCCAGCTGGTGGGGTGCTCCAGTGCGGGAGTTACATAGGACTCTGTGGGGTTCCCTGGCAGAGATCCTCGCATCCAATAACTTTAACTTTACAAAGTAAGTCGGACTTGGTATTACAGTAAGGGTCGCCGCACACGGATTAAACGCGAGAGCCACAAACGCCGCCACGTCAAGCTAGAAGCGGCCACAAAGCAAGCTGAAGCGTGCGACAGCCACTTGTGGCCGGTGGCTGCTACTTTTTAAGAAGGTTTAAATGCGCGAGTGGCGTGTGACGGCGTTTAGTGGCCAGTGCTGGCCAGAAAAAGCGAGCAGCGGCGATTTGTAGCGTGTGGCGGCCACTGACGTCAACCCTGTGTGGCGAATCCATATAAAATGTATGAGAACTATGCCGGTGGCGGCGTTTTGTGGTTGTGGCCGGTGGCCCGTTAGCGGCGACCCTAACATTTGTCTTGTTCTTTATCGTGTTACTTTGATAACGTAAATACTTTTTAGTTGTTAGATAGATCTTTTTAGGAAAACTTATTTGTGAAGAACTGAAGTACTACTTTTTCCAATTGGGTTCTTTTTACCCGACTGCAAAAAAAAAACATAATCCTTCTTATTATGTTTTTTTTATATTTCTCAATGTGCTTGAAGATGAATCCAGTTCCGTATAGGTTTTCATGGATCAGCTACTAGCATTTATCTTCACCTTTGAATAACGCAAAATTAAATTACTAGATAAACACACCTGCTTTCTAAGAATACAGATGTGGAGTTTTTTTTATTATTCATAGATTCGCGTTTAACTCCTATCTCACCTGATGGTAAGCGATGCTGTTTTCGACAATGGAGCAAGCTTGCCTAGAAGTAACCTATTCACTCTTGACTTAAAGACCCTTACGTTGTAACTGTCAGGAAATACACACAATGTACCTACCGGTGGCGCAACGCCCTACTTCTAGTGGTCCGATGATAGAACAGGCTTGGCGGAATTAAATTGTGCAATTCCACACTCCCTGAAATAATAATAATAATATTCCACATCTAACACACAACGCCGTCTAGTCACAAGCTAAGCAGAGCTTGTGTTATGAGTACTAGACAACAGATAAACATACTTATATATATTTCTAAATTCATACATATTATAGATAAATTATACCCAGACACAGAACAAATGATCGTGCTCATCCATCACACAAACATTTGTCCTGGGTGGGAATCGAACCCACGTCCTGCGGCATAACAATCAGGGCCACTAACCAAGTCAAGTCACAAATGTCAACGATAGAAAACCGACAGGCTAGCAACTCGGCGTCGATGCTCAAGACTTTGGAGACTTTTTTAATTAAACATAACTGCTACTATTTCATAAAGATGTACTGTTATGGGAATAAATCGTTTAGCAGATGACACAATACACCGTTTCATTCCATTTTCAAAGAATGACAGTTCTATTTGAATATACGACTAAAATAAATTGGTCATCAATTTGCTAAGCAATCATTTGCCCTGACCTTTCTTACAACGCCTTTAACAGTCACTAACGGAATTTCTGACCACATTTAGTTCAAATTCGAGGGACGCGTACGCATTTCGTATTTGGTCAGATTATATCTACATTTAGTACTGAGTCATTTTAGAATGAATGCAACACAGTCTGTCAGCAGTTTAGGTATAGATTAAAATAAACATACGTCCCGTTTGTTTATACTGTATGTATGAATAATACATACGAGTTGGTTTACCAACTTATTTATAAGTGAAATTATTGTATGTTTACCGTTCTGTAGGTATTAACGGTATCTTATTAATGGATTTCCTTTTTTTTTAATTATTGAGACTGGAATTTGACAAATCTTTCAAACATTTTTTTCCTAGTTTCTTTTTATGGTTTTGTACATCAGTTGGTAAAAACGGAACCCTTATTTTAACACTTTGTTGTCTGTCCGGGCGGACAGACGAGAAAAAGGGAGATGGATGTCCCTTTGTGTCAAGAATGCGTGGAGGTATTAAAGCTGAAATTAATAAATAAATCAGTATTTATGTTTGTGCAGTGGTATGACCCAGTGGTCATACCGTGGTCATACCACTCATACTCCTTGTAGCAGTGAAATCAGTCAAATCGCAATCTAAGGATAAGGCCATTTGTGCTCCGTTTAGGCGCATATATTTTGCCGCTCGCAGGTTTTGATGTCCTTATTAAAACCTGTAGGGTACGTACCGTTGATCTAGAAACCTGACCCAGATGTAAACTGCTGCGTATCCTCAACAGTGCGGTACTAGCAAGCTAGCTGGTGAGATGATCCAGTGCGGGAGATACATAGGACTCCGTGGGGTTCCCAGACAGAGATAGTCGCCTCCAATAAAAGTCTGACTCTGTATTAAAGACAGCCACAAACCGCGCCGCCACGAGAAGCTAGATGCGGCCACAAAGAAAGCTGAAGCACACGACAGCCACTTGTGGCTGCTGCATTTTTTAACCCATACTCGCAGTATCATAATGGACTCTGACGAAGAAAGTTTAAATGCGCGAGTGGCATGTGATGGCATTTTGTATCGGCGTTTAGTGGCCAGCCGATTTTTAGCATGTGGCGGCCACCGGCGTCAACCGTGTGCGGCAAATCCATATAAAATTTAGGAAGTATGCTGGTGGTGGTGTCTAGTTCTTTATCATGTTAATATTTCGTTTAAACCTGTAGGGTACGTCCCTTTGATCTAAAAACCTGGAAGACAAGAACCTTCTTACTTGATCTATGAGACCATGCGTCTCATATTACATCGTGATGGATACCGCAATACAAGTTTCTTTAATTTCCTGTTACATATTTACAAAGAGGTAAATAATGTAAATAATCCATGTTAGCTGACTAAATACATTGTTTACTCAAGTATTTAGAATTGGGTCGATAAGTTCAAATGTCAATCAATACTTGTCTTTTAAGACTAGGCAATGATTCATTCATACAAAACAACCAAATAGGCCAACATCTGGAATGTTGATTAGATACGTACATTGTACATTGTATTTTATTGTGATGTGTTACTCATTAATTTTTATTCGTGTGTCACACATTTGAGGTCTTGTAATATGGAAATCGTGGTCATTATTATTGTTATTTTTATGCGTCAGTATATCTCAGAACCCTGGGGTCCTGGACTTTTGGAAGGCGTACTAGGAGCCGAAACCAACTCGCCTAACCAACGGCCCTTTTGACACTTAATGGTAAAGAAAAGGAAGTTAGTGATAGTATGACGGTTGACAGGATAGAATGGAAGAAGAAAACTTGTTGCGCCGACCCCAAATAAGATGGGACAAGGGCAGGAAGATGATGATGGTACGTGGTACTAATAATTACAACACATATAGACAACCAACAGCAAAAAGACGCTAGTTTCGGCCAAGCCGAATATTCGGCAATTTTTGGCCGAAACCGGAACTGCAGCCGAAAACAGTTTTTATCCAACTTCAAAAAAATAGAGGAAGCTCGCAATTTGGTTGTATTTTTTTTTGTCCGAAACTTGCCGAAATCTATTTGTACCGAATCTTCAGTCGCTCTCTAAGAATAACATTGAAATGAAAACATTACTACTTAACTTTATTGACTACTTAAATAAAACCGGTTTTGTTTATAAAACGTTACCTGATAATTTAATTAGTGTTGTAATGGCTTCTAAATATCGTTATGAATCATTTTCGTAATATCGTCTTTTACATTAGCGGTGCTATTAGGCAGGCTGGCTCACTTAAGGGATACAATTTCATTATCACTAAATGTCATTAGTCTGCCTCGCTTCCTGTGACGGTATACAAAGCTTTTAACTTTCAATATTTAAGGGCTGAGTTTAATGGTTTATTGAGATTCTAAATAAGGAATATTTAAAAGAAGCCCTGAAGCGCAATTTTTTTTTTTTATGCACACAAGAGTACAGAGGTGGACTTAATGCCTAAATGCAAAGGCAATCTCATCGGTAATAAAAAAACTTCTCTCGCTTAGAGTGGAGCGAGATGGAGTAACAGAATTTTACTGATTAAAACCACCACACCTGTGTTTTTCAGTTCTCGTTTTTCAGAGCTGCGGTAATTCTTTAGAACAATCCTGCAGGAGTCTAGTAACGGATACTCGTGGTCCTAGAACGCAAAAGGCAACTGAAGGAAGATAGGAGTGATTTTAGTCAGTAAAAGTGACATGCCCTCTCGCACCACCCTAGTGCGCGTGAAGTCTTTAGATGATATCACAAGTCGACGATGCCTACTAGAGCTGTAGGATTGTCCGAAAAAAATAGCATGGGCCTAGAACACAAAAGGCACATGAAGGAACACAGGTGGATTTTAGTCAGTAAAAGTCTAACACGTCCTCTCGGTTCGCCCAAGAACGGGAAAAGACCTTTTTATGCCATCCCACCTCAAAAAAAATTGTCTAGGTGACCTTTTCGATAACTTAAATACTTAAAAAAATTTATACACACCTCAAAAAAAAAGACCTGTGTTTTGACCTTGCCCACGTTAGATGAATTTTCTGATCATAAACTTTAAAATAGCATCACAGTCAAACGAAAGTAGAAAGTCAGTTCATCTTTGAATTTCTTGCCATCTTAGTAGGACGGTCGCGTTATGGATTGGTGTGATATGACACGGTTATCATGCCGTCCCATTGACCGTGTCTCGATACTGTGACATACAAGTTTGTATTGCTATGTTTACATTTTGCTTGGGCGCAAGTGTAAACCAACGCGTTTTGCCGTTACTGTGGTAACTAAAAACAGATATACGTTTTATAAAGATCTTGTACTTTTGATTTTTTTTATGCTTTGTTTCATACTAATATTAATGTTATTTGTTGTAAACTCGCGTATACGAGACACCTAGACTCAGAACTCGAAACCGCGATATTTTATTTATTAATTTATTTTATAACACACATTATATTGGAAGAAGATATAGTAATTACAGTAATACAGTTATTTATTTATTTAATCAACAAATTTACATTTGAGTCGAACATTTCAAAAATTGACAATAATTATGTGACATAACATTTAAAAACCACTATTGTATACTAAAAACAAAAAAAAAACATATAAAAAAATCTTTGGATAGTGGCACGAATCTTGAGCGCTCGGCAAAAGAGCGGGGATCGTTTTGCGCATCGTACAATATCGGCAAGCCAATCACTGTACAAGGATTTCACTCTCCGCCCGAAGACACCCGATATTTCACTTCTGCGTGCTTCTGCGCACTGATAGTTTTCATAATATGTTCGGTTCTCAAAACGGAAATGGAAAATATCTATCTTGAGGGGGACCCGCATAATCTAGAACCGGAAACACGAAGACATGTGACATCCTCAAACCCGCTCTGGGATTACATTGTATTATGGTCCACTACCTCTAATGAGGTCCGCTTGATTATAGTGTGTAACTGTTGGCAGCGGCTTCATCTGCAAAAAAGTAAAAAAATATCGTAAGGGAACATACTTTCAGCATAGTGTCCTATATCGTGTGACAAATTTCATCCAAATCCGTTCAGCCGTTACTACATACAAACTTTCACCTTTATACTTAATGTCATCCTTCAGATTTATCCTCTGCCGGACCTTTACACGGCATGCTAGGGACCCCTTAGATACATTTCATGAAATGAAGACCTCTATAATATTATTTGTAATTGTGTTTCTTGAAACCTGAAACAACCTCGCTTCCTCAGCACGTCCTTGCTTATCGCTCAAGTCCCGCACTAGTTTCCTTAGATTAAATCAAAACAGCGGAAGATAGGTGACTCAAATCAAGCCCTCGGGGCCTAATTTCACTCAGTCACATAAACGGGCGTGTAACGCAATTTTTTTTTTTAAGTTGGATAAAGGTTATCAAAATGCCTTTGTGTGCTTTTATGCATTGAACAAAACATACCCAAACAAATCACATGGAATCACATTTCACTCGTGCATGTAGTTGTGCACAGAGTCCAGGTTTTCTGATTGCAATGTCAGCGCGTAATGTATCTTTCCTTATAATATATCAATAATAATAAATCATTTATTTTCAGGAATCTTGGCCCATAGATAAATACCTTACAGACTAACATATATAAAGTAAATGAAATAAAATTTATTGTCAATAAATAAGACTTATGACTATGTCAGTAACACTTCACTTTGTGCTATTCTGTGCTAGTTACCGATGTTTGCAACCACGTTATTTGCTAAACCGTCAACTATTTTGTAATAAATTTATCCTCTTTTTCATTAGGCATTATTTTAAACACCTGACTTAGTACTGTACAAGGAAAACTGTTTAAGGAAGTTTGTACTTGAAACTCTGAAATCGTCACCGAACAGAGCAACACTAAACAAACGGCTCGGCCTTCCTAGTAATGGTTTACTAATATAAATGCGTAATGCGTAGCACACAGGCCATTAATGCCACCCGCCACCTAACGAAAGATTGAAGCTTTGTGAAGAGCATCACCTGCCAGCATCCGACTTTTTGAGACCCCAAGAGCATCTTCCGCCTGGACGCGATTTGCAGTGGCCGGTATGGAAGGCACTAAATCGGTTGCGAACCCAGGTAGGCCGCTGAAAACTCAACTTGGCAAAATGGGGTTTTATAGACCCATCGAATACTAAATGTGAGTGCGGAGCTCCTGTTCAAAACATGAGCCACATGTTGGAATGCCCCAAGTGTCCGTATACCTGCACTTTGGAGGATTCGATGAGTGCTACCGATGCTGCTATTAATGTAGCCACCTATTGGGCCCAAAAAGTTTGACGAGTTTATCATCGAATCGAAAAGAAGAAGAAGAGACTAATATAAATCTTAGTTAAAGACAACGTTCATCTCGTAAATAAGTGTAATTTCTATAACATTAATCGCTTTGAGCTTACGCACACAAAAACAATGTGCACATGAAACTACACAAATATCTTTGAGTAACTGGCCTTCAGGAGATAGAGCAACTGTACATACGAGTAAAATAAAATAAAGTTAAATTAAAATCAAGCTTTAGAGAGTAGGCCGACCGAAGTTTCGGTTTCGGCCAAAAAAAACTGGTTTCGGCAAAAAGGTATATAGGAATATTGGGCTCGACCGAAGTCAGTGACCAACTCGTTAGTCTTTGTTTGTTATATTTTTTATGTAAACGTAGATTTATCGATTCTTTAGTATTTTATTACCTAATATTAAAACTATATAATTAAGCGTAACTAACATATCGAAATATTATTTTTATTGACAATTTTCCTTTTACCACAGTCAGTTTCGGTTTCGGCTGCAAATCGTGTTTCAGTCATTATCAAGCTTTTAAAAAATTTACCTATTTTTTTTTTTATTGGGTGATAAAATCATCTTACGGCAAATCCCGATCTTGGGCGGAGCGGGAGATAGTGTCAGACTTTTACTGATTAAAAACCCACTCCTGTTCCTTCGTTGCCTTTCGTACAAGGGCCAAGTCTTTCTTTCAGAATCAAACCCTTGGCCCCAGTAGGCTTCGACCCTGCTGGCCCCCTACAGTTGCTGACATCTCCTTGAAGCGCGGGTGGAACAGTACGCGCCGTCGACGACTTGGGCTCGGCCCGGACGGCTACCGGACGGTCGGACGGCGAGCCACCCATTGCTCGCCGTCCGCAAGCCCGCGCCTACGGTACCGCCGTATTGGATATATTGTGACATAATTTCTTTTTCGTATTCTTTCAACAAACTTTTATTTGATACCCATATCATGGGGGTGCATAAAAAAATAACTAGTCTACCGCCTTCAAGAATCCGCCCTATTGGATTTAAATGACGTCACTTGCATGTCAGAAGATGGTGCACTAGCTTCTACCACCGGCGATTTCGACCAGACAAGCTTAGGATTTATCGTAAGAACCTAAATTAAATAAGTACTATTTTTTTATTAACCATAGGCTTGCTTTTGACCACGATGGAGTACGTTTGCCTAGAAGTAACCTATTCACACTGACTTAAAGACTCCTAAGTTGTAGCTTTCAGGAAACACAGGCTCCGGCAAGGAATTCCACTCCTTGGCTGTACGCATAATAAATGTGTTCTCAAAACGCTTTGTGCGTACTAGAAGTAGTCTGCAGTATACTGCTGACGCCGGCAGGAGATGTTCACCGGTATTTTAAAAACCAATATTCGCTCATAACTTACACCACCCACTAACTAGTACAGTTCTATGACTCACGGTCACCCGTAACAGATGAGTAAATGAATATTGTTTGTATAAAGTACAGTTACTACTCCGGCATAGAAACACATATCGATCTCCGAGTCCATTTACACTAATGTCGATATAATAATCTTGCGGTTTTTATAATGAGTGCCGGATGTATTCTGTAAGTATGATTGAGGAAAGAAAAAGTTAAGCACACATTGATGATTTATTTTTAGAATTATTTGACCTTCTATTTCTTCGAGTGCATCAGCGAAAGTGGTTGAGAACACTTTCGTTCTTTAAAAAATCTGCGGTGGTCTTTAGAAATGTCAATTTGAAGTTGTTCGCCTAGCAGACGACCCGTAAAACACATGATTGGTGCACAACAACGCGGAGTCGCAGTAGGCTACGATGGAGAGTGGAGATGGCCCTTGGCCAGACCATGGTCGGGAGCGAGGAGGAGTGGCAGGTCGCCTCCTTGTGCTAAGCAGTAATCCTAGCAAAGGAGGCGACTGCATGTGCGAGGGAAAGGCCCTCACGGCCCAGCCGCCGAGATCCCGATCCCAATTTCCAACCACCGTAGGCGTGGGCTTGCTAACGGCGAGTAATGAGTAGCTCGCCGAGCGACTTCGTCTGTCCGGCTTCTTATATTACAGAAAAAGAATAAAAACAAAAACATTTCTTGAAATTGGAATGGCGTTTTACTGTTTTATTTACTGTTGTTTTGGATCTGACTCGGACAGACAAAGTCTAGTCAATGAATAATAAAATAACTACTGTCTGACACAATCAAAATCACCAAAACAATAGATCGAAACAAAAAATACATGAATTGAATTGTCACTTATTGTGCTTGGTTTCCGGAACATAAATTAAGGAAAAAGTATTCTAGGTTACTCAATGTCGAATAATAGTTAACTGCAGTTTCGTCACTTCGGAATAAAATGGTTTAGGTGTTATTTTTCGTGTTGCTCGAGGCGATGGTAGACTTCTTAAATCAGTGGTTCCTAATCTGTGGTTCGCAAGAGCTGAAATGTGGTTCGTGAATGATTTAAAACTAGCTTTTGCCCGCAGCTTTGTCCGCGTACTTATAGCCTATGTCACTCAAAAATAAAACGGCTTTCTATCGGTGAAAAATTCATAGCAATCGAAGTAGTACTTTCAGAGATGACCTTCTACAAACAAAAAACAAACTTTACCTCGTTGTAATATTAGTCTCTTCTTCTTCTTTTCGATTCGATGGTAAACTCTTCAAACTTTTTGGGCCCAATAGGTGGCTACATTAATAGCAGCATCGGTAGCACTCATCAAATCCTCCAAAGTGCAGGTATACGGGCACTTGGGGCATTCCAACATGTGGCTCATGTTTTGAACAGGAGCTCCGCACTCACATTGAGTATTCGATGGGTCTATAAAACCCCATTTTGCCAAGTTGAGTTTGCAGCGGCCTACCTGGGTTCGCAACCGATTTAGTG
Organism: Mythimna vitellina; assembly: GCA_949316375.1. Classification (NCBI taxonomy): domain Eukaryota; kingdom Metazoa; phylum Arthropoda; class Insecta; order Lepidoptera; family Noctuidae; genus Mythimna; species Mythimna vitellina. The sequence continues at coordinate 2,907,207 of OX438703.1, read as the reverse complement.
CCTTCCATACCGGCCACTGCAAATCGCGTCCAGGCGGGAGATGCTCTTGGGGTCTCAAAAAGTCGAAAAGTCAAAAGTGTTTTTTTGTAATATTAGTGTAGATTACATTTAGTTTTATGGTATCTGCCTTGCCCAGACGTGGTCACACAACAAATCGTTAAAGTTTCGCCTTGGGGTTTTTTAAAGAGCAAAGGAGGGCAGCATTCTGGGTATCTAAAAAGCCGACAGAATAAGAAACACCACGCTCCATTTAAAACACGGAGATCATAGACGACCGGTCTAACATAGGATGGAGGGCGGGTCACATCAGCCTCATGCACACTGACCGCTGGGCAAAAGTCTCATGTGGGTGTCCGAGGATGGACGACGCTGCCGCAGCCGACTCGGAAAAGAGTGGCGAGATGATCTAGACGCCTACCGCAAGGACTGATTTGAGGTATAAAGAAAACCTAGATGAAGTTGGGGGAGGTGTAGCGACATCTATAGCATATATAGCCCTGCCTGTTGATCTAGTTGTCACATTCAGTCCGCCTATGTTCTTTTGTACTGCATGAAGTTTCAATAAATAAATGATATGTTAATGTGTAACATGATCACTATACCTATTTACTACCTCACTGATCTCGTGATGTGTTAATGTTACTCGTGATTTCCTGGTTCTCATTAGAACTTACTCGGTATCAGTAGCAGCCCAGAGTTTGGAAGTGGGGTCGCTTGATCTCTCTCCGGTCGTGTCGGATTGCCGTCCCAAACAAGCGTGTCTTCAACGTAGTCTTTGCCCTAGTAATACCGTTTTTCTTTTACTTTCTCACGCTAAGTTAAAGAAAGTTCAAAACCAACAAACTTTGGCAGCTTGTTATAAAAGCGTAAGCTGTTTATGAGGAATGACTTGCTTGTCTTATTAGCTAAAAAGCTTCTGAAAAGGTCTATCACAGACTTCAGCACATTGCTACAGTATAAGACAGTAGCTTCTTTCTTGGTACTAATAAGTCTACAAGATCTCAACTGGTATATGTAATATATCAGTAATTCAGTACGTTCTATGTTTAGAATGACCATCGTCTGCTGGATCAATGAACTCTGACGGAGTTAGGAGTCGGTATGGAAGAATTAATAACTTGCAGTCTGGCCGAGAAGGGTACCTAATTGGATGTAGTCTATTTAAAGCACGATTCATTAGTTAGGCCTACTGTTCACAAACGTATAGCTTCATAGACGCGTATTTGTTATTATACATTTAGTGTACGCCTGCTCACAGCTTACATACAAAACTCAATCGACGATGGTGAAGCGACACGACGGCACGACGCGTCGTTTCACCTTCGTCGACAAGCGTTTAATGACGAATACGGCCTCTTGTACACGTTAAGAAAAGTCGCCGAGCCTATGCAAGAATTCGTGTTGTTTCTACCCACGAACTGTGTACACTGCTTTGGCGCTGATCAAGAATAAAATCTTGTCTGCGCTAGACACGACGCGTGAAGTTGCTATGGTGCGGTAGGGGGCGGGGGAAGTGAGGGGGTGCCACGATCAATTTTCGTACCTAGATCGGACAAAATTCTTATCGTGTGCATGATGAATTGGTCCTATCTGCCGCAGACACGGTGAAATTTCTTAGCGTGTACAAGCGCCCTACGCGTCTATGAAACTACTTTTCCAAGGCACTAGGGCTTAGTGTTAGCGTCATTTACTTTTAACTGCCCGGCTTACTTATTATATGGGGTATTTTTTTAACAGAATTCAAAAAGTCTCAGATTAGGAAAATATCGAGCCTTTTCAGGAAAAACATCGTCAGCGACAATTTCCGTTCTAAATGAAAGTTTCAGACTTAAACTGACTAAAATCCCTTGCGTCAACCTTTGCGTGCCCTTTGCGTTCCGCGACTGCATTGACCCTTTCTGAAAATTTTGTGGATGCTCCAATACCCTCGATGTTTTCGATCTAGTAGTTGATTGAAAGACCCACAGCAGAAAATTCTTATAAAGATGAACACATAGTCGAAACTTATTGTAGCCTCTTAACAGGAATTATTACCACGGTATCTGATGTAGGCTATTCAAAACAAACGCGATTTCGAAGCGACGCGGCGTGATAAGAATAAACAATTGATACGGTATGCCTACATCTTGATGATTTTAGAGCGATGATAGCGGAAGAAGAATGACTACAATAATACCTATGTTAAATGACGAATCGAAGATAAACACCTGCTAGATTAAAGCCGATATTATAGATTTTTTTATAGTAAAATTAAGATTATATTTGAACACTAGCTTTTGCCCGCGACTTCATCCGCGTAGAAGTCGAAAATAGTTTTATTAGCTTATTGAGATACGAAAATATGAAATATTATTTATTATTTTCGTCGTGTTTGATAGTCCATTGAATTATATGGCGAGCTATATTGTATCTTAAGATCTTAGCCGTATGCAGCGCCCCTTAGTGAACTCCACTGCAGGTGACGTAACCTACGACAAACTTATTATTTGCGGTTGGTACAGTAATCGGGTCTAGGGACCGAACCGCAAAATTAAGTTTGTTTTTTATTGTATATACTTTTCCGGGATAAAAAGTACCCAGTGTGGTGCCCAGGTTATTAAAGAATAATTATACCAAGTTTCATTGTAATCGAACCGGTAGTATTTGCGTGATGCCTGAACAAACAGACAGACAAAAATTTGTTGTTACGTCACAATGTTTTTTGCGATTCGGAAAAATCTTTCGAGACCCCATTCCGGAATTGGACTATTAACATAAGTAAGTTTGTTCGGAATCCTCAGGGCGCGAGTGCGACTCGCACTTGCCCAGTATTTTGTTAATTAATTTCACTATCGTAGGCAGTCTCTCTATATTTCTAAATAACTGTAATAATGGGATCTTGGGCTGGCGAACCTTAATACAAGTTACTATGTAACCTAGCTAGGACGCCAGGACACCCTTCTTCTATTTTTAAATTGGTCTTATATACTCGTATTGTAAGCTGTTTTGACTGTAGGTACCTCATTAAATTGTTATTATTACACCACCGACTCGTTCACAGGTTTAACATTTTAAAAAAATATTTGCAAATTAAGAAAAAATATTATGTTGAATTTGTCACTTACAGGCATGCATAGCACTTGTACAGTAAATTATATAAAAAAAAGTTGGAATCATATGAAAATAATAATATAAAATTACTTTAAAACTAATTAAAAATGTGCATTGAAATAACTTCGCCGGAACCAATAGTATATAACCAATAGTCGCTGACATAGCCCGAAGAATCGCCAAACTAAAGTGGCAGTGGGTAGGGCACATTGCTCGTAGTACGGATGGTCGATGGGGCCGAAAGGTTCTAGAGTGGCGACCGCGCACCGGAAAACGCAGCGTTGGAAGGCCTCCCACAAGGTGGACTGACGACCTGGTGAGAGTCGCGGGAGTGCGGTGGATGCGAGACGCACAGCATGGTTCGTTGTGGCGACGCTTGGGGGAATCGTCTCCCCCAAGCGTCGCCGCATGATTGAAAGAAATAAAAACAAATAAAATTAAATTCTCTAAATATATAAAAATCAATGCCACTTTTCGTTGTAATTTTATAACTCAGAACGGGCTCACCTATCCAAACCAAATGTAGGCTTTGTTCGGACTATTTAGTAGATGGTTTATGTGAAGTTTGCACAAAATCGGTTGAGCGGTTCTTTATTTATCACATTATTAGGCGGTAAGAAGTTCACAGAGTCAGCTAGTTCTATATAACTACTAGTACTTTTAGAAAACGTTTACGGCAGTTTTTGATTGATGCGCAGCGGAAACTGGACCTGACCAACTTAAATGTTTCATTAATATGATATACAGGCTAATGTTTCAGTTGAGCGTCTTCGGTTTTGTGTGTATCCATGGGAAATGTTGCATAATAATACAAAGGCTGATACATAGCTACAATATGTGGATGTTTGAGATTCCTTGGACACGGTATCCCGTACAGCTGCCTCGTTTCCTTGTGTCCGAGGCTCGGAGGTGCAGACGTGTCGTGCACGACACCAACGTTCACTTGAAGACCTGTGGGAAACGAAGGATGCGTTATGAAGTTTTTTGGGTATTGTTGTGGTATTTAGTTGTTTAGTCAATTGCGTTTGTGTTTACTTACCCCATGTGTCTGGCCCTTGCAACCGGTAGGTAGGTACTTGCGTTCGGTGCCTGCCTCGCCCTTCAACCTCCTTTTATTCCCATTAATATTCTTTTTGGTGGCATTATGTACCCGCAACTGCATAAACAAAAATATACATATTTTAATTTAATTCTAATATAACTACTGTACTTGATTCTTGCTAGGGATAAGCGACACTTACCTTTTGCCATTTATATCTTCATAAATTTCACTATTTTAGTTTCACTTTACTGACAAGTTCAAACTACACATAATAATCTGATCGAGAAATATATATACTTTTTTTATTTATTTTTTATTTCTTCAAATACCCGAACTCAATCACTTTTTGTTTTTCGCTGGTTTGCTACTTGTCTGCCGCGCTCAGCCGCTAAATGCATAGTAAATGTAACTGTCACTGTATTGACGGTGCGGCGGTGGCTCGAGACCGGTTAAATTTTAATCGTATTATAGTTAGAAGTTGGCGATATTTACTCATATTATATACCTACACACTTAACACTAAACATATATTTATGATTTATGACTTTCTATATATTAATATATGCATATATATATATTTACTTGTATATTTATTTATTTAATTCCCATATTTATGAGAAACTGATTTTCATCCGTATCAGCACTCTAAGGTTCAGTTGAAAACCAGCGTCAGGCAACTGCTGCGTAGTTGTCTGGCATTATGCTGAACTGGACCTATTTGGCGTATCCGTGAGACATATTTTTTTTTTTTTCTCTTTTTATTGTTAATTTTATTTCTTCTTATTTTTATATTATATTTTTAGTTGTAAATTATTTTGCCAAATAAACATATTTTCTTTCTTTCTTCTTTCTTTCTTTCTATAAAGATATAATTTAGATGAGGAATTTAACTAACTTACCAATAGTTTTCTGAGATGAACACTACATTATTTAAGTCATAAGTTTGTATTACGATGAGTGTATTACGATGAGGCATAATTATATCGCATATCCGTATTCTTAAAATTCGCACAGTCTGTTAACATGAATTCATTTACGGGTTTTCCCATATTTACTTGACTGACACAGACGATAATTGAACAGAAAAACTAATCTGATTAGCGAATAATGACATCTTTAAATAGTATAAAACAAAGTCGCATTCTGCGTGGGCGTGGGTCTGTGACTCGGTGTATCCGCCACGCAACTGAGTTTGATGCTGTTTTTGCATTTAGTGTTTGCTTATGTAATATTTATACATATATTATACCTATATTTTTCTTCTGTTTTTGATTTGGTTTGAATGAAATTTTGTATCAATATTTGAGTGGACAATTAAACCTGGAACTGGCGCTGGAATCGGGTTCTTAATTTTTTATTATACTTATTACATATATTAATTCCTCCGAAACGGCTTGATCGATTTATGTTTTTTTTTTTTGTATTTTGGTAGGTGAGAATAGTTTGTACGGTATTTTTACCCTCCCACCCAAGGCACTATATTTTTCTTCGATAATTTATTTGTCAGGACGTTTTCCGAGTCAGCGGTCAGCTTGATGCAGCTTGATACCGTCACGTGATGAGGAGGGATGAAACGCATGATACTAAAAGAGTTACAAGTATATTTAGAAAAAGAGAGAGAGGCCAAAAAACAAAAAGATTATGTGAGGAGTGTTATAAAAGAAATGGGAGTCAGTGATGGCGTGATGATTGACAGAATACAACGGAAGAAAATAACGTGTTGCGCTGACCCTAGGTTACATGACACAAAGGCAGGAATATGATGATGACACATACATACAATAACATCATCATTTCAGCCGAACGCCAACGCTGGACAAAAGCGTCTCCTAAGCTACATCGCATTAGAGGATCGATGACCTGGTGAAGGTCACAGAAGTCCTCTATAAGCAAAAAGCAAACATGTCATTTATATTTGTTTTATTTACATTAGTATTTTTACTTACATATGAGTCAATTTTCTTCTCTCCTAAATATCCAATGCGATAGCAAATTTGTTCCACTTTTATATCAATCATTCCTGAAATCGCATAAAAAATAATCCTAACAAACTTATCTGGCAGACGTTGTTTTTCCATATAAATTATCGAAGAAGAAATGGGGAGTTTGGGGTAGGAGGTAAAAAATAACCTGCGATCGATTCTCAAACCTAACAAATGTACACAACAAAATAAGAATCGGTCAAGCAGTTTCAAAGGAGTTGGATAACAAACGCTGTGACATGATTTTTATACACCACTCACTAATTTTTAATTAGTACAAATACTTAAAGGGCTTATTAGAAAAGGTCTCGTTATTATTTCAGTAAAGTCTTAATAAATAATATTCATAAACAGCAAAGTTATTAGCGTTTGTTTATATCCTAAAATGTCACTCAAATTATGGACATATTGTACAGGCTATTTATTGATTATTAATAACAATTGCGCGTAGTATTTTCTAGTAGCAATTGTTATGAATGATTGATTCAATTATGAATTTACCAATTATTATAAATTTTTGTGGACAATTTCGGGATTTCGTTTTTTTTTACTTTTGACTACAAAAGTATGATCAAGTAAAAAGTTATTTCTACAAATTTTTTAAATATGGGTTTATTAGAAGATATTGTGGCGTCCATAGAGGCTACACATGTACAGCTTGCAAACTGGCAAGATAGTTATACCTTTTAAGATTTATGGTTTTAAAAGCATAGGTTTTTATGTTCGAATTACGATTGATTGGAGATATCAACAGAAATCTGGACGTAATTTTATATAAAAATACGCGCAGGATAAGTGCTTCACACAATATAATACATAGAAATAATAAAACAAAAAAAAAAGTAATAAAAAAAAAAAAATATATTCGTTTTTCTCTCAATATCATTCTTTATTTGTATGTATGTATCTAAGTATATATATAGTATTGTTCTTATTTCCTCTCTGTCAGTCTTCTTTTAAGCTGCACCTGCCATGTTATATCTCTGTACCACCCTAAGGTCGACTGGTAGAAAATGCCTAAGGCATTAAGTCCGCCTTTGTACAATGTTTCATTAGTGCATAAAGTTTTAAATAAATAAATATAAGTAATAGAAACACGAAGCCGGCGTGGCCAGGTAGAAAAATTGCATGTACGAAGCTGACAGTTGAAGAAAATTACTGTTACAGCCCCATAAAAGTACCTCTCAAAGACAAAGCGAGATAATTAGAGACGCAACAGGTACTCTATGGACACCACAATATCATAAAGAGAAAAGATTTTTATGTTTCTTTGTAATGAATTAACTTAAAAACTACTGAACCGATTTTAAAAGTTCTTTCACCAGTTTAATGTTATTTTATTTATACTGTTCCACGCGCGCCTCAAGGAGATGTCAGCAAACGTAGAGGCCCAGCAGGGTCGAAGCCTACTGATTCTGAAAGGAAGACTCGGCCCCGGTACGAAAGGGGACGAAGGAACAGGAGTGGGTTTTTAGTCAGTAAAAGTCTGACACTATCTCCCGACCCGCCCAAGAGCGGGGGATGTCATAAGATGATTTCCCCACCGGAAAAAAAAACCGTTTAATGCTATTTTATCAATGTATGACATAGCATAGTCGGTCTTATAATGTTCCCACTGTTGGGACTCAGGCCTCCTCTCTAGGAGAGGGAATGGGCCGTAATCCACCACCCGGGCCCAGTGCGGGTTAGTGGACGTCACATGTCTTCGAATTTTTGGTTCTAGGACATGCCGGTTTCCTCACGATGTTTTTTTTCCTTCACCGTTTTGAGAGCAGTGGTGATGAAATAAATTACACAAAGTAATGCGCCTAGCTGGGTTTGATACCGCGACCTACAACTCGTAAGTCGGGACCGTTACCGCTCGGCCACCACTTCTCCATAGGCTATATATTTTCTACTTCAACCGGGCGAAGCCGCAGGCACAAGCTACTCTACAATATAATCAATATAGTTTATCATTATGTTGCACCTACCATATTACATTTCTGCACCACCCTAAGGTCGACTGGTAGAAAATGCCTACGGCATTAAGTCCGCTTTGTACAGTGTTTCTTACTAGTGCATAAAGTTTTAATAAATAAATAATCCTTAGCATAACGATTTTGTGATTTGTAAAATGAGTTGCAAAATTCAAACGTACCAAATTGAAAAGTAATTGATAAAGTTTAATTGAAAATAAGACCACCCAGCAATCGAGATTTTCTCTGAAGTGGAAAATCGTCAAATAACTTCTCCCGCTCTGGGTGGCGTGAAAGAGAATGTCAGACTTAATCACTAAACCCACCTTTGTTCCTTCAGTCGCCCTTAATATTCCAGGATCACGATGACTCTTTTAAACAATAGAAATCACGATTGCTTTGTGAAAAGCAGGATCAATTGAAATTGACTTTTTTATTATTATTATGGAACAATTTGCCTGCTGCGGTCTTCCCATCCGATTATAATTTTCGTGTCTTCAAGGGTAGAGTAAATAGGCTCTTAATAAACTAGTGCGCTTCACCATCAGCGATTGCATCACTGCTTACCATCAAGTGGGATCGCAGTCAAACACTAGTTTATATCAAATAAAATAAATTATGAGCTTTCGCTTTTTTATATGGGAAATCATCTAACGACTTCTCTCGCTCTTGAGTGGGACGAGAGGACATGTCAGACTTTTACGTTCTAAGACCAGTTTCCTTTTTATAAATTTTCCCATGGTCCTAGCAGGATCATCATCATCACTTCAACCAAAGACGTCCACTGTTGGACATAGGCCTACCCCAAGTGTCGTCCTGTGCGTCCCGCATCCATCGCACTATCACGCTATCCTTCCACCACGCGGGAGGCCTTCCAACGCTGCGTCTTCCGCTAAGCGGTCGCCACTGCAAAACCTTAAAAAAAAAAAACGAAAAATAAATAAATTAGAAAATATATAATAAATAAATAAACTTTTCGGCCCCAACTGCCATTTGACAGTCAGGTCAACTAGCAGGTTACATACATATTATTCCTGTAACCATATAATGCAAGTATTAACTAAAATGACAGAACGAAGTAATTATTTCTCAAGCTAAACTCCGTAGAAGCTCATAAACGCTAATTGTCTTACAGACCGTCGCGGCACTGGCGGCACACTTTACGTTAATATCTAGGTTCCATTGTGCCTTCGTCGCAAATCCGTGCCACTGGACTTTGTAAATAACTGCTAATAATACAGCTAAGAAAACAAATTATTTAGCAAAATTACATTGACTGCCGGTATATGGTGGACATCCCACCTATACGCACAAAACGCTTTGAGAACACATTCATTGTGCATACAGCGAAGGTGTTTTTTTTTTAATTTGGAAATCATCCAATGACTTCTCTCTCCGTGCCGACTAAAACCACACCTGTGTCTTTCAGTTGCCCTTTGCGTTCTAGGATTACGGAAATTCGGAAAAAAGGAACGAACCTACGATGTCTGGCCGTCCGATAACCGTCCGGACTAACTCCGAGTCGTCAACAACGCGTAATGTTCCACTCCTCGAAGAGATGTCAGCAAAACCGTAGTTAGGGGCCCAGCAGGGCCGAAGCCTATCTACTGGGGTCATGGATTTTCTTCTGTAAATGTTACCCGTGTTCCTAGAACGCAAAGGCAACTGATAGTACATACAACCACATCGGTTTTAGTCAGTAAAACACTGACACGCCCTCGCACTCCACCCTAGCGCGGGAGAAGTTCTAAGATGATAGGGTCTTCTTTCCGTTTCGGCCGTAACCGAAACTGACGTGGTCACGAAAAAACTGAGTATTATAAAGTTGAATACTAAAACACAAAAAAACTGAAGATTTTTTTATTTCGCGGGCTACCTTGGCTCTTTTACTTTCTATAGGTACCTATATTAAATCGCATTTTCCACTGTGTCTCTACAGTCTTGCATATTAAATCTCGTATTTCCAATAACATTAAATATTTTGTCTACAGACGTACAATGTATCATCACCTTCCATTGTGTTTCACCATTATTTCACAACACTCCCACCGTTGTGTCAACATGCGCATGGGCACCCGTGACCTACAGTTCATTGTTTTATGTCTTGGTACTATACTCATGTAACATTACGTCTGGATTGCCTGACGGGATCGGCATAGCTCGTATCGACACCCATAATTCACTAGTTGTGTTTAAGACCGCATATAATAGGAACAAGGCTTTGGAATTTCCTTGAGACAGTGGTGTAGCTGACCAAGGACTGAAAGCAAAAAAAAAACTGGGTCCCCTTTTTTTTCGTGGGAAATCATCAAATATCTTCTTTTGCTGTTGGTGGGAGTGGGAAGGAGTATCAGACTTATACTGACTAAAAGGAGTTGCCATAACTAGTGTTGCAACCTGTTTTATTTATTTAGATTTCGAAGGTGGGAGAGTCATTTGCTAATTTACCAAGAGGTTTGTTAATCAGTTTAGCCCCCCTCCCCCCGCCGAGCTTGGTTGCCCCGGGCCATCTCCCTGGCTAGCCCTTCGAGAGCTAAGCCAGTGGCGGGAGGCCCATGGTTACCAAATCGCCCAACTGAAGTGGTAAACTGGTAGTCAATGGGGCCGAAAGGTTTTCCGTAGTGGCAACCGCGTACCGGATGACGCAGCTTTGGACCGACGACCTGGTGAGGGTCGCAGAAACTCGATGGATGTGAGACGCACAGGACTGGTCATTGTGGCGCCACTTGGGGGAGGCGGTAGACCACAAATCGACTACATATTTAGACATTACTAATAGAAATTCATGGGTCACTTTATTGTCCGACACGACCGGAAAGATATCACAGGACCTTAACTTGCTTTTCTAAGACAAGGCATTAAATTATATTTATTTAGCAAATAGGTTTTAAAATAGTACATTTTGACACAAGTGCAGAAAGTTTGTCATTGCGACCAAGGCGGAATTCGCACGAGCCGTCACGTAGGCGAGAATGTTATGGAGCCGAGGGCTGCAGTGACAAATTTGCACGTGTATCAAACGACATTTTTCAACACACTTATGAAATGAATAAACGGGGGTTGACCGGCGACTGGTGGGGGTCGACACACGCCCAGCCTGATTCGATAAATGTAATAAAATTGTGGCGGCGGAGAGCACGTGCACTTTTCTGCACCAGTGCGGAAAACAGTCTGTTGCGTGCCTAAGAGCGGTTTTTCGAGTAAGTGTATGGGTCGATATCTTCATCTATATTAATATAATAAAGAGGAAAGATTTGAGAAAAAAAAAAAGAAAAAACATTGATTTGTTTGTTTGTATGTTAAATCGTAATTTAACTTAAAAACTATTGCACTGATTTTCAAAATTCTTTCACCAGTAGAAAGCTACTATTGCTATGCTAGTCTATACTAATATTATAACACTGAAGAGTTTGAACGCACTGAGATTATCAGCAATTACTGTTTCGAATTGAAAAAATATTACAGTGTTGGATTGCCCATTTATTGGGAAAGGCTATATGACATCATACGACGACCCACCGGAACGGACCATTAACCGAAGGCGCGGATGAAACCGCGTGGGCCTAAGTCTTTAAATAAAGGCTAGATAGTCAAGGGTGGGTCTGAGTACAGTACTTAAGTTCTGATGTCACCCCAAGGCTTCCAAGCCTCAAAAGGTTGGAAGTAAAGGTTAAAGGTAACGGAAAATTCCTAAGCATTTTCCAAGCCCTGACGTGAAACGTTCATGATACAATGACCTGTTATGGGTAAAAACGAAGGTTGAATAATACCTGAACTTTATCCATTTGAACTTTGTGATTTGTTCTGGAAACTTAACAGCTATGAGTTGGTAACATGTGTGATACAGTGCGGAAAAGTAAAAATTAAGCTGAAAAAAATCCACTGAAAAAATGTTGTCTCTCCTACTCCTTCGCTTTTCTTTTTTGATTAATTGCGCTGCAGGATTCAAAACTGCTCGTGCTTCGGCCCGTCGGAGTGGTGTTGGAGACGGTCAGCAATGGGTAGCTCACCGTCCGATAAGGACCAGGCCGGAGTCGACTGCGCGTTTTATCTAATATACAAAAATCTCCTCCGAAATGGGTTGTCCAATTTTTATGTTTTTTATTTGGGTATGTACCAGTAATTTTTAATTGGTATAAATACATAAATGACATATTAGAAAAAAATCTTGTTATTATTTAAATAAAGTCTCAATAAATAGCGAAATTATTAGCGTTTGTTTATATCCCAAAATGTCACTCAATTTATGGCAATCAATATTTATGCTCTTAGTATTTTCTAGTAGTAATTGTTATGAATGATTGATTCTATTATGAATTTACCAATTATTATTTTACAATTTTCGTGGACAATTTTGAGATTTTGTTTTTTTTTTTACTTTTGATTACAAAAATATAATCAGTAACGGGTACGGATAGAGCCCCATTTTGTTTGTACTAATTAAAAAATAGGGGTTTATTTACTGTCGTAGGCTATTTTTGTACCCTCCTACCCCCACCCTCATTTCTATATCCCTTATACTATCCTGCCCTTATCCTATATACTATCCTGTCAGCAGACACGTTATCATTGACTCCGTTTCCTTCTATATCACTCCTCACACAATCCATCCACCTTGTGGTCTCTTTCTCAGCTGGCTATAGTACAAAAATTGTACTGTTACAGTCAGTGTATCTTCGACAACGACTCTACAACTTGAGATCCCGCAAGGAACATTAAACAGCACTCGTCACGTAGCTATGCTAATCGAATACGCGTTAACGTCCGTCATTGTACCAGCGGCCATGATCTCGCCCAACACGACATTATTGAGGATGAACATCCATCACGTTCACATTGATCTAATATCACTTTGAGGGGCTCACTGGGTCGGTCATCAAGGTTAAGCAACGCGTGCCATCCGTAGATAGATGACGACCAGCCATTAAAAACCTAGATGGTTTAATGACTATTGCTTGCGACCTTAGAGCTGCTCACGTTCCGCTCTAGAGCAGGAGAAGTCATTGGATGATTTTCCACAGTAAAAAAAAAATACATGCATTATATACATCTTTTTGAAGGAAGCAAGTTTAAGGGTAAAATCTACAAGTGATAAGGCCTGTCATACTGTATGGATCAGAATGTTGGGCTGTGAAAAAGACGGATGAAAAAAGATTGCACGTAGCGGAGATGAGAATTTTAAGATGGAAGTATGATATGAGAACGAATAAAGTGAGAAATGAGTATATTAGGGGAAGTTTGAAAGTGGCGCCAGTGACTGAATAGGTAAAAAGGGAATCGTTTGTCATGTTTTTTTTAAGTAGGTTTAAAAAAACACTTTTACACGTCAATTTTTTTTTCGTCATTTAAAACTAGATGAGGATGTTGCTAAAAGACTAATGAGTTTACATGTGGATGGATGGAGAGGGAGAGGGAGGCCAAAGAAAAGATGGATGGATTGTGTGAGAAATGATATGAAAGAAAAGGGATTTAGTGATAGCGTGACAAGTGACAGGATAGAATAGACGAAAACGGGACAAGGGCAGGAAGACATGTACATTTTTTTGAATTTCTTTTTCCACATACAGTCACAATGGCGTAGCGTCACACCCATTCTTCAACTTTATCTACCAACTTTTTTTTTTTTAAATTGATGTAAACCAGTGCTTGACTGCGATCCCACCTGATGGTAAGCGGAGATGCAATCATTGATGGTCAGGCGCACTAGTTTATTAAGAGCCTATTCACTCTAGCCTTGAAGATACCTAAATTATAGTTGGACGGGAAGACCGCAGCAGGCAAATTGTTCCAGTCCTTCGATGTACGCGGTATAAACGACGAAGCGAAACGCTTAGTCCGGACCGTTGAAGTTTCAACAACGTAAGAGTGGAAACTCGCCGTTCGTCGGGTTGTCCGATGGTAGAAAGGAGATGGCGGAATCAAGTCATGCAATTCCCGATGATCAAAACTATAAAGGTTTCGTCCATCATCATCATAATTTTCAGCTGAAAGACGATCACTGAGTCCACTGTTGGACATAGGCCTCCCCAATGTCGCTATATCGACGGATCTTGTGCGTCTCGCATCCGTCGGATTCTCGCGACCCTCACCAGGATTCGCCTGGTTAGACTGATAGGCGACCACAAAATTAAAGGTTAGGCAGACATTGACCTAATATTCGTTGAGTACCTTCTCTATAAACAAAGACATCTCGAAGGAAAATTGTGGTTTCGTTAAAATTCTGGTCACGTTTCACATAAGGATAAAGTTCGAAGTTAACGCGCGAAAACCTATTAAATGCACTGCATTGTTTGTTAGTAAAGATTTGCTCGCAGCTTTGAGTCTGCTAAAATAATATTGGAATGGACAGTAAATACAAACAATGCAGATCTTCCTACTTCTAATTACGACTCATGTTTAGGCTATAAAACTAAACATAATATGTTGAAAGCAAAAAGTTCGGGAATATCGTCATGGTATGAAAAAACTCATCACTCCAAGGCGACGCTGTTCTTTTTTCAAATTCAAAACTACAAACTTAATTACTTCTAAAAAAAAACAATTTCAAAAAACAAGATTTAGAATAATGAAAGTTAAAAAAATATAACAAATAATAAGAATAAGAAATATTTTTGTCTTTTTTTCTTTCTTTTTCTGTTATTATTTTTTCTTTATTAGCTTTTGTTTTTATTTTAAAACTTTTTTAGAAAAAGTAAACCTCTAGACCTATGCCCTTTGGACCGCTAACTACTAGGACTTTTTTAAGGTGGGAAATCATCTAATTACATTCCTCGCTCTAGGATGATGCGAGAGAAACGTAGGGCTGCGAGATAATTCGAAAGAGTTACCGCGGCACTGGAACGCAAAGGGCTCTTAAGGGACCACAGACGGGTTTTAAACTGTAAATGTCTAAACATTCGCTCTCCACCCAGAGCGGAAGGAGTTATTAAACCATTTTCCCATCTAAAAAAAAGAGACACAAATAAAAAAAAAAAATGTGGTTTTTGTACATACTCAAATCGCATTCGTCTTTTTATGATAATAACTTGAAATATACCTATAATATGAATGCATGTGGAAACTTACCAACATTGCAAACTAAAGTACACGAATCATATGGGTAAATAAACAGTGGAAATAAAATTTTAGATCGAATTTTTCTTAATCCTGTAAATTTTAAAACTACTTTTTTTAATAATGTTAGGCTCGTGCTTGATCAGTATCTCACTTGGTACCAAGTACTTAAATTTGCGTTTAGTATTAAAATGCGCGGTACAAATGATCAGCGACAATACACATTCACATAAAAATTAGCTTGAGGAAAAAAAGTGTTTTGAATGTGTTCAAATCTATATATATAAAAGGAGAAACTGACTGACATATCAACGCACAGCTAAATCTACTAGGTTTAGGTTGTGAAATTTCGCACAAGGCTTCCTTGTATGACATAGGCGAGCACTAAGAAAGCATTTTCGAAAATTTAACTTTTAAGGGTTTTTTTTTTTTTTTTTATTGGGTGGGAAAATCATCCTAATGACATCCCCGCTCTTGGGCGGAGCGGGAGATAGTGTCAGACTCTTACTGACTAAAAACCCACTCCTGTTCCTTCGTTGCCTTCGTCCCAGGGCCCCGGGTTCCGCTTTCACACTACCCGTGGCCCCAGTAGGCTTCGACCCTGCTGGGCCCCTACGATTTGCTGACATCTCCTTGAGGCGCGCGTGGAACAAAACGCGCCGTCGACGACTTGGGCTCGGTCCGGACGGTTACCGGACGGTCAGTCGGCGAGCCACCCATTGCTCGCCGTCTGCAAGCCCGCGCCTACGGTGGCCGGAAAACGGGATCGGAATCCCGGCGGCGGTTGGAGCGTAAGGACCGTTGCCTCACGCGATCGGCCGCCTCCTTAGCTAGCATTACTGCTTCGCAGAAAGAGGCGACCGCCTGCCACTCCTCCTCGCTGCGGAGCATGGCCTGAACCAAGGCCCGGCGCGAGAGATCACCGCCGCCGATTGCCCTCACGAGGTCACGGCGTTGCTCTGCCCAAGCGGGGCACACCTCCACCGTGTGCTCCACCGTGTCCTCCGGGTGGGCCACACAGTGGCGACACCCGGGCGTCGTTTCCGCACGAATCCGTTGCAGGAACCTCCCGAACTTACCGTGTCCGGTGAGGACCTGCGTCATGCGGAATGTGAGGACGCCGTGAGGTCTTTCCAACCACGCCTCAAAGAGGGGACTTACCGCCATAATTGTGGCGTGCCCAACTTTTAAGGGGTGAAACGGGGGTCCAAAGTTTGTATGGAGAAATTAAATTCACGCGGGCGAAGCCGCTGGCAGAAGCTAGTAGGTAAATAAATAGTTGCATTACACAGGAAAAAAATCAAATGTCGATTTCAAGTATCTAAGATATACTTACAGAATCGATCCATTGTTTCAGGTCGATTTGCTTGACCTATAAAATTGATCTAAGAATCAGTCATCTAGAGGCGTTGCATGGACTAATTTAGACGTGGACGAATCAGTGAGGCCTTTTTTTTTTCTTTCATATATTCAAAAACGACACACCGACTGTCGCGACCAAATGTTCGACCACATCGTCGCTTATCATCTGGTGAAATAGAAGTCAACAGCGAGCCTATCAATTATGAAAAACCCTCGTTCTTAAAGAGCCCTCGCATGTGCGAGGCTTCTTCGGGTGCGAGGCCGTGGACGAGGGCCCACTTCTCCCAAGCCTAGCTACGCTACTATAGTCATGTGTTTCTTCTGTTTTTTGTTAGTTAGACACCTCGAGCTCCCCACACAACAAAACGTGATATTTTTGCTGTTTTTTGTAATGGACGGTACGGATCCCTTCGTGCGCGAGTCTGACTCTCACTTGGCCGGTTTAATTGTAGTTAAGACAGTGAAAAATATCTTTTCGTCCAAGACTCCAGTTAGGCAAGCCCAGTCACTAACTTCTTTAAAAAAAAGACCATTTATTGTGTCTCTAATGCTATAGCGGTTCTGCCTAATTCCATTTCTACCGTCACTAATTCACCTTTGTTCTTTTTTGTATCTAACTTTGTAACTCGTATAACCGCAAGTTTAAATTTAAAACCAATATTCATAAAAAAAGATTAGAAATGAGTATTTGGTAAAACCAACTCATGGGTTAGTTTTCTATTCCATAAGGTTACCCGTAGTCTTAGAACGCAAAAGGCAACTGAAGGAACATAGGTGTAGTTTTAGTCAGTAAAAGTCTGACAAGCCCTTCGTCTCCGCTCTAGAGCGAGAGAAATCATTATATGAATTTCCTTAGGACCTGTGCACACTTGAGACAAGTGTGTCTTAGACAGTCTTGTCTCAAGTTTGCGCAGGCCCTTAAAAGACCAGGACAAATTCAGATTTTTTTGTGGAATTTTTTGTAGGTACTCATAAATATTTAATTATATGTATTATAAAGAAGTCTTTCCAAAACAGGCTTGAATTAAATCAAAGTAAAACCATAAGGAAAGAATAATTTATTATCATTTCCTATCTAAAACGAGGAAATGATAGGCTGTTGTTGATGTTAATGAATGTTCAATATTAAAGGCATCGTTTACATTATATCAGCTAACAACTAATATATATGCACATATTTTTAATATTACTTTTAGGCTGTTAAAATATTAAGCCCTATCAGGAAGAACGATGTATTACAGTGTCTGTATGACATCTGCCGATGAAATATGCCATCGAGCACACGAATCTTGAAATATTAAATTAGCTTTGACTTCGCTTCCGTGGATCTGTGCATTTTTTTATATAAAAAGGAGCATAATTATGACACCCTTAATCGTGAAGAGACCTAACTTGTTTACAGAGAGACCTAATTTGTTTAAAACATGTTTATCAATAATAAGGTTCAATTTCTAATACCCTCCTTTTTAAGTTAGGTCTCTTTTTTATTAAGCGAGCGCATGTAATGATAGAGTAGTTTTCGATATGAAATAGAATTTTACAATATTAATAGGCTCACGCTTAACTCTGTTAAGCGATGTTCTGGTCAACGATGGAGCACACTTGTCTAGAAGTAACCTATTCACTCTGTGTAGCGGTTAGGAAACATAGTTCCACTCCTTAGCTGTATGCACAGTGAATGTGTTCCCAAAAAGTTTTAAATCTTCACCATGTACCGATGGCGCATCGCCGTACGTCTAGTGGTCTGATGATGTAATGGGTTTGACGAATTTTAGTTACACAATTTATACGCAGACTCCCCGAAATTTAACCGATAGGAAACAGATAGGCTATTAACTCGGCATCGAAGTTCAAGACTTTGAAGCTTGAACTCGACGAGTACATCTATATATGTAAAAGAAGACACTGACTGACATAACCACGCACAGCCAAAACTACTGGAACTAGGAACGTGAAATTTTACACAAGTCTTCGTTTTATGACATAGTTGAGCATTAACTGAACTTAAGCGAGTACAACAATTTAAATACCTCGGGACGACGCTGAAGGCCTTGATGACCATGTCGACATAGAAAGGGTACGTAGGGCATTGGCGATCAGAAGTAGAATAGAATAGAATAGAATAAACTTTATTGTACACCAAAATAGTAACAAAAACTTTTACATTAACTTAAATCTATGGGTACAAAGGCGGTCTTATCGCTGACAGCGATATCTACCAGACAACCTTAGGGTGGAATGTAAGAATTTGAAATAGAAACAAAGGGGGGTAGTTTGGGGGGGGGGTTTAGAGGTATGTGGAACAGAGAGTAAAGTCCCGCAAACCTCCGTTGAAAAGGGAGGATCCTCCGACCAGACGGGATGTTATGTCTGGTGGGCTGCAACTGCCCGATAGATGATTTCGGGCTGTTCTATATGTTCTAATCGCGCGGAGAACTTTGATTGCGCGATTCAGGATTTTCTTATGTGACGCGATAGATGTCGCTACATCACTCCCCTCCGGAGATCGGAGATCGATGGTTCTTGATGCTTCTTGATGCGTGCCAAGCCTGTGGTAAGTTGGTTCCAGTGGGTCGGAACCGAATGCCGCATAGTTCTCGGTGAGTCGGAACTGTCTGCGGTGTTGCCCCAGTGAGTCGGGGTGGTGCTATCCCAGTGAGTCGGGATGATGCTGCAGGCTCCAGTGAGTCGGAGTAGTGTTGCGAACAGAAGTAATATGCTGGCCCGCATGTTTGCGCGTTGTAGTGATCAGGTTAAAGTCACACTATTTAGAGCTTGCTGTCAGTTTTTCTGCACGTGCGGCCGGTGGTTCAATTATACGCAGCGATCGCTCAATGCCCTACGTGTCCAATATAACAATCGATTTAGAATGTTCGGAGGTCAGGGTGGATGGCTTCCATGCCATCGTGCACGAGCGGCTCGCTTCTTTACTAAACAGAGTCCGGGGTAGCACTAACAGCATGCTACAGGTCATTGCAAATAAACAGGACTCAAACATCCTGACAACATTTATTCGTGCCCAAGTTGTTTAGATGGTAATATGCGTATAATTTGTTAAAAAATATGGATGAAATTGTCTGCAATAAAGATTTATTATTATTAAGAAAGGGTTTTCACGAAATTCACCGCCTAAGGGAATGTTAGGGGGTCTTAAGTTTGTATGAAGAAACATATTTTCAGACGGGCGAAGCCGGTGGCAAAAGCTGGTCATGAAAAAAGATCCTCTTGGCTCGTTTCTCAATTGACTTAAGCGCTCTTGATAAAGTTTGAGCAGCTGTTCCGGTTCCTACTTAAACCCTCTAGAGAATATCTCCTTAAAACTTAGCTCTTTTATAATGATTCATTTTCCTCCGTTAAATAAGAATCTTCATCTGTCGTCACTAAAGCAAAAACTGTCATTAAAGACAGGTACTTAATCCAGAAGTTTTCCATTGAATAGAATAACAGCGTTGACCTCAATCGTCAGACAAAGCGAACGAGGTGACAATGTCTCGTTGAATGGTTCGTTGGAACCAACACCTGTCTTGTTCCCACAACTTGAAAGGCTGATCTTTTGGATTAGTTTGAGCCGAATTTTCCGTTTCATGTTATGTATATCGATTTAGACGTGGAAATTATATCATTGGTTCTTGAGGACAAAAATAAATTGATATTTTGCTTGCTGCGGTCTTACCGTCCGATTATTATAATTTAGATGTCTTCAAGGCTAGAGTGAATAGGCTCTTAATAAAATAATGATTGCATCACTGCTTACCATCTGGTGGGATCTCAGTCAAACATAAGTTTATATCAATTAAATATATTGTAAGACTGCCCTTTTTTTTAATGGGACAAAATTAAATTTAATAATTCCTCACGCTTTGGGTCGAGCGAGAGGGCGTGGCAGACTTTTACTGACAAAAACCTACCTTCAGTTACCCTTTTCGTTCCAAGGCAAGGATAATTCTTTCAAACATTCAAGACTGCTTCGTGTGTTGTCTTTATATTTAAGTTTAAATTGATGTCATCGGACTAGCCCTTCGGCATGTCCTTGCTCAAATATTTCGAAGACATGTGACATCTACCAACCCGCACTAGGTCTGCGTGGTGGATCCCCGCCCAATCTCTATTCTAGAGAGATGGCCTGAGTCAGCATTGGTAACTATATACAGCCGATTATACTTATTCCTAATCTTTTTCCAATTATGCTAGTGTAAATAAATGCAGAAAAGTATTAAATGTCGCCTCAATTTTATTGACGTCATGGTAAGATTACTGTGGCTTTGTTATCGTGTATTTTCCTCTATTTCGTAGTGTTACACAAAATAATGTTCAACGCCATCAGAACGTTATTAATTTATTAGGCACCCTTCAATGCCATGTACTGTTTTGAGATCATATTACTAAATTATTCAACTAAAATTATTTTTTTATCGATTGTTTCATGTTTCAACGTCTTTTCTTGAAAAGAAGGGTGTAGAAGTAACATCCGATCAGCGACAAAACTCCAAAATGTCATGTATGAATCCGATCCACTGCATTTTTGAAACACATCCAATGACTTCTCCCATTCTAGCGCGGAATGGAAGGGTGTGTCAGACTTTTACTGACTAAAACCACATCTATGTTCCTTCTTTGCCTTTCTTTCCAGAACCACGGGTTTCTCTTTCGGAAGTCAACCCATGGTCCCGGGTCTTTAGTAGGTACTGATAGAATTGATGGTGCGTCATGTTCGTCAGCACAATTGACGGGGTCCACTAGGGTCGATGCTACAATGATGCTACGGTCGTCGTACAGCTAAGGAGTGGAATTCCTTGCCGGAATCTGTGTTTTCTGTTGGCTACAACTCGGGAATCTTTAAGGCAAGAATGAATAGGTTACTTTTAGGTAAGCGCGTTCCATCGTCGACCGCATCGTCGCTTTCGGGTGGAATAGCGGTCAAGCGCGAATCTATCAAGAATAAAAAAATGCTTACTAGGACTGCAGATTTGTTTGAAAGAGTTACTACAGGCCTGGAATGGAAGGGCAACTGAAGGAAAACAGGAGGGTTTTATCTCGTTTAACTTGGAACAGTGATGACATAAAGCTCAACGTGGTCGCTTACAATAATGGGCCTCGTCAAAGTCACCCAAAGAGCAATGGAAAAGTTTGCGTGATCACATCAGAAATGAAGTTATCCGCAGAAGAATAAAGGTTACCGACATAGCTCGAAGAATCGCCAAACTTAAGTGGCAAAGGGCAGGGCACATTGCTCCCAGAGCAGATAGCCGGTGGGAACGAAAGGTTCTGGAGTGGAGATGCAGCGTTGGAAGGCCTCCCACAAGATGGACTAATGAAATCTGATGGATGCGAGACGCACAGGAACGGTCGTTATGGTGACACTTGGGGAGGCCTATGTCCAACAGTAGACGTCTTTCGGCTAAAATGATGATAATGACGAGCCCGGAGCAGTAGGAATTGTTTGATGGTTTACCACCCAAACAAAAAAAACTGTTAAAAAAAAACAAACACAAAAGTCCAAGGACCCGCTATAAGTTCAATAATCCTGGACGTCTGGTTTTCCCATGTTGGCAAAATTTCGTAACCACAAATGTGATTCTGTGAAATCGAGATTTTGCTTGATGCACTTTTTGTTTTGTTTTTCGCGCAACCGTAAGAGCTAGTTCTGTTTAATACTATCAAAAGGGTTTTATTTAGTTGAAGTTGTGTTGATTGAAGTTGTTAAATATATCCTTATTTTTTGTTCGAAGTCGTTTTAATTGAAGGTTGTCCTTTTGACCGTCACATCAAGCAAAAGCTTGACCTTGGCGCCAACAGGCAACTTGGCGATTTAATCCTTTAACAACACAACTTTGAAAGACAGTGCAGAGGACGAGAGATACGCTTTGGATGCAGAAACATCCAACTCCTCCACACTTCATCACCCAACCAGAATGTCGTCGCCCCCTGGACGCGAACAGTAGTGGCTAATCTGGAAGTCTCTTAACCGACTGCGAACCTAGTTTGGCCGCTGAAAAAGCTATCTGGCTAAATGGGGGTTCCTCGATCCATCTCTAACACAGTGCCAGTGCGGAGCCGCTGCACAGGACATGCGTCACCTGCTATAGTTTTTTTTTAGTTGGAAAATCATCCAATGACTGCTCCAGCCCTTGGGCGGAGCAGGAGGGCGTGTCAAGGCCGACTCCTATGTCCTACTTTGCCTTCGTTCCAGGGCCCCGGGGTTTACTTTCGCATAACCTGCTATGCTGTCCATCCTGGACAACCACCTACACTTTTCAAGATTTATATTATACAAGGCCAATAACAGAACTGTACAGGTTGCGAAATACTGGTTAAAAAATAATGTATTATTTAAGTAAATAGCAAAGCCGTAAAGAAGAAGAAGAAAAAATAATACTTTCTTATAAGATTTACTAGCGTTAAATCTGTCATGTAGAGCAGTGGTTGTCCAATGGTAACGGCCTCGACTTACGAGTTATAAGTCGTGGATTCAAACCCAACCAGGCGCATTACTTTGTGTTATTTAGTTCATCACCACTGCTCTCAAAACGGTGAAGGAAAACATCGTAAGGTAACTGGCATGTCCTAGAACAAAAAAAATCGAAGACATGTTACATCCAACAACTTGCATTGGGCCCGCGTGGTGGATTACGGCCCATTCCCTCTTCTAAAGAGTATGAAAAGGTTGATTATGCTAAGTCTGTCATTTAGTCGTGACCATGGCGTGTTGGACACATTTTGTTTTTTTCTGACTCTGACATTCTTGCACCACCACCCAAAGCAGAAGATATTTAACGACGTACCACCTCAAAAAAAAATGTCTAGATGACCTTTTCGATACTTCACGCAATTACTAATGTGACACTAATTCCTAGTCAAATTGACACTAATTCCTAGTCATAGATAATAATATTATAAAAAACCTTTTAATATTTTTGCAGTCATATGTCATCTATTAATAAGTATTACTATCATTAAGTCAACCGTGACCTTTGTCGGTGCATTAAAAAGATGTTGCTGTTATTTTTTAGGGTCCCGTACCCAAATGGTAAAAACGATACCCTATTACTAAGACTCCACTGTCCGTCTGTCTGTCACCAGGCTGTATCTCAAGAACCGTGATAGACAGGCTAAATTGTGTTGCCTGTTGCCACTATAACAACAAATACTAAAAACAGAATAAAATAAATATTTAAGTGGGCCTCCCATACAAAAGTGATTTTTCAACAAACGAACACCGGGACAGGTGAAACCAAAATAAAAAACCGGGCAAGTACGAGTCCGTACAAACTTATCTATGAAAACAGTTCAATTCACGAATCGAGTCTCAAAGATATTTCCGAATCGCAAAAGAGATTTTTTTGGTGACGTACCTACAAAATTACAGTTTTCAGATTTGTTTCCTATACTTGTGCTATGAGACATTACTTCATGCCAAATTTCAGGATTTTAGGTCAACGGGAAGTACCCTATGAATTTTGATTCCCTTGAGAGTGTCGAATTGTACGTTTTTT
Source organism: Mythimna vitellina (assembly GCA_949316375.1). Taxonomy (NCBI): domain Eukaryota; kingdom Metazoa; phylum Arthropoda; class Insecta; order Lepidoptera; family Noctuidae; genus Mythimna; species Mythimna vitellina. The sequence goes on along the minus strand of OX438703.1, from coordinate 2,883,227 downwards.
GCGACATAAACGGCCATATCTTTTTTTCCTGTTAACTTAGAAGTTGGATTTTTCACAGCTTTAAAGGACTATATGGTTTTAATTTCAACTCGATACCTCCACGCGTTCCCGAGATAAAAGGTCTTGACTAAAAGACAGACAGACAACAAAGTGATCCTATAGAGGTTCCGTTTTTTCCTTTTTAAGTACGGAAGCCTCAAACAGGTTATATATAGTGTCTAACGTTGTTTAGTATAGAATAGAACGGTACGGAACCCTTGTTGTGCGAATCCGACTCGCACGTGGCCGGTTTTTTTCCTCAATTTAGCATATTTAATTTTAAACCTTGACCTACGGTTTAAATTGTCATAGAAGATACATGACATAAAAAAATATGTCTTCAAACGTAGGTAATTTATATTCGTAACTAGTTTCTGCTAACGGCTTCGCCCACGTGTAAATACAAAGGTTTCTCCATACAAACTTTGGACCTCCATTTTATTCTTTCACATGGGGATGAAAATCTCTCTCCTTTTTCTGCAAAGCAAGTAATGCTAGCGAAGGAAGCGGCCACACGTTTGAGGGAACGGACGCCCTTACACCCCAGCCGCCGCCGACCTCGATTCCCAGCCACTGTAGGCGGGGGCTTGTGGACGGCGAGCAATGGGTAGATTGGGTAGCTAACCGTTTGGCCATCCGGTTGCCGTCCGGACTGAGCTCCAGTCGTCGACGGCGCGTAATGATCTACGTGCGCCTCAAAGAGATGTCAGCAAAACCGTACGGGCACAGCAGGGTTGAAACCTACTGGGGCCATTGGTTTACTTCCGTAAGGGAAACCCGGTCCTGGAACGCAAAGGGCAAAGAAGGAACATTGATGTGGTTTCAGTCAGTAAAACTCTGACAGCCCGCTCCGCCCTAAAATCTTCTTTATTGAAAGTAATTATTTTGTGATGTAACTAATCAGTTTATAGACATTTCCTTTACTTTTACCAAATTTCTGCATTTTAGGTTAACGGGAAGTACCAGGGAAGTGAACCCTAAAAACATCCTACATATACGTACGGTATTTTACCAAGAACAATAATAGGGTTAGTAGGAAGAAAGTATGATCGTCATAGCAATGGACAAAGAATCTTAACAGTAACAAGTAGGTAGTATATTTCTTATAATTGAGTTGCGGTATTGAATTCGTCTTGACGACTTCAGATTCACACATAAAACTACTTGTTCTACAGATATATGTGGATTTTTATTTCCGCAAACCTCCATTGAAAAGGGAGAAAGGCTTTACACAGTCGCTCTTCGCGTATGAAAAAAATAATTGTGCGCGAAAGAGCGCGTTTGTGAAGATGTTGAAAGGGGACGAGAAAGGCCACGCGTTCAGTGCTTGTCCCTCTCATCACTCGTGCGCGCAATCATGTATGCTTCTGAGATCGCGCGATAGAATTGCTGTTTAAAGGGCCTATTACACTACTCGATATTCAGTCAGTCTTAGTCGATGTCGCGTAGTGTAATAAGGGTTAGACCGGTCTTACTCGGAACAAAAAATAAGACAGTCTGAATATCGTGTGCTGAATATCGCATAGTGTAATCGGCCCTTAAAGGGGGCTAATCCTCCAATCAGATGGGTGTTGGGCAACTTTTCGGACTGTCGTATTTATGTTCAAATAGCACAGAGAACTCGGATACCGTGATGGAGGATTTTGTCTTTTTTTAGAGCGTAAATGGCGTCGTAGATAATAATAATTATCTTTATTTACAAATGACACTAGCATTTTTTATGAATTCCCTAGCTCCTGCGCTAGTGTATACTGTATTACAGGAGCTAGAGTCTTCTCCTTATTACTAAAATATTAAGTTATTGATGGAATGGATGAAATAAAGATACAAATCTAATTAAAAGCATTTTTAGCCATTTTTCAAGATATTAAACGTGTTAATTTAGGATAAAATATGAGGCATTTTTTTGTAGACTTGTTAATTGAACACATTTACGATATAAGACATGGTACAATAATTTTTTTAATAACTTATTTGTTCACACTACAATTAATTATTTAGTATCACTATATAATAGACGCGGAATCGAGTCAGCGCCAACATGTCCGTCGGAAATAATTGATTTTGGCTTCTGCGTGGTTTTAACGGATGAATGCTCTTGAAGAATAAAATTTAAACAATAAAATAAAAATACAAAAGATACCGCTACAAAAACGAACAAAAAATTCAAGAACTTTACGATGGCTGTTCTTTTTTACAGAAGCAACCCTCACGACGAGAAGGCCCTCAAGCTATCGACGGAGGAGCCTATACACCTGGGACCACCTCCCCGGTCCTGCTATCCTCTCGTGGTGATCCTGGCGCGAGATCTTCGGGATACTGGGGAACTCAGGCCTGATGATACGGTAAGCAGAATTTAACTGAAAAGTCTTCATTATTATATCAAAAGACCATAAGACGAGGCCTTATCTATTTTTTTTTTTAACTCTGGTTTTCACACTCTGGGTGGAGCGAAGAGTGTAACTTTCGCTGACTAAAATCCACTTGTGTTCCTTCGGTTGCCCTGTGTATTCTAGGGCCATGCATGATACAGTTAGCAGCATTTAACTGAAAAATCTACTTCATCCATCCAAACAAACACCGTGTTTTGTGTTTGTGTACAATTAATAAGGTAAAAGCCTGTGCTTATTTTGGTACAAAATGTTATACTAAACAACCAATTGGAGATCGCCTTTCAAGCAATTCTTTGCTTAAAAGGCGATCTCCAATAATATGTATCAAAATGCCTATTGTCATCATCATCTTCCTGCCCTTATCCCGTGTTATTTGGGGTCGGCGCAAAAATGCCTATTGTAATTAAAATAAAATTTTATTTTTTATTTTTTTGGTGTTGTGGTATATGCCCAATTTTTCCTTGTACAAAAATCTGTCACCTTCAATATCTTCGAACTTCCGAAGTGTGTGCCAATTTTGTGAAAAAAAAACTAAATAAACGTGTGACCTCTGCAGCCCAAGGCTTATTAAATAATTCTGTGCAAATAAAATTGTTATGCCAACACGTGCGGCTCGTACTGCAGGCTTATTAATATTTAAAATGAGGTGTTTCTGCCGATGCGCGGAATGCGATACGAATTTTTACATTCGTTTTGGTTGGTGACCTAAGAACGATATTTAGAACTATAGCGGTTAGATTCAGTTATAATATCAGTTATATTATTTGTAAGAAGGTATTTATTAAATGTTTGACAGCACGTTTAGCCGTAATTGTTGAGCAATTTGCTGCTGCGTTCCGGGTCTCGGATCGGCTCCCGGACGGAACAAATATTTGTGTGGTCCACACTACAGATAAGTGTTCGAGGTCTGGGTGTCTTTAAGTTTAGTTAGGGCATAATGACAGTTTCTGGATTCTGATGATCGTTTATCACACCGCACATTAACATTTATATATATTTATTTACCTTACACATAATACTTATACATTAGACATACTTAATGCTAATAAGTAAATAACTGCCGTTCACTCTCAATAAGGTTCAGTTGAAAACCAGCGTCAGGCAACTACCACTGATTGCCATGTAGTTGTCTGGCATTTTTGCTGAACTGGACCTATTTGGCGCAGCCGTGAGACACACATTGCGTCAGTGTTTTTTTCTTAGTTGTCTTGAATTTTGTTTTACTGTGTGTGTATCCATGCGTGCCAAATAAAATATTTTTCTTTCTTTCTTTCATAAACAAGACTAGATATACGACTTTGTTTTTCAAAGTATATTCCTTCATGCATTTTTGCATTCGCTGAAACCACTGTATAAAGCAGTTGGACCAGTCTTCTTTAGGGACCTCTTTAAGGGTTTTATAGAACGCATTCACCTCCGATTCTGTGACTGGCCTGTTGGTCTAGTGGTTAGCGGCCCTGACTACTATGCCGGAGATCGTGGGTTCGATTCTCACCCAAGACAAATGTTTGTGTGATGAGCACGAAAATTTGTTCTGTGTCTGGGTGTAATTTATCTATAATATGTATGTATTTAGAAATATATAGATATGTTTATCAGTTGTCTAGTAATCATAACATAAGCTCTGCTTAGGTTGGGACTAGATAGCGTTGTGTGATAGTTGTGGAATATTATTATTATTCAGGGCTCGTAAAACTTCCCCTAAGTTTGTCTTTAATTTTTGAAAATAAATAGAAAATGCAGGGTACGAGGTCAGGGCTGTATGGTGGTTGCGTCATCAGTTCCACATTTGAAGCCATCAAATTGGCTTCTGTTACCTTAGCGGAATGTGAGTATGCGTTATCGTGGTGAAGGAGTACATTACTTCGAGGACGCTTTTCGCAAATTTTTCCTAAGACTCTGGGCTAGCAAGTCTTGACGTACCAATCTGTAGTCACTGTCCTTTGATCTTCAAGCGATACTGTAATGTCCTGATTTGCCTAAAACCATTTTTTTACCAACACTTCGACTTTTCTTAACTTTCGTCGGCATGGGCACGCCGCAATAATGGCGGTAAGTCCCCTCTTTGAGGCGTGGTTGGAAAGACCTCACGGCGTCCTCACATTCCGCATGACGCAGGTCCTCACCGGACACGGTAAGTTCGGGAGGTTCCTACACCGGATTCGTGCGGAAACGACGCCCGGGTGTCGCCACTGTGTGGCCCACCCGGAGGACACGGTGGAGCACACGGTGGAGGTGTGCCCCGCTTGGGCAGAGCAACGCCGTGTCCTCGTGGGGGCAATCGGCGGCGGTGATCTCTCGCGCCGGGCCTTGGTTCAGGCCATGCTCCGGAGCGAGGAGGAGTGGCAGGCGGTCGCCTCCTTCTGCGAAGCAGTAATGCTAGCTAAGGAGGCGGCCGATCGCGTGAGGCAACGGTCCTTACGCTCCAACCGCCGCCGGGATTCCGATCCCGATTTCCGGCCACCGTAGGCGCGGGCTTGCAGACGGCGAGCAATGGGTGGCTCGCCGTCTGACCGTCCGGTAACCGTCCGGACCGAGCCCAAGTCGTCGACGGCGCGTAGTGTTCCACGCGCGCCTCAAGGAGATGTCAGCAAATCGTAGGGGCCCAGCAGGGTCGAAGCCTACTGGGGCCACGGGTAGTGTGAAAGCGGAACCCGGGGCCCTGGGACGAAGGCAACGAAGGAACAGGAGTGGGTTTTTAGTCAGTAAGAGTCTGACACTATCTCTCGCTCCGCCCAAGAGCGGGGATGTCATTAGGATGATTTTCCCACCCAATAAAAAAAAAAAAAAAAAAAAAAACTTTCGTCGGCAAATCTTCATAAGGAAAGACCCACTCTGCCAACTGGCTCTTTCTTTCGGGTTCGAAGCAGTACACTCAGGTTTCGTTACCTGTCATGATGCCATCCAATGACTGTACTCCATTAAACCATTTTTCTTTTTACGGTACCACTGGACACGCAGTCATTTCTGGTTCTCCGTTAAGTCATGCATCCATCGAGTGCAAAGTTTCCGAACCTTCAGATGTGTTAGGTAGGAAGCTACGGAGGTGTGAATATAAAGACGGAATTATTCGCACTGATGTATTAGATAGTTGCCCTTACTATGCGGCGCAGCCACACCTATAACTAACCCTATTCATACATAACACTTCTCCCCCTTTTTAAAACAGGATAAATAAAGAAAAACACACTAATGAACATTAATTAATAGTACTTTTTATAATTAATAATCGGTCTATTCCTATATAAAATAAAGACTGTGTGGAAAATTATTAATAGCATCTGGTAGGAATAAAGTACGCAAACGGATTTTTTATTGGAGACTTCACATGGTCCCAAAAGCTCTAACATAGAAGTAGCCCAAGAGTTTGTGAATTATTTCACTGATATACCTCCTAGGACAACGGAAGCTCTAAATTCCTTCCCTGAAGCTTCAGTTGCTTTATTGAAAGCAAACTTGCCAGGCTGTCCGGTTGAATTTCAATTCAAACATATAAACCCTTTGACAGTCATAAAGGCTTTCCGGCAAATCAAAGTCAAATTAACTGAAGACCTATGGGGAATGTCTGCTAAAGTTTGCACATCCATAATTGAGACCATAGCACCGTATTTAGTTTTAATATTTAATTTGTGTGCGGGCTAAGGAGTTTTTCCAGATATAATGAAATACAGTAAGGTTATACCACTTTTTAAATCCGGTGACCATAATTACAAACCTGTATTTGAAAAAGTTATGCTGAATCAAATGCTTTACCATTTTAACATTGGGCACGCCACAATTATGGCGGTAAGTCCCCTCTTTGAGGCGTGGTTGGAAAGACCTCACGGCGTCCTCACATTCCTCATGACGCAGGTTCTCACCGGACACGGTAAGTTCGGGAGGTTCCTGCACCGGATTCGTGCGGAAACGACGCCCGGGTGTCGCCACTGTGTGGACCGCCCGGAGGACACGGTGGAGCACACGGTGGAGGTGTGCCCCGCTTGGGCAGAGCAACGCCGTGTCCTCGTGGGGGCAATCGGCGGCACCGATCTCTCGCGCCGGGCCTTGGTTCAGGCCATCGTCCGGAGCGAGGAGGAGTGGCAGGCGGTCGCCCCCTTCTGCGAAGCAGTAATGCTAGCAAAGGAGGTGGCCGATCGCGTGAAGCCTACTGGGGCCACGGGTAGTGTGAAAGCGGAACCCGGGGCCCTGGAACGAAGGCAACGAAGGAACAGGAGTGGGTTTTTAGTCAGTAAGAGTCTGACACTATCTCCCGTTCCGCCCAAGAGCGGGGATGTCATTAGGATGATTTTCCCACCCAATAAAAAAAAAGAAACATTTTAACATCAATAAAATATTTCACGATCAGCAGTATGGTTTCACCAAAGGACGTTGTACTACTGCCGCTGGTGTCACTTTATTAAAACATATATTTGCAGTTACACTTTTTGATTGTGTAAATCATGACACCTTGCTTTTAAAGCTAGGATATTATGGGCTGGGTAAACTTGCATTCGGCTTAGTGAAATCTTATGTAATTGACAGGCAACAGCAAGTTCAGATAAACGGTGTCAATTCTTCAGGTTTGAAAGTCAAAATGGGTGTACCACAAGGCACAATATTGGGTCCTTTCTTCTTTTTAGCATATAAATGATCTACCGCATCTATTAAAAAAACAACCACATATTGTATTGTTTGCTGACGATACGCTGTTAATTTTTAAGATCAATAGACTTTCCACAAATCTTGATGACGTAAACAATGCTCTACAGTAAGTCCAAAACTGGTTAACTGTTAAAAAAAACTAAGTGCATAAGATTTGCGTTACCGAATGTTAAAAGCATTTACTCCGACATAGTATTGAACAAGAAGAAACTCGAATTCGTCAAGAATACGATTTTCTTAGGGATCACGCTTGACTCGAAGCTACATTGGGGTCCTCATTTAACATCTCTGGTAGGTCGGCTCAGTTCAGCAGCATATGCTGTCAGAAAAATCTGTCAATTTACTGATGCGCGACTAGTTGATTTTAGTTACTTTCATAGTATCATGTCTTACAGTATTTTGTTATGGGGACGGGCTGCAGACATAGAGTCTATTTTTATTCTGCAGAAAAGAGCTATCAGAGCCATATATAATCTTCGCAGACGCGATTCTCTTAGGGAACTATTTAAGGAAATAAACATCCTGACGGACTCTTGTCAACATTTATGAAAACATTATTTATGTTCGGAAAAATATTCATATTTTTACTAAGATAAGTGACAGGCACAATTTTAATACGAGGAATAGGAATAAATTAGATCAACCTCGATTCAGATTGGCTAAAGTACATACGAGTAGTTCATTTATGGGGTACTGAATACCAGTTGAGATTCTACTACTAAATGAGTCCAAATTTAAAGCATGCATTCAACGCACACTATGTATACTAATAATACTATAAACTGGAAGATTATATCCTTGATAAAAACACTTGGCTAAATGCCGGTCCTGCTCCACAGCCACAGCCACTTTTACCTTCAAATTATTATTTTTTTTTTTTTTAATATTGGAAGAGGTACTATTTCCCTTTTTGTATTATTGTTTTCGAAATGTTTTTATTTTTTTATTTTATTTCTTTATTTCAATAAAACTTATTCCAGGAAATACGTGTTTTTTTTAAACTCTTAAAGTTAAAAAAAAAAGTTGTCTTCAAAAAAAGTGTTGTCATTTAGAATCTTGATTATATTTGCAAGGTACTATTGTTATACTTTTTTGAATTTAAATTTTTCAGTAAGCTATGAAGTGTCAAAGTTCGTGAAAAATAGCAGATTTTCACAGGTCTTTACTGGATTAGTTTTACACAAATTTATAAATTGATTTCAATAGAAGCTTAGATAATATCTACAAGATACTGTGTTTACACAATATCTAATGAAAAATGTGTAATAACGTCATAATCGCGTAAGAGCGGTTGTATGAAAAACAGTAAAAATGTATGTCGAGTTGCATCCCATTAATATAAAGTTTATTTGAACTTATAATTTTAAGTCAATCCTACAATGTCAAGTAACCCGTTTTAACCTCTATAGTGTACCGAATTACACCTCGGTGCCGGCTAACTTAAACCTTTATTTTACGTAATAAAGTTTAAGTTAGCTGGTACGAGGTGTACCGTTTTCTGTAGACTGAAGCCTGATAGGTTAAAAAACGACATCTTCGTAGATCATCGTCATCTCGTCGTCTTCTTGCCCTTGTCCCGTTTTATTTAGGGTCAGCGCAACAAGTTTTTTTTTTCTTCCATTCTGTCCTGTCACCCGTCACGCTATCACTAACTCCCTTTTCTTTCATATCACTTCTTTCACAATCCATCCATCTTTTCTGTGGCCCCCCTCTTCCTCTCCATCCATCTACATGTATACTCATAACTTTAGTAACATGCGTGACAATTTCATAGGAAAGACCTTTTTTAAGGTGGGAAATCGTCCAATGTCTTCTCACTCTCGTCGTGTCAGGCTTTTACTGACTAAAACTACGACAATGTTCCTTCTTTGCGTAGTGTTCCAGGACCCGGAAGTCAACCCATGGTCCCAGTAGGCTTCGACCTTGACCCCCTATGGTTTTGCTGACATCTCAATGTTTTTTCTTTATCACCGTAACGGACCGGCTGAACGGCAAGCTACCCATTACTTGTCGTCAGCAAGCCCACGCCTAATAGGAATGAGCTAATAAAGTCATTGGATATTTGTCTTTGTAAAGCCACTTTTAGCAATAGCTTCGGGATATTCAGGTATATCGTGTATCGTTGTGATGTGTGTTAATTTCTTTCTTTTTTTCTTGCAGGTGGCGTTAATAAGCGTAGTTCACATCAGGGACGATCAGTGTCAATTGCCGAGTGGCGTCATCGCTCAATACTTGAAGCAAGCGAACGGACACCTGTCCTGTTTGAAGGTGAGACACTCATGACAATCGTGTCTTTTCCCACACACTCTTTAATAAGGGTATGTAGATTAGTTTAAAAGCGTAAGCCACAGTACATTATATAGGTACCACAGTGCCTCTAGAAGGAAGTTGCGTGTTGTCTGTGCTGACATATGGATCTGAAACGTGGTCGCTCACAGTGGGCCTCATCAGAAAACTGTCTGTGCACACTACGTTTTTAAACGCGCCGTTGACGCGCGTTTGTAACGATACCGACGCGATACGCACGCGAGTCAGACGCAGCATGTGTACCTTTTATAGGATAAAAGCGCGCCGTCGACGCACGTTTCTAAAACGCACGTCAATGGCGCGCTTTAAAAACGTCCCCTAATAGTTCCCCAAAGGGCATTGAGTTTCCTTATGTGGTCGCATCAGTATCATTCCTTATACTTTTTGGGAATATCTTCCTAGATATACCACAATACAGTATAACACCACAGTGTCACAAGACGAAAGTATAAGACCAGTGCGTGTTGCCAGTGATGACTTATGGCTTTGAACCGTGGTCGCTCACAATAGGCTTCATCCGAAGACTTAAAGTCTCCCTAAGGAAACGGAGACTACTAGAAACTATTCTTGGAGTTTTCTTGCGTGATCGTATCTTTCCTTATAGCAGATATCTTCATAGACATCCGCAGGAGTACCAAGGTTACCGAAATAGCCCAAAGAATCACCAAACTTCAAGTGGCTTTGGGCAGGGCACATTGCTTGCAGAGTAGATGGTCGATGGGGCCGGAAGGTTCTAAAGTGGCAACCGCGCACCGGAAGACGCAGCATTGCAAGGCCACCCACAAGGTAGATCGATGACCTGGTGCTGGTGGAGAGGCGTGGGAATCCGATGGATGCAAGACACATAGAATCATTCGTTGTGGCATCACTTGGTGGAGGCCTATGGGCAACTGTGAACGTCTTTCGTCTGAAATGATGATGATAAAAAGCTTAATTTCGAAACCAATACAAAATTTTCTGCTATAGGCAATCGGAGGGGCAAATCCAACTCGTACATTTTTCTTTTTTCATTTCTTTTTAAATACCATACCACTTATTTTCAAATAACTACAGTTGAAAATCTCATCATAAAATCTTAATTTGTTTATTTCCGTCACAGAATATTCATAGTATAATAAAACATGATTACACATACCATTGTGATTTATTTATGTACATTTATATGTAATACACGTAAATAACACAGATATTTCATATGTAAATGTTATTGTTTAATCTGTGAATGTATTTACTCAAAAGTTTATTACATATAGCAGGAAATATATGTATACTTGGGTCATCACGACTGAGGTTCTATATACTTCTTCTTTTTTATTTTTAATCATCAAATGTCTCTCGATCTAGGGTGAAACGAGAGGGAATGTCAGACTTTTACTGAATAAATCCGTCTGTTACAGTTTGTGGGAACTCTTTCAATATCGCAGTTTTTTTTTTGAGGAGGGTTCATCAAATGACGTCTCGCGCTCTATGATGAAGCGACAGGCCGCGTCAGATATTAACTGATTAAAACCAACCTGTGTTTCTTTAGTTGCCCTTTGCGAGGGCCACGAGACTTCGAACGTTCCCGCGGTTTTAGCACGCATCGGTCCTACTGGACCCCGTCAATTTTGTCGTCCACGGTCAGTTTCCTCAGTCCTAAGAGGCATCAGCCTGCCTGGGTCCCTTTTACTGCCATCACTTTGAGCTGCTGACAGAACACAACGCGAGCTACCTATTCGCAAGCTCGCCGACGGCATACCCTCACACATACGGTGACCAAGAATTGTCCTGTGACTCCCAATTAGTTAATCTTGGAGGTACTTACTACTGCATACATTTTGGGGGTATTCAGACGTTATATCAGTATTGGTGTCAAAAAATAACTCATGCGTTGAATTTTTCTTATATTTTTGACAGAGACATTTTTGGTCGTTTGCAGAACGGTTGAACCCGATACGGTGTTCAGGGGAGACCAATTTTCTAATTCCACCTTCCTCCGGTCGCTTGCGCTTGCTTACTGATGACAGCAATACAGGCAGATGGTATCACGTTCTTTCTGATGTTTCAGCAACTGTACGTGAGCGGGGAGTGCGGAGGGCCGGCGGAGGGCTACGGCGCGGCGCACGCGGCCGACGCGCTGTGTTGTGTGTGCGCGTCACACCCGCTGTCCCGCGCCTTACTGCCGTGCCGCCACGCCTGCCTGTGTGCTGACTGCCTGCGTGAGTACACATACATCTCCTTCTTTTATGCGTAAATTGAAGACGCAGCGTTGTTGGGTAAGCCTTCCACAAGGTGGACCGATGACCTGGCGAGATCTCATACGACTTGAAAGAGGCAACCTGCGAGGACCATCACCGGACACTGCTCACTGAATAAAAACCACACAATAGACATCACAGGCAGTCCCCTGTGCAGAGCATGCTTGGAGAAGAAAAAGACAATTAAGCATGTGATCCTTGACTGCACAGTGTCACTGATCCCTAAATTTTGTTACAGACGCCCTGAAACACCTGGGAGGCTTAATCTGTTTTTGGATAGAGATGGGCTTGTTGATATAAACCCACCACTCTGATAGATAGGCACTTTTGAAGTGTCAAAAAATTAGTCAGTCGGAAAAATATTTCTGATTGCACATTGCAAATTAGATCTTTACTTTTTGATACTATAACCATAAAAAAATTGAGTCAACTACCCAATAATGAACTAGAGACATTATCCAAATCTGAACTTTTTCTATAGTGTCATATAAACCAAAGTGGTCCAGCCATTCTCGAGTTTTACACTTTAAGCCAGTTTTTTTTTGTGACGTATCTACAAATTTTCAGTTATCAGATTTATTCCTATACTTGTGCTATAAGACCTTGCTTCATGCTAAATTTCAGGGTTCTAGGTCAACGGGAAGTACCCTATGAATTTAGATTCCCTTGAGAGTGTCAAAACATACGTTTTTTGCTATATAAACGGCCGTACCTATCTCTTTTTTTCACGTTCACAGCTTCAAGTAACCGCACACTTAAGTATATGGTTTTAATTTCAACTCGATACCTCCACGCGTTCTTGAGATAAAGGGTCATGACAGACAACAAAGTGATCCTATAAGGGTTCCATTTTTTCCTTTTGAGGTACGGAGCCCTAAAAAAAGGATTTGTATTGATTTATCGGCCGGGTACTGTAAATCCTATTTACTTGTTTTGATCTCGTATCTAACCTTTCAGAAATTGTCAATAACAAATATAAATATTGATGTTAGCGTCAGTCGGCGTTAGATAGACTATTGTGGACGCTGGTCACGCTACTGAGCCGCTTATACAATATGCAGTAGGCAATTAACTGTGAGCCACACCTCCTTGTGGAGCGAAGATTGTTTCATTCTTATTTCAGTGTGGGTAAGAGACAGCTATACAGGTTGTCTAGCGCCATCTCTTACCCACACTGGAAATAAAATGAAACAATTTTACTTTAAACTTCATGGTACAGGTCATGGTATACTAGCTTTTGCCCACGGCTTCGCCCGTGTACATAAAATATAGCCTATGTCACTCAGAAATACAGCAACTTGCTGTCGGTGAAACTTATTTTCTATTATTGATATATAACTAACTAGCTTCTGCCAGCGGCTTCGCCCGCGTGAAAGTAGGTTTCTCTATACACGCTTTGGACCCCCGTTTTACCCCTTTAGGGGTTTTTTTTTGGTGGGAAAATCATCATTTGACAAATCCTGCTCTTGGGCGGAGCGGGAGATAGTGTAAGACTTTTACTGATTAAAAACCCACTCCTGTTCCTTCGTTGCCTTCGTCCCAAGGCCCCGGGTTTCCTTTTCACACTACCCAAGGCCTGTACGCAAGTCCGCGCCTACGGTGGCCGGAAATCGGGACCGGAATTCCGACGGCGGTTGGGGCGTGAGGATCGTTGTCTCACGCGATAGGCCGCCTCCTTTGCTAGCATTACTAACCCCTTAGGGGTGGAGTTTCGTAAAATCTGTTCTTAGCTGATGTCTACACCTTGTAAGAAACCTACCTGCCAAATTTTAAGTTTGTAGGTGTTATAGTTTCTGAGATTTCGTGATTAATCAGTGCCCAAAGTCATCTCTATAGCATCGCTTGCAACCTCCACTGTGCTACCGCCTTACCTCTTATTATTCCGATCGCACGCCGCATCTGCGCTCGGCTATCAATACCAATGCAGCGGCCATCAATGTCTTTGGCGCCTTGAGGACCCGACCTTGGAATTCGAAACAAGGATTCTTCTATTTTAAACTTAAAGATATATCTTTAATTATGAGTTCGGCGCGTTTTTGGACTGTCGAAGTTTTTTTTTATGTAAGTTACGTAGGAAGCGTATATTTATATTATTGTGATGAGCACAATCATTTGTTCTGTTTCTGGGTGTAATTTATCTATAATATGATGTATTTAGAAATATTTAAGTTTGTTTATCAATAGTCTAGTACTCATAACACAAGATCTACTTAGCTTGGGACTAGACGGCGTCGTGTGACAGTTTTGTGATAAAAAGATTTTTTTTTCTTTCTTTCTTTAATTTTAATTAGGTATTATACTAATACTATAAGACCAAGTTCTGGAATAGAACAAAAGATACGTTTTATCTCGAGGGTATGCTTCTTGGGGACAATTTTCTGCTTTTACGCGTGCAATGTCACTGGCAAGAGTTAGTACATGTCAAAAAACAGGACAATTTTTTTTTCTTTTTAAAAAACTTTGCCCTACACCAGGAATAACTCTCAGAAGTAACAAACTTCTCGTGGGTGCGTTTATAAATATATAAATACACTTACACTATACACCCAGAACCGGAACACCTGTCTGTAGGCCATACAAAAATTTGTGCCGTGCGGGAATCGTACCCACGACACGCAGCGTAGCAGCCAGTCACTCAACCACTACGCCAACTGTGATGTCACTTTATATATTTATTTAATCTTCATGTACAGTAGGGATACATAGGCGGACTTAATGCAACAAGGCATTTTCTACCATTCAACCTTTGGGTTAAAAAAACTTTTTTTTGTTAGGGTGTTAGTGTTACTATAATAGTTTTGTTTCTTCGTTATTTATCACCGATTTCCGAAATTAAAGTTATTTTGCACTTTTCAATGCTTTTTTAACACATTACATTGAAGTTGATTGTATTTTTTTTGTAAAAAGTTTTTTTATTTTACACTTTTTAGTTATGATACCACCACTAAAAAGTACCCCTCAGCCAAACTAAAATACCTTGTAGTCAGAGTGCATCTCATGACAATTCTAATAATACCAAACACGGTTAGATTAAATTAATTTATTACAGAGTTCCGGTGCCTATCTTCAGGATTTATCATCAGATCAGTTTAATATATTCCCCGTCTTCTTACAGTCAGTCATCGACTACACGTATAAATAAAGCAATTTTACTTGTTACGTCAGTTCTGCTGTGCTCCTATGAGGAGTTCTCTTCCATATCTTCGAAGTTCATGATCTGATCATAACAATATTTCTATGGGACCAACTTGGAAGCATAAACTTTTAATAAAAAAAATTATTTCAAAATCGGTCCACAATTGACCGAGAAATCGGTGAACATACAAAAAAAAAATACATTCAGCCAACATAGAACCTCCTACTTTTTGAAGTCGGTTAAAAAGACAACACTGTGGTAGGTGTGCAACATAAATGTAATGTATACTTTTTTTTTATTGGGTGGGAAAATGATCCTTATGACATCCCCGCTCTTGGGCGGAACGGGTGATAGTGTCAGACTCTTACTGACTAAAAACCCACTCCTGTTCCTTCGTTGCCTTCGTCCCAGGGCCCCGGGCTCCGCTTTCACACTACCCGTGGCAATGTAATGTATACTTTACAATTTACTAATAATGTGCTTTCTCATTTTCAGCTAAACTAGACAAGTGCCCGATCTGCCGCAGCGTGATCACGAGCTACTTCTGCATCCGCAACGACGACGAGCGAGAGCTCTCCGAGCTGAAGCAGCAGCGGTTCTTCAACCGGAGACTGTTCAACCTGTTCCATTACCACTAGCGAGGTAACCTACTTCATCATTGTCTTGGAATTAGTCTTAGGCCTCGCCATTAGCCGTTTTCACATTAGATAATAACGACATATCGTCGAACTGGTAGAATAGAATAGAATAGAATAAACTTAACACTTGTACACCGCCTACTGGGGCCACGGGTGGGCCTACTGGGGCCACGGGTGGTGTGAAAGCGGAACCCGGGGCCCTGGGACGAAGGCAACGAAGGAACAGGAGTGGGTTTTTAGTCAGTAAGAGTCTGACACTATCTCCCGTTCCGCCCAAGAGCGGGGATGTCATTAGGATGATTTTCCCACGCAATAAAAAAAAAAAAACACTTGTACATCAAAATAGTAACAAAAACTTTTACATTAACTTAAATCTATGGGTACAAAGGCGGTATTATCGCTGACAGTGATATCTACCAGACAACCTTAGGGTGGAATGTAAGAATTTGAAATAGAAAAAAAGGGGGTAGTCTGCGGTGTACTGCAAATTAATAATGTAAATATTAAATTAAAATTATATACAAGCCCTGATTAACCCTTAGGCTAATTAGGCTGCAGCCTAGGGCGCGAGGTTCGGGGGGGCGCGCTGAATTCGTGTCTTCGCATGAACTAATCTAGCATCATACTACTCTACTCACTTACTACATTTTAGGCCATCCGTAACACACCTAGCGGGGGCGCGTTCTCATAATTAGCCTAGGGCGGTCCGAACTCTTGATCAGTCTTTGATTATATACTAGACTATACATAGGTAGGTAGGTAGTTTCATTTCTGACGATCGAATCAGAGACACAAACGAAGTAAACGTTTCGATGATAACTCTTACTACGGTCTCTTTACATAGTATAAAACAATACTAATTTTCGCATCTGCCTGTTTATCAGTTAACCCCGAAACCAGATATGCAACGTATTTTAATACAACTGTAATAATTGGTAAAGCCCAAAACGAGGAAGTTTTATGTGTATAATTTGCGCCCGAGCAAGGCCGGGTGGGTCACTAGCTTTATATTAAACCTATGGTTAACGAGCTGGTCCAGTGGTAACGACCCCGAATTAAGAGTTATACGTTGCGGGATCAAACCCGGGCAGGCGCTTTCATCATCATCATCATCGTTTCAGCCGAAAGACGTCCACTGTTGGACATAGGCCTCCCCCAAGTGTCGCCACAATGAACGGTCGTGTGCGTCTCGCATCCATCGGACTCCCGCAACCGTTACCAAGTCATCGATCCACCTTGTGGGAGGCCTTCCAACGTACGTACGTATGGGAGGTCTTCCGGTACGTGGTTGCCATTCCAGAACCTTTCGGCCCCAACGGCCATCCGTTCTGTGAGCAATGTGCCCTGCCCATTGCCACTTAAGTTTGGCGATTCTTCATGCTATGTCGGTGACCTTGGTTCTCCTGCGGATATCCTCATTCCTGATTCGATCACGCAAGGAAACTCTGAGCATAGCCCTTTCCATTGCCCTTTGGGTGACTTTAAGTCTGATGAGGCCCGTTACAGGCGCTTTGCTCTGTGTAATTTATATCTTCACCACTGCTTTCAAAACGGTGAAGGACAGCGTCGTGGAAAACCCTGCACGTTTTGGAACTAAAAATTAGAAATAGAGACGTGAAATCCACCACCCTGCACTAGGCTTGCGTGATAGGTTACGGCCCATTCCTAAAGAGGAAACCTGAGTCCCAGCAGTGGGAACATTATAAAGCTACCGCGTACATCGAAGGACTGGAACAATTTGCCTGCTGCGGTCTTCCCGTCCAACTATAATATAGGTGTCTTCAAGGCTAGAGTGAATAGGCTCTTAATAAACTAGTGCGCCTGACCATCAATGATTGCATCTCCGCTTACCATCAGGTGGGATCGCAGTCAAGCACTGGTTTATATGAATTAAAAAAAAAAAAAGCTGTTTATGCTATGCAATTTATTATTTTATATAATACCTCATAATCTTCCTTCCCTTGGCCCATTTTATTTAGGGTCGACGCAACACGTTTTTTTCTTCCATTCTATCTTGTTCTGTCATAATTTTAGATAATACGTATCATATGTAATTTATCTATAATATTTATGTATTTAGAAATATATAAGTATGTTTATCAGTTGTCAGTTGTTGTGTGTTGTAGTTAAGGATACCAATAACACACACACACAAAATGTGTGTGTGTGTGTTATTGGTATCCTTTAGTTATTTTCTATACCTATTTCATACATTTTTAAATATTTCTTAAAGCATATAAAAAAGCTATTATTATTATTATCTTTATTTATTTTTTAAACATATTTTATATATTTTTAAATATTTCTTAAAACACATATATAAAAAAAAACATTTAAAAATATAAAAAATAGTAGCCCATCGGCATCGGGAACAGGGTCCAAGCTGCCGGCGGTCAGGGCTCCTGAGAGAGGAATCTCCTAACGATGCGCGCCGTGTCCAAGAGTACTGCTTTCTGGATCAGGCCTTTGATCCAGCTGCCTAACGAGAGCCTCCTCAGATGTTGTTCGAGGCTCTTGGCTTTTAAGCCATTGGCCGTTACGACTATCGGCACAATGATTGCTCTATCCACTTCCCACATGTCGACAACCTTGCGAGCTAAATCAAGATACTTAGTTTGCTTATCTTTCTCAACTTTCACGAGGTTCTCGTCATGAGGGACCGCTATATCAACAATCATAGTGCGGCGCTATAGTCGATCTACCACCACTATATCAGGTTATTATTATTATTATTATCATGCTATACCTAACAATATTACGTTTTGTTCCAGGTAACCGAGACAGTGACTGACGTACATTATATCGTGCAAGGACATTAACAATATCATTACGACTTGCCACTTGTTACAGTGTGATAATATCGTTAAAAACTAAACTATCGACTGATGACAAAAAAAAATTGAGTAAACTCAAGAAAATACGTAAAAAAAAATTTTCAAAGTGAGCAAAAGACACGGTTCCGAGACTGTTTAGTTTTATTAAGAAAATTAAAGTGAAATTTTATGTGTGATTATAAAGTGATACGTGAATGAACAGATGAAGTGATAATGAGTAAGACACTGCCAGACGACCCTCAACCTTATTATTAACATATTATGAATCAAATTCCTTCACCCCACCTGTCTGTCTGTTCGCGATAAACTCAAAAACTTCTGAACAGATTTTCCTGCGGTTTTCACAAATATACAGAGTGATTCATGAGAAAGATTTAGGTGTATAATACATGTAGATTGATTATGAATATTTGAATTCTCTGTTTAAAGTTATTAACGGTGCTTTTCCACTAATCAATCACATTCATTGGTCCATATAGCATAGCACTTTTGGAAATGTGTCACTAAGCTATCTTTTTCGTATTGAAAGATGTGTGCTCTGAATGTGTGCTATACATGCCTTCCTGTCGACACACTGCATAGCCCAGCTGCGCATCTTCCTCGCACAGCTGCCCCGCGGCGGCGCATCTTTATAGCACATCTTGTTAACTTCGTGTAATCGTGCGGACTGTAGGTTGCTGTAGGTTTGATTCCAATTGAAACGACTTGCTAATTATTACACTTTTAATGCTCACTGTTAGTACAGACAAACACGGAGGATCAATGGCGGACGTAAAACAGAACCATAGATAAAGCTAGACGCCCAACGTTGTAGTTTCGTACAGACTAAAAATTAATATATTTTGTGTTGCCATAAACACATCTTACTCAAGCAAGTAAGATGGAACTAATGAGTGAAAAAGGTCACACAGTTTCGTAGCTTAACTTTTACATGCTCGCAGCATAGCTGCATAGCATATGTCTGGTGGAAAGGTACTCCTAATATAGATTTTAGGCAAAGATGCAACAACCTCTCTGCCCAAAACGATGACACGACATCAGATTTTGTTATTGCAGACATCAATTCACTATTCTTCTTCTATCTTGTCGATCTGACTCAAATGTTGTCCGACCAATATACCACATTATTTTTAGTATATACGAAACCTGAATATAGTTTGTTCAGAATCAGTAACTGAATCGATTTTAATAACTTAACAGCATGTTACATTTTTTCCCAAAAAAAAATACAGGCTACGGCAGGTCATAGCGGGCATTAAGCGCCAGCGCACAGTTGGGTGCGGGAGAAAAACAATGCCTCAGTCGCCCGGATGACCCGGTGACCATGTATTTGTGCGGACAACTAGGTAACATAAAAAAACTTTGTGCTTTTTCATGATACAGTTATGAAATTCTGGACATAGATTCTTTACATAAATATACTAAGATTCTTTACATAAATATACTAGACAAGTGTTTCGGGGTTCGCATATATCGAAAACTAATGTTGTATTTAGCCACCTGGACAGCCTGAGCTCTGTTGTTGGCCTCGTATAAGTCTTGGAAGGTGCAGGTGGTTGTGCTTGCTAACCAGGAAAGGAGGTGACGCATATTCTGTGAAGGGGCTCCAAACTGGTCAAGGCCAAATTTAATATTATATATTGTTAGAGATAATCCCATCTCTGCCTGTTTTGCTGTATTTATAGAACTGAATGGTCGATAGACACGTGTTACTACTTCATTTGTTTATTTTTTTAATACACTGTTATTTTATCACCCTGAGATCGTGAGACCGCCCACAGTCAGTGGATACCATAGGCTGTTATGTATGTTTGTTTGTTTGTATCATTTTAGAAGCGTGAGCCTTGACTTGAATATGAAAAGAATAGTAGTACATTTTGATACAAGTGGAGAAAGTTTGTCGGAATTCGCCTGAGCCGTAGGCGAGGGGGTTATGGAGCCGAGTGCTGCAGTGACAAATTTCCACGTGTATCTAAAGACCTTATTGAATACACTTACGAAGATATAAATAAACGGGGGTTGAAGTTGGGGTCACATAGCGCCCAGCCTGATACGATAAATATAATGAATTGTGTCGGGGGCGAGCTTGCACACTTTTCCGCATTAGTGCGAAAAACAGTAAATTGCATGCTTAAAAGCAGTAGCGATAAGTGCGGGTTTTCGTGAGTAAGTGTATTGAAAAAGGCTTTTTGTATAAATAAGCGATCACGGCTCATGTAACTAAAAGTAAATTAACTTGTATGTAAGTTAGAGTGGGTGCAAATTATGGAAAACTGTGATAAAGTTGCTTTGTAAATGTGCTGTAATATGTACATAAATATTTTAGGGTATATTGTAAATTTTTGTTGTGTTGATGACGGCGGCCCTTTGAATGTTCAACACTAGCCTAAAATTGTATAGAATAATATTATTAAAAAAAAAAAATGTAAATCTAATTGCACCTTCATTATTTAAAATTGTTATTAGCAAATCGACTATTAGCTATTATGACGTAGAACATTATTTATTAAAATTTAATTTCAAATATGACATGGGTCGTCCTCTTGTCTATGGACAACCGATTGGGAGCCTAAATGTCAAGCGTGCGAGCAAGAAAGAAGGATGGAAATATACACTCTATATAGCTCCATCCCTTGAACAATTCAATTGAGGTCTTCAAATGGAAGTAAAGGAGTTCGTGGTAGGGCCTCAGTACAAACAATTGTGACGGAGGCATATTTCGTCCACAATAATATAGTACATATTTTTTAAATAATCTTAACCTTTTGATCTTTACAGTCATGTATACATGATAAAGTTAAATGTGTCATACACGCCACAGTCACGATTACATGACAGATTAAAGGATGAAGTCGTAGCTTTGCGCTGAGAG
The DNA here is from genome assembly GCA_949316375.1 of Mythimna vitellina. Lineage (NCBI taxonomy): Eukaryota > Metazoa > Arthropoda > Insecta > Lepidoptera > Noctuidae > Mythimna > Mythimna vitellina. Next base: position 2,862,130 of record OX438703.1, on the reverse strand, counting down.
CATGCTTTTGCTTTTTTGACGTAGCGTCAAGAGGATGTAATAAAAAAAAACAAACGTAAATACGATATTTATATTATTTTTCGAGGGACAAGCGATTGTTTGTAGAAAAGATGGACGATCCACATGCAATTAGTAGTCACGAAAAAACTAAAAAATATTTAAAATTTTACGTTCAAAGGGTCAGAATAAATGTAGTTACTAAAGGAGGATCCCACATTCGTGAACAAAATTGAACCCTAAATATTGCTCAGAGACTAAAGAAATGTTTAAAAAACAAATTGCCTAAAAAAAGTAAATCAAGGGATGATAAAGAAAGTGGGATCTCCTTCATCAAGTCTATTCCTAGCTAATAAAAACTATTTATAATACAAATTCACGAAAAGTCACCGGAAACTAGCAATATAACCATGTACTAGAAAAATGTAACATAATTGTGAATAAAAAATGATTAAATAATCATAGCATATTTAAATAAAACTATTTTTCTATGGTACATGTGTAGTGTAGATGTAACATTTTAGTCCTATGTAGTCTTCCAGATACCCTAAATGTAGATCTCATTTGAGTTACAATAAATATAATTTACATGAAATATATACTTTTATTTGTTCATACCTGTCGAAGCTGCCCCCCTAGCCAAGTTACGATCGTTTCATTTGCATCGAACGCCTCGAATAGGCCACGCCTCCGATTCCTTTGTTATATGACGTCATCTCAACGCTCAGTCACGTGGTCAGAACAAAGGAATCGGAGACGTGGCCTACTCGAGGCGTTCGACGCAAATGAAACGATCTTAACTTGGCTAGGGTGGCAGGCAGAGTTGCTAGCTTGTCGGTTTTCTATCGATTAACTACATTTCGGGGAGTGTGCGTCAGAATTGCACAAGCTAATTCCACAGAAGTATTTTTTCAAGGTGTATTTGTCTGTTTGTGTCAATAAGCCTCGAACACAGGTGCAGGGTAGCCAGCCTATCGATATTTTACAGGTTACATTTTGAAGAGTGTTCGCGGGAATTGAATGGCTTGATTCCGCCATCTCCTTTCTACCATCGGACAACCCGACGTACAGCGAGTATCCACCCTAACGTTGTTGAAACTTCAATGGCCCGGACTAAGCATTTCGCTTCGTCGTTTATACCGCGTACATCGAAGGACTGGAACAAATTGCCTGCTGCGGTCTTCCCGTCCAACTATGATTTAGGTGTCTTCAAGGCTAGAGTGAATAGGCCCTTAATACCCTATTGCGCCTCACCATCAAAGATTGCATCTCTGCTTACTATCAGGTGGGATCGCAGTCAAGCACTCGTTTAAATCAATTTAAAAAAAACGTTTTAAATAATAATTAAAACACCGCACTTCCAAAAACCTAGTCATTTATTGCTAACTACGCGTTACTATCGCTCCTCTCTTTCTGTCTCTCAGCATACAGCTGAGAAGTTTTTACAGCAGAGTACAGACTGAACAGCAGGTGCAAGGCCTGTATCCTGTCGTTGAGGCTGTCACCAGCGATGGGCACGTCGAACAGGCCGCAGACGAGGTCTACGTATTGTGACAGGGAACAGTCCAGAGTCCCAGGAGGGAACCCGACGTCATTGAGAGTTTCTTCCATAGATTCTGGCCATTCTTCCATCAGGGTGTCTATGTCGGGCATTTTGCTGTAAGAAAATTATTTTGTTTTAGTAAGGACCAGAGACAAAAAATACCGACGTATTAATATTGAAATCTTGAATCAATTTAAGCAATCGGCAAAAAATTACAGCAAACACGGATGCAGTCGAGTTTACAGAAGATGTAGTAGAGTATGAGCTAGGAAATTGTCACCGCGGCCTGAGAACGCAAAGGCCAAGTGAAGGAACATTAGTGGGTCGGGTCCATTGGGCATTTTACTGAGGCGCGTGGAACACGAGTTGCTGACCCGGGCCCGGGCCGTGTTAGCTCCCGCCGTCCTTATGTACTAAGCGTGGACCAAGTGTGTCATATTTGCGATTGAAACATTTGCATCTGAATCACTGAAATGGTCCGAAACAGTGCTATGTATCATTTGGAACATCGGCTCAAAAGATACAAATGGAACATTTGAAACATCGGCTCACAAGATACAAACGGAACATTTGAAACATCGGCTCACAAGATACAAACGGAACATTTGAAACATCGGCTCACAAGATACAAACGGTACATTTGAAACTCAACTCACAAGATACAAACGGAACATTTGAAACATCGGCTCACAAGATAAAAACGAAACATTTGGAACATCGGCTCACAAGATACAAACGGAACATTTGAAACTCGGCTCACAAGATACAAACGGAACATTTGAAACATCGGCTCACAAGATACAAACGAAACATTTTGAACATCGGCTCACAAGATACAAACGGAACATTTGAAACTCAGCTCACAAGATACAAACGGAACATTTGAAACATCGGCTCACAAGATAAAAACGAAACATTTGGAACTCGGCTCACAAGATACAAACTGAACATTTGAAACATCGGCTCACAAGATACAAACAAAAAAACTGACTGTTAAGAATCGTGATCTGTTACATTGCGCCATATACAAAAACAGTTTTGTATAATTGAATTTGCTTTGAGAATAATTTAAAGCAGATGTTTTTAGTTCAGTTAATTAAAATTTACACTATTTACGTTTTAATTTGAATTTTAAAAAGATTGGCACATCACTTAAAGAGTGTTTCAGTGTTCCAATTGTTCTAAATAAATATTACTGTTGTTCCAATCTTTCGGAACAGTGAGTTGGTTCAGTATGTATGGACGACGAGCTACAAGGTAAGGTTTTTATATCCTGGAAGTAGGTTCCCGTTCGACTTTTGACGAGCCATTGGCAAAAGCTAGTGGTTTCTTTATTTACCTCGTATACGCCACAGTAGGAGCCGGCTTGGACAAGTGCAGCTCACTCACATCCTTGATCCAGCGCTCGATGGCTTTGGAGTTCTTCTCCGGATTCTCTATCTTCTTCGTTAACTGTAAGTATTGAGAAATACATTGTCAGAGTCGTTGTGTAGGTCACTTTTTTAGTTCTTTCACATTAATATTTTGAAGTCGAATTTTTGTATGTCTTTTATTGTTTGTCCTGTGCGAGTCACAAATACATGTTATCTTTCTTTCTTTCTTTGCCCAGCTTTCCAAGACCCCAGGGGTTTCTTTTTCGGAATTCAACCCAGGGCCCAACCTGGTTATCTTGTTTGTCTTGCTTTTTTACAATGTGAATGTGAGAACACTGCAGACTCCACGAATATTACGGCTCACTTTTTTTTAATATGATTATTTTTATTGTGCTTTTGGGCACAATATTGACTGGTCTATACTGTTCTTACATAATATCTATTAATACTGTAATATGAAAATATTGTAACATCAACCACTTTTTTTAACAGAGTAACCATAGACTTTCTTGCCAGTTCTTCTCCATAGGAAACGACCAATTTGGAACCGTATACTAGCTTCTGACGTTTTATATGTGCCCATGTAAGCCTACGTGAAATAAAAATATTTTTGATTTTGGTTGAATTTAGCTTTGTGCCGGTTTCAAATAAAAGGGGACAAGGACAGGAAGACAGTGATGATATTAATTTCACGTACCACAGTAGACTTGGCGCTGCTAGTCTTGGAGATGGCTCGCAGCTGCAGGTGAAGCAGTGCAGAGTCACTCTGTTCAGCGGCGGGCTCGTCTAGAACTGTTAGACCTGGAACATTGTGGACAACGTGTTTAGTTTAAGATGGAAAACATGTCGACCTTGGAAAGTTTAGTGACCATTGCCACCTTTAACATAATCGGCATGTCAAGTTCCCATTGGATTTACTGCGACAATACTTACGTCATAACACACAGACCCACTGTGCGTTCGTGGATGCCACACTGTATCTATATCTTCTTATATATAAAAATGAATCGTTAATCTCACTAAAACTCGAAAACGGCTGGACCGATTTTAATAATTCTTGTTTTTTTTTGTTTACCAGCATATAGGGAAGGTTTCACAGTAGAAATAAAATAGGTAGGTAGGGTAGGGTGTGGTAAGGTTCAGCTGACGGGAGCGAAGCCGTGGGCAAAAGCTAGTAATATAACAAAACACTAATATTGTAAAGACGAAAATTAGTATGTTTGTGTGTATGTTTGTTACTCCTTTACGTTCAAACAAAAATACGTTGCCATCCTGGAGACAAAGCTAAGTTCTATGTACATGTAATATACATGTTATGGGCAACCCATATTATATCTAGATCCTTCTAAGGGAGTGCCCAATAATCACGTGTGGTAATTTTGGCGATTTTTTGCTCTGAATAAGATGTCATGAGCTTTGGCTCGACCGCCACCCTATCCAATCTTACGTCAGATTTTTCAAAATGCATATTTTTAATGAAAGTACGCTTTAAATTTAATCTATGCTTGATATCTTGATTGTGATGTTTTATTACATTCGTTTGGTAAAACATTAAATTCTAAACAATCCGTCTATATTATAATCAAATTGTACTCTGTAAAAAGTACGGCAATTATTGTAGTATCTTATCGTACCAATTAATTCGGTTGTTTGTGGGTTTGTGTAAAAACACAACTATCATAGAAACCAATTAAAAAGTAATAAAATCTACATTTTAGACCAAAGTTCATCGATAAACATAACAGTTACACATACAATAGGTAAGTTATGAAATGAAAAAGAAATATGTTATGAAACGTATATTCTACTGAATGCAGAACGCAGCACTATCCTCAACTAAATAACTTTTAAAAATGTTAAAGAATTTCATTACAAATGTAGTGTCTACCTGTATAATACGAAATCGATCGATTTTACGTATAGTTTTGATGATGACTTTTTTATTCTTAGCATGTGTTTTTTCCTGTTGCATAACATATATTTATCACTAAACACCTTTTTATTATTTACTACACACTAATTTATACCTACATATAATAATATACATGTATTTATTAACATCACATCAAACAAACTGATTAGCATCCGTAGACTCATAGCAAGGTTCAGTTGAAAACCAGCGTCAGGCAACTGCTACATAGTGGCCTGGCATTATGCTGAACTGGACCTATTTGGCGCTGCCGTGAGACACACAATGTACTTTTTAAGTTTTAGTATTTAAGTTTCTATATTGTAATCAAATAAACGTGTTTTCTTTCTTTCTTTCTTTAAATCACACTAAGTTATAATTAAAAAATAAAGTTCAGTTGTTTTATAAATGAAAGAACTTCATTCCACTCCTTAGCTGTACACACTGTAATTAATGTGTTTCCAAAATCTCACCTAAATTATCTATATGTTCCAAGACATTATCTGGTATAGGCGCCGCGCGCACGTTGCAGGCTGGTGTGCTGACTTTGATGAAGGCGTCGATGTCACCCACCGCCGGGACGTACTCCGGCACGAACGGCTGCAGCTTCAGGTCTATGTCGATCTTTTGAGGCGTGTACCTGTAGGAGATGGGGAAGTATTAAAAATATATTAACATTTTCAGCGCCAAGGTCTCGCTAGGCGGGTCCTGGGCATGAACGCAAGTAAACAGTCTTCTTTTTAGCGTGTCGATGGCAGGAGGAATGGCAGGCGCTATCCTCCTTATACGAAGCAGTAATGCTAGCGAAGGCGGCGGAACGTACATCCTCTCCTCATGACCCAGCTGCCGAGATCACGATCTCGATTTCCTGCCACCGTAAGCAGTTGTTTTGTAACCATCCTGACCTCTTGGGGGAGCGCATTCCACAGAGAAATGGCCTGAACAAAGAAAGAACAGTGAAGGAAGTCAGTGCGATGAGTCAGAGCTCGACTTCCTGACCAAGCCCGAGTCGCACTTCAAAGATATGTTAGGAAAACCGTAGGGGCCCAGCAGGTCGAAGCTTACTGGGGCCATGGGTTGACTTCCGAAAGGGAAACCCGGGGTCCTGGAATGCTAGGCAAAGAAAAAATATAGGTGTGGTTTTAGTCAGTAAAAGTCTGACACGCCCTTCTGCTTTGCCCTATAGCGGGAGAAGTCATTAGATGATTTCCTACCATAAAAAAAAGCGTGTCGATAGTAAAAAAAGTTTATTTTTTTCAAAATTTCGTCCACGGCATTTCCGTCCGCTAACGCTATCATTAGGTCCTTACGTGAACAACTGACAGGGCACGTCACGCAAGATAGACGGTGGAACATGGTCTGACGCCACAAACGGAACCGTCCGAGAAACCCCACATGTGGAGATTTTCTTTGCGGCGCCTGACCTGGTTTTTTTATGAAGTGGACCACAGTAAGACCACGGATCACCTTTAAGAAGTCAACCCATGGCCCTGGGCAACGGGGCCCTGCTGAGCCCCTTCGGTTTTACCAAGATCTATCTGAGGCGCGCGTGGAACACTACGCGCCCACGCCTATGGCGGCTGTATTCAGGGTCGGGTACTATTACTATTTTTATATCCAACGAGCTTCGCTTGTGTGAAAGGTCGGAAATTATCCATCATACTGCGATAAATAGTCATCATCATCATCATTTCAGCCGAAAGAAGTCCACTGTTGGACATAGGCCTCCCCCAAGCGACGCCACGACGGCCGATCGTGTGCGTCTCGCATCCACCGCACTCCCGCGACTCTCACCAGGTCGTCGGTCCACCTTGTGGGAGGTCTTCCAATGCTGCGTTTTCCGGTGCGCGGTCGCTACTCTAGAACTTTTCGGCCCCATCGACCGTCCGTTCTACGAGCAATGTGCCCTGCCCATTGCCACTTTAGTTTAGCGATTCTTCGGGCTATGTCGGCGACCTTAGTTCTCCTGCGGATATCTTCATTTTTTATGCGATCACGCAAGGAAACTCCGAGCATAGCCCTTTCCATTGCCCTTTCGGTGACTGTAAGCCTTCTGATGAGGCCCATTGTAAGCGACCATGTTTTCAGTACCATATGTCATCACTGGCAACACGCACTGGTCATAGACTTTCGTCTTGAGACACTGTGGTATGTTGGACGAGAAGATACCGCGATAAATAGTATGCTAGGTCATTCTCCAAGGTCCAATCTCGATACAAAAAGTTAACGTAACAAAAAACTGACACGAGTTACTTTCGCGTTCGCGTTTATAATATGAGTATGGACGACCGTCACATTATAAATCTTAAGCGGACGCCAGTAGACATCTCAACTTATGAATGAGATAATTGGCAGCAATTTGAAAGTTCACCACTCTCAATAGAGATACGTCTGAACACAATAGCCTGATTTTATCTCTGATTGTTCAGCTCAGCTTGCGAACATTTTATTATAATACTAAGACTGACTGCTGCCCGCGACTTCGTCCGCATCAGACTCATAAAACAGCACAATGCTGTCTAGACACAATTTCAAGATTTTTTTTGCGCAGAACCTTAATTATTTTTCTAAAATAGTCGCTCCTTAAGTTACTCCTTACAACATCATCTGGCAACCAATGACTGTTCCGTTAAAATCGATCCAGCAGTTTCGAAGATTAGCCGGAACAAACAGACAGACAAACATTTTAAAATCGCATTTTTTAATTTAAAGAATAAATCCTAGAGTGGAGCAACGTTTTTTTTTTTAATTAAAGGCAAATGGAGAATGGATGACGATATCGATAACGGGAAACAAGTAAGGTAGGAAGTTGGAGATGATAAAAAGTACGAATAAGATTTTCATTTCCGTCCGTCGGCTCCCTCTAACGGCAGGATGCGAGAATATTCGAAAAAGATACCGCGGACCTAGAACGCAAAGGGCAACTGAAGACAGGTGATTTTTTGTCCATAAAAGTCTGACAGTCTCGCTGCACACAGAGCGCGAGAAGTTATTTTATGATGACCTAAAAGGAAATAAAACGGTATCCCTATGACAGAAGGATACCATTATGCTAATATGGTCCCGTTAGCACTTGTCAAGTACCAACAGTGGGTTAACTATGATGAAAACACGTATTTCCTGGAACAAGTTTTGTGAAATATTCAAGTAAATCACGTAATTACCGAAAGCCAAGAGTTTTTAGGTGTTATCTCTCTTTTTTTACATTGCCTCTTCATCAAACATAGCATTGGATTGCGTTAGATGAAGCAACGAGCTTTTAAACCATTCCGTACCGAGCCCAAGCCGTCGAAGGCGCGTACTGTTCCACGCGCGCCTCAGGGAGATGTCAGCAAATCGTCGAAGCCTACTGGGGCCACGGGTAGTGTGAAAGCGACACCCGGGGCCCTGGGACGAAGGCAAAGAAGGAACAGGAGTGGGTTTTTAGTCAGTAAAAGTCTGACACTATCTCCCGCTCCGCCCAATAGCGAGATTTGCCATAAGATGATTTTATCACCTAAAAAAAAGAACACCTTGCTAAATATTGACGAAAGGAGAGTGGAAAAAAACCCTAAAAGAAGAAGAAAAAAGTACTCTAAAACACTTTACTTTTGTGAACTGCCGAACAGCGCTACAAGGAAATCAAAATTACGCAACAACCTCCATCAATTAGGTATCAGATTCAAGGTTCTCGTTTCCATTACAAAACTTCCGAGTCACCCGATATCTCAGTAATGAATGATATTCAATATTAAACGGCAAACATTTGAAAGTGCCCCATTAATAATATTATGAGCACAAAATTAGATTCATTCGGCCTCATTGATACCGCTCGAGATGTTAGCTATCATAATTCTCATATCTGCTGAGCAAATATAAACTGTATGTTTATGACTTAAAGTTTAAATTAGTTTTAGTTAACATTTAGGTTTTACTGAGTGCAAGGTTGGATGGTGGGTGGTACTCCCACGATGAATGTGAAATAGGACCGCTATGACCCGATTTGTTGATGGGATAGATTCGCGGTCTAGGTATGATTTAACCAATATTATTAGTTACTAGCTGTCCCCTGCGGTTACTGCCCCGCACCGGTGGGTTATAGCGTGATGATATATAGCGTTATAGCCTTTTCCTCGAAAAATAGGCTATCCAACGCTAAAGGAATTTTTCAATTCGAACCGGTAGTTCCTGAAATTTGAGCGTTTAACCAAACAAACTCTTGAGCTCAGGTAATATTGAGTAGTATTAATTGTGAAGTCATCTGAAGAATAGCGGGGTTACCATGACGTTCAAAGTAAGATTGTTTCATTCTTATTTCAGTGTGGGTAAGGGACAAAGCTATACAGGTTGTCTAGCGCCATCTCTTACCCACACTGGAAATAAGAAGTCTTAAACGTCATGGTACAGGTCTTGGGCTGAAACACATGTTACTAAAAGAGTTATTAGTATACATCTAGGGATGGAGAAGGAAAGGAAGGCCAAAGAAAAGATCTGTGAAAAATTTGTATAAAAGAAAACTGAGTCAATGATTCTGTGACGGTTAACCCGTAGAATGGAGAATGAAAAGAACGTGTTGCACCGACCCCAAGTAACATGGAACAAGGGTAGGAAGGTGATGGACTGTAGAAATGTTCGAAAGAGTAATCAAGGCTCTGGAAAGCAAAGGGCGACTGAAGGAACACGGGTGGGTTGTGGTAAGTAAGTATGATACTCCCTCTCGCTCCACCCAGAACGAAAGGGTTTATTTGATGATTTTCTACCACAAAAGTTCAGGAAAATGATGCATAAGCATAGCATAATCAGCCTATTAATGTTCCCGCTGCTGGGACCCAGGCTTCGCCACCCACGCGGGCCCAGTGTGGATTGGTGAGCGCGTTTCTTTGTCCCGGACAATTACTGCCGCGGCAAAAAGCACAGAATGTTTGCTGTACCTCAGTGTCGCACTGTTGCCCAAGCGCAGTCTCCAATACCTCGCACTTTGGCTGCATTAAATGATCTCTTGGATTCATATCCAACAAACGATCTGTTTGCGGATGAATGGAAGATGATTTTATTGGTATGCCAGAAGTACTGTGAGAGGAATTGATGTAAGTACTTGTTGTTTTTAACCTAAAACTTTTTGTTTAATTGCTGTAATTGGTTGTTTAACCGTTGTAATTAATAAATAAATAGTTTCTTATGGACTCTCCTCTTAACTGTATGTAAGCATTACTCGACACACTTGTGCAGTGGGAGAGTTGGCTTTGACGAACATACAACATCAATAATGCCAATCTGAATGCGTACATCAAAATAAGTAGGTAAGTAACTAAATAATGTATGTCAGCGTACGAACACCCGTTTTCCGAGCAGTGCACCGCTCCAGCATGAGACAGCAAATATTTCAGTGGTGACTCACAAGCGGCCGGTTTCGATAACAGAAATTCAGTCAAATTATTTGAAACAAACTTACTTTATGTTTATCATTTGGACATTGGTTTTACTGGTATTCCTTTTTAATTGGGATTTTTATTTTATTTTTATTAACCCAAATAAATAAAATAAATTGGTGAGAGCAGTGGTGGCCGAGTGGTAACGGCCCCGACTTACGGGTTGTAGGTCGCGGGTTAAAAACCAGCCAGGCGCATTACTTTGTGTAATTATTTCATCACTACTGCTCTCAAAACGGTGAAGGAAAACATCGTGAGGAAACCGGCATGTCCTAGAACCAAAAATTCGAAGACCTGTGACATTCATCAACCTGCACTGGGCCCGCGTGGTAAATTATGGCCTATTCCCTCTCCTAGAGAGGAGGCCTGAGTCCCAACAGTGGGAACATTATAAGGCCTACTATGCTAAATTAAAAATCTAGCATATCCACAGAAAATTGTTCAAAGACTTTAACCGTGTAACTGGAACTGGAAATAATGATGGTAGGGTACCGAATAACCAGAAACATAAAATTAAACATTACACACTTACTTCATGATGTACTGGAATATATTCTCCATTTCGGGAGGCACCTTCAGATCGAGGAAGTTCTTGGGATCGTAGGCGCCCTCCGCCGGTATGACCACACCACCGCCACGCTTGCGACCACTGCCCAGAACAGGATCCACTCGCTCAGGCTCCAAATCTACTGAATCTGTATCTGGAATTAGAATAATAATTGTGAAAATTCTTACTTTGATGGAAACCAGTCGATATCCTGCTTGAGGCCGTATAATGAAGTAGGTAGTAGTTGCTGCCAGAGTATAATGAAGTAGGTGTAAATTAGGGCACAGACGCAAATTTTCGCCTTTATGATCAGTGTGATTGGTTTTTTTAGGTGGGAAATCTATATATATACTATAGCTGACCCGGCAAACGTTGTTTTGCTATGTACTTATATAATTTTTTTTTTATCTAAAATTGAAAAAAAAAAATAGGGGTGGATTACCCTTAACATTTAGGGGGATAAAAATAGATGTTGTCCGATTCTCAAACCTACCCAATATGCACACAAAATTTCATGAGAATCGGGAAAGCCGTTTCGAAAGAGTTTAACCACAAACACAGCGACACGAGAATTTTATATATTAGATAATAAATCTGTAGTAGTTTTTAGTTGTGCGCGCATCACGGTAAAATGTACGAAATCGATGTAGATAATTTTTGTACAAAAATTTTGTGTAACGTGATATATTATATTACTTACATAGTCAACCGATTGCGATGGAACAAACCATCGCAGTCGGTTGACTATATCGAAAGATATACTACATTCATGAGTGGTAGGCGGTACGAAGTTCGTCATCAAAAAAAATTGAAGGTCTCTGCGTGGAGCGAGAGAGCGTTTCGAACGTTTACTGACTAAAATTGACACGCCATACATTCCAGGGTAACTCCTTCGAAGGAAGGGTAACTCCCGTAACCCGCCAAAGCGTACAGAGTAGCAACGTATTACAAATGTATGTGGATTTGTTAGTGTTGTTGAAACTGAGACGAATCTAACAATGCAAGTTAACGCTCTGCTTAGCTGAATCTGTCACAAAGTCCATTCAGTAGGACCGAGATAAACGTCACACTTTTTGAAATCACGTTATATTTTTATAAAAGTGTCAGGGACTTACTTTTTATTTTATCTACAAATTCGCATTGAGGACACACATTGTATGTACGGATATACAAACGATGGAATTTGAGCTACGTAAACGGCAATAAATTCGCCAACATGATCCTTTTCATAACCGGCGAATTGTGACAAGGCTGGATTACTCTACCTATCTTAGGCACATGGGCCCGATAGTATGCTTAATAAGGTATTATCTTATTTTGTAGGCTTAGGCATCTTTGTGTGTTGTGTATTGATCCAATGCAACACCGCGCACAAGCGGTGCCCTATATGGGTCGGCCACCATGGGATCTGGAGGCAACAGTCCTTGCACGCTTGCACGTTTTGCTCGTGGATATGCAACGCCGGGGCGAAACTCAGCTGGCGGACTGAGTTCCGGCGGTATCTCATGGTGAAGTGGAGACAGCGACTGTCGCGACCCAGTACTGGGCACGCCACAATTATGGCGGTAAGTCCCCTCTTTGAAGCGTGGCTGGAAAGACCTCACGGTGTCCTTACCTTCCGCATGATGCAGGTCCTCACCGGACATGGTAAGTTCGGGAGGTTCCTACACCAGATTCATGCGTAAACGCCCGGGTGTCACCATTGTGTAGACCGCCCGGAGGACACGGTGGAGCACACAGTGTGCCCCACTTGAGCAGAGCAACGCCGTGTCCTCCTCATGGGGTGCCTCAAGGAGATGTCAGCAACAGTAGGAGCCCAGCAGGGTAGAAGCCTACTGGGGCCAAGGGTCTGATTCTGAAAAGAAGATTCGGCCCCAGTACGAAAGGCAACAAAGGAACAAGAGTGGGTTTTTAGTCAGTCTGACACTATCTCGCGCTCAGCTCAAGAGCGAGATTTGTCATTAGATGATTTTCCCACCTAAAAAAAGTGTATCGGTCGGCTGTCATGCTATGGGTATTTTTTCGCGGAAAAATGAGGAGTATGGCCTGATGAATATAGGAAGGTATGAAACCTTCCCATAATTCCTTCCTTTCTTCCCTTCCTATAAACTACGGAAAGCTATAAGTGAGGACCAAATAAACGGTCTTTTTCTTCTTCTTTTCGTGTCTATGGAATCATTTTTTTTCTGACTAGTAAGTACCTATATGGCAACCTGTAGAGCTCTGTTATTAATTGGCTTTGTGGAAATGCTAAAAGGTGGTTATGCAGGACAAGTAACATATCAGATGACGCATGTCCTGTGCAGCAACTTCAGTATTTTATGCTAAATGTACCTAATATTATGTTATTCTGTAGGCCATTTCTCAAACACGCACGCCTTTGCCGCAATATCTACAGACTCGTGTAAACAAAGACTGTTTGCATGAGTTTAAAATAGCTAAACGCATTACAGCATTGTTTTATAGTTAAATAATTGGGAGTTTCATCACAACGGAACTGTTTCGAACTGAAAAATATTTAGACTTGGGCTGCTGCATCGTTCGAAATAGTTACCGTGGACCCGGAATGCAAAGGGCTCCACTCAGATTGGGAGGAGCTATTTGATGACTTTACACATAAAAAAAGCAGGGCTTTAAGTAGAGCTAGAAGGTGTGTCAGACTTTTACTGACTAAAACCAACCCGTATTCTTTCAGTTGCCCTTTACGTCCAAGGCCCACTGTAACTTTTTCGAACAACGGTGCAACCTAACGCTAACTAACTTAAGGTACAATTCCAAGACGGCCTGCAAACTGCAACCGCAAACGACACTGACCAATGGATTGCCGCAGCCTTGATTGACTAGGTCATCGGTCCCCCCTGTGGGAGACTTTCCAATGCTGCATCTTCCGGTAACCGATTTCCACTCCAGAACCACAAATGTACAACAGCTTTATATTATTCAATTAAAGAAACTAGTCAAAATCAAACTGACCAGAATTTGAAGAGTCCTCTCTTTTGGTAACGGGTCTGCTTCTTCTGCCACTGGTGGTCTCCTTCATCAACTCAGCGCGTGTCGCCTTCGGGGCTTCCACGGACCTGTCGGTAGGCTGCAAGGACTTTCTGTCTGGAGACTGATAAATCGTTTGATTACCACAAGATTAAAAATTTGACAATCGTCAGATATGGGATTTGATATCCTATTCTACTAATTCTATGTGAAAAAATTGACTTCCGCTGAACAGATTTGAGATTGAGACATAGGTAAATCATGGCTTGGTAGGATGTACATATAGTACCTATAGTCTCTAATATGGACTGACGAATTGTATGAGCAGTGGTATGATAGAAAAAGGAATCAGTGATAGCGTGGCGATTGACTGGACAGGATGGCAGAAAAAACATGTTGCATCGACCCTAAATAACATGGGACAGGGTCAGGAAAATGATTATAATGATGTTCTCAATGATGATGTACTCGTGATGAATGATGTATAGGTACTTCCTAGCCATAGAAGACCAGCAGTATGTTCCAGTGGATTTTTTTTTACCTTACGTAGACGAATCCACTGGTGAGTAAAATACATTTACGTAGTATTTTTTATAGAAAAGCATTCAAGTGGTCATATTTATTCCTACTTGGTAAAAGATTTCTGAATATGTATTGATAATAATAACGCTTATGTACCTAAGAACTGCTGTCAGCAAAATTAATGGGACCCGCTAGTGCCGATGCCTGTCAGACTTGCGAGTTTTTTCGAATGAACGCAAAAGGCACCATTTGATGATTTCCCCCTTAAAGTACCCAAAAACTAATAATGCTACTACCAGCGGGACATAATGTGCACATCCCTGAGTAAGCAATTAGCGTTGCAAAAGATGAGTTGCAGAATATACATTCAATCAATTACGTTCGACACTCGACCTAATTTCGGTCCGACTAATTTTGCATCAAGTACGGGTCATGAGATTATGTGAGTCAAACGCAACGTGATTTGGCGGTTACGCTTCTGCGCAGTAGCACCCTTAGAGTCTAGTTTTATCATCTTCAAGTAGCTAAAATTACAGATTCAGTAGCGTACAATTAACACGCTATTCATATCATGAATAAATGAATATGGTCGTGCGTTCGCTCGCACGATCGCACAACTATCGCTGGGAATAATGTCTCGCTAATCGGTAATGGATGCAACAACGACCACACCGCTGACAGGCTAAAACAGAAAATTTTCATATAATATTCGTCCTAAAATATCCTTAAAGGTATTAAGATGACTTCCCTTGCCAACTTTCTTATGTTTTACGACGGATAAAAGCGTAAAAACCATTTTTAACCATACCCGGAATAAAATAACCGTTGATCATTGAACCCATTCCAAAATTGTCTATGTTTACAGCGGGCGTAAACAACAGAGCGGCAAACAGGTGGCGCCAAGCAAACTATGGCGGTGAAATGAAATCTATGCAACATGGCGGCAGCTCTAGCAGCTGTATATATCTAAATTCCTGGAATGCCGGAGCGCAAATAAATGCATTTGTATGTCTACTGTTGTCTACAGTAAAAATAACTCCTTAGCGGTGAAATTAAACTATATGAACAGTAATTGGAGCGTGTAATTTGTTATTTCTCACTGGTATTTTATGATTGCTAGATTTAATCAGACTTAACAAACATTAATTGAAATAGGTAGTTAGCAAATGATGAAGGTATGATCATGACATCATCATGCATGGTTAGTGCCCAAATCTGTAAAACAGAGATTTATGTGGTAAGTATACCTACTTATGCTACGCGCCTAAGAGGTAGGTAGTTTATTTGTGAGGTCATTTTAGAAGGTAAGGTAAGTAACAAAGAAATGACGAAGAAATTGGGCTTAAAAAGTTTAGTGCCCATGGGATATATAACATGAAATGGGTAAGTAACTTAGCAGATTAAGAAGTAAAATAACAGAAAATACCAACCTGATCTTCCCCAGACATATTCTCCAAAAACTTGTCACCTTCCGACTCAGTTTCGCTGTCGGAATCGAAGTCATGCCTCGCCGTATGCCTCACTGGAGGATTAAACTTGGACATCGTTGCTTTCACCACTTCCTCTTCACTCGACGGGCTGTCGATCTCTCTAGCGTTCACCACGTTGACCGTCTCGTCATACATTACTCGAGCATAATCGTTAACCGACCCGTTTTGATCGCTACTCAGTGAAAATGTTTGGCAGTGTTTGTCGCACGTTGCCATGGCAACGATGTAGAACCTCCTCGCTTGGAATCCTAACGAGGAAAGGCGGGAGTCCCATGGATGGCCTTTTTTTCGTCAAAACAGTCATGGCACGGCCTGGCACTGATTAGGACGACATAAAGTACATATTTCACACATCTATTTGGATCAACGTATGCAGGGGCCACGGGGCCGTTCGTGAATAATTCTGCAGTTTTGCCCGCCATTGAGCTCGCGTGCAATTCGATGTTAATTTTATTCTCTTGTTAGTTCCAAGCTGATACGGTGTAATGATACATACCTCGTTTAATATATTAATTTAGCTTACGTGCCCATACATGTGTAGCCGTAGATGGCTGTTATTGGAAATTTATTTGGTGGCAGACACGTTAATTAACTTAGTCGCCTACTAGAGTAGGTAAACCTTTTCTATGTTAACGCACCTCTTGGAAACTAGGTGTTTCTGGCTTTCATCTATGAAGGTACAAAGTCAGAAACACCAACTTAGGATATTAACGTTATTTTGCACTTTTTTATGTGGAAGACTTGTACTATTACTTATACTGTGGTGGAAGTCGGAAGTACAAAAAATACAATCAAATCCCGAACTTCTTTTTTTTTTTCAAGTCGGTTAATTCTCTCTTGATTTAATAACCGCCATCTCTCTTTGGATTGGCTCAGTTTCAAGAACGTCAAGGAATTCCCATTTTTAGGGTATTCAAAGGGTAAAACTGGACCCTATTACTAAGACTCCCCTGTCCGTCCGTCTGTCGCCAGGCTGTATCTCATGAACTATGATAGCTAGACATTCGAAATTTTCACAGATGATGTAGGTATTTCTGCTATAACAACAAATACTTACTAAAACCAACACAATACAACGTGATTTTTTGTGCCGTTTTTTGCTACGGACGGTACGGAACCCTTTGTGGGCAAGTCCAACTCGCACTTGGCCAATTTTTATTTTTTGCGTTCGGTTTGGTATTAAGTACGTGAAGTAACCTCAGAGCAGTACCTATGTATGGGTTGTTCAAATTTTGGTATGAAATAAAAGGTCTGCGATTTTAATTTTGCAGGTAGCAAGCATGATTCTACATTTACAGGTTTCCCTAACCCTAACAATGTCCTCCTGTTTTCCTGTTTCCTGAAAAATGTTTTTATTTTGTCAGTCATCAAATTCAGAGTGATGCTCAAAGTATTTAAGGTTTTATTATAAAACAACGATCCCCAGCCTGTTCGCGATAAACTCAAAAACTATTGCTTGTATTTTCACCATTAGACAAGTGATTTATGAAGAAGGTATAAGTAACCAATACATAATGCGTATTATAGGAAAAAAGACGTCTGAAGAAGTGGCGAATCACGTAATCATGTAAGTACAGAAAATAATCATACTGTAGCCACTCCTATTGTTTCAGACTAATAAATAATATATTCTAGAACTTCGAATTCTGTAAAAAAAAAAAACAGCTAAGTATAGCCCCATTAGAATTCTACTGCGGTTGTTCATAAATAAACTATTGGAATATAAAATGCGCTGTCTTACTGTCTACAGAAAAGGCCATAAAGTAGCTGTTCGTTTAAAATAGATGTGCTCGGAGCACGACGTAGACAAAATAATAGTGCACGGCATTTTATGAAAGGTTCATGTTGGAAAAAGTTTAATAGATATGCCACGAGTCATGGCAAAGAAATATTAATTCTGCAAGTAGAGGCCATCGAGTAGATATTACACTAATATTATTGAGGCCTGTTTTTGAGTGTGTATATTTATTTCTTCACGCTCGAACGACTGAACGGATTTCAATGAAACTTGGTACACGGGTAGACTTTGTCCTAGAGTAGCACATAGTGAATATTTTTTATCTCGGGAGTAAGTTCCCATAAGATAATTTTCTACTAGCTGATACACTGAAATAGCTACTTTACGTGTTAGTTAGCTCTTTAGTCAAGTTGTATCAGAAGGTCGTCCATGTTGTGGCAAATTCTCTTACGCTACTTTCCTCAATGCCATCATTCCTGCTCTGTGCGTTTATTACATTAATATTTTGCATATTTGTGAAGTAATGTAAGCTTTAATAACTACGTGACTAACGGGGACAAGGATAGTTAAATAACAGAAACATGGCTATGAAAATGTCAACTTTATTAATTAAAATAATTACTAAATTCTATATCATACAAAAATAACTGACAAAACAACCCGTTATTGGAAAGTCGACCTACGAAAATTTTAACAATGAAAATAAACTGAATGTATGAATGTCAGAGATCGATTATTTTATTACAGAACAAAATGAGATGAAATATCAAAATTAATTAAGGAATATAGGCTTTAGGCAACCGCGAGATTAACAATTGCTACCGAGAAGTCTTTAAGCTGTATTAGAATTATATGCAACATTATTTTTTGTGACATTAGTCCAAAACAGTCCCAAATTGCCTGGATAAACACAGGGTTATCATGATTACATCTAAATATCAATTCTATTGTATTTTTTCCTAATATAGACCAGGAACTCATTACAAATTCAAGGCACGTCTGTGAAAAAAATAAGTAAAAATTTCTTACGGGGATTATCATTATTTGCGATACCATGTGCAAAAAAGAGTCAATGAATTTCAAAGTTCAGTATCAAAGTTGACGTCTTTTCTTTACCTAATTTGGTACAAAATCTTCCTACACAAGAATTTCGTAGAATTAATGATGAAAAAGATGTCTAATGTCTAGTTAAGCGCAAACTCATAAACTCCACAGATGTTTATAAGTACCTAAATAGTAGTCTACATATGCTAATAACATTACAATAAGTGTCATCATCTAATAGTGTTTTCTACTGACATATCTATGATGATGAAACCATTTCGAAAATTATAAAAACGGAGATGGTAACGGAAAAGCTGAATAATGAATATAAATTTCAATATTTTTTAAATTCTTGTAAATAAATTGTTTTGAGAACGTTAATTAGGTTTTCCTGTCGCTAAGTAAATCACGAAGGATTTTTCACGCAACATCTCTATTGCCTAAATAAAAATAATCCCGGTAAGAAGTCTTCCCTAGGATTTATCGCAGTAAACTTTCTTATTTTTCTGGG
Organism: Mythimna vitellina; assembly: GCA_949316375.1. NCBI lineage: Eukaryota > Metazoa > Arthropoda > Insecta > Lepidoptera > Noctuidae > Mythimna > Mythimna vitellina. The sequence continues at coordinate 2,843,060 of OX438703.1, read as the reverse complement.
CTAAATATTATCTACAAAAATATCATTAGGTGAATTTCTATATTATCCAAAAATAATGACGAAAATTTTAACATACAAAATAAATATCTGGGCATTTTAAATACAACAGTTATACATGCAAAAAATATACATATTCTATGAATTATTTCAAGATCTGTGTCTGACTTATGTCCTCCGCGCACACTTTCATTATGGCCGGCATAATATGACAGTGCAGTGGTATGACGTGCTGATTGAAATTACGTGATCCCAATTGAATTACATATAAGTATACACTGTAACATGATTATAAAACTCGAATTTTATCACATTTTGCAGTCTTTGAGTACATAATGAACAACAGGAATAAAATGTCGTTACACTAAAATGATTTGGCACAATATCATAGAGACTAGTTAAACTTAATGCTACTTATCTTAGGATAAGCACAAAAGCGAGTCTCGGAGTATCCGCCTAGATCACAGACACAATAAATGTAGAAAAGCCTAAAATTAGATCAGCCAACCTTATTAATGAGTTCATCGCAAATGGCTGTAAGTTCATCGTTTGCCTTCGTCTTCTGTGCGAGAGACTCCTCTAGTGACGTGATGTGGAGTTCTTTTCTCTTAATCATGGCGTTAAGCTTCAGCACCTCCGCCTCATGTGACCTGTTCATCTTCTCCAGCTCCTGGTTCGCGTGGTTTAGCTTGGACGTCGCGTGTTGCTTTAGAAGCTCATAATTGTTTTGCATTTTTGTGAGATTCTCTTCAAACGCTTTAATAGATTTTTTATAGGAGTCTTCATTAGCCTTACAGTTGAGTATAACCTGTTTGCTTTTCTCGTATTTGCTGTGGAGGTCGCTGAATGACACCTCCATGCTGGCCAGATGTGCTGTCTGTTCGTCTCTTTCATTGATTAACTTTGCTCTCTCCTCCGCGTGCCTTTTCTTGTCCTGCGCTATTTCCGAGATCAAACTAGCTATCGTCCTCTCATATTCCTCGACCACAGCCGCCATACTCTTATTGATCTGGGTCTTCTCAGCCAGCCGATTGTTCAAATCGTTGATCTTTTTTAATCTCTCCTGACTTTCATCTTCTAAACTCTTTAAATGAGATTCCAATGAAGTTAATCTGTCTTTCAGTTCTTTACTTTCAGATCTTAGACCATAAACACTAACTTCTTTTTCGGCTAAGAGCTCTCGTAGCTGTGTAAGAGCTAAGTCGGCTTCGTTCTGCTCTCTTGTGGCATGCGTCACAGTAGTGTCATGCAGAAGAGAATTGTTTCCGCTCAAAGACAACAGTCTGTCAATAACAGCCATGGCAGGTGACGTGAATGTAATAGAACGCCTATTCGATCGGTTTGGGGTCAACGACTTGTTTCTGGGTGTTACTGGGTTGACGGCGGGAGGTACAACCATCATTGGCTTGGATACTGTGATGTTAAGATCTTCGTTGAATTCCTCACTTGAGTTGTGCGTAATGTCCATCTCCTGGGCTACACTCAAGTTGGACGGCCCAGCGATTGGAGATTTTACCTCTTCAGGCATTGGCACTTTCGTAGGAGTACTCTGCCTTTTCTGTAACTTATTTAAAGAAGCAACTAAGTTCTCTGACGTAATAGATGACATTCTTTTTGCGAAGAGAGGGTCAAACTTTAGGAACAAACTCTCTTTACCGCTGTCCACAACAGTGTTACTCTTATTCTGATTCAAGAGGAACTCAAAAGCTTCTGCATCAATAAATAATTCGCCATTGTCACCAGTTTCGTCGTTGCCTTGAGTTGGTAAATCATTGAATTGCATCATGTCAACATTTTCGCCATCAAAATCATATATTTTATCGTCAGTATTCAAATCTTCAGCTTCCAGGAATGGTCCCTCAATTGTGTCCTCGTCTTCAGTATTGACTTCTTTGATTGTGTTATTTTTCTCACCAGTAGCTTTAGACGAAGTAGTTGTATTACTTAAGTTTCCTGAACCGTCTTTTTCCATTAATTCGGTTTCCATTTTGTCATCAGGCAAAGCGCTAGTTGTCATATCTTGTGCTTTGGTAGCCTCATCACTTTGAGGTAAAATAATAGAAGAATCAGGAGAGTTTCTTATTTTACTCTTGGTGGCAAAAGGATTTTCCATATCTAGGTTCGGAGGTGGAGACTGTCGCATTTTAGACTTTGTTGCAAATGGATTGAAGTTCACGTCGTCAATCTCCGGAATGTTAAAAACATTTCTGGAGTGGAAGCTTTCATTGGATGATGCACCTGCAGAAAAGTATGCAGACTGTTCTGATGACGACGTAGATTTTGAATCTTTACCGAGATTAGTAGCCGATTCATTAGTTTCAATAGTCTCTGCGGAGGGCGTTATAACAAGTTGTTCAATTTCTGGTTTAAGTTCTTGTTCTAATTTATGTACTTCTTTCGCTACATCAAGTGTTTTTTCGTGAATCATTTTGGCTTCTTCAATTAATTTGTCTTCAATCGTAACATTGCTAGGTTCTAAAGCTACATTAGGTGGTGATTTTAGGGTCATGTCACCGACAGCGAATCTGTCAGGAGGGTTCTCTGAGGTTGTTTTGTCGCTAATAGCACCGCCAAAAGTCGAATTGAATTTTCTTTTAGGAGCAATAGGCTTCTTTCTTTCAGGTTGGGATTTACGCCTGTTCAACATTTCCTTTTTCGGCAAAGGCTTTTCAACACTTTTAGAGCTCGCTTTTGCTTCAACAGCTTTAGTTGGAGTATCCATAGATGGCGACACCCTTATTTTAGTTTTCGTAGCGAATGGATCATCAATTTCATCAAAATTGAAGTTATATCCTTTAGAAGCGATGGGAGGAGAAGCTGGTGGTGTAAACACAACTTTACCGGCTGTTGCTATACGATTGTCTATATTTTGAACATCAATATTTTCCTCAGCTGTTATTCCTGGAATATCTTCAGCAATCACTGATACAAATGGACTGTCGTTTTCAGAAAGTACGATTTCTTCATCTTCAGTATTTATGTCAGTACTATCACTGACTGGGACATTTGCATATGTAGGTTGCTTTTCATTATCAGGACTAACAGGGTCTATCGAAATGACGTCAACACTGTTAACTTGTGTATCCGTAACACTGTTAGTAGCAACAGATATGTCTACAGTGGGTTCAGTTGCAGTGCTGTTGGTAATGGCTTCTTTAGCTATTTCTTCATTTGCTGGGGTAATGGGTAGTTCCTCTACAATAACTTGTGGTAATTCATTCGAATGTTTAGGTATTTCAGAAATATCCGATAAAAGTTCTGGCACACTACTGTGATCAGGTTCAAGCACAATTTCTGAATTAATAGCTTCATTTACCATATTGTCGAGATTTTGAGGCAAAATTGTTGGTTGTTCTTGCACTACAGGTTTAGGAATGTCTAGGGTCGATATAGAATTTTCGATACTAGACACTAATATTGTCTGGTTAATAATGTCAGGTAAAGGTCCAATTACACTTTCATTGATATCCATAGAAACTGTTTTGTTTTCTTCATATTGATATGTACCTGTTTCATTAAGGCATTCTGTTGTGGTGTCTGTTTTGTTTACAACTTCTATATGAGGCTCCACTTCATCAATTTTACTTTCAGTTTTGATATCATTCATTGTTAAAATAGTTTCAGGTAATGCATCAATAGCGATCTCTTGTGGCTCTTCAGTTGGCTTTTCATTGTTAACATTATCTTTGATGACTTCTGGCTCTGCTTTTATGGTTTCTGAATCCAAAGTCATTGTTTCATTCTGTATCTTAAAACTGCTTTCAAAATTTGAAGTGTTTAATGGCTGTTCAGATAAAGCAATAGCATCTCCATTATTTGCTTCTACGTTCATTATTTGTTTTTCTTTTTCAAATGCCAGGTTATGTATCATCTCGGTGATCTCGGTTTGATCCTTGATATTGTCTACAAGATCTAGTGGCAGACTTTGAGGTAGGGTAGCAGCATCGGTCTGGTCAGAATGTATATTCAATTCTTTGTCAAGGTCATCCTCATCAGGAAGAGGAATTTCAGCGGCCAACTCAGTCATTGAAGCTTCTTTAATAGGACCAGACCTCCCTTCATCATCAGGATTAAGTAATGACTTGTTCACAGTTTCTTCTAGTGTTACAGGATTATTAATTGTTATGTTTGCAGTCTCCACTAAATTTGAAGAGTTATGTTCACTGACATTTGTAGTGTCAACGCAATTTTCAAGGTTTTCGCTAATGTTTTGAGTCAAATTATGATCATTGTCATTTATGTTTTGTGTTTGTATATCTTCAATTTGTTTTTCATTTGAGATAAGAGTTTCACTATTCAATGTTGAATGTTTATTTTCAATAATATTATGTTGGCTATCAAAAGTAACGGTCTCAGATGAAATAATCTTCATTAGCTTGGTATCATTGAGTTCTTCCTCATATTGTAGTGAGTTTGTAGTTGCAACTGCTTGATCCAATACTGACTGAACAACATTTTCAGCAGTTATGGTTATATTCAAAATTTCACTATTGTCCATGGATTGGTTTTTATCTTCTATAATTGTATCTACTATTTCATTCAGATCAGGCAGGGTTTCTGGTATTATTATAGAATTATCCTGAGTGTCTACAAAATCTGTAGAAGTAATAGTTTCATTAGCTGTTACAAGTCCAATCTCATTTGGTGTAATTAATTCAACAATTTCAGATTGATGTTTATGGTCGGGTATGTCTTGGCCTGATTTATCTTGAATTTTAAGTAATGCTTCAGGAATCAAATCTTCAGGTGTTATTGATAAAGTTGCATCTAGTATATCTTGTGTAGTATTCAGAATTATTTGTTTCAGTCGGGATGCACTTGTATTTTCATTTGTTTTTTCTATTTCTTTTGTTAAGTCCAAATCTTGTGTTTTGTTGTTCTCTTGTGTTTTGTTGTTCACTGGAGTCTTGTCATTATCTTCAAGCAGAGAGTCATTCTTAGTAAATGTTGTTTCACAATCAACAAATTCTGCATCTGATTCACCTGTAAAAGTGCAGTCGTTTTTGTCATAATCATCAGTCATAGTTTTATCTCTAAGAGAGTCATTGTATGAAATATCCATATATTCAACAGTGGAATTCATGTCATCTTGGACGTCTTGTACAGGTAAATCTATATCTTGGTTAGTGTTTTTCACTTCAGCTTGTGTATGCTGAAAAAAGAGTTTATGTATTGGAATGCGCTCTTGACTGAATAATATGGTTGTCTCATCTTTCCATTGCAGTTCTTTTTCCAGATCTTCGTTGAAAACAATCGACTCTTTATGTGGACTGTTTCTTTTCGTTGGACTTGTTTCCTTCTTTCGATGAGCAGAAATAGGTGTTGAAGCCAACATTGCCTGAGATTTAGCTTCCTCTGTTGATAATGTTGTTTCTGCTGGACTAAGAATGTCAGGTTTCACCATACCTTCACTGTCAGCTGCTGGTATGGGACTCTGTGACGATCTAAACATGTTGAGGACAGACTTGATCCCTCGCATAATTGGAGAACTACCACCATCATTCTTTACATTATCCTTTGTTGGTGTTGTTGCTTCAGGAGTTTGAACAGCGGATGATGATGAACTCAACAAAGACAGGTTTTCATCGATGTCACTTGGCCCGCTAACTGTGACAGTCACATTTGCATTATCCTGAATAACTGTAGTATCAAGAGGTCTAAGGACTGAGGTGCTTCTACTATTGTCACCAAATTGTTCTGTGGGAATTGCTTGGAGTGGTAAACATTTGAGAGATTTTACTACACTGTCATTTTTTGACACATTTGAATTAAGCGAGCGGGTTAAATTACTATTCTCATTAATTGTGGCATTTAGGGTGTCGTCACCTGACTCAAGGGTCCTGTTATCAACACAATTAGCGGTGTAGCTCTTAGACATAGGTGAGGAGGCCGGCGTTATGGAATACCTGAGTTTCATGTTAAGTTCCGACACGTCAAGTTCTTCGTAGCCCTTTTCTGTGAAGGGTAGCACATTGTTGTGATGCAAGCTGTTCTCTTTATTATCGAAGTCACTGTCAATGTCCATTGGCTCAGCCTGGTGAGCCATCTCGCACGTCCACTAGTCACACACTTGGATTATCACTCGTCACACACCACACAGAGTTCAGACTACAGAAGCCGTCCGCACTCGATGCTCGATCCTCCAACCGTCGATCTGGAGCGAGATACAAAGAAAAAATCAGTCCAATGTTTACAGTTAGCCGATTTCAGATAGTTTCACTAAGATTTCTAATACGTCGTAGTACAGGCGACGACGCGCGTATGTATGTCATTTAAAAACAAAAATGTCGGTGATGTGAACACGCAACTCACTCTGAAAATCTATTTTTGTCCTTTTTGTGTGGCATGAAACGCGACGTTCATTTTATGTAACGCGCGCGCCCGAGGGAATCTTGCCAAAATGCGACGCAGAGCTGTTGAACCCAAACACAAATACATCGCCCGCTCCGAGACCGTTTGAAATCCGGTAACTTTTTATAATTTGAAATGTCAGTTTACATAAAGGTGTGTCCACAACTAAGCAGGTCGGTTACTTTTTAAATAATCTGTCACTGAAAAATATCCTATTTTTACTTTGTGTTTTTGTATTACATTTATGTACATAGTTATTAGGTTTTAGTTTAAATAGTTTTATTAATAGGTTTTAGTATAAAAAGTTGATATTTTAGTTTTTTATGTAACAGAGTGTTTGCAATTTCCAAAATAAATATAGTTTTTATACAAAAAAAAGATTACGATATTAATTTAAAAATACGGTTAACTAGTCCAGTCAAATTAGACCAAAAAATAAGGGGTAAGGTTACAATAAGTTGTACCCAGCTGAAAATAGGTAGTATTGTTCGAAACCACAATTTAAATGAAAACTAAAAAGTACTCATCGATCCGACACATGCAAAAAAAAAAAACTCAGGTTCAAAGGTCACAAAAACGAGTTTTTAGCGATTTTCAGCAAAACGGAAAGTTTTATCATAAAATTAGTTCAGACAAAAGTTGTAAATCTGATAATTATCTACAAAAACGTCTAAACACTTTTGTTCTCCTAAGAGCCACCGTTTTTGAGATATAATGATTCAAAAAGTTGAAAGAGGTCATTAGGTAATATGCACCCGTTTTCATGCCACCTTTGAGGTAGTGTACTTAGCGAGGTTTTAAGGTTCCGTGACTCAAAAGGATAAAACGGAACCCTTATAGGACCACTTTGTTGTCTGCCTGTCTGTCTGTCTATCTGTGTCTATTAGTGTTTTGAACAATACTACCTGTTTTCAGCTGGGTGCGAATTATTGTAACCTTGGATTTCTAAATTGACCGGACTAAACTTACAAATTTAAGACTACAAACTAGTATTCATTTGCGTTTTTTTTTTAATATATATTTTTTTAAGTCCTTTGCAGTATCTTCGTTCCGTTTGCATAACTAACAATCGCGTTATATTTCATTCTATCAATTATTTTATATTTGTTTTCAATACCAAAAAAGGGAGATTAATCAGAAACCTGCAGAGAAAATTCGACGCCTGGGTACAATAATTTCATTTATAGGTATTTTTAAAATCGTTCAAACGGCGAGCTACCTATTTGTCACCTTCATCACCCGCACCTACGGTGGCTGGGAATCACCCTGCAACTCCGAACGGCCGGGTCTTCCCCTGCGGTGGCTCGGCTATGAGGATTGCCTCTCCCTCAAGCTTTTCGCCATCCCCTTTGCTCGCATTACAGTTTCACAGAAGAAGGTGACTCACCATGCCCTCTTGCTCCATACCTAGATTCCATTATCTGGATCAGGGCTGGACGTGAGAAGTTGCCACCGCCGGCGGCGAACGCCTCTGCGAAGACTCGGTGGTACTCTACCAATTGCAATAGTGTGCGGCAGTGATACAGTTCCAAGCTGGTGTTACATTTAATATTTAAAAACAAAAGTTTGTATTTATTACGGCGTCCTCACCTTCTGCATGACGCTGGTCCTCACTGAACATGATAAGTTCGGGAGGTTCCTGCACCGGATTCGTGCGGAAGAAACACCCGGGTCACCATTGTCTAGACCGCCTGGAGAGCACAGTAGAGCATACGGTGGAGTTGTGCATCGCTTAGGTGGAGCACCGCAGTGTCCTCGTGGGTGCGATCGCTGGCAACGACTACTCGTGCAGACTATGGTCCGGAGCGAGGAGGAATGGCAGGCGTTCGCCTCGTCCTGGGTAGCAATAATACTAGCGAAGGAGACGGCTGCATGCGTAAGTGAGCGGACTTCCTCATGCCCTAGCCGCCGGGATTCCGACCCCGATTTCTACCCACCGTAGGCGTGGGCTTGCGGACGGCGTCTGACCGTCCGGTAGCAGTCTGGACCAAGCCTAAGTAATCGGCGGTGTGTATTTTCCACACGCGCCTCAAGGAGATGTCATGAAAAAAGGGCCCCTAGGCTGTGCAGGATCGAAGCTTAATGGGGCCATGGTTTCACTTCTGAACCTGGAACACAAGGCAAAGAAGGAACATAGGAGTGGGTTTGAATCAGTAAAAATCTGACACGTCCTATCGCCTCACCTTAGAGTGGGAGAAGTCAAAGGATGATTTCACACTTAAAATGTATAAATTTATTTTGAATCGGTATAGAAGGAAGATTAACCAGCGGAGATGTCCTTATGTTTATGTCATGGTATCATGAAATCGCTTTACGTTGTTGGCAGAAGGTACGTTACCAAAACGCTTCTTTGTTTTATAAATATTGGCACGTGGCACGTTTTTACATTGACAGGCTATGGCCTGTCAATGTAAAAATATAAATTATATTGTTAAAATATAAATAATTATCGTGTATCAACGCATGCGCAGAAGGGCACAATATATAATAGGTACATATAGAAATTTATTAAAAATAACAGTAATTAACAGATAAATCCTATTTGTTGTGGAACTACCTTTACTTTGTTCTGTCAATTATTGAAAAGGTGTTAACGAAGCAAGTTTTACGTTTATTATAAACAGAGAAATACACGCTCAAGTTATTTACTAATAATTTAATTATGAATCAAACAGATAATGTGTAATTAACGATACACATTTTGGTGCCTGTATTATTTTTATATAAAGCATATTACTCGAATGAAGAGTTAAACTAACAGCCAACTTCATAAACTGAACCTAACTGACTGTCAGTTTATCAGGTGTTTAGAGAAAAACAAATATTTTTGGTTGGATCTACAAAAACAACATTTATTATTTAATAATTTCATAAATAATAAAATTACAATGAATAGTGTAAGTATTGACGTTTATTATAAGTTTAATTTTAGTTTAACCAAATTGTGAAGGTTAAGTTTATAACCTCATCGTTGTTATCAAATGAATTTAACTTTGTCTTAACTTCATAACTATTACATCATACACGTATAAACTGTTTGCACCAAACGCTAATTTCAGAGATAATTATTCCATACTTTGTTTTTTGTTATCAGCGACTTCATAGTAGTCATGGTTCAGAGATCACAAAAACCAGTTGATGTTTAGCCGTCGAGTCATTATTATACCTCTACTTAGTGCAAGTACGACTGTGTCAAGCGACACACGTTCTCAGTGAGTATATAAATAATTACGCGAGTACATTTTGCGCAATAAGCACCTACCTAGCCAATTATAACAATTAAGATAAATAACCATGTAAATAGAGATGCTGGCAATAGAGTTTGTTTATTTTTTTTTCAATTTTTTTTTTTTTTAATTTTTTGGAACTGGTTTAGTAAGAGTGACAAGGGTTCAATGAAAGGTGTGTAATGAAACTTTCCAGTCATGCTCTGGTATAGTTTTTTTTTCATATGTACATTCTCACACACTTTCATTTAATTGAATTCATAAATTTTGGCCAAGTGTTTGCAATGACTGAGTAAAACTTTTTTACATCCTTGTGAAAAAATCTGGTTTATTCAGAAAAGATTTTGATTATGTTGTAATATTTTTCTTAGTATTGTGTCTTACTTCTAATCACTGAATGTGAAAAGCAGGTTTTATGACATGCATTTATAAAAATAGATATTGAATTATATTATTAGCATATAATTATAGTGTATATCTTCACATTTGCAACCATAGTGTAATATAGTAAACCCTAAGATATACCTTGTCATGATAAAGAGTAATAGCTTAACAATGTATTAAAAAAAAATACAAAAATATCCCCACTTCACTCAATTGTAATTTTTAATATTCTTTTTTATTACAGTGTAAAATATGGAAATAGAGAATGACGTAACTGTGAAACTGTTGTTTTTCGCACGCTCCAAGGAGTTAGCAGGAACCAGGGAGTCAACGATCCGTCTCCCAACAAAGATTAGCTACAAAAAACTACTAAACATTATAAGTGAAAACTACAACTTACAAACTATAAAGGACAATATATTGCTGGCTAAAAACGAAGAAGTTTGCGAAGAGGAGGTTGATATTGAAATTAAGGAACGTGATAGTATCGCGGTGATACCTCCAATCAGTGGCGGTTGATATATGGCACTCATATGTGTACAAAAAATTTAATCTTCAAACTGCAGTTTTTACTAACTCAATAGCTATATTAGCAAAGACAGACTGCTCAACCGGTTTTAAATAAACTAGAGAACAAAATTCAAAATGGATCACCTAAAGTTGACGGTGGACAAGTTGTCGGTTGATGAGATCACAGAATTGGTCACCGCTGATAGCTGTGGAGCTATATCAGTCTTCATCGGCACAACTAGAGACAATTTCGAAGGGAAAAGGGTGAGTGAACTGTTATATAATTTATGCAGGAATGCTTAATGAAATGTCAATTTTTCTGTCAATATTCATAAAAAGGTTACATTTTGTTTGTTAGTTTGTGGCAGGAAATCAGATGCTAACAAAATGAGCACTATTATAAAGCTATATTATTCCAGATAGACTTAGGCTATGTATAGCTTTATGTGTAGCTTTTGCCAGTGGCTTCATTCACATGAATTAGTTATTGCAGGGGCTAAGTGACCTGTTGTTCCTTGGGTTCAAGCTTACTCCGTATCGAATTTCATCAAAACCAAATCAGTAGTTTAAACGTGAAAGCGTAACAGATATGCAGTGTTATATTCATATTTATAATATTAGTAAAGACTATATAAATATAAAACACAATATACATGAAGTAAATTTGAAAAAGTTGTGGGTTTTTAGAGCTGTCATGGTATGATATGGACATATGGTTTTATATGGGTTATATACTTACAAAATGTCAAAATATGTATGCAAATATGTGTTAAAAAAGGGGCGAAATATGCACAATGATAATACAAGTGCTATTTATTATTTGAATTCATGTTTATTTTCACTACAATTATTCTGTTTATTCATTTTCTAAACATATGTTTACATTTTTTTATATTTCTTATGCAAAACAGAATTAAAAAATCATTTACAAATATACTTAAAAAATATTACCGGTATTGAGAATAGAGTTCAAGTTTCCGGCGATCAAGACTTGGAAGAGAGGAACCTCCTCACAATATGAGCAGTGTTCGTGGACACTGCTCATATGTACCACTTTCTAGAATCTGTGACTTTCCACCGTTCCCACATAAACACAAAACAACACACCATTTAACAACTGAAATAAGCACTATTATTATAAATGTTCTAAAATATCGGCTAGGCTGCGTTCGGGAAACTGCGTGGTATCCTCTCGTCCAACATATCACAGTGTCTCAAGACGAAAGATTATGACCTGCGTGTTGCCCGTGATGATAGGTATATGGCTCTGACTGAAACCTAATTGCTTACATTGGGTCTCATCAGAAGGTTTAAAGTCACCCAAAGGGCATTGGAAAGGGCCATACTCGGAGTTTCCTTGCGTGCTCGCATTAGAAATGAAGATTTCTAGAACCAAGGTTGCCCTCATAGCCCAAAGAATCGCCAAAATTAAGTGGCAGTGGGCAGGGCACATTGCTCGCAGAACAGATGGTCGATAGGGCCGAAAGGTTCTGAAGTGGCGATCGCGCACCGGAAAACGCAGAGTTTGAAGGCCTCCCACATGGTGGACCGAAAACCTGGTGAGGATCACGGAATCAGATGGATGCGATACGCATAGGACCGTTCGCTGTGGCGACACTTGGAGTCGACCGAACAGGACGTATTTCTACTGAAATGATGATGAATGTAAAATGTAAAATATGCAACAACGCTGTATGCATTTAGGTACATATGTAATCATGTTAATGCATATAATAGTGATAATATAGCAAACGGTTGATTGTGATAACGGACGTCGGAAAATTTGCAAACAATAATATTGCGTAATCTGCAGTAAACAGGTTGTTGAGTTGATCTGCAGTGATGGGCATTTATTAATGTGCTAGTGATCCGCCCTGAGTTTGCTCGGGTGCAAATTATCATCATCATCTTCCTGCCCTTGTCCCAGCTTATTTGGAGTCGGCGCAACACGTTTTTTTCTTCCATTCTATCTTGTCAACCGTCATACTATCACTAACTCCTTTTCTTTCATATCACTTTTCAAACAATCCATCCATCTTTTCTTTGGCCTCCCTCTCCCTCTCCACCCATCCACATGTATACTTATAACTCTTTTAGTAACATGCGTTTCATCTCTCCTCTTTACATGACCATACCAAGACAAAAGATTCCCCTTTGCTCGGGTGCAAATTATGTAGGTACAAAAACTTTCTTCGTTTATTGCTATATCTATTAGTGAAAAATACATCAAAATCCGATGCAAGGTTTAGGAGTTAGCGAATAAACAAACTGACACGGAAAGCGACTTTGTTTTATACTCGTACCTAATATAACTAGCGATATTTCCCAGTTTTGCACGGGTGATAGAAATCTTTGAAATTCTCGTGATTTTTCTACAATAATATGCTTGTTATCATACACCTAAATCTTCCTCATGAATCTGTCTATTGGTTAAAACCCCATGGAAGTCCGTTCAGTAGGTACTTTCGAGTTTATTGCGAACAGAAAATGAAACAATTAGATAGACGCGATGGGGTATTTTGTTTTATAATATTACTAGCAGACCCGGCGAACTTCGTACCGCCTAATAGTAAGGATAACGCCATCTACTGGCATTACCAGAACAGCATGATTCATTTTATAATGACATTTTAATTAGAGATGGCGTTGTATTCGGTTTTTTTTTTTCGTAATTTTTTGCATTTTTTCTTCACGGATAGTATGAAAGTGAAACCCGGGGCCCTGGGACGAAGGCAAAGAAGGAATAGGAGTGGGTTTTTAGTCAGTAAAAGTCTGACACTAACTCCCGCTTCGCCCAAGACCGCGATTTGTCATAAGATGATTTTCCCAAACAATAAAAAAAAAACTGTTTAAACCTTCCCTGGACTATCTCGAATATTTCAAGACCAAAATAGCCAAATCGGTCCAGCGATCTCTAGTTTTAGCGAGACTAACGAACAACTATTAATTTTTATATATATATAGATTATGTAAAGATAAGGATAATACATAAAGAAATAGTGAAGAAGGCCCTTCTGTGATTCGACATAGTATGTACGTCTATATGACGTAGGTTTTTTATCTCGACGACTCGGTTGGCTTAGTAGTTAAGCAGTTGGATTGCTGCGTGTCTCAGGTTCGATTCCTGTACGGAATAAATATTTGTATGGTCTGCAGATTTCTTTGACGAACAAAGGGTTTCGCATCACGTTCGAAGACAGTGATCGTTGGAGGCTCTTTGTAGCATACTACACTTCGACGGTGAAGTGACAATACCTTCTAACTGACATTTTTCGATAAAATTACTTTTAAGTGCTTATATTTTAAATGCGTGTTTCCGCATGTTTCGTAAAATATCCGAAGCGGATATTTAGTTGCAACTGCATCAAATTAATTTGTGGAAACAAACACCTAACTAAACCAACGTGTCAATTTATAGTATTACTTCCTAACATTTTTTGGACAGATAATTTTGACTTCCGACAGTTAGGAGTTATTGGTACTTCACCGTCGACTTGACACCGTGAGTAGATCGGCTCGGCTTGTGCTCAGCTCGTGCTCGGCTCTTGTATCGTAGACCTACTTTTAAAGTGGTCAGTGTCAGCAAAAAGTTTAAGAAACACTGGTCTAGAAGCACTGCCGACTCCGAGAAGAGAGGCAGAAGAACAGTTGATCAGTCGATGAATGCTAGGCGGTTATCTTTGCTCACATGTTTTTGATTGATACGATTTAGTTTGAGCGCTTGCCATCGCAATTAATATTGACGGCGAGCAATGGGTGGCTCTCCGTCCGACCGTCCGGTAACCGTCCGGACCGAGCCTAAGTTACCGACGGCGCGTATTGTTCTACGCGCGCCTCAAGGAGATATCAGCCACTGTAGGGGCCCAGCAAGGTCAAAGCCTACTGGGGCCAAGGGTCTGATTCTGAAAGGAAGACTCGGCCCTGGTACGAAAGGCAACGAAGGAACAGGAGTGGGTTTTTAGTCAGTAAAAGTCTGACACTATCTCCCGCCCCGCCCAAGAGCGGGGGATGTCATAAGATGATTTTCACACCGAAAAAAAAAAAAATCGCAATTAATATTTGGCGCTGAACATTGGATCAACACAGGCGTTATCATTTATCACTTGTACAAATAATACGTCACAAGTCAATTTTGTTCCAAATTAAACAGGTTTTCGGATACTTTTACATACTAAAACGTGTTTCGCTTTTTTTTTTAGGTATTATTTCTTGTTTTTCATTTTCCGTTCGTGTAGCATATTCTTGTTCATGTAATGAAAGGTCGGTTCATGATGTTTCCTTTGTGAGTTTTGATTGTCAAAAGTAACTTAGGAGCAATTCAAATTCTATCCTATTGCTAGTTTTTGTAGCATAATAATAGCATAGCAAAATCAGCCTTTTAATGTTCCCATTGCTGGGACTCAGGCCTACTTTCTAGGAGAGGGAATGAGCCGTAATCCACCTCGCAGGCCCAGTGCGGATTGGTAGATGTCACATGTTTTTGCTTCACACGCTTTACTTTGTGAAATAAATTACACAAAGTAAAGCGCCCGACGGGGTTTGAACCAGCGACCTACAACTCCCAAGTGGGGGCCGTTACCACTCGGCCAGCACCGCTCTCTTTTTTTCCTCTTATTCTCTAAATTATAATTAACCCCCCTTTTAACCCTTAACCAAAAAGAGGGGAGTAAATAAAATACAGCTTTCTTAAATACCTATTATAAAACAAAGTCTCCCGCCGCGTTTGTCTTTCTGTATGTTCGCGACAAACTACTGAACAGATTTGCATGCGGTTCTCACCAATAGACAGAATGATTCATTAGGAAGATTTATATGTAAGTATATGTGTTACCGGGAATCTGTATAATTCAGGAATTCTATACACATTGCCTAGGTATCGACCTAGACAATTATAGAATACCTGGGGCGTCCAGGCAATATATAAAATACTAGCTTCTGCCAGCGGCTTCGCCTGCGTGAAAGTAGATTTCTCTTAACAAACTTTGGTAGATATTTATAAAATCTACAATTAATTAGAACATTTTATGGTTCTATCTTTTATAATTTAGGCAGCGTACGCAAAATAAGTAACTTTTCTGGTTGACTTTTTACACCTTGTGTCCGAAAAACTGAAATATTTTACGGAACCCTATTTTTTTCCAAAATAAAATATAGCCTATGTTACTCGTGGATAATGTAGCTTTCGAATGGTGAAAGAATTTTTAAAATCGGTCCAGTAGTTTTTGAGCCTATTCATTACAAACAAACAAACAAAGTTTTCCTCTTTATAATATTAGTATAGATTATGAATAGTATTGTCTATTAAATACTTTACCTAGGTAATGTATACAATTCCTAGGGATTGTATAGATTACCTGCTAGTCCACTGGTAATGTGTAAAATTAATAGATTTTGGTCTATATTTATCAAAATTAACCGATCTACTTATAAAATGATGGGCAAATGAAAGATGTTCTATTACTTACTTAAAATCAATGTGTGTAAAAGACGAGAGTAGAGAAGGAGGTGACATAATTTTAGGGGGGCACCCCGACACGGTTATTTTTTTTAGAAACACCTAGAAATAGGAGCCGCAGACAGAAATAAGACCTGAGTACTTGTAAGCAAATTTTTAGTTTCACGTTAATTTTATTATCTACAAGTACTCACTATTTTTGTCTGCACAGTTTAAAGTAAGACTTCTATTTCTGGATGGTTATAAAAAAATAAACTCGAAGGCAAAGGTGGGGGCTCCGCTCCCACCACCGTTCTGGTAGTCCGATAAAGACAATTCTGAAAATCTTTGATTATTTACTTTGCTAATTGCAAACACTATCGCTGAGAACCCAAGGCTTTATTGCGAAAAATGCATTGGTCCTGCTGGATAAACCACCAGGCCACCAGACATTTTCCTAAATTACACCCGTTGTGCTGTATCTATTCGATCGAATGGCCTGTTGGTCTAGTGGTTAGTGGCCCTGACTGCTATGCCGGAGGTCGTGGGTTCGAATCCCACCCAGGGCAAATGTTTGTGTGATGAGCATGATCTTTTGTCCTGTGTCTGGGTGTAATTTATCTATAATATGTATGTAGATTAGAAATATATAAGTATGTTTATCAGTTGTCTAGTACTCATAACACAAGCTCGGCTTAGCTTGGGACTAGAAGGCGTTGTGTGATAGTTGTGGAATATTATTATTATTCGCAAAAAAATATGATTCCTAATCAATTATTTCCTTTGTTCAGGTAGTAAGGCTGGAGTATGAAGCTTACGAGCCCATGGCCTTGAAGGCTATGAAGTCGATCTGCGACGAGGTCCGGAGCAAGTGGCCTGCCATCCACAGTATTGCTATATACCACAGGTTTGTGTGCTTTATAACTGCGAAAATTGTTCATCGAAAAATTTTCAACTTTACCTTGTAGCAGTGGTTTCTAACCTTCTCGATCTTATCACTCCCATGCTTTAGCTTGATTATTCCTTCCTGCGCTTCCTCTTTCAATTTCTCTCGAAATCTAACTAGTTCATCCCGCCATCTCCTTCGTGAACTATCGCGACCCTGTCGCAATATTTCAGGGTACTTTGGCCCACAGATCGTCGGGTATGCGGCAAACATGTCCTGCACAGTCCCATTTCATTTGGGTAGCCTTTTGTGCCACATAAACTATCCTGTTTTCGGAGCGCAGTATAGTGTTTTAAATATGGATAGAATAGAATATATTTATTCGCGATAGACACAATAAAATGGTAACAGATACAAAGAAAAAAAATAGACCAAGAGCGTGTCGGGCCACGCTCAGTGTAGGGTTTCTTAGTTTCCCGTCCGTCACAGTAAGTGTCCCTACTTAAGAGATATTGAACGACAGACGAGTAAGAACAAATACCACCAATGCCAACGAGAGACCAACCGAACAATTCGACAATATAATAGTTCATAAGTTAAATTAAAAAAAGACTCGCATTTCGGTTAAATTACGATCTTAGTTCAGAAATTATTTTGTACAACTTTTCAAAAACTTCAACCCATCAAGTTTGGGCACGCCACAATTATGGTGGGCACGCCACAATTATGGCGGTAAGTCCCCTCTTTGAGGCGTGGTTGGAAAGACCTCACGGCGTCCTCACATTCCGCATGACGCAGGTCCTCACCGGACACGGTAAGTTCGGGAGGTTCCTGCACCGGATTCGTGCGGAAACGACGCCCGGGTGTCGCCACTGCGTGGCCCACCCGGAGGACACGGTGGAGCACACGGTGGAGGTGTGCCCCGCTTGGGCAGAGCAACGCCGTGACCTCGTGAGGGCAATCGGCGGCGGTGATCTCTCGCGCCGGGCCTTGGTTCAGGCCATGCTCCGGAGCGAGGAGGAGTGGCAGGCGGTCGCCTCCTTCTGCGAAGCAGTAATGCTAGCTAAGGAGGCGGCCGATCGCGTGAGGCAACGGTCCTTACGCTCCTACCGCCGCCGGGATTCCGATCCCGATTTCCGGCCACCGTAGGCGCGGGCTTGCAGACGGCGAGCAATGGGTGGCTCGCCGTCTGACCGTCCGGTAACCGTCCGGACCGAGCCCAAGTCGTCGACGGCGCGTTTTGTTCCACGCGCGCCTCAAGGAGATGTCAGCAAATCGTAGGGGCCCAGCAGGGTCGAAGCCTACTGGGGCCACGGGTAGTGTGAAAGCGGAACCCGGGGCCCTGGGACGAAGGCAACGAAGGAACAGGAGTGGGTTTTTAGTCAGTAAGAGTCTGACACTATCTCCCGCTCCGCCCAAGAGCGGGGATGTCATTAGGATGATTTTCCCACCCAATAAAAAAAAAAAAAAAAAAAACCCATCAAGTTCAATATAATTTTCCTAGAAAGTCTTTATAAAGTTCTACTTTTGAGATTTTTTCATATTTTCTAAACTTATGGTTGAAAAGTTAGAGAGGGGACATATATTTTTTTACTTTTGGGCGATTATTTCCGAAAATATTAACATTAACAAAAATGATTTGAGTAAACCCCTATTCATTTTTAAAGACCTATCCAACAATATATCACACGTGAGGGTTGAAATGAAAAAAAACATCACTCCCCACTTTACGTGTAGGGAAGGTTTATTTTACCACTTTGTCGGCGTGATTGATATACATATTGATACCAAATTTCAGCTTTCTAATGCTAACGGTCACCGAGATTATCCGCGGACAGACGGACAGACAGACAGACAGACTTGACGAAACTATAAGGGTTCCTAGTTGACTACGGGACCCTAAAAAGAAAAAAAATACATAATGAAATTATAAAATTGCTCCTACCGAAAGGGTTATTATTAAACTTAAATATTGATAATTGTGAATTTTGTTAAAATATGTAAACAACTGGTGTAAAATAATAACAATATTATTGGTATATAATGTTATTATTTGTGCCAAACTGGTTAAAAGAAGGGTTCAAAACTATTACTACTTGCTTGTAACGAATATCTCATTTGTAATTTAAAAGTAACGAAATTATTATATTATATACTGTTTAATATAAAGACCTTGTGAAACACCTGGGTATATATCATGAAAATTATTTGTTTGTCATTATTTATAGAGATGGTAGGAAACTAAGTTTATTGTTATGCTAAATACTTAGGTGCTCGCTTAGTGTTTCAAGTTCGCGATCATAATGATAATTATTCATGAGACGCTCGCACTAATTACCATATTAGTATCTATATAATCAACTAAGACGACACTTTGTAAACAATGAGTTTTGCCGCTTTAATGCACGTTTCTGAAAGCGTTACCAATTGGGTACTTTCCTGTGTATAAAATGTTTTTCTTTCTTTCTTTCTTTGTTTTAGTATAAAACATTCTAATAAGATTAAATAGAAATCTTTTTCTGAAAGCAGCATGGAAATTGGTTAATAAATGAAGCAGCTATTTGCATTTCAAATATTGCTAGTAGATAGGGCTATCTCTTTTATTCACACGTAACCTAATGCCGTTGACGTCATATTTCAGTGTTTGCATCCTTATTCTGTTACTTGACAGTTTCTTACACCAGATTTGTAAGGTTTGAAAAATGATATCTATTTGCGATTTCGAATTAAGTTACCTTTTGATACAAATATTTATGTTGTATACCTAGTTGACTTTGTCAATTACACAATTAAGTATATTGAAAATTTTGTTCACAAAATTTTCTTCCGACATTTATTGGTCAGCCAGACTAGCAGCGCGGTGCGGGGAGCTGCGCTGGTGCGGGAACGCGCGCGTTGTGCCTGTCCGCAGTTGAGTCATCATAACGCACGCAGTTAGCTCGAACTAGTTTGAGATGCCTGCTCCCGCGCAGTTTCCACTCGCCGCCCGCGCACTCACTGCAGCCACTTGCATGAACGAGCTATGGCGCGAGTTGCCGAGGGTCTTAAAAGAGCCATTATTTTGATCATATAGCTATGTATTTTGATCATACTGCCTAGATTTACGTTTATGTTTTCTTGCGTGATAAGTTTTTACGATAATGTCTATCGTAGTGACAATTGAATACGGATGTAACATTTTCCAATGATTTTGTAGTATTTAATTTTATTTAATTAATACAGCCACTGAACTTCTCTTGAATAAAAAAAAATACGCCAAACACCGCGCGCATCTTAAAATGGCGACCATAGACCGCAAAAAAAAAAAATTATTTGAATGTACGATTTATTTACTAAATGTTTTTTTTTATTAAATAAATCATTTGTACAAGTTAAATTTATCCATTTTAACTTGTAAATTGGTTGAAATAAGTAAGTAAGGCAATAATTTAAACTATTGAACGCAATGACTAAATGAGAATTTTATTCGAATTCAAAATTTGTTTTGCGAACAAAGAGGCTGAACAAAAAGGTTTTAACTACATTGTAGCACTAGTGCTTAATGGTAATCAAAATGTCACAGTTTGGTAACGAGTGCTATTATACATATACCTAAGTGCAGTGCAATAAGAGTCACTTTCTGAGCAAGTGTGTTGAAAAGAATATAAGAATGTGCACAGTCATAGAGTTACTTTTTCCAGCGTCTTCGCTAGATAATAAATAGATTATTTAGATGAATATTGCCCTCAAACTAGAATATACAACATGCAGTTTTAGTAAAAAATGTTGAAACTTTAATTGCACTGTTTCCATTAATTACATTTGCATCTAATTATACCTACCGCGTCATAGCATTATCTACTGTGTTGTTATATTATGTCTTTGAAATTCGGTACAACAAGTAATGAATCAATTGAATGGTTGTGAAGTAAGTTGATAACAGCGTTTTATATGAACGTAAAATCAATAATATTCGACTAAATAAGAAAGCTACAGCCATAATATTGATTAAGTAGCTGTCTACATTTTTTTTAGGGTTCTGTACTTTATTCGGCAAAAGAGGAACCCTTTTAAGATCACTTTATTAACCGATTGTCCATTAAAAAAATCAGATTGGTACTTGCCCGGGTTTCGAACCCGCAACTTAATACATGAGAGACGGGTGCAGTACACTGGGTCATCACGACACTATATCGTTCACTTAGCAAAATATTGGCACATCTACAATAAATACGAAATTGAGTTTAACAGCCTAAGTGTTTAAAAGTGGATTATTTATATTCTTAATTATATCTATTATGGTCTATACTATTAGTCACCATCCCAATTTATATTAACAATGATATAAAATGAACTCAGAACTTCATTTTAGAGATTTGTACAATGTTTGATACTAGTTTCTGTAAACTAAGAAAAATGTAGATGTGCCAATATATTGCTAGGTGAGCGATATATACTAGCTTTTACCCGCAGTTTCGCCCGCGTACATAAATAATATAGCCTATGACACTCAGGAATAAAGCAGCTTTCTATCGGTGAAAAAATTTTAGCAATCAGACTAGTACTTTCAGAGGTTACCTCCTACAAACAAAAAAATAAAAAAGCAAACTTCACCTCTCTAAAATATTAGTGTAGATGTAGATTACAAGTTGGTGCACCAGGTTGACAATATGGCTGCGACATTTATAAAAAAAAGCATATAGCATAGCATAGTTGGCCTTAAAATGTTCCCACTGTTGGGACTCAGGCCTCCTCTCTAGAAGAGGGAATGGGCCGTAATCCACCACGCGGGCCCAGTGCGGGTTGCTGGATATCACATGTCTTCGAATTTTTGGTTCTAGGACATGCCGGTTTCCTCACGATGTTTTTCTTCACCGTTTTGAGAGCAGTGGTGATGAAATAAATTACACAAAGTTATGTGCCTGGCTGGGTTTGAACCCGCAACCTACAACTCGTAAGTCGGGGCCGTTACCACTCGGCCACCACTGCTCTCTAAAAAAAAGCAAACATACGAAAACCTTGCTCAGAAAATACATGCTTTTAAAATCCACTGACTGGAAGGTCAGTGAAACAGCATTATTAGTGATCAATAGAAAATTGTTAACATCCTCCTCAACATTCCTATCGTACATTTTGAACTCTTTCTCGTTAGCATAAGGTTCATAGTTGTTGACTTTAATTGTAGAAGCCGCTAGAAGTGTAATAATGTATGAATATAGTATCGAAGTGTATGTGTGACCTCGATTCAACGTTTTTATTATTTGTAAAAAGATGATTTAGCTTGTTATTAGCTGACTGGACAGGAAATCATCGTGATGGGGCTGACAAAAAGATGTTTCAAGGCCCTCTTGTCTTGCTGCGGGATTGTTCGAAATAAATACTTTGGCCCTGGAACGCAAAGAGCAACTGAATGAACATTTTGGTCGAAAAATCTGCCACTCCTTGGAGATGTTGTATTAAAAAAGGCCCTCTGCCTTAACTTTCCAGAAATACAGGCGCAAAGTTACAATAAAATTAATACCAGATGATGGCTACAAACCAGGAATCTTTAAGTCTAGAGTGAATAGGTTACTTCTAGGTAAGCGCGCTGCATCGTCGACCGCATCGTCGCTTTCCATCAGGTGAGATAGCGGTCAAGCGCGAACCTGTCAAGAATAAAAAAAAAAAAAACAAAAAGACAGGTTGTTTTTCCAGTTTGGAGGTGTGCGGAACAGACTGCACAAGTCTTGCACACCTCCTTTGAAAGCGGAGGATCCTCCGACCAGACGGGTGTTATATCTGGCGTGGGTACTTAACTGCCCGGTAGATGATTTCGGGATGTTGTATATGTTCAAATCGCGCGGAGAACTGTAAATTGTAGCTAAACTGTGTTTCGTAGTTCATGTGTGGCGCCATAGATGTCGCTACTCGTAAGTCGGGACCGTTGCCACTGGGCCACCCTGCTCTAAAACTAATTATGAAGTGGTAAAATTGTTTGTATAAGGGTTACCTTAAGATTATAATTTGTCTTACAAGTCGATATATTTTAGATATATGTATTAGAATGTTTTAGATTAGAAAAGTAAATATCGATTAATAATAATCGATTCATAGGTCAAGAAGTTCTCCTTTTTAAATCGGTTTTATACATCGATCTTAAAGTTTCTGAAATCGATTCATAGAATCTTGCCCGATTCTGTGAATCGATGTCAGAAACTTGAAATCGACATTCGATTTTTTTACTGCAAAATGCGACCATATTATTTAACAACTTTCAAAACACGTATTTTCCTCAAGCAAGTTTTTATATAAAACATTTTTTTTAATTGATATAAACCAGTGCTTGTCGGTGATCCCACCTGTTGGTAAGAAGTGATGCAATCGTTTCAATTCACAGTAAAACCGATTACACACCAGTCATGAAACACAAGGGCATTGTAGGATCATCTGTGCCGTGCGTTTGAGGCCTCAGTACCTACCTGCACGGTATCGGTAGGTACTGAGACCTACCTGCACGGTATCCAACGGATTGATATTTAGGAAATCGACCTTTTAGAACTTGATTTATTACTGAATCGATTCATCAGACTTCGATTCGAATCGATTCAAAAATGTATCTACTTTAGGAAGAATCACCATCCTTGTTCTGATCCGATGACAAAATATCGTTCACAGTTAGAAAGTTACATTATTGTTAAGTGGCATAGGTCAGTATAAATATGGGTGGATGGCTTTCCGTGAGAAGGGCTACGAGAGCGAAGCAGCAGAATCAACCTGCCCCCCTAGCCAAATTACGTTCGTATCGTTTGCGTCGAACGCCTCGAATAGCCCACGCCTCCAATTCCTTTGTTCTGACGTCATCTCAACGCTCAGTCACGTGGTCAGAACAAAGGAATCGGAGGCGTGGCCTAATCGAGGCGTTCGACGAACAAGGCGTTAAACGAAGCGATCGTAACTTGGCTAGGGGGGCTGAAATTACAATTTAATACGTGTTGCCAAGGAGTTTGTTGGTACTTCTTTACACTAAAAATACTAGAAAGTGGTGAAAGTAGGGCACTTAATTTTATTAATTTAATTTTTATTTTGTAGCGACATCAACCGTATACCGAGTTCACTCTCTGTTTATTTTTGTAATAATAAATAACTCTGAAAATAAATCTTTTTGTTTAGACAACATTTATAACTCGAGAACGGCTGGACCAATTTACTGAAAATTGGTGGGGAAGTAGCTTAGAACCAGGAGACGGACGTAGGACTTTTTATCGAGTAAGGTAGAGTAGAGTAGGGTAGAGTTGAGTTGAGTAGAATATAGTAGTCAGTTGACGGGAGCGAAGCCGCGGACAAGAGCTAGTTTTTTTATAAAATATAGCAGCAGTTAGTATTTCAAATATTGGCATGAAAAGAGTGGGAGCGTGGTGGGAACGTCTCGCTATCTCTTTTGTACACACGTAATTTAATAGCTGTGACGTCACATTTCATTGTGTGCATCCTTTTCTGTTACTTGACAGTTTCCCCTTCTATCAGATTTAAACGATTTCTAATGAACAGATTTGAGATTTTTTTCTATTTTGCGATTTTGAATAATGTTACTTTTTGATACAAATAATAAGAAAAAAGGAGTCAGCTACCTAATTCCCCTTCATAAGGTGGTGTTGCGTATCCTCTCATCATTTAAACCTATTTTCCCTTCTTCCACAGACTCGGCTTCGTCCCTTGCAGAGAATCCTCAGTCGTCATAGCAGTCAGCAGCCCACACCGTCGGGACTCCCTCGACGCCGTCTCCCACTGCATCGAGACCCTCAAAGCCAGCGTGCCAATCTGGAAGAAGGAGGTGTACGAAGGCGACGCTCCGGTCTGGAAGGAGAATATCGAATGTGCGTGGTCTTCCAAACGTAGAGGTTGCAACGGTCAGACCGTTGGCTAAGTTTTTGGACAGCCCCTTTATTGAATATTAAGTGTTTTTAGAAACAAAAATACATTTTTAACGCTTTGACCACTTGTGTCGGATTTGTCCGACGAGGGATTTCGTATTTGCGACTAGGTACTTTATCTCGTCTTCAATCGCCATAGGTGACAGAAGAGTTGATGAGATGGAGCAATTGGTCGTGGATGTGCGACCTTGGCGGAATAAAACGCTAGAGCGTTTGTCGGATATTTCCGACGTATGTGGTCAAAGGGTTAAAATAGTTTCAGAATTCGGTTGTTCTTTGTTACGTAGTTTAAAAAGTGCTCTCCGTATTGAGGGTTCTTATTATTCAGTTGTTTTAGTTTATTCGCTCATACAGGGCATTTTAGAGTATATTCGATTAATTAGGCACCTATTAATATTTTAACGAGAGCTCTAAGAGCTTTATTGATTAGAGCTGACGATCATAGGTCTTTATCACGAAGAACATGAAAGCCAGCGTGCCAATCTGGAAGCAGGTATACGAAGGTGATGCTGCGGTCTGGAAAGAGAACATCGGATGTGCGAGGTCTAACAAACGTAGGAATTACAAGGGTCAGACCGTTGGCTAAGTTCTTGGATAGCTTTTTAGGAATCTTTTGTTAGAACTCATACAGCGGATTCGTTAATGTTTTATATGAAACTTTAAAGCGTAGAGTACGCTCCGTTTATTTATATAAATTAACTTTAAGAATTTCGAGGGGTCATTGTACTCCTCATTACGAACAACTTTTACTATGGGGCCAAACCTGAAATAGCGAAAAAAAAATCAGCTGCTCCATACATTTTGACGAGTTATGCGAACATAAACGTAGGGAACAGCTGTTTTTTTTTTTTCGATTTCAGGTTTGGTCCCATAGTAAAAGTTGTTCATAATAAAGAGTACAATGTCTCCTCGAAATTCTTAAAGTTAATTTTTTAACACCTTATATTGAAACCCCGCACTATACTTGGCTAGTTTAAGGTCAAAAATGCTAAATCAGATATGTTATGGATTTGATATTTGGGATCTAGATCAGGATATAGATATAATATTAAACCGGCTTCGGATACTGTTATGGATATGAAATTATTTCGTATTATCCGTTACGGATATTAGAATTATAATAGTAAACTACAAATAATAAGATTTCATTTTTGTTCCTAGTCTAGATTATATCTATTATCATTTATTATCTTTACAATCAGTGTATAAAAGTAAATTATATTTAGACCACCACTGACACGAGACCACCAGATCAAACGTCATGATTGTAGTGGAGATGGATTGGTCACACGCTTAAGAGGGATTCCGATTACATACCTAAAGAGGTGTTGGACTGGAATCCTCAAGAGAAAAGGAAGTGTGGCCGTCCTCGGGAAACCTGGTGACGTACCGTGTTGGCAGAAGCGACGGCCGTCGGATTGATATAGAGCGAGGTGAAGCGTAAAGGGGTGGATAACTACTGTCGACGCCCTCTGCCCCAGCTAGGGGACATAGGATCTTAAGGGTGCTTTTCATCCAGAGATGTGCTACGCTACGTTGCTATGGATGCGTTTGATATCCACCTATCATATTCATTGGTGCACATAGCTTAGCACTGGTGGAAACGGATTCAACTAAGATATGTTTTTTATATGGAAGGATGCGTGCTATACCTACTGCTATGGATGCGTGCTGTACCTACTGCTATGGATGCGTGCTGTACCTACTGCTATGGATGCGTGCTATACCTACTGCTATGCATGCGTGCTGTACCTACTGCTATGGATGCGTGCTGTACCTACTGCTATGGATGCGTGCTATACCTACTGCTATGGATGCGTGCTGTACCTACTGCTATGGATGCGTGCTGTACCTACTGCTATGGATGCGTGCTGTACCTGCTGCTATGGATGCGTGCTGTACCTACTGCTATGGATGCGTGCTGTACCTACTGCTATGGATGCGTGCAGTACCTACTGCTATGGATGCGTGCTGTACCTACTGCTATGGATGCGTGCTATACCTACTGCTATGGATCTGCTACTATCGATACATCGCATACCTCAAGCTGCGCATCTTCGTCGCGCAGCTGCTTTAGCTTAGTCATCACTTGAAACAGTCACTTAGTTTCACAGCTTAGCTATTACATCTTCGCATCTTAGCTGCATAGCACATCTTTGGTGGAAATGCAGCCTAAGTCAAGTCACTGACATGAGACCTACTGTAGCGACAGAAAAGTACATTTTGTTTTTTGTTTGTGCTGTATGAGAATTCTGGGTTCGTTAGTTTAAAAGTACTCTGAATTATTCGGTTGTTTTATAATTGTTTTGGAAAGGGCTATGCTCGGAGTTTCCTTGCGTGATCGCGTCAGAAATGAGGATATCCGCAGGAGAACAAAGGTTACGGACATAGCCCGAAGAATTGCCAAACTTAAGTGGCAGTGGGCAGGGCACATTGCTCGCAGAACAGATGGTCGATGGGGAAGAAAGGTTCTGGAATGGCAACCACGTACCGGAAGACGCAGCGTTGGAAGGCCTCCCACAAGGCGGACCGATGACCTCGCGATGGTGAGGGTCGCGGAAATCCGATGGATGCGAGACGCACAGGACCGGTCATTGTGGCGACATTTGGGGGAGGCCTATGTCCAACAGTGGACGTCTTTCGGCTGAAATGATGTATGATGATAATAGTTTATTTTTTGTTGTTAGTGAATTTTAGATCAATTTGCGACTAATTAGCTACCAATTCTGTTTTTAATAAGTTAGAGCTCGTCGAGCTTATAAACTAGAGCCATATATCGTAGGCCTGTATTTTTTAGAGCTATATTATTCTTAGTGGTTTAAGGGTCTTGATTTAGGTTTTTATTATTATTCGAAGTGTTGATTAGTGCTATATTAGGTTAGAGCCTTTAAGGCTTTTTATAGATTGTTGATTAGTAAGGCTGTGAGCAGATGAGGGTTGAATTAAAAGGTGCAATACCACAGAATTTACATCATTTATGATGTCTGTCTTAGTGCCTAGGTAGCTTGCCATACGGTCGTACGGTAACCGTTCGAAATGAGGTCGAGTGGTCGACGGCGCGTAGTGTTTCAGGCGCGCCTGAAAGAGATGTCAGTAAAACGTAGGGGCTCAGCAGGGTCGAAGGCAAAGAAGGAACAGGAGTGGGTTTTAGTCAGTAAAAGTCTGACACGTCCTATCGCTCCGCCCAAGAGCGAGGAAGTCATTGGATGATGATGAAAAAAAATCCCATGTTCCTTCAGTAGCCTTTTCCGTTCCAAGGACACGGTAAATCTTTCGAAAAATAGTACACTATTAAATAAATTAATATTCCTTTCTTGGGATTATTCATAAGGAGCTGTTCAATAACTGGCCTGAGCTTGTATGTATTTCTTATGTGCTAAATTTTCAGAGCGTTTACAAGATCGGAATCTGTTCTATATAAATAAAAATCAATTGCCGAATAGTTTATCTGGCTAATTATTTTTTTATTGTATTCATTGTCAGAATTTTTATCATACAAATCTTTTGTATGCTAAAAATAAAAATATGGACCTCAGGCGAAGCCGGGGCGGGCAGCTATTATTATATATTAATATAGCTTGAGACGAATCGTCAATAAATTATAAATAAATAAATTATAGTTTCAAGCTATTTAGTAATTTATTGAAATCATGAATTTACGATAAATTACAATAATTCTATCCAATCTTGTAAGCGCTCCTTTTTCTGTGAAATAAACAATTTTATTTTATTTTAAATTTTATTTATATGTATTTATTAATGTTATATCGTTGATATAAAACTTACTTTACGAGATATTTATGAAGTTTTTTATGCACATTTCGTGATTTTTGACAGTGAGCGATGGAGTGATATGGAATATGTATAAAAAAAGTAAATGTATGTTACTGTAAAAGCGCGAACCAAGGTAAATCTTAGATTTTACCAAGAAATCTTAAGATTTACTGACATGATTTGGTAAATAAAAAGGGGAATAATTTTTCGGACCTATACCATCAGAAACTTGAACATGCTAGGTTTTGCCGGAGGCGGTTGGTAAATATTGTTATTAGGAAGAAAACTATCATTATTGTTAACACCCCGATTCAGAGCAATCTAGGATAGAGAGCAATCTAGGATAGATTGGGAGCGGAGCTCCCACCTTAGTCTTCGAGGTTATTTTTTATTTAAACCACCCTGACATGTCCTTTTATCGACGTTTACCGTGTATTTGAAGTAAATCTTGATGTTTACCAAGTGAATGGTGGTGAATGTTCGAAATAAACGACGATCACAAAGCTTTTCAGACTTTTACCATAATTAGTTGGTTAATTTTAGATTTTACCGTAGTTCAGGTTTTTACAGTAACATATACACAGTATGAAATGCATGTCTTCATACTTATTTTTTACGTTACTTTTTACACAGTAAACATGTGTCTTGTGAGGCTGTCTAGATTTTTTTGTATTATTTATAAGTAGATATCTTTTTATTTACATTTAAAATCAAACTCGTTTTTCGATGTTTTTTATATTTTTTTTGTAAGAAGTTTGGGCAACAGCAATTCTTTTTTTTTATTGTTTTTATTAATATTTTTTCTTCTTTTTTTTTGATGGCAATTAGTATCTATAGTTTTTAAGTGAGCAATGCAGTAAACAAAAATAAAGTTTAAGATTGTTTTCAAGTAGTTTTCTTGATAACCGAGTCATCCGCTTTGGTGATAATGTACTGATGACGTCATAGATTCGATCTCTAATTGAGTGCGTAATTAATAGTAATTATAATTACCTATTGTTTTAATTTCATTGATACGTCAAATACACGGATGGAATTTTTTTATACAAATTTATGATAAGAAAATAATAATATTTGATTTAAATAAATATGAAATATTAAATTTGCAAATAGGTTGAAATTGACGGTTAAAACTGTTTTTTAATACTTTAGGACGTAATTTTTTTTTCATTATTTTTAATTAGATAACCGGTGTTTTCCAGCTGACTACCTTTAGAAAAAACACCGAAACATACTCAGATGTCAAAGTCTCTTTTAAAGTCCATTCAGCAATCACGTAATGGTCAAATCATATGAGAACTACGGAGACTAGTGTCATGGTATTTAGAGGAACGAACCACATAGATTTAAGTGGACCTGTCCAGTCAGTGCACGCATTTGTCAGTATTCGTATAGCCCAACTCAGGACTACTGAATAAGTGTTATTGTTATTTTAAATCGAAGATTTACGTCGATTTCTTTTGTTCAAGTACCGTAAAGGCGGGTTACTTTGTTTCTAAGGTAGCACAGTAATTCGGTGTTCCGTATTCCTATCCAATGGTTAATAAACTTGGGCCAAAGTTATACCTCAGGGTCAAAGTTACTCGATTTTACGTAGATTTTATGTTATTTGTATATTGGTTACGGAAACTCATAGCTGCTGTACTTATAACTATTTTCAACAGCAAGACCTTTCATTTCACGAACTATGGACCTACTCCTAATATTGGCTCTGTTAGCGGTAACGTTATTATTGTAAGCTTAGCTGCTAGCGGCTTCGCCCAAGTAAAAGTGAGTTACGCCATACAAATTTTGGACCATCATTTCATCACTTTAAGGACTGAATATTGGGAAATCCTCTCTTAGTACTCGCCTACGTCATAAAAGGAAACCTTGTGCAAAATTTCACATTCCTGATCCCATTAGTTTCGGCTATGCGTTGATATGTCAGTCAGTTTCTCCTTTTATTAAAGATGTAGAAGAAAATAAAACTGGAAAACATTGCTAAAGTAGATTGATAAGAATATGTGTACGAACACATTGTGGAGTTGATTATAAGTAGAAAATAAAAGAAAATTAAAAATGACCTGATTTTGTTCACAGAAAAATAGCGCTTGCTGAAAATAGAATAGAATAAACTTTATTGTACACCAAAATAGTAACATAACTTTTACACTAACTTAAATCTATGGATACAAAGGCGGTCTTATCGCTGACAGCGACATCTACCAGACAACCTTAGGGTGGAATGTAAGAATTTGAAATAGAAAAAGGCGGGTAGTCTGCGGTGTACTGCAAATGAATAATGTAAATATTAGATTAAAATTATATACTAGACTATACATAGATGTAATATATACCTAGCTATAGAAAATAGTACATGAAAATGGTAACTTACATGTAACAAAAGTCTGATCTATTTCGAAATACTTTTCTATTCATCTGGCTCCTAAACTTGAACTTAGACAGAACACAAGAGACCTTAAATTAATGATATATAAAACCCACATACGCAATGTTTGACGAACATATTTGATGAAATAATGATAGAGGAAGCCTAAGTCCTAGCAGTTGAAAGTGAAATTATATCTGATCAAAATCTATGAAACATGAAAAATTTTACAAATCTGTTAGTAAAATACCTATATAAAAAGAATACCGATATAGTGTCGAATTACGTTAACTAATACGAAACTCTGCAGACGAGAAAGATTTTTTAGCAACACATTCATCCGGCTCGAAGGACCAAAAAGATTTAGCTCTGCTGAATGGGCACCTTGAATGTTATTTGAAATGATAGTCACTGATAGCCAAGGAAGATCTGTTTTATTGAGTACCTCTTACTACCACATACCTATTCATAGTCATGATAACTTATGCTATATATATTTATATGAATTTACATGTTTGTGAACGCATCTACGATATAGGAGTAATTTTTAGTGTGGGGCAACGGCAGCGGCAAAAGAAGAAAGAATTCGTGCATGGCGACGAAATAATTCTGATCTGCAATACGCCTACCATACTCAATACTTAATTCTTTATTGCATTCCACAATGTAGACTTAGATGGTAAAAATTTGCCAAAAGAAACAATCGTGGACCCTGTAGGGCACAATAAAAGGTTATATGAAGCGGAAAAGAGGACTAAATGGGTAACCAGGCGGTTGCAAACTAGCGTTCCAACCAAGGTGACCTTGGTTTATGTGTTTGGCTTTGTGTTGCGGTTACATGGATGTAAACCAAACGCCAACACGTTCGGTGATTGAGAAAACACACCTCCCAACCAAGGGCGTTGAAGGTCATGGTTTACAACTGCTTTCTACACGGATTGAAACTAGCAAGGTCACCTTGGTAGGGACGTTGGTTTGCAACCATCTCACCCCTTTATTGTACATTTTTCATTAATTATATTGTATACCATGTACGATACATAACTCGTACATTATTGCTCTGCGCAGTTTTACTTAGATAGATAAAATACTCTATAATACATATCATTTAAGTTACATAAAGTAATTAGGTAAAGGTGATGTCCTAGTATGCCATACTGCAGTGAAATCTCGATAAATAAGAGCTTAGGAGACTCTTCAATATTTAAAATGATATAATATTAATTCATTGTCTTATTTACTGAGGCTATTGAGCTAAAAGTCCCAAATAAAAAGGTTAACATGGAAAAAAATCTATATATATCACATATATATATTGAGGTGTATTATTATCAGTAACATAGGGATTTCAAGGCAAAGATACTACTAGTAGATAAAACACTATTTCCGGAATAGACAGTTTCCGGTACTTAACCAATGTGGGTCAGCAATTTCATCACGTAACTGTTACGTAGCCCATTAATATACATATTCAAACTAAAGTTATAAAGTATATAACTTGTGCAGTAACAAATTTTTTCCAGAAACTCATTACTTTTTTTCTCTCTTTTCTTTAGAACTCCTTTTTCTAACTTATATTTTTCACGGTTGCCTTACCCGGAACACCTATCTATAGGCAATACAAATGTTTGTTCCGTACGGGAACTGAACCCACGACACGAAGCGCAGCGGTCATATACTCAACCGATGAGCCAACCATGCCCTCAAGTTAATTGTAATTAGCGTAGTAGTAGCAGAAGTTACTCTGTTTAAGCATGCTATTGACCCCGAGATATCGTACTTCCAAATACACTGCAACAAAATCAAACTCCTAAAACCCACAAACCATTACAGGCACAGTACCAGACACTACACCAATCCCAACACCAGCACCAAACCCAGCCCCGCCGGTGGACAAAACCCTCGTCCAAATCAACGTCTCCTGCGAGGAACTACAGCAACGCATCAACAACTTCATAGAGAGGAAGAGAGAGCAAGTCAACATCAGCAATATTCACGACTTTATTCCTGATAAACAGGATGATATGGAGACGGAAACCTGTGCTAGAGTGAGGACGCAGTTTGTGAGGAGGAGTGACTCGAAGGGGCATTTGAAAAGTGAGTAAGTTTGACTTTTTTGACGATGACTTGCCGCTCTATGGTGGAAAGGGGCGTGTTAGACGGTTACTAAAAACCACGGCCGGGCGCGTACAGACAAGTTCGTTGAACATATTGTGGCTATAAATTAAACGAACCTAAAATCAAGTCGCTCACTTAGTAAAATATTAGCACATCTACAGTAAATGCGAAATTGAGTTTTATCAGCCTAAATGTATAAAAGTGGATTATTTATATCCTTAATTATATATATTATGGTCTCTACTATTAGTCAACATTCCAATTTATATTAACAATGATATAAAATGAACTCAGAACTTCATTTTAGAGATTTGTACAATGTTTGATACTAGTTTCTGTAAACTAAGAAAAATGTAGATGTGCCAATATAGTACCTATCCTATTTTGAACACACTACTTTCAGGATGTGTGTTTATTATGTTATATATAGTAAATGTTGTATATAACTCATTCGATCTGGAGATTGAACATTTGTCCTACTTGCAACCAGTTGATCAAAAAAATTAACCATTTTATCAAATTAATACAATTTTCTTCCCAGTCCGAAAAGTCCACAACGAATGGGGACCTCAGACTGTATCAGCCGCGGACATGTATCCCGAACAAACGGACAACAGTGGGCTCCCATCGTCTATAGCCGAGCGAGTGGTGGCCATCGAGAAGTATCTCAACATCGGCCCCGTCTCGAAGGACATATACAGACGGCTGAAGGACATGGAGGATAAGATCGCGGATCTGCAATCTGTGTCCCCCGAGTACGCTCAATTTTGGGTGAGTTGGTTTATTCATTAAGCCCCGACTTACGAGTTGTAGGTCGTAGATTCAAACCCAGTCAAGCGCATTACTTTGTGTAATTTATTTCATCACCACTGCTCTCAAAACGTTAAAGGAAAACATCGTGAGGAAACCGGCATGTCCTAGAACCAAAAATCGAAGACATGCGACATTCACTAATCCGTAGTGGGCCCGCGTGGTGGATAACGGCTCATTCCTTTTCTAAAGAGGAGACCTGAGTCCCAGCAGTGAGAACATTAAAAGGTTGATCATGCTTTTATGCTATGTTATACATCACCTCGTCGCAAATAACAAATACTGCCCGGTGGGCAATAAGAAGGAAAATATCAATAACATTTCGAATGACGAGAATGATTTAACTTCGCCGTTTATTCGATCCGAAGAAACTGTAACTCCAACTTTATTATGTGCTATGGTTTTAATTTTCTCACAGTAGATGTGAAAAGTAGGGCACTCTCCTCGTTGATAAAGATGCCTTTGTCTTGAGCTAACTTGATTCCCTCCCTACACTCAGGATTCTTAGTTTAACCCCCTCGCTGCTCTCGGGGGTTTAGCCTCAGAATTCTTCGTGGCACTCGGGTTTCGATATGCTCGTGACATAAGACACAGCTTTATCCCCTTAGTGAATAATTTACTATAATATGTCTGTATTTTCCGACAGAAAACTGCAAGAGATTCGGACATGAAACAGGAAGGGACGGTGGACTACGCATTCTCGGCTGATGACATTGCAAGAAAGATTGAACAGTTGGAAAAGGGCATGGTGTGACGAGATACTTTACACACACTATTAAGAAAAAAAAGTGGCACTACACTAAAAATGTAACTTTTCAGAAGAGCGTTACAAAGTTTTCAATGTAGGTACTATTTCACTCGATAGAAAGTCGCAAAACAACAAGAAGATTGACATTCGGATTACAAATGAGTTGTATTGGCTAGATTAAAATAGTTCAAGATTTCCCTAAAATTGTAATTTACAAAAATAAAAAATAAGTGTAGTACCACTTTTGTTTTATGCTGTCACCGTCATATTCAAGCCTCAGATGCAAAATATGTTAGGAGACAAAATATCCGCCATCATGATACGGTATATCAAATTGTCCAACATGTCCCGCGTCACGTGAATATGTTGTAAAATGTGTGGGGGGGGGGGGGGGGGCAAGTTGCGGGACACTGGGCTACATTGCGCGTCATTTTGGGGGACACTTTGTCCCTTAATGTATCTGAAGTTGAATACCGCAACATGTCCGCAGCTGGACATAAACAAAGGTCTCCTTAAAGCGTGGCCAAAACGACTGGTTTTGTATCTCTCGCATTCATTTGTGTTGTCAAAGTCACCACTAAATCACACTATTAGGGTGTCGATCACAATTTTTTTTCGGTTACCACACCATCGTAATGAAGTTCTAATACAATACGTTACATCGATCAATACACACAAATAAACGTCAAACATTTATCGATATCAATTATAATTGTTATCGATAAATGTTATAATCTTACCAATGATATACTATAATTATTTATCATTGGTAAGATTATGACCATGAGATTTAGATGATCTCTTTCTACACCCCACTAGCCAAGTTACAACCGTTTCGTTTCGATTCTCTTTTCGTCGATCGCCTCGAGTAGGCCACGCCTCCGATTCCTTTATTCTAACAAAAGTGGTTGTAACTTGGCTAAGGGGCAGATCTTATTTTCCCCAAGGAAAACGACGTTCATTCATAGACGTTACTGAAAAGTGAATAGTTGTTGTATAATATGTGATAATGTCTTTTAAATTAATTTAGTTATTTTTGTTGTAATGGATTATGTTTTACGATTTACTTGTGAACTTGGCCAATTTCAACATTATCAATAAATTAAGACATATCGAATTGTTTTATTACACGTTATACATCATTAGTCGGCAGTGGTGATGATGATGATTTCCAAAAAAAAATTGTAAACAACACCCCAGCGGCGGGGTGGTTTTTTATTATTATTGCTATGCGATAAAACGATCGTAACTTGGCTAGGGGGGCTGATAGTTCAGTGGTGTCGTTGGCAAAATACGCATTTATTGTATTGCTGTGACCTTCACCAAGTCATTGGTCTACCTTCAGGGAGACCTACTAAGGCTGCGCCTTCGGTATCGGCACGCAGATATACTATAGATACTGACTTGTAAATGTATTAAATAAGGTCTTTTATGTTTTATTATGGAACATATAGGGAGAAACCTTTTTTTTTATCATTAGAGATTACAGGAATTGGCGTCGGTTGTCAGGGAACTTGATTGATAAGCAAAATTACTAGGAACTTAAATTGCTTGTGATCGCCCGCATCGGATGGATTCGACCAGTGTTTTCGACTGGCTACTCCATCTCGTTTGACTCTTCAATTCCCATAGGTGACAGAAGAGCTGACGAGATGGAGTATTTGGTCGTGGATATGCGACGCTGGCGGAATGAACGCGAGAATGTTTGTCGGATATATCCAACGCAGACAGTTAAAAGGTGAAAGAGATTTGAAACAACTGTGACATGACAAATTAACGTGAAATGCCTATCAGCTTAATAATCAAGTTCCTCGACTGTACGTCGATACGGAATATATTTAAGTTTATACATTAAGTAAGTACCTTTATTATGTTTAATTGGTAATATTTACCGTCTGGCTTTTAGTGTGTTTTATTAAAATAAAAACACATTTAAAATTAATTTAGTAACTTTAATGTAGGAATCGAAAAACTGAGGTATAATCACAACTTAGAGGTATAAATAAACTATTAAAATTAAAAACTGTGTTTACTAAAAATTCATAAATACTCCTTATAATCTACAATGTAAATAAAATCCCATAAATGATAACTTGAAAAAAATATTTACTCTATTCATCCATTAAGATCACAGAAACACACAAACTCGAAACCTTTTTATTTATCCCTTTTTTTTAGGTGGGAAAATCATCTTATGACAAATCCTGCTCTTGGGCGGAACGGGAGATAGTATCAGACTTTTACTGACTAAAACCCACTCCAGTTCCTTCGTTGCCTTTGTCCCCGGGTCCCGGGTTTCGTTTTCACACTACCCATAATTTATTTATCCCTAAGGGAAATCTTTCGACCATATTTCCTAGTTTAAGTCCACGATTTCTTGCGTGATATCTTTTTCGAGTTCTAATGTTTTTTGCAGTATTGGGCAGAAAATGTATCGAGTTGAATGTAGTCAATACTATAATAAAATTCGCAGCTGCTTTAATGATTCTACATATTGTCCAGTTGTGTACACTTGAATTTTTTTTACATCACAATATCCACTAGGAATCAATTTGCGAATAATTAAAACTGCCACCGAACTACACTCAATAGAAACCCGCCTAAAACTACGTTGTACAAGCAAGAATATTATTTAGTGTTTTTTTTTTTCTGTGGGAAAATCATCATATGACATCCCCCGCTCTTGGGCGGACTTTTACTGACTAACAACCCACTCCTGTTCCTTCTTTGCCTTCGTCCCAGGGCCTCAGATTTCGCTTTCACACTACTACATACAGTGTACAGCTACAATGAATATTATTTAGTTAACTTCGCCTCTAGCCGCAGCCACGAGATTTCATGTTCTGTGATTAAGATACTACAAAATACGAAATAAAACACATACAATATTATTTAAAACATTTTCACATTATATTTACATACATCATAAATATTCACTTTTATGTACAACTCACGGTTCTGTCATCACGAGGGACATTCACGACACTTCACAAAATAATTTTAAACCAGAAGTCTTAGGGCTTTAGCAGACATACTACTTAGACATAGCATCGATGATTTTACATCAATAAATAGTGTTTTAGCGACTCGCTGTGTTATTATTTTTTTTCATCGATAGAAAATAATTATGTCGTTGTATCAAGCCAAAATAAAGTAATCTCTAATTGGGTACTTTTACTGTGTTTATTTTTGTACAATATTTTATATTAAACAATAAATAATACTAAATATAAACCTTTTTTTAAAAACTGCAAGAAAATTGGTTTTTCGCTATCGCTTTTGTACGCACGTACCCTAATGGCGGTGACGTCACATTTCAGTGTGTGCATACTTTTTCTGTAACTTGACAGTTTCCCCTTCCAACAAATTTGAAAAGTTTCTAACTTACTTAATTTTGATCGGATTTGAGAAATTCTTCCTATTTGCAAAGTTAATTGAATAAAGTTACTTTTCTGACACTAAAAAAACGAATCAGTTACCCAATTACTGATTATCAACAACACATGCCGTTAACTTGCACAGAATCACTTGATTGCCATTGTGTACAAACTTCTGAAAGGGTCTTTTGAGCAAATTACTGGCATGTGCATTTATGTCTTTTAAAGTGTGAGATGTTAACACATTTGAGTCGCTATATCTATCTTCCGAAAAGCTAGATCATCGATGCTACAGCGCAAGAAATTCACGCACCCTCCGGCAGCGTTTAAAGACGGTAGAAGTGATAAAATAAATGGCGCCTCCACCAGCAGCCGCCGAAGCCCGAGGCATCCTTGCCCTGAGGTCTACGCCAAGAGTACCACTTCTACCACCGCCCTTCGCCTCAACTAGGCAGCCGGCTGCTGTGGCGGCCTCCTCAGGTAGACCACCACTCCCAAAGCCCCCAGGAGCGCCGTGATGAGGTACAGGTCCCAGTTCGACAGCAGAGTGGAGTCAGTCAGGAACAGTACTGCCAGAGGACTCTGAAAGAATGACTGATAATTATCGACTTTAGTGTGGTTTGTAGTGGATTCAAAATAAATTGAAAACGCTTATTACTAACTTTTCAAGAATTTAAAAATATTTTACAACAAATGGCTGGCGAAATATAAAAAAAAAACTGGTTCGAAGATTGAGTAAAAAGTATTAAAATAGTTTTGTCTTCTTTTAAAAACATGATTTTTTATATTCATAAACATAAGTTATTTTTTTTTCTTCAGATCTGATAATTCCATCTACAGTTGTGCCGTATCACAAAAAGAAAGAAAGAAAACATTTATTTGGCACACAGATATACTATAGTCTATGCGCGTTAAGAAAATAGTAAGTCATCAGTGCAACTGCAAGTAGAGGAGACGGGGCCAGATTCATACTGGGGTAAAAATTAAACCATTAATATTAAGCAAACTTTTTAGTTCATAGTGTTTTAAAATATAAATAAATAATAATTATTTTAGAATTAAATCACAATCGTCGGGATTTTCACTATTATTTTTACGAATGGGTTTTAATTCATTTTTGAAAATTGACAAAAGATGCGGAAGCATCTTACTGCTTGAATGGTTTACTTCAACTTTTCAATATGAACACGGCTTTCTAATTTACTATGATCTAATTGGTCAAGGGGCGTGACTAAGCTGAGTGACAACAATCAATAACTATTTTCTTAACGCGAATAGGCTATAGTATCAAGATACTGAGAAGTCGATGGTTATTATGTCGAGTTCACAGCAGTATCGAGCGACGTGTCAGCCGCCAGGTCTAGGCAGCGCTTGGTCTGTGTATACTCACATCTAGTATCTGGTGCACAGCGGAGGCTGCGTTGAGCCTGGCCAGCGCCAGCGCGGCCGGCAGGCGCGCGTCGGGAGATGTGTCGGCCGCCAGGTCGTAGCAGCGCTTTGCGAGGTGAGCATCTTGGGCCAGCCCCAGGCCTCGCTCGTGCATGTAGCCCAAGTTGAAGGTCGCTTGCGCGTTATGGAGCTGTTCTGATGCTATCCTGTAAGACGGGTTTTCGGTTAAAACATTGTTTAGAGAGGGTCCTGATTCGAATTCGGTAGGAAGAAATGGTGGTGAAACCCGGGTGTCACCATCGTGCGAATCATCCAGAAGACTCGGTGGAGCTTATGCAGGAAGTCTGCTCTACTTAAGCGGGACACTGCCGCGTCCTCGTTGAGGTGGAGGCCTTGTTCCAGACTACGTTATGGAGCAAGAGAAGATGGGAAGCAGTAATGTGAGCAAAGGTGATGACGGAAGACGTGGCAAGTAAGCGCGGGCTTTCGGACGACGCAACGACGAGCTACCCGCTCGCAATCCGAAGATTGCCGGAGCTCGTTAGGGTAAATGCCAGGTGGGAAATCATCAAATGACTTCTTCCGCTCTAGAATGGAACGAGAAGCCGTGTCAAACTTTTACTGACTAAAACTTTGCGAATGCGGAAGCGGAAAAGGGCTTGGCTTAAAGACCCCTAGGTTGTAGCTATCAGGAAACACAGACTCGGAATTCTACTCCTTAGCTGTACGCATTATGAATGTGTTTCCAAAACGCTTTGTACTATGGAGGACAAAAGTGCATGGAGACCCTTAGGTCGACTTTTGACTGTGAGGTTTTGCATTCCGTTTCGTGAGACTACTAGATGGCGCTGTTCAAAAATGAAAATAACACTGCAAAGCTTAAAAACCTTATTATGCAGAGTCCCATAATAAGGTTTATAATACCTAAAATAAGTAGTTACTAAGAAATAAACATAAATTATTTTATTTTCTTATTTCCGAGTACTTAATACAGCGCCATCTAAACCAAACCAAATAAACTAATTGGTATATAAGTTAATTCGACTACAGATGGCGTAGATCATAAATAATAAAGAATACCTACATTCACAAGTAGCTCCCATTTTCGCACTCTCTAATAGTTAGATCGGTAGCTCAGATGGATAAGCATGTCAGAGTAACAAAGTTCGTTCCACAGGGCGCCGGTTCGATACCCAGTTCTCAGTCAACTTTTTTAAATTTAATTTATTATAATTTATATTCTATTTTTATATTTTTAAAAGTGTTTTATTTTATTTTTTGTTATAAATAATATAAAAAATATGAGGTATAAGATGTATAAATGTATAAAGGCATAATATACAAGTATACTAATACTACAATAAATAAAATTATATATAAATATATATATATATATATATAATGTTATATATATAATTTCTATATATATTACTTTCATAATTGGTGGTAAGTATTAGGTAAAAGAAACATTCATGTAAGAAGATCTAGATATATTTTTCTTACAGATTAAGATTTACTAAGTTTGTTTTTCGTAAAGGATAAGAAATAAAACTATTTTAGTGATATTATAGTTTAAGACATTTAATTCTCAAAGAATACAATTTATTTCTTTCTTATACAGTGTATAACCTAATCTAACAGCTTTACACCCAATTGACAATTATTTAATTCACTTGTTATGAGAAATACAAATAAAATTTATAACTTAAACATTACAAAATGGAAAACATTAACAAAGTAAAACTGTTTAATAGATATTAATAAGCATTCTAAATCAAAACTGTGTTGTGCTATTCTTTTTTATTTAGTATGTATCAATGTTGTTGTATTACCTTTCACTATATATGCAACCTTAGTTCTGTAAATATTTTACTTAATCATAAATTATAAAAATATTACGTTTTGCATAATTATGGTTAGTGGGTATTGACTATAATGATTGATTTGTGCATTATGTTATGACTAAGGTTTATAGCTTAAGTATTCGTTCCAGAACGAGGAAGAAATTGAAGCTAAACCTCAAAATATTATATAACAAATTAAAATCATTACTGTAATAACACTTTGTTGTTATACTCGTAAATTAGTAAATAAATTTATCCCACTACACCAAGTTTGAATACTGTAATTTATCAAATAAATTATAGCTACTCCGGTCTGTGTTATTAGTCAATCTAATAGTCAACACTTTATATATTTTTTTTAATAACTCGTGTATCCACCATTTTGATCGATTACAGCTTGCAAGCGCGAACCCATGGAGTTTATTAATTTTTCACATAAATTTTGACCCCGTATAGAATCCCATACCTGCATGCAGTGAGAACTCAGTGCCTCCTTAGTCCTTTCGTTCCTATTGTCCCACCTTTGAACCATAACGCCCCATAAATTTTCAATGGGGTTTAAATCTGGCGATCTCGCAGGCCAAGGAATTATCCGTATGTCCGATTGCTGACTAAACCACTCTTTCACAATTATGGAACGGTGTATAGGACAATTGTCCTGCACGAACGTTATCACTGGCATGTCTTCTACAGGAAAAACATTCCGCACGGTGGGCAACATGACGTCATTCAGCACAT
Source organism: Mythimna vitellina (assembly GCA_949316375.1). Taxonomy (NCBI): domain Eukaryota; kingdom Metazoa; phylum Arthropoda; class Insecta; order Lepidoptera; family Noctuidae; genus Mythimna; species Mythimna vitellina. The sequence goes on along the minus strand of OX438703.1, from coordinate 2,801,213 downwards.
CTATGTAATTTACACTATTTGCACGACTGGGTATTACAGTAAGTTCTCCTGGTCCTGCAGCACTCATCCATCCCCACATGTTCACTGTTATACGACCGGATTCACAGTTAGGCACGACGTGATCACTATCATAACGCGTATTATTCCTACGCCACAACATAACTCGGCCGTGCTGGCTAGACTTGAAAGTCTTTTCATCACTGAAGATGACGTTGCTCCAGTCGAAATTTCTGTATTTCAAAGCGAACTCCAATCGTGCTCTTTTATTAACTTCGGTTAGTAATGGCTTAATAGCATGTCGACGATAATGTAGACCTTCACTATGAAGAGCACGATACACCGTCCGCAAAGATGTATCAAACAACTCAGCGTAATGTCTTGTTGGTGTAAAGCCATTTTCCTCATAACCTTGCACCATAAGTTGACGCTGGTCTGAGTCAATATGGCGTCTTCTGCCAGATCTACTACGGTGTTCCAACGAACCCTCTTCTTGAAACCGCTTTATCCATAAAGTTACAGTCTTTACCTGTAAGGGAAATATATTATTTATTATTTTCGTGTATTAATAACCATGGATAATAAAATAAATAACGAACACTGATTTTGAAACATTACTTACGTTTAAGCCAGTTTCTCTCGAAATTTCAGAATAATTTAAGCCTTGATTATGCAATGCTATTATTTGGGCCCTCGTAGCGATATCAATATTTGAACGCGAACTCATGATGAAAATAAATATTAAAAACTTGTTAAACGCAATCGTAACTGAACTCACTCTAAAGGTAGTAAAGAACGTTATGATTGAACAAAAAGATTTAATTTTTATACAGTCAATATTAAACTACCCTCAATTCTTATGAGATTTATGATACGGGTTAAAGTCGCTAAACAACTGCAATATATTAAAGAGTAGGATAATTTCAACTCATTGCGTAATGACGCGATGGTCCAGTGGCTAATGGTATCGGTAAATTTTATGCTACCGAGTTCGAATCCTAGTTATTACGTGCTTTGCTTTATAAGGTTTGTAATGTCGTAGGAGAATTTGTGTTAAAATTAAGTGATATTGTAACTAGCAAAAAGCAATATAATATTCTTTAACGAGAGATGTACATTTTCTAATCCAACTAATGTACTAGCGCCATCTATGTCATCCAAGACATATTATTAAGGCGATGAAACCCTGCCAAACGATTTTGGTTTGGAACTCTCCATGCACTTCTGTCTTCCTTCGTACGTATGGGTGGGATGTCCGCCATGTACCGATGGCCCAACGCCGTACGTCTAGTGGTCCGATAATGTAACGGACTTATTATTATTATATATTCTTTATTGTACACCAAAAAAGAAATTACATTAGAAACTTAAAATTAATAGGGTGTCACAATGAGCGGTCTTATCGCTAAAAGCGATTTTTTACAGACAACCTTTGGATGGATTTGACAGAGGAGAAAAAAGACGCTAATATATTCATATTTCCTTTTTTTTGCCGATGATATGATTGGTTGCAGCTGCAGTGCTCGCGACCAGCGCTCCGACTTGCTGAAGAGACAGACCTCGCCTGGGACACACACTCGATAGTCTCACCTGTAGTGATAAGCAGCGGCCTCCAGGTCCTGCGGCGTGCCGAGCCCGTAGTAGTGGTAGTCTCCCAGCTTGACCCTGGCCGCGCCGCAGCCCTGCGCGGCCCCGCGCGCCCACAGCTGCAGTGCTCGTGACCAGCGCTCCGCCTCGCTGAAGAGACGGACCTCACCTAAGAAGGGATACATTTGATCAGACAAACGAAAGTCAGACATTACGATGTTTTTGTAGTTTACAAAGGGGTTTAGAGGAAAATAGCTGGAGCTAGAACTCTAATAACATGCACCAGCATGAGCCAGCATGGACTAACACGACCCACCGCTGTAACATCATCGAGCTCTATACTGACCTGTATCAAGCAGGAAGGCAGCGTTAGCCTGGGGCCAGCTCATCTATATATATAAAAGGAGAAACTGACTGACTGACATAGGAGCGTGAAATTTTGCACAAGGTTTCCTTTGATAACGTAGGCGAGCACTAAAAGAGGATTTCCCAAAATTCATCCCCAAGGGGATGAAATCGGGGTTCAAAGTTTGTATGGAAGAACTTACTTTGACGCGGGACAAGCCGCTGGCAGAAGCTAGTCTAAACTAATATTATAAAGCTGAAGAGTTTGTTTATTTGATTGATCGCGCTAATCTCAGAAACTACTGGGCCGATTTGAAAAATTCTTATAGTGTTACATTGCCTATTTATCGAAGAAGGTTATAGACTATATATAATATCACGCTATGACCAATAGGAGCGGAGTATCGACGATAAATGTTGCAAAAACGGGGGAAATATATTCCGTTTGAGAGCTTCCGTTGCGTGCGCTGCGTAAACGGTTAAAGTTACGCAAAATTGTTCCTCTTTAAAATATCAAAAAAAAAGTCCGCGACACCATATATCTATCTTTTAAGGTTGGCTCACAACAACCGTTTTTGTGCATTATTTGCGAAGGTGTTTTCATAAACATAATATTATTCCTTATCCAAATAAATACAATATTCATTCTAAGTATTTAATATTGAACACAATTACCCTTTACATCATTTCATTTCGATTAATATCTTAGGAGATATCATAGTTTTAAAACAACGCTGCAACAAAATGATGTGCGAATGCTGCGACTCTATTAGCAGGTGAACGCACCGCAGACTTTGCGGAAAGGTAGCGTGCGCTCGAATCGTGTAAAAATGGCCATTTGGGAAAAGTTTTGCAAGATGTCAGTATAATCATATGGGATGAATGCACTAAGATTCATAGAGCTGATGTAGAGACATAAGAAGGTTCCCTGTCCATTTGCATAAAATTTTAAGACCTAATATAACTTAGCATAATTTTGTTTGGCATAATTATATTTTCGCATAATATAATTACGCATGCTGTATGCTTGCTTGCTTCATGCTTCCTACAACGAAAAAAAAACCCACTAAACTAAAAAGTTATGCTTTAGTACTTTATGCTTTAGAATATTATGCTTAATCATAATTATGGTTAGAGAAATTATGCTTAAAAAAATTATGCCGAAGTATTTTTATGCCAAAACAAATTGTGCCAAAATCGTTATGCCGAAGTATATTAGGACAAAGAACATTATGCTAAAAGAAGGGATCCCCATAAGAAGCTGTAGTAAGATTTTTTCACTTTAAAGTTTGCTGGTGATTTTCGCCAAATATTGCCAGTGATAGTTAGGGGAACTAGAGCTGACATTGTGACAATGTGGGAGCACGTAGCACACTTCGCGCCACTATCTCGGATCCAGATGACAGGACGATAGATGTCTAATCCGTCGACCCTGGTCAACAGCCAACATGATATAAGATGGCCCGCATGAGCCAGTATGGAACAACATAGTCCAACATGGGCCAGCACAGTGACATGATGGTGTGGACTCACCAGTATTAAGCAGGAAGACAGCGTTGGTCTGCGCCACCTCATATCCTGTCTCCGCCAGCGCTAGGTACTGCAGTAATGCTACGTCAGTCGCACGCGCGCCACCCAGCGTGGGCCAGCATGAGCCAGCACACAGTTACACCATGGTGTGTACTCACCAGTATCCAGCAGGAAGGCAGCGTTGGTCTGCGCCACCTCATATCCTCGCTCCGCCAGCGCGAGGTACTGCAGTAATGCTGCGTCAGAGTCCCGCGCGCGATACCCAGCGTGGGCCAGCATGAGCCAGCACACAGTTACACCATGGTGTGTACTCACCAGTATCCAGCAGGAAGGCAGCGTTGGTCTGCGCCACCTCATATCCTCGCTCCGCCAGCGCGAGGTACTGCAGTAATGCTGCGTCAGAGTCCCGCGCGCGATACCCAGCGTGGGCCAGCATGAGCCAGCACACAGTTACACCATGGTGTGTACTCACCAGTATCCAGCAGGAAGGCAGCGTTGGTCTGCGCCACCTCATATCCTCGCTCCGCCAGCGCGAGGTACTGCAGTAATGCTGCGTCAGAGTCCCGCGCGCGATACCCAGCGTGGGCCAGCATGAGCCAGCACACAGTTACACCATGGTGTGTACTCACCAGTATCCAGCAGGAAGGCAGCGTTGGTCTGCGCCACCTCATATCCTCGCTCCGCCAGCGCGAGGTACTGCAGTAATGCTGCGTCAGAGTCCCGCGCGCGATACCCAGCGTGGGCCAGCATGAGCCAGCACACAGTTACACCATGGTGTGTACTCACCAGTATCCAGCAGGAAGGCAGCGTTGGTCTGCGCCACCTCATATCCTCGCTCCGCCAGCGCGAGGTACTGCAGTAATGCTGCGTCAGAGTCCCGCGCGCGATACCCAGCGTGGGCCAGCATGAGCCAGCACACAGTTACACCATGGTGTGTACTCACCAGTATCCAGCAGGAAGGCAGCGTTGGTCTGCGCCACCTCATATCCTCGCTCCGCCAGCGCGAGGTACTGCAGTAATGCTGCGTCAGAGTCCCGCGCGCGATACCCAGCGTGGGCCAGCATGAGACGAGAGCCCCAGGATCCACGCTCACAGACGTTCTTGAAGAGCTAATAACAATACATTCGAATGAAAGAGTTATCAGTAAAGGTGTTTATTCATTTAAGAAATACTTGATTTTCTACATACACTCACAGCACGATAAACATAGGATGCGGACGATGAGCTCGCCGAATAGGTAGCTCGCCGTCCGGCAGTCCGGTTTGACAAGACAATAATCTATGACCTCAGTAAAACTCCCGAAATAGTGGGTCTTAAAATTAATAAAAAGGGCGGTCGTCGTAAATAGCACTCACTCCTGTCAAGATCGGACGCTCTACACTTGAAGTTGCATATTTACCGCCATGGGTGTCAGTTTTAAGGTTTTAATGCCTAAAATGCGTCGATATCGTTTTTAGTGGCGCACCCAATTCCTCCACACTTCATCACCCCATCAGAACATCTTACTACAGTCGTCAATCTGGAAATCTCTTAACCAACTGCGGAGCCAGGTTGGCCGCTGCAAAAACAATCTGGTTAAATGGGTCTTCCTCGACCCGTCTCTAACACAGTACCAGTGTGGTGGCGCTGCACAGGACATGCATCACCTGCTATGCTGCCCATCCTGCACAACCACCTGCACGCACTTTTCAGGATCTATACGAGGCTAATAATAGAGCTATACAGGTTACTAAATACTGGGCAGGAAAAATGTAGTTTGTAAACATCGACACAAAAGAAGAAGTGGCGCTGATGCTGAAAATGAAGTCAAAACCTCTTTGGACTTACCTCGACAGCCGTGGTGCAAGATCGCAGCACTCCAAGGCCCTGCGCATGCATCTGTCCAAGATGATACAGCGCTAGCACGTGGCCTGTCTGCGACGCTAACGAGAAGTACTTGTTGGCTTGCTTGAAGTCTCGACGGACGCCGATACCACCTGTACACCACAAGAAAACTCTATTTAATTTACTTGTGTTTATTTTTTATTTTTTTATAGAGCAGTGGTGGCCGAGCTGTAACGGCTCTGACTTACGAGTTTCTAGGTCGCGAGTTCAAACTCAGCCAGGCGCATTACTTTGTGTAATTTATTTCATCACCACTGCTCTCAAAAACGTTGAAGGAAAACATCGTGAGGAAACCGCCATCTCCTAGAACCAAAAATTGGAAGACATGTGACATTCACCAACCCGCACTGGACCCGCGTGGTGGATTTCGGCCCATTCCCGCTCCCAGAGAGGAGGCCTGAGTCCCAGCAGTGGGAACATTAAAAGGCTGATTACGCTATGCTATTATGCTGTGTTTATTTTTGTACAATATTTTATCTATATACTAGCTGCCCCGAGCTACGTTGTTTGTCTGAAAACTGGATTTTCATCAGAATAAAAATTTAAGAACACAATTGGAGCGCCACTCACCGGGTCCAATTGTATTTTCAAATTATCCTGGGACCCAAAGATCAGTAACTACTAACTGAAAACCATATAAGAATTTAAATAAAAATTGCAACAAGTTCAAGTGTGATATAACTTACCAAAGTACATGAATCCGAGATGCAGCTGTCCCTCGACCCAGCCCTGGTTGGCTGCCATGGTGAAGTATTTGAAAGCCGCTGTCGTGTCTTTTGGCACGCCACGACCCTAAGGAATTGACAAATGTTAATTTTAAGTCAACAATAATCAGTTTATGAGTTTTCTGGTTCACCCATTCTAAGATAGAATGAATTTTTTTGGGCTTTGTCTATTTTTTTTTATTTTTTTATTTATATATGACGACTTATTTACTAAAAATTAACTAAAACAAATTTACGAGGGTATCCAGTGTAAAAAAGTCTTTTATAGATATGCACAGCATTTACATTAGGTCTTATTAATTAATGATTACAATTAGGTTTAAAACTGGAAATTGTCATTACAATATAAAAAATAAAATTAAAAACTAATAAATTAAAATAACATTAATCATACCTTCAATTATAGATTAAATTACATTATTGAACATTATTATTATTCAATTGTTTTATGAAATTAAAATATTATTACATTACATTATCATAATATAAAATGAAAATTGAAAATTAAAATATAAGAAGACATAGAACCAGGCGGCTGATCACAGGTTACTTAATTTATCCATTTCATCCTTCAGCTTCTTCCCGTGTTTCGCTGAAGTTTAACGAAATGCGGGTGTTGATGTGTTGTGTATGTGAGTTTAATTAAATTAGTGACGCATCAGACCTCTGCTTCTGCAACTGTGGAAGTCACACGTCCATTTCCTCAACTTTTAAAACGGAAATTATGATCAGAAGTTTTCACACACACAAATTTTCATAATATATATATATATCTCAATAAAAAAACATTTGTAAAAAAAAAGATTTTTTTAAATTGTATTTACACTTCCGCTTCTGCATCTGTTTCCGTTTCTGCTTCCGCTAGGACAATTCCGTTGTATCACTAGTTTAAATGTTTATAAACGTACCCACGTAATCCCTAGTGTAGGGCAACGTTTTACAAAAAGAAAAAGAAACATAAAAAGGTAAGTCTGGCCACCCAGATTCATCATCATCATCATTTCAGCCGAAAGACGTCCACTGTTGGACACAGGCCTCCCTCAAATGCCGCCATAATGACCGGTCCTGTGCGTCTCGCATCCATCGGATTCCCGCGACCCTCACCAGGTCATCGTTCCACCTTGTGGGAGGCCTTCCAACGCTGCGTCTTCCAGTACGTGGTCGCCATTCCAGAACCTTTCGTCCCCATCGATCATCTGTTCTGCGAGCAATGTGCCCAGATGTACCCAAGTTCATACACAAGAACAAAGGAACAACTATCTGCACACCATAAAGACATTTGTTCCGTGCGGGAATCGCACTCGCGACATGCAGCTTGCATGGCCAGTAATCAATCGTTGAACCACTTCGCCAACCGTTGCTGTTCCACACTAGCGAAGTACGAAGGTCATTGTGTCACCACAGATATACTGTACAGCATAGCATAGTCGGCCTTATAACGTTCCCACTGCTGGGACTCAGGCCTCCTCTCTAGGAGAGGGAATGGGCCGTAATCCACCACGCGGGCCCAGTGTGGGTTGGTGGATGTCACATGTCTTCGAATTTTTGGTTCTAGAACATGCCGGTTTCCTCACGATGTTTTCCTTTACCGTTTTGAGAGCAGTGGTAAACTAAATTAACAAATTAATGCGCCTGGCTGGGTTTGAACCCGCGACCTACAACTCGTAAGTCGGGGCCGTTACCACTCGGCCAGCACTGCTCTCTGATGTATTGTAAGCTTTACTATTGTGGCGTCTAAAGAGGTCGCATGCTGATTAACTTGCAAACTGGCTAGGTAGTGATACCTTTTTAAGGTTTATGGTAGAAATAGTGCAGGTGGAATTTTGATGGAAGATTGTTTGAAGATGTCAAAAGACTAAGCGAATGAAATATTTTTATAAATGTTAAAAATATCGTGCTTTTAGCAATATAATAATAGTAAATTGAATTAGAAACGTTTTGTTTGCGTCCCCGCATTGACACTATACACAATTACCACGGGTCCTTAGGGCAAGGGACTTCTGGCTAGAAGTAATGTTTCCTATTGTCAATATTCATCATAATCATCATCATTTCATCCGAAAGACGTCCACTGTAGTTGGACATAAGCCTCCCTCAAGTGTCGCCACAATTAACGGTCCTGCGCGTCTCGCATCCTTCGGATTCCCGCGACCATCACCAGGTCAGTAATGTAAATATTATTCACCTGTAAATACATGAAGCCCAGCCCACTCTGCCCCACGGGGTTGTTCAGTTCGGCAGCTTTCTTGAAGTACCGCAGAGCTGTATCATTGTCCGCCTTGATGCCGTCTCCACCTTCCAAATATATCTGCGATAGAGAAGGAAAATCATGTTTTATGTCGTACTGTAATCAGAATATCCCGTCCTGATGATAATTTGAGTGTCTTCAAGGCGTGTGTACAGGCTCTTACAGATACCGGCACGAATCTTGAGCGCTCAGCGAAAAAGTGGGGATCGCTTTGCGCATCGTACATATCGGCGAGCCAATCACTGTACAAGGATTGCATTCCCCGCCCCCGCGTCTCACTTCATACCACTAAAGAGACCCGATATTTTACTTCTGCGCAAGTGAGTCAATGCTCAAGATCCGTGCCTGTATCTGTAATAAACTAGTACGCCTCACCATCAACGATTGCATCATTGCTTACCATCAGGTGGGATCGCAGCCAAGCACTAGTTTATATCATTAAAAAAATACTGTAAGTGTTAACAAGCGTGTTTGATTTTTGTGAAGTACCTAAAACGAATCATATTAACACCAGGGTACCCCTTTTTTGAGTAGGGAAATTCTCCGATAACTCATCCCGCTTTGAATGGAGCGAGAGGGAGTGTCAGATTTTTACTGATTAAATTTATTGCCTCAGTTGCTCTTTGTGTTCCAGAGCAGAGCAGAGTGGAGAGTGAATGGACTCATTCGAACAATATCGCCCAACGCCAGGGTAACCCGTTTTTTTTTTAAATTAGGGATTCATCGAATTACTTCTCCTGCTCTAGGGTAAAGTAAGAGAGAGTGTCAGGCTTTTACTGACTAAAATCCACCCGTGTTCCTTCAGTTGCCCTTTGTGTTTAAGGGCCGTGCTAATACTTTGAAACGTTCCTGCAGCAGGGTACCCTGTAAGCTCATTAATACCAATATCTTAAAGAGAAAACATTTGTATTTTTGGATTTTTGTTCGTAATTAATAAACTCAAGAACTACTGATTTCCAAAATTTTTCACTAATAAAATGCTACTTTATCAATGAGTGACAAAGGCTATACACCACTAATTTTTAATTAGTACAAATACTTAAAAGGCTTATTAGATAAGGTCTTGTTATTATTTAAGTAAAGTCTCAATGAATAATATTCATATCCCATAATGTCACTCAATTTATGGAAATATTGTACAGGCTATTGATTATGAATGAATAAATGACGATCAAAATGGAAAACAACTGCGCGTAGTATTTTCTAGTAGTAATTGTTATGAATGATTGATTTCATTATGAATTTACCAACTATGACAAATTTTCGTGGATAATTTTGAGATTTCGTATTTTTTAAATTAAACGACTACGGCAAAGCCAAAAGAGGGTTATGATTTTGACAGGCTATTTTTTTGACTACACAAATATGATCAGTAACGGGCACCGATTGAGCCCCATTTTTTTGTACTAATTAATAAATAGTGGTCTATTTTCTATTTTTATGCGGGCGAAGCCTTAAATAAACTTTTTGTATTTGTATAATTTAATATTTATTAATTTAGTTATTACAAATGTGTTAGTGTCTCTGTGTTCTACCACAAAGCCAATGGCAAAAGCTTGTTATTTTACACATACCTTGCCTAAGAAAGCATTGGCGACAGCGTTGCCCGTCTTGGCGGCTTGTTGGAAGTATAGGAGTGCCTTGTTGATGTCCAGCGTCACACCACGCCCACCTTGGAAGTGTAGTTGACCCAGGCCGACCTGAATGAAAAGTTGCAAAATGACTGACGGGGTAGCGGGGTATATAGGGTGTAGCAACGTCTATGGCGTTACATATGAATTAAACTATGAAATCCTGCAAAGCACAATTAAAGTTCACCGCACCATTTGAACATATACAACAACCTGAATTCATGTACTCGGGCAGTTGCCCTAACCAGACATAACATTCGTCTGGTCGGAAAATCCTCCTTTTTTAATGATACTGTGCGGGTTTTTACACTCTATGTGTGTGTGTGAGTGGGGTACTAGCGGCCCTGACAGACGTCGTTCTGTTCGTAAGCTAGCTTTTCGCCAGAATAAAAAATTGATAACCCTATTCATAACAGCGCCACATGCCTATCAGGTACAATTGTATTTAAGAACCATCCAGTGACCCACTGAAAATTACTAATCATGAAGAAAGTAGCTGTGTTCATACGAAGACATGGCTTAAAATACTTGATATCCAAGTCAATGTAAAAGAGCTTGTACCTGCGCCTGCACGTCGCCCTTCTCGGCCAGCAGCTGGTAGTACTCGATGAGGTCGGTGTCGAGCGTGGCGGGCCCGCCGCCCTCCGCCTCGTCGATGAGGCGCGTGCGCTGGATGGCGGGGCCGCCGCTGAACGTCACTTGGCTTGCCACTGAACAAACAAACATTATATTTCAGCAAATAAAAAGCGAAATTATATATATATTCTCAAGCTAAGCAGAGCTTGTGTTATGAGTACTAGATAACTGATAAACATACTTAAATATTTCTAAATACATACATATTACATATTATTGATAAATTACAACCAGACACAGAACAAATGATTGTGCTCATCACACAAACATTTGTCCTGGGTGGGAATCGAACCCACGACCTCTGGCATAGCAATCAGGGCCACTAACCACTAGACCAACAGGTCAGTCAAATTTGCATTCAAAAAATTGCATTCAATGAGTTTTTTAGACCTATTAATCTGGAGTTTATGATGCTGTCATATCGAAGGGGATATCATACAAAATTGGTATGAGTAATTTACAGGCTGGTAAGACAAATATACGTACTTTTAAAGAATTATTCTTTAGAATACGGATAAAAATTAAAAAAAAAATGTCATCATGAGTTTATGACAAATGTTTAGCCGATAGGCATTTTCAGTTTTTTTTTAAAGGGGGAAAACGCGAAAGAGTGATAAATCGGTCTAACAGACCAACGCGCGGGAAATCATTCAATGACTTCACCCGCTCTAGGGTGGACTAACTAAAACCCATCTGAGCCCTTCAGTTGCAATTTGCGTTCCAGGACCATGGTATCTCTTTCAGAAATTCCCGTAGCCCTAGCAGGCATCTACCCTGTTGGGATCACACGGTTTTGCTGACATCTCTTTATGGGATATAGGCAGATTAAGGTCCTCCTATATCAGCCTTCTAAATACCCAACAGAAACTTACCTTTAGAAGCCACCTTCATATACAAGTCCATGGCTTTAGGACAGGAACTGGGCACAGTGTTGCCGCTCCAGTACCGGTACGCCAGCGCCATCTGAGCATAGTCGCTGTCTCCTAGGGCTCCCATTGTGTAGTGGACCAGAGCTTTGGCCTGGGAAACTGGAACTGCTATGCCGGTTGCGTAGAGGAAACCCATGCCCTGGATAAAGATTATTTTTACATGATTTTAATATACAGAACCAAGAGTCAAGTCAACCAAATGGATTGATGACCTGCAAAAATATTTTTGAAATTGTTCTTTTATTGTTTACTACTAGCTTTTGCCCGCAGCTTCGCCCGCATACATAAAAAAAAAACTACTTCTTTTTAATATTAGTGTAGGTTAATGATCAGTGATGGGAGTACGTAGATTGATTTTTGGTACTTGTATCATAAATGCACACAGAACGAATAACATGGATAAGTCATTTTTCCGGAAAGTAATTCCGATAGTAATTTTAGTGATATTATTACTACTCAATTCAAAATTTAAAGGAAGGTATAATGTGCTGATTGGTCGTTGGGTTGTGTCAAATCGTGACTGTGTGCCGTTAAAAAAAACTATGAAGAATATAATATTGCTCATTTTAATATAATTCCTACCTTAGTTCCGGTTTTTTTTAAATAATCAACCAATTCCAGAAGAGTGTCCATATTAATATATACGTTTCGGATCTATGACCCCAATTCAATCTACCTACTCCGATCACTGTTAATGATAGGCTCGAGTTTGAAGACTATCTCACCTGCCCCCCTAGCCAAGTTACAATCGTTTCGTTCGCGCCGAACATCTCGAGTAGGCCACGCCTCCGATTCCTTTATTCTGACCACGTGACTGAGCGTTGAGATGACGTCAGAACAAAGGAATCGGAGGCATGGCTTACTCGAGGCGTTCGGCGCGAACGATACGATTGTAACTTGGCTAGGGGGGCTGATGATATATATATATATGTGGTTGATAATACAGCATGCTTGCCTAAAAGTAAGAAAGGATTTGGCAAAATCCATTCCCAAAGGGAATAAAACGGGGATCAAAAGTTTGTATAGAGAAACCTCGTTTCACATGGGCTGAACTGCTGGCAGTAGCTAGCTCATATAAAATTCTTTATAGACTAAAAAACTTACAGCATGAGCATCAGCGTTTCCCTCTTCAGCGAGCACCTCAAATATGTTCTTCGCCTTATCAAGGTCCAGTTCGACCCCCTCCCCGAAGAGGTAGGACCAGGCCAACTTGATCTTAGCGGGGATGTAGCCGATGTCAGCTGCCTGTTTGATCTGAAGGATGGCGCCGCGAAGGTCGGGGGAGCGACGGTTCAGCTTCGCCATCGCAACGTCGTACAGTACTTTGGCTGTTGAGATGAATATATTGTTAGGATGGAATGAAAAAAAAATGACAGCGAGGAGTCTATGGAAGCGGTGGGCGCACCACTTTCCCGCGTATTTTTGACGGGTGTCATTGGCGTGGCGGGAACATCGTTCAAGGGCCGTGAGACTTATACGGATTTGTGCTTAATTAGATTAATTAGAATTATTGTTATTTTGTTCTTTTAATTTAGAGTAAAGAATTGTTTATTTTGTTGTGTCACGTAGTATTTTTTTTAAATGTCTGCTCTTCTGATTCCTAAAAATATATATAATATAATTGCTGTTTAACAAGGGTGGAAATGCCGGGAGGGGCACTTTTAGTAGAATTGTTGGTGAAATGTTTGGTGAAGAATGGAAGATGATACTGTCAGAATGTATGAAATTTTGTGAGATGAATGTATGACTGCGTATAATATTTATTAAATAGGTCCCCCTAAAAGTCCTTCGTGACTTCTGGTTTGTCTGTTTTTAATTTTAATTATTGTTTTATATTTTATTGCTTTGTATTTTTGTATTTCTGTATGTGTTTAAATGGTGTAATTGACTTTGGCCGTTCTGTTTAAATAGTGTAATTGGCTTTGGCCGTTCTGTTTAAATGGTGTAATTGGCATCGGCCGTTCTGTTTAAATTAAATAAATAAATAAATTAGCTAACCACCATCACTGCCAAATACACCACGCAATTTGGATGCACCTGTCAAAGCTGCGGGATTGTTCAAAAGAGTTAACATGGCCGCAAAGGGCAACTGAAGGAACACATGCGGGTATTAGACAGTAAAAAATCTGACACTCCCTCCCCCCCACACAGACCGGAAGGAATAATTTGATTATTGATGAAAGCGTGCAAGAAATCCAAAAAAACAAAGAATAATAATGAATGGCAGTACAATAATAAAAATCGCATGTTTGTTGATAACATAACAAAAACTACATTTAATTACTACTTAAATTGATAAAATTTAATGATAATGACAATCAAGGTCATCGCTTTTATGAATTAAACTTCTATAAGGCTACTGTTACACAGAGTAATGCGCCTAGCTGGGTTTCATCACCAGTGCTCTCAAAACGGTGAAGGATTATGGCCCATTCTCTCTCCTAGAGGCCTGATTCCCAGCAGTGGGAAAATTATAAGGCTGATAATGCTATACTATGGCTACTGTTTAACTGAGACAGTACTTAAGGCCAGCCAAAGCTTCGAAATACCTCGTCGCGCACCAAACACGGGTGGGACCGGATCTAGCGGACGGACAGTTCGGCTTTCGCAGGAGGCGCTCCACGGCGGACGCCATCATGCACGTGCGACTCTCACGACGGGGGATGCGGTGTCCCAAGGCAGGTGTGTCTTGGCGGTGTCTGGTGTCTACATCGCCAACGCCTTTAATTCCCTGCCTTGGAGTAGCATTGGGATTCCGGTATCACCGGGTGCTCGACTACCTCTGTCGTGTGGTCGAGGCGTACCTGTCGGACAGGTACATAATCTACCTCGGTCACCAGGGAGAGTGGAGACGGCGAGAGATGTCGTGCGGTGTTCCGCAGGGATCGGTACTAGGGCCACCCTTGTGGAACATCGGGTAAGACTACGTGCTGCGCGGTGAACTCCCTGACGGGGTCAGCGTGGTCTGCTACGCAGACGACACGCTGGTCCTGGCGCAGGGAGAGTCGCGCCAGGCGGCGGTCGAACTAGCGACACGTGGGGTCGCGACAGTCGTGGACAGGATCCAAGAGTTGGGACTCGAAGTGGCATTGCACAAGTCCGAGGCCATGTGCTTTTACTGCCCTCGAAACGCGCCACAACCCGGTTCCCAACTAACGGTAGGAAGAGTTCACATCGGCGTCGGGTCGACGATGAAGTACCTGGGACTCGTTCTCGGCAGCCGATGGGATTTCGAGAAGCACTTCCGACGTCTGGCTCCCAAACTGATTCGGACTGGGGCTGCCCTCAACTTAGGGGGTCCAGACACCTCCTGCCAAAGGCTCTACGCGGGAATCGTTCGGTCTATGACCCTTTATGGCGCACCGGTGTGGGCGCCGGGCGGCCAGGCTAAACGGCCAAAGGGTCATGGCCATACGGATAGTGCGGGGATACCGGACGATTTCCCGCGAAGCGGCGGCCGCCTTGCTGGCCTGCTACCATGGGATCTGGAGACAACAGTCCTTGCACGCATGCACGATTTGCGTGTGGAGATGCAACGCCGGAGCGATATTCAATATTTTTCTTATTCTTTCATCCCTGTTAGCTATAATTTTACCACAGCACTAGCAATCAGCCATATATTCACCCTCAAATAATGTACTCAAATTAAAATTTGAAACAATATATTTCAAAAAGGTGCTATGTTTCCAGAGACATTCTCTTAATGTCCATAAACTCTTTAAATATGTACTATCTGTTTCTTTTTATCAGTTACCTTCTTTCAGCTCTGATGACAACTCAGGTTCTTCTTCCTCTGGCAATGGTGGCAAAGTGTCCAGGATATCTTGTGGGTTTTCATCCAATTTCTGCATTACAAATAAAGTTATTTACATTACTAAATATGTATTTTATGCATTAACTTAGCCTGGTGTTGGCTTCTAGAGCAACTGGATGCAGCTGAATACACAACATTTAGGTGACATAATAACTCATAACAAGAATTTTCATTATTATCTTAAGAAAAAAGGATTAATATTACAACTACAATTTAACACAGAAGTTGCAAGTGTTATGTTTTAACACGATTTAATTTAAAAAATTAAAAAACAGCCAAGTGCGAGTCAGGTTCCATACCATTCGTAAAAGAACAGAAAAAAATCACATTTGTTGTATGGGTTCACTTAAATATTAATTTTATTATGTTTTTAGTATTTGTTAGAAATAAATTATGTGAAAATTTCAACTGTCTAGCTATCACGGTTTATGAGATACAGCCTGGTGACAAACAAATAGACAGTGAAGTCTTAGCAATAGGACCCTATGGCTAAGACTTCTGTTTTTCTTTTTACCCTGTACAGAACCTGCTCCGACCTGCTCTCATCTTTGGGACGGATCTGCCCGATACCAGCTTGATGCACTTGAGGCAATTGAGAGGCGTGCCAGGAGGATCATTGGCAATGATGCACTCGTTGAGTCGAGGCTCCAAAGTCTTGAGCATCGGCGCCGAGTTGCTAGCCTGTCGGTTTTCTACCGGTTGCATTTCGGGGAGTGTGCGTCGGAATTGCATAACCTAATTCCGCCTAGCCCGTTCCATCATCGGACCACCAGGCGTACGGCAACGCGCCATCGGTACATGGTGGACATTCCACCTATACGCACAAAACGTTTTGGGAACACATTCATTGTGCGTACAGCTAAGGAGTGGAATTCCTTGCCGGAATGTGTGTTTCCTGATAGCTACAACCCAAAAATCTTTAAGTCAAGAGTGAATAGGTTACTTCTAGGTAAGCGCGTTCCATCGTCGACCGCCTCATCGCTTTCCATCAGGTGAGATGGCGGTCAAGCGCGAACCTATCCAGAATAAAAAAAAAAAAAAAAAAAAAAAAACCCTAAAAACAGTCGACGACTTGGGCTTGGTCCGGACGGTTACCGGACGGTCGGACGGCGGGCTACCCATTGCTCGCCCTCCGCAAGCCCGTGCCTACGGTGGCCGGAAATCGGGATCGGAATCCCGGCGGCGGACAGGGCGTAAGGACCGTTGCCTCACGCGATCGGCCGCCTCCTTTGCTAGCATTACTGCTTCGCAGAAGGAGGCGACCGCCTGCCACTCCTCCTCGCTCCGGACCATGGCCTGAACCAAGGCTCGGCGCGAGAGATCGCCGCCGCCGATTGCCCTCACGAGGACACGGCGTTGCTCTGCCCAAGCGGGGCACACCTCCACCGTGTGCTCTACCGTGTCCTCCGGGCGGTCCACACAGTGGCGACACCCGGGCGTCGTTTCCGCACGAATCCGGTGCAGGAACCTCCCGAACTTACCGTGTCCGGTGAGAACCTGCGTCATGCGGAAGGTGAGGACGCCGTGAGGTCTTTCCAACCACGCCCCAAAGAGGGGACTTACCGCCATAATTGTGGCGTGCCCAGCACTGGGTCGCGACAGTCGCTGTCGCCATTTCTCCATGAGAACTCGCCGGAGCTCTGTCCGCCATGCTGCGACTTGTCGCGGCAGCGGAGTTTCGCCCCGGCGTTGCATCTCCATGCGCAGATCGTGCATGAGTGCAAGCCCAAGTCGTCGACGGCGCGTATTGTTCCACACGCGCCTCAGGGAGTATGAAAACATGGGTAGTGTGAAAACGAAACCCGGGGCTCTGGGACGAAGGCAACGAAGGAACAGGAGTGGGTTTTTAGTCAGTAAAAGTCTGACACTATCTCCCGCAAAAAAAAAAAACCCTAAAAACAGTAACCAAATAAAAATTACACTAAAAGTGACAATTGTTTACCTCCATTTCATTTTCAGTATTTTCTGAAGCCTTGGGGTCATGTATCCAAGCTGCCTCCGTGTGCCTTAAAAGACTCTTCTTCAACAGCTTCAGAGTATACTCCATTTGATCTAGGTGACTGTCTGCAAGGCAATCATTAAAGTGAATAGGCATTTTGTAAATTAGTGTGCTTCACCATCAACCATTTCATCACTTCTTACCATCAGGTACATCATACCACAGTCAACTGTTTAGTAAGTTAAGTCACTAGTTTGTATTATTTAAAAAAAAACATATACCACTGTACATGAAGTTTAAATAAATAAATAAATATTCTCAACATTTGTGTATTTAAAATAAGTGCTTGAATTCAATAGAAATAGAGTTCTATTACAGATACTATCTATTACTAGATCATTTTCATTGTCAAATGAAAATTATTAACAAAATAATTTTATTTATTTAAACTTCATGAACAATAGTGGTACATAGGCTGACTTAATGCAACAAGGCATTCTCTACCAGTCAATTTTCTTTATTTTAATTCATTGAACCCTAAGCGAACGTTGGTGTTCACTCTCTCATTGTCTTTCTATTGTGTCAAAACATATTCTCAACATTTGTGTATTCAAAATATGTGTGTGAATTTAATAGAAATGTTCTATTACTCGCTTCAGATTGACAATGAAAATTATTTCCTAAATAATTATCTTTATTTGAATTCATTAAACCCCAAGCGATCGCCAGCGTTCACTCTCTCATTGTCTTTCTATTTTGTGTTTATAATTATGGTATTCGGTAGATTAAACAAACTGCAGTTTAAAACATATGAACTGTACACATGAACTGTAGCTAATATCATCATCTTCCTGCCCTTATCCCGTGTTATTTGGGGTCGGCGCAACACGTTTTTTTCTTCCACTCTGCCCTGTTACTCGTCATGCTATCACTAACTTCCTTTTCTTTCATATCACTCTTCACACAATCCATCCATCTTTTCTTTGGTCTCCCTCTCCCTCTCCATCCATCCACATGTAAACTCATAACTCTTTTAGTAACATGCGTTTCATCCCTCCTCTTCACATGACCATACCAAGATAAACGATTCCCTTTCAACTTTTCAGTCACTGGCGCCACTTTCAAACTTCCCCTAATATATTCATTTCTCACTTTATCCATTCTCGTCACACCACACATCCATCTTAACATTCTCATCTCCGCTACATGCAATCTTTTTTCATCCGTCTTTTTCACAGCCTAACATTCTGATCCATACAGTATGACAGGCCTTATCACGGACTTGTAGATTTTACCCTTCAACTTGAGGGGCATCCGTGGGTCACAAGTAGTTCCCGTGACCTGTCTCCATTTCATCCATCCTGCGTTGATCCGATGTGTTACGTCCCGGTCTACCTCACCATCCCCTTGGATAAGTGACCCGAGGTACCGAAAGTCAGAGCAGATCGGTATGGGCGTTCCAGCTAACTGTACTGTAGCTAATATATAATAATATTTATAGGTTTTTTTTTTTAATTCATATAAACCAGTGCTTGACTGCAATCCCACCTGATGGTAAGCGGAGATGCAAGGTAGGGTGTAAATATTAAATAGTATGTTCATAACTTCGAAAACTGAACACCACTTTACCCTTATTGGTTTCCTCATCCTTAGCCGCATCTTTGTTATTGCGCAGAGCCTCAGCATATTCCTGCAGCGTCACAATTTCCTTATTCATAGCGTCTTTCAGCTCTTTAAAGTCGTCGGCATCCATTGAACTCCATTGTCCGGTGTATTTGGTTTCCGAGCCTTCGCTTCCTTCGTTCACTTCATCTTCTTCATCGGTTTTTTCACTTTTCTTACGAGAGTCAGGGCCTAACAATTCACCGGCCGACAAAACAACGCACAAGTACAAGACGTAAAGTTCCAAACGCTTCATTTCTTCAATTTATTATCACACATCGGTGCAAAATACTTACGTGTCCCTAAAACCAACAACTCTTGAATTAAAAATTTTGTTTGTATAATGAAAGAGAGCATTAAATTATCACCTCTAGCGAACGTACACGTGTCCTTGCATACCTTAAAGTGGTAATAAGTTAAACAATTTGCTATTATACTAATTTATTTTCCAATTTTTCTCGAAACAAACTCATTTTCAAGCACCGACTGTCAAAAGTTAACATCAGCTGTCAAATGTCAATTGTCTGCCCTGCGTTCAAAAATAATCAGAGTAGGGAAGGGTCTTTACTCTAACCGTTCAAAAATGCTTCGAGTGACAGGGTAGCTACTGGAGTTACAAAAGAACGACTCTAGTTTGCAACTCAAAGCATTTTTGAACGGTTAGAGTAAGGACCCTACCCTCTTTTCCACGCGCGCCTCAAGGAGACGTCAGCAACTGTAAGGGCACAGCAGGGTTAAAGCCTACTGGGGCCAAGGGTCTGATTCTGAAAGGAAGTCTCGGCCCTGGTACGAAAGGCAACGATACAGGTGGGTATTTTACCCTACTCTGGTTATATTTGAACGCAGGGCAGCAGTGTCACACACTTGTCAAATAGCGCGGGTGTTGGTCGTTATTATTTTATTAATAATATTGCCCTGCGTTCCGAATTGCGATAAAAGTGATAAGATCGCGAATCCGACCAACGCGCTAGCCCTCATATTTTGTGACTATTAGTGGCAATGGGCAGGGCACATTGCTCGCAGAACGGATGGCCGAAAGGTTCTGGAATGGCGACCACGTACCGGAAGACGCAGCGTTGGAAGGCCTCCTACGAGGTAGACCGACGACCCTGGCAAGGGTTGCGGGAATCCGATAGATGCGAGACGCACGACCGTTCATTGTGACGACACTTGGGGGAGGCCTATGCCCAAAAATGGATGTCTTTCGGCTGAAATGATGATGATGATGAAATTTGGTCGGATACACAATTTTATTTTTATGTGAAATATTAGTAATTTGCAAAAATTAAGTAACTATATTACTATATGACTATTGTATGCCCCAAGGGCAGGAAATAGCTGATCTATTTAATTATTTAAGACCTAAAATATTATGTACAAACTTATGATAAACCATAAAGATATTTAAATTGAAAAAAAAATTGAAATATAATCACTTTTATCGCAATTCGGAACGCTGAGTTGGTTTGCCGTTTGGTTGGTTGTGGTCTATTGTTTCTTATTGGTTTCTTATTCACAGGAAAAATATTTTACTCTAAGGCTCAGCTTTAATGATAAAAATAGGCTATCAATTGCTTAATATAAAATTCAATTTGTTTATTTTGAAACTGTTGATTTTTCTGTTAGGCGTCCATTACACGATAGGTTTAGCTGTTAGTTTTACCACAGTCAAATATTTTGAATACGAAAAATATACCGTCTAATGCGATGACTGACGTTTGCATGACGAAAACATAAGGCTTTCAATATACGATAGGTTTTGCTGTCAGTTTTACCAAAGTCAAATATTTTGACAAACGAAAAACTTACCGTGCAATGCGATGACTGACATTTGCATGACAAAAACATAATGGCGATAAAATACCTTCATTAAAACATCATTCATGATTAGTGGTTTTGATTGACACTTGCATGACCGTGTATTGGACGCCTTAGAAGTAGCCTTTTTTGAAATATGTTCTGTCTATTTGACACTTGACATTTACACTGACATAATTATGACACCGAAAACTGAGCTAGGTTGCCGAATTTTACGAAAATTTATAAAACTGTAAAACGTTTAGTTTACAGTGTATTTGCGATAAAAACTAATGTAAAGTGTGTTGATATTATTGAATCTGTTAATAGAGTGGCTGTAGCCGCTCCATAACCTAAAATGCTTCGGGCACCGGTTAGAAGTGGTATCATCTTGCGCCGACTTTTGATTCGGTTAAAGTCTTCAAGCAGTTTCATTAGGAGCACTTTTATAGAATATTTTGAGACGAGTCATGGTCATAAACACATCAAATCGAGTTCTGTGGTACCACTATACGATCCTAGTGTACCCTTTGTAAATGCTGGCATGAACCAGGTAAGATGTCAATTTTTCTTTGTTTTTCTTTTTTACGTTGTAACACTCTTAATTTAAGGGTCTATTCTGATCCTAAGGAGTTAAGTCTTGTTTGGTAATGTTTTGTAGTAGCAAATATCTTTTATGTGTTAATTTTTCTTGCCACAAATATAAAACTTTGTACTCAGTATTTATTATCTTGATTTCCAGTTCAAAGGTATATTCCTAGGCAAAGTGGCAGCGCCTTGTGCAAGAGCAGTGAACTCGCAGAAATGTGTGAGGGTCGGCGGTAAACATAATGACTTGGATGTGGTTGGCACTGATGGAACCCATCACACTTTCTTTGAGATGCTGGGCAATTGGTCTTTTGGTGATTATTACAAGGTAAATTATTATTATCATTTCTAGTGTCTGACAAAGGCTTACCATGATTCTTCTATTGTTCCCAGTTCTGGGCCACGTCTTGCCAATTCCTCATGGAAACATCTAAGTAATCCTGCCAGCTCCTTTGTGATCTACCATAACACAGTGTCATGTTCTGTGGGCACCAATTCCCTGTTTTACAAGCCCTGAAACTCATAAACAATACCAATAAAAAAACCCAGTATATTAAACACAAGGTTTTTTATTGGCACAATTTTCAGGACAATCACAAAACAATTTGCTTGTAGTATTTTTAATGAACGAAAACTATCTCTAATTAAAAACAATTCTTGTTAACATTAACTTGAGTTTTGTTGCATTTAATTACAGAAAGAGGCATGTAAGATGGCATGGGACTTACTGCTTGGTCCTTACCGCCTGAAACCAGAGAACTTGGTGGTGACATACTTCTCAGGTGATGCTGCCATTGGACTGAAGGCAGATACTGATTGCAGGGATATCTGGAGGACTATAGGGTAAGTGTCCTAAAACTTAAGTGCTGAGCAGTCAGACCCAGCAGCAGCAGAACACAGTACGGGTTCAGTTCAGTGTACCTTCTAATGGCCAAACATTTTAGTTTAGTGACTGGAGGGTTTTAAAATGATTGCCTTTATTCTCAAATCTATTGTTTTACAGTTATACTTGAAAGTCACTGCCTCTCAAGAGAATAGGATAGAAAGAAAATATCATCATCATCTTCCTGCCCTTGTCCCATCTTATTTGGGGTCGGCGCAATACGTTTTTTTCTTCCATTCTATCCTGTCAACCATCATACTATCACTAACTTCCTTTTCTTTCATATCACTGTTCACACAATCCATCCTATCTTTTCTTTGGCCTCCCTCTCCCTCTCCACCCATCCACATGTATACTCATAACTCTTTTAGTAACATGTGTTTCATCTCTCCTCTTTACATGACCATACCAAGACAAACGATTCCCCTTCAACTTTTCAGTCACTGTCTTTTTTTTTTTTTTTTTTTTTCTTTTTTTTTTCAGTCACTTTTCAGTCAATAGAAAAAAAATATATGTTACACCAAAATAGTAAACAAACTTTTAGACAAACTCAAATCTATTGGTCAATTAATTAATATTAAAGTGGTCTTATTGCCTGGTTTGGTTACTGTATGTATATTGGGCTAGTGTTCGCAACTCCATGTCCACTGCTTGCATTTTGCATACAGAGATTAGATAGATACAACAGAACAGCACCTGCTACAATCCTGACATCATTAATATTCATATACTAGCTGAACTAGCAGACTTTGCTTCGTCAAAAGCTATTGGACAGCAAAGTGTCAAATCTACAGAAAAACTAAAGTAACTTATTTCAGGATTCACAGCAAATTTGAGTGGTCCAATCCATACATAGAATTAGTACCTAAAAATTTTGATATCTCTTCCAGTGTTCCAGAAAGCAGGCTCATAGCTAAAGGTGCCAAGGATAACTTCTGGGAGATGGGCACCACAGGCCCATGTGGTCCATGCACTGAGATACATTATGTAAATCCGGATGGCTCGCTCACTGAGATATGGAATCTAGTCTTTATTCATTGTCACAGGTAAGATTTTGTTAATTTTAAATTTATGAAAATATTTATCATCCAGAAATATGTATTTCTAAGTGATCTCCAATCGTCAACCACATCATCGCTTACCATCAGATAGTAGCAAAGTGTGAGCCTATATACTATAGTATAATTTATTTTTTATAGTTTTTATTAGGGCCCATTCTCTGTCCCAAAGAATGAGACCCTATTATTAAGGCTCGACTGTCCGTCTGTCTGTCAGCAGGCTGTATCTCATAAACCGAAAGAAAGTGTAGAATTGATATTTTCACAGAATTTGTATTTCTATTACTGCCCCAACAACAATCAATAGAATTAAAATAAGTTAAAAAATTAAACTACGAGAAACTTTAATCTGTCGGTGATTTTTGCTCGATTATAATATTGTAACACGGAACCCTTTGTGCGCGGGTTCGACTCGCTAGTTATTAGCACAAGAAAAGAAGCTTTAGGTCAAGCTGACTGTAAAGGAATTCCGGTCTATTAATTAAACAACCAAAATATCAGTAAACAGCCACAATTCTAAGTGACGTCAAGTCGTTTCCCGAGACTAATTGAGACTGCCCACGACGTCACCACTTGAGATGTCTACGTTTAATGACATAGCATAGTCGGCCTTATAATGTTCCCACTGTTAGGACTGAGGCGTCCTCTCTAGGAGAGAGAATGGACCATAATCCACAACGCGGGCCCAGTGCGTGCTGGTGGATGTCACATTTCTTCGAATTTTTGGTTCTCGGACATGCCGGTTTCCTCACGATGTTTTCCTTCACCGTTTTGAGAGCAGTGGTGATGAAATAAATTACACAAAGTAATGCGCCTGGTTGGGTTTGAACCCGAGACCTACAACTCGTAAGTCGGGGCCGTTACCACTCGGTCACCACTGCTCTGCACTGTTTAATGACATGTCCACATCTATTGACTGTTCTATCCTTTTCTTGTCCCTAGAGATGCGAATGGTAAAGTGAAGGGTCTGAACAAGCGGCACGTGGACACTGGTATGGGACTGGAGCGCATGGCTTCCATTCTACAGGGTGTGCCGTCTAACTATGACACAGACCTGTTCCAGCCGATCATCAGAGCGATTGAGAAGGCATGTATCATTAGTACTTGTTGAATTCCACGAATGATCAATCATTGTAATTTAAACCTTCATTGTAATACAAACAATCATTGTAATTTAAAACATTGTATTTTTTTTTTATGATATTGGATTTGAATTTTTATGACATGGTATCTGAATTTGTATGACATACCATTTAAGTTGAACAATTAAGTTGAGCTTACAATTTTTAACCTTTTTTATATTTTCTTTTATCCAATCAACTATGAATATTTTGCATGCCGTAAGGCAAAATGTAGTGGGACAAACAATAATTATAACACCTTATCTGTATACCTACATAACTAGCAAATAAATGATTATGATTATGATTATTATGATGATGAACCTTATATCAATTAGAATAAAATGTTAAGTGCATCGCTGCGCGAATCTTTAGCATAAATTAATAAATTATTATATATTATTTTTCCGAAAATTTAATTAATTTTATCTATATGTATAAGAGAAGAAACAGACTGACTGACATATCAACACAGCCAAAACTACAGGGTAAAATTCAGCGTGAAATTTTGTACAAGAGAGAGAGAGAGGTACTAAGAGAGGATTTTTCAAAATTAACGCCTTAATAGTGATGAAACGGGGGTCCAAAGTTTGTATATTATAGAGAAACCGACTTACGCGGGCGAAGTCGCTCGCAGAAGCTCCCGGACTTATCCCCAAAGTCCGGGCTCCTTTTGAAGTACATCATCATCATTTCAGCCGAAAGACGTCCACTGTTGGGCATAGGCCTTCCCCAAGCGTCTCCACAACGACCGATCCTGTACGTATCGCGTTCCTTTATATCCGTTCTACGAGCAATGTGCCCTGCCCATTGCCACTTTTTCGGGCTATTTAGTTTGGCGATTTTTCGGGCTATGTCGGCGACGTTGGTTCTCCTGTATCTTCATTCCTGAAGATGATGATGAAGATTCATTTCTTTGAAGTACAGTCGTGTGGTAATGTTACGTGTTGTCCAGAACAGTAAAGGAGCGTCGCTGTACGGCGGCAGCTACGAGCCCGCCGCCGTGGTGGACGCGGCCTACCGCCGGCTCGCAGACCACGCCAGGATGATCAGCGTCTGCTTGGCTGATGGAGTGTTTCCGGCTTCTAAGTAAGTTTTATATTTATTTATCAACAAAGCACACACCATTATACATGCTAATGATTCATTATTTATACATTTTATAGTGTAGTAGTGTATTTACTAGCAGACTCTGCATACTTTATTCTGCAATATAAGTAATCAAAGAAAAATGGGGGTGGGGTTAGGAGGGTAGAAAATAGCCTACAATCAATTCCTTTCAAATATAGAAAAAAGATTCATAAAAAACCGGGCAAGTGCGAGTCAGACTCGCGCGCTAAGGGTTCCGTACAAACTTACCCGTGAAAATATTTCTATTCCCGAATTAAGTTACAGTTAGTTAGTTAAAGTTTTTTTGTGACGTAACTACAAATTTACAGTTTTCAGATTTTTTCCCATATTTCTGCTATGAGACCTTGCTTCATTTCAAATTTCAGGATTCTAGGTCAACGGGAAGTATCCTATAAATTTTGATTCCCTTGAGAGTGTCGAAATATACGTTTTTTGTGACATAAAGGGCCGTATCTTTTGGTTTGTCGAATCGTTAAAAATTTTCGTCGATTGCGTTAGATGAAGTGAAAGAACAAGCTTTTAAATCATGGTCGCTGTTGACGACGAGTGAAAAGGACCGAGAGGGTCCTTAATGGTTCTCTCTCATTTTTGTTTCTTACACAAATAATCAACAAGTGAAGTATATCTTCAATTTTGTTGCATAACACGTCATGGTAAGACTCCTGTTCTAAATTTAAAAAATTAAACTCTTGTTCCAGTCTAAGCCTTAAACAGATAATGAGAAAATCCTTCAAGATCTCCACGGATGTGTTCCAAAACCCTCAGCTGCTGAAGATCCTGTATAACGAGGTGGTGGACACCCTCGGCTCCACCTATCCTGAGCTGGCAGCCAAGGAGGCTGATGCTAAGCTCATCATCGACCACGAGGAACTGGCTTATGCCAAGGTATTAATATAAATGTAGTTTTTGTATATTTTTTTTTAACCTTGGCCTTATTATTATTCAGCATGCTTGGTCCGCCATATTAAAAATTCAGTGCATATGTCAGAGTATAGCATAGTCGGCCTTATAATGTTCCCACTGCTGGGACGGAGGCCTCCTCTCTAGGAGAGGGAATGGACCGTAATCCACCACGCGGGCCCTGTGCGGGTTGGTGGATGTCACATGTCTTCGAATTTTTGGTTCTAGGACATGCCGGTTTCCTCACGATGTTTTCCTTCACCGTTTTAGGAGCAGTGGTGATGAAATAAATTACACAAAGTAATGCGGCTGGCTGGGTTTGAACCCATGACCTACAACTCGTAAGTCGGGGCCGTTACCACTCGGCCACCACTGCTCTTATATATGTCAGAGTAAAATCTGTTAATTTGTCAAAACCACTTTGAACAGAATTGGTCAAAAGTACCGTTTTTTTATTAGCTTTCATGGTTATAACTACGGCGATATTACAGAAAATACAAAACACAAATAAATACTTAATTTCAAAAAATGAATAACATACCTTTAATAAAAGTTTTTTCCAAGTCAATCCAAAGATATAATTGACACACTTCAAAGCAACCCGTTTTTAAAAACGGCAATTTCATTTTTAAAGACCTATTATTATAATTAATCATATTTAATTAGTATTATGTTTTCATTAATGCATGTGCATTAATGAAAACATTACATAAATTGTTTCCATGACAAAAAAACTGTTGTTGTTTCTTTCTAAGTTGAGGTTGAATCTGAAGAAGAAGTGGAAGGAACTGACGCGGCATTACCCTGAGGTGGAGGAGTTGAGTGATGTGGAGCTGTCGGCTTTCGCACTGGGCTATAAGGAGTTTAAAGAGGTAATTATTATTGGATGTTGGGTGGTTGAGCTTTTGGGTATTCTAAAAAACCGGAACCCACCCTTGGGCATAACCAACAGTCGATGATTTCAAGACAAGAGGCTTTTTCTTTAAAGCCTTGATAATATCAGTCGTTATAGTTGCGGAGCGGTTCACGGAGCGCTGACTTTTACTTGCACAGAAGTAAAATATCAGGTCTCTTTGGTGGTATGAAGTGAGACGCGGGGGCGGAGTGTCAGTGAGTCTCGCCGCGCATCGCATCATGACGTCACTCGTGATTGGTTCCCTGCGCTTGCTGCATGTACCTAACGACGACGAGTACACTTCCGTTCCAATAAATTGACTCGTGATTTTTAATCCATCGATTTTATTTTTATTATTGGTTATTTTATTAGTGGTTATTATGTCACCAAAAATGGTTTAGCCGAGAACGCATAACAGGCACACAGAGAAGAATCCTTTCATAAGTAGGTAAAATGTTAGGAATTTCCTCGTAGGGATGTTACAAATCTTTGAAATTTTCGTCTTTGCTACATATGCATACCTTCCGTTAGAAATTCTCTAAAAGATAATGAAAACCGTTTGAAAATCTGTTGCATGGTTAATAAGTAAACGGAAAAACAGACAGAGAAACACAGCGACTTTGATTTAAACTATTTTTTTTTTTTTAATTTTTACCTTCAACCAGAATTAAATAGATAGCAGGTAAAAGAATAAAATTAAATAGCCATAAGTGTACGATGCTCAAAGTGATCCCCACTCTTTCGCCGAGCGCTCAAGATCCGTGCCAATACTTGTACAATGTTACGTCGTAATGACAACGACACATCATAACGATGTGGAAATGTGAAAGTTTACAAGCAACTGGGTGGAAGACCCTGACCTTGTGTATAGCAACATTAATGACGCCACATCTGTATATGTATATAAAAGCGAAATACCACTCACTGATTAATCACGAAATCTCAGAAACTATAACACCAACAAAGTTTAAATTTGGCAGGTAGGTTCTTTGTAGGGTGTAGACATTCACCAAGAACGGATTTTCCGAAATTCACCCCCTAAGGGGATGTAACAGGGGCCAAAGACTGTATGGAGAAACCAACTCATGCGGGCAAAGCCGGTGTTAGAAGCTAGTAAGACCTAAAACTCAAAATCCTTCAGCGGTATTAGAGTTCGCCGCGCGATTAGAACATATTATTATACAACAGCCCGAAATTAACTATCGGACAGTTATCCCGACCAGACATAACATCCGTTTGGTCGGACGATACTCCCTTTTCAACCCTATCTTTACTATTTTAATCTATGGATCGACATCAACTAACCTTTTCCACTTTTCCAGACAATGGCCAAGCAAAAATCGACCATAATGCCAGCAGAACTAGTCTTCAAACTGTATGACACACACGGTTTCCAAGAAAGCATCATAAATCGCATAGCACAGCTCAACAACTACACCATCGACAACACAGGCTTCTGGAAACTCCTGTCAAACCACAAGACAAGGCACAAGACAGCTTTCAAGGAACAGGACAAGTCCAAAGGGCTCTTGTTCCAAGAAGCTATAAAAACTCTAAAAAAGAATGGTTACAGCAACACTAACGACCAACCTAAATATGACTACACATACAACGGAAAGAAAATAGAATTTAAACCTTTAAAAACAAAAATAATCGGCATTCTGAACGAGGACTGCGTCTGGATAGATTATTTAGAATCATGCGAAAATCGACCTTATTACATAGTGACAAAAGACACGAATTTCTACTGCGAGGAAGGTGGGCAAGCGGCTGACGATGGAATGATATTTATTAACGAAGATGTCGCTTTGGATGTGAGGAGTGTCTTCAAGATCCAAGATTTTGTCTTCCATAAGGGTTATTTCTGCGTGGCAGGGAACAGGACATGTGTTCAGTGTGATATGGAGGTTGAAATGGAAATTGATGGAGATAGGAGGGTGAAGTTAATGCAGAATCATACCGGAGTACATTTATTAAATGCGGCGATTAGGAGGGTGCTACCCAATAGTGCTGTATGTCCTACTGGATCTAGTGTCACGGATCAAGGCTTGAGTCTCCATCTGTCCGTGTATGGTGAGAAGCTCTCACAAGATGTTATGATGGATGTACAGGATCTAATTAGGTGAGTTTCTTCAGTTAGTTATCTGTGTAAAACAAGGTATTTATCCTGCAGTGAGACGTTTTTTTAATTATATATAGGCTTGCTCTTGACCACCTAATGGTAAACGATGATGTGGCCGATTTGCCTATTCACTCTTGATTTAAAGATCTCCAGGAATTCCCTGTCGGAGTCTGTGTTTCATGATAGCTACATCTATCATGAAACACAGACTCCGACAGGGAATTCCACTCCTTAGCTGTACGCACAATAAATTTGTACCCAAAAGGTTTATACACTTAAAACATCTACACTTCAGGAAATTTTTACCCTAGCAGGCATTGGCCCTGCTGGGCACCTATGGTTTGCCCCCGCTACATTCTCTTGTGCATGTGTGTGATGAACGATACCTTTTGAACAGTAAGTGTTCTCTCATTTCTCACCGAACACGGTAAGTTCGGGAAGTTCCTGCACCGGATTCGTGCGGAAGCAACGCCCGGGTGTCGCCACTGTGTGGACCGCCCGGAGGACACCAGGCCCAGCAGGGTCGAAGCCTACTGGGGCCATGGGTAGTGTGAAAACGAAACCCGGGGCCCTGGGACGAAGGCAACGACGGAACAGGAGTGGGTTTTTTAGTCAGTAAAAGTCTGACACTATTTCCCGTTCCGCCCAAGACGAATCCCGCATTCGTCATTAGATGGTTTTTCCCACTTAAAAAAAAATCTCATTGCAGAACGTATTCTGTGCGCCGCAGCCTTTGTTGGTAGTCACTTGGTTTTTTTTTATGTTACCGTTCAGAGTTAAAATTTTCTTTCGTGTACAGGGAATCAATAAGCTGCGACGCGCCCATAGAGACCCGTGTGATGGACAGCATCCAGCTGTCTCGCGAGCCCTCCGTGCTGACCGTGCCGGGAGAGACGTATCCCGAGCAAGGCCTCCGACTCGTGACCGCGGCGCCGCCCCTTGTGTCCAAGTGAGTATCAAGATCAATATTACATGAATGAGGGTTTTCAGGGAAATTCACAGCACCAGTTGACTTAGCCGAAGGATCTACTTTTGGAAACGTATACATAACGTTGACGTCAATTTAACTAATGTCATTAACATAGGCGTTTTGACAGGGACCTGGACCTGACCACTCAGTGTTGCCACCTGGTGAACGTCGTTTTAGAAAACCCTCATTGATTCATTTACTTCATTACAGCTTCCACTAGTCTTGCGTCATGGATCATCTTGTTGAAATCAGTCTCAAAGAGAGAGTGCCTGAGTCCCAGGAATGGGAAAATTATAACGTCATAATACACGGGATGGTCCAGTGGGGTACAACAAACAGTAAAAAAAAGATTTGTTTAAACTCTAATGTTATTGCGAATGCAGTATAGCCAATATCGAATATGCTGTGTGACCTCAGGGAGCTGTGCTGCGGCACCCACGTGCCGTCAACAGGCGTGCTGGGCGAGTTCTGCGTGACGCTGGTGAAGGGCGCCGGCGGACAGAACCCCACCGTGCACGCGCTCACCGGGGACCGCGCTAAACAGGTATTTAGACCACGCCATATTTGGTAAGTCATCTCTTTGAGGAGTAGCTGGAAAGGCAACACGGTGTCCTCACCTTCAGGGAGGAAAAAAGGTAAAGAAGGTTTGTCCACTTGCTATGGATCGCAGTGTACTAGGTATTAAAATAACGGATCGCATTCGAAACGCTACTGTGCTCCAAAACACAAATTGTTGAAGTGACTTAGAAGGCTTAAGTGGGATAGGGCTGGATATATCTGCCGCATGTCGATCGAATGGTGGGCCAGTACAACACAAAGTTGATGCCCTGCCCTGTCGCAGCAGACCAAGAAAGAGATGGCGGGATGACTTAGATGTCTTCCTTAGTGATTGGCAAGAAGTAGCTCAGAGCCGGGAACAAAGGGGGAATGGAGGGAGGCCTTTGCCCCGCAGTTGGACAGCATAGGCTAGTTATAGTAATAATAAACAGTGTTTACAAATTTACGATCATCTTTCCACAGGCTCGTGAACTATTCTGTCGAGCCGAAAAACTAGACCAAGTTATAGACCTGATAGAACCAGCTCGGAAGAAAGAAGAAGTGGCTCTCATCAGGCAGCAGTTGTCGTCTCTGTGCGGCTCCGGGGGCGCCCCCTACGCGGAGTACGCCAAGTGTCTGGCGCTCATAGACAGCTTCGCCAACAGGGACGTGCAACAGAACGATCTGGCTTTGAAGTGAGTATCTTAACAATTTTTTCAACAGACTTACTCGCAAAGTAACTCTGGTTGCACTGCATTCAAGTATGTAAAATCTGCATATTAGCAAACTGTGAAATATTGATTACCATTACGCACCAGTGCGATAATGTGTCTAGTTTAAATTAACAAAAAAAAAATGTGTGAATGTCAGTTATTACGGATGGAAAGTCAAAGTTGAATTATTGAACTAGAATGGTAACCTATTTTCTTACTTTGGGCCTAGGTACTCCATACCAAAAGGGACGGATACGCTTCCATACAATCTGATGTATCTTTTTTTGTCCCCTCTAATTCTTCCAGCTCAATAGCAGAAACAGAAGTCCGTGAAGCAGTATCCCAAGCTGTCCAGGACGGGCGGCGCTTCGTGGTGCACTTCCTGCGTTGCTCCTACCTCATGCAGCACGACGGCGTGAAGCCCGTGCTGGCCGAGCGGCACGGCATGCCCACCATGGTGCTGGGCTGCGCCGGCGGGGTGCTGGTAGCTGCCTGCACTGTGCCACAGGTACAGCCATTGTGACTTATTCATGATATTATAGAGTATTTGCGTTAAGAAAATAGTAACGTCATCGTTGTCAATCGGCTTGGCTATGTCCCTTCACCAATTAGATCGTAGTAAATTAGAAAGCTGTGTTTACAATGACCATTTGAAGTAAGCCCTTCAGGCAGTACGGACGCGGTTTTGTCAATTTTAAAAATTAATATTTCACCTATTCGTAAAAACAAAAAAAATCGAGCAATTTTGATTAAATGTATTACTTAATAATATTATTTGAAAATACATACCGTGTTGTAAAAAGTTTTATAGTAATGATCAAATTTTTACCTCCGTATGTATACGCTTTTACGTTGCAGTTGCACTGATGTGTCACTATTTACTTAAGACACATGTACTAGAGTTAAAAATGAATAATAATAAAGAAGTTTAGTCTGCTGCATAATAAGCATAATCAGCCTTTTTAATGTTGCCACTGCTGGGACTCAGGCCTCCTCTCTAGTAGAATAGGCTGTAATCCACCACGCGGGCTCAGTGCGGGTTGGTGAATGTCAAATGTCTTCGAATTTTTGGATCTAGGACATGCTGGTTTGAGAGCAGTGGTGATGAAATAAATTACACAAAGTGATGCACAGCTTTGAACCCGTGACCTACAATTCGTAAGTCGGGGCCGTTACCACTCGGCCAGCAGAGTGAGAACAGTACATTTTGTTGCAAGTGGGCAGATGTCCCACCTCAATGCCCTCGCATGTCGTTGTGGTGCGCTTCTGCAATGTATGATTATACAGGTGGATATTTGAGACGGGTCAGTAAGGGCAATTTGTATTTTATTACAAAGTTATAAGCTTGTTATGTTACCTAGTTGTTCGCACAAATAAATTATCGCCGGGGCATCCGGGCGTCTGAGGGGTGGTTTCGCTGGCGCTTAATGCCCGCTATGACCTGCCGCGACCTGTGTTATACTTAGTGTCCGTGGTGTCCGACGTGTGACTGTTTTTAAATATTTTTGGGTAAAAATTATTGGAATCGATTCAGTTACTGATTCTGAACAAACTATATTCAGGTTCGGCATATACTAAAAATAATGTTGTATATACATGCCTTATTAATGTAATAATATAATGTATGTGCAGGACATGGCAACCCAGTCATTCAACGCGCGCAGCTGGCTGGGCTGCGCCGCGCGAGTGTTCAGCGCGTCCGTGCAGGCGCGAGGGGATCTCACGCTCGCGGAGATGACGCCTTCTAAGGTAAACTTTATTTCACTCAAAATAGAGTACAATATGGTATTGACATTACCAATGCCAATGTGACCTTTTTCTTGTCTATCGACAACCGATAATACAATAAAATAAGACGGCGTGCAGGTACAGGAAGGTAAGCCCAAGGAATATGCGCCACTGAACCGTCGCAGCCGCGCGGGCGAAGGTCCACAGCGCACATTACGTTGCCTGGCACCGAGTGCGTGACATCACGTGCTGTAGACCTAACGAGACCTAGTGATCTATAAACCTGCGCAGTGTCTCTGTTTCAATTTTGACGGTGTGCATGTAGTCGTGTCGATGAAGAACAGTAATGTGTTATTGCGTAGCGGCACAGGGCGCCCCGCGACGGGTGCCCGCGCCTAGAGTGCATACGAGCACTGCAGTATCGGGCACGCGGCTGACCAAGTAACGAAGTTTCTGGCCTTACAAATTTCATTTAAATTCGTGCAGCCGTGAAGGAGTAACAAAGATACACACACATACATATACAAACTATCGCCTTTATATAGCCACACATATTTTATTTTGTAGGTGAGCCTAATAAACTGCGAGCAACTAGTCCAAGACGCGATGCGCGTCGCCATCAAATTTGCACAGTCGCACATCAAGGAGAACACAGAAGACTCTAGAAGTACGCAGAATAGACAACAGAACTGAACAAACGTACACGACAGAGGAGAATAGACTATGTGCTCTATGGAGGCAGCGTGTCGAGGTGAACCTTGTAGATAGAATATTGTATAGTAATTATTATGTAAACACTTGTAAACACATTTTTTTTAATGTCGGAAATCATCAAATGACTTCTCACGATCTAGGCTGGAGCGAGAGGGCGTGTAATACTTTTACTGACTATAATCACACCTGTAGTTCATTTTTTTTTTCTGTAAGCCTAAGCGTTCTAAGACCTCGACTTTCTTTTTAAAAGAAATTAAAAAATCTAATTTTTCTAACATCGTCAGTTTATAATAAATCGCGTGAAATTGTGAACTCTTTTTGTAGTGAAATCTTTTTTAGATTCGCTGAGTGCTTTATTTTGTGGGTATCGAATCACGACTGAGTCGTCACGCATGGCTGTGTAACGCTCGTTCGGGCGCGGTCGGCTCGAAGCCGATCTTACCCGAACGATTACGATTTTGTATTATTCACTTCGGCTGGATGAAGTTCTCACTTCTGTCGTCTGGTCCTTAGCACACAATGATTTTTTTTTTCTTTATTTAACAAGGATTTGGATATCGTGAGTATAAAACCGGAATATGATTTATGACAATCTTACGGTGTATATTATATTACTGTAAAAGCCCGAACAACAGTAAAGCCTAAGATTTACCAAGTAATTATGGTAAAAGTCTGATAATCTTTGTGATCTTCGTTTATTTTGAGCATTTACCACCATCCGAACCATCTGGGCATCCGTTTGGGCCGAAAGTTTCTGAAATGGCGACCACGTACCGGAAGTAGTGTCGGAAGGCCCCCTACAAGGTGGACCGATGACCTGGTGAAGGTTGCGGGAATCCAATGGATGCGAGACGCACAGGACCGTTATTTGTGGCGACATTTGGGGGAGTCCTATGTCCAACAGTGGACATCTATCGGCTGAAATGGTGATGATGATGATGATGACCACCATCCATTTAGTAAACCTTAAGATTAATTCAAATACACGGTAAATATCGATAAACAGGCATGTCAGGGTGGATTGAAAAATAAATAAATAAATAAATGTGTCGAATTGCTCTGAATTGCGGTGTTAACCAATTATCAACCGCCTCTGGTAAAACCTTGCATGTACCAGTTTCAAATGGTATAAGTCCAAAAAAATGTTTATTTATTTATTTAAACTTCATGTACAGTGGTGGTACATAGGCGGACTGAATGCCACAAAGCATTCTCTACCAGTCAACCATTGGGTTAAAAAGACAACACTGTGGTAGGTGAAATGTTCCCCTTTTTTATTAATACTTATATTTACCAACTCGTGTCGGTAAATCTGACAATGTACTAGTGAAACCTAAGATTTACTGTAGTTCGGGCTTTTAAAGTAACTTATATACATCCTTATCTTTTTATTGGTACAAAAAAAAATGGGGCTCTATCCGTACCCTTTACTGATCACATTTGTGTAGTCAAAATTAAAAAAAAAAACGAAATTGTCCCAAAAATTAGTCATAATAGGTAAATTCATAATTGAATTAATCATTCATAATTGTTATGCTACAAGAAAATACTACGCGCAGTGTTTTTCCATTTTTTTCGTCATTTATTCATTCAAAATCATTAGCCTGCACAATATTTCCATAAATTGAGTGACATTATGGGATATAAACAAACGCTCATAACTTTGCTGTGTATGAATATTATTTATTGAGACTTTACGTAAATAATAACGAGACCTGTTCTAATAAGCCCTTTAAGTATTTGTACTAATTAAAAATTAGTGATGTATATTTGTCTGTCAGCATAGACGTATAGAAATGGACTGAGCATTACCGTCATAAAATTGACTTATCTATAGAAAGAGACAACGCATGTGTAAACACCCGTATCCTTAGAATGAAAGTGACCTAACAAATAGTTGTAATTTGTGGGAAATGAGCACGGAAACCTCGAAAATGTACATAAATAATCGTTAATTTAATACGAGTAAATTTTACTGTATCGCTCTCGTGTTTTTTTTTAATCATAATTCGGGTTCTTTTTCACCACAGGGTTTCAAAGCGGGCTTTTTTATAATTCGAAGTTATCGGTATTTTGATTTAGGTCACTTGTATTCTAAGGATGGGACCTGTTCTGTACGATGTAGTGATCAGTAGTGAAGAATATGACACTAACAGCCTGTGACGCAGACAAAAAATTCTAATAAAAGAAACAACTAACCGCACGATTGCTTTGTCTCTCTTACACCTTTTCTGCTCGATTGCTCTTGTAGTGAAAGCTACGGGCCCAAGTTTGGTTATTTTCTCGTTAGATAGCGCAGAACTCAACATTCTATGTTTATTTCGTTTTTAATGTAATCGGAACATTATTATTCTTGCTGGCCGATCAACGTCTCACCGTCGACGGTGCTGAAAACCAGCGCTGAGGCTCTGTCTTACCTTACGCCCCAGCGTTTTGCTGAGCGCTGGCCGTTTTGCGCGGATGTGACGCATATCCTACCACTTATAAGTCGTTGTTTTAATTTTTAAGGTATGCGCCATGTTTGACATGAATAAACTCTGTGTCTTTCTTTATTTCTATTATGTCAAGATACAAGATTATTTGTTTTGCTAAAACATGTGCATACACACAGAAATAAATGCAAGATATTACATATAGTTCAATTGTGTTGTCACCGTCGTGTTTTGCCTTAAAGCCGTACAAAATATAATTGAGTAAGAATAAATCTTAGGAATTCAACTATTCACTCATACATGCAATACTGACAAACACCAATTATTGGGCAAAAATTCTGAACTGCTTAAGTATAACACTATACTTAAACACTATTAATATCTACGTGAACAGTCAGAATTAGGTGGATTTTGAAACAATAATTTGACAAAAAAAAGTGTAAAATTTACGATTTCTGCAGATTCGTGCAGTTCGCGCCTGTAGCGTTCACCATAACATCTAGAGAAAAAAATGCTCAGTCCTGTTCTTTATATCTATGTTAGCCACTTTCAAACTAAAAATCTATATATACACCACTATTTTTTTATTAGTACAAATACTTGAAGGCCTTATTAGAAAAGGTCTCAATAAATATTCATATACAGCAAAGTTGGTTTATATCCCAAAAAGTCACTCAATTTATGGAAATATTGTTCAGGCTATTATGAATGAATAAATGACGATCAAAATGGAAAAAACACTGCGCGTAGTATTTTCTAGTAGCAATTGTTATGAATGATTGATTCTATTATGAATTTACCAATTATGACAAATTTTCGTGGACGATTTTGGGATTTCGTTTTTTTTTAGACTACGAAAATATGATCAGTAACGGGTGTGGATTGAGCCCCATTATTTTTTGTACTAATTAAAAAATAGGGGTGTATACCTGTAGAAGTTTTTAGTCGTGCGCACATCACGTAAAATGTACGAAATCGATGTAGATAACTTTTATACTTCAAAATTGTGTAAGTAATACACAATTTTAATGTATACAAGTTTATTACTTAGGCTTTGTTACATCGCAATCGGTTGACGATATCGAAAGATATACTACATTCATCAATAATATTCCATAACTATCACACAACGCCGGCTAGCCCCAAGCTTAGCAGAGCTTGTGTTATGAGTACTAGACAACTGATAAACATACTTATATATTTCTAAATACATACATACATAGATAAATTACGCCCAGATACAGAACAAATAATCGTGCTCATCACACAAACATTTGTTCTGGGTGGGAATCGAATCCACGACCTCCGGTATAGCAGTCAGGGCCACTGACCACTAGACCAACAGGCCAGTCATTGACTGTTAGGCGGTACGAAGTTCGCCGAGTCAGCTAGTATCTAATAAAGAAGGTAATACTTTCCGAAGAAATCGTACCCGTAAAAGCTGTTGGAATGGGCGTCTCTATATCTAAGAATTATATTAAGATATATATTGGCCATAGCAGACGCAAAGGAGCTAAACGAAATATATTACTAGATTTAATAAGCGTGTCCATGTCTCATTATTAGTATTATTCAATGACTTATTGTCTATTGCTCTTGCTCTGTCTATGGTAAACCCAGATTGCGGTCGGTCGATGTCATCGTAATTTCACTTTGTTATGATAATGTGTGTGAATAATGAAGAATTCAGACTACCAGTTGGTGCCACTTAGCCAAGAAGTCTACTTTTAAAAACGTATACTTGACGTTGACGTTAATTTTACTAATGTCATTAACGTAAGCGTTTTGGCAGGTACCTGGACCTGACGACTCGGTGCTGCCATCTGTTGAACGTCATTTTAGAAAACCTTAATTCATTAATCGATTGGTTGCCGTTGATCGACCGCCATCTTGTTGAACCGGAAATTGGATTATCCTTTCCTTCCATAATTTTTTTAAAAAAAGTCCTCCACTTCGTCTATCTGTCTGCTAGTGAAGAAGAAAGAAAGAAAAACTTTTTATTTGACAAAAACATAATTAAAAAAACATATATGCGTCACGTCCGAGCAAAACGGCCGTACGCTCAGCATAATGCTGTGTCCACACGCAAAATGCGACTAGTCCACAGCGCTGGTTTTCAGCGTGGGCCGGTAACGTTATCGACTAACAGACGTCGGCAACGGTATAGTGCATAGATTTTCATGCGGTTTTCAATAATAAACAGGGTGATTCATTAAGAAGGTTTAAATGTGTAATAAATACGTATCATAGTAGAGAAAAGCCGAGAATTTCAAAGATTTGTAACACCCGTGCGTAGCTGGAGCTGGTCACTAGTTCTATACTCCATTCGCAATAAGACACTGACAACCGATTTTGAATTTTATTCCGTAGACATAAGGGTGGCATTAAAAGCAAATAAGTGGTTACAATTCCAACTGCAGCCGCCATTTGTCATGCCAGCAACGCAATAAAAGACAAAATTGGTTGAATTGCAAGTAAAAACGATTTGTTTAAATATATAATCTTAATGCGAATGGAGTATTCTTGAAAGGTGATCATTAGTAATGTTTACAGTAAGGTCGAAATATCTTGACCGCTCCGATAACTTAAATTTTAAAAAGCTAATACATATTGCGTATTTTTTCGATTATGCGCTTAATTCGGAACGCCTAACATCAGAGTGGCCAACATACTTTGACCGTACTATACTGTTCAGCGAAAAAGCTCTGCATCATTACTAGGAATGGGTTTAAACCCAATAACTCACATTGAACAAGGTTCATTACTCATAAATGAGCTAACTGTGTAGATTACCCATCTCATAATCGTAAGTATTGACCGGTTAAAGTTCGGAACAAAATTTCTGTTAAAGCATAATATTTATTTTTATATTTAGCAGTTTATGCTCCCAGATGCCTTATGATATTGTTTTTATAGAAACTGAACCTGTATACAGTAATTTAGTATTTCGTTTTTAATAATCGTTTCTAAATATATATTATTTATTTATAACTTATGTGACGTAACAAAGAAGTATGTTTTGGAAATGGTATTATTTTATAGGTATATAATGAATTTTATTTTCTTAGGTTTATGTAACATGGCAATAAGGCTGCATGGCTGATTAAATAAATATTTTTTAAACTTGCAACACACAGCTGTATTGCCTGAGTAAACTGCCTTAATGATATTGAAGTTTGAATTAAATTCGAAAGTCTTCCTGTAAATAAATAATAGCGTCTACCTCTATTTTTGTAAATAAAACTTGTGGAAAACGAATAGTTTGTTTTATTATTTACCAAATATGGGGTACCCCGTACCCTTCTAAATGCGTGCACGCAATGAGCTATTGTCTCTCGTGTTTAAAACCTACACTGTGTGGAACGCCCGGAGGACACGGTGGTGTGCCCCACACACACAGCTTGGGCAGAACAACGCCGTGTCCTCGTGGGGGCGATCTCTCGCGCCGAGTCTTGGTTCAGGCCATGGTCCGGAGCGAGGAGGAGTGGCAGGCGGTCGCCTCCGCGTGCGAAGCAGTAATGCTAGCAAAGGAGGAGGCCGCACGCGTGAGGCAATGGTCCTCACGCCCCAACCGCCGCCGGGACCTCGATCCCGTATCCGTTTCGATCTACCCGTATCCTTCTGAGTGCCCTATCGGCACCGATGCGCGCACTTTTTAAACTGTTCTGTCGTGTCTCAAGCCTACACTTAATTTTAGACAAAATTGCCAATAAAGCGGTTTATTTTTTAGGAGGGAAATTACCAAATAAATTTTCCCGCTCTATGGTGAAGCAAGAGGGCGTGTCAGACTTTTTCTGAGAACCATACTTTTCAGAAATTCCTCGTGGTCCCAGTGACCAACGGCCCTGGGGCAAAAAAAACTGGGGCTCTTTTTTAGGGTTCCGTACCTCAAAAGGAAAAAACTGAACCCTATAGGATCACTTTGTTGTCCGTCAGACTGTCAAGACCCTTTATCTCAGGAGCTCGTGAAGGTATCGAGTTCAACTTAACACTATATACTCAAGTCTGCAGGGGATTGAAGCTGTGAAAAAATCAAACTTCTGAGTTAACGAAAAAAAAATATACGGCCGTTTATGTCGCAAAAAACTTTTATTTCGACACTTTCAAGGGAATCAAAATTCATAGGGTACTTTCCGTTATAAGTTAAAAGTAATTTTGTACAGAACTCTCGGGGCGCAAGTCCAACGCACTCGCGCACTTGCCCGGTTTTTTACATGGGAGCAGGAGGGAGTGTCACACTTTTACTGACTGAAAAGAGTTGCCATAATGAAAGTAGTGTTGCAACCTATTTTATTTAGATTTCGAAGTTGTAAAAATTCAATAAGAGGTTTGCTATTAAGGTTTTTGGGGCCACCCGAGATTGGGGACCCCAGGAAATTGCCTCGCCGTGCCTTTCGGTAGCTATCCCAGTGTGTGGCCCTAAACCTTGAAACGCATTGACACGCCGCGACGCACAGCGCTACGTCACGCTGCACCTCAACACATATGCGGTGTCTAGAAGCTGAAATGGCTAAAAATAAGGCAGTTAAACCAAAAAAATAACAGAAAACAAAGAATTAACAAAACAACTCCTCGATACATGTTATTTATTTCACATACAAATCGGCAACAATACCAAATAACATACACAAGAAAATTCTGTAGAAAACTATTTTATCATTTAATTACAATCTAGTTAATTACAATATATGTACAATCAGTTTGAGATCCACATCGGATCGTATCACTCAAGTCATCACACATCACTTTAAGTTTTTATTTAATAACTTTTGCGAGATATTTCTTATGTTTATCATGTTTAAGGTGCTTCACGTATTTATTACGGGTTCGCCTAACATATCAAACTCTGGATTTAGGAAAAAAATGTTTTCGATGTGTCGTGGCTAGATCTTAGAATTGATCACTTCATGATATGGTCAATTAAAACTGGAAAGTTCGTTGTAACCATAACATTTGATGATATGTCAATCTTCGTTTGGCTACAAAATTGATGAAGGATTTCTATGATAATAAAAGGTCTAAAGAAAGTAGGCCTAACGAGGATTTACATATCACCAAACTTTAACGTTTAAAAAGATCTGGCCAGTTTTACTTGGCCATTTCATGAAGTGATCAATTTCTAAGATCTGGCCAGTTTTACTTGGCCATTTCATGAAGTGGTCAATTTCTATGATCTGGCCACGACAGATGCATAGATTAGAGGTCCTGCTATGAACTATTAACGTAATCCATTTTACGACCTAAACTGAACTGTCAAAGGGATGGAACTATGTAGGGTGTATAGCTCCATTTCGCTTCCTCGCTCGCACGCTTGACATTTGAACACAGTAAGGTTCTAGAATAGGTAAGAGTATATTTAGCTAAAGTTAGAGGAAACAAGCAACATAACGACGGTGAAGTGCCAATACCTTCTATTTGACATTTTTCGAGATAATTACTTTTTAGCGCTCTTAATTCAAATGTGTGTTTCTGCATGTTTTTGTGAAATCTCTTGAAGCGAATATTATTTGCTACTGCATCAAATTAAATTGTGGAAACACCTCTTAAATAAACCAGCATGTCAATTCATAGTATTACCTCCTGACGTTTTTAAGGTAGAAGATTTTTGACTTCGACAGTTAGGAGTTATTGGCACTTCACCGTCGATAAAGTTGACAATGTCGCCTCTAAAACTGGCATATTTATATTTAGTAGAAATTCTTTTTGACGTAAAGTTATTAGTGCACTGAACAACTTGTAATTAGCTTACCCATTAGTCCTCATCATAGCATACCTCTATGTTAATATGTGGAAAATGTTGATGATATTACATTGATTTTGTTTTGTACACAAACTAATAAGTGTAATATATAATGTAATACCTTTTTTTCCCAAATCTTTCTCTTTAAATTCATAAAAATTTACAATTAAAACCCAGAAACTCTAGCGTAGTTTAAGTTAGAAAGTAGTCGCGATACCCCGAAATAAATGCGTTAGTTTCCGTAATCATAAATAAACATAACTGTAAGTACACGAATTTGACTCCCGGCTGCGTAACGTTTTGTAACTATCATTGTATATGTGCTCTTTTCTTTGGTCGGTGTATTGTTTTATTTTTGAACCTGTTGTCATGTTAATAATTTTATTTACCTTGAATTAAAAAAATATTTTTTTAAATTAAATAATTGATTTATAAGGGAATTTTTCATATTAAATATTCCTCACACATTAAGTTTTGATAACGTGTGATGTGATTTCACACATCGGAGATAAGAGTATATTTTATCATCGCCAATGTTAATAATGTTAATGTGCCTTACTACCGATGTCTCACTGAGACATACCTCTATGTCCCAATGAACAAATTCTAATGTTTTTGTACTATTTGGCAGCAAATTTATCAAGTCAACCTTTTCGGCAAACTTCGTCGAGTTACTCAACACTATAATAAAATTCTCAGCTCCATTTTACCGAGATCGCACCTGTTTCAATGATTCCAAATATTGTCCAGTTCCGCAGACACTTGAGATGCAAAACTGCACCAATTTTACATCACAATATCCACTAGGAATCAATTTGCGAATTATTTAAACAGCCATTGAACTTCACTCGAAAAAGTCCCGTCAAAAAATTATCATCTTGTGTTTTTACATGTTTACATACATGTATCACAGATTGTATTGTTTTGTTTACTCCTTGACCAATGTATGGCCATCTTATTCATTGAAAATTGTCATAGATCAATATGGATCCTAAATTAGAAGAGATAAAGAGGTACAAGTAGAAATTCATGGAATTCAATAGTATTGTAGATAACATTATGTCAGATATTTTTGTTTGTTTTGTTTTTGTCTTGTTTATCTTCTGGTTCAGTATAATACATTTCAAAAGAAAAGAGCACATTTCAATAGCCAACTCACTCAATGCGAGAGCGAGATGTTAGAATAAACGTGACGCACCCGAGTGCCAAAGAGCACGGACTAGTGGTTGTCCATGTACTGCAGCTCCGACAGCAGCAGCACCGTGTTGGGCAGCGGCCGCGGCTGCGGGGACAGGATCGTCAGCATCTGCCGGTCCATGTCCACTGCCGTGCTGTGGGGGAGGGGAATCATTAGTCTTTACTTACGATACGTATTACGTCTAGTACACGTCACCGAATATCTGGTGTGAGCAGTCTATTAAAGGAGAATAACATTTAATATGTTAAAGGAGAAAAACAATTAGTGAGAGGTACTCACACACACACGAAGCCAGCCAGGTTGGAGTGCAGCACATCGTCGTCGGGTCCCGCCGCGAAGGACACGGCCAGCAGGCGGTGGTGCAGCGCGGGCGACGGCCACACGCTCACCAGCTTCGTGAGCGCGTCCTCGGCTCGCATGCCCAGCGGCATGCACGAGTCGGGGAGAGAAGGAGCGCCAACCTGTAAGGAAACGAATATTATTTATAATTTTGACCGAAGCCGAATGATAGACTATTGCCACAACCTTCAGCTGGACCCGAAGCCGAGAGAGATACAGCTTTCAAATTCTGGGTGGGAAATCCTGAAGTAACTTCTTCAGCTCTGGGTAGAGCGAGAGAGAGTGTCAGACTTTTACTGACAGAAATCCAGCTAAGTTTCTTCAGTGTGCCATTGCGTTCTAGGGTTGCGGTAACTCATTCGAACAATCCTGCAGCTAAGTCAATATTGGCTATATTGTTTACCAAAGACCTTACAGCCACTAGACGCCTCATGCTTGAACTAGCGCACCAAAACAATACTGTCAACTAGCCGAGGTACTACAACTAGGATTAGTACGGGGGAGCGGGGTACTGCGATCTGATTGGTCAAGACATCAAATCTATAATCATGTGTTGACAGACATGCGTCGCCTGTTATTAGACGTCTAGTGACTGTAAGGTCGTTGTTGTTTACATTTCGTTTTTTTATTGACGATACTGGCCGGCCAGTATAAGGCAGGCACTTGCGAGTTTTTTTGACCCATTCTAACCAAAGGTAGAATTCAAGCTGAAGGTCAAACATGGTGTCTTTCTGTTCATATCCACCAGGAATTACTGATTATCCTTCTGCCGTATCGTAATTATGTTAATTTTCTTGTAGCTAGAATCATAAACATTTTAAACATACAAGCTATTAATTTAGACAGAAACTTTTAAACGATAATATTCTTATTTAAATTGGTGTTTGTTATTTTATGATACCAGAGTGTCTATTGCGAGTTTGTTTTACGTCAAGGCGATCGACACGTGTATGACATTCGGCGCTCCGATTGGCCC
Organism: Mythimna vitellina; assembly: GCA_949316375.1. Classification (NCBI taxonomy): domain Eukaryota; kingdom Metazoa; phylum Arthropoda; class Insecta; order Lepidoptera; family Noctuidae; genus Mythimna; species Mythimna vitellina. The sequence continues at coordinate 2,756,444 of OX438703.1, read as the reverse complement.
GCTCCAAGCTCTTAACCAATCAGAGACCCAAACGCTTACCACAATTCGATCGCGTTAACGTAAAAACAACTCGCAGTTTGTGCATAGCACGTTATAAATGAGTAGTAAATATAAAGATAAGAAGTAACCGCGTACATCGAAGGACTGGAACAATTTGCCTGCTGCGGTCTTCCCGTTCAATAATTTAGACATCTTCAAGACTAAAGTGAATAGAGTCTTAAGAAACTAGTGCGCATCACCATCAACTACTGCATCACTGCTTACCATCAGGTGGGATCGCAGTGAAGTACTAGTTTATGTCAATTTAAAAAAAAAATAACCTTATAGATCTTGAGATCGGAGAACTTGACGTCGAAGGAGTGCGGGTAGTACGGCGTGCGCTTCCCGTAGAAGTACTCGCGGATGCGCGCGTCGCGGGCCTCCGCGCGCTGCGCTGACGAGCGCTCCACTACCTGAACACGGGACATTGTATTTATTAGCTTCATTTTTATAGGACAAAAAACTGGGCAAGTGGAAATCAGACTTCGTCGGTTCCGTGAAAACTTAGCTATGTAAGTACATAGTTCAATTCCCGAATGGAGTCTCGAAGATTTTTCCGAACCGCTTTGTGACATAACAACAAATTTACTGTTTACAGATTTATTCTAATATCTGTGCTCTATGCCAAATTTCGGGATTCTGGTTCAATGGAAAGTACCCTATGAATTTTGATTGCCTTGATAGTGTCGAAATATACGTTTTTTGCGACATAAGCGCATGTTTTTTTTTTTTTGTTAACTTAAAAGTTTGATTTTTGTCACAGCTTCAAGGGACCGCAGACCTGAGTAATGGTTTTAATTTCATTTCGATACCTCTACGCGTTCTCGAGATAAAGGGTCTGACTGACAGACAGATGGACGGACAACAAAGTGATCCTATAAGGGTTCCGTTTTTTCCTTTTGAGGTATGGAACCCTAAAAATAAGCCAAATTTCATTAAGCAATAGATTTTTAATATTTTTAAAAAAGTTTCGGTTTCGGTCGAAACTACTAACTAGTATAAAACACAATATACTCACGCCTCCACTCTTGGGCAGGTACACAACTTTGACGAACTTTGGCATGTCTCTCTTCAGCTCATTGTATAGCCTCTCGTTGTCCAAAACCAAGATAACATCTACCTGTAAGATAAAAGGGAAAAATATCGTACACAAGTATATTCGCGTCAAGAAAATAGTGACTGCAACGTAACCATTGATATTCATCATTATTTCAGCCGAAAGACGTCCACTGTTGAACACCCCCCCACACCCCCCAAGCGTCGCCATAATATAACACATCAAGCACTAGAGCAACAACAAAATTAAAAGATTGGGTAGTTGACTCACTTTTTCTAAAATATTTGTATAAAAGTTAGAAACCTTTAAAATCTGGTGGAAGAGGAAACTGTTACAAAGTAAGGATGCACACAGTGAATTGTGACGTCACCGCCCTGAGGTTACGTGTGTACAAAAGAGATGTAACGACCACATGCACACACTTACACTAATAAGCGATTATAATGGTGTTTACATATAAAGATTTGTAATCTGTTGAAGAAGTGTTATCTGTTGTATACATAATCAAGACATGTGACATTCACCAATCCGCACTGAGCCCGCGTGGTGGATTACGGCCCATTCCCTCTCCTAGAGAGGAGGCCTGAGTCCCAGCAGTGGGAACATTAAAAGGCTGTTGTATAGTATAAAATATTGTACAAATATAAACATAGGATAATTTCTAATAGTAAATGTGTTTTATTCGATTTCAATGAAGTTTTTTTTACTGTTTTTTCGGATTGCTCATATATACAGTCAGGGGCACCGACTCCGTGGGTGCTCGGGGCTCGAGCACCCATGAGAAATAAACAGTGGGTACCGAGCACCCCTGAGAATAGAGATCAAGAAACAGATCAATAATCGCCTTTTAGGTTATTATTTTTTATCTTAACATTTCTTTATGTTATAAAGAACACTAGTTTATTTTTTATATACATAATGGTTTCATTTTATATTTTTATCAAACATAATTAGTAATTAAGTACGCAGTACGTAAGTAGGATATTTATTTATTTGTCGGTCGATCAGTGTACATTTCTCTTCTCACACTTCGCCACTTTTTCAAGTCATCAAATGAGCACCCATGAGGTTTCCTAAAAGCCGGAGCTCCTGTATACAGTGCTATTAAATCCTGCTTACCTCAAAAGCCTGTGCAGCATGAGTGAGCACTTTGTACCCTGCGCCCTTGATCCAGCCGCAAGTGTTGATGATCACTCCTGACGTTGAAGCTACAACACAAATACATGACATGATCATCAATTTGACTTGCCTGTTGGTCTAGTGGTTAGTGACCCTGGCTGCCATGGCTCAGGTCTTGGGTCAAATTCTCACCCAGGACAAATGTTTGTGATCTTGATCATTTGTTCTGTGTCTGGATGTAATTTATCTATAATAATGTATGTATTTAGAAATATTTAAGTATGTTTATCAGTTGTCTAGTACTCATAACAAAAGCTCTGCTTAGCTTGGGACTAGACAACGTTGTATGAATATTACATTATATATTAATTCATGATGACGAATTGCTATACAAACATACGACTCTTTATTTCTTCGAGCTCATAGCGCGATCCATTTTACAACCTAAACTGAAAAGGGATGGAGCTATATAGGATGTAGGTTTAGCTAAATGTAAATACAATTATTTCTTACATAAGTTCAAACTAAAGTAGCCTCTCACCTTTTTTATTATTCTCACATCTTTCAGCAATGACCTCAGCTAACCTGGAGACAATAGTGTTGTACAACTCCAGGTTTTCACCCGGAGAATTGTGCCCGAAATGGTACACCAGCGGCGCTTGCTGGCTGAAGCCTTCTTCAATTGACGCTGGTCTTTCTACCAAAAGGGCTCCTGTTTATAGCAAAATATGATTAGTAATCGTAAAAACTAAAAGAAGAATTCAGTATTTTTTGGGTAGAAGAATTCAGTGTATTTTGGGCAGTAGGATTCCCTGTAGTATTAATATGACTGCAAACCTACGCGATAGGTTTGGAAGGTGGAAGGAAATATGGGACAAAGCAATAGATTTTTTGTATCAGGTGGGAATTCATCCAATGACTTCTCTCGCTTTATGATGTCCTATATTCTATGTGTATACTAGACGTACGGCGTTGCGCCATCGGTACATGGTGGACATCCCACCCATACGTACAAAGCGTTTTGGAAACACATTCATAATGCGTACAGCTAAGGAGTGGAATTCCCTGCCGGAGTCTGTGTTTCCTGATAGCTACAACTTAGGGGTCTTTAAGTCAAGAGTGAATATGTTACTTCTAGACAAGTGGGCTCCATCGTCGGCCACATCATCCTTACCATCAGGTGAGATAGTGGTCAAACGCGAGCCTATCAATAATATAAAAAAAAAATACCACCATAGCGGAAGGTAAACTACAACTGTGTTCTTCAGCTGCCCTTGGACCACGGGTTTCTTTCGAATAGAATAGATCTTTATTTGCACAGAAAGTAGGTACAGGTTACAGGTGTTTGTCAAGTTTGATCATCCATACTAACTGCCTTAATTAAGGCATGGAAAATACTGTTAAAATAATGTTATCAAAATATGTCATCACAAACTAAAGCATACACAATCGAGTCTTTTCAGAAATTCCCTGTGGTCCTAGCGGCCATCGACCCAAGATCGAGCAAGAACACCACGTTATTGCTGACATCTCGAAGCGCCCGTGGAACTATACGAGCCGCCGACGACTCGGGCTTGGTCCGGACGGTTACGGTCGGAATAGGCTAACAAATATCATCATCATTTCACTGTTGGACATAGGCCTCCCCCAAGTGTCGCCACAACGAGCGGTCCTGTGCGACTCGCATTCACCGCTTTCCCTCAGTAGGTTATCGGTCCACCTTGTAAATCGGCTAACAAATATGTCATGCTTACTTATTGTAGGCTGTGTCATCAAAAACGTACTATGGGCAATTTCATATAGTATAAAACAAAGTCGGTTTTCTGGTCTGTTAGTGTATCAGCTAACTCGTTCTAAACCACGCAACGGATTTTGATGCGGTTTTCAATAAACAAAAATCAATGCAATTTTATTGTGGCAAATGTTATGAAATACCAGTGAAAAGCCCCGGCTTCAAACAGGTGCAGAAAATGGTTTTCTTTTTCCTGCGATCTGTCTCTTCGACATTGAGTTGGATATACATTTGAAATAATGTATGTGTATGGCACAATATCTAATGGTATGTCCCAATTGGAAGAGCAGTGGTGGCCAAGTGGTAACGGGCCCGACTTACGAGGTGTAGGTCGAGGGTTCAAACCCACCCAGGCGCATTACTTTGTGTAATTTATTTCATCACCACTGGTCTCAAAAACGGTGAAGGAAAACATCGTGAGGAAACCGGCATGTCTTAAAATCTAAAAATTCGAAGACATATGACATTCATCAACCCGCAATGGGCCCGCGTGGTGGATTTCGGCCCATTCCCTCTCCTAGAGAGGAGGCCTGAGTCCCAGCAGTGGGAACATTAAAAGGCTGATAATGCTAAAAAATAATGTCCGAATTGGTGCTAGCTCCTCAAGCACTCAAGGCTTGACGAGCACGTCTTTTCAGCCTTTTGAAAGTAGAGTTTGTCTCTATGCGTATCAGCTTCCTAGCCAGGAGGTGTGCAAAAACTATACACAAAGCTCACATTTATTGCTCTTTTTATTAATGAAAACAGCATAAAATCAAAATACGAACTATGCAACGCTAGTTCAAAAGGAGTGAATGGATGGGCACAGAGAATATACTATGGCTATCTCACAGAATCTTGCATTTGTTTTGGGTAAAATAAAAAGTAACCTGTAACACCCAGGTATTTTTCTATTAATGAAAGAATTTTCACGATCGGATTATAAAGGACTTAACGCAATTGCCTTTTAATAACATATAAACACAAAAACGTCGTCCTCTTTTGGACATGGCCCTCCGCCAAATGTCGTCACAACGAACGGTTACAAAACAAAATATTACCGTATCATAATGTATATTACAGAGGCAAAAATAACTGCCTTTGTAATATGGAAATAATAAAGGCATGCTAACCAGATTACAACAAAATTACTAGATTAGTTATGGCTGCATAATTAAAAATTTCATAACATTTCACAATAATTACAATTCCATTGTGAAATATTATGAAATCTAAAAAAAAAATACAATCAAACAGAGAACCTACTCCTTTTTTTGCTGACAGTTGAAAAACCAATACAATAGACTACTCACCAATTGTGCCTGGTACACTGATATGACCCTGGCCTACGTCCAGGTCCACATAGATAGGCCTTCGTCCCATTCTCACAGCATAGTTCAACAGTATCCTGGTCAGTGTGGACTTGCCCACATCACCGGGCCCCACAACCATGGTGACAGGACCTCTTGTGGACTCCTGCTCTGCCGCCACTCGCTGTTGTTCAAGAGCTGCGTGGACATTGAGATATACAACCTGTAAGGGAAAGAGGCTGTGGTCAGTACACAGCTCTAAAAATGTGTGTGTGCTGTTTCTTATAACTTTGGTGCTATTAAAATGTAAGAAAAATGCCTGGTCCCTGTGGATTAGGAACTAGGTACTGCAAAAGTTTCAGAAAACTTGGAAAAGACCTTTAACCAGAAAATAGACAGTATTAGCTGGAGAAAAATAAATAGAACATAGTGAGTTGTGTTTGTGCCTTGTGCTGAACCAAATAAATTCAAATTCTTTCTTTCTATACTGTGGGTCTCACACTTCTAAATATAATATATATATAGTAACCTTTCATTTTCATAAAATTCATCTGTGGATATTCATTTTATTGTTCATTATTATGTTTTTAAAATAATAATAATTATTATTATTATACATGTATCAATAAAACTCGGAACCATGAGGTCCTGATTCTTTAGAAGGGTTGTGAGTGGCCGGGAAGCCGAAACCAAATCACAGAGGCCCTTTAGATACTTTAAATGGATTTATTACTATTAGCTTGTGCATGGATAATCGTTGGTTGGTATCACATTCCATTAAAAGTGTCTAAAGGGCCTCTGCGAGTTTGTTTCGGCTTCTCGTACACCTTCTAAAGATACAGGACCTAAAGGTTCTGAGATATACTGATGTACAAATAATATTAATTTATTTATACATAACACCAACACAGAGGTACTACATAAAAGCAAGGCTAGGTAAGGCAAATTGTGAGCTAAAAAGTCAGACAGCTGTATCCCAAATTAGGTTAAACAACCTGTATCTTGAGGGCCAGTTATTTTTAAATTTCAGTGTGCTGTTTATCCATGCATAGACTTAAAGTGTTTTAGTTCAATAAAGGTTACACAATATTGGAATAAAATAAAAGAAAGTAGCATAGCATAGCATAGTCGGCCTTATAATGTTCCCACTGTTGGGACTCAGGCCTCCTCTCTAGGAGAGGGAACGGGCCGTAATCCACCACGCGGGCCCAGTGCGGGTTGGTGGATGTCACATGTCTTCGAATTTTTGGTTCTAGGACATGCCGGCTTATGTAATAATGTAATTTCATGATTTGTATTGTGTTTGTGAATACAAAAAAGATGGAGAAGTTACTTACATTACTAGTTTAGTTGATTTTCAGTGTCATTTTAATTTAAGTAAATAAACTTTGTTAATAATTAAATTTTTTTTTTTTACAATCTTATCAACGCACTGTGTGAATTTTTGAGATGTAATTTTACCTTTTGAATAGCGTAATTAGTGACACAATAGAAAGACAATGCGCGAGTAAACACCGGCGTTCACTTGGGGTTTAATTAATTTATTATTAAGGTGGGATCGCAGTCAAGCACTGGTTTATATAAATTAAAAAAAAAAAAAATAATAATAATAATTTATTGTATAGCCTAGAGGTAAACAGATATTGATCAATATTGTCCCAATGTTTGTAAAAGGTCTCTCCATTAATCTGTCACACCATATTTTAGTGAATTTTAAGGCTAATAAACTGATGAGCTTTGAAATTCACTACAATATGATGATTTATTAATTTTTTTGTACACTGTTGTCAACTCCATTTGAATTTTTAAGATTTGATTTAATTTATTGTATAGACTAGAGGGCAGAAACATGTATTGATTATGTGCAAATTTAGTTCTATGATATAAATAGACATGAGAATGAAAAAAAAAATCACACATGGAGTCGACAAGAGTGTAAAATATATATATTATCAATCAAAAGAATGTAAAAGGCTGAACAAGTGACAAAAGTGCATCAAAAAGTAATTTCTAAAATTTCATTTAGTTTTTGTAATGGTTAAGTTCATCTGAATAGACTGTAGTCACAATGATGACTTTAATTTGTAACTTTTGTCACTTAAACACTTGTAAAAGCAATTAATACAAGTGTTATTACAACCTGATGGTATCACAAAACTAAAATTGGAAAACACTTGTGTCATAATATTGTAGTGATTACAACTGATAGACTTTAAAATTCTCTACAATATGGTATGACAAATTATTAAAGAGATCTTTTACAAGCAGTGGGATATTATAGATTGGAGAACAAACATCTCTATGATGAATATGATAGCTTGTTTTCCAACTTACCATAGGTGTTTCCTTAGCCATATAGCTGACTTCAGTACGACCCCTCAACTCCACTGTGCAGCCGTGCCACGTGAAGACCGCCACCTTCGCTCCCGTGTGGAACTCATACGGCTTCCCTTTTACCAGCTCCGTGCCAAACAACTCCGCATAACCACTCTTGACCTACAACAACAAAAACTTCGACACTCACGAAAACTGTACGGATTTTAGAATACTACAAAGTAAACAATACTGCGTGAAAAATGTAGCAGATTTCTCTAAAAATACCTCTAAAACTACTTTTTCGTTCTTAGATTCAACCTCAAACCTAAGCTCTGAATCAGGGTCTAGTTTGAACTCTTGTAGTTGAACTTCAGTCATTTTAAAAACGATATATAACTCTTCTTGGTTTTTAATCACAGAACTTTTAACTCTTCAGTCTTGAGAAATTATTTTTAATTCATATATTCAGCAGCTGGCAGCTAGGTACGCACACATCAGATTCAAAACACGATATGCGGCTGCGGTCCAGTCTTATCACCAATATAATCAAATGTTTAGCACTATGATCGGAAAATTTTACTAAGGTTATGCTTTAAATTTGAGGTTTACATGTATTTGGAACGCTTGGATGTCATCGGATAGAAAAAAAAACAGTGAAAAAAACAAACTTTTTGAATTCATGGTGTAATCGAACGAAACGTAACATATAATATTTATTTTTATTTAATATTTTTTGAACATTCTTTTACTAATTGTGAAGGTAATATTTTATTTTTAAATAACATATTTTTCATAACCTTTCCTGACTGTAATAAATCCGGTTTAAAAGTTTTATTATTAAATGAGGCAGAAGCAAAAACAAAACGTTGAAAACGACAATTTGCTTTCAAAAAATGTTTTGAATCGTGTTCATTGTAATTATTTATTTTCAATAAATAATGAAAGTTTGTGTATTTTGAATTAATAGTTATTATCTTGAGAATACAATGGAGAACTCATTCTTTGAATATCGTAACGAAACCGCTGCTGACAGCGGTTCCGAATCTGAATTTATTGACAACAGTTTAGTGGACCAATCTTTTGGAGTAAAGAAGAAAAATCGCACAGTTTTCGTAGCAGAATCTGAAGAATCTACGACAGACGGTAATTTAACACACCCATTTATATGACACTATCGATCTAAAGCGTTTTTTTCGGTATATTATGAATAAATGTACCTACATAAACTTCCCTATGAATATAAGTTGTGTTTCATCTACAAAAGTATGCAAGGATTCATTGTAGTTATAATAATTAGGTAATAACTTGATTTCAGGTAACTATAATTAATTACATACATAAGAAACTAGATGCTAACAATCATAATAATGATATTTACCGGCAAATACCAATTTCTAATCATATTTTACTGTGTTTTGTTCTAGAAGAGAGTGAAACACAGGAGAATGTGCCAAAGAATGTATCAAAGTCAGTGGTTAGACAAAGCAGTGCTGCCAATAGCCATGTCATATCAAGCAGTGATGATGGTCAGTATAATTTTATCTAAATCTATCTATGTTAAGAATATCTACAGGTGATATCCATGATTTACTTCTAGTTTCTCCAGAAAGCATTCCTCAAGTGCTTCCAAAATTTTATAAGCTTTGTCATGATGTTAAAAATAATTTTTGAACTTCAAAAGTAATAGGTATAATCTATAAACTTGTAATAATCTTGTTGTGTGGTTAGAATCTTTAATTCATTAAACCCCAAGCGAACTCCAGTATTCACTCTCTCATTGTCTTTCTATTGTGTCTCTAATTACGGTATTCGAAAGGTTAAACTTGTTGTCCACAATAAATAATCTTATACAAGTATCTCACTACACTAATACCCATGTGTATAATAACAAAATTACTAATAATTAAGTACCGTCAAACGGGGTGAATAGGAACGCAGGGGTGAATAGGAACAAAACTTTGCTTAGGTTTTTCAAATTGATATAAATTTATATTATTGATTTCTATCAAAGCATCCATTTTTATTACAATTAATGAATAAATAGGCGTACTTAAATGCTGGAAAAAATTGTTAATTAACGCGAAGATCCCCTTCAAACTTTTGTTCCTATTCACCCCTGCTTTCCTATTCACCCCGTTTGACTGTACTTAAAGAAAGTTGACTTTAATCCTAGAATTTAGTATAATTAGCAACCTGCCCAAGCTAGGTTTATAAAACCTGAGTTTCAAGGCATCACTTAAAAAAATTGGGCTTCTACAGAATAAAGACTTTCAAAGTTGATTTAATATCCTTAGGTGTAGTTAATTCATTAAACCCTGAGCGAATGCCACATTCGCGCGGTCATTGTCTTTTTATTGTGTCTCTATTAATTGATATATTAATAATAACACGTTTATTTGGCACACAGGTACACACAATGATATTACAATATAGAAACTAATAACTAACATAATAAATAGCGCAACATATGTCTAAAACGTCACACGTCAATATACAACCCGCCCCTGATCGTTCCCGGTGCAAAAGTGCCCATAATACTGGCCGCATTACCTCGCTGGATAGCGATGGCCATCCTTTGCACCAAGAACGACCCGGACCGGGAGTCACCCGTTGCCTCCCCGAGCCTACGGCCTAAATCCCCCACAAAACGCTTTGCCTCCGTACTCCAACTGCCCAGAGTCTCCACAGCAACAGACATTACAAAAATTTTTTAAATTATTTATTGTAACTTAAATTATGTATTGTTTGTTGTTGCCACTTTATTTGGGTATATTTTATCACTATTGTAATTTATAGGTATTTATTTGCATTTCTCTATTTCCGAGCGCTATATTTATTATTGTACTAAATGAGTTTGCCTTCATTTTTAACTTGTCCCCACTGCCCAGGTTCTTCTCGATTTTTCTCTGCGCACGGGCTGAAGGTGCACATCGGACGCATGCACAAACATGCCCTACGTTCGGGTGCTGTTTCACAGGTCCCGCCGATCGGCACAATTAACACCTCTTCGTCAGGACAGGTGACCCCGACGCATTCGCCGGCCCAGAGTCCCTTGGATAGGCTAGCTTCTTACAAAGCAAGTATTCCCGTTCTTCGGCATATACCTAAGGGTGCCCGGAATCAGGCGGCAAGGAAACTCTGCGACATTATAGACTCTTGTGTTGCTGGTAATGGGGTAGATGAGTGGAGTGCTCTTCTTTCGTTTGCTTACACGTCTTTAAGAGTCCCAGCAAAAGAGTTGCCCGGTAATGTGACATCTAAAGTCAAAGCCAATATAATGTCACCTGGGCATTGTCATGACGGTGTAGTGGGCGCAAAAAGAAGGTCGGGTGACCGGTCTATAAAAAAAAGTATCGAAACAAAGGTCTTTGAGGGCGATTTAAGAGGGGCAGTACGACTATTGATGTCCGACGACTCGTTTGCTCGGGGGGATGCCGACACCCTTGCTGCGTTGAAACTTAAGCACCCCGATCCTTCACGTCCTCTCAGTTTTCCACCAGAGCCTGACCGTTCATTTACGGCATTGTCAGTCACAGAGGAGGACGTAGTATCGGCGCTTGGTTCTTTTTATACTGGATCAGCAGCGGGCTTGGACGGGATCCGGCCGGGGCACCTCAAGGAGTTGATTTCGGTGTCGGCGGGGGAAAGTGGAAGGCGCCTTGTGGGGGGTCTGACTGGGCTGGCAAATTTCTTGCTAAGTGGTCAGTTGAACCCATGCGTTTGTCCGTTCCTATACGGGGCATCACTCTTTGCACTGGAAAAAAAAGACGGCGGAGTAAGACCAATTGCAGTCGGTAGTGTCTTTCGCCGTCTTACTGCAAAATTGGCTTGTCGTGCAGTGAAAGAGGATATGTCCCGCTACTTGCAGCCTCATCAGTTGGGTTTTGGCACACGTCTGGGATGCGAAGCTGCCATCCACGCTACGCGAGCATTTGTGATGGATCCGCAGAACGAAGACTCGATACTGCTGAAGCTAGATATTCGCAACGCGTTCAATACTTTGGAAAGAGACGTTCTGTTGAGCGAGGTCAAGGAAAAAATCCCATCTTTATACCCCTTCCTTCATCAGGTTTATAGACTGCCTTCTAATCTTTTCTCCGATAACAGTCTTATTCTTTCAAAAGTGGGAGCCCAACAGGGGGACCCGCTCGGGCCACTCGTTTTCAGTTTGGCCATTCATAAGACGATTGTCGAGGTGAAATCTGGCCTAAATGTGTGGTACCTTGACGATGGCACTATCGGGGGCAGACCGGAAGATGTTTTTCAGGACTTAGAGGCTCTAGTCCCTCGCCTCAGAGACCTGGGTCTGGAGTTGAATCCCTCGAAGTGCGAATTTTTCCCCTGTAGTATTGAAGCTCGTACACACTTTTCTCGCTTTAACTCTTTTCTTCCTGGCCTCAGAGAACTTTCATGCTCCGACTTCTATCTCTTAGGATCCCCTATCTTCCTTAGTGCAGTTCCTGAAGCCATTACGTCTCGAACTCGGCTCCTCCTTTCTGCTCACGAGCGTCTTAAAGATCTTTCCGCGCACGTTGCGATTGTCCTATTGCGCATGTGCTTCGCTCTCCCAAAAATCACATATATGTTGCGGACCACCCCTACTTGGTTATGTCCCGAGGAAGTTTCCTCGTTTGACGATGCCTTGAAGGTGGTGGTGGAGTCTGTTCTCAATGTCTCCCTAGATGGGCCCCAGTGGAGGCAGGCAGCTCTACCTATCCGTTGTGGTGGTCTCGGGGTGCGGTGCGCACGGGATGTGGGTCTGCCGGCTTTCTTGGCGTCTGCGCATGGGGTTGCCAACCTAGTCACTGTATTACTCAATACTAATGGTGACGGGGGAAGCATGCCCTTTGCGTCAGATGCTGTCTCAGCTTGGTTGACCCTCAACTCGGGTGCGACAATCCCCGAATCAGAACATGTTCAGCGGGCGTGGGATGACATTGGGGTGAAGCTGCTTCAAGAGCAATTGTTAGAGGGTGCATTGGGAGTCGATAAGGCCAGACTACGAGCAGTGTCGCAACCCGAGTCCGGGGCGTGGTTACAGGCGATTCCTTCGCCTCATTTGGGCACTCTACTCGACGATGACTCTTTGCGTGTGGCGGTGGCTCTCCGCCTAGGCTGTAAGGTGTGCGAGCCTCATATATGCACCTGCGGTTCTTTGGTGGAGGCCGATGGCCATTACGCACTGAGCTGTCGGCGCTGCACAGGGAGGTTCCCGCGTCACCACGCCTTGAACGACATTGTCCGGAGAGCCCTTATATCGGCAAACATCCCCTGCGTGCTTGAGCCTCCAGGTCTTAGCAGGTCTGACGGTAAGAGGCCGGATGGGCTGACTCTGGTGCCGTGGAAGAACGGGAAGTGCCTGATCTGGGACGCAACTTGCGTCAGCACTGTCGCCGCCAGTCACCTGAGTCGCACCATGCACACTGCTTCTGCCGCCGCTGAAGACGCCTGCTTTAAAAAAAGGCTGAAGTACGCTTCCTTGGTGCAGCTTTACCATTTTGTGCCTGTAATATATTAATTGTACAAATTAATAAATCATTTATGATCTAATTACGCTACTCAAAAGGTTAATGGTGTTTTATTTAATCTATTAAAATTAAAAATTAAAAGATTTTTGGAGATTAATTGGTATGAACTTATTGAGTAAGTAATAATATCAATTTTATTTCATAGATGCAAGCAACAGGGGTAGCATCAGAAGACAGTCGGAATCTTCCAATAAAGTAGTTTTAAGTTCTTCAGATGAAGGTAAATAAAATTTGAAATACTGAAGTGACTAGCGGCCATAGTCTAAATATTTTAAGAAATCTCTTCTTTTATTTATTAATTTTTATAACTTCACATTTATGTATATTATGTATACTTATAAACTAAGCCCCAAAAAATGGTAGTAAAAGACTGTTGTATATCTTGAATCAATTACAAGCTATTCCCATAGTTAAGTGTGAATCCTTCTTTACATATAGTGAAAATGTTTAAAATTGTATTATGTCCCTGAAACTGACAGAGTTTCGAAGCGGCAACGTCGTGCCGTCGTCTAGCGTCTATGAAGCTACGCGTCCGTGGACATGGACCATAGTTTTGTATGTTAGCTTTACGCAGGTGTACGCCAAGCTTATAATGACGAATACGGGTCTATGAAGCTACGCGTCCGTGGACAGTAGGTCTTAGCTTTGTATGTAAGCTTCACGCAGGCGTACGCCGAGCGTATAACGACGATACGCGTCTATGAAGCTACGCGTCCGTGGACAGTAGGCCATATTTTTGTATGTTAGCTTCACGCAAGCGTACACCAAGCGTATAATGACGAATACGCGTCTATGAAGCTACGCGTTTGTAGGCAGTAGGCCATAGTTTTGTATGTAAGCTTCACGCAAGGCATACATCAAGCGTATAATGACGAATACGCGTCTATGAAGCTACGCGGCTGTAGACAGTAGACTTTAATCAATTCTTATTTTCCATAACAGAAGAAGTATCACCAGAGATAGTACCAAAACGCAGACCACCAATGAGGAAGAAATCCCTTAACCCTAACGAGTCCATCATTGGACGTAAAACTAAGAAACGTATGTTTCTTATTGACTCAGACACTGAAAATTCAATAATCATAGAACATGACAAGCATAAGAAATTGCAATGCTTAAAAGACACCCCGTTGAAGATTGACGGCGGGACAGACAAAGGACTTGAATCTAGTATGGCAGAAGATAATTTATCTGAAAGTAATGAGAGTAATGATGATCAAAACAAAAAAGATGAGAGTGCAAAGAGTGACAGAACTATACCGCTGAAGTATGATGCTACTGATGATAGCGAGGAAGCTACGGATGAAGATGAAGGTGAAACGGATGACGACGGTCCAGATGAGGATCAGATGGTGATGTCCAGAGCTACACGCATGAGTATCATGGGTGTGATACCTAAGGACAATGAAAGTGATGAATCGGACTTTATTCAGTCTGATGATGTAAGTGTACCTCTCAATTAATGACTACTTGTTGTTTTCAGGTGTGTCAAACAATGTGAAATTAATCAAAACTACCTTAAAAAATTGTTTTTCAAACTGAAATAAGTAGTTGCTAAAGAGTAGGCAGTACTGTACGATACGAGCCGATCTAGGCGCGTCGGTCTCCATACATTTTATATGGCAACTAGACTTGTAGAGCTACATTAGATCCACGCCACGCGACGTCGTTCTACGTACAAATCAGGTGTGGCCTACGTGTGCTTCAGTCTAATGTCGTTCTAGCTTTACTTTCCATATAACACGTGTGTAATTTCGCACGTATGCCAATGACATCGATAATGCTCCCTCATGACCATAAAACACAATATTGTATCTCTTCCAGAGCCCTCGAAATTCAAACCACGGCTCCACAGTGAGTCTCACAGACCTCCCAGAAACCAGTCTTCCGGTACCACACAAGAGCCCCGAAAAGACATCAGAAGACCAGGACTCTTCGAGAATAACCTGCTCCCCATTCTCAAGTCCGCTTCAAGACATAACCAATGAATCAAGACAAGCTAGGAAATCCCTAGAAAATAAGGACGAGTGTATCATAATAAATGATACGGAGAAGAATACGTCTAAAAGCCTTAAGAATACGGTGCTAAATCACTTGATAGCGAAAAAGGAGAGGGAGAATTTTATACGTTATGATGATGACGTCACTATTATTGATACGAAGCCTGAGATTATTGCGCTGAGCAGTGATGATGATGATGATGAGGTGAGAGCATTTTTTTCTTTTTGTGTACCTCCTTTTTCCCAGTCATCGGCAGACATCTTATTTCTTTCCTATATTTTCTTTCTTATGATCAGTAATCGGAATAGGTAGATTGAATTGTGTGTCATTGATCCAAAACGTATATATTAATATGGACATTCCTCCGGAATTGGTTGATTATTAAAAAAAAACCGGAACTTAGGTAGGAATTGTATTAAAATGAGCAATATTATATTCTTCATATTTTTTTTAATTGCACACAGTCACGATTTAACACAACCCAACGACCAATCAGAACAAAGGATCATAGGTGATGCAATAACCGGTTATCAAAACAATGCGTATGCGTAAATATTGAAATTTAAGTGCAACAATTTATAAAAAGTTATGGCCATAAAAAGGCGAAAAAAAAAAAAATGCTTTGATTGGAATTCGATTGTTTTAATTATTCAACAGATAAATAATAAATTAATTTAGTTTTGATACCTTCTTTTAAATTTTGAATTGATCAGTAATAATATCACTACCAACATTAACAATATTTAATTGAATCCTGAAATACCGGAATTACAGCATAGCATAGCATAGTCGGCCTTATAATGTTCCCACTGTTGGGACTCAGGCCTCCTCTCTAGGAGAGGGAAAGGGCCGTAATCCACCACGCGGGCCCTGTGCGGGTTAGTGGATGTCACATGTCTTCTAATTTTTGGTTCTAGGACATGCCGCTTTCCTCACGATGTTTTCCTTCAACGTTTTGAGAGCAGTGATGATGAAATAAATAACACAAAGTAATTTGCCTGGCTGGGTTTGAACCCGCGACCTACAACTCATAAGTGGGGGCCGTTACCACTCGGCCACCACTGCTCCTACCGGAATTACTTTCCGGAAAATGGCTTATCCATGATATACTTTCTGTGTGCATTTATGATACAAGTACCAAAAATCAATCTACCTACTCCGATCACTGCTTATGATACCTATCAAATTCTTTTTTTTATCTAGTATTTATTCCTCAATTATAAGAGATTTCTTTGGTAGTTTTTGAATTTATCGCGTTCATCAGTATTATGTCTTATGGCATTTTACTGTGGGGATCTGCAGCTGATGCACAGTCAATTTTCATATTGCAAAAGAGAGCAATCCGGGCTATTTATAAAATGGGTCCTCGCGAGTCCCTTAGAAATAAATTCGAAGAAATCGATATACTGACTTTGCCTTCTCTTTATATCTTAGAAAGTATTATGTATGTTCGTAAAAACTTAGGACTCTTCAAAATTAGAAGCGATTATCATAACAAAAATACGCGTAGTAAACACGAAATTATGTTACCCAAATGGAGATTAGTTAAGACCAGCAAGTCATTTTTAGTAGACAGCATACGCTTTTATAATAAGCTGCCAAAAGTGGTGACTGAACTTAGCGAAGGAAAGTTCAAAACCCATATTAAGCGTGTCCTAACTAAAAAAGCGTATTATAAGGTTAAAGACTATGTCGAAGACACGCTTGTTTGGCAATGACTGCTTCTGCACATGTGGCCCCCTGGTAGCTCATAATATTTTGTAAATTTATCTATTGACTGCTCCACATTTGTTGTAATATATACATTGCTTTTGCAATATTTTTTATTTTTTATTTATTTATTATTGTTTATATTGTTGACATATTGTTTATTAATAATTGTAATTATTTATTTTGCTTGCTTTTGTTTGTATAGCCTCTTTTTTGAAATGTAAATGTGAGAACACTGTAGACTCCGCGAATTCTTAGGTTGCTTTTTATTATGATTATTTTTATTGTACTTTATTGACCAGTCTACACTGTCCTTACATAATAAATTCAATATATTGTAAACAGAAGGTATTGTATCAACAAATTCTTTTTTAAAAGAGTAACCATGGAGTTTCTTGCCGGTTCTTCTCCATAGGAAACGACCAATTTGGAACCGTGCACTAGCTTCTGACGTTTTATAAGTGCCCATGTAGGCCTATGTGAAATAAAAATCTTTGACTTTGACTTTGACTTTGACTTTGACATCATACAGACAAATGGATACACTTTATATATTCTGGATAATAACGCGGGTGGTAGCTAATAGTATTTTCAATGGCGTATTAGCCATGTAGCAATAGTAGCAAATGCTACAGGCCCCGCACATACGGAGGGCCCGCATATACGGCCCCGCACTTGAACATAAATAAATTTGTCAAAGTGTCTCTATTACGTGAAATCTAAACGCAGCTGATTTCTTTCCACGGGTAGTGTGAAAGCGAAGCCCGGGGCCCCGGGATGAAGGCAAAGAAGGAATAGGAGTGGGTTTTTAGTCAGTAAAAGTCTGACACTATCTCCCGCTCCGCCCAAGAGCGACATTTGTCATAAGATGATTATCCCATCTAAAAAAAAAAAGCTGATTTCTTTGGATTTTAAAGTCAATTTGCTTCAAATTAAAAGAAGAAAATCCCAGTCATTTATATTTCTGATTGCGCGTAAAAATTTAAAAATCCATAAAGTAAAACTTCGTAATAATAAAAGTTGTTGTAAAGTGGAGGTAGAATGATATTTCCTTTTGACAAATTCAGTATCTCAACAGACTTTACGCGAGCCAGTTTTTGTTGTGTTGCTGTTATTTTATTTTTTGTCGTTATTACATTTATATTGTTTTTTATTTTTGTTACACGTTTTTATTTAATAATTATTGTATCGCTAATGTTTTTCGTAATTAATTGTGAAGAGATAATCTGGTCAAGATGCCTAGGAGTCCGAATCCAAAACCTGTAAGTAAATATTTAGCAATAAAGCTGAGGGCAACTGAAGGAACACATGTGGGTTTTAGTCAGTAAAAGTCTGACACTCCTTCTCTTTCCACCCAGACCGGGAGGAGTTATTTGATGATTTCCAAACCTCGGAAAAAATATTACGTCACAAACTAAGTTTAAAGAGTAGGTAGATCAAATAGATAAGACTAAATATTATCTGATGTCCATCATCGCCTTCCTGCCCTTGACCCATGTTACTTAGGGTCGACGCAACACGTTTTTTTCTTCCATTCTGTCCTGTCGACCGTCTCGCTATCACTGGCTTGCTTTTCTTTCATAGTGATATAATTCATAATAATATTCTACAAGTATCACACAACGCCGTCTAGCCCCAAGCTAAGCAGAGCTTGTGTTATGAGTACTAGACAACTGATAAACATACTTATATATTTCTGAAAACATACATATTATAGATAAATTAGACACAGAACAAATGATCGTGCTCGTCACTCAAGTTTTTGTCGTGGGTGGGAATCGAACATTCGACCTCCGACATAGCAGTCAGGGCCCTGACTGCTTCTTCTTGCTTTATCTTCTTCTATTTTTTTTTTTGGTCTAGTGGTTAATGGCCACTAACCACTAGACCAACTGGCCAGCCAAGATATGACCTCACACAATCCCTCCCGTCTTTTCTTTGACCTCTTCAATAAATATTTCATGATGTGACGACATACTTAGTATTGACTCCAAGTTTCTAGTCTGTCGTTTTTCTACTGGTTGTATTTCGGGGAGTGTGCGTCGGAATTGCTCAGCCTAATTCCGTCAAGCCCGTTCCGTCATCGGACGGCGTACGACGATGCGCCACTGGTACATGGTGAACATCCCACCCATACGCACAAAACATTTTGGGAACACATTCATTGTGCTTACTGCTAAGTAGTGGAATTCCCTGCCGGAGTCTGTGTTTCCTGTAAGCTACAACCTGGGCATCATCTAGGGATTAAGTCAAGAGTGTATAGGTTACTTTTAACCAAGCGCGCTTCATCGTCGACCACATCGTGGCTTTTAATCAGGTGTGATTCTGGTCAAGTGCGAGTCAACATAAAAAATACTTCTACTAAAATTAGAAAAGTTTTTTTCAGAACTTTTAGTAAGGGTGCATGAAATTCTTTACCACCATTCTATGTAGTGCAATTGTATAGTACATAAATAACGTGATTTACGCGATGAATTATTTGAAATATGACGCCATCCCACGCTTCTGACGATTACAATTTTGTTATGAATAAAAGCGCTACACCGCGAAATGAACTAACAGGGTCAATCAAAGAATTCGAATTTAACTTGGGAATTCGAATTCAAAAGATAATGTTCAAGTAAAAACCCCTAAACAATAAACTTTAGTCAAATAAACTGAAATTATTGTCAATTAATGAGAAATAATGAGTTCATAACTCAAGTCTCTATCTATAGCCTATCCTATTCCAAAAAGTATAGATTTCCAACAAATTGTGGAAAAGGTTGTGCTTTCGCCTTCGAGGTATATATACTCGAGGCATGATTTTATGTAAAACTCAAATTCCGCAAAGATTTTTTACATGAAGTAAAATTAAGTTTATCTTCGTTTTAAATAATTAGGACATAACAATAATCATAAACAGAAAAATCTGACACTAGTCTGGCCGAGGGGTATCGTGGTACTCAGTTACTGGGTTATGGAGGTCAAATAGGTGGAAGCCTATCCCAACAAAGTTCGGATAAAAACTCTGGGATAAAAAACAACTATTTGCCCGTTGCCCAGACCACACACACCGCCCCTGTGGTTGGCGGATCCTCACTATCCAAAGGAGTTTCGTGAGGTTTTCCATCCTGTTCCACCAGTAGTCTGGGCAGCAGAGGACATAAAGATTCATGATTCTTTTCCAGGTCCTTACTGAAAAGAAGTCACCAAAGCCGCGAAAGTCAAAATCTCCTAATCTTAAACAAGAAGAACCTATGACCATGAAGCCAGAATCTCTGACCATCAAGAAGTATCTCGCGCCTCCGAGCTATCCTAATCAACAGGTGGTGTATGTGCAGAAACAAGAGAGGGAATCTGAGCTCATGAAGTTGGAGGCGCTGAAGGAGGACCTTAAGAATATAAGGGTAAGTTTTAGACCACAGTTACTACCACCATTTAAATAAAATATTATTCATTCCTGGGACCTTAAAATTTCAGTCTTGCGAGCGAGAAAGAGGTATGTACTCTATATATCTATATACACAGTATATAGCTACATCCCTTTAACAGTTCAGCTTAGGTCGTCAAATGAACCACATTAAGAGCTCGTGGTAGCGCTACTGGTGCGTTTTAGTTAGTAATAATCTGAAACTTCCTCTATCCTTCCATCCTAAGTGCTAATTTAGGATATGGTCTACCCGTGTGCCAAATTTCATCAAAATCTGTTTAGCCGTTTGAGTGTTAAAGAGTAACAAACTACTCACACACACAGATATAAAGAAGAGTCGGCGCGGCCTAATGCGTAGGGCATTAGGCCGCGCCGACAAACAAAACAGGTTCTGCAAGGGAAAAGAGTGAAGAGAGTTGAAAAATATATTATTATTATTATAAAAATCTCAGTTATAATTTATAATTTTTAAAAAGTTGCCACTCTGAGATTTTTATAAATACGGCACTTTGTAATTATCAAAGTCTTACATCTTTCATAATCCCCGTCCTGCCTCATTTTCCAGTACCTCTTAGAAGAGATGGATGTAGACACACTCCCGGACCGCGGCAGCAAGCTGATTGAGCGTCTGACACAGCTAGAGGAGAACGTCAGACGCCAAGGAGATAAGGTCGCCAACATGGTGGTGGAACCAGGTGGCAAGGACAAGAAGCCGCCGACCTGGGATGAGCTGCAGAAGGCCAGTAATGCCGTCCAGCCTCGGATGTTTGGCAAGCAGGGTAAGTACGGTAACCGTCTGGATTGAATCCGACTCGTTGAAGGCGCGTAGTGTTCCACGCTCGCCTCTAAGAGATATCAGTAAAACCGTAGGGGCCCAGGACAAACCCCACTGGGGCCATGGGTTGGAGTGCTGGTTTAGTGTTAACGGCCCCGAATTACGAGTACCTCATAGCTTCAAACCCGGGCAGGAGCTTTGCATTATGTAATTTATTTCATCACCATTACTCTAAAAATGGTGAAGAAAAACACCGAGAAAAAACCAGCATGTCCTAAAACCAATAACTGTAAGACACGTGTCATTTACCAACCAGCACTGCAATGGGCCCGCGTGGTGGATTACGATCCATTCCCTCTCCTACAGAGGAGGCCTGCGTCCCAGTAGTGGGTGCATTATAAGGCAGATTATGCTATGCCTAAGGTATATGGTAACTCTACCATACAACTTTGAATCCTCTTTTGGGGCATTCAAGCGTGGTCTTACAGCATAACTTCCCCGTTTAGCTATGGCGACTCACATGGCGGAACGCCACCTGATCCTGGACCGGCTGCGCGACTTATACGAGTCACTTGGCTCCCGTCCTGCTGAGAGCCAGGAGGCCCCGGCTCCGAGAGCCATGAAGTCCAAGCTCATGCCGCATCAGCTACACGCACTGGCCTGGCTGCGTTGGAGGGAGACGCAGAGACCCAGGGCTGGTATACTGGGTGAGTAGACCTATCAAATATACATACATAATTATATTGTAGCCAAATCATTGAATTTCTCAATTCATGATGATATGACAGAGGTCAGGTTAGTTTGTTTAACCGATGACTTTGAGGAATCCAATGGATGCGAGACGCACAAGGGAGGCCTATGTCCAACAGTCGTCGTATCGTTTTTTGGATGAAATGATGATGAGGTTTTGAGGTGTCCAGGGTCGATCGATTAAGAGATATTCGTCGGCCCATCAAACTGGGAAATTATTAAAAATGTGTACTTGTTTTAGCTTACGTTTACCTATTCAGACTCCGTTTTTAGGAATTTTCTAGTAGTGTGTTGGTAAAATCGTATTTGTATGAAAATTTTATATGAGACCACGATATTTTTTTTACGCCATCCTGGAGATGAATATATTGTCTTTTATTTGATTCTATGAAATCCTCATAGTTGTGGTGGTTCCTAGAGCATCATAATAGGACCTGAAAAACCGAAACATTTGTCAAAAAAGGTAAAAGCGTCCTTAAGCCAAATACCGAAGCCTTTCAGTTAGAGCGAGATCGGAAATCACGTATTATTTTTACGTATAACATGCAGAGTGACAACGTTGCATTAAGTTGCATAGTGGCATCAGCGTGTCGTAACTATGAATGAATCTTCAATTATGCGTGAAGTTTAGTTTTTTATTTTATTTAATTCGTTTGTTATGTTCCAAGTTTTAGATGTTAGGTGTTATGTATTTTGACATAAAACTCAGGCTTATTTACTTGTATTGTTCGCACGCCCTTGCTATCCTTAGACTGGCGTCAAATTTTCTAGCTTATAACTTCCTGTAAAGAATGTCAAAGGTCTACAAATGACAGCCGTGACCAACAGCTTGACGTGCTGTTTTGATGTAGAAATCTCGGTGTGGAAACCGGCATGTCCTAGAACCAAAAATTTTAAGATATATGACATGCACCCACCCTTACTGCGCCCGCGTGGTGGATTTATTATTTAGCTATTTATTTATTAAATGCTTTATGCACACAAAAGTACAGAGGTGGACTTAATGCATTAGGCCATCTCCTCTTTAAAGAGGTGTTCTGAGTCCTAGCTGTGGGAATATTATAAGGCGTTGTGCAACTTCTAAATATTAAACGATTGTTGTGATTTTTGGTATAAGAACACTGTGCATGGGTGGTATCAAGAATTCGAGCAAAGTCAAAAATCGTAAATTTTAAAAACAAGAAAGACCCTTCTGATTATGCTACTAACATTTCGCGTCTCTTTTAGTCTCGCTTGTGCCGCGTGCCGATGTGGTCGTGTTATTTAAGTTTTATTTACACCGATTAGCGCAGCGCAAGCTGTCGCTCGGAAGTACTAGCCATGACAGACAATCTAGTGGCAAACGAGCTGTTGGCGTTCCTGCAGCAGAAGCTTGATGTGATGGACGAGGTGTCCGCAATCCAAATCTGCGCAACGAACTTTAACGAGGAAGATATAGCTGCTGCGAAGCTGTTGTTGTTCAGCGTGCTTAATAAGCGCGACCAGATGCCATCCCGCCGGCGTGACGGGACTAAGAAAAGCCTGCAGGATATTATTACGCTGTTCAAGGAGACCGACCCTGACGATGTGCCGACCTTTGTGGCAAAGGAGCTGCATAAGCTCCCTCCAGTCACCTTCGACCACGTCGATGTAACAAGCCTTTTGAAAGACATTGTCTTTCTGAGGGCCAGTCTCGCGGATGTGCTAGCAAAGTTAGATGCATCTCAGAAAACCGTCGCTGATTTGCGCAAGGAATTTAATGAATTTCGCAATAACGCGGCGGCAACTAGGTCATCAGTCGATGCATCGAACGTAAACATACGTCATGGAGTCGGCCTCGATATTTTGTCGCCGAACTTCGCGTCAGCAGTTTCGTCGCCGACGCATACGTCAATTGCTGAGGTTGCAGAGTGCCCCACTCGTGCGCCCTGCAACTCCGTGCCGGTTATCGCGGTTCCTGCATGCAGCGCCGCACGAGCCCTTCGCCCCGTCCCGCTGCCTGTTCTTGCAGCCCCAGCGAATCCGATCCGAAAGGATTTCGCTAGCGTCACCGCGAGCGCCCCTGGCGCTCCTTATCCGAAACCTGTGCCTGACAAGGCAAAGAACAAGGTTGATGATAATGATGTTTTCGTTACGGTGCAAAGGAGGAAGCGTCGAACGCAAACCAACAAGAATCGCTGCGGCATAGCACCTGCAACTCCTAGCGTAGGGCTACGTGCTGCTCAGCCGAATACTCCCGTGTACATCTCCCGCCTGCATTACACCACAAGGGTTGAAGACATCGTGGAGTACGTGCGCCATAAGACGAAGTGCGCACTGAGGGTACAGCTGCTGGAGTCGCACCGTAACGTCAATTTCAAGGCGTTTGTGGTGCGAGTCCCGAACACTTTTCTGCCCCTCATGTTGAAGGAAGACTTTTGGCCGCAGGGCGTGGTGTTCCGTCGCTTCCGCGGACAAGTGCCACAGAACAGCACAAAGTGAACAAGTGCAGTGTGAACTAACATAGTCATAACTCTTATTTATTAACAATAAATTGTATTTCTTTTACTTTATATATGTTAGTCTGTAAGGTATATATCTATGGGCCAAGATGCCTGAAAATAAATGATTTATTATTATTATTATTATTTTAGCGGACGACATGGGTCTCGGTAAGACCATCACAATGATAGCACTGATCGTGAGCGACAAGGAAGGCAAGATCGATGATGATGATGAAGAAGACGACGATGACCCGTCTGCTAAGAAGCGTAAGTCTTATATAGTTGTTAATTTAAAATATACTTTGTGTTACACAGCTTAAAGTTCATTTTTAAGGGTGCTAGATCCTAAGGGAACTACAAAGCCTACGCTGCTTCGGTCAATTGGTAGCCAGTTAGAGATGATTGATAATAAAGTGTGCATTATCATGTGGAGATAGGGATCAATAAGCTATGTACATTTTTTCAAGTCAAAGACGCCTAAATATCTTGAGAAAGATATGTAATAACATCCTAATCACGTAAGAACCGTTATATTGAAAATCGTCACGGCTTTGGGTGGTCTTAACCAGCTTGTTTGAACAGTGGT
Source organism: Mythimna vitellina (assembly GCA_949316375.1). NCBI lineage: Eukaryota > Metazoa > Arthropoda > Insecta > Lepidoptera > Noctuidae > Mythimna > Mythimna vitellina. Next base: position 2,731,608 of record OX438703.1, on the reverse strand, counting down.
GAAAGGCGGCACTCTGGTGGTGTGCCCGGCGTCGCTGATGCAGCAGTGGAGCGGCGAGGTGAGCAAGCACTGCTTGTCGCACGCGCTGTCGGTGTGCCTCCACCACGGCGCCGCCCGCGCCACGCTGCCGCACCGCCTCGCCACCTTCGACCTGGTGCTCACTACTTACAACATCATGCAACGCGATAATGAGAAGGTATTGTGAATATATAACCTACTCTATTTCCTAAGTTCTTTTCCAGTCTAAAGTTCTCTTCCTGTTATATCTGAGTTCTTTCTCTATTCCTAAGTTCTCTTTTTGTTATCTCCAAGTTCTTTGTGTATTCTAAAGTTTTCTTCCGATATCTTTAAGTTCTTTCTCCATTCTAAAGTTCTCTTCCCGTTATATCTTAGCACTTTTTCTGTTCTAAAGGTTTCTTCCCTTTATCTCCTAGTTCTTTCTCTTTTTTTTATTCTTAAGTTCTCGTTATCTCTAAGTTCTTTCTCAATTCTAAAATTTACTTCCTGTTTTCTGTAAGTTCTTTCTCTATTTTAAAGTTTTATTCTCGTTATGTCTAAGTTCTTTTTATATTATAAAGTTCTCTTCCAGTCATCTCTAAGTTCTTTCGGTATTCTAAAGTTTTCTTCCACTATCTCGTAAGTTTTTATTCTATTCTAAAGTTTTCTTCTCGCTATCTCTAAGTTCTTTTTTTATCCTAAAGTTATATTTAAGTTGTTTCTCTATTCTTCTATAGTTTTTCTCTATTGTGAAGTTTTTTTTTCTTAAGTTTTTTATCCATTTGGTATAAAACTAACCGAAGATTCCGAGTTAACAAAAATAAAAAAAGTAAATAATTACCTAGTTAGTAAGGTAATTATTTGGCCAATTTTGGCTTCATCTATACAACCTTCTTCTTCTTCTTCCTTCTAAAAAGTAGCCGTTTCTTTTTTTAATAAATAAAAAAAATTCACACTAATATTATAAATGAGAAAGTCTATGTGTACATGTTTGTTACCCATTCACGCTCAAACAGCTCAACGGATTTGGATCAAAGTTGGCACAATGTATAGACCATTATCTTGGAGTAGCACATCAATAGAAATACTTTTATTCGGGACACAGACAGCACAACTGTTACGTTTACGTTTTCGTTCTAGGAATGGAGGACATGCAGGTTTCCTCACGATGTTTTCCTTCACCGTTTTGATAGCAATGCGTCTAGCGTGCCTGTACCGAAATGGTTACCACATAAGAGAAAGGCTTTATTCTGGGAGTGTGTTGTCATGGGACAATTTTCTACTTGCACACGGGCGAAGCCGCTGGTTAACGCTAGTTAGTAAATAATTATATTTCAAACTCTTTGCCAATTCGCCACCTACGTTGCAGAGATCGGTATGAAAGCGGATCTCTTGGCGGGTGCCCAGGTAACGTAGCTAATGATCCGCGAAATTGAACAACTTGTGTTTCCGTCACCCGATTAGTTTACAATGACAACTGTTTACTGTTATGTGAAACGTTTTTCTTTTCAGTAATTTCTTCTTCTACTTCCTTTTTTAGGGTTCCGTACCCTTAAAAAGGAAGTATGTTTAGGCGGCAAAAAGTACTCAAACTGCCAGAACACACGTTAAAGTTACTGAAAGGAAAAATACAACCCATATAGTCCTCCATATTCACAATAATAAAATAAAATTTACAAAAACAAATATTTATATATTTATTATTAGACATACATACAGCTATCATTACAGACTAATCCAATGCGATAGTGTAGTCAAAAATATAAATTACAATAATGTCATATCAATTTGATCCATTTCATAACTTTCACCGTAGGCGCGGGCTTGTGGACGGTGAGCAATGGGTGGCTTGCCGTCCGATCGTCCGGTAATCGGACCGAGCCCAAGTCGTCGACGGCGCGTACTGTTCCACGCGCGCCTCGAAGAGATGTCAGCAAATCGTAGGGGCCCAGCAGGGTCGAAGCCTACTGGGGCCACAGGTAGTGTGAAAGTGAAACCCGGGGCCCTGGGACGAAGGCAACGAAGGAACAGGAGTGGGTTTTTAGTCAGTAAGAGGCTGACACTATCTCCCGCTCCGCCCAAGAGCGGGTTTTGTCATAAGATGATTTTCCCACACAATAAAAAAAAAAAAACAATTCATAACTTTTACAAAAATAAAATAACTTAGTCAATATAATAAAAATTAATCTATCATACAATTAAAATACAATATAAGGCAGTTAATTATTATATGAATTTACAAAGTAAATATTTATGTCATTCATGTCATGTAAAACGTCGCAATATGACTCTAACCTTTCACATCACTCCTCACATCATCCATCCATCCTTTCTTTGACCTCTCTCCTTCTCAATCTTTCCACATGTATACTCAGTCATAACACAACACAACAACTCGCTCACTCAACACAAAATAACAGAATAAACATAAATACCTCACCCGAAAGTCTAAAACATGTCCTCGAGGTAGCATAGCTTTTATTCTTACAATAAAATGTGTGAGACACTGAGGCAATTAGATTGGCTGCAATCGCGTTACTATCTCTAACATTTTTCTCTGCGACGTAGGTATTTAGATTCTAGAAAATGTTATTTTTACACTTTGCTAATGAATCTTTGAGCAGTGGTAGCCGAGTGGTAACGGCCCCGACTTATGAGTTGTGGGTCGCGGGTTCAAACCTAACCAGGCGCATTACTTTGTGTAATTTATTTCATTACCACTGCTCTCAAAACGGTGAAGGAAAACATCGTGAGGAAACCGGCATGTCCTAGTACCAAAAATTCGAAGACATGTGACATCCACCAATCCGCACTGGGCCCGCGTGGTGGATTACGGCCCATTCCCTCTCCTAGAGAGGAGGCCTGAGTCCCAACAGTGGGAACATAATAAGGCCGACTATGCTAATGAATCTTTACAAAACCCAGAAAGGAGTCCTGATGCGTATACGCTGGCGCCGCGTGATCCTAGACGAAGCCCACGTGGTGCGCAACCACAAGTCGGCCACGTGCGCCGCCGTGAGCTCGCTGCACGCCGCGCGGCGCTGGTGCCTCACCGGCACTCCGGTGCAGAACAAGGACCTCGACCTCTTCGCGCTGCTCAAGTTCCTGCACTGCTCTCCCTTCGATGACCTCACCGTGAGTATAGTACACACACAGACACACACAAGTCGGCCACGTGCGCCGCCGTGAGCTCGCTGCACGCCGCGCGGCGCTGGTGCCTCACCGGCACTCCGGTGCAGAACAAGGACCTCGACCTCTTCGCGCTGCTCAAGTTCCTGCACTGCTCTCCCTTCGATGACCTCACCGTGAGTATAGTACACACACAGACACACACAAGTCGGCCACGTGCGCCGCCGTGAGCTCGCTGCACGCCGCGCGGCGCTGGTGCCTCACCGGCACTCCGGTGCAGAACAAGGACCTCGACCTCTTCGCGCTGCTCAAGTTCCTGCACTGCTCTCCCTTCGATGACCTCACCGTGAGTATAGTACACACACAGACACACACAAGTCGGCCACGTGCGCCGCCGTGAGCTCGCTGCACGCCGCGCGGCGCTGGTGCCTCACCGGCACTCCGGTGCAGAACAAGGACCTCGACCTCTTCGCGCTGCTCAAGTTCCTGCACTGCTCTCCCTTCGATGACCTCACCGTGAGTATAGTACACACACAGACACACACAAGTCGGCCACGTGCGCCGCCGTGAGCTCGCTGCACGCCGCGCGGCGCTGGTGCCTCACCGGCACTCCGGTGCAGAACAAGGACCTCGACCTCTTCGCGCTGCTCAAGTTCCTGCACTGCTCTCCCTTCGATGACCTCACCGTGAGTATAGTACACACACAGACACACACAAGTCGGCCACGTGCGCCGCCGTGAGCTCGCTGCACGCCGCGCGGCGCTGGTGCCTCACCGGCACTCCGGTGCAGAACAAGGACCTCGACCTCTTCGCGCTGCTCAAGTTCCTGCACTGCTCTCCCTTCGATGACCTCACCGTGAGTATAGTACACACACAGACACACACAAGTCGGCCACGTGCGCCGCCGTGAGCTCGCTGCACGCCGCGCGGCGCTGGTGCCTCACCGGCACTCCGGTGCAGAACAAGGACCTCGACCTCTTCGCGCTGCTCAAGTTCCTGCACTGCTCTCCCTTCGATGACCTCACCGTGAGTATAGTACACACACAGACACACACAAGTCGGCCACGTGCGCCGCCGTGAGCTCGCTGCACGCCGCGCGGCGCTGGTGCCTCACCGGCACTCCGGTGCAGAACAAGGACCTCGACCTCTTCGCGCTGCTCAAGTTCCTGCACTGCTCTCCCTTCGATGACCTCACCGTGAGTATAGTACACACACAGACACACACAAGTCGGCCACGTGCGCCGCCGTGAGCTCGCTGCACGCCGCGCGGCGCTGGTGCCTCACCGGCACTCCGGTGCAGAACAAGGACCTCGACCTCTTCGCGCTGCTCAAGTTCCTGCACTGCTCTCCCTTCGATGACCTCACCGTGAGTATAGTACACACACAGACACACACAAGTCGGCCACGTGCGCCGCCGTGAGCTCGCTGCACGCCGCGCGGCGCTGGTGCCTCACCGGCACTCCGGTGCAGAACAAGGACCTCGACCTCTTCGCGCTGCTCAAGTTCCTGCACTGCTCTCCCTTCGATGACCTCACCGTGAGTATAGTACACACACAGACACACACAAGTCGGCCACGTGCGCCGCCGTGAGCTCGCTGCACGCCGCGCGGCGCTGGTGCCTCACCGGCACTCCGGTGCAGAACAAGGACCTCGACCTCTTCGCGCTGCTCAAGTTCCTGCACTGCTCTCCCTTCGATGACCTCACCGTGAGTATAGTACACACACAGACACACACAAGTCGGCCACGTGCGCCGCCGTGAGCTCGCTGCACGCCGCGCGGCGCTGGTGCCTCACCGGCACTCCGGTGCAGAACAAGGACCTCGACCTCTTCGCGCTGCTCAAGTTCCTGCACTGCTCTCCCTTCGATGACCTCACCGTGAGTATAGTACACACACAGACACACACAAGTCGGCCACGTGCGCCGCCGTGAGCTCGCTGCACGCCGCGCGGCGCTGGTGCCTCACCGGCACTCCGGTGCAGAACAAGGACCTCGACCTCTTCGCGCTGCTCAAGTTCCTGCACTGCTCTCCCTTCGATGACCTCACCGTGAGTATAGTACACACACAGACACACACAAGTCGGCCACGTGCGCCGCCGTGAGCTCGCTGCACGCCGCGCGGCGCTGGTGCCTCACCGGCACTCCGGTGCAGAACAAGGACCTCGACCTCTTCGCGCTGCTCAAGTTCCTGCACTGCTCTCCCTTCGATGACCTCACCGTGAGTATAGTACACACACAGACACACACAAGTCGGCCACGTGCGCCGCCGTGAGCTCGCTGCACGCCGCGCGGCGCTGGTGCCTCACCGGCACTCCGGTGCAGAACAAGGACCTCGACCTCTTCGCGCTGCTCAAGTTCCTGCACTGCTCTCCCTTCGATGACCTCACCGTGAGTATAGTACACACACAGACACACACAAGTCGGCCACGTGCGCCGCCGTGAGCTCGCTGCACGCCGCGCGGCGCTGGTGCCTCACCGGCACTCCGGTGCAGAACAAGGACCTCGACCTCTTCGCGCTGCTCAAGTTCCTGCACTGCTCTCCCTTCGATGACCTCACCGTGAGTATAGTACACACACAGACACACACAAGTCGGCCACGTGCGCCGCCGTGAGCTCGCTGCACGCCGCGCGGCGCTGGTGCCTCACCGGCACTCCGGTGCAGAACAAGGACCTCGACCTCTTCGCGCTGCTCAAGTTCCTGCACTGCTCTCCCTTCGATGACCTCACCGTGAGTATAGTACACACACAGACACACACAAGTCGGCCACGTGCGCCGCCGTGAGCTCGCTGCACGCCGCGCGGCGCTGGTGCCTCACCGGCACTCCGGTGCAGAACAAGGACCTCGACCTCTTCGCGCTGCTCAAGTTCCTGCACTGCTCTCCCTTCGATGACCTCACCGTGAGTATAGTACACACACAGACACACACAAGTCGGCCACGTGCGCCGCCGTGAGCTCGCTGCACGCCGCGCGGCGCTGGTGCCTCACCGGCACTCCGGTGCAGAACAAGGACCTCGACCTCTTCGCGCTGCTCAAGTTCCTGCACTGCTCTCCCTTCGATGACCTCACCGTGAGTATAGTACACACACAGACACACACAAGTCGGCCACGTGCGCCGCCGTGAGCTCGCTGCACGCCGCGCGGCGCTGGTGCCTCACCGGCACTCCGGTGCAGAACAAGGACCTCGACCTCTTCGCGCTGCTCAAGTTCCTGCACTGCTCTCCCTTCGATGACCTCACCGTGAGTATAGTACACACACAGACACACACAAGTCGGCCACGTGCGCCGCCGTGAGCTCGCTGCACGCCGCGCGGCGCTGGTGCCTCACCGGCACTCCGGTGCAGAACAAGGACCTCGACCTCTTCGCGCTGCTCAAGTTCCTGCACTGCTCTCCCTTCGATGACCTCACCGTGAGTATAGTACACACACAGACACACACAAGTCGGCCACGTGCGCCGCCGTGAGCTCGCTGCACGCCGCGCGGCGCTGGTGCCTCACCGGCACTCCGGTGCAGAACAAGGACCTCGACCTCTTCGCGCTGCTCAAGTTCCTGCACTGCTCTCCCTTCGATGACCTCACCGTGAGTATAGTACACACACAGACACACACAAGTCGGCCACGTGCGCCGCCGTGAGCTCGCTGCACGCCGCGCGGCGCTGGTGCCTCACCGGCACTCCGGTGCAGAACAAGGACCTCGACCTCTTCGCGCTGCTCAAGTTCCTGCACTGCTCTCCCTTCGATGACCTCACCGTGAGTATAGTACACACACAGACACACACAAGTCGGCCACGTGCGCCGCCGTGAGCTCGCTGCACGCCGCGCGGCGCTGGTGCCTCACCGGCACTCCGGTGCAGAACAAGGACCTCGACCTCTTCGCGCTGCTCAAGTTCCTGCACTGCTCTCCCTTCGATGACCTCACCGTGAGTATAGTACACACACAGACACACACAAGTCGGCCACGTGCGCCGCCGTGAGCTCGCTGCACGCCGCGCGGCGCTGGTGCCTCACCGGCACTCCGGTGCAGAACAAGGACCTCGACCTCTTCGCGCTGCTCAAGTTCCTGCACTGCTCTCCCTTCGATGACCTCACCGTGAGTATAGTACACACACAGACACACACAAGTCGGCCACGTGCGCCGCCGTGAGCTCGCTGCACGCCGCGCGGCGCTGGTGCCTCACCGGCACTCCGGTGCAGAACAAGGACCTCGACCTCTTCGCGCTGCTCAAGTTCCTGCACTGCTCTCCCTTCGATGACCTCACCGTGAGTATAGTACACACACAGACACACACAAGTCGGCCACGTGCGCCGCCGTGAGCTCGCTGCACGCCGCGCGGCGCTGGTGCCTCACCGGCACTCCGGTGCAGAACAAGGACCTCGACCTCTTCGCGCTGCTCAAGTTCCTGCACTGCTCTCCCTTCGATGACCTCACCGTGAGTATAGTACACACACAGACACACACAAGTCGGCCACGTGCGCCGCCGTGAGCTCGCTGCACGCCGCGCGGCGCTGGTGCCTCACCGGCACTCCGGTGCAGAACAAGGACCTCGACCTCTTCGCGCTGCTCAAGTTCCTGCACTGCTCTCCCTTCGATGACCTCACCGTGAGTATAGTACACACACAGACACACACAAGTCGGCCACGTGCGCCGCCGTGAGCTCGCTGCACGCCGCGCGGCGCTGGTGCCTCACCGGCACTCCGGTGCAGAACAAGGACCTCGACCTCTTCGCGCTGCTCAAGTTCCTGCACTGCTCTCCCTTCGATGACCTCACCGTGAGTATAGTACACACACAGACACACACAAGTCGGCCACGTGCGCCGCCGTGAGCTCGCTGCACGCCGCGCGGCGCTGGTGCCTCACCGGCACTCCGGTGCAGAACAAGGACCTCGACCTCTTCGCGCTGCTCAAGTTCCTGCACTGCTCTCCCTTCGATGACCTCACCGTGAGTATAGTACACACACAGACACACACAAGTCGGCCACGTGCGCCGCCGTGAGCTCGCTGCACGCCGCGCGGCGCTGGTGCCTCACCGGCACTCCGGTGCAGAACAAGGACCTCGACCTCTTCGCGCTGCTCAAGTTCCTGCACTGCTCTCCCTTCGATGACCTCACCGTGAGTATAGTACACACGCAGAGACACTGAATTGGCGGCAAACTCCCCATATACGGGTATATCACCTGCAGCCTCACCCTATGGTGGTCTGGGTACACCATAATCAGACGACGATCAATGGGTAGCTCGCCGTCCGGCCGTCCGGTAACCGTCTGGACCGAGCCCGAGTCGTCGTCGGCGCGTAGTGTTTCACGCATGCTTTAAAGATATGTCAGCAAAACCGTAGGGGGTCCAGCGGTGCCGAATCCTACTGTGGGCCTAGTGCCATGGGTTGACTTTCAAAAGGGAACCCCGAGGTTCTGGAACGCAAGGCAAAGAATGAATATAGGTGTGGTTTTAGTCAGTAAAAGTATGACACGCCCACCCGCTTCGCTCCAGAGCGGAAGAAGTCTTGGATAATTTTCTACCTTAAAAAAATCCCTCTGGTGGTCGGAGATCGTTCTGTGTCACCTGGCGCCCGGTGGATAAGTAGGCAGGTTGTACTCTACCCTCTCACTATCCACCGCTTCCACAGCGACCTGCAAAATCTGAGAAATATCGCTATAAACAATTCTATTGTCCCCAGATGTGGAAGAAATGGATAGACAACAAGAGCTTGGGGGGTCAAGAGCGTCTGAACACCATCATGCAGTGTCTGCTGCTGCGCCGTACCAAGGTGCAGCTGGTGCAGCGAGGCCAGCTGGCCTGCTTGCCGCAGCGCACCGCGCATGTGAAGACAGTCACGCTCTCGCAACAAGAGATGAACGTCTACCAGAAGGTCAGTATACCAAGAGTCTAGATGCTGTCACCATTTCAACATCCATATCATTACCTTGATACAACAACAGCAAGGTGTGGATGTGGAGCCCAGTACTGCCCAGAATATTTAGTTTCTGAAGTAAGTAACGAAACAGCCAAGCCATAAATTTTTACTGATATGTAGAATTTGTGAAGTTAGGGTCGGTAGAGTTAGGCCGTGTAGATAAAATTGGTGAAAGTATCTTTCAAACTGTCAACCCCCTCCCCCCATTTTAGGGATGGGGGGCGAAAGTTATAAGTTTATCTGGAGGCCCAGTAGTGTTTTTTTGTATACTGAACTTTGTTTACGTACCAAATTTCGATTTCTAGCACTTCAGGAAGTAGCCAAACATATTGATGATCAGTGTGTCAGTGACAAAATCGGTGTATTTTAGATATCAATAAAATCTAAAGTATAAGAGCTATTCAATTGAGACTTTGTATGTTTCATTAGTCGATTATTGACATAATATCCTGAGAATATGAACTATCTGGTATATCGGAAACCAACTCTATGAGGGTCCAAAAAAAACGACGAAACACTTCGAGAAAAGTTAGGTAGTGCCCTTGCACTTCGCTTGGCTCGTCTTGACGGGGGCACGCTAGTGCACCCAGATACGCGCGTTAAGAAAATGGTGATGACATTAGTGCAACTGCAAAGTAAAGACGTATTCAGATTGGAGTAAAAATAATTTAATAACCATTAATATTAAAGCATACTTTATTACACAGTATTTTTAAATAAAATTAATTAGTCAGAATTTTCACTTTTATTGTTACGAATAGCTGCATCTCGTTAATCTGGAAGCTGACCCCAAAATATGTAGTCAAGAAAAGGCTAGGTGGATAGATTTATCAAACATATGAGTTATGCAATTTGATAAACTATAACCATAGTCAGCCTATGAAACTTCCACTGTTGGGACAAAGGCGTCTCACACTGTTTCTATAACAGGTAATCTGGGGGGGAGGGAGCGCTCTTTCAATTCTGTTACTGATAAAATAATTGTCACTGCTCCCTTTGCAGGTGTTGGTATTCTCCAAGACGCTATTCGCGCAGTTTCTGCACCAGCGCGCGGAGAAGAACGCAGACGCGCAAGGGTTCACAGCTGCCGGGAAAGACACCGCCTTCGCCAAAATGCACAAGAAAATGATCGCTTTACAAGGTACGGTGATACGTGGTTTTTTTTAGGAGGAAAATCATCTAACGACTTCTCTAGCTCTCAGACTTTTGCTGACTAAAACCGAGATGTAAGGAAAAGCTGTTCGAGTGTATGCGTATTGAGAGGTCCTTTATTTCACCAGTTGTGATGGCTTGGAACAGCGTGTTATGGACTACCAATGGAATGGTATATTACGAGCCTACCTAAACTTTAAAAGATGTATAACAATATTAAACAGTTTAGAGGCATAACAGGGTGTCAAGTCCTGTAAATTTCCGTTGAATAGGGAGGACCCTTCGACCAGACACAGGGGGCTTTGTGTCTGGTCCGGGCAACTGCCCGATAGAAATATAATATGTTGAACTCCAAAGATGCCGATCACCTTTTTTTCCAGGTGCACAACCAGTCAAGTCCCACGAGATCTTGGTGCTCCTGCTGCGACTGCGGCAAGTGTGTTGCCACTGTGGGCTGATAGCGGCCATGCTGGACGAGGAGAGCGCGGCCGACGTGCAGGAGGACCCGGCCGGACACGACCTGCTGGCCGAGCTCAACAAGCTGTCGCTGGACGAGCAGCGAGACAAGAGGAAGGTAAAGTGTGTTGCCACTGTGGGCTGATAGCGGCCATGCTGGACGAGGAGAGCGCGGCCGACGTGCAGGAGGACCTGGCCGGACACGACCTGCTGGCCGAGCTCAACAAGCTGTCGCTGGACGAGCAGTGAGACAAGAGGAAGGTAAAGTGTGTTGCCCCTGTGGGCTGATAGCGGCCATGCTGGACGAGGAGAGCGCGGCCGACTTGCAGGAGGACCTGGCCGGACACGACCTGCTGGCCGAGCTCAACAAGCTGTCGCTGGACGAGCAGTGAGACAAGAGGAAGGTAAAGTATGTTGCCACTGTGGGCTGATAGCGGCCATGCTGGACGAGGAGAGCGCGGCCGACGTGCAGGAGGACCTGGCCGGACACGACCTGCTGGCCGAGCTCAACAAGCTGTCGCTGGACGAGCAGTGAGACAAGAGGAAGGTAAAGTATGTTGCCACTGTGGGCTGATAGCGGCCATGCTGGACGAGGAGAGCGCGGCCGACGTGCAGGAGGACCCGGCCGGACACGACCTGCTGGCCGAGCTCAACAAGCTGTCGCTGGACGAGCAGTGAGACAAGAGGAAGGTAAAGTATGTTGCCACTGTGGGCTGATAGCGGCCATGCTGGACGAGGAGAGCGCGGCCGACGTGCAGGAGGACCTGGCCGGACACGACCTGCTGGCCGAGCTCAACAAGCTGTCGCTGGACGAGCAGTGAGACAAGAGGAAGGTAAAGTATGTTGCCACTGTGGGCTGATAGCGGCCATGCTGGACGAGGAGAGCGCGGCCGACGTGCAGGAGGACCTGGCCGGACACGACCTGCTGGCCGAGCTCAACAAGCTGTCGCTGGACGAGCAGTGAGACAAGAGGAAGGTAAAGTGTGTTGCCCCTGTGGGCTGATAGCGGCCATGCTGGACGAGGAGAGCGCGGCCGACGTGCAGGAGGACCTGGCCGGACACGACCTGCTGGCCGAGCTCAACAAGCTGTCGCTGGACGAGCAGTGAGACAAGAGGAAGGTAAAGTATGTTGCCACTGTGGGCTGATAGCGGCCATGCTGGACGAGGAGAGCGCGGCCGACGTGCAGGAGGACCTGGCCGGACACGACCTGCTGGCCGAGCTCAACAAGCTGTCGCTGGACGAGCAGTGAGACAAGAGGAAGGTAAAGTATGTTGCCACTGTGGGCTGATAGCGGCCATGCTGGACGAGGAGAGCGCGGCCGACGTGCAGGAGGACCCGGCCGGACACGACCTGCTGGCCAAGCTCAACAGGCTGTCGCTGTCACATGACATCGTAGTGCATTTCGAGTACAGCAACATCACTTGAAAAACATGGCGTTTAGACATTCAAGTGCCATCTCCCGCTCCCTCGCGCGTGCACGTGCGTACTCCTCCTTTGCCAGTCGTTTGATTGCTGGCCTCGACCAGGAGAGGTTTTTTGTGGCTCTTCATGTAACTGACTGAAAATACAGTGCGCTTCGCTGATGTTTCCTGGTCCGGGGCAACTGCCCGATAGTTGATTTTGGACTATTCGCACGGAGAACTTTAATGCAGGATTTTAAATTTTAGTTCCTGTGTGGTTTCTAATTAATTTAATATCTTTCACAGAGTCAAAGCAGAAAGTCAGATGACGAGGATGAAGAAGGTCCTATGCAGGAAGGCACGACGGCTGCCGAGGCCATCCGCTCCGTGCTGTCGCCCAACAACCCGGTGTTCGAGCTCAGCAATCCCTCCTCCAAGATCAAGGCCGTCATGGACTGTCTCAACAAGGAGGTCTTTGCTAATAAAGGTATATTGTTTTTTTTTTTATGAGAACTAGCTTCACACACACACCATCACACACGCAGACACGTAAATATTACTTTCGCCTTTATAACGTTAGTGTTATGGATTTTTGGGGTTTCGTAAAAAAAGTTATTGTGCGTGAGTGGCATAGCATTAAATACGAAACCTTACGGCCTGTTCACGACTCCTATCTTAGCGGCGAGCGGCGCGGAGAGCGGTGCGGCATCGATGAGCAGGCGCGGGGCGCGTTGCCACGAGACGCCGCTTCAAACATTTTCACACTTTTAATCTTCCCGCTCGCCGCTCCGCGCTTAGCTACCGATCACAGCGACAAGGTTGTGAATGGGCCGTTAACCTTCTTTCTATAGACGTGTAGTCGTCATTTTACGCTTGGTGTATGTCTACTTACAACTTATTACTATGAAACTCTGTCGACGAAGCGGCATCTACACGACGGCACAACGTTGCCGTTCTAAAGAGCGTCTATGAAGCTACCCGTCCGTGAATAGTAAGCCTTATACTCCATTCGCATTAAAATTGGACATTTAAACAAACCTTTTTTACAGACACCTCTCCCCTCTTCCACGGCCTTCTCGAACGTCTTCCGGCGATGAAAACTTTATCCCTTTTAGCAGATTTTTTATTTTAGGAAATAAAAAGAAGTCACACGGTGCCAGATCAGGACTGTAAGGGCCAATCAAGACTCTGACCGGTGTGGTGACCAGGAGATCCCTCGTTTTGAGCGCTGAGTGCGCGGGCGCGTTGTCATGGTGAAGCAGTACCCCGCGGTGTCCGGTCGCTTGTTGCTCATTGCAGGCAAAACTTCTGGCAGACATTTTATAGTATATGGGACCCTTGATGCTGCTTTGGTCTCATAATGGAATAGAAATCAGATACGCCGTCAAAGTGAAGAAACTAGCGATCAAAATTTTTCCCTGCGCTTTTCGATCGCTTCACTTTCGTAGACTTTGGTTCGTTTTGAAACAGCCAAACTGTCGATAGACGCTTTGTTACTAGATCGTATTGATAAATCCAGGTTTCGTCACCTGTCACAATGTTGTAAACGCGCCGAGACGAGCCTACTTCAAATTTTTCAATCATATCACAGCACCACTCCACACGGGCCTGCTTCTGAGATTCGGTGAGGTTGTGCGGCACCCAGCGGCAAACTATCCTCTTCCCGCGAATGTGCTCGTGTAGAATCTTGTGAACTGCTGAATCGCTTCGTATTGAATTCGCCTGTTTTCTTGAATTATTTTTTTTACTGCCAGCACACTTTCTTCCGACCACTTCTTTGTTCATCCCCCAAAGTTTGAACTCGCTATACCAGCAGTAGATGGTTGGTTTTGAAGGTCCTTCATCCAAAAAAGCAATTTTAAGTCGATCAAATGACTTATCAGGTTTTAGGCCACATTCAAAATCATAGAAAATCATCGCACAAAAATGTTTTCGATGGAGATCCATTTTTAAATGAAACACGATAATTTTATTTGGCTCTCGAAAAAATGTGGAAATTCAAAATTCGAACAATGGTATTTTTACTTTTAAATAACCGAGTTTTTAAAATAATTACAAGTGGCCAGTGCCTTATCATAAAAACTTTTTTTCGCAAAACTTTCTGAGTGGCCTGGTATTGCGTTAGTGGCATGATAAATAGCGGCTACAGTAAATAGTTGGTATTTTAACCACTTTTTTGCTTTAAATCCTTATGCCTACGGAGTAGAAGTCAAAATCGGTTAAACAGACAGTAAAAAACATTTGTCTCACAGAGCGGCGACGTTCCTTTGTTTGTATCTACGACTTCAGGAGTATAGTCGTAATGTTATGTATGTTTTCTTAGGCGACAAGGCAGTGGTAGTATCTCAATGGACGTCAGTGCTTCGTCTAGTGGAAGACCAGCTGAACAAAGCCAAGATCCGCTGCGTAACTCTGAGTGGGAACGTTCCAGTGCCCGCAAGACCACCGCTGTTGGAGAAGATCAATGATCCTAAATCTGATGTTAAGGTTTGTTTTATACTTGCGAGACCGTTTCAAAGAACGTGGTCCTAGAACGCAAAGGGTAAATGACTTCTGAGTGAGAGGGAGGCCAAAGAAAAGATGGATGGATTGTGTGAGGAGTGATATAAAAGAAAATGGAGTCAGTGATAGTGTGACGGGTGATAGAACAGAATGGAAGAAAAAAAACGTGTTGTGCCGACCCTAAGTAATATGGGACAAAGGCAGGAAGAAGAAGAAAGGTCTAAACAAAATAGGCCTAAAGAGGATTGACGTATCATCAAACTTTAACGTTTAAAACGATCTGGCCAGTTTTATTTGGCCATGACATGAAGTGATCAATTTCTAAGATCTAGTCACGACATACATAACCCAACTTCTGGCGCAGTAGGATAAAAATGATTGTGTTTCTAAGGTGATGCTGCTATCCCTATGCGCTGGCGGCGTCGGCCTGAACCTGTGTGGAGCCAACCACCTGCTGCTGCTGGACCCGCACTGGAACCCGCAGCTCGAGGAGCAGGCGCAGGACCGCATCTACCGCGTCGGACAGACCAAGGACGTCAACATATACAGGTAACCTGTGTGGAGCCAACCACCTGCTGCTGCTGGACCCGCACTGGAACCCGCAGCTCGAGGAGCAGGCGCAGGACCGCATGTACCGCGTCGGACAGACCAAGGACGTCAACATATACAGGTAACCTGTGTGGAGCCAACCACCTGCTGCTGCTGGACCCGCATTGGAACCCGCAGCTCGAGGAGCAGGCGCAGGACCGCATTTACCGCGTCGGACAGACCAAGGACGTCAACATATACAGGTAACACTTCATTCTGTCGTAAGACGGATACTCGCCCAAGCATTGCAGTAACCTTTACAACGTGTTTTTATTATTATGGATAGGCTCGCGTTTTAACAATCTCACCTGATAGTAATCGATGATGTTGTCAACGATGGAGCACGCTTGCCTAGAAGTTACCTATTCACTCTTGTCTTAAACTTAAAGCATTTTTCCGCCGTATTCTCGTGGGGACGGGATTCGGCGGCGACCTCTCGCGTCCGTTCCTGGTTCAAGTCTTGGTTTGGTGCGAGTGGAAATGGGAGGCGGTCACCTTCTCAAAGCAGTGATGCGAGCAAAAGAGGCGGCCTAAAACGTGAAACGGAAACAAGTCTCGCGGCCCAATCGCAAACGCAGACGCCTCGGGCGTCGGGAGTAGCAGGACGATTTCCGACCACCACAGGTGCAAGCATGCGGACGCCGAGCAATGTAGCTCGCCATCCAGCCGTCCGATAAGGACCAAGCCCAGGTCGACGGCGTGTTGTGCTCCACGCGCGACTGAAAGAGATATCAGCAAATTTGATGGGCCCAGTTAGGGCCGACGCCTGCCAGAGCTGCGGATTGTTCGAAGGAGTAACCGTAGCCCTCGCAATCGAAAAAACATTGTGGGTTTTAGTTAATAAAAGTCTGACACTTCCTTCCGCTCCACTCATAGCGGGATAAGTAATTTTTTCTCACAAAAAAAAAAGACTCGATTGTGACGAGATAATGATATCAAATCAAAATCTCTATCTCTCTGCACGTGTCGGTTTCGACTGTAAGTGCGGAGAGTACCTGTTATAAATAAATAAATAAAAACATTGACTTGAAATAAATCATTTACAGTCAATTTTGAATTGTCAAAATATCGATCTATTAAATAATAATAAAAGCTTAATAGCCTTTTTCTTGGAACTTTAACCTTAGATGTGGATATTACTTTTGATACACTTTCACCTAATTCTTCCCGGAACACAGAGGCGTGTATTGTTGTTTTGTAAAATAATAAAAATTCTAGTAAAAAGTTAGTCACAGCGCATCGCTACGCAGTGCTATCTCAGGCACGTTTGAAAGTCATTGTAATTGCACGAGGCCGCCAGCTGCCAAGTTTTCTCATTATCCAAATAGCTCCTTTCCTGAAGAGAGTGAATGCCAGATATTTATGCCGGCACTAAATAGATAGGAACAGAAGTCAATCTCGTGTATATATTTCACTTTTCATATCTACGCTCGTCGGTCGCGCTAGGGTCGGCGCCGCTCTGTCCGAGCGCGCCCGGGCGTGTCGATAAATACAATAATTATAAAAATATCACATCGCCACGAAGCCATGTTCGCTTGCCGCCCGGGGTACTTACCGGCCCACCTAACTGTTCTGCGTTACGTTAAAACAAACCATCAAAATATGTACAAGCAAATACCTTCTTACCTCTTTGAAACAACTGGTAGTTTAAAAAACGACAATTTATTATTTAATGTGGAATTTAAACAACTGTCTACTGAACAGTTATTTATTTATTTAAGGATCACCAACGAGTGTCACAAAATAAGAAAAAACTTAGAAATTAAATTGGTACACGTAACCTAGTCCTATAATGCACACTCAATTATAGGCAACCACAGCTTATGCATAAAAACGAGTGAACATGGTTCCAAATATGAAAGTATTAAATAAAAGTAAAAGTAACAGTAATGAGCATGACATGACACATAGAAATAGAAAATTAAACAATATCATAGGTCAAATAATAAATTAAAAGTAATGTCAAAATTAAATTGTGATAGGAATGCGCATGTCAAACAAATTATAATAGGTTTAGAATATAAAAATTAAATAAAAATAAAATGTACTGAATAAGTACATATATATATATAACTATATTACAATATTTTCAATAGTTTATTTTATGTTGAAGTGATAAATTAAAAAGTTATAAAGCTTTTTTTTTTTTGCTTCATTATTGCACAAAAAAGTTCACAGACGCGTGTTTCAAGCGGATGGCTCTCGCGTTCGCACTGGTCCTAACCAGACCGAGATATTGTGTCCGTGAGCGGTGTCTATGTGTGCGTTGCTCGAGCGCGCTTTGTATTTAGATAATGTAGATTGACTTCTATACCTATCTATTTTGTGACACCGGCGAGTAATCTGTGACGACACAAAATAGTCGCTCCAATTACCTAATAATAATAAATAATTCGGGGATTACTGCACTGTGAAAGATTTTATAAGATTCACGCGCGTGTTTAGATACTGCTCCGCTCTTATTGGTCATAGCGTGATAATTTATAGCCTTCCTAAATGGGCTATCGAATACTACAATAATTTTTCAATTGGAACTAGTAGTTTCTGAGATTAGCGCTTTCGAATAAACAAACTGTTTAGCTTTATAATATTTGTGAAGATATAGCGAACAGATTTTTTTTCCTGGTTGTTGTGCATTTAATACTCGCACATGGTATTCATCGACCTCGAAAAGGCATACGACCGGGTACCTCGTGAGGTTCTGTGGTGGGCCCTTAAGGAGAGAGGTGTGCCTGGGAAGTATGTGCAGTTGATCCGAGCGATGTACAGTCGATGCAGTACCCAAGTCCGGTCTACAGTGGGCATCACTGGCAGCTTCAATGTGGCTGTCGGCTTACATCAAGGGTCGGCTCTGAACCAGAACAAATTGGAGGTGTGGTGGCATAGATTGGAGAGTATTGGCCTGAAATTGAGTAGAACCAAAACGGAATACCTGTTCTGCGATTTCGGCGGTCTCTCCAATCCAGTGCCTTTAGCTCTCGCTGGAACACCCATGCCGATCTGCTCTGACTTTCGGTACCTCGGGTCACTCATCCAAGAGGATGGTGAGGTAGACCGGGACGTAACACATCGGATCAACGCAGGATGGATGGAATGGCGACAGGTCACGGGAACAACTTGTGACCCACGGATGCCCCTCAAGTTGAACGGTAAAATCTACAAGTCTGTGATAAGGCCTGTCATACTGAATGGATCAGAATGTTGGGCTGTGAAAAAGACGGATGAAAAAAGATTGCATGTAGCCGAGATGAGAATGTTAAGATGGATGTGTGGTGTGACGAGAATGGATAAAGTGAGAAATTAATATATTAGGGGAAGTTTGAAAGTGGCGCCAGTGACTGAAATGTTGAAAGGGAATCGTTTGTATTGATATGGTCATGTGAAGAGGAGGGATGAAAAGCATTTTACTAAAAGAGAAGAAAAGATGGATGGATTGTGTGAAGAGTGATATGAAAGAAAAGGAAGATAGTGATAGTGTGCATGACGAGTGACAGGGCAGAGTGGAAGAAAAAAACGTGCTGCAGCGACCCAAATAACACGGGACAAGGGCAGGAAGATGATGATGATGTTGTTGTGCATTTAATACGATGCCTGGGATCTGAGAGAATAGGTTACTTCTAGGCAAGCGCGCCCCATCGTCAACCATAACATCACTTTCCATCATGTGAGATAGTAGTCAGCCGCAAGTCTATCAATTAAAGAAAAAAGATCATAATTCAAAGTATTCTAAGTTTCATTTAGTTTTTCCAAGTAGAATTTCTCAGTAACAGCCGTGACGGTTTTGAGCCTTTGATTAATAAAGAAGACATCCTGCTCCCTATCCATAAATTATGTCACAATTTAAGGGATGAGGAAGGGGTCGACGAAATTGTGACATTGTATAACTCTACCCCTACCCCTTGATAGGGGAAGAGTTACATTTTATATTTATTTTATTTTATGAAAACGTAAAATTTTAACGAGAAATAAAATTGTTTTAAACTATCTGGATGATTTTAACGTATAAATTGTTGTATTGTCGAGTTCTAAAACTAATTTCGGGATTGCCTTTATTTTTTAATAATTTCTAGATGTTAAATAGCAAAATATGTGATATGGGGTTTCTCGGACCTTCAGTGTTCGACTGACGTCTCTCCGCAGACCATGCCCAACCTTCCATCCTGCATCACGTTCCCTGTTACCTGTTCACGTAGGGATCTAATGCCAGCATCAGTGGACGGCATTGCCGTGGTCGAATAAGCTGGGCAAGGCAAGGAGTTTAACTAGTTTTGTCCTCGACACGCTAAGGGGAGAGGGAATCTCACAAATCTAATAAATTAGTGAGTCGTAAACCTCGGAACTTAATCGATATGTTTATGATTCCGGGATTCTAGAGGAATTACTTATTATGACCTCTATGTTACTTACTTTTACGAAGTTTAGGTAAATATACTCTACCTATACTGACCTCGCCCTCGACCGTTATAAAGCCAAGAAAATGTTGATATTACGCTTTCATTGGGAACACATTCATTGTGCGTACAGCTAAGGAGTGGAATTTCTTGCCGGAATCTGTTACAACGGCTAAAACCCGGGTATCTTTAAGTCAAGAGTGAATAGGTTGCTTCTAGGTAAGCGCGCTCCATCGTCGACCGCATCGTCGCTTTCCATCAAGCGAGATAGTGGTCAAGCGCGAACCTATCAAGAAATAAAAAAACAAACATCATGATTTATCTATTTACTGACGAATTCTCCTTTTGTTATTATTCTATTTCATCATCATCTATTGAAGTTTGGGTTCTATTAAAATTAGTTATAAAAATGAAGCAACAACTAGCATTTCAAATATTTGTATGAGGAAGTGTGCGTGGTGGGAACATCTCGCTATCTCTTGTCTACGCGCGTAGCCTAATTGTTGTGACGTCACATTATAGCTTGTGCATCCTTTTTCTGTTACTTGACAGTTACCCATTCCGTCAGATTTGAAAGCTTTCTAACTTAGTCAATTTTTAACGGTTTTGAAACATTCTTTTTATTTACGATTTTGAATAAACTTACTTTTTTATACAAATAATAAATTAAGGCTGTTAAAAAAAATTAGTCAATTACCCAATTGTCTATGACTTATAAAATCCATGAACTCTAAGGCATACTGTCCAGAGACACGTAGCTTCATAGACGCGTATTCATCATTTTACGCTTGGTGTACGTCTGCTCACAGCTTACATACAACTATGAAATTCTGTTGACGAAGCGGCAACGATACGACGGCACGACGATTCGACAGGTGTACACCAAGCGTATAATGACGAATACGCGTCTATGAAGCTACGCATCCGTGGACTGTAAGCCTTTTTTAACATGTAATGTTAATCAAGCTGTTTCTCCGGCAGGTTCATGTGCGTTGATACAGTGGAACAATCGATTAGGAAGCTGCAGCAAGCCAAGCTGGAGTTGGCAGAGAACGTACTTACCGGGGCCAAGAATACCAACAACTCCAAACTTACCATAGAAGATCTGAAAGTTCTGTTCAATATGGGCCAGTAGATGTTAGGCTAGAACTTTATTAAAAGCCTGTTTCTATTATTAGAGGCCATGTGAAAGATGGACAGTGATATTCGTCCAGTTTAGCTCCATCTCTGTCTCATAACGGAAGTATGATTGTATTGACATGTCGTAGTATGGTCCCTAAAGGTCAACCAACATAAGTACAAGACTTGGCGAAATGGGATCATTTTCAAGCCCCGAATTTGTCTTAAGAATACTACAACCCTATTTCGCCGACGCATATAAAATATTTGGACTTCTAAGCAAGTAATATAAAAAAAAAAAATCAGCATCAATTTCGAATTTATAACAATGCAAATGAAAACGTTCCTAAATGTATGTCTACTGAAATATTATTATGTGCCATTTTAAATAATTGTAGGTTTTATAGTAATGATTTATATATTACGATTGCAAATAGCAATGTGAGTATTCAGAAAGACAAGAATACTTGCCAGTAACTAGCACAAAAGTATGCAAGTACCGTCATGGCCGGGGTGTTATATCCGAGCTTGCTTTGCGCCCTCTTGCTTCTTTTATTCTGTCAAGCTTTCTGCGCCCCAATATTGTAGAGAAATAAAAAACAGCATTACACTACTACATATATACGTATAATTTCTCAATTTAAGGTTTAATGAACAATATAAATATATTAAATAAAAAGGTTATGAAGAATAAAACGAAATAAAACTAGTCTTAGTGTCAAGCAGAAAGACCTAATAATAAGGGCGGAATTCATCAATAAAACTAATCGCGTTTTAACATTTGGCTCGCATAATCGCGTTTAGCCGCTGTCACTAGTGTCACTTGTCTGTATTTCTCTTTTGTTGTATTTTTACAAGTGACACTAGTGACAGCGGCTAAACGCGATTATGCGAGCCAAATGTTAAAACGCGATTTCTGAACGCTTCGATTTCGCGAACTGCAGACTTTCGATCGGCCGATATTTTGTTTGGTTGGTTAATCAGTATGAAGCCGAACTTTTTTAAATGCCTATTCTGAATCGTAAACAACAAATAATGTATATATAAACAATAAAAGTGCGCACACAAAATGCGCACTTCTATACAGCTCTGTAGTTTGCGGGGTCTCTTACTCCATTGAATGGCTATTTGATGAAAAAGAGATTCAATAGATTAAGACGAACTGAGAGGGTTGTTAATGATGATTTTGATGAGTATAATACCATGAACAAATATGTATTACGCCCGCGAATCATATTTTAATCAACGTACAACTTGACTCTGACCTGCAAAATGCAAAAAATAGAAGAAAATTTGTTTTTCGCAGGGTACTTTGAACGCCCCCCTTAAGTTGAAAGGCTTCAATGGCTGCGCAAGTAATAAATCTCATATTAAAACGGCACCGCGCCATCTCTAGCTCATTTGAAAGCCGGCAGAACGACAAACATACGTGACGTCAACTTGGCATACTTTAGTGCAATTTATGTATTCCTGGACTGCACCTCAATTGCATAACTCATAAAATCGCATTGTTTCACAAATTCACAATCGAAAGGAAGTCAAGATACATTGCTTTGTATGTTGAACAATTTGTCTGCTTGACAACGTAAAACACGCAATGAATACAGTTTCTATGATTAATTAAAAAATATGCGTAGTTTATGGTATTACATGAAAGTTTTTGTTAAAGAAGTAAATAGTCTTACAACTGAAACCTTGGTCATGGACCT
Source organism: Mythimna vitellina (assembly GCA_949316375.1). Taxonomy (NCBI): domain Eukaryota; kingdom Metazoa; phylum Arthropoda; class Insecta; order Lepidoptera; family Noctuidae; genus Mythimna; species Mythimna vitellina. Next base: position 2,709,256 of record OX438703.1, on the reverse strand, counting down.
TGATCAGTTAAGATCTCTTGTAGACTAGTTACTGATCAATACAACCACAACGCATTTTACTTATTCCAATGGCAAACAGGGACAATCAGATAATTTTTAATTGAGAATGACTTTATTGTATCAGGACATTTAATAATAATTATGAGTATGATGTTGTAAGATATAGGATTAAAGAATTATTTTTAATACTTATAATATTTTAAAGATTATAATAATTTGTTTTTATTAAATAATTATGTAATCTAAAATTGCCTTTTAATTATTAAGTAAATAATTTTGGTTTCGTTTAAAATCATATCAATAATTTACTCATAGACAATACCTACACAGCTTAATTTTTTTCTAGTGTATTTACAGATTCCTAAAGCCAATAGAAATCTGTAAATACACTAGAAAAAATTCCAAGGTGAGCACTAAGAAAAAAATTAAGAAAATGTATCGCCCAAAGAGATTGAACAGGACATGATTGTATGGAAGTTCTTTTTGACGATGGAAAATCCCATCCGGCACACGGCTTGTATTTTATTATCTCATTCATCTACCTTCTCACATGTCAAGATCTAACGGAGGGGCCGTTAGATCCAGCGAACAAACGCCGCATGTCAACATACAGCAAGCGAATGACGCACCACAGAAGCACCTAATTCATAACAAAAATAAACCCACCGTCACAACTCACAACACTGAAAAGGAAACGAAATCATTTAGGAATTCTTCAAAAAATATCAAGACGGACAGATCATTCACCGAGCAGACACAACATGCACAGTTATCTAAAAATAAAGTAGGAATCACGGCCGTCCACCGCAGCTCACGAATTATTACCATTTCGCGCGGGAAACGACCAGAGTGCCGCGAATATTTTGTTAAAAAAGTTACTTTTTTTTTTTAATTATGAGCATCGAGCGCAGGTCTTGCGTGAGCCAGGCTCCCCATGTCACCAAGCGTCTTCTAGCAATAATAGTGCTGTTAACTGGTTTGCTTTGCATGTTCGGAGGTAAGGCCTTTTAATTTTAAATAATTTGTTGGACGTCAGCCGTAAATTATAATAAACGGAAATAAGAGTTGTGTTTGTGAGCGTACGATATCTAAATGATCGAATTATGTCTTAGGTACCTACATATGAATATGTGATGTTATTTACGACAACCGGCTGTTTTTGAGGCGAAGAGAAATATAAGTTGAGCGAGCGTTTATGAATGAAATTAATAATAGCAAGCAACACAGTTGCAATCTTCTTGCAGTGTTCAATGTCATTTGGAAAGTGAAATAATACGATTATCTAATATTACCTATCAGAAAAGGTTTTTAAAAAGTTCAATGGTTTGGCAAACAACTTGTCATTAATAAATTTAATAATAGCCATATTTATCATAACTCTAAAGAAGAAAGTTGACTCTTTTTTATTATAATAGTATAGGTCTTACATTGACGATCATTGTTCTATCTATTAGACCGTGCGAAAATCAATTCTATTTTTTTTTGTGATTTATACTTAAAACAAATTACTAGGTAGGTACAGCTACTTGATTTGAAAATTAACTTTTGGCGAACTGATACTAGAAACGCGATTGGCCATGTGACATCAATGGTAAAGTAAATAAACTAGCGCTTTGCCCACTCACAGCTCACACGCGAATTCGTTCTCGTGTATTATTTTCCCGCGTTAACGGTCTTTCAAACTACGGAATACATTTTACGAAATCGACGGGACTTTCACGGGGACATAGCTAATGTTATATTGAGTAATGGCTACTTTTTATTTTTTTACGGAAACGGGATTTCAAACAAACGTAAAAATTCACACCTGGGTTTCAACAGCATTGAACTTGAGTAGGTACATTGGCATCGCCCCATTTGGAGACCGCATTCAAGGACAATTTCAAGCACTCGACCATAGACACATGGAGAGACCGGATTTGTGACCCACAAACTCGTGCGTCGGGCACGTATCTCTCAGCAACAGGGCTGCCGTCTGCATACCCAAAGATACTGGGCTTAAGACGGTTATTTATGTACAGCAAGAAGCATGTAGTCGAGAGCACCGACACTTTATGGACTCCATCATTAATATCCAATTGACCGGATGTGCAGCCATCTTCATCAAAACTGAAGGATGGAGCAATCGCATAGGAAATTTGTGATGCTATCATACAGACCAATGGGTAGGCCGAAGGAACGAAGCTTCCCAATAAGGCTTTCGTGCCAGACACTGTCGAAATCCTTCGAGTTAACAAAGGAGGCTGCAAGCGCTTCTCCGTGCTTCTCGATGGCCTTACAAAAGATATGAATGGCATACGCTAGAAGATAAAAATATTATTTTACAAATCCGTACATATTATAAAACAATGTCCCCCACGGTGTCTGTCTGTATGTTCGCGATAAGCTCAAAAACCACTGACCGGATTTTCATCTGCTGCATGCTTAGTTCACCCAATCGGTGTAAAACTAGATGGTTAAATAGGTAATTAACGTAAAAGTTCATTTTATAAGTACCTAATATTTATTTTGATTTTCTATAGGTAATAAGTAGGTAGAATTAATAAACACAAACATTTCAAGATTAAGGCATTTCATGTAAACATTGAGCAATATCGTTATTTTATTGGGCTCTTCAAAAATCGTGAATAAAGGACTTTCAAATACTTACCATTAATATTTCATTTCACTTTTCTTTCTCTGAATTCTTACACTATACCTACACGGAACGAAGGAGTGAACTATTGGGACATAAAGTCGTGTTCCTCTAGCGGGTGGAAACACAAAACATTTCCAGCCGTTAATAGGGTTAACGAAGGTTTAACGAGAGGGAAATACCCATTATTTATTAATCCGCTCACATGCTATATAATTTACTTGGATACAACGGATTATGTGTTCGAAATTCAAACTTCAAATTTGAATTCAGAACACCCCAACAACTATTTCTCACGATGGAGGGCAATTAAGTTGTCCAAGATTAGTTTTAGAATACTTTTAACTTTTTGTATATTATATAAAGGTACTTGTTTTACGACGGTATTTACTTGTATGATATCTTTCAGGCTACCTACTGGGGCGAATGGCCCGTCCAATACCAAGCAAAAGCATATCGTTGCTGACATACAACCTATCAATGATAGCAGATAGCACTTACAAAAAGGCCAAGAGGATACCACCGAAATTGATACACCAGAACAACCCAGACAAGATTCAGTTACGATTGGTAAAACTATTCAACTGTACCCAGCCGTGCGGAGCGCTGAATAAATATAACTTGGCGGAATTTGTCAAGAATTCCATTAATTATCAAGTGTATAAGCTGATGAAGGCTGTGAATAACGCTTCTATTTATTTAGATAGTCTTAGCTGACATTGGTTACTAATTAAATAGATAATAATACATATTTCGGTATAATCATTGCCCGGTGTATTGTTTAGAAATATATAATAGACCTTTAACCGTTGGCTGCTACGTCAAAAAAGCAAAAACGTGCTCCCGGCGCCAAACTACAATTTCATCATTTAATCTGTCATGTAGTCGTGATCGTGGCGTGTTGGACACATTTTGATTTGTCATGTATATGTTACCGGCCAAACCCGATCTTAGGATGAACTAGTATCACCTAGGCCAAATCTTAGATATTTATAAGTACTAAGAACGAGCTTAGAATATTAGGGCACCCCGTTACGGACAGGTTAGGTTAGAAGGCTAAGACCTCAGCCGCCGTTGTTATTTATTTTTATAACCACCCAGATATAGAAGCCCGTGTAAGGAGAACTGGTTTGGCATAGGGGAAACTAGTTTATCCTAGTCGGGTTTGGCCGGTTACATACACATTACAACGGCGGTTGAAAGGTTAATTTTTGTTGTCTATGGTAGGCGCCGCATATAGTACATTGACAGAAACTGAAATAAAGACATTAACTTGTGATGATGGATTCGTGGAAATCCGCTGAAGCCTATATTCGGCAGAGTGAACGTTTTTCAGCTGAAATGATGATGATGTCGCGTCTACATGCGCATGTTTTGTCACAATCTTTATGTAATAAGAAATGATTCACTATTATTGCTCAGAGTGTCTGCAAAGAGATATAATTATTGACTTTATGGCAAAATCTGGCGCCTACCAGACTATTTCTTTTTGTCGTGAAGTATCGTGGCTTACTTTAATTCATTCTTGTATAGATAAAGTATGTAATAAAAATACTATCTGGAAGAAACGTATACTTAGGTCTTTCTACCGTGTACCTACCTAATTATAGAATATAACGTTTGTAAGTATTTAACTGTAAATCTTAACAGACAATCTCTGTGAGCAGTGAGAATAATAGTTTTATTTATGAGTCCTCATATATATATACCATTATTTAGAAAAAGAAGTAGGACAGGTAGTCAGGTACCTACTTATAATTTTTATTTTATTCCCCATTTATGCTTGTGATTAATTATTGAACACAGGTGAGACCTAATGGCTTGCGATGACGTGGTGGACAAGATTATTTTATGAGTAAATATCAGAAATAAATAATATATAATATAATAATAATATTCCACAACTTTCACACAACGCAACGCCGCCGTCAAGTCCCAAACTAAGCAAAGTTTTTACTATGCGCACTTATTAAACAACTGATAAACATACTTATATATTTTGAAATACATACATATTATAGATTAATTACATAGACACAGAACAAATAATCGTGCTCTTCACACAAACATTTGTTTTGGGTGGGAATTGAACCCACGACGTCCGGCATAGCATTCAGGGCCACTAACCAATAGACCAAGAGGCCAGTCGCCAGCCAATTAGATACAATGTCTTGACTTGTATTAAAAAAAAAAACAAGTTTTCCCTAGCTGTAGTTTAACAATGCTTTTTTTGTATTACAGATTGTATAACGTGTATAACGAAATTTTTTAATCATTATGTTTTTTCATATTTTGTAATGTAAGTACATCTAAATCTAAATATATAAAAGAGAAATACTACTCATTGATTAATTATGAAATCTCAGAAACTATAACACCTACAAACTTAAAATTTGGCAGGCAGGTTCCTTATAGGGTGTAGACATCCGCTAAGAACTTCTATGGAGAAACCTACTTTTACGCGGGCGAAGCCGCTGGTAGAAACTAGTAGGTAATAATAATAATAGTGTCCAGTGAAGCCAGGGAAGCCCGCAAAAATTAAAATTTTATAAAAATTTTGTCATTTTGTAGGTCAAAGTCAAATAGTATCTATGTAAAATAAATATAATAAGGTATTTTACGCTCTGTGAGAAAAATTCTAAAAATATACTATTAAGATAGCTTAAGCAAAAAGTAGTCGGTAAGTGTTAGTTTTAGTTCAAAAAATAACCAAATAAATTTTTAAATTCAGTTCAAAGTGTTGTCTTTTTTATCTGTTCTTTATCACCATGAAATAGTAGCCACCATTTTATTGCGTCATTCGGCTGTGTAAACTAAAGTGACATCTGTCAACTGTCAATTGATTGGCCATACTCAGTGAATATCAGCTTATTTGCTTACACAGCCAACTGACGTCACGAACTCACGATCGTAAATATGGCGTCCACTGCGTTCTGCATATTCGTCTTAAAATTAAACGCGAAATTTGAAAATGTTTTTAGGGTACTTAGCGACTGCATTTTTTTGTGGTTTATTAGCAATACGGAATCTAATTGAGAAAATGAGTGTAAAACCCTATTCGTGGGCGTAATACGTAGGTATTTGTTTAAGGAATTATAATAATTTAAATCACCAATACAACCCTCTCTTTTACAAATTACAAATCAATTGATTTGATTTGTAAATTGTAATTACAAGTCATCTTGTTTACTATGTACCTACACAAAAACAAAAAAATGTTATGGAATGGTAACGCGTTAGAGTGACATAGTACGTGATGAACTGATGATCGGAAAATCTCAGATGCCATGGAAATTGGTGCCGTGGCAATCAGTGGGCCTCTGGTATGGGACGCAACCAATAACGTCACCATTCTGCCCTGCGTTAAAAAATGAGGTTAGAGTTAACTTTAATGACGTCATCAGGGTAAATACTCTACGCTCGCATATTGGAACGCGAACGTAGATTTCAACTGTCAATGCCAAGCAACTGTCAGAGTTAGTTAGGTTAACTCTAGGGTAGCTACTCGAGAATAGAATACTATTAATAGTTTGCACGTGTTATTGGCAAAATTGTGGTGTCTTTTCCAAAAATGCCATTAATTAAGAGTTGAAGTTAAGAATAGAATAGAATATTAATAAGCATATTTGAACGGTTAGAGTATCGACCCTACCCTACTCTATTTATTTTTGAACGCAGGGCTGCTGCCGTGTCTTAGGAATGTTCCAAGTACTTTACCGTTGCGGCTACTGAGGCCATCAAGCGGCGCAAATACCTTATTGGTAAATACAGTTTTGTGCCGTTTGGACTCAGACGACATGACCCATGTGTTCAGCATGGGTCATGCCGTCCAAGTGCACATCATCTTTTCAAATTTATTTTGCGGCAGCTTATCGATGCTGTGTGACCAGAGGGCTGGCTGCCAATCTTCTGGGCACGTTTCCAGCGTGCAGTGGGGATGGGTTTTTCGATGTCTAAATATATTTATTTTTTTGTAGACATTGTAGGACAGGTTATTTAGTTAGCTGATATTTTAGTCATTAATATACATAATTATATTTTATTTACTCATTGAATTAAACTTTAAATACCTGACAATATTATTCTTTTTATTTGAAAATATGCTTATTATTTACCTAACATTTGAGCAGAATACATACGTGCGCGCATTACCTTGGATCGTTGAGAGAAGAACAAGATGACACACAACCTCAAAAAAAAAACTACCTTTTTAGCAAGATCTAAAGAAGATTTCGAAGAGTTCTTGACTCGAACGATAAGCTTCCAATTCGAGGGTAAAACGAAAGGCATGATAGTGGACCACCGACCAGGCTAAACATCACACCAACGGAGAAGTAGTTGCACAGTTACTTATTACTTGCTAGAATAGTAAGTACTAACTCTTGTCAAGAGAGCCCAGTTGGACAGTGGTAGAGGCTGTCGTGTGTAGTGTTCTTAGTTAGAAGAAGAATATGATTTGATTAACGATATAGTTATGTGACAGTAGACAAACACGAAACTTGGCATGGTCGTAAATAACAATGTTGTGCTGCAATAAAAAAAAACCTTGAATCTAGTCTATGGTATTTTATTTAAGCTGTGGCCCCGAGTAATTGGCTTAAATATGAGAGACATTGCCATGTAACCAATGATAATGGCGAATATAATCTATGTGAATATCCAACCAATCATACGTCTGAATTCTTCACGTTTTATGATTATGCGAGGATAGCGTCATTTTGTTGCTTCCAATTCCGGTTGGGTCCGCCATTTTAGTCGGAAGATAGTGTCATTGTGTAGCGCTAAAATAGCGGCAGTGAGTTTTGTAAGATATTTAAGTTAAAATAGGACAAAATTGACAATGGTGCCGGTGAGTGAAAGTTTATGTGCTTGTTCTACAAATTGTATGATCTTTCGAGCTCGTCTTGATGATATTTCGTCTCATTTCAGCAAACGAAGGTTTTCGTCGGCAGCCTGCCGCAGGGCTCGAAGCCGGAGGAACTCCGGAAATTGTTTGAGCGCTTCGGCGTCGTGACCGAGTGCGATATAATGAATCGGTGCGGTTTTGTGCACATGCAAACAGAAGATCAGGCTTCGGCCGCTATTCGTGCGCTCAATAATTCATCATTCAACGGCGGCGTCATTTCGGTGGAGCGTGGGCGCATCAAGGAGCGCGGCCAGCGTGGAGGTCCAGGAGGTGGAGGCCGCGGTGATGGCATGAGGGGAGGCATGCGCGGAGGTATGGACCGTCGCGTCGGTGGACCCATGCGAGGTGGCCCTCCGCTCCGTGATGCTCCTTACTCTCGCGACCGATCCTCGCACCCGCGTGGGCCACCCCCTGGCGGTCCTCCACAGATGGCTCCGCGGCCGCTTCCCTACGAGCGCGCCGAGCGACCGCCTCCGCAGACGTATGACGACCGGTACAACGGGTACGGCGGAGAGGACCGTCGTGGATTCGCGCTGATGGAGCGTGGCGCGCGGGATCCGTACGCCAGCGCGGCGCCCATGTACGCGGAGGATCGGCGCTATGACGAGATGCCGCCAATGTACGCAGACGACAGGCGCGCGCCCATGTACCCCGACGATCGTGACCTGATGGACCGGCGCGCGCCCATGCGCGCGGCGCCGCAACAGTTGCCGTACGAGCGCTCGATGCCGCCGCGCCCGCAGCAGATGTCCAACGGTGACATGTTCAGCAGACGCTCCCCAATGTGAGTGGATAAACATGTTTACTAATACACATAATTATAATACCTCAACTGTAAAGCATACCCGCTCCGGGTCCATCGAAATGTCTGTCGTCTGTGGGACTGCTGCGGTCCTCTGAGTCTTATGTCAAAATATAAGAGAGAGACAGAGAAGATCCTCCCCACAAACAGACATTGGTCGACAGACCCAGAGCGGGTACGTTCCTACAGTCAGGCATACCTAAGCCATACTAATTCCTATAAAAATGTCAAAATATCCTACTACTCATATGCTTAACCAATCTTATACAACAGCTATGTCAAACTCTGTCAGTGTTGGGCCATAAGCATGAAGACCGTAAACTAGGTAGGCCGCAAAACCTAATCTTAAATGTCTTCTTTACACAGAATATCTCAATGAAAGAAATTTTATATAAGTACTAGCTGACCCGGCAAACGTTTTTTTTATCTAAAATTGAAAAAAAAAATTTAAGGGTGGATTACTCTTAACATTTAGGGGGATAAAAAATAGATGTTGTCCGATTCTCAGACCTACCCAATATGCACACAAAATTTCATGAGAATCGGGAAAGCCATTTCGGAGGAGTTTAACCACAAACACTGCGACATGAGAATTTTATATCTTAGATATAATAACAGGTACATTTGCTAATTTCTTGGTATTGAAAACGCAGGTATTTTAATCCAAATGTACCAACACTATCAATTTTTTGTTTTAAATGGTCTGACACTGAATCTCAATCACTTACATCTGCAAGTGTTCCCCACTCTATCTATATTGATAGCAAATAGTTTTTATCAAGTTCCTGGGACACATTTAGCTTTTTCCAAAATTTATTTGAGCTGCAGAAAAATGCTTAGTGGACTAGCTGCATGTTTGACATGGCTGTTGTACATGTTATTTTTTCTGATTTAATCATTTAAACCTCATATTTAGCAAAGTATTGTTGATCACATCAAAAATGTTACAGTAAACAAAGTTCAATAACCCAAGCTGACTCACTTAATGTTAACGAGATTGTGTAACATAAATTAAATGCCAATACTTTTATTACTATCAGTAAGACACACTGGCAGCCTATTAGCTGATGCTTAGGTTTCAAATAACTTAGTCAACAAATTTCTTGCAAGTTGCAATAATATTGTCTAACATTACTGACTGACCTGTAGCATTGCCAAGTTCTTTAACTCATGAAAAGAACAACTTCAGTTTCGTTGGGGTTCATGGTGTTGATATTTTTGGACCTTTCTGATCTGTGTGTATAATTTGCTCCCGAGGCAGATCATTAGTTTAAATCTATTTCTGCATTAGTCAGGCTATACAAAATGACCCTTTTAACATTTCAGGCACGCTGCAGCCCCTGGTGGATATGACAGGGACCCTTACGCACAGCAGTACCCGCCCATGGGACGGTAAGAGCTTGCACTTATTGTCCTAGTAACAGCTGGCATGGAGTACACAGTCATTGTTTCAGTTACATGTTTTCCTGTCTGTTCATATAAACAATCTGAATCACATAAAACCTACATAAAAGACGCCAAGAGTGTTAAAAACATCGCCAGGAAAGGATTGACGGGAGTAGGAATTGTGACTATATCTTCTGAACAATTTTTCAGCGTTTTCGAATTGACCACTACGATGCAATGACATCGTCGTTACGTCTGACGTCACGTTTTATATTTACGGCAATCAACTTATAAGTCATTATTTGAGCTGGGAAATCATCAAACAACTCTTGCCCCGAGTGGAGCGAGAGGGTCTCAGACTCCTCCCTAAAAACCACTCGGAATATGAGTTTTAGTTGCCCATTCTACGACCACGGTAACTTTCAAATAATCCTACAGCCCAACGTAAACAGGCCTTCAACGGAGATAACGCGAGATAAAATAATAATTTAATCGTATCGTGTCTAAACTGCGACTTATTAATATTATTATAATAGTAGATAGAGAACAGACAAAGTTAAAAATACCACATAAACATATTTTGAACAAACAGGAAAACATGCTAACAAATTAGCAGACACATTTTCTTTTACGTTAATATTGTCACTGCGAGGCTGACCTCATAAAATACTCGCTAATTTCCTGTCTACTTCTTGTTGACTGTTACATTCCATGCGTCACGGCATCGCCATCATAATAGATCACGCTCAACTTATCTCGAAATATCTCCTAAAACTTGATCAATATTATAAATCCTTGCAATGTCGCTATACATAAACGAGTCTGAACAAAGTGAGGTCACTTCTCATAATATCAATGTTGATCGAGATTCTCTCCCAGATAACTGTGTCAACGCCACTTAGGTTGTAGTGAATTAACGAAAAAGAAAAAAACGTTGAAGCGAAACATTAGACGGATGCATAAAATGATGCTAGAGTAATATAGTGCGTTCAGTCGAAGTGCGGTTTCACTATGAACTAAGGCGCTGGTCACTGTTTCCCTGAGGGTCGTTGAGTGACGTGTCGTGTTGTTTGCGTAGCGGGGGCGGTGCGCCGCGCGGGCGGGAGCTGAGCGGCATGGGCGGCCCGCGCCGGTACTAGCGCGACGCAGAGCCTAGGCTTAGCTCGTAGTACTACCACGTGACACGAACAAATCAGTACCTAGAGCCGTGCGACGGTTGAACTAGCAGTGCGTGCGCGCACGACCCACACACGTAGCTTGTAAGTCCAGTACGAGTGAAAAATTATATGAATCACTTTATATTGTAAAAAAAAAAATGAGAGTTAAAACGGAACGTTTTCATTTCACCTGCTATTTGATGACATGCTCCATGTTACATATTATCGAATTAGTTTTATATAATTGTTTGATTAACTTCGATAATGGCAAGTCTAAATGTTAAGGTACATTTTATTTAAGTTGTATATTATTTACATTTTAGATTAAATTCCTTAGAAACACACTTTTACTTTAATTACTCTCCTACCGGCACTAAATTCTTCATGCATGTTACCCTTCAGATCTTTGGCTTCGAATACTGCTTCTCCTTGGTTGCGGTACTGTTTAAATTATGTGGTTTTATTGCAGGATGCCTTAGTCTCACGGTCGACTCGGCCTGACTGATATCTGACATTTATTGTTGTAAATGTATGACATGCAGGCAGTGATCCGTAGAGGGGTGCGTTCATTGACATCTTGCGATCTCCCTAATCTCTTTTCTCTTAAAGATAAAAAAAACTCTTAAAACTTAGAACTCGATACGATTCGTATTAGGCTACTTAAACTCCGCCTTTAAACCTACAGTTAAAGTACAAAAAACTAAAGAGAACTCTAAAATTGCGTCCACGTAACTCGATGCGAACGTACCCCAGGCTGACTGCTCTGCTGATTATCAATGCGTGACCACAGCAAACGGACACGTCCGGAGCGTGTGACGCTTAGGGCGACATGACCGGCTCTGCTAACATTATAACGCTGTCGAACGGCGACAAAGTGCGTGCGAGTCCTTTCAGATAGTTAGATGCGGCATCACGATGACGAGCTTATGGCAGCGATACGTAGTCGATGCTATAGCGACGGCGTAATGCTGTATACGTTAGGCGACAGCGACAGAAGACACAGGAATGCGAAAAATTACAAATCGTAAGTACGGCTGAGAAAAGCAGGCGATAATAGCGTACGGGCAGAGCCTTGAGCTCGCAAGTCGATCTACCAAATAAACCCATCAACGTTGCACATCAGATCTCAATTTCGAGTTTTGTAACGGAACAATCGTTGCGCTTAAATCTTCAATACGCATATAAATATGGCCGGCGTCGACACTTACCTATAAAAAGTGACAGCCAGGCTTTAACAAACGTTTAAATTTACAAGTTTCAATAAAGTTACGTAAACGCTCAACTGTAAACTGTCAAGGCTACCATACATGGTCAATTCATCAGGTTCGTCTGGTCTGAGCCATAACCGTACCGTGTGACGTAAGATCTCGATCGTCTACAACGGCCAAAACGATTTAGACGCAAATCGTTGAAACCAAACAACCCGAAAATTTTTGCGTAGTCAAACCGATCAGAATTGGGTACTTGACTGCTTTAATTATTAGTACCTATCATAAAGTAACTTTATCCAAAATCGCAATAAGAAAGAATTTTTAAAATTCGTACGTTAAAAACTTTTAAAACATGGTGGAAGGGAAAACTGTCAAGTAACAGAATAAAGATGCAGACACTGAAATGTGACGTCACCGCCATTAGGTTACGTGTTCACAAAAGGGATAGAGAGACGTCTCCACCACGCCCTCGCTCTTCCTCAAACCAATATTTGCGAATTTCTGCTGCATTTAACAATCAATTTTGATGATGTTTTCAGAGAAAGATTTTTGTTATTTGTCAATAATAAACACAGTAAAGTACCCAATTACAATTCATTTTAGTCTCTTGTGTATGGTAACCTTAACGTCTTTTCTACATTTAAACCTTATACTGTTTGGTACTCATACTGTTCTTATGTTCCGCAGGGATTGGGTGCCTGGTTGAACATGCTCAAGACTCTAGGAATGTGATCAAACTGGAAGAATTTCTGATCGTTCTGTTGTGGACCAAGCATCTTGTAGAAACAGTGTGATGTGTGTGTGTGCAAGTAAATAAATGTTATTTTCTGCTGTAATCTTCGTTTTATTTCCAACTGTCCTAGCAATGAGCACTGAGTCAATAGGTACAATACAGCAGAAATGTCTTGACCGCTCTGAACGGCGACCAATTGGCTGCGCAGTCATTCTACTATGGCGAATACTTATTGCTTATTTTTCGAGTATATGCATAGTTCGGAACGCCTAAGTACGCTCAGAATCATTTTCCAGGCTGCCAGATAGAGACACAAGCAGCCCTAACTAGGAAGTAGCATCAAGTTACAGACGAAAGATAAATTAATACGGTATTTCAATACCTTTTAAGGCAGCAGGGATGGATAGTATCTTACCAGTTCAGCTCAGATGGAGCGGAGACTTAATTCCTCGCACTCCGATTGTACATTCTTTTGTACAATTTGAATGACCTTAAAAAACGCTTAAACGTACGTACACGGGTGTACGAAATTTGTTCGGCCGAAAATTTTGATCTCATCTGTTTTCTCTAAAGTCTACCCAAATATTTATTTTTGGCAGTTTTAATAAAAAACGCGCAATTACGTACTAAATGTGCGAAGGGTAGATAACAAAAAAAATATACCTCGTCAAGGTTTTTTGTGCTAGTCTAGCCCACGGCTACATTCTTAATCTTGCGTGAAGTAAAGAACATCTTCATTCCGAAACTAGATAGGGGTGACTATATCCAGTCCACAAGTCCAAAGCCTTGGCTTATTCTATCTGATGATGTAGAGGCTGAGAGAGTTTCGGTACTTGAACCTTCACACTAAACAGGTCTACACTTCACACCATAGCGCAGTTTTTTTAAATTACAATCTAGTGTTTGACTGCAATTCTACCTGATGGTAAGCAGTGATGCAACCGTTGATGGTGAGGCGCACTAGTTTATTAAAAAGCTATTCACTCAAGCCTTGAAGATACCTAAATTATAAATTACACGGGAAGACTTTAGGTTGCGGGAATCCGATGGATGCGAGAAGCTCTGGACCGTTCATTGTGGCGACATTTGGGGGAGGCCTATGTCCAGCAGTAGACGTCTATCAGCTGAAATGATGACTTCAGCAGGGTAGAGGTGTGGGCACCTCATAATCACGGCGGTAAATCCCCTCTTTGAGAAGTGGCTGGAGCGGCAACACAGCGTCCTCACCTTCCGCATGACGCAGGTCCTCACCGGACATGGCAAGTTCGACAGAATCCTGCATCGGATTTAGGCGGAAGAAACAGCCGGGTGTCATCATAGCGTGGACCGCCCGGAGGACACGGTGGAGCATACCGTCGAGGTGTGCCCCGCTTGGGCGGAGCATCGCAGTGTCCACGTGAAGGCAATCGGCGGCAGCGACCTATCGCGCCGGGTCCTGGTCCGAGTGAGCAGGAATGGCAGGCGGTCGCCTCCTTCTGCGAAGTAGTAATGCGTGCGAAGGAGGAGGCAAGCGTGAGGGAACGAACGTCCCCATGCCCCAGCCGCCGAGATTCCGAACCGACTACCAACCACGGCAGACGGTGCGGGCGTCGAACTGTGGGTAGCTCGCCGTCCGGCCGTCCGGTAGGTAATCGACCGGGCCGAGTTCGAGTCGTCGACAGCGCGTAGTGGTCCACACGCTCCTTAACGAGATGTTAGCAAAACGTAAGGGCGCAGCAGGGCCGATGTCGCTAGGACCGCGGGAATTTTCTGAAAAGGAAACCCGTAGTACTAGAACGCAAAGGGCAATTGAAGGACACAGCTGTGATTTTAGTCAGTATAAGTTTGACACCATTGAACGATTTCCCGCCGGGAGAAGCCATTGAGCGATTTCCCGCCTTAAAAAAAAGTGGTGTATTGGTTCACTCGCCGCATGTCGCGTTCTCAGATGATGAAAAGGTGCTGGCGAAATTAAGTCGTGTAATTCCCGCCCACAATCTCCAAAATAAATCCTGTAAAATACCGAAAGGCTCGCTAACCTACGCCTGTGCACCTCCAGGCTTTGTAGATTGGACTTAACCAAATCTGGACCACCAATTAGCCTCTTCCCACAGTCAAAAGCCGCTAGATGGTATTTTGCAGCACCAGCCCATATGTGGCTGCAGTACTCCTCCACGCACGATCGGACTTGTGCTTCGCAGTATCACGTCTAATAAATGTTCTTTACGTAGTACATATTTACCATATAAAAAGTACTCTGAGATTTACACAGATGACTCAAAGCCCAAAAACGTTCAGGGGCTTGCGTATACCTACTCTACTTAGACCTCAACATTACCTTTCTTCACTATTATTCACTCTCCACTAGACAAACAGTTCCATCTTCTGCATGGGCGAGTTTTTTTTTTATTGATTGAAACCAGTGCTTGACTGCGATCCTACCTGATGGCAAGCAGAGATGCAATCATTGATGGCTCTTAATAAACTAGTGCGCCTCACACTAGTTTATTAAGAGCCTATTCACTCTAGCCATGAAGACAGCTAAATTATAGTTGGACGAGAAGACCGCAGCAGGCAAATTGTTCCAGTCCTTAGATGTACGCGGTATAAACGACGAAGCGAAACGCTTCAGAATTTCAGGGTTTATCCACCCCACTTCTTACCTGTTTTTCTGCATCTTAAGGTGACGCAGGCTCCTGTTAGCTTATTGACTACATCAGGAGTTCGCAAACTGTGTCGCGGTGGTGTCCTAGAGGTGTTGCGAACGCTAAGAGGAACTCGCACAAAAAAACTACAAAAATTGCTTCCAACTTTTATTTAGCATATTCAAAATATATTTTCACGTAATATAATTATATGAGATTAAAACATTGCCGATGTATCTCACTATCTCACAGTTTGTACTCAAGCTAAGCTGCACTCGTCGAGTCGCCAGTGAAAGTGATATTACAAGATTCACTGCAACTCACATCTTTGGGATATGGCACTAGGTCTACAAACAGGCATTTATAAAATTTAAAAAATCATTGATATTTGCTAAAAACATGAGAATTGAATAATGAATAAATAAGGGAATATCTAAAACAGCTCAGCTGTAAATAAAGTCAATTTTAAGAATATAATATAATACAAAATATATAAGAGATCGGGCGTCTAAAGTGGTACTTACAGTTGCAATGGTATCCGTGCTAGGCACGATATCTACTATTGTAACTGCACTTACTCGTTACCACTAAGTAATGCTGCCATAAATGCTCATTTCACTCTAGCTGCAAAGTCATTGTAGATTTTGAGCTAAACTGTAATTTAATTTTGAAATATCACAAACAAACTCAACTAATCTAGACACTGCTCGCTTAAAACTAGTAATACTTGTTAAAAATAGCATCCAAATAAAAATTTCATGACCTTCTTAAACAAAATGCGATCACGCGCAGTGGACGGTAAATCGTTGAAAGTACAAAAAATATTATTGCTTAAAATTTCGTTATTTTGTAGAAGATAACATTTTGTGAAGATTTAAAAATAGACTACGACTTAATCACTCGTACTTGTAAGAATTTCAATTACATATTATTTTAAAAAGCTAATAATAATTCATTTAAATAATAAAATAAATATTTCGAGACTTTGGCGTTTGCGCAGTGTGTGACCATGTCGACTAGCATAGTTGTCAAATCACAACGAATTACAAAACTACATAAATAGGAAAAGGCGCGGCATACATAATACATACACTCGCAGAATTATATAAAAACAGATTGGTAATAATAAAAATTTCATTACATTTCTAATGACATGTTCAAATTGATGTCTCCCCCATCCTTTCTCTCAAACATTTCAGCAATTCATTTAAAGACTTCTTTGATTAAGAACAAGTAGCGCATATTAATTTATAATTGCCGTTACATATAAACTTGCCCGCGTAAAATCCTTTTGTACACTCTTACATTAAATATATCAGACCGTAGAACTAACGATGCATGAGAGCAGCTATGAGATTTCATATGATGAAAAAATCATTTTTTGGTTCTTAGCTTGTCATCCATAACTCCAGGCCTTTATCAAGTCCTGTGCCTAATCATGAAGTCGTACAGCTAAGAACATCATACCGGGCTGAACACCATCAAACCATACTGTCTGGTAATAAAGCAAGCTAAACTCCTACCTCAATATAATAATTGAAATCACAATGTCAATCTGTTTGTAAGTACATACCGCTACTTCAGTCTATAGCATTCTTGATAGGCGACCATGACGAAGCAACTAGCAGATGGAGATTATCAGCGCGCTAAAGTAGACTAGACTAAGCCTAAAGAAGTTTCAAAAGACCGCTTTGAGACACTCAATTTTACGAGATGTTCGAATTCTGACCCCAATAAGTGGAGAAGGTATATCTACATTGAAATTGTCTTTATTGGAATAGCCTCTGGTAAGCAGTGGGATATGTATCTTGACAGTAACCAGTAATATTAAATCTTGAATTATTTACTCATAGTCGCCAGGTAGCGAGTGCGACTTGCGCCCATTTCAATTCAATTTAATATTCAAAAACCATCACAATAGCCTCTGGTAATATTATTTCTAGAGTTTCCGAGGCGAGGTGCTAAAATTATGAAGCTTGTTTCGATCGCTCTTTAGCTGTAAAGTTAGTTCTATCTCTTTAGGAGGTGATATGCTTGAAATTAGTAAAGCCGACGCCCATATCCGTCCCATACTGTCTACTGATCAAATTACAAATATTTTTTACTGGTATATAATATACTATCGCTGAGTGTCAAAAGTTTTTTATTCCGGCAATGCAAGGAAAGTCGTGGGTAATAGAGAATTCTGCCAAAATGAGTAAAATATGCTCAACGAGCCTGCGATATGAGAAGATCAAATTCTTAGGGCTAACGCTATGTTAAGCGGGCGCACGCGCGGGTAACCTTCGTGTGACAGTCCTCGTAGCGGAAACCGGATTATTACCTGCGCAGTGTAGCTATTTCAACATTAACGGTGTGCATGTAGTCGTGTCGATGGAGAACTTTAATAAATTATTAAGTAGCGGCATCAGTCGCGGGAAGCGGCTCCCCGCGACGGGTGCCCGCGCCAAGAGCCACGACGGAGTACTTATGTATGGGACCACACGTGTGCCCGGTTAACGCAGCGTCGGCCCTTAGTAAGAAACCCTATTAAAGTGGAACATTCATATTGAAATTGTATTACACAGCAATGCTGTTTCAATTTATCAGCATTGATTGAGCAGAAAGGGACATTAGTTATTCTTTTATTTAAAAAAGAAAAAGAACCTCCACTTTTTTGACGATACATTACATTTCAAATGACCGATTCGAAATCCGAAAGAGCCGAAAAATCCTTAAGATTCAGAAAATTGTTAGTGTCTGGCGTTATTAGTTTTAATAAAAATGAATTGTGGTTTTGACAATGCTAGTTGAGAGTTATGCGGAACAGGCTGTAAATTCGTACATACATGCGTTGAAAAGCGAGGATCCTCCGACCAGATGCATGTTGTGTCTGGTCCAACTACCCGATAGTTGATTGACGGGTGTATATATTCCAATCACGCAGAGAATCCTGATAACGCGATATAGAATAGTTTCTATATATAGATATTAAATTGTAACCTTGGGTAGGAAACATTTTGATTTTTTTTTAAGTTGGATATCATCCAATGACTTTTGTCGCCTAGGGCGGAGCGAGAGGGCGTGTCAGACTTTTACTGACTAAAACCCACTCCTTTTCCTTCTTTGCCTTACGTTCCAGGACCACGGGTTTTCCCCTCCTACTAGCCGAAAAAAATAAACAAGTATACCAAAATTGAAACAGTATAAGCGTATATGGTTGGGGTGAGAGGGCTACACATTGACAGGGCTCCGGAAATACTGGTCCGAATTGATATTTATCTGGCTCATTTATTGAGGAAGGCTATAGGCTATATAACATCACGCTACAACCAAAAGGAGTGGAGCAGTAACCTTAAGAAGCGATACAGCTAGTGTAGTGAAGAAGCGATACACTGTACAAAGGCGGACTTAATGCCTAAGGCATTAAATCCCGCCTTTCTACAGTCCGCCTTTGTACAGTATTTATTACTTGTGCTTAAGGTTTTAATAAATAAATAAACAAAGCGTCATTATCCCCGCATTCATCCGCTGCTAGTTGCCTCGCAGAATGTTCGCCACTAATCTAGTGATTCGTTAAACATAGCACCGTCAGATCACTATATCTAGTGCCAGGTAAATAGAACATGTATTAAATAACATACCATGTTTTCATTTTATTATTATTGCTAATCTTAGAAGGCAAATCGTGCATTTGATTGTACTATTAAGGAAGGCAGACGTAACGGGTTGCGCGGATGATTTCAACGCACTATTGATTAACTAATTTTCTATTTTTATAGTATGTAATTAATTAAGATGGTTTTTTAAGCTAACTATAGACCAAATCTTTAAATCTATCAGGAAGGGATGCGCTTCCCTACTCGGTCGCGTTCGTGGCATCACCAACACTATACAGATAGCGGCACGAATCTTGAGCGCTCGGCGAAAGAGCGGGGGTCGCTTTGCGCATCGTACACATCGGCGAGCCAATCACTATACTAGGATTGCACTCCTCGCCCCCGCGTCTAACTTCATACCACTAAAGAGACCCGATATTTCACTTCTGCGCAAATAGAAGTCAGCGCTCAAGATACATGCCGTTATCTGTACAGTTTTTTTGCGGATAGGTGGGAGCTGTAAGGATGGGTGCGGCTTCATGTAGTAGTCTAGTTGTGTGTGTATTGGTATTGGTAATACTTTGTTACTAACAAAATATGTATCTCGTCCGAAGTTAATGTTAATTATTATTATTATATATATATCTAAAAGTGAAATACCACTCATTGATTGATCACGAAATCTCAGAAACTGTAACACCTACAAACTTATTATTTGGCAGGTAGGTTCCTTATAGGGTGTACACATCCGCTAAGAATGGATTTTCCGAAATTCACCCCTAAGGGGGTAAAACAGGGGTTGGAAGTTTGTATGGAGAAACCTACTTTAACGCGGGCAAAAGCTAGTAATCTATATATATAAAAGGAGATACTGACTGACTGATATATCAACGTACAGCCGCAACTACTGGGACTAGGAGCGTGAAATTTTGCACAAGGTTTCCTTTTACGACGTAGGCGAGCAATAAGAGAGCATTTTTCAAAATTCAGCCCCTAAGGTGATGAAACGGGGGTCCAAAGTTTGTATGGAGAAGCTTAGTTACACGCGGGCGAAGCCGCTAGTAGAAGCTAGTCTATACACCTCTAGTTTTTATTTAGTACAAAAAAAAAATGGTTCTCTATCCGTACCCGTTACTGATCATATTTGTGTAGTCAAAAGTAAAACAAACGAAATCCCAAAATTGTCCACGAATATTTGTCATAATTGGTAAATTCATAATTGAATCAATTATTCATAACAATTGCTACTAGAAAATACTACGCGCAGTGTTTTTCCGTTGTTTTTCATTCATAATTCCAATAATAGTCTGTACAATATTTCCATAAATTAAGTGACATTTTGGGATTTAAACAAACTCTAAGAACTTTGCTGTTTATGAATATTATTAATTGACACTTTACTGAAATAATAACGAGACCTTTTCTAATAAGCCCTTTAAGTATTTGTACTAATTAAAAATTAGTGGTGTATAGGTATATAAAAGTTGAAACTGACATATCAATGCATAGTCGAAACTACAGGGTTAGGAATGCCACATTTTCCACAAGGCTTCCTTTTATGACGTAGGCGAGCACTAAGAAAGGGTTTTTGGAAATTCAACTTTTGAAGGGGTGAAAAGGG
This sequence comes from Mythimna vitellina, assembly GCA_949316375.1. Classification (NCBI taxonomy): domain Eukaryota; kingdom Metazoa; phylum Arthropoda; class Insecta; order Lepidoptera; family Noctuidae; genus Mythimna; species Mythimna vitellina. The sequence continues at coordinate 2,688,603 of OX438703.1, read as the reverse complement.
GAAATTGTATGCAAAATCTCATTCCGAGTACCAATATATTTGAAAGTTAGTACAAGTAAATAATAAATGTTGTCTTTATTCGTTTTCAGAATTACCCCCAATACAACATAAATTGTTGTAGTTGGGGTTTAAAGATCGTATGGAGGATTTATGAAATACGATTTAAAGGGTGTTAAATTTTTTGTGAAAACTTTCCCGCGATTGAAGTCGCTGCTATGATGTGATAGACTAGCACTTTGCTAGTCTATCATAAAATCACTAACACTTTTTTTTTTCTTATACTCTTCATCTCCGTATCTATACGTTGATGTCGTAGTGGGGATTGCACGCTCAAATGAACTCTAGGTCTGTACCAGTAAAGTTTACTTTGCCGTAAAATGCCTAGGGTGAGGGGGTCAGACTAAGAGAGATATAATCCGCAGGGTAGTCAGTTATTTTATGTAATTAATAAGGAAAAGATGGAACCACAAGGTGGACCGACGACCTGGTGAGAGTCGCGGGAATGCGGTGGATGCGAGACGCACAAGATTGGTCGTTGTCGCGACCTTTGGAGGAGGCCTATGTCCAACAGTGGACGTCTAAAAAGGAAATCTGACACCAGTATCCAGTCAAGGTGTATCGCGTTCCTCAATTACTAGGTTGTGGTGTGGAGGTCAGATAGACAGTCTCTCTATGTAAAATACTGGTAACTAGTGATATCCGGTTGGACTGGAAACCAATCCCAAGACAGTTAGGACAAAGGCTGGACAGATATTATGTTATTAATTTCATAATATGTGTTAAGCGAATAAATCAAGTTAAAAACACCACCTTGGTCTTCAATACCTCAAGTAATAGATGTTGGCGAAAAACAGCCAGACTGAAATAGGAGAGCTGGCCACGTAGCACGAATGCACCCGGACAGATGGGCGAGGATCGTCATCCACTGGACGCCTAAGTAAGGACGAGGTCGGCCGCGGAAAGTGGTGTGATGATCTGATCATGATCAATCATCACTTGGCGAGAGATCGGCCAAGACATAGAAGTTTGGAAGTAGAAGGGGAGGCTTTGCGCAGCAGTACGACACTATCTATGCTTTTAAAGAAAATGTATGTTTCATTTTATGATCTGATGGTAAATCTCAGACTGAATTCTCTAACGATTCCTTAAGACGTTGTGTAAAATGTTCCTGTCGTAACAATACAGCCTCATTAGGTCTTCTTTTCTTATAAAGACGGCGTGTCAGACTTTTAATGACTAAAACCGCACCTGTATCCTTTAGTTGCCTTTTGCGTTCTAAAACCACGGGTTTCTTCTTCAGAAAATCCGCGGAGCGTCATTAGGTCTATAGTTAGCCTTTACATAAAATTTTGTACAATAATATCTCATCTATATTTGGTTTTATTTGTACATTAACTAGGACATGAGGACAGATTGTTTTCATAGGGATTTTATAGTGGAAAAGGGGGGGTGGTTGAGTAGAAGCGAAGGCAGGAAAACACGAAGGGAGTGGTACCTAACAAGGAGTGACTAAAAGGAATTAAGTTAACGCCTTAGTGACTAAAAATTTTGAAGAAAAACTCGTAAACTAATAGTTTTTTTTTTAAAGTACATTCAAATACTTTAGTTACCTGCCACCCTAGCCAAGTTACGATCGTTTCGAACGCCTCGAGTAGGCCACGCCACCGATTCCTTTGTTCTGACCACGTGACTGAGCGTTGGGATGACGTCAGAACAAAGGAATCGGAGGCGTGGCCTACTCGAGGCGTTCGACGCAAACGAAACGATCGTAACTTGGCTAGAGGGGGAGGCTGAGCGTAGTTTTATCGCACGTCTGTGTGTTACTTCTAAAACAGGTACTAAATGAACAGCAGACAAACCCGTGGGGCTTATGCAATATTTATCCCTATAATAATCAAATTGTTTAATTATAAATATACTATAATATCATAGTAAGGTTTTTGTCTGCATATATTATTCACATCTGCAATATCATAGACATGGATCATGAATTGCCATTCCAGAGACAAAGTTTGATAAGAATCTAGATTCTTAAAAAAATCTATTTAGTTCGTCAGTTGCTGTGTGCTTAAGAGCGTCCTCCCCGAGGTACATTTTTATACAACCTCTCTTACGTGATTATGACGTTATTACACATTTTTCTCTAAATATTTTGGTAACACAGTTAACTTGCGGATATTATCTAGGTTACTATTGAAATCAAATCATAAATTTGTGTAAAACTAATCCAGTAAAGACCTCTGAAAATCTGATATTTTGCGTGGCCATTAAAAAATTCCTTGTACTCATAAATTAAATTTTTCAATATTCTGAATGATGATATTTTTTCTCAAAAACTTTTGAGGTTTTTTTAAAAAACACGTATTTCTTGGAAGAATCTAATTGCATTGCCTCTTTATCAAACATTGCGTTGTATTGCGTTAAATGAACCAACAAACTTTTGGACCACGCTCAGGTTGACGATGGATGGGTCGAGAAGGGTCCTCTTAAATCGGACTAGGCGACAGAAGTGAAAACTTCATCAAGGCGTGGTTAATAATACAAAATCGTAATCGTTCGGGCGCGGTCGGCTCGAGTCATCCGAACAAGCGTTACACAGCCGAGCGTGACGGTACAGTGTCATTTGCACAAAATAAAGTGCTCAGAGCGCCCAAAGAAGTACTCGCTTACAAAAAAAGATTGCTTTAATATATTGTTGGAATATACATGGAGTTTCTTGTAAGTTCTTCTCCATATAAAGTGACCATTTGGAACCGTGCGCTAACTTCTGACGTTTTATAACTGTTCATGTAGGCCTAACTGCACTAATTTTATAAAGAGGTAAAGTTTATAATTTTGTTTGTACGAAGTAATCTCTGGAACTACTTAACCGATTTTGAAAATTCTCTCGTCAGTATCAAGCTACATTATTTCCTAGTGACAGGGTATATTTGATTGTAATTGATAATATTTTTTTTTTTAACCCAAAAATATTTCATGTGCGATGAAGCGGGCGCAGATGAGCTAGTGTGAAATAAAATAATTTTGAGTTTAAGTTGCGTAAACTTTTGACCTAAAAGTCACGCCCATATTCCTAAACTTTGATGTATTTTATCTTTGTCAATTTTTAACAACCTGATGAACCAAATAGTTTTTTTTAAATCTTAGAAACGTACCCTTCAACAAGGCCAACAAAAATTCTTCTTCAAAATCTCTAGCCACAATAAAAAGAGAAAGACGCGGTTTCCTAAGGTCAAGGTTATGACCGTGCGTACTTCAGGGCTTGGGTGAGAGGCTTCTCTTCCTTCATGGAGTCCTTGAGGACCATGTCGGAGCTGGTGAGGTGACCGACGGGCTGGTCGCTCTCCGTGTCTGTCTCTGAACGGCTTTGGGACTCCGAAGGCCTGGAAATGATACGGGGAATTGTGAGTTGGAAGTTGATAAAAGCTATGAAGTGAAATGCCTGGAGCTGGAGTGTAGTCCCTTCCATAACTTCGGGGTGTTTCAGTCAAGAGTGAATAGGTTACTTCTAAACTAGCATGCTTTATCTTCGATCACGTCATCGCGTACCCTCAGGTGAGATAGTCAAACTTGAACCAATAAAAAATAAGAAGATATGATATCATTATGGATATTAGACCAAGTAAAATTATTACTGGTAAACGTATAAGTAGTTAGATAATTAAAATGATTTACGGCTGATTTTTCAAACTTCTGCCCCCCTAGCCAAGTTACGACCGTTCCGTTTCTCTTGCGTCGAACGCCTTGAGTCAGCCACTCCTCCGATTCCTTTGTTCTGACGTCACCTTAACGCTCAGTCACGTGGTCAGAACAAATGAATGGGAGGCGTGAATTACTCGAGACATTCGACGCAAGAGAATTGAAACGAAACGGTTGTAACTTGGCTAGGGAGGGCAGATACCTTTAATGGTGGAAGGAGAAAATCATTAAAAAAATTGTGTGTGCATCACAGCAGCTTCAATTAAACCTTCAGATGGATTAGAGAACAAAATATTCCCAACATGGCGCGCAACGCTTAATCTACCTGACACCCAGTATCCATCAACTTGCCTTCCAACATTTTACAACGCATTCACGTGACATGATACTTTGTTGGACAATTTGACAGCGTTGAACGTCTTGTTGGGGGACATTCTGTCCTTTAGTGTACCGGAGGCTTTACATGTTTTTGTATTGACCAGCTACATGACTTACAGGCTAAGTAATAAAAGCTTTGGTCTCTTGATCGTAACACACAACGCAGTATGGTAGAAGGAAGGCATGCAGTGACATATCCCACTCTTCCTCATACAATTTGAAAAAGATTTATTTTTTCAGTGTATAAACTAGTGCACCTCAAGACAATCAATGATTGCATCTCCGCTTACCATCAGGTGGGATCGCAGTCAAGCACTGGTTTATTTCAATAAAAAAAAAAAAAAACTATAATTATTTATGAAAGGAGAAACTGATTGTCTGACATATCAACGCACAGCCGAAACTACTGGGACTAGTGTGTAGTGAGTGTGTAATTTTACACTAGGCTTCCTTTATGACGTAGGCGAGTACTAAGAAAGGAATCACCATAATTCATCCCCTAAGAGGATGAAATGGGAGTCCAAAGTTTGTATGGAGAAACCTACTTTACTAGCTAATCTATATATATAAAAGTCGATGCCACTTTTCTTTGTAATTTTATAACTCAAGAACGGGCTCACCTATCCAAACCAAATGTTTAGGCTTTGTTCGGACTATTTAGTAGCTGGTTTATGTGAAGTTTGCACAAAATCGGTCGAGCGTCTTCATTTATCACATTATTAGGCGGTACGAAGTTCGCCGAGCCAGCTAGTATTTCATAAAAATACAGGAAGATGTCTTCTAGACGTTTTTCATGTAATTATGTAGTGTCCGTCACCGAATACCACAATATCGCATCAGTGTGCGTTACGACCAAGGTACGGAAAACTTTATGGTGGGATCTGACATTTTACATGTCGAGGGATGTTTAATTTGTTAGATTCGTACAGTTTAGTGCTCTAATAGTGCTAGTGTTTGTTTGAAAGTAATTTAAGCGTGCAGCACAAGTGACCAACGTGTTTCTCAAAGAAATAGCAATGATTACGCTAGACTTACTTACCTCAAGGTATAAAACCTTACGAATTTCAGTCAATCAATCCACATTGGGGCAAAGTCGAATTGTTAATCAAAAATTGTGCAAAGAATATTGACCCCTATTTCCACAGACGAAGGGTTCTTGTCACCGTCAGCTGTCCAGCTGTATTGAAACCCTGGCTTGCAACGATGGCAAGGATTAAGGAAAAAAGTATAAAGCTTTGTGGTATCGAGTGATTTTCCTTTCGATACCCATACTTTTGGTCACGTAGGCCACCGCAATAGAGTATCAAATTGTTTGCTCATATCGCGCCGCATCGCTACGCATTCGCGTTAAATCGTTCTATCTAATCCTACGTTGGACACCGCGTAACCATCTTCACAGTATAATGAACACATTTCTATGAAGAATTATAGATATATTTTTTTATAGAAAAGTGTTCGATATCAAGATTGACAGAAACCTACGACTGAATTACATTGTGGAGATAAGGGTCAAAATGCTCTGTAAATTGTAAGATTAACGTAGGCCCGTGCCAATATGCCTTATCCATTACTATGTATACTTTTAGTTGCATGCAGCCACACCATTACTTGCTACCTCACATCATTCGCAGTCAGTTTGTTAAGCCACACGAAGGGATCATACCGCGACTTGCACCGTCTTGATACTTTTTCTTACGATTTGTCGTTAAGCTGTGATTTTCTTTCCCCGCTTGACGGATTTGTCGAGACCCCGACTTATAAGATCGCCGTTCCCAACTGGATAACTAGGGGGTATTACTTAATTATAATTTTGACAAGAAAAGCCGCCAAAACCGTACAGCTGTCGGTGTTAGAAAGGTTAAAGCTATTGTTGTAGGGTTCCGTAGTTTTAATTAGGCTAACAGATGTGCCAAGTACTGTAATATTTTTGGCATATCTTTTAGCCTTATGGAACGTTTTTATTTACTATCAATACGAAAAAATGTGTGACGGAGGCGTTTTTTATTTCGTCCACTCTGTCACAAAAATAATATGTAATTTTCTTTAAAACATTAAATAAACTAAAATTTTAAAAGTTAAAAATACCAAGCGTAAATACGATATTTATATTATTTTTTGAGGAGATAAGCGGTTGTCGAAAAAAAGGAAAACGTCCCATATTTGTTTAAAGTGGTATTTCTGATTAGTGAATCATTTCATCCATTCCATTCAATTTTTTTTTTACCAAACGATGACACAAGTGTTCTTCCAATCCGCTATAGAACCCTAAGGGAGTTTTAAATGTCGTGCGGTTTTGATCACGCATGCCGCCGGATTGCCCCGCGCGCATAGCATAGCATAGCATAGGCAGCCCTATAACGTTCCCACTGTTGGGACTCAGGCTCCTCTATCGGAGAGGGAATGGGCCGTAATCCACCACGCGGGCCCAGTGCGGGTTGGTGGATGTCACATGTCTTCGAATTTTTGGTTCTAGGACATGCCGGTTTCCCCGCGCGCATATTCCCCACAAATGTCCATTTCATACAAGTAATTATTGTAATGCGTGGAATACGCACGCGGGTCGCATTTTTTTGTATAATGAAATTGTCTGCATGCGGGACAATCCCGCATGCGTGATGAAATCCGCACAACATTAAAAACACCCTAAAACAGTTGATGATGATTAGCTTAGAGAAAAAAAAGCTAACACATAAAGCGAAGACATAAGCCAATCTTGACATTCAAAGATTGTTAAAGATTCTGTAGCTCCAACTTAAAAAAAATACTGTTGTCTTAAATATAAAAATAAAATATTTCCAGTCACCATTTTTTTAAATAAAATGGCTCTTTTCTATATATATAAAAATCAATGCCACTTTTTGTTGTAATTTTATAACTCAAAAACGGGCTCACCTATCCAAACCAAATGTTTAGGCTTTGTTCCGACTATTTAGTAGATGGTTTATGTGAAGTTTGCACAAAATCAGGCGAGCGGTTCTTCATTTATCACATTATTGCACCCGTGCCAAGTTGGGACGGGTCGCTAGTATATTATAAACACAACTGTCTTCTGTGTTCCACGGGTAGTGTGAAAGCGGAACTCGGGGCCCTGGGACGAAGGCAACGAAGGAACAGGAGTGGGTTTTTAGTCAGTAAGAGTCTGACACTATCTCCCGCTCCGCCCAAGAGCGGGGATGTCATTAGGATGATTTTCCCACCCAATAAAAAAAAAAAAAAAAAAAAACTGTCTTCTGTGTTGCTAGTATCAAATTATTTTCGTCTAATTCTGATTGCATGTGTTCCTCATCATGCCTTTTCCAAAGAAAACTAGGTGGGCTTTCAGTCTAACCAGATGCGGCTGAATACCTGGGTTTTACATGGAGCGAGTGCCTATCAGACCTCCACAACCCCGACCACAATCGAGACCAATAGCTTTACGTGCTTTTCGAGGCGCGGGGTGTCAGTAATATCCTAGATAAACTTAGAAACTAGACTACTTATGAATATAGTAAATCTGTTTTTAAAGACAACAATATTTTTAATGAAGTTTGGAGCGTAAATAGAATCGTGGTCACGACAAACAGCACATTGACACAAAGATAGTTAGAAACAGTGATGAAAAAGAGAAAAAAGAAGAAGTTTGAGAGAACATTTAAAGGAATAAGCATATCCAAGCGAATATAATTTAGTACCCCAATTTTGAAGCGGTGTTGATCCACGTCAGCCACTCAGATCTGAGGATCAAAGAGGGAACATTTAATACAAATGAGCGAATTTTGGTGGACCTTGCTAAAACTATTTTTACAGTAAACTGTGCAACTGAACTGGTGTGAGTTCATTAACAAATATGGGCCCTTCATTTATTACGTAAGATGATTTTTACTAGTTTTTCCTCCTTAATAAGAATAGGCTGACACCTCTCTCTCTGTAAGAATCTAAAGGAAAAAAGAAATTATGGTTGTGATGTTTATTTTTAAAGTAACAATTTTTATTACTATTATCTAGTTCACAAGCGAGAAGAGGCAGTGCTGGTGGCACGAGTACGTTGCCATAGAAATAGTTTAACTATACTCATCCGAGCGTACATTGGCACTCGCGTGGCTCCCGCGCTTTTTCAAATCTTAACTTTGCATATTTTTGTAATCTTACGTCATAACTAGCAAGACTCCCTCCAAACCCCTTGTAAGAAAAAAAATAAGAGATGGTCGACCCCCCCTTACCCCTAAATCGTCTTGTGTAATAAATGAATGACCTCTAATCAGGCCTCTTAAATAATGTCTGCGAAGATTTTATCGAGTCGCGCAGTACGCAGAACGTGTTGCGAATGTCTGGTATGGTCTGGTCTGGTAGTGTACAGTACCTGTACTTCCTGGTATTGTTGGGCGACAAGCAGGCGAGGTGCTTGAGCAGCGTGTGGCGGGTGGGCTCCACGCACAGCTTGGAGGGCGGCAGGTCTACGCAGAACGTGTTGCAATGTCTGGTATGGTCTGGTCTGGTAGTGTATAGTACCTGTACTTCCTGGTATTGTTGGGCGACAAGCAGGCGAGGTGCTTGAGCAGCGTGTGGCGGGTGGGCTCCACGCACAGCTTGGAGGGCGGCAGGTCTACGCAGAACGTGTTGCAATGTCTGGTATGGTCTGGTCTGGTAGTGTGTAGTACCTGTACTTCCTGGTATTGTTGGGCGACAAGCAGGCGAGGTGCTTGAGCAGCGTGTGGCGGGTGGGCTCCACGCACAGCTTGGAGGGCGGCAGGTCTACGCAGAACGTGTTGCAATGTCTGGTATGGTCTGGTCTGGTAGTGTATAGTACCTGTACTTCCTGGTATTGTTGGGCGACAAGCAGGCGAGGTGCTTGAGCAGCGTGTGGCGGGTGGGCTCCACGCACAGCTTGGAGGGCGGCAGGTCTACGCAGAACGTGTTGCAATGTCTGGTATGGTCTGGTCTGGTAGTGTGTAGTACCTGTACTTCCTGGTATTGTTGGGCGACAAGCAGGCGAGGTGCTTGAGCAGCGTGTGGCGGGTGGGCTCCACGCACAGCTTGGAGGGCGGCAGGTCTACGCAGAACGTGTTGCAATGTCTGGTATGGTCTGGTCTGGTAGTGTATAGTACCTGTACTTCCTGGTATTGTTGGGCGACAAGCAGGCGAGGTGCTTGAGCAGCGTGTGGCGGGTGGGCTCCACGCACAGCTTGGAGGGCGGCAGGTCTACACAGAACGTGTTGCGAGTGTTTGGTATGGTCTGGTCTGGTAGTGTATAGTACCTGTACTTCCTGGTATTGTTGGGCGACAAGCAGGCGAGGTGCTTGAGCAGCGTGTGGCGGGTGGGCTCCACGCACAGCTTGGAGGGCGGCAGGTCTACGCAGAACGTGTTGCGAGTGTCTGGTATGGTCTGGTCTGGTAGTGTATAGTACCTGTACTTCCTGGTATTGTTGGGCGACAAGCAGGCGAGGTGCTTGAGCAGCGTGTGGCGGGTGGGCTCCACGCACAGCTTGGAGGGCGGCAGGTCTACGCAGAACGTGTTGCGAGTGTCGCCCAGGAACGTGGTCTGGTAGTTCTCCATCTTCAGTTGTAATAGGAGCACATCTTCAAGGTCGGCTTCACTGGAACGTGAAGTTATGTGTCAATACGAAGACAAATTATCGTATAAAATACCTATTAGAGGCAATGTATTGGTCAGCAAAAAAGGTGTCCATAATTTAGATTAAGAAATAGACGTACGTCTCAAGCATTGCCACAGTGACAGTCTTGTGGTTCTCCAGGTCCTCAAGGGTGTGGTTCTCAAGCATCCAGATGAGTTCTTGAGGCTTTCAAAGAGTCTTTTAGCAGCCTCCTTTTTAGTGTCTACTATACGCATTGTTGTAAAATTGTTGCCTATAACGTAAATGACAGTAATATACTCATACGTCATCACCTTTCTACAATCGGACAACCCGACTTACAGCACTCACCGTACGTCGTGGATACTCATCCATTTTTACGCTATTGATACCTCTACGATCCGAACTAAGCGTTTCGCCTCATCGTTTATATCGAAGGACTGGAGCCATTTTCCAGATGCGGTCTTCTCTATAATTTGTGTGTCTTCAAGGCTAGAGTATTGATAGGCTAGAGGCTTGCATCACTGCTTACCATCAGGTGGGATCGCAGTCAAGCACTAGTTTATATTATTAAAAAAAAAAATATACCAACCTAGCAGAATAGAGGAACTGCGCGAAGTGTATATTGGAGACGCATCCCTCCTTGTCCTCGCTGTCGGTATAGAGGTCTGTCTCCCGGTAATACATGTAGAGGAAGTCGTTGAGCTGCTTCGCGATGACAGCGCATCTGTCTTTGTCGCACATCTTCGCCGGTGGACCCTAAGAGCTCGCGAATGAATCGGTACAATAGAGGAAACTTATTGGGGTGGATTGATTGGAAAAACTTGGAAATAGAGCGAGACTGCGTTCACGCAGCTATGATCTGTTCGATGTTATACGGGCAAAGTTGGGATCTGAGGCCCAACTACGTAAGCGATCCATTTTACGACTTAAACTGAACTGTTAAAGGGATGGAGCTTTAAAGGGTGTCTAGCTTTATCCCTCTTTCTCGCGCACGCTTGACATTTTAATATGTACAAAAAATTATGTTACACAATTAACCTTTAAATTCTGTTTGTCCAAATTTAATGTTGTTCTTTTTTGATGGTAACTTTTATTGTGTTTTAATTATTATTATTAGCTATTAAGGCGTATTTAATAGTGCATGTAGTGCTCTTCTTTAAGTGATGGTGCACTTAGACTTAAGATCGAATTGTTTTATTTTATATTTAATAGTGTACTCATTGTTGAAGAGCCAAATAAAATAAAATAAAAAATGTCATAAGTAAGGCCCTTTACGTCTATAACGCTTTTTTTGAGATTGGTAATCATCATATAACTTCATCTGCTCTGGGAGCAAGAGGCAGTGGCAGTTTTTATCCGACTAAAATGCACGTGTGCTCTTTCAGTGCCCTTTTGCATTATATTTTTTCGAAAATTCCCGCAGCCCTAGCCGTCCCTTATGCTGACATCTTTTTGAGGTGCGCGTGGAACCCAACGCCGTTGACTCAGGCTTAGTTCTTACTGGACGGCGAGCTACCCGTTTCTCACCATCCGTAAGCCCATGTCTAAGGTGGCAGGAATCGCTTTGTGAATCCCGACGAATGTCTATAACCCTGCCGTACGGTTACAAACAAAGGCAGTATAAAACTGCCATGGGGTCCTTTTTTTTAAGGTGGGAAATTATCCAATGACTTCTCCCGCTCTAGGGCAAAGCAGGAGAGCGTGTCAGACTTTTACTCACTAAAACCATATGTTTGTTTTATGCCTTGCTTTCTAGGACCTCGGGTTTCCCTTTCGGAAGCCAACCCCTGGATGGGATTCTAATATCCGTAAAATATCGAACAGTTCAATGCTACGTTCACGTAGGCTTGACCGAATTATCTTTTAAACTTTCAGTGACATCCCAGCATAGTACGTATATGAAAAGTAAAAAAAAAAGTACACTAAGCATAATGAGATGTCGGGTCCGCAATGGGCCAATGGCTACATGCAACAACGACTCTGGAAGCGTGTTATGAACACATGAGCGAATTAATGTATGTTCTTGGCAACGAAAGTTTAAAAGTGTTATTTTCCCAAGACTCAAAACCATTTATTACACGTGATATCCAAGGTAGACGATTCATCGCGATCGGGAAGCGATGCGGCCTGAATGGAACATACAATGGATACACGTGGGTGCGGTGCGCCGATGAGTGAAGCGAAGCGGTTGCGATTAGTTGGTTTGATATTTTCGCGCGAACTATTGCGGTACAGTGATTTGTTTTATATAAATGACGGCTGAATCAGCGACTTTGCGCGCACGTATAACATAACCACCGCATCGCGTTAAATTCACGTTAATTCGCCCATTTTAGACACCGCATTACTGGGTTTTGAAAAAATATTTAATACAAAGTGACGAATGATAAGAGAATAAGTATGAACAAGGAAATTCTAAGGCCTACTGTCTACGGACGCATAGCTTCATAGACGCGTATTTGTCATGATACGCTTGGTGTATGCCTGCGTAAAGCTTACATACAAAGCTATGAAATTCTGTCGACAAAGCGGTAACGAGAACGACACGACGCGACAACACGACGCTCGCGTCTATGAAGATACGCGTCCGTGGACAGTGAGCCTAAATTGTAGACATTAAATTACTAGAATAGTAAGTGTACCTTTGTGTAATGTAAGTACCTTTAAATAATTACAGTTTTGAAGAAATTGTGGAATATAATATAGGTATATGGGAGTGCAGCCCACCTAGATGAATAACTAAATAAGCAAAGCTGACTTGTGGAGCGTGTTCGGCTCGGATCCCACTGTGGCGTGACGAGAGTGACGACAGGTAGTCGTCTTGTTCAAAACATCATCATAATGGATGAGCTGTTGAAATAAATTTCGTGTGTCGTGCGCGAATAGATTAAAAATAAATTTTAATTTTTGATAGTGGATCGCGAATCGCAGTCTTTCCAAAGAGACATTTTGTACGTGAAACACACTTCATTTGTTTTTTTTTTTTGAGATTCGATTTCAACGAATTTCTCCATCCGTTCTGGGTAGAACTAGAGAGAGTGTGTCAGAGTTTTACTGACTTAAACTCACCTGTGTTCCTTAGTTACCTTTTGCATTTCAGGGCCACGGTAACTCTTTCGAACACTACCTCAACCCTCCTCCGTCTATTCAGAGTTACATTACAGGTGCGCAGGACAGGACATCAAAAACAGCATAAGAGATAAAGACAATACGAATCGCGGGACCCTTATGCCATTGTTATAAGGTACAAATTGGAATAAAAGAAGCGCGATCGTTAAATGTCACGTCACAGTGAGATCCAGCTCTTATGGGTTACAATTAGCTTTCAAACGTACATTCATATCGTCAAGCCAGGCCACTTGCCGGGTAGGCAGACAGACAGCGGAGAAAAGAACATATTAGTACACGGCCACAAATATACATAAATACAATATTATTATTATTACTCTAAGCACAATTTAACAACATCAAATATCAACTAACAACCAATTTAATATTTACATTACTGCAATTTCATATCAATACACGACAATGTCAAAATATAAGGTCAAATTGAATTTGCTAGCGAAACTTCACTTCACATGTTTGATGTGTATCGATACCTAATCTATATAAATATGACGGTGCATTCGTATTTAAATTAGTTTTCAAAAGATATCAGAGATGGCGCTAGTTTTTTTAGTGTCAATTTCGTGTCACGTGACTGGCACGACATTGACGCAACACCGAGTGCTAGTGCGATATAAGTCGACGACGGACGGGCAGTAAGTTCGGAGCTTTGGTCGGAATTGCGTAAGCGCGCTACGTCCTTTCATTTTGAAGGGAATTCAAACATAACTTTCACAGTATGGTTATAGTTTCAGTTACGGTTACGGAGCTTCATAACATCCCCGGTATACAACCAGGGATGTTATGAAGCTCCGTAACCTATACTATAACGCATTCCGTAACGTATACTAAATAATAACACATGTACGGAGAAACTAACATTTTCGTATCAGAGCTGCGCAATCGATACTGCTTTATGCTGCCCGGCTTCCACCCACCACTTTGTTTACGCAACACTATAACAAATGACGACACAGCGGAAATCATCCAATGATTTCTCAGGTTCTGGATGGTGCGGGAGGGCGTGTCAGACTTTTACTGACTAAAACCACCCCAGTGTCCTTCAGTTGCCCTTTGTGTTAGAACTACGGGTTTTCCTTTTCAGAAAATCCTCGCGGCCCCAGTGGGCATCGGTACTGCTGGGCCCCTACGGTTTGCTGACATCTCTTTGAAGAACGCGTGAATCATTACGCGCTGTCAACGACTGATGCTCAGTCTGGTCGATTACCGGACTGCCGGACGGCGACCTAGTTGTAACCCTAGGTACTATAATAATAACAAAACCAGGGCTCAATAATTACAGTGTATACGCGTTAAGAAAATAGTGACGTCATCGCTGTCACTCCGCTTAGCCACGCCCATGACCAATTAGATCATAGTTTAGAAAGCCGTGTTTAGGTAGTTTAGTATAACTATGCACAAGCAGCGCGAAACCAAAAAAATTGACTTCATTTTTATCTCAGTATGAATACGCCTTTACAGTTGCACTGATGCATCACTACTTATCTCACCGCTCATAGACTACAGATATCATTATTCACAAGTTAGAAAATCATGTTTTATCATAATAATAAAAACATAATATCGATCCCCATCACATGTGTGTTTCACTGGCTAAATTAATTTGACCCTGTTTAAGAGGCATAGATAAATATATACACACATAATTGTGGGTTAGTTTTTTGTTAGTGTTCAGGCGCTAGGTAAAACTTTCGAAATGAGTTACTTGATGCTAATAATTAAGCTGAGACTTCGCTAATTTTGGGATTATGGATTACCCTTTAACCACTTGCGTCGGATTAGTCCAATGAGTGGTTTCGTGTCATATACGCCAGGGTCGTGTATTTGCAACTAGGTACTCCATCTCGTTTAGCTCTTCCCCAAAAGTGACAGAAGAGCTCACGAGATGGAGTATTTGGTCGTGGATGTGCGACCCTGGCGGAATGAACGTGTAGCGACTAGCGACATCTATGGCGTCACATAAGAACTAATCCTGCATCGCGAAATCAAAGTTCTCCGCGCGATTGGAACATATAGAACAGCCCGAAATCATCTATCGGGCAGTTGCCAACCAGACATGACACCCGTTTGGTCGGAGGATCCTCCCTTTTCAACGGAGGTTTGCGGGACTTTACTCTCTGTTCCGCCTACCTCCAAAAACGCGACTGTTTGTCGGATATATCCGTCGTAGGTAGTTAAAAGGTTAACCAATTTTTTTTACCACTGCTTTTTATAACAATTTCATCTAGAGTTTTGAGAAATTTAATTGGATTTAAGCGTTAATTAAAAACGTAACCTAGCGCCTGTGGTGTGTGTAGCTATGCTAGGTGCGGCATGCGTAAACCTCGTCACCTTTACATTGTAAGGCATGCGCAGCGAGGCGCAGGCGCGCTTGAGGAAGCGCAGCACCAGCGACGCGTGCGCCGCGCCCAGCTCGTTGCTGGGAGACGACACGCGCTTCAGCACGTGCGTCAGGAACAGCCCGAAGGCGCGCCGCGACTCGCCCGTGCTGCCACACGAGGGGACATGGACATACGTCATTACAAAACCGTAACAAAACATGCACTTGGGCGAGGCGTAGAGACACGTACAATACGTATAGCGACCGAGTGTAAATCCTCCTCAAATGTCCTGTAACATGACGCGCAACGCCGTCAAATTGTCCTACAACATGTCCCGCATCACGTGAATGCGTTGTAAAATGTCGAGGAGCAAATTGCGGGAAACTGGACAATGTTGCAGCATCACTTAGATTGAACGTTGTGCGTCATGTTGGGATGAATTTCATCTCCTAATGTATTTGAGGCTTAAAGCTTTGAATTTCATCTCCTAATGTATTTGAGGCTTAAAGCTTTTACTTTTTTTGGTAGACTCGCGCTTACCTATTCACTCTTGACTTAAAGATCCCCAGGCTGTAGCTATTTAACACAGACTCCGGCAGCAAAACTTTTACTGACTAAAACAAGTTTCTTTATATGCAGTTTGCGTTCTAGGGCCAGTGACTCTTTTGAACAATCCCGCCTAACCCTTTAAGTAAGCTGTCATTTTTTTGAACAAAAACTCAAACACGACACGACTATTTGATCACCTTATTGAGGCCGCCGATGCGCAGCTCGTCGCTCTGGAGGACTTTAAGGCTAGAGTGAATAAGCTCATAATTGCGCCTCACCATTAACGATTGCATCACTGCTTACTGTCACGTGGGATCGCAGTAAAGCACTAGTTATGTATATCAATTAAAAATATAAAATAAAGACACTAATATTGTCCGTCTGTCTGTGTGTCAAAACCCTTTATCTCGGAAACGCGTGAATGTATCGAGTTGAAATTAAAACTTTATACTCAAGTCTGCGGTTCCTTGAAGCTGTAAAAAAATCAAACTTATGAGTAAACGAAGACAAAAGATACGACCGTTTATGTCGCAAAAAAACGCGTAATTCAACATTCTAAAAGGAATCAAAATTCATAGGGTACTTCCCGATCCCGAACAAAAATTGAAATCTGTAAATTTGAAGTTACGTCATAAAAAAAAAACTTTTTATGTCATTCAAAAAAAATCTTCGTAACTCAATTCGGGAATTGAACTGTTTTCAGAGGTAAGATAATACGGCACCCTCAGTGCGCGAGTCCGACTCGCACTTGCTCGTTTTTTTTTTTACTATAGACTATACTACAACAATACTGGACTTACGTAAGCTTCATGCCTTCCATGAGTTGTCTTTTGACAAGTTCCTTGGCCCGCCTCGTGTCGTGGTGTTGTGGCGTTGTCTCTCCCAGCCACACGGCAGGGGCTTGGCAAGTTATGCTCACTGCTTCGTAGCGCTTTAGCCTGTCAACGAGAAAATATTATAGGATAATATTTATAAAAACCAAAGTTCGCGAGCTAATTCGTAAGAAGTTGACAGTAGTGTCATCACAGCGTTAATGTTTTCAAATTGTCGATTTGAACCAATTGTTTGACTTTATTGGTGTAGATATATATGTAGATAGTTTATTAATTTGTGTATGTATTGTATAATTGTATGATATTTATGGTTTATTAGTATATCAATTCTTGTACCTATTCGCCTCTTCTCTCTCTTTTATTGCACCTACCACTATTCTTCTCTGCATCACCCAAAGGTTGACTGGTAGAAAATACCTAAGGCATTAAGTCCGCCGCTGTACGTTTGTGCATAAAGTATTAAATAAATAAATTATATATATAATATAGGATAGTAAGTAAAGTAAAAAAATAGGCGTGTTAGTGTCAGATTTCACCGCGACACCACAACGATACACGTATTTTTAAAGAGTTACGATATAGACTTTTGTTCACTACAACACTGTTAGCGATCCGATGCGGTTCATGTGAATTTAACGCGACGAGGCGGCTATGTCCAACGTGCGTGCGAAATCACCGCTTTCTTTGAGAACAAGCCATCACACCGCAAAAGATGGCGCGAAAATATGAAACCAACGCATCGCACGCACATGCGGTAGGATACGTAGGCAACCACGATAGAGGATCGATTGTTTATTCCATTCGCGCCGCTTCGCTTCGAGATCGCGTTCGCGTTGAATTCCCTACGTAAGGACACCGAGTTAGCGCCACATAAACAGCCTGCGGGATTGTTTGAAAAAAATACTGGTGAGTTTTAGTCCATAAAAGTCTGACATTCCATCTTGCTACAAGAACAAGAGAATTTTTTGTAGATTGCCTAGTCTCAAAAATAAGGTTTGCTTATGTGTAGTCGTGGATGTCTTTCAGTTGGATGATGTTGAATTTGTTTGCTGTTTGGCTCACCTCTGTGGCGTGTCAGTGAGGCTGGTGGCGACGGTGGCGTGTTGGAAGTGCGGCAGCACGTGCGAGTGCACCAGCAGGTTGTAGTTGTGCTGCACCACCTGGTACGGGATGTTGTTGTTCAGAGATGTCGAGCACACCGGGATGCCAGTTACTGGATCTGAGGATAAAAAGACTTAATTGGTAAACTTCCCTGTCCAATACCGAGAGTTAGGTGCAGTAACTTCGGAGCTTAAAGTAATTCTAAATGACGTACCTAAATACTGCGAATACTTCTGCCAAGAGTTTTGCGAGGGGAAGATCCTGACGAAGCCGCCCCTCCTGGCGTACTGCGCGCGCACGGCCCGCACGAGGCGCAGCTCCTCGCCCGTGAGCGCGGCCAGCGCGCCGCCCGCGCCCGCCGCGCCGCCCTCGGACGAGCGGCCCTTGCCGCGGACGCACACGTTCTCGGCCGAGTGCACGCGCCGACACTGCATGGAAATGACGATATTAACGCGTTGCTTACAGCACGTTAAGACTCATAGATTTGTTCTGTCCTTAGACATTGTAAGTATAAAAAAGATGTTTCTTGCGTCAGCAATTGTATGTGTAAGAGTAGAGACAGTTTTACTGCGCACTGACCGATTGTTACGTTTGTGTGACAAGCTTGAAGTTAAAATAATCCTGGTCTCAAAGAAATCTTTTATTGGTGTCGTAGTAACTCCCAGAGCAACACAATAAGTACATTCACGGACATTCCTACAGCGTGAAGATAACAACCTGGGTAGCCTCCACCCCTAAAGGCTATATTTCATCGGGACACCATGGCGGCGAGACCAGTTGCGCTGCCATGGTGTCCCAGTGAAATATGGGCGCCGGACTGGCGTCTGAGCAAGTCGCGCCACTAAATTGGTTGCGCAACCACTCGGACACTAGGTAATTAACTCTCTATAGAGCTGTATACATTTTGTTGGTAGCGGCGACTGCTCACGCCGCCATGGTGTCCCGGTGAAAAATAGCCCTAAAAGATAGGCTCAATAGATGTGTTTTGGCTGCATGATGATGATGTTCGAGCATCATCATCATGCAGCCTAAACACATCTGATGATAAAGATGATATTTATGAACAATGATGATGAAGGATGATGAAGACAATGAAGATTTTAATTATGGACAATGATGATGATTATGATGAACTTACCGCGCCTATGCGCACCTTGAGCGAGTTACTCTGCGTGGAGATGTCCGTCTTGCACATGGGCACGGCGGGCAGGCCCACCAGCGTCAGCGTGTCCGCTAGGAGAGCCGACTTGACGCGTGCATCCAGTGGACTCTCGCACGCCAAGCTGGGTGTCGAATATGAAACATTTGTCAGAGATTGGCAACGGTGACACAGAAACGTGACTAAAAATATTCAGATGTTGGTAATTTTTTTTAAAATTTGCAATTGTTATTTCTTGTTAAAAAAATAAACCGATTACAAGCTATTTGCAAAAATAAAAAAATTAATTGCTACAATTTTTGTTCTTAATAATATATTGCCGACTAGCTTCTGCGGCATCGAAGGTCCTATAATATTATGCTATTCCAGATTATGTTGTAACCACAATTTCTTCCAATTCTGTGAATAACGTGATGGTGTAACAAGTATATATACGCACACACACACAAACACAAAAGCTGTTGTCTTTATAATATGAGTGTAATATCATTATGATTGATTGGTCATAATCGTGGGATCGCAGTTAAGTACTGCTTTATAACTAGAGTTTGGAATCAGGTAGAGTTATTTATGTACTTATACTGATTACATACATGGAAATAATAAAGTGCCCCAAATCCCGAGATTAATTTTAAAGAGCAGATTTTTTAATGACGTTCAGTATAGCAGATTTTTTTTTGAGGAAGTGTATAAAATTATCTTTGTTTTAATTGTCTTATCTATCTCTGAGGTGTTTATTATTATTTATTTGTAATATTATTGGCCACACGGGATTGTCCATTAGAAATCCCGAGAAGATCCATATTAATTTAAACATTTCGATGCAAGTACATAAATAACTGTACCTAATTCCGACCTCTGTTTTTATAAACAGAGGTCATAAAAAAAATAACTGAATGTAGAAAAAACTTACCTGGGTGACAAATTGATCTCCAGCAGCCAGGGCTTTAGCATGTCATCAATTAGGATGTCATAGCCGAACAATTCTGAAACAAGAACGATGCCAGGATTTCTATGAAATCTGGCCCCACCTTCCAACAGCTATGTGTGTTATATCGTTGGATAGGGAATTTTAAGCTGAATAAAAGTTATTATGGCACCAAATTCCAAATACTAGTCCGTTCAAAGTTATTCTTTGTTTAACATGTTAGTTTTGCCAAATAATCAAGCAATCCTACATTATTTTTAGTATATGCGAAACCTGAATACAGTTTGTTCAGAATCAGTAATGATAAATGATATTTATTTTGCAAGTAGGTTGAAAAAAACACTTTTACACGTCAAATTTTTTTTTGTCATTTTAAACTAGATGAGCCCGGTGTTTCCTAGCTGACTACCTTGAGAAGAAACACCGAAACAAACTCAGGGGTCTTTTAAAGTCCATACAGTTAATACGTAATGGGTAAATCACATGAGAACCATGCAGATTTGTCTGAGATGGACTTTTGAAGAAATAACCATAAAAAAAATATATTTAGTAATTTTAATTTTTTATTTAAGGTTATAACTAAATCGATTCCAATAAATTTTACATAATGTTATATTTTTTCCCAAAAATAATTAAAAAAGGTCACAAGTTGGACACTACCAACACTTAAGTACAACACAGGTCATAGCGGGCAATAGGGTGCGGGAGCAAAAAAGCCAAAGAAAGTAGATTAGGCTATATCCTTATTTATACTTAACACCAGGGCGCTGCTGACCTTCCTTGAGAAGCTGGTGTGGCTAGAATGAGCCTACTAGCCCCATCCTTAGGCAAAATACTTCCTTCGGAAGTCGAGTTGCGAACACTGGCCCGACATACAATACGAGTGTGCTTAAATTCTTTGTATGATCGAATCAGGTATGAATATATCCGCAGGAGAACCAACCAAGGTTGCCGACATAGCCCGAAGAATCGCTAAACATAAGTGGCTGGACACAATACTTGCAGAACTGTGAGGTTGATGGGGCCGAAAGGTTCTGCTGTGGTGACTGCGTACTGAAAGGTGGATTGTTGACCTGGTGAGCATCGCAGTAATCCGGAATGGATGCGAAACGCACAGGACCGGCCGTTTTAGTCAGTAACAATCTAACACGCCCACTCGCTCCATCCTAAACCAGGAAAAATCATAAGACTCCAAACTAAAAAAAAAAGGAGCTTTCGTTGTGGCAACAGTTGTAAGAGTATGATGATAAAATTATATATATACCAACTTACCAAAACAGTTAAAGAAGTTGGGCACAAAAACCCTAGCGGCCGCTGTGATGGTCTGCGCAGAGGACAGGATGGATTTAACGACCAGGTCCTCAATGGCCGCCATCAGCGCCGTAGTGTTGCGCCCTTGCTTGCGCAGGTGTCGGAGCAAGGCTGACAGCGTCCATTTGTGACCGATGTTGCCAGCGTTGGGGTCGTCGCATCTGTTGGGTTATCATGGAGTCTTATAGCAGGTTGTCGAGGCCAAAAGAGAAAAAATAAAAGTGTCGAGAGCATTTGAACCATGTGCGGTGCTATATAAAGATCATATTGACTTGCCCACAGCTTAAAAAACGACAATTCACCGTTTAATATTGAATCTAAACAACGGTCCAGAGAACAGCCCCCTTAGCCAAGTTACAACCGTTAAGTTTCGATTCTATTTTCGTTGATCGCCTCGAGTAGGCCACGCCTCCGATTCCTTTGTTCTGACAAGAGAATCGAAACGAAACGGTTGTAACTTGGCTAGGGGGGCAGTTATAGTAACTTTTTTTATGCTCCATTTTTGCACCGACACGTGTCTCAAACGGATAGCACTCGCGCTCGCAGTGATCCTAACCGATTCGAGTTATCACGTGCGCTGCTCGAGCGCACTTTGTATGTAGATTGACTTCTGTAACTATCTCTCTTTTGTGCTTATTAGCAATAAGGCCGGACTATCTAGCTCAACTTATGCAATTGACGATCAGTTGGCACTCACTCAGGCATTAAATATTACTTATGAACAAATCACAAACTTGAGCAGTGGTGACCGAGTGGTAACGGCCCCGACTTACGAGTTGTAGGTCGCGGGTTCAAACCCAGCCAGGCGCATTATTTTGTGTAATTTATTTCATCACCACTGCTCTCAAAACGGTGAAGGAAAACATTTTGAGGAAACCGGCATGTCCTAGAACCAAAAATTCGAAGACATGTGACATCCACCAACACGCACTGGGCCCGCGTGGTGAATTACAGCCCATTCCCTCTCCTAGAGAGGCCTGAGTCCCAACAATGGGAACATTATAAGGCTGACTATGCTATGCTAAATCACAAACCAAAACTCACTTGATATAATCCGTATGATACTTGTTAATGCTGTAATTACACAGATGCATGCATGGGTTCCACAAATTCTTGTTACTCTTGTCATACTTCACGGTCGCGAACCTCACCAGTCCCTCCTCATACAAGTAAATGAGGAGAGGGTCTATAGACGTGAGGCACACGTACAGTCGTAGGTCACACTTATGGCCTCCGATCAGTAGGGGCTTGTCGATATATTTTGCTACCACCACGTTTTCGCCTTTCGGGATTTGTTCGGGCTGGAAAAAAATTAATCAATCAATCAATCTTTATTTGTGAACATAGGTATTACAATAAAGGTCTTTAATAAATATTTGAGTCGTGCTCTATGTCCTACCAATGAAATTGGTGTACAAATATATATAAAAAAAAAATTGGTGTAAAATTAGATTATTTTTTTTATCTTTAGTTTTTATCATTTCAGTTTAAAAAGATGTCCTCCATTATATAAATACAACGAAATCTTAATACCTCTGGTGTAGGTCTTGGGAGCTAGATCCAAGTACCACTTTATTATTTGGACAAAGGCACAACAGTGGGATAGTACAGGCTAGATATTACTAAAAAAAAAAACAATGGCGGAAAGCCTTTGCTTCTCTCCATTTTTTTCACTGTTCCCGGCTCTGGGCCAATTCTTAAGACATCAAAGTTGTGCCGCCATATCGACAGTAAAATATTGAGAGCAAGAAAACTAAAAAGTTACGGTTTTACTTTTAAGAAACTCCTTAATTTGTGTTTTAACAATCGCACTTCAAACTCGCATTCATTATATGAGCGGCAGGCAATTTGGAGTGGAGGACCATCTATTAGATGAGAGCTAGGGCTAGGAGTGCCTAGCCTAATTTAAATAATCCACTTTTTGAGCACATTTTTGGTCATATGGATGCATTGCATTATACATGCAATACGTCCCATACCAGAGTGAAACTATTTGGGTATATAAAGAACCCGAATGAGATTCGCGCAGGAGTCCCACACTCCTGCTCGGTTGCTACATAAAAGAGAAGCGAATGCCCAGCAGACAAACTCGAGCTGCAGATGATGATGATGAAACATATTCAATATAACTTACAGTATTAACAATATAAATCCCTCTACCCCTACTCGAAGCAGCCGGCTTCACGATCCAGGGTCCTTTGGTCCTGTAATGTGTGGTGCAGAGGTCCTTGTACTCAGCCGGCATCAGAAACGTAGTGGGGATGAAGTCGAACTGCTTGAGGCCACGGAAGTACTGCATCTTCTCTATGTTCTTAAAGAGTTTGTCCTTGCGGGTCAGCTCGTAGGATCTGGAAGCGGGGTGATATTTACGTGAGACGGGCATGTAGCGTTTTGGGCCGAAGACCCGAGATGAAATGTTTAAAACCACCATTTTTCCGATGCGAAAAATATCTTCTATGACAGGTGTGAATGTTTTTGCTCCTGTGCTTTTAAGGGTTCCGTACTTCAAAAGGAAAAAACGGAACCCTTATAGGATCACTTTGTTATCCGTCCGTCTGTTTGTCTGTCTGTCTGTCAATACCCTTTATCTCGAGAACAGGTGGAGGTATTGAGTTGAAATTAAAAACATATACTCAGGTCTGCGGTCCCTTGAAGCTGTGAAAAATTCAAACTTCTAAGTTAACGAAAACACAAGATACGGTCGTTTATCTCGCAAAAAACGTGTATTTCGACACACAAAATTTATAGGGTACTTCCCGTTGACCTAGAATCCTGAAATTTGGCATAAAGCAAGGTCAAGATCTGAAAACTAAAACTGTAGTTACGTCACAAAAAAAAACCTTTTCTTGGGATTTGGAAAAATCTTCGAGACTCCATTCGGGAATTGAACATAGGTAAGTTTGTACGGAACCCTCAGTGCGCGAGTCCTACTCGCAATTACCCAGTATTTATTATTATTGATGTCTTCGCGTTTGACCACTATGTGCTATGTGGTCGACGATAGAGCACTCTTGTCTAGAAGTAACGCATTCACTCTTAGCTTAAATACTCCTAGGTTGTAGCTGTCAGGAAACACAGATTTGGGGAAGCAATTCACTGGTTTAACGACTCGAAGTCTCGAACACTTCATAGTACGTTTGATAGAAACCCTTTTACAATTTAAGTAACACAAGTGGGTTCTATCAGTACAAGTCTGACACTACCTTTTGCTTCACTCAAAAGTGGGAGCTATTTGATAATTTCCTACTTATACAAATAAAAAAGGGTATTCGTTAGCAAATAATGAACTTGAACTATCGAACTTGTACAATTTGGCTTAGAGTAAAGGATTACTTTTGCGCCGTTTTAAGGCGTATAGTCCTTTGAACATCTGGCCGGAATTAAAAACACACATACGCGTACCGCCCGCGCCGCGCGCCGCCTAGGCGGCAGTAAATCTATTTTATTTGCGAAATATTGATTGATTTACATATTTCATGTACATTCTGAAGAACACTTAACCAAAGTCGTTTGTAAGGAGTAGGGAAAACAAGCGAAAAAAAATCATTTTTGTTACATATGTTTTGGAAAAAGTATTAGTCTTACGAAAAGTCGGGGCCGATACCACTTGGCCACCACTGCTCTCCAAGTTGCAAGTCCTGCTTACGAGTTGTAGGTCGCGGGTTCAAACCCAGCCATGCGCATTACTTTGTGTAATTTATTTCATCACCACTGCTCTCAAAACGGTGAAGGAAAACATCGTGAGGAAACCGGCATGTCCTAGAACTAAAAATTCGAAGACATGTGACATCCACCAACCCGCACTGGGACCGCGTGGTGTATTACGGCCCATTCCCTATCCTAGAGAGGAGGCCTGAGTCCCAACAGTGGGAACATTATAAGGCCGACTATGCTATGCTATGCTATGCTTACGAAAAAATCGTATGTTGATAATGTTGTACTATAATTAAACATTTATTTTTTTCAACCAACCTAGCGTTTATCGAGAAAGGTTAGCTTCAGAAAGCTACTGTTTTATAGCACTGCTCAGGAGTTAGGGCCTTAACTTCAAATGGTCAGGTCCGACCATACGTAGCATTTGTATTCGTTTACTTTCAAAAGTCCAAAAATGTACGGAATTTGAATGATCTTTCTTTTTCAATAAAATAGTGTTGTTATGGACACGACAATCCGCTTTTGTTTTGAAGTGCAAATCATCAAATAACATACTCCCTCACGCTCTGTGTGAAGCGAGAGGGAGTGTCAGACTTTTACTGATTAAAACTCACCTGCGTTTCTTCAGTGGCCTTTGCGTAACAAAAAGCCGCGGCAACTCCTTCGAACAATCTCGTAGCCCTTGTGCCACGTGGAGGTAGGGATAATTTCGTGGAGATCACTCGACGGTAGCAGGGCGGACTCTTGGCGATTCACGAACTCATATAGGTAGCGTAAATAGTCTAGTCTAGTAGGTACTTTATTCAACATCAAAAGTGCCTGGACTAGGGATGGCGATTCTTCCTAAAGAAGATCGATTTTTGAATAGTATCGAATTGAAGTCTAAAGAATCGATCCAGTTTTAAACCGAGTTCTAAAAGATCGATTTGTTGTCTGTTGTTCTTGTTGTCTAGTTGTGTTACTTTTTTGATCTAAAATAAAGTTTATTCTATTCTATTCTGTTGGTTACCGTGCAGGTTTTAATAAGCACTACGAACGAACGATGAAACAACAATGCACATGTGTTTCTTTATTGTAGAATAATAGGGTGTACAACATTCACTCACACATCGATTAACTTAAGAAAAAAGAGTGCTTTGAATTTTTTT
Source organism: Mythimna vitellina (assembly GCA_949316375.1). Lineage (NCBI taxonomy): Eukaryota > Metazoa > Arthropoda > Insecta > Lepidoptera > Noctuidae > Mythimna > Mythimna vitellina. The sequence continues at coordinate 2,662,820 of OX438703.1, read as the reverse complement.
ACATAATATGGTTGCATTACGCAGGAAAAAATTAAATACCGATTTCAAGTGTCCGAGATCGAGTCAGTATTTACAAGAACCTATGTTGTAAGATCATTTAAAAAAATCGATTTTCTTGACATTCAAAATCGATATTCTCTTCGATTAATCGATATCAGATCGCCATCCCTAGCCTAGACATAATTATGTAGTTCACAAAAGCGATTTACCTTGGGAAATGATTGACTTTCTGGTTAATATTCAAAGCTTGTAGGATATCGAAGGGGATCAGGGGTGAAGACCACATGAGCCTCCAGGACGTGGACTCCTCATCCACTTGGCGCAAGCCGTGGGCGTCCAGCATATGGCGGAGGAGGTTCGCCGGCCTACAGTGAATTACTGTCAATATGTTTGAATTATGGAGTACGTATGAAACATTGGTTAGTACTTTCTGTCTACCCCAAAGGGATAAAATCGCGAGTTTTTGAATGTATGAAAATCGTACACATTGTCTCATTTCACCAGCGATTATACAACATTTATATCATACACTATCACAATAATATTAAAAAAGATTATTATTTTTGGGTGTGAAAATCATCCAATGACAAATCTCGCACTTGGGCGGAGCGGGAGATAGTGTCATACTTTTACTGACTAAAAACCCACTCCTGTTCCTTCGTTGCCTTCGCCCCAGGGCCCCGGGTTTCGTTTTCACACTACCCATGGCCCCAGTACGCTTCGACCCTGTTGGACCCCTACGATTTGCTTAAGTTTGTATGTGTGTGTTTGTTATTCCTGCACGCATAGGGCCTGTGCACACCACGTTTTTTAAACTCGCCGTGAACGCTCGTTTGCAGCGATACAGACGCGATACGGACTCGAGTCAGACGCAGCCTGAAGACCTTTAATAGGATAAAAGCGCTCCGTCGACGCACGTTTTAAAAAAGTAGTGCGGCACAGGCCCTAAAACAGTTTGAACGGATTTGGATGAAATTTCGTTTACGAACAGACTATGTCCAGGAATAGCTTATGGGATTTTTATCTCAGAAGTATGTTGGGATATATTTTTTACTTTCACACAGGCGAAGCCAATTGCAAAAACTAGTAATGAATACAGTCAAACTTTGCACTATTATAACGACATAACAAAGGGGAAACTTTTTGGAAATGAAAATTCGATGACAGAATTTGATGTCGCGTGATATCACGAAGGTGACTCACTTTGTTTACCCTCTCTCTGATCCACTTCCTTCCTCCCCATCCCTCATTCTTTCTAACGAAAAAATAATTCAGACATCCTCGAGTATGTATCCTTTATTGGCGACCAGGAGATCGTTACCTAAATACGTGTGCTAAGTGTAGAGAAATATCGGTATTCAAGACCAAAATTCAAAAATACTGACAGTAATTCACGTCTCCCTGTCATAATGCTTACCTGGGGAAGTGGTTGACTCTCTGGTAAGGCGACAAGGCCCTCAGGACATCAGGCTTGGGATGCAGCCCTGACCAGAGCAGGTTGAAGTCCTTAACTTCTGCCATGGCTTCCTGAAGTCCGTGGGCTTGGAGCAACCGGTGAAGTAGCTTGGTCTCCGTGTTGACTAGTTTGTAGGTGATCTTGAGGAGTCGAGCTGGCATGTGACTGCTATCTAGGACCTGGTAGGTGAATGGGCAGTTTTATTTTTGTTAAAGATTTTAGTGTGCCTATTTTCTGGGCTTGCTGTCACTGAAATGTGCCATTGTAAAATATTGTTGAAAAATTAAGCGATTCTGTAGGGGATTTGTGACAGAAAATACAGTTTAATATTTTAAAAAATGGTACGTACTGAGTTAATTCATTTTCGACTTTATTTCAAAGAGGCACAATGTTGTGTTTAAGGTTGAGAATCGTGTTGCCTTTCGATTCAATTAGAGCATCGGTCAAAATTGCAAAAAAATCTTCTATATAAATAAAAATGAAATACTGTTAGGTTATAAGGACATCACTTGAAAACGACTAGACCAGTTTAATTGCATGTCTATTAAAAAAACTGAAGTGATTTTTTATGAGATTTTTGTATGCACTTAGGGGTCACGGCAACTTCTGCCATGTAAGCAAGTAATATTTAAAAACAGTTTCTACCTGAAGAAACTATTATGAAAATTCTCATTTGAATGTTTATGGGATGTGAAGCCATTTCTTAGGCATACCATCGAATAGTCTGTCAAACGTCAGGTGGTTCTTAGTAATACGGGCCTTCGTGTTACCTTGACGCTCTCGACCTCCTTGACCAGCAGATGCTCCGAATCGTCGCTGTCGAGGACGGGCGACGTCGAACGCTGACATAATGGCACGTTCTTGCGCTTGTGCTTACCCTTGGTCTTCTTGCCTTTTTTGTCGTCTTTAGATTCTGTAGAGAAAGAGTATACTATTAAGTGAAATTGTATGGCCCGGAAGGTAGTCAAATTTTCAGCCTTTATATTTTTTTTTAGGTTGACTAACCTGTCATCAAATAACTTTTCTTGCTCTAGCTGGAGCCAGAGGGAGAGTCAGAATTTTACTGACTAAAACCCATCTGTGTTCCTTTTGTTGCCCTCTATCATGGGTAATGTGAAAACGAAACCCGGGGCCCTGGGACGAAGGCAACGAAGGAACAGGAGTGGGTTTTATTCAGTAAGAGTCTGATACTATCTTCCGCTCCGCCCAAGAGCGGGATTTGTCATAAGATGATTTTCCCACCCAATAAAACAAAAAAGTTGCCCTTTGTATTTCAGGGCTGCGGTGAATCTTTCTAAAAACCACTGACTTTCAATCTCTCGGTATAATCAAACAATTGGGTTCTCGTAAAACAATCACAACAAAAATAAGATTACACTATCCAATTATTTAATCAAACAAACTTCCGGAAGCAGAAAGTTAGGATCTTGTGTTCTTTATATTATTTTGCGATTCATGACGCATCGATTTAGTTTGTACAATAACAAAAAAATGATAAATCAATGTCTGGTACGTAAAATACTCGCGTTAGGACGTGGAGTCGCAGACAATAGCCATACTTATATGCATACATACGAATTAATATCTAAAAAGTATCAGAACGGCTTTGTAGACCGTTGTTCGTCTGATGAAATGCATTCCACTACTACGCTACTGCAGAGATAGGTAGATACAGACAGTGATGTTCATTAAAGCTTACACATTTATATTGGCCATTCACCATCAAGCCATTAGTCAAACACACACGCCCAGTTTGGCTTGATCGAGACTTTTTGATCAAACCACTGGGTCAAGCGACATGATGATAAGTGTCCACCATAAGACGGATCGGAGGACCATTAAAAACCGTATTAATCACTTTCGTTCGGACATCCTCAATAAAGTTTTAACCTGTAATATTACCTTTAGAGCCATGAGGTGGCGGTTCTTCCGGCGGCTTGATATTAGCGGTGGTATTTTCGATGTTCAGATGTTTCTTGAGCGTGATCTTGCTGAGGTCGTTGAGCACATCCTGAATATCCCTCTTATGGTTCAGTGGGTCCCGTTCCTCATGACCCTGCTCATCAGTACACACAGTCTCAGGCACGTTGGTCTCACTAACATGTCTCACAACATAAGCATTCCCACTGTACTTGTTGTTACTACTCCCAAACGTCTCCATTACATCGTGCATGATATTCTTCGGCCTCATCGCGAACGAGTGAGGCTCCGCCACCAGTCGTCGTGCCATATTCTTAGCTTTGTTCAATAGTATTGTAGTCCCCGTGTTGTTCCCTATTGTCTTAGTCTCCGATTCCATGGAAGGCGTCCTGGATGCGAGGACGCATGATCTAAAGACCAGAACCGCTCCCTTAGTGCCGATGGGTCCTCCGGAAACCCAATCGGAGACGCAACCCTCATTTTCTTTAACGGCATCTTCGTCATTTCTTCTCATTTTGTCTTCCTGCTGCTTGTCAGTCGTAAGGCCTGATGTAGACGGATTCGAGGTGTCTGACGATACATGTGGACTAGAAACAGGATTACATTAAAGATATGGTTTTGAAGTTACGTGTCGAATGATTTATGATCTTGTTATTTAGTAATCTGGATAATGTCTTACTTGTGTTAGTGAGAATACCTTTTGTTTGGGATAGAGGACTTATAACTGTGTTAAAGGAATGGAAATTTATAACTACAGTCTTACAGCGCCTTATATACTCAAGTATTGCATGCAGTGTTTATATTTATAATGTTGCCTCATTAGTATTAGGTACATCTAGATACTGCAATAAAACGGACAGAAATAAAACTACTTGACTACAACACGCGAGAAAAACAACCATTCTTTGCAGTCGAGAAAAAATTGATCGAAAAATGGATGAACTGTCAGAATGTCATCCAAAAGTAAGCTGATCTTCGAAGGTAATTACACAATCATGCAAAAAGAAGCGCTGTACATTCTATAAGCACATAGGAGCATTGCAAGCCAACATGTGGTCGCTACGGTCAATCAATGAGGCGATTGTGTCGCCGTATATGGTGAAGGCCGGTTGGTATGTATAGGAGGTACATTCTATTGAATTAGTTCGGTACATAGTTTCTTCGTGGTTGTGTGTTTGGGCGAATATAATTTACGATATAGTTAAGGTATAATTATATATGTAGGTACTTAACCTAGTATAGGGTAAATACAGCTCGAAACGTCTGTATTTTTGTAAGCGTTGATCTCATAAACCGCTGTACAGATTTGATTAAATCTATATATATATACATATAAAAAGAGAAACTGACTGACTGACATTTCAACGCACAACCGAAACTACTGGGACTACGATCGTTTATATAATTTCGATGTTGAGAATGGATTCATGATAGCACGGGTTTAAACCTTAGTGGTTTTTGGTTGCTATTTAACCTAGAAAATTCTATTCTTTTGTATTAATGATAATAAATGAAAAAAAAAAACGAACGTGAAGTTTTGCACAAGGCTTCCTCTTATGACGTAGGCGAGCATTAAGAGGTTTTTTCAAAATTTCAAAGGGTATGAAAGGGGGTCCAAAGTTTGTATGAAGAAACCTAGTTTCACGCGGGCGAAGCCACTGGCAGAAGCTAGTTAATAATAAAAGGAGAAACTGAATGAACTACATATACTTTAAAGTAACCTAAGTTTATTAACTTAGTTTACTATTTGTGACAACTTTAAAGTATGTATAAAAAATACCTTTATTATTATTACCAACGAAGGTTGGCATTTTTTTTCAAATATACTTCCCAATAGAACAATTTAAGGGGCATAAAGATTGTATGGAGGATTCTTATTTCTTAGGTTAATAAACTTAAAACAAATGCTAACCATAATAAATAATATATTTTTTTTTCAAAACGACCTTCTAAATACGTTATAAAGTTTCACACTCCTTGTGTTAAAGTTTTTATAAAAACATTCTCGCAAACGAAGTTGGGGGCAAAGTGCTAGTTTTAAAATAAATGCTGCAACACTTTTTTTTTTAAGGAAGTTATCAAATAATTGAGCGTATGGCAGACCTTTAGGGCTATATTTCACCGGGACACCATGGCGGCGCGACCAGTTGCGCCACCATGATGTCCATAAGCTACCAAACTGGACGATACAGACACCAGTCGCTACAACACACTGAAACAGTATCAAAATGGACCTTAAGTGCACGCGCCTGAGTTGGTTGCGCAACCAAACGAACACCAGGTGAGTAACTCTCTATAGAGCTGTATACATTTTGTTGGTAGCGGCGGCTGCTCGCGCCGCCATGGTGTCCCGGTGAAATATAGCCCTTACTGACTAAAACCCACACATATTCCTTCAATCTCTCTCTCGCTCTTTTCGTTCTAGGGCCACTGTAGCTCTTTCGAACACTCCCACAGAATTGGTGCAACATTCACACCTGTTCAAGTATCGCAGCATTTTTCTAGCGACTAACATATAAGGGATTTTAATACCGTTTTTTTGTAGCAGTACCTAACATTATACTTTGACCTCCTTATTTATTTGAACAGGACAGTCACAAATAGTCCCGATCATAGCTCGAAGTTTGAATCGCAGTGAAATCATGCTACTCGGCGGGTCCCAAGGACAAAATCGTAGGTATATGAAAAATTATAGATTTATGGTATGTGGTTTTGGTTTGTGGTTTGTGGAGACACATTACGTGTTTAATTATAGTTAAATAAGTTTTGTTTTTATAATATGTATTAGTTTATTATTGTTTAAGATTTTTTTTATGTATTTTGTCTATGGGCCTCTGATGCCTGAAAATATTGATGATAATATTGAATAATGATTATTATTATTTGAAGTTCTGTGTAAATAATAAGACAGTGTTCGATTGGTTATTTCAATAAGTAAAATGATAATAAACAAAAAAAAAATAGTGCTTTATTAGTTTTTAGTATGTTTATATACGAATACGTAATAAAATACGTTTCGTCTTATTTTTCCATAAGATTTTGTTCTTGAGACACGTCGGACTATGTTATTTGTCGTAAAATACACGACACTGAGGTACTGACTTGCTCGGTACAGTAAAACCTAGAAAACTGTGATTTCGAGGGACCTTAGAATTTTATTTAAAAAAACAATGAAAATATGTTTCTTGTTTTTACAAGCTTTTTATTAACTTGCAATGTATGTAACTATGTATGTTCGGCTCAAATCTTGCAACCCAATTTTGAAGCAGATATTGACCTGAATTTTTTTAACTTCTAACTTACCTAGGTATACATACATAAATATAAATAAAATTGAAATGTCTGTTTGTAATATCAAAATATTATTTTTTTACTAAATGCATATGTAGGTAAGTATATTCTATAACTATAAAAAAATGCTTTTTTTTTGTCTATCTGTCTGTTTGTTCTAGCTAATGTCAGAAACAGCTGGACCGATTTTGGCAGGACTTTCACTGGAACATAGCTGACGTTTTAATAAGGAGTTGTTATAAAGGCTACTTTCATTTCAATTTTCTTGAAACTGTGACTAAATGTCATTGTGCTGTTTTACGAGTCTAATCCGGACGAAATCGCAGGCAACAGCTAGTAAAAACAAAAAATACTCATCAAAACAAGAAAAGTAAAAAATAAAATTAAATAACTAAAAAGGCACCTAACTCGCTATAAAAATCTGTGCGAGGCCGAAAAAACGCTTAACTCGCTATTATATTTATACAATTTCCCGAACAGCCAGGTTTAACGTGAGGTTGTCTCATTTATAGATGGTCTCGCGGAGAAATTCGATTGTATGGAAACAAAATGTCGCAACCTGTCCGGAGAAATAAGTATTCTATAATTTTGCTAAATTATTAATTAACTAGCTTTTTCCTACGATTTCATCGGCGTGAATATCAGTCATTGGCATTGCGAAGTCGAAGCCAGATGAAGAGTGTCAATGTCCTCTCTTCAAGCTCACTATAAAATTTCATCAAAATCGGTTCAGTACTTTAAACGTAAAAGTGTAACAGACACAGTTACTTTCACATTTACCTATAATTACTATATATGGATAATTATTACTGAACTTATTGAGCTAAAGTCCCAAGTACAGAGTTAAACATAGAAGAAAAAATGATCTGATTAATTTATTATTATTACCAGTAACAGAGGTATTTCAATGCAAGAGACTCATTGTAAAAATATATCATCAGTAGTAAAGGTTCCTCACATAATAAATACAGGCTCCACTTAGTTTTACGGCCCAGGCAGGCAGTGACGAATTACCAGCTCTATGGACGAATTTCTCATCAAAAATTCTAATCAGCGCACCGTATCCTTTTTCGTAACACGAGGGGAAAGGGTAATAAAAAAATATACAGTGTATTGAACTTGTAGACCGGAATATTGGCACGGAAACTAAATTGGTAATGAGTATCAAAAGCTTAAGGAAACGGCGAAATGCATGGTGGGTATCGAATGAGATTCTCTCCAATCTGTATCATATAAGACAAAGTTCTGAATTAAACCTTGGACCTAGAACGCTGAAATTCTGCACAGAAATTGGTTTTTGTGATGTTTATGTAATCAATCGGCAATCTGTATAATCCCGTATTCTATACAATACCTACACCCTATTCGCGATAACATTAGACAGAAGATAAAAAGGTTGTTTTAGGGTACACTTTGTAACATAAGTACAATATATGTATATTGTGCTGTAATTTCGGAAGTCGGTGTTTCTCGGTATTGTTGGATTCTTATTTAACATCGACTTCCAAAATTGAAGTTATTTAATCCTTTAAGTGTTTTTTTAGTAAAGTCAGTTATTTATTTATTTTTTTAAAGTTTTTTATGTTACACTTTTTAGTTGCGATACACTTATAACCAGAGTGCCTATTTCTTAAGACAATTCAAATTAATTCAAACATTGCTAGGAAACATTGTACAACCTTCCGGCTCAATCATCAGATCAGTTCGATAGTATCTTATAGCCAAAGTGCATCTCACGACAATTCAATAAGTCCAAATCCGGCTAAGATACATTGATTAATTACGGAGTTCCGGTGCCTACCTTCCGATTCCATCATCATCATCAGATCCTTTCGATGATACCATTTTAAACCTAATTATTAAGAACTATCTATTTATTTGTATTGTTATAGTCGCTTAACAATCTTCATTGTGATATCTATGCGATAATGAAGTTCCGTTGACCATTTCTGTTCTTCTTCATCAGTTCCACTTCATCAAATGTTACTTTTTGACAGTAAATGCTTAAGTTTTCGATGAAAATACCAAAATCACTATATGGTTGCCTATAATATTTGAGAAGTTCCCTCGATTCCTCATGGATCCCATCATCAGAACTGGTTTTTTAAATGGGACTAATCTGGAAGCATATCCTTTAAAAAGAAAAAAATATTTTGCAAATTGTTCTATAAACTACGGAATTCTGAGGTAAACACACAAAAAAAAATTGATAACCTTTTTTTGAAGTCGGTTAAAAAGAAAAAATACTCAAAGGAGTATCGGGCCCGGTTTTTATGAAAATTTAACCTGCATCATTAAATATTTGAAAAATCAATATTTATCTACGCACACTTGAAAAAATCAGGACGAATAGCAGTCCCTTTTCAAAACGGATTCATGATGGCACGACACGTCGAAGTGACCTTTTTCCTAGTCTACATCCATAAATGATTGAAAATAAATCATAATCATCGTACATATTTACCTAATTACCTCATTTATATGCAACACATTCGATTGTCCCAGTTGGGCGCCAAAATACATGTCAGACCATATTCAGAAAATTTATGAGTATTAACTTTAAATTCGGCGTTTAGCATAAACTGGCGAATAATTTCGGACTGGCACGAGGATTTATAAACAAACAAACATCGTACATCGAACTTTATGAATGCAACTATTCATAATATATTCATGACATCAATGACACGTCAAATTGACCTCTTGCCCATTCTACAACCAACAGTGATAGAAAATAAATCATCGTCATACAAGTTACTTAATTACTAGATTTATATGTAATACAGTCGATTGTCCATGTTGGGCGCCAAAATGCCTGTCGGACCATATTCGGCGAATTTATGATTATAAACATTAAATACGGTGCTTAGTACAGGTATCGGCACGGATCTTAAGGGGCCCTTCTTCCGAAAGTTTAGGCATTTTACGCACCGAGACGGCTTGCGTCCGCGTTGCTCAGGAGCCGTCGCGATATGAACTCCGGTGACCTATGGCGGCGGGCGAGCACGCCACAGTATAGATAAATAAATCAGTATTTCAAATATTATTGGCGTGCTAGTAATAATAGCTTGTTTTGCAACAAAAACGTATAGCTTGATGTGCTGTCCACTGTACTATTGACTGTAAACACTAATACACTTAGGTATATTGTTATAAATGTATAACTTTTTTTTATTGCTTGGTAAAATCATCAAATGAGTCCTGCCGCTCTGGATGGAGCGGACTGTCAGACTTGTACTGACTAAAATCCACCCTGTTCCTTCGGTTGCCCTTTGCATTCCAGGGCCACGGTATTCTGATAAGACAGTCTCGTGAATGAAAAGGCAGGCGATGATCATTCTGTTGAACTTAAAGAATGGTTGTAGAAGATTTGGTGAGTAATATAATGAAAGACAAATATGATTAATTACACTGGTCTACAAAAATTTACTTTTTTTTTGCCACAAGAGTTTTTTTTGCTATATATGGTTTTATTTTGACTCCCTTTTGTAGGAAATAGATATAGAATAAAATTGTTAGCCATCGTTTTTTTGTGACAGTCACTTGTATTTGTCATGAAAAATATTGATACTTTACTTACAATTAAATTAAAAAATACGTCTTTTTAAACCATATATTATGATTTTCTGGAATATTTAGCTTGAGGCTGGTCTACCACAAGTATCCAACCAAAAATTGCTAATATTCAAGGACTCCATTTGCACTGGTACGGGTTTTTCATGATGAAAATGACCTGCCGCAACCTTTCTCCTTTGTGTTGGGCATTGGATCCCAGATTTTTGGTACGGAAGCCAAAATGTGATTGTAAGTGTATTTAGAGAGACAAATTATAACTCTATGCTTGATATGTTTTAATTAGGTCCTCTATGAGATTTGTGTAGTCATTTGTTTCGTAATATATAAAAAATAGATGATTTTTTTAAGTTTGTTATAAATCACCAAAAAGATGATTGAGGAACACTAATAACTGACTCAAACTAGATTAGTTTGTGTCAGTTATTAGTGTTCCTCTCTTATTGGGTATAAAAGCTAAATCATGAATTTTATTTGCAGTTACAATACACGTAGTTAGTAAATCATGGTATTAGTTCCTGCGCAATGTTTTATTTGGCATTGCAGGTATTGCTATAGCAACACTATCAGAAAGCGTTTGTATTGCAGAACGCACACTTACATATTTTACAGTGTATGCGTTATATTTATCACTTTTGCCATATAAGTCTGGCAAAACGACCACAGACACGTAGTGTGTCTGTGGTCTTTAGGATCCTGTTCAAAACATACGGTTTCCGAAGCCATTAAGCGCACTCCTTTTGTCGAATTTGTAAAAATCTTTACTCTTGTTGTAGATCTCATATGAAGCACTCACTGTACTTTGAGGAGCCACGGAAAAACCAAAATTATCAAGATAACACCATTTTACCCAAGTCAGCAAAATTTCTTCATTCACTTTTAGAATTTGGTTCACCACATACCTACTCGGCAGAAACTGTGAGGGTAAATGAAACCCACATCTTCTTTATGTGTTGAGAAACCAACAACGAGTAGCTTATGCATGACAAACTCACAATTGAGCACTACATTTGTTGCAATTCGAGCGCATTTAGTGGAAAGTTCGGTAAAATTTTAAGTGGCAGTCACAAAAAATCTGAGGCTAATAAAAACAAAGTATGTAGTGTTTTATGATGAGGGGATGATACTTTAGTAAAAATAAGTAAACACAATCTCTGTGGGAACAACCTTGTCGACCAGTGTTATAATATAATAAAATAAAATATATAGTACCAGCATAAAAATTAATATTCCAGTGCCTACATTCCGGCTTCATCATCATCATCAGATCACTTTGATGATACCATTTTCAACACTATTCAGAGCCATTAATTTATTTGTATTATCATAGTCGCTTAACTATCTCCATAGTGATATCTATGCGAGTATGAAGTTCCGTTGACCATTTCTGGTCTTCTTCATCAGTTCCATTTCATCAAATGTTACTTTTCGACTGTAAATGCTTAATTTCTCGATAAAAATACCAAAATCATATTACAGTTGGCTATAATATTTGAGTAGTTCCCTCGATTTCACCAAGATTCCATCATCAGATCCCGATTTGGTGACTATGGGACCATTTGGGAAATATACCCTTTCCAACAAAAAAAGAATTTTTCAAATTGGTTGGCAGCGACGAAGTTATGCGCGAACAAACATTAAAAAAATCATACAAACATCCGAATTGAGAACCTCCTCCTTTTTTAGAAGTCGGTTAAAAACAAAAAACAACAAACCTAGGTACTTACATCTCCTTGAATTTGATCAGGATGCAAAACTGCACTTTTTAAAGGTTTAAGAATGTTTCCATGATAGATTTAAAATTCTAGTCATACTGACTTCGCTGGTCTGTGTAGAGGAGTAATTATATTGTGACGTATTTATAGAATAAATACTTACGCAATACACTTTCGGATTTTCTTCACTTCAGATACCCTTTTTTTCTTAATTTTGTTTTTTCTATTCGCGATTGCAATTACTTATAATAAATCACGTTTATTTACGCGCGCGGCAACGAAAATGTATGGTCGCGAGCAAAACTTGCATAGGTCCTCCCTCGATGACGTCCGGCAGGACAATGGCGCGGTGCGCGCGTGCCGTTTTCACGTATTTATTTTATATTAAAAAAAATAAGTGCCATATTATAAATTTATCCAAAAATATCCCTGTCAAACCCGATTAGTAAATGAAATGTAAAATTTCCATAAAAGTTGCGTTCCCCCAAGTCTCATAAAACTTAAAATACTTTCAAAATCGACTTTATTTCAGATTTTTTTTTATCGAGTGGAATGTTAAATAATGTGTTTTTAACCAAAAAAGTCACTAGATTAAAGATGTATCTATACTATATATTTTTTTCCGGATTTAAATATGATGATTTCTCTGAAAACAACTCGATCTAGAAACGTAAATTTCGAAAAAGGGGCCCTTAAGCGCTCGGCGAAAGAGTGGGGATCGCTTTGCGTATCGTACACTTACGGCAAAAAAAATGTACACCTATTTTATTTTTTCTTTTACCCTGCTATCTTCTTAATTCTGCTTGAAGGTAAAAGTTAAAAAAAAATAGTTTAAAGCAAAGTCGCTGTGTTCGTCTGTCTGTTTTTCCGTTTACTTATTAACCATGCAACAGATTTTCATACGGTTTTCATTATCTTTTAGAGAATTTCTACCGGTAGGTATGCATATTGTAGCAAAGGCGAAAATTTCAAAGATTTCTAACACCCCTACGAAGAAATTCCTAACATTTTACCCACTTTTGAAAGGAACTTTCTCTGTGTGCCTGTTATGCGCTCTTGGCTAAACCATTTTTGGTGACATAATAAACACTAATAAAAATAAAATCGATGGATTAAGAATCACGAGTCAATTTAATGGCACGGAAGTGTACTCGTCGTCGTTAGGTATGTGCAGCAAGTGCAGGCAACCCATCACGAGTGACGTTTATGATGCGATGCGCGGCAAGCCAATCACTGACACTCCTCGCCCCCGCATCTCACTTCATACCACCAAAGAAAACCTAATATTTTACTTCTGCGCAAGTAAAAGTCAGCGCTCAAGATCCATGCCGGGATCTGTATCAGCTAGCGAATAACTTCGGCCTGGCACGAGAGCTTATAGACAAATGTCGGACGTCGAACTTTATGAATGCAACTCGTTTCAAATTTGATCGAGTGGTACAAACAGTTACCGAAATATTTAGCATACTTCAGTATTAGCATATACAGCATACATTGCTGACATTTTTGCAAGAAGTATGTTGCTTGCAGGAATAATTTTGTAGATAAAATAAGTCAACGTGTTATTTTTTTAGGGTTCCGTACCCAAAGAGTACGAACGGGACCCTATTACTATGGCTTCACTGTCCGTCTGTCTGTCACCAGACACAGTTGAAATTTTCACAAATGGTTTATTTATTGGCATAAAAACATGGTATAAAAGATGGTACAAATATTAAATACAAAGCATATGATTTCCCACCTTAAAAAATGAATTACAGAGCATAGACGTTTTTGTTTAACATTATATTATAAGCGTGCAAAGGGTAATTAAACTTTACCCATATATTGCTGGCATGAATTTTTTTGTTTGGTTACGGCTTAAAGACCTGGTTCTTTTTGCTATTGATTCCTCGTATTGGTCTCTAAGATATATGACCTAGGTTTCATTTCTGACGAAAAGAAAAAAGTAAATCATGCCAATAGTTCGAATTGGCCTTTTTCGTGCATACAATCATTATGATCATATTTATTTTTGGCAAAAAATCTCTTTTAAGACTATAAAAAATATTAGTGGGCATCCAATAGCGCAATTTAATTTTAAACATTGTAATTATCAGTACAGTAGAAGTTGTTTACATAAGCAGGACCACTTAATCAGTTTTCAGTGTACATGGAATAAAATTCTTGTATGATATTTTATCTGACATCAAAAAACAGTCCTAAATCAGCTGTCGTTACGCATACTAGGCATAAAATAATAAAAAACAAAAAAAAAACTGTGTCCATCCACCGTGACGGGCGGAGGTAGACCAATGAGGCAATAACCCAAGGGTTGGTTTGCCAAACGAGAGTAACCTTAGCAACGCGTACCTACTATATCGATTGCGGGTTTTATCGGCACATGGTGAGGGAGACACCCTTTGTTTTGGGGTGAGGATACAGTGCTAGGCATAGGATTTTTTTTGGTTGTTGTTTTTATTGACGTCATCAATTTTATTGTATTGTAATTTATGATTTTGTAAATGTTTGTTTACTTTCTCATTATCATATTTTCAGTGACAATAAAACATGAGGATTTTTTTTCAGTCTAATGTTTCGACTTTTACGTTTTCGTTAGGGCCGATTTTTCAATAGTTAGATAATTTATATTTGGCGGTTTCACAGCTTTTGTATCTATACTAATACAAAGTCCAGACCATCCAAAGGTTCTCTGTTAGAAATTGCCCTGTGCAATAAGACCGCCTATTGTACACTTATTTATATAAATGTTTGTCCTGTATTATGTTATGGTGTGCAATAAAGTTATATTATAATAATAATATTACAAAGAGATAAAGTTTGTTTTTTTTTGTTTGTAGTAGGTAATATCTGAAAGTACTGGTCCGTTTGCTAAAATTTTTTCCCCGTTAGAAAGCTCCTTTATTCCTGAGTGACTATATTTTATGTACGCGGGCGAGGCTGCAGGCAAAAGCTAGTATAAAATAATGCTAACAACATTTTATTCAATAAAAAATCCGCCCCATAATCAAAATTATAGATAGTAGAGCGGCATATATGGGCAGGTTTCTGAATTGTGTATATTGATTTAAGAATATGTGTGTAAAAACCCAACTTAATGCGATATTTTGACAGGTTTTCAGGTTATAGTTTGAGAAAAACTCAACTTCAAATGTTTTAATAAAAAATCGGGAGTTAACCCCGTGTGCTCTGTTACTGTGCAACTATTTTTTTTTCTTTGATAATTAATATGGCAGAACAATATTTGCCGAGAGAGTTATTAAAAATAAATTTCTTAATTTTACTTTAAAATGGAAAACATACAATTCGGAGGCCTCTCCTACTACTGAGAAGGCACTTGCATAAATCACAACGCTTACTCAAGGCGACTCTCATAATTTATTATCACAAAAGAAAAACCAAATGTAAATTAGAACCTCAGTTGGCCTTGGCTATATGACTTATAAATTCTCTTTACCAGAAAGACAAAAAAATGATTACATGTTTATTGTTTATACTAGTTGGTATCTTATATAAGAAAATGTAACCATATAGGAAATGGAACTGCCCCCCTAGCCAAGTTACGATCGTTTCGTTTACGTCGAACGCCTCGAGTACTAGACTGAGCGTTGAGATGACGTCAGAACAAAGCAATCGGAGACGTGGCCTACTCTAGGCGTTCGACGCAAACGAAACGATCGTTACTTGGCTAGGGGGGCTGGTATCTTTAACACAGGTTACTATGTAACCTAGCTAAGATGCCACTTGCACTATATTCTGTGTCGCAAGCAATCTTAAATGCACCTAAGATATTTTTGTAATCTCATAACAGATTTTTCGAGACTGAATAAAGCATTATAATTATTAAAAAAAAAAAATGTTATTTTGATATTACAAACAACCATTTCAATTTTATTTATATGTACAGATAGATTATTAAACGTCTCATGTTGGACCTCTATCACACCTGATGATAAGCGACGATGCGGTCGACGATGGGGCGCGCTTACCTAGAAGTAACCTATTCACTCTTGTCTTAAAGATTCCCGGGTTGTAGCCATCAGGAAACACAGATTCCGGTAAGGAAAAACACAAGAAAAATAAAACAAAAAAAAACTTCATTCATAGTAACATTCCACGATTTAAAAGGAATAGAATTTATTAGTCAGATTAGTCTACAAACAGTTGCGAAGCGCGTACGATTAAGGAATGTATGATTGTTCCCAGCTTTCCGCTCCGCTCATCAATGAGTCACCGGCTGAATATACCATGCGATTTGCTGATGCAAGCTACGATACGGTGCACCGCTGTCAGAACAACGTGCATGCTTCCCGACCTACTGCTATTTGCGGATAAAATCGCATTAATTATTCGTTATTTATAAATATGTGTTAGTAGAAACACGTCATACGAATCCTGGATTAGCGCTCTCTTGCTTTTTAGGGTTGCGTTCCTCAAAAGTTAAAAAGGAAATAGAGTTGCTAGCCTATCAGTTTTGTATCGTTTACATTTTCGAAAGTGTGCATCGGAATTGCACAGTTTAATTCCGCCCAGCCCGTTCCATATATCATTTATCTATGTAAATAGTTTAATTGCCGAGTCTTGAAGATTTTTCCAAATCGCAAAAAAATTTTTTTTTTTTGTGACGTAACAACAAATTTACTGTTTTCAGATTTATTCCTATACTTGTGCTATAAGACCTTGCTTTATGCCAAATTTCAGGATTCTAGGTCAACGGAAAGTACCCTATGAATTTTGATTGCCTTAGGAGTGTCGAAATATACGTTTTATGCGGCATAAACGTCCGTATCTTTTTTTTTTTGTTGACTTAGAAGTTTGAGTTTTCACAGTTTCAAGGGACCGCAGACCTGAGAATATAGTTTTAATTTCAACTCGATACCACCATGCATTTCTGAGATAAAGGGTCTTGACAGACAGACAGACAGCCGGACGGACAACAAAGTGATCCTATAAGGGTTCCGTTTTTTCTTTTTGAGGTACGGAACCCTAAAAAAACGTTCCGAATTCTATCCGAATTGAAAATGTTCTGGATTTAGATAGACGGAGTTCCGATCTAGTGCGTTATCTAGCTACAAAGACAGTTGTTTCGGTTTCCGGAATCCGAGGAAAGTAGGATCTGATCCGCAGTTAGAGAATTCCTTCCTTGTCCATCTGTCTGTCTGTCAGTCTGTCAAGACCCTTATCATCATGAACGCGTGGAGGAGTAATCAGACTACGACATAGTGCAGAGCCGTCAAACGAATGTGCATGCTTTCTGTTACGTTTTTCGCATTAATTACCCGGGTTAATTATTGCTTTAATTATATCCATAATAATGATGCTTATAAATAAATGTAGAAATTCGTAATGCCAGCACAGAAATGGCACTTACTAAAGTTTTTCTTGGGTGTTTTATAACTGCATGTTTTTATTAATATTGTTTTTACTGTGGTATGTAACTCTTTAGGTTGCTAACCGATAGTTTTTTTTTTATTTTTTATATAGAAGGTGTTTTTTGCACGTAAACCAAAATCACGACTGATGTAATATTTTGTACAATCAAACTTTGTGTGTTCGTTTTTCCTAAGTACAGGTGATTTTTAATTTGTTGTCAATATTTCAAGTGGTTTTTATCGTGATTATGAACAACTTTCACTACGTGACTAAAATCTGACACATTTATGCAAAAAAAAAAAAAACAGCTGTTACTTGCAGTATTTGTCGTATTATGCGAACCTAAATGTAGCTAAATAGCTGATTAAAAAAAAAACCTTATTTCTAATTTGATCTCCAAATTAAAATTTTAATATTTTTACGCATGTTAGAATGATTGACAAAATTAAAACCTCAATTTGTATAATTTATAGTAGGTACCAAAATTTACAGGTCCAATTTAAATCACCCGTAGGTAAATATTTTTTTTCATACTAATTGAACTTTAAATAAACAATAGAAGTTGCTGCAATTAACGAGGTTTCGAGGTTTCACATGACTCAAAAGTAATGAATTTTAATGCAAAACGCATGCGACCTTGGGTCTTAACAAAACAAACAATAACGCAATCGATCTAATTGTACACTGCTTAGTCATTATCATTGTCATCCCAGCTGAAAGACGTCCCCCTGTCAGAGACTTCCCCCCAGCGTCTCCACAACAACCGACTTTGTGTGTGTCACAACCATCGCATTCTCGCGACTCTCATTCACCAGGTCGTCGGTCCACCTTGTGGGAGGTGTTCCAACGCTGTGTCTTCCGGTACGCGGTCGTCGCTCCAGAGCCTTTCGGCCCTACTGACCATCTGTTCTGCGAGCAATATGGCCTGCCCGCTGCCACTTAAGTTTGGCGACTCTTCTCGATATGGCGGCTGCTTAGTCCCCAAGCATTATCCGATATGGGTTCATATCGGATCACGATAATTAAAGATATTATAAAATTACTAGCTGCTGCCGGCGGCTTCGCCCGCATAATAGTAGAAAATTACTCCAAGGTAACATACTCCCGGGACAAAAAGTATCCTATGTGCTAATTCAGGTCTTCCCGTGTACCAAGTTTCATCGAAATCCATTCAATAGTTTTTGCGAGAAAGTGTAATAAACATCCATACATACAAACTTTCGCGATTATAATATTAGCAGGATTAAAATTTGTTTGTTTGTGCCTAAGAGATAATTTTTAGAAATAGATGGATCATTCTCCAATGTTGAGGATAAAACGATTCTGGCCGTAGTATCCTGACTAATAAAACTACAATAGGAAAAAACCGAATGATTTCCGATACTTTTACTACTAGTGCAACTATCCATTGACAAAAAACAAATATAGAAATTATTTGAATTACATTTATATGCAAACATTTACTAGAATCGTCATTTACTCCTGTGTCCCACACGCCTGTTTCCGGCCATTTGGTCACATAAAATATTCAAATACAAATAAAAATATTTGTTTTAAATGAGAAGTTGACTTCAAAGATCTAATATCTTCAATTTTAATATTTTAAAACTTTTTATTTCATAAACAAATAAAAAATCAGCCCGTAAAAAATTGTTACAAAAAAATCGTCATTATTAAAACAAAATATGATCGCAATTTATCTACGTCTCGAAAACTCAAACAAAGTCGGTTTAATGCCTACGGGATTCCCCTCAGCGCCCCTCAGTTGAGCCACACACTTTGAACGGACTGCACGTATCGGATTCTCTGAAAAGTAAGTTTGAATTTGATTCTCCAAAATGTGTTTTTTTTTAAGTCATTATCCTTTTTTAGCATATCGTAGCAATTAACTATTGTGCTATCATAATTTTTGCTTTCATTATAATCGTTATAGGGTTTAAATATCTCTTGAGGTGTTTTTAAGCAAAATCGTTTCGTTTTCGACAAGTTACGACAAGTTTTCTTGTGATCGTCATTATTGATAATATCATTATCCTGAAAAAGTATGTAAAGTATAATGACGGATGCGTTAGATTAATGACGTCCGTGTTTTTAACAATGACAACTTATTAGGTTAATGACGCGGAGTATTGATATTGTTGTAAAAACCTACTACTTTAAAAAGTACTACTTTCTCGTATGTAAATATAGACGTAAAATACCAAAATGTGACCATATTTTACGACTTTTTTACATGACTTGCTTTGAGTACTTACCTGTTTCGACTATTCTTTACATAATTTATTAGGCTTGTTTAAAATTTATTTTAATATTTTTAGATAAGACATCGACATGCCTAGGAAGAAGCAATCTGAAGAAAGTCGTAAAGCAAAACAGAGATTCTGTCAGAAGCGCAGATATCAAGAAATTAAAAATGATCCAGAGCTTTTAGCTATTGAACAGGAAAAAAGGCGAAACAAATATAAAAGAAGAAAAGAAGAGGGTAAACTGAAACCAATTACTAAATTAACTCCTCGTACCCAACGCGAACAAAGAAAAAAATGGAGAGAGAATTCTAAGAGGTAAGTACATACATTGTATATCTTAGCTGCTGCCCACGACGTCGTCTGTGTGAATGTGTTCAAGAAATAAAGATTCACTGCTCGTTCCCCGTAGTGATAGCGTGATAATATGAAACCTATATGTTGAACCGACTTCTTAATAATATTCGTGCCAAATTTGAAATAAATCCATGCAGTACTTTGGTATCGATTGTAGATCACACCCCAAGTATTTAAAAAAAAATATTCAATGTAATGTTTTGACTTTCCTACCATTTTATTATTTGCATATATATATAGATATAGATTATGTTCTTGACATCAAACAAAACATACATTCTTATAACATTACATAATCAGTAAACACATACATTTAAATATAATAATTTATTATGCATTATTTTAGATACAGACTTCGTAAAAAGGAAGAAAAAGAGAAGGAACCTTCATTTGACGCTGTAGCCATAGAACCAATAGCAGCAGAAGAGTCTAGTGTTGATGTTACCGAACAGCAAGAAGATCCTTTACATGAATATTCTTCAGCCCTAAAGGAAGCGGTAAGAAAAATTAGGAACAATGAACGTAAAAAGAAAAGGCAACTGATTAGCATTATTAATAAATATAAAAAAAAAATTGAAAACCAAAGGAAAACTATACAAAGATTAAATAAAACTCTCAATAAACAAAAAACAAATGACGATAATTATTATACGCCAGTTTTATGTAAGTCAAAAACTAAAGTGGGTATAGAAGCAGAAGAAAAATGGTATGTAGAAAAAGTTAGACAATTCTACACTGATGATGCAAATAGCAGTATCACTGCCGGTAAGAAAGAATTTGTTACTAAAAACAAAATAAAGATGCAGAAACGATATCTTAATGCACCTTTAAAAACACTATATTCCAAATTTCGATCTGAGAGCAACATAAGAATAAGTTACTCCTATTTCTGTAAATTGAGGCCTTTTTGGACAGTGTTTCCAAAACCGACAAATAGAGAAACCTGTTTATGTTCTCGTCATTGTAATATAGATTTATTGATAAAAGCTCTTCATAAAGCTGGCATAGTAAATGTAAAATCTAGTGATGAGGTACTATCCAAGCTATGCTGTGACCCTAGGAGTTCGGCTTGTTTAAATAGAACCTGTAATATTTGTGAATTAAATAAACTCGAATATTTTAACATTTCTGATGGCAATGTTACCTTTTACGAATGGAAAAAATCAGTAAAAGAAGTTATACTTAAAAACGGAAGCAAAAAACAACAGCAGCTAACACAAAAATTCAAAGATACGATGAGTATTTCAGCAGCTATAAAGAAGCTTGAAACAGATTTGATACCTTTTTTTAATCACGTTTTTAAAATTGTTTCACATTATAATTCCATTAAAACGCTTAAACAGAACCTTACGCTTCAGGATGCTTGTCTTCATGTTGATTTTTCAGAAAATTATTCCTTGAAATTTGCTGCTGAAGTACAGTCGTTCCATTTCGGGGGCAGTCGCCAGCAAGTTTCCCTACACACTTCGGTTATGTATACCCACAATTTTAGTTCAGGCTTTGTAACCCCAATATCAGCATGTACAATCAGTGATTGTTTGCGTCATGATGCACCTGCTATTTGGGCTCATTTGGTACCCATAATACAGCACGTTCTTAAAGTAAATCCCTTTATAGACACGTTACACTTCTTATCCGATTCTCCATCGTCCCAATACAGGAACAAATACATGTTTTTTATAATAAGTCAAATACGTAAGGATTTTCCTCAAATTGTTAAAATAACATGGAACTATTCCGAAGCTGGACACGGAAAGGGTGCTCCGGATGGCGTGGGAGCAGTCCTTAAAAGGACTGCTGACCGCATGGTTCTTTATGGTCAAGATATTGGCACATATGATCAATTTTATGACATGATAGTAAACGCAGTTGAAAATATTACTATTCAAAAAGTGGATGAAAGTGAGATCATAACAAAAGAAAGATTGATCCCAACTAACTTGAAACCATTTAAGGGCACCCTTTCCGTAAATCAGGTCCTTTGGGATGTAACAGTCCCACAAACAGTTTTAAGATCACTAAGTTGCTTTGATTGCAATGCTGATAAAAAATGTATTCATGGGTATGATTTAGGTCGTATCACAAATAATAATCATCAATATGTTGAAAATATTGATCATGGTTATGTTGCTCCGATGTCCAAGGCCAATCATCACATTTCTAATCCAAAAAAAATAAACATCCTTTCTGATATAACAATACAACACGGTAACACTGTTATCGATCCTTTCAAAGATCCTAAACCATCAACATCAAAGATGTTTTGATCTCTTTTATTAATAATTATGTAATTAAAACTAGCTGTGATTGTGCAGACGTCAACACATCAACCTACCCCCATTTGTCAATTTTCTATAGCAGATTTACAAGTAAGATTAGTTGTTTAGTTGTTTTTTTTTTGTAATAAAATATTATTTTTATAAAAAAAAAAACAAATATCATTCATTTTGTTAGGGAAAGACAGATTGGGGTAGGTTCATGTGGGGTGTAACCGAAAATATTATGACTGATAGAAAAGATATGTTTATGAATAAATAATAAGAAAGGCTACTTTAATTAACATTTTTTTACCTAGATTCTCGATTTAAAAACTATCAAATATCTGTTTGTTATTTATTTACAAAAAAATATATAAAAAGACAGTATAAATAAACTGTCTTTTTATAATTTTTTATGTATAATCTTACTAAGTGATAAAAATCCTTAGAGATATGTTATTCGTTGAAATAAAAGGAAGACTGATGGTGTTAAGTGTGGATTTCAAGTTTAGCATTATTTGAAATGTTCGCCATGATTAATATTGTTGTAATTGGTATTGTGAGACAAGCATGTTTATTTGTTTTCGAAATAATCTTTAATTTTGTATTACTAGCGGGTGAGAATAATATACACCGCTAAATTTTAATATTGTATTTGATTCAAACATTGGATTTATATTGAACAAACTATTAAAATTATGTTGATTGTTAATTTTGTGTTTGATTTGTTTATTTGGACATATTTTACCCCACAATTAACATTAGAAATCATTGTTCATAACATTAGTCATTTATCCTCATTGTATTGTCATTTTCATCAACACAGGGTCATTATTCGCAACAGGCATTTTTGAAAAACCTTGAAATATTCCCAAAATAATAACATTACAATGGTGCTTCTTACATAGATTTCCTTATTATGAATCAAGTAATGATGTTAGCACGAAACAACTGCTTTGCCATAAGGTTTATTAGCTTTCGTCCAAAACGGGCAAAATATATTCCGATCAAAGAATGTCCCAGATACTAACTCCGATTACGAAACATATGTTTAATGATAAAAAGAATTACCCTATCTCCGACTGACACAGACTAATTTTGCACTGTAACTAGTACCCCGCCGTGGCTTTGTTCGGATGCAAATAAATCTAAGCCTTCCTTTTAAATATTGCTCTCTCTATTAGTAAAAACCGCATTAAAATCCTTTGCGTGGTTTAGTAGCAGTTAGCGATTAAACAGACAGACGCGGGAAGAGACTTTGTTAAACGACTGCATTTTACACTATGTAATGTCAAGTCAAGTAATAGCATCGGTCACAGAATTAAAGCTGCGGGAACAAGCTAGACTATATTGTATATATATCACCAGAAAATTGCAAATGCCGTAAGATTGCGAGAAATAATATAAACAATTTATTTTAAATAAGATACGGTTTTGTTGGAAACAAAATGTATATGAAAAACGATTTTTTTATAATAAGTATGTCGAGCAATTATAATCTAATAAAGTTTTAATAAACAAAGACTGGAGGAGCAAAAGCAAACATAAAGAAAAATGGAAACAGTTGGAGGAGGCCTTTACTTAAAATGAGAGTCATACCAGTGACCATATAACTAACTCTACTAACAACTTAACTTGTAAATAAAATGGATTTATTAATGACTGGCCTGTTGGTCTAGTGGTTAGTGGCCCTGACTGCTATGCCGGAGGTCATGGGTTCGATTCCCATCCAGGATAATTTTTTGTGTGATAAGCACGATTATTTGTTGTGTCTGGGTGTAATTTATCTATGTACGTATTTAAAAATATATAAGTATGTTTGTCAGTTGTCTATTACTCATCATAACACAAGCTCTGCTTAGCTTGAGACTAGACGTCATTGTGTGATAGAGTTATAGTTGTGGAATATTATTATTGTTGTTAAAAAGATTTAATAACAATGATATGGCACGGGCGTTTGCAATTTTCCGGTGACATATATAAAAATGAATCCCTATTTCTCTTGGTCACACATGATGATTCACGGGTGACCTTGTGGGCTGAAATTTCGGTATTTTTTTTTAGTGTTTCTTACTTGTCAGGAGAATGTTCTTATTTATTTATTTGTTTAATTTATATTGCATTTATGTCGTTTACAAGGTGTAACAAATTAAATATAAGTATCGTACATGAACCCTGCTAGGGCACCGCAACATTATATTTCTTAATTATAAATTAAATTATTATTGCATGCATTATTATATAAAGTTATTTAAAAATATATTATTACATTATTATTGTCATCATTTCATTATTAATTAATTTATTATTGGATGTCTTTATTAAATTTCTACATTATTACATTGCGTCAATCTTCAAATAATCTAAAATATTATTTTCTCATGAAAGAAAGAAAGAAAAATTAGGAAAGTTGTGCAGAAAACTACTACGATTTAACCTTCAATAGGACATCGTCTTTCGGGTCATCTAGTATTTTATAAAAGTCATGACAAACCTCACGCGTTTCACAACCAAAAAAGTAATGTAAGTACATCGGCAACAAAAACTGTCTTCGTGCTAATTTAAAAAAATCACAAAAAAGTAAATCGTATATAAAACTATTATAAAATACTCACGCAAAAACCATGGCTACCGATCGCACTAAACTAGTGAGTCAGCGTCCTAAATAAGTTCGCGTCGAAGTAAATAAACAATGAATCGCGGGCACAATGCGTCCGTCACGGGTGAACGATGCACACAGACTGGTGATCGGGTCGGTGAATGACTTGGATTGACAAGTTGTCAGCATAATTATTGAATAGGGTTGGGATTTAGAGCCCTTATGGCTTTATCATTACTCTTAAAAAAAGTTTAGTAAAAGTTTTTACAGATTATGCAGGGGTCTATGTTTTTAACTTACTTCGTATGTCGCACTCCTAATACAAAAGTGACCAAATGCGTTCGGCCTCGCACACGAACGGTTCCGTATTTATACAATATTAGACACTATATTATAACTTTTTTTTAGAACAACAGAAATACATCTGTGAAAATTTCAACTGTCTAGCTATCAAGGTTCATGAGACAGACAGACAAACAGTGGAGTCTTAGTAATAGGGTCCCGTTGGAATCCTTTGAGTACGAAACCCTAAAAACTGATTGATCAGAAGAGCGTCATAGTTTTCAACGTACTTATTACACCTACTCGCAAAGGCCATGTATTTTTTTTTATTAGTTTAAGTTAAAGACTGTGACGCTCAAATTAAACGGTTTTTCTTTCTTTCTTTCTTATTTACTCGCTAAGAAGTTGCAAATCAATTACGGAGGAATATGAATTATTATAACATAGACTTAGACAATCAGATTACAAATGGGTTATATAAGACTAGATAGAAAAGTAACATTATTATTAAGTTCTCTTAATGATTTGATATTTTTCATAGTATTTATAAGTTTATAATTTTAGTATTTATACATGTATTTTATTATTATAAATAACTTATTTTTTATGTTTGAAGTATCTGTTATTTGTTTATTGTGCAAGCCTACCACAGTGTTGTCTTTTTTAACCCAAAGGTTGACTGGTAGAGACTGCCTTGTTGCATTAAGTCCGCCTATGTACCACTACTGTACATGAAGTTACATAAATAAATACAAGTTAAAGGATTGCTTAAAGATTGAATTTAAAAAAATCATTAAAGTATATATTTTTAAAATGTGTGTTTGGTTAAAAATAAATACGTAATATACGTACGTCTGTTTTTCAAGTACGTAAATAAGCTTAGTCCAGTCAAATTAGACCAAAAAATACGAGTAAATTACAATAATTCACACCCATCTGAAAATTGGTAGGATTGTTTAAAACACCATTATAAATGAAATCTAAAATGTCCTCATCGATCCTACACCTGGAAAAAAATGTAGATCAGACATCTATATAAAACCGTTTTTATACGTTATTCCATGGCCATTGGCCTTTAATCATGTCCGTCACGATGTACTTATTGAATTAGAAGCATACGGCGTTCGAGGTAATGTCTCAAATCTGATACAATCCTATTTAAGCAACAGAAAGCAGTTCACAGAAATACCTGCAATAAATAAAGGGACCTGCCCCCCTAGCCAAGTTACGATCGTTTCGTATGCGTCGAACGCCTCGATTACACCACGCCTCCGATTCGACTGAGCGTTGAGATGACGTCAGAACAAAAGAATCGGAGGCGTGGCCTACTCGAGGCGTTCGACGCAAACGAATCGATCGTAACTTGGCTAGGGGGGAAGACGTGAAATAATCTATAAATCAACAGAACGTAGTGTAATTTGGCGTAACTCAGGGTATAAATTAAAAAAAAAGATTAAACAATTAACTGGACACGTTTAGGCATCGAAATAAGTTTTAGTTACTTTATATGTCACGAAAAACATTTTAAATAGTATTTATTTTAAAAACAATAATAAACCCGCTGCGTCCGAGTAATATTTAAAAGCTTGCTAATTTGACGTAAAAACAATTCTGATAACGGTCAAAAATACCGTTTTAGAGTACGAAAAGAATGAACTTTTTAACAGTGACAGAGTGAGTGTTGTTTTATTATGTTATTATTATTGTTTTGAAGGCGTAATGGTACGAAAACCTTAAGTAAGATTAAAACAGTACTGCTATAAGAGCTTGTGGTTCGCCGCCCAAGTATCTTTGACTAGGCCGGCGAGGTTATCAACATAATGGGATGCGGACTCAGCAGAAGTATTAGATAAAATACCTACCAGGGAAACCACATTTAAAAAAAAGACGGGTTGCACTCCGGGAGTGCCGGCAGAAGTGAAAACTTGATTATTAACGTTGAGCATGTTTGATATTTTGGAATGGTTAGGGAATAATTTTGCACCAATTGCTTTATCAGTATAAAAGTACTATCATTTATGTGGTAGAATACAATATTCATTTATTGCGCTATCGTACACAAACATGACAATTTCGATATTACACACATAAGTTTAGACTGCGGATTGTTGTGATACCGCAAGTTTAATTCATTCATTTAAAAACTAAAGTCTTAACTTCTTCATCACCAGGAAATACGTTTTCAATAAACTTCACATCTCTTGCAATTGTTACTTTTGTAGTTTTTGGATGCATCAAT
This sequence comes from Mythimna vitellina, assembly GCA_949316375.1. Taxonomy (NCBI): domain Eukaryota; kingdom Metazoa; phylum Arthropoda; class Insecta; order Lepidoptera; family Noctuidae; genus Mythimna; species Mythimna vitellina. Next base: position 2,635,514 of record OX438703.1, on the reverse strand, counting down.
CGGTAACCTTTTGTAGTCTCACAATATCCAATAAAAATTAGAGCTTCCGTTTTCATGTCTAGTTTCAGTCTTTTCTGCTTAGGTATCAAAGCATGTGCTAAACAGCCAAAAACTCTCAAGTGGCTTAGATCGACTTTCTTACCAGACTACGGTACATACTGCCTCAGCCCAAAACCTCTTGCTAAGATTTGCTTCACAAAGTAATGTTCTGGCTTTTTCTAGAATCGTTCGGTTTGCCCTCTCTGCAACACCGTTCTGTTCAGGCGTGTATGGTACCGTCGTCTGATGTTTTATACCAGACGCCTTCAAAAAATCTTCAAAAATATTGTTGACAAATTCTTTGCCATTGTCACTTCTAATTCCTTTTATTGCTTTTCCACATTCTAACTCGACTTCTTCTTTGTATTCCTTAAATCTTGTAAAAGTTTCACTCTTTTTCTTCAAGAAACGGACATGTGTCTTACGTGTATAATCATCGATGAACAGCAACATATAATGGGAGCCAGCCCATGACGGCTCTTCCATTGGACCACATATGTCCATATGAATCAGATCCAGGACTTGATCAGCTCTCGTACCTTGCTTTTTAAACGGAGATCGCGTGCTCTTTCCTCGAATGCACGGAACACAGGGCTCAACTTTATCCGTCGTTTTAAAATCAATTCCGGTGGTCATTTCTTTTAAAGAAATCATATATTTTCGGCCTAAATGAGCTAATCTTCTATGCCACAAATTTGACAAAATTTCATTTGACACTGTCAAGTTGGCCACGATATTTTCTTTATCTTTCAGTTTGAAAATTCCGCCGACTTCATTACATGTTGCAACTACTTGGTCATTTTGGTTTTTGATAAAACAACCTCTTTTGTCAAAATTTACTGTGAAATCCTTTTTCATCAATAGATTTGGTACATGTAAAACATTATTCAGTGGAAGTTTCACATTCTCGCTCACTTTAAGCGAAATATTTCCTTTTCCTTTTACAGGGATCTCTGCTCCAGTTGCCACCCGAATCTTCATATCGTTATTCTGTTTTTTATAATTGATTAACTCGTTGGCGTTATTTGTCATGTGATTCGAGCACCCACTGTCGACATACCATCCATTTTTGTTGATGCTATCGGGTATGCTCATACATACATTCACATTAGGAGATTTCTTGCATTCAGATGCTTTATGCCCTTTCTTATGGCACTTAAAACATTTGTACACTGGTTTTCGAACTTGTGCTTTAGTTTTGGTAGCGTGTCCCTTGGTTGTAGCAAAGGCTTGTTCACCAGCTCCTGCGCCTGTTTCAGCTTGTCTGTTGCCTTCCTGGAGTAATTTGGTTTTTAACTGTTCCAAAGTCATTTCCTTTCCACTATTATCGACAGCCATTATTAACGGGTTATAGTCCGTTGTCAAACCAGCCAATAGTATTGAAATAATCCAGTCGTCTGCAACTTTTGCGTCTATGTCAGCTAACTGCTGTGCTAAAAATACGACTCTGGATATGTACTTTTCCATTGACGTAAAGTCCTCGAGTCTACACTGCCACAGTTGACGCTGTAAGCTTATTCGCCTGCCCCATCCTTTGTCCTCGTATGCGTTACACAAATTGTGCCAAACTTTTCGAGCCGTTTTCGCAGTATATACATGTGCAAAGCAGGATGGTTCTATCAGCAAGCATAACGTACTTCTCGCCTTTCTATCCACGTCTTTTATTGTGGTACTGACGTCACTGGATTCTACGGCAATCCACCAGTTCTTTGACTCTAGGTAGTTTTTCACAACAAACTTCCAGTTGCCAAAATCTGAGGCTCCTCTCAGCTTCTGGATGCCGCATATGGTAGACGATGAGGGATTTTCGTCCTCTGACATCTCAAAACAATTGACGTCGTGCAAAAGTGAAAATATTATTTTCCGAAAAACGATTTAGTTACATTGTTTGTTGTCGAAATCGAACTGCCATAACCTATTAGAATATTATAGAATCAGGGTTATTTAGCAGAATGAGCAGATTAACAAACAACACAGCTTGTATCACAGGCGTATATTTCTTACTGACAATTACACAAATAACAAGTACCTTAGCAACGCTTATCTCATCGACATGATGTTGCATTGCTGTAAAGAGATCCTATCTCCATCATTATCCCTAAAGCATTAGGTTCAAAGTTGATTGGAAACATTTAAAAATTTCTTTAAATGATTTTAAACCATAAAATGTTGAAGGTTAAGTTCAAAATCGAATGAGAAAATTTGACTGGTGGCCGTCTTACGCTTTTTCGATCAGGTCACGTGTCCTGACGCGAGTTTAAGATTTTATACCCATTACAGAAAAAGTGCTCAACGCCGCTAAAGAAGTTTTCACTTCAAAAACATGCTAAGTACATGTACTTAGCACCTCAAAGGTGGCGTGGAAACGTGTGCATATTATGACGATGACCTCTTTCAACTTTTTGAATCATTATATCTCAAAAACGGTGGCTCTTAGGAAAAAGGATTTAGACAATTTTTATACATAATTGACCTGATCTAAAATTTTTGTCAAATTTTATGATAAAACTTAGTTTTGCTGAAAATCGAAAATCCCGTTTTTTTCAGGTTCCGGATCGATGAGGACCTTTTAGAATTCATTTATAGTGGTGTTTTGAATAATCGTACCAATTTTCAGCTGGGTGCGAAGTATTGTACCCTCGGATATCTAAATTGACCGGACTATTCTCGCCTCCCATTTAGGACTGGTATAGTGGCCAAGTTCTGGAAGCTTGCCAACGTGCAACCCATGCCCAAAACGGGCAGTCGTGCCGATACTGCCAAATTTCGGCACCTCCATACTCTGCCAGGTTATTGAGCTTGTGTTGAACTCGAGCCTCATGGTATATCTCCTCAGTGACCGACAGTACGGGTTTCACCGCAATCGGTCTACTGAGGACCTACTAGTTTATGCCACTCACTTGTGGGGCGAGATCCTCGAGAGGAATGGGGAAGCGATTGCTGTTTCCTTAGACGTCTTGAAGGCCGTCGATAAGGTATGGCACACTAGCCTTTGGAGTAAGCTTCCAGCGACGACGATGACGACTAATGCCGGAGTTTCTCAGGGGATCTGTTCTCTCTGCAACTCTCTTTTTGCTGCATATCAACGATCTGCCGATGCCCTGCTGAGAGATACTTGCCAAGTGCTCGGGCTATTAAGGAGCTAATCCGGTTCGAAAGAGAGGCTATGGTAGAGCTTACGAATGTCTCATTACAGGCAGTCTCCAGGTGGGGTGAAACCAATCTAGTGGGATTCAACGCCGCCAAAACACAAGCGCGTCTGTTCACCGCCAAAAGCAGCCCGTTCACCTTGGTTTCTGCTTTTCAAAATATATCCCTGGAGTGCACCGACCGCATTCAGCTCTCGAGAGTTGAAATTTCCTCAGATCTTATCTTTGGGCGGCATTCAGTCCAAAGCCAAGGCGAGTTTCCTAGCAGCAATGCTAGGAAACTCGGCGGTACTTCACACGGGCCTGTGCTTTTTATAACATAAAGAGCTGTTCTTTATGTTATACAAAGCACAGGTCCGTTCGTGTGTGGAGTACTTACTGCAAAATGCCACTTAGCAGCTTTGAACTCAGTGGAAAGGCGTGCAAAGAGGCTAATTGGTGATCCAGATCTGGTTAAGTCCAACCTACAAAGCCTTGAGCACAGGCGTGGGTTAGCTGGCTTTTCAGTGTTTTACAGGATGCATTTTGAAGAGTGTGAGCGGGAATTGCATTACTTGATTCAGCCATCTCCTTTCTACTATCGGATATCCTAACGAACGGCGAGTATCCACCCTTACGTTGTTGAAATCTTTACGGTTCGAATCAACTGTTTCGCCTCGTCGTTTATACCGCATACATCGAGGGACTGGAACAACTTGCCAGCTGCGGTCTTCCCGTCCGATTATAATTTAGGTGTCTTCAAGGCTAGAGTGAATAGGCTCTTAATAAACTATGGCGCCTCGCCATCAACGATTGCATCACTACACCATCAGGTGGGTTTCACAGTCAAGCAGTAGTTTATATTAATTAAAAAAAACTATTATTAGAGTTCGTTTGTTTGAACGTGCTAATAATGTTTTCCTTCACCTTTTTGAGAGCAGAGGTGATGAAATAAATTACACATCATAATGAGCCTGGCTGGGTTTGAACCCGCAACTTGTAAGTCGGGGCCGTTACCACTGGACCACCACTGCTCTTAGAAACCTAAGTATTAAAATAAGGTTTTTATTTTATGTTAAAGGTGTTCGTGTAACACGGATTGAAATGGTTCGCGAAAACAAGTGGCCAATAATAAAAGTCGACGTTGAATCTCATTTAGAGTTCGTTCACGTAAAGGATCTTAATGGCTAGGTACTTCCAGAGCCGTTCTTTCGCGATTTAGTGTTTTATTTTGGTACTTTGATTGAACCATTTTCATTTTTAGGGTTCCGTACCTCAAAAGGAAAAGACCAGACCGTTTGCGTATGTCCATGTCCGGATGTCCAAAGACACCGCCAAGACGACCCTGCCCTGGAACACCGCATCCCCCGTCGTGAGGGCTTGCACGCACATGATGGCGTCCACCGTAGAGCGGCCCCTGTGAAAGCCGAACTGGCCGTCCGCAAGATCCGGCTCCACCCGTACCAAGTGCGCGACGAGGCGGTCTGCAATAACTCTTTTAAAGAGCTTGCCCACCTCGTCGAGCAGCACGATGGACGGGTACGCGGACGGTGAGTCCGCAGGACGCCCCGACTTCGCGATGAGGACCAGTTTCCTCGTCTTCCAGCGAAGTGGGAACTAGCCCCTCTCCATGCATGCACTGAAGAGCCCTCTTAGTCGAGGCCCGAGTGGCCAGGACCCAGGCTTTTCCAGGCGAGCCGTCGGGTCTTGGGGCGGTATTCTTGGCCTTCGTACCGCCACTCTCATTTCTATCTCGGTCACCACTGGAGCATTTTCGTTGTCGCACCGTCGTGGTCCACATCGGACATCGCAGGTGGCGGAGCCATGGGTGGGAGAGTGATCCCCACGCGCGGGGCACAGAGCCCCACCACATCCTCCATAAGCTGGGGCCGGAGACTCTGCGTCAGCGGGGGAAACCATAGGCGGAGCTTTTCTCGCACCACCTTGTAGGGGTGTTCCCACAGGTCTCCGTTCAGAGTCCCAAGTCACAAGTTCCGGGGCCCCAACTTGGCCCGCAAAGAACATAGGTGTGGTTTTTAGACAGTAAGTCTGACACCGCTCAGCCCCAGAGCCGGAGAAGTCATTAGATGATTTCACACCTTAAAAAAAAACTGTGTCCCCTTAAACACCGAAAATAAGATCGCATACAGATATAAAAGCCAACCACATAATGTTCTGTTTTCATGGTATTCTAAAAGTTACCAATTTTTTTTTGTTTCATGCCGCTATCGGCAATCGAAGCCATGACCCGCAAAGCCAATCGATCAGCCACAACCCGACAACAGTTTACGAAAAAAAAAAACAACATAGAATTTCATAATAAAAACCTTAATTTTCTTTTCCGTGCACAATTCCAATAAATGTCGTTACAGCAAATATGACTGATCCACAAAGTTGGGGAGCATTACTTCTAAATAGGTCGCGGAGTAAATACATTTATGCATCTTAATTATTTCCTGAATTATTTATTCGAGTTACTGTCAAAAAGGTTTTATGAATATTTTTGCGTGTAAGAACTGGCTGTTAACCTACTTTCCGGGGCCTCATTGTCACGGGATCCTTTCGTCGTACTGATTCGAAGGGACCTTGTTCTAAGCAAATGCCTGTACACCTGCTCTTTCGAAAATCTAATTTACGCCACTTTTTTTAAGTTGGGATATCACCCAATGACTTCTCCAGTCCTAGGGTGGTGCGAGAGGACGTGTCAGACTTTTACTGACTAAAACCTACCCGGATCCTTAAGTTACCATTTGCGTTAAAGGACCACGGTATCCCTTTCAGAAATTCCCGGGGGTAAATAACGCTGCTATTGACGTCACGGCCGTATATTAACTAAAAGGTAAAGATCGACTTAAAAAAAAGAAAGAAATAATATTTATAATGCTAAAGTAACCTCTATGAAAATTACATAAAGTCGTTATTCTAACCAACCCCGATAATATTTTTAGTAAAAAAAAAAAAATATTAAGAATTAATTAAAATTTTTAATTTTAAAAGTAATTCATTCATTTTTTTTTTATTAGGAAAAGACCGACGAAAAATTCCACCACTGGGGATCTAGAATCATGTACTAGATCGATGGTATTCGTTTGTGCGTCAATGTCAGACACCCTGTATAGGTATTATTTGAAAAAAACTTTTTCGCGAATAGCAAATTTACATCGATATTTTTAATTAATTCGTTTGCTGTAATTTTTTTACTGAAAATAAGTTGTATAAGCAGTACATCAGGCAATTCCGTGACTACAGTAGGTGTATCGCGATGATTCGCTCCATTACACCATGATGGGGCAAAAAAAACCGTCCATCAGTGCCTGGTACAGGGTTCGCGTGAACAAACCAACTACTCAAGGGGTATTGAAAGTAGTCACTAACTCAATAAGCCGGTATAGGGTTAAGGTGACAGTGATGCTATAAAATAAAGATATATTTTGAATTGCACTAGTATAAGAGTGGATTTGAAAGCTCTTACGGTTGGCGCCGTGGCAGGCGGCTAGACAGCAGTCTGTTTAACATATTAATCATTGTCTGCGTAGCCTTTTTCCTGCTTTTTAGTCTGGCCGGGTTCTAGCTGTGGTCAGTATGTTATGATTATATAGTTTATGTGGATGAGCATCTATCCACGGATCGACTTCGATAAATGTTGCTGGAGAGGCCCCTGACCTGTCCATCGTCAACCTAAGTATGGTTTATAAGCTTGTTGTTCATCCAACGAAATCTTATGCAATGTTTGATAAAGAGGCAATTCGAAAAAAATAGAGATAACACCTGAACGCTCTCTGGCATTCGGTAATTTCGTCATCAATCGAATATTTCACAAGTTTTTGAAAAAAAAAAAATTCGTTGTTCAGAATCTCGATTTAATTTAGAAGGTTTCTATTTTTTAAAATTTTTGATTACTTTATTAAGGGTCAATGTTCGCGCAAACGACGACTGAAGGAACACAGGCAGGTTTTAGTTAGTAAACGTCTGACGCTCTCTCTCGCGCCACCCAGAGTGGGAGACGTTATTCGATGATTTCTCACCTCAAAAAAAAGTACAACTTTGAATTCTAATTTCAGTTCATTTTCTTTAATCTGAGGACCCTTCCCGTTTTTTTTTTTCATTTAATCTTTCAAAGCAGTCGTTGCCACAGGTTACGGGGTACGCTTTCTGTGTGACGAAATTATGGGAAAACACGCGAAATAATATGTCTTGAACACTGAAAAAATTATCATGCTAATTTTTAAGGGTTTGATAGTTCCTAGCTTTTAAAAGCTGTAGCATAGCATAGTCGATCTTATAAGGTTCCCACTGTTGGGACTCCGGCCTCCTCTCTAGGAGAGGGAATGGGCCGTAATCGACCACGCGTACCCAGTGCGGGTTGGTGAATGTCACATGTCTTCGAATTTTTGGTTCTAAGACTTGCCAGTTTGGATCACGACGTTTTCCTTCACCGTTTTGAGAGCAGTAGTGATGAAATAACTTACACAAAGTAATGCGCTTGGCTGGGTTTGACCCCCGACCTACAACTTGTAAATCGGGGCAGTTACCACTGCTCCCAATTAACAATTAAAAGCTGAATTATTGGCCAATTATTGGTTTTAAAGAAGTACCTGTCAGTAACATAGATTAAGATTGGGTTGCATAAAGAAACTAAGTTAAAACCTGTATTGACGGCTGATAAACATTGGTTTTCGTTAAAGTTAGTTCGTGTGTTTGTCTCTCCAATTGAAGACAGTGGTCTTTTAAAAATCCTGTAAATCATTGATAGAGCAGATTGGCTTCAATTGATTCGAGCAGCAACTGTACGCTAACTATGTCACTGTTGCAGTAGAGCAACCACTTGAGCGGCTTTTTCTGGTCTCATATCCATAATATCACCAAAAAAATGAATCATATTTGCGGAAATGAATGCAGGTCAACTCCTGATAAGGGAGGAATAAGGTGAAACGGTTACGTGGGTTTTTATAGGGGTAGGTGATTCTACTGAACTTGTAGGTACCGTAGTGAGCCCATTTTCATATGCGTTCAATTAAATTAATCTATATAAAAGAAAGTCGTGTTAGTTACACTATTTATAACTCAAGAACTGCTCAACCGATTTTACTGAAAATTGGTGGGGAGGTAGTTCAGAACCGACGGACGGACATAGGATACATTTTATCGAGTAGGGTAGATTAGGGTAGAGTAGAGTAGAGTAGAGTAGAGTAGAGTAGGGTAGAGTAGGGTAGAGTAGGATAGAGTAGGGTAGAGTAGGGTAGAGTAGGGTAGAGTTGGGCAGAGTAGGGTAGAGTAGTAGAATATAGACGGGAGCGAAGCCGCGGGCAAAAGCTAGTTATTTAAAAAAGTACTGGATCACTTTTTATAATAATGAAACCGAATTTAAAGCTGAAGTTTCAGGTCTTTATGTCGACACCGCCACCGGCCCACGCTGAAAACCAGCGCTGTGCTCATCGCATTATGCGTGAGGCCGCAGCTTTATGCTGAGCGTTCGGCCGTTTTGCGCGGATGTGACGCATATCTTCCCTACCAATTGATTATGTTTGTTAGCTAGTTTTAAGATTGCGTCATTTCGCGTGAATAAACTGTTTTTTTTTCTTTCTTTCTTTCTTCAGGCTTTCCAACGGTATATCGCTTTTTTTTAAAAAAAAAAACAATTCAGTATTCTTTGAAAACAACTGCGAGTCGGATTCGCGCACTGAGGGTTCCGTACAAACTACAATTCCTGAATGCAGTCTCGAAGATTTTTCCGAAATACAAAAAAAATAAATTAAGTAATAAGAAAAATTGAGTCAACTCTCATATAGCACAGAAAAATAGGCCTTATAATGTTGGGAACATAATAAGGCCTATTTTTCTGTGCTTTGTATCATTCGTTGTGACTCAGGGCTCCTCTCTTTCTGAGAGGGAATAGGCTGTAATCCACCACGCGGGCCCAGTGCGGATTGGTCGATGTCACAAGTCTTCGAATTTTTGGTTCTAAGACTTTCCGGTTTGGATCACGATGTTTTCCTTCACCATTTTTAGAGAGAACAACAAAAATATTGCGCCTATTGCCTAAATAACATAAATATTGCGTCTGACTAAATTTAAACCCACGACCTACAACGCGTAACTACAGGGCTAACACTAAAATGTATAAAAAATGATTTAGTTTTATCATTTTCACAATGAACGCAGTTATGGCTTATAAATATTGATTAACCACACCGTTAACAATAACTTCGACCTCGGCGTTTGAAAAAAACCACAACTACTTGAATCCGTCGCAACACGGCAGTTAAAACTTTTAACTGTAAAAAAGACGTAAAAAAGTACTTAATTCCGTGGAAACAGTTTCCATTTATCTATTGCGATTAGTTTGTTGTCTATTGCTTCTTATTTCTTAAGTACTAGTAATTGCTCGCGACTTCGTTCGCGTCAAACTCGTAAAACAGCAATTTTTTTTTTTTTGCGTAGAATTCTAATTATTTTTTACTACAAAACCTCATTACAAAATCAACCAGTAAAAGTCCCATCAAAATCAGTCTAGCTGTTTCGGAGATTTGCTGGAACAAATAGACACATCGGCAGATGGACAGACAGCAATAAAATAAAAATGGTTTTTATAATATTATATTATGCAATTAGTAAAAAACTGTTATTTTGACATTACAAACAGATGCTCAAGTTTTTTTTTTTTAATCTGTATAGATTAAAATAGGTTACAGAGATTACAAGTGTGGTACCTTAGTTTTTACATATTATTATATAGAATAATATGTAATTTAAACATGAAAATGCATCACTGTTATTTTTAATTATTAAATCATCCATATTAAATTAAAAAAAAAAAATCATTTAACCCATCAGTCATTTTTAAAATAAGCTTGAATATGATTTGGGAAATGCCTCACCATCTTGCATACCTACCTACTAAAATAATGACAAAGATGTTTATTTATATCAGTGTTTATATAACTTGAAAGCTGCATTGAATGACAGAAAAAAGTCTAAAAAAAAGTGTGTGTAGCATTTGTGTGCCTGTGTATATGCTGCTAATGTTGAATTTAATAGGTATAGACTTAATTAAATTATATAAAAAAAAATATTATAGACCTGCTTGCACCATAAATCCGAAATTACAAAAATTAAAAAAAAATGTGAAAACCAGAGGCAGAATACAGTATGTCTTCTTTTTAAATTTAAACTAGGTACAGTCAGTCTACCCTGTACAAACTTGTGGGTTACACTACTATAGGTGATTTGTGGTGCATTCAGGCTGTATGTAAGTAAATAGGAAAGTAATAAAAATACTTATAATAAAAAATTAATGGCGAAATTAGAGTGTAGATTTGAAATCTAAAAATATTGTTATTAGATTATTTTTAAGGGGCATAACAAAATGAAGGTTTGAAATTATTCTGATAAACAAAAAAAAAAATTGGTAATGCTTTTTTTGTTTATGGTACTTTTGATTTGTTATTTTTAGATTTCTTATTAGAAAGATAAATGTTATGAGATGTGTTATAAAAATAATTAAATAAATATGTTTAGTATAAAAATAAACTAGTTTTATTATAAAAGGAACCTGGTGTGTGGGCGGCGTTGGTTGAGTACTGAGTGTACTTTGGGAATATCGCCCGGTGGTAATCTAAAACTAGGCTCACCCTCATCTTCCTGATCCATGGCTCTTTTGTAGCAGAAAACAAAATTATTTACTTACAATTTATTACCATTTGCTATTAAAATAAGGTCTGCTTACAAAGCTTTACATTTTTTCCAAAAAAATGATAATATTTTATTTTACTTGTTTAGGCAATTAGACTTTTATTAGCAAGCTAAATTAAGATTTGTGTATAAGTTAAATATATTTAATTATAATGGATTTCTACAGTATTTTTTGTTCCCTATCTAACATAATTAAATACTTCTTACTGTTGAGCACTAAAAAGAGAAGATTACTTAAAAGTTTATACATAGAACAATTAAATATCTGCAGGGCATTTACTGCGGAAGTAGGCAATACGACAATTTGCAGACACAAGTATCACAAGTCATGATAAGCTCTAAGCGTACACACCGCAAATCGGAAAAAACATCCACAAATCAACAACGGTGGAATTGATTTACAAATTACGTCAAAGTACATATTTTTTACATTATTTTAGCCAATATAAATTGCAATTTTCCAAGCATAAGGTTATATTTATTATACTCACGACTTAGGCCAGTATCTCGTCGCCGGTGGTATTGCTTTATACTGAAGTTTAAATTATTAACACTAATAATTTCACATTTCTACGGTTTAGTATTTTTTTGCTATTTTAAAATTAAATTACAACATAAAATCTACAAAAATTTTGATCTCTGACTTATTTTTATGTTTCAAAATTGACAGACGCACGCGCGTTGCCAATTTGTTAGGATGCATTCATAAATATTTTTTGCAATTTTTAATCACAATTTTTTTATTTTTTTTACAAGATTTCAAAATAGCTGAGCAGCTTTATAATCAACAAATCTGAACTCTAGTATTTTTTTTATTAACTATTGGTACGTTTGCTGTTGTCTAGCAGGTACAGGCGCAAAGCATCAGACTTTTTATGCTGTGGCTTTCCAGTGCATTTTGAGAGACTCAGCTAAGAGCTACTCCGGATGGTTAGCCTGGCCACTCACATAGTAGAATGTCATAATAAATTTCTTCTACGACAGTTCTGTAGTTTGCCACGATTCGCTTGTACCTATATATTCTAACGCTTGACATGTTTTTTCGTTATATTGCGCGGGAATTGCATGACTTGTTTCCGCCATCTCATTTTTACCATCAGACAACCCGACGTACGGCGAGTTTATATCCTAGTTGTAGTTGAAACCTCTACGGTCCGGACTAAGAGTTTCGTCTCGTCGTCGCGTCGTTTATACCGCGTACATTGAAGGGCAGGAACAATTGTGGATTGCCTGCTGCGGTCTTCCCGTCCGATTACAATTTCGGTGTCTTCAAGACTAGAGTGAATAAGCTCTTAATAAACTAGTGCGCCTCCCCATCAACGATAGCATTACAACTTACCGTCTGGAACCGCAGTCAAGCATAAATCAATTTTTTTTTAACTGTCCTACTGCCGTTTCATCATCATCACTTTAGCCGAAAGACGTCCACTGTTGGACATAGGCCTCCCCCAAATGCCGCCACAATGACCGGTCCTGTGCGTCTCGCATCCATCTAATTCCCGCGACCCTCACCAGGTCATCGCTCCACCTTCCAACTGCCGTTTCGCTAGTTGGAAATAATTCAGGACTACCGAGCAAGGTGTTGCCTGATTTCGAAGCCGATAGCCCTTTATGGGCCTATCGTGGTTTTAGATTGCCACTGCTTGTAGTGGATTCTCAATGTTTTCTAAGTCAGTTTGTTTATCAAGAAGTAGCTTCTTCCTACTGCTTCAACCGCGTGATCTATTCCACAAGAGTTGTGCAATTTTCAGGGATAAAAGTAGACAATGATATTTGGCTAGTGTTGTAGTTAGTGGAAGGATGATTGCAATAGGATTTTAGTAGGTATTTCCAGAGATTTACTTTTACAAGTAAAGATATCTTTTTAATATTAGTTTTGTGAGGTGTATGTAGTTCATAAAATACTTGTTATTTGTATCCTACTTTCTATAAGTATCATACTATTACAGTGCAGTACCCAACAAAAGATTGATCACTCAATAAAAAAACTGAAAATATGTTTTTAAATTTTTTATTATACAATAAACTTACAAATTAATACGCATCTCATACAGTAGAGGCTCATTTTACATCTAAGCATAGTAGCTGAGGTTAGCCTTCTTCTTGGCCTGTACTTCTAAAATGGCGTCCATAAAGTCTTCGTGTGTCACGGAGGTGGCTGAGCGGCGGAGGGCGATCATTCCAGCTTCAACGCAGACCGCCTTGCACTGCGCACCGTTGAAGTCGTCCGTAGAACGAGAGAGCTCTTCGAAGTTCACGTCCGGACAGACGTTCATTTTTCTGCGGAAGTTATAAAGATTAATTTGCTATATTTATAATTTCAAAGATAATTTTTAAAGATATGTTTGGACTAGGGATGTAACTTCTTTATTCATTCTTCATTATTTTGTTTCGGTAGTTTATTTAACGTCCGTGGGGGTGCCAGTCGCATCACAGCGGGGCCTAACAGAATACCAGCGCTGCGTTATTTATCGTTTTAAATATCGCAGCATGTTCTGAGTTAGGTAGCCTTTCTAGCCTCGCAGAGTTAATTTTTTTTACTATTATTTTTAATTTTAATACGATTGTGAGGCACGAATAGACGTTTTTTCTTTCTTTTTTTCTTACGGAAAGTGGCTATATCAGAACCGAAATCGGAGGCGGAGGCTGAAGCGTCAAATGAAACTACTAAAACTAATCAAAAACTCGGATTGAAAGTATAAATGAAGAGCGAATTCACAACTGTTCAAAACATTCCAAATAGGAAACAAAACAACAAGTGAAAGAGTAATCAACAGAAGGCACTGGGAAAGGGAGGTTCCCCGTGTTTCTACGTCTGAAGTTCCGATTAAAATTATCGCAATCGGGGGTTCAAAATTATTACTCTATACCTTGAATGGATCTGCATGATGCGTGCTCTTGCCTCCTCATTGGGGTGAGGGAACTCGATCTTCCTGTCCAGACGGCCAGAACGCAGCAGGGCGGGATCCAGAATGTCTACTCTGTTTGTAGCTGCAATGACCTAAAAGAGGCAGTTGTTTAAAATCACTTTGTAGGAAAATTTAAATTGATTTCTAAGCTACTTTCCTCTATTTTTAATTATTGCGTGCTTTTCTAACACGTATGAACTTTTTTTATGTGATACATCTAATGGCACGGTTTGCCAGTCTATAAAATCTCGAACGCCGTGAGGGCAAACGACGCTGTCTTGCCGTGACGGCAAACAGCATGACGCTATCATACGTAATGCCCCCACTATGCCACCACCCTCAATTTCCTTTTATGCGTGCTGAAGCTAAACTGACATAGCCGTTTCGCATCTGCGGGGGTCCCGTGACGGTCAAAGTTTTCTTTTTTTTGTAACGAAATTCCTATGAATATAAACTTATTTTAAACCTCATCACATCTCAAATCATTTTAAATTTTATTAGTGTTATAGCTAACCTTAATATCGGCAGTAGAACTGAACCCATCAAGCTGATTGAGAAGCTCCAACATGGTACGCTGCACCTCTCGGTCACCAGCCTTCTCAGAGTCGAAACGCTTAGTACCAATAGCGTCGAGCTCGTCAATGAAGATGATTGCTGGAGCTTTTTCCTTGGCTAGGGCGAAGGCGTCACGGACCAGTTTCGCACCGTCACCTGAAAGTAAAGAATGATGCAGTCAGATTTGTAACCAAATAAAAAAAAATTGTCTGGAATCAGTTGGAAGTAATTAATAATAACCCTATCGCCATATCTCTACGTTGAGGTCGTGGTGGGGCTTCCGCGCTCCAATAAACCCGAGGTCTGTATCAGTACCGTTTGCTTTGCCGTAACATGCCTGGGGTGAGGAGCTGAACTACCAATCCGCAGGGCAGTTTTGTGGTGAACTGTTGGGCATTAGCGACCCCATGGACCCGATCTCCCGGGAGAGTTCTTGTTCTTCATCTCCGGCTTGACTTTATTGGCCGGCCATAAAGAACACTGATGAGGAACAGAGCTCCCACCTCTCTCTTGGCTAGCTTGAGTGAAGATTTGCAAGAGCAAATGTACTTGGGAGAAGGATGTATAATCCAGTATGGTGCTGGTAGGGATCTTGACCGTACACCCAGGATTGTCCTGATAGCTTTGGCTTACCTCTCCACTTCTCAAGCACAGTAATTTTAGTCTGTATTCTCGCAAAATTGTTACTTGTTCAAATCTTTTTTTTTTGTCTCTTGTTTAGTATTGTAATAATAATTAAGCATCGGCATTTTGGGGTGAGAGCCTGGTGATCTGTCACACAGGGTATCCTAGTATGGACTCCAGACTCTCACAAAGTTTTTTTATGTTGCATTAATTATTGTCAATTTTATGAAACTTTTGTATATACTTAGTGTAGAGTGAAAAAATAAACTATTATTATTATTAATTATCCAAATTTTCCTCTAACCAAATGATTTATGATAACAATTAATCTAGTTAATCATGTTTTCAGTGTACATACATTTTCCACATCAATTCACTTGTTTTTTAGTTATAGCTATGTTATTAAACACCGACTGGCCTGTTGGTCTAGTGGTCAGTGGCCCTGACTACCATGCTGGAGGTTGTGGGTTTGATTCCCACCCAGGACAAATGTTTGTGTGATAAGCACGATTATTTTTGTTCTGTGTCTGGGTGTAATTTATCTATGTATGTATTTAGAACACAGAACAAATGATTGTGCTCATCACTTAGTGTGAGCACGATCATTTGTTCTGTGTCTGGGTGTACAGTACATATAATATGTATATATTTAGAAATATATAAGTATGTTTATCAGTTGTCTAGTACTCATAACACAAGCTCTGCTTAGCTTGGGACTAGAGAATGTTGTGTGATAGTTGTGGAATATTATTATGGCTACCTGGGCCAACCATTTCTAAAACTAGAGAACTACAGGCTCAGCCCCATCAAGGCCATACTGAGACTCATGAAGAAGGTGCAGGGAGGGCTAGGGGTTGAGTAGACAGGATGGGCATAGCACAAAAGATCCAGAAGGGTTGAAGTGCTCTGGCCCAGGGCCAGCCCCACAATAAGATAGTATTTATAGAGGAGGGCACATACCAATAAACATCTGCACAAGCTGGGGACCAGCCAGCTTTAAGAAGGTGGACTTGGTCTGTGCAGCACATGCTCTTGCCAGCAACGTCTTGCCAGTACCAGGAGGACCATACAGCAGTACACCCTTAGGTGGATGGATGCCGAGATTTACAAACTTCTCCTTGTGTGTCATTGGGAGGACCACGGCTTCAATCAGCTCCTGGAGATGAAAATAGAATATTGGTTAAGATTGTAGGTAATTAATGGATAGTGGGTATGAAAGTGTAACCTTTTGATTTCACCCATTCATACTGGTGTATACATAAAGATAGAACTAAAATGTTGAGAGTGCTGTGAAAATTATTACACTCAATTCAGTATTTGCCTATAAGTAATTCCAAACATTTAATAAGTTATGGAATAAACATCAAGAAGCTATTAGGTCAAACAATTAGCAAGTTGGAAAAATCAGAAAAGTCAAATATCCCTAAGACTACATCAATTGCTAACTGACCTGAATCTGTTTGTCCAAACCACCAATATCTGAGTACTGCTCAGTGGGTCTCTCGTCCACCTCCATGGCTTTGACCCTCGCGTCATACTCAGCAGGCAAAGTTTCCAATATCAAGTACGAATCCTTGTTCACACCCACTAGGTCACCTGGTTTCAGCTTTTCAGCATCAACTAAGCCAATGACTGGCAAAAAGTAGGTTTGTCGGGTGGACGTCTTGATGACCGCGCATTTTCCTTTACGCTGTGAATCCAGGTCCACCACTGCACCATCCTCCTCCTCTTCCTGAGGATCAACATCCAACAATTCTATCACATTTGATACGAGGTAAGGTAGAGTTTTGTTCACTTTGATTTTCTCCGTGTTCTCCTTTATTTTATCGTTTTGTGCCTGCAGTTCATGTGAGATCCTCATAACTTCACTCTTCATGATTTTGATCTCATTGTCTAAGAGTCTCGTACGGCTAATAATTTCGTCTGTCGGCATTCGGAGAACTTCCTCACTGAGTGCCTCCTCGCCATCTTCCCAAATAGACTTGTCCTCTAATGTTGTAGCCATTTTCAGATTTATTCTAAATCTATTGTGAGATACTCAGTACCTAATATTGCTCCGAAACGATGAAAAGCAAAACAAAATCGTCCAAAATCCTGCAGTCACCAAAATGAATTGTCATTCTGTCATTCTGCTTTCTGGTTTTAGAGATGAGACATAAATACACGACAGATTTTACCAATAAGATCCAAGTTTTCTCTCTTTACGATTTAAAAAATTAATAATCAAAATTCTATGTATCATAAACATATATTTACAGTTGTTAAATATAAGTTCTTCCTGAATCGCCTTTTAATTACTCTCTTTTATTTATTTATTTATTTATTAAAACTTTATGCACTAGTAAGAAACACTGTACAAAGGCGGACTTAATGCCGTAGGCATTTTCTACCAGTCGACCTTAGGGTGGTGCAGAAATGTAACATGGTAGGTGCAACATAATGATAAACTAGATTAAGAAAACAAAAAACAATAATAAATATATACTTAGATACATACATACAAATTAACAAAGTTATTATGAAAGACGTATCCAACAAATCATCGCTGTGATGATTACACCAACTTCTTACGAATGTATTCACGAGCCATCACCTTAAAAGTGAACCGACTGGAAGCCGTCCTGATGTTCAGAGGGAGCGCATTCCAAAGAGAGATCGCCTGGACAATGAAAGAGGACTGGATAAACCCAGAGCGATGTGTGGGACATCGTAGTAGGCGATTATTGGTAGATCGGAGATTTTTATTATGACCAGAGCAAAGATATTGAACTTGAGAAGTCAAATAGGAAGGAGAAGAAGGTTTATCCAGAAAAGAATACAGCGTTGTTAAGGCTCTTAGCGCTCTACGCTGACGGATGGGTAACCATTTTAAAAGTGATCGTTGCTCAGATACATGATCATACTTACGAAGGTTGAACACAAATCGAATGCAGTTATTCAGAAGGCGGTCAAGTTTGTTGAGGAGATCTGCATTCAGGTCATAGTAGCACACATCACCATAGTCGATAATAGGAAAAATTAGGGCCTGTACAAGCAATGCCTTTATGTGAGCTGGAAGAAGATTTTTTAGTCGATAGAGAGACCGTAACGTTCCAGTTACTTTCTGACTGACACTACCGACCTGCTTCCGCCAATTGAGACAGGTGTCAACATGCAGACCCAGATCTTTAACGTCGAAACTAAACTGAATCACAGCGTTATCAAATATTACGGGTGGAACAGTTAGGCCATCAAGCTTTCTCAAACTATGGGGGCTCCCTACAATGATAGCCTGGCATTTTAAAGGATTAACTGCCACCCCAAAACGGTCAGACCAGCTTTTTATAGTTTTTAAATCCTGGTTTAGCTTCTCGATTGCATCCGATATGTTGTCAACACCTGACTGACAGTAGAGCTGCAAATCGTCGGCATAGAGATGATACGCACACTGAAGTTCATTGGTTATAAGATTAATAAAAACAGAAAACAAAAGAGGAGATAAAATACCGCCTTGAGGGACGCCAGCTGTAAGGTCACACCACTGTGATGAACCGTCTCCAACGCGAACCGACTGCTGACGACCCCGAAGATAAGAGGAAAACCACTCCAGTGCCTCTGGAGAGACCAAAAGATAGGACAGGATGGACAAGAGGACATCGTGACTGACGGTATTAAAAGCGTTGGAGAAGTCTATTAACACCAAAGTAGTTACTTTAGTGTCTTCCATTCCTCGCCTAATATCGTCAGTCACTTTAAGAAGAGCTGTCACGGTGCTGTGCCCGGGCCTGAAACCGGATTGAAATGGGCTTATGAGGGAGTTATGGTAAATGAAGTTTGAAATGAAGTTTTAAAGAAATTCGTATCAAATGTTTCTTTTTAAATGGAGTAGTGCCCACCTCTTCAATCTTTGGTCACAAGTGTTGCCAAGCCCGAATTTTTGATGAACAATGCTTCATTTAATTCATAATCTGTGTACATTTATGACATTGACAATTTATTGACATTGACAAAAATCTGACAAGTCGGTCATGCGATTTCGATTTTTGAATCAGTGTATTATTTTGAGTTGACGTATTGAAAATTTCGAAACTTGATGCTGTGTTAAAATATTTAGATAGTTTTTCTTGATTGTTGTAAATACCGTGGATATAAGTTCAAAATGGCCTTCTCAACGTTTCTTCGTGCGCCAGGTAATTGAACAGTTTACTGATTGTTTTGCTATTACATAACCATGTTTCAAGCTTCTTTATTCTTCTGTGCTAAGGTTTACCCTTATAACCATAGCATATTGTGAGATTAATTAATAAAAAGGTTTGAAAAATGTTGTATGTAAAATAAATTAATAAATGAAACATACCCATGGGGTATGAATAAAATTTGACATACTTTATCAGGGGTATGTAAAGGACGTATGGTACCTTTCACGTAGAAAAATCTACCTGAGAGGGCTAGAAATAAATGTCAGTGAAGTAGAGATGGGTCGTACTAGGCAAATCTTGGACTAGGTGCACCTAGTCCAAGTCCGTACAAATACTCGATCCAAATACCTGTTCCACCTAGTCCACCTAGTCCATGAAATACGCATACTTTATAGATACTTAGTCTTTGCATAACAACGATACGTGTAGTACGTACGCAGTAATGAATTGTAATCTTCCCTTCATACTTTACACAGGCTTAGGACTGTCAACGTATAGATTTATCTACATTGAAGATTATTGGCGTATTTAAAAGATTTCAATTCATTTTTCAGAGTACTTAATATTTTTTGTTTTACTTTTTTTTTGTTTTTTTTTTTGAATCATCTAGATTTGATACGGAACTTAAAACTCAATTTTATTTTGCAAATTTTACACTCAGCCATTTGTTAGCCTTTATCCGTAAAATGATCCCAAGCGACACTACTTCCTTTGGGAGCCATTTTTCAAAACAATAAACACATTAATTAATGTCTTATTAAAAATAGATCTAAGTTCTTTAACAATATATTAAAACTTCGTTACGAAAACCGATCACTAAATAAGTCCGATAGAAGTTGGCGACATCGAGTAGGTATCATACGCCAATCGAGATCACATTCGCACGAGTCCGTACTTGATACTCGACTGCATCATATAGTCTTCATTCGCATCGAGTATTGTCAAAGTATCTATTCTACCTATTCTATAAAGTCTGCCTAGTACCTAGTCCCGACTAGTCTCGATCTCGAGTATTGACAGACAAGGATGGAAAGACTGCGGAATAGTGTAGTTAAAAAAGGACAGAATATATTCTTCCACAACACGGTGCGCGTCGGGTAACTTTTATGCCATTGAGATATGGTTCAAATTCAAACGACTGGCACACGTATGATCTGTGTAAATACGAGTGCGCATCGCGTTACTTTTATGCTTTTTGAATTAAGGTTCAAATTCAAGTGACTGACTCACGAATGATTTTGGCAAACATGGATGTGCTAGGACTATGCTGCTATATAGCTGCTGAAGCGAGATAGCAGCATAGTCCAGTACAGTCGGTACTTCGATACGCGCGGGCCGCGGGTGCCGTGCACTACGTAGGCAGTGATACTAGGTGGATCAAGTATTTTAAAAGTTAGAATAGGTGCAGCCTAGTCTCGTAAAATACCTAATCCCTGGATCTGTTCTAGTATTTACGCTTCATCTCTACAGTGAAGCCACCGCCAAAAGCTAGTCTGAAATCTAAATCTAATCTAAAACTATTAATAATTAAACATTAAAAAAGAATTATCATGGAATGTTGTTAAAACATTTATTAATGAGGTTGTGTTGTGTTTAATAAATAAGTAAATCAGAACAGTGAGTAAAGAAAAAAAAATCCCATCCTATGCTTGCATGGTTGGATTCCCTAGAAAGACAAACAGTATTTACTTAAAACATTAAAAAGAACTAGAACGGGCTTTAAAATAGAAACAACTTACACTATTCATGGGTTCTTGCATATCATTTTTTGAACACAAAAAATAAAAACCGACTTAAAATTTTTGTACAGACAAATAAATGTCTTTAAACCAATCCAATATATCTAATGACATTGAAAAACATGTTTTGAATAGTTTATAATATTACAAAAGTAATTAATATTATCTTGTTGCTGTTAATGCATAGAGAAGCTACAAAAAAGATGTAAAGTACATTTTTATTTGTTTTGATTTACCTCGTTGTGAGTAAGCTTGCTTCCACTATGTCACATAAACCTCTTACAGGTCAGCAAGTGTTATGTTCGTTATCAGTGTAAACTAAAAAATATGAAACCAGAAACTAAAAAAAAAATGTTTGACCAAGATTCATTATTGTCATTAATACCTATCACACTTGGCAAAAATGTACCTCTCTGTAATTGCAAGAATTTTCATAATCAGATGAATAGTTCCACAAATTATGGGCTACAAGAAGAAAAATAATTTTATTTTGTCATTAGGGTTCCAAGCTAAAACTGTTAAATTATAGAGCTGTTTTAATCATGCAAATGCAACTGTAAAACATACATAGATTCCTTAGTATAATAATTTAATTCTATTTCATCTCCCAGTTTTTAATTGTCACATTATGATTCTGGGATTTCAAAGGAGGCATTATTGATAATGTCTCCACAATCTTTTTTTTGTAGGAGGGAAGTCATCCAATGACATTTCGGGCGGGAAGGCGTTTCAGACTTTTACTGACTAAAACCCACTCCTAGTTCCTTCGTTGCCTTTCATACCAAGGCCGGGTTTTCCTTTCCGAAGCGAAACCATGGCTCCGACCCTGCTGGACCCCTATGGTTTGCTGACGTCCCCTTGAGGCGTGCGTGGAACACTACGCGCCGTCGACGACTTGGGCTTGGTCCAGACGATTATCGGACGGTCGGACGGCGAGCTACTCATTGCTCGCAAGTTCACGCCTACAGTGGTCAGAAATCGGGATCGGGATTCCGACGGCTGGGGCGTGAGGGCCCTCGCGCATGCGGCTGCCTAGCATTACTGCTTTGCAGAAGGAGGCGGCCGCCTGCCACTCCTCCCCGTTTCGGACCATGTACCACCGCCCGGCGCGAGAGATCGTTGCCGCTGATCGCCCCCACGAGGACACGGAGGTGCTCTGCCTTAGCGTTGCACACCTCTACCGTGCTCCGGGCGGTCCACACAGTGGTGACACCCGGGCGTTTCTTCCGCACGAATTCGGTGCAGGAACCTCTCGAAATGACCATGTTCTGTGAGAACCTGCGACATACGGGTAAGGACGCCGTGAGGTCTTTCCAGCCACTCCTCAAAGAGGGGACTTACTGCCATAATTATGGCGTGCTCACACCTGTATAGAGTTGACTCTATGTTACTTACTTCCACAAAATTTAGGTAAATACACTAACTTTTTCCGATTTCTTTTTATAAAACCTGAAAAAATATATTTTTTATAATTGCAGCATGTAAAAGTCTGGCGTTCTCACAACAAATGAGGAAGCTAGCAACACAGACGAGCCTGCAGCGGCCTGTGGCTAGCTTGCTGCCTGCCAGCACACAGCTGTTCAAGGAACTGACCACCAGCACACCAATCATCAACTCTGTAAGTTAACTTGTTTTTTGCGTTAACATTGCAAATGTACAGTGGGGAACTTCCCCATGTTGTACATTTGTATAATTATGGTGCCGGCCAAACCCGATATCAGGATGAAGTAGTATCATCTAGGACAAACCTGTTCTTCCTACACGGCGGTGTTCTTATGGGTGGATTTTAAAAAAATAACCTCAAAGGCCTTTTAAAAAAATAACCTGTCCGTGTCGGGGTGCCTTTCCGAGCTCGCTTCGCCCGCTCTTGGACTAATATGGCGAGTTTGGCTTAGAAAATACTAGTTCATCCTAAAATCGGGTTTAGCCGATAACATATCCAATTTGAAATCTTATTTTGGGTTCCGTACCTCAAAAGGAAAAAACGGAACCCTTATAGGATCACTTTGTTGTCCATCTGTCTGTCTGTCAAGACCTTTTATCTCAGGAACGCGTGGAGGTATCGAGTTGAAATTAAAACCCTCAGGCCTCGGCCAGGAATTTAAACTCAGGTCTGCGGTCCCTTGAATTTGTAAAAAAATCAAACTTCTGAGTTAACGAAAAAAAAAAGATTAATACGGCCGTTTATGTCGCAAAAAACATCTATGAACATGTGAATCAAAATTCATACGGTAATTCCCGTTGACCTAGAATCCTGATATTTGGCATGAAATAACACAAGTGTAGGAAAAAATCTGAAAACTGTTTTGTGTAACTACAAAACAGTTTTCAGATTTTTCACAAAAAATATCTTTTTTACGATTCGGAAAAATCTTCGTAACTCAATTCGGGAATTGAATTGTTTTCATAGGTAATTTTGTACGGAGCCCTCAGTGCGCGAGTCTGGCTCGCACTTGCCCGCTTTTTTATTTTTTGTAAGCTTTATTTAAAGCCTCTCCTCATTCCTTATCACTGAGCTTCATGGTTTTCAGGTGCGTTCACTTCGTACGACGCCAGTGATGGCGGGCACGCCTCACGACCACTCAAAACTGTGGGTCATCGAGAAGGGAGTGGCCGTCCTCTTAGTACCTCTGGTACCTTTGGGCCTGCTCCTACCGAACAAGCTGTTCGACGCGGCACTGGCTATCCTAATCACAGCCCATTCTTTCTGGTAAGCTTACGTTTTTAGTAGAATTTCGGCCTAACGAAGATTGACTGATGCGATGCCGGTTCGATTCCCGCACGGAACAAATATTTTTTGGCCTACAGATAGTTATACCGTGTCGGGGTGTCTTTCCACTGAAGCAGGGCTGGGTGAACTCTTCTCTTGGGTGAAGTCTTCTTCGCTCCACAAGAAGAGCAGTGAAAAGTAGCAAATGTTTCTATTGAAACAGATCAGGGATGGAGTTGAGCTACCCTCTGCTTCTTGCCCTCCGCTCGGGACCACAACCACTTCGTTCTGTACGGCTCGAGGCCGTGTGTTCATATGTTTTATTTGAAAATCCAACAAAATACACTGTTTCCACTGATGCGGAGTAGAGATTTCGAGCACTGTGATTCGCCAGTTCACTCTGCCCAGCTTCGCGTCTGTCGACAAGTGCACGATGCACCCACGTTACAGGAGTAATTCCTAGTGTACGCCAATTTTCTTATACAACGTAAAGCAGCACAGAAAATTGCAAAAACCGTAAGAGAATTTGCTGACTACATTTAAGAGGAATCCACTTTTGTCACAGCTGCTCTTGACGTGATAAAAAACTCCAAATCGACACTTCCCATCAAAAAGCCTACCCATCTGATATTTACATCTCTGCTCACTCCCGCAGAGAATACAGGCATGGCCTATGACACCTGCAGTCCTTAGCTTCCCATTACGTTCCCATCCGTTTTTCCCACTCCCCAGGGGCATGGAAGCCATGGTAGTGGAATATGTTCGAGTGCTCCTATTCGGGCCCTTCATACCTAAAGTAGCCATGGGAATAATCTACTTCCTATCAGTGACCATGCTTGGAGGCCTGTTCTACCTAGTCTTCAATGATATCGGCCTCTGCAGAGCCTTTTGGAGGATATGGAGGAACATGAAAAAGCCAAAATATGCGAAGAAGCGCGGAAAAGGCCGGAAATGCCCATAGATCAAGGTTATTTTTGTTTTAGTTTGTTGTTGGTAGTGGTATGCAGTTAATAGAGTATATGTATGCCTGTATTCCCTAAAGGGGTTAGCAGAGGCATGTAGTACATATATTTTGGCAGTTAGATATATTTAAGTCCCTTTACTCACAAACGGTGCCGAGGACTGTCGAATTATGCCCAGGCATAGAGAGAGCAGTGGTGGCCGAGTGGTAACAGCCCCGACTTACAAGTTTTAGGTCGCGGGTTTAAACCCAGCTAGGCGCATTACTTTGTGTAATTTATTTCATCACCACTGCTCTCAAAACGGTGAAGGAAAACATCGTGAGGAAACCGGCATGTCCTAGAACCAAAAAATTCGAAGACATGTGACATCCACCAACCCGCACTGGACCCGCGTGGTGGATTATGGCCCATTCCCTCTCCTAGAGAAGAGGCCTGAGTCCCAACAGTGGGAACATTATAAGGCCGACTATGCTATGAACATAAGTCAGCAATAGCTACGTATAAAGCCGGATATTCATTAGGCAACATATTTTGTTCAGTAGGCATCATTTAAAAAAAAAGTTATTTTTATTCAAAGGATCCCAAAGTACATGAGGCTGTAGATAAAGCTCTGTGGGCATCGAAACCTGGTTGTTGAGATCAGCGGGGTTACCATGACGTTCAAAGTAAGATTGTTTCATTTTTATTTCAGTGTGGGTAAGAGACAGAGCTATACAGGTTGTCTAGCGCCATCTCTTACCCACACTGGAAATAAGAATGAAACAATCTTACTTTAAACGTCATGGTACAGGTCTAGGTGAAATAGTGGTCAAATGCGAGGCTGTTGTGTTAAGAGGGGGAGGGGGGAGTGTAATCTTGTACAAATTCAGACTGGGCTGCGTAGGTTCTAGTTACTGACCACTAAAAATTTCTCATTTGACTTTGGTATTTTACTAGCGTGGTATTTATGTAGTATAACTGGAATCAAAATCCTATCCTTATATCCTAACTCCGATTCCAGGCCATGATCTACAAATTCACAACATATTTTACTTCCTATCCGCTCCGAATTGTTTTTCACCAGTAAAGCAAATTTTTTATTGAAATACTCTATAGCGACGTGCGAGTTTTTATACGTAACCGGTAAAGGTACAATTCCGAGACAGGCTGCAGACTGCAACAGCAGGCAGCATATGCGGCTAGCGGCTGCGATTGACTGCAGTGCTGCCTGCGGTCGCAGTTGCTTCTATTCCAAGCGCGGCGACATGTCGCGACTGCACAATGCATACAACCATGCTTCAGTCACTCCAGTACCTTCGTACGAGACAGAATATCCAACAATGCTATCGATACTTTACTTTTGTCAGTACAGGAAGATGATGACAACTTGTGTTCCAGCAACAAAGTTAATTATTTTCTCTTCATCATCTTCTGATAAAATCGACATTTTTGTACGTGTGAAATCTGCGGTTCGCGACACAACTGGTGCTGCAGTCTGCGGTCGCTTTGTGTCGCGGCAGCAGGCTGCCCGCCGCGACTGCCGGCCGCAGTGTCCCGGAATCAATTTGAAGAGATTCAATAGAAACTAGTAGTGTCGCTTGCAGTTTGCGGTTGCAGTCTGCAGTCCATCTCAGAATCGTACCTTTAACGTACACGTCAATTTGTACCAAAGCGCCGTCTGGTGACAAAACGGAAGAACTACTTTTTCTTATTCGGTTTAACCGCGAACATTTACGTGAATGCAGTCGAGTGAATGTTTAACTCGCCCTAGACACTCAGGAGATTAACAGTACAGAGAATAAGGCCGTAGGAGGATCCTCCGACCAGACGGGTGTTATGTCTAATCTGGGCAACTGCCCGAAAAATAAAACTAATACAAGTATATTCAAAACGCGCGGAGAACTGTAATAGCGCGATGCAGGGTTTCGTAGTTCAGTTCTTATGTGACGCCATAGATGTCGCTACATAATTAAACAATATTCGTAGTCAAACGTAAGATATTGACCATTTATTTCTTTTTTTTCAGGGGACTAGAAGCAATCGCTATAGATTACGTCCGCCCCAGTGTTGTTGGACCCATTCTTCCTAAAATCGCCCTCGGGCTTGTGTACCTCATCTGCATCGCAACCCTGGGAGGCCTCTTCTACATCATCAGCCACGACGTCGGCATCGGCAACATGATCAGGCAAATCTGGTCCATCAAGGCCGACCGTCAGAAATAGATCGGTTACATATGTACGGATAACAAAGCCTGTAATACACATGCCTGAAACTTGCAGTAGGTATGCGAGTAGCTTGCATGCCATTGTAATAATACACCAATCATAATTTGCTATGGTGTGCAAGATCCTTGCATACTACCCTCTTAAATGTAGCGTAATAGGATTAAGAGAAAACGCTCGAAATCTCAGCCGAATGTCGCAGGTTCAGAATGCTTTGTTTTTTTTTCGCGTTCGGTATAAGGAGGTAGGCGCTCGAGGGACTACAGGCAAGTGTATTTAGGGCTTAATGCTAGTTAGTGATTAAAAGTATTACTGTAAAGTAACCGGCGGTTTTGACAAATCGAGTTTTAGAAAAAAATAATAGTTAAGCACCTATCTCTGTCATTCATATGGTTGTACCTTTCTAAAACTTGACGTGTCAACTGTGGCCGACGTTTCTGGTTGCATTGACTATGATACGCAGAGGTTGCCAGCAAATTTTTTTTTTTCGGCGATGATACAAGGTCCTTTGCGTTACGACTCCGCAGCAGTTACGGAACTCCGCTTACAACAAACACGATTCAATAATTCACTTGATTATAAAAGGTTTCTTTTGAAATTCACAAATGAATGATTGATAAATAATTTCAATTAGCCGAGTTCGTAATTGTAGGGTAGTCGGCGAAAATATTGACATTGGTACTTAAATGCTCACAAGATTTCAAAATTCCGTTGTTTTCAACAAATAATTATTTTATTGTTTACCGTTAAATCATTTTGTTCGTATACATTTTGTAATTACGCGCCTTCTGGTGGGATTTAACTTATTTGTTAGAATAAATGATAGTTGAAAAATGATTAGTTTTATTTCTGGCTACAGGAGCCTTACCATGACGCGGTAGCAAGCGAGAAAGAGGGATGGAGCTATATACCCTATAAAACTCCATCCCTTTAACAGTTCAGTTCGTCAAATGGAGTTACTTCGTCAGTTTAGTTTAGCTCGTGGCCCTACACCTCTGAGCCTAAACTAAATCTGCCTGACCTCTTCGCACCACGACTACGGTGAGCGGCGCGCCGCGTAGTGTGAAACAACTTTCCTTCAAGCACCGATTCGTCGTGTCTCGGTGTGAGCTGACTCTTTAGCACACTAAAGGCGGCGGTTTGTGACAGGAAACTGCGACCGGTACGTCATTTAGGTTTGCTTTCGAGACAGGAGACAGAAACGATTGGGCTGTGTCCGTGGCCTAAGGGCCAACGCTGCGTTAAGCTGGCGCACGCGCGGGACCCCGTCGAATCGCGCGTGTATCGTGTGCGACGGTACTCGTAGCGGAAACCGAATTATTACCTGCGCAGTGGCGCTATTTTAACTTTAACGGGGTGCATGTAGTCGTGTCGATAGAGAACTTTAATGTATTATTATTTAGCGAAAGGGCGCGGAGCGCGGCTCCTCGCGACGGAGCTCTTTTGTATTGGCCCGCTCGGGCGCCCGCTTAACGCAGCGTCGGCCCTCAGGGTCTAAGTGACTGAGATTCTAGTTGCGATCCCTGTCTCATGTCTTGGTCTCTGACTGTGGTCGCAGCGTGAACTGCTACTTTTATAGTACTTTAGGGTCTTTTGACCCATGACATCAATGGCAGGCCCTGTTGGTAACATTTGAAATTGTATTAAAAAATCAATATGGCGGCATTAGTTCACATTTTGACCACGCGCTAAAAGAACCTTGTAAGTATGACAAGATGATATTCATAGTTATTATGATTTAAATGTATAGAGTGAGAGCCTGTGGCTGACAGACTTCCATCATTTTAAAGCTAATAGTTTGTCAGTGCATGTTCCAACAACTGTAGGAACGATGCCCTAATATAAGGTTTCAGTTTTGGTGGCATTGGCAACATGTAACAAAGGTGTGTAACTTGCAACTTAAATTCGTTTAATTATAAAGTTCAGTTTGTTTTATATGTTCTTCTGGATGGTATATGTACAGTCAAATGGGGTGAATAGAAACTCAGAGGCGAATAGAATCAAAACTTCAAAGGGTATTTTCACGATATTTGAATATTTTTAACATTTAACTATATCAATTTATTAATGAATTGTTATTTTAAAAAGTCGATGCTTTATTAGAATCCGATAATATGGTATCAAAGTTAAAAACCAAACCAAAGTTTTGTTTCTATTCGCCCCTGCTTTTCTATTCACCCCGTTTTACGGTAATTAATGTCATCCATTGCCAGACACTTGTTTATTATATACACCTTTGTTACCTGCCAAAGCCACCATAACTGAAACTTCAGTTTAGGGCATCGTTTCTACACTGACAAACTATCAGCTTTTGTAAAATTAAAGTCTGGCAGCCACGGGCTTTTAGACTAGTAGTTATTAATGATTTTCGGGACACTACAGTCAAACGGGGTGAATAGAAACGCAGGGGTGAATAGGAACAAAACTTTAGAGGGGATCTTCGCGCTGATAAACAATTTTTACCAGCATTAGAGTACTCCTATTTATTCATCAATTGTGATAAAAACGGATGCTTTGATAAAAATCAATAATATAAATATATACCTACCAATGTGAAAAACCTAAGCAAAGTTTTGTTCCTATTCACCCCTGCGTTCCTATTCACCCCGTTTGACGGTAGCGACGGTAATTGAAGTTTAATTAATTTATTATCACGTATATTCACTGTTTTTATTTTATTAGGGTTAAAAATCCCACAACTTGATAAAATCGCTTTTGCGTGTTGTGCCTAACACGCTTGTGTAAATCCTTCTCATTTTCACATCAAACTCGATCATTTCCCTGCTATTAAGCTGGGCTTTTCCCCCTTTTTCTTCCAAAAGATCTAAGAGATGCATTACTCTCTTCTTGGCCTTCTCATTACGATTATCGCGAGATCTTTTGTTTGTAATTGGCTGGCTGGGTTTCGCAACTTTGTGGGTCGGTTCTACAATTTTTTCTTGTTTTTCTATAAGTTGTAGAAGGTTCATTACTGACTTTTTGGCGTCATTGTGAGATCGTTTGTTCGTAGTTGGATGGCTGGGTTGCACAGTACTTGTGATCGGTTTTACACTTCGTTTTGTGGTTACCACGGTGCTTTGGCTGTGATTTTTATTTGGCTGATAAGGCTTTATTTCTTTGCGATTTTTGTTATTTTTATTTATTTTATTTGGTTCGCCGTGTTCCGCATTCTCGTTACTAAAAATGTCTGCGGCTTGTTTTTGTCTTATTTTGTTCATTGTCTGCAGTACTTTTGACCGCATGCTCGTGTTTTGAGGTAGCTGTAACAAAATTCATGTGGGTGGAAGATAGGTGCCTACAGGTTTACGTGAATGTCACGCTGGCGCGGCTTATGTCTGCAATGAACATTCACACCATCGTGTCATGTGGTATAGGGTGGCTTTCTTTTAAAAATCTGTCAGATAGAGAGGTGGTGCCCGAAAATAACAGTCCACAAATAGGGTCACTTCATTCCCCTAGCTAGGTTGAGCGCATCATTGATAGAAAAGGGCTAGCAGAGGTAGATTTATTATATAACTAGCTTTTGCCCGCGACTTCGTCCGCGTAGAAGTCGAAAATGGTTTTATTAGGTTTTTTGAAAATATGAAATATTATTTATTATCTTCGTCGTGTGTGATAGTCCATTGAATTGTATGGCGAGCGATATTGTATCTTAAGATAAAATATTATAGTATCTTAGCCGTGTGCAACGCCCCTTAGCGAACTTCACTGCGGGTGACGTAACCTACGACAAACTTATTATTTGCCGTTCGTACAGTAATCGGGTCTAGGGATCGAACCACAAAATTAAGTTTGTTTTTTTATTGTATATACTTTTTTGGGATAAAAAGTACCCAGTGTGGTGCCCAGGATATTAAAGAATAATTATACCATTTTTCATCGTAATCGAACCGGTAGTTTTTGCGTGATGCCTGAACAAACAGACAGACAAAAAATTTTTTAATTACATTTTTGGGTTCGGTGTCGGTCTAAGTAACACCACCTGCCATTTATTTTTTGATATTTTCAATGTACAGAATTTTCACTTCTACAGATTTATTATAAGTATAGAAGAAATGCAAGGAATACTGGCGTGGAGTGCATGACGAGAGCGAGAAATATATGTACGTGCAATCGCAAATCTGAACTTTATCCACTATGCATCTTCACAAAGAAGCTACTTGAATAGCTTTAATGGCAACAATCACATATTTTCACAGCGCCGCTACGCATTCGTCTATCTACCTCGGGTTACCCTGGTAGAAGACCCTTTTTTTGAGGTGGAAATCATCAAATGACTTCTCCCGCTTTAGAGTGGGGCGAGAGGGCACGTCAGTGACTAAATCCCATCTGTGTCTTTCAGTTACCCTTTGCGATCCAAGGCCGCGGTAATTCTTTTAAACGTTGTTTCAAATATTATAGATAATTACCTCATCGTAATTTTCATTAGAAAAACTAATATCATCTTTTGCCTCAGCGTTCGGTATTGAACTGGTGTTGGTAGATCTGCAAAAATAAATAAAGTAGGTATTAATGAAAAAAAAAATGCACAAACAAAAGCCTCAAAGCCTGGGTCAAAATTGCTTTGCTTTGAGCCTTTGGCTTTTGAGCAAAGTCCCATAATTTGCTTTTGGGCTTGAGGTCTAATCGGTAAATAATTTCTCCTGCTTTGGGTGGGGCGAGAGGGATGTCAGACTTTTACTGACTAAAGTCTACTCGTGTCCCTTCAGTTGTCTTGAACTCCCATGCAGCCAACATTCGCCTCCTTCTGCGAAGCAGTAATAATAGCAAAGGAGGCGGCCTATCGCGTGCGGCAACGGTCTTCTCGCCCAAACCGCCGCCGCCGGGATTCCGATCCCGATTTCCGGCTAGCATAGGCGCGGGCTTGCGTCCGACCGTCCGGTAACCGTCCGGACCGAGCCCAAATCATCGACGGCGCGTACTGTTCCACGCGCGCCTCAAGGAGATGTCAGCAAATTGTAGGGGCCCGGCAGGGTCGATGCCTACTGGGGCCACGGGTACTGTGAAAGTGAAACCTGGGGCCCTGGGATGAAGGCAAAGAAGGAACAGGAGTGGGTTTTTAGTCATTAGACACTATCTCGCGCTCCGCCCAAGAGCGAGAGTTGTGATAAGATGATTTTCCCGCCCAAAAAATAAATTAAATGCAGCCAACATCAAATTACCTGCGATAATATCTTCGACGATTTTTATGGTTGAGAGGCTTAGGTGCATTTTCGATGGTGAATATTGGTAGCATAACAATCTTAGGTTCGCAGCGTACTCCACTTTTGCACGTTGGTGTCGGGGTCCCGTCGGCCGACCTGAGGTTTACGGCTGACTGAGTGTCCATCAGCTTTTGCCGTATTGCTGGTTCTAGCTTCTGTTGCATTTGAGCATCCAATGTTTCTTTCGGTGACCATTCTAGATTTTGTTGTGGAGTCAATTCCAGTTGTTTCTCCGTTGTCAAATCTAATAGCTGGGTTTTCTCTGCTGGTCCAGTCAATTGCGGCGATTCTACAAAACGCAATGAAAACTATAATTATGTAATTAATAGTATTTAGAAAGTCAATTATAATTTAAGAGTTTTTATTTTTTAAATATGCGCCATGTTTGATGTAGATAAACTCTTTTTCTTTCAATTTTTTTTGCGGCATGTGTCGCTTTCTTATTGTGTGGCGAAGTTGGGCAACGTTACCTACCAGCAATAATGTTTCGCGAACTTTAGTGCGAGAGCAGTGGTGGCCGAGTGGTAACGGCGCCGACTTACAAGTTGTAGGTTGCAGGTTCAAACCCAGCCAGGCGCATTACCTTGTGTAATTTATTTCATCACTACTGCTCTCAAAACGGTGAAGGAAAACATCGTGAGGAAACCGGCATGTCCTAGAACCAAAAATTCGAAGACATGTGACGTCTAACAACCCGCACAGGGCCCGCGTGGTGGATTACGGCCCGTTCCCTCTCCTAGAAAGGAGGCCTGAGTCCTAACAGTGGGAACATTAAAAGGCCGACTATGCTATGCTATGAACTTTAGTATCACTTCAATGTTTCATGTCTTAATATGTCTTCCGATGAGTGGAATACGGGGTATTTGTGAATACCAGGCTCAGGTTTCAGCTCGCTGACTTTTCTTTGAATTGCTTGTAGACTTGTACAAACGATCTTAAGGTTTGCGTCCTATAGGTACAGCCCCCCTAGCCAAGTTACGCTCGTTTCGTTTGCGTCGAAAGCCTCGAGTAGGCCACGCCGCTGAATTCTTCGTTCTGACGTCATCTCAACGCTCAGTCACGTGGTCAGAACAAAGGAATCGGAGGCGTGGCGTACTCGAGGCGTTCGACGCCAACGAAACGATCGTAAATTGGCTAGGGGGCAGGTACTACGGATGGGTACGATTCTTTATTTGTTGCGGTTTTTACTTCTTTTTTGGCGGGAAGTAATCAAATAACTTCTCCCGCTTTGGATGGATCGAGAGGGCGTGTCAGACTTTTACTGACTAAAACCCGCCTGTGTTCCTTCTGTTGCCTTTTGGGTTGCAGGATCGCGCGGGTTCATATACCTACACCTACTACCACTGCTATACCTACATAGCTCAATCATATAGATTGAGCTATGTTGAGCTATCTTGTTGCCTGAAGATCCAGGTTGTTATCCGTTGTTTCTCTGATCCAATCAGACGCTGTTTGTAAACGCAATCACTAATGTGATTTTTACTTTATACGTAAAATTGAAGTAAGTAAAATATTACCATACCTAAATTATAAATATACTGCATATATTTTTCAAAATTATCGTAATAAACTGGTGTGGAAGTAGCTGAAAACAATAACAATAGGCATCAATTAAAACTGGGTTACCTAATTAATGGCTTTTAATTCATTAAACCCCGAGCGAACGCCGGTGTTCGCTCAGTCATTGTCTTTCTATTGTGTCTCTAATTACGCTACTCAAAAGGTTAAATAGGATATTATGATATTATGTACCTATGTAGTCAGACGATAGGCCTACTAGGATCTTCTTGAAACCCCAGGGACATCTGCCAATTGGACGTGAATTGCAGAGGCCGTGGAAAACACTTAGGGGCCACGCTGTGTTAAGCGGGCGGCCGCGCGGGTGCCCGTCGCGTGACGTCGCGCGTATGTGTCGAGTGCAGCGGTCCCCGTAATGGAAACAGGATTATTACCTGCGCAGTACCTCTAATTATAATAATGGAATCAATGCAATGATTTCATATATTTAAGCATTATGGATTTAAGTTATTTTGATTGCATTAATAACTGACTGGACTGTTGGTCTAGTGGTTAGTGGTCCTGACTGCTATGCTGGAGGTCGTGGGTTCGATTCCCACCCAGAAAAAATGTTTGTGTGATGAGCGCGATCATTTGTTCTGTGTCTGGGTGTAATGTATCTATAATATGTATGTATTTAGAAATATATAAGTATGTTTATCAGTTGTCTAGTTCTCATAACACAAGCTCTGCTTAGCTTGGGACCAGGCGACGTTGTGTGATAGTTGTAGAATATTATTATTATTATATTATACTTAAAAAGGCGTCTATAGTCTGCAAAAGTGTCATTATTTGAAGACTGAATTGTGACTTAGTGTGTAAGTTTTACAATTTTGTGTATATTTTATATCAATAAAGAATTTTATAAAACAAAACCTACGCAGTGTCGCTAGTTCAACTTTAACGGTGTGTATGTAGTCGTGTCGATGGAGAACTTTAGTGTATTATTACGTAGCGGCACGAGCGCGGGGCGCGGCTGCCTGGGACAGCTTCCCGCGCGGCGAACTGAGCACTTTTATATGGGAACGCGCGCGCACCCGCTTAATGCAGCGTCTTCAGCCCTAAATGGGTTGCCCCTAGTTAGGCCTATATTTTCTTTGGAAAAGGGAAAGAGAGACCTTTGCCCAGGCCCAGTAGTAAGACAGCTGAATGAATATCCTGTACACGTATATATTACGTAGACATGATAGGTCATCATCATTATTTGAGCAGAGAGACGTTCACGGCTGGACACAGGCCCTCACCAAGTGTCGCCACAACAACTGGTCCTGTACGTCTCACATCCATCGGATCACTGTGATCCTCACTAGGTTACGTCTTCCGGTGCGCAATAAGTAGCTATATGGTATGGTAATTTTAAACAGTGGAGTAGCTTGGCGTGGGTGAAGTGGGCCCTCGCCCACGGCCTCGAACCTAAAGGGGCCTCGCACAAGCGAGGGCTCCTTAGGATCGAGGGATTTTTATAATTGATATGCTCGTTTGACCTCTATTTCACCTGATGGTAAGCGACGACGTGGTCGAACACTGGGTAGCGACAGTCGCTGTTTCGTTTTAGAATTTATGAAAGGAAAAGGCCTCGCTGCTGTGCCTTCGCCCACGTCTAAATTAGTCCACGCTACGCCTCTGATTTTAAAGTGGGCTGCGGGCTTTTTCGAACGAGTCGCCGCGGCCCTTGAACAATAAGAGCAACTAAAGGTGCTCCTTCTTCCTTCTTAAGGTGGGTTTTAGTCAGTAAAAGTCTTGACTCTTTTTCTCCATCCTAGACTGTGAGAAGTCATTAAGTAGATGATATCCCAACTCAAAAAAATCAAACGCCCCAACTCCTACTCGTTATATTTGAAATACTACTGCTTCATTTCATAAACAATTTTGAAGCTGTTTTCAGAAAAAAATTGAGTTTGAAACGTTATTTGATGAAAAAAAGGTAATTTTAAAATATCTAAATATGTTAATTAACGAAAGTTTAACCACTCCCCATCCAAATCCGACCAGCAAGCTTTTTTTTAACTTACTTGTCATATTTTCTCTTGTAATCGCTATTGCTGTTGGTCGCTTTGTTGTCTGTTCTGATGTAGGAATAGGAACGCAAAGGCAGTCCCTGGTTTCTCTATACATCGGAGGACAGCCGCATTTAGTCCACCACGTGCCGCTGATCGGTTCTGTTGTGTTATACACAGGAGTGCCTTCTCTTGAATAGTGTGATAAATAGCATATGATATGGCCAGACTGAAAAAAAAGATAACTAAAATGTCGAAAATTCAAATCCAAAGTAAAAGAGCACTATCTTTCCTCTCTAGTGTGTTAATTATATATGTATATACATTATGTATTTATTTTTAGTAAAGGTATATATAGTATAGTATGTATAGTATATAAGTATTTTTTATTTTAATTTAAGATTTCACATTCTCTTTTTCAATTACTTCTACACACTCGTCTACTTTTCTTTTTATTTCTCCTTTCGCAGGTCTGCTGGAAGAAATTTCTTATTGGAAATAAGCAGTACCTTTGTACAATTTTTATCACAATGTATCTTCTTTCTTTATTCGTGTGCACATAAATTATAAAATAAATAAATAAATAAATAAAATTAAAAGGCCCGTTTTGACATTTGTATTTTGACTACTTACCTAGCGTCTTGTCCGGTGTAGTGGAGCTACTACTGAAATAGTTAAAATAGCTACGACTACACCGGACTCCTAATTATTATTTTATTGTTTCTTTCAGTTTCGTTCCAAGTTACATTTTAGGGTTTTTCTCAAATGTCAAAATGGGCCTTTTATTTTTTAACGACTTTAATAATATTTGAAACTACCTTCTAGCAGCTGAAAAGTATAAAGTTATCCTAAGGGGTTATATTTGCGAGATACAAAGCATAAGCATAATCAGCCTTATAATGGTCCCACTGGAGGGATTCAGACCTCCTCCCTAAGAGAGGGAAAGGCCGTAATCCACTACGCGGGCCTAGTGCGTATTGGGGATGTCGCATTCTTTGAAATTTTGATTCTAGGTCATGCGGGATTCCTCACAATGTTTTGCTTCACCATATTGAGAGCAGTGGTGATGCAATGAATAACACAAAGTCATGCACCTGGCTTGAGGTGAATCTTAACAACTCGTAAGACTAGGCGATTACCACTGGACCATCACTGCACTGTATCCTATGTTTTCCAATGCTTGAAGAAGATACAAAAATATACGCAAACAAACTTTTGCTTTTATATTATTAGTGTTATGACCATCATCAGCCTCATTCTTGGGGCTGGCTTCCAGTCTAACCGGCAGCTGCACTTGTAGCTGAACACCAGTTGTTTACTTGAAGAGACAGCCTATCTGACCTCCATAACTACAACCTGCTTACGGGGTAACACCAAGGACATGAAAGCCATTTCGTTCTACAAAATGTGACTAAACGAGTGGTGGTAACTTTAGATCGATGGATACAGAGGGGGAGGGAGACCAAAAAAAATAAGGATAGATCGTGTGACTCCTCATGAATGGATATAAAATAAAAGGAAGTAAATGGTAGCGTGACCGTTGACAGTGAAGCATGGAAGAAGACAACGTGATGCGCTGACTCCAACTAAGATAGATGGTTATAAAATATCGGTTCCAGCAGATGGAAAGCGCCGTCAAAGCCGACCTAGAAAGAGGTGGCGAATTGATATCGCGTGCCGCAAGGACTGGACTTGGACATAGGCTTCTCCCATGTGCCGTCACAATGATCGGTCTTGAGCGTCTCGCACCCATCGGATTCCCGCGACCCTTACCAGGACAGGTCCTGGCAGCAATCTTACTTTAAACGTCATGGTACAGGTACCATGACGTTTAAAGTAAGATTGCTTCATTCTTATTTCCAGTGTGGGTAAGAGATGGCGCTAGACAACCTGTATAACTCTGTCACTTACCCACACTGAAATAAGAATGAAACAATCTTACTTTGAACGTCATGGTAACCCCGCAGGTCGTCGGTCTATCTTGTGGGAGGCCTTCCAACGCTGCGCTTTCCAGTAATCACTTCAGAACCTTTCAGTTTCATCGACCATCTGTTCTGCAAGCAATGAGCCTTGCCCACTTAAGGTTCTGCGATAAGACAGTAATTGCTTGAAAAAAAAACGTATTAAAGTTGATACTCACTAATCTTATATTATCATTAGCCTTGATAGCAATGGGTCTTATTTCATGTTCATAGATTCCGGCGGCACACCCGACATGTGTGACGTCGCCCACCATCATCTTGATGAAAGGCCGTGGTTCTCCTCTAGATGTGTAAGAAAAAACATTAAAAAAATGTCGGGCACACGTAATATTGAAACCCAACCATAGTTACATATAAGTATTCATAAAAAA
Source organism: Mythimna vitellina (assembly GCA_949316375.1). NCBI lineage: Eukaryota > Metazoa > Arthropoda > Insecta > Lepidoptera > Noctuidae > Mythimna > Mythimna vitellina. Next base: position 2,597,666 of record OX438703.1, on the reverse strand, counting down.
ACGTGGTCCATAAACTTATACTTTTTCATTTAAAAAATGCCTCTCTTTCTTATTGCACTAACTATAACTTTGTAGGGATGTGAATTTGCTAATTAGATACTGAATTAATTTTTCTACGACAAAAGTAGGTAGTGTAAGTGAAACCGTTCTCCTAAGGTCGATTCGTCATTAGACTGCTCGTCAACAGGACGATTCATTTATTTCCGTTTCCCCAGCAGAATCTTTCACTAATGGACACTTCGCCGACAGGAACTTTCATCTACGACACTTTCGACGACTGGCCTATTCAGCTACCGAATGTTTGACCGACATGACAATAAACCTATAACTCTTTTAACTATAGACTTTTTCGTACACGGAGAATTTGCCGTCAATCTTATACAAGCGATATTACAAAAAAAATAAAACATTTCTACAGATTACTAGTGTCTTATATGCATTAATCGCATCGCAGGGTACTGCTTTCGTGTGGTAAAGCATCGGTTCATGTGACTATACAATGTGCGATGCGAATCAATTCGCAAGTTGTTGCGATGCGTCGTGCGAGCTCGGAGATTTTGACGAAGCGGCGCGCGACGATAGTCCTCTTTCTCGAAGTTAGACCTATCTAATTGAACTGTCTGTCCCAGGTAAACATAATCGTCCACAACTTCGAGTTAGTAATATAGTCTGCGATCTTGATAGGAGTGGGTGCTACTTGGTTTCAGCCATGACCAGGGGCGCCGGCTTTTAGAAAACCTCATGGGTGCTTGATGGATTCGAAAAAGTGGCGAAGTGTAAGAAGAGAATTGCATACTGATAGACCGACAAATAAATAAATGTCTTACTTACATACTGCGTACTAAATTACTAATTATATTTGATAAATATATAAAATGAATTCATTATATAAAAATTACACTAGTTTTTAGTATCAAGAAATATTATAATTTTTACGTAACCTAAGAGGCGATTAGTGATCTGTTTCTTGATGTCTATTCTCAGGGTTGTTCAGCACCCACTTTATCTATTTCTTATGGATGCGACGACGCCATGACTAATATATTTGATCTTACTCACACACCCATGTGTTTGCCATTGTAACTATGAACACTACTTATTAACAGAAAATAAAAATAATATACTAGTTAAAGATACTACACCCTTTCAAATCTGGAGAATGTAATATTTCATCTGGTGTTGTAGTTAATGCCTCGGCTTCAAAACTTGAAAATATGTTCTCTATAATTGCTGCAGCACTGCTTGTTGTGTTAGCAAACGCGTAAACCATCATGGGACTCGCGAAATTTTCTTAAAAAGAAACAATTACTTTTAATTGAAATGGTTCTACATTCTCTTTATTATTTTTTTGTTTTAAAAATGGTTACCCCATACTAGGAAGTATTCATGTAACATGTAAACTCATATATTTTGTACAAGACACGCTAGACCCAAAACAACTATCTATGAACGAGATAGTTGTTCTGTAGATGACAATCGAATCTGCTGCACTGTGTGCTCGCTGCCAACCGCAGCCCCCCTAGTCAAGTTACATCCGTTTCGTTTCGATTCTCTTTTCGTTGATCGGCTCGAGTCGGCCACGCCTCCTATTCCTTTGTTCTGACCACGTGACTGAATGTTGAGATGACGTCAGAACAAAGGAGTAGAAGGCGTGGCCGACTCGAGGCGATCAACGAAAAGAAAAACGAAACGATTGTAAATTGGCTAGAGGGGCAGATATTATAGCATAAACTTCCAGATTGATTATTTTTTCTTATATCAAAATCCAATTCTAATGATGGGGTCCACGAGGAATTGAGTGATCTCCTCAAATATTAAAGGCAGATGTTTTTTAAACAAGTCAAGCGAACAAATACAAATGTATGCTAACCACTGATATTAAAGCTATTTAGTCAAATAAATAACTTTTGTTTCGGAAGCTGATGTAAAATATAATCAGAAACACCAATTTCCGAAATTAAAGTTGGTGTTGTTTACTTAGAAGTCGTAATGATCTACGGTCGCCACAGGGCCTATTCTTGAGATGAGATATCATCTAATGACATTCTCTTGCTCTGTGGTGGAACGAGAGGGCGCTTAGTGACTAGTATCCACGTGTCCTTTAATTGCTCTTTACATTCTAGTCTAGTCCCACAGTCACTCTTTCAAACGTCCCCGCAATAGGATGCGATCTGCAGGCTTAGCGAGTCTGTCGCCTTAAGGCGTCCATTAGACGATAAGTTTTGCTGTCAGTTTTGCCACAGTTAATATTTTGGTTGACGAAAAACCTACCGTCTAATCCGATGATTGACGTTTGCATGACAAAAAAGTAATAGCGATAAAAATTCGTCATTCAAAGATCATTCATGATTGATGGAATTGATTGTCGCTTGCATGACCGTGTAGTAGACACCTAACAAACACAGGTCAAACATGGCTTACTTTACAGTTGCTTAGTTGATGTCAATCATTTAAAAAGGAAACCAAAGAGTATAGTAATATAGGGAAACTTACTAGAAGCAGCGCAACTGTATCTGTGCTTTGATATACACTGGTTTATCATAATTTTAGCGAAAGCCGCCAGCTCACTGTCCCAAAACTGAAATATTTACAATAGTCAATGTTAGTATTATTAACACTTTATTAACTGATCCTTTTTTAGTTAGTCAACGTTGTCTCATAACTGGGCAAAGACCTCCCCCATATCTCTCCAGCCCCCATAGCCAAGTTAAGATCGTTTCGTTTGCGTCGAACGACTCGAGTAGGCCACGCCTTCGATTCCTTTGTTCTGACGTCATCTCAACGCTTAGTAACGTGGTCAGAACAAAGGAATCGGAGGCGTGACCTACTCGAGGCGTTCGATGCAAACGAAACGATCGTAACTTGGCTAGGGGGGCAGCTCTCTTAATGTTTTATGCCTACCTAGGTACGCCGCACGTCTTCACTTGTACCCACTGCGTGACGATCTTTGCCCACCTGTTCTCACGTATCCTGAAAGTATGACACTTTTGACTGGCCTGTTGGTCTAGTGGTTAGTGGCCCTGACTGCTATGCCGGAGGTCGTGGGTTCGATTCCCACCCAGGACAAATGTTTGTATGATGAGCACGATCATTTGTTCTGTGTCTGGGTATAATTTATCTATAATATGTATGTGTTTAGAAATATATAAGTATGTTTATCAGTTGTCTAGTACTTATAATACAAGCTCTGCTTAGCTCAGGACTAGACGGCGTTGTGTGATAGTTGTGAAATATTATATTATATGACCCACCCCACTTTAGTCTCACAATTTTGCCTTATGGAGCATATTATTTCATAACGGATTCGGTAGATCAGTTTGATCTGTAGAATGTTACTCCTTATAAGATCCTGGAATGCAACGGGCAACTGAAGGAGCACGGGTTTGTAGTCAGTAAAATTTTGACACTCCTTCTCGCTGAACCCAGAACGGGAGAAGTTATTTGATGACTTCTCACCCCAAAAAAAGGCTACCGATTTAGGATGAAATGAGGTAAGCCTGAATAGTAATACATTTTTCTACTTACTACTTTCTTCAATCCATATGCTCGCGGCAATTTTTGGTGCCCTTTTCCTATTGTTTTACCACGTGCTGCTTGAGCCCTCATACTGGAATGAACTATAGGTTTAAGAATTGGTTAGAGACCCGCAAGTCTCAGAAAATAACAGCAGAGGAAGTCTGCAGGTTTCTACTAGCAAGAAAAAAATACATAAATGCAGAGGTAACCTTCGCAATAAAGGGCGATTGAAGGATTGGGTTTTAGTCAGTAAAAGTCTAACACTCCCTCACGTTCTACTCAGAGCTGGAGAAGTGATAATTTCCCACGTAAAAACCGACCAAGTGCGTGTCGGACTCGCGCACGAAAGTTTCCGTACCGACCGTAGCAAAAAACGGCAAAAAAAACATTTGTTGTATGGGCTCCCATATAACAAATGTTTTTTTCAAGAAACGAAAATACTTAAGTAGGTAAGCTCTTAGTTAACTACTTTTCAACCTTATATCTAAGACCATAAGGGTATGAATTCGATAGAGAACTTTCTAGGTTGTACAAACCTGTTAATTTTATGTAGTATTGCATCCTCATTACTATCATCCAAAGAAACTTCACTGAACATTGAGCATGACGATCCTATTTTTCCCTGCAGAGTTAAATTATCATGTAATTCTTAGCTATAAAAATTGGTAAATAAAAGCACATAATCATCGTCATCATTACAGCCGATAGACGTCCACTGCTGGACATAGGCCTCCCCCGAACGGTGCTGTGCATCTCGCATCCATCGGATTCCTGCAACCTTCACCAGGTCATCGGTCCACCTTGTAGGGCGCCTGGTCGCCACTCCTTCGGCCCCAACGGCCATCTGTTCTGCGAGCAATGTGCCCTGCCCATTGCCACTTAAGTTTGGCGATTCTTCGCAATAAAAGCACACTTTTAGAGATTTAGAGATTTTACAATCTAATAGTACAGGGTTTCTCAAAATTATGACACTCCTGTTAAAGTTCATAAATCGCCGTCACCTTGTTCTTTACGCTTTTCATTCATTCAGTCACCTTTACAAAAATCTTATCGCAAACCCCTAACATCAAAAGACGAAATCCTAAGGGCCGAAACTGCGTTAAACGGACGCCCGTGACGGCCACCCGTCGCGTGACAAAGCGAGTGTGTCGTGTGCGACTGTCCCCGTCGCGGAAAGCAGATTATTGCCTGCGTAGTGTCGCTAGTTCAACTTTAACGGTATGCATGTAGTCGTGTTGACGGAGAACTTAAGATTTATTACGTAGCAAATGGGGGCGCGGTTCACCGCAACGTAGCAATTTTGTATGGGACCGTGCGGGCGTCCACTTAACGCAGTTTCAGCCCTAAGGCTTCGCGTAGCCCACCTTAAGAAATCTAGCTATAGTGCATTATTTAAGTGTCTCTTAGTGATATTGAAAACAGATATATGTATTATTTTAGTATGATATACTCACATAGTATTCGCAGACAATATGTATAAAACTTCCAGTGTTTTGGCATAGTGATCGCTGATCAGTGCAGTACGCAACCATGTCTAGTTCAGCGAATATATTCGCACATTGCGTTAAGTTTATAATCGTGAAGAATAAACATATTATTATTATAGCTGCCTTTATCAGTAACTGTAAGAGATTTATAGCTATATTATGTATCTATTTTGAATAATATTAAGATTAGGGTCAACTGAGACGCAACGCTATGTCTGTGAAAATGAATTATCCACATTATCCAGGCCACATGACAGCGTTGTGATGACGTCAGAACAAAGGAATCGGAGGCGTGGCCTACACGAGGCGTTCGATGCAAAAGAATCGAAATGAAACGGTCGTAACTTGGCTAGGGGGGCCGATTATGGTAATAGAAAGTTTTTCAGTGAATTGAAAATAAGTAAACGTTAATTACCACTACTCTCAAAACGGTGAAGGAAAACATCGTGAGGAAACCGGCATTGCCTAGAACCAAAAATTCGAAGACATGTGACATCCACCAACCCGTACTGGGCCCGCGTGGTGGATTACGGCCCATACCCTCTCCTAGAGAGGAGGCCTGAGTCCCAACAGTGGGAACATTAAAAGGCCGACTATGCTATGCTATGCTAAACGTTAATTAAAGAACTTACTTGTAAAACTGTTTTCATGATGAAGTGTAAAAATATAAATATATAAAAGCAACACACAGCTACTATTTTATTACTTAAAAACTCGGCCACCACCCAACCATTACAAAAGTATTATGAAACTGAAATAAATTTTGATTTATTGATATCGCGTGTACAATACTTATAAACACCTAAATAATACTACGTTATTCCACATGGTTTTGTAGCGATAAAGTCAATAAAACAAGCATATAAAATATTAAATTTATTTAATATGTTTTAAAATTTAATATTCATTTTCAACAACAATAAATAATTTATTTATTTTGGCGGATAAAGACTAAAGACGCCTAACTCGTAAATGTACTTATCTTGTTTTAAAATTGTAACTATGTATTGTCTAACTACATAAATAATAATAATAATTAAACTATAGTTCAACATTCCATTTCCCTGACTGTATATAGGGTGACTGGTAATTAGTGACCGATACTTAAACACGTGATTGTACTCATGATTATAAATAACTTTCCCAAAGAAACTTTTTTATACTAATTAATTTAATCACAATAACAAAACAGCAACAGTGTTTGGATATTATTTTACCGAAACATGTAGCTACATTGCTTACGTCATCGATAACGCGGACGCCGCGCCGCTAACAGCTGACAGGGTTAAGGCGCCCACGCGAAATTCAAAGTTTCAAACAGCTGTTTTGTTATTGTGATTTAATTAATAAGTTTCTTTAGGAAAGTTGTTTGTAATAATGAGTACAATCACGTGTTTAAGTATCGGTCACTAATTACCAGTCACCCTATATAATGTCAAACAAAATAGCAATACTTTGTCAATTATAATATTTTGTTTATATTGGTCAAGGCATATTGAAAATATTTGTGAGTTTTACAATGTATTTTGAGCAACAGGCCATGTTTAAAATATTACTGGCAACCTATAAAGACACATATCGCACGCTTAATAAAAAAAAGACGTAACTCAAAAAAAGGGTAAGTATTTGAAAATTGAACCTTATTTTTGAAACATTTGTTTTCAGATTCAAATAGCCTCTTTTTGTTAGGTCTCTTTATGATCAAAGATGCGATATGGCAATCAAAATCTGGCCCATAAAGCCTAATAATTAAAATACAAACTGTTTTCAAAACTAGTGCTTATTCTGGTCTGTATAAATCGATATTACAGTAGGGACCGGAAAAGTATCGATACTGTGTAGTATCGAGAACTTTTTCTTTCGATATCGACTCGATACTCGACTATACGAGCACTTTTGTACTGGTATTGTATCGAATAAATTTTAGAAGTAACCTAGGTACTTAAAATTTTGTTTTACTGAAGCTAAAACTGATTAACATTGATGTCATGGCATGTCGTTATGTACGCATTACGACCTTAGAAACTATACATGAGTACAGTATCGATACTTTCAATTTGATACGGTTTAACTTATTGTTGCGCATAAGGACCTAAGAAAAGTACTCGATACACTGAAATATCGATACTTTTACGAGTATCGAGTTTTTTAGATACTGTATTCATGAGTACAGTATCGATACTCCCTATTCAATGCGCCCTACATTACAGTCTTACTAAATACAGTAACCGGGCACTAGATTAAAAACAAATGAGGTCAGTATTTGTGCGTATTTTCTGTGTTGGCAACACTCATCCCTGTGCCTGCTGAGCCGTCCTCGTGACGTGTTGTCTATGGAAGATATCGAGAGCCTCCCACTGCTTCGTGTGGAGAAGGATGTGGGGGCGACGTTCCCGCATGTACGTGACTGCTTCGGCGGGCGACCAGCCGTTTTTCTGTAATGTAATTAATAAACATTGGATTATAGCATTTGCTTGTTTGCGTATACAAATGCATAAAATGCTATTTTGAAGCGTGCTTATTTCTGTACTTAAATGTGTTAGGCTATTGCATTTACACGAGAAAAGAATGCCCTCACACAACCTATGCAGTCAATGTTTTTCTGTATCAAAACCTGTTTTTTTTAGGAAAAAAGCTAACGTATTTATAACTCTGCCTAAAGAGGCTTCTGCAGAAATGGTGCTAAATTATTATTAAAAAATAAGGTCATATTCGGACTAGAAATTAATTAAGTGAGCAACATCACAAGTTTATCCTATAATAATACATTATGATATAAGTGTGTAATGTTAGTGATTACAGCTGAGGCCGTATTTAGTGGCCTTAAGAGAACCGAGGACAGTAATCATCAATACTCACGTTTTTCAACATACTTATGAAGGTAAATAACTTGATGATACATGAACAGTACAACTAGTAGTCATTTGTTTTGTAGTATGGCGGTGAATAATGAAATCTGTTTTCTTATCTGCGCGCTCAAGACTTTTGAAGAATCTCGCAGGCATACGTACCATCATGAGGTAGCAGCCGACGAGCGTAGCGCTCCGCGTCCGTCCTGCCTTGCAGTGCACGTACACCGAGCCGCTGTTGATCTGCTGGCTATCTAACGGCACACCTGACAGTTTGCTGTCAGCTGGCAAGAACCTGGAAGTAAAGCATTCACTCTTATAGCTTCATCTATTTATCTAGGTTTTTTATTAGGGACTTTTATACGAATGTACATTCCAGTCCCATCGGACCTTATACAGTAAATACCTTACCTATTTTACCTTATATAGCATAGCATAGTCGGCCTTATAATGTTCCCACTGTTGGGACTCACGCCTCCTCTCTAGGAGAGGGCCGTAATCCACAAATCGGGCCCAGTGCGGGTTGGTGGATGTCACATGTCTTCGAATTTTTGATTCTAGGACATGTCGGTTTCCTCACGATGTTTTCCTTCACCGTTTTGAAAGAGGTGGTGATGTAATAAATTACACAAAGTAATGCACCTGGCTGGGTTTGAACCCGCGACCTACAACTTGTAAGTCTGAGCCGTTATCACTCGGCCACCACTGCTCTATTAAAGTAAAAAGTAACAGCACAAATTAAATTAAGCTATGAGCAGGCTCTGAGTTAGGGGTCGACAATATATGATGAAAAATTCCAACATCGTACATGTTTGTACCTAACTCTCTATACATTTTCTCTTGCAGATTGAAATCTGACACATTCCGTCAACAGATGTATAACATTTTCCACTGTGCCAGACTCCTCATAATTTGGTGAATTAGTTTTTTTCATTAAAAATGCAAACTTATTGAGCTGCATGTGTCTAGATCTCAGTCTGTGAGACGTTAGTATTAATTTTCTGCTAAACCTGGTGCTACAAAACCATGGTGTAAGAGGAGGCTCCGTAAATAATCCTCTTATATAAAATTTCTTACAAATATATCAAGGTTTTGCTGTAAGAAAACCCAATTGTGGGTTAAGCTCGCCTTTGTACATCAGCTGTCCAATTTTTATTTAATTTTAAAACTATGTACAATAAAGAATATATATGTGCTGGTATCAGTCTTACAGTCAGAAACATTATCATTGCCTATCTTACTTGACAGATTACAGAGGTACCTGCAGTTATTTTCCGATTTTTGTTTTTTAGTCATAACATTTACTATATTTGTCACTTAAGATTTTAAAACAGATAAAACACAATTATCTAATTTAGTTTAAACTAGTGATCCGCCCTGGCTTCACGTGGGTGAAAATTATATAAATAAAGCTTCTTAGTTTATCATTGTTCTTTCTATTAGTGAAAAACGAATCGAAATTCGTAGTGTAGTTAAAAAAAGGACAAAAGCGACTTTGTTTTAATTTAAAGATATTCTTTACTACATACTAACATAGTTTTTAAGTTTTTTGGTAATACATACTAACACCCTATGGGCCTACGATGCCTGAGAATAAAATAATTTTTTATATTTATTTATTTAGCTGTGTTCACATTTAAAAGTAACAGACATTATTTCTGATCCCAGTAACCTATGCATTTATTGTTACTGCCCTCCTGGCATTATTCTACTTGTATAACCACCCAACAAACTTCCCTCACATGATGTCTGATTGGATATCTATTCATTTCCTCACTTACCTATTGATAAAAGTGATCCCTTCATATAATTTTTCTTGGTCGGGAGCTTCAAATATATCTGTCGTGGCTAGCTGCAGAAACTCCACACCTTGTTCCTTCCATTTCTGAAATAATGATAAATCATTTTATTTTACTCTCCACAATGGTATGTAAGTAGCGACATCTATGGCGTCACATAAGAACTAATCCTGCATCGCGCAATCAAAGTTCTCCGCGCGATTAGAACATATAAAACAGCCCGAAATCATCTATCGGGCAGTTGCCCACCAGACATAACACCCGTCTGGTCGGAGGATCCTCCCTTTTCAACGGAGGTTTGCAGGACTTTGCTCCGCCTACCTCCAAATGTATATGTCGTGGCCAGATCTTAAAATTGGGGTTTCATGATATATAATTTTGATACCACATCATGGTATGGCCATGCTGTGGTCAGTGCCATGCCAGGCCAATCCATCTTTCGGACGGAAGGAGTCTTCATCATCTTCTTTCTTTCTCTTTCATCTTTGCTAGTCCCATAACAATTTTAAAAAGTTCATTAATCCAAAATGTTGAGATGGATGTGTGGTGTGACGAGAATGGATAAAGTGAGAAATGAATATATTAGAGGAAGTTTGAAAGTGGCGCCAGTGACTGAAAAGTTGAAGGGGAATCGTTTGTCTTGGTATGGTCATGTAAAGAGGATAGATGAAACGCATGTTACTAAAAGAGTTATGAGTATACATGTGGATGGGTGGAGAGGGAGAGGGAGGCCAAAGAAAGGATGGATGGATTGTGTGAACAGTGATATGAAAGAAAAAGAAGTTAGTGATAGTATGACGGTTGACAGGATAGAATGGAAGAAAAAAACGTGTTGCGCCGACCCCAAATAAGATGGGATAAGGGCAGGAAGATGATGATGAATCCTAAATTAATGATATGGCCAAACGTGGATCGAAAATTCGAAATATCATCAAACGTTGACGCTTAAACAATCTGGCCAGTTTTAGTTGGCCATATCATGAAATGCAACCATTTGCCCGGTCACATCATGAAGTCATCAATTCTAAAATCTGGCCACGACATACATGTATATTTTTCCGTGTAAATATACATAATAAACTAAATGACTTCCACTCATTGTCATGAAGAAATGAAGAGGAAAAAGGTATACATACTTACTTATAAGTATCTATTATTGCAATATAATTTGAAGTCAAACGCGCAAGGTTGAATTATTCAAACTTATGCAATTGGTTACGTCGGTATATTGAACTAAGTAACCAAGTCGCTTACAATGGGCCTCATCAGAAGGCTTAAAGTTACTCAAAGGGCGATGGAAAGGGCTATGCTCGGAGTTTCCTTGCGTGATCGAATCAGAAATGAAGATATCCGCAGGAGAACCAAGGTTGCCGACATAGCACGAAGAATTACCAAACTTAAGTGGCAATGGGCAGGGCACATTGCTCGCAGAACGGATGGCCGTTGGGGTCGAAAGGTTCTGGAGTGGCGACCGCCTACCGGAAGACGCAGTGTTGGAAGGCCCCCTACAAGGTGGACCGATGACCTGGTGAAGGTTGCGGGAATCCGATGGATGCGAGACGCACAGGACCGTTCTTTGTGGCGACATTTGGGAGAGGCCTATGTCCAGCAGTGGACGTCTATCGGCTGAAATGATGAATGATGAACCAATTGCGCACATTTATTTGTCTATGGAATTAAATAATTGACCTTTAGATCTTACAAGAGAATTCCTTGTTACTTATATTTATTTATCTATTAAGTGCCGTAAGTAACCTTAATATTTTTCTGAATTTTAGGACACGTTTGGAAAATTACACAGTTTTCAAAACGCCGAATAGCTGCGATTAGCTGCTGAAAATTAATAATTTATTTATTTATTTTGTTTATTTTAAGAAGGCTTACAGACTAATAACATGGTAACAAAAATATATAATTAAGTTGCTAATAACAAGCCTCCAGAGATATATGATAATTACGATTAACTAATGCTTGAAAGTTGAAGTTATGGTTTCATTTTTTTATATTTAATTTTACATTTTCCGTTGCTACATGACGTGTGCTTGAGTACCACCAGCCGGTGCTTCATTCGCAAAATAATAATAATAATATAATAATAATAATATTCCACAACTTTCACACAACGTGGTCTAGTCCCAAGCTAAGCAGAGCTTGTGTTATGAGTACTAGACAACTGATAAACATCCTTATATATTTCTAAATAAATACATATTATAGACAAATTACACCCAGACACAGAACAAATGATCGCACATCTCTCATCACATCACACATCGCTCATCACACAAACATTTGTCCTGGGTGGGAATCAAACCCACGACCTCCGGCATAGCAGTCAGGGCCACTGACCACTAGACCAACAGGCCAGTCAAAATTAGTTTAACCAATCACTGCATTCACAGCTGTTTAAGCACATTAGACTATTTTTCACATACATTTTGTGATCATTTTCGTTCGAGAAACTGAGTGTTAATACTATCTTCATTAACCATGATTCTGCTGTTAAGGTGAATGTTCCAGGGTACCTCGCCCGTAGGCGCGGGCTTGCGGACGGCGAGCAATGGGTAGCCCGCCGTCCGACCGCCCGGTAACCGTCCGGACCGAGCCCAAATCGTCGACGGCGCGTATTTTTCCACGCGCGCCTCAGGGAGATGTCAGCAAATAGTAGGGGCCCAGCAGGGTCGAAGCCTACTAGGGCCATGGGTAGCGTGAAAATGAAACCCGGGGCCCTGGGACAAAGGCAACGAAGGAACAGGAGTGGGTTTTTAGTCAGTAAAAGTCTGACACTATCTCTCGCTCCACCCAAGAGCGGGATTTGTCATAAGATGATTTTCCCACCCAATAAAAAAAAGGGTACCTCGCGAAATTCAAATTTTCGAAAGCTTTTTGCCATTTGCAGCTCAGTATCGAATTGTATGGTAACAAAAAGTATATTTGCGGCAATGACACGTATGTATTTACACAACTATACATATTAAAACCATCATCAAATTATCTAACTCAGAGAAAAAGTTAAATGGCAGGTTTTTATTAAAATGGCATATTTTATCTTGTCTAGTAAGTAGTAAGAGTTATATTAATGGTTTTAATGAATATAATTGTATAATATACATGCCATTATCGCAAATATATGCTACTAGCTTTTGCCCGCGGCTTCGCTCCAGTCAACTGTCTACTCTATTTTACCCTACGCTGCCTACCTACCTGCCTACCATATCCTAATTATGTAGGTATTTTTTTTACAACCTTCCCTGTATGCTGGTGAACAAAACAAAAAAACCGGGCAATTGTGAGTCGGACTCTTGCATTGAGGGTTCCGTACAAACTTACCTATGAAAACAGTTGAATTTCCGAATCAAGTCTCAAAGATTTTCACGAATCGTTTTTTTTTCTATGACTTAACTAAATTAATAATTTTCAGATGTTTTCCTATACTTATGCTATGTGACCTTCCTTTATGCCAAATTTCAGAATTCTGAGACAACGGGAAGTACTCTATGAATTTTGATTCCCTTGAGAGTGTCAAAATATACGTTTTTTGCAACATAAACGGCCGTATCTTTTTTTTTTTGTTTTTTTAAGTTTGATTTTTTCACAACTTCAAGGGACCGCAGACTTGAGTACATGGTTTTAATTCCAACTCGATACCTCCACGTGTCCCCGAGATAAAGGGTCTTGACAGACAGACGGACAACAAAGTAATCCTATAAGGGTACCGTTTTTTTTTCTTTTGAGGTACGGTACCCTAGAAATATAAGATATTGACCCTTCCATCTATATAAATATATCTTTAATTCTATTATGTTTGGTAGAATCAACTTTAAACTATTTCAACTATTTCCCCTAGTATCTGACAAAGTAATTCCAAATAGACGCGACAACAGCAAACTTTGCATCCCAAGATCTCGTACTGCTTTACTACGTAAGAGTGACAACAAAGTGATCCTATAAGGGTTCCGTTTTTTCCTTTTGAGGTACGAGTAGGTAACCCTAAAATAATTATTAACATTGGTCCAGCCGTCCTTAAGTTACAACGTGACCAGGAGAAATAGGGCTTCATTTTAATATAGTAAATAGATTTTACTATAGATACTGAACATTGCTGAACGCAGTTACAGATAGAAACGTAAGTAGGTAGGTATGCTATTTTTAAATAAGCAGGGCGGAAAATACTTCTTAATATCATCACTTACATCTCTATACAACTCAAATAACAATATGGAAGAATTAGCATCATAAAACTAGGTAAGTGATTCTAATAAGTTCCTTGGACCACTGTACTGATGAACTGTTGCTCTCTAGATATGAACACAAAGGATGTCTGTCTGTTCAATGCTTCTAATTCTAAACTGGAGATAAACTGATTAATTATATTCTGAGCCTGTCGAGTTCACTGTGAATTCCTAGAATAAATTGAAGACTAGATAAAATCATAAAAATGATATCTGAATGAATCTTAGTAATGGAACTGTTAGATTGTCTGTCTTGCCACTTATAAAAGCCTGGGCAAGTGCGTGTCGGACTCGCGCCCTGAGGGTTCCGTACAAATTTACCTATGTAGATTTCAATTCCTGTTTGGAGTCTCGAAGTTTTTTCCAAAAAGAAAAAAAAAAATTTTTGTGACCTAACGACAAATTTTCTCTTTTCATATTTATTCCTATACTTGTGTTATAAGACCTTGCTTTATGCAAAATTTCAGGATTCTGGGTCAAGGGGAAGTATCTACTCTAGAATTTTGGTTTCCTTGAGTGTCGAAATATACGTTTTTTTGCGACATAAACGGCCATATCTTTTTTTTCCGTTAACTTAGAAGTTTGATTTTTCACAGCTTCAATTCGTTCATATTGTAGAATTGATTGATGAAAAGCAATTTGGGTATTTTACATTATAATTGTTGCTTACTTGTTGCTTGCGAAAATCGTATTTGCTTCAATCGCCGATTTTTGCAGGTTAGCAATATTATTGCTGGGGAAACCGGAGCTTTTATAACAGTACCATCCCAAGTAATAAAACAAAGTCCCACACCAATATGTCTGTCTGTTCGCGATAAACTTAAAAACCACTAAACGGATGTTCATGCGCTTTACACCAATAGACAGAGTGATTCATGAGGAAGGTGTGGGTGTATAATACATGCATATTATAGTGAAGAAAAGCCGAGAATTTCAAAGATTTCTAACACCATCAAATTTGTCATATTACAAATTCAAATGTTTTTGTGGAAGCAAATGTGCATGCACAAAACTGCACATACAAAAAACAAGCAAAATCCTTTAGAAATTGTTGTTAAAAATATACAAAAGATTTATTTCTTTTTGACAAATTAAACAAATGACATCATTTAGTTTTCGTCATAAATAATAAGATTTCTTGAGAATAATTTAACTTTGATGTACATTAAGCGTTTTTGTAAGTATTTAATGTATTTTCCGTCAATTGTAATAAAAAAAAGGATCAATCCTTACCTCTGCGTCATTCGAAAATATCTTCAATTCATAAGTCTCATTCATTGACACCACTCCTTTCATGTTTTCTTCATCTTTTAACTGAAATAAAATAATTGAGCAATTAAAATTACTGACGAAGCTAAGATTAATCCTAAAGTGGTTGTGCTTGAACAATTTGCCACCCTCAGACTATATTTAAACGTTATTATTTTTAAAACTGCAAGTTTCACAGTCAAACGTAGCAAAACATAGCCTAGTAGCTGATCCTTCGTCTACCTGTTTTTTAAAATTTATTTATTGATTTACAAGTACCAGCATAACTTAACAGAGGAAACTCAGGGCGTTGTAACTGGGGCCACGGGTAGTGTGAAAGCGGAACCCGGGGTCCTGGGACGAAGGCAACGAAGGAACAGGAGTGGGTTTTTAGTTAGTAAGAGTCTGACACTATCTCCCGTTCCGCCCAAGAGCGGGGATGTCATAAGGATGATTTTCCCACCCAATAAAAAAAAAATGCGTTGTATAGAGCAAACCTCAAACTAAAAATTTTCATAAAATAATAATCATCAAGACTTATAACATGTCCACACATATTGATTGAAAAAACCTTTAAAATATAATTTAATATAATAATATTCCACAACTATCAGACAATGCTGTCTAAACCCAAGCTAAGAGCTTGTGTTATGTGTACTAGAAAACTGACAAACATACTTACATATTAACCATATTTGATTGTGATCGATCGATGATCGTGTTCATCACACAAACATTTGTCCTGGGTGGGAATCGAACCTACGAGCATAGCAGTCAGGGCCACTAACCACTAGACCAACACAGGCCAGTCACTCATTCAACAGGCCAGTCAATTCATTGCACGTTTGAGGAGAATTAGTTCGCAGGTACGGATACTATCACGATAGCTAACTACCCCCAGGTCGCGAGCGGCGGCCAAATGCTCACACCACGATCTAGGATCCACAATTGAATTAATCTTTACTGGGATAACACAGTACCCCTTTGGATTATGTTGCTCAGTTAATTGTGTTTTTTAAACTACTTCAAAAAAAGGAAGAGGTTATCTATTCGGTTGTATTTTTTATTATTTTTTATGTGTGTTACCTCAGAACTCGTAAAAATAATTCGTAATTAATAGTGCCGTTTGGTCACCAATTCAAGATTTACTGCGCTGAACCCTAATTCTTTTTCTGAAATAAAACCCTAAGTTACTCCTTATAACATCAGTTATCTACCAGGGAAAGTTCCGTTAAAATCGGTTCAGTAATTTCGGAGATTAGCCGATAGAAACAGACAGACATTTTAACAATTGCATTTTGTTAGAGGTATTGAATATATTATCATTGCATTTGCTAAAAAAATATCTTGATATTGCCAAACAGGCATTACAATTTTGTTTATACCTATGTATAGACGTTATTTTATGAAGTCATTAATACCTAATGTAACAATTTTCCTGAAAACAGATTATGTGCAATTATTGAATTAAGTAAGTTATTAATTTAAAGTGCGTAATAAAACTAATTGTTTATGACGTAATATTATAAAATAGAATGAGTCAAGCTAATGGTAATGGATAAATAAGTGTGACTTGTTTGATGGAAGTTTGTGACCATTACACACAACTGTTAAAAAAAACGGGCCAATAACGAGTCAGTTTCGCGCACAAAGGGTTCCGTCCGTAGCAAAAAACGGCAAAGCGTAAAAGCATTTGTCCCTACTGAAATAATTATTTTATTCTGTTTCTAGTATTTATTGTTATAGTGGCAACAGAAATACATCATCTGTAAAAATTTCACCTGTCTAGCTATTACGGTTCATGAGAGACAGACACATGGAGTCTTAGTAATAGTGTCCCGTTTTACCTGATATGGAACCCTAAAAAAGGCAATTTTAAAATATTTAAATAAGTATCTGTGAAAATGACAACTTTACTATCACGGTTCATACCGAACCGGTACCGGTGGAGTTATGAGTATACATGTGGATGGGTGGAGAGGGAGAGGGAGGCCAAAGAAAAGATGGATGGATTGTGTGAACAGTGATATGAAAGAAAAGGAAGTTAGTGATAGTATGACGGTTGACAGGAAGAAAAAAACGTATTGCGCCGACCCCAAATAAGATGAGACAAGGGCAGGAAGATGATGATGATGACTATCACGGTTCATGAAATACAACCTTGGTTACAGACAGTCAGATAGCGGAGTGTTAGCAATAGGATCCTGTAGTGTCCGCTTTGGGTACGGAAGCCTAAAAACAGCAGATTGTTTATTTATGTACCACTAGCTGCTGTCAGCGTGTTTGTCCACATCAAAAGTAGACCATTGTCTTAAGGGATCTAGCTCCTGGAATAAAAAGGATCCCATGTGCTCCAGGACATGGTCTACCTGTGTACCAAATTTAATTGAATGTGAAGAAGTAACAAACATATACACTCACAAACTTTTGCCTTTATAATATTAGTGTGATATTATATTCTTTACTGAACATCTTAACCTCTCAGGCCCCAGTGTTTCAAATTCGGTATACATCGGTTTCAACAAACCTGATTTTTACGTAATAATGTTTAAGTTCACTGGTATAAGGTGTACCATATTCGGTACACTGGTGCTTGAGATGTTAAGTGTAGAAAGGGTGGGTCCCTTTTCGCACAGGGATTGCCCTCTTACAGGCAAACTTTTTGAAGGACTGAACGAAAAGAGATAGATTTGGGGCTGTCAGTAACAAAACATGATAGATTTGTGACAATCGCACTTAATGACATTATTAGATTTTTTTATTTATTATATGCATTCTAGTGGAAAGGCGAGGGATGTTTGTCAGGTAAGATGTATAAGAGATGAAACTGGAATGGTTCTATCGGATGATGAAAAAATCAAAAAGAGGTGGAAAGAATATTTTGAAAGACTGATGAATGAGGAAAATAATTGGAGTGGGGTGTTAGAGAATAAACCAGTGAATGTGGGATTAGTGCGAATTGTTAATATGGATGAAGTCAGAATAGCAGTAAATGGAATGAAGAATGGTAAAGCCATTGGTCCAGATGGAATACCAGTGGAAGTGTGGAAGTTATTGCGAGTGGATGGATGGACGTGGTTAGCTTTGTTCTTCAATAAGTTGTTGCTGAAAGAAGCCATACTTGATGAGTGGTGCAATAGCTCTTTAGTGCCGATTTTTAAAAACAAAGGTGATGTGCTTGAGTGCAACAATTATAGAGGAATAAAGCTAATGTCACATACTATGAAAGCCTGGGAGAAAGTTATTGAAAGGAGGCTGAGAGAAGAGAGTGAAATTTCACAGACCCAATTCGGTTTTATGCCTGGTCGGGGTACAACGGATGCCATTTTTGCTATACGCCAGCTGTGCGAGAAATATAGAGGTGCGCATAAAAACTTGCACATGGTATTCATTGACCTCGAAAAGGCATACGACCGGGTACCTCGTGAGGTTCTGTGGTGGGCCCTTAAGGAGAAAGGTGTGCCTGGGAAGTATGTGCAGTTGATCCGAGCGATGTACAGTCGATGCAGTACCCAAGTCCGGTCTACAGTGGGTACCACTGGCAGCTTCAATGTGGCAGTCGGCTTACATCAAGGGTCGGCTCTCAGCCCTTACCTCTTCCTGATGATAATGGACGCTCTGACGTCGGACATTCAGGAAGAGGCTCCCTGGTGTATGTTGTTTGCCGATGATATTGTGTTGGTTGCCGAGAGTGGCCTAGAAGTCCAGAACAGATTGGAGGTGTGGTGGCACAGACTGGAGAGTGTTGGCCTGAAATTGAGTAGAACCAAAACGGAATACTTGTTCTGCGATTTCGGCGGTCTCTCCAATCCAGTGCCTTTAGCTCTAGCTGGAACGCCCATACCGATCTGCTCTGACTTTCGGTACCTCGGGTCACTCATCCAAGGGGATGGTGAGGTAGACCGGGACGTAACACATCGGATCAACGCAGGATGGATGAAATGGAGACAGGTCACGGGAACAACTTGTGACCCACGGATGCCCCTCAAGTTGAAGGGTAAAATCTACAAGTCCGTGATAAGGCCTGTCATACTGTATGGATCAGAATGTTGGGCTGTGAAAAAGACGGATGAAAAAAGATTGCATGTAGCGGAGATGAGAATGTTAAGATGGATGTGTGGTGTGACGAGAATGGATAAAGTGAGAAATGAATATATTAGGGGAAGTTTGAAAGTGGCACCAGTGACTGAAAAGTTGAAAGGGAATCGTTTATCTTGGTATGGTCATGTGAAGAGGAGGGATGAAACGCATGTTACTAAAAGAGTTATGAGTTTACATGTGGATGGATGGAGAGGGAGAGGGAGACCAAAGAAAAGATGGATGGATTGTGTGAAGAGTGATATGAAAGAAAAGGAAGTTAGTGATAGCATGACGAGTAACAGGGCAGAGTGGAAGAAAAAAACGTGTTGCGCCGACCCCAAATAACACGGGATAAGGGCAGGAAGAAGATGATGCATTCTAGTGGTCCTGGTAGACATTGGCCTGCCTGAAAGCTGGCTTTTCGTAAAAAAAATACTGTGAAACCGATCACAGTGCAACCTACCTGGGTTCAATTATTTTCAAACCATCCAGGGACCCTTAAATATACCCCTAAAACTTCATCCAAATCCGTTAAGCCGTTTAGGAGGAGTCAGATGACAAACGCACATACAGAAGAATTTATATATAAAGATATTCTAATTTTATGTTTTGCTGTGCTCTACAGGGTCCATAATGGAATCTTATCTTTAAGCCAGTGTTGTAACATTGCTAATGACATTATTGTATGCAAATAAAGCAATAAGCTGTCTAATGTTTAATTTACATTCACATAAAGCTGATAAAGGATACAATGTTATCATAGTGTCAACTTAATAATCAATAATGAGTTTAAATTTAGGCTTTTTTAATTCATTAAACCCCGAGCAAACGCCGGCATTCGCTCGGTCATTGTCTTTCTATTGTGTCTCTAATTATGCTACTCAAAAGGTTAATATTACTATTAAGAGGATTGACCTACTAAGACAAAAACATTTTACTACTTAGGACAAGGCAAAAAATTACTAAAGAACTTATTACTCAGTTGGGATGACTCACTATGGTTAGAAACAAAATCAGAGCTAATTTATTAAAAAGTTGAATTTATTTACCTACTCTAATAGGAAAAATATGGTCAGTACAAATCTGAACCATACTGTCTTTTCTTAAATTTAAAATTCCAATAGTAATAAAAAGTTTGAAATACTCTAAGGGACAAACATCACTGCTCATTAGGCAGTATTCCACTGTAGACAGAACTTTGCACATATGAATAATAAACATGTAATAACTACAAAGTACACAATGTTGACACTATTTAATATGTTAAATACCTCAAGGCTACTTAAATCTACCTTTGTCACCACCCATAAACCATGGTTTCATTTAAAAATACACACCTAAGAAAAAAATTGAGTGTTTAAATTAACCTACAAATTCATACCTGTTTAGTCATATTTTGGAAAGGTAGGGCTCCTAAGATCACAGTGTCGTCCATCCTGTCGTACCAGCGCCGGCTGGTCACCTTTTCCATGACGACATTGTAGAGTAAGGTGGGATAAAAAGTGACCCTTGCGAACATTGAGGTGGCCTGGTAAATAAACAGTTACAGTTAGGTTTAGCGTCAGAAGTCGGCCGGCGGTTAGCGTATGACGCTGCGAAGCAGTGACTCTGGAAGTCCGGTACCATGGTGAAAGCTGAACTCCGTGGTGGGGATTGAATTTTAATTTCTGTTTGGATCCACCTCCTTCCACTTGCGGAACTGAGTGACACTTTGTGTTAATGACAGTGACAGCGGTATTGTCATTCTTGTCAATGTCAAAGTGCCAGTGACCTTTAGTGCTGCCATTTAAAAAATTGACCATCCACTGCAATAATAAAATTATTTTTCTTATTTCGTTGATTCTCTTAATTTATTTATATTATTTTATTCAGTGAAATTTCATTATCATTGCAATAATTGATCTTTTGGAAAATAAAACGCCTGACACAAGTAATAATGCAATACATCTACTATGTACAATACGTTGCTATCATAAATATAATAGGCGCTAAACACTTAAAGGAAGAGTTAAATAATTGTATTTACAATTTATTATATTTTATACTTACTTTAATAATTCTGAACGTAGTTACAATATTTTTAACTATGGCTTTACCATCAACGGTTATAATAAAATCCGTAACAATAATCGATAATCTTGTTTTCAATCCGACATCAAAATAATGATAGCAGTTATAATCCTGAATACACAAAAAAAAGCACAAAAAAAGTATTCGAGTATCCTTCTAACATTAATAATATTATAGTATTTAATAACAAGTTTTTATAGAAGTTTTTTTTATTTACTTCGGAGATCCAAAACTATAAGTAACAACTACGTAGGAGCACGGAGAAAGATATATCCATTTTTTTGAGGTGGAAAATCATTACTTTACTTCTATTGCTCTGGTTGGGCGAGAGGGAGTGTCAGACTTTTACTGATTAAAACCCACCTGTGTTCCTTCAGTTTGCGTTCCAGGGCCGCGGTAACACTTTCGAAACATCCCGCAGACCCCTTTGTCTCTGGGTGCTTTATCTCATAATTACCAACGCCATTGATTAAATTGAGAATTCGAGTTTGCTATTTTAGTAAGCTTCTCATCATCTTCCTGCCCTTGTCCCGTGTTATTTGGGGTCGGCGCAACACGTTTTTTTCTTCCACATTTTAGTAAGCTCCTAAATAATATTATTAATTAGTGTAAAAATCGTCACCACTCAATTTTATTCAAGCCGTAAATGATTTTTTAAAATTGGCTGTAGTGTTAAATCTAGATTATCTATTTGCGATATGCACTTTATTTGTTCCGTGTGTGCATATAATATTTACCTATACTCCATCTGTTTAGTTAATTAACTAAATGTAAACAATCTTGACATGTCTTTTATTTATGAGTTGTCTAAAAATGTTAACTAAAAATGTTTACAATTTTTTATTTACCCATACCGATGTTTGGTAATTAACTGAATTTTAATAATCTTTGTATGTCTTTCATACGATTTTTTTTTAAATTAAAAGACATTAGAAGATTGTTTACGTTTAGTTAACTACCTAAACAAATGGTGTACAGTAACAAAATTTCTATACGTTTATTAATTTACTATTGTTCAATCTTATCACTGGACAGGGTCTTGGCCGGAGTATCAAATAATTTATTAACGTCACCTTTGTAGGAATTAAATCAGTAATAAAGAAACAGTATAGGTGCTTCGTTCCAAAACACAATTCGCAGACGTAGGCGACTCAGCCGCCTAACCAAAATGGAACTGAGTAGGCAACATCTGCCTATGTCGCAACAAACTTGGTTGAAGGCAACCTCTGACTGGATCCCGAACAGCAGGAGCCGGCGCGGCGGCCTGGTAGGCCCAGAAGGAGATGGCGTGAAGAGTTGGACTCCTGCCTGCAGGATTGGCCAAAAGTAGCTAAGGGAAGAGAAGAGTGGAAAAATGGAAGAAAATCCTTTGCCTTGCATTGGGACCAACATATCATAATCAGCCTTTTAATGTTCCCACTGCTGGGACTCAGGCCTCCTCTCTCTAGGAGAGGGAATGGGCCGTAATCCGCCCAGTGCGGAATGGTGAATGTCACATGTCTTCGAATTTTTGGTTCTTGGACA
Organism: Mythimna vitellina; assembly: GCA_949316375.1. NCBI lineage: Eukaryota > Metazoa > Arthropoda > Insecta > Lepidoptera > Noctuidae > Mythimna > Mythimna vitellina. Next base: position 2,574,861 of record OX438703.1, on the reverse strand, counting down.
TGCCGGTTTCCTCACGATGTTTTCCTTCACCGTTTAGAAAGCAGTAGTGGCCGAGTGATAATGGCCCTGACTTACGAGTTGTAGGTAGCGGGTTCAAACCTGGCTAGGCGCATTACTTTGTATAATTTATTGAGACGAACAGGCACACACACACAGTTCTGTTTCACTTGTCACATATTCATTCACACATTCATATAAAAAATACTATTGAAGCCTGGATCCGCCCTTGCTTTGCCGTACTGAAAAGACTGCTCAATATTGCGTAGTATTGGCAGTTCATACTGAAGGGAAAGTAACCCATTGCTTCTAAAATATTAATTGCTTTTGAAGCGCCCGATCACACTGAGGTGTAATATCAATTATGTCAAGGTACAATAATTAATCCATACGTGACTGAAGCCCGGAGGACACGCTGGAGTATACGGTAGAGGTGTGCCCCGCTTGGGCAGAGTACCGCCGTTTCCTTGTGAGGGCGATTGGCAGCAAAGATTTTTCGCTCCGGGCTTTGGTACATGCCATGGTCCGAAGCGGGGAGGAGTGGCAGGCGGCTTCTACGAAGCATTAATGCTAGCAAAGAAGGCGGCTACACGCGCACGTGCGAGATACGGCCCTCACACTCCAGCCGCCGGGATCCGGCAGGCTTGGGGACGAGAACAATGGATAGCTCGCCGTACGACCGTCCGGTAACCGTCCGGACCGAGCCCTAGCCGACGACGGCGCGATTGTTCCACGCGCGTCTCAAGGAGATGTCAGCAAACAGCACGGGCCCCGCAGGGTCGAAGCCTACTGGGGCCATGGGTTCGCTTCTGAAAGGAAAACCCGGCCTATGAAACGCCACGAAGGAACTAGGATAGGGATTTAGTCAGTAAAAGTCTGACACAAATAAGCACTAATTGGGAAAACAATATCAAAATTTTTGAATTGGTAGGAAAGCAAACGAAATAATAACAATTTAAACAAATATATCTGTCTCTCCCGACAAGTTCTCTGTAGCGGCTGACGACGACGGCCTCATCTATTGACGACGTCATCTATAGACCATGTCGGACTTCTCTTTTATAATAACTAGATGTTTTTTTTTTATATGTGTTTACCAGAGTTTAAAATACTTAATTTAGCAAAAAGAGAATTGCATGCCATGCATTTTACCTAAACACTTACTAAAACCGTAACTGAGTAACCATTACCTAGCTATTGTCAAAATCGGTAATTTTTAACATGTTCACTTCCTAATATTTCACTAGGTAGGGTTATTTTTTTTCTTTTAACTTATACAATTTATTAATTTGCTGGCCACGCCGGGTTGCGTTCAAAAGTTGAAAGAGATATCATCAGCGTGATGTATAGCCGCCATTTGTAAGCGCCGCGGGGAGCCAGCAGCAACGACATTCCCAATTCAAATTAAATTAAAACGCGGTAAAAACAACGTGTTTCCGTTCGGTGCGTTCGCTATTCAAATTCGGGAGATTCGATCTGTGCTAATTTGTCTATGACTCGAAACTACGGTTGGTATTGAGTATCTGAGATAAGAAACCTAAACAAAACAAAAAAATAGGGGGTATTTAAAAGTTCGAACATTAGGCCTATTGCGTTCGAGTGCATATAGTTTTTCGGGAAATCAGTAAGTTATCATGTTGACAAGACCGGTTAAACGATCCAGCACTTACTGCCTGGTCACTTCTTTCGTCATTTTTTTAAATGATTTGCCCCACACTAAAAATAACTCCTGAATCGTGAGTGCATTGACAGTAATGTGAACAAATTTTTTGATGCTTAATGAGTTCCTCCTGTCTCTCGTTTTCTACCACCTACTAAGGAAATCCTCCTTTCTCCATACTCATATAGTTTTGCTGTGATCTACTTGACTAGTTAAATTGTTCCTTACTCTTTCAGAGGCTGAGTCAATGAGGTAACTATGTAGAAGTAGTGACAGTGAGCTGTGCTGTGTAGTAAAATATCTTACAATCATTTTTTTTTAAATTTATGTATAAATTAATTATTAATTAAATGATTTAATTCTTAATATTTTTTATTTATTTATTAAATATATAAATTAAAAAAAATTTAACTAGTGCTTGACTGCGATCTCACCTGAAGGTGAGCAGTGATGCAATCGTTGATGGTGAAGCGCACTAGTTTATTCACTCTTGTCTTGAAGACACATATATTACAATCAGAAGGGAAGACCACAATCTAGTTCAGGCGTAGCTGGAATTTGATTCCCCTAAAAAGTACTCAATCTTGTCAGCAACATGACCTCGTTGAGCTTCTCAGAAAACATTTTGATAATTGTCCAGTTAATGATGGACATTTGTCTGATAAACGAAACAAAAGGGCTCACGCCTGTTTGTCTTTGAGCGCATAATAGTTTTGTTATGCAGATTATGGCGGCCAAACATTAATAAAATGCAACGTTCTGTCGCGATAAAATACCATTAAATATTGTTTTCAATTACGCATTTTTAATACTTGATATCTTTGCCATTTGTGTTTGCTAGCCGTTAAGTAATTACTTGCAGGACAAGCTTGCCAAGTACTTCTATGCCCAAGTGTGTGGGTAGATAAAATACTGAAATAGACATCTGCATTTATGTTGGACGTTTGTAGAGACGCATATACGGTAATTGCCTTCATTTCGACATGAAATACATAATTTAACCGAATGCATTTTTAACTAACAACAAGCGACCCGAGCGCGCTCAAGTCCACAAGGTTCACAACTCGCTACGGACTACGGAGCACATTAAGCCGCGATACCCCGCCTCATCTGTCATCATTAATGCCACAGTATCCTAATAAGTTTGCTACAATAAATAAAATAAGAAATATCAAAGAGTTGCGCCCCGTTTAATGGTTGTAATTGTGGTCAAATGAAATATGGCCGAAGACGATCCGGACTCTGTGTCGTGGGTGTCTCCCCGCCTTAATATCGACGTTTACACGCTATAAATATTTTAAATGATTATCTTAATGCATTTAAAGTCGTCATTTACATAAGCGCCGATGGAATGAGGTTGAGACGAGCCCGGTGCAGTTAAAACATTCACACCCCGTTCGCGAAATAGCCGCCAAAGTAAACGCGCTCTCATCACGTACGTCTCATAAATAGCAGCGCGGTGCAGCCCGCGTCGGGGCCGAACTAAATCTGACCGTATTATGCGCGTCCTGTCGAACATCAGACGCTTATTTGTGTCCGAAAAGCGCTCGAAAGACTTAAAGCCTTCCCGGTTGATGTATGGCGGCGACACGTGAATGCCGACCTTTATATTCAAATCGGCCGTATTCAAATGCGCTCGTTGTCTATGCGACGGTTGACAATTCGCGGGCACTTTCGAAAAAGGAACGCGGGAAACGTCATATCACCGACGGGGTTCGAAACTCGAATTTTGCTTTTTGGCGCGTCGATACGCATCTGGCTTCTGGGCTGCGTTCGGGCGTCATGTTCGTTCTTTGCTTTTATTTGAGTTCGATTGTGTCGGACGGAGATATAGTTTGAGATCTGTAGATATTTTGACGTGGGCCGCTGATAAAGTTAGTGTTTCGCGGCGGCCGGTGAGTTAACGAGCGTCTGAGTAATGAGCGATGCTATTGTGATTTGAACAATGGCTGGCGATCGCTATTGTTTATATAATTGAAAATGATATTCGATAACGACGGTCGGGTACGTACGTTTGTGTTTAGATGCGGCACCTGCGTGCTGTGCGATAAATTGTCTGACAAAAGTATCTGTACTTTCGTTTGTGGTATTTTTACGATAATATCTGGTATTACTTACTTAGTTTTACGTGAAATACTTTACGGTTTATGGGTACGAAGGTTATAATTAGGTAGGAAGGCGGTTTATTTACAAATTTCTTTCCGAAAGTTGATGCAAATTTAGCTGGAGGCCGTGGTCGGATGTTCGTACATCTGCATACAATGCCGCGGAGCATCGCTCCAGTTCAGGGGTAATTTACTGCTGATCCTACTGCTTAGATGTCGCCTGAAGATAGCTCGTATCTAATTTAAATCGAAAATAAAAGGTGTATAAAAGTTCCGAACTTTGCTACTGCTTTCTACGAATGTGGGTTTGAGAGTAAGTAAGGAAGATTGTGGTTCAACTTTCTGGCGACATTGAAGAACATATATTGCTTCAAGGAAATAACATATGTGACAGCAATAGCTAAAAATAAGAAAAAAAAAAACAGCGCAGCTAACATCACGGGAGAAGGATTTCGGGTGATGTGTGTTATGGTAAGCTAGGAGACTAGTTGTAGCAGGTACCTATGAATTTCAAAGCCGGTGATGGAAAATTTGCTGACGATTGTTTGAAAGTAAGATTAAGGATTATTTTACAAATAAAGTGTTAAATCGTAGTCTGCTAGATTTGATTCGCGAAGTACAGGATTATTGATTGAGGCGACGCTTGATCATGATAATTTTTCTAATTTTGTTGGAATGAAGCGAAGGAATAATGGATTTCAAGAAGGCATCAATGCAAGAGATCTATAAGGCACAAACTACTTAATTAGGATATACACATGTTTCGATTACAATATAAAATCTTTGTTTATGTCTATGGCTGTAATATATGCCTTTTAGAAAAAAAAATATCTAAAAATATACTTTATTTCTTAATATATTTATTTAGAAATTCAACAGTAACACTTCCAAAAATGAACTTATCTAAATAGTTCTTGCATTGTAGATATTACAAATGAAGTATTTTTTTCTTGTTTGAGATAATCTCTTGACGTACTGGTAAGTTAATAATAGGGGTTAAAGTATGAAATTGCCGTTTTTAAAACGGGTTACTTTGAAGTGTTATATCTTAGGATTGACTTGGAATTATAAGTTCGAATAAACTTTTTTTTTCGAAATTAGGTATTTATTGGTTTCTTTGTGTATTTAACACTTTAAAGCAACCCGTTTTAAAAAAACGGCAATTTCATAGTTAAAGACCTAATACTATCGCTCAACGGCAAACCTAGACTTGAGCGAAGTCTCAGAAAAAAATTCTCGTACTTAGTCCAATGTTTTCAAAACAATTTATTTTATAGACTAAACTACCAAAGAACACGATAAATATAATTGATAAGTAAACGTTTTATCGTACCGTATATTACTACGATACGTCTACATTTTATTTTAGAAACAGTGTAAAAAATAACGCTGGGCGTGTAGAATAAATTTTAAATAAACAAAGAAGTTTTTATCATCAGCTGTTCGCTACCAATTAACTGTGGTCGGAACGCCTCCCGTTGACAAATTGATGTGAATTTCTGAACGGGACCGCGCCCTTTTAAAATTTTAACATGGCCGACATTTTCCAATCTATTTTATGTCAAATGAAGGGTAAACTTAGGTGTATTTCATGTCTTTGTGTAGGCACGAGTACTCTAGCTTGCATCAAACTAAAAGGGTGACCAGACGGTTGCAAACTAGCGTTCCAACCGAGGTGACCATGGTTTATATGTTTGGTTTGTGCTGCGGTTACATGGATGTAAACCACGCGCCAACACGTTCGGTGGTTGGGAAAACGCGCCTCCCAACCAAGGGCGTTAAAGGTTATGGATTACAACTGCCGTCTACACGGATTAAAACTAGCAAGGTCACCTTAGTTGGGACGTTGGTTTGCAACCGTCTGGTCACCCCTTTAAGGTGGAAAGTTCGTATACAGTTTATGTGTACGTTTGTTACTACTTTACGCTCAAACGGCTGAACGGATTAGAATGAAATTTGGCACACGGATATGCACGAAATTTTTAACACTTGTATGTTCCATTGCGGAATTGCGGACGGTGAGATAGGGTAGCTCGCCGTCCGACCGTCCGGTAACCGTCCGGACTGAGTCCAAGCCGTCGACGGCACATAGTGTTCCACGCGCGTCTCGAGGAGATGTCAGCAACAGTAGGGGCGCAGCAGGGTCGGAGCCTACTGGGGTCATGGTTGATGCGAAAAAGATCCCCGGGGCCCTGGAACAATCGCAAAGAACAGGAGTGGGTTTCTAGTCAGTAAAATTCTGACACGCCCTCTCGCACCGCCCAAGAGCGGGGGATGTCATTAGATGATTTTCCCACCTAAAAAAAGGAGCATGTTCCATTGGGAAATATTTTTACTGCCACGATGGCGAAACCAGTAGTAACTAATAATAACATTAATTGCGACAGTTTGAAGTAAATATTGCGTCCATTAAATAAAGGATTCGAATCAGCGATTTATTGAATGGTTACTTGTAGTTACGGTCATCTATTTAAGAGTAAGAAAGAGCGAGAATAGCAAATACAAAAACGAGGATTTTTTTATTATTATTGATAGGTTTGACCACTATCTTTCCTGATGGTAAGCGATGATGTGGTCGACGATAGAGCAAGCTTGCCTAGAAGTAACCTATTCACTCTTGACTTAAAGACCTCTAGGTTGTAGCTACCTGATAGATACAACCAAGACTCCGGTAGACTTTAACCATAGACTCCGGCAGGGAATTCCAATCCTTAGCTGTACAAGGATCATAAAAACGTGCTCTATGACACGGTTCCGTCACTAAAACGGCTAAGCCAAACTTATAATAAATGGCCAACTAATCAATATTATCAATCACCAAAAAAAAAAAACGAACAAACCATTTAAACGTGACACTCGCAGATCTAAATCTTCAAGTCCATTTTCATTACCTCTACCAAGAGATCAGAAAACTTTTCTTTTATACGATACCAGAATCTGTCCGATTATGACAGATGACTCCTGCGCATACCACCGTTAATTTACATTAGTGTAATTTAACTGCGTGTGCGCAGCTTGCGAATGCTCACCTGCAAAGTCTTACAGCCATTACTCTTTTCAATTGGTAGCTTGTCTTGAGTATAAAATAATTTTGTAACAGGCTATTAACGTCTCATTATTGGAGTTGAAGCGGTATTAATAAAATCTATGTGACTGATACGAAATTGTATGGATTTTATTTTACATAGCTCGAAAAATCGCCAAACTTAAGTGGCAGTGGGCAGGGCACAATGCTCGCAGAACATATGGTCGATGGGGCCGAAAGGTTCTAGAGTGGCGGACGCGTACTGGAAGACGTAGCGTTGGTATGGCATCCCACAATAGGGGACCGATGACCTGGTGAGAGTCGTGGGAATGCGACGGATGCGAGATGCACAGGACCGTTCGTTGTGGCGTCTCTTGGGTGAGGCCTAGCTCCAGCAGTGGACGACTGAAATGATGATGGAGATGATCTGACGGGGAAGAACATGGAGTAGTTTAGTGTAGTTACATCGTTTTTCTTGGTCTCCTTCTGCTGTATTGGAAACGTTTGTTTATGTCGTATAATTTATTTAATAACGGCTGGCTTTAACTTTTTCTTATGGCTTTAGCCATGGCCTAATAAGGCGTTCAATATCGTCAAAACGTTGCTATGTTTAATAAGAAATTCGAAAGTCTCGTCTAAAACTGATAAAATACTTAACCCAAGTACTAAATGACGTCACTTCAACCACACTTCCACCCACATTTCAGTGCCACCGCAGCCATTTAACAACTTCAGCCGGCTATCGCAACCATTAAAAAAAACTAAAGCCACAAAAGCACATGCAAATTGACTTAATTTATCTACATTCATTGAAAAACCTTAGATGTCCAAACAAAAGTTTAGAGGATTCAATTCAAATACCGCCATTGTTGTCTGCCAAAGTTTTGGTTTTTTTTTCTTAACTTGATAAACGGTCCTTTGCCTGTAATTCGTTTAGAGATGTCCATTAATTATGTTTTAAATCGGCGAGTCTATCATCGGTTTTGACGGCGCGTCACTAGCGATGTAGTTTGTCAAAATCATTCCCACGAGTGATTTGATGCCACAATGTTTGGGCTTTTTGAGGTGGGTCAAATTATAGAGCTTAAGATTAATGTTGCTGCGAGCCAGGAGGGCCATACGATCTGGATAAAAGTGCTAATTTAGAGATCTTTCTAGTAAGATTTTTTGGATTGGATAAGTTTTGATTGGAATACAGTTTGTGTTGCGTTTTGCAGTTGTAATGTACTTTCGTAGTTGCATCTCTGGAGTCGAACCATTTAAAATTTTTTAGCCAAATGTGGCAGTTTTTGGAATAAATACTCGTTGCGCTATATTTTGTGATTTTAGAATATCTATAGTACCTAAATGGTTTAACAGGTTACCTATTGCTAAAATCATGTCGTCAGAAAACTTTATCACCACGGAACCACAGACCCGACACAGACCCTGGTCTATCTTTACCTGCATTTTTTTAATACTTCTGCTACCGGCAATCTTGTGTGTTCGCGCATAACTAATAGACAGTTGGCTGTGGTACTTTGACAGTTTGACTAATGTAAGTCTATAGTCGATGCTCAAGTTTGACAGGTGAATTAAGACGTAGAATGGCAGTGTCGACATCTGGGTTATTATTATTATCATCAGGAATGGCGCTGTGATGGACTGATGACGTCAAATAGATCATGTGGATGGCAGGGCTTAATTATTGGTTACAAAATGGCTTGTTTTTGGAGAGGATGGCGGGAGATTACTGCATCATTTTAAGTCGTTTATAGAATATTATTTTATTAACCATTTGTTCTAGGATAATTATATTATCCTATCAATTACATATTCACTAATTGTTATTTTGGAAAAATATATGTTTGGCGCACTTAATAATGTTTTTTATATGGCGGTACTTCAAATGTAATATCAGCCATCATATCGGAATAATCAAATAATAATACACATGAATTTCTTAAGAAATAGCCTATGGTGACACTAGAATCCAATATTATAAAGGTTTAGCTAGCACAAAGTACCAGGAAACTAGCATCCAAAAGCTGTACCTACTGCGTCACAAAGGCACCTCGTATCAGTCAAGTTCACATCAAACGACTCAGTTATTCCAAGTTATGAGAGATATATTCCTAAGAATTGAGACGTACCATCGACAAAGAGGTATGCCGAGTTGTTTTTAAATCTACAAACGTTTTGTGCACTCGGTTTTTTGACAGTTATCCATGTGTAGCTTACTTTATGGTCGTATTTTGCGTGTGTTCTTTGTCTCTGGTCGTAGATTCGTGTTTGTTATTGGTCGTCGATCGGTGGGTTCGATTAGACAGCAGATGGGTTATCAGGCTGAGTGTTCCGAGGTTGGAATGTCAACCGGTGTTCGGTCGGGTGTTTGTTTATGTACCTATCAAGTGTATGTGTATGTTATTGAGTCCACGGGTCTTTTGTCTAACAATACATTCACTATGGCAATATGTATTTAAATAAAATATTAAGTTAAGCAGTTTTCAGAGGTGCTCTGTAGAAAGGCATTTTAACCGACTGCAACTGAAAAAAGGCTACGTTTGTAGACTGTATACTGTATATATATAGATAAATATTTTAAATGTATTTCTTTGGCACGTCCTAGAGCTTATGCAGCTAGTTACCAACATTTTAGTTTGAAAGGTGTTGTTATATTCTTCTTAGTGGTGAGAGTGACACTGGTTAGTTACTTACCAAATTCATTAAACCCTGAGCGAACGCCGGTTCGCTCGGTCATTGTCTTTCTATTGTGTCTCTAATTACGCTACTCAAAAGGTTAAAATCATATAAAAATGGTACGGAGTTTCCTTGCATGATCGCATCAGGAATAAGGATATCCGCAGGAGAACCAAGATTGCTGACAACTCGACGAATCGTCAAATTTAAGTAGCAGTGCTCGCAAAACAGAAGATCGATGGGGCCGAAAGGTTCTGGAGTGGCGTCCGCGCACTTGAAGACACAGCGTTGGAAGGCTTCCCACAAGGTGGGCCGATGACCTACGGGGTTACCATGACGTTCAAAGTAAGATTGTTTCATTCTTATTTAAGTGTGGGAAAGAGACAGAGCTATACAGGTTGTCTATCGCCATCTCTTACCCACACTGGAAATAAGAATGAAACAATCTTACTTTAAGTGTCATGGTACAGGTCCTAGTCAGGGTCACGGGAATCCGATGGGTGCGAGATGCACAGGACCGATTGTTGCTATGACACTTGGGGAGTCCTGTTCAACAGTGGACGTTTTTCGGCTCAAATGATGATGATGATGAATGTTTTTTGTACTATGTAATGTACAGTCAGGGGTCAAAAGTGTAGTTGCACTCCATCAACATTAAAGAGTCTAAAACGTCTTTGTAGAAGAGAGTCAATGGTTCATGCCTGATTTGATTTGTAGTATAGAATCTATAGTATTGATTAAACTAGTTGTGGACTTTGAAACTTCTACTACAAAGAAATTTTAGACACTTTAGCATTGGTAGAGTGCTACTGCACTTTTGACCCCAGACTGTACGTACACTGTCCTGACTGGCCTGTGACTGGCTTGTTGGTCTAGTAGTTAGTGGCCCTGACTGCTATGCCGGAGGTCGTGGGTTCGATTCCCACCCAGGACAAATGTTTGTGTGATGAGCATGATCATTTGTTCTGTGTCTGGATGTAATTTATCTATAATATGTATTTATTTAAAAACTATTTAAGTATGTTTATCAGTTGTCTAGTACTCATAACACAAGCTCTGCTTAGCTTGAGACTAGACGGCGTTGTGTGATAGTTGTGGAATATTATTACTATTATTATTATTACTGTATGTAAAATGCAACTCCGAAACAGAAAAAGTGATCTCAAAAACAGTAGTTTTTACTTACATAGCTAAAATAAAAGTTATTGCCAACCCAAAAAATATCTAGAATCTAAAATATCCTCGGTGTTAGTTCAAATTAAAAGTAACAAAGAAGATGAACATCTGCCTCAGAGTGAAGACGTCAGACACAACTAATGTACAACTGCATGCATTTAAAACGCAATTTTTAACACAGCCCGTGATGAAACATAATTTTTTACCCTACTATGTAGAAATCGTTTTTATTAAAAGAAATACACGTATTTTTAAGACTTACTTAAATAGTAAGTGAAACATCATCTTAGTAATTTTAAGTCCATAGAGCATTTTTTTTTTCTTATAGGTTCACGCTTGACAGCTATCTCACCTGATGGAAAGCGACGATGCGGTCGACGATGGAACGCGCTTACCTAGAAGTAACGTATTCACTCTTGACTTAAAGATTTCCGGGTTGTAGCTATCTGGAAACACAGATTCCGGCAAGGAATTCCACTCCTTAGCTGTACGCATTTTTGAAAGGGAAGCTGCGGTCCTCAAACGCCAAGGGCAACTGAAGGACACAGGATGGGTTTTAGTCAGTAAAAGTTGGCCACGCTCTCTCGCCCCACCTTAGAACGGCGGAAATTAACTACTTGATGGTTACTTGACGACCTGGTGAGAGTCGCGGGAGTGCGGTGGATGCGAGACGCACAGGATCGGTCGTTATGGTGTCGCTTGGGGGAGGTCTATGTCCAACAGTGGACGTCTTTCGGTTGAAATGATGATGATGATGATTTCCCACCAAAAACGGGTATACGGCAGATAGACAGTAGCTTCAAATAAAATGCTGGACACCGACCCCAAGACAGTTGTGAAAAGCCCTATACATTTTATAACTAAAATTCCTAGATTCCAGACCCGGGGCAGCCCATTACAAAAACTAATTAATCAGCCGTTGCGATGCGATTGCATGTGTTAACGTACTATTAACGCGTTAATAACCGGCATTTGCGTGCGGTCAAGTAGCGGAGTAGTTGAGCGGTGGCCCCGTGGCCGGACCGATGCAAATTGCACGCGATAGCCGCGCCCTGGCCCCGCCCCAGCGCAGGGTTGGCCGCCTGACGATTAATAAGTCCCTAACAAAGACCCTTTGCACATTTGCGATGTATATGTGTGCTATTTTGAGACGAAATTGGCTGGTAAGTACGAACAAGGTGCCTTGTTATTACGCGCATTTCATTTTAAATAATTTCAACGTGGTATGCTGATAAGGGTTGGAAATTGGTCGGTAAGAATTAGGTGCATAAAGTGTCTTCATTGTGAATTCTTTTCAATGATTACAAAGGGTTTAAATTGTATTTATTCTTGGAATTGGACGATAAAAGTTAGGTATATGTATACTAGTGGGTTAATGGCGCATTTCTTTTATAGAATTCTATAAGAGAATGGCTTATTAAGCCTTTTAATGTCGTCACTGCTGGGACTGAGGCCTCCTCTCTAGGAGAGGGAATGGGCATAAATCCACCATGCGGGCAAAATGCGAGTTGGTGGATGTCACATGTCTTCGATTTTAAAGGATTCTAAAGGGTTTAAAATTGTTTTTAAATAAGGAATGGGACCTTTATTATATATCCTTGGGGTAAAAATCATCAAACAGGTAACTTCTCCCGTTCTGGGTGGAATGAAATTAGTGTCAGACTTTTATTGACTAAAACCTATCTATGTTCCTATAGTTGCTCTTTGCGCCTTGGTTGGCATTTTGCTGACATCTCTTTAAGACGTATCGTGACTATTCGTGACCCAGGGCTAATGAGGGGGCCACAGCGCGCCGTGGCCCCCTCATTGTGGCCCCCACTAAGTGGTTCTTTACTTGCCTTTCGCGTTCCAACCCCCCTAGCCAAGTTACAACCGTTTCGTTTCGATTCTCTTTTCGTTGATCGCCTCGAGTCGCCCACGCCTCCTATTCTTTTGGTCTGAGCATGTGACCGAGCGTTGATATGACGTCAGAACAAAGGGATCGGAGGCATGGCTGACTCGAGGCGATCAACGAAAAGAGAATCGAAACGAAACGGTTGTAACTTGGCTAGGGGGCAGGACCACGGTGTTTCTTTCGAACAATCCACAGACCAACCTGACCGACTCTTAGTCGAGACCTTTCATCATTTGCTTAACTTTTTTAGGCTCGGCTTCTGTTCTAAGTGGATGGAGTTGAATAACAGTATTTTACATAGTAACTTTTCATCATCATTTTAGCCGAAAGACGTCCACTGCTGAACATAGGCGTCCCCAAGAATGCGTACCACAACGACCGGTACTGTGCGTCACGCATTCATTGGATTCCCCCGACCCTCACCAGGAGCAACATGTTGCATGGAGCAACAACTGATAGGTAATTTTATCGGTTGTAAATCGATCGCAATCCTGAAAGCAAATTAACTTACTCATGATGGCTGTCTTTCCACTTTTGACGCCGACATAGTCCATTTTCATTTTGTCTTACCTGAAATAAGCAAGTTGCAAGATGGAGGGTTAAAACCGAAATAATGTCCTTGAATCTAATCGTGACATCCCATTCATTAGCAGTTCTAAATCCGTATCAATCAATTTTGCTGCATACCGTTTGAGAAGTATTGTTTCCACGGTAAAACTCCTTTTTTTTTAAACTTCATGTACAGTAGTGGTACAAAGGCGGACTTAATGCAACAAGGCATTCTCTACCAGTCAACCTTTGGGTTAAAAAGACAACACTGTCTGAACTTATGTAGGTATATTTCAAAATGATATGAGTTTTCTGAGTTTTCATACAAATATGGTTTAAAATACAGCTTTATTATAGAAATACAAAACACAAATAAAACAAAAAATTACTAAACACAAAAAAAAATTGTTTATTTGAACTTGTAATCCCAAGTCAATCCGAAGATTTTAAAAAGTTGCTAATTTAAAATAAGTTCTTAGGGATTAGGATACCAAATAATAGTAGACCCAACCTATAACTGTCTTACTGTAGCTCGAAGGTCTGTTCTGGGTTTTGGTGGGATTTTTTCCAATTAGATCACTCAGCGACTGTTTTAATTATAAATTACAAATTACTACAAAAACCTAGTGGATATTGTGATGTAAAATTGGTGTAGCTTTGTATCTCAAGTGTCTGCGCAACTGGGCAATATGTGGAATCATTTAAACAGGTCCATCTCGTCCGATCTCGGTAAAATGGAGCTGAAAATTTTAATGTAGTGTTGACTGCCTCAGCGAAGCTTGCCGAATAGAATAGTAATATACACAACAGTTCTTATGATATGATAAAGATCAGCCACATTTTACCATTCGGCATGCAAAAATTAACACTATTTTATATCGTTGTTATTGCATTTAAAAAAACAAAAAAAAAAATGTTACCAGATCACTTTACAAATTATCATTATCAATTTTTATGCATAAATTTAATTAAATATATTTTGTATGTATTACAAGGAAAGGTTGACTTTCTACATTTGCTACCAAATAAATACATACATTATAATGTGTACTGTCGCACTCTGCGACGTTTTGCTTCGAGGTCCGGGACTTTTACTTCAATGAAATGCGTCGTCTAAAAACTTTGTATTTTTCTTCAAGAATTCAATATTAGCACATCTGGTTAAAATGGTTATCTCTGAACTTTTTTTTTGTATTTTCTGACTCTGTCTTCCGAAGGCGCGATAAGAGTCTGTTGGAGGAACTTCAGACCCCAAAGAAAATGCTTGAAATAATTCAGAGCTCACACCAAAGCGAGACACTCCTTCTCCGTAGAGGAATATTTCTTCTCTCCATCGCTCAGCTTCCTCGACGCGTACGAAACGAGATACATCAACTCTTCACCCTGCATTAAACAGCAAAATCCCGCTTCACCACTGCGTTCCACCCAGAATATAGTGGATCCATATTCTAATGGTAAACAAATTAACAATTCATAAGAAGACATGAATTAACTTTTTGATTGGCTTTTGCTTTCGCGGAGCCAGAGAAAGAAAAGGATTTGCGAATTCACATCTTCATGTTTACCAACCAGGATAATTGCACATTATTTCTTAATCTAAGCTCCCAATGACGTAATTAATTCGTTTATTTCGACACATAGGTTTCAGCTGTTAGCTGCGGCCATGTTTGTTGTGGAAGCGCGCGAAATTATCCAGATTTCGCGGCAAATCTCCCGCGCTCTGGCTTTGTTTATGACCTGACAAAAGCACGTTTCTGTCGACCAAAGAAAACGGCACATCTGATTTTTTTGATAAATCTGAGTTATTTAAATTTTTGTAATCAGGAAAATAATTGGCTCATCTTTAAATATACTTTTACACATTAAAGGGCTATTCTCGCTTTTTACTTTTTGCCTTTTGACTGATTACTTTTCTACCTTCTAATAAGTACGTAGAACTGGCGTGAGAATCCAGAATTTATTATAAATACTTCTTACGACACGGAATGGTTTTTTACTCTAACTGCTGCTAACCCCTTCGCCTGCGTGATAGTAGAATATTTAACAAGGGTACATATTCCCGGGATAAAGTTTCCTATGTGCTATTTCACGACATGGTTTATCGTTGTACCAAGTTTCATCGAAATCCATTCAGCCGTTCTAGTGTGAAGAAGTAACAAACAACAACACACACTTTAACTTTTGTATTAGTGTGATGATTATGGTTTTGTTCTTTGTGTTGTTTTTAAGAGTTTGCTTGTACAAAATGTTTTAGTCCAAAAAATTATTATTTAGATCTATCTAGAATATTTTTTAATTTTCTATGATCTTCCAAGGTCGAGTTACACTAGTGAAAAGTGTAATTGCGCATAACAACATTTTCAATATTCATTCTCATTTTTCTGTTTTAAAGAGATGTGCCCTTTTTATAACAGCGGAACCTTTACCAAAATGATAACTTTATGTAATTTTAAACTGTATCTCGTTGAATTAGGGACTGTTAAAATTCAACGTGATGTATTTTTCAATGGTTATTTAGTTTGACATGATGTGTTGTTGTGAAAATCTTTCTGTGTTGGTGCGTGCACGCTTTTCGTTTGTTTTGGTACTAATTTAGGATTACAACAGTTATTGTTATATGTAATGTGTTTGTTTGTGCATTGAGAGTGCTGAAGTGGGAGGGCTATAGGTACGGATTGATTGGGAACTATGGTTCTGATTTGTTTTTTTTTTATATTTTTATTTAAGGTTGCGCGTAAATGTCTTTTACGAAATTTTCAAATGTTTTAAGTTACTCACCTATTTCAATAACATAATCACTTGTAGTTTAAATATTTCTAAGTTTGTTATAGGCAACGAAATTAAAACAGACCATAACTATATAAAAAAAGTCTAACAAGCCGTAACATCTCTGATCCGCGAGAGATATGAGATATATTTTTTTAAATAAATAAAAAAGGGGCAAAGAAATCGTGGCATTAATCCGTTGGCATGAAAGGAGGCCGAGCGGCCCCCCGTGGGGGGTGGCAGGTGCGTGTGCGCAGCGTAGGCGACCGGGAAAAATGTGGGGACAAGTGTGAACCCACCATTGTGATACAACCTGTTTTTTGAACTTAGAGATATTTTTATAACCAATTTTCTGACTTAGGTGGACCTTAAACGGCTGTTTCTTCTAAACTAAAAGAAAAGATGTTCTAATGAGAGAATTTGTTGACTACGTACCCATCAGCAGATAAACAAAATAAAATTAAAAAAGCCTGTTTATTCCTTAACTACAGTTAAGCGTTAGTTGGTTAACTTAAAATCTAAAAAATAATTCTATTTAATTACACTAAGATTGCTATAGAATGGTGCGGGTGACAGCTGTCAAATTCATACAATGTAGCTACCTATCCTTTTCTCTCATCTTGAAGATGCATATATTCGTCCTGCTGTCATTTTACTCATGCTATGTAAAAAAGACCTTAAGGATCTTTGGGTAAAGGCCTCTTTCAGTCTGTGCCAACTTTCTCGGTTTTTTGCCACTGTTAGCAATCTCTGACCAGATTAGAATAGAATAAACTTTGTACACCAAAATAGTAACAAAATTTTTACACAAACTTAAATCTATGGGTACAAAGGCGGTTTTGTCGCTGACAGCGATGTCTACCAGACAACCTTAGGGTGGAATGTAAGAATTTGAAATAGAAAAAGGATTTTGCAGTACACCGCAGACTACCCCAGTCTGCGGTGTACTGCAAATTAATAATGTAAATATTAGATTAAAGTTACCAGCCACTTAAATAACCTCATCGGCCCATGTTTCTTGTCGTCTTCCTTTTCTGCGTTTGTTTTTCGGGCCCGTCCACTTTGCTTGGACTATTTTTCATTATCAGTAGATAAGATTCATTTATTTGACCAGGGATCTCTAAAATCGGCGGAATATAAAAAAAAGGACATATCGCCCGCAGCGCCCCTTGCGGCGAGCAGGCGGAACCAATCGGTCAGACACGGTGTCACTATTATTTCATAAGCTCAGACAGGATCACACAGGATTTCTGGATAATTGTTCTCACGTGGATTTGGGGTTTGGAGGGTAGGGAGGGATACTAAATAATAATATTCCACAACTTTCATAAAATTTCGGGACTAGATGTTCCGAAATAAGCAGAGCTGGTGCTAAGCGTACTAGACAACTGATAAACATACTCTATGCTTCTGAATACATACATCATCATTCAAACATTTGTCTCGGTTGGGAATCGCATCCACGAGCTTCAGCTTAGTAGTCAGGGCCACAAACCACCAGACCAACAGGCCAGCCAAAAATGAATGAAATGCTGGTTACAGATAGCGGCACGAATCTTGAGCGCTCGGCGAAAGAGCGGGGATCGCTTTACGCATCATAGTACATCGGCGAGCCAATCACTGTACGAGGATTGCACTCCCCTCCTCTTTTCATACCACTAAAGAGACCCGATATTTCACTTCTGTGTGCTTCTGCGCAAGTAGAACTGTAGAAGTCAGCGCTCAAGATCCGTGCCGGTGTCTGTACCTTTTTGAATCCCTGCTAAGAGCTCATTAACAATTCATTTAATACCTTCAAAAATAAGTTATTTTAAAATATTCGCATTTTCTTATAACTTATAATAATCTACTTTATGAGTGCAAGAATATTTTTAAGTCGAAGTAAAATAAAACTACTTGAGGATACGCTATAAATGTGACTCGTGCGCCGCAGGAGTTCCTAATCGATACCAGTGATAGTGCTGCACCGAGCCTCATATCGATACTCGATAGTGCTGAGGAGATTCATATCGATACCTGTAATAGGGATAAACCGTGGCTAATATCGATAAATTGTGATAGTGCAGCACCGAGGCTCCTATCGATACCTGCGAATTCAATGACACTGGTCGACAATTTAAATATATAATGGGAGCAAAGAGCTTGCCTTGTTATTCTCATAGGCTTTGAATCGCTGAATCCAGTTCATAGATTCAGTCTATCAAGTCCAGTTCTTGAGATATCTCTGTTTTAATAATCGGTATTAACATAATATAATTCATTATTATATTTAAAAAAAATACACGTGTGTTCTACAATATACTATTGCAATATAATTTATCATCATCATCATCATTTCAGCCGAAAGACGTCCACTGTTGGACATAGGGCTCCCCCAGGCGACGGCACAACGACCGATCCTGTACGTCTCGTATCCACCGCACTCCCGCAACTCTCACCAGGTCGTCGGTCCACCTTGTGGGAGGCCTTCCAACGCTGCGTTTTCCGGTGCGCGGTCGCCACTCTAGAACCTTTCGGCCCCATCAACCATCCGTTCTACGAGCAATGTGCCCTGCCCACTGCCACTTTAGTTTGGCGATTCTTCGAGCTATGTCGGCGACCTTGGTTCTCCTGCGGATGTCTTCGTTCTTAATGCGATCACGCAAGGAAACTCCGAGCATAGCCCTTACATAATTTATATAGTAGAGTAATTATTTCAGCCTCACTGCAGAAAATTCGGCTCTTTTTCTTTCATCCAAACCTATTTTTTTATTTACTTCAGCATGGACCATTAGGTACTGACTGTAAGCTTGTCTTGTCATCTGCATCTGGAACTCTGGACTGTAATTATTACAGACCCACTGGAGAAAAATCGGCTTTTTGTTTTTCCATCATCACATATATTTTATTTGCTTCAGCATGGACTAGTACCACCTGTATGCTTGTCTTGTCATCTGTTTCTGGAACTCTGGACTGTAATTATTTCAGGCCCTCTGCAGTAAAATCGGCTTTCTGTCATCCATTGAAACATTTTTTTTTTGAGTCACCGTTGACCATTCCTACTTGTAGGCTCTAAGCTCGTTCCGTCATCTGCATGGGCCCGCCGCTTTGTCGTGATGTCGAAATATATTATTTGTATTTAAAAAACGTTTTTTTACCAATAATTTAGAATTTAGCAGTTTATTTTACTTTAAAATTTAGTACACATTATATAATATGGCTTTTCAATATAATATGATATTTTTTTTTAATTTTTATTAATGATAAGCTCGCGTTTGACCACCATCTCTATGGCTTTTCAATATAATATGACTTTCCTAGTTTGCCTCACTTATTGTGAGAATTGTACCGAAACTTGACGAGCTAGAAAAATTCTGGCCACATACATATTTTGATTCATCATCAACGTTATTCAGCCGAAAGACGTCCACTATTGACTGGCCTGTTGGTCTAGTGGTTAGTGGCCCTGACTGCTAAGCCGGAGGTCGTGGGTTCGATTCCCACCCAGGACAAATGTTTGTGTGATGAGCACGATCATTTGTTCTGTGTTTGGGTGTAATTTATCTATAATATGTATGTATTTAGAAATATACAAGTATGTTTATCGGTTGTCTAGTACTCATAACACAAGCTCTGCTTAGCTTGGGACTAGACGACGTTGTGTGATAGTTGTGGAATATTATTATTATTGTTATTAGTTCTCCCCCAAGTGTCGCTACAACGAACGGTTCCGTGAGTGAGTCTCGCGGATTTCCCTGACCCTCACCTGCATGTCATAGGTCCACCATGTCTCTCGGTACATCATCGCCACTCTAGAACTTTTCGGCCGCATCGACCATCTGTTCTGCGAGCTGTGTCCTGCCCAGTGCCACTTGAGTTTGACAATTTTTCGGGTTGTGTGTTTGGCCTTGGTTCTTCTCTGCTATTTTGATTAACTGTATTCACATTTATATATTAGGTCCACATTAACATTCTCATTTATTTACTCTTATTTTGATGCCGACCAGGTGGTAAGAGATGCTTGCATCCAGGAGCATAGCTGACCTATTATGATAGGTTTTCGGTTTTCAGTAATAATTGGCAACCCCTATATTACCGCCAAAGTATACTTCTGTTGATGTATATATTGAAACTTACGTGGTGAAACTTCAACGGTCCGGACTAAGCGTTTTTCTTCGTCGTTTATACCGCGTACATCGAAGGACTGGAACAATTTCCCTGCTGCGGTCTTCTCGTCCAGCTATAATTTAGGTGTCTTCAAGGCTAGAGTGAATAGGCTCTTAATAAAATAGTGCGCCTCACCATCAATGATTGTATCTCTGCTTACCATCCGGTGGGATCGCAGTCAACCACTGGTTTATATCAATTTAAAAATATATATATATATATTAAAATTTGCTATAGTTCTATCGATATAGATACTGTTTACGCTATTTATATAAATTAAATTCAAGTGCCTAATGATAATAATCTATTGTATAATAAAAGTAATAAGGAAAAAAAATTGGCTACACAAACCTTCGTCTGTGGTTTAGATTTGTTTGCGTTCCTTTTCGTCAAGTGTTCGTAAACATTGATGAACTAATCATTCAACCGTTGTAAGTGGTAATAAATACACTCTCAAATATTCCCACATAATACTAACCATACTAACGCTATATAGAATTTATAACAGAAATATATATAATAATCGCGACATTTGTTTGTTAGAGCATTAGGTAAATAAAAATGTTAATAAAACTTAAGGGTGGAGTTTTGGTGTCCTGAAATACAGGCCCCAAGCCTAGTTTAGGCACCAGTCTCCCACAATATGCTTACTGTATCTACCTTTACCCTAGAAAATGTAATTATGATGTATTGTGGCGAGAAAATAAATAAGGGCGGAATTCACCAATAAAACTAATCGCGTTTTAACATTTGGCTCGCATAATCGCGTTTAGCCGCTGTCACTAGTGTCACTTGTCTGTATTTTTATAAGTGACACTTATAAAAATACAACAAAAGAGAGAGCAGTGGTGGCCGAGTGGTAAGAGCCCCGACTTACGAGTTGTAGGTTGCGGGGTCAAGCCCAGCCCGGCGCATTACTTTGTGTAATTTATTTCATCACCACTGCTCTCAAAACGGTGAAGGAAAACATCGTGAGGAAACCGGCATGTCCTAGAACCAAAAATTCGAAGACATGTGACATCTACCAACCCGCACTGGGCCCGCGTGGTAGATTACGGCCCATTCCCTCTCCTAGAGAGGAGGCTTGAGTCCCAACAGTGGGAACATTATAAGGCTGACTATGCTATGCTATGCTAAGTGACACTAGTGACAGCGGCTAAACGCGATTAGTTTTATTGGTGAATTCCGCTCTAAATCTTGTTATTATTATTAGATACTCCTCAAACCAGAATCCACAAAGACGGCTTGGCGACAGAATAACTGGTACTCCCCACCGGATGAGCTCTTTCACAAACTGCTCCAACTCCAGCAAGTTAGTTAATATTTCCGGATAGCTCCCTCCCGGCAACTCCATGCCTAGATATGATGTAAGTGTGTTCTAATATAATGTCAATGGCATAATTATGGCTCGCACAACAGGAAGCGCTCGCGTTGCTTTCAAGTAATTTCACTTTCTCTAGAGCTCGCACTATCTTGGTATCTAGGATAATTTAAGTTTAGTTGCGTAATGTATGCATCATGCTGTGGACAATATTAGGGCCCTTGCTTACAGAGAGCGAGCAAGTTTTCAAGCGATGTTAGAGCTATAAATGAAACGGCAGATGAAGTCGAAATTGGAGATCATTAAATAACTGCAGGAAAGACATACCGTATCTCTGGATTGCAAAGGACAACTGAAGGAACACAAGTGGGTTTTAGTCAGTAAAAGTCTAAGATTCCCTCTCGCTCCGGAGTTATTTAACGCATTGTAGCATAAATAATAACGTTGTTGGTTTTTTTTAATTGATATAAACTAGTGCTTGACTGTGATCCCACCTGATGGTAAGTAGTGATGCAATCGTTGTTGGTGAGGCGCACTAATAGTTTATTAAAAGCCTCTAGCCTCTAACCTTTCAAGGCTAGAGGCTAGAGGACACCTAAACTATAATCGGTCGGGAAGACCGCAGCAGGTAAATTGTTCCAGTCCCTCGATGTACGCGGTATAAACGACGAGGCGAAACACTTGGTCCGGACCGTAGATGTTTCAACAACGTAAGGGTGGATACTCACATCGGTTGTCCGATGGTAAAATGAGATGGTGGAATCAAGTCATGCAATTCCCGCGCACATTCACCAAAATGCATCCTGTAAAACACCGAAAGGCTGGCTACCCTACGCCTGTGCTCAAGGCTTTGTAGATTGGATTTAACCAGAACTGGATCACTAATCAGCCTCTTCGCACGCCTTTTCATCGAGTCCAGAACACTTTGTTTAAATGCTGGAGCAAAAGTTTGCTTAGATGCTTCTACCAGCTCAAACATATCAAGCGCGGTTGAATCCACGCTTGATATGTTCGTTGTAGATACGGTGGGCATATCATATCCACAACCCTAAAAGTCTTGCCGTCCCATTTTTATGGACCTGCTGATGATGCTACTTTTGTAATTTTCGTTCACAAACAAACTGACATTTCATAGATTTGTTAATTTACTAGTGTTAGCCCCACGAGGAACAATACAGTGTACAAAATTTAGCCAAGACGTCATACATACGCGCGTGAAATATCGCATCGCTACAGAATCGCTTTGATTGTGAGACCGGTTCTAGAATAATCATTTCTGTCTGTGCTAGATTACTAAATAATGAGTGCAGTTGGGTATCTTTCGTCAGTGGAAGACTCATGAGCATACCTATCAGGTGACCTGGCAGTCACGTCATTTTAAATGCCCATTTTCTGTGTATTTAGTAATAAATTAAAACTGCAGGATGAACTGAGGCTGTCAATGTTGCCATAAACTTTTTTACGGCAATTGGGTGTTGGTGTTTTTATATTTGTACCATATTTTATACTAAACAACGAACTACACTAAAAACAGTTTTTTTTTTCAGAAAACAGTATTAAAATTTATTTTTAAATAAATTGGGTGTAATTTATCTATAATATACATGTATTTAGAAATATTTAAGTATGTTTATCAGTTGTTTAGTACTCATAACACAAGCTCTGCTTAGCTTGAGACTAGACGGCGCTGTGTGATAGTTGTGTGAATAAAACAAAAAGCAGCAATTAGCATTTCAAATATTTGTATGAGGAAGAGTAGGCGCGGATCGGGTGCACAAGAGTGCTAAGCCATATTAAGACAAAAAGAGTCGGCGCTTGGCGGGAACATCTCACTATCTCTTTTGTATACACGTAACGTAATGGCGCTGACGTCACATTTCAGTACGTGTATTCTTATTCTGTTATTTGACAGTTTCTCTGTCCACCAGAGTTGACTAACTAGAGAGGTAAGTTAGTGACGGGTGACAAGACAAAATGGGATAAGAGCAGGAACAAGAAGATGTGTAATTATTATTTCTACTTTCTACTACCATTTAATTTGTTTTCTGCATCGACGCTTATTATACACTTGCGATATATCACACAGAACATCTAAATTAATCCTGGGTCATAAAGATACAGGACACAGATCGCCGACATAGCCCGAAGAATCGCCAAACTAAAGTGGCAGTCGGCAGGACACATTGCTCGTAGAACGGACGGTCGATGGGGCCGAAAGGTTCTAGAGTGGCGACCGCGCACCGGAAAACGCAGCGTTGGAAGGCCTCCCACAAGGTGGACCGACGACCTGGTGAGAGTCGCGGGAGTGCGGTGGATGCGAGACGCACAGCATCGGTCGTTGTGGCGTCGCTTGGGGGAGGCCTATGTCCAACAGTGGACTTCTTTCAGCTGAAATGATGATCATGACAAAGATACAGGCTGTGCCTAGTTTGGGGCCCACGGCCACTTTTTTTTGTTGCAGGTACTTGACCAAGACGAAGGTGGAGAGAAGAATTTGAGTCTTACCGGAGGAACTGACTCGCATTGGCTGACTTGTGTGGAAAAGGGAGAGAGGGCTTAGGCCTAGCTGAGGGACATAATTAGATTAGACTTCGAATTTTGCGTTCAGATTCTTCTCCTATTTCTAATAGCTTCAGGATATTGTTGGGACTGTTGTTTGCGCAGGTTCGTACTGTCTGGTTTCACGTGATTGTTTCCAGAAAAATTGCTTCGTTGCTCAAGAGAGTGAGAGACAGTTGTAACAGCATAATCACTGGAGCGGGTTGCTGTAGCTGTCCGATTGTAAAATGTCCGGTGCAAATGGTCATTGATACGAACAGTAGATAATAAGTTACTTATTAAGTTACTTTACACTGCATGGATCTTTTTGTGTCCGGAATAAAATTCTTAGTTACATTATTATGCTTCCCCATTTTAAATATAATGCCTTTATATTGTTTGCTTCAAAGCTGAATTTGCAAGCCTTACATCAAATCCTAAAAATAACCTCCGACTCAACCGTAAACAAAATAAAAGAGTGATCAATATTATTTGCGGGCAATCAATTGATGAATCAACTAAACACTACCCACGAACAACATTCATTACTGGCTTACAATGATGAAGATTTGTTTATGACTATACATGTGCAGCAATGTATGGTGGTTGTGGCGAGACGTTCGTTGTGGAGACTTGGAGTCACTGACCGGAGCCTTGACCGACGCTCAGTGAAAGTTGGACTGCAGTGATGCTAAACAAGATACATCGAGATATCGATATATAGTTGAATCGATATAGGGAAAGGTGTTTTAAAAGGAACTAACCAAGTCAGAATACATTATTGTGTAGATATAAAAAGGTGTTAAAATATTGAGGGAGAAATAAACAGTCGGAAATATAGTTTAAAGTCATTTTGTAATGTACAACACTTAAAATTAAAATTAATCAACAACAATTACACAATAGTCAACAAAAACGCGATCAACAGCACAGACAACAACATTGTTTGCACACAACAACAACATAATAAATATCACAACATTATTACATTAGTCAAAACTGACAGAATTACATCTCCATCAGATCTACGAAATTTGTATATTTACACTGGCAACCCCCGCTTATTAAAATAAGCTATAAAACCTCTATGCCCCTAATTTTCTAATTGTTTTTTTTTTTTTAGTGCTTGTGGCCTCCTTTGTGGTGGTAGACATGTTTGTATACGGGTACATGGACTGGGTACGGCTTGGGGATTGGGACCTCGACCCTCTTCTCGACCTCAACGGGGTAGGGCTTCTCAACCTCATAGGGGACGGGTTTCTCAACGGTGTACGGGACTGGCTTTTCCACTATTTGGGGCACGACCTGTGAAAAAAATTGGGGTTAGTCTTGTTTACTGGTGAATATATTGCTGGATACAGAGAAATAAGATCAATGTCCTAAATTATCTGTGAGCATTTATTTATACGTATTTTAGAAGAAATAAGTATATTTTTGTTGTGAAAATTTTAATATAGGTCTTATATTTTGAGATGAGATGAATGTAACTGATGAGAAGGCTGCAAACTGTCACAAACGCACTGTTCTTTTTTCAAACGTACGCTTGACTGCCCGCGCTTTTACTTTCGTCATGGCCGACCGCGTTACGTAACAGATGCAGCAATGAATGGGTGCTGTTATGAGATAATTGCAAAAACGCATCTAGACACAATAACTGTGATATAACATTTACATTGTACTGTTTTATTTGCCGTGTAAAATAATGATATAGTTTCTCTTTGGCATTAACTTTGTGGCTTTATTTTAATTGAATTTTATTGATGTTAGGAGAATGTTGGCTCTTTAGGGAGTAAGTGTAAACCTAATTGATTCCATGTTTACGGCATGGCATGGTTGTGAAAGGTGAACTTAAATAGCGGTTATTAGTTTTAAAGAGGGAAGATAATGAAAGGTTGTTTTATGTTTTTTTTTTATGGAACCAATCGTGAAAGTCGTAAAGAATTGTGTACGTTTTATTTGCGTATTAAATTTTATTTTACGTTTTTTGTTAAGACTAACTAGTTGGAAATAAAAATTAATTTATTTTATAATTTTCAGACATTACGCGGAGCGGAACTACCTTTGCTAGACTATACAGTGTTGCCAGAGCAAAATATTAACACAGGTTAGTTCAAGGGTAAAATAATAAACTAAGATGAAAAATCAATGTAATTGTTACAATGATGTAATACGCTACTATGACGGTAATGACTAATTAAATGGTTAATGATGAGTACAGTTACTTATGTGTTGCTAGTCTCACGATCCGAGTAGTAATTTGTCATTGAATTCAATTGAAACATTGTTTATTCTGCTCCGGAATTGATTAGCAAAAGAGGAAAAGATCACTGTACTTTATACATTTTTAAACGCGATAGAATTAGACCTTAATGCAACGGAAAAAAGCACTAAGTCTGGTTTTAATACCAGTAAGTTCTTCGCCCTGTGTTCTTTTTTAAAAAAAGAACAAGCTTTTTAAGATTTATGGCCAGCTACATTTTTATTAGATAACTATGTAGTACCTAATCTAAATTGCTGGATTAAGAATATATTTTTTATGTTATAATTAAAACCTGGACAAAATATCAGCAACAATTTGCTGAAAACTACAAAGCCTAGTTCGCCCTGATCTAATATTTATCAGTAACTGTCATATAAAGTACTTAAATTAAAATTTAAAGTATCCCCAAAATGGCGTCCGTAAATCAGTGGACATTGTTGAATTGTCATAATGAAAAGAATTGTTATTCCGTATTTATTTGGGTTTTTTTTTAGATGGGAAATCATTCAATGACTTCTCCCACTTTAGGGCGGAGTGGGGCGTGTCAGACTTTTACTGACTAAAACCTACTCCTATGTTCCTTCTTTGCCTTGCGTACCAGGACGCTGATTTTCATTTCAGAAGCGAACCCATGGCGCCAGTAGGTTTAGACCCAGCTGGGCTCCAACGGTTTTGCTGACATATCCTTATTCGTATTTAGGGTGCATTCAAATCACATTTTAAGTGAAGATAGAACTAGTTAATTTTAGTACTTGAAACCGTGGGCTTTAAGCCCTGTTCTCAGTTCTAATTATGAATAATCATTCTGGCATCTTTTAGACTTCATGAAGAAGTGAAATGTTTTACATTTTTTTTTTCCGTTTTTTTGCGTTTATACCGAGTGTTTGATAATATGATAACTATTCAGGGTAGTACTTTTTCTTGTATTTTTTTTTCTTCAGAAATTTTAGGCATTATTCTTATCTTGTCGCATGATAATAGCACATAGACAATTTTAGTGTATATATGCAATTTTTAAAAAAATAAGCTAGTGGCTCACCTTGTAAACTGGCACATGGATGGGCTGTTCCACAGTAACGTGGACGGGGTAGGGTTGGGGGATGGGGATCTTCACGTACTGCGGCACGGAAACCGCCACGGGGTGGGGGACCGGCACACCGATCTTCTTCACCACCGTGACGTGGTAGGGCTTTGTGTGCTCAGAGTGGGAGTGACCTTCGGGCTCCCATTCGTCTGATGGCCGAGCTGATGTAAAGGCCGCTAGGAGGAGGATGGCTGCTGTTTTCTGGAAGGTAAGAATTTATCCTTTAGCGCTTCTGGATTTGCAAAAGAAACTCTGATTTAGCGTTGATCATTTCGAGTATTTTGGACCTGATTAAGATTTATATTCATTATAAGCATGGAATGTACATAATATAAATTCAAGGAAGTAGGTAGGTAAGATTTCTACAAGACTGGTTTTGACTACACAGCGTTTGGCTTATGCACTTGGAGTCTGAATCATTTCGCTAGACCACTTCTACATTTAAAAAAATAATTAG
Organism: Mythimna vitellina; assembly: GCA_949316375.1. NCBI lineage: Eukaryota > Metazoa > Arthropoda > Insecta > Lepidoptera > Noctuidae > Mythimna > Mythimna vitellina. Next base: position 2,547,204 of record OX438703.1, on the reverse strand, counting down.
CAAAGAGAAACAATTTCGATTCTATTTTCAAATGGAACGTCATATTTTTTACGTCTTCGATTGTCTATGATGTCATTGAACGTAATAGCCCAGTCACCATTGAACAGGCAGTAGCATAGTTATGATGTAACCTGGTAACAGTATCATTATGTCACAAGCAATCTCGGGTTTAAACTATGCATAATATTTTATTATTTGTCATATAGAGCATGAGAAAGTAATAAATATAATTTTTATTAAAAATAATTTTTGACAGTTCAAAATAGCCACCATACTGTAAGTTTACACTTTTAAAGATTCAACGTCCACGCAAAGGAAACTCAATATACAGCCAGGAAACCCGCCAAAATTTTCCGATCTATTTTAATGCTGTCGTTATGTCACTTTATATTAAGTAATTAAGAAAACACTTACAAAAGCGATCATGTTGAATAGTTTAGATGCTGTTGTCGACTTCCAAGTATTGACTGGTGCAATCTGAGATCCCCACAAGCATTTTATACTTGGTGAAATGGACAACGTGCCTTTCCATTGAGTGATAGGATCTCCGTACCATTTAGTTATCGAATTTAAAATCTGATGCGACGATACTACCCTGTTTTGCGTACACAGCGGTTTTACAACGACAGTGTTTAGTTTAGCAAAGAACTAAAGAAGCAATGTATGTGATACATATTCGTTTTATACAGTAGTATGTAATTCGATAGTCAAGTTCGATTGTAGTATTCGGGCTTAACAAGGAGAAGTTACTACCAGGTTCTTGATTTGTTTTATTTTTTCTCTATATGTGCTCAATTCTTTTTTAAGTTATTATTATTATGGGCGATAGAAAGTATGACAGTTAAATTAAAAAGCCAACTAGGTTTTATGGGACATTTTGCTTTATTTTATCGTTTTAATTAAGTACTGTCAATGCAGGGTAATTACATAGAATCATAGATAATTCGTTTATATTTCTTATATGATACTGGCTGGCTATAAGTATGAGTTATGGTTTTAATAAGTTTCTAACTAATCTGCCTCCCCAGCTTCGCACGGGTGTTACAAATCTCTGTAATTCTCGGCTTTTCTCTACTATAATATGCATGTATTATACAATACACTTAAGCTTTCCTCATAAATCACTCTGTCTATTAGTGAAAACTGCATGAAAATCCGATAAGTCGTTTTTTTTATCGCGTCCATACAGACAGACGCGGTGGAGGACTTTGTTTTACAATATCGACGGGTGTAAATTAACTAAAATTATCTGCAATTTTGCGATTTTCTTATAATTGCAGAAACTTACTAAATATTCATATTCTAAGACTTGGAAACTTGTCTTTTAAGTGTCAAAAATGCAGAAATGATAGCTGTTCTGTCAACAAAATTTTTTGAAAATAAAAATGACTAAATAACTGCTTATTATTCACTTATTAATACTAAATATCGATAGAAAATCCTAAAATTGCAGATAACTTTACTTATTTTTCACCCATCGATATATAAGAACTAGCTTCTGCCTGCGGCTTCGTTCGTGTGAAAGTATGTTTCTCCATACAAACTTTGGACCCCCATTTCATCCCCTTAGAAGGTGAATTTTGGAAAATCCTTTTTTGTCGTTTGTATACATCATAAAAAGAAGCTCTGTGGAAAATTTTAGCGTTTTAGGTCCAAGGGCTTGGGCTGGGCGATACGAGTCAATGAGTGAGTCAAGACTTTTTTTTTTAATTGATATAAACCAGTGCTTGACTGCGATCCCACCTGATGGTAAGCGGAGATGCAATCATTGATGGTCAGGCGCACTAGTTTATTAAGTGCCTATTCACTCTAGCCTTGAAGACACCTATAATATAGTTGGACGGGAAAACCGCAGCAGGCAAATTGTTCCAGTCCTTCGATGTACGCGGTATAAACGACGAAGCGAAACGCTTAGTCCGGTCCGTTGAAGTTTCAACAACGTAAGGGTGGATACTCGCCGTTCGTCGGTTTGTCCGATGGTAGAAAGGAGATGGCGGAATCAAGTCATGCAGTTCCCGCGCACACTCTCCAAAATGTAACCTATAAAATACCGATAGGCTGGCTACCCTGCGCCTGTGCTCGAGGCTTTGTAGATTGGTCTTAACCAAATCTGGATCCCCAATTAGCCTCTTCGCACGCCTTTCCACTGACTCCAAAGCTGCTAGATGGCATTTTGCAGCACCAGCCCATATGTGACTGCAGTACTCCACACACGATCGGACCTGTGCTTTGTATAACATTAGAAGCTGTCCCGGTGTGAAGTACCGTCGGACCTTTGCAAGAACGCCTAGTTTTCTAGCAGCTACCTTGGCTTTGGACTCAATGAACCACCCGAAAAACACTTTGCCTTTTATATATCTATACAAATGAGACCATTCGAGACTAGACCGGAGTTACCATGAGAGCTGCTGGTGTGATGAGAAGCTGTCATCATCATCTTCCTGCCCTTGTCCCGTGTTATTTGGGGTCAACGCTACAAGTTTTTTTCTTGATGAGAAGCTGTCCAATTGGCTAAATAAGAACTTGAAGAATATTGACTTTTAGTTATTGAGGTACCTGAAGAAAAGACTCAGTCAAAAAAACAGATACCCATCAATCTGCTCAGTGTTTATCCAAATGTGATAGGATTGGCTACAAAGTCACAAAAATCTCTGAAAACATGACAGAAAATTGCTTTCGTTGGAATGGACAGCAGGTACAAAGACATAGAAGAAGACCACGTAGCTGAGACCGCTTTACGCCTAACAAAAAAAGGTATAGGCCGCCCGCTATCGACCTGGTGGTCAAATATGGAGAGGGACCTCAAGAAAACCCAGTTACCAAAATTTACAACCCAAGATAGAGCCACTTGGCGCAGGAAAGTGAGATGACCCGACCCCAATAATGGGATTAGGGAAGGAAGAAGAAAAACCGGTTGCAGCTGGATACTAGAATTTTACCTATATGGAGCGTCTATGTATCTGACCTCTACAACCCAGTAATAGAATAACTAATAGACTGGTGTCAGATTTCCTAGTTTCTGACTATCTGTAACGACTGTCAAAGATCTACAAATGACAGTCGGGACGTCAATAACGACTTAAAGAGCTTTCGGAGGCACGGAGGAACCTCTGTTAAGTCTATATTTTACCGGGACACCATGGCGGTGCGACCAGTTGTGCCGCCAGGGTGTCCCAGCGAAATATAGCCCTTACATACTTTTTGTTGGGGGCATCATTGAGGGCCGGGCTGGCGTCCGAGCTGGTTGCGCCACCAAATTGGTTGCGCGACCAGCTCGGACGCCACCAAACCACCAAACCACCAAACGGACACTAGGTGAGTAACTCTCTATAGAACTGTATATATTTTGTTGGTAGAGGCGACTGGTCGCGCCGCCATGGTGTCACGGTGAAATATAGCCCTAACATAAGATGTTACGTTGCTTAACTTTGGAGATCGAACTGTGCGGCTGTTCCCCCTCTTCCAGATAGGTGGGCTGAAAATAGTCACTTTTATCACATGACCTAAGTATTTAATGAATTATCTTCTGCGAAAATGTTTGAACGAGTTGCCTAAAAAGAATAACTGGGTTTTAGTCAGTAAAAGATTGACACGCCGTCTCGTTCATCCTTAGAGCAAGAGTCTTAAATGATTTTCCCACCTTAAAAAAAAAACAGGGCAAGTGCGAGTTGGACTCGCACACTAAGGGTTCCGCTCAAACCTACCCATGAAAACAGTTCGATTTCGATAAGTAAAAAAAAATACCCCAATACCTTTTTTGAATAGATCATATTTAAAAAAAAAAAATCTCTTGAATAATAAATTGTCTATAATTCTTTTAATCAACCTTTCGAAGGTCTGCTGGAAGAAATTTCTTTGGAATTAAGGAATACCTCTAAAATAATGTCCATTACGTCTATCTTTTCTGGTTTTTTTTTGTGTTTTCTGTCTAGTAAAATAAATAAATTCGACAGTTGCAAAGAATAACATTGTAACTTTGTTTTAGGAAATTTGCATTCTGCATTTTATGAAGAAGAAGATGCAAGATTGAACATGATTGTAACTCATCATCATTTCAGCCGAAAGACGTCCACTGCTGGACATAGGCCTCCCCCCCCCAAGTGCCGCCACAATGAACGGTTGACTCAATTAACTCAGATGCTTCAAAAGTGAGTTATAATGTTTTTCCTAGCAGGTGTCGATTCTTCTATTTTTCAGTAATACCGACTTAATCGCTGACTGTGATCTTAATTCTATTAAAACCACTTAGGTAACATCTTAATAAGAGATGGTGCGAAATTAAGATCGGTTATATAAACAAAATAAGGTTTTAAAAATGTGAATGTAGTCCCAGCAGGTTAGTGGAAGATCAAAAGTTACTTTTACAAATTTAAGAGACCGGATTTTAATTTTGTTCATTTATTATTTATTTATTTAAACTTCATGTACTGTAGTGGTACTTAGGCGGATTTAATACAACAAGGCATTCTCCAGGTAACTGGAGTCGAATGAGTGAGTGAGTGTGGGTTGAGTGTCAGTGTGGATGAGTGAGTGAGTGAGTTGTAGTTTCAGTATAGTGGTGGTACATAGGCAGACTTAATGCAACAAGGCATTCTCTAGTTAACCAGAGTCGAGTGAGTGAGTGTGGGTGTGAGTGTCAATGTGGGTGAGTGAGTGAGTCGTAGTTTTAGTATAGAACCTGTCCTTTGCGGATATAAGAACTAAGGTGATGTCATCATCATCAGCATCATCTTCCTGCCTCTGTCCCATTTTACTTAACACTCTCGCAGCACGTTTTTTTTCTTCTATTCTGAGGCCTACCACGAGCTCATTTGTAAACTTAAACTAAACTGTTAACGGAATGCTACAGGGTGTAAGCGACAGATCTCCGCAAACTTTAAGGGCTTGCCCAGTAGACGAAACTGGACAACCTTTCACAAGATTTTATTCAGGAAATGAAAAAAAATCGGTCTCTCCATACAAACTGTCGAATCAAGTTTATAATTTTGTATGAAGAGGCATTTTTTTTTTGTTTGTTTTCAACCTGTCCCTTACACCCTGTATTGTGTGTATAGCTCCATCCTTCTTGCTCACTCGCACGCCTTTCATTTTAGCAAGTAATAATATTGCTGACTCGCTTTTCTTTCATATAACTCTATAAAACTTTATGCACTGGTAATAAACACTGTACAAAGGCGGACTAAAGCCTTAGGAAAAAAATAAATAAAATTACAATTGATGTACATACAAATTAACAATGTAATTATGAAAAACGGATCCAACAAATCAACGCTGTGATGGTTATACCAACTTCCTGCCAATGTGTTCACGTGCCTTCACCTTAAAAGTGAACCGACTGGACGCCATCCTGATGTTCAGCGGGAGCGCATTCCAAAGAGAGACCGCCTGGACAAAGAAGGAGGACTCGATAAATCCAGAGCGGTGTGTGAGACATCGTAGAAGACGATTATTGGTAGATCGGTGTTTTTTATTATTTTCTTTGGCCCCCCTCTCTTTCTCTGATCTATCCACATATAAATTCATTAAGTACTTTTTTAGTAATAAGAACTGAGGAGACGTGAGGGATAATAATATTATATGTCCTCCTAAGAGACGCTCTATGCCGATGTCCGTACCCCGCACACAAGGGGTGCCCTTAATGTGTAGTTGCTTAGTTCAAAATTGTTTTTTTTTGTAAGTCCTGCTTTTTGCCCTGGAAAATAACAGCATATAAGAATAATAACATACATATATAACATAGTAATAACGTGGAAAATAGTAAATAATAATTTTATTTATAAACTTAGGACTTGATTAGGTAACATTGCAGGGTTACACGTTACCTACTTAGTCTGGTTAGAAAATCACCGAATAATTCGCGTGTGTGCGTGGTAGAGCGAGAGGGAATGTCAGACTTTTACTGACTGAAACCCACCTGTGTTCCTTCAGTTACTCCAGAGCCGCGGTACAAGTAACTCTTTCGAACAATCCTTCAGCTTTAAGTCCTGGCTTTCATTCTATGAAGGTAGCCACCGGCCAATTCTGTTAAGCAGACAACCACCTCATAGGCTGAGCTTCAAGAAGACACTAGTTAAAAAAATAAACTGAAAATAAAATTATTTCAGTCTAGCCTTTCGAGGAGATTGTGTGTGTGGATATACTTTTAAAGGCTATCTATTGGCTGAGTAAAACATACGGACACAAGTCTTTCATTCCGTGCGTTTTTAGTGTTCCGTACCTCAAAAGGAAAAAAACGGAACCCTTGTAGGATCACTTTGTGGTCCGTCTATCTGTCTGTCAAGACCCTCTATCTCGGGAACGCGTGAAGGTATCTAGTTGTAATTAAAACCATGTATTCAAGTTTGCGGTCCCTTGATGTTGTGAAAAAATCAAACTTCTAAGTTAACGAAAAAAAAAAGATATGGCCGTTTTTGTCGCGAAAAACGTATATTTCGACACTCTCAAGGGAATCAAAATTCATAGGGTACTTCCCGTTAACCCATAATCCTGTGATTTGGTATAAAGCAAGGTCTTATAGCACAGGTATAGGAATAAATCTGAAAACTGTAAATTTGTTCACAAAAAAACTTGTTTTTAAGATTCAGAAAATTTTTCAAAATTCCATTCGGGAATTGAACTAAGGTGAGTTTGTACGGAACCCTCTGGGCGCGATTCCGACTCGTACTTGACTAGTTTTATTTAAATTATCTTTATGGTAATTCTTTAAAACCCACTGTGTCAGTTTTGCCGTTAATCGGTCATTGGACCGTGTCGGAAACCTATACAGTAATCAGCCTCCTAGCCAAGTTACAATCGTTTCGTTCGTGCCGAACGCCTCGAGTAGGCCACGTCCGAATCCTTTGTTCTGACGTCATCTCAACGCTCAGTCACGTGGTCAGAACAAAGGAATCGGAGGCGTGGCCTACTTGAGGCGTTCGGCGCGAACGATACGATTGTAACTTGGCTAGGGGGGCTATTACTTCTTTTCGTAATTTCAGTCAAAAGACGTCGTGTGTGTGTCTCCACATCGATGGGTCCTATTTATCTCGCATTCAGCGGTTAAACAACCTTCATTTAAGCAGCCTTTCTACTTATGTAATACCTTTAATTCTTGATAAACCCTAACAATACGATTTTATGTTGTAATATAAGAAATTAACAATGCAGAAGAGAACAATGCCCCTTGGTCTACATGCTACCGAAAAAAAATCCAACCAGGCCAAAAATACGGAATAATTGCAAAAATATGCAAATTTTCAGCCATTAACTAATTGATCGTACGCGAATGTAGATTATTATAGCAGAACATTTACCGCTAGACAGAAATGTTGAAGAAGGTTCAAAATAAACGCTTGAAAGTAAAGAACGTTTTGGGAACACATTCATTGTGCGTGAGGAGTGAAATTGTGTGTGAATTTGTGTGTTTCCTGATGGCTACAACCCGGGAATCTTTAAGTCAAGAGTGAATAGGTTACTTCTAGGTAAGCGCGTTCCATCGTCGACCGCATCGTCGCTTTCATCAGGTGAGATAGCGGTCAAGCGCGAACTTATCAAGAATAAAAAAAAACCATATAGCTTGCAATGTGATATGTTAGGCCGATGTCTGTGTTTCTTGATAGCTTTTTTTATTTTTATTTGTTTTATAAATTTATTACATCTAGAATCATTTATAATATCTGCCAAACTGCATAGCAGTTTGTCGGCAGTACATTCTCGTGAATTTCGCTTATAACTAAGACCACATCTGATCACCCCTCAAGTTTGTAGGTACCCACTCGTTGTGAGATAAACAGATGCAGCACCACAACACTAACCAACTGAGACCAACATACCGCAGCAACTATGGACACATAGACAGTTAACATTCATTAGAACAATTTTAAATTGGTTTCTAGTTTTGGCTCGATTTATTAATTCATCAGGTAACTCATTAATAAGTGTAGGTGCAATCCATCGTCTCGCACGCTTACCGTAGTAATTATTCACCTTAGGGACCTGGAGCTACAACCTAGGGGTCTTTAAGAGTGAATAGGTTACTTCTAGACAAGCGAGCTCCATCGTCGGTCACATCGTCGCATACCATCAGGTGAGATAGAGGTCAAGCGCACGCGAGTGTTTTAATCACTAGCTGCGCGCGTGAAAGTCTAGAATTATTATAAGGTATTAAAAAACTGGGCAAGTGCGAGTCGGACTCGCGCACTGAGGGTTCCGTATAAAATTACCTATGTAAAAAGAGTTTTTTTTATGATGTATCAATAAATTTACTGTTTTCAGATTTATTCCTATATCTATGCTATAAGATCTTGATTTATGCCAAATTTCAGGATTCAGGGTCAGCGGGAAGTACCCTATGAATTTTGATTCCCTTATGAGTATCTAAATTTATATATATTTTACTACATAAACGGCCGTTTCTTTTTTATTCGTTAACTTAGAAGTTTCATTTTTTCACAGCTTCAAGGGACTGCAGCCTTGAGTATATGGTTTCAATTTCAACTTGATAACTCCACGCTTTCTTGACATAAAAGGTCTTAACAGACCGACAGACAGACGGACGCACAACAAAGTGATCCTATAAAGGTTCCGTTTTTTCCTTTTGAGATACGGAATCCTAAAAAACAGTTCTTTTTGTACAACTATCTTTTTCATCAAATACGAGAAGTCCTGCTTGTGCTACGGTATAAACAACTTAACCCAGCTCTACTGGTTTGTCATTAACACACTAAAAATTAACAGCCATATTTGCAAAACTCATTAACCATTAAATGCTCATTAGCGGATTCTTAAGAACATTGCAATTTATGTATGGAAGTTGGACTAATTGCTGCCCAGAAAATTACACTTAGTGCATTTTGTTCCTCAGGCCAACACTAATTAGTAAATCGAAGCGCTCCAAAATCTGTCTGAGGAGTCAAGACACAAAAAGAAAACACTTTTTTGTGTTGTGAATTATTTATTTGCGAATAAAGTTAGAGTGAATAGGTTACTTCTAGGTAAGCGCGTTCCATCGTCGACCGCATCGTCGCTTTCCATCAGGTGAGATGGCGGTCAAGCGCGAACCTATCAAGAAATTAAAAAAAAATAACTTAGTTACAAATAATAATCATAATTATTACTTATTATTAATATTACTACTTATAATTACTAAATACAATATACAATATTATTACTTATTATTATAATTAACTAAGATAACATATTTACTTCTCACCCATCTGTCTATATTACTTTAACAAGCGCGAGTTGTTGTTCTCCTTTCGGGTTCACCATCATCATCATCATCATTTCAGCCGAAAGATGTCCGCTGCTGGACATAGGCCTCCCCCAAATATCACCACAAAGAACGGTCCTGTGCGTCTCGCATCGTACTCTCGCAACCGTTACCAGGTCATCGGTCCACCTTTGTCCTTCCAACGCTACGTCTTCCGGTACGTGGTCGCCATTCTAGAACCTCTCGGCCTCAACGGCCATCCGTTCTGCGAATAATGTGCCCTGTCCATTGCCACTTAAGTTTGGCGATTCTTCGTGCTAAGTCGGTAACCTTGGTTCTCCTCATTCCTTGATATCCTCATTCCTGATTCGATCACGCAAGGAAACTCCAAGCATAGCCCTTTCCATTGCCCTTTGGGTGACTGTAAGCCTTCTGATGAGGCCCATTGTAAGCGACCACGTTTCAGAGCCATATGTCATTACTGCCAACACGCACTGGTCATAGACTTTTTTCTTGAGACACTGTGGTATATTAAGCCTTTCGGGTTGAAAAATTTGAATTAAGAACTTGCTAATCATAATTTGAAATATCACTTTTTTTTATTCTGTGGCCCCTTTTTTGAGCTTTGGAAATCATCATTTGTTGCGGTCTACCCAAATGTCCTTTCTTTGGTATTGTTCGTCAAGTCGTTGAGCTCCTTAGTAGTTCTGAGTTGAGTTACACAAATACAAATGCTTGCACCAACTGGACAGGACCGCTCAGAACTGTGTGGTTCTTTCTTCAAAAGACCATCTCAGACTCCAACCTGCATGGTTCTCATATGATTTGACCATTACATGTTTGCTATATGGCCTTTAAAAGAGACTCAGACTTTGAGTCTGTTTCGATGTTTCTTCTCAGGGTAGTCAGCTAGGAAACACCGGCTTCATCTAGTTTAAATTGACGTGTTCCACGCGCGCCTCTAGGAGATGTCAGCAAACCGTAGGGGCCCAGCAGGATCGAAGCCTACTGGGGCCAAGGGTCTGATTCTGAAAGGAAGACTCAGGCCTGGGTTTTTAGTCAGTAAAAGTTTGACACTATCTCCTGCTCCGCCCAGGAACGGGATTTGTCATTAGATGAATTTCCCACCTAAAAAAAAAACGTGTAAAAGTGTTTTTAAAAACCTACTTGCAAAATAAATATCAAATAATTTTTCCCGCTGTGGGTGGAACGGGAAAAAGTGTTATTATTGACTGAAACCCATCTGTGTTCCTTCAGTTGACCTTTGTGCTCCCTGTCTTGAACCACCAGCTAGAAGGAAAATAAATTATTCATGTTTTAATGTAGTGGATCTTCTGAATCTTTATTTTGTCACGGCAACATTGCTGACGTAATTTGTACTCGCAGTCTCGTACAAAAACACGTGTCCAGTCCGTCGCGTGGTCCGACCGTCCGACTTGATAGAAAGTAGTTCTGTTTTGTTTTGTTTTGTTTTTTGTAGCTCTAAGTAGAGCTGGCGCTTTTAGGTTATGCAGGTGAGCGCAAATATTTAGTTGGTTGCTGAACTGTAAGACGTAATGTTGATTTAGACGTTTTTCTACTTTATTTAACGAACTCAATATTTTTATAATAATATTTTAATTTAAAAAATCTCGTGTTTTAGTTTTTATTTGGTGTCGAACGTTTCCGGAACGGCTTGATTGATTTTCATTAAACTTTTTGTGTATATTTGGTAGGTGTGACAATAGGTTTTAGGCTAATTTTTTTTCTCCTACCCTCAGCCCCCATTTTTCTTTGATAATTTATATAACAAACACAAAAACACTGCAAACCAAGAAGAAAGCTTGTCGGGTCAGCTAGTAACATATATATAATACAGAAACTTAGTCCCTATAATATGAAAGTATTACCACAGTATTACATCAATCACGAATTTGTGTTTGCTCTCCGAAACTCTTTTCTTATTCTTCCATACAAAAAGAAATGTTCTAGTTTTGAAACAAAAAAAGGAAGTAAACTATGAAATAAGACAGGATATCTACTCATTTGAAAACAAAAGTGTTCTATTTTTGAAATAAAATAGAAGCGAACTATGAAACTGGACAGGACATTTTCTCATTTGAAAACAAAAGTGTTCTATTTTTGAAATAAAATAGAAGCGAATTTTGAAACTGGACAGGACATCTACTCATTTGAAAACAAAAGTGTTCTATTTTTGAAATAAAATAGAAGCGAACTATGAAACTGGACAGGACATCTAATCATTTGGATACAAAAGTGTTCTATTTTTTAAATAAAATAAGTGAACTATGAAACTGGACAGGATATCTACCTACTCATTTGAAAACAAAAGTGTTCTATTTTTGAAATAAAATAGAAGCGAACTATGAAACTGGACAGGACATCTAATCATTTGAAAACAAAAGTGTTCTATTTTTGAAATAAAATAGAAGCGAACTATGAAACTGGACAGGACATCTAATCATTTGGATACAAAAGTGTTCTATTTTTTAAATAAAATAAGCGAACTATGAAACTGAACAGGATATCTACCTACTCATTTGAAAAAAAAAAGTGTTCTATTTTTAAAATAAAACAGAAGCAAACTATGAAACTGGGCAGGACATCTACTCATTTGAAAACAAAAGTGTTCTATTTTTGAAATAAAATGGAAGTGAACCATGAAACTGTACAGGACATCTACTCATTTGAAAACAAAAGTGTTCTATTTATGAAATAAAAAAAAATGTAAATTAGCCCGCGCTATATCGGACCCCACCCGACGCCACAGCGCGGTAGCGAGACAGCACGCCATCTTCCGGAGAAGTGTTTCCGCATACATTGTTTACTTATCTGCTTTTTATTGTACTTACGTTCTATATGTGGCAATTTACTTACTGCCTTCTTAAAGGTTTTATTTTTTAAAGGCTGTCGTAAGCCCAGTCTTTTACATAATAAATGATACTGCGTTTTCTGTATCGGACAAGTTGGTAGTTTGATTTTAATAGTCACACTCCAGGTATAAAAGTACTATAGGTATGTGCTATTTATGGTCTACCCGTGTGTAAAATTTCATCCAAATCCGTTCAGCTGTTTGAGCGTAAAGGAGTAACTAATATACAAACATACACAGTAGCACCCTAATATTTTATAACCTTTCAATACAGTGCGTGGTTTTCATTCGGAGAAGGAACGCTCATAGATTAGCACGCTAGTCGCTGATTTCAGATAATTGAGTCAGACAGAACTTATTTTTTTGTTATAATAGTCTTGCTTTTGAATATAACAATTAATTAATATCTTACATGATGGGATGTTTTATCGGTTGTTAGGAGTTGCAAAGTGATTCCCGGCTACAGCAGGCGCGGGCTTGTGGATGACAAGCAATGGGTATCTCACCGTCTGGTAGAGGAAGGACCTACAAAGTTGAAGTCGACAACACGTTGTGCACCTCAAAGTCATGTAAAATACTGGTATTCAATTACATTTTATTAGTCTGGAAGCCAACCCCAATATAGTTGAGGACAAAGGTACAACAGAAAGACAAATAATGAGGTAATCTCTGCCAAATGTAATATAAAGATATGTATGTGTGCAATATATATGTGAGGTATATATGCATAAACTCCTTATAATAAATATATGAGGGGTTGATCTACCAAAAAAAAAATATGAGAAAAAGATAATGAATTCGGGCACCACGGTAGGGGCCCCAAAAACTAACCGGAATTACCCAAATGGAAAAGAATGAACTTTTAATCTGCCGGCGGTAGGCGATGAAGAGAAAATAAAACTAGGATTAACCTTCTGTCTTTTATTTTCCTGCCCGTAATTTCCTTACTTAATTTTAAGAATATAAGGTGATATCATTGGTCATTGGTCATGTAAAGAGGAGAGATGAAACGCATGTTACTAAAAGAGTTATGAGTATACATGTGGATGGGTAGAGAAGGAGAGAGGCCAAAGAAAAGATGGATGGATTGTGTGAACAGTGATATGAAAGAAAAGGAAGTTAGTGATAGTATGACGGTTGACAGGATAGAATGGGAATAGAAATAAGATGGGACAAGGGCAGGAAGATGATGATGAAGATGATATCATTGCATCTTGGCTGTTAAGTTATATAAAAATATAAAAAAAGGGTTCATGGAACATCCCGATGAACAGATTCTCCCTCATGGAGACTCCAGGAGAGATCTAACAAAGACTCGAAATCCAGCAAGAACTCCAAAGTAAAACAACTTTCCTTTCGCAGGTGTGATGGAAGAGATTTCTTTAGAAATAAGCATCACCTCTGTACCTATTTTTCTGTTTCCTTCTTCTAATCTTTTATTTTGTGTGTACATAAATCGTTAAATAAATAAATAAAGCTTTAAGATAAAACTTTGAGAAAAAAGATTCAAGAAAAAAAAAGGTAGGTGCTGAACCTGAATCGCCAAACTTAAATAACAGCGGGCAGGGTACATTGCTCGCAGAACAAATGGTCGATGGGGCCAAAAGATTCTGGAGTGGCGACCAAGTACAGGAAGACGCAGCGCTGGCCCACTATGTGGTGAGAGTTACGGGAATCTGATGAATGCGAGACGCACAGGGCCGGTCGTTGTGGCGACACTTGGAGTAAGCCTTTGCCCAGCAGTGGACGTCTGTCAGCTGAAGTGATGACAATGATGATGGCTAATCGAATTCGGACACACGAGTGCGTGGAATAAGACCTAAACACGAATTTGGATAGAGGATATTCTATACTTTTGTCCCGGTTTTCATGGAATATCTAATTCTAGACTTTCATGCAGACAAAGCCAGTAACTAAAACTAGTAGAGCTAATAGAGGTCATATTACGTGGGCTTATTTCGAACAATTTAAACTACCATTTCAAACCGTATCAGAATTTGATCAGGAATTTGCGAAATGTAATTAAACACAATGTTAGCTGCAATGGTTGAAGTTGTTCAGGGGCAGTCCACCTGCGTTGCATACCTGCATACCTGCTACGAATGCTACTGTTTTCAGATGGAGCTGATACGGTAAAGTTAACAACGATTGTAGTATGAGGTATTTTATTTTATTAGGTACTTTAAAATAGAAATTGAAAATATTTATTTCAGACACAGTAATGACACAAGTCCATATTATGTTAGTACAAACTCATAACTATGTTAGTAAAATTTTAAATTATTATTATTTTGGTCGTGCATGAGCGACCACTGCCCCAGGATTTGGCTGTCCACTCTGCCCGACACTACGCCCAGAAGCGTGTTGGTGCTCCTCTTTACCCGAGACCACAGGGAGGTCGTCGGAGGTCCCGACACTTAAAAGAGGTTAAAAAGGGCTATTTACAAGTTTTCACTTATGTAATGTAAGTGACTAAAATTAAGACGACAACACCTTAGCGTTAACGTGAGAACGCAACTTTTTTGATACAACTTGAACATTGTTCAAGTTCGATCGGCTAAAGTTTTCTTTACTTTCTTAATGACTGATTTGGTGTAATTAAAGTTTTTTGATTATAATTAGATATTTATGTAAGCATTTATTATTAACACGCAATTTTTTTTTACAGATAGGTCTGTACCTATAGACCCAAAATAACAAATGTACGAGTAGGTATTCACATAATTCCCTCACTCAGAGAGACCACTCACAAACTGATCACAAACATATTAGTGCCCGGACGGGACGGGCGAGCTACCCATTGCTCGCCGTCCGACCGGCCGGTAACCGTCCGGACCGAGCCCAAGCCGTCTCATTGCTTGCCGTCCGCAAGCCCGCGCCTACGTTGGCCGGAAACCGGAATCGGAATCTCGGCGGCTGGGGCGTGAGGGCTATTGCCTTGCGCATACGGCCGCCTCCTTTGGTGGCATTACTACTTCGCAGAAGTAGTAATCCACTCCACTGCACTTCTCCTCGCCCCAGACCATGGCTTGTACCAAGGCCCGGCGCGAGAGATAGCTGCCGCCGAGCGCCCCCTGCCACACCTCTACCGTACCGCTCCACCGTCTTCTCCGGGCATATTATACCGGTGGCGCAACGCGCGTTCTTATGTCGAGTGGTCCGATGGTGGAACGGACTTGGGTAACGTTTTTTACATATACCTATGGCCAAATGTCTACAAACGGGATGAATAGGAACTTAATAGAAGGCTGCGGATTGTTCGAAAGAGCAACCATGGCCCAGAGGCGTGGTTTTCGTTTTGATAGGTACCATCTTACTGGCTCCTGATAAAGCATGTCTTTGATATCACTAATACAGTGGAGTACTACTCTAAAGTTATTTTGCACTTTTCAGTTTTTTTTTTTTGTTTGTTTACGTTGGAGTCGGGTGCTTCTTTTTTGTAAAAGTTTTTTTTTTTCAGGTTCGAGATCATCCAATGATTCTCCCGCTCTATGGTGGGCGAGAGGGCGTCACAGTCTTTCATTAATTGTCCTCTGTTACCCTTTGCGTTCCAGGGCCACGGTAGTCTTACAAAAACTCCCGCCGACAAAATCCCTGATAAAAACTTCTCAAATAATAGGTTCCATTTTTAAAGCTGTTCCAAAATGTGTGTTCAACTTTTTACTAACAATATTTTGTCATTGCTAGTCAAGTGCGAGACCACACAAGTGACGCTTGCCACCGATCTAAGATGGCGTCCGTACCTGTCAAAATGGGGTGAAACGGATTGATTTATAGTAATATATTCTGTTTAAACGCTGTAGGTGGTGTAACATGTGCTCAAACTGTTTATAATAGTTTGTTTACATTCCTTTTGTAGCTTTTTGAGTCTGCATTTTTTTTTCTCAAGCTTGCAAAATTTGCGGCCATTTTTTTTGCAATTTAGTTCATCTAAAGCTTATAGTCGTACAGATGTTAAATTTCGGAGGAAGAGCGGAAGAGCAGTCAACAGACTGCAACCTTAAAACTTACTCCTTTTCATGATTTGCCCACCCTTTTATTACATCCTTTCGACACTCACCCTGTGTGTCCATATAGCATCACAGTATAATCAGTTTTATAATGTTCCCACTGTTGGGACTCAAGCCTCCTTTCTAGGAGAGGGAATGGGCCGTAATCCACCACGCGGGCTCAGTACGGGTTAGTGGATGTCACATGTCTTAAAATTTTTGGTAGTAGGACATGCCGGTTTCCTCACGATGTTTTCCTTCACAGTTTTGAGAGCATTGGTGATTAAATAAATTACACAAACTAATGCGCCCGTGATCTGCAGCTCGTAAGACGGATCCATAATTACTGTGCCACTGGTTCACCCTGTGTGTGTGTAACGACAGTTGTAACGCTTGCGTTGAGTTAATAATAATATTCCACAATTATCACACAACGCCGTCTAGCCCCAAGCTAAGCAGAGCTTGTGTTATGAGTACTAGACAACTGATAAACATCATCATCTTCCAAGAAAACCTGGAAGACGCAGTGATGCGCAGATGATGGCGCGGTCTCCCACAAGGTGGACCGATGACCTGGTGAGGGTCGCGGGAATCCGATGGCTGCGAGACGCACAGGACCGGTTATTATGGCGACGCTTGAGGGGGGGCCTATTTCCAAATGACGATGATGACTTTAGGTATGTTATTCCAGTTAGACTGGAAGTCAACGCCAACATAATTGGGAGAAAGTTAAGCAGATGCCTAATGATGGGTGTGGTCCTCAAACGATATAATGAGATACAAAATTAAAGGAATTTTACAATAAATAGGTACTCTGACAGAACTCCTTTTACGGTTTTTACATGATTGATCTTAAATTGCAGACCCAGAAGCGTGGAAACATTGTGACATGACTTTTGCCCAACAGTAGGACAGCGCAGGGACATAAGATCACCATTATCTTTACTCTATATATATATAAGGAGAAACTGACTGACTAACATATCAACGCACAGCCGAAACTATACTGGGACAAGGAACGTGAAATTTTTCACAAGGTTTCCTTTTATGACGTAGGCGAGCACTAAGAGAGGAATTTCCCAAATTCACTCCCTGAGTGTATGAAACGGGGGTCCAAAGTTTGTATTGTAAAATCTATTTTTATGCTAGTATAAAATAAAGTTGGTTTCCGCGTCTGTTGTTTCGCATGGTAAAATTTTTAAGAACTAGCGAATTGATTCGCGTCGCACCAGTCCCCTAGCCAAGTTACAATCGTTTCGTTTGCGTTGAACGCCTCGAGTAGGCCACGCCTCTGATTCCTTTGTTTTGACGTCATCTCAACGCTCAGTCACGTCCACCCGGAGGACACGGTAGAGCACACGGTGGAGGTGTGCCCCGCTTGGGCAGAGCAACGTCGTGTCCTCGTGGGGGCAATCGGCGGCGGCGATCTCTCGCGCCGGGCCTTGGTTCAGGCCATGCTCCGGAGCGAGGAGGAGTGGCAGGCGGTCGCCTCCTTCTGCGAAGCCGTAATGCTAGCGAAGGAGGCGGCCGATCGCGTGAGGCAACGGTCCTTACGCTCCAACCGCCGCCGCCGGGATTCCGATCCCGATTTCCGGCCACCGTAGGCGCGGGCTTGCGGACGGCAAGCAATGGGTGGCTCGCCGTCCGATCGTCCGGTAATCGGACCGAGCCCAAGTCGTCGACGGCGCGTAGTGTTCCACGCGCGCCTCAAGGAGATGTCAGCAAATCGTAGGGGCCCAGCAGGGTCGAAGCCTACTGGGGCCACGGGTAGTGTGAAAGCGGAAACCGGGGCCCTGGGACGAAGGCAACGAAGGAACAGGAGTGGGTTTTTAGTCAGTAAGAGTCTGACACTATCTCCCGTTCCGCCCAAGAGCGGGGATGTCATTAGGATGATTTTCCCACCCAATAAAAAAATAAATAAAAAAAAAACGCTCAGTCACGTGGCCAGAACAAAGGAATAGGAGGCGTGGCCTACTCGAAGCGTTAAACACAGACGAAACGATCGTAATTTGGCTAGGGGGGCTGAAATGATACTTTATCGAATAAAATCGCTTCGCAAAAATTCGCATCGCAGGTTCCTGTAACCGTATTATTCACATAAAAAAAAACACGTTTAAAGTTATTAGTTCACTATTTAGAATAGGTATGAATTTGTCATAGCTTCTAAACTCCATTACAGTGGACACATCACCAGTAACGATTCATCACGGCCAGTCACATCGCCCTTTCAAAGCGGGCCCAATGAACATTTGTCCGAACAACGGCGGCTGATAACATCGCCACATTAGATTAATTCACACGTTGAGGTGTCCCATATTACCGGCAAGGCGGCAGATGCTATAACTTGTTAGTAGAAACTATTTTTATAAATTAGCATAGTGTAATTTCTAGTTTGTGTCCCTTGAAATAGTAGACACATTTTATATTAAAAAAAAACTATTCCCCACTATGAATAAGTACTGTACCATGGGTTCATTTCTGAAAAGAAAACCCATGGTCGAAGGACACAGGTGTGTTTTTAGTTGGTAAAAGTCTGACACGCCCTCACGCTCCACTCTGCTGAAGTAATTCGATTCAAGAGTCAAGACATCGACACCAGGAACAAATATTTGTAGGTCATACAATTCCGTGGGGAAGCAGAACCTGCGACATGCAGCGTAACAGACAAACGCTTAACTACTACGCCGTGGCGTCAAGGTTGTCATAGGTAGAGGTGTGAAACTATATATTTCCTGCGGGATTGTTTAAAAGAATCACCTCAGCTCTTACATGCAACGGGCAACTGAAGTAATACGGGAGGGTTTTTATCCGCACATTGATACTCGCACCAACTAGAGTGGGAGATGTTATTTTATGATATCCCAACAAAAAAAAATCAGGCAAGTGTAAGTCGGACTCGTGCACTTAGGGTTCCGTACAAACTTACCTATGAAAACAGTTCAATTCTCGAATTAAGTTACGCAGATTTTTCCGAATCCGATTTTTTTTTGTGACGTAACTACAAATTTACAGTTTTCATATTTATTCCTATATCTATACTATAAGACCTTGCTTTATGCAAATTTCATGATTTTGGGTCAACAGGAAGTACCTGCCCTATAAATTTTGATTCCCTTGAGAGTGTCGAAATATACGTTTTTTGCGACATAGACGGCCGTATCTTTTTTTTCGTTAACTCAAAAGTTTGATTTTTTCACAGCTACAACGGTCCGCAGACCTGAGTATATGGTTTTAATTTCAACTGGATACCTTTAGGCGTTCCGGAGATAAAGAGTCTTGACAGACAGTCAGACGGACAACAAAGTGATCCTATAAGGGTTCCGTTTTTCCTTTTGAGGTACGGAACCCTAAAAATTGTGGATATTTCGACTGAACTGAAGGGAATTAGCTTTAAATGATTTAAATGTACTTAGAATACCTATGGAGTATGGGTGTTAAATTCAGAAGCCAATATTATAATATTTCCCTTCTATTAATTATGATGCTTAACATTGCATTATGTAAATTACTACCAGACGGATCAGCGCCTGCAGAATACCACATCCTCTATTAACCACCATTAGCAGACGGCTACAAAAAGGGGAGGGTGATATAATCTAGATATGTATGTCGGCGTTCACATAGTTCAAAGCCTTGTAACAAAGTCTATACATAATGATAAATATACGCTGCATAAGTAACGCGGTGAAAAATTACAGTAGCACGAAGCAATTATTGCTATGACATTTTAATCAGGCGTTTGTAGTTGTTCTAACTTTTTTTAATTTGCATTAAGAAGGCCCCTTTCCGACCTGTCTATCGTCAACCTGAGCGTGGTTCAAAAGCTTGTTGGTACATCCAACGCTATCTAATGCAATGTTTGATAAAGAGACAACTTGAAAAAACGCCTGAACTCTCAGTTGGCATTCGGTAATTTTGTCATTCATTCGAATATTTATCACTAAAAAGCTTTTGTAAAACAATTTTCATATTCTGAATCTTGATTAAATGTGTAAGGTATATTTATATATTATCTACTTTACGTGATTTTTTTTTAAATTTCTTGCGTCTTGCAGGCCAGTGTCAAGTTGTACCTATGTTGATTAAAATATGATTAGTGGATTAAACAAAAAATCAAACAAAAAGTAAGGTCTGTCCTTGACAAAATTTGAATTTGGAAAAACTTTTGTTTTTCACATGCTGTTTTAGAACATCCACCTTCTTTTTTCACTCGCCTATCGTCAACATCGAGCATGGTTTAAAAGCTTGTTACTTCATCTAACGCAATCCAACGCGATGTTTGACGAAAAGGCAACGCGAAAAAAGAGAGATAACGCCTGAAAATTCTGTTAGCTTTCGGTAATTTCGTGATTTACTCGAATATTTTACAAAACTTGTTCCAGTAAATACGTGATTTTTTAAAGCCTTAAAAGTTTTTGAAAAATAACTGTCGTCATTTAGAATCTTGATTAAATTTTCTATTGTTATAGATTTTTGCCTTTTTTAATTTTTGAGTAAATTATAAATTGTCAAAGTTCGTGAAAAATAGCCTATTTTCAGAGGGCTTTACTGGATTAGTTTTACACAAATTTATAAATGGATTTCAATAGAAGCCTAGATAATATCCACAAGATACTGTTTCCAAAATATCTAACGAAAAAAATGTAATAACGTCATAATAGCGTAAGAGAGGTTGTATAAAAAACAGTGAAAATGTATATCGAGTTGCATCCCGTTAAGGGAATGGGCGTTACCATGAGCGAACGAGAAAGAGGGACGGAGCTATATAAAGTGTATATCTCCATCCCTCTTTCTCGCTCGCTTTAACAGTTCAGTTTAGGTCGTCAAATGGATGGACAAATTACCATGGCACTTGTCTACTGCATGTTGCCAATCGTACACATACATATACGGTGGACGGTACAGTGCTGCGTCGTACCACAACACTGCGTCGTTTAGTCGCTGCGCGCTGTGCCGTCACAGATTTTGCGATTAGTCTTCAATTGAAGGGTCTTGTGACCGTAGCCTTGTCGTGCAATTACATGGTGCGATATCGTACCGTAACGTGTCGCAGTCAGGTACCGCATCGTTTTACGTTAAAGACACTGCATTGTGGCAATAAGAAAGAAAAGAAAGAAAAACAATTTATTTACGGAATGATGTAATCTTAATACTAGCTTATAAACCTAGCTAATACCTAGCTTCTGCTAGCGGCTTCGCCCGTGTGAAAGTAGGTTCCTCCATACAAACTTTGGACCCCCATTTTATCTACTTAGGGGGTGAATTTTGGAAAATCCTCTCTCAGTACTCGCTTACGACTTAAAAAGAAAACCTTGTGCTAAATTACACGTCAGTCAGTTTTTCCTTTTACATTACACCCAGACACAGAAAAAATGATCGTACTCATCACACAAAAATTTAACTTGGGTTGGAATCAAACCCACAACCTCAGGCATAGCAGCCAGGGCCACAGCATACATAGCGGGACATAGCACTAGACCAACAGGCCTGTTTAAGGCTCACGTTGCCACTTCTCCCTTCTACTCCCTGTTGCAAGCTCACGAGATAACTGCTATCATTGCTGCACTATCTATAGCAGCATTATAATGATCCCACTGCTGGGACTCAGGCCTTTTCTCAAGGAGAGGGAATGGGCTGGACGTGACATCTACGACGCGGGCCTAGTGCGTGTTGGTGGATGTCACATGTTTTGGTTCTATGATTGGACATGTCGGTTTCCTCACGATGTTTTCCTTCACCGTTTTGAGAGCATAGCATAAGCACAATCAGCCTTTTAATGTTCCCACTGTTGGGACTCAGGCCTCCTTTCTAAGAGAAGGAATGGGCCGTAATCTACCATGCGGGCCCAGTGCGGGATGGGTTTTAAGAGTAGTAGCACAAATTCACACGAAGTCATGGCGATTGACTGGAAAGGAGCCCAAGAGGGACATATTTTAGGGGGCGAGGGGGGGGGGCGTTAATTACCAGTGGACCAGCACTGCTCATGACAGTAGTGCTATTCGGAAAAATCTCACCAACACGGTAAGGTTATCATTGATAGCATGACTCAAGCCAACAACCTGGAATTGAACTTAAAGGGCAACTGAAGGAATACGGAAGGGCTTTATTCACCAAAAGTCGGACACTCCCTCTCGCACCATCTGTAGCGGGAGAGGTTACTTGATGATTTACCATCCTCAAAAGAAAGGTTCAAAGTTTACGCCATGGTAGAGTACAACCGGCTTTTCGTAAACTGGTTTGAAATTAATCATGTCGGCGACTGGTTTATCTTTTTGACTTGAAGCATTGAAATTTTTGTAGATACCGAAATAATTAGTATTAGGAGCGTAAGGGTGCTTTACACTAGAGATGGGCTATGCTATGTTGCTATGGTTACATTTGATATCCACGAGTTACACTCACTCATGTATATAATAAGAGAAACTGACTGACTGACATAGCAAAACGCAGTTGAAACTACTGGGACTAGGAGTGTGAAATTTTGCACAGTTTCCTTTTATGACGTAGGCGAGCACTAAGAGAGGATTTTCCAAAATTCACCCATAAGTAGATAAAATGGGGGTCCAAAGTTTGTATGGAGGAACCTACTTTCACGCGGGCAAAGCCGCAAAAGGGTGAATTTCCACCCTTTTGCTTTGGTCTCGTAATGGAATTGAAATCAGATACCGCGTCAAAGTGAAGAAACTAGCGATCAAAATTATCCCTGCGCTTCTCTATCGCTTCTCTTTCGAAGGCGTTGGTTCTTTTTGAAACAGCCAAAATGTCGATTGACGCTTTGTTTCTGGATCGTATTGACAAATCCAGGATACGTCACCTGTCACAATGTCATAAGCGCGCCGAGAAGAGCCTGCGTTTTTTAATCATATCACGGCACCACTACACATGGGCCTGCTTCTGAGCTTCGGTGAGGTTATGCGGCACCCAGCGGCAAACTATCCTCTTCACGCGGGTGCTCGTGTAGAATCTTGTGAACGCTTCCCGAACCAATCTACAGTGTATGCTGAATCTCTTCGTATGTAATTCGCCTGTTTTCTTGAATTCGATATTTTACTGCCAGCACACTTTCTTCCGTGATAGTCGTCGCAGGACCACTCCTTTGCTCATCCCCCAAAGTATGCGACCGCGCTTGAACTCGCTATATCAGCGGTAGATGTTTGTTTTTGAAGATTCTTCAACCATAAAAGCAATTTGAAGTCGATAAAATGACTCATCAGGTTTTAGGCCACATTTAAAATCGTAGAAAATCATCGCACGAAAATGTTCATGATAAGTACAGATCCATTTTTAAATGAGACACGATAATTTGATTTGGCTCTCGAAAAAATGTGGACGAAAATTCAAAATTCGAACAATTGTATTTTTACTTTTAAATAACCAAATTTTTCAAATTACAAGTGGCCAGTGCTTTATACATAAAAACATTTTTTCGCTAAACTTTCTGAGTGGCCTGGTATTATTATTTTCAGTTTGTTAAAATACCTATTAAGTTCTAACATTTAATAGTTAAGATGTATATATATATTAATAAAGATACTTCCTTATTTGTATAGATAAAAAAATAATTACAGAAGTTATAAGTTACTAATTAATCGTAACATACATCTTGCTTCTGAACAATCCGAGCTAATTATGTTAGAGGTAGTTTCCTGTCTTAGAAAATGATATGCATGTGAACACAGCGAGGTAGTCACACATGATAAACGATACGAGTTCACATAAGCATTGGCTTCAAGCTATAATTGCAAAAAAACGGGGTGTGCTTAAAGTTTATCATGAAATAGTCATTTAATCATTCGACGGCGCTGTTAGTGCAGAGGTTGAGCGATCGGCTGCTATGCTGTGAGTCAAAAAACTTCAAGTAAAATAAAAAAAAATACTTGCATGAAATTAAAAAAAAATATATTTTCGAAATTCAAATGTTTTTATTTCACATAGGCCTACATGGGCACTTATAAAACGTTAGAAGCTAGTGCACGGTACCAAATTGGTCGTTTCATATGGAGAAGAACCGGCAAGAAACTCCATGGTACCTACTTAATTCTTTAAAAAAAAATGTTGTTCTTAAAATATTTCCATATTACAGTATTAGTAGATATTATGTAAGGACAGTGTAGACCAGTCAATATTGTTATTAAAAGGTACAATAAAAAAAAACGCAATAAAAAGTGAGTCGTAATAGGAAGTAATCTAAGAATTCGCGGCAAATGGTCGATATATAGTTGTGTTGGGTCTGTGTGTCATATATGTATGTGAATTCACATGTTTATGATCGCACCCACGATACAGGAGTAAATTCCTAGTGTGGGACAACATGTTTTTTTTTTTAAATATGGTAAGGCGAAGTAAGAGAATTGTATTGATGATGCAGTGACATCTATGGTGATACATTTGAACTTAACTACGAAATCCTCGCGCAATTAGGGTCGCCACACAAGGGTCATCGGCCACAACCAAAAAACGCCGCCACCGGCATATTTCCTGTAGGTTTCATACATTTTATATGGGTTCGCCGCACACGACTGACGCCGGTGGCCGCCACACGTTACGAATCGCTGCTGCTCGCTTCTTGTGGCCAGCACTTGCCAGTAAGCGCTGATACAAAACGCCGACACACACCACTCGTGCATTTAAACCTTCTTCGTCAGAGTCCATTATAATATTCGCGTATAGGTTGAAAGAAGTAGCAGCCACCGGCCACAAGTGGCTGTCGCGCGCGTCAGCTTTCTTTGTGGCCGCTTCTAGCTTCTCGTGGCGCATTTGTAACTGTGACATATGGCCCATGTGCCATGCACTTAGTTTTCCGCGCGATTTGAACACAGGTATACCTACAACAACACGAAATCATCATCTCTAGGCAGTTGCCCAGATCAGACAAAACATCCGTCTGGTCGGAGGATCCTCCATTTTCAACGGCTGTATATACACTCTGTTCTGCATACCGCCAAAATGATTTTAATTATAATAATTCCATAAATAAATACATAAGTATGTGTTATGGTCGCATATTTTAATCGACGTATACTAGACAAAATGCAAAAAAAAATACTTAAGGAAAAAAGGGCCTTATGACAGTATATGAGAGGAGTGAAAACTTCATCAAGGCGAAGTTAATAATACAAAATCGTAATCGTTCGGGTGAGATCGGCTGACTCGAACTGACCGCATCCAAACGTACGTTCGCGCCGAGCCCTGGTACAGGCCATGGCCCGGAGCGAGGAATGGTAGGCGGTCGACTTCGCGTGCGAAGCAGTAGCTAATCCACGCTCCAGTTACCGGTACCCCGAAACCGATTTCCAATCACCGTAGGCGTAGGCTTGCGGACGGCGAACAATGGGTAGCTCGCCGTCCGGCCGTCCGGTAACCGTTCGTACCGAGCTCGAGTCGTTGACGGCACGTAGTTCTTCACGCGCGCCTCAAGATGTCAGCAAAACCGTAGGCGCCCAGCGGGATCGAGGCTCACTGGGGCCATGGGTTTGCTTCTAAAAGTAGAAGCCGGGGTCCTCGAACGCAAGGCAAAGAAGGTGTGGTTTTAGTCAGAAAAAGTCTGACACGCCCTCTCGCACCGCCCTAGAGCGAGGGAAGTAATTGGATTATTTCCCACCTAAAAAAAGTGTACTTCAGTTCCAGTTAATCGTATAAGTACTTACCTATCTGCTCCCTCCAATTGCATGGGATCTAAAACATAAAACCGGCAAAAACACTAAAATTATTATTACTCAAACAAAAGATACGTCATTATGAAAAATAGTAAAACAAACATAAATACAAGAAAAAAATACCTACAATAATGAATCGACAAAGAAACGTGCGAAACCTAATCTCGGAACCAATCCTTAATTGACCTATTAACTAAATCAGTCATAACTCAACACTTTGAATGCGCATTTAATTACTAATACTAATTAAACATGCTTGCAGTAACCAAACGACTTTTCCCGCCGCCCCCCATTTCCGCGCGCTTTCCCGCAAGGAGGCGCGCGCTCCGCCAATCAACACAACCGCCATATTGTTAAGAGGGCGGAGCCTCCAACACAACCACATAGCTATCTCGCTCTTTTTCTCAGTCTTCTCACTCACACACACCGCTCGCTCATTGGCGGGGCCGCAATTAAGCGCGGGAATCCAAATTCTATTTTTGAAGTAAATGTTTTTTCAGCGGGAGTTAGGTCGCCAGTATTGATGACACCCTGTCCAAGAAGGATCGTATCGATCATAGGGCCATCAAAACTTGGTTGGGTTACATAAAGTAAATCTTTGGAGATTTATTAACACGTGAAGATGTCCGTGTTGATTGATTTATTTGATGTTTTGTTACAAATTGATCGATAAATCTGTTGTATTCGAGGTGGGCGGTTGCTACCCCCTGGTTTATGTTAAATGCGTTGATAGCTTGATGTTATTTGAGACATGCTAATGCTTCTGTACGTTGCGTAATTTAATGTTACTGAAACAAATGGAATAATGTTAAGTACTGCATCTTTATTAGCGATAATTCTTGTTTCAGAATCTTCTGATTTAGTGTTTATTAGTTCGAATTGGGATTGAGGATGCTATTATAGCAATTATTAAGTACGCAGTGCGTTTCGTTTTACAGAGTATTGTAGCAAATTGTTAGATTAATTTCTCGATTAGATTTTTTTCTCGATTTTTTAAAATTATTAATTGTTCTATTTTGGAATGGTAAAGAAAAATATAGTGAGGGAACCGACAGAACATAAAATTTCGAAGACATGTGAATCAAAGAACACACAGTACTCACTAGCGCGAGGAAGATTATGGCCCATTCCGTGTTCTTCAATGCTCTCTCAGTATTTTTCAATAAGTTTTTTTTGTCGTTGCATGGTTTGGCGCATTCAGCCAAGTCAAGTGTCAAGTTGACAGAATTTAGTTTTAAATACAGAATAAGGTCACTTTATTTTCCTTTTAAATGCGGTTGTAACACATTTTACGGCTTTATTGTAAGTGTAGTCAATACAGGTTATAATAATATTCTGTGTTATATTTTAGTGAGTACGCACCTGTTTTAATAAATTCCAAATATTGTATACACTTGAGATACCAAACTACACCAATTTTCTAAAACAATATCCAATAGGAATCAAATTGAGAATAATAATAATTAAAGCAGTCATTGAATTTGAATTTAATTGGAAAAAAAAATCTATATGTATTATTGGCATATGACAGACGCTATTTATATTTTTGAAAATAGAATAGAGTCAACTTCTCGATTTAGTGAATTCTATTTTTAAATTAGCTTTTCTAGGAAGGGTCCTAATGAGTTTCTTGAAAGGAGGATTAAAATAACTTTCTTAGAGGGTACTTCTCGACCCGTCTGTCGTCAACGTGAGCATGGTTTAAAAGCTTGTTGTTTCATGCAACGCAATTCAACGTAATGTTTCATAAAAGTCAACGCGAAAAAGAGAGAGACAACGCCTAACCTGAATATTGGCATTAGACTTCGGCCCTCACTCGAATATTTCACAATACTTGTTCAAGGAACAACATATTTTTTTTTTTAAAAAAACTTTCTTCATTGAGTATCTCGATTAAATGTCCAAGGCTCTGTCCATGTATTTAATTTACTCTTTTTAAGTTATGAGTAGGTACATTATGAAGGGTCAAATTTCACGTAAAATAGTGGATTTTCAGAGGGCTTCCCTGGATTACTTTTACACAAATACATGCTTTGATTTCAATAGAAACTTAGATATCTAATATTAGCTAGATATCTGTGTTTCCAAAATATATAAGGTGTTAAAAAATTAACTTTAAGAATTTCGAGGGGACATTGTACTCCTCATTATGAACAACTTTTACTATAGGACCAAACCTGAAATTGCGAAAAAAAATCAACTTCTCCATACATTTTGACGAGTTATGCGAACATAAACGTAGGGAACAGCTGATTTTTTTTATGATGACGTCATAATCGATGGAAATGTATTTCGGTTTGGGTGCTCTTTAGTGGCATCCTGGAGATATGTTACAGCCAGGGCTGTCAGTCACTAGTCCACTACAGAACAATATCTGAAAGGAAGACTCGGTCCCGGTACGAAAGGCAACGAAGGAACAGGAGTGGGTTTTTAGTCAGTAAAAGTCTGACACTATCTCCTGCCCCGCCCAAGAGCGAGGGATGTCATAAGATGATTTAACAACCGAAAAAAAAAACTACAGAACAATATTACGGAGGTCGTAAAGGGTCCATTACACTATGCGATGTTCAGACTGTCTTATTTTTTGTTCCGAGTAAGACCGGTCTAACCCTTATTACACTACGCGACATCGACTACGACTGTCTGAATATCGAATAGTGTAATAGGCCCTTAATATTGTTCAAATTGACGAAAACAATTGTGTTTTTAAGGTTCACTGCAAAATAAATTTCATTTATGTAGGAGGCACTTGTAAATGATACTTTTCGGCACAATTTTATAATATACCTATTAAAGTTCAATAATCTTTCATCACGGCAAGTCAGAGAGAGAGCGTGCAGGAAACAAATACAAACTATTTATTAATTTATTTATTTAACACTTCATGCACATAAAGGTACAGAGGCGGACTTAATGCCTTAGGCATTTTCTACCAGTCAACCTTTGGGTGATGCAGAGAAGAATAGTGGTAGGTGCAATAAAAGAGACAGAAAAAAAAAGGTTAATATAAAAAGATATACAAATTAATCACAGATACAATACAATAAATATAATATATATTACATAATATATACTTAATTTAATGAACTAAATATATATAATAAAAAAAAAAACAAATTTGGTCCAAATCGACAAACAGAGAAACATTAACGTTTTGATGATACTACTGCCAACTTCTTACGAATATGCTCGCGAACCTCAATTTTAAATCTTAATATTGTTGTTAGTCAAAAACTAATTTTAATGTTGCCAACAATTTATCATTTACTAGTCAGAAAATTATTCAAAGCGATTCATTTGACGACCTAAACTGAACTGATAAAGAGATGGCGATATGTAGGGTGTACAGCTCCGTCACTCTTTCTCGCTCGCTTGCCTCATATTTTGACACGTAAGGCCCTTGGGTATTGTACTAAAATGATTATTTTTTAACCTCTCAGGCACCAGTGTACCGAATACGGTACACCTTATACAAGCTAACTTAAACCTTATTACGTAAATATAAGGTTAAAGTTAGCTTTTACCGAGGTTTTGGAATTTTTCCCCGCTTTATGAATGACTGCCAGGGCTGCCGTACGGTTATAAAGAGTTACCGGGGCCCTAGAACGCAAAGGGCAACTGGAGGTACAGGAAAGGGTTTAAGTCGGTAAAAGTCTGACGCGGCATCCAGAACGGGAGAAGTTATTTGATGATTTACTATACTACCTAAAAAACAATTAGGACCAACTTCTGTATCGTGGGCATATTTAAATATAAATTAGCCTCGCATATACAAGAAACCCAGACTATAGGCCATATAAATATTTGTAACGTGCGGAATTGAATCCGCTATATGAGGTGCAGCAGCCACTCGTTCAACCACTGCGCCCACCGACACAAAATTTAAAAACATCAACTTCAATTATTTTTATTTCACACTAGCTTTTGCCTGCGGCTTCGCCCGCGTACATAAAATATACCTCCTACAAACAAAAAAACAAACTGCTTCTTTATAATATTAGTGTAGATAGGCCTACATGGACACTCATAAAACGTCGTTTTACGAACTTACTTGTCTTACGAACGTGCACGGTTCCAAATTGGTGGTCTCCCATGAAGAAGAACCGGCAAGAAACGACATGTTTACTCTTTTTAAAAAAAGGGTTGATGTTACAATATTTCCATATTACAGTATTAATAGATATTATGTAAGGACAGTGTAGACCAGTTAATATTGTGCCCAAAAGCATAATAAAAAAGTGAGTCGTTATAGGAAGTAATCTAAGAATTCGCGAAGTCTAAAGTGATCTTACATTCACATTCATCATCATCATCATCATTTCAGCCGAAAGACGTCCACTGCTCATAGACCTCCCCCAAGTGCCGCCACAATGAACGGTCCTGTGCGTCTCGCATCCATCGTACTCCCGCAACCGTTACCAGGTCATCGGTCCACCTTGTAGGAGGCCTTCCAACGCTACGTCTTCCAGTACGTGGTCGCCATTCCAGAACCTTTCGGCCCCAACGGCCATCCGTTCTACGAGCAATGTGCCCTGCCCATTGCCACTTAAGTTTGGCGATTCATCGTGCTATGTCGGTGACCTTGGTTCTCCTGCGGATATCCTAATTCCTGATTCGATCACGCAAGGAAACTCCGAGCATAGCCCTTTCCATTGTACTTTGGGTGACTTTGAGTCTTCTGATTAGGCCCATTGTAAGCGACCACGTTTCAGAGCCTTATGTCATTACTGGCAACACGCACTGGTCATAGACTTTCGTCTTGAGACACTGTGGTATATTGGACGAGAAGATACCGCGCAGCTTCCCGAACGCTGCCCACTCACATTATAAAACAGAAACTGTAAGTATATAAAAAAAGCAAAAAAAATAAATAGTTACAACTACTTACTTATCAATAAATGAGACGTTAACGAAATAAAAGACATTCTAATAAATATATATAAAAGAGGTAGAGTGTATCAAATTCACAAGCAACGATTGCACAATCGCATATCGGAGACAAGGTTTCTGATCCATAGCCCGAAGAATCGCCAAACTTAAGTGGCAGTGGGCACGGCACATTGCTCGCAGAACAGATGGTTTATAAGGCCGAAAGGTTCTGGAGTAGCGATCACGTACAAAGTAGACCAATGAGTTGGTGAGTCGCGGGAATCCGATGGATGCGAGATGCACAGCTCGATGACCGCTCGTTGTGGCGACACTTGGACGCTAGGCCTATGTCCCGCAGTGTGCGTCTTTCGGCTGAAATGATGATGATGATGATTTTGTAGAAATAGAATATTTTGCGAGCAGTGGTGGCCGAGTGGTAACGGCCCCGACTTACGAGTTGTAGGTCGCGGGTTCAAACCCAGCCAGGCGCATTACTTTGTGTAATTTATTTCATCACCACTGCTCTCAAAACGGTGAAGGAAAACATCGTGAGGAAACCGGCATGTCCTAGAACCAAAACTTCGAAGACATGTGACATCTACCAAGCCGCACTGGGCCTGCGTGGTGGATTACGGCCCATTCCCTCTCCTAGAGAGGAGGCCTGAGTCCCAACAGTGGGAACAATATAAGGCCGACTAAGCTAAGCTAAGAATATTTTAGCGACCCGTTCAAGCATCGAACCGATGTATTATACATAAACATCTTCATAGAAAGAACAATAATTTCTTTCTATTAGTGAAAACCGCATTAAAATCAAATTTCTACTTTTACTCGGGGGATGCCGCTGGCTGCAGCTTGTGTGATAACCAGGGGTCGGAATTAGGTAGACCTCTGGAGTTATTCATGTACTTGCGTCGAAATGTTGATATTAATATGGATCTTCCCGGGAATCTCTTTCTTCTTGCTAATGAAAAATCCCGTTTGGCCAACAAAATTACAAATAAATAATAATAAAAACCTCAGAGATAGATAAGACAAATTAACCAAAGATAATTAACATACAATTTTTATTAGTATTTTTTATTGAAAACGATCTCTCTACGTCAAATTACACTTCCTCCTCGTCATTAATGCACGAAGAAAGTTTTTCTGCTATATTTCTGATAGAGTCAAAAAAAATCTGCCCTTTAAAATTAATCTCGGGATTTGAGGCATATCCACTTTATTCTTTACATGTTTAACTCTACCTAATTCCGACCTTTGATGATAATAAAGATGCAGTTACGAACTTTCTTCATGGGGTAGGCAGAACTACAAAACGTCACCTGCTACACTACCATGTCTCATTTGTCTTGGTTCACGGTCACACATCGATTAATATGCAAATGACCTTTTTGCAGGCCGTCGCTATTCTGTATTAGATCAATTAATTCTGTTGAATAAAACAAAGAATATCTATTATTTATTTAATACATAGAATATGTGATACACAAAGCTATTTATTTATTTCAATCAACATTAGATCATAGAATTACGTTAAATTAATAATTATTAATAAAATTAACGAATTACAATTGAATTAAAAATTATACGAACACACAAAACACAATCATTAAATAATATTTAAATTTAAAATTAAGTATAATAATATATAAGACTATACAAAATTTTTGATACGGTGTCGCTCTTCTTCGTGGGGAAAATCATCTAAATTCTAACTTCTGCCACTCTGGGTGGAGCAAGAGGGAGTGTTAAACTTTTATTATTAAAACCCACATGTGTTCCTTTTTTTTAAGGTGGGAAATTATCTAATGACTTTTCTCGCTCTAGGTTCAAGTAAGAGTGAGTGTTAGACTTTTACTGACTAAAACCACCACTGTTTCCTTCAGTTACCCTTTGCGTTGCCAGGACCACAGGTTTCCTTTTCAGAATTTTTATTTGGCTCTAGCGGCGTTCGGCCCTGCTGGGCAGCCGACTTGGCCGGTTTCCTGACATCTCTTTGAGTCGTGTGTGGAACATAACGCGCCGATGACGACACGGGCTCTGGTGTCCCTTCAGTTGCTCTTTGCTTTCCAAGCCCAGGGTAAATTTCAAACTATCTTATAGCTCAGACAACATTCTCGCAGCCCCGACATGTGTGGTATGGCTCACAGG
The DNA here is from genome assembly GCA_949316375.1 of Mythimna vitellina. Lineage (NCBI taxonomy): Eukaryota > Metazoa > Arthropoda > Insecta > Lepidoptera > Noctuidae > Mythimna > Mythimna vitellina. The sequence goes on along the minus strand of OX438703.1, from coordinate 2,514,474 downwards.
GCAGTACCTGCGAGGTACTTACTATGACAGATGATGAATTCTTTTTATTTCGATGGGCGGTTGACCACAGTGCAGCCTGCGGTCGCAGTTGCTTCTATTCCAAGCGCGGCGGCATGTCGCGGCTGCACAATGCATAGAACCGTGCTTCAGTCACTCCAGTACCGTGCGAGACAGAATATCCAGCAATGCTATCGATACTTTACTTTTGTTAGAAGAGGAACATGATGACGACTTGTGTGGATGGCCAGCAACAAAGTTAATTAATTTCTCTTCAGCATCTTCCGGAAAAGTCGACATTTTGACACCACTCGTGCTGCAGTCTGCGGTCGCTTCGTCTCGCGGCTGTAGGCTGCGCGCCGCGACTGCAGGCTGCAGTGTTACCGCATTCGGAATCAATTTCAAGACATTCAATAGAAACTAGTAGTGTCGCTTGCAGTTTGCGGGCAGGGCAACTGAAGAAACACGGGTGGGTTTCAGTCAGTAAAAATGGGAGAAGTTACTTGGATGATTATGTATAAATAGGTACTAACTTACTTTTATGTCAGTCGCTGTAATTTTAAACTCTATCATAAAATCCTAATTTCGTATCTTATCTTTTATTGTCTCAAGATGAGACAATAAAATAGATAGATATTTAAAAAGTTTATTCGAGTGATACACTATGCAGTGGTGGATTTACAAATTTTCAAGGCATAGGCTATACAGTTTTGGCCGCCCTCGCCTCTACAATGTCATCTCCTGCATTATTTTTACAATCCAAAAATTTCGTTGAAATTCCACGTAAAATTAGTTTTAAAATAAACTCTCGGACGCAGCGTTGAAAGGCCTCCTAGGTGGACCGATGACCTGGTGAGAGTCGAGGGAATCCGACCACACGACTGGTCGTTATGGCGATACTTCGGGAAGGCCTATGATGATGATGTATAATTATATTATCCTCGATAAACCAACGCAGAACCCGACTATCCGAGATTTCCGGCAGTGGATTGTAAATAATTTTAAAAGCCTTCTTCATAGGTTCACAAACAGACCACCGTGATGCATTATATTATCATATCAGTGCTTTTAGCGATGTGTTGACATCTGTAAGTAGTGTTAGACTGTTTGACACATGTTACGCTGACCAGTGGCGCACTCGGCTTGAGTGCTGGCTGGCAGAAACTACGTACAGAGTGTTTAAAAAAAAATGTCAACTTTTTTGACGTTTTCTTTTTTTAAATTATTAGATGATGCATGCGATGCTATTTTTTGTGTATTTGAAAATAAGGTTCCATTTTCAAATACCTACTCTTTTTTTGAGTAATGTCTCTTTTTAATTAGGCCTGTGTTTGGTTTTCTAACCTATTTATCAATAAATATACAAAAAATAGGATAGTAATTTTGAAAACGAAATCTAGAAAAATTGGTAGAAAAGCAAACGAGATAAAACAATATTATTATATCTGTCTCTCTCGCCAAGAAGTTGTTTTCTATGGCGGCCGTACGGGTATCATCGCCTTTGAAGTCAAAGACCACGTCGGTCTTCTCTTAATTATTAGCACCTTTCTAGCTTATAACTTCGTTGTTGATGAGGATATTTTTTCACATTCGTTTACCGGAGCTATAAAGTATTAAATGTAGCAAATAAAATAATTGCATATTTCCTATTGTCATCATCATCATTTCAGCAGAAAGACGTGCACTGATGGACATAGGCCTCCCCAAGTGTCGTCATAATGAACGGTCCCGTACGTCTCGTATCCATCGGCTGCACGCAACCCTTACCAGGTCATCGGTCCACCTTGTAGGAGGCCTTCCAATGCTACGTCTTCCGGTACGTGGTCGTCATTCCAGAACCTTTCAGTCCCCACGGCCATCCGTTTTGCGAGCAATGTGCCCCGCCCATTGCCACTTAAGTTTGGTGATTCTTCGTGTTATGTCGGTAACCTTGGTTCTCCAGCAGATATCCTCATTCCTGATTCGATCACGCAAGGAAACTCCGAGCATAGCCCTTTCCATTGCCTTTTGGGTGACTTCTGATGAGGCCCAATGTAATCGACCACGTTTCTTAGCCATATGACATCACTGGCAACACGCACCTATCCTATCCTTTTGTAACAAATGAGTTTTATATTGCACCACAAAAAGTGTACTTCTTCGGTGTGGATGCACAATCATGTGTCAAAAAAGTTAAAAGAAATATAATGGTGAATGAATGAAATGAGTGAACAACAATTATTATTATGAAAAGTTCCTTTGCAAAATAAAATTGCTATGAAAATTTGTGTCTACTTTCCTGGAGAAGTTGGGTATAAAAATAAATTATTTGAGAGGCTAGATTAAACACACAAAAAATAGAATGTAGTAGGTACGTATAGGGATTAATAAGAATTAACTACAATAAAAAAAATCTTTTTATTTCGGAAGCAATAAAAAGCTGCCGCTACACTTAAAATAACACTCACTCTTGGGCAATTGGCCAATAATATTTAAGTATGACTATAAACTTAATTGAAACTTGTTATATCGTAATACAAACTGTAGATAATTTATGAGCTGTTTCGATGAAAAAAGTAAACATATAAATTAATATCAATGATTGAATAAAAAAAAAATATCGCATCATAATTATGTGTTACTTTGAAGAAATATTGATATAGTGTTGAAAGTGTAAAGTAGGTGAATGAGAACTTCAGCATTATTAACCGTTTTTACAAATACTTATTTATGTGATTTGTTTTGATATCTGCCTATTTCAGTTCATGTTTTTATTTGCGTAAAACATTAATAAATAACGCAACGGAAGACACTAGGAAACTGATACACGATAAATTGTTTTAATGCGGCCACAGAAAAAATATTCAACCAGTAATGCCTATTATTAATAACCTACCAGTTTACCGCATATAAATTATAACGTTAATTTAAAACATTTCTAATGCGTTAAACGGAAAATACGAACTAAAAATGCTAAAAAATTACGTAAATCTTGCAAAAACCTTGCATTATAACTAGAAACGTATTGCATGCCGACACGCAATGATGCCATTAAGAAAAAAAAAACTATACTTATTTATGGTTTTGTAAACCGCACGATTATAAGTGTTCTGGACGTCCGGGAACGCCATTCGTCTGTCAAAACGTCCCACATTAAGCTATATTGTCAACATAATTGTTTCATTCTCGTTATTAATCTCGTTTAAAATTTAATCGGACGCGCGAGAAATACCTGGGCGACGGAGCCGAACGCGGCGGTAAGTTTGCGCGCGAAACTAAACGTCACATTGACATATTAACGCGCGAAAACTTTAATGGCCGCGCACTTTCACAGATAATTTCACTCATTTCCCTATCACCCGCTAACTAAATCACAGGCTTCGTTTCTTATTTCGTGTAATAAAACGTAATTTACATAGCTGTACGTACGTTTTCGTTTAAGGCTAATACCAGTTTCTCGCTGTCGTTTACGCGCGCTGTGACGTGTGATTGACAGGTGAAAGGGCGCGAAATTAGCCGACCGGACGGAGATCGAATGATTCCTTAAGACGCTCCCATTGTTCGTTCATTACGTTCACGGTTCATTGATACAGATTAATAAATATTTTCGTTTAAAAAAAGTACACGCTGTGTGTTAGTGTTTTAACGTTTGCATAAACGATTTGGATTTTAGGGAAATGTTTGAATTATAATAACTCCATTAGGCGTTTAGTGAACATATGTTGTGGAGTGGTTACGATAAGATAGAGCCGTATGTCATGTAACAGCTACCGTTTGGTATCCGCCAACAAAGCGAGGATGTGAGGATTACTTGGCAAACAATGTGATGTTGTTATTAAAACGAAAACTCTTTAGATAAAGACATGAAACAACACAGGCCTGAGGAGATTTGAGATAGCGGGCTGAGCAAGCGTCGGGTCGTCGGGAGACATTATCTGTGGCCGGCGCAAGCGCAGCCGCCGCGCCGACCTCGGCCTCGCCTCGCACACACAAACAAACATGCACATTTTTGATTCAACTTATTGTTTTGTTACGTCTTCATTTTGCTGGTGTCTAATTAACAGTTAGTTTTAATATATCATCTTTATTAACTTTAATATATTTATTTAATAGATACTCTAATGATAAATTTAGAATGCAATAATTATTTGTACCGTGGCGTAATAAAAGTAGTAAGTAGCATGTAAAGATTACCCTATCATAGGATTCGTTTTTGCAAAATTCAGTCATTTTGCATTTGGCACGCATATTAATTACATATATAAAAACGTGATTAATTATTTGTTTTTCATCTCATTTCGGTCTCGTTATGATTATACCTATAGTATATGTTTGACGGGATCAAAATACCTAAGCAACGTCTTTTGTTTTATTATTTACATTCCGGGGTACTCAGTCATGAATGTCGTTATCTCTGTCTCACTATTGTACCATCTATTAAAAGATTTTTATGCATTTTAAAATGAAATTACTTACGAATAATTACTTCTCTAATCATTTCTTCTTGAATTATTAAATATGTTATTTGTTTATTGTTTAAGGTTGACAGGTAAAGAATGCCTTTTGCTTTAAGTCTGTCCATGTACCACTAATTTACATGAAGTTTAAATAAATAAATATAACTGCAGATTTATTATTATATAAAATTTAAATAATGAACTCATTTGTAAAGCAAATATCTAGTAATCCTAAAAAAATCATCATCAAAGTGTAAATACCTTCTGCTTTCTAGCTATATAGGTAAGACAAATATACGTGTCCAAGTCGGTAACGTGCCCTAATTGCAAAACTAACACACATATTTAAAATAACATAAATTATGCAACGAAAATTAAACTTGTGTTGTATATTTAACATCGCCATTATACCTAAAAACTAACCAGATCTGTTCAAATAAGTACAAAATTTTAAATGCGTATCTTAGTTTTGCAAGTGGGGCACGTTTCCGTGTGTACCATAATTGATCAACATTCTTCAAGACAGCCAATAACAATAACGAAACAAAATGGGTTTTGTAGGTACTAATTGAACTGATTGATAATTTTGGCGACATTTTTTCTATTCAAATTCAGTGGTTACTTTAATTATACTATTACAATAAAAATTACAAATTATTTCCTAGTACATAAATATAATACTAAAACACAAAGTACACTCAGGCGTCGAAATACTCCTCCACATGGCTGTCATCCGGAAATGTACCCAGAAGACTGGCAGCATTGCCACACTTTGCGTGGCATTCAAGCCACGCAAAGTGTCAGACCACCAGGCCGAGTGGTAACGGCCCTGTTGTTGAACTTACGAGTTGTACGCGGGTTCAAACCCAGCCAGGCGCATTACTTTGTGTAATTCATTTCATCACCACTGCTCTCAAAACGGTGAAGGAAAACATCGTGAGGAAACCGGCATGTCCTAGAACCAAAAATTCGAAGGCATGTGACATTCACGAATCCGGACTGGGCCCGCGTTGGATTACGGCCCATTCCCTCTCCTTGAGAGAGGAGGCCTGAGTCCCAGCAGTGGGAACATTAAAAGGCTGATTATGCTATGCTTATGTATGTATTCAAGCCATTTCTCAGAAGATTGCGTTAAGGACAGATGAAACTACCACTTGTAATCTACACTAATGTTATAAAGAGGTAAAGTTGGTTTTTAGCAGGTAATCCCGAAAAGTATTGGTGGAAACCTTACTTAATTAACTTTTCACCAATAGAAAGATGCTTTATTCCTGAGTGACAAAGGCTATATTTTATGTACGCGGGCGAAGCTGCGGGCAAAATACTTAATGTATTCTACTGTATTTTTAATTTTACTGTATGTGTGAGGTATGAATAAATGTTTAATGTTTTTTTTTTCTTTCTTTCAAAAGCTAATACACTTAGCTATACATTATAGGTACTTAGGTATCTCACCACAGTCGTATGATAATAGGTAAAGTTACTATTTTGCAACTAAAACCCATGACGCAATCACCTTCGGAATGCGATTACCACACGGAAGTAAACTGTAAACGTATTTCAAGTACCCACATCTTGATGAAACCAATTAAGTACAATTTCATTCAAGAATGTGAATGTGAAGAACGAACGAAACACCATCTCATTCACTCGTAATAAAGACATGTTTGTTTATAAATTATTCACAGAATGACATGTTTTGCTGGATATCGATTGTAAAAGAATGAAATATTATGTTGTGCGGAAATAAATTAATTTTTCTACCTTTTCTTGATGCGAAACTTTTTGTCGTGTCAGTATTTCCACAACGTGTCTGTAAAAAGACGGTTGAGCTGATAAAGAAGGTTTGTTATCGTTTAATGAATGTTTTTTTTTTGCTTAATTAACTCATTCATGCATCGCCAGTTTGTGTTGGCATTAAAAGGTATCTTTTAATGAAATTGCGTGACTGATTTAGTAGAAGAGTTGCTTACCATAAGATGTCAAAGTGAAATGGTATGCAGAAAAAAAACTAGCCATTAGGTTCTTCAGAAAAAAAGTAAGGAGACGAGTCTATGTTACATATATTTTTGTGAGAGTAAATAGTAAAAAACAAATGCGATAATTTACAAATACATGAGACAAAAAAACAAACAAACATGTGACATCCAGCAACCCGCACTGGGCCCGCGTGGTGGATTACGGCCCATTCCCTCTTATTCATTCTTAGAGAGGAGGCCTGAGTCCCAACAGTGGGAACATTATAAGGCCGACTATGCTATGCTATGCTATGCTACAGGAGACAAACATTAACATATTTTTTTTTAATATTAATCACACATGTGCACGTGATTCAAATAAAGGATTAATATGTATTTTTATATAGTTTATTACTTCTATAGTGATGTTAGCTATCAAATAAGAAATTATATGGAAATTCCGTATTGTTTGATCATTTGTATGCCAGTAAATAGCAAAACTTGCAAAATCACAATTTTAAAACTAAGACCTTAAGTGTATTATATTATAATGCAAATAAAACACTTATTAAAATTCGCTGTTGTTTCAGTAAGATTCAAATTGAAAGTGAATTTAGCCCCATTTAGCTCTGGAATTTAGTCTCAAAGTAACTTTACAACCCGCAAAATATCAAGTATAAATGTATTTTTGCGCAAATACGCTAATTTCCTGTACGAACACAATTAGTAATAACAATAATATGAAAATTAATGATTCCATTGTGTTAAATGAAGACGTCTGTCGGCTATCTTGAGAAAACAAAATGGCCGAGCTTCGTTTGGCGGGAAAATTATGATGATTGTCCTCATTGAATTTTACTTTCACAGTCAATGAAAGGAAACGTCTTTTTTTTTAAGTGGGAAATCATCGAATGACTTTTCTCACTCTAAGGCGGAGAGAGAGGACGTGTCAAAAATTTTCCGTCTTAATACAAAAAAATACTTTAGTACTGCAGTAAAAAATAAGTCAATCGTCGAATTCGACTCGGCTGGGCAGCGTTCGGGAACCAATATACCACAGTGTCTCAAGACAAAAGTCTATGACCAGTGCGGGTTGCCAGTGATGCCATATGGCTCCGAAACGTGGTCGCTTACAATGGGCCTCATCAGAAGGCTTAAAGTTACTCAAAGGGCAATGGAAAGGGCTATGCTCGGAATTTCCTTACGTGATCGCGTCAAAAATGAAGATATCCGCAGGAGAACCAAGGTTACGGATATAGCCCGAAGAATCGCCAAACTTAAGTGGCAGTGGGCAGGGCACATTGCTCGCAGAACAGATGGGAACGAAAGGTTCTGGAATGGCGACCACGTACCGGAAGACGCAGCGTTGGAAGGCCTCCCGCAAGGTGGACCGATGACCTGGTAAGGGTCGCGGGAATCCGATGGATGCGAGACGCACAGGACCGGTTATTGGGCCACATTTGGGGGAGGCCTATGTGCAACAGTGGACGTCTTTCGGCTGAAATGATGATGATGATGAGACCTTCTACTTGCTTGTTACTAAAACTGTTAATAAATAGCCTGCGACCTATTCTCAGACCTACCTAATTTACACAAAATCTTTTTCGATAGCAAACACTGTGAAATGAGATTTTTATATGTTAGATATTTTACTAGCGTTCTGAGCACTTTTTCCATTAGCACAAAGTTATTACTTTGTGCTAAGTGCCCAGCCACAAGGTCAGTGTACAAGCCAATTCATAGGGCATCAGAAAAAAATCATCCTTATCGTTGCTAATCAACGATGGATAATTTTTTTTGATGCCCTATGAATTCTTCCAGATAAAATATAGCGTATGTTAAAGCCTTTGATCCTTGATGTTCAGACAGTCTTAGTCTATGTTTATCTATGTATCTCATCGTTCTGTTTCATTCCTTTACACGACATTGACGTAAGTTGCTCTTTTTCTTGTGTGACGCTACATAGACTAAGACTCTGAATATCGAGTGGTGTAATACGGGCTTTAGACTGTCGTCTAGTTGTTACAGATGTCCAGAACATCAGTCTATCCAAGGAGTATCGTGTTGTGCAGTAACTGGGTTGTGGAGGTCTGATAGCCAGTCGCTCCTTAAAACACGCGTATTCAGCCTCATTCGGTTAAACTGGAAGCTGACCCCATGAGGAAAAACTGGAGGCTAGAAAGATGACGATAATGAAAATGTAGAGTGTATCCTTCCATGGGGTCCAAGCTTAGTCCGTACAAAAAGTAGTGTATCCTTCCATGAGGTCCAAGCGCAGTCCGTACAAAATTTAGAGTGTATCCTTCCATGGGGTCCAAGCTCAGTCCGTACAAAATGTATAGTGTATCCTTCCATGGAGTCCAAGCTCAGTCCGAACAAAATGTATAGTGTATCCTTCCATGGGGTCCAAGCTCAGTCCGAACAAAATGTATAGTGTATCCTTCCATGGGGTCCAAGCTCAGTCCGAACAAAATGTAGAGTGTATCCTTCCATGGGGTCCAAGCTCAGTCCGTACAAAATGTATAGTGTATCCTTCCATGGGGTCCAAGCTCAGTCCGAACAAAATGTATAGTGTATCCTTCCATGGGGTCCAAGCTCAGTCCGTGCAAAATGTAGAACCCCACGGAAGCGGAGCAGTAACCAAAGACGACGCTGAAACCGCGGTGGACAGATATTTAATTGATAACATTTATCACAATTACCTAATTCTGTCACCATTACCATCATATTATCTTGTAATTATCGTCACAGAGAACAGTGGCATGCGATCACATTAATCATTAGCAAGGTGAGATATTAAGTGTGAATACAATGACAATCATTATTTTAATTTGTCATCGATTCCATTACTTATCGGGGAATTTAGGATTCAGTAAAAATGACTTGCGTAGTTTGTCTCACGGCTGCGCTTATTAGGTCCAGATCTGCATAATGCCGTGACTTACAAGAGTAACGGCCCCGACTTACGAGTTTTAGGTCGCGGGTTCAAACCCAGCCAGGCGCATTACTTTGTGTAATTTATTTCATCACCACTGCTCTCGAAACGGTGAAGGAAAACACCGTGAGTAAACCGGCGTGTCCTAGAACTAAAAATTCTAAGACATGTGACATCCACCAATCCGCACTGCCGACTATGCTATGCTATGCTGCATAATGCCAAGTACAAGTGCCTGGTACAAGTGTAACAGTTGCCTGACGCAGGTTTTTAACTGACCCTTACTTTGAGGGTAACGCTCGGAGTTTGCTTGCGTGATCGCATCAGAAGTGAAGATATCCGAAATCCTCCAAACTTAAATGGCAGCGGGCAGGGCACATTGCTCGCAGATCAGGTGGTCAATGGGGCCGACCGCGCACTGGAAGACGCAGCATTGGAAGAGCTCCCACGAGGTGGACCGATGACCTGGTGAGGGTCGCGGAAATCCGATGGATGCGAGACGCAAGGACAATTTGTTGTGGCGACACTTGAGGGAGGTCTATGTTCTGCAGAGGGCGTCTTTCGGCTGAAATGGAGATGATGAAAAATGACTGCGGAAAAAGCTGGATCATCATCCAGGCAGTCTCTACCAGTCAACCATTGGGTTAAAAAAGACAACACTGTGGTAGGTGTGACTGTGCACAATAAATAAATAACAGATATTAAAAAATAAATAATAATAAAATAAATAATAATTATGTTGTTTTTTTTGTAATTGTTATTTTTTTATTAATTAAAATTATTTATTTATTTAATTATCCTATTTTTATTCCAGGACAAGATCTACCCGTGTGTCAAATTTCACCCAAACCCGTTCAGCCGTTCGAGCGTAAAGAGGTAATAACAAACATTAAAAAAAAACCGACAAAATTGAAAACCTCCTCCTTTTTTGAAGTCGGATAAAAAGAAAATAAGTCTTCCATTCTCATATCATTTCTGTTTCATGTTACATTACGTAAAAAGGTGTTATATTAGACGATACACCTACAGGTGGAATGGTGGCCACCTGTATTATTTTATGAGTCATAAAAATGTTTATAAAGGCTATCTTTGATCCGCTATGGTCGTATGATACAAAACTATTTATTCTTGACAATGATGTGTGTGTGTTTGGATGTTACTGGAAAGCGACTGAACGAATTTTGATGGGGTTTGATAGGTCGTAAAGTTACTAAAGAAATAAAGTTTCGATTCCATTGTACATATTTTAAGGAGACTTTTAAACTTGTTAGTAATAAATACGCCATTGTAGTTTGTATAAAATACTTAATTATGAATAATTATTCTTAATTCAAATGCAACTTGCTTTACTTAATTAGATAAAGAATTAATTAAATACTAAAAATGCGCAACTCTAATCACGAAAAACTATACAATTATGTAAAAGTAAATTCGTTGACAAAACAAAATGCTAATTCGGTCAAAAAGGTGTTGGTTACGACCGCAATATGTCGAAAAACGAGATCGAATAGATAAAAGTCAACAAAATTAATGTGAATTCGTTAAATTGACGGTAACATTTCGTCAAACTGACGCGACGAAACAAATGAAAAAATCTACCGTCCCGCCATCTTTGAATTTCAAATTTGACATTGGAATGTGCGTGGTAGCATTATTGGCTCGTAACAAACGATGGAATCGGTTAAATTCATTGATTTTTATTCCATAGCTTTCTTTAATCGTCTATATAACAAGGTCAAAGAAGAAAAAACGCATTGTTTATATACTTATTCCGTATTTTATTGTTATGTTTAATCGCCCAAGTTCAGCGCATTATCCTTTTTCTAAAACAAGAAAACCTAAACGATGCTTTATAATTTTTATTTGTACAACAAACAAAAGGCAGTTAGTGTCTTTCGATTAGTTTTCGACGTCTGTAAGAGCAATTTAAATATTAATTTACGCGGTAATATTTTAACAAAATGGCGGCCGGTTAAAATGGCCGACGCGACGTGCTTAATTAGCATGGAGCTCTTATAGCGTTATTGTTGTATTTACCGAGGAAGATTGCTTGCTTTGTTTCCGATCCGTAAAGTTAAGTTTATGTCTGAATTTAGAAAGTTTTCTTTTAACTTATGTGCACTTGTTCTCTGGGGATATTACGGGATTTCTAAATGAAAGAGGTTAGCTTAAACACCTATCTGTATTTTTTAAAGTTTAAAATTGATGTTGGTATAGACTATGGCAGAGAGAAAATCAGCTAATCTTTGTCGATGGTATGCATCCTTTATTACTAATTACAACGAACTGACCGAGAGTAATTAAGTTAAGTGTCCATAGAGAAAAGATGTATGTTGTAATTGTTTTTTACTGCGGACTATTGATGTCAATTTTCATTATTTACCGTGATTAGCCTTCGTGATCAATATATCATATCATAATAGCACCATCAGCTTTACAAGGGCCTAGGAAAAATTGGTGGCTGTCGCAGGTCTTAAAATTTTTGGACACTGTTACGACATATCTACAATTTTGATACGACAACACTACGACGCTACTACGGAGCTGCCACGACACCGCTAGCATGCTGCTATACACCTGTATTATATTTGGAACAAACGTGGCCAACAGTTATTGTTGAAAGTATTGTCAAAATTCAGACCATACCCTATAGAAGCCTTCGTCGACGGCGCGTAGTGTTCCACGTGCGCCATGGGTCGACTTTTGAAGGTGAAACCCATGGTCCTAGAACGTAACTGAAGGAATACAGGTGGTGTTTTAGCCAGTAAAAGTCTAAATTTTAAACACATAAATAAAGCAGCAGAGTCATTAGATGATTTCCTACCATGAAAAAAATTGTACCTTATAGATGCTTCAATAAGGCCACATGATTTGATATATATTAAATCAATCTACCTAGTCGTTTCCCGACTATGTTGATATCGACTTCCAGTTTAACCGGATGTGGTTGAATACCCGTATCTACATGTAGCAACTGCCTACTTCAAAGAAATAGTTATAAATATCTTGTCTTAGTTAGTGCGAAAGTTAACATCGTTAGACAATGAGGCAAAAACGAGATAAAATGTCTAGCCTATTTCTTAATAAATGGCTAGAGAAAGAAAAGTATCTAACGTAGATAATTACTGCATTCATATGGAGACAAAGGAAAATATAGCTCTTGTGGTAACTGAAACTTTCTAGTATGGCAACATTATGGCGAGCAAGTACTGTAAATATTGTAGCAACTGCTGTAGCAACTGGTGTTAAAAAATTAACTTTAAGAATTTTGAGGGGACATTGTACTCCTCATTATGAACAACTTTTACTATGGGATCAAACCTGAAATCGCGAAAAAAATATCAGCTGTTCACTGCTCCATACATAACTCGTCAAAATGTATGGACCAGCTGATTTTTTTTCGCTATTTCAGGTTTGGTCCCATAGTAAAATTTGTTCATAATGAGGAGTACAATGTCCCCTCGAAATTCTTAAAGTTTATTTTTTAACACCTTTTATACATTGACGATTTTTGAATTAGGAACTGTTACCAAAGACAACAATTTCATGACAGAATCTTTTGGTAATTGTTACTTTCCTTTTTCCTTTGCCAACAGTCAATCCTTTCTTTTCATTTTAAAAACGTAGCCCCACTCTATTACTTTTATATCGTGGGTGCGTTCTCGAACATGTAAACTCACAATACATCCAGGTTCTGGTTCTGGAACCCATGGAAATATTTAACTTGTGTCAATTGATATTTGAATTTGTCGATGAATTTATTTTGCAGAATTCTTTTTATATCTACAAGTTTTTATATTATTATTTTCAGTTTTTATATTATTCATTAGTTTATTAAGCTCGCATGAGAGCCATTTTCACCCTAGCACGGAAAATTTCAGAAAAAGGAAACCCATAGTCCTAGAACGCAAAGGGCGACTGAAAGAAACAGGTGTGGTTTTAGTCAGTGAAAATCTATCACCTTAAAAAAAAAAAAACTAGTTGGCTGGTGGTATTTAGCATAATTATTTTCTCACCTACTTATCTGTTGGAATTAATACGTTCACCCCCTATTCCTTGAGACTTAATCATTTCACAATGTGGGTGTTATTAATTAACATTTCGGAAACGGCGAGAATATATTCTTTTATGTATTTCAGCCCAGGCGCTCAATCTGCTGAACGCCCTGATTGCTCAAGAACCTAAATTTGACAATTTTTTTTATAGCATTAAAGAAATGATAAATGTTTGTATAAAATTTTTTAGTTCATAGATTGTTGGTTTGTTGGCTTGCTATACGCTTTGGTGCATACTGTAAGTATAGCAGGTAATGGATAAATAAATAAATAGGTAGGTTTTTTTTTGACATTTTGAAATACCAATTGTCCGAAGCTGGTTGTATTTTTTGTTTTTCATAAAGCGATCGCACAATTTATGTTTGTTTTTTTTTTTTTTTTGTAATTGTTAGGCTCGCTTTTGGCCACTCACCATCTCACCTGATAGTAAGCGATGATGTTATAAAAAGAAAATATTTAGAAACCAGTAACAAGTAGTAGTTTAGTTAGTTTTAAGTTGGTACTGTAGCTTTCCTTTCAGTTTTGCAATCTGTATTGTTTTTTACGGGTCATCATCATTTCAGCCAAAAGTCGTCCACTGTTGGACATAGGCTTCTCCCAAGTGTCGTCACAAAGACCGGTCCCGTGCGTTTCGCATCCATAGGATTCGCGCGACCCTCACCAGGTCATCCATCGGTCTACCGCGCGACCGTGAGGGTCGTTTTGTTACTTGTAAATTATATAACTTTGGTAAGATCTTAAGACTATAATGTCCCCTTTCAAAGGTTTAAGCGCTTATCCTAATCATAAGGGTGGTAATAATTGCTCTCAAAAACATAATTATACACAATTTTAGTCCAAATAATAACATCTTGACACTTGACGAGGCACCGCCCGCTGGCGCATATGTCCGATAATTTCAAATGAAATCGAAAAAACCGATCCGCATATGACGCCTTCTATCCGAAATTCCCTCCAAAGCCGATCTCACGCTGAGAGCGCATTGAAAAAAAAAATATCTCTGACTCGTTCTTTTTTCGAATACAGTTTTTTTTTCTAACCATTGTCACGGCTGGATGCCAGTATTGCCAGTGTTTGGTCTCGATTTAAAGAATTTAAATATTATTTGGTGAATCAATCCGCGAATTTAGTGGAGGGCAAAAGTTCATCAAAACATTTTGTGCTTGCAGATCTTGTCGTGGGATGAGTAATGTAAAAGCCTTTTAACTTGCGGAAGTGAGATTTGTGAATCATCGACGCTTTTAAGCAATTAAACTGGGTGTGGTATTGATAACGGTAAACTCTATCGGTCTAGATTAATTTTATCGGAACAAACATCAACTTAATGCTGGGTCAGAAAAAAGGTACAAAATTTAGCATTATAATAGTAGAGTTCTTCTAGTTAGCCATTTTGTACACACTTAAATGCCAGGTAAATTTCGGGTAAGTAAAAACAGACAATACCACCTTTTCACCTGTGAGGCCGAGAATCCCAACCCACTAGAGAGACTTTATTAACAAGATTTTGAATATCCTATTGTCGCTAACACTTTCTATGTTCGAAATTCGAAAATCTTCTTTTTTTTTACAATACAGTTTGGACATTTCGCTTGAGTTATCGCCGGCCAGTTCTGTTAAAAGGTTTAAGATATTTTTTTCTTTCATAAACGTCAGTGCGCGGGTCGCTTTTGACGTGGGTGAGCGAGGTTATAATTGCTATTCATATTGGGACGCATGCGTTTTGTAATTGTCTGGATATGTCCCACTTTTAATTTTATGAAGATTACTATGTAGATAGCTTATAATTAGCAACCTGTCCTAGCTTCACATGACGGCAAATTACATAGACAATTCTTTCTAATTTTTTTAGTTTTTTCTATTAGTTAAAACCGTATCAGCAGCATATCGCAAAATCCGTTCCATGGTTTAGAAATAAGCGGAGAAACAGACAGAGGCAAACTGCGAGTTTTTCGTAATATTTAGGAAAGCTTACTTCATCTTATAATACTTACCCTGATTTCTGATTGCAGCATTTGAAGTTGAATTTTTCTCAAACTCTACTGTAGCCGTAAAACCTGTCAGAATTTTGGCTTGAGACGTTATTAGCTCAAAATACTTAATACAGAAATTCGCTATTATATTAACCGTATTTTGTTTAGGCTACAACTACCCCGCCACTGTGTGATTAATATTTTTCTTAATAATTTCTACGGCTCTTCTGCGATATAGGTCTCAAAAATTAACAGTTGTCACCGAAAACAAACACTCGTGGACTCCCGCAGAATGTTTAGTCTTTTTTTCGTTAGGAAGTTCGCTCAAGTTTGTTACTCAATGTGATATTAGCTATATTTGGTTTAGGGTACACAATTATATTATTATTTAAAATGTCACATGTTATAAAGATTTTTTTTCCTAATAATTTCTACGGCTCTTTTGCGATATAACTCTCAAAAATTAACAGTTACCACCGAAAACCAGCACTAAACCAATTGTGGACATCCACAGAATATTTTAAACTTTCATTAGTCATATAAATAACCTCTTTTAAAAATATCAAACCACAAACAACATCATTAAAGCGCCCTCTGCTATTTAAATGTCAAAAAATATTTTCAAATACCTGAGACTTTTATCCCAAATCACCAAAAACATGGCAACCCTACAGCCAGGTAGTTTCAAACTGGGATTTGGAAATATATGGATAATTATAAGACGGCTTAACGTGGAATTTTTGTCAAAGTTTATCGTCATTTTGATTGAGGTTACGACTCTGGTATCGGTGGAGATATTGTGTCGGTAGCTTTATTATACGAGGGGCTATGGCAACGGTTGTTGGCTTGTGATGTGGTCATTGGATATTACGTGTAAGAGGACTAATAATATCAAAATCCTTAAGTGTACTAAAACAAAGTCCGCCGTGTCTGCCTGGCTGTTTGTTCGCGATTAACTCAAAAATTACTGAATGGATTTTTATGCGATTTTCACCAATAGATAGAGTGGTTCATGAGGAATTTTTAAATGTATAATACATGTATTATATTGTAAAATAAAGCCGAGAATTTCAAAGATTTATATCACCCGTGCGAAGCCTGTCTTTAGGCAACTGGTTCAAAAACTTGATTTAGAAGGTTGGAACCTGTTTCCGACATTGATAGGCTACTTTTTAATTTTTTTCATTGTTTTTTTTTTAAATTAATATTTAAGATTATCAATATCAATTAATCAGCACTACTACCAATGAAAAAGTTAGTGTCTAATGAGAATTGTCTGAAATATTTTATTTTCAGAATTTCAGGGATTTTTTTTTTGTATCTCAAGTGTTTGCGCAACTATACAATATGTGAAAACATTGAAACAGGCGCGATCTCGGTGAAGGAGCTGAGAATTTTATTATAGTTTTGGCTTAAACTCCGTTGAGGTATCAACGAAGTTTGCCGAGAGGGCTGATTCGAAACATTTGCTGCCAAATACTACAAAAACTTTAGAATGTGTTGCACCTGCACTCAATGTGATACATAGTGCAGTTTTTTGAAAAATAAAATAAGACTTGACTTAAAGGTCCAAGTGACCAGGTCATTAAAAAAAAAACCCAGAATTTTAGGTTGTATATAAAGTTGTAAACCATAGATGGTCGTCCAAAACCAAATACAACATTACAAAAACAAATCAACCAATCGACCTTAGCATATCACATCGATTAAAAATGACCAATTCCTAAATCCAATACCTAAACATTTACTCACGAAAAAAAAATATACCAGCGTCACGGACACTAATTGTTCCACCCACCCGACGCTAGCTAAGACCAATCGCGACACGATTCGTCTTGCTAGATTATTTAAACCATGTCGTTAATGTGAATCGCTCGTAAAATTTGTATAGAAACTCCTTTGATTGGTCATTATTTTTAATAGCCAATATTTTATTGCATTTTTATTGTTAATCGGCTATTTAGATGTGGTCGAACGATTTAACGCAAGCGTAACTACTTAATAAGTAATCGAATGTCTAGTAATCTATTCTACTACACCTGTAAAAATAATTAAAAACGTAATTCTACCATTTTAATTTCATTTCTTCCTTTTTAAAAATCGATATCTGGAACAGTTTTAGTGACAGCTTGAAATACGCACCATAAAGTAGGTGTTCGATTTTCAAAATCGTTTTGTTTTTTTTTTTCGTTATTCGTCGTCGCTTATTATTATCTGTTGACATTTAGAGAACTATGAAAATTGAATTCTGTTTTTGAATGTTAATGTTTCATTAGTTTTGTAAATGAATATTTTCTGTATTCATTATTAGGTAAGTTAATCATGAGAACTGCTTCGCTGGTCTACTTGCTTTGCGTAAGCTTCCTGACTCCTGAGATCTTGCAATATTATCGAGTTTTCCAGGAATATGTTTAGTTTCATTGTCAGTAAAGCTGAAAGCGGAATTCCCTATCGAAACTAATTTGTGTTGTTTGATAGCTATAGGTAATTAAGAATAAGAGCAGCGGTGGCCGAGTGGTAACGGCCCCGACTTACAAGTTGTAACTCGCGGGTTCAAACCCAGTCAGGCGCGTTACTTTGTGTAATTTATTTCATCACCACTGCTCTCAAAACGGTGAAGGAAAACATCGTGAGGAAACCGGCATGTCCTAGAACCAAAAATTCGACGACATGTGACATCCACCAACCCGCACTGGGCCCGCGTGGTGGATTACGGCCCATTCCCTCTCCTAGAGAGGAGGCCTGAGTCCCAACAGTGGGAACATTATAAGGCCGACTATGCTATGCTATAGGTAATTTGGGAGTATTTATGTAAAGAGTGAATAGGTTACTTCGAGACAAGCGTGCTCTATCAGCACTTACCATCTGGTGAAACGCGTGCACAGAAATTATTATAAAACATACGAGTATATTAGTAATTGACCTGCATATGGCCTCGACTAGATAGACCTATATATTTATCAGCTAGAAGTCTGTATAGAAAGTAACTCTCTCCCTATCGCATTGTCGAAATATATATATAGTATATATATAGATATAGTATATATATATAGTACCTACTCCGCCTCAGAGAGATGTCAGTAAATCGTAGGCGCCCAGCAGGGTCGAAGCCTACTGGGGCCACGGGTAGTGTAAAAGTGAAACCCGGGGCCCTGGGACTAAGACGAAGAAGGAACAGGAGTCGGTTTTTAGTCAGTAAAAGTCTGACACTATTTCGCGCTCCGCCCAAGAGCGCGATTTGTCATTAGATGATTTTCCCACCTAAAAAAAAAGTACCTGCTCCACCGAAGCACAGCCAGTTATATTTTTTTTAATTTGTTATAGGAAATCATCAAATAACTACTCACGCTCTAGGTGGGGTGAGAGGGAGTGTTAGACTTTTACTGATTAAACCCGTTCAGTTGTCCTTTGCGGTCAACCCCGCAGCCATGTTGCGCTATCTTCTTATAATCTATTCTATTTTGGATAAACGTTCCCAGTTGATAGTAAAAAGCTCTTTTGTTTCTTGTCTATGACCACCATACTCCACACTACCGCACGTTCCATAGAGCATCATCTATCATCATCACTATACGCGGAGGCAGCCAGAGATCGATTAGATCGCTACTTAGCTACCACCAATCAAATGTCAGTAGGTAGGTAACTATAGTAGCTAGACGCTAATGTTATGCTGCTATGAATTCTTGCTTCAGGAAAAAAATATAAAAGTTATAAAAAAAACTATTTTGAAAAGGCATAAAGCATAGTCAGCTTTAATGCCCCGTTTTCACGTGGGCCCAGTCTCGGCCAATCGCCATCTCTAGCCATTGTGTAAATGAGAAAACCCCGTTTAAAAAAAGGCCATTGGCCAACCATTAAATATTTACTCTAGGAGAAATGGGTCGTAATCCACCATACAGGTCAACTGCGGGTTGGTGAATGCCTTAAAATTTTTGGTTCTAGGACAAGGACACAGGTGGGTTTTAGCCTGACACGCCTTCTAGTTCCACCCTAGAATTAGAGAAGTAATTAGATGATTTCCCGCCTCAAAAAAGGACACGCTGGGGTTCCTCACCATTTATTTTCTTCATCGTTCTGAAAAGAGTTAGACGCGGCCTGTAGACCTTTAATAGGTTAAAAGCGCGCCGTTGACGCCCGTTTCCAAAACGCGCGTCAACGGTGCGTTTGAAAAACATGGTATGGACAGGCCCTTAGAGCCTTTTTATCATCAACGAATCCTTCCTGTAGTGGACTACTTAGAAATAAAAGGGGTAAATATCCTTTGTGACATTTTACCTTCCTGGCGTTGGTGTCGTATTTGCAGGCCGTTCTGTAGCAGCCTGGAGTTTGGAAAGTAGTGAGACACCCTCTTGAAAACACATCAAGCCGTTGGTTCCTACCAGAGCTGCAGGACTGTTCGAAAGAGTTTATATTATTTATTTATTTATTATATACTTTATTGTACACACCATAATGTGTACAGGATAAACATATACAAAAACAAAGTGTACAAGGGGCGGTCTTATCGCACAGGGCAATCTCTTACAGCCGGCCTCATCTAGTTTAAAATGACAAAAAAAAATTGACGTGTAAAAGTGTTTTTTTAAACCTACTTACAAAATAAATATCATTTATCATTAGACAACCTTAGTATGGACTGAGTGAAAGGAGATAGATTAGGGCGGTTAGTGTACAAAAAACATAAATAATATTAATCCCACCTATACGCACAAAACGTTTTGGGAACACATTCATTGTGCGTACAGCTAAGGAGTGGAATTACTTGCCGGACTCTGTGTTTCCTGATGGCTACAACCCGGGAATCTTTAAGTCAAGAGTGAATAGGTTACTTCTAGGTAAGCGCGTTCCATCGTTGACCGTATCATCGCTTTCCATCAGGTGAGATAGCGGTCAAGCGCAAACCTATAAAGTATTCAAAAAAAATTACACATAAAAAGCAGTGTTGGAAGGCCCCTTACAAGGTGGACCGATGGCCTGGTGAAGGTTGCGGGAAGCCGATGAATGCGAGACGCACAGGACCGCTCATTGTGGCGACATTTGGGGGAGGCCTATGTTCTGCAGTGGATGTCTATCGGCTAAAATGGTGATGATGATGAATTAAAACACATTTATACAATATCAATAAATATACTAATAGATATCAAATATAAAATTGAGCAAGGAGAATAAATAAATATTACAGTGAAAGGTAATGCTCCTTCGCCATTGTTTTGGCCCTGGAACACAAACCCACCCGTGTTCCTTCAGTTTCTGAAGGAACACGGGTGGGTTTGCGTCAATAAAAGTCAGACACTCTTTCTCGTTCCACCCAGAGCGGGAGAAGATATTAAAATATGATGATTTTTACCTCCATAAAAAAGAGTTTAATCTGCGCTTGCCCAGCCTCGGCCAATCGCCATAGTTTCAACGGGGTTTCCCCGTTTACACAATTGTTAAGTATGTCGATTGGCCGAGGCTGGGCCCACGTGTAAATGGGGCATTAGATTGCCATCCTATCGGACTATGAGAGTAAAGGGACAGAGAGCGCTCCTGTGTTTGTGCACACGCTGTAGGCCCGTAGCCCTATAATATTTCCTACGTACGTACGTGTTCTTCAATTTTGCCCAATTTCTTGCGATTTGACAGTATGACGTGACGTCACAACATGGCAACCGATCCTATTCTTATTTGGAACGCATTGTAAGCTGTTAATTTCCTTGTTAAGTTTCATGTTACAATCAATTTTATTTTTCTTTCAGATAACAGACATCGCCAGGTGTAAAAACATGACAAGTTATTCATGACGCAGTGTGTTTCTGAACTATATTGAGATCCGTTCAGCTTCTAGATCGTTGATAATGACCTAACTAGTAACCTGAGCTGTTTTGCTGTTGAATATCATATGCATTTTAATTTATTGCTTAGCCATACTTCTAGCTGTGGAATTAGTTAGTTATAACTTGGTAACCAAGTTGGATGGACTTGGTTAGCATAGCATAGCATAGTCGGCCTTATAATGTTCCCACTGTTGGGACTCAGGCCTCCTCTCTAGGAGAGGGAACGGGCCGTAATCCACCACGCGGGCCCAGTGCGGGTTGGTGGATGTCACATGTCTTCGAAATTTTGGTTCTAGGACATGCCGGTTTCCTCACGACTTGGACTTGGTTACCAAGTTATAAACAAGTGAATAATGTATGTCGTTATATTTCGGTGTGTTTTGTCTTTGTAGTGTTCTAGGTTTAGGTATTTTGGACACACTTTTTTGTTCTGTTTGTCTCTAATATTCATTTAGTCAATGTCATGCATACCTGTTATTTGCATGGTTACTGAAATGCCAATTTTAGATGTAAGTTTATTTGAATTGTAAGTGACTGTGCTGTTGGTGTGCTTATTATAAATGAATAAATAAATAAAGTGTTCAGGAAACCGGCTTGCTGGTGGCCGGCTTGTGTTTACAAGAGTATTCACAGATTTTTTCTTCATAAAGATCTACGATTTGGAACGTGCAAATATGTGATACGCGCAATAATGCTTCATTTTTCTGACGGACTTCTTGACGATACAAAAGTTCCTTGTCAATGAGAAAAGTGTCTAGAACGCTAAGTATGCCACGTTGAATAGTAAACCTATTTTTTTTTCTATTTGACGTTCCTGGGGAAGGTGCGATCAGAATATCAGCGCTACGTTATTTATTGTTTTAAATATTGTAGTACGAGTATGTATATGCTGACGTAGGTACCTTTTTCGGCTAGGCACAGATTTCTGATCAATTGTTTTTTTTTATTGATACAAACCAGTGCTTGACTGCGATCCCACCTGATGATAAGCAGTGATGCAATTGTTGATGATGAGGCGCACTAGTTTATTAAGAGCCAGAGTGGGCTATACTCTAGCTTTGTAGACATCTGAATTATAATGGGACGAGAAGACCGAAGCAGGCGAATTTATTTATTAAAACTTCATGCAACACAATAGTACAAAAGCGGACTTAATGCCTTAGGCATTCATTACCAGTCAACCTATGGTGGTGAAGAGAAAATGTCGCAGGTGCATAAAAATACAAAAGAACATTACGAAAATTAGAGTTTAAAAGTATAAATATATAAAGAAATTTGATGTTAACTGTTTTTTGTTTTTATTACTATTACTTACTAATTATTTGTTATTTGTTTTTAAAAACTTGTGTCTGAGGTACAAATAACATTCTTCTTTCTTTCTTTTAATAATAGTTCGTAGCCATCTTCGAGGTTAGCGATGTGTCCCGAGACCAGTCCATGGATCCATTGCATAACGAGATTTCTCCGTGCCTCAAATAGTCCGATCCTTTGTAGATATTTGACAGTCGACACGCATAGTCGGATAGTCAGAAGTCAGAAAAACTGGCAAGACTTTACCAAGGAGTATCCGTGTTAACAATTACTAGGTTGTGGAGATCAGATAGACAGTCACTCCATATAAAATATTGGTATTCAGCTGCATCCAGGTAGACTGGAAGCCAACACTAACACAGTTGGGAAAAAGTTGGGAAGAGAGATACAAAAATACAGTTCCTGTTCGGGCGCCGTCGGCTACCTTCGGCACTCGTCGGGCTGCATCGTCGATGTCCCTTTGGATTGGAAGTCCACTCATGTCAGTTCCACATCCACAGGTGACTGCAATTGACATCAGTCGAAGCGATTTTATATTGAATATGTTTCTCTGTTCCAGCAGAAAACCAAGTGGGCATCCTCAACAGGGTAGCTGACTGTGGGAACCCTTATCCTTATCAAGGAACGGGGACAACCACCACTCGTGTGGCCACTGGGACGAGTCCCGAAGGTCTTCCCAGGCGGCAACGGAGCTTCAAGCGTAGTCGAGCTGAAGAAGAAGAAGGGGACCATGCTGCGGGCCTACCACAACCTTTCCCTGCTTCCTCTTGATTGAATACATCAACCCGGGGAGGACGTTCCGGCATTCGTCGGGCTGCATCATCGACGTCGCGCTGGACATACGGGGGACAGGTCCGCCATCACTTCACCAGCAAGAACGACCGCCGATACACGAGCGTTGTTAATTCCTCACATGTACTTGGATATACGATTGTCAGTTACAGTCCACTGCTTTTTATTTAAGTCTAAGTCTAGACCCTAATAGTAACTATTGCTAACTTTAATTCCAGCAAAAATTGCGGTTTCATGGAATAGGAAGGCCGGGAGCGAAGCCCATGGTGATGCGCTAATCATTAAAAATAAATACATAGGTATACATAGGTAATGCGTCTAATTTACGCGTAAATGCATTATCTTCCATACATACACATACTAGACCACGTGACTGAGCGTTGAGATGACGTCAGAACAAAGGAATAGGAGGCGTGGCCGACTCGAGGCGATCGACGAAAGAGAATGGAAAGGAAACGGTCGTAACTTGGCTAGGCCTGCTGTTGGTCAGAAAAAAAACAGTTTGAGTACATCGACACGGCAAGAAGAATTTCATTTTTGATGACTTCAGTACGGAACCTTAAAATAGTTCCTTAAATACTTCACCAAAGTTTTATTATCTTTTATCTTTCGTCTGTCTACGTAACTCTTCAATCATTCCCTATGACCTCACCGTCGCCTCACTAATACAAAAAGGTAATGAGAACTCCATACGTTTATAAAACTTTTTAATTCAAAGATAAACCATGTTTGTGCCGGCGGCGCCGCTTGCGCAGTGCACGCACTATCGTCGATCAGATAGTGACCTATGATCTTTGCCCAACGGTGGGTCTATGGGTCTATGAACGTGATGTAGAGTACATACCTAACCTATGAATAAATAATTACAGATCCTTTGATATGTTGGAATAATTGGTTTAAGATCAATTCACCTAAGTAACAACGTTTAAAAACTAGTTGCAATTTGATCTTAGCGATAATCTACTAAAAGTGTATACGATTATAATTTGGATATCTTCCGGGCTAAAGTCAATAGGGTCCTCATAAAGTAGTGCGCCTTACCATCTACGATTCCATCACTGCTGGTAGGATCGCAGTCAAGCACTAGTTTACATTAGATATATAAAAAAAAAACTAAATATATGTTGTCCACAGTGTTGTCTCTTTTAACCCAAAGGTTGACTGGTAGAGAATGCATTGGTTCATTAAGCCCGCCTATGTACCACTACTGTAAATGAAGTTTAAATAAATGTTGCTAAGTAGTGGAATTCCCTGTTGAATCCTGTAGTTCCCGGTAGCTACTGGCTAACCAGGCTTTAAGTAAATAGGTAGTAATCCAAAAACGCCCAGACTTAAAAGAATAAGAAGAAAGTCACGTTTGCTTAGAAGTATCTAGGCAAGTGTACTCCAGTGTTGACCACATCATCGCTTACCATCAGGTAAGAATTATCTCACCTGATGGTAAGTGATGATGTTAATTATTATTATTATTTCTTTATTGTCAAGCAACTAAGGCCTATAGAAAAATACATTATATTACAATCTATTAACCAAAGAAACTAACAAAAAAAAAAGTGAAATCAGTGATTATAATCAGAATAGTTATGTCAGACAATGGGTTAATAGCCACCAGCCTCGATCAACACCTTAGACGGTTCTCGTTAGGCGTCTGGATCCCTAGATCCACCTGATCCAGAAGTACCGCTTTCTGGCTAAGCCCTTATTTGTATTGTTGAGAGGTTCCTCTCTCTGGAGCCCTGACTGGCTGTAGCTTGGACCATATTCCCGATACCGTAGTACTAGTATTTCTTATGATAACATGAATGATGCTGTAAAACAGAGATTTACAATGGCCACCATTCTTTAAAAAGACGGAACTCAGGGGATGTTTTCCGTCTTTCCTTCATAGCAAAACTATCATCTGCTGCTGGCTTTTCCCGCGTGAAAATAGAGAATTATTACAAGGAAACATACTTCTGGAACAAAAAAAAATCTATGATATAGATTCTAGACAGGTACATGTGTCTGATCCATATCTGTACACAAACTTCGTCTTTTTACATAATATTAGTTTGATAAAAATTCCTGCAAAATTCCTAACTAAAAGAACAGCAGCAAAAAACCTCAAAAAGGTTGTACACGTATTATTAAAACCAAGTGTGAAAACTAAACGAATCTGACAGTTTAACATCAAACAGCCCGCCATTTCACTTCTGAGCATAGACAAAAAATACAAAATGGCTGACTCATCGCAATCAATCACCTTTGGGACGACGATTATATTAATTTTGTTGAACTATTATTTGCCTAAGCTAGACACAATGGTGCTTGAGTTGGAAAGGGCCTCGAGATGACGTGTCAATTAAAGACCTATCCATTATTGTTAGTTGAGACAGAGGAATGATGATTGTTGAATGTTTTGTGGTTAAAATTGTGTAGTCTGTGGTAAGTGATAGTTTCATTTTGTGGTTGGACTTTTTGGCGGGAATTTTTTCGACTGAATGTAGCTATGGCTGTTTTAATTATTCAAAAACTGATTCCTAGTGGAAATAGTGATGTAAAATTGGTGTACGTTCTTTTGTATCTTGACAATATGTGTCAATCATTGAAACAGGCGCGATTTCTAGTAGTGTTTTTAAGGTTTTAGTTGATGGTCTATCTTCTCAGGTATCAGCACGACGAGAATTGCGGGATTGGTCGAAAGAGTTACGGTGGCCCTGCAACGCAAAGGTCAAAGGCAAGTGAAAGAATACAATTGGGTTTTAGGCAATAAGGTAGAGGTATGCCCCGCTTGGGCAAAGCACCGCCGTGTACTCTTGGGGGTGATCGGCGGCGACGACCTATCGCGTCGGGCCTTGGTGCAGGCAGGTAGTAATGCTAGCAAAGGAGGTGGCCGCACACGTGACGGAACGACCCTTACGCCCCAGTCGCCGGGCTCCCCAACTCGATTTCCAGCCACTGGTAGTCGTGAGCTTGCGGACCGGGAGTTATCTGTAGCTCGCCGTCCGGTCGTCTGGTAACCATCCGGACCGAGCCCAAGTCGTCGACGGCACGTAGTGTTTTACGCGCGCTTCAAGATGTCAGCAAATCGCAAGGGCCCAGCAAGGTCGAAGCCTACTGGGGCCATGGGTTAAGTGAAAGTGAACACCGGGGCCCTGGAACGAAGGCAAAGAAGCAACAGGAGTGTGTTTTAGTCAGTAAAAGTCTGACACACCCTCGCGCCCCGCCCAAGAACGCGAGAAGTCATTAAAATAAAATAAAAAATCTTTTAATCCAGACAAAACAGTCCATAAAGTTGTTAGTAACAAGAAATCTATATATATAAAATGGGAAACTGACTGACTGACATATCAACGCATAGCCGAAACTACTGGGATTAGGAACGTGAAATTTTGCACAAGGTTTCCTTTTATGACGTAGGTGAGCACTAAGAGAGGATTTTTCAAAATTCACTCCCTAAAGGGATGAAGCGGGGGTCCAAAGTTTGTATGGAGAAACCTATATTCTCGCGAGTGAAGCCGCCGGCAGAAGCTAGTTAACTTATAACGAATGTTACTAATAATCCAGTAATTATAGAGTTAGACTCACCATCTACACCTGCACCTGCTCCTGTCATTAGATGATTATCCTACCATTAAAAAGTCAGTAAAAGTCTGACAGGGAGTGTTAAGCTTGTCATCATATTATTGCCCTTGTCTCATATTACTTGGGGCCGCCGTAACAAGTTGTTCTTCCATTCTGTCCTGTCACGCTATCACTAACTCCCTTTTCTTTCATATCTCTCCTTATACAATCCATCCATCTTTTCTTTGGTCTCCCTCTCCCTCTCCATCTATCCACATGTATATTCATAACTCTTTTAGTAAAATGCGTTTCATCCTCTTCACATGACCATACCGAGACAAACGAATCTCTTTCAACTTTTCAGTCGCTGGCGCCACTTTCAAACTTCCTCTAATATACTCATTTCTCACTTTATCCATTCTCGTCACACAACACATCCATCTCAACGTTCTCATCTCCACGAACTTTCAAGCTCGCGAAGGTTAAGTCGTTGTTTTTTCAGTTTTAAATTTTCTTGTTTTTTCTTTCCGTGATAACTTTCTGCAACGTATTAAAAAAACAAACAAAAATATTACACATAAAATAATTAGACAGTTACATTATATGTTATATTTAACTATTCACGCACACACGACCATGTTGAGTTGGTGTATTTAACATAATTAGTAGAAAAAGCAAGAACGGTCGAGAGGCAAGGCATGCAAATTAAGGGGGGCGGGGCCTACCTCTACTTACTTTATGCTACGTATCATTACCAAGCCACCGCAGGCCATGGATATTTACATTTAAAAAACGAATATACGTAGTTTTTGTGAAATGAATTTGTGGAATATTTTGAATGTAGAACACGTTTGAGGCAGATATAATTGAGCCTGTGTATATTTGGTTTGAGAAAATCATTTCTTTTTTTTTTTAGAACAGTTTAGTGGGGTAAACCCACTCTAGGAATGACTCCTGTTTCGTGGATGTGTTTACAAACAGATAAATTTACATACACAAGATCTCCAGACCCTGAATAACTGTCTGTAGGCCATAATACAGAATAAGTAATAGTACTGCCATAGGTACAAATATTTGTTCCGTGCACGTGTGAAAAGTAACGTATCACAATTTCTTTATAGGAGAAAAAGTATTTAAAAGAAAAAAATATACAATATTTTATTTAATTATTTGTTTCTTCTCTTGAAGGCATTTTTTATATGCTTCTAGCGTTCACTAACAGTCACGTTTCATAAGGTATCCTTGAATTTTTAGAAACGGATTCGATTTCAGACGCATCGATTTAATTATTCATATTAGTGTTTCATTTTACGCATCACAGTAAATATTGAAAATAGAGTATTTTCATACACTTTATTTTTACGCAAAAGTATAAAGTATATTTACCAAATATGAAGTAAGATATGTTATTATAAAGCATGGTTGGCAACCCTAGCCTATACAAACCAGTAACTGGGATACCTCATACTAAAACTGTTGTCAGATTTTCTGCCTTTTGACTACCTGTAGCTTTCCGAGGCACGAAGAAATCTCGGTTTTTAGTGGTTGGCACCCATCTATGGACCAACTTCGACAACAGTTGCTTTACCTCGAAGGCCGAGCCGAGCGACTGTTCTAGTAGCGGCAAAATCCCTGCACAAAAAAGAGACGCTAGTACAACAAACAAAAAACTACTTTTAAAAGAAATCAATCTTGATTCGTGTCCCAAAACCCAAAATGCCCGTTTCTCAGAAAAAAAAAGTAAACCAATTCCAAAACACTAATTCCTAATTTAAATCCATGATATTTAAAACTCCAAAATGGAGCCATGTGTTTGTGATTCAAGTGAGTCAAAGAAATGGTTCATCTTTCGTCGGCGACGACTTTCGCAGTCCATAAATGTTGTTCTTTCAAAATATTGCCATAGACACCAAGGGTCGAAGGGCAAAGTCGCAGAAAAAGTTGCGCAAAAAGTTTTTAACTTTCCAGAAAAAATATTGAAGAGGTATATGAAACTTGTCTACGGATTTCAAAGTTTTGGTGACAATTTTTGTTGTTACAGTTTAAAATTTAAAACTAGAATCTCGGAAATCTTCTGTAGTTCAGGATTACCATAGCGTACGTTTGCTAGAAGGGCATCTAAAACACATGATTGACAAATTAAATGCTACTCTATAAGTCAATAGTGAATAAGTTACTTTTAAATAAGCGTGCTCCATTGTCGACCACTTGAGGAGTTACAAATAGCCCACTGTGCAGAGCCTGCATGGAGGAGGATGAGACAGCAGCACATCTGCTTCTAAGCTGCCCAGTTGTCGCTGGATACAGGGCAAAATACTTTGGAAACCCAGGTAAACTCCGCGAAATAGTCAATAACACCAAGGCGCTACTGGCCTTCCTGGAGGAGCTAGGGTAGATCGAATGACGCATTTGTGGACTTGCGGACACCAGTCCGAAAATACAATACAATCGTCGACCACTTCATCGCTTACCATCAGGTGACATTTTGGTCAAGGCGATTCTTTTCAATAATGAAAAAATGCGACCCTGTTACTCGCGTCTCAATGAAAGAATGGCGAATGAAAGAACATTGAGTTTATAGTTAATAAAAGTCTGACACACCCTTCTGGTCCACGTAGAGTGGGAGATGATATTAGATGATTTTCCAATGATTGAAAAATGGTATTTATTAACAGAACTATCAGTGTGCCTAAGGATAGTTAGCAGCATATTGATAATCGTTGTAATCGTTGAATAGAGTATATAGGAGCTTTTCGGTTCAATAACGATTCAGAAAAAATAACAAAATAAATCCCTATCAATCTCTTGGCATTAAACATTGACGCCGGTCTCAAAACGGTGATGGAAAACATCGTGAAGAAACTGGCATGTCCTAGGAGTCCTAGCCTGGGACTCCTAGGACATGCCGGTTTCTTCTAGGACCAAAAATTCGAGGGTATGACCTCCACCAACTCACACTGGGCCCGCGTGGTGGATTACAGCCCACTGACTCTTCTAGAGAGAATGCCTGAATCATCGCAGTGGGAACATTATAAGGCTGATTATGTATACCTTATAATATAATATTATTGTTTGGTATATTCGAAACCCAAAACACGCGTCTAGTATTTTTATGTAAAGAATCTATGTACGAAATTTCATAACTGTACGATGAAAAATCACGAAGTTATAAGCTGGTTATACTACCTGGCTGTCCGCACAAATACATGGTCACCGGGCCACCCGGGCGACTGAGGGGTTGTTTTACTCCCGCATCCAGCTGTGCGCTGGTGTCTCATGCCTGCTATGACCTGCCGTGACCTGTGTTGTACTTAGTGTCGGAAATATTTTTGGGAAAAAATATGACATGGTGCAAAACTTATTGGAATCGACTTAGTTACTGATCCTAAACGAACTATATTCAGGTTTCGCATATAGCAAAATAATATTGTATGAGCAATTATTATTAGGTATTCTTTAAGATGTCCAGTTCATATCTCAGCCCAGACGTCGATGTAATCAGAATTTCTGTAAATTATGAGACAATAATGTGCGACGCCTTGAGACGAGGGTCAGTCACACAAGATGGCCTTAACAAATGAATTATAGATGAATTACTAGTTATTGTCATTTTAAATGTTTATCTGGCATTGATAGCTGGGTCTATCTTAAAGAGAGTCACCGCGGTCCTGCACCTGTACCATGACGTTTAAAGTAAGATTGTTTCATTCTTATTTCCAGTGTGGGTAAGAGATGGCGCTAGACAACCTGTATAGCTCTGTCTCTTACCCACAATAATGAAACAATCTTACTTTGAACGTCATCGTAACCCCGTTGAAACGTAAAAGAGCAACTGAAACAATAGGGGTCTTAACCATTACCGCCATGATGTGACGTTATTTTCTTACAAAAAGTGTATCTTTTTGTGTGGTTTATAAGGTTCAATATTGCGGAGCTATCTACAAAAGTGTGTGCAGCATCACATCGCGTCTCTTTGTGACAGTTCAGTCAAAAAATTATTACTTGGAGGAACTTCACAAAAGTGATGTCAGGGACTTTATCTTGACGTGTTAAAGTATCAGGCGAGCAAGAAAGAGGGATGAAGCTATACACCCTATATAGCTCCATCCCTTTAACAGTTCAGTTTAGGTCGTAAAATGGATCGCGTTAAGAGCTCGTGGGCCTAGTGCGTTTTAGTTAGTAATAATCTGACACTTTCTCTCTCTTTCCACTCTATGTGCTAATTTAGGATATGGTCTACCCGTGTGCCAAATTTCATCCAAATCTGTTCAGCCGTTTGAGCGTTAAGGAGTAACAAACTATTCACACACACAAATATAAGCATTCATATATAAATTCGCTTTTATAATATAAGTGTGGTTTTTAGTTACTTTGCGAAAGCTGTGCCAAACTGGTAGTGGAACAATTTGCCTGCTGCGGTCTTCCCGTCTATTTATAATTTAGGTGTCTTCAAGATTAGAGTGAATAGGCCCTTAATAAACTAGTGCACCTCACCATCAACGATTGCATCACTGTTTACCATCAAGTGGGATCACAGTCAAGCACTAGTTTATATCTATTAAAAAAACTGGGCAAGTGCGAGTCGGACTCGAGCACTGAAGTTTCCGTACAAACTTACCTATGAAAACAGTTCAATTCCCGAATTGAGTTACGAAGATTTTTCCGAATCGATTTTTTTGTGACCTTTCTACAAATTTACAGAGAGATGAGACCTTGCTGCATGCTAAATTTGAGGATTCTAAGTCAACGGGAAATACCCTATGAATTTTGATTGCCTTGAGAGTGTCGAAATACACGTTTTTTGCGACATAAACGCTCGTATCTTTTTTTCCCGTTAACTTAGATATTTGATTTTTTCACAGCTTCAAGGGACCGCGTATTTAAGTATATGGTTTTAATTTCAACTCGATACCACGACGCGTTCCCGAGATAAAGGGTCTTGACAGATAGATAGACGGACGAACAACAAAGTGATCCTATAAGGGTTCCATTTTTTCCTTTTGAGGTACGGAACTCTAAAAAAAACTTTGGGAGCCTCTGCTTCCACGAAGGTTTGAAGTGGTTTCATCTTGAAAGCAAATTCTACTAATGTTTTGGTACAACACTCTTCAGGCTAAAGTTAGCATAGCCAAACTCCCAGTATTCAGTAGTATTTTAAAGTTTGCTGTAGAAGTTATTTTTCGGTGTTAATATCTGTTATGTTAGACATTACTTACATTTAATTCGAAGTTTTATTAGTTTTTATAAGAATTTCTCAAAAGTGTCTGTGATAAAAACCATTGTTCTATGAAATATATAGTGTTTAATATCGTGCATATTAAAATTGATTACCTATTTAATCTTTAAGTACATTTCAGTGTCAAAATCCATGTTCAAATTACCAGAATATTACTTATTAATACACACGTGTTAAATTAATTACGAAATAACAGTGTTGAATGAAAAAGTTCTGAATGTTCATATAAATCTCAAGATTATTTATTTGCGAGTAATTTTAGACGCCATGATGGATTTTTGGACGGTTTTATAATTTGTTTTCATTGTTAATTTTATTATTGGTTTAGTGTGATGCTGAAGGTGATTATGTTTTTTAAAGTAAGTAAATAGGATAAGTTTTATTTATCTATTTTATTGTTTAGTGCATAATACTTTGTTTCCATGTAGGCTTGGTCACTTAAGAGCGGCCAAGCCGAGATATATTTGGTTACTCTTACGTCATTATGACGTTATTACACATAGCATAGCATAGTCGGCCTTGTAATGTTCCCACTGTTGGGACTCAGGCCTCCTCTCTAGGAGAGGGAACTGGCCGTAATCCACCACGCGGGCCCAGTGCGGGTTGGTGGATGTCACATGTCTTCGAATTTTTTGTTCTAGGACATGCCGGTTTCCTCACAATGTTTTCCTTGGCAGTTTTGAGAGCAGTGCTGATGAAATAAATTACACAAAGTAATGCGCCTGGCTAGCTTTATTACACATTTTTCTGTAACTATTTAAAAAACAGATATATTGTGGATATTATCTAATTTTCTATTGAAATCAAAACATAATTTTTTGTAAAATTAATTCAGGAAAGACGTCTGAAAATCTGCTATTCTGCAAGAACTTTGGCCCTCCAATTTATATAAATTAAAAATATTAAATATATATATATATATCTACAGACACATTGCATATTTAATCGAGATCCTGAAAGGCAAATTTTTTTTTTTCAATTAAAAAGAAAAACACGTAAGTAAATGGAACAAATATTGTGAAATATACGGATAGTGATGGAATTACCGAAAAGCAACAAAGCTTTCTGGCGTATCTCTTAATTTTTCGCGTTGCTTCCTTATCAAACATAACGTTGGGTGAAACAAAAAACAATTAAACTATGCTCATGTTTGACGATGGACGTGTGGAGAACGGCCCTCTTAATGGTGGCCTACAATTTTCTTTTTTTTATCAGCACGATTAATTATGGTAGAAACAGATATTATTTTATCCTTGTTTCCTTGCCCTTTCAGTCTTGTTATGTGCACTGTTGCAAGACAAACACCAAGACTGAACCCCTTAATGTTACTTCCTGGGTCATTATTTTCTACTGTATGAAAGCTAAGACTTTAAAAATTGGATGTCCTCAATTAAAAAAGCAAAAACTCGTCTAATAAAAGCAATGATTCAGGTCATTATGACACTCAAGATGAGTTGGCCAGGCTTAACCAGAAATACAAATTATAATTCTATTTATAGTTAAAAAAAAGTTTTTATTACAAAAATGACAAGTGGCCACACCGCACTATCAAACGCACTGGCCGGTAGTAAAACTCAAAGTTGACATTTACGAGAGCTGTCAAAAAGAAACATTAGATTCTTTTCTTGAATTTAAAAAGAAAAAAAATACTATTTAACAATGAACTATGCTATTCTGTTTCAAAACACATTTTTATTTTATAGCCAAATAACATTAAAAATGTAACTAATTACAACAAAACTTTTATTAAAAAAGCTATTATTTTTCTAAAATCATAACTATTAAAACGATGTGAACCTGAAATAACGACATTATTACAATAATTATGATTTTATGACGTAAATAATCGTCGAGTTATGAGTTTGAAAGAGTCACAAGTTTTTTATGACTCGATTAAAAGTCCGTAAAGAAATTAATGGGACCAGATATTTATCAATCTACTGATTATTATTGATTCATGCATCGTAAAGGAGTCACTTTGAGATTAGCTGATTATTTTTTACATTAATCATTTGTTTGTCTGACGAATAGATAATCATTGATGGTAGAGCCATAATATGCAAGTTTTTTTTTACTATATTTGCTATATTTTTATCGCGTTTGATCACTTTTTCTTCTGATGTGTAAGCAATGGTGTGGTTGACGATTGAGTACATTTATTTACTTAAACTTTATGTAAGTAGTATATTGTACAATAGTTAGTACATTATTATTATGAGCCCGTTGTGTCTCACTGCGGGATAAAATCCTTTCTCCATTCTTCCTCTCTTTGCTGTCCTTAGCTACTTTTAGTCAATCCTTTAGGTAGCAGTCCAATGAATGTGTTAAATTATTATCAACAAGACACTTCAGTAACTCTATATTCAATACTTATAAACATCAAAATTAATAAATATTAATAACTTAATATGTATATATACTAACTAAAAATAAAATTGTAATTGTTATTATATTTGGCTAGAATAAAGCTTGAACTATGTATATTAGACCAACGCACACGTTCATAATGCTAGAACTACACTGCGCACACGTGTGCCACACACGCCGATCTGGGCGCGTCGGTCTCCATACATTTTATATGGAAACTAGACTTGTAGAGCTACACTTGATCTACCCCACGCGACGGCCTTCTACGTACAAATCAGCCCCCCTAGCCAAGTTACGATCGTTTCGTTTGCGTCGAACGCCTCGAGTAGGCCACGCCTCCGATTCCTTTGTTCTGACGTCATCTCAACGAAGGAATAGAAGGCATGGCCTCATCGAGGCGTTCGACGCAAACGAAACTATCGTAACTTGGCTAGGGGGGCGGATTTTTACGTCGGACTAATGTAGTTCTAGGCTTAGGCAACTTATTTATTCTAGACGAAGAAAATGAAAAGGAAAACCTCGGTCCTAGAACGAAAAGGGCAACTGACGGACGCAGGTCTGGTTTCAGTCAGCAAAAGTCTGACGCGTTTTCCCCGCATGACTTCTCCCACTTCATCTTAGACCGGGAGATCTCATTGGATGATTTCCCACCTTAAAAAAAACTATTTCGCATGAAGCAGTATGTAGGTAGGTACCTACTGTAAACTTGCTTGCCCAGTTACCGTAAAAATGGCTGTCGTGAAATGAAATATATCCTTTTTAACGAACTTCATTTACTTTTAAATAGTAATTACTTGTATGTATAGTTGATATTACTGTTCGAAGTAATAATTATTATTTGGTATTTATAATTTATGACTAGATATGTCATGTGTAAATGTGACATTTATTGATATATTGTATGTGCTAGTTACATCGCGTTGTTTAGTTATTTACAAATAATACCTACTTACGTACATAGTTTTCGAGACTGCTGACTGATAACATACGAGTAATTATTGGCAAAAGTCTGAGGTAAATTATTTTGTTTTATCTAGTTTAACTAACGTACGTGGTCGAATGAGTATGGCCAAAAAAAATATATAAAAAAAGATTTAAAACGAGCAAACGTTTTTTTTTTCTAGTGGGTAATCATCCAATGACTTCTCCCGCTCTTGGGCAAAAACAGACTCCACACCCAAGTTGGGCGCAGCAAAGACAATCTACACAGATAGGGGTTCTGAGACGGTTCCGATCTTCAGTGTTTGTGCGGCGTCTCTCCGCAGACCATGTCCCAACTTCGATCCTGCATCACGTGCCCTGTTACCTGTTCACGTAGGGACCTAATGACAGCATCAGCGGACAGCATTGTCGTGGCCGAATACTGGGCCAGGCAAGGAATTTAACTAGTTTTGCCATCGATACGCTTAGCAGAAGAAGACGGGTGTAAAGTCAAAAAAGTTATCTACAATTTTGCGATTTTGTGATAATTTCAGTAACTTACTAAAAATTCATATTCTAAGACATAGCAAATCGTCTTTCAAGTGTCAAAAATGAAGAAATAATGGTTCTTTTACAAGAACGTTTAAGAAAAAAAAGAATACTAAATAACTGCTTATTAATAACTCTAAATTTGCAGATAACTTATTTTATATTTTACAGATATTTACCTATTGACATGCTTTTAGTTGAGAAGATACGAACCAAAGCCAACATCTTGAGACAAAACGACCGTCGGACCCTAATTTTACCCTATAACACTTAAAAATCGTTTATTACAAACTAAAACGAATCAACAAGGTTAAATGAGAAGGATTTAATTAAAAATTAACTAAATCCTGTCCATTAATAATGTGAGAGCCTTTTGTGTAGAATCAAATAAAAAACTATAATACGATCGACTCACAGCTTGAAGTTTTTGACTTGATTTTTTCGAGTGCAGTTCAGTGGCTGTTTTAATTATTCGCAAATTGATTCCTAGTGGATATTGTGATGTATTGGTGTAGTTTTGTATCTCAAATGTCTACGCAGCTATACAATGTGTGGAATCATTGAAACAGGCGAGATTTCGGTAAAATGGAGTTGAGTTATTGTAGTATTATAATCATTTGCTGCCAAATACTACAGAAATTGCGTGACATTGCTCGCAGAACAGATGGTCGATGGGGACTAAAGGTTCTGGAATGGCGACCACGTACCGGAAGACGCAGCGTTGGAAGCCCTCCCACAAGGTGGACCGACTGGTGACGCGGGATTCCGATGGATGCGAGACGCACAGGACCGGTCATTGTGGCGGCAGTTTGGGGAGATGATGATGACTACAGAAATATTAGAATGTGTTACATCCACGTTCTAATGGAACTCAAAGTAATTTAAAGTGATTGAAAACTTAATACTTTTTAAACTTGATACTGGCTGAACGCATAAACCGTGCGAAGTCAAACTGAAAAAAAAATAATACTCACAGCTTTCCGCGTACAGATTAGTATGTGTAGATCTTTTAATGGCGGCAGAGTGATGACCGAGGGATTGGATTTCTGAGAAAAAAAAAACGCGTGGTTATGCTAGGTATGTTATTCGTCATATTTTTGATTAGTCATTGATATCTGTGGTCACCTTGCTGAACATTCTTGCGTTCCTAATGATAAAAGTAACCTACCATTGAAATTCTTTTCAAAATGATATATTTTTACGATTAAATAAAAAAACATAGGTACAAGTTGCAGTAATTTAATTAACTGCTTCATTTTATTATTTTCTATTCCTATTTTACTAGGTGGCCCTTATCTACGTATTAAGCTAGTCTTTAGGGAATAAATTCCTTGACGCTTCATGTAAAGAAAGAAAGAAAGAAAAAGAAAGATTTTTTTTTATGTACATGAACAACACCTCATCTTTCTGTATGTGTTCGTAACCACGCCATTTGAAATAAAAATCTAGCCTCCTGACTATTCAGACATTACAATTATTTCATTAGTAGGTGCGTGTATTAAGTTTTAGATTAATTGTTAGGTATATATCAGGAAGCAACAAAAACTCGGTCAAAATCTCAAAATATTCTCCTTATCTCATATCAAAAGCACAGCCCATAGATCTCCTTGGATAGAAAATAAGTATTTCAAATAACGGAAATATAAATACAGCGTGCAACGCTAGAATATTTTTCCCCGTCGCTTTTATAAAACAAACTCCTCCAATACGGGTTAATTTGTGAACCAATAAACCGATCAAAATGCCGGCAAATTTAGAATTTTCCAATAAACAAACTATGAGCCTAGCGGATTTAATAAAAATAAACCATAAATACTCTTTAGTCGATGGTATTTCAAATATCATGTATTTTGTGCCTGCAATGTTTTATATAAGACCTACATTTAAAAATCATCGGTTTTTGAAGAAAACTGTGCTTTACGGGAGATTTCTTTATGTATATTAATGATATTACGATGCCCTTTAGGGCTAGATCTTTTGCGAGAGACGTTATTTGATGATGGCCATACTCACAAAAAAAGCTAATGAAGGAACAAACATAATTGTTTCGGAACAACACTTTTCACAGTATTGATTAAGTTAAATAGAAAGAATAAAACGAAAGAAATCTTTTGTTTAGCACACAGACACACACACACAATGAAGAAAACAGTATTTTAGAAACTCAAATTTAAAAGTAAGAATTATCAAAAAGTGATGAATTAGACGCTTTGAACGTATTCTTGTATTTGAGAAAGTCATGGCTAAGTTTTTTTCTTTCTTATCGATATTAACCAGTGCTTGACTGCGATCCCACCTGATGGTAAGCAGTGATACAATCGTTGATGGCGAAGCGTAGGTACTAGTTTATTAAGAGCCTATTTACTCTTGCCTTGAAGACGCCTAAATTATAATCGGATGAGAAGACCGCAACAGGCAAATTGTTCCAGTCCTTCGATGTACGCGGTATAAACGACGAAGCGAAACACTTAGCCTTGACCGTTGAGGTTTCAACAACGTAAGGGTGGATACTCGTCGTTCGTCGGGTTGTCTGATGGTAGAAAGGAGATGGCGGAATCAAGTCATGGCATGACGTGTAAAAGTGTTTTTTAAACCTACTTACAAAATAAATATCATTTAGTTCCACCCTAAAACGGGAGAAGTCATTGGATGAATTTCCACCTCAAAATAAAGGTACCATGTGGTCCATATGCAAGGGTAGTATAGTATACATAATGGTAGCCATATATAATGGTAGTATACATATGCAAACCGGTGTTACCTACTAATGGCAGGAACTTCTTTTTTCAGCCTCGCTTGTACCACAATTCACTAAATACATTTCGCACTGTCTACACGTTACGTAGAAAACTTCAGTTTGTCTCTTTCAACTTCGAACAAATGACAGAAACCGAAGCAACGCTTTAAATTCGTTTAGCGTCTAATGTATTTAGTGATTCTCACATTTCCAACCACAAATCACTTGTGTTTACATAGTTAAATCAGTATTGATGCTAATAAGTCTACTGCGAATAGTAAACAATTGATTTTCGAATATTCAGGTTTATATAATTCTTTGACTACCTACTGTAACAAAACTTTTGATATATTATGTGGATAGCATAGTTCATGTGCCTACATAGGCAAGTTGAGTTTTCTTCCAGCAAAACATTGAGTGATAGAGAGAGATCACAGTAGAGGACAACAATTTGACCCATAAATATGTTTGTACAGGTTTTATTTATTGTATATAGCATATCATAGCATAATCAGCCATTTAACGTTCCCACTACTGAGACTCAGGCCTCCTCTCTAGGAGAGGGAGTGGACCTAAAAATTTTTTTTTTTGCAGCTAGGGCGTATATCACTTTTACTGACTTAAACCATACCTGTCCTTCAATTGCCTTTGCGTTCTGTGACCGCGGGATTCGTTTTCAATAGTCCCCGCGGCCCCAGCAGGTATTGGCCCTTCTGGACCCTTAGGTTTTGCTGACATCCCTTTGAGGTGTCAACGGTATGACACTCGATCAGTCCGTATGTTTACCGGACGGCCGGACGGTGGGTTAAATGACCAGATGTACTTAAAGAACATGAACGAAGCAAAGGGGGTATATTTAAGAATCCTTAGATCCGTAGTAGAAGGTGTTCTGTACCAAGTTGGGCTGCGGAATTGTTGAAAAAAAGACACAGTGAACGTTAGTCAGTAAAAATCTGTCAATTCCTTTCGCTGCAACCGGAAAAGGAGAAGTTATTTCACGTCTTTGCTTCAATAACATTATAAGTCTAGGACTTAATACGTTATTGAAGTAAAAGGCGATTTGATGATTACTCAAACTAAAGAAAAAAACGGAATAGTGTTC
Organism: Mythimna vitellina; assembly: GCA_949316375.1. Classification (NCBI taxonomy): domain Eukaryota; kingdom Metazoa; phylum Arthropoda; class Insecta; order Lepidoptera; family Noctuidae; genus Mythimna; species Mythimna vitellina. Next base: position 2,474,749 of record OX438703.1, on the reverse strand, counting down.
TGTAATTCTTATTTACACCTATAGGAAGGAGACGTGGGTTTATTTAAATAAACAATTAATAATACAAAGGAGTAGATGTCCTCTACCGGTCAAAGGCCTCTGAGTAAAGAAAGATCTATGACTAATACTGTGGCCGATCACATGGTGATTGAGTCAAATAAGCTGGTGGTGTAAGCGCATCCTTACTGGCAAAAATCCTTATAATGTGACTTTCCATGCCGGTAAACGTCTATAGTGATAAAAACCTATTACAATGAATATTACCTTACTTAATTTCCTAATTAATCTGAATGAAAATACAAAAATAAAACATAAAAACAACTCACGATATTAATAAGAAAAGTTCCGCTACTCCATACGAGATGGCGCTAGTAGTACGTTTGAGCAGAACTCGAAAGTGTTGCTTGCAGTTCAGCGACGGCAACTTATTACGAACTAAAACTTATATTTATTTTTGTTATCTTTGTATCTTTTTTAAGACACGTGTAATGTTTTCTCATTATAATAATGTTGTAAGTAATTGTCAATTTTATAACTTATTACTTAGTTTCTCATTACTTTAGTTATTATTTGATTGTTGACTTGGTATGTAGGTATTATTTTTATGGTTACGTTAATGCCTCTTTATTTTGCAGGATTGTTTTCAAATACTGATCTATAATAAATATCTATATGTAGAATTGATCATTACATTAATTAAGTTAAGATCTTAGTTAGATATTACCAATATTTAATTAATTTCGTACAATTACGAGACTTGAATAATAACTATGCTAAAAAAACTAGAACTAAAACCAACAAAAATAAAAATACCAATACGTGATAATCATCTTCAATATCTCAATAATGTTTCTCCTTCAACTCATGAACAAATAGGTACAAAGATACTCAAAACAATAAAAGATAATTTATGACCAAACTTATATTATGTAGATATTGTATTATGATGATGATGTCAACTCCATGGCAAGCGTACACTTGTCTGTAACGGATCATCATATCGCTCACCTAGCAATATATTGGCACATCTACATTTTTCTTAGTTTACAGAAACTAGTATCAAACATTGTACAAATCTCTAAAATGAAGTTCTGAGTTCATTTTATATCATTGTTAATATAAATTGGGATGTTGACTAATAGTATAAGACCATAATAGATATAATTAGGGAAATAAATAATCCACTTTTAAACACTTTGGCTGTTAAAACTCAATTCCGCATTTATTGTAGATGAGCCAATATTTTATTAAGTGAGCGATATTTATCTGACTAGCTTGATGGTTAGCATAGCATAGCATAATCAGCCTTATAATTTTTCCACTGCTGGGACTCAGGCCTTCTCTCTAGCAGAGGGAATGGGCCGTAATCCACCACGCTGGCCCAGTGCGGGTGAAGAGGATGACACATATCTTCGAATTTTGAGTTCTAGGACATGCCGGTTTCCATACGATGTTTTCCTTCACCGTTTTGAGAGCAGTGGTGATGAAATAATTTACACAAACTCGTGAGAAGCCCTTGTTGCTGCGCTTGATGATTATGCCTAGATATTGGGAACACATTCATTGTACGTACAGCTAAGGAGTGGAATTCCCTGCCAGAGTCTGTGTTTCCTGATAGTTATAACCTAGGTGTCTTTTAGTCAAGAGTGAATAGGTTACTTCTAGACAAGCGTGCACATCATCGCTTACCATCAGGAGAGATACTCGTAATATCTATATTTATTTTTATTTTTACTTTATTTACTTTGTTCTCGCGTGACAGTAGCGATAAGAAACATGTAACAGAGATATTTGTAATTACAAAACGTGATTGAAAAGAGTGTCCATGGAGTTTCTTGCACATTCTTCTCCATAGAGATCTACGCTCTGGAATGTGCAATTAGCATCATTTTTTCTGACTGACCGACTTCTTGACATTTCAAAAGTAAATGCTTGTAAATGGGTTATTTGAAATAAAATGCTTTAAACCTTGAGATAATGATCAAACGAAAGCCTATTACTAATTTAAAAAAGATTTTTAGTTACAGGAAATATTTTTATTTATTTGCTTTATGCAACACAAAGGTACAGAGGTGGACTTAATGCCTTAGGCAATTTTCGTCCAGACAACCAAGGGTGGTGGTAAGACAACATGGCACGTGTATAAAAAATATTATTAAGAAAACAACCGTATAAGAGTACCTATTTAAAATCAAAATAATCATACAAACATATACATATATTTATAAAAAATTGATGAGGTTTGTGAAACTCAACTATTTTTACAAGGAAATGATTCTCTAAATTTCGCTTTTAAAAGCATATTGACTGGTGGCCGTCCTGATATCAAGAAGCAAATTCCATAGAGGAATGGAGTGTACAAAGGATGAATGAATACAATGTGATATATGAGAAGGACGAAGCTTTAGCCATCATTATTTTTTTTAGAGCCCATCTTAAACTGATAGTTTTTCTATTCGATCGATAGTCGTAGAATAGAATAATTACGAATCGTAATTTTATTGTTTTGCTACTAAATTAAAAGTTTTATAAACAAATATAAAAGTTATTTTTTTCAGGTAATTTACACTTATTGCCATTGTTATTTCATTTTATGTAATCTACACTAATATTATAAAGAGTTAAAGTTTGTTTTTTTTTTGTTTTTAGGAGGTAATCTCTGAAAGTACTGGCTCGATTGTGAATTATTTTTCACTTATAGAAAGCTGCTTTATTCCTGAGTGACATAGGCTATATTTTATGTAAGCGGACAAAGCCGCGGGCAAAAGCTAGTAAATGATGATTTAAATAATTAAAGTAGTGCTAAATTAAAACAATAAAATAAAAACATAATACAATAGAATCATTACATTAAATTAAATCAAATAATTAATTACCTTAAATACATTTTTTTCTCGTCACAATTTTGATGTACATACCAACAATAAAGTGGACTTATTTCTATGAGTTACTCTATATATACATCGGTTTTAGTTTTGTTAATGGATTGCTTGAATTTATGGATTTTTGTCTGTAAACCATATGCGAGTACATAATTATATACCAATCAGATTACAAGTGATATAAATATTCTTTGGTTTTACCAACAATTTGTCAGAATCTGTAGATTTTTCTGCTGACGAATCTAATAAGTTTGTAAAGGATTCTTTTGCTTACGTTGGTACTATCTATAGTTTTGACGTTTCAGAAGGCTACGGTTGGTAACGCGAAAATTTTAGTTTTTTCAGTTATAATAGACGTAAGATGGTCTTATAGAGAGAAGGGATGAAATGCATGTTACTAAGACGTGTATGAGTATACATGTGGATGGATGGAGAGGGAGAGGGAGGCTAAAGAAAAGATGGATTGTGTGAGGAGAGATATGAAGGAAAAGAGAGTTTGTGATAGCATGATAGTTGATAGGATACAATGGAATAAAACAATGTAGTGCGCTGACCTCTAGAGACAAGACAAAAGCAGGAAGATGATGGTGATGATGATGATGATGGCCCTAAGTCATAACACCTAAACTTTCGGCTAATTAGTATAATCTATTATTATCTTCTATGTTTTAGTATTGACACAAAATAAACCTACTTTTATCCCAATTAAATGCATCGTTGTATTTATATATACTCGTAATTTAAAGATAGATAAAATTGATGTTTTCAACACGTTTTTAAATGCTTTTAAATATGTGATTTATGTTATTTGTTTTAAATGGATTTTAAATTAATCGTTCAGTGTCATTATTATCTGAGAGTTGCCAACACCAGGTATAGAACAATAAAACATCTTGAGATATTGGACTAAACTGAAACATGGTACACCACTTAAAAAGAAAGAAAGAAAGAAAATACGTTTATTCGTGTCTCACACATTCGTATAAATTAGAAATACATAGGTATGGAAAAGGGCTTGTTCGGAGTTTCCTAGTATGATCTAATGAGGAATGAAGATATCCGCAGGAGAATCAAGGTTGCCGATAGGTTCTCGAGTGTCGATCGCATAACGGAAAACGCAGCGTTGGAAGGCCTCCTACAAGGTGAACCGATGACTTGGTAAGGCTCTAGACAGACGGACTGCATTTCAACTGCAATCGAACTGCAAATTGCAGTTCGGGTGCAGTTTGAATGCAGTTGACACGACTGCAATAGAACTGCAAACCAAACGTGCAGTCCGATTGCAGTTCAATTGCAGTCGGCGTGCAGTCGTGTGAACTGCACACCGACTGCAATCGAACTGCACGGTTGGTTTGCAGTTGTATTGCAGTCGTGCCAACTGCATTCAAACTGCATCCGAACTGCACCATACATACCCACCCGCCCGCACTACTTTAACGCTCCGCCCCCCTGGCCCCTGCGCATGGAATCAGTAGACAGTAGTAGAAACAAGGTTAGAGTGAACACACGCGTTATCTGTCCGTAAATAAAACAAATATGTCGAGCGACGAGGATGGTAATATAGTAAATGAATCTGTACAATTTGATACTGATGCATTTATAAGTGTCATTAAATCAAAACCTTGCATTTGGAACTATAAGATTGAATCTTACAGTAACAAAATTGAAAAAAACAAAGCATGGGCCACTATTTGCGAAATGTTTACGCCCGGATTTGAAGAAAAGAGTAAGAAGGAGAAAAATATAATTGGTAAGTATTTTAATTATTTTTATTTTATTTAACACTTTAATAAGCAATTGGACACATTAAATCATATTCATTTGCCATTCAAGTTTGCCTTCACCCATAAAATAATCAGTAAGTTCTTTTCTTATACCCTCCGATGATCTACAGTTTCTTTCACTACCGTCGCCTATTATTATGTCTTGTAATGGTTGAGTTAAAGAATCTTCGAAATTATATCCATCTCTTTCTCGCACAAAGTTGTGCAAAACGCAGCAAGCTTTTATAATTTCTTTTGCAAAATGTGGTTTATGGTCGATGGGTCTGTGAAAAATACGCCATTTATTTGCTAGAATACCAAATGAACATTCAATAAATCTTCTAGCCCGTGATAGGCGGTAATTAAAAACCTTCTTTTCCACACTTAATTGTCTCCCCGCGTAAGGGCGCATAACATTTTTAGAAATTGAAAATGCTTCATCACCCACAAACACGTATGGCATTGAATTTACAGGTGGCGGAATGTTTAAGGTTTTTTGTTGAAGTTTTTCATACAATACGCTTTCTTCAAATATTGTAGAATCTGAACATCTCCCATAAGAGCCGATGTCAACAAATGTAAACATATAGTTACTGTCGCAAGTGGCTAGTAATATCATAGAAAAGTATTTTTTATAGTTGTAATATGAAGACCCAGTTTTTCGAGGTTTTTTTAACCTTACGTGCTTTCCATCAATTGCACCAAGACAGTATGGAAAATTTGCTCGATATTTAAAACCTTCCGCTATGTTTTTCCACTTCTCTTCAGTGAGTTCTGGCATAACCATATCTTTTAAGTGAATCCATATGTTACTACAAACATCTTTAATAATTTCTCTGATTGTGCTTACTCCGTGTCGATAAGCCCAGTGTAAATCATCAATAGAACATCCACTTGCTAAATATCTGGAAAATAATATATTTATTATTATTTTCAGCTGTTCAATATCAAAAGAAGTGGAAACTACTACGAGATAATTTTTCACGATATGAAAAAAGAATGAACACTATGAAAAGTGGTTCAGCGACCTCCAATTTACGACCGTGCACATACCATCAACAGTTACTCTTTTTGAAAGATTTACAAGAGAAAGGTGAAAGATCGTCTAATTTAGATTCTACTAATGAGGAGTCTGTAGGAGAAGAAATAACTAAGAAAAAAAAAGCTGTTAACAAACGTAAAACAAAAAATTCATCAGAAGAAGACTTGATCGAAAGTTTAACCAAAAGAGTAAATAAAAGAATTCATGATGAAGAAGATGAAAGAGATGAAGACCGATTGTTCCTTCTTTCTTTGTGTAAAGATTTTAAAAGAATTCCAGATTATTTAAAGCTAGATGCAAAGGCAGATTTCATAAATATAATAAAAAAATATGCTTCCACATATAACATGTCCGGACCGCAATATCAGCCAACGAATGATTTCAGGGGATATTTTACTTCAAATATGAACTCTATCTTGCCTTCGAGTTCAAATGTACCTCCTATCCAACAGGAGACATTCATTCGGCCAGGAACTTCAGAATCTCATTACAGCAATATTGTCTCACCTGATAATTGCAGCGATGATAACTCATACATAAATGACGTATTCGGTTAATCATTTTCTTCTGTTATATTTTTAAGTAACTATTTTTGTAATTTAATTCATAAGGCCTATTCATTCAATAATGTTTAAAATTGTTAAAAACTTACCTCAAAGTAATTGCAATCCTTTCTTCTGCCGATATACTTTTTCTCATATTGGTGTCTTGTCGGCATATTTTATTTTTTAAGATGTCTGTTAATTCTTCGAAACTTCTTCTAGACATGCGAAAATATTTGTAAAAGTATTTCTCTTGTGATCTGATTTTTGGTAATAAAGTATAAAAATCTCCTTCGTGTTTACATTGCAATATTAATTGAACCCATATTTCACGATTTCTCTTTCTCTTGTGTTTCCGAGCACGGCGTTGAAGTAAAAGTAGCAGTAAAGCTTCGTCAAATCTTATAACCTCGTTGCTCGGCATATTTGTTTTATTTACGGACAGACAACGCGTGTGTTCACTCTAACCTTCTTTCTACTACTGATTTCATGCGCAGGGGGTGCGGGCAGGTGGGTATGGTGCAGTTCGGATGCAGTTTGAATGCAGTTGGCACGACTGCAATAGAACTGCAAACCAACCGTGCAGTTCGATTGCAGTCGGTGTGCAGTTCACACGACTGCACGCCGACTGCAATTGAACTGCAATCGGACTGCACGTTTGGTTTGCAGTTCTATTGCAGTCGTATCAACTGCATTCAAACTGCACCCGAACTGCAATTTGCAGTTCGATTGCAGTTGAAATGCAGTCCGTCTGTCTAGAGCCTAAAGGTTGTGGGAATCCGATGCGAGACGCACAGGACCTTTCATTGTGGCGACACTTGGGGAAGGCCTATGTCCAGCAGTGGGCGTCATTCGGCTGAAGTTATGGAAAAGTAAAATTTAAATCTGTGCGAGGCCAACAAGGCGCCTAACTCAGCATATGCTTCTTGTGTGTGTGACTAGTGTCCTACTTATAAGACAGAAGGATTTAACTCCTTTGTTTTGGCGTTTGAAGTCATCAAATAACATCTCCCGCTCTGGGTGGAGCGAGAGGGAGTGTCAGGCTTTTACTGACCAAATGTACCCGTGTTTCTTTAGTTACCCCCTGTGTTCCAAAAGTCACGGTGATTCTTTTGAACTATCCCGCAGCTTAAAATATTTTAGGTCTAGAGTAGATTTTTAAGATTTCAAGAATTTGGATATGCGACTTTGTACTATTTTTTTTTTGCGGTGGGAAATCATCTAAGGCTTTCTTCCACTCTAAGGTGGAGAGGGAGGGCGTATCAGACTTATACTGACTAAAACCCACTTCTATGTTCCTTCTTTGCCTTGCATCCAAGTCACCGGGTGTTTCTTTAGCATAACCCATGGTCAACCCATTATACCCGTGTCTTTGAGTTACCTTTTGTGTTCTAGGACTACGGGTTTCCTTTTCAGAACTTCCCCGTAGCCCTAGCGGGCATCGGGCATGCTGGACATATCTTGGAATTGATTTGAAACCTACATGGTTATATGCTGTAGGTACCTAAGTACTAAAATCAACCAACGAACACCATTTTAATAACAGAAAGAAGAAAAAACCCGCACAAAACACATCAAGTGCCATTCTTGACCCTGTAATTTCTAAAACACCCCATTCTTTAGCCAATACGACTGAAACTCCTATTTCTTAGCCCACACCCTTCCAGACCGTGCAGTCTATAAGCTTGATGGCAATGAAGGCGGGGCGTGCTGAAACATGCGACCGTGCAATAATTAACATTGTGAATATAATCGACTACTGTACTCAGGTCTAAACATCATTTTGTGTTTTAAAATGCTGTTGATATTGGTAGGTTTATTTAGATTGTAAAGGTTATTTTTCTATTCGATATTTCGCCAAACATGAGTAGCAGTGGACACGGCACATTGCTTACAGAACACCGAAAGGTTCTGAGTGGCGACCGCGTACTGGAAGACGTAGCGTTGGAATTCTTTCCAAAAATTGGACCGATGATCTGGTGAAGGTCACGGGAATCCGATGGATGCGAGTGGCGACACAGGCCTTTGTTCAACAAGGGAAGTTTATCGGCTGTATTGATGATAATGCAAAAGCTTACATTCTCAAAGGTATATGCACCGATATAGTTATGAAATTTCTTGCAGAAAGGCTTCTACACGTAGAAGAAATTTCAAAATGCGAAACTTAAGAGCGTCCTTTTCGAGGTACATTTTTATACAACCGCACTTACGTGATTATGACGTTATTACACATTTTTCTCTAGATATTTTGGATACACAGCTATCTTGTGGATATTATCTAGGCTTCTATAGAAATCAAAATATAAATTTGTGTAAAACTAATCTAGTAAAGACCTCTGAAAATCTGCTATTTTACGTGAACTTTGGCCTTCTGTAATATACACATATATTAAAAATATAAAAAAGTAGATCAATAGAAGCCTTGCACATTTAATCGAGATTCTGAACGACGACAATTTTTCTGAAAAACTTTTAGAGGTTTAAAAAATACACGTATTTCCTGGAACAAATTTTGTGAAATATTCGAGTAAATCACGGAATTACCGAATGCTAACAGATTTCTCAGGCGTTTCTCTTTTTTTGCAATGCCTCTTCATCAAATATCGCGCTGGATTGCGTTAGATGAAGCAACAAGCTTTTAAACCATGCTCGATATTGACGATAGGCGAGTGGAAAAGGACCTTCTTAAATATTTAAAACTGTATATAAACATGTAAAATTGTAGTGATAGATTATTTTAGAGATGGAAGAAATAATTTTATCTACAAAATGAACCTAGGATATTACTTACCTATTAGTCAACAGAATAAATATACATATTTCAAAGTCCGTTTGTTTGCTAATAAATCAAAACGATAGTAAACGGGACAGTGGACGAAAAGTGTGATATTTTTAATAAAAAGTGGCAATAAGACTAATGGAAGCAGGATAAATGATTGTTAGTGCATACTTCAATCATAGACATTAACTAATTAGGAGAAATTGAACATAATTTATTGCGCGTACAGCTAAGGAGTAGAATTCTCTGCCGGAGTCTGTGTTTCCTGATAGCTACAACTTAGCAGTCTTTAAGTTAAGAGTGAATAGGCTACTTCTAGGCAAGCGTGCTCCATCGTCGGCCACATCATCGCTTACCATAAGGCGAGATAATCGTCAAATGTAGATTATACTCGTAAAATTAATCTTAAACGTATGAAGTTTGAAAAAATACTTACTAATAGAACAAGGATAATATATATATATAACAATAATTGCTTCATATTATTTACATACACATATATTATTTATGTACAATTTTTTTTGCTCGTAGAACGGATGGTCGATGGGGCCGAAAGGTTGTAGAGTGACGACCGCGCACCGGAAAACGCAGCGTTGAAAGGCCTTCCACAAGGTGGACCGACGACCTGGTGAGAGTCGCGGGAGTGCGGTGGATGCGAGACGCACAGGATCGGTCGTTGTGGCGTCGCTTGGGGGAGGCCTATATCCAACAGTCGGCTGAAATGATGATGATGATTATTTACATATAAACACTTTACTAACTATAATAAATAATGCTACAATTTAATAACTAATTACAAATATTTATTACCTAATTACGTGTAAATACGCATATACTAAAACAAATACATTCGGGCATCGAAGTATTCCTCCACATCACTGTCATCTTGGTACAACGGAATTGTAGCCAGAAAACTGGCGGAATTGCCACGTTGACGGGCAAAGAACGAGCCAGACCTATGGTCACGCAAAGTATCGATCAATCGGTGAGAAATGATTGTTAGTACCTACAATATAATTTAATCAAAGACTAAGAATTTAAGGCAGTTAAGGCAGCGATACATAATAACACATATGTACTTGTAGCTGTACAAATATTTATGCATGTACTGGAACAACTTGCCTGCTGCGGTCTTCCCGTCCGATTATAATTTAGGTGTCTTCAAGGCTAGAGTGAATAGGCTCTTAATGAACTAGTGAACCTCACCATACCTCATTACTACATACCATCAGGTGGGATCGCAGTCAAGCACCAGTTTATAGAGGTAATAGTCAAATGCGAGCATATGAATGTGAGTGATCACAAAACGTTTTGTTCACCATATACTAACCGGTGGTGGAACGCCGTAAGTTTAGTGGTCCGACGATGGAACAGACTAGACGGAATTAAACTATTGTTCAATTATTCTCACAGTCTGCTCAAAGTCTTGAGCATCGACGCCGAGTTGCTATCCTGTCGGTTTTCTACCGGTTGTATTTCGGGGAGTGTGCGTCGGAATTGCATAACCTAATTCCGCCTAGCCCGTTCCATCATCGAACCACCAGACGTATAGCAATGCGCCACCGATACATGGTGGACATTCCAACTATACGCACAAAACGTTTTGGGAACACATTCATTGTGCGTACAGCTAAGGAGTGGAATTCCTTGCCGGAATCTGTTTCCTGATGGCTACAACCCGGGAATCTTTAAGTCAAGAGTGAATATGTTACTTCTAGGTAAGCGTGTTCCATCGTCGACCGCATCGTGGCTTTCCATCAGGTGAGATAGCGGTCAAGCGCGAACCTATCAAGAATAAAAAAAAAACAGTAAGAAAGGCATTGGAAGAGAGAAAGTACCTACGCCTTTACTGTCCGAAGCTCCCTTTGATGCGAAAATCCGTGACGATAACCATTCTTGTAAGTAACAAGCACTTGTGACCGATGCAGATGCTTCTATAAAGAACCTATCGGTACTCTCTTGTAACAAAAAATCAATTGATTTTGATAAAAACTCTTTCGATTAAACTTAACAAGAGACCAAAAAATTGCAATTCAGAATCTGTACGGCAAAAATTTAGAATAAAAATTTATTTGGAAACCTTTTAATTCGTTTTCTATTAACTAGTAAAATGGGTACTTTAAATAGGTTTCCGCCATTTTTGTTAGGATTGTCCACAGAAGAGGAGTTTCCGGATTTATCAAATACATGAAGTTTTTTTTCCTAAATTTTTTGTCCTGTGTAACGATAACTTACCGTGGAGCATAACTTATTGAAAAATTTAATTAGAAATATGTATTTTTTCTATATTTCTTGCAACTATTTTAAAGGCGGATGTTGACGCTATCAGCCAATTTTTAAATCATGTTAATTATAAATGAAAATAACCAAAGCTTTTTTTGGCTGTCTCATTTTACAGAAAATATTATTTCCATTATATATCGACTTATTCTATTAGACATGATCGGCCTTTTTTGCGATGTCTCCCAAAGTCATGGACGTAGTAGGTACATCGCATGTTTATATTATATGTTACGAGCATATAAGCAATGCTTATTAGAAATCTAAAAACTGGTTTTATTTGTACAAATAACTGCTTCAAAAACAGATTTTCTAAATTTTGATATTTAATGAAACTAACAGAACTTCCAGAAGTAACAATTTTTCAGTAGGTATGTTCATTGCAAACTTACGTCTTGGCTGGTAAATTTTTTCACTATGACTTAGTAGCTAAATTGACAATTAGCATGCTGCAGTCTTCTTCGATTATCAGTTGACTTCAAGGCTAGAGTAAATAGGCTCTTAATACACTAGTGCACCTCAACGATTGTATCACTGCTTACCATCAGGTGGGATCGCAGTCAAACACCAGTATATAACATGTAAAAAAATGTGTCTAATAGTCCTAGATATCGGCAGTCACAGGACGACCACCAGCCACCGTAGGCGCGAGTTTGAGGACGGCAAGCCACGGGCAGTTGGCCGTCCGGCCGAGTCCGGGTCGACAGCACGTTGTGTTCCATGCGCGCCTCAAAAATATGTCAGCATAATTGTAGAGGCTGGTTAGGGCCGATGTTTGTCAGGGCTGCGCATTATTCGACGTATTTACCGGCAACTGAAGGAATACTGTGGGTTTTAGTTTGTTAAAATCTGATACTCCCTGCCCTTCCTCAGAAGTTATTTGATTATTTCCCATGTAAAATAAAGGCATTGAATGATTGTCATTATTTTCTAACACATTGCCTTACCGAACATCGTCTTAAAAGACGATGAAATTTAAGTAGCCACGATTATTTAAGAATTTAGCTTTTGCCCGCGGCTTCGTCCGCTTACATAAATTATAGCCTATGTTACTTAGGAATAAAGCAGCTTTCTATCGGTGAAAAAATTTTCGCGATCGGACCAGTACTTTCAGAGATTACCTCCTACAAAAAAAAAAAACATAAAAACAAACTACCTCTTTGTAATATTAGTGTAGGTTTGAATTTTATATGTATGTAGTAAAAACTCATCATTATTTTTCTGTCTATAGTACTATTTATTTGGAGTTACTGTAAAATATTGTCTTTTTCTTAGATTTACCTACACTTTGATATTTGCCGTAGTCTCAGCATTTAAACATTTTCTAGCTGTATCGTCTTTCACACTGACTACTCTTTTTCTGTTAATGATAAATTTTTTTCAAGTAATTATTCTGTAATTTTTATTTTTAAGGTATCTAATATCTACATAATAAGTACGTCACGATTCGAGAGTTTCAACCCCAAACGGTTTGAAAATATAACTACCAACAAGGTTATTATATTTCTGCCGCTTGAGGTTATCTGCAGTCGCTACGGCAGCAGTAGCTCTCTCAGCATGACTTAGAAATATTAGCGTTAAATGCTCAACAAAATTATTGCTCAAAAGATTTCTAACAATTGACGTGTCAATAAAATGAGCAGCAATATTATTTTTCTTGCCTGCGATCACCAATCCATCTCCCAAAATGGGCTTACCTTGAAAATTTATTACGGTCATGGTGTGACTTATTTTCGTCACCATATTGTATCTTCCCTAATTATTCTTTTTACAAGTAAACTTAAGAGTTTCTCAAAACTGAATCCTGCAGAAGACTTCAATTGGCAATACTGCTCAACTCTTTGTTCACTCAGCACATGTATCTGGATATCTTCCATGACGAGCCGTACCCAATTTGTAAATACCTATAGATATTAGTTAAGATTTTTGTTGATTGTGTTGTTTAATAGTTTTTAGTACCTTTACGGTCCGGACTAACCGTTTCGCCTCGTCGTTTATACCAAGTACATCGAAGGACTGGAACAATTTGCCTGCTACGGTCTTCCCGTCCTTAGTAATTTCGGTGTATTCAAGGCTAGAGTGAGGCGTAACTAGTGCGCTTCACCATCAACGATTGCATCACTGCTTACCATCATTAAAAAAATAGTGTCGAGTAATTTTGTTTTTAATGTTTATTAACATTTTAGAATATATGTAAGTGTTTTGGTCATGCATTATGAACTTACATTTTAGAATTTCTTAAATTTATCTCGTCAAACATTTGTGTAGACAATAACTTTTACAACAGTTTGGTGAGCCGTAAGCCTAAAAGAGATTCTTCCCAAGCTAAGTTCAACTTCAATTTACCTGTAGACATCGTCTCAGCATCTTCTTTATAATATCTTAAGGCGTTAACTACAAATTCCTTAGTAGTTGGAAGTACCGTAAGGAATGTCTATAACACCTTAGAAATAGTCAAGTCTTGTACGAGATACATGTCTTGCAATTTATACTGTTATTTTCCATTTGAAACTACAATATTATCCATAATAATTTACTTGAGGAGAACTTTTGAACTTATTTTAATTTTGTTGCAGATATCAAAATATATAATAACAGATTCTTCAGCAATTTCTGAAACTATAAATAAATCATCTTTACTTAATCGCCATAAATTTTATTTTTGAAAGGAAATGTAGTTTATTTCTATTTAGGAGTCGGCAAAGATGTTAAAATTTTATGTAGTTCAAAGTCATTGTCACATTTTAAAGTTACTGGTAAACAGTTATTTGGTAAAAGGCCGGCTGTAAGTCTGATAAACGTGCTAAATTTTTCAGCTTTACTTGTATAGGTTTCTTTTTTGAATTGACTACTTCTTGACTGCGGAGGGCATCAGGTGGGAGATGGTAAGCAGTGATGGTGAGGCGCACTAGTTTATTAAGAGCCTATTTACTCTAGCTTTGAAGACACCTATATTATAATCGGATGGGACGACCGCAGCAGGCAAATTGTTCCAGTCCTTCGATGTACGTGGTATAAACGACTATACAAGATATAATGAAGATTCCTAAGCAATTAATTTTTGTCTTGACCAATACCGCAGTAGTTTTACAAAAATTAATATATTCAATATAGCCATTGATTTGAACAGCAACTGCTAGTTAACTTGAAAAATTGTAGTGATAGATTATATTAGAGATGTGACAAATTATTTTATCTAGAAAATTTACCTAAGATAAGGTATTATTATCTATTGAATAAATATCCGAATTTCAAAGTATGTTTGTTTGCTAATAAATCAAAACGATAGTTAATGGTACAGTGAACGAAAAGTGTGATGTTTAAAAAAGTGGCAATAAGACTAATAGAACAAGGATAAATGATTGTTAGCGCAAACTTCAATCATAGACATTAACTAATTTGGAGAAATAAAATAATCTCAACGTATGACGTTTGAAAAAAATACCTACAAGCAAGTGTGCGTCTTGCTAGCTTGACCCTTTATGAATTATATTATTTGTTCAAATCTTCGTATATATTTTTTTGTTTAACTATACTATCTGCTTTACTAATGAATAATATAAATGATAAGTAGTATAAGTAAAAGTAAGCAGTAATACCTATTCTTAATTTTTTAGAATTTATCTGTATTTTTTGCGTCCAGTCCAGTGTAGTTTAAAGAAGTTTCGTATACAAAGATTGAATCTAAACGATGAATGGACAGGGGTGAGTGTAGCCATCACAAAGTTTTCACATTAAACACTTTTACCTACGGTCGTCCTACGTCGGAGGTGACGGCGCATGCGCCCGAACCAACCAACGACACACTTGTTATTATTAGATAGGATTCAGTAAAATGTTCAGCTGATTGCAGAGAAAAATCTTGAATAAAATTTAACATCTTTAAGATGTTTAAAATAAATAAAGATCCAAAGTCATCCCATTGGCGCGCTCCAAACATACACAAGCGAGCATAAACCGTCGAACGCCGATACCTAACTCACAACGCGTTCCGTGCGAGAGGAACTCAGCAATTTTGATTAGGTACAGAACAGAAAATCCGAACAGAGGAAAACTCTCATGTAATTGCCGCAAAAACCGTTGAAAAAACGCGCACGACCGTCTGTGTCGACGCGCGCGCGCGGTGTGGCGGGCGGGAGAGCGGCACACACGCGCAGCGCCGGGCGGCCCGCGCGGCTCAGCGCCCGCCACCGATTGGCGCGGCGCGCGGTGGGCAGTACGCCACGCCCCGGCGTCGGCCCTGCTCGCTCGACCCGCGGCAGTGTCCGCCAGACTGCCGAGCGCGCCGGGCCTCCCGCTTCCCCGCGCCTCGCTCGGCCACGCCGCGTCCCGTGATCGAACCATACAAAACCTCTAGTTAACATCCGTCGCGAGTGCATTATGACACTAGTGAGCTAGCGGGCCGCTGTGACGGTGTCAAATAATTGATGTGTATGTGTTCACGTGCTAGTGTGTTGTGTTAGGTTGGGCCCGTGACGAAAAACGTTCGTGGTGGCCAGCGGAGCCTTGCACCCGGGCTCGGGCCGAGCTTTCATGGCTCAGCCTAGGGTATGTACACAGATGACAAGTACTCAAACAACACTACACACTCACCCGTCCAGTATGATAGCTGCAGTAGTAGTACAGTTGATAGCCTAGAGGCGATAAATCCTAAATCCTTAGATAATAACATTATGATAGTTGATAATGATAGTAACAACAGTGACAAGTGTTCAAAACAAAATAAACTTAGGGAATCACTTGTTGGTCGTATAATGACAGGCAGTGAAGTAGTAAAAGATAAAAAACTGAAGCAAATCAGAATTGAGACATGCTTCAAAAATGGTCAGACGTTTGTAACGACACATTAGGCGTGTTCAACAGCAGGGAAGTTGTTATAACAAGTGAGACGCGTTTGGAATACGTAATGACAGTTCAGAGCACGCTCTAACACCACCGACGCATTACCGGTGATAATGAAAACGAAATGAATGCATTATGAACGTAAAACACTTTGTGATAATGTAATCACGACGGTATCTCTCACTCAATAAAAAACTTTTAACTGTGATATGAATGAGCGGTTCCATTACGGTTCAGTGGGAGCATTAGTGGGCAATGACGTCTTCGCAAGATGTAAAAGCGGTCATGAGAATAAATCGGATTGATGCATAAATGAATAAGTCTCCATATTTTGGACACCTGACGGAATGGCAACTTCGGTTTATGAATCGGGACAATAAATGGGATAAAATGGCATGCAGCGGGGCGTCTATTGTTGAATGCTCTCTTACGGGCGATGGGGACGGGACACGGGGAAATCTGTGGAGTTACAAGCGGCTTTAAACGCACAGTTTGACACAAAAGAGTATCTCAGAAACCGACAATAAAATTCAATTGACAATGAAAAGAAAAACTTTTTTTGGTGCGCGCCACAAAGATGCCCCTAACGGAACTCGTGGGGACAACTTTCTAAAGATTTAGGGTTGTATTGTTTTTGGCGAAGGAAACATAAAAGTATTAATCCTTCTTTGTTTGAAAATAGTATTATTAAATGGTAAAAATAAATAACACGCAACCCATTAAAGTGTCAAATTAAATGTTCATGTAGATTTTGGAGATGTTGCTAACAAAACAGATGGTCATTATGTAGATTCAATTTTATTCATAGATAGGATGACAAACATTGATAGATAGATATTTGAGTAGGTATCCCAAAAGCTCAGTTGTCTATTTTGACCTTTAAGAATTCATTCTAAAAACATTTTTTATCAATTATACTCGAATGGAATTCAAAATAACTTTACAGAGTTGCTATCAATGAACTTGAATTAACATAACATAAATTACAAATTAAATATCCGAATTAGTAATCAAACATAAATTAACTAGGTTATTAAAAACTACTACAATTAATAAAATCTGTCGAACCATACGCAATAGGAAGTAATTCGTAGTTCGTAAATTACAAGAAGACATTTAAAACAAATCGTGTCCATTTCATTGATTCCTCCGACGGTCGTAAAACTTTATCTACGTACCTTCAGAAAATACAATCATATACAGTTTTAGTTAAAATGGCCTACTGACAAAAAGGGTTAGGCCCATAAATACCTTATTTGCGTAAGTAGTCCCGCTGCAATGATGCACATCGTAACTATAGTCAAGTCATCGATAATTTTGTATTTCTATGACTTTCTAAAGTACCGTGAATTAGGACCAGGAAAAGATGTAAACATATGAAAATTATAAAGTAGCTAGAACGTAAAGGAAATTTTGATTATTTGTATGCCTTTTCATGAGTTAAAGTAATTCCTGTATTATGGAGTTTATTCTAAAATCTTTCATTTAGTTTTTAGTATAAAACGCATAAAAATATTTGCACTCAGTATGAATTATTCTGTTTATTAATTAATAATGATTGAAAGAAAATAATGTGACTACTAGGGTACATCAAAAAGTCATCAATATAAAATATTCTTTGCATCCGTAAATGCTTCTTTCAGTGTGATTTGTGTAAGAAAATTTGGTGTGAAAAACAAAAATAGTAATGAAACACTAAAGTACAAAGGCGGACTTAATGCCTTAGGGATTCTCTACCAGTCAACCTAGGGTAGTGAAGAGATAGTATGGTAGGTGCATAAAAAATTGCCAATGTTAATTACTATCTTTAATATACGACAGTATAATATATAAAACATTATTAAAACAAGATTTAGGTAGTTGCCTATAGTCCAAATCTAATTCCCCCGTAATAACTTAACACATCCTCAGATTTTAGGTATTTTTAGATTAAAGTACATTTAATTGGACATATTTTAAGTGCGCTAGACGCCATATTGGTACTCATATAATTTATATAATAATTATATCATATAATGGCATAACGTTTAGCATTAGCCTAGTTCTGATGGTATGCGATTACCATTAATTTTGAGGTCAAGATAGTTTAGTATCGGATTCATTTTAATAAAATAGATATAAATGGTGGGCAAAAGAAGTTTCGATTTTAGAACAAAATAATAAAAAATGATGTTTCTGATAGAGATACGGAAAATACAATGATTATAGACATGGATTTAATTTTTAACATATGTGAAGGAATATTTACTTCCACAGATAATATTATTGAGTCTAGAAAAGTATTTCAAGTTGATTAAATGAAAATTTCCACTTTATTAAGGTTTTTGAGGCCATTAAGCATGAGTCAAAAAGTTTAAAACTCTGCTCAAGATTTAAGGTTTTCTTCGGAAAAAACCTTTTTATATATATGAATATTTATAACGTGCTGTACAATGAGACTATGTAGGTATGATAGTTTCTACATGAGAATACACACTTTTGTTTATTTCAAGTAACAATGTTTTACTAAGAAATAATTTTAAAACCACTGAAGACCTTTTACCATGATTTTATTACTACATTACTATTTTAAGAATAAAATTACGTCTAAAAACCCATTAAAAGTATAATAGAAGAGAATGCTCTGTTTTGTGTTATATATTCATATCATAATATAAAAATAAAGTTAATTTACACACATAGTATAAGACAATAGCGAACGTTACTTACAAATACACATTCTCGTATAATATAAAACTTAAATATGAATTGTATAACTACTTGTGATAAATAAAGTTGATACAAATTTACATAAATTATAATTTAAATCACTATAGTAGCAAACATGATAAAATATTAATAGTAGAGAAAAATAATAACGCGTTTGTTAATTTGAAAACTTCTTTGATTTTCGAACTAGGGATTTAAAAATATAGTTTGCAAAAAATCTAATACAAACCATGAAATTAGATATACAGTATAATTAACATGTTACTAAAATACATTATCTAATAACATTGTTGAGTTTAAATAATTTTGTATTTATTTAAAAATGATTCATAACTGTTTTTCTTGTGTTCATAAAATGATGGTCTCCGACGGTAAAGATAACCGGAGTTCTAACATTTTTATAGCAATTATAATTCTTTATTAGAATTTTTATTGTGATGATGACCTGTTTATTGTATTTAGTAAATCGGACAATGACACCTGAATGTCTGAAACGTATTTTTTACAAAACCACTTTAATTTTTATGTAATAAGATTGCAAATCCGCCAGTTTTGCTTAAGTACTATAAGATTTTAACTTTATGAAGAGAAAATAAACGTTTTATGTTATTATTATTATTCAGATTAAATAAGAGCAGATAGTCAAGTGCAAATGTATTTGCTTTAGCTTCGACTGAAAATGGAATCATCACTTCGAACTATTAAAGTCAATATTCACAACGTTTTCTTACTTTTATTATTTAGTTAAGTTTCACAAACTAGAAAAAATCACCTGTAGAAAAATAAATTATCAATGTGAAAAAAAATACAACAAGAATTTTCCCCGCTTCACATTATCTTAACATTACAACGGCATGCCAAAATTGGTAAACAACATACGATAGCAAAAAGGCGCCATTCCTCGCAATTATCGATAATTACGCAATAAAGTTAACAAAAATTAATTCACACGTAACCGTACCAAATTATATTTGCACAAGACTTGTCCGTTCATTGTAAACGGTGGTATAATCATAAATTTTACGATATACCCGATAAGGATATCAATTTGTCTACTAATAGTTAGTCATAATCGGCGATACTGCTGGTTTTCGGCGGTGGCCCACTAAATAACGTGATAACATGTGTACTGGATACGCCGTGTTGACTTGTTCCTGTTATAAACACGTATCTGTGCGATACGCTTCAATATTAACAAAATTTTGTCATTTTTCCAACTTTTATCCATATTGATCTGCCTAATATAAGTTACTAGCTTCTGCCAGCGGCTTCATCCGCATCTCTGTACCACTCAGTGATAAAGTAACATTGCATCAGTGCAGGAATTCTTAAAATCGATGCAGTAGTTTTTAAGTTTATTCATTACTAACAAAAATATATATTATTTCTCTTTATAATATTATAAAGTATAGACAAATGAGGTCGCGCTACATTAACGCACACATGTGCGACTTGTACTCCTATTCACGAAAAAAGGTTTAAAAATATTTACTTAGACATTATATTTTCTATATTACTACAAGTACAAGACTAAATCAGCTGTTTTCCTAATACCGTAGTTACTAAAATATTCCGTAAAATTGAGGAAAAAGAATTTGAAGTAAAACAATACTTTATGTATTAGTATTAATAATATTCAATGAATAAAAAAAAAAGACAAAAATACTCAAGCGGCCATTATAAACGCAATAAAAGTGGTTAAATAAAAAATATTTTATGTTGTCTCTTGACCAATCTTGCCAACGCACGAGGGATGTAAAAACAATTTATGGTTCATAAAATTTTCGGCAAAATCATTAAACATTTGCAATTAAACGTCTTTAAGTATTTATATTTCCGATGCACCAAAGAAACAATGTACTTAGATTCTAATCAAATAATTGTGTGAAAAACAAAACAAAAAACAATTTGTAAAACATTTATAAATACAAAAAAAAAAAACATTTTACGTGCCAAGCGCTACTTTTTTTGTTCTGACGTACAGCAAAATTTTCAAAATAAAGATAAAAACTACATATATTAATGTATATTACTAGTAATAACCAAATTTTCTTAAAACTACAACAATTCTAGAAGATAAAAATATGCATTAGATTTTCTAAACTATTTATTAATGAAGATAAACAGTATTTATATAGCAATTTAACAGTAATATTAAATAAAAACAAATATAACTACAGACATTCACAGAGAGACCTCTTAAAAAGTTAACAGCATGGACCCAAAACAATAATTCAAAACCAATAAGAAAATAATTTTAAGAATAGCTAAGCCTAGAGTATATGCCAAAGCTGAATGACGTTTAAATTTTGCCATCTATGATCTATGATGCACAGAGTGATAAGAATGCAATATTATTTCTGGAATATGGTTCGCGGTCCGTCGCAAGACCACTTTGCTCACATTTCACACAATGCTCTATAGTGATTTTTACAAGTCCTGGACCTAAAACAGCTGATGTTTTTTGTAGCTACACCTGACAGCTTACTGTCATATTTACAAGGAACGTTCAAAATCGAATCTCAGTCGCAAAATATCAACAAAGCCTCAAATTTCAATATTTTTGACAAATTATTGACATTGATAGTCACCAAGATGAAATTGCGATTTGATTTGATCTTCTGCACCCAGGAATATTGCTAAAGTACTTAAAGCGTTCATATTGTGTCAAAAATAATAAAAATATGCACTAGCACTGAAAGAAATTGCTAAGTATTTACCAATTAAATAATTTTAATTCGTTCCCTCCAAAATCATATGTTTGCCGGCCGCCATTTTATGGTATCTTTCTCTCTAAGTCTTCGGCACCAATCTGCGGGCGTTTCGGCCATTCCTAAAACATTAAAACTTATTATTGGCACTTATTTCAACAGTAAAGATAACGCCAGTATTGTATAGGCAGTTCTGTTCACATTACGCGATAAAAAAACGCTCGATTTTATGTTTTAAGTGTTGAAAAATGTCCCGCCATTGCTTGAGGTATAAGATAACGTAGCAGCATTACTGTTGTCTTCTTTTCGTTTTTTCAAAGCTGGCAACATTGCGAAACCCGCGGCTAACTTACGACGTTGTATGGAAAGTGAAATAGATAATAAAATATAATTGAGTGTTGCCACTTACGATTATTTTTATCGGCTTAAATGCTACTATTATATTTTCATTAATAATCGCCGATTAACTAGTTTTGTGTGTCGAAAATTATTTTTTCATTACGGCTTAGTTGTTACTGCTGGAAATGACGTTATTTATTCATAGTCATTAAAAATATAGTAAGTACTATAAAAATATATAACTGCCGCTGGGCGCCATTAGGCCTTTTTGTACTAAATTTAATATATCATCAATATAGACAAAATGCTGAAATTATGACGGAAATGTTTTGTGTTCTTTATCGTATTAATTCGTTTGTTTCTGTACTTCTTCTGGAATTTTTAAGTATTATGAAATTTGAAGTGTAATTTGTGGGAAACAATTTCAGCAAATTGTAGAAACTTGATAGAATCCGCTTGTTATGTCCAACCAAAATGTCGCCAAAACATTTGAGACTTTTTATAAAACACGCTCGTCAAGTCAAATTTTTATATAAATCACTATACTTATGAAATGCAATGCCAACACATTTGTAAATATCACAGCATAGAATAAATCCTTGTTTGTCTACTAACACGGATGTTCCTCTTTATTATATTTAGGTATAAGATCTTATTTTTATAGGTTCCTACATTAGATTAGAAAAGTAAGTCGGTACCGGATACGTTCACAGATGAAACATTGATTTGCAAACCTCTGTTCCTCAACAAAACACCGACCATTTAAAATTTCCATTTTTAATTTAAATATAAAACGGTCAAGCGCCTCAAGTTGACCATATAAATAATCTTTGATGAATTATATAACTTGGTATACGACAATATGATATATTATTATAATAAAGTAAAAAACCGGAGGGACTGGTTCGGGGACATTACTTTTTAATGGTCAGAAATATAGCTATTTACTGGCCAGAGCCGTAGGGCCTAAGACCAAGACTGTGGGCGTAGATAATACACATATATCGGTATTGTTTAATGGACCCAAGGAAACGATCGGAGACATCCGAGATTACACTAATGTGACGTAATGTACGTTTTTATTCCTCTCCGTGTTTTATTTCTCGTCTCCGATAAAGATTGTCCGACTTGAAACTGTTTTGAAACAGTCCCAGCTTTTAATATAATGAACAATATTGATGGCGCATACGATTTTCTCTGGACGGACATACACGCTGTCGGTTTAATGAACGGCGACGCACTCCTGATATTTTATAATAGTTAGATTTATGATTGCATCCGCAAATGTAGGTATGCAATAAATTGGTTGCATCTACAAACTGAAGAACATGTGTTTAGCTATAGCAATATGTAGGAAATACGTTCAAGATATGAATTAAGATGCTTTTAAAGAACTGATCCTGTTATTTATAATGTTCTATTCGCGCACTATCGGCCGCGCTCTTAACATAATTCCGACATCAGAATCAATTGAAATCAGTCTGAAGCTCGACGCGCTTTATAAACGCACCCACTAATTTGTTATTTAAATTTCGCTGTTCGATTCCATTTTTGAATTGGGATTCGCGGCGGCCGAGCGCGCCCGAGCGCGGCCGAGCGCTCTAGATGCTCGCTCGCATACCGAGCAGTGCCGAGCGCCCGAGGGCAGGTACCCGCTTCTCATTGTTTTATTCGCTGCGCGTTCCATTTTCAATTTGAATATCGCTGTTCATTTTCGAATTGGCTCTTTGTAGACGCGCGTTAATTGCGCACTTTAGATTCAACGGTAATTCGCGCGATCGCTAATTTGAGGGTTTATTGTTGGTCGAACGACTGACATCCTTTTTACGCGTACACCCCGAGAATTACTGATTAATACGCGCCGGTCCTAGTCAAAATACTATACGCCATCATACGCCATGTCGTAAATCAGTGCGATCCCGTCTGGCGACATTTATTTGGACGCTCACATCGAAATATGTTTCCTTCTCGCATATTCCTTGTCACGCTATTTCTTTTGCTGATCAAACACTAGTTTATCGCGCGATCGACAAATCCTACCGCGGTGACTCCCGAAACGATATAATTCCTCTAACACGCCGACGGGATCTAGATACAGATTAAATAATATTAATTGAAGTAACATGACTCGGCGGTTCCGTGGAAGGGCTGGAACAATGCGCGGCGTCGAGTGCTGGCCGCTATGGCCGGCCGGCACAGGGTCCGTGTGTACGAATCGAACGTTCCATTTTTAAAAACTTGTTGTTCGAATTTTTTCCGAATCCTTTTTTGATATCTCGTTCAGCGTCGTCTTTTTTCGGGCAGCGATAACGAGGTTTGAAATTGGAATCACGACGGTCCGTTACTAGGCTATTTAGCGCGCGCTTTTCTTCGTTGACACTTTTTAGAAATAAGGCCGGCGCGAGATGAATAGTCGGCCGTTACTAGTAATTAGTGAGGCTTATCTTTTAGATTAGTGTTGCCCGCTACGTATTGTATCTATTGATTTATTTAGTTAACCGTGTGGTTGGTTTGGTCGGCGGCGAGTTGGGTCGGTCCGACACTGCGGTCGGGGCGATGACCAAGTTATTGCCAAGAACGAGTCCCGCCGGTGGCTGGTGACCGACGCGCGCCCAATTCACATGATCCCGCGTCGTCTGTAAATCTTGATAAAACTTTTTAGATGAAATTAAAAATGCTTTTCGGCCATCTATTTGTCGGAGCTAACGATGTTGACACGTTGCTGTTACACTATCGCGGGTGATTAAAAGAAAAAGAAGAAAAAAAAAACAGTTTTTCACTAACATATGTTATCTGACGAAACGAATTTTATTTATAAGACCGACGTAACACACTTAACATAAATCTGTAGTGTAGCACTTATACAGATTATACAAAACTAAAATACCTAAAGTGCCGCGTCGCGTCGTCGGGCCGAACGTATACAAAAGACAAGATCTCGGCTTCGTTCAGAAATGCGTCACTCACAGAATTTGAAGTTTAAATAGTCAATCACGAGCGTCGGCCGGTGTGGCTAATCTCGCATTCACAGCCACAATAGAGGTAACGAACGGACAAACGGACAGACGTGGTAATAAGAGGCGCGTGGGCGCAACATGTCAACCTTATTTATGACGGTATACATTTTTTCGGACTTTTTTGCTGGCGGGCCCTATCACGGAATTGGATAATTGACTCAATTTTTTATTATTAGATCTATCAAAAAGTATTAACTTTACCCAAAATTGCGTATGGAAAGATATTTTTTTTCAAATCCGTAAAATATTGAGTAAATTAGAAACGTTTTAAATTTGGCGGAAGGGAAGCTGTAAAGTAACAGAATAGGGATGCACATACTGAAATGTGACGTCACAGCCATTAGCTTACATGTCATCATCATCATTTCAGCCGATAGACGTCCACTGCTGGACATAGGCCTCCCCCAAATGTCGCCACAAAGAACGGTCCTGTTCGTCTCGCATCCATCGGATTCCCGCAACCTTCACCAGGTCATCGGTCCACTTTGTAGGGGGCCTTCCAACACTGCGTCTTCCGGTACGCGGTCGCCACTCCAGAATCTTTCGGCAAAGCTTACGTGTGTACAAAAGAAATAGCGAGATCTTCCCATCACGTCTCTTCTCTTTCTCGTGTCAATATTTGAAATGCCGAATACTGCTTCATTTAATAGCCAATATCTGTATGTGTGTGTATTTTTCTGAAAAAAGATTTCTTTTTAATGTTTCATGTTGTTTAGCCAAAAATATATACAAAAACAAACACAGACAAGTAACCAATTTCATTAGAAACTTTCTTAGAACAAGCATTTTAACGAGCCGTAGCAAGCGCGCTTTATTATTAACATGAAAATCCTTTAAGTAGTTAAGCATGTCTTTATTTTAATACTTTGAATAAAAGCAAAAAGATACTGTGGCTGTCGCGTCGAGAGGAAATCGTTATCTAAACGAGCCCGTATTTACGTGAAATCAGACTGGAGAGAGTCTTAACTGTCCCTTAGAGTGCAGCAGACGATAAGGGGGCAGGCTATCGTCCCCGGTTCATGTGCCAGCTATTGACCTCGCTGTTTACATTACAAACGTAAGATATTAATATTACGCAGAAATTACGATAGCCAAAGCATATTTGTTTCAATTTGTAAACCTAATCGCGGGTCTTAGGGGTTAATGGTCGCTTTAAATTAATAAAAAAAATACGTTGATTGCGAGTTCCTGATAAGCTGTAAAAATCAAGGAGATATTATTATTAGATGTATCAAAAAGAACATTACTTACCATCAGGTGGGATCGCAGTCAAGCACTGGTTTATATCAATAAAAAAAAAAGATATAGGCCCAGCAGGGTCGAAGCCTACTGGGGCCACGGGTAGTGTGAAAGCGACACCCGGAGCCCTGGGAGGTAGGCAAAGAAGGAACAGGAGTAGGTTTTTAGTCAGTAAAAATCTGACACTATCTCCCGCTCTGTCCAAGAGCGCGATTTGTCATAAGATGATTTTCCCACACAATAAAAAAAAAGAAGATGTTTTGGAGTGAAACAATCGGATATCTGAAATAAAAAAAAATCCGTAATCGTAATCGATATAAAGGTTTCGGATAGGTACAGGTAAGGGTCTAAATGACAGGATACGACAGGTTTTTACTTGTTTTTAATGATCTAGACTATAACAGTCAAATCTTGATATTTTTATTTTAGTTATTAATTGTTGTAAATATCGCAGCATATGCTGAGGTAGACGCCTTTTTGACCTCGCACAGATTTTAATTTTTTCTTTCTGTACTTTTCTATATTATGTATTTTTAATTTATACAATTGTGTGAGAAACGAATTAATGGTTTTTCATCCTTTCTTTTACTTAGGTATCCATAACTGAAACTAACTATCCGAAACTAGCGGATAATCTGAAATAATTACAAATCCGTAACCGTATATGAAACCGGTATAATATTATTCCTATATCAATATTATCTATAACATCCCTAGTAAAAATATAATATCAAGAAGTCAGCTGATACAACTTCACTGCTTGTGAGACGGACATTACCGCGGCTGTGTTTTAAAGAGTTCAAATTAAAATTGGAATGGGAAGTAAACCTTTCATTCGCGGCCTTAAAACAAGTGTTAACGTTCCCCCCGCGATACTTTCCGAACGATAAATCTGCTCGCGAATCGACCGAGTTCGAACGCCCGGCATCGCTCACCATTCTATTATTAAAAAAAGCAAGAAGAAAAACATTCTAGGCGTAGAGTGGATATCGAAGCGAGAGCGCAACCTTACTCGAAATTAGAACGGGCCCTTCGAGATTTGAATTCAAATATAGAACAGTGAAGTGTTGCCAGTAATTAAGGTAGGTGCGCTACGGCAGCTCGGATGCGGCGCACGATTGGTTTATTGACACGTGTTAGCGTCGCGTCGGTGTCGTGTCCCCATGCGGATGGGCAAATGGAATAATGGACGTCTGGGCCCGCATCCGGCGCGCGAGTCGGATACAACTCTTGCAACGCTCTGGATACAATTTTTCAATTAAATCGACCAGACAGAAGATCCCTAATAGGTGTCGTTAAGAAGTCGTGTGCCCGATTTTCGAACTGTCCCCGTAACGAGGCCGTTTTATTAGTATTTATGGTCGAGAAACAAACGCACGGAGCATTCTTTGGTCTCTTACGTTCTGTGGATCATGAATGAAGCGGAATTTATGACTAGCGCCCGCTATAATATTGTGTCGCTAGGAAATTGAAGAGGTCGCCTTCTCAGCGTTAATTCCCTGCCCGGCCAGCACATCTCAATCCGGTCGGATAATATTTTAATACACAAAGATTTTTCTAAGTTTTACGGTCGTATTACGTTCGGGACGCAGTAAAATTCGATACGAGCATCTCGCAGCGTCTAACGATGCTTGATTTACCACTATCAATTTAAAGAATACATAAAAACACACCTGAATGATTGCTACCTACCTCGCTTTAATGTATCATTTTTATAGTGCCATTTATGCCTGTAACAAGTATTGTTCGAGAATTAGACAATGTTTTTTTTTTGATGTGGCAATACTAGTAATTGTCAATTATTATTATTAGATGTATGCTATTCATATGCATTATTCACTGTTACGAATCGGTTCTGGTGGCCCCTCAGTCGTGTGAATAGGTTGCCAGATGACAGGCTAGGCGACGGCGATAGGCGCCGGAAGGCGAGCTAGAAAGGGACGGCCGACGCTAAGGGTGGCGTTCATCATGTCCCACCCCGTGTCGGGTACAAGTGACGGGTCTGTCTTCCCCAACCGCCTGCGTTCGAAAACCACGGCTAATTTTATCTACTTTTTCTACATAAGCGTTCTCCGTTGCAGAGGTAACAGCGCAACCACCGCAACGTTTGAACATATCACTCATATCTGTTGCCGCAAAAGAGTTAATTTTTTACTTCTCGGAATCGACCTACGCTAATCTCACAACCGCAAGTCGTAAAAAACGATAACCCCACGGGCGTTTCAAGCAAAATTTAAATAACTGAAGCGATTAATAACAGCGAGCTTAATTAGCGCAACAGGGTTCTGAACTCATCAGCGTTTGACGGCAAGACGTATGCGTTGGCCCACGACAATGCGACCAGCCAAAATCTTAATCATATTTTGATAGTTAAAGGAACAAATCGAAGAAACAATATGGCGCGCAAAAACCGGCCGTTCCGTAAACTTATTACACTGTAAGATTCCCAGCGAGAAAAAACCACAAGAATGTCATTTAAAAAAATTAAAACGCTAAGATGCTTATTTTTTCTTTATGGCAACCCAAATGGACTAAAGGTTATCTCGATGGAAAAAAGGCGGGACAGAGCGATTCCATTTTTAAAACGTATCATTTAATTTTGGAACCGGCTCGGAGCCGTCAAAAGGTAGTCATTACACGTTTTGTGGCGGACGACTCTTAGCGCCCCGGCCCGCAGATTACACAACTATTTATGAATTATGGGCTTTATTGACAAAAATGTTGTTTATGGACTGTGACTGAGCGTTGGCCTCACCGTCTGGAGTGAAGCAATTGGGCCACGGACTGGTGATTGATTGTTATGCCTCTTATTCGATCGTGGAGTGGCTGACAAGGCGGAATGAGACTGTTCTTATTAATAAACACTATCAAAGCAAACGTTGATATTTCAAACGAAGTACTGATAGAATCAGCTGGGTAGCCAGGCAGTATTTTTTTTTTATAAACAGAAAAACACTGCCAGACAATCACCCAAGCTTGAATTATAGCTCTTTGCGTCGGAATTTATGATGCGCCCTGTACAAGAAATTCTGAAACTGATTGCACAAGCATTTCAAACGTCAACAAAACCTTGGAGATTCACACGGAAATCCACATCAGGTGTCCCTGCAGCCACAAAAACAGTTTCAGAGCAACCGCGCCAGGCGGACATCCCTTCGATTTTTTGCTGATGGCAATTCCAGAGTTATTTCATTTATTAATTGCCAGTCTTGTATAATTGTAGCGAGGTGTGAATATGATCAGCAGAATTTTAATTACTCCCTATTCTGACGTGATGTAATGTGACCTAAAGTGTTATGGGAAAATAATTTATGGATCTTTGTGTGTTGTTCTTTGGCGTTGTAAGTGTGTTTTGGTGTGAGTGAGCAGACGAGAATGTCCGCCATGTGTCAACCGCCCACGAGTGACGTCATCGTGCGACCGTCACTATGTAGATTGATTGTGGCTGTGAAATAACAAGGGTTTGAGAGCCTCGATGGAGGTCGGGAATGAGCACAACTTGTAAAAAACATTTCCGTCAGGTGCCAAGAATTATCTGAAGATCCTATTAGGAACGTCAACAATTCAGTAATTAATAGTCTTACTTACAGATATGATACCGAGTGGTATAAATACATGTGTTATTTAAACTATCCATAAATTGTTATAAAACCAAGTCGTCCATCGCGTCTACTTGTCTGTTTACGATAAACTCAAAAACTACTGAACAGATTTCAATGCGGTTTTCACTGATATATAGAATGATTAATAAGGAAGGTTTAATTGTATAACACATGTATTTTATAGCAGAGAAAAGCGGATAATTTCAAAGATTTGTAATACCCGTGCTTAGAGCGGGTCGCTAGTTGAAAATATTTATACTAGAAAGCTAAGCGGGGCTTTCAAAAGACATTTATAAAAAATACTTTTTCTCCCTTTACAGATAGGATGAGATAGAGATAGATGTTGTTTCTTTATACCAAAGTGTTGGCCATGTACAATCATTTGATTTGCCCAGATATCTTTCCGTTAACATGGACACAGGCTTGTCGAACCAAAAGTGTTTTGACAGTATAACGGAACGCATGATAAAACTGGGCTGTATCTAGTTTTAAAAATAGAGTTTGTTGACATTCTGAATTTGAATTTGTTAAATTATTGGGTTTGTATTCAGATGCTTAGAAGCTGTTTATATTTTGTTTTTTTGTCATACCTGTAGATGCCTAATGTCTTTGAAGTAAAAAATAAGTGTGGCGCTTCCTAGAAAATTAATTATGATCATTTCTTGTCTTGCAAAAGTTCATGGAAAAGGATAATGAATAAATATAAGATAATGCAATTACCGTAGCCAGCACTCTGACCAATCAATTTAAGGAGTTAATGACAAGCAAAAAAGAAAAAATTGAGATAATTTATTGAGAAGGCAAACATAAATCAAAATGACGAAAAAAAAAAACATAAATCTAACCAATTTACTCAGAATCTAAATAAACTATGACATAACCTAAAAATACGTCGCTACAGAAATGAATTTGAAAATTAGATATGGCGGCCTCGGTTGCCCTATGGCTAATTTGTTTCATGGCGACCAAACGTAATGTCGATTAAACAAACGCTAATTTAACCCCTGTATCACCCCCAAACGTAGGCGTAGTTTTGTTATCAAGCTAAGATCAGTGCGTGATGTCGAATTATTATGAATGGAACGCGCCTTTTCCACGGTAGCCATTTTGGAAAAATGGGCGGCTAAATTTTCACGGCGCCATGACATAATTTTGATGGTATTTTGTTGTTTCATCTTATTTTTTATTGATATTTTGGAATAATATGTCGTATTATTCTTTGTGATATTTTGAAAATGACCTAAAATAAAATCTTTTCGAAATAAACTGACTAGTTTAATTCCTACCGAAAAATCGTTGGACAAAAAACTATTTACAAAAAAAAAAATCAAACGACTTCAAAGTAAAAAACAAAACAAAAGGAAGTCGGTATTTCTATAATAGTTGTCTCTTCGTTACTTAACACCGACTTCCAAAATTAAAGTTATTTTGCACTTTTCAGTTTTTTTTTACTTTGAAGTCGGTTGAATTTTCTTTGGAAAAAGTTTTTTATTTACACTTTTTAGTTGTGGTACCACAACTAATAATAATTTTCAAAATCGGTCCACAATTAACCGAGAAATCGGTGAAAACATTAAAAAAAAAATATTATTAATTACATACACGAACATAGAACCTCCTACTTTTTGAAGTCGGTTAAAAATTGAACAGTTTTGTTCACAATCTGTAAGTATATTCTTAAAGTTTCACGACACGTTTATCAAATTCACAAAAGTCCGAAATGAGCTTCGACGTACACAAAATAATTTTAGGCGTTCACAAACATCCATTGTTTCAAACATGCTCCAATAAAAATACCTAACTTCGCCGCCATTTTCATAACGCGCCAACACAAATATAACCTCAAAACTGAAACTTAACCTCTTCAGTAACAGGATAGAGTCGAAAATCGCTTACTACGATTTTTTATGACGATTTATTTAATAAAGGACATTTTTATAATCCTTATCACGTGGTAATAGAGTTCAAAATGCGTGTCATATGTATGTACGATTCAGTTTATAAGTAATTATGATTTAAAGCGACTTTTACGACGCCGATTATTGTTGAGCGCTTGTAAATAGTTAGTGCTGCGATTTTGTACGGTTATATACGTTTGGTTAAGCTCGGTTGCTTAATTATAACCATTTAAATGGAGTTGATTGTCAATTCAGCGAAAACGCGTCATGGTTCTGCTAAATAATCTTGCGACGGCAACGTTTTTCTCTAGTAATATTCTCTGTTACACATTTGTACGACTTTGTCGCACTTCAGTCTTAAGTGGCCTTCATTCCATTCGTATATATAGGACCATGTTGTCATAGTTCACTTTAAAAAAGAAAATGGGCTTTCTCTTTTACCAAGGGTCAAATGATTTTAGAAGGTTTACCTGTACTGCACCTAAACCCGTCAGTGGTCCTAGAACCTGTGTTTTTTCTGATTCTTTCACAATCAAGCTTACAATTTTTATGCTACACCTCTATGGATCTTAAAAAACTTATATGAACTGATCCATTTAATTCTTTATTCTTTTAAAAATAAAAAGTTTTCATTCATAGAAGCATTTTTTAGTCCATCTAACATGGTCTCAACCTTCGTCATTGTATTCGCGATTACTAGATATTGCTACTTTATCACAATTTAGCATAAGCCACAGTAACTCTGACTAGATTGAATTAGACAATCTATTGTCCAAATATTTGATATATAATCAAGCATCCATACTGTTACATCATAAAATAAATAAATGTTGTACATCTCTTAGCGGCAACTGTCAGTATCCCACACCATAAGTCATTATTTACAATTAAAAACAAGTAATGAAACAAAAATTGACACAATATTGACAGGTGTCACATAAATTCTTCAGCCACACGGATTATAATTATGATTAGGATTTAATCACAGATATAACGCAAGCCATAGATAAAACTCATTGAATGTTGTAAAAACTATCTTTATTCGATAAGGAATCGATTCAGTTATCTTGGGTTTTTAATAAAATAATCCTATGACGCTACCAGTCTTTTAAAATTATTACGAACTAGCTATTACCAGCGATTTTACCCGTGTGAAAGTAATTAAAATTGTCCCAAGAGAACCAATTTCTGAGATAAAAAGTATCCTATATTCTATGCCAGGACATGTTCTACTTGTGTGCCAAATCCCATCCAAATTCGTTTAGCAGGTTCAAGTGTAAAGTTGTAACAAACATACAAACATACGTGTCACAAACTTTCGCTTTTATAATATTAGTGTGATTAGATTAAGATTAACGTTGGCATCAAGTAGTAATTATGATTTCGATTTGGGTGTGTAGGTACATAATATTACAATCTCAAAAATTATAAATACTGTGTTTTAAAAAAATTAAGCCAAAAAAGTTGAAATGGATGTCACTAGACAAAAGACGAGAAATGAGATTGATTATATTACAATTAACATCATTATTCTCATCATAATTGTTTAGCAGTAGCATCTTAAAACTGTGGGAGTAGTGTAGAAATAACAGGCTAATGAGGCAAGGTATGTTTTAAGTTTGAGGCTCTTATTGTACTATTTATTATATTGGTGTACAATAAAGTATATACACATAAATAAATAAATAATGCCTCTGGTATTGCACAAATGTTCACAGGTCAATTACATAAAAAGAGGTTGCTCACTGTTTACTTTTAGCCACAAGTCCATCCACCAAAAATGAATTAAGCATCCACCTTTGGATAAGTAAGAGATCGATCGTGGTCCTTCCTGTAAATCGAATTGGGCATTCCCCTTTGGAAGAGATGGAGACTCAAACAACCATTATAATATTCTATCTAGATTCTAGACCTTATTTAAATCATATAAATCTTACTCAGAATCGCCTTCATAGAGGTTAACAGGACACACAACAATAGGAAAATTATTTAGTAAATAATAATATTCTTGTTTCTCGGAATTAATTTATTCTATCATTGGTTTGCTTACGTATAGTCATTATTGATGAAGGTTGTTCTAATGGGCTGTGTGTCCAGTGTAATCATTAATATTGTCACCTTCAATGTGTTAGGTATTATCAAGATGACTGCTTTGAAGGGTTAGCAGAGAGTTAGGTCTGTCATGTCACATTTTTATTGATTTTCAATCTTGGAAATTCTTGAAAATTGGAAATCTTTCAAAATTATTACTTCTAAAACAAAACACATTTTTGTTTTAGAAGTAATCATAATAATATTCTACAATTACCACACAACGCCGTCTAGTCTCAAGCTAAGCAGAGCTTGTGTTATGAGTACTAGACAACTGATAAACATACTTATATATTTCTAAATACATACATATTATAGATAAATTACAGAAAGTATTGGTAAGATCATTTTTAATTTGTAGATGATCAAGTAAGTAAGGACTAAATGATTGACATAAATTAATTATACTTTGGTACTTACTGGTTATAAAGCTGAACATTTTGTGTGTTTGGACGCGCTAATCTCAGAAACTACTGGTTCGAATCGTAGAAATATTTAGGTACGAGGTATCAATGTATTGAGGAAAGGGTTTAGGCTATATAACATCACGTTACGACAAATAGGAGCGGAGTAGCAACTAAAAATACGGGCGAAACCACGAGGGACAGCTAGTAATAGATATAAATTAATTCAATGAACCTCAAGCGAACGCCAGCGTTCGCTTTCTCATTGTCTTTCTATTGTGTATCTATTCGAAAGGTTATTTACCTATATGTGGGTTACTGGTTAATATAGATTAACCAGTACCCCACAAGGAAGGAAAGATATGATAAATAAATAAATAGATTGGTGGTGATAAACATTTTAATTCGGTAAAAAATCACAATGCTCTTCTATAAACTCAAATCCTTTATAATTTTTTCCCCAACAAAATATTTCCTAAAAAAAATATTCCTTTACAACAATTTTCCATTTGAACTTCATCACCTAATAAGGGAATTACATTCGTACAAACCAATTGTAAAAAGTATACACTTAAAGGCGACGTTTACTCATAATGACAGGGAATCCACTCCCTTTTCATTTTCCATTGCGATTTGTCTACTTCCAAAGCTAGGGTGATGGCGCCTTCCGTAAAATCTAGACTATTCGTTCACAATAATACAGATATACATTTTTAATGTCGTAATGCAGGTACCCCTCTCTCTAATTACAACTTATAATGATTCCCCTGGCAGCCAATTACGGTTAAGCGCCGAGGTTGATCAGACTCCCCTGTGTAGAGGCGTGTTTTAATTGTTTGGGCTAAGTCTTCAGGATTTTATGGGCCTATAGTAAGAGATAGTCTTTCTGTTTTATGAGGTTTTCGCTTTTGTGAGAAGTTACATCAAAATTTTGTAATAGACGGTGAGTTGTTGATGAACAGTGGGAGTGTCAGTGGCCCTGGAAGGCAAATGGTAACTAAAGGAAAGTTTTTGTCAGTAGATAATATATATATACGCCATATAACATCACACTAAGACCAGTAAGAGAGAAGTAATCAAAGATATGAGTGGAACCGCGGAGGACATTCATCATCATCACCATCATTTCAGCCGAAAGACGTCCACTGCTGGACATAGGCCTCCCCCAAATTTCGCCACAATGACCGGTCCTGTGCGTCTCGCATACATCGGATTCCCGCGACCCTCACCAGGTCATCGGTCCAGGACATTTGTACCAATATAAAAATAGTACTGGTTCTTTGTTTAAAGAATTGCCATGCGACGTGGCTATGCCTTCAATCTTATAAGCACATTATTTTCCGTGTCCAGAGAACCCGCGATGAAGTGTACTTCAACACCTTAGAATACCTATTTGTTTTTGACAATAATAAGCGTATTTACAAAAGAAAAAACACGCTGTTTATTTTAAATAAAGTAGCAAAGATTAGTGACACAGTTATGTGCTGATAATTCCAAAGCCATTGCAATCACTACTTAATCTAAATAAGGTTAATACATAATACATTTGCCCGTATGTGCTAGCGAAAATCTCAACTATTCTCACGAGCCGGGAAAAACACTGCGTTCCAATTTCTTTAGCTTGATTTGTGAATTATGAGATGAACTGGCTTCTACCAGCGGCTTTACCCGCGTGAAGCTAGAAAAAAATCAACATATTCCCGGAATAAGAAGTACCTGTCCTAAATATCGTAGGGGCCCAGCAGGGTCGAAGCCTACTGGGACCATGGGTAGTGTGAAAACGAAACCCGGGGCCCTGGGACGAAGGCAACGAAGGAACAGGAGTGGGTTTTTAGTCAGTAAAAGTCTGACACTATCTCTCGCTCCGCCCAAGAGCGAGATTTGTCATAAGATGATTTTACCACCCAATAAAAAAAAACCTGTCCTATATACCTACTACAGGACGTAGTCTACTCTTGTGCCAAGTTTTAACAATATCCTTTTTGCGGTTTGAGCGTGAAAAAGTAACAAACATACAAATATACACACTCACAAACTTCCTTCCTTTTTATTTATTTATTTATTTTACTATATATGTACACACAAAAACAGAAAAAGACAATACAAAGTAGACAAGAGTACAAAGGTACTGCTTATTTCCAAAGAAATTTCTTCCAGCAGACCTGCGAAAGGAGAAATTAAAAGAAATGTAGACAATAGTGTGTAGGGAGCAAGAGAAGAAGAATGTGTGAAATCTTAATCTAAACTAACAAATAATATATATACATATCTCACTTTTTTCTTTTTTGGATATTAATTAAGATTTATCATACTCATTAAAGTATTGTTACAAAACATTTTTTAAAGTTTTATGTAGGGTTGTTATTATTATTTTATTAGTATTAAATAAATATCACGTAAATTGATTTGGATGCAATTAAAGATATTCGCGAGTTGTCGATGGACGGCGATCTACCCATTGCTCGCCGTCCGGCCGGTAGCTTAAATTAGCCCTACCTTTCCAATTGGAAGTAAATAGTTTTTCCCTGCATTTACACAGTTATTCAAAGGAATATCTAAATTAAAGACATAAATGTTAGCAGTTCGGTGGCCAGTTCCGTTCACTTAGTATAATTAAGTCGTTTAAGTGCGAAAATTTAAATTTTCTAAGATTAACTTTGATTGGACTGTATATTGGTCAATGTTGGTTGCTTTAAATTGAAATTATGAACGAGTTTACTTGTTTATTTTATTTGTATGGAATTTGAAAGAAGAATTGAAGAATTTTCCTACAAAAAGATTGGTTACTGAGAAAAAATTTTTACTACGGTAGTATTTTTTGAAGAGTCAGGACTGCAATAATTCTTAGAAACAGTCAGTACTGCTTGGAACGCCAAGAGTACTTAATAAACACATGTGTACCTATATACCGTACCTATATAACAACTTTCGATTCTATAATATCAGGGCAATAGTGTGATTCCAATCTGTTTGTAAGGTTATTTTCAATATCGTGCGGTTTTGATCACGCATGCGGGATTGATCCGCATGCGTAACCCCCGCATATGTCCATTTCATACAAGTATTTATTGTAATGCGTGGAATCCGCACGCGGGACGCGTTTTTTACATTTTGAGCAATCCCGCATGCGTGACGAAATCCGCACGATATTAATAAACCCCTAAAAGCGAACAAACCCCATTTTAATTACCAATATTAATTAATACCCTAGTATTTCAAGGCTAGGCTAGATAGTTCGAAAGAGCCCTGAAATGGAAAGGACAAGTGAAGGAATACAGGTAGATTTTAGTCAGTTAAAGTCTGTCATTCCCTCTCGCCCCACCTTAAACAATTCTGCGGCTCAAAATAACTAAGGCTTCTTTTCAATTAGAAATTTGCTCTTGCCTTTGGAGCAAAGGTCCACTTGGAACGATTGGAAACCTTTGGACTAGACCAAAACTACAGTAAAAAAAAAAATTGTTTACACTTAAGTAAACAATAAATCAGCCAAATCAAAGCTCGAACAGAAACAGGGTCAGCAACACAAGTTACTAGTGGAACCACGTGCACACAACAAAAACAAATTACTATGAACTTAAACATCACTAACGTTCTAATAAAGTGACGTGTTCAATGCGCAGTAAACTTGCGCAGGTACGGTCGGCAAAACAATGGCGTTTATCAGGAATAAAGTCACTTACTTTAACGTGTTATCAAGATTATAAATTATGTTTAAGTAGTAATGTTGTTGGGTTGTCGTCTCAGGCAGAAGTAAGCCATTTCCTTTATTACGTACGGTTGGCAATGTCATCGATAATGTGCTGATGAAGTTTTTCAAGAAGTAGCTGGAAGTATTACGATGGTTTTTGAAATCATCACGTTTTAATCAGTCATCTACAATTGATTACAGTTTAATGAATTCATCTTCTGTATTTAAGAAACAAGGTCACCGACACAGCCCGAAGAATCGCCAAACTTAAGTGGCAATGGGCAGGGCACATTGCTCGCAGAACGGATGGCCGTTGGGGCCGAAAGTTTCTGGAATGGCGACCACGTACCGGAAGACGTAGCGTTGGAAGGCCTCCTACAAGGTGGCCCGAAGACCTAGTAACGGGTGCGGGAGTACGATGGATGCGAGACGCACAGGACCGTTCATTGTGGCGACACTTGGGGAGGCCTATGTCCAGCATTGGACGTCTTTCGGCTGAAATGATGATGATGATGATGATTTAAGAAACTATCATGCCTTTTATTAGCAATCCGGAATGATTACAACCCAGTTATATCAATTGTTTATCAAATCTAGAAGCTAGAATTAATATATAGTTATTACATTTGGATCACATCATTTGGTATCACTCTCAAGACAAGTCCTGCTAACTCATGCGCTGACACACACTTGTGTCTAACTTTTTTCCATCATAATTTACATGCACAGTGTTGGTCGTTTCAATCCGCCCAGACGTTGTCGAGGTACTGCATCGAGATTCAAGCGTGCTGACGTCAATATATCATCTCATATCATCTGCTCAGGGTGGAGCGAAAGCGAGAAGAAGTATTATTACTTACAAAAACCCACCTGTGTTCCTTCAGTTGCCCTTTTCGTTCGAACAATCTTGAAATTAATATTGGTAATGAAAATCCCTATGTTTTGCAAATAGATTGGTGATGAATGATAATAATTAATCACACTATTACTCAAATATAATACAGGAGAAAAATTTTATATACATTTATGTATTAAGTTTGTTACTCTTTTACACTTAAACGGCTGAACAGATTTAGATGAAATTTTACACACAGCTAGACCTGAAAGAGGATATAAAGTATTCCAGGAGTATGTTCCCTTAGATAATTTATTAATTAGACGCGGACGAAGATAATAAATCTTAGCGTGTCGATAGTAAAACTAATTAATATTTCAAATTATTTTATTCCACATAGGCCTACATGAGCACTTATAAAATATGAGAAGCTAGTGCTACGAATTCAATTGGTCCTTTCTTATGGAGAAGAACTGGCAAGAAAATCCACGGTTGCAATTTAAAAAAAAAGTTTTTTTTTTACAATTTTTCCAAATTAAGGTATTAATAGGAATGAGAGGACAGTGTAGACCAGCCCAAAAAATTAAAAAAAACACAGATCAAATTAAAAAATAATCTATGAGTCGTATTCTCCATTTAAGATTAAAAAAAAAACTGCATATAAAATTTATGAATAAAGTTACCACATTCTGCTGTCTCTACATTAACGTATTGTTTACTTGGCATTAAGTGGCAAGAGAAGCTGGTATTGAGAGCTAGTGTATCGCACAAATACGTATTTACTGTACAATATACATAGTACAATACATTATATACATTCTGCCTTTAGTAAGAGTAAACAGGACGTCTTGCCAATAGTATAGCATTGAGAAAATAAATATTGAAATAGTTTGAGCATTTTTATTTTAAAGTAGTTTTGTTTTTAGTAGTTCGCTACGGTTTGACTAGATATTTAATATAATAGAACATGTAAATGTACATAAGATATAATAAGAATAATTTAACAATAGCACAGAATTGTCAATCAGCTGTCATAATTAGATTTTTCTATTCGTACAAGGGCAAAAAACAATTATAATAATTTTATTAGTCTCCAAATTTAAACTATGATTTTATTCAAGCCATTAGCCGTCTCAATCAAGTTAAAAATTAAAACATTTAAGTATCAGACAAAGCGGGGTTGAAGAGGTAGTGTAAAAAAAAAACAAACTAAAGCAAAGGTGCGGTAATGACCAGCGAAGTCTATCGATCGAAGCAAAATGCATCGTCACCCCATTTGATGGTTCGAGTGAACAAAATGGACGATATCAGTATACTGTATGAAGGTTTAATGCGTCTGTAAAAAATACAAAAAAAAAAAAACTGGACGAGAATACAACTGAAAATCCATATTAATATTTTAAATGGGAAAGTTACTCTGTCTGTTTGTTACCGTGTTACTATTTCTGCCTACACTGCTTAATCTTTTTAGATGAAATT
Organism: Mythimna vitellina; assembly: GCA_949316375.1. Taxonomy (NCBI): domain Eukaryota; kingdom Metazoa; phylum Arthropoda; class Insecta; order Lepidoptera; family Noctuidae; genus Mythimna; species Mythimna vitellina. Next base: position 2,434,607 of record OX438703.1, on the reverse strand, counting down.
ATATCTAAGGATAATTTATAGAAATTACCTCAGAAAGGGACATAGGTATACATTTTGCTTGTTTTTTAAGAAACTGAAGTTTCTAACGTCACGTCATTTAAAAAAGATGCGGAAATTATAATACTTACTCTTGCATCTAAAATTCTAATGTTACTTCTTTTATTATGCCGTTATAAAGTTGAGTATGTAAATGAAAAGAGTAGATTAATATGATAATGGCATTTTACTTATTAAATAGTTATAGGAACTCTTTCATATGGATTTAGGCACCCGTCCCTATCCATAGACATTCGTAAAGTCTTGTAGAAAGCTGCCAAAGATCCAAAATGATTCCATCGATGGTATTCAAATATGGAATATATCAGCCATCTTGTAATAAGAAGCCATGGAATTAGTAAGTCTATTAAACTTCTTGGTATATTACTTTGCACTAAGTATTTCAATATTAGATCGCATCATTATACGTCAAGCGCATAATTATTGAAATCATTTAAAATATTATGACAACATTCAACATTTAACGATCAAAAGAATTACATTATCCTAAAATACATAAATTTATTTTGACGTCAGAGATCATTGTACGTTTTAATTATTTATTTAAACAGCCAGTCCAGATGCATATTGATAAATATATAATATCATGTATTATTAATGCTTTTAAATTAATTGATGAAATAGTTTAAGAAAAAAACATGTAGGTATCACACGTAGAAAGTTCGTTAGTTGTTCTTTTTTTTTGTTTATGTTTTTGTCTTTAAGTCTTTTTCGTATAAATAGTTCATTAGGTTACCATTAGAATGCGGGTCCAATACATTCTGATGTTTTTGTAGTATTTGGCAGCAAATATATTGAGTTAGCCTTCTTAGTAAACTCTGCTGAGGTAGCCAAAAAACTACAATTAAATTATTAGCTCCATTTTACCGAAATCGCGCCTGTTTCAATGTTTCCACATAGTTTCAATGATCCCACATATTGTCCAGTTGCGCAGATAACTACTTGAGATACAAAACTACACCCATTTTACATCACAAAATCTACTAGTAATCAATTTGCGAATAATTAAAACATACACTGAACTTCATTTGAAGAAATCCCGCCAAAACTCCTATGTTATTCTTTCTTAAATCAATATTAAGAAAGCAAAGAAACAATATTCATACAGCCAAGCAAGCAATACATTAAAAATATAATCTGTCATTAAAGAATAGTACACAAAAGAACCACAAGAGGGCCTGTCAATTTTTTTAACCGCTCTAATCTGCTTAAAAGCACAGGCACGCATTTTAAAAGCCTATGGTGTTTAATTGAGGGTCCCCATTGATGTTAGATAGCCATCGGGATGACTTAAACATTTTTAATGAATATTCAACGTTTCAAGTCCATCTTTTTTTTTGTTTTTAACTCCTTTGTACGTGCGTTTAATTGTTGCTTTAAGAGGAATGTGGCGTATAGGAAGTATAATGCCAGGTCTTTGCTTTCAACTGATTTTTTTTAAAGATAAAACGAGAATGGAGTTTGTTTAACCGTATTCTGTAGGTATAAAAGGTAATTTGGTGGTGAAACTGTTTTATTACTACACTACACACTCAACATTATTTTTTAGATGTGTTTGTTTGTGAAAAATCTATTGTAACTAACAGTAGAACTTATTATTGTCATACTTCCATCCTAAGTAATCTTTATCCATTTCGTAACCTTATTTTTAATCGTGTCTCATTGTTTTCCTTACTTCCGACATCAAAACAAACTCTTTTTCTTCTGTGATCACTTCTTTCTCCACCACTTCACATTCGCTTCCTCCACCATCACCATTATCATACGCTTCATTTAACTCATCTTAGTTTAGAATTTCTTTATCTACTGCTGTTTTACCAACATCTTCCAAAAGCGTCTCCCTCTCATTCTTATTTTTTCTATACATACTATTTCTGCTTTAGCCATTTCTTTTCAAAGCACCCTAAGTCTCAATTTCTGATAAAGCTGCGATTTAAGAATCTTCTACTGTAACGTCTGTAACCCTTTGCTTTCTCTGCATGTTTATATCCAAGAGCCAAATCATCTTCACTTACCATATCTTCCTCGTTATCTTCTATCTATCAACTATCTCTTTCTCAGTCTTCTTCTTTCTATTCCTTGTTTTTCAACAGCCTTACTTCAATATTTTCCAGTCATCTCTTGGTCATGTGGTTCGTTAACTTTAACCATCCTTTTCTGTTCTACTTTTAACTCTTTCTTTCTCAACAGCGTTTTATACTAACTTCTTTATTAACCATATTACCGTTTGCATTCTAATTTATATCTCCTCTTTATACAACAGTCATTCTTGCATTTTTTTCTTTAGCAGACATACCACCGTAACTAACTATCTCTTCCTCACTATATTTATTTTCAACATCTTCCTCAGGTCTTTTCAACCTTTTCCTACTGCCACTTACTTGTAGGCCATACTTTGACTTCTTTTATCATTCTTTGACTGCTTTTTGTTTCTTCTTTTTTATCTTTTCTTTCTCAATAGCCCTTCTACCAACTTCTTCTTTAGCATTTTTTCTTATAAATTCTAATTTACTTCTCTGCAAAAATATTCGTTTTAGATGCTTCTTCTGGAGTAGCCACACCATCTCGTTACTAGTTCAAAAGCTTCTTTTTGATCATCTTCTATCATTTCTCTTCTTCTTTACTTTCAAATCTTTGTTTTAGAACAGCATTTCCACCTCCTTCTTAAGTACTTCCATTTCTTTCTTCCACAACAACTTCACCACTTTTAGCTTCTCTAACGTTCTCTTTCTCAACAGTACGACGAGAGCCTCCACGGCGGAGGCTATATGGAGGGCGGCGCGATGTACCACGAACACAGACTGTCTCACCCGCACCTGCCGCCGGTCCACTATCCCCCTCCAGCGGCGCCCGCGCACGCCCTGCCCGGAGAGCCGCTTGTACACAAGAGGGACAAAGACGCTATATACGGGTGAGTGGTAACGTGTGATTTTGAGGTATTATTGTGGTTAAGCTTCTTTCAATTCTTCAGAAATTCTTAATGGTGCTGCAAGACTGCCGGGATCCTTGCAACGGTTTTAGGTTTGAGAAGTGTTGTATACCAGAATGTTTCATGTATACATACTATTTATTATTGCTTGATCTTTCATTTATATAGGTATGTCACATTAACCAGTAAGCAATCGAACTTAATTGTTTTTGACATTTCTTTTTCCATCTTCTGTAAATGCACTCTTGTCAATCAACTCTTCTTTCTATATAGCACAGATCTCTGACTGACCACAACAAACAGCTGGAAACCACTAAAGGTAGAAACATAAAACCTGGAAGATGACATGGTTACAAATCACTTGTAGTTAAAAGACCACTCCTTGTTTAGTAAATTGGAAAACGAATCTTGTATGCAGTATCTGTATACAAGATTAGTTTAGCAACAGTAATAGTTGTTTCATTTTATTGTCCATGTATACAACCATCATAATTGCTCAATACGCTAAGACTTTAATGAGTCACAATTCCCTCTAGCTATTCTACACTGCATATCAGCTATTAAAATCAACTCTTGTCATAAGTATTGTCAGCCCTTTCCAATGTTTGTTTCCACTTTAAAACAACACCAATCTTTGGCCAAACTTTGGCTATCAGTCTCCCCTTTAGATTAAAGATAGAGTACATAAAGGTGCCACATTTGACGCTAAACCGTCCGTTGGCAGAGATCTTACTGTTATCTGATCAAAAGTTGTCAAGAAACTTGAGGTTAGGCGCCTTTGGGAGCGAAGTGAGGTGGGGTGCCAGTGAGAGACGGATAAAGTTACAACAGAAAAGGATTTATACTCTTCAGTAGACTGCTGACTGTCATCAACGCACATCCGAAACTATTGGGTCTAGGAGCGTGAAATTTTGCACAAGGGTTCCTTTTATAGCAGATGCGGACACTAAAAGAGTATTTTCCAAAATTTACCCCACAAAAAGATGAAACGGGGGTCCAAAGTTTGTATGGAGAAACAGATTTTTGTGCGAGCGAAGCCGCTGGCAAAATCTAGTATCCTAAAGTACAAGATAATTAGGTTAATTGTGAATGCAAGACCAATAAACTGATGCTCACTCTTCATGCAGATGCATTGTTTATTTTATATGTTAGAATTAAATAAATAATAAAATTAAGTCATTATCTAGATATCAAATGAGGGAATACTCGTTATATGAGGTTATAAAAATGTTAGCATTTTAGTTTTTATGAATATGAAGCTTGAGTTTATACCATCAATTTGTGTAAAGATAGGGCTGTGGAATTGTTCGAAAGAGTTACTGCGGCTCTGGAACGCAAATGATAGCTTAAGGATCATGGGAGGGAATCAGTAAAAATCTGCCACTCCCTCTCGCTTCAACCAGAGTGGGAGCAGTTATTAGATGTTTTTCCAAGCAAAAAAAAAGTCATAGCATACCATAGTCGGCCTTATAATGTTTCCACTATTGGGATTCAGGCGTTGTTAGTTGTTTGTCAGTTGTTGAACACGTGACTGAGCGTTGAGATAAAGAAAAGAAAGAAAGAAAAAACGTTTATTTGTGACTCACACAATCGTATAAACTAAAGATACACAATAAACAAAATAAAAAAGAGGTATAATCAGTGCGAGACCAAAAAGGCACCTAACTCAGCAAATGAGATGACGTTAGAACGAAGGAATAGGAGGTTTTGACCGACTCGAGGTGATCAACGTAAAGAGAATCGAAACGAAACGGTTGTAACTTGGCTAGGGGGGCAAGTGAGATAATGGTCAAATGGTCAATATATATATAAAAGCAGAAACTAACTGACTGACATCAACGCACAGCCTTTAAATTACGGGGACTAGAAGCGTGAAATTTTACAAAAGGCTTCCTTTTATGACGTAGATGAGAACTAAGAGAGGATTTTACAAAATTCAGCTCTTAACAGGATAAAACGGGGGTCCTAAGTTTATATAAAGAAGTGCACTCACACACTCACACGCGAGTGAAACCGCTGTCAGAACTTAGTCAATAATAAAAAAAAAAATTCGACAAAGATGCAGAAAAATTAAAACTTCCGCAATATTCAAATAGAACTCGCTGTTATAACTTAACTGAAGAAAAAAGAAACAAATTTTATGGTGTGTCTAACTGCAGTAGACCCTAAAGTTTTCTTTTTAATTAGTTTCCTAGTAATATGTTCTGTTTCTACGATGCAAAGGTCAAGCGCACCATCGTATCCGCATTGATTGCAGTTTTTGTGCAACTAACGTAAAATTTATTGCTATTAAATTGTAATTTATATGTATTTATAAGTTATTTTACTGTAGTTGTTGGGGTTCTTTCGTTTTTTAATTTGTATTGTTTACACTAAATAGATTACTTCTAAGTTTGAAGCATGTTTTTTTCTTTTTGGTGATATCTTGATCAAATGCTTGCAATGCTTGTAAAATAATCATCTACAGTTTTATAGTAAGTACAGGTTGTTAACTTACATCAATAATTCTCAAAGCCATTATTATATTTATTTTATTGTCAATAGTAAAAAAAGTACTTCACTTCGTTATGTTAACAAATGACTGAAGTAAATTTGGATCGTAAACCACTGATTGTCTATGATCAATATGATAAAATATCGGATAGGGTTCCGTAGAACAAACAAATCTTGTCTTAAAAGATTATTGATTTATTGGACTACTAGTTTCTAGCAACAGTTTTGCCTGCGTCTTCTTCTTCTTTTTCCTGCCCTTATCCCACATGGGGTCGGCGCAACACGTTTTTTTCTTCCATTCTGTCCTATCACCCGTCACACTATCACTAACTCCCTTTTCATTCATATCACTCTTCACACAATCCATCTATCTTTTCTTTGGCCTCCCTCTCCTTCTCTATCCAATAGTTTTGTCTGCGTAAAAGTAAAAAAAATATCCTGATGGAACCGGGACAAATAAGTATCCTGTACTATGTTTTTTTCCGGGATATGGTCTACTTGTGTAAATTAATTTAATTGTTTGTGCGTCAAGGAGTAATCAACATGTAAACATACATACAAACTTTCACCTTTTTGATATTAATGTGATGAGCAGAGATCGGAATTAGGTGGAGTTATTTATGTACTTAAACCGAGATTAATTTTATAGAGCAGAATATTTTTTATGTGAAAAAATTTCTTCCTGCATAAATTTGTTAACCTTACCTCAGTTGACGTTGAGAGATCTATTTCAATGAAAAATACTAATAAAAAATGTATATTAATTATCTTTGTTTTATTTGTCGAATCTATCTTTGAGGTTTTTATTATTATTTATTTTTAATATTGTTGGCCATACGGGATTTTTTATTAGAAATCCGGGAAAGATCCATATTAATATCAATGCAAGTACATAAATAACTACCTAATTCCGACCTCTGGTGATGAGTTAACCTATACATACATATAAATAAAATTGAAATGTTGTGTTGTTATAATATCCAAAATATTTTTTTTTACTAAATGCACTTGAAAGTAAAATCGATAAGTATATTTGGTTTTTTTTTCTGTCTGTTTGTTCCGGCTAATCTCTGAAATAGACCAATTTTAATGGGACTTTTACATCTTTATTTTATTTTAGAAAAAAAATTATAGTGTAAATAATCTTGAAAGTGTGACAAGTATGGCGTCCACTGCCTTCTAAATTTTCGTCAAATACGCGCGATATTTGAAAATGTAAAATTTTAATGCATTTTTAGGGTACTTTGCGATTGAATAAAAATGTTTTGTCTTTTTTTGTGGTTTATTAGCACTATAGAATCTAATTGAGACACTTTTTAAAAATGAGTGTCATACCCTTTGTTTTTTTATTTTATTTTTAAAATCAATTTGACTACGGAACCCTTTCATTGCGCAGTTAGCAAGTTTTTTTTAACCACCCATTGGCTGATGCGTGGAACGGACACGACGTCTGCTCCGTCGCAGTCGACTGGACAAGCAATACATCTATAATTTAAAATATAAAACAATAATAAAATATGTTAGTCTTTAGTAAATTATTACTGAATAAAGTAAACTGTCTTTAGTTTTTATTGCATTTCGTTTGGAATATAAAAGAAAGGAAATACTTAGTGCGTTAGATTTAATTTTTTTTTAAATGAAATTACGTGAAACGAATTTAAATTAATTTATGAACGTCAAGTAGATATATAGATTTTTAATTTTACTTTTTTTTTAAGATAGTATATATTTAGTTGTTGGCCTAGTGGTTAGTGGCCCTGACTGCTATGCTGGAGGTTGTGGGTTCGACTCCCACCCAGGGAAAATGTTTGTGTGATGTACTGTGTCTGGGTGTAATGTATCTATAATATGGATGTATTTAGAAATATATAAGTATGTTTATCAGTTGTATAGTAGGTTTGATGATGTGTGAAAGTTATGAAAAAAAAAATATGCAGCCCGCTAACAGTGGGACCCCACCCGGCACGGTGGCAGTACTCTAAAGATGATATCGACATCACGTACAAATCTGCATCTAATCTGTGATCAGTCGCGTGAGAGGTCATCCGCCAGCAATTGGACCATAACTCGATTTTTTTTTTATTAAGATTTAGCGCTTTTTTTTGGAGATGCTAAGCTTAATGGCGTTTTTGTTTTATTTTTCTTAAAATGAGTTAAGAGTTACAAGATAGTGGTCCTTTATTTTTATATATTATAAGAAACTTAGTTCCTATGTTACAATAACTAGATATAAGAGGATAAAAATATTAGTTACAATAAATAAGTCAAATTATTATTATTAAAAAAAAATGAGAAAGAAAAAATATTTTGACAGAAACCGGTTTTTTAATTTGCACGAGTAAGATCCCATACAGCCAAATAAAACTGAAGACTTTTCCTATTTCAAAAAATACCCACTAAAAATAGTCACCTGGCATTGACAGCTTGTCTTTTTTCAGAACAACGTAACAAGCCATACAGCCACACCTGCCAAAAAGAAACTAATGCTAAACCGATGTCCCCTGTTTCCAGGCACCCACTGTTCCCCCTGCTGGCGCTGATCTTCGAGAAGTGCGAGCTGGCCACGTGTACCCCCCGGGACCCCGGCGTGGCGGGGGGTGACGTGTGCTCGTCGGAATCCTTCAATGAAGACATCGCTGTCTTCAGTAAACAGGTAACTATCCATCAGGGAAGAGAAAAATGAGGGTACATTAATGGCAGTCGTTTTAGTCCCATATTTCTCCCTCTTACTAACAAATGACTTTTTTTAACTGAAGTATGAAGTTACGCGATGGCACTACTTATGAAACAGAATATCTATAGTCTACAAATGATTATCTAGTCTTAGAAACATCTAAATAAATTGTTTTTACTCATGGCACAGACGTCTAGATTATAGGAGGTTACGAACAGTCGCGTTTTTCTAAACCATTGACTAGGTACATAAAAAAAACATTAAAAAGAACGAACTAGAAATACTCAGTGAAGGGAAGGTGCTTGCTTGAATAACTGGTCACTACGCACCTGCTACCATAGCCTAACAAAAAAAACATGACGGGGTTGCCTGATTGAAAATTTTATAATAATATCAATAATAAAGTTTTTTCCAGCCCTCTGTTACATAAATGATACAAGAAATGCAATTTAGCCTTCCCAATAAATAAAAAAACGTAAACAGTAAATTATTCCCTAAACCAGTTTTCGAAAACATACTGGCAATTTTGCATATTCATTCGAATTTTAAATGTTGGTTAAAATGGCGCCTTTAAATCAGTAGCGGCAATTCCTTCTGCATAATGCTTTAATAACTATAAAGTCATAATTAGTAATGGTAAATTCGAGCACGAGTAAATAAGAGCTGTAGCGATTATCGATTGTTTACGCTGTGGTCTTGCTATTCGGTTTGTTATCGAATCGGCCAAATCGAGTTTGTGAGTACTTGTATTAATTTTCGATTGATTGTAATCGATTTGATGCGAGCATTTCTTTCAATTTTCATTTACCTGCTGATAAGGAATGTTTAGTAATGGAAGAATGATTTTTTTAAGTTTCCGAGCAGACGCAAATTTGTTTATTAACTTTGTTATGCCTATTTATAAATTTTACCTATTTGCAGTCTTTCGATATGCGTTTTGAAATACATTAGTCAGTAGAATTCTCTATGGTTCAGCTGTTCAACATAATTTAATTAAACAGTTGTCGACGTTTATTTTTCTAAAAGACGCTATAAAAGTTAGTTTAAATATAGCTCATCAAAAACAACCAAAAAAAAAGACGGGTTGCACTCCGGGAGTGCCGGCAGAAGTGAAAACTTGATTATTAACGTTGAGCATGTTTGATATTTTGGAATGGTTAGGGAATAATTTTGCACCAATTGCTTTATCAGTATAAAAGTACTATCATTTATGTGGTAGAATACAATATTCATTTATTGCGCTATCGTACACAAACATGACAATTTCGATATTACACACATAAGTTTAGACTGCGGATTGTTGTGATACCGCAAGTTTAATTCATTCATTTAAAAACTAAAGTCTTAACTTCTTCATCACCAGGAAATACGTTTTCAATAAACTTCACATCTCTTGCAATTGTTACTTTTCTAGTTTTTGGATGCATCAATCGGTAACCTTTTGTAGTCTCACAATATCCAATAAAAATTAGAGCTTCCGTTATCATGTCTAGTTTCAGTCTTTTCTGCTTAGGTATCAAAGCATGTGCTAAACAGCCAAAAACTCTCAAGTGGCTTAGATCGACTTTCTTACCAGACTACGGTACATACTGCCTCAGCCCAAAACCTCTTGCTAAGATTTGCTTCACAAAGTAATGTTCTGGCTTTTTCTAGAATCGTTCGGTTTGCCCTCTCTGCAACACCGTTCTGTTCAGGCGTGTATGGTACCGTCGTCTGATGTTTTATACCAGACGCCTTCAAAAAATCTTCAAAAATATTGTTGACAAATTCTTTGCCATTGTCACTTCTAATTCCTTTTATTGCTTTTCCACATTCTAACTCGATTTCTTCTTTGTATTCCTTAAATCTTGTAAAAGTTTCACTCTTTTTCTTCAAGAAACGGACATGTGTCTTACGCGTATAATCATCGATGAACAGCAACATATAACGGGAGCCAGCCCATGACGGCTCTTCCATTGGACCACATATGTCCATATGAATCAGATCCAGGACTTGATCAGCTCTCGTACCTTGCTTTTTAAACGGAGATCGCGTGCTCTTTCCTCGAATGCACGGAACACAGGGCTCAACTTTATCCGTGGTTTTAAAATCAATTCCGGTGGTCATTTCTTTTAAAGAAATCATATATTTTCGGCCTAAATGAGCTAATCTTCTATGCCACAAATTTGACAAAATTTCATTTGACACTGTCAAGTTGGCCACGATATTTTCTTTATCTTTCAGTTTGAAAATTCCGCCGACTTCATTACATGTTGCAACTACTTGGTCATTTTGGTTTTTGATAAAACAACCTCTTTTGTCAAAATTTACTGTGAAATCCTTTTTCACTAGATCGCTCACCGAGATTAAATTCATCAATAGATTTGGTACATGTAAAACATTATTCAGTGGAAGTTTCACATTCTCGCTCACTTTAAGCGAAATATTTCCTTTTCCTTTTACAGGGATCTCTTCTCCAGTTGCCACCCGAATCTTCATATTGTTATTCTGTTTTTTATAATTGATTAACTCGTTGGCGTTATTTGTCATGTGATTCGAGCACCCACTGTCGACATACCATCCATTTTTGTTGATGCTATCGGGTATGCTCATACATACATTCACATTAGGAGATTTCTTGCATTCAGATGCTTTATGCCCTTTCTTATGGCACTTAAAACATTTGTACACTGGCTTTCGAACTTGTGCTTTAGTTTTGGTAGCGTGTCCCTTGGTTGTAGCAAAGGCTTGTTCACCAGCTCCTGCGCCTGTTTCAGCTTGTCTGTTGCCTTCCTGGAGTAATTTGGTTTTTAACTGTTCCAAAGTCATTTCCTTTCCACTATTATCGACAGCCATTATTAACGGGTTATAGTCCGTTGTCAAACCAGCCAATAGTATTGAAATAATCCAGTCGTCTGCAACTTTTGCGTCTATGTCAGCTAACTGCTGTGCTAAAAATACGACTCTGGATATGTACTTTTCCATTGACGTAAAGTCCTCGAGTCTACACTGCCACAGTTGACGCTGTAAGCTTATTCGCCTGCCCCATCCTTTGTCCTCATATGCGTTACACAAATTGTGCCAAACTTCTCGAGCCGTTTTCGCAGTATATACATGTGCAAAGCAGGATGGTTCTATCAGCAAGCATAACGTACTTCTCGCCTTTCTATCCACGTCTTTTATTGTGGTACTGACGTCACTGGATTCTACGGCAATCCACCAGTTCTTTGACTCTAGGTAGTTTTTCACAACAAATTTCCAGTTGCCAAAATCTGAGGCTCCTCTCAGCTTCTGGATGCCGCATATGGTAGACGATGAGGGATTTTCGTCCTCTGACATCTCAAAACAATTGACGTCGTGCAAAAGTGAAAATATTATTTTCCGAAAAACGATTTAGTTACCTTGTTTGTTGTCGAAATCGAACTGCCATAACCTATTAGAATATTATAGAATCAGGGTTATTTAGCAGAGTGAGCAGATTAACAAACAACACAGCTTGTATCACAGGCGTATATTTCTTACTGACAATTACACAAATAACAAGTACCTTAGCAACGCTTATCTCATCGACATGATGTTGCATTGCTGTAAAGAGATCCTATCTCCATCATTATCCCTAAAGCATTAGGTTCAAAGTTGATCGGAAACATTTAAAAATTTCTTTAAATGATTTTAAACCATAAAATGTTGAAGGTTAAGTTCAAAATCGAATGAGAAAATTTGACTGGTCGTCTTACGCTTTTTCGATCAGGTCACGTGTCCTGACGCGAGTTTAAGATTTTATACCCATTACAGAAAAAGTGCTCAACGCCGCTAAAGAAGTTTTCACTTCAAAAATATTTGTGATCCAAAGCGTCCCCTCTCTTCATTTCGAACTAGACACTCTGGTCATAAAACTAACAAAGCACCTTGTAATAAGAGCGAGAAAAGCTGATAAAGTTACATTCAAAGACAAGCTTGATTTACGACTCCGTCTGCAGAAACAAAAAAAAAGATCGTCCCTTCAACCATAATCCCTTGCCAGTTAAAAAAAAAAAACGTTGTTGTTTATTCTCAAATTCTGAAAGGACTTCCTGGAAGGACATGTTCGAAATGGCAACATTATAAAGAAAGTGTTGCCACATTTATAAAAATGATATTTCATTACGGAACCTATAATAACATGACAAGGCAGATCGCTTAATACGTATTATTGAACTAAAAAAAGGAAAATGGAGTCATTTTGGAACAATTCGGGGCTTCGTAAAACTGGTAATCTGTACAAACCGACAATCAAATACCGTGTAATTTGTAACAAAATTATGTTACCGCGATATCTTTGTGGGTTTTTCATTTTTTTTTAACAATAGGCACAATAGCTGTTGACATGTTGCTGCTGATATGCAATTTAAAAAATAACTTTGACGTCTTCACTTCGATGCCACCGGATGCGACTTTGTAACGACGTGCAATTTGAATTTCACTTTTAAAATTTGATTGTTATATTATTCAGTTTATATCTTTGCGAGGGGTTATTTTTGCGTATAGAATAATATTTTGAGGTTACATTTTATGTACATTTTTTTAAATAGAAATTTTATGAACACATTTTTGTTTTAATTTTTCGCTCCGGATATTGTAAGTACTAAATATAACTTTTCTATCAACCCCATTCCATATCGTAGAGCTAAGTAAATATATCGACTCTTTATCAGTCAAAGACTTTATTGTATTATAATTATTGAAATTAAATTGTATTTATAAGTGGAAACGGCGGCGACCCGTGAGACCCTGCCGAGATAAATGATAGTCGAGTCACTCAGTGTCATGGAACTGACCAATGTTGTATGTATTTATTGACATAGGTTCCTCTCTCTGATAATATTTACTATTTTAATGTTTACTCGAGCAAAATGCTATCGATCTTGGGAGAAATTAAAATTTATCATGCATTTTTTTCAAACTGAAATGATAAAATATATTTTTCTTATAGACTAACATGTTTGTTCTAGTTTTCTATTGCTAATTACATTTTCTCTTGCTTTCGAAACAAATTAAACAACAAAATTATCTTTTTTAAATTACGAAATCATTATCGTTTGACGTTCTGACAGTAAACATAAAAATATAATATCACATACAGATTATCACTGTAAAATGACACATTTATCAAATGTTTGGACGCGTAACACGTACGAAATCTAATCGGTCGCTTTAATTACTATAATAAAACGTTTATCGGTAGCCGTGGCACGTGAAATCGCAATAGATAGAGATAAAACGAATCGCCTTCTCTCTCTAACGCTAAATAAGTGACGTCCATAATTCATACTACGAAATAAATCATAAACTGTAAAGTGTTTATTTTCAACGTACTTAATATGTTATAAATTTATTTAAGTGGCGTGCGGTGCGATTGTGGGCCAAATGATTGATATAGTGCCCTCCCCGTGGACGATCGGTTTTAGTTGTGATACTGTCATCCCATCATGGATACTCGCCGTCACTACCGTGCTGATGCAATGACCGAGTACGCTCGATACTCGAGTACCCACGATGAGTTTAGCTCTTTTTGTTGTCATTAATCGTCCTCTGAGTGACAGTGAGTCAATTTTTATAGTTTCAATGGTTCGTTTGTTTCGTTTGTTTATCGTTGGATTGAGATGTTTTCTAATGTCTGTCAAGTGTGACGTGTCTATTGGTAGTGAAGAGCACCTAGGGGATTAATGAGGCAATCGAGACAAGGATTAAGTGTACTCCGCCATTTCTTCGACTCTCGATGAAGTCATAGTACTTAGAATTGTTTTTTACCCTGCAACACTAGCCTTCAAATTAAATCAAATTGGGTAATTGACTTATTTTTTTATTATATATTGAAAAGTGACTCTATCTAAAATCGCGAATAGTAAGAACTTTTCAAATCCGATCAACATTAAAACTTTTTTTAGAAACCTTTCAAATCCGGTGGAAGTGGAAACTGTCATAAGGATGCACATACTAAAATGTGACGTCTCCGTCATTAGGTTACACGCGTGCGAAAGAGATGGCGAAGTGTTCCCACCACACCCCTACTCTTTTTCATTACAATATTTGAAGTTGCTGCGTTATGTAATAACCAATTTTGATACTGTTTTCAGAATACAGATCTGATTTTAGTGTTATTAGTTGATTATATAAAAAAAATATTGTACAAAAGTTAACACTAAAGAATACCCAATTGTTTCATAAGCTCCATTTCACTTAAAACTAAATCTGGCAGCCTTATAAACTGAAAACATTCAACAAACAACATTCCATTTACAAGACAGCTTATTAAGCCATCGTGTAATGAAACGTTAAAACAAAAATTGCAAATAACGCCAACGCTAAATAACAGGATAAATCAAGATATTTTTATAGAAACGGAAAGTATAATGAGATGTAATTAAAACATAATTGCGAGAATTTTAATTGACAATTGTCGGGGAGACGATCTATCGATGTGGGAATCGATTCCCAAATGTCTTTTTGTTCACATCACTAATGATGAGGAGGGAACCTGGTATGTCGATATGTTAGTTTTTTCTTTTTTTTCTCCAAGTTATGCATTGTTACATCATAATGCCATGCTTCATCGGTTTGACAGCTAGTGTCTATGACTGATTAGTTCATTAGTCAATGTTAGATTGTAAAACGCAACTGATTTTAGTTCGATAAAGTACAGCTGTTGACTGCCAGTTTATGTAAATTACTATCAGCTGTACGTCTAACTTAATTCTGATAATTACGTGGCTTAGGAATGTTGCTAGTTTTCAAAATCTTTCTGTTGAGACCTACAGGGAATCGATTATTATCTTTGCGATAGTGATCGTCAAAATGATAAAAATATCGAATTGACAAGCGTTACTACAACGCAACGTCATGTGGTCGTGGTGATCGTCGTCGTGGTTGAGATGATCGAAGCGACTATACGACCATCGACATTGTGATAAAATCACTTTGATGAAAACCTAAGATCTACAATGATTCGATGACTGACACCTTTTCCTCTGATAATCATCTAAATGGGTACTTATAGTTCTTAATCAACCAATTCCATTCAAATACAAACCATTACAAGACATATTTTTTGCCAATTAGGTTTTCTTTCACGTTTCAATATGTTCATTGTTCTTGCGCGATGTTTGAATGGCGTGCATCGGTGTCGTTACGATGCTGTTCTCATTACTACGCTTTTTAGTACAGTTCACACAAAACTCCACCGTATTGAGTTCATATTAGTTCATTCCGATTTAATTGTATATTTTTATTGGTTATTGTATTCCGTCATGGTGGCTTAATGTTGCGGGATCGGTGCAGTAGGTGCTTGTGTTGTGTACCGTACGTTTTTGAACGGCGGTTTTGTATTTCCATCTTCGCGTGTGTTTGTATCAGGATTATATGCAGCAGCTGTTTTGTTTTAACACATAGCATGATCCTACTGCTGGGTACCTACTGCCTCCATTCTAGAACAGAGAATGGGACACAATCAATCACACGAGAGATGTCTTCGAATTTTTGATTCCAAGACATTTTCCTTCACCGTTTTGAGAGCAATGATGATATAAATAACACAAAGTACTTGACTGGGTTTGAACCTAAGATGTACAACTCGTTAAGTCGGGGCTACTACTGTTTACTATAATGTATCTGCTGTTTGTACACAAAAGCGAGAATATATAGAAAATTATGCTTTTAAACTGCAGCGTTTTCTTCTGCAAGAATTCGCATGCAAACTGATCCTTTGTATGAACACATCAATGCTATGTTCTGTCATTCAATTATTCATTACCTTAAACTTTCCCCGTTACATCAGTGACGATGAGAAATAATTACACAATCAAAACATCATCAATTTCATTGAGTCGCGAATGTGTTGGCTATCAGATGATTCTATTACAACGCTCGCTGTTTGGCAGCCTGATCACCGTCAATCACTTTCAACTGGCATTTTTGCCATTACTGCGAGTTTACTGAATATTAATAGACTAGTAATCGATCTTATAATGTCAGATTAAACGATAAAAGAATAAACAGTTCTGCTAACGTCTAATAACTACACTTTGTAATTACGAGGCAAGTAGCGCCGCAGGAAAAAATCTAGTTAAAGGCACACGCACGCACACTAGATGATCTATCTTCAGATGCGAGGTTTAGACAGATTTATGCGTCATTGATTTTTTTTGCATTCACGGATTGCCTTTTTTCATTGCAATCGACCGTCTCACAATCTTAGATTAGTAAAGAAATTTTACTACGTTAGAGTATAGATTTATGACGTAGATATAGTATCAGAGATGAGAGCACGACTTATTAGAGTAGCAGACACGTACTGCGTATTCACATGAATCAATGCGTGGAATGTCGAAAGTTGATGAAAGGTGTTCAACGTTTTATGTATTTACAATCCCGTATTACACGATATTGTGTATTCATTTACAAAAAGGATTAGCACGGGGTCTTGAGCATTCGAGATCACTTCCCAGCCCAGCGACCCGTGAGCCGACACAAGCTGCCACAGAGATGCTCGCGCATTGTGATGCGTCGCGTCAACAGACAGTACATTGTGTATTTGTTTACATCTGTCCGTGTTCCGTTTAACGCCATAATTGACAATTGTCATGGGATTTGGACGCGCAATTTAACCTCTTTGTCGTACTGATCCAATTCAACGTTTCGCGCCGAAATAAAATAAATAATGGAAATGGCGGATCGGTCCGCTCGCAGCTGCGCCCGCGCAGCGCGCCACGCAGTATTCATTAGCTGCGCGCGCTAGAGTGGAACCGCGATACGATACGTTTTTTGTTATCTCGCTCGCACGCAGCACTTGCATTTTTTTTTCGACAACGCATCGGCGATTTCGTTTTATCGGCCCCATCGAGAGGTTTTTGCCGTTTGGAATTCCTTACGCATCTTGTTTCGGGTTCGTTTGTTGATAAAAATTGTTGGGTTTTAGATACACTCGATCTTGGTTTCGTGGGAAACCTTCAAGACCCTATTCAGTAACAGACAATTTTCGTACCTCTTTCGGCTTCGGTCGACAAAGCAAAGAAAACAACGGCAATAGCAAATCGACGATTACAGTCCGTTGTATTTTTTGCGCAATCATCAGTGTGAGCGTAAAGGATATCACCTATTTAATACGCATTACCCGCGACGTTGCTCGCGTAACATTGATGCGACCATTTAATTACGAAGTGGGGCCACGACACGTACGTTGAGACAAAAAAACCTTATGTAACGATCGTTTCTTAAGTCACATGCGAAAATGCGAGTAGCATACTTTAAAAATGTCGATAATAAAATTGACAGCAGCCGCCGTTACAAGGTTACGGCACTCGGACTTTTCTCTTTTATTGTTGTGGTATCTCCGTGAAAGTGGTCATAAATAAAATGAATGTTGTTCTTTGAAAAAAATAATTATAAATGCTATTAGATGCGTTTCACAACTATTGAGGCTAATGAATTCTTGTCATGATTACCGGCGCTGTTACAATATTTATTAGATTCGTAACTATCGCTTGGCACAGCATAAATACTTGTTACTGCATTGTTTGTTTTGGTAGTTCAAGTTGATAGTGTTTATGATATACCTCAGTCATACCTTCAAATGGATTCCAAAGTTCTTTTACCGCTCAATATAGCAAGATTGTGAAATGTGTTTCAATTTACTAGACCGACTTCTTAATAAACATTCCTCAAGCAAATTAAAGGTCAGCTATTCATTTATTCTGATTACATACATTGATATAATCTATGCAATTTTATAAAAGGCTGGTCACAAATAAAAGTATGTTATTATGAGAATTTTCTCTAACCTTTGGTTGCTGATTGAGGCGAGGTTGCACCATGCGATGTGATAGCGTGCGCCTCTCAATTAGTGCCTGACACGCTGCGCCGACCGACTCGCGTCGAGTTTTTGTCCGTTTAAAGGGGCATTAATATGCCGATGGACTAAACATTATGCTCTTTCATCACTTATAGTGACGTCAACTAGAAAACAAACACAACAAATAAAGAAAATACTACTACTGCTATGAATACGGTTACTGATAGCTGAGCATGCTTCAATATAGAGCAGTGGTAGCCGAGTGGCAACGGCCCCGACTTACAAGTTGTAGATCGCGGGTTCAAACCCAGCCAGGCGCATTACTTTGTGTAATATATTTCATCACCACTGCTCTCAAAACGGTGAAGGAAAACATCGTGAGGAAACCGGCATGTCCTAGAACCAAAAATTCGAAGACATGTGACATCCACCAACCCGCACTGGGCCCGCGTGGTGGATTACGGCCCATTCCCTCTCCTAGAGAGGAGGCCTGAGTCCTAGCAGTGGGAACATTATAAGGCCGACTATGCTATGCTATGCTTCAATATTGTCTCATCATCGCTTACTATCAGGTGTCGCGAGAATATCAACATAAAATATTTAAAAAATACGCCGTTGTCGTTCGGAGGTTGCGGCCGAGATTTTGGAAAATAGAACACGAATAACGGCGCAGAAGGGACGCGTTCGAAATTTAAATTCGGCCAAGGGTTCTGAATTTGAATACGCCAATCCTAACGCGCTGCAACGTGATTGGTCAGTGGCTTTTCGGGTGTCTCCAGGGTGTTTTAATTTTACCTAAACGTTTTATGTACTGATTTAATATTAATAAAAATATATATAGATGCAGAATCAAATCAGACGAATACATCAAGTAAAATCACCATTGCTTACTCTGCTCCTGCATAACGTTTTGTTTATTTGTTTTATTGTCTTTACTATCATCATATTTGCAATAATCATTGAATTATAAAATATCTCCCTAAACCGTCTTCCATACCACTCCATATTGTTTTCCAATCCAGGCTCTTTTGATCGAGTTCTAAAAATATCAACTCCGTCTTCACTAAGTGTCCCCACAAAATTAACAGGAACTCCATAAATTCTAGTCTATCACGTCATAATGTCTGTCTAACTACTCTTCTTCCCATACAAATAATATATCAGATACAGAATCGTAGACATTTTCCTGTTTTGTAACTACCTTCTTTTTTTTAAATATTATTATTAACTAGCTGACCTGGCAAACCACCTAGTGGTTGTATCACCTAGGGTATAAAAAATAGCCTACGATCTATTCTCAGACGTAACAAATATACACAAAAAAACCCACAAAAATCGGTCAAACCGTTTCGAAGGAGTTCGTCAACAAACACTGTGACACGAGATTTTTATATTAGATTATTGATACCAATTTTAAAATTCTGTAATTTGCGTTTTTGTCTGTGCAGAATTAACAATTATTCTTTCTCTCTTTCAAAATATATATATACTAGCTTCTGCCTGCGGCTTCGACCGCGTGAAAGTGGCTTTCTCCATACAAATTTTGGACCCCCCTTTAGGGGGTGAATTTTGGAAAATCTTCTCTTAGTGCTCGCTTACGTCATAAGAGGAGACCTTATGCAAAATTTCAATTTTCTAGTCCCAGTAGTTTCGGCTGGGCGTTGTTATGTCAGTCAGTCAGTTTCTCCTTTTATATATATATAGATTAAACAGCAACAATGATTAGCGGTCCATTTTCGGTGGAAAGCAGGTCCGTCCGGTAAAAAAAACCGGAGCCGAGCCGTCGCCGAGCCGTGCTAGAGGAATGAGCTTTTTGCGCCTCCGTCAGAGCATGCGCGATAAAAATGGATGCTAAATGAGTATTAATTCGCACCGGTTAATAATGACATAAATACTGCTAGGTGCAGGCTTTTTAGTAAAGGGTGTTTGTGGCGGAAAATCTGAAGAAAATTTTGGTTTTTAGAGAAAAAATTGATAAAGAAAGTTGTTTGTTTTGATTTTTGTGATGAAATTACTGGCTATTGATATTCTGTTAGTCAAAAAACTAGTTAATATATACATCCTTGCTTTTGGTCAAAAAATAATCCAAACTAATCAATAAAATAAAAAAATAACAAAATTACAAAACCATGTCTTCGTTAATGTTTTTATTTTCACGGACATATTATTATCTTAAGATTGATTTTTTTTTGTATATTTAATTGTCATTTGTATAATAAAAAACATGTAAAAGTATTGAGATAACTCAGTCTTCAGCTTTTCACCACTTTTTAGTACAAAATAAGATTGCTGCAATCACAACAGCCTGTAGATCAAGTGGTGAGCAATTACAAAGTCTCGGGTGCATTCT
The DNA here is from genome assembly GCA_949316375.1 of Mythimna vitellina. Lineage (NCBI taxonomy): Eukaryota > Metazoa > Arthropoda > Insecta > Lepidoptera > Noctuidae > Mythimna > Mythimna vitellina. The sequence goes on along the minus strand of OX438703.1, from coordinate 2,414,299 downwards.
TCGCGACACGTCGGCTGATTTCGTCGGCGACACTCACCGACATTCGCCGACATTGGCCGGACAGTCGCCGAACGTTTTGATTCCATTTTTAAATTTCAAGTACCGTACAAATACTGGTTTGGTGCAAAACGAACGAATTGTTCATGTAGGTCATTAACCTTCGAAGTCTGTTTTGATAATTATTTTAAAGCAATCGGAGTCTTAATAATTATTTATTTATTTATGACAATGTTGGTCTTCTATTTGTGACATATTTTTGAGATCTGCATTGACAATTAATTCTATTGTTTTTTGAGATTTTTGTTTACACCAACATTGATTTAGGTACCTTAAAAATTTATTAACGCTATTTCATAACTAACACAGAAGCCTCCAATTCTTAAAAAAAATATCAAGCCCTTTAAAAACCAGCTAGAAAACTTCCGAATTGGCAACACTGAACGAAAATTCACGACACCATCGACCGTTTTAACCATAACTCTGAAAAATAAAACACTCATTATGTATTTGACAGCTAGAAGCCATGACACAACCAGGTTAACTTGACACCTCACCCAATTTAGAAAACTCAAAAAAACTGTTCAGAGAATTCTGGTCGGCTGTACAGCCAGTTTAAGTTGACCTGTTGTTGTGAAGAATTTGTATGAGGGGGTAGGTCTTCGTCTATTTTGGTGTAAATAAGGGTAGTCGAAGGGGAGGTCGGGGAGAAACGACCAGTCAGAAGCAGCTGACATGGATTAGAGGGGTTTTTACCTACGTAGGGTAGTCTATACCTATACCGTTGTTTAATTTCGTCATCAGTGAATGGGTTTCATAAATTCATATGTTTGGTTTTGAATTTATTTGTTCTGGTGGGGTTTGTTTTGATGGTGAGTGAATTATTGTTTTTTTTTTTTTATAGTGCCAAATATAAAAGTTAGGTAGAAAATCCTTTCCTGGGAGTGTGACATGACTGTGTCATATTGTAAAAAAAAACTATTTATTTTTGAGAGAAAGAAGAAGAAATAAATATACATTTATTCAACACACATACACACACAATGAAGAAACAAATACTTATAAGAAACTTAAATTAAAAAAAATATAGTTATGTATATTATAATTTATTTTGTATTCTTTTCTCATTTGACTTTGATCAGAAATGGTTGCTTACAGATACAGTTGAGTCTGACACTTAGATCCTTTCGATATAGCCTTTTCCAGACGGATTGACATTAAAGTCTTCAGTAAAAACTGGAAAGATTAGAAATTACTCCTTATATAATATTGTTCCTTATACCAAATTACTTTCTTTTCTTTTCAATCAATCTGCCTAACATTGTCTCAACTTCGTTCTACGTTTGACTAAACCAAATTCAGCTATCAGCCTTTTTTTTATTATATTAGGTTCACTAACGATTGTAAACAGACATATCATATACCTAGAATTAAACATCAACGCAACAAACACTTACAAGTAAACACCACCGTGTATAAAAAAAAATTAGAGGTTAGCTACAATAAAAATTCATTTAAAAAAATCATTAAATTAAATTTATTAAAAATTCAAAAAAAAAACAGAAAAATTCATAAAAAGTTATAAAAATGTATATCCAAAAAAAATCATATAAAATAGTATAAAAAAAACATAAACACCATTAAAATCATAAAAAAAATTACAATAAGCGACGACATAATCTAAACTCAACAATTCAGTAACTGGGCAACACGATACCCCTTGGCAAGACTGCTAACTCACTGTTTATCAAAGCAAAATTCTTAATACGAGAACTAGATCAATATATGAATAGCAAAAAAAAAATATGACAAAACTACTTCCGTAGTCGATGGTATGCCATAGACAAAAGCCACCCCCTCCCTCTTTTATTGAAATTAATGTTGCAGCGATGATTGGTCGCTTTTCACCCCCGAATATAAACTAAAACGTGGATGTAGTTGGCAAAGAAAATGATGAAAATAAAGAAAAATGGCTTAATCATGTTATAGTCTGTGTAATCACAGTTTTTTTAGAAAACTCTAGGTTAAATATAGTAATAAATATACTAAAAATATAAGTTGTTTGTAATACTAAGAAAACTAAAGTTCACAGTTGTCCGAATTAATTGAATTATGAAAAAACAAAACTTCAGTCAGCAGCTAGAAAATATATACATACCTAGCCTATGTCGTTTAGTAATAAAGAAGCAATCTACTAATGAAATACCTAATGTTTTTAAATCGGTTCATCTGTTTTTGAGTCATTAGTGTCATTAAAAACAAAAATTCACAAATACAAAATACTTTCTTTCTATAAGACTAATAATAATATAGAAGTACCTATAACAAAAGTTGGAAGGTTTCCCACAATAACATGGTGAGGACCACGAGACTACTGGCTGCAAGAAACGAAAGACCATCCAATGTGGTGCCATTTTAAGGGAGTTTATATTCGGCAGCCTGAAAGGCTGATTTTTTACTTAAATAAAAATAACCATTGCACTTCCAGTTTTGGCAGTTAAATCAGTATTTATCGATTAAACATGGTGAACGAAATGGTGACGTCGACATATAGTCTGTTCTGCGTGCAATGTGCCCTGCTCATTGCTACTTAAGTTTGGCGATTCTTCGAGCTATGTTGGTAACCTTGGTTCTCCTGCGGATATCTTCATTTCTGATGTGATCACGCAAGGAAACTCCGAGCATAGTGCTTTCCTTAAATATCATATCATAATACATTCTACGCTCTGAAGTCGATAATTTTTTTTAAATGGGAAATTATCACAAATAACTTATCCTGGTTTGAGTGGAGCAGAGTGTCAGACTTTTACTGACTAAAACGCACCCGAGCTCCTTCAGTCCCCTTGCTCTGGCAGCAATCCCGCAGTTTTGGCAGACATTGGCCCTAACGGGCTCATTTTCTAAACAAGATAAACAGTCCTAAATGCGCATATGTATGCATTCATGATGGGGCTTAAAATTATAGTTAATCCTACCATGAATCACAAAGTCTTATTACAATAATATTTATAATCTCTTATGTGAACGGGCGAACAGATCTGCCAACACAAAAAAAAAAAAAACAGCATCATAATAATCAAAAATGCACTTTGTGTCAATGCACTTGGATAAAAATTTGTGTGTGTCAATTTTCAAACGGAGATTAATGCCAGTGCATCTGTTTCGTATAAAAAAATACACATTTTTACAAAACGTGCAAAAAAAGGTTTTTAATTTTTTTTTTAGAACGTGTCTTTTTATTCCTTTGCTCCTCTAAACGTCTTTGTATAAAAAAGTGATATTTTTTTTAAATTACCATTTCGTCTTTAGGCATTGATTGATTTGTAATGTTCTTACTGCCTTTATTGTTAATTTTATTTAATTTCTAGAGGAGGTTTAGAACTGACCATAACAAAATTAAGTCAATGGTCTATTGCAAGTTTCACTCAATCGCGTTAAGTAAACTTCAGCCTGTACTAAAACTATATTAACGCCACCTGGTGAGAAGAAACAGAAATTATATTTTTTGACATATGATTTGACATAAGAGAACATCTACTATAACATGATCGAAGACGTTAAAAAACTCGATTTTTTTAAATAATTGTAAATCTTGATATTTACAAAAGTCAATATATCATGCGACTCATCATCATCATTTCAGCCGATAGACGTCCACTGCTGGACATAGGCCTCCCCCAAATGTCGCCACAAAGAACGGTCCTGTGCGTCTCGCATCCATCGGATTCCCGCAACCTTCACCAGGTCATCGGTCCACCTTGTAGGGGGCCATGTATCATGCGACTATCATCTACAAATATATACATAACAAAGTCTCCAACCACGCGTCTCTGTCTGTCCGCGATAAAATCAAAAATTTTGGCTGCATCAATAGACAGAGTGATTCGTGAGGAAAGTTTAGGTATACAATACATGCTTAAGAGCTTGAGAAACGCCTAAAATATCAAGTATTTGTTACACCCGCAAAATTAAAAACAGAAAATATCTAAGTACCCTCTACTAAAAAAAAACCCATACATGCAAAAGCACTTCCAACTCACCAATTGACTAACCAAGACAAACTCCGTCCATTCCGGCAAAAACAGTCGTAAAAGGAAATTCCCTTCAGCCCTATTCTTAAACAAGTATAAATTTCCCGGTATTTCACAACATAATAACGCATCAGTAAATGTTTAAGTATTGTCCATCACCACTCTATGGTTTAACCCTCTGAATATTTCAATTTTCTAGTAGCAACGATCAAGTACTGCACTTAAAAACCCCTGTAATTTCTTAGTCGTCAATTTCTCGCTGAATTTACCCCGCGACGCAAATGATATAGTACGATACTGAACTCGTAATTATTTTTAATCTATTCCAATGTAATTTGTAGTCTATGGTAGCGGCAAATTCTATTTTGACGGCCATATTGTCAGTGTTTTGGCGCGAAAATGGACGCCATTTTTGTTTCATATCAAGACTATTTATATGTTCAAAAATCGTTGATAACTTTTTTGTTTTATTTTTGTGTATTACGATGGTACTTTAGGTTTTTAAAACACATAATGGCGATCTGTAATGACGTGCATTTATCATTACATTGCACAACGTGACTTAATGATATGCAGTCGGAAAATATTACTAAATATTCAAAGAACATTATCTTGGTACTTTTATTTTATTGTGATTCATATAAAATGCACAGCTGGACTTCGTTCTTCGGCTGTCCCCTTCGTTCGACTCCAACACCACAACCTATCAATCTTTTACATTACATATTTCGAGTAATTTTCACGACAAGAAAAGCGCATCTAACCCTCTCAATGTTCACTGTACGTGGAACAAAGAAAACACAAAGGGTTGATACGTCACGCGGCGCGAAACCAACATTATTTGTAGCAGATCAATCAAGATTATGTCCAGTAATGCGTCTAACCCTTCGGTCTGGGAGACCCCGGGGGCCACGTGATTGTTTCATCAATGTGTCGATGATTAGGGGTTAACACGGTAATACTCTTGATATTAGTTTCTTCCTTTCTAATTTGTTCATAGCGAGCGAGAAAGGGTTATCGTATTTATTGTAAATGTACATCTTGAGCAGTAAAATTCTTCATCTTAAGTTTTATTAGATACAAACGTTTAAATATGTCTTCTCTATGTATATCTGTTATTAACCGCACTGAGTGTTGGTATAATTAACATTTAATAGTCGAAGCATTTATTTAAGCATAAAACGTACACGCGCAATAAATTTGTTACTAAACAGATACAATATGTTCAACACAAATGTCGCATAAAATTATAAGAGAGCGTTTTAAATCGTATGCATATGTTTGTTCGTCGTTAATAATAATGAGGAAATGTGTATGTGTATTATAATATTGTGTATTTATCTAAAAAGTGTCGTGGAAGATAATAAGAATAATTAATGATTATTTTCTATAATTTAGGTGTCTTCAAGCCTATTCACTCTGAATAGGCTCTTAATAAAAAAGTGTGCCTAACCATCAATGATTGCATCTCCGCTTACCATCAGGTGGGATCACAGTCAAGCACTGGTTTATATCAATTAAAAAAAAAAACATGATTCAAAAAAATGTTATTTAACCATTTTATCAATAAATATACAAAAATAGAAGTAATACTAGGTAACTGTGAAAACAATATCAAAATTGGTAGAAAAGCAAACGAGATACAATAATTTTAAACACAATTTGTCTGTCTTTTTTGCCAAGATCTTTTCCGTCAAAGACAATGTCGGACTTATTTTTCTTATTAGAAACTTTGAAGCTTTATAATTTCGTTGTTGAAAAACATATTTTAAAAATTCTTCTAAATTGGTTTTTAGACCTAAAAATGGTTTATTTGCAAGAAAAATATTGCGAATTGCATGCATGTTTACATCGATTTCCTACCCCCTTTACAAAAGTTAAACTTGAAAAATTACATTAACAAAAGCTAAACACACAGCGTACCCGCAGATAAGTTATTAAGTTTTGCACCATTACACTTTAATTTTGGCCTGCTGGGATTTAGGAGGGGTTGATTAAAAAAAGAGGCGAACCAAGGGTGCGTAGTCTTACGTATTCATAATGGTGAGCGAACTAAACGCGTTTATTTTAATACAAACACGCATAACGCGTTTTAGGGTTGCACTATTCTTTATTTGAAAATACAATGCGTTCTGTTTAAAAATATTGCTCTTTTTTTTTTGTTGGAAATATCGTATTTATTTGTTTTTAAAACGATGCGTGGAGTGCACTTCAACGCAAACCATGTTTCTGGTCTGTTTATTGATTTGTTTGTTTTAATGAGGTCATGAGAAATCCGAAGGGTTATAAATTTAGAGTATTTTTAACCAACTGCGTCAGAAGAAGGGTTAAGTAAGTTTTAGAGTATACATATATTTCTTTGGCACGCCCTAGACTTTAATCAGCTTGTTGCTGGAGATTTTAGCTTGGGAGGTGTTGTAAGATTCGTCTCAGTTGTGAGAAAGATATTGTTTAGATCAAAATTATACAAAAATATAATTTTAGACTTTTTACTCCAAATTAGGTAGGTATATACGTATGTGTTTTTGGCGATATAGTCAAAAAGTATTAAAATATAGGACCCTCGAAGAGATGATTAGCATAGCGTAGCATAGTCGGCCTTATAATGTTCCCACTGTTGGGTCTCAAGCCTCCTCTCTAGGGCCCAGGATGAGAAGAGATGAGTTCAAAAGTATAAAACTAGTACTCACTAAAAATAAGAAATAAAAATAAAATTACAGTGTCAAAAAATCCGGTCGCAAAAAAAAGAAAGAGAAAAGTTCCAAACAGGCTAATGCAGTTAATGGTGTCAAATCTATGATTGAATTGAAATAAATGTATTAAATCAGTTTTTAGGGCCTGTTAAAATGTCAACTGTGTGAGCGAGAAAGAGTGATGGAGCTGTACACCCTATATAGCTCCATCCCTTTAACAGATCAGTTTAGGTCGTCAAATGAAGAGCTTGTGGTAGCCTCTCGGCCTGTTTGTTGGCATTCCCGTTCATTTGTTTTACTAAGGAGGTCAAGAGAAATCTGAAGAGTTTATAAATTCAGAGTACTTTTCGTATAACTGTTGATTTTAAGCGCCGAAGCACGTAAATAAAGTCGGTTAGTCATTCGTAAATAGGTTGTGGGTTTGTGAGTGGCCATCTCGGAAACTGCTGAGCTTGTTTTAATGAGTCAATTGAGTGAAGCTTTATTATGGTGTTGGTGGGAGATGAAAGGGATACGGCTTAGTGCTAATTGGATAGTTGGAATGAGAAATTTAAGCATTAATCGAAGATCAGATCTTTTTAAAGACTGTTTTATTTTTATATTTTTTTTTAAAGTGGGAAATTAATAAACCACCCATATGTTCCTTCTTTGCCTTGCGTTTTAGGACCCCGCATTTCTTTTCGGAAGTCAACCCATGGCTCCAGTAGGCTTCGGCCCTGCTGGGCCCCTTTGCTACGGTTTGCTGATATCTCTTTTGAGAAAATCGTAGGGGACATAAAGACTAACCGCTAGCTAGGACCGCGGGTAATTTCTGTAAAGAAACCCCGTAGTCCTAGAACGCAAAGGGCAACTGAAGAACAGTGGGTATTAGTCAGTAAAAGTCTGACATGCCCTCCCGCTCCACCCAGAGCGCGAGAAGTCGTTAGATGATTACCAAACTTAAAAAAGGAGCTAGTTACCAATTCATTTCTTAGTAATTATTCAACATTTCCATCGGCCTAGGTCGACGAGGTCGTTAATTCCTGGCTATTGCATTATGAACCTTATGTGTTCTGCTATAAGGTCTGTTATACTCGGTAAAGGTTATGATTAGTACTTCATAGTTTCTAGGTTAGTTCAGCTTGTGAAAGGTGTTATTTCAATTTGGTTAATTTTCAAAGTGTAATATGTTTTCTTGCCGTCCGGTAACTGTCCGGACCATAACTGTTAGGGAAACCAGTGGTCCTGGAAGTTCCAATTCTCGCTACAATGAACGGTTGCCAGGTCTTTGGTCTACATTGTGGGAGGCCTACCAACGCAGCGTCTTCCAGTACGCGGTCCCCACTTACCATCTGTTCTGCGAGCAAATATACCCTGCCCTCTGCCACTTAAGTTTGGAGATTCTTCGGGCTGTGTCGATGACCTTGGTTGTCCTGATATCTTGCACGAAAGGAAACTCTGACAATAGGCTTAATAATTAAGGATAGGTTTTATCTTAAATAATGAACTGAAAAAAAAATTCTTCATTAAAAAAAATCGAGAATTAAAAGACAATCCCCAAGTCGTCGACGGCGCGTACCTACTGTTCCACGCGCGCCTCAAGGAGGTGTCAGCAAACCGTAGGGGTCCAGCAGGGTCGAAGCCTACTGGGGCCAAGGGTCTGCTTCTGAAAGGAAGACTCTGCACTGGTATGAAAGGCAACGAAGGAAGAGGAGTGGGTAAAAGTTAGCAAAAGTCTGACACACCCTCCCGCCCCGCCCGATACCAGGGATGATTTTCCCACCGAAAAAAAAAACCAAATCCACAAAGTAGCAAGATAAACAAAAAATAAAGCGATTAACAGAAATTTACGACTAGTGTAATAGTCTGAACGCCTGAGACACCATTTAACCGACTGCTCCGAAGTGGGTAATTACCTTCCACCTTTATTACTACCCACTAATTCCGCACCAACCCTCTGATCGCGTTAATGGTCGAAAAACTGACCTTCCGGGTCAAAACGACCCTCTTGAGACCAGTTAAGCAACTAACTGAAGTATATGATGCCTGTGTATGAGAACACGTGATTCGCACAGTGAGCAATATCAACACAAACGTAGAAAAAATAGTACTCAATCCTCATTATAAACTAAATTAACAACGGAATGCCGCAAACAAAAATATGTCTACATGTCGCCAATAACACAGTGTGTGAAATATTTATTTTTGCAGACAAAAAATAAATTGCTTAAATTGCCGTGATAAAATTTCAGTGTTTAGTGTAATGTCTCAATCAGTTCAAAGCAAAACAAAGAGTAAAAAAAATTAAATATCATTTTGAGCGCTCAAAAATTATACGTTACTGACAACTGTCAAAACCGGAACACGCCCTCTGACGGACGATCCTTGAATTAATAAATCAAGCTCCCAAGCTGTAGTGACAAAACTCACATCAGAAATTACAGGTCACAAATCGTCACACACCACGATCATAAATCAACTTGAATTCTTTGTGCGAGAAAAAAAGAAACTAAGCAAATACCCCGGGTTCGGCCGCGTCTACCTGCCCCGTATCTTTTGAATACTTTTCTTGTATTAAAATAAAATTTTTGAACGCACGGATTTCGGGGCAAAAAACGCACGAAAAACGCTCAACTGTCTCTCTGTCCTTGTTTCTCTTTGAGCTTTGTCCTTTTCTAATAGGGATGACGCTTCGCAGGCAACGAGGAGCGTCATTTACAAATTTTAAAGCAACAGTTTTATTTGTGAGCCTCGTCACCGTGCGAAATACGTATCGAGTGACCTTTCCACGTGAAACTTGGGCTGTAAGGCAACTGGCACACAAACTTTTTGACAACCAAAAACAAACCGTAAAACATTTATAAATTCCAGTTAGTTATGAATAATTTCTAGATGATTTACATATATTTCGTGGCAAGAAACACTACGCAAACAAAAGGTTGGACCCGCGTCTAAGTTCTTTTAATTCCAACACAGAGCCCGAACAAAAGTTAAACAACCAAACCTCATTTTATAGAGCTACGTTTATGACCACAATATTCAGTAGGAGCCATTTTGTTAAGAATATTTATGGCGTTTTTTGTGTTCGCCAAGGAGAAATGACTGATATTTGACGTTTACAAGTATACCATAAAGACATTTGTTCATTACGTACGTTTATGGGTGGTAGTAAAGTGGACCAAATAAATATATTCGCACGTCGTTGGGTCAAAACAGGTGATTATATGTGGAGCGGTCGCGGTCGCCAAAACAATCGCACCGTGACGCGCGTCGCGTCCTCTCCCGAACAGCTCCGAGCGACGTACGAACACTGAGATGCCCGTACTATTAATAAAAATTTCGTAACAGGAACGCGTATTAATACACTATAATTTTAAAATTCGAACTACTTCAGTAGCGAGGTCGGCCGAACGATCGTTTTTTAAGTCAAAAAATTCGAAAAAAAAATCACCTGCCGACCGCCGGCCGTACAAGAATGTTATTAAATAGGAGGCGACTTAACTAAATTACAAAACTCGACCTCTGAGCATTATAGAATAACTTAACATTAAAGCCAGCGCATGGTACGCGCGATTCTATATCGTACGTTTAACTTTGACAAGCGTCAAAATGGCTCGAAACCGCTTGATTTATTAAAATGCCCATCGCGATCGATCGCCGGGCATCTTAGGTAGCGTCTCGGTGCTTTATTTTATCTTATAAATAGATTTTTTATTACAAATTACAGGGTACCACGTTTGGTAGCGATTTTGGTGCCGCAGTTATTCCATTACTTATCGTTATAAGTGCCTATTGTCCATCAATTTATAATGTACTTTAATTTGTGTCAAATAGGGTTTAATATTCATTGAGACAAGTGAACGTCTCGATTGGGACCTTACGAATTTAATGATGAGTTCCGTAGTTTTTTCGAGAGTCCAGGTAGCGGGCAATCGGTGCTTAAAATCAGTGTTACTCGGACACTGTTCGATTCCAGTTTTCAGTGGAAAAAAATGTTTAATCGATTAACTTGCGTCTTGTTCAGAGGTGGTTACAAGCACATGAGATCTGGTCCTTTTGAGGACAAAGGACTGTAAGGCATTTATTCAATTAAACAAACAATACATTTCGACTGAAAGTGCACAAAGAGAAGCAACAATGAGCCTCAGGTAAACGCCATGAATAGAGAAAACGACAATCGTCGTATCACAAAGATATTTGGGACGAGTCAAAAGTTATTTTATTCACGGCCTGTTTATTTTTACGGGACAAACAGATATAAAACGCTTTTGTCCCATATTTTTTTGCGAGTTAAATCGATAGAATACAGTTCGATGCATCGATTAAAATAAAAAATATGGATGCAATAACTCGATTCGAAAGGGAATTTTCGCTTCGTATCGACACCTAACAATTCGTGATATTTTTTGTCCCGATGTCAGTTGTAATGGAGGCATTAAGCGTGCCGATGCGAACGAGTAAAACTTTTGTTGCATTGCTCATTATTAAGTTCACGCTATTTAATCTTCAAAGATCAGTACTATAGGCACTTTGATAATCAAATGTTCTGCTTTGTTGTTACACAAATATCCTAAAACACATAAAAACAAATTGATGAGATGTTACTCAAAAAATATGTGTATGTAGATTAAGCTGTAATACGTTTTCATCGATCAATCAACACACACTAAGTATAATTTTGTTAAAACTTCATAAATAAAGTAATAAAAAACCCTTAACTAATTAAAACTAACTATAAATAATCTAAAAAATGGCATCGGAAAACTTCTCTGCACTGCTGTTGACTGGTAATGTGCCCAAAAGACTAGCGGCATTACCATGCCTTATGACAATGTTTATCATCTGTCCATAGTAAAAGACTAAGGTAAAATAAAATTGTAATTAGATAAAAGGGATCACTCATCAATCCACTGAAACATAAAGAATATTGAGATGATAAAGAAACATCCATATATGGTGCATAAAAAACATAACCGTTCACATTACTAAACATACCCACTACAGCCATATCAAAACACCCATAAAATCCAACCTATAGACACCAAAATTTGTTGTTTCGAGGCTTGAGTATCCGCCGATCGTCTTATTAGCATTTAATTTGTGTCCAAAGGGGCTTTGGTCTTGCTTCATGGGTCGGTGCCCCCCTAAATGAGACACTTCCTTGCCTCGGGGCGGGGGAGGGACTATATTTACGTTTGTTATATTTTCGATCGTACATTCGCTATTGGTCGAATTTTGGTAACTTTGGTCTATCATTATAGTGATAGGAATCGACACGATTACTTGGATAATGACATGTTTGTATGTAAAAGGCGGGTTTTGCTTGTGTGGGTACTCAGTACTGATGGCCCCTTGGTTCGTGGTTGAAATAATGACGGAACAAGATGGTGAAAGAAGGAAATGTGAATTTGAAAGCAATCTGTACCGGTAGGCGGAGTACAATGAAATTGGTTTGGTTTAAATAATTTTCTCGGTTACAGATAGCTATGCTACTGTTGTTGGTTTAAAAAAAATTGAATGCTAATAAAGATCAATGAAACGATAGAAAAGATTGTGTAAAATAAAAGATCTCTAAAAGAAGATTGAATAATATTTTCAGAACTGATAGATAATCTTACTTATCTATCAGTTCTGAAAATATTATTCAATCTTCTTTTAGAAAGAAACAATCGGAAGAGAAACAAACAGAGGTACAGAACAGGACAATGATAAGCATTGATGATCTGTAAGGGCCAATGCTGCGTTAAGCGGGCGCCCGCGCAGTCCCATACAAAAACACTCCGTCGCGGCTTGCCGCGCGGGCATCCGTCGCGAGCAGCCGCACCCCGCGCCCATTTTGCTACGTAATAATACATTAAAGTTCTCTATCGACACGACTACATACACACCGTTTAAGTTGAACCAGCGACACTGCGCGGGACGTTCGCGGCGGGAAACCGAGTGGCCATCCACGTGTGCGCTCGCTTAACGCAGCTTTGACCCTTATACACGTTGAGACCTATAACAGACACCAGCTCCGCACATTTACTTGACAAAAAAAAATTAAAAGAAAGCATTACGCAAAATTTTACTTTCTAACCCCATTAGTTTTGGATATGCGATGATATGTCAGTCGATCAGTTTCTTCATTTATTTATATAGATAGTCAAAAAATCTTGTTTTGAGAGGAGAAAAAACAAAGATTATTATTATTATTAATGACATATCGTTCAGAGATTCAAAATTAAAGATTCCAAAACAATTATAGTTAATTCACGAAATAAACTCAGCAATACAATTATACAACATTACGCTACACCTATTAAAACATGAGGTGTGAATATTTCTGAGGCATAAAACGTATGATTCATTCCCAGATCACTGACCCACAGATTAAAAATCAGCAAACCCACGCTTATTATAGTATATCTAATATATTTATCACTTTTTTTGTGACTTTAAAAGAGGTTAGATTACAATAATATTGCGGTCAGCATTATGGACTATATCCGTATTCGTTCATAGGTGTAACATTAAAAGATTTTGTTACAAGAATTATTTATTGAGAGCCTAAAATATATTTAAAAAAAAAATGTTTTGTTATTGGCCTCATTATTAAGCACTAACATGCAAAAAAAAAAATAGAATAGAAATGGTTATAATAAATTTATTAATTTTTAGGCAAAGTGGTCCACATGCGAAAAAAAATGTAATAAATTTTCTATTATAAATATTTTGTCCACAATCAAATCAACTAAGCCCACTGTGTACCAGCACATCCGCAGTTGAACTAGAGGCAAATAACAATTTGTAGTGTCCAATAATGACACAAGGCGGAATGATAACCATTATGTCGTGGGCGGGATCGAAGCCGCTACCCGGAGCACAACGGTCATTACTGAGCGCTATGATTTGTTGCCATATATAGCGCAAGGTGGGCTGGCATTAGACGTATTAAAAAGTTTTAATGTTACTTTTATTTTTGTGTACTGAACTGATGGTTTTAGGCCAGCATTAATTTACTAGTCTTGAAGAAGGTATTAAGCTGTGGGTCTCGGCTGTCATTAGTAGATCTTTGAGCAAGAAGGCTTGACAACAAGTCTTGCAATTAAATAGCACATGTCATAGTGAAGAAGATCAAGTAGCCAATGGGAGACCCAGGGATTATCAGCTCCTTTTTTCGAATTTTGAATTTCGATTGAGCAAAATTCTTCTTACAATGGTCCATCTTGGACTGAATGAAGAATCCAAACTTCAAAGACAGATATAGCTAGAGTATCTAGTAATTGCTTTAAGTAAAATATTATACTAATAAGGTACCTCCAAAAAGGATTTCTTTTAATTAAAATGAAAATTTCTGATCGCAAAAAAAAAATACATTATAAAAACGAATCCCTAACATATTATTACGAATGCAACAAAAAAGCTAACTCAACAATTAAAATCGGAACTCATAATTATAGAAATTCATAGATACGAAAAAGTTGATATTTGAGAAAAAAACTTGATAATTAAAAGCCAATCAAAATTGTATGGAAACCATATCAATCATCTGTGGTCAAGTAAAAATGTATAATTTTTATATGACATTTTAGTCCTATAATAATCGATTCCATACATTTTAATAACCATACCCTGGAGATACGATCTTCTGGCAGTGTAAATTCTACCTTAATTGTGTAGCAATAAAGTTTATTATGACTTGGCCGAAACGTTAAATGGTTAACTGTCATTTTTATAATTTTTGCAAAACATCGTATAGATCGGTTATCGAAATTTACGATGTTATAAATACGTTTCACACTTGTTTTCATGGGTTTGCAGAACTAGTAGGTCTTTGGTATGATAATAATATATTATGCACATAAGTAGCAATAATTGCTTTAAATTATATTGCGATTAATCAGGAAAGGAAAGTTTTTTTAAATTTCTTTTTTTAGTTATAATTTTTTTTTTAATTTAAAATTTTTGTTATATATCGATGATGAGAAACAAAATATTACAAAAAAATGCTAAATTTATTTATTCTAGCCAGAAAAAGCCAACACTTAACCTTTAAAATAATAAGTACAAATTATAAAGACTATATTTATTAAATAAAAACAAATTTCGTGTCAAAAGCGCAGTGTAAACTGCCAAACAAATTATTTAAATGAAACAGAAATGTGTTGCGTTTATCATGTGAAATTGACAACAATGGTCGACTTTTATATTAACTTGTGGGTTATAAAACTTCGATTGTATGTTCCTTCATAAACATTAAAAGTTAGTAACCTAGGTATGCATTTATTAGGTATAAGTAATAAGCCTAATAGGTCTTATAATGTACCCATTGCTGGGTCTGGTAATCGACCACGCGGGCACAGTGCAAGCTTATGGATGTCACATGTCTTAAAATTTTAAGTTCTAAGAAGTTCTTGCGATATGCATTTATTACAAGGCAAAGAAAATAATGCAAGCAGTATTATTCATAACATTGTTAATATAAGTTTTCTATATAAAAACCTTATATATTATCATTAAAACTAAATTTATATTTTGTGTATAGTAATGGTCTCCCTATCAGTCAACAAGAAATGCAACGTATAAAATTACATAGTAATTAATTGCTATAATTAACATTAATTTCACTTTGTGTATGTAAGGCGATACATTTTATTATTAGAATATATTAATGTTCTGCAATAATTGGCCATCGAAATCTAAACCAATTAGCCAGATTTAAAAAGGATTTGCATAAATGTTTGTGAGCTGTGTTCTTTTAGTTTTTTTGTAGTAGTTGTAAAGTTATTAATTTATTGTAATTATTTCACTGGTTAATAGGAGCTATTGACCAAATTTGGTGCAATAGTTGAGCGATTGGCTGCTGCCAATATTTGTATGGTCTATAGATAACGATTGCGGGTCTGAGCTTCTTGTACATGTATATATGAGTTTGTGAACCATCATACAGGAGTATTCTAAATACTTAGAGAGGGAAGAAGTTAAAAAAAAAATGTCTAAGCTTTCCCCTTTTTTATTTATCTCAGTTCCCGTCTCTAATTGTGTGTACTTTATTGACGTGTAAAAGTGTTTTTTACCCGACTACGGCAAAGCATCATTTGTCTAAATTTTTTCTACTCAAGTGATTTGTATTTACATACATACATATACTAAGCAGTATCTGGGTTTTGTATTCCAGTAATTTATACATAGCTATTATGAGGCTCTTCTTTTGCAGCATTGTTTAGTAAAGGATAGATGTGCGCTTATGAAATATCAATTGACAAATCCCAAACCTAGTGACCAAATCATCATAGCTATCACTAATTGAATTTCACTTGGTCTAAAACTTCACGTTGTTTCATCATGTTTTATTATGCCATCTGTCTAGTCAAGGCTTTCTCCTAAGTCTCGAACAAATATGAAATAATAATTGATATCCTCCACCGCCACAAGATGGTGTTTGGAGGTCATCAATTTATTCTTATAGCCATATTACATCTCAAGCTTAGGACTAACTTCATTACAAATCAGCCTTTCTGATTCTCACCATGAATTTTATGTATAGTTATTAACTTTAGCAATATTATACTTAATTTTAGTGTCTTTGGCATCATTAGGGGGATCATTAAAATGTATAATCGATTTTGTGTGTATTGTCTGTATATGTCAATAGGTGTTTAAGTACTAATTGGATTTGAAATAAGCATACAGAATTATCCATGTATTGTCTGCCTACACCGTTTTGTCGTTAAAATTTATTTGTTCATAAGCACTAAAGCTGCATTGTCGTAATCTTCAAATAGGTACTATGTCTTGTATTGTCGAAATAGTTACATAGGGATGTCGAGGTTCTTCAGTCTGTTCATTGTCAACTATTGTTTGATTACCAATATCTTTTGTTTTGTTTGCCCCACCTTAATCTTTACCCCTTTCATGCTCATCGTTGTCTTCCTTCAAAACTGTATCGCTATTTTTATTTACTCATGTATTTTTTTCTTTGACATTCTAAAGTTCATCTTAATGAGTAAAATTTAACTTTTAAGTGACGACAGTTACTGAATTTGAAGCAAAGTTTCAAACAGTAAGTGGCCCTAAAATAAATAAGATACACGAAGAATAATGAGAAAAGTATGTAACTTTAATTACAAATATAATTCGGAAGCAAATTAGTGTAGTTTTGGAAATGTTATGTCATGTAAGTTTAATTAGTACATAATCATAGTATAATTATTATTGTTGGCAAGTAACATATAATATATACTGTGTTGCTACATGTAAAAAATCGGGCCGCTTCGGTGTGCATGATAGTATCGCATTTCCGGGCAACACGGGGTTTAAATGTCGAAAAAAAGCGTTTCTTAAGTATGGGCCACAGATTAAAAATGAGATTGGACAGATTACTTGCCTACAAGCATGTTGATAAGAGGGGTATTCGGAAAAAATACGTTTGTGGGAAAAAGAGATTAGTGAAACTGAATAGTTTTTATGTAAATGAATCTATGAATATGTAGAAGGTGAAAGACGAACTTAAATACAATGCAGGATTTTCTTCAAGACTTCAGTCATGTTAATAAGTTTCTAAGTAAAAATGATTAAACCTCAACATTAAAAATTGACCGTTTATTTATCAGTTTACTAAGAAACTTCAAAGATTATCTCCTGAAGGTTCTCGCAATCTTCCACAAAGTCTAAACCTATCTAGCTCTTGTAATTTATAGTCAGTAAATTGTCGAGTCTATATTCTTAATCTGTGCGTGCGCGCGCGCAGCCAAGCGAGCGAGCATTTTATTAGCCACGTACAAGCATTACCTCCAGACTGCGCCCGCCATTAATCCACTACCCGACTTTATATTCATTATGATTGTGAAAAATATCTGATAAATACATCTCTCTCTCTTTCACAGATACGCCAAGAGAAACCTTACTACATAGCGGACCCTGAGGTCGACTCATTAGTAAGTATTGTCCACATTTATTACTCATACAAACCTCAAGACAAATAAAACGTGGGATAACTTTAATATCCCATAAAATAGGGAACATTTCAGCTTAATTTACGATTTGATTAGCTAAAGAGCTGTTCAAAATTAACTACAGGTAAACGAGAAATATTTCTCGGAATAGGGAAATATCTTGAGAAAAAAAAAGATATTATATTGTCACTCATAAAAAGCTGAATCGCACCGTGCGCCTCCCGCGGCTAGCTGGGACAAAAAGTGAAATAATAAAAGCAAGATGGCGGCCACCCACGGCCGTGGTTCGACACGGGTACTTAACCGATTTTTAACAAATAAAATCTAAGGCATTACGAATCGCGCCGGTCGGAGGCGACGTTCATGTTATTTACTTTGTTACTGAAAATTCGTTATATCAAGTGTCCCCGTCACGCACGTACCTAGCTTTGCTATAAGATTGATTTGTTTGTTTAATGCGTCGTGACTCATAAATTTGAGAAATTAAAACTTGCTGCAGAGAAAACAGTAGCCTAGAGTTATAAAGTAAGTTGTCAGTGTTGCCTGTGGTAGCGTTGATGCGTTGATAAGCGTCATTCATCCACACTGAGGAGTTTTTAACCGGCTTCAAGATAAGATGGCCAAACACGGCGACATCCGGGCGAAGAGCAAACTTTGTTCGACGAATAGGTGAATTATCGTGTTGTGTTTTTGTCCTGAAGCTGACATGTGGTGCCACTGGCTGACGCATCTGTTTGTCTAGCTGCACAGTTTATTTTTGAGGGGCTAGTTGTTTTTAGTGTTATCGTTTTACTTGAAATAAGAAATAAACTGATCTTTCGGTGGCTGAAGAAAAAATGCTCGGTCAATAACACTTGAGTAGAGGTCTGTTTGAAAATAAATTATATTATTTTTCAAAAGATATTTTAGTTCGTATTTATTTTTTAACCACAAACGAAGCAATGGGGCATAACATACTTACCTATACTGGAGGTCTCAGAAGCTGCTGAATACTTAACTACATAATTAGTATAAGAACGAACAAGCTAAGTATCTCATAATACATTTTTTTCTACAGAAACTTGTGGTCGGCCCCCTGTGCAAACCAACAAAGCATACTTAACAGAATTATTTCAATACGATATTATTGATTTTTTGAAATAATTGAAATGGAGTAATTTTTTATAGTGATAATTAAAATGGCTGCTTTGTTGATGGTTCTTGAGAACCACATGACATGTCTGCGTTCATATTAATACTTAAAGGTTTTTATAAATAAAAAGTTAGTCTGTCTGAATTTTTGTCTATAGGCAATTTAAGTGATATGTATTATTAAAATTATTTTATAATATGTATGTACATATTATATAATCATAAAAAGTATATTTATATATTAATAAAAACATATTTTTAAATTCTATAAATTCTGAAAGTTTTGCAATTGCCAAAACACAAAAAAGGCTAAACACAAAAAAGAAATCTGCAACAAAACAAATCGATAAAACTTCTATTAAACACAGGCAAAACCAAGTCCGGAGCCTATATTCATACGACTAAAGCCACTCACCCACCGCCACAGCCTCAGGTGATTCTCTTTATCCCCAACTGTCGATATTACCATCGAGTGTACTATTGAGTGTAATTGGGAGCCTACAGTCTGTTGCTCACGTCATGTCGCGAATTTAAAGTGTTTTGCGAAGATATGCTCAATGTGGGCCAAGGGTAACGTAGTAATGGAAGTTTCTGAGATTTGTACCTTGATTAAGATGGACAAAAAGGACTGGTTTTAAACTTTAAAACTTAGACTAAACTCATTTGAAACTAAACGCCACCAAAAAATACTGGCACTGTGTAAGATTCGAAAAAAGTTTGAACTATAAAAAATATACTTCAAACTTTTAAAAAAAGAACACGTGGTCCGTACGTTTGTTAGTCTAGTGATGTATACAGTATATCGAAACAAACTACAGTCAACTAAAAACTGAAGTTGACTAAAACCAACAGAGAATCGACTGTTTTATTGACCCATTTGGTTAGAGAGCCGATTGGTTACGACCCGTGGAGGTTGTTTGCCCACGTCACATCTGTGTTTGGTCTGTCACAGCCTTTTGAGGCTTTAAGCTTCCTCAAACATAGTTGAACTGCAGTAGCGTGGGTAAATAAAACCGAATAGTTTTGTATTTTACGGGTCATTAGTAAGCGATATCATGTTAACACATTTCTATGACGTCGTTTTAATCCCTTGAAAAATTATTTATTTAAACGTGGCCTTAGACGTTTTTTTTATTATTATTGTTTAT
Organism: Mythimna vitellina; assembly: GCA_949316375.1. NCBI lineage: Eukaryota > Metazoa > Arthropoda > Insecta > Lepidoptera > Noctuidae > Mythimna > Mythimna vitellina. The sequence goes on along the minus strand of OX438703.1, from coordinate 2,394,383 downwards.
TAATAATAAAAGTAAAAAACGAGGTTAATAGCGCAATTTCTTTTAATTAATTGAGTTGTAATTTATGTTTTTGTCAATAAAAACGTTTCATGGTTCTTGAAACTGAGGTGTTATGACTATTGTTAGGTACTTACCTAACAGTATATTTAATTATTTGAGCGTATAATTTAGCAAATAAAAACCGAACGAGTTATGTACTTTAAGGGTACTAAAAGTCGACTTAGTGTTGTGAGGAAAATAATTAACACTTAACTATTTTCGAGACAACATAGAAAACATTTATTGAATTAAATTTATTTTATTTCAATTATAAAAAAAAAACTACAGGAATTACGTTTTAATTGCCAATGAATTTTAAAACAAAAATGAGATGCTTCTTAACCAAAATTCGGTTTCCAAGCAAGGGATTACATTGGGACACTCATAGTCTCCCCTTTCCAAACAAACCCATCTCGGTGGCAAGAGTGAAACAAGTCAAACACATTTTTATCTGTTAGTGTCGCCTGTGTCAACGAAACGTCTGTACAAACAGCCAGGGGTGGCGCTTTCGGCTGTTTAATTGATATTGCAGGGATACGAGAGACACAGATGTTGTCAGTACTTGTGACTATGGGTTAACTGCATAGTTTCTTGTTTGACAGGAGAAAGAAAAACGACGCTGCTGTCAAAATTGCAGGAATTGTAATATCATTTTTAATGGACTTTTTTAGTCTGTGTTAGACTCAATTTGCTTCAGATGGTCACAAAGTATTTATGGTGTGATTAATCTAATAGTTATATCTCCGCTAAATTATCTTGTAATCATTATTATTACATAGAAAAATTCTTTCTCTACCATTATCAATTTTCCACACACGAAACAGTTACCGAAAACAACGATTACATCCATAATAGCATTCTAATAATAACCCCCCAAATCAAAACTTATTACGTCGCTTAAAACAGAAAACGTACAAAATTTAAATTCGAGTCCGTATAAAATCATCAATCAAAAGCGAAATAAGCCAAGATCGCTTTTAGAATTCAGCTCGCGTCCTCAAGTGGCAATCAGAAACAAATCAAGACGCTATTAAAACGGCATTAACTGCTTTTTTAGATAGATATCGATTTGAAAAAAGTCACCGATTACATCTTCAAACACTATCAAACAATAGTCGATAGGATCTAAGTACGAAGGCATTTGAATTGCGCTGCGTGAACATGTTCTTGTATTGTACTTATGTTATGTTAATTTAAAGGAATATAATATGGCCTTCGAACTTTTGAAATGGTTATTGTGAAGATTTTTAAGTATTGTAGTTGTGAAATCAGAGATTGTTTTATAGAAGATGTAATATTTAAATAAAGCTAATTCATGTGTTAATCTGGTCTTTACTTTTTTTTCGAAAGTGCAATTTTTAAGCACAAACATTTGCATAATTTTGAAAAGTAATTTTGATGAAAGCTTCATGCACAATAAGTTTGATGACAAACTTGTGAACTATCGATAACGATGTAAGTAAACAAGATTGGCATGTCACAACACTACGCGCAGCGGGGACTCGCTGTACATTGTCCGGCTATTGTTGCTCAGTTCGCATTGTGAAGCGACCGATGGACAGACTATGTGTATCATGTTTCTGACTAAAAGAGCAGGTACAACCCGAAATATACTGCCTAAATTGTATAACCGAAACATTTAGTCAAACCTTTGGTAACAAACAAATGAAAACTTTGATGATGACAGTCATTTTGATAGATTAGAATATTACCATAAGTTACCACATTCAAGGAGCATTCGAATTTCGAAGGACTAAAAAGTAATTTTTGAATCGGTGACATCACTAATTAGAATGAAAAAAAAACAGAAACATGTGACATTTAACGTTGAGAATATCATTCTAATACGAAGTTTGAAAGTAAACACTCCCACGACAGACAAATAGAACAAATTTAACGAATATTAATACCATGTGATTAAAATGATGTTTTTCTTTCCAGATGGTGCAAGCGATACAAGTTCTACGGTTTCATCTATTAGAATTAGAAAAAGTAAGTATATCTACCTACTAACTTGTTGGAATACATTTGGAATCGAAACTTGGACCGGTTTTGAAAAAAAATAACACCTTTCGATTATCTTTAGGCACGATTTTAAATCGAGATATCGTATCGATGGGGCACGCAACGACTGCACGCACTCACGGGCCGATGTTTAAATTAATCAAATTCTAGTACAAAATGTGTTTGTAATTAAGAATTCAAGCGAGAAAAATACGTTGTTACGATATTGTTGAAAGGACTCCGAATATACATATTGTTTGATCATTTTAACATTTGAAGTTACGGTGAAGCTGACATAACAATCCTTGACATTTGATACATGGCTTCAAGAACAGGCTAAGGGCACAGTTCATACAGCCTTCTAGCTAACTAACCAATTGTTTGCGACTTAAAAATAGAACATTCGAAATTCAAAGTAGATGAAGGATGGTGCACTTTATAAATTGTAAAGTCGTCATTTACGCTAAAAGGCCATGTCTACTTGTCCAGCCTTAATTTGGAGTGAACGAAACTAAATGTCTCGTCCACTACGTTGCGAGGTGTCGGTCGCGAGTGAATGGGATCGGCTCGCATTTCGAATGTTGTTTGTTTTTCCCTTATCTCCCATTTGGGCGCGTTCCGTTCGGACCGGTCTTTCTTGCGTGTGTCGCATCGCCAATTCGCGCTATTATAGTCTCCAAAGTAACGGTAAGACGACGGGACGCGAGCTTTTTGCTATTCGCAATCAGATCGAACAATTTGCGCTCGGCCGCATTAATTAGGAGCATAAAATTCAAATCTCCGGTATGTTTTTACGACGCGCGGTGTCGCCCGGCGAGGAATTAATTTAGCTTGTCAATATTATGGTCACGTTTCAACGAAACTAGTTTGACTAACGTCTATATCAAGACGAACGATCTCGAGAAACGAGATACCTCGAACGGTCGCTCTCACAGCGTATTCCATAAAATATCGGGCGCCGCGCGTCTAAGCTGTTTGGGGATACGTCGACCGAACGACCGAACCGTACGTAGGTTACGCCACGCACTAATACAGCCCTGTAACGAGATAACGTGTAATGCGATACCGCTGTACGGAACTGGCTGGCCGGAGGGCGAGATAAAGGCCGATTTCGAAAAAAATAAAATAAAAAAATAATGCGTTGTTCGAAATTCAAAATAGCGAGCCGCGCAGAGATTGAAGAAAATCGTTCAATACAACGAGACGGATGATCGATTTTTTAATTCGGATCTCGTCTTTCTTTGCTCTTTTTATGGGAAACAACTAAAGTTGATTTTCATATATTTTATGGCGGGTCATGTAACCTGCTAGGAAATTTAGAATTTATTTATCTGTTTGTCTTGGCCAAGGTGAAGAGTTCGCGACACCCGGGGACCAGTTATTATGGCTGACCCGATTGCTGGCTCGCATAGAAAGTGGGCTTTAGCACACAGCAATGAAAGCCGAGAACATAACTTAAGCGGAAGTCAGTAGAAGCAGACATACACGTTTACCTGTCTCTGTGATCTAAAAAGCTATTTTTTCCTCTGTTCATATCCCATACACGTCGGGTCGTATCTCGTCTACGGTTTTTGTCGAATAAAATTTAAAAAAAGAATGCCGTTAGCTCGATCCGTTTCCGCTTCACTACACTCCGTTCACAGGTGATGTGGTTTTTTTGAGCTTTTATAATAATTAAAAATAAAAAACGTCCAACGGCCCAACTCGCGCACAATGAGATCTCGTTAAGTGCAATGTTTTTTACTCCCTTTTTACTATAATTGCTCGGTTTTTTTACCTCGTTTTTGACAACAAGAACAAGTATGTAATAAAGATCTTTTGAATGCAGCCGAGAATTTTTTGACAGAACATCTATAGTCGGTAATGAGGTATAATGTTATTGCGTTAGACAAAAAAGACAGTTTAATAAATTCTTGGACGCCATCTCTTTAACGAACTCCCCGAAATTATATTTACATTGAAAATATAGTATAACGTTTTTGATTTATGTTTTTAATATTTTAAATATGGCCGGCGGCGACATCGCTCGATGCTGAATCCTTTTCGGTCGATCGGCCCTGCGATTGGTCGTCGTTATGAGCGTTTTTTTAGTCGCGTTGTCTGTCTGTGCCCTAATTACGTTATGTGATGTAGTCCGGTAATGTCAGCCTTTTATTAGAGTCGTTCTTTTTTTTTAATTTTCGAATATCGAAAACGGCCGATTACGGTTCGTTCAATGCTCATTCGTCTGAATCCGGATTGTGAACGAGTAATTTTAAAATTGGAACGTTTTATTTTTATTTGTGGGCTTTGGTTGTTTTATTTGGAAATTCCTTGTGGCCATAAAGAAACAGCTGTTAGTCATCTGATGGCTAGCTAGGATTAATGTTATGGATATACACATATTATATAGATTGCTGATCATTTTAGAAAAAAACACAGCAGTTGTATTTGCTCAAAAGTAGGAAATAAAAAATAAAGAAAAGAAACTTTATCAATAAGTGGTCACACCTCACAAACCTGACCACATCATAACAAAATTAAAACCTTTTTTAATATTTCGTCTGCGTATCATAAAAAAATCTTATCTGTAACGTGCTTAACTGATTTACGATGGGTCAAAATGTCAGATTTGTTGGTTTACAGGACTCGAACCCGGGACGCCGGCCCGTTTTACTGCCGACCCGTTTTTATAACCGTTATACGATTGCTATATGGTACCGTGGCGACTTGGTGTGGCTTTACTGTTAGTTTTTCACACGTTTAATTGGTATATTAATTAGTGGGTTCGATTCTCTTTTGTTAGTTTTGGAAATTAAATTAGAAGCCAGATTTATTAAGATTAATTTGTTGTGGGGACAATATTTTGCGTTTTCGAAATTCAAGATAGATTGAAAGAAAAAAAATGTACCTAAATGTTTTAAGTAAAAAAAAAAAAACAAATAGTAATTTAATAGACATGTCTTAATGTACGTCAAAACGAGCGCTATTTTATTATTTAACTCGGTTTTCTAATTGAAATTTTGAAAGAACCAATCATAAAATATATGTAACGTTCTCTACAATGAAATTATGACAAAATACTTGCAATTTCCACAATATTACACATCACTACACGTGTTTAGTCAAATAGATAGATAATAAAATACAGGAAAACGCAGTCAAAACTCCTCATTTCAAAAGTAACGTAATAGAAGAAAAAAACATAAACACCTAATAAAAATAAAAACGACATTTTCAAATATAAATTTTAAAATGTGACATTTGGAGAGCGATGGCGGCCGCGCATTCAGCTTGTCAAACGCACAGATTAAATAAAAATAAAAGCATAGATTATATAAAAAATGTTTGGTTTTATATCTGATTGCGCCCACGTTTTTAAGAACTAAGAAGTGCCTAGTTTTTAATGAAATGGCTTGTTTTTGTAATTTTTGACCGACTTGGCAAATGATAATGTAGTTTGGACGTTATTTAGAATGTTATTGTTGAGTTAAGAGTTATTAGAATTTGATTTAGTCGTAATATTAATATACTGAATTATAGTAATTTTAACAGTAAAATTTTGTAAAACATATTTTGAGAATTTATCTTTATGATAAATTCTTCCTCAATAAATTATGAATGAAATGATAATTTCTTTTTAAATATATCTGATTCCCTAATCCCTATTAATGCACTTTAAATAATATCAAAATCATTAATCACCATGAGTCTTTCTACCACCTCAAACCCACAACTCCACCCTTCCCTACGGAGAGAGCCGGTTAGCCCACTCGCGTGGCCCTGGCCCACTTCTGACTCCAGCGACACTTCTGGCAGCCGCCGGAACATTTCAACATTTTATATGACACCTGCTTAACAACCTGACACATTTTCAATACTCAATTATATTAGCTAAGACTGAAAGGATAGAACCGGAATAAAACTAAAGAAAAGACAGACAACTGGTAACACTCATCCAGCATAATCCTAAGCTAAGTCATTCTTAATTCAAAAGCAAAAAAGAAGTATATTTTAAAAACAGAACGTTTTTAAAATTCCATATTCAAAATCCCTTCCAAATTCCAAACGTCACGAGCCGTTATGTATCACCTTTCGTTCCTAAAAAGTATCGTTGAAACGCCGTATCTTAATCTCGAGTTCCAAATTTAAAAATCTGGAAAGAGTTTTAAGAACGACAACTTAAGCTTAGTGTATGTTATATCACACCTAATTCTGAATTATTTTAAATTAAACATTAAACTACATAGATATATGGTCGACAAATCTAATATAAACGAAGAAAGTGAAATTGAAGCAAAAAAGGAAAAAACTTGCATTTTAAATGAAACATTTCTAACCATGATACACGATATTGATCAAAATGTAAGAAACTGCGATAAAGCTGATACAGCAGATGTTATGAGGTAATTTAAAGATGTCTGCCGTAGTTCGGCATTGGAATGCATCTCATTAGCAGGGGTCAACGTGTCTCTAACATTAGATACGTATATCTTTAATAATAATATAACTCTTGGTAACGGCAGATGGTTGATATTGAACTGGCTGAAGATTTTGAAATAAGGTTATTGAACAATGAAATTTTAAATGAAGCTTATACGAGTACAGTAAGGTATAAATATTAGTAAATTATTGGAAGATTGAGTGAGGTTACAATCGCTATAGAAAAGAGAAATGTTGTGGAGAAATTCCTTTGCTTCGTTTAGAAGTAGAATAAGCGATGACAAAAATATTTGAAGGGTATTTATTTATTTATTAAGGACAAAAAACAGTTGTTTTGCCAAACACTTAGACTTTACTTATAAAAATAAGCCAATTGATAAATAGAAAAATCAAACAAAACAAAAAGATAAGATGCTGTGATTACTTAGCCTAGTGTGAATTACTAATACATCCACAACCATTTATTCAAATGATTGCTTAGAATTGGAAAATATATTCAGGTCCATAAAATGTGTGTTTATGTATTTGCGAGTCGACAAAGAGAAGCGTGCTTCCCAATCTCGAAGAAGCTTGACATTATCTTAAGAACTAATAAAATCTAACTATGATCACTAATCCATATGACAAACTTGTTGATCGAATCGTTATAATATAGGTTGTAATGAAAATGGGTGGTCATATTTTTTAGCTTTAGCTTCGCTCGTGTTTGTTCTATCAATCTGTTGGTACAAATGTCTGCTTTTGCTGTGAAAACCAACATTAGTTATACTGGGTCATCATTTCTTTCTTTATTAGTAATCTGTGTTCCACATTATTAATATCTTTTCCATGTGTTTTAACTTTGACCAGATGCTTCTAAATATCTGTATTTCTTTTTGTTTCTTTTTTCCCATTCTCATCAGTTGTCAAGTAATTCAGAAAAACCTGTCGATTAGGAAATTAGTATCCCGAAACATAATTAACTGTCAACGGGGAGCTTCGTATCCGTTTCCGTTGTAGCGTTCTATTTCCAAATTCTCTGACGTTTCTTACCCTATTTCGTTATAAAAAACGGTTATGATGAGTTGTGTCGAAAATTATGCAATGAAATAAAACTTGACAATATTATATTTGGCAAAGTCTTCAGTATGTATTTTCGGAAGACTTTTACATTGATGGTTTTAGTATTATTTGTGCTGTTTCTACAACAAACTTCTTCATTATCCTTCAAATTTCTAGATTTTTTTTACAGATCTTTAGTCTTAACTTTGTTTTAATTGGGGTAACCTATTCCATCTATTACTATGTAATTTTTGACATTATTATTTCTCATCAAATGCGTTCTAATTCAACTGGGTGGACAGCCTTTAATTCTATCATCAAAAGAGATCCGAATTTACGATCCCCCGCATATGCATACATCACTATAGCGATGACACTTTAATTACTCCAAAATTATACAATGATGAATAATTTAATATAATATTATTATATCATGTTTTCGGTGACAGCTCTAGTTTTTACATAGTATAGCGGTTACGTGTGCAGTCGAAATGGGTTTAGGAGAAATTAGTTAAGGTTAGAGGGCAGATGACAGTATTAGAGACCATAATTGAATGTAAGAATGCAATTGTATGTGTTAATATAATAAATAAATAATATTACAGGATTAAGTGGTTTTTATTGGAAATATACTCCGACTAAAATAAGAAATATCATTTGCTTAATCTAAAATAACATTTAAAATTCAAGAGATATGGTATAGATATTCTATTTCATGAAGTTGGTTAGCGAGTTGTAGATTTACATGCACATAGTTTCTATGAACGTAAGCTATAAATAAGTATTCGTGAACCTACACAAATTTAAGCATATCTTGCTTTAGGGACATAACAGTTATATCAAAATTGCAAATAGATAAAATACATATTCGAAGACTAAAATCTACAATTACAATTTCAAAAACCCTTCTTACACCTGCCGATATTTTATAACGGACCGTGTAAACGTGTCTAAAAGTTTCGTTACCCATTTTATGGTTCTATGTTAATTTCTAAGTTAATTATAGCCATGAAAATTTATAAGCCTGACGCACAAAATTAATATCTACCCTACGGGGAGCTTTTATAGGTAGAAATGGTAAAAAATCGTGTTTCTTTCCCATTTTTACGATTCATTTTCGAGTTTTTTACACGCGTGTGACAGTTGGTCGATTCCAAATGTATTCCTTTTTGTATTGTTTTGTGTTTTTTTTAGCTTTTGAATGCTGATATTAGTTAAAGGTTAGGTTTAGGTGAGCGGAACGAGAGTTTAGTGTCGTAGAAAGTAATAAATTACACTGTAACGGTTGTTACAATGCTTTGGATAGTAGATACTGGAGTTTCTAGATTAGATTAGGATTTAGATTTATCGAGGAGAATAGAAGATTTAATTTTTCAAAGTTTCTCATCATCATATAATTGACTAAATTCAATTCAAAAATTCAGATGCATTTAGAAAATTTTATAGATTTTTGATTTAGAGTAGGGTATCAGACGTTATGGAAAGAAAGCCTATGTTTAGCAGTGGACCACCAAGGATCATCAATCATATTTAGCTACATATATTTAGCTCACCACCAGCCCCCAAGTTTCCACCACATCATCCTCAAGCGCCTCTACAGCATCATCTAACCCTGAGCCTCTCCGTAGGTACACGAGCTGTGCGACAACTTCTGCCACCGCTACATCAGCTGCCTCAAGGGCAAGATGCCCATAGACCTGGTGATCGACGAGCGGGAGTCCGCACGCCCACCTGACACCAATGGCGAGCCGCGCTCAGCCCCCGACAGCAGCCACGACGGCGCCTCCACCCCCGATGTCGTGAGTACCCCCTACACCAAGTCCCATCTGATTCAGAGGCGTGATCCCCAGCTTGCACCCAACTCTACCACGAGCTACCTCGTGCACCCCTGCTCTTAGTTTGGCCATTGCAAAAACGAAGTATAAAAAGGGGGTGCTCGCAAAATAGTTTTAAATTCCCGCCTCCCTCGTTGTAATGCTGTGCGCGGCGACTCTGTGTGACACCAGCTCTTTCCGCTTTTCGATGGTGTCATCGCAGCGTCGCCGCGTGCTGCACGCTCACGGTCGCTCCGACACCCTCAGGCTCCCCTGACGGTCAAGGAACTACCGCTAGTTTAAGTTCCTTTAGAACAAATCTTCGTTTTTGCAATTGGCCAACCTCTTAACACTGTACGATTCAATTTAAGTAATTAAAGCAAAGATAAAAATGAAACGAATATTTCCAAATTATTTTTCATATCAACGTTACAGTGAAGGGGTGAAATCGGGTGCGATTGAACACTATGAGATATGATAAAACGCCGTTTTGTATATTTTATTGATGTCGCGGACTTCCGCACAGCACATGTCTCGATTTGTTTCTATTTTAGTGTTACGCTGATTGGACACACGCGCCTGTGTCCATGTTACTATTATTTTGCACTGGAATTTATGTATACGATTGAAAAAAACATACGTATAACGTTGATTGTAATATGTGTATACTAATAAATACTTTTAAGTAAATAATACATTCAAGGTATGAGTTGAGAGCCGTTGTTCTTGTCTTGAGGCAGTTAATACAATGCCATACAAAATATTAGCATCGCGTTTCGGAGCTTAGATTTTAAAACGTAATTAGATGTATTAAAAAACCTATTGGAAAACGAAGTATACGTAAAAATACAACTTTAACTTGCCTAAGTGAGATAATAAGGATTAGTTAAGAGTTTTAAATTATTGTAATTGATTTAACGGTGGTAGTTGCTAGAGTGTTATTGTTTTTGGCTAGTAAATACAAACATGATACGTAAATAGTTGATATTTTACGTTTTCTATGAAATAGCACGATTAACTACAACTTAGTTAGTGAAAAAAAAAGGAAAAAAATACGTACACAGTATACGCTAGTTTTAAAGAAATTCCGTGTGATTTGCTCTACTCCTGTACATTTGATTGCAATCAAGCATCTGCTTTATTACAAATGTACAGATAAGAGTAATTATCATAAGCGGATAATATATGTATGTGCGTTAATGAATAGAGAACTAGATGCTTATACAGAATAAATTAAAATTAATCGTGGCGTTCATTGTGTTGCTGATATTAAAAAGTTAATGTGTACATTTATCCCCATTCTCCTCTCGATTTTAATGATAAAGTAAAATAATAAGAATTAAGTTTCGCTGTATTTTTATACAATGCGTGAAAAATTTACAGATTTATTTTTCAATATTTCGGGTATATGCTTTGGTTTTTGAGTTGATGGCGGCTTTCTCGTCGACGTCGACTATTTGTTTAATATTTTAAGGAATATTTTGGGCGTTGAGACTGAATTGTTTTGTTTGTGTTATATAATTATTATTTTCCACAATTGTTAACATTGGAAGCCATACTTAACTTATGTAAGACGCGGCGTTGCCCGCACATGTTAACTTGGGGACGATTAATTCTATCTAAAGCAATTATTAGTTATTTTTTTGTCTGTATATGAGTTCTTTTTAACATTTAAATTTTTCTGTAGTTGTTTGTCTAAGTTAGGTTTTTAGAATTATGATGCGATGGATTCCGTGCTTCGGAAACTATATTTTTTTTTCTTAAAAATCTAACTCTTAATGTATTATAACGCTAATTGGTGTACGTACATCTAGTATGTCAATGTGATTATGATTTTATAGTTTTATTTTCTGAACGGATTAAACAATAAAATGTTCTGTTTGAAATTAATGCGAGTTTATTTTCTAAGAAATACCATGATACACGACGCCTATAACATAATAGTTACAGGGCTAAATAAATACACTGAACACACTCTGTTCAAACAGAAAACTTTTATAAACAATTATATAAAGTTACAGCAAAGTATTAAACACATAAGCTACACTTTCAAGCTTATCATAACTATATAAATTACATGCTTCTACTAGCGGCATCAACCGAGGAAAAGTAAAAAATTATTCCAAAAAAACATATTTCTGGACTAAGAATATTCTGTACGCTGTAACAGGATATGCGTGAGCAAAATTTCACTCAAATCCGTTGAGGCGTTTTGGCGTGAAGAAGTTACAAATATACACGCACACACATACAAGCATACAAGCTTTCACCTTTATAATATTAGTGGGATTAAAAGCACTACTAGAGAAACATACCCTACTCCAGCCAACTAAACGTTGTCTCAGTAACCAACACTCACAAAAAAAGCAGTAAAGCTGTGCAAAAAACAGTAAAAATCATCACCTACCCTCAAAATCTGTTGGAAAATATTCTCTGTGAAAATTTCCCGACACAATATCGCAGTTTTATCATGTACCGTATTTCTTTAAGCAGTTGCGATCCCCCGGCGCGTGGGAAAAGCCCGAAAATTGTTTCTTTACGACGCGTCTCCTCTAATCTGCTGAGGGGAAGACGCCATTAAAATATACCCAAAGTATTGACAATTTGATGTTTTATTATTTTCTTTTTTGAGGCTTTTGACAAGTAGGGTGTTAAAGGAAAGCTTGGTGATAAAGATAATTTCGGTGCTTTGTTAGACGGTATTTTAAATAAGGTAAATGGCAGGCATCAAGTTGGTGGTTACAGAATTGATAAGAGTCATATTAAAAGTCAAAAATAAGTAGTAATGAAACAAGAGAAGGAACTTGTAGCTAATGTAAAACTTAAAGCACTAATTACTTATGAAAGCGGTTTCGGGAGAGAAAATTTAAACATAAATTGTGTGTCTGAAGAAGAATTTGACGGAGCTGACATCAACCTTCATCAAAAGAAGCACCCATGAATACAAAGAAGAACTAGGCAGCGAAGACATCAAGATCATACTATGTAATTTTAATAGTCCCGCCCTCAAAGGCACATCCCTACAAAAATGCTGTCAAGCATAACGACACAATAAACAGTAAAGCACATATTTCACAAGAATCAACAAGCACGTACCCACCACTACTTGAACCCATAACTATCCAAGAAAAGCAGTCACAACAGCCAATCACAATTACGACCAACAAAATTAGTACAACTTATTATTCATAGCGGTATCTAGAAATAACAATAATTCGACACAGCACAATATGGGGAGCTCCCATGAATTATGTATGGGAGTAGATATAATAAAATAGGGGGCTTGGGGACAGTTGGGAACAAAGCAGGGATTTGGTCTAGAGAAGATTCGTCACGCGTCTGTCATGGATTCCTATCACTTGCTATATGTTTTTTTGCGGAATTATAGTTCTGGGCTGAGTCCTTTTGTCAGTCAGAATGCTGTTAGATAGATTTCCTTCAGTGGAACATTTTTTGAGCAAAATTAAATTGTAATATTTTTATTAAAATATATTTTTGAAGAGAGCGAAGACTAATTATTATTGACAAACAATATGATAGGCTTGTTTCATTTATCTTTTTAACTGACTTCAAGAAAAGGAGGAGGTAATCAAATTGGTTGTATTTTTTAAAATCATTATTTCTATGTCTGTTACCTCAGAACTCCGTCGTTTATGAACCGATTTGCAAATTCTTTTTTCTTCTTAAAAGATATACTTCCAGATTGGTTCCATTTTGTTTCAAAATCTAATTCTGATGATGGGGTTCATGAGGAATCGAGGGAATTCCTCAAATATTATAGGCAGCTATATAGTGATTTTGCTGTTTTCATCGGCAACTTAAGCATTTACAGTCAAAAAGTAACATTTGATGAAGTGGAACTGATGAAGAAGACCAGAAATGGCCAATGGAACTTTATACTAGGTGAATAGGTTACTTCTAGGTAAGCCCGTTCCATCGTCGACCGCATCGTCGCTTTCCATCAGGTGAGATAGCAGTGGTCAGGCGCAAACCTATCAAGAATAAAAAAAATACTTACATAGATATCACTATGACGATAGTTAAGCGACTATGACAATATAAATAAATAAATGGTTCTGAATATTTATATTGAAAATGGTATCATCGAACATCGGTAATTTTTTTAGTAAAAAGTTTTTTTTACTAGCCCCAAAACATTTAATTTAGTTTGTACCGATTCCTTGTTTGATATTGGTTATGCTTAGAAGAATAGATTTGGAGGTAGAGATAATGAAGCCCTAATCATTTTACATAAGACTAGCTTCTACCATACAAACTTTGACCCGCCGTTTCATCCCCTTTGAGTTGTAGTTTCATAAAATCCGTTTTTAGCGGATGTCTACATCCTATAAGGAAACTACTTACCAAATTTTAAGTTTTTAAGTGTTATTGTTTCTGAGATTTCGTGATTAATCAGTGAGTGGTATTTCGCTTTTATTTAAATAAATTAATTAAGAATAGCAATGCGATATATGCTTTGTTATATAATTGATAGGCTTTCGTCCATTAACTCGCCTACTCTTAAGCATTGATGCAGTCAATGATACATAAAAAAGGCTTGCTAAGAAGCAACCTAGTCTTGTTTGGTTGGTTTTAAGACTAGATGGTAGATATTTGGAAACAGGCTCCGGCAGAAATTTCTCAATGTCATAATTCTATCACCAGAAGAACCTGTAACTCATTTCTGCTGTCTAGACAATTGACTTTAGTTCTGCGACACTTTCATCCCGGACATAATGTGTTCATGATTTTATATTATAATACCTAATGTGATATACGCAGAAACTGCCATTGCTTTTAAAACAATAAAGTCTTCATCATATAAAGTCGTCTAGACTATTGTCTCTGCCACTCCATCCCGGACACAAACGTTAAAGATATTCCAACAAACACCAATAAAATGAGATCTATTAATAATTAATACCAGAGCCCCAGAGTTTGTGATGCACATCGCTTGCGCAAACGCATACTCATTAGCCCGACTGCTTTACAACATTATATATCAGTTTCACTTTGCATGACATGGATCCTGCGTAAATAAAGCCCGGCTTTTTAATTGATGGAGACAGTTTTGGTTGCAGGAATCATTGGGATTTATTCTGTGTTTGAATGTCTTGGGTGGCCGAGGAATTAGTAGTTTTGGAATTTGTGTGTCAGGGCTGTTTAGATTGTTAGGCTAATTATTTTTGGGTTTATGTGATAAAACAGTCTCGAGGAACGATCAAGTAGGCAACGAGGATTGAAACCAAGCTTTGGTGAGAAAACAGTCAAATGCATCGAAATGATTTTGAAAATAGACCACTTTTTGGCAACAGTGACTGCCATTATTACAAACGAGGATCCTGACATTGAGACCAGCATAATTTTAGTACTCAAATGATCCTGAATTCGAGCCCAATCACCCGCGAACCGGGTTAAGTAATTAACACTAAAATGCATCCCGAACAAACTGACCTATAACTCGAATTTAAAGACTGAGCTGTCAATTTTGGCGCCAAAACAGCAAAAAGACGCCGCCTGCCGGTCGTAAACCGTCGCTTTCAAATCTGGAACGTGCTTTTATTGGCCAAGAGCTGACCAATCGCGTCGCGCGAGCAAATTTTACGGCCACCCATTGGTCGTCCGGCATTTTCTTATTTACGACTGTCCTAAGGATCGCTCGCAAAATTTCTATTAATAAATTAATCGTAAACTGTTTGAAATTTATTATCATTGCGTTTCAGCGTAATTATTTCCTTTATAAGAATAACATTACTCCTTGTTTGCGAGGAAAGAGGTAGTTTTTTTTTTTAATTTTACGTTTTAACGTCTGTCCGTTTGAATTAAATTTGGATACAGCGTTTGAACTGAAAGCTTATGAATCTGTTTCATTTCCTTTAAGTATTATGATACCATTTTTGAGATGAAAATTGTCGTTAATGTCCATTAAAAACTCATTCAAGACTGGTGTGTAGGTATCAAGAAACTTTCAAAATACACTGAACCAAGTGTATTCAAAACTGTTCTAAACTGAATTCTTAAATAATTATTCTTTCATGTTACATCTTTTATCAATAACAGCGTTAAGTACTATTGACTCTTTTTCACTTTGATGATCATCAAAATTCACAGCTATTTTGCCTATATCTGATTTAATTAGACAAATCAAGTTCAATCACACACCTTATACAGTATGAGGTCTCTAAAACCTTACTCACTATTTTATAAACCAAGTTAGCTGTGTTAGAGAGAGGCTCCAATAATGTACTTTGAATAAAACCACCATCTATGAAATCAATTTTTAAACTATTCATCATCACCTCTTTATCAATTCGGATCCTGACATATTCCACCAACAAATGACAGACATCCTCCACCGTACTGAATTCTGCACAATTTGAACTGTTACTTTTTCCTATTAGATGTTCTTCAATACATATATTTCTCCCAAGTTCATCGACGTCTCTTTCGTCTTAAGCAACCATAGGGTCAGGAAAATTCCCAACTTCCTCAAGAATTTTTTATTTTTCGTCAATTCGTTTGAATTGCTCAATTATTTCAATATAATCAAAATATAGATTACAAAGGGGATCGTTTTAGGTATTTTTTTCGCAATAATAAGTGTTCCTGCTGTGCTTTGATGTGCTCCGGTACATTTGATGACCACGGGGCGTCGACGTCTTAATCTGTGAATAATGTTCCATAGGTGGGCGGAACTGCTTTGTTACATGTGATTCTTGATGCAGATAGGATTGTGGAAGGATTAAAGATATTTTTTACTTGTGGGTTAAAAGATTTGGATGACTTTGAAGTTGAATTGCAGATGAGGAAAGACGGTGATGATCTTATTGGGAAAAAGGTAGATGATGGTGTTCGAATTGGTGGTAAAATGGAAACTCACAAAAATAAAATTGAACATCACATTTTTTTGACATTTACGCATTTATATATCAATATTAGCTTAATATTTCCTTAATAGATATTTAAGCAGGAACTTGATACTATACTGGCTTTAGGCACCTATATTTAAATAAAAATATATAGGTACTTACTGTTATTTCACAACAAAAGAAACCTTCCATTAAGGCCGAACATAAATATCCATAAATTCGCGCACAATCATCTTGATGTGTATGTTCTTCATATAGCACACAATCATTTTAATATGTACTTGGTGTAGCACACTGGCTGCATGTAGGACTCATCAATTTGCTCCAAAAAGGTCGCGATGATGTCACCGTACTGCTTTACCCACGCTCCCCCTACAGGACAAAGCTGCTGTGACGGCCTTTACAATGCATATTATATTATTTTATGGCATTCCGTAAAATATTGGCCAAATACAAAAATATAAATTACTTTTGGAAAAAAAAAATTGAGACTTATTTTCAGGGCGTAGGTGGTCGAGGTTACTACTTACTTTAGTGGTCATAAAAAATGAGAAAACAGTTGTCCATTATGTTATTTTTAATCCTGTCATACAAATACATCCATTTGTGTCTAATATTGAAGAAACTTATCTGGAAACTGCTCAAGATAAAAAATAAGCTTGTGTGACTGTTTCACGTTTTAAGTAACTAGGTTCTGGCAGCAGCTTCACTTGCGTAAAAGTAGGAAATGCTAAGGAATTTAATTTCGGGATGAAAAGTATCCTATGTTCTCTTCCAAGAAATGGTTTATTGCGCCAAATTTTATTCATATCCTTTCAGCTAATTGGACGTGAAGGCGTAACAAACATACATATACGAACTTTTGCCATTATAATTTCAGTGTAACAACGCACTAACATTTCGCTGCGGTCCATGACGCAAACCATGCAATTTCCTAGATAAAAACTTAGCCTATCATACTCAAAGATAGTGTCTTTAAATCAGTTAAAGAATGTTCAGAATCGAATAAGTAATATCAGAGAAAACTTCAACAAACAATTTTACCTACAGCTTAGACGTCACTTTCAGAACCGCGATCAACACAGCGTAACACTCAAGTGTACCGATAACTAAACATAAGAAACATGCCGGAAATTGTACCTAAACATCCCCTGGACTCCCCCAGCCCTGGCCATCACGCCGTGACGACGGGGAACAGGCAGGGACCCCGCTGCGCTATTTGTTGCAAACCGCTTAGATTTCCGCCCCCAATCTTAGGGG
Source organism: Mythimna vitellina (assembly GCA_949316375.1). NCBI lineage: Eukaryota > Metazoa > Arthropoda > Insecta > Lepidoptera > Noctuidae > Mythimna > Mythimna vitellina. Next base: position 2,376,934 of record OX438703.1, on the reverse strand, counting down.
ACTTGAGGGTTTTTGGCGATGTGTGTAGTTGTAAAGAAAAAACGAAAATTCTACATATACGTAGAATTTTCGTTGGACATAATATTACGCTTGTATGCCCTGAAGAGTTAAGCAGACGTGTACCTATAAAGACAGATTGGTACACTTATATTTTGCTAAAAAAATTAAGTCCTATTCCATTATTTTGCTAAAAAAATTAAGTCCACCCTCTGTAATGCCTATGTTTTACAAACAAAATAAATGATTATGATTATTATCATTGAAGAGGCCGCGATCCTTATGCCTTCATCTAAGTATAAACCCTGACTCCAGACGGCTTACCCGGTCTAAAAATATGTTCCTCAGAAATAATAATGGTAAACGGATAGGACCCAGTCCAGTCCAGTGGCTGATGGCTGCTAGGGCTGTGAGATGAGATTGTTCGAGAGGGTTACCTTGGCCTTGAATCGCAAAGGGCATCTGAAGGAGCACCGGTGTGTTTTAGTCAGTAAAAGCCTGACACTCCCTCACCCTCCGCCCAAAGTGAGGTTATTTGATGATTTTCTACAAGTAAAAGAATTAAGAAAAGGTCTAATAAGATATTTTTACGTATGAAGCCACTTGTATCGGCTAGTCAGAACAAAATAAAAATATATTAATTTTATTGTGTTTTTAGTATTTGTTGTAATAGCGGCAAATTTTCAAAAAAGATGTGGTTATTTCTGCATCATCTGTGAAAATTTCAACTGTCTAGCTATCAGGGTTCATGAGATACAGTCTGGTGATAGACAGACGGACCGCGGAGTCATAGCAATAGAATGCCGTTAAAGTAAAATCAAGGTAGAAGTAGAGCTGGATGATCTTTCACTAAGCTTAAAATCTTTAACTGTGTTTTAGTGTGTCATGCATAGCATAGTCGGCCTTATAATGTTCCCACTGTTGGGACTCAGGCCTACTCTCTAAGAGTGGGAACAGGCCTAATCTACCACGCGGGCCCAGTGCGGGTTGCTAAATGTCACATGTCTTCAAATTTTTGGTTCTAGGACATGCCGGTTTCCTCACGATGTTTTCCTTCACCGTTTTGAGAGCAGTGGTGATGCCATAATTACACAAAGTAATGCGCCTGGCTGGGTTTGAACCCGCGATTTACAACTCATAAGTCGGGCCGTTACCACTCGGCCACCACTGCTTCAGTTTCAGTTAGTTTTATCTGTTTTAGTTTGAATTATCTGTTATTTGTTTATTGTGCAAGCCTACCACAGTGTTGTCTTTTTAACTCAAAGGTTGACTGGTAGACAATGCCTTGTTGCATTAACTGGCCTGTTGATCTAGTGGTTGGTGGCCCTGACTGCTATGCCGGAGGTCGTGGGTTCGATTCCCACCCAGGACAAATGTTTGTGTGATGAGCATGATCATTTGTTCTGTGTCTGGGTGTAATTTATCTATATATGTTTGTATTTAGAAATATATAAGTATGTTTATCAGTTGTCTAGTACCTATAACACAAGCTCTGCTTAGCATGGGACTAGACGACGTTGTGTGATAGTTGTGGAATATTATATTATTATTATATTAAGCTTATGTAAGCCTATGTACCACTACTGTACATGAAGTTTAAATAAATAAATGAACTTTTAGCAAATATGTTATCCATGTTTTCTAAACTATTTTTTCTTATAAGTACGCCTAGGTACCCAACAACATACGATTGAGAAACCACTTCGTCAATTTCTTATAAGAGATATTTATCAGTCGATAATATTTATAGGCAAGATAAAAATGAGGCTGTTAATAAGTCTGACAGATTAATCTGTGCTATCTAGATTTTCTGAGAATTTGTCTAATAGATACTGAAATGTTTTTGTCCTACTAAAGAAAAAATTACGGAATATTTTTTATTTATTGAATACTGCTACGATTATTTCTGTAACAATTCAAAGACAGACCTGTTGTTCTATTGGTCAGTGGCCAAGACGGCTATCCCGGAGGTCGTGGGTTCGATTCCCAACCAGGGAAAATATTTGTGTGATGAGCACGATTGTTTGTTCAGTGTCTAAGTGTAAATTATCGAAAACATATTGTATGTATTTAGAAATATATAGTATGTTTATCAGTTGTCTAGATCTCATACCGTACTTATTTCACTTACATAAACAAATAAGTTACATTTTTTAAATACTTCAAAAATAAATATTTAAAAATATAAAAAACAACTATTATTATTATTAATGACTAACAATAAACTAAACCCAGAAAAACAGAACCCTATATAAAAATTTGTTTCAAACCAGAATTGCACCCGCAACAGCACAGCAATTAATTCCCTCAACCACTGAGCCAACAGTTCCATCAATTTGCGTCAAAATAAAAATCTAAATTAATTTTCTGAAGATTGACTTTTTCAACCAAAAAATTGATTATTTATAACTTCATACATAAAAAAAATGACACAGATGTGTTATTAATTACGTTTTAGAGAAATGTGTGAGAATATTACAGGAATGTAGAAACCAATTTTGTTCTGAACTCAATATAACCACCGTTAGTATACTTGTCTCAATTCTCATAGAAATTAATGTGTGAATATATTTTTGATTTGTCTGTCTGTTTTGTAGAGACGTATTACATTTTTTGACAGTTTTAGGAGATTTCGATAACTTATTACAAGAAGATGTTAGAGGCGATAAAGTTTTTTATGCTATTTTTCATTTTGTGGAGGTAGAAAGTGAATACAGGTACGATATATTAGAAAAGAACATATATCCTCTAATAAGAAATTAAATATTTTCCTAGTATTTTTGATTTCAATAAAAATAAATAACATTATAGCAAATTTTTTAGTTATGCTGATTGACCCTATAGATTCATGAAATTTTATCGAACTGAAGTTTTTAAATATTGTAAAAGTTGAGTAGGTAAATTCAAAGTAAGTTTGCATACGAGTGTATCCGCGTATAATTGCTAGTATCACTAAAGCCCAGGACCATAAAAGCCGACACAGTAACACCAGAAGTGGAAATAGCATTCGTGTAATCAAAAATTTCGAAATTTAAAAGTTCAATTATAGAACGCCGATCGGCTTCCGAACACATCCGAGCACATTTCCTAATTAGCGATTGGTCACGCGCTCGGCGGCCGCTCTTCGGGCCCGTTCGGCATCGAATCGGGCAATTTGAATTTGGAACGGTTGCATACAATGTGATATATACTAAAAAACTGTTATAAACGTGGACAACTGGATTAGTTTTCATTAAAATGTATCGTTAGGCTTAATTGTGAATGATTGTTGCGTTATTAAATCGTGTCTGGTTTAGGTTGATGACCGATTACGGGTAATAGTTGAAACTCTTTTAATTAAAAACTGAGAAATACTTTCTCTGATCCATCGACTTCAGTTAAGATTTTTTTTTAATATGCACTCCGAGATATATATATATATATACATGTCCATCAGATTATGTGTAAAGATATTATATCATACTTACATCAGTAAGCATGAAGGACTGAAGTCAGTCAAAAACCCTATATCATATCCCTCTGCATTTTAAACACAAACCACTATGAAAAGTTCTATAAAAAGGTTTCATTACATCAAAGTCTCTATCAATGATAATGAGCAAAAAAAATGTAAACAAAGTCAATCAAGATGTCGAGAAAGGAATTCTAAATCAAACGCTGTCCTGCACTTAAATGGTCAACATCACTAAATAGAGTGATGTCGTCATATCAATTAAAATAATTATACCCCCTTAATAAGTGTCAATTCTTAACGAATGCGCGTACGTACGATTTTTATTCACACGTTTCTTAGTGCGGTATTGAATTTGCTAACATACCACACAAAAATGTACCTTGTGCACCTCATACAAGGCAGATAATCAAAAGAAGACTTGAAAATTTTACGACTATTTTTATTGACGGTTAGTCTCGACACTCATATGTAGCGATTTTAAACGAAGAACATCACACGAGTGGGATGTGTCAATCAAAATTGAACCCTATAAAAAGTCAAGTAAGGTGTTATTTAAATTCATAATGCGAATACGTTCGGGGGCGCAGAGGCAGTTAATACGAGGCAAGTCGAAGATGAACGAAGTGGAAGCCATCAAATTTTAATTGTCCGTTAAAATAATAATCAATGAGGCGACTACCACTCGCAAATAGAAACTAATAATGCGAGCATATCCGAATGTTCTAACGGGGTTGGTGTTACTGCAACATTGTGAGAAATTTATAGTATTTCCGATTACCGTTCTTCAATAACAAAGATTTCGAAACAGCCAAGATTAGAGAGGATACGTAATAAGTCTGACGATCGAATGAAAATAATTACCATAAAGTCATCAATATAGGCAAAGGTTAGAGGTCAATCAAATTCAAAATCCATAAAATTTTAAGTAAAGTAAAATTATTTAGCAAAATAATTTCCATAAACTTACTATAATGAAAATTGATATTCTGTGCCTTTAATTTGTTTTGGTAATAACAGCCATTATTGTTATAATCACAATCTGATGAAACCCCGTCTCTGAATCTAAGTCTAAATCTAGTGTCATATCTTTAATTCCTTAAAGGAGAAATATATTAATCCATCTCCTCAGACTACCCTCATTCTGTAACTGGCAGCAGTAGCCTCGGTTTCCATTTCTAATTGAGAATTGTTCGTAACAGCAATAACATTTTATGATTGATGTGTTTAGCCACGGCTCTTATGGCATTAACCAGCGAAACGACGTAGAACGCGTGTTTTTGGCCTTTTAATTGCACTTAAAATACTATTGATGAGTAATTAAGTCGTAATAAACTGAGGGGATTTGTGGTTTAATAAAACGGGGCTTAGACATCAAAATATGCGGTATTCAAAAGGAGAAATCATGGGTGGTACACCAGGAATTATGGCAACAGGTACTTTGGCATTAGACGGGATAACACATGCCAAGAGTGCATGTCAGTTGCTTACAAATGCCATTATACGTAGTTTTGGCGAAACCGGCGAAACAGTTTGGCTTAAACCAGTAAATCTTATTTCCTTTAGGCAACATCATCAGAAAGAGGTCGGTAGCGCACTAAGTCACAAAAAGCCGTATATCAAATAGATACTTTCATTCGAAAACTAGTTTTGGCTGTGATTGATATCCGAACTAATCGAAATACAGCTAGTAAATTAGAAATGTATATTTAGAATGAGTTTTTTCCCACATTTTGGCATGAAATTGGACGAGACGTGAGAAGAATCTCAAAGACTTTAATTTTGGCAATAGGTGCTAGTTTTCTTGCATTGAAATTACTGTTATTCTCTATCTAATAATCACATGAGACGTTTTAGCGCGTCACAGGTGTTTTCAGTCGTCATCTTCACGTTTTTACATGCGTACTGACGCAATATTAGCTGTTTTGTACGTATTAGCTGTTCTAGCAGACGTTTCTGTTTATTTCAGTTCGTTATAAGCTGCCAGTTTCGTCTCAAGAATGTCCCCGCACGTGCCCATGCTATGATAATAATAAAATGTTGGCGCATTATTTATTTATAGTCCGTCTCGCGGCTGTCGCTCGTCCGTCTGTCCTGCTTGTACGCTTATGTTATTATATATAAAGTGTTGGCTGAGCGAGCAGAGACTAGCGTTTCTTTGTCTTCGTCTTTACTTTGAAAATAAATATTAATTTTTGGCATCTGCAACATTAGTCTTATTCAAAATTTCTTTATTTGTAATTTCTATTTCATCAGCTGCAATTTCGTCGTTGACATCAAAGCTGCTCTTAACTTTAGACTCGAAACTTCTAATGTCAAATGACGTCATATCGTGGTTGTAATTATCCGCATGCCACTCGAGATTCTTAAAACCGCACAAATCTCGCAGTGCGTACTGTACCATAATATCATACCGGTATTGTTTTGCTCCGCAGAGATGGTCGCTATTTGCGGACGTCTTCCCCCCGCAACCCGAGCCCCTCAGCCGTCGGAGCCGTCTCCCTCGCTACGGTGCCGTCTGTACATGAGCTATATTTTATCCCTGGCTTGGGCCGCAACGTAAACTGTCAGAATCATTCCGATGAATCTGCAGGACGTTCAACTTTTAGTTTGAAATTTTAAGAGCTTGGAATCTGTCTGGATGTCTGTTTTTGGATTTTATATTGTGTATAAGAAAAGGGGGATGGTGTATTTGTCATAGACACTTTGAGGATAGTTTGGGCACTTTGAATCCAGACCACATCTTAGGAGTGCAATTTCAAATGATTTATTTTACTGTAAGCATTTAGACAAGAAATTCTGCTGCATACCTTGCTTATTTACTATGAGTTTATTTCACAGAATAACATGTACTAAATTAATCATAACCCGCCCCTTGGCGTCTGCCAAAATTTATGAGGTACAAAGTCCATGAGATGCTCTGAAAAATTTCAAACGACTTGAAAATAATAAAACGATCTTTCTTCAATACTTACCAAGACAAAGTATACAGAGAGCTTTAATACATCAAGATCAACCATCTGTATCCCTTGAACAATAGAAGAAACAATACGATAATTGTGTCAAACAAATGGCCTCAAAGACACGGGGAATGTGCCGTGAAAATGTCATTAACAACACTAATAATTAGATATATATCATCGGAATCAGTGCGACGATGCATTGATAAAACGCCTGTATATATCTCAAACGTGCTTGAAATATGGCGGCCACGTCGCGCCCGACAGCCAGTTGGCGCGTTCCAAAACTCCCGCTAATATGCGCATGATTGATTTTCGAAATAGCTGGTAAGGAACCGTCCTGTCGCTGCAACGCTCTCGAAGCAAATGACTGACTATTCTAATTATGAAAAAAGAACATGGAGTTTGTATAAAATCAGTTTCTAAATTAGAACGCCCAACCCAGATTTAAATTGAGTTAAATATGAAGGTACAGAATTTCGTGAGCGCGTTTGAGATTCTTTATTTCGCCTCGTTATCTAAGTATGAAGTGTCTTGTTAAAGTCGTAAGTGACGTCCGCTGTACAAACACTATAAATTATTACTCAAATCACATCTGATGCGCATTTCCCTGTCGCCCACAAAAAGCTCATGTATCTCTCTCGATCTTCACGGAACGACAAATGTGTAACAAATAAATTATGAAATCAACGGCCGCAGTTTTTATATCTCGCGGTGTTATGATCTATCCCTTTCTTACAAGTTGATTTATCGTATATTTTATCCCTTTCGCTCGCAGGTTGTCACCACCGCAGCGCACTATATCATCGACCGTCGTCTAATGATGACGTGTCTATTTATCTGTTGGGATTTAGAACATTTCACGCAAATTGCAATTTGAAGTATGACAGTTCAACGCACTTTTTATTGTTATGTTTAATTATTAATTATCGTCAACAGTATATCACGGAGTAACACAATAACAAAATTAAATCGTCGTATTTCTTTTAAAATGTCGTCCGACGTCGAGAGCGGACGATAAAAAGATGAAATATCAATAAAGGAAGTAATATGTTTGGATTATTAAAAAAACTTGTTCAGTTGGGTCTATCAATCTGTACGTTACACAAGATGTGAGAGAGAATATCTCAAAAATGTGTTCGTATATATCAGAGAAGATTCAAGCTGTCAGCTTTAAATGAGAGTGTTGCTAATTAAATATGATCCGGGTGGTCTCGACGAGTTCTTTAAATATTGCTTCCTTTCTGACGAGCTTCCTACTTTGAACAATTATTGTAGTAACATTCTCTCTGAAGATAGTCTTAACATTCCAAGTGTCACTGTAAGGCAGGTTCTCAATAGGCAACCTGTTCGACAACCACCTGTTGAATCAGCTGTCTTGTTAAGAGAAAGCTTGTAACTCATTCTAAATTCTTCGTCCATTTAGCACACGATCTATAATCGAGGATATATCATTTCACATGGAGTGTTTGTTTTCAACCAAGACTATATATCATTCTCTGTAGTTTGTTGTGTTAGAATTAAAATTTAGAATTCCTGTTTTGCCTGTTTTTCGAAAAATAGAGATATTTTGAAAAAATTTAAGCACTGGGATTGAAGCCAAAATCTTTCCAAAAAACGTCTAGAAGCAGCCATCTCCCAATTAATTAGCATGGCGACTATAATTAGCTGCGCACGAGCAGGCGGTAGGTGTAACTGTGACGTGTGACAGATGGGTACACTGCGCTGGCGCAGTCCCCGCGCTTCTTTGAACCGAGATGCTTGAAGAAACTTGGAGTTAATTAGAAACGAAATTTATATCACCAGGATCTATCATGAAGAGCCAAGGTAGCTTGTTAGTGCACCGTTTTTTGAAGTGACGGAAGAATTATCAGATACTTATTTCGATATTAATTTAAAATAACATGAACGTAATAAATATGGGGCTGATTTGTTCAAAGATTTGTTTGAAGAGATTTCTCGATTTTAGTTTCTTGAAATAGATGAAAATACTAATCGTACAATTTATTTTACTAAATAAGTTGATGTTGTTGAAAACTTGAACAGATGTTACAAATAACATGATTAAACAATGATATATTAATCTCAAGTGATAAATGAGAAGCATCTTAACCTAAACGTTCGTTATAAAGGCCTCAAATGACATAAAAAGTACACCATTTTGTATCAACTATAACCAAAACGCAGTAATAGATGTTATTTTGCATACATTTCACTTATTTATCATTGTGGTTGACGACGACCAAGATGAAGCTATAAAAATAATGGCCGAACGGATTCCCGCCAAAAGTCCAATAAAAAACTTCACAATTAACTAACACATGTGAGTGTCATAAAAATGTGATCTCCTTTATAAAAACTATTAAGAACTAAGATTCACTTGGGATGCGATATAGTGATATCTTTATCGACAAACTTAGAAATTCATTAATTGAATGTTGATCTGACAAAATTGTGTCTTATGGCTCAAGAAACAAGAGCTCCTTCGGATCCTGTACGAGTATAGTACAAGCAAATTGTAAGCTTGACTTTTAATTATATGCTTGTCTCGTACGCGAAGCTGCGATTTAAACCTGTTTAGTGGCCATTGTTTGTCCGTATGTCCCCAAATAAGTCAGTAACACGATTAGTGAGTATCTTTGGACCAGCTTTTTCTATGAGTGTAATTAAAATTGTTTTTTTTTTGGCAAAGTTTTGAGGCGGAGACTTGATTCGTTGATTTTTTTATAATTTATGCACTCATAAATAATGCTCGATTAGTACGTTATTGGTAAAAATTGTCTTGAATGTGTCTTCAATTAAGTTATCGTTTTGGAAACAGATATTGAATTTAATTAAAAGTGGGTAGTTCACACGTGAAGCCCATTATGGGAACACACAAATTGATATATAAAATACGACTAATGCTTCCACAGATGCGTGAAAATATGCTAAAAAACCACATTGACACTTTCATTAGTGAAATATTCAAGAAACGACATGAGAATGGAAGCGAATGCGGTTCAAAGTAAAATTTATCCATTATGTATTTAGTATAGGTGAGGTGCGCGCACGCAGCATGTTGCGGTTAGGGACGGCACAAAGAGAAAATATGACAAGATATGAAAAAAAAAAAGTTATTTAGGATCAGTATCAATGACAATTTAAAATAAGAATGTTATAGAAACATATAATATGAAATAGAAAGATATTAACAGTTCAAGCAACGAATTATCTTCAGCTTAAAGAAAATTCTCCATTCTAAATCCAGCTTACAAACCCATCCACGTAACCATCTCAACGACCCAAAAATCCAGATCAATCCTGTTAAAGCAATTCGGTGTCAACCCTGTCCGTGCCCGAATGCTGCGCACGATTCGATCGAAATCTCGCGCGGAACAGACGCGGCGAGCATGCGCAACCTATCTGCTTAACTAAGCTGCACGTGGTAAATAAACTTAATCCGTACGGAACCGCTCGTGTGAATTTTTAGGGTACCTCCGTGAGAAATGATATGGTCCATTTTGGGTTATTGAGAATTGACGTTGAAGGATTTTTTTTTGGATTTACTTTCTGAGAAGATTTTGTTGGATAGTGTTTTGAGTTGCAACCAGATGTAGATTATGTTAAAAAATCGTTGAAAAATTGAGACTGATTTGATTAGCATTGGGCAATTTATAGACAAAGACATCCAGAGTTGACTGAAAATGTTAGATAGAATATTAGAACCATTGTAAACTGTATTTGTTAAAAACTGTATCCGATTTTTCTCAATATACTGGTAAAATGAATACTTAATCGTCGTAAAGCCTCTTGCTTGGACACGAGTTGCCATGCAACCTGGAAAACTTCAAACAGATTCTGCTCCCACGTGCGTATTCGTGGGACGCGTGGAAGGTGGGACAGGACACGTAATCATCATTTCAGTCGATAGACGTCCACTGTTGGCCTCCCCCAAGCGTTGCCACAAAGAACGGTCTTGTGCGTCTCGCATCCATTGGTTTTCCGCAACCTTTATCAGGTCATCGGTCCACCTTGTAGGAAGCCTTCCAACGCTGCGTCTTCCAGTACGCGGTCGCCACTCCAGAACTTTTTGACCCCAACGGCCATCTGTTCTGCGAGCAATGTGCCCTGTCCGCAATGGACTTAAGTTTGGCGATTCTTCATGCTATGTCGGCAACCTTTGTTCTCCTGCGGATATCTTCATTTCTGTTTCGATCACGCAAGGAAACTCCGAGCATAGCCCTTTCCATTGCCCTTTCGGTGGTTTTAAGCCTTCTGATGAGGCCCATTGTAAGCGATCTCGATTCGGTTTGCCCAGTTTCGCGTTAAAGTCCCCCATGACCACGGCGAAGTGAGCCTTATAATCATGCATGGCTCTGGATACATCCTCATACATGGTCTCTACATCTTCGTCGGGGTGTGTCGAGGTCGGAGCGTAAACCTGTATGACCTTCAGCGAATATCTTGATGATATTCTGAGTATAAGGTACGCGGCCCTGGTCGACACACTCTCGATCTTCACCACATTGTTCACAAGGGACTTGTGGACGATAAACCCGACACCACTCTGGGACTGCTGGTCCTCCTCCCGGAAATAGAGCAGGTTACCAGATCATATGATTATCGTGTCCTCCCCCTGTCTTCGGACTTCGGATAATCCCACAATGCTCTATCGTAACCTGCTTAACTCTTCCTCAAGTTTGGTGGTCTTCTCATCGGACCGGAGTGTACGCGTGTTGTACGTTGACAGGTCCAGTTGTCGACGATTGATCGATCGAGATTTTTAGCTCCCCAGACCCCAGGGCTACGCCCACGTCCGTCCACGCCAGCACAACCGCTGGAGTCACTGGGCACTTGGGGCCTGTTTCTTTTTCTGTCATGCATTTGGGGGGTTTGGGCTATAACCCACCACGCTGGTCCGGTGCGTGTTGGTGGGTTGCCATAGCCTCGTTCGTTTGTCAGCAGGGTGCACCACGTGCAGGTGAGGTTGGCTTCAGTCTCGATAGATGATGATTGGGACCCCGTATTCACCCTCGACACGTAATGCAAGATGGAAAACTTGCGTCACATATCCTGATACCTGTTCACGTAGGGATCTAATGTGGACGATATTACCGTTATCAAATACTGGGCCAGGCTAGGAATTTAATTTGATAAAAATAAAACTAGTTTTGCCATCGACACACTACGAAGAAGAAAAAGGACCATCAGGATAATAAAATGAAAGCAGGTCAGGAAAGCCTAACATAGTCTTCCAGTTAATCTACTTACTGCAACTGGAGAACTCATTCACGAGAAACTTAAATCATATCGCATATCTAGCAACATTATCTAAGCACTAAGAGATTCTTGATATTATAATACGCGGTAGCAATTGTACTTAAACATAGAAGATTGTTGATATTGTTAATCTGGTTAGACTGTATAATGACAGTAAAATAAATAATATTAACGCGAACTTATATGTTGAAGATGAGAAGGTTGAAAAAGATCTGGTTAAAGAGTTTGATAAAGAAGATACTAATGCAAATTCATAATGCAAATTCATAAAGTATAAGAGATACAAGATACAAGCATCCAACAGTAACCCAACAATGCAAAAATAAATGTAAGTAGAAATAGGTTGTATTACTACAGAATCTCCACGCAGTGGCAGTTTTAAAGAAATAATTGAAACTGACAATAACTGCCAAAAAAATTAGAGCTCCTGATGAAATTGCTTCGTCATACTTTCTAGCTAACCCGCCAGTAAGCGTCCAACTGTCAAGTGACGTCACAATGGAACAGATAATCCATTTATTTCAACGTCAAGTAGTCGGACCACCGAAGCACGTCACGCCCTCCCAATACAAATCTGATCTGATGATATCTTTGCGCGTGATTTTTTTTAATTCGTCTACTTATACTGCTATTCCGATGGAATGTGATAACTTGGTGTTGCCAATTCAAATATATTCCTATTGACATTGACACCGACTGCTTTATTGGTACATAGATATAAAGAGGTCTCGGTCGTTGAATGTTAAATTGTAAATTATTCCGGATTTTTGCTTGGAATGAAGTTATATTGAGAGATGCTAATAGGTAACCTATCCCTAGTAAATATTGATAGCCAATTTAACATATACTTTGTCGCACATTGGTTTTTCCTTTACATAACTAGAATATTATACTAAAACTCCGATGTACTGAATAAAATATTCAGTTCATATTTAAATTAGCTGAGTCAGCCGTTGCAAATTTAAAGTACACCTTTTCCCAAGCTTATTACAAAAGAAATTATATCGAACCCAGCCAATAGCGCTAGCGAGTCCACGCAACCTACAGTTTTAAGGCGCCAAGCCTCAAGCGCGTAATTCAAAATGCAAATATTGTGCACTTATAATGTATTTTGTATTCAAGCGGCAACGATGCAGCAGACCGGCCACGTCTCTCGTCAGTTTTACTGGAGAATCATGTAAAAATCGGCCATTTTTATTCCGTTCGCGCACACCTGATTGGCGGTTCCCATGAGGTTAATTTTCGCGGATTTCTTAAAAAGCGATATTTGTCTATGGTCGTGAGGTATTTGCGCGCGACGAGAATATCGCCCCAAGTGTGGTTCGATATTCAAATGGATTTATTGTTTTCCTGTATATTGGCAAGCGTGCAGGTTGTGTGGCTTGCATCAAGAATGATGCTGATACTTTGACTGAATGTTCGTAAATCCCTGAACGGTTACGGATGTGATTATGCGCCGGTATTCCTTTATAAATATTTGGATACGCCGATCTCGCAGAAACATTGTTATATCCAAGATATTTAGAAGCAATATGAATAAAATATTATCTTTATAAGGAGACTGTCTTGTCCAAAATCCCTATTTCGTATGAGATCCACTCTAACATTTGACGAAAACATCAGCTATTTTTAATTTACCAACGATAATTGATCACAACACTGGCCCGGCGAAGCGCGAAACCAAACATCTTGCGTTTAAAAAAAATCTAACTACCTCGTTAGCGGCTGATACGTCATTTGGCTACACCACCGACGAGAAAAATACAGAAGGCGGAGTCTGTTATGATAACAAACAGACAGATGATGATGGTAACAATAATGAAGCAGCATCTGGGACTGATCATGGAATATTTCATATCGCTGTGAAGAGTGGATCTTCTGTAGATGTATTCTGTGGCCCTGCCGTGTGTGTACCAGACAGTGGTTCTGTAGGAGCTTCTATAAAAAGGTGCTTCGCCTCACCGCGCCTCCCGGCACCCCTCGCCGCCGTTCATCTAATTTTAACCCGAAGACGATCCAGCACGTGTGCACTTAGTTCTCGAGAACTTGAATAAAGTTTCCTTTAAGAGTCGGTTTTTTTTTAAAGAAAAGATTTTAGTTTTAATTTGGATTACTTTTGGGATAATTAGGGACTTAATTGATGTTAAGAAATGCGCTTCACTGTTGGTCTTCTGTGTCCTGTTGTGTTTGTTAGTCTTGAACTACTTTGTAATTTGAGTTTTCTATCGGTTATTTTGGAATGTTTCTGCTAAGTAAAATTCTACATATCAATCTACTCAACCTTTTCTCAACAATGTTGGGTTTAGCTTCCAGTCTAACCGATTGTATCTGGATACCAGTATTTTACCTTAGAACTACTAAATACTTGATCTCCACAACCCAGTAACTAGATAATATCCCAAAGCAAGACTGTTGTCAGATGTTCTGGCTTCTGACTATCCATAACGACTGATAAAGATGTTGAATGATAGCCGAGACTAACGGCGTAACGTACTTTCCAAGGTACTGAGGAACCTCAGTATGATAACTAAGAAGGTTACCCGTCCACAGGCCAATAGGTAAATATTGCTTATCCTTGAGAATCAACCCTTGTGGCTATTATTACTTAGAAACGAGCTCTTTGTAAGTGAAATATTCCACAGAAGTATACAAAAGGACCTTTTTTCAGATGGAAAACAATCGAATACTTCTCCTGCTCTGGGTGGAGAGAGAAGGAGTGTTGGACTTATACTGACTAAAACTAACCCGTAGTTTTACAGTGCCCTTTGCATTCCAGGGCCACGGTAACTATTTCGGTCAACCCCACATAGGTTATATAGGTTAAACCTAATGAAGAAGTTTATTACTAAACGTTACGATTGAAGAACAAAGACTATTATAAAGTAAACATAAGTAAACTAAACCATCCTGCCAAAACAGGCTACTTGAAACCACGACAAGTAACAGACCACCACAGATCAAGTGCCGTTATATAAAAAGATAAAATTTCACCAAAAAAGGTGCACCGATAAAAACAATCGATGAATCCATTCGGACACCGGACCGAAGGCCAGAACAGATATAAAATTAAAAAGTATAAGCGGACGATTCTGGTTTATTAAATTTCAAATATTTACCGGTTGATATTACAATTTTAAATTTTGTCGACTTGCCGCGACATAGTTATTCGTCTCGTCGGGTCATCTCTAAGCAGGCAGATGGGATGCTGCGGTCATTGTGTATTCGAATAATGTCTTTGAACTTAAAATGTCACCGTTCATGATTTTATTTAGCACTATGAGAGCGTTATCTAGATTAACAGCCTAGGCTTGGTAATTCGACACAAATGAGAGCTTTTTTTATTGATAGTTGATCAAACTCGTCTTTAAACGTTATTTTTGTAAAAAGTTTGGATTCTTCACATTGTAAAGTCATATAGCCCAACAAGACAGTTACTACTATCCTATCTCTACCATTAAATACTTCAATAAAATAGTACATACTGATAACCTCAAGAACTGCTATTCTCACTTTGCATACTTGAGTGAGGTCTGGCATGTCTTTCACTTTTATAAACTTATTCATATTGTATATGTAATGTTATGCGCTCAAGTTTCAATTGATTCTTCTAAAATATTTAGTTGAATCAAATAAACTATTTACAACGTTCACTTGAAGATGTTCGTCTACAATAGTTTTGATCTTATAAATATGTATAAGTTACTAATGATTTTAGTTAAAAAAAATTTAGAGCAATATGGGCAAATATTGGTAGTATTTATATCTTTAGAATACCAGATTATTTAGATGGCCTTTAAATTTTCCAGTGACAGTCAACTTTGATTAATAGAGTCTTAATTTCGGCAAAACATGACCAAAATCCAATATAAACTACTTAAGTTAATCCAAGAATAAGCCTATCAATTCGACAACGACTGTACTCAACCTGTACCACCACTTTTAGTTTTCTTGTGACGTAACTGGCTACTTTCTATTCGGGATACCGCTGGGCTTGACTGTACATTGAAATGCTTCCAATGATGACCATGTTATTGTGCTTATACGTAAAATAATGGTATTGAGTTCCATCTGGTTAGACTGGTAGCTGATCCCATCGTACTTTGGATAAGTCAAGATGATGATAAGGATATTATTCGAATAGTATAGGTTAACCAAGTTATATTGGCTTAGTTTTCATTTTGTTTAGTTTCTCTTAAAGGCATAGTGTTTAGTTTGAAATGTTAATCGTGGCAGAATGAAATGGTTTCAATTCTAATTGAAGTGATGACTTTAACAAAGTAAACTATATGGATTTGTTCAAAATTTTAAGTTATATAGTACGATGAATTTAACAGTAGTTATATTAAATATTGTATTATAATTTTTACTGTTTCTTGATTCGAAAACAATCAATACTTTACTGAGCCAGAACAGCGATAATAATCTGAAACATTTATTATACATACATATTTTTCTCAGAACTGAATTACATTTTTTTAAATACACATTCGAATCTTAACGTTAAAATTTCATCTTAGTCTTAATGGGTTTCAAATCACATTTACGAAAACAATCTCTGGATTCATCTTGAAACACTTCAGCTCGAGTTTGGAGAAAAATCTT
This sequence comes from Mythimna vitellina, assembly GCA_949316375.1. NCBI lineage: Eukaryota > Metazoa > Arthropoda > Insecta > Lepidoptera > Noctuidae > Mythimna > Mythimna vitellina. The sequence goes on along the minus strand of OX438703.1, from coordinate 2,360,662 downwards.
ATATCACATTTGCTGTAGAGGAAATTGTTCTTTAGTTTTGATGTATAAGGTTGATATTACAGTGGGTGGTAATGTTTATTAAGACATTTTAGCTGTCCAAAAGTGAGGAATCTGTATAAAGATAAGCAAAGATTTTCAAAATACGGCGAGTGAAATTCGAATGCCAGATAGTTTTTACTGTCGCCGCTGGAATAATATCTTGTGTTTAATTATTTCGGGCGCTAATTAGCTCTTAGGGTACCGTGGTAGCAGAACTCAGATGTCATTTAGATATCAGTTGGTCCTTTCTTTCCCCTTTGATTTTTTGTTTTGTTAAGTTGATATCTTCTTTGTCATTTGCAGTTTTGGCATTAACAGCTACTTTCTCAATTTTAATTTTGCTAACTTATTTTTTCTCTTTTTCCTTTTTAATTTTGCTATGTGTCATTGAATCAATGAATTTCCCCATCAAAAATATTTCATTATTTTCTATGACCGCCTGTTCGGTATAAACTATTCTTCTCTATCATCTGACCTTGGTCTTCAAGGCTTCAGCATCTACTGTATTGTATTGCCAAGTCTCTCGATAGCTACCTCGTCTTGCCAAGTAGTTACTTTGACATTTCAAATCCATTAACCAACTGACATTTTAGGATTTACTTACACACGAGCAAATATTTTACAATTTCTTGAATTAATACCTTTGTCTTTTTCAAGACAAATTCAAAACCTAGCTAATGTTAGACTACAGAACCCATTTCAAACAGAGAGTATAACAGGATTGTCAGTTATTTTTTAACTAAAAACATCAGCAAGGAGTTAGGTGACATTTTATGGCTTGTTCCAAGCATCAAATGGATGTAAAAAGTCCAATTTTAACATTAAGACGCGACTTCAACATTCTTCAGTTTTAGGTGTCGTGAATAACTGAATGGAAGTATGTTATTTTAGTTTTGTTTTTAGATCATTTATTACTAGAAGTTAACACTTCTAGTAATAAAACCTGAATTGACTATTTCTTAAGTCTCTTTAGATTACCCTCCTGAGGAGACTTTAGAAATAGTCAGTTCAGATTGTTAAATATAAATTGGAAAGAACTATATTAATTCAGACAGACTTGATTAATCTGAAGTCAGTTTAAGACCCAATTTATATGAACTGTGACTAAGATATGCCGTATTATCTAGGAGATAAGCTCAATAAAATAAATCTAAACCAAACACGACTAAAGTCATATGCAAGAGCTAGTGCGATAAAATAAGAAGTTTTCGTATCAAAATTTATAACATTTTATTAAGTGTATGGTACTAGGCGGGTTGAACAAGCGAGAAGGTTTAATGAACGTATCGGTTACGGAGTCGAGTTACACTCGTTAGTGGGTGACGTCGTGGCTGCTACCCGTTCATTGTCTCCTAGTTACGATGATGTTTTGTTTTAGTGGTTGCATGCCTGCATTTTGGGCTGTTCATATTTATTAGAATACGACCTGACAAATCTTTAGATTGCATCAGGAGCGTCTGTAACTATTTGCTAAACGCCACATCACATTTCTTCGAATCAAACTTGATTGAACGGTCACAAAGAGCCGTCATGTCTACTAGTACAATTACATAGCAGAAATCGTTCGCCCATCCTTGATTGACGTTAGATTTAATTCTAACCGACAGCAATAGATCCCCGCATAATCTACCCACACTCTCAAACAAAAACAAACACAGTGTACACTCAAAACAGTCCCCTGCACGCGTCAACAAAGCGACGACTGAATAGAAGTTGCCTCTGACGCGGTGTTGACGAACCGTCAATTTGTCAGCCCACCAACACCCAGACAGTTTCGAGCTCTCCCAACCACCCGAAGAATGGGCACCGATGACGGCGCACGAGATATATTGGAGCCCCGACGTCCGACGATTAGGCCCCATGCCAACCCGAACACGCCCGATGATTCACGAACGAGTTGAACGAACGCACCCGAACGCGATTGTGTCAATTGTTTTTCTTAAACGGACGAACATTAATTTGAACATGCGGGTTTGAATTTCGAATGTCGCACATTCTATTTAAGGTTAACTGTTTTTGAGATAATAGTCGGTTTTCTAGTGAGGTTAATTGGAAAAATCTACAAATAAACGGGTTAGTTTTTGCGTGATTGATAGGATATAAACGGGTAGCTAGTTGGCAACAGTCCTTTGTACGTAGTACAACTGTCGCTTCATTGGGACAGTGCGATGAACACTGAAAATTGATGACAATTCAGAGCAATGATGTTTGTATTTTATGAGCTTTGTCTTCAATCAACATTGGGTGACGAGCCCTGATGATTCGAGTAAAGATGTCCTTCTTAATGGCGGGAATTAGTAGGGTACTTAACTGTTTTTGCTCTAACCATGACAAGTCAAGAAATCGTTCGTACTCCTATCCGCAACTGACAGTAACCGTCAACGAGAAGAAGAAAGAGCGAAAACGTACTCATCTCAAATTAGATATAAATTGCGAAATATTGTATCTGGCAACTCTTGGGCTGCGTTGACATCGGGTGTGTCAATTATTTGGCAGAGACGCGACGCATTCTGGGCCACGACGACCAACACTCTTTTGTCACTAATATCAACGCATTTCTGACCCTACCTCCAAGATTTTAGGGCTGAAGTTTCAGTGTCCCAACTTAGTCTTGAATGAATTCTTGATCGTTTTTTTAGCTCGTTTCAAAATTAATGTGTTCTTAAATTATTATGTAGATTAGCGACGTTTGGTGGCAGATATTAATTAATTAAATGGTACTTCCAAAACACTCCTTTTCCTTGTCTTTTGATAGTTAAAATAAAAATATTTTTGAATAAAAGCACATCCTGCTAAAGTTTAACACAATCGACCAAAAGACCATTAAAGATCGAAAAAAAAAAAAAAACGAATCGATAACTATTTATATCGATTAAAATACAAAACGAATAGGATACTAATAACGAATTCATATAACCATTTATCATAAGTACATTAATGAGATCGATGTTCGCGGATCGGTCATTACAATCGGTTTGAAATCGATTCAGCGTTTGTGAGAGACAATGGCCTCTGGGTGTCTGTATGATTTACGCTCGCTCGTAACGAGCGCCGTAATGAGCTGCGCGAGCGCTGCTTAGTTTACATCTCTTCGATTATAAATAGTGATGACTAGATGCGGATCTTTTGAGTCGTATACTATCCGAAAAACTAATCCGTTAAGGTTCCTTATTTATTCAAATGCAGTCTCAATACCTATTTATATTTTGCGTAATTTTTATATATCTGTAAAAACTAGGAAAAAGATATACGAATAATCATACAGATTGTAATTTGTATTATGTTAAATGTTGGTGTATTTTGCTATAATTATACTTTTCTTGTTATTTTAAGATTATTATCAATAAAATATTCGTATTTAAACTGGCGTTTATTTGATCGCACCCTAATATAACAAAATATACGTTCTATATACACGTTAGATTAACAAACGAATAACAATCTCACCCCTTCACCAAAGTTATCGATAAAATATTCGACAGTTCGTGCAAGTATCGAATACTTTTCGGATCTCATCTCCACATCACTAGAGTCAGCCATTTTTGTAGTAACAATAGTAATATTAATAATAATGATGGAGATTCTTCTATGATTGGATTTTACTTTTTTAAATTTATTTTCTTTACATTATTTTTACATCTTGTTTCAGGTAAGTCCGTTTTATATTTTAAAGTAAGGAGTTTTCCGTTGGTAAGGTGAAAGAGAGGTATTGTATGAAACGATTTGTCTATAGACTGAAGTGATTAACTTAAAAAATAAGGTACAGTATATCTTAGTGAGTTTGTCCTTTATATTTTTGGTCTTATAAATCTTAGAGATATGTTTCTTGATTACAACTAAAATGGAAACTTCAATTTAAGAACTAATCATGTCTGTTTAGAGGCCTATATTTTTCGAAAGTAACTACAGGTTAATAGTAGCCTTTTTATCGTCGTGATCAAAATCTGAGTCATTCTTTGTTTTTATTTTCCAAGTCTTAATCTTAATTTATATATTATTTTTTTTTAATTTATAATGTATAATATAATATATTCCACAACTATCACACAACGCCGTCTAGTCCCAAGCTAAGCAGAGCTTGTGTTATGGGTACTAGACAATTGATAAACATACTTATATATTTCTAAATAGATACATATTATAGATAAATTACACCCAGACACAGAACAAATGATCGTGCTTATCACACAAACATTTGTCCTGAGTGGGAATCGAACCCACGACCTCCGGCAGTCAGGGCCACTAACCACTAGACCAACAGGCCAGTAAAGTAGTCAAACTATCATGAGCAACCTATTATACAATGTTTTTTTAAAACCCCACATAAACATAACGTTGAATAAAAAGCATTAAAAAATGTAATATATGCTAAGACTTAAATCCGACAGCTACGTTACATATTTATTGTATCACAGGTATTTATATCCCAATAAAACAAAGCAGTAGTTCCAATAGCTGACACGGAGAGAAAAAATAGTTTTTTTCAAAATACAAATCAAATGAAACAGAGGAATAACTATAAATTTTCTGTAGATCGTTATAAAAACAGTAAAAGCCGCGTCAAAACAATGGATTATTGTAAATTACGTTGATATGTATATCCTTGGATGTAATGGAGCAAATGAGGCTGACTCACTAAATAGTGTCGAATTTAAGCTTCCTGCTTTCATTCGTTTAGCACACGTGTCATTTTGTCATTTTTTTTTGTCATGATTTGGTCTGAGAATGATGAATGAGTTATATTCACAAAAAAAATATTTACCGTACATTAACACTCTTCTGTCTAAACTTGAAATCAAGACCCGACGTGTTACTCAGTGCAAAACTCAAGAATGACTGAACCATTTAGGATGAACCTTTTACTGAACTATTTGTTGATATCTTAGTAAATAAGAAGATAAAATTGGAAAAATTGCAAGGAAAACTGTAAAAAAACAAATTTTCTCAAACATATTCAAACAATTTCTAGCTGTCAATATTAGGGTTAGCAGTCAAAAATAACTTTGACAGAATGTCTGCTGGGTAAGCTAGCTTCAAATAAAACTGAAACGACCATTTAAAATGCTACAAAATTAATCCCGAGATTCCTAACGTCAGAACTGAACAGACATACATACTTATGCCCGCTTCCCTTAACATTATATCGATAAAATAAGAAATAGGATAGGAGAGAAGTCACGGGCATAACACACTACACCGATGGAGTCCCACTGGGATCTATTCTCGGCCCCCTTCCTCGAATCTCGAAAATATTTTTTTCCGCCATCGCTAAGTGTAGTATTTATAGAACTTTACGTTCCGTGTTTGATTTAGTTTTAGTTTAATGTAAATATGTCGGATTTTTCAGTAGAAACGTGGATTTGAATAATGTTACTGTAGATTACACTAATGTGGCCAAATCTGCTTTTAACAGAAATTTAGTTTCATTGTTGGAGTTTTATGAAGATTTTAAGTGGTTGTAAAGATTATTTGATGAAAGATACTGTGTCTTAAGGATTATTTATAAAGATCATTAAATCTTATGTTCATATTGTTCACTTATTCTGGATATTGAACTATCTTAAAATTAGTCAATTGATTCACTCCGACTTTGGCACCAAAAATCTTCATAAACACTAAATAGTGCATGATGTTTCGACTAATTTTAAAAATAAACAAAGTAAAAGTAGGTTAATCTAGATTCAAAATAAATATAAAACTATCAAACGATCAATCCAGAACAGTCAAATAACTTAAACAAAAGTATTTTCAGATCACATTAACCAAAAAAATATGTTTTCAATAACAGTAAATAATGTGCAACGAGATAATAAACGAAATTACGTAATATGCCGTAAAAGCTTTTAATTCAACACTAAAAATCATAAATAAGATTTATAACGCAACGTCCATTTGCAATAAAAACAATCCCATTACCACCGCACATTATAATAACGAAAATTCATTAAGGTACCGACCATTAATTTCATTCCGCATCCGATGCAATGCCATTACTCTCATTCCTTACCAAAACAAACAAATCCTACAATTATTCTAACTCCACAAAGTCATCCGGGTAACCAGACCAATCTATTCTAACCTCTATTTCTTTACCAATATGGTCCACACTAACCGCAGTCACTTTACCATCTGTGAATTCCTCTGCCTTTATATCACTAAGAGTATTTTGAAGAAATTCAACAAAAATAGCATCTATATCCATTACATTAGGGTCGATAGCATCTGTATTTATATCTGGTAGAATCTGATCCCCAAGTCTTGTCCCAAAATTCTCAAGATATTGAAAGATTAGCAGTGGGTTGCGTTTTGGATGTCCCCATAAATAATACATCGACTGGGGGACAAGCGTGATGGATCGTGTCTGTCTATACACTTTCTATTACTCGAGAATTCTTAAAGGGTGGTGTGGGGTGGCTGTTATTATTAACGGCGACCAATGTTAGCTTAGCAAGTGATACCGTGGACTCATTAATTCCGTGGACGATTCCAGAGGGGCATTACAGTTGTCATGTAAACAGATTTGCTATAAATCTTTGGAAAGCTTTTGTTAAGCACAATTGTGCTTTCTCCTTACAGAAGAAGAAGGGTTGTGATAGTGTTATGTATTTGTATTTTTCTGTTATGATGTCACTGATACCGGTTTTTGCGACCTGTTTAGATTATGTATAAAAGAGATACAAGATAAGAGAATGTCCCTATTTGTACTAATAATAATGGCATTGCTATTATAAGCCCAGTTCAAGAAAGGTGTGAGGTAGAAAAATGAGATGACAAATTACAGAATGAAATGCCTACCAGTTAAATACAAGTGTTATGGGTTCGATACCCTGGGAAGGTCTATTTTAGTTTCAGCAATAACTTTAATTTCATACAGTACATAAAATATGATGACTCCAAATCTTCTAACACACCTTTTAAATCTTTTTTTTTTAACATCCTTGATGGTAGAAATAATAAAAATCATGAAAAGAAGTGAAAAGAGGCCACTGAACACTAATTTATTAATCCTACGTGGCACCATAACGCCAATAATTTCACACGACACTTGAAACTAAATAAAATCAGTACAGTTGTAAATCACTCGGCATTCTAAATATTTACTGATGGCAACATTCCTGGCCGCAACATGGGAACCCTTATCACTATCGTATCAACCGATGCCTAAGAATTTGGGTGACCGATAAGAAATTGATGAAAAATTTTTATAGCAACATTTTACTTGTGCTTATCTGAAACTGATTTGGACTAGGAATTAGGAATATTTGATGTAGCTCTACTTAATCAAATATTACTTAGTGAATCTGAGATATCAGCGACTGACTGAATTATATTTAAGGAAAACATTGTAAATAAACTTGGACCTTATAATAGCAAGAATCGTTCAAACGGAACCCTTATAGGATCACTTTGTTGTGAACGCGTAGCGATATCGTGTTGAAATTAAAACCATATACTCAGGTCTGCAGGCCCATGACGTTGTGAAAAAAATAAAACTTCTGAGTTAACGAAAAAAAGATACGGCCCAAAAAATGTGTATTTCGATACTTTCACGGGCATCAAAATTAATAGGGTACTTTCCGTTGACTTAGAATCCTGAAATTTGGCATGAAGCAAGGTCTCATAGCACAAGTATAGGAAAACATCAGAAAACTGTAAATTTGTAGTTACGTCACAATAAAAAAAAAACTTTTTCGCGATTCGGACAATTTTTCGTAACTCAATTCGGGAATTGAACTGTTTCCATAGTTAAGTTTATACGGAACTCTCAGTATTTGACTCAGACTCGCACTTCCCCAGATTTTTTATTATGCACAGGCTCGCATTTGACCACTATCTCACCTGATGGTAAGCGATGTGGCTGACGATGGAGCACGCTGGTCTAGACGTAACCTATTCACTCTTGACTTGAGACTTCTAGGTTATAGCTATTTGAATGCTCAGCGCGTTGGGTCTCACAGCTTCTATTTGCTACAGTTACACATTACAAGCTTGCATTTGATCGTTATCATAATTATGATAAGCCAAAACCTACTATGAGATTGACCAATAGAAATGCTTGTTCTTATTCTTATTAATATTACCTTCTTTCACTTGTATGTTAGTAGGTATCGCTACAGTAACCCCTTTGCTAGCTATATTTTCAAATTTACTGTCTGCACTACATGTTTATAATGGTTTGACATTACCATCTTTAATACTGCCTAAAATAACCACAGTAATATATAAAGGCGAAAGTTAGTGTGTATGTGAGTATGTTACTTACTCCTTCACGCTTTAATGACTGGATGGATTTGGGTGACAATTGACATATAGATAGACCATGTCCATTTATTGTGTGTACAGTTAAAGACTGGAATCTGTGTTTCCAGATAGCTACAACCTTGAGGTTTTTAAGTCAAGAATGAATAGGTTTTTTCTAGGCAAGCGTATACCATTGTCGACTACATTATCGTTTACCATCAGGTGAGCTAGTGGTCAAGCGCGAGCTAATAAATAATAATAATAAAAGGCTTAGGGCAATTTTTTCTCGATAGTTTGTTCTCTTTGAATAATTTTCTATTTTCACGCGGTCCAAGTCTCTAGCAGGGGCTAATAAGTCAAAAAATTGTTCAAAAAAATCTTAAATGTAACTGTTTTTCTCAGTTGTAACACAGTATCTCAATTTAAAAAGACACTCTTCAACAAATTCTCTCCGCATAAATTGAGGAAACTTGACAAAGCCACAATACAGCGTTCACCTGTTTATTTGATTCCCAACGATGTTTTTATTATTCATCCGGTGTCCTTTCGATAAAAGTTGTAAACTTATCGACGGATCCTGGCACTTGTTATATTTCAATAACTTTCACGAGACATGGAATCTCTTCGAATAAATGGACTTTTGACGAGACGAATTTCTAGTGATACGCTACTTTATTTAGCTTTTTTTGGCTTGTTCCGTCCTTTGCTTTTAATATTTAGGACATCCTTTTTTAATGATACAAAGTAAGGTTTGACTGCGATCCCACATCATGATAAGTAGTGATGCAATCGTTGATGTTGAAGCGCACTAGTTTATTAAGAGCCTATTCACTTAAGTCTTTAAGAAATAACTTGACATATTGGTATTTAAAGCAATTAATTAATTTTAATATTTATTTTTACTACTTATAAACATTTATAAATAATATAGCGTATAAATATTATACATTAATAGATATATATCATCATCATATATATAATGAGAAAATATTATTTTAATTTTTAGTTATTTGCTGTTTACTATAGGAAAAAAAAGTAAAAAGTTTTGTTTATGACTCACGCTATAACTAAAAATACATACGAAATAAAAAAAATTGCGAGACCAAAAAAGCACCTAACTTAACCTATGCTGCGATATTTATAAATTTGTAAACATACATTTTTGAGGATTTGAATATATAATTATGTATATATTCAAATCTTTGCATTCAGTTATAGGATAAGCCATAAGTTATTAGGGTAACGCATGCAAGAAATTGTCCTGAGAAAAGAAAAATCCACAATGTGCTTTTCTATCCTTTAAAGTAATTTAATTTAAATACATATATTACAATATCAAATGAGATTTGTTTGTAAGCAAAGAAAGGAAAGGTTGCGCCAAATAATTATGCATCCAGTAAAATACATGAATAATCAGAATACGGAAACCGCTAAATTTTTGATAAAAGAGAGAAGAAAGAAATTATATAATATTCACTATCTATTAGCTACTCACAAATAAAATAAAATATAATAACTATGTAAACAGAACGTCCTGCGTCTTGTCCAAAGATTCAAAGACATGTGACATCCACCAACCCGCACTGGGTTCGCGTGGTGGATTACGGCCCATTCCTTCTCCTAGAGAGGCAGCCCGAGTCCCAGCAGTGGGAACATTATTTTATTTTTAAAAAGGCAAACAGCTACAATATAAAACTTAGGTAGTACTGATACACAAAACATACAAACTATATTGTAGCCCACAGCGCTGTTCACAGATTAGGTGTGGGATACATAAATAAAATCACTAGGATAACTATAACACTAAAATTAACTTAACCATAGGACAAATCAAAAATAAATACATGAGAAGTAAAAAAAAACAAAGTTAAATGAGTGGAGAGAGAGAAAAAGAAGATTATAATACTGATTATGCTACACTGTAGTATTATCTTTGCGATGCCTTTGATCATTTCATCATCATCTTCCTGCCCTTATCCCGTGTTATTTGGGGTCGGCGCAACACGTTTTTTTCTTCCACTCTGCCCTGTTACTCGTCATGCTATCACTAACTTTCTTTTCTTTCATATCACTGTTCACACAATCCATCCATCTTTTCTTTGGCCTCCCTCTTCCTCTCCATCCATCCACATGCCTTTGATCATTTAAAAAAGTAAAATAACGCAGCGCTGATATTCTGATAGTGCCTGTAACAAAAGTGTAAAAGTGAATACATTACGTTAAATAAACTTGACGAAAATATCCTTAAAAATCTAAGTCTTATAAATGAACTCTCACACAAAATATAAATAACTACTTAATAACTATTAACTGCCTAAATAACTAGGATATACATTATAGAACTCCATAGTAGCGTTCTGAATTTCTCACAACATAGAACTCAACAACTCAGCAGTACTGTGTGTTTGTTCGTCCCCCGGCGCCACCCGCTTATCATAATGCATCCTGAACATTTTCCGACTCCACTCGCAGATTCCTGAAACTTCGATATGTTGGAAGTGGCACAATTTATGAGCATTAGCGATTTTTTATTTCTAAATATTAATAGACTCGCGTTTGACCACTATTTCACCTGATGGTAAGCGATGATGTGATCGACGATGCCATTACCTTGATACAACTTTTTGGCTGTTCATTTAAAAGGTTAAAATTATTTGATAAAATTCTATTACTTGCGCCTCTGCACACTACGTTTTAGAAACGTGCGTTGACGGCACGCTTTTATTCAATTAAAGGTCTACAGGCTGCGTTTGACTTATGTGCGTATCGCGTCTGTATCTCTACAAACGCGCGACAACGGCGCGTTTAAAAAACGTTGTATGCTCAGGCCTTTAGATGTTACTGATGCAAAACAACTTTGAAGATGCTAATCTTACAACAATTTTATGCATAAAACATTTAGAACAATTTCAAGATTATATTTCAGTTACCTTGTAGTTACGCTTTTAGAAAAATAAACTGGTAGGTATTCAAAGGATCAAAGGTCAAAAAAGTTTGTATAAAACCAAGCAAATCATAATTAAATGCTATATATATTTTAACTGAAAACTCTAAGCAAGAAAAATATATTCCCCGATATTTTAAAACTTTCCTCTCCCTCTCTTGAATTACACCACACAACGCAAAACTTGAATCAATATCAACTTTTTATTATTGAAAGTATTTATATATTATTTCATTTTGTCCCCTTTCACTTTTACAGAAAACTTCTTCAGTAGGTTTAATACACTTAGAGGGGACAAGTTTTCTTTTTTGTTTCAATCATTTTTTCCCTCACGTTTCAAAAGTTTCTTTTTTCTTTTTATTATCGTGAGAGTACACTGTGCTTTTAGAAGGCAGTTCTGAGACTCGGGATTTCAAGATGACAATTGCAAATAATGCGATGTGTTCTGTAATCTTGTGTTATGCTAAAAAGGAAGTTTTGTTTGTCTCTTTTTTCTATTTTGAGTAAAATTTACTGGTGTTTGAATTTGTAAGTAATATATGTTCTTTGAACATATATTCTGATTTGGATGTACACTTAGTATCTGCTAACACAAAAGCACTTATCGAATCTAGTAAGTTATGAGTTTAACTATATGCTAGGTTCTGCCAGCGAATTCACCCATGTAAAGCAGAAGACGATCTCAAAGGAACGTAGTTCTGGGATTAAAAGGTGCTATTTCAGAACATAGTCTACCCACCAGCGTGTTAAATTTCATCCAAATCTGTTTAACTGTTTAAGCGTGAAGGAGGACAAACAAATGAACATATACACCCAAACTTTCGCCTTCAAAATATTATAGTGAGAAACGTGTAACATTGATTCCGTTTGTCTCATCTAAAAACTTATATTCAACGTCAAAGATAAGAGTATCCGCTTAGGGCATAACCAGGTCTATAATCAACAAGTTACGTCTTAAGGATTACGTTTTCTGGTAAAACTATATAGCTTCTAATTACTTGTTTAACCATTTTTGGCGTCAGCAAATTAATCTCGCTTTTGTTTTCCACTAAATTAACTGAGTCATTTAATATTTCTGCTAAATATTACCTGCAAGATCTAAGCAAATAGACGCTGTTTATATTTTTACTTGTTTGTCATTTTATCAGTAAGTAAACTGAAAGTAAACGGCGCTTTGACGTTCGTTTTCTCATGAAATATGACGACAGATAATTTCTTAGAAGATGAGATTGTACCGAATCGGGTAACCTAGTTGAATGATAAAGTATTCTTAAGAATAGTAAATATAAGATATAGTAAAAATAAAGTAAATAATTGACATAACAATCTTAAAACACAGGTTTACAGTATATATATATATACACTGGTAGGTATGCACAGTATGTAGAACTAGCCTGTCCAAAATAATAATATACCAGAAAATAATGCAAATTCAAAAGCAAACATTATAAATATCAACGCACAAAGCATAGTTATTCAGAATGCGATCAGAGCGAGGGAGGCCGAGGGAAAGACAAAGGGCTCAAATCTATCGAGGTTTAGAGTTACATGCAAAACATAAACAGACGTATGATATTGAACATGAAGCACTGGATGAAGGAAGAATGGATATGGTAAGAGAAGTATTGGTAGTGTAAACTGCATAGAAGAATGTAGTTTTTTTGCACGACTTTTGATGTTGTCATCTACCAGCATTCTAGCACTGGATATGTGTGGTGGGTTACGGCTAAGCGGAAGTACCCTGATACCCTTCCGTAGATAGGGAGAAAGGTTTTACAAACAATCCAGGAAACTTACAAGCAATACTCAATCAGTGGTATTTGTACATTCGTGATCAGTTACAAAATATAAGTTTGTATGAATATGAACATTCACTCTTTTAAAATCAAAAGGAATTGGAATTTAAGCATGGCGTAGAATTATTTAAAAGATTGATAGTAATAAATAAATAAATAATAAATATTTTTCCACAACTATCATACAACGCTGTCTAGTCCCAAGCTAAGCAGAGCTTGTATTATGGGTACTAGACATTACAGAACAGATGATCGTGCTCATCACACAAACATTTGTCCTGGGTGGGAATCGAACCCACGACCTCCGGCATAGCAGTCAGGGTCACTAACCACTAGACCAACAGGCCAGTAAAAGATTTTATTGTTTTCATAACAAGTCACGAATCTGCATCAAAGCACGAAATTACCATATAAACAACCAGAAACCGAATCCGTTACCCTACACGCTATTCATCCTAAAGATAACACTAGCCTGCGGCCACTACATTAGCCGCCACCACTAAACATTTATTGAAAGTGTAAATCAAACAAACATCGTTCCCCACGTCAAACTGACAGTCGACAGCAGTAATCTCGGCTCTATTGTCGAACCCGCTACCCTCCGGCAGCCAGCCAACTACTGCACAATCACCCGACAATACTCCACCACTCAGGCTCCCATGTTTTCCTTTGTAATCATCCCCTAACGCTCACCCTTAATGATTTTTCTCTGTTATTTGTTTTTGTTCTGTAATTACTGTTTGGTTTTCCTGTGAATTGCCCTGCGGTTGTAAATATGCGGTTTGAGATGGTTTAGCTCAGTGTTTGTGGTCTTGTGTTTAGAAGAGGGAAAGTTTTCTAAAGGTACCTATATAAAGTTATATCGTGTCTTTTTTGCATTGAAGCTTTTCAATCATTTTAGCACTTAAAAATGAATAAGGAAAACTATTGGTTTCGTTATATTTGAAATGAACTTACCTTCTGACATGCTAATGGAAAATATATTACCATTCTAAATCATAAAACGAATCTTTTACACAAACTCAAATACAATAATGACAAAACTAATTGAATTCACTAGAGAAAACCTTCCACGCGCATAAAAACTAATCAAACTTAATGAAAAAGCCAATAACCAGACGCAAATCCCATTAAAAAGCAACCACAATCCTAAAAAGCATTGCAAGGAGAAATTTCAATATCAATTGTAAAGCGGTCCCAGTGTAGCGCCCTGCGGAACTCCGACACGTGTAGCCAAGGCTTAGCCGCTCTAACAATTAAGCATTAAACTCCGGTTAATTTAACCGAGTGAGTATTGTCGCCAGAACCCTTTGAGCTCACAATATGAACGCTTCGTGAAAAAAGCCTATTTAAATCGGCGTAGTTGCTATTGATGGACCTTATTAAATGCTTTAATATAGACATTTGGTTGAAAGAGGGCTTTAGTTCGGTTTGATTATTGAATTTCCGGATTTGGATTAGTTCTGCGGTTAATTTGATTTTGATATAAATGACGTTGGTAGTTGTTTGTTGAATTTTAAATTAGGATAGTTGCTCATTTGTGGTAGAATAACAGTGGTAAAGGTGGTTATTATAACTACCTTTCTTCAACTAAATAGCAGTTTATAAGCAAGAATATTGTCAATGTGATAACTAAGTTGACATAAATAAATGAAATTTTTCTATGAAGCCATCAACACTTCTGTTGGCATAATTAATTAAATCAAGTCTATAACTAGCTTAGGTACATATTAGAGGAAAACATTTACTGCATAGCTTAGACATGTCTGCGAAGCCCACATAAATAAATAATAATTAATCAGTCAACGTCTAGCATAAAAAATAGCACCATCAAAAAGTTAATGTACTCAACAAATTAATTTAAACACTTCCTGAACAAATTAATGTTGAAGAAACTATTAAAAGTGGCGATTTAAATAGAAACAATTGTTAAATCAATTAGTGAGGGCCGGAAGTGGCATAGGAAGAAGCATAGGCCGATAGCTGACCAGAGAACGATCCCTGAATTATTTATGCCCCCCCGTTCCGTTACATTGCATATCTAATGAGCTGTGCCTAGGAATATTTACTTTGAATTTAATATTAATGCCTGTACGCCGTGGACTGACTCCCGATAGCAGTCTGCGATGCGTCTGAACCCAGTGATGAATTCCATCTATATATCTTTTGATTTTTATTTATAATCTGGGTTTTGTAAAGCATAGCAAGGTAGGCGTAATGTGTAGATGTTTCTTTGATTGACTATTTGTTTGAGTTTGTTTTGAGGATTGGTAGGAATGTTTGTGTTTTATGGAATAATGGGAGGTTTTAGTGGTGATGTTGATCGATGGCTATCCATTGCTTGAGCATCATGTAAATCTCCTATTTCCATTCCATATTATATCCCGGCTACATTCGCCTGATATAGTCGTAGAATGAAAATTGGTGTAATCGTCTTCCTTACTATTTCAAATTTGAATAAACTTCGCACTCAGGTCAGCTGTAGAAATATATAGGTGGTGTTCATTATTTTTATGAGGCAGCACATGTCTCACCTTCCATCTTGGGCCACGTGCCGTGTTACCTATTCAAGTATGAATCTAATGCAGACACAGTTCACGACATTTCTGTGGCCAAATACTGGGCCAGGCAAGGACTATTTTTGTCATTGATATCCTGAAAACCCAATTCGGTTTTATGCCTGGTCGGGGTACAACGGATGCCATTTTTGCTATACGCCAGCTGTGCGAGAAATATAGAGGTGCGCATAAAAACTTGCACATGGTATTCATTGACCTCGAAAAGGCATACGACCGGGTACCTCGTGAGGTTCTGTGGTGGGCCCTTAAAGAGAAAGGTGTGCCTGGGAAGTATGTGCAGTTGATCCGAGCGATGTACAGTCGATGCAGTACCCAAGTCCGGTCTACAGTGGGCACCACTGGCAGCTTCAATGTGGCAGTTGGCTTACATCAAGGGTCGGCTCTCAGCCCTTACCTCTTCCTGATGATAATGGACGCTCTGACGTCGGACATTCAGGAAGAGGCTCCCTGGTGTATGTTGTTTGCCGATGATATTGTGTTGGTTGCCGAGAGTGGCCTAGAGGTCCAGAACAGATTGGAGGTGTGGTGGCACAGACTGGAGAGTGTTGGCCTGAAATTGAGTAGAACCAAAACGGAATACTTGTTCTGCGATTTCGGCGGTCTCTCCAATCCAGTGCCTTTAGCTCTAGCTGGAACGCCTATACCGATCTGCTCTGACTTTCGGTACCTCGGGTCACTCATCCAAGGGATTGGTGAGGTAGACCGGGACGTAACACATCGGATCAACGCAGGGTGGATGAAATGGAGACAGGTCACGGGAACAACTTGTGACCCACGGATGCCCCTCAAGTTGAAGGGTAAAATCTACAAGTCCGTGATAAGGCCTGTCATACTGTATGGATCAGAATGTTGGGCTGTGAAAAAGACGGATGAAAAAAGATTGCATGTAGCGGAGATGAGAATGTTAAGATGGATGTGTGGTGTGACGAGAATGGATAAAGTGAGAAATGAATATATTAGGGGAAGTTTGAAAGTGGCGCCAGTGACTGAAAAGTTGAAAGGGAATCGTTTGTCTTGGTATGGTCATGTGAAGAGGAGGGATGAAACACATGTTACTAAAAGAGTTATGAGTTTACATGTGGATGGATGGAGAGGAAGAGGGAGACCAAAGAAAAGATGGATGGATTGTGTGAAGAGTGATATGAAAGAAAAGGAAGTTAGTGATAGCATGACGAGTAACAGGGCAGAGTGGAAGAAAAAAACGTGTTGCGCCGACCCCAAATAATACGGGATAAGGGCAGGAAGATGATGATATCCTGAAAAAAAATTTTTAACTAAAAGAAACTCTACTGTTGCCAATATTACAAAATAACAAATGAGAATAAGTGTCTACAACGTATAATTTATCATAATTTAACGTTATCCTCCTGAAAACATATCTCTTTATATAAAATATATATAGTCTACCACAATCACTGCCAGAACGGCCCCCAATTTAACACAAACTAGACCAAATTCAACACATTTCTTTCACGCTTTTCCCACAAGCCGTTGTTGCTAGCTAGGGGAGATCAGCGCGCGCGCCGGCTCCAGTTACATCCTAAACAATGGCACATGACCCTCCTCCAGCCATTATTACAACACAATCATTCTTGATTAGCTATTGACCCATTTTCAAATGTATATTTTCAATACAATTTTAGTTTATTTTCAAGCAAGCTAATTTTGTTTGGGCATAATTGCGTGTGGAGTGTTGTGTATAGGGTTAAATTAAGATGCTTTCATTTTGACAGCTTTTGATTCTGTGGAAATATTATTCTTTGAAGTTCTTAGTAGCAGTGTACTTGTAGGCAAGTGTGCTCCATCATTGACATATTTTCGCTCACCATTGGGTGAGATAGTGTGCAAACAAACAAAGAAATAGTAATAAAGATATGTATTATTTTATTATCATATGAGCCTGCTGTGTTCCACTGCAAGGCAAAAACCTTCCTTTCATTTCCCACTCTTCTTTGTCCTTAGTTACTTCTGACTTCTTACTCTTTAAGTAGGGGTCCAACTCGTCACGCCATCTCCTTCTGGGCCTACCGCGTCGTCGGCCGCTGATGATCGGAATCCAGTCAGTTTTTTTTTGCGGCTTTCGCCCACTTTATTTTTGCGGCTAAGTTGCTCACGTCAGTGGTTTGTGTTTTGGAAGTGTACTGTTCCTTATGCGGTCTGTGATTTGAGCCCAAGAATACTTCGTTCCATTTCTCTCTGGCAGGACCTGAAAAAATAAATAAAGTGGCTTATCGTTATTTTTCTAGAGAATCGAAATGCTGATTTAGATGTAAAATAAAACCATAAAAATACTATACAACCTTATCGCCGCACAAGTTGTAAAATTAGATTGAGTTAAAATTATTGCTAGCCACATTTTATACCATAAAACATTTCTGAGTTAAACTTTTTCACTCAATTACTCACAAAAATAGATAAACAAATACTGTTAATGATATCGTGCTGCAATAAATCTATGTACCAGGGCGGCATAAGAGGGCAGGAGTAAGATCGTACTAAGATAGCGCGCCTAAAGGACACATTGATTGAACGGAGCGGACAACGCAGATAAGAGCCGGCTACACTATTTGCATATTAAATGAGTCGATATTAATTTTACCGGGACTGGTCTAGCTTTGTTAGGGAGAAAGGTAAAGATGCTAGTACTTAATACTTAGTACAGAGCCTATTAAAATGGATGTGCAAAAAGTTGTACGCAATCAAGCGATTATGCTTAATTTGAGCAGTTTTTTTCTTGTATAGAAATAGTATTCTGTAGAACTATCTATGCTTTTCTTGGCCGCAATTCCGTTTTAATGTTAAGATTGTACAGTTTTTATTTTACCTGTCAAAGTTAGAGTTATTTTTGCAACACCAAAGCCCAGACAAAAATAGAAAAAAAAAACATTAAAAATTTCTCTTAATTGAAAGTTTCAATTTATTTTTTCTAAACAACGCCGAAGCAACATGCTTTTTCACGCCCAAAGCACTGACTATTAATTAAAAATGCATAGCTCTTATAATCTATAGTCGTTAACGAGGCTCTTTTATTTTCTGCTCTCCTGGTACTTGCTGTGTTTATTTTGCATAGAGAAACGTTTATATAGCATTTATTAGGTTTAATTAAGAGGCCACAGTATACTCGCAATGGGGTTTTTATGTCTAAAATCTATGGTGGTTACGCGTTACTTGATTTTCCTTTGCAATATAAATAACAGTTTTTAAAGCTTCTTTGTTTAGGTATGTGTGATATGTTACACACTAAAATAAGTTTGAAGTTAAAAGCAAGTCACGGTGAGCTACCCATTGCTCGCCGTCCGCGAGCCCGCGCCTACGATGGTTGGAAATCGGGATCAGAATCCTGGCGGCTGGGACGCGAGGGACACTGTCTCGCGCATGCACGTGCGGCCTCCTCCTTTGCAAGCATTACTGCTTCGCAAAAGTAGGGGACCGCCTGCCACTCTCCCTCGCTCCGGACCATGGCCTATACCAAGGCCCGGCGCGAGAGATTGCTGCCGCCGATTGCCCCCACGAGGACACGGCGGTGCTCTGCCCAAGCGGGGTACATCTCCTCCGTATGCTCTACCATGTCCTTCGGGCGGTCCACACAATGGTGACACCCGGGCGTTTCTTCCACACGAATCCAGTGCAGGAACCTCCCGAACTTACCATGTCCGGTGAGTACCTGCGTCATGCGGAAGGTAAGGACGCCGTGAGGTCTTTCCAGCCACTCCTCAAAAAGGACTCTCTGTCATACCTTTTATTTGTTTCCTGAATGGAAAATAGCACAGAGTTCGAATACTTATCAACAAACAAACAAACGTTCATTCACTGACTGATCGCGATTGGCTATTGCGTGTCACGGATTCAAAATTGCATGGCCTACAAATTGCTAATCCTGTTTTAGATACCTTATGTATGTCAGTTTACATGTTTATGACACAAAATAAGATTTAAAAAAAAATTACATAATTCAAAGTACGTAAATGCGGCAAGCATTTGCGTCATCATTTTTAACTACACCAAAAAAAACCACAGTACACCGGCCCTATCATGAACGGGCTTAAAAAGAAAATTAACATACAATAAAAATTTGCAATATTTTTTTACATAATGTAGGTACATAGGCGCATATCATTCATATATTAACGTATTATTATTTATTAGAGATAGCTTTGGATAGAATCTTGTAATTGTAGGTTTAATTCAAGATTTTTTTAGCTTTTTATTATTATTGATATGTTTGATGATCATTATTTCGCCTTATGGTAAGCGATGATGTGGTTGACGATGAACCACGCTTGACCCACACACACTCTTGACTTAAAGACCCCTAAGTTGTAGCTACCAGGAATACATAAGAGTTCAGCAGGGAATTCCACTCCTCACTTGTATACACAATGAATGTGTTTTAAAAAATTTTTATGCGTGTGTTGCATATAGTTAAAAAACATAATCAAATCAATCATAGCTTTTTTTCTGACACTCATATATTTAGTTAGAAAAAAAAGCATATTATATTTACACGTTGCGATCGGATTAGAAATAAAGTATTTCGCAAGATTACGGACAAAGCATGAAAAATCGCCAAACTGAATTGGCAATGGACACACATAGAGAACAGAACAGATGGTCGATGGGGCCGAAAGGTTCTGGAGAGGCGACGACGTAATGGAAGGCTCAATGCTGGAGGGCCTCTTACAAGATGGAACGATGACCTGGTGACGGTCGCGGGAATCCGATGGTTGCGAGACGCACAGGACCGATTCTTGTGGCGACACTTGGGGGAGGCCTATGTCCTAACAGTGACGTCTTAGGGCTGAAATGAGAGAATGCAATGACTTGGAGCGACCGCCTATCTGACCTGCACAACACAGTTATTGGTTATCAAGATACTGATTGAGCATGAAGTAAGAAAAAAAATTATTTATTATTGATTTATCCTAGTTTTCACTTACACAGCTCGCAGGGATTGAACCAACCATTAAAGAGAAATAATCCTAAAACTAATGCAAAAACAAATTAAAAGACAAAAAATAAATAAAATAACAAGCTAATCATAAAAATCACGGCCACAGTCAGGGGCAACACTAGTCGTGATAATAAAAAAATATGATAATCGTATGTCAAGTGGCATCACGTAAGGACTTGGTGTCGGGTTCCCAAGCGGTCAGTGACTTATGGCATCGTGGTTTCTAATAAATCATTTTGTTTATATTATTAACTAGCCAGGCCTATGGGTTTGCTTGATGATTTTGTTGTATTACACTACTATTTTTCATTGGTATGTCTAAATAAATAAAAGGAGAAACTGTCTGACTGACATATCAATGCACAGCCGAAACTACTGAGACTAGGAGTGTGAAATTTTGCACTAGGCTTCCTTTTATGATGTAGGCGAATACTAAGAGAAGAATTTATAAAATTCAACCCTTAATTGAATCGGCCTCGCCTCAAGGAGATGTAAGCAACCGTAGGGGCCCAGCAGGGTTGAAGCCTCCTGGGACCACGGGTAGTGTGAAAGCGAAATCCGGGGCCCTGGGACGAAGGCAATGAAGGAACAGGAGTGGGTTTTTAGTCAGTAAAAGTCTGACATTATCTCCCGCTCCGCCCAAGAGCGGGATTTGTCATAAGATGATTTTCTCACCCAATAAAAAAAAAGACCTTCCTCTTTTAATTTTGATTAGGTGACAATAATTTTGTAGGGAAAATACAATTGTTTATTTTCGGATTAGACTAACATCATCCCTGAAAGATGTTGAAAAAGTTGAACAACATTTTCAAACACAGAATCAGTATTTGAAAAATGACCACCTATTTTTATTTATTTATTACAGCTTGGAGAACTTACAGCTTATTAAAAAATCTGATTAAAAAGAAAAACAATCATAGACGATAGAAACCACTTACAAGCCCTCTCGTATAGTGTCAGACCTGAAATTGCGAAATGAGCATTCGTTTTAACATTCGGTTTCATACGCTCACATCGAAGATATACAATTCAAACATTATCCAAATACAACTCAGAGATTTTCCCTG
Organism: Mythimna vitellina; assembly: GCA_949316375.1. NCBI lineage: Eukaryota > Metazoa > Arthropoda > Insecta > Lepidoptera > Noctuidae > Mythimna > Mythimna vitellina. The sequence continues at coordinate 2,339,045 of OX438703.1, read as the reverse complement.
AGTCGTATTTGGATAAAAAAAAAATAACAAACACACATATCTACAAATCAATTTAACAATACATGGAAAGTTACCAAAAATGCGCTGGCGCAGGCGCCACGTCGTTAACATGGCGCTCACGATCACCATAAAGCGGTGACATAAATAGCATAGATTAAATAGACATAAACACTTGCCCTTGGACGCTACATTGTTTAATTATATTTAATTTAGTAAGCAACCGAATTTGGTTAGTATTTACGTCAGGAATACTAAGCATGAAGACCATAGACCTAGGAACAGTCGATGAAAACGACAGACGCTAAGAATCTCATATCTGGTTAAATTCTTTGCTAATTATATTTCAATACTTTTACTTGAAAATCCACTCTTATCCCTACCGCTTTTAGGCACGCAATTTATTGTTTTCTGCACTAGTACGGAAAAGTTCTCAAGTTCATCCCCGCTACAAATTATTATGTATCCTAATAGGCTGGGCGCTAAGAGACCCCTACGAGTCGCGCAACAACCCCTTTTTATTTATATCTTTGTAAGTGTATTGAAAAACGTCGTTTGATACATGTGGACATTTGTCACTGTAGCACTCGGCTCCATACTTACCATTCTGATTTTCGCCTCGGTTAAAATGACAAACTTTCTCCACTTGTATCAAAATGTACTATTTTCCTTTTGATTTATAACGGCAGCAATTGTATTTTTTAAATTCAATTAAAATATTTATTTTCACAATCAAGATTTATATGAGGCCAAAATAGAGCTGTGTAGGTAGCCAAATACAGACCAGAAAAAAAATGAGTCCATCGAGATGAAAAGAAGTAGATTACACATGCTCAGAAGCTAGTACACGGTTCCAACTGGTCTTTTCCTGTGGAAAAGAATTGGCTAGAAATTCCACAGTTTAAGACTAGGTACTACTAGACAGCGGCCGAAGAGATGTCTTATTACTCTGTGGATAGTACTAAATGTTGATGAATACTAAGCGGATGAGACGTCGCGACGTGTGGGTTAATAGTGTCTAGATTTGATAGACCTAGAAAAAAGATTTGATGGAGCTAGGAAAAAAAAAATGTACCTTGAAAAAAAAAATTATGGAGTTAGAAATACGGCAAAGACTGTGTCCTTTTAGGTTGATGGGTCAAATAGGTGAAGTGAGTAGGTAGAAGTAGGCGTTCAAGAGCTAGGCTAGGTTACTTACTATTCGCGCAGCTCCAGCATCCAACATATACCTGCGAATCCTGCGAATGATAGAAAAGCAGAATAGTGGTATACAAGATGACCCTGCCCTAGGCAAGCGTGCTGCATTGTGGACCACATCGTCATTTACGCTAGGTTGGAGACAGTGGTCAAACATGAGCCCTTGCATATTAAAAAAAAAAATTCCCTAAAGCAGACACTGTTTCCTGATAATCTACTCATCTACTCCAAAATGTCAATCAAGTCAAAAATCCGAGATGGCAGCAACATCTGCTAAACATACTACAGACGTTTTTGCCCCATCTTACTTTCGGTGCTACAAAAAACCTTTCACTTCCAGGAATCAAATCTGGGTTTGAGCAGACGCCCCTTGTGTTTGGTGAAATTAGTGAAACTGTTTTTTTATGTTAGTCTGTTAGTAAACCACCCTGCCTATCAAAAGACCCGAGGCCCGAAAGAGCCGGGTGGCTAGTCGGTCGGTTTTCTATCTTTTACATTTCGCCAAACCCGTTCCATTAGCGGACCACTAGACTTATGGTGTTGCACCATCAGTACCTAAATGGTCCCACCCATACGCACAAAACATTTTGGAAACATAATTATTATTTGAATAGCTAAGGAGTGGAATTCCCTGCCAGAGTCTGTGTTTCCTGATATCTACAGTCGACGGCGCGTTTTGTTCCACGCGCGCCTCAAGGAGATGCCAGCAAGTCGTAGGGGCCCAGCAGGGTCGAAGCCTACTGGGGCCACGGGTAGTGTGAAAGCGGAACCCGGGGCCCTGGGACGAAGGCAACGAAGGAACAGGAGTGGGTTTTTAGTCAGTAAGAGTCTGACACTATCTCCCGTTCCGCCCAAGAGCGGGGATGTCATAAGGATGATGTTCCCACCCAATAATAAAAAAAAACCTAGGAGTTTTTGAATCAAGAATGAATAGGTTACTTTCGGTCGGCTGGCGCTGAAAATCAGTGCTGTGGCTCAGTTCAATACATGAGCCCCAGCATTTTGCTGAGCGCTGGCCGTTTTGCGCGGATGTGTCGCATAACTCACTCTATTGTATAGATTTGTTATTGTTATATTTTTTAAGTTGTGTGCCATGTTTGTCGTAAATAAACTCTTTTTCTTTCTTTCTTTCTTTTAAGTAAGTGTGCTCTATCGTCGATCACATTATTGCTTGCCATCAAGTGAGATAGTGGTCAAATGAAAGCCTATTATTAATAACAACAAAAAAAGACTGATTGCTGATAGAACTGCTTTATTGTTCTGCAATCTTCAATGTTTCTTCAGAGTCTTCAGATATCTATCCTCTAAACTCCATTCGCAGTAAGAAAAGAAATTTAAACCAATTCTTTTTACTGTCAGTTTAACCGATTTTGACTTTTATTACGTTCCTTCATGATACATGGCGGCTGCAGTAAATAATTGGTATTATAACTACTTTTTGCTTTTAATGCCATCCTTATGCCTACGGAATAGAAGTCAAAATCGGTTGAACGATCAGTAAAAGAGGTTGGCTGAAATGCCTAATCTTATTTCGCCTGGAGTATACATCTTTTAAAACAGAAAAACATGACCGGCTTTCAGTTAATCATGAAGATCAAACACTCCAGTTAAATTATGAAAACGCGAACAGCCAAATGCGAAAGATATTATTACATTTTAGATATCTCCAAAGGGTCACCACGATTTCTGCTCACCCTCGTAGTAAATTGGCAAACGATCGCGGTTCCCACGTCACCCGACACCCGGCACGCGACGCGCGAGCGCAGCATTTTGTTTGACATAGCATAATGTTTGTCGCAGCGTGTTTGGGTCGCTGCAAGTGACGCTGAGCGCAAAACTATAATAAAGGGATAAGTGCATTAGCAATTAGGATATGTCAAAATGGTGAGAAATTGGGAATTATATTATTATATTCCACAACTATCACACAACGCCGTCTAGTCTCAAGTTAAGCAGAGCTTGTGTTATGAGTACTAGACAACTGATAAACATACTTATATATTTCTAAAAATATACATATTATAGATAAATTAAACCCAAACACAGAACAAATGTTCGTGCTCATCACACAAATATTTGTCTTGGGTGGGAATTGAACCCACGACCTCCGGCATAACAGTTAGGGCCACTAACCATTAGACCAACAGGCCAGTCAATCGGAAATGGTTTAGATTAGAGAATTTTTTGGAAGCGTTGCCACGAAATACAGTTTTTTTTAGGTGGGAAATCATGAAAGTCATCCTGCTTTAGGGAGAAGCGCGAGGGCGTGTTAAACGTTTACTTACTAGAACCACACTACTATGTTCCTTAGGTTGCCTTTTGCTTTCTAGAACCATGAGTATATCCTTTTCAGAACCAATCTCATGACCCTAACAGACATCGGTCCTAGCTGCTGGGCCCCTTCGACCTTCAAAAACAGCTACACCAACTTATCTGGTCTTAGAACGCTAAAGGTAAATCAAGAAACACAGGGTTTCAGTCAGTAAAAGTCTGATACTCCTTGAAGCTGGAGAAGTAATTTCCTAATTTTTCAACATAAAAATAAAAACAATTGTTTTTACTTTTAACCGCCTTTCAAAGGGTCATCTACTCCAAAATAAACCCTAAAAACGCTGCCAAACTGATGTCCTCTGATAAAGACGTAGTATGGACAGGCCACACTCCCCCCTCGGGGAGGGTTCCCATAGTATCCGACTTTTCCATTACCTTTAATGTGGGCAAATGAAACTTTACTTACGTGTCATCTGTTGCCGCTATATGTCTTAATGTAACGTCTTTTGTTTTTCTTTTTTTTATTAGGTTGAGGGTAGGTTGGAAGGCGATTTGAGGGTGTTTGGAGACGGGAAAGTGTCTGGGTTTTTGATTAAGAGGATGTTAAAGTTAGTTAGTGGTAAGTTAGTTGAGGAACATAGTGCAGCATAAGCTTAAAAATCGGTTGGACGGACTAAATATTTCCAAACTATATAAAAAAAACACGCATCAGCTAATAGCTGCTAGTGTCTTACCAAATAATAATAATATTAATAATCAGCTTAAATGTGTGTAATAAACTGTTTTTCTATTAATCACAGCAGTGGGAAAATTTCCCATTGCTGGGACTTAAGCCTGCTCTAGGAGAGTTAGTTGAGGAACATAGTGCAGCATAATCAGCTTAAGTGTGTGTAATCAGTGTTATGTTTTTCTATCAATCCCAGCAGTGGGAACATTTCCCATTGCTGGGACTTGGGCCTCTGCTCTAGGAGAGTTAGTTGAGGAACATAGTGCAGCTTAAACAGCTAAGTGTGTGTAATAAAGCTTTGTTTTTCTGTCAGCAGTGGGAAATGTTCCCACTGCTGGGACTTAAACTTCTGCTCTAGGAGAGGGAATGGGCCGTAATCTACCACGCGGGGCCAGTGCGGATTGGTAGCTGTTTGAAATTTTTGTTCCGGTTTCCTCATGATATTTTCATCGTTATGAGAGCAGTGGTGATGACCTGTGACTCGTAAGTCGAGCCTGTTTCCACTGCGCTACCATTGCTTCAATTGAAGAGGCGACGACGATTATCAGTTTGTGGATGGGTTTTCATCTTAATATACTGAGATTCCTCCATGCCTCGCACAGCACCTTAAGCCGTTAATCCCAGCGGTCCTTTGTGGATGTCCTTAGACAGTGGTACCAGGTAGTCAGAGGTATGAACAAGTCTATATACAAAAGTTACAGAATTTTTCAGTTTACAAGCCAGCTTATATATTCCAAAGTAAACTGCCGATCAGTATTCAATACTTTTGAAATTAATCTAAACAAAAGAAACAAAAAAACACAATCCAATCCACCTACAAAAAATACAATACCACAAATACAAATCACATTAAAATAATTCACAGAAACAATAACTCGATATCGCATTACCCTCTTTTAACCAACTTCATTGACACACACCCCCACCTGGTCTGCGCGTGCGTCGCGCTAAAACTCAAATTCAAATTTCGAACTGGAAGTTTTGTTCGAACCCTTCGGCCCATTGTTCTTTTTACGAATTGTTTTCGATTTAATTCATCGGTTGCGTGCGTTTGACGGGTTGATTCAGGGGTCTGTTTAGGGTTGGTCCTGTTGACATATACTTGAGTATGGATGGGAAATTGTGTTGGGAAAATACGGTTTTTTTATTATTGATCGGTTCGCGCTTGACTATTATCTCACCTGATGGTAAGTGATGATTCGATAGACGATGGAGCACGCTTGCCTAGAAGTAAACAAATAATCCGACAGGGAATTCCACTTCTTAGCTGTACACATAAAGAATGTGTTTCCAAAACGTTTTATGGGTTAAATTTTCCATTGCAATATATACATCCTTACACGTGATATAAAACAAAGCCCCCACCGCGGCTGCCTAGTGCCTGTCTGTATGTTCGCGATAAACTCAGAAACTACTGGATGTGGGCACGCCACAATTATGGCGGTAAGTCCCCTCTTTGAGGCGTGGTTGGAAAGACCTCACGGCGTCCTCACATTCCGCATGACGCAGGTCCTCACCGGACACGGTAAGTTCGGGAGGTTCCTGCACCGGATTCGTGCGGAAACGACGCCCGGGTGTCGCCACTGTGTGGCCCACCCGGAGGACACGGTGGAGCACACGGTGGAGGTGTGCCCCGCTTGGGCAGAGCAACGCCGTGACCTCGTGAGGGCAATCGGCGGCGGTGATCTCTCGCGCCGGGCCTTGGTTCAGGCCATGCTCCGGAGCGAGGAGGAGTGGCAGGCGGTCGCCTCCTTCTGCGAAGCAGTAATGCTAGCTAAGGAGGCGGCCGATCGCGTGAGGCAACGGTCCTTACGCTCCAACCGCCGCCGGGATTCCGATCCCGATTTCCGGCCACCGTAGGCGCGGGCTTGCAGATGGCGAGCAATGGGTGGCTCGCCGTCTGACCGTCCGGTAACCGTCCGGACCGAGCCCAAGTCGTCGACGGCGCGTATTGTTCCACGCGCGCCTCAAGGAGATGTCAGCAAATCGTAGGGGCCCAGCAGGGTCGAAGCCTACTGGGGCCACGGGTAGTGTGAAAGCGGAACCCGGGGCCCTGGGACGAAGGCAACGAAGGAACAGGAGTGGGTTTTTAGTCAGTAAGAGTCTGACACTATCTCCCGCTCCGCCCAAGAGCGGGGATGTCATTAGGATGATTTTCCCACCGAAAAAAAAAAAAAAAAAAAACTACTGGATGTATTTTCATGCGCTTTTCAATAATACATAGAATGTTACATGAGGTAGGCTTAGATGTATATATAATGCATGCATATCACAGAAGAAAAAAGTCGGGAATTTAGGTAAATTATAAAACTGAACAGTTTATCTGGTTGAACGCGCTAATCTCAGGAACAGCTGGTTAGAATTCAAAAATTCTTTTAGCGTTGGGTAGTCCATTTTTCGAAGAAGGAAATAGGTTATTTAATATCACGCTACGATCAATAGGAGCGGAGCAGGAACTAAAGACGTGAGTGAAACCGTGGTGGACAGCTAATTTAGGATACGATACTATTTTCTATCCTGTGCGTCTCGCATTCTTCCACCGGTCATCGGTCTACCTTGTGGGAGGCCTTCCAACGCTACGTCTTCCTGTACGTGGTCGCTATTCCAGAACCTTTCGGCTCCAACGGCCATCAACGGTCATTGCGGCGACACTTGGGGGAGGCCTATGTGCAACAGTGGACGTCTTTCGGCTGAAATGAATAATAATAATAATATTCCACAACTACCACACAACGCCGTCTAGTCTCAAGCTAAGCAGAGCTTGTGTTATGAGTACTAGACAACTGATAAACATACTTATATATTTCTAAATACATACATATTATAGATAAATTACACTCAGACACAGAACAAATGATCGTGATCATCACACAAACATTTGTCCTGGGTGGAAATCGAACCCACGACATCCGGCATAGCAGTCAGGGCCACTAACCACTAGACCAACAGGCCACTCAAAAATGACTATTTTCTAATCTGAACATAAAATTACAACATGCATGTGACCTTCGAAGAAATAAACTCAGGTGGCTCAATAGTATTCCCACAACTTCACATTCACCAGTAATTAACAGCTTGATGGAACGATGTGCGCAGTGATCGACCGATTGGCTGCTGCTCTGTGTGTCGCAGATTCGATTCCCGTACGGAACAAGTATTTACGTGACACTTGACTTTACAAATAGTTGTTCCGTATCTGGGTGTCGTGTATATGAGGTTACAAGTATGTGGAAGTATCCACGATACAGAAGTCATTCTTAATGTGGGGTAAGGTTCACAAAAATCATCACTTCAATGCCTACTTTCCCCCAAGCGTCGCCATAACGAACGGTACTGTCTCGCATCCATCGGATTCCGATGACCCTCACCACGTCATCATGACCTTGTGGAAGGCTTACCAACGCTGCGTCTCCCTATCAACCATCTGTTCTGCGAGCAATGGGCTCCACCCACTGCCACTTAAGTTTGGCTATTCTTCAGGCTATGTCGGCAACTATGGTTCTCTATTCCTAATTCGATCACGAAAGGAAACTCAAATGTCATGATTTTGTCTTAAAAAAAAAATGCAGAATCACAAGACAAAACAGAAGTGCTTACCGTGGTAAATTATCCCTTAAATTAAAATTGGGTCTGATTCTGAAAGGAAGACTCGGCCCTGGTACGAAAGGCAACGAAGGAACAGGAATGGGTTTTTAGTCAGTAAAAGTCTGACACTACCTTTCGCTCCGCCCAAGAACCCCCATTTTTAAATATTCAGCTACATTATTCAATATACATGTACATTCTTCATGAGCGACAAAAATCAGAGCTACATTATTCAATACATATGTCTTTTAAGAGAATTTGATCACAATTTAACTGCGCACGTCGTACTTGACAACCCTAATTCGTTGTACCGTATTGTTTTCTTAACCAAAGTTAACCCTGCTACGGCGAAAGCGTGTACATTGATTTGTTTGTTAAAAATAATTGCTGCTCCATCGAAGTGTGCGTTCGAGTGTTATGCTTTGGTAGTGTAGTGTTGATGTTGACGAAAAGGTAGTATGGTTAATGGGGTGAGGTGATGTGTAATTAGATTTTGATGTTTTTTTGTAGGGTTAAATTTGATGTACAGTTGTTTTAGTAGTCTTGTTAAGTTTGCTTGGTTACATGAAAATAAAAACAAACTGGCCAAGTGTGAGTCGGACTCGCTCATGAAGGGTCTCGTACCGTTCGTAGTAAAAAAACGGCAAAAAAATCACGTTCGTTTTATGGGAGCCCTATTTAAAAATTTATTTTATTCTGTTTTTAATATTTGTTGTATAGTGGCCACAGAAATAGCATCATTTGTGAAAATTTCAACTGTCTACTAGTGACTGCCTGGTGATAGACAGACGGACAGCGGATTCATAGCAATAGAAAGAAAGAAAGAAAATATTTTTATTTGGCATACCATGATTCATTAATCAACAAATAATAATTGACTTACAAACTAAAATTAAACATAAAAAAATAATAATATTTATATTTTTTTTTATTTTTTTTGACTGGCCTGTTGGTCTAGTAGTTAGTGGCCCTGACTGCTATGCCGGAGGTCGTGAGTTCGATTCCCACCCAGGACAAATGTTTGTGTGATGAGCACGATCATTTGTTCTGTGTCTGGGTGTAATTTATCTATAATATGTATGTATTTAGATATATTTAAGTATGTTTATCAGTTGTCTAGTACTCATAACACAAGCTCTGCTTAGCTTGAGACTGGACGGCGTTGTGTGATAGTTGTGGAATATAATATATTTAATAATAATACCTAGGTACCCTTTGGTACGAAACCCTAAAAAGGGTCAAATTAAACAGGTGACGCAAAACACCAACTAAAAAAAAAACAAAAATTACATAGTAATCGATGTTATTGTTACTTTAAAAATAATCGATTTCCGTCACGATATTTAGTTGAGTTGTTTTAAATTTGCTAACGACACAAAATGGCCGATCACTAGGGCAAACAAAATTATAACAATAACGCGGTAATGATGCATTCGTCCCATATGGTGTGAAACGTATCCGCCGATGTTGCCAGCTAAAAAATAACTAGAGGTGTCTGCACCAATTACCATTAGTGAGGGCTTTAGTTTTTGGGGTAGTAATTGGAGTTTTGGTAGGTTTTTTTATAAGGATAAATTGTTTGTTCGTAAAAGGTAAATGAATAGGCTCTTAATAAACTAGTGCACCTCACCATCAACGATTGCATCACTGCTTACCATCAGGTGGGATCGCAGTCAAGCATTAATCTTTAGCAATAAAAAAAAATCTCGGCATTGTTAGGTAGATATTACATTATCAACAAAATCCTTTGCAGAATAATTGAATTATTTTTTAGCATAATCAGCCTTTTAATATCCCCACTGCTGAGACTCATGCCTCCACTTCAAGAGAGGGAATAGGCAGGCCCAGTGCGGTTTGGTGGATGTCACATGTCTTCAATTTTTTTGTTCTAGGACATGCCGTTTTCCTTAAGATGTTTTCTTCACCGTTTTGAGAGTAGTGGTTATGAAATAAATACCACAAAGTAATATATCTGGCTAGGTTTGAACTCACGACCTACAACTCGTACGTCAGGACCGTTACCACTTTGCTACCACTGCTCCCTTAACCATCAATATTTATCTTGGTGCTCATATCTGTTAGCCCTAAAAAGGTTGATGAGATGAACCACTTCATTTTCATTCATTTTGAACACCAAAAGAAACTAATTTAAGTATTTCAATAATCAGTTTATTATCCTTTTCTTTATATACTGGAAGTTGTGTTCTCCTTTCACACGGACAAAGCCAGTGATAAAAGCTAGTAATAAATATAACCTACTAACTTCTGCCAGTAGCTTCACCTTGTTGAAAAATATTCCAAGGGAATATACCTCAGAGATAAAATATTATTCTATGTTCCAGGACTGGTCACTTATTTTCAAAACACGGCACTATGTATCACATTAGAGTGCGGGTGCAACACATTCTAATGTTTTTGTAGTATTTGGCAGCAAATGTATCGAGTCAGCCTTCTCGGCAAACTTCGTTGCGGTAGCCAAAACTACAATAAAATTCTCAGCTCCATTTTACCGAGATCGCGCCTGTTTCAATGATTCCACATATTGTCCAGTTGCGCAGACACTTGAGATACAAAACTACACCAATTTTACATCACAATATCCACTAGGAATCAATTTGCGAATAATTAAAACAGCCACTGAACTTCACTCGAAGAAATCCCGCCAAAAACTTCACAAATGGTTGTCAAAAATGACATTTACTAAAGAACTTGCCAACTGCAAAAAAGTTGAAAGTCTAAACTCTCAATTCTACCAAAATCCTTCTAACTCATTACATAACTACCTACCAAATACACTAAACTACTAAATTCTGCTAATCAATAACAAATTACACACTAATAATACCGAACAATAGTAATAATACTGCCTAATCAGAACCAAGTAACATTCGATTATCAAGTTAATTTCGTTGTCAAACGAATCAGAATATTCGATTAGTTTAATCGAATAATGGCGGACTATTCGAATGAGTTTAATCATCTGTAGCCAAATGGCGTTCAATTATATTTGTGAAGAATTCGGTAAAGGGTTGTCGGATTTGAATTTGAATTTGGAACAGGTGTTTGAATAGTTTTCTTGACAGTTCTAATAATGGTGGTGTAGAATGGTGGTAATACAATTTAAAAAACCGGCAAAGTACGAGTTAAACTTGCGCACGAAGGGTTCCGTACCGTCCGTAGCAAAAAAACGATCAAGTTTGTTGTATGGGAGCCCCACTTAAATATTTATTTTATACTGTTTTTAGCATTTTTTGTTATCACGGTTCAAGAGATACAGTCTGGTGACAGACAGACGGCCGGTCATCGGAGTCTCAGCAATAGGGTCCGTTTTTGTCTGGCACTCCCTCCCTCTCGCAATAGCAAAAGCTTGCTCCCGACGTCAATGGGCAATTCGGCAATTTCATCCTTTATCAACGCAAATAAGAAAAACAATACTCAATAGTCTGCCTTTGTACAGTGGTATATTGTGCATAAAGTTTAAATACTTTCTTTTAACATTCATTAGCATTTAAATCTGACATGTTGTCGTGACCGTGGCGTGCTGGACACATTTTTTGTCATGAATGCATGGCTGTGACTGTTGGTACAGGCCATGGTCTGGAGCGAGGATGAATGGTGGAAGCAATGATACTAGTGAAGGAGGCGGCCGCACACATGAGGGAACGGACATCATCACGCCCTAGCAGGATTTCGACCCCAATTTCCAGCCACCGCAGACGTGGGCTCAAGGACGAAGAGGAATGGGTAGCTTGCCGTCCGGCCGTCCGGTAACCGTCCGCACCGAGCCCGAGTGGTTGACGGTGCCTAGTGTTCCACGCGCTCCTCAAAGAGATGTCAGCAGAACCGTAGTAATTGTGGTTTTAGTCAGTAAATGTCTTTGGAGGTAGGCGGTACAAAGTGTAAAGTCCCGCAAACCTCCGTTGAAAAGGGAGCATCCTCCAACCAGACGGGTGTTATGTCTGGTGGGCAACTGCCCGATAGATGATTTCGGGCTGTTCTATATGTTCTAATCGCGCAGAGAACTTTGATTGCGCGATGCAGGATTAGTTTTTATGTGACGCCATAGATAGCGCTACAAGTCTGACACACCCTCCTGCTCCGCGCTAGAGCGAGAGAAGTCATGGGCTGATTAAAAAAGAGGTCAAAAAGTTAATTTGTTTCCAAAATTTCTTCACAAAAGAAATCTAATCCACAATAATGAAGTCCGTACCAAACATATGCTCACGTCGACCAAAACGTTTCTACTGCCTAATGATTATTGAAATCACCAGTTGCCCAGTCTATTTTTGTATAGGAATTCTAAACGTACATGCTAGAACGTGCTGTGTCTATATGTGGATCAGTTACAAGTATGTACTATTTATAAGTAGGTTGGAAATTATCTTTACTGTTAGTTCTTTAGAATTCGCACGTTGAGCTGCCGGATTTTTAGAAAGACTTCTCGTGGCTCTGGAACGTAAAAATCAACTGGATGAACACAGTTTTAGTCAGTAAAAGTCTGACACTACCTCTTGCTCCACACTGCCATCGCAAAAACCAGAGACATTTCTTTTTATTGATCAAGAAACATCAAATGAAATATGGTACAACTATTTATATATATCATCAAGTACCAGTTGCTATTTTAATATCCATATTTAGTTTTTATTTTTACTTCATTTCAATTGTTCTCACATGATAGCGACAAGAAACATTGATGTAACAGATATGTATATTTGTAATTACAAAACATGATTGTAAAGAGTGACCATAGTGTTTCTTGCACATGCTTCTCCGTAGAGATCTACGCTTTGGAATGTGCAATTAGCATATTTTTTTCTGACTGACTGACTTCTTGACATTTCAAAAGTGCCTGTATTTGAAATAAATAAACCAATAAACGCTTTGACTTTGATTAACTTCTCCCTTTCTAAGTGGACCGAGAAAGAGTCTCAGACTTAAAACTGATTAAAACCAACCCTTTGCGATTCATGGCCTTGGCAACTCTTTTAAACGCTCTTGTAGTCCTGGCGGACCCCGTCAATCTATTTTATTGCTACAATAATCATCATCATCATTTCAACCGAAAAACGTCCTCTGTTGGACATAGGCCTCCAATGTTTGTGGACGCACCTACAATACAGAAGTCGTTCTTAAAGTGGGGCACCGTTTAAAAACAATCCTATCATCCCACGTAATCTATTCCCATCCAAAGTCATTATCAGCACTTCAGCAATTTTTGCCGAGTGTCGCCACAATGAACGGTCTTGTGCGTCTCGAATCCATCGAATAAATGGATGAGAAATGGCATCGGTAAATTGATTGATACTAAATTCTTTAGCTCGATATAATTCGAGCTGTAGGTCTCGGGTTCAAACCCAGCTAGGCGCATTACTTTGTGTTATTTATTTCATCACCACTGCCCTCAAAATGACGAAGGAAAACCTCGTGAGGAAACCGGCATGTCCTAGAACCAAAAATTCGAAGACTTGTGACATCCACCAACCCGCACTGGGCCCGCGTGGTGGATTACGGCCCATTCCCTCTCCTGGAGAGGAGGCCTGAGTCCCAACAGTGGGAACATTATAAGGCCGACTATGGTTATGGTTAAATTCTTTTGTCGATTTGTACTTTCAGTTACTTCATATCTCTTAAACAAAAATCATGCTCGCTATTACAAGAGTCATCAAGCTAACTGCAGCGATACATCAGATCCTATACATCAGATTCTTACTAACGATCGTTAGTGAACTATCATGACCGTCACAATTAAACGAAGTTTTTTCGGTAATTACTGGTAAGCCAAGCGCTGGTTATCAATCATGGGAGTGGTAATGGAAATAGGCAATGGTTGGAGTACTTTGGATGTGGAGTTGGCTGAAGAAATTGTCGGTATGATGAAGATGAAAGTACATGCAGATGAACTCAAGGTTATAGTGAAGAATTGGTGAGAAAAAAGTTGGTGAAGGTTTTTTTAAGGTGGGTTATCATCCAATGACTTCTCTCGCTCAAGGGTGGAGCGAAAGGGCGTGCCAAAATGCATCTCATGACAACTCTAATAGTAGGCTTCAGAAAATCACTGTTTTATGGTACTGCTCGGGCGCTCGCCGAGGTTGCTAAAACAGTCCGGGTGTCGGGAACCACAGAACCATCTCCGGCCACCATAGGCGTGGGCTTGCGGACGACGAGCAATGTGTAACTTGCCGACCTCATGTCCTAGAGTCGGCGCGTAATATTCCTCGCGCGCCTCAAAGGGATATCAGCAAACCGTACAGACTCAGCAGGGCCGATGCCTGCTAGGGCCATGTGAATGGTTCTGAAAATGAAATACTATCATGGAACGCACAAAGCAACTGAAGAAAGGGGTGATATAGTCAGTAAAAATCTGATGTTGCGCTCCATCCTAGAGCGGGCAAAAAGAAAAGCCCTACCAAAGTCTTAATTACGATTTATCTTTCAGTCTACCATTATCTTCTAGACGTTATTTATCCCGCAGATATTTTACCAATCGTCCAAACAAAAATATGCACGCCAAGTCCTTAATATTCTCCGACTTCCTTATTTCATAACCTGGCCATTACGGACAGGCCATAAGGCAGGTGCCTACCGCGCATGCGCTAGCTAATGCCTTAGTGGCGTGCGCGTCGCCTCATTAGCCGACCTCTTCCGAAGTATTACGACAGGACCCGAAGTGTTACGACAATAGCCGAACGCTTTAATTTTAACGTCTTTAGGAAGTCTGTTTCTAATTGAGGGTAGGATGTACCAAGAGGTGGTGATTTGTTGAAATAACTGAGTGAGAATTTTATAGTTTGTGTTGTCGTTATATTAGATTAATTGGGAAGTCTGTTTTAATGAGATAAGTACGTTATTTCTGCCGTACTAAAGGCGGCTTAAGATGGAGTAGTAAGCACAGGGATTTTCTGAAAAGGAAACCTATGGTCCTAGACCGCAAAGGGCAATTGAAGGTGTGGTTTTAGTTAGTAAAACTCACAGGCCATTTCGCTCCACCCTAGAGCGAGAGAAATCATTATATTATTTTCCAATATTTAAAAAAGGGTAGTTCGCGAAATTTTATGAAATATCTCGGTATTGGATAGTATGATAACAAAAATGATATTTGCAATAACGACATGTAGGTACGTATTTACAAAATACTCATTAAAATCGTCATTATAACTGTCTAACTGGAAGGGGAAACTATCAAATAACAGTATAAGGATGCACATACTGAAATGTGACGTCACCGCCATTAGATTACGTGTCCTAAAAAGAGATAGCGAGATATTCCCACCACGCGCCCGCTCTTTCTCAAACCAATATTTGGAATTCTAATTGTTGCTCCATATAATAACCAATTGACTGGCCTGTTGGTCTAGTGGTTATTAGCCCTGACTGCTATGCCGGAGGTCGTGGGTTCGATTCCCACTCAGGACAAATGTTTGTGTGATGAGCATGATCATTTGTTCTGTGTCTGGGTGTAATTTATATATAATATGTATGTTTATCAGTTGTCTAGTAATCATAACACAAGCTCTGCTTAGCTTGAGACTAGACGGCGTTGTGTGATAGTCGTGGAATATTATTATTATTCTCTTTATTCTTCTTATTTACATATAATTTACATTTTTAAATATTTCTTAAAAAAATAATTTACAAAAAAAAATTAAAAATATAAAAAATAGTAGTCCTCTGGTAACGGGAGCAGGGTCCAAGTTACCGGTGGTTAGGGCTCCAGAGACAGGAACCTCCTCACAATGCGAGCCGTATCTAGGAGTACTGCCTTCTGTATCAGGCCCTTGATCCAGCCGCCAATTATTATTATTATTATTAATTGTGATGTTGTTAGCAGAAAAAAATGTTTTTTTGTGTTATTTGTTGTTTAGTATAAAATATTGTACGAAAATAAGCACCCAATTATGTAGTATGATTATGATTTCACCACATACGAAACTACACTTTATTGACAACTTCCTAAGTTGAAACAAAACAAAACAAATATACCTACATGTCTATTTTTTAGCTGAGGCATTTAGTCGCGGTCGAATGACCACAGTTGCTCGTTTCGCGCCATTGACTCGCCGAATGGGTTCTGTCAAGGGCCCAAATTATGTTTAATACTATAATTGATATAAAAAGACAGGCAGGGTCTGCAGGGTACCTTGTTAGGGCTTGTCATAGTCATGTTTCTAAAAAGGGTCAATGTTTTAAAGTCGGTCCTGAAGAAATTGTAAGGCAAGAGGTACTGCTACGTTGTTATAATGCCCTGGTACTTTGATTAAAAATGCTTTCTTCAGTTACTAAGATACTTTGCTTTTAAAAATTAATATATATATATATATATATATATATATATATATATATATGATAGATTAGAATAGAGTAAACTTCAATATACATATACTAAAATGGAAACATTATTTTTACATAAACATAAATCTATGGGCACAATAGCGGTTTTGTCTCAAACTGACCAGACAACCTTTTGATGGATATGTAAGATTTTAATATAAAAATATGGTAGCTTGCGGTATACTGCTAGAAAATTAATCAAACAATTAATCTTACTTTAAAATATACATGAGTATATACATAAATAGTTCAGATATAAAGATGTAAGTGCCTAATGGATAGACAGATCCGATGCGATTTACAATTGCATTGAGCAATGAGTGGCTCGCCGTCCGACCGTCTGGGAATCGTCCGGAACGAGCTCAAGTCGTCGACGGCGCACACTGTTCCACGCCTGCCTCAAGGAGATGTCAGCAAGTCGTAGGGGCCCGGCAGGGTCGAAGCCTACTGGGGCCACGGGTAGTGTGAAAGTGAAACCCGGGGACGGAGGCAAACAAGGAACAGGAGTGGGTTTTTAGTCAGTAAAAGTCTGACACTATCTCCCGCTCCGCCCAAGAGTGGGATTTGTCATAAGATGATTTTCTTTTGATGAAATGACGATGATTCATAAAAAAGACCCGAAGATTTATTCAGCCTGATGTTATTAAGAAGATCTTTTAAAAAATGTGCTTTTTATTCAACATTAACCAATGTCAAACCAGCAAGACTTCCAGGATTGGCTAACACAAGCTTTTGTAGGATTACAACAAGAATCTTACCATTTCTTTGTAACATATTCTAACCATAATTTTCTCTTCTTGTCAACAGAGACCGCCTTCGTCATCGTTGTCCTACGGTGGCGCGGTGAATGACGACGTTCGTTCTCCGGGCTCCGGAGGTACCCCTGGACCCCTCAGCCAGCCCCCGCCGCAGACCCTCGATGCGACAGATCCAGGTAAGCTCTTTTATCAATATGTCACCCTAGTACTTTTTGAGGCAAGCTGGGATTATGAAGAAGAGATATCGGTACTTAGCTGCTCCGTCATTATGTTTTCCTAGTACTTTTTGGAGAATGGTATTAGCTGATGTTGGGCCTGGATGATGAAGATTGGGATTGGTTCCCAGCTGCATTCGGCTAGATTTCAAAGGAAACTGACCGTAACATAGTAGGAAAAATCTGCCCAAACAGATTGGTGGGTGACAGGCTTTTTTTTTACTGTTAATAGGCTCACGCTTGACCACATCTCACCCGATTGAAAGCGACGATATGGTCGACGATGGAGCACGCTTGCCTAGAAATAACCTAGTCACTCTTGACTTAAAGATCTTCAGATTATGAAGATATACAGGAAATACAGACTCCGGCAGTGAATTCCACTCCTTAGTTGTACTCACAATAATGTGTGTGTGTTGGATGTCCACCATGTATCGGTGGCGCATTGCTGTACGTCTGGTGGTTCGATGACGGAACGGGCTTGGCGGAATTAGGTTATGCAATTCTGACACACACTTCCAGAAATACAACAAGTAGAAAACCGACAAGCTTGCAACTCGGCGTCGATACTCAAAACTTCCTTCATGATCTGTATTCCTAGTACTTGTTGTCAGTCTAATTGCCTACAATTAGACTGACAACAAGTACCTGGTTGTTTTTGGATTATCATCATTACTATTAAGGACAAGTACGTCCACTGCTGGGTGTATACTTCCCCATGAGTCGTCACCTTAATCAATTCTGTGCCTCTTGTACCTAAAGGGCTTGGATGACTATGATCTTGAAGAATGCACGCAGATAGAACCTTCTTGTTCTGGTAGCCTGGTAGTTTAGTCAGAAATCTTTCTAGTTTACTTGTTAACCTCTTGGTTGCGTCTTGTCTCACTATTTGTTCTTAAAAACTACCTCTATTATTAACTGTTTAATTTTATAACGATCAAGGAAAATGAGAAACCCATTGATAATATTTCAAGCAAATATATTGATTAAATGTAGCCACAAAATATGGCTACATTTTTGAGGAATTATTGAAAAAAATCTGCTCGATAAATGCTTAAAGTACAAGCACAGTCATGGTCGAAAGTTAGTCTAAATCAATGACCAACGTTTTAATTGCGATATTTAGAGGAAATTCCATAATTATACACTGAAAGGATGAAAATAATCACTGGTTTCCGACGATGAATACAACTTTAACACCTAAAGCCAGGTTATTTGGCCATTTAGTTAAATGCTCATTATTTGAGCATAAATTACAGATTTTTTGCTGTTTTTAAACGCAACAAGTTAATTTGTAGGTATTGGGTATGTAACACAGTGCCAGATAGGCGATTTGTTGCTACAACAAAAACTTTTAGCCATAAATGAAATGCCAAACAAAGTCGATACTAAATCACAGACTGGGTAAACATAATTCTGCGATAGCCTTAGTCATTTCAAATTGAAATCCATCACGGACATATTAAATAATTTCAACCGTGTGATTAATCTGTATCTCATCAGAATAATATGTTAATTCCAACGATCATAATACTCTTGTTGGTCAGAAAAACTATCTTTTACGACGTATCGCGTCGCTCCACTGCACTTCACATACCTAATGATGTTTACTATCGCAACTAAGTAACAACTCGTATCCGCTTTAGTAATCGATTCTCATCGGAATATACGATTATATTTATCGATTAACGAGGACCTATCAGGTTTCATAGACTACATTGGTTCCGTACTTAAAAAACCTATATCGAGTTACACGCGAATCGGTATAGAAAGCGGATAATAAAAGTCAAGGGTGTGTTTATGTGACTCCTACGCCTTGTCCGTAACAATTAACATGTCCACACTTGAATCTAGATCCGACTTGACACGTCAACACCCTTTGAGAGCCAATTGAAAACTGACAGGTCCACATCGTCACGTCACTATCGCACGTCAAACTTCTTCTGCTTGAAATTTGTAAAAAGAAGTGTGCGGCACGCCGGCCGCGCGTTTGTCAACGTTCCGATATCCGTCACGAACCCGAGAATCACTCGTCACTCAGTCCCGACATGTTACCTTACGTATCTCGATCGATTGTCATGTATTCATTCGTAAATGACTGATGGGTGTCCGTAGAACGGGACGTTACGACGTTACGACACTAGCGCCGACCTCACAATAGGTATTGAAATGAGACAGGATTGTGTGCACGTATCGCCGATGCATCTCGGTTTATCGCTTTCATATTCCTATGCACTGGTAATTTGTGTGGGATTACATTGTACTATTCATATTTACTATTCAAAATATTCAGGTGCGGTGACGTTTTGATTTTTCCATGTAAAAAATCCGTGTCTCGAAAAAGGTGCGACTACAAAAGACGCAATCACTAGCGCAGCGTTTGACAGCTGTCAAAAATGGCCGACGCGTTGGCGCGAAAAACTAACAAAGCGTCAGCGAGTGTGTTTTTTTCGCATTTCCACGTAGTTTTTGTGGAAAAATTATGCTTTCGACACACGTATGTGTAATTGTTTGGTTTGTCGCACGGCGGGAGCGGCGAAATGCTGGCCAAATTGAATTTCGTGTAGCCGCGGTGTCCGTACTGATCTGTAACTAGGAGCCATTTTGTTTTTTTTACTTTTTTTCTGGTCTATGCATCGAGAATAAGTTATTGCGTAATATATCAGTGCTTTGCGGATTGTGGATCGTTTCGTGTCAGCGGGCGACGTCTCTCACGAGTGGAAAAAAATAATATGATTCAGTTGGGCCTATCTAAGGTTAAGAAGTTAACAGTTATTGTGCTTTTAACATATTGATATCATAAATCATTAGTTATTAGGTCACAGTTATTACTTGTCAGAAAAAGCTGCAATTAATATTATATCAATATTATACGAGAGTAGGTATAATAAATACATTATTATGTCAGATAAGATGTCTTTATTATCTGGCATGCAATTAAATCTGTGTGGCTTGAACTGTGAAGTAAAAAGATGCCAGAAACAATTAGAACCACAAACCCGTTTCGGCAAAACAATAACTGGACTAATTATACCAAAAATTCCCTCGTCCTCGGCGTGCCGTAAAGGGCTAACTCACTCCCGTGAATTATTCAAAATTCAAAATTTGCCTATAATTCAATCAGTCCATGTCCCCTGTCTCCCCGGGGAGGGGGCGAGGGGAGGGCGGGGCGATTATTTCAGAATTTAATATTAATTAACTGACGCTCTCGGCGTTCATAATTGCGTTTTTCAATTACCGCATGACAATTATGCGAAAATTTTGGATCAGACAGGACGATGCTGCTAATTGTCAATCGTCGACACTCGTACAGATGATTTTTTTTCGCGTCCGCCATGTTTATCGATGCGAATGGAATTTATTTTGTTGGATTTAAAAAAAGATTTTTTATGATTGGTGGAAAATGAGGCAGAGAAATCGGATTCAGCCTAATTTGACAGGTGACAAGTGATAATTTAAATTTTCAGTACGTTAAGTTTTATGCAAAAAGTTCACACTCAGTGCTTATTGCATTGTACGTAAAGGCTAAAAAATATACTTAATGGATGAATATTAAAGCCATAAAGTTGCAGTGGAAAATATTATGATTTATATAACGCTATTTCAATGAACATGTAACGTCATAAAATTGACCAATCACCACCTTTGACAAGCGCATTAGTGACTCCAATTTGTTATACATAGACTTTTTGTAGCGATGCTGTCGCGCGTTTCGAAAGCGCGCGACATCATCGCTACTAACGCGCGTTAGTCGCATTTGCAAGAGCTATAGAAAAGATGCCAACGCATCAGATCGTCTCACCACCTTCACCGCGGTCGACATCGAAGACGTCGTCCTTCCTCAGGCATCTAGTGAGTGACAACCTTCGCCCATCTGTCCGGGCGCATTTGTCCGACGTGGTTAACTTCTTAAGTGTTTTTATTTCGTTTAAAAGACTAGTAAAAATAGGTTCTTTATACAAACTTTTAACCCCCGTTTCATAGCTTTAGAGGTTTTGGAAAATCCTTGTTTATATCCTACTAGCTTTTACCCGCGGCTTCGACAGCGTATACAAAATATAGCCTATGTCACTCAGGACTAAAACAACTTTCTATCGGTGAGAAAAATTTTAGCAATCGGACCAGTACTTTCAGAGATTACCTTCTACAAAAAAAAAAAAACAAAAAAAAAACAAATATTTATTATATTAGTTTAAAAAAAGAATACTCTGTGCAAAATTTCAGTGTTCTAAGTCAAAGGATTTGGACTAGGCGTTGATGAGTCTGGACTTTGCCTTTTATCTATAAAGTCCCAAAAGTTCAGGTGAAAACCAGGTCTTATTCAATCAGTTCCTGCAGCCAGGACTGGCAGGATGCCAGATCCTTAAAGTTTTAAGAACCCAGCAGGGTTTTTACATGTGAATTAAGTCCTTACTCGCATTGCTAATGTCAGCGTGTGAGCCACAGTTTTATGCTGATTAGTTATTTAAATAAAACATATTGTTGGCCAGGTGTACCATTAATGGGGTCCTTGATCTTTCCTTCGTGTCCTTTTGGATTTAGACCTTGTTTGCAGTAAAGGTAAATTTGATAGTTTTGAAGTCTGAATCTAAAGGTAGCCTGACAGATTTAAGCTAGAATTACATTAGACCGACGCACACTGGTAACACGCCTGATTTGTACGTAGAGAGGCGTCGCCGAAGTGTAGCTCTACAAGTCTAGTCTCCATATAAAATGTATGGACACCGACGCGCCCAGATCGGCATGTGTGACACACGTGTGCGCAATGTAGTTCTAGCTTTGCCTGCACAGTTATACTTGTTAGGTAAGCTTGTGTGGAAACCTGCACAGTTGTGCAACATACACGCTCCGGTTTACCTGTACAACTCAACTGTACAGGCAAACTAGACAGGTATACCCTAGCGTGTATACCTTTAGTGTCTATTTGTAACATCAGAATAATTTTTTTTTTTACTAAATGCATTTAAAATGTGCTCGACATATATATCGCATCCCCGGTGCGACACTGTCACTTTTGCAATAATGAGTTAAATATCTAAAAATGATCTTAAAGCACCCCTTTACTTGGTGCGATAACGTAAGTTAAAAGTCTAAGGGAAGTTGAAGTTGACGTTGTAGTATATATAAGCTGTTCATCTCATCTATATATTCTTAAGTCATTGTTTTGAGAGGTGTCAAAGTTTTAAATGCTTCTCCTGAAAAACTAAATTTTTGCATAAGTTACAGTGTCGCACCGGGGGTGCGTATAACAAAACTGCAATTTTCTTATTTTGACGACATTTTCGCTGGCAGATAGCTAATTTTAAAAGGAGTAACTTTGGCTATTTTTTATTTTAGAAAAAGTATCAGTAGGACTTCGTGCAGCTCCGTGCAAAAAAAAAAAGTAAAAAATGTGACCAAATGGCATTGTGCTGTTTACGAGTTTGATTCGATTTTTAAATTTGTCTGTCGAGTTAGTTCGAATGAAATGCTCCTTTTTTCTTCCAGTTTCGAACGATTTGTGTATTCATCCAGCGTCAAGTTTGAAATTAAAGTTTTTTTTTTAGAACATAGTCATTTGGTTTTCAATTAGAATGCGGATGTGTGAACACATTTTAAGGTATTTATTTGGCAGTAAATTAATTTGAGTTCGGTTTCTCGATAAGTTTCTCTGAGGTGGTCAATGAGATGAAATTCTCAGCTCGTTTTTCAATCGCACCTGTTTTAAATGTCTATATATATTGACATGGTTCTGTAATTATAGACAATTAAGATACAAAACAAAACCAATTTTAAATTAAAAATACCACTTTATAATGTGCCTGATAAAACCTTTGTAGATAATTCAAAGTTAAATAAAATAAAAGACAAGTACAATAGTGTTTTTTTTTTAATTTAGCTTATACTGTCTCACAGCTGGGCAAAGGTGTCCCCTTACTTCTTCCAGGTATTTTTTCTTGAGTCACCTCGAACCAGCCCTTTTTTAAGATGGGAAATCATCAATCATCAAAAGATTTCTCTCGCTCCCGCTTGTGTTTCTTCAGTTGGCCTTTGCTTTCTATGACCACGGTACCTCGAATAATCTCTCAGCCCAAGCCCTAGCTTGTTACCTATAATATGGAAAATAGTACTAGGATATCATAATCACCAAGAGATCTATTGAAGTACTAAACAAGTCAAGGTGACAGAGTAGAATTGTTTAGTTTTTTAGATGGATCAATAAACTTCTCCGGCTCAGTCATCATCATCATCATCATTTCAGCCGAAAGACTTCAACTGTTAGACATAGGCCTCCCTAAGTGTTTCTACAATGAACGGTTCTGTGCGTCTCGCATCCATCGGACTCCCGCAACCCTTACCAGGTTAAGTTTATAGGCAGGCTAAGTTTATAGACAAATAAATGATTTATCTATCTACCTAGTGTTCAACTGACTAAAACCCACCCTTGTTTCTTCAATCACCCTTTGCGTTCCAGGACCAGACTATTCAAACAGTTGGTAGAAGCACACTTTTAAATTTAATGTTGTGTTTATTTGTCACTTAATTCGTTCTAAATTCATCTATCTAATTTGACAATAGTATGGCTTGCATTGTTCATTACAGGAAATTGCAACTTCCAAACTCAATGAGGGTAAAAAACCGACCCTTAAATTCACGGTACCATGCACACTAAATTGGAAAGCAATTCTTAACCAAAAAAGGCGTCAAGTGAAATTCGTACAAAATATGACGATTATTGCGTTAGCCACCCTTGAGGAGGTGGGGTAAACACGAAACACAATTACCTCCCTGCCTGTTCGGTTCCATTTTCGTCACAATTCAGAAAATAACTTGGTATTCTAGCCACGGGCAGAATGACCGCTGAGTGGTTGTTGTGTGCTTAGAATTTTCTAGGACCTAGGCCCATCCGGGTGCCGGCTACCTCGAGTTGCTTTTAGAACATGTTTTTTTGCCTGCTAATAACAGCTTTACGCAGCGACATATGCTAATCAGCTCGCGTAGTTTTTGATAGCGTTTATTTTTTATTTTATTTTCTGTTTGACGTATGATCTTGCGTTTTAATTGTGTTAGGAAGTTATGAGCTATTATTATGTAAATTGTTTTGGGGTTTGTAAGTTGGAGTTTGTGTAAGGAGGTTTTAAGTATCGTTTTTGTTGCATGTTGCTAGCTTCTGACAGCGGCTTCACCTGTGATGTAGTAGAAATTTATCGCAAAGGAAACTTTCAAAAGTATTCTAGTAAATGCCAAATTTCATATAAGTCTGTTCAGCCATTTTAGCGTGAAGGAGTAACAAACATACATACTTATGTACCTAGAAACTTTTAGCTTTATATATTAATGTGTTGTGATAGTAAGGACATTCTATTAATCTAGAGACTTTTCCATTAGTTGGATTTTAATAAACGACATTTTTTCTTTTGTTATCAAGTAACTTTATATCAAAGAAAATTTGGAGTATCTAAATCGTCTTACTGAATTAGAATAAATCGAAAACGCACTAAAGATACTTCAGTTAATATCACAAAGTTCCACGATTAAAACTGCAAGTCAGCTCCAAGTGATCCCATAAAGCGAACCATAGGGACTTCAGCTTATCAATATTTCAGGCACAAAATTGAAAATTATCGGAACCCCCGACTGACTTACATAACTCAAACCTATCGAAACCAATAAAATATTAACTGGTAACGTTTTCCCGCCATTTTTCACCGGCCATTCGACTTTCGTATCACGTCCCGCCCGCACTTACACTCAATGCTAAATGTAATCATAAAATTGTTGTTAATAATTCATGTTAGAGAGAGATGGCGCTGTAGGAGTGAGAGAGAGGTCTATATAGGTGTGGGAGCGGGATTATTAAATTCTGTGAATGCTCACTTTGTATCTAATATCCGAATGTGTTTAATATTAGATTAGCGGAGGGTCCGTGTTTGCCCGACTTCCCCGGGGCGTGGTGCTTCGTGATAGATTCGCGTTAAGTTACATTTTCCCCGAATTATGATTGGTTGATAGTCTTCTCATTTGGAAATGGAAAATTCGCCCTTTGAACGTGTATTCGAGAATCATCATAATTAGAAGCATTCTGAATTTTCTGATACATTGACACTCCTGTATTATATCATATTGGTGTTACTTAATGTATTGCGACTTTCCAAAAATTTAGCGTATTAACATTAAGAAGCGCGTAATGTTAGACATGTAGAAAATTTTCGGGTTAACTAATTAAAAACAGGCCATTTCTACAGTAGACCTAAGAGTCTTATTCATTCAAATCTTTAAATTTTATTTACAGTATATATTAAGCAGATAAATTTTGCTAGTCAGGGGCCTGAATTCTGTTATCCGTCATAGGTACAAAAGAAGAAAATGACTGACATATCAACGCACAGCCGAAACTACAGGAACTAAAAACGTGAAATTTTGCACAAGGTTTCCTTTTAAGGCGTAGTCGAGCACTAAGATAGGATTTTCAAAAATTCACCCCAAATGAGGATGAAACGGGAGTCCAAAGTTTGTATGGAGAAACCTAAAGTCACGCGAGCGAAGCTGCTGGCAGAAGCTAGTGCCTCAATAAAACAAAATAATATCAAAACCTTTCTTCCAAATACTTCGGTTCAATTACAAAAAACGAACAGCGAAACAGTTCAGTGAGCATTAGTAACTGGTTACCAAAATACTGGTAACTTGACACTTATCAAGGCTTCCTCGTTTCCCGTGGATCCGTGGTTTTGGACCTCAAGAGTCGTGTATCTTACAAAACGAAATGTTATAAGGTTCAATTACCTGGTACATAAGAATTTCTTTCATTGTTGCTACTGATTTGGCCATGTTGTTTTTGAACCAGCGGCCTATTTATTTATTTAAGGGTTTCATCGAGTGTTACATAATAATAAACTATGAAGGAATAAAAATTGGTACACCTAAACTTATCCTATAATACACACAATTATAAGTAACCACAGCTTATGTACGGTTCAGCTCACATATCAGCTTATGCTTATGTCTAGACTGAATTAGATCTTCAATGATTATAGGTTTCTCATCTTTGGTTGTCAAAGCTTACTGCTTAGGATATTTTAATTCGGTTTTCTTCTTCACCATCGTCATATTGTCATTATTGCAATAGAGGATATGCACGTATTTTTTAGAATTCTGGTAAACTGATATGATTGCAATGTTACGAATATCTTCATCAACGACGAAGTTATAAAGCTGACAGGGGTTCTCGGACGGTTCCGATCTTTAGTGTTTGTGCGACGTCTCTTCACAGACCATGTGCCATCTCCGATCCTGCATCATGTGGTTTGTTACTTGTTCACGTAGGGACCTAATTTTGCTTTACATTGCCGTGGCCGAATACTGGGCCAGGCAAGGAATTTAACTAGTTTTGCATTGATACTCTAAGAAGAAGAAAGCTGATAGTTCTGATATCAAAGTCAGTCACGCTCATGTTTTTGCTCAAGAGACAGATATACTTATATTTATTTAACATTGTTATATTTCGTTGCCTTTTGCTAAATTTTAATTTCATAGTTAGCATTCAATTTTTGCATATTCATTTGATATACTGGTTAGGTAACAAAAAAATTAAGAGGGGCACTAGACCACCAGGTCTACTCCTGGTGACCCATCTCAATTTCTTCATCTATCAATTTTTTTTTGTCTTTATAAATAGGTATCCTGTACAGAAAATTTCATCGAAAATTATCTAAAGATACTATAAAAAAGTTCTTTAAACAGATGTATTATTTTTTACTAAAGTGCAAAGATCTGTATTAAAATCTCTAGTTGCAGTATCCCACCATCAAAAACTGTTACAAAATTATCATTCATAACAGTTTCAATTTTGTCAAAAATATCAAACATGTCTGCCACAACGCAATTGTCAATCGTCCCTTATATTGTAATCCTTACATTACAAGGGCTTAGTTGTAAACCAAAGGGTTGTGTACAATGCAATCACACAGAAATATAATTCTATTGTATGTCTATATATATATATGTTCTGTTAGCGTAATGTTTCGGATCATGGGAGCAGAGTTGGTCTTTTGAGCTTTCGGTTCTATAATTTTTTTTAACAAGATACTGAATTTGTTATGAGATTTTTTTCTGCATTGGCAGGCGTATGTTGAAAACTCTTGTAGTTTTCATAGGCTGGGTCTAAAGATTGAAATATTTGGTTTCTTGTTCAATTTTAGTCTTTTTTAGAAGTAAGTTTCTTTTGCAAGTGCAAATGTTATATACTTTTCATTTCTTTAATGTTTTTTATGCAGAAATTCACGTTCATCATAAAATTCATAATTCTATTATTTTACATTCCAAATATAAACAACTCTTACTCCATCTACACCATCATTTTCATCTCCCTCTGCTCCTGCTTCCAAAAATATCATTTTAATAAAATTAACACCATCCCCACGGGTCCCTAAAAAGCGAAAGCACACATTATCATCACGACTCCCATCAAAAGGGTGAGAAGCGTCCAAACTGACACAATGACAAAGTGATTCGTCACACATGACAGCTGCGCGTGCGACTGAGATGGCAGTACATTAAACGATAAAGTGTGAAAGAGATCGGAAGAACAAATCGACAATTAGAGCGATATGCGTGCGCGCATTTTTGTCATGTTTAGATTATTGTTAATTTTTGACCTGATTTTTTTTTGCGTGAATGGGATTGTCGTTGTCTGAATGGGACGCCTGTTTGATTTCATTGTGTTCTGTTATTTCTGACAGTTGAGAGGAGAATGTGTTTCTGCGAATGTAATGCAAGCAGGTGGTGTCAAATTTGCTAGTTATTCATAGTTTACAATGAGCAAATATTGTCAAGCTTGAATATTATCAAAGTTATTAATAAACTATGTTTGTATGATTTGTCATCTATAAATTAAATTTTAGAAAATTTTGTAGTGTTAAATGACAGGAGTTTTGTTTTTATCATATGTGGGTATTTTGAGACCGTCAATGGTATACTAAGCATTTGTAGGTTTCCTAAGGGTACTTCAATGAAATAAGTTTATATTGATTTGTCTTATATTTGTAGCACTCTCTTTTAATCTACTACTGAATGCTTTTATCCTAGTAATGTCTTGAGTACTCGCTTAGATAGTTGGTTAGGCTCATTCTCTGACTCTAACCTTTCTCAATAAATATAGCTTTTACAAATAATATCTTCATAAGTATTTCTTCGGTTCATGTTTCTACAAGACAAATAGAGCATCCAGACACTATCACTCTTTCATCATATTTGTTTCCCATTACTGTTATGTTAGTTTTGTCAAATTTATTCAAAATCAACAATGTAAGTGCATTTTTCCCAACGCATCTTGTAAACTAAGTATAGTGCTCATTACATACAGCTACTGGTCATTGTTTCATAATAGACATTCTTAGAGCAACCAGCTAAAGATGACCCTTCATTTGTTTTACACCAGAATACCTCATACATTTTAACCTTTCCCAAAATTGAAGACAGCTCACATATATCTGGACGACACATTACCATTTTTTAACATTGAAATATTTATTTAAGTAGCCTATTTGTGTGTTTGTCTGTCACTCGAAAGGGCACGAAATGGTAGCAATGTGTCATTTGAAATTTCTTTGTGAAAGTAATCGTTTCGTTTACATTTTTTAAGTTGGTAGCTGACTTGCTTAAGTTTAGTGATTATTTTGCATACAATTAGCTGGTAGAAGGTATACATAAATATTTAAATATTGCTTTACAAACACGATATCTTCCGTTATTATAATTTAAGACTTTCTTCTTTCAAATTCGGAACATTTCAACCGCCATTTTGCTAAGTCAGCCATTTTTTATTTAAAAAAATTCACAATTCAAATTCAGAAGAAGAATGTTATGCAATTCCAGTGTAATTTCGGGTGCAGTGGCTTTGTCTAGCATCCAGGTAAAGTAGGAATGCAAGTAGGAACTGTTCTGAATGTCCTACATGCCTACAATGTTTGTGAAAATTAGATTCCTGCTAAACTAAACTGTAACGTGTACTGAGGAATTTCAAATGGAAATTATTTTGATTCCATTCCTAACTTTTGGCTCGCGTGATGGAAGAACGTTTTCTTTTAGGGTAGTAATGGAAACTGTTTTAGAAGGGAATTATTTTATTGAAATTAAGCTTAGAAGTATTTGATGAAATGCTTTCAATAAAGCAACTTATAAGAATAACGATATTTAGAGTACGACCAATGTTACAATTTCAGTTTTGGCCAAAAAAGGCCAAATATTTGACTCGATCAAAACTAGTGTTTTAGACTATGACAGATACTTAAACACTGACTGATTTGTTCGTCTATGTATGTTATGATTTTTATGTAATCGTCGAATTATTTGATTATTCAGTAGAATATGAAAGTTATAATTAAGCACAACTATATCGAAATAGTTAGGGATAACTCTGTGAAATATTATTTTTAGTTTTTGACAGTTTTTCTGTTTTTACGTCAATTTCGGTTTTGGAAGAGGTTTCAGTTTTGGCTGCAAATCATGTTTCGGTTGATCACTTACGATATTAAAATCAAAGTAGAGGTTATAATTTAAATATTTCAGGTGGTCGTCCACTAGCGTAAAATGTGATGATGAGAAAGACATTATCTATGAAAAGAAACAAACTAAATTTGGAAGTAAATATAGTTATGAAGAAGAAACAAAGCATAGTCAAATCACTAATATTTAAAATCGATTTCACATTATTTTAAGTAAACTTTGCAGACATGATGCCTATTAGCGAAGAGACTGACAAAGATTGTCCAACCAAAAACAAAAGTTCCTTAGTTGAAATCCCAAAAGATTTTGAGCAACTAATTCAATATTCTTTTACTAAAGAATGACGTAAAATACATCTTTCAGAACAATGTAAGCAAAAGAACAAGAAAGAAACAGAAGCAGGGTGGTAACAAGACTTAACCAAAATTCAGACAATCCTCATTAATATGAAACTAGAAGAATTTCTAACGCTCAAGCGACAGCCGTGTCGAATCGACGCAAATCTGTTATATTTGACTAGTTAAAATATGCGTGGTTTCAACATAATATGTACATAATTTTTACGGTTTTTGAACAAGTATCATTTACATTGGCGACTTTTGTTAGTTTTAGAACTTTGTTAAGGATCTCTTATTGTTCGACTTTCAGAATTAATCGCTGTACATTGTCAAGTTGTTTTTACATTGTTTTTGGGTTTCTTTCCTGTGAATGGTAGTGGGTCGTGTGGGAAATGGGTTGTGGATTATTTATCGGTTGTAGGTATTTGTGATTTTGGCTGGGAAAAAGTTTTGGGAACAAGATCATCTTGATTGGAAATATTTAGTACCATTGTCACAGTCAACGTCGAGTTATGCTATTTTATTACTTAACCAGTAATTTTATTCAATTAGCATATTCATGAACATTCATTCATTCATTTTTACAAATTCAAATTTGAATTTGAATTTGTAAAAAATAAAGAAGATTCATGAAAGTTTATCCCAACGCTCTATTGGAACCTAATTTTGACGTGTTCGCAGATGAATTGAAGAACATCTAGTCTGTCTATCTGGAGTTTTGTGAGATGAGTGTATGACTGCCGTGTAGTTATGTCTCATTATTATTTTGTTCATATTTTATATCAAAAACATGTCAAACAATGTGTGTTTATCTATAATGTTATTGGCCTTTGGTCGTGTTATGTTAAAATAAATAAATAAATTAATCCATCATACCGTCCGTTTCTGAGATTAGATCAACAACACGGGTTAACATTTTTCTTTTATCATTATTACCAGGTTAATGGTTATTTCAGAATATTTCTTGTAAACTAAAAATAGCAACTGATACTTGATAGCGCAATTTAATTTAAATGTTACGCCCATTAACAACTTTGATGATCATGAAGTACTAGGCTCGCATAAACAAAAGAAAATGGCGTCAATATTCTATCCTTTACTTTCACTTCTTTATTCAAAAGTTATGTATCTTGTTGAGTATTTTATTGCAACCGTAATCTAACGACTGCAGCTGTTTTTTTTATATGGCAACATTTTAATAGCTCATGTCAAAATGGTATAAAAAAGAACATGGCTTTTATGGTTTTCCTTTATTTGTTCAAGTATTTTTTTCTTTTGCACCTGAATTATTTAAGTCTACATTTCAAAGGTGCTTGTTTTATGGTATCATTGAAATAAATGATTTAACTGCATCAATAATGTAATCCTTACATTTCAAACTCGTTTCTTTATTTTCTTCCACTTATTTCATTTATATTTTAATTACATTTAAGTCTAATTGTTTGATCCTGAGAAGGATTTTATCTGAAGAATATTTGATATATTTATTTTCTGTATTAAAATTTTCAAACCGCCATTTTGATTCTTAATTTAAAAAAGTGGAACAGTTGCCTGATAATTGAACAATGACTGACCCTTATATAAATGAATCTCTTTACTTAGTCACGTCAACAAAAAAAAATCACACGTCCACCATAGACTAACATAATATAATTTATTCATGTGTAAGTCAGGCACACCCATCCTAACTTAACTTCTGTCAGTGACTAACAATACCAGAATTATCATACCTCCGACAGGGGGACGCAAAAATATTTTGATAAAAAATTTATTCTACCAGTAGGAAATGTAGGGTAGATTTTTACACCAGCCGGGATCGAACCCCCGTCCTGACAGATGTCAATCTGTGAAGGGAAACTGGTGTTTTTTTTTTCGAAGGGTGTCGGTGATAATGTTGGGGAATGTGGATGGTAAGTGTTCGAGTGCGGTTCGGTTCTAAGCTGGTGTAATTTGTTTATATCTATTTTGTTTAGAAATTTTGTTTGTGTCGTTGATTTGTTTATAATAGAAATCAGAAACGTTTATTTCAAATAGACCAATTACAGGCATTTTTGAATTGTCACAATATCAGTCAGTCAAAAAAAGGTAAAGCTTAATTGCACGTTCAAAAGCGTAGATCTCTATGGAGAAGAACGTGCAAGAAACTCCATGGACACTATTTTTATTTATTTAATCATAGGAGAACCAACAGCTATAACAAAAGAATAACAATAGTATAAGAGACATTGAGCCAATTTGAATCATATTATGAGTTACATAAATCTTGGTTACATATTTCTTGTCGCTTAAAAAAGTACACCGAGAACACTGTCACTGACAATTCAAATGAACTAACATCTACATTCGAAATGTCAGTAACAACCATGCAAATAACAGTTATGCATGACAAATTTTAGAGAAAAATAGAAAATTTCTTCTACATATTCCATAACTGGACAAAACTTCCGTAAACTTCCTAGGTTAGTGGCCCTGACTGCCTGAATGCCGGAGGTCGTGGGTTCGATCCCCACCCGAGACAAATATTGTAATTTATTAATGGGTGTAATTTATCTATAACATGTATGTATTTAGACTTATAAGTATGTTTATCAGTTGTCTAGTACCACCTACTCATAGGAAGTTAGTGATAGCATGACGAGTGACAGGGCAGAGTGGAAGAAAAAAACGTGTTGCGCCGACCCCAAATAACACGGGACAAGGGCAGGAAGATGATGATGATGATAGTACCACCTACTCATAGCATAAACTCTGCTTAGTTTAGTAATTTTCAGACATCCCCATCTAGTATGGGGATGTGTGAAAGTTGTGGAATATATTATATTTTAACATAATACAGTATCCCATAATATAATTTGAGAAAATAAAATGGTCATTCAAAGCCAGTGGTCATTACCACTCAGATCGAGTGCGTCGAGTAGCGACACTGTAATTGTATGAGACACGTACATAAATATTAATGTGTGTCTGTCTGTCTGTCTTTTAGTGTTACTCACTACGGAAGGATTGCCTTTTAAACCTTTTTGCTACGAACTGCGTAAAGACAATTTTGAAGATTTTTTTTTTATATATATAGGTACTCCATACTCAAGCTTTCAATAAAAAAACTTACTGTATTTTTTAAAGAATTATCCCAAGGGAAAATTTTCCCGAAATAAAAAGTATTTAATTTCGTTTTCCAGGAAAATTCTTTCAGTCTTTTGAGTACGATTAAGTAATAAATATACACACACACGCACACAAACTTTTTTACTTTTATAATATTAGTGTGATGTGCCACTTCTAAGCCATCTAAAGATACAACGAAAGTAACAATTTATCTATGTACCTACAGATAATATATCGACAGTATGTACTAAAGTATCATAGACAAGAAAAATAGAACTATGTTCTCTCTTAAATCTAAATTCAAAAACATACACATCACTATTCTAGTTATCGAGCCTCCAGTTTTAGGGTTCCACACATAAAATACATACGAAGTATAAGAACCTTTACCGTGATATTTTCCTCCAAAATTATAGTGTATGATTTGGTACATGGTCCCTCTGGGAGGGCTGAGACTTGAGAGGCATTCGACGAGATTCGCCGGCCCTCCGGCCCTCCCTCTAACCAAACCTCTTATTAGGAATAGGCTCCGATACCGCTGTATTGTACCGCTCACAAAAAGTCCTCAACTGAAACTTTACCCTCCAATAAGAATACTTTACTCAAAATACATCCTTCTAATTGGTGTAATCTCATTTTGCATTTTCTCTAAGTAAAAAATAATTTTCTCATTTCCCGACTACGTTGTTTACGATATAAGTAAAATATACTGGAATTATCCCAGCTTGTTACTCCGGGAGCGAAAGCTTCATAAATAAGAGGCAAATACATAGTTACTACCACAAATAAGTATTATCCTGGAAGAAAATATCTTGCTAAAGAAACACCAGATAAATTACAAGCACCTGAATAGCAAATATGGCGGTTTTTAAGGCGTTTGCTCAGTGATCTGACAATAGTTTCGCTGAACGACGAAAATACAAAAACTTGATATTTATTTAGCGTAATTCGCGGTCATTCAGAGCGGGATATATGGAGCAATAGTTCCCCCGGCCATTGTGGTCTGTCCGTCCGTCCGGCCAAACATCGGCCCTTTCATTAGCCCCCGTGTAATTTATTTGAAAAAATATTTACGAATTTTCTTGTACGCCGTTTTACTGCGATATATGGTAACAGCAAATTTGGGTTTTTCGCTCACATCTTTGCATGTTATGTTTTCCTAGTTGGCTTGTTTGGTAGTTTTTGCTTATTCAATGTTTTTTCTTATTTTTCCAGGTAAGCCAGGCATTATTGTTAAAGAAAACTTATGTTGGTAAGTTTAGAAATATTTCCCTAGATAAAAATCTATGCTTAATTTGAATGTTAATGTTGCCTTTGTGGGAGAGTTAAACACATTCCATTCATATTTGAAAGTGAGCAGAGAAAGTTAAAAATCCGATTTAAAACGATTATTTTAATTTATCCGTTAAATCCGATCCATTACTTACTGTTCTAGGTTTAATGTCAGTAATACTTAAGTCTCGTCACGTGCACTCCGTCTGCCGGTCCCCTCGGAGGCCTAGCGACATTTTATTTAATCAAGAACACTTTTTAACATTCTTTGGACGTACTCACAATATTTTCTAAACGAGGACATGGAAAAAAAAATAACTGACGACATATTTTACTTTCATTAAAATGGTAGGAAGGGCGTTACTTGAAATGTAGAAATTAAAACATATTTTTTGGCTATATTTCATTTTTCTCGTTAGAAAATCATAATATTCTAATTTACAACTTTTAAACGATCTCAAATACCATAAAAGCTAGGATGAGTACAAGAAATAGCGTCTTAAACGGTGATTACTAGAAAAAATATTAATGAAACCATTATTTATAATTTCCATCGTGATCGCCATAAAAATATGTTAATTAAAATGGATTTTTCCCGAATTATCCAGCGTCCAGGGCCGCATTCTAACCAGGTTTACGGCGTCGTAAAATAATCTTTTTTTACTCGTGTGTCCTGTGTTCGCGAGCATAAATTTAAGATTTTGTCAGATTTATTAAGTAGGTAGGTCTTGTGTGAATTTGTCGTAAACGTCCGATAGTATTTTACTGCCGTTGGATTATTACATTTTTTAAGTAAAAAAAAAGAAAGAACACCTTGTCGCGACTCAGAGCGTTTTTAATTTCATTTTTTTTTTTTTGGGACTCGATCGTTAAACCCGGGACTTAAAATCCTGGGGTCAATTAGAGCTATTTCAACAAAGCCCATAAGATTTTTTCATTTACAATTTTTATTGGACCATAAAATTTTTAATTGTAATAAATATATTTTGAACACTTTAACGTCTTTACATTTGATGACGCGCGCGGGACATCGTAAAATGTAGCAGGAAATAAACTATGTAGCTGCAGCATAGAAGCAGACCGAAATTAAAGATACTTCTAATTATGTTTGATCACATAAATTTTATTTGAATAATTTGTAATTTAAGATTCTTAATCACCGATTCTCAGTAAGCTGTAGACATTAAAATTAAAAAAACATGCTTGAACGATGACTTTAATAGTCTACGATAGAAAGAGTTCCCCACTAAAGAGTTTCAAACTCAAATATACTTATCATTTGGAAAAGTTAAATATTAAAAATGCATTTGGCTGCATTTCCTTTTATTTTTCTTGCTTTTTCTTCGGCACGGTCCCTTAATGACTTGGAACATTAGTTATCTTCAAATTACGATAGGTACTCCTCTGGGGGTGGAAGAGAAAAAAAGGCAAAGATTGAAGGGTGAAAGTGGCCGGGAGGTGGTGATAACGAGGATTCAAATAGGGCTCTTATCTCCTGCTTTTTGTGATAGCCAGAAAAAGTAATTAAGTCTTTTTTTGTTTTGTCAAAAAAGAAATTAGATTTGAAACGGGCTTTGGGTCTGAGTTAATGTATTTGTGATGTTCTTAATTAGGAGATTGTGCATCTTCGGCGAATGTTTAGTTTTATTTTTATGTTTAATCGTTCCACCATAATTCATTCATTGTTTATTGGCGTTACGTCGTGAGATATTGATAACGACACTTCAGTGATTCTGAATAGAAAATATTTATATAGCTCTGCGGTTTTCTTTTATGTTAATGTATAGTAAAAAAGATTTTGTTCATAAAAGCCATGTTTATGAGATCTACTACATAAAATATGTAGTTATGTTTAATCTAGATCGCACGCTGTAAGAAAGCTATCATTAAAACCAATAAAGATAGGTGTAATGACATAGAATGAAGCACATGTTAAGTGCCGTACAATGCACAATTATTTATGTACAGTTACTCTGTTATTATTATTGTGATAATAATATTAAATAGTAAAGTAACACCGTATGGTTACTCTTGAATGGTTTTTCTTAATCACGATGCATAAAGCGTGACAAAAAACGTAATAATTAAAATAACGCAATCGACATTAAAGAATAAAATGAAAAATTATCAAAAAGAAATGTCAATTCCGACCCTCTTTCTTCTAATTAGAACGAGACAGAAAATACACAAATACAACTGTTAGAAAGGGATAGATATAGAAAAGAGGGGTGAAAGCGGTGAAGAAAAAAGCAGGTATTGTTTTAAAGACAGTTTTAATTTCCCGAAGGTAATTTATCACGACGCGGTGTTTTGGCGCGCGGCAGGAGTGTGTGTCCGATCGATATTTATACGAGGCTTAGGATTCCGTTACAAATGTAGTCGTAATTTTATTTTAAAGTGTAGCTTTTTAAGTATTTTCCATTTTTATTTAATAGCGAAACAAAAACTTGTTCACTTTTCATAAAGAAATTATTTTCACACATTTCAACACCCACCAAAAAATCACAAAGTTAAAAAATATATATTAGAAGGAAAATACTGCATAAAAAGCTTGCCAGTACAATTGTTTGATTTTGAAAGAAAAAGTCACCCAAAAAAAAAAATAATCACGGAACCCATTTTCAGTTCAAATCACTTGCACTGACCGTTTTTTTCCCGCGCGGTGAGGGGGAGTGTTCCCGCGACGAATTCAAATATAGAACGCAACTTATGTTTTCAAAATAAGAATAATATTTTTGAATACGGAATGCCTTTGCGGGTGATCGGTTTAATTTCGGCAATTTAGAAAATATTTTCAATTTGTTTCGGTTTCTTTTTGTAAAAGGGCGCCAACTTTTTTCAAGGCATGCTTAGAACTTTTTTCCATATTATAAATTGCGAACGACATTCTGTCTAGTTGTCTGTTTTTAACAGTTTTGGTAGCATCCATAGCATAATAATCAGCTTAATAATGTTCCCTCTACTGAGACTTAGGCCTTCTTTCTAGGAGAGGGAATGGGCCGTAAGCGTTATGGCCGTTATGGCGGTAAGTCCTCTCTTTCGAGGCGTGGCTGGAAAGACCTCACGGCGTCCTCACCTTCCACATGTCGCAGGTCCTTACGCCCCAGCCGCTGGAATTCTGATCCCGATTTCCAGCCATCTTAGGCGCGGGCTTGCGGACGGCGAGCAATGGGTAGCTCGCCGACCGACCATCCGGTAACCGTCCGGACCAAGCCCAAGTCGTCGATGGCGCGTAGTGTTCCACGTGCGCCTCAAGGAGATGTCAGCAAATCGTAGGGGCCCAACAGGGTCGAAGCCTACTGGGGCCATGGGTTGTACGAAAGCGAACTCCGGGGGCCCTGGAACGAAGGCAAAGAAAGAACAGGAGTGGGTTTTAGTCAGTAAAAGTCTGACACGCCTAAAATATCCATCTAAAAAAAAACAAGTTAATGCGTTGGTTGCTCAGGTCTTAGACCAGTTAAAACATTAAAATAAACAAAAATCAAGTGTGATCATATGTGATGACATCTAGTATCTGTGAAAATAAGCATTAACCATTGAGAGCGCTGCTTCCAAAATATGTATTATCGAAGAGTTTTTGGCGGAATTTCTTCGAGTGACGTTCATAGTGGGTGTTTTAATTATGCCCAAACTGATTCCAAGTGGATATTGTGATGTAAAATTGGTGTAGTTTTATAT
Organism: Mythimna vitellina; assembly: GCA_949316375.1. Taxonomy (NCBI): domain Eukaryota; kingdom Metazoa; phylum Arthropoda; class Insecta; order Lepidoptera; family Noctuidae; genus Mythimna; species Mythimna vitellina. The sequence continues at coordinate 2,301,088 of OX438703.1, read as the reverse complement.
CTCAAGTGTCTGCGCAACTGGAAAATATTTGGAAACATTGAAACAAGTTCGATCCCTATAAAATGGAGCTGAGAATTTTATTTTGGTGTTGACTACCTCAGCGAAGCTTGCCGAGAAGGTTGACTTGATACATTTGCTGCCAAATACTCCAAAAACATTAGGATATGTATAATGTATGTATAAATAAATTAACTATTCATACGGGAACATGGCTTAAAGGACTTAGTATCCAAGTCAAAAACATTAAGTAACAAAAAAAAAATGTATTATCGAATTTTATAGTCCTGAAAATGACTGGGTTTTTTTTCTACGAAATGTCAATGTTAGAAGTACATATAATCCTTGACGCGTAGATTTAGTTGTTAGGGACCATTAATACTTATCAATGAAGAAGTATCGCCTACCTTCCGTGTGACCCAGATGACGAACAATAAGAACCCGCGAATCAAATCTCAACCGCCATAACCTGCTTGTTCGAGCATCTCACCGCCACGTGGGCAGCTATCAGCATACAATGACCTGTCACCAGCCAACTGTTTGCAAATCAACCATTGTGGTGCATTAGCTGCTTTCAATCGCCTCACAATTTCGAACGTTGGTGGTCTCCTCTTGTGTCATGCCGCTCTGGTACTTTTTGAATAGATATCCACCTTTTGAGGCTAGAACGGTGATGACAGATGGTGATCTTCAGTAGTGTTATGCCGCCCTGGTATTTATTGATTAAAGTATGAGGGATAGAAATAGATTGATAGGAATGCTGATTAGGTATGATTGAATCAAATCAATAGATCTTTTAGTTTTATTTTAAGAATCACCTAATTTCGAACGTTGGTGGTCTTCTCTTGTTTTATGCCACTCTAGTACCTTATGATTAGTTCAGGGTAGAATAGCGATAATAGAAGGTGATTGACTGGTGACGACAGGATAACAACATTCACTGGAATAATGATTAGCAGAAGATGATTAGGTAGGATTAAGTAAAACAGCTAAAAATAGGTTCGATGCTAACTGTTGAAGCTGTTGATGAATATGTTGTAGTTTGCAAATAAACCATCGTGGTACATTAGCTGCTTTCAATCTCTTCGCAACTTCAAACGTTGGTAGTCTCCACTTGTGTTCTGATAACCTGGTACTTTTTGAATGGATACTGTTCTGTTAAGGATAGAATAATGTGAAACATGGTGATTGACTTGGGTAATGATAAGACAGTAACTAAGTAGTATGGACTGTTATGCTTTAGAATATTTAGAATGCTCTTATTTCGATCATGGTGGTCTCCTGTTTTTTTATGTCACCCTGGTACTTTTATTTAGTTCAGAGTAGAATGGTGATTGGTTATGACAGGTTAAATTAGCGTTGACAAGAACGTTGATTAAAATTTACTAAAACAATGCAATAATTCTTATATCCTTACTATCAGAGAATCTCTTGGCCGTGTCTTTGAATTTAATTTATGATTAATTTTGTTTTTTTAATGATTCAATAGAGTAGAATAGAATAAACTTTACTCAAAAATAGTAACAATGATTGCGTGATTGTTACCTATTAAATACATTTTTATTTTTTTCTTAAAAAATACAGGGTTATTTGTAATTATTATGTTTTTTAAATCTAGCTAAACTAAAAATGAAACGACAAAACTAAAAACCTTTATTCAACATTTATCACTGGAACATTTGCTCTCAATATGTGTAAAAAGTAAAAAACTAAAACCCGACTACGAAAAAAAAAACGACGCTGAAAAAGTATGAAACAAGGTTTTCAGGATGATAAAATAAAAAAGTAACTGGAAAAACAAGGGCAGAATAAAAAGAAAAACCGTAGTCACACGTTATAGGTACAACCGAAACACTTCAATAACATGTGACTTGAAGGTTTCTCCATACAAACTTTAGACCCCCGTTCCATCCTTAGGGGGTGAATTTTGGAAAATCGTTCCTTAGTGCTCGTCTACGTCATAAAAGTAAATCTTGTGCAAAATTTCACACTACGAGGCCCTGTTGTTTTGGCTATGCGTTGATATTCGTCAGTCATTCAGTTTCTTCTTTTATTATATAAGTCGTGGCCAGATCTTAGAAATCGATCACTTCATGATATGGCCAAGTAAACCTGGCCAGATCGTTTTAAACGTTAAAGTTTGATGATATTTCAATCTTCGTTTGGCCTACTCTCTTTAGACCTTTTATTATCATTAAAATCATACATCAATGTTATGGCCAAACAAGGATGGACATATCATCGAATGTTAACGTTTAAACGATCTGCCCCCCTAGCCAAGTTACGATCGTTTCGTTTGTGTCGAACGCCTCCGATTCCTTTGTTCTGACCACTTGACTGAGCGTTGAGATGACGATAAAACAAAAGAATCGGAGGCGTGGCCTACTCGAGGTGTTCGACGCAAACGAAACGATCGTAACTTGGCTAGGGCGGCTGGCCAGTTTTAGTTGGCCATTTCATGAAGTGATCAATTCTAAGATCTGGCCACGACATATATATATAAGGATCAAAAATACGTTTAATTATTAAACTAGAGTGTTGCAAAGTTTCAAATATCTTCGGTTCGCTTTTAAAGTAAGCGGCTTTTCTTATGGAGCTTAAAATTCTGTTGCCATGGACGTCGGTACTACTTAGCGGTGATGCGTGAAGCAGATCCGGGGGAAATAATATGTTTCGCTTGTAAGGGATGGGGTACTGTGTCGTTCGTGTGAGCAATATTTTGTTCTCGACATTCTCGATATCTTTGGTTTTTGATTCAGATTAAAATTCGTCTTTAATTTATTTAAACTTCATGTACATTAGTGGTACATGGGCGGACTTAATGCCACAAAGCATTCTCTACCAGTCAACCATTGGGTTAAAAAATACAACACTGTGGTAGGTGTGCACAATAAATAAATGACAGATATTTGAAATAGAATGTAGTATCGTTGAATTAAGTGGCTTATAATAATAAAATACGTGTAAAATGCTAATATAATTAACTAATAAATACTATGATAAACAAGAAATAATTTTAATTAAGAGACTGGAACAATTTGCCTGCTGCGGTCTTCCCGTCCAACTATAATATAGATGTCTTCAAGGCTAGAGTGAATAGGCTCTTAATAAACTAGTGCGCCTGACCATTAATGATTGCATCTCCGCTTACCATCAGGTGGGATCGCAGTCAAGCACTGGTTTATATCAATTAAAAAAAAAAAAGAGAACTTAAAATATAACAATTATGACGAAGACCGAACTAAGGTTGAAAGGACTTCAAGTAGTGGTAGTTCGCCTTCATATACGAGTAGGTGTCTTACCTATATTCAATTCGAAGATATAACAGTTCAAAGTAACCCGTTTTAAAAAACGTTAGGCTCGAGTTTGGTAACTATCTTACCCGCTAGTAAGCGATGGTGTGGACGAATTCATTCTTGACTTAAATAGTCCCAGGTTGTAGCTATCAGGAAACATAGATTCTGGCAATTAATTCCATTCACTAGCTGTACGCACAACGAATTATAGGTGTCAGCCATTTCTCAGCAGCAGATTGGAGTCTGAATTCGTACCCAATACAAAAACATAATGGTTTTTTTGCCAGTGATGATATATGGTACTGAAACATGGTCGCTTACAATGGGCCTCATCGGAAGGCTTACAGTCACCCAAAGGGCAATGGAAAGGGCTATGCTCGGAGTTTCCTTGCGTGATCGCATAAAGAATGAAGATATCCGCAGGAGAACCAAGGTCGCCGACATAGCCCGAAGAATCGCCAAACTAAAGTGGCAGTGGGCAGGGCACATTGCTAGTAGAACGGACGGTCGATGGGGCCGAAAGGTTCTAGAGTGGCGACCGCGCACCGGAAAACGCAGCGTTGGAATGCCTCCCACAAGGTGGACTGACGACCTGGTGAGAGTCGCGGGAGTGCGGTGGATGCGAGACGCACAAGATCGGTCGTTGTGGCGTCGCTTGGGGGAGGCCTATGTCCAGCAGTGGACTTCTTTCAGGCTGAAATGATGATGATGATGATGATGAATGGTTTTTTATAAGAATTTTCTAACACCCCTCATTAGGATTTACTCCTGTATCATGAATGCGTTCATAGACATGTAAATTTACATACACAAGACACTCTGACCCGGAACAACTATATATAACAACTATATAGGCCATACTAACATTTATTCCGTCTGGGAATCGAACCTGTAACACGCAGCTCAACAGTAAATCGGTCAACCACTGCGCCAAACGCGCCATCTGTTGGCGTTACCTCTGCCTACCTCTCCTAGTACAGGAGTAAAGTTACGGTATTTATCAATACTAAATTCCAGTTAGATTACTAGGAAAGCATAAAAGCCATACGATATGAAACCGAGAAAGTACTAGCGTGCTATCAGACCATTTGACAAGAATGGGTAGGTTTTTTGTTAAAACGGAGTTTCGATCGCTAGAGTTTATGAGCTGGAAAATATAACAGTAACTGTTAAGGTGATTAGTAAAGTACTTTGATTACAAAGTAGACGATATTTTGAAACGTTAAGAATTTATTTCAGTTATTTTTTAGGTATTTTTATATTGTTTAGATGTTGGACGGTCAAAACAATGCAAGTAGTGCTGCGTTCCAGAGTCGATCTCTACTACAAGATTATTTATTTTGCTAAAACCTGAGTATACACATGCAAGATGCTACATAAAGTTAAATATAATTGATTAAGCATAAATGTCACAAAATTATTTACTCGTACATGCAATTGAAAAAGAATCGTCAAACTTAAGTGGCAGTGTGCAGGGTACGTTGCTCGCAGAACAGATGGTCGTTGGGGACGAAAGGTTCTGTGTCGCGAGCACGTACTGAAAGACACAGCGTTGGATGGTCTCCCACAAGGTGGACAGATGACCTGGTGAGGGTCGCGGAAATCTAATGGATGCGAGACGCACAGGACCGGTTGTTGTGGCGTCCAACAGTGGGCGTCTTACGGCTGAAATGACGATGGTGATGATGAATTTTCAGGCACTTTTAAATTTAAGACGTTGGTCGATCAAAAAGATGAATGTAGTGTCTCGTTTCAGTGTCGACCTCTATTGAGAAGAGCATGAAACTTCGCGAAAAATATGATTTATTCCGTTCTAACACCAAAAATCTAATACCACTTGTATTTTTTTTTAATCATATTTATTTTCCATTCCCAACGAATACCAACAAGTTGAATTTGATACAGTCAGCTCAGTCAAACCTAATTAAAATAAATTTTAAATATGACTCCAAACAAATACTAGTGGTATAATAACTTTAATTTCGGAAGTCGGTGTTTCTCGGTATTATTTGTATCTTATTTAACACCGACTTCCGAAATTAAAGTTATTTTGATCCTTTTAGTGTTTTTTTTTGTGAAGTCGGTTATTTTTTTTTTTGTAATAAGTTTTTTATATCACACTTTTTAGTTGCGATACACTTATAAACAGACATCAAATGTTGCTTTTTGACTGTAAATGCTTAAGTTCTCGATGAAAATACCAAAATCACTATATGGTTGCCTATAATATTTGAGGAGTTCCCTCGATTTCGCCAAGATTCCATCATCAGATCCCGACTTGGTGACTATGGAATCATTCGGGAAGTATACTCTTTCCAACAAATAAAGAATTTTTCAAATCGGTTGGCAAGCGACGAAGATATGCGCGAACAAACATAAAAAAATACAAATATCCGAATTGAGAACCTCCTCCTTTTTTAGAAGTCGGTTAAAAATTGAATAAATCAAAATTCTTATCCCGCTAGGGCCACGGGGAATTTGTTTTTAGCAGGAAATCATCAAATTACTTCTCCCGCATTGGGGTGGAAAGAGAGGAAGTGTCAGACATTTACTGACTAAAACCCACCTGTGTTCTACAGTTGCCCTTCCCGATCGAGGGCTACGCTCACTCTTTCAAACGTTCCCAGCCTTGCTCTTCTTGGAATAAAAAGGGTATTTGATATCTTTGCTCTGTGATTGTTTTGTTTTTAGTTTTATGCAGTACTAGCCTCTGCCAGCGGCTTCGCCTGCGTGAGATTCGGTTTCTCCATACAAACTTTGGACCCCCGTTTCATCCCTTAAGGGGCCGAATTTTGAAATACCCTCTCTTAGTGCTCGCCTACAACATAAAATGAAGTCTTGTGCAAAATTTCGAGTTTCTAGACCCAGTAGTTTTCGCTGTGCGTTGATATTTCAATCAGTCAGTTTCTCCTTTTATATAAATAGATTTGTGATTTCCTCTTTAGTTTTAAACTTATTTCTATGTCGAAAAGGAAGTTATTTTCCTTCCTGTCGAAGTATATCATCTTCATTCAAACTTCGGCAGTCGCTAATGACACCGACGGGTAGAAGCCACATTACTTCAACTGCTCCTACAAACTGCGACGCATTTTCCTCCATATCTTCTAAATTCCTTTAAGAACACCAACAATGGATGTCCACAATGGTAACTCCGGTAGCACGGAGACAAAAAAAATGTCATTTCCACCTAGCGATTGTTTACTAGGCTAACATAAGCGTACAGGTGGTACTTGAACCTCATTTGCATACGTAATGGACGAAACAAAGGTTCTGCCTCGGCCGGCCGTGCGCGCTCATGCTACCCCGGTTAGCATTGTAATAAATGCTAATGAACATTAGGAATGTTAAAACAAATAACTCGAAAAAATAATAGTAACTCCTTGAGGTTATGAGCGCCGGCTGTGTGCCTCCCATTCAAGTCAGGTGAAGCGACGTTAGACTGCAATATTTCTTCTAAACAACTGTTTTATTGAAACAAAAGGCACTAACAAAACACAATTTTAATAAAAGCGTTGAATCCGTTGTGCAAAAAAGAAAAATAACTAAACAGACCTATTCAGGAAACTAATAATGCGAAGGAATAAAATTATTAAGCCAACTATCGGCATAAAGACAACAAACATCTCATTAACATGTAAATTAGTTACAACCCACAACAATAACGTAACCTAACCAGGGTGGGAGCAACAAAAAGAGCTTTAAAGGATGAAAATGAATACCACAGAAAACGTAGCGATTTTAATTAGAACGGTCCGCGCCTGGGGCGCGACCGCAGCCCGTAAACCGAACTACCGAGCGGAGAATGTTAAAAAATTAACTTCTATTTTTGAATTTCATCTTTAATGCTGACAATTTTTAATATCCGTCCGTCTATGCTCGCCTGGTAATTAAGATCGGCTCGTCTTAACGCCTTTGAAACCCACAAAAAGATTAAAATAAGAGAAATGTATCCATCGGTCATGTATTTTAGGGTTTACACGCAGCAATTTAAGAGAGCATGCAAATAAAATATGATGGCAATTTTCGGCAATTGCTCCATAATTGAGTTTTCTTCTACATATATCTGTTACAGACAGGAAAAACTATCCATTCATTACTCCATTTAGATCCAGCAGTCACATCAAGTGACTCTGGCTGTCATATCAACCATATTTATGACGTAATCACGTCTTTGACATAGACTTTTTTGTCAAATAAAAGGACGTTACGACAGACGTAAATTCCATCAAATTATACGTTTGCACATAAGAAAAGCTGACACAAAAAAAAAGTATTATGCGTGGTTTTCTCCCGGATATCCGCATACGAACGACAATATTTGACCGTATTATGATCCGGCCACGTATTTCTTTCCGTTTGTACGATATTTTTCGCAAAAGGAAAATCCTGCGAGGCCGCGGCCCATCCGTATATCATCCCCCGTGCACAGATTTAACCCCAGAAACAAGAACGAAATCTCCATAGGAATTGTTTGCGGGCAAATATCACTGGTTCAATTTTATCATACGAATGGCCGGACCTAAATAATACCCACCCCTTATTATCATATATTTCTGTGTAACTACGAGGTACGGTGCCATGCGGCGACGCGCACCTCGCGCGATGCGTTCCGCTCACGAAAAACGAAAAAACCCGCCGAAGAATTTGTCGATCGTTATTAAAAGTTCGATGCGAGCCGTCTTTTACATAATGTAAGCTCATCCAATAGAGTGAAAGTATATAGACGGCCGCGGACCGAGGGGTTGAGACCGAAAAACCGCAAGACAATCCCGAAATTCATTACACGCACTCCGAGAACATCGTCGGAATTCACAATATTGAAATCGTGGAGCCCCGAGCCCCCGTACCGCGCGCAGATATTACAAACCCCCAATGTAAACGTTGCTATTATTGCAAACTAACACGAATAAGTAAATCGCTCAGTTTACATAACGGAGCACGTTCCACTCCACTATATTCTCCATATAACGATCATTCACCATATTATTTCGTCCCGTGACGTCACCGATCAAGCATTACAAAAAAAATTACAGTCGTAAACAATGAAAACATATCATAAAACAATTTAGCCGGTAATCCCGGCTATAATTTATAGCCAGTAATATCGGGGAGAATCAGTGTTAAATAATAAAAGAGCACTTAACTGATGTATTAGGTAACACGGGCAGCAGTTTTAATAACTATTATTAAGAATCTTGACGAAATTCCCTAATAATAAAGCTGAGGAGCGCTTCCGATGGCTCTTTTACTTTATGGTTTTTAACACTTCTATGATTTTATGATGTCCTGGTACGTGTGGAGATATTTACTCCTGGTAGTTTGCTCTTAGTTAGCGAAACTTATGAAACCCATTCCTTTTATAGGCTTGGGACAGTTCTTCACACGTTTATGATTTTATTATGTCCTGGTAAGTTGGAAGGTATTTATTTACTCTTGGTTAGCAAGTCAAATCGTAAGTACGCAAAGACCATCCCTAATAGAGGTTTGAGGACATTTCTTTAATAGTATAGCACCGTTTCGATATTCAAGGAACAGTAAACATTTTGCGGTTTATTTTGATGGCGTGATATACTCTTATGGGAGACAAAAATGTATCATCCGCGTAACATTTTAGTGCGCGCCAATCGTAAAGAGTGCATCACTTGGACTGGGCCGCACCAGGCTAACATGTGTCGTAAAGAGACCTCTTCGGCTAACAATTTCCTGATGGTCTGTAAATAGTAAGTTTATTGTCTTTTTATGAGGTACTCGGACCGTAAAAAGGAAATAAAAGAGCACCGCCGATGGTGATAATAAAAAAAATAATTTTCGACTCATCTTTGTGATTATCTCTTTCGGTTTTACGAGTTAGTAACGTGCGGGAGCGAGACGGGAATGGTTTTACAGCGTGTCGTACCGATGTGACCCTTTCGACTCGATGGGGGTAAAGGTCGTAAAATGGGAGCATAAGGATAATGTTTTGGGTTTCCTATACTGCGCTTCATTCATGATTTCGTTTTAGTACGGCGTCGGTAGACATGTAAATCCGATTGCTTTCACAATGTCGATACGCGTATTGAGATACGTTTTCCCCTATTATTTGGTGTATTACATTCGTAATAGAATAAAAAGCTGGTTTTTCCCTGTAACTTTTGCTCAAACAAAAAAAAACTTTGAAATCCGTCGCGTGCGACTAAGCTACAAGTAACTAAAAACTTTCAAATCTAAATTCGCAGCGAAGAACCGATTATAGCGAAACCACCGAAATCAGTACACGCAAATTCAAATTCAAATTTGGAACAGCGTGATAACGGCCGGTTTAATTGCGACTAGGGATGGGACAGTGTGATCCCGCGCGAACGTATTCGCAGTCGGCCTAAGTTCCGACACTCCATTTGTTCAGCTCGAGTGCGCCTAATACCGGCCACGGGACGCATCCTAATTCTTAAAGGGCCCATCAGCAGACCTTTATGCGTTAATAAAGTTGCGATATAAAAAGAATGGAGGCGTCCGAGGGTGAAGACGGAAGGGTACGAGTTAAGTGCGCGTTTAAGGCGATGTCGGGGGCGTGCGAATTTGTCAAGCCATAGAACGCAACGATTCAATTGTACGATGATTAAATAAAGACAAGAGATCTCTTGTTGGTCTATTGTTATGAAGTTTTCCCTTTTGTGGCTTAGCAGTTAACTCTAATTTGCCATTGACGATGAACTTTAATGTTTGGAAAATTATTAATCTATGAATTCGATAGCGTAATTGGTAAAACTCGTTCTGTTTAATGGACTGCACGTTTCATGTGTTCAGAAATACGTGCATAATTGCATCACGCCATGCTACATAAAGCACCGGTAATCATAGAAAATGAACGATTTTCTTCACTTAAGTCATTATCTATTGCTTTGTTATGTATCTAGTTTATTAAGAAATTACTAAGCATCATAAAATTCATCATCATCATTCTAGCTAATTGTCGACCGACATCGACCGATGCGTAAAACACCACTGTCTTCAGAATCTCCATATGTCACTTTTCTTAAAGCCCACACAACGAAAAACTCAACACCTAAACATCCCTATCGAAATCTTAAATTCAAACTTTATGATAATGCGAATAATCTTTTGCAAACAATGCGAAACAAAAATACAAACATAGTCCTTAATCGAGATAGCTCGCTAGTTGGTCCTAAACAAAGATGAGGGCCCGTAAAGGAAGCCAGAGTGTTTTATTAGCCATTTGGGCTTTATTTAACGCTCTCTCATACAGATTTTATACATCGGCGTCTCGACGTCTGACGGGCATCATGGGCTCGATGGGCTCTTAAGGTTCGGTATCAGATGGGGGACTTTAGGGCTGGTAGGTTTTCAGAGCAAATTGTGTGGGGACGGATTTTGCATGGGAATATGTGATTGGGTTTAGTTAGATGGTTGTGTTGCTTGTGTTTTAAATAACAGTCACATTTGATAGCATCTCATTAAATCGTCGAGATATATCTAAGAGAGAGGATTCCAATATCCTGGCGTCGCTTGAAGAATGTCTACGTCCAGCTGTGGACATTTTGTGGTTAAATGATAAAGTCTCATCATCATCATCATCATTTCAGCCGAAAGACGTCCACTGTTGGACATAGGCCTCCCCCAAGCGACGCCACAACGACTGATTCTGTGCGTCTCGCATCTACCGCACTCCCGCGACTCTCACCAGGTCGTCGGTCCACCTTGTGGGAGGCCTTCCAACGTGTGGTGCGCGGTCACCACTCTAGAACCTTTCGGCCCCATCGACCATCCGTTCTACGAGAAATGTGCCCTGCCCACTGCCACTTTAGTTTGGCGATTCTTCGGGCTATGTCGGCGATCGTGGTACTCCTGCGGATATCTTCATTGTTAAAGTCTGCATGGAAGAATTTTATTATAGTTTCATTCAACTTAGTCTATAATATATTTCTTACTTCTCTAATATAGAATTTTAAGAACAAAATCACAATTTTACCAGTATCAAATTTTGAATCTCTTCAACTAACTCCATTCCATCCAACCAAGGCTTTCGAAGAATTTAATTTTTTGTATCACTATAGTTAGTTTATAATAAATTCGATTTCTTTTGATACTCAATTTTATTTATCAAAAGATTCCCATAAAAGTCTGTCAGCCTTGAAAGGTTTTTCATTTTCATCAATCAACTTAGCTTGCATGTCTTTGGACATTAAAAATTCTTCAGTAGATACTATAATAATTACTATATCCCGGAAATCATTTCCATTTTTTTCTCTTTACTCTGTTTTATTTTCCAAACCTTCCTTTTTCTACTTCTGAAGGTACAAGCTCTAAGTATGTCATGTGTGCTATGTTATTTCAATAAAGGTACCTTAGCTGCCTTCATTAGGCTTTTGAATTTATTCAATCAATTCTTCAACAGCATTCATTTGACTAATGATTTCGAGATGAAAAATTTATCCTTACACCAGCTCATGATATCCTATAATGGAGATGGCGAACCTATGGCACGTGTGCCAGTGGTGACACACGGCAATATAATTTGGGCACGCCAGTGAGAGATATAGATACAACATGATGGTGATTTGATACTGCTGTAATCACAAAAATGTTCTCTGCGGCACGTCATGACCACCTTATTTCTTATCATGTATTTAGTGGCACGTTCTCCATATTTCTTTTTTCAATTCTCATACTTTCTAAAACCTTTATTTTTATACCTCTGCAGGCACCATATTGTTATAATTATATCATATCTGTGCTTATGTTACTTTAATGTTTTCTTAAAAGTAACTACTTTGACTACCTTTATTAGGCCTTTGATTTTCTTTAATTAACTCACTTTACAACATTTTACTAATGTAAAAGTAGTTGAGAATTCTTACTTCATTTCTATTAATAAAATAAATGTCTCAAAATAATTTCCACCTTTTCCATTTTTGCTTCATTTTCTATCCCAGATCTTTTCTTTCCAACCTTTGAAGGTACAACAGTTTCCCTGAAGCATGTAATATGTATGTTATGTTATTTTTATGATTTGTTAAGATAATTTTGATTGACTTCAATCTTAATTAGGTTACAACCAGGTCATCAATGTAAAAGTAAATTAGAAATTGTTCTTTGCTCCTGACACTTCATTCCTTTTTTTTTTTGAGGTGGAAAACTATCAAGTAACTTCTTAAGTGCCGACCCAACCAAGGCAGAGGGAGAGAGCTTGTCAGACTATTACTGACTAAAACCCACCTGTGTTCCTGAATTGTCCTTTTTCTCTAATTTTATTGAACATTCCCGCAGTCCTGATAATATCCCTTAACAATAACATTTCTTTACTTGCCAAAACCTTTTTTCGTCTACTTTTAAGGCATCATATTGTCCACATCATGTCTTGATGTGTCGTATGTTATTTCAATGTCTTCTTAAATATATCCTGTAACCTGTCTGTTTTTATTAGTCTTTTGATTTTCATCGATCAACTAAGATTCCAATTCTTCAACCAAAATCAAATCATTACAAATTCTCTTTTACTCTGTCCCAAAGCAAATTGTATTTATGTGTTTCTTTCACAAAACGTGCTGTTTTCAAATGTTTCAGACACGAAAATGTCAGCCCTAACCATGTCATGTGTGCGCATATTTCGATGGTGCTGCACCGTCTTGCCAGACAGAATGCAATTATCCAGGGGTGAATGTAAACAACTGTTTCTTGTTGCTAGTTCAATTTCGATAACACTGTTGTCGGGTGCACAGGGTTGATTGGCATATAAGCTGGTGTATTTTAAAGTTTTTTTTTTTTTATGATTGCTAATATCGACTTCTCATATTTGAATAATTATGAAAAAAATATTTTGGTGGTTTGTTCTTTTTTAATTTAAAGCTTGTGTTGATTACTTTTTGGTCGACGATTTAAACATTTTCTGTGCTGTAGCTAAAATTTACTGATGTTAAGAACATGCTTATAGTATTCAGATCATATTCAATAAGCGCTGCATTTATATCATGTGTCCCCAAGAATTTACATTTTTTCTTCACCTCCAAATTCAATGTAAAATTCCATTTTATACTTCCAAATATCAGTTACGAATCTTGCCGCATAAAAAGCAATAAAACGCTAAACAACGTGAATACAAATCTCTATCAACGATACAAATATAATCACTGCGTTACACCGGCAAATATAAATGGATACAACTAAAGGATATCTGTCCTTCACACGATCGTGTCAATCACCCAAAAACCCGAATAATATGAAAGGTATCTTCAAAAAAACTTGGAAACCGCATTTCTAAACTCTCGACGACACTTACGCATTGTAATCGCGGCTAAATCGAATAATCGAGCACTCGAGCAAACCGAGTTAAGTTATTTAGACTCGAGTCCCCCCGGCACTACTCGGTAATCGAATCGGAGACCGCCACTTGGTGACACTTGAGCGGAGTGTTACTTTGTTAGCCGATTTTTGCGGGCCCTAGTCCGCCCCCGGGGTACAACGCGATTATGCAAAAGTACCCTATACGAATCTTCTTGCAGACAGCTTTATGGCACTTCAAGATTTTTATACCTTATTTTCTTACATTTTTTTTTAACAAAACATGATAATCTTCATTCTTTTCGAGCACATTTTCACTCCGCATAAAGTTTCCAATTTTGCATGTTGACTACTCTTTTAAAACAGGAAAAACGATTTCAAGTTGTTAAAAACGAGGCAACCAGTCGGTAAACTTGTGCCGAATCGAAAAAACTAATTACGGAACGTTGAACATGCAAACACACATCACGAATTAACAAACAGTTCATAATCTACAATGTCATTTAAAAAAACATCCAACTCGATTAATATTCACATCATAATTCACTATACGCTGCGTTGGAAAAAACAAATCGTAAGTAATCCAAAAGCGTCACAAACAATAGCGAATAATCGATTCCTAAATCGATACAACACTAGTGCGGCTACCTCGGCTCGCTCGGTGCAACCACGTCACAATCTGCCGCGATTCATTCGTATTCCGATGACGAGACACAATTCAATTTGAATATTTTGACATGACCGTCGAATACTAATATAGACGACAGTTTAGCAAATTGTATCTTATAGCGCGTGTTTTATGTTTTATTTATGATACATACGATTGTAAATTTAATTTGTGTCGCGTCGCTAACGATCCCAGTCTGGATTTCGTGCATTCTCACTTTTGTAACTAGTGATGCGACACCGATATCGTGTACCGACACCAGATGTGAGCGTCAACTTTTGGCTTCGAAAATTTCGGTTTTGATAAATGACAATATTTGTTTGAACGTAGACGCACCTCATTTAAGTTGGTACAGACCATTCATACATCTTATTATGTATGAGGATTCTATTCGAACTTTCGTTGTGTGCGTCAGTTAAAATTAATTAACAGTCAAGTTGAACGTGCGACACGGGTTTTGGCATCGTCTCTGCGCTGAAAAACTCTAAGTATCGGAAATAGAAACGGATGAGTAATGACGTGATATACCTAATGAATGTCGTGTGGAACTGTCACTTGTTTTAATGAATGTTGTTGCTGTTTCCACGCAGCCTTTTTGACTGAGAGACGCTTATTATGTTCTGTAATAGAACAGACATGGATAGACATTTGTACTTCATTATTTCTACTGTCTCAGATCAACGTAAAAATGCTTTGACGTCTGGATTTTTGAAAAGATACATTTTATAAATGATATCTCATGTTAGTTGAGAAAGCGACGAAAATCTTGTTCGTTAACATTAAGACATTTCCAAAAGTTATTCACGGCGCTGTGTCTAATGCTCCTGCGCATGAATAGGTCCGTGAGAAAGACTAACACACAGTGTTTGTCACATGAATGTTTAATTTTTATAAACATTCGAGTGTTTAGTACTTTGGGACCTTTCGAGATCTTACCGGATACGGAGATAAAACACTCCACGTCAAGATTAGATTTTTCTAAATAAATATCAAACTCGAGTGTTATTTACCGAGGCAGCTTGGCAGCACAAGAGGTCCCTGTTCTCAACTCAATGGTGTTTGTTTAAAACCACTTAAAAACTCAATGGGCTCGACAAATACGTAACTGCAGTAATCTGTTGTAACAATACTCGACACTGTAAATAATGCGAGTTTACGTCGTTACGAATCGGAAACGCTGCGTGGGCGTCACGGGTTTATCTATTACATACATTATAGAATGTTTTTTTTCTTATAACAAAAACACCATAAGCTATGGTGACATGTGTGGCGCCTCGGCTGCGTTATCTCATTGTGAAATGTGTACCGAAAAGACGCCTCGTTGTGACGTACAGCGAGGACACAGTCGATATATAAACCGCAGCGTATCTCGGTGAATATCATCTGTGCCTTCACAAACACTGACCGTAGATTAGATAACGCCGGATGTTGCTTCTGAGATCAGAAACGTCTGCGCACGGCTATAGACAACATTTACACAGCGCTACCTGATAATAAGCACTGGATCTTTCCATCGGACTATGTTATCCGAAATTTTGAAATTCGAAAGCCGAATTTCTAACTTCCCCCATCACTAATTGCGAGCGACATATGTTACGCGTAAACTATGTTATAATGACATTAAAATAACAGAAAAAAAAGGTGCGAACGCATCGATTCGGTGTTTATTATTCGAAAATAATCGGTAACGCTCCGATAATGTGCTAAATTTGAATTACCGCCGACCAGGCGCGCATAACATAATTGCTGGTCGCACGCGAAGTGTCTATCAAAATTATTTTCGTATGGGGTACTTTTTTTTTCTTATGCACCCCTGGCAACGAGCGTGGGGTGTCGTGGGATCCTCTCGCACCTACGGACGGACACGCAAACCCCGTCAATACAGATAATTGTTTCATTATTCTTCTATTAACTCCACTGGTGCGGCAATTTATCTTTGCGGATTACGTGTTTCGGGAGGGCTAAAATTGTATAGTTTTTAACACACTGTTTAGCAATATGGCCGGTGGAAACTAATTTTGGTGGCAACAAAATGCGGAGACGGGTCGTAAAACGCGAAAGCAGTAAAGTCTCGAGCTGGCGCGGTCTAAAAGCCTGCGGGGCGTGGTGGTGACGCCCAGCGTTTTAGCCGCGCGGACATGCGATGCTTAGCGTCTTTATTAACAGTGCACCTACTCGCTAGATATGGACTCCTGGTACTGCTGTTATTTATACCATAAGTCAGTGTTATCTTCACGATTATCTTAACGAGTAGACAGACAGTAAAGTTATAATAATAAAGTGCAAATCAAATTATTCATACAACGAGCATCTTGTATGAATTGGCTGCATTTCAAGTGCATGTAATCAAATAACTTGTTTTATTTGAAATTGAAAATGGAATGTAGATTTTGCGCGTTTTATCTCAGGAATGCCTGTGCTGGTTTTGACAAGGTTCCAGAAGCGTTTCAAATGATTTTGGGGATGGCCACCCTAGAAGGAAAGTTACGTAATACTGATTAATTAGTTATTTTGGCGAGGCAGGGGCGGTCCAGGGTGGTGTTAAAAGCAATTATATTGATGCACGCGAAGCTACGGCCATTGCTCGCATTCTTGGGGATTTGTTTTGGTAGCAGGAATAACTTTTTAGATTAGGAGTAATAAGCTAATGCTGATTGTTTGTAGGTTTCCTGGATATGAATGCTTTTCAAACTGTAAGCTTCTGGAAGATTTCGAACTAAAATTCAGGACCACTAAACTACTGCTGTAGCCAAGTGTCAAAGCCGTAAATTAGATTAAATTTCAAGATAGTGA
Organism: Mythimna vitellina; assembly: GCA_949316375.1. NCBI lineage: Eukaryota > Metazoa > Arthropoda > Insecta > Lepidoptera > Noctuidae > Mythimna > Mythimna vitellina. The sequence continues at coordinate 2,284,060 of OX438703.1, read as the reverse complement.
GACTAGAAACAATTTGTCATTTCACACTTAAAACTTAATACAGAAATAATCAAACACATAGCCCACATAACAAACAGTCGGTAAAGTGAAGTGCTTCACCAGCGCGACACGAAACAGAAATACCAGGGCGTAATGAGAGCGCAGCAGATATATTAATTGGACAGCAGATCAAAGAGCAACAAATGGGATCTTCGTCAGCCATGGTTGCCTGGTAATTGTGAGGACAGGTCGCCCGTTTGATGGCTTTCTGCCACTCCTGTGATCGAAAATAGATACCAATCTCTTTTGGTGATAAACTGATGCATATTTACGGTGACTTACGTAATGGGAGTCAGTAGAGAAACATGTGAACTCATTTGCTACGTTATAAATGGCTCTAAATCTGAGACTGACTGAGGGTTCTATCTTTTACTTTCTTTCTTAAATGCGGAACAACTATCTATAGGCCATATAAAAATTTGTTCCATTAAGGCCATGAATCTGTCACACACAGCGCCGGACATATTTGCTTTGTACCAATTTTTTGATATTGTTTTCACACTTTTTTAACCCATTCTTATCCCAACCGGTTTAAGGTACCGTAGAGTTTTCAACAACGTAAGAGTGGATAATCGCCACTCGTCGGGTTGTCCAATGGTAGGAATGAGATGGTGGAATCAAGTCATGCGTGTGTCTCCAGTGGTATCAAAATGTACTATTTTCATGGAGTACGCGACGCGTGGCTTTATAGACGCGTGTTCGACAATATAACTACGCGATTCGAGACGTCGCGATGCGGCTTCGTCGAGAGATATTCATAGTTTTGTATGTAAGCTTCAGTAGCAGTTGAGGAACAGTGGTGGCCGCGTGGTTACGGCCCCGACTTACGAGTTGTAGATCGCAAGTTCAAACCCAGCCAGACGCGTTACTTTGTGTAATTTATTTCATCACCACTGCTCTCAAAATGGTGAAGGAAAACATCATGAGGAAACCGGCATGTCCTAAAACCAAAAATTCGAAGACATGTGACATCCACCAACCCGCACTGGGCCCGCGTGGTGGATTACGGCTCATTCCCTCTCCTAGAGAGAGGAGGCCAGAGTCCCAACAGTGGGAACATTGTAAGGCCGACTATGCTATGCTGTAAGCTTCACGCAGGCGTACCTACACTAAGCGTATAGTAACGAATACGCGTCTATGAAGCTACGCGTCCGTGGCCAGTAGGCTTTACTTGGATGAGCTCGAGCTGGACATCTTCCAACATGACCACAGGGCGGCTTATGCTAACGAAAGAAGCAAACATACGCGTCTATTAAAATTAAGATATATTCAGATAACCGCGGCGGCCGCAATCCTCAAGCCACAGTTATCTAAATTCTTCAAACATTTACGAAACTAAAACAAGTAGTCGACATGAAACCTGCCTTATCTTTACAAGGCTCGCCTCCCGGCTAATCTTGTGATAATGCCATACAAACAATACTATTCCTTAGAGGTAATTAAGCAATGGCTGGATCAACGTTATTTTATTATACTATCATATAAGATTTAGTACCTTTGGAATCGAGGCCTCTTTAATATGGACGATCTCATTTCGCTGCTTTGTCGTGACTTCAATATCTAACAGTTTTTTCTGTCTTCTCCAACTTCTGGATTCTGCGTTTCCTGATAGTTACAACGGCGAGAAATGGGTAGCTCGCCGTCTGACCGTCCGGACCAGCCCAAGTCGTCGACGGCGCGTACTGTTCTACGAGCGCCTCAAGATGTCAGCAAACCGTAGCGGCCCGGCAGCGGGCCAAGGGTCTGTTTCTGAAAGGAAGACTCGGCCCTGGTATGAAAGGCAACGAAGGAACAGGAGTAGGTTTTTAGTCAGTAAAAGTCTGACACACCCTCACGCTCCTCCCCAGAGCGGAGGATGTATGTCATTGGATGATTTTCCCAGAGTCCTGAGTTCGATTCTCGAATGTTTCGAATCGATGAAAAATTACTCAGTAGCAGCCCGGAATTTGGAAATTGGTGGTGTGATACCCCAGTGCCTTGACAAGCACGTTAAGTCGTTAGACCTACATCTCTAATTTCTCTCTGGACGTGTCAGAGTGGCGATCCATTGGACTATGATATTAAAGTTACAAAGAGTGCTCCTGTGTTTGCGCGCATACTTATGCACTATTATTTTCCCTGTTCCTGGCCAATCTCTGTTAAGATTGAAATTTGGTCAGGAGGATTATTTAACGTGTACGGCATTATTATCAGTACCAACAACTGATGTTTCCACAGATCAAATTCAACTGTGTTTTAGTTGTAAAATCAATTTGATTCCATTTCAAAGCCCAACTTCTGCGAACCAAAGACGATTTTTTCCAATGAAACCAGTAAAAAATATTGGGTGATTTCCCAACAATACAATAGGAAAACATAAATAGAAAGGGCTAATGTATCGCTTGTAACAAAGCAGGTTGGTAACGGAACTGATTCTCGGAAAAGTGGGAACGGTGCGCAACTCGTCCTTTGATATAGCTGTAACAACAAATACAACTCCGTCAGATGCTTCCGCCCTGGTACTTGCTTCTGTAACAATGAAATTCAGGAAAAATGTTTGATCTCTAGTTTTTTGTAGGAAAAAGGAATTTAACAAGAATAATTTTGACAGGAGCACAGATTCAATTCTGGCTTATTATTGTTGTCTTTGTTTCCTGATAACAACTGCAGGTATTTAAGTCAGGAGCGAATAGGTTACTTTTAGGCCAGCGAGCTCTATCTTCGACCCCATCATCGCTTCAGGTGAGAAATGGTCAAACGCGACCACAACAATAAACTGAAAAATTAACAGTTCGAAGACGAAGCTATAAGTTATTTGACTGTTGTTCACTTTTCTTGTTCCAGCATTTTCTGTTCATCATTTTCCAATCTTTTGGTATCCGTAGCCGCGTTTTTTAAACGCGCCGTTGACGCGCGTTTTAGGAACGTGCGTCGACGCCGCGCTTTTATCCTATTAGAGGTCTACAGGTTGCGTCTGACTCGCGTGCGTATCGCGTCTGTACCGCTACAAACGCGCGTCAGCGACGCGTTAAAAAAACTTGGTGTGCTCAGGGCCTAAGCCGTTCAACTTGTTTTTACTTAAAGTAAGTATATTATGTTATGTCTGAGTATGGTTTCCGCATTTAGTCCTATGCGGACCATTGTACATGGGCCATGGTGGCCCTAACCTTAGGTAGGCTTATTCCAACCAGCCCACCTCTCTCCAAAAACAGATTAGGCCTCTCAGGTTTTTCAGGGCATCACTAAGTGAATTCGGAGATCTTAAGGTTCGTGTCCGTATTTCAATGACACCTGTGCAGTCTAGGAGCACATGTACAATTGTCTCCTCCCCCTCCAAGCATGGAGTAGAAAGTATATTAATAATGATCCTTTGTTTATATACAATCAGTAGTTATTCGAAATACTTTTTTGATGGTCTAGCTAGACTTCACAAATCATTTGAGTAAAAGTTTTGTTACTATTTTGTTAAACAATAAAGTTTATTCTATTCTATTCTATCCTTTACACCTGTAAACCAATCCGTTGCTGTCACAAATACCAGGAGAGCAGAGAAAAGTAGTGTTTCACATAAAATTAAATAATAATGAACTAATCGCGGTCTCGCAGCGGCCGCCGCGCGAACAATACCACGTTAATTCGTGCCCTTTGTCCGGACCAATAGAAAATTTCATGTTCCACAGAGCCCGCAATGGCAGCATTCTCTTTATTACGACACTTTTAATGTTAATCTCTACAACCTTTATTACCATGGAGGTAAATGTAATTGGCAAAGATTTTAAATGCATCTCTCTCACCTCTGTTCACAGAAACTCCTTCAAAACATTTTCTCATGTCGCGGACACGACGTTTGACTGACTAGCATTAAACAGAAAAGAACAATCATTTGATTCTATTTACATAATCCCTGGCTATGTTACTAGGAATCGAGAAATTCGGCTTTGACTTTGATACCAGCGTTTAGCAGGTTACAGCGTTGCTCGGAACCGATTGTTTGTTTGTCGGGCTGTAAAACTGTTAGGAATCGTAAACGGTCGTGTGTGGCCAGCCCTTACGACGAAATCTGAACAGATGGACCGAGATCAAAAGACTGTGTGGTGATAAAAAACGTTGATGTGAATTAAAAGTAACAACTTAGTGTCGGGGGACTGACGGTTTTGGAGTATTTTCTTTGTCGTTACACACCATACATTCTCCCTTAACACAACGCGTGAGGGAAAGGAAATAGCATTCCCATTTTCCAGCTATTTTCCGCACTCCATATTGGTGGGATTTGTAGGAGCCCGCTGCCGGCACAATCATTAGCCCCGCAATCCTCCACGACTGTATGGGGCCCTGGTACCGCTCTGGGAACTATTGGCGAATTTTCCGGGATTTTCTTCTTATTTTTACCCCCCTATTTTGGTTGTTTTCTTGAGGGGAAACAAACAATGAACTTAAGGAAATGAAGCGCACATTTCCTTGAGTTTGTAAGATCATTCCATCTACAACAAAGGAGCAGTGTCTAACTTAAAAACACTTGAAGAAAAAAGAATTACTCCAACATTAAGAACAGTTCATTAACATCCGACGAGAAGACGTCCAATTACAGAAATAAAAGAACGTCGAATGGCTCCAACAATATCCTAACGTAATCAATGTTGATAATAACCGGGCAATTATAACTCCCAACTAATTCTCGATTACGGGGCGCGGGTCTGAGGAGCGGGGCGGGAAGCACCGGGACCTCGCTAGGCGTTATTAACCGGGATTACCGGATCCCCGGCGCGATCCCCGGATACGGGGATTTGCTCACGGATCGCGTAACAGTGGAAATGATAAAAGATACGTGTGGATACGGGGATTTTTGTATGTTTATTGGTGTTCGAAAAATAATGGAAGCGAAAGTTTGAAAAGAAAACTACACATATGCGTCATGTGAGAGAGAATTATGAGGGTAGATAAAACGGGCGAGAGAGATTGCTTCCGCTAGCGCTTAGCGTCGTCTGCATACATTGAAAGGGTGTAATTACGTTCTATCTCTGAAACAACATTTGCGACGTCACATATTGAAACACTGCTAGTAGCGACATCGCTATCCTACGCACTACTTACGCCCTAGTGGAATTAACAAAAGTACCAAGGGACATCTATCTCCTGAGACATGCATGACAAGACCAAAAAGTAACGAACAGCCCGTGTAGTGTAAGGCACGTGTACTAGGCTCGCACGAGCTGTTAGGAGTGTAGGCCGGGCGAATCCCATGCGGTATCAGCGTTACAAGCGATCGCACTTAACCGCGTCACTGGTATCATATCGCGCTGCAGCGCTATCAGTCAGCGTCGCCCGCTGCATTAGCCGCGTCGCCGCATCAATAAATTATACAGGACACCTCCGCGCAGAGCTGCCGCCCTGGTCACTCGCTGCATTAATGTCGACGAACATTTAAATGCGTGTTTGTCTGTTTGTCACTCGTCTATATATAGGGTTCAGCAGCTGAGCTTAGGGGGAACTTAAGGGTTGGCAGGAATTCAACATCTAATTCCACACACGGATGTACCTAGATACCATGGTAGCATAGCATGGAATATAGTGTAAGAATCTGTGAATTAACTATTTCCGCTACAGAATTGTGACAACATCATCAGCTAACAAAGTGTTGAAAGAGAACTCATCGCAATCCACAGCTTCATCAATCAGCGCCTACAGTTAACATCAAACAGTTTCCGACGAGAATTCCCTAACTTTCTACCCACCCACTGCACCATCAAAACATTCTTCCTCGACGGTCGGTCTTAGAATCTAATGTCAAAGTTACAGGTCAGGCGTATAAATAGCGAGAGTGCGTCAGAGCTGCTATTATAGTACATAAGCCGTGCTTATTAAGACCGACTCCCACTCGCACTGAAGCACGCAACCCGATTGAGCATGGCTTACATGCTGTGACTACAGATTTCTGCTTTCTTTTTTAGATGCACTGACATTTGTTCCGCTAAGTTACTTTCCATCTGTAGTAGTCACATTTTCACTTTTTTCCGTTTCATTTTCTATTTTCTATTGAATGTTATAAATATTCGAAGTTAGTTAATTTTTGAGCCATTTTGTGTGAGATCATTATAGGTATTGTGATATTTTACCAAAAATTTAGATAAATGTATAGTATATATTTTCTATGGTTCGGGTTAAACAGGTCTATTTTATACCTGTTGCGTGTTTCACAGGTAAATTTACAGTTACTACTGATTAATTTCATTAAATGTAACGCCTTTCTAATTATTCACAAATTAAAAAATAATTGATGTCATGACATGGGCATTGACGTCAATGCTAATTTATGTTTTATTTTTTATTGCTTGTAAAGTATACAAACTTTTTAGTAGGTATTTAATCAAATTAAAATATCGATGCAAAACTCGCACTAGAATAAAGATTGAAAAACGAAATCAAGAATTCAAAGCAAATTCACACTATGATAATAGTAGAAAAAAAAAAATATGATAAAAACTCATGAATTTAAAACTAAATCATCTACATAATCTGGTGGATATAATATGCGACAAATAAAGCTTGTAAAGGCTACTGTTACTGCATAACAAAATAATATATTTATCATTTTAGTAGTATCTTGTTTAGATTACTTATCAGGATTATAGAAATGCAATAACTCATACTCACTGATCTGCACCCTATCTCCAGACACATGGTTCTGCAATTCATTCATTGCAACCAAGTTTCAATTGATCTATATTATTAATATATGTATATCATATATTTCTTTTTGAAATAAGCAGTACCTTTGTATACATTTTTATAATAAGATATCTTCTTCTGTATATTTGTGTGTACATAAATTATAAAATAAATAAATATAATTACCTATCCATTATCTCATAGCGTTCTACACAAATATAATGAATTGTCGATAATATTTTAAATGTAAGTAACTAAATTTTGCTATATGTATCTTGTCTTCGTCTATTTGACTTAGTAATTTAAAGTTCAATAAAAGCTTCTTACTTTAATATATTTATATGAATTTTGGAAATGTATGTGTATGTTTATTTTAACTATATATATATATGTATATATAATTTTGTATACTTTTTTCTTAATAATATTTTTTTATGCACCTACCATGTTGTCTCTCCAATACCCTTGTTTGACTAGTCAAGAAAGCCTAAAGCATTAAGTCCGCCTGGGTACCATTTTGGTGCATGAAGTTTAATAAATAAAAACCCGACCCATCTTCTAACATTGTAAAATCATACTTTGCTAGACGTATCTCAACTAGGTCCCGAACAAAGAGAAATAAATGCCTGTAAATAAAAAAAAAATCTAGAATATACCCAACTTCAGCGTCATGTAAGCCCTGTGTTACCGAGTAAGTGGAATCATACGAACATTTCCAAGTAGGGCCGAGTCAGACCACGGCGGGTTGCACCGAGCACAACGATCGAGAGTTAACGTGATCGACGGTTAACTGATGGTTAAGATTATATGACGACTTGTTTTACGGAATTTTGTAAAAGTATTGTTGCTTTTAGAGATGATTTGTCTTATTTAGAAGATGAATTTGAGGAGGTAGAGGTACAGCTATAGTTTTAAAAATTGTCTCTAAACAATACTACGAGTGTAACTAGCAATTCTTCTACTATCATATTCACCAAAGTAAAGCTCATACCTTCTCCCATCGTACAGTAGCTGTACGGCCACGATATAACCATCAATCTCCTAAAAATCACGTAAATTTTAACGGACAGTTATTCCAACGTACAACCGGTCACTCACCGCCTCGGCTTCGGAATGTAAACAAGTATTAAGGCAGCCTCGTCGGAGCACGTTTGCTGAGAAAAACCCCTCTTTAATTAGCCAGCATCTCTCCAATGCTGGAAGAATGCTCATCCTTGCAAACCTTGGGATGATGAGGCTGGACTGATCGGTTTTGTAAAAGTTGTCGCTATTTTTCTGCTGCATATGTCCAACCGGCTGTCTCAACGGTTTCACCTGCGTCTTTGATTACTCCTTCCTCTGCACTCTCGTGGGCCGTAGTGTGATGTTACTAGCCTAATACCCTTCCTCGATATTATGGTGTATTTTCTGCTGCATATGTCCAACCGGCTGTCCCAACCGTTTCACCTGCGTCTTTGATTACTCCTTCCTCTGTACTCTCGTGGGTCGTAGTGTGATGTTACTAGCCTAATACCCTTCCTCGATATTATGGTGTATTTTCTGCTGCATATGTCCAACCGACTGTCCTAACCGTTTTACCTGCGTCTTTGATTACTCCTTCCTCTGCGCTCTCGTGGGTTGTAGTGTGATGTTACTAGCCCTTCCTCGATATTATATTCTATCCAACAATAAAGTAAACTTTCAATTTGAACTAGTAGTTCTTGAAATTAGCGCGTTCTAACAAATAAACTAACTCTTCAGTTTTATAATATTATCATAGATATTTGAAACAAGCGTAGTGCAGGTTTATCTAACAGTTTACGGTTATACTTGATGATGATATGAATGGAAAAATGGGAGCTGCAGACTAAAGTGCAATGACTATGCTGGAGTCTAAGGTATTTGGTACAAAGTCATACGAGATCAGCCCTTTTGTATTCACTAGCGTTAGAACTAGCAACTTTGTTCTTGAGATAGTCTCGACATAAAATTTGGTCATCTGATGAAAAAAGTAGATTCTCCAAATTGAGACTTGTGTCATCGATGATACTCCAATATCTTTAGAGGAATAGGTCAAAAACCAGATGATTAAGGAACTGCAGTTATCTTGTATTGAAAAGTTCTACCATATGTTTCACCGTAAGATGTATATGTTATATTATTATACTGCTTTACTTAAAGTGATGAAACATGTATTAAATCATTTCATACAGCATGCATAGAAGCAATTTCATCAAAAAAGCTAAAAAAAAATTAAGATTTTTTTTCCGTAGCCATTACTACCACACTGTTGGGCAAAGGCATCCCCCAGGTCCTTCTAGAGCTTTTTCTTCTACATCGTCACAAACCATTCCTACGCGTCTAGATTATCTCATCACCTCTTTCCGGCCTCGACAGTGCTTACATAATTATACGAACAATTTTCTTTGTTTTTATCTTGCCCTTACTGTCCCACTGCTGGGAAAAGGCCTCCTCCAAGTCCTTGCAGACTTTCTTCTCCCGCACCATCTCAAACCAGTCTTCGCGGTACGTGTCCAGATCATCCTGCCACCCCCTTCTAAGTCGGCCTTGACGGCGCTTTCCGTATGCAGAAACCCTCCAGTAAGTTGTAATTCTGGAAAAAAAGATCTTCACGTAGCAATGGGTTGGCTAAGATTAGTGATTTACAGTATTTTTAAACAACCTGCATACTATTTTCATAGCAAAGCTCGTACAGTAGTAAAACAAATAAATCTATACGCCATATGGCAAGTGCCATTTATTCATTGGTCGACTTCCCTCTTAGATTGCTTAACAAAATATTGCGCGAAAGGTATTGATAAATCTAGAAATGATATTGTCAAAGCATAGACTAGGGGATTGCTACTGCTTCAGTTTGGCATCTTGAATCGATTTATTACTACCGATTGGATAGTGGTAGTAGATTTCTTGTGATTATGTATTTGAAATGGTATGCGAGCTATACTCTCCTGAAAAATATATCTATCGCTAAAAAGACAAGGGTAGAGTGAATAGGCTCTTAATAAACTAGTGCGCCTGACCATCAATGATTGCATCTCCGCTTACCATCAGGTGGGATCGCAGTCAAGCACTGGTTTATATCAAATAACAAAAAAAAAGACAACGCTATATTATTTATTTACAAGGACAAAACTATAAACAACGTACAAAATATTCTTAAAAAAACTGAAATGTTTCTAAAATATAGTCTAAAAACTCCTCCGGTATCTAAAGCCCGGCTTTTACCTAAGAAAGAGGATAAGCATTGCCACACAGCATGGCAATGCCTCCAATCTTTGGGGCATATTACCAGTTGACAGCGATGAGAGCAATGCATCTACATGATCTGACATAATTCAAGTACTAGATAATATTTTTAAACGTTATTAATTAAATTGAATACCATAATTATGCAGGATTCTCAAACATATACATATTTTTTTAAACTTTAATTTGTAATCTTGAGCTGGATGCTCACCATATTTGTGAGCCTCCTGGCATAACATAGCGTTCTCTTCATCAAATATAAGATCTATATTTCTGTACCTGTGTTAACAAATAAAAGTGATTTTGATCTATGAATATACTTTTTGGTATCCCTTTTTTAATATGAATAGTTTTCAACCAATCATCATCACCCTCAAGACTTTATCTCAATAGAGGCACATGGGGTATTCGCAGAGTATTTTCTTTTTCAAGCATCTCTTTTCGTCGTCGTCATAAAGATCATAGTCTCCTCTTTTTAAGCCATATCATCTAGATTAGTAGTTTCTGCGAGTATCTTTATCATATTTTCTACGTCTACAAACCTTTTTGCAGTGGCTTTTCTGACGTCATCCTGAAACACCAACCCAATCTTTTTACCATTTATATATTTTGAAATAATATAGGTACCTCTGTTTACAAAAATACCTAATAGCCTACATCTTTTTCCTCTAACAGCTGATCCCTATAATTTGAAACTCCTTGAAATGACTGATCACCTGTCAAAGTGTCAAAATTTGTCAAACGTCAAGTGTCTGTCACTGCCGATAAGCGTGATAAGAAAACTCTTGTGATAGCATATCAGTAAGATTCGGGGCCAGGTACACTATATCTCGGAGATTAGTTTATTTTAAATCGTTGGGAAATCCGTAAACATTGAGAATTTTACGGAATATTTTGGTGAAGGCTACGCGGATACACGTGGATTAGTTTTGGGCCAAGTTTGAATCTAATTTAATTATCTTAGATTAACAATCCGGCCCACCTTCGCAGGGGTCATCAACATCATCGCTTCATCAGAACCCACATGGGCTTCTCCAAGTGTCGCCACATCGACCGGTCCTGTGCGTCTCACAAGATTGTCATGTCTCTCATCAGGGCATTGGTCCACCTTGTGGGAGCACAAACCAAGGGTGTTGTAAATATTGGAAATTCTCGGTTTTTTTTCTCTAAGTACTATAATAAGCCCATGGATGGATTGTGTGAAGAGTGATATGAAAGAAAAGAAGTTAGTGATAGCATGACGAGTAACAGGGCAGAGTGGAAGAAAAAAACGTGTTGCGCCGACCCCAAATAACACGGGATAAGGGCAGGAAGATGATGATGATGACTATAATAAGCCCGTATTATGAGGTATTATGAGTACTAGACAACTGATAAACATACTTATATATTTCTACGTTCTAGACTCTGATAGATAGATAGATCCCTGCTGTTTTAGATGATATGACAACGTTAGCTAATCTTTCTTTATTCTTTATTGTACACACATAGTTGGCCTTATAATGTTCCCACTGTTGGGACTCAGGCCTCCTCTCTAGGAGAGGGAATGGGCCGTAATCCACCACGCGGGCCCAGTGCGGGTTGGTGGATGTCACATGTCTTTGAATTTTTTGGTTCTAGGACATGCCGGTTTCCTCACGATGTTTTCCTTCACCGTTTTGAAAGCAGTGGTGATGAAATAAATTACGCAAAGTAATGCGCCTGGCTGGGTTTGAACCGGCGACCTACAACTCGTAAATTGGGGCCGTTACCACTTGGCTACCACTGCTCTTTGTACACACAAAAAACTTAATACATTGATTTGATATTTTATGAACAAAGGCGAGCCTAACTCAACAATGAGTTTTCTCCCAGCAAATCTTTGAGTAACAGAGAGAGATCACATTCGATTCGTTGTACACTGAATCCTACCCGGATTCAGTGTACAACATAAACCTATATAAATATATAGATATAATATATATACTAATATTATGTCAATTGAGAAAAGAAGTACTCTTTAATTTTCCTCTTAAAGATCCAGAACTCTCCCCCACATTCCCTTCGCGACAGCCCTTCGCGAAGGGAATGTGGGAGAGAGTTCCAGATTCGCACTACAGTTACATTCAAGTCAATATTTTCTGTACAACCTAAGAAAAGAAGTTCTTATAACTTAAAACACCATTAATATTCACATTAACCTAACCGTTGTAAAAAAGTCTGTTCAAAAAACTTTCTGTGCTCTCTTCATATTCTTAAAATAACTCAAATAATCCCACATAATGAACTCAGTAACTCGTAATGTGTTTTTAAACATTTTTTTTTTCTTGTTTCAGATGCGATGGGTAAGACTTCAGGAAGGCACCATAAATCAAACACCAGCCCTTGTAAAAAGACTCTAACAGAAATTCCAATCTTCATAAAAATCCAAAAATAATTACGGGTCGAACGACTTTTTTTCCCAGCACAATAAGTCAATCGGGCTAACACTAGGAGTCCGCACAAGATTCGCCTCGCGTCGTAAAATTTGATTAGGTCATTAAAACCAGTTAATTTATAGGCGTTCGAACAACTCTCATTTGCCATAAACACACAAAAACCAACCATAAAAACTGTGCCATAACGCTTTTTATTCTCAATTTGCGTAAACGTCGTTTATGACCTTCTGAAAACTGTTTCCGCGCGTGTAATCTAAAATAACCTTTGTAGTAATTAATTGTACGGTGCAAAACTGTTTAGAGAAATTTAAATTAGGAATGCCGTTCTTTATTGGGAATCGCAAGTCACGATGATGACGTCATGCGTTATGTATGGACCAATCAATGAATGATCTTTACCTTTATAAAGCCTGTCATGCAAAAAAAAAATAGCTAATGATGTTAAATTATGCATGTAAGTGATAGGCTAGGCTGTCTTGCCAGCCATTAAAGTAATCCTCTAAGCAAACACGGTATTGTGTGGCTTCTTTAAATCTATACCGCTAGAGCATAGTATAAAACATGCAACGAGTTTTATTTGATTACCAGAACAGCGTGTTCATAAACATGGCTGCATTGTGCAATCAGACAACAATGTACCAACATTTAAAAACGGAATTAAAAAAAAGAACCTCGTATCGCACGTCATTCCCAAAAAATCCAATTCCAATTTTAAAATATTTAAAAAATATGAAATGACGTATTCATTTCAATCCCGTTCGAATGTTAAGCACACAACGTTCGGAAACGCGTTCCGTATTTCTGTGAAATCCCATAATTCCTTCAGTCCGGAAACGTGGTATTCATTTAGTGCAAAATTCTGTTGATGCATAAAATAAATTAAATGCAAACAATATCAATCGGACACGGGAACACACTCGGCCGTTGGTACAGCTATTTATCATAAAATACGAACGCTGCGCTGAAATTGGATATCACTATCTCTTTTACATCTTCTGGGAGTGACAGAGAGGTCCGAGTGGAAGTTTTTTCTTTGTTTCAAAGCCGTGCTATCTGGTTGTCTGTCTGTGCGTTGATTTGCTCGCGTCGGTATCGACTCACAATATTAATTAATGGTAGAAATAAGCTTTGTTTCTTTCGACTTGATTGGGATCTGCATATTTCTGTTCGGCCCGCGGTTCCGTATGTTAAGATTTGTAGGTTACGATAGGAATTTTATATAGTGGCTCAATGGCTGAACTTTGACATAACTTTCTCTTGAATAATATAATGAATAAACAATATGTGGCAGATATAAATAATATTCCACAACTATCACACAACGCCATCTAGTCTCAAACTAAGCAGATCTTGTGGTGAGTACTAGATAATTGATAAACATACTTATATATTTCTAAATACGTACATATTATAGATAAAATACACCCTAACACAGAACTACTTATCACACAAACATTTGTCCTGGGTGAAAATCGAACGCACGACCTCTGGCTTAGCAGTCAGGGCCACTAACCACTAGACCAACAGGCCAGTCGAAATAAATACATGCATTGATATTAAAAGACTATAAACATCAGCATCTCGAAAATTTAGTCATTGAAATCTTCTACAATAACCATAAACTAAATAAAAAAAAAACTATAACTACCATAAACGTAAAAAGCTACCTTACACAGCACACCTCTCAACCGTTTCTTCATTCCAAAAACCCTAGCAGACCCCTAAATTTGATTAATGGTTCCGTAGCAATACAACACGGCTCGCAATAGCATTGATTCCTATCTATTGTTAATACTACTTGTTAATTATGAACGCGATAGATAACCACGGTTCTAACCGACATTGTTTTACCCGCCGGCGAAACGGGGTAAGTGGGAAATTCATGTTTTTTTTTTGTTAGGTTGGTAGTAAAAAAGTTTTGAAGTAGCTATGTTGTTTTTTTTTTTGGTTGCTGTGGTATTTTGGTTTTAAATATTTGTGAACTGTTATTATATTTATCTATAAGTGTTTTTTTTTTTCTGAGGTCTTATGAGAAAATACTTTTTTTTATAATGCGATAACAAGGTTATTCAGATGCACTTGAGAAAGTAAAAATATCTTAAGTATGAGATTTTATCGAATGAGATTGTAAGAGGTTGATAATATCCAAAATTACGTTAAATACACAAGAAACATTTTTCAAAGAAGAAAGAAAGAAAAAAGAATTTATTTGGTACAGCACAAGGCACAAACACAATATTAGGAAACACGAAACATCCTTACCCATTTTTTACATTAAAACCCACCACCCATTACCCATTTTTACCCATTATTTTTTAAAGTTTAAAATCTTCTAGATACTTCAATATACATTTCAATAATACAAAGCCTTGTTTTATATTGAGTACATACTATTCTTCTTAACCAACTGGTATCCGATTTGACAACTTGTGTCAAGAAAATGTCAAACTATAACTAAGGTAGGATTTCAACGAGATCATTGAAAGAAAGAAAAATCATTTATTCGTACCTCACAAATACAGTACATACATTGGTAGCCCAGTGGTAACGGCCCCGACTTATAAGTAGTAAGTGGGTTCAAACCCAGCCAGGCAAAATTACATTGTGTAATTTATTTCATCACCACGGTTCTCAAAACGGTGAATGAAAACATTGTGAGGGAACCGACATGTCCTAAACTAGAACTACAAGAAATATATAATTATGTTTATCAGTTGTCTAGTACTCATACCACAAGTTCTGCTTAGTTTGGGACTAGATGACGTTGTGTTAAAGTTCTAAAAAATCTTAAAAAAAAAATCCAGAAACGTCATAATTTACGGTTACAAGTTTCACTGGCTCCATGATGCATGAGAGAATAACACACATTGTGCCGTACTAATTATTTTGATGTGTTGCAGTTAACTTAATCAAGAAAATGTATGAATGCAGGTAAAAAAGTGTGATGGATGCTATAAATTTTATTAGAAGTATCGCACCACTGTTCATTTTGATATAATGTTTACTTATACAGTTTGATAGTTTTGATTTAGCTTTGTTTCTGTGATGATTCGAAAACTTTTTGTTGGTTATTTTTTTCTTAATTTAGACGTTTTATCATCTGAATACGATTTCTCCATAATCTTCTTTTACTGGTTTGTTCGAATTTCAGTTTGGTGATGTAAGAAGGATAAAAATGCTTTCAATAATAATGACAACCATATTCTAATATCATGGTCTTTCTCAAATGTGCTTAGGTTAAGTATTCATTACTTTTTCATCGTATAAGCACTTAAATAAGTTACATGAGTACAAGGTTATACCTAGGTCAGGTAGAATGCAATTTTGTATCTTTACGTCTAATTTAAGCCTTTAATGTATAAATATTTAATATTTATGTAAATCAAACAATTCAATAAACATATAGCTTTACCTGGCGAAAGCCTATTTCATATATGTATTTGGATTAACTTTAAATGCAACTGAAGAAATGTTATCTAATACCTTATAACAGTGTCTTTAAAATGAAAATGCAATAGTTAGATAGTTAGTGCAGTCGCTTGTTTCCGCGTATCCTATAACAGATCCGATCTTTACAAACATAAATCATAATTTGAACTGCTCTAAAACCGTCCACATGGTACTGTACTATATTTTCATTCCTTTCATCTCTAGCCTCCTTTGAACCCGATGTAACTGAGACATTATGCTTTATAACCTCCAATCAAGAAGTTGAGTCACTGCAGCCATTCATTAAAGAATTATGACCGATGATAATTGTCCGTTTAGCAAAGAATGATCTAAGTAATTTGTTACAAATCACAATTAAAGATCCCAGTGATAGCAGCTGTCAGATTGACGTCTGATTAGCTTGTGTTTATTCAGTTTTTGATGGCATCGTGTGCACTAAAAAGAGTGCTCATTATGCGTACTAAATGAGCTTGTTGAACGTATCATTTGTCAATCTAATGGTGGAAGTAGTAGCAGTATAACGCCACTTTTTGCTACAGCCAATGCTCAATCTGAATGTAAAATTCAACATCGCAACCACAACGTCCTCAAACTCATTCATTCATTGAGAATTTATAACCATATTTTATGTGAACATAAACTTATAATGCCAACTTCGCCATATTAAGAGTCTATCAAACAGAAGGCTCTATTAGATCTGAATTGCAAAACAGCAATTTCAAATGTTCCCACCGTAAAATCATAAACGTAACCTATAAACCGAAATCCCGCCAAAATCCGTTTGACAAGTGCACAAACGATCCAATGGCGCGTACACATTCAAATTTCGAACGCAACATTCAAGATGGCGACCTTCGCGAGTCATATATCAATCGTGATTTACGCACCGCAGCCACGGCCGGTCGACGACCGCCCGAATTTCGTTCAGAAATGCACTCAGCGAGTAATTTATTTGTTACCATCTATTATTTTGTAGACTCGCAAGGTCCTAAACACAGCTGACATTAATATATCATTTTACGCGACGTCGACCCGTTTCTCTGTCTCGCTTCAACATGGAAATGTGATGTAAGAGGGAAAGGGATGGCTGTAGGGGCAGAGTAGTTTGCGTTTTCACTTTTTATAGTAGCAATATATTTGATCAGCTGATCGTAGTGACGTTTACTGCCCGTGTGTCAGTGTAGTGTTTTTCATAATTTATATTGTAGTAGGTATTTTTTACTCTCGCTTGCTGTAGGTCGGGGTTTTATTTATATATTGAATATTCATCTAAATTTTGTGTATCGACTTCTGTTGAGCTGGCCTATAAATTTAATGGGCGGTCAGTTTTTGGTGAATTTTCACGTTTATTTATTGTTTATTTTGTTATTAAATCATTTGGTGAGTGTATTTTAAATTTATCGGATGTGCCGCTCTGTTTGGTGGTGATAATGGATTTTTGGTAAAGTTTGCCAGTTTATTATGGTTTTAGGTCTATATTGAGTTGATATTTATTTGTTTAAATTATAGAATATTTTGTTTATTTTGAAATTTTACGGCTATAAAAATTTGTCTTTATGAGATAGTGTTAAAATCGTTAAGAAGTTTTTAAATTTTCTGTATCGGCATACAATCAGAGCTAAAATATAAGAGACTATTTTTCTAGGGTCACTTTTTGAACAAAATATATATCTTTTTCAATTAGTTATACTATACAAAGTTTTTCTACAAAGTCCAAGCGCGGCATTTCCTCAACAAACATTTTTGTTTATCTAAGTCGTGCCTTGATGTCTTCCACCTTCCGATAAAAAAATCAGCACACAAGTTCTTAAGACGACCACGAGTATTACTTGCATACAAAAATAAATACCCGTGGCCCTAGAATGTAAAAGACACCTGAAGGCACATATGCTCATTTCATTTATTTATTTTGTGAACAGGTGACTACAGCTCTTTTTCAATATAAATGTCGATATACAAACCATGTCCCGCCAATAGGCATACAAAATCAGGCTTATGAAGTTGGTGTTATTATCTCACTGTGAATTAGATATAAAAGAATTAACAATGTCAACGATGTCATGCATGTTAAATTATAAAATTGTCGCAATAAAAAATGTCACGAAACTATGGAAAATATAATACACAATGCCAAAAGATTACAAAAAAAAGCCTCCGTCATTAGATGACTTGGGATTCTTTCCAGTTAGAGAACCATAACCCTTCACAAAGACCCAATACGTTTTTGTGGATGGCTGTTTCCTGATAGATGAAGAGCAGTGGTTATCGTAATAATTTTTCCAAAGAAACCTCAACTCGGTTAAAATTAGACCTATAATTCGCAGTAAACCCTGGACCAACTAACGTGCACGTCTCGCTTGTCTCTCAAGACCTACAATTCGTAGTTACCCCTGGATGATTCAAAAGTATAGGCATCTCTAGCAATTCCGGAACTACAACTCGTCATTCTATCATTGGCTTTGACTGGCCCGGTGGCCCTAATTGCTATGCCGGCGATCATGGATTCGATTCCCACCCAAGACAAATATTTATGTGATGAGCACGATCATTTATTCTGCCATCATCATCATCATTTCACCCAAAAGACGTCCACTATTGAACATGAGCCTCCCCAAAGCGTCGCCATAATTACCGATCCTGTGTGTCTCGCATCCATCGTATTCCCGCAACCCTCACCAGGTCATCGGTCCACCTTCTGGGAGGCCTTCCAATTTGTTCTGTGTCTAATTGTAATTTATCTATAATATGTATGTATTTAGAAATAAATAAGTATGTTTATTAGCTTTCTCTTGTCTGTTTTTGTACTCATAGCACAATCTCTGCTTAGTTTGGTACCAGATCGCATTGTGTGAAAGTTGTGGAATATTATTATTATTATTATTGGTTACTACTACTCCATGTATCCCATGGACGCAAGATATTTCGAACTCGTCCAAAATAACCCACATAAGGCTACACATGTCGTGTTATATAAAGGTGTACGCACATCGACTATGAGCGTGAAGCACACGTGGTCCCGTAAATATTTTTGGACGCAATCGATTTCCGAAATCCATTCGGTACCCCCGCGCCGCGGCGTCACTCGCCAATAGACTTAGTGTGGACATGCCTCAAATATATGATGTTCATTGTTACAACAACTTTTATTTTGTAATTGTTTGCTGTTATTTTCATCTCTTCTTATTGAGAAAATACTAACGTCTTCAGATTTTAGAATATTATTGTTCTTTGTTGCTGTCCTAAAATAAATATGGTAAATCTTGAGTTGTCCCACTTCTTCACAATCTCATGTCATTGATGTAGATTTTAGCAAGTGTCTATCTATAGTGTGTTCTTGTATGATACAAAGCTTCTGAAATCTACCATGGTTATTTATTTAAAAGAATCTCCATGGAGATTCTTACACGTTCTTTAAAATGAAATGTACAACTTCAGTTTTTCTGACAGACGAACTGCTTGTCAATTCGAAGTTGCTTGTTAACGTTTGCGAATCTATATTTTCTCTCAGAACCTTCTATTCTCTTCTCCAATCGATCTAAAAACCTTTCGGAACCTGCAAAACCTCACCAATACGTCAACTAAAGACTAACCTAGTCGTATCCATCCAAATCGTTCAACATTACCGCGTATCGCGCCGCGTGGTGTCATTAATCTACGTGACAGTTCAAAATTTAGTTACAGAGGGTTCCCTCTCACCCCCCTCACTTCCCTCCCTCCACCCCCCCCCCTCCAGCCCTCCACGCAAGTTTTTGAGGGATGCCTAACTGTCTACAACTGTGCATGCCCAACTATCGTTGGTAAGCAGTACCTCTTGAAGATATGGAGATTGTGGTACAGCGATTGACGGCAGTCTAGTGTTGTTTGTTTTGGTCTCGGTTCGAGGGTAGTTGGAGACTGGATTAACAGGTGTTGGTAGTGAATGGTTGTTGAGTGGGAGTGCGATGTTTGTAGAGAATTAGTTGGTGCGAAAATGCTAGAGTATAAAGCGCCTATTACACCACTCGATATTCAAACAGTCTTAGTCTATGTTTATCTATTTATCTCATCGTTCTGTTTCATTCCTTTACACGACATTGACGTAAGTTGCTCTTTTTCTTGTGTGACGCTTCATAGACTAAGACTGTCTGAAAGTCGAGTGACTGGTTTAATAAGCACTTTAGTGTGTCCGCGGCATTACAGCGGGCCCTAGCAGAATACCAGCTTTATTTATTGTTTTTAAATATCGCTGTATATGCTGAGATAGGAGTCTTTTGGCCTTGCAGATTTTTGTTATATTTTTTTCCGTTTGAATTTTTAGTTTTAATAAGTTGTGTGAGGTACAAATATACAGTTTTTTTATTTCTTTCTTCTCTCTATAAAGAAAATTTTTGTTCAAGTTCTGACTATTGCAACTTCTGAAATCCAAAATCGATAATGGCAACCACCAGAAAAGTGTTTAAAGTAGGTATGTTTTTTGTGCAGTGTCACTACTAAACTCAAAACATAGTTTTACTAACTTTAGTCACGGCTTCGCCTCTGGAAATAAATCCCATGTTTTATTCCATGTGTCTACCCGTGCGCCAAATTTCATCCCAATCCATTCAACCGTTTAAGCGTGAAAGAGTAACAAATATACACACACACTCATACAAAATATTATAACTCATATAATATTAGTGTGATATGATTTAGAGAATATCTTTAACTTTAACCTGCTTCCTGAATAGCAGTATACTTTAAGCATCCTATGACTTATAAACCAAAACAGCAATAAATATAAAACAAAACGCAGAATACGCAATATTCCCCAGCCAACCCAATATTCCTTTATCATACTACACATTAAACAAATAACTAATGCGTTACCAGCCTAATTTAAAACGCTAATAACTATAAACCTATAATAAATGTAAGTCATCGGAAAAACAGAATCTATGAATATTTACTTAGGGTGTAAGCTGCCGTGATCCGAAGCTATAATAACCAAGTAACAATAACTTAACTATCAGTAAGATCATTAAACTCTCAATCGAAATTACTAGGCTCGCATAAGCATACAGAGTTTCACTTGAAACTAATTAGCGTAGTCTACACAGCGCTTTTCACAGGCTCGCCTGTTACTGGCAGGCGCCGCGGGGCGTCTTCGCTTCCGTGTACGATACATTGTGGAAACTCTGCGTTTGTCCTGCTACCCTGGTAAGTTGGGATCGATATTGAGGCGCGGCTATGTACTCTTGTGGATAGCGTGGTGGTATTTGAAGGTTGTGGTGTAAGGGAAGTGGTTTTTCTGTCTGGTTGTAACTCCCTTTGAATACCAAATTTTAGAGGAAAATTGGTTGAAGCCATCTTAAAAAGTAATGATCTACTAAGAGCCGGTCAGTTTTGGTCAAGATTTTCTCGACAAAATATGTTCTCTTTTCAGGACACTCTTCTTTTGATATTCCAAAACAGGGACACATCTAAGTTTTCTCTCTCTATTCAAAGGCCACAACTTCCAGCACTCACCAATGGTGTATCCAAAAGCCTCCCAAGCTTCTCACAGATATAATACCCAACTAAAAGGTTCAAAACAGCTAATCAGCACGAAGTAATGAAGCATACAGCACGAAGGCTCGTGTGTAATTTTTCTCAAACCCGTCATGAATAAACAAATTTTTCTATACATACCGTTTATGCCGTCACGACCCAAAAGAGGAACATCGTAAAATACAAATGTAAATATACCAAATCAAACCTTAATATGTCGCTCGTAAAGTTGGCATTTAAGTGTCCGTGGCGTTAGGGTTGTGAAATTTATGAAAATGACGAGCCCGTTCGACCCTCGTGACTGGCAGAATTCTGTGCCGGAGTGTATTTTTACTTTTTTTTTTATTACATTCTGGTGGTATTACTCGATTTTTAATATTGTATTATGAGGAATACTTGAATGGGTTGGACAAAAAAATACTTGTTGTTTGTTCGTTAAGTTGGATTTTGTCAGTAATTTTTGGGTACGTTTAAGGTTCTAGGTCATGTTTTGTCTAGTGAGTTCATTAGCACTTTTGGCGTTCGCTTGATTGGGGTTTCAGACAATAATTCGCTGAGAGAATAAGTGGTTTCTCATTTGACATTCATGAAATATGTATAACTAATGTTGAAAATATTTGTTGTATATAAAACGCTATATTTGGGTTCAGCCCAAAATGGGTGATGATCATAAATAGCTACAAGTTCTGTCAAGCAATCGTTACACCACGATTTAAAGGCTATTGGAACGCAAATAAAACCTTATTTTACAAAAATATTCTCGCATAACTTACGCATACTTTGCGTGTTCATAAACTTAATTTTATTACGACATTACATAACTCTGAATTCGGCAAAACATTCATCATCATCATCATCATCATCATCACATTGTTGATGTCTATAAAAAAGGGCCATCCCTATAAGTACAGTCAGCTAAAAATTTTGCTAGGTCATTGCATCGCGTTACATGTGTTCGGCGCTGGCTGTACCGCCCAGTGCACTACGTGGCACTATCAAAGTGCCATTAGTACCACCCTCTTTAGTTTTTTTTTTTTGTGTTATATTCATTTGGATCAGGGTGCCTTGTAACATTCATGAGGTCATTCACAGCCAGGTTGAAAAGCGGATGGGTGTGTGATGCACCTGTTTTTTTCTTAATATTCTCGAGTTGTTGAAATTCTGCTGTCACTAAAGGGATCCTGTGGACCCCATTTCTTGTGTCCATTGTCAAAAATTTGGTTCTCTGGTCTCAAAAATATTCTTCCTTGACCTTTTTTGCATCAAGAGATACGTTTGGGTTCGTATAAGCTGTCTGTAGCTAACTAAACTTGTACTATAAAAAGAAGTGCCAGCAAGGTCAGTAGCCATTAAACCTGGGGTCACTACAAGACATTTTTAAACATCACTCATAATTGTTGCATCCAAACACTGATAAAAAACTACCAACTAGTTGCACCATGCAAGCACGACGGCCATTTATACCGATGACCTATCAAATGACATCACAAGACGCCATGATGGATGTGTCAAGGTCAAGTTTGACAGCTGTCAGCGGCAGGCTGAAAAACGCTGTCACGAGTAATGGATAGGCTTCCTGGACGCCTTTCGGGGTCGACGCACTTCGCTCGATATTATTTACGATCTTGCTGTTTTGTAATGTTAGTGGGTTATGTTTTTGTGCTCTTGAAACTGTTTTGTGGTGTGTACATAATAATTTAGCATCACACATTGTGTTTCCAGTAGGGGTTGACAGAGGTGTAATAACTGAGATATTTGTAATACATAACATGATTGAAAAAGAGTTATGAGTATGCATGTGGATGGGTGGAGAAGGAGAGGGAGGCCAAAGAAAAGATGGATGGATTGTGTGAACAGTGATATGAAAGCAAAGGATGTTAGTGATAGTGTGACGGTTGACAGGATAGAATGGAAGAAAAAAACGTATTGCGCCGACCCCAAATAAGATGAGACAGGGGCAGGAAGATGATGATGATGATGATGATAATATGATTGAAAAAGGTGCGCCATGGATCTTGCATATTCTTCTCCATAGAGATCTACGCTTTGGAATGTGCAATTAGCCTCATTTTTTTTTGACTGACTGACTTCTTGACAATTCAAAAGTGCCTATAAATGTTTTATTTGAAATAAATGCTTTGATTCTTGATTCTTGAATGACTGTCTGTATTATCTGTCATATTTTAAATTCCACGAGCTTCTGCTAACGGCTTCGTCTGCATAAAAGTAAGTTTATCTATACTACCTTTAGATTCCCCGTTTCATCCCTTTATGGGGTACATTTTTAGAAAATTCTTTTTTAGTCCTTGCCTACGTCGTAAAAGGCAGCCTAGTGTAAGATTTCACACTACTAGTCCCAGTAGTTTCGGCTGTGCGTTGATATATCAGTCAGTCAGTTTCTCCTTTTATACGAGTACCCTTTTATACATAGATGAAATAGGAGGGTAACTGATGGTTAGTTACTGAGCAATATCTTGAAATAAATAGAGACTTCTATAGTAATAAGACAATAGTAGTTAACCACATACTTATAATCTAAGAAGTTGAGTAAGAACAAGAAACAAAGCAACAAGAAACATGTAACCAAGATCTATGTAACTCATAATATGATTTAAAAGAGTGTTCATGAAGTTTCTTGCACGTTCTTCTCCGAGAGATCTACGCGTGCAATTTAGCTTCACTTTTTTTTTTAACTGACAGACATTTTGACAATTCAAAAGTGCCTGTAATTGGTCTATTTGAAAGAAACGTTTCTGATTTCTGATTTCATCAAATGGTGTTTTATCTTCCTCGTAAGTAAAGAAACACTTTTGTTTTCTTTTTAATAATATAAACTAGTGCTTAACTGCAATCTTACCTGATGGTAAGCAGTGATGCAATCGTTAATGGTGAGGTGCACTAGTTTATTAGGAGCCTATGCACTCTAGCCTTGAAGACACCTAAATTATAACCGAACGGGAAGACTGCAGCAGGCAAATTGTTTGTTGAATTGAAATGAATCTTCAAAGAGGCTTCCTAACGCTAACAGAAGAACTAAGAACACTTGGTCGGCATTAAAGTCAAAGCTGAACATCAGGACTCATTCTTATTTATAGCTTTTACCATAACCCACCCTCTCAAAACACCACTGACACCGAAATTACATGAAAAAGTACCCCGAAGCAAACAAACAGTTAGAGAGTAGGTACTCTATCGATTTGCTGCTTCGTCTGTACCTACAGATGAGTTATAAGGCAGATCTGCGGACCATCCCTCGGAAGGCAACGACCCTTAACCCCAACAAGAGATTTACAACCGTCACATTCAAGCAATAGAGTACATTTTGAAATGATCATTCTAACCTTTCTTACGACGTTGCAAAGTCTACGTATTGACGTATCAAGTTTAGTAAGACAGTAAAGACAGTTGTTTTCAAGCGATAATGAGCTTTATTGTCTTGAGTATAAGTGCTGGGCGGCTGGGCGGCCCGCCCAAACTTGGGCGGGTGCAATTAGATGGTTTTGAACTAAAAATGATATTTTTTTCTTCTTATTTTTGGATTATTAGCTGCTGTGTTTGCGAATGTGAGTTATCTTGGTTTTTGTTTCGGAGATAGCAAAGGGTTGGAAGTTCGTTAATTATTGAATAACAGCTGTAGACCTTAGTGAGACTGAATTAGTCATGTCCTACAAACCGTTGAATATTATTTATAGGTACACGACGAACAGCGAGTATCCACCCTTACGTTGTTGAAACTTCAACGGTCCGCACTAAGCGTTTCGCTTCGTCGTTTATACCGCGTACATCGAAGGACTGGACCAATTTGCCTGCTGCGGTCTTCCCGTCCAACTATAATTTAGGTGTCTTCAAGGCTAGAGTGAATAGGCTCTTAATAAACTAGTGCGCCTGACCATCAATGATTGCATTTCCGCTTACCATCAGGTGGGATCGCAGTCAAGCACTGGTTTATATCAATTAAAAAAAAAAGGTACACTAGCTTTTGCTAGCGACTTCATCACTTTAACGTAAGTTTCTCCATACAACCTTTGGACCCTGTTTCGTTCCCTTAGGGGGTGAATTTTGGAAATTCCTCTCTTAGTACTCGTTTACATCATAAAAGGAAGCCTAGTGCAAAATTTAACACTCCTAGTCCCGGTTGTTTCGGCTGTGCTTTGATATGTCAATCAGTCAGTTTCTCCTTTTATATCTGTCTATCTTCTATCTATATATAAAAAAAAAATAATAGCTGTTCGTTAGTCTCGCTAAAACTCAAAAACGGCTGGACCAATTCGGCTAATTTTGGTCTCGAAATATTTGAGATAGTCCAGAGAAGCTTTAAACAGTGAGAAAAAATGAAAAAAAAACACGAAAAAAATGTATGTATGTACTAATGTATGTTTTTGCGTACAATAAAGAATAAATTAAGAATTGAGTACATTTAACTGTTCGTGTTTGAAATATCTGTGATTGTATTCATAAAAAAAGCGAGGCATAAACAAAATGGTTCTTCATATTCGTCCCCACTTCTATGTACCTTTAGCTCTTTACCACCTCAATAAATCTCCCTCAAGTTTATACTGCTATACATGTGTACATATACATCAAAACCCGTCTACCAATTTCCAAGTTCAAATCTAACAAACTAACGTACGCTTCCTATATGCAAGGGGCGATCAGTGGAGCTCAAAGGCGATACTACCGACGTCCATTAAGGAAATTGGTTTATGTGAGATCGTGGTATCCATTGTTAGGTCTTTGTGATCGGTTTAAGCTATAGATGTGGCTCGTTTGGGGTAAGATACTGGTGGGGAGAGCTGGGTAACGTTTGTACTGAGGTGGACAGCAATGTTTTTGTTCTTATGTACTTTTTAGACGATTCCTCGGGCTATGTCGGCGACTTTGGTTCTCCTGCGGATGTCTTCATTCTTTATGTGATCATGCAAGGAAACTCCGACATAGCCCGAAGAATCGCCAAACTAAAGTGGCAGTGGGCAGGGCACATTGCTCGTAAAACGGACGGTCGATGGGGCCGAAAACGCAGCGTTGGAAGGTCTCCCAAAGGTGGACCGACGACCTGGTGAGAGTCGCGGGTGTGCGGTGGATGCGAGACGCACAGGATCGGTCGTTGTGGCGTCGCTTGGGGGAGGCCCATGTCCAGCAGTGGACTTCTTTCGGCTGAAATGATGATGATGATGACTTTGTAGACTGCTTTTTTGACACTCCGTTATCCGACTGTCAGTCACCAGGCTGTATCTCATGAACCGTGATAGTTAAACAGTTGGAACTTTCATAATGATGTATTGCTGTTGCCGCTATAACAACAAATAGTAACTAAAAACAGAATAAAATATTTTTTTAAGTGGGGCTCCTTATACTACAAACGTGATACGGAACCACTCGTGCGCGAGTCCGACTCGTACTTAGCCGGTTTTTGGTCGTTTGCTTCTTAAAAATAAAACAGAATCGCTTTCCGCGTCTGTTTTTCTGTCTCTCTTCTAACTCCTAAACCACGCAACGGATTTTGATACAGTATTCTCTTCTGGAAAGAGCGATAAATTGAAAAAGTTTGTGTATTTAATTTTGCACTCGTACGATGCTGTAATGGGTTACTTGTTGCCACTAATGATGCTCATAAGTGCTAACTTTAAAACAAAATACTTTTTAAAAAGGATTTTAGGAAGGATTAATAAAGCTGTATAGTTCCTAAAAGAATTAACTAGTAAGAGAATGTTTATAAACTTTACTTTAACCAAATCAATATTAACATCAAAACCATAGAAAATAAAAATAAAAACTTTCAAAGAAACCCTGACAGCTGGTGCTATACTAGGCAAGCATAAAACACGCAGAGGCAGCGAACAGAAAAACCGAGTGATTTATCGTGAGAAGGGACATCTTCTGCGCTTTGTGTCCCTGGTACAGGTACGGGCAAGTGCCGGTGGACCGGTTGGGGAAGCAGATGTGCAGGCTAAGGCATTATTTTGTTATTTGTGCATTGGTTGTAGAAACTTAGAGCATAAAGCAGAAATGTATATAATTATTAATGTGTCCTATTTATAAGGGCTAAACAATTTTCATAATTTTAGCTTTTTCATGGTAAGAGAATTATTAGGGAAAACTAATTTCTTAATGAAGGCACGGCTTTTTGTTGCAATATACTTGTCTATGTTTTATGAATTTAACTTTAAAAACAAGTCTTGTACAGTTTTTTTTTATTGGGTGGGAATATCATCTTATGACAAATCTCGCTCTTGGGCGGAGCGGGACATAGTGTCAGAATTTTACTGACTAAAAACCCACTCCTGTTCCTTCTTTGCCTTCGTCCCATGGCCCCGGGTTTCACTTTCACACACTCCGTGGAAGTCTTAAAAACCAAGAAGTAGTATCCAAGTCTGTAGTCGTGATTATTATATTATACATAGGATCCACCCGATTTATTCATTCGGTTACCTATTTGGTAAAAATAAAATAAAAAACCATCTTGTTTTCAACAAAAAAGTTTCACTTAACCAAGAAAACATTAATGAATAAATTACTTTAAATTCACAAACGAAACCGCAGCAAATAAACGCTCCAACCATATTTAAATTAACCCAATTTGAACAGTCTAACATAAAAAAAATAACACAGTATCTCAACATTGTAACAATGAAAATAAAAATAAAATAAAAACAATTATAAAAACCCCTTAATTTGAGCGAAAACGGCAAGAAGCGAGGTGTGTAGTTAAAACATTAATGAATAGTTGTTATTGGGCGATATTAATTGTAGCCCAAATAAATTATGCCCCTTTGTGAGATTTTTACGTTTGATTCGTACAATCACTGTTATTAAAATGCGCGAGTTCTGCGGTTCTCAAACTTTGTGCTGCTCTGAAGTTTTTTTTTTTTTACTTTTGATCAACTTAACATACAATGAAGTTCACATATTTTTGATTTTATTGTTACTCTATATTCGCAAACGTGACAATATAGAAATAAAAGAAAAAAAAACATTGAAATTTTTTTTGTCACTTGTGTTCTGTCTATGGTGTAATTTAGTTTTTAGTCATTTATTGCGCTTCTATTCGGACAGAAAGAGCATGTTTTCTTTTCTTGTATTTTCTTTAATCACATATTCTAAAATATTCTTGCACGTTCTTCTCCATAGAGGGTTACGCTTTGAAACCTGCAACATAGCTTCACTTTTTTTTTTACTGAACAACATTTTGACATTTAAAAGTGCCAGTTAATGGTCTATTTGAAATAACGTTTCTGATTTCTGATAAAAAAACATGTAATTGCCAAACTCCTCAGTTCCCAAATCCCCCAGTTTACGCCCAAGTGAGCTATCTCCCATCTGGCCGCCCCCCCATTAACTTGAGAACCACAAGCACAAAGACTGATAGAAATCAAAACATTTTCGAGGCACCAATTGTTTTAATTCGATGAAAAAAGAAAGAAATATGAAGCGTAATTACCATGTTTTTAACTTGAAACAGCCCATTGTTATTTACTCTTATATATTTTGTTTTAATTGCTTTTTAATAATCAGTTTCGTTATGCAGGTTTATGTACAGGGTTATTTTTAGTTGGTAAATAATAATTGAAATTGTGAGGACTCGAGAAGTTGATGATTTTTTAAACCAGTTTTTGATATTGTCCATTATTTGTTAAAACATGAGTAAGCAGTACAAAAATAGAGTTTACAAAGAATGATATGAAACATAAAAAATACCCCAACATGTTATGCCCAAATAACATTTTTTTTTTTACTTATTTTATATAAATTTTTCATAATTAAGCACAAAGACGTATCTGTAAGAATTTTAGGTGTTAAGTATTCAAAAAGTCACATAATAAAAAATAAAAAATATAATTATATTTCTTCAGTTGTATTTTAAATTTTGAAACATTTAGCCCTAACTTGTTAAAAGTTTGGAGGTATGCGGAACAGAGAGTAAAGTCCCGCAAACCTCCGTTGAAAAGGGAAGATCCTCCGACCAGACGGGTGTTGTGTCTGGTGGGCTACTGCCCGATAGATGATTTTGGGCTGTTCTATATGTTCCAATCGCGCGGAGAACTTTGATTGCACGGTGCAGGATTAGTTCTTATGTGAAGCCATAGATAGATAGGTATTGTACTACTCTTACATAGTTTATTAAATTACTGACTTCGCCCGCATAAAAGTGTCCTAAAAGATAATACTCCTGAGATAGAAAGTAACGTATGTCCTATTCCAGAATATGGTCTACCCGTATGCTAAAATTCATACAAATCTGTTCAGCCATTTGAGCGTGAAGGAGAAATAAAGATAAACAGGCCTATAAACCAACATTATACATTTTCATTTTTATAATATTAGTGTGATTTTGAGCTGAAATTAAGTTCCCATGGGTAACTGTTCTATTATTTTAAGCATCACTATTAAAGTTCCTGTCTGCCAGTTAAACCAGTAGTCCAGTTAGCAGTAGTATCATCACAGCGTTAATGTTTTCCTATTGTCGATTTGGATATTTTTTTTTTTTTTTTTTTTTATTCTGGATAGGTTCGCGCTTGACCGCCATCTCAGCTGATGAAAAGCAATGAGGCGGTCGACGATGGAACGCGCTTACCTAGAAGTAACCTGTTCACTCTTGACTTAAAGATTTCCGGGTTGTAGCTATCAGGAAACACACATTCCGGCAAGGAATTCCACTCCTTAGCTGTACGCACAATGAATGTGTTTAAGTATTTTAGTGTATTTATGTAGTGTATTAACTTGAGTATATATTGTATAATTGTATTATATTTATTCTATGGTTTATTAGTATATGTATTCTATGGTCGATTAGTAAATCCATTCCTGTATTCGCCTTTTTCTCTTTCTTTTATTGCATCTACCACTAATTTTCTCTGCATCACCCAAAGGTTGACTGATAGAAAATGCCTAAGGCATTAAGTCCGCCTTTGTACTTTTGTGTGCATAAAGCATTGAATAAATAAATAAAACCTGCATAAGTCTGTGTAAATTGGTGATAGTCGATATTATGGCCTCTTCATTATTCAGTAATTTTTAATTTCCTATCCAATCAATTTAAACATAATTTATTTTACTTACCATAACTTATTATTTTCTTTAAGCAACTTTTTACTTTTTACAAGACAGTTGCTGTAAAAATGTTGCCATACTTAAAAATAAAAAAAATCGAAATAATAATTACAAATTGGAAGTGCGACCAAGCAGTAATAACCTAGGACTTATCATAAAAGTTATTGCTGTCATTTTTATTCATACTATGTACACGTTTAAAACAATTTTACACTATAAAGCGACGCATAAAGACTTCAGTGAACACAATTTTAATTCCACTGTCGTTAAATTTACGCTTTCCTTGACTGAATATCCGGTTTGAACTGGTGTTATGTGTTATGTTTTTTTATTATCACCATACTCGTCACACGTGAGCACAGCGCAACGGGCATATTTAGACAATTTCCTCAACAAATCCCTCCGTCGCCCCTCCACACCTATACCCTCTGCCCTCGCTGATATCCTCCAGGTTATTACAATTTTTCGCGTTATGAATATCGTCGCGGATCCCTCTAATGCCCCCTCGCCCGGGGACTCACACCTCAGCAATTCTACTTTAATTCTTATTTAGAGTGCCGCCTTATTTTGGTTACAAGATTTTTAGTATTTGTTTATGGCTTTAACTTGTACCGTGAGCTGCGATGGGGTAATTTTCGCTTTTTTTCAACGATGTAATTCTACTTTATGTTTTTGAGTTTAAGTTTCGGGGTTGTGAAAACGCAAATTGGCTGTAAAGGTACCAGGGAACCAAGAAATGGAGGAATTTAGAATCAGAGGTCAAGGATTTTTATCTTTCGAAACTGTAGCGTTGTCGGTGTGTGTGTGACGTCAGCGCTATCAATCATGCATGCACCATTGCGCCGCGCTCGCTTTTGTTCGAATTACGAATTTCGAAAAAGGAACATAAAGCGAGAGAAAATTATGGTGGTTGCGTTCTTTTTAAATATCGGTCGCCCCCCGCTGAGCTGCACCGACGCGCGACATAACTTATTATTTTTCAATTAAACAGTAAAATGAGCAAAGTATTGCGATGCCATTTCTTTAGTAAAAGCATTGCACGTTCGTTGATTACATGGCAAAGCTAACGGCACGGAGGCGCAGAGGCGCGACCCGCTGCATTACCGAACACAATAATATACAGTGTGACACCGTTAAAAAAGTAGCGAAATTGCTAATGGTGTATGATATTGCCTCCCCTTATTTTTGGGGTAAGAAAAGACTAGGGGCGGTAACACCTTCGTTCTCCCAGGAGGTGTTTTTTTGAGTCGAGTATTTTTTCTTTTTTTTCTGTATGTTTTTTGCGTAATGACGTTGGGGTCCTGAGAGAGTTGAAGGAATCCATTAGATAGGCGGGAAGTGCTTAATGTAGGTTTTTTTTCGAATCGAAATCGATTGAAAAAGCGATGCCGCATGTGTCGCAAAAGACATTAACACGAATTGTAATGACATTGATACTACACCGACGGACGACACACCATCTAGTTATGACAATAGAGAAAAACTAACAAATGTAACATTAAATTACATTAACATAAATAAATATGCATATATAAGTAAATGCGTAATTTTTGGAAGATAAATTAAACAAATTTTGAACAAAGTTCGGTGAGAAATTAAACGAAGTATGTACAAACGGTTTTTAATTATGTTGGTAGTAGAAAAAATAGTTTTAATGGCCACACCGTGCGTAAATGAGAGACGCAGTAGTAATCGCAATGTACATACATATTATAATTAAACTTTATGGGGACTTTATTGTACTTTTAAATATAGAAGTTAACAAGGTAATATAAATAATAATAACAAAACAGTTTGGTGTTAATAACTAGATGAATAAAGTGTCAAATGAGGCTCGTTCACATACAAAAGATTTAGTCAAGCTTATTATAATAGAAATAATCACACGGATAATAAAAGCTCCAAGTTATAAATGAGTATTTTGATAATTATTAGATAGAACAGAGAAAAACGATGTTGCTACTTTTGGGAACAATTCCATCCTCATCTCCTCTTATGACATTATTAAAACAGGATAAAAGATACATAGAAGACAACACTACCTAAAAGGCTGAGAGAAGAACAGACTTAGGTACTGCTCTTGTAGACTGACAAAATTAAAACAAACTCTGATTGAATATAAGACTGAATATCTCCCTTCCTCTCTCAATACATATTTGCATAAGCATAATAATAGCATAATCAGCCTTATAATGTTCCCACTGCTGGGAATCAGGCCTCCTCTCTAGGTTGGTGGATGTGTCATGTCTTCGAATTTTTGGTTCGAGGACATGCCGGTTTCCTCACGATGTTTTCCTTCACCGTTTTGAGAGCAGTGGTGATGAAATAAATTACACAAAGTAATGTGCCTGGCTTTGTTTGAAACCGTGACCTACAACTCGTAAGTCGAGGCCACCACTCGGCCACCACTGCTCCAATATTAGTAACATGAAAATAAAGCCTTTATTCTGAACAAATTTTACTTAAATTCTAGTTAGGTTAAGCTAAATTATGATATATCTCACTGTTCCGTGTAGCACGGCATATGCTTCTTCCAACGTCTTCTAGTGCTTTCTATTGTCCGTACGTCTAAACCAGAGGGGATTTAACATAATTTTTAGTTCATCTTCCCATTTATTTCAGTTACTTATTTATTATATTCTTTATTGTATACCACATAAACAAAAATACAGGACAAACATAATTAAAAATAAGTCTACAATGGGCGGTCTCATCAGACAGGGCAATTTCTTACAGACAACCTTTGGATTGACTGAAAGAAAGGAGATAGTTACTTTGTGAATTTTATTAGTAACATAATAAGACATATCAATACGTATAGTAAGTATATATAAAATACATCATTAGCTACTTTTTTCTCTTACCATTTTAACCTCAGGCGTTATACTCTTAAATATTCCACTAAACACATTCCATCTCCACCAAAAACAAAAGGAAGTGTAAGCAGATCCATTTGCCCCTTTTTCTCTATTTCAAAACATCCTTCTTCTGGAAAAACATTCTTTTCCATTAATCTGACCATTCACGGTAGATTGCTTGGCTCCGTATCCTTCGCTTTTAAAAACAAAAGCTAATTTACATTGGTACTCGACGATCCTACATTTTTAAAGACTTTTTTCAATTCGTGTATTTGAAAGAGGTATTCTGAATTCTTTAGACTTATAGGTGTTTTTTTTTTTGCAAGTATGTCTTAAAACCATCACATAAAATAGTTATTTTGTATTAGATTTGTTTTGTGGTTTAACTGATTATAGTCATATTGATTAAATACTAAAACAAAACAAAAAAACGCTTAACTAATTAAAACTATACATACACTTAAGACAAAAACTCTTCACAAAATATGAGGTAAAAAAATTGCTTTGCATCGCTGTTGACTGGAAGTGTGCTCAAAAGACTGGCAGCATTGCCAGGTTGTATGGCAAAGCTTAATCTCTGAACTTTAAAAAGAATAATAAAAACGAACGTCTTCATTCGATAAATTAATTTTAAAGTATAGGACAATCCAAAAAACTGCCTATATCAATAAACTATTGATTTCAATGATGGTTTCATTGAAAAAAACCCTAATGTAGAAATGCCAGAAGAAGTAATGAATATTATTGACAAATTCAAACGCTTGGTAAGACTGATCATTATAGTGAGAAATTTAAATATTATATATACATAGCCAACATTGACTTCGCAAGGATACCAATTATAAACAATAACTCGTCTATTGCTTTTCGTATTTGTAAGAATTGCATCAAAATCTGTAGTGTAGCTTTCAGACCAAAAATTAGTAGCGGGAAGCAAAACGATTTGTTGAACCTTAGAAAGTTCTCTTAAATTTGAAAGAACTAAAGAAACGACTGACAAATATAACGTTAAAACTCTTTGTTCAAAATACATAATAACTATTTCTTCTTTTTTTTCAGGCAAATGGTGCCCATCGCGTCGAGAATGGTCCTCCCCTCCCGACGTAGCGCGGCGGGTTTACTCCTCAGTATTCCTGGGCAGTCCCGGTGAGTACCCAGGTATGGACAAAACCGATGATTGGTGACCTCGGTGATGATCTGATGATGATGGTCTCAAGTTGATAAGTAACGTTATTGAGAAAAAAGTTAAAAATAAACTCTTTATAGTTGAACTAAGTGACACAGTTAATGGAAGTATGCAAAATTTTGTAAACAGGTTGTACGGTATAATTATCTTTAACAGAATATTTAAATTGCAGTCATAAAACTAAATGTTTGTTACCATTTCCGCAGGAATCAATGTTTCTAATATTATCTTATCGATACCAAATTCGATATTAAAGGTTTAATCAGCTCCAGATCCAACATCATCAATTTCACACAGGTCTGAATCTTTTCACCGGTGTTTTATTATTTTCTTAGTTTTATCTAAATAAAAATATATTGCACAACAAATAACCAAGAAAACAAATTAATGACACAGTCCTAAAAGCTCATTACGACATATTAAAATAATCATTAAAGTACCAGGCAAACATATGAAAGAAGAAGAAAAACAAACTACTAAAATCAAAATAGGACAACATTGAATACCAGGCATACAGCACCACGTGAATACAACGCGATGATATAGCACAAGTACTAGGGGATCATAGCATGCGGGCGGTGGTGCCGTCAATCACCAGTGTCCGGAACAGTCGGTGCAAGGTCACGGGTACTCCAGGCCTGACTGATGGCCGCCTGAACTTTAGCTACGTGCATGCTTTGAGAATGCCTTTGAACATTTAGTTTCACGGCTTTTTTTTCTACCGTATTTAAAATCTTGATTCAGATTTAATCTTTACCTTTGCTTTAAAAAAAATTAAATTCCATTCCGTATTTGAATTGCAAAATTTTATGATGTGTTACATACTAAAATTGTACAAAAAGTTATCGGATACTTTAATCTAGTTTTTAGAGTTAACGTTCACCTATTGCCAGATAAATATAAAAACCATACATGGCATTTTAAATTATTCTGGTCTTAACACTAACGGGGCTTTCATTAGCTAAATAACTTATGGAAGTTTTTTATGTCTTTAATGTATCTAAGTACATAGAGTAAGAGGTGACTTATTAACGCAAAGATTTTACTGTTTATGTAGACGATATCACGATACCGTTCCAAATAATCGATTCGATACTTTTAAAACAGATAAAAAATGTTCCCAAATTCTTGACCACATTACGATGGCATTTATATCACAAACTATTTATCCAAACACCGTTTCTATAATTTGAAAAACGAACAAACATCCCGATGACAGTTCAAATCGATTCTTCGTAATGAGCCGACGAAAAATCGAATGACATTTACATCTGTCAATATCACACTAATGTCGACTCTAAGGCTGAAAGCATAGTGTTTTTTTAAGTATTGAAACTCGTGTTCGATTGTATCGAGTCCTCGGATGAATATCGAATGTTTGCGGCGTGCACGCACTACGACAGCCCATCGATCATGTGTTATCGTGCGTACGATCTCGGTGTCATCTCGCCGATGCAAGGTCGCCGGGAAAATATCGCAAAGAACTTTAAAAAAAAATTACAATTATTTTTTACTTTACCGCCGGCAAAGTAATTGCCGGTGCACCGCTGTGCGCCTAATTGAGATTATAATTTTGACAGTTCTGTTACATACATCTAGATTTGAAAGTTTTACAAGTTTTTATGCCGCTTTTAGCTCACTAACTTCTTAGATCTTAACAGAAAACTGCAATTTATCAATATTTATGAATTGTAATTTTTCACATATGTATGTTTTATTGCTTGTTTACAGTTATCTAAATTTATTTTTGTAGTTAAATAACTTTAGAAGAAATAAACTAACATACTTGTTTTGTTACCGCAACTGAATTCCAAATTCAGCTTCAATACATCAACGCCATCTATCGAATAGTAGCTAATACCAGGACCTTTCTCCTGTCATGTTCTAAATTAAACTTTATTATGTGGGTGTAAAGTTACAATTACCGTAACAATATAATGCACATGCATCGTTATAAGAGTCGCGTACTGCGATAACCATCTCGCTCGCTCGCACAGGATGACGTGCGTCTATCTCTCTCTCGTTTTACACGTCACCGTCATTGCCCGTTTCCATTACACTATATCAATTACCGTACTTCGCGCGTTCGCCCGTCATTCAGTTTAAAACACAAAAGAATTTTCGTGGAAGGGAAATGTTCTGAAAATGAACACGGAATAAACGGCGCACGAAGAATCGCAGTCAATTTATTCGTGAGTTACACTTTACGATTTTTATCTAACGAACGCTGTCGAAGACGGATTAACAGTGGCAACGATTCGAACAAAAAGTGCGCCAGAAAGAGAAATATCAAGTGTATCGATTCCGTCCTTAGCAAGAAAGGATTCGGCACGCGAGCGAGACGGCGCAACCGCGTCTTTACGACGTGCGAAAGAGATAAAACAATTCCTTATGTCGCTATTCTTAAGTCGTTCGCGCGTTCCGAATGGCACTTTACCAGGAGACATTAAGGTCGCAATTTCATTGTTATGATTGGGTATCGACGATTGTGGAGCGTCGTAAAAGAAGGTTATAACTTCATTTGGCGGTGTTGGCGATTAGAGCTCTGTGTAGTAAAAAATAAGGTTGTTAGTTGTTTGTTTGGTGGGTGGTGGTTGGCGGGAGCGCGCGCGGCGTCGGTTGCCATGGCGACGGGGCGCGTTGGAATGCTCGCAGGGTTCCCCGCTCCAACGGTGTTTTTACCTAAATTAGTAACAAAAACAATGCTGATAATGACGCATGGATGTGCTGCGATACCGACCACGGTTGTTTGTTTTATTTTTAGTAATGGGCCCCTCGGCTAGGCATTGCCAACTAGTCTGATCATTTCTTACCATGTTCCTAGTATCAGCTGTGTGTAGTAACTGAGCACTCGTGTAGTAGGTATCGAAATCTAATATGCTGATTTATAGCAAATGTAGACAATCTGTCAAAGCTTTTTTAATCAAACAAATTAATGTTTCTAAAATTCCAATAGCTATGAGCACCTAATGAATTTTTTCAAGTTCATTAACAAAATCTTATCGGATCCTTAAAATTTCTTATTAGGCGAACTTCATTTTTTGTGTGTCCTATGTATTGATTTGTCTCCGTCGGTCTTCGAACTCATTTGTCAAGTCAGAGCGCACATAATTACAGGCAGGCTCCTAAACTTGAAGCAACTAATTTTTAATATTCTCATTTAGGATTCACGTTGGATATATGAAAATGAAAAAAGGATCGGAGCGAGATGGGTGGAGTGAGATAGGTGCGCGCGAGCGGGCAAGCACTAAATTGCTCAATTTGTGCTTCGGCTCATAAGGTGCCTTCGGTGTTTCTTTTTCAAAAATCCAATGAGATCGATCGCTCGCCATGTCCGCAAATTAGAGCGGGAATCGTTGTTCGTTAGCGAGCTGCCCGGTTTAAAACGTCGCAAGCGGCTCAAGACGAAGACTCTGAAATAGGCTCTAAGACCTGCACGCTGGCGTCAAATCCTTGTGCGTCGTTTAATCTCAATCTACATTTCGAGGAGCTCAAAGCCCGCCGCCCGAGTGCGCAGAAATGCATTTTAGTATTACTAGTGGTCTCGGGGCGCTCATTTTGCTTGAACCTTTTAAAGCTCGACGCTAAAGTTCGCCTGCCTTGTCGACACAGCGATCGCGGCGAGGTCATGCTCGCGCGAAAATTGCACTCCTGGCTTCATTACGTCCAGTACAATGACCAAGCGCTTATGTACTTTATTATGTTCGCAAATGGCGCTATTAAGTCAAGTATATCTATTCGCCGAGCAACATGGCGATCGAGAGATACGAGAGATGAGATAGCGCGCGAATTTCACTCGGAACCAGTTTTTCTCGAGTTAAATTACTCTCGGTTCTTGAGCAATTTAAATAACAGCCCGTGATTCGTTGTGGCGTCTAAACGAGCGTTAAAATGTTACATTGTAATGAGT
Organism: Mythimna vitellina; assembly: GCA_949316375.1. Taxonomy (NCBI): domain Eukaryota; kingdom Metazoa; phylum Arthropoda; class Insecta; order Lepidoptera; family Noctuidae; genus Mythimna; species Mythimna vitellina. The sequence goes on along the minus strand of OX438703.1, from coordinate 2,245,756 downwards.
CGATCGAGAACCGATACGATCGCCATCGATTCTATTCAACTACTGGGTTATTTAGTGTTATTGTGTTTTTAATACATCCCACCTGTTTTTTCTATATATTATGAAGGGTTTGGTTTCCGTTCATGGACCCCTGCCACTATCTCTTTAAAAATCCAGTCATATTTTATTGGCACTCCTAAATTTGACGATTTTTAAGGTTCCCAACCTAATTCGGTAAAACGGATCACTGCCTTTTTTCTCAGGAACGCGTAAAAGTATGAAGCTGAAATTAATATCAAGCACTTAGGTCTAAACCGCAGTGAAAAAATCAAACTTTTAAGGTTTTAAGTCAACACAATCTTGAGACTGTTTAGGTTCCATTTAGGCGCATATTTTGACACTTGCTAGGAAATTAAATAGGTTAGATTCTTCCGTTCACTTGACCTAGAATTTTGAAATTTGACACGAAGCAAGGTCTCATAGCACAAGTATAGAACAAACAGAAATCTGTAAGACCTCTCTTTGAGATTCGAAAAAATCTTCGAGAAGAGATTCGGGAATGGTTAAACCATTTACATAGGTAAGTTTGTACGGAACTCTCCGTTCACGAGTCCAGCTCGCACTTGGCTACTTTTTATTAAAGTATCCAAGTCTATCGAGTCGTAAATACGATGTCGCTAGCACACAACATGTTAACTCAATAAACGCTAACTTTACGGAAGTAGAGACACAGGGAACATCGTGCCATCGTAAAAGCATCGTAAACTGGGTAATATTAATAATGACTATCCATTTAGTTGATATCTTGTTGAAAAATTGCCTTTCGTTTGTAATGTGACGATTACTGTGTCTCGTCGCGGCAACAATTAATCGCTGCGTACGAATTTGTATGTTTATCTTAATTCTTTTGAGAGCTGTCGTGTGACGGTGGTCCGCTGCGTGAGAATGCAATTTGTAACTTTGAGTGGGCGACCTGCGACCTGTGCCCGGCGCGACGCGATTATATGCTAATACATGTATAAACTTTCTATAAACGACTCATGAAATTTTCCTCTGCCATGTTTCAAGCGACCGCTTCAAACAGGAGTTCAGGTTAGACAAAATCAAGTGAGGAAGTGTCAATGATTGCCGATTGGTAGCCATGATGTTAAAAGCGCGATTCAGTACAACCAAGCACACCCACGTCTTCATTAAAAGCGATGGCTTATCGTTAAAATCGATCTCGTTACGAACAATGAAACTCAACGAAACAAAAACTGACCGAGCGGTAAACGAATACGAGAAACGTAATCGGGGCGAACGTCGCGGCAAATAAAATAAAACCTCAATCAAAAATCTAAAGGCATTCGGTATCATAACCGGAGCGGTGCGTCGACCCGCCGCCATATGAAAACACGGGCCGTGTGGGTTACACGGCCGCGAGGAAAAAAAAACAAAAGTATAATAATGTAACGCACTAAGTATCCGTCTTAAAAATACGCCTCGATCTCTGTTGCGCGCGTCGCGGCATTAACGCGTCGGTGGAACCGGCAGAAGGCGGCGCGGAGAACTGGACCCTAGAGTGACGGCTATAGGATCGAGAGTCGCGGGTGCGGTGTGGTCGCTCCGCACCGCGGAGGGCCGCAGGGTGGAGGGCGCGCGCGCGGGCGGCGGCGGTGATGGATGGCCCAATCAGGCGGCGTGGCGGTGCCGGCCGCGCTAATCGAGCAGTGTGCCCCGCGAGCCGGACGCACACACGCGCGCCGCACACCGCGCACACCGCACACACGCCTGCGGGCGCACGAGATGAGGCCCCGCCGATACCACCACCGATTACACGTAAAAGCGCATCGAGAACCTTTTCGGAGATAATACATAATACCCTCGCTCCGAGCGGAGCCATGCCATGCCACACACCGCCGGTGTACGTTACCGGTCCGGTGGAAAATCGATGAAAAACAGCCGAGACGACAAAACCGGGGGCGGTGTGCAAACAAAACGGGCCTTCATTCGATGAATAACGCCGTATTTACGTCTATATCCGGGCGGTGGATCGATAGCCACCAACTGTTGTAAACAAGCGTACGAGAGCCGGAAAAAACGGCGAGTGCACGCCACCCCCGGCCGTGGGGCTATTAGCGGCCACGTGACTAATTTCGGAAGCTGTCACGAGCAGAGAGAGCACGTGGACGCCTCGCCCTCGCAGCCTCCCGGCTCGCGCACGCCACTGCGAACTGCTACCCGCTACTCGCTACCCACTACTTGGCTGCATCCGCACACAACACACCATTCCGTTCAGTTCCACTACGGTCACCTGCTCCACAAAAAACACAGTGATAGATCACGAAGAACAATTAATTATGTCCCATCGCCCGAAAGAGAGGATCTTTATAAATCAACGGACATCGCATTTTATCCTTAAGAGACCTTTCTCCGACTAATCCCGACAGAATTGAAACGAATCTAATGAAACGGGGATACGTCCAGAAAAAAACAACGCCACATCGAGATGCCCTACAATCATTTTAACTTTTTTCCGACGTTCGCTCTCGGGGCTTATGTATTTTTTTTATTATTTTTAATTCTGTCTCTGGACTCATGTTTTTTAGACGTTTTTGTTGCCTTTTCATAAATATTTTAAAATCGGATTCAGTCGGGGACAGGCGAGGCGAATGGATTAGGATTTAGATATTTTCGGGCGCGTAATTTATGCCCCTCTTTGTTAAGATATGAATAATGAGATATATTGTACGAATCTGTGCGCTATCGGCGACTTGTGACTCGCAGCTCGAGCCCCGACTGCACCTAATAGTTTCCGCTTTATATCTCCTATCTTGATTTAATTATGTTTGTTTTCCTTTAGCTTGAGACGATGGATGCGCACTCATTAGCTCGCATTGTTATCCGCACACAATACAGTTTATTTTAGTAAAGTTTTCTTTTTTTATCTTCAGCTTTTATTCCGTACGCACCAGCCAGATGTTCGAATAGTTCAAATAATTCTCAGGGCATTTCGTGATTTTTATTGTAATCCAATTTTAAAGCGATCCCATTTAAATTCCTATACAAATGATCCCGGCCATAAAGTACCGGCAGCTATTCCAAATATGCGGCGCGTTTAAAAAGCCCTTAACGAAATTATTAAAGTAGGCAACAAAAAAGGGTCAAGTCGATGATTTACGGACGTCAATTCTGACAGCTCGTAGTTTTGTTTGACCAAAATTATAGTAATTTGATAAAAATACCCATCTACTTAAAATAAACGTTCCGTCAAAAAAGTTTATGATGGAAAACAGGCGTTTCATAATAGATACACTATGCGAGGAATGCTGTTCATATTCTCGAATGATTGAGAGGATTTTTTAAATCACCAGTAGCCATTTTTATCTCGTCTAGCGAGTTAACTGATCTTTAATTCCGCCGAGAGAGACCATACAAAGATAATGTGATTGTTTTTATTGCAGTATTGTCAGAGTGACGGACGCTGCTACGGTGTATTTTGCTTATTATATGATTGTATATCGTCGATAAAGGCCGCCAGCTCGCGACACGCACTCGACAGACTCTCACCGATAGCTTTTTGTCCGTTAACAATATTTTTGCATCAAAATAAAGTCAACTTTTTATTCATAAGCGGCCGTTTCGAACGTTCAAAAATAATAATGAGTCGGATATAAAAATCGCGAATTTATTCGAGGTCCCCAACCCTCGCCGGGGCGACTTTAATATGATTTCTTATAGCGAGAACTCCTTATTAAATAAACTTTGAAAACGAAAATTATGTCCACCGTACGCGGTCCGCCCCGATCACAATAAAAATTCGGATTTGACAAGATTAAAATTGTAATTCAAGTTATTTCTGACGTGCCTCTTATTGCTTTTTCGCTACGGTCATGTTTATTATATTATTTTTTAGTTTAACTTGAAACGCGTAACTCTGATCGAGACGTTATCCGTATAAAGACTCAGATAAATAAAAATACATAATATGAATATAATTTAAGTTTATGCCAAACGGGTAATCAAGAATACGACGCTTGTGAAAGTAGATACTTAATAAAAATAAAGATTTAATAATTGCTTACTATGCTTATCTTCTCTGAGTAATTCGAGTAAACGGATTAAAAAAATAAATAATAAAATATTGACCCTGGCATAAAGCGTACTCTGCCATCCACTGTGACACTTCGAATTAAAAAGAAAAAAGTGTCATGGCCGCCTTCGCGCTTTCCCGCCTCGCTGTCAATATCCATTCTGTCCACGGAGCTCGCAACTCGAATAAAAATATTAAAGGGTTTTAAGTAAATAATTGTATTATGTGTGAATAATGTCATCTTCTCATGGGAAATCGAAGTTTATCAGATTCATGTCGCTGTCATTTTTAAATATCACGTGTATTTATAATTTAACTGTTTACTGTAGATAAATTTTCCATGAATATTAAAATATTTTTGATAGGTTTCGGGATGGTGTCTTAGGCCAGTTATTTTCCCACAATTCGGGGGGAGAGTGCCGGCTGCTGGCAACACCGCGCCGCCATTACTACAGATTACGCTTAATGTTATGTGTCGGTGATTTGAAATAATCACGCAGATTACCTGAACGTGGCCGCTGTGTAACTATTTAATCAATACCTAACGTGGCCTGTGTATTTATGGATTTACCACATCGCTATCTGTAATTATATGTGAGTACTTTATTAGGATCAAGTTGTGGCTGGATACTTGTTAAAAATGTTGTGAGGCTTGGTTAAATCTACTGATTCGATCAACAGTAGAACTGGTCTAGTGGGATGTTCTCTATCATTTGATTAAACATACCTACTCAATTTTCTTCAAGCTAACCTAACCAAGCAACGACTAATCAGTTGATATATCTCGTCTTCAATATAAAAATATTTTTTACCGTTTTCCAATACGTAAATATGACAAAAACACATCAAAAACCTATGTTTTAAAGAACTAACCAAGTTCCAACGAGCCATTTTTCACTACTGAACCAAACAAATCCGTTTAACATCAATCTCGCGAACCGCAAGCGACCCACAACTAGTTCGGGTTAAAAAAAGGAGTTAAGAAGTGACAAACGCACAATAAAACGAGATAACGAGAACTAGCCATAATGTGGCGGTCGAGAACGTAACCGCAACGCGTTTTGTCAACAAAGAAACTAGATGGTTGTAGGTACTGGTATTTCAATTGTTAACTTGAGTTTAGTCAAAGTTTTTTATTGCATTAGTACTTTCTCCTATTTTGAATTATAGCCTATGTGTTAATCCAGGATGGGTAGACTAAAAGGGAATGTCGGGGTCCCGAAATGCAAGGCAAAGAAGAAACATTAGAGTGAGTTTTAATCTGTAAAAGTCTGATACGCCCTAGTGTGGGAAAAGTCATTGGATGATTTCCTACTAATAAAAAGAAAGCTATCCTACCAAATTTCATATTTATCCGTCGAGCTGTTTATGCGTGAAGAAGTAATAAACAAACACGCATATAAAACAATATTTACCTTAATAATACACTAACTTTTTACACGCGTACATAAACTAGACTTCCAGAGAATACCTCCTAAAAACAATAAGACATAAAAACAAAAAAAAATTACTTCATAATTTGCAACACTTAGCATAGCATAATCAACGTTTTTAATGTTCCCACTGCTGGGACTCAGGCCTCCTCTCTAGGAGAAGGAACATCCTAAGGGAACATACTCCCTAGCATCCTATGTTCTATTCCAGGACATGATCTACGCGTGTGCTTAATTTCATCCAAATCCATCCAGCCGTTTGAACGTGAAGAACTCACAAACTTTCGCTTTTAAAATATTAGTGCGATGAGTAAGCACATTCCTATTCTTCCGCTACATAACTCAAATAGCTTAATTTGGAGCTCAATCCTTCTTGTCTATTGTGTTTACGAAGTTTCTCGTAGATGAAATGTTTTCTAGATGTAAAAAAATTACCCTTGAGGTAAAAAAACAAGGTATTTTTTGTTATTTCTTAATACTGCATGACTAGAAAATACCTATACCGTCCAGACCGAGCCCAAGTCGTTGACGGAGATGTCAGCAAACCGTAGGGGCCCAGCAGGGTCGAAGCCTACTGGGGCCAAAGGTCTGCCTCTGAAAGGAAGACTCGGCTCTGGTACGAAAGGCAACGAAGGAACAGGAGTGGGTTTTTAGTCAGTAAAAGTCTGACACTATCTCCCGGTCCGTCCAAGAGCGGGATTTGTCATAAGATGATTATCCCACCTAAAAAAACAACCTAGACCCACCTGCAAGAGTGATATTACTGTGTTTGTGTTCAACAGGTCCTTCCAGGTGTAAAAGAGGTCAACGTTGACCGTAGTGGCTCTAAAACTATGGTTTCCTAAGCCTTTCAAAGTCATCACCAACATCCAAGAAAGACTGAAGGTAGTCAGGATAATTCTAGTTGGAAATCACACACCTTTCATGTAAAAAACACGACATGATTTAGAAAACTGGGAACCTTCAAATAAATGGCTGGCAACCATATTATTATCAAAAATATATCTTACACTTTACATCATACAACATTGTATGGACACACACATAGAAATAAATAATTGTCTAACATATTACTCCTATTCAAAATTACATAGCCTTAGGAGGTGTGCATTTCCAAACGCAGTTAGCCAATAGTAGGGATAATTATTTTACCATCGATTTATCGACACGTACCGCTACTCGGCGATAGATGGCGCTGTCGCTAAACTATTACCCCGCGAGGAAATTATTGCTTATTACTTGGCAACATTAAGTAATTTCAGAGACGGCTGGCTATCTCTTTACGATTTATGATTACCTAGTATATTTAGAGGATTATTATAATATATAGAACGTTAGAAATTGTATTTTACCTATTCTAACTGCGATTTATTTTATAACTTCACGGCCTCTATTAGTTTTCTTTGTTTACTTAATTAGTAATTATTATTATCAGACACTTGTGTATGTCTGCATGTAATTAATTAATTATAATAAAAGTGAGCTCACTAAGTGCAATGATGACTGACAATTCATTAAAAACCTCTTTGCTGATCTCACTAGCTTCACCTACTTGTACTTCTACCGCACTTGTTAGGTATACAATAAATCAATGTTGTTACATCCTACAAAACATTGTCTCAATTTTCTTCAGCTGAATTAAAATATAGGTTTTCTTCCCCAACTTTCTCCCTTCAATATACACTGTCATTTTTACGAGTGTGAATGTAAGAAGAGTCTGCAAAGAAATCTTCCTCGGCCTCACCTCGACCGCGGAAACAATCGGGCGACGGTTCACTGGGAGAGCATAACAATATAGCGGTTGTAATGCATGCCATATTCCGGGTTCGTAATTGAACATCGTATGCAAACGTGGCGCGCGCCCGCCATCTCTTCAATATGTATGCGCACCTAGTATTTTTGTACGAGGAACAATTTGCCTGCTGCGGTCTTTCCGTCCAACTATAATATAGGTGTCTTCAAGGCTAGAGTGAATAGGCTCTTAATAAACTAGTGCGCCTGACCATCGATGATTGCATCTCCACTTACCATCAGGTGGGATCGCAGTCAAGCACTGGTTTATATCAATTAAAAAAAAAAAAAAAAAAGGCAGGTGGACTGGCCCTGTTTATGTTATTGTTTACATATTGTTACTGTCTATACTGCTTGGTATGAGGAAACTAGCTAATAATATTACGTATTGCTTGTAAATTTTCACGTATGTATTTATAGGTAGGCGTAGGTAACCAAAATATAGTCATATAAATTGAATTGAAAGGGTTTCAGTATTTTTAAAAACTGAGCAAGTACGTGTCGGACTCGCGCACTTAAGGGTCCGTACAAATTTACCTATGAAAACAGTTCAATTCCTGAATTTACAAATATTTTTCATAAGCGCAAAAAAAATCTTTTTGTTTTTTTTCCTATACTTTTGCTGTTACCTTGCTTCATACCAAATTTCAGGATTCTAGGTCAACGGGAAGTTCCTTATGACTTTTGATTCCCTTACGAATGTAGAAATATACGTTTTTTGTGACATAAACGGTCGTAACAATTTTTTTCGTTAATTCAGAAGTTTGATTTTATCACAGCTTCAAGGGACCAGACTTGAGTGTATGGTTTTAATTTTAAACTCGATACCTTCACGCGTTCCTGAGATAAAGGGTCTTGACAGACAGACAGACAACAAAGTGATCCTATAAGGTGGAAACCCTAATAGGATCACACACTTTTTTCCTTTTGAGTTACAGAACCCTAAAAACGCAATGAAAACGACAATTTACGTGACGATCTTTGAATTAAACGTGATTTATGAAGACACTTTGCAATCAAGCTCAAAATAAAACATATTTATGCGCAGTGTTTTCATCACCATCCAGTTTTGCGCGCATGATGCAACAATTTCTAGAAATCCGTTCATAAACAGGAATAATTCCCACGAGACTGCTACACCGAAATTACTGGTGTCAACTGGAGACCTAACATGGTAACAGATAGCCGCTTTCAGTTACAAAATTAGCTTTCTAACCTAAAAACAGGTACCCAAGTTTCCGCGAAGATCGTTTCTAGTTAACGTTAAATAAATAACACTTTAAGTACGTCAAGATTATCTAGATACGTGTGAACATAGTCAGTTTGAGACGATTTCAAAGAAGTTTGTAGATCATTAGGGGGAGACATAAATCACTGTGGTTCCGCATAAATTTACATTTTAAAGACGCGTCGCGACATGTGCGCGGCCATCGTTTAGCACTCAATAAATTTAGAACAAAAGGCGGGCGCGGCCGATCGAGGGAACAGCGCCATATAAATGACGAGCAGCATCGGAACCAAACGAATTAAATAAATTAAAGTCAAGTGGAAGAGTTGGTGCATCTGTACGGCTATTTGTCTAAACTAAACGATTAAGACCTGTATTATACGTGTTCATTCACCGTTTTTGAAGTTTCTGTTAATTTTGTTTAGTTAAGACGTTCATAATCGCGCTCGTCTCACATAATTAAAAAAAAATTAAATCATAAACTTCAATAACTCAGCTGCTACTCAATTTGATTCGACTCAATTAAATAGTTGTTTACGATCAATCTAGAAGTAATTGCTGACGCAGAAAACTTAATTTACATCATTGCTAATATCATAACACCTCAGAAAATCTTTTAATTGATGATTGGCATAACTGATTGGACAATAACAATTAGCATTTCAGTCTTCATTAGCAAGATTTCATTTTCATTTGATCACCTAACGTTGATTAGCACTTAAAATTCTAGTTTGGTTTTGGTGACGAGAATGTAAGTTGCACAGTTTAATGGCGTGTTAAAAATAAAAACTGTTATCATTTTCGTATCGAGAATGTCACTCAATTTAATTAGCGTACATTTTTTGAATATGGGATGTCTAAATTGCATTCTTTTTGGAATAGATTTTGAATATGGAATGCTCGTTCGACCAAGATGGATGCAGCGGATGCCACATTTGCTTCTTTATTTAAATAAAAAAATGTGAATGATTATTTTTTTCGAAGATATTCTTAACACTTCCGTTAGTAGGTAGTCTTGATGGCCTAAAAGCCATTTGAAGTCTATAAATAATTCTGTACAATTTAGAAGTAATTAGAAACAGAATAAGTAATGTAATACTTTCTGTGCATTGTCGATGACGAATCCTAGGCCAGGCATGGGGTTTAAATAAGAAATAAACCCTTTATACTACCAGAGTCTGTGTTTCCTGATTACTAGAAAATACTGATCTTTAAGTTAAAAGTAAATAAGTCCAAACCATCGCTTACCAACTGGTGAGACAGGGGCCAAGCGCGAGCATATCTACAATAAAAAAAAAATAAAAAAAATTGCCACCGATATGCGTAGTCCAAATGCATGATTAGGTAGGTATACCGAAATCAGAAATATTTCCTTCAAATAGACAATTACAGGCACTTTTGAATTATCAAAATGTCGGTCAGTCAAAAAAAAAAGTGAAGCTAAAAGCGAAAAGAATCAAGATGAAGTTTGGTATGAAATATAAGCTAATACAATTTAAATCGTACTCAAAACTGATAAAATACACACCGGAAAAACTAGAGCACGGGGGTTTTCTAAAAAGAAAACTCATAGTCCTAGAACGCAAAGAGCAACTGAAGGATATAGGCATGATTTTAGTCAGTAAAAATCTGACACGCCCTTGCACTCCACCCTAAAATTAATTGAACCCACCTTTAAAAAGAACCGAAAAACTGTAGAGTACTAATTGTAATGTAAGAACTGTAATTTTTTTATGAACAATGATAAAAGTACTAATGCATTAGCTACTATATAAAACGATAACTACTGCACTGCAAATAAAAGTAGTATTCATCATGTTCTTGTAAAAAAAATACTTTAATAAAAAAGACCGAGTCTAAGAATTACAAGATCTTTATCAATTTTACAGATTGCCAGGCGTAATTTGTACTAGCCATTTGCACGAGTATTATGCTTAGTTATTTAATTAATGTTATTTCAAAGTTAATATAATGATCATATCTGAATTGTTTCTGGTGTTTCCACATAGAAACCCTGCAACAATTATTTCCTAGGTAAGTACCTCGATCGCTTTACAAGATTCATATAGCTCTGTTAATTGAAAAAAATGATTTACAGTAGTCCATTATCAAGATAATTAAATGTCAACATAAGGAATAAAAGAACTTAAGTTTTATTCTTATTTGGAACGATATATCTGAACTATAATTGACATGTCAAGATCAGGATAGCATTAAACAAAAGGAGATGGTCCTTAAAAAAGTACACGAAAGCTTCATAGTTAAGGACGCAATCATATAAAGAATGGCCCCATAAAATGCATTACAAACGCTTATTGGTCGGAGCGCTTATAACGCACGATGCTAAATAATAGGAGCGACTTAATTAACTTGCCCAGTAAACATGTTCCCTTGAGCCGAGACCAATTACTATTTGGCCAACGTCAACGTCTTATTACACGACAAATATATACGAGTATTTATGTCCACAAGACGCGCGACCAAAAACGCACATCAATCGCGACTTAATCCGTGGATTATTTGCGAAAACTGCATGCGACGGAGTCGTCTTTTCTATTTTGGACGCAAATGGCGCGGCCGTTTATGACGCGCGGGCGACTGACAGTAATATTTGTGTTGCGTCTGATTTATTCGGTGCGTATCGCGCCGTCGCGCGGGTAGCCGACAAGTCGTAAAGCACACTGTTTACGGTGCCGGTGCGTCCCTCAATTAGACGGTGCAATGCGAGTAGATTACAATTTGATGCGTGATGCGCGGTGACAGTTGCACCCGTCACTACTTGTGCCACAGGCCAAAGATTTGCAATATCATTTTGTATCTTTATACCTGTTGTTCGAACGATTGAAATGTTCCGGTTACATCTATATTTACTGGGTGATACATTTTAAAATAATCTTTAATCGTAACTATTTCGCTGGTTAAATCACTTTCTAAAATGACTTTAGCACGTCATCTATAGAATTGATTATAGAGATAGAATGATTGAGCTCTTTATTTTAAAGTCTCTAAAAGTTTTTTGTGAGCAGTCACTTCCATATATATTTCCTCTCTTCTATCTGAAGTCTGAAAAATAAAACCTGTTCCTATCATAGATAATATTTTAAAGTTTGATATTTGCTCATATCCTTTTGGCAATACTTTTGGTGTAAACGATGTCAATATTTTCAACAATATTACTGCAGGTTTTGGCTGTCTTGACATCTTAGCGTTTTGTTAGAACCTGTACGTACATGAACATAAAATCAAGACTAATTTCAAACACAATCACGAGTGCCTTATTAACAAGATGGATGAGATCTTTTCGACCTCATAAGTATTCAGATGGCCGCCATTGCTTGTTATTTTCCTCACGTCTAAATTCAAATAACAATTAGCTTAGTCTTTAGCATTCTATGCTGGCTAGACGGAACTATGGCAGGAATCTAGGCTGTCTTCAGTTCTAGATCGGGTTAAGACTAAATGAGACTAAACAACCGTATTTTGGTGATATTCTAAGCAATGCCTTGCAGTATGTTCAAAGAATTTTAACGATTACTTTTTTGGTGATTGCATTCATTCGAAATTCGGTGGCAGATGCATCGTGGGAATTCTTTTGACTTAGTTTTTCCTCAATTTCGGCATCGACAAAATAACTTCCTAAGCTAAAAATAACTTCTTAGATAGATTAGTTTCTTTTTAAACAACTTGGTGTTTATTGATTTCAAATTTAATGAGCTCTAAATAATTAAATGCAAAATGATTAGAATTCCTTTAATTACATCCTTAACAAGAAATCTGTCGTCGTTAAAAATATTAATGACTCTAAGCAGAACATTATTTTTGACATTTTTAAAGATCACTTTTGATTGGGACATTTTATTTTGCGGCGTATGCGATGGTATCATTTCTTGCGCCGGCGCACCGAGTATCGAGTGATCAGGACCGGACGATGACACCGCAAGCTTTTTGATAAATACTCCTTTTTTGTTCTTTTACGTATTAATTTACGTGTTGTGATACCAAGGGCATGAAGGTTAGTCAAGCTTCGGTGAATTTGTTTTAAGAGAGACGATGTTTGGATTATTTTGTAGTTGGTTTAAAAAATCCTTATGATATTCCTAGTAAACTTTTAAGCACTCTGTTTACATAAAATTAATGAGCCCATTTCTTTCTCATTGATACAATCTTTTTAATTAGAAGACATGCCATTCTCAACACAATATTACTCTCCGTTTAAACCTTATACTAACAGAGTATCAACCCAAGAAATACGGATCTTTCTTCGGTAACCATTGTTAACCAAAAAAAAAACTCTTATTAATCACCAACACGGCGGTGTAACGTTACCAGGGGATCATGAACGCCCGGTGTTCATAAATACGGTGTATGAACGGCCTCACACAGCGTTCCTTGGATAAATGCTGCAAGTATATGCTATCCTAGTACTCCGACCGGTCGTGTAGGCGACTTTTGCCTTTTGTTGCGTTTAAAATAACAAGTTTTATGTTGTATATTCAGTTTATGTTACGTGTCTATTAATATTTACAATAGATAAAGGAACTAAAGATATCCAGCAGGGAATGTTGAGCTAGAAAGTGGATTGTCTTAGTCAAGGACCTGAGGGACTAGCTTCATTGATATACGTTTTATGTCAGTATACTTTCTGTCTGGATTTCCAATTGTCTGTATTAAAGTTAGCAAAGCGAACAAAGTATGTTCAACTGTATCAATCAAATTTTTTTATGCCGTTTTTAGTTCTTTGTGTTAATGATATAATTATACACACTTGCTTATCCAATTAATTTACTTTTGAAATTGATAGAATAGTCACATCGGCCGTATTTGCCATTAATTGAAAATAGAATAGAATAGAACAAAGTATATGGATGTGTTTGTTGTACGTCAGTGATTGAGAAGTATATTCGTAAATTTCGAGACATTAAAAATGTTACCTTGATTTTTTGACTACTTTCTAATATGTTATGCTTATCATTCTTTTTAGGGTTCCGTATACTAAGAATTCACTATCCGTCCATCTGTCTGTCTGTTCGTCTGTTAACAGGCTATATATCATGAACCGTAATACATAGACAGTTGAAATTTTCACAGATGATGTTTTTCTATTGCAGCTATAACTAAAAAACAGAATAAAATATATATATATATATGGAGGCTCCCATACAAAAAACATGATTTTCTTTGCCGTTTTTTTTTTCTATGTACGGTACGGAACCCATTGCCCTGTGTGAGTCTCAAATAAATGTTTTCTTTCTTTCTTCCTTTGTGCCCAGGTCCGACTCGCACTTAGCCAGTCTTTTTTACAAAAATATTTTAACCAGTCACATACAATCCAAAACACACACGCCTCAAAACATAAAATTATCCCATTAAAGCACAAAGCAGTTAATGACACATCTTCTATCAAAATTCGCTTAGACTTCTCTACCCCAAGCACATAAAACGAATAGGTGCTCAATAAAAACACGATAAAAAGGAAAATTCAAGTTAACTCCACCAGCCCTGGAATCGCCAATCAACGGATACCTACGGAGAGCATTTAACCCCCCGCTGCTACGTCACTTTTTATTGTCCGTCCAGTCGTACCCAACAGATTTATGTCACCTTGATTTTGATTGGAAATAGCTTTACGTAATGTTCTGTGTAAATAAAGACGTTTTAAATGTAATAAAATTATGTGTTTAATGTTAGTCGTTATCGATATTTGTAGGATTAGCATAATCGAGTTGTGTTCATAGATTGTTTTTTTTTTTATTGTGAGTACTGTCTTATTAGCAGATGGCTTTTACTGGTTCAATGATAATTTTATGCTTTTTGTGCATCTAATTTTGTTACATGTTCTTTTTTTTGTACTTCAAGTTATCCATTACAATCACCACAACGTTTAAAATAGCATAGCATAATCAACCTTTTTAATGTTCCCACTGCTGGGACTCAAGCTTCCTCTCTAGGAGAGGGAATGAGCCGTAATCCACCATGCGAGTACGGGTTGGTGAATGTCACATGCCTTCAAATTTTAGTTCTAGGACATGCTGGTCTCCTCACGATGTTTTCCTTCACCGTTTTTGAGAGCAGTGGTGATGAAATAAATTTCACAAAGTAATACAACTACCTACAACTCGTAAGTCGAGGCCATTACCACTCGGCCACCACTGCTCGCGTCAAATGAAGCTGAGAATTTCTAATTCAAGCAAACAGTAAATTGAGTGATTGAGCGCTGTCAAATTACGTTTGTACTATTTCCGATACAAATCTGAGCACTCAACATGTGTCACACATGAAGTCACTCACAAAAATAACACAAATCCAAATACAGATCATCATGAAACTCGTTCACAAGTATGTTGAGAACACGACATTCCTTAAATATTCCTTTTTAATGAATCTGATGACGATATATATTTATTTTTGTGACATGCTTGCTCCTCAACTCTGTGATAGTAAGACGCACGGAATCCTGCCGACGTTCCATCGTCGATGCGAACTGAAGATACGTGGTCACATTTATAAGCATTACTTTTTGTTAAAAAATATCAATTGCGGGATGAGTCTTCGCAATTAGCCTTCCCTTGAGGTATTCGTAAGTTTTTAGATAAAGATCATTTGGTTCTTTTTTCTTGCAATTTGCAAATGTCTACTTGTCTGTCGCGTCGGGTGGCTCCTAAATATTTCGCTTATTAATATGGTTATGGGGGATAAGGAATGGCATTCCGTGGAAATCTGATGATGCTGATTCTACTTTATTTGGCTTTGGCTTCTGCCAGTAGCTTCGTCTGCGTAAAATTCGGAAATCATCTCAAGAAAACATACTTCTTTTTCTTGCTATTTCATGATAAGGTCGACCCATGTGCCAAATTGCATGAACATACATTTAGGCCCTTTGAGCGTTAAGAAATAACTTAGGTATAGACATAAATGCAAACTTTTGCCTTTATAATATTCGTTTGATTACTCTGAGTTAATGTTTAGGTATTTTTGTAATGTCCTTATTGGAGAGAAAAATTAGGTGTTTAAAATTTGAAATGATGTTAAATTAATTTCAGCTTGATACTTTCACGCGTTCCTGAGAAAAAGGGTCTTAACAAATGAACAGACGGACAACAAATTGATCCTATAAAGGTTTTGTGCCGACTGAGGTAAAGAACCCTGATAAGACTTAGATTTGAATCCTATATCCACTAGTAAACATCTCCCAAGTTGTATTTAAATCTAATAAACACCAAAGTACTCGGTAAATCCTGTCTTCATAAATAACGATATCACACATCATTATATTCAAATCAAATCATTCAGAACTTCGCCAGGGACCACATCTGTTTCACAAAATATCAACTTAATTTATAACTGTATTAATAAAGTGGCAAATCTAAATCGCATCATGCCACGTCAAACGCGATCAACCCCTTATGCATTTAACCCTGTTTAGGCATGCACTGACTTAAAAACCCAATGCATATTTTGTCGTCAAATGTTGCGACTTGTCGCAGACTTGATTAAAAGTCATGCGACTGGAAAATTGAAGTTTATGGTTGTTGATTGTGACATTAATTGATAGCTTGTCAGTAATTTCTAGATGAGATTCGTAGAAACTTGTTATTGTTCTAGATTTAATGCAAGTTCACGTAGCATTTCAATAGCATATTTTTTTAATTTGCTAAATATTTTTTTAGCATTTATAAACATATATGAAATCGTTTTTAAAATGTCTTTATTAAAAACGAAGGTTAGCAGCTTAAGAATAAGAAAAGAAGAAGAGAAAGAGAAGTTTGACATGGTCTTTAACGTCAAAGTTCATCACGCCCATACAACTGTCATTGAAAACGGCGTTTTGACCAAAGAGATATATTTATTTCAAATAGTGATATCTCGTTTGCTTTTTTACCAATTTTGATATTTTTTTAACAGTTAGTATACAAAAAAAAAATAGTATATTTATTGTTAAACTTTTTTTTATGCATATCCCCTATTGTTTCTTTCTGATTGTTTCCAACTTCAAAAGATCAAAACGAATAAATTTGATGGACAGCAGTTAAAGATTATCTTCAGCAAAAATACATTCCCAAATCAAGAGAACCGTCGGAAGTAACATAAACATGTCTCGAAAATCTCAAAAGCACAATCTTTTAAGTAGAATTTTAAGACGTTACAGAATGGTCCGAGTCGAGGATAAGCAATAAAATACGACACCTATCTCGCTCGTATCGGCTTTAATGAAAACCGCCCGACTATCTGCGCACAAAATCCGGGCCCCTCTTAGTTAATATATGCGATTTTTATCAGCACCCACCCGCACCAAAACGACTCTACACAGGGTTAAAAATATGCAAAAATCGCCGCCCCGGGGTGAATATTAAGCAATGTAATTTTGTATAATATTCCGCAATTAAAATTCAAATTGAAATCAATGCGCGAATGAACGGCCGTTACAGGGCCCCACGAGCGTAGGGCCCCCGCACCCACGCGGCACGTTGCTGTTTACTGTATTAATCCTTTTAATTCGCGCGGTTATAACTTGGGGTAACATCACCAAGATTATTAACTTTAAATCATCAACTGTCCACATCAATTTGTTTATTATAAGTTTTATTAAGTTATCAGAATGTTTAATTAAGCTAATCTATGTTTGATAGTAAAGCTCATTCGTTTAGACGTCATAATATAATAAGCGTAATAGAACTGGGGTCGTTAACTCAAAACAACTTGTAACCCACAAAATGGCGAGTTGAGTTTACAACTAGAAAAGCGGTCATATCGTAAACGCTAGACGCGAAATCGTTGTAAATTCAAACATTTAGTGTGTACAAAATATTCGTGAATCGTCTCCCGAGTTACGGCGCACTTAATGGACCATAAAAGCACCCCATAACTTGGCTATCAGGAGGATAATTCCAAGTGTTATTCCCTCTTAATTGGCCGTTCCGGGCGGAATCGTCAATTTGAGATATTAAACTAATTTTCAATGCTGCGTAATCGCGGAGACGTGATCCGCGCCATTGTAAGGGTTAACTTTGAATCGTAAAAACATTTTTTTTTTACCCAATATCGTATATGAGCGGTTTTATGTGTAATATTTTGACGTTTTAAAGACTTTTACGTTTATTCGTATTCGTGTAAATGCGATTTTTATATACGAAAATCCATTAAAATAATATGTAACATTCGTTTTTTTAATAATCCGTGAAATATAAATGTCGATAATCGTTAGCACTTCAGCGCTTTACTCAACTTTCAGAGAGAAAGTATCAATTTTTAGGGTTCCGTACCCAAAGGATAAAAGCTATACTCGATTACTAAGGCTCCGCTGTCCGTCTGTCTGTCACCATGCTGTATCCCATGAACCGTGATAGCTAGACAGTTGAAATTTTCAGAGATGATGTATTTCTATTATTATTTTATGCGAAGACACTGCCTTCTAACGTACAGGATCTTCCTCGTTTAGGAGTCACGGTTCAAAGTTTTGAATTGACTATTGTATGACAGGTCTCTGTTACTTGACGTGTCAAATTTGTTTGTCAGCTAATAAAATATTATTATTATTATTATTTCTGTGGCCACCATAACAACAAATACGAAAAACATTTAGGTGGGGCTCCCATGCAACAAACGTGATTTTTTTTGCCGTTTTTTGCTACGGTCGGTACGGAACCTTTCGTGCGTGAATGCGACTCTCACAAGTCCGGTTTTTTATTGGAGTTTTCGACACTTTTAAATATGTCTACTTGGCCATAATACGCAATAATGAGTGCTCATGCAAGGAAATCGAGACTGTCATCATACCGTTAAAAATTTTACGCTTCATAAATGTTGCGTGGCGCGATTTCTTTTTTACATCTTGACATCTGAAACTTAATTTTGGAAAAAAAAAGAACACAGCAGTAGCATTTTTACAAGTGGAATTGAGAAGGAAGAATTTTGTTGAGGTATTAGAAATTGAATTAGCCCGAAGAATCGCCAAACTGAATTGTCAGTGGGCAGAGCATATTGCTCCCAGAACAGATGGTCAATGAAAGGTTCTGGAGTGTCGATCACGCACCGGCAGCGTTGGTAGGCGTCTCACACTCACAAGGTGGACCGACAAACTGATGAAGGTTGCGGGAATTCGATGTATGCGAGACGTACAGGACCGGTCGTTATGGCGACACTTGTGGGAGGCCAATGTCTAACAGTGGACGTCTTTCGGCTGATGTGATGATGATGATGATGATGATGATGATACAATACCCTGTGTTATTATTATTATTATTTTATTTTCTCGTCGTTTGATACACGTGAAAATTTGTCACTGCAGCACTCGGGTCTAGAGAAACCTCACCTACGGCATCTTTCTCCACTTGTATCAAAATGTATGTATATTTTTTTCTTTCTATACGTGCGTCAAAACCGCTCAATTGCCTTAACAAATATAATCGTCACCATAATTTCCCTAAAGCCATGATCCGAACTCAGTACATCAGGCAAACGTTGTGGAGTAACGAAGCTGATTAACCAGCACAATAAGACAGCGTAGTCATGAGCTGAGCTGACGCGTTGCGTTTCGCGCCGCGTTTCGTTTCGCAGTAATTAAGCCTGCGTTGCGTTTTGAAACGCAAACGCGCGCATTTGAGGGTTGCCGTAGGGATGTCATCGGTATGTTTTTTGAGGTCTTCGTGTCGATTTTTTTGTAGTTACGCAAACGCTCGCAGTTGAGGATTTTATGTCGATTTTTTTATAGTTTGATTCGGGATTGTGATGATAAATTTTTATGGGTATGTGGAACAGGGTGTAGTCTATTAAAAAAGGATGATGGCTCGACTAGATAGGTGTTGTGTCTGGTCTGCGCAACTGAGCGTTAGTTGATTTTGGACTGTTGTATAAGTTCTAATGGCGTGGTAAACTTTAATACCGCTAGATTTTGAATTATAATAATAATAATAAAATTCTTTATTTATCCTTACAATGATAAATTTATTCTAGGTTTTACATAAGTTCCGATATTGTAATTAACAATGTGAGGAGCTGGTGTTTCAGTTAGGCATAGAATGCCTGTATATGAATGCCCCGCGCAAGAACAGTTTTTTTTTTTCAATAGTTACATTATAATATGAGGTTATTGGTAAAAAGTTACAATAATAATAAAATAGTTCTTATGTGATATCATAGATGTCGCTACAGGTTCTTGGATCGAGAAGACAGATTGATAGCTTTATCTTCTCACCTATGCTGCTCAATTGCTTATTCGTCATTTTCAAAGCCTTTTACCATCAATGTTTGGGTCAGGTGACTGAAAAGTTGAAAGGGAATCGTTTGCCTTGGTATGGTCATGTGAAGAGGAGAGATGAAACGCATGTTGCTAAAAGAGTTATGAGTTTACATGTGGATGGATGGAGAGGGAGAGGGAGGCAAAAGAAAAGATGGATGGATTGTGTGAGAAGTGATATGAAAGAAAGGAATGATAGCGTGACGGGTGACAGGACAGAATGGAAGAAAAGAACGTGCTCAAATAAAACGGGACAAGAGCAGGAAGATGATGTTGGGGTCAGCTTCCAGTCGAACCAAGTGAAACTGACTGATCAAGATTTTTCATGGAGCTACTGCCTAACCGACTTCCACTTCCCAGTTACTGAGTAACACCGTACCCCTTGGCAGATCGACATTTAGACTTCTTAAATTTCTTGTTTTGTTCCTTTTTTTTTTCACACTTAAAAAAAACACGTTGCCCCACAAAACTAGGAATTACTCCTGTATCATGGCTGCGTTCACAAACATGTAAACTTACATATCGTCCCTTAGCTAACAACACCGCATAAGTCATTTTTACCAAATTTACAGAAAACTAAAAAAACTGTGCGGTGTTGAGGTATTTTTCGAATTATGGATTCTGATTGGCTGAAACCTATATCATGTGACCAATGGTTAGACGTGCAATGAGCAGCTCCATCTAAAGGCATTTAAATGTGAAAACTGCCAATTTTCGACTTGAGCGGTGTTGTAAGCTAAGGGACGATATACAAGACACTCAGACCCGGAACAATTAGACCATTCAAGGGGCGCCAACCTTTCAAAGTGTCAAAGCATGACAAAACTCCAAAAATTTGACTCCTTTCGTTCCAGTCACAATGGAACTTTCCTATAAGAACAATTTCTGCAATCAGCGCATTAGAAACGTCACACAGAATCTTCTAATCAATCTTATTAAACTAAATTCCAATTTCAAATATTGCATTCCCGCATCTCTCCCAATTCTGATGCAATGACGTCTACCTTACTAATACACTCCATTCACGCGATTGTCAGCCTTGTAGTGAACAAAATAGGGTGGGGCTGAAATGCACCTATAACACAGTGCCAATTTTAATTAGCCCCCGGGTACCCCCCGTTCCCCTTATGGCTCAGATAAGGGTGTTTGCAAATAGGAGGGTCTGCAAAGAAGCCAATCCATCAAATCGCTGAACGTATTACGACACCGTGGTTGTCGCCCTTTAGTGGTGGGATGGTCGATGATATTTTGTCGATGTTTCTCAGTCGATGTTTTTCAGATTCCTCTCTGTTTTTTTTATCGAGTGGTAGACCATAACTCTGAATGTGTCGAATCGATAAAATAGGACATTTTTAAGGTATTTACGATACCACTAAGCTATCATGTACAATTGAAAATATTGAAATTGGTAATATTTAACACACAGTTCTAATATTAGTCCTTATTATATTAGTAGGTACAAATGTCCAAGGCTTCCCACATAGTGAACTGATGACATGGTGAGAGTCACGGAAATGCGATGGATGAGACAGGATCTTTCGTTGTGATGACACTTGGGGGAGGCCTATATCCAGCAGTGGACGTCTTTCGGCTGAAATGATGATGATGATTTAATACCCTATGTTATTATGCTTTTATGTTCCTCCAGTATTCACCTATGCTTAAACTATAATTCTTGGAGACACATCATTCTTATCAAGTTTTGTAATTTTACTTAACAATAAATTAATTTCGCAACTTAAACTACCACTTTCCAAGATATCAAAAACAAAAATTGTAAATATCGATACTTCCCACGCTACCCATCACTAGCTAACGCGTGCTTCCATTTGATTGGCGCAACTCGATAGTCCCTGCACTCATTTGCGCCCTGCACTAATGTCGGTGACTCGATAAATCTCCGAGGAGTGTCACCGACAGAACTCGAGGTCGCTTTGTGCTTGTCTAATGATGTACTCACATCAGAATCGAAATAACACAGTTTTCGAGAATAATATACTTTTTCGATTAAAGTGCCGTTATTTTAATTAGGCACCGAAATTCTTTTGGATTTTTTTTTTTCTTCCAGAATGGATTTATTTTTTATTGTACACAATTTTTTTTACCGATAGTAAAAATAGTACAGAGAATGTACATAGGCGAGCTTAACCCACAATGGGGTTTTCTTACAGCAAACCATATGAGTGAAAATGAAATTTATTGTATTTTGTTATGTCAATACACAATACATTCAAATCGTTCAAAATTTAGAATTATTGTATTTTTCCTACAGATTTTATAGAGATCTGTTGCCTATTGCTTCATTCTGAGAAATTAAGTTCATTTGACGATCATTTTGATAACATGACACTCAAGTAACCTAGAACTACGTCATAAAAATTAAACATATCAACATCTTTCTGACCATGTCCCATATTACTTGGGGTCGGCACAACTCGATTTTTTCTTCTATTCAATCCTGTCAATCGTCACGCTATCACTGACTCCCTTTTCTGTAATACTGCCCTCTCTTCACACAATCTATCCATCTTTTCTTTAACCCTTACTCTCCTCTCCCTCTCCGTCTATCTACATGTATATTCATAACTCTTTTAGTACCACAGAAACATAGAAGTTACACTCTTTTTCTTGGTTTTACTCTTGCCATAGTGGTCGTGGTCATCACGAAGGATGAAGAAGCTGTCAGGTTACGCCGCACGACTTCCCACCACTTTTGCCACTGGGCCTCCAACAGTCGCTTTGACAGATCAAAGAAATTATTGGCTGTTAGCAGACCTGAGTCTGTCCATCGCTTTGGTGACCTGCCACGCAGCATCGTCCCTTCCACATTTCCTTGTATAACAAGGCGTTCGATGGAGTCACTTCCACGTTGATATACATGGCCAAAGTATATAAAAACACGACTTCGCATCAGCTTAGACAAGCGCTCTTCGACACCCAGTTCCACGAGAATGGCAGCGTTTGTTCAAAACTCGGTCCAAGAAATTACACACAACTTAAAATATTCAAGAAACCTAATAAGTCAGCCTTAACACAACTACTAAACCAGAATAAACTTCCAACCAATACTAATCTCTAAATAAACATTTCTCTCAAACGAAGCATTACACCGACCTCGCAAGGAAAAAGAAAAAACAGATAAAAATATTAAGTGTCTCCCACGCATCTTTTCGGTCAGTTAAGTTGAGAAAAACCCGTTATTTAAGAGTCATAGGCAAATGGCTTGTCGCTATTCATTCTTACCACGATGTTTTCTGCGTTAAAAATCTTAGTTATATGGCTCCGAGCAGTGTGGGGCGTAGTTAACTACTTTTTGTAATCAGATTATAAATTACAACTAAAAGTAGTTAACCACGAGTAGTTTGATTACCCAGTCTTCACATTTGGACCTAGAACACTGAAATTGAACAAAAATTCCTTTTATAAACAAAGAACAAAAAAAAGAATTTTCCAAAATTCGTCTCTAAAGGGATGAAATGGGGATCCAAAGTTTGAGTGGAGAAATTTAGTTTCGCCGCTGGTAGAAACTAGTTTGACATAAATGCTTTGACTGAGGTCACTACATTTAAAATACTGTCAATCAACAATATCCTGGTACACTAGAAGACGACCCCCGACATAGTTGAGAAAAGAAAAGATGGACAATATAATGCTAACGTAAAATAATAATTAAAAACTTTACCTGGTGGTAAAACCTATCACCTGCAGAACCACAAACAGATGCTAAATTGACCATGTGACTATAAAATTCTACAAAATCTTACAGACCAATGAACTTTATCCACCATCCAGTAACCACCAAGTATAAAAGCGACCACATCATCGATAATGTAGTGATCAATTTTTTTTCCTTAATATAAACTGCACTGCTTGACTGCGATTCCACTTGAGTTAGCAGTGATACAATCGTTCTTCTTCTTTTCGATTCGATGGTAAACTCGTCAAACTTTTTGACTACATTAATAGCAGCATCGGTAGCACTTATCAAATCCTCCAAAGTGCAGGTATACGGACACTTGGGACATTCCAACATGTTCATAAACATGTAAACTTACAAATCGTCCCTTAGCTCATAACACCGCATAAGTAATTTTTACCAAATTTACAGAAAACTAAAAAAACTGTGCGGTGTTGAGGTATTTTTCGAATTATGGATTCTGATTGGCTGAAACCTATATCATGTGACCAGTGGTTAGACGTGCAATAAGCAGCTCCATCTAAAGGTTTTCAAATGTACATTAATAGCAGCATCGGTAGCACTTATCAAATCCTCCAAAGTGCAGGTATACGGACACTTGGGACATTCCAACATGTGGCTCATGTTTTGAACAGGAGCTCCGCATTCACATTGAGTATTCGATGGGTCTATAAAACCCCATTTTGCCAAGTTGATGCAATCGTTGATGGTGAAGCACACTAGTCTATAGTGCTGAAGGCACCCAAATTATAATCGGACGAGAAGACCGCAGCAAGCAAATTGTTCCATTCCTTCGATAGTACGCGGTATAAACGACAGACCTTAGAGGTATCAACAATGTAAGGTACGTATGTTGCCCGATAGTAGAAAAGCGAAGGCGGAATCAAGTCATCAATTCCCGCACACACTCTTCAAAATACATCCTATATAATACCGAAAGGCTGGCTATCCTATGCCTGTAGATTGAACTTAACCACATCTGGATCACCAATTGTCTCTTCGCACGCCTCTCCAAATCCAAAGCCGCTAGATGGCATTTTGCAGCACTAGTCCATATTTGGCTGCAGTACTCCAAACACAATCAAAATGCAAACCAACACAAAAAAATCCGCTATAGCTAGACTACCAAAACCATCTCTTTTCTTTTATCCATAACACAAAGGGCCCAAACCGCAGCGGCGCGTGCCCCAGCGCGAGGGTCGCGGATTCGGTGTCGGGTTGCTGCAATCGGCTTACAAACGCCATGGGAGCAAACACCATGGAGGATTAGTCCTAATGAGCAGTTTCACTTGTTACGCCCGATATGGTGGCTTGGGAGTTACCGTGTATCAAATGTTTTTACCTACGAGAGGTTTACGTATATGGACGATGTATTACATTGCTCAGTTTATTTGCCAAGGAATGAGAGGAAATGGTTTTGCTTATGTGAAATGCTTATTGTGAATACTGTTTTTTAATTCTTTGCTTTGAAAGACAAAACAAGTTGCTAGTCTGTCGGTTTTTTATCGTTTACATCGAAAGTGTGCATTAAAATTGCATAATTTAATTCCGCCAAGTCCGTTCCATTATCGGACCACTAGACGTACGGCGTTGCACCTCCGGTACATGGTGGATATCCCACTCATACGTACAAAGAGTTTTGGGAATACATTTAATATGCATACAGCTATGGAGTGACTTTCCCTGCCGGATTATGTGTTTCCTGATAACTACAACCTAGAGGTCTTTAAGTCAAGAATGAATAGGTTACTTCTAGGCAAGCGTGCTCCATCGTCGGCCACATCATCGCCACTTACCATCAGGTAAGATAAAGAGCAAACGCCTATCCATAATAAAAAAAATCTTTGCATGACTAATGTCAGTTTTGACATGATCAAAAAACTTAATCATTACTTTCTAAAAAAAATATGTAAATCTTGTTGAAGAAATTAAGTAATTATCTACAATAAAAATAAGAATAAAACACAGCTTCTTCAAATTCCAAATAACAACCATAACAAAGTATTTATCGATATAACCGTAAAATAGAACCTAAAGAAGTTTTATGTAGTACTAAAATTACCTCTGAATGTGATGGAGAGTCCATCTTCACATAAAAATTAGAGTGACCACGATAACTTCTGATATGGAAGTAAAAATCTCATAAAATCTATCCATAACCAATATGAAGTGTAAACTATAAAATGGATAATAAGGAATCTTCTAACGCATCGTTTATTTTACGATTTCTTTCAAAATTAGTTAAAATATACGACTCTGTTATTTTATGTTTCTATTTCAAATACTAGGAAATCATAAAGTGATGGGGCAATCCGTTTTTATTGATCGAATTCGTCTCGATGGCTTGATTAGGTTGGGACTTATGAATTTTTACGTTGGTTCAGACGAAAACAGTCTTATTTTCTGGAATTAATATAGGTATGAACGAAAACCTATTTGCTTATCACATAAATTTTTCTTTGTAACGTAATGAGGAAATATTGATTCTGAGAGGGAAATTTGCTTAGATTTTTGTCAGCAAAAGTATAATACTTAATAAAACTTTTTTATACAAAAACACATCATTGTTTTAAGTTCTTAATAATAATCTAAATATAAGAAAAACTGATGTGAAACAGCTAACATTTAAAAGCTATTTTTAATTCGATAAAATTAACTTGATAAAAGCTTCACTCTTGACTTTTCGCACGCATATCTGTTTATATTTGCGCTCGTCCATTTGGGGGTGTATTAGAAACATTAGGGTAGGTGCGTCTGTGTGCGTTGCTAAGATGAATTAGGGGATTACAACACTGCATCATGCAACTGCACTCTGATTTGGCACGCTCAAACTAATATACAGGATGATTAATTAAAATAAGATTCTTTTTCCATGTTCCAAAAAAAAACATTGAGCAAAATTCTAACTCATTTAAACTTTCATATTAAATCCAACTGTTTACCAAAATGAATCAGTGAAATATAAAAATAAAACTCCCACGCTAAAAACTTTTTCCAATGTAAAACCACGTACAACAAAACTTTTAAAACGTAATTTTAACAAAATAAATCTCGGTACACGTATAAAACAATTACACAGACAATAATCCCGTTGTTTTTGTCAAACTGCAAGCGTTTTATTGTGTCTTCTACACCCTATATCGCGCTGGGGTGGCCACGCAACATCGAGGGGCGACGGGTAATGGCCTAAGAGTAATTTTATTACTTTGCCCCTATTACCATCACAATGTGCATGCCACCGGTCGAATGAGATACGCACACTCGATACAGTTACCCGTTGCGCTGCGTTTCGACGACATCCATTTTCATCGATAAAAGCTCCAACGTTCCAGCGCACAGCACTATTTTTAACCAATGACATAAAGCTGTAAGTCTGCAACATTATTTAAAAAAAGTTACGTTGAAGAAAAGGTTGGAAAATAGAGGGTAAGAATTGGTACGAACAGTGAATTCAGGTTTTTATTATTAACGGCTTACAAAGCAACAAGAAGTAAGGAAATAAGACGCTCACACCCGCTACCTACTGATTCGATTTGTTCCTGCTACGATGAATATTTGATACGGCTCAGTGCACGCTAATTTGTTTATCCTGTTGCCTGGTTCTGCTCTCCTGGTACCTGTAGTACAGAATCCAAAATTATCCGCATGTATTATGCAAAGGAAAAAACATCGGACGCCAATTCTCTTTCAGTTGGAAAAGCCAACGTAACCCTTAATAAAATTATGTCTGATGGATCTACAAAAGCTTTGAACCAATTTTTTTATGTTTGGAAATAACATATAGATTTAAAAGATTGAAAAAGTTTAGAATGACCACAGATAATCAAATTATCATAGAGATAAAATCCATCACTTGATAGATAAGCCACTGAAAGAAATCATCTTCAAAGCTCATCAAGCTAATAAAGAATATGACTAATATGAAGATGTCTTATTTAAGTATTCACATCTAGAACATCCGCTATCATCATCAATGATCATGACGTAAAATGCATATAAGAAACACGGTAAGAATTAATTAACCGTACGTACCAGGGAGATAGGAATCGGCGGTATGTTAGGTGATTAAATAAATACAACTTGGCGTTTCTAATTAATATGCCAGGCGCAGTTTGATAAGACGCTCTCGTGTACAAACGGGACATCTCCTGAGTTCGCTAACTGCCTGGTACCCGATTAACACGTTGTTATAATTATGTGAAATTTGTCTTGTTTGTACGTGTTTCACGCATTCGCATGAGAAATGTAGATTACTAGACAATTCATAAAAAATGGCAATTAAAAAATGCGAAGTCTTATAATGAGGTTTTTTATTTTTTCAAGCCTTTACCAACTTGGATATTTGTTGTGCTCTATTTTATATAAATACACGAGACATCGTACGTTTATACTGCTTACATCGAAGGACTCAAACAATTAGCCTGCTCCGTTCTTCCCGTTCCATTATAATTTAGGTTTCTTCAAGGCTAGAGTGAATAGGCTTTTAATAAACTAGCGCGCCTCACCATCAACGATTGCATCACTGCTTATCATTAGGTGGGATCACAGTCAAGCACCAGTATATCAATTTAAAAAAAACATAAATGAAGAATCTTTACATAGACGACGTTATTTCAGATTCAGATACAGAAGTTAGGAATTCAACTAAGGGAAATGGCAAAGGGCCATTAATTCAGCTTGACCTTTTAACCTAGCACGCTGCTGCACAGGTAGATAACGCATTAACCAGCTCCGCTACCGGTGCCAGATGCATTAGCCAATTTGATCGCCGCAGCCTGGTTGCGTAATCCAATCGAAAATGCCATCAAATTGGCTGTCGCAGTTGGTGCGCGTTCTGGCTTAATTTCGCAAGCTGTAATAATCACTGATATTAGCGTAAAAGGAGAAATAGGAAGGTCTAGAAAGATATTATTTGACATAAGAAATCGATATAGTTAAGCTACCTATTAAATGAAACCAGCCTCTCGTGCGTGAGGTTGTGGTTTCGAAACCGGGCAAGTACCAATATGAAGTTTATCAATTCATATGTACTTTTCTAAGTTAAAGACACTCCGTGCCTCGGAAGTAAAGCCATTTGTCCCGGTTGTCATTCGTAGAACTCTGACAGTCATTACAGTTAGACGCCAGAAAGTCTAATCTTCAGTCTAAGAAGAAGTGTTGCTCAGTAACTGAGTTATGAAGGTCTGATAGGCAATTGCTCCACGTGTAACAAAGGTGTTCAGCCGCATCCAATTAGACTGGAAGCTGACTCCAAGCGTGTTGGGAAAAGGCTAGGGACATGATAAAGAGAACAATTAGACTCAAAAGTAACACTAAATCATTTTCATGGGCACCGATTTCTGCGTATAATAAAAATGAACCATGTTTTCGACCATTGGAAATGTTATTTGTTGGTCAAAATACTCACGCCAAACAATATGCTAAGCGTTTGTAGATCAATGTGCATCAGAAATGAAGATATTCACAGGAGAACCAAGGTTACCGACGTAACCCTAAGAATCGCCACACTTAAATGGTCGTGGGCAGGGCACATAGCTCGCAGAACAGATGGTCGATGGGGACGAAAAGTTCTCAAGGTGGACCGATGAGCTGGTGAGGGTTACGGGAATCCGATGGATGCGAGACGCACAGGACCGTTCATTGTGGTGACACTTGGGGACAACAGTGGACGTCTTTCGGCTGAAATATAAACAAGAGCTTGACTGCGATCCCACCTGATGGTAAAAAGAGATGCAATCATCGATGGTGAGGCGCACTAGTTTATTAAGAGCCTATTCACTCTAGCTTAGAAGACACCTAAATTATCTATCAACCAGAAACAAACTAATGTAATAAAATACTTCTTGGAATTCAGAAGACATATCCATTTTAGGATAACAGTATCTTAATACTGGAAAACCAATATCTAGTTGTAATAGATAAACCAAACACTGTATCACCTTCTCTATTCCCAGGTGATGCCAGCAACGCGAGTATCGGCTCCGGTGAAGGTACGGGAGAAGAAGATGACGACACGAACGGCAAGAAGAACCAAAAGAAGAGGGGAATCTTCCCGAAAGTGGCCACCAACATCCTCAGGGCGTGGCTGTTTCAGCACTTAACGGTTAGTACTAAGATCGCTTTTACTCTCCATCCTGATCGTCCTATTCTTAATACATTGGTCTGGCCTGTTGGTCTAGTGGTTTGTGGCCGTGACTGCTATGCCGGACGTCGTGGGTTCCATCATTTGGTCTATGTATTTGGATGATTACGATCATTTGGTCTATGTATCTGTGTAATCTATACTAAACTATGTTTGTATTTAGAAATATATAAGTATGTTTATCAGTTGTCTAGCACTCATCGTACAAGCTCTGATTAGTTTAGGACTAGATGGTGTTGTGTGAAGGTTGTGGAATATGTACTATATTATGTATAATATGGTACTATAACTATAACGAAAAAAAAAGATACGGCCGTTAATGTCTCAAAAAATGTATATTTCGACACTCTCGAGGAAATCAAAATTCATAGGGTACTTCCCGTTGACCCAGAATCCTGAAATTTGGCATGAAGCAAGGTCCTTTAGCACAGGTATAGAAATAAATCTGAAAACTGTGAAATTGTTATGTTACAACAAAAAAAAAATTGCAATTGGAAAAATCTTTGAGACTCCATTCGGGAATTGAACTGTTTACATTGGTAAGTTTGTATGTAACCCTCAGGGCGCGAGTCCGACTCGCACTTGCTCAGTTTTTTTTTTTATAAGTTGCCCTTCACTAGGAATTACTCCTGTATTTGTGCAGGTTGCTTTCACAAACATGTAAAACTCATATATACAAATGTTCTTTCAAAAGTTTTTGCAAATCAAATGAGCAATCAAAAGTCAAACCAACTTCCAACTAAGCCAGCCACATTTCCCAGTGAACAGTAACTAACAAAATCTTTGTACCTCAATGAAAATTTTATTGGTGGCGGGAATTTTTAATTGAAAAGCGTCGGCGGTCCGCCGCGGCCGCGTCACGCTCAATGCGACCATTGTGATCCGTTTTTAAAAGTTACCTACCCAACAATGCTCTACTCTATGTATGTGTTTTATGGCACTTTCCCGCGTAAATCGCAATTTCCCGCGCCCGGAATTATGTTTTTTTTTTGCTTTTTTTTCTCTTTTTTTGTGCATGGTGCTTCAGTTGGATGTAGGAAATAGGGTTTTGTTTTTTTTTTTTTTGGTATGTACGTTCGAGATTGATATTTTTGCACGGTTTTACTGGCGGCTGATGGTAAACATGAGATTGGTCCACTCACAAAACTGAAAAATACAGCATAATCATATTTATCAGCATATATGGAAGCAGTGGTAGCGGCGTCAACTTACGAGTTGTAGGTCGCGGGTTCATACCCAGTCAGATGTAGTATTTTGTGTAATTTATTTCAACACCACTGCTCTCAAAACGGTAAAGGAAAACGTTGTGATGTAACTGGTATATCCTAGAACCAAAAATTCGTAGACATGTGACATCCATCATCCCGCACTGGGCCCGCGTGGTGGATTACGGCTCATTCCCTGTACTAGAGAAGAGGCCTGAGTCCCAGCAGTGGGAACATTATGAGGGTGAAATGCTATATATATTTTTCTAATCGGTGAATCCACTGGTCTGTCTCATTCTGATTTTCTGCAATACTCGCAACCCCTCAATGTATTTACTAGGCTAGGTAACCAAATCGAGTTTTTTTTTTTGTTTCCGTATATTTCAAAGTGACGTTTCAAATTACATACTAGTACGCCGCGAATCGATCTGTAGCCCCCGACTTAAATTGATTGATGAAATTTGAACAAAAAGTAAACATTAGCATAAGACTACCAGGATATCAGGGAGGCGAGACAATCGTAAGTGCACGACTCAGTGTTGCGTAGTAATTTCTAGAATGGATACCGGCGCGAGGGGGGGGGGCGCTAGGGGGCAAGGGAGGAGAGAGGGTGCAATTTCATTACCGGTCCGGATCCGCGGCCATAAATCACCAGGGCCGAAGAAGGCGCTCGGTACGCTCAGCGCTGTTCAGGTGACGCTTGCAAAGTCGCCTGAGCCCCGGTATTTCTGTTTCATTCGAAGCGAGCCGACTCCAATCCCACTTTCTTTATGACTATGAATTCCGCGAATTTTCCGCACGCTCCCGCTGAGTTACACGAACGAGTTTTAATTACAATCTTCGGTGAGCCTTCACAATTAGCCTCCTCCCTAAAATGTCTACGTCCCACTATTTCCTAAAAAGAAAATAACTTCTTGAATATTGAATATTTCGCGCCATTTCGTTCACCAGCTCCAACTTTAAAAATATACGTCGACAATCGAATTAGGGAGCTTTTAGCGCGTTACGTTTGGCGCGTTTTTGCGCATCGCTTGTCCGCGCCCATTACCGCTCTCCAAATTACTTATAATTGCTTCGCTTAGCGCTAAGTGCTTTCATTATGGGCTCCCAGTAAAACAGTTCCGGTGTAGGTCGGGACGCGTCAACACTAACGCGACTCGCGATAACATTTTAAACCTCGCGAATTTTCTATTCGCGTGTCACGGGCGCGATGAAATGCGGTCGCACATAGACAATACTTGAAATCGGCGCAAAAAGAGCATTCGACCCATATATCGGGCGTGAAACTGCATAGCTGTCAGTTTGACGTTTGTAATATTCATTCGATTACGCGCTGCGGGAAATGGAACGCCGCGTGGTGACAGCGCGCCACCTGCGCAGCGCGCCCGCTGATTGGTCGGCCGTCGGCGGGAAACAAATGAATGGTTGTCCCACGTTCGAATCCTTGACCACAAAGGTCGAGTGTTCGAATATGGAACGATTGATATGCGATTACACAGTTACAGTGGCTCGATGGAATCGAATGAAGCGTTTGAATTAATTCGGCAGCGAGCGCTCCGCGACCAAAAAGGGAAGTGAAATGATCTGGTAGCTAACGCGGAGTCGTGAGTATTGTATGTGAATTTAAATTCAGTGCGGTGCATGCGATATTGGTAACAATCCGAATGTCCGTGACTGGGAGCGTTTTGAATTTTAAAATTGCCCTCGGTACGTGTAATAACGGTCGCGTTTGAATTTCATAGATTTTGTTCGGATAGCGTTTAGTTTGTTGCGAGAGATTGCTAGCTTACGTAAAAATAATGGCTGTTCTGGCTATAAGCTTTTATTCCCATACGAGGAAATGAAAATTGTTGAATCCCACATAAATATCAGCTAATCTATTGAGGTTAAAATCAAAATCAGTAACGTTAACACAAACTTTCGGCTTACATCATCCGCTAATCGTCAAATCCTCGCAGACGCTGCAAATCTCACATAATGCCTCACCTGGAACGCTTCCCCACGAAATTCCCGAAAGAAAATAATATTGAATAACGCCAGTCTTAGTACAAATCCTACGCAGCTGCCTTAAGCCCTTTCGGGGGGCTAAAAATAATTATAAGTCTGTAATAATCCCGGTACAGGGCGCCCGTCGCGCGACAAGACTCCATATTGTTTTTGGGTGCGCTCAGTTGCTTGTACTTATGATCTCCTGGTAATTTATTACGTTTCGTATCGGGTAATGACATTGTTATTCTGATTGTTAGAGATATATTTTATGTTTTATTGAGTTTTATAAATGTTTACAACTTCTGAGGAAATTCAAGAGACAGAGCTTTAAGAATTACTTGAAATAATAAAACTCGTCAGCGGCGTAATAATTCAAATATCAGACAACACTTAAATTATTTTAATGCAGCCACAAACAACAGTTATATGAACAATTTACATGAACAGTTTCTCTGCACGACGCGCCAGTCAAGTCGAGAGCCGCGAGATGCAATTGCGAACTATTCAAACACGACACTTGATTGTTAACCCAGAAACTTTGAAATTCCCAAGACATGGAGATAATTTAAATTAAATTAAACAAGGAACTGAATAAACTATAATCTTGTGCTTGTGTACTGTAATCTTCTTATTCGTTCGGCTCTGACAGACTTACATGTTATTGCCATCTCTTACCTTAAGAGAACTGGTTGGAAGTCAAGTCCACCGACCACTTGTCATTCTTGACATGATTAGAGTCTGATTTCGCCTCGAGCTGTTCCTGATTCTCAACGACAATTAATTTAAAAAAAAAACTGAATTCATCCAAATATCTGTCGGTTATCAACTGAAAAGTGAACAAGTGCTGCGAACATTGTATTAAGGAAAGCTGTATATGTATGCCAGAAATAAGCCTCACCATTTAAGGGACATAAAAAACATCAAAGGCCTAGCAAAGGCGATGCTTATGATAGGAAATTTCAATAACCACATAACAGCAATTATAATAATGTACTTAGGCCGCATAAAACGCAGAGTATATCCATGCGTCTAGCGGTGTAGTATTACCGAAGGCTCGGGTTGCCTTTACGAACCACCGCGGTGGAATGAACCTAGATAAATTCATAAGATAAATGCTTGCATGATACGACCTACCTAGGCGTAGTTCTCTTGGCTGATTTTGAAGGATCGAGTGGTTTCTTCGTGTTATTTTATCTGTTAGAGGATGGGAGTGACACATTAATTATTTCCTCAATCTAGTTCTGGGATGATTTATTTTATATCTGCATTGATACAAGTGTAATTAGAAAGAAAATTACAATGAAATTGCAAGTTATGGAAATGGACTTGTATAAAGGGTTTGGCCAAATATTAATATTATTTAAGTTTACATAGATGACGTTTTTCTATCAACTTATCAAATCTGAGTTCTAAACTTAAATGTTCCACTGTTTGCAATTTCTAAAAAAGGTTATTGCCAACCACTGTGAATCAAACAGACCCAAGACCTATTTATGTTTGATTCTACGTCAGAGCATAGTCCTTGTTTTGTAGGCAACCGCAACAAATTGTTTCGATATCTCACCAGCGCTGCTGTTGTCCACGGAAATATTACTGAATTTTCCTCTTTTTTTCGTCCACCCCTACTTATTTTGGACTAAGGGTGCGTCATAAGTTTTACTTTTGGACGGCAAGGGCAAATTGCAAGCGAATCCAGCCAATGAGAATTTATTAATATTAAAGCGACAGTAGCGGGTGGACAGCAAATTAAGTTATAAAAATGTTTATTTCTTTGGACTGGGGTCGTGTTTGTTTGTTAGGTTAAGGGATAAGTAAGGTTGGGATTTGGATGGGTGAGCGAAATTTCTTGTGAATATTAAAAACTGTATTTGATTAGAATTGACACGAACTATTGTAACCGAGAAGGAAAACATCGTGAGGAAACCGGCATGTCCTAGAACCAAAAATTCGAAGACATGTGACATCCACCAACCCGCACTGGGCCTGCGTGGTGGATTACGGCCCATTCCCTCTCCTAGAGAGGAGGTCTGAGTCCCAGCAGTGGGAACATTATAAGGCCGACTATGCTATTGTAACCGAGAACCACGATCTGCATAACTCAACATAAGTGTTTTGAAAAAGTGTTGACTGACCAGGATATTGTAATGAAGGCTGCTGTCTCAAAATTTCGCTCTTTTGTATATTCGAAGTTTGAACGGCTGATGAATCGCATAATGTAGCATGTTTGTGGTTGTAATTTTATTTATTTAAGGATTAATAATAATACTAATATGATACTATAAACATATGTGTTTGCTTCTTTTTCACGTATAAACGACAAAAGGATTTGAAAGAAACTTGGCGCACGGTTAGACCATGTCCTGGAGCTAAGAACATGGGATACTTTTTATTCTTGAAGTATAGTCCCTTGGGGTTATTTCCGATTTTCAAGTGGGTGAAACCACTGGCAGAAGCTAGGTTAATAATTTATCAAAGAAGTACAATATCTTAATTCTAACCTTTATTCTTGTCATCATCATCATTTCAGCCGATAGACGTCCACTGCTGGACATATGCCTCCCCCAAATGTCGCCACAATGACCGGTCCTGTGCGTCTCGCATCCATCGGATTCTCGCGACCTTCACTCACCAGGTCGCGGGGATTTATAGTTTTGAATTGTTTTTATTTTTCTAAATAAATAATCTTTACATATCGTACCCTTATTAAAGAAAAGCTGATAACTATACCAAATAGGTGATTATTCAGAAGACCTTCTTTAAGTTTGTTAGTAATGTACTTACTAACTCGATAAGAAGTTGCGAATTATTACTGAGGAATATCAAGTTTTCAAAAAAACTTTGACAATATTTTTACAAATGTTACTTTGACAATATTGACTGTCGAAGTTTTTCAGATTCTCTAAATACGAACATAAAACCTGTCCATTAAATCAAAAATATGTTATAAGGCTCTGCAGCTGTTGAAAATATATCAGAAACAGCAGAAATTGAAATGCTAGACTGGCTACTATTCCCCCTTTGCTCCCCATATAAGTTACAAATACTTTTTTTAATCTACCCACGATTGTCACGTCTGTCCACCTAAATCCATCCCATCCCCCAACGGACAGAAATCATTTCCGGCCATCCGCGGAGCAGATTTCCGAAAACTACCCACTTTTTAAGTCGGCGACGTTAAATGCGGACGTTGCAGGAACTACCGGAAATAGAGTGAGCGACAAGGACAGAAACACGTCTATAACACACGTTGAAAAGGGATAGGTGTACGTTCGAAATGCGTCTTCGAATTCCGTTTTGTAGAAATTTGAATTTCGTGAAATGGAATCTGCGCGATTGATGGGGTTAATAAAAATGGTCAAGCGTGTTCAGTTATAGCGAAGTACCCACACTTAAATCTAACGTTCCACTTAAGTAGTTTTAAGTGTTAAGCAGTTAAAGTAACTTAGCAGCCATTTCAATGCATTGCTGGTAATTGCCAATTATGATTCTACACCTTCACCGTACATAAAACGCTAAGGGCCAGCTGTAGTTTGGATGTAGCCTATAAGAAATAGATCAAAGATGATCTAGCCATAAATTTTCTGCAGAAAACAATAGTCGCATTATAAAACTCGATTTTTTTGCAAAAAGATTTTATCATCATTTCAGCGGAAAGATGTTCACTGCTGAACATAGGCCTCCCCCAAGTATCGCCATAATGACCAGTCATGTGCATCTCGCATCCATTGGATTCCCGTGACTCCCACCAAGTCGCCGGTCCACCTTGTAAGACTCTTTTCAACGCTGCGTCCTTCGATACGTGGTTGCCGCTCCAGAAACATTCGGCCCCGTCAAACATCTGTTCGGTTTTCAATGTGCCCTGCCCACTACCATTTTAGTTTGGTGATTCTTCAGGCTATATCCGTAACCTTTGTTCTCATGTGGATATTTTTAAAATCTCAACATACGTAATTGCTTATATGTAAAATTTTGTTTGGTATCTTTCCGAATGTTCCTTGATTCCTGATAACAAATTATCATTTCTTATCCTTCCTTATCCATAAACCTGTTTACTTACCCTCAAAATGCAACAGCTTGAATAAATCCGAAACCCCGTAAACGTCAAGTATCCTAAGCAAACTCAGTGTACCATAACTCGGATAATCTATTCGGGGAACCGAACCCGTTACCCTCGCAAACAATATCCCTCTCGCCACTTACAATATCGTGTTACTAAAAGTATTAATTAACTTACTTATAATATGGCTTAGTGATATTTTTGTTCGAAGATAGAATATTTTGCGGGTAGTAAATATGTTTTTGTATACTTGTATTATATAGCAAGTATCATATTATCTACTTAGATGATGCCTTGTATATCACCCTTTATTTGTGCGTTTTGTATGATAGTTATCATATTAAACTTTTGGCTTAATATTCTTGTACCTATATATATGTCAGACTTCACATGATTGTAATAAATCTTTATTAGATTATAATTTCTCGATATATTATGAGAACAATTGTTTTGTAAATATCATAGTCACATCCACATTAATTCGTTTCCAACATATCTGTGTCTTATTTAGAAAAAAACAGTTTTCAATTTTTGCGATATTTTACAATCTTACGGCGTTTACAATTTTAAGCGGCGGTAACATATACTCTCATTTACTCTTATACTTTTGTTTAAATTTCCTTTTTTTTTGTCAATTTCTTTACACTTAAATGGACTCATAGAAACATTAACTTTCGATTTTATGATTTACGTTTAGTGCCCAAGACAAACCAATTAAAACCCGTAATAATTACAAACTCATTCCGAAAACACAAGTAATCACCAACAACAGTTGATGGAGACTTATCAACAGATCAAAACAACAAGAGTCGTAACAGAGGTAGAGTTGACCAAAATTGGCCTTCCCATATCTGGCCGGTGTATCGGGGGTCTACCCTACCCCCTACCCCAGGGAGGGGTCGTTAAGATAACGTGTATCTCCGCTGGACACGGTCTCAGGTTACTTAATACGGGTGCTTGTGTACTTTTTGATGATAAATTTTGAAAATACTTTAGCAAAACAAATTAAAATAACATTTTTTCTAAGCTTTGTTTTGAGTTTCGTAATTCAATCTTGCGTCAACATACGTTTACAGAAAAAATACACTTTAAAAAAATATGCATTATATTTTAACTCTATATTTTGTACCTTCACACAATTTTCTAAAGTACGTACCAAACAAAATTCATTTTCATTAAATATTTCTATAAATTCGCTGACCTGAATATTTTACGTAACATCGACTCAACCCAAGCGTACAACCAATTTCCCAGTACCCAGTTACATCACTATGCACAAAGAGGGTACCTCACGTATCGTCTATTAGGGAGTGACTTACGGACATGTGAAGATACCAGGGACACACAACATTTGTGGACACTGCAGGGACCACAGAATAGCTAATAACAAGTCTACGTGGTGTTACATAGACGATGTTCTAGTCTCATCGTTGTTGTAATCTGACAAAAGCGTTTGACGAACATAGCGTGAATAATACTGAGAAAGCTCTTAGTTAAGGCGGATGCAGAGGCTCGTTGAGTATTTGTATTTGTAACATTAAATAATTGATTCAAATTGAGCAGTCATCATTTTATTTAATACTTTACGCACACAAACGGATATTGTCCGTATTTTTCTTTGCCTTAATTGTAGTTATGTTACTTGGGATCATCTTTACGAGTAAAGTTATATAACAAAAAGGCTGGTCTTGAAAATGATTATACTTGACCATTTTCCTATAAACATCCCAAGTAATTTTATGAAGGAAATAATCTTTCCAGCATATCAATAACAGAGACAGCTCCAAAAACTAGTATGCACGAAGATATTAAGCTACCAGGAGACCATAAGTTACGGACACAATATCAAGCGAAAAATCCTCGCGAAGCTCGCACTTTGATTAATGTATTCGTATGTCACAGTTATATTGCGCGAAAAACCCCTTATATTCTTTGAGTCCCTATATCAGGGTGTTATACCAAATCTAGGGTATATTAAAAAGGGTGGAAGGTATTCCTATTTATGTGACAGAGTCGCACCTGGGTTGTCCCGAGGCTTCCATGTAGATGACTGTGGGGGTTACCGAAGATATATTGTTTTCGCCATATTTTGAGCTTTATAATGTTTCTTGTATTTTGTGTTTTCTTAAAATGAAGACTGTGCCTTTCGAATATTTTTTTTGGATTGTATTTATATGAAATCCTAACAGATTTATATCAGTGTCGTTAAATATTAATATTATTTTGTTATTATTGAGTTTATTTATATTTATAAAAGGAACTGATTAACTGATATATCAAAACACAGTCGAAACTACTGAGACTAGGAGCTTAAAATATTGCACTAGGTTTCCTTTTATGACATAAGCGAGCAACAAGAAAGGATTTTTTTTTTAATTGTTATAAACTAGTGCTTGATTGCGACTCCACCTGGTGAGGCGCACTAGTTATAGGTGTTTTCCAAAATTTACTCTTAAGGAGATGAAACGGGGGTCCCAGTTTTGTATAGAGAAACCTTTCGGGCGGGCAAAGCTACTAGCAGATGTTAGCTTATTTATTTATATTCTTCATAAAACAAAAAAGCACAAAAGTGGACTTAATGCCTTAGGTATTCTCTACCATTAAACCTAGGATGGTGTAAAGATAATATGACAAAGCGAAGACTGATTTGACATGACGCGGCAGAAGAATATCTGAATGGCATGGGGAGGCTTTTTCCCAGCAGTGGGACAACATTGACTAGAAAAAAAACATTAATGAAATACTGGTATTCAACTACATTTGGTTGGAAGCCGACCCAAACTAATTGTGAAAAGGTTTTTTTTTAAGGTGGGAAATCTTCCAATAACTTTTCTCACTCTAGGGCGGATCGGGAGGGCGTGTTAGACTTTAACTGACTAAAACCACACCTCATTCTTAGCGTTGTATTCCAGGACCTTGGGGTTGCCTTTCGGACTATCAAAAAAATTTATTTGCTCCAGCAGATTCAAAAACTATTGTAGCAACAATGTTTGCACAACCCTAAAGAATTTCATTTAAATCAATCAGCATGTCTAAACATTACAAAAAAGATTAATGGCTTTAAAAAGAAGGAATTCGTTGTCAATTGCAAATGCCAAAGAAAAAAGTTATTAATTACCTCTGCTCCATTGCGTCTAAACGCACGCAATTTCCATGTATGGCCATTTCCTTTTATGCAAAAAGTGAAGTTGTCTATGAAAGCTGACGTTGAAGACTTTATCCACTTCTTTACACTCATGAGCTACTAGTACTTATCACGTAAAGGTGTACTTTAGGAAAATGTATAAAACCACGAATAATATCAATCTGCATAGTTTTATGATGGGGTCTGCTTCCAGTGTAACAAATAGAGTCGAATACCAATATTTTACATGGTGCACTAAAAGCACAAAGAACATTATTAGCCTTTTAATATTTCCACTGCTGAGACTCAGACCTCTTTTCAAGGAGAGGGAATGGGCCATAACCACCACGGATCCAGTGCGGGTTGACGGATGTCACATATCTTCGATTTTTTGGTTTTAGGACGTGCTGGATTCCTCTTGAAATTTACCTTCACCGTTCATCGAGCTCCATAAAAAAATATATTACAAATAGATAACTATTTACACGACACCTACCTAATGATTGTAATGATTTTTATGAACTCTTTATCGAAATAAATCTTATCATAATCATCATGGGCACTTTTATTAATATTAAACTTACTTTATTGTAAACACTGGTTTCTAACAGAGGCTTCACCGTTGTGAAAGTAAAAAAATATCTAAGGAGACCCTTTGTTCTATACTAGGGTATAGTAGACTATGACCTGTACTATGACGTTTAAAGTAAGATTGTTTCATTTTTATTTCCAGTGTGGGTAAGAGATGGCGCTAGACAACCTGTATAGCTCTGTCTCTTACCCACACTGAAATAAGAATGAAACAATCTTACTTTGAATGTCATGGTAACCCCGCAGAGCTCGTGTATGACTGGCCTGTTGGTCTAGTGGTTAGTGGACCTGACTGTTATGCCGGAGGTCATGGGTTCGATTTTCACCCAGGACAAATGTTTGTGTGATGAGCACGACTATTTGTTCTGTGTCTGGGCGAAATTTATCTATAATTTGTATGTATTTAGGAATAGTATGTTAATCAGTTGTCTAGTACTCATAACACAAGCTCTGCTTAGCTTGAGACTAGACGGCGTTGTGTGATAGTACTGATAGTTGTGTGATAGTCCTAGCATTGTATGAAATATAGCACCCTCAGCCAAGAAAAAAATCCAATATTGTTTTTCTTCTCAATCGTGCTCTCTTGACAGAGTTGTCGTGGTCATTTCTCGGTCGGGTCTTGCGCCACCGCCTCTCTCGTGATGCGACGCCATGCAGCTCTATGTTTGGCGGCTTAGGAATTTGCATTGATGCTGAACTGTATCACCGATTTGATGAGATCCGTCCACCGTTTATAATATATATATTATTGTGATAAAAAAGCTTTTTGACGGATATTTTTTATATACAGAGCCTTACTATGAACAACCATTTATGTAGCAAAAAACTTACATCATAAAATTATCAAATTAACTTTTTTTTTTAATCATACGTGTTCCTGTCTTTATCAGGCTCCTGCCTTGAAAGATAATTTTAATGTTACCCACGATAATCAGAAACCATATCGAAGTCACGTCAAGAACTCATGTACCAGGGCACCTGCATTTGCAGAAGGTATAACGCCAGTACACGAAACTGTTTTTGCTTACCTTTATTGCAAAGTTCATTGATAAAAGATAGATTGTTTTTTTAAAAGGGTACTGCATAGATTGCTGATATCTGATAACAAAATTGATAATTGCATTTAGTGAATTTCTGTTTCATTAATTAAGATATACAATTAAAAATGTGCACTAGTTATTGATAACGTCAGGCGATTCGAAATTTGTTAGCCAACAGACGATAAGAAGGTTGAATAAATTTCGATTAGAATAGTAAATTTTGATACAAGTGGAGAAAGTTTGTCATTGTGACCGAGGCGGAATTCGCCCGAGCCGCAGGTGAGGGTGTTATGGAGCCCAGTGACAAATTTCCACGTCGATTTGCAAAATACTTACGAAGAAATAAATAAGCGGGGGTTGACCGGATACTCGACTGATACGATAAATTTTGACTAGGGTTTTTCGCACTAGTACGGGAAACAGCAAATGGT
The DNA here is from genome assembly GCA_949316375.1 of Mythimna vitellina. Lineage (NCBI taxonomy): Eukaryota > Metazoa > Arthropoda > Insecta > Lepidoptera > Noctuidae > Mythimna > Mythimna vitellina. The sequence continues at coordinate 2,203,744 of OX438703.1, read as the reverse complement.
GTGTCTAATAGCGGTAAGAATAAGAGCGGGTGTTTGATTAATTGTATTGAAAATAAGCTTTTTGCGTTCGTCGATACTGGAACCCACCATGTACAGTTCCTACTGAACCTTATTGAAAATAATACATAGTCAATTACAACAGGGAGCAACACAACAGTTCTAAAACTGTAAGGAAATTTTCTAACACATGTATCCCATAATTTGTTGAAGTAACAATCGAAAAGTGACCTGTTTTAAAAATGCATCGGCTCACTCCCACCGGTGTCCTGCGGGGTCGCCGTAATAGACGCACGGCCAAAGTGTTTTCACTTATGAATTGTTAATGAACCATCAACCCTTGGAACCCTTCAAGTTTCACTCCTCCGGCCGCATGGGGTCGCTTCATGGCGTTGACTTTTATGGGAATTACCCTTTAGTTTTTTACGTACTAACAGTTTTGCGGCTCAATAAAAAATGTATTACCTTTATTTATTTATTTTTAATTATATAAACCAGTGCAGGTAAGCAATGATGCAATCGTTGATGGTGAGGCGCACTAGTTTATTAAGAGCCTATTCACTGTAACCTTGAAGACACCTAAATTATAAAAGGACGGGAAAACCGCAGACGGTAAATCGTTCCAGTCCTTCAATGTTCGCGGTTTAACGCCGAGGCGAAACGCTTAGTCCGGACAGTAGAAGTGTCAACAACGTAAGGATGGACACTCGCCGAAAGACAGATTGTCTAATGGTAGAAAGGTGATGGCGGAATCTATATATATATAAAAGCGAAATACCACTCACTGATGAATCACGAAATCTCAGAAACTATAACACCTACAAACTTAAAATTTAACAGGTAGGTTCCTTATAGGGTGTAGACATCCGCGATACGGATTTTTCAAAATTCACCCCCTAAAGGGATGAAGCGGGGGTCCAAATTTTGTATGCAAGAAACCTAATATCACGCGCGCGAAGCCGCTGGCAGAAGCTAGACAAGTCATGTAATTCCCGCACACACACTCCAAAATGCATTCTTTAAAATACCGGAAGGCTAGCTACCCTACTCCTGTGCTCTAGGCTTTGTAAATTGGTCTTCATCAAATCTGGATCACCAATTAGCATGCCTTTCCACTTAAACGCGAGCACATCTTTCGTACAAACAAATTTTTACATCTTTTTACCCCACTTTCTAGTTTGTTCTCTGAAAACGTATGATTAACCAACACACGTCCAAGTTAAGCAGTAAATTTGAGTCAAACTGAATGGGTTACAACCGGGAAATTTTTCCCCAAGCCGAAGAAACTTACCATTTCCAGGGGAAAAGTCGGTAAAACTCGGTGCAAGTAATCTAAAGTTAGGTACCAGGGCGGCAGAGGCTATTTAGATGCACATCTTAACTCCCCCATATATCTAGATTGTGAACGAAGTTCGGTCTCGAGCGCGCGCGAACTCGGAAAGTGTTTCTCTACTTGGCTTTTTTCTAGCAGAATTGCAAGTGTGGAAAGGAAGATGTAATCCAATGAGAATAGAATCTAAATGATAGCTGGAAGTTGGCAATTTTCGATAGTATCGATTTAATTAAACAAAGAGCTTCGGATTAGCGGCCTAGCGGCTAATCCTGATCGCTGTACTGTAGCTAGCGGAATCACGCGACGAATAGCGCTGGGAATGTTAGTTTGAGTTTGTATTTTATAAGAATTTGGAAAGTGTCGTGTTTAATTTTAGTCAAAATATTATTTTAGTAAATTATTTTCATATAACTATTTTAACAAGATCAAAAGAATTGTCTGCGAAATATCCTCAAAAGAAACGTCTGTTCGTAAGTCAGGTTTTTTTTTCTTTTTGATTATTCGTGAAGAAAAACTAAATAACAAATAAATTCAAACTATATAGTAAAAAGAAACACTATTATTACTTGGAAAAATGTTGATTTAGTTGGATTCCATTTATTATATTATATTAATTTAAAAATACTATTACAATAATAACTTATTTAGCATTATCTACTAATGTAATCGTTACCTTATTTTATTTATATCATAATTATTATTATAAATAATAATAACGTTATATTATATAGTCAGTTTTTCTTATTTACTAGCTGACTCGGCGAACTTCGTACCGCCTAATAAAGTGATAAATGAAGAACCGCTCAACCGATTTTGTGCAAACTTCACATAAACCATCTACTAAATAGTCCGAACAAAGCCTAAACATTTGCTTTGGATAGATGAGCCCGTTCTTGAGTTATAAAATTACAACGAAAAAAGGCATTGATTTTTATATATATCGATTTAAGAACACTATATAAGTTCTTTTACGTGTTGCTCCGACCCCAAATAACACGGAAAAACGGCAGGAATATGAGGATGATGATAATATAGGTTATTTTAATTAACTCCACTTGCCTTTCACCTGAAATTCTACAAAAAAAGAATATGATTTCCCTGCAATCAGCTCCCAGTGGCGCCTCCTCCATATTTATTTAATTTTAATAAACAATACTTTGCATACACACACCACGCCCGGTGTGTAGCGCTGATAATGCCGACATTTGCATTGGACGCGGCTGTGACTTATCTGCAGGTGGCCTAGGGGTGGCTTCGGTGTTGTTTATATATTATTATTTATTATAGTAGCTAAAATAGTTAAATAAATTATTATATTTATTTTTTCGAAAGTATATATATCGACGGTGAAGTGCCAATACCTTCTAACTGACATTTTTCGATAAAATTACTTTTAAGTGCTTATATTTTAAATGCGTGTTTCCGCATGCTTCGTAAAATATCCGAAGCGGATATTTAGTTGCAACCGCAACAAATTAATTTGTGGAAACAAACACCTAACTAAACCAACGTGTCAATTTATAGTATTACTTCCTAACAATTTTTGGACAGATGATTTTGACTTCCGACAGTTAGGAGTTATTGGTACTTCACCGTCGATATATATTTTGAACCATTAAAACACTGGCCTAATCAATTAAATATACATTAAAAAAAGGGCCACAAGACTGCCGACATTGCCACGTGGTATGGGAATGAAATCTCTGACCGAGGTAAAAGCCAGCTCTTGGGTCACAAGGAGTCTCAACTAGGTGTTTGGTCTTTTAAAATTGCTGTAAGTAATTGATGAAAAAAGACATAACAACAAGTTTTTTTTTGAGAAAGTAAATCATGTAATGACGTCAGAAGTTCCGAAGAATTTTCTAGTCGACATTTACCAGTTAAAACCACACCTATATTTTTTTAGTTGCCCTTTGCATTCTAGGACCACGGAGTAAACAAGGGTTTTCAGAAGTCAACCCATGGCCATAGCAGGCATCGGCCTTACTAGGCCCCTACGGTTTTCCTGACATCTCTTAGAGGTGCACGTGGAAAACTACGCGCCGTCGACGATTCGGGCTCGGTACGGACAGTTACTGGACGGCCGGACGACGGCCTAGACTAGACTACGTGACTAAATCCATGTTTAGTCGTTGAAACTAGATGTAATGAAACTAGGTAGCCGTTTCATGTCAAAAAAATTCTTTTTTCACACATAAAAACGTAATTAATCCCTGTTTTTGAAGAGTGTACACCTTTAAGATAGATTTTTGAAGAACTAATTAATTTATTATTAAGATCTCATGTAAAATGTACCAAAACTCACACCAATAAATGAGTTTTGAATATTTTGAAGTTTTTTTCCAATGAACATTTGACAACGAGTTTTTTTTTTTAACCATCACACTGCACCGTGCGTCTAGTCCCAAGCTAAGCAGAGCTTGTGTTATGAGTACCAGACAACTGATAAACATACTTATATATTTCTAAATACATACATAATATAGACAATATTACACCAAAACACAGAACAAATGATCGTGCTCATCACACAAACTTTTGTCCTGGGTGGAAACCGAACCGACGACCTCCGGTATAGCAATCAGGGTCACTAACTACTAGACCAACAGGCCAGTCGAAGTTCACAGAATAGTTTTACAGACTATATTTTTTCAAGATTTTTTTTTCACATTTTCCGGCTCAGCTCAGCCCTAGTTTGTTTGCGGACATCACACCTGGTATTGTGTGACATTCATGTTTTAGCCACATTATTTATTAACAAGCTTAATGAACGCTCATATTTTTACTAAAATTTTCCGGCTGATTACAACAGGGCTTGTCAAAATAATGTACGTAAGTATCGCGTTTAATTTTGCTAAAACAAAATTGTTACACCAGTCACCAGCGAACAAAAAAAAGCCGACCAAGTGCGAATCGGACTCTCACACGAAGGATTCCGTACCGTCCGCACAACAAAACGGCAAAAATCACGTGTGTTGTATTTGGAGCCCCCTTATATAACTATTTTATTCTGTTTTTTTTTTAGTATTTGGTTGTTATAGTGACAACAGAAATACATCATCTGTGAAAATTCCAACTGTCTAGCTATTACGGTTCATGAGATACTAACGAACAGATAGACGGACGAACAACGGAGTCTTAGTAATAGGGTTCAGTTTTAACGTTTGGGTACGGAACCCTAAAAATGCTTTTAAATATAAACATTAATTTAAATATCTAATTTCCCCTACAGAACATCCCATTACAAGCATCAAAGATAAAAAAACTCATAATAAATCATTGAAACCCCGTAGAAGCACCATTAAACTTCAACATAGGGATTTTATCTCGCTATCTCCCGTCCGGGTCAGCCAGCAACTCGTGCCTGCATAATTCCGAACACCAGGGGGGCAGATAGGCTGGGAGCTTAGCTAATCAGAGGCCGTCGGTCGATTAACTCCAAGCTGGCCACGAGATAATGCCTCTCGCGCGATTAGGCACGCTGACCGCTTCGGACTTCTGGGAGCCTAGTACCCACCCTTGAGATTTTCCGATAATGCCATTGGATTTCCTTTGGTCCATTTAATAATCGACTATTGTTGCTAATTGTGTGTAGGGAAATTAGTTTTAGTTTAGGGTTATTGCTAAATGGTTGTTATGATTTCCGGGTGAGTTGTTTTTGTATGGGAGTACTTTAGGAAGGATACACAAAGTAAACGGGCTTTTCTTGTGAAATATTTTTTCAATGGATCTTTCCCTTTTTCAACACAATTGCGGGAATTTTTGAAAGAGTGACCATTGCCCTAGAATATAAAGAACAAATTAAGGAACATAAATAAATTTAGTCAATAAAAGTCGGTCACGCCCTCTCGTCCCACCCTAGAGCGTGAGAAGTCATTTCATGCTATCCCACTTCAAAAAAGGAACATGTATAGATAAAATTTTCTCTCTGTAGTTTTCCGTTAAAAGAATAGACGTAATAAGATTTTTAAAAGTACTAGGCTACCAGTAGCTTGGTAGAGGTACAGAAGCACTAGAATTTTCATTTCACACCTCAAAAATAGACGGGTAGGTATGCCGAAAAATCGGAGCACCATTAACCGACTATCAATTTGTTAAAGGTGGATTCAAAAATTAATAATTATATTCCACAACTTTCACACAACACCATCTAGTCCCAAACTAAGCAGAGCTTGTGGTATTAGTAGGTACTAGAAAACTGATAAACATACTTACATATTTCTAAATACATACATATTATAGATAAATTACACCCAGACACAGAACAAGTGATCGTGATCATCACACAAACATCTTTACTGGGTGGGAATCGAACCCACGACCTCCGGCACAGCAATCAGAGCCACTAACAACTAGACCAACAAAAAAAATTTCCTTTTAACCCTCAAAAGAAGCACTAACGCAAGTCCTATCAAATTGCCAATCAGCAAGTGCATGCACTAATAAAACTTAACCCTGCGTTCATCAAGTTTATGACGACTGTAAAGGTCGAAAGGACCCGGGCGATTCAATTACGTACAGGTTGAATTATGAATGTGTTGCAGTGACGCGGTAACGAGCGAAGGGGTACGGCAGACCGCCGCGGTTCAGGGTTAAGTGCTGTTATTTGTCGATTTTAAAAGTTTTTGGGAAAATTTTTGGAGGTGAAATCTCCAGGGTAGGCGGAAATATCCAAATTTTCTATTATTTTTTTGCCATTTGCTGCTCATTATCGATTAAGATGGTAATATATATATATATTGGGGGTAATGGCATGTATGTATTTATATTATTACTAGCAGTCTTGACAGATGTTGTCAGAAAGCTGGCTTTTCGTTTAAATAAAATTTGAGAACCCGATTGCCGGGCCCAATCGTATTTAGAAACCATCTAAGGACACCTAAAATGTATTTACATATAAAATTTCATCCAAATAGGTCAAGTCGGTTAGGAGGAGTTAAGTGACAAACACACTTACAAACTAATTATAATACTTATAAAGATACTTGTTACAACTATTAACATAATTCTTTCATTCACTTAAAATAAGTAATTGTGCACGTAAGTGTACTAGTGTGGAGCAACGTCTTTGAAAAACCTAAAAAAAAGTATTATCTACCTAAATTCAATTAATACTGGGGCTGCGGGTTGTATGAAAATGAAATCCGGGGCCCTAGAACAAAGGCAAAGAAGGAACAGGAGGGTTTTTAGTCAGTAAAAGTCTGACACTATGTCCCGCTTTGCCCAAGGGCGGAATTTATCATTAGATGATTTTTCCACCTAAAAAAAAAACCTACATTCAATTAATTATATTATATATTACTATTTTTTGTTACAGGTAAGTTCCAACATTTACTTCCTTCTGGCGTTTGGTAAGTCTAGAACATAGTCTGTAACATTACAATCTGTGTCAAGTTTCACAGCTCTGTGTACGAGAGAAGAAAAATATTCGATAACAGGCAGAAAAATATTAAAAAAAAAAACGATTTATGTATATTCGTGTAGATAATGATCTAAGCAATATTTTTTTATCACATCGCACGGTTGATCATAAAGAGACCTAAGTCAAAAACTGGTACTTGAAAATTGAATCTTAATTCTTATCATTTATGGTTCAATTTTCAAACATCCTTTTTTGACTTAGATCTTTTTATGATAAAGCGTGAGACATAGTCTTTTAAAAAAAATCAACGCAACATTTTTCAAAAATATTTTTTAGCATAAATGCATAGCATGATAGATATTAAAAAAAAACGATATGTATTCGTCTATACTATGACCTAAGCAACAATTTAATATCGCCTAAATCTTTATAAAAAAAAAAAACGCAATATTCGCAAAATCATCCCCGAGAAAAAGGCACAATTCAGAATTTCAATCTTTTAAAAAACGAACGCTTCATAACTCGGTATAAGTAAAGTTTAAGCGCCATTAGTGAAATTGGACGGTTCGTGACGTCACAACGGATTTACTCCGGCCAACGCGATCCGAAGCGAAGGATATATTGTCGAGATATTTGCGAGGATCCAGCGGAAATATTAGATGAAAATGGCCAATTTTCATTATGTGAAGTTTAAAATAAGATTTATATTTAATTTGTTGGCTCATTTTCTTTAAATAACATGTTAGATTAGGATGCTAAGACTTTTGGATACAGAGATACTTATACATAATCGAAATATAGAAAGAAAGTAATATATACAAGGTTATCACACTATGATATTATGAAGCCGAAAATCTGTGTGTGTGTGTAAGTTTGTTACTTCTTCACGCTCGAACAGTTGATCGGATCTAGATGGAATTTGGCACATGAGTAGACCAGATTCTGAAATAGCACACAGGATACTTTTTATCTCGGAAGTGTGTCCTTGGGAAAATTTTCTACATTCACGCGTGCAAAGCCGCTTGCAGCTACTAGTAAACATATAAAAAATCTTAAACATCAGCTTATATATACAATATTATATTGTTTTTAAGGCCTTTTTGTAATTTTTTTCTTTGTGTTTTACTCTTTTTTAGAGTTCCGTACCTCAAAAGGAAAAAACGGAACAAATATACGATCAATTTGTTGTCTGCCTGTCTGTCTGTCAGTCTGTCAAGACCTTTTATTTTAGAAAAGCGTGGAGGTATCGAGTTAAAATTAAAAACATTTACTCAGGTCTGCGGTCCCTTAAAGCTGTGAAGAAATCAAACTTCTGAGTTAACGAAAATAAAGATACGGTCATTTACGTCGCAAAAAAAACCTCTATTTTGACAATCTCAAGAGAATCAAAATTCATAGGGTACTTTCTGTTGACCTAGAATCCTGTTTAGAATGAAGTAAGATCTCACAGCATAAGAATAGGAATATATCTGAAAACTGCAAATTTGTATTTACGTTACTTTTTTTGTGATTCGGAAAAATCTTCGAAAGTCAATTCGGGAATTGAACTGTTTTCATAGGTGAGTTTGTAGGGAACCTTCAGTGCGCGAGTCCGACTCGCACTTGCCCGGATTTTTTCTTCTTTATTGTAAAGAAAATAGTGTTATTTTCTGTGCTTTTGTGTGCATTAAAAGTTACAATAAATAAAATATAACGAGCCGTTTCTATTTTAGTTTCTATATTTTACTATTCTTATAATCAACGAACAGTTATAGCAACCCGGCAATAAAATTGTATCTTAACGGGTACTTGAGGCAATCATCGGTAATTCGGTGCGAGGCATACTCCGTCATTCAGCAGACATATGAGGGGTAATGATGATAGCACTATTAATGGTTGATGAATGATCAGTAAGAAATATTAACTATCATTACTAACATCATGGCTACTTAAATGACCTTTGAGAGTTGGACATAATTGTAACCATATAAGCTGTATAATGTAACAAGCTGTGTAATCTCCAACGTTTAAATATAAAATATATAATTTTTGTATGACAAAACTTAAGTATAATTTATAATAATAATTATTTATTTATTTTCCTTCCACAAATTACAGAGAAATTAATTAATTTAACAATATTCCAAAATCAATTTGTGGAAGACTGGTGCCTGAACTAAGTTTTTCGAAACCTGTGTCACCAGGCCCCCAAAAGCAAAATTTGAGATTAATAATTGTCGTGCAGAAGACGATTTAATTCACGCAAATACATTACAATAATTATAATCAGCTAATTACATTATTTAATTACATTAATAATTATAAGTTAATTACATGATTCAATTACATTACATTGGAGAAGTGGCAATGGACAGGGCACATTGCTCGCAGAAGGGCATGGTGACTACGTACCGGAAGACGTGAGGAAGACAATGTGGACCGATGACCTGTTAAGGGTTGCGGGAATCTGATGGATGCGAGATGCATAGAACCGTTCTTGTGGCGACACTTGAGGGAGGCCTATGTCCAACAGTAGACGTCTTTCGGCTGAAATGATAATGACAATACTAGCACTACTGTCAAGTGTTAACTTGTAAGTGCCAAACTAAAGGATATAACGTGTCTCCAGCATGTTTGCTTCTTCGAAAACGTCCACTTATTTCAACTTCTCCTCCCTACGGGGTAGCTCTCCGTCCGATCGTCCCAGGTACCCATTTGGACCGAGCCTAAGTCGTCTACAGCGCGTAGTGTTCCACACGCGCCTCAAAGAAGCCTACTGGGGCCATGGGTGATGCGAAAGAGATCCCCAGGGCCGTGGAACATTGGCAAAGATGGAACAGGAGTGGATTTTTAGTCAGTAAAAATCTGACACGTCCTCGCGCTCTGCCCAAGAGCGGGGGAAGTTATTAGATTATTATACAACCAAAAAAAACCCACAGGGTATATATAATACCTGAAATATACATTAAGCATCCATAAAACTGCTTCAATAGTACCTAAACGTAAAACCTTCTATAACTGCACATGACAATAAGCCATGGACGCATTAACCCCATACATTATGACGGCATTATCCTCCCACACACTTCCGCCATATTTCAGACCTAGTCTTAAAATTCAGGCGCTGCAGTTTTCAGTCTAGACTTTGCCTGAAAAGTGGTAAATTACACCTCGCTCGGAAGTTCACTTAGTCATATTAAAAATGCAGATTTTGGACTTACACCCTTTTGTCATGGGTGGAATGTTTTGTTTAATAATGGTTTTTTTTTGTGGTGTTAGGTCTTTGTAACAAACGATTTCGAAACGATTGTTTAAGATATCGTACTCCAAAAATAATAGTGACATTTAAAGTAACCTGCCTTTATTGAAAAGGAAGGAACCTCTAGTCAAACAGGTTTTATGTTTGGAGGTATGCGGAACAGAGTGTGAAGTCCAACAAACCTCCGTTGAAAAGAGATGATCCTCCGACCAGATGGGTGTCATGTCTGGTGAGCAACTGCCCGGCAGATGATTTCAGTCTGTTTTGTATGTTCAAATCGCGTGGAGAACTTTAATTTGTTGTATTACTAATTTTTTTATCTACTTTACATTTTATGCCAAATATGTATTTTATAATAAAATATTATTATTTCCTTTATTCAGTATAAACACATATAAAGTACATTTCTAAATATTTTTTTAAACAAAACTCATAAAAAAAAAATATTAATAATACAAAAAATAGTAGCCCACCGGCATCGGGAACAGGGTCCAAGCTAGCGTTAGCACAAAAAAACTTCGTTCGAATCTGAAACTTATAAAAAAAAAAAACAAAATGGCAACAACATGACATTTATGTAAAATTTAATACTTCAATTTGCAGTGTACCGCAGACTACCCCCTCTTAATGTTAAGGTCTTACAGTCCATCCTAAGGTTGTCTGGTAGATATCGCTGTGAGCGATGAGACGGCCATCGTACCCATAGATTAAGTTAGTTTAAAAGTTTTGTACTATTACTATTTGGGTGTACAATAAAGTTTTATTCTATTCATTTCTATTCTATTTATAAATTAGTTTTTTTTACCAAATAGGTATCTATCTCGTCCGTTTAAATTCATTAGAGTCTGCAATTTAAAAAAAATGGCCTTCGTTCAATCCCCGCCCACAACCAATAAATCACGAACCAATCGCAAAAAAAAACACAAATAATAACTAAAAATGGACCAAAAACTGCAATCACTGTAATAGGTTGTTTCAATAAAAGGCCAACCCTTTCGTGCCGGACTAATGTTGAACAAAACAACACCTGGGTACAATACACCCGTCTCAGCGCACTGGGCAATTATTTAAAGTGTTAAGTTTAAGAAGTGAACCAGCGGTGCATTATGAAAATGGCTTCAGGTACCACCCCACCCTGTGGGGGGTATGCCCCACCCAGTGGGGGTCCACCCCACTTTCAGTCCTAAGTAATTGTTTCACGGAGTCTAGCGGACTCTTGCGTTCTTTAGTTTGATCGTGGGAACGTCTTTTCCTGTGAAATTTATTTCATTTTATAGTGCTTAGCTTAGATAATGATTGGGTCTTTAGATTTGACGGTAATGGACATAAATGTCAAGGTAGTTTTTTTTTCGGTGCGAATATCATCTAATGACATCCCCTGCTCTTGGGCGGAGCGCGAAACACTGTCAGGCTTTTACTGACTAAAAACTTACTCCTGTTCCTTCATTGCCTTTCGTACCAGGGCCGAGTCTTAATTTCAGAAGTTAACCCTTGGCCCCAGTAGGCTTCGACCCTGCTAGGCCCCTACGGTTTGCTGACATCTCCTTGAGGCACGCATGGAACACTACGCGCCATCGACGACTTGGGCTCGGTCCGGAGGGTTACCGGACGGTCGGACGGCGAGCTACCCATTGCTCGCCGTCCGCTAGCCCGCGCCTACGGTGGCTGGTAATTGGGATCGGAATCCCAGTTGCGGTTGGGTGAGGGGACCGTTGCCTCACGCGTGCGGCCGCCTTCTTTGCTAGCATTACTGCTTCGCACGCTGATGCGACCGGCTGCCACTCCTCCTCGCTTCGGACCATGGCCTGTACCAAGGCTCGGTGCGAGAGATCGCCGAATGTCAAGGCAGTTGAACTTTTCATAAATAGGTACCTAATGATAGGTTAGGTAGGAAAATTAGTACTTCTCGCCTTTACAATTACTAGAATCTGCCGGTGGCTTTGCCTGCGTAAAAATAGAAAATATATAAGCCTATATGACTCAGTTGTAAAGCAACATTTTACTGTTGTAAGAATTTTTTACATCTGTCTGGTAGTTTTGAGGTGAACAAAAACATTAAAATACAAATCTTTGCTCCTTATCCGATCTGGGGCCGACTTAAAACCCTCTCAGGTTCCTTCAGTAGCCCTTTTCGTTCTAGGGCCACGGTAACCCTTTCTGACAATCCTTCAAGTAACATATTGTGTCTAGCCCTTTCCCAAATTTCTAGGAGTCTGTTTCTAGTCTCACCGAATACAGCTGAATACACTTCTGAATAGAAAATAGAAAGAAAGTAAGATAGATATTTAAATTCAGCAAAACACAAGGAACTATTAAGCCATCATACCTTCACAAACAATACTAAACAAATAGAGAGACAAAGCCGATATTTATCGACGAAGAATACTCAACAAAATTCAAGCAATATAAGCGCGGGTTTAGACTCGCTGAATGCAAGTGACTTGTCACTCGACTAGCGCGCTGGCATGCACAGAGGATTACGTTGAATTGTACAGAGTGCTGCCAAATTCAAGGCAACACGTGTCGTGGTCAAGGCGCTTCAAATATTCAAAGATGTACTCGACATGAAAACTTTAGAGGGTACTTCACTTTGAGTAATAGACGTATGAAACTTTTTATTTTACTCAGTTGTTAGAGAGGGTTAGTAAATACGTCTTATGCCCTGTATTATTAATTAGTTTTTACAATCCATCCTAAGGTTGTGTGATAGATATTGCTGTCGGCGATAAGTCCGCCATTGTACCCATATATTTATCAATTGTGTTCTTTTTTGGACTTCTATCTTTGGTACAGTCGTAGGGCTATTAATTCTTCTATAAGCTGTCAAATAATTAAATGATTAATAAGTAATATTGTAAGTGTTGTAAATGATTTACGCAAAAATCTGGAACTGCCAATTTTGTTTGAAAAGTTATATGAAAATCGGTTGATATAGTATCGTTTGTGAGACCTTAAAATTTTTGAGTAAAATTTTATTAGCTATAGAAGAAGGAAAAGATAAAAAAACTAAGAAAGGATTGTATGGTCTTCCACACAATAATAGTATGGTTTGTATGGGAGAAACTACTGATATGCGACGAATACAATGTAGCGACATAATATATCGCCTCATTGGTACTGCCCGACATCGCGGTATTAGAGATATCCATGCGATTAGAATAATCAATATACAGTTACCCAGACCAGACACAACACCAGTCGGAAGTTGAAAGATCCTTGTTTTTCTTAGAAGATTTACAGAACTTTACACCTTGTTATACCTATAAAAGATATCGCATCTTGCAGAAAGATGGGAATAAGGACAAGCGAGTGATGACAACTTGACGAGATAGTAAGTAGCCTGCTATTTGAAGTGCATAGTTTGACTGGCGAGATATATGAGTTTTAAAGCCTTGGTGGTCTTCACCATAACATGCGAAGACGTCCTAATACCGCTAAAGTTGAAGAAATCTAACAAAATCGGCAACGATTCAACCTAGTAATTAGACAACTCCCCTCAATTTCCACGCAAATTCTCACTTCTCGCAGTAACCATTGAACGTTTAACAATTGCACGCTAAACAGCCTGTACCTACTAGCAAGCGAATGCATTTGCAAGTGGCCTCGTCGCTCAGTGCGATAGCATCGCGATTGAGTCGTCACGATACCGCGCCCTCACTCGCGCGTTTTCATCGCTTCCTCGCGCCGCCGACTAGCGCGGTGTGAACCCGCCTTTACGGAATTAAGTGGTTTTTAGGTTAACACGCGAATTTAAACTTTATTTTTATTTCTTTACGGTCGTTATTTTGAAGTTTTACTGTTGTTAGGTATTCTGTTATATGCTAGCTGGATTGGAATGATGGTTTCCGGAGTATAAATTATTTGAATTATTGTTAGTTTGGCTTTTTTTAGGTGGGAAATCATCAAATAACTTCTCTCGCTTCGGGTTGAGAGAGAGGGAGAGTCAGACTTTAACTGACTAAAATTTACCTGTGTTTGTTCAGTTACGTTTTGGTGTTCCAGGGCCGAAATGACACTTCTGAACAATCTTGCCGTAAAAGTGAAGCGCGATTTGTCATTAGATGATTTTCCCACCTAAAAAAAAACGCCTAAATTCCCTAAACTAACTTTCAAACTATCCCTCCTAAAATCAATAACAATTATATTCAAACACAAGATGTGCTAAAGATAATAATAATAATAATATTCCACAACTATCACACAACGCCGTCTAGTCTCAAGCTAAGCAGAGCTTGTGTTATGAGTACTAGACAACTGATAAACATACATATATATTTCTAAATACATACATATTATAGATAAATTACACTCAGACACAACAAATGATCATGCTCATCACACAAACATTTGTCCTGGGTGGGAATTGAACCCACGACCTTCGGCATAGCAATCAGTGCCACTAACCACTAGACCAACAGGCCAGTCAATAGATAATATTGTATGTTCGAAGAAATAACATGTTCCAAGACGATACTAAACAAGGTATTGTAACCAGGCCCTCACCTATGGCTCGTGACACCAATTATAACACCACAGTACATAATTTACCAGTTACCTATAAAATATATATATTTATATGCTTACTAGAAACTTACAAGGAATATCGTAATTATGCTGACGGCACTTTAATACCTGGAATATTTTTGCGAAGATTATAAGATGGATTTCTTTCTTTCTTCCTTAACTTACAGACAATATAACACAGAAAGAAAGAAGGAAAAAGAATATTTGTGACTCGTGCAAGACAAAACACCAAATATTTTTTTTAATTAATCATACTGTAAGTAACTAAAATATAATTGGGATTAGTATAAATTGTGAGTTAATATTTAAGTTTCTTATGATAAAAATCAAAGCCTTAAAAGTACTAAAAGAAGCAATCTAAAGTACGGCGTCGAAAAATTCCTCCGCATCGCTGTCGAAATCGCTTTTATTTTTATTTTGTAAGTTAGTTTTAATTAGGTTAAGTTAAGCATATTTATGTATTAGTTAGTTAGAAGAAATTGAATTAAAATAAAAGTTCATTATGTATATAATATTATTCCTTACAATAAATAAAAAATCCCCTTAAACTCCCATGAAAACGAATTCAAATTACAATGTAGACAATCGACTTGTGTGAGACAAAAGGGATCCTATCTCCGCATATACTGCGACACAGACTCCGGCAGGGAATTTCACTCCTTAGCTGTACGCACAATGAATGTGTTCCCAAAACATTTCGTGCGTATAGGTAGGATGTCCACCATGTACCGGTGGCGTATCGCCGTACGCCTGGTGGCCAAATGATGGAACGGGCTAGGCGGAATTAGGTTATGCAATTCCGACGCACACTCTCCGAAATGCAATCTGTAAAAAACCGACAGGTTAACAACTCTGCATCGACTTAGAAGCGTCGACTCGATGAGTGCATCGTTGCCAATGATCCTCCTGGCTCGCTTCTCAATTGTCTCAAGCGCATCAAGCTGGTGTCTGGCAGATCCGTCCCAAAGATGAGAGCAGTACTCCATACACGATTGAACTTGCGATTGTTAAAGTTTGAGCAGCTGTTCCGGCGTGAAATACTGTCTGACCTTTGCGAGGATTCCCAGCTTTTTTCAGCCAGTTGAGCCTTTGCTTCGATGTATAGCCCAAAGTTGAGAGTTGACGTCAACGTAACACCAAGAATATCAAGATGGTCTGTTATCGTTCAGTTTCTACTGAACTACCCACTGAAATTTTGACTAACCCAGAATTAAAATCCAAGTCCTAACGCTCAACTACCTGACAATCAACCACTTTACTAATGAGACAGACATCACAGATAACAACGTGATTATTCTTCAAAAAAACTAAGAAAGTATCAATTCTGTATCACCATTGAATAAGTAAATAAAAAAGGTGGGATTCTTTCTAATTGACATGTGTAAAATTGACACCTTAATGGTATCTCAATCAAAGTTCCCATAATGTGGAAAAAGTATTGAGAATCTAATTAACGTATCTGGTAGTAGTTTTCTAAACAAAACGCGCATAATAGTGCATGTAAGTGCTCTTCTTTAAGGGGATGCAACTCGACATACATTTTCCCTGTTTTTCATACAACCGCTCTTACGCGATTATGGACGTTATTACACATTTTTCATTAGATATTTTGGAAACACAGTATCTTGTAGATATAATCTAGGCTTCTATTGAAGTCAATTTATAAATTTGTGTAAAACTAATCCAGTAAAGACCTCTGAAAATTTGCTATTTTCCATGAACTTTGACACTTCATAATTTGGTCAAAAATTTAAAAAGTCAAAAAAGTATAACAATAAAAGTCTTGCAAATTTAATCAAGATTCTAAATGATCAATTTTTTATTTTATTTCCTGGAACAAGTTTTGTAAAATATTCGAGTAAATCATGGAATTACCGAATCGGAAATATCGCGGTTCTTGACATACTTTGTTTCCGTATCCAGCGACCAATAGGCAGCTTAGAAGCAGATGAGATGCTGTCTCGTCCTCTTCCACGCTGGCTCTACAGAGTGAACTCTCTGTCTTATGATAGAGAAGTAGAGAGGGCGTGTTGGAGGGTCAGATGTGTGATGTGATCCTTCAAGGAAAGCCTGCAACGCCTTGGTTTTACTGACCATTTTGCGAAGGGTTCTTGAAGTAAGATGACGGTGTACCTTCTACAAATTTACGTTAGAAACGAGGTCAAAGATCGCATGCAAATGAGGGCTAGAATAAAATTAACTACTTAATCAAATGAAATATAATCTATTCTATGACGCAGGTCACAAGTCTATCACAATAATTAACTATGATTTACTGTATCTTGTAACGGATACTGCCACAAAAACTCCATTAATTCGTTAAGAGCATTACCATTCTTGTATAATGATTAATATTTGCCTGATTAATTCACCTTAATTCTCTTATCATGCAACTCGGCCTGTTCACGACTTCGGTCTTAGCGGCGAGCGGCACGGTGAGCGGGGCGGGATAGGAAAGCGGCCGCGCAGCGCTATGAGTGGGGTCTCGTGGCGTGCTTAAACATTTTGATACTTTTCATCTTACCGCTCGCCGCCCCGCGCTTAGCTACCGCTCACAACGGCAAGGTCGTGAACGGACCGTTAACATTTACTCTTAGAGAATAAGTCCTCTCTCGTTTTGGGTGGAGCTAGAGGGAGTGTTAGATTTAAACTGGTCAAAAAACACTTGTGTTACTTCAGTTGCCCTTTGCGTTCCAGGACTACTATTCGACTGGCTTGTTGGTCTAGTGGTTAGTGGCCCTAACTGCTGTGGACGTGTCTTCGATTCCCACCCAAGACAAATGTGTGTGATGAGCACGATCATTTGTTCTGGGTCTGGGTGTAATTTATCTATAATATCATCCATATTATACTATTAGAAATATATAAATATGTTTATCAGTTGTAGCACAAGCTCTGCTTAGTTTGGAACTAGATGGGGATGTGTGAAACTTGTGGAATATTTTATTGTATAACTATTTCCCGCTTCCTAATACCTAAATCCTAGTCCATAAAATTTGTCAATACCTAATTTAAAGTTAACCCTGTGACTGCAGCAGTACGCCCCGTAAGACAGGGGCCAATCAAACTCAAGACGGACGGTACGCCCGGCCAATAAGAGCACAGGCTGTTTTTCTAGGAGAAGGCAACGTTTGCAAAGTTACCTTATGTAACTGTACTTATGTGCTGAAGACTTTTGAACTTGCGTATTGTGATGAAAACTGTTACTATGTAAATTGTATGTGGGGTGGGAAAATCATCTAATGACATCTCCGCTCTTGGGCGGAGCGGGGGATAGTGTCAGACTTTTACTGACTAAAAACCCACTCCTGTTCCTTCTCTGCCATTTTAATTCCAGGGCCCCGGGGATCTCTTTCGCATCACCCATGACCCCAGTAGGCTTCGACCCTGCTGGGCCCCTACGGTTGCTGACATCTACAGGTACCCTCTAGGTGTGGTGCATTGAATTATAATAGGTTTCTGTTTTACAAGATTTTTTAAGCTCGATTCTTTGCATTCTGAAAAGTTCACAATATTACTTTATGTACGTATATTTTCATGTATAATATTCACGGTTTATGCACCATCTCTTCCTACAAATTTGTACGCCACGATATGCGGCTGAACATGCTAGAACTTGCATTTATTTCATTATTATCTTGCATGCAATGTATCATGTACATCATATTTAAACAAAATTGACTTACGAGAATTTTGTTTTGTTTTTTTTTCCTTGTTCTTTTTTTTTCTTCCTTGTTTTTTTTTAAATCTGCGATCAGTGTTTGACACTATGAGCTAATTTGGTGAGTGTACTATGTCAGTTTGAATGCGTCCCTTATCGGGAAAGTCTCCTTATTATCTATTTATATAATGTCCTTTCGTTTGAGAGTAATTTCGATCTACGAGAATACGAGAGGTTTTTTTAAAGCTAGTACTCCAATTTTTTTACGTATTGTAAAAAGTATTCTTCTTAAATCTTATGCTTTTATGTGTCTCATTCAAACCTTTAATGCAAAGATGAACGTCATTTATCCTAAAAATCTAGCCTACATTTATTTTTGGATGTAAAATCATTAAATGTCTTCTCCCGCTTTAGACCGTTTCTCGAGCTCGATGGGTTGTCAGACTTACTGACTGAAACCCTCCTGTGTTACTCTAATTTCCCGTTGCGTTCCAGGGCCACGGTAAATCTTTTGAACCTTGTAACCTAACCTATACTTATCCAGGGCTTGCGGACGGCGAGCAATGGTTTCGCCGTTCGACCATCCGGTAACTATCCAGACCGAGTCCAAGTCATTGACGGCGCGTACTGTTCCACGTGAGCCTTAAGATGTCAGCAAACCGTAGGGGCCCAGCAGGGTCGAAACCTACTGGGGCCAAGAGACTGCCTCTGAAAGGTTGACTCGGCCCTGGTACGAAAGGCAAAGAAGGAACAGGAATTTGGTTTTTAGTCAGAAAAAGTCTGACACGCCGTCTCGCTCCGCCTAAGAGCGGGGATGCCATTTAATAATTTTCCCACCTACAAAAAAAAGCCTATACTTTCCCAAAGCAGAGCAAAGGGCTCCTGCATAAATCTCATAAAAAAGCATTTTGCCTAAGCCAAAAACGAACCACCCAACTCTCTCATCAAACAACAGCTAACAACCCCCACGCTACCGTTACATATCAAAATAGACGTTAAAACTAAAGCTGCACACGGCGCGTATGAAGACGCCGGCGTAGCACAATGGGCGTGGACAATACGCGCGCGATAACTACGCCACTCCGTCACGCCGCTGACAGGGTTATCGGACGGCGTACAATGAGACCGGGGCGCGTATCACGAGCGGTGGAGGGTTGACAGTTCGTATTGAAGCTGGGCTGGTGGTGGTAATGTGTCTGGTTTGTGACCCCTTATTGTTGGCTTACTTGTTTGATGTTGTTGGAAGAATCGGTTGAATTGAGAAGGATGAAACACAGGACATGGGAATGTTTGCTTCTTTCATCTTTTGACTGAATGATATGACTTTCTTTTTATTGCAATTCTTAAGCCATTTGTAGTTTTTTCATAAAATAATATAATATAAACTATAAACTAGTGCTTAAATGCGATCCCACCTGATGGTAAGCAGTGATCGTGAATCCACTAGTTTATTAAAAGCCTTTTCACTTTAATCTTGAAGGCACCTAAATTATTATCGGACGGGCAGACGGCTGCAAGCAAATGCAGCCGTACGCGGTATCAACGTCGAGGCGAAACGCTTAGTCCAAACCGTAGAGGTGTTAACTACGTAAAGGGGATGAAATTCTTTGTTTTTTTATGAATAAGTATATCAGACTACAAGAAAAGTGATCTTGTTTGGTAACTACTTTTTTGCAGTCAGGTTTTTAAGATATTTTTCATTAATATTTAGTTTCTCTAGTCTGTCTGTAATTAAATCTTGAAGATTCAAATTTGAATTGAGATGAAATAGTGCACACAAGTTTGTTCCGTGTGACAATGCAATTTTGAATCCTTGTTTTTTTTTTTTTTAAAGAAGCTTATTATTTTTTCTCATGACTTGCGCCACACAAATGGCTATTCGGTGTATTGTTAATATGCTCGTGAATTCTGTCTCGTGTATACGCCTCTTTATGTTTTGTGAACTGATTGGGTTTATCGTGTGTCGCCCGCCTTATATTGATCGCTCTTCGTTAGGTATCAGTTTTTGTGTGATGTCTTGGTTTGTCTCTTTTATAAGTTAGAAGAGAAATAGAAGAGATATGAAGTGAAATAGGTACCACTCTTTTTTTAGGTGGGAAAACACCCAATGACTTATTTCGCTGTAGGGCAGAGCGAGACGGGGCAGACTTTTACTAACTAAAACCCACTCCTATCCTACGCCTTGTGTTCCAAGATTCCGGGTTTCCCTTTCGGAGTCGAACCCATGGCCCCAGTGGACTTCGGCCCAGCTAAGCCCCTAAGGTTTTGCTGACATAGCTTTGAGTCGCGGTTGGCTCGGTAACTAGATATTGCCAGCAGCATCTCTCAAGTTATAATAGAAAATTATCCCACGGGAATATACTCCTGAATAAAGAAGTTGATATCCTATGTTTCTCCAGCACATAATCTACTCGTATGCCAAATTTCATCTAAATCCGTTCTGCCATTTCAACATGAAGGAGTAACAAACATAAACACACATACAAACACACTCAAAAACTTTTGCCTTTATAAAATTTGTGTGAGTATGTGTTGCTAGCGTCTTCACCCACGTGATAGTAGGAAACATCCCAAGGAATATACTCCTGGCATAAAAAAGTATCTTATGTGCTATTGTAGGACATGGTCTACCCTTGGCCTAAGTTTCATCGAAATTCGTTCAGCCGTTTCAACGTGAAGAAGTAACAAGCATACACACACTGTCGCAATCTTTCGCCTATAATATTAAGTGTGATGGCAAAAATTCTTGTCACACAAGGCTGTATTGATTAATGATAACGTGTTCCTTTTAGCGACAAAAAGCCTTTACATTTAAAGGTGTTTGAATAAATAACTTTAAGAATAAATTAAGCTTCAAATTATAAAGCTCTGCAAAAAATAATCGACTAAAAAATTCCTTTCACTGTCAAATTAACACAAAAAGTAATACCAACTGTAAAACTAACTAATTCAATGGAACCTCTAAATAACGCCTTCCATCCAATTGAGGCCGAAAAAATATGCCCTACAAAAACTAAAACGAAATAAAAAAAAAATCATTTTTCGAACGAACGAAAACAGTTTAAAGTGGTGCGCGGTTTTATTTGCCACGAGATATCGCCCGGCGCGTAAACATCAAATTTTATTGACATTCGCGCGGCGTGTGACAATTTTTTTGCACTGCATTGTACGTCGTGGATATTTTCGGATAACCTCTTTATATTGGCAATATTGTTTTTTTCTGCATATTTACGTATCACTCCCGTTTATTTATGTTCGAGGTGTGGCACAATAATTCGGGCTGGCAGTGTATTTTGGCCACGTTTCATGAAATGATATCATTGTCGTACTTGTGTCGTATGTCCTGCCTAGAATCTCCATTCTGCTGCTATAATTAGGGTTACCAATATAGAGATATCTGATTTTATAAAGGGTTTTTTTTAAGTGAATACAGTCTTACATTTACCTAAAGTGTACCCTTTATTGTATACTGTATAGGCTCTTAATTAAGTAGTGCGATTCACCATCAACGATTGCATCACTGCTTACCATCAAGTGAAAATTGTAGTCAAGCACTAGTTTGTCATTTAAAAAATATATTAGGACTAATATACAGTTTCAATGAAGTAGTGGTTTTCTTTTATCATCTTTCTGCAATTTCGTGACCGAAAAGACAAAAAATCTGCTGTGAAATACTAATGGCAAGATTTCATTCAGTTTTATGAGTCAAAATAAATTGGAGTATTTTAGCGTACTGTAATGTTTTTGTAGAACAAGAAGTACTTACCCGCAAAACAGAGTACAGTTGGTAACCCTAGTTGTAATAGTTTACAATGATATTGCCAGAATCGTTTTTTAAAAAAAAACAAGAAAGACTAGGTACTCAAAGATAAGCCTTTGGGTACAGCCAAATTATTTTCTATAACACTTCCAATCTTTTACAAAATTATCGTGAAATATGAACAGAAGACATCACTGCCTTACAAGCCATTTTTTGAGCTCGTAACCCAATTTTTAATGTCACAACTCCGTGATCAAAATTGACGGTCACAATTCGCCCATTGCTTTGCCGTCAGGTACCTTTCACTCAGAGGTACCAGGAGCCCAACAATCGACAAGAAGTAAGCTTTGATTGTTTCAACGTAACAACACAAAGGATGGATGTAACAAAGCGTTTGCCTGAGGCGGTCGTATGTTAAGAACGCGCCTAATCAAACGTTCCAAGTTCTGTTTTCACTTTGTTCTTAGTTTCTTTGATGTTTCCACGTTGATATGATGCCCTGGTAGGAGGGACCGTTTCTTTGCGTCAAACTAAATGTAAATTGTGTTTTTCAAACAACTATTTTCGGTTTTGCAAACGTTTTTGTTTCAACGTTTTCTTGGAAATTGCGAGAATAACTTTTATTTCTTAACTTTGTTTTTGTAGGTACCTTTATTCTGTTTAAATGAATATAATTTAATTTTAAATTAGGACAACACTTTATCTTTAGACTGATTATTTCGTCAGGGTTCTTGCTATATGCTTAAACTTACTTGATATGATTGATGCATAAAGAGATCATATCAAATCAACGATGATTAAAAATAACGTGACAATAATGGAAGACGTGTTAAATAATAGCATTGTTCTAACAAACTAGCTAATGATGATATTGCAGAGTAAATACTTAGCAAGCATGAGCTGGACTGGGTAGCACTTATCACACTCTTTTTACATCGCCATCCAGCGTCAATCAAAAATTAAAGTCTTCCACATTTAGTTACACCGCGTGGTTTATTTAAAACTCCAGCCGATCCGATGCAACAATGACTGCCCACCAACCACTATCTTTATTTTTTCTATTTCCAGGCGTCACCGAATTTCCCCCCGGAATAGTGCGAATTTAGCCAGCTTACTCCCCTGAAAGGGTTGACTGACAGGCTATTTTGAGCCTTAAATATACCTTTTTTACGGACGACATCGACAGTCGATTGACAGCCTTGTCCTAAGTTTCTCTCGGCTATTTTTTCGTCCAGACTTCGATTAGCACATGTTCAAAGTGTCTGTGAATTAGAACATCTTTTTCCGAACGGTTTTGTTCATTTTCTTTTGTGTCTGCATGTCGTTCTAGCTTCAATTCAGTTGCTGTCATGTCGTTCAGTTTTTGAAAGATTCCACTGATATTACAAATCCAGTGTTTAAAATCGTGACGTTGATGTGTGAAATTGGTGTCAATGAGTTCTCTCTGCTTATGAAGTGACTTGTTCGTTGTCTTTTCTGAGAATTTGGAGCAGTTGTGCGTCATTCAAGCGTAGTTTCAATGTCTGACTTTCCTAGTGACATTGAGTTCATCTGCTGAACGTATTGTGCAATTTCTTTTCTTCTTGTTCGTGACAATTAGAGATCTCTAATTGGGGACACTGGGAAGTCTTATGACAGTGAAGACTGCTGCAAGATTGACATTACTTAGTTCTTACAATTCCTCAATTGTAGCCATCTGAAGAGTAGGTAAGCTTGAGCGTAAACATCACAACACAATACCATCTCCTGTGACCTCAAAACTATATTAAGTAAAGTACCAATAAATCGAAGATAACAAAGTATAGATAACTGATTGAAACAGTACTTAGATATAACCAAAATCCATTATATCGTTCACACAAAGACGAACCCAAACAAAGACCATGAACCCCAACAGCACATAAAAGCTGTATCACATGACATATTTAACGTTTACTACAAAGATACCGGAGCTCTCACACTAAAAGCCACGACCATTAGAACAAAATGGTCTATCAAAATTATAATATCAATTACCGATGCATTAACAATTCATATCAGAAGTCAGACGTAGCAGAAACAGGAATCTCGTGCACGTAATGTTATTATTGTGCGAGAGGGATGGCTAAAGGTGGGTGGTGGTGGAGCGAGGGGGACGGGAGACAAGGCAGCCAACGTCGGAGAGCTGTCAAAATGTCAAATTTCAGAACGTAGCCGGGCGCAACTTCAAACGTGCCCCTACCGTTGGCATGCAGTGCGCGCTTGCTCTAATATAGTTATAGCTCCCTGGTACCGGTGCCGTGTTAATATTCATGCATCTCATCCCGACTCTTCCTAGGAACAGGGAGCCATTTTCGTGAAAGCCTCGCTCCCTGTTTCCACTATGAATATGAATGAATGATTTTCTGTTCGCCTCTTGGATTAAACTTTTTGGACGACGTCTTAGTTTGATTATTCATTTCGGTTACAACTGTTTAAATTCGGTAACAGCTGCCTTGACCGCTATCAAGCTCTCGCTTGTTACGATTTGAGGATTCAATTAGTTCAGACAAAAATGTGCAAAACTGACAAATGAGTTTTTAAAATGCAGCCTCATCCTGACTTGTCAAACCGTATGGACTGTCGACGCGAGTTTTCTTTTTGTTTCATATCTCGATTTGCTAACAACGTTCTTCCATTCGTAACACAAAGTAACCACCTGAAAACGAAATTGAAATTTCCAATTCCCCGTCTATTTCCTGGTAAAACAGGCAGTTTTCTATTTCATCTCTCAAAACCCAGCGTCCGTCGGCCGATGCCGGTCTATCTCGCTTATGACGCGACGATATTGGGGAGCCACCGAAAATGAGAAGCAAAAGAAAACATACACTTTTTGACGTTTCAATATGCACTCATCTGCGACGACGAACAAAACTGGTTAATTAACATTATACCGCAAGGATACAACGGGAAAACGTACGGAAAACCAATAGTATCTGAAAAAATGGGGTCCACATCCTTAATTAAATACAAAACGACAATGACATTTGAAAAGCCCTTCGTCTTGACAAAAAAGTTGGTGAATTCCCGAACGTAATATAACAAGCTCGCACTTGACTCGCAGTATTTATAAACGTCAATCTCATCTGTCAAAAGTGACAGTAGTCAAATCCCAGCGCGGTAATAACGTCGTAGGACGTTCAGTACATTCTGAATTTGAAAAACACACGTTCGGGTGTTCCAGCGCGTGCTCGATTCGCCGATTAGTGTTATTTTTGAGAATGGAATCGGAGATCGTGTCGCCTTCGGGTGTGCCCGCCCACAAGATGGCTGCGCTAATCACCCGACGTGTTCGCGGGAAACAGAACTGAATGATATACAATTTTATTGATGCGATATGTTATTACCGAGCCAAACCTGTAATTACTAGCGAGCTTTATGCGTGGGAAGGGATTAGAAAAAATATGTTTCGAGTCATTTTTGACTCGTGCTCTATAATTGTTCGGCCATTCATGTGAGCGTCTTTGTAACAGGATTGTTTTCTAATTTGTGCTTTTGTTTTGTTCACATAATAACGTGGGTTGTTTGTAAGTAGATAGAGCTATGATTATTTTAATTGAAAAACGATGCTAATCTGGTACATGGCAAGTTATTAGCTGTTGATTCATGATTGGTGGTGCTTTTTTACGAAAGAGATTTTGGTTCGTAACTTTTAACATAATCTAGGTAGGTACTTGTATTTATAAAAACAATAATAAAAAAGGGAATATGCAGGAGAAAAAATATATGTCAACCATTTTATAAATAAATATGTAAAAATCGAATACTAATTTTAATATTGTTTTCACATTTATTGCATTAGTATTCTATCAAACGAGATATAAACGCCGCGCCGTTGTCTATGGTATTGTCGACCGTACGGACTTTTTAGGGTTTCGTACCTCAAAAGGAAAAGACAGAACTCTTATAGGATCACTTTGTTGTCCTTCCGTTTGTCTGTCTGTTAAGACCCTTTATCCCGGGACCGCGTGGAGGTATCGAGTTGAAATTAAAACCATAGACCCAGGTCTGCGGTCCCTTGAAGCTGTGAAAAAAATCGAACTTGTACGTTAACGAAAAAAAAGATAGGACTGTTTATGTTGCAAAAAACGTATATTTCGACACTCTCAAGGGAATCAAAATTCATAGGGTATAGTTCCCGTTGTCCTCGAATCTTGAAATTTGATATGAAGCAAGGTCAAATATAGGTAAAAATCTGCAAACTGTTTTGTAGTTACGTCATAAAAAAAAACTTTTTGCAATTCATAAAAATCTTGAAACTCAATTCGGAAATTGAACTGCTTTTTTTATGTAAGTTTGTATGGTGTGCGAGTCCGACACGCACTTGCCCGGTTTTTTTTAAATTGTTTACAGACTCGCGCTTGACCACTATCTTACCTAATGGAAATCGACTTAAAGATCCCGAGGTTGTAGCTATCAGGGAACACAGGCTCCTATTCCATATTCTATGGCGACCGTACGGGTGTCATGGCTTTTGATGTCTAAGGTCACGTCGGACTTCTTTCATAATACCATCTTTGAATCTTATTGTCTTCGTAGTTGGTGAAGATATATTCTTTGTTCATATTTGTTTACCAGAGCTAAAATTACATGCATATTTTTCGTTTTTTTAATTGATATAAACCAGTACTTGACTGCAATCCCACCTGATGGTAAGCAGAGATGCAATCATTGATGGTGAGGCGTACTAGTTTAATAAGAGCCTATTCACTCTAGCCTTGAAGATACCTAAATTATAGTTGGACGGGCAGACCGCAGCAGGCAAATTGTTCCAGTCCTTCGATGTACGCGGTATAAACGACGAAGCGAAATGCTTAGTCCGGACCGTTGAAGTTTCAACAACGTAAGGGTGGTATATTCTCTATTTATCCCTTTAACTCTTCTATTAATTAAATAATTAACACAAAACAGAAGTACGTTCGTCTCCAGTCATTACTTATTCGGGAGCCGGTTCGGATCCGGGCGATCGGGTCGATCCTGCTGATTTATCGGGTGTCAGACAAGGCTCACCGCACACCGGACACGTACGGACTCCGGACGGCTCCGGCATCTTAGAACGGGAGATTACTGTGTTTGATTTGTCGTAGTCGTGTTGATATCAGGCGTTTTGGGCGTTACTGGCGTGAAGGATTTTGGGTTAGGTCGTGTAATATCTCGTTGAATGGGCTAGATTAGAAGCGCTTCCCGACCCGTTCCTATGTCTTCCTGCTCCATTTCTTTTATGCGTAGAATCACAAAGTACACCAAAATATGTGTAATACATAATAAAAATATTCTATTTTAAATTACCTGTTTCATGTGAAGAGGAGGGATAAAACGCATGTTACTAAAAGAGTTATGAGTTTACATGTGGATGAATGGAGAGGAAGAGGGAGACCAAAGAAAAGATGGATGGATTGTGTGAAGAGTGATATGAAAGAAAAGAAAGTTAGTGATAGCATGACGAGTAACAGGGCAGAGTGGAAGAAAAAAACGTGTTGCGCCGACCCCAAATAATACGGGATAAGGGCAGGAAGATGATGATGAAATTACCTGTTTCATTTGTATACCATGTCTCCATATTAGGTTTCTTTTTTTCGGTTGGAAAATCATCTTATGACATTCCCCGCTCTTGGGCGGGGCGGGAGATAGTGTCAGACTTTTACTGACTAAAAACCCACTCCTGTTCCTTCGTTGCCTTTCGTACCGGGGCCGAGTCTTCCTTTCAGAATCAGACCCTTGGCCCCAGTAGGCTTCGACCCTACTGAGCCCCTACAGTTGCTGACATCTCCTTGAGGCGCGCGTGGTGATTAGGTACTGTAGCAAAAATAAAAAAGCCAAAATTGATATTGATATTCCGCACTTCTGGTATTAATAACTGGGAATTAATTATACACATTATTATAAATATTATAAGATTTTGGTTATGGCAGTTCGGTTTCGACATCAAACAAGGTAACTAAATCTCTTTTCGGAAAATAAAATTTTTGCTTTTGAGCGATGTATTACATTTGTTTTGAGATAAACACTTTTGAATTGTCAAAATGTCGGTCAGTCAAAAAAAAAACTAGTGAAGCTAAATTGCACGTTCCAAAGCGTAGATCGCTATGGAGAAGAACGTGCAAGAAACTCCATGGACACTCTTAAATCTTGGTTATATATTTCTTGTCGCTTCTAATATATGAATACAATGTAGATAAGTAATAATAATAAAAAAACTAATTAAAAAAAATAGAAATTAAATTAAGCCAATGGCAGCTGAGAGATGATATTGATGATGTGGTCGACGATGGAGCACGCTTGCCTAGTAGGTAACCTATTCACTCTTGATTTAAAAATCCCCAGGTTGTAGCCATCACAGTATAAACACAGATTCCGGCAAAGAATTCCACTCCTTAGCTGTACACACAAAGAATATGTTTCCAAAACGTTTAGTGTGTTTGGGTGGGATATCCACCATGTACCGGAGGCGCATTAGCCAAGCAATATGTCTGTTCAGGAATCAATGATGTAGATCATCTTTTCGTCATCATGGACTGTATTTATCCTAAGAGTACTTCAAGATCTCATCTATATTTATATTAAGATTATAAAACTGAAGAGTTTGTTTGTTTGAACGCACTAACCTCAGGAACTACTGGTTCTAACTAAAAATTATATTTTAGTATTAGTTTTATCGAGGAAGGCTATTGGTTAGGTTATATAACATCAAGCTGCGATCAATAAGAGCGGGTAAAACTGCTGAGGACAGTTAGTAACTGATATTTAGGATTTTTTTAATAACCTAATCAAAAGGGGTTAATAATAAATTTTCCTGAGTTTTCATGAGAATACAAATTTGCCTACCCCAATGTACAGTGCCAAAAACACTATCATTATCCATAGCCAGCCCACCTAAACAGTCCAGCCTACCAATTACAGTGTTTTAACGAAAAACAGGACCTCTGGGACCCCTGCTTCCCATTACTTCTTCTGTCCAATTTGGCGACACGAGTGGAGGTCGTGTGCAAGGGCGGGCGCTCCGCCTCCCGCCTGGGGCTCCGCTGACGACACAGCATTGGCGTGGCCCGGCGATTTGTCCGCGTTGCTCCAGGCATGTTCCTTGACGCCTGAATGTGTGACATGGCCAGAATTGTTCGGTAGTTTGACCCAAGTGCGACCCCGGCATGTTTTGGAATTTGAGGGGCTTGTCTGTATGTTGGTGTCCCTTACAAAGTGAGATTTCTTTCTTACCTTGAGGCATCTCGGTTTATACTTAGATTTGTTCAAGACTATTTTATGAAAAGCAAATATACAAGCATATTTTAAGTTTGCTAAATCCAAATAAATATTGGTCTAAAGAACTTCACTCTCATTCTTTTCTCTATAGAATTACGAGAAAACTTAAAAGTATTCGAGTAAACATCCGCCATAACTGCAAGTTACTAAGGCATCAACAACGCCAGGAGTTGTGCGCACAACAGCTATGTACTAGGCAAACATAGGGCGTTGGCGGCGTGCAAATATTTGCGGCGCCGCGGGGCGCGGCTCCCCGCCTCTTCGAGATAGCGTTGTGTTCTACTTGCTATATCTTATGTAATCCTGGTAGGCATGATGTTGTGCACGTCTTGCTCTCCTGGTATTTTTTTGTAATAATCTTTAACTTATGGATTAGTAGGTACTTGAGGATAAGATATTAAAGATGAAAATGTCGTCTCGTTCTTCAGAAACAATGAAATGTTGAAATCTCAAGGAAAAAGGAAAGGAACGTTAACCTTCTAAAGCTCCCTAATAATTTTGAGTCTGAGCTACACTTGTCCAAGAAACAACTCACGCAATAAACACACGTCCTCCTAGAGAACATTTGAAAAGCATTCAATTATGACGTAGCACATAACTCAGCAGACTAAAATGGCATTCAAACAGTTCGACAATCGTGAACTATGCGCTTACGCACGCTACGCATCACACGTCATGCTCGTAAAATAAAGCTGCATCCACACCTATAACTCACGCGGAGCGGGCGACATGCAGGCGGGCGAGACCGCGTGATGATTTACGCCGCATCGATATCTGTTAGATATGAAATTTGTCAAGCGACGTTCGCGATATCGCCTGTTTATGCGGCCCGGTGCGCGGCGGATACACTGCGTGTAGTGTGGTGCCGGCTTTATGCAGCCTGATGTACTGGACAGATTTAGAAGCGAACGTGTGATTAAGTTTATCTAAAAGTAACTTATAATGATAGGAGGAGGTACGGTGTGATTGTGGCCGGCGATTCAAGCTTATCTGTTTCAGTTTGTTTGAGATGTGGACTCTGGTTCATAAAATAAAAGCTGAAAGACAAACAGAAGCCTGGGTTGCTCCTGTTTAACAACACAGACATCTGCAATTCTAAATTATGAAGCTCCTAAGTCAAGCAAAACTTGTGTGTAAGATGAATCCTGAGAAAAAGATAGAACACAAAAAAATAATTATACGAAATGACTATTTACACCTTCCGTTTTCCATGAATGTTAATTCAAGCATTGTATTTCAATAACCTACGTAGCATATCAAACACATATTACTGCTATATCTATAAAAACCTCGTGTAATCGATACTAAACCATAGACACATAGATTGGCTCACACCGCAGCTCTATAATCTATGTTTTATCTCACATAACGTGCTATCGACTGTGTAAATGCAACGACCGGTATATTTTCGATTCGATTCATTCGAATCAGAGTCGAATGGACTCGATTATTATTTATACGCTCCCGGCACTAATCAATGCGCGACACGCGCTTAATTTATGCAACCGATTCGTTACGGATCGGCTCGTTTTAGTTGCATTTTTTATTTAGACGATTTTAATTTTGAGTGTTGTTTTAGTCGATTTTAATGATGTGATCTTTTTGGTTTTGACAGTTACGGTTTTTTGACTGTTATTATAGAGTCTTACCTCATTTTAACTCAGCCAACTTAAGAATTACTTGTTCGGAAATGTAGTCTAAAATTCCGGGCGTAATTAAACAAAATTTGAGAGTACTAAATTAATGTCAATCTCCCGTTTTGCCGGTCCACAATCTAAGCCTTGTATCGCCTGTGACGGAGGCACAATAGCCAGCTTCGAGCGCCACTTTTTACCAACCCTACTGTTATTTATTGCTCCGAGTCGCATGCAAAACAGACTGAATTGACGCACAATAGGGTTGCCAAGCTACGATTTTCGGGATTAACTTCCACAATTATTTTTACTAATTGTTTACTGGATTTTGTAGTACTGAACTTAGATAACTTTATTATAGTTTTATCACTGGCAATCTAAAATCTGTTTCCTTTTATTCAATCTATCCAAAAGTGGTTTTGCAAGATTGCCCTTTACGATATAAGGAGTGCAATAAAAAATAAATAGAATACATGCGATTATTTCAGCATTTTAAAATATTATAACAACTAAGCATAGGTAAAAAACAGATGCGATGCAAGATACATCTTGGAATATCATTATCGGGACATCCTCACATAATCAGATAGCTGCACGATTTATTCTCATTTGGTTGTGATTTCTATCAATGCAAAAACATTGATATTTAGCTGCGTCTAGTGTGATTAGATGCTGTGTTTATCAAGGCAAGAAAACTAGTGTATATGATCTTATAGTCTAAACAGGACAATCACAACAGATTTTTGAATAAATTGATAATTTTAAGACTTATCAAACTCTACTTTATTACAAAGTATATCTATTATCTGAAGGAAAAATAGTGGGTTTTGTTATAGTCAGTAAAAGCCGGTCATTGCTTCTCGCTCCACCCAGAAAGAAAGAATTTATTTGATGATTTCATGCCTTTGAAAAGAGACGTGAGCATTAAAGAAGTGTTTAATTATTACAAATTTTGATTCTGAAACCAAGTGTCAAACTTTGTCCTGCTCTGGGCTCGCAATATCCACATAGTTAACAACCTCTTGTCTACCGAATTCAGTCGCTAAAATAATAATGTTTCAAGGAAGCAAACTTTTATATTCTTATATATTTCAACTAACTTCTGCCAGCGGCTTCGGCCGCGTGATAGTAGGTTTCTCCATACAAACTTTGGACTCCCTATCATCCCCTTATAGGGTGAATTTAAAAAATCTTTCTTTATTGCTTGCCTACGTCATAAAAGGAAACCAACTTACTACTAGGATATAGATAGATAAATTAATATAATTCTTACAAACAGTAAAAAAATATTTTTTTAAATAGACAATTAGTTATGCTGCCGTCTTTGTACATATTTCAAGAAAATCAATATTTTTTTAAAGATATGATCAGATTTTTTTTCCACGTATTCAAGGAGTTTTTTTTTCTGCTGGTAGCACAGCAAAAGATAGGTAGCTAATCACCCATCAATGTATTCGACTGAAAGACTTGTATCTATGGTCATGAATAAAAATTATTAAAAAATAAAATAGGTAGCTAATCCCGGTATCGCCACCAATGCCGAGACTGTTAGCCTAAATAAGGTTTGCAGTTGAAAGAAACTTATGAACTTTCCTGACATCGCTTCGAAGTTTTGGGCTTATAAACTTTAGATTTATTTATCGTCGTGTCAAGAAGCTGATATCCAGAGGCTGGACTAGTCAGCTGGCTTGATCAGTTTTAAGCCTAAAATGCCACAGAGTGATGTTGACATCCCTAGAACCTGAGAGCATCCTCCGCGCACCTCATGAATATTACTTCTTTTTTCATTTACCTCACATTTATTGGCAACCGTTTGAGCTCACCGCCTGCCCAGACGCACATGCGCTATTATTTCCTACAGTCTTCACCTATAACACAACTTTCAACTCTTCTCCATCACAACAAGGTTTCAAATTGAGTGAATGAGAATGGCAACCTGGTCTAGATACTTCTTTTTCTTAATTTTTAATGATACGGCCTCTTTTGATGTCCCGATTGATATGCAAAACTCTTTATTGTTTTACTTTTGTAGTAAGAGTGTGCCCAAACATAGTGTGGGGAACAGAACTGTCTTATTGTATAGAATTAATGGCTGGTTTTAAATGGATATGTATTTATGTGTGATTCTTTGCTTGAAAAGTTGGCTAGGGACAGATCTCTACCATTTAGTCCTCTGCTGTTCAAGTCTCAAGTTCTCAACTGCCTTATAAAATCATTGTTCTAATTCAGGCAGTACTCAAGACCGCTCCATTTCTCTGCCTTGTCAAACTAAATTAGTCACCAAACAAAGGAACACTGAGACAATAACACCATGGCTCACAATCTAACACATGTCAGCTATTGTCCCAATTCCATCATTGTGCGACAGGTACTAGGCAGGCATACCACACTAGGAGTTAGAACGCACCTATCTCATTTCCTAGCCCAGTTGCGGCTTCCGAACGGCCGTCAGCGCGGACTCTTCCGGCTCCACAGATTAGTATCGATGCCATTTACCGTCTCACTAGCGCCATTGTTGGTATTGCGATTCACCGGAATAATAGCGGCAGCGTTTTAGCGAAAATCCGCTTTTCAATTTTCGGTTTTCGGGAACTGTGTTTAATCTAGTGTGGGGCTGGTGACGGTTCTAAAGGTAAAGGAAAGATTTGTTATCTATGTTTTAAATCGACTAAACGACTTGGGTGGTTTTTCGATTCTGAGAAACATTGTGGCACGATTAAAATTACATTTTTTAATTTGAAATAATAAAAAAGTAAGTTCTATTTAAAAGTACTCACTGTAATATATTTATCGCTCTTCACTCCATATATAGGAAAACACCAAGCGCATTAGAATCAACATTTCGAAATGTGCCTGAAAAAACTATTTTCGTTTCCACGTTGGACGGTGGCTGTCCATTATAGATCTGCATAATTTAGGCGCGATCCTGTCGCGGTAACACCTGATAGGGCACTTGAATACTTTATGCCATTGAATAGCTCGCTACGTAAAAATGGTGTACGCCACTTCGAAAATTGACAGGTGTCTTTCAATTAGTGCTGCTCGTTCCCATTTTAGTACACTAAAAGAGAATTAGTCGATTATTTTAGTTGATAGTTTTTTTAGGATTTAGTACGTTTCATTTCGCTGCTACATGTGTTAGAATCAATCAATTTTTGTTACGTTTTTTACGCGGCAGTTCCAATGAAACGTGAATTATTCTGTGTGACAGATTTGATTTTTCGGTTATACGTTCTAAAACAGAACGGTTTTATGAGGTATTTTGTTATTTTTGCATGTCTATATCTCACACTTTTGTAGTTTAACTGACGCAACTAAAACACAAAAGCCGTCAATTTTTGGCCGCGAAAAAAACAAAAAAGTAAGCTACAGAAAATATTTCACATTTAAAACGACAATGTATCGCCGGTCCTCGAGTTCGCACATAAACAAAACATAAAATAAATAAACAAGGAGACACGTCGGGTAGAAAACAGAAGGACTGGGAGGGTTGTGATAGTGCTATCCATCACACGGTCACATCTCTTCGATAGGGTTAGGGCCACCTCCGTACCTTTATGCGTCCCTGGTGAGACATAAAGGCCCCGAACTAGGGGTCCATAGTTTTTTGACGTCTATTTGCGGTCGGTTCCTGCCCTCTAACGACTTTTGCTTGTAAACTATGCTTAAAATA
This sequence comes from Mythimna vitellina, assembly GCA_949316375.1. Taxonomy (NCBI): domain Eukaryota; kingdom Metazoa; phylum Arthropoda; class Insecta; order Lepidoptera; family Noctuidae; genus Mythimna; species Mythimna vitellina. Next base: position 2,169,287 of record OX438703.1, on the reverse strand, counting down.
GCTTTGTGCAGTGTTGTATTAAAATGTCAGGGATTTTGTTCTGCGGAGCATCAGATGGATTTTAAAATGTAATTGAAATGGGGTTATGACAGATGTGACTAAGTTCTAATGTTTACTATAATAAATCTTCGATATTTTTTTGTATGGCAACACAGCGAAAGGATTGTCAAACTCATTTCACCAGCTACTTTACATAACCTAACCTAAAAAAAAACCTATTCGCGCTCTTTTTGACGCGCGGAAGCGGAGCGTGCATAATTTAAAGCTCAATCCGTGGATGTCACGTCGTTCTGCCGAAAAATTTAATCCATCACATGTTTCGCATTCACTCTTTGCCGCGAAACCGTCTCGGTTCGGTAACTGAGGAACGTTTGGAATGGGATCGACTGTTTAGTTCGTGAAGGTTGAAGTAAAAAGAGGCTTTGAGTTATTTGGCTAAGTTAAAACTAGTTACTTTTTGTTTAACGGCCTCGTTCGTCTCGTGGTCGCAAGCGCGACTTCTAAGCATGGGGTTGATTCCCAAGTCGGGTAAAAAGTGCTGTTGGGTTTTCCCATTAGGAATTACTCTGTAGCAACTTGAAGTTTGGAAGTTGGAGGTGCGACACCCCCGTGCCTCGGTAAGTACGTAAATTCGTTGGTTCTGCGCCTGATTTCTGTCCGGTCGTGTCAAATTGAAGTCCCGTCTATAACTGTGAGAGTAAAAAAACAAAGAGTGCACCTGTGTTTGCGTACACACATGTGCTCTATAATATCTCCTGTGTACATGGCAAATCTCTGTTGAGATTGGCCACCCTTACTGATATTCTTTATTTAGTTACTTTCTTACTTAGGTCACAATTTCAAAACAATTTTTTTAACCAGCTTACCTAGGAGGGTTTTCTAAAATGACATTCACCAGATGGCAGCACTGAGTTGTCAAGTCCAGGCACCTGTCAGAACGTTTAAGTTAATGACATTAATTAAATTGACATTATCGTCATGTATGCATTTTCAAACGTAGAAGGCCTCTCAGTTAAGTGGTGCCCACTAGTGGTGTGAATTTTCCTGAAATCCTTCATTACTCGACTAAACCAACTGTCAAAAACTGACAACACTATCAATAAACCATAAACTAAAAGATGTCAAACTTTTTACGTCTCCATCAGCTTCTCGAAATACCTCGGCACCCCCTCAAGATAACCCAAGGATCCTCGGAGACGGTGCTATGATTTTTATTTTTACGACATTTCCGGAAATCACCGGGGCCCGTGAATATATTATTATTGTTATGGCAACACAGGAGTCTGGGAAAATTGTAAAATACGCCATACACTTTTCCCTCGCACAAGAATTATGCTTGTACACGCATATCATTAGGGAATTTCGGGTTTCTAGAGCCACTTCGACTGAATATTTTAGTGAGCTGTTTTTCACGTTCTTTGATGGAACGTTTTTCGTATTTACTTTGGATCGGTTTATGGAAAAAAATTAAATGAATAAATGTAAACGAAAGAGACTATAGAGTTATTAAAAGTTACCGTGGCCCTGGAACACAAAGGCAACTGAAAGAAACAAGTGGTTTTTAGTTAATAAAAGTCTTGTTGGGAGAAAACTCATTGCTAAGTTAAGCTCGCCTTTGTATATGAACTATGTGTATCTCCATATATTATGTTATATTTTTGTGTACAATAAAGATTTAAAGGAATAAAAGTCTTATACGCACTTTAGCTCCACCCTAAAGCGAGAGAAGTGATTTGCTGATTTCCCACCACAAAAAAAAATATAAGTCAACAAAGGTAAACAGTATGACAGTTTTTAACCAACTTCAAAAAGAAGGAGGTGATGTTGGGCTGTATGTATTTTTTTAATGTATGTTCAACGATTTCTCGGTCAATAGTGAACCGATTTTGAAAATTATTTTTTTGATTGAAAGGTCATACTTGCGAGTTGGTCTCATAGAAATATTGTTATGATCTGATGATAAACTTCGAAGATATGGAACGGAACTCCTCATAGGATCACAGCAGAACTGTCGCAACAAGTAAAATTGCTTTGTTTATACGTATATGCGATGACTGTAAGTTTGACTGAGGGGTACTTTTTAGTTGTGGTACCGCAATTATACTGTTATTAACAGTATTAAAATGCTACACAAGTGAAATGGAAAAATGTAATTAAAATCAGTAAAAAAAAAGACTGTGTTTTTAATCCGTAAAAAACTGACACACCCTTGCACTCCACCCAGATCGCGAGAGGTCATTGGATGATATCCCACCTTAAAAAAAACACTGATCTGGCTTACTTATGCTAAATATTCCTTTTTTCCTAATACTGAATTTTCGTATTAAAAAATGTCTTCCAAAAAATCAAGACATTATTCAACTTTAATTTGGCAAAAGTCGTTTTTTCGTCGTGTTCCGCACTCGCAGTCCCTCAACGCGTATTTACATATTCTCATCCGTTCACCCCATAGATTTAGGTGCCAACAAATGGATTGTTTCTCCTCCACATAGCGAAACAAAATTTATAGTAGCAAGAGCGGATTTTTCGAAGCTAGCCCTTTTTTTTCGCGACAGCATTAGGGCTGGCGACGCGTTGATTCGAATTCGACGTCGATTGTTTTTTTTTTAAGTATTAAATTTTCTTTAAAAAAAAAACTGGTCAAGTGCGAGTCGGACTCGCACACGTTCCGTACAAACTTGAAAGGTAAATTGCGGTTTATTACGTATTAAAAAAAAACTACTTACTAGATCTCGTTCAAACTAATTTTCGGTGGAAGTTTGTACGGTAATGTACATCTTAAATTTATTTTTTAGTGTAGTATCATTATCTTATTTTAGAAGTTACAGGGGTGGGGACATATTTTACCACTTTGGAAGTGTCTCTCGCGCAGATTATTCAGTTTAGAAAAAAATTATATTAGGAACCTCAATAAGTATCATTTTTGAAGACCTGTCTATAGATACCCCACACGTATGAGTTTGAAGAAAAAAAAATTGAGTTACAGTTCTAAGTATGGGGAACCCCAAAACTTGTTATTTTTTTTTTCTATTTTTGTGTGAAAATCTTAATGCGGTTCACAAAATACATCTACACAGACGGTTAGCGGACGGCCGCACGGCGAGCTACCCTTTGCTCACCGTCATGGTCTGATAATGGTACGGATTTGGTGATATTTGACAGATTTGACTTTCAGAGAAGAAATGGTTTAACCAGAAAGTGAGACTAAAAAAAAACTAGAAAAATACTATTATCAATTTAAACTAGATGAGGCCATATGAGGAGGATGTAGTTAGATAAAGACCAGGCAGAAAAAAAAACAACAAAGCAATAATAATATTCTTTATTTCAAGCAACAAGACTCATTTAGTGTTAGTAAAAAACAAAACAAACTTACAACTATATTACTAACACAAATACAACTAAAAACTACATACACGCTCACATTATAACAATCATTGCTTCAACACCCCAGCAGATACTGAAGCAACGATTTAGAATACAGCATACGCAGCAGACAGTCTAGTCTGTCAGCAGACAGTCTAGTCTGTCAGCAATAATGCCTGCAAAAAAAAATGCTATTTTTTTTTCAAAAAACGTCACAATCTTGCTAAGCCAAGTAACTTTCTACTCCAAAAGCGTGACCCTATGCGCTTTTCTTTCCAATTCTCGATTTATCGACAACTTATGGCGGGTATAATCGCGATTTTAATGCTCGTTCGTGATTTACGGCGGCCGACAGCGGATGAGAAGCAAACGGGATTGCTTGCGCGAAATTTGATATCTCTATACTGTTTATGAGGCCCTGGTGCATACGTTTGAAAACAATATATTGAGATGATTGCTGTTTTTCGTATTTTCTTGTAAGATTGGTTGTGGTGACTTGTTCTTTTCGTTTTTAGGGTTCCGTACCCTTTTACTAAGCCTCAGCTGTCCGTCTGTCTGTCTGGCTCTGTTACTCACTTCGAGTTATTTTATTTATTATAAGATATACATACAACTATCATTACAGACCAATCCAATGCGATAGTGTAGTCAAAAATATAAATTACAATAATGATTTCATACCAAATTGATCCAATTCATATTATTTACAAAAATATAATAACTTAGTCAATATAATAAAAATTAAGAAATAATATCAGAGTACAATTATTTATTCAATTAATTAGGCATTTTCTACCAGTCAACCTTAGAGTGATGCAGAGATAAATAGTGGTAGGTGCAATAAAAGAGAGAGAAAAGGCGAATAGGTACAAGAATAGATATACTAATAAACCATAAATACCATACAATTATATAATACATTACACGAATTTGAAACTATTAACGCTGTGATGACACTACTGCCAACTTCTTACGTATTAGCTCGCGAACTTTGCTTGGCTGGTTTACAAAACTATAGATTTTGACCAAGTTCTTTTTTGCCGTACTTCACAAATACAATGTCTAAATAATTTATAAGACCTAAACAAAAAAAAAGGTTTCTTAATCTTTCGAATGAAAATCAATTACTTCTTTCATATACTCCGGACACGGCACAAAAAGCGGTCTCTGATATAACATTGAATCTTTGAAAATCCCGTTACCGGGGACCTCTGCTTATCATATTTTGGTTTTTGTGTTCAGCTTAATGGTTCCCATAAATTTTTGATATCCGCTTTTTGTAATGGAATCGAAAAAGCAGTTCGATTGTAAGTTTTTTTCTTGAATTTTTATATAATTCAAAACTGTATCTTTTGAAAAGTCCACAGAAAATAAATAACCTTGATTTTTTTTTTACCATTTACGCCACTTGCATAACACACACTTGTGCTTGAATTTTTATTATATGAAATTTGTAATGGGGTATATTTGATTTAAAATAAAAATGATACACTACTTTACATACTTTTTACATTTTAAAATAGTTTCTTAAAAAAACTAAGAACAAAAATATATTGAAAAATTGTTTATTATTATAACGATTCACTAAAATGCATTGCAGCTTAAAATGAAACTGAACCATTATTAAGTAGGTAATAAATTTCTGTCAATTGCTTGAAAATGACAGATAAAAAAAAATAGATCAGATAGTTCAGCATTTAACCTTTTAATTCATTTACTAATTTGCGATCCAAGTGACCCTTAGAATCACATACTTACAAGAAATAAACAAGAAATACAGCATTTAATTTAAAGTTTCTCACAACGATTACAATCACGACTTTCATCAAATACCAATCAACGATCATTCGACTCGACGGCACCTCTGGCTACGGAAACAACATCAATTTCATCTTGTAATACATCGAAATTATTCGAGTTATTCGAAATATCGATTAATCGGCCGCCATGCTGGAATAAACAAAGTGTCGGACAAACAAACACACGGGGCTAACATCCTGGCGTATGCATTAGAAATGCATTAGTGCAATTCGACAATAGCCAAACACCCGTTATTGTAATAATAAACTTGGGTGCGCAGGAGTTGGTGGACCTACCGCGCATATTAAGCTGAGATACACTGAGCACGTTGGCAATGAAGAATGGCTTTAGCTGAAGCAATGTTTAATTGTTTTCATACACAAGAGCTATATAGATATAAAATTATAATGTGGTTAACGTAAAAAAAATTGGTACAGTAATGTAATTACATTGGAAAAAAATCTACAATAAAGAAATACATACTTTTCTCTCTTGCCATTAAAGTTTATTATAAAAAGTGGACGCAAAATGGTTATAAAAATAGTGTGGCGGATGTGTATTTCGTCCACTCGGTCAGGGAAATTAAAAAAAAGAAGATTAATAAACTTAACAATTTCAAACGTAAATACGATATTTAAATTATATTTCGAGGAACAAGTCAGTTTAAAAGATGAAAGACCCATTTAAAATTATGTAATAAGTTTGAATCAATTACTTGATTCTGGAAATCTCTAAACTCTCAAGATGGCTGCTGTAGAAATAATCTGGCTAAATGGCGTATCCTTGGCCCAATGCAGGTTGGTGGATGTCGCATATCTTCGAATTTTTGGTTCTAGGACATGCCGGTTTCCTCACGATGTTTTCCATTACCGTTTTGAGAGCAGTGGTGATGAAATAAATTACACAAAGTAGTGCATCTGTATGGGTTCACACCACAGATATCAGAAAGGAGTATATTTTTCTACAGTGTGAACAAAAGATGACACTCGTAAGTCGGAGCCGTGAACGCTGGGCAATCTCTATAAAAAAAAAAAACAATACTGTATGTTGTTCTACATTTTTCCAAAAATATACAAAGTTTGGGTTTTAGTGAGTGACTTGCTTTATACTTCCATGAAGATGTGCGCATTAGCACATTCAATTGAAGTGATGCGACGGAGCAAATCATCATTTTCAAACAAACTTGGAAACCAGTCTGTTGTATTTTAAGCATCATTCCGCTCATTGTGTTACAATCTTTAACTTGCGCCTGCGCCTTAAGACAGTTAGTTTACTTTAACTGATGCATTCTTACAACACTTAGGAAATTTTTAACGTAAATATTATTTTAATAGACCAATCAGAATCGTTGCAAATATTAAATGAACCAGTTAATAGAAGTTTTGTATAAAATTGTTTTTAGAGCTTCCTGAATAGTGTATAAATGAAGTTATTTTTTTAAGTCAGCATCTTAAAAGGATCGACTAGGGACTCAGACCGACAATATCTTAATAATTTACCTACAACACATTCCTCAGTTACCAAGGTAGGATAAAACGTAGGAGGTCTCGCGGGGCGCGAAGCTCTCTAGTTGCACGCCAAAAACCAATAACATTAGGACGGAACGTGTTGCGTGTTTCTGTCGCCCTGGTAGCTTTTTGTATGAATGCTGGTATACCAGTATGAATAAATAATGTAATTTGCTCTCTAGATCGGTAAAGAAGAATTTTCTTGTTGAAAAGTAGAAAAGTATAGAATATCAGTATGAGCGAAAGATATCACATTTTCTTGCCGTCAAATGTCTTTCTTAATTTACCTATATACAGTGATAAGTTACACATACAGTGTCGCATGTAAGAGACTACTGTAATGATTTTGGATTTATTGATTTTTTGTTATGATTTTAATGTATTGAATTGGGTACGAGAAATAAATGACTTTAATTTCATATCATTTCATATTTATAATCCAATATGAAATAACGTAAGTAGCTTCTAAACAAAACATTAAAATTCTAAATAAAACTAAGCTACGCCTGAATAATGGTAACTGAAATAAACACCTAATTAAATAGACTTTACACATAAAAACCAATTCAAAAACACAGCTTTTCACCAACTCATAGAAAAGCAATTCTTTTCCCGAAAAATAATTCTTAAAATGTTCTCAAAATCTAATTGTACACAATCGGGGAACTGAGGCCGATTTAATTAAAGTCAATTTAGATTTGTTCGTCCGTAATTGGATGTTCACAAATTCTATTTGTATCCGATCCGTTTCGTTAAAGTATTTTTCTTTGTTGCAGCACCCGTACCCATCTGAAGACCAAAAGAAACAATTAGCACAAGATACAGGGTTAACGATACTACAAGTTAATAATTGGTAAGTGGTAGATTTAATATTTTTTAGCATTCCCTCACTTGTGACGTGAAATGAAAATTCTAGCGCTTCGGTACCTCTACCAAGCTACTGGGAGCCTAGTACTTTTAAACACGCCATTGCGTCTTTTCTTTTTACGGAAAACTGCAGAGAGAAAATGATATAAGTAAGAACGTATGTTTTTCTTTTCTTTTGAAGTGGAATATCATCAAATGACTCCTCCTGCTCTGGGTGAAGTGAGAGGAAGTGTCAAACTTTTACTAACAAAGCCCACCCGTGTTTCTTTCAAACACTCCCGCAGCCTTCGACAGATTATGGGCACACCATGATCGTGAGCAATGGGTAGTTCGCCGTTCGACCGTCCCGTAACCGTCCGGACCGAACTCAAGTCGTTGACAGCGCGTAGTGCTCTACGAGCTCCTCAAAGAGATGCAAGCAAACCGTAGAGGCCCAGCTAGGCCGAAGCCCGCTAGGGCCACGGGAATTTTCTGAAAAGAAAACTCGCGATCCTAAAACGGGACATAGGTGTCGTTTTAGTCTGCAAAAGTCTGTCAGGCCCTCCCACTCCACCCTGAAGGGAGAAAAATCATTGGATGATATCCCAACTCAAAAAAAAAAACCTTCAACAGATTAGTCTGATTCTCGATTTCTAAAATGTGTCAAGTACCAAAATTTATTCAATAGTACTAACTTAATCACTAATAAAATTATCTCCATATTCACGGCTTATCTGCCTTCAGAACCTGGAACAAAGTCAGATAAATCTTTCAAATCACTAATGATTTCTTCGCACATCTAAATGTCGATTGTTGTCTCGTAAAATGAACAATCGACACCATTTCGATCTGAGAGTGAACATGGGCTATTTCTCCTACGTTTTATTAGTGCTTGAAAGAGACTTGTAGCGTTCGCAACACACTCCCACATGAACTACTCATGGTGTTGTTGTTTTGTCTGACCGTACGTGTACTTAAATGAATTGATGGATATGGAATGGTTAGTAGCAGTAAAAAATTCTTATCTAGTAAGAAAAAAGGCAAAAAGAAAAAACGTTTATTCGCGCCTCACACAATCGTATAAACAAAAAAAAATCATCATCATCATCATTTCAGCCAAAAGACGTCCACTGCTGGACATAGGCGTCCCCCAAGTGCTGCCACAATGAACGGTCCTGTGCGTCTGGCATCCATCGTACTCCCGCATCCGTTACCAGGTCATCGGTCCACCTTGTAGGAGGCCTTCCAATGCTCGTCTTGTGCCCTGCCCGTTGCCACTTAAGTTTGGCGATTCTTCGTGCTATGTCGGTAACCTTGGTTCTCTTGCGGATATCCTCATTCCTGATTCGATCACGCAAGGAAACTCCGAGCATAGCCCTTTCCATTACCCTTTGGGTGACTTTAAGTCTTCTGATGAGGCCCATACCATATAAAAAAAAAATACACAATGAAAAAAGAAAGCAAATCAAATCACAAAAAGTTCGAGGCCAAAAAGGCATTACTGACACCCCGTGCCTCGAAAAGCACGTAGAGCCTTTGGTCCCGGTTGTCATTCGTCGCAATCGACAGTCGTTACAAATAGTCAGTCAGGTGCCAAAAAGTCAAACCATCAGTCTATCCAAGGAGAATCGTGTTGGTCAGTAACTGGGTTGTGGAAGTCAGATAGGCAGTCACTCTTTTTTTTTTTTAATTGATGTAAACCAGTGCTTGACTGCGATCTCACCTGATGGTAAGCGGAGATGCAATCATTGATGGTCAGGCGCACTAGTTTATTAAGAGCCTATTCACTCTAGCCTTGAAGACACCTAAATTATAGTTGGACGGGAAGACCGCAGCAGGCAAATTGTTCCAGTCCTTCGATGTACGCGGTATAAACGACGAAGCGAAACGCTTAGTCCGGACCGTTGAAGTTTCAACAACGTAAGGGTGGATACTTGCTGTTCGTCGTTTACTCCTTGTAAAACACGGGTATGAGGTGGAAGTCGACCCCGAGCTAGTTGAGAAAAAAGCTAGGAAGGTGATGGTCTGTAAGTAAGTCACAAAAGTACATCATCCGTAAAAGTCTGTCGTCGATTTGTTCGGTTGGTTGTTTAACTAGAATTTGAAATTATAACCCCAACTATATTCTAACTGGATGCAGGATTGTTCGAAAGACTTACTGAGACAGGAACGCAAAGGAAAACTAAAAGAACACTGACCCTATTATAGTCAGTAAAAATCGGACACTCCTTCTCGCTCCATCCAGAGCGTGAGAAAAGAAAAAGAAATATGACGTTTCATGAATACCCTTCTACCCTTGCAACATTGGACATATCTATGTATAATTGTATATAAAAAAAACAAGCAATATCTAACTTCAGCATAGCATAGACATAGCATAGACGGCCTTATAATGTTCCCACTGTTGGGACTCAGGCCTCCTCTCTAAGAGAGGGAATGGGCCGTAATCCACCACGCGGGCCCAGTGCGGGTTGGTGGATGTCACATGTCTTCGAATTTTTGGTCCTAGGACATGCCGGTTTCTTCACGATGTTTTCCTTCACCGTTTTGAGAGCAGTTGTGATGAAATAAATTACACAAAGTAATGCGCCTGGCTGGGTTTGAACCCGCAACCTACAACTCGTAAGTCGGGGCCGTTACCACTCGGCCACCACTGCTCTCGACTTCAGCAAACTAATAATTATTCTTCAGATTTTAAAATTGACAAATTCTATAATTTACTCAATAGTAATAATAATTTCTCTATGTCACACGCAATAATTTCCCACCAACCGGAGACTGTCCTTGGGTGCAAAGATAATCACCGCTTGGTACCACGTATCATGAAGTGTCTAAGGGACCTCTACGAGTTGGCTTCGACCCCCCTCGTATGCCTTCCAAAGGTCCAGGACCAACATCTTCTATATTAATATATAAATGAATCCCTATTTTCTTTGACCAGGTCATCATGCGTGAACGGCTGGACAAATTTCGCTAATTTCTTTTTTGTTGTTTTTGTTATTATCAAAAGAAAGTTTTTACGGAAAGAAAAATTAAGGAAATTACAGAAACCTTTTTTAGCGTTCGTTTGACAGTTCATGCGTTTGACAGTTCACGCATTTGACACTTCACACGTTTGACAGGTCATTGCTAAGACAGGATAACGTATGTTGAGACAGCATAACCGTGGTCTAAGTGGGATCAATAAAGAGAGGATTGCTATATGAAATGCCGTCATTTTTTATTTCCCTGATATTAAAAAAGACGTAGACTTACAATTTCATTTCAAAACTAAATATCTCCAACTGTCTCATAATATCTAAACTCAACAATCTTTATGACCAATCCCATATTCAACAACTGAAATGTCCACTATCTTCGCGATCAAAAATGCAAACAAAACCACGTGAATTGACTAGTATACGTATTTATGCTTCCCAGCGAACATTATTAATTCCATTTTATGCTAGGACCAGATCTTGGGTCGTAAAATAGTATATTTTAGCTCGTATGCGCTTAAAATAATCAAGAAACTTCACCACTGTAAATTGAACTTCGTACAAATCGAATTTGAAGGTAAATTTAAGATTTTTTCAAAGAAATTCTGAGGGTGGAAAGGTCTATGTAGGTGGTTGAATGCGTTTGCTGTAAGATTTCAATGAGAACTTATATTTTATGAGATTTCCTTTGTTTTCAAAAAACATTGCAAATAATTCTAAATAAACAAATGGCATTTAAAATGCAAGAACTGTTTAATTTCGCATTCGTCCAAAAAGTGAAAACAGACAAAATCACAACTAAAACGTTCCGAATTATTATTATTTCTTTTCAATTTATTTCGGAAATATCCAAAATAAAAGAAAACCTGAAATTGGAAAATCTACGAATGCTGAAGCTAATATTATTTTTTTATTATGTTTACAAACTTGATGATCCTCGCAATTTCACACGCATATTGGGCTACTACACTGCTCCAATTCCATAGGTTGTAGCATGATGTAACACATAATAATCGTCTTGAACCGGGTTATTTTCTACATAGAAAGATTTATTCAATTCACTTAGACCCACGTGGGCCCAGTACGGATTGCTGGATGTCCTAATCTTCGATTTTTTATTTTAGGACATGTCCTTAAGCTGGTTTCTTCACAATGTTTTCCTTCACCGTTTTGAGAGCAGTGGTGATCAAATACACAAAGTAATGCGCCTAGCTGGGTTTGAACCAATTGGGGCCGTTAGCACTGAAGGCCAGTGGTGGCCTTCTATTATTATAGTATACCTAGATAGTAACCGTAGGGGCTCAACAAGTCCGATGCCACCTAGAACTACGGGGATATTGGAACATGGTCCTAGAATGTAGTCAGAAAAAGTCAAACACACTCTTTCGCTCCACCCTAAAGGGGAGAAGTCATTAGATGACTTACTACCTCAATAAAAAAATGAAGATGTGAAATCTTCTATTCTCATCGATTCCATCGGCCATTATTTAATTTACTTTCTAGCAGCTCCAGACGATGACTGTCTATTTCCAGTGATGGCAGCACAGCTTATTGTTAATGGATGATTTCTATTTAATTCTCCTTGATAGACTTGACTAAAGCATTGGTCACTCTACAAGCGGATTTGAACGAGGGGCGGCGAGTATAAGAACCGATTTTTCTTTCAAAGTCAACTTTTTGTAAGCTTTTTGAATAATGAATTAGTTTTTGAAGTGGGGAATCACATAACTTCTCCTGCTTAATTTTTTATTGCTTAAAACTCACCTGTGTTCCTTCAGTTGCTCAATACGTTCGGTGACCGCGGTAAGTCTTTCGAACTATTCCACAGTTCTGTAAATGATGACTGCTATTTAATTTTCTTACTGTTAATCATCTAGGCATACAAATTTCGCATCCTCGATTCATCACTTCTGATAAAATATAATAATGATTTAATACCGTCATTATTTTTCTACTATATAAAAATAAGTCAGGTTTTCCTTCCTGACGCTATAACTCCAGAACGCACGAACCGATTTCCATGGTTTTGCATTCGTTGGAAAGGTCTCGGGCTCCGTGACGTTTATAGCAAAGAAAATATAGGAAAAATTTCAACAGAAAAGCGGGAAAATCTTTTTTAGTGGCGAAACGGAGTTCGCCGAGTTTGCTAGTAAGGTATACATATCTTCTTATAGCTACAGCTGGAAATACGAAGTCTATGCCTGAGAAATCTATCAGCTATTTTTAAATAAAAAAGAAAGGAATATATAAATATTTATAATATAAGTAATTATTATTATTTTACTAGCCCAAACTATCTCACTGCTGGGCAAAAAGCCTCATACAGAAAATCAAAAAAGTATAAAAAAAAACCTACTCACCAATCGCTTTCTGTATTACCGCGGGTCGCCGCTAAAATTCCAACAATAACCCTTTAGTATTGATTAGTATTCAAATGCTATAGCGTAAATCTATTGTAATGAGACGGGCGAAGCATGGAGGTGCCTTATGTTCAGCGCAGTGCATTCTTGTCTCAATAGTGTAGCGTAGGAATATATGGATGCGGCAAGAAAATTTCTTTTAGAACAATTTCGAAATATTCTGTTTTAGAGAGCAGTGGTGGCCGAGTGGTAACGGCCCCGACTTACGAGTTGTAGGTTGCGGGTTCAAACCCGGCCAGGCGAATTACTTTGTGTAATTTATTTCATCACTACTGCTCTCAAAACGGTGAAGGAAAACATCGTGAGGAAGCCGACATGTCCTAGAACCTAAAAATTCGAAGATATGTGACATCCACCAAACCGCACTGGGCCCGCGTGGTGGATTACGGCCAGTTCCCTCTCCTAGAGAGGAGGCCTGAGTCACAACAGTGGGAACATTATAAGGCCGACTATGCTATGCTATGCTATTTTGGAACGAAATGGAATGGGAAGGTTACTTTTTAAGGTTCCGTACCCAAAGGGTAAAACAGGACCCCTTTATTATACGCTTTCTGTCCGTCTGCCTATCTGTCCGTCTGTCACCAGGCTGTGTCTCATGAACCGTTATAGTTAGACAATTGAAATTTTCACAGATGATGTATTTCTGTTGCCGCTATAACAACAAATACTAAAAACAGAATAAATAAATATTTAAGTGGGGCTCCCATACAAAAACGTAATATATTTGCAGTTTTTTGCCACGGATTGTACGGAACCCTTCGTGCGCGAGTTCGGTCGGTTTTTTTTTTATTTCGATTAAATTGTGGTGAGACAAATGCTATAATGATTTTTTTTTTTGCTTAATGTTTCGGCTCTTTTTTTTGTACGCTTAGTAATTACATAAGAAAAATGACTAATTTCAAAAGACAGACGTCATATTTTTGGCATACACCTCCACACCTCCATAATTATTATTGTACCTCATCCAAAGAGCTGTAATTAAGCTCCTAACCTCCTGGTACAAGAAGACGGACGCTGACTGACGAGGTCATAGGTCGACGTTGAAGCGCCTTTGTCTATCATTGTGCATGTCCCGTTATGCGTTCCTAGTACCGCTATACAATTAAACCATGTAATTACAGGGTTTATTACACTGTCAAATAATGAGTGTTACCTGCTATTGAGTTATGACATCCTGGTACGTGATGAGATTTTGGGTTGACGATTGACGTTGTTCGTAAAACTGATTTTACTTACACGCTGTTTCAGAATTTCATGGTTTTATGTTGTTTGTACTAGATGACCAAAATGGCTTTGTTTCTGTCTTCTGGCATTTGGCCATCATGGGCCTTCTTTTTAGTCGAATTTCACCAATGGGACTGAACGCAATCAACTCTTCCAAATCGCAATCAAAAGCTGTCAATATCATCTTGTATACGATATATTTATCACCAATCAACATCATAAAAAATCCAGCTCGGAAACAATGATAAATCAATATCATAAACATCAAACCCGACCAAAATCATAAGTGTAAATAAACTTGTAAAACGCTTATAAAGTTAAAACCCCAATTACGCTAATCGTTAGTAAAAAAGTCTAACACAGCCACAGTCTAAACGAGAGAGTCATTTTTGGCATTAAACCCATTAGGAAGGGTTCTCGTAAGCGAACTGTGTGAACAGGTGTGTACCCGACCTTATTGCCATGTAGGGGGGACATGCAGTAAGCGATGGTAAAGACTTTTTATTATTTATCAAAGTGATTTGACTAAAAGGGTTATGAATTTGGCAGAATAGAAGGGCAGGGACGCAATTCTCTCGCAAGTGCTTAAAAAATCTGTTGGGAAAACGGCCTTGTATAATATGTCTATAATAACAGGCGAATATTCAATTTTGATAATATCAGCTACTTAGAAAGTGTACCATCTCGATTTGTGATCCAAAATATTTTCACATTTCACACTGGTTCATTCTCAATGACATGCAAAACGTAGCCTCACAAAACGATGACACGTCACAATTTCCTCTCCGTCCCACATTTCCATAACTCGTGGTTGCCCCACAGACCTCTCGAGAGCGATACTGTGTAAATATTATATTAGCTCGTTCACTTCTACGATTTATGTCACCCTAGTACCAAATGAACTATTTGGACGATTATCCATTAATTTAAGTGCTATTGGAAGATATTATAAAAATGATTTTGGTCTTTTTGAGATGAGCTCTGCTGAGACATTAAGCATGACCCATTTTATTTATTAGGCAAAAAAAAAAAAACAAACCTTAACGTTTTAAAAGCGCAAATCCGATAATGAAATGGAAAACAGAAAGGGAATCCCATCCGTCTCCCGAGAGATACGTAAGAAAATTTAAAATTCAAATAGTCGCACGCCTTATCAATTACAAGTACCAGGATCGCAACAATAACGGACGGTGACAATTCCTCGTTCAGCCGTTCTTAGGCGAATTTGCATCTTCATACAATCGCAATTAGGGGCGCGCACATTAATTCGGAAACTCCCAGCGGCTCAGCGGTGCCCGCCGTTTCAATTTGATGAAGCTCGAATACAACCTTGTAATGCTAAGCTAATGTAATTATGGGACATTTGCATCAATGTTATGTGCGCCTGGTGGGCGAGCCGTTACTTTCAATATACTATTGGAATAAATTTCGTTGTATTTATCGTAATTCGCTCATCAGGTGATAAAAGCTGGTTATCTTATCCTTAAAGCTTCGCATCATGGTTGTTTCTTGGGTAATTTTCTTGGATAGTGAGAAGCTGGCACCATATTAATTACTATTGTAATTTAGATCCCGTCTAATGTGGTCATTCGTTTTTATGTATAGCAGAAACACGTGAGGGTTGGTCGTTTTACCCATAAGTTTCTTTGACCGAACTTTAATGATGATTGTGGTTTAGATAAACAATTTTAATAACCAATCCAATTGCCACCAAGTTCGTGTCCCTAGTTTGAAAATTAGCACGTGCAGAAGCACTCAAGTTCTTGAGCTCTCTCTCTACATTATTCTTGTATCTTCCTCTTAGTAAGTCACATGCCTTTATTGCTCTGAGTTTTGCTTATCCTCCAAGGCAAAACTACGTGATGATACCGCATACATTTATAAAGAAGTTCCTCCATTTTGGTTCTTCCAGCTCAGTTCATGTATTATTCCTTAGTCACGCCACAGTTAGACTAGCACACTGAATTTGTTATCACATCTTAATATTTGTTCCGTGTTGTGTAACCTCCTGCCTCGGGCTGGGTCCCTGGTGACTGCAGGATTACAGATGTATTTTTATTTTTCTCTGATGTCACCTAAATTGGTATGAATTTACAATGTTTTGTTTCTCTTGCGGTTTTTTGGTATGTTGCATATAGCGAAGTGGTTTGGGATTTAGAGAGTCAGTATATCAACGTAATGAAAATTTTCATCAAAAAGTTAAGTGCTTTTCTTTTTTTCTGTTCAATAAGTCTGCTCCAAACAAAACCTGCCCACCTATCTTTCCTGTATCTTTCCCTAAACATGTCACCCTCGGCTGACCCACAAGTAACCCTTCCCATATAGGCGAGGAGCCGGAGCCGTGGCCGTCAATACATCCAGCTACGCGACATGCCAACAAAAGGCTAGTCGCCACTTGAAATTGGATACTGTGTTGGGACAATGGACGAGCTCCCTTACTGTTAGGGCTGCCAAAGTTACTATAGACTGGGATTAAGGCATTTATATTAGGCGGTAGTACATTTTTTGCCAGCGTTTGCGTTTTTTCTCGGATTGTGATAATAGTGTCTCTTAAATTTTACTGATCTAGACTTCTTGGTTAGTCGCAAAACGTCTCTTTCGCAAAATGTTTGCTGGTACACGTACCCAATTTTAGGTTCCTAATGTTCTTTTTAGCATAACATAGCATAGCATAGTCGGCCTTATAATGTTCCCACTGCTGGGACTCAGGCCTCCTCTCTAGGAGAGGAAATGGACCGTAATTCACCACGCGGGCCCAGTGCGAGTTGGTGGATGTCACATGTCTTCGAATTTTGATTCTGGGACATGCCGGTTTCCTCACGATGTTTTCCTTCACCGTTTTTGAGAGCAGCGGCGATGAAATAAATTATAAAAAAATGCCTGGCTGGATTTGAACCCGCAACCTACAACTTGTAAGTCGGGGCCGTTACCACTCGGCCACCACTGCTCTTTAATAATATTATTCTCTAATAATATTAATTTTATATTAAAATTTTTTTCACACTTTTTTTATCCCGGAAATATGTTCCTTTCGAACAATTTCCTACGTTCACATGGGCAATGCCGTTAGAAGCAGCTAGTTGGTACATAACTGCCGTGCCATCCCTAGTCTGCAGTGCAGGAGACAGTGCACCGACGTTGCGACACTATAGATTAGCCGGCTTGGACCGGATTACATTTGATTAGTAGTCAATAGATGGAGCTTATGTCAATTGTACCGATAATTATTACTAAGCACGGTATGAAGGTACCTACGATGTCTGGCGTGAGTCTAATTAAGGCCTAGTACTGCTTTATATGCGAAAGTGAATCTATATGTATGTGTTTTTGGAACTGGACAACCTGGTTTTCATACTGATGAGAGGAAGTGTGGGGTTTAACCACAGACTACCTGCCTAGCATCTAACGCTAATGGTTTTTAACATATGTGAAATCTAACAAGTCCAGTTGAAAACTAGCGACAGTGGCATTCATGATTAACTGGACCTATTTTAGGGCAGCCGTGAAACACAATATATTTTATTATTTTTTAACCAAATTTTTCTGTTGGTTTATAATTATTTTATTTCTGTTTCTTTTCGTGTTTGCCTTCAAACCTAATATTTTCTTTCTTTCTTTAGTAGTCTTCTTGGACTGACAATAGAATAATAGTAGTTATTTTTACTAAACTTAGCAGCTCTATAGATAGCGGCAGGAATCTTGAGCGCTCGGCGAAAGAGCGGGGATCGCTTTGCGCATCGTACACACCAGCGAGCCAATCACTGTACAAGATTGCACTCCCCGCCCCCGCATCCCTTTTCATACCACTAAAGAGACCCGATATTTCACTTCTGCGTGCTTCTGCGCAAGTAGAAATGCAGAAGTCAGCGCTCAAGATCCGTGCCGGTATCTGTATCATCGGTCACATTTCTATCCTGGAAAACGCAAAACGGGTAGTAAAGCAGATGACGCATATCCTGTGAAAAGACTACACATAGGCACTGTATTTGAGAAAAGTATTTTTTCTGATTACCCTGTACTATCCCACATCTAACCCACTACTCCCGATTCCAAACAGAAACGTCTATTGCGACAGTTAAAAAAGAAACAACTGACAAACGTGCAACTCATTCAAAATTAGAATTCACAAATTCAAATGTCCCAAATATCATATCAAATCAAAATGTTCACATAGGCCTTTAAGAGTACTTATAAAACGTCAGAAGCTAGTGTACGATTCCAATTGGTCGTTTCCTTTGGAGAAGAACTAACAAGAAAGTCCATGGTACTAAAGAGTAAACGTGGAGTTACTAGACCGCTGGTTACTGGTTCCTTGGACTGTGTAAAGATACAGTACGAAAACCAAATCTTTTTGGAAACTAGCAACACGTCCTGGCTTCACTAGAGTGTAAATTATATTCACAAACGTTCCTCACTTAACATTCTATCTATTAGTGAAAACCTCATCAAAATCCGATCCTTGGTTTGTGAGGAATTGACGAATAAAAAGAAAGAAAGACACGTAGAGTACCCAGAGATAGAGAAACACCCTAAATACAGTGAACAAATGAAGTAACAACATACATAGTTGAACATAACACTCAAGACAACATGTTGAACAGCCATCACGCATTGAGGGATCTCGCATGCGTCGTAGAAAATAACAATTTGCTACCGTTTATGGTCGCACTGACAGCGGGGCGGCGAGCGGGGCGGAAAGCGATTTTCATTAAACGATTTAGGTCCGTCGTGGACCGACGACCTGGTGAGAGTCGCGGGAGTGCTGTGGATACGAGACGCACAGGATCGGTCGTTGTGGCGTCGCTTGGGGGAGGCCTATGTCCAACAGTGGACGTCTTTCGGGTGATATGATGATGATGATTTAGGTGTAGAAAAACTGCGAGCATTTAGAAGAAGGCAGAGTAATCCTTCCATAGAAAAAATCAATAAAAATACTATGCAGAATTAAGCTATAAAAGACATTCAGTTGAAGGTAGCGACAGAAATAGTCGTGAAAATTATATACGTCTTTTCAAGAGGTTTCTAGACGAGCCTCGATGGAAAAGTTACTAGAAATAATTTTAAGTTACTACTTGAAAGCGCGAGGCTCTTTGGTATACATTTGAGTGAGAATTGCCGATTCCTCTTCATAGGAAACGACTAATGTGAACCGTGCACTAGTTTGACGTTAAATAAATGCCCATGTAGGCATGTTTGAAATAAAATATTTTGAATCTTGAACTTATATCCAGTAGTGTAAATCTTTCGGTTGAAATGAGGAAGTAACATTAGACAAATGATTTGGTACCATTTTCTAAATTTCTGCAGGATTGTTTGAAAGAGTTAACGTGGCCCTGGACACTCATTCTAACTCCACCCAGAGCGGAAGGAGTTATTTGAAAATTTCTCACTTCAAAAAAAGGAAAAGATTCTACTCTGTCACCTTGACTTATCTAGTACTTCAACAGATCTCCTGGTGATTATGGTATCCTAGTAGTATTTTCTATCTTTGGTCGCTCGGGCTGTGATTGTTCGAAAGGGTTATCGTAATCCTGGAACGCAAAGGGCAACTGAAGGAACACAGCTGGATTTTAGTCAGTAAAAGTCTAATACTCTCGCTCGCTCCGACCAGAGTAGGAAGAATTATTCGACGATTTCCAACCTTGAAAAGAAGAGAAAAATCTAATTCTACACTGTCATAATGATTATGATACCCTAGTACAATTTTCCGTCTTACCACGCTCGCACAGCAACCAAACCCCACAGCAAGGTGCTTCATAGCTCATATCGTAACAATGAAGTGTGTTAACTACTCATTGCGAGGGTCGCGGGTTGTGCGCCGTGCAGGTTATATGACAATTTTATTACTAACTGCTTTGTCTTGCTTGGGAGTCATTTTAGAGGCAGCTACTGGTATGTTGCTTCTGAAACTGTTTACCTTTTTGTCTGTTCAGAATATCTTTCTTTACAACGTACATGGAGGAACTAGGCATAGTTCTGCAATATTATCGTTGCCTTTTATGAAGTCTTAGTACTTCTTGCTCTAATAGAATTATGAAACTTATTGTTTCTTCGCATACGTATGTGGAAAAAAATTGTTTAATACGCGTGAATTTTTGTTAGAGCAGTCTCGGCTCCATGATGCCTCTTTATTAGGTCGTAAATATGGCACATGTTTAAAAATGTCGGTTTTGTATAATGTTGTCTCCGTCGTCCACACTTGCGTGACGACTGTCTCTTTCTAAAGAACGAAGACGCTTGGATATACACTATTCTATACGTAGGTACTAGGCAAACAGAAAAAGACGAAGCTCTACAAAAAAAAGAAATAAAAACAAAAATGAACATCACAGTTTATTTGCAACAATATCAAATGCTGTCACATGTATTCTAGGGTTGTCAAATTAGGGTTTAGTGGTGATACCTTCATAAGTATGTGTGTATTTACGGGGAGCACAACAGGTCCCGAAAACACTAAGTGGACGGGCCCTCGACCCTCTAGTGATGTATTGAAGATCCCGGGATCACCGGGATTGAAAATGGATATTTTTGGTAGAATATGCACATAATACGTTTATTAAAAAAAAAATATCGGCAGCAGATGTTCACTAAAATAAGCACAAGTAGACTGCGTATTTCCTTTATTCATAGAGAAACACTAAAGAAGCTGCAAATAACATTCATTATGCCAACTACACCATTACCTCCTCCGAATCGTCATTTACACTTCAATCAACTATCCCGAAACTATTCCATTCATCCCGTGCGTATCCCGGGCGATACCGTCGGATCCCGGTGGGTCACAACACTAGCATTCCCCGTCAGTGCGGCACGCAATAACCCCGGCGTTATCCCGGCAATTACGCGTTACTCTCACCTGTGACGTGAAATGAAAATTCCAGCGCTTCGGTACCTCTACCAAGCTACTGGGAGCCTAGTACTTTTGAAAACGCCTTTGCGTCTTTTTACAAAAAAATGCAGAAAGAAAATAATATAGTTAAGTAAACAAATGTTTTTTTAATAGCATATCATCATATTACTTCTCTCGCTACTGACTAAAACCCACCTGTGTTCCTTCAGTTGCCTTTTACGTTCGAAAGCCACGGTAACTCTACATTCCTGCTGCTCTGGTACTTTTCAGAAACACATAATAAGTAAGTACTAATTTAGGCCGTCAAAAAAATGCTCGTTCTCGTTAATTCTGCGTGTTGTAGTACCTATGAAACAATAAATAACGTAAAGTAATAGCCTAATTATAACGTTCTACGCACAATGAAAATTAATTCGACATTTTCCGTCTCAAATATCAATTAAAACCGATCCTGGTTTCCGATAACCCACAAAAACACGAGCAAATAAAGTTGGAATAGCGTTACATGCTATAAAGAGGCAAAAACAACCCATTCCTCCCGTAATCCTCTAAAGACAGCCCGTAAAGATATTTAACAAAGATGCCTTATCAACCGTCCTTACAAATTCACCGTCGTTTCATCCCCTTCATGAGGTCTCTCCCGACTCAAAACTGTAAAACAAATCCGCGGTGCTGGGACGCGACCTTGATAACGTTCCCCGAGGGTTTTACTCGTCTTATGGCCCTTGGAAGTGGTACAAACTCTCAAATTGTCCATCAGGAATCACTGACGGACCGCGCCAACGGTTTACGACCCCTGAAAGGCCGCATAAAACAGCTTGTGAACGACACTTAGGTTTAATACCCCTGGATTTTTCTTTAGCGCCACAGTTTTGTCTTGTTTTCTTAAAAATGAGTGAGATTTTTGTGGAATTATTTTTAAATTAAGACTTTTTGGTGTTGGGATACTTTTACTGCTTGTAAACTTATGATGTCCTGGTACTTGAAGAAAATTCCTGAAATACTTTTAGAGATTTTCTAGGGACTGGTAACTTTAAAAATCCAATTTTCTTTCTGTCTGACAAAAACGTTCAAATTATATAAGATAACTTAAAACACGGCTACCAAGAAAATACTAAAAAAACCGCCCATTTCTTTCTTATTACCCTCTAAAATCTCTCTTTACAATTCAAAATCGTTTGAACACCGATACAAACGCCATTGCGAACCAATCTCTTTACCATCAGACGCTTGCTTCCCCCACAGATCTACATAGCGTGAAGACGCACTATGTTGTTCTGGGGCCGTTTAGTGCACTTATGGGTACCGACAGATCGGGATGTTTCCCGTTTATGGAACATACGGGACGATATTTTGAACGTCGACAGCGTTTTTGGGTCTACAAAAAATATATCACGACTTTAGAAATAAGCATAAAATTCACTCGCTAGAGTTTAGGCAAATTCGTTGCAATTATGTGTCTGTGTGCATCATTCATGCAACTTCACGCACACACGCGTAAAAATCGAGCTTCGTGACCGCTTAAACAATTTTGATCCTTTAGAAGATATTATTCTAAATTATAAAACTATATAGTAAGTAAGGTTTGTAAATAAGAGTCTGAGACGTGTGTTATATTTTAATATACTAACGTTTTGTCGCGGCTTCGCTTCCAGTCTACATCCTATTGAGTTTCATGATGAAAAATGTTCAATTAATAAGTACATTAATTTCGAAAATGACCAGTATTTCTGCAATATATGACATATTAGGTTAGAAAAGTATTAAAAACGATTCAAAAAAAAATATTTTCTATCTTGTCTCATGTACCTTATTCTCATTAACTTGCAAAACTTATAGTTATGCAAAGAGACAAAATTATGACCGGTTTCAGAATGAAAATTACCAACAAATATTTCTTATACATATCTATAAGTCGGATTATGTAAATTAAATTGTAATTTAATCTTTAAGTTAGGCTAAGTCACGGTGCCAAGCAAACCTTGGGCTCATAACATGATTCACAGATTAAGGTATATATAAGTAAGTATCTGTCAAGAATTTATACAAATCTGCAACGTATCTTATTACGTATCTACAATATCTTGCAAGTTCTAAGCTGTTACGCATGACAGCTTGACAAATGAAGAATAGTCAAACAATATGCGTTTTTTTTTTTGTTAATGGTTTTGGCTCGTGTACTTAGTCCTTTAAGCCACGTCTTCGTATGATTTGTTAATTTGTTTACCATTAGAATATGGATGTACACAGTCTGATGTTCTTGTAGTATTTGGCAGCAACAAATATATGCTATTATGCATATATGTTTAGTTTATTACATATTGTTTTTGACATGCAGAATTACCGGTAATTCTTCATAATGATGTCAGTGCAAGAAACGAAAAATAGAACTCTAATACTGTGATTTAGGACTTTGAATATAGGTTCCTATGTCGCTTCATAGGACTGTCCTGTTGGCCTAGTGGTTAGTGGCTCTGACTGTTATGCTGGAGGTCGTGGGTTCGATTCCCACCCAAAAAACTGCGAGATTGGTCAGAAGCGTACCGCAGCCCTGGAACGCAAAGGGCAACTGAAAGAATAAAGGTGGATTTTAGTCAGTAAAATTCTGACACTCCCTCTCACTCCTTCCGGGGCGGGACAAGTTATATGAAGATTTCCCAACATCAAAAAATCATTGTCATCATTTAATATCCTGATTTTAGAGTATTAAATTTATTTCATAAATATTTATAGATATAGTATTTATTTTTACAAATAGGTTTTTAAAAATACTTTTACACGCCAATTTTTTTTTTTTCAATTTAAACTAGATGAGGCAGTTGTTTCCTGGCTGACTACCCTGAGAGGAAAATCCAAAACAAACTCAGAGATTTAAGTCTCTTGACACTAAAGTTTAATAAAAGGTTTACCAATAGCTTTTTTATGTAAAACTTTACTGTTTAACATAAAACTACAAAAAAAAAACACTTCATCTGTTTTTAATTCATAGTTTTTTTTTTTTAAACAAAACCGTCCCCGCCCACAAAGCCGACCCGTACGTTTTCACCGCGCGCCGTGAGAGGTCGTTCTGTGATAAAACAGCCATTTCCCAGCCGTAATCGCAGCCTGAATTTTTACTGTCGATGCGTATCGCGGGAACCGCCAGTGTGGCCCAGGCCTTACGAGGGGGCCTAGTTGATTCTTATGTCTTTTACGATTGTCATTTTAGGGTTATGCCCGTGTTCTGTGAATGAAGAAACGGGGTACTGTTTATCTGGTGGTATACCACGCGTAAAGGGGTTGTCGGTTTTATTTTTTTCGGCGTTGTTATGAGCCTTTTCCTTGTAGGTAAATCTTGTTTTTTCTTTTTCTGTGCTTACAACAAACCGGGGCAACTGATCATCATCATCATCATTTCAGCCGAAAGACGTCCACTATTGGACATAGGCCTCCCCCAAATGTCGCCACAATGACCGGTCCTGTGCGTCTCGCATCCATCGGATACCCGCGATCCTCACCAGGTCATCGGTCCACCTTGTGGGAGGCCTTCCAACGCTGCGTCTTCCGATGCGTAGTCGCCATTCCAGAACCTTTCGTCCCCATCGACCATCTGTTCTGCGAGCAATGTGCCCTGCACACTGCCACTTAAGTTTGGCCATTCTTCGGGCTATGTCCGATTGATACAACTAATATTTTAAAATCTGTTGTCTTAATATTTGTTAAAGAACTCCTCCAAAACACCAATTTCTTCGTCAATTGTGAGCCGATTCCGATGATCCTTACGGGACCCCCGTATAAATTTGGTGATGAAGAAATTCGGTGATAGACAAAGAAAATTTTGAATAAATTATAGCAAATTTTCTGTGATTACTGCAATTACATTGAGTCTCTGGGAATTTTAATATTCTAAGTGAAGCCAGTAAGTTAGAAAAATGATGCTTATGCTAATTGCACATTCCAAAGTATAGATCTGTAGGGAAACGAATGAGCAAGTAAATTCCATAAACACTTCCGCATTCTTAAAAAAAAAAAAACGGAATCGTTGTGAAAAAACGAAGAAACTCAACCAGAAACACATACTTTTGTCTGTATTTCAAAAAAACACCCCAAATTATCAATAAATCATTCGAAAATCACGTCACTAACTAACCACACTAAAACTGTTCACAATTAAACCGAAAAACAGCTTCGAAATTACAAGGAAAACAATTACACGGCAATAACAATTCACCCTAGCCAAGTAGGGGTTGCTTCATAGTCCACAGAAGCGTACTCGTCAAAATAATTCATTTTAATTTTCTTTATGGTGAAGTAAACCTTTATTTTATGACGTCAGGGAGATAAAGTCCCGCGGTGATCTGAGGGTAACGGGTCGTAGGCATCGTACGGATCGTATGGCTCGCCCCCGTACTGAGCGCGCGAGGGTTAACGATAGACGATGTCTTGGGTAGATATGTCCCTGGCATTATGTGCGGGTTTTCTTTTAGAGAACTTGGTTTTTTATAATGTTATTTTTCTATAATTACGATAACACAACACACACAGCACACACACACATACACACACAGCCAAGGACACCACAACGACACAGCGACAGCTAAGAAGTGGAATTCCTTGCCGGAATTTGTGTTTCCTGATAGCTACAACCCGGAAATCTTTAAGTCAAGAGTGAATAGGTTACTTCTAGGTAAGCGCGTTCCATCGTTGACCGCATCGTCGCTTTCCATCAGGTGAGATGGCGGTCAAGCGCGAACCTATCGTGAATAAAAAAAAAACAAAAAAATAAATAAATTTGATTTTTCCGCTCAAATTTATTCGCTATAACATTTTTTATTTGCTACCCATGACGTGAAAACTGTCATACTGTATGGCTCAGAATGTTGGACTGTGAAAAAGATGGATGTAAAAAGATTGCATGTAGCGGAGATGAGAATGTTGAGACACTCAAATATCTCACTGATGGTGGCGCGTGTGTTGGATCATTTGGTTCCCTTCAAAATTGTTGAGCTGAGTGGTGCTAATATTAGCGTCATGTCCGTGAACGGGCGCTGTCAGTTGAGGCTGGTCATCTCTTAGCTGCCAGTTGCTATTTTAATATCTATGTTTAGTTTTTATTTTTTGGTCTCCATATTTTCGTTTTTCTTAGAAAAAATCATATAATTTTTTTTGGTGATTTTACGTAAAAACGCGTAATCACGTAATAATAATACGTAAAGTAAAGGACTACATGATAATCAATTATACCGACATAAAATAATTAATACCTAATCAGGAGTGAAAGAAACACAAATAGATTTAGACGCAAATTAAAATTATATTATTTAGAAATGTATTAAGTACATTTAAGTATGTCTAGAGACTCACCGACCCCACAGTCAAACCATTGCAACGGTTTTGTGGGACTTATCTTATAAGTTCCGTCCGTCTAACTATAATTTAGGTGTCTTCAAGGCTAGAGTGACCTATTCACTCTCTTAATAAACTAGTGCGCCTGACCATCACTTATTGCATCTCAGCTTACCATCCGGTAGGATCGCAGTCAAGCATGGGTTTATACCAATTAAAAAAAAAACAAAAGTTACTTACTTTTTTGGAATAAAGCATAGCATAGCATAGCGTAGCATAGTCGGCCTTAT
Organism: Mythimna vitellina; assembly: GCA_949316375.1. Taxonomy (NCBI): domain Eukaryota; kingdom Metazoa; phylum Arthropoda; class Insecta; order Lepidoptera; family Noctuidae; genus Mythimna; species Mythimna vitellina. The sequence goes on along the minus strand of OX438703.1, from coordinate 2,142,680 downwards.
AATGTTCCCACTGTTGGGACTCAGGCCTCCTCTCTAGGAGAGGGAATGGGCCGTAATCCACCATGCGAGCCCAGTGCGGATTGGTGAATGTCACATGTTTTCGAATTTTTGGTTCTAGAACATGCCGGTTTCCTCACGATGTTTTCCTTCACCGTTTTGAGAGCAGTGGTGATGAAATAAATTACACAAAGTAATGCGCCTGGCTGGGTTTGAACCCGCGACCTACAACACGTAAGTCAAGGCCGTTACCACTCGGCCACCACTGCACCACCACTGCTTTTTTGGAATAAAGATAAATAAATAATTACCTATACAATTATTTCAAAAAGCTCAAAAAAAACACTTTCTTTTCATGAAAACTGCAATAAAATACTAACACTTCGTTTTAAAGCTCAGTGGAATCTTCAGAAACGCCACAGCATCTGGGTACGGGGTCTATTCAGTCCTTAAGGCAGGTTACGAGACGGGGCTCGCATTTTTTACGCCTTGTAAATATTAATTATAATTAAAAAAAATGCTTTTGTGTAAATAAATAATGGCGGAGCACTTCTTTGTGCCTAATGTTAATTAAAATTCTCTTTCCTCTTTGTTTTAATTTGAGTGCCTTTTGCTGTTATTTGGCGTGAATTAATAAGTGCCTTCTTGGGGGTATTGACGTTTGTAGAGTAGAAAATAAGGTGTGACAATAATTGTTATTTTTTTTTTGTTTTATATATGTATGATTAGCATAGCATAGTCGGCCTTATAATGTTCCCACTGTTGGGACTCAGGCCTCCTCTCTAGGAGAGGGAACGGGCCGTAATCCACCACGCGGGCCCAGTGCGGGTTGGTGGATGTCACATGTCTTCGAATTTTTGGTTCTAGGACATGCCGGTTTCCTCACGATGTTTTCCTTCACCGTTTTGAGAGCAGTGGTGATGAAATAAATTACACAAAGTAATGCGCCTGGCTGGGTTTGAACCCGCGACCTACAACTCGTAAGTCGGGGCCGTTACCACTCGGCCACCACTGCTCTTATCTGCTCTGCTCGTATGTATGATTACTACAAGTAAAAAAAAAAATCCTAAAGGAACATAGTTTCGGAATAAAAATTGTCATATATCCTATTCAAAGTTATGGCCTACCTATTAAAGTGATCATTTGCACTGATTTAACTTTCTTCTATCATTATAATAATCGCTTGTTATTAGAAGATTTTTTTTTTTAAATTATTACAGACTTGGTATCTTTAATAGGTTCTTTAATAGGTATCTTTAATAGGTTACATTTAAAAATTCTAACTAGAATTACATAAAGATAAAAAATAATAATAATAAAAATCCTACACTAATTACAACTAACTAAAATCAAACCTGGTTGTATTGTAAATAACACTTTTACACGTCATTTTTTTTCTTTAATTTAACCTAGAGGAGGCCGGTCCTATCTGCCTACAGCTCCCCTAGCCAATTTACAATCGTATCGTTCGCGCCGAACGCCTCGAGTAGGCCACGCCTCCGATTCCTTTGTTCTGACGTGATCTCAACGCTCAGTAACGTGGTCAGAACGAAGGAATCGAAGGCGTGGCCTTCTCGAGGCGTTCGGCGCGAACGAAACGATTGTAACTTGGCTAGGGGGCGGAGATGAAAAAAAAATGCAGTCCACAAAACCCAAATATCTTGCTATAAAAACGATAAAATCTACCGCATTATCACCTCAAAGAACGAAATAAAGATTTTAATTACTATGTCTGTTTAAAAAACACCTTTTAATAAGATAAACTGTTTACTTATTACAGTAAAAATAACATTTATACACAGAAACATTTTCTTTCCCGTCATTTTATACTACTTATACATAAATCTATTTAATAATAAAACAGTATGTGAAAACTGTAAAAACGTTGGAACATCAAAGAATTGCAGTGACATGACCTCCATAAAATATAGACTAGTGTTTACGGCCGGCGCCGCCTGCAAATGTTGTAAACAGTCGTAAGACTGATGTCTCCATGATTTTTGTTTTTTTTTTTATTCTTGATAGGTTCGCGCTTGACCGCTATCTCACCCGATGGAAAGCGACGATGCGGTCGACGATGGAACGCGCTTACCTAGAAGTAACTTAGCGCTCGTTCAGACACGGCGGGAACCGCGCGATTATAGAATCGCATGGAAATCGCGCGGGTCTTATTTATATGAGTTAGTTAGTAATCGTTCAGACATAACCGCGCGGTTAATCAAGCCGCGCGGTTACCGCAACCCAACCGCCAGAAAATAGAATCGCGCTGCTCCCGCGCGTTTCTATTACAATGGAGTCTTTACTTCGCGTTCAGTTGCGTTGCGGATACCGCGCGGTGAGCACGTCACTGTTCGTGAGTTCGCCATGGATCGTTTCGACACTGAACTATTTATTGATGAGGTGGAGAAGAGACCTGCAATATGGGACATTCAGTGTGATGATTACTCAAATAAAATTATCAAGAACCGAGCTTGGCAAGAGTTGGTGGAGATATTTGGAAATTGCGAAGACACGGTGGAAAAAAAGAATATTTTAAGTAAGTAGGTTTATTCACCAAAAAATAATTGACAGAATTATGTTATAATTATTGTTATGAAGCGTATATTATACTCTCCGTATACTTTAGGTACTTAAATAAATATAAACAAACTTCGGCTGCTTTATGCAGACATTTCGAGCATTTTTCAAATGAAGGTCACAACGGTATTACCATATTTCGTTTGTTTACATTTAGTTATGTACCTAAACATTACAAGTACGGTATGTTAGTTGCAGCTATATCTTTGTGTCTTGCCATGGAACACGCCCATCGTTCACAAAGTAATGAGCGAATTTATCTCTGATATTCAAAGATGACGGTGTCCCTCTTCCCGCATGCAAGGTATTGAGATTAGTCATGGGTGCAGTATATAAAGTATCTTTAAATTTTAGACCATCTCTAGTCCGCACATAGTTATGTAGAACACAAGAAGCTTTTATTATATCTTCGGCAAAATCTATGTTTACATTTATAGGCCTATGAAAGATGCGCCATTTGTTCGCCAAAATACCAAAAGTGCACTCAATATTACGTCGGGCTCTCGATAACCTATAGTTAAAAATCCTTTTTTCATATGGTAAACATTTGCCTGAATATGGGCGCATTAAATTTTCTGCTAAGCCGAAGGCTTCATCTCCAACTATAACATAAGGCATTGGTGTTAGGTCTACATTAGATATTGGTTTAGGTGTTGGTATGTTTAATGATTTTTCTGTCAGGCGTTTATAAAAAACCGAATTTTTAAATATAGCAGAATCACTGCTTTTGCCATAAGCCCCAATATCAACATAAGTAAAGCAATAGTTGGCGTCGCAAAGTGCTAAGAGCACTATGGAAAAGTAATGTTTATAGTTATGATACAAAGAACCCGAATCAACAGGCTTTATAACTCGGATATGCTTGCCGTCTATAGCACCAATGCAATTTGGAAAATTTGCATATCTCTCAAAGTCTCGTGCTATTGTCTTCCAGATATCTTCAGTCGCTTCGGGCATGACTATGTTTACCAACTTATTCCACAATGATTTACATACTTCGCGGACAATTCCAGTAATCGTCGATTTTCCTAGGCGATAATTGTAGCTTAGTTCTCCAAATGAACAACCCGTACCAAGATATCTGAAACAAGAATATTATTAATAATGTTATTATTTTTAGGTACACAACTCCAAAAAAAATGGAAAAACATACGAGATTGCTACAATAAAGAATACAAAAAAGAAAAAACAACTCCTTCTGGTTCAGGTGCTCGTAAAGGAGCCCGATATATGTATTTTTCAAGATTATCTTTCCTGCAGAATAGTGTAAGTAATAAAGACACTACAACTAATATTGAAGAACAGAATGAAAGGCAAAGTGAGGAGACAAGTGAACTAAACGCCAATGCAACCGAAGCCACTGAAATACGTCCCCCTAAACGTAAGAAAACACAAGTGCCAGAAGAAAAAATAGCTGTTTTAATAGAAAAAAGTATCGAGTCACGAAAACATTTTCAGAATGAACTTCAAGAAAATAGTATTACCAAGCAAGATGACGACAAACTCTTTTGTTTGTCGTTATATAAAGAACTCAGAAAAGTACCAGAAAATAGGCGTTTAGCAACCAAAATTGAATTACTTCAAGTGATACAAAAAGGACAAAGCTTACCACCCCCTGTTCGCTACAATACTCAGCAGATCACACCTACGTATTGGCAAGGACAACAGTATACAAGCCCGCAAGGATATTTTACTACATCTGGATCATCTCCTCCTGTTCCGGCACCGTCACCGTCACCATCGCAATTTAGTTCTGGCTCTCAGTCCTCTACAGTTATAGAAAATATTTATGCTGATTTTGAAGAACAATAAATAAATCTTACCTTAAAGTTATTACGAGTTTCTCTTCCGGTGACACGCTTGGCCTCAAATGCGTTTCAGAGCATGAAATATCTTGCCTGATCAGTTCAATTAGTTCATCAAAAGATTTTATTGACATTCTCAAATAGTCAAAAAATTTGTTATCATACATTCTTAATTTGGGATATAATGTTACGAACTGACCATGTACTAGTCGGTCACGTAATATTGGATGCACCCAATACCGCCTTTTTCTTTTCTTTTTTTTAAGGAGCAACCACAGTAAACACACTTCTTCGTCGACCTCCATTTTGAAACTGACGCTAACCCGCACGAAATCGCATACTAACCGCGCGTGTCTGAATAGCTTCACAATTTTGCGGTTTGAAACCGCGCGATTCGTAAACGCACGATTCCCGCATGTCTGAACGCAGGCTTATTCACTCTTGACTTAAAGATTTCCGGGTTGTAGGTATCAGGAAACACAGATTCCGGCAAGGAATTCCACTCCTTAGCTGTACGCACAATGAATGTGTTTCCAAAACGTTTTGTGCGTATAGATGGAATGTCCACCATGTACCAGTGGCGCGTTACTGTGCGCCTGGTGGTCCAATAATATGTAATGCTTACTTATAGTCTATGGTATTAGTAGATCAAAATATTGCAAGAGTTTTTGGCGGGATTTCTTCAAGTGAAATTCATTGGCTGTTTTAATTATTCACTAATTGATCCCTAGTGGATATTGTGATGTAAAATTGGTGTAGTTTTGTATCTCGAGTGTGTGCGCAATTGGACAATATGTGGAATCATTGAAACAGGCGCGATCTCGGTAAAATGGAGCTGGGAATTTTATTGTTGTGTTGCCTACCTCACCGAAGTTTGCCGAGAAGGTTGACTGGATACAGTTGCTGCCAAATATTACAAAAACATCAGAATGTGTACATCCATATTCTAATAGCATACAAATTAACTATTCATACGGAGCCATGGCTTAGTATCCAAGCCAAAAACATAAACAAAAAACTTTTTAAATAATAATAATATTCCACAACTATCACACAACGCCGTCTAGTCCCAAGCTAAGCAGAGCTTGTGTTATGAGTACTATACAAATAATAAACATACTTATATATTTCTAAATACTATTAGTATTTTTTTCCTTTGCTTGGAGAATTTACCGTTTTCTGCTAACGTTCGTATTTTCGAGAATGGAAGAAAAAAACGTATTGCGCCGACCCCAAATAAGATGGGACAAGGGCAGGAAGATGATGATGATATATTTCTAAATACATACATATTATAGATAAATTACACCCAGACACAGTAGTACAAATGATCGTACTCATCACACAAACATTTGTCCTGGGTGGGAATCGAATCCACGACCTCCGGCATAGCAGTCAGGGTCACTAACTACTAGACCAAGAGGCCAGTCATAATTTTGGGTCAAAAGTCACATAATAATGTGACTTTTGACCTACCAAACAAAAACCATAAGGCAAACGTATATAAAAAAAAGTGTAGGTAAGTACAATGGGCGGCCTTATTATATATGGAAAGCCATATATACAAACTCAATGGAAGTAGATAGATTGAAATACATATAAACCTGTATGTAATACATCTACCAGCTGTACCTATTTACTTAAATTTTAAATCTTATTAATATTTTTTTTTCCTATTTTTAAACCATAACAATGTATCTGTAACTTTTTGGTACAAATTAATGATTATTATTATATAATATTTAACTCCAAAACACAAAAATCATCACTAAAAACGTCAAAAGCTCCAACAAACCCTGACCCAGTGTTTGCGACCCCTTTCGGGGCGTCTTTCCGCGCGGCCGCGTCATCATTTTTCACCGCTCCTCCATTTATTTTATCTGTGCACCACACGCTCTGGGCCAACGGGCCCCGATAGCGCCTGTTTCGTATTTCGAACATCACTTGCTGAGACGAAGAGATTTATGAACGCACCCATTCAGCTAGAATCCCCGAATGTTTGAATTTCGAACGTATTTTTTTCCTTTGCTTGAAGAATTTACCGTTTTCTGCTAACGTTCGTATTTTCGAGCGTTCCAATTCTACATTCAAAACGGCCAATGAGTTTTCGGTTACTTTTTGTGTTTGGAACGATTAGTTCGAAATACGAGGGAGGACGCGAGAATCGTCGGATGAACGATGAGTTATGTCAAGTTAAGTCTGAAATTAATGTGAAAGTGTGACGAAACTTAATCTTTAGCACTTTCTACAGCTTTAGCCAATCATTACTGTAAAAAAATCTACCTTTAGGTATTTCAAGTCCACAAAATCTGTTAGTCAGACAGGAAAAAGACAGTAAATTCTTTTTTAACGCATTAAATGCACAAATAATTTAAATACATAATATACATTATTATCATACACGTAATGGGCCCGTTTAGTTTGTGTTAAAGTGAAGCGCTGGCCCGTTTTAATTAAATGTCAGCATTCCAGCAAAAGGGCAGCCTTTATTAGACTGTTTAATTAATTCTACACAAATGGACACTTTAATCACTATTTTAAACGAGAATGTATATCATTTTTGAGAATAAAGCTGAGGCTTTTGGAATTTAAAAACGTTTAGTTCTTTGTCTATGGTGGTGATATTGAATTCTTTGTTTGAATTTGTTGCGAGGCGGTTTGACTGGAACACACTTAAAGAATGTGTCTATGCTCTATAAAATGCGTTCTTTTTTCAACTTGCTTTTAAATTCAAATTCATACAACTTGATTGTTGTTTAAGAATACCAGCTGTACCTAAACCGTTAACAAGTAAAGAGAATTAAAAAAAGCCGTCTGTAATGCCATTTAAATGTCTTTGCACCCAAAAATAAAACTAATCTAAGTCTTATTTAAAATCGTTTTTATGGCTACGGTAATAAAGCATCCCGAAGTCGGTCCCGTAGGGTGCTGCCGTCAGCGAAAAGGTCGCAAATTCAGCTCCTCTTACATTTCCCTATCTTATTTTCCATTTGACAAACATCATTACTTCTTCCTGTGTAGCCCTCTCGCCAATTTTCGGAAGCTTTCGGGCGTGCTCGGGCGCACTCGGCGCGTTTCCGGAGTCGTTCGTCGTAGCTAACAATTTTGAATGTTCTCTGAATTTTGTATTGTTGTAATCGTTTTGTTTGGTACGCTGTTTTCATAATAATTTAAATTTGGAATTAGATTTTTTAACAGCTTTATTTCTCTCTCAGACTTCAGATAAAAAAAAACCTTTAAGACTAAATACTATTTTCCTAAGGTATTGTACACTTAACCGAAGACATTAAGTCCAACTACTCAAAAATCCTAGCTATCTCCTAAGATTCAAACACAAATAAATCTCGATTCAACACAAATGGAAACTGCTAATGACAAAAATACCATCAGTGCTGCTACCAAAGAGTCTCTATCGGGCGTCCCCTCCCCGTGAGACAATTAATCATTCCCCTTTGCCCCCCCTCCGTGCCCCCCACCCCTGTCGCAGCATTGTCACAGGATGCCAGAGAAGTACTGTTCTCAACCAGATACGATCAAGACATTGTGCAGTACTAGGTTAACATAGGATCGTAAGAGATGTTTGAATCTGAGGAAAATGGTAAGTTTCGAAACTATAAAGAATTTTTGAACGGAAATATTTCGTCTTGAGCAGGCTGAAGTAAAAAAACAAACTGTGAATTTGTCATTGGCAACTTTGATTCAACTAGATTAAACTAATTAAGTATTCACACTTCAAGTTCAAAATACAATTTCAGCTGGATTTTACTATTCCACTATATTCTCAAATAAAGGATATATAGGAATTCCTATAGTTCCTACAAAATATAGTCTTACAATAAAATCAGTGGCATCACGCCAGAAAGACTTGAATGAAGTTATACAATTAGGGAAATTCCAGAAATAAATCCGATCCAAGTCTCAAATAAAACAAATTTTATTAACATACTACCAACGACCTGCCAAATCCTTAATCATCAAAACCTGATATCTAACATTTGTATTCAAATTCACACTCCCACCAAAACTTTGGTCCTGAAAAAGCCAACTCTATGCCGAGGTACCAGAGTAGCATATCCCGCAGGAGTAAACTTGCTGTAGTATAAACTCAACAAGTGAACATAGGTCGTTTTACGACCTCGTAAAAGTCTTCACTGACATCTCACTAATACATCATAAAAGGAATTGAGGACTGTCACATCCCTTGACGAGATGTTATGGTGTCCCTTTAGATGTTGGTTTATGGGTAGTCTTTATACGGTTAATAACCGTAAACATTATGTGTACTCTTTCTTTATGGTACTTGTTGGATCTTTGGTAGCTGTGAACTATAGAAAGAGGGGGTTTGGGCTTATCTTAAGTTGTTTACCTCTTGAAGTGAGTAAGGTCAGTTCCAAGAATATTCAATTGGAGGCAGTTATTTTATTTGACAATGAGCCTCCCTAAGGACTTTTACCTGCCTGTATCCTTTGTGTTCTAGGCCCACGGTTACTATATCGAATGATTCAGCAAATGGGCTAAATCTGGGTCTCAATTTTGCCCGATGACATGGATGAGCGTCTGCAATAAAACGAGCATGACCACAAGGTGGCATGTTCACCCGTGCTTACTTACAACATTAGCGGGTTATTTGGCGATGGAAAAGCTGGTAGAGACACGAAAAAATTGCAGTTTATAAAGCCATATAATTATGTAGTTCCAAGAAGATTAGGGAATAGTTAAAATAACCATGGGGTCTTAAAACACCCCATAAAACCAAAATTACACAATCAAAGAAATCATCACACACGTACCAGGACCATAGGACCGTGAGGATGTTCACCAGTAGTTTTAACTCCCCTGTGGCACATTAGGAGCAAGACGAGCACGGTCATTAGGCGGCGATATTAGCTATTAAGACACCAGGCGGGCATAAGTTACAAGAGGTACCGTTGCGCACCGTTGCCGGTAGAACCATTTGTCTTTTAACGGGACCGGGTAATTACTAAGTGCATACCCGTGTATTAGGCAGGGTAATCAATAAATATGGGTAAAGTGACGTCATATTTGGAGTGATTGGGTCCAGACCAGACTCCATCAAGGCAAAATTTTTGGAAATATGATCTCATATATATCTCATATAGATCTCATATATCAGGGGTCTTACAATGACGTGATAAAATGCTAAGCGAGCGAGCGAGAAAGAGGGATGGTGCTATATACCCTTTATAGCTCTATCCCTTTAACAATTCAGTTTAGGTCGTCAAATGGATCGCTTTAAGAGCTAGTGGTAGGTCCTCAGGTCACAAGCTATTGATAAGACTTCATAAAATTAAAGCTATTGCATTTACACTAGTATTATAACAGCAAAAATTTATACGTGTATGTATGTGTTTGTTACTCCATTACGCAGAAACAGTTGAACAGATTAGGATGAAATTATAAGCACTGATAGACCGTATCTTAGATTAACTATCACACGGCCGAAGCCGCTAGCAGAAGCTGGTAATAAAATAAAAAGGACCATGACAAAAAAGTCTAACTTTTTCAATCGCCTCCACAGACAATAAATCATTTTCTAACTTAGAACCGGAAACATCACTCAAACGGCCATTTAACCGAAAAACCAACTACTTAACAAATCGAAAACACAAAAACTATTGTATTTAGATACCAACATTAAAAAAAAAACTCGCAAATAAACGTCTAAAACTCTAAACCATCACATAGATGTAGTAAATCATTCTAAAATTATGACCAAACCTGGCGCCCTGACGCATGCGTCATGAACACAGACGTATACTTTAAAACTTGACACTTTTATATCCCTAAATTTAATAGCCTATACGATTACAAAAGAATCATTGTTTTCACAAACCAACTGATTTATTACATCTTTTTTTTTAAACTATTTTTTTCGTTTCAAAGTTGACGTTCGCCTCTGACAGAAATCAAGTTGTGAAAATATTTATTAACTACCGTTGTTCGTGATATATTAGTTTTTATTCCTTTTGATATGTGATAGTTTATTTTTTAAATAGTTTTATTTAAGATATTTAAAGTCGAATTATATCATTTTGTTTATAAATCTTCCAGTGGAATGCTTTTGATAGAGTATAGTGGGACTATTTTTTGTGTTATGGTCTATTAACGCCATGAAATAAATAGATTTAATCTACTCTCATATCGTAAAGTTCGAATTGTTATGAAATCAAAAGTAATACCTCATTGACAGACTTAATCCATAGACAACTCTAACAAAATCTAATTTGTAAAAATTGCATGTTTGCTATCGAGCTCCTTCGAAATGGCTTGACCGATTTTAAAGATTTTTTTTTGTTTAAATTTCATAACCCCTAGGTCATAAATCTACTATTACACGGGTGAAGCCACAGGAAGCTACACTACACTAGTAATGCTATAAAACAACTTTTTGGCTATTAAAATACTAATGAGATTAGATACACATTATTGAGAGACTATTATAGATTTCGCCTGCTGCTCAGTAAAATTACTATATTCCACAATAATTTATTGTCAAACCATCTTCTAGACATAATTAATAAATAAAAAAACTAATTTTCTATAAACCAAAGAGAATTCATGACATCAACAACACAAACAAAATCTTCCATTCCATTTTCAAATTACGAAAAAAAACAAATTCAAACTTCGAAGTTCTAATTCACATTCGATCTAGATACAACTAGTGGCGTACAGATCGTAATCTTGCCCTTTCACGGTATCCCGGTACCGGTACCGGATACCAGTTTGGAACAATGTGTTGTCGCAATTTGCAAGCGGACCGGGGCTCGCCATGTAAGGAGTCGGGTGACAGCAACTGTATGTGGTATCCAGTATCCCTATGAACTATTTGCTTAAGCCTGTTGGAAGAGGAATGGATTAGATTTTTATTCATCTTACAAAACAGGTAGGACTTTAAGTAACTAAAAAAAAAATATTTTAGAAAAAGCATACATAAATTTTAGGTTGCTTTATGTCAAACTAGCTGACCGAACTTCGTACTGCCTAACAGTCAATGATGTAGTGATTACCTTTTTAGCTAAACTTATTGACCGAATGATTAAATGGTGACAGTTGCTGTAATTTTTCGATGTAATTGTATATTTTTCTATTTTTTTTTTTAGGTGAATTTTACCGATACTTTTTTATGACGATAGTTATTCTGCTATTCAGAGCGGAGATGAATCTAATAAAGTAAAGATCATTAAAATCGGTTCAACCGTTCTTGAGATAACTTAAATCGTGTAACTAACACGACTTTGTTTAATGTTTATAGATAGTGCTAACAAAAAATGGAGTCTGTTACCCTACCGTAACAATACAGCTGAAAATAATAATAAATAATAATAATAATAAATTCATTTCACAGAAAAAAAAAACAGCATTTACATCATAAAACTATGAACATATAAGTAGGCTTATACAAGGTCACAATTATATAGGTAGGTAACTCTCGACTCCTAAACTAGGTGTGGGCCTGTAACTTAGGAGTCAGTGATTCTCCGTAACAAACAAAGCCATAACAATATTAAAAAGAGGACAATTCAAATCAGTAAGCAAATGGTGGCTAAGAAAGCAGAAAAAGTTTAATCGAAACTCAAAATTTAAAAAAAAAACAAGCTCTCTTTTAAGTATTTTCGTAATTCCATATAGCAAGTTAGTTAGATTCCCGAATCACGCCCTTAGACCGGCGTTAACCTGGTCATTACCACGTCACACTACAGGAACACCACTAGTCGGCCCGAATCGCAACGATTACGGGAATTACGCAGATTACAGGGATTACGCGAAAACGACGATTACGCGATTATCGCCGCTAGTGGAGTGCATTTGTATACGATTTTTAGTTAGATCGTGCTCACCTTTTCTTGATTAAAATTGTGTATTGTTTTTTTTTTATTTCTTGAAACAGAATAATTCTTCTACACATAAACACAGTAGTACACGCGTACAACAAAAAAAAAACACCTGAAAGTCATGGATATGTTTCTTTTTTTTTATTGATATACACCAGTGCTTAAAGAGTTATGAGTATACATGTGGATGGGTGGAGAGGGAGAGGGAGGCCAAAGAAAAGATGGATGGATTGTGTGAACAGTGATATGAAAGAAAAGGAAGTTAGTGATAGTATGACGGTTGACAGGATGGAATGGAAGAAAAAAAACGTGTTGCACCGACCCCAAATAAGATGGGACGAGGGCAGGAAGATGATGATGATGATGACACCAGTGCTTGACTGCGATCTCACCTGATGGTAAGCAGAGATGAAATCATTGAGGGTGAGGCGCACTAGTTTATTAAGAGCCTATTCACTCTAGCCTTGAAGACACCTAAATTATAGTTGGACGGGAAGACCCCAGCAGGCAAATTGTTCTAGTCCTTCGATGTACGCGGTATAAACGACGAAGCGAAACGCTTAGTCCGGACCGTTGAAGTTTCAACAAGTGCTTTGCCCATTCATTTGCCCAACATTAGAAATGACTCCTTTATCGTGGATGATTCCTTAAAAATAGGGTTAGGTATTGTATGACTGTATAATCCAAATGTGTAAGTGAGTTTTCTTTCTTTTTTTACCATTTTTCATGTATTCATATGTATTGCATAAAAACTCATTGTATTTCTCCCAGGAGAGGGCACTGGCTCTAACACAGGTTAATCACCTAGCACAGGAGCCAGGGGCTTAAATAAAATTGTATAAAAGTCTTATGTAAATAGAAAAAAGAAAAAGATTATTATTATTATTACACGTCTGTGGACTCACCCACGATACGAGAGGAGAGGAAGGAGGAAGAGTAATTCCTAGTGTGGGGTAATGTTATAAAAAAAATGTATATTAGACAGAAGGATTATTTTTTTTTTATGGGAAAATCATCTTATGACAAATCGCGCCTTGGGCGGAGCGAGAGATAGTGTCAGACTTTTACTGACTAAAAACCCACTCCTGTTCCTTCTTTGCCTTCATCCCAGGGCCCCGGGCTTCGCTTTCACAATACCCGTGGCCCCAGTAGGATTCGACCCTACTGGGACATCTCCCTGAGGCGCGCGTGGAACAGTACGCGCCGTCGAAGACTTGGGCTCGGTCCGGATGGTTACCGGACGGTCGGACGGCGAGCCACCCATTACTCGCCGTCCGCAGAAGGATGGAATAGGTGCGAACAACTAGAACAGTAATGATAAAACTATTGCCGTGATTATACAGTAGTACGCGACTTGACTCACGATGACAAGTCTGGCATGGTGTGTTTGTATCTGATTGTAATGTCAATTAATCGTTTGTTTATTGAATTTGTTCGCATTAGAATACTATACGCATAATAAACGACGCGTTTGTTGCAATAGTTGAGCGATTTGGGTGCTGCGCTGCGGATCATACGTTCGGTTCCTATGCGGAACAAGTATTTTTGTGGTCTACAGTTAGCTGTTCCGGCTGTCGCGGTTCTTATGTATGTGAGTTTTCATGTTTGCGAACGCACCCACGATAGAGGAATAATTCCTAGTGTGGAGCAAAGTTTATTTCAATAAAACCTAATAAACTTGAAAAATAATTCAAGATAATTGCAATCCATGGTCACTTACTCAAATATTGACATTAAGTTGAATTTTAAATGATGATTTTTATTACAAGGGCAATTTAAAAGGTAATAAAGGGTTCCAATGGAATTTAAATTTTGTCATGACGAAAAAAGTTTGCTATTCCAAAATTTGAAATTTAAATAAAGAACAAGCAGAGCTGATTGCTTTATGCCAGTCTAATTTAGGTACTAAGGTATCTATTGCTACAATCTTATAATAAAAAAGAAAATAAAATTGATATTTTCCGCTGTATTCATTTTTATCTCTTGTACAGTGACTATTCACGTTACTTCTTTTTCTTTTATTTATAACAAACCAATACCAAGTTATTACCGTAACAAGCCAGACAGCCTCGAGATGATTGTCAAGATACCGCACACCAAATATCGCCGATTGATATCCCGAGATGAGATCCCTCGGGACCTCATAGATAGAAAAAATAACCGACCCACCCTTAGGTATACATATTTAATGGCACGGGGCGTAGTCACAATATCTCGAGTACTAGGCGAACAGAAATTGAGAAGCGTTATCGTATCGAAATCCGCCGTATCTGGGCCGGTGGTCTCCGAGGAAATCATTGGGAAGGCATCCGGAAAATTTACCGCACATTCCGGCTCATGTGGCGTAACACACCTGCTTCTTGCTTATGCGAGCCCAGTACGTGATATATTTTGTTGATATTGCTTTTTGCGGGGAAAAGACTTACCTTTTTCATAGAGATCACCTACTTGGTTTATTTATTTCGCATTGAAATAACCCAGTCAGAAATTACAATAATTGTGTCTGTTTTCAATAATTTATTGACCACCATTGCAATTATTAATTATGATCTAACTGTTTAGCACTTAAATGTCATCATAAATATCCGTTGACTAATTAATGACTATAATCGCTGAAACCGCAAAAAGCTTGAAACAGAAATGTTTGCCAGCGTCAAGAAAACTTCCACTTCTTTAATTTTTTCCATGATTGCTGGGAGATTTTTTGATTTTCTCATCATTCTGTCTCAAAAGCCATTAGTGTTGCCATCGATTGATATTGAAATTATTCATGAACCAAGGGTAGCCACGTCTGCCGTACGTAATAGCGTTCTCTTTAATTATTCAAAATGTCGACACTATAATAGGACGAGCGTTTATAAATATTCAGGAGTAGACTCGTACGAGTTATTGTTACAGTACAAATTACTTTTATATAAATATCATTTTGTTGTAACGTAAATCCGTGTGTTGCGTGTGGAGAAAATGTTATTCGAATAAATAAGTTGGTTACAAGACCTTTAAATAAGAATATGAGAATAAGGTCATTTCTTTTCAATCTTTGGGAAAGGTCTTTCTATTTCAATTCTGATAACATTCTATTTTTTGATATTTTTATTTATTTATTTATTAAAACATTATGCTCAAGTAGTAAACACTGTACAAAGGCGGACTTAATGCCTTAGGCATTTTCTACCAGTCGACCTTAGGGTGGTGCAGAAACAAAACTTGGTAGGTGCAGCTTAATGGTGAAGAAATAGAAAAGAAATACAATAATAAATATATACTTTGATACATACATACAAATTAACAATCTATTTATGAAAAACGAATCCAACAAATCAGCGCTGTGATGATTGCACCAACTTCCTGCGAATATGCTCACGTGCCATCACCTTAAAAGTGAACCGACTGGACGCCATCCTGATGCTCGGCGGGAGCGCATTCCAAAGAGAAATCGCCTGGACAAAGGAGGACTGGCCAAAAATGAAAAAAAAAAGATCTCTCAAAAATTCTACTTAATCTTCAAAAACCTTGTTATTGTAAAAGTTACGTTTTCAATACTAATAAATCGAAGCAACCTGAATGAATCGCGAGCCACTTGTCCTAACAGAATAATTATTAATAATTGATATATTTACGTCAATTGGTAATAATGTCTATTGTGTGAAATACAAAGAAACTCACTATTGTGTAGAGCGACCATGTTAAACCGTGCGCAATTACGTTGTTTTTTTTTTTAAGAACTATGTTATTAAAATTTATGATATTTTCTGTGGGTGACATTTAAGACAACTAAGGGGTAAGGCAATGTCGTACTAGCGTCATATTATTTGTCTGGAACAATTTCCAACTATAATTTAGGTGTCTTCAAGGCTAGAGTGAATAGGCTCTTAATAAACTAGTGCGCCTGACCATCAATGATTGCATCTCCGCTTACCATCAGGTGGGATCGCAGTCAAGCACCGGTTTATATCAATTTAAAAAAAAGGTAATGTCAGACTTTTACTGACTTAAACCCATCCATGTTCCGTCCGTTATCCTTTGTGTTCCAAGGCCGCGGTGGCAGGCATCAGCCCTAGAGAGGCCTCGTCAGTAATCACCAGAGCCGATTGTGGCAACATTTTCCGTTCTCCTAAATAAAATGTTCCCTAGTTTAAAATGATACAGTTTACCTTCAAAAGCATGCTTGGGTCAACAAAGTTACCTCAAAACAGTCAAGGTTTAACAGTGACATCTACATGTGAAATAATTTGGGCCACAATGGGCCCAGGTCTGCTAATGTCACTGCGTTTTCAAGTGCCTAACGCCACAAATTGGGTTACGGCACGTTTGTGCGACCACAACGACTATTACCGGCCGATTTGATGCCAAATGTCAAGTTATATCAGTTTTTAAACGCACAACTTGCGGTCTCCCGGACCCGGCCGTGATTTTCTGACAATGTGTTGTAATTGCCATGTTCCGCTGACTCACGTCATTTTTATATCTGGCAACTTTGCTCCGATGTGGTTTCGTGCACTCTCCTTGCGGTTTTTAGTCGTAATTTTAACAGTCAACAGGATGGTTGTGGTGGTGGCTTTAATAATTGAGTTTTGGAGATATGTTTCGGGCACAAGATTGATTGGTTTCCGGTCTACATTTTTTTCTGTTTCTAATCGTTACGCTAGCTAATTTAATTCTCGCAACCTTTAAACAAGACTGCAGCTGATACAAAACAACAAAACCAATATTAATTAAAGCTTATCCTTATAAAAACAAGTAATACACCTACTAATTACGATTAAAAATTACTTTAGCACATAGTTACCCACCCACGGGACGTGCTAATGCTAACCCTACTTGGATATCAAGAAACTTCTGAATGTCATATAATTGCGCTTGCGTTTCGAATTATTCACAAATTGCACCCGCCGCTCGACACGCGATGTGGTCAACTCCTCGCGTTTCTGCCGCCCTAGTACTCGCTTACTCCTGGTACTTTGAAACCCTGGTACAATTTACTTGTAAACGACTTGGTTAAAGAAAAGTGGTGTTGTTTGTTTGACTGTTTTCTATCTTTCCAAAAAGGTATGAAAACTTTTTGATAGAAAACTCTTTCACATTTACCTCGTTCAAATCATGATAGTATTTATTCATGATTGGTATATCAGTCATCTTGTGACATTAGACCGTG
This sequence comes from Mythimna vitellina, assembly GCA_949316375.1. NCBI lineage: Eukaryota > Metazoa > Arthropoda > Insecta > Lepidoptera > Noctuidae > Mythimna > Mythimna vitellina. Next base: position 2,125,290 of record OX438703.1, on the reverse strand, counting down.
GCCCTGGAACGCAAAAGGGCAAGTGAAAGAACACAGGTGGGTTTTAGTCAGTAAAAATCGGACACTCCCTGCTAATTTAAAAAAGAAAGTAACATTTATTTACCTATCTATGTTTTTTTCTTTGTAGTTTTCCGTAGAAAAAGCCACAATGGCATTTTCAAAAGTACTAGGCTCCCAGTAGCTTGGCAGTACCGAAGCAAAGAAATTATTTGATAATTTTCCATCCTCAAAAAAAAAGTAAAATTTCTGATTTAGCTATGGGCCATGTCATTGGCATTTGAACATATTGATCCTTAGGGCTGAACTAGTCGTGGGCTCGAACCCGCTGATGGGTGAGGCCAAAAAGTGCGATGTCTCTTCTGACACTGTCCGACAGCGACAATATCAAGTATGAGCAGTTAGACGCTAGTCTATACGCACAACGTATTGTTCGCACGCACTAAACACCGTTCCGAAGTGAAACGACATTAGACGGTGCGTAACATCTGAGAGTAGTGCTTTGAAAAATCGTGTTTTATGAAAAAACTACTGCATAAATCTATTACGAATAGATTGTATAGAACTCTTCGGTAATAAAGCTTCGTCGGTACAGACTTTGTTTTGGCGATTTTATACGATTTTTGTTACTTTTTTACACCTAAAGTTACATTAAAATCATCAAAAAACAGAAACTTTGTTAGCTTACAACTTTTTAATGGCAGTTTATTTAGTTTTTTTTGTTTACGCACATACAAAATTGACAATAAGATAAAACCATATCATGTTTTATTTTAGATGTACAATGCCACACTGGATTAATACTTACCCCCCAAAATTTGTATGAAAAAGTATCGGCTGGTGTAACCTGAGTATTTAGTCATTAATTTTCTTCGAGTATGCTTTTCATCTCTGACTTGAAGCATTAGAAAACATAAATCAATAATTTTAGGATAATAGACTTCACAATTCCGTTCTGCAAACTGCAGTTGAAAGCGTTTCACTGCAATTAGTGGTTCCGTGGTAATCTCTTTAGATATTCTTCACCTGCACTTTTATCCGTATAAAATTTATTAAGCTTAAGAAAGAAAAAGAAAAGCGATTAAGAATGTATAAGTCATTTCTTGGTGGTCTCTTTGTTCACAGAAAGTCGCGTGTGTGACACTACTAACATTAGAGCTATTATTATTATAATATTTTAAGGTAAAAAGTAAAAATGCGACATAGGAATTGTACTCAATGAAATTAAAGACTTTTACAATGCGATATCTACTCGCTTAGTGAATCTAAAGGTCAGATAAGAGACTATAAAAGAAATTACTAAGATACTAGGTATATTGGGTACATGAAAATGAAAGTAAAAGCCACACACGCATTTTATTGTTAATTATCTCTCACTTTATAGGGAAGCCTAATGAGGCTGGCGTAATCGTTATAAATCGATATGAGACATCTATTAACCGAACCCAGTACCCGATGTTCGCCGAAAGGTGTTCGGAACATTCGCAATGACAGCCATCTCCGTACCCGCTGCCCCTTTTAGTGCAGGTGTTAAATATAATATTTATGGGGTAAAGAAAGGGTTCCAATGCTTGTTAGCGATAATGAGGTGCGCGCGCACCAATAAATTGGTTCGGCCGCTCGCCGCCCGGGGGCGCGGCTCATTTGCATCTTTATGTATTTCTGTCCAGACGAGATTATAACATTTTTTTGTTCCGTCAACGTGGGGTTAGTTCGGCTATCGGATAAGAGATGGCGCTGGCGGTCGCGGTCGCGAACGTGCGGAGTCACGCTGACGAAGCGCTCGCTCGCCTCGTTAGCCTGACGCGGCGCCTGTCACATTTTTGACAGTTTTTGACTGAGACATCGATAGTGCGGTTCGTTACAAGCGGGGCGGAGCGGACCAGCTCTTATCGCTTACACTGTTGGTTTATGTTCTTTTAACTTCATTGTTATGCGGCGATTCATTTCTTTTTGTGATAATTTGATAATGTCCGCTTTTGAGAGCTTTAGTAGTAAGTATTCAATCTTCTTGTTCGATCGACCTGACATGGACTGGTTCATTTAGTGGTTAGTGGACTTAAGTGTATTAGATCAATAATTCCACGCAAAAATCCATTAACAGTTAGAATTCAAATAGCAGTTAACTCTATATCAGACAAAACAATCATGTATCTATATAAATAAGCTACTTTTTATGTACTTGGAGATCTCTAAAACGAAGACATATCACAATATATCAACAAACATAAAATATACAAAACAAACAAACTCCACGTAGGTACCAGGATATAATGACATCTAGAAAGTCGCAATTTCGAATTCATAAGGAAGCGAGCAGGTGTCGCGATACATCCCGTATTCATGGGCCGATATATCATAGCCTCGCCGCGTTAAAAAAAAACGGCCAGAGACAAGGAAAGCGCGCCAAATGCCCCCCAGTTTTCCCGCCTTGACGTGCAATTATAAAGATAATAACGTTTTCACCTCCGCGCGCCGTTTTTATTTGTTCGCATTTTGATTTATAACAGTTTGTCGGGAGCCCGACACATGATATCGGAGTTTCGCGGAACGTGGAAGCTGGAAACGTGTAACGATTATTTTTTCCTCTGTTTCAAACAATGAATGTATGAATCGTAATGAAGGTGCCATTTGTTTTTACCTGCCATCATTTAGAACCCAAATGTTCGGACAAATTAAATCTTTTTACTTCAATCCGGAATGAAGGACACCAAAACGATTTGGAGAGCCATCATTGAAAAAACTCGGATCGTTCCCACGATCGGGCAAACAAACGAATCTAATCTGCGGTACGGCCGACGCGTAAACTATTTTGATTAGAATGGCATTCCCGCCAAAAATAATCTCAAAAAACTGCCGCCATGACATTTCTCAACTTGTCAACTGGCGCGCGCTTTTTGCACGCCGAACGCGCGCCCGCATTGAAATCTTAATTCGGGACTTTTTGGAAACATGCAACGATCGATTTATAGTCTAACACTATTGAAGATTATTTGTTCGATCGTAAACAGCTTCATTATGTCGGGCGCGCAATCGAACAATAAGCATTACAGTTTCTTAGAATTGATTTTTTTCTGTTGGACTCGAGCGAGCGGAGAGGTTCCGCGTCGGCTGAGTTAATCATTAATCACGGTCCCCGCGGCGTAGGTAGGTAACGTAACACCGCCGCGTGAGATAACATTATCGTAAATATAGTTTTACAAAACGGCGGTACCTACCGCGCAAAACAAAAAACAAGCCATCGCGTTTCCCACAAGGCGACACTCGAGCCTTAGGAATTCGCGGTCGCAATCTGTGCGCATTATCAGAATTTACACCGGGTAATAACGTATAACCTAATCCGAGGGTCAGTGCGCGCCTTTTTTCGAAAAACGAACGCCGTGTGACAGTTGAAGCGGGAAAACAAAGCATCGATCAAACCCGCTCACTCTCACATAAATCAGTCGCACGGGAAAGGGACAGGTGAACGGACGGCGCGGCGCGGCGCGGCGGCGGCGGCGGCCAGTCGATTTTATAAATGGGCGGAGCGCGGAGCGAGACATCCACATCGCACAAACAAAAGAGTGAAAAGGAAATAATAGCTCGGTGCAAGGTGCAAGCGGAGAGAGTAGGATGGATTGGTAGACTTTTTTTAATGGGAAACACTAAGGCGGTCGGAAAATCTGAAGAAAAAGGCGCGTTCGCTTCATCGTCGACTAATTAGGTGGAGTAGTGGTACCAATATTATTTATGTTACGTCGCAATTAGGGTGCTAGCTTTATGTTAATGTTCTCGTAACTATTAAAGCTAATTTATAAACGTTATTTTGATATAATAAATACAAACACGACATGTGAACAAATTATTTTAACAGTTTAATACATTCAGGTTGATAAGCTCGCGTTGTGAGAAATGAGGCGATCTTTTAATTTCGAGTCAAATAATTATTAAAGCTTACAACAAAAATAAAGAATAGTTACAAATAACATGAATAGATTATAACATCTTAGCTTTAATTTAAAAAAGAAAAGGTACAACACTGGCAACATCAAATGCTTTGTTGAAAAAAAAAAACAACGCATTTACTATCGCGGTCATATTCCAGATTTAAACAAAATTACATGTAACATTATTGTGAAGGCACACAGCACAATATAATACACGTATAATTTAGAAATTACACAAATAAGCTACAACAATGGCTGGTCACATATAATACGGATCGTATTCACTCGAAACGGAACAAATTGGTTAATTAAACGGTTCTGAGCAATTTACGTATCACTTGATCCGTTTTGAGTGACGTGATGCCGGGTACACACTACACGCACGCTACGTGAACTTGCTACAAGACATCGAAATATTTTGTGATCATTGTTCTTATTTTGAAATCTTATCGTTTTTTGACGGTTTCTCTCACAGTTTGTAGGGTTGGGACACATGTGCGGGATTAGAAGTTTGATGTTTAGAGCCCTATTATGAGTATTTGATATTTCCGTTGATTGAGAGTTGATGTGATATTTGGATTGAGTGACTTTTTTTTGTTAACTGTGACGACCAAATGGGACTCCCAATGTCTTGATAATCTTTTCAGTTTCTTTTTAGGGTTTCGTACCTCAAAAGGAAAAAACGGAACCCTTATAGGATCACTTTGTTGTCCGTCCGTCTATCTGTCTGTCTGTCAAGACCCTTTACCTCGGGAACGCGTGGAGGTATCAAGTTGAAATAAAAACCATATACTCAGGTCTAAGGTCCCTTGAAGCTGTGAAAAAATCAAACTTATGAGTTAACGAAAACAAAAAGATACGACCGTTTATGTCGCAAAAAACATATATTTCGACACCCTCAAGGAAATCAAAATTCATAGGGTACTTCCCGTTGACCTAGAATTCTGAAATTTGGCATGAAACAGTCTCAAAACACAAGTATAGGAAAAAATCTTCATAACTCAATTCGAGAATTGAAATTTTTTCATAGGTAACTTTGTACAGAACCTTCAGTGCGGGAGTCCGACTCGCACATGCCCAGTTTTTTTTTTATTGATATAATCTTGACTGCGATCCCAGCGGATGGTAAGCAGTGATGCAATCATTAATAGTGAGGCGCACTAGTTTATTAAGTGCCTATTCACTCTAGAAGACACCTAAATTATAATCAGACGGGAAGACCGCAGCAGGCAAATTGTTCCAGTCCTTCGATGTACCTACGCTTAATACCGCGTCCATCGAAGAACGTAAGGGTGGCTGCTCGCCGTAAGTCAGGTTGTCTGATGGTAAAAAGGAGAAGGCGGAATCAAATCATGCATTCCCGCGCACACTCGTATCACACAGTCTTAAAAGTAGACATTCTGAAAAATAGGAAGGCGGAGCTTACTTACAAATCGACACTTCTGTGTTTAAGAAGTCGGTACCTACCTACCCACTTTAGTTCAATTACCGAAGTTACGTTTTTCCCTATACTTTTCCAATCAACAACTTAATTCGATACCTCCAGAGTAACAATTTGTGAATTATATCAAATTACACCGCGCACAATAAATAATAACACATAATTTAAAAAAAAAATTCGCTTCCGTCATAATCGCGGGAAATATCACGTGCGAATCGCTATCGCCATTCTTATGGCGCCCAATCACATCGTAATTGTCGTATCAAGTTAAAATTGCTATCAAATTACTGTTTTGCTCGCATGTCACCACTTATTATTAAATGTTTTCTGTTCAATTATCGCGCACTGTCTATTGTCCAACTTTAAATCGCGCTTTCACTCTATAATTTTCAAATCGGTAGGCTAATTTTGAGGTTAGTCACCTTGCTTTCGTAGAATAATGCTCGTTCGTGAAAGACCGTCAGTTCTCGGAACGAATCGGGTGTTTGATTTAAAAATGGAAGGATGGAATCTTGATATTTTTAAATCAAAGTGTAAGATGATTTTGGTCGTTAATGATGGGAAGGGTAGAACCAGAGACAATGGATTGTTTCCTTTTTTAATTGGATTTTTTGACAACTTCGATCTGGTTATCTTTGCTTGGGAAATCTTTTGTTTAAGGAGAAACCTTTTAATTATATATATATATTGTTGATAGGCTCGCGCTTTGCCACTTTCTCACCTGATGGAAAGCGATGATGTGGTCGACGATGGAGCACTCTTGACTAAAAGAACCCCAGGTTGTAGCTAACAGGAAACACAGACTCCGGCAATGAATTCCACTCCTTAGTTGTTCGCACAATGAATGTGTTTCCAAAACGTCTGCTTCATTTTTAACTAACTCCATAATTATTTGTATTGCATTGTATACTTATCTTTGTTTTCTTTGTTCACAGGTAAGTTGGCGATCTTTCAATATGTCGATGAACTTTTATAATACAGGTAAGTTCTAAACATCTTTTAAACCATAAAGGAATTGGAAAAAAAAACAAACTCTATCTAACCTCTCATCCTCCAACTAAACTGACGGAACAGTCTTCAGGCCTCATCAAGGAAGCACTGGCCATCTATCACGCTGTGATCTCTGACCCTGGAAGGTGGTTCCATCATGGTTAAACGTCAGTCAAACGCTGGTGTTATACCCGCTTTAAATGCTAGGCACAGCTTCAGAATGGCGGAGCTATGAACAAGGATTTGAAAAACTAAGTAAACTTTTAGAATTTCTGAAAATTTAGACGGTAGTTAAAATTTTGAAACAATTCTTCTTTGACGTAGCTACGAGTATAATAAGAGATTTTCCCTTTCGTAAGAGATGAAACTAGCCAGTAGGTATTTGTAAACCATCTCTCGTAATGACACTTGCGAGTAGGCTTGACAGGAGCTGTCAAAATCTTAATAACGTCATTATAAAGTATGATTTTGAAAATGCTTTTCTTTTCTTCAAACTAGCACTTCAAGGGTTACAAAACTGAAGTTTTTGTCCTAGCTTTTTTATTAGGTATATAAGGGTTTTTAGTTCATACAAGTTTAATTTGATATTTTTTGCCGATTAAAACAATAACTTCATATTTCTTCTTAAATAAAATTCAAGCTACAAAAAGAATACTCTAGAGTTGATAGTTACTCTATTCTCTCCAATTCTATGATCACGAAATAATAGTGTATGTATGTATGTATGCCTTTTTATTTTTCCCATTGTGGTCTGATTAACCGTTGCGAGGCATCGGGGCTCGATACTAGTACATCGCAGCGACAGCGATAACATCTCGATATATGAGAAGGCATTTGTCTCAGAGTGTGCCTCGACTAAAGTAATTGGTACCACGATACCACCGTTTTGAGAAAATTATGCCCACGTTTTGTTTTTACCTCTAAGTTCACTCTCCGAAGTAAACAGCTTGAAATTACGAACGCAATCGACGGCCATTTTATTTTTAATGTCATCTGGATTTTTGAATATAGATTACCTACTTATATCTTTTTGAATGAAACCGTTCTAATTCTGTCTTTTTGTTATTTATATTTTTCTGGCTTGAAAAAAAAAAGTTTTGTTTGTAATTTGACAGTTCGAAATTCAAAATGAAATCTTCCAAAGTATTAACATTTTCCTCAATTGGCTGAAGTATTGAACACGCCGCTAATATAATACCTTTAGCAATCAATTTTATTTATAATTTATCTTAATTATATGCATAAGAAAGGTGCGTATTTCAAGTTTTGCATTAAAGAACCTCAAACAGGGTCTCGGAGTGGATGCCTGTAGACCCCACGCTGAGTCGGAGAGGTTTAACAAAAAAGATTAAAATAAAATAAATTATATTAATTGTTTTTACCGGCGTTTAATGACAGAACGTTAAACTTTTAAAATGTTTGGGATGTTGCAGTGTGTTGCGGAAATCCGACGTTTGGAATAGGTAATGGCCAGAATGATTTAAGTACGCAATTTCTTTAACAAGTGTCTTGTACCTTTTACTGTTAGTGAAATCTTTCGAATGTTATTTCAAATGTAAATTCAGTTCTCCAAATTAACTTCACCGTTTCCCAATCTACGAGGCTTCACTTTAAATTATTACCATAAATTCACTGTTAAACCTATTTTAATGTAACACAAAAACATTTTATGAGAAAACACCGCTTCAATGACATTATAAATTGATAATCGTTAAGGGAATACATTCGTAAAATGACATTTGATTCCTTTTGATTCGAATTTACGCGGCCGGCACTCTGGGGTCAAGTTTTTACTCTTTTTTTTTTTCGAGTCCACGATGTTTTTTATCCCGCCCGCTTCTTTAAAGCTTAAATTTCTGATGTGAATCTCTGAGACGATGCATACCAAACATATTTGATGTTATTTTATTTTTTCACTTTTTTACCGTCGACCAACGATATAAATTTGATTGTGGTACGTACGGGTGCCGGTTTAAGGAACTTTTTAAGTGAATTACTACAAGACAGCTCAAGTGAGAATTACAACCTGCGCGCATCTTTTACATTAACCAAAATGGTCAAGGAATCTCTCGGATAAGTCGGAGTTACGTGCGCAATGTATCTGTTGTGACAAAGGAGATGTATATTTGACAAGTGGAGTGTTGGTATAGGTGTAGTGTGGTCAGCACAGCGCGCACGCGTCACGTCCCGCGTCCAGGCGGCCGGGCGCGCACAATGCTAGCCCGCCCCTGCCTGCGTTATTGTCCAACAATGCGTGAAATGCTCTGACAAACGATGACAGCCGCCCGGGCAGCCTGGTACCGCCGACCTCCTGCGATTTATGATATCCTATTACGAGATTTAATGACACTAAACGTCAGCCCACTCTGTTTGCGTCGTCCGTCACCCGGACTCGTCCGGATACGCTTCCGATGTTTGAAATAAACTAAATGTAAAGAGAACAGAACGGAGCCGCGCCGTGAACGGAATACGCTTACAGCGAGAAACGAGGCGACTGAAAAATTACCATATCCCGTTGTGTAAACAGTTGCCGACAATCTTCCCGTTGTCAGCCGACAGTGAGCGTCCGAACTCGGAGCGCCAAATATTTGCTGGAGTCTCATAAATTCAGCGGCGCCCCGCGCGTCCTACCAGGATAACATACATAATGCGCCGCTCCACGGATCGGTAAACATATTGTAATGGAAAACGCCGTCATTGTTTACACTTTATGATGTCCTCGTGTTGTAAACTGATGCGGTGCAGATTCGCCCGCCCGCCACGCAAACAAAGAATAATTTCCTCGGAATATGAGATAAGAGGGGGTGTAATGATATCGAGGCGAAAACTTTATCCCGTCGTACATCGCGCCTGAAGTGAAAACTAATATTAAATCGGCGGGTGTGTTACGGGCGGCGCAGCTGCTCACCATATCCCAAGACTAGTTTCACCCGCTTCTAAATTATCATCGTCTTATTAAAATGTAAGCCCACCCGGGCGACGATGTACGAGGTCCGTACTGCGCGTAACTCGGCCTAATCCCGAGACCTGCTGCTAAAATATTCGAAATCCGTCAAAACCGTAAATCGCACCCGCCTTTTGTATGTGGGTTGGGGTTCGTATTTACGACGCGGCGGAGAGCTGCAGATAGCCCGAATTAAACTTGAATTTAAAACCATTTTATATTAGCTAAGCTAGCTTAGATCGCGCTGGTGCCGCGCGCGTGAGATAAGAGAATTGGCCTGTCAGACGCCGGATGATATATTTGACCAACATTTCCATACCGCCCCACCCTCGCTCCCTTTCCCCTATTTTCATTTTGTACGTGTCTGCTCCGCCGCGTATCTATAATGTATCCTTTCTGTTTAGGAGTTACATTGAATAAAAAAACTGCGAAGGTGAGAAGGGACGTTTATAATTTAATAGACTACATTCTGAACTGTCAGAAGGTGACGCGGGATGTTTAGTTTCGCCGGCGTACGCTTTGATCGTTATATTTTTATTGCGAGCTATGAGCTGGCCCGGCTGTTATTCATGCTGGTGTTTTGGTGCTCTCATTTGAATAATTAAAAATTTGGCAAGAGATCTGTGCATATGAAAATGTCTGCAGCATCGGAGGCGTGGGCAATCAACCGTTTTTACTGCACTGCGCTTGAATACCGCCCGTAATAATTGTTATACAACTCATCGAATAATGAGAATATTATTTTACACTTCGATAATAACTGACTTCCTTGGAGTTTTATTGAAGATTCCTTCGACGATCTTGCGATAGATTATTCACAAGACTTTATTGCTGATCGTTGGCCAAATCTGGGAACTTCATTAAGTGACTTTTTCTAAGTTTCGCGAAAAGTTTGGATTCTGATAAAACTTAGGGGATATATTCTCTGCAAATTGATCGTGTATCACAATTCTTTGCTTATCAGATAAATATAGAACACATGTTGAAATAAAATCCCTCAACTCGTTTTTCTTGTGGCTTATCTCGGCGATCATGGAGGCTGATTTGAATAAATTTCGAATTAACATTAAGATTACATTTCCTTATCAAAACGGCCGTAATCATCACGTTGAAGCGTCAAGAGACCGAGTTGTGATGTAGACTACCAACCGTGAGGCATTAAGGTTCTGCGCGAACGTTCGAAATAGTTACCGTGGCTGGTACTAGAAGGCAAAAGACAAATGAAGGAAAATGTTCTCTCGGTCCATTCAGAGCAGGAGATGATTGCCCACCTAAAAAAAAGGGCATAAAGGTTTTTTTTATTATTTATAAAACGGTTTAGAAACCATAAGACAAGCATGCATGTCATTGATAGGTACAACTTTGGAATTCCTTATACTTTAGTTTTAATTGAAAAAGTTAATAAGTTAGTTGCTCAGAAAAACTTTCACAAAAAACCGCTACATCAAAATTTCAGGCAGCACTATGTAGCCACATAAGTAATATGTGGCTACATAGTGCTTAGTTTTTATAATTTAACTACCTTCTAGCCAGCGGCTTCGCCCGCGCGAAAATTGGTTTCTCTGTACTAACTTCCAACCCCCGTTTTACCCCCTTAGGGGTGGAGTTTCGTAAAATCTATTCTTAACGGATGTGTACACCCTATAAGGATAGGTTCCTTATAGGGTGTACACATTTCACACACACATTTCACACCTGCCAAATTTTAAGTTTGTAGGTCTTATAGTTTTTGAGTGTTCGTGATTAATTAGTGAGTGGTATTTTGCTTTTATATATTATGGATATATAAACAAATACTCCACTGTGTATACAGTGCAATTGTTCCTATTTTAAGAAATAAACAATATTATTATTATTGTTATATTATATAGATTGTGCTTTTATGTTGTAGGTATATTTTTATGTATCTATCGTTTTTTTTTTGTTTGACTTATATTTGCTAGCAGTACACAGCAGACTACCCCCTTTTTTAGTTTAAGTTCTTTTAAGCCATCCTAAGGTTGTCTGGTAGATATATCGCTGTCGGCGTAAGACCGCCATTGTACCCATAGATTTAAGTGTCTATGAAATTGTTACTATTTTGGTGTTCAATAAAATTGATTCTATTCTATTCCATCTTATCTATTCATCTATCTGTCTACAAATTAACAAAAACACATTAAAATGACAATAGATTCACAATTACGCGTTTAAAATCTTTTCAAAATCCATCAATGCCCCTTAAATTTATTCTCATTGAAGTTTCCTCAGGAAAATCCTTTTTCCATTGGCGGAACGCCTTATCCGGACTGCGATAAATCAGCCCGGTCTATTGTCGCTGGTTCGATGGCTGGCTAATGTACACGAGGTCTTATTACGCCATCTTGTTATGTACCCAGCTGACATTATACCTACGTTATTTTGGAGGTTATAAAAAATTGACATGTTAATTTTTGGACGCTGGATGTTGCAGTCAATGTGTAGTGTTAGACAGTTTTAAAATGTCTGTTTTTGGGGATGATGGGAGTTTAATTTTATGTAATGTATTTTTTTATACATAAGCAGTTTTGCATTACGCAAGCTCTAACAAAAAAGCAGAAAGATTTAATGTTTTTCTGCTTCAAAGTATGTAACAACAAAACACAGTTGAAAATTAATCTAGATAAAGTATTTAATTTACAAAATACTCGTAAAGAACAACTCACAGAACAAGCAAATAAAATAAATGCATTGCGCATCATGTCATGCTAAACGCTCTCGACGAAACTTTAATCCTAAACCAAGTGACCGTAAATAACAGTGAAACGAAAAAAAAACTGCAAATATATCACTAGCAACAGAGTGCAAAATTAAAATTACACATTCCACCGTCAAATAGTATATTATCTGGTAGCATTAAAGCTAGGTTCATATAACTACGGCTGGTTCTCACGACGCCAAAGCTTTTAACAAAGCGCCTGGCGACGAGCCAGTAAAATTGACATGTCGCAACCCGCCGCTAGATGCCGCCCTCCAAGCACCAAGAAAAAAACACCAAATATTACGTTCGAACAAGCTAACCAACGTCTAATAAATCTACTACATGTATATTACTAGATTGGCACATGAGACAAACGATTACCGCCTTTGAGACTCGCCAATAAGTTTCCCGAACGCAATGCGTCAAATACATCTGTCACCCTCTAACGCAGAGGAATCAGTCAAGTGGGAGCGAGTGAAATATCGTATTGGCATCGCGGGGATGTCCACGGCAGTTTTCGGTTTTAGCAAACAAAGGAATTAGAGCAGTACCCGCAACTCTACGCGAATTTATGGACGGTCGCAGTGACCAAATTTTCCTTTTTTTCCCCAACTCGTGTATTTTGCCCGGAAAGACGGGAAAACGGGAAAACGTTCTAATGTTATTCCGTAGTTATGGCCACGAGGAAGGTTTGAGTCACATTATGTAATAAAGTCTTAGAAATATGCACGTTTGTGCCGTGGGTGACGTTACTTGCGGATGTTTACCGGGTGCCCTCGCCAAAATATCACACGAATGCTAATTCATTAAATTACGCTAGGAATTGCGGTTATTTCACGGTATTTATTATAACGTCGCAATACTGTCAATAAACTTGACAAACACATTCCGACTGATTGTAAAAATGTTTATCGGACATAAATACAGCTGCAACACGCAACATTTATTGTGGCTCTACAAAAAGCAACTGAAAATGTCTACCTTTTAAGAAATGCTTCACGATAGTGTTAAATAAATATCATCATTTGTAATTGGCGCTTGAATTAGTACTTGTTTGAATAAAAATACACTGCCATATAATTAATTCTATCATACATCGTAAATTATATTAAACGTTATTTAAAAGGGCAAAAATAACACATACGCTGTTACAAAATGGCGGATGATCGACGTCACATTGCAAATACATGTCTATAATCGTTTGAATTGAAAATATAGAAGTAGGTACCTTCCCTCACTTAGAGGTAGGCAAATAGAACAATTTATTTTAATGTATTTTCTCAAGATCTGATCGGGCCGAGTCTATTAAAACTTCGTACAAACTTGACACACCTTTAAATTCAAACGGTAAGCCATCTGATAAACTCGAAAAAAGAACGAAAAAAGTTAGAGACAGAGTGACTTTATCTATGCCCCGTTAATACTCCAATTAAATTACAAAAAATAAAAGTGACGTTTCGTTTCTCCCTGTGACGTTATCTTTGTTCAACATTTTTTTTTTATTACGTTTATTGAATATCTTCTTTCTTGTTTTTAAACGTTGAAAAATTGTGTTGTAACGGCATTTTACTTATTATCATTGGTTTGTGCCATCAATTCCGCGTGTATCCGCAATGACTGGTCATTGATCTTGATGCCCACGCTGTTTCGACGTTATGTGAGAACTTACAATTTTTTGAACACTTCATTTACAATATTATTATCTTCTGGCTCAATCAATATTTAAAAATAACCTGAGATTGAAGAGAATGGTTATCATATTTCAAAAATTTAAATAAAAATATCTGAATTTCATTCTTCACACCTTCTTATCTTTTTTAGGGTTCCGTATCTCAAAAGGAAAAAACGGAACCCTCATAGGATCACTTTGTTGTCCTTCCGTCTGTCTGCGTTTCTGTCTGTCAAGACCCTTTATCTCGGGAACGCGTGTAGGTATCAAGTTGAAATAAAAACCATATACTCAGGTCTAAAGTCCCTTGCAGCTGCGAAAAAATCAAACTTCTGGGTTAACGAAAAAAAACAGATACGGCCGTTTATGTCACAAAAAAGTGTATTTCGGCACACAAGGAAATCATATGGTACTTCTCGTTGACCTAGAATCCTAAAATTTAGCATTAAGCAAGTTCTGATGAGGCCGAAAGGTTCTGGAGCGTCGAATACGCACCGTAAGATGCATCGTTGAAAGGCCACCCACATGGTGGACCGATGAACTGGTGAGAGTCGCGTGAATGCAATTGAAACAAAACGCACAGGATGTATCGTTGTGACGACACTTAGGGGAAGCCTGTGTCCAGTAGTGGACGTCTTTCGGCTGAAATGATGATGATGATGAAATAAAAATTAAATTCAGAATTTAATTTTTCACGCCATTCTATCTAAAAATATTTTTCGTTTTTTCGTGAATATGTATTTTTTTGTTTTTATTATTTTTCCAATCATCAAAACTTACCTACCATTATCAAACTACAAATTACCAGCCACTAATTTCGACATATCCTTGACATAAATTACAAAAAAAAAATCGAACCATCATTACAATGTCATGTAATTAACATTTTTCCTAATCGCACCTACGTCATCCATCATGGCGGCGTTTTGACTTGACAGATGGACATGTCGCGATACAAATACGTCCAGATATGTTTGTAAACACGTATTATTGTGTTTTGACGGCCCGTCTGTTCTGTGAGGCATTGTCTTTAGAATTTACAACTAGAAAACTGACAAGTCGAATAGATTTGAGCCGTATGAGTTTGATCTTGTGTGTTTGTTTTAGAACAGTACCTGCGGCTATTTTGTGGAAGCTTAAAAATAATATTGACATTATATATCTAGTGAAACTTAAACGCCAGGTCTAGGAATAATCACCGTAGGCGCGGGCTTGTGGGTTGTTGGGCCGTCCGGTAACCATCCGGACCGAGCCCAAGTCGTCGACGGCGTGTACTGTTCCACGCGCGCCTCAAGGAGATGTCAGCAACTGTAGAAGCCTAGCAGGGTCAAAAGGAAGACTCGGCCCTAGTACGAAAGGCAACGATGAAACAAGAGTGGGTTTTAGTCAATAAAAGTCTGACACTATCTCGCGCTCCACCCAAGAGCGGGGGAAGTAATAAGATGACTTTCCCACCGAAAAAAAAGGTCTAGGATAGGTATGTCCTCTAAATTTTACTTGAATAAATTACGAAAACTAAATTCATCAACTTTCAACTAATCAAAGAAAATAATGTATAATCTCAGTGACACTTTTTTCTAAATTTAAAAAGTGAATACCTTCATAGTCAATGGAATGACCATTGACCACACATTCTGTACCATAGACAATAGTCAACTTCGGCCGCCGATTGGTTCCGCGTGCCCAATTGAAATAGATATTATTATCATTATGCCACACCGTTACGGGCCACAATTACTGTAATAAGTTGTAATGATAGTTATTACATACACTAAAAACGGCATTACACTGTAAAGCGTAGCCTTGTCTGTAATTTTGTATCAAATGCGTGTCGTTGCGTGACTGGTGTTCTCCGTAATTTCATGTCATCATGAACTGTCGTCCAATCAGCAGGAGAAGTCTCCTGCAATTATCTATGTAGTCTGTGGGCTGTGTATAATATGTTTTGATATATTTTTTATACATAAACCTATGTATATGAAGGAGACGCCATCAAAGTTTTGTTCAATGAAACTTTAAGTGTCTTTATTTAAAAAATGGCGTAGACAGTGATTTAATGAAAAGGTTATAAATTAACCACGTAATCTCAAAAATAAATAAAGGCATTTAACAGTCTTCAATTAGTTTAATGTTAGAATTGCACACGAATTACTTTTTTATTTGTAAACGTTCCAACGAAAAAATTGGATTACTCTGCCTGCATTTCACTGACCGCTAGGTTTGGTTTTCATTTATTTCCCTTACTAGCTGTTCCCCGCGGCTTCATCCACGTTATTTAAGCGCATATTACACCACTCGATGTTCAGACAGTCTTAGTCTATGTTTACATCGTTCTGTTTCATTCCTTTACACGACATTGACGTAAGTTGCTCTTTTTCTTACAAGTTGTAGGTCGCGGGTCAAACCCAGTCAGGCGCATTACTTTGTGTAATATATTTCATCATCACTGCTCTCAAAACGGTGAAGGAAAACATCGTGAGGAAACCGGCATGTCCTAGAACAAAAAATTCGAAGACATGTGACATCCACCAACCCGCACTGGGCCCGCGTGGTGGATAACGGCCCGTTCCCTCTTCTAGAGAGGAGGCCAGAGTCCCAACAGTAAGGCCAACTACGCTATGCTCTTTATCTTGTGTGACGCTACAAAGACTAAGACCGTCTGAATATTGAGTAGTGTAATAGAGCGCGTTACTGCTCCGCTCCTATTGGTCGTAGTTTGATGTTATATATACCTTCCTCGAAGCCCATGTATATCCTACACATTTTTTTTTCAATTTGTTCCTGAGATTTACGTGTATAACCAAAAAAACTCTTCAGTTTTATAATATTAATAATTAAGTAGCTGACCCGGCGAACTCTTTTTTACTTTTTTTCTTGATAGATTCTCGCTTGACCGCTATATCACCTGATGGAAAGCGACGATTCGGTCGACGATGGAACGCGCTTACCTAGAAGTAACCTATTCACTCTTGACTTAAAGATTCCCGGGTTGTAGCCATCAGGAAATACAGATTCCGGCAAGGAATTCCACTCCTTAGCTGTACGCACAAAGAATATGTTCCCAAAACGTTTTGTGTCTATAGGTGGGATGTCCACCATGTACCGGTGGCGCATTGCCGTACGCCTGGTGGTCCGATGATGGAACAGGCTAGGCGGAATTAGGTTATGCAATTCCGACGCACACTCACAAGAAATGCAACCGGTAGAAAACCGACCGGCTTGCAACTCGGCGTCGATCTTGAAGTGCATCGTTGCCAATGATCCTCCTGGGTCGCCTCTCAATTGCCTCAAGTGCATCAAGCTGGATCTTAACATCTTCGTACTACCATCAATGAATGTTGTGATACCTTTTAGCTGAACTGTCATAGGATAACGCCATCTACATTCATTTTTAAATGACATTTTAATTATAGATGGCGTTGTATTCGTTTTTTTTTTCGTGAATTTTTCCTTATTTCTCACCGTTTAAACCTTCCCTGGACTATGAAGAATATTTCAAAACCAAAATTAGCCAAATCGGTCTATCTGTTCTCGAGTTTTAGCGAGACTAACGAACAGCTATCCATTTTTTTATATATATAGAAGTTTAGTATAGATTACCAACACACTCACCACATCTCCATTTAAAGCAGAAGCGACCAACACTAACATTTGTCCTCAAAAAATCCCATTTGCTTCCCGAGTTAAAATTTTAAATAAGCTTAAGTCTGTAGGCAATTATGGGCACTTTGAATTTACGAAAAATAAACAGGGGTTGGTAATACCCCTTGTGTACCCCTGCTTCCCTCATCAAGTAATGACGGGAGTTTAGAATCGAGAGGCTCACCTGAGCCCTGCGACTGTCGTTTGCAGTGGACGCTGATGTTGGACAAATGACCTCTTTTTGGCTGTTTTTTTTTTTCGACAATCTTCTTTATTAGTTAATGCAGTCTTTTGGATGCAGTTTAGAATTACTTTGAAATATAACATTTAATGTGATAGGGACTTGGAATACTTATTCGTAGATATTCTAGGAGCTAATCCTATTAATTCAGATTTCATATCTGATTTAAATTGGGATACTGACAAATGCTCGAACAAAAAAATTATCCCATAAATCTTGGATAAGGAAATCCCGTCCCAACCTCTTTTTTACCAAATCAGCCAATTTTCTTAGATCAGAATCAAAACACGTATATCGAACGGAAAATTCCATTAAAACAAAAGAACGTATTACACAACAAGACAGAACAAAGATTCGTTGGTATTAAGAGACGAAAACAATGGCGGAGCAGCGAAAAACGGGTGAACAAAGGAGCGTGGAGCGCTCCCAACCCGAAATTTACGTTTAAAAACAACGTAAAATACCTAAAGCGGGATCCGTATCTATCCTATTTAGATATTAATCTAAACGAAAAAGCAAAAGCAATTCAAAATAGGCAACAAGCTAACAGAAGGGACGGGGCGGGCACAGTAATTGGCCATTTATCAAACTGCGAAGGGGTTAGGGAATGCTCCTGCCCGAGTCTGCCGCCCTGGTACGCGGCCGGGAGCGCCGCGGTACAAACTGCTTAAATGACAAACAAACATACAGATTTTATGTATTAAAAATGAGAGTTTAATTGTGTTTGGTTTTCCAGAAATGTGAAAAAGTACATAAAAAGGAAAAGTTTCGGAAAATTTAATCCAATAAAATTATTTTTTACGTGAAGGAATCTTCGAAAGTAAGTAAGTAATCGAATCGATGAAAACATCCTGAAAATAAGACAACAAATGTATCTTTGCCGAAATGCTTTCCCTTTCCTTGTGTTTAGATTTGGCATTCATTTTGATAATCTGTATCTCCTACCTTAGATTCATCTAAGGCCTGGTCTTAATAATAACTTTAAAACCACCCAAAACCTCTCAACAAACGTATATCAAAACAAACATTAATTTAAAAAGTTCCCCTCCAAAGCTGACACGACTCTGACTCCGCAAAACGGACTCACCAAAGTCCTTTCCCATAATTCGGAACAGGGAACAGAATTAATCTGAAACACCCGATACTAACGTAATTTTAGCAAAGTAATCCGGACCTAAACACACAGGTGGAAGGTACTCGGCCCTGCTTGATTAAGCCCCGTTTTAAATTCAACATTTTCGGGTCCATAATGAAAGTTTCTTATCAGTAAGGCGCGTTTGTGAGTTATGGTCGTTTGTTTACAATCCCTCGGGTTTCTGCGCTCCTGATAACTAGGCTTAATTATGTTATGTATTTATAATTATGATTAGGTGGATAATGTGGAAGCAATTTTAGGTAAAATATTTAAATTAGATCTGTAAGTTTAGGATTTATCTTCGTGAAGTTATAACTGCAATATTTGGAGTACAAAATGCATATTTAAGCTCACCGATTGTAACCCCACCTCTTTTTTACTTCTCGCTAAATAATTCAAGTTAAACAAAAAAGAAACTTTATTCTTCTAATTTCTCTCCAATAAAAATCTCTTTCATATTGCATTATATTAATAAAAACATACTGTAAATTAAACAAATGTAAAATCCAATTGGTAGCAGGTGCAATAAACACAAGCAGTAGAGAGGTTCATCACTCTACCCGGACTCCGGCTGTCAAACGAGTGGCCCTCGCGAAACCACCCGTGTGTAATGACTATTGTCTATGGTGTCTCATCGGAAAACTTTACTGGTAATGTCTATGGTCGGCGCTTTGGCGCGTGAGCTTTGAAAATGGAATTAATTACGCCATTTTGCGATGGCAGGAAGTTATGAATATTTTGAGGCTGTTTTCATTTAAATAATTACGTTTTAAATGCGGATAGATATTTCAAATTAAATACAGTATGTGAAGTGTAATGTAGTATTTCTATAAGACATTGAAACATAATTAAAGGCAGTAAAAATATGATACACGTCCTCACAAATTAGTATTTGTTCAAAAATGTTGTTACACGCAATTCCAAGACTGATAAAATTATAGTTATTAAACGTATTAATTAGACGTTAAAACGAAAACGCTCCAATTAAAATGGACTTTTATTATAACGTGCGTCGCTGGAGTACTGCGTACGACAAGTAATAAACGAAAAATTACTGCATCTAAAATGATCATTAACATCGTCGAGACGCATCAAAATGCACACTTGAAGCGTTTTCATGTTTTAATAAAGAACAGCATAACCGGTATAACGAGAAAAGTAATAAAAAAACATAAGCAACCATTACATCTTAGTTAATGGACAACAGTTTTCTAAGAAAATGTTAAGCGAGATAAAAACTAAAATGGCGACTTGACGTACCCAAATGTCACCCGCACAAAGCTACGCAAACAGCTCATAATTACACACGAAAACATTATCTCAAGCAGGATCAAGCTAGATCGCTTACACGCGTTTCTTTCAAAACAATTATGTTAATATGTAACGAGCGTCCACCGCGCAATAATTCACAATTAAAACCCTGTGCCAGTGAAACGGAGCGTAATGGGCGCGTTCGGATTGTCAGAGAACGGGACGTCATAATCTGGGCGCGTTCATATTCGTGCACAAATCCCCGGCGCCGGCGCTTGGACGCGCTCAACTTCGCTTATAAATTCAGACGCGTCTGTTTTGAACGCAGTCATACGTAGGTATTAGACGGGACTCAAATTAATACAACGGGCGGGAGTACACCTGCGCCTCGCTTGTTTCTTTCCTACAAAATTAACTCGAAGCCCGCAACAATGGAGCCGGGGGCTTCGCTCGACCAACTTTTGCGTTATTTTTTTTTCTCCACCGACTGCGGTGGCTATATTTCAAACTGTCATACTTAATCTTTTTATCAAAGTTAGTTAAATGCTATAAGAAGTGCACCCGTCCGCCGTGAGCTCCTCATCTGCCCTCTAATTGCGTTTGGAGTTTGTTTGCAAACTTTTATTATGAAATTAAACTAGTTTTGATGCCGCTTTTAGTTCTATTGCTATAGCTGGGGATAATAAAGATGATTAAATACTTCGAGATTTGGATGGTTTTTTTTTTTTTTTTTATTGCATGGGAAAATCATCCTAATGACATCCCCACTCTTGGGCGGAACGGGAGATAGTGTCAGACTCTTACTGACTAAAAACCCACTCCTGTTCCTTCGTTGCCTTCGTCCCAGGGCCCCGGGTTCCGCTTTCACACTACCCGTGGCCCCAGTAGGCTTCGACCCTGCTGGGCCCCTACGATTTGGATAGTTTTATATTTTCTTGGGCGAAGTAGAATAATTTACAAAATAACGGTTGATGAACTCATTTACCAGATGACAGAAAAGCCTTCGCTTTATAATACTTATTAGGCTTTTTATAACATGCTTATAGTTCTACTTAAAATTTTCCCATCACAAGAAATATTCAGTTTCAGTTGCGCGTGGAATTGTTTAGGATAGTGAAGTGACAAACAAACATTTGGCCATATATTTTATTTAACGTCAACCCCGTTACATCAACTAATAATACAACTAACGCTGCTCCGAAACAACTAAAACATTAGACGAATACCGACAAAATCTTTACTAATTAAAAGCCAACAGTTGTTTATTCAACGTTTCGCAGTTCGCAGTATCAGGCGAGCAGGGCCTAGGAGGCAAATAATTTATATTTAATTTAAACAAGACGACATTGGTATTCGGTATACGAGTGCGTAATTAAAATTCCCGCGGCGGTGGCGCGCCCCTTCCCCCCCTCCCACACCCCCTCTCGCGACAGTTTTCGCGCCAATTTCAACGCGCCCGGAAATTAATTGTGACAGGAAGACGCGGCGGTCACATCCGGCCGCGTTCCGTTATACGCATTGAATTATCGGCCACTGTGTCCCGCACAATAAAAATATTCAGAGCTGTCATAACAGTCCACAGGTCGTGCAAACGCGAAGATTAAATTTTGCTTCATTAAACGTTATGTAAATTTTTCGAAGCTACAAATTAGAATGCAGAGAA
Organism: Mythimna vitellina; assembly: GCA_949316375.1. Taxonomy (NCBI): domain Eukaryota; kingdom Metazoa; phylum Arthropoda; class Insecta; order Lepidoptera; family Noctuidae; genus Mythimna; species Mythimna vitellina. The sequence continues at coordinate 2,103,672 of OX438703.1, read as the reverse complement.
ACATTTATTTTGGCAACATCGACTCGATCATTTTTTCTAAACATCTTTTTGTAATTAACACTTATAAATCACGAGGCGATCATTCGTCGTGAGCAGTCCCAGGAATAGCGTGGGCGTGTCCAAAAACTAGATATTCGAAAACATCGAATTCCGAGTTAACATGATTTATCGATAACGATTACTTAAAATACCATGACATGTCACAGAACCGGTCGACGCGATGTAATCGTGACCTGACTGATTATTTCCATCGTTATAAAACCTTATAAACTCGGTGACAATTAATAAGTGTCAAGTTTAACATTTAATTAAATATAAATCGATAAAATCATCATAATCCATAGCAATGGCGGCGCATTTACATAAGACGCGCGAATGTTTTGAAATTTTTCAAAAATGGAATGTGTTCGAATTAATCCGAGATGCGTTGTTACGTCATCGACAAATGTTTGGATTATTATAATCATATATTACCTACTTATGATTCAAAAAGTTGCTTTTCTGTTACCTTTGCATCATGAAAAATTAGGCAAAGGGAAAATGACGTGGCATCAATCAATCCAATCAAGGTGAAATGACAATTTACTTCAAACATAGTTTATACAGTGAGATGTTTAAAAAATAAACCAGCTGGTCCCACGATAAGTACTTAACATAAACTTTTTCCGCCATTCTGAGGGAAACTACACTAAACAATAATAGATGGGATTTTATTCTCAAAGTTAACTACGAATTAAAATAATACTTTCATTACCCTCAAACTATTGACATAAAAGGATATTATTTCACACGTGAGAATCATACTAAACGAAGACAACCTCCTTTCATGGCAATAAAGCAATAAAACTATGGTACAGTTACGATAATGCAGCGGTAACAACCCTTAACTATCCATAAACAATCTAATATACTTTTAACAGGCAAAGGTCTTGCGTTGACAATGCCGATTATTCGAAAAAAGAAATCGATTTTTATTATCGGCTACGAATTTCACGCGAGTAACAATTGTTTGGTATCCGCTGGCATCTGAGCGAGAGTCGTTCGTTACCAGCGTTAAGGGCCTCTAATGGCGTCCACTGAACTGGAGGCCCTTAAAATTTTAAACGTCCTTTTATTTATAGAGGCTCGTCCGATATCGAGCCGTCGGATCTATTCGTTATGATTCGATTTTTCACTTTCTTATTCAGTTTAGTGTTTGGGAAAATGTTGGCACCTTTTATTGATGTAATGAGAATTTTAGAATATCATCAATATACTCGTACTTTTCGTACTGATCGTACGAACAGTGATTTCTTCAGATTTAAGCGTCATGTTTGTACCTATATTTCTATTTATTCTTGTCTATGAGAATTTACTGTAAACTAAATAAGCACTGATTGAAATCCATTGAAAGGTACTAAATAAAGTTATTAAATTCATCAAATCTTGCAACATTTATTATATCTCAGACTGCCTTATCTTAAACCCTACCTCCCACAACATCTTACCACCAACGAAATCATTAGAAAAAAAACTCCATCTAGGTAACTCCCGCCCACGAAAGGGACCCGTCATAAATCGGTAAGTCGTTTAAAATGGTTAATTGCAGTCTGATTTATTAGTGTCGCCGTGTCTTATCGCCGGATCAGACGACACAGTCGTTAGAACATGGCTATATCCCTAACATAGCCTGGTATTTCATCAATTTGTATTGCTCGTAATTGCATTGGATCTGCTGTTACTATTAGACAGACTAAATTAGGACCAGGTAGCGGCAGTTTAGGTGAATAGCGATTAACAATGTAGTTGCCAAGAGTGGAGACATTTGGCAGAGATATGCAGCGTTTTGGCAGTCATTGGACATTCTTAATTCGCCACTGATTATACGCGTTATTTATTATGAATTATTGCTTGTTCATCATCAGAATTGGGCTTAATTTCATGCTTGTTGACACAAATGTAATTTAGTCCCACCAGGTGGATAGATGACCTGGCTAAAGTTTCGGGAAACCATTGGAAGCAATCCAGGACAGAGCACTGAAAAGATTTATAGATGATGTCTTTGCCCAACAGTATAGTTGAGGGAAGGTCAACAATTATAGGAACAACTAGGAATGAGATGAGCATGGAGTTGACGGGAAAAAAGGTGTTTAGAAGAAGAAAGCAAATTAAGATGATCTTTCTCACCAAAGATAAGCACACAGCGTCACACATATAGAACAGCCCGAAATCATCTATCGGACAGTGGCCCACCAGACATAACACCTGTCTGGTCGGAGGATCCTATTTTTTCAACGGAGTTTTGCGGAACTACTCTCTGTTCCGCCTACCACCAAAGCTGATTTAATGATGAAACCTTAAAGCATAACGCGTTGAAACTACTAGAGCATTAAACTAACATTAACTACTAATAACAACATGACTTATAGATTCCATACTAGTCTACCGGTACAATGCATTCAACACATAAATTGCACACAACGGTACTGTTTTCACACAGGTGCTGCAATGCACTGCCGCAGGATAGCGTCCCGGACACGTCCTACTTAGTTATTGGTAGGAACAATAGTGATCTAGTTTATTACTGTTTTATGTCTGTAAAAGAAGACTTTACCTACTTATTTGGTATAGCAAAAAGTAGTGTCTTAATTGTAAGTGTTGTGTCTCTTTTTTTGAGGTTCTTAAATAACGTCTTCCTCTTTGAGTGGATTGAGAGGAAGTATCAGAGTTTTATTAACTAAAAGCCCTCCTGTGTTCATTCGGTTGCCCTTTGCCTTCCAAGGCCGCGGTTATTCTTTCGAAAAGTCCTGGAGCCCTTCAGTAGCAACCTTGAGTGTGGTATATATGTCTAGCAAATTTTAGATGTGTGCTCACCCTTCTGGAAAAACAGGCATGCTGTTTTTCCAGAATGCAGCATGTTAACAATGATAAATATTTTTATTTTGCAAATAGGTTGTAAATAATACTTTTACGCGTAATTTTTTTCGTTAAATTAAATTAGATGAGGCCGGAGTTTCCTAGCTGACTACTCTAGGAAGAAAGACAGAAAAAAACTCTATGTAATGGTCAAATCATATGAGAAGTGTTGGAGATGGTCTTTTGAGGAAAGAACCACTCAGATTTGGATGGACCTGTCCAGTCAATATGTGAATGGGATTGCATTGATTCCACTTATCTACTTACCAACCTGTCTTAAGTGCGTGCACTAGGAAACAATATATCAGCCTTCATTCATATCTCCACCAAGTTGACCCATTAAGACCGCCCACCCAATAAATAAAACCGTAAACTCAAATGTCCTGAGACTTATGGTAGCAGCGTTCCGTCCATTAATATAATGTATCAAACAAAACGTCCAGTTTAAAAACATCGGAAACGATACGCTCTGAGAGGCTTCTCGATCAAACTGTTTATCTAGAACATTCCCACTCCGACGTTATAAATTACGTTCCTTCTATGTATATGCACAGGGTTGCCAATTGACAGTGACAGTACCAGAGAGCATTCAAAGTTTTTTTTCGTTCGAATCATTTTATTCAAATTATTTTTAAATAATTAGCAACCTTTTCGACAGGAGATTGATGAATTGAAAGCTTTTTTCACGGTGCAGTTGCAACAAATGTAGCCAAAATTAAAAACCGTGTTAAAATGTTACCATTTTAATAAACGAAACACGAAACTAAATCATTTCGTGACATGTTTGATTTACGTTAAACACCAAAATGTTAGTTTTCGAAATAATTTATACGACAGCAGACATTAACATGCGAATTTTAATTGCAAATAAAAGTAGCATCACAAAATTCCGTCAAACTGGCCGAGCATTTGTTTTTTTATCGTTAACTTGATTAAAGACTGATGCACGCTAGAAACTGTAGGGACAATCAAAAGCCTTATCTGTCCGTAAAAAAGGCAAAAAGCCCTCGGTCCGACCATTGTTAGCGTACGATTGCGACAGCGCGATTAAGCAACGTGCACAGCTAATTCGACTGAGGTTAACACGCGAACACACCATCATAGTGTGCAATAAACCGAACGTAAACGAAATAGAGATGTTTTGAATTAGTTTCCATGTTCTTGTCTCTCGCTGAATGGGCTATTCGTTAGATGATCATTTAAATGGCAGTAAATATTTGCGGAATTATTCGGGCTGGTTCAAATTAAAGTCCGATTTGTTGTTTCTTTGTCCTTTCCAATTAGAAGCAAGCCAAAGCAGCTTTGATGTTGAGCAAAAAGCTTCAGATTTAAGATAAGTTTAGGTACGTACACCCCTACGATCCATCCCCGTCTGCACTTTCCAAGAAATAATTTGCAAAATGTGTCCGATTTTTCAGAACCTCCTTGAAAACCGTGACCTAAACCACATGTCCGTAGAAATGAAGACATTTTTACGTGACGTCACCGCGCGTCAGGTGGCCGCTTAGAATTCTGATCCGTCCATCATTAATTTGACAAATGGGCGCGCGAGGTGATGGCGGACGGCGGCGCGCGCCCCATCGCGTTCCTTCAATTTATTTGAATTTAGCATTCGGTTTTTGCGATTATTCGCCTAACTTCCAATTAGGTTTTTAATATGATGTGTTGAAAGACCTTCCCATTGTTTTAACTTTTTGTCTATGCTTCTTTTACGTAGTTTAAACCAACCCTTAAATGGCTTTCTGCAAATAGAACGATCGTTCAAAATGGCGCGCTGTCGATTTTAATATTTTTAATCCGCATTATTTCACAATCAGTTATGGAAACAGAACATGACGCGTCTGTAAACAGAATTATAAAGCTTTTTGTTATATTTATTGTGATTTCCGTGTTGTAAAATTGTATTTTATTTATCTAAACGAGCCATGAAATGTATGATGGGCGATTTGTTTATTTTCATACAGTTTTTCGACTTTCATGTGGGCAGTAACAACGAAAATATATAAAATGTTTATTGATCGTTTTTTAATAAATGTGTTCTTCAATTGTTTAGTTGCAATGTCGATTATTACTGGTAAGTATTCGATATCTCATGTCGCCGTCAGAATAAGTTGTTCGATCAATCTAATATCAATCAATATAAGTTGTATTTATTTTGCTGTTCGAGGATTTTGTCTTTCCGTTCACCTTCAGTCTTCAACATTTGAAGTTTTCTTCACCTGTGTAGTATGTAGTAACTAATGCTGACAGCTTTTGTTACAAATGGAAAGCCCGAAAATATCGTAACAAGACATTAGGTAGGACCTGAAGATAAATGAGAATGATCCCTAATTAGAGCAAGTACCAGGCGAGCATACAAGACGGGAGTATTTGGTGCGACCCGCATCGGCCACACGCAATCCATCACTGCACCAAATTAGTTCGCGCGCCGGCCGCAGCAGCCGCACCGGCGCTACTGCCGCACTCATTAGCGGTCGCCTGTGTTCCCTGCGCTCCTGGTGTTTAATTGTTATCATCATTAAAATATTGACGTTATTTTAGTGTCATCATCACGTGGTTTTATGGGAAAAAGTAAGTATACCAAAAACCAGCAAAATGCAAAAACCTGGTATAATTACACCATTGAAAATCAATCAACACCAAGTACAATTCAGATACATTACCCAGAATTTGTCTAAGGAACTTCTATTCTGCGTACACAAAGCTAAGTTTGTAGCAGTAAATTCTTAAGTGTGCAAAAACTTACTTACAGCACAACCCACCGGGAATATGTCTCCACCTCTAATTTGGCTCCAGAAACCCAATCTTTTATTCCAACCCAGCCTTACCTGTACGAAACAAAATTCAAATTCTCCGCCAGATGTTGTCGATAAATAACTACGTTCGCACCTCAACCCTTCGTTGTGTAGTACAAAATAAATTCGGCGCACACGTCACCAATCAGAACAATATGGCGCCGGGTCGGGCTATTATCGCAATTGCATGTTATCCGCGACCCTGTCTTGCGATGTGGCCATGAAGTTCGAGGGTTAGCTACCGATTTTTGAAATTATTTGTGATTTTTAAGAGGAATCTACGAATCACGTCTATCCTGCTTATAATCTTTAGCTTTTTCAGAAAAACTTCAGATGGGTACCTATCTATTACAATCATAAAAACCAACTCGTACACCCGAAAGCAAAAAATTGCTTACCCTCGTTTCGAAAATGAGTGTCAGTTTTGCGTGCCAGCGAAAGAGCCTTCCAGTTAGCTCTTACTGGTCGGTAAAAATATCACCTAATATCATAAAGGCGAGAGTTTGTATGTTTGTGCGTGGGTGTGTGTGTGTGTTTGTTACTCCTTCACTCTCAAATGTCTAAATGGATTTGAACGAAAGTGAAATGGATAGACCATGTCTTGGAATTTTTTTCAGTATAATTCTATCAAGAAAGAGAAGGAGAGAATTTAATAAGGCACCAAGTAGAAAAAAAAAATTGTATAGAATAACTTAGAATAACCTGAAAATAAGCCTGAATATTTGCACCATAATAATTCTGCCATCCTAGAGAGTCTATATCTGGTCTGCAATGGACATAAGCATTGATACATTTCCACATAAACCGTATTGTATCGTTCTTCTTTGATGAAGATTCCAAGACTTTATTTCGAAACCGTGTCCAATATTTTCGATCGTCCCCGCTTACCGCTTACCTCGGGGCCACACTTAGCAAGCGTTTTGACACCATCTGCGACACTTTGAGATATTTACTGCCGATTTATGCCGCCTTGGTGTCTAATTAGTCGCTTGCTAATTGTACCTACAGACTATTAAATTTGGAAATGCGTATATTAAAGGATGATTATAATGTGGTTTATATTTAGATGACCTTCCAAGATAATATTATGGTAGTATAAAAAGTAAAACGACTGCGCACTTTTCATTTTTCCTGATCCTAAAATACAGCCACGTTCACATTATTCATCACAGTTACACAAAATCATAAAATCAGAACGTCTGTGGAAATTCAAAACAAAATAAATCGATGGCGCGACACGGTCGAGTCCCCCTCGCAATCGCAGAATAAAAACAAATCCATGTGCCCGACAATTAACGCAGTACCATGTGTTACTCATTCCGTGTGATGAGGACCCAGAAACTCGGGGGGTCGGGAGGTCGAACTGGCGATATATTGCGCCCGGTAATTACACCCAGCGGCTACCAGGCTGCCATAGGATTAAGGAGCTATACGCCTTAAAATGAAGCATTTTCCGCTAACGTAATTTATTTGAGGCGATTTTTGCTTCTCCACTTTATGTAGCTCTGGTAAATTAATACTAGTGCGATTTATTGTTTTCACTTTTGTTGTTGTTTACTTTTATTTTTGTTTGGTAAATGGTTTTGAAATGGACAGCCTGGAAAGTTAAAATTGAAATTAGAGGCTTTTTCTTGCCAAAACGTTGACTTACTGTAGTTTTTCAGCCGTATTCTGAAAAACTTTCTCGCTATTACAGTCGCTGTAGAATGAAAGCTACAACAAAAGATACAGTTTAATTACCAATAGAAGGCAAAACTTCTCCGTGTCAAACTTATACGAAACAAGCTGCCCATAATTTTGTACACAACCATGACAATAACGCTAATTCACGCCTAATAACCAAACATTCTAACGCAAGAGTCCATTACGAAAACAACATAGGCAATATCCTTAACAATCTTTATACGGCGTCTCCTGATCCCCTGGTTATAATATTTACTGGTCACACCTATAATTGCCTGATTTAAGGCAGTTTGTATGCGCTGGCGACGGCGGTGGATTTCATGAAAAATATTTATTGTCCGCCCGGACTGCGTGGATTAGACGTATTTGTACGTGACGAAGTCGCGAGGGCCTTCTGTTTCTCATGACCAATATTTTCCGGGTTGTTTTTGTGAAAGTTTCAGTTGTAGTAAGTCTTGGTGAGATTTTGACAGATTCCAATCATATTTATTACACTGTCCATGTCTAAAAACAAAGATCTTACCTATATATGAGCAATCAATCACTAGAGTAACATAGCTCCGGATATCTCAGACATCAAAACGCGATCCGTCCGTCGGACGATATCCGCACTGGATTTGTCGGATCCCGTCAGCATTTGTTGCGGAATCCAAGTATTATTCACCCTTTTGAGTCACTGTATCGTCTGGCTATGTTTAGTTAAGCTTACGGGATCCTTTTTGTAGTGCAAATATCAAAACAAAGTTCTTGGATTACGGTTAATACTCCTCTAACAATTTCGTAAGAATATTTCAGCAAAACATATAATTTTTATTATTTTATGTAATGGTTGTATACCTCTGCCAAGTTGTTTTAATTATTCTCCTACTTCCAAATAATGAAAAAGCAATTTGGCACGTAAATAAATAATTACCCGGGGTTCATACGTACCGCGCAAGTTTGTATTTTGAACCAATTACTTGGGCAATATGTTATACGTCTGTTGAATAAGTAATCTCATCGCGAGTGGGATGGTGGGACCCGATGCGCGCACTGCATTCCCAAATTAACTGTCACTATGAATTTTGTACGAACGTTCGGATATTCTTCCGATTGCTTTGTGATTCGATTAGTTTTTGTGATAATTGTTTGTAATTACCGCTTCGGCACGCACCCGAAATAGCATAATACGCAGCTGCGCTAGTGGGCCCATTGAAAAATATAATTATTTTATAGACTACTTAGCTTGGTTGTATAATTAAAATATGTGTAAATTCGTAGAATCCTGCAAAGGACAGATGAAATACAAAATATATGAACTATCTGCAAATTCGCAGTATTTTAATATACATTGCAATTATCATAAATTAACCCTAAAGCGAAACATACGAAATTGACGTGGAGCATAGAGTGAGAGGGTCGAGGCCGAACTATCCCTTGCAAGGGTCCCTGTAATTACTCGAGCGAAACATGGCTGCGCGTCCGATGCGTCTAATGTGTTGTTAATATCAAGATTAGTTCATTAACTCTTCATCCGCCGGCCCGGGGTCCATAACACCCCGGTCCGCCGGGACCCCTCGCCCGGTGCAAAAACGGCAAATTTTACGACTCTTCAGAGGGTATCTGTTAAATCGCGCTTTGTATTAATTTTGACGGCGACGGTTACAGTTATTTTGATGTTTTAGCTGCAATTAACTGTGAGGTTTCAAGATTACATGGCTTAAGCTTTGTTTTCCTTGGGCAAAATTTTAATTTCGTGCATTAGATAGAGGTTTTAGTGGTTGAACATTTAAATTTAATGCCCAATGTAGATATTTTGATTAGCATTTGAAGTTATGTTGCTTTAAAATATTAATGCGTGCAGATATACCACATTATTCAAGAGCCATTTAACCCAAAAATTACATTAAATTCTGAATGCAATCATAAAAAAAATTCAACGTTCGAAATGCATTGTTTCCCACATCATAAAAGTAATAAATCACAAAATTCATGAAATTCGAAACATAGTGCAACAATAGACAACACACATTTGACATTACCGAATTTGCATTTCTATGTGTGTTTATTTTATTTGTGACAACGGTCGCGCCGATACCAGGGGCGCATAAATCATAAGCGATCTGGATTTGTTCGGAAGGGTTGGCGATACAATTGTTTGATGCACATTATTGCACATGCGCGTGATATATCTGTTTGGTATGCAAATGGGACTAATTGTAATAAGATTTGGGACATTACCGCGTCATCTGATACTGGAGGGGGAGTTGTTTTTATTTTATTAGGTGCTGTATGGTGGAGTGTTGGCGTTACAATTGTCTGAGTAGATTTAGTACTGTTTAACAATTACATATTTTCTACATCTATGGATGTTTTAGAATAATTTCTACTTTCTTACGCTTTATGCTGAAGATACTATAATTATGATGATATATGATCACTATGGATCCTATACAGATGGTGGAAAGAGTACAAACACCAAAAATAACTAAATAAGATATGAAAATATATCCCACATACTATAATAATTAGTAGAAAAACCCATTCGCCCAAGAGAATCACATTACGTAACGATAACAGGGGCGCGCCACTCGATCTCATGATGTCCTGGTACCAACTTATTATTGCGATTGCTAGATTTCCCCGGCTTTTCCCTAAATAGAGAAAGTTAAAAAGGTGATTTGATCCGGGAAGCACGTCCCGGACCAGGAGGGTAGAAAATAAGGATGGAAGTCCGCCGTACCAACAGAGTATAAAATTTAATTTCGACTTCCAAGTTTTTGGATTTTAATTACCTGAAAGCGAATTAAATAATGAGTATGCGGGGTTGAGTGGAATTCCTTCAGTTGAAACTGAGAATTCGCATTTTGCGAGAAGGCGACGTCGAGGGGTCGCTGTAATTTATAATTTATCCTTACTTACTTGATTTGGAATTACAATATCACGTAAGATTACGTTCACCAGGACTTCTTAAAGTTATTTGCTGAAGAACAGAGGAATGTAATTGAAAGCAAAGTTTTGACTATAGGTACATACCTACTGCATTTTATTCTGGTCGAAAATCTTTGGAATAGTATTTTTGACGCTAAGTTTTACAAAGTTTACGATATATCTATAATTCCTATGCAATATCTCCAAAATCGCAAACATTTTAATGTAGTGCACATTTGAATATGGAATTCGAGATAGGTTACATGATGTCCAATTTTTTTTTATAGTCGATACTTGAATTGATGGCGAAGGATTCAAATTATCTCAAGAATTATTAATTAAAGTACTTAATAGATTGTAATCACGTAAAAAGTAGGTACAAACCTATGTAGCTTTTCTTAAGCAAAACGCAAAATAAACATTAGTTGGCACAATTTACTTTGTCATGGCGTCGCAAAAATCGGTAGTGCGGGGTCTGAAGTCCAGGGGGACGACCCCACCCCGAATTAAACGTTAATTAGGGAAAAACAGTATTTATTACCCCCAGGTAATAGCTCACTCTACCACCTGCTGTTTATGTAACTAAACACAGGAAAAGCTTTATTTTCTCGCCCGTTTCGTTTATTCCTTTAATCGTCTGCGAAAATTGGTTTAATGTTGTTTTTTTTTTAGATTTACTGGATCTCGTAGGTATTTATTGAGAATCGTGTCACGGAGATTTTTGTGGGCCTACAATATTTTTTGACAAATTTCATATAAAGGGTTAAAAATTAAAAAACAAATAATTGAGTTTTTGAAATCTTAATAAAACAAATAGGTTCTGCAATTTTGTGTGTTCATGATAATGATAATTATGTAAATTATCGCTTAGTAACAACATTACTCAAAGCATTTTGACTAATTAGAAAGTAGAATGAAAAAAAAAAATTATTAATTTGTTGTAACCAATGAACTGAGGCACTGTGGTACCTAATTATTTGAATCAGTATTATAGGCCAGTGCCTATGGCTAATTAGTCGTCTGAACCAGTTATAGAGTTCTAACCAATGGCATTCAAAAGCAGAAACTGCCAATTTTAGACTTGAGGCGGTGTAAGCGAGAATAATAATGATCTAACAATATTCATATAATTCCAACGCTAAGCTAGTTTCGTAACATTTAAATTACAAACACGGACTAAAATTTCCACAAAACTTTTATCGGACACCCCCTTGTCCGGAGTAAATCCCAAAATCGTAATCCCGAGGTACTAGGGCGACATAGCTTATCGCCGTTGGCCGGAGCCGACGCCAAATGAAGGCATTAGTTTTCATAAAGCCGGCCGAGATAGCCCCCGGTCACTCCCTTCTGAGGGATGCTCTTCTAGTGCCTAGCTTGATATATTGTCCAATGATATTTGAAACCTTTTTGATAAGCGAATCTAAAGGTATTTTAGTAGTGGGTACGGTTTGCAGATAATAGTCATATATCTTATCTTTTTCGAATATTTTTATGGCAGAAAACATCCCAGTGAATTTACTATAACTGCGGTATCTATTCAGAAACTAGAATATGATATTAAGATCGCAATTGAGATGTACATAACATCCGGAAATGCATCCAAGTTAATTACTTCTAACAATTTTTTGAAAACAAGACTCGCTAACTCGAATAAAATCAGTGGATTAAGATCCCTGAAACGTTCTCAAGACTTATGGTATCCTGGTAATCTATGCGATGTTCACTAGCAAAACACGGGCTCGGCAGAATTCGACATAATTCATTACGACTTGCTTGTTTTCCCCGCCTGTTTGTGCAAAGAACTTTTGCGGAAACGAAAACTAAGATTATGCTGATATCTATGTAGATAATATAATTGAATAGCGTTATACGTTATGCGATCGTATCGATGTTTGGACGTTAATCCTGACTGGGGCAGCAGAATGACTGAGAAAGTCTGTGAGTTGAGCGAAACTTCGACGGTAGAAGATACAGTATGCTAGGATCTTTTGTGCTCACAAGATACAATTAAAGGACACTGGAATGTTTTGGAATAGAGACCATGATCCTGATACTTATAAAATCTTCTGAATTGTCATGTTATGGGTGCGGGATCATCAATCTGCTCTAAGGGGAGCGAAATGAAGTGTTAGACTTTTACTAAATCCATCCGTGTTCCTTCAGGGCTTCGATGACTCTTTCAAACATTCCGTTCAAAAAGGCACACAGCAGCGTTGTTTAGTTTAAGTATTATGAATTGTGTTTCAAATGACTTTATTAATTGTTAAGTATATCTATTGTTTAATTTGCTTATTAACTAATGTTTTGTCTGTTTGTTCCAGGTTTATCAACGCGAGACGTAGGATAGTGCAGCCAATGATAGATCAGTCAAATAGAGCAGGTAACACTTTTCTTATCCAACAGCTCTTAAAATTACTTACCTATACTAAAATTTGTATAAGAAATTTTAATGCAGATTTTCTTCGCCAAAGTAAAAAAATTAAATCAAATTGTCTGCTATCCTGGTATTTACGAGAAAAAAATATGCAAGGGTGCATCTAAAACTCAAAATGTCATGTAATTCAAGATGTCTACCAAAAACAGGTGCAGCAATGATGAGAAAAAACAAACCATTGTCGTTTTTCTTGACTAGAATATAGTGTAATAACAATAATAACTTATAGTTAGGGACATAAACAGTCAGAAGTAGGTGAATTTTGAGGCAAAAATTTGACTTAAATCAATAAAGTGGAAAGTCCGAAATTCCTCCTATTTCCTTGATTTATGAATGAAAATAAAAATAAAAAATTTAGACCGTAGTCCATATTATGTTAGAAATCACACTTATTAAAAACTATATTAGTAAAAGATACAATAAGAGTTCTTAATGCTCAAAAACGCTAAAAATAAAACAAAAAAAAAATGTTGAGTTCAATGCCATCTAGCGAGAATAAGGCCACACTCGGGTTTGTAGTTTCATCTTAAAAAATATACGTACATTATTATACAACTATATTTCTTACGGCATTTAGTGTATTTCGATGCAACCCGTACGAGAAAATTGTCTTGGGACGTCAAATCATTACCTTAACACACCCCTTAAAAAAAGTCCCAACGGTCAAAAAGAACACTTCAAACGTCAATACCATTCGATATCCAAAATTCAAGGCGGCCATTACGAGACATTAACGCGTTCTAACCGCATCACGTATCGCTTCGGACATTTCAAATTCTCCGAGCACCGCCCCGAAACGACTTTGAAGTCTAAAATCGAGTTTGGTGACCACAAAGTACGGAGGTACGGAGTGGTTCATACAGTATGCAGGCCGTCGCATGCGGCCAGTAACGCCGCCGTCCCATGAGGATGTTCTAGCTTTTAGCGCTGACCGCCTGTGGAATTATGACTGCCTGGTACGCCCCAGCTGCGTTTAGAAAGTAGATTAGATAGAATTACTTTACTCTGAGTAAAATAGAGTGTATTGTTTTTGAATACTGATAGTTTAGAGATGACCTTTCGAAGAGTGCTCCAAGGAAAATTGGTTTCGAGAAAATATTTCGGAGTTAAAATTTTGCATTGTATTTCCTGTATTATTTCCTCATCAAACTAAGATAGAACAAGGTGGAGATAGATCAAAGAATTTCAAGTAATAAATAACTTTAAATTTTCACGTGCAACAGGCAATAACAGCAAGAACACTTGCGAATTACAAAACTGGTAACAATTCTGTCGATAGAACCTTTTTTTTACCCATCCCGTCGACAATATGGAATAGAATTACAAACGACCAATTCTATTTTTACTTTGTAATTGTAGCACAGTCCATAAAACGTTCCCGGGTCCCCCGTACGTAGCCAACAAAAATTCCATCCGGGGGAAAAAAAGGACGTCGCAGAAAAAGGGCTTACTCCTGCGAACGCAAGAAGGGTAAAAAAGAATAATGTCCGAATTCGTTGACCCGTCCCGAGCTATCCATCACTCGCCCCTCCGTCGACTATCGGCGATGTATGCTACCCTGGTACCTCTATCTAGATGTGTGGATGTTGCCCCCTTTTCTATTTCAAGATTAGAAACGGGCATTTTCTTCATTTCTTGTTAATTTCGTTTATGAGAAAAGATACGATAAATCAGAGGTTTTAATCAAAAACTTCGGACTTTTCTTGATTAGAAGCTCGACACGTAATGTGTCAAGATGTTTAGTATCTACGACTTCAGGTCAATCAGATCGCCCAGGCAACTGGCTCTTATTTGTCAGACTAGAATGGCTGCTTAGTAAAAATAAGAACTCAAATCAGAAATGCTTAAAGCAGAAAAATAAATGATGAAGTAGATCCGTAAACAAAAACTTACGAAAGCAGCCTCCATCTCTTAAAAATTGTTTCGCCCATTCGCCCATTATTGGAAAAGTGCATTCGTTTTCTCAATACAAAATGCTATCGCATTAAAGTTACCAGGCTGTCAGCACTCAAATATCGCAACACCAAACACCGGGAGTACATAAACCGGGTACAGTTCTAAATCTCGCGAGCCAAACGGGCGGATGTGGCCGCCCGGCCAAGTTTGCCGACGACGGAAAATGGAAAAACCGGAGGGGTGGAAGGATAGATGGAAAATTGTTTTGGCAATGGACTAAAGAAAATGGCCACCGCATTTCCTGCGGTCAAGCCAAAAGGCGCTTTTCCAATCACTATATTATTTGTCGTGCGGCCGCCCTGCGTTTATGTATTCCTAGTGCGTGCGATCTGCTACCGTGTTTCGTTTGCCAACCTTTCCTATTTGCAGCGATTCGCTCGGCTGATTTTCAGCTATTAAGTTTGCTGTTCAAAAATAATGTTTTCAGTAATAATCTTATTCATACCTTCTCTTTGTTTCCAATTGCCAGCTACTAATACTTTACCACCGCTAGTGTTCCAATATTGAAATACTATTCAGTAATCAAACTATTGGTTGCCCAATGAAACGTCTCCCGTCCATTAGCAGCACGTTAACATAGTCTATCTCAGTAGTTCAACGTGTACACACGCCATGTCGCAGTGCTAATGAATTTATTATAAGCGCATAAATTGCCCTCTGATGCGACCCATTACGGAGCCTGACTGTAAATTACAATTCGTTGGAGCACCGAACGATCGTTTATTGGGCATTCGGCGAGGATTAAAATCCGTTCTCTCGTCACCGATGCATTTATTAAAAGCGAAATTAATATTCATATTTTTGGAAACTAGCGGCTCGGCTTTGTTAACTTCGATCGAGGAAATGATTAACAGTGGTAGCGGTAATTAGACCTTGTCAATATCGTTAAAAATTGGAGAGAACCTGAAAATAATTAAATGTCATTGGTAATGTTTAATTAACGGAATTTATTTTGTTAATTAATAATATGAAACCTATTAACGTTTACACACATATTTTTATATAACACCAAATTGTATTGAATACATACATAAATAGCCGCATTTAATCTGACGTCGTCGTCAAGACAACTTCCTCCTAAATCATAGTATCCTGGTAGTTGTGCCCCTGTTTGGGCGCCCGTTATTGCTTCCTGCGGCTCTGGTAGGAGACACGCGCCACTGGTCCGGCTCAATCACCCACTTCTGCATTGTTTGCGAAAAAAGCAATAAAATCATTCAGAGATAAAAAAAAAATGTCATAAATGCTTTTTGGTAAAAAAAAAGGTTTGTGAAGTCAAAGTAGTTACAAAAACTCATGATATTTTAATCATTTTCATTATTATTATATAACAAGAATATTCACTGACATTCTAAAATATACTTCTAAAAAGATCAATTTTAAAATAATAATAAAATTAGGTACTAAATATTAAAATGCTTTCCTTCCTTATACGGAAAAACAGCCTACAATAAAAGGCACAAAATTGTATTTTACATTTTTTAAATCCCGCATTTAAAAATACTGCAGCCGTCCATTGTTCGAAGTGCAATTGCAAAAGTCAAGAAATCCGCTCAATTTTACCACAAAACTGTTATGGTTTCCGTTCGCGATATATCCATGGGATTATCAATCGTGATGTAATGGCGTTCGTCCATTATAGACGTCGATTTCCGACATCCTCATGGGGTCTTTATGGTGGTACGCACCATTGCGCCTTGAGAGTACGGGACACGTATAACACCATTAATGTATAGGTTATGCGTATAGTTTTTGGATTACTTTAGTTTTTTTTTTAAGAGAAACTTGCAATTTCAACGTAAAAAAAATGTAGTGATAATGTTCTAATTTTTTCAAACAAAATATGCTTAGAATTTTTGCTATGTGAAAATTAGATGTACCTCACTCTGACACAAAAGTTATAGGTAGGTACATTACACACAGTATGATTTTAAAATTTCGAAAAATTGTACCAGGATGATTTTCAAATATTACAGCTTAATTCTGAAATGGGAGTCTTTTGGCCTCGCACAATTCTTTTATTATCTTTTTAATGTTGTATTTTTTAAGTTGTTTATAGATGAATTACTTTTGTCCTTTATAGATTGTCAAAATTTTGAAAAATACAGCACGATGTGTAAAAATCTCTCCTAACATCTGTAATAACAATACCCAGCTGAAGCTAGAGAACCAGCCAGCTTAATTAACCGTTCAGTTTTCTATCCGTCAGTATTCCCCCACGCGGGCCCCAGCGGCGCGTACAGCCCCGAGGCGACCATGGGCTACATGATGGACGGCCAGCAGATGATGCACAGGCCACCAACAGACCCAGCCTTCCACCAGGGCTACGCGCATTACCCAGCAGAATACTACGGCCACCATCTCTAATGCAACCTGCATATTTGTACATGTGAGTATATATTTTTTTTGTTTTTGCGACCCATCGGCCCAAGTGTCGCATATTTTTTTTTGAGTGGAACAAGAGGGTGTGTCTGACTTTTTCGGACTAAAATTAAGCATGGCCTTCAGTTGCTCTTTGCATTCCAGGACTAGATGAAAATTGTCAGTCCACCTGCAATATCTAGAGTCATTGTAGAGGTAAATACCTCTGGACCCTTTGCTATTTCTAGTAAACCAGGCCACTGTGGTGACTATAATGTTTTATTTGATATTATTATTTGAATCAAATGTCAAAAGAATGTAACTAAAGCATAGACTCCAGTCTGCCAGGGCAGCGGGATGGTTCGAAAAAGTTACCGTGGCCCCGGAACGCAAAGGGCAACTAAAGGAACGGCCTTATAAAAGCAGAATGGACAGCAGTTTTGCATTCGACTTCTTAAAGCTATGCCTCTATCTACCAAAATTTATCTACTGCAGTATTAAAGTTCATTCTAGTCCCAATTTATGAAATCCTTCATAGCATCTTTTATGCATTTTAAATTGTAATCGACACATTTATAATTCCGACTAAACGAAAATATTTCAAAGAAAGTCGTTGATATACGACAGAATTATAATTATGCTGTTACGGCTGACGCATAAAATGCATAATTAATGTTTAATATATTCAGTTATAAATAACATAACGAAACGTCAATATATTTATATTTTTATTTACAGATTTGAATAACGTTGACATCGCGCGGGCTGGCTGTACGCGAGCCGCCGCTCACTCGCCCTGGCTGAACAACGCCTTATGTGATACAGGCACGTGATAATTACAGGAGAACGATGCTACATGTACATAAAAAAAAAACTAAAAATAAAAAAACGCGACATTTTTGTAATATTTGAAACAGTATACGATCTCCTAAAATTAAGTTTTGAAGTCAACTTTAATGGTTAATAAACTAAAAATGTAAATGTTGAACGAAGTGACATGGACGCTGATACATAACTGGTGCAATCACCTACTATAAATAAAGGTTATATCACTCGGAACAATAGGAGCAAAGTTGATGAATGTAACAATAATGTGGTTTGATAGTTATCGTATAAATATTTATAGCTAATTGTGTATTGTTATTACGTAAATATAAATAAATAATTGAATAGTTGTGTAAGTTGTAACTATCACAGTACTTGGGTCGCTGTCGACAGAAAGGTAATAGATATGGGACTTTTTTTGTAAAGGAGTTGTATTAATAGGTTTTAGGTTTTTCGAAGCAACTTTCTTTGTTATCTGAGGAGCGATGTGGGCTGCGGGCGGGACAGGGCGGCGGTGTGGGTCATCCGTCGCTCACAAGCCCCAGACGGTAGGCAGTCGCTCGTCAGTCGGACTCGCCCAGTGTGCATCGCTCCTCACTATTTTCAAATGTATAACTGTAAATTGCGTTTACGTGTTGCGTCTGTTACCTACCAACTAATTTATTAAATATAATTATCAAGCTCAAATTGTACATCTATAACGAATGTCAATTTCTTGAAAATTAATTGTCCGCGTTTAATTTACAGAAAACATTTTGAATACATATCTTTGAATTATATATTTATTGTAATGATATTGTATATCGAATATCGTTTCTCACCTTGCCTTGGTGTTCGATAATGTAGCACAATTTGTAACCGATGTATACGAATCACAAAATGATATTTTACAATGTTAAAAAAAATGAGATTTTTAGGTCTATTTTTTGTCTTGTGGATGATACCTGATATTGATTGCCTTCTACGTTACCAGGAGACCATACACTTGAAGATGCGCAGATTAAAAAATAAACAGTTAAAGCGTAAGGGCCGTGTTCGGCGAGAAGGAACCAGTCAGTTATTTATTTTATAATCTGTGGATCTTTCACACATATAATATTTATAATTGTGTGATTTTCATGACTGATGAGAATCTGTGAGCTTCTCCTAGATTACAAATAACTCCGTGGTGTAAGAAATTAACTTTTGGCGTACATATAAACGAGTAATTCTAAAATTTACTTATTGGTGTCACCACGGAATGACTTTACTGTGAGTGCTGATTATATAAAATTAATGATGTTTTCCATAAAGTTTATTTAAATTCGATAGTGATGCTTGATCACTGTTAAATTAAATAGAAGAGAAACATTAAAAATTAAACTAGCAACTATAAAAATGGAAATTATAAATATCAAAAATGTATACGAATATCTAAATGATCGCTCACAGTACAGTAGTAATTTACAATGTTTTCCAAAAATATTTCACGTGAACCACTTTATAGTAATGCGTTGCATTACGGCCTTATGTCATGTATACGAACGGGAGATATAAAATGTCATCATTGGTCTTAGCTACGATAAACTTTGATAGCAGAATAAGTTATCCGAGAACAAGCTTTATTCTAGGCTAATTAAGACCACCATTAAGTCTTTTAAATTGCAATACGACTGTTTGTGACGTTAATTAAAAATATATATAAATATATTAACATTATTAGTGTATATTTCATTTCTCATATTTTTTCAAATACCTGTTAGCGAAATAATATGAAGATTTTATCTATTCGTTTTAGTAATACGAATTTTAAATATGGAATAGTAAGGGTTCCCGAAAATGTCTTTTCGGACAGTCGTATCGCAACTTAGTGTCTCATTTTAGAAAAAAGTTTGTTAACTTTTGTAAATAATAATCATCAAATATTATACATACGTCATTTTTACTTTGTATAAATACAGTTTTTCTCCAATGAAGTCTCAGTATTAAATAATTTGGAAAGAAAATATTTTTTTTCTCTTGCAACACCGGACTTTGTTGATACACAATTATTATTGTTATTTGCATTGCGTGTAATATATTTTTATTAAGAGGAAAATCTTAAATAGTAGTTGTTAGGTATTAATGTATTAATTGAAGAATTTTATTTTGATTTTTCTCTTTATTATATATGTATATGTACATTATATATAATGATTTGAAAGTCATCAAGTTATTGTAAATATAGCTACTAAAAAATGGTGAACGTGAGCGTCTGTCAGCGGAAAATTTTCAATTCGATGAAAAAAGTTAATTATATATTTGTATTGTATAATTTCGGCGAAGTACATATTATAAATAAAACTATACGATAAATAGTGAACTGGTTTATATAAATGATATAGCAACAACTGACGCTGACGGGCCGTTGTGGAGGAAATCTGACGAAACTGTGTCGGCATTATGAATGCTACGAATTGTGTAAAAAATATTAAAACCTAAAAAAAAATGTCTTGTTTCATTTTTGCATAACCTCTCAACTTTATATCCATTGCTAAAACCAAAGTTCGGTTAAATCACCGGATTAAGAAAGATTTCTGGAGTTAAGATGTAGAAAGCGGCCTAGTAACTAACTTTGCAAGTAATTTAATTGTTTTAAAAAATACACTCTTTTAAAATAATAATAATAATAATATTCCACAACTCTCACACAACGCAATCTAGTCCCAAACTAAGCAAAGCTTGGGTTATGAGAACTAGACAACTAATAAACATACTTATAAATTTCTAAATACATACATATTATAGATAAATTACACCCAGACACAGAACAAATGATCATGCTCATCACACAAACATTGGTCCTGGGTGGGAATCGAACCTACGACCTCCAGCATAGCAGTCAGGGCCACTAACCACTAGACCAACAGGCAAGTTGACCTCATTCTTTCAAAAAAGCAGGCTAAAAGGTCAATCTTTTAAAACATATCGTTTCCTACTGAATACACACAAACACACTACACCGATCCACAACTTCACTACGAACTCGTCGAAAAACTTTCAAAACACCCTTCAAAACAAAAAAAAAATAAAAAGTTTTGTTACCTCGCATGAATACGTTAAAATGTCTATAAATATCTTTGGAAACAGTCGTCGACAGAGCAAGGTGTTTGCCAACGGCCATAGTTTGAAACTTTCACAATTTATTTAGAAGGAACTCAAGTTTATTGTTGCCTGAGTATGCAACGTTTGTGCCTGAGTGATCGAAATGTGGGAATTGGGAGTTATAATATAGCTATAAAGTTAAAGAATGCTCGTGAAAAATAGTTTGAAGTGATAATTTTCATTTAAATTGACAATTTTTTAGAGGAACAGTCTTTAATTAGGATTTAAACCTGTAAAATGTATTGACTGAATTTTCGTAATTTTAAAATTATATTGAATACAATTATATTGTTGTATGACAAGTAGGAAAATATTAATTTTTTTGGTTTTGGAATTTAGGGGAAAATATCTCAATTGTTTATAAGTGCGTTTGGTAACAGTAAAAGTTTATCTGGTGGGATGAAGTTGTGGAAACTAAATAACGATCTGTCATTATTGGAAAAATGATTTGAAAATTAGATGATGGAAAAGAAACACCAGTCCTTAGGTACTAGTAGCCTTAGGGAAGACTTAAAAAGTAAAATCACCAAAAAAATAACTACTTCAAAAATAATCTAACATTTCATCATAATAAAAATGCGAATCAAATTAACTAACAAGCAAAAAAAGTACTAAGACAACAGAATCTCGAGCGGATGCTACGTAGCGGCAGTGCTACGCGGTGTAGAGTTTCGTAGCGTCGTACGTAGCGCCGTAGCGGGCGTGGCGGCTCGAAAATGGCGGACGACAGTGAGTAATGGCACACTGGGACGAGTCCAGTGACGCGTACCGCAGGGTTGTCACGTGCTGGGAACTAGGTTTACTATATAAAAAGTTACATTAATACTAATACTATTTACGTATGTATAATGGTGTACACATAGCCATTGAATTTTAACTCGATAAAAAAATTGTCTTCCTCAATTTTACAGTTAAACTAGAGGCCTGCCGGAGCTTCGCACAGCATAGCATTTTGATATAATAGACATATAAAAATAACACTACCCCTTTCCCCGGTAAAGACGCATAAAAATAACACTACATCGGGAGTTACAAATCTTTGAAATACTCGGATTTTCTCTACTAAAATATACATGTACACTATAAATACACCTTCCTCATGAATCACTCTATCTATTGGTGAAAACTGCATGAAAACCTGTTTAGTGGTTTTTGAGTTTATCGCAAAAAGACAGACAGACACAGTATGACTATTATACTAGTCTAAACGATCGCGTTAACGTCAGTTATGTCAAATCGTATGAAATACTGTGTGTCACTGTAGTGCCACTAGATGGCACTTATTCAGTTTCAATGCAAATTGATCGAAAAAGTATAAACCATTACTATTGGTTTGCAAGTTCCCAAAATGTACAAACATAATTTAACGCCATGCGCCTCACGCCTATATTCCAGGAAGAAGTAGGTATAGTATAAGTGTATTGTTATCCATCTCATTACCCTTCATCATCATTACCCATCTCTAACACAGTGCCAGTGGACAGGACATGCGTCATTTGCTATGCTGTCGATCCTGCACAACCACCTGCAGTTTTCAGGATCTATACGAGGCTAATAACAGAGCCGTAGAGGTTGCCAAATACTGGTCAGAAAAAATTTAGTTAGAGTACATCGACACGAAAAGAAGAAGAATAAATGTATTGTAGGTGAAGGGTATGTGTACTCTATATAGAAATAATAATAGTCTTATAAAAATATAATATAGTATCATATCGGTATCCAGAACAAGGTCCAAGCCACTGGCAAACTGCAGAGAATTGAACCTCGTCACAATACAAGTTGTGTCTAGAAGTACCGTTTTCTGAATCAAGCCCTTGATCCAGCCACCTAACGAGAGCTTCCTAAGATGTTGGTCGAAGCTCGTGGTTATCAAGCCATTTGCTGACACGACTATCGGTACAGTGATCACCGAGTTCACATCCCACATGTCGACAACCTCGTGAACTTAAGTCAAGATACTTAATTTGGTTATCTTCCTCGGCTTTCACGAGATTCTCGTCATGCTTAACGGTTATAGCATTGCATAGTCGGCCTTATATGTTCCCACTGTTGGGACTCAGGCCTCCTCTCTAGGAGAGAGGGAATGGGCCGTAATCCACCACGCGGGCCAAGTGCGGGTTGGTGGATGTCACATGTCTTCGAATTTTTGGTTCTAGGACATGCCGGTTTCCTCACGATGTTTTCCTTCACCGTTTTGAGAGCAGTGGTGATAAAATAAATTACAAAAAGTAATGCTCCTGGCTGGGTTTCAACACGCGACGTACAACTTGTAAGTCGGAGTAACTTGACGGTTATAAAACGAATAATTCTCCCAACTAAAGAGTCACTGCACTGTGTGGGCAGGGCACAATGCTCGCAGAACATTGGTCGATGGGGACGAAAGATTCTGGAATGGCGAACACTTACCGAAAGACGCAGCGTTGGAAGGCCTCCCACAAGGTGGACTGATGACCGGGTCGCGGGAATCCGATGGATGCGAGACGCACAGGACCGGTCATTGTGGCGACATTTGGGGGAGGTCTTTCGGCTGAAATGATGATGATAATGATGAAAGAGTCACTGCGGCTAATTTCAATGAACAGCTAGTTACGCAGAAGATATTATAATACACAAGTGTGAGTGCCAACACAGGTGCACTCTCTTTATCCTCACTCTATTAGACCGATGGGACAGCAATTTAAAATAACCGCGGAAAGATCAGGCGTAGAACCAACGGCTTTACTAGCGTTCCGTGGCACGGGAAGTAAAATATATCAAACTTCGAACCGCTACTGAGAAAATCTTCATAGAAAACTCGATAAAAACAAAATGCCCAACCACGACATCCAACTCAGGACCTCACGCTCAACAAGCCGCCACACACGCCAACCACAAGGCTAACGGGGCAGTAAGCGTAAGCATAATAAAATAGTCTCCTGATAATAAAATTATTATTATTAGCCTTATAATTTTGCCAGTGCTTCGCCTTAGAATAGGGAATGGCAATCCACCATGCAGTCCCAGTGCCAGTTTTTTTTTTAGGTGGGAAAATCATCTAATGACAAATCTCGCTCATGGGCGAAGAGGGAGATAGTGTCAGACTTTTACTGACTAAAAATCTACTCCTGTTCCTTCTTTGCCTTCGTCTTAGGGCCCCGGGTTTCACTTTCACACTACCCGTGACCCCAGTAGGCTTCGACCCTGTTGGGCCTTTACGATTTGCTGACATCTCCCTGAGGCGCGCTTGGAACAATACGCGCCGTTAACGACTTGGGCTTGGTCCGGACGGTTACCGGACGGTCGGACGGCGAGCTACCCATTGCTCGCCGTCCGCAAGCCCAAGCTACGGTGGCCGGAAATCGGGATAGGAATAACGACAGCGGTTGGGGCGTGAGAACCGTTGCCTCACGTGATCGGCAGCCTCCATTGCTAGCATTACTGCTTCGCAGAAGGAGGTGACCACCTGCCACTCCTCCTCGCCGCCGCCGAAGGTTCAAGCTATGATACCTCTGCCACTTATGTAAGTCAAAGTTCTAAATATAAGTATTAAAACAAATAAAACCATTCAACCATTGCGGCTCAGTCCTTCCAATAAAAAGCAAGTTCATCTCTTCATCTTTGTCTTAATTTGCCGCCATGTCGCCTAGCATTTAATGGGAATCAATAAGTGGCTCTTTTAAACCACAGCAGTTATTTCCATCTGATAATGCAGTAGACATGCCATCAATTAATTTGATGAGAATAAAACCAAACGTTTTTACTACTTATTACCATATACCTACATACAATGAATATTCCGATTGAAGTCAACATTTTTACAAAAATACCTAAAGGATTCCCGGCCAAAAAAAAACATAAATCCCTTTCCATGTATATCACGATCCATCGGGCACACCATTTCCGCACAAATCTGCTCGACAGCCCTACGTTTTTTCCTCGAACGGAGCACAGTAAGCAACGCAGCGATTGTATCGCTCGCGGATGCTCCGAGCGGCCCATTTGTCAACCTTAGCCCCCTCCAGCCCCCTTAGCCCCCTCCCCCACCAGCAGCGAGCCCCGAGCCCCCGACGACAAAAGAAAAGCTTCAGATGAACACTGAAACTATATCACTTTATGTTCGCCTGTTACGAGATGTGCAGGAATGCGTCCTTTGTAGTATTTTTGGGGTCCTGACAAGTCTGACCGACTATCGAATCATTAAAAAATCAGACTGAAAAAACTGAAAAATTATCGGTATTTCACTGGATGCATTTTGGAGAGTGTGCGCGGGAATGGCATGACTTGATTCCATTATCTCATTTCTACCATTGGACAACCCGACGTACGTCGAGTATCCACCCTTACATTGTTGAAATCTCTATTCATCCATCCTCTCCGGACTAAGAGTTTCACCTCGTCGTTTACACCGCGTAAATCGAAGAACAATTTGCCTGCTGCGGTCTTTCCGTCCAATTATAATTTAGGTGTCTTCAAGACAAGAGTAAATAGGCTCTTAATAAACTAGTGCGCCTCACCATCAACTATTGTATCACTGCTAACCATCAGGTGGAATCGCAGTCAAGCACGAGTTTACATCAATTAAAAAAAAAAAGAATTGTGTATACGAGGTCACATGACACACCTTTTAGAAGTAAAAGTTTCTCGTACCAAGTTTTTTCATGGCAGAGAAAAAAAATAGAGAAAGTCAAAAGTAAAACTACAAATGAACAGTAATTACTATTTCAATTTATAATCGCCTGGTATGAGATGTGCAGGAATGCGTTCCTTCTCATTTTCGGGATACTGCCAAGTCTTTTAAGTAACTCTTATCAACCTTTTTATAGGATAGATAAAAAAAGTACAAAGAAATGCTTCAGGATGAACACTGAAACTATATCAATTTATGCTCGCCTAGTACAAGCTATGCAGCTGAATGCACTTTAATATTTTATCTTAAGATACTATCGCTCGCCGTACAATTCAATAGACACACGACGAAGATAATAAATAATATTTCATATTTTCGTATCTCAAAAAACCTAATAAAACCATTTTCGACTTCTACGCGGACGAAGTCGCGGGCAAAATCTAGTAACAAATAAAATAAAAACCTACCCTAATCAAACCAAAATTGGAAAACTATAACGCTTTGCTCCTGTGGTTTATCTACCAGGAATTGTGAATTTTACTGGCTTCAAGAATAGCTAATGCTACTCAGCGATAGAATAGAGTGTTTTGCCGGTTCTTCTTCATAGGAAACGACCAATTGGAACCGTGTACTAGCTTCTGACGTTTTACAAAAGCCCACGTAGGCCTATGTGAAATAAAAATATTTTGAATTTTGAATACCTTTCAATCAGTACCAGAACAATAAAGAAAAAGAGAGGAAGAAAAATTCGTATCTAACATATGCCAACGGCTTTGCCTATGTGAAAGTCTAGTAGATTTCTCTATACAAACTTTGGACCCTGTTTCAACCCCCTTAGAGGGTTGATACATACATTGATTTATAATAAATAATTACAAAAACGTCTCTCCTAAAAAAAGGCACTTGAATATTTACAATCGAATGCGTAGGAGGTATCGATAATTATACTAATATTACAAACAAGTAAAGTTTGTTTTTAGGTTTCCGTACCTCAAAAGAAAAAAACGGAACCCTTATAGGATCACTTTGTTGCTCGTCTGTCTGTCTGTCTGTCTGTCAAGACCCTATATCTCGGGCACGCGTGGAGGTATCGAGTTGAAATTAAAACTATATACTCAAGTCTGTCGGTCCCTTGAAGCTGTGAAAAAATCAAACTTCCGAGTTAACAAACAAAAAGTTACAACCGTTTATTTCACAAAAAAGTTTATTTCGAAACTCTCAAGGGAATCCAAATTCATAGGGTACTTCATGTTGACCTAGAATCCAGAAATATGGAATGAAGCAAGGTCTCGTAGCACAAGTATAGGAAAAAATCTGGAAACTGTAAATTTTTAGTTACGTCACAAACTTTTTTGGCACTTGCCTGATTTTTTTTTGTTTGTATGAGATATCCTCTGGAAGTACTGATCCGATTGCTTTATTTCTAAGCGACATAGGCTAAATTTTTTCTATACGGGTGAAGCTGCGGGCAAGAGCTAGTGTATGATAAAGTAGTTTAGGGCTAGTTAAGTTTCCTATTAAGGGCGGAATTCACCAATAAAACTAATCGCGTTTTAACGTTTGGCTCGCATAATCGCGTTTAACCGCTGTCACTAGTGTCAAATGTCGGTATTTTTCTTTTGTTGTATTTTTACAAGTGACACTAGTGACAGCGGCTAAACGCGATTATACGAGCCAAACGTTAAAACGCGATTAGTTTTATTGGTGAATTCCGCCCTAAGACAAAATTCAATAATTGAATTTTAAATACTGCTCTGCGTTCTAAAACGGGAATAATTGACGTGAGTAAGGCAGTCTGGCTAAAATGGGATTGATTAGGTCACATCGGGAGCATGCACTCTGACCGTCGAGCTGAAGTTCTCACTCCCTAAGTGGCAGAAGCCGTCTTTTGGCCCCTATTTTTGGGCCGGCTTCGTTAGCAACGTCCGTGGTGGTGAGACGAGGTGATTGCGTACTTTGAGGACTGATAATACGTGGCCTGAGAAAAGAATGCCTGGTAGGCCTTCTTTTTTTGATGGGTTGGAAGTCACCTAATGACATTTTCCAAACT
The DNA here is from genome assembly GCA_949316375.1 of Mythimna vitellina. NCBI lineage: Eukaryota > Metazoa > Arthropoda > Insecta > Lepidoptera > Noctuidae > Mythimna > Mythimna vitellina. The sequence continues at coordinate 2,076,034 of OX438703.1, read as the reverse complement.
GGATAGAGTGATGGGTGTCAGAAATTTACTAATATTCATTAAACCCCAAGCGAACGCCGGGCGTTTGCTCGTTCATTGTCTTTCTATTGTGTCTCTAATTACGCTTCCCAAAAGCTTAAAAAAATACTGAAATAAACCAACTTGCACAGGGAAAATATACCAATAAAAATACTGATTTTCAAAACATATTTTATTTATTAATCATCATCACAATAAATATTAGAATTGTATTTTAACATTCTGTTTGAAGGATTAAGGACCCACCCGTGTTCATTCAGTTACTTTTTGCGTCTCAGCGCCGCGGTGACTCTTTCTAAGATTCCGGCAGCCCTGGTAGAGTTTCCTGGAAGAACTTAAGGAAAGTCTTTACCCAGAAGTAAATCAATACAATATATAAAATAAAATATTACATTAATCAGGATGAGACTTAAAAACAAAGAAATCTTTCGTTACTAAACGAGTAACTTTTTCAAGAATTAATTAAGTGTTATAAAATTATAACTGTTGGCGGTCTAGCTCTGATTTAATTTATCACATCGCTAATGGCGTTCTGACGTGTCCGCTCTGTGCTCGATGTTTTTCGACCAAAGTTGGATATGCAAGTCACATAACAGAGCAGCACATCTCAGTTCACAACCACCATGAGGAGCCAGGGAATACGGTCGCTGTGGACGAAATCGGCTAGATGGCATCAATCATCATGAGCTAAGAAAGACCATAAACTAAACTGAAGCAATCAAGAAAATTAAATAGGATTGTTCTTAGTTCTTAAAAACAATTGTTTTCTGTAAAATGATTACAAGTTCCATTATTACCATTCTACAATCCCACCTGCCGTTAGCCCTTAAATTCATAGGACAGTAACGTAGTGAATTTACAAGCAATTATAAACTAAGTTTCATTACGTCCAAGCGTAGGTACCAGGGCGTCATGACTGGTGCGGAGGCATCGAGCAATTTCCACTCAGGGCTAATTTAAGACGGGACCACGACCGACATGTTTATTGGTTAATTAAAGTTTTACTCAGAAACAAACAGTACCAGGGACGCAGAGGACGCTTGGAGAGATAGCAAAAATAGGAATTAGAGGAGCTTTGAAGTATTTAAAAATATAGGTTTTTATAGAAGTTTCCAAACCTTCTTTCGACATTTTTCACTTAGAAAAAAAATTCTCAATCATGGTTTTATATTAAACATCTAAGTAATCTATGTTTGTACTCTTGCAAGGTAAGTTGGTACGTCCAATGAATAATCCTTATCAACTAATATCGATGAAAGTAGTTTAGCAAGCATATACAATATCTCCTCATCTTCTTTGTTTCCCTCTTTGAGGAGTGGCTGGAAAGGCAACGCGGCGTCTTTACCTTCCGCGTGTCGCAGGTCCTCAACGGTTATGGTAAGTTCGGGAGGTTCCTGCTCCGGATTCGTATGGAAGAAAGGCCTGGGTGTCTTCATTGTGTGGACCGCCCGGAGGGCACGGTGGAGCATAAGGTAGAGGTGTGCCCTGCTTGGGCAGAGCACCGCCATATCCTCGTGGGGGCGATCGTTGGCAGCGATCTCTCGCGCCGGGCCTGAGTACAGGCCATGGTCCGGAGCCAGGAGGAGTGGGAGGCGGTCGCCTCCTTCTGTGAAGCAGTAATGCTAGCAAAGGAGGAGGCCGCACGTGCACGCGCGAGGAAATAGACCCCGCGCTCCAGCCCGCCACCGAGGCCGAGGGATTCCGATCCCAATTTCCGGCCACCGTAGGCGCGGGCTTGCAGACGGCGAGCAATGTGTAGGTCGCCGTCCGGACCGAGCCCAAGCCGGTGACGGCGCGCAGTGTTCCAAGCGCGCCTCAAGGAGATGTCAGCAACCGTAGCCCCCCCAGTAGGGTCGAAGCCTACTGGGGCTAAGGGTCTGATTCTGTAAGGAAGACTCGGCCCTGATATGAAAGGCAACGAAACCTAATGATACATCCGATATAGGTAGAAACATAGTGTACAATATTATGTAATGGACACGGCATGCATAAAAAATATTAAAACTAAAAAGATTTTACAGTTGTAGTGCAGATATAACACTTAACTACTAGAGATACATAATTCCCTGGTAAGAGTCGCGGGAATATGATGGATGCGAGTCGTTGTGGCGACACTTGGGGGAAGCCTTATGTCCAGCAGTGAACGTCTTTCGGCTGAAATGATGAATGATGATGACGATATAATTCTTAAATGTCATCATCATCTCCCTAGCCTTTATTCCAACCAGTTTGGGGTCAGCTTCCAGTCTAACCAAAAGCGGCTGGATACCTGTGTTTTACATGGAGCGACCGCCTATCAAACCTCCACAACCCAGTTACTGGGCAACACGATACTCCTTGGATAGACTGATGATCACACTTTCTGGTGACTAACATTATTAAGTGTAGTGGTTACTAATTTTATTAGGTGCTTGAATTTTTTCTTTGATATGCAACAAATATCTATACTTTACATACATGATGACATATGGCTCCGAAACGTGGTCGCTTAGAATGGGCCTCATCAGAAGGCTTAAAGTTACTCAAAGGGCAATGGAAAGGGCTATGCTCGGAGTTTCCTTGCGTGATCGCGTCAGAAATGAGTATATCCGCAGGAGAACCAAGGTTACGGACATAGCCCGAAGAATCGCCAAACTTAAGTGGCAATAGGCAGGGCACATTGCTCGAAGAACAGATGGTCGATGGGGACGAAAGGTTCTGGAATGGCCACCACGTACCGGAAAACGCAGCGTTGGAAGGCCTCCCACAAGGTGGACCGATGACCTGGTGAGGGTCGCGGGAATTCGATGGATGCGAGACGCACAGGACCGGTCGTTGTTGCGGCATTTGGGGGAGGCCTATGTCCAACAGTGGACGTCTTTCGGCTGAAATGATGATGATGATGATGATGATGATCTATACTTTCATCGCAATTATTAATTTACTTTATTTTATTCTTGTATTCAGTCAAATTTCCAAAGAGCATCAGACGAAAGGTGGACCAAAATCACCACTAACTGTTACCCTATGTGCAGAAAGCGCAGACAAGGCAGACCACAAAAGTGGAGGACGGAGGAAGGAGTGACGACATTACAAAAACAGCAGGAAAAACATGGAGCAGAGTGGCCCGAGAAAAGTCAACGTGGAAACGACTGGAGGAGGCTTTTACCGCTGCCTAGCGGTCCTTGTACAGACCAAATATATAATTATTATCTAAGGAAAAAAAATTGTAGAAGAAAAATGAAGCTATGTTTATTTTTTATTTATTCTGTCAAATTTTGCAAGAATGGGCGAAAGATAGCAAAAAGTGTAAATTAAAAGTCTAGAAAATATACCACATAAAATAACTATTGCAAAAAACAGTGCCTAAACAAGACGAAACACCTAGATAGAAAAACATACAGTTTTATAAAACATGCTCCTAACTTGAAATGATTTTGCAAACGGTACAATATCAAAAACACCTGAACAGGCCACGGTTGGCAAAACAATAATCCAAGTTTACAATTTATCCGAGCGATCCCGATTACTTGCGCCTACCGACTGGCGCAAGTAGCTCTCCATGACCTCCGAGTAGGAATATGACAAGGTATCTAACACGCGTACCTGTTTCAATAAGTGTTAGAGAGTAACCATGGAGTTTCTTGCCGGTTCTTCTCCATAGGAAACGACCAATTTGGAACCGTGCACTAGCTTCTGACGTTTTATAAGTGCCCATGTAGGCCTATGTGAAATAAAAAAATTTGACTTTGACTTTGACTTTGGATATCAGAGACTCAAACCTCATAATGTGCTAAGGTGATACAATAATCAGTGTATATAAAAAGTAGAACATTGATAACTTCGAAGTAAAAAAAAAAACTTTTGCAAGCCCCTTAAAAGGGGTCCTTTACGTTACTTCGAGAGTCATATGGTCGATTAACGGAAAGTCACCTAAACGATTGATCGAATAGAATTTATTGCGAAACAATCTTTTATGGCCAAACGCTACTTCGACTAAACGATTCATCGAATATTTATTAATCGTAATCGTTGCAAAAGTGCTTAAAAAGTAACCAGCACCTCACTACTTATCTTCTTCAAAATTATTTTATTTTACCTAGGTAATCGTCAAAAGACTTCTTCCACTCTGGGTGGAACGAGTGAGACTGTAGGCTTTTACAGACTAAAATCCATCTGTGTTCAACAGTTGCAAGTTGCTTATTGCAGTGACTCTTTCGAACAATCTCGTAGGACAGAAAGTTCTGTACTTAGAGCTCATTCACCATCATTATCTGTCAAGCCTTTTTCACAAATGTCTTTTTAGTCCACTTAGAGTCTATGAATGAGTTGTCGAGCTCCGACAAGCAGGTCCCTGTAATAACTGTATTATTGAGTTAACACACGCGCGAACACAACACACACGTTGTTGATACCACGTACATGGAAGGATTGCAACAATTTGCCTGATTATAATTTAGATTTTCCATCAACAATTGCATCACTGCTTACCTTCAGGTAGGATCGCAGTTAAGCACTAGTTCATATGATTAAAAAAAAAGAACTAGGTACGACGGATTTAGTCCGTCCCGTACTATACTTGACCGTAACCAATACGCACGTATTAACACACGCTCGAATTTGGCACTTAGTTGTAGTTTTAATAGATAATACAGCATAACAATATTATAACAAAGTAAATTACAAAACAACACCGGGCCTCCGCGATCATAAGAGAACACCGCAACAGACACACACCATCCACACACGTTACAAAGACCTACTGTTGGCGCCGCGGCTCGTCAATGTGTAGCTGTTGTCTGTCAGTGTCATTAACGTCAAGTGTCAGCTAACTGTCAAATCTGGCGCGCATCGGCAGACTTTTTTTTCACTTATCAAAAAAAATCTAACTTATTGGTTAGCCCCAATTTACAATATTGTTTGCTGTAAAACGTTTATTAAATAGAAAAACCTACATACAATATCGGAGTACGTTATTTATCTCCCAAACACATACTGCATATCAGAACTCTACATCTCATTCATACTCTAACGAAATTCGCCCACTCGCCCACCCCGTAATTAACGAAAAGGACAACTAAACAGTAATGAGTTTTACTAGGATCACATAAATAAATTGATTCTGTTAATGTAAACATCGTCAGGTAATTGGTACTTAGGTAAATTAGAAAATTACGTACTTTACGTTGATCTGAAGAGAGATAACGTGATAAGGTACCTTGTTGGATGTGTAAATTAGGCCTGAATTGTGATGGTGTTTGTTTTGGGGCAGTATACCCATATATATATATATATATATGGCTCCGAAACGTGGTCGCTTACAATGGGCATCATCAGAAGGCTTAAAGTTACTCAAAGGGCAATAGAATGGGCTATGCTCGGAGTTTCCTTGCGTGATCGCGTCAGAAATGAGAATATCCGCAAGAGAACCAAGGTTACGGACACAGCCCGAAGAATTGCCAAACTTAAGTGGCAGTGGGCAGGGCACATTGCTCGCAGAACAGATGGTCGATGGGGACGAAAGGTTCTGGAATGGCGACCACGTACCGGAAGACGCAGCGTTGGAAGGCCTCCCACAAGGTGGACCAATGACCTGGTGAGGGTCGCGGGAATGCGATGGATGCGAGACGCTCAGGACCGGTCATTGTGGTGACATTTGGGGGCGGCCTATGTCCAACAGTGGACGTCTTTCGGCTGAAATGATGAATGATGATATATATATATATCTGCGACTTTGTTTTTTTTTATTATGGATAGGCTCGCGTTACACGACTATCTCACCTGATGGTGCCGATAATGTGGTCGACGATGGAGCACGCTTGCCTAGAAGTAACCTATTCACTTTACATTTTAGGCAGTTTCCATTTGAATTATACAATTTAATTCTTGATGGCTACAACCCGGGAATCTTTAAGTCAAGAGTGAATAGGTTACTTCTAGATAAGCACGCTCCATCGTCGACCGCGCGAGCCTATCAAGAATAATAATTTTTTTAAAACCGCCAAGCCCCTTCCATCATCGGACCACTCACCGGTACATGGTGGACATCCCACCCACACGTACAAAACGTTTTGTGAACACATTTATTGTGCGAACAGCTAAGGAATGAAATCCCCTGCCGGAGTTTGTGTATCCAGATAGCTACAACCTTGGGATCATTGTGTCAAGAGTGAAAAGGTTACTTCTAGGTAAGCGTGCTCCATCATCAACAACACCATTGCTTACCGGCAGGTAAGATGGGGTCAAATGCGAGCCTAGAAATACTAAAAGGTGTCGTAGATTGAACCAGGGATGCAGAAGAATTGTAATTATATTTTTATTGACACTTCAAGACACAGTTATCAGTGTAACTCTGACTCTTGTACTAGGATTTCATGTATCACAAGAGTCAGACTTCTCAATATACAGGGTACATAACAGAGAAGTACAATAGACAAGGTCAAAGGGCGATACCAGGATTACAGAATTAGCAAAAGAAGTCATTTTATGCTAAAAATATAAGAAAAAGAGAAAATAAAATATAAATAAGAAGATACTTCACGTGTAGGGCATGTTTACGTGAGGGTAGTGTGTGTGTGTGCATGAAGGTGAGCAGTGTATGTGCGTTAGGGATGAGTGTGCGTGAGGGTTGAGAAGCAGGGCTTTGAATAACGTTAAAAATTTGGTATCGTTACTTTCATCGGACGAAGGTAACGTTATTAGCAGAGGTAACGTTATGCTTGGTAACGATACTTGGTACAACTTTTACCGGTAAACTGACTTAACGGTATCGATGATTTTACCGAAAAATAGTAACGTTACCATGGCCCACGGCCTGATAACGTTACCAAATACATACGAAAAGTACCGTTAAATAACTTTATTTTCTTTTATCTCTTTTTTTCGTCTACATTAATGCAGTACTGGTTTGATCACGTAGGTATTCAAATCAAAAACACTTGTGCTGCCCAACGTTTTTCATTTTAAATAGGAATTACGTACATTTATTATATTCAAATGAAAAAAGGCTACGTAATTTTGTACCTGAACTTAAAACGGATACTGAAGATTATTTTCGCCATCATTGTGACGATTTTCAGGGTTTATATAAAGATAATAATGGATCTGATTCAGTATCTAGAGATAAATAAATCCTATACCTACCTAAATCTTTCTCTAACCTTCGATTGCGTGACATACGTCATACATTTTTCGCTCATATGTTTAATATTTATGGCTTTGCGGTCTATTAGTTAAGGGGACACTAAATGCCAGCGACCTTGAGCGAACGAAAGAGGACCTAGCGTCACTCACCGACCATCAAGATTATTCGAATAATAACATGTCCTTCATTTATTAAACACAATATGAACAAAAACAGTATATCAAAAGATTGGTAATTAAATTATCTTTTAGTTTGAGAAAGTTTTATAAAAATACACGTGACGGTTTTTGCCTGATCTTCGTTTTTTTGTGTGTGTTAGACATAACTTTGAAAATAAAGCTCACGAAGTTTTACGAAAAAAAATTAAATATTCGTATATCAAATTATTAGGCAAGTAGTCTAGTTTAACATATATTTTTTTCAAAATATACGACTAGCCGTTTAGACGTGCTGTTGGATTTAAAATCATCAATAATCATGATCTCCCCCTTAATGAACGGCAGTAAGGAGGGTAATATATTTCGAGCGTTTGTGTGTGTTTATGGCTTGTGATACACATGAGCAACTGTTGTTTAGTAGTTAATGTATAGTATCTTTTCAGTTAAGGCTTTTAAGGCAGTCTCGTCAGTTTATAATTAATTTGTAATTATTTTATTTTTTGAACTAGCAGTTTAATTGTACGGACAGAAGAAAAAAGTGTACATAACACAAGCAAGCATATTATACATTGGAGGATTATATCCTTGATAAAAATGTTTGGCTAAATGCCGGAATATTTTTTTCTTTTATATTTTTATAAATATTGGAGGAGATACTACTGCCCTTTTTGTATTGTTGTTTTCGAAATGGTGCTTTTTATTTTATCTGTTTATTTTAAAGGAGCTTGTGAAAATTTCTGTATGGTTTCCAGACGTAAAGAATAACACCATCCTTTCTCTTCCCGAGGGTGTCGTAAGAGGTGACTAAAGGACACACCAGATAATGGGCAGCAGCATTCTCTGTGCATTGCAACATCCACACTGCGATCGCCAATCGGCATGTTAAGCGTGGCGATTATGGCAAAACCCCATAATGATAAGCACAACCAAAAGGAATAGGTCCTAGTGGTCACTACTGCCGGGCGGCAGCCTCACTACCCTTAACTCCGGTAGCGATTAACTTGCTTCGCCATAACCTTATGGCGAAGCAAGTCGTGCGAAGAATCTCCGGATGGGATCCGGCTACCCCTTTAGAAAACAACGACCGTACCTGACAACATATAGCACGCGTACACTCCGCTTCGACGAGAAGATCATCGAACTTTAAGAAAAATTGAGCAGGTTACGATAGAGTCTTGTGGGATTATCTGAAGTTTGAAGACAGGAGGAGGATCGATAATCCTCAAATTTGGAAACCTGCTTTATTTCCGGGGGAGATGACCAGCAGTCCCAGGATGGTTTCAGGTTTATCGTCCACAGGTCCCTTGTGGACAATGTGGTGAGGATCGAGAGTGTGTCAACCAGGGTGGCGTATCTTATACTCAGAATATCATCAAGACATTCTCAGAATATCATGAACCTCTCTGCTTAGCATTCGTGGACTACGAGCTTTGATTCGATCGAGACTTGGGCTGTACTGCAATCTCCAACGGTTCCAGATTGACTATCGGTGCGTCGAAGTGCTGAAGTGTTCGTACGAGAAACATCACAATGTCAGTCTGACTTCAGGACCAGATGGTGGATGGTGGAGGCACAGAGACGTCATTTCTCCGAAACTGTTTACGGCTGCAATGGAGGATGTCTTCAAGGTTCTGGACTGGAGTGGACTAGGCATTAATGTCAATGGCGAGTACATCCTTCGGTTTGCTGACGATATAGTAGTCATGGCTGAGACTACAGAGGAGCTCATTACAATGCTCGATTACTTTAGTAGAGCTTCCGAAAGAGTGGGCTTTAAAATAAACATGGACAAAACCAAAGTCATGGTCAATAACCATGTAGCACCCACTCCGACGAAAATCGGAGACTCTACACTCGAAGTTGTAGACGATTACGTTTACCTGGGACAGATAATCCAGTTGGGTAGATCTAACTTTAAGAAAGAGGTCAATGGTCGAATCCGACTCGGCTGGGCAGCGTTCGGGAGGCTGCGCGGTATCTTCTCTACCAACATACTAGTGTCTCAAGACGAAAGTCTGAGACCAGTGCGTGTTGCCAGTGATGAAATATGCCACTGAAACATGGTCGCTTACAATTGGCCTCTTCAGAAGGCTTACAGTCACCCAAAGGGCAATGGAAAAGGCTATTCTTGGAGTTTTCTTGAGTGATCGCATCAGGAATGAAGATATCCGCAGGAGAACGAAGGTCGCAGACATAGTTCGAAGAATCGCCAAACCTGAGTGGCAGTGGCCAGGGCACATTGCTCGTAGAACGGATGGTCGCTGGGGCCGAAAGGTTCTAGAGTGGCGACCGGGCATCGGAAACGCAGCGTTGGAAGGCCTCCCACAAGGTGGACCGACGACCTGGTGAGAGTCGCGGGAATGCGGTGGATGACGACGCACAGGATCAGTCGTTGTGGCGACGTTTGGGCGAGGTCTATGTCCAATAGTGGACGTCTTTCGGCTAAAATGATGATGATGTGCTCATTTATTACTTTTTGTATTTAAAAACAATAGCATTGTATAAGAATGTGAAGTACCCTGGAGCATTTTCATGAGGTTACAACTTGTTTGACATTATGAGCATGGCAGTTGAGAGTTTGTCAAGCTCAGTCAAATATCTCGCTGATGATGGTACGTTTTATTAGGTCATTTGGTGGACCTTCAAAAGGGTTGAGCTCAGTGGGGCTGATGCACGTGTCATGTTCGTGTACGGGCGCCGTCAGTTGAGACTGGTTTTTTTAATTTCTATTTTTTTATTAATTTTTTTTTTCATTACTTATCTACCTACATTGTGCTCACATAATAGAAGCGACTAATGTGACTTAAAACGGTGTCTATGGAGTTCCTTTCACGTTCTTCTCCATAAAGATCTACGCTTTGGAACGTGCAGTTTAGCTTCACTTTTTTATATGTATTTGTGTGTCTAACCCTGCTTATCTTGGCTACTTGCGTGATCGTTTTTCGTTCACTCAATTTATGTTTGTATCTATTTATTTACTGCTATTGTTAAATATGTATGTATTATATGATTCAGATAATATGGTCTATTTAATTCTTCTCTATATTTTTTATACACACTGCGTCTACATCTCTCATCTAACCCTCCTGTCGCAGGTCTGCTGGAAGAAATTTCGTTAGAAATAAGCAGGACCTTTGCACTCTTTTATCTGTATTTGATCTTTTCGCATGCCAAATGGTCGTTTTTGGCATGCATGCATCTTTGTATCTATTCTATCTATATATTTATTTATGTATACGCGTACATACATACATACAAATACGGTTCAGTTGAAAACCAGCGTCAGGCAACTAGTTGTTGTAGTAGTTGTCTGGCATTTTTGCTGAACTTGACCTATTTGGCGTAGCCGTGAGAGATTAACATTGTTAGTTTTCTTTTTTTAATATATGTAAAGGCTTTTGAGCCCTTTCAGCAATGTTAATCGGATCTGTAACCTCGAAATGCGATTCGTAATAAGGCGTGGTTTATCAGGCGAAGGGTATAGATACTCGTTACAAATCAAATCACTTAATGTTAGGAGTAAAATGAAAAGAAAATACTAAGTAAGCGGGGCCCGACTCTCACCACCCATAGTTGGAAGGTGAGTAGTGGGAATAAACCCTTAAGTTTTAGTTATTAATTAAGAACTTTTTCTATATTACTTCAAGAAAAAAAAATACAAAGTAATTTTATTTTAATAAATTTGTGTAAAACTAATTTAGCAAAAGACCTCTGAAAATCTGCTATTTTACGTGAACTTTGGCCCCCCATACTGTGCTCATTAAAAAAAGTACACAATACAAGCCTTGCATATTTAATATGAGATTCTGAATGACGCCAATTTTTCTGAAAAACTTTTAAGCGAATTAGTAATTAATCAAAATTACAATTACCGCACGCCTCGTTTGTGAAACCGTACCATATTTAGTTTAGATTTTAGTAGCAACTAGCAAGCATCGTTTGACTGGCGATGTTGCCGTTCCGTAGTGCGCCGCCGCCCGCGCTACGCCGCGCCGCTTAGGTTGCGCGGGTTGACAACAATGCATTAAGTAACGATAAAAGTATCGATACTTGTAACGTTAATTGGTAACGTTATTTTATAGATTCGATACCAAGGTATCGTTACTCGTGTTACCGTTAAAATGTTAACTTTATGAAAATAACGTTAATTAACGAAACTTATAGTGTGAATTTGGTAACGTTAACAAGCCCTGTTGAGAAGTGTACTAGTCATTGTGTCATTTAACGTCGAGTAAGTTTTGCTACCATTTCTATATGGTACCTCAAAGAGAGCAGTCAGCAAAACTGAAGAGGCCAAAGTGAAAGAGTTACCCCGGCCCTGATGAAACTGAAGGAACATGTGGGTTTTAGTCAGCAAAAGTCCAATACTCCCTCTCGCATAAGTGTCACCAAATAGCCTCTCTCGCTCTGGGTGCAGCGAGAGGGAGTGTCAGACTTGAATTGACTAAAATCCACCTGTGTTTCTTCATTTCGTGGTAATTCTTCCGAACAACCCCGCAGCCCTAGGGCCACCAAACCTGAGATTGACGTTTACCGATTCATAAACTACGAAAATTAAAGCGTCTACCAAATTAACTTTAGGCCTTTACCACTGAGCTATAACCTCATTGACACTAGAAGTACTGGAACATCATGAAAGTAATTCAGGTCCATCAGCTATAAACATAACCTAATCACATTAGCTCTAACTTAAACACAGCTACATACTCATAAATCGTATTTTAAAACCTCCCGCTGGCTCTACGCTCCTAGTACTCGACGACTCCAACTATTTCACGTTTAATGGACCAAATAACTGGCGTGATGGCCAGCAGTGGACTACGTCCGGCGTTTTGAACATTTTTCGCGGAGATATTTCCGTTTTTAGCCTAAATTATTGTTATTGTTTTGTAGAACTATGCTTTATTAAGACTATGTCGTCCTGGTAGTTGGTTGATATTGTTAGGCTTGTTAAATGTTCTGTGTGGCGGTTTGTGTACCTAATTTCGGGTAAGTATTTCACAAAATCAAAATAAAATATATTTAAAAAAAAAACTCTAAGAAAGAAGATGGCGCAATTTTGTATAAACCCTGGAACCTGGAACCCAGCTTTATTGCAATTTCGAACCTATATTAATGAAGACATATGGTAGATAAATAAAGAATTTATCATCATCATCATCATTTCAGCTGAAAGACATCCACTGTTGGATATAGGCCTCCCCCAAGCGTCTCCACAACGAACGATTCTGTGCGTCTCGCATCCACCGCATTCCCGCGACTCTCACCAGGTCGTTCAGGTTCTTGAGGGAAGCCTTCCAACGCTGCGTTTTCCGGTGCGCGGTCGCCACTCCTTTTGGCCCCATCGACAATACATTCTAAGAGCAATGTGCCCTGCCCATTACCACATTAGTTTGGCGATTCTTCGGGCTAAATCGGCATCCTTGGTTCTCTTGCGAATATCTTCATTCCTTATGCGATCACGCAAGGAAACTCCGAGCATAGCCCTTTCCATTACCCGTTGGGTGACTGTAAGCCTTCTGACGAGGCCCATTGTAAGCGACCATTTTTCAGTGCCATATGTCATCACTTTTTTAATTCATATACCTACTTAAAATAGTATTCATCTTGTGCTAATATAAATAAATTATACTTATTATGTTATCTATATCAACATTATTATTTACATATGTACTAATAACAACGTAAATGCAACCAAGCTTGTCTCCATACGAGGCCTTCCTCAATGCTTCTGGCACTGACTTTTTTTTTTATTGATATAAACCAATGCTTGACTGCGATCCCACCTGATGGTAAGCGGAGATGCAATCATTGATGGTCAGGCGCACTAGTTTATTAAAAGCCTATTCACTCTAGCCTTGAAGACACCTAAATTATAGTTGGACGGGAAGACCGCAGCAGGCAAATTGTTCCAGTCCTTCGATGTACGCGGTATAAACGACGAAGCGAAACGCTTAGTCCGGTCCGTTGAAGTTTCAACAACGTAAGGGTGGATACTCGCTGTTCGTTGGGTTGTCCGATGGTAGAAAGGAGATGGCGGAATCAATTCATGCAATTCCCGCGCACACTCTCCAAAATGTAACCGATTGTAACCGGTTGTAACCGGTTGTGTTTGTATGTCATGATGTAATGTGACTTGACTACTCACACGGTTTAAAAGGAATTTTCTAACTTAGCTTTGGTGCTGCACCAAACGTGGTATCCGTATGAGAGTATTCCTCAACTGTTGATAGCATTAGGTTAAGATTTCGTAGAATATATTTTTGTATTACTTTAAAAACATTGAAAACTAAATATCTATGAAGAAAAATATCACTAAGTCCGACCGCCTCGAGTCGGCCACGCCTCCTATTCCTTTGTTCTGACGTGACTGAGCGTTGAGATGACGTCAGAACAAAGGAATCGGAGACGTAGCCTACTCGAGGCAATCAACGAAAAGAGAATAGAAACGAAACAGTTGTAACTTGGCTAGGGGGGCTGGAACCAACGGCTCTACGTACTTTCGGAGTCACAGAGTCAGTCAGTCAGTCAGTAATGTACGAGTATGTCAGTAATGTATAAGATAAACTTCGAAAAGTATAAATAATCTAGACGCTAATATTATAAAGAGGTAAAGTTTGTTGTTTTGTTTGTAGGAGGTAATCTCTGAAAGTACTAGTCCGATTGCGAATTTTTTTTCACCTAAGTATAGAAAGCTGCTTTATTCCTGAGTGACATAGGCTATAATTTATGTATACGGGCGAAGCCGCAGGCAAAAGCTAGTTCAGTATAAAAATTGATCAAATCTAAGATAAAACTTTCAAAAAATCTAGATTAGTTCCATATTCCCATTATTCCTTCAACCAAAAACATTTCTAAAATGGTCAGACAAATAAATACGACGAAATTAAACAACAATTTAAAAACATACACGCATGCATCTATTACGTAGTGACCGCTTCTAAATCGCGCGTGTACATTGCGCGCTAGGTTGGGTAGGCCGCAGCGAATTCATCACTCGTGCGGCAATGAAAAACGTTTGGTCGCGCGACGCGGCGCCGCGGCAACTAACGGCCGTGTCGCTTTGACGCTCGTGCGACAAGTCGTGACGGGGTACGGTTAGCATAAAATGGAGTATGCTGGGCTAGATTCTAATAATAAATAGGCTTTGTTTTGTAAATCACAAATCATGGTGACAATCCTCCTGCCCGAATTTCGATCACGGTGGTCAATCTCAACAGATACTAGGCAAATAGTGTACAAGTATGTGCGCTAACACAGATGCACTCTCTATTTCTTCACTTTTATAATCCGATGGGACGACAATAATAATAATAATAATTGTGACCGCCAATGGCCTTATAGCCAAAAGCTTCGACGACCATCAAAAAGAAGGAGGTTCTATGTTCGACTGAATGTATTTTTTTTTAATCTATGTTCATAGATTTCTCGGTCAGTTCTGGACTGATTTTGAAAATTTTTATTCTGTGTGATAAGTTATGCTTCCGTGTTGGTCCATAGAAATGTTATTATAATCTGATGAGGATCTTCGAAGATATGGAACGAAACTCCTCATGGGATCATAGCAGAACTATTGTAACAAGTAAAATGGCTTTGTTTATACGTGTAGTCGATGACTGACTGAAAGAAGGAGGGAGAGGATATATCGAAATAATCTGTTGATGCAACTGGAAGGTAGACACCGGAACTCCTTAACTTAACCGTGTTGGGATTATTACAATTGTCTTGAGATGCTCTCGGGCTATAAGGTACCATCGAGCTAATCTGATGAAGATTAGTTGAAGGGTACTTTTTAGTTTGCTTTTCTAAACGCATTGTTGATATTTCGAGTGACATATGGACTGGCTTTTACCTTTGATAGAGGATAAGCGTTGATTGCCACACAATGTGGTAATGCTGTCAGTCTTTTGGACACGTTAGCAGTCAGCAGCGACATTGAGCAGTTTTTCAATGCCATATTTTAGATTTTTACTTAGTTTAGGTTTTTTTTAGGGCACATATACCTAGTACCAGAATCTTAATGGTATACCTATAGAAATTTAAAAATAAATATGATTTAAATTATAGAAAAAAAATTAAATCTCCATCACCTAATATGCTCACGCTACTCCAATAGTACGCACAATAACAATGATCGTTTTCCACACAGGGTACTGAAAAATTTGTCCAACAGGCGAACGATGTCGCAGAGCACGATATATCTTATGCAGTACCACAATCCATGCTGGTTGTACCAGGCTATCATATAATACCAACAAACATTGCTCCATTTATTCCACTATATTACAGGAATGTAAAAAAGGGTATGACCTATGTCACTGGTTACACATAAAGACCTATAACGAGACAGAAAACTTATATTTCAACTTCAATTCATTATGATAGTTGTGGGAGATGCACCACAACCTTATTTATTTATTCATAACACAATATTTATCATTGTGTTGAATATTACATCATTTTAAAATATTATTAAAATAGAACTGTCACATTTAAGCAAAACAATTTATAAAATTTAAATTAAATAATTTATTATATATTGAGTCAAATCATTAAAAATATGTCTACAAATAAATCTAATGTCAAATGTCGGATACAATGTCAAGCGATTAACCAAACTTAAAACATTGTTAATGTCAAGTTTCAATACTGTCGTGTCCAGTAGAATAGTATTATTAATTTTATGAGTAAGTATTTATTTTATATAATTTGACAAGAAATCTGATATTGAGTATAAACATTTTTCCAACAAGAAGGTTTTTAATTTGTTTTTTAAATAAGTAACCTTTTGCCAATCGGTCTACACGGGCAGTCTGTAGGTTATTATTATACGCGGATGGCTCTGGAGGCTCTGGTGATCCAGTATAATATATATGGGTGTTAAAAAGAGTGCTGTTGGAGCTGCCTAGATACTGCAGTTCATTGGGCATGTTCTCTTTAGCGCGTGTGGATGATTTCATGCTATAATGAGGAAGAAGGCTGCCTCGTTGCTAAGCAGATCTGGGACCAGCTTCAGTGACTCTTCGAACTTTAGCCGATAAGCATGATGCGCCATTGATCAAGCACTGGTTGTGGTTGCTGGAGCGGCAGTAGGTTATGGTCGTTAGTTTCAAGTTTAAGGTTGGTTTTGTTGAGAAGTTGTTACTAAGCATTGGACCAATGTTGTCTTTTCTAAATATTTCATGAAAAAAAAAACAAAAAAAAACATATAAAATATAAAAAATAGAAGATAATCCACCGGTGTCGGGAGCAGGGTCCAAGCTACCGGCGATCGGAGCTCCAGAGAAAGGAACCTCATAACTACACAAGCCGTGTCCATGAGTACCGCTTTCTGAGAAGGAGGCTCTTGGCTATTAAGCCATTGCCTGACACGATTATCGGTACAATGATTGCAGAGTCCATATTGGTCGGACCATCCGGTAATCGCCCGAGCCGAGCCCGAGTTGTTGACGGCGCGCAATGTTCCACGCGTTATTGTAGTCGCGTCACAAAAAAATATTTTTTTTGCTATTCGGAATAATCTTCGTAACTCAATTCGAGGAGTGAACTGTTTTCATAGGTAAATTTGTATGGAATACTCAGTGCGCGAGTCCGGCTCACACTTGCCCGGTCAATACCAGACTCTAAGAAAGTACTATGGACTTGTGGTAAATTAAAACTATCTATTTGATCTAAATGTAGCCTTATGTTGGCTGAAAGATCCTTCCACGTCACATGATGTGTAATGGGAGCGTACTTAAAGACGCCTTGTTCTCCAATTGTGTAAGGCACGGCTGCAGTACCTTCAAAACTTCCGCATAGAACTTCATTAATTGTTTTTAGGACGAATAATACGCGAGAGAAATGAAACACGAGTGGCCGTGTGGTGGCGAGAATGCAAACAAGTAAAATTATATCAATTTTTGTGAACTCATGTTCTATGATCGAAAATGTGGATGATTGTGATATTTTTTTATAAAGAAAAATATGGAAAATTAAAATTAGTTTTTAACCGACTTAAAAAAAGGACGAGGTTATCAATTCGGTTGTACGTTTTTTTTATGAGTGTTACCTCAGAACTCCGTCGTTTAAGGACCGATTTACAATTTTTTTCTTAGAGAATATGCTTTCCAATTGGTCTCATTTTTTTCAGAATCCAGTTCTGATGATTGGATCCATGAGGAATCGAGGGAACTCCTTAAATATTATAGACAACTATATAGTGATTTTGGTATTTTCATCGAGAACTTAAGCACTTACAGTCAAAACGTAATATTTGATGAAGTGGAACTGATGAAGAAGACCAGAAATGGCCACCGAAACTTGGTACTCACATAGATATCTCAATGAAGATAGTTAAGCGACTATAACAATACAAATAAATAAATGGTTCTGAATAGTTATGTTGAAAATGGTATCATCAAAGCGACCTGATGATGATGATGGAGTCGGAAGTTAGGCACCAGAACTCTGTAATTAATTAATGTTTCCTAGCCGTGTTTGGGCTTATTAGAATTGTCATGAAATGCAGTTTGGCTATAAGATACTATCGAACTGATCTGGAAAAAAAGAAATAACCGACTTCACTAAAAAAAACACTAAAAGGATTAAAAATAATTTTAATTTCGGAAGTCAGTGTTAAATAAGAAACAAACAAAACCGAGAAACACCGACTTCCGAAAATAAAATTATTTTGATCCTTTTTGTGTGTTTTTAGTGAAGTCGGTTTTTTTTTGTAATAAGTTTTTTATTCATAATCTATATATGATAATCGATCTAGAGAACACATTCGAGACCGAAAATCATGTAAATTAAAAATATGCATTTATATTTTATTTATTTATATTTTTTTTGATTTTTTCGAACTCAGGATTAATTAATCCTGGGTTTAACGCTTAACCTCAATAGTAATTTGCCAGGTCTCATTTTCAAGTAGTTCATTGGATATGAATGATACTGTTTCATTTGCGGATATTAGACAATGAATGGCAAATACAGTCGGTTTGAAGATGATGATGCCACCTGGTAAAATGAATAACTACTACCAGGCACACATAACGATGTAGAGACAATCGTACGACGAAGATGCGAGTGGGCCGTTCAACCTAGTATATTGCATCAATTGTACTAGGAGCGCAGGAATGCAGACAATTGCCGTTTAGAGCTCCGAGTAATATGTATAGGAGGTTGAATAGCAAGGAATGGTTCTACTAGGCGCACAGATGAACGAAGAGACTGATTGATCTATGAAACATTAAGTAACTTAAACATCTTACCTATTATGAAAAATGTGAGTCTACATTATTCATATTTTGTAGTTATAGCATGATGTTAACGGCTAAACAGATGTCGATAAAATTTGGCACAATGGTAGATCGTGATCGGAAATAGGATAACAGATACTTTTTGTCTTGGTAGTAAGTTACCGTTTTATGATTTGACAGTTTCAAAGTCAAAGCTGGTATAGAAATAACTAGCGAGCCTTTCTGAGTTTACGCAGATACAAATTTTAAACAAAATCTTACCTCGTTTATTGTTCTGCCTATTCAAGAAAAACCCATCATCAAAATCCATAGCATGGTTTAGGAGTCAGCAAATAAACAGACACGCGAAAACCGACTTTATTTTATACTACAAAGAGAAGATTAAATTGAATTATTAGCAAAACCCGACTTACGAGTTGTAGGTCGCGAGTTCAAACCCAGCCAGGCGCATTACTTTATGCAATTTATTTCATCACCACTACTCTCAAAACGGTGAAGGAAAACATTGTGAGGAAACCGGCATGTCTTGGAACCAAAAATTCGAAGACATGTGACATCCACCAACCCGCACTGGGCCCGCGTGGTGGATTACGGCCCATTCCCTCTCCTAGAGAGGAGGCCTGAGTCCCAACAGTGGGAACATTATAAGGCCGACTATGCTATGCTATTAGCAAAACCTATCTAATTCAATTTACGAGTAACATAACCCTGCAAAAAAAATATAGAATCGTCTTCTACAGCAGACACGACAAAATTCAAAATGCTTCATACATAGTAGACACACATCAAGACATTTCTTCATTCTCAATACGACTCACAATCAGGGCGGTTCGCTTTCATCCGGATTATTCAATCAAGACGCATTCATTACAGTGCACATCAGCAATGTTAAAAAGTCACATAAAAGGATTGCAATTTCTTTATTACCTCATTCCAATTCCGGTGACGACGTTGTCAATATAAGAAGCATAAGATAGATGCCACTTCACAAGCATCCACTAACGAATTCTCTACTTTTAGCGTAACGAACACTGAAAAAACTTTCTATTTTGAACCTTATTACAGAAAATTATGACTCAAAATCGTTTCAGGATAGTCACGGTAAACGTAAGCAATATTGTCCAAATTTAAAAACCACAAAAGCCATTAAAATATCGCACTTAAAACCACAGAAGTAAAACACAAAATGTTTCGAAACACAATTAGAAATACACCATTTCCGAACTGGCATGAATCCGATTGTTTACACCGATCATCTGTCCCTTTCGCTCTCGTACATAATCGTATCTGCCGTCTCGCTCGTTCGGATACGTGACTGAACATTTAGATGTTCGCTTGAGCCCAGATAATGGCTGGTAGGTTTGACAATAACATTAGTTCGGATACGAACCGCTTTGATTGGATTATTGAAAGATATCGACATGCTGTGAGTTATGAGCGCCTGGTCGAACGTATAGTTGTCTAGAATCTATATATCTATAACTTGTGTATAAATTTGGTTAAGTCCAATCTACAAAGCCTCGAGCACAGGCGCAGGGTAGCCAGCCTATCGGAATTTTACAAGTTACATTTTGGAGAGTGTGCGCGGGAATTGCATGACTTGATTCCGCCATCTCCTTTCTACCATCGGACAACCCGACGTACGGTGAGTATCCACCCTTACGTTGTTGAAACTTCAACGGTCCGGACTAAGCGTTTCGCTTCGTTGTTTATACCGCGTATATCGAAGGATTGGAACAATTTGCCTGCTGCAGTCTTCCCGTCCAACTATAATTTAGGTGTCTTCAAGGCTAGAGTGAATAGGCCCTTAATAAACTAGTGCGCCTCACCATCAATGATTGCATCTCTGCTGTGGGATCGCAGTCAAGCACTGGTTTATATCAAGGTAAAAAAAATATAAAAATTAGCACCATCTTTTTTTAATATGGGCAATCATCAAATAACTGCTCCCTTTCTGGGTCGAACGAGAATGAGTGTCAAACTTTTACTAACTAAACTCTCCTGTCTTCATTCCCTTTGCGTTTCAGGGTCGTGGTCTTAGCACCATCATTACTCTCTTGTAAATAATATTTGCAAAACACTATGTTTTAACCTCCACTTCAGTTCTAATCCAGGAACTAGCCTAGGGTTGCCATCTTCAAAATCTAACAAACAGGACAAGAAGCGTAAAAACTCCGAATTCTGGAGTTCAGAACCCGGACAATACAAAATAGTTCATATTGTCATAATCTTTATTTGTAAAAAAAAATCGTAATTAGTTTAATTCTTGAAATAAAACACAAATTATTATTATACTCTGTTATAAAAAATATATCTAGCGAGTCGGTTAATCGCGGCATTCGCAGTGCAGCACGCGACTCTCGCTGACGACGTCCAGTGGTGGAGTGCGAAAATTTTGTACCCGGACTACAAATAAAACCCCGCCCGGACGCTCCCCGTACGCCCTTTAAACTAGGACAAATCTGGGGAAACCCGGACAGATAGCAACCCTAAACCAGCCTAAGCAGCCAATAAAACTGGACGTGATGAGTTTTAGCTCGTTCGTCATCAGGCGCGGGTCAAGTTTTGAAACAAAGCGGTGTACCACGCATTTACAATATTTTGACATTACGCATTACAATATTTTGACAACAGCACAGAATTTTTTCCGAGTTCAACACTCGTTCAAGTCACTCATTTCAAAATCCGTCTAATGAACAAAACACGCTTCTCAAACAACCGTACAGTTTTACAAACAAAATAAAAATAAAAAATTGCAATAAAAAAATTCCTTGACTCTGGACTCCGCGCTATCCAGACGACCTACATATTATTTTAACAGCCCTCGTACATGCATTACAAGTAAAACAAAAATTTGTAAAAATTAAACAATCTTCAATAATGAGTATGATACCAGGACCCCAGAAGTTGTTAAGATCTTTATCGAACGAACAGACTAAGTGGTCAGCAAATATCTATAACAAGCGAACTTTAGACAGACACGGAAATCATCTCCGGCGAGGAAGATGTGATGCTCTAACTACCTCACTTCAGGATCTACAAACTATAAAATAACTATTTTTTCCCGCAGTTTTCCCTCCTGTGACCTATTCCGTAGGAACCGTACAATTTTATAGCATAACATATATATAGCACAGCCAGCCTTATAATGTTCCCACTGCTGGGACTTAGACGTGTGCATCTGGATTAAGGGCCCATTTTTTAAATCCTTAAGAAACGAAACAAGATTTATAGGGAATTTAGTTCAAAAATAGTAAAACTTAAAGCAATGACCCATAAATTTCGTAAACGTAAATTGAAACTGTTATGGTTAAATAACGTGGACCCTCAATCCAGACGCTTGCATAAAGAGGCGTAGTCTAAATCTAGGAAAGTACGATGTCTGAGTTAATAATTATTATTTAGGAGAATTAAAAAAAAACATAATTATTAATTAGAAATCTGAATTTATAAACTAAATTCCCTATAAATCTTGTTTCGTTTCATATGGATTTAAAAAATTAGCCCTCAATCCAGATGCACACGTCTTGGATCACTTTTCTAGGAGAGGGAATGGAATGTAATCCACCACGAGGGCCTAGTGCACATTGGTGAATGTCATAATTATGTCTTCGAATTTTTGGTTCTACGACATGTCAGTTTCCTCACGATGTTTTCCTTCACCGTTTTGAGAGCAGTGGTCATGAAATAAATTACACAAAGTAATACACATGGTTGAGATTGAACCCACGACCGACTCGTAAGTCGAGGCTTATGAATCGTAAATCCCCCGACTTATAAGTCGGTCGAGACCTAATAATTAATTAATTACAATCTAGCCTAAAATAGTAAATAAGCAATTTAACTCTAACTAATTATTAAACGTTACATATTATCTTAAAATTAATAATGACGTCCTTTTGGACTTTTACACAAATCTATAGAACTTACTTAGAGTCTGTCATTAATAAAAACACTCTTTTTCTATCCTTTTAACGTTTAAGAGTTCCTTTATTTCATCACATCTTCATCAGCCGAAAAACGTCGACTGCGGGACACAACGACCAACAGCGACCCAACGACCGGTTCTGTATGTCCCACATCCATCGCCCGAATCCTGCGACGCTCACCAAGTCATCTGTCCACCTTGTGGGAGGCCTTCCAACGTTGCGTCTTCCGGTGCACGGTCGCCACTCCAGAACCTTTTGGCCCCATAGAATAGATGCTACGAGTAATGTGTCCTGCTACCACATAAGTTTGGCGATTCTTCGAGCTAACTTACCATAAAAATGCTTTACCATCGAAACTGACCCTGATTGAAAATAAACTCAAGATTGGACCTGCAGCCTTACCATGACTTGTCAAAATGACAGGTGTGCGAGCGAGAAGGAGGGATAAAGCTATACACCCTCTATAGCTCCATCTCTTTAACAGTTCAGTTTAGGTCTTCAAATGGATCGCGTTAAGTGCTAAAGTTGTCACGTTTTCCACGCGCGCCTCAAAGATGTCAGTAAATGGACAGAGGCCACTAGGGCCGATGCCTACCAGGGCTGCAGGATAATTAGCTTAGCAGCTTTAGACTCGGTGGACTCTGACCAAACAAACATACAAACATAAATAGTTGTAAAAATAGCCTATGACAGACAGTAATTAATCAGCTCTCTATCACCGAAAAAAATTAACTAATCGTATCGGTAGACACTTCCTTTGTTTTTGTGGGTGATCATCAAAATGACTTCTCTTGCTCTGAGGTGGAACGAGAGGGGGGTCAGACTTTCACTGATTTAAATTCACCCGTGTTGCTTCAGTTGCCCTTTGCGTTCCAGGGCTGCGGTTTTGATTTTGTTTTTTTTTTCAAATTTGTATAAACTAGTGCTTGACTGCGATCTCACCTGATGGTAAGCCGTGATGCAATCGTTGATGGTGAGGCTTGGTAGTTTATTAAGAGCCTATTCACTCTAGCCTTGAAGCCCAAATTATAATCGGATGGTAAAACCGTAGCATACATACGTCCTTCGATGTATGTGGTATAAACGACGAGGCGCAACGCTTAGTCCAGACCGTAGAGGTTTCAACAACGTAAGGGTGGATATTCGAAGTACATCGGGTTGTCCGATGGTAGAAAGGAGATGTCGAAATCAAGTCATGCAATTCCTGCGCACACTCTCCAAAATGTATCCTGTGAAATACCGATAGGCTGGCTACCCTGCGCCTGAACTCAGCATCAACCCCAAAACCCTACACTCTGCAGCCACCATATCAACATTACTTACTTAATATGGTGCTGCATGCAACTGCAAACGTTTACTCAAGTGTTCGCAGTGAATACGACGCATTACTGACTACTTATGAGTTAGTAGTAGTGAGTACGACGCGTTACTGACTACCCAGCCCGCACTGGAGTCGACTTTAAGTACGTTTCCTTCATTTCGGAATTCCCTCTCACAATGATTGTAGCAATTTTCCGGGGCATCCGTCGTGAGAGGCCGCGGGGGCGAGAGCCCAGGAGATAGGGAGCGATATGGTTACGCCATCTTAAATATTATTATATGGTTATTAGGAAGTCATGTTTCTTTAATTTAAAATGTGTTTTATGTTTGTGTAAGTGTATATTTCATTAAAAATATATAATCGTTAACTTATGTGCATGTCATTTGTGTAATAAATGAAAAATATGCGTGTTTGTAGTCGCTCCAGATAAAATGTACGAATGTTGTTTTTGATTTCTGTTTGAGTTTTCTTCTAGTTAGATCCTTATGATCTGTTTTGCTTTACCATCAGGGCAATTGGCCTCTAATATGTATAGCTATACATTTGTATAGCTCTATCGTTTACGTCTTTTAAATTAGGCCCATTTAAGACAAGAAAATATTTTTTTCGAAAGAAAAACTCTCTCGTTTTTTTTAAAGTGGGAAAATCATCTAATGACAAATCACGCTCCTGGGCGGAGCGGGCAGTCTGACATTATGTCAGACTTTTACTGACTAAAAACCCACTCCTGTTGCTTCTTTGCCTTCATCCCAGTGGCCCGGGTTTCGCTTTCACATTACCCGTGAAAGAGAGTGAGATGAGATTTTCCTCACTATCAAAATCAGTGAACCAGTAAGGATTGGAATACCTAAGAGTAGTTCGCTCCATAGGTATTGGCTCAAAGTCCAGCACAGAGAAGCAGTATTAAATCATATTATTTTGTCATTGTTAAGTTTGTGGATTTTAAAATTGAATGTATTTTAAACTAACTTCTGCCAGCGGCTTCACTTGCGTGAAAGTTGAAAATATATGCCATGTCACTCAGTGATAAAATTAACTTTCTATTGGTGAAAGATTTTTTAAAATCAGCCCGGCTTTTTGAGTTTTTGATAAACACAAAAGCTACTGGCCCGATTTAAAAAAATCACAGAATCGAAAATATAAAAATACAAATCTTTCCTCTTTATAATATAATATATATATATCTATTTTATGAAATGGTTAAAAATAATACTGGTAGGTAGGTACACAATACCGAACCCAGTCGACGGCGCGTATTGTTCCACGTGCACCTCAAGGAGATGTCAGCAACCGTAGGGGCCCAGCAGGGTCGAAGCCTACTGGGGACCTGGGTGATGCTAAAAAGAACCCCTGGGCCCTGGGAACGAGGGCAAAGAAGGAAAAGGAATGGGTTTTAGTCAGTAAAAGTCTGACACGACAAGGGCAATAGATGTCATCGGATGATATACCTCCTTAATTTTTTTTTTTAATCATGGAGATGTCAGCAACTGTAGGTGCCCAGTAGGGTCGAAGCCTACTGGGGCCACGGGTAGTGTGAAAGCGAAACCCGGGCTCCGGGATGAAGGCAAAGAAGGAACAGGAGTGGGTTTTTAATCAGTAAAAGTCTGACAATATCTCCCGCACCACCCAAGAGCGGGCTTTGTCATTAAATGATTTTCCCACCTAAAAAAAAAACTTAAAAAAAAAGAATGTTTTACGACAATTTAATTTTAAACAAGTCGGTATTATTAAACAAATCGATGACATTGTCTTCAGCTCGTCTATCTCCCTGACTAGAAAGGGGGCGGCGGGCGGGCCCGGGTGGCGCTCGAGGCGGGGGCTTCAGTGACGTCGCTTGAGCGTGTGAAAATTACATTCCGGGAGTGCCTCGCATATCTATCACTTGCAAATTTAACTTTAGTTTCAGAACCGTGCTAGTGTGCGGATTCCGTTCTATGTACTGCTATTCCGGTTATGTACTAAGAAGTCCCCGGGGATGCAAGAATGGAGCCAGTCTTGCGGCTTTGAGACTGCATTATAATTTTCTCAACAGTACTTAGAACACAACCCGTGTGCTCAGTGGAAATTCCTATCTAGGTAAATGACAAATTTCCACACCATCTTCTTAGATTTTTTCAGTGTTCCTTCTCAGAGTTTCAGCTAGGAAACACCGACTTCAACTAGTTTGAAGTCACAAAAAATTATTTATATACTTTTTTTTTTACTCTTGTTTTTCGTGTAAAATTTTAAAAAATATTGACGTCTAAAAGCGTTATTTCTGAACAAATTCATAAAATAAATATTATTCGGCCAGTAATGCTATAATGGAGCAAAAATGTGTTAGTATAATTTTTCTCAATAACAAATTTTATTCATTTCAATTATGTAGGCCGTGAGGCAAAAGGTATCGGGATTCTCGTCAAAATAACCATCCTATATAATACCTACGTTATTGGCAAGTAAATGATTTCTATTTGTATATAACCAATGACTTCATAAGCACGACGGTAGATAATTATTCCATGAGAACATACTCCTATTATCGTACAAAAAAGTATCATATATCCTATTACAAGACATAATTTACCCGTGTGCCAAATCTCATAAAAATCCGTTCAGCTCTTTGAGCATATAGAAGAAATAAAGATACACACATATATAGATATATACAAACTTTCGCTTTTATATATTAGTGTAATTTTAAGTAGAGATACTGAAATATCATATAGGTACCAGGAATGTAGAGGAATAAGGAAATTCAATTAGATATTACTAGCTGAACCACCCCAGCTTTGCAAGGGCTTTAGAAATCTTTGAAATTCTCGACTTTTCTCTACTATAATATGTAAGTATTATATACCTATACCTTCCTCATGAATCACTCTGTCTATTGGTGAAAACCGCATGAAAATATCTTTAGAAGTTTTTGACTTTATCGCGTTCAAACAAACAGACACTAAACGGAGACGGATAGCCTCACCGACGGTTTCTGAAATCGAAAATTCGAAGTTAGGAATTTGTCAAACTGTAATAAGAGAGAGAGAGATCTGAAATTTTATCACACGTTAACAAAAAAAAAAATAAGGTTAACTTGGTATGCTATACGAGCAGTGGTGGCCAAGTGGTAACGGCCCCGACTTACAAGTTGTAGGTCGCGGGTTCAAACCCAGCCAGGCGCATTACTTTGTGTAATTTATTTCATCACCACTGCTCTCAAAACGGTGAAGGAAAACATCGTGAGGAAACCGGCATGTCCTAGAACCAAAAATTCGAAGACATGTGACATCCACCAACCCGCATTGGGCCCGCGTGGTGGATTACGGCCCGTTCCCTCTCCTAGAGAGGAGGCCTGAGTCCCAGCAGTGGGAACATTATAAGGCCGACTATGCTATATGCTATTACTAGCTGAACCACCCCAGCTTCGCAAGGGCGTTAGAAATCTTTGAAATTCTCGACTTTCCTCTACTATAATATGCAAGTATTATATACCTATACCTTCCTCATGAATCACTCTGTCTATTGGTGAAAACCGCATGAAAATATCTTTAGAAGTTTTTGACTTTATCGCGTTCAAACAAACAGACGCTAAACGGAGACGGATACCCTAACCGACGGTTTCTGAAATCGGAAATTCGAAGTTAGGAATTTGTCAAACTCTTATAAGAGAGATCTGAAATTTTATCCCACGTTAACAAAAAAAAATAACTTGGTATCTGATATTTTTTTGAGGGTGGAAAATTATCAAAATAACATTCCGTGTACACTGAGTAAAACCGATCGATTGTCATTCAGTTACCTTTTGCGTTCTAGAGCCTAGGTTACGGCTAATTTCTGAGTAGTGTCATCAAAATAATAATCCGATCGGCAAATACTATACTATTCACACATACCTACACGTTGACCGGCCATTGTTATTACGAAAGCAACGCCTATCATGACATTATTGGAACTATGCGCACATTGCAACTGCACTTTTGTCAAAATCAGCGTCGAGCGTGCAATCAGAAACACATTAACGTCTATGCTAGCCTAGTACATGTAGTGCTGCAATATAGTGTACGTAGGTACTTAAAATACTATTAATAATACATATAAGCATCACGCCTCATTCCTAGAGAGGGTATGTAGTAATGTAGCCCTTTTTGAAGTGAAACTTTTACTTTATTTTATGTGTTGAATGAGACTGAGTTTTGAGTTTATTCATTACAAATAACAATTCAATTTTTTCTCTTTATAATTTTAGTAGATATACCTACATAATAAAACAAAATCAATAGCTGTTCGTTAGTCTCGCTAAAACTCAAAAACGGCTTGATCGATTTGATTTTTCTTTTGTTTTGATGTCTCTAATGCAGGAGTAGTAAGGCCTCTTGACAACGCTAACTTTCTGTAGCGACAGCATCGCTACTAAGGTAGGCGCCAGATAAACTTAGAATAAGGCCCGTGCCTTACTGGGACGCCATGGCGGCGCTGTCAGTTCGCGCGACCAAGAAAATGCATACAATTATATGGTGTGTACCACACCTGGCAATTGTTGGCCACGCAACCAATCCATACATTTTTTTGGCGTCATGACCTGACTACGCCGCCATGGTGTCCCAGTGAGGCACGGCCTTAACGGTCATTGACCCTCCTACATTTGTTGACATTCTTAATTAAAAAAAACGGAAAGAAAGACATAAAGCTGTCTTCAATCGAGATCTATCATGATCCTTTTCTAGTAAAGAAAAACAGTTTTTTAATTATTTTTAGGTACCTACGCAGAGATATTAGGAGAAGGTCAATTGTACTTTATTCCGCGTTTATCTGGAGCCTTGTATAACGTACGTTAGTCGCATTTGCGACGCGCTACAGAACCAATGCCATCGTGGTACTTACATGCTGAAGTATCGCGACAATATCGGGAAAAGAACGAAGGGAGGGTGACCCGAGAGTGGAAAACCGAGCAACAAAGGACAACATGACTAAAGTTGCTTCAACGGAGTCCATCTTGCAACTGTGGCATTTTTGTGCCGTTGCTGAATCGCGTTTGCATCGCGAATATATCGATGCGAACGCGAGACAGCATCGCTACCGCATCGCTACAAAAACTCGCCGTGGGCGAGGGTCCTAAAAGGAAAAAAATAATAATATTCGTAATTTTCAAAGTGGGAAATAATAACTTATAGATTTCACAAACTCTTCTTTGCTTATTTCTACACACTATAGTCTAAATCTCTTCTAATCTCTCCTTTCGCAGGTTTTCTGGAAGAAATTTCTTTTTGAAATAAGCAGTACCTTTGTACATATTTTTATATTAAGATACCTGTCTTCTTCTGTGTGTTTGTGTGTACATACATAATAAAATAAATAAATAAACTAATTTCACAGGAGCAAAGTCGCGGACACCAGCAAGTTTTTTTTTTAAATTTATTTTGTTTTTAGTTTTACAAGTCTTCAGCTAGGAAAGCCTTTCCACGTTAAACGAGTCTATTATTTAACTAAAAAAAACCGGGCAAGTGCGAATCGGACTTGCACACTGAGGGTTCCGTACAAACTTACCTATGAAAACAGTTCAATTCCCGAATTGAGTTGCGAAGATTTTTCCGAATCGCAAAAAATGTTTTTATTTGTGACGTAACTACAAATTTACAGTTTTCAGATTTTATCTATACTTGTGTTACGAGATCTTGCTTCATGCCAAATTTCAGGATTCTAGGTCAACGGGAACTACCCTATGAATTTTGATTCCCTTGAGAGTGTCGAAATACGATTTTTGTGGCACACACATTAACTCAGAAGTTGGATTTTTTTCACAACTTCAAGAGACCGCAGACTTCAGTATATGTTTTTAATTTCAACTCGATACCTCACGCTTTTCCGAGATCTTCCTTGACAGACAGACCCGCAGACAGACAGACAGACAACAAAGTGATCCTTTAAGGGTTTTTTTTTTTAATGGGTGGGAAAATCACCTTATGACATCCCCCGCTCTTGGGCGGAACGGGAGATAGTGTCAGACTTTTACTGACTAAAAACCCTCTCCTGTTCCTTCGTTGCCTTCGTCCCAGGGCCCCGGGTTCCGCTTTCACACTACCCGTGGCCCCAGTAGGCTTTGACCCTGCTGGGCCCCTACGATTTGCTGACATCTCCTTGAGGCGCGCGTGGAACAGTACGCGCCGTCGACGACTTGGGCTCGGTCCGGACGGTTACCGGACGGTCGGCGAGCCACCCATTGCTCACCGATCCTTTAAGGGTTTCGTTTTTTCCTATTAAGGTACGAAACCCTAAAAACCACCAATAACTTACAATTAATATTAGAACGCCTTTCAAAGTACCAAGACCATGTTTGTAAAACTTTGCCCTACGCGAACAACATCGCGTTGCTCAATACAAGTTTAAAAAGTTTGAATATTTAAATTATACGGAAACCATGTCCCAAGCGACTGTGCTGGCAACCGAACAAAATCTCTATTAATAATATAACATGCTGAGAGACTTTAAAATCCAGCTTTAAGACTTCTCTTCGTAGGTCTGACGTATGGCGGCCGAAGTCGAAAATGTTGGAGGCTGTTTAGTTTAATTTATTTATTATATACTTCATGCACATAAGTTTATAGAGGCGGACTTAATGCCTTAGGCATTTTCTACCAGTCAACTTTTGGTTAATGTAGAGAAGAATAGTGGCAGGTGCAATAAAAGAGAGAGAAAAAAAAAGGTTAATATACAAAAGATATACAAATGATTCACAGATACAGTACAATAAATATAATACATAATATATACTTAATTTGATGAACTAAATATATATAATAAAAAAATTGGTCCAAATCGACAAACAGAGAAACATTAACGTAGTGATGATACTACTGCCAACTTCTTACGAATATGCTCGCAAAACTCAATTTTGAATCTTAATCGGTTTGTAACCATCCTGACCTCTTGGGGGAGCGCATTCCACGGAGAAATAGCCTGAACAAAGAAAGAATAGTGAAAAAAGTCAGTGCGATGAATAGGACATAGTAGAAGACGGTTATGAGATTTTAATTCCTATTCTTTTTCAGCTGTTTGTAGAAGACATCGAAAAATTGCAGGCTCCGTATCTTCATTTCAGTCTAAAGACGTCCACTGTTGGACATAGGCCTCCCCCATGTGTCGCCATAACAACCGGTTTTGTACGCCTCGCATCCATCAGGCTCCCGCAACCGTCACCAGATCATTGGTCCACCTTGCAGAAGGCCTTCCAAGGTTACGTCTCTTCCAAACTCCGTATGATTGTATTAAATCTTTATTAGATTATAATTTCTCGATATATTGTGAAAAAATCGATACATCACTTCCAAATTCATTAGTGTCTTATTTAGAAAAAAATAATAGTTTACAATTTCCCGAGATATTTTACAATCTTATGGTACTTTGCAATTTTCTGGCGACATATACACAAATTGAAGGTGAATGCTACAAGGAAGCCCGATGAACATATATCCTGACACTGACCTGCAAGAATTCTGCAAAATAAGTTGTTATTATTACTTAGCTTAGCTTAGCTTAGTCGGCCTTATAATGTTCCCACTGCTGGGACTCAGGCCTCTTCTCTAGGAGAGAAAACAGACCGCAATCCACCACGCGTGCCCAGTGCGGATTGGTGGATGTCACATGTCTTCGAATTTTTGGTTCTTGGACATGCCGGTTTCCTCACGATGTTTTCCTTCACCGTTTTGAGAGCAATGGTGATGAAATAAATTACACAAAGTAACGCGCCTGGCTGGGTTTGAACCCGCGACCTACCACTTGTAAGTCGGGGCCGTTACCACTCGGCCACCACTGCTCCACTATTATTACTGTTCGTTTACAATTTTTTTTTTTTGTTTGAAGTATCTGTTATTTGTTTATTGTGCAAACCTACCACAGTGTTGTCTTTTTTAACCCAAAGGTTGACTGGTAGAGAATGCCTTGTGGCATTAAGTCCGCCTAAGTACCACTACTGTACGTGAAGTTTAAATAAATGACCCTTGTCCTTCCCTATTCTCAACTCAAAACTTATCATATAGTATTATGACCCTCGTTCCTCAGCATTACGTGTACCATACCATCAGTGGTGTACTCCCAAAGGGGCCCCATATCAAAAGTTATCCAAGGTTCTTTTTACTGGCACAGAAACATGAGACGGAGATGATCAGTCTAACTGGATAGATTTCGTCCATGCAAGACTGATGAAGTCGTTTATTTTAGTATTCTGGAATAGAAATGAGGTTAAGTTTTTATTGTAATCTTATGTAGAGAATGTTAGAACATCAGCTATTCATTAACTACGAAAATCTCAACAATAAGAAAAGAAAGAAAGAAAGAAAGAAAGAAAGAAAGAAAGAAAGAAAGAAAGAAAGAAAGAAAGAAAAATATTTTATTTGGCACGCATGGATACACACACAGTAAAACAAAATTCAAGACAACTAAGAAAAAACAATGAAAAAACACTGACACAATGTGTGTCTCACGGCTGCGCCAAATAGGTCCAGTTCAGCAAAAATGCCAGATAACTACATGGCAATCAGTGGTAGTTGAAATAAGAAAATTCAATTTTGTGGATAACATGTTTTTTTTTGTTTATTGGGTGGGAAAACCATCTTATGACAAATCCCGCTCTTGGACGGAGCGGGACATAGTGTCAGACTTTTACTGACTAAAAACCCACTCCTGTTCCTTCTTTGCCTTTGCCCCAGGGGCCCGGGTTTCACTTTCACACTACCCGTGACCCCAGTAGGCTTCGACCCTGCTGGGCCCCTACGATTTGCTGACATCTTCTTGAAGCGCGCTTGGAACAGTACGCGCCGTCGACTTGAGCTCGGCCCGGCGAGCCACCCATTGCTCGCCGTCCGCAAGCCCGCGCCTACGGTGGGTGGATAACATGTTACGAATTTTTACACATGTCGGGGCCCCTGTAGCTTGAGGGCCTGACCTTACATCTGATTCGGCGATAGCAACGCCTCTACATACCATGCATGGCCTATGTCTTTCAACTACCATAGTCAGTCCAAGTGTTCCCACAGCAGCCACCGGTCTTTTTTGCGGGTGGAACATCATCATTGACTGGCCTAGTGGCCCTGACTGCTATGCCGGAGGTCGCGGGTTCGATTCCCACCCAGGACAAACGTTTGTGTGTTGAGCACGATCATTGGTTCTGTGTTTGTGTGTAATTTATCTATAATATGTATGTATTTAGAAATTTAAATATTTTTATCAATTGTCTTGTACTCATAGCACAAGCTCTGCTTAGCTATAACTTCTCCCGCTCTGGGTGGAGCGAGAGTATTTCAGACTTTATTATTGTTTAAAAAAGCGTTGCCCCTCACTAGGAATAACTCCTGTATCGGGGATGCGTCCACAAGACTACACTGACTGACTGTCTTTACTGGCTTAAACCCACTCATATTTCTTATACGGTGGAGGTGTGCCCCGCTTGGGCGGAGCACCGGCGTGTTCTCAGTAGCGTCATGTCGACGTGTGAGATGTCAGCAGCTTCCGAAAAGAAAACCCGTGGTCCTGGAACACAAGGGCAAAGGAGGAACATAGGTGTGGTTTCAGTCAATCTGACACGCCCTCATGCTCCGCCCTAGAGCGAGAGAAGTCATTAAATGATTTCCTAATTTTAAAAAACTGGGCAAGTGCGAGTCGGTCTCGCGCACTGAGGATTCCGTACCAACTTATCTATGAAAACAGTTCAATTCCCGACTTGAGTTACGAAGATTTTTAACGAATCGAAAAAAAGTTTTTTTATGGAGTTCCTTGCACATTCTTCTCCATAGAGATCTACGCTTTGGAATGTGCAATTAGCATCATTTTTCTGACTGACTGAGTTCTCGACATTTCAAAAGTGCCTGTAAATGGTTTATTTGAAGAATGCTTTGAATCTTTGAATTTATTTCCGTCCATATTTTCACAGCATTCCCTCAAGCCCCAATCCCGAGAAATGGTACTAACCAATATGTCTCAAAACAATGTATTTTTACGTCTGAGAGACGTACAAACAGGTGTTGCGTCCAACAGATGCATTTTATGTAACTCAGTAGTTAGGTTTAGTACGTCGTAAAAGCTTGGAGTAAGTACAATAATGTATAGGAAGGTCTCTCAGGCCGTTTGTGTACAATAAGCTGGGCGAACCTTGGCGGATATTAAGATATTTAGCTTTGATTCATCCCGCCTGATTACGACTTTCGTATTTCAAGGGTAGTACTTCATGCTGTTATCTACACTAATCTACACTAATATTATAAAGAGGAAAACTTTGTTTGTTTGTTTGTAATGAATAGGCTCAAAAACTACTGGACCGATTTTAAAAATTCTTTCACCATTCGAAAGCTACATTATCCACGAGTAACATAGGCTATATATTATTTTGGAAAAAAATAGGGTTCCGTAAGATATCTGAGTTTTTGGGACCAGAAAAGTTACTTATTTTGCGTACGCTGCCTAAACTATAAAAGATAGAACCAAAAAATGTTCTAATTAATTGTAGATCTTATAAATATCTACCAAAGTTTGTTAGGAGAAACCTACTTTCACGCGGGCGAAGCCGCTGGCAGAAGCTAGTATCTTATAAATGTAATATTTCTCAAAGAACCTAAATAAGTATATTTATTTTAGTACATACAAATTGATCGCGTCAGAAATGGGGATATCCGCAGGACAACCAAGGTTACGGACATAGCCCGAAGAATCGCCAAACTTAAGTGGCAGTGGGCAACATTGCTCGCAGAACAGATGGTCGATGGGGACGAAAGGTTCTGGAATGGCGACCACGTACCGGAAGACGCAGCGTTAGAAGTCCTCCCACAAGGTGGACCTATGACCTGGTGAGGGTCGCGGGAATCCGATGGATGCGAGACGCACAGGACCGGTCATTGTGGCGGCATTTGGGGGAGGCTTATGTCCAATAGTGGACGTCTTTCGGCTGAAATGATGATGATGACATACAAATTTAATTTGAAAATATGTTTATTATATTATTTATGTACACACATCGAGAGCAGAAACAGGATTACCGACATAGCCCGAAGAATCGCCAAACTTAAGTGGCAGTGGCCATGGCACATTGCACGCAGAACAGATCAGATGGTCGACTTTCTTTCAAATTCTTTTCCATAGTGATGTACGCTATGGAAGTTAAGTTAGTGATAGTATGACGGTTGACAGGATAGAATGGAAGAAAAAAACGTGTTGCGCCGACCCCAAATAAGATGGGACAAGGGCAGGAAGATGATGATGATGAGTGATGTACGCTATGGAAAAGAATTTGCAAGAAATTCCATCGGTAGTTTTTTATAAATAACATATATATATACCTATTCATGTGTATACACCACTAATTTTTAATTAGTACAAATACTTAAAGGGCTTATTAGAAAAGGTCTTGTTATTATTTAAGTAAAGTCTCAATAAATAATATTCATAAACAGCAAAGTTATTAGTGTTTGTTTATATCCCAAAATGTCACTCAATTTATAGAAATATTATACAGGCTGGATTATCAATGAATGAATGACGATCAAAATGGAAAAACTCGGCAAGTGCGAGTCGGTATCGCGCACTGAGGGTTCCGTACAAACTTGTACGGTTCCGTACAACTGCGGTTTACGATTTATGACATATTGAAAAAAATCTATTTACTAGATCTCGTTCAAACCAATTTTCGGGGAAAGTTTGCATGGTAATGTACATCATTTATTTTTTCTAATTTTATCATCTTATTTTAGAAGTTACAGGGGCGTAAAATGATATTAGAAACCTCTATATCATTTTTGAAGACCTATCTATATATACCCCAGACGTATGGGTTTGATGAAAAAAAAAATTGAATTTCAGTTCCAAGTATGGGGTACCCCAAAATTTATTGTTTTTTTTTTCTATTTATGTGTGGAAATCTTAATGCGGTTCACAGAATACATCAACTTACCAAATTTCAACAGTATAGTTCTTATAGTTTCGGAACAAAGTGGCTGTGACATACGGACGGACAGACAGACATGACAAATCCTTAAGAGTTCCGTTTTTGCTATGGAACCCTAAAAACACTGCGCTTAGTATTTTTAATGATTGATTCCACCCAGGACAAATGTTTGTGATGAATGTGAATCCACGACCTCCGGCATAGCAGTCAGGGCCACTAACCAATAGACCAACAGGCAATAAATCTAAGGAGATTCGACGTATTGAAGGTTGAGAAAAAATTTTGCTCTTTCAAGCTGTGACACATTTTTTTTTAGGTGGGAAAATCGTCTAATGACAAATCCCGCTCTTGGACGGAGCGGGAGTTAGTGCCAGACTTTTACTGACTAGAAACCTACTCCTGTTCCTTCTTTGCCTTGCGTCCCAGGACCCCAAGTTTGCCTATCGGAAGCCAACCCCCTTGTCCCAGTAGGCTTCGACCCTGCTGGGTCCCTACGGTTTGCTGACATCTCTTTGAAGCGCGCGCGGAACACTATACGCGGTTGACGACTCGAGCTCGGTCCTTACCAGACGGCCGGACGGCGAGTTACCCATTGCTCGTCGTCCGCAAGCCCACGCCTGCGGTCGGTGACATTGTGGCTTGCAATCGAATCTATTAGCAATGCTGCTGTTGATTGACGTGTTGGTCTAGTGGTTATTGGCCCTGACTGCTATGCCAGAGGACTTGGGTTCGATTCCTACCCAGGACAAATGTTTGTGTGATGAGCATGATCATTTGTTCTGTGTCTGGGTGTAATTTATCTATAATATGTATGTATTTAGAAATATATAAGTATGTTTATCAGTTGTCTAATACTCATAACACAAGCTCTGCTTAGGTTGGGACTAGACGGCGTTGATAGTTGAGGAATATTATTATTATTTACTTTATTCATTTAATATACATATAAATTACATTTTTAAATATATTTTTTTTAACAACGTCATATAAAAAACATTTAAAAATATAGAAGTCCGCCATTATCGGGACAGGGTCCAAGCTACCGGTGTTTAGGGCTCCAGAGACAGGAACCTCACAATGCGAGCCGTATCGAGGAGTACTGCCTTCTGTATCAGACCCTTGATCGAACTGCGCAATGATAGTTTCGACAGATGGTCGTCTAGACTTTTATTATTATTATTATTATTTGTGCAATTTCATTCATAGTACTACCTGCGTATCTTTTTTTCTCCTTCTCTGTCAAATCCATCCAAAGGTTGTCTGTAAGAGATCGCTTTTAGCGATAAGACCGCCCATTGTGACACCTTATTAATGTTAATTTCCTAATGTAAATTGTATTTTTGGTGTACATTAAAGAATATCTATCTATCTATCTATCTGATTGTTGGCCAATTGACATTGTTTTCAATTTATAAGTACTTAATATCTTTTCTTGGTATGGTCATGTGAAGAGGAGGGATGAAACGCATTTTATTAAAAGAGTTATGAGTATACATGTGGATGGGTGGAGAGGGAGAGGGAGGCCAAAGAAAAGATGGATGGATTTTGTGAGGAGTGATGTGAAAGAAAAGGAAGTTAGTGATAGTGTGACGAGTGACAGGACAGAATGAAAGAAAAAAACGTGTTGCGCCGACCCCAAGTAATATGGGACAAGGACAGGAAGATGATGATGATGATGACTATATTTCATCTATATAGTCATTATCATCATCATCTTCCTGGCGCAAAATCGGTGCAAACAAAAATAAAAATTTGCATTTTTGTTTGCACCGATTTTAAAAATTCTTGCTCCAGTAGAATGCTTCTTTATTACGCGGTGACATTGACTATATATATTCTACTTTTTCACGAGCGAAGCCGCAGGCAGAAGCTAGTATTTTATAGAGAAAAGAGCATTTTATAAAGAAATAAAAGTTGAAATAATACTTATCTATGAAAACCAAAACAGATTATTTAGCCATAAGTAAATTAATAACTGCACCCTATACATACATACAGATCCTTGATGTAACTTAAATAAGTAATTATTTATTTCAAATGCTTATTTCAAACGTTTAGTAGAAAAAAATCAAACAAGAGGTTAGTTTGGTAAAACAAACAAAATGTCCAAAGTTCTCGAAGTGTTTTGTGAAACTGTTAAAAACGCTACAACTAGCGCCATCTAGTATGCGATAGCGGCACTTCGCGGTAACTAAACTCAGTTTAAAGTGCAAAATTAAACGGAAAAGCGTAATAAAAAATGTAAAACATTTGCAATTTCTCATAATATTTATTTAATGTTTGTTTATGAGACAAATAACTTAAAAAAAAAAAAAAAAAAAACAATTTTACGTTTAGTATTAGAGCTCAGTTTTAGTTTTATGTCATTTTGAGCGGTAATTTGTTTAGAATGGTGATACTACCTACATTGTATACCGTAGTATATAATACTTATATCACCTATATACCCACATTTGCAAATAAATTATAATATTTCAAGTCTAAAGTTTAAACTTTTCACATTGACTTTTTCAGTCAAACGCTTAGATTAAGTCAAAACAATATATCAATGTTCAAATATGATTTCTAATACTTTTAAAAATAGTTCAATCGGTACTGATGGTACTTAATGTTAAATAACATGATCACTTTATAAAACAGATGGCCCTGTTAGCAAGCCTAGGCGATAAAAAATAGATACTAGGGCTACGGAATCGTTCAAAAGAGTTAGGTACCGTAGCTCTAGAACGGAACGCAGTTGAGTTTTAGTTGGTAGTTAAAAGTCTAACACTCCCCGTCGCTCCACCCAGAGAGGGAAGAGTTCTAAAATAATAATTATATTCCACAACTATCACACAACGCCGTCTAGTCCCAAGCTAAGCAGAGCTTGTGTTAGGAGTACTAGACAACTGATAAACATACCTACTTATATATCTCTAAATATTATAGATAAATTACACTCAGACACAGAACAAATGATCGTGCTCATCACACATTTGTCCTGGGTGGGGATCAGACCCACGACCTCCAGCATAGCAGTCAGGGCCACTAACCACTAAGCCAACAGGTCAGTCATAAAAATAAAATGGGCATACTCCTAATGGGTCAACTAGTAGCTAGTAAGTAAGAGTTACGATACATGGGAAGATCTGCTCCCTAGCTAAGTTACGACCACGTGACTGAGCGTTGAGATGACGTCAGAACAAAGGAATCGGAGGCGTGGCCTACTCGAGGCGTTCGACACAAGAGAATCGAAACGAAACGGTCGTAACTTGGCTAGGAGGGCTGATGACCTTGCGAAGGCCGCGGAAATATAAATAACCTATCCTTTTGCTCACGGGAATACGATGGATGCGAGACGTGCATGACCGTTCGTTATGGCGACACTTGGGGAGGCTTATTTACAACAGTGGACGTCTTTCGGCTGAAATAATGATGAAAAGAGGACTACGGGAATTTCCGAAAGAGATACC
The DNA here is from genome assembly GCA_949316375.1 of Mythimna vitellina. Lineage (NCBI taxonomy): Eukaryota > Metazoa > Arthropoda > Insecta > Lepidoptera > Noctuidae > Mythimna > Mythimna vitellina. The sequence goes on along the minus strand of OX438703.1, from coordinate 2,036,888 downwards.
GTTGTCCCGGTGCGCGAAGGGCAAGTGAAGCACACAGGTGGGTTTTAGTCAGTTAAAGTCTGTCATGACCTCTCGCCTCAACCTAAGCAAGAGAAGTGATTGGCTGATTTCCCACTTCAAGATGGCAATAACCTGGGCAAGTACGAGTCGGACTCGCACACTGAGGGTTCCGTACAAACTTACCTTTGAAAACAGTTCAATTCCTGCATCGAGTTACGAAGATTTTTCCGAATCGCAAAAAAGTTATTTTTTGTGACGTAACTAATAATTTACAGTATTCAGATTGTTTCCTACACTTGTGCTATAAAAAACCTTGCTTCATGCCAAATTTTAAGATTCTAGGTTAATGGGAAGTACCCTATGAATTTTGATTCCCTTGAGAGTGTCGAAATACACTTTTTTTGTGACATAAACGGCCGTATCTTTTCTTTTCATTAACTCTGAGGTTTGATAAACCTTGATTGCGTAACTAGTGTTTGTGTATGCGTACGTAGATACCAATGTCGATACACTACCAGTGCAATGCGGCGATCATCATCATCATCATTTCAGCCGAAAGACATCCACTGATGGACATAGGCCTCCCCCAAATGCCGCCACAATGACCGGTCCTGTGCGTCTCGCATCCATCGAATTCCCGTGACCCTCACCAGGTCATCGGTCCACCTTGTGGGAGGCCTTCCAACGCTGCGTTTTCCGGTACGTGGTCGCCATTCCAGAACCTTTCGTCCCCATCGACCATCTGTTCTGCGAGCAATGTGCCCTGCCCACTGCCACTTAAGTTTGGCGATTCTTCGGGCTATATCCTTAACCCTGGTTCTCCTGCGGATATCCTCATTTCTGACGCGATCACGGCGATGCGGCGATGCCCGGTATTATTTGCCTACAATTAGGGCAGCAAATTTCTTAAAAAAAACCCTGCCTAAGTACATTTAAGTGAAAATTCAGTGCTTGAATTGTGATTGTTACTTAATTTTTGAGTTGGAGTGTATAATGGTGTGCAACGTGCAACATTCCAGTTACATGAACATAATTTTTATTTTAGGTGGGAAATCATCTTATGACAAATAGAGAGCGTCAGACTTTTACTGACTAAAAACCCACTCCTATTCCTTCTTTGCCTTCGTCCCAGGGCCCCGGGTTTCACTTTCACTCTACCCGTGGCCCCAGTAGGCTTCGACCCTGCTGGGCCCCTACAGTTGCTGACATCTCTTTGAGGCGCCCGTGGAACAGTACGCGCCGTTGACGGCTTGGGCTCGGTCCGCCGTCCGCAAGCCCGCGTCTACGGTGGCCCGTAATTGGGATCGGAATCCCGGCGGCGGTTGGGCCGTGAGGACCGTTGCCTCACGCGATCGGTCGCCTCCTTTGCTAGCATTACTGCTTCGAGCAGGAAGCGACCGCCTGCCGCTCCTCCTCGCTCCGAACCATGACCTGTACCAAGGCCCGGCGCGAGAGATCGCCGCCGCCGATCGCCCCCACGAGGACACGGCGTTGCTCTGCCCAATGTACATACAACATTCAAAATAACACTCAACAATACAACCGGTACATACAATCTTTAAAATAACTATCGCTATATTTTATGAAACTTAAATTAAGATTTTGACCGGTATCAAAACAGCAACCTTTGATCTCCAAGTACCAAAAAAAAAATCCCCTATTTTTTTAACAAATCACCTCTCAAAAGAACAACAAAGTCAACACACTATCATCTCACAAAAAAAAACCAAGTATCAAGTATGCATGTATTTTTTAATGGCGGCACGATCAAAGCGCCGCCTCTTGCGCGTGCGCCGGCACATTGTACGCTAATGCGCATTGACGACGATCTCCGACGACGCTCGAAGACGCCCGAAGTCCGTCGAACGGACGTAGAGTCGAGGATGGACCCAATGTTGTAAATTTCATTGTTCTTTCCTTTTTCTTATTAAAGTCTATTTAATAATAAATATAGGGTTTTTTCTTTAACATTTGTATAGGCTAAGTAGAAGAGGTGGACCTGTCAAGTTCTGTCCGATTCAACTGCAGTAAAACTAGCAAATACCGAGGTTTTAAAATAGATTCCAAAAGCTTTTTTTTAAGGGCCTGCATGTTTTTACCTGCGTAAGATATACAGTCAGGGGGCAAAAGTGCAGTTCCACCTTAATTGGTATGGTGGTAAGCCTTTTAATGTTCCCACTGCTAGGACTCAGGCCTCCTCTCTAGGAGAGGGAATGGGCCGTAATCCACCACGCGGGCCCAGTGCGGGTTGGTAGATGTCACATGTCTTCGAACCTTTGGTTCTAGAGCATGCCGCTTCCTCACGATGTTTTCCTTCACCGTTGTGAGAGCAGTGGTGATGAAATAAATTACACAAAGTAATGCGCCTGGCTGGGTTTGAACCTGCGACCAACAACTCGTAAATCCAGGCCGTTACCACTCGGCCACCACTGCTCTCTCTCTCTCTACACTTTTGACTGTAGATACCTATTAGATACTGTATATAAAACATATTTAATAATATTATGTACTGAACTACAAAACAAAGGGCCCACTAAAATAATTATTTTAATTTAAATAGCTCGTTCGACTCGCAGCGGTCATCTAAACGCATTACAACATGGCCGGAGGGTATCTTATAATTATCGACCACCATTTCTGAGTGTCAACAAAAAATGGCTATTAATATTTATGTTAATTTTTAAACGAAACCATTTTACTCGAGGAATCGAATAGTTTGTTGAAAGGATATCGAAATATTTTGGGTATAGAGACGCTGGGAAGGCATCATCTACCCACTGCTGGGACTCCAGCCCCCTCTCCAGAAGAGGGATAGGTTAGCAAAATATGGCCATTCAAGTATTACGTAAGTACTACGGGGGGGGTGGGGGAGTCTTTGCTTTGCTTATTTTTGATGACATGGGGGATGGGGGGGTCTAGATGGTGATTATGTCAGCAGTGCAATTTTTTTTTTAGTTTTTAAGAGAACAATGTCGATATTTCAAAATCACAAGAAAGTGAGCAGGCACACATCATTAAGCAGCATACATCTAATGTCATTGAAGACTTAGTGTCATAGATTAGTGTGTCATGGACTGAGAACTGTTAATTTCAATTAAATTAACTTTGTTTTTTTCCTTTATTTCAAATATTCCTATTTTTCTAGACTTACAACTACTGCTTATAAATTAATAACAAAACTAGCACATTAAAAAATATACTTACCAATGTTTAGGTAAGTAAGCATGGGGGGGTGAGAGCTTTGCTGACAAGGGGGAGGAGGGGTCAATATTTGCAAAAAATCTGCTTACGTAATACTTGAACGGCCCCAAAGATACTGCAACATATTTTCAATGTCTAGCTCAAATCAGAAATTAAAAGATGTGCAGAAGAACCAAGGTAAAAAGACGTAGTCCGAAGATATGCCTAACAGAAGCAGTGCAGTTCCCAGCCAGCAGTCACTGTTTGACATAGCACGCAGAACGGATGGCTAAAAGATTGTCGAGTGACGACCGTGTAGAAACTGGATGATGCCGCGTTAGAAGGTCTCCCACAATATGGATCAATGATCTGGTGAGAGCCACTGGTGTCGGCTGGATACGAGACACACAGGACTGTTTGATATAATGACGCATTGATTGGGGAGCCCTATGTATAACAGTCGTCTTTCAGCTGAAATTGTGATGATGATGATGACAATTTACAAGCTTTCTAGTTCACAAAAGAATACAATAGACTTGATTTCGGTTTCATCATCATCTCTTTTATTGTAGTGGGAAATCATCCAATGACTTCACTTGCTCCAACTTCTCAGAGAATCAGCAGTATCCTTGGAAACAATAACCTCGCGTTTAAGTGCTGACGCTAGAAGAAAACTTCCACATTCTTTATTGCAAAATTTTCAATGTACTGTGCACAAAAACTGCACCTTACAGGATTTATACACGGCCAAAAGCTGTACAGGTTGCCGAAAGACGGTCAGAAAAGAAATTGAGTCCATCGACACGAAAAGAAGACTATTACAAAATTGTCTAATCTAATGACAAACATGTATAGGTGTTTTTTTAGGTGGGAAATCCATCCAATCACTTCTCCATCTTCTAGGGTGAAATAGGCGGGCGTGTCAGACTTTTACTGACTAAAACCCACTCCTATGTTCCTTCTTTGCTTTCGTTACAGGACCCCAGGATTCTCTTTCGCATAAACCATAGCCCCAGTAGGCTTCAACCCTGCTGGGTCCCTACGGTTTTGCTGACATCGCCTTGAGGCGCGCGTGGAGGCCTGAGTCCTAGCTGTGGGAACATTGTAAAGATGATTATGCTTTTATTTAGAAAATTAAAAAAAAAGTAAACAAATTCGGTAGGTACCAGTTATGATCATGAATGTAGTAAGCCATGCTTTATAACCTATACTCCACAAACACAGCATCTAAAGAATATTCAAATTTTAAAACCACAAGCATCTTGACTTAAAATTCGACCATCGATAACTCACAAAAAGTGTTCAAAAGCAATATTGGTTCGTCCATTAAGCCATCAAAACAAGAGAAAAAATGCTATTTTAATTACTAAAAACAAACCGGGGTCGTTGACCAGAATAACAAAAGCGCTCAAGTCTCTCAAACCGGCCGCAGCCTATGTAACTCATTATACGAATCCGTCTTAATTTTATATTATTTTTTGAAGGCGTCCATTAAAACTTTCATTCAGGATCAGGCATTAAGACTTCGTCTGGTGCCCGTGAGGTTATTTAGAAAAATAAAACGAAAGCGGTGTTACAACGTTAAGAATGGTAGATGAAATCCATTCTTAACATTGCAACACTGATAGTTGCAAAAATTCTTCTCCTCCTATCCTACGCGCGCCTCAAAGAGATGTCAGCAAACTGTACAGGCCCAGCAGGGCCGAAGCCTACTGAGGCCAAGGGTTGACTTCTGAAAGTGAAACCCGTGGTCTTAGAACATAAAGGGCAACTGAAGGAATATAGGTGTGATTTTAATTAGTAAAATCTGACACACCCCTTCGCTCTATCCTAGAGCGGGAGAAGTCATTAGATGAATCCCACCTACTAAGGCCACGGGTAGAGTGAAAGTGAAACCCGGGGCCCTGGGACGAAGGAAGGAACAGGAGTCGGTTTTTAGACAGTAAAAGGCTGACACTATCTCCCGCTCCGCCCAAGACCGGGATATACTATTACTTATTCTGTGTCCTAATGTAGCTTATGTAGTATAATCAGCCTTGGGACTGAAGCCCCCTCTCTAGGAGACAGAATGAGCCGTAAACCAACACGCGGGCCCAGTACGGGCTGATAGATGTCACATGTCTTCGAATTTTTGGTTCTAGGACATGCCGGTTTCCTCACGATGTTTTCCTTCACCGTTTTGAGAGCAGTGGTGATGAAATAAATTACACAAAGTAATGCGCCTGGCTGGGTTTAAACCTGCGACCTACAGCTCATAAGTCGAGGCCGTTAGCACCAAATCAACATGCAATAATTATATAGTAAAACTAGCTGACCCGGCAAACGTTGTTTTGCTATGTATATTTTTTTTAGGAAACCATTTAGGGGGATAAAAAATAGATGTTGTCCGATTCTCAGACCTACCCAATATGCACACAAAATTTCATGAGAATCGGGAAAGCCGTTTCGGAAGAGTTTAACCACAAACACCGCGACACGAGAATTTTATATATTAGATATAAGAACTTACGATACCGCATAAAAAAAACTTCCAATAATAATAACATTAATTAACCATTTCACATAAAAAACGACAATATTCACATTACCGTCCCCAAATTTTCGATCAAATTTTTCCAAATAATTTTCACCCAAATCATTGAGCTTATACATAAACATCTATCCCTTTCTAACATTCAAATTTGGGTGTGCTATCTCCTTCTAACTGTAATAAAGCTAAATTGGTTTCAAATGCATAGGATTGGCGATGGTCGACGGCAAGGCAAGGAGCAATTTACTGAGTCGAAACCTGGCTATTAGCGTTTGCGTTAATAAAAAAATTGCTTTATGCATATTTATAAGATGAAGGTAAATGTGTGTGGTATGTGTTCTTAGTACTCTGTCAGCTATTTGCCTGCTGCGGTCTTCCCGTCCAATTATAATTTAGGTGCCTTCAAGGCTAGAGTGAATAGGCTCTTAATAAACTAGTGCGCCTCACCATCAACGACTGCATCACTGCTTCCCATCAGGTGGGATCGTAGTCAAGCACTGGTTGATTTCAATTTAAAAAAAATATTTTAAAATATAATTATGATAGGTTCTACAAAGTGTGCGCCGCGGCACATTTGTGCACCGTAGTGATGTTTATTTATTATTTTTGATAGGTTCGCGCATGACCGCTATCTCACCTGATGGAAAGCGACGATGCGGTCGACGATGGAACGCGCTTACCTAGAAGTAACCTATTCATACTTGACTTAAAGATTCCCGGGTTGTGGCCATCAGGAAACACAGATTCTGGCAAGGAATTCCACTCCTTAGCTGTACGCACAATGAATGTGTTCCCAAAACGTTTTATACGTATATGTGGAATGTCCACCATGTACCGGTGGCGCGTTGCCGTACGCCTGCTGGTCCGATGATGGAACGGGCTAGGCGGAATTAGGTTATGCAATTCCGACGCACACTCCCCGAAATGCAACCGGTAGAAAACCGACAGGCTTGTAATGAGTTTGTACCTTGAAAGAATAAAGTTATCTCTTAAAGTTAATAGATAGATGGAAGATAAATGTAGATCTACCTAGGTTCGAATTCCATTCCCCGAGGACTTTTGGACTCCTACCTATCAACAGGTAGGAAGAACTGTTAGGAAATGAAAACGGATCACACACCAAAATAAATCGTTCGCGAAACCCGCCGTGAAATGGACGTAAAAGCTGCTGGTACAATAACTTTGTTTGCTGTGGCAACATAATAATAATTGTTGTCTCCACTACGGGTGTCATACCTCATCATCTCCACAACAGCCTCAAAGTGATAGATCTGAAAGACTCAACTTACATTACCCTCCAAAAGGCTGCACTTTTAAACACCTGCAGAATAGTAAGAAAATTCATGCAGATCGAAGAAAATAAAATTTCTTCACATAACACTCATTCTTCACCTTAAATTTACTCACAACACGCTGCATTGACTTGGCTCGGCCCGTTGATGTAGCTTAAAAACTAGCCCAGAGCTAAGAAAAACTGCACGTTTTCCTAGATAATAATAATAATTCGTTTATTTTTCTCACCACAATATCACAGCAATTACAAAACTAAGAAAATGACAATAATTGGGTTCATACTGTGGAAGACTGGTGCCTAAGGTAGGCTTTTGGCCTGTATTTCAGGTCACCAGGACTTCCTCTCTTTTATTAATGGATGTGATTACAATATTGCGTCTTCATTAATCTCTCTCAGACATATCCTATACAAGTTTTGTAAATATTGTGCTTTGTTGTTTGTGTGTGTTTTGTGTATGTATGCATGTATGTGTTTGTATGCATGTGTATGTATGTTCGTTCATTTGCGTACGACTATTTAGACATCCAAAACAAGAAAATTATTAGAAAGCGTTGGAAAAATAGATGGTGGATGACTGAAATACATAATCATATAAAATTCGTTTCAGACTTTCTATGGAGAAGCAGTATCACATTCTGAATACATCCCAGTGGCGAATTTAAGTCGTATGTAAACAGTAGACTTTCGACATTTGCTTCAAAAAGTTTCTCCGATTATTTATTATATACGCCTTTATAGTGCGGAGTAAACTGGCACGGGGCTGTGAATGTGGATTTGTACGCGTTAACGCCCCGCGAAGGGGGCGCGTGCCCTTTGTCGTGAAACAAATTAAAAAATAGAAAAAAATAAATAAATAGGTAAATAGTTAATAGTTAGTTGATTGTTAATTTGTATGTATGTATCTAAGTAAATATTTATTGTATTTCTTTTCTATTTCTTTACCATTAAGCTGCACCTACCATGTTTTGTTTCTGCACCACCCTAAGGACGACTGGTAGAACATGCCTAAGGCATTAAGTCCGCCTTTGTACAGTGTTTATTACTTGTGCATAAAGTTTGAATAAATAAATAAAATACCGACTATGATCGAAAAACAGGCGTGGACGCTGGTGAACCCCGCGAAAACCGTCCACATTCACGTTCACCCCTGTTTACGGAGCTTCACGGCGCTAATGTGGAGCCGCCATGACAAGTCGCCAGGCCCTTATTTTTTTATTATCATGGATAGGCTTACGTTTGACCACTACCTCACCTGATGGTTAGCAATGATGTGGTCGAAGATGGAACACGCTTACCTAGAAGAAATAACCTATCCACTCTTGACTTAAAGACCCTTAGGTTGCAACTATCAGGAAACCCAAACTCCGGGATCCTTCCACTCCTTAGCTGCATGTACAATACGTGTATTCTCAAAACGTATTTTACGTATGGGTGCAGGGATGTCCACAATGTACCGGTGGCGCAACGTCGTACGTCTGGTAGTCCGATGATGGTACGTGCTTGGCGGAATTAAACTGTACAATTCCAATGCACACCCCCCGAAATGCAAACGATAGAAAATAGACAGGCTAGCAAGTCGGCATCGATGCTAAAACTTCGGAGTTTTGACTCGACGAGGGCATCATTGCCGATGTTCTTCTTGGTTTGCGTCTCAATTATATTTAGCGCAACCACTCAAAACTCAAGCGAACGGCGTGATTTCGCGCCATTTAGGTTAAACGCTAGCGTCCCCATAGATTATAAAATATTGAGCGTTTTATTTATAAAGTATTTATCCAAGTACATAATTAAGAAGTTTTTCATAAAGTAGTCTAGTAAATATCGAAAATAATCAAACCTTTCCGTTATTCCCTACATACCTATACATATCCATAGGTTGGTATTTGGCAGACCCATCCCAAAGATGACAGCAATACTTCAAACACGATTGAACTTATTCTCAAAAAAATTGAGCAGCTGTTCCGGCGTGAAGTATCACCTTTATGTAGCAATTATGTAGCAATGGGTACCTAAGCATAGGCAGTTCCTTACCTCCACTCACTCCAGTTACCTCCACTCACTTTTCAGAAAATGCGGAATTAGTTAGATTTCATATGGCAGTATGGTATCTGAAGTTGTTTTTGAACGTCCCAGCATTTACTACGTGGGATCCGTAGCATTTACTACTCTCGCTATATGGCTCTTTCTGCACCAACTTGCGCAAGAGTGCATCGGCTAGAAAACCCACAGTCGAGCAGTCTATAGTTACCAATGTGCAGAGGAGAAGATAAGCCACTCTGACCAGTAAAATACATCTTCAAAAACTCAAAAAAACTTCAAGTCATCAGCTGCAACACAATCGACAACAAACGGGTGTCCGGACTGAACCCCGCTCAATCACAAATGCACCGATCAAAATGCAAATGGCGTCCGTTTTATTCGTTTTGCGGCCGCAGGTACGGTCCACCATAAACTGCCAACAAATTATACATTGCTTTTATTTTTAATTGCTACGGACGAGCCACCGTCTTCGCCAGCGGCCTCCATGACCCTTCTATTTTTGAATTATGGCGCCGACACGTGATTGGTCGGCGTAGAATGCGTTCGTTCAAGGGCCCTACTATGACGTCCTAAAACCATTATAAGAACGGTGCAAGAAAGAGACGGATCTATACAGGACGAATAGTACCATCCCTTTTTCTTATCGGAATCATGATGGTATTCAACACGTCTTAGTAGGGGGGCAGTACTTGGTATTTATTAGCAATGCGTTCATATGGGGTGGAGATAAAATCTAAAATGAAATACCTAATTGCCTTGAAAGTTGGTTGCTCTGTATTTATTATGGCGTCATCCAGTGGCCGTCATTATTGTGATCGTGACCGATTTTGCTGATATGCGCGAGGTGTGTTTAAAGGTTTTTGATTTTAAATTTTGCTAAGGGGTTTTGATTATTTCATATTCATTTTGACGAGTATACAACGTCGACGTACGGCGAATATCCACCCTTACGCTGTTGAAACCTCTACGGTCCGAACTAAGTACATTGAAGGACTGGAACAATTTGCCAGCTGCAGTCTTCCTGTCCGATTATAATTTAGATGTCTTCAAGGCCAGCTCTTAATAAACTAGTGCGCATCACCATCAACGATTGCATCACTGCTTACCATCAGGTGGAATCGCAGTCAAGCACGAGTTTCTGTTATTAAAAAAAAACATGCATCTAGATTCAACTGGTTCTGAACCTGCTATCAGCGTAGATACTCCTACAAAGATATCTCTAATAACATCTACCATCTTGTCTTACGCCCAGGGCCAGGGCTCGATGGTCCCTACAGCCAAGAAGTTAAGACTCGGATCATCATCATCATCATCATTATCATCATCATCATCATCATCATCATCATCATTTATTTATTTATTTATTTAAACTTCATGTACAATAGTAGTACTCGTACATAGGCGGACTTAATGCAACAAGACATTCTCTACCTGTCAACCTTTGGGTTAAAAAAGACAACACTGTGGTAGGCTTGCACAATAAACAAATAACAGATACTTCCAACAGAAAAAAAATTAAACAAAAAATAAGATATTTATAACAATAAAATACATATAAATGCTAAAATTATAAACTAATAAATACTATGAAAAATATCAAATCATTAAGAGAATTTAATCATAATCTTTCTATACCCTTACCCCATATTACTTGGGGTCAACTATCCTGTCAGCAATCACGCTATTTTTTTTTTTTTTTTTCACATGGGCCTACATGGGCACTTATAAAACGTCAGAAGCTAGTGCACGGTTACAAATTGGTCGTTTCCTATGGAGAAGAACCGGCAAGAAACTCCATGGTTACTCTTTTAAAGCTATGACTAACTCTCTTTTCTTTCATATCACACCTCACACCTCACACAATCCATCTATCTTTTAATTAGCTAATTGCCAGCCAGGCGTATTACTTTGTGTAATTTATTTCATGACCACTGCTCTCAAAAGGGTGAAGGAAAACATCGTGAGGAAACCGGCATGTCCTAGAACCAAAAATTCAAATACATGTGACATCCACCAACCCGCACTGTGCCCGCGTGGTGGATTACGGCCCATTCCCTCTCCTAGAGAGGTGGCCTGACTCCCAGCAGTGGGAACATTAAAAAGCTGATTATGCTTATATATTATTAATTGTAGTGATGCAAAGGAAATTTCTTAACAACAGCAGAAACGGAATCAGATCTATGTCAAAAGTAAATCTTAGCGGAAGCGAAGCGGAAGTGTTAATAAAGATTTTTTTTAAGATTTATTCAATTAATTTTGTGTTTTGTACTTTACTTAATACAGTACTCGAAATTAAACAGAGGAAAATAAGATATAATAAAAAGTAATTTGACCACTTTTCCACCTTTGAGTCTGTTCCGGTCTTCTTCATATATAAACCAGCTCCACTAAATAATTGCTCACTGGCTACACTGCTGGAGGGGGGAGGGCTGATAAGTATTGGCGAACTATTGGCAACTGAAGAACAAAACAAACAAGAAAAAAGTATAAAAAGAGGTTACAGTGGTTGGAAAAAACAACAGAAGATTTACCCGCTTACGCTAAACGTCACGAGGCGCGGTGATGCGCAGAATGACCAAAAAAAATCCTCCCCTCCACACCTTTTCCGTCGTGTCCAGTCGTCTACGGGCCCCCACCCCCACGCTCCACATTGTATTCTTCTGTTAACGAGTTCTGTTATAAAGTTTGCGGAACCAGAAATGGAAAAGGAAGTGAAAAAGCTTGCGGAACTTCTGCAGACGCGGAAGTAGAAGCAGAAAGTTCAGTTGCAACACTAGATAATTGCTTATTAATGGTCGTGCAATTACACAGCACCAGTTTTGATTTCATTGAGCTTTAAAGGGGTCGTCTTCTTCTTTTTGAGTATCTGTTCTTCTGCAGTTCATGGAGACTCAAACTCAAAGGCTACCAATTTTTAAAAGTAGGTAAGTAATTGTTATATCATACAGAAATTCAGATTTAAACGGTTACACTTGAATTCAACCCCAATATGTTAGGGAATTGTGGACGACGAGCAATGGGTAGCTCGCCGCCCGGCCGCGGCCGTCCGGTAACCGTCGTCGACGGCGCGTAGTGTAGTCACCACGTGCGCCTCAAAGAGATGTCAGCAAAACCGTAGGGGCACAGCAGGGCCGAAGGCTACCGGCACCATGGGTTGGCTTTCGAAAAGGAAACTCGTGGTTCTGAAACGCTAGGCAAACGAGGAACATAGGTGTGGTTTTAGTCAGTAAAAGTCTGCTGACTTCTTCCGCTCCGTCCTAGAGCGAGAAAAGTCATTGGACGATTTCCCACCTTTAAGAAAAAAAAACATATCAGACAAAAGACAATATAATTGAAGTACCTGATACATCGAATCTGCGAAGTTTCGCTGCCTAATCTAATTTGACCTTGCATATTATAAATATCTACACCAACCAGCCTAATAGCCATAAACTACAAACTAATAATCTAGACCTCGCATTTGGCGGTCACGCTAACTGAGAATTTAGGTTCATAATGTAGACCAATGACGCAATTTCATAATAAATAAGGTAACAACAATATTTAGAATAATACATTACCTAACTCTTTCCGGTCGGTTAAAGAAGCAGGTTGCTTCAACATTGAACAATCTAATTCTAATTCGTTCTGAAACGGAAGCGAAATTTAAACCCTATGTTTTAATGTCTAATTTCAACTGGATAAGAGCGTCAAATAATATAAAATTGATAAATATAAACAATTATTATTACTTACTCTGCCTTTGAATACCTAAAATCTTCCAAACTGTTTTTTATTTAGTTACAATTCAAAGCTGGGCGTTTAGAAATTTCCACAGTTTCTGAACGAAACAGGTCAATGTCAAAATAAAGAATGACATAACCACAGTGCAGTGCGCGAGGCGGAGTGTTTTTAAATAATATTTTTTAATCAAATTGTATGTGACAATAATTTAAAGGCATATAACATTAAATTCAGTGAGCATGTCGTACGCCCTTATCCGTCATTTACGCCGCACGGCGCTATTATCGCAGCAAATTCGCCTTGAATCTACCATGACGAGTTTGACTCCAGAAGACATCGTCTTTCGGCCTCCACTTGCTCAATGGGGCAAAGTTATAAGAGAAGCAGAGAAGATAGTTGGATACCCGACATCTTTCATGAACTTACGATGGTTATTGAGTGACGAATTCGCCAATTTAGCCATGCATTTGCGGACTGTTGTGAGTACCAATTTTCTGTTGTCACACCCAAAATAATGAATAAAAATATGTTTAACAATATTTATATTGCTTTAAAACGTTTATAAACATAACATAGAAGTAAGAAAAGCTCGAAAAGCAAAGGTTTATGTCATAAAGTTTAATATTATGTAATAGTATTAATGTTTTGTGTTTGACCATGTGATCTGCAAGGTTATTTCCTGTAGAATAACATATTAGATACAACAACAAATTATACTTGTTCTTAAGGCCTTTGTGATAGTTTAGTTCCTACTTTAAGATTTGCAATGACCTTAATTTGACTTTAAATATGAAATCTAGACATGATAATTATTATGGGTTTTTACTATATTACAATAATTATCAGAGAGATATTAGGTAAGGAAACAGATAGAAAATGATTCCTTATTTAAAACATATTAAATATTTTGATTGAGAGCCACAAGTTTAAAATTTTCTTTAAACTGAAACAATTTGCCTGCTGTGGTCTTCCCGTCCAACTATAATTTAGGTATCTTCAAGGCTAGAGGCTCTTAATAAACTAGTGTGCCTGACCATCAGTGATTGCATCTCCGCTTACCATCAGGTGTGATCGCAGTCAAGCAATGGTTTATATCAATTTAAAAAAAAAAACTTGTTTCTGACCAATTTATTGGTGGTTAGACAGCATCTATACAACAATGAGCTAACTACAGTAATAACGACATATTTCTAGCATTGATGCACAGATTATTTTTTCAGTAAATATTATACTTTTCCTGTAAACAAAATTCAAACAGCACTATCACTATTAAAAAATTATCTATAAAACAATTCTTCTCTAAAAGACAATATTTTTTCACCAGGTTGGAATGAACCATCCCATCGTAAAAACAGCAAAAATGCTTCTACACAACGAGCATAACAACCTACAACCATGGGGGCTCGTGATCTTACTGCTGTCAAAAGCAGTCAACCCACCAACATCATTACTAACCAGTACTGTAACACAGAACCAACGAATACTCGCAGAGCTCACCGAAATGATCCGAACAGGTCATTACGTACACAGAGGTTTGCTTAACATACCACCGAGCGACCGAAACAAAAATCATGATACAGCTATCTTTGCAAACAAAATAGCCATCCTAATTGGAGACTATCTACTCGTGACTGCAAACGGAATGCTTGCAAGATTGAAAAACCAAGACTTATCATACCTAATATCTACAGCACTACGAGATGTGAGCGAAGGAGAATTTTATGGACATCGAGACGCACAAAACATGCCAATACCTGGCAAGCCAATAAAGAAAGAATCTGATGCATATGAAATTTGCAGTGACACATTACCATTAGAAGTGAAAGATGTATTAGGTTTACCAATAAGAGAGTGGACTTTACGTTCAATGTACAATGGTGGTACGCTATTTGGTCGAGGTTGTCAAGGAGCAATGTTACTAGGCTCCCATGACAAACAGAAGCAAGAAAACGCCTACAAATTCGGTTGCCATCTGTGCTTAGCGTGGCAAGCTGCAGCCGAAATACAAAAAATTACTTCGGACCAAGAATCATTTTCAATAGTCAGTGCACCTGTTTTATTAGCTTTAAATGAAAAACCAGATTTATACGAATTAGTAGGAAATGTTCAGAATATAACAGAAGTAGATTTAGGTTTATTAAAAGCTGAAGTTTTGAAAACTGATGCGGTAGAGCAAGCCCGTTCACTGTATATGGAACATGCGAATAAAGCAAAAAGTTATGTTGAAGACTTTGGTGAATGTGAGTCAATAGATACCATAAAACAAATGATTTATACATTGTAGTAGTAGAATGGTGATATTTATAGGTTATTTAAGATTAAAAAATGCACACAATAAAGATAGAACTACATTAGACCGACGCACCCGTGTAACACGCCTAATTTGTACGTAGAACGACGTCGCATTGGGTCGCGTGGCGTGGATCAAGTGTAGCTCTACAAGTCTAGTCTCCATATAAAATGTATGGAGCCCGACGCACCCAGATCGGCGTGTGTGGCAGACGTGTGCGTAGTTTAGATCTAGCTTAAGGATCCTGCAAAAAGGTGCGAAATGATAGCGCAACAATTATGCGACATCTTTTTTTCTAAGAATTAGTTCTATGGGTAATGTATCTATAGAACAAATAAAGAATCTTTTTTACCAGCTTGCGCTGGATAGGTCCGATAAGTGTTTTCGTGACCTATTCGCCAGTGACGTGTATTTGCGACTGAGCACTCCATCTCGTTTAGCGCTTCAGTACCCATAAGTGACAAATAAGCTGACGAGATGGAGTATTTGGTCGTAGATGTGCGACCCTGACGGAATAAACGCGAAAGTGTTTGTCGGATATATCCGACGTAGTCGGTAAAAAGGTTAAAAATAATAAGAAATCCAATACAATCATGTTAGTTGTTAAAAGGTATTTATATTTTAAATATTGTTTGTTTACTTATATTTTAATGAGGCCTTGCCTTACTTCAGGCCTGACGCACTCTGCGTTGCAGGTATGACAATGTGCCTACGACTTGCTGACTGGTTGCCTAGTAGGGTATCACGCGTGTTCGCCGGTTGACGCGCGCTAACAAAAATTTTTTTGAACTATATCGAAAATTATATTGAGTTATTTCAAATTTTTGCGACATTTTTCACGTAAAAAGACCTTAAAAAGATCATTTAGTATAAGTAGACCTCTCAGTACCTACTAGTGTCTACCATACTAAAGCTAAGGTCTACATATACCAAAATTACATCTTAAAAAATGTTATTTATTATATATAATAACGTCTTAAATGGCCTACCACCTTTTAAAAATTACATATGAACGCAAAACTAACGCACACAAAAAACCAACAACGTTATATCCACTCCATTTTAATTTTCCAAATGTAAATAATCTCTTGAAAATTATAAGAGATGATTTTTAAGAAATACATTTTTATGTATGGATATAATTTAGAAAATCAGGATATATTTTATATTATAAAACGTAGGTACCTATTTCATATATTTTTTTAAACACAACTCCAAACCCTATAGCAAGAGCGGCCTGTTCAATGGTTCATAACGGGCATAATAAAAGAGATTCTCGGAGCGTGGACTTAAGATGCATTTTGATTCGTTACGAGCGCACTAGCCCCTTGTGGGAAAATTTAACGAAGGTCACGTCCGTGCCGTGCAATGTATTATGAACATTAGAATGGTTGTTAGCAGGTTTATATTCGCATGTTTTCTTCCAAAAGTGAAATTTCTGTACTTGAACTATTACTTACTCTGTGCTTACTGTAAGGAATAATTGGTAATATTTTGTATCAAATTTTGTTATTGGTTTAAAAATAAGTAAGTAAATCAACATATAATTTTGATAAGTTCATTTTTATTGGATTGCTTGAATTGCTAACTTGTTGTTTTTAAAAAAAACTTATTGCATACTTACTTATGGATGTTTGTATGCTGGATCTCATTTAAAAATGGGAATTGTACAAAAATATCTTGTAAATACTTAATCTAACAATTTGATAAGTTTATACACTCCATACAACCGATATTGACTTTTATTTCGTAAGCATAAAGATGGTATTAAAAGCATAAAAGTGGTTACAATAAATACCAATTGCTCACTGCAGCTGCCATTTGCTTACTTCTAACCCAATAGAAGTCAAAATCGGTTGCACGGAGAACAAAAAGGTTTGTTTTTAAATGTCTAATCTTATTTTGGATCGAGTATAGTCTATTCACGTTAGGAAAATAGTGATGTCATCAGTGTAAATGCAAAATAATGGCGTATTCATACAGGGGAAAAAACGTAACCATTTATATTATACGTTTTATTACTCAGTATTGAGTAATTATTTTTAAAGTTATTCATAATCATTACAATTGCCTTTATTTTTACAAATAGGTGAGGTATTCATTTTTAAAATTGTCAAAAAAAAGTCCTGGCTGTCCGAAGGGCTTATTTCAATAAGTGTACTACTTGAGCTCGTAGATATGCGATTATCGCTTGTGCAACAAAACTACTGCGACCCACCTTATTTCGAATGCAGGTTTGTGCGACAATCGCACATCCATTTGTCGAGCGATTAATGTAAACACTCTCAATCTACTTAATTAGTCAAGGAACGTGGCTATGCTGAGTGACAACGATGACGTCAATATTTTCTTAACGCAAATACGCTATAGTAATTGTTATAATATTTTTTAACATATTGCTTTTTGTTGTTTGTTTTGTTATTTATTTATGTTCTAAAGTGAGCTACATGATATCCATACTTTAACTTTCCAATAACCTTCCGATCTTTAAAAATAGAGCAAATGGCTACTTAATTAGTACCTGATAACAGTAAAGACAATAAGTATTCCTACTAAGTTTCTGAAGCCTTGTTCTTTTGTCACAAAAGCTAGAATGAACAATTTAATTTAAATGTATTTATTCTCTTTTGTCATAGGCAGTACGTACTGGCCTACTGGGCATCTCTAATGCCAACCACGCTCGACGCAGTTTACCGTCAAGTTTAACAGCCGACTAACGTCACTAATACTTGACCACTCATACACAGTAGACTGGTCATGTATACCACACACCTTAAGTTTACCGGACGGTAAACTGGATCGTGTGTGGCTGGCACAAGTTGCCGACAAAATTGTTAGTCATTGAATAAGTGATTTTGCGCTTTAAAAATATCACGGAAAATCAACCGTAAAGAATACGTAGTTATTAGATTAACAGTTTAGTTTCAAAATTAAACTGTTTTTTGCATTCGTCGGGTCCAAATTGACCCATCGATTCCGTTTAATGCCCCGTTTACACGTGGGCCCAGCCTCGGTCAGTAGTCATCCCTAGCCATTGTGTAAACGGGGAAACCACCTTTAAACAATGGCGATTGGCCGAGAATGGGCCCACGTATGCACGTGTAAACGGGGCATAAGAGTTAAACAATAATGGCGCTAAGGTCTTTTTACATGGCATGGGTACGATGACAGCAGGAGGAAAATATGCATGTTTAAGATGAGAGAAAAGGATTTTATGAATCCGACAGCTGTCACCCGCACCATTAAATAGCAATTGTAATGTAACAAAATGTGATTTGTCCCCAAATGTCACTTAGAAATATGTAGGTAGTGAGTGTCCGAGCATTTATTTGTTAAGTTTTCTAGTTATTGTTACATCATCATAATGTTTCAAACAATACTAGTTTCTAATAAGAACAAAATATATATTTATGTTACCAATTAGCTGTTACGTTTCGTGAGAAGTACATCGATTTTATTTTTTGTATATGTTCGTTTTATTTTAAATTTATTTATTTTGATGGTCTAATGATGATTCTACTTATTGTAACAACTTTTTTTGTGGTAAGTCACCAAAGCCTCATCAGAAGACTTAGTCACCCAAAGGAGAATGAAAAAGCTTATGCTCGGAGTTTCCTTCCGTGATCGCATGAGAAATTATATGTGCAAAAGAACCAAGGTTGCCGACATAACTCGAAGATTCACCAAACATTGCTCGCAGAACAAATGGTCGATTGAGCTGAAAGGTTCTGTAGTGGCTTATTATTATTATATCTGGTATGCTACCAGGACATGGTGTACCCTTATGCCAAATTTCAACTAAATCCATTCGAACTTGAAGAGGTAACAAACATCTCTTTATTAATATTATTAATTTATTTGATATTTGAATCCAAGCAATCTGACGACTGACTGAGCAACGATGTAAATTATGCAGATCTTACACATGACCTTTGACAACCAATTCAATGGCATAAAAATCTCGGTACCACTCCAAAATATCTGAACTATTTTTAACTAATTCCTACGTAGAGTGACGCGACAACTGCATTAAATTCCCGCCACTAATATATCCGGCGCCATCATGGAGTCATTCTGCAATATTTGCGCGAAAATATTCATTTAATTCTGCAATATCGCGGCGCGATCGGGAAGCTCACATTTGACATTTGAATGACGGGCGCTAATGTTGTTATTTAAATAATCATTTCTATATATCGGGCGCGATTTTGTAGAGAGATAATTTCTCGATCGTGACTGTCTGATTGTGAATTATTTTACGTTTATTACGGCGCAAGTAAAAATAGCCATAGGCTGTTGTGGCAGACATTCGTAAAATAGAATAAACTTTATTGGAAGTAGGTACACCAAAATAGTAACAAAACATTTTTACAGATTTTATTTAACAGTATTTTTTATTTGTACTACAATAACATACCTGAGTTAAGTTACCGAAAAATACAGATCAAGGTTAAAATAAAACAATGGAATAAAGTCATACCTACCTTCATATTTATTTCTCGATATACTGAAGAGTTTCCCCATGTATAGTAAGGGCCATCTTCTGCAGCGCTGACCTCGCGTCCTCCACGGGGAACCTGTTGCTATACTCCAAGACAGCCGCCAGCTCGTCATCCAAGAGCTTCATCAGATAATCCATAGACCTCGTACTTCGCACAGCATAGTACAGCTGCTTGTACTCAATGGGCGTTTTCTCTAATTTCGACTCCCAAATATGACCATAAATTTGAGGATACTCCCATAGAGCTATTGTCGTTGGTGCTCCAACCAAGGAGTACGAATATGGGTGCGTGAAAAAGTCTTTTACGTCTAGATAAAGTTGCCATAATAATGCCAAGTGGCCGCCGAGTATGTAAGCGTTCTTTTCCATCTCTGGGCCGCGGCGAGCGAGCTTCATGGCCCCTTGGCAGCCTTTCCCGAGGATGCTGCCAGACATGAGCATGGTTCGTAGCGTCCACTCGGCTACGCCTCGACCAAGGACGTCGTTTGAACCGAGTTTCTTCAGGTTGTCTTCATTTTCCCAATCGTAGACTGCCGGTTCATTGTCACCTGAAATGATTTAAACGATTTTCGTCTTCGTTCTTGTACGTTTTACTTCGAGCTTTTCCCTACTTCGCATTATATTCTTTACTAGCTTTTGCCCACGACTTCGTCCGCGTAGAAGTAGGTTTTTTGAGATACAAAAATATGAAATATTATTTATTATCTTCGTCGTGTGTGATAGTCCATTGAATCGTATGGCGAGCGATATTGTATCTTAAGATAACATATTATAGTATCTTAGCCGTGTGCAGCGCCCCTTAGTGAACTCCACTGCGGGTGACGTAACCTACGACAAACTTATTATTTTCGGTTGGTCTAAGGATCGAACCGAAAATCAAGTTTTTTTTTTTATTGTATATACTTTTCCGGAATAAAAAGTACCCAGTGTGGTGCCCAGGATATTAAAGAAACATTATACCAAGTTTCATCGTAATCGAACCGATAGTTTTTGCATGATGCCTGAACAAACAGACAGACAAAAAAATTTTTAATCACATTATTAGGTTCGGTGTTAGACTAGTAACACCTCCTGCCATTTATTTTTTTGATATTTTCAATGTACAGAACTTTGACTTCTACAGATTTATTATAAGTATACATTAATAGACCTTTGCATTAGGCTATTTTAGAAAAATACTAGCGGCGCATCCCAGCTTCAGACGGGTGTTACAAATTTTTGAAATTCTTAATTTTTTCTTTACTATAAGATGAAAACTTTCTCATAAATCACTCTGCCTATAGGTGAAAACCGCATAAAAATCCGGACAATAGTGTTTGAGTTAATCCCGAACATACAAACAGACAGACGACGGTAGTAGACTTTGTTTTATATTAAGTTATGAAGATTGAAATATATTCCGATCGATTTAGTGAGTGGCTCAATAACGTTTGACTGGCCTGTTGATCTAGTGGTTAGTGGCCCTGACTGCAATGCCGGAGGTCGTGGGTTCGATTCCCACCCAGGACAAATGTTTGTGTGATGAGCACAATCATTTGTTCTGTGTCTGGATGTAATTTATCTATAATATGTAGGTATGTATTTAGAAATATTTAAGTATGTTTATCAGTTGTCTAGTACTCATAACACAAGCTCTGCTTAGCTTGAGACTTGACGGCGTTGTGTGATAGTTGTATGAATATTATTATTAATGTAAACGAAATTGTGTTGTCCTGTACTGGGGATATTATATAATGTGATTTACGGATATGCCTAGTTCTGTACCTACACTTGACGGACGAAAAATCAAACTAAATATTTTCCGATATGCAACCACCCACATTATTTGATTTTATTTATAAGTGGCCCCAAGCTCTCTCTAGTCAGTTTAAACTACAAACATTGCTCTATCTTTTCAGTAACTGGTCTTAAATACCTTTGGGTTGCGTTGGCAATGGGTTGTTGTTGGCATCATAATTTCCGAAGGCGTCTCCCTCTACCAGGTCCCGGAGGCCGGTGGAGATCAGCTCTGTCACCTCATTGTTTCGGAGACCGCCGAGATGTTGCAGACATGTCGCCAGAAGAAAGTCTCCTGCCACAGGAAAAATGCTGTAAGCTTGATGGAGAGTTTCATTGTATCTTTAGGGGGTTAGAGGTGTGATTACTACCCCAGGGCCTCGGAACAAATACATAGAAGGAACAGGAGCAGGTTTTAGTCGAAAAAGTCTGACACGCCCTCCCGCTCCGCCCATGAACCGCGCGTGAACAGTTGTTGAAATGCCCAATATCAGCCCAATCAGGGAAACGAGACCCACTCAAGACCTCACTGGGTCTACGAGGAAGCCAGACACCAAATTAAAATAAACGATAAATGATGAGTATTTAATTATTTTGCAAATAGGTTACAAATAACACTTTTAAAAGTCAATCTTTTCATTACTTTAAACTAGATGACGTCAGTATTTTCTACCTGGCTACACTGAGAAGTAACATCGAAACAAATTTAAAGTCTCTTTTAAAGTCCATACAGTAAACATGTAATTATCAAATCATATGAGAACCATGAAGATTAGTGTCCGAGATGGTCTTTTGAGGAAAGAACCACACAAATTTAAGTGGATCTGTTCAGACAGTGCACGCATTTGTCAGTATTCGTATAGCTCAACTCGACTCGACAAACAACGAAGTCTTAAAACATCTTACCTGTCAACAACACAATCTTATTCCCATACAGCAGATCCTTAAACTTATCTCCGTGGCTCTGCTTATCCTGAAGGTTAACCATCGCCTTATGTATCATATGACCTGTCCTCTTCATCTCCACTATCTCCGCTAGTGCCCTCTGAGAGTGCAGCACTCCAGAATCGTAGTGGTCTCTGGTGAACTCTAAAGAGTCGAAGCCAGCGGCTTTGGAAGCCAGCAGTATGATCAAACCGACAGATTGGAGGTTGCTCTTCGATCCTACTAGCAGGTTCTTCGCTGATTTCAGGACTGGGTGGTTGGAGCCGACCTTTGAAGCAAAAGGATTTGACTTGAGGAGTATGATTAGTACAGTTATAATAATAATATAGCCTTTATTCCCTTAACTTAAAAAACCAGATTATTTTGTAAAAGCAAAATATACTGGGCAAGCGCGGGTCGGGCTCGCGCCCTGAGGGTTTCGTACAAACTTACAAAACCCTCAGGGTAAACAGTTCAATTCCCGAATGGAATCTCAAAGATTTTTCCGAATCGCAAAAAAAAAATTCTTTTTGTGACGTAACTGCAAATTTACATTTTTCACATTTGTTCGTATACCTGTACTATGAGACCTTGCTTCATGCCAAATTTTAGGATTCTACGTCAACGGGAAGTACCCTATGAATTTTAATTCACTCGAGAGTGTCGAAATACTCGGCCGTATCTTTTTTTTCAATTAACTTAGAAATCAGGTTATTTTACTGCTTCAAGAGACCGCAGACTTGAGTATGTGGTTTTAATTTCAACTCGATACCTCCACGCGTTGCCAAAATAAAGAGTCTTGACAGACAGACAGACAGACAGACGGACGGACGGACAACAAAGTGATCGTAGAGTAGAGAGAGTACAATATACTAGTTTCTTTCTACTGAGTCGATGGTAGTATAAGTAGCGAAAGGTAAAAGACTTCTTCAAACCTGTTGACCATTTTCATCTCGTCAAAGAGAGGTACGAATGGTAGAGCGTACTCGAATGTCTCACTTCAGGGAGTCTCCAAGTGGGGCGAAGCCAATCTGGTGGGATTCAACGCCACCAAAACACAATCGTGTCTGATCACCGCCAAAAGGAGGCCGTTCACCTTGGCTCCTGCTTTTCACTATGTATCCCTGGAGTGCACCGACCGCCTTCAGCTCTTGAGAGTTGAAATTTCCTTTGGGCTGTTCATTAAGTCCAAAGCCATGGTAGCTGCTTGGAAACTCGGCGTTCTTCTATAGGTCCAAAGGTACTTCAGACCGGGAAAGCTTCTAATGTTATACAAAGCACAGGTCCGATCGTGTGTGGAGTACTGCAGCCACATATGGGCTGGTGCAGCAAAATGCCACCTGGCAGCTTTGGACTCGATGGAAAGGCGTGCGAAGAAGCTAATTGGTGATCTAGATTTGGTTAAGTCCAATCTACAAAGCCTTGAGCACAGGCGTAGGGTAGCTAGACTTGATTCCGCCATCTCCTTTCTTCCATCGGACAACCCGTCGTACGGCGAACATCCACCTTTACGTTGTTGAAACTTCTACTTCGTCCGGATTAAGCGTTTCGTCTCGTCGTTAATACCGCGTACAACGAAGGACTGGAACAATTTTCCTGCTGCGATCTTCCCGTCCGATTAAATATAGGTGACTTCAAGGCTAAAGTGAATAGGCTCTTAATAAACTAGTGTGCCTCACCATCAACGATTGCATCGCTGCTTACCACCAGGAACGCAGTCAAGCACTAATTTATATCGATTAAAAAAAAAGTACCTTATTGTTAAACTACCTTTACCATTTCCATACGACCCTAATCCTTAATTACGTTAACATCAGATGACGGTAAAAAATTGGCCTTCGAAAAACTACCGTGGTCCAGGAACGCAGTCGAAACATGGGTAAGTTTTAGTCAGTAAAAATCTGACTCCCTCTCACTCCACCCTGAGCTTTTTTTTTTTTTGTAGGTTGGAAAATCATTCCAATGACATTCCTCGCACTTGGGTGGAGCGAGAGGCCGTGTCAGACTTTTACTGACTAAAACCCGACTCCTGTTTCTTCGTTGCCTTTCGTACCGAAATAAAAAATATCTGAGCTGAAGTTATATGATGATTTCACTCTTCAAAAAAACTAACCAGCTTTCTCAGATGTATGGCGGTGCTGGCGATCTCGTCGTTGAACAGCCATCGAAGGTTGAGGAACGAGGTTGGGTAGCCCACGATCTGCTCCGCCTCGGTGATGACGTCACGCCAGTCTATCTCCTCCTGGCGGCCTAAGCCAAGCCCACTGGAGTACAAGCGATATTCCCTGAAGCAAAGATACAAATGGGTTAGATCGTCTTCTGAATGGAAACTTCAGTAACACTAAGCTTCTTCAGTTAGTGATTTCAAACTCGAGCCGGTGCTTTATTTTGTTAAATTACGTTACATCATCATCTCTGCTCTCAAAACGGTGAAAGTTAGGAAACTGGCATGTCTTAGAATCATAAATTCGACTCGACTAGTCTGGGCTGGCTGGTGGATTGGTGGTTCTGGTCGACTGGTTGAAAATGCCTAAGGCATTAAGTCCGCCTTTGTACAGTGTTTATTACTAGTGCATAAAATTTTAATAAATAAATAAAAATTCAAAGACATAAAACATCTACCAACCCGCAGTGAGCCCGTGTGGTGAATTACGGCCAGTCCCCTCTCCTGGAGAGGAGGCCTGAATCCCAGCAGTGGGAAAATATAATTGAAATGATGCAATAACGAAACCGACATGTCCTACAACCAAAAATTCGAAGCCACGTGACATCAGCAACCCGCAGAAGGCTCGCGTGCTAGATTACAGCTCATTCCTTTTCCCAGAGAGAAAGCCTGAGTCTCAGCAGTGGGAACATAATAAGCTTAATAATTATTATTTTTACACCACGCTAACCTAATAACTAGTTAACTGTACACAATAGCAAAGGATACCTAAAGTTTAATAATGATCGTGCAAGTTTGCAATATTAAAAAAAAACTGGGCAAGTGTGAGTCGGACTAGCGCACTGAGGGTTCCGTACAAACTTACCTATATGGAGTCTCGAAGATTTTTCCTAATCGCATAATTTTTTGACGTAACAATAAAACTGTTTTCAGATTTATTACCTATCTGTGCTTTAAGACTTTGCTTTATGCCAAATTTTAGGATTTTGGCTCAACAGAAAGTACCCTATGAATTTAGATTCCATTGAATGTTGAAATATACGTTTTCGACTTTTTTTTATTTTCGTTAACTTAGAAGTTTGATTTTTTCACAGCTGCAAGAGACTGCAGACCTGCGTATATGGTTTTAATTTCAACTCGATACCTCTACACGTTCCCGGGAGCCCCAAGAACCTTTATCTCACACATATAGACAGACAGACAACAAAGTGATCCCATAAGAGTTCAGTTTTTTTCCTTTTCAGGTACGGAACCCTATTAATGTTGATTGAAGCTATCACTTTGTTCACTCGTAATTAAAAATAAGAGTAAGTATAGTCAAGCTCACACAAACCTTCTAAACATACCACTTGGAGTTATTGCATCATTACCCGAAACATATTGAGATTGACCCTGCGTTCCGTTACACTCAAGTCTTGATATTCCATTCAAATTAATTTTCTTTTGCAATATGATCTGCGGTAGGCTGCAGATACATCTTTCGCTGATATTGAAAGATGCTTGAGGTACATTTATTAGTAATTTTGAAGAGAACATTATCGAACAAAATAATTCACAGAACTGCAATGATTAGATTAAACATGAGCTGTCAAAATATAATGTCAAATATATCGAAAAAAAAAATATACTTTGACGGAAACCTTTGTAGTTCGATGTCTGTAAAAAGGTTTTATTATGTAAACTACGAAATGGATTTTCATTCGGTTTACACCAAAAGACAGATGTCGTCGGTCTTCATACACTTTATGTAATAATAATGTGGACTCGGCTATCATTGTGCCGATGGTCGTGACCGCCAACGGCCTTATAGCCAAAAGCTTCGACGACCATCTGTCGATGCTGTCATTGCGCAGGCAGTACTCCTCGATACGGCTCGCATTGTGAGGAGGTTCCTGTCTCTGGAGCCCTAGCCACCGATAGCTTGGACTCTGTTCCCGACAGCGGCTGACAACTATTTATTATATTTTAAAAAGTTGTTTTTTATATGTTTTTTAAAGAAAATTATAAAAATATAAACGATACGTATAAATAAATGGAATAACAATAATATTCCACAACTCCGTCTAGCCCCAAGCTAAGCTGAGCTTTTGTTATGAGTACTGACGACCGATAAACATACTTATATATTTCTAAATACATACTTAATATAGATCAATTACACCCAGACACAGAACAAATGATCATGTTCATCACACAAACATTTGTCCTGGGTGGGAATCGAACCCACGACCTCCGGCATAGCAGTCAGGTCCACTAACCACTAGACCAACAGGCCAGTCAAATTAAGTCTATAAGTCTATAACATAACGCTACGACCGAAAGTCGCTGGTTCTCAAATATACATACACATGTGTGCCTATCTCATAAAAACACAACCACCTCAACGGTACCATTTATCCACAATTTAAATAACGGCATATTTTAGCGAAATGTCGTATAATCCTTTCAAAAAGTCCTTATAGTCCTGGAGTTGGCATCGCGGAGGTAACTTTAATCAGGCTCGCGGCGGGGCGCCCGCAATAACCGTGTCTTGTGGGCCTCGGACGATGGTTGCACTTGATGTACGCCTAATGTGTGCGGTGCTGTATCCTCGTTTCGTGTAATTAATATTGTAGTCACACACTCCTTGACTATTTGCGAAATCGTGACGAATATATTATTAGTTAGTTGACTAACTGGATACTTATCATAACATGTTTTAGTTCATTAAACCCCGAGCAAACGCCGGCGTTCGCTCGGTCATTGTCTTTCTATTGTGTCTCTAATTACGCTACTCAAAAGGTTGACAGATGTGCGAGTGAGAAAGAGGGAGGGATATGCACCCTATTCAAGATTCAAAGCATTTCATTTCAAATAAACCATTTACAGGCACTTTTGAAATGTCAAAAAGTCAGTCAGTCTGAAAAAAAATGATGCTAATTGCACATTCCAAAGCGTAATCTTCTGTGTCTGGGTGTAATCTATCTATAATATGTATGTATTTAGAAATATATAAGTATGTTTATCAGTTGTCTAGTACTCATAACACAAGCTCTGCTTAGCTTGGGGCTAGACGGCGTTGTGTGATAGTTGTGTGAATAATATTATTATAACTTTCCTCAATAAATGGGCAATCTAACACTACCGGGACCTTGGGTTGTGCGAAAGAGAACCTCGGGGCCCTGGAACGAAGGCAAAGAAGGAACAGGAGTGGGTTTTAGTCAGTAAAAGTCTGACACGCCCTCGCGCTCCGCTCAAGAGCGCGAGAAGTCATTGGATGATTTCCCACCAAAGAAAAAAAACAAATAATTCTTCAATTCGAAACACTAGTTCCTGAGGTTAGTGCGTTCAACCAAACAAATAAGCTTTTCAGCTTTATAATGTAATTATAGACATACGGAATCTTCGAACTGACAAAATATGGCATTGGTCTACACAAGCATTACTGCTGCATAAGGTACTGGGTTTAATTCCCGGGTTGGACCAAAGTATTATCGAGATTTTTCATCTAGAACATCTGAGTAACAGCTCGGAGTTTAGTTTAGGCTTTACATAGGTATTTTACAGGATGCATTTTGGAGAGTGTGCGCGGGAATTGCTTGACTTGATTCCGCCATCTCCTTTCTACCATCGGACAACCCGACGTATGGCGAGTATCCACCTTTACGTTATTGTGAATTTTATTTCTCCTTATATATTTTTTTAATGTTTAATTTTAGTTTGTAAATAAATTATTATTTGTTGATTAATGAAACATGGTGTGCCAAATAAACATTTTTTATTTTTTTCTTTCTTACGTTGTTGAAACCTCTACGGTCTGGACTAAGCGTTTCGCTTCATCATTTTTACCGCGTACATAGAAGGACTGGAACAAATTGCCTGCTGCGGTCTTCCCGTCCAATTATAAATTAGGTGTCTTCAAGGCTAGAGTGAATAGGCTCTTAATAAACTGGTGCGCCTCACCATCAACTATTGCAGTACTGCTTACTATCAGGTGGGATCACAATCAGGCACTAATTTATACTTATCTATAAAAAAAGAACTGAAGATGTGGAGTAATATTTTAGGCCCAACAGTACATGGGACGTAACACCTTATGTAAAAAAAACTTAACACTGAGCTCTCGTAGTGTGCACAGGCCGTGCACACCACGTTTACAGACGCTATACGCACGCGAGTCAGACGCAGCCTGTAAAAGCGTGCCGTCGACGCATGTTTCTAAAATGCGCGTCAACGGTGCGTTTTCAAAACGTGGTATGCACAGGCCCTAAAAAGCACACAATCCACAAATTATGTTGCTGCAGCAGCCCTTTAAAGTAAACATAATCATTAAAACTAAACCAACTCTCAAAAATAACAAAAATAAATCAACAAAAATATTTTCCCCCGCATTTTAAAATGTCATGCCAGCGATTAGCGCGAATCATTTCAGCGTGTATCCGAACGCGATCGTTTCCCGCGCACGCAGCACCCATTATGGAGGTCGCATGTCACTTCCGCTGACATTTCAGAATAACGCACTTTTTTAAATTGACGCTCCGGAGTCAACGGCCAGTGATTTCCTTGTGCTTGTTAAAATAAATCAAAATAATGGAGACGAACGAGACGAATAATAGTTTACAATGTGGTTAGAGTGTTGTTGGGGCTGCGGACCCTAAAATATGATAAGAAAAATTATTTAACAAAAAAAAACTTGTATCAAAAACGCGACTGCAAAAAAAACGACTTAAAAAGTTTCAAACAAGTCACTTTTCAAGCAGTCTGATACACTATAGTGGCATTTATTTTAGTTCAATCATAGATTGAAGATTTTTAGTCGTTTTTTGAAAGCAGGATTTTTTTTGATAAAAGATTTTTACGAAAAAAAAAAACAAAGTCTCATAAATACGGCGGCTGCTATTAAACTTTATTTTTTTAAATTCATATAACTTGTTATTTCGACACTGAAGAAGAATCTATCTGATACCGCATTTGTCTATGTATCAACCAGCTAGGTTGCACAAAGCCTGCCATTAAAAGTCATGGAATTTTCTGTCGGAGTCTGTTTCGTGAGCTACAACTCAAAAAATTGGATTTTCGTACAAAATTATCATCAGTCAAAATTAGTATGTGACTTTTATTTTGTAACTTGTTGAAAAATATTGGTCAATACTACGGACAGAAGCAATACTCATTTAAAAAATATTTAAATGTTAATTAATAACAATTATGTCACAAATGCGAGTGAGAGATTTTTTTGTCTCATGCCTTAACTGCTGAACCAATTTAAGTGAAAATTGTCTCACGGGGGTAGACTATGTGCTGGAATACGATACTTTATATCTGGGGAGTACCTATGTCCCCCTTATGATGATTTCCGACATCCACGCAGGCGAAGCCGCTGGCAGAAGCTAGATTACCATACAACCGTCGTTTAAAGGTCACGCAGTTCCGATTCATTTTAATAATAAATACGTTTATAATTTATGGTGGCAAACTGACAATTATTATAACCTCTTCACTGCAATTAAACTGTAACGACATTTGTAATTACGAACGGTCGACACATCGTAAATAATAACTAAGGATAAAGAAGTATTGAATGACGGTGCATCTGTCTGCTTGAAGGCAAAAATTACTGCATTTATTAAATTGTATAAAACATATTATAATGTACCCTTAATGTAACCTGGACCCCCCAAAGGGATAGATAGAAGATATGGGCTGATACTGAATAGAGTACTTGTAATTAAGAACGTGTTAAAACTTACTTTAATAACAAAGTTTGACAGATTTACAGATTGCAGAAGAATAGAACATGTAGCGACATCTATGGCGTCACATAAGAACTAATCCTGCATCGCGCAATTAAAGTTCTCCGCGCGATTAGAACATATAGAACAGCCCGAAATCATCTATCGGGCAGTTGCCCACCAGACATAACACCCGTCTGGTCGGAGGATCCTCCCTTTTCAACGGAGGTTTGCGGGAATTTACTCTCTGTTCAAACAGAATAAACTTTATTGTACACGAAATTAGTAACAAACACTTTTATAAAAACTTAAATCTAAAGGTACAATGGCGATCTTATCGCTGATATCTACCAGACAGCCTTTGGATGGACTATAAGAACTATTTTATTTTTTATTTTTTTATTTAATTGTTCAATACATTTATAATTTACACTCGTTACAACAAAAACACTTGTCTGAAACCTTAAAAGGTTTATGTGACAAAGTGGAGATAGCAAGCTCGTTGTTTATAAAATTGTTTTTTTTTTTTTACTGTTGATAAGCTCGCGCTTGACCTTTATCTCACCTGAATTAAAGCGACGATGTAAGTAGTCGACGATGGAGCACGCTTGCCTAGAACTAACCTATTCACTCTTGACTTAAAGATCCCCAGGTAGCTATCAGGAAACACAGACTCCGGCAGGGATTCCACTCCTTTTGAATCTTTAAATTAATAGTAGAGTTTTATATTGAACTTTAGACTTTAAGCCCACTTGTTCCTGCTGTAGTTTGTACCACAGTTCGAACACTAACGGGGTTACCATGACGTTCAAAGTAGCTTGTTTCATTCTTATTTCAGTGTGGGTAAGAGACAGAGCTATACAGGTTGTCTAGAGCCATCTCTTACCCACACTGGAAATAAGAATGAAACAATCTTACTTTAAACGTCATGGTACAGGTCTTGGTGTTGTTTTGTGCCAATAGCAGAACAAAGTGATTAATTCAGAAACCGGTCAGTAATGGTCGTTTCCACTCTAGCGCAGCAGGGCGGAGTGAAGCGAAGAAGAGCAGTGAAAAGTGGCAAGTGTTTCCATTGAAGCGAAGTCCACCGCTTCGTGCTCTCCGCTCGGCACCACAGCCAGCTCTACTCCGTTCTATTTTTTTTTTTTTGTGAGTGGCCTCTCGCAGGTCAACCTAGGAGGTTGTCGGCTGCTTAACCGGACTTGCCTGTGGCGGCCTCGATGAGAGAATCAAGCCTCCAGCCAGGGCTTACTTAACTATCTACTCCGTTCTAACTGGCTCGGTTCTTTTTATTTGAAAATCCTCTCAGCTCCACTCCGCTTCTCTTACACTGTTTTTACTGATGCGGAGCGACGATTTCGAGCTCTTTGATTGGCCAATTCATGGTCCGCTCCTGTCCACTCTACCCGGCTCGGCGTCAGTGGAAATGCGGGCTCATGTTAGCAGGTAGGTCAATAGCAAATCAGCATTGCTGAAAAATTTACTCCTGAGAATCGTACCTCAACGCCACATCGCTCTCTGTAGTATTAATCACGCTAGTGACTAGACTGAATGATAATTTACATTATCCTATGTACCAGTGACGTAGTTAAGTTCCTTTGGGTATCAAAAATTATTGAGGGTTTTTCGTTTACAAAGTAGACCATAATCGCACAGAACTGAAGAGAACGTAAGATTGTGAATAACATTTCGCTTTTTTTTTCACAAATTGTGACCCCTGTAGCTCGGAGGCCCGTATCATTAATACGGTAGTGACTACGCCCCTGCTTCTTGCATTTCCAACTCTGAGTGGAGCGAGAGAGAGTGTCGACTTTTACTGAGTAAAACCCACGTGTGTTATTCAATTGTCTAGCGCGTTACCGAGCCAGGGTGTCTGATAGAAGTCAAAACAGATGCTCGTTATATAATGTATTTATTTAATTATGAGCAGCTGATACTTAGGTATTCTTTTTTCCGTCTCTAATTAAAGTCAGAAAGGATATCATCTAAGTATCTCTAAATTAAAACTTTTACTCAAAAAGTAGCAATTATCAAAACATAAAAATATGTTACAAGTAACTCGCACTCCTATTCGAAAATCAAATTCAAAAAGGGAACTCAGTGTTGCCGTAATTAAAAAAGTGCACACTATGATTATGTTAAGGGTTTAATCGCCGGTTTTGTTATAATTACACTGCTGCAACGCATGCGAACAGAAAATGGAGATAGCAACGTTTCATTCTGTTATTAAAAGATACCCTTAATCTATGTTATCGTTATTTTTTTTTCATTGTGAATAATTAAAAAAGCATGTTATATTAGTAGAGTAAAACATTTTTTCAATAAAACTCCTAAAAAAGACACTTTGCAGCTTTGCCTTCAAAATAAGTGCCTGGAGTTTTGTTACAGATTCCCCTTTTTTTTGTTTGGAAATTCATCAAATGACTTCTATCACTTTATGGTGGGCGTGGAGTTTTTTAATGCTCAAAACTCACCTGTCTCCTTCAGTTACCGTTCGCGTTCCACGGTAACTCTTTGAAACGTTCAGGTTCTCCTTGTGAGTTCTTTGGTTAAAAACTATTTCCAAAAAAAAAAACTGTCTATGGAGAGCGTTCGGATACCTTAATGAGAGCCACTAATATTATTTTAAGCGTTAAAAAGCTGCAATTGAATTCCTTAGAATAGCAAGGATTAATGAGGCTGTAGGCCCAGGTAATCGGTTGTAGGATACTTGGCCCCATGCGGCGTTCACCCGCGCAACATACTTATATCGGATTTTATCGTTGTTGTAAAATATAAGAATTTATCGACGTATAATCGAGTGCGTAGCTCGTTCTGTAATTATTATGGGAATACTGTATTGTGAGAGAATTTCGAAATATCATTCTTACTGAAAATTATGCAAAAACTGAAACTACACACAATGAAACGCCATTTTACTCGCAAGCTCGCCATATTGCTTCTGTTTGAACTTGGAA
Source organism: Mythimna vitellina (assembly GCA_949316375.1). Classification (NCBI taxonomy): domain Eukaryota; kingdom Metazoa; phylum Arthropoda; class Insecta; order Lepidoptera; family Noctuidae; genus Mythimna; species Mythimna vitellina. The sequence continues at coordinate 2,003,798 of OX438703.1, read as the reverse complement.
CTTCTGAAAAATAAAATATGCGTCTTCTATAACACTTTTTTTTTAATTTAGGTATACAAACTAGTGCTTGACTGCGATCCCACCTGATGGTAAGTGATGCAATCGTTGATGGTGAGGCGCACTAGTTTATTAAGAGCCTATTCACTCTAGCCTTGAAGACGTTTAAATTATAATCGGACGGGAAGACCGCAGCAGGCAAATTGTTCCAGTCCTTTGATGTACGCGGTATGAATAAGGAGGCTACAACTTTTTGGAAATCGATCCTCCGTCATCCTTCCGATCGTTATGGGACAACCACGGTCTTTTTTTTTCGGTGGGAAGGAGGCGACCGCCTGCCACTCCATCTCGCTCCGGACCATGGCATGTACCAAGGCCTGGCGCAAGAGATCGCTGCCTCCAATCGCCCCCACGAGGACACTGCGGTGCTCTGCCCAGGCGGAGCACACCTCCACCGTATGCTCCACCGTATCCTCCGGACGGTCCACACAATGGTAACACCCGGGCGTTAAGGCAAGTAAGGGCCTGCGTCATGCGGAGGGTAAAGTCGCCGTGAGGTCTTTCCAGCCACGCCTCAAAGAAGGGACTTACAGCCATAATTATGACGTGCCCGACAACCACGGTCTGCGGAAAGCACAAACAATCTGCCTATACTTTTACTGTCTAACCCACAGATATAAGAAAGGTCTAACCGTATGCAGGTGACCAGTATTTTACATGGAGCGAATGACAATTTGATCTTCATAACCCAGAAACTGGGTAACACAATACCCTTTGGCAAGACTAGTGTCACATTTCCTACTGTCTTCTGACTCAGAATGCTGTACGACGAACTGCGAAAAACGTTCCAACTATCTACTACCTATAATAATAATCCATTCGAGTTGTTCCAACCACTACCTAAAGAAACCCATACAATTTTGTTTTTGGAACATAATTATAAAATTGGACCGGGCGCGTTCGATTTACGGCCGCGCACGCCAGTAGGCGCCCGGCCACGCCCCGCTATTATCCCGCCAACTTTTTACCAAAAACTTCCAACACGGGGGCTATTAAATAGAAATAAATCTGTACATAATGAATAATACATTAGTGTGTTGTTTGAAACATAGTTTAGTGTATATTGGCAGTTTGACGATAATTGTCAACGGTTTGGGTGGACGACGTTTTTTTTTTCAATCTATCATACCGTTAAATAATTATACTTAGTCTAGTTAGACTACAATTTTTTTTTTAAGAAAAGAATACTATTTCTATATTTACGCATGTTGCCATGGTTCTCGGTTTCCGATTTAGGTTTATCAGGGATCTATAACAATTGAATTGTTTTTCCAAGACTTATCTGTTTTCATTGATGACATTATTACGGTGGTCGTCACATGATTCTAGCTCCTAATGAAATAATGTGGCAGGACTTGCTGGCTGTTTTGGACTTCTATTCCTTAAAAAATAAAGTATAAAGTAAAAACAAGGGAAAAAGAAGTAAGTAATAAAGTATAAGTGTGTGTGTGTGTGTGGCCAAATGGGGCTTCCTCGAACCATCTCTAACACAGAGCCAGTATGGAGCCGCTGCACACGACATGCGTCATTTGCTATGCTGTCCATCCTGCACAACCACCTGCAGTTTTCAGGATCTATACGAAGCCAATAACAGAGCCGTAGAGGTTGCCAAATACCGGTCAGAAAAAATGTAGTTAGAGTACATCGACACGAAAAGAAGAAGAAATGTAGTAGGTAGTGTTTTATAGTATTTTTTTTTTCTTACTTTTTTATATACACTGTGTCTACATCTCTCCTGTCGCAGGTCTGCTGGAAGAAATTTCATTTCAAATAAGCAGTACCTTTGTGCTATTCTATCTGCTCTTGTTCTTTTCATTTTTAGTGTTTGTGTGTACCTACATAAATAAATAAAGTAATTTAGCTAGCACTAGGTATAGCGTTTATAAAGAAAGTTATGTACATGTATCTGGTACTGTTATAACGTACAAGATTCCCTGGCTAAAATGCCAATATAATACCGATTGCCTGAAGACGAAACCTTATAGAAGACATGGGTAGACTACTCGTTGCTCAGGAATGCAAGTAACACAAGAACGATGCGTCCTACTCCTCACCAACATAGCGACACTTAGAGGAGGTTTATATCCAGCACTGAATGTCTCATCATCATCAGCTCCATCATTCATGCTGAACTGAAATGATGAACATGATGAAAAAAAGTTAGTTAATAAAAAAATGCACTTAGTTCACAAGTCACAACACTAGAGTAGGTAACCGTCTAATAAAGAAAAAAAAAATAAAAAAAACAAGGGTTATCTTGATTTAATTCGTAAGTACACGCTAATGACATTTTAATGTTAATTAAAAACTAATGGTTGTCTTCCTATCTAAACTTTGAAAAGGTTAATTGCGTTAAGTTTATAGAAATAATTAACAAACAAGTAATTAAATTGGTATTTACTTGTTTTGGTATCTACTTAAAATAATTATTTTTCTGATGTTGTTTCACACATTTACTTTGCTCTGTTTTGCCATCAACGGACTTCAAAGCTGACAAGTTGTTATCGACCATGTGACTTGCCTAGGCCACTGGTTAAAAAAAAAATGGGCAAGTGCGAGTCGGATTCGCGCCATGAGGATTCCGTACAAATTTACATAAGTAAACAGTTCAATTCCCGAATACAGTCAAAAAAAATATTGTTGCAATTCGCAAATTTTTTGTTTGTTGTTACGTAACAACAAAATTTACAGTTTAGTTAGATTTATTCCCATATCTGTACTATAAGAACTTGCTTTATGCCAAATTTCAGGATTCTGGGTCAACGGGAAGTACCCTATGAATTTTAATTCCCTCGAGAGTGTCGAAATACACGTTTTTTGCGACATAAACTGCCGTATCTTTTTTTTTCAGTTAACTTAGAAATCTAGTTTTTTACAGCTTCAAGAGACCGCAGACTTGGATATGTGGTTTTAATTTCAACTCGATACCTCCACGCGTTCCTAAGATAAAGGCTCTTGATAGACAGACAGACGGACGGACAACAAAGTGATCCTATAAGGCTTCCGTTTTTTCCTTTTGAGGTACAGAACCCTAAAACACAATTTAACTTACCCCGTGGAAACTAGTAGCAAGATTATTGTGACCTTTTGGAGAAAAACATGGTTACTAAGTAGCCTAAACACCTACTAAATAGTGGGCCTCCATTGTAATTAACTAGATACTTTTAATAGAAGTATAATGGTTACCTATCCTACATGAGAGCCTCCTCTTTTTTGAAAGTCGTTGAATAAAGCACGCTAAAATAAAAATGGTTCATTTAAGTTAACTGATGATTTCGTGTTTGTGAGTATTTAAATACAAGTCATGATAAAAAATTAAAAAATACCTCCAAACAAACCGTTTAAAATAACGCGCTACTTCATCACATAATAATTTATTGGTTAATGAGTTCCTAATCAGAACACACCCGGTAATAATTTCACGTCGCTGATAAGCAGGTGTTACGTCTTATCGAAATATTGCAAATGGTTCATACGTTAAAAAATAATGTAACATGGCGAGCTTTGCAAAAGATATACGAAGATAAGAAACATGCAACACCAACATCGATTATTTCGAAAAAGTTTAACAAAATGGCGACTTTGCCGTGAAAACACAAAATAAAGACATAATAAAACACCTTATCACAACTAAGTAAAGTCTAAAACCTTATAAAATGAACGCATTTAAATAAATATGTTTGTTTAAACGTGCACCCTTGATTACCGTAAACAAAAACTAACTTGCTCGTCGCTGATTGGTCGTTTAAAATTTCCGAGGAAATTACAGCCAATTGCAGAAAAGTAGTGTGTTTTATGAAAGTTTTTTTTATTATTTACGTAGTATAATGATTTGAGAAAGGTTTTGTGAGAAAAGGAAATGTAGAAAGTTTCTGGAATTTGTGTGCGATGTAGGCATGACAGAAATAGGATACACTGAAAGAATTCTCCGTAGAGCAGAAACCAGACCACAAAGAATAGAAGGGGTCACCACGCCTTGAACGACATAGTCAAACATCCCCTGCGTGCTTGAGCCTCTAGGTCTTAGCAGGTCTGATGGTAAGAGGGCGGATGGGCTGACTCTGGTGCCGTGGAAGAACGGGAAGTGCCTGATCTGGGACGCAACTTGCGTCAGCACTGTCGCCGCCAGTCACCTGAGTCGCACCATGCACACTGCTTCTGCCGCCGCTGAAGACGCCTGCTTTAAAAAAAGGCTGAAATACGCTTCCTTGGTTCAGCTTTACCATTTTGTGCCTGTTGCTGTGGAGACTCTGGGCAGTTGGAGTACGGAGGCAAAGTGTTTTGTGGGGGATTTGGGCCGTAGACTCGGGGAGGCAACGGGTGACTCCCGGTCCGGGTCGTTCTTGGTGCAAAGGATGGCCATCGCTATTCAGCGAGGTAATGCGGCCAGTGTTATGGGCACTTTTGCACCGGGAACGATCAGGGGCGGGTTGTTTATTGACGAGTGACGGTGTGACGTTTAATTTAATTGTGAAATGATAATTCTTTAGATATCTATCACCCAATAAGTATTTCTGGCCCTGATAAGTATCTAATACAGTACCTGGTGAGGGCCACGGAACCAGTCTGCTAAATACGAGAAGTACAAGACCGGTTGATGTGGCCTTAGTAGAACCGTATGTCCAGCAGTGAACGTCTTCAGCTGTAATGATGACGATGACTTGACAGCTGTCAGAAATTCTGGCGCGAAACTAAAAGCGATTGGTTGCAAACAATTGTATAGCTTACAGACACTTGTTTTGTTGTGTAGGTGTATGTGTGTATATCGTGTATGTGAGTGTATGTGAGAGAGTTATATCTACTTGTTGCTGAATGCAACCACAGCACAGGGCCATGGGCTAGAATGTATAGTAACATAGGTGATATTTTAGTCGGTAAAAGTATGACACGCCCTTTCACTCCAGCGCGAGAAGTCATTAGATTAGTGAGTAATTCCTAGTTTGAAGAACGTGACTATTTAAAAAAACTGGGCAAGTGCGAGTCGGACTCGCGCACTAAGGGTTCCGTAAAACAACTTATCTATATAAAGTAGTTCCATTCCCGAATGGAGTCTCGATGATTTTTCCGAATCGCAAAATTTTTTATTTGTGACGTAACAACAAATTTACGGTTTTCAGATTTATTCCCATATCTCTACTATAAGACCTTGCTTTGTGCCAAATTTCAGGATTCTGGGTTAACGGGGACTTCCCGTTGAATTTTGATTCACTTGGGAGTGTCGAAACATACGTTTTTTGCGATACAATAGGCCGTATCTCTTTTTTTCATTAACTTAGAACATTTATATTTTTACAGCTTCAAGGGACCGCAGACCTGAATATATGGTTTTAATTTCAACTCGTTCCCGAGATAAAGGGTCTTGACAGACAGACAAACAACAAAGTGATCCTAGAAGAGTTCCGTTTTTTTATTTTGAGGTACGGAACCCTAAAAATGTGATACTATTAAATGGTTTATTTTAAAACTAGCTTCTGCCAGCGTCTCCGCCTGCGTAAAAGTGGATAATTATTCCAAGGAAACATATTACCAGGATAAAAATCTAATTACCTACTACTACTCTAGGACTTAAGGGGTTACCATGACGTTCAACATAAGATTGTTTCGTTCTTATTTTAGTGTGGGCAAGAGACAGAGCTATACAGGTTGTCTAGCGCCATCTCTTACCCACACTGGAAATAAGAATGAAACAATCTTACTTTAAACGTCATGGTACAGGTCATGGTTTATGCGTGTACCATATGCGATGCGCCATGCTCAGCACAAACTCACTTACCGTTCAAGTCGTCTTTTTAAATTCTTTAATTAATTTTTTAATTGTCACTATTGTATAAAACTCACAAAGACGTTCATCATCATCATCATCGTCTTCCTGCCGTTGTCCCGTGTTATTTGGGGTCGACGCAACACGTTTTTTTCTTCCATTCTGCCCTGTCATTCGTCATGCTATCACTAACTTCCTTCACAAAGACGTTCAAGCCGGAGTATTCTACTTTATTTTGTATTAATAGCAAATAGAGCCGATGTCGGGTTTTCTGCAAATGTCAAAAGTAAAATTTAATTAAATCAGCAAGGCCATCGCTATCCAGCGAGGTAATGCGGCCAGTATTATGGGCACTTTTGCACCGGGAACGATCAGGGGCGGGTTGTATATTGACGTGTGACGTTTTAGACATATGTTGCGCTATTTATTATGTTAGTTATATGTCATAAATAATATAGTTAAAGGAATTGTAAAAATAATGTTTAACATATAATAAATTAAATCAGCAAGAGTGTACAAGGAACTAGTATGTTAGAAATATAGTAGGTACAGAAACCGGCACGGATCTTGAGCGCTGACTTCTACAGTTCAACTTGCACAGACGAACGCAGAAGTAAAATATCGGGTCTCTTTAGTGGTATGAAGAGAGATGCGGGGGCGGGGAGTGCAATCCTTGTACAGAGATTGGCTCGCCGATGTGTACGATGCGCAAAGCGATCCCCGCTCTTTCACCGAGTGCTCAAGATTCGTGCCGCTATCTGTAACTGTATGTGTGGATAAAAATCTTTGATTGATACAGTTGGACTTGTAGGGTTTACTGGACTGAAACAAATAAAAAATGTTCAAGCAAACCTACGTACGATTTTTTTTTATTGTTTATAGGCTCGCTACTATCTCACCTGATGGAAAGCGATGATTTGGGCGACGATGGAGCACGCTTGCCTAGAAGTAACCTATTCACTCTTGACTTAATGACCCCTAAGTTGTAGTTATTACGAAACACAGACTCTGGCAGGTAATTCCACGCCTTAGCTGTTGTACGCACAATGAATGTGTTTCCGAAACGCTTTTGTGCGTATATGTGGGTGATGGGATTGCTTCAAGACATCATTTAAGACAGAACTACAATGGGCACACGTGGGCCTCGTACGCCGATCGGGGCGCTTCGGTCTCCATACATTTTATATGGCAACTAGACTTGTAGAGCTACAACAGATCCACGCCACGCGACGTCGTTCTACGCACAAATCAGGCGTAGTCCACGTGTGCGTCGGTATAATACAGTTCTAACTTAAGTAGTAATTTTGCTAACATTTTTACACGCAAGTGAACATAACAAGCATAAGCGCTGGTCTCTTCCGCGCCATCCATCATGGGTGTCCCGCGGCCGTGTCTGCGGGTGGCTCTTACTTTTAATTGTCGAATGCGCTTTGCCAGTAACTCTCGTGCGGGCAGTGCGGCCCTTCCCTACCAGTAGGGACAGCAAGACAACATGAGTAGGAATCAAAGATGGCGGACGGGTGTTGTGTCTTTTTTTTTTGACTTCGTTCTGTTTGTGCACTTATCCAGTGTCAAGTTTAGAAAGTATTAAGTTTTCAGTAACTTTGAGTTACTTCGAGTTACTTTGGGTTACTTTGGGTTTACTTTGAGTTACTTTGAGTTACTTTGAGTTACTTTGAGTTACTTTGAGTTACTTTGAGTTACTTTGAGTTACTTTCAGTTCCATTAGAACGCGGATGTAACACATTCTAATTTTTCTGCAGTATTTGGAAGCAAATGTATTAGGTCAGCCTTCTCGGCAAGTGGTAGTTAATACTACAATAATTCTCAGCTTCCTTTTTTACCAAAATCGCGCCTGGTTCAATGATTCCACATATTGTCCATCGTTGATTTACGCAGACACTTTAGATACAAAACTACTTAGGGCGGAATTCACCAATACAACTAATCGCGTTTTAACGTTTGGCTCACATAATCCCGTTTAGCCGTTGTCACTAGTGTCACTTGTCTGTATATTTCTTTTGTTGTATTTTTACAAGTGACACTAGTGACAGCGGCTAAACGCGATTATGCGAGCCAAACGTTTAAACGCGATTAGTTTTATTGGTGAATTCCGCCCTAAGTTGTGTATCGAAAGTGTCTGTGCAACTACCTACCTAAATAGGTACACCACTTTTAAATTACAATATCCACTAGGAATTAATTTGCGAATAATTAAAACAGACACTGAATTTAACTCGATAAAATCCCGCCGAAAACATCGAGTGATCGAACTTTGTGGATGGCCGATTTCTGAAGGCCAGTAAAAGGGATTTATGGTTTTCTTGACATCGAAGAGTTGTATCATAAGAATTAATTTTTGAATAAGATTGTCTACGGGTTGGGTATGATTGATATCTTTAATAAGTCCTAGGCGGGCAGCTATAAGATTGTTTTCAGGTTCCATTGAAAACCAGCTTCAGGCACTAGTTGCTTGGCATTTATGCTGAACTGGACCTATTTTGGTGCAGTCGTGACGCACGCAACTATATTTTTTGCTTCTGTTTTTTTATATATATTTTTTTTTGTCTTTCTTGTTACCTAATATTATGTTTGTGCCTTGTGCTGTACCAAATACATGCTTTTTTCTTTCTTTTAAACTCTTCCAATTGCCTTTTGCTTTCCAATACTGCAAAAACTCTTTTGAAAAAACCTCTATTTTTAAAAAAAAAAATTAATTGATATAAACCCGTGCTTGACTGCGATCCCACCTGATGGTAAGCGGAGATGCAATCATTGATGGTCAGGCGCAATAGTTTATTCTAGCCTATTCTTATCATCATTTCAGCCCAAAGACGTCCACTGTTGGACATAGGCCTCCCCCAAATGCCGCCACAATGACCGGTCCTGTGCGTCTCGCATCCATCGAATTCCCGCGACCCTCACCAGGTCATCACCTATTCTTATACGTAAAGACAAATAACACGATACTAAAACATATCCCAACTTAATTTGCGAACGCTACCGCCGCCCGCGCATATTGTATCATGCACCTTGTAATTTCTCATGCTAATAGCGAGCTACTGCGCCGTGTGCCGCTGTTCCGATGGTACTTTATGACAATCTGCGACCACTCGGTGGGTTACTGCTGCGTACGGTACGGTAGCCCCGTGTTCTGAGGCTGAGATGATGTAGCCACATATTTTTAGGTTGTATCAGGCAGACGATATCAAAAAGAAACTGAAGTTACATGATCGTGTATTAAGCATGTTGTTGAACTGGACCTATTTGGCGTAGCCGTGAGACATATTGTTATTGTTAAATTTATTTCTCCTTATTTTTATTTTTTTTATGTTTAATTTTAGTTTGTAAATCAATTATTATTTGTTGATTAATTAATCATGGTGTGCCAAATAAACATATTTTCTTTCTTCTTCTTTCTTTTTTTACTTAAGAGCGTAATTAAAATTTGACACGTTAGTTTGAGAGCCCTTTGGTGTAGAACCTTGCCCAGAGGACTAAGTCGCCTTTAGTTTTAAATTTTCTTGCAATGAATGGACCAAAATTATGTCTAAATAAACATATACAGAATTACTTTTGCAACGTGTGACTTGATTATAAATCTCACTCATAATTTCCTTCTCTCTCACACACTTACACACCCACACCATCACACACACACACACCCAAATAATTTGTTTGTTTTTTTTATTCTTGATAGGTTCAAGCTTGACCACTATCTCACCTGATGACATCCACGCACATATACAATTGATCGTTTTTTATTTTATTTTTATTATTTCTTTTTCCTTATTACTTTTTATTCTATTTTTTTCATCTGCCTTGAATAATTATAATATAAGGGAAGAGCGGAGCCTTCAACTACAGGTTCTGTGCCTAAATGGAAACTCCTGGACATGCAATTTATAATATATATATATAATAATAATAATAATATTCCACAACTATCACACAACGCCGTCTAGTCTCAAGCTAAGCAGAGCTTGTGTTATGAGTACTAGATAACTGATAAACATACTTATATTTTCTAAATACATACATATTATAGATAAATTACTCCCAGACACAGAACAAATGACCGTGCTCATCACACAAACATTTGTCCTGGGTGGTAATCGAACCCACGACCTCCGGCATAGCAGTGAGGGCCACTAACTACTAGACCAACAGGCCAGTCAAATAAAAAACAAAATAATATAATATATAATATATTCCACAACTATTACATAATTTAGTTCATTAAACCCATCCGCACCCTCCCATTTCGGTCATTGTCTTTCTATTGTGTCTCTAATTCTATTATTAAACTACTCAAAAGGTTAAGCCAATAATGATAAGCAATAAAGCTATTTTATTTTTTATATTTTTTTATATAATAATAATAATACTTACCTAATTTAACGAGCTTCTGTCACTGGCTTTACCTGCAAAATTTGCCCAAAGGAAAATACTCTCACGATTAAAAGCATCTAATGTCATATTCCAGGACATGGGCTGCCAGTATGCTAAATTTCAATCAAAAGACTTAGTTCTAAACAAAACCTACTGGGCACGCCATAATCATGGCGGTAAGTCACCTCTTTGAGCCGTGGATGATGCAGGTCCTCTCCGTAAATGGTAAGTTAAGGAAATGGACATCCTCACACCCCAGCCGCCGCGACACCGACTCTTTATACCAGCCACAGTAAGCGCCGGCTTGCGGACGGCGAGCAATGGGTAACTCGCCGTCCGGCTATCCGATAACCATCCAGACCAAGACCAAGTCGCCAATAACACGTAGTGTTCTGCGCGCTCCTCAAAGAGATATCAGCAAACCGTAGGAGCCCAGCAGGGCCGATGCCCGCTAGGCGCTAGAACCACTCGCTAGATTTTCTGAGAAGGAAACTCGTGGTCCTAGAACGCAAAGGGTAAATGAAGGACACAGGTGTGGTTTTAGTCAGTAAAGGTCTGATACGCCCTCTCGCTCTACCCTAGAGTGCGATAAGTCATTGGATGTGATCCTCAAAACAAAAAAACCGTTACAGAAATAGAACCGGCTTTCGCAGTGACCACTTTGACCAATGTTTCTGGTTTTGTTTCTTCGTTTTTCGACGCCAGCTTCTGAAATTAAAGTTTTATTTTTTAGTGTCGGCTCTATTTTTTTTTTTTATATATGTTATATTTTTCTCTTTTTTGTTTTTATCTAGTTCCGCACAACAAAATCTAAACGGAGCTGATCAAGTTCTAAAGTAGGTCAGTCTACACATTGGTATTGTTGGTGGAAAGAGTGTGTACCAAGATGAACTTGTGAAACATACGCATACGCCTTTAGAAAGTACCGGCGTAATGTTAAGTTATGAAATAATGTAAACAATAGATATCTACAATAATTATTACAGTTACTGTTAATCATTGACTAGCTTAAATTCTGCCAAGAACTTCGCCCGCGTTAAAGTACTTCTCCATACAAACTTTCTCTATAAAAATTTTCTCCATACAAACTTTCCCCAGAATAACTTTCTCCATACAAACTTACTCCATACAAACTTTCTTCATACAAACTTACTCCATACAAACTTTCTCCATACAAACTTACTCCATACAAACTTTCTTCATACAAACTTACTCCATACAAACTTTCTCAATAAAAACTTTCTCCATACAAACTTACTCCATACAAACTTTTTCCATACAAACTTACTCCATACAAACTTACTCCATACAAACTTTCTCCATACAAACTTTCTCAATAAAAACTTTCTCCATACAAACTTAAGACACCCATTTCATCTCTTTACTCCTCTTTGCGTCGTATTCCTCAACTTTGATGATATTCCTGCATCTGTTTCTGTCTCTGGCAGTGTGAAGGGCATTATATATCGTAGATTCAAGAGCGGTGTGGATCTGGTCGGACCAGCGTATTGGGCTGCGCCTGCGACTCCTTTCCCATCCACTTTCCGGTCACAATGGGCCTTTAGAGGTTGCCACTGTCTTTCCTTGCGATGTGACCGATTACGAATTTCATCCCTTTAGGGGGTGAACTTTAGGAAATCCCAAGTTATTCTCTGTATACATGATACAAGAATCTTCTGTGTCTTCTGAAAATTCCAGCGTTCTAGGTCCATGGGATTAGGTTGCGCGTTGATGAGTTAATGAGTGAGTTAGGACTTTGCATATAGTACATTGGACTTTATATATAGGAACAGAAGAGTTCCATCATATATCACCAGAGGTCGGAATTAGGTACAGTTATTTATGTACTTACACTGATTTCATACAGCGAAATAATAAAGTGGATGTGTCTCAAATCCCGAGATTAATTTTAAAGAGCAGATTTTTTTTATGACGCTATCAGAGAAATAGCAGAAAAAAATTCTTCCTGCATTAATGACGAGGAGGAGAAAGTGTATAAATTTGTTAACCTCACCTCAGTTGACGTAGAGAGATCTTTTTCAATGAAAAATACTAATAAAAATTTAATGATAACTATCTTTGTTTTATTTGTCTTATATATCTCCGAGGTTTTTATTATTATTCATTTGTATTATTGTTGGCCACACGGGATTTTTTATTAGAAATCCCGGAAAGATACATATTAATGTCAACATTTTGATGCAAGTACATAAATAACTCTACCTGATTCCGACCTCTGTATGTCACCAAAGTACTTCATCAGACTGTAATATATTATATATTAAAATTTTCCATAAAAAATATGCATTTAAATTATGTTGGTTCTGTACACTTAGTATACTTAGTGCCTTATTTTTTCAAGTCGGTTAAAATGAATTATTTTTCTAAGTCATAATCTTAATTATTTTTTTCATATTCATGAAGTGTTTTAGTTCATTAAACCCCGAGCGAACGCCGGCGTTCGTTCGGTCATTGTCTTTCTATTGTGTCTCTAATTACGCTACTCAAAAGGTTAAAGGCTAATAATTTGAAGATCGGTAGTTAACGTTAGTTTGAATATTAACTTCGAGACTAGAGGTCCTTCCCATGACTTGAGAAAATGACAGTCCTGCTAGGGAGAAAGAGGGATGGTTATATAAGTAAGTGTATACATTAAAAAGCTCCACCCTCTAACAGTTCAGTTGAGGTCGTAAAATGGATCGCGTTAAGAGTTCGTGGTATGGCCCTCAAAGTCAAAAGTCAAGTCAATAGTTTTTTATTTCAGTTAGGCCTACATGAGCACTTATAAAACGTCAGAAGCTAGTGCACGGTTCCAAATTGGTGGTAGCATTGATAAGCTTGCTTAGTAAATAGGTAATGAAGATTATGAAAAAGAGCGTTAAATGATACAACAGCTCCATTATGAGCAGGTGCCCCACAGATGTCATTAAGTACTGTCCTCATTCGTCTGCAACGTGTTCTGCAATCAATCGATCAATTAACTTCATGCAGTCTTGCACACGGTAGACTTAACAATACGAAATATATCCAAAATGACTGCAATATTTCAATGTTTCAAAACAAGTAAGTAGTTAAGATCATGCACGCACAGCTGCAATTTTAAGCACGAGGCAACCGATTATACACAGATATTAATAGCAATACTCATTAATATATTTTATTTAGTCGACGGCTATACAGTAACTTGATCGGGACCCACCTGTTGGGTTAGTGATCGCGTAGGCTGTATGTTGCGTGTCCAGTGCCTTACTCAGTTGCTTGAAAAGTTCAATTATTTACACCAGTTCTGACAGATGTCAAAGTCAGGAAGATGTCATGTTGACAGATAGGTATCTCGCGGGTGTATGAAAAAAAAACAAATGGAATAATCTGTGGTCATAATGTCAGTTTGCGTCTGCGAAGAAGTTCTTTTATTTTGAAATTTAATATACCTACTAAGACATATAAATTTATTTTACGTTAATTCACTCTAAATACTCTCCAGCGTTTGATGGTCTATTAACAGTTCGCACGTGTTGTTGGCAAAATTGTGGTGTCTCTTCCACAAATGCCATTAATGAAGAATTAAAGTTGACTAATTGGGAATATTGGGATATAAGATATAAGTAAAGTGCAGTTAGCGCCATAAAATAACAACAAAGTTATGTTCATATACTCATAAGAACATAAAATTGTTGTTATTTTATAGCATGGATACTCATCCATGCTTGCAAATTACGTTTTATAGTTACATATATGTAACTGTAATATCTAGATATACGCATGGAGATAAGGCAGGGTGCCATATAGAGGTGCGCTTGACAGATAGTTGACGACCATAGGTATTATGTTTCAGAGAGCCCCGGACAGACGTAGATTGCGATATTTGGCGATTAGGATCAAATGAATAAAATACTAGGCGTTCCAAATAAAAACAGGAAAGCCAATAACCTCGACCTTTACAACTTGACGCTGGCGGTTGCACTAGAGTGCTAAGCCATATTCTCCTGTCGATGGAAAGGGAGCAAAAAAAAAAAATACTTCGACCTGTCAAATGTTGATTGAAAAGTACGGTTTAAGAAAATATATTTGCGTTTTTTTGCTTTGTATTACTGAGTCTTAGTAAAACCTAGGTGAATTAAAAACGTTACTATTTAATGTAAACTAGCTAAATATATTGTTAAATTCATAATTAATTAAAAAAAAAACTATTTTCTTTCTTATTTTCATTGTTAGGAACATTCGCGTTCTTCTTCCATTTGCCACTACTCAGACACTTTACACAGTGACGCAGAGATGAGCAAAATTAAAAAAAAAAAATGGATTGTGATTAAACTTTTTTCGATCATGATTCGTGAATAAATATTATTTAAAAGATTTTCTTGTTTTGCTCACCCTACTTAATTTTTCGATTGGCAGCTATGACGTCACAACATGGCGTAAAAATCGATCCTATTCATATTTGGAAAGCATTGTAACTTATATTGAGGGCCTGGAGTTTTCCTGATGAGCCAAAGTAAATGCAGTTACAATATATAAATAATATACATTAAGGGCTGGCCCCTCGTTGGATGTCTTCAGGGGAAGAATTAGGGAACATTTCATGTCAACATGACCCATTTAAATATATGTATAGGTTTTATTTATTGTATATAGTTAGTTTTTTATATGTATTGTGTGCTGTGTATGTATTTGTGTAGTTTATTTTAGATCTGATCTGTTTCTTAACTTAGATTTTTTTTGTGCATTTGTTTCGGTTATCCTCTTAAATAAAATTTCTTAGAAATATATTTCAGGTTTTTTTTTTTGGGTGGGAAAATCATCATATGAGATCCCCGCTCTTGGGCGGAAAGGGAGATAGTGTCAGACTCTTACTGACTAAAAACCCACTCCTGTTCCTTCGTTGCCTTCGTCCCAGGGCCCCGGTTTTAGCTTTCGCACTACCCGTGGCCCCAGTAGGCTTCAACCCTGCTGGGCCCCTACGATTTGCTGACATCTCCTTGAGGCGCGCGTGTATCAGTACGCGCCGTCCACGACCTGGGCTCGGTCTGGACGGTTACCGGACGCTCGGACGGCGAGCCACCCATTGCTCGCCGTCTGCAAGCCCGCGCCTACGGTGGCCGGAACATATATAGAAATATATTTTAGGTTTGCTGTAAGAAAACTCAATTGTGGGTTTGTACATCAGCTGTTCATTTTTTTTTAATAATTTGTTATTTTATGTGCAATAAAGAATATAAGAATAAACGATCGTGACTGGACGTTTTCCTTATTTAAACGAGTTTGTTTTAATAAGACAAAAACGTTTTCTAAAAATTGTCAAAGTTCCGAAATTCTAGACAAAAGTTTCATCACCAGTAATAGTAAAAACACGTCAACTAACTAACTACTTGACATTACCTCTCCGAAGTGTCACATCGAACTGTCTTGTGCTTCTGGTATCCATGATAAAATGAGACCATTTTCCATAGACAATTTCTCACATTAATAACTTTTAAAGTTATTCAAAGACGCTAAACATGGATAAAGTGTCCCCCCCTGTCGTTGTGGACACGAAGCTTCAGATCGGCATGACGTATCTCCAGCTCATATTGATTGAGGACTGACACACGGTGAGACTGATCTATCCTAGATGCACGTCTTATTTTTGACGTCATAAATGACAATGTCCAGATAAACTAATCAATGGCAGCCTTAGGGGATGGTCCTCGAGCAGTGTGAAAGTGAAACCCGGGACCCTGGGACGAAGGCAAAGAAATAACAGGAGTGGGTTTTTAGTCAGTAAAAGTCTAACACTATCTCCCGCTCCGCCCAAGAGCGAGATTTGTCATAAGAGGATTATCCCACCCGAAGAAAAAAAGGGTGGGTGGTGGTATGGATTCGCTTCTGAAAGGAAACCCCGAGGTCCTGAAACACAGGCAAAGAAGGAACATAGAAGTGGGTTTTAGTCAGTAAAAGTCTGATACGCCCTCTGGCTCTGCCCTAGAGTGAGAAGTCATTGGATGATTACAAACGTAAGAAAAAAGGGGGTGGTGGAGGTGGGTTATGCTTGTTACTCTATAAATAGTAACACCAGATATATTAAATGGCTGGAAAGTATGTGGTTTGTGTCTTATGCCTGAAAAGCATCTTTAATACCAACAGATATTTGAAATAAGTTTATGATGGTTCGTTTTTTTAGGGTTTTCTTACCTCAAAAGGAAAAAACGGAACCCTTGTAGGATCACTTTGCTGTCCGGCCGTCCGTCTTACTGTCTGTCAAGACCCTTTATCTCGGAAACTCGTGGAGGTATTGAGTTGAAATTAAAACCATATACTCAAGTTTGCGGTCTCTTGCAGCTGTGACAAAATAAAATTTCTAAGTTAACGAAAAAAAAAGATATAGCTGTTTATGTCTCAAAAAACGTATATTTCGACACTCGCAAGAAAATCAAAATTCATAGGACAGAAGTATCCTATAAATTTTTATTTTCTTGCTTTCATTGACCCAGAATCCTGAAATTTTGCATAAAGCAAATTTATATAGCACAGGTATAAGAATAAATCTGAAAACTGTAAATTTGTTGTTACATCACAACAAAAAAAAATGCAATTCGGATAAATCTTCGAGACTCCATTCGCGAATTGAACTGTTTATATAAGTAAGTTTGTACGGAACTCTCAGTGCTTGAGTCCGACTCGCACTTGCCCAGTTTTTTTAAACTTTGCCCCACTAGGAATTATTCCTGTATCGTGGGTACGTTCACAAACACACCTAGACCCGGAACAACTATCTTTAGGCCATCCAATATTTGTCCTATGCGACAATATAACCCGCGACACGCACTGCAGCAGCCAATCGTTCAACCACTGCACCAACAGTGCCATCGATTGATTGTATTGGTCTGTTGTCAGTGTTGTAATATATTTTTTTTCTAACAAATTGCTTTTGCAATATTTTTGACTCCAACTGCTATAAATTTGTTAGTAATTTATTTTGTTAACGTTTCATTATTGATAGTTGTAATTATTTATTTATCATGTTTTTTTTTTATATCGCCTCTTTTTATAATGTGAATGTGAGAACACTGTAGACTCCACGAATTCTTAGATTACTTCCTATTACGACGACTCACTTTTTTTTGTTATGACTATTTTTATTGAGCTTTTGGGTACAATATTGACTGGTCTACACTGTTCTTACATAATATCTAATAATACTGTAATATGGAAATATTGTAACATCAACCACTTTGGAGTCAGAATCAATCATGGAGTTTCTTACCGGCTTTTTTCCATAGGAAACAACCAATTTGGAACCGTGCTTCTGACGTATTCTAAGTGCCCATGTAGGCCTATGTGAAATAAAAACTTTTGAATTGAATTTTGAATCTGTCTGTAGGTTTATAAATATCTACCCTGCAGTTTGATAGGTAGATAGTGATATCTTCGCGTGACCAGAGGGCTGGGCTTTTCTTCGGTCAACGAATTAGCATTGCCATCCAGCCATCCTACTGCTGCCAGCGTTCTGGGCACTTTTCCCATTGACATCGATGTGAATGAATTTTTTGATGCCCTATGAGTTCTTTTTCTACCAGTTTGTACATAATATTATTTTCAGTTTGTTTAAATACTTATTAAGTTTTAATATTTAATAGTTAAGATGTATATATACTTCATATAGAAATTTAAAAAAAATGGTAGATACTGTGAAAGGAACCTAACTAACTGACGTGGTACCTAGTACCTACTTTAAAGTTCTCAAAATCTTACTCCATACATTCTTATTTAAATATTGTATATTAGGCATTAAGCATTAAATTAAGACGTATCTGACCGTGGGAATGTCGCACGCGAAATACTAAACTATGTAAATTGCGCGGGAAAGGATGAATGTCACATTGGCGGCCATATTTTATCCGCAACGGGCGCGTTCTTTGCGCGCGCGATTTATGTCGCGTTCAAGTATTGAATTAGATGAATGGGTTGTTTAGCTATTGATAAAGGTACGTTTTGCAAGCAGATGATTTTGATCGCTAGATTTACTTAGTAAGCCATATTATTTGACTTTTAAAAGGTGATTTTGACATGTTGAGGTAGGTTTATGTTCACCTGTTCGGGAATGGGAAGAGCTAGGATCTTACCATGGAAATGTTGAAATGTCAAGTATGCGAGCGAGAAAGAGGGATGAAGCTATACACCCTATATTACTCCATCCTTTTAATAGTTCAGCTAAGGTCGTCAAAGGAATCACGTTAATATCCTAGCTCCCGAGTAGTGCCATAAAACAGTAACTTTCTGAACTCGGTAACGACTGAATATATAGGTATGTTTATTATAGATTCATGTACAAGATAATCAAAACATGAAATAGGAAAAGTTAATTGAAATATCTGAAAAGTAATGAAAAAAGTCAAGTCAAAGTCAAAAGGTATTTTATTTCACTTATGCCTACATAGGCACTTATAAAACGTCAGAAACTAGTGCACGGTTCCAAATTGGTCATTTCCTATGGAGAAGAACCGGCAAGAAACTCCATAAAAATTCAAAGTACGTTCGAACTGAGAATTAACTTTCAAGCTAATCATCTGCAATGTTAAAAATATCCCACTAAGATTTGGTACGTCAATAACACAATACAATCGATAGACACTTCATCATCAGCACTGGTTTATATCAATTAAAAAAATAAAAAATAAATAAAAAATAATTTCAGCTGAAAGACGTCCACGGTTGAACATAGTCCTTACCCCAAGTATCGTCACAACGACCACTCCTGTGCATCGCGCATCCATCACATTCCTGCAACCCTCACCAAATCATCAGGCCACCTCGTGGGCGGCTTTCCAACGCTGCATCTTCCGACCGCTACGGAATCTTTCGGCCCCATCGAACATCTGTTCTGCGAGCAATGCACACTGACCACTGCCACTTAAGTACTAACGCACTTCTTTGGGCTATATCGGTTACCTCGATTCTCCTGCGGATATCTTCAATCCTGATTCGACCTTGCAAAGAAACTTTTTTTTTATTCTTGATAGGTTCGGGGCCGCTATCTCACCTGATGGAAAGCGACAATGCGGTCGGCGATGGAACGCGCTTACCTAGAAGTAACCTATTAAATCTTGACTTAAAGATTCCCGGATTGTAGCTATCAGGAAACACAGAATCTGGCAAGGAGTTCTACTCCTTAGCTGTACGCACAATGAATGTGTTCCTAAAACGTTTTGTGCGTATAGGTGGGAGTTCCACCATGTACCGGTGGCGCATTGCCGTACGCCTGGTGGTACTCCGAGTGTAGCTTTGCCATCTACGTGACTTTAATCCTTTGATCAACACTTAGCTTACTAGAAGCCTACCTACTTTTTATTCTGTCCACCTTATTGCCCACCTCATTAGCCCAGTGGTTTCAAACAATACCAACCCAATGAGAGCAATATGATTTTTCAAATCATATGTACTTTTCTAAGTTTATTTAGGACATTATACTGACATCCCGTGCCTCGGAAAACACGTGAAGCCATTGGTCCTGGTTGTTCGTAGATATTTGGCAGTCGTTATAGGTAGTCCAGAGAGACATGTCAGCTAAACGTCGGGGCCTAGCAGGGCTGTTGCTTGCTAGGGCTATGGGGAAAAGTATGAAAGATATACTCGTGGTCCTAGAACGCAAAAGTTAGCTGAAGAAACCTAAAGGACCTGAACCTGGTGAGGTTCTGGTAGAAAATGCCTAAGGCATTAAATCCGCCGCTGTATGTTTGTGCATAAAATATTAAATAATATTTTTTTTATTTTTTTTTATAATATATTATACATAAATCTTAACTAATAAATATTATAACTTAATAAGTATTTAAATAAATAAATATTAAGAAACATAGATGTGGTTTTAGTCAGTAAAAGACTGACGCCCTCTCGCTTCACCCTATAGCGAGAGAAGTCATAGTCATAGATAAAAAAACACTTGTTCGTAAAGACTCGGACTATTGTACCTACGCTCAGCGACCGATCAAGAGTTCTGACCGCCCTAGGCTAATTATGAGGACGCGCCCCCGCTAGGTGTGTCGGGAAGGCCTAAAAAGTAGTAAGTGAGTAGAGTAGTAGTGTGACAATTTTAACATAATTCATACTACCTATAAAAGTTTTCAAATCGATCTGCAAGCAAAACTAACGTTGTCCTTTAATCTGCATGACATTCAACCTAAAGGAGGCAAACCATTTTTTAACCTGACCGTACATAAAGGCAAAACACCTCACGCATTATAAGACCAAAATCATGACAAGTGACTGCAGGTAGAAAACCAAATCTAAATCGTGTTTGGTTAGTTGTGGTGAAGTTGCTCCGACTTGAGTATTTTTTAAATATTTACATTTCTGTTATTGTTAAAAAAAGAGGAGAGGTATTATACAAGTGAAACATTTTTGCAACTGATTAATGAATTATTACGAGGGCGGCTCTGAAAATTTCGGGAATCAAGGAAGTGACACAACATTACTATTTAAAAATGTATTTATTGATTTTCGAAGTATATAATATAAGTAATAAGTATTCTCCGCGAAATTTGACATATTTTTCCATATGATGGAACCAATCATTGAAGCAACCATTCCATTCGGAAGTTGGGGTCTCCAAAATGGTCGTTTCGTAGGCGTCCACAGCTTCTTCAGGTGATGAAAATCTCTGTCCACGCAATTTATTCTTTATTTTATGGAAAGTATAGAAAGCATTAGGATGTTTTCTTGCTCTAAAAACTCTTTTGTTCTGTGCGCGGTGTGAGAACTCGCATTGTCGTGATGGAGGATGATGCGGCGGTTGCAGTTCTCTTTACGGAGTTCAGAAACGACCTGTGGCAAACAACTGCTAGCATACCATTCTGCATTAACCGTTCTTTGTCCCTCTAGAGGAATAATCGTAACATGGCCGGTTTTAGAGACAAACGTGGCCACCATTTTTTTTGCAACACTCCGTGAACGAACAATTTTTGTTGGCTTATATTATTTTCGAACACCCAAACTCGTGACTGGTTTTTTGTTTCGGGTTCGTACGCGTATATCTAGGATTCGTCACCTGATACGATGTTGTATACAGCATTTGAGGATCCTGCGTAAAATCTTTCGAGAGTTCTGAGGCACCAAGTAACGCGAGCCGCTTTTTGCTCTTCACAGAGCGAATGCGATATCCATCGGGAAAACAACTTTTTTACACCTAATTGTTCATGCAAGATTATTTGTATTTGACTCATGCCAATGTCTAAACTTGCCTGAATTTCGCGGTATGTCACATGTCGATCTTCCTCAATCAGCTTACGCACAGCATCAACGTTTTCTTGGGTGACTGTACTTTTTGGATGAACTTGACGTGGATCATCACTGAGCTTGACACGTCCACGTTGAAATTCAGCAAACCAGCGATAAATTGTGGTTTTGGATGGGGCTTCATCACCAAATGCAGAAATCATCCGGTCAACACACTGTTTTTGTATTAAACCATTTCAAAAGTCAAAATAAATCATCGCTCTTGAATTTTCTCGAGTCAATTCCATTTAGACAAGACCGAGAATCTTTTTTTAAATAAATAAATGGTATTCGATTTTTAAAACCAAGGAGTTTTCAATTAAAAAGATTTTAATATGACAGGAACAAAGGAAATATTTCAGTCCCGATACTTTTAGTGCAGCCTATTAATAGATTATACAAAAGTAATTTTTCGTTCTTTGGCGTTTGCAAATGTTTTCAAATTTAATAGTTTGTAAAAAATAACTCTCTATCTAAGTTTTTGGCGAAGTGTGGAGCGAAAGTATTTTTTTACTCTTTTAAGTGCTGAAAAAGACCTTTCGCCGCTGCAGTTGGTAGCAGTGCAGTTGGCTGCACGATTCGAGTAACAAGTCAGTGTTTGATAAAAGCGCGCTTTTTAAATTTTCAAAATTTATTGTTAAAATCAGGGAACCTCAAGCGCATTTATTTTAGTGTTTTGTCTTGGTCTAGTTGAAATATGCAGGGTAGATGCTATGATGCTAGATTAATGCATGCGAAGACACAATCTTAGCGCGCCCCCCCGAACCTCGCGCCCTAGGCTGCAGCCTAATTAGCCTAAGGGTTAATCAGGGCCTGCCTACGCTAAAGCCTTTCGATAGGTACATTCCGTACATTTCAAGGTCGATCCCTCGCCTGTAAGGCTGTGACAAATAAACCTGTTTTACAAAAAAAACAAGGCATTCAAAAGCCAAAATAAAAATCTTGGGTAATTTTCCGAATTACAGCCAAATTACAAAGAATTTCTCAGGCAACGTTTTCACTCAGAACACGAGAATGACTTAATTAGATACTTCAATGACCAAATTAAGTCGAAATTACACAGAATACGCAAACACAGGTGATCTTATCAACATATCCGAGGCATCCATTCAAACATTCCGCCACCGGGTACAATTGTTTGATTCACAGGAGTACAATGTCGGATCTTTTAAAATAGAACAAAAATCATTCGAGGACGATTCAGCATCAGTTTGCGACATTTAAATGTGCTGGCGGCGCTTTTGGGCCCGCCATTTGCATCCGAGATCGCGTTGATCGGCCATCTTGGTGCGTTTTTTTTTTGCCGCCAACGCGTTGTTGCAGGTTTGGTGCACACTGAGTTTAATAGTTTTTTAATACACTTACATAAAAACCCGCTAAATCCTACCACTTTTCGGCACACTATTTACTGTTTTCTGCACTAGTGTGGAAAAATGTGCAAGCACGCTCCCGCCTCAATTTATTTTATTTATCGTATCAGGCTGGGCGCTAAGCGACCCGTACAAGTCGTCGGGCAGTTTATTTGTTTCTTCCGAAGTGTATTGAAAAACGTCATTTGATAGACGTGGAAAGTCACAGCAGCACTCGGCTCCATAACACCCTGGTCTGCGACCCGGGCAATTTTCGCGACAAACTTTCTCCACTTGTATCAAAATGTACCTAGTATGTTGAACCTAAATACTACATTATATTGTGTCCGGCATTGCAGATGACGCAGTACAAACGCTCGAACCAAAGGCGAAGCCGTTTTGAAGCCGAATGATTGCGATAACAATTGCTCACTTGTATCAAACGACCGTTTTCAGCACACTTACCTACTCAAAAATAATGAGTAAAACTTCACAAAAAAATGTTTAGTTACAAATTATTGGGAGAAATGTGTGATTCAGCAACCGTTCTCCTAAGACCGATTCGTCATTGGACTGTTCGCCAACAGGACGATTCATTTATTTCCGTTTCCCCAGCAGAATCATTCACATATGGACATTTCGCCGACAAGAACTTTCATCTGTGACACTCACGACGACAGACCTTTGCAGCTACCGAATGTTTGACAGACACGCCTATAAACCTATAGCTCTTTTAACTACAGACCTTTTCATCTAAAGAGTATTCGCCGTCAATCATAAGACAAGCGATATTACAAAAAATACAAATTTTATACAGATTACACTATCTTATAATTTGTTATGATTCATCTAACGAATTTTCCGGCCCTAAGGTTTCTTTTTTTCGGTGGGAAAATCATCTTATGACATCCCGGTGGAGCGAGAGATAGTGTCAGACTTTTACTGACTAAAAACCCACTCCTGTTCCTTCGTTGCCTTTTGTACCAGGGCCGAGTCTTCCTTTCAGAATCAGACCCTTGGCCCCAGTAGGCTTCGACCCTGCTGGTCCCCCACAGTTGCTGACATCTGCTTGAAGCGTGCGTGGAAAAATACGCACTGTCGACGACTTGGGCTCGGTCCAGACGGTTACCGGACAGCGAGCCACCCATTGCTCGCTATTCCGGTCCTAAGATGGAGTGGGAAAGGAAAACCCGTAGGTCCTAGAACGCAAAGGACAATAGTTGAAGGAACATAGGTGTGGTTTTAGTCAATAAAAGTCGAACAACATTCTCTCTCGCTTTATCTTAGAGCGCGAAGTCATTCGATGATTTCCCACCTCCCAAAAAAAACCCTGATTGTTAAAGAGGTGACCAGACGGTTGCAAACCAACGTCCCAACCAAAGTTAACTTGCTAGTTTCAATCCGTGTAGACAGCAGTTGAAATCCATGACCTTCAACGCCCTTGGTTGGGAGTCGCGTTTTCCCAATCACCGAACGTGTTGGCGCGTGGTTGACATCCATGTAGACACAAACCAAACACATAAACCATGGTGACTTTGGTTGGAACGCTAGTCTGCAACCGTCTGGTCGTCAGAACCGTGGTGGGGTCCTAGACCTTTGGAAGGCGTACGTGGATTCGAAACCAACTCGGGAGAGAGAACATGGTACCAACCAAAGATTATTCCTGTACGGTCTATGCTAGTGCACACAACCCTCGCTTGGTAAGAAATAATTGAGATATATCAAAAATCATTTATTTCTAAACCATTTACTTTTGAAATCTCAAGAAGTCAGTCAGTCAGAAAAATAAAAATAAATGATGCACATTCCAAAGCGTAGATCTCTATGGAGAAGAATGTGCAAGAAATTCCATGGACACTCTTTTCAATCATGTTTTGTAATTACAAATATCTCTGATAAATGTTTCTTGTCGCTATCATGTGAGAACAATGTAAATAAAAATAAAAACTAAATATAGATATTAAAATAGCAACTGGCAGCTAAGAGATGACCAGCCTCAACTGACAGCGCCCGTTCACGGAAATGGCGCTAATATTAGCACCACTCAGCTCAACAATTTTGAAGGGAACTGAATGATCCAACACCCGCGCCACCATCATTCATCATTCATCATTCATATGGAAAGCTAAGATATAGGGCTATGGTGTTTGGAGTCTTAAGTGGACTGGTTACCAGGAACTATGTTTAGACTATGGTCCCTGCCTGTCTTTTTTTTATGCACCTACCATGTTTTCTCTTCACTACCTTTGGTTGACTGGTAGACAATGCCTAAGGCATTAAGTCCGCCTTTGTACCTTTGTGTTGCATGAAGATTTAATAAATAAATAAATAAACAACGTCATTAAGATATTATACATTAATATTTTAAAAAATAATTTCATAAAAAGATTCTGACGACCCACAATTTACGCTGAGTGTGTCCCCGTCGCACCTCACGCAACATTTCGTTTTACTCTTGTACCATCTTTTATATTCGGTAGCGGCGCACCAAAGGGACGCATTCAATTATTTACTCGTATTATTCTTGTTTATAACTGGTGTACGAATGTCGTACGTGATGCCTATCATCATCCCCGCTAATTGGAAGCGTCCAGCAGACAAAAGTAGAACGCAAAGCTAGCGCAAAACTGTTTTTATGTGATAGATGTTTGCCGCTTTTGGTTTAGTTAGGAAAAATGCAACAAGTTATCAAGTAAACGGTACTAACCTAATTACATTATAAGTGTATCATTCATTCTTTTTGTTTTTACTAATAGTGAGTTATAGTACACCCACTTTGATATAAGTGCAGAAAGTTTGTCATTATGACCGAGGCGGAATTCGGACGAGCCATAGGCAAGTGAGGTAGGGAGCCGAGGGCTGCAGTGTCAAATTTGCACGTATGTGTTTGCTGGGTGCACAGTTGGGCGCAGCAAAGACAATCTCCACAGATGGGGGTTCTCGAACGATTCCGATCTTCAGTGTTTGTGCGGCGTCTCTCCGCAGACCATGTCCCACCTTCGATCCTGCATCACGTGCCCTGTTACCTGTTCACGTAGGGACCTAATGACAGCATCAGCGGACGGCACTGCCGTGGCCGAATACTGGGCCAGGCAAGGAATTTAACTAGTTTTGCCATCGATACGCTAAGAAAAAGACGTGTATCAAACGACTTTTTTCAATACATTTACGAATAAATGCATAAACGGGGGTTGACCGGCGACTCGTAGGGGTTCGACGTGCGCCTAGCCTGATACGATAAATGTAATAAAATTTTGGCGGGGAGAGCACAAGTACTTTTCTGCACTAGTGCGGAAAACAGTCTCTTGCGTACTAGCGGTGGGATAAGAGTGGGTTTTGGAGTAAGTGTATTGAAAATATTTTTTTAAAACCACAAGACTTTACCTAGAACTTAAAACACTATCACAACAATATTACTTACTAGCTTGTGTCAGCGGCTTCGCCCGCGTCAAAGTAGGTTTCACCATACAAACTTTGGACCCCTGTTTCATCCCTTTAGGGGGCGAGTTTGGGAAAATTCACTCTTAGTGCTCGCCTACATCATAAATAGTTGTAGTAGCCGTAATTTCGGCTGTGCGTTAATATGTCAGTCAGTCACTTTCTCCTTTTATAGTAGGTATACAACCTTATTTATAGTATATGCAAAACCTGAAACACGTGTCTAGTATTTTTATGTAAAGAATCTATGTACAAAATTTCATAACTGTATCAAGAAAAGTCACAAAGTTATAAGCTTGTTATGTTACCTGGTTTACCGCACAAATACTTAGTCGCCGGACCATCCAGGCGACTTAGGGGTAGTTTTGCTCCCGCGTCCAGCTGTGCGCTGACACGACCTGCCGTGACCTGTGTTGTACTTAGTGTCGGTGGTGTCCAACTTGTGACTTTTTTTAAATATTTTTGGGAAAAAATATAAAATGGTGTAAAAATTATTGGAATCAACTCAGTTACTTATTCTGAACAAACTATATTTAGGTTTCGCATAATTATACTAAAAATTATGTTGTGTATTGATAAAAGTTGGTCACACCTTCACTCTGCAATGTCTTTTTTTTTAATAATAAATTATTTATTACCCAAAGAAAAGAAAATACATGACATGTTACATATAAGTTTAAATTCTTTTTTACATGTTTTGTGAATAATGTCTCCTATGCTAGGAAAGTCCTGTGTTAAATGGTCAACCCGAGTGCCAAGTTTCATCTAAATGATGACAATCGAGTAGACCATTTCCTGGAACAGCTCATAGGATACTTCTGTTATCTCGAGAATAGATTTATTAATTTAGGATAATATCATTAGTTTTTTTTTTCTGTTTACCCCTTAGTGAAGGCTATACTCGTTTGACCATATCGCCTAGTCTTTCGTCCATATTTTCTTGCGTAATAAGTCTTCCGTAATAATTGTTTCTCCATTTTACCGAGATCGCGCTTATTTCAATGATTCCACAGATTATTCCAGTTGCGCAGACACTTGAGACACAAAACTACACCAATTTTATACATCGCAATATCCACTAGGAATCAATTTGCGAATAATTAAAATAGCCACTGAACCTCACTCGAAGAAATCCCGCCAAAAACTTAGTTAACATCAGTTACAAATAGGATCTCAGTCAAGCACTAGTTTACCTATATATTAAAAAAAAAAGTCCAATTAAACGACCACTGTCAACGATGACACCGCTGTCAAATATATGGTAAACTGCGCGCTTTTTTCAAACAAATTTCGCTATGATTCTTCCCATATTTTCAGTAAAATGCATGAGATCTGTAAGCTCTTATAACAAGTAATTGGTGTCTGTCATTTATCTGAATAATGGATACAAAAAATCTATAATGTGTGATCCTATGGATTGTTGACCTGGGTAGGTACTTTGGCACCTTAACCTTTTATAGTTTTGGCTCTATCAAACGTGAAATGATGATATTTATATTGCAAATAGGTTTAAAAAACACTTTTACACGTCAATTTTTGTTTTCGACATTTTTAACTAGATGAGGCCAGTAGTGTTTCTTAGCTGACTGCCCTGAGAAGAAACATCGAAACGAACTCAGGGGTCTAAAGTCCAGTCAGCAAATATGTAATGGTCAAAACCCATGAGAACCATGCAGATTTGTATGAAATGGTCTTTTGAAGAAAGAACCATACAGATTTGAGTGGACCTATCTAGTCAGTGCAAGCATTTGTCAGTGAAAAGGATTGATTATAAGATGTTGGCAAATTAATGGACATTATTGGACATGTGTGTTGTCCCCATACTCACATACCTGGTTTTTGGCACTTCAGCAGTCTAAGCTCGAGGTTTTGCCAGAGAGTCATGGAGTGGGGGTCCTAGGGGTGTGTCTCTCAAGCCGTATAAAGAACAGAACGCTGTGCTCTAAAACTAGAATATACTAGAATTATAATATATCACACTAGGCCGCTAAGCTTTTGTAGGATTTGGCAGGACATGTCGGCCGTATGTTAGATGAGAAATGGACAAAAAGAACCCCCTAAACGCCTGACGATATCGCGGCAGACCAAGGCGAACATGGTGGGACGATCTAACTCCTACGAAACGGACTGGCGCTGGCCCGGATCCGTTACTGACCGCAGCACCCCTGGGCGCCAGGAGTCGCAGAGCGATCCTCAGCCAATGTAGGCGCGGGCTTGCGAACTACGAGTAATGGGTAGCTCGCCGTACGGCCGTCCAGTTATGGTCCTAGAACGCAAAGGGTAACTTAAGGATACAGGTGTGGTTTTAATCAGTAAAAAACTGACACGCCCTCCCACTCCACCCTAAAACCAAACTGTCCGGTTACCGTCCGGTAGCCTTTCAAACCAGTGCTGGGTTTTCCTTTCAGAAGCGTACCCATGGCCCCAGTAGGCTTCGACCCAGCTAGGCCCCTTTTGACATCTCCTTGAGGCGCGCGTGGAATACTACGTGCCGTCGACGACCTGGGTTTGGTCAGGACCACGGTTATCGGACGATCGGACGGCGAACTATTACTATACCTAATAACTCAATTTCTTTCACAGATCATACAAACAAAAGACTATGTCGCACCCACTCACAGGAAATTAGTGATCATATAATTCAACATGAACAAGCATAATACCTAAAAAATAAGCCAAGGAAAATCATGTCCAGGAGGAATACACCTATAGATGATGAACACCCAACAATGAGTACCATAGACGAGGCCAAGCAAACCGTAAAGGAAGCTATAAAGCAGGCTAAGGCAACCGTATATGAAGGCAAGACAACCGTGTGCGAAGCTAAAAAAACCATAGACGAGGGGAAGAAAACCTTTATGGACACTGTCAAGTATGCAGTCACAACTTATAAAAAGAAAAAGAAGAAAATTACTAAGAAATATTAGAATCCATTAATGTTTATTAAGTATAGTACCTACATTTTAACAGACTGTTTATTCAATAAATAGGTACCTACAATTATTTTTTGTTATTATTATTATATTGTATTATCATTGGCGCCAGTGTCTGAAAAGTTGAAAGGGAATCGTTTGTCTTGGTATGGTCATGTGAAGAGGAGGGATGAGACACATGTTACTAAAAGAGTTATGAGTTTACATGTGGATGGATGGAGAGGGAGAGGGAGACCAAAGAAAAAATGGATGGATTGTGTGAAGAGTGATATGAAAGAAAAAGAAGTTAGTGATAGCATGACGAGTGACAGGGCAGAGTGGAAGAAAAAAACGTGTTGCGCCGACCCCAAATAACACGGGACAAGGGCAGGAAGATGATGATGATGATGATTATTATATTGTAATTTTACCCTACAGCCCGAAGACAGAGGGCAGTAGGTCTAGCCAAGTTACAACCGTTTCATTTCGATTCTCTTGCGTCGAACGCCTCGAGTCCGTCACGCCTCCGATTCTTTTGTTCTGACATCATCAGCTAACGCGCCGCTCGTTCGTGCGCTGTCTTTGCTTAATGCTCTTCTGACTCTAACACCGGAGTGTGACTTGTTTGCTGGGAGATAGATAAATGTGTGTCGTGAATGTCTAAGGTTTTGTGAGAAGATGGATAAAAAATAAGTTAACATTGTTTCATTTGTTTTGAGGGATAAAGTATGTGTATTTTCTTTTTATTTCTAAATTATATGTTAGTTAGACTTTTTTTTCATTGTGTATGGATTTGTTATTAGGTTATTATTGTTTTTATTAAATGTATTTTTTTTAGTTCGTAAGTTTCTACTGTACAACGCCTTTGACATCCTCTGTAACGTTGTACAAGTGCTTGTAAATAAATAAATAAATCATCTCAACGCTCAGTCACGTGGTCAGAACAAAGGAATAGGAGGCGTGGCCGACTCGAAGCATTCGACGCAAGAGAATCGAAACGAAAAGGTTGTAACTTGGCTAGGGGAGCTGAGCACATTACTCGCACAACAGATGTTGATATAGCCGAAAGGTTCTTACCATCGGTGGATTGACCGGCTGAGGTTTTCGGGAATACGAAGGTTACGAGGCCCTGTGCGTCTGTTGTTGTGGCGACACTTGGGAGGCCGAACCAACAATGGACGTCTTTCAGCTGAAATAATATTGATGTTCAATCACAGAGGTGATCATTTTTTTTTTGGAATGGAAATCATCAAGTAATTGGAGCTGGAGGGAGTGTCAGACTTTTACTGACTAAAACCCACTCAAGTCCCTTTAGTTGCCCTCTGCGTTACAGGACCGCGGTAACTCTTTCGAACAATAGCGTACAGAGGTGATATCGCTCTAAGTATTTACGCCTAAAGTGGCCACCCTGTTATGAAGTGGCGTAGGTAGCCAGTCCCAAAGAGGCCCTGAATCGAACATTTTTGAAGATCTTTTTTAGAGTTCCGTACCCAAAGGGTATAAAAGGGACCCTATTGCTGAGACTTCACTGTCTTTCTGTCTGCCACCAGACTATCTCATGAACCATGATAGGTATACTTTACCAGAACCACGGCTTCCTTTTCAGAAATTCCCCGTTGCCCTAGTGGGCATCAGCCCAACTGGGCTCCTACGGTTTTGACGTCATCTCATTCCTAACCGGACGCCTGACGGCGAACTGCAAATTGTTTGCCGTCCGTAAGCCCGGGGCCGGAGATGTCCGTTCCCTCACGGTTGCGGCACTCTCCTTCGCTAGGAGTAATACTTCGCAGAAGGCGGCAGCCGCATGCCATTCCCTCTCGCTCTAGACTATGGCCTGAACCAATGCCCGCTACGAGAGGTCGCTGCCGAATTTAACATGTTTGGTGAGGACCTGCGTGATGAGGGAGGTGAAGATGCTATGGCGTCTCTTCAACCACATCTCAAAGACGGGCCTTACTGCCCCGATTGTGGCGTGCTCAATTGGATTCCTTACATTGTCGAGGCGAAGGAGGAAAGAATGAAATTGATTTAATTCATTATTTTAAACGATCACTGTCAGACAGTGCACTATAAGTATCCTGTATACCCAACGTTGGATGTAATCGCCATGTCATGAACGACTGACCCTTTTTATAATGACTATTGAGCTTATTTATTTCGAATGGTCATCCCTACTTTGAAAAAAAAAAATACGTCAACGGTTGCTACCAAGCTGTCAACTAAACGCCTGTCAAAATTACGCGCTCTTTTCAACCAAATTTAAATTTTGTTGCAATAATTTAAACATAAAATACCAAAAACATGAGGTCAATGACCCAGCTCTCTCGTTTTCCGAGCAATTGAGCTATCTGAGTTCATAATACACATCTATAATGTTTGTTCCTGAGGTTCGTTCAGCATACGAAGATTGGAAAGGACCGCCAAAGGAACTTACCAGAACACCTTTAGGACTACCATAATATAAATTGCAAGGTTTAGATGAATGAAGGTGACTCTTATTATCTAGTACTCTATTCAGTAGCGAAGCTAGACGTGGCCGATGCGGGCCTTGCGCCCACAGTCTCGCACCCAAAGAGCTCTTTGAGAACGAGGGTTTTTTCATTGGTTCAGAAAGTTTTATAGCACTAAGAAAGTCTAAATCTGGGGTTGCTCTAACTATTAAGTAGTCCTTCAAATATTTTTTTATTGTTTAAGTACTTAGTTATAGTGGTTTATGCCTTGGAACTCTTTTACGCAAAGGAACGGCCCTCACGCCCCAGCCGCACATTTTCACCAGCTAGGTGAAACGTTACAGTTTGACTTACCTCTACAGCGCTGTCACTCCTACATAACCTCTCTCATCACACCTGGACATTAGAACTTTATTTTTGCGTATCATGGTGATCGTCTAGTTGGTCTAGAAGTAGTCCATGTAACAGAAACCAAACCTGTTGCCTATCATCAAAATCATTTCATCCAAAAGACGTCTACTGCTAGACATAAGCCTTTCCCAAGTGTCACCACATCGACTGGACTTGTACGTCTCGCATTCAGTGGATTCTCGTGGTCTCCACCAGTTCATCTATCTACCTTGTGGGACGCCTTCCAACTCTGCGTCTTCCGGTACATGGGCGTCACTCCAGAACCTTTCGCAGCTATCGATTTTCTGTTCTGAGTAATGTTCCTTGCTCAGTGCCACTTTAGTTTGGTAATTCAACCTTAAGGAGTGAGAAAGTGGCAACAAGAGATAGATGTTGACCAAGGCATACTGTCCATGGACGCGTAACTTCATAGACGCGTATTCGTCACTATACACTTGGTGTCCGCCTGCTTACAGCTTACATACAATACTATGAAACTCAGTCGGCCAAGCGAGAACGTCATGCTGTCGTGTCGTTACGAATAGGTACGCGACTGAGAAGCTAAACGTTCGTGTGTGTTCGATAAATGAACTTAAGATTTTGAATATAAAGATAGTTTATTTTCAGATCCTTAGGAGAAAGGGCCTCGTCACCAGACTATTCCAAAGAGAACACATCTCTTATTAGTTCACATTAAAAATCTAAGTGCCGTGGAGGAAATCCTCGGAACAAACTTAATAAAAGCCAAAGGTATTAAGAGTCATGGACAATAATTGTGACTGTCCCGAGACCAAACCAGAGGTTATAGAATCCATAGAAGCGGGTGAAAGCTGTTACCGAACTTCCATAGAAGAAATCAAGAAATGCATCTTGCAAATTATAGAAAACGCCAAGAATGCATTAGAAGTGGGCAAAAACTGCGTCACAACAACTGTGGACGAGGTCAGAAAATTAATTAACAAAATCATAGAGGAGACCAAGAAATTCATAGCGAAAATCATAGAAGCCGCTACTAAAACTATTGAAGAGGATACTTTAGAAGTAGCAAAGGAAAGAGTCAAGAAAACTATCAGCGACACTCAGCAAAACTTAAACCAAGCAAAAGAGAGCATAATGAAGACCATAGACGACAGCAAAGAAAGTATAAAACAGGTCAAGGAAAAACTATCCGACTACTTGGATAATGCTAAAAAAAAACTGAGTTCTTATGAAAAAAAGGAATGTTAATACTTGTGTCTTATGTACTCACATTTTTTAGTCAGTAAATATGGTACTAAATTGTTTTGTTATTTTAATAGGTTAAATCTATTGACCGCCACAGATTTTTTTTTTCCTTTCGTTCCTTGTGGAACAGGCTAGGGTCAGAGACCATGCTGCCTAGTCATCAGTTTTTTCGTATATTTTTTGTCCGCCACAGACATCTATGACACCGTATTTTTCTTTTTATTATAATTTTATCATTGTGACAATGCCGCCAGCCTTTTGGGCACACTTCCAGTCGACAGCGATGCGGAGGAGTTTTATGACGCTATATTTTAGTTAGAAGTAGTCTTTAGTGTATATATATATATAGTTTTAATTAGTTAAGTGTTTTTGTATATAATTTTGTTTATATTCATTTGTTGTGT
This sequence comes from Mythimna vitellina, assembly GCA_949316375.1. NCBI lineage: Eukaryota > Metazoa > Arthropoda > Insecta > Lepidoptera > Noctuidae > Mythimna > Mythimna vitellina. Next base: position 1,970,171 of record OX438703.1, on the reverse strand, counting down.
TCTACCGTAAAATTGTAAATACCGTTAGATTATAATCTATCTCGCCAGAATGTAAACTGTCGAAAGATTGCTTTAGTCATATGAATCTGTGATTAGTGGTTAACCAAAGAAGTGCAGTTTGAATGATAAATAAATTAGTGTTTGTCACCGAACATAGCCTCTATGGACACAGAACGGCCTACTGTAAGACCGACCAATCAGGGACACCCTTTGGACAGTTGATAATTTAAAGCACGACAGATTGTGATTTAACAGTTTCACTTCGATAGACTATAATGTCATCATCATCGTCATTTCTGCCGATAGACGTCCACTGCTGGACATAGGCCTCCCCCAAATGTCGCCACAAAGAACGGTCCTGTGCGTCTCGCATCCTTCGGATTCCCGCAACCTTCCGCATCGATCCACCTTGTAGGGCCTTCCAACACTGCGTCTTCCGGTACGCGGTCGCCACTCCAGAACCTTTCGGCCCCAACGGCCATCTGTTCTGCGAGCAATGTGCCCTTCCCATTGCCCATTGACTATAATGTACAGAATAATAATGCGTTCAATTATAAGCAATGTGGTGCGGTTCAAAATCTTTCGACAGTTTACAATGTCGCGAGATAGATTATAATCTAACGGTATTTACTTTTTACAATGACATAAGCAAATTTTCTCCAGCCATGCCATGGTCACGACTACGTGACAATATTAAAGAAAGAAATATTAGCTTCGCGTCGAGGGCACGGTTTTCCTTGTATGACGTAGCGGTAACAAGGTTGATTTAGTTTTCAACCCCTAAAACCGCTTGCGAATTGGTAAAACGAGTGCTTACGTGTCCTTCATATTCGCCAATCATGTGTTTGCGACTGAGTACTCCATCTCGTTTAGCTCTTCAATCCCCATGGGCGACAAAACAGCTGACGAGATGGAGTATATGGTCGTGGATGTGTGACCCTGGCGGAATAAGCGCGGGAGTCTGTGTCGGATATATCCGACGTAGACGGTTAAAAAGAGGATTAGTGGAAATAATAATTTGTATGGTGGTATGTTAGATGTTGTTTTGGTCCAAGAGAACATAAGTGCTCCAAGAACCGTAATCACCGCCACCGAGGGAATAGTGCCACTGGACGCATATCACCCGGCGTTGCATATTGAGGTAAGCGTGATGTACGTCATGCTTCAGAATAATAAGAAAAATTCAGTTAACTAAGTGTTGTTTAGTAAGGTTGTCCGTTTTGGAAAATAAAACAGTTCATAAATTAGTATTAGGTATTTAATATTATCCGATAACGTATGAGTATTTACTGACTATATCTTTGTAGAAGTCGAACACTAGTTGGCTGGCGGCGCGGCATCGCTCTAGAGCCTCGTTGTGTGCGTCTTCGCTGAAACTGCCCTCCGTGAAACCTGTAAAATCAGAAACGTTTATTTTAAATAGACCAATTATAGGCACTGTTGGATTGTCAAAATTAAAAAAAAATCTAATGTTTTTATTTCACATAGACCTACATGGGCACTTATAAAACGTCAGAAGCTAGTGCACGGTTCCAGTGGCGTGCCTAGAGTTTCAAAATAAGGCAAGCCTAATAAAATTTTAACCGATTTCAAAAAAAGAAAGTTCAGTTTTCGACTGAGTATGTGGGTAGGTACCTACGTATGTATCATCGCAATTTCCTGTTCCTGTGAATGTTCCTCACAAGGTACAATTGCCTCCATTGTTGTAGGTAAGTCACCAAAACAATTGTATCACTGAGAAAATCTAAGATAACACACAAAAAACAACAAACAACAAAAAATAATCTATTTTCCACTCAAGTAAATAAAACTGAAGTGAGTTGCAAACAGAGTTGCAGTGTTGTCATTTAGGCAAAAAAAAGTCGCCAGGTATATGAAAAATCTAGCTAGATGTCGCAAATTTTTTATTTTTAAGATGTTGCTTGAATACTTAATTTCGTTGTTTTAAAAAGTCGCTAGTTTTTATTGTTGCTAAATCTTAAAAAAAGTTTCCAAACTCGTTAAAAATCTCCAAGATCACACAACGTCGCTAAAACGGCAACACTGCAGAGTTGGCAAGGTGACAAGGTCACGCATACGCGAGCAACTTCATACGAATGCCCGGCTTAAATCTTCCATACTGATCGATTTGTAGACGCAAAAGGTCCTAACTCGTTATACGGCACGTCGCCATAGGTGCGAAAGAGACAGAGATAGTATTTGAAAGCCCGGCAAAAGCCGGTGCGTGTAAGCGAGATAGCTATATGTAGATGCTGCAAATGCGAAACTCTGCGCGCGAACAATCGCGATGTGTAGTAGTGTGGCGGTAGATACTTTGTGTTATTTTGATAAGAATTAAGCGCGCGAACTTTTAAATAGTTCGGGTTTGATATTGATTCTCTATCGAGCATTTTAGTAAGGCATGCCGGGCTTTTCGGCATGTATGAAAGAACCGCCACTGCACGGTTCCAAATTGGTCGTTTCTTATGGAGAAAAACCGGTCAGAAACTCCATGGTTACTCTTTTAAAAAAAAATGGTTATCTTACAATATTTCCATATTACAGTATTAATAGATATTATGTAAGAACAGTGTAGACCAGTCAATGTTGTACCCAAAAGACAATAAAAATAATCATAATAAAAAAGTGAGTTGTAATAGGAAGTAATCTAAGAATTCGCGGAATCTACAATGTTCTCACATTCACACTATAAAATGAATCTATATAAAAAAAGCAAGAAAAAAAAAATAACAACTATCCATAAATGAGATGTTAATGAAATAAATTATAACGAATTTTAGGTGGTTGAGGTCTAAATAATATAAAAATAAATTATCGCAAAAGCAATTTGTTAGAAAAAAAAACAGTATATACTAAAAAACTATAACTACTAACTGTATAACATAGATGGAGCAGTTAATATACATATTTACACAATATTATGAGTTACCAGATGGACAAATGTGGAGAAGCAGTCCTTGCTAAACAAGCGTGTCTTCAACATAGTCTTTAAACTTGTAATACGTTCTTTTTAGTCAGGACACGCATTCATATAAGGGTGGTATTGAAAGCAAAAAGTACTTATAATATAAACTATTTTCTACAGCCGTCATTTATCATGCCACCAACGCAATAGAAGTCAAAATCGGTTAAATAAACAGACAGTAAAAAAGGTTTACTTTACCCTTTATACACTTCTGGACACATCTATTGGCCCACCTTGTATTTTCAGTTTCGTTTGGTCCTAGCTAAAATTTTATATTAGGTCGAGCAAAAAGCTTTTATGCAGTTTTGAACCTGGCACATTCACAATTTCATTCAATAGTCTTTTTTTGAATTTCGAACACAGAATTTAAAGAAAAAAAAGACAATTTGGAGCCTGTTTATTGATATCAAACAATCGAATACTAAGAAAACTTGGTTTTATTGGTTTACTTGGATTTAATTCTTGAAAAAGTGATTGATATCTTTGGTTTTGCAACAAACATTACTTATTCTTAACATTAAGGTGAGGTTCTATCAATAATCTATGGATACTTCACCTGAAGTCGCCGCCCAAGCTGTGGCACTTATTCAGGCCGGACACTGCCAAAGAAACGTGAGTGCTCAACTTAATTTAAGTCGATCTGCGGTCCGAAATGTTTATCGGAGGTATCTAGAGACTGGCGGCTTTGTTCGTCGCCAAGGAAGGCCACGATCTCGAGTCACAACTGAAAGGCAGGATCGATTCATCGTGACGACCAGCTTGAGAAATCGTCACCTTACCTCCATTGAGATACAAAACCAACTTCGCGACTTCCACGGAGTATCTGTGAGCGCTCGAAATTTTCGGAGAAGGTTAAAAGAACGCGATATGGTACCACACAAGCCAGCTAATGGGCCCAAACTAACGCGAGCCCACCGAACAGCGCGCCTTCATTTCACACGCAGTCATTTAAATTGGACACAGCAAGATTGGAGCCGTGTACTCTTTTCTGATGAGTCTAAAATTGTGTTATATGGCAATGATGGAAGGAAGAAGGTCTACCGACGTAAGGGAGAGCGTTTCGCACAATGCTGCTTTGAAGAGAGGGTTGCTTATGGCGGTGGCTCATGGACTGTCTGGAGCGGTATATCCGCGAGCGGCAAAACTCAACTTGTGGTTGTTACAGGACCACGGCTGCCAACATTAAATGCTGAAAGGTACATTCGTGAGTGCTTAGAACCTCACGTGATACCATACGCGAACTATGTGGGCCCAAATTTCCTTTTTATGCATGATAATGCAAGAGCCCATGCGGCCGGCATCGTCAGGGAATATCTTCGGGATGTGAACATCACAGTTATGGACTGGCCAGCCAGAAGCCCAGACATGAACCCCATTGAGCACATGTGGGACGAGCTAAAAAGACGTGTTAGGGCTCGTCAGCCAGTTGCCCAGACGATGCAGGAGTTGAAAACTGCCATAGAAGAGGAATGGGAGATGATCCCTCAAAATTTCATAGAGCGGTTGATAAACTCTATGCCTAATCGTATGAGAGCTGTGGTAGATTCCCATGGAGGCAATACGCGTTATTAAATTAAACCTTTATTTGATAAAACATGTTTTTTTATTCAAAAATCAATTGCCTGACAAATCACTTGCAATTGTCTTGTTAGGCGTAGCTCCATTTCGTATGGTATTCTGAATTCAAATTTAAAACAATACGATCTAAAAAGATGGTAAAATGTATCAGGTTTAAAACTGCATCAACATTTTTTGTTCAATCTAGCAATCATATTTCGGTAGGGGCCATCGAAACCTAAACTCTAAGGTGGGCCAATAGATGTGTCCAGAAGTGTAATATGAGTGTGTTCATTCATCATTCAATTTTTTTCGGCTACTGAATTGAAAACGCAGCACTTTTGTAAAAAAACCTCGTTTTCCTTTCCACCGACACCTTTGCGACCATCACCAAAAGCTACGGCGTCCCACGCGCTCTCCCATCTGACCATGGATTGAACGACGACCGGAAGAGGACCTATCTAAGCTGGGCTAGTATCATCGTAAGATGTAACTTTGACAAATAATTATAATGGGAGCTCCACCCCCTATGTAGGTATATTATTTTTATTATTGACTAGCTTCTGCCAGCGGCTTCGCCCGCGTGAAAGTAGGTTTCTCCTAACAAACTTTGGTAGATATTTATAAGATCTCCAATTAATTAGAACATTTTATGGTTCTATCTTTTATAGTTTAGGCAGCGTACGCAAAATAAGTAACTTTTCTGGTTGACTTGTGTACGAAAAACTCAGATATCTTACGGAACCCTATTTTTTTCCAAAATAAAATATAGCCTATGTTACTCGTGGATAATTTAGCTTTCGAATGGTGAAAGAATTTTTAAAATCGGTCCAGTAGCTTTTGAGCCTATTCATTACAAACAAACAAACAAAGTTTTCCTCTTTATAATATTAGTGTAGTGTATTAGTGTAGCTCGCGCTACATTGCTATCTCACCTGATGGTAAGCATTATCGCGTGGTCGACGATGGAGCACGCTTGCCTAGAAGTAACCTATTCACTCTTGAAAGACCCCTAGTATGTAGCTATTAGGAAACACAGACTCCGGCATGGGATTCCACTCAGCTGTACGCACAATGAACGTGTTCCCAAAACATTTTGTGTTTGGCTGGGATGTCCACTATGTAGGTACCAGTGGCGCATCGTCGTTGGTCTGGTGGTCCGATGATGGAACGGGCTTGGTGGAATTAAGTTAAGCAACTGACGCACTCCTTAAAATGCAACCGGTAAAAAACCGACTGGTTATCAACTCAGCGTTGAATAACTCCAGAACTAATAAGAGAAAATCTAGGTTTACAGGTAGCGGCACGAATCTTGAGCGCTCGGCAAAAGAGCGGGGATCGTTTTGCGCATCGTACAATATCGGCAAGCCAATCACTGTACCAGGATTACACTCCCCGCCCCCGCGTCTCTTTTCATACCACTAAAGAGACCCGATATTTCACTTTTGCGTGGTTCTGTGCAAGTAAAACTGTAGAAATCACCGCTCAATCTATATACATTCAGTCAAAAAAGTATCGGGAATGGATGATTTGTTTATGGTTCCAAATTCAAATTTTTGTTTTTTTGTAGTTGTTAGATTGGCACAACTGTTTTCCATTTTGGCGCGGAGTTTGAGTTGCATCTGTTATTTATATTAAATACAGTGCTGGTTTTAGTAATATCATATATAGTGTGTATTGCGAATTTCATAATGGACAAAAATATCGAATAAAGAGTTTGTCTTAAATTTTGCATCGCCAATGGAATTTCGTGTTCGGAGTCACTGAAAATGTTACAGAAGGCTTACGGTGAATCGACTTTATCAAAAACTCGTGCTTATGAGTGGTTCAAAGCGTTCAAAAGCGGTCGAGATGTGATGGAAGATTTGCCTCGCTCTGGTAGGCCGTCAACGTCTGCAACTGAAGTTAACATCGCAAAAGTGAAGAAAATAGTGACTGAAAATCCCCATTCAACTCTGAGAGAGATAGCCGCCGAACTTTATGTATCTCACGAGTCGATCCGTACCATTTTAACTAATCATTTGGGTATGAAACATGTTGCTGCTCAGCTAGTCCCAAAAGATTCTCCAAAAACTCAATCGCATGAAAGTCGCTGAGGACATGCTAGAACGAGTCAGTTCGGACCCAACATTCATGAAACGCATTGTTACTGGTGACGAGACGTGAGTTTACGAGTTTGACATGCAAACTAGTCAACAAGCTTCGGAGTGGCGCCTTCCAACTGAACCGAAACCGAAAAAACCACGCCAAAGTCGATCAAAAGTCAAAGTCATGTTGACTGTTTTCTTTGACTATCGCGGTGTTGTGCACTCTGAATTCTTACCGGAAGGTCTAACGGTAAATAAAGAATATAATTTAATTATGCGGCGTTTAAGAGAGCGAATTCGACGAAAAAGGCCAGATTTGTGGAAAGAAAATTCTTGGATTTTGCACCACGACAATGCGCCTTCGCACAAGGCTATCATTGTGAACGAATTTTTGACCAAACACTCAACAAATACCATCCAGCAACCACCATATTCACCAGATATGGCTCCTGCTGACTTTTTTCTTTTTCCTAAACTCAAATTACCACTTCGTGGCACCCGTTTTCAATCGATAGAAGACATAAAGGAGAATTCGCGGCGAGAACTGAACTCAATTCCGGAAGCAGCGTTTAAAAAATGTTTTGATGAATGGATTATTCGTTGGCGCAAGTGTATCGTTTCTAAAGGAGCATACTTTGAAGGTGATAAAATAAATTTGGATGAATAACAGACATTTTGTGTATTATTGATCTTTTCCCGGTACTTTCTTGACAGAGTAGTATATAATCTATACCACCCGAGTGCATTTTAACTCGTGTTCGGCGTAGCTATGCTCATAACCAGAGCCATGGCACGAACCCAATATCATTATCCAAATTATATTGATATACATATCAGGGAATTCCTCTCCTTAGCTGTACGCACAATGAATGTATTCCTAAAACATTCCATTTCTTTATCTGCAATTTTACACTTACCACTGACTAAGGTCTTGTTTCTGCTTTCGAACACAAAGGTCATGGTGGCCCGAGCTGTGGCAAGCTGCGCGGGCTCGGGGTCCAGCTGTATGTTGCCGAGCTCGTCGATAGCGCAGGACACTGCTGCGAAAGTGTGCCGCTTTGACAGGCCCGCGTTTAGCAGCGCCAGGCACGCGCAGTTTATACAGCAAGCTAGGAACTGGAATTATGAAAAGTTTAGTGAATGTATATACAACAGAACGCCGATTATCTGAACGCCGATTAACCGAATCGCCAATTATCCGAATCGGTCCTAAACGTAATATAAAAAATTAAAACCAAGTACCGTCAAACGGGGTGAATAGAAACGCAGGGGTGAATAGGAACAAAACTTTAGTTAGGTTTTTCACATTTGTATATATTTATATAATTGATTTCTATTAAAGCATCCGTTTTTATTACAATTAATGAACAAATAGGAGTACTTAAATGCTGGGAAAAATTGTTATTTAACGCCAAAATCCCCTTGAAACTTTTGTTCCTATTCACACCTGCATTCCTATTGACCCCGTTTGACTGTACTGTATAAATAAGTAAGGCGCTGATGCTTACTCTCTTTCTCTAGTGCACTACTTAAATATTGTAGAACTGTGTTTGTTAAACTTAATAAAGATTATTCTATGTGTAACAGTTCGTTTTTCTTTATTACCAGTCTATGTCCGATTATCCGAATTTTCGATTATCCGAATATCCGAATTTTCGATTATCCGAATCGACCCCGGTCCCAATTAATTCGGATAATCGGCGTTCTACTGTAGTTTAGACAACATTACCTCGAAGGTACATGTGAAGGGTACACTATATAGATCTTTCTATTTTCATTGTCTGACCTGATTAACCCTTTCAGACTTGACTTTTCTATTTTGCTTATAGATATTTAAAACTAGAGATGGCGGCATACCACATTTTTCTCATTTCAATGTCCTATAAATATAATAAATCGCAATTTCTATGACCTTTTATAAAATGTAATGATTATTGTTTACACAAGATTTCATAACAAATCATAAAAAAATGCAATTCTGTGCATGATAAAACATTAAATAGAGAACGTAGAACATTGAAATAGGTCTAATTTGGGATGGCCACGCTTCTAGTGTTAAGTTTTTATGTCCTCAATTGTGGGCACCAGTTTTAAAAGGGTTAATTTTTTTTTCTTTTTCTTGTCTGCTAATTGGCAATCTGCTTCGGAAGCAATAATCAAATGTGCTGGCTGAAATATGACTTTAATATATTAAATATGTGGTGAGTAGATTTGTCCTGCAACGCATCTCTCAATTTTATGTTGCGAATCTTTCCGCTAGCCCCTGGACACTGTCTTTTTAATCGGTAGAAAGTGAAACTCCCGGCCCTAGCAGTTGTGAAGCTGTACTGCGGGATATTTAGCATTTTTCGAATCGTTGCTTTGAAATCTCTCCTGTCTTTGAAAGCTGGATGCCGTACGTCCAAATAGGCTTGATGATGGACTTTTTTTTTATTCTTGATAGGTTCGCGCTTGACCGCTATCTCACCTGATGGGAAGCGACGATGTGGTCAACGATGGAACCTATTCACTCTGGACTTAAAGATTCCCGGGTTGTAGCCATCAGGAAACACAGATTCCGGCAAGGAATTCCACTCCTTAGCTGTACTCACAATGAATGTTTTCCCAATACGTTTCGTGCGTATAGGTGGGATTTCCACCATGTACCGGCGGCGCATTGCCGTACGCCTGGTGGTCCGACGATGGAACGGGCGCGGTCGGAATTAAGTTATGCAATACCGACGCACACTCCCCGAAATGCAACCAGTAGAAAACCGACAGGCTAGCAACTCGGCGTCGATGTTCAAAACTTTGGAGCCTCGACTCAACAATTGATGAGTGAGTGCATCATTGCCAATGATCCTCCTGGCTGGCCTCTCAATTGCCTCAAGTGCATCAAGCTGGTATCCGGCAGATCCATCCCAAAGATGAGAGCAGTACTCCATACACGATCGAACTTGCGCTTGATAAAGTTTGAGCAACTGTTCCGGCGTGAAGTACTGTCTGACCTTCGCGAGGATACCCAGCTTTTTTGCTGCCAGTTGTGCCTTTGCTTCAATGTATGGCCCAAAGTTGAGTGCAAGATAAGCATTTTATTGTTATGAGTGAGTTGGGTAAGATTAAAGCTTTTTTTAGGGAACGCAGTAATAGAAGCTTGCACCGGGCGTATGAAAGACTAGTTACGCCTCTGTGCAGGAGGAGCCCCACACAGATACTGATACATCTAGATTCTATTTACTTCAGAATAGAAAGGTTCCAACTTACGCCACCATAGTCCTCCAACTCTTGAATAGTGACGGTGATGCCAGTTCGAGGGTACAGGCTGCCCAGGACAGCTGTTTCACACGTCTGCCTTATCACATGCTCTTTATATCTGAAATGTTAACATTACAACGTTTTAGCCTAAATTGTGGCCTACGTCTGTGCAAAAGCCTCCCTTTTCTCCTTCCAAACATCTCTGTCATTTTTTTTTATTGATATAAACTAGTGCTTGACTGCGATCCCACCTGATGGTAAGTATTGACTCGCCGTTCGTCGGGTTGTCCGATGGTAGAAATGAGATGGTGGAATCAAGTCATACAATTCCTGCACACACTCTCCAAAATGCATCCTGTAAAACACCGAAAGGCTAGCTACCCTACGCCTCTGCTCAAGGCTTGCCCCGCGAACTAGGGGCTACTTGGCTAGGGGGGCAGATCGTCACGCCACCTTCGCCGTGGTCGACATCGGCGGCGACGACTTCCTTCGGACGTCCTGTTAGTGACAATCCTCGCCCACGCTGCACTCCATAACTCGAGTAGCAGATGTCGGAAAAAAATAGCCAAGCTGAAGTGAGAGTGGGCTGGCCACACCGCACTAATGTACCCGGACAATAATAATAGTGTTTATTTTTTGTTATGGCCACGCTTCTAGTGTTACGTTTTTATGTCCTCAATTGTGGGCACCAGTTCTGAAAGGGTTAAGTCGGTCAATTTATGAATTTTCCAAAAATAATATTCAACAGTGTCAGTACCTATCTCCAATGGCCGGCTTGCCACCTTTACTGCTGAACAGCACCTCAAGGGTGGCCTTCTCTATGCTCTGGTTTGTCATCTTAATGTCCAGAGGCCCATTCACACTCACTAAGGCGACAGTTTGACCTGAAATAAGTTTACAAGGATTCTTTAGGCTTTTTGTTTTCTGGTGTCTTCCTAGTGCTCTACTAAAGAGCTCACCAACGCTACACACCACACCAGCAGCTCACATGGGTACCCTGCATTATACTTGATTTCTCAAATAAATCCTATAACATCCTGCCTTACTGTAGCTATTTATAAATGAAAATTTTGTAATCTGGTCAGTGCTTCCAGATCAATATATTTTTACATGTGTATGTTAATATAGATCAACCGATAAATTCCAAGAACAAAATTGTATATGAAAAATGATCCATTTATGGTAAAAGGTTTTGAAGTTCTGTGTAAATAATAAGATAGTGTTCAAATTGCATAGTTGGCCTCATAATGTTCCCACTGTTGGGACTCAGGCCTCCTCTCTAGGAGAGGGAATGGGTCGTAATCCTACATGCGGGCCTAGTGCTGATTGGTGGATGTCACATGTCTTCGAATTTTTGGTTCTAGGACATGCCGGTTTCTTCACGATGTATTCCTTCACCGTTTTGAGAGCAGTGATGATAAAATAAATTTCACAAAGTAATACGCCTGGCTGGGTTTGAACCCACGACCTTTAACTCGTAAGTCGGGGCCGTTACCACTCAGCCGCCACTGCTCCTAGTGTTCAATTGGTTATTTTAATAAGTAAAAGGAAATTAAACAAAAGAAAAGGGCGCCATATAGTTTTTAGTATGTAGGTACAATACGAATACATAATAAAATACATTTCATCTTATTTTTACATAGCATTTTGTTCTTGGGACCCGTTGATAGGTACTTTTTTCGCTTTTCATATAGTAATCTGAATAGGGACATGAAATTTAATTTGTTATTATAGTAACCACAAAATAAATATGAATTACTTATATAGGTAACTTAATAATTTAGAAAAAATAGATTTTAATTATTTCTCTGGATTTGAATACAAGTTATACACAGAATAGATAGGATGTGGATGGGTGGAGATGGAGAGGGAGACCAAAGAAAAGATGGATGGATTGTGTGAAGAGTGATATGAAAGAAATGGAAGTTAGTGATAGCATGACGAGTGACAGGGCAGAGTGGAAGAAAAAACCTGTTGCGCCGACCCCAAATAACACGGGACAAGGGCAGGAAGATGATGAATAATTTAAAAAGATAGATAAACATGTTTTAATGATTTCTCTGGGTTTGAATACAAGTTATACAGAGAAAAGATTGATAAAACATATACCTTGAGATAAAATTGCTGAACCATCCGATTTACTGAGGTAGTTGCACTCGCATTTCATCGGCCTCAGCTTAAAATCTTTTAAATCGGTGTTATCGCTTCCCATTGTGGAATATTTAACAGTATCTTCGTAAAAATCTGGAATATTTTGTTTTGTTTTGGCCGACGAAAAACCACAAAAACATGTGGAAATGACAGTTTTGACTAGGGATGGCGATCTGAAATCGATTAATTGAAAAATCGATTTTTAGGACTTGATATTTGTTTCTTATTATCACTTTAAAAAATGAATTAATTTGATGAATCGATTTCATAAACTTGAAATCTACATTTTATTCTTACACTTCCTGTGGAATGCAACTATATTACTATTTAAAAACGTTCAAAGTACATAATATATATTTTTTCATCAAGTTAATTTTTATGTTAATGTTGAACACCCGATTATTCATCAGTCATAAAACATAACGTGCACCATAGGATCTTCTGTACCATGCTTTTTAGGACCCAGTACCTGCTCGGTAACTAGCGGATTGATCTTTAAGAAATCGACCTTTTAGAAGTCGGTTTATGTCTGAATCGATTTTTTTGACAGTATTCGAATCGATTTAAAAATCATACTTCTACCCGAAGAATCAACATCCCTAGATTTGACAGCTTATTATTCGTTTTGAAACCAGATGTTAAAAACTGGGCTTTTCCAGAAATAAATTCAAATATTTTTATTATGTCTAAACATGTTTCCTTTCAAAACATACTCTGTCTAGGTTTTAAAATAATTGCGAAAAAACTGAAAAAAATGCGCTTTATCGCAAAAATTTAATATTCTCATCTTGTCGATGAACAATAGATCTAACTGTGAAGTTTTTCTCAGGATTTCTTCGAATGAAGTTCAGCAGTGTATGTTTTCTTTTTATTATTTGCTAAATGATTCCTGGATGTTGTGATATAAAATTGTTGTGGTTTTGTATCTAAAGTATCTGCGCAACTGTGTGTGTTATGAGGAATCATTGAAACAGGCGCGATCTCGGTAAAATGGAGCTGACGATTTTGTTGCAGTGTTGACTACCTCAGCGAAGTTTATCGAATAAGTTAACTTGATATATTTGCTGCCAAATACTAAAAACATATTAGAATGTTCGCTTCCATGTTCTAATGGTAAAAAAATTAACTATTTATTACGAAGATATTTACAATTATAAGGCTTAAAGAGCCTAGTACCCAAGCCGAAAACATAAAAAAAAACAATCTGTCAAAACAAACTGTCTTGTTGTCTCTTTTTTTCTTTAGTAGTCAGTGGTAGTCAGTAAAGAAAGTGAGAGAGGTAAAAAACCAGCTAATGACGTCATTACTGACATCCAGCTCACAGCTGTCATCGTATTTCAATAATATTTCAATTTTCGTCATTATTTTTCGTATGAATTTACTGAGAAATATTATTTGAATGTTGTGAATTAAAGAAACTAAAACCGCAAAAATGAAGAACAGATTCAATACATATGATATTATGTGCATGGTCACAGAACTTCAAAGGTAATAATGGTTTTTATTTTAAGAAAATGTAAGAATTTTTGTTGACGAAATCAAAAAAAAACACGATTTCATGTTTTTCTAATTGATTAGAATTAAGTAATTTAGTCCTTAATTAATTGATAGTCATGGAACCACGTCAATAGGTATTTAGTCTAAATTAAAACCTATATCTTTAGAATTATTCTTTTTACAATAGAAAGATAATCATATATTGTTATACGGATAAGATAGACATGCGTAAAATTGACGCATAAACTTTAACCAAATATATTGATGTAAGTATTATATTTATTTAACTAATCTCAATTTAATTATTATTTATTTATATACAGAATTAAATAAAAAAATATATATTCATCATCTTCCTGCCCTTGTCCCGTTTTATTTCGGGTCATCGCAACACGTTTTTTTCTTCCATTCTGTCCTGTCACTCGTCATGCTATCATTAACTCCCTTTTCTTTCATATCACATCTTACACAATCTATCCATCTTTGTATAGATCAAAATATATTTATATTAATTTGTTATAAAAAAGAAAAACATTAAACTTCTTCTGTTATCAACAAAACTTAAAATCATATTTCTTTGAGATCTTATCAACATTTTTACTGGTAATCAGCTATTTTGACTTGCAAATGAAATAAACAGTACATATCGCTCACCAAGCAATATATTGGTACATCTACATTTTTCATATTTTACAGATACAAAGGTCAAAGATTGTACAAATATTTGAAACAAAGTGTTGAGTTAATTTTACATTTTATATCAGAAATTATGATGTTGGCTACTAGTACCTATAAGCCATAATAGATATTCAAAGATATAATTTATCCAATTTTAAAAACTTAGGCTGTCAAAACTTAATTACGCATTTACTGTAGAGGTGCCAATATTTTACTAGGTGAGTGATATATATAATATATGTTTGGATTCTTTAAAATGCACACTAATATTATTTCATTCTACATCTAGGCTCATAGGAATGCGTGTCAATCAAGTCTATGACATTGACAGCAAGACATATGTGATCCGTCTACAACGGTCTGAAGAGAAGAGCGTGCTACTACTAGAGTCTGGAAACCGATTTCATACAACGCAGTTTGAATGGCCAAAGAATGTTGCTCCATCTGGATTTACTATGAAGGTATGGTATATCAAACAAATGCATATGCATGCTTATAATGAAAATGGTATAGTTGGTTAAATTTGTTTCTTTTTATTTGTATCAAAAAGTAACTTTATTCAAATTCAAAAATAGTATTTTTACAAATATTTTCAATATTAATAAAGTAGAAGCCTTTCAAATCTACTGGAACGTGAGATTGTCAAGGAACAGAATATAGATGCAGATACTGAAATGTGACTTCACCGCCATTAGGTTACCTATGTGTGCAGGCTTTTAGATGGGTGCTCATGCTTATTTGATAGACTTGAAAAAGCGGCAAAGTGCGAGAAGAGAAATGCACTGATCAACTGACAAATAAATAAATATCCTATTTACATATTGCATACTTAATTATTAATTATGTTTGATAAAAATATAAAATGAAACTAGTCATCAAGAAATATTATAATTTATACGTAACCTAAGTGGATTACTGATCTGTTTCTTGATGTCTATCTCAGGGGTGTTCAAGCCCCCGAACACCCACTGAGTCGGCGCCCCATTATGTGTGTACAAAAGAGATTGAGAGATGTTCCCACCACAGCCCGACTACCTCATACCAATATGATATGGTATTATAAAAGGTGAAACTATTTGCTTGTTCCAATAAAAGCATAGATCTGTTTAGAGAAGAATACACCGCCGGTACATGGTGGACATCCGACCTATACGTACAAAACATTTTGGTGATGACTACAACCCGGGAATCTTGTAAGTCGAGAGTGAATAGGTTACTTCTAGGTAAGCGCGCGCTTCATCGTCGACCGCATCGTCGCTTTCCATCAGGTGAGATAGCGGTCAAGCGCGAACCTATTAAGAATAAAAAAAAGTTAAAAAAAAAAAGTGCAATAACTCCATGGACACTCATTTAAATCAATAAATAATGTTCAAATTATACATTTATAAGTGGATGATGTTGAAAAATATGCATATAAAAGTGTCCACGGTAAAAAAACAATTCAAAGCACAAATAATGAGATAGAGTAAATATATGCAATGTCAAGATATTTGAATTGAAAGTTCTATGCTTAGTCAAGCTGAAAAATGGATGTGTTGCAATTTTATTGCTGTTAACTATTGTGAAGTCTTCTGAACACTTGAGCATTTTTTAAGAGGTTTATTGTTGCAATTGATTGCGCAATTTTCGTCACAGATGACGAACCGTCAAACTGTCTTCTTACTCTCCGTCTGGAGTTTCCACTAGGAAACTCCAATGTGAAATCATTTTTATTGATGCTATTAAAAAGTAATGAACTCAAAATACTTTAATGGAACCTTACAAACAAATATTTAACTAAGTAAATGTATTTCTATAATAGAGCTGCTTAATTTGCCTGCTGCAGTCTTCCCGTTAACTATAACTTAGGTGTCTTCTAGGCTAGAGTGAAAAGGCCCTTAATAAACTAGTGCACCTCCCCTTTGATGATTGCATCACTGCTTACCATCAGGTGGGATCGCAGTCAAGCACTGGTTTATACCAATAAAAAAATTGTCTTTTAACTTTTCATTTTTTTTTTTCTTTTTTGTTTAAATTTACTTTTTAAGTAAGTTCGTATTTTTTTTTAAATTGTATACATGAACATTGTCTAGCTACCTCATAAGTGAAGAGTGTGACAGCTCCAACATAAGTACTATTGTAACTTACTGGGGCTGCCTCATGATAATAATTATTATTAAATAATCAATTTTTTTTTTTTTTTCAATTTATATATGCTCACGAAGTCACAAGAGATAAAATAAATATTTTCGTTTTTATATTTGTAACTCTAAAAATAAAAAAAATAAAAGACTCCGATAAATTGAGAACCTCCTTTTTGAAGTTGTTTAAAGGAGAACAGAAATGCAATTTTAGTTAACAATATTTCCTTTCAAGCTCCGCAAACACTTGAAGAACAAACGTCTAGAGAAACTTTCCCAGCTCGGTATCGATCGTATTGTAGAGCTACAGTTCGGTAGCGGAGAGGCTGCGTACCACGTGATCTTGGAGCTGTACGACAGAGGCAACATTGTGCTGACTGACTACGAATGGACTATCCTCAATGTTCTGAGGCCTCATGTCGAAGGCGATAAGATTCGGTAAGCAAGGTTAATTTAATAAACCTGTTCATAATTTGGGGGAAAGGACTCTGCTTATAGGGCCTGCCCCCCTAGAAAAGTTACGATCGTTTCGTTAGCGTCAAACGCCTCGAGTAGGCCATGCCTCCGATTCCTTTGTTCTGACCACGTTACTGAGCGTTAACACGACGTCAGAACAAAGGAATCGAAGGCGTGGCCTACTCGAGGTGTTTGATGCTAACTAAACGATCGTAACTTGGCTAGAGGGGCTGGTCTCATTAGCATGGTGCGGTTTCGTTAAGGTCAATTCTTTTTTTTTATTCATTAGGGACAACAAAAAACTACATTATATAATATTAAAAAAAAATATTAACAAAAATTATTAATTAAAAAAATTACTCTTGTTTCAAATTTTAAATAATATATTTAAATAAAATACGTAATATAATTTGTATGTATTTTTTATTATAGGTTTGCAGTGAAAGAGAAGTATCCACAAGACAGAGCGAAAACGAGCTACGCAGCGCCATCTAGCGACGCGCTGCAAGATATATTGGCTAACGGCAAACCTGGGGATAATCTGAAGAAAGTACTCAATCCTAAATTAGGTACGTTTTGTTTTGTGTTGGGAAAACACGAAATAACTCGGTATTTTTAAATAGCCTATAGTGTGTCCTACTGTTGGACAAAAGCCTCCCCTTTCTTCTTCCAAACCTAGATCTAGGGCGATCTGGAAGACCGGTCTAGGACGACCGGACCGAACCCAAGTCGTCGACGGCGTGTACTGTTCCACGCGCGCCTCAAGGAGATTTCAGCAAATCGTAGGGGCCCAGCAGGGTCGAAGCCTACTGGGGCCACGGGTAGTGTGAAAGTGAAACCCGGGGCCCTGGGACGAAGGCAAAAAGGAACAGGAGTGGGTTTTTAGTCAGTAAAGGTCTGACACTATCTCGCGCTCCGCCCAAGGCGAGATTTGTCATTAGATGATCTTTCCATCTAAAAAAAAAGCCGTGTTCCTTCATCGATCGGTCTGAGCCACACTGAATCTTTCGAACTATTTCTTCGCCCTATAAATTCGATACACAAGGAAAAAAAAATATTGTCACACGAATATCAGCTTTATGTTCATCACACTAAGTTCGAATTGATGTTGCTGTGTTAAAAATTCCATAGTTAGATACAGGCCTTCTCCAAGTTCTACCACAATATGTACTATTGTGGTAGAACTTAACTTATCCCGCTCTGGAAGGGGCGCGAGGGCGTGTCAGACTTTTACTTATTAAAATCACACCATACATTATGTTCCTTCTTTGCCCTTTGCGTTCCAGGACCATGGGTTTCCGTTAAGGAAGTCAACCCAAGGCCCCAGTAGGCTTCGGTCCTGCTGGGCCCCTGGAGTTTTGTTGCATTTCTTTAAACCGAGCGTGGAACACTTACACTACACGCTATTGACAACTCGGATTTTATAGGAGGAGCAGACGGCGAGCTACCCGTTGCTCGTCGTCCTTCAGTGATGACTCTATCAAACAAACCCTTAGCCCTGGATCCAAAAGGCTGAGTTGATTGATTAAATATGACTGGAGACAGATGCAATGCCTCTGTTATTGCAGATGAAAATCAGTTGCAACCACACAAGTGGGCCGACTGCTTTTATTTATAGAGTGGGAAATCAACAAATTACTTCTCGCGTTCTGAGTGAAGTAATAGAGTATTTATTTATTAAAACATTATGCAACATAAAGGTACAAAGGCGGACTTAATGCCTTAGGCATTCTCTACCAGTCAACCAAGGGTTGTCAAGAAAAAACATGGTAGGTGCACAAAAAAAAAAGAAAAGATTAATAGGAAAACAAGGGATCAAATGTATATACATAAAAAAATAAACATAAATAAATATTTAATATAATATGAACCTACATATATACATAAATATATATTATTTATATAAGGAAAAATGAAAGAACGACCGATGATGAGTATCGAGACTTACTGACAACTACTCTCTCACTCTCAACTGTTACTGAACCCACCCATGACCTTTTAGAGGTATGCGAAACGGGGTCCCACATATCTCCGTTGAAAAGGGAGATTTTCCAACCAGACTGGTTTTATGTCTGGTCCGGGCAACTGCCCGTTAGTTGATTTCGGGCTGTTGCCTTTCAATTGCCCTTTGCATTTCACGGCTTTGGTAACTCTTTCTAACAATTCTGTGGGATTACCAGTTTTAAATAAGCACGAAAATATCTTTTTCTTCCAGAATATGGCTCAGCGATCATAGACCATGTGCTCTTAGAGAATGGTCTGTCGGGCACCATGAAACTGTCCAAGGAACCCGGCAAGGGATTCAATGTGGAACAAGACTTGGAGAAGCTGGTGACGGCCCTAAAGCAGGCCGAGGAACTTCTAGATATAGCCAGGACGCAGGTGGCAAAGGTACGAGGCCAAAAAGAGTGAAGATATATTTTTGCACTTTGAGTAGGAATTATGGCCGTTTTGTTATAGTGGAGTGTAGGAGGCGATGAGCAAACAAAAAAAAAATAATAAAGTAAAATTGCTTTTATTTACTGAAGATACAGCATTTTTCCTATTCCTCCTCTGTGTGTACGTCGAACGACGCTTCGTCTCGTTGTTCAACTGGATTCCGTACTATTGACTTGACCAACACAAGCTTCCGTACTATTGACTTCACCGACACAAGCTCCCTTACTATTGACTTCACCGACACAAGCTTCCGTACTATTGACTTTACCGACACAAGCTTCCGTACTATTGACTTCACCGATACAAGCTTCCATACTATTGACTTCACCGACACACTTCCGTATTATTGACTTCACCGACACAAGCTTCCGTACTATTGACTTCACCGACACAATCTTCCGTACTATTGACTTCACCGACACAAGCTTCCGTACTATTAACTTCACCGCCACAAGCTTCCGTACTATTGACTTCACCGCCACAAGCTTCCGTACTATTGACTTCACCGACACAATCTTCCGTACTATTGACTTCACCGACACAAGCTCCCGTATTATTGACTTTACTGACATGAGCTTCCGTACTATTGACTTCACCGATACAAGCTCCCGTACTATTGACTTCACCGACACAAGCTTTCGTACTATTGACTTCACCGATACAAGCTTCCGTACTATTGACTTCACCGACACAAGCTTTCGTACTATTGACTTCACCGACACAAGTTTTCGTACTATTGACTTTACCGACACAAGCTTTCGTACTTTTGACTTCACCGACACAGGCTTTCGTACTATTGACTTCACCGACACAAGCTTTCGTACTATTGACTTTACCGACACAAGCTTTCGTACTATTGATTATTGGTCAAACGCGAGGCTATAAATAATAAACCAAAGTTGCTCTTTTATACAAAAAAATACGTCAAAATCCAAATTATACACCGTCAACATGAATAGAAGAAGATTATTATATTATTAATCTTGTTTATTTCTCCACCAGGGCTACATAACCCAGAGAAAGGAGACGCGGCCTGACCCCGAAGGAGGGCCCAGCACGTTCCTGCTGACGAGCCAGGAGTTCCACCCGAAGCTCTTCGCGCAGCATCGCGAACTGCCCCACGCTGAGTACGACACCTTCGACAGGGCCGTCGACGAGTTCTTCTCCACACTGGAGGGACAGAAGATTGATATGAAGGTAGTCGCATAGCATAGCATACTCGGCCTTATAATGTTCCCACTGCCGGGACTCAGGCCTCCTCTCTAGGAGAGGGAATGGGTCGTAATCCACCACGCGGACCCAGTGCGGATTGGTGGATGCCACATGTCTTCGAATTTTTGGTTCTAGAACATGCCGGTTTCCTCACGATGTTTTCCTTCACCGTTTTGAGAACAGTGGTGATGAAATAAATTACACAAAGGTGTCATTACATGAAGGTAGTCATTTTAGTGTAATTAGTATCTCAAAATTCGTGTTCAATAAAGACATGTTACTTAATAACTTTTTTGATATACTAGATATTAGCTGACCCGGCGAACTTCGTACCGCCTAATAGTAAGGATAACGCCATCTACTGGCATTACCAAAACAGCATCATTCATTTTATTATGACATTTTAATTAGAGATGGCGTTGTAGTCAGATTTTTTTTTCGTGTTTTTTTTTTTATTTTTTCTCACCATTTAAACCTTCCATGGACTATCTCGAACATTTCAAAAATAACTAGCCAAATCCGTCCAGCCGTTTTTGAGTTTTAGCGAGACTAACGAACAGCTATTCATATTTATCTATGTAGGTAGATAAATTGAATTTATATCTTAATTTTTGACTTCTTTAGTATCTGATAGTCTGTTTATTTTCTAGCCTTAAGGTTATCGTAGTTCAACTGCTTTAGTTAATCGTTAAATGATTTTGATATTATGACCTGCATGGTTATAAAATCAAATACAGTAGCAACCGAAACTCAACTTTATGTCAAAGCATTAAAGTTGAAACCCAAATTCGCAAATATGTAAATGCGAACAGACCTCCTTGTTTGGTTAACCGAGCGATATTTGTGTACATTAACCTCTTGCCCGCAGACAGTACAAGTTGAGCGCGAAGCCCTAAAGAAGCTCCAAAATGTTCGCAACGACCACGAGAAGCGAGTCACGGAACTAACTCGCGTGCAGGACGTGGACAAGCAAGCTGCCGAGCTCATCTCGCGCAACGAGCCGCTCGTGGAGCAGGCGCGCCTGGCCGTGCAGGCCGCCATCGCCAACCAGGTCAGCATCTACATTTCAGTTGAAACATGTCCACTGCTGGATATAGGCCTCCTCCAAATATCGGTCGCCACAACGAACAGTCCTCTGCATCTCGCATCCATCAAATTCCCGCGACACTCACCAGGTCATCGTGTCTGGGTGGCCGCGCCAACGCTGCGTGTTCCGGTACGCGGTCGCCACTCTAGAACCTTTTGGACCCATCGACTACCAGTTCTGCCAGCAATGTGCCCTGCCTGTTCCAGTTACTGCGGCTCTGGAAAGCAAAGGGCAACTGAAGGAACACAGCTTGCTTTTAGTAGTAGAAGTCCGACACGCTCTTTTGCTCTACCCAGCTCTAATCATTGCAACGGTTTTGTGGAGCTTATCTTATAATTGACTTACCTTTTTGGAATAAAAATAAATAAGTAATAATAATAACAAGAGCGAGAAAAAAAATGTGTTTTTTTTATTTAGCCTATACTTTCCCAGTGCTCGGCAAAGAGCCTATTCCATCTTTTTTTTTTTTTTTTTTTTTTTAATTGATATAAACCAGTGCTTGACTGCGATCCCACCTGATGGTAAGCGGAGATGCAATCATTGATGGTCAGGCGCACCAGTTTATTAAGAGCCTATTCACTCTAGCCTTGAAGACACCTAAATTATAGCTGGATGGGAAGACCGCAGCAGGCAAATTGTTCCAGTCCTTCGATGTACGCGGTATAAACGACGAAGCGAAACGCTTAGTCCGGACCGTTGAAGTTTCAACAACGTAAGGGTGGATACTCGCTGTTCGTCGGGTTGTCCGATGGTAGAAAGGAGATGGCGGAATCAAGTCATGCAATTCCCGCGCACACTCTCCAAAATGTAACCTATAAAATACCGAAAGGCTGGCTACTCTGCGCCTGTGCTCGAGGCTTTGAAGATTGGACTTAACCAAATCTGGATCCCCAATTAGCCTCTTCGCACGCCTTTCCACTGAGTCCAAAGCTGCTAGATGGCATTTTGCAGCACCAGCCCATATGTGACTGCAGTACTCCACACACGATCGGACCTGTGCTTTGTATAACATCTTCTTCCAGTCTTTTTTGTCTGGAGCCACCTCGAACTCACCGTAGCGGTAGGCGTCTAGGTCACCTCGTCACCTCTTCCCAGGTCGGCCTCGGCCGCATAGTCCATCCACAGGTAACCACTACGTGAAGACTCTTTCCCAGCAGTATGTATACGACTGACGTGACCCGCTCGATGCATGTTTACCCTGGCCAGCCTTTTTTGTCATGACTATGATGTACAACATAAAAAAATAAAATGGTATCTGTAAAAGATACCATTTTTACATTCCATTACAATTTTATTTGACTTAGGCCTACTGTCCATGGACGCTTAGCTTCATAGACGCGTATTCGTATATACGCTTGCCTGCGTGAAGCTTACATTACATACAAAACTATGAAACTCTCGACGAAGCGGCAGCGTCGTGCCATCGTGTCATTACCGAATACGCGTCTATGAAGCTACGCGTCCGTGGACAGCAGGCCGTAGCATTTACAGTTCTCCAAAATCTTTTTTCTGCCCCCAGATGTCCTGGGACGATATCAACCTCTTAGTAAAGACAGCTCAAGACAACCAGGACCCCATAGCTTCGTGCATCAAGCAGCTGAAGCTGAAGAGCAACCATATCACACTGCTGCTGAGCGACCCCTATGGAGAGGAGGAGGGCTTGAAGCCAAGGCTGGTGGATATTGACCTATCTCTTACGGCTTTCGCTAATGCTAGGAGGTAAGATGACAATGTTGCAACCCGAAAATTTTGCTGCAACTGCGTTGCCGCATACATGTTGCTGTAACAGTACTGCGACAAAATGTTGCTGTAATAGTTTTGCCACATACATGTTGCTGTTACAGTACTACCACATATAATGATGCGGTTACGGTACTGCTACATAAACGTTGCTGTAACAGTGCTGCCACATAAATATTGCTGTAACAAGATTGCAACACATATCATTGTTAAAATTATATATGTGCAACACACGCGCATGTTGCTGTAACGAGATTGCAACACACTACATTGTTACAATTATATTTGTGAAACACACATGTTGCTGCAACAAGGTCTTTCATAGTTTCATATATCAAGCAACTGAAGCTGAAAAGCAACCATATCACACTGATGCTGAGTGACCCTCCTCAAGAGACATGTCCTAGCATTAGCTAGGAGGTAAGATAACAATGTTGCAACGCGAAAATGTTGCAATAACAGTACTACCACACACATATTGCTGTTACAATGTTGCAACACATACATGTTGCTGCAACAACGTAGCCCATAGCTTCGTGTAACAAGCAACTGAAGCTGAAGAAATACTGGCCATTTAAATTATTATATAAAAATTAATAGCTGTTCGTTTGTTTCGCTAAAACTCAAAAACAGCTGGACCGATTTGGTCTTGAAATATTTGAGATAGTCCAGGGAAGGTTTTAACGGTGAGAAAAAATCGAAAAAAAAATCGAATACAACGCCATCTCTAATTAAAATGTAATTATAAAATGAATCATGCTGTTCTGGTAATGCCAGTAGATGGCGTTACCTTACTATTAGGCGGTACGAAGTTCGCCGGGTCAGCTAGTTTAAAATAAAATTGATTTTAGAAAAATGTGATAGCAAATTAGAAATGAAATTTTTAAGAAAAAAACACATGTTTAACATTTATTATAGATATTATGATCAGAAGCGCAACGCAGCCAAAAAACAGCAGAAAACATTGGAATCAGCAGGAAAAGCGCTGAAGAGCGCTGAACGCAAGACGAAGCAGACGCTGAAGGAAGCGCACACCGTCAGCAGCATCATCAAGGCGCGCAAGACTTACTGGTTCGAGAAGTTCTTCTGGTTCATTTCTTCTGATAACTATCTGGTAAGTCTCCGTCATGTCTCTCCTCTCTTAATTATTATATGTGTCTCTAGTCTTACAATTGGGTAGCTCACCGTCCGGCCGTCCAGTAACCGTTCGAACCGAGCCCATGTCGTCGACGAGCCCGTAGTGTTTCACACGCGCCTCAAGGAGGTGTCAGTAAAACCGTAGGGGCCCAGCAGGGTCGAAGCCATGCGTTGTGTGTAAGAGAACCCTGGGGATCTCGAACGAGGTCAAAGTAGGAACAGGAGTGGGTTTTTATCATTAAAAGTGTGTCACGCCCTCGCGCTCCGTCCTAGACCGAGAGAAGTCATTGGATGATTTCCCACTTAAAAAAAGGCTTACAATTGGGTATCTGACTCAATTTTTTTTTGTTTTTATCAAAAAGTCACTTTATCCAAAATCGCAAACAAAAGTAATTTTTCAAATTCGTTCAATATTAATCAAATTAGAAACCTTTCAAATCTGATGGAAAGGAAACTTTCAAATAACACTATAAGGATACACATACTGAAATGTGACGTCACTGCCATTAGGTTACGTGTGCTAAAGTGATAGCGAGATATTCCCACCACGCGCCCACTCTTCCTCAAACCAATATTTGGAATGCTGATTGCTGCTTCATTTAGGTTTATTGTTATTTGTAGTTTAGTATAAAATGTTGATCATCAGAAGATTTAAAATTACCCTGAGGGCAATGGAATGGGCCATGCTCAGAGTTTCCTTGCGTGAACACATCAGAACTGAAGATATCCTCAGGAGAACCAAGGTTACCGACATAGCTCGAAGAATCGCCAAATTTATTGCCAGTGGGCAGGTCATATTGCTCGCAGAAGAAGGTAGACCAATGACTTAGTGAGGGTCGCAGGAATCCGTTGGATGCGAGACGCATAGGACCGGTAATTATGGCGACTCTTGGGGGAGGCCTATGGCCAACAGTGGACGTCTTTCGGCTGGAATGATGATGCTGAGTACAGGCAAATACCCAATGACTTTGGTCTTTTGTCCAGGTAATAGGCGGTCGCGACCAGCAACAGAACGAGCTGCTTGTGAAGCGCTACATGCGCGCGCGCGACCTGTACGTGCACGCCGACGTGTCGGGCGCCGCCTCCATCATCATCAAAAACCCTGGCGCTGGAGACGTGCCGCCCAGGACGCTGGCTGAGGCGGGGCAAGCTGCTGTGGCTTACAGGTATAACATGATCATACGGAGATTTTGCCAGGATTTTTTCGAGTGAAGTTCAGTGGTTATTTTAATTATTATTATTATTTTTTCATTCATATAAACCAGTGCTTGACTGCGATCCCACCTGATAGTAAGCGGAGATGCAATCATTGATGGTGAGGCGCACAAGTTTATTAAGAGCCTATTCACACTAGCCTTCAAGACACCTAAATTATAGTTGGACGGGAAGACCGCAGCAGGCAAATTGTTCCAGTCCTGCGATGTACGCGGTATAAACGACGAAGCGAAATGCTTAGTCCGGACCGTTGAAGTTTCAATAACGTAAGGGTGGATACTCGCCGTACGTCGGGTTGTCCGATGGTAGAAAGAAGATGGCGGAATCAAGTCATGCAATTCCCGCGCACACTCTTCAAAATGTAACCTGTTAAATACCGATAAGCTGCAAATTGATTGGCTGTAGGATTATTTGCAAATTGATTCCTATAGTATTTTTTAACATAATATGTGTGACAGCAGGACGAAAATATTCATCTTTAAGACGAGAGAAAAGGATAGGTAGCTAGGTACATTGTACGAATCCGACAGCTGTCACCCGCACCATCTTATAGCAATTGTAGTGTAGTGGATATTGTAATGTAAAAGGACATGGAACCAAACTTACCCACTTTGTAGCAAATTGAAATTGGTACCATTAGAAAGGTCTTTGAAAACATATTTATTTATTGTATGTGGGCAAGTTTGTAATATGCGGGCGAAAAAAGATATTCGACGTTGAAAATGCCGAAAATTCGAATGCCGAAAAAAGTTTTACTGGTTTTTTTTTTAAATCTATTTGCGAAATAAATATCATTTATCATTTACTGTATTTCACATATATACGACTTATCTCTTTACCCCCACAGCGTGGCGTGGGAAGCCAAAGTCCTAACTCGTGCGTGGTGGGTGCACGCGTCGCAGGTGTCCAAGTCGGCGCCCACGGGCGAGTACCTCACGACGGGCTCCTTCATGATCCGCGGCCGCAAGAACTACTTGCTGCCCGACCAGCTGCAGTTCGGCTTCAGCTTTATGTTCAGGGTAAGTCCACTACATTCATCATCATCAATTATTTAACACATGTTGTCCAAGGGAACATCATCTTCCTGCCCTTGTCCCATCTTACTTGGGGTCGGCGCAACACGTTTTTTTCATCCATTCTATCCTGTCAACCGTCATACTATCACTTCCTTTTCTTTCATATCACTTTTCACACAATCCATTCATCTTTTCTTTGGCCTCCCTCTCCCTCTCCACCCATCTACATGTATACTCATAACTCTTTTAGTAACATGTGTTTCATCCCTCCTCTTTACATGACCATACCATGACAAACGATTCCCCTTCAACTTTTCAGTCACTGGCGCCACTTTCAAACTTCCTCTAATATACTCATTTCTCACTTTATCCATTCTCGTCACACCACATCCATCTCAACATTCTCATCTCCGCTCCATGCAATCTTTTTTCATCCGTCTTTTTCACAGCCCGACATTCTGAGCCGTACAGTACGGCAGGTCTTATCACGGACTTGTAGATTTGTCGATGTTGTCCAAGGGAACAAATAATATAATTAAACTAGCTGACCCGGCAAACGTTGTTTTGCTATGTATATAAAAAATAATTATCCAAAATTGAAAAAAAAAATTTTTGAGGGGGATAAAAAATAGATGTTGTCCGATTCTCAGACCTACCCAATATGCACACAAAATTTCATGAGAATCGGGAAAGCCGTTTCGGAGGAGTTTAACCACAAACACTGTGAAACAAAGTTTCAAACAGCCGTTTTGTTATTGTGATTAAACTAATTGGTTTAAAAAAAAAGTTTCTTTAGGAAAGTTGTTTGTAATCATGAGTACAATTACGTGTTTAAGTATCGGTCACTAATTACCAGTCACCCTATATATATATATATGAGTGATATGAAAGAAAAGGAAGTTAGTGATAGTATGACGAGTGACAGGGCAGAGTGGAAGAAAAAAAAAGTGTTGCGCCGACCCCAAATAACACGGGACAAGGGCAGGAAGATGATGATGATGATGATGAATGGAACCCGAAACTACGAAACCCGTAGAAAAAATGAACTTACCAGTACTTAATTTACAAATTAATATCTAATAAAAAAATATCGTTTTCTTAGTTGGAGGACAGCTGCATCGAGGCTCACCGCGACGAACGGAAGGCCATCGCTCTGGATGACGCGTCTGAAGTCACCTCTACCCAGGAGTTGGAGGAGGACCAGGAGATAATAGTGTCGGATGATGGTAACACAACAGAACTATTCAATTATTAGCTATTTTTTTAGGCGACATTGTGTCCCACTGTTAGACAATGACATGCCCTTTTTAAGGTTCCGTTACCTCAAAAGGAAAAAAAACGGAACCCTTATTGGATTACCTGCTGCGGTCTTCCCGTCCAACTATAATTTAGATGTCTTCAAGGCTAGAGTGAATAGGCTCTTAATAAACTAGTGCGCCTGACCATCAATGATTGCATCTCCGCTTACCATCAGGTGGGATCGCAGTCAAGCACTGGTTTATATCAATTAAAAAAATAAAAACTTTGTCGTCCGTCTGTCTATCTGTCAAGACCCTTTATCTCGGGAACACGTGGAGGTATCGCGTTGAAATTTAAACCATATACTCAGGTCTGCGGTCCCTTGAAGTGGTGAAAAAAAATCAAACTTCTGAGTTAAAGAAAAAAAAAGATACAGCCGTTTATGTCACAAAAAACGTGTATTTCGACAATCTCAAGGCAAACAAAATTCATAGGGTAGTTCCCGTTGACCTAGAATCCTGAAATTAGCAAGAAGGCCTTATACCCAAAGTATAGGAAAAAATCTGAAAACTGGTAAATTTGTAGTTACGTTACAAAAAAAAACTATTTTTGCGATTCGGAAAAATGTTTTTAACTTAATTCGGGATTGAATTGTTTTCATAGGTAAGTTTGTACGAAACCCTCAGTGCGCGAGTGAGACTCGCATTTGCCCGCTTTTTTCTTATTTGTCTCGTTAAATGATGAAATCGCCGAGCCGCCGTTGGCGCTAAGAACACGCTTTTGTTTTTTTGACGTGACGATCAAAATGTACTAATATACACACTAAAACTACATCTTCATCAGACGAACCGTCCGACAAAGATGATGAAAAGCCCGACTCCAACAAACTCAACGCCATAACTGAAGAGTCACAACCAGTTAAAGATTCAGAAGAGCCAGAACAGAAAGAGCAAGAACAAGAAGAAGACGGAAATGATGAGAAAGAAGACAACACGCCTGAACAGAAGGGAGACACGAGCGACAGTGATAGTGATGACACGGAGGATGATGTACTGGATACTCATATTAAGGTAAGACAATATGGTACTTATGTACAAACTGGTATAAAAAGAACTCATAGGTAATCAAAAAATTCGTCCACATCGATGTCAATGGGAAAAGTGCCCAGAACGCTGGCAGCATTGCCACGCTGGATGGCAATGCTAATTCGTTGACCGAAGAAAAGCCCAGCCCTCTGGTCACGCGAAAAGTCGACCAGCTGTTTGCTGATATCCCGAACAACTCGATGAGCATTCGGACCCCATGGCCCCAGTGTTTCAATCCCGAACGGCTCAAATATATAACCTCCGATGAGGTTATTATATTTACGCCGTTTGAGGTTGCAGCAGCCGCCCCAGCACAGCCCGTCGTACTCTGAAGATGGGACGGCGCAAGGGTGTCGACACATGTTGCATCTCATACCAAAGACCTACCCAATTTCCAAGGCATTATAGTCATCCCGTCTGACCTCTTCCGATCGTCACGTGCCAAGACAATAGGGTATCTTACTCTCTATGAGAAAAAATCTAAAAATATATTATTAAGATAGCTTAATCAAAAAACAGTCGGTAAATGAAATTTTAAAATTCAATTCAATGTCTTCAGTTTTTTTTATCTGTTTATCACCATGAAATATTAGCCACCATGTTATTACATCATTCGGCTGTGTAAACTAAAGTGACAGCTGTCATCTGTCAACTGATCGGCCATACAGCCCTGCGTTCAAAAATAACCAGAGTAGGGTAGGGTCGTTACTCTAACCGTTCAAAAATGCTTCGAGTTGCAACCCCTGGGTCGTTCTTTTATAACTCGAGTAGCTACCCTAGAGTTAACCCAACAAACTCTAATTCCGAGCAGGGTAGGTTGGTGTAAGCGGCAGGAATGACAGTTGCCTGGCATTGACAATTGAAATCTGCGTTCGCGTTCAAAATGCGAGCGTGGAGTATGTATCCTGATGACGTCATTAGAGTTAACTTTAACCTCATTTTTGAACGCAGGGCTAAGTGAATAGAGCGCATTTGTGTACACAGGCAACTGACGTCACGACCACAGTGTAAATATGGCGTCCACTGGGTTGTGCATTTTCATCAAATTACGCGCAAAATTTTAAAATGTAGATTGTAAATGCATTTTTAGGGTATTTAGCGACTGAATAAAAAATTTTTTTTTTTTTTTAGTGATTTATTAGCACTATAGAACTCTTTTCAAAAATGAGTGTAGTATCCTGTTATAAGTTATAAAACACAGACAAACGATTCAGCCAGTGTTTAGCTATCTATCATAACTGTCAGCTCAAAGATACCAGTTTCGATCGGTTCGGGAATTTTTTAAACCAAAATCAAATCTTAGGTCGATTCTAATTTTTTCTGTTATTGTGTCCTGTTGGCATTATTATTATTATTTATCTTTATTCCAAAAAGGTAAGTAACTTATAAGATAAGCCCCACAAAACCATTGCAATGGTTTGACTGTGGGGGTCGGTGAGTCTCTAGACATACTTAAATGTACTTAAAACATTTCTCATCATCATCATCTCAGCCAAAAGACGTCCACTGCTGGACATAGGCCTCCCCAAGTGCCGCCACAATGAACGGTCCTGTGCGTCTCGCATCCATCGTACTCCCGCAACCGTTACCAGGTCATCGGTCCACCTTGTAGGAGGCCTTCCAACGCTACGTCTTCCGGCACGTGGTCGCCATTCCAGAACCTTCGGCCCCAACGGCCATCCGTTCTACGAGCAATGTGCCCTGCCCATTGCCACTTAAGTTTGGCGATTCTTCGTGCTATGTCGGTGACCTTGGTTCTCTTGCGGATATCCTCATTCCTGATTCGATCACGCAAGGAAACTCCGAGCATAGCCCTTTCCGTCCCTTTGGGTGACTTTAAGTCTTCTGATGAGGCCCATTGTAAGCGACCACGTTTCAGAGCCATATGTCATTACTGGCAACACGCACTGGTCATAGACTTTCGTCTTGAGACACTGTGGTATATTGGACGAGAAGATACCGCGCAGCTTCCCGAACGCTGCCCAGCCGAGTCGGATTCGACGATTGATCTCTTTCTCGAAGTTAGACCATCCCAACTGGACCGTCTGTCCCAGGTAAACGTAGTCGTCCACAACTTCGAGAGTAGAGTCCCCGATCTTGATAGGAGTGGGTGCTACATGGCTGTTTACCATGACTTTGGTTTTAACCATGTTTATTTTAAGTCCCACTCTTTCGGAAGCTCTACTAAGGTCACCAAGCATTGTACTGAGCTCCTCCGTAGTCTCAGCCATGAAAACATTTCTAAATAATATAATTTTAATTTGCGTCTAAATCTATTTGTGGTTGTTTCACTCCTTATGTCTGCCGGCAGAATGTTCAATAGGTATGGTATTCTCTTTTTTAGTGTTCTGTCACCAAAGTAACTGGTGACTCAGGGTACTGCGAAATGGGTAGATTCAATATCTACCAGCAGCCATACTATTACTCCTTATGTTTGTACACTGATAGCCCTAATAGCCTAAGAGCCCGTGGCTGACTTTCGTTATTTTATAAAAGCTAAGAGGTCAAAATCAAAATCAAAATCAAAATAGCATTTATTCCAAATAAACCATTTACAGGCACTTTTGAAATGTCAAGAAGTCAGTTAGTCAGAAAATTAAAATAAATGATGCTAATTGCACATTCCAAAGCGTAGATCTCTATGGAGAAG
The DNA here is from genome assembly GCA_949316375.1 of Mythimna vitellina. Lineage (NCBI taxonomy): Eukaryota > Metazoa > Arthropoda > Insecta > Lepidoptera > Noctuidae > Mythimna > Mythimna vitellina. The sequence goes on along the minus strand of OX438703.1, from coordinate 1,938,606 downwards.
AATGTGCAAGAAACTCCATGGACACTCTTTTCAATCATATTTTGTAGTTACAAATATCTCTGTTACATGTTTCTCGTCGCTATCATGTGAGAACAATGTAAATAAAAATAAAAACTAAATATAGATATTAAAAAAGCAACTGGCAGCTAAGAGATGACCAGCCTCAACTGACAGCGCCCGTTCACGGACATGACGCTAATATTAGCACCACTCAGCTCAACCATTTTGAAGGGAACCGAATGATCCAACACCCGCGCCACCATCAGTGAGACATTTGAGTGAGCATGACAAACTCTCAACTGCCATGCTCATTTATGTCAAATAAGTCCAGTAGCAACATAAAAACTATAAAAAGCTCCATGGTACTCACATTTACAAACTGTGGAAAAAATGCTTCTATACATATAATACAATACTTATATTTTACAATTTCAGGAAAAAAAACATTAAAAAATAATTTCCATACTAATTTGTACACCCCGGTTGTAGTGGAGCTGGACCAGCATTGAGCCAAGCATTTTTATCCTGAATATAATCCTCCAACTTATAATATGCTTGCCTGCATAGTGTGCGTTTAATACAAGATTTAAATTTCGTTTCATTGAGTTCTAATATTTGTGAAGGTATTTTATTATAACATTTCAAACAGTACCCCATAAAAGAAGAGGCCACTTTTGCTAATCTGAAACTTGGTTGAACTAATTGGTCCCTATTTCTTGTAACATAATTATGTCTATCGCCTCTTTTGCTAAAAAGATTAAGATTTTTTCTAACATACATTATGTTTGCATAAATATATTGACAAGGCACCGTCATTATGTTAATTTCCTTAAACAGTTCCCTTAGTGAATCGCAGCGGCGAAGATTGTATATAGCTCTGATCGCTCTTTTCTGTAATATAAAAATTGAGTCGATTTCTGCAGCCCGTCCCCATAGTAAGATACCGTAAGACATGATGCTATGAAAATAACTAAAATAGACTAGTCTAGCGGTATCAACATCCGTAAATTGGCGGATTTTTCTGACAGCATATGCAGCTGAGCTAAGCCGTCCTGCAAGAGATGTTAAATGAGGACCCCATTGTAGCCTTGAGTCAAGCGTAATCCCCAAGAAAACTGTTTTATCGACAAATTCTAGTTTTTCATCGTTTAATACTACATCACAATCGCTACCTTTAACATTTGGTAAGGAAAATTTTATGCATTTAGTTTTTTTCCCGTTTAAAACTAGATTATTAGCAGTGAACCAGTTTTGGACCTGCAGTAGGGCGTTATTTTCGTCGTCAAGATTATTAGTCCTTCTATTTATCTTAAAAATCAAAGAAGTGTCGTCGGCAAACAACACCATATTAAGTTTATTTTGCAACAAATAGGGTAAATCATTAATATAAACTAAAAATAAAAAAGGACCTAAAATTGAACCTTGGGGTACCCCCATTTTCACATTTAATCCCGACGAATTGACACCGTTAATTTGAACTAGTTGCTGTCTGTCAATCAAATAAGATTTTAATAAGCTTAAAGCTGTTTTGCCTAGTCCGTAATGCTCAAGTTTCAGGAGTAATGTTTCATGAACCACACAATCAAACGCCTTAGACAGGTCACAGAAGATGCCTATAGCATCCTGTGCCTCTTCCCACGCATTAAAAATGTGTCTTAGTAAGGAGACACCAGCGTCAGTAGTACAACGTCCTTTGGTGAAACCATACTGTTTATCGTGTAAAATGTTATTTGTGTTAAAATGATTAAGCATTTGATTTAACATCACCTTCTCAAATATCTTGCTAAAAACCGGCAACACGGACACCGGCCTATAATTATTAGTGTCTTTACTGTCCCCAGATTTAAAAAGTGGTATCACTTTACTATATTTCATTAGATCCGGAAAAACTCCTTGATCTATACACAAATTATATATTAAAGCTAAGTACGGCGCTATAGTCTCAATAATTGAGGTGCAAACTTTGATAGACATACCCCACAGATCTTCTGTTAATTTAACCTTAATTTGTTTAAACGCTTTTATTACTATTATGGGGTTTATATGCTTAAAGTTAAATTCAGTCGAACAGGCTGCAACGTTCGCCTGTAATAAACCAAAAGCATGCGATGGCGACGAATTTAAGGCTTCAGTAGTTTTACTTGGTATACTAGCAAAGAAGTTTACGAATTCTTCTGCAACTAGTTTGTTATCACTAATAAGACCATGATGTGTCTCCAATGTGTAATCATTGTTATGTTTTTTGTTCCTGTTGGTTTCATTATTTATAATTTTCCAAACCGTTTTAATTTTGTTATCTGCTGATTTCACTTTGTTGCTAATGTACAAGGCCTTAGCTGCCTTACAAGTGTTTTTAAACATTTTTGAATATATAGCAACATACTTATTAAAAGTTTCAGTGTTAATAATAGGCTTAAGGCCATACAGCTCAAAAAGTCTTTCCCTACTTACTCTGATTCCTTTAGTTGCCCAGTCACTAAATCTAAACTTAGGGCAGATACTTTTAGTTTTTTTCTCAAAAGTCTTATTGAACTCAGTTTGGACTATTGCAAAAAAATCGCTATACAGAAAATTACCATTGTTTGCTTCAAGATTCCAATCACCTAACTTGCTAATTAAAGTACTGTTAAATTTATTTAGTTTACCGGATGTTAATGGTCTGGACTGAATCTGTACTTGTTGTATTGGTAAGTTTGATTCAAACGTTACCATTAGGCCGCTATGATCAGAAGGCAGATAATTTACAATGGCCTTTTCTAAATAGTTGCAGCAACAAAAAACATTATCGATACATGTAGCAGTAGTTGTCGTAGTTCGAGTAGGTTCTATAAACACATTTGATAAATTAAATGATTTGAAGAGATTTAATAATCTACTGCTATCTGAATTATTTTCTAAAATATTAACATTAAAGTCTCCACAGATAATTACTACTTTGTTACCAGTTGCAAGTTTTGTCATAACATCCTCCATGACAGACTCAAAAATAGAGTAGTTTTGATAATTAGGGGGCCTGTAAACGCACACTATAACATGCCTATCCAGCTCAACACAAGATAATTCAATGCTATGTTCAACAGACAGTGCAACTATATCTTTACGAGTTTTAAATTTAATACCATTTTTAATTAGGATTAGTGAACCCCCACGTAACATTGATTTTCGGTTAAAACAACTGCCCATATTATAATTCTCATAATTAATTAGCATTTCAAAATCCTTTAACCAATGCTCAGTGAAACAAATGATGTCAAACATTGTTTTGTCTAAAAATAATTCAATTTCCAATTGTTTCGAAGAAAAACCCTGAATGTTTTGAAGAAACAAATTAAATGATTTTTGCCTAGCCCTTTTAGCTTGAATGCCAGAAGATACTTTATTGTTAAGTTGATCTAAATTGCTAACAGTACCATCTGTTGTCTTATTATCTAGTTTAAAGTAACATTAGTACTATTACTAATGGTGGGACTAATAATAATTGGGAACTTCGACATACTAACTATGTCCGAGTTAATATTATAAGCTAATAGCCTCGCTATTTGACGTCTATATATAATAGGTAGGTACACAGTATACCTAGTCGATAAAAGTTTATCAACAAAATTGTTGATGTCAAAAAATAAAAACTTATCACTATGGTGACTAACTAAAAAATGCATATGCATATTTAGCATATGTATGTACTTATTTTGCCTATTTGACAAGTGCTCAAAGTATGGAAAAGCACATAAAATAATCCTCTTACAATCTATCTTCAATAGCTCTGTGACATTATAAGTGATGTCATCTTTGTTAACATTTAAGCTATTACCCACAAATACAGTTATAATAGCATTGGGATCATATACTTGTTCATTAACTAATGACATTATGTGATGGTAGGAAGCTTGTGGTGTACAATGATTTTGAGAAGAAAAAGGGAGGTTCTTACTAACTAATTGTCCTAAACCTCTTCCTATACTGTCTGAAAACATAATTGTTTTATAATCACCGCTTTTATGAGAGGAAAAACTACATTTTGCTGAAACTACCCCTTGAGTTAATTCTTGTTGAGGAATACAGTCTTGAGCACTGATGGCCTGGGATGTGTCCTCTGTTACCACAAGTTGGAGGCCAGCCATGTTAGATTCTCTCTGACAAGTACATTCGATGTTTCTAAGAGTAAGTGAGTCTACTTTGTCCACTAACTCATTTGTCGCAAGAATATGTTCCTTTATTTGGTTCTTTGAACATATATATTTGTTATAAATTGACTTTAGTGAGGCGTCAAGAGTCTGTATTTCTGACTGTAAGCGCTGAGTGTCAATTTCATAAATATTTATACTATCTTCTAACTTAATCTGATAGTTATTTAGTTGATTAATTAAGGTAACACGTTCTTTCCGCAGTTGAATATTTTTGGAAAAGTGTTTTTGTTGTTTCTTGTGGTTTTTACATTTTTTTATGATTTTATTCAGTCTCGCATATTTTTTAATTTTATTTTGACTAAGTTTATAATTATTCTTGTGTTTTAATAGAGAATCTTCAGTTAGATCAATTGTAACTAAGGAATGAGGGTTACAATTTGAATTTAGTAATTCATCATATAGGTGGTTAGTTTTCTCAGTCTGAGTACATTCCTTTTCCCTCTGCAATTTAAGAATATGACTATTAGCATGAACTAATTCATCTTCCAGATCCCTAACTTTACACAAAGCCTCCTCATACAAGTTACTACAGTTATTGAAGCCATCCGTGATCACTCGCAGTTGGTCGCGTTCATCAACAACATCTTGGTACTGCTGACTAAGCCCTACTAACTCTTGTTTTAGGCTAGTATTTTTGAAAACTATGTTCCTTATTTCCCTCTCACTCTCCTCATTCTCCTGCAATATTTGCTGGCACTGGAGTTTGGATTCCTTAAGCTCCTGGAGGGCAGTTTTCAATTTAAGCTCCATATCCTGAGCTGTTGCCTTACGGGTCATCACAGGCATGGTTTCAGAATAAGTTACTATAAATAGAAAAAAAAAGAAACAGTGAGAACCGAAAAGATGACAAAATAAGAAAAGTTAGAAATGAATGAAAAAAAAAAAAAAAAAAATAAGAACAAGAAAGTGCAGTACAGTAAGGAAATGAGGTAGACTGCTGAATTGGCTTGAAAAGCTAATAGTTATTGAGTTTTCTTGCTTTTCATTGCCTTATGATATTACTTTTACTTATTGTGGGTAAGTTGATTAAAATGTCAAGGTCTGGTTTAATAGATTTTTTATCAAATAATGACCAATATAACAATGCAAAATAAAGACCAAAAGCGTTGTTGACCAGTATAATACTATCGGGATAAGTTTAAATTGATCAAATTATGAAATGAAACGTCTATGTTTTGTTTTCAACAATGTAAACAAAATTGTTTCGATACAACACGCTGAATGTTATGTGAACTAATTTGAAAAGATAAAACTTGTAAGATCGTGTTTTAAATTAAATTAAGGAGTGTGCTACTATTGAGGCTACTTTATAATAAGAAATAAGTAAATAATACTCCCCGTGAAATTCCGTAGTTCAAACGTCAGCTGTTCGTTACAAGTGACAACCGGTTGGCACCCAAGACTCGTGTTTTACTAAATATTTTTCCAGGAAAACGATAATTCTGACGATTTATGCAATTATATTATAGTTATACAAACAATTACACTTAATTACACTTAAAATACTATTTAAATTAAATTTTAAAATACGGAATACAAATTTGACATGTCACTAGGGCAGTGTTGCCAGAAAAAAAAAAAAAAAGGTTGTCAGTGAATGTCCCCAACACAGGTACAATGCGTTCCAAATAAGTATAGGATCGATTGCCATGTTGTGACGTCACGTCATACTGTCAAATCGAAGAAATTGGGTAGGGTGAACAAAACAAGAAATTTTTAAAATTTAATTTATTTTCGAATCGTGAATGAAAAAAGTTTAATCAGAATCTAGTTCTTCCATTTTGCTCATCTCTGCAAATTAGAAAAAATATAGTTTTTTCTTAACTAATTATTAATTAAAACAATATATTTAGCTATTTTTTATTACACAATAACGTTTTTACTTCACCTAGATTAAACTAAGACTTAGTAAAACAAAGCAAAAAAAAAACACTTTATTGATACGCAAATAAGCTTTCTTCGCAAACCGTACTCTTCACTCAACATTTGACAGATCGAGGCTATTGACTTTCCTATTCTTATTTGGAACACGCAGTAAATCTATCTCCTTTCGTCCAGTCCATCCAGGTTGTTTGTATGAGATTGCCCTGTGCGGTAAGACCTCCCATTGTACACTAGTTTTTATTATTTTAATACGATTCCAGGTTGATCACGGAACTGGACAGGTACTTGTTCAATCCAAATCGAGAACGTTCTCCGAGACATCTGACAGAAGTAAGTAGAAATATTTACACTAGTATTATATTATAAATGTGAAAGTGTCTGTCTGTTGTTTTTATGAAAGCTGACAAACGGACTTGATTATAATAATAATATTCCACAACGCCATCAAGTCCCAAATTTAGCAGAGCTTGTGCTATAAGTACTAGACAACTGGACCTCAATTCTGCTATTACAATAGTGTCAGAATGGTCTATCATTTATTTCATAATTGTTGATTTTGACAAGTTTGATAATCTACTAATATAATGGCGTCATTATGTCATTCCAATGGTCAACCACTGACACTCCATTGAAAGAAGTGGCTTAGAATGGTAATCTCGTGCATAATGACAAATTAATGTTTGCCGTATGTGGTAATTTGCTAAAATTTTGACAGTTCTTTTGATCAGTGACCTACCATTAGAACTTCATTGTGCAATCATTGCTTTTAATTTGCTATGAGACAGCTAGATATTGTCATTGTACCACAAGACCACTGACCGATCAATGATTGACCATTATGTATTAGCAGACTACGAACTTTTAGCAAAATGATAATGGGATCGTGTTAGAATGACGAATTCATAAAAATAGCAGTCTTGGACCCCTGATAAACATTACTTATATATTTCTAAATAAGTACACACATATTATAGAGCAGTGGTGACCGAGTGGTAACGGCCCCGACTTACGAATTGTAGGTCGCGGGTTCAAACCCAGCCAGGCGCATTACTTTGTGTTATTTATTTCATCACTACTGCTCTCAAAACGGTGAAAGAAAACATCGTGAGGATACCGATATGTCCTAGAACCAAAAATTCGAAGACATGTGACATTCACCAACCCGCACTGGGCCCGCGTGGTAGATTACGGCCCATTCCCCTCCTAGAGAGAGGAGGCCTGAGTCCCAGCAGTGGGAACATTAGAAGGCTGATTATGTATATGATTACATATTATAGATAAGTTACACCCATCATCATCATGAGATGATGTTAAATTTAAAAATTTCAGGCGAAGACAAAGTACCCTCTTTTCCATCCCTACCAAAGAAGGGCGGCAAGAAGCCGCAGAAGGAGAAACAGGAGAAGCATCAGAAGCCAGAAGAGAGAAAAGACGAGAAGGGCGTGAAGCGAGGACAGCGCAGCAAGCTGCGGAAGATCAAGGAGAAGTATAAGGACCAAGATGAAGAGGATAGGGCGGTCATGATGGAGATACTTCAGGTAACTGTTACAGAGACTAAAGCAATGGTAGATTTTTTTTAGGTGGGACTTCATCCAATGACTTCTCCTGCTCTAGGGTTGAACGGGAGGGCGTGTCACCTTTTTACTGACTAAAAATGGCCCCAGTAGGCTTTGACCCCGCTGGACCCCTACGGTTTTGGTGACATCTCCTTGAGGCGCCCTTGGAACACTACGCACCGTCGACGACTTGGGCTCGGTCCGGACGGTTACCAGACGGTCTGACGGCGAGCCACCCATTGCTCGCCGTCCGTTCGCTGTTGGTCCTGCACCTAATCTATCCCCAGTCTTGTTGGATTGCAGTCCCTGAGGACTATGACAGTGAAGGATCAAAGAGTACGCACACGCTGCAGCACTCGCACCTGGCTAATATCCGCTCAGATTGACCAGCATACATGTATGAAATTTCACCTGGATATTACATATTTTTATTCTTATCCTAATTTGTTTTATTCCACAGTCAGGAAAAGCTGAGAAAGAATCGAAGAAAGCTCAAAAGAAGGCCGCAGCCGCGAAAGCCAACAAAGTGAAGACAGGTCCCCGCGGCACCAAGATCCCCGCGCCCGCGCCGCTCATACTCGAGGCTGACTCCGACGTGGAGGAACCCGACGCGGATGTCGATGTAAGTCACGGTAGATTTACTAGAATGTCTCGGCTAAGGTAGTAGGCCATCATGGGTCACTGCAAGCCATCACTGACAAAGCCATTTTGAGCCACTGTACGCCATCAACTTTACAATTGGCCATCTTGGTCAAATGTAAGCCATCACGGACAACTGTTGGCCATCATGAGCCACTGTAAGCCATAACAGACAAAGCCATTTTGAGCCACTGTACGCCATCAACTTTACAATTGGCCATCTTGGTCAACTGTAAGCCATCACAGACTGCTGACATCTTGTACGTTTTTTTCTTCCATTCTGTCCTGTCACCCGTCACACTATCACTAATTCTCTTTTCTTTCATATCACTCCTTACACAATCCATCTATTCTTTGGTCTCCCTCTTCCTCTCCATCCATCGACATGTATACTCATAACTCTTTTAGTAACATGCGTTTCATCCCTTCCCTTCACTTGACCATAGCAAAACAAACGAATCTCTTTCAACTTTTAATTCTAATTATAATTTAAGTGTCTTCAAGGCTAGAGTGAATAGGCTCTTAATAAACTAGTGCATCTGACCTTCAATGATTGCATCACTGCTTACCATCAGGTGGGATCGCAGTCAAGCACTGGTTTATATCAAATAAAAAATAAATGTATTGGGTCAGCCTTCTCGGTAAGCTTCGCTGTGGTAGTCAATACTAGAAAGAAAAAAAGAAAGAAAAATAATTTATTTGGTACAGCACAGGGCACAAAAATAATATTAGATAACACTAAACACTAAAAAATAAAATAAAATAAAAATATAATATACTACAATAATTCTCATCTCTATTTTACAAAAATCGTCTCTGTTTCAATGATTCCAAATATTGTCCAGTTGCGCGAACACTTGAGATATAAAACTATACCAATTTTACAACACAATGTCCACTAGGAATCAATTTGCGAATAATTAAAACAGATACTGGACTTCACTCAAAGAAATCCCTTCAAAAAATTGTATCTCCACTTGATAACAACGCGCGGTTAGTTCCTGTACGCCCGATAGATGGCGTTGTGCAGTCTCGCGATCGCAGCTGAATCGCGCTATGGTTTCTGTCCCTCTGCCATAATATAACCTAACCAAAGTATTTCAATTGATTACCCGAAAAATGTACTAAGATCCGGAGATGTTAGTGCGCTTTTTGGGAACAAAAAAAAAGTTGGATTATTAAAAAAAATAGTAAGAAAGTTCCTTAGTTTCCTATAAGTTATCATTTTATTTATTGTTTTATTACTCTAGTCTACAACCAAAATGTAACAGAGTGGCTACTAGAGTTTTTATATTTATTCATGCATACCAAATATGATTTTGTATTTGAAAAGTGCGTATCACATACTATTTTTTACCTTAAAAACCTAAAAAATGTATAAACTTAAAACATTGTCAAAATGTATCAGCGGATTATTTTTTTACATTTTTGGTTCGTATTGACCTGGATTACATGTTAAAAATTGTCTAGAATAAACAGAATTACTATATCTTGACTATTTCTTGCACTTTCGTTTCTTATACACTTACCACAGTGTAGTTTTTTTATCCTAAAGGTTGACTGGTAGAGAATGCCTCGTTATAGTAAATCCGCCACTTCTGTAAATAAAGTTAAAAAAAATAATAATTAATTGTTTCCTTGCGTGATCACATCAGAAATGAAGATATCCACAGGAGAACCAAGGTTACCGACATAGCCCAAAGAATTGCCAAACTTAAGTGGCAGTAGACAGGGCACATTGCTCGCAGAACAAATGATCGATGGGGACGAAAGGTTCTGGAGTGGCGACCACATACCGGAAGACGTACAAGACCGGTCGTTATGGCAACACTTGGGGGATGCCTATGTTCAACAGATGATGATGAATTAAATAACCTTGTGAATATATTGACCAAACTCATGTATTTTTGTCTACAGACGGAGCAAACCGGTCCTGACGCGGACACGGAACTGCTGAGCCAGCTGACGGGCGTGCCGCACACTGCGGATGAGCTGCTGTTCGCAGTGCCCGTCGTGGCGCCCTACTCCGCCCTCATCAACTACAAGTAAGTACTTACTGCTAGACGTGTATCTGTTGTTTTTGTGTTAGACACTAGATTTTAGCCGAGCTTTTCTTTTTGTTTCAATGTGTACATAAATATGAACGTTCTAATCTCACTAAATCGTGCCGGGCCTTGGTACAGGCCATGATCCGGAACGAGGAGGAGTGGCAGTTGCTAGCATTACTCCTTCTGTGAAGCAGTAATGCTAGCAAAAGAGGCGGCCGATCGCGTGAGGCAACGGTCCTCACGCCCCAAACGCCGCCGGGATTCCGATCCTGATTTCCGGCCATAGCAGGCGCAGGCTTGCGAATAGCTAGCATTGGGTAGCTCGCCGTCCGACCGTCCGTTAACCGTCTGGACCGAGCCCAAGTCGTCGACGGCGCGTACTGTCTCACGCGCGCCTCAAGGAGATGTCAGCAACGCAACTGTAGGGGCCCAGCAGGGTCGAAGCCTACTGGGGTCAAGGGTCTGATTCTGAAAGGAAGACTCGGCCCCGGTACGAAAGGCAACGGAGGAACAGGAGTGGGTATTTAGTTAGTAAAAGTCTGACACTATCTCCCGCTCCGCCCAAGTGCAGGAGATGTCATAAGACGATTTTCCCACCGAAAAAAAAAACCCTGGTCTAGCCCTGTGCCAAATTTCACCAAAATCCGTTCAGAACTTTGAGCGTGAAAGAGTAACTAACGAGTAACATACACACACATACATAAATTTTCATCTTTAGAATATTGTAGTGTGTAAGTACCTATGTATTCATTATATTAGGATTAAGTAGGGAGTCGTAATAAAGGTTTTATTTCGGTTGTACCTTTGAAATATTTTATTTTATTGATTAGGAACAACAAACAGCTACATTATGCGATATTAAAAACATGATAACATAAATATCTTAAATAATAATGTAGCCTACAGCGCTGTTCACAGATTACCATTATAGAATAGACTTTAAAAGCTAGTATAAAAGCTGCTTGCATGACAGTTATATCACATAATATAAAATATATATATATATAGGGTGACTGGTAATTAGTGACCGATACTTAAACACGTGATTGTACTCATGATCACAAACAACTTTCCCAAAGAAACTTTATTATTTTTTGATCTAGTAGTAAACAACTGTAACGCAGGTACATATGCTGATTACGTACACCGCTGGGTTTGCAAGCCGCGTGGGTGTTCTATCACTATTGCAGGTACGACGGCATCACGCGGCTAACAGCTGAGCGGTCGCTTGTCACAGGCATGCTCGTATACAGCTTTAGATTCAAACAGCTGTTTTGTTATTGTGATAAAACTATTGAGTATATAAAAAAAGTTTATTTGAGAAAGTTGTTTGTAATCATGAGTACAATCACGTGTTTAAGTATCGGTCACTAATTACCAGTCACCCTATATATATATATATACACACCACCAATTCTCAATTAGCACAAAAACTCAAAGGGCTCATCAGAAAAGGTCCCATTATTATTTAAGCAGAATCCCAATAAAAAATATTCATAAATAGCAAAGCTATTAGCGTTTGTAATATGTAGATAAACAAGTCATTTTCTCTATTTCCTAACAGATACAAGGTAAAACTAACTCCTGGAACCAGCAAACGCGGCAAGGCAGCCAAGACATCCGTGCAGGTGTTCCTCCGCGACAAGGCAGGCACTCCGCGCGAGAGGGACCTCCTCAAGGCTGTCAAAGAAGAGAACATCGCGCGCAACTTCCCCGGGAAAGTCAAATTGTCTGCTCCACAGTTGCATAAACATAAAAAATAGATGCTCAATCTTTACATAATAGCGGTCCCGGCAGTCGTTGTCCTACCCAAAAGCTGGATTTCGTCAGAAAAAAGAAAAAATCAGAACTCAATTGCAGCGTCACCTATCGGGTCCAATTGTATTTTCGAACCATCCAGGGACCCGATCAAATATACACACAAAATTTCATCCAAATCGGTCAAGCCGTTTAGAAGAAGTTAGGTGACAAACACACGTACAGAAAAATTATATAGATTTAGATGAATTAATGATATTATACATTTACATGGGATACTTTTATTACGAGAATTATGTTCATCTATGACGACACATAAGAACTAAAAAGACTAAAATTCTGTATCGCCGGTATTAGAGTTTTCTGCGCAATTAGAATATATAGCCTCCCACAAGGTGGCCCGACGACCTGGTGAGAGTCGCGGGAGTGCGGTGGATGCGAGACGCACAGGATCGGTCGTTGTGGCGTCGCTTGGGGGAGGCCTATGTCCAACAGTGGACGTCTTTAGGCTGAAATGATGATGATGATGAGAACATATAGAATAATTAAAGAATAGCTCGAAATCGGGTATTGGGGCGTTGCCTGGACCAGACACAGCTCCCGTCTGGTCGCAGGATCTTATCTTTTCAACGAAGGTATGTGGGACTTTACACCCTGTATAGCATTCCTCTAAATAACTACAACCTTCTTTAAATTAATAGTGAATAGGTTACTTCTAGGCAAATTCCATCGTCGCTTTCCATCAGGTGAGATAGTGGTCAAACGCGAGCCTACCAATAATAATACTTAAAAAAAAAAAACAGACGCTTACCGCGTCTATTTGTTTATCCGCTACCTCCTAAACAGCGCAAGGGATTTTGATGCGTTTTCAATATACACGAAATTGGTTTATGTACATATAATATGTACTCGTGCAAAATCATTCTTGCGATACAACACATGTTATTATTATGTATAGCCTCAAACACATTACGGGGCAAAATGTCCCCCAACATGACACGCAACGCTAAATCTACGTGGCGCTGCAACGTCACCCAGTGTCCCGCAACTTTTCCCCCAACATTTTACAACGCATTCACATGACGCTGTTGTTGGACAATTTGACAGCGTTGTGCGTCATGTTGGGGGACATTTTGTCCCCTAGTTTATCTGAGGTTTATTATTAGTTTGTTTACTATGGTCCTTATAGGAATCTGGAAACCTATAAGTTTTATTTTGTAAATAAATATTACTTTAAATGATGTGAAACATTGTTTTTTTTTTTTCAAAATAAATAATATACAATAATATTTTCGTTTTTATTGTAACAATAATAATCATAATTATTTTAATACAAAATCGCTGCGAAAGCGTGAAGCACTAATTAAAATAATAATGTAACAATTATAAAACATCTACTCTCATGAAATAAGTAAGAGACAGAGCTGTACAGGTTGTATAGCGCCATCTCTTACCCACACTGAAATAAGAATGAAACATTACTTTAAACGTCATGCTCTTTATAGTCGAGCTCCTTAAAACGTACGTAGACATTTACTTTTTTAAAAACGTTGCTCCCACATTAGGAATTACTCCTATACTTGGTCACAAACCTGTAAACTCACTTGTACCAGACACCCAGACCCGGAAACAGTTATGTGTAGGCCATACAAATATTTGTGCCGTGCGGGAATCGAACCTGCCACACAGCGCAACGTTCAATCGCTAAACAACTGCGCCTAACCGCGCCGTCAAGCTTGATAAGTCAACTTTGATAAGTATTTCATACAATATAAACTTTATTTTAACAAAATAAAAACCCAAAACAGTCGTCAAAACTTATTTTGTTACTTTATATTAATATATGTATTAAATTAAATATATATGTATGTGCATTTTAATTATATGTATACTTTTTTTTTACTCTTGTTTTTCGTATAAAATTTTCTTTTTATGCACCTACCATATTGTCTCTTCACCACCCTAGGTTGACTGGTAGAGAATGCCTAAGGCATTAAGTCCGCCTTTGTACTTTATGGTGCATGAAGTTTAATAAATAAATAAAATATCTTTAGCCCAGCATTGGGACAATGATAGCCAAAAAAGGTTTATTCAAATCAAAACAAACGAAGGTTTTATTCGAATATAAACGTTAAAACTATAAGAATAATGTTCATATTAGTGTGAAGGGCTTTTTCACACTTGCTAACATAATTATGAACCTTATTTTAATCAGAATAAAATTCTCTTTTAGTAATATAGCTATTCGTCTTCATCTTCCTCTGCTTCTTCTCCATAGCCTTCCCCTTCGCCCATGATATCCGGTGGAGGGGGAGGCGGTAGGTGCGCGATGCGGAATGCCTAGGACATGAACACATTGGAATAAAGACAAAATCATTTTTAATATCCAGGAAAACATTCGTGAAAATCGCATACCCTCTCCCGGAGGGCGAGAGGATCCAACTCATCCGTAATTTTTGGAGATAATGACCCCGGTTCCCTACGAAATGGTGGAACTGAGTGAGGCTGTTGCACGCGTCATGCTCGTGAACGGGCAACGTCAGTTGAAAACTGTCATCTCTTAGCTGCCAGTGGCTTATTGCTTTTTTTTTCATTATTTATCTACTGACATTATGCACACATATCAGCATTGTATAATGTAGAAGCATTTTTTTTTTGAAATTTTGTATATAGCAATTTATTTTAATTCACTACATCTTGTTTGACATAAACGAACATGGCAGTTGAGTTTGTCATGCACACTCAAATATCTGCATCATGCTGATGGTGGAACGTTTGTTGGACCATTCAGTTCCTTTTAAAATGGTTGAGCTGAGTGGGTCTGATGCATGCGTCATGCTCGTGAACGGGCGACGTCGGTTGATTTTTTGGTTACCTCCTCGTCAGCGAAGGTAGGATCAGCCATCTCCATGACCTCGGGTCCAATGACGTACTCGTTCTGCGGCATCGGCAGCTGCAGCGGCGAGAAGTTCGGGGGTTGGAACTTCAGTCCCCAGCCTATGTACATGCACTCCGATTTTCTGGAAGAAACCATAACATTGTGTGCGTTATTAACCGACTTCAAAAAAGGGAGAGTCGGATTTTGTTAATTTTTATGTATTTTCCCCGATTACACGAAAATGGTTGGATCGATTTGAAAAATTATTTTTTTGTTTTAAAGGATGTACTTCTCAGGTAGTCCCATGATCATCAAGTCAGGATCTGATGATGGGATCCTGGAGAAATCGAGGCAACTCTTCAAATTTTATAGACAATTTAAGTTTTCAATACTTGTTTGTTCATTGTGTGCTAAATAAACATGTTTTCTTAGACACACAATAGAAAGATAATGAGAGAGGGAACGTCGGCATTCGATTGGGGATTCATGAATTAAAAACGCACTGACCCGCTGGCCCCTACAGTTGCTGACATCTCCTTGAGGCGTGCGTGGTATAGTACGCGCCGTCGACGACTTGGGCTCGGTCCGGACGGTTACCGGACGGTCGGACGGCGGGCTACCCATAGCTCGCCGACCACAAACCCGCGCCTACGGTGGCCGGAAATCGGGATCGGAATCCCAGCGGCGGTTGGGGTGTGAGGACCGTTGCCTTACGCGATCGGCCACCTCCTTTGCTAGCATTATTGCTTCGCAGATGGAGGCGACCGCCTACCACTCCTCGCTCCGGACTATGGCCCGTACTAAGAACCGACGTGAGAGATCGCCGCCGCCGATCGCCTCCACGAGGACACGGCGTTGTTCTTCCCAAGCGGGGCACACCTCCACCGTGTGCTCTACCGTGTCCTCCGACCAACATAGACATGTAACATCCACCAACCCGCATGCCGGGGCCCGCGTGGTGAATTTCAGCCCATTTCCTCTCTTAGAAGATATAGAGGAGGCCCGAATTCATGATAATCTCGATACAAAAGAAAATAACACTAACTTCCCATTCGTAGCATACGCAACCGCCCCTGGCCATAAGTTACTCCTGATGATAGCGAGCGCCCGGTCGGAGCACATTAAGCTGCTGACCCTGGTGCTCCACGCGCTCAGACCCTCGATCCTCGCGTCTTCTGACAGCGGCGTGAACAGATTGGGTCCGACTTCTGGTTCCACGGGGGGAATGCCGTCATCATCTTCTTCCTCTAAACCTTCTTCCTGTGAAGATACAGTAACTTATGTAGGTCCTGCTTAGCATCTGCCACCTGAACGCGAATTGCAGAGGACTTTATCACCTACTAGCTTATGCTCACAGCTTCGCCTGCGTATATAGCCTGATAGCTACAACCTAGGAATCTTTAAGTCAAGAGTGAATAGGTTATTTCATGGCAAGCGTGGTCAAACGCGAGCATGCCCATAATAATAATTTAAAAAAAAAATGTCCTTTGTGGAAAATGAGCATGAGTCTTCATAGTATTGGTATGAATTAAATATATCTTCCGGTTTTTTGTTCTTACTCAAAATGCAAGCTCTTTTTCACCACAAGGTTGTAGAGTAGGTAGGTTTTTTAGGGTCAGTTTATAGCAAACATACGATTTACAGGTTTGAGAGTTAGGTCACTTTCATCCCAAGGATGCGTGGAAAGTACTCAATAATGTTACGCAACCCGAAACAAACGCAATTTAGAAAAAAAATACATTTCATAAATATTCATTACCTACATGAGCTACACTACACGTTAGCGTACCTTCTCCAAGCACATTTAATAAATGTAGCATTCTTTTTTTTTTTTTTTTTTAATTGATATAAACCAGTGCTTGACTGCGATCCCACCTGATGGTAAGTGGAGATGCAATCATTGATGGTCAGGCACACTAGTTTATTAAGAGCCTATTCACTCTAGCCTTGAAGACACCTATATTATAGTTGGACGGAAAGACCGCAGCAGGCAGATTGTTCCAGTCCTTCGATGTACGCGGTATAAACGACGAAGCGAAACGCTTAGTCCGGACCGTTGAAGTTTCAACAACGTAAGGGTGGATACTCGCCGTTCGTCGGTGAGGTGTATGTGTATGTGTATCCAAAGTGCAGGTGTATGCACTTTGGATGAATTAATAAATGCGATTAATACTGTAGTTAATTAACTTTGCCACCTCCTGACACAACTCAGACTATCCAAGGAATTAACAAACGACTCGAAAAGATGAAGAATTAGAAAATAAAACTGAACCTGGCATTAAATAATCATCAAATGATTGATGGAATTTTGACTGACTAAAACCCACCCTGAAGGTACACAATCCAGAAAAAGGCTTATCGAAGTCGATCCGTAGGTGGATTGCCATTCATAACACAGGTACCGAGACTTGATTTACCTTCCTGTTGGTTGGTCAACTAGTGCACTACGTTTTGAAGTGCCCTCACCATTTCCGCATTAGGGTTCCACCATATAGTCCTGCCCTGCTTCAGGATGTGTCGTCCGTGATGTACCCAGTACGTTAGGTTGGAGTCCAGCAGGTCTTTCAGCGTGTGTCCCTGGTAGAACGGGTTTAAGTTAAACTGCATGTCACCTATAAACGAGAAAAACCTTCTTTATTCTTTATTGTACACACAAAAAAAAGAAACTTAACTTCAATACATGGTTTTGATAATTTATGTACAAAGGCGAGCTTAACTCAACAATGAGTTTTCTCTCAGCAAACCTTTGAGTGACAGAGAGAGATCACATTCGAGGGTAGGATCCAGAGTACAACATAAACCTACATAAATACGTCTGATATATATATAATACATACATATATAATATATATAACAATATATACAATATTACGTCAATTGAGAAAGGAAATGCTCTTTAATTTAAAAAAAAAACTTCCATCATCAGAAATCAGTGGATTATTATCCGCCCCGGTCCTTATTTAATTGGCCACTTTTTTTATTAACACTTTGGCAGTGGCACAAATTTTTGTATTATTTCCATTTCTGCGGTACGGGACGTTTAAGACCTTGTCTGCAAACATTCATTATGGCGGTAAAGGGTTTATTAGACTCCGTATAACCTTTTATTTCTAAGTGCGGTATGAGGTCAAAGTAACCCCTTATTGAAGTAGATATGGAGTTTATGGAGATCGATTATGGAGTTTCTTGCCGGTTCTTCTCCATAGGTAACGACCAATTTGGAACCGTGCACTAGCGTTCTTCTGACGTTTTATAAGTGCCCATGTAGGCCTATGTGAAATAAAAAACTTTGACTTTGAGATACACTAACGAATTCTGTTTTAATATAATCTTAGATATAATATATTCATCTCTTTCCTAAACTAAACCAAGTTGAAGTTACGGCCACCGCACGGCAGAGAAGACTGTTTCTCTTAGCCGCACCGCAGGGAAAACATATGATGCGATGCGTATTAGACCTCGTTCCGCATTAAAAGTGTTAACTTCAAACAAAAGGAGGAAGTTTTTCAAAAACTATGAGGTATTAAAAAAATTCCAATGTTTTTTTTTCTGACCCTATTTATTATGTGAAAAGGGAACATTGAATAGAATAGAATAAACTTTATTGTACACCAAAATAGTAACAAAAACTTTTACATTAACTTAAATCTATGGGTACAAAGGCGGTCTTATCGCTGACAGCGATATCTACCAGACAACCTTAGGGTGGAATGTAAGAATTTGAAATAGAAACAAAGGGGGGTAGTCTGCGGTGTACAGCAAATTAATAATGTAAATATTAAATTTAAATTATATACTAGACTATACATAGAAATAATATAGCTGTTACATATAAAAGACAATATATAAATATTATATATATATATTATAAGTTACACAATTTCATACAAAGATATGGAAAAAGAAAAGAACAATAACAGAACAGTAAACAGTAGAGGCAGGATAGCAATTAGAGTGAAAGGAAATGATTTTTAACCAGTGATTGAACCTCAACGATTGGTTTTTTTCCACAACAGTTGGTGCGTAGGTGAAACAACGCGAACGTGAAGCGATGCGGCGCGAATGGAACAAACAAATTGATACTCTATTGCCTGGCCTGGTCTAGTGGTTAATGACCCTGACCGCTATGCCGGAGGTCGTGGGTTCGATTCCCACCCAAGGCAAGGTTTATGTGATGAGCACGATCATTTTTCTGTGTCTGGGTGTAATTTATCTACAATATTATATAAGTATGTTTATCAGTTGTCTCATACTCATAGCACAAGCTCTGCTTAGTTTGGGAGTAGATGGCGTTGTGTGATAGTTATGGAATATTATTATTATTATTGCGGTGGCCTACGTGACCAAGCACACGTGGGTGCGGTGCGGCGACGAGCGAAGCAAAGCGATCACATCCTTTATCTACGTTTACCAAATTCTTATAAGCAGTTCGTTACCAACCCCCTTCTTCCATATCAATATCCTCCTCTTCTTCTCCTGAACCAAAGGTAAAGAACCCTTGCGGGGAGATGGAGGTGGCGGCAGCGATGCGCGCGATCTGAGCACGCAAGTAGTGGCGCTCACTGCCCTCGAATGGAGGGAAGGTTATGACCTGGAAGAATCAAATATCCTTAAACGTGCACGCGTCCATGTGCGGAAGGCAAGCACCACATCGACTGATCATGAGCTTCTAACTTCCAACAGATTCACCAAAGCAAGAAATAAATCTGGTTTATTTGGCACAACACAAGGGACACAAACACAACAAGTTACAAAGAAAATATAACGAAAACAAAAGAAACAAAAATTAAAATAGTATGCCTCACTACTGCGCCAAAATATTTAGGTCCAAGGCCTATGGTCACACGTCATGGCTTACCATGATGTGTTAAATGAGAAGTGCGAGCGAAAAAGGGGGATGGAGCCCCCTACACACCCTACACACCCTATATAGCTCGATCCCTTTAACAGTTCAGTTTAGGTCGTGAAATGGATCGCGTTAAGAGTTCGTGGTAAGGCCTAACTTAAAGTTTAATTTTTTCACTACTTTTTTAAATTTCCGTAGCTCATAAGAAAAAAACTAAACCCTTATAAAATCACTTTGTTGTCCGTCCGTCTGTCTGTCTATCTGTCAAGACCCTTTATCTCGAAAACGAGTGGAGGTATCAAGTTGGAAATTAAAAGCATATACTCAGGTTTGCGGTCCCTTGAAGCGGTGAAAATATCAAACGTTTAAATTAACGAAAAAAAAGATACGGCCGTTTTTGTCGCAAAAAACGTATATTTCTCGACACTCTCAAGGGAATCAAAATTATAGGGTACTTCCCGTTGACCTAAAATCCTGCAATTTGGCATGGAGCAAGGTCACATAAAACAAGTATAGGAAAACATTTGAAAACTGTCAATTTGTAATTACGTTACAAAAATTTTCTTTTTCCTGTTCGTAAAAATTTTTGTAACTCAATTCGGGAACTGAACGGTTTTCATAGCTTAGCTTGTACGGAACCCTCAGTGTGTGGGCCCGATTCGCACTTGCCCGGTTTCTTTAAGCTTAATACCTCCACGTTTTCCTGAGAAAGATTTTCTTGACAGACGAACAACAAAGTAATCCTATAAGGGTTCCTTTTTGCCGACTGAGGTACTTACGGAACTATAAAAAGGTCCAGTTTGAATGATAGAAAGGCCAAATAATAGTAGAAATTTAAAATGTTAATAAATTACCTCCCCGATCGCTTCCACTACCCGGGGATACGAAATGCCTCAGATTCTTCCAGCTCGGCCGTGAATGCCAACAACCATTTTCAACAGTAGAAATAAATAAAAGTACCTACCTCTGAGTCCAGATCTCCAGTCATACATCGCACAGAGAGTCTGGCCACTTTGATGTGGTTTGGCATCAAGTCTGGCAGACAGATCCACTGGTCACCAGGGCGGTTGCAGACCCAGTACACCTGCAAGTACGAAACAGAAACAACTTTAAAGTTTTGCGATGACAACCGTAAGTTTATCTGGTGGTCTGTTACTTGTGGATTCAAAAGTCAAAAGTTTTTTTTTCACATAAACCTACATGGGCACTTATATTCTAAATTGGTCGTTTCCTATGGAGAAGAACCGGTAAGAAACGCCATGGTTACTCTTTTAAAAAAAAAATGTTACAATATTTCTATATTACAGAATAAGTAGATATTATGTTAAGACAGTGTAGACTGGTCAATATTGTACTAAAAAGTAAAATAAAAATAATCATAATAAAAAGTAACCTAAGAATTCGCGGAGTCTACAATGTTCTCACATTCACATTATAAAAAAGAGGCTATATAAATAAAAGAAAGTAAAATAAAATATTGCAAGAGCAATGTGTTAGAAAGAAAAGAAGTATATATTACAACAAATGTGAAGCAGTTAATAGATACATTTACACAATATTAAGAGCTACCAGGGGGCCACATGTGCAGAAGCAGTCATTGCCAAACAATGACTGCTTCTGCACATGTTGATGCGCTGTTTTAGTTAGGACACGCTTAATATGGGTTTTGCTTTCCCTCGCTAAATTCACTCACCACCTTTGGCAGCTTGTTATAAAAACGTATGCTGTTTACTAAAAATGACTTGCTGGTCTTAGCTAATCTCGATTTGGGTAACACAATTTCGTGTTTACTACGCGTATTTATGTTATTTATGATTTCAGGACTAACAGTGATTTAAAGTATTGTGATGGGTTCATAAAGCCGGGTATCCTCTTGTAACTGCTCCACATAGTGGATACGTTCGCGCTCCTGGAGCGTGCAACGGTGTACGTATCAGCGCTCCAATCGGTGCCGATTTTTGGGCAAAAACAAAGGAGACATCACTCTGTTCGTGGACGCGAGCTAAATACTACGTTTAGTGAATAGGTATCGTTTATCACGCTCGAATAAATGGAGTAGATTGAGGAAAAATGTTCGCAACGGGACTGACTAGCATGCGTGTGTTTTTTATGGAGATTCGCGTAGTGTGTTGCAGATGCGCGAAACACATTTAGTTCACAAACTTAATGACTATCCGGCTTAACATAAACATCGTAACGCAATATCGTGTTTTTTACTTTTATATCTATACTTATAATAAATTTGTAGAAGTGAAAATTTCGTACATTGAAAATATCAAAAAAATAAATGGCAGGGGTTGTTACTAGACCGACACCGAACCCAAAAGAATGATTTAAAAAAATTTTGTTTGTCTGTCTGTTCAGGCATCACGCAAAAACTACCAGTTCGATTACAATGAAACTTGGTAAGTATTTTTTAATATCCTGGGCACCACACTGGGCACTTTTTATCACGGAAAGTATATACAATAAAAAACAAACTTCATTTTGCGGTTCGATCCCTAGACCGGATTACTGTACCAACTGCAAATAATAAGTTTGTCGTAGGTTACGTCACCCGCTGTGGAGTTCACTAAGGGGCGCTGCACACGGCTCAGATACTATAATATTTTATCTTAGATACAATATCGCTCGCCATACAATTAAATGGACTATCACACACAACGAAGATAATAAATAATATTTCATATTTTCATATGTCAAAAAACCTAATAAAACCATTTTCGACTTCTATGCCGACGAAATCGCGGGCAAAAGCTAGTTCTATATAAATATAACAAAGAAAGAATTTGTTGCGTAGAACGCGCTAATCCCAGAAAATACCTGGTTCGTAGTCATAGTCATTTATTCAATAACAAGAAACTTATATCAGAATTACATAATTAATTCGAATTCAGAACATTATTTAGTGTTGAATAGCCCATATATTGAGGCAGGTAATATGCAATAAACTAACGCTACGACCAATAGGAACGAAGCAGTAACTAAAGACCTCTCGATTGAGTGAACGTTAGCATCCAAATTCATTACTATTTTTTCTAATCTACAACCAGCGTAGCCTTACAATCCACTCCTCTATTCCACAATGTTATGCTTGGTGTTGTTACCTTCTTATTGACTCCCTGGCCAGGGCGCTCGACGGGTATGGGTGCCGGCGCTTGCCACGTGGACACGGGCTCTGGAGGTAGCTTCGGAGGAACAGGTTCCTTGGAGACTGGCTCTCTCCCTTCCCCTTCGCCCACTGCCAAGAGTTGGAATAACGGTTACAACTAGAAGAGGTCCTTGTGATGGGATTGGTTCGTGTAAGTACCTATGTAGTTTCTTGCCAATTTCGTCATGTCTCGTAAGTTTATGGTCATGAGGGCTAAATTAAAACAGGCTTTTTACATACACAAATCAATTATTAAAAACGCAACTACCACACTGACTTGTCGCAATATAAATCTGAGTCTAAATTGATAAAATTTCAACCCTTAAATTAGTCTCCTAAGAGCGTTGAGTGTGGTGAGATGAAGGCGTGCGAAGAAGCTAATTGGTGATCCAGATTTGGTTAAAGTCTAACCTACAAAGCCTTGAGCACAAGCGTAGGGTAGCCAGCCTTTTGGTTTTTTGAAGGATGCATTTTGGAGAGTGTACGCTGGAATTGCATGACTTGATTTCGCCATTTCCTTTCTACCATCGGACAACCCGTCGTTTGTCGAATATCGACCCTTACGTAGTTGAAACTTCTACGGTCCTGGCTAAGCGTTTCGCCTCGTCGTTTATACCGCGTACAACGAGGACTGGAACAATCTGCCTGCTGCGGTCTTTCCATCCGATTATAATTTAGGTGTCTTCAAGGCTAGAGTGAATAGGCTCTTAATAAACTAGTGCTCCTCACCATCAACGATTGCACCGCTGCTTACCATCAGGTGGGATCGCAGTCAAGCACTAGTTTATATAGAAAAAAGTGTGGTGAGAGAACAAGGTATAACAGGATTTAGGGTGCATTAAAACGTGCAACAAGGAGGGAGGCACTGTAAAATCCTGTGTTTTCTGCCCGCCTTTTTAGCCCTAGACAGCCCTTAGAAAAGGTTTTGGTAATGAGGGTACAACTTACAGACTTCCTGTTCCTCTATTGGGGGCTTCATCTCTTCCCCCTCGCCCTCACCTTCTCCGGGCATGTCTTTCAAATCAAATTCCTGAGGATTAAAAAGGTGTTTTAAAAGGCCGTAAAATTTCTCCATATCGAAGGCGTGACTCTAACTACCCGCTAATTTGATTAATTTGGTCTTCAGTAGACATTTTCTTTTTAGAAATACCAGATATTTATGTTTATAATCGAAGTTGGACCGATTGGTGAGTACTTTTACTAACCCTGATCCTTCTGTCCAGCTCTTCTATAGTAAGGTCCGTTTCAGCGACGTAGTAATTCGCTTTCGTTCCAAAAATCTTGCCGAAAAATCTGTAAACACGACAGTTTTGGCATAGTCAAAGAAAGTATGAGTAAAAATACCTACTCATTTTCAAATACGGTTTGAGATTCTCCACAGGCTTTAGTAAGGTTTTAAAGTTTTAAAAGGGCAGCTAAAGGACCTATCTTTTAGCTGCCCTTTTAAAACTTTAGTAAGTAAGGAGTAAAAACTCTACACGCCCTCTAGCTCCACTTAAAGCTGATTCATTCACTCATTTGCTGATTCTGCGCCTCAAAAAAAGGGTTGTAATCATAATATTTATTGACTTAAAACTATAGGTCCTGTACTAACCTGACTGTTGCAACCGACTCCTTGATACCTAACATTATCATGGCTATGTAGAGCGCGTAGCATTCACTGGTTGGCAGACCGTACCCGCCCTAGAAGCAGTTACGATATTAGTATTGTCCACTGCACCAAGTTATCATTTCACTAAACTAGAAACCTGTCTAGCGCGTCTGGTTCTGGAGTAGGGACAGTGTACAAGAAAGCACAGCGTTGGAAGGCCTCCCATAAGATGGACCGATAATCTGGTGACTGGTGAGAGTAGCGGGAATCCAATGGATGTGAGACGCACAGAACCGTTCATTGTGGCGGCACTTGGGCGAGGCCTATGTCCAGCAGACGTCTTTCGTCTGATATGATGATGATAATGATAAAGCCGTCCTTATTAGTACGGAATGAAGGTGCTCCTAGTCAAGCTGTAACCGTTGACGTGCAGTTGTTCAGTGCCGGATTAGCCATGTAGCAATTTACAACCCATTCTCTCTCCTAAAGAGGAGGCCTGTGTCCCAGCAGTGGGAACATTATAAAGCTGATTATGCTTATGCTTTACCCTAAAAAAAAAGATGCTACGTAAAGAAAGTTACAGCATGCAGGCTGGTAAAAAATTGTTTTCACTTGTACGAGTTTTGAATCAGTTTGATATCTGTATTATCATCGTTTGGTTCAGTTCTATTTTTAGGGATAAAGGGATAGACAGTTAATCCGCCAGGTCGATCAATAGAATGACGTAAACGCAAAAATATGGGATTATAGACCCCTCCAACACCCAGTGTGAGTGCAGTGCTCCTGACTCGACAATGGCCACTTCACCTACACTTTGGAGGACCTAAACATCACTGATGTCACTACAAACGTGACCAACTATAGAGTCCAAAATGGCCTGAATACTTTATGGGAAAAGAAAACCACGAAGAAAATAAGAAGAATCCGCCAGGTGTTTCTACTTTTTATAGTACTTTAGTCCTGACTCTGGAAGTGTCGTTTAAAGTAAGATTGTTTCATTCTTATTTCCAGTGTGGGTAAGAGATGGTG
The DNA here is from genome assembly GCA_949316375.1 of Mythimna vitellina. NCBI lineage: Eukaryota > Metazoa > Arthropoda > Insecta > Lepidoptera > Noctuidae > Mythimna > Mythimna vitellina. The sequence continues at coordinate 1,913,039 of OX438703.1, read as the reverse complement.
CTAGACAACCTGTATAGCTCTGTCTCTTACCCACACTGAAATAAGAATGGAACAATCTTACTTTGAACGTCATAGTAACCCCGCAGTACTTCCAGAGATTACCTCCTAAAAACAAAAAACAAACTTTACCTCTTTATAAATATGTCTGGGTGTAATTTATCTGCACTATTAGTGTAGATAATGTAGATAAATTACACCCAGACACAGAAAAAATGATCGTGCTCATCACGCAAACATTTGTCCTAGGTGGGAATCGAGCCCACGACCTTCGGCATAGCAGTCGGGGCCACTGACAAATAGACCAACATGTCTCAACAATACCTACTAACCTCTCTAAAATAATAGTTGTGGTCAACAAGATCCTGAATCTTCGGCTTGTAGTTGTCTTCTTCCAGGTCTAGTTCCTGTTCCTCCTCGCCCATGTCATCTAACTTGGTCGCTTTGCTTGCCACCAGCTGTATAAAAAGTATAACGCCTGTTATGTCTGAACAATCGTCAAGAGCGCATTTGTAGGCGTTCGCGGTTCAAGTAGACTTATGCTGCTGAATATAAAGGCCTGTTCACGACCTTGCCGCTGTGAGCGGTAGCTAAGCGCGGGGCGGTGAGCTATAAGAACCAAAAGTACGAAAATGTTTGAAACACGCCACGAGACGCCGAGCGCCACGCGCCCGTTTATCGATGCCGCCCCGCTCGCCGCTAAGACCGAAGTCATGAACAGGCCATAAGGCCTAAACGTGTAGTACCTAATGCCCGGTTCTCCGCCTTCTCTTCGTTCTCGGTGTCTCGGTCTTTATTTGAAACTAGCTTCTGCCAGCGTCTTCGCCCGCGTGAAAGTAGAATAGTACATTTTGATACAAGTGGAGAAAGTTTGTCAATGCCATCAATACAAGATTCACCCGAGCTTTTCAATTCAATTTCAAACGACGTTTTTTAATACACTTACGAGGAAATAAACAAACGGGGGTTGACTAGCGACTCATGATACCCTTAGCGGCCAGCCCAAAGATATCATAAAACAATAAATTATAGCGCGGGTCAGCTCGCGCACTTTTCCACACGCGGTAATCAGTAAATCGCTTGCCTAAAAGTGGTATAGGGATAAAAGCGGGTTACGGTGTAAGTGTATTGAAAAATATATAGCCTATATCTGTCGGTGATATGTGCATCCCAAATTTTCTTTAAATCGGTCCAGTAATTTTTGAGTTCCAAAATCCAAAAATTCAAAACTTGCCTCTATATAATGCTAGTATAGATTATATTTGATACTTTCATACCCTGAACATTTCATCCACCCTCCTCACGGTGGCAAGTTGTGGGGGGGACAAGTAAATGTCATTTAGCAAGTCGAAGTTAGGCCGGAACTTCTCCTGCTTCACTTCCCATGAGTACTGCTCAAAGTTGTCTACGACATCCGGTGGTTTCTGAGACAATATCTTTTGGACGACGTCTACCAAATGATCATAGCTGAAACAATGAAGAATGCTCCTGTTTGTAATAATTTTTTAATTATTTATACTTAAGTGGCAGTGAGCAGGGCACATTGCTCGTAGAACAGATTGTCGATGGGCCGAAAATTGGACGCAGCGTTGGCGCGGCCTCCTACAAGGTGGACCGATGATCTGGTGAGGGTCGCGGGAATCCTTAGGATGCGAGACGGACAGGATCGTTCGTTGTGGCGACACACGGGGGAGACCTATGTCCAGCAGAGGACGTCTTTCGGCTGAAATGATGATGACGAAATTATTTTCCTCGTGATAATCATTGACTGCCTTGTCGTTGTAGAATTCCCGAGTGCGTCTGCAAACACGGGTTCCCACTAGGTTCAAACACCGAGTTTGGAAATTTTTTACTGGGTTTTTCTATTAGGAATTGTGCAGTTGCAACAGTAGCCAGGGGCTAGGTTAGAGCCCACTAGATGGCACTAGATTGGCTATAGTCTCACTTGTCCCTTATTCCCGAATATCGTCGAAATCCATCTTTGTAGTAGGTATACATGTTTAAAAAGGCTGGATACCCGTTAATTTTTCCTGTGCTAGGCTCGCAACCAAGATTTTACTTTGCGTAGAGTAGAAAACGATCTTACTCCAGTATCTACGTCAGGCTGACTGGCAGAGACTGTTTATATGAGAACATAAATCTTGGCCGCATATTTAAACGAGATAAGCAGTCAAAATCTGGGTTACTCTTTATTTAATTACGTCATAGTCCTATCAATATAAATTAGGGTTGGGGCATCACCGTTCGCGTTTCAAAAATGCTGAATCCACCATTGGCCCTGTGCTATGTTATTATTTAAAGTATCTTACAGGGAGTCTCCGGTAGCTGCACTTTGCTGTTTCAAAAAGTTCTTTGCTAGTACCAAATCGTTATTTAGATCTGGCATAACATTTTCCGTTGCCGCTATTATATCCGGCTCTAATATAAATGTTCGCGACATTTTGGGGCCTTATTTTCATATAAAATAATGAACTGTTGATAAAATATTTGTTATTAGCAAACTGGCGTATGACGCTAGACCTCAGAATTGTCCATTGTCTCTTTTTGTCTTGACTTTTAATGGTGTCCTAATGCAAAACGGTTTAATACATGATAATGGCTTTCATTTTATCTCGATTTGTTCGATTTAGTGTGATTTTCAATTGACTTTTATGGAACATCAATTCAGTAGCTTAAAAAAAAACAATGATTTTCCTTTCGATAAATGGTTTCGGATACGTTTCTAAACGTTTGCACAATTTATCAGTTATGACAGTGACTCATTCATTTTATCAGAAAACTTATGTCATTGTCATTCTCATTTGAAATATTTGCATAATTTTTCGAATTTTCTTTCTACTTCCCATGAGATAAAGTAGATAGATCCTTTTATATTAATAATAATGCGGATGTGTTATTTATCTTATTGCTGATCTAACCATAACGCGAAATCACTTCTGGACACATCTATCTTTAACATTTCTTAACCATAACATAACCTAAAAATAACCAAAACAAACAAGAAATGGCTACAAAATTCGACGTCGCTGCTTATAATTTCCGGAAGAAATGTCCTTTTGTAGCCAGGGACCTGCTGCGCTGGTTTCCTGGCCACATGAACAAGGGTTTGAAGCAAATGCAAAGGAAATTGAAAAGTGTTGACTGCGTGATTGAAGTCCACGACGCAAGGATTCCATTTACGGGTCGGAATCCTATATTTACCAAGACGCTAATAGGCGCAAAACCTCACATACTGGTGTTAAACAAGAAGGATTTAACAATACCTAGTCTAATACCAAAAATAAAGGATAAATTAAAGGCTGAACAGAATGTGCAGAACATTATGTTTACTAACAGTAAAGATCAGCATTGTCGAGGTTTAAAGTCCCTCAAACCGCTCATGGTGGACCTGATTAAAGGTTCCAACAGGTACAACAGAAGTGAGGAACTAGATTACAATGTAATGATAATGGGGGTGCCGAATGTAGGGAAATCTTCTCTAATAAATATGTTACGGTCTAAGAATATGAGCATCAGACATGCGCTGCCAGTGGGAGCGGTGGCTGGAGTGACGAGGAGTGTCATGATGAAGATTAGAATTAATAATGATCCTGTGATTTTTATGCTGGATACACCGGGTAAGGATGACAAAGACAATAAAATAAAAATGACAAAACAGTCCATAAAAGTTGTTAGTAACAAGAATTTAACTAATGATTAATGTTAGTAGTTAACCTTTTAAGTAGCATAATTAGAGACACAATAGAAAGACAATGACTGTGCGAATACCGGAGTTCACTCGGGGTTTAATGACTTTAAAAGTAGACACACCATCTGCTCCTGCACAGTAGGCTCACCAATCTTGCAATACATGGAGTTCAAGGACTTACTTTGAATGGTGGTGGACCATTTGGCTTCTGTCCTTCATGTCAGAAGTTGATTCTTGTTGGTTTTGAAAACACCCACAATACAGGACTATGTAATTTTTAATGAAAGGCATTGTTATACCACCATAATCTTCCTGCCCCTGTCCCATATTATTTCATATCCATGCAGCACATCTTTTTTTTCCATTCTTCCCTGTCACCCGTCATGCTATTGCTAACTTCCTTTTCTTTCGTATTACTCTTCACACAATCCATCCATCTTTTCATTGGCCTGCCTCTTATGAGTTATGACTTTATGAGTATACATGTCATTGGATGGACAGGGCCATCCATTCATAACTCTTGTAGTAACAATAACAATACAAAAGAAACAAAATCAAAAATACAAAATTGCAGTATGTTCTTAAAAATTCTACACTATTCTAAAAATATTTAAACAATTCTCAGGTATCCTAGAGCCATCAGTCACAGACATTGAGATGGGGTTGAAGCTGGCGCTCTGTGCGTCTCTACAAGATCACTTGGTTGGTGAGGAGATCATTGCAGACTACCTTCTATACTGGCTCAATAAGCACGGCCAGTTCAACTACGTGGATTACATGGGATTAACAGAACCATGTGACGATATTAATAGGGTAAGTTAAGCGTCCTGGTTTTTTTCAACCCGTATAGTCCTTTAGAGATATGCGGAACTGGGTGTAAAGTCCCACAATACCTCAGTTGAAAAGAGAGAAAACCTCCAACCAGACCGATGTTATGTCCAGATCTGGGCAACTGCCTGATGGTTGATTTCAGGCTGTTGTATAGTAAGTAATATGTTCTAATCACGCAAAGAACTCTAAACTCCAATGCTGAATTTTGTAGTTTAGTGCCATAGGTGGTGCTACGGTCCCACTACCTGTAGAGTCTCACTGCTGGGCAAAGCTCCCCCATGGCCTCCATTAGTTGAATTTTTCAACCTGTATAGTTTCACTGCTGGGCAAAGCTCCGCCATGACCCATACTAGTTAAATTTTTCAACCTGTGTAGTCTCACTGCTAGGCAAAGTTTTCCCATGGTCTCCACTAGTTGGATGCTTTCAACCTGTAGAGTCTTACTGCTGGGCAGCTCCTGCATGGCCCCTACTAGTTGGATTTTTCAACCTGTATAGTCTCATGGCTGGGCAAAGCTCTCCCATGGCCCCTACTAGTTGTATTTTTCAACCTGTATAGTCTCATGGCTGGGCAAAGCTCCCCCATGGCCCCTACTAGTTGAATTTTTCAACCTGTTTAGTCTCATGACTGGGCAAAGCTCCCCCATGACCCCTACTAGTTGGATTTTTCAACCTGTATAGTCTCACTGCTGGGCAAAGTTGTCCCATGGTCTCCACTAGTTGGATTTTTCAACCTCTAGAGTCACTGCTAGGTAAAGCTCCCCCATGGCCCCTACTAGTTGTATTTTTCAACCTGTTTAGTCTCATGGCTGGGCAAAGCTCCCCCATGGCCCCTACTAGTTGAATTTTTCAACCTGTTTAGTCTCATGACTGGGCAAAGCTCCCCCATGGCCCCTACTAGTTGGATTTTTCAACCTGTATAATCTCATGGCCGGGCAAAGCTCCCCCATGACCCCTACTAGTTGGATTTTTCAACCTGTATAGTCTCATGGCCGGGCAAAGCTCCCCCATGGCCCCTACTAGTTGGATTTTTCAACCTGTATAGTTTCATGACTGGGTAAAGCTCCCCCATGGCCCCTACTAGTTGGATTTTTCAACCTGTATAGTCTCATGACTGGGCAAAGCTCCCCCATGGCCCCTACTAGTTGGATTTTTCAACCTGTATAGTTTCATGACTGGGTAAAGCTCCCCCATGGCCCATACTAGTTGGATTTTTCAACCTGTATAGTCTCATGACTGGGTAAAGCTCCCCCATGGCCCATACTAGTTGGATTTTTCAACCTGTATAGTCTCATGACTGGGCAAAGCTCCCCCATGGCCCATACTAGTTGGATTTTTCAACCTGTATAGTTTCATGACTGGGCAAAGCTCCCCCATGGCCCCTACTAGTTGGATTTTTCAACCTGTATAATCTCATGGCCGGGCAAAGCTCCCCCATGACCCCTACTAGTTGGATTTTTCAACCTGTATAGTCTCATGACTGGGCAAAGCTCCCCCATGGCTCCTACTAGTTGGATTTTTCAACCTGTATAGTCTCATGACTGGGCAAAGCTCCCCCATGGCCCCTACTAGTTGGATTTTTCAACCTGTATAGTTTCATGACTGGGTAAAGCTCCCCCATGGCCCATACTAGTTGGATTTTTCAACCTGTATAGTCTCATGACTGGGCAAAGCTCCCCCATGGCCCATACTAGTTGGATTTTTCAACCTGTATAGTTTCATGACTGGGCAAAGCTCCCCCATGGCCCCTACTAGTTGAATTTTTCAACCTGTATAGTCTCATGACTGGGCAAAGCTCCCCCATGGCCCCTACTAGTTAGATTTTTCAACCTGTATAATCTCGTGGCTGGGCAAAGCTCCCCCGTGGCCCATACTAGTTGGATTTTTCAACCTGTATAGTCTCATGGCTGGGCAAAGCTCCCCCATGGCCCCTACTAGTTGGATTTTTCAACCTGTATAGTCTCATGGCTGGGCAAAGCTCCCCCATGACCCCTACTAATTGGATTTTTCAACCTGTATAGTCTCATGACTGGGCAAAGCTCCCCCATGACCCCTACTAGTTGGATTTTTCGACTTGTAGAGTCACTGCTGGGCAAAGGTTTATAACTTAAATGATCAATTGAATTACACTAACCCATTAATTTTATTTTATTAATGACTTACTGTCCCTCGCCTCATTGGTTACTGCTCTGGTCGCGTGCGTCACAGCGTGATGTATAGCTTACGGCTTTCCTCGATGAATGGGCTATCCAACACTGAAATAAATTTTCGGTGATGTTACGATGTTTAAGATAATGGATGAGCTGACCCTATATAAATTGGGTTAAGGACCAGCTGACAATGACGATGAAGTGCTTCTTATTCAAACTTATTAGGGGCTTATTTTCTTATCGATAGGCTCGCGCTTGACCTCTATTTCACTCGTTGGTTAGCGACGATGTGGCCGATGATGAAGCATGCACGTCTAGATGTACTCTATTCACTCTTGACTTAAAGACCCGTAGACTTTTGCGGTTGTTTAGTTTACTATTTATGAAATTTTCCATGGAAATTATTATTTTGATAAAACCAGATGGTGACTTAGATTTTGGACATGCGCCAAAAGATTGAAGCACACCTGTGTATATATTTGTTTCTGTACCTATCTAAATAAAGGGCACCTATTTATTATTAATGAGTCTGCACCATTTTTTGGGAGACTTAAAGGCGGATTCTGAATTGTTTATTTAGAGTTAGCAACACTTTAAACCGTACGGTTTGACGGTTGAGGTTTTCAAGCTACTATAGAGGTTATTAACCTTTTGAGTAGCGTAATTAGAGACACAATAGAAAGACAATGACCGAGCGAACGCCGGCGTTCGCTCGGGGTTTAATGAATCATCATCTTCCTGCCCTTGTCCCATCTTATTTGGGGTCGGCGCAATACGTTTTTTTCTTCCATTCTATCCTGTCAACCGTCATACTATCACTAACTTCCTTTTCTTTCATATCACTGTTCACACAATCCATCCATCTTTTCTTTGGCCTCCCTCTCCCTCTCCACCCATCCACATGTATACTCATAACTCTTTTAGTAACATGTGTTTCATCTCTCCTCTACATGACCATACCAAGACAAACGATTCCCCTTCAACTTTTCAGTCACTGGCGCCACTTTCAAACTTCCTCTAATATATTCATTTCGCACTTTATCCATTCTCGTCACACCACACATCCATCTCAACATTCTCATCTCCGCTACATGCAATCTTTTTTCATCCGTCTTTTTCACAGCCCAACTTTCTGATCCATACAGTATGACATATGAATATAATATCGGGGTTTAATGAATATAATAATAATAAAATTCCACAAATAACAAACAACGCCGTCTAATCCCAAGCTAAGCAGAGCTTGTGCTATGAGTACTAGACAACTGATAAACACACTTATATATTTCTAAATACATACATATTATAGATCAGACACAGAACAAATGATCGTGCTCATCACACAAACATTTGTCATGGGTGGGAATCGAACCCACGACCTTCGGCATAGCAGTCAGGGTCACTAACCCTAGACAACTTCAAATTCTTAATTTGGAAATCGGGATTTAAATAGTATTATTAATATTCATTAGTTTGCAGAGAATTCGAGAATATATATTTAACGGAAATTTGTCGTTGGTAGTCTCATTGTCACGTGAGTGTTAAACGTTTAAAATACATATATACTTACGTTTAACCTGCACCTTTGTAATTTGAATAAATTCCAAGTAGTAATTTGAACTTTTTCTGAAATGACTAATGACCATGGCCACGTTAACAATATCGACGGTACCAATTTAATCTAACATTTTAATTTAAAATTTTGAATGTCTATTTGTTACTAGTGAGACTTTTCTCCGCAGGGTCTAAGATTTGATCCCCAGGTCGAGCAAAATTACGTTGGACTTTTCCTATTCTATAAGGTTTTTTTTCCAGTTGCTGGCAAATATGTTCACCTCTATTACATTCAACACATTCTTTTATGTGGGATGTCAAAGAACTTTCTCTGCTCTGGGTGGAGCGAGAGACTGACTTGCTGACTAATAGGTACCCACCTGTGTTCCTTGAGTTGCCCTTTGCCTTCAATGGCCGTAGCGATTTTTTCAAACAATTCTGCAACGACGAATTAGTGGAGGTACTAATACCTAAATGTCATGTTGATGTCATCTTTCTAGGGTTCCGTACCCGAAGGCCGAAGGTTGCCACATCGTTGACGTGGGTTTACGGACGACGAGCAATGGGTAGATCGCCATACGGCCGTCCGGTAACCGTCCGGACAGAGCCCAAATCGTCGACGGCGCGTATTGTTCCACGCGCGTCTCAAAAACATGTCATCATAACCGTAGGGGCCCAGGGTTGATCTCCGAAAAGGAAACCTGTGGAATGCTGGGCAAAGGAGGAACATATGTGTCGTTTTTGTCATTAAAAGTCTGACATGCCTTTCTCTCCGAGCCTAGAGCTGAAGAAGTCAATGGATGATGTCTCACCATAAAAAAACCCAAAAGATGTCAACAGGACCCTATTACTTAGTATCCGTTGTCCGTCCGTCTGTCAGCGGGCTGTATCTCATAAAAGGTAGAGAGTTGAAATATTTACAGAATGTATTGTGTTGTTGCTGCTAAAACAACAAAAAAATTAAATTAAAATAAAGTTAAAGGGGTCTCCATACAAGAGACGGGGTTTATTTTGCGATTTTCGCTCGATTTTTATATTGTTTTTATCATTACAGGTATTAATAGCCGGTGCAATAAAATACAACCGCGTCCGACGTACTCGGGACTTCGACGGCAAAACCCGAGATGTTCCGGACTTAACCGAAGTCGCCCGACTCATGATCAAAGCTTTCAGGACAGGAGAGCTTGGAAAAATGCTGTTGGATATAGAGTTACTGGACGAGAGGAATGTTGAAGTTGATAGGTCGTTAGCGTGATGTAGGCATCTGTATGTATTTTAACGGCGATTCATTTAGAAAAAAGATACTTTTACCTATAATTAAACGACTTTAGGTTGCCATATTACACGCCTTTGTTACCTGTTACCTGCCAAAGCCACCATAACTGAAACTTCATACTAGGGTAGGCGTGGGCAAAGTGTACCATATACACCAACAGTTTTATTTAATTGAATTTTGATTTGAGAATAATTTAAAGCAGATGTTTTTAGTTCAGGTCATTAAAATTTACACTATTTACGATTTAATTTGAATTTTAAAAATACTGCAGGTCACATAAAGTAAAGAGTGTTTCAGTATTCCAATTGTTCCAAATGATACATTTAAAACATTACTGCTGTTCCAATCTTTCGGAACACTAAAATGTTTCGGAACAGTGCAGTGAGTCGATTCAGTAAAAAGTTACACACGCCTATAGTAGGGCATCATTCCTACCTAAGATGGGAACTTGAGAACATGCACTAACAAACTATCAGATTTTATAAAACGACGAGTCTGGCAGCCGCCGACTCTTAGGCTATAGGTCCGGGCTTGTTATTGGTTGTACCTGTTTCCGTGTTAGGGGGCCGTTCAAGTATTACGTAAGCTGATTTTTTGCAAATATTACCCCCCCTCCCTCTCGTCAGCAAAAGTAAGCAAATCTCTCACTACCCCCCCATGCGTACGTAATCATTTGCATTGTTACGTGCATTTGTCAATGTGTTAGTTTGGTTATTAATTTATGAGCAGTAGTTGTAAGTTTAGAAAAAAGGAATACTTGAAATAAAGAAAAAGAAAATTACTTTGAAATTTTGACATTAATAACTCAAATTAACAGTTCTCAGTCCATGACACTAATCCAAGACATTAGTTGTATGCTGCTTAATAATGCGTGTCTACTCACTTTCTTGTGATTTTGAAACATCGACATGTTTCTCTTAAAAAAAAAATGCACTGCTGACGTAATCACCATCTAGACGCCCCATCCCCCATGTCATCAAAAATAAGCAAAGCAAAGACCTCCCACCCCTTGTAGTGCTTATGTAATACTTGAATGGCCTCTAGTGGCAAACTCATCCAGGTTCTGCCTGTAATGGTAACAATGTAATACTAGTTCCGCCAGACAACCAACACTTCTGCCATCTTTGGATTCCAGAGCCCTACCACACGCGATCCATTTTACGACATAAACTGGACTTTTAAAAGGGATGGAGCTAGCTATATAGGGTGTATAGCCACAGTTATGTTAAAGGAACAGTTGGGAAACTGCCTACAAACGGTCGAAACGGCGCACTCACACAAACATACGCATCTACGAGACCCCGAAGCATCACTCGCAGTGCTGTCAGTAGCGCGTGTCGCGTCAAGACGAGCGGTCACGTTTATTAAAGTTTTTTTTCATAAAAATAAACAATATCAAAAACATTAAGTAACAGTGACAACCCTATTGCTTTAATGGAGTGTAGGTATTTATTTTATCAACTAGGCTTAGTTTCTATACCGTTCCATATTTATACTGTGGTATAGCTCCATCCCTTAACACTTCATGGTAAGGCCCCAGGGCTCTTACTCCTTGTGGCCAGTCTTCACGTTATTGGCAAACTCGTTCAGGTACCTACTGCCTGTAATGGCAACAACGTTTTTTTTTTCTTTTCTTTCTTTCAGTATCTTAACTTCCAATTTCGCGGCGACTTTACGCGGGTTATTACCTGAGAACCTACTCGATTCCCGAGGCTCGGAATATATAGATAAAATTGATCACCTATTTCTGAACCGTACTCCAAATTCTCAGTTTAGAAACAGACTCTTAAAATTCTAGTACAGTCAAACGGGGTGAATAGAAACTCAGGGGTGAATAGAAATAAAACTTCAAAGGGTATTGTCACGATATTTGAATATTTTTTGCGACTTTTAACTATATCGATTTATTAATGAATTGTTATTCTAAAAAGTCGATGTTTGTTAGAAGCCGATAATATGGTGTCAAAGTGAAAAACCAACGAAAGTTTTGTTTCTATTCACTCCTGCATTTCTATTCACCCCGTTTTACGGTAGTTCAAGTTATTCTCATATTCCTTGAAGTGTGTGTTTTGAAGAACTGAATTGTTTAGTAAAATGTAAATAATTATTTGTACAGTTAGTTATAGTCGTTACATTGTAAGCGAACAATAGGTAAATAGAATATTGAAAATCTTATTATCATTGTTTTATTTCCTTATTAACATTTTTTATTTGGATTAACCTAAACATACAATAATGTCCCGGTAAAATGAGGACTAGTTGCCGCACGCGACATCTCCTGAAATTAGTAGGTACTTCGATTCAAATACAAAATTACCAATTTTGAATGTATGTATTTATTTGCTTCTATGGGGTTCCCTATTTTTTTCTCGAACGAAACAAAAACATAAATAGATCGCATTTTTGTAAGTATCTATATGTACAGATCCCGGCATGGATCTTGAGCGCTGACTTTTACTTGCGCAAAGAAAAATATCAGGTCTCTTTGATGGTATGAAGTGAGACGCGGGGGCGCGGATTGTTAGTGATTGGCTCGCCGCGAATCGTTCCCTGCGCTTGCTGCATGTACCTAACGACGATGAGTACACTTCCGTGCCATTAAATTAACCCCCTTGTCAGCAAAAATAAACAAACCTATCCTTAATTTCGAAAATTTAGTAAATCCTGCAAATAGAAAAAGTCGATTTAGCTGTTTTAACCCGACTGCAAGAAGGGTTCTTGAGAGATAAGAACAATTTTTTTTGTCTCGAAATTAAGGATGGGTTTGCAAGCGGTAAAAATGTTGGGACATTATTTTGGTTCTTCATTTTTCTTTTTTTGGGTAATTCAGTGCGAAGTTTTTTTAGAAATTTTGAAAACTGTTAGTAATAGGTGTTTTTTGACTCTTGAATGCTGTCAGGGCTAGGATTCGTCGAAATCCCTTGAGGAAACAAAAAATGTAATCTCGTGAAAGGAAGATATGACACACCTTAAACGAGTCGCTTATATCGAAGAGAATGATGGATCAAACCGTTTGCTTTTTCGTTACGTTGATGAAAAACAGGGATATTCGGCATTTTTACCGATGCCGAAGAAAAAAATTCACAATCGAGGAAATAAAATGACAGGGTGTGTGCTCGCAGCTAGGTTATGGTCTGGTGGGGGGGGGGGGAGGTGTAGGTACTATCACAGAGTAACCAAGGTTAATTTTTGTGGAAAGGGGTAAAACTTCTATACCCTTTTTGTCAACATAAAATGGACTTTTCGGCAAGACAGCACCCGGCCATAAGGCACGCACTACTCAGGCTTGACTCGGCTGTAGCTAATACCTCAACCCCGTGGCTTACAAAATAGTGGTCTGTGGAGGAAACGGACTGCTCTAAACCACAGTATAGATATGGAATACTGTGCCTAAACGTCACAATAATTTGGAATCGTTAAAAAATTATTTATGATCAGCCGTTGACAACTTTCCAATTGACAAAAAAAACCCTTATTAAGCGTGTCCTAACTAAAAAAGCGTATTATAAGGTTAAAGACTATGTCGAAGACACGCTTGTTTGGCAATGACTGCTTCTGCACATGTGGCCCCCTGGTAGCTCATAATATTTTGTAAATTTATCTATTGACTGCTCCACATTTGTTGTAATATATACATTGCTTTTGCAATATTTTTTATTTATTTATTATTATTTATATTGTTGACATATTGTTTATTAATAATTGTAATTATTTATTTTGCTTGCTTTTGTTTGTATAGCCTCTTTTTTGAAATGTGAATGTGAGAACACTGTAGACTCCGCGAATTCTTAGGTTCCTTTTTTATTATGATTATTTTTATTGTACTTTATTGACCAGTCTACACTGTCCTTACAAAATTAATTCCAATATATTGTAAACAGAAGGTATTGTATCAACAAATTCTTTTTTAAAAGAGTAACCATGGAGTTTCTTGCCGGTTCTTCTCCATAGGAAACGACCAATTTGGAACCGTGCACTAGCTTCTGACGTTTTATAAGTGCCCATGTAGGCCTATGTGAAATAAAAATCTTTGACTTTGACTTTGACAAGGTGCGTAAAACAGTAAACTCGTGTCCCCTACGCTTAGAGGCTTGTGTTAAGGCTGGTCGAGATTTTCAGTAGAATTTCTTGTTTATGTCGATACCTACCTACTCTCTCTACATGTACCTATTACACAGATATTAAAATGAGGTTACATTTTTTTTTCTTTGTAACCAATGATATTCTAATTAATAACATCATTGTTTGTAACAAAATTTTTGTTCATACTATAATGTATTTGTATTTCGAGCTGGTGTCCGCAACTCCACAGGGTGGGACAAATGCGTCATTCGATCCAACCCAGCTCACCCAGGAAGGCCAGCGGCGGCTTGGTGTTATTGACCATTTCGCGGAGGTTACCTGGGTTTCCGAAGTATTTTGCCCTGTATCCAGCGACAACTGGGCAGCTTAGAAGCAGATGTGCTGCCGTCTCGTCCTCCTTCAGTCCTCCGTGCAGGCTCTGCACAGTGGGCTGTGTAACTCCTATGACAGAGGTGCTTATTAAAGGTCCTGTGGCCAGTTGTAACTGCCGTCATTTTTCGCAACTGAGGTTTAGCCAGTCGTAAGGCCTATTTCGTAAAGCGGCCATCGATGGAGGGAAATGTCTCCTTGGCCTGCCTGCACTCACTATGGTCTTCCCATAATCTGTGATGTAGGTCTCTAGTTCGTTTCCTTACCAGATTGCGTCGGTATCCGAAGAGGAGCGGCACAATGTTCATACAATAATAGATATATCTAGAAAATGTCAGGATTTTAACTAAACCTATCTCCATGAAAGGTTATCTAAGTAGGTTCACCACGGTACAATATCAAATTGAAATTGTAAAACAATTATTCTATTTACGTAGGTTATAATTAAAATGCCCATAAGCTTAACATTCAACCTCAATACATAAAACTACGCGCATATTTAAATTTCAAAGATACGACGTCACTGTCAAATTGGCGGTAAATAAAAAAACAATTATGAAGCAAAATTGAACTCTAATAATTGTTACAAAAAAATTAAATAATATTAAAAATATACGCATAGTTACCTTCAAAAATATTCAAAACAAAACTGTGCGAACTAAGAAAATAATGGTAAGCTTGTATTTTACGTAGCTAGGGTGAGCAACTTATCAATAAGAATGAATCCCTTTCAATACATACAAACATTTGTGAGTTCAATGCAAGAGTATCGATGGCTCATCGACATAGCTAACGATTGCTACCCTATCGCTCTAATGTCGAAAATCCACACAGCGTGAGAAAACATGGAATCTAAACAATGAAGAACCCCAGTAGGAATGGAACTATAAGCAACAGTAGAGTTTCGAAAGCAAATTCTGCATCAGTTAAATCGGGACTCACACTAAAGAGAAAACGTTCCACACCATCGTTTACCGCGTCAGTCGATGCGAACAGGTCTGACGCTGGTACGAAGGCAACCTTGGACACCCTGAGCATGATCAGCACTCCTTGGTCTACGGAGAGTGGGTTTAGTATTTGCCAGAAGTTATCAAAGTCACTATCAGCCTGGGCAATGGATCCCGAATCGTGTTTCAGTTGGACGAGTGTGGACCCGCAGACGACCACAGCTTCAAGCCGTCTGTCGACCCCGGCTTTCAGCGAGGATACTGTAACTTTGTTTTTAGCGCCCTCACCGTGTCACAGCAATCAGCTTCTCCATCCTTTAATGAAGAGCCCATCTCCAAGAACTGCAGACTCGTGGACTACGGAATCATTGATGTGTCAAAGTTTGCTTTCCTTAAAGTCTCGTATCTTCAACGTGGGGTACGCGTGGAGGAGTCCTGCCAGCAGTGCCACAGACTTCTATCCCACCAGCTCAGTGACTCTCAAATCCAGAAAGGGGAGCAGAGTCAGTGTATCATATTCAATTAGTTCATCCCAAAAAAAGCCCTACTTCCCAATAAACTACATCAACCATGTCACACTCTCCAGCGACCACCCTGGGCTTGAGTGGACGTTTGCGAAACAACACAGTATTCCTGTCGACTATTCAATTTAATTGTCAGCAGGGTATAAAAAAATTGTAAAAACGATTAAAAAATTTATTACCAACAAAATATATTTGTTTTACATTATTTTTTACTTAAAATGAGGTATTAGTTGTTTACCCACGTTGATACATATCATTAGATTTAGTTTATATACTTATATGTCACCGGAAAACTGTAGACACCGTATCATTGTAATAAAACTTGTATAATTTCAAAAAAAAACCAGTCACAACCTAATTCATTAGTTTCCAACATAACCATGCCTTATTTAGAAAAATAGTTTACAATTTTGCGCAATATATTGCAATCTTACGGCGTTTGCAATTTGCCGGTAACATAACATGTATAATACAGAACATGGACTACTAACTATTAATTGCAAATCACAACAAATATCGAGACTTAAACAGAGTATTGCGTGGTTATGTAGGTACCCGGTCGACATAAATGCAAGTAGACGAATATAAAAAGCGAAATACAATGGTCACAAAAATGGAAATGAAATACTATAATTAGATTACGGTAGTGTATCAATCAAAGTTCATTGAAATTAAATTATTTCCATCATACAATGATTGTCACTTGTGTCTAGGTACTTAAATTAATTTAAATGAATTAAAAACATGATTATCGATACTCCACAACAATGTATTTTTGTATTGTCATGTAGTAGCCATTTCTTTAAACATATGTCGTGGCCAAATCTTAGAAATTGATCATTTCATGAAATGGCTAACTAGAACTGGCCCAGATCGTTTTAAACGTTAAAGTTTGATGATAAGTCAAATCCTCGTGTGACCTACTTTTTTTAGACCTTTTGTTGTCATAGAAATCCTACATCAACGATATGGCCAAACCAGTTAACTTTTAAACGATCTGGCCAGTTTTAGTTGGCCATATCATGAAGTGATCAATTCTATGATCTGTTCACGACACATATACCACACGCACATATTATAAACCATAGTCCCCTACCTCGTCTATCCGTCTGTTCGTGTAAACTCAAAAATTACTGAACTCTTTCATGCGGTTTTCATCAATAGACAGAGTGATTCATGAAGGTTTAGATGTATAATACATGTATATTATAGTTTAGAAAAGTCGAGAATTTTAAAGATTTCTAACGCCCTTGCAAAGCTGAGGCAGATCACTAGTTTTTAATACTTATTTATTCATCCACTCTTTTAATTTTTCATTTGAAAGAAAGTTTAAAATACTGGATGATCTAATATTATAAAAATACACTGCAGTAAGTATCATAACAGGCTGCATTATAAAAAAGGTAAATTAATTCAAAATGATCTTACTTATTTGTTGAAATCGACAATCATGTCACTTTTATTTTATGTTATTAATTTTTGTTTATGAAATAATAAAATGATAATTTCTCTGACAATAATAAGAAATTGGAATCAGTGAATATAATTTACATAGTTGGAATTAATTGTCATATTGTATAAGAAAATATTATTATTTTTATACCATATTGACATACATGTAAGAAATATATTAGGGCCCAAGGGCTTAGCATATTTCTTATTCACTTAATACCAGTTTATGTATTGCAACAGACAATCGATTATAAAATATATAAAAGAGACAAGATATAATAAAAAGGGATAAAATCACAGGAAGAAGTGTTTTATGATCATGAGATATTATTATATCAATACGCACCATGTCTGTTTCATTGAAACTTGTAAAAAATGTAACGCGGGAGTAGCTCTAGTTATATTAAAACGACAGAACGGACAATCTAGTACCAATCTGCCTAAGACCGCAGAAAGAACTGCCTAGACTGTCTACATGTTCGGGCCGGCTTTCAATCTATCCATATGCAGCTGTATTCAGCTGCCAAATTTTAAGTGAACTGACAGATATGTTTGACGCCGGCTTCGGCCTCTTCTGCTGGTGGTGCCGCAGGCGAGAACAAACCTGCTCAAAGAGTCGCCTCTGACGCGCGCACTTCACACTTTCAATCTCATACACGACAAGTCAGACCTATTTATTTGTACTTTGGACTGAATTTAACAGTGGCACTTAGGGTTTTATGATTTTGTAATCTGGTAGGTTAAGTAATTAATTATATGTACTCGTATATAATTGTATTGGCTGTACTGTCGCATTAGGTTTTCCTGTAAAAATGGTTTGTTTGATAAAAAAACGTGGAGCAGCTGCCTATCTCATCCACAACCCAGTAACTGTCTAACATGATACCCCTTGGCAAGATATGTGTCAGATTATAAGGGTTCTGACTGTCAAAGATCTTCAAGTGACTGTCAGGAGTGCCTGGACCTTAACATGCTTTCTGAGATGCGGAGAAATCTTGGTATATTAAGGTGGTCCCATCCAAGCATGAAGGTGAGACAACCTCAAACATCGATTCGTACGGTTCTTAATAAACAGTCTGAATAGTCCTAGATGTTCAAGGACATGTTGTTATAAAACAAACAAGTTAGATCTTAATTACTGCAACCAGCAATCAAACCAGTTTTTTATATTACATTCCGTTAACCATATAATCTTATAATACTTTATTTACTTGTACAGAAAACATGTTTTTGTACCGTTTTTTTTTATTATTGACCTGCTGTTACCCGCGACTTTGTTCGCGTGATGTTTAAGAACATTACTCTCCTTTTTTTGGGGCATCTGGTAAAAAATACTTGTTTAGTTCGCAGATTTAGACCTGTACCATGACGTTTAAAGTAAGATTGTTTCATTCTTATTTCCAGTGTGGGTAAGAGATGGCGCTAGACAACCTGTATAGCTCTGTCTCTTACCCACACTGAAATAAGACTGAAACAATCTTACCTTGAACGTCAGGGTAACCCCGTTAGTCTGTAGTTAAAAATCCCGTTCCCGCGGAAAAAAATAAAAGTAGCTTAAGTTACTCCTTGTAACTCAGCTGTCCGTCAGTCCCGTCAAAATTGGTCCAGTTACTAGTAGGGTAGCCAGCCTTTCGATGCATTTTGGAGAGTATGCGCTAGAATTGTATGACTTGATTCCACTCTCATTTCTACCATCGGACAACCCGACGAACGGCGAGTATCCACCCTTACGTTGTTGAAACCTCTGCGGTCTGGACCAAGCGTTTCGCCTCGTCGTTTATACCGCGTACATCGAGGAACTGGAACAACTTGCCTGCTGCGGTCTTCCCGGCCGATTATAATTTAGGTGTCTTCAAGGCTAGAGTGAATAGGCTCTTAATAAACTAGTGCGCCTCACCATCAACGATGGTATTACTACTTACCATCAGGTGGGATCGCAGTCAAGCACTAGTTTATAACAATAGAAAAAAGTTACAAAATTATTTAGATATTTCAAACAGACTTCAATTTAATTTATTCATTATATATTTATTATTAATAAGTTCGGGCTTGACCACTATCTTACCTGATGGAAAGCGACGATGTGACCAACGATGGAGCATGCTTGCCTAGAAGTATCCTATTTACTCTTGAGGCAGGGAATTTTACTTCTTAGATGTATGCACAATGAATGTGTTTCCAAAACGTTTTGTGCGTATGGGTGGTATGTCCACCATGAGTAGAGAAGAACAGGAGAAATAATATGGAGAAGAGCAGGAGAAGTTATTTCGATGAGCTACTTTAGATCCCGTCTCAGTTAAACGGTAAGGTTGTAAATGACTTTTGAACATAAGACAAACTCCCGCATCGCGTCTTTCCGTCTTTATGAACGCGATAAACTCGAAAACTACTGATCGGATTTACATTAATGATGCAACAGAAGTGTCTTAATGCAAGCGGAAACAGATGTCGAAAGTAAATCTTTTTGGATGCGGAAGCGGAAGTGACTACTTCCGCTACTTACTATGAAGAAAAAGCACACCTTTTTTTTAATAGCAGTTTTACGTCGCAATCACGTCACGACGCGGTGATGCGCAGAATGAACCAAAAAAAAATATAGTACTTAATAAAGAAACTCGTTACAACACGTTTGTGTACTCCCCCCCCGCGCCTCTTCTGATGTGTCCAGTGGTCCACACGCTCCCCACCGCCGCGGTCCTCGCTGTATTCTTCCGTTTAGAGTTCTGTTATAAATTTTGCGGAAGCAGAAGCGGAGTTCTGTTGCAACACTAATTTACATAAAGTTTTCACCAGTAGATAGAGTGATTCATGAGGAAGGCTTAGGTATATAATACATGTATATTATAGTAGAAAACAAACAAAACCGGACATTAAAAAAGGACGTCTAGTTTTTTTTAAATGATATAAACTAATGCTTGACTGCGATCCCACCTGATGGTAAGCGGTGATGCAATCGATGATGGTGAGTTAACAATCGCTACGAGAACTTCTAATGGCACTTACAAAATAACTCATTCTTAGTTCGATTTCTAACTTAAATAAGAATTTACTTATTACAAATGCCGATCTCGGTCTTGTAGTACTTCGGTTCGGTCAGGGATTCCACCAGGAAGCTGCCCAGGTCCCATTTAGAGATGATACGTCCAGGAGATTGGGTGCAGTCCGTGACGACCGTGTACTCGCTGCTCGGAATATCTGAAAAGTCGAAAGGAACAAGTTTCTGAGAATCATCTCACTTATATTTAGAGGTCGGAATTAGGTAGAGTTATTCATGTACTTACTGATTTCATAAAGCGAAAGAATAAATTGGATATGTCTCAAATCTCGGGATTAATTTTAAAAAGTAGTTTTTTTTTTCATGACAAGTGGATAAGTCTCAAATCCCGGGATTAATTTTAAAGAGTAGATTTTTTTTATAACACTATCAGAAATATAGCAGAAAAGATTTCTTCCTGCATTAATGGCGAGGAGGGAATAATTTACACACTCTCTGTGTATACATTTGTTAACCTCACCTAAGTTGACGTAGAGAGATCTTTTTCGATGATAAATACTAATAAATAAATTGTATATTAATTATCTTTGTTTTATTTGTCTTATCTATCTTTAGAGATTTTTACTATTATTTATTTGTAACATTGTCGGCCACACGGGATTTTTCGTTAGAAATCCCGGGATCCATATTAATATCAACATTTCGATGCAAGTACCTAATTCCGACCTCTGCTAAATAAAAATTATAAAGGCGAAAGTTGGTATATGTGTATGTTTGTTTCTCCTTTATACTTGAAAAGCTAAACGGATTTCGATAAAACTTGGTAAACTTCTAGACCATGTCCTGGAATAGTACATAGGATACTTTTTTATAAAAGCCTGCTGGTCTAGCTGTTAGTGGCCCTGTCTGCTATGCCGGATGTCAGGGGTTCGATTCCCACTCAGGGCAAATGTTTGTGTGATAACTTAGAAATAAATCTTACCATCAATCCTAGGTGGGAACACCGCAATCCAATCCAGAGGGCTCTCCTTCACAGCATCCCACATTCTCTTATGATCCTTAGTTAATTCGACGAACATCTTAGGGACCTTTTCCGGTTCGAAGAGCAAGAATGCGGACAGACAAACAGATACTGGCCTCACATTCTTAGCCCTCATTGAGTCTAGAATATTCTTGGTTCCTTCAGACATGTCCGAAGTGGCAGCCAAACTGGCAGGCATGTCGTGGCCGGTGCCTAAAGCTATGACGACGCCGTCCGTGCCATCAATGGCGTCAGCCACCGAGTCAGGCTCCAAAACGTTGCCCGCAAAGATTTCTACTTTGTCCTTGTATTCGTCGGGGATTTTCTTCGGGTCCCGTACGAAGGCGCGGACTGAGTAGCCTGTATTGACAAAATTTTAATCGTTAATACTGAGGTGGAGTCATTTTTAACCGACTTCAAAATGGAGGAGGTTCTATCTGCTGAATGTTTTTTTTTTTTTTTTAATGTATTTTCACCGATTTCTCGGTCAACTGTGGACAGGTTATGAAATTATTTTTTGATTGACAGATCATGAACTTCGAAGATATGGAACAGAACTCCTCATAGGATCACAGCAGAACCGTCGTAACAAGAAAAATTGTTTTGTTTATACGTATAGTCGATGACTAACTAAAAGAAGACGGGGCTGATCTGATGATGAAGCCTGAAGTTAGGCACCGGAGCTCTGTAATAAATTAATGTAATCTAACTGGGTTTGGGATTATTAGAATTGTCATGAGATGCAATCTGGCTATAAGGTACTTAGGTTTGTCTGAAGGGTACTTTTTAGTGGTACCATAACTAAAAAGAGTAAAAAAAAAAACTTTTTACAAAAAAAAAAATACAACCGATTTCAATGTAAAAAAACACTGAAAAGTGCAAAATAACTTTATTTTCGGAAGTCGGTGTTAATTATCGAAGAGACAAAACCATTATAGAAACACCGACTTCCGAAATTAAAGTTATTTTGCACTTTTCAGTGTTTTTTTTTTACATTGAAGTCGGTTGTATTTTTTTTTTTTTTGTAAAAAGTTATTTATTGTAAAAATAATCTGCCTAAAGAGCTCTTCCATATGATATCAAGAGGTGAGGCATAACAAATAGATTCGTAGGTTTGGTACCAAGGCCGCTACATGACTTTTTAAAATTTCAAGCATGTGAGCGACAACGAGGGATGGAGCTATACACCTTATAGCACCATACCTTGAACAGTTCAGTTTAGGTCGACAAATGGGTCGCATTAAGAGCTCGTGGTAGAGCCTCAGGTTACCTTATAACCATAGGCCGGAATTAGGTAGAAGTATTCATGTACTTGCATCAATATGTCTATATTAATATGGATCTTCTCGGGATTTCTAATGAAAAATCCCGGGTGGCCAACAATATACAAATAAATAATAATAAAAACCTCAGAGATAGTTGAGACAAATAAAACGAAGATAAATTGACATACAATTTTTATTAGTTTTTTTTATTGAAAAAGATCTCTCTACGTCAACTGAGGTGAGGTTAACTTTATACACTTCCTCCTCCTCGTCATTAACGCAGGAAGAACTTTTTTCTGCTATATTTCTTATAGTGTCATAATTCTATCTATCGGATTTGAGGCATATCCACTTTATTCTTTCGCTGTATGAAATCAGTCTAAGTACATGAATAACACTACCTAATTCCGACCCCTGCTTATAACACATCCATACTAACATTATAAGTAACTATGAAAGTAACTCTGTTACACGTTCACGATTAACCTACGGAACTGATATTAATGAAATTTGGTACGGGGTAAGCTTGAACCCCAAAGAAAGACAGACTTTTTGTCTGGCTTCGACTTCGATTTCCTGTCCGTAATAACCGACATTCACGTAAAAGATGTCGCTGGCAAAACTTTGTAGGCTATAGTTTTTAATTACTATTTTAATTATATACTAATTTAGTTTAACCACTTGGTTAAAGGTAACCACTTGCGTGGGATTTTTCCGACGAGTATTTCCATGTCCTTTTCGCCAGTCGTTTGGTTGCAACTGGGTACACATTTATCTCGTTTAGCTCTTCAATCCCCATAGGTGACAAAAGAGATGGATTATTGACTGGCCTGTTGGTCTAGTGGTCAGTGGCCCTGACTGCTATGCCGGAGGTCGTGGGTGCGATTCCCAAATAGGACTAATGTTTGTGTGATCAGCACGATCATTTGTTCTGTGTCTGGGTGTAATTTATCTATTATATGTATTTATTTAGAAATACTATATAAGTATGTTTATCAGTTGTCTAGTACTCATAACACAAGCTCTGCTTAGCTTGGGACTAGACAACGTTGTGTGAAAGTTGTGGAATATTATTATTATTATTTGGTCGTGGATGTGCGACCCTGGCGGAATAAACTCGACAATGTTTGTCGGATATATCCGACGTAGACGGTTGAAAGATTGGATGAGCTTTTACTTACATCACGCGGGTGAACCGGCTCATCTCATCACTACATAGTATAAAACAAAGTCGCTTTCCGCTATCTATCCTTATGTATGCTTAGATCTTTAATACGCAACGGATTTTGATGCGGTTTTTTTTAATGGATAGAGTGATTCAAGAGGAACGTTTGTAAGTATAATATAGTAGACAAACATTAATAATTTTAGAGGTTATTTATTTATTTATTTTTATTCTTGATAGGTTCGAGCTTGACCGCCATCTCACCTGATGGAAAGCGACGATGCGGTCGACGATGGAACGCGCTTACCAAGAAGTAACCTATTCACTATTGACTTAAATATTTCCGGGTTGTAGCTATCAGGAAACACAGATTCCGGCAAGGAATTCCACTCCTTAGCTGTACGCACAATGAATGTGTTCCCAAAACGTTTTGTGCGTATAGGTGGAATATCCACCATGTACCGGTGGCGCGTTGCCCTACGCCTGGTGGTCCGATGATGGAACGGGCTAAGTGGAATTAGTTTATGCAATTCCGACGCACACACCCTGAAATGCAACCGGTAGAAAACCGACAGGCTAGCAACTCGGCGCCGATGCTCAAGACTTTGGAGCTTCGACTTAACGAGTCATTGCCAATGATCCTCCTGGCTCGCCTCTCAATTGCCTCAAGTGCATCAAGCTGGTATCGGGCAGATCCGTCCCAAAGATGAGAGCAGTACTCCATACACGATCGAACTTGTGCAAATAGGTTTCTAATGTGATGTCGTAAATAAACACATTTTTAGACCTTACTTTGCAAACTCCGGCTGAACCCTACGAGATAGATCAAAATAATGTACTACTGTATTGTACACCTTAAAAAGGTCTACAAAACTGACAATACAATACTGATGGCCCTTTACAGCATGTAATTTAAATATTTTTGAAGATATTACAGATTTAAAATGCGGGACATATGGGTTGTATATAAAGACATTCTGTCTGATTCTGTCGTATATTTAGTATCAGCATTGCACCCGTGCGAAGCCGGAGCGGGTCGCTAGTATTCATATAAATCTGTGACCTGGCCTTAAGTCTGCTATTACAATAGTGTCAGAATGTTCTATCATTGATTTCATAATTGTTGATTTTGACAAGTTTGGTAAGCTACTAATTTCCAATGGTCAACCACTGACACCCATTCAAAGAAATGGCAAAGAATGGTAATGTCGTACGTAATGAAAAACGTATATTTGACGTATGCGGATAACTGCCAAAATTTTGACAGTTTCTTTGGTCAGTGACTTACCATTAGAACGTCATTGTACAGTCATTGCTTTTAATTTTGTATCGAGACAGCTCGATATTGTCATTCTACCGCAAGACCATTGACCGATCAATGATCGACCATTATGAATTATCAAATTACGAACTTTTAGCAAAATGACAATGGAATCGTGTTGGAATGACGAATTTACAAAAATATCAGACTACGGCCCTGGTGTAATTGCATCACAATGATTTGCTAATAAATAATTGACGCGTCATACATGTGGAAAGTTTTTACAAGACGAATTTTGAATGTAAATAAAATTAAATATCCGGGGTTAATGAACGTTGGGAGCAGCAATGAGTGCTATGTCTAAATAGACGCACGGCACATTACTTGACGGGTCTACCTTTTATAGCAGAATTTTTTACGTCATAATATTGTTTTGCATAACAACGGATAGCATAAACTTCATTTCGCAGAAAATCATTTCGCATACACTCAGTTGTCATACATTCAAAACTCATAATTTTGTTAGTCAGAATCATCTTTAGGCATAATGTTTATATCCATAATAATTAAAAAGCAGAACCATCATATCGCAGAAAATTCACAGTCAGAATCGTCTTTTGGCATACATTTTATATCGATAGTCATTAAAAGGCAGAACTGATTTTTTTCTTGGCTTGGATGCATGTAGCATGCATCAAAAACGTGTTGCGCCGACCCCAAATAACACGGGATAAGGGCAGGAAGATGATGATGATGATGGATGCATGTAGCATGCAAACAGGCATACAACATGCAAGCAGGCATGCAACATGCAGCATGCATGCAGCATGCATGTAGCATGCAAGCAGGCATGCAACATGCAGCATGCAAGCAGGCATGCAACATGCAGCAGGCATGCAACATGCAGCAAGCATTGTTTCTGTCACGGCTCCGGCGCTGCGGGGTTTGGGCGGCGCCACGCGAGCTTATCGTCACAGATGGTTTTAACGCTCACCACCGCAGCTTCGGCTTGCTGGCCGGCTTCGCCGGCCAGCCTCAGCCGCGGTGGCGGGCCTTCAAACCACCTGCTCCTCAGCTCGCGGGCCGCCCTACCCCTCCGCGCCTACGCGGGTTTAAATTACACTCTAGGGGTAGGGCAGACAAGACTGCGTAAAGTCGGTTTTGCAGCGATTCGTTTCTGTCACAAAATTTTGCAGCACAACGTATTGACTTTTTATGACACAAATTTAATTTAATATTGAAAATGCTACCAATACATGCTATATTTAGAACATTCTATGTCACTTTTGCAGAACATTCGATTTTAAATACATTGCACGTAGGTTATCTAACCATTCGACAGCATAAATTTACTTTATTTAAATTATCAGTTTTATTCCATATATTATAAGTTTTTGATGTTTTGAACACTAATTTTTACAAGAAGATACATCTATTTTAATTTTTGATGTTCAAATATGCACCCATACCAAATAATCGTATCTCTGAATAAATGTTATGCTAAACAAAATTATGCATAATATTAATTATGGCAAAGGTAATTATGCGAAACAAAATTCTGCCAAGATAAAAGTATGCCATTGTAAATTCGGACACGTAAATATTCTGCCAAACAAAAGTTATGCTAAATAATTTTTATGCCTTAAAAATATTCGATTAAATAAGATTATGCCATGTGAGTTATGCCAAATAAAAATCGGAGTATCAAGATTCTGCCAAATAGAAGGAACCCTTACTTGACAGCTTGCAAAGTTAAAATGCAGTTGATATTTATTTACTATAAGGCGTGTATGTAGGTACTAGCTTCTGCCAGCCGGTTCGCCCGCGTGAAAGTCGGTTTCTCCATACAAACTTTGGACCCCGTTACATCCCCTTAGGGGGCGAATTTCGGTAAATCCGCCTTTATTGTTTGTATGTATATGTGTGTGTGTTTGTTAATCCTTCATGCTAAAACTGCTGAAATGATTTGGGTGAAATTTATCTCACAGGTAAGGTAAACAATGTCCTGGAATAATATGGAGCACTAGCTTCTGCCAGCGGCTTCGCCCGCGTAAAAGTCGATTTCTCCATACTAACTTCCAACCCCCGTTTTACCCTCATAGGGGTGGAGTTTCGTTAAATCCTTTCTTAGCGGATGTCTACACCCTATAAGGAACCCACCTGCCAAATTTTAAGTTTTTAGGTGTTATAGTTTCTGAGATTTCGTGATTAATCAGTGAGTGGTATTTCGCTTTTATATACTTATATAGATTAACCTCTTGAGATCTAGATTAACCGCCAAAGTCATTATATGTCGTAGCCAAATCTTAGAATTGATCATTTCATGACATGGTCAACTAAAACTGGCCAGATCGTTTAATATCAATCCTCGTTTTGCCATATCGGATATAGGATTTCTATGATAACAAAAGGTCTAAAGAGAGTAGGCCAAATGAAGATTGACATATCATCAAACATTAACGTTTAAACGATCTGGCAACGACATATACATGTCATGACAAAGCAGTGTCCAGCACGCCGACGTCATGACTACATGCCAGATACTACGCGTTTTAAACGCAAACACGAGTATATAACTGCATTGAAACTAGCAAACGACTGCGCTGTCCGCTTGCAGTCGGCGTGTAGTTCTAATTACACCTGGTTGGCCCTGACATTTCGGTTTCCTCAATTATCTATCCACAGTTCCACACACGAAGTGAAGACGAATATATAAACATACTAGTAGTTGCCAGCGACTTCGGTCGCGTTATAGTAAAAAATTACCCCAAGGGAACATTCTCCGGAGATAAAAAGTATCCTATGCGCTATTCCAGGATTAGTCTACCAGTGTACCAAGTTTCATCGGAATCCATTCAGTAGTTGTTGCGTGAATGAGTAACAGACAACCATACAAACAAACTTTAGCGTTTATAATATTAGTAGGAACATATTTGACTTGATTGCATCGTTACTAAACTTATTTTTAGGTTTCCGTACGCGAAAGGTGCTAACGGGACCCTATTACTAAAACTCCGCTGACAGACAACGGGAAAGTTGAAGATTTCACAGAATGTGTATTTCTATTGCCTCTACAACACAAAATAATAAAATTAAAAATTAAAGGGCGGTCTCTATATTAGAGGCGTTATTTGTTGGGCATTTTTTCTTAGATTTTATCATTGTAGTTTGGAACCTTTTGGTTGCGATTGGCCAGTTTTTTGTGAGAACACTGTAGACTCCGTGGACTAATTGATTCTTTTTTATACCTATCTAGTTATGTATTCACTGGGTACTATGTTGACAGGTCTACACTGTCCTCTCGTCATATCATCTTCCTGCCCTAATCCTGTCTTATTTGGGATCGGCGCAACAGGTTTTTCTCTTCCATTCTATCCTCTCAACCGTCATACTATCACTAATTTTCTTTTCTTTCATATCACTGTTCACGCAATCCATCCATCTTTTCTTTGGTCTCCCTCTCCACCCATTCACATGTATACTCATAACTCTTTTAGTAACATGTGTTTCATCTCTCCTCTTTACATGACCATACCAAGACAAACGATTCCCCTACAACTTTTAGTCACTGGCGCCACTTTCAAACTTCCTCTAATATATACATTTCTCACTTTATCCATTCTCGTCACACCACACATCCATCTCACTCGTACCTATTAATATTGTAACATGGAAACATTGTAAAAAACTAATCATTTTTAAAAGAGTAACTGTGGAGTTTCTTGCTCTTCTTCCCCATAGGGAACGACCAATTTTATTTGAACCGTGCACTATACCCTGAAAAAAAAAATGTGTTGCGCCAAAAAGATGTCGATGAATTTTTATAGCGATTCTAGACTCGTCTGCACGACTCGTAGAGCTTAGATATACTTTTAATTCTGAAAATAGGATCCTTTGGGATGATTCCGACAACATGAAGTTGTCGAAGCCGCTGGAAAAAACCTAGAATTTTTTGAAGTGCTGAATAAACTGTGACTGCATAAGCTGATAATACTGCAATGTTCAAAACCAGCATTTATCTAAGTAGATAAAATATATGAAATGTTTTTTATCAAATGACATAACTTTTGATGCCATAAGTGCCTCCACTTTTTTATGTCACGGGAGATTCTTATCATTATCCGCGGTGTGTGAACATTATCAAATAAACTATTTCATGCCAAGTTTTATCATTTGTTTGATATAAACGATAAAACATCGGGCAAGTGCGAATCGGCCTCGCGCACTGATGGTTCCATACACACTTACCTATGAAAACAGTTCAATACTCGAATTGAGTTGCGAAGATTTTTCCGAATGAGCCGAATGACGAATGCCAATGACGTAACAAAAAATGTACAGTTTTCAGATATTTCCTATACTTGTGCTATGAGAATTTGCTTCATGCCAAATTTCAGGATTCTAGGTTAACGAGAAGTACCCTATGAATTTTGTTTCCCTTGAGAGTGTCGAAATATATGCTTTGTGCAACATAAACGATCGTATCTTTTTTTTCGTAAACTGAGAAGATTCACAGCTTCAAGGGACCGCAAATCAAAGTATATGGTTTTTATTTGGACCCGATACCTCCACGCGTTCTCAAGATAAAGAGTCTTAACAAACAGACAGACAGATGGATAACAAAGTGATCCTATAAGGGTTCATTATTTTTCCGTTGGGAAAATCACGGACTCCTAAAAACGATGTCGGTGTTAAATAAAAAAACAAACAATACCGAGAAACACCGACTTCTCAAATTAAAGTTATTTTGATCGTTAGTTTTTTTTTAGTAAAGTCGGTTATTTTCTTTTTGTAAAAAGTTTTTTATCTATTGCCGCAAAACAACAACAAGCAAAATATAGATAAAATAAAACAAAATAAATAAATAAAGGTGGTTTTTCCACATACAAGAAACGTTTTGTCGGTGTCTTTTTTTGCTGTTTTTACCCTTCGTGTAGGAACCGGACTCGCACTTGACCAGTTTTTTATAGTTTTGTGCAACCGAGTTTTTATTTATTTATTAAAACTTCATGCTACACAAAGGTACAAAGACGGACTTAATGCCTTAGCTTATGCCTTTTTTTTTTTTTTTTTTATTTGTTGGGAAAACCATCCTAATGACATCCCCGCTCTTGAGCGGAGCGGGAGATAGTGTCAGACTCTTACTGACTAAAAACCCACTCCTGTTCCTTCGTTGCCTTCGTCCCAGGGCCCCGGGTTCCGCTTTCACACTATGCCTTTTTGCCTTGCGGTTTTTATCAATTAACTTGACTTCAAATAAAACAGTAGTCCAATGTCATAACTTAAACTATGTTAATCTGAAACTGACGAAAATCGGTGTGTCAAGGATCATTATTTTAATTACAATAGATCCTTTTTAATGAATTGGTCTTTCACTCTAAGTCTAATAATAGGTAGAAAGTACCGTTTTTTAGGATTTCTTGCCTAAAAAGGAAAAACAGAACCCTTATAGGATCGGTTTGTTGTTCGTCTGCCTGCCTGTCTGTCTGACACGATCCTTTATCTCGGGAACGCGTGGAGGTATCGAGTTGAAAATAAAAGAGTATACTCAGGTCTGCGGTCTCTAGTTTAAAATGGGTTTAGTGTTTTGAACTGATCTTTGGATTGACTTGGAATAATATGTTCAAATAAACTTCGTATTAAAGGTACGTTATTCTTTTTTTTTGTGCTTTTTATATCCATTTTAAATCTACGAAGATATCACAGAAATGGCAAAATCATAGATTAAGTTGCTGACCTGTCGGTTTTCTATCGTTTACATTTAGGGGAGTGTGCGTTGGTATTGCACAATTTAATTCCACCAAGTCCGTTCCATCATTGGACCACTAGACGTACGGCGTTGCGCCATCGGTACATGGTGGACATCCTACCCATACGTAAAAAGCGTTTTGGGGACACATTCATTATACATACAGCTAAGGAGCGGAATTCCCTGCCGCAAAAGTTTTTTTTTTGTAACGAAACTATAAATTTACAGTTTTCAGGTTTTTTCCTATACTTGTGCTATGAGACCTTGCTTCATGCCAAATTTCAGAATTCTAGGTCAACGGGAATTACATACCCTATGAATTTTGATTCCCTTGAGTGTCGAAATATACGATTTTTGCGACATAATCGGCCGTATCTTTTTTTTTCGTTAACTCAGACGTTTGATTTTATTACAGTTTCAAGGGACCGCAGACCTGAGTACATAGTTTTAATTTCAACTCGATACCTCCACGCGTGCCTGAGAAAAAAGGTCTTGACAGACAGACAGACAGACTGACAACAAAGTGATCTTATAAGAGTTCCATTTTTTTCTTTTTGAGGTACGGAACCCTGAAAAGACGTTGGAATAAGTCATGATCATCATCATCATCATTTCAGCCGAAAGACGTCCACTGTTGGACAGTGTCAGTGCCATAATGACCGGTCCTGTGCGTCTCGCATTCATGGTCGACGAGGACGAAAGCTGCTGGAGTGACGACCACGTACCGGAATACAGCATTGGAAGGTCTCCAACAAGGTGGACCGATGACCTGGTGAGGGTCGCTGGAATCCAATGGTATAAGTATTTCAACAATTTCGGACCGGGTTGTATTTACGCTTAGCATAGCATAGCATAAACAGCTTTTTAATGTTCCCACTGCTGGGACTCAGGCCTCCTCTCTAGGAGAGGGAATGGGCCGTTATCCAGCACGCGCACACATTTACGCTTAGATTTCATCATCAACCTATTAACATAACACCTATTGCTGTTTATTAGCACCTCGTGATGTCTGTACTGTTGTGAATTATTTAAATGATACTCAAACAAAATTGTTGGTCTTTTTTTTGTTGCATTTTTATTTATAGTCCATCCGAAGGTTGTCTGGTACATATTTATAAATCACATTTTTATTATAAAGGTATCGCCTATATTGTTTGTATGTATATGTGTGTGTATGTAAAACTGCTGAAAGGATTTGGGTGAAATTTATGTCACGGGTAAATAATGTCTTGGAATAATATGGAGCAGTAGCTTCTGCCTTCGGCTTCGCCCGCGTAAAAGTCGATTTCTCCATACTAACTTCCAACCCCCGTTTTATCCTCTCAGGGGTGGAGTTTCGTAAAATCCGTTCTTAGTGGATGTCTACACCCTGTTAGGAACCTACCTGCCAAATTTTAAGTTTGTAGGTGTTATAGTTTCTGAGATTTCGTGATTAATCAGTGAGTGGTATTTCGCTTTTATATATATGACTAGCTTTTGTCCGCGGCTTCGCTCGCGTAAATGTAGGTTTCTCCATACAAACTTTGGACCCTCGCTTCATCCCCTTTAGCGTGAATTTTGAAAAATCCATTCTTTGTGCTCGCCTATGTCATAAACGGAAACCTTGTGCAAAATTTCACGCTCCTAATCCCATTAGTTTCGGCTGTGCCTTGATATGTCAGTCAGTCAGTTTCTCCTTTCAAATATATAGATTATAATTGCTAGCTTCTGCCAGCAGCATTGCTCATGTGGCAGAAAAAGGTATCCCAAAGGAAGATACTCAAGGGATATACAGTCTCCTTTTACAGGCCATGGCCTACCCAGGATCCAAATTTTTGATGAAGTCCATTGAACCAAATGAGCATGAAGGAGTAACAAACATACACACCTTTATAATATTAGTGTGATTAGTTCATTAACTTGTTGAATGCAGCGGCTCCACGCGAGACTCACTGGCTGTCTAATTATGTCTCTAATTACGGCATACAAAAAGTTAAATAATCTGTAATAATAATAGGACTTAATATTCTGTATGTAAGTATAAAACGGGAGTTCGAAATTTGTATGGGGAAACCTATTCGTATGCGGTGAAACTGCTGGCAGAAGCTATTATATATATATCCAATCTACAAAGCCTCGAGCACAGGCGCAGGGTAGCCAGCCTATCGGTATTTTACAGGTTACATTTTGGAGTGTGCGTGGGAATTGCATGACTTGATTCCGCCATCTCCTTTCTACCATCGGACAACCCGACGAACGGCGAGTCTTTTTACGTTGATGAAACTTCAACGGTCCGGACTAAGCATTTCGCTTCGTCGTTTATACTGGGTACATTGAAGGACTGGAACAATTTGCCTGCTGCGGTCTTCCTGTCCAACTATAATTTAGGCGTCTTCAAGGCTAGAGTGAATAGGCTCTTAATAAACTAGTGCGTCTGACCATCAATGATTGCATCTCTGCTTACCATCAGGTGGGATCGCAGTCAAGCACTGGTTTATATCATTTAAAAAATATATATTTTAGACTATTTTCGGAGGTAGGCAGAGTAGTTGAGATTGGCTGATGTGCTGCATGTCATTTGTAAAATGCATTCCAAATAAGAATAGGATCGATTGCCATGTTGTGACGTCACGTCATACTGTCAAATCAAAGAATTATTATGTTGAGCAAAACAATACATTTTTAAATTTTATTTATTTACGAACTGTGAATGACAAAAGTTTAACATAACATAACATAATATTCCACAACTATCACACAACCCCATCTAGTCTCAAGCTAAGCAGAGCTGGTTTTATGAGTACTAGACAACCGATAAACATACTTATATATTTTTAAATACATAAATATTATATATAAATTACACCCAGACACAGAACAAATGACCGTGCTCATCACACAAACATTTGTCCTGGGTGGGAAACCAAGCCACAACCTCCGGCGTAGCAGTCAGGTCCACTAACCACTAGGCCAATAGGCTAGTCAAAATCAGAAACTAGTTCTTGAGTTATTCAATTTTGCTCAATTTCTTGTGATTTGACAGTATGACGTGACATCACAAGATGGCAATCAATCCTATTCTTATTTTGAACGCATTGTATGGCCAAAAGATAGGTGTTAGAAGTCTGGGTGCATATTGAGTAAGAGTTTATATGTTTGTGAAAACATCCATGATACTGGAGATGTGCCAAGTCACCAAGTGAAAGAAAAACTTTTTTGTTTTTTTAAAGAGGTATACTTCAAGAGATATACACTGCACTGGTGTTTGTGATAAGTATCAATATTATTTTACACGTAAATCATTTAATATCGTGCACTAATTAGTATCCTGAGAACTTTCCTAATTTTTTTGTGTAATGATTAGGTAACATGAATATCTCCGTAACCATGGGTCTCCGCGGTTTGGGAATGGCACAGGGGGGTTGTCCTCCCTCCCCCCCTCCCCCCCCCCCTCCCCAACCCTTAAATCGACGGTCCATAAAGGAAATTTTAACCAAACTTTAATTACTTACCTTTTTTTAATGCGGCGGCGACGGCGCAAAGGCCGGTCATGCCGGTGGAACCAAAGATCACAATTTTCATTTTCTGCAAACGGAAAACACAAATACTGAACGAGCACTTTACCTATAAATAAACATTCATAACCGGTAAAACGAGTTTATATTAGTACTAGATATTATAATTCCATTGCAATATCTTATTGGAATTAGTTATCTTGTGAATTTTCACAGAAACTGACACTTTTTATCAATAAAAGTAATCGCTTTGTACGATAAATACTTCACGCTCACATAACAATTGTTAGGAACCTATGCAATGCAATATCAATTGCAATATAATACAAAATGTAACCAAAGTATCATTTTTACAATGAAATTGACAATTCAACTCGAAAAGCAATAGTTTATAATGCCGGCAACTATTTTGGTGTATATAATTAATTAGTTACGATAACTAATAATTACATACCGGTGTGTGGCGTGATGTAAGTTAAACTCACCACAGTTCCAACTAGTAACTTGCAAACTTATAATGTGACAGCAACTTTTACTATCAACCAACTGACAATTGATTGAACTGAATTACAGAAACTGAGAGAACGTCATGTAATCCTGTTCGTACTCTACTCTCATTACCAGGTAAAATATCATACTGTCTCTTTTACTTACCCTGATTTAGTGAAGGACAAAAGATGAGATGTCAATATTTTCAGTATGACAAGATTTTCAATTTTCCACAGTTATACCGGTATGTCTGACCACTGTCACGTTCGTCTGCTGTCAAATTGTGTGTTGTTATGGTGACAGTAGGATGTATTTTACTAAAATAGTAGATTTCTATCTCGGATTTAAAAACAAAGGTAGCCGCATTCATGACTCATGATTCGTAAAACATGGCCGTTCTGTGACACTATACTCCATTCATTTCTGCATTCATCTATATAATAGTTAGTTTATTTCTGCATTAGATAAAAGATGTTCATAGAAGCAGTTATGCGCAACTTTATTTTTCGAGATAAATTCAAACAATTTTAATAAATAATGGCGGCTCAATTGCCAAAACAAAAAATTAAATAAATAATGGTTTCAATATAACATTTTAACATTACCTAATTAGATAAATTTGAATATTGTAAGGTAAGTACTAAATACTTAGATAAATGAAATAGATATTTTTTAAATAACTTTGTTTAATAAAAATTACATTTGTTGTTAAATGGCGTTTATAGAAGTTTCTTCCTTACAAAACATATAAATTGTACACAATACAAGGCAACAAGATAATTATTTAACATTCATACAAATAGAAATAACTAATATTAGGTATTAATATGAAAAAACGTTATAGGTACTGACTGCTTCTTTTAGATTTTTAACATGGACACTAGTAGTATAAGTAAGGACTGAATAATTTATTTAATTAAAAGCCTCATAAATTCAGAAGATTGATAGTTCAAATGAATTCATTTAAGTGTAACAGTTGGTACATAAGTTGATTATAATACTTTCAGAATCATTAACTGTAATACAGCACAATATACATATATTGTACTTTTATTGCAAAGTGTACCCTAAAATAACTTTTTTTAACTTATGTCTAATGCTATCGCGAACAAAGTATAGTCATAGCGTTTTATGAAATTGTATTTAACAGAATTTAGCTACAAACAATACAAAAAGCTAAAAACTATTATGCAACGATAGCCTGCGGCCATTTTCGTTGGGTTTATTAGACTTGTATCAGTTGTATCAGCTGTTGTATTCTTCATAGCATTAGTTTCTCAATAGAGGGTTTAGGGCTTAGCTCCATTCCATATCCATTGCTGATAAAAGGTGTGTGTGAATGTAAAATGATAACTATGATAAGCACAAAACCTTGAATAAAGAAGTATAGAAGATTTATCACAACTGTAATAATTTCGAAAGACATCTCTATCATCATATGCTTTCAGCTATAGAATAGTACTCTGTGTCATATGCCGTCCGGAGAGTAGTGGTGGATCGTTGACGAATTTTTGACGGACAAAACGCAAAACGGTTCTTCTGATAGCGAAAGGTTGCAGGAAATGACCGTCGTCCCAAATATTTTAAAACGGCATATAAAAACAAAACTATCGTTGAGTGAAGTAGTTGCAGTTTGCGGAAAACGTTCACCGTCGCAACTGATTTGAAAACGGTTTTAAAAACGAAACTATTGATAAGTATAATAAAAATCGCTTTAAGTTATTCAAACACTAGTTGGTGCAACAAAGACTAGAGGCAAGACATAGAAACCGTCCCAGAACGTAAAACAGTCTCTGAAATTTTTTTAACCTATGGATATGTATAGGTATATAGGGAATAACGGAAAATTTTGTTTATTTTCGATATTTACTACTATATAGACTACTTTATGAATAACTTCTTATTTATGTACTTGGATAAATACCCAATAACCCATTTTATAAATGTATAAAAAGCTCAATATTGTATAATCTATGCAGGCGCGAAATCACGCGCGAACGC
The DNA here is from genome assembly GCA_949316375.1 of Mythimna vitellina. Classification (NCBI taxonomy): domain Eukaryota; kingdom Metazoa; phylum Arthropoda; class Insecta; order Lepidoptera; family Noctuidae; genus Mythimna; species Mythimna vitellina. The sequence goes on along the minus strand of OX438703.1, from coordinate 1,876,730 downwards.
CGGCGTTCGCGCGGGGTTTAAGTGGGTCGTCGAAACGCTTACCGCTAGTCCACAGATAATCCAAGGTCGTATTTGAAGATTTGGCACTTTGTAAATTAACAAAAAAAAGAAGAAAGCCTCTGTTGGTGTTGTGGTTACGGTTTAGTAGGAACTTGCCAAAAAAATAATCACTGTCTTATGACGAATGAAGTGAATACCGAAATGTTAGCATCTCGAATAGTTTACGTTAACTATCAGCTTATACATAAATGCTCCACAATGAAAAAGTGAGTAAAGCGAACTAGAACTTTTTTCCACTGACGCGCCTCGTATGAAATAAAAATTCTTTGTACAAAGTGTTACAGAAAATTACTGAAAACTGAAAAAAATGAGGAATTATTCATAAATGAAAGAGCATAATTATTCACATTTCGTAAACAAAAATACATAGGTACCATACCAAATTGAAGGATCAAATTAATTAAGCTAGAATAGTGTTGTATAGCAGTTTTTACCCCCATTTAGTTGTTAATAAAAACACAAGTAACAACACTTTTCGTTTAGTTATTTTACTTAGTATTTAAAGTGCTGACTGTAAGAATTTTCAGTTCAGTGGTTTTAGATTTGTACTTTCATTTTAAAAATCAAAAAGCTCTCATAACTTTTAAAGTGGTTTATTTTTATAATATTTTCTATAAAACTTTGTCAGATGACTAAAACTTCTGAAACATATACAAAAGCAAATGTCAAATAATTACCGCGACAACTAAACGGAGATAACCTATATTTCTCATGCGTAAACAGATGTGGTGCGAATTAAGTTGCGATTTAGAAAATAATAACATAAAATAATTATGGTAGACACAGAGGAATACTTCCCTCGTGGAGGAAAGAAGCCTACAACAACATACTTCAAACAAAGTGCAAACGTAAGTCTAAAAAAATGAACACGAACCTTAGCGTTTAGAAATATTCCGGTTAATTATGGTTTTTGTAGTTTTTAAGCGCTCCTGAGTAAGGAGAAAAGAGAAAGAAGAAGTCTGAAGGAGACGATGGTTACTTATCTGACGAGGGCACGAAAGAGATCGCCCACCAGTCGTTTAAAAACTGTACTCTCGGTTTGAGCTATAAGGTTAGTTATTTTAATATAAAGCTTCATTAATATGCTCTTATTAATATAATTAATTACTAAGACGAACCCACTGACCGCTGCACTGTCAAATTTCTACGCGATATCGCCTATATATATTTTTTTATTACGATTTATTGTGTAATTTATAGTCACACTTTTGCCAGCAGTTTTGCTTGCATGCAAGTCGTAAATTATTCCAAAAGAATGTATCTACTACCAGAATAAAAAACCTAACTAATCTCAAGTCCTTATTACTTTAGCCTGCACAGTTTCAACCAAATTAATTTAATTGTTGAGGAATGATTGATTTATTTTAGCCCTCCATTCCCAATTGCGATATCAGCGCCGTGGAGCGCGTCAACAAATCGCTTGGTGTATGCATTTACGGTAATTAAGAACGACTGTTAGCATGCTAACATCATTCATTTACATGTAAGCTAAAGCTATTTTTCTTTTTTCCACAGACAGTAAAAGAAGGTCTATTGATTCTGGGCAGAGTGAAGAACACCCTTGAAACTAAAGTAGTTGTCAGCCTGCCGTGCAGACTGATCGGCTCGGTGATGGCCTGTCACATCAGTGAACCTTACAACAAGGAACTAGAGGCTTACGTTTATGACAAAATTCAAGGATTATATATTTCCTAGCTGCTGCCAGCGACTTTGCCCATGTGATAGTAGCAAATTATCTTAAGGGAATATACTCCATCAGTACCCCCGTCCACCTAGTTTCATTGAACTCCATTCAGTAGTTTTTGCATGAAAGAGTAACAAACATCCATATATGTTACACTTGCTGTGCAACTGTGCAACACTAGGCTCCAAAAGTCTAAGGTATCCGGGCCAACCATTTCCAAGACCAGAGGACTACAGGCTCTGCCCCATCAAGGCCATACTGGGACTCATGAAGAAGTCCCTTGCTCTCTGTGATACCGCAGCATGTCAACGGACAGACAACAATCAAAGACTTACAGAAAGGTATTTAATTTGATTCTATGCAGAGAGTACTGCCGTCATAAGAAAGAATGGCGTAACTGACAATTTTATCAGAAATGAGATTAAGATGACATTTTCTTTGCTGATTCCGAATGTGTTAATAACTCATTTTTGACAAAAGTGTCAGTTACGGCCTTCTTTCTTATGACGGCAGAGTAGTGGTCACCCAGTGTTAAATCCAGCTAGGCGCATTACTTTATGTATTTTATTTCATCACTACTGCTCTCAAAATGATGAAAGAAAACATCGTAAGAAAACCGGCATGTCCTACAACTAAACATTCGAAAAAATGTGACATCCACCAATCCCGCAGTCTTCGTTTTCCTGCTAACTTCTCAAGCCACTACAGTGGATCTTTTACCGTTCGTGCTGTGCGACAACATGACCCGTATATATGTATGTTTATAGGTATTTATTTATTGTATATATAATGTTTATGTATAGTTTGCTGTATACATATCTGTTTAGTATATTTTTAATTTTAAGTTAGATTTAATTTATGTTTAATTTTTTGTTTTTTTGTTGTACATTTAAAGTTCCTCAAAATTTGTAAATTTTCTTTCTAAATTATATGGTTTGCTGTAAGAAAACCCAGTTGTGGGTTAAGCTCGCCTATGTACATCAACTGTCCTATTTTTATTGATCATATAAAATTGTGTGTACAATAAAGAATAAGAATAAGAATCTGCACTGTGCCCGCATTACGGCCCATTACCTCTCCTAGTGAGGAGGCATGAATAAAAATTGCAAAGTTTGTAAAAGGCTGCTAAGTCAAAAGTCAGTACATGATAATATAATACTAAAACACCAACATAGGCATTAAATGCGGTACAAGAGATGGTAACATATAATTATTATTATATTATAAAACCTTCTGAACTCAAGACAATAAAAATATATTTTTGACACAAACTTTGTACACTCAGTTTGCAATAAACCTTTTGACTTTAGGCTGAGTCCCAACAGTGGGAATATTATAAGGCTGATCATGCATTATGCATGCATATGTAGCCACCATACAGCACATCATTTTTACCACGCAAGAAACACGCAATCATTGTACTCCAAGGCTGCCACGTGTGACCTTGCTACCTGCTACCACAGCTGCTTGAACCAAAGCATTCTCCACCAAAACAGCGCACCCGAACTATTGTTAAGTTCCTATTGGTTAAGTTCTTAGTCTGCAACATTATAACTTTGTGTATAAGGAGATGCATGGTTAAAATATACACATTCGGTTTTGGAGTCTCAAGATTCTTACTACTATCCCCAAAAACTCTTTACATAGGTAAGTTTGTACGAAACCCTCAGGGCGCGAGTCTGATTCGCACTTGCCCAGTTTTTTATATTTTTAATATATGAGTACATTATGGAGGGTCAAAGTTCACGTAAAATAGCCGATTTTAAGAGGTCTTTACTAGATTAATTGTACACAAATTTATGTTAGATTTCTATAGAAGCCTAGATAATATTCACAAGATAGCTGTGTATCCAAAATATCTTGAGAAAGATGTGTAATAACATCATAATCACGTAAGAGCGGTTGTATGGAAATGTACCTCGAAAAGGTCGCTCTCAAGAGCTGTTCACGCTCACATCACTACTTCTGGTCTACACTATACGTGAGGACTTGTAATTGACTTCTTGTCGTCTGTGATTATTTTCTTTTTAGTTAGTTTTTAGGGTTCCGCACCCAAAGGTTAAAACGGGACCCTATTACTAAGTCTGTCTGTCTTTCTTTCTTTTTTGTCTGTCTGTCTATCCGTCCGTCGGTCACCAGCCTGTATCTCATGAACCGTGATAGTTAGACATTTGAAATTTTCACAGATGAAGTATTTCTGTTGGCGCTATAACAACAAATACTAAATACAGAATAAAATAAATATTTAAATGGAGCCCCCATTTAAATATTTATTTGTGAGTCGGACTCGCACTTGGCTGGTTCTTTTAATAAGCTGTAAGTCCTTCAAGCTGCAATAAATAAATATTAAAGCCGCATACCAATGTTTATGCGAATGCCCATAATTATGCGTGTGTTTATGTGGTGGTGTACAAATGGGCGACTGTATTACATAAAATTTACTAATACATATATAAAATATCTGACCGAAGAAATTATTTTTTGTTTAAAAAACTTATTATTTATTTATTTATAAACACACAAACACTTCAAAAAGAACAGAATAAATACAGCTAGAAAAGCACAGAGATGCTGCTTATTTCAAATGAAATTTCTTTCTCTTCTAGATTCGTGCTCGTCTCTTGTACGTGATGCCGACCAGGAACACGCCTTTCCTGACCATGAGGAGTATCTTCGAGTCCACATACCCTGACCTAAGCTCGGAGCAGCAGCTCAAAGATGGCCAGATCATTGAAGAGGCACAGGTAATGTTACTAACACCATGTCTACCATGGATCCAGCCCCCCTAGCCTGACCACGTGACTGAGCGGTGAGATGACGTCAGAACAAAAGAATCGGAGGAGTGGCCGACTGAGGCGATCGTCGAAAAGAGAATCGAAACGAAACGGTCGTAACTTGGCTATTTACCGGCTGTACCGAAATGAGAAACGTTTATTTCAAATAGATTTACAGGCACTTTTGAATTATCAAAATGACAAACAGTCAAAAAAAAGTGAAGCTAAATTGCACGTTCCAAAGCGTAGATCTCAATTCAAGAAACTCCAAGGACACTCTTTTAAATCATATTATGAGTTACATAAATCTTGGTTACATATTTCTTGTCGCTTCTATTATGTGAGCACAATGTTGATAAGTTAACGAAAAAATATACATGATTCTAGACACACTTATTAGGTGGGAAATCATCCAATGACTTTTCCGCTCTAAGGCGGTGCGAGAGGCCGTGTCAGAGTTTTACTGACTAAAACCCACACCTATGTTCCTTCTTTGCCTTGCATTCCAGGACTCCGAGTTTCCCTTTCGGAAGCCAATCCATGGTCCGGAATTTTTTGTTGGCGATTTCCTCATTTTTTTTTTATCTGTCAATAATTTATTTTGAACTAATTAAAATACCTAAGTACTTTTACAAAGAAATACATAAAACTCTTGGGCCGTGGGGTCCGAGTGCTCATAAGCTTTTCAAAGAATTAGCCAAACGCTTAGGAGACACTTCGCGTGACCCAAGGCCTGGCTTTTACCTCGGTCAGAGATTAAGCATTGCCATACACCGTGGCAATGCCGCCAGCCTTCTGGGCACACTTCCAGTCGGCAGCGATGCGGAGGAGTTTTATCACGCCATATTTTAGCTAGAAGTTTTTGATTTTAATGTATTAAAAAAAATCGGTTGTTTTTTATTGTTTTCATCTGTACATCTGAGCTCAGCAGAGCACATAGCTCCTTCTAGTTTTAATTTACATTGTGTTTTTGAACGAAAAAAGTGAGTGAATTACTTTTTAATTAAAAATGACATTAGGGTTGTATTATGATAACGATTTTGTACTGTTAAAAATAAAAAGGATTTTTCTTTTAAATTAGAAAAACTCCTACGAAAAACTCCACCACGCGGGTTCCAGATACAAGATACAAGATTATTTATTTTGCTAAAACATGAGTATACATATAAATGCAAGATGTTACATACAGTTCAGTTGAATCACTGTCATGTTTTGCCTTGATGGCGTACAAAATATAATTGAGTGAGAATAAATAACATCAAATTATTTACTCATACATGCATTACATAAAACAATAATTAACGGCAAGGTTCTGAACTATTTAATGCCAAAAATGATTTGTTTAATACGTCATAGTCAATAATTCAAAAAAAAAGACCATGTCCCACCTTCGATCCTGCATCATGTGCCCTGTTACCTGTTGACGTAGGGACCTAATGACAGCATCAGCGGACGGCACTGTCGTGGCCGAATACTGGGCCATACAAGGAATTTGACTAGTTTTGCCATCGATACGCTAAGAAGAAGAAAAAAAAAGTCAAGTCAAGGTTTACACAAGTCAATAAAAATAGTCTAAAAATGTCGAAATCTCAGAGTTATGTTAGGTTATCAGTCAAAAACTCTTTCGTGCTGTAATAAGCTTTCTCTAGAATCTTGACTAGATCCATGGTACCTACGAGTTTATTACGTCGATGTCAGACATCATCATCTTCCTGCCCTTATCCCGTGTTATTTGGGGTCGGCGCAACACGTTTTTTTCTTCCACTCTGCCCTGTTACTCGTCATGCTATCACTAACTTCCTTTTCTTTCATATCACTCTTCACACAATCTATCCATCTTTTCTTTGGCCTCCCTCTTCCTCTCCATCCATCCACATGTAAACTCTTTTAGTAACATGCGTTTCATCCCTCCTCTTCACATGTCGTCGATGTCAGACATACGTTGTATATATTATAGGTGTGTCGAAAAAGTGTTTTTTTTTTCGATTTTTATCAATTAGGTTTATTGTTTCAATCAGCGCGCTGAGTGCAAGTTGTTCTTACGCGATCTACACGTTTATTACGTTCGGCGCTCCGATTGGCCCGCTCCAAGCTCTTAACCAATCAGAGAGCCTAACGTAGTAAACGTTTCGATCACTTTCACGTAAAACAAACTCGCACTGGGCCTTAAGGCTGTGAGGCAGTGTTTGGTTGGACGACAGAACTCGTAAACACCGCGCCGGAAGGCTATGAAGGCATCTCTCTATCCTGTTGTTTGTACCAAATATTAATTCATACGAAAAAGTCACAAACACATTATTTCTTCACCTTTACTAAAAAAAACTAGCAGGAAAAAGAAACAAACACAGCTTTTTATATAATAATTTATTCGTTATGAAATTACACATGAAAAAGTAAAAATTGTAAGGTACGTTGAAGTGCACAAACTCTTGTAGTATTGTACTGAAGAAATCTGTTTGAAGTATATACAATTAATAAAACACTATTTTTTTTTAATTAAATTATTTATTGATTATTTAGTAAAATATACGAATACACAATTACAGTACTAATAAAATGAAGTACATTAAATCTTATAAACGAAAAACTCCATTAAGTATGGTCGAGTATAGTAAAAAAGACAACAAGTATTTATAAAAATACCTTTAATTTTTTGTTTTGCAGACATACATCAAATAGTACATTTTTAAAATAGCACATTGAAGAACACACAATTATTATAAAAGCAAAAATTCAAACCATTATCAATAAAAATATTTACTTTTTCTTAAAAAAAAGTAAAATACTTAGAAAACTAGCACATTGAAGCACATAAACTCATATAAAAGAGAAAATCAATATAGATTACAAGAAAAAAAAACGATTTAAAAATATTTCATTTATTTTGAATAGATAAAAGCTAAAAACTTACAAAACTAGAATGTTGAAGACGTAATAAAATCTTATATTCTACCTCTATGATATTAAAATTAGCGGGTCTTACACAGTCACTCTTTCGTGTATGAAACAGTGTCCTTACCATGCCATGTTAAAATGTCCGTCGTGTGAGCGAGGTAGAGGGATGGAGCAATACACCCCATATAGCTCCATCCCTTTATCAGTTCCGTTTAGGTCGTCAAATGGATCGCGCTAAGAGCTCGTGCGTGGGCCTCAGTAATCGTGCGCGAAAGAGCACGCTTCTGAAGATGTTGAAAGAGGACGAGAAAGACGACGCATTCAGTGCTTGTCACTCTCTCTACGCTCCTGAGAACGCGCGAAAGGATTTCTGTGTAAAAGGGGCTAATTCCCTCTTTCTTAGCCACAGTCCAAGTGTTATTGTGTTGTCCTGCTTGGACAGAGCACCGCCGTGCTCTCGTGGGGGTGATTGGCGGCAACAATCTCGCGCGCCGGGTTGGTACAGGCCATGATCCGGAGCGAGGAGGAGTAGCAGGCGATCGCCTCCTTCTGCGAAGCAGTAATGCTAGCAAAGGAAGCGGCCGCACGCGCGTGGCAACGACCTTCACGCCCCAGTCACCGAAATCCCGATCCCAATTTCCGGCGGCGCCGGCTTGCGGACAACGAGCAATGGGTAACTCGCCGTCTGACCATCCGGACCGAGCCCAAGTCGTCGACAGCTCGTTTTGTTTCAAGCGCCTCAAGGAGTTGTCAGCAAACCGTAGGGGCCCAGCACGGTCGAAGTCTACTGTGCCCATAGGTTCGCTTCTGAAAGGAAAACCCGGCCCTGGTATGAAAGGCAACGAAGGAACTAGGAGTGGGTTTTAGTCAGTAAAAGATGTCATTGGATGGTTTCCCACCTAAAAAAAGAGTGTTATTGTGTTGCAGTGAGGCACCGGGTACATAGTTTTTGATCATGCAATCAATCGTACAAAATTCTTCTTTACATAGCTTCTCTCGCTCTAGTTCGAACTAGAGAGTTACTGAGTAAAACCCACTCAAGTTCCATCAGTTATCTTTTGCATTCCAAGGCCTTAACGATTATGAACTAACATTATTCTTTTTTGTCTTGTCGACTAAAAATTTAACATGTAAACCAAAAATTTATATTAAAAATATATGTCAAGTTTTGATTTCAGTCAAAAGTTTCAGTTGGCTAGAATTGAAATTGGTCTTTGACAGCGTAAATAACGCAATAAATACTACATGAATTATCGTAATAATTTGAAAAATACACATACGTATAATCTTAAAATCCTATAGGCTGAGGTAGTTCATGTTGCAATCAAAATGTTTTATAAAAACTTTTCTTTGTTCTGATTTTCTGGATGATGGAGCTGAAGAGCTTCATTGGTTCTCAGTTTTCCAACATCGTCTCGAATTTTGCTCTCCAGCTGCGCCAAAACAAACCTTATCTCGTCCGAATTAAGTCTCAACTTCCTCAACAGTATAACTTTGATTTTTAGGTGTTTTGACACCACTTTAATTTGACATACGTCAGGGTGGGATTTGAATCTCGCCTTAACTTTGGCATACTCTGTGGGTGCAGTAGTCGTATACAGCCGGTCGTTTCGTGTATTTTTTGCACCTTATAACTTGTCAGAACGTGGCTTTTCCCAGAAGCGAGGCCATCGGGAACCAGAGGCCGATTTACTGGCGTTGTCATGTGGACGATCTACGTCAAACAATTCTATAGTTCCAATGTCATTGCTGGTGGATGGCCTCGAGAAGAAATAATCTATTGGGTGCTGTCGGACGTAGGGCAAGGATGATGGCTCTCTTTTACATACTTCTACCTCCCTACTCGAACCTAAATTTTTATTAAGCAGAGCCTTAATATTCTTGTCAATACTTTTTTTCTTTTGGGCCATCTCTTGAATTTCAACATCAATTTCTATTTTCTTTTCCTTCTCGTTTTGTTGCATAGCTTCTATATCTTTTTTAAATTCTTCTTTACACTTTATTAATGAGTTTTGCAATGCAGCAATATTTCTTTCAATGTTGTCTCTCATAATGGCTTTCATTTCATTAATTCTTTGAATTTTAGCTTGGATTTCATTTGTCTTTTTAGCTTCTTCTTGTCGCATAGCTTCAAGGCACTTTCTGAAATCTTCTTCGTGATTAACTAACATGACTTGCATTGCCTCAATATTTTTTTTCATGTTGAGTTTATTTTGGGCCTTCATTTCATTAATGCTTTGAATTTTCGCTTCCATTAAACTTTTTTTCTCAGCTTCATGTTGTTGCATGGCCAAAATACTCATTTCAAATTGGTCTTCGTTCGTAGTTAACTGGGCTTGCAACGCTTCATTACCGTTTTGAGAATTATCTAGTATCTCAGCTTCAATTGCTTTCATGTTTTGGTTTTGTGCTTCAAGTTCTCTCGTTTTCTCTGATTTGTGTTGTTGCATTGCTCTAATATTTTCCTCCATATTCGTTTTAGTCTGGCCTGCAACTTTTTCAAGTTTCTGAATTTCAGCTTCAATTTCCCTTTTCTTCTCTTCTTCATGTTGTTGCATGTCTTGAATATCTTTCTCCAATTGTATTTTTTTTAGAGCCCATGATTGTTGCATGGTTTCAATGCTTTCCTCCATATTGTGTTTCATCTCTTCGATTTGGTGTTGTAATGCTTTAATATTCTTCTCAGTACTTTCTTTAATGTCAGATTCTATTTTTGTCATGTTTAAAATTTGTGCTTCAAATTCAACCTTTTCTCTGGCCTCACATTCTTTCATTGCCTCAATATTTTTTTCGAACTCTGCTTTATTAATAGCTAACTGGTTTTGCAAAGTTTCTATAACTTTCTCAATATGAGCTCTCTTTCTACCTTCAATTTCTTTCATTTTATGAATTGCAGTTTCAATTTCATTCTTCTTTTCTGTTTCGAATCGTTGCAAAGTTTCAATATTTTTGTCATGCTCCGCTTTTTTGATAGAAAACGTATTTTCTAAATCTGCAATATTCTTTGCAATGTCATATTTCTTTTGTGCTTCGATTTGTTTTATTTTTTGTATTTCGCTTTCAATTTCAGTTGTTTTCTCGGTTTCATATTGTTTCAAAGCTTCTATATTCTTCTCTAATTGATCTGTATTCATTGATAAAGAGTTAGGAATTACCTCGTCATAATTCTCTCTTTGGTCTTGATTCATAAGTAGGATGTTTTGCAATGCTTCGATATTTTTATTGATGTTTTCTTTCATCTTAGCTTCGCTTTCTTTAACTCTTTGAATTTCAGCTTCGATTTTATTTGTTTTCTCAGCTTCATATTGTTGCATTTCCAAAACGTTCGTTTCGTGTTTGGCTTGAATCAAAGCAAAAGTGTTATTCAATTCAATAATATTATTTTCAATTGTTTCTTTCATTTGAGCTTCAATATTTTTTATGTTTTGAACTTCGGCGTCAACTTCACTTCTCTTGCTGTTTTCAATTTGCTGCATTAATTTAAAGTTCTCTTCCATTTCCTTTTTAAGTTCGGCTAACTTGTTTGTCAATGTTTTAATATTACAATCCATTGCCTTTTTCTTCTTTTTCTGAATTTCCTGCATCTTTTCTATAACTTTTTCAATTTTAGCTTTTTTCTTAGCCATGGACTTTTTTGTTGCATGCATATTTTTCTTAAATTCATTCTTTTTAGTATCAAAAGTAATTTGCCATGCTTCAACACTATCAATTATTTCAGTTTTAGCCTGGGCCTTCCTTTTTTTGATGCTTTTAATTTCAGCTTTAATTTCTTTTTTTTTCTGGGTCTTGAACTTTTCTATTGCCTCGATACATTCATCGTGTTTGACTTTTTTCTCAGCTAACTTGTCTTTCATGGTTTGAATTTTTTGCTCAGCTTTAGTATTTAAATGGGCTTCAGTATCTTGCATTCTTTTAATTTTAGAATCGTATTCCTTTTTCATTTCAGCTTCACGTTCCTGCATTGTCTTAATGCTCTTCTGCATAATGGATGTTTGCTGTGACTCGTATTGTTGCATAGATACGATTCTGTCCTCGGATTCATCTTCCTCAGCCTCAAATTTTTTTTTCATGGCCTCAATACTGTTTTCGATTTCCTTTATTTTCCGAGCCTCATTTTCTTTTAAGTTTTGGATTTTATTCTCAATTTTAAATTTAATAGCAATTTCTTGATGTTTCATGTCCTTAATATTTTTCTCTATTTGATCTTTATTGATAGCCAGCGAGCTTTTCAAAGCTTGAATATTGGTCTCCAGGTTGATTTTCGCCTTAGCCTCTCTTTCTTTCAAACTATGTATCTCGGCGTCAATTTGACGCTGCTTGTCAGCTTCATACTGTAGGATAACTTGAATGTTGTTATCATATTCTTCTTTATTTTTGGCTAATGAATTATGCATTATCTTAATATTTTCCTCTTCTTGTGCCACTTTATCTTCCAAGTGTTTAATTTCATTGTCAATTTCTCTTTTTCTCTCAGCTAGGTGTAAATGCATTGCTCTAATCTTTTTATCTGATTCGTCTTTTGCCATATTTAAAGTTTTTAACCTTTTTTCATTTTCTTTTTCCATTTTTCTTATCTCCACCGCCTCGTTGTCTTTTATGTTTTGAATTTTCCTGTCAAACTCAACTATTTTCTCTTGTTGGGTTCTCTGCATTACCTTAAAGTTCATGTCCATTTCCTTTTTAAAATTGGCAAATGCCTTGCGTTTTTCATCGATGGTTTTATCTGTCTTCGCACGCTCTTTCAACTCGATTTCCTGTAACTTTTTAATAACATCGTCAATTCGAGTTAATATTTGCGCTTCTTTTTCTTTCTGTTCTTGTATATTCTTTTCAAATAGTTCTTTTTTCATGGCTAATGTACTCTTCTTTGCTTCAATATTCTTTTTAATGTTGTTTTCCTCGTTGGCCTCAGCCTCTTTAATATTTAGAATTTCTTGGTTAATTCTTTCTTCTTCCTTAGCCATATGTTGTTTTACAGTTTGAATATGCTGTTTACTTTCCTCTTTAGCTACCTCTAACGCGTTTTCCAATTCCTCAATCCTTTCCACCATTTTTGTTTTCGCCCGCTCTTCCTTTTTTTTCCATTTTTCTTTTTCTTGATCTATCAAAGTTTTCTTGGAAGCTACTTTTTCACTCATTTCTTGAATGTCATTTTTGATTTTTTCAATTTCTTTTGATGTGATTTCCATTGCTCTTTCAACATTCTTGTCTTTTTCAATATTTTTTCTCTCCATTAATCGTAGTGTTCTTTCTAATGCTTTTTTATTATTTTCTATCCGCCCCACTAATGTGTTTGTTCTTACCAACAACTGCTCTGTTAGCAATTCTTTCTGCGTTTGCTTGTATTTGTTTTTGACTTGGATAGTTTTCTTTTTCAGAGCTTCCAGTTTCGGACTGTGGGTTTTTGGTTTGTATTCCCTCTTTTTGACGGGTGTTTTCGTTTCCTGTGAACAAACAAACATCGTTTGTAAATAAGTAAAGCTTAATATATCCATCTCTTTTATTCGCGCGTAACCTAATAGTGGTAATGTCACATTAAAGTTTATGTATCCTTTTTCTGTCACTTCACTGTTTCCCTTTCCACTTTATTTGAAAGATTTCTAACTTCATTAATTTTGAATTTTGATGTTTTTTCCTATTTGTGATTTTAGATTAAGTTACTTTTAGTTGCATAATTAAAAGATAATGGAATCATGTTAGGTACATGATTTATGAACTAAATTTGACTGTGACATAATAAAAGCGCATCCTGAAGGTAGTATGTTCAGAATCGGACACTGAGACGATTACAGCTGCTTTTAATACAGGTAATTTTATTATTCCAAAAGGATAATTTCAGGATAAAAAATAAAATTCTGTATAAGTCTTGACACAAGCGTGTTTGTGTGTGCGCACGTAGATACCAATACCGATGCGCTACCAATGTACTGCGGCGATGTCCATATTAGTTGACTACATATCCTATTGTAGTACTACACATACCCCCTAGCCAAGTTAAGACCGTTTCGTTTGAATTCTTTTATGTCGAACGCCTGACGTCATCTCAACGCTCAGTCACGTGGTCAGAACAAAGGAATCGGAGACGTGGCCTAACTCAAACTCAAATCTTTATTGCAATCCATAATGTACATGTCAGGTTACCTGTTAGGCCTACTCGAGGCGTTCGACACAAGAGTATCGAAACGAAACGATCGTAACTTGGCTAGGGGGGGCTGGTCTGTTTTGCAGCGGTATAGATACCACTATAGGGGCAATATGATGATAATGGTTATGTGGTGTTTCCAGGTTCTGAAGATGACGGGCCGGTCCATACACTTCCGACTGGGGGGCGGGTGCTTCGGCACCATGAGCCTGAAGCGAATACAAGTAGACGAGGATCTCTCGGATGAAGAGGTGGTGGCCAAGTCTTATCCTATAGGTAAGTAAACGTCCGGTTACCGTACGTAGCGAGCCCAAGTCGTCGATGGCGTGCCTCAAGGAGATGTCAGCAAAACCGTATGGGCCCAGCAGAGTCGAAGCCTACTGGGGCCATGGGTGATGCGAAACAGAACCCCGGGGTCCTGGAACGAAGGCAAAGAAGGAACAGGAGTGGGTTTTAGTTTTTCACAAAATTGGATATATTTTGTTGGCTTACCCACATATTCTGATCATAACTTATAAATAATATTATGAAGGTACTTGAGTCCTTCATACACATAATCACAATTAGCTTCTTAGACACCAAATGTCAACAGGGAGCACCCACAAAGTCCGCGTGCTGTGCTACAACTTATCTGACTACGTGTACTCGGTGACTGACCAGCCCGAGGTGGTCTCCGAAAAGTACTTCAACTTGGAACAGCTGAGGAGTGGCGACCTGGTCGACGCTACAGTCAAGAGCGTCGCGGAAAATCATGTTTTACTCAATGTGGGGAGGGTTTCAGGTGAGAATCATTGTTATTGTACTAGCGCTCCCAACAAACGTTGTCCTGCCCGAAGACAAAACGTTAGGAAAAAAAAATTGAGAACCCGACTACCGAGTTCAATTTTTGTACTCGTATTTATAGTATACTAGTGGTCCCGACAACATGATGATTTTTTTTTTTGAATAGCGTTTAATTTTGTTTGTTTTTTAGGTTACTGTACCTCAAAAGGAAAAAGCGGAACCCTTATAGGATCACTTAGTTGTCCGTCTGTCTGTCTGTCAAGACACTTTATCTCGGGAACGCGTGAAGGTATTGAGTTGAAATTAAAACCATATACTCGCATCTGCGGTCCCTTGAAGCTGTGAAAAAAATCAAACTTCTAAATTAACGAAAAAATAAAGATACGGCCGTTTATGTCGCAAAAAACGTGTATTTCGACGCTCTCGAGCATCAAGCAAGGTCTCATAGCCCCAGGTACGGGAAAAATCTGAGAACTCTTCCTGCAGCCCTGGCAGGAATCATATTCTAATCTGTATCTAAACTACTCTCCAACTCAACAGGAAAAAGACCAACCAAAGAAGAAACGCAAAAAGCTGACAGTAGCAGAGAAGCTAGCTAAAGTGCGAGAAGAAGAGGAACGCGTGAGGGAGATGGAGCGACGAGCGACGGAGAGCGAGCACCAGCCGCGCTCCAGCGAACAGTTCGAGCGCGCCCTACTGGCCAACCCCAACTCCAGCCAGCTCTGGATCGCTTACATGGCCTTCCACCTTCAGGTAAATTGTAATCCATGGTCTTAGGCCTGAAACCTTCGAGTCGACATCAACTTAAGTTGAATGCACAAATAAATTGAAAAAATAATTGTGACAGGCCAGCAGTGGACGTCTTTCAACTGTAATGATGATGATGCTAGACCCACTAGGGGTTTGCGCGGGCTTACGGACGACGAGCAATGGGTAGCTCGTCTTCTGACCATCCGGTAACCGTTCGGAACGAGCTCAAGTCGTCGACGGCGCGTATTGCTCCACGCGCCTCAAGGACATGTCAGCAAACCGTAGAGGCCCAGCAGGGTCGAAGCCTACTGTATCTGACCACGGGTAATGTCTAAGTGAAACCCGGGGCCCTGGGACGAAGGTAAAGAAGGAAGAAAAACATTAGTGGGTTTTTAGGGTCAAGGGCGGGAAATGTCATTGGATGATTATCCCACCTAAAAAAAAAAGACCTACTCGGGGTTTGGAAGTAGGTGGCGTGACGCTCCCGTACCCTGGTGCGCACGTGTTGGTCCTGCTGAGCTCTCCCCGGTCGTGTCGGTATACCGTCCCGTGAGGACTATGAAAGTAAAAGTAAAGAGAGTGCACTTGTGTTGGCGCACGCACTTCTTCATTATATATCTTGCGTTCTTGGTTAATATAGTTTCAAGCTGGCTACCGTAGCCGATTTTCGGTCGGAAGGATTTTAAAAATATTAAATAACAACTTACTGTTTTCTTTACGTCTGGCAGGCTACCGAGGTTGAAAAAGCCCGCAAGATCGGGAGGAAGGCCCTCGCGACGATATCGTTCCGCGATCCAACGGAGAAATTCAACGTAGCGGTCGCCATGCTCAGCATCGAGTGCCGGTTCGGGACCAAGGTCAGTCATCTGCAAATTATTTATTTATTTATTTAAATAGTATTGAAGACTTACAGCTAAAGCAAAAATCAACATCAGTAGGTTACACCATAGGCCGTATGGTGTCGGCCTACTCTCCCTCCCCCCTATTTACGCCCATGGCATAGCCGTATATAGGGGGGAGGGGAAGTAAGCCGATAGGACCGTTCCTTTTTTCTGTTTTAGGGTTCCGTACCTCAAAAGGAAAAAAATTGAACACTTATCAGATCACTTTGTTGTCCGTCTGTCTGTCTGACTGTTAAGACCCTTTATCTCGAAAACGCGTGGAGGTATCGAGTTGAAATTAAAACCATATACTCAAGTCTGCGGTCCCTTGAAGCTGTAAAAAATCGAATTTCTGAATTAACAAAAATAAAGATACGGCCCTTTATGTATAATTTTTCGACACTCTTAAGGAAATCAGAATTCATGAGGTACCTAGAATCCCGTTAACCTAGAATCCTAAAATTTGCCATGAAGCAGTCTCATAGCATAAATAAAGGAAAAAATCAGAAATCTATAAAATTTGTAGTTACGTCACAAAAAAAAATTGCGATTCGAAAAATATTTGAGTCTCCATTCGGAAATTTAACTATTCACATATGTAGGTAAGTTTGTAAGGAACCTTCAGTGCGCGACCCCACTCGCACTTGCCCAGTTTTTTCTGTATACTTCTATATTTAGGACGTTTCACTTCAACAGTGACTAGACATAAATGAGTCAATTACTTTATCATTATGAATAATGGTCCGGACAAGTAGCGACGAAGTATTTGTTTGCAAGCATTCGATTCTTCGCGGGGCCCTCTGTCAATGTGACACTTTAACCCCTCGAAGGCCGATTGTACATACGTCTGTACAACGTTGAATGACCTTGAAAAACGCTTAATTGTCGTTTTGTACACACGTTTTTACGAAAAATTTTTAGCCGAATGTTTTGGTTTTTATATTTTTGTTTTTCGTTGAAAAATCCAGTTTTTTTTTATTGTTTTTCCTATAAACACGCAATTACGTAAAATACCCGGGTTACTACTATTACACGTGGGCCATGACCGACGATCTGGGCGCGTCGGTCTCCATATATTTTATATGGCAACTAAACTTGTAGAGCTACATTAGCTCCACGCCACGCGACGCGGCTTTACGTACAAATCAGGCGTGGCACACGTGTGCGTCGGTCTAATTTAGTTCCTGTTTAAATTTGGCTATTTGGAAAAAATTACAATGAATAATGAATATTTATGGAGGTTATTCATTGTCATACGTAAGATCTTTTGTCACTTATAAGTGACAAAAGATCTTACATCTTACGTCGGATTATGTTTTTTTGTTTTGTTAGCTTATTCTGTCTCACTCTTGGGAACTGCGCAGTTATCAACACTTGTTTTGGTTCACTAAAGTTGCCATCTTTATCGAAGGATGTTGATAACAAAATTAATTATAGCAACAACATTCATTTCTATGTTTTCTTGATTTTTCTATTCAATTTCTTTTATTGAAGACTAAATATGTGTCTATATAGGAATTACAAGATAAAATAAATTAATGACACAGACTATTTCGTATGTGTTTACTTTATTGTAAAAATTAATTAATAATATAATATAATATTCCACAACTATCACACAACGCCGTCTAGTCTCAAGCTAAGCAGAGCTTGTGTTATGGGTACTAGACAACTGATAAACATACTTATATATTTCTAAATACATACATATATAGATAAATAACACCCAGACACAGAACAATTGAAACTTAATTTTATATCATACAACACTAATATTGTGGAATATTATTATTATTATTTATTATTATTCCGTTTATTAATGTATATATACGTATAAATTATATTTTTAAATATTTCGATAAAAAATAAAAATACATTTAAAAATATAAAAAATAGTAGCGCACCGATATCGGGAACAGAATCCAAGCTACCGGCGGTCAGGGCTCCAGAGAGAGGAACCTCCTAACTATACGAGCCGTGTCCAGGAGTACCGCTTTTTGAATCAAGCCCTTGATTCAGTCGCCTAACGCGAGCCTCCTAAGGTGTTGGCCGAGGCTCTTGGCTATTAAGCCATTGGCTGACACGACTATCGGTACAATGACCTCTGAGTCCATTGTTACTATTATTATTTATTTTATTTATTCAATACACATATAAATTACATTTTCAAATATTTTTTAAACTCATTAAAAAAATCATTTAAAAATATAAAAAACAATAGCCCACTGGCATCGGAAACAGGGTCCAAGCTACCGGTGGTATACCGGTGTAAGTTTGTGAGTGTGTGTGTAAGTTTGTAACTTCTTTACGCTCGAACGGCTGAACGGATTTCTATGAAACTTGGTACACGGGTAGATCATGTCCTGGAATAGCACACAAGATAACACGGGCCAAGCCACTGACAGCAGCTAGCTATTTCTTAACAAACAATCTTGCAATAACATGACATTTAGGACAGCTGGGTAGAAAAAGCAATCTCTTTGCGTAATAGCTCACATTTCGATAATGTGTTCAATTAAGGCAATTTGTTGATTAAGTTTACTGAATGCGGAGGAGTTTTATGACGCCATGTTTTAGGTAGGAGGAGCCTTTAGTGTATATATAGTTTTAATTAGTTAAGTGTTTTTGAAATAATCGTGTAAACAAACTGAACACACACAACATAATGCTATACTAATTAAAATTGCTTCGTATAGTAATATTATTTGGTCGACTGGCCTGTTTGTTGGTATAGTGGTTAGTGGCCCTGACTGCTATGCCGAAGATCGTGGGTTCGATTCCCACCCAGGACAAATGTTTGTGTGATGAGCATGATCATTTGTTCTGTGTCTGGATGTAATTTATCTATAATATGTATGTATTTAGAAATATATAAGTATGTTTATCAGTTGTCTAGTACTCATAGCACAAGCTCTGTTTAGCTTGGGGCTAGATGGCGTTGTGTGATAGTTGTGGAATATTATTATTTAATTTATTTTCCCTCTCCTGGAAAGAGGAGGCCTATCAGTGGGAACATTAAAAGGCTGATTAGGCTTATGCTTATATTATTATTTATTTATTGTGGACACTTACCACAGTGTAATCTTTTTTAACCTGAAGGTTGACTGACAGAGAATGCCTTGTTACATTAAGTCCGCCTATACAATAATATTGAATGTAATATAAATGTCACTACTAGCTTCTGCCAACGGCTTCGCTTGCGTAAAAGTAGATTTCTCCATACAAACTTTGGACCTCCATTTCAACCCCTGGCAACGAAGGAACAGGAGTGGGTTTTTAGTCAGTAAAAGTCTGACACTATCTCCCTTTCCGCCCAAGAACGGGGGATGTCATAAGATGATTTTCCCACCCAATAAAAAAAAACCCTTAGGGGGTGAATTTTGGAAAATCCTTGCTTAATGCTCGCCTACGTCATAAAAAGAAATATTTGTGCAAAATTTCATACTCCTAGTCCTAATAGTTTCGGCTGTACGTTGATATGTCAGTCAGTCAGTTTCTCCTTTTTAGGGTCCGTACTTCAAAAGACTATATCAGTCGAATGAATAATACAATGTTTGCTCCAAGGCTGCGGGATTATTCAAAAAAGACATCGAAGTCATTTTTAGGGTTCCGTACCCCAAAAGGAAAAACGGAACCCTTATAGAACCACTTTGTTGTTCGTACATCTGTCTGTCTGTCTGTCAAGACCCTTTATCTCGGGAATGCGTGGAGGTATCCTATTGAAATTAAAACCTTATACTCAGGTTGCGGTCCCTTGAACCTGTCAAAAATCAAACATCTAAGTTAATGGAAAAAAAAGATACGACCGTTTATGTCGCAAAAAACGTGTATCAAGGGAATCAAAATTAATAGGGATGGTGACCTAGAATCCTGAAATTTGTCATGAAGCAAGGTCTCATAGCACAAGTATAGGAAAAAATCTGAAAACTTTCTTCTAATTCTAATTTCTAGTTATGTCAAAAAAAAACTTTTTTTGCGATTCGGAAAAATCTTCGTAACACAATTCGGGAATTGAACTGTTTTCATAGGTAAGTTTGTATGGAACCCTCAGTGTGCGAGTCAGACTCGCGCTTGCTCGGTTTTTTATATATTCAGATATAATAAATTGAATAGAGATATCGGATGCCTATGTTCAACAGTGGACGGCTTTCGGCAGAAATGATGGTGACTTGAAATGGTTGCTTGCATTTTTTACCCGACTACAAAAACTAAAGAGGGCTTCTGTTTCAAACAACGCAGTTGATCGATACTGTGCCTGCGAATTGTTTTGGACGCTTCTTCTTCTTCTTTTCGATTCGA
This sequence comes from Mythimna vitellina, assembly GCA_949316375.1. NCBI lineage: Eukaryota > Metazoa > Arthropoda > Insecta > Lepidoptera > Noctuidae > Mythimna > Mythimna vitellina. The sequence continues at coordinate 1,856,462 of OX438703.1, read as the reverse complement.
TGGTAAACTCGTCAAACCTTTTGGGCCCAATAGGCGGCCACACTAATAGCAGCACTTTGGACGCTTGACCACGCCTAAACAAAGAATGTTGTTTCCAAATCAAAATGCGCTTTATGCTAGTGTATTTTAAGTTCATTTTCGATTGATATTGCATTGATGAATGGAAGGAGAATCTGTCTGATTTTTTTTTAGTTTGTAAAATCATCCAATGACAACTTGCGCTCTTGGGCGGAGTGGAGGGTGCGTCAGTTTTACTGACTAAAAACCCACTCCTGTTCCTTCGTTGTCTTTCGTACCAGGGCCGAGACAAACTTTGGCCCCAGTAAGCATCGACCCTGCAGGGCCCCAGGTTTGCTGACATCTCCTTGAGGCGTGCGTGGAACAGTACGCGCGGCCGGACGGCGAGCTACCCATTGCTCGTCGTCCGCAAGCCCGCGCCTGCGGTGGCTGGAAATCGGGATCGGGATCCCCTATGTTCAACAGTGGACGGCGTTCGGCTGAAATGATGGTGACTTGAAATGGTTGCTTGCATTTTTTACCCGACTACAAAAACTAAAGAGGGCTTCTGTTTCAAACTACGCAGTTGATCGATACTGTGCCTGCGAATTGTTTTGGACGCTTGACCACGCCTCAACAAAGAATGTTGTTTCCAAACCAAAATGCACTTTATGTAAGTGTTTTTTAAGTTTATTTTCGATTGATATTGTATTGATGAATGGAAGGAGAAACTGTCTGTTTTTTTTTTAGTTTGTAAAATCATCCAATGACATCTCGCGCTCTTGGGCGGAGCGCGAGGGTGCGTCAGTTTTACTGACTAAAAACCCACTCCTGTTCCTTCGTTGTCTTTCGTACCAGGGCCGAGACAAACTTTGGCCCCAGTAAGCATCGACCCTGCAGGGCCCCAGGTTTGCTGACATCTCCTTGAGGCGTGCGTGGAACAGTACGCGCGGCCGGACGGCGAGCTACCCATTGCTCGTCGTCCGCAAGCCCGCGCCTGCGGTGGCTGGAAATCGGGATCGGGATCCCTGCGGCTGGGGCGTGAGGGAAGTTCCTTCGCGCGTACACGTGCGGCCTCCATTTTTGCTAGCATTACTACTTCGCAGAAGAAGGCCTGACCTGTCACTTCTCCTCGCTTCGGACCATGGCCTGTACGAAGACCCGGCGCGAGAGATCGTGGCCGCCGATCGCCCCTACGAGGACACTGCGGTGCCAGGCGGGGCACAACTCTGCCGTATGCTCCATCGTGTCCTCCGGGCGGTCCACACCGTGATCCCCTTAGGGGGTGAATTTTGAAAAATTCTCTCTTAGTTTCGCCTGCGTTATAAAAGAAAACCTTGTGCAAAATTTTAAGCTCCTCTCCTCCTCCAACTGCTGCCTTTGCTGATCCAGACCTATTTGGAGCAGCCGTGAAACACACAATGTATTTTTTTGTAATCTTAAGTTTTTATATGTTGTTTCTACACTATGCATTTTTCTTTTCTTTTTCTTCTATTTAATCGCATTTCATTACATAAATAATCTTACTATAACAGCTGCCAATCTGCTTAGCAGTTGATCGGCATTAATGTGTTATGTGTGTGCCAAATAAAATATTTTCTTTAATATTGGTTAATAAGCTCATATAATGCATATTAACTTCACCACTGCTATCAAAACGGTGAAGGAAAACATCGTGAGGAAACCGGCATGTCCTAGAACCAAAAATTCGAAGACATGTGACATCCACCAACCCGCACTGGGCCCGCATTACGGACCATTCCCTCTCCTAGAGAGGAGGCCTGAATCCCAACAGTGGGAACATTATAAGGCCGGCTATGCTATGCTCATATAATATATTCCACAACTATCACACAACGTCGGATAGTTCCAAGCTAAGCAGAGCTTGTGTTATGAGTACTAGACAGCTGATAAACATACTTATTTATTTCTTAATACATACATATTATAGATAAATTACACCCAGACACAGAACAAATGATCGTGCTCATCACACAAACATTTGTCCTAGGTGGGAATTGAACCCGCAACCTTCGGCATAGCAGTCAGGGCCACTAACTACTAGACTAACAGGCCAGTCAGTTTATGTTTTTTAAATATTCAAAACAAAATAGTTCCTTTATTCTAAGACTAGCGTCTGCCAGCTGCTTCGCTCGCGTCAAAGTAGATATCTACATACAAACATTAGACCCCTGTTTCATACCCTTAGGGGGTGAATTTTGAAAAATCCTATCTTAGTGCTTGCCTTAGGGTTGCCAACTTTTAATAGAAGTAATAGAGTACGTCTCATTTCAATGGAGGCAAATAAAGAGTACGAACTTATAAAAAAGATTTTAAAAAGGTATTTTTTGGTATTTGTTGCGTAGCGTAGCGTAGTCGGCCTTATAATGTTCCCACTGTTGGGACTCATGCCTCCTCTCTAGGAGAGGGAATGGGCCGTAATCCACCACGCGGGCCCAGTGCGGATTGGTGATGTCACATGTTTTCGAATTTTTGGTTCTAGGACATGCCGGTTTCCTCACGATGTTTTCCTTCACCGTTTTGAAAGCAGTGGTGATGAAATAAATTACACAATTTAATGCGCCTGGCTGGGTTTGAACTCGCGACCTACAACCCGTAAGTCGGGGCCGTTACTATTCGGCTACCAGTGCTCGGTACTTGTTGCAGTATATAAATTCATTTTTTTTTAAAGAATTATATGACTCCAAACATTCAAACTCTAAGTTTACATAGATCAGAAGCTCATTTTAATCAGTTTCAATGAAGCCCTGTCCCTCCCCTCCCGAGTGCGTAAAGAAGAGTATCTTAGCGTCCTCTATTAGTGTTATAGATTATAGAGTACATCTGCATGATATAGAGTACAATACTCTACTTTAGAGTACGGTTAGCAACCCTAGCTCGCCTCCATTATAAAAGGAAGCTTTGTACAACATTTCACGTTGCTAGTCCCAGTAGTGTCGACTGTGCGTTTATATTTTTTTTATGTACATTTTGTTATATTCTCCAGTGGCAAAAATAGTATTATTGTTACTATCTTCCACTCCGGTCCCCAAGATACAGACGCCGCCTAGTTTGGGGACCACTGTATACCACAAAACTTGAAGCCCACAATTAGCTACAGACCTATGTTTATTACATTAAGATTATTTAATTTAAGGTTCCGTTTGTAACAATGTTTCAATAAATTTATTATTATTATTATTATATGTCAGTCAGTATCTCCTTTTGTTTATTTACATAGTTATAGATACTAAATGAAGTTATATTTTTCTCACTGTATTCTTTGTTTGACTTCTGCCTGACCTTGTTATTGTATTTAAAACCACTCGATATAGAAAAAACAATCACTAAAAAATTAAAACTGCATCATTTTGAAAACTAAAGATAGCCGTGCACGTTGACGAGTGGACGATTGCACAACAACAAATTCTCATAATATTCACCTTTTATAAAAACTTTTCAAAACTCCGTCTTATAGTCTCATTGGAAAGTAATTAAAATAGTTTTCGTAAACATAACTTGGTCACGCACAGATAAGAGCCACTTCAATTATGAAGAATACCATAATATAATTTTGTCCAATAAAAAAAGTGAGGTTATGAAACAAAGCTTGCGTCTGTTTCGCGCGCTTGCCAAACCCAGACTAAACTTAGTGTTCATATGGATCTGTATGCCGGCCGGCACGTCTGCAGTCAAAATATAACCTATAGGTATTATATTCGTATCCAACGCTGGCCACTCGCGATCAAGACAAAGTAATTTCGTGTGTTAGGAGAAATATTTGACTTTGTATGTCCTTCGAGAATATCATACATATTATAAGTAGTTATTCCGGTCTAGGTGTCTTGTTTACATGTCTGTGGACGCACTCACTGTACAGGAGTAATTCTTAGTTTGGGGCAAAAAAAAACTGGCCATTTGCGAGTTGGATTCGCGCTCTAAGGGTTCCGTGCCAGTATCTTTACGGCATTAGGTTCGTTGTTTGGTTTTTATCCAGCAAAAAAACGGCAATAAAATCACGTTTATTGTATGGCCCCACTTAATTATTTGTTTTATTCTGTTTTTATTAGCAAATAACAGAAATACATCTGGAAAAATTTCAACTGTCTTGCTATCACGGTTCACGAGATACAGCCTGGTGACAGACAGACTTGCAGTTTTTACCCTTCGGGTTCCGTATCCCAAAAAAAATCTCACACTCGGTCAGTTTGGCTTGATCAAGCCTCTAGAACAGGCGGCATGATGGTGAGTAGCCAGCATAACCTACGGGGATGGAGGATATGTATAGGTACTTGTGTTTTTCCTACTCTCTGGATAAGTGAGCATTCATTTGCTGCGTAGTTCTTATCAGACTCTTATCTTTGGAGTGTTCTGCGGTTCAGGATAATATGCGTCAGATTTTGTTATGATTATAATATATATTTATAAAAGCGAAATACCACTCACTGATTAATCACGACATCTCAAAAACTATAACACATACAAACTTAAAATTTGGCAGGTAGGTTCCTTATAGGGTGTAAACATCCGCTAAGAACGGATTTTACGAAACTCCTTCCCTAAGGGGATGAAACGGGGGTCCAAAGTTTGTATGGAAAAACCTACTGTCACACGGGCGAAGCCGCTGGCAGAAGCTAGTGTATCACACACAATTCATAATTATATAAGTTCATGCTTTTTTCTCAGTAGAAAGAGCGATCGGTTCACACACAACAAAAATTATTTAAATTATATAAAATTCTTAGTGTTGGATATTAAGGAAAAACATCAAAATTCAAAAACTTTTTATTTCTCATAGACATGGGCACTTATAAAAGGTCAGAAGCTAGTGCGCAGTTACTTTATACTTAGCATTTGTTAGCCTAATAGCGTCAGTACCTAAGCGAGGCAATTAATTGAAGTCGTGGGTGTGTAGTTTAGTGGGTGGAACCTACCCATCTCTTAAATTAATTGTCTCCTACTTATTTACCTACCTACTTACTTAATTGAGCAAAATTTTATAGAGGGCAAAACGTTGAATGTAGTTCTAGACAGGTTGCGATACGTTTGTTTACAAATATTCGAGTTTCTTCGCGGGGTTGTATGATGTTCGGAAAATGTCACTTTAAATCTATCTATCTAAGAAAATGTATACATGTGCAGCCTCAACGAATAAAAAAACTGGCCAAGTGCGAGTTGCACCCGCACATGAAGGGTACCTACTAAAATATTAATATCGAGAAAAAAAGGGCAAAAAAATCACGTTTGTTGTATAGGAGCCCCACTTTAATATTCATTTTATTCTGTTTTTAGTATTTGTTGATAAAGCGGCATCAGAAATACATCATTTGTGAAAATTTCAACTGTCTGGCTATAACGGTTCATGATATATAGCCTGGTGACAGACGGGCAATGTAGTCTCACAATAGTGTTCAGTTTTTACCTAAAAAAATTCTATGTCACACTACGTTAATGTCGATTTATCTAATCTTCATCAACCCGCACTGGGCCCGCGTGGTGGATTACGGCCCATTCCCTCTCCTAGAGAGGAGAGCTGAGTCCCAGCAGTGGGAACATTAAAAACGCTGATTATGCTATCTAATGTTAGGTTTTGTTATTGAACAACTTTGTCGAGAAACAGCATTACGCCAAAGAGGTTATGTTATGGACACAAGTCACGCAATTAGCTTTGTTTGAAAACTTGTTTTGACTAAATAAATAGCGAAAATTATTCGATATAAATATAAATACAGATTCACAAAATCATGAACATATTTTGTTTATAAAAAGTAGGTACCACAAACCTCTGTCATTAGGAAGTATATCCTGTATATCCGAATATGTCACAAAACAATGATATTAATCACAAAAACCACGTAATATTTTATTGCTAACTTGTTATGTCCTAAGTGGTGTTGTTCAATCTAAGTAAAAAACCATACTGAACTGTGACCGTGTCTGCGCTCGACACGCGAAAAGGGTGAGCAACTGAGTGTATGTAGGTACTCTTATATCTACACATTATTCGGGAGTCTTGATAAACAACTCGACTGTCTACAGGAAAATCAACTTTACCTACAAAACTATAAGGTTTAAAGTAAAATAACACATTATTCGAAATTAATTGATTAAGTCATGAAAGAGATTGCATGTAGCGGAGATGAGAACGTTGAGATGGATGCGTGGATTGACGAGATATGGATAAAGTGAGAAATGAGTAGGAGAGGAAGTTTGAAAGTGGCGCACGTGACTGAAACGTTGAAAGGGAATCGTTTGTCTTGTTATGGTCATGTGAAGAGGAGGAATGAAACGCATGTTACTAAAAGAGTTATGAGTATACGTGTGGATGGATGGAGAGGGAGAGGGAGACCAAAGAAAAGATGGATGGATTGTGTGATTAGTGATATAAAGATAAAGGAGTAAGTGATAGCGTGACGGGTGACAGGACAGAATGGAAGAAAAATCTTGTTGCGCAGACCCCAAATAAAACGGGATAAGGGCAGGACGATGATGAATATGAACACATTAATTTCGATATTGTCATACATTTTTATACGTGTAAGAATTGTAAGCTCAGGCAATTGGTAGCTCGCCGTCCGGCCGTTCAGTCACCGTCCGGACCCAACCCAAGTCGTTTGGAACAACAAAAACGTTTGGGCCCGCAGCGCCGAAGCCTATTGAAGCCATGGGTCGACTTCTGAATGGAAAACCCGTGGCCGCAAAGGGCAACTGAAGGAAAATAGGTGTGGTTTTAGTCAATAAATGTTCTGACACTGTACTCTCGCTCGGCCCTAGAGCGAGAAAAGTCTTTAGATGATTTATCATCTCAAAAAAAAGATTGTTTTGGTATAATAAAACAGTATAGGCACACTCAACAGTAGGGTAATTATAGCTCCCTGTCATTATAATATTTGTTATCAGATCAGAGAAGAAGAGCAGTGGTGGCCGAGTGGTAATGGCCCAGACTTACGAGTTGTAGGTTGCGGGTTCAAACCCAGCCAGGCGCATTACTTTGTGTAATTTATTTCATCACCACTGCTCTTAAAACGTTGAAAGAAAACATCGTGAGGAAACCGGCATGTCCTAGAACCAAAAATTCGAAGACATGTGACATCCACCAACCCGCACTGGGCCCGCGTGGTGAATTACGGCCCATACCCTCTCCTAGAGAGGAGGCCTGAGTCCCAGCTGTGGGAACACTATAAGGCCGACTATGCTATACTATGCTAATCGGATCAGTAAGCTTCGTTTTACATTTTACAAAATAAAACAGACTATCAATATTATGCGACCTCATTATAATATCAGTTTAGATAACATTACAATAAGCTTGTTTTTAATTTTCACTCTCATTGTAATTCCAGTTTTATCGTTAATTACGTCATTCGTTCTTGTGACGTGCGCCACTTTTGTTGTCCTGCATGACCTTGTACGAGATTATTGACCGGTTTGTTTTGACGGGCATGCCCGAAATCATAGACAAGCTACCTACTTTTATTCGGAATGACGAGTGTGTGCGTAATCCAGTCTATATTTAACTTTATGGTAGCTCTATAAATTAAATTCGCGTTTACTTAATTTTATTATTTACTATGGATAGATTCCCGTTTGACCACAATCTCACATGATAGTAAGCGATGATGGAGCACGCTTGCCTAGAAGTAACCTATTCACTCTTGACTTAAAAACCCCTAAGTTGTAGCCATCAGGAAGCACAGACTCCGGTAGGAAATTCCATTCATTCCTTAGCTGTACAATGAATGTATTACGCTTGGTACGTAGGTGGGATGTCCATCAATTAAAAAGAAAATATTAGTAGGTATTTTTGTTTTCCTACCTTTATCTATATATATAAGGAGAAACTGGCTCATTGACATATCAACGCACAGCCGAAACTACTGGGACTAGAATCGTGAAATTTTGCACAAGATTTCCTTTTATGACGTAGGTGAGCACTAAGAGACGATTTTCCAAAACTTACCCCTAAAGGGGATAAACGGGGGTCCAAAGTTTGTATGGAGAAACCTTATCCGCCGGCGAAACCGCTTACAGAAGCTACTTTTATAATATAATTACACTAAACATGACAATGGTTAAATGCACAAACAGTGCGAAACCAATAAAGAAGAAAAAAGAAAAAAATTAAACCTCTTTTCTGAATTCCTTGTCTCGTGAGCACTATATTGAGTTGGTTAATGTAAACAAAACACTTTTTATTACAACACACACATTATGTTCGATTTATTTTGTTTTCAAACACCTCCAAATAATAAATACCTACCTACCTACAAAATATTTGCGCTCATCGTCACGAACACACCACACGGAACTTGACATCGTGCATCGTAATAAAGTCAAGATTAAACTCTTCTGTTTTTAAACAATACACTTTCACGTGTTCAAAACTTACAAACATACAGTTTTATACATTAAAACGATACCTAATAAGTCAACAAAAAATAATAAGACGCAAAATATAACGCGATGTGTGCACTTTGGTCGATAGCATACATTATGTGGAGTGAATGCAAAATTTTTGACCTCTAATAAATTTTATTCGGCAATATTCGTGGCATCGCGTAAAGAAAGTGTACAGATCGCGGCACGGATCTTGAGCGCCGACTTCTACAGTTCTACTTGCGCAGAAGCACGCAGAAGTGAAATATCGGGTCTCTTTGGTGGTATGAAAAGAAATGCGGGAACGGGGAGTGCAATCCTTGTACAGTGATTGGCTCGCCGATGCGATGTTGTACGATGCGCAAAGCGATCCCCGCTATTTCGTCGAGCGCTCAAGATTCGTGCCGCTATCTGTACCGGTTTACTGCTGTTTAGATAAGATAACATGTATTTGTGTTTATTTCGAGTAAAGACAGAGAATACAGTACAGCAAATAAATTGATAATGAATCATTTGATAATGATTGTTTTGGAATTCTCAAGTCGAAAATGACTTCATTAACTTACTGCCAGATAACATAGCCTACCGCTGTGTCTATGTCGAGTGTTTTGTCGGCCATTTAATGTTGGGATAGCGTTTATTCGAGATTAATTAAGCCTTTAAGTCTGTCTGTCAATTTAAAAAACAAACAATTTTCCAAAAAAAATACACTCTACTTAATAATGGTGTTTCTTCTGGTTTTGTTTCATCATTTTTTGACATCGAATTCCTGGGCACGCCACAATTATGGCGGTAACTGACATTCCGCATGACGCAGGTTCTCACCGGACACGGTAAGTTCGGGAGGTTCCTGCACCGGATTCGTGCGGAAACGACGCCCGGGTGTCGCCACCGTGTGGCCCACCCGGAGGACACGGTAGAGCACACGGTGGAGGTGTGCCCCGCATGGGCAGAGCAACGCCGTGCCCTCGTGGGGGCAATCGTCGGCGGCGATCTCTCGCGCCGGGCCTTGGTTCAGGCCATGCTCCGGAGCGAGGAGGAGTGGCAGGCGGTCGCCTCCTTCTGCGAAGCAGTAATGCTAGCTAAGGAGGCGGCCGATCGCGTGAGGCAACGGTCCTTACGCTCCAACCGCCGCCGGGATTCCGATCCCGATTTCCGGCCACCGTAGGCGCGGGCTTGCAGACGCCGAGCAATGGGTGGCTCGCCGTCTGACCGTCCGGTAACCGTCCGGACCGAGCCCAAGTCGTCGACGGCGCGTTTTGTTCCACGCGCGCCTCAAGGAGATGTCAGCAAATCGTAGGGGCCCAGCAGGGTCGAAGCCTACTGGGGCCACGGGTAGTGTGAAAGCGGAACCCGGGGCCCTGGGACGAAGGCAACGAAGGAACAGGAGTGGGTTTTTAGTCAGTAAGAGTCTGACACTATCTCCCGCTCCGCCCAAGAGCGGGGTTGTCATTAGGATGATTTTCCCATCCAATAAAAAAAAAAAACTTCGAATTCCGAAATTAGAATTATTTTGCATTTTTTACTTTGTTTTGGAAGTCGGTTATATTTTTTTTTTAATAAAAAGTTTTTATTCATTGAAAACTTATTATTTAAAACGTATATTTTTCATGAACGTTTGTTTGCCAATAGACGTGCCAGTACTGGTCCAGTTCGCTCTGCTGGAGAACCGCAGCGGGTCCCGGGAGCGAGCGGAGGCGCTGTTCGAGCAGGTGCTGGCGGTATACCCCGCCAGGGTCGACGTCTGCTCGGTCTACGTTGACATGCTGTTGAAGAACAAAGACCACGATCATGTCCGGTAAGTTGTAAAAGAAAAGAAATGTATTCTGCACAAACTAAACGTACTATACAAAATTAACCTCGACGAATACTAAGATCAAAAGCCCAGAATTTTAAATGTTTTAAATTTACTGTAAGCGCCTCGTCTTTTATTTCGCGTACATCGAAGAACTGGAACAATTTGACAGCTGCGGTCTTCCCGTTCCAATTTAGGTGTCTTCATTTTCAAGACTAGAGTGAATAGGCTCTTAATAAACTAGCGTGTTTCACCATCATTCATTGCATCACTGCTTACCATCAGTTGAGATCACAGTCAAGCACTAGTTTATGTCATTAAAAAAAAGGAAAAGTTTACTGATGATGATGGCTCAGCTCGCGAATATTGAAGGTGGACCATAGAGTCAGCCGGTGAGCCATATAAATTGGTGTTCTAATGATAAATAGCTTTCAAAAACTAAAGTCGTGTGTAGCATGGCATAATCAGTCTTTTAGTGTTTCCACTGCTGGGACTCAGGCCTCCTCTCTAGGAGAGGCAATGGGCCGTAATCTACCACACGGGCCCAGTGCGGTTGATGAATGTCACATGTCTTCGAATTTTTTGGCTCTACGACATGCCGTTTGCGTTTTGAGAGCAATGGTGATGAAATAAATTACACAAAGTAATGTGCCTGGCTGGGTATGGACCCGCGACCTACAACTCGTAGGTCGGGGCCGTTACCATTCGGCCTCTACTGCTCAAAAGTCGTGTACAACAAAATTTTGACGAACTTTTTGTACATTATAAAAAATCTAGTATATAATGAAATATGTTTTGCATTTGTTTGTAGGCAAGTAATGGAGCGTATGACCTCGCAGAAGTTACCAGCAAGAAAAATGAAGATTCTGTACAAGAAGTAGATAGAAGTAGAAGAGAAAATAGGAGATCAAGAACAAGTGGACAGGATAAGACAACGAGCGATGGAGTATATCGAGAAAGCAAAGTTTTAACTAATTATGTTAATAATCATTAATTAAATATAATTATAAATACCTTTGATTTTTTTTTTTTTATTTTTTTTTTTATTCTAGATAGGTTCGCGCTTGACCGCCATCTCACCTCAATTTTGTACCTATTGTTCTTTGTGTGATGCGTGAAGCCCGAAGAATCATAAACGTCATAATGGCGGGACCAACTCATGTATCGGAATGACTCTACCACGTATATTTAATACTATTTTCTACCGTTCTTGAAATTTTTGTACCTCACACGGTGTTGACGGAATGTCACGATATTGTTGGCCCCGCAATTATAACGCGTTATAATGGCGGGACCATGCTTGTACGCCAAAACTATAACGAATTTCATCATTCTAATAAAACTAGAATGATGACCTGGTGAGGGTCGCGGGAATCCGATGGATGCGAGACGTACAGGACCGGTCATTGTGGCGGCATTTGGGGGAGGCCTATGTCCAATAGTGGACGTCTTTCGGCTGAAATGATGATGATGATAAATAAAACTAGTATTAAGTACGCTATTTAGTACTTCCGAAAATCAACAATAGGTAACGAAGATATTATTAGTTTCTTTACAGAATCATTTTTTTTATTTTTGACATTTTCTACTCCTGAATATTTTGACAACCAAAAATACGTCAGGTGAAAAGTTACAATTACATTTTGTACAGGCGCTTTATTCACAGACTTGCGGCTTGAGATTTTGGCTTGACAGACAGACGGACAACAAAGTGATCCTATAAGGGTTCCGTTTTTACCTTTTGAGGTGCGGAACCCTAAAAAAAACTTAGGGCAGGCACATTACTCGCAGATCGATAGAGCCGAAAGGATCTGGAGTGACAATCGCGCTCTGGAAGACGAAACGTTGGAAGGACTCCCACAAGATGGACCGATGACCTGTTGAGGGTCGCGGGAATCCGATGGAGACGCTCAGATCCGGTCGTTGTGGCGACACTTAGAGGAAACTTTTGTCTAGCAATGGCCGTCTTTCGGCTGCAATGGTGATGATGACCTATTGTACCCTAGCAGATACCCGGCGTTTGCTACTCCAGTGCCAGTGCGGTGCATAGGTCATCATCATCATCATTTCAGCTGAAAGACGTCAACTGTTGGACATAGGCCCCCAAATGTCGCCACAATGACCGGTCCTGTGCGTCTCGCATCCATCGGATTCCCGCGACCCTCACCAGGTCATCAGTCCACCTTGTGGCCTTCCAACGCTGCGTCTTCCGGTACGTGGTCGCCATTCCAGAACCTTTCGTCCCCGGGTGCATAGGTATCGCCTATAAATATAATGAATTAATAAACACAGCTCAGTTGGCATTCGAACCTCGTACGTTTCATTCCCCTCACGACACACGAAACCCAACATGCTTAATGCTTTGGTTCCTAAAGCGAATATTTGGCGAGCCTTTCGTCCAAATACTAGATGGATGATCAGATCTGTTTCGGTCCCACACAAGAGGTTTAATGGTACCTATGAATACCTCGGAACACAAAGATTTGACTAATATCAAGCGGATGGAGCATTCCAAAAATACATTTGGCTCCATTCGTGCCTAGTGTAATCATCATTCAACACGAACTCAACTTAGGTACATGGCGACGGCCGAAAGGTTCTGGAATGGCGACCACGTACCGGAAGACGTAGCGTTGGAAGGTCTCCTGCAAGGTGGACCGATGACCTGGTGAAGGTTGCGGGAATCCGATGGATGCGAGACGCGCAGGACCGTTCTTTGTGGCGACATTTGGGGGAGGCCTATGTCCAGCTGTGGACGTCTATCGGCTGAAATGATGATGATGATGATGATGATGACTAGGTGGATGATCAGATCTGTTTCGGTCCCTCACAAGAGGTTTAACGGTACCTACCTATAAATACCTCGGTACACAAACTTCCAAGCGGATGGAGCATTCCAAAAATGCATTTGGCTCCATTCGTGCCTAGTGTAATGTTTATCACCCCACTCCATTTTAATATCACAGAAATATTTAACATTGACTGGCCGTGGGCTTGCGGACGGCGAGCAATGGGTGGCTCGCTGTCCGACCGTCCGGTAACCGTCCGGACCGAGCCCAAGTCGTCGACGGCGCGTACTGTTCCACGCGCGCCTCATGGAGATGTCAGCCAATCGTAGGGGCCCAGCAGGGTCGAAACCTACTGGGGCCACGGGTAGTGTGAAAGCGACACCCAGGGCCCTGGGACGAAGGCAAAGAAGGAACAGGAGTCGGTTTTTAATCAGTAAAAGTCTGACACTATCTCCCGAAAAAATATTCATGTCGTGGCCAGATCTTAGAATTAATCACTTCATGATTTGGCCAACTAAAACTGGCCCAAATGATGGCCATCCTCATATCATTGATGAAGGATTTCTATGATAACAAAAGGTCTAAAGAAAGAAGGTCAAACGAAGATTGACATATCATTTAGGCCAGTTTTAGTTGGCCATATCATGAAGTGATCAATTTTTAAGATCTGGCCACGACATTAATTTATTTAAAGAATGACAGATTCCAAATTCAACTATTTATGTCCAGACTATATAAAGCGGTGGCTAAATCTATATACCTACTAGCTGACTTGGCAAACGATGTTCTGAGAAGAAAAGTTGGGGGTGGAAGTAGAAGGGTAAAAAATAGCCTAGCAAATAAGCAATTCTTTTTAAATAAAAAAACTTTTTACAAAAAAGAATAACCAACTTCACAAAAAAAAAAAAATACTAAAAGGATCAAATTAAAGTTATTTAACTTTAATTTCGGAAGTCGGTGTTTCTCGTTATTATTTGTTATTTAACACCGACTTCCGATATTAAAGTTATTTTGATCCTTTTAGTATTTTTAGTGAAGTCGGTTATTCTTTTTTTGTAAGTTTTTTATTTCTCACTTTTTAGTTGCGATACACTTATAAACAGAGTGCCTATTTCTCATGATAATATCAATTAACCCAAACACTGCTAGGTAACATTGATTAATTACGGAGTTCTAGTGCCTACCTAGCGACTCCATCATCATCATCAGTTCACTTCGATGATACCATTTTCAACGTAACTATTCAGAACCATTCATTTATTTGTATTGTCATACTTAACTATCTTCATTGTGATATCTATGCGAGTAAGAAGTTCCTGATCTTCTTCATCAGTTCCACTTCATCAAATGTTACTTTTTGACTGTAAATACTTAAGTTCTCGATGCAAATACCAAAATTACTATATGATTGCCTATAATATTTGAGGAGTTCCCTCGATTTCGCCAAGATTCCATCATCAGATCCCGACTTGGTGACTATAGGACCATTTGGGAAGTATACCCTTTCCAACAAACAAAGAATTTTTCAAATCGGTTGGCAAGCGACGAAGTTATGCGCGAACAAACATAAAAAAAATACGAACATCCGAATTGAGAACCTCCTCCTTTTTTAGAAGTCGGTTAAAAATTCGCCCAAGCTGTTTTGGAGGAGATTGATAACAATCATTTTTATTAATCGTATATTAGATGCTTATAGATTTTATACACGTATATTACTCCCCATTTTTTTAATTAGTACCGGTTACTGATAATATTTTATAGTCAAAAGTAAAAACAACGAAATCCAAAATTGTCCACGAAAATTTGTTATAACTTATAAAAATTACTACTAGAAAAAATACTACGCGCAGTGTTTTTTCCATTTTGATCGTCATTTATTCATTCATAATCAATAGCCTGCCTACAATATTTCCATATATTGAGTGACATTTTGGGATATATACAAACGGTAATAACTGCTGTTTATGAATATTATTTAATGAGACTTTATTATAATAATAATAAGACCTTTCTATTAAGGCCTTTAAGTATTTGTACTAATTTAAAATTAGTGGTGCATAGATTTAGCCACCGCTGAAAATCTTTGTCTCATATCGATAATTTCTTCTTAATTTTTAATGGAATCTAATAAATGTTGAAAATGGTATATAATTTTCATTATGGATAATTTCTACCAACGTGCAACGTCAATTGCAAGTTTAACTTTATAGTGAAAAATCTCTATTAACAGAAATCATAAGATGACTGCTGGTTGTTTGGAGGGATTTCGTCGAATGAAGTTCAGTGTCTGTTTTAATTATTCGAAAATTGATTCCTTGTGGATATTGTGATGTAAAATTGGTGTAGTTTTGTATCTCAAGTATCTGGGCAACTGCACAATATTTAGAATCATTGAAACAGACGCGATCTTTGAAAAAAGGAGCTGAGATTTTTATTTTAGTGTTGATGTTGACAACATCAGCAAAGTTTGCCAAGAAGGTTAGCTTGATACATTTGCTGCCAAATACTACAAAAAACATTAGAATCAATATTCTAATGGTAAACAATGAACTATTCGAAGAAATGGCTTAAAGGACTTAGTATTAAATGACTGCATTAGCACTGTTAATTTCATAAAGTCCTTTTCAAATTCTTCGTTCGTAGTTAATTGAACTTGCAACACTCTTTTTTAGTAATATTTAACATTTGAGTATCAATATCTTGCATGTTTTAGATTTGTCCTTCAAGTTCTTAGCTTTGTATTGCAACATCACTTGGATATTTTCCTAATTAGGTACCTATCATTTCTATTTTCGTTTCGTATTCCTCTTTTTACTTGTATAGGTTTTTTTAATCTTAGTGTTCTCAACCTAATTTATCATTTTGAGCTTAAAATTCTTTCAAGCTTTAGATTTGTGCTTCAAGTTCTCTTGTTTTCTCAGCTATGTGGATTTGCATGGCCTCAATATTTTTCACCATATTTGTTTTT
The DNA here is from genome assembly GCA_949316375.1 of Mythimna vitellina. NCBI lineage: Eukaryota > Metazoa > Arthropoda > Insecta > Lepidoptera > Noctuidae > Mythimna > Mythimna vitellina. The sequence continues at coordinate 1,840,537 of OX438703.1, read as the reverse complement.
ACTTCGGCTGCAGTTACCCCTTAAGTGTTTGGATTTCGGTCTCAATTTTCCTTTTGTTGTCTTCTTCATTTTTTTGCACAGCATGAATATATTTCTCCTATTGGTCTATATGGATGGCTTATTGTTACATTATTTTTATCCTCTAATACAATTTTCACATCTTTTTTGTTCTGTTGCTCATAAACCTTCGTGTCATCTATCCTTTTAATTTTAGATTCAATTTCCTTTTTTATGCAATGTTCGCATTGCTGCATTACTTCTGGATTTTGAATCATATAATATCTCTGTTTTGCCTCTTTTTGTTGCAAACACACAACCGAATTTTCTTCATGAGCTAACTTATTTCTCATTTCTATATCAGTATTCGTTTCTATTTCACTTTTCACCATAGCTTCGCGTTGTTGAATTGGAATTGGGTTTTTTATTTTATCTCTTTTGAGAGCTAGCGTATTTTGCAAGTAGTCAACAGTCTCTTCAAGGTCGATTTGCGCCTGAGTCTCTTTTTCTTTCATTCTTTGAATTTCCGCTTGTCGCTGTCTGACAACTTTAAACTGTTGGATAACTTGAATATTATTGTCATATTTTTCTTTAGTTTTGATCTTTACGTTTTGATCTTTATGGGTATTTAAAATTTTTTGCAAGTTCTCTATACTGTCCTTTATCAGAGTCTCATATAACTTCAATTCATTCTTTTTAGCTTCAATTTCTTCCTTCAGCTCGGCCTGCTGTTGTTTCAAATTTCGAATATTATCTTGAGATTTTTTCACCATATCAAGTTCGATTGTCAATGTTTCAAGTTCTTTTATCAAAATCCTTTTCTCTGTAACCTTTTTTTTCTGTATTTTATCAAGCTCATTTTTCTTCCGACGCTTTTCATTCAGTATGTTTTGAATTTGGCCAGAAATCTTTCTAATTTCGTCCATCAATTTTTTAGTTTCGTTATCGATTTTACTTTTCTCCTTAGCAACTTTTTTCTTCATGTATCTAATTTTGCATTCAAGTATTTCTTTTTCTTTTGCCTCTTTTTCTGCCATGTATTGAATTTCGTGTTTGAGTTTACTTTTTTCCTTTGCCACTTTTTCTTGCATTTCTTTCTTTCTGTGATCAAATTGCTCTTGAGTCGTAGTTAAAATGTTTCCTATATCCTTAATATCCTTATTCATTATGGTTCTCGCCCGGGCTTCAGCTATTTTCATTTTCATAGTTTCCTTGTCAATAACAGCTTTCATGCCGTTCGCTTTTTCTTGAGAAATATAAACATTTTTCATGATATGACCAACTGTCATAACTGTTATTTCCCTAGTTGCTTGAATATATTCGTTTGTCTTGATCCTTTTACTTTCCACAAGCTTTTTTAGCTGATTAACATTTGTCTCTAATAAGTTAGATATATTATTAATCTCATTCATTTTTTTAGCTATTTTTTTTGATAACCGATCTAATTTTAATTTCTTGTTCTTACTTTCTGATTTCTTTTCCTGTAAATAACAAAATACCCTTTAGTAAAAACACGCTAAATTTTTCAACTGCGTGGCGGCACGGTGTGGTTGGTTATGCCTGAAGCTGATGGAATAGAGAAAACTACAGAACTACCTTGCAACATCGATTTTTTCAAATAAGCTACTGAGGCAGAACAGTTCAGACTATACCAAGTAAGACTTGATAAATATAAAATGATAGGGTTAACGGGAAAATAATGATAGGGTTAAATAGCAATAATATTTATTGTACAGTAGGCTTATCTTATATAAATATATATATAGATATTATAGTTGTGTTGTAGAATATGTGTCGTCACATTGATCTATCGTCTATCCTGCGTGCCATTAGCATCCAGCGGATTCCCGCGGCCTTCACTAGATCATCAAAAGTTTAAAAAAAGTGTATCGCTCCCATAGTTAATCAACTGAAATGCAGTTGATTCATAGCACTTTCATCCTAAATTATTCACTTTCAAAATTATAGAAATGTTTACCGTCGCCATGATGCTTCGCATAAACAAAGCGTGGAAATGTCAACAACGAACTCTCAAAGCCAATAACAGTATTTTTTTTATTATATTTGATGTTTTGAAGGCCAAAAATTGACGTCAGTAGCACGGTAATATTATCTATACAGTATTGTAACTCGGCCGTCTCTTTGAAAAAAATGCCTATGCCTATGTAGGTACGTAAACATGCAATAGGGCAGCCCGCTCTATGGCTGCCCGCCTCCAGCATTAATTACATTTGTCTACTTTGCGTTTCCATTTAGTTTTGTGATTGTAAATATACCTTTTTTATATAAACAAATAAAATACTTTGTGTATTGAATAGGAAGTGTTCAATAAAAATGCGTGTTGTTTTTTGATTGGTAGATTTAATTAAAAAATAACAAATCGGTCTTATAAATTTGCGACAGAAAAATATTTTCGCCTCGACTGAGACTTACGAAATTAATTATTAAATTTTAAAGTGTAAAAAATCCTCATTCTAATAAATTGTTTTGGGAAACATGGACAAGGTGGAGAAAAAGGAATATCTTTATCAGACTGTATCTTCTTTCTTTATTCTTGTGTGTACATAAATTATAAAACTAAATAAATAAATAAATCTTTTACTTGGTTATAGATACCTGTAGCTACTTTACAATGTATGTTTGGTTTTAAATGAAGAATTCATGCAACCAAAAACAGCACAATATATCATAATCGTCATATTAAATATGTAAATATGTACTTGAACTTATTTTTATTGAAAAAATTGCGTGGTTATTGTTAAAAAAACAACACACCATCCATTCGTCACTGCGGCAGTCGCGAATGTCTGCACACCGAGCGCATACCGAGATCGAGGCGCGTAGGCATAGCTCGCACTTCATCCGTTTGTATCAAAGACATTAAATATATATTTAAATCTGTTTGGTTTGCATGAAGTTGGAATCATCATCATCATCATCATTTCAGCCGAAAGACGTCCACTGCTGGACATAGGCCTCCCCCAAGTGTCGCCACAATGAACGGTCCTGTGCGTCTCGCATCCATCGTACTCCCGCAACCGTTACCAGGTCATCGGTCTATTTTGCAGGAGGCCTTCCAACGCTACGTCTTCCGGTACGTGGTCGCCATTCCAGAACCTTTCGGCCGTCGCCATGTACCTAAGTTGAGTTCGTGTTGAAACACTAGGCACGAATGGAGTCAAATGCATTTTTGGAATGCTCCTTCCGCTTGGTATTAGTCGAATGTTTGTGTCCCGAGGTATTCATAGGTTCCATTAAACCTCTTGTGTGGGACCGAAACAGATCTGACCATCCACGTAGTATTTGGACTAAAGGCTCACCAAATATTCGCTTTAGGAACCAAAGCATTAAGCATGTTGGGTTTCGTGTGTCGTGAGAGAAATGAAACGTACGAGGTTCGAATGTCAACTGAGCTGTGTTTATTAATTCCTTATATTTCTAGGCGATACCTCATATGCACCTCACAAGCACATTCGGTCCAAGAGTAGCCAACGCTATCTGCTAGGGTACAATAGCTCATCATTACCATTGCAGCCGAAAGACGGCCGCTGCTGCTTGAAGACAAAAGTTTTCTCCAAGTGTCGCCACAACGACCGTATCTGTGCGTCTCCATCGGATTCCCGCGACCCTCAACAGGTCATCGGTCCATCTTGTGGGAGTCCTTCCAACGGTTCGTCTTCCAGTGCGCGATTGTCACTCCAGATCCTTTCGGCTCTATCGACCTGCGAGTAATGTGCCTGCCCCAAGTTTTTTTTTAGGGTTCCGCACCTCAAAAGGAAAAAACGGAACCCTTATAGGATCACTTTGTTGTCCGTCTGTCTGTCAAGACAAAATCTCAAGCCGCAAGTCTGTGAATAAAGCGCCTGCACAAAATGTAATAGTAACTTTTCACCTGACGTATTTTTGGTTGTCAAAATATTCAGGAGTAGGAAATGTCAAAAATATAAAAAAAATGATTTTGTAAAGAAACTAATAATATCTTCGTTACCTATTGTTGATTTTCGGAGGTACTAAATCGCGTAGTTAATACTAGTTTTATTCATCATCATTTCAGCCGAAAGACGTCCACTGTTGGACATAGGCCTCCCCCAAATGCCGCCACAATGACCGGTCCTGTGCGTCTCGCATCCATCGGATTCCCGCGACCCTCACCAGGTCATCATTCTAGTTTTATTAGAATGATTAAATTCGTTATAGTTTTGGCGTACAAGCATGGTCCCGCCATTATAACGCGTTATAATTGCGGGACCAACAATATCGTGAAATTCCGTCAACACCGTGTGAGGTACAAAAATTTCAAGAAGGATACAAAATAGTACTAAAACGTACTAAATATACGTGGTAGAGTCATTCGGGTACAAGAGTTGGTCCCGCCATTATGACGTTTATGATTCTTCGGGCTTCAGGGATCACACAAAGAACAATAGGTACAAAATTAAAATCAAAGGTATTTATAATTACATTTAATTAATGATTATTAACATAATTAGTTAAAACTTGGCTTTCTCGATATACTCCATCGCTCGTTGTCTTATCCTGTCCACTTGTTCTTGATCTCCTATTTTCTCTTCTACTTCTATCCACTTCTTGTACAGAATCTTCATTTTTCTTGCTGGTAACTTCTGCGAGGTCATACGCTCCATTACTTGCCTACAAACAAATGCAAAACATATTTCATTTTATACTCGATTTTTATAATGTACAAGTTCGTCAAAATTTTGTTTTACACGACTTTTGAGTTGTAGGTCGCGGGTTCAAACCCAGCCAGGCGCATTACTTTGTGTAATTTACTTCATCACCATTGCTCTCAAAACGGTGAAGAAAAACATCGCAAGGAAACCGGCACGTCCATGAACACAACAAGACATGTGACATTCATCAACCCGCACAGGACCCGCGTGGTAGATTACGGCCCATTTCCTCTCCTAGAGAGGAGGCCTGAGTCCCAGCAGTGGGAACATTAAAAGGCTGGTTATGCCATGCTATACACGACTTCAGTTTTTGAAAGCTATTTATCATTAGAACACCAATTTACATGGCCCACCGGCTGACTTTATGGTCCACCTTCAAAATTCACGAGCTGAGCCGTCATCATCAGTAAACTTTTCCGTTTTTTGTAATGACATAAACTAGTTAAGTGCTTAACTGCGATCTCAACTGATTGTTAGCAGTGATGCAATCGATGATGGTGAAACACGCTAGTTTATTAAGAGCCTATTCACTCTAGCCTTGAACATGAAGACACCTAAATTATAATGGAATGGCAAGACTGCAGCTGAGAAATTGTTTCAGTTCTTCGATGCACGCAAAATAAAAGACGAGGTGCTTACAATAAATTTAAAACATTAAAATTCTGGGCTTTTGATCTTAGTATTCGTCGAGGTTAATTTTGTATAGTACGTTTAGTTTGTGCAGAATACATTTCTTTTCTTTTACAACTTACCGGACATGATCGTGGTCTTTGTTCTTCAACAGCATGTCAACGTAGACCGAGCAGACGTCGACCCTGGCGGGGTATACCGCCAGCACCTGCTCGAACAGCGCCTCCGCTCGCTCCCGGGACCCGCTGCGGTTCTCCAGCAGAGCGAACTGAACCAGTACTGGCACGTCTATTGGCAAACAAACGTTCATGAAAAATATACGTTTTAAATAATAAGTTTTCAATGAATAAAAACTTTTTATTTAAAAACAAAATACAACCGACTTCCAAAACAAAGTAAAAAATGCAAAATAATTCTAATTTCGGAAGTCGATGTCAAAAAATGATGCAGGGCACATTGCTCGCAGAAGGTGGACCGATGATCTAGTGAGGGTCGCGGGAATCCGATGGATGCGAGACGCATAGGACCGGTCATTGTGGCGACATTTGGGGGAGGCCTATGTCCAATAGTGGACTTCTTTCGACTGAAATTATGATGATATAGAGATTGTCTTTGTATGTCGAACAGCGATGACGCCCAAAGTTAGGGTGATTTATAATACAGGGAGCCTAAAAGTGCATGAAATTTAACTAAATTAAGCTTAAACTAATACTCAAGTACTGAATAACTTACGTTCTTTCTTTTCAAGCACGGAAATGGCTTTCTGCATGACCTGGAAAATAAGAAAAAAAAATAAGCTTCTTAAAATCTAAATATAATTTGTTTTATGTCCATCATACGGGGTGAATAGAAACGCAGAGGGTGAATAGAACACCGTAGGTGTGGGCTTGTGGACGGCGAGCACTGAGTAGCTTGCTGTCCGCCCGTCCGGTAACCTTCTGGACCGTGCCCTAGTCGTCGACGGCGCGTAGTTTTCCACGTACGCCACAAGGAGATGTCAGCAAACCGTAAGGGTCCAGCAGTCGAAACCTACTGGTGCCATGGGTTGTGCTAAAGAGAACCCCGGGGCCCGGGAACGAAGGCAAAGAAGGGAACAGGAGTCTGACAAGAAAGAGCGGGAGATGTCATTAGATGATTCCTTTATTGTAACTAAAAATAAAAACGTAAAAATCTTCATCAAAGTTTTGTTTCTATTAACCCTATTTCATTGTATCTATATGGCATGTAAATCTATGTTAAAGTACATTATTACTACCCAGCGTTGTGCCTTATCAACGAGCCCTAGCTTGTAGCAGGCGGCGCTGCAGAGCCCGTACATGCTCGTCTGACGCTAGGACCCCCGCACCATCAGCAGCCTCTCTAATTATTAGTTCTAGTGCTTGCTGAACTCCTCGAGAAATGCATAAATACTTGCCGCGCCTTGTGAACGAGCCCCAACTTGAAGCAGGCGGCCCCGCAGAGCCCGTACATGCTCGTCTGACGCTTGTACTCCCTCGCCATCAGCAGCCTCTCTGGTTACTAGTGCTATTGCTTGCTGGTCTCCTCGAAGACTACATACCTGTCGCGCTTTATCCACGAGCCCCAGCTTGAAGCAGGCGGCGCCGCAGAGCCCGTACATGCTCGTCTGACGCTTGTACTTCCTCATCATCAGCTCCACCAATGCCACTAACTCCTGGTGCTTGCTGGTCTCCACGTAGATGTCCAGCAGCTTGGAGTGGATGTCGAACGGCTCGTTTGTTTGTAATGCTTCTTCTAACATTTTTTGTAGGGATTCCTGGAGGTAGAGACAGATTTTGTTCAAAGTCAAAAGTGTTTTTATTTCACATAGGCCTACATGGGCACTTAAAAAACGTCAGAAGCTAGTGCACGGTTCCAAATTGGTCGTTTCCTATGGAGAAGAACTGGCAAGAAACTCCATGGTTACTTTACAATATTTCCATATTACAGTATAAGTAGATATTATGTAAGGACAGTGTAGACCGGTCAATATTGTACTAAAAAGTACAATAAAAATAATCATAATAAAAAGTGAGTCGTAATAGAAAGTAATCTAACAATTCGCGGAGTCTACAGTGTTCTCACATTCACGTTATAAAAAAAAGCAAGAAAAATAAATAATTACAATTATCAATAAATGAGACGTTAACAAGATAAATTACTAACCAATTTATGGTGGTTGGGGTCTAATAATATAAAAAATATTGCAAAAACAATGTATTAGAAAACGAGAAAAGAAAAAAGTATATATTAACAACAAATGTGTAGCAGTTAATAGATACATTTACACAATATTATGAGTTACCAGGGGGCCACATGTGCAGAAGCAGAGTGAACAGACAACAAAGTGATCATATAAGGGTTCCAATTTTTAGTTTTGAGGTATGAAAAAAAAGTAAAGTATTTTACATTTGAATTTCGCGCGCTACCGGAGCTTAAAAAAAATATTACGCAACCCGTAGCACAGATTAATCAACCGTTACGTCAAAAAAACTCCGCCATCTTGCTTTTTATATTCACTTAACTATCGTATTTTATCAGTTTTGCCAATACAGTTGACCTTGGATACTCAGAAATAAATGATAATTCTATTTTTAGGGTTCCTTACCCCAAAAGGAAAAAACGGAACCCTTATAAGATCACTTTGTTGTCCGTCAGTCTGTCTGTCAAAACCCTTTATCTGGGGAACGCGTGGAGGTATCGAGTTGAAATTAAAACCATATACTCAGGTCTGCGGTCCCCTGAAGCTGTGAAAAAAACTAAACGTGTATTTCGACACTCTCAAGGGAATCAAAATTCATAGGGTACTTCCCGTTGACCTAGAATCCTAAAATTTGGCATGATCCAAGGTCTCATAGCACAAGTATAGGAAAAAATCTGAAAGAGTAAATTTGTAGTTATGTTACAAAAAAAAAATCGATTCGAAAAAACCTTCGTAATTCTAATTCGGGTATTGAACTGTTTTCATGGGTAAGTTTGTTCGAAAACCTCAGTGCGCGAGTCTGACTCGCACTTGCTCAGGTTTTTTTGTTAGGTGATCATCGAATAACTTCCGAGGGATTGTCAGACTTTAACTTTTATGTGTAAGACAATGTAAGTATTATTTATGTTTGTTTTATTTTTAATAGATTATAAATATATTTTAACTAACTATCCTATACAGAAAAGGAAGTTAGTGATAGTATGACGGTTGACAGGATAGAATGGAAGAAAAAAACAAATAACACGATGATGATCCTATACAAAATAATAACACAATCGTGTAGTATCGTTATAATCTAACGATAGTACATTATATTTAAATACCTATCTATTATTTATTTATTGTGCTCACCTACCAGAGTGTTGTCTTTTTTAACCCAAAGATTGACTGGTGGAGAGAATGTTTTGTTGCATGAAGTTCGCCTATGTACCACTACTGTACATGTAGTTTAAATAAATAAATAAAATCATTAATTAATTTGTGATTAGTGACAATCATAATAGTTAATAAACATATTCTACATTCAATCTTATACTTGGAAAACCATCGACAGTAATCGAATAGAATACTCTATTCGATTATTCAATATACTCTATTCGATTATTCGATCGAAGAGCGCACTTCAACAGCTATCTTATCACGCGCGCAAACTTTATGGGCGGGAAGTCCCGGTATTTGAAGGTCGTAGGGGCGAACTATCCACGATTGAGTTTAGGAATATATAATATTGTAATATATTTACATACATGATGCTAGACTGCTAGATACCTAAATTTCGTACCTACCGCAAATAATTTTATAATACGTCTTTACAGCCTACGTTTTTAGGGTTCCGTACAATGATACCTAAAGGGTGAAAACGGGACACTATTGCTATCACTCCGCTGTCCGTCTGTCTGTCACCAGGCTGTATCTCATAAACCGTTGTAGCTAGACAGTTGAAATTTTCACGTATGATGTATTTCTGTTGCCGCTATAAGGGCGCCTTCAAATTAGCCACAAAGTGCCGCGCGACGGCAGCGCTACACTCGCGCTGCACGCATATTTGTTGTGTTGAACCCTTCATAATATACTCAAAAATTAAAATAGTCAAAAAAATACAAAACAGAATCCTTGCAAATTTAATCAAGATTCTGAATGACGAAATTTTTTTCTAAAAAACTTTTACTTTAAAAAAAAAAAACGCGTTTTTCTCGAACAAGTTTTGTGAATTATTCGAGTAAATATAATAATGTCGGTATTACCGAGTACCAGCCAGCAGAGCTTTCTTGTATTAGCATAATAGCATAATTAGCCTTTTAATGTTCCCACTGCTGGGACTCAGGCCTCCTCTTTAGGAAAGGGAATGGGCCGTAATCCACCACGCGGGCCCAATGCGGGTTGGTGAATGTCACATGTTTTCGAATTTTTGGTTCTAGGACATGCCGGTTTCAGTGCAGACATATCAACGCACAGCCGAAACTACTGGGATTAGGATCGTGAAATTTTGCACAAGGCTTCCTTTTATGACGTAGGCGAGCACTAAGAGAGGATTTTCCATAATTCACTTTGTAAAGGGTTTCAATGGGAGTCCAAAGTTTGTATAGAGAAACCTACTTTCAAGCGAGCGGAGTCGCTGGCAGAAGCTAGTCCTAAATAAATAGGTAAGACAACAAGTGATGACTACAATTACTGTAGCTAAAAACGAATCATAACATAACGTTATTACAGGTTAGGTAAGAGATAGATTATATGACAAATATTTTATTGTGCGGATGCAGACTCATCATATAGTTTTACGAACGAGGATTTTGGCTGACGGGGGTCGGGTATCGGAAGTTTTCGCAGAAGGCTGGATGTCATAACGGCTCAATGCAATACCTAGGTATGTCGCCGAGCAAACGTAATTATTATCTTAGTACTAGCTGACCCGGCAAACGTTGTTTTGCTATGTATATAAAAAAAAAAATATCTAAAATTGAAAAAAAAAATAGATGTTGTCCGATTCTCAGACCTACCCAATATGCACACAAAATTTCATGAGAATCGGTCAAGCCGTTTCGGAGGAGTATGGCAACGAAAACTGTGACACGAGAATTTTATATATTAGATTTACCTATCGCAGTATTACCTATCTTAGTATTGCCTGAGCAGTGATGGCCGAGTGGTAACGGCCCCGACTTAAGAGTTGTAGGTCGCGGGTTCAAACCCAGCCAGGCGCATTACTTTGTGTAATTTATTTCATCACCACTGCTCAAAACGGTGAAGGAAAACATCGTGAGGAAACCAGGATGTCCTAGAATCAAAAATTCGAAGACATTTGACATCTACCAACCCGCACTGGGCCCACGTGGTGGATTACGGCCCATTCCCTAACCTAGAGGAGAGGAGGCCATTATAAGGTCGACTGTGCTATGCTGTTCCAATTTTGTGCAATTTAATCTATTTGTGATGTTAATCTCAAATACATTTCCTTTAGTTGGAATACACTATTTATGGTGTATTTAAAATGTGAGTCTATTGTAAATTGAAACAAATTGATAAATAAAAAAAACATTGTAATATTAAGTACTTATACAAGTTTTACAGATATTTTTTTTTTGGATGCGAATTTATCAAATAACTTTTCACGCTCTGGGTGGAGCGAGAGTCTGCGAGAGTGAGTGTCAGACTTATTGAACAAAATTCACCCGTGTTTTTTCAGTTGCCCTTCGCGTTCCAAAGCTGTGATCACTCTTACGAACAATCCAACAGAATTTTTATAAACATTAATCTCCTTTTTAGGGTTCCGTAGTCAACTAGGAACCCTTATGGTTTCGCCAAGTCTGTCTGTCTGTCCATCCGTCCGCGGATAATCTCAGTGACCGTTAGCACTAGAAAGCTGAAACTTGGCACCAATTTGTATATCAATCACGCCGACAAAGTGACAAACATTATAAAAATCATTTTTTGTGTTTAGTAATGTTTTATTAGGGTCAAAAAATCACTCCCCACTTTAAGTGTAGGGCCTTGCGCAGAAGTAAAATATCAGGTCTCTTTGGTGGTATGAAGTATGACGCAGGGGCGGGGAGTGTCAGTGATGGCTCGCCGCGCATCGCATCATAGACGTTACTCGTGATTGGTTCCCTGCGCTTGCTGCATGTACCTAACGACAACAAGTACACTTTCGTGCCAATAAATCCATTTTATTTTTATTATTTTTTTTATTTTTTTTTATTATTGGTTATTTTATTAGTGGTTATTATGTCACCAAAAAACGGTTTAGCCGAGAACGCATATTAGGCACACAGAAAAAGTTCCTTTCAAAAGTAGGTAAAATGTTAGGAATTTCTTCGTAAGGGTGTTACAAATATTTGAAATTTTCATCTTTGCTACAATATGCATACCTTCCGGTAGAAATTCTCTAAAAGATAAAACAGACAGAGAAACACAGCGACTTTGATTTAAACTATTTATGTTTTTTTTTTTTTTAACTTTTACCTTCGACCAGATTTAAGAAGATTAAAGATAAAATAAAATAAAATAGGTGTGCATTTTTTTTTGCTATAAGTGTACGATGCGCAAAGCGATCCCCACTCTTTCGTCGAGCGCTCAAGATCCGTGCCGATAACTGTACCAACATATTATTATTTTTCCAACCTGCAATCTGCAGTAGACAGACTTATAGGCTTAATTAATCTCGAATATCCGCTATCCCAAGATTAAATGGCCAACAAAACACTCGACATAGACACAGCGGTACGTAGGCTATGTTACCTGCATACCATAGCATAGTAGCATAGTTGGCCTTATAATGTTCCCACTGTTGGGACTCAGGCCTCCTCTCTAGGAGAGGGAATGGGCCGTAATCCACCACGCGGGTCCAGTGCGGATTGGTGGATGTCACATGTCTTCGAATTTTTGGTTCTAAGACATGCCGGTTTCCTCACGATGTTTTCATTCACCGTTTTGAGAGCAGTGGTGATGAAATAAATGTTATCTGGCAGAAAGATAATGAAGTCATTTTCGACTTGAGAATTCCGAAACAATCATTATCAATTTATTTGCTATACTGTATTCTCTGTCTTTACTCGAAATAAACACAAATACATGTTATCTTATCTAAACAACAGTAAACCGGTACACTATCTTTACGCGATGCTACGAATATTGCCGAATAAAATTTATTAGAGAACAAAAATTTTGCATTCACTCCACATAATGTATGCTATCGACCAAAGTGCACACATCGCGTTATATTTTGCGTCTTATTATTTTTTGTTGTGACTTATTATCTTGTTAATGTATAAAACTGTATGTTTGTAAGTTTTGAACACGTGAAGGTGTATTGTTTCAAAACAGAAGAAATGGAAGTGGTTGAAAACAAAATAAATCGAACATAATGTGTGTGTTGTAATAAAAAGTGTTTTGTTTACATTAACCAACTCACGAGACAAGGAATTCAGAAAAAAGGTTTTATTTATTCTTTTTTCTTCTTTATTGGTTTCGCACTGTTTGTGCATTTAGCCAATGTCATGTTTAGTGTAATTATATTATAAAACTAGCTTCTGCTAGCCACACAAACTTTGGACCCCCGTTTATCCCGGTAAATTTTGAAAAATCCTCTCTTAGTGCTCACCTACGCCATAAAAGGAAACCTTATGCAAAATTTCACGATCCTAGTCCCAGTAGTTTTGACTGCGCGTTGATATGTAAATCAGCCAGTTTTTCCTTTTATTATATATATATAGACAAAGGTAGAGAAACAAAAATACCTACTAATATTTTCTTTTTATTTGGTGGACATCCCACCTACGTACCAAGCGTTGAGAGAATACATTCATTGCGCGTACAGCTAAGGAATTAATGGAATTCCCAGCCGGAGTCTGTGCTTCCTGATAGCTACAACTTATGGGTTTTTAAGTCAAGAGTGAATAGGTTACTTCTAGGCAAGCGTGATCCATCGTTGCTTACCATCATGTGAGATAGTGGTCAAACGCGAAAATATTAATAGAAAAAAATAATTAAACTCGTATTTAATTTATTAAGTGCTTTAAGAGTTACCATAAAGTTAAATATAGACTGATTATGTACAGACTCTTGTCATTGCGAACAAAAGTATCTTGTCTATGATTTCGGGCAGGCCCGTCAAAACAAACCGGTCAATAATCTCGTACAAGGTCAGCTATGGGACAAAAGTGAAGCAGGTCGCAGGAACGAATGACGTAATTAACGATAAAACCGGAATTATAATGAGAGTGAGAATCACAAAGAAGCTTAATGTAATGTTATCTAAACTGATATTATAATGAGGTCGCATAATATTGATAGTTTGTTTTATTTTGTAAAATGTAAAACGAAGCTTACTGATCCGATTACAAATATTTTAAAGACGGGGAGCTATAATTACCCTACTATTGAGTGTGCCTATACTGTTTTATTATACCAAACCAATCTTTTTTTTGAGGTGATAAATCATCTAAAGACTTTTCTCGCTCTAGGGCGGAGCGAGAGTGCAGTATCAGAACATTTATTGGCTAAAACCACACCTATCTCATCATTCGAAAACGTGACATTCACCAACCCGCACTGGGCCCGCGTGGTGGATTACGGCCCATTCTACTCTCCTAGAGAGGAGGCTTGAGTCCCATCAGTGGGAACATTAAAAGGCTGATTATGCTATGCTACACCTATCTTCCTTCAGTTGCCTTTTGCGGCCACGGGTTTTCCATTCAGAAGTCGACCCATGGCTTCAATAGGCTTCGGCGCTGCGGGTCCAAACGTTTTTGTTGTTCCAAACGACTTGGGCTGGGTCCGGACGGTTAGAGAACGGCCGGACGGCGAGCTACCAATTGCCTGAGCTTACAAATCTTACACGTATAAAAATTTATGAGAATCTTGAAATTAATGTGTTCATATTCATCATCTTCCTGCCCTTATCCCTTTTTATTTGAGGTCTGCGATACAAGATTTTTCTTCCATTCTGTCCTGTCACCTGTGACGCTATCATTTACTACTTTTTCTTTATATCACTAACCACACAATCCATCCATCTTTTCTTTGGCCTCCCTCTCCCTCTCCACCCATCCACACAACTCATAACTCTTTTAGTAACATGCGTTTCATCCCTCTTCTTTACATGACCATACCAAGACAAACTATTCCCCTTTAACTTTTCAGTCACTGGCCCCACTTTCAAACTTCCTCTCCTACTCATTCCTCACTTTATCCATTTCTCGTCAATCCACACATCCATCTTAACGTTCTTATCTCCGCTACATGCAATCTTCCGAAATTAATGTGTAATTTTACTTTAAACCTTATAGTTTTCTAGGTAAAGTTGATTTTCCTGTAGACAGTCTTGTTGTTTATCAAGACTCCCGAATAATGTGTAGATATAAGAGTACCTACATACACACTCAGTTGCTCATTCTTTTCGCGTGTCGAGCGCAGACACGGTCACAGTTCAGTATGGTTTTTTACTTAGATTGAGCAACACCACTTGGGACATAACAAGTTACCAATAAAATATTACGAGGTTTTTGTGATTGTTTGTGACATATTCGGATATACAGGATATACTTCCTAATGACAGAGGTTTGTGGTATCTACTTTTTATAAAAAAATATGTTCATGATTTTGTGCAGAAGAGGAGAGATGAAACGTATGTTACTAAAAGAGTTATGAGTATAAATGTGGATGGGTGGAGAGGGAGAGGGAGGCCAAAGAAAAGATGGATGGATTGTGTGAACAGTGATATGAAAGAAAAGGAAGTTAGTGATAGTATGATGGTTGACAGGATAGAATGGAAGAAAAAAATCGTGTTGCGCCGACCCCAAATAAGATGGGACAAGGGCAGGAAGATGATAATGATGATGATGATTTTGTGAATCTATATTTCTATTTAGATCGAATAATTTTCGCTATTTATTTAATCAAAACAAGTTTTCAAACAAAGCTAATTGCGTGACTTGTGTCCATAACATAACCTCTTTGGCGTAATGCTGTTTCTCGACAAAGTTGTTCAATAACAAAACCTAACATTGCTAAGAGACTATATTGCTCGTCTGTCACCAGGCTATATCTTATGAACCGTGATAGCCAGACAGTTGAAATTTTCACAGATGATCTATTTCTAATGCCGCTTTATCAACAAATACTAAAAAAAAGAATAAAATGGATATTTAAGTGAGGCTCTCATACCACAAACGTGATCTTTTTTCCCTTTTTTCTCGATATTAATGTTTTAGTACGTACCCTTCATGTGCGGGTGCAACTCGCACTTGGCCAGTTTTTTATTCGTTGAGGCTGCACATGTACAGCTTCTTAAATTGCCAGATTTAAAGTGACATTTTCACACTATGGCCTTGCGAAGAAACTCAAATGTTTGTAAACAAACGTATCGCAACCTGTCTAGAACTACATTCAACGTTTTGTTCTCTATAAAATATATTTTGCTCAATTAAGTAAGTAGGTAGGTAAGTAAGTAGGAGGCAATTAATTTAATAGATGGGTACCTACCCATCTATTAAAACAAATACAGGCAATAACAAATACAGGTATCGGCACGGATCTTGAGCGCTCGGTGAAAGAGTGGGGATCGCTTTGCGCATCGTACACATATGCCAAAAAAATGTAAACCTATTTTATTTTATTTTTTCTTTTATCTACTATCTTCTTGATTTTGGTTGAAGGGAAAAGTAGTAGTAAAAAAACAACATAAATAGTTTAAAGCAAAGTCGCTGTGTTCGTCTGTCTGTTTTTCCGTTTACTTTTTAACCATGAAGCAGATTTTCATACGGTTTTCATTATCTTTTAGAGAATTTCTACCGAAAGGTATGCATATTGTAGCAAAGACGAAAATTTCAAAGATTTGTTACACCGCTACAAATAAATTCCTAATATTTTATCTACTTTCGAAAGGAACTTTGTCTGTGTGCCTGTTATGCGTTCTCGGCTAAACCATTTTTTATCCATCATAATAACACTTGACATACCTAGAGCTAAATGGAGATGTAGAGGCGGGGAAAGATATAGGCTGTATAAATACTAGATTAACGAGAAAATACGGGAAATATGTGAAAAATTCGCCATTACCAAAAACTAGTATTACCTACATCACTTGCCCCAATCGGTTCCATGCGACTCTGCCCGCTTAAATAAATAAAAATTTAAAAAGTACCTATATAATGACAATCAAGTATTTATATATTTTTTAAACTTTATGGTGACATAATAACCACTAATAAAAATAAAATCGATGGATTAAAAATCACGAGTGAATTTAATGGCTCGGAAGTGTACTCGTCGTCGTTAGGTACGTGCAGCAAGCGCAGGGAACCAATCACGAGTGACGTCTATTACGCGATGCGCGGCGAGCCAATCACTGACACTTCCCGCCCCCGCGTCTTACTTCATACCACCAAAGAGACCTGATATTTTACTTCTGCGCAAGTAGAAGTTAGCGCTTAAGATCCATGCCGGAATCTGTACCAAGTATAAAATGACTGATACTGTGCAGTAGCTTCTGACGTTTAATAAATATCCATGCCTATGTGAAATAAAAAGATTTTGAATTACGATATCTTTCCTACTGAGAAAAGATAAATTATAAAAAAAAATTTGTTAAATTATAAAAATATACAATTTCGATAATTTTTGTTGTGCGTGAACCGAACGTTCTTTCTTCTGAGAAAAAAAGGGTGAACTTATATATGAATCGTGTATGATACACTAGCTTCTGCCAGTGGCTACGCCCGCGTGAAACTAGGTTTTTCCATACAAACTTTGGACCCCCGTTTCATCCCCTTAGGGGAGGAGTTTCGTAAAATCCGTTCTTAGCAGATGTTTACACCCTATAAGGAACCTGCCTGCTAAATTTTAAGTTTGTTGGTATTATAGTTTCTGAGATTTCGTGATTTCGTGGTATTTCGCTTTTATATGCCATCCGTATGTATTTATATATTATAATCATAACAAAATCTGACGCATATTATCCTGAACCGCAGGACACTCCAAAGATAAGGGTCTGATAAGAACTACGCAGCAAATGAATGCCCACTCATCCAGAGAGTAGGAAAAACACAAGTATCTATACATATCCTCCATCCCCGTAGGTTATGCTGGCTACTCACCATCATGCCGCCTGTTCTAGAGGCTTGATCAAAAAATAGGCTTGATCAAGCCAAACTGACAGAATGTGAGATTTTTTTTGGGATACGGAACCTAAAGGGTAAAAACTGCCCGTCTGTCTGTCAATAGGCTGTATCTCGTGAACCGTGATAGCAAGACAGTTGAAATTTTTCCAGATGTATTTCTGTTATTTGCTAATAAAAACAGAATAAAACAAATAATTAAGTGGGGCCATACAATAAACGTGATTTTATTGCCGTTTTTTGCTCGATAAATACAAAAAAACGAACCTAATGCCGTAAAGATAATGGCACGGAACCCTTAGAGCGCGAATCCAACTCGCAAATGGCCAGTTTTTCCCCAAACTAAGAATTAGTCCTGTACGGTGAGTGCGTCCACAGACATGTAAACAAGACACCTAGACCGGAATAACTACTTATAATATGTATGATATTCTCGAAGGACATACAAAGTCAAATATTTCTCCTAACACAAGAAATTACTTTGTCTTGATCGCGAGTGGCCAGCGTTAGATACGAATATAATACCTATATAGATTAGCGTGCCGGCCGGCATACAGATGCATATCGTCGGGGATAGTGCAAATCCGCGAAACTAGCATTGGATAATTTCGCGTATTTGACAAATGTAGCCAATTAAAGTTTTCGCGGGCAAATCCCGCAAAATCTTATAGGCTGCCGCCACCTTGACACGAGTTTATTTTTATGTAAATAATTAAAGCCCTACGACAATTACGCGGATATGCTTTGACCATAAACTTATAACATTGGAACTTAAGAGGAAGGTACGCGGTTTTGAATTTAAACAAATATTATTATTTTATCAACAATATTATTTAATGTTGAAAATAAAACTATTGCCTCTTACAAAAGTAAGATAAAATTAATGTAACAAAACCAACATAAACTTTTTCTCTAAAATCTCTTTGAATTATACTCTTATATACTAAATTACTCTTAAAAATATCTCTTTGAATTATTCTTATAAACATTGATAGTACTAAGGTGTCAACACTAGTTTAATTAAATCTTATATTTATTCAGACGATGATCACTTCATCTTATCACTGCTGACTTACAAGCTGTGAAATTGTGTCCATTTTTGCAAGCTAGTGCACTGTATTTTAAAACAAAGCTCATGGTTCATAATTTTACAATTTACAATTTGGGCACTAATAATGTAAAGTGTTATTGGTTTGATGAGACCACTACTGATTTAAAAGCATCAACTTACACTTCTTTTTATGTTGATTATTTAAAGAAAATTATAGAAGACTGCCCAAAAGATGTCGTTATTTTTAGTGATGGATGCACATCACAAAATAGAAATGTTGTGGTTTCTAACGCTCTCTTGCTACTGGCGATGGAAAAAATGATTGTAATTACACAAAAATTTCTAGAAAAGGGTCATACTCAGATAGAGGTTGATTCTGTTCACTCTATAATTGAACGAACATTAAAAAATCGTGAAATATATTTGCCTAGTCAATACTCTTCGATTACCAAAGAAGCTAGACTAAATCCATCTCCATATGAGGTAGCAACAGTGGACCACACATTTTTTAAAGATTGTAAATTGTAAAATTATGAACCATGAGCTTTGTTTTAAAATACAGTGCACTAGCTTGCAAAAATGGACACAATTTCACAGCTTGTAAGTCAGCAGTGATAAGATGAAGTGATCATCGTCTGAATAAATATAAGATTTAATTAAACTAGTGTTGACACCTTAGTACTATCAATGTTTATAAGAATAATTCAAAGAGATATTTTTAAGAGTAATTTAGTATATAAGAGTATAATTCAAAGAGATTTTAGAGAAAAAGTTTATGTTGGTTTTGTTACATTAATTTTATCTTACTTTTGTAAGAGGCAATAGTTTTATTTTCAACATTAAATAATATTGTTGATAAAATAATAATATTTGTTTAAATTCAAAACCGCGTACCTTCCTCTTAAGTTCCAATGTTATAAGTTTATGGTCAAAGCATATCCGCGTAATTGTCGTAGGGCTTTAATTATTTACATAAATTGATATATTTTTCTAACAAGAGATAGAACACATTAATAATTACTTTCTATGTAAAAATTAGCTTAAAATTCATTGAATTAATAAAGTTATTAAGTTTTAACCTTCCTCTGTAAAATTGGATCTATTGCAGATACGCGGCCTTTACGTATGGTAGATTCGCGGATTTACACTATCCCCGACGATATGAACAACTTAGCAACTTGCCAACTTTAGTCTGGGTTTGGCAAGCGCGCGAAACAGGCGCAAGCTTAATTTCATAACCTCACTTTTTTATTGAACAAGTTATTCTTCATAAGTGAAGTGGATCTTATCTGTGCGTGACCAAGTTGTGTTTATCAAAACTATTTTAATTACTTTCTAATGAGACTACAAGACGGAGTTTTGAAAAGTTTTAATAAAAGGTAAATATTATCAGAACTTGTTGTCGTGCAATCGTCCACTCGTCAACGTGCACGGCTAATTTTTTTGTATTCAAAATGATGCAGTTTTAATTATGGCATTTTTTTTTACTGAATATTAAGATTGAAGTTTTTGTTTTTTCTATATCGAGTGGTTTTAAAAACAATAAAAAGGTCAGGCAGTGGTCAAACAAAAAATACAGTGAGAAAAATATAACCTCATTTAGGATCTATAACCATGTACATAAACAAAAGGAGATACTGACTGACATATAATAATAATAATAAATTGTGTGTGTGGTATACAGTGGTCCCCAAACTAGGCGCCTGTATCTTGGGGACCGGAGTTGAAGATGTAAGAATAATACTATTTTTGCCACTGGAGAATACAACAAAATGTACATAAAAAAAATATAAACGGACAGTCGACACTACTGGGACTAGCAACGTTAACAAAATTGAAATGACCTTCTGATTTTAAAGAATAAAGAAAAAATACTTTTTTAATTTTTTGATATAAATTATACTCTTTTTTATAAGTTCGTACTCTTTATTTGCCTCCATTGAAATGAGACGTACTCTACTACTTCTATTAAAAGTTGGCAACCCTAAAGCGAGCACTAAGAAAGGAATTTTTCAAAATTCAGCCCCTAAGGGTATGAAACAGGGGTCTAAAGTTTGTATGTAGATACCTACTTTGACGCGAGCGAAGCAGCTGGCAGACTCTAGTTTTTTTTCTTTTTTTTATTCTCGATAGGTTCGCGCTTGACCGCCATCTCACCTGATGGAAAGCGATGATGCGGTCGACGATGGAACGCGTTTACCTAGAAGTAACCTATTCACTCTTGACTTAAAGATTACCGGGTTGTAGCTATCAGGAAACACACATTCCGGCAAGTAATTCCACTCCTTAGCTGTACGCACAATGAATGTGTTCCCAAAACGTCTTAGAAAAGTCGAAAAGTCTTAGAATAAAGGAACTATTTTGTTTTGAATATTTAAAAAACATGAACTGACTGGCCTGTTGGTCTAATAATTAGTGGCCCTGACTGCTATGCCGGAAGTCGTGGGTTCGGTTCCCACCCAGGATAAATGTTTGTGTAATGAGTACGATCATTTATTCTATTTCTGGGTGTAATTGATCTATATTATTTAGAAATATATAAGTATGTTTATCAGTTGTCTAGTACTTATAACACAAGCTCTGCTTAGCTTGGGACTAGACGGCGTTGTGTGATAGTTGTGGAATATGTGCATATTAACAAATATTGAAGAAAATATTTTATTTGGCACATGCCGACAAACTGCTAAGCAGATTGGCAGATGTTATCTTAAGATTATTTTTGTAATGAAATGCGATTAAATAAATGAAAAAAAAAAAACAATATTTAATTATAATGTATTAAAGTACCTAATCATATTGCAAGATATATTAAATAAAAATTAGGTAAAAGAGAATTAGACTGTGATTACATTGTCTTACCTTTTAAACCTTTAACAGATAAAAATATAATTATTAAAACGTATCGAAAAGAAATTAAGTACCCTTTTTTTTTCGTTGGGAAAATCATCTAATAACATTTCGCGCTCTTGGGCGGACCGGGGAATAGTGTCCGTCTTTTACTGACTAAAACCCCACTCGTGTTCCTTCGTTGCCTTTCGTACCAGGGCCGAGTCTTCCTTTCAGAATCAGACCCTTGGCCCCAGTAGGTTTCAAATTAAGAACCCTTTTTTTTTCGGGTGGGAAAATCATCTAATGATGATGCGAAAGAGATCCCCGGGGCCCTGGAAATAAAATGGCAGAGAAGGGACAGGAGTGGGTTTTTAGTCAGTAAAAGTCTGACACTATCTCCCGTCCGCCCAAGAGCGAGATTTGTCATTAGATGATTTTCCCACCTAAAAAAAAAACCCACCAGTATGCTGCTTCATTACTGATTGACATACGCATATGTGGCTACTATCACGCAGACGAAGCCGCTAGCAGAAGCTAGTTATCCTATATAAATCATACATAGGCACTTTATAAAACACCCGAAGCTATATATAGGGTGACTGGTAATTAGTGACCGATACTTAAACACGTGATTGTACTCATGATTACAAACAACTTTCCCAAAGAAACTTTTTTAGATACTGAATAGTTTTATCATATTATATTTTATATAGCAAGAATTTATAGATTATTTCAAAAACACTTAACTAATTAAAACTATATATACACTGAAGGCTCCTCCTACCTAAAACTATGGCGTCATAAAACTCCTCCGCATTCAGTATATTCAATCAACAAATTGCCTTAATTTGAACACATTATCGAAATGTGAG
This sequence comes from Mythimna vitellina, assembly GCA_949316375.1. Classification (NCBI taxonomy): domain Eukaryota; kingdom Metazoa; phylum Arthropoda; class Insecta; order Lepidoptera; family Noctuidae; genus Mythimna; species Mythimna vitellina. The sequence continues at coordinate 1,818,374 of OX438703.1, read as the reverse complement.
CTATTACGCAAAGAGATTGCTTTTTCTACCGAGCTGTCCCAAATGTAATGTTATTGCAAGATTGTTTGTTAAGAAATAGCTAGCTGCTGCCGGTGGCTTGGCCCGTGTTCGTCCCAAGGGACATACTCCCGGGATAAAAAGTATCTTGTGTGCTATTCCAGGACATGATCTACCCGTGTACCAAGTTTCATAGAAATCGGTTCAGCCGTTCGAGAGTAAAGAAGTTACAAACTTACACACACACTTACAAATTTTCACCGGTATACCACCGGTAGCTTGGACCCTGTTTCCGATGCCGGTGGGCTACTATTTTTTATATTTTTAAATGATTTTTTTATTGAGTTTAAAAAATATTTGAAAATGTAATTTATATGTTTATTGAATAAATAAAGGAAATAATAATAATAATAATGGACTCAACGGTCATTGTACCGATAGTCGATGTCAGTCAATGGCTTCATAGCCAAGAGCCTCGACCAACACCTTAGGAGGCTCGCGTTAGGCGACTGGATCAAGGGCTTGATTCAGAAAGCGGTACTCCTGGACACGGCTCGTATTGTTAGGAGGTTCCTCTCTCTGGAGCCCTGACCGCCGGTAGCTTGGACTATGTTCCCGATATCGGTGCGCTACTATTTTTCATATTTTTAAATGTATTTTTATTTTTTATTGAAATATTTTAAAATATAATTTATACGTATATATAAATAAATAAACGAAATAATAATAATAATATTTCACAACGATAACGTACACCTAATATTAGTTTTATATGATATAAAATTAAGTTTCAATAATTTTTACAATAAAGTAAAATTATTAAAATAATCTCATACTAAATAGTCTGTGTTATTAATTTATTTTATCTTGTAAATCCTATATAGACACATATTTAGTCTTCAATAAAAGAAATTGAATTGAAAAATCAAGAAAACATTATAGAAATGAATGCTGTTGCTATAATTAATTTTGTTATCAACATCCTTCAATAAAGATGGCAACTTTAGTGAATCAAAACAAGTGTTGATAACTGCGCAGTGCCCAAGAGTGAGACAGAATAAGCTAACAAAACAAAAAAACATAATCCTACGTAAGACGTAAGATCTTTTGTCACTTATGGAGGTTATTCATTGACAATGTTTTCAAATAGCCAAATTAAAACAGGAACTAAATTAGACCGACGCACACGTGTGCCAAACCTGCCCCCTTAGCCAAGTTACGATCGTTTCGTACGCGTCGAACGCCTCGAGCAGGCCACGCCCATGATTCCTTTGTTCTGAACTCATCTCAACGCTCAGTCACGTGGTCAGAACAAAGGAATCGGAGGCGTGGCCTACTCAAGGCGTTCAATGCAAACGAAACGATCGTAACATGGCTAAGGTGGCAGATTTCGTAGTCGCGTCATGTGGCGTAGATCTAATGTAGCTCTACAAGTTTAGTTGCGTCAAACGTGGCCCACGTGTGCCCAATATAGTAGTAATCTTAAAGAATCTCATTTACAGAGGGCCCCGCGAAGAAAATCGAATGCTTGGAAACAAACATGTCGCTACTTGTTCGGACCATTATTCATAATGATAAAGTAATTGACTCATTTATGTCAAGTCACTACTGAAGTGAAATATCCTAAATATAGAACTATACAGAAAAAACCGGGCAAGTGCGAGTCGGACTCGCGCACTGAGGGTTCCCAATAAAATTTTACCAAATCGCAAAAAAGTTTTTTTTTGTGATCCTCATTCAGAAATTTGTTTTCAAGGGACCGCAGACTTGAGTATATGGTTTTAATTTCAACTCAATACCTCCACGCGTTTTCGATACAAAGGGTCTTTACATACAGACGGACAACAAAGTGATATAAGGGTTCCTTTTTACCTTTTGAGGCACGGAACCCTAAAACAGAAAAAGACACGGTCCTATCGACCTACTTCCCCTCCCCCCTATATACGACTAAGCAATGGGCCTATATAGGGGGGAGGGAGAGTAGGCAGACACCATAGAGCCTATGGTGTAACCTACTGATGTTGATCTGTTTGTCTTCAATACTATTTAAATAAATAAACAAATAATTTGCAGATGACTGACCTTGGTCCCGAACCGACACTCGATGCTGAGCATGGCGACCGCTACGTTGAATTTCTCCGTTGGATCGCGGAACGATATCGTCGCGAGGGCCTTCCTCCCGATCTTGCGGGCTTTTTCAACCTCGGTAGCCTGCCGGACGCAAAGAAAACAGTAAGTTATTATTTCATATCTTTATAATCCTTCCGCCCGAAAGAAAAAAAGAAAATCGGCTACGGTAGCCAGCTTTAAAAGATATTAACCAAGAACGCAAGATATATAATGAAGAAGTGCGTGCGCAAACACAAGTGCACTCTCTTTACTTTTACTTTCATAGTCCTCACGGGACAGTATACCGACACGACCGCGGAGAGCTCAGCAGGACCGACACGTGCGCACCGAGGTGCAGGGGCGTCACGCCACCAAGCATCACCATCATCATTTCAGTAGAAAGACGTCCACATCTGTACATAGACCTCTCTCTAGTTTCGCTGGCGGACTCGGTCTTCCCGTCAGATTATAATTTAGGTGTCTTCAAGGCCAGTGAATAGGATCTTAATAAACTAGTGCGCCTCACCATCAACGATTGCATCACTGCTTACCATCAGGTGGGATGGCAGTCAAGTACTATACTCAATTTATTTAGGTAGTTAACTAAATGTAAACAATCTTAACATGTCTTTTATCTGAAAAATTGTCTAAAATTTTTATCTAAGCATGTTTACTATTTGGTATTTTCTTAAACCGATGTTAGGTAATTAACTAAATTTAAATAATTTTTGTATGTCTTTTATACGATTTATTGTAAATAAAAAAACATATCAAGATTGTTTACGTTTAGTAGTTAAGTACTTAAAAAGATTGAGTATATTTTTTATCCATTAAAAAAAATCTCTCTTCTTGGTTGTCTTAACTTTTTCATGAAATAGGGTTAGACGACCTGAAAGGACTATATTGATGACATTAATTATTATAATTATATCAAAAAACAAATACGTGTTATGGTCGCGAATCATATTTAAGAGTCCTCGCCCACGGCGATTTTTTGTAGCGATGTTGTCGCGCGTTTCGTAAGTGCGCCACAGCAGCGCTACTAACGCGCGTTAGTTGCATTTGCAAGCGCTATAGAAAAGATGCCAACGCGCTTCAGCAACGCGACCGCATCGAAGCGAACGCGCGACAGCATCGCTACTAACGCGCGTTAGTTGCATTTGCAAGCGCTATAGAAAAGATGCCAACGTGCTACAGCATCACGACCGTATCGATGCGAACGCGCGACAGCATCGCTACTAACGCACGTTATTCGCATTTTCAAGCGCTATAGAAAAGATGCCAACGTGCTACAGCATCGCGACTGTATCGATGCGAACGCGCGACAGCATCGCTACTAACGCACGTTATTCGCATTTTCAAGCGCTAAAGAAAAGATGCCAACGTGCTACAGCATGGCGACTGTATCGATGCGAACGCGCGACAGCATCGCTACTAACGCACGTTATTCGCATTTTCAAGCGCTAAAGAAAAGATGCCAACGTGCTACAGCATGGCGACTGTATCGATGCGAACGCGCGACAGCATCGCTACTAACGCACGTTATTCGCATTTTCAAGCGCTATAGAAAAGATGCCAACGTGCTACAGCATCGCGACTGTATCGATGCGAACGCGCGACAGCATCGCTACTAACGCACGTTATTCGCATTTTCAAGCGCTAAAGAAAAGATGCCAACGTGCTACAGCATGGCGACTGTATCGATGCGAACGCGCGACAGCATCGCTACTAACGCACGTTATTCGCATTTTCAAGCGCTAAAGAAAAGATGCCAACGTGCTACAGCATCGCGACTGTATCGATGCGAACGCGCGACAGCATCGCTACTAACGCACGTTATTCGCATTTTCAAGCGCTAAAGAAAAGATGCCAACGTGCTACAGCATGGCGACTGTATCGATGCGAACGCGCGACAGCATCGCTACTAACGCACGTTATTCGCATTTTCAAGCGCTAAAGAAAAGATGCCAACGTGCTACAGCATGGCGACTGTATCGATGCGAACGCGCGACAGCATCGCTACTAACGCACGTTATTCGCATTTTCAAGCGCTATAGAAAAGATGCCAACGTGCTACAGCATCGCGACTGTATCGATGCGAACGCGCGACAGCATCGCTACAAAGTCACTGTGGGCGAGGGTTCTTAATAAACATACAACTTGACACTGACCAAGGGTCAGGCTACCATGACACCATAAAATGTCAGTCACGCGAGTGAGAAAGAGGGAGCGGAGCTATAACCCTATATAACTCTATCCCTTTAATAAAACAGTTTAGGTCGTCAAATGGATGGCGTTAAGAGCTCGTGAAATAAAAATAAATTCGCGGACTACCTTGGAGCATTCAACTTAAGTTGATGTCGACTCGAAGGTTTCAGGCCATGGATTACAATTTACCTGAAGGTGGAAGGCCATGTAAGCGATCCAGAGCTGGCTGGAGTTGGGGTTGGCCAGTAGGGCGCGCTCGAACTGTTCGCTGGAGCGCGGCTGGTGCTCGCTCTCCGTCGCTCGTCGCTCCATCTCCCTCACGCGTTCCTCTTCTTCTCGCACTTTGGCTAGCTTCTCGGCTACTGTCAGCTTCTTGCGTTTCTTTTTTGGTTGGTCTTTTTCCTGTTGAGTTGGAAAGTAGTTTAGATACAGATTAGAATATGATTCCTGCCAGGGCTGCAGGAAGAGTTTTCAGATTTTTTTTTCTATACCTGGGGGCTATGAGACCTTGCTTCATGCCAAATTTCAGGAATCTAGATCAACGGGAAGTACCCTATGAATTTTGATACCCTCGAGAGTGTCGAAATACACGTTTTTTGCGACATAAACGACCGTATCTTTTTTTCTCGTTAACTTAATTTCAACACAATACCTTCACGCGTTCCCGATATAAAGAGTCTTGATAGACAGACAGACGGACAACTAAGTGATCCTATAATGTATCCGTTTTTTTCCTTTTGAGGTACGGAATCCTAAAAAACATCAAAATTAACCACTATACAAAAAAAAAATCAAATAAAATCATGCGCACTAAAGCTCCAAAGTCTTGGGCATCGGCGCCGAGTTGCTAGCTTGTCGGTTTTCTATCGTTTACATTTCGGGCAATCTTATTCCGCCAATTCCGTTCCACCATCGGACCACTAGACGTACGGCGTTGCGCTACCAGTACATGGCGGACATCCCACCCAGCTAAGGAGTGGAATTATCTGCCGGAGTCTGTGTTTTCTGATAGCTACAACTTAGGGGTCTTTAAGCCAAGAGTGAATAGGTTACTTCTAGGCAAGCGTGCTCCATCGTCGGCCACATCATCGCTTAACATCAGGTGGGCAAAAGCGAGCCAATCAAATAAAAAAATAGTACACTGACCTCATCTTCACTACTGCTTTCTTCTTCTTCAACAGTCTTCACCGGATCCTCAAGTCCAGCAGACCAGAACTCCTGAGCACTGGGAGCTTCCAACGCTGGCTCCAAACTTTCTACCACCTTAACTTCTAACTTTTCTTTCTTCTTTTCCTCTTTTTTCTTCTCTTTTTTAAACTCCTGTTTATGAAAATCAACTCCAGATTCTTTTAATTTCTGCTGTGCTATTTCTAACGCCTTCATTAGTCTTGCAATTCTCTCATTGAGTAAGATCCTATCTGTTTGCATCGCTGTATGAAATAATTTAGTCCCAGAATTTAAGCCTTTTTCTTCTAGTTTAGTTATTTTTCTATTTATCTTGGCCAAGCGTTTTGATCTATTATTTATTGATTTTAGTAGAGATACAACTCTTTTCTTGAAATGTTTTGGGGTTGTGCATTCGCTGAAGTCTAGAAGTAAAGCGTCTTGTGGGTCGAGTGCTGTTTCTATGGAGTTCTCTTCTGTCACCTTCAGTTTCTTATTTTTCTTTTCTTTGATTGGTTGTACTTCTTCTTCTGTGTTCGATTCTTCTGTCTCTTGTTTTACTTTTTTCTTTTTATCTTTTTTTGTGACTTTCTCTTCTGAAATTTCTTCTGTTTGTTCATGTTTCGATTTCTTCTTTTTTGTTTTTGCACTGTCTTGGTTGACTATTTCTTCTGTAACGAGTTCTTCTGTGGGTGTTTCTTTCTTTTTCTTCTTTTTGATTTCTGATTGGTCGGTTTTACTATCTTCATTCTGTACGTTGTCGTCCTGTGTTGATTTGCGTTTATTGGGTTTCTCTCGTTTAGTCTGAAGAAAAAGAGATTGATATTCAAAATCTATATATAGCTAAGAACGTCGTCAAAGTTTTGTTGAAATCTTTCGTGGACATTATTTTATCACATCAAGTTTCTGAAAAATAACGCGAATGTTCGCGGAGCAACCTAGGCCACAGATCGCCCTAGACAGAGAGATTGGACGGAGAAAGGGGAGGCCATTGCCCAGCAGAGTGACACTAAAGACTGTAGACTATAGAAGTATCTAATAATGCACTAGCTTCTGACGTTTTATAAGTGCCCATGTAGGCCTATGTGAAATAAAAAACTTTGACTTTGACTTTGAATACAGGACAAATATTTGAGTATAATTTTAAGTACTTACATTTTGAGTAAATGGTTGTGTTGTAAAGCTTCCAGACATCTTCTTCTCTTCGACATCAACTCTCAAAATCGTGCAATTTACCTGAAAACACAAAATCCTTTATCACCACAAATTCATATTTCGAAAACATTTGATAATGAACTGATACACGACTGAAATAGTTCATAATATCACAGCCGAACTATATCACAAACTCCTTCAAACGTTGGTGTTCAAAGATTTTATTTCTCAATTATGACAAAGTTCTAAGTGAGGTCAAGATGTGAAGACATTAGAACCTTGTCATAGGCTTTATACTCACAATCTGTCCGATGTGGAAGGCCTGTGCAATATTTTCAAGTGGCTCCTTGCTGATAAACATTTTCGGTATATAAGCGGTCACGTTGTTGAAAAATGTTACTAATATGTAGTCTCTTATGATCTGAAATAAAAAGTAAAAAAATGGTGTAATATAGGCATTCAATTCGAAAAAAAAATTTCACTTTTTTTCATACAACCGCGCTTACGCGATTATCAAAATCAAAATCATTTATTTCAAATAAACCATTTACAGGCACTTTTGAAATGTCAAGAAGTCAGTCAGTCAGAAAAATAAAAATAAATGATGCTAATTGCACATTCCAAAGCGTAGATCTCTATGGAGAAGAATGTGCAAGAAACTCCATGGACACCACTAATTTTGAATTAGTACAAATACTTAAGGGTCTTATTGTATTTGTCTTATTGTAATTGTATTTGTATTATTAGAAAAGGTCTTGTTATTATTTAAGTAGAAGCCTCAATAAATAATATTCATAAACAGCCGAGTTATTAGCGTATATTTATATCTCAAAATGTCACTCAATTTATGGAAATATTGTACATGCTATTTATTGATTTTGAAGGATGGGAAGGAAGGAACAAAATGGAAAAACGCTGCGCGCAATATTTTCTAGTAGTAATTGATATGAATGATTGATTCTATTATGAATTTACTAATAACGTTTTTTTTTTTACTTTTGACTACAAAAATATGATCAGTAACGGGTACCCGTTTTTTATTATTTTTTTACTGGGTGGGAAAATCATCTTATAACAAATCCCGCTCTTGGGCGGAGCGGGAGATAGTGTCAGACTTTTACTGACTAAAAACCTACTACTGTTCCTTCGTTGCCTTCGTCCCAGGGCCCCGGGTTTCGCTTTCACACTACCCGTGGCCCCAGTAGGCTTCGACCCTGCTGGGCCCCTATGATTTGCTGACATCTCCTTGAGGCGCGCCTGGAACAGTACGCGCCGTAACGGGTACCCGTTGAATAAAAAAAAAATAGGGGTGTATATTAATATGATAATAGATTTGATGCACTCTACCTTGATGACTCCGGTATAAACCTTCCCGATGACAGCCTTTTCATAACTGTCAAGCACTTCGAGGTCTGGAGACAGAAGCGAAGGCTTCAGCGTCAGGAATAGGGTCTGTTTGCTGGGATCCACGACCAGTACACGAGCCTTTACTGGCTGGCCCACCTGTAAAAACATATTGAGGCTTGTAACGCACCCACTGCTGGGCCTCAGGCCTAGGAGAGGGAGTGGGCAATAATCCACCACACGGGCCCACTGCAAGTTGGTAGATGATGATAATAATAGACATTTTTTTTTTAGAATGTTGGCCCACACTAGGGATTTTTCCTGTATCGTAAGTGCGTTCACAAACACGCAAACTTATAAAAACCATAAGCATAATCGGCATTATAATGTTTCCACTTCTGGAACTCAGGCCTCCTCTCTAGGAGAGGGAATGAGCTGTAATCCACGAAGCGGGTCCAGTGCGGATTGGTGGATGTCACATGTCTCTGAAGTTTTTGGTTCTAGGACATGCCGTTTTCCTTAACCGTTTTGAGAGCAGTGGTGATGAAAATAAATTACACAAAGTGGTGCACCTGGCTGGGTGTGAACCCGCGACCTACAACTTGTAAGTTGGGGCTGTTACCGCTGGGCCACTACTGCTCTCCATGTAAACTCATAAATACAAAATACCCAGACCTGGAACAACTATCAGTAGGCTAGAGATACTCTTAAGGCCCTTGCTCCTACAAGTGCCATAAAAAGTGACTTTCTGAAGCCTGTTACCTGATTGGCCGCACAAATACATAGTCACCGGGCCATCCGAGCGACTGAGGGTTTTTTTGCTCCCGCATCCAGCTGTGCTCTGACACTTAATGCCCGCAATGACCTGCCCAAACCTGTGTTGTACTTAGTGTCGGTGGTGTTCAACTTATTACTTTTTTTTTAAATATTTTTGGGAATAAATATAACATAGTGAGAGCAGTGGTGGCCGAGTGGCCCCGACTTACGAGTTGTAGGTCGCGGGTTGCCAGGCGCATTACTTTGTGTAATTTATTTCATCACCACTGCTCTCAAAACGGTGAAGGAAAACATCATGAGGAACCCGGCATGTCCTAGAACCTAAAATTTCGAAGACATGTGACATCCACCAACCCGCACTGGGCCCGCGTGGTGGATTACGGCCCATTCCCTCTCCTAGAGAGGAGGCCTGAGTCCCAACAGTCGGAACATTATAAGGCCGACGACTATAACATAGTGTAAAAATTATTGTAATCGATTCAGTTACTGATTCTGAACAAACAATATTCAGGTTTCACATATACTAATATGTTGTATAGCTCCATCCCTTTACAGTTCAGTTTAGGTCGTCAAAAAAGGATCGCGTTAACAGCTCGCAGCAGGAACTCTTAACTTTTAGTGTGGTCAACTAAACTTAATTATTATTATACTCATTAAATCTAACGTTTATGGTTCAGCAATTTTCTTACGGCAAATACTAGAAACACGACACATCATCATCATCTTCCTGCCCTTGTCCCATCTTATTTGGGGTCGGCGCAACACGTTTTTTTCTTCCATTCTATCCTGTCAACCGTCATACTATCACTAACTTCCTTTTCTTTCATATCACTGTTCACACAATCCATCCATCTTTTCTTTGGTCTCCCTCTCCCTCTCCACCCATCCACATGTATATTCATAACTCTTTTAGTAACATGTGTTTCATTTCTCCTCTTAACATGACCATACCAAGACAAACGATTCCCCACGACACAAATATAGATATATATATATATATATTTTTTTATTTGATATAAACTAGAGCTTGACTGCGATTCCATCTGATAGTAAGCAGTGATGCAATCGTTGATGGTGAGGTCCACCTGTTTTTTTCTTCCTCTCCTACTTTCACACAACGCCGTCTAGTCCCAAGCTAAGCAGAGCTTGTGTTATGAGTACTAGACAACTGATAAACATACTTGTATATTTCTAAATACATACATATTATAGATAAATTACACCCAGACACAGAACAAATGATCATGCTCAACATACAAACATTTGTCCTGGGTGGGAATCGAACCCACGACCTCCGACATAGCAGTCAGGGCCACTAACCACTAGACCAATAGGCCTTTAAGAGCCTATACACTCTAGCCTTGTAGACACCCAAATTATAATCAGATGAGAAGACCTCAGCAGGCAAATTGTTCCAGTCCTTCGATGTACGCGGTATAAACGACGAGGATTTAAATTACAGTCAGTATGACTTGATTTCGCCATCTTCTTTCTACCATCGGACAACCCGACGAACGGCGAGTATCCACCCTTACGTTGTTGAAACTTCAACGGTCCGGACTAAGCGTTTCGCTTCGTCGTTTATACCGCGTACATCGAAGGACTGGAACAATTTGCCTGCTGCGGTCTTCCCGTCCAACTATAATTTAGGTGTCTTCAAGGCTAGAGTGAATAGGCTCTTAATAAACTAGTGCGCCTGACCATCAATGATTGCATCTTCGTTTACCATCAGATGGGATCGCATTCAAGCACTGGTTTATATCAATTTTTTTAAAAAAAAACAGTATCTTCACTTACTTTATATTTTTTCTTCGGTAATTTTGAAGTCGTAGACTTTTTGCCGTCAACCAGGATCCCGGAATCGAACAGGTGTGCTTGCGAAACGTAACCTACAAAGATAATAACTTGTTAACAATAGCTAATAAAAACGTAGTTAAACTCTTGACCTATTTCCATGTATTCAAAGCAAAACAAAAGATACTACACACAAAGGGAACATGATAGAGCGGTAACATTGCAATTCTAAGGAGTGGAATTCATTGCCGGAATCTGTGTTTCCTGATGGCTACAACCAAGGAATCTTTAAATCGAGAGTAAGAGGTTACTTCTAGGTGAGCGCGTTCTATCGTCGACCGCATCGTCGCTTTCCAAGAGGCAAGATAGCGGTCAAGCGCGAACCTATCAAGAATAATAATTTAAAAAAAAACTCTGTAAAATGTTCAACACAGTATAGTATAATCAGCCTTAAAGTGTTCCCACTGCTGGGACTCATGTCTCTTCTCTAGGAGAGGGAATGGGCCATTATCCCCCACGGTGGCACTGTATAAAATCGTACAAAAATTACTCTATCTTTTCATAAAAAAGTTCGATCTAGGGCGGTGCGGGAATGCGTGTCAGACTTTTACAGACTAAAACCACACCCGTGATGTTCTTTCAGTTGCGTTGCGTCCTAGAACAAAAGGGATTTTCTTTGAGAAATCGACCCATTACGGAACGCAAAGATAACTGAAAGAACACGGCTGGGATTTAGTCAGCAAAAGTCTGACACTCCCTCTAGCTCCACCCAGAGCGGGAGAAGTTATTTGACGATTTCCCAGCCTCAAAAACCAAAAAAAAAGGAGGGTAACCGGTCTTTACAAAGTCACGAAAATTCGTAAAACGTTACAGAAATATTAAAATGCAAAGTCTATGCTAACTACACTAGATAAGCGTGCTCCATCGTCGACCATATCATCACTTATCATCAGGTCAGATGGTGGTTAAAAGCGAGCCTATCATTAATAAAAAAAAAACTAAAGTTCTCAAAAAATAAAAGGCCCGTTTAGACATCTGTCAAAACTAACAGATACGCAAAAAGAATACTCGCAATATATTCCATCATATTATTTAACGCGCCAAAAAATGTATGTATTTTTTAAACACTTTATGTAATTATTATTTATTTCTTTCAGTTTCGTTCCAAGTTACATTCTAAGGTATTTCTCAAATGTCAAAACGACCCTTTTATTTTTTAACGAGTTTATATCTTGACAAATATATATATAAATAACGTATAAATATATATTATATACGCCTTGACCGATTTGGATGAAACTTTGTGTATATAATGAAGTGGGTCCCTGAATGGTTTTAAAATATAATTAGATCTGGTAGGTGATGCAACCGGGTCCTCAAATTTTTGTTTTGACATAAAGCCAGCTTTCGGACAGGATATCTGTCGGGACCGCTAGTACACTATAAATACGAGTACAAAAATTGAACTTGTCGGGTTCTCAATTTTTTTTTCCTATCATATTGTCTTCGTGCAGGACAACGTCTGTTGGGACCGCTAGTACAATAACAATGATTCTCACCTGAAACCCTTCCTACATTGAGTAAAACATGATTTTCCGCGACGCTCTTGACTGTAGCGTCGACCAGGTCGCCACTCCTCAGCTGTTCCAAGTTGAAGTACTTTTCGGAGACCACCTCGGGCTGGTCAGTCACCGAGTACACGTAGTCAGATAAGTTGTAGCACAGCACGCGGACTTTGTGGGTGCTCCCTGTTGGCATTTGGTGTATGAAGAAAGAAGAAGAAGAAACTAATTGTGATTATGTGTATGAAGGACTCAAGTACCTTCATAATATTACTTATAAGTTATAATCAGAATATGTGAGTAAGCCAACAAAATATATCCAAGTTTGTGCAACCTTCAATTAGTCGCAATATACGTGTAACGGTGATCAGCCATTTCATTCCCTGGCTCCGTATTTCGACATTCCCAAGTGTTTCACTTATCTAAAAATACAATTCGACCCAGTAGGTGGCGCTGCAACCATGTTTTAATTATTTTTTCTGACGAAAAGACAGTTTTCGGACGGGACAACGTCTGTAGGGACCGCTAGTAAACAAATAAATAACTTCCCTACTTTTTTTTTAGGTGGAAAGTCATCTAATGACATCTCCCGCCCTTGGGCGGGGCGGGGGGCGTGTCAGACTTACTGACTAAAACCCACTCCTGTTCCTTCTTTGCCTTCGTTCCAGGGCCCCGGGGTTCTATTTCGCATCACCCATGGCCCCAGTAGGCTTCGACCCTGCTGGGCCCATACGGTTTTGCTGACATCTCCTTGAGGCGCGCCATCGACGACTTGGGCTCGGTACGTACGGTTACCGGACGTTTACTTACCTATAGGATAAGACTTGGCCACCACCTCTTCATCCGAGAGATCCTCGTCTACTTGTATTCGCTTCAGGCTCATGGTGCCGAAGCACCCGCCCCCCAGTCGGAAGTGTATTGATCGGCCCGTTATCTTCAGAACCTGGAAACACCACATAACCATCATGACCTTGCCTATATAGTGGTACAAAACAGATCAGGGGCCTTTTTTTAGGTGGGAAAATCATCTAATGAAATCCCCCGCTCTTGGGCGGACGTGAGGGCGTGTCAGACTTTTACTGACTAAAAACCCACTCCTGTTCCTTCTTTGCCATAGTTCAAGGGCCGCGGGGATCTTTTTCGGATCTCCCACGCTCAGACCAAGGGCCTTATAGTGACGTTTTAAAATGCAGTCGTGTGAGCGAGAAACAGGGATGGAGATAGGGAACCCACACACATCCCGCAAGCGCGGGATTCCGCACTTTTTTGCGGGGTCAGAAATGCGGGATTACTCATGTGGAATCCTGTACGCTTGGGGGATTGATTTTTATTCTAAGAAAAATGGGTTTAGATGACGCGCTGGTTTATTTATTAGACCCAGCATAACCTCATTACCAGGTGATTGAACAATTTTCCATGGATCTCGTGACTTTTCTGTAGAATAAATATTTTCCAATTATTTTCCATACGTACAACCTATGGAGAAAATAATTGGATTTTTTTTTTATTTTATCGTTTCTGATTATTATTTATACTTCCGTCTAAAACGTCATTATATTAAATTGTTAACTAATAACGATTATTAACTCTAGTTAGTAATACAAAATATTTTGAAAATGCTGTTTTTTTTTTAAATAACTAAGGCGAATGCACCAAATTAGCCCGCGTAAATATAATTCAAATTATATTAAGTTTTGACGTTTTGCAAGTCAGAGTGGCACGAACCTGCATAATGCAAATACATAAGAACAATTGCATTTCGCGGCTACCGTTGAGCACACTCCTTAAAATAAAATAAAACATTCAAATATCGCAATGACGAAAATACCGCGGGATCCGCGGGAATGCTGACTTCAATCCCGCAAGCCTCCGGAATCGCGATTTTAATACGCGATTCTATTCCTTAGATGAAGCTATACACCCTACATAGCTCCATCCTTTTAACAATTTAATTTAGGTCGTAACATGGATCGCGTTAGGAGGTCGTGGTACGTCTCATACGGTCGTGGTACGTGCGACGTCGCATATCCTATAAAGCACAATCAAAGTTATCCACGGAACTAGTATAATACAACATGTAACTGGAACAATGCACACCCTTACACACACCCATTAGAAAATTAAATTACAATCATAATTGAAGAACTAAAATTTAACTTAAATGCACTTAGGTATTGTTTTTTCTTAAACAATTAGCTATCCTATTGTAGTCAACTAATATGGACATCGCCGCAGTACATTGGTAGCGCATCGGTATTGGTATCTACGTGCGCACACACAAACACGCTTATGTCAAGACTTATACAGAATTTAATCTTAGAATTTTATTTTTTATCCTTTTGGAATAATAAAATTACCTGTATTAAAAGCAGCTGAAATCGTTTCAGTGTCCGATTCTGAACATACTACCTTCAGGATGCGCTTTTATTATGTCACAGTCAAATTTAGTTAATAAATCATGTACCCAACATGATTTATCTTTCAATTATTTGTATAGAACTTAATCTAAAATCACAAATAAGAACAAAAATTCAAAATTCAAATTCAATGAAGTTAGAAACCTTTCAAATATAGTGGAAAGGGAAACAGTGAAGTGACAGAAAAAGGATACATAAACTTTAATGTGACATTACCACCATTAGGTTACGCGCGAATAAAAGAGATGGATATATTAAGCTTTACTTATTTACAAACGATGTTTGTTTGTTCACAGGAAACGAAAACACCCGTCAAAAAGAGGGAATACAAACCAAAAACCCACAGTCCGAAACTGGAAGCTCTGAAAAAGAAAGCTATCCAAGACAAAAACAAATACAAGCAAACACAGAAAGAATTGCTAACAGAGCAGTTGTTGGTAAGAACAAACACATTAGTGGGGCGGATAGAAAATAATAAAAAAGCATTAGAAAGAACACTACGATTAATGGAGAGAAAAAATATTGAAAAAGACAAGAATGTTGAAAGAGCAATGGAAATCACATCAAAAGAAATTGAAAAAATCAAAAATGACATTCAAGAAATGAGTGAAAAAGTAGCTTCCAAGAAAACTTTGATAGATCAAGAAACTGAAAAATGGAAAAAAAAGGAAGAGCGGGCGAGAACAAAAATGGTGGAAAGTATTGAGGAATTGGAAAACGCGTTAGAAGTAGCTAAAGAGGAAAGTAAACAGCATATTCAAACTGTAAAACAACATATGGCTGAGGAAGAAGAAAGAATTAAACGAGAAATTCAAAATATTAAAGAGGCTGAGGCCAACGAGGAAAACAACAGTAAAAAGAATATTGAAGCAAAGAAGAGTACATTAGCCATGAAAAAAGAACTATTTGAAAAGAATATACAAAAACAGAAAGAAAAAGAAGCGCAAATATTAACTCGAATTGACGATGTTATTAAAAAGTTAAAGGAAATCGAGTTGAAAGAGCGTGCGAAGATAGATAAAACTATCGATGAAAAACGCAAGGCATTTGCCAATTTTAAAAAGGACATGGAAATGAAGTTTAAGGTAATGCAGAGAACCCAACAAGAGAAAATAGTTGAGTTTGACAGGAAAATTCAAAACATGAAAGACAACGAGGCGGTGGAGATAAGAAAAATGGAAAAAGAAAATGAAAAAAGGTTCAAAACTTTAAATATGGCAAAAGACGAATCAGACAAAAAGATTAGAGCCATGCATTTACACCTAGCTGAGAGAAAAAGAGAAATTGACGCTGAAATTAAACACTTGGAAGAAAAAGTGGCACAAGAAGAAAAAGATATGGCCAAAAATATTGAGATAATGCATAATTCATTAGCCAAAAAGAAAGAAGAATATGATAACAACATTCAAGTTATCCTACAATATGAAGCTGACAAGCAGCGTCAAATTGACGCCGAGATACAAAGTATGAAAGAAAGAGAGGCTAAGGCGAAAATCAACCTGGAGACCAATATTCAAGCTTTGCAAAGCTCGCTGGCTATGAATAAAGATCAAATAGAGAAAAATATTAAGGACATGAAACAGCAGGAAATAGCTATTAAATTTGAAATTGAGAACAAAATCCAAAACGTACAAGAAAATGAAGCTCGGAAAATAAAGGAAATCGAAAACAATATTGAGGCCATGAAAAAAAAATTTGAGGCTGAGGAAGATGAATCCGAGGACAGAATCGTATCTATGCAGCAATATGAGTCACAGCAAACATTCATTATGCAGAAGAGCATTGAGACAATGCAAGAACGTGAAGCTGAAATGAAAAAGGAATACGATTCTAAAATTAAAAAAATGCAAGATACTGAAGCCCATTTAAAGACAAAGGCTGAACAAAAAATTCAGACCTTGCAAGACAAGTTAGCTGAGAAAAAAGTCGAACACGATAAATGTATCGAGGCAATAGAAAAGTTCAAGATCCAGAAAAAAGAGGAAATTAAAGCTGAAATCAAAAGCATCAAAGAAAAGAAGGCCCAGGCTAAAACTGAAATAATTGATAGTGTTGAAGCATGGCAAATTACTTTTGATACTAAAAAGAATGAATTTAAGAAAAATATGCATGCATCAAAAAAATCAATGGCTGAGAAAAAAGCTAAAATTGAAAAAGTTATAGAAAAGATGCAGGAAATTCAGAAAACGAAGAAAAAGGCAATGGATTGTAATATTAAAACATTGACAAACAAGTTATCTGAACTTAAAAAGGAAATGGAAGAGAACTTTAAATTAATGCAGCAAATTGAAAACAGCAAGAGAAGTGAAGTTGACGCCGAAGTTCAAAACATAAAAAATATTGAAGCTCAGATGAAAGAAACAATTGAAAATAATATTATTGAATTGAATAACACTTTTGCTTTGATTCAAGCTGAACACAAAAAGAACGTTCTGGAAATGCAACAATACGAAGCTGAGAAAACAAATGAAATCGAAGCTGAAATTCAAAGAGTTAAGGAAAGAGAGGCTAAGATGAAAGAAAATATCAAGAAAAATATCGAAGCATTGCAAAACATCCTACTTGTGAATCAAGATCAAAGAAAGAATTATGAGGAAGTAATTCCTAACTCTTTATCAATGAATACAGATCAATTAGAGAAGAATATAGAAGCTTTGAAACAATATGAAACCGAGAAAACCACTGAAATTGAAAGCGAAATACAAAAAATAAAACAAATCGAAGCACAAAAGAAATATGACATTGCAAAGAATATTGCAGATTTAGAAAATACGTTTTCTATTAAAAAAGCAGAGCATGACAAAAATATTGAAACTTTGCAACAATTCGAAACAGAAAAGAAGAATGAAATTGAAACTGCAATTGAGAAAATGAAAGAAATTGAAGGTCAAAAGAGAGCTCATATTGAGAAAGTTATAGAAACTTTGCAAAACCAGTTAGCTATTAATAAAGCAGAGTTCGAAAAAAATATTGAGGCAATGAAAGAATGTGAGGCCAGAGAAAAGGTTGAATTTGAAGCACAAATTTTAAACATGACAAAAATAGAATCTGAGATTAAAGATAGTACTGAGAAGAATATTAAAACATTACAACACCAAATCGAAGAGATGAAACACAATATGGAGGAAAGCATTGAAACCATGCAACAATCATTGGCTCTAAAAACAATACAATTGGAGAAAGATATTCAAGACATGCAACAATATGAAGAAGAGAAGAAAAGGGAAATTGAAGCTGAAATTCAGAAACTTGAAAAAGTTGCAGGCCAGACTAAAACGAATATGGAGGAAAATATTAGAGCAATGCAACAACAAAAATCAGAGAAAACGAGAGAACTTGAAGCACAAATCCAAAACTTGAAAGCAATTGAAGCTGAGATGCTAGATAATTCTCAAAAGAGTAATGAAGCGTTGCAAGCCCAGTTAACTACGAACGAAGACCAATTTGAAAAGAGTATTTTGGCCATGCAACAACATGAAGCTGAGAAAAAAAGATTAATGGAAGCTAAAATTCAAAGCCTTAATGAAATGAAGGCCCAAAATAAACTCAACATGGAAAAAAATATTGAGGCAATGCAAGTCATGTTAGTTAATCACGAAGAAGATTTCAGAAAGAGCCTTGAAGCTATGCGGCAAGAAGAAGCTAAAAAGACAAACGAAATCCAAGCTGAAATTCAAAGAATGAATGAAATTAAAGCCATTAAGAAAGACAATATTGAAAAAAATATTGATGCATTGCAAAACTCATTATTAAAGTGTCAAGAAGAATTTAAAAAGGATATTGAAGCTATGCAACAAAATGAGGAGAAAAAGAAAAAAGAAATTGAAGCTGAAATTCAAAAGATAAACGAAGTGAAGGCTCAAAAGAAAAAAAATATTGAAAAGAATATTGAGGCTCTGCTTAATAAAAATTTAGGTTCGAGTAGGGAGGTAGAAGTATGTAAAAGAGAGACATCATCCTTGCCCTACGTCCGACAGCATCCAATAGATTATTTCTTCTCGAGGCCATCCACCAGCAATGACATTGGAACTATAGAATTGTCTGTCGAAGAAGATCTTCCAGATGACAACGCTAGTAAGTCAGCCTCGGGTTCCCGATGGCCTCGCTTCTGGCAAAGGTCACGTTCTGACAAGATTTGAGGTGCGAAAGATACACGAAACGACCAGCTATATACGACTACTGCACCCACAGAGCATGGCAAAGTTAAGGCGAGATTCAAATCCCACCCTGACGTATATCAAATCAAAGTGGTGTCAAAACACCTAAAAACCAAAGTTATACTGTTGAGGAAGTTGAGACTTAATTCGGACGAGATAAGGTTTGTTTTTGGCGCAGCTGAAGAACAAAATTCGAGACGATGTTGGAAAACTGAGAACCAATGAAGCTCTTCAGCTCCATCATCCAGAAAATCAGAACAAAGAAAAGCATTTTGATTGCAACATGAACTACCTCAGGATTTAATTTTAACTTGTATATTGATATTTTTGTATGTGTATTTTTCAAATCATTACGATAATTCATGTAGTATTTATTGCGTTATTTACGCTGTCAAAGACCAATTTCAATTCTAGCCAACTGAAACTTTTGACTGAAATCAAAACTAGACATATATTTTTTAATATGAATTTTTGTTTTAGATGTTAAATTTTTAGTCGACAAGACAAAAAAAATAATGTTACTTCATAATCGTTAAGTTCAAAATATATCAAAGTTCAGCTGAATCTTTTGAAAGATTTACAGCGGCTCTGGAACGCAAAAGATAACTGATCGAACATGAGTGGATTTTAGTCAGTAAGTCTGACACTCCCCCTAGTTCGACCTAAAACGAGAGAAATTATTTAAAGATTTTCCACAGTCAAAAGAAGAATTTTGTATGATTGATTACATGATCAAACAGTGTACCCGGTGCCTCACTGCAACATAATAACACTTTTTTTTTCAGGTGGGTAATCATCCAATGATCTTTTACTGACTAAAACCCACTCCTAGTTCCTTCGTTGCCTTTCATACCAGGGCCGGGTTTTCCTTTCAGAAGCGAACCTATGGCCCCAGTAGACCTCGACCATGCTGGGTTCTAACGGTTTGCTGACAACTCCTAGAGGCGCACGTGGAACAAAACGAGCCGTCGACGACTTGGGCTCGGTCCGAATGGTCGGACGGCGAGTTACCCATTGCTCGTCGTCCGCAAGCCGGCGCCTACAGTAGCCGGAAATTGGGATCGGGATTTCGGTGGCTGGGGCGTGAGGGTCGTAGACTCGCGCGTGCGGCCGCCTCCTTTGCTAGTATTACTGCTTCGCAGAAGGAGGCGACTGCCTGCCACTCCTCCTCGCTCCGGATCATGACCTGTATCAAGGCCCGGCGCGAGAGATCGTTGCCGCCGATCGCCCCCACGAGAGCACGGCGGTGCTTTGCCCAAGCGGGGCAACACAATAACACTTGGACTGGCTAAGAAAGAGGGAATTAGCCCCTTTTACACAGAAATCCTTTCGCGCGTTCTCAGGAGCATAGAGAGAGTGACAAGCACTGAATGCGTCGTCTTTCTCGTCCTCTTTCAACATCTTCACAAGTGCGCTCTTTCGCGCACGATTACTGAGGCCCAAGCACGAGCTCTTAGCGCGATCCATTTGACGACCTAAACGGAACTGATAAAGGGATGGAGCTATATGGGGTGTATTGCTCCATCCCTCTACCTCGCTCACACGACGGACATTTCAACATGGCATGGTAAGGACACTGTTTCATATACGAAAGAGTGACTGTGTAAGACCCGCTAATTTTAATATCATAGAGGTAGAATATAAGATTTTATTACGTCTTCAACATTCTAGTTTTGTAAGGTTTTAGTTTTTATCTATGTTTCCTA
This sequence comes from Mythimna vitellina, assembly GCA_949316375.1. Classification (NCBI taxonomy): domain Eukaryota; kingdom Metazoa; phylum Arthropoda; class Insecta; order Lepidoptera; family Noctuidae; genus Mythimna; species Mythimna vitellina. Next base: position 1,797,984 of record OX438703.1, on the reverse strand, counting down.
TTCAAAATAAATGAAATATTTTTAAATCGTTTTTTTTTATTGTACTAGTTTTGTAAGATTTTTCATTTTGTATTTTTTTTTTAAGAAATAGTAAATATTTTTTAATGACTTGTTTTTTTTTTTACTGTACTTCGAATTCATTTGAATTTTTGCTTTTATAATAATTGTGTGTTGTAATGTACTATTTGATGTATGTTTGCAGGACAAAAAATTAAAGGTATTTTTATAAATACGTGTTGTCTTTTTTACTATACTCAACCATACTTAATGGAGTTATTCGTTTATATGATTTAATGTACTTCAATTTATTAGTACTGTAATTGTGTATTCGTATATTTCACTAAATAATCAATAAATAATTTCATTAAAAAATATTAGTGTTTTATTAATTGTATATATCGGCGCAAATACTTCTAACAATACGCAGAGCGCACGTGCAACGAAACGTCACTCATGCTGCGCGCCCCACCAGACAAAAGTGAAAGGCAAAGAGCTTATAAAAGGCCTGCGAAATGTGTGAGCGGTCATTCGTTCGTCGACACGCGAGTTGGTCGGACGTTATTGTAGTGAATTTTATTATTATATTATTTTGAAATTGATTTGATAACGTTTATGTTATACCATTATTAAGTTTAATTATACAAAAGTGATTTATAAATAAAACGTAATGGATCATAATGGTGCTTTTATTCGTGAAGACACCCCTCCTCTTATATCAGAAGAGGGGACGAATCGACGCCAACAATCTGCTCTTGCAAACACAGCAACCTTGGCACTTCTGGCTAATACATTCAAGGATACAATGTGTGAAATAATGATGAAAATGTCTCAAGAAAATCATGCTGCACTTGCATCAATGTTGGAAATGATGAGAACCGATCGGTTCGTAAAACACGTATTGCGCCGACCCCAAGTAATATGGGATAAGGGCAGGAAGAAGAAGAAGACCATTAATGATGCAGATAACGCACCAGGACACGTATGAAATGTGTAAAAAAAAAGAAAAAAAACATGCTGTTGAATTTGCGATTGGTTCAAGAAATCTGCACATAATTCTTAAACCTCATAGAAAAACTTAACGAAAGATTTGATCCAGAAATTCGTCAAATTAATAATATTGGTCGATGCAGAAAGGTTTGCCATGAACATTTAAGAAGAGCTTTGCACTTTGGAGTTCAAAGTAACGTGGCCGTATCGGCAATGATCAGAGTCATAAAAGAAACCGAGACGTCTGATGAGAACAGTAGTACATAAGTCAAGTTAACGTTGTAAGTACAGAATTATAATCACGTAAAGGATGAGATACGAACGGACGTGAAACGATGAGTTGAGGTAAGACTAAAATTAGCGCTGAGGCTATGAGGTTCTATAACGTGTGACCAAAATTAGCGCTGAGGCTATGAGGTTCTATAACGTGTGACCAAAATTAGCGCTGAGGCTATGAGGTTCTATAACGTGTGACCAAAATTAGCGCTGAGGCTATGAGGTCGATGTTCAAAATGATTTGCGAATCAATCCAAAATTAGCGCTGAGGCTATGAGGATGATTGGCAATCAACGAGACTTGTATTTAAAAAATAATGTAGTTATTTTTTGTAGATTGCTGTGAGATGTCGGTGCAGGGACGCACCCATCATCAGAATGGCCGTATCGGCGCAAATACTTCTAACAATACGCAGAGCGCACGTGCAACGAAACGTCACTCATGCTGCGCGCCCCACCAGACAAAAGTGAAAGGCAAAGAGCTTATAAAAGGCCTGCGAAATGTGTGAGCGGTCATTCGTTCGTCGACACGCGAGTTGGTCGGACGTTATTGTAGTGAATTTTATTATTATATTATTTTGAAATTGATTTGATAACGTTTATGTTATACCATTATTAAGTTTAATTATACAAAAGTGATTTATAAATAAAACGTAATGGATCATAATGGTGCTTTTATTCGTGAAGACACCCCTCCTCTTATATATATACTTCAAAGAGATTTCTCCAGTACAAAACTACAAGAGTTTGTGAACTTCAACGTACCTTACAATTTTTACTTTTAAATGTGTAATTTCATAACGAATAAATTATTATATAAAAAGCTGTGTTTGTTTCTTTTTCCTGTTATTTTTTTTTAGTAAAGGTGAAGAAATAATGGGTTTGTGACTTTTTCCTATGAATTAATACTTGGTACAAACAACAGGTTAGAGAGATGCCTTCATAGCCTTCCGGCGCGGTGTATACGAGTGTCGATGTATGAGACATGGTGTATAATAGTTAGTAACATTACCTGTGCTTCTTCAATGATCTGGCCATCTTTGAGCTGCTGCTCCGAGCTTAGGTCAGGGTATGTGGACTCGAAGATACTCCTCATGGTCAGGAAAGGCGTGTTCCTGGTCGGCATCACGTACAAGAGACGAGCACGAATCTAGAAGACAAAGAAGTTTCATTTGAAATAAGCAGCATCTCTGTGCTTTTCTAGCTGTATTTATTCTGTTCTTTTTTAAGTGTTTGTGTGTATATAAATAATAAGTTTTTTAAACAAAAAGTAAATTTCTTCGGACAGATATTTTATATATTAGTAAATTTTATGTAATACAGACGCCCATTTGTACAGCACCACATAAACACACGCATAATTATGGGCATCCGCATCAACATTGGTAAGCGGCTTTATTATTTATTTATTACAGCTTGAAGGACTTACAGCTTATTAAAAAAAAAACAGCCAAGTGCGAGTCGGACTCACGCACGAGGAGTTCCGTACGGTCCGTAGCAAAACAACCGCAAAAAAATCACGTTTGTTGTATGGGAGCCCCATTTAAATATTTATACTTATGCTAGTATTCGTTGTTATAGCGGCAACAGAAATACTTCATCTGTGAAAATTTCAAATGTCTAACTGTCACGGTTCATGAGATACAGGCTGGTGACCAACGGACGGATAGACAGACAGACAAAAAAGAAAGTAAGACAGACAGACTTAGTAATAGGGTCCCGTTTTAACCTTTGGGTGCGGAACCCTAAAAACTAACTAAAAAGAAAAATAATCACAGACGACAAGAAGTCAATCACAAGTCCTCACGTATAGTGTAGACCTGAAGTAGAGATGTGAGCGTGAACAGCTCTTAAGAGCGTCCTTTTCGAGGTCCATTTCCATACAACCGCTCTTACGTGATTATGATGTTATTACACATCTTTCTCAAGATATTTTGGATACACAGCTATCTTGTGAATATTATCTAGGCTTCTATAGAAATCAAAACATTAATTTGCGTACCACTAATCTATTAAAGACCTCTGAAAATCGGCTATTTTACGTGAACTTTGACCCTTCATAATTTTTCACAACAATTTTTCTGAAAAACTTTTAAGGGTTTAAAAAAAAACACGTATTTCATGGAACAAGTTTTGTGAAATATTCGAGTAAATCACGGAATTATCGAATGCCAACAGAGTGTTCAGGCGTTATCTCTCTTTTTTGCTATCGTTATCCTCTTCACCAAAAATCGCGTTGGATTGCGTTAGATGAAGCAACAAGCTTTTAAACCATCCTCGATGTTGACGATAGGCGAGTGGAAAAGGACCCTCTTAACACATTGAGTTAACAAAGGTTAAACGAATAGTTAACTGAAACAGTTCAGTTTACAGTTAAATGAATAATAATAAAAAACTTTTAGAAAAAATAGGTGAACTGTTTTGGGTTTTTGTAGACTATTTAATAAACCTAAGGCTTATGCGCCTCCTGGCTGACGTTACACTAGTCATATGGGGGATCCAAATCACGATGGCGGCCGTCCGGTAACCGTCCGGACCGAGCTCAAGTCCTCGACGGCACGTGGTGTTCTACGCACGCCTCAATGAGATTTTATTTTATTGGGGACAAATTATTTAACTTTATTGAGGAGATGTCAGCAAAACCGTAGGGGCCCAGCATGGCTGTAACCTACTGGGGCCATGGATTGCCTTCCGGAAGGGAAACTCGGGGTCCTGGAACGCTAAGCAAAGAAGAAACATAGGTGTGGTTAGTGTCCGACCGAAAGTTCAGTTTCCGTTTCGGTTTCGGCCTTAAAAACCACTTTCGGTCGGACACTAGGTGTGGTTTTAGTCAGTAAAAGTCTGAAACGTCCTGTCGCTCCATCCTAAAGCGCAATCCGCCTTATAATGTTCCCACTGTTGGGACTCAGGCCTCCTCTCTAGGAGAGGAAATGGGCCGTAATCCACTACGAGTGGCCGTCATAATGCATAGCATAGTCGGCCTTATAATGTTCCCACTGTTGGGACTCAGGCCTCCTCTCTAGGAGAGGGAATGGGCCGTAATCCACCACGCGGGCCCAGTGCGGGTTGGTGGATGTCACAAGTCTTCGAATTTTAGGTTCTAAGACACGCCGGTTTCCTCACGATGTTTTCCTTCACCGTTTTGAGAACGTATTCCCGCAACCCTCACCAGGTCATCGGTCCACCTTGTGGGAGACGATTCACACTATTTTAAATTCTATTTTACAAGTCATAAACTAACATTATCATTTGCTATAAGGATGCTAGATGATGACAACTTGTAATACCAGTTGCCAACCGGTTAATAAGTAGTTCATCATCATCTTCCTGCCCTTGTCCCATCTTATTTGGGGTCGGCGCAACACGTTTTTTTCTTCCATTCTATCCTGTCAAAAGTCATACTATCACTAACTTCCTTTTCTTTCATATCACTGTTCACACAATCCATCCATCTTTTCTTTGGCCTCCCTCTCCCTCTCCACCCATCCACATGTAAACTCATAACTCTTTTAGTAACATGTGTTTCATCTCTCCTCTTTACATGACCATACCAAGACAAACGATTCCACTTCAACTTTTCAGTCACTGGCGCCACTTTCAAACTTCCTCTAATATATTCATTTCTTACTTTATCCATTCTCGTCACACCACACATCCATCCGGTTAATAAGTAGTTATAACTGTTATATTCCGAGGAAACGTACAATAAACATATAATTAATAGCAACGTTATCACAAGCTAGTGCGCATGTATTTTTATGATTAATCCTTGCAACTTTGTAGTATACCGGACATAGTGTGCAGTCATCGATACGATATCCAGATTTACAGGGAGCTGACACGTGGCCGCTTGTTGCCTTGATTTGAGCAATTCTGTCTTAAAGTTAACTTAATATTAATGCTCTTATGAAGTCTGCTAATCTATACTTATAATAAATCTGTAGAAATGAAAATTCTGTACATTGAAAATATTAAAAAAATAAATGGCAGGGGGTGTTACTAGACCGACACCGAACCCAAAAAAGTGATTAAAAATATTTTTGTCCGTCTGTCTGTTTGTTCAGGCACAGTGGCGGGGTAAGACCTAAATCTGATGTGGGCAAGGTACATTTTGCGAGGCCTTCCGGTGGCGTAAGAAGCCTGATTTTTTCAAATATATCACATTCGAACAGTGCGAGCATGACGTAAACTTAACACGTCCACTGTTGGGTATAGGCCTCCCCAAGTATCGCCAAAATGAATGGTCCTGTGTATACACATTGGTGAGACATCATTGGTCCGCCTTGTAGGAGGCTTTCCAACGCCGCTTAAATGACAATGGGCAGTGCACATTGCTCGCAGAACCGATGGCAGTTGGGGCCGAAAGGACCTGGACTGACGACCGCGTACCGGAAGACGCAGCGTGGATAGGTTAACTTGTTTTAATTACCATTCCTGCACTAAGTAATAACAGTACCTTTGTTGTCTCACGCAAAAATGATTAAGAACCAAGAATACTCAGGCTGTAATAGAGAATGACTAGAGACAAGGCTTTTAAGTAATACAGTTTCAAGTCACCAACCAACCAGTGCTTGACTGCGATCCCACCTGACAAACATGACGTTATTGGTTATGTTTGACAATTTACATTCATGATGATGATGATGATGATGATGATACGCATCTGCTTATATTCTAGAGATAGATAAGCACGTCCATGGAAAATATTTTTCAAAATACTGAAAAGTTAGCTACATTGGCATTATGCCGTTTAACAGAACTATTAAAACATACAAAAAGTCAAAAAGAGAATATCATACCTATTGAACAGTCTGCCGGCAGACATAAGGAGTGAAACAAACACAAATAGATTTAGACCCAAATTAAAATTATATTATTTAGAAATGTTTTAAGTACATTTAAGTATGTCTAGAGAGTCACCGACCCCACAGTCAAACCATTGCAACGGTTTTGTGAGGCTTATCTTATAAGTTACTTACCTTTTGGGATAAAGATAAATAAATAAATAATACAGCGCTAAGATAGCTTTAAGAGAATACTTTTTTCGCGGCCAAAATGTCTTAAGCGCCATGAATTTCGTGGCACTTACGCGTTTCGTTCAACATAGTGTAATGTTCAAGGTGTTTTTTTTTGTTTTATTTTTTATTGGGTGGGAAAATCATCTTATGACAAATCGCGCTCTTGGGCGGAGCTGGAGATAGTGTCTGACGTTTACTGACTTAAAACCCACTCCTGTTCCTTCTTTGTCTTCGTTCCAGGGCCCCGGGTTTCCGGGCATGGTTGCTTCGGCGGGTTCCTAAATAGGATTGGGCGAGAGGCCACGGCAAATTGCCACCATTGCGGAAGCCCCATGGATTCTGCACAGCACACGCTGGAAGACTGCCTGGAAGGAAGTTACTTCCTTCTGTGAGACCGTAATGGTCCAGAAGGAGGCGGCTGAGCGGGACCGTGAGAGGGCTGATCCCGCTAGGAGAAGAAGGCGTCGGGGAGGCAACCGCCTCGCCTCGAGGGATGTGCCCTAACAGGCGTTGCACTAAGGGGGTTCCGGAATGGTCTTTTAAGAGGTAACGGCGCCCCTTCTATATGTGCTGATGGTGATCACCGGGGTGGTTTTAGTGAGGTAAAAATCCCACACTCCCCGGACTTATCCTCAAAGTCCGGGCGCCTTTCGAAGGTTTCCCCTCGAGAACAAAAAAAAAAGGGGCCCGGGTTTCGCTTTCACACTACCCGTGTAATGTTCAAGGTGTATGGATTACACTACACCTGATTTGATTGAAGTGAGCGTTCGGCACTCGTAATCTAGTGCGTAGTACATATATATCGATGAGTATACGCGATAAATTACAATATCAAAAACTGAAGACATGGGAAGATTACTTAGGGGGCGTCCATAAATTACGTGAGGTGTTTTTTTTTAATTTTCTGTCTCTCCCTCCACCCCTGGTGAGATGTCGTGAGATTTTATTCAACCCATCCCCCAATCTCACGTGAGATTTTTCAAAATGTGGGTTTCTTGCGTAAACGCGTTGGATTGTTATTGTAAAAAGACAAAAAAAAAATGCTTCGTGCTTTTATTTACGACTAGTTAAGAATACTTAAATCGTAACTACTGTGATTAAAAAAAGAATATCTACTCTAATTCAGTCCATTATTTTCTTTCGAACGAATTAATGAATGATCTTAATCGTATTACGATTACGCTTAAGATAAAATCTTAAGCATGTACAATCTGGATTAAATGGACCAAAATAGTATTTTTTTTTTTGTTTCAATCAGAAAAAAAATTGCGTGATATCTGTCGAGACCCGCCCTCTCTCCAACGTAAGATTAGATGAGATTTGACTCGACTCCCTCCCCCTTAAACATTTCACGTAATTTATGGACGCCCCTTTATTCCTCTGACAGTTTTCAAAGCGACCTCTAACATTAATGAAAACGCTTTGCAGAAGTTGAGTAGGAAAAATAATAATAATGCGGTAAGTCCCATGTCATGTAATCAATCAATCAATCTGTAATAGCCTACTGTATCACTGTATGGGGCGGTGCAGCAAAATCACAGTTTGTACATGTTGAACGAGGACAACGTGCCGTTATAAAAATAATGTATTTTAAACGAATTAGATACCCTACTGAAAGGCTGTATCAGGAAAGTGGATTACTTTCCGTTAGAAAGTTATATATCATATATACCGTCTTAAAAAAACATAAAAATCTACCATATGATCCAAATACAGTAACAAGAAGACGGAATGATCTCGTAGCCAAGGTTCCACAGACTAAAACTAAATTTGCTGCTATTCAGTACAATAAACTATCATGTCAACTTTATAATAAGATAAATAGAAAGATGTATATTCACAACAAACCATTACACGAGTGTAAAAAAATTACTGATTGGATAAAAACTCTAAATTACGCAGACACTGAGGCCCTATTACAACAAATAAAATAAAACACGAACATACATTTTCACTCAAACACCCGCAAACTCATGCACAAACACACACACACACACACGCACCATCACACACAAACACACCCTCACACACACGCAAACACACTAGCATGCGTTTTATCCTAATTATTAAAAAAAATATATCTAAATAATTGTATATTGATGTGGAAGAGCGGAGTCTCCTAATACAGGCATTACATGCTTAAAAGGAGGCTCCAATCACCTACTAAATGAAAGCTATTTTGTTAAGAAATAAAGATTTTGTTTTTTTGTTTGTTTATGTAGTTAGTAAATCATAGTACTAGTTACCTTCTGTCCGAGAGAAGGCTTTTTCCCTTTGACCGTGTCGGCATGTTGCCGCTGCACGTACGCGACGGTGTCTCCGAACACGTGACCCTCGATGCCGTTGTCCAGTGGCTGCAAGAAGAAGAACTCTTTGTAAAGCAAGGCATGACTGACTTGTCTAGAAGATAGAAAATACTTATTACAATATCCACCCATATTTCACCCTTGTAATTGTACAAAAAAAAAAAACAGAAAGCTGCGTGTTCACATCACGTCGGTGTCACTAGTTTGGAGGTAAGCGGAACAGAGTGTCAAGTCCCGCAAAGCTCCGTTGAAAAGGGAGGATCCTCCGACCAGACGGATGTTATGTCTGGTGGGCAACTGCCCGATAGATGATTTCTGGCTGTCATATACGCTCAAATCGGGCGGAGAAATTTAATTGCACGATGCAGGGTTTCGTATTTCTTGTAGTTCTTATTTGGCGCCAAAATCATAGTTCAATCACTTGACTTATTTTAATAAAGTGAAATGTTCGATTTTAGCAAAATTCCACTTTTTTTTTTATTCCTCGTAGGTTCGCGGTTGCCCGCTATCTCAGCTGATGGAAAGCGACGATGCGGTCGACGATGGAATGCGCTTACCTAGAAGTAACCTATTCACTCTTGACTTAAAGATTCCCGGGTTGTAGCTATCAGGAAACACAGATTCCGGCAAGGAATTCAACTCCTTGGCTGTACACACAATGAATGTGTTTCCAAAACTTTTCTTGACTTAGCTATGATGGCGATGAACTCCACATTTTTAGTTTATTTTGTTTTTAGTGATAAATGATATTTATTTTGTAAGTAGGTTTAAAAAACACTTTTACACGTCAAATTTTTTTTCGTCATTTTAAACTAGATGAGGCCGGTGTTTCCTAGCTGACTACCCTGAGAAGAAACACCGAAACAAACTCAGGGGTCAAAGTCTCTTTTAAAGTCCATACAGTTAATATGTAATGGTCAAATCACATGAGAACAATGCAGATTTGTCTGAGATGGTCTTTTGAAGAAAGAACCATACAGATTTGAGTGGACCTGTCCAGTCAGTGCAAGCATTTGTCAGTATTCGTAAAGCTCAACCCAGGACTACTAAGGAGCTCAACGACTTGACGAACAATACCAAGGAAAGGAAATTTGGGTAGGCCGCAGAATATACTCAAATTGCCAGACATACGTTAAAACTACTGAAAAGGAAAAAAAAAGTAGTGTATGTGAGTACCTTAAAAACAAAAAAAAAAACAAAAAATGCAGTGCAGTTCAGTGTCATCTAGCGAGAAGACGGTCACGTTCGGACCCATAGAATTATAGATCTATCCATCGGAAACTGGTTTCCTAACTTAGTCTTATGCGGACCATTGTGCGTGGGCCATGGTGGCCAACCTTTGACGGGCTTATTTCAATCAGCCCACCTGTCTCCAAAAAATGATTAGGCCTCCCAGGTTCCCCAGAGCCTCAGAATCAGAATCAGAAACGTTTATTTCAAATAGATCAATTACAGGCACTTTTGAATTGTCAAAATGTCGGTCAGTCAAAAAACAAAAACAAGTGAACCTAAATTGCACGTTCTAAAGCGTAGATCTCTATGGAGAAGAACGTGCAAGAAACTCCATGGACACTCTTTTAAATCATATTATGAGTAACATAAATCTTGGTTACATATTTCTTGTCGCTTCTAATATGTGAGCACAATGTAGATAAGTAATAATAATAATAATAAAAAAATCGAATAAAAAAATAGAATTTAAATTAAGTCTGTCGTCTGTGAGGGAATTCAGGGATTCTACGGTTCGCATGTGTGTTATAGTGACACAATAACAAAATAATCATAATAGAAACAGATGCTATATACCGTATCGACCAGGAAGTCAAGGTTGGAGCCCGGCAGCAGAGGCCCGTTGGTCTTGTGCCGAAGCCAGGAGTTCTGTAGCGCCACCAGCTCGTTGGACAGCGTCACCACGCCTCCGCTAGGAGCTGGAGACGATTTGATGGTACACCAGCATACCATGCCTACATCTAAAGAACGAAAGCACGTTTATTTAGTACACAGACACACATGATAAAGAAACCAGTATGTAGAAACAATAATTAAAAAAAAAAAAACAACGACGTTGTGTGTCTCCCGGCTGCGCTAAATAAGAATCTGGTGAGCATTTAACAAATAGGGTTTTTGTAAATACACACAATTGTTTCTTTTTAGAAAATTGCATCATTTATTATTGACTATATTGATTGACTGGCCTGTTGGTCTAGTGGTTAGTGGCCTGACTGCTATGACGGAGGTCGTGGGTTCGATTCCCACCCAGGACAAATGTTTTTTCTTAGTTTGGGTGTAATCTATCTATAATATGTATGTATTTAGAAATATATAAGTATGTCGCTCGTTTGTGGAATGCGTTACCCTTAGAAGTGAGGCGTGCTCTGACCACGTGACTGATCGTTGAGATGACGTCATAATAAAGGAATCGGAGGCGTGGCCTACACGAGGCGATCGACAAAAAGAGAATCGAAACGAAACGGTTGTAACTTGGCTAGGGGGGCTGATATTTCGCCCGTACTGTACATAGCACTTACCTAGTTCAATCTCAGGGTTGGTGTTGGCCTTGGGCAGGAAAGCCGTGGTGTTGGGCACGCCGAGGTCCATCACATAGCCGTGGTCTTCCACTGACGCCACAGCTGCTTGGATCAGGTTACCTATCACATAATTTATTAAGGTTTACTATCATATATATTTTCTAAAGTACAAAATTATCCACGACATGGTCTAATCGTGTTCCCAGCCACCGCAGGGCGGCGAGCAATAGGTAGCACACCGTCCGGTAGGGATGAAGCCAGAGTCGACGGCGCGTTTTCAGCCACGTGCGCCTTAAAAAAGAGCGTGCGCCTTAGAGAGCAGTGATGGCCGAGTGGTAACGGCCCCGACTTACAAGTTGTAGGTCGCGGGTTCAAACTTAGCCAGGCGCATTATTTTGTGTAATTTATTTCATCACCGCTTCTCTCAAAACGGTGAAGGAAAACATCGTGAGGAAACCGACATGTCATAGGACCACCGTTTTGAGAGCAGTAGTGATGAAATAAAATACATAAAAAAGTAATGTGCCTAGCGGGATTTAACACTGGGTCACCACAACTCTCTGTATAGAATCAATTAAGAGGGTGATTCTTTGAAACCAAGAGATTACCTCATTCATCTGGCCTAGTTTTCGTACCTATCTAATTTGTGTCGTAAGCCACTGGGAGCGAATGAGTACGTTTGATACATTTTTTTTCCAACCTGTCTGACTGGAGATTATGGCTAGCACTCTTGTGCATCCGCCAGCGACTGATACATTTACTGATTAGGGAAAACTAATATACAAATAAAAATATCAAATTTCGAAGAAAAAACTAGGCCAGATGAATGAGACATTTTCTCGGTTTCAAAGAGTCACCGTAAATGATAAATGATATTTATTTTGTAAGTAGGTTTAAAAAAACACTTTTACACGTCAATTTTTTTTGTCATTTTAAACTAGATGAGGCCGGTGTTTCCTAGCTGACTACCCTGAGAAGAAACACCGAAACAAACTCAGGGGTCAAAGTCTCTTTTAAAGTCCATACAGTTAATATGTAATGGTCAAATCACATGAGAACAGTGCAGATACCTTTCTGTAAGTCTTTGATAGTTGTCTGTCCGTTGACGTGCTGCGGCATCACAGAGAGCAAGAGACTGACTTCCTTGATCTCCAGCACTTTAACAGCGATGTACTGGCCGGGGCGGAACATCTGTGCCAGGTCTAAGACCTTGTCTGTCTGAAAAAGGGAGAAATGAGGGTTTGTTTTATTTCTGTGTTTATCTGACTGTGCCTGAAGAAGGGTTATGTTTTTAAAGTGTATGTATGTATATTTCTTTGGTACGCCCTAGTGCATCGGTTCCTATCATGTGGGTAATTACATTACCCTTGTGGACGTTTCTTTTTTTTCTTTGGGAAAATCATCCAATGACATCCCATGCTCTTGGGAGGATTGCGAGGGTGTGTCAGACTTTTACTGACTAAAATCCTCTCCTATTCCTTCGTTGCCTTTCATATTAGGTCAAGTCATCCTATTGGAAGCAAATCCCTGGCCAGAATATTGGGCTGTGAAACAGACCGATAAAAAGAATTGCATATAATGAAGATGAGAAAGTTGAGACAGATGTGGTATGACGAAAAGGAAGTGAGAAATTAGTATTTTAGAGAAACTTTGAAGTAGATAAGATAAATGGTCTTGTGAGAGGAGAGTTGAAACGCATGTTACTAAAAGATTTATGAGTATACATGTGGATGGATGGAGAAGTAGAGGGAGGCCAAAGAAAAGATGAGGGGATTGTGTGAGGAGTGATATAAAAGGAAGGGAGTTAGTGATGGCATGACAGGTGACAGGACAGAATGGGAGAAAAAACATGTCACGCTAACCCCAAATAACACAGGACAAGGGCAGGAAGATGATATGAATTTCCCACCCAAAAAAAAAGTTGTTGTAGCTACAAAAGGTTGACTGGACGCGAATGCCTTGTTTACATTAAGTCCACCTATGTACCACTACTGTACATGAAGTTTAAATGCTACTAATATTATAAATACGAAAGTTTGTTTGTATGAATGTTTGTTCTTATCTTATCTTGTTGTAGGGCTGGCCCTAGGCCAGAGCACTTCGTCCCTTCTGGATATTTTGTGCTATGCCCCTCCTGTCTACTCAACCCCTCCGTATACCTTCTGCATGAGCGCCAGTATGGCTTTGATGGGGCAGAGCCTGTAGTCCTCTGGTCTTGGAAATGGATGGCCAAGATACCTTAGATTTTTGGAGCCTAGTGCTGCACAGTCGCACAGCAAGTGTAACATGGATGTTCATTACTCTTTCATGCAAAAACTACTAAATGGAGTTCAATGAAACTAGGTGGACAAGGGTACATGTAGACCATGTCATTTTTATCCCGGAAGTATGTTCCCTTGAGATAATTTGCTACTATCACATGGGCAAAGTCGCTGGCAGCTGCTAGGAAATATATAATACTTGAATTCTGCCCTGCAAATACCAACCTTGTCATAAACATAAGCCTCAAGTTCCTTGTTGTAAGGTTCACTGATGTGACAGGCCATCACCGAGCCAATCAGTCTGCATGGCAGGCTGACAACTACTTTTGTTTCAAGGATGTTCTTCACTCTGCCCAGAATCAATAGACCTTCCTTTACTGTCTGTGGAAAAATAAAAAAAGCTTTAGCTTACATGTAAAAAAGGGGGAATATTCAATATCTACCCTGCATTTCGAATTGCAATATTTTCGATGTTAGCACTAAAATTACTCTTCATTCTGAATTAGCATAGCATAGCATAGTCAGCCTTTTAATGTTCCCACTGCTGGGAGTCGAGCCTCCTCTTTCTAGGAGAGGGAATGGGCCGTAATCCACCACACGGGCCCAGTGTGGGTTGGTGGATGTCACATGTCTTCGAATTTTTGGTTCTAGGACATGCCGGTTTCCTCACGATGTTTCCTTCACTGTTTTGAGCAGTGTGATCAGTGGTGATGAAATAAATTACACTAAGTAATGCGCCTGGCTGGGTTTGAACTCGCGACCTACAACTCGTAAGTCGGGGCTGTTACCACTCGGCCACCACTGCTCATTTTGAATTACTGTAAAAATTGACACCAGGTGATTTGTTAACGCGCTCCACGGCGCTGATATCGCAATTCAAAATCGAGGGCTAAAATAAATCAATCATGCCTCAACAATTAAATTAATTAGGTTGAAACTGTGCAGGCTAAAACAATAAGGACTTGGGATTAGTTAGGTTTTTTATTCTGGTAGTAGATACATTCTCTTGGAATAATTTACGACTTGCATGCAAGCAAAACTGCTGGCAAAAGTTACTTGACTATAAATTACACAATAAATCGTAATATAAATATATAGATAGGCAATATCACGTAGAAATTTGACAGTGCAGCGGTCAGTGAGTAGTCTTAGTAATTAATTATATTAATAAGAGCATAATAATGACGTTTTATATTAAAAGAACTAACCTTATAGCTCAAACCGAGAGCACAGTTTTTAAACGACTGGTCGATCTCTTTCGTGCCCTCGTCAGACAAGTAGCCATCGTCCCCTTCAGACTTCTTCTTTGGCTTCTTCTTTTTCTTTTCTCCTTTCTCAGGAGCGCCTAAAAACTACAAAAACCATAATTAACCGGAATATTTCTAAACGATAAAGTTCGTGTTAATTTTTTTAGACTTACGTTTGTACTTTGTTTGAAGTATGTTGTTGTAGGCTTCTTTCCTCCACGAGGGAAGTATTCCTCTGTATCTACCATATTCACTTTATGTTTTTATTTTCTAAATCGCAACTTAACTCGCACCACAACTGTTTACGCATGAGAAATATAGGTTATCTCCGTTTAGTTGTCGTGGTAGTTATTTGACATTTCAAAAGCAAATGTCAAATTTTGTATTTCAGAAGTTTTTGTCATCTGACAAAGTTTTATAGAAAATATTATAAAAATAAACCACTTTAAAAGTTTTGAGAGCTTATTGAATTTTTAAAATGAAAGTACAAATTTAAAACCACTGAACTGAAAAATTCTTATAGTTATTACATACTCTTTGACTATAACTAACTAAACGTTAGGTGTTGCTACTTGTGTCTTTTAATAACAACTAAATGGGGATAAAAACTGCTCAACACAACACTATTCTAGCCTAATTATTTTATTCCTTCAATTTTGTATGGTACCTATATATTTTTGTTTGTAAATATGCTTTCATTTATGAATTTTTTTTTTCAATTTTTGAGGCCTTTGATTTGTCCACTACGTTACGCCCTTGATTAATTAAATTAAGTAACTAATTTTTTGTCAAAAAACCGTTTTACACTTTTCGGAATAAGTGCCTTCCAGAAAAAGATGGTGGGCTTTTTCCTTGAATAGAAGCGGTTCTCAGTAATTTTCTGTTACACTTTGTACAAAGAATTTCTATTTCATTCGAGGCGCGTCAGTGGTAAAATGTTCTAGTTTGCTTCATTCACTTTTTCACTGTGGACCATTTATGTATAAGCTGATAGATAACGCAACCTATTCAAGATGCTTACATTTCGGTATTCACTTCATTCGTTTATCTTTAAATCGTAACCACAACAGAAGCTTTCTCCTTTTATTTTTTGGTAATTTACAAAGCGCCAAATTTTTAAATACGACCTTGGATGATCTGTGGACGGTAAGCGTTTCGAACACTCAAAAATTTTTCAAAGACCGTTTTACGTTCTGGGTCGGTTAAACAGTTTCTATGTCTTGGCACTCGTCTTTGTTGCACCAACCAGTGTTTGAATAACTTGAAGCGATTTTTTGTTTTACTTTACTCATTGACAGTTTCGTTTTTAAAGCCGTTTTCAAATCAGTTGCGACGTTGAACGTTTTCTGCAAACTGCAGTTGCTTCACGAATCGATAGTTATTTTTTTTTTTAAGCCGTTTTAAAATATTTGTGACGACGGTCGTTTCCTGCAAACTTTCGCTATGTAAAAAAACGTTTTGTCCGTCAAAAATTCGACAACGATCCACCACTACTCTCCGGACGGCACATCATTGTAGTAATGGTTATTCGCTAAGTCCACTAGAGATGTCCTTCGAATTTATTACGAGTGTGATAAATCTTCTATATTTCTTTATTCGGGGTTTTAGTAATCTGTTATCATTTTACATTCACAAGCACCTTTTGTCAGCAATGGATAGCTAAGCCCTAAACCCTCTATTCGGAAACTAAAGCTATGAAGAATACAACAGCTGATACAAGTCTAAACCCAACGAAAATGGTCGCAGGCTCTGTTAAACAAAATGTCATAAAACACTATACTCTGTTCACGATAGCATTAGACAGAAGTTAAAAAAAGATTGTTTCAGTTGATAAATGTTAAAAATGGTGACTATTGCAAAGAACAGTAAAAAATAATAGTTGATCGAATTAAGCGTCAAGAAAACTCTTTATTTGAAATGAAAACTAAATAACTTCGTAAGTTTTTTTTTCGAATTATATTCAAGACCTGAGTAAATCTTAAATCAAAATGAATTAAATATATTAAAAGTGTATTTGATTAATTAATATTTATTTTCACTACTTTTATTACAAAAGGCGTCAGCCTTTTTAGGGTTCCGTAGTCAACTAGGAACCCTTATAGTTTCGCCAAGTCTGTCTGTCTGTCCTTCCGTGGATAATATCAGTGACCGTTAGCACTAGAAAGCTGAAATTTCGTACCAATATGTATATAAATCACGCCGACAAAGTGGTAAAATAAAAAGTGGAAAAAATGTTTTATTAGGGTACTTACCTACACGTAAAGTCGGGAGTGATTTTTTTTTTTCATTTCAGCCCTAGCGTGTTGGATAGGTATTTAAAAATGAATAGGGGTTCACTTAAATTATTTTTTGATAATTAATAATAATATGTATTTATTTCACAAAAACATAGCACTGTATACTATATATAACACTAGTATATAACACTTTGCACTGTATACATTTTTGAAATTTATATTTACATTAAAATGCAATAGTAGACTGTTCCCTTTAAACTAGGACTAGCCTGTATCTTAGAAGATAGGGTTTAGCCAGATGGATTATGTTAATATTCATATTCACAACCAAAAACAAGTGAAGACAGTGATTTATACTAACAATTGTACCGAAAAAATAAAAAAATTAAAAAGAAAAATAAATAAAAAAATAATTATAACACCCCTCTTTTCTGTCGGGGGTTAACAAAAACCAATCCTAAGTTACACAAAGTTTGAAAGATAGCAGATATGCATGTCATACACATATTTATGCTTATAGGTGTGTGGATGTGTGTGGGGTGTGTGGGTGTGTGTGTGGGTGTGTGTGTGGGGTGTGTGCGTGTGTGTTTGGGGTGTGGGTGTGTGTGTGGGGTGTGTGTAGGTGTGGGTGTGTTTGTACAAGTGACTCTGTTAATTTAATATAATTATAGTAATTGCATATCGAGTATGAGATGTGATCTTTGAGTATGTATGTGATATTATATTAAGAGATGTACGTTAGCAGATTCTCTGTTGCCACATAGTCCTGTTGTAATAACCAATGACTTATTTCTTTTTTTAGCGTATATTTATTTAAGTCCAGTATGTTTAGCTTTTTATGTGCGTTTTTAATTAAGGGTTTGATTTGAGCATGGATCTATGAGTTCTGAGGGCTGACTGCAGAATGAACAGTTGTCTAACAGTCAGGACCTCACAATCCTCATATAGTTGTTTAGTTTGATATCGGTATAAAACTTCAATACTGCTCTTTGAGCTCTCTCCGCTCTCAGCATGTTGGTTTTTGATGCACCACTTCACGCAGTAATGCAATATCCGATTATAGATTGACACAGTGCAAAATACACCATCCTCAGCGTTCCCTTATCAGCAGGTTCTCTTAGCGATTCTGGAAGTTATCAAATCGAGTTGTTTGTCCCATCTAAGGCATTCATCGATTTGCAAACCTAGGTATTTGACACTGTTGCATCTGTCCAGTGTAGGGCAAGCACATGTATAACTTTGGCATCAGTGAACAATTGTAAATTCTTTAGGGGGCATAGTGTTTCGTCGGATTGAGAAAAAAATGTATCAGGTCTTATCTGAGTTGAGAGTTAGTAGGCTATTACTTAGAGCATTTTCTTCCATTTTTTTAACCACATCCCAAGTAGGTCCATAGGTGACCATTGCAGTGTCATCGGCATACGCGTAGATTTTGCAGTTAGGAAGAATCATTCTGCAGAGGTAATTCATTTAAATTAGGAACATAGTAGGTCCCAATATACTTCCCTGGGGTACGCCATAGGTCACAGTTTCCTCATCACTGAGATAATCACCTATCTTAACTAGCTGAGACCAATTTTTGAGGTAGTCTTTTCTAGTGCTGTGCCACCCCCAGACGCTCCATCCTTGCAATGAGTTGTATACAATGAGTTGAATAATGTTAACATTTTCGGAAATAATCGCTTCAAAAGTAAAAAAAAATTGTCCCCCCTCTAACGTTTGAACCATAAATTTAGAAAATATGAAAAAAAGTTACAAGGGAAGTGATAATAAACTTCAAATATTCCATGTGTACCGAAACAGAGAAGTTCATCTCGGCGAGCAGCATCTTGGCGATAGAAATATCGTGCGTTTGGCAAAACAATACCCTTTTAGGGGATCTAACGAGTTGAGAAAAGAATATTTTGGTGAAAATAACTCTTCAGATATCTCAAGGCGTGCTATAATAATAATAATAAATTTAATTTCGGATAACAATGGAACCATTTTTGTTAGTAACTTAAATGCTAAAACTTAAACACTAGGATTAGTAACTATAATTTCATCGACAACAAATTACAACTGACAGAAAAAGAATTAGTGAGTCATGTACTTACGAGGCACCTCAGGCGGACAATGATTCCTCATGAGATGCCTCAGCACAGGAGCTCTCGGATTCTCAGCAACGACTTTCAGGATGCTATTGTCACTTCCCCGAATCCTCCTCACAAGCGATGCCACATTTTTTCGGATGATCGCATCAAAACCATCTATACGCGATTGGGCAAACTTCCCCGAGGCACTACAGAAACGAGGGAGTTTCAACATCATCCTGAAAAGATCATTATATTGGACGCGCAAGGCGCTTAGCGTCCCACGTGAACAGTTGAACCACAGACTTCCCGTATACAGGCCTTGGTAGTACGCTTTTAACAAAGTTATTTTGACCTGAACGGTACAACGAAAAAATCCATCCGAAGCTATCCGAAGGCGTTTGGTAGAAGCTAAGTTGAACGGAAGGATAGCAGGAAAGGTACCCATGTTGATACGGTGTCATAGGCAAGCCCGGCTTGCATTTGCTAAGGGGTATGAAAGCTAGACAGTAAGACATTGGAAAAATGTTCTTTTCTCTGACGAAACAAAAATTAACAGAGTATGTTCTGATGGGAAACGATTTATTTATTCAATATAAACAGAACGGCCGAAGCCAATTACACCATTTAAACACATACAGAAAAAAAAATATAAAACAATAATTAAAATTAAAATCAGAAGCCAGAAGTCACGCAGGACTTTTATTGGGACCTATTTAATAAATATTACACACAGTCATTCATCTCACAAAATTTCATACATTCTGACAGTATCATCTTCCATTCTTCACCAAACATATCAAAATCGGTGTTTTTGTCTAGGAGAGCATTAAGCGAAGAAAGTGTCCGCGGTATGGGTGATTTGGAGTGAGCAACTGTACGACTCGTCGGAACTGCCAGGAGCCGATGCTTCCTGCCACGGCTGTAGTTGTTTGGCACATACAAATTACAGAGAAGGTTTATATACGATATGTTTGACGCCCTCCCAATACAGCATCCGACCTCAAGTATACAAAAGTGACATTAAAGCATGGTGGTGAAAATGTGAAAATTTGTGGTTGTTTCTCTGGTCGTGGTGTTGGAGCTTTTAGATTGATAGAAGGAAAAATGGATCAATTCCAATACAAAAATATTCTGGAAGAAACAATGTTACCATGTGCTGAAGACGTGCTTCCTATTATTTGGACATTTCAACACGACAATGATCCTAAGCAGTCAGCACGCACGGTTAAAGAATTCCTCACATCTCAATCAGTTTCTGTCATACAATGGCCACCAAACAGTCCAGATTTAAATCCCATTGACCATCTTTGGTGCGAAGTTAAGAAAAATTTTCAAATCGACGGTGTGGTTACCTAAGTAAGTTATACCTACGTGTTTTTAGAAGAATAGCGCTCTATTTCTCTTGCGAAATGTCAAACAAAAATTAATAGAGTCAATGCCTCTCCGGTGTAAGGCAGTCATCAAAAGCCGTGGACATGCTACAAACTATTAACTTAGAATAATATGTATTAAATTGCAATTTTTAACATTATAACCGTCTCATTTAATGAGATTTAAAAAATCTAAGTATCTACTGAAACAATTCTCGAGCAGTTTAAGAATCGTTCTTAATTATTTGTCCAGCTTTATTATTATTTGAAATTCTAACTGTAGATATTGATTGAGAGAGTGATTTTAATATTTACTCTTAATCCCGTTTAGGTACTCTATCCTTGTAGCTTTTTCATAACATTTTTTTTTGTTTTTTTTTTCAACAACCATTACACAACGCCGTCTAGTCCCAAGCTAAGCAGAGCTTGTGTTATGAGTACTAGACAACTGATAAACATACTTATATAGTTCTAAATACATACATATTATAGATAAGTTACACCTAGACACAGAACAAATGATTGTGCTCATCACACAAACATTTGTCCTGGGTGGGAATCGAACCCACGACCTCCGGTTAAGCAGTCAGGGCCACTAACCACTAGACCAACAGGCCAGTCAACAACAACATAATTAATTACTTTTGAGAATGAACATAAAAGTACATATGACATTGTTTTTTTTTTAAATGTCTGGTTCATCATTATATTATCACCACCACTGTATATATACAGGGTGTCTGTTAAAGACACCCTGTACATATCGACGCACAAACGAATACCATGGATCCAGAACACGATGTGGACGCCCCAGTGGTTTTTTTTTTTGGATGGGAAAATCATCTTATGACAAATCCCGCTCTTGGGCGGAGTGGGAGATAGTGTCAGACTTTTACTGACTAAAAACCCACTCCTGTTCCTTCTTTTCCTTCGTCCCAGGGCCCTGGGTTTCATTTTCACAATACCCGTGGCCCTAGTAGGCTTCGACCATGCTGGGCCGCTACGATTTGCTGACATCTCCTTGAGGCGCGCGTGGAATAGTACGCGCCGTCGACGACTTGGGCTCGGTCCGGAAGGTACCGGACGGTTGGACGGCGAGCCACCCATTGCTCGCCGTCCGCAAGCCCGCGCCTACGGTGACCGGAAGTCGGGATCGGAATCCCGGCGGCGCTTGGGGCGTGAGGACCATTGCCTCACGCGATCGGCCGCCTCGTTTGCTACCAAGGCCCGAGAGATCGCCGCTGCCGATCATCCCCACGAGGACACGGCATTGCTCTGCCTAAGCGGGGCACACCTCCACTGTGTGCTCCACCGTGTCGTCCGGGCGGTCCACACAGTGGCGACATCCGGGCGTCTCTTCCGCACGAATCCGGTGCAGAAACTTCCCAAACTTTTCGTGTTCGGTGAGAACCTGCGCCACGCGGAAGGTGACGAAGCCGTGAGGTCTTTCCAACCACGCCTCAAAGAGTGGACTTACCGCCATAATTGTGGCGTGCCCAGACCCCCCAGTGGTGGAATTTCTGTGTAAAATCGATATTCTAACCAACCCCGATGATATTTTTAATAAAAAATGTATGATGTATACAGAAGTTACACAATAACAACTTACAAACTAATTTACAATCATTCTAGTACTTCCAATAGATTCTCTGTGTCTTTGTAAGTACCGTCAAACAGGGTAAATAGGAACGCAGGGGTAAATAGGAACAAAACTTTGCTTAAGTTTTTCACATTGGTATCTAATATATAAAATTCTCGTGTCGCGGTGTTTGTGGTTAAACTCCTCCGAAACGGCTTTCCCGATTTTCATGAAATTTTGTGTGCATATTTTATCCCCCTAAATGTTAAGGGTAATCCACCCCTAAATATTTTTTTTTCAATTTTAGATAAAAAAAATTTTTAGCAAAACGTTTGCCGGGTCAGCTAGTATATTTATATTATTGATTTCTATCAAAGCATCTGTTTTAATCACAATAATTAATGACTAAATAGGAGTACTTAAATGCTGGGAAAAATTGTTTATTAACGCGAAGATCCCCTTCAAACTTTTGTTCCTATTTACCCCTACGTTCCTATTTACCCCGTTTGACTGTAATTAAGTTTCAATACATAAACACTCCGATATCAATGAACATAAATTACCTATTATAATTTATGCTATACAAAATTATTTTATATCAATGAGCGAATGCATGTTTTGTTTGCGGTTTTGTGCAAAACAGACATTTCCTCCTCTTGTTTGAAGGTCAAAAGGAAGCTCCAAATGCTGATAATATGATGACGATATGTAATATAAATAGTTGACGTACTGTTAGTGTTTTACATGCAGTGATGCTGGTGTTTAATTAATCTAAAAAAATAAATAAAATATACTAAGAATATCCCAAACGAGAATGCTTGCTGAAGCTACTTTTAAAAACTTTAACTATTGTAAAAAAAGCTGAGCGAAGTTTTAGATATCCTGGTAAGGGTAACAGTATTTTGAGGGCAGTCTCGTGCTCGAAATTATCTAAAGACTTCTACTGAGTAAAACCATCGATGTATATTATGTACACTAAAACCCACTCCTATGTTCCTTTTTTGCCTTGCGTTCCACGGGTTTTCCTTTCAGAAGTGAACCCATGGCCCCAGTAGTTTGACTGGCCTGTTGGTCTAGTGGTTAGTGGCCCTAACTGCTATGCCGGAGGTCGTGGGTTCGATTCCCACTCAGGACAAATGTTTGCGTGATGGGCATGATCATTTGTTCTGTTTGGGTGTAATTTATCTATATATGTATGTATTTAGAAATATATAAGTATGTTTATCAGTTGTCTGGTACTCATAACACAAGCTCTGCTTAGCTTGGGACTAGACGGCGTTGTGTGATAGTTGTGGAATATTATAAAAAAAAAAAAAAGTAGGGTTCGGCCCTGAATGCCAGGCCTCCCCGGTTTTGCTGATCTCCTTGAGGCGCGTGTGGAACATTACACGCCATCAACGACTTTTGCTTGATCCGGACGGCGAGCTACACATTGCTCGCCGTCCGCAATCCCACGCCTTCGGTGGCCGGAAATCGGGGTTGGGATCCCGGCGGGTGGGGCATGAGGAAGTCCACGTCCCCTCACGCATGCGGCCGCCTCCTTCGCTACCTAATTCTGATTTCAAGCAATGGATCTGTACACGAGTACAAGGACAAAAATTGACGTAAGGATATTTTGCAATAGGCTTTTGTAAATGGCAAACCATAACAGACCCCCTGATTTTTGACTTATTTAAAAGTCAAAAAACTTAAATCGAAAAGAACAAATATAGATGGAAGAATATAAAGGTCCTGCTTAATTATACAAATAAAATAAAACTGAAATTGTAAAACATAACTTAACCTTTTGAATACCGTAATTAGAGACACAATAGAAAGACAATGAGAGAGCAAACGCCAGCGTTCGACGAGAATAGCACGGTTGGAACGAAGGCAAAGAAGGAATAGGAGTGGGTTTTAGTCAGTAAAAGTCTGACACGCCTGCTCCGCTCAACAGCGAGAGAAGTCATTTGATGATTTCACATTTAAAAGAAAAAACTCAAGATAAATGATTGTGTGATGAGAAATATGTAGATATTACATGTTTGTGAATGCGCTCAGGAAACAGGAATTCCTTTTATGCGTATTTTATGAATCTAACCACCACAAATTCATTTTTTTATCGTCCTGTTGGAACGTGTATTCTGTAATACCTAATGACTTATCTACGATTACAACGCATTATGCATACTGGGCTTATACTTTTCAGTTTCATTCGTTATTCAGCACTCACGGAGCGCGGCGCGTGATTATTTTACTTCGGACATTTATACATTTAAAAAACAGTCAGATTTTTGGATACCTTAGTTGTATATCTTAATTATTAATAATACTAGTTAATCAGTGACTCAAGGTACGTAAAACTTATATTTTTACACTTTATTAATACTTATAAAATGTTTCGTCCTGAATGACTCACTGACGGATCAACGCACAGCCTAAACCTTTGATTAAAGACCTGAAACTTTTTTTTTAATGTTTGCTAGCTTTTATTTATGCGGGTGAAGCCACGGTCACCCGCATAAATAAAATATAGACTATGTCACTCACGAATAAAGCAGCTTGCTATCATTCGGTGAAAAAAAATTCGCAATCGGAGCAGTACTTTCAGAGATTACCTTCCACAAACAAAAACACATAAAAACAAACTTACCTCTTTGTAATATTAGTGTATTCCAAGCACACAATAAACCGAAAGAAGGAAGCTTCCTAATAAGGCTTTCGTGCCAGACCCTATTGAAAGCCTTCGAGATTTCGAGGGAAACGGCTAGCTTCCCCTTACTTCTCGATGGCCTCACTCCAGCTCCCCTAGCTAAGTTACAACCGTTTCGTGTTCGATTCCGTTTTTCGATCGGTAACGCCTCGGTGTCAGCAATTGTAGAAAACGATAAGTTGGTAGCTATGTTGACGCGCCTGAGTCGGCCGCTCGTTCTACAATGTCGTTCTACATTAACAAAAGAAGCGTTGAACATTGTAGAAACGATAACAATTTATTCTATCATTTTGATCGATGTGAACTTGGCTACGAATTTTCTATTTTTTGTTCTGACCACGTGACTTAACGTTGAGATGATGTCATTCCCATACATTTGATTAGCGAATTCACAAAGTTATAAAAAGATTTTATGGCATGTGGCACATCACTAGCAAGAGGATAAACTAGAGAATTTTCGAGGAAGCTGGAAGATTCCGATCATTTTTGTTTTTTTTTTTTATAGCCATGTAAATATCTATAACATATACAGCTTTAATTTAAGTTGAAAACTTTACAAGTAAATTAAAAAAAAAGAAACTAGATAGCTAATGTCACTAATTTTAAATTTAAAAGTACTTTAATACAATACACATCTAAATAAAATTAAAATTCAGGGTCTACGTCTTAAATTATTTTTTTTAAATTTGTATTTGAATGAAAAATTTAGGTCTTATTTTCATAAAAGAATAAAAAGTCGATGAAAAAAAATCTACAGCGCCTGAGAAGTGTTTAGGGGCCCGAAAAGAAAACAGATGACGCCTCCGTCGACCGTTTTAATTTGGCATACGGTGCTCCAAACAGGCCTGTATAGTTTGTTTTAGTAAATTATTTATTTGTTGCATTATAACGCCTTTACATTCTAGTCCAAGGCGATGCTATAACTAACACTTTATATAATGTGTACATAGTTATGATATTATCTTTTAATTATCTCACAGATGGCGTAAAAAGTAGAGCATCCAACACGGGGATAAAGCTGTTTTTGTCTTGAAATCCTCATATTTTAACGTCGCACTTTTTTTTTAAGTAGGTAATCATCTAATAACATTTTTCGCCCTTGGGCGGAGCGAGAGGACGTGTCAGACTTTTACTGAATAAAACCCAATCGATTGTTGTGTAGCGACATTTATGGCGTAACATTCCTATGTTACGCCTACTAATCCAGCATCGCGCAATCAAAGTTCTTCGCGCGATTAGAACATATAGAACAGCCCGAAATCATCTATCGGGCAGCTGCCCACCAGACATAACACCCGTCTGGCCGGAGAATCCTCCCTTTTCAAAGGAGGTTTACGGGACTTGTACACTCTGTTCCGCCTACCTCCAAACTGGTAACCCTCGACAATGAACGTCAGCGCAGCCTTCGTGCAGCTACTACTTCGTGACGTCATCATCACTTCCTCAAGCTTTCGAACAGCGAGTCATACAGCCACCACCCTCGGCTATAAAGGGTATCCTGACCACCAGCATGCCTAACCTGGTCATACCTGGTCATCACCCTCAGCCTCATCAGCGACCTTGGCGAAGCACACTGCACCTTCGGCCAGTCACATGAAGAGCCACGAAGAACCTCTCCTGGTCGACGCAAGCAGTCAAGCCACTACGTTGCACAGCACCGCTCCGACTCACTGGAGCCAGCAGCACTACTCCGACTCACGGGAGCCTGCAGCATCATCCCGACTCCCTGGGACAGCACCACCCCGACTCACTGGGGCATCACCGCAGACGGTTCCGACTCACCGAGAACTATGCGGCATTCGGTTCCGACTCACTAGAACCAACCTACCATTGGACTGGCACGCACCAAGAACCATCGATCTCCTATCTCCGGAGGGGAGTGATGTAGCGACATCTATGGCGTAACATAGGAACTAATCCTGCATCGCGCAATCAAAGTTCTTCGCGCTATTAGAACATATAGAACAGCCCGAAATCATCTATCGGGCAGCTGCCCACCAGACATAACACCCGTCTGGTCGGAGGATCTTCTCTTTTCAAAGGAGGTTTGCGGGACTTTACACTCTGTTCCGCATAACTCCAAAGTTCCTTCTTTGCCTTTGCGTTCCAGAGCTCCGAGGCTCATTTTCACTTAACCCATGGCCCCAGTAGGCTTCGACCCTGCTTGGGCCCCTACGATTTGCTGACATCTCCTTGAGGCGCGCGTGGAACACTACACGCCGTCAACAGCTTGGGCTCGGTCTGGACGGTTACCGGACGGTAGGACAGCGAGCTGCCCATTGCTCGTCGCCCGCAAGCCCGCGCCTACGGTGGCTGGAAATCGGGATCGGGATCGGAATCCCGGCGGCTGGGCCGTGAGAGGCGTTCCCTCGCGCGCTCTTTGGTAGCATTACGGATTTGCAGAAGGAGGCGACCGCCTGCCACTCCTCCTCGCTCTGGACCATGGCCTGTACCAAGGCCGGCGCGAGAGATTGCTGCCATCGATCGCCCCCACGAGGGCATGGCGGTGCTCTGCACAGGCGGAGCACACCTCTACCGTATGCTCCACCTTGTCTTCCGGGCGGTCCACACAATGGTGACACCCGAGCATTTCTTCCGCACGGATCCGGTTCAGGAACCTCCCGAACTTGTCTTGTCCGGTGAGGATCAGCGTCATGCGGAAGGTAAGGACGCCGTAAGGTCTTTCCAGCCACTCCTCAAAGAGGATTAACGCCATAATAGTGGCGTGCCAAACCCTCGCACTTAAAAGGGCCTCGTGAAAGCGAGGACTCTTCTCTCGCCATAGGCGAAGAGCCGCTTCGCCTTCGCTTACCTACGCTACTATCTCTAAATATTATTTATGTTATTTCCAGATGAGTAAGCGTGACGCTGAAGATTCAATGCTCCAAGATGCTGAGTGTGGAGACGAAAAGACTCGACTCGAAAAAGACGAATTTGTCAATTATCTCAAGAAAAGGAAGCTAGAAAATGGCGATGTCTGTAACATGATTAACATTGGCAAACTGCCGAAAGATG
Source organism: Mythimna vitellina (assembly GCA_949316375.1). Classification (NCBI taxonomy): domain Eukaryota; kingdom Metazoa; phylum Arthropoda; class Insecta; order Lepidoptera; family Noctuidae; genus Mythimna; species Mythimna vitellina. The sequence continues at coordinate 1,770,394 of OX438703.1, read as the reverse complement.
TGAGATATTGATTTACCATATCGTTCCTTATTTTACAACACCGCTCAAGTCGAAAATTGGCGGTTTTTACATTTTAATGCCTTTAGATGGAGCTGCTCACTGCGCGTCTAATCATTGGTCATATGATATAGATTTCAGCCAATCAGAAGCCATAATTCGAAAAGTAGTGATAGCGTGCAAGTCGGCTGGGGCCCAAGTCTGTTATTTTTATAAATTCGTCATTCCAACACAATCCCATTGTCATTTTGCTAAAAGTTCGTAATCTAATAATTCATAATGGTCGATCATTGATCGGTCAAAGATCTTGTGGTAGAATGACAATATCGAGATGTCTCGAAACAAATTTAAAGCAATGACTGTACAATGACATTCTAATGGTAGGTCACTGATCAAAGAAACTGTCAAAATATTGGCAATTATCCGCACACATCTAATATTCATTTGTCATTATGTACGAGATTACTATTCTATGCCATTTCTTTCAATGGAGTGTCAGTGGTTGACCATTGTAAAGTCATAATGACGCCATTATATTAGTAGATTACCAACTTTGGTCAAAATCAACAATTATGATGTCAATGATAGACCATTCTGACACTATTGTAATAGTAGACTTGAGGCTCTGGTCTCTTTTCGGCTCGGGCTGGGCTGGGACTGACTTTGCCCATACCCCTGCTTGTGCCCCCCTGTCTGCCTCCAAGAGGCCTTTGGCCTTTGCCCTTCGGTGACTCCTGTGGGCTTTTGTGGACAATTGTGTACTTAGTACTACCTTAACATAAACCTCGACATTTAAAAAAAATATATATTTCTTTTTTCAGGAATATAAATTGAAAGTAATGGTGGAATTAAAACGTTTATCACAAAGCATAGATAAAAAAATAGAAGAGATACAAAAAAGATATTCTACCATAGAAAAAAATATTCATGAGCTAAAAAATCTTGTTGATAAGAAAACGAATAAAACAGACCAAGCTATTAAAGCATTCAAAGAAAATACGTTTGCAAAAATTGAGGAAGACTTGGAAAAATGTCGTAGTGTAGAAGAAAAAGCGACCATTATTAAATCTGCTATTGATGAAGAATCTCGGAAAATCGAAATGGATAAAGATCGGGTGAAAAATGAAAAAGACAAGTGTAATAAGGAAATAGAAGCTATGTATCAAGAGCGATTTGATAAAATACACAAAGAAATGCTAGAAAAAGACGAGGAACAAAGTAGACTTATAAGTAAACTCAAAAGAATGAATGAAAAAGAAACTCAAGAAAAAGATAGACTCGATAAAATCATTCAAAAGTTGGAAAATGACATTAATACAATCCACAGAAAAATAGAGATTATGCAGAAAGATCATTATGAAATGCAGCGTAAAATGGCTAGAGAGAGAAATAATTTAGAAAACAATATTGAAACATTACGAAAAAAATTAGATACGAAAAGAATAGAATCTCAAAATAATATTCGGGATTTGAAACAACAAGAAAGTGAGTTGATAAGAAAAATTGAAGCTGAAAGGAATCAAATGAAAAGCAACGAAACTCTAGTAAAACAGAATATTACGAACTTGCAAGACACGTTACAATCCAATAAGGATCAAAATGAAAAGTTGAAATCTATTGAGTTAATGCGAATTGAATTTGCAACAACTAAAGAAAAATATGAGAATAATATTCAAGTTATCCAGCAGTTTAAATCTGACATACAGCGTCAAATTAAAGCTGAAATTCATAATATGCAAGAAACTGAGGCCCAATTAAAGATAGAACTGGGGCAAAAAATTGAAGCCTTACAAAACATATTAGCTGAAAAAAAGATCGAACTTGATAAATGTATTCCGGCGATGGAATTTAGTGAAAGTGAATTAATTTAAGCTAAAATTGGAGTCATAAAAAAGATTGTCTTGACTTGAACCAAAATATTTAAGAATATTGTAATATTGCCACGGCCGCATAGCTTCACAGACGCGTATTCATCGTTATATGCTTGATGTACACCTGCTCACATCTCACATACAAAATTATGAAACTGTGTCGACGAAGTGGCATTTCGAGCCGTCGTGTTGTTGCAGCTTCATCGTCTAATTATTAATAATGACGGATACGTGTATAAGAAGCTACGCGTCCGTGGACAGGAGGCCTAAAATAACGAATTGAGAAAAAGAAGTCGCTAAAAAAGCTCTAAATTGCAATAAAATGAAAAAAAACAGTCAACTCAACTCAACTCAACTCGAAGGCTGCCTGTTGAAAGCAAAATGAAGACCTATTTTTTTCTTTCGAATCCAAAATTTTTAGTTACAGAATAAAGAAGAAACTTAGTAATAACTGTTGATTTTCTAGTAAAACCTAATTAAATGAATAAATGAGTTCTTTATTTTTACTATGACGTATTTGTATTTTTTCAATCATTTTAAAAAATATATGTTTTTAGGGTTCTGTACCTCAAAAGGAAAAAATGGAACCATTCAAATCAAATCAAATTAAATCAAATCAAATCAAATCAAATCATCTTTATTGTGGACTATAGGTATACATCATAAACGCAGGTCTTAAATAATTAAAATAAGTTCAGCTATGTCCCGCCGTTGAGGCATACAATAATACAATACAAATCAGAGGTTAAAACACAATTAGTCATATAGTCTCGATACATTATTAAAATATTCCAAATTATAAATACATAAAAATTCAATAACAAGTCATATTAGTCATAATTTATTATAACAACATTGCAAATTATATTCTTACATCATCATCATCATCATCATCTTCCTGCCTTTATCCCGTGTTATTTGGGGTCGGCGCAACACGTTTTTTTCTTCCACTCTGCCCTGTTACTCGTCATGCTATCACTAACTTCCTTTTCTTTCATATCACTCTTCACACAATCCATCCATCTTTTCTTTGGTCTCCCTCTCCCTCTTATATTATTATATAAATTATATTCTTACATACATATAAAAAAATATAAAAAAAAAATATTAAAAGAAAAAGAGGAAGGACACAAGCAATTTAAATGGTTATGCAATACAATTCACAGTATACATGTATGGGAGAAAATTATACTTATATTTCCTTTCTTGTCATTGGAATACAATATTTTGTCACACAAGTAATCTTTGACATCATAATAACATTTGTCTGTTACAAAATGAATGTAGTTTCTTTTTAAACTGAAGAATTGGTAATTGTTTAATGTCATCAGGCAATTTATTAAAGATTAATGATGTCATGCATAAAATACTTTTATTTAATAGTGCCGTTTTACCATAAGGTATTTATTTTGTACCTCTAACCTATATTTATCCCTTAATTTTCGATAATAGCTTTTGACAGCAGTCTCATAGTAGCTTAGATTTGATTTCACTAAAATATTTGATTGTATATTGACATTTTGAATTGTATATTGACATTTTTTATTATTTTATTATTGACATTTTGTATTGTGTATTGACATTTTTTCTTAATTTTTATTGTTTATTAGACATTAGTATTGTGAATTAGCATTCGGCACCTTGACATTGTTTATTATTAATTATTTTGCGTATTTTTATTTGAATATTGAGACTTGGCCGGGTTGATTGTAAACTTCTCACAAACGTTTGTGCGCCCTCTGGCATAACATAGCGCTCTCTTTATTACCTTGCTACACCTTTATTATTGTACCTATGTTTAACAAATGAATAAATGACTTATAACTTATGACTTATTCGTAAATGTATAGGCAAGGCAATGTGAGAATTTTTAGATTTTTAAAGTAAGGTTGACAGCTAATTGTACTATTTATTTGGCACATTAATAATAATAATAATAAAAGTTTATTGACATATAATTTTACATAGAAATGAATCCCCTGGTCCATAAACTAGTGTAAACTGTATCATAGGGACCAGTGTCTTCGCCAGCTTTCGTAAATACATTATGTCAGGAGTACTTTTAAAATTAAGGTTAAATAACAAAATAAACACTTAAGTCTAGATTTAAAATTAAGCATTTTGTGGAGTGTGTGTGTGTGTGTGTGTGTGTGTGCGTTTTGAATTGTGTTTAAATGAAGTTATAAATAATAATACTAATAATAATATTTATTTGCCTGAAATTAAGTTTTCTATATCATCATAATTGTACTGTTTTAGCCAGAGAGTTAATTTGGTTTTAAATTTGCGGATAGTATATGTTTTACAGTCATTATTTGTTTTTAGGAATATATTATAGATTTTCGGAGCTAGCACATCAATATGTCGTCTTGCAAAGGCGTTGACATTGCTCTAATGCACTTATTTTGAGCTTTAAATATAAATTCTTCAGTCTACCGAATTATAGGATCCTTTATAGGATCACTTTGCTGTCTGTCTGTCTGTCAAGACCCTTTATCTCAGAAACGCGTGGAGGCATCGAGTTGAAATTAAAACCGTTTACTTAAGTCTGTGGTCCCTTGAAGCTGTGAAAAAATCAAACTTCTAAGATAACGGAAAAAAAGATACAGCCGTTTTTGTCGCAAAAAAACGTACATTTCAACACTCTCAAAGGAATCAAAATTCATAGGGTACTTCCCGTTGACCTAGAATCCTGAAATTTAGCATAATGCTAGGTCTTATAGTATAGATATAGGAATAAATCTAAAAACTGTAAATTTGTAGTTACGTCCAAAAAAATCTTTTTTTACAATTCGGAAAAATCTTCGTAACTCAATTTGGGAATCGAACGATTTTCATAGGTAAGTTTATGCGGAACCCTCAGTGCGTGAGTCCGACTCGCAGTTGCCCTGTTCTTTTTTAATTTTTTTTTCCAATTTTATTCAATATAATATAATATAATTCAACAAACGAACGAAAGAATTCCGCGTAAAGCTCAAGTGGTTGCCAATTCGCGGTATGCTCATATTCTGTCCCTTCTATATAATATCCTCCTTTCCTCCTTCACGCCTCTTTAACTTAAATGAAATGTTTTGAGTTTCACTGCAACTCACATACAAAATAAATCAAGTCATCAGAAAACTTGCGACTTAAATTGCCAATCCATACCAGAACGTTCAATGATAAATCATTTACTGTCCAGGCTGCTCGTCTGTGGAATGACTTACCAGACACTAATCGTTGCCTGTAAGGAACATTACCTGTTGCTGTGAATATCGATTGTCGTCATTTATTTTTCCGTCAATAGTTTGCAATAATTATGTATGTATATAGCATAGCATAGCATAGTCAGCCTTATAATGTTCCCACTGTTGGGACTCAGGCCTCCTCTCTAGGAGAGGGAATGGGCCGTAATCCGCCACGCGGGCCCAGTGCGGGTTGGTGGATGTCACATGTCTTCGAATTTTTGGTTCTAGGACATGCCGGTTTCCTCACGATGTTTTCCTTCACCGTTTTAAGAGCAGTGGTGATGAAATATAGTACACAAAGTAATGCGCCTGGCTGGGTTATGTGGAATACCGACAATAAATTATTATTGTTATAGTCGAACAATGAAATAGTTGTTATCTTTTATAAAGAATTAATTGGTTCTCTCTATCTCCTTTAAACCCACGTGCTTTATTTAGTGCACAACTGAAATATTGTGTTTAATTTTTTATTTTTATTTTCTAATTTCATACGAGGGGTAACACACACAAAAAGACCACGTTGATTAACTCCGAAGTGGGATCTAAGACAGTTCAGTCGTTTATTTGAGACTCGTAATTTAAGTTGGTGTATATCTGGTAGTTGTATATTAGTTTCTGGGTTATCACTGGCACTTAGCCAGATAACAGCATCACTACCAGATAAAGGCACTTGAGAAAACCCACTTGAAATATTAAGGAAATACCTACTTACCGTGCAATGTTTAAAATGGGTTTCCGCATCAAAACAGTTTACTATACATACCATCAGGAGGACTTTGCGCATCCACTATTAGTCCATATTGACTAGTTCTAGTGAAAATGTCTCAATCTATTTGTTTTCTGGTGTTTTTGGTGTCTGTGTCACTTTTCGCTTATGTTCGGAGTCTATTAGATACTACTGTGATGGCGCCAGCAGGCATCATTGTAGGATCTTCGAACGAGACAGGCTACACCAAATTCTTGGGAATACCTTATGGATTGATAAATGAAAGCAATCCCTTTGGGGTAAGCGTTTTGTAATTATTCTCTTAATTTTGTAGGATTTTCCTATACGCACGAAACGTTTTAGGAACACATTCATTGTGCGTACAGCTAAGGAGTGGAATTCCTTGCCGGAATCTGTGTTCCCTGATGGCTACAACCCGGGAATCTTTAAGTCAAGAGTGAATAGGTTACTTCTAGGTAAGCGCATTCCATCGTCGACCGCATCGTCGCTTTCCATCAGGTGAGATAGCGGTCAAGCGCGAACTTATCAAAAATAATAAATAAAAAAAATAACAAAATTGGCACTGGGTCGAAGTAGAAGCCATTGAGAGAAAAAAGCGATGTCCAGATTTTAGATTAAATTATAGACTGTTTTACTAACATCAGGAAAATACTTTCTTAGATTTAAGGAAGATATTACGTCAAACATATCAACTTGTAACACAGCTGTGCTATTGTTAATATATCAATATTATTTGCAGCCAGCCGTCAAACATCCATACTTTGAAGATCGCTTTGAAGCCGATAATGGTAACGTCAGTTGTCCCCAATCAGGCTTCGACGGTGTTGCTACCGGCACAATTCAATGCCTTACCCTAAACATCTATGTTCCTGAAAGATTCACCACTCAAACTTTACCCGTGATGGTGTGGATACACGGCGGGGCATTTGTATCTGGCAACGCACAAGGATCAGCCAGTGACCCCATATCCCTGCTAAAGAATAACGTCATTGTAGTAGCTATAAACTACAGACTTGGTATTTACGGCTTTATGTGTCTAGACACACCTGAAGTGCCAGGTAACCAAGGACTTAAAGACCAAACATTAGCTCTTCGATGGATTCGAGAAAACATTGCGGCTTTCGGAGGAGATGTTAACAAGATAACTCTATTCGGCGAAAGCGCTGGTGGCATGTCTGTGAATCTACATTTATTTTCTTTAAATAAAAAGTTATTCGACCAAGTGATTATAGAAAGTGGGTCAGCTTTAAGTTACTGGATGATGGTGGAATCTAATGCAACAATACCAATAGCTCTCGCAAAAGAATTAAGTTTTGTAACTTCAGGTATAAATGCATCTCTAAATTTTCTGGCAACTGTCGATGCACAAACGTTAGTAAAGATAGCTACTGACTTGAAAATTACAAGTGGTTCAGGTACCGACCAACCTCTTACCAAACCATGTGTAGAAAAAGTATTTGAAGGAGTAGACCATTTTATAACGGATCATCCCATGAATGTTTATCCTCCTAAAGCTAGTGAAACTCCAATCATCATTGGACATAACATAAGAGAATTAGCTTTACTGTATGATAATCAAGATGAGGATTTCTTTAAAACATACGATCTTAAAATGCTATTTAAAATGGGATTCAATGTAGATAGTGATTTTGAAAACGCTTTGAATGTTGTGAGACACTTTTACTTTGGTGATGAAACAATCAGTCAGAATGTCTCGGAGAAACTTGTGGAATTAGGAACTGATTTAATATTTGGGCACTCGACACAGAGGATGGCCGAAAAATTGTTTGACAGTGGTGCAGAAAACGTCTATCGCTACGTTTTCTCATACCTCGGAGCAAGACATGGAGATGAATTAAATTATTTATTCGACACTGAGTTTAACCCATTTGCAAATGTAACAGAGGATGAACAACTCGCGATTGATAAAGCACTTGTGAGAAGTCGGTTAACTACACTTTGGACGAACTTTGTTAAATTTGGGTGAGTAAGGTGTTATTAAGTTTATAGTACCTATTCAGTACACTTATACACGCACTCAGTCTCTGGGCATACAACACAGTGCAAAGCTTAGACAGTAAAGAGTGTCCACTAGTTGGTAGGTCTACACTTGCACTATGAACGTATTTATGATCTAGTAATATATCTATACAGTAGCACTCACCGTGAAGAGACTATTGGCAAAAAATACGACCATAGTCTTCACGCACTGGGTGCCTGAGGATGGCTAGCACCGTCGCGGCTAGACCAGGAAGAGGTGGAGATAGAGGTGAGAGGAGCTACGCACTTAACGCGTGAACTGATTTAAGGTGAAGCGAAAAACAAAACTTTTTACAAAAAAAAACCACTTTACTATTTATTTGATTTCGGAAGTCGATGTTTAATAACAAGCAAACAATACCAGAAACACAGACATCCGAAATTAAAGTGTTTCTTTTTTTGTAGTGAAGTCGGTTATTTTTTTAGGTTTCACACTTTTTAGTAGTGATATAGCCAGAGTACCTATTTCTCATGACAATTCGAATTTTCCCAAACACTGCTAGGATACATATTCAAAAACCTGCGCCTACGGTGGCCTAGAGTAGCCCAGCGCCACCTTCCTCAAGCTTTCCGCAACCTCGTCCTCTCGCGGTATTGATTTGCAAAAAGAGGTGTCATCGACTGACAGCACACTTTAAATTTACCAACTTCTCCTCAGTTTTCACGGTGAGATATTTACAGAATATGACCACTGGAAGAATTTGAATGAGGCTTTTAACTAGCCAGACAATATGGACTAAAAAGAATCTCTACGTAGTGTAAAACAAAGTTGTTTTTTGCGTTCATTTGTCTATCCGCCAACTTCCCTTTAAATGCGCAACGGATTTTGATGTGGTTATCACAAATATAAAAAGTGATGAACGAGGAAGGTTTGTGTAGGTATATAATTTGCATATGTGCAATGGAGTGACTGGCTAGTTTTGTATGTGTATACCGTGAAAGGCTTTTCACAGTTCATTTGGGGCTGGTGATGGTCGAAAGGCTGCGAATCGAACTACAATGCTCCAAAATATACACAACTAAATGCAGAAGGCCCCTTACCTTAGCTATACAAGGTGTTAAAAAATTAACTTTAAGAATTTCGAGGGGGCATTGTACTCCTGATTATGAACAACTTTTACTATGGGACCAAACCCGAAATCGCGAAAAAAAAAATCAGCTGCTCCATACATTTTGACGAGTTATGCGAACATAAACGTAGGGAACAGCTGATTTTTTTTTCGCGATTTCAGGTTTGGTCCCATAGTAAAAGTTGTTCATAATGAGGAGTACAATGTCCCCTCAAAATTCTTAAAGTTAATTTTTTAACATCTTTTGTAAGTCCTAGATGATTTCCCCACCTAAAAAAAAATGCTATGTAAGTACCTACGTCCTGCGTTCAAAGGTGCTCCCGAGTCTGGCTATTTCCGCTGAAGATCATGCTACCACTTTACTTGGTTTACACTTTACACACACATTTAGGTTCAGTTTATTTTATTAATAAGTTTAGTGATAGAAGTAAATTCCTTTTTCACTCGCCTATCGTCAACATTGAGCATGGTTTCAAAGCTTGTTACTTCATCTAAAACAATCCAACGCGATGTTTGACGAAGAGGCAACGCGAAAAAAGAGACATAACGCCTGAAAACTCTGTTAGCGTTCGATAATTACGTGATTTCTTCGAATATTTCACAAAACTTGTTGCAGGAAATACGTGCTTTTTTAAAAACCCATAAAAGTTTTTGAAAAAAAATTGTTGTCATTCAGAATCTTGATTAAATTTGCAAGGCTTCTATTGTTATATTTTTTTGACTTTTTTAATTTTTGAGTATATTATGAAGTGGCAAAGTTCATGCAAAATAGCAGATTTTCAGAGGTCTTTACTGGATTACTTTTACACAAATTAATAAATTGATTTCAATAGAAGCCAAGATAATATTCACAAGATACCCACTGTGTTTCCATAATATCAAATAAATAAAAAGCTTTTTAGTAGCGATACACTTATAAACAGAGTGTCAATTTCTCATGTCAATTCCAATTAACCCAAACACTGCTAGGTTACATTGTTTTATTATGAAGTTCCTGTGTCTACCTTCGACCTTCCGGCTTCATCATCAGATCAGTTCGATAGTACCTTATAGCCTAAGTGCATTTCATAACAATTCTAACAATTCAAACACGGCTAGGATACATTGATTAATTACGGAGTTCCTGTGCCTACCTTCCGGCTCCATCATCAGATCAGTTCGATAGTACCTTATAGCCAAAGTGAATCTCATGATAATTCTAATAAGTCCAAACACGGCTAGGTTACATTGATTAATTACGGAGTTCCAGTGCCCACCTTCCGGCTCCATCATCATCATGAGATCACTTCGATGATACCATTTTCAACGTAACTATTCAGAACCATTCATTTATTTGTATTGTCATAGTCGCTTAACTATCTTCATTGTGATATCTATGCGAGTATCAAGTTCCATTGACCATTTCTGGTGTCCTTCATCAGTTCCACTTCATGACATGTTACTTTTTAACTGTAAATGCTTAAGTTCTTTGTGAAAATACCAAAATAACAATCAGTTGCATATAATATTTGAGGAGTTCCCTCGATTCCAAGATTCCATCATCAGATCCCGACTTGGTGACTATGGGACCATTTGGAAAGTATACCCTTTCCAACAAAAAAATAATTTTTCAGATCGGTTGGCAAGCGACGAAGTTATGCGCGAACAAACATAAAAAAAAAATACTGAATTGAGAACCTCTTCCTTTTTTTGAAGTCGGTTAAAAATGTGAAATAACGTTATTATCGCGTAACAGTATGAAAAAACAGTGAAAATGTATGTCGTTATATGTTCGTCGTTATATACAATAATTACTATGCAACTGCATAGTAATTATTATGCAACTGCATAGTAATTATTGTATATTTTGTGAAAATCTTGTGGTGTGGTGAGTCGCTCAGACGGAAGAGGGAGACACACGTATGAAAATGCGCGCGTCAAAGATGGCGCGCGTGGTAGTTATGGCGCACTGTCAGTGGTCAAGAACCTATGAACGTTTTATGGATGTTCTGCTATTGGCTTAAAGCTTCTACACCAGAAGCGAATGGTGGCTCGTTGCATTTTGATTTGATATTGTCCAGATAGTGCAACATTGGAATGTGAATTATGAATACGAAATGATATCGTTTCAGGATACAGATAATATAATTATTATGTGGGTGATGAGTGGGTTGAGAGCAACAAACCAACTTTTCCATACCAAGCATTTGAATTGTTATGATATTGGCTTATGTTATTCAATTCTCAAACAGCCGAGAGACAGTTTCTATATTGTACACCTTAAAAATTTACTATCTCTTAGGGTTAACCCAAAATAACCATTTTTTCCTTTACTTTTTACGAGAAATAATGACTTATTTACAAAGCGATTTAAAGCGATACAGCATTAATCCTTATCCAATTAAGTACATTAAATATATTGTGCATTTAATATAGATCAATATAGCCCTTTACAGCATGTAATATAAATGAATATTTTCGAAGATATTACAGATTTAAAAAGCAGGGACATTGCGGTTACGGTGGTATCAGCATTGCATCCGTGCGAAGCCGGGGCGGGTCGCTAGTTGGTTATAAAAGCATAGCATAGCATAGCATATTCATCTTTATAATGTTTCCACTGCTGGGACTTAGGCCTCCTCTCTAGGAGAGGGAATGGGCCGTGATCTACCTCGCGGGCCCAGTGTGGGTTGTTGGATGTCACAAGACTATGAATTTTTGATTCTAGGACATGCCGGTTTCCTCACGATGTTTTCCTTCACCGTTTTGAGAACAGTGGTGATGAAATAAATTACACAGAGTAATGCGCCTGACTGGAATTGAACCCGCGACCTGCAATTCGTAAGTCGGGGCCATGACCACTCGGCATGGTCATGGCTCCGACTTACGACACTTATTCTCATTGGTTATAATAATATGTATTAAATAATTTTTCTTTGTCGTCAGAAACCCAACTCCGGAACCATCAGAGCTATTGCCATTCACATGGGTCCCAATAACGAATACCACTCAGCCATACTTAGACATGAACTTGGAGTTCACACCGAGCAGCAGGCCCGAACCTGAGAGGATGGCATTTTGGGACTTGTTCTACAGGCTTTATGGAAACTATCAGATGTGGTCTCCAATCGAATCGCCAGTTCTCTGTAACAACGTGTCCAAACGCGTAGAAAATGTCTTCATCATTGTTTTATTGTCATGTTACCTTTTAATAAAAGACAACTGGTATTAAATGATTTGTGTTTATTTTATGAATTCTAAAATACTTACATATATATTTCTAAATACCTATGTATATCATCATCTTCCTGCCCTTGTCACATCTTATTTGGGGTCGGCGCAACACGTTGTCTTCTTCCATTCTATCCTGTCAACCGTCATACTATCACTAACTTCCTTTTCTTTCATATCACTGTTCACACAATCCATCCATCCTATCTTTGGCCTCCCTCTCCCTCTCCACCCATCCACATGTATACTCATAACTCTTTTAGGAACATGTGTTTTATCTCTCCTCTTTACATGACCATACCAAGACAAACGAATCCCCTTCAACTTTTCAGTCACTGGCGCCACTTTCAAACTTCCTCTAATATATTCATAAATACCTATGTATATATTATAAATAAATTACACCCAAACACAGAACAAATTATCGTGCTCATCACACAAATATGATCATCATGGGTGGGAATCTAACCCACGACCTCCGGCACAGCAGTCAGGGCCACTAACCACTAGACCAACAGGCCAGTCAGGATATAACGGCTGTCTAGCCTGTCGGCGATCATTACCGGGGCCTCAAGTTTGCTATTACAATAGTGTCAGAATGGTCTATCATTTATTACATAATTGTTGATTTTGACAAGTTTGGTAATCTACTATTAAAATTGCGTCATTATGACTTTCCAATGGTCAACCACTAACACTCCATTGAAAAAAATGGTATAGAATGGTAATCTCGTATATAATGACAAATGAATGTTTGACGTATGCGGGAATATGCTAAAATTTTGACAGTTTATATGATCAGTGACCTACCATTAGAACGTCATTGTGCAGTCATTGTTTTTATTAAGCTCGATATTGTCATTCTACCACAAGACCATTGACCGACCAATGATCGATCATTATGAATTAGCAGATTACGCACTTTTAGCAAAATGACAATGGGATCGTGTTGGAATGACGAATTTATATAAATAGCAGACTTGGGCACCTGGATGGCATTGAGGCAGGCCGGCGCACCAGGGACCCGTACCACTTGTGCATAGTAGTGTGGATTTTTTATTTATTTTATTATTTATGTACACACATGAATAAAGAAAGAAGATACATTCTGATAAAAATTGTACAAAGGATTGTTGTTGTTGTAGTGTGGATTTTTTATTATTATTATAGCCTTTTATTTATCCAATAAATGTATAATTTTTTGTATAAATACACATTTAATTTTCTATCTTACATACTTAAAAAAATTAGCCTTTTTTTTTAAATTCATGGATCTCAATTGTGAATAAAGACCTCCTCCAAGATTTTCCATTATTGTTTTTCGGGAGTAGTGGTAAATCCTCATGGACGCCCAAGCTGCCTCACAGATGAGCCAGTCTAGGCAGTATCAAGACTCCTACTGACTAAAACCACACTCCTGCCTTACTTGGCCAACTCCACGTGCAAGTGGCGTCACTCCAGAGCACCTTTTAGCGATCACAATAAATCCTGTCAGAATTTCAGGGTTAAGAGGCCACCAGCCCGAAGCGATACCCAAGCAACAACGACCCACATACGCATCATGACTGGCCTGTTGGTCTAGTGGTTAGTGGCCCTGACTGCTATGCCGGAGGTCGTGGGTTCGATTCCCACCCAGGACAAATGTTTGTGTAATGACCACGATCATTTGTTCTGTGTCTGAGTGTTATTTATCCATAATATGTATGTATTTAGAAATATTTATGTATGTTTATCAGTTGTCTAGTACCCATAACACAAGCTCTGCTTAGCTTGGGACTAGACGGCGTTGTGTGATAGTTGTGGAATAGCATAGCATAGTCGGCCTTTTAATGTTCCCACTGCTGGGACTAAGTCCTCCTCTCTAGGAGAGGGTATGGTCCGTAATCCACCACGCGGGCCCAGTGCGGGTTGATGAATGTCATATGTCTTCGAATTTTTTGTTCTAGGACATGCCGGTTTCCTCACGATGTTTTCCTTCACCGTTTTGAGAGCAGTGGTGATGAAACAAACTACACAAAGTAATGCGCCTGGCTGGGTTTGAACCCGCAACCTACAACTCGTAAGTCGGGGCTGTTACCACTCGGCCATCACTGATTTTAGGCACGCAATAGACTGTTTTCCGCACTAGTGCAGAAAAGTGCGCATGCTCTCCCCCGCCACAATTTTATTAAATTTATCGTATCAGGCCAGGCGCGCGTCGGCCCCCACTAGTCGCAGGTCAACACCTGTTTACTTTTTTCATCGTCACTTACGATGAAAAAAGTAAACAGGTGTTGAAATTGTAAACAGGTGTATTGAAAAAAATCGTTTGATACACGTGTTTGTCACTGCAGCCCTCGGCTCCATAACACACACGCCTACGGCTCGTGCGAATTCCGCCTTGATTGCAATGACAAACTTTCTGCACTTGTATCAAAATGAACTATTTCACTATACTTACTTGAAAACCCGCTCTTATCCCACCGCTTTAAGGCACGCAATATACTGTTCTCCGCACTATTGCGCACTATTGCACCATGTTTATTGCGCACACTTTTCTGCACTATTGCAGAAAAGTGTGCGCAATAAACATGGTAAAGTTAAAACAAATCGATATGTAAATTAAACAATACTCAAACAAAACCCGCTTACGGCCGCCATTATGACTAATGCCTAAAGTCACGTAGCCATTCGTAGGTCTAGCTACTTTACTACGTGCTACAAATACGAAGCTTACTTAGTTTATAGATTTTCGACAATTCTATTTCTTTATCATCACCTACCTGCCCTTGTCCCATCTTATTTGGGGTCGGCGCAACACGTTTTTTTCTTCCATTCTATCCTGTCAACCGTCATACTATTACTAACTTCCTTTTCTTTCATATCACTGTTCACACAATACATCCATCTTTTCTTTGGCCTCCCACTCCTTCTCCATCCATCCACATGTATACTCATAACTCTATTTCTTTATAAAAATTAAAAATGTGAAAAAAAAAATATTTCTTTATTGTTGGGGAAAAACCTTCAACACATGCATGACTAATAAATATGGTCAATTAAGAGGGCACTTTCCAGTCCGTCTATCATGAAGAGCACGTTTTAAAAGTTTGTCGTTTCATCCAATACAATGTTTGATGAACTAGTGATGCAAAGGAAGCGTCTTAACGGAAGTGGAAAGGGAAACAGATGTCAAAAGTAAATCTTTGCGGATGCGGAAGCGGAAGTGTTAATACTATGAAGAAAAAGCATAATTTTATTTTTTTTAAACAAAAGAAGGTTAAACGTCGTAATCACGTCACGAGGCGCAGTGATGCGCAGAATGAACCCAAAAAAATATAATAAAAATAATACTCGTTGCGACACGTTTGTGTACCACCTCCTCCTCGCGCCTCTTCCGATGTGTCCAGTAGTCCACGCGCCCTCCACTCCCGTGCTCCTCGCTGTATTCTTCCGTTTAGAGTTCTGTTATAAATTTTGCGGAAGCAGAAGCGGAAATTGTTTGGCAATGACTGCTTCTGCACATGTGGCCCCCTGGTAGCTCATAATATTTTGTAAATATAGTATCTATTAACTGCTCCACATTTGTTGTAATATATACTTTTTTTCTTTCAAACACGCCTCTTTTTTATAATGTGAATATGAGAACACTGTAGACTCCACGAATTCTTAGGTTCCTTTTTATTATGATTATTTTTATTGTACTTTTCAGTACAATATTGACCAGTCTACATTGTCCTTACATAATATCTACTTATGCTGTAATATGGAAATATTGTAACAACTTTTTTTTTTTTAAAAGAGTAACCATGGAGTTTCTTGCCGGTTCTTCTCCATAGGAAACGACCAATTTGGAACCGTGCACTAGTATCTGACGTTTTATAAGTGCCCATGTAGACCTATGTGAAATAAAAAACTTTGACTATGACTTTGACTTTGAAACGGAAGTAAAAAAGCTTGCGGAACTTCTGCAGAAGCGGAAGCGTAAGCAGAGTTCTGTTGCAACACCAGCCTGAACGTTAGGTTAACATTCGATAATCTAATAAAATCTAATCAGTCACTCAAATATTTCACAAAACTTGTTCCAGGAAATACGTGTTTTAAAAACCATTAAAGTTTTTGGAAAAAGAAATATGATTCAGGATCTCGATTAAGTTCAAGGTATCATAAATATAATTTTCAGATGTCTTCACTGGATTACTTTTACGCAAAATGTTTTGATTTCAACAGAAACCTAGACAATATCCACAAGATATCTATATACAAAATATCTAGAGAAAGATATAATAATAATAATAATAATATATTCACACAACTATCACACAACGCCGTCTAGTCCCAAGCTAAGCAAAGTTATGAGTACTAGACAACTGATAAATATACTTAAATATTTTTCTAAATACATACATATTATACATAAATTGCACCCAGACATGACCATATGTAATAACTAGAGGTCGGAATTAGGTAGAGTTACTGATGTACATGATCTTCCCGGGATTTCTAATGAAATTCCGGGTGGCCAACAATAATAAAACAAATAAATAATAATAAAAACCTCAGAGATAGATAAGGCGCGATCTCTCGCGCGGGGCCTTGGTTCAGGCCATGATCCGGAGCGCGGAGGAGTGGCAGGCGGTCGCCTTCTTCTGCGAAGCAGT
The DNA here is from genome assembly GCA_949316375.1 of Mythimna vitellina. Taxonomy (NCBI): domain Eukaryota; kingdom Metazoa; phylum Arthropoda; class Insecta; order Lepidoptera; family Noctuidae; genus Mythimna; species Mythimna vitellina. The sequence goes on along the minus strand of OX438703.1, from coordinate 1,753,612 downwards.
AATGCTAGCAAAGGAGGCGGCCGATCGCGTGAGGCAACGGTCCTTACGCCCCAACCGCCGCCAGGATCCCGATCCCGATTTCCGGCCACCGTAGGCGCGGGCTTGCAGACGGCGAGCAATAGGTAGCTCGCCGTCCGACTATCCGGTAACCTTCCAGACCGAGCCCAAGTCGTCGACGGTGCGTACTGTTCCACGCGCGCCTCAAGGAGATGTCAGCAAATCGTAGGCGCCCAGCAGGGTCGAAGCCTACTGGGGCCACGGGTAGTGTGAAAGCGAAACCCGGGGCCCTGAGACGAAGAAATTTTTTCTGCTATATCTCTGATAATGTCATGTCTGGATTTGAGGCATATCCACTTTATTCTTACGCTGTATGAAACCGGTTTGAGTACATAAATAATTCTACCTAATTCCGACCTCTGGTTATAACGTCATAATCGCATAATAGATAAAAACCGGTATGGGAATGATACCGGTTTTGGCGCTCTTAAGAGTCTTTTTTAAACAATGGTAAATAAAACAAAACATAGTTTTTTTAATTTATTTTTTATAGGCTCGCTTATAGATATAGTTTTGGAGGTAGGCGGAGCAGAGAGTAAAGTCCCGCAAACCTCCGTTGAAAAGGAAGGATCCTTCGACCAGACGGGTGTTACGTCCGGTGGGCTGCAACTGCCCGATAGATGATTTCGGGTTGTTCTATATGTTCTAATCGCGCGGAGAACTTTGATTACGCGATGCAGGATTAGTACTTATGTGACGCCATAGATGTCGCTACATAGTTTATTCCCTTCTTATTCCCTCTCTCAGGAGGATGCCTGAGTTCTAGCAGCATGCTTATGTTAGGTATATACTACTGGCTGTTAGTGAAAAAAGTACTCTTTGTAATACTTGAAAAATATTGCGTAATTTGTATCCAAGAGTCGTCTATAGCGATAACTAAAACTAGGGATGTCAGCGGTGATGAAAAATATCGATATATCGATGTATTAATATTTATAAAAATATTCATTTTGACCTCGATATATTTAAGAAAAGATATCGATATATACATCGGTTAAACTTTCAGAAAGGTCAATAATGGGTAATAGTAATGTTTATACAATATTTACATGGTTTTAATAAATGAGAATTGAAAAAAAAAGAAATGTATGCTTAGATCCTTAAAGCTACGCAACGGATTTTGATGTGAATTTCTTTTAATAGATAGAGTAATTCAAGAGGAAGGTTTAGTAGAGAAACACTAAGGTATAATACATGTACAATATAGTCTAGAGAAACACTGATAATTTTAGAGGTTTCTAATGTGATCAATAAACTCATTTTTTTTGCGCTTACATTGCAAACGCTCGCTGAGCCCTACGAGATAGATCAAAATGATGTACTACAGTATTGTACACCTTAAAAAGGTCTACAAAAATGTCCGTGATGGTATATGTTTATCTCATAGGGATAACCCACAATAACAATTTTTATCCTTTACTTTTTACGAGAAATAATGACTTATATACGAAGCGATTTTAAGCAATACGGCATTAATGCTTATCCATTTAAATACCTTACATACATTTTGAATTTAATATAGATCAGTATGGCTCTTTACAGCACGCAATTAAAAGAATATTTTCGAAGATATTACAGATTTAAAATGCAGGGACATAGCTTTTGCAGTGGTACCGACCAGGGGGAACAATATCTATCCCAACATTGATAGCATAAGTTGAAAGACTATGTCTTGGTTTAAAGAAAGAGCAATTCTGTCACCAACTAACGAACAAGTGGATAAGGTGACTGAACTTGATTCTTTAGAAGATTGATGCGCCGACGCAAATATACTACTCGGTCGATACAGATCTCAATTTGAAAGAAACTGTTCTTTTTTCGTTCGTTAAAATAGATAAAAAATAATTCATTTAACCCCTAGCGTATCCCGGCGTTCGCTCTCTCATTGTCTTTTTATTGTGTCTCTTAGTACTAATTACGGTATTCGAAAGGTTAAACATGAAATAAAATGCATTAAAAAAATTATAACAACATGAACTTTTCTTCAAAAACTCTTTTCGATACTTATAATAAATCTGTAGAAGTGAAAATTCTTTACATTGAAAACATCAAAAAAATAAATGGCACGGGGTGTTACTAGACCGACACCGAACCCAAAATAGTGATTGAAAAATTTTTGTCTGTCTGTCTGTCTGTTTGTTCAGGCATCAACCTAAAACTACCTGTTCGATTACGATGAAACATTGTATAATTATTCTTTAATATCCTGGGCACCACACTGGATACTTTTTATCCCTGAAAAGTATATACAATAAAAAACAAACTTAATTTTGCGGTTCGATTCCTAGACCCGATTACTGTAACATCCGCCAATAAAAAGTTTGTCGTAGGTTACGTCACCCGCAGTGAAGTTCACTAAGGGACTATCACACACGACGAAGATAATAAATAATATTTCATATTTTCGTATCTCAAAAAACCTAATAAAACCATTTTCGACTTCTACGCGGACGAAGTCGCGGGCAAAAGCTAGTACTGAATAAAATCTTTCCTCTGTCAACCAGTCTCGATAAATCGAAGTAAAAATATCGATACATCGATGTATCGATATTTTTTCGACAAGCCAAACTCTATAACAACGTAAGTCATATGTATATCGTCATATACATGTACAATTCTTCGCTCCCTGTCCATAATTTTGTGTGAGTCGTCCGATTAGTTTGTATACAGTTGTGTGCGGGAAACACGTACCGACGCATTTGTTACGAATTTGTGATCAACAGTTGAGTGATTTGATCAGTTGATGATTGACCTTGTGACGTGATTTTAACTTTTCTCAAGTTAATTTTAGAACCTAAAGGTATCAAACGCTTTATTTTTAATTAATTTTGTTAGATAAATAATATATTAAATCTTACGTGCCTATTTTTATAACTAAAGATGTTTAGAACCATAAATGGCATGTATATACATGCCATTGTTGTTTTTCTTATTATGTATAATCGACATACGGAGTTACGATGTACTTAGTATGACTGCATGAGCTATTTATAATTTCATATTTAAGTGAACTATTTGTGTTTATTATGAGATTAAAACTGGCAGAGCAGTGGTGGCCGAGTGGTAACAGCTCTGACTTACGAGTTGTAGGTCGATGGGGAAACCCAGCCAGGCGCATTACTTTGTGTAATTTATTTCATCACCACTGCTCTCAAAACGGTGAAGGAAAACATCGTGAGGAAACCGGCTTGTCCAAGAACCAAAAATTTGAAGACATGTGACATCCACCAACCCGCACTGGGCCCGCGTGGTGGATTATGGCCTATTCCCTCTCCTAGAGAGGAGGCCTGAGTCCTAACAGTGGAAACATTATATGGCCGATTATGCTATGCTATGTACGAGAATTAATATCTTTAAACTGAGTTATCATAGTTTATTGTACAACAAAGTTGTGACAAATTATGTTTTATATTTATATAGTAAAGTATTTATTATCAATTGCTTAGTGACAGTGGTAGTTTTTGCGCTATGTTTTTTTGCTTTCAATTTTAATGAAATCGCTAGAAAACCAAAAAAAATTGTGATTTAATTTATTCATATTCTGCAACTGTAAATTATTATTTTTAAACTTTCATTATATAATGTATTTTTAGATTCGTTTGACATTGACAAGTTTTGCACTGATTGTACACGCACGCCATTTATGTTTGGATCAAGAATCTTTTATACTATTTGGATTAATTACTCCAACCTCAAAAACGTACCGAAGAGTACAATACAAAAGGATATGTTATCTCTTTCTACTAGTGTGTCCATAGACTAGTTCATACTGCGGGACATTCTGTTCTAAAGAAGTTCAAGATGTTATTAATACATTATATTATAGACTTGTACGTTCAAAAACTATTAACTAATATACATATATATTATATAGGTAGGACCGTGATGTACCAATACCTCCTAAAACTATATTTTCAAGAAACTCATAATTTACCGCTATGTATTTAAAAATGTTTTTCCGCATTTTTTTGTAAAACTTCCGAAGTGACTTTTTTGTTGCAAATTCATTTAATTAAAATGTGGAAATACTTCCTGACTAAACCAACGTGTCTATTTCATGGTTACCTACTAAACATAGGATACTTATAAGACCTAACCTAACTAAACCAGAAGTTATTATTACTCACAATTCATTTAAAAAAAATTACTTTTCATTAAATTTAACTATTTTTTCAGGTTTTACAGACAGTTAAGAATTATTGGTACCTTACCGTCACACAACAATCAATATAAAATGCTGCAGTGACAAAAATAATAACAATTTATTTGCATTAATAGTAAATGTATGGTTACCCTAATTAAAATAAAATAGAGGTAAGAAAGGGACACACTACCTCTTTCTCGTTGTCTTGCTCGGTACATTTTTCCCCTTTCGCTAGTCAATAAAAAATGAACTTAATGTTAATGAAAATAAAGTACACTTTGGAGTTTGCTTCGTAATCATTCCAGTTTATCCATAGGGTATATAAGATCCTTGGTTTGGATGCACGATAAGCGACGTGACGTCATCCTAAAACCAATATGGCCGACTTCCATATATACAAATCATTTATTTTTTATGCATCCCTACGATATTTATATCTAATGTATGGCTTTTAGCGATAAGACCGCCCATTGTGACACCCTATTAATGTTAATTTCCTAATGTAAATTGTATTTTTGGTGTACAATAAAGAATATCTATCTATCTATCTCAAAACGGTCAAGATAAACATCGTGAGGAAACCGGCATGTCCAAGAACCAAAAATTCGAAGACATGTGACATCCACCAACCCGCACTGGCCCCGCGTGGTGGATTACGGCTCGTTCCCTCTCTTAGAGAGGAGGCCTGAGTCCCAACAGTGGGAACATTATAAGGCCGACTATGCTATGCTTATGCTATGTAAATATATTATAAAATATATTTTTGTTATTTTCAGATGGCTGACGCAGGTTCCAGTCGCACGGCTTCTGGTCCTCAGGATGACGAATTTGTAAAAAAAGTGCTCGATATTCTTGTACAATTCGCGGAGTCTGATCGTAGCGGACCACAGAAAGTAAGACATACCACCTTTTCTTCCTCGTGCCCATACAGTTCCGCCGTGGATAAAGCCCTCCATTAAATCCTTGATAAATCTTTTCATCAAATCTCTTAAAGATAGATAGATAGATTTAACATTTATTTGATGCACACAGAAATAAACAGACAATACACAAAAGCACAATAAAATTACAAAACTAAGCACATAAATTAACAACATTTAAAAAATTTAAATAATCACAAACATCAATGTTACGAGTACCTACATTAAATACATAATCATGGGTAAAGGACAAATTCGTTCATTAAATACTTCTGTCGACAAATCCCTTTGTCAAATCACTCCGTCAAATCCTTCTGTGAACAAAACCCTCCATGAAATCCTTTGGTCGACAAATATCTTCATCAAATCCTTCCGTCGAGAAATTGGCAATCTCTCGCCGATAAAGATGGTCGTAAAGTTAAAATGTATGAGGCTGACTAAAGCTACTGAAAATGTCGTCAACATCATCATCATCATTTCAGCCGATAGACGTCCACTGCTGGACATAGGCCTCCCCCAAATTTCGACACAATGAACGGTCTTGTGCTTCTTGCATCCATCAGATTCCCGCAACCTTCACCAGGTCATCGGTACACCTTGTAGGGGGCCTTCCAACACTGCGTCTTCCGGTATGCAGTCGCCACTCTAGAACTTTTCGGCCCCAATAGCCATCTGTTCAATGTGCTCTGCCCATTTCCACTTAAGTTTGGCGATTCTTCGTGCTATGTTGGCAACATTGATTATTCAAAAACTAAAATCTAAATCTAAAGTCAAAATTTCGTAATCAATATTAAACATTTTGATATACCGACAATTTCTATAGCCGATATTCTGTCAATTTATATTAGTCATACAACCCGTTCCCACTAATTTGACCTCTAATTCAACATCAATATTAAAATCTTGATATCTTCTTACGTAATTCTATTATACCTATAAATAAAATGCTTTACGTAATATTTCCAGGAGAAGAAAACACCACTGAAAAAGAAAAAAGAATCAAACAAGAACCTGGAAAAATTGAAGAAGAAAAGCGCCGAAGCAAAGGCCAAACTTTTGCAAGCCAAGAAAGATTTAAAAGAATTAAATATATTGGAGAAGATTGAAAAAGCGAATAAGAGGTTGGAAAAGAGAAAATCGTTGATGGAGAAAGATCAAAAAATTATAAAGAGATTTGAAGAGAAGTTAAGGCAGCCGAAAGACCAATGAAACGATTTATTCCGTTGGGCCAGCCGTCCCCACGGCTGGCCCAACGGAATAAATCGTTTCAGCTCTTTGGACAGGGACTGCGGTCCCAACTTCCACCTATAAAAATATTTTTCTTTTTTGTAGTATTTTGGGACTACAAGGAAAAAGACATTAAAGTACAGTTACCAAAAATACTGTATTTGTTTTGTTTGTGGTCCTAAAATATTACAAAAAAAAAAAAATTGTATGTGGAAGTTGGGACCGCGGTCCCGGTTCAAAGTGCCCCACGACCCATTCCGTTCTAATACAAAAAACTAATACCACTTATATTTGTTTGAAATTATATTTATTTTCCATTCCGAACGAAAACTAACAACTGAATTTTGGTACAATCAGTCATACGTTATCAAAATAAATTGATTTTCTAAATATTTTTAAGTAAATTTTATTTATTTTACAAAATTTGCTCCTATACAAAATTGAAAATCAATTTTCTCTTAAAGTAAAGCATTTAGTAAAACGGACAATACGTTAAAATTTAGCTAAAAATAGTAAGATATCTTGATCTACTTTGCGTTAATCTATGAGGTTTAGTCTAGTCAATAAAGCCGAAAATCTTGTGCGCTCAGTTCAGACGTTTCAGAAAAAATCAACTCTCATTTTCTTTTAAAAGATTAACTTTATCGTCATTATTTCTTGTTTTACTAATTCATAGAGGTATTTAATTAAAATATATCAAAGTCGATGTATGAATTTCGTCAGATAAATTCAGTTTTTGCAGATTCTGTATAAGAGACTTTAATGAATTGAGGGCCCAAGGTAAACCGCCATAAATCTGTAATGTGATATTCTACAGATTTGAGAATTTCCTAAAATATTTTATAAATTCTTAACTTTTTTTTTTTCGATCCGTTTTAACGTCCATCTTAAATGTGTCCCTGAATGACCGAGCGTGGGTACAAGCCACGCTACCCATCCATTTTGGCGGGCTCGGCATCCGCAAAATTTCTAGTATAAGTCTACCGGCGTTTCTGTCTTCGGTCCACAGCACTCAACAGTTAGTTGAAAGTATCTTTACTCCATCACTGGTTGACTGTGAGGTGCCGTAAAAAAAGCGTAGCCCGAGAATCCATCTTCCCAGAGACAGTGGGATGAGCCGCTCTGCAGGTTGGTACGGAATAATCTTATTAATACGTCCACCAATACTGCTGAGCGCGCCCGCCTACTGGCTGTGGGTGAATGGGAGTCGGGCCTCTGGCTACTGGCTCCACCGTCACCTAACATAGGTACTATGCTGAGTGACACCATTTTCCGGATCGCTACATGCCTGCGTCTGGGTGCTCCTAGTGGAGCTCCACATCGATGACCGCCTCCGACACCATGGTGTATCATGCAGTAGAAGCGCTGGTCGGATAGCACGACATGCCAGTATTAATGACATCATCCGCCGAGCTCTTGTCACCGCCGGGGTGCTAGCTGTTTTAGAACTCAATGGCTTGGCACGTGACGATGGGAAGAGGCCAGACAAGCGTCTGGATTGAGGGCCCACGTTATTTAATCAGCACAGTTTTAATTTACGTTTTAGAAATTTATGTTCCATTGCATTAAGTTTTACTATTTTTTCTTAATTCTTTATTGTACACAAAAAGATACATAGTACACGGAGATAATACAGTTTATGTACAAAGGCGAGCTTAACTCAACAACAATTTTTAACTAAATTCCCTATAATTCTTGTTTCGTTTCATAGGGATTTAAAAAATGGGGCCTCAATCCAGATGCACACCTTTGGATTGACTTGGAATTATAAGTTCAAATAAACTTGATATTAAAAGTACGTTATTCTTTTTTTGAAATTAGTTATTTATTGGTTTATTTGTGTTTTGTATTTTCTATAATATATAAGGTGTTAAAAAATTAACTTTAAGAATTTCGAGGGAACATTGTACTCTTCATTATAAACAACATCCATTATGGGACCAAACCTGAAATCGCGAAAAAAAAATCAGCTGTTTACGTTTATGTTCGCATAACTCGTCAAAATGTATAGAGCAGCTGATTTTTTTTTCGCTATTTCGGGTTTGGTCCCATAGTAAAAGCTGTTTATAGTGAGGAGTACAATGTCCCCTCGAAATTCTTAAAGTTAATTTTTTAACACCTTATATATACAAACTTATAAAGCAACCCGTTTTAAACGGCAAATTCATAGGTAACGCCACTTACATTTTATAAGCTATGTATGTGTGAGGGCAACGGGTTTTTTTTTAAGTTAATAATCCAATGACTTCTCCTGATATGGGTGGAGCGGGAGGGCGTGTCAGACATTTACTGACTACAGTTCGGGCAAATTCTGTCTCGGTTGCAAAGACAAATTTTCTACACTTGTATCAAAATGTACTTAGTATTGTTTCTCTTTTTTTATGCGTTTTTTCTTCATGAATCAATCTATCTGATTGTGGTTTGTTTATTATTGTAAAACCCGACTTTATTGTATATTTAATGTTGTAATCGACACAGATTGCTGATAATAGTGGTATTTAGATACAAAATTTGTGTTTGAAAATTGTGATTGATATCGATAAACGACATCAAAGGAATCAGCTGTGAAAAGCCTTGAACAAATAACGCTATACCTACTTTTTTGGCAACCAATTTTCCCTATGAGCTAAATTAGGATTATCTTTAATGCATACTTAAACTTATATTATAAACTAACTGACTCGGTGACTAAGGCTGTATACAGAAAGAAAGCTGGAAACTTCAAAGCGCTTACGAGCGCTTGACAGCGCTGGTAACCCGCGCAGGAAAATATATGAACGAGCGCCGATAAGCACTGAACGGTGCCGACAAGTTCCGACAAGCTTCAACACGCGCTGGTCAGCGCTGGGCGCTGCCATTTAAAATTAATCAACTGCGACAACACGTGCAATTACGACAGGCATATTTATTTTGATAAATATTAAAATGGATAGTGACGTGTTGATATCCTTAGTCGTCAGTAAGCAACTTGGGTGCAATTTATTTACAAATAAATGATGGTACTCTCCGAAATGTTTCCTTTCTCTATTAATGGGATGTATAGCTTCTTTTCGCATTTTTAAATACACATTTTCTAACAAAACCAAATTATCGTCCGATGAGTCCGACATTTTGCTTGGTCTGCTTCAACCTGCTTCCTTTGTGTAGAACGGACTAGCGCTGTCAAGCGCCGTTAGGCGCTTATAAGTTTCCAGCTTTCTTTCTGTATACAGCCTTACTGTGTACCGCCTAACAGTCAATAAATGTATTATATCTTTCGATATAGTCAACCGATTGCGATGAAACATTGCGCTAATATTGCTGAAGAAGGTGTTCGGTGAAAACACCGAACAGCCTTAGTAATATGTATGTTACCGACAATCTTTATAACCTATTCTATAGAAGGTTATTCTAGGCAATATATAGAATACCTAAATCGTGTAGCTAATGTATGAAATATATGCTAATATATACCATCTATTATTGTTTTTTTTATTGAGTTAAGCTGCTGGCAGAAGTAATAAACTAGTTATTATTAAAAAACCTATGTGCCATATTTGTATTTGTCATTTAATATTGGGCTAATAAAAATAATTATTTTATCACAGGAAATTATTCCACTTTTCATTCCACTAAGTGAATACTGACAAATGCTTGCACTGACTGGACAGGTCCGCTCAGAACTGTGTGGTTCTTTCTTCAAAAGTTGTTGTATTTTCTTTCTTTTAATAATTTGTTTGTTTGTCTCTCTGTGTATTACTAACACTAGTCTATAAGAACATTGTTACTAACAAAATGGACATGGTCTGAAAAATAAATTAAATAATAATAATAAAAGACCATCTCAGACTCTAACCTGCATGGTTCTCATATGATTTGACCATTACATGTTTGCTGTATGGACTTTAAAAGAGACTTTGACCCGTGAGTTTGTTTCAGTGTTTTTTCTCAGGGTATTCAGCTAGGAAACACCGGCTTCATCTATTTTAAATTGACAAAAAAAAAACCTATTTCCAATATAAATATCATTTAACATTTCCATATTGTGTGAAAAAGACGGATGAAAAAAGATTGCATGTAGCGGAGATGAGAATGTTGAGATGGATGTGTGGTGTGACGAGAATGGATAAAGTGAGAAATGAGTACATTAGAGGAAGTTTGAAAGTGGCGCCAGTGACTGAAAAGTTGAAGGGGAATCGTTTGTCTTGGTATGGTCACGTGAAGAGGAGAGATGAAACGCGTGTTACTGAAAGAGTTATGATTATACATGTGGATGGGTGGAGAGGGAGAGGGAGGCCAAAGAAAAGATGAATGGATTGTGTGTACATTGATATGAAAGTACCTAAACGAAGTTAGTATTAGCGGTTGACAGGATAGAATGGAAGAAAAAAAACTTGTTGCGCCGACCCCAAACACGATACTCAATCATCATCATCATCATTTCAGCCGATAGACGTCTACTGCTGGACATAGGCCTCCCCCAAATCTCTCCACAAAGAATGGCCCTGTGCGTCTCGCATCCATCGGATTCCCGCAACCTTCACCAGGTCATCGGCCCACCTTGTAGGGGGCCTTCCAACACTGCGTCTTTCGGTTCGGTTCGGTCCGGGTTCTTCTTTGATACTCAATACTTTATTGCACTCCATATTATGTACATAAGTGATATAAAATATAGTCAAGATTAATATGGACCCTGTCGGGCTGACCACAGTAAATGTAGGAGAGAGGATGGCGGCAAAGTAACAATTCATGGAATTAATTATTGTAGGTAGATCTAATACATGTATATTATTATGTGCTCTCATCTTTGGGACGGATCTGCCCGTTACCAGCTTGATGCACTTGAGGCAATTGAGAGGCGTGCCAGGAGGATCATTGGAAATGATGCACTCGTTGAGTCGAGGCTCCAAAGTCTTGAGCATCAGCGCCGAGTTGCTAGCCTGTCGGTTTTCTACCGGTTGCATTTCGGGGAGTGTGCGTCGGAATTGCATAACGTAATTCCGCCTAGCCCGTTCCATCATCGGACAACCAGGCGTATGGCAACGCGCCACCGGTACATGGTGGACATTCCACCTATACGCACAAAACGTTTTGGGAACACATTCATTGTGCGTACAGCTAAGGAGTGGAATTCCTTGCCGGAATGTGTGTTTCCTTATAGCTACAACCCGGTAATCTTTAAGTCAAGAGTGAATAGGTTACTTCTAGGTAAGCGCGTTCCATCGTCGACCGCATCATCGCTTTCCATCAGGTGAGATGGCGGTCAAGCGCGAACCTATAGAGCATAAAAAAAAATGTATGTGTATAAGTATTGGTAGATTGGTAGACGGGACAAGGGCAGGAAGATGGCGAGTAATGATGGAGATGTCAGCAACTGTAGGGGCCCAGCAGGGTCGAAGCCTACTGGGGCCACGGGTAGTGTGAAAGCGAAGCCCGGGGCTCCGGGATGAAGGCAAAGAAGGAACAGGAGTGGGTTTTTAGTCAGTAAAAGTCTGACACTATCTCCCGCTTTGCCCAAGGGCGGGATTTGAGGAAAAAGGGCAGGAAGATGATGATCCCGTATTATAAATTGCATATTACATAGAAATATAAAAATAAATGATGACTAATATCATGTTGAAATATAACATCATCATTAGAAATACTTTTGTACTTAGAGTGTTATCGGTTTAGTGTTAAAGCGCAACACAATAGGCACTGCGCAGTAATTTATAGTAGTAGGGTATAATTTGACTGGCCTGTTGGTCTGGTGGTTAGTGGCCCTGACTGCTATGCCGGAGGTCGTGGGTTCGATTCCCACCCAGGACAAATGTTTGTGTGATGAGCACAATCATTTGTTCTGTGTCTGGGTGTAATTTATCTATATATGTATGTATTTAGAAATATATAAGTATGTTTATCAGTAGGAGCAGTGTGGCCGAGTGGTAATGGCTCCGACTTGCGAGTTGTAGGTCGCGGGTTCAAACCCAGCCAGGCGCATTACTTTGTGTAATTTATTTCATGACCACTGCTCTCAAAACGGTGAAGGAAAACATCGTGAGGAAACAGGCATGTCCTAGAACCAAAAATTCGAAGACATGTGACATTCACCAACCCGCACTGGGCCCGCGTGGTGGATTACGGCCCATTCCCTCTCCTAGAGAGGAGGCCTGAGTCCCAACAGTATGAACATTGACAGGCAGATTATAGATTATATGTTTATCAGTTGTCTAGTACCCATAACACAAGCTCTGCTTAGCTTGGGACTAGACGGCGTTGTGTGATAGTTGTGGCATATTATTATTATTATTAATTAAGACAACTACGGATAATGTTGCACCCACTCCTATTAAGATTGGAGACTCTATACTCGAAGTTGTGGACGATACTTTTACCTTGGACATACTGTCCAGTTGAGTAGATCTAATTTCGAAAGAGGTTAACCGTCGAATCCGACTCGGCTGGGCAGCGTTCGGGAAGCTGCGCGGTATCTTCTCATCCAATATACCACAGTGTCTCAAGACGAAAGTCTATGACCAGTGCGTGTTGCCAGTGATGACATATGGTTCCGAAACGTGGTCGCTCACAATAGGCCTCATCAGAAGGCTCAAAGTCACTCAAAGGGCAATGAAAAGGGCTATGATCCGCAGGAGAACCAATGTTGCCGACATAGCACGAAGAATCGCCAAACTTAAGTGGTAATAGGCAGGGCACATTGCTCGCAGAACAGATGGCTGTTGGGGCCGAAAGGTTCTGGAGTGGCGACCGCGTACCAGAAGACGCAGTGTTCGAAGGCCTACAAGGACCGATGACCTGGTGAAGGTTGCGGGAATCCGGAGGATGCAAGACGCACAGGACCGTTTTTTGTGGCGACATTTGGGGGAGGCCTATGTCCAGCAGTGGACGTCTATCAGCTGAAATGATGATGATGATGAATGACGGTTAAACACATTGTGATATAGTGTTAGGTATTTAAATAACTGTTCTCACCGATAACTACTAGAACTATATAGCTATATGTATTTGTGCCTACTGTGTAAACATTTTTAAAGTATATGAAAATATAGGACCGACCTCTAGTCGTCGACGGCGCGTAGTGTTCCACGCGCGCCTCGGAGCTGTCAGCAAAACCGTAGGAGTCCAGCAGGGTCGAAGCCTACTGGGGCCATAGGTTATGCGAGAGAGAACCCCGGGGCCCTGGAACGAAGGCAAAGAGGGTACATAGGAGTAGGTTTTAGTCAGTAAAAGTCGGGCACGCCCTCTCGCTCCACCCAAGAGCGCGAGAAGTTATTAGATGATTTCCCAACTAAAAAAGGGATAAAAGTGCCTAGAGGCTTTTACATATATCTTTTTTTACTGTGATTTTTTTTTAAATTATTTATTTAATAAATTCATAACACCTTTACAGACGCGTCCAAGGCGATGTTAAAACTAACACTCAATATTACATATTTACGATATTCTTAAATTAATTATGATTATAAATTATGTAATAAATCCAGACCTTTCTCAATAAAATTTGTTTTTAAAAAGAGAATATGCTATGTGTAACAGTATGACGCGGGTAGAACCGCGGGGACAGCGAGTAATGTATATTAGGCTGTAGAATGTTTTTGTGTACCAAAAGTAACTTAACGTAAGTACCTATCTATATATATAAAAGAAAGTCGTGTTAGTTACACTATTTATAACTCAAGAACTGCTCAACCGATTTTGCTGAAAATTGGTGGGGAGGTAGTTCAGAACTGACGGACGGACATAAGATACATTTTATCGAGTAGGGTAGATTAGGGTAGAGTAGAGTAGAGTAGGGTAGAGTAGGGTAGAGTAGGGTAGAGTAGGGTAGAGTAGGGTAGAGTAGGGTAGAGTAGGGTAGAGTAGGGTAGAGTAGGGTAGAGTAGGGTAGAGTAGGGTAGAGTAGGGTAGAGTAGGGTAGAGTAGGGTAGAGTAGGGTAGAGTAGGGTAGAGTAGGGTAGAGTAGGGTAGAGTAGGGTAGAGTAGGGTAGAGTAGGGTAGAGTAGGGTAGAGTAGGGTAGAGTAGGGTAGAGTAGGGTAGAGTAGGGTAGAGTTGGGTAGAGTTGGGTAGAGTTGGGTAGAGGTGGGTAGAGTAGTAGAATATAGACGGGAGCGAAGCCGCGGGCAAAAGCTAGTATATTTATATATAGACAAAATTTTTGGTTATTTAAATCTTTACATTTCTGTCCACGTCAAATATTTTCCGACTTCAGATATTTTTTTTGATAGTAGAAAATTTCAAAATGATCAACTCTAGTGTACGTGAAGGGGCGATGATCATGAGCAAGCTGTCCTTCAGGTAAGTCGCCCATTCTGGACGGATGAAGCCGTGCCCTCTTAATCTAACATGCATTTTGTTGGTGGGACATCAGACTTTTACTGACTCAAACCCACTTGTTTCAAAGTCAAACTCAAAAGTTTTTGATTTCACATAGGCATACATGGGCACTTATAAAACTTCAGAAGCTAGTGCACGGTTCTAAATTGGTCGTTTCCTATGGAGAAGAACCGGCAAGAAACTCCATGGCCACTCATTAAAAAAAAAAGTTGTTACAATATTTCCAATATTTGTTGTTTTATATTACAGCATAAGTAGATATTATGTAAGGACAGTGTAGACTGGTCAATATTGTACTAAAAAGTACAATAAAAATAATATCATAATAAAAAGTAACCTAAAAATTCGCTGAGTCTACAGTGTTCTCACATTCACATTATAAAAAAAGAGGCTATATAAATAAAAGCAAGTAAAATAAATAAATACAATTATTAATAAATGATACGTTAACTCATCATCATGTTCCTGCCCTTATCCCGTGTTATTTGGGGTCGGCGCTACACGTTTTTTTCTTCTACTCTGCCCTGTTACTCGTCATGCTATCACTAACTTCCTTTTCTTTCATATCACACTTCACACAATCCATCCATCTTTTCTTTCGTCTCCCTCTCCCTCTCCATCCATCCACATGGAAACTCATAACTCTTTTAGTAACATGCGTTTCATCCCTCCTCTTCACATGACCATTCCAACAACATACACCAGGGAGCCTCTTCCTGAATGTCCGACGTCAGGACGTCCATTATCATCAGGAAGAGGTAAGGGCTGAGAGCCGACCCTTGATGTAAGCCGACTGCCACATTGAAGCTGCCAGTGGTGCCCATTGTAGACCGGACTTGGGTACTGCATCGACTGTACATCGCTCGGATCAACTGCACATACTTTCCAGGCACACCTTTGTCCTTAAGGGCCCACCACAGAACCTCACGAGATACCCGGTCGTATGCCTTTTCGAGGTCAATGAATATCATGTGCAAGTTTTTATGCGCACCTCTATATTTCTCGCACAGCTGGCGTATAGCAAAAATAGGATCCGTTGTACCCCGACCAGGCATAAAACCGAATTGGGTCTGTGAAATTTCACTCTCTTCTCTCAGCCTCCTTTCAATAACTTTCTCCCAGGCTTTCATAGTATGTGACATTAGCTTTATTCCTCTATAATTGTTGCACTCAAGCACATCACCTTTGTTTTTAAAAATCGGCACCAAAGAGCTATTGCACCACTCATCAGGTATGGCTTCTTTCAGCAACAACTTATTGAAAAACCAAGCTAACCACGTCCATCCATCCACTCGCAATAACTTCCACACTTCCACTGGTATTCCATCTGGACCAATGGCTTTACCATTCTTCATTCCATTTACTGCTATTCTGACTTCATCCATATTAACAATTCGCACTAATCCCACATTCACTGGTTTATTCTCTAACACCCCACTCCAATTATTTTTCTCATTCATCAGTCTTTCAAAATATTCCTTCTACCTCTTTTTGATTTTTTCATCATCCGATAGAACCATTCCAGTTTCATCTCTTATACATCTTACCTGACAAACATCCCTCGCCTTTCTCTCTCTTATTCTAGTAAGCCGGTATAGCTCTTTTTGGCCTGCAGGACTGTCCAGTGTGTCATATAGTTTGTCCTGGGCTTTTAATTTTGCTATTGCCACGGCTTTTTTAGCTTTCTTCTTTAGACTTTCTTAGCTTCATTCTTTTTTTCAGCTTTTAAACTAGCGTTTCCTGGCTCTACACACTGCCATTCTTTGAATTTTTTCTTCTTTTCTTTCAACACACTCTGAATTTCTGTCGACCACCACCATGTATCCCTATCTATTATGCCCTTTCTTCTCGTCTCTCCCAAAATATCTTTCGCTGCATGCCTGATACACCCAGCCATCTCATTCCAGCTTTCATTTATACTTCGATCATTCATGTCTCCCATCTCTATCATTCTGTCCACCACTCGCTCCCTGAACTTCTTCGCACAATCATTCTTCTCTAACATATACCATTTTATTTTTATTTTAAATAAATAATAATAAAAAAAAAAATTCTTGCTTTGCCTTGCGTTCCAGGGCCCCGAGGTTCATTTTCACTTAACCCATGTCCCCAGTTCGCTTGGACCCTGACGTCGGACACGATGTCAAATGAGACATCGCACTTTTTGGCCTCACCCATCAGCGAGTTCGAGCCCGCGTTAGTTCAGCTAAAAACGCTCAAGTCTGGTTTTCACAGGCTCAGTGCCCGCGGCATTGAAACATATTTCACAGGCATATTTACTGAACACAAATGCAACTTGTATATCGACGGTGAAGTGCCAATAACTCCTAACTGTCGAAGTCAAAAATCTTCTGTCTTAAAATCGTCAGGAGGTAACACTATGAATTGACATGCTGGTTTAGTTAATTGGTGTTTCCACAATTTAATTTGATGCAGTAGCAACTAATATTCGCTTCAAGAGATTTCACAAAAACATGCAGAAACACACATTTGAATTAAGAGCGCTAAAAGGTAATTATCTCGAAAAATGTCACTTAGAAGGTATTGGCAGTTCACCGTCGATATTTTGTTTACAATCAATCCAAGGCCAGTATGCAACAGCGCTCATCGCTCGAGTCGATGCGTCACTGAATACATGTATGTATATATAGCGTGCGATTCCGCGAACCGGCACGTGTGCCTCGCTTTTCGGTGCGTCTGTACCATAAGTTATGTGGTCTGTACTGAGGTCGCAAGAGTACGTCTCGCTCGCACGCGATGTTTCACGAGTTATTTTAGTTGCCGACTCATAATGTCTAGGTAGGCGTATTTTATCAATGTTTGTCATTACGCTCAGCCGGAAAGAGTCCGAAAAAAAAAATTAGGTCAAATATTCAGTTTGTTATTTCGTTGTCCCAGCTAGAGATGGATAAAGTTCACGAATTTTTTATAGCATTGTAATTTTTCGGAAAAATTTAATTATTGGTAAGACTTCTATGCCGGCGGTCGTGGGTACGATTCACACCCAGGATAAATGTTTGTGTGATGAGCACGATCATTTGTTCTGTGTCTGGGTGTAATTTATCTGTAATATGTATATATTTAGAAATATATAAGTATGTTTATCAGTTGTCTAGTACTCATAACACAAGCTCTGCTTAACTTGAGACTAGACGGCTTTGTGTGATAATTGTGGAATATTATTATTAAAATGGGCTTGGGCGGGTGACGTCAGCGTACACATTGACCGCTGGGCAATACTTTCCACAAAGTGGGTGCCAAAAGGATGAAAAACCCAACCCAAAATGGCTTAGCAGGGCCGAAGTCTACTGGGGTCATGGGTTGACTTTTGAAAGGGAAACCCGTGGCCCTGAAACGCAAAGGGCAAAGAAGAAACATAGGTGTGATTTCAGTCCGTTCCGCCCTAGAGCGGGAGAAAAACGTGATAAGTGCACGTACGCTTGCAAAATGTTTCCAAGAAATTATTTATGTAACTCACAGATAATACACATTTCTTGGAAACATTTCTTGGAAACATTTTTTTCTTGGAACAACAAACAAAATCAGGTCAACAAACTGAACAAGGTCACATTTTAGAACACAAGTAGATAATTATTATCAGAGTAATTAGTAATCACGTCACATAACGATTAAATATCAGAAAAAAATATTAAGTACGATTCTGCAAATCATTGCTTACAAATATTGTTGGAAGTTGTTTGGAAGGCCTGTTGGTTTAGTGGTTAGTCGTTCTGACTGCTACGCTGGAGGTCGTGGGTTCGATTCCCACCCAGGACAAATGTTTGTGTGATGAGCACGATCATTTGTACTGTGTCTGGGTGTAATTTATCTATAATATGTTTGTATTTAGAAATATATAAGTATGTTTATCAGTTGTCTAGTACTCATAACACAAGCTCTGCTTAGCTTGGGACTAGACGGCGTTGTGTGATAGTTGTGGAATATTATTATTATTATTGTTGATATTTACATAGCATAGCATAATCAGCCTTTTTTAACGTTCCCACTACTGGGACTCAGGCCTCCTCTCTAGGAGAGAGAATGGGTCATAAGGGGTGGCGGTGGGTGGGTTGGTGAATGTCACATGTCTTCGAATTTTTGGTTCTAGGACATGCCGGTTTCGTCGCGATGTTTTCCTTCACCGTTTTGAGAGCATTGGTGATGAAATAAATTACACAAAGTAATGCGCCAAAAAATTGAAAAACCGATTCCAGCACCATTTACCAAGTTCAATTTTATTTTTCAAACCATCCAGAAACCTACTTAAATATACAAACAAAATTATTATTTTTTTTAAATTGATATAAACCAGTGCTTGACTGCGATCCCACCTGATGGTAAGCGGAGATGCAATCATTGATGGTGAGGCGCACTAGTTTATTAAGAGAAATTATAGTTGGACGGGAAGACCGCAGCAGGTAAATTGTTCCAGTCCTTCGATGTACGCGGTACAAACGACGAAGCGAAACGCTTAGTCCGGACCGTTGAAGTTTCAACAACGTAAGGGTGGATGCTCGCCGTTCGGTTCGATATTTCATCCAAATCGGTCAAGTCTCTTAGAGAGTTAGAGTAAGAGCAAGAGTTATGTTACAAACACACGTACGGAAGAATTATATATATAACTAGGGACCCGGCCCGGCTTCGCACGGGTGCAATGCTGGCTACGTCATAGTATAAAAAAAAACTTTTACAAAAAAATACAACCGACTTCAATATAAAAAAAATCACTGAAAAGTGCAAAATAATTTTAATTTCGGTAGTCGGTGTCTCTATAATAGTTTTGTCTGTTCGTTATTTAACACTGACTTTCGAAATTAAAGTTATTTTGCACTTTTCAGTGTTTTTATCACATTACCTCAATGTTGTAAGTGGTGTTTTTTTTTTTACTTTGAAGTATTTTATTTGTAAAAAGTTTTTTTACAATTTTTAGTTATGATACCATCCACTAAAAAGTACCCCTCAGTCAAACTTAAATACCTTATAGCCAGAGTGCATCTCATGACAATTCTAATGATCCCAAACACGTTTAGATTATATCAATTTATTACAGAGTTCCGGTGCCTCACTTGAGGCTGATGAAGCCTAGTATATAATTTGGGCTGATGAAGCCTCAAGTTCAAAATCAGATCAGTTTGATATATTCCAACTCTTCGTTCAGTCAGTCATCGACTACACGTATAAACAAAGCAATTTTACTTGTTACGATGGTTCTAATTTGATCCTATGACCAGTTCTTTTTCATATCTTCGAAGTTCATGATCAGATCATGACAATATTTCTATAGGACCAATTCGGAAGCATAACCTTTCAATAAAAAAAATATTTCAAAATCGGTCCACAATTGACCGAGAAATCGGTAAACATACATAAAAAAAATACATTCAGCCGAAAACAGAACCTCCTCCTTTTCCTCAAACATGTTTTCTTTTGAGGTTACTCTTGAAAGAGCGACATATTATGCAATGTGAAAAACATTCAACGCCCAAATCTAAGCCTGCAACGTTGAAAGTTTGACTCTGCGATTTATTAGTGATCATTGCAAATGATATCTTTAGCGGAAATTGTAGGCGTCTAATTGAAGCAGTAAATCCGGTGGTATTAGAAGAATTTGGGGTGAATCATTACATCTTATCTGGTACCACATCCAGTGAGTATTGTGCACTCTATTATGAACGTTTTTAGTGGTTTTACCAGCAAACGCGTGCCATTGGAAAGTTTAAGTGAAGTCAGGTTTCTTAATAAAATAACAGAACAACCTACTTTCAATACCATTTTATGAGGAGTGAATCCAGACGGGTTCAAAGAATTAAGAAATTCTGTAGGAAAAAACATTTAACAAAAAAAAACCTATTTAACTTTAATTTTGGAGGTGTTGGATGGTTATTTAACACCGACTTCCGAAATTAAAGTTATTTTTAGGATATTAGTGTTTTTAATTATTTTTATAGAAAAAAAAATATTTCACACTTTTTTGTTGCGATGCACTTATAGATAGAGTGCCTATTTCTCATGACAATCCGAATTAACCCAAACCCTGCTAGGATACATTATTTTATTATGAAGTCTCCATCCACCTCCCAGCGCCATCATCAGGTCAGTTCGATAGTATCTTATAGCCAAAGGGCATCTCATGATAATTCAATTCTAATAAGCCCAAATATGGCTAGATTACATTGATTAATTATGGAGTTCCAGTGCCTACCTTCCGGCTCCATCATTATCATCAGATCACTTCGATGATACTATTTTCAACATAACTATTCAGAACCATTTATTTATATGTATTGTCATAATTATTTAATTATCTTCATTGTGATATCTATGTGAGTATGAAGTTCCGTTGGCCATTTCTGGCCTTCTTCATCAGTTCCACTTCATCAAATGTTACTTTTTGACTGTAAAGAGCACTAAATCTCTTTCTGAAAATACCAAAATCACTATATACTTAGTGTTTTTAATCTATATTCTTATTTAATTTAATAACAGAAATAACATATAAATAGTCTAAAACTAAAAAGTCACACGTCAATATACAACCCGCCCCTGATCGTTCCCGGTGCAAAATTGCCCATAATACTGGCCGCATTACCTCGCTGGATAGCGATGGCCATCCTTTGCACCAAGAACGACCCGGACCGGGAGTCACCCGTTGCCTCCCCGAGCCTACGGCCTAAATCCCCCAATATACTTAGTTGCGTGGAATATTTGAGGAGTTCCCTCGATTCCTCAAGAACTCACCTCATCAGAACTGGATTATGAAAAAATGGGATCAATCTGGAAGTAACCAATTAATATATTTGCGTCGGTGCATCAATATTTGAAAGAATTAAATTATTTACCGCAACCGCTATGTCCCCTGCATTTTAATCTGTAATATCTTCGAAAATATTCACTTAAATTACACGCTGTAAAGGGCCGTATTTATTTATATTAAATGCACAATGTATTTAAGGTACTCAATTGGATAAAGATTAATGCTGTATTGCTTAAAATCGTTTCGTAAATAAGCTGTTATTTCTCGTTAAGAGCTCAGCGACGAATGAAATATCCATACAAACGTAATACCAACTCATTTGCAGATTGAGCATATTTCCACTATATTATGATCATATTCGGATTTAGACAATATTTATCTAGGTTCTTACGTTTTTCTTTTTTAAAAATACTAAGCGAATTTCATTTCGCATATTTTTATAGCGTAAATGGCATGTTTTCTATTTGTTTTTTCTATATTATAAACAATAATATTTCTAACATACGACGTTATATCTCAGAAAAGGTGGCTCGTAAGAAAAAAAGTATTGATACATTTTTTATAGATAATTTTATGATCTACAATTTTTGTCTGAGGTACTTTTATCATAAAACTTACCGTTTTGCTGAAAATCGCGAAAAACTCATTTTTTTGACCTTTGACCTTGAATTAAATTTTTTCCTTACAGGGGTATGATGGGGAACTTCTAGACATTGTTTATAATTATGTTTTGAACAACTTCACAGAAATTCAGCTTGTTGGGACTTTATGTAACTTCGAATGTCTAAATTGACCGGACTACCAAAGAATTCGGCAAAAATAAAGCAAATAATGAAAGTACCTAATTTTACTAACAATATTGTAATACGCTCACACACACAGCTGCGCGCTGCGTCAGTCGCTCACTCGTAATTGTCAAACAGAGATAGCTATATTCCGCGATACTTGCAACTTATAACTTGCAAGCGTCGTTCGCCGGCGCGTTAAAGTAAAGGATAAAAATGGTTATTGTGGGTTGCACCTAAAAGATAGACATATACTACCGCGGACTTTTTTGTAGACCTTTTTAAGGTGTACAATACTGTAGTACATCATTTTGATCTATCTCTTAGGGTTCAGCCAGCGTTTGCAATATAAGCGCAAAAAATGTGTTTATTTACGACATCACATTAGAAAAACCAGAGTTCCTCTACTATATTGTACGTGTATTATACATTTAAACCTCCCTCTTGAATCACTTTATCTGTTAAAAAAACCTCATCTAAATCCGATGCGTAGTTTTAAAGATCTAAGCATATATAGGGTCAGACAGACACGAAAAGCGACTTTGTTATATACTATATTATGATTATGAAGATGTGTATATGCGCGCCCGAATAACTTCGAAAACAAAAGTTATCAATTGGTATGCGCATGCGCAACCGTCAAAACAACTATACTCAAGGTCACCTTGGTATGAGGAAAACGTGGTGTTGAATCTGTTTTGCACTTCTTTCATCACTACATAGTATAAAACAAAATCGCTTCCGCTGTCTGTCTGTCCCTATGTACGCGTAGATCTTTAAAACTACGCAACGGATTTTGATGATTTTTTTTTCAATAGATTGAATGATTCAAGAGGAAGGTTTATGTATATAATGCATGCATAATAAAGTAGAGAAACACTGATAATTTTAGAGGTTTCTAATGTGATGTCGTAAATAAACAAATTTGTTTGTGCTTACATTGCAAACGCTGGCTGAACTCTACGAGATAGATCAAAATAATGTACTACAGTATTGTACACCTTAAAAAGGCCTACAAAAAAGTCCGCGATGGTATATGTCCATCTCTTAGGGATAACCCACAATAACCATTTTTTATCGTTTACTTTTTACGAGAAATAATGGTTTATTTACGAAATGATTTTAAGCAATACAGCATTAATCTTTATCCAATTAAGTACCTTAAATACTTTTTGTATTTAATATAGATCAATATAGCACGTTAAAGCGTGTAATTTAAATGAATATTTTCGAAGATATTACAGATTTAAAATGCAGGGACATAGCGGTTTCGGTAAATAACTTGATTCATTGAAAGATTGATGCGCCGACGCAAATATCCTACTCGGTCGATACTGTTCTCGATTTGGAAGCTGTTCATTTTTAACCGACTAAGATCTAGATATCTGATGATGGAATCCATGAGGAATCGAGGGAACTCCTCAAATATTATAGGCAACCATATAGTGATTTTATTTGGGCCGTGTTTAGGCTTATTAGAATTGTCATCAGATGCACTTTGGCTATAAGGTACTATCGAACTGATCTGATGATGGACCCGGGAGGTGGGTGGGGACTTCATAATAAAATAATGTATCCAACAGTGTTTGGGATAATTCTAGGTTAGAAATAGGTAGTTTGGCTATAAATGTGTCACAACTATAAAGAGTGAAATAAAAAAAAATAACAAACTTCACTACAAAAAAAAAAATAACACTAAAACGATCAAAATAACTTTAATTTCGGAAGTCGGTGTTAAATAATAAGCAAACAATACAAGAAACACAAATCTTTCGAAACTCTCAAAGGAATAAAAATTCATAGAGTACTTCCCGTTGACTAGAATTCTGAAATTTGGCATGAAGCATGTGCCCATGAAACACTTCTCCATAGAGATTTACGCTTTGGAATGTGCAATTAGCATCATTTTTAACCGACTTCAAAAAAAAAAATGAGGAGGTTATCAATTCGGTTGTATGTTTTTTTTATTTTTTTTTATGTGTGTTACCTCAGAACTCCGTCGTCTACGGAGCGATTTGCAAAACTTTTTTATCTTAGAGGTTATGCTTTCCGATTGGACCCTTTTTTTATTATCCAGTTCTGATAATGTGATCCATGAGGAATCGAGGGAACTCCTCAAATATTATAGGCTACCATATAGTGATTTTGGTATATTCATGGAGAACTTAAGCATTTACAGTCAAAAAGTAACATTTGATGGAGTGAAACTGATGAAGAAGATCAGAAATAGCCAGTGGAACTTCATACTCGCATAGATATCACAATGAATATAGTTAAGCGACTATGAAAATAGAAATAAATGAATGGTTCTGAATAGTTATGTTGAAAATGGTGTCATCGAAGTGAACTGATGATGATGATGGACCCGGAAGGTAGGCACTGGAACTCCGTCATTAATCAATGTAACCTAGCCGTGTTTGGGCTTATTAGAATTGTTATGAAATGCATTTTGGCTATAAGGTACTATTGAAATGATCTGATGATGGAGCCGGTAGGTGGAATGCAGATACAGGAACTTTATAATAAAACAATGAAATCTAGCAGTGTTTGGGTTAATTCGAATTGTCATGAGAAATAGGCACACTGGTTATAAGTGTATCGCAACTAAAAAGTGTGAAATAAAAAACAAGTTGGTGTTAAATAAGAAACAAACAATGCCGAGAAACACAGACTTCCGAAATTAAAGTTATGTTGATCCTTTTAGTGTTTTTTTAGTGAAGTCGGTTATTTTGTTTTTTGTAAAAAGTTTTTTTTTCTGACTGACTGACTTCTTGACATTTCAAAAGTGCCTGTAAATGGTTTATTTGAAATAAAATTGCTTTGAATCTTTGATGTTTTGATTCCCCAAATTCTTCTGGTACCATCAGATTTACCGTTCCATTTTAAAAGACTACAATTTACGGTAAAGATATCTTTTGCAATGACCAATAATAAATCGCAGGGTCAAACTGTCAACGTTGCAACGTTATTGATCGTTATTTGATCGTTGAGTGTTTTTCACATGGCCAATGATATGTCGCTCTTTCAAGAGCAACCTCAAAAGAAAACATGTTTGTATTATCTAATGACAAAAAAAAAAACGTTGTATATAAAGACATTCTGTAGTATAATTACTACTACGTGCTGATCAAAACCGCATCAAAATCCGTTGCGTAGTTTTAAAGATCTAAGCGTACATAGGGACAAACAGCGAAAGCTTTGTTTTATACTATGAAGTAATCAGCATTGCACCCGTGCAAAGCCGGGGCGGGTCGCTAGTACATAATAAAGCTAGACTACATTAATAGAAAAACAATCTTGTTTACATATGTAACTAAAATTGACTGAGGTAGATATTAATTTTAACCGACTTTTTTTTGAAGTCGGTTAAAATTAAATCTTTAAAATTATTTTTTTTCTACTAAAGTAGGTATATTCGATAGGTAAGTCATCATCTTCTTGCCCTTGTTCCATCTTATTTTGGGGTCGGCGCAACACGTTTTTTTCTTCCATTCTATCCTGTCAACTGTCATGCTATCACTAACTTCCTTTTCTTTCATAACAATGTCGGTCTGCGTCTGCGAAGAAATTCTTTTATTTTGAATTTTAATGTTTAGAGATATATATTTATTTTACTATTAATTCACGCTGCATACTCTCCAGCGTTTGATGGTCTATTAATAGTTTGCACGTGTTATTGGCAAAATTGTGGTGTCTTTTCCACAAATGCCATTAATGAAGAGTTGAAGTTGAAGTTTCTTTCATATCACTGTCCACACAATCCATCCATATTTTCTTTGGCCTCCCTCTCCCTCTCCACCCATCCACATGTAAACTCATAACTCTTTTAGTAACATGTGTTTCATCTCTCCTCTTTACATGACCATACCAAGACAAACGATTCCCCTTCAACTTTTCAGTCACTGGCGCCACTTTCAAACTTCCTCTAATATATTCATCATTTCTCACTTTATCCATTCTCGTCACAGCACACATCCGTCTCAACATTCTCATCTCCGCTACATGCAATCTTTTTTCATTCGATACTTAAGTCTTAAGATAATAATTACGTTTGCTGGGCGACATACCTAGGTATTGCATTGAGTCGTGATGACATACAACCTTCTGCGAAAACTTACGATACCTGACCCCCGTCAGCCAAAATCCTCGTTCGTAAAACTATATGATGAGTCTGCATCCGCACCATAGAATATTTGTCATATGATCTATCTCTTACCTAACCTGTAATAACGTTATGTTATGATTCGTTTTTAGCTACAGTAATTGTAGTCGTCACTTGTTGTCTTACCTATTTATTTAGTACTAGCTTCTGCCAGCGGCTCCGTCCGCTTGAAAGTAGGTTTCTCTATACAAACTTTGGACCCCCATTTCAACCCTTTAAAATGTGAATTATAGAAAATCCTCTCTTCGGTTGTGTGTTGATAGTCAGCTAGTTTCTCCTTTTTTTATATTCTTGATAAGTTCGCGCTTGACCGCTATCTCACCTGATGGAAAGCGACGATGCAGTCGACGATGGAGCGCGCTTACCTAGAAGTAACCTATTCACTCTTGACTTAAAGATTCCCGGGTTCAGGAAACAGATTCTGGCAAGGAATTTCACTCCTTAGCTGTACGCACAATTAATGTGTTCCCAAAACGTCGTTACGTTATGAAAAAAACATTTTGTATGCGATAAATCATATCTAAATTTATTAGTTTCCAACATAACCGTGTCTTATTTAGAAAAAATAGTTTACAGTTTCGGGACATTTATATAAGGTGTTTTAAAAATTAACTTTAAGAATTTCGAGGGAACATTGTACTCCTCATTATAAACAACTTTTACTATAGGACCAAACATGAAATAGCGAAAAAAAAAATCTGCTGCTCCATACATTTTGACGATTTATGCGAACATAAACGTAGGGAACAGCTGTTTTTTTTCGCGATTTCAGGTTTGGTCCCATAGTAAAAGTTGTTCATAATGAGGAGTACAATGTCCCCTCAAAATTCTTAAAGTTAATTTTTTAACTCGAAATTATATAGACTCGTGCGCTTTACCAACAACGATTGCATCACTGCTCTGGAGATTGGTAGAATTACAATCAAGCAATATTGTATAACATTAAAAAATCTCACTAAGTACTCATAATACATGGGTCACTTTTTTTTTTTTTATTGGGTAGGAAAATCATCCTAATGACATCCCCGCTCTTGGGCGGAGCGGGAGATAGTGTCAGACTCTTACTGACTAAAAACCCACTCCTGTTCCTTCGTTGCCTTCGTCCCAGGGCCCCGGGTTCCGCTTTCACACTACCCGTGGCCCCAGTAGGCTTCGACCCTGCTGGGCCCCTACGATTTGCTGACATCTCCTTGAGGCGAGCGTGGAACAAAACGCGCCGTCGACGACTTGGGCTCGGTCCGGACGGTTACCGGACGGTCGGACGGCGAGCCACCCATTGCTCGCCGTCTGCAAGCCCGCGCCTACGGTGGCCGGAAATCGGGATCGGAATCCCGGCGGCGGTTGGAGCGTAAGGACCGTTGCCTCACGCGATCGGCCGCCTCCTTAGCTAGCATTACTGCTTCGCAGAAGGAGGCGACCGCCTGCCACTCCTCCTCGCTCCGGAGCATCGCCTGAACCAAGGCCCGGCGCGAGAGATCGCCGCCGCCGATTGCCCCCACGAGGACACGGCGTTGCTCTGCCCAAGCGGGGCACACCTCCACCGTGTGCTCTACCGTGTCCTCCGGGTGGGCCACATAGTGGCGACAACCGGGCGTCGTTTCCGCACGAATCCGGTGCAGGAACCTCCCGAACTTACCGTGTCCGGTGAGGACCTGCGTCATGCGGAATGTGAGGACGCCGTGAGGTCTTTCCAACCACGCCTCAAAGAGGGGACTTACCGCCATAATTGTGGCGTGCCCGATGGGTCACTTTACAAATAGTCCGGTCAATTTAGACATTCGAAGTTACATAAAGTCCCAACAAGCTGAATTTCTGTGAAGTTGTTCAAAACATAATTATAAACAATGTCTAGAAGTTTCCCATCATTCCCCTGTAAGGAAAAAAATTAATTCAAGGTCAAAGGTCAAAAAAATGAGTTTTTCGCGATTTTCAGCAAAACGGTAAGTTTTATCATAAAAGTACCTCAGACAAAAATTGTAGATCATAAAATTATCTATAAAAAATGTATCAATACTTTTTTTCTTACGAGCCACCGTTTCTGAGATATAACGATTCAAAAAGTAGTTATCGTCATAATATGCACACGTTTCCACGCCACCTATGAGGTAGTGTACTTAGCGCGTTTTTTTTAACGTGGTTTCCCCAGTAGGCCTACTCCACGGGTCAGTTGTGACCCTGTTTAATGTAAAACTATTGCAAAATAACGGAAATTTTCAAAGATTGGGAAAAATAAAAGCGATGTAAATGAAAAAAAAAGTGTTGAAGTCTTATTCATAAGTTTCAAATTCTTGTTCTTCTTCTTGATCTTCTTCTTAATCTTCTTCTTGTTCTTCTTCTCCTGCTTCTTCTTCATCTACATTTTGGATGCAAGTAAATTGCGTCAATAGCGATGTATCGCATGATACTTCGTCGGAGTCAAACGAATCCTCCATTGTTTGTGATTCAATATTAGAGCACGACCGGCCTTGACAATTTGTGCATGCCAAAGAACAAGACAGTCCGACTTTTTTGCAACCACATTTAGCACTGCATCCCTTTTTGCAGTTGCAAAAAATAGTGTTCAGCAGTTTTTCCGGCGCAGGTGGAAGTAAAGTTTGAACTGGCTCTAATATATTGTTGACCAACTTCTAACCCCAGTCTAAAGGGTCTAACTGATAACCAAGTCACACTTGAACTTGGTAATATACTCGAAAAAGATGTTGGTGAGCAGCAACTGAGGTTAGAGGAAGACAAGCTAATTGAACTTGTTTTTTATTTTTAGTATTTTTAACGAAACATGCATATCGATGCTTATCTAAACAGGTAGTTTTTTTAGGAGCTCCGTACATAGAAAGAAGAAAGCGGATGCCGTTGGTAATAACTTCTTGTTGAGTTGAATTACTCTTTTTAAAAACTTCAGCACATTGAATTAAATCTTGTTTTTCAAACATTTGGAAAACTGCTGTCTTACCCCTCCTGTAAAATGCAGATGTCGTATCACAGCCAGTTATTGCGTGTAAAAATAGTACAAGTTACACTGGCTTAAAGATTAAGGGACTGGGTTTCATTTTACCTGATATTCTTGTAGTTAAAACTTATGTATATTTTATATTGTAAGTATAAGTTACAATGACCGATAGAAAAATATTTAAACATTTAATATATAATATATATATATATATATATATATTATTATATAAAATATTACAACTCTAGATGTATATACGTGGCGTACTCATGCATATTATGACGATAACAATCAATCGCGTCCAATCACGTGTTAGCATCTGTGCAAATTGCCACAGACTAAGTATAAAACCAATTTATTTTTATTTTTTTTTTAAATTGTGCTACGGGCGCGTCGTGGTGATGCCACTTTATATAAATATATTTGTCACCTTATTTATGTACTTATTTAATTTTCTTATTTTTTAAATTTAGAATTCATATGTTCCTATTTTTTTATTTCGTTTTACTATACAAATCTTTTTGTTTTTTATTTATTTATTTTTTACACTGCACCGTCCTTTCGTCTTTATGTCGACACCGACACCGGCCCACGCTGAAAACCAGCGCTGTGAGCTCATCGTATTATGCGTGAGGTCGCAGCTTTATGCTGAGCGTTCGGCCGTTTTGCGCGGATGTGACGCACATCTTACCTATCAATTGAGTATGTTTGTTACCTAGTTTTAAGATTGCGTCATTTCGCGCGAATAAACTGTTTTTCTTTCTTTTTTTTTTTCATAACAACTTTTATAACTTTTTGAATCGTTATATCTCAGAAACGGTGGCTCGTAAGAAAAAAAGTATTGATACATTTTTTATAGATAATTTAATGATCTACAATTTTTGTCTGAGGTACTTTTATGATAAAACTTACCGTTTTGCTGAAAATCGCGAAAAACTCATTTTTTTGACCTTTGACCTTGAATTAATTTTTTTCCTTACAGGGGAATGATGGGGAACTTCTAGACATTGTTTATAATTATATTTTGAACAATTTCACTGAAATTCAGCTTGTTGGGACTTTATGTAACTTCACTCTCATTTTTTGGTCTAAATTGACTGGACTAAAAAAGTGTTATCAAATGGAAAACTACTATAATACAATGTGAAGTACGAAGAGATAGCTGACTGCAAACACGTCACCTTGTATTATTCCCTCAAGGGCCTACTTGATGGGCTTTGGAATTGTTCGAAAGTCACCACGACCCAAACACGCAAAGGGAAACTGAAGAAACACGGGTGGGTTTTAGTCAGTAATCTAAACACTCCCTAACGAGTTATTTGATAACTGCCCATCTCAAAAAAGATGTATTATAATGATAAGACGTATTTGCCAAAAATAAATACTGCGATATTACAGAAAATTCAAATACAAAGAAACCAATAAACAAATAATTTCAAAAAAACAACGTTTAAGAGGGCACTTCCCCACTCCTCTTTCGTAAACCTGAGAATGGTTTAAAAGCTTGCCGGTTCATGCAACGCAATCTATATCTATACTTATAATAAATCTGTAGAAGTGAAAATTCTGTACATTTAAAATATCAAAAAAATAAATGTCAGGGGGTGTTATTAAACCGACACCGAACCCAAAAATGTGATTAAAAATTTTTTTGTCTGTCTGTGTGTGTATATACACTCACACCTACATACCACACTCACACCTACATACCACACTCACACAGCCACACCTTAGTTTTATCTTAATTTTTACTAAGACTTGTAAGTTCTATGCTAGGTGCAGCACAATTTTAATTCTACTTTTTATTTTTGTTTTTCAATTTTTCAGGCTTTAGTTTTGTAGGTCGTGGGTTCAAACCTAGCCAGGCGCATTACTTTGTGTAATTTATTTCATCACCACTGCTCTCAAAACGGTGAAGGAAAACATCGTGAGGAAACCGGCATGTCCTAGAACCAAAAATTCGAAGACATGTGACATTCACCAACCCGCACTGGGCCCGCGTGGTGGATTACGGCCCATTCCCTCTCCTAGAAAGGAGGCCTGAGTCCCAACAGTGGGAACATTATAAGGCCGACTATGCTATGCCTCTTATCTTTACACAACTTGTAGTCGTATACAGACATCGTATAAACTTCTATAAGACCATTTTATATGACTGATATACAATTTCCAGTAGTATAACAGATGCTGTAACTTAGTAACTGTGGCTTAGTAACATCTACACGACTTTTACATCGTCATTAATCGTATTAGAGTTTTTTTTTTTTATTGGGTGGGAAAATCATCTTATGACAAAACCCGCTCTTGGGCGGAGCGGGAGATAGTGTCAGACTTTTACTGACTAAAAACCCACTCCTGTTCCTTCGTTGCCTTCGTCCCAGGGCCCCGGGTTTCGTTTTCACACTACCCATGGCCCCAGTAGGCTTCGACCCTGCTGGGCCCCTATGATTTGCTGACATCTCCCTGAGGCGCGCGTGGAACAACACGCGCCGTCGACGACTTGGGCTCGGTCCGGGCGGCTACCGGACGGTCGGACGGCGGGCTACCCATTGCTCGCCATCCGCAAGCCCGCGCCTACGGTGGCCGGAAATCGGGATCGGAATCCCGGCGGCGGACAGGGCGTAAGGACCATTGCCTCACGCGATCGGCCGCCTCCTTTACTAGCATTACTGCTTCGCAGAAGGAGGCTACCGCCTGCCACTCCTCCTCGCTCCGGACCTTGGCCTGAACCAAGGCCCGGTAATCGTATTAGAGTCACGAAAACTGCTTATACGTGATAATCCTGTAAGAGTAATAAATTGCACTCTTATAGCATTTTCAGTCAATATGAACACTTTTATACTACTATTCAATGACTAGATGACCTATTAGTGTATCAAAATATTTCAACATTACAACCACAGCCAGGACAAGTCAATTATAATGACACTGGAATTGGTACCGCACAAAATTTTGTTTAAAACTCAAGATAATTGCAAAGTGGGTCTAAACGATATGATGTTTCTTGAACCGCAAAAAGTAGATCTAATGGTTCTATAAAGGTAGATTTGATAAATTGTATCTTAATGATGGTTCCGCTATTGAAAGCGCAAGCGAAACTAGTTAAAATTATATACTACTATTTTTGAAAATAACTTACTAAAATGTTATCCGTCTCTGGCATAAGACATTATCTTTACATTTAGGTTAATTCATAAGAAACCGTCGGCGTGCAAGTCCGACTCGACTTCATTTTTATTTTTATGTTTATTACTACTTAAAACAAAAAATAAATTAAAAATCCCAATCCCGCAAATCCCGCGGGATCAGCTGGATTGCTGACTGCAATCCCGCAGGCATGCAGGATCGCGATTTTGATACGGGATTGGATTCCCTAGTTGCGACAGTCATTGTCTCGTTTCCGAATTTTAGAAAGAAAAAAACCTCTCTGATGCATCTTCACCCACGTCTAATTTGTCCACGCTACGCCTCTGCTAACAACGATTGTATTTTCTCATTACTAGACAAATGTTAAAAAAAGTTATCGAACAAATCTGCAATAATAATTATAATAAATTCATTTATTTCGAAAATCAGTCGATTTGCATAGTGTATGACGGCGAGGAATGGGTAGCTCGCCATCCGGCCGTCTGGTAACCGTCTAGACTGACTCCGAGTCGTCGATAGCGTGTAGTGTTCGACACGTGCCTCAATAAGATGTCAGCAAACCGTAGGGGCTCTGCAGGGTCGAAGCCTACTAGGGCCATGGCTTCGCTTCTCAAAGGAAAACGCAAAACAAAGAGTTGACATATGAGTAGGTTATAGTCAGTAAAAGTCAGACACGCCCTCCCTATCCGCCCAAGAGCGAGAGAAGTCATTGGGCGTATACCACCTAAAAATAATCATCATCATCATTTCAGCCGAAAGAAGTCCACTACTGGACATAGGCCTCCCCCAAGCGACGCCACAACGACCGATCCTGTGCGTCTCGCATCCACCGCACTCCCGCGACTCTCACCAGGTCGTCGGTCCACCTTGTGGGAGGCCTTCCAACGCTGCGTTTTCGGGAGCGCGGTCGCCATACTAGAACCTTTCGGCCCCATCGACCGTCCGTTCTACGAGCAATGTGCCCTGCTCACTGCCGCTTTAGTTTGGCGATTCTTCGGGTTATGTCGGCTAAAAATAATAAATATGCATAGATTATGAAATTGAAATCAAAACAAAACAATTCTCAAACAAAATCTACCAGCGACCGCCATTATGAGAGATGGAAAAGTCACGTAGCCGTTCGTAGGCCTCGCTACGGTGCTACGCGCGCGCTACGAAACCGCTACGACTCACTTTGTGTGTGCATATTCGAATATTTTAATTAGTTATTGTTCGGGGAAAACCAAACTAGCAGAATGACGCAATCATTCTGAGTTATTTCTGTCCGTTCCTGTCCGTCTATCGTCAATGTAAACCAGGTTTCAAAGTTGGTTATTTCATTTCATGCAAAGTTTGATAAGAGGACCTTATCAAACTTGAAATGAAACAACGCAACGCGAAAAAACAGAGATAACCCCTGTTAATTTATGATGACTTCCGTTACTCAAATATTTGAAAAAACTTGTTCCAGGAAATACGTGTTTTTTAAATAACCCAAAGACTTAAGTGTCAAAGGGCACATTGCTCGTAGAAGGGATGGTTGATGGGGACGAAAGGTTCTGGAATGGCGACCACGTACCGGAAAACGCAGCGTTGGAAGGCAAATGGTGGACACCATTCCAACAAGGTCAAGGTCCATACCAACAAGGTGGACCGATGCCTGGTGAGAGACGCAGGATGTGAGACGAATAGGACCGTTCGTTGTGGCGACACTTGGGGGAGGCCTATGTCTAATAGTGGACGTCCTTCGGCTGAAAAGATGAAAAGTTACTGGAACAAAAAAATTCATCGACTACACCTATAAACAAAGAAATTTATTTTACTTGTTATGACAGTTCTGCTGTGTTCCTATGAGGAGTACCGTTTTTTCTTTTTGTGGTATGGAACCCTAAAAAAAGACATATAGTCGAACATAGTCTGCCGGCAGACATAAGGAGTGAAACAAACACAAATAGATTTAGACGCAAATTAAAATTATATTATTTAGAAATGTTTTAAGTACATTTAAGTATGTCTAGAGACTCACCGACCCCACAATCAAACCATAGCAACGGCTTATCTTATAAATTACTTAACTTTTGGAATAAAGTTAAATAAATAAATAAATAGATCACACAAAAAACAACAACATCCTTCTTTTTGAGGTCGGTTAAAATATTACACCATACTTTAAATAGATTACGTAATTAGTATCCAGGCGTTCGGAGTTAGCAACGATAGCTCAATCTAACGTGATCCACCGGACCTGTGTGATTCGTGCATTGAAAAAAATACGTCACGATTCTTGTATATATATTAGTCTATGGTCAATGATTGTGTCACTCGCTCAATTATTAGTTTGTGTTCTGTGAGCGCGGAGCACGCAGCGTCCGTAGACTTGTTGTGAATTTGTGATCAACAGTTGAACTTACAAATCACTTGTGACATTTTATATTAGTGCTGTGCGGTGAAATTACTGGTGTTGTGATTTTAACTTTTCCCAAGTTACTTCTGCTAGCTAAAGGTATTGAAGCATTGATTTTTACAAGCTTTTATTTAGTTTCACATGTCCCTAAGTTTGTTTGTTTGTAATCAAATCTTGCAAATTAAATTTCATCCACTTCCCGGTTACCGATTGAGCTGAAATTTTGCATGCATGTGCAAATCAGATGGCAATGCAAAATTATTATGATATGGAGCTGATCTGATGATGGAACCGGGAGGTAGCCATGAGAACTCGGTAGTTAAACGACACAACCCCATCAAGTTTGGACTCGTTTGATACGTCTTGACGAGTACTTTGGTGCTAGATGGTAACGAGGGTCTAATGATGGAGCTGGAAGATGGCCATAGGAACTCGATAATGAGCGCAATAAGATAACCCTATCGTGTTTGAGCTTTTTGGAATGGTCTTGATTAGTATTAATTATATAAGGTTTTAAAAAATTAACTTTAAGAATTTCGAGGGGACATTGTCCTCCTCATTATGAACAACTTTTACTATGGAACCAAACCTGAAATCGCGACAAAAAAATCAGCTCTTCCTTACGTTTATGATCGCATAACTCGTCAAAATGTATGGAGCTGCTGATTTTTTTTTTCGCGATTTGAAAACTAAGCGAAAATTGAAAACTCGTTTAATTTATTTTTCATTACTCATACTCGGAAAGTAGGTCTGAAGTTTCCTGAGGAACGGGTTGAAAGTAATACTTTTCAGCCCTAGGGAAAATCGCTTTCAACCTACTGCTGTCAAATTATTAAAAAAAAACTATTTATTTATTATATTCTTTATTGTACACCACATAAAAAATATAGGGCAAACATAATTAAAAATAAGTGTACAATGGGCGGTCTTATCACTACAAACATAATTAAAAATCACTACTTTGTTCTATTTTCATATTTCTTCTGAACCATGTCCTAACTTTCTGTATCGCCACTCATTTACGCCACTTAATTACAATACAGCGCGATGTACAATTAAAATAATATTTAAATCTAAGAATTAATTTAAGAAAAATATTTTGTTAAATGACTTTATTATTCTATACTTTCAAACATTTCCTTAGAATAACATAGATTTGGGAAAAATATTTACCATTTTTCAATGATGAAAATGAGCCACAGAAAAAAAAAATAGGCAGAAAAGCGGCAATCTAACGATCTTCGTTTGTTGTTTTCGAGTTGTAGAATTTTGTTAATCTATACTAATATTATAAAGAGGTAAACTTTGTTTGTTTGTTTGTAATGAATAGGCTCAAAAACTACTGGACCGATTTTAAAAATTCTTTTACCATTCGAAAGCTACATTATCCACGAGTAACATAGGCTATATTTTATTTTGGGTTCCGTAAGATATTTGAGTTCTTCGGACACAAGGTGTAAAAAGTCAACCAGAAAAGTTACTTATTTTGCGTACGCTGCCTAAACTATAAAAGATAGAACTATAAAATGTTCTAATTAATTGTAGATCTTATAAATATCTACCAAAGTGTGTCAGGAGAAACCTACATTCACGCGGGCGAAGCCGCTGGCAGAAGCTAGTGTATACATATAGTAAATCTGTAGAAGTTTGTTGTTAGTTGTGAGCACATCACGTAAAATGTACGAAATCGATACTCAATACTCAATACTTTATTGCATTCCATATTATGTACATAGGTGATATAAAATATAGTCAAGATCAATATGGACCCTGTCGGGCTGACCACAGTAAACGTAGGAGAGAGGATGGCGGCAAAGTAACAATTCATGGAATTAATTATTGTAGGTAGATCTAATAGATGTATATTATTATGTATGTGTATAAGTATTGGTAGATTGTGTCCGACATTTTAATTTATTTTTTGTCATCTTGTTTATTAAATTATGTATGTAATTATGTATGTATATATTTAAATTAGACTGTGTATGCATATTATTATGTCTATGTAATTGTCTAAGTAATTATAAATTATGTCAATTTCTTTTTTGTCGTCATTATTATTAAACTGTTAATATTGAAATTAATTTATGTATGTATGTATGTGTATTATGTTTTGTATAAGTAGGTTAGGTAAATTTTGTCAGGTATTTTTTGTCATCATTATAAAATTATATATTCATTTAAATCAATTATGTATTATTTATTCGATTTCGATTCGATTCGATCGACTTATCATCTAAAAATTCCTTTACCGAGTAGTATGACTTAGATTCTAGAAACTCTTTCAATTTATTAATAAATATATTTGTTTTTCTTACTTCTCTAATTTCATTTGGCAGTTTGTTATACATTTTAGCGGACATTACTAAAGGACTGGTTGAGTGCATTTTTAATCGGGATCGAGGAATGTTTACTTTGTTTTTATTGTGTCGAGAACAGTATCTTATTTGTGTTTCTTCGCAATTTGTGTAAAAATCTGGGTGTTTTTTTGACAAATTTACATAACTCTAAGATGTATAAACAGTATGAATGTGATGTATGTGTGAGTATTTTGCGTTTTAGGAAGTGTGGTTTGCAACTTTCTGTTTGTTCTATATTGGTTATTATTCGAATTATTTTTTTTTGCAAAAATAAATATGGTCTGTGAATAAGTACCCCACAGCATGACCCACCCCATAGCTAAGCCATGCTTGGGCATATGCATAGTAAATAATAAGTGCAGTTTGCAGGTTTGTAATTTCGCGATGTAGATAACTTTTATATATTAAAATTGTGTGTAACTTGATAATGCTTAGGCTTTGTTTTATCGCAATCGGTTGACTATATCGAAAGATACACTACATTCATTGACTTTTAGGCGGTTCGAAGTTTGCCGGGTCAGCTAGTACTTACTAAATCTCTGGTATACGAGATTCAAATCAAATCAAATCAAATCAGTTTATTGCAAACATATTGTAAAGTGGTTGGAATAAAAATTAAAAGTTTCAAATATGCACCCTGTAAGGGCAATGCAAAACAAACAAATAAATTTCAATAAAATATAATACTCTTTTTTTTTTAAATCTTTATTTGGAAAAAAAGGTTTTAATCGCGGGGCGATTATGCCAACCTTGTAGTTTTACAAAAGAAAAAACATAAAAACAGGTGGTTCTATGATCTTAACTTAATTAATTTAAGAAACAAATAATATAACTTAATAGCTAGTTTGGATGTAGGTTTAGATAAGATCAGATTACACATACCTACATCCCTTAAACATAAACTATTTTCTAACTCTAAAACTCTCCGTTCGTCACCAATCCGTGCACACTCCACCAAAGCGTGGTAGGTGTCCTCCCTAACCTTGCAAGTCTGACAGTTTGGGGTGTCAACAACTTTCATAAGATGACCAACGAAAGCATTCAACGGAATGTGCCCGGATCGCAGACGCATGCTTGTTACTAATAAACGTCTATTCATCGGAGTTTCAGTAAACCAAGGTATTCTTGGTGGCTCAGACTGCATTGTCTTGTACCATATACCCTTCTCTTCAGATCTTTTGTCAAAGTACTCTTTCCATAATATAGTGCAATTAATTTTAATATCTCCTAATACGTCCGTAAAGAAGGGTAGATGATCGATAGAAGTTCCTTCATATGTTCCCGTTTTTGCTAACTTATTTACAGTTTCGTTTCCCATCAGATCTACATGTGATGGAATCCATTGGAATTTAATACTTTTGCCACTTTCTTTCAGCCTCAAGTACGAGTCTAATATCGTATAGGCTACAGGTTGGCCTCGTGTGCCCGAGGTGCACCGAGCTATATGCTGCAAGGCGCTTTCAGAATCGCAAAGTATAACAAATTTTGTATATTTGCACGACATTAGATATGATAAGCATTCTGAAATGGCATATAATTCTGCTGCCATTACAGATAATTTGCAGTTCAATGTAAAACTGGCTCCTGTGTTACATTGGGGATCCAAAAATGCTGCTCCTGTTCCATTACTGTCCTTAGACCCATCACTGTAAATCTGATAGAATCCATTATAATTTTGTGCAATAGTTTGTACTGATCTCTTAAGAAGTGTCTCTGAAGTATTAGATCTTTTAGTTTCTGTCATGTTTGTAATACTTAGGTTTATATTTGAATTAATATCTATATTCGCCATCCAAGTCGATAGTGAAAACATCTCTAGAACTTTAGAACGATGTAAAGTTTGATTGGACATCTCACTATATGCGATAGTTAGCAACGGTTTTTTTTTTATTACGCCAATATGTTTCCTGTTCGCATACTGATGTCAATTTTGATATCATTATTATGGTGTCACCATTATCAACAGACTTAGCTTTTAAGCAAAATTTAGCAGCTAAATATTTGCGTCGAACAAACAATGGTGGCAGACATAACTTAGATTCCATCGCGTGGGCAACTTTTCAAAAAACCGCCAACTATTCTCTTAGCTTGGTTTTGAATTTTGTCTAACCTTGAAATGTTGGTCTTAGCGCTGTTATCAAACAGAAAACTTGCATAATCTAATCGACTACGAATGATTGCAATATACAGTCGTCTTAAATGCACTGGGTGAACTCCCCATGACGAACCTGCTAGAACCTTAAAAACATTTAAAAACTTCATACTTTTTTCATATACTTCGTTTATCTATTTGCGCCATCTCAAAGATGAATCGAGCCAAAGTCCTAAATACTTAACAACAGGAATATTTTCTAAACAGACATTATTGATAATGATATTTATCTGCTGTAACAACCTTCCCTTTGAGAATAAACAAATTTTACTTTTCGTGGGAGATAATTCTAGACCCAATACTTCTACCAAGTGTGACAAACAATCTATGGCTTCTTGAAGAGCTGTAGTCATAAATCTAATGTCTTGTCCAGAAATATAGAGGATGAAATCGTCTGCGTATTGAGATACATAAACTCCCATAATATCTTTGAAAATATCACAAGTCGCTATATTAAATAATATTGGAGACATAGGATCTCCTTGGGCTAATCCCTTACATGTCCATCTTGTAATCGAAGCATTACTCTCTACTTGTGATACAGCTAAATGTCTTCCTCTTAGCATAGCATAGTCGGCCTTATAATGTTCCCACTGCTGGGACTCAGGCCTCCTCTCTAGGAGAGGGAATGGGCCGTAATCCATCACGCGGGTATGTCTTCCTCTTAAGTATTCCCATATATATCTGCATATTGAAGACCCTACTCCCATTTCATCCAGTTTAGTTACAACTTTCAAAATGTTAACATTATTATACGCGTTATCTATATCAACAAAACAACCCAATGTTTTTTTATTGGTGGCGAACCCTATTTGGATTTGTGATACCAACCGTACAAGATTATCAAGGCATGATTGAGATCTTCTAAATCCTACTGTATTCTTGAAAAACAGACCTTTACTTTCAAAAAACCATTCAAGACGTCTTGTTATAATGTTGTGTAAAGTTTTGCAGAGACATGAAATGAGTGAGATAGGTCTCAAAGATGTAGGGTAAAATGTACAAGTCCGTGATAAGACCTGTCATACTGTATGGATCAGAATGTTGGGCTGTGAAAAAGACGGATGAAAAAAGATTGCATGTAGCGGAGATGAGAATGTTGAGATGGATGTGTGGTGTGACGAGAATGGATAAAGTGAGAAATGAATATATTAGAGAAAGTTTGAAAGTGGCGCCAGTGACTGAAAAGTTGAAGGGGAATCGTTTGTCTTGGTATGGTCATGTAAAGAGGAGAGATGAAACACATGTTACTAAAAGAGTTATGAGTATACGTGTGGATGGGTGGAGAGGGAGAGGGAGACCAAAGAAAAGATGGATGGATTGTGTGAAGAGTGATATGAAAGAAAAGGAAGTTAGTGATAGCATGACGAGTAACAGGGCAGAGTGGAAGAAAAAAACGTGTTGCGCCGACCCCAAATAATACGGGATAATGGCAGGAAGATGATGAGTGGGGGTAGGGTTCTTCCTAACCTGAGCTAATGCCAATCTTCGTTCCGCTACCGCCTTAGATAGCTCGGGGGACCAGTATGATTTTGAAATAAATTTACTGGAGGGGTCTTCACAAATCTTAATGTTGGGGATTGATGCTTAAATTAATAGTATTAGTTTAACTGGAGACACGCAACAAAGGTATGATAAAATTATAGATTTGATAAATTATAGATTTGATAAATCTATAATTTTATCATACCTTTGTTGCGTGTCACCAGTTAAACTAATACTATTAATTTGACTTGAAATTATTTCTGAATACTTCTGCCATTCACCCTTTTTAAAATTACGTTTTGATTTTATTACGTTATGACATGAAAATTCTGTGGTAATAAGAACAAATAAGTGGTCACTACCTAGACTCTCGTTTAAAACACTCCACTTAAACCGTAATGCAATGTCTGATGTCGCGAATGTGATGTCAGGCGAACTTTTTTGTAACTAATTTAAAACTAACTTAAATCTGGTATGGTCTCCAGTGTTGAGGGAAACCTAATGATAAATGATAAATGATAAATGATAAATGATATTTATTTTGTAAGTAGGTTTAAAAAAACACTTTTACACGTCAATTTTTTTTTGTCATTTTAAACTAGATGAGGCCGGTGTTTCCTAGCTGACTACCCTGAGAAGAAACACCGAAACAAACTCAGGGGTCAAAGTCTCTTTTAAAGTCCATACAGTTAATATGTAATGGTCAAATCACATGAGAACAGTGCAGATTTGTCTGAGATGGTCTTTTGAAGAAAGAACCATACAAATTTGAGTGAACCTGTCCAGTCAGTGCAAGCATTTTGCATTTAAGCATTAATGCCAATCATCCGCTGCATCGTGGATTTGTAAACCTCTGCGATCGTTTTTGTATGACCAGTTTGTATGATGTCCATTAAAATCTCCTCCTATAAAAGTTTTGTTAGGCCAACTAGAAAATAACATTTTCCAATCCTCATCTGCAGTGTGAATATTAGGGGGGCAATATACCGCTATGATATTTTCTAAAAAACTACAGTTCAATATTTTAATATGGAGTACTTGAATGCTTCGATTACGTAAGCTAAAATTGGTAACTTGTGCTTTAATGGAGTTATGCACTACAATCGCGACTCCGCCATATGAATCATCCCGGTCTTGTCAGTAAATGTTGTAACTACCTATTTTTAACTGACTGTCTGGTTCAAGCCAGGTCTCGGATATAATACATATATGGATTTTACTTATTAATAAGAAATTCTCAAAACCTTTAATTTTAGGTTTCAAACTTTGTGCGTTCCACTGCAATAACTTTAATCGAACGATTTTATTTTTGGGATCCATCACTTATTAAGACCGAAAAATAACTCTAAACATTTGTTCAAAATAGGCCACTCAGACATACGATCTACCATAAATAGTAACCTAACCATTTACTACAACAGTTAATAATGTCATAAAACTTTTCTTGAGAGCTCCGATTTATAATAATGTCTTTTAATCGTGTAATTAACTCATCTAGGTGCACCTCTCGCGTATTGTTTACGTTGTCGCCGGCGTCGTTATGAGTAGCAGCTGTTTGCATAGGAATGCGGTCCGACAAGTCCCGATGTCCCCACCACTCCGTTTTGTTTTTGCTTTGCGAATGCGATTGCTTATTTTTATTACATATTGGCGGTGATTTAGATCGATTCTGTGTAAACAACGGTGGGAATGCATTCGGTGTGTAGTTATAAGTTTTCCGATTCTGCCAAAAGTAAACCACTAAAGCTGTTGTTGGTGTTAATCTTCGGTTTTTCGGTTTCCGTCACTGTTTGAGAACCAATTGGCAACCTGGGTCTAACGTACATATTGCAGGCTACCTGATAAGTGCAGTTATATTCTGCCATAAGTTCCCTCACGCGTTTCTCTCGAGCATAAACAGGACAACTTCTGTGCAACGCCATGTGATCACCCCGACAGTTAGTGCATTTAAATATTGTGACTTCACAGTTACTGTGTTCTCCTGTACACTTAGGACATACAATTTTTTTGGATGAGCATCTTGTTTTGACGTGGCCGAACTTCCAACAGTTTGAGCACTGTGTTACCCGAAATACATAAGGTTCTACCTTGGTGCGTAGACAGTCCACATTAATAAAACTTGGTAGGTATGAGCCTTTGAATCCTACCTTAGCTACTTCACTCGGCACCCAGCTGTCTCCGTCTCGTCGCTGTAGCCTTTTTAAGGATATGATTTCAGTATTATTAGAACTTTTGATCGCTTTTAAGGCCTCCTCATCAGATAACTCGAGGTCCACATCCCGGATAATACCGTAAGAAATGTTTACATCCATTGCGCTGTAAACCTTCCATTCTTTAGTTTGGAACTCTTGACAGTCCAACAACTTGCCCGCACATTCTTCAGTCGAAACTTCTATTTTTAACTTGTATGGATTAATGTATTTAATTTTTACGATATCAGTTAAACCCATACTATTAAATAATTTTGCTATAGCAAACTGTTTTCGTAACTTTCCTCGGCTCCAAATAAAAACTTCTTTTCTAAATAGTTTATGTTTCTTTCCTCTATCTTTTTCAACTTTTTTCCAGCTTCCTTCTTCATCCTCTTCTCTTTCCCTTTTTGTTGGATGAGTTGATATCTTCTTCCATAATTTGAATTTCACTGTGGATTGGTTCCGTTATATTTATTACCGAATCTCTTTTGCTTTCTCCTTCCTTTTCCATTAAAATTGTTGACGTCCATCCATCTACTCGATCTAAGTTACTTCCTTCTTCTCCACTGCTACTGCCACTGTCGCCTGTGGCCATAATTGGGACGCGCTCATTACCGATGAGCGCGTCAATATTAGAAATGATAATTCTTGTTATAACGAAATTATAAGCGTGCGAGCGGTTCACACGAGTGCCGTGACAGAACTGTAAAATACTCTTCTCTTCTTCAATTACCTTCTACACACTATTGTCTACTTTTCTTTTTATTTCTCCTTTCGCAGGTCTGCTGGAAGAAATTTCTTATTGGAAATAAGCAGTACCTTTGTACAATTTTTATCAGAATGTTTCTTCTTTCTTTATTCGTGTGTACATAAATTATAAAATAAATAAATAAATAATAATACGTTTCAAAATTCACATTAAAAACACATTTACATTTAAAAAGAAGAAGCAAAAATTATTAGTATTACAACTATTAAAATAATGTCAAATAAATTAAATGTCAAAATAAATGGAAATAAAACCGAAAATAATAATAATAAAAATAATAATAATGAATTTGGGTAGTTTATTATGTATCTGCGCTTATTTAATTATTTATGGGTTCCTTTTTCTTCAAAAAACTCTTTCAGTGTGTAGTAGCACTTCTGGTTCAAATAAGTGAACAATTGTGTTTTAAATAAATTTAGTGTTTTAATTTCTTTTAAGGACTTTGGAATTTTATTATATATCTTGATAAC
This sequence comes from Mythimna vitellina, assembly GCA_949316375.1. Lineage (NCBI taxonomy): Eukaryota > Metazoa > Arthropoda > Insecta > Lepidoptera > Noctuidae > Mythimna > Mythimna vitellina. The sequence continues at coordinate 1,709,347 of OX438703.1, read as the reverse complement.
CAATTACATGAGGGCCTGTATTGAAAATAGATAGCTTTGAAACCGGTAATGCTAGATTGTTTTGGTGTCGCAAATTTCGAGGCTGGGTGTAATGATCCTTATTTAAGGGGAAAAGTGACATATTTTTCCTGACAAACAGACATATTTCAAAGATATACAGAGACGTGAGCGTAAGGATATTATGTTTTATAAAGTGTGGTCTACAGCTGTCCATCACATCCTGTATTTGTTAAGATGCGTATGCATCTCTTTTGTCGCTTAAACAGTTTTTCGGCGTTCGTACTATTATAAACAACCCATAACATTATACCATAACGGAGCCAAGAGTGCGCGTATGCGCTATAGGCTGCTTTTGCAGATTTGAAATCCGTAGATTTTTTTCAGTTCCGATAGCGCATAAGAAAACCTAGAAATTTTGTTACTTATGTGTGCTATATGAGATTTCCAGCTTAGGTTCGTGTCAATGTTAAGGCTGTATACAGCAAGAAAGCTGGAAACTTCAAAGCGCTTACTGGCGCTTGACAGCGCTGGTAATCCGCGCAGGAAAATATACGAACGCGCGCCGATAAGCACTGAACGGTGCCGACAAGTTCCGACAAGCTTCAACACGCGCTGGTCAGCGCTGGGCGCTGCCATTTAAAATTAATAAACAACTGCGACAACACGTGCAATTACGACCAAATTATCGTCCGATGAGTCCGACATTTTACTTGGTCTGCTTCAACCTGCTTCCTTTGTGTAGAACGGACCAGCGCTGTCAAGCGCCGTTAAGCGCTTATAAGTTTCCAGCTTTCTTTCTGTATACAGCCTAAGTCCCAATAAATTAAAATTATCCACGCAGTCTAATGTAATGTCATTAAAAGTAAATTTTATGTCAAGGGGTCGTTTTTGGTAAGGTCTGAATTTCATAATTTTGGTTTTAACAAAATTTAGTTCGAGGTTAGGGTAAGGCTCTTGGCCACCTACCGAGCGATAGTTAAATCATTATAAATTTTGACAAATTTAATTCGCTTGTTTGCTATTCCAAGCCAGATGGCGTCACTGAGGCATAGGATGACAGTTTTTCTAAGACATTTTTTCTGATAGCCGCTCTATTGTATCTCTTTAAATCTCTTTGACGTTAACCATTTATGAGCTATGCCACGTACACCTATCCCGTCCAGTTTATTCAAGAGGATGTTATATTGAACTCTATCGTATGCTTTACTTATGTCTAGAGGAATACCTATAACGTATTTCTTTTCATTTATATTATATTTAAGATCTGTTGCACATATCTATAAACCGCATTTGTTGTTGATCATTGGGCCCTGGTTCAGGCTATGGTCCGGAGCGAGGAGGAATGGCTGGCGGTCGCCTCCTTCCACGAAGCAGTAATGCTAGCGAAGCAGGAGGCTGCACGCGTGAGGGAACGAAGGTCCTCACGCCCTAGCCGCCGTAATTCCGACCCCGACTACCAGCCACGGTAGACGCGGGCTTGCGGACGTCGAGCAATGGGTAGCTCGCCGTCCGGCTGTTCGGTAATTTTCCGGACCGAGCCCAGTCGTCAATAGCGCGTAGTGACGCACGCGCTTATCAAAGAGATGTCAGCAGACCGTAGGGGCCCAGTAGGGCCGATGCCCGATAGCTAGGACCGCGGAGAATTTCTGAAAAGGAAACCCGTAGTTCTAGAACGCAAAGGGTAATTGAAGGTGTGGTTTTAGTCAGTAAAAGTCTGACATGCCCTCTCGCTCCACCCAGAATGCGAGAAGTCATTTGGATGATTTCCCACATTAAAAAAAAAACTGTTGTTGATTTATTTTTCCTGAATATATTTTGGCTGTCGTTAAATATATTGAATGTCTCGCAGAAAGAATACAGGCATGACAACATAGCAGTTTCAAAAAGTTTTGAGAAGGTAGGCAAAAGTGCTATGGGACGATAATTATTACAGTCAGGCTGGAAATCTTTTTTTATGGATTGGTTTGATAACCGAGATCTTAAGTAGATGTGGGACGGTGCCTTCAGTAAAGGATTGATTTATTAAGAATGTAAGTGGCATGGCTAGAACCTTTGCGCATTTTTTAACTAATGTGGTTTTTTTTTATTGGGTGGGAAAGCATCTTATGACAAATCTCGCTCTTGGGCGGAGCGAGAGATAGTGTCAGACTTTTACTGACTAAAAACCCACTCCGGTTCCTTCGTTGCCTTCGTCCCAGAGCCCCGGGTTTCGCTTTCACACTACCCGTGGCCCCAGTGGGCTTCGACCCTGCTGGGCCCCTACGATTTGTTGACATCTCCTTGAGGCGCGCGTGGAACTATACGCGCCGTCGACGACTTGAGCTCGGTCCAGACGGCCGGACGGCGAGCCACCCATTGCTCGCCGTCCGCAAGCTCGCGCCTACGGTGGCCGAAAATCGGGATCGGAATCCCGGCGGCGGTTGGAGCGTGAGAACCGTTGCCTCACGCGATCGGCCGCCTCCTTTACTAGCATTACTGCTTCGCAGAAGGAGGCGACCGCCTGTCACTCCTCCTCGCTCCGGACCATGGCCTGAACCAAGGCCCGGCGCGAGACATCGCCGCTAACTAATGTGGGTGGAATTTCGTCAAAACCATAGCTTCTCTTGTTTTTAATGTTCCTTATAATTGAGAGTATTTCATATTCATCTACAGGTTTGACAAATAAGGATTTATTATTTTTTGTTATGACCGGTCGACTAGTTTGATGACTGGATTTTCCTCCAACCGATCTAAAGAATTCGTTAAGTGCGTTTTCAACTATCGTGGGGTTTTCCGTTACTGTATTTTGTATCTTTAGTTTTATATTTTTCTTTATGCGTTTGGTTGTTTTATTGGTGCGTTCTTTTATTATTTGCCACATGGTTTCCGAAATATTGGTACTATTTTGTTTCCTTTTAATATTTATGTTTTTTTTTTAGATTTATAAACTGCTTTTTTTAGTTTTTCATATTTTTTGTAATATTTTAACAAGATAGGGATTTTTTTTTTATTGGATTGGAAAATCTGTTCCTTCGTTGCCTTCGTCCCAGGGCCCCGGGTTTCGTTTGAGAATGTTAAGATGGATGTGTGGTGTGACGAGAATGAATAAAGTGAGAAATGAATATATTAGGGGAAGTTTGAAAGTGGCGCCAGTGACTGAAAAGTTGAAAGGGCATCGTTTGTCTTGGTATGGTCATGTGAAGAAGAGGGAAGAAACGCCTGTTACTAAAAGAGTTATGAGTTTACATGTGGATGGATGGAGAGGGAGAGGGAGACCAAAGAAAAGATGGATGAATTGTGTGAAGAGTGATATGAAAGAAACGGAAGTTAGTGATAGCATGACGAGTGACAGGGCCGACCCTAAATAACACGGAACAAGGGCAGGATGATGATGATGATGTACAGCAGTGACACATAGGCGGCCTTAATGTAACAAGGCATTCTCTACCAGTCAACCTTTGGGTTAACAGACACTTCAAACAGAAAAAAAAATAGTTTTTTATAAAAAGATACATGTATATAAGTTTTTTTTTTGTTTTTTTTTTTTTAATAGTGATATATTTTATTTGCTGATGAACATAAAAAACTAATAAATATTAATAACGTAATAGGAATATATACAAACTAAAAAATCATAAATATTACACGGGTAGAAAAAAAAATTCTTGGGCATCAAAAACTTCATCCACATCGATATCAATAGGAAAAGTGTCCAGAACGCTGTATATAAGTTATATTAGTTTTTTTTTTGTGTTCTTATGTGAATTTACATAATATGTTTGTGTATGCACCTCTGATAGAGGAGTAATTCCTAGCCTAGGGCGAAAAAAAATCGACCAAGTGCAAGTCGGGACTCTCGCGCGAAGGATTCCGTACTATCCATATAACATTTTGTTACTATTTTATAACTATCATTAATATCGAGCAAACAATAGCAAAAAAATCAATTATTCTGTTTTGTTTTTAGTATATTTGTTGGTATATCGGCAACAGAAATGAAATTGTCTAGCTGTCAGGGTTCATGAGATACGAACCTAGTGACAGACATACGGACAGTGGAGTCTTAGTAATTGGGTCCCGTTTTTACCCTATGGGTACAGCCCTAAAAAAAACTATCAGCTTGGCTTGATCAAGCTTATTTGATGAAGCCGGTGAGTGGCCAGCATAACCTACAGGGATGAAGGATATGTATAGGTAATTGTGTTTTTCTTACTCTCTGGATGGAACCGGACCAAGCCCAGTCGTCAACTGCGCATAGTGATCCACGCGCTCCTCAAAGAGATATCAGCTCCCCTAGCCAAGTTACAATCGTATCGTTCGCACCGAGCGACTCGAGGTCATCTCAACGCTCAGTCACGTGGTCAGAACAAAGGAATCGGAGGCGTGGCCTACTCGAGGCGTTCCTAAACGATTGTAACTTGGCTAGGGTGGCAGCAAACTGTAGGGGCCCAGCAGGGCCGATGCCCACTAGCTAGGACCGCGGGGAACTTCTGAAAAGGAAACCCGTAGTCCTAGACTGATAGCTGTAAAAATTACAAAATATCTCAAATTAACGTTACCTTCACTTTATACATTAGAAATAACAATGTTCGTAAAAACAAATCCACATTTCATATACACACACATTACACATTTTATATTTCATTTCCATTTTGCGGTATATTTTATTATTGCGGTTTCAATTATTGTTTCCTCGTATGGCACTCAGATTTCCAAGAAATTATAGCCAATTATGCTTACATAGTACATCTAAAACTGCACTATGCGCAAGAGTGTATTTTGCATGGCACCAATTTTCTACACTAATATTATAAAGAGGAAAACTTTGTTTGTAATGAATAGGCTCAAAAACTACTGGACTGATTTTAAAAATTCTTTCACCAGTCGTAAGCTACATTATCCACGAGTAACAAAGGCTATATTTTATTTTGGAAAAAAATAGGGTTCCGTAAGATATTTGAGTTTTTCGGACACAAGGTGTAAAAAGTCAACCAGAAAAGTTACTTATTTTGCGTACGCTGCCTAAACTATAAAAAATAGAACCATAAAATGTTCTAATTAATTGTAGATCTTATATATATTATCTAATTATTATAATATCTACCAAACTTTGTTAGGAGAAACCTACTTTCACGCGGGCGAAGCCGCTGGCAGAAGCTAGTCAATAATAAATTGCACAAACGTTGAAAAGAACAAACTGTACTTAAACTTAAACGAACAATAAAATTGTTTTGGCACAGAAAGCATATTAGTGTATTACATAATTTTTTGATTTGATGAGTGCTACCGATGCTGCTATTAATGTAGCCACCTATTGGGCCCAAACAGTTTGACGAGTTTACCATCGAATCGAAAAGAAGACAGAATTTAATCGACTCTGGGATTCTAGTAAATTAATAACTGGAACTAACATTGTCGTAATTAAGGTTGTGTAGCACTAGAGGACTTTTCTTTTATTGGGTTGGAAAATCGTCTTATGACAAATCCCGCCCTTGGGCGGGGCGGGAGATAGTGTCAGACTTTTACTGACTAAAAACCCACTTCTGTTCCTTCTTTGCCTTCGTCCCAGGGCCCCGGGTTTCGTTTTCAAACTACCCGTGGCCCAATAATTTATGAATTCAATAATTTTAACATTCACATAAATAAATAAGCATTTATTATTTCTATATATAACAAGTTGTTAAAATTCCTACAAATAAATAGTAAATTTAATTTCAAACATTTATAATGAGTCATGCATAAATATATTTATTATTTATAGCATAGTCGGCCTTATAATGTTCCCAATGTTGGGACTCAGGCCTCCTCTCTAGGAGAGGGAATGGGCCGTAATCCACCACGCGGGCCCAGTGCGGATTGGTGAATGTCACATGTCTTCGAATTTTTGGTTCTGAGAGCAGTGGTGATGAAATAAATTACTATTAGGTTGGAAAATCATCTTATGACAAATCCCGCTCTTGGGCGGGGCGGGAGATAGTGTCAGACTTTTACTGACTAAAAACCCACTCCTGTTCCTTCTTTGCCTTCGTCCCAGGGCCCCGGGTTTCACTTTCACACTACCCATGGCCCCAGTAAGCTTCGACCCTGCTGGGCCCCTATGATAAAGATGCCTATATTATGTATTTTATTTATATTTGAATGCTATTAAATATAATTAAAGCCATTATTATTATTTTATAATTATAATCATATTGAACAAGGAAAATAAATAATTTGATAATATAAATATGTAATTGACTATAAAAAAAATGTTTAATTATGACTGATAAGATTGATATTTAATGTTTAAGTGTAATATCGATAAATTAATTAATTTATAATAATAATATAGTATAACCTAACATATTTGCATTCCATGAGAAATGGCAGACATGTCGTGAGCCGCTTTTTTTAATTCACACATTATTTTAATTCTGTATGCATACACATGTTTGAGCAAATAAAATTTCTTATTTTAGAACGTAAAAGGCAACTGAAGGACACAGGTGTGGTTTTAGTCAGTAAAAGTCTGACACGCCCTCACGCTCCGCTCAGAGCGGGAGAAGTCATTGGATGATTTTCACAGTTAAAAAAACACTCTCTGGTTAAGTGGCCATTCATTTGCTGCTAGTCCTTATCCGGCTCTTTATCGCTGGAGTGTAGCGGTTCAAAATAATATGCGTCACATCTATATATATAATAATCAATGACACTTTTCGTTGTAATTTTATAACTCAAGAACGGGCTCACCTTTCCAAAACAAATGTTTAGACTTTGTTCGGACTATTTAATAGATGGTTTACGTGAAGTTTGCATAAACTATCACATTATTGCACCCGTGCGAAGCCGGGGCGGGTCGCTAGTTTAGCTATAATTATCTAGACTAATATTATGAAGAAACGGGAATCCGACGGTCGCGGGAATCCGATGGATGCGAGACGCACAGGACCAGTCATTGTGACCACGTTTGGGGGAGACCTATGTCCAGCGGTGGACACCTTTCGGCTGAAATGATAATGATGATGATGAATATTGTAAAGAGGAAAAGTTAGTTTTTTTGTTTTTTTTTTATTTGTTGGAGGTAATCTCTGAAAGTACTGCCCCCCTAGCCACGTTACAATCTTTTCGTTCGCGCCGAACGCCTCGATTAGGCCACGCCTCCGATTCCTTTGTTCTGACCACGTGAATGAGCATTGAAATGATGTCAGAACAAAGGAATCGGAGGCGTGGCCTACTCGAAGCGTTCGGCGCGAACGATACGATTATAACTTGGCTAGGGAGGCTGGTCGGATTGCTAAAATTTTTTCAGCTATAGAAAGCTGTTTTATACCTGAGTAACAGGCTATATTTTACATACGCGGGCGAAGCCGCAGATAAAAGCTAGTAATGTATAAGTTCACGCTTTTTTCTCATGGGGTTGAGTAGAGACTACGGGATTGTTTGAAAAAATTACAGCAGCCAAATGCAAAGAGCAACAAATGGGGTGACTAGGAACTACAAAACTAAGTACACGTGCTATTTTTTTTAGGTATAAAATCATTTGTTAGCAGTACGCCGCAAACTATTACTATTCATCAATTTCCTGCCCTTGTCCCTATTGACTATTACTATTATAACTTATTAAAATTATTATATTAACTTGACCGTCTTCTGGAAAACTGCATTCGATTTGTCTTCAACCTCCGTAAGTACGATCACGTATCCGAGCATCATTCACTTTTAAAATGGTTATCCATTCATCAGCGCAAAGCGCTAAGGCCTTGACTACCCAGAAAACCCCCCTAGCCAAGTTACAATCGTATCGTTCGCGCCGAACGCCTCGAGTAGGCCACGGCTCCGATTTCTTTGTTCTGACCACGTGATCGAGCGTTGAGATGACGTCGAACAGAGGAATCGGAGGCGTGGCCTACTCGAGGCGCTCGACGCAAGAGAATCGAAACGAAACGGTCGTAACTTGGATAGGGGGGCTAGGGTTGTAAAAGTATTGCGAAATTACTTACCGACAGTGGTAGTTTTTTCGTTGATAGGTATTTATTTAATTATTTTATAATTTATGTACACACATAAATACGAAAGAAGATACATTTTTATAAAAATTGGTATGTAGTGTTGGTATTGGTATTTATTGGTAGGTATGTTTTTTTAGTCTAGAAAAATAAATATTAATTTAATTGATTTGGTTTTTTTTTGGGACTATTAATTACTGAGAGCAGTGGTGGCCGAGTGGTAAGAGAGCAGTGGTGGCCGAGTGGTAATGGCTCTGACTTATGAGTTGTAGGTTGCAGGTTCAAACTCAGCCAGGCGCATTACTTTATGTAATTTATTTCATCACCACAGCTCTCAAAACGGTGAAGGAAAACATCGTGAGGAAACCGGCATGTCCTAGAACCAAAAATTCGAAGACATATGACATTCACCAACCCGCACTGGGCCCGCGTGGTGGGTTACAGCCCATTCCCTCTCATACAGAGGAGGCCTGAGTCCCAGCAGTGGGAACATTGAAAGGCTGATTATGCTATATTATTATATGCTATTAATTACTATTTCTGACACTTCGCGTGACCAAAGGGCTGGCTTTTACATCGATCAGAGATTAAGTATTGCCATACAACGTGGCAATGCCGCCAGCCTTTTGGGCACTCTTCCAGTCGACAGCAATGCGGAGGAGTTTTAAGACGCCATATTTTAGTTAGGAGTAGCCTTTAGTGTATATGTATATTTTTAGTTAGTTAAGTGTTTTTAAAATAATGGTATAAAACATATTATACATTGAAAAAATCAATACATTAAACTAATTTTAGATTAGTTTGACGTTGACAAGTATTGCACTGATTGCGCACGCGCGCGCTTTATGTTTGGATGCACGATAATCTAAGTGACGTCATCCTAAAAAAAATATGGCGGACTCCCAAAGGTGACAGACTCTATTATTTTTAGGGTACTACGGTACCCTAAAAACCCTAGACCCCTAACCCTATAGAGTAAAACCTTATTACTAAGACTTAATTGTCCGCTCGTCTGTCTGTCTATCTGTTTGTCCATCTGTCACCAGCCTGCGTCTCATGAACCATAATTGCTAAACAGTTGAAATTTTCACAGATCATGTCGTTCGAGCCGACGCAGCCCTCGACGACAGGTCAACGTCACCACCATCATCATCATCACTCACAACACCAGATAACGCCTGTACAAGCCCGACCAGCACCTTACGCAAGCGTCGCGGCCCCCAGCGGCTCCCTGCAGCCCGTCGCGGCCCCCAGCGGCTCCTCGCAGCCCGTCGCGGCCCCCAGCGGCTCCCCGCAGCCCGTCGTTGCGCCATCGGCCATCCCGCGCTTAGCGCCGAAACCGGCGCGAAAAAATTCGTCTCTTTCCATACAACCAGCACGTCACAGTGAAGCGCCGCGCTCCAAGCCGGCCGCTGAATTCATCACATACCACGCGCCAGTGCCGCTAGACTTAGGCCCCGCACCCTCTCAGCCAATAACGGGTGGAGCTGGTGCGTCGCGCGACCCAAGGCTGCGTTTGGCAAACAAGCTAACCGCGACACCACCTATATCGGCCTCACCTACGCCACCTCGCCCGTCTCAGGTTTTGGAGACGACGGCCGGATCACAACGGAAGAAGAGGAGCTCCAATGAAGCCACGGGAGAAGCGAAACGGTACTGCCACTCAGGCTCCCCACTACTGAACAACCTAGACGGGGTAAGTAGTTTTTTTTTCCTGTGAGAAAATCTTCCAATGACATCGGGGCCCGCTTCTGGGCGGAGCGAGAGATAGTGTCAGAATTTTACCCACTCCTGTTCCTTCGTTGCCTTTCTTCCCTACAGGGCCGAGTCTTCTTTTCAAAAGCAAACCCTTGGCCCCAGTAGACTTCGAGCCTGCTGGGCCCCTACTGTTTTCTGACACTTCATTGAGGCGCGCGTGGAACATTACGTGTCGTCGACGACTTGGGCTCGGCCCGGACGGTTACCGGACGATCGGACGGCGAGCTACCCATTGCTCGCTGTCTGCAAGCCCGCACCGCCGGAAATCGGGATCGGGATCCCGGCGGCTGGGGCATGAGGGCCGCGCGGCTCCTCACGCGTGTACGTTCGGCATCCTCCTTTGCTAACATTACTGCTTCGCAGAAGGAGGCGACCGCCTACCACTCCTCCTCCTCCTGAAGAGCCCTCTTAGTCGAGGTCCGAGTTCCTCCAAGGCCAAGTTTTTCCCGTCGGTCATTGTACCCAAAGATTTAAGTTTATGTAAAATTGTTACCATTTTTGTATACAATTAAGTTTATTCTATTCTATTTTTTACATTTTAAAGTATTTCTAAATTGCTTACCGACATTGGTAGTTTTTTGCTGATAGGTATGATTTTTTAATCTAGAAAACTGAAAGAAAGAAAGAAAGAAAGAAAGATAATTTATTTGTCAAACATGCGTTTACATAAACTGACTAGTCAGACATGCAAGGTATTAAATTAATATGCTGTGAGCGTCCATGTTTTGCCTATAACGGCGTACAAATTTTGTTGGTATAGAAATCACATATAATTGCATTTATTTAGTCATTTTAAATTTCATTAAAAAAATACACAAGAAATAATTGATGTCAAGATATTATAGTATACGTAAATTATAGTCAAAAATAAATTAAATTATGTCCAGTATATTCATTATTATGCAGTCAAATAGTAGGTATCATTCAAAAGTCAATTGATTTAAAATTCAAATTATGAAATTGTTATTCTTTACCATATAATATATTAGAAGTCGGAATCGAAAAGTCCTTTTCATTCAAAAAATCTAAAACATTATAATACACTTTACTAACTAAAAAAATTCTCAGCTTGTCTTTGAAAAGTGACAAGGGCAGTTCTCTCCAACTTTTAGACAATTTATTGAAAATCATAGGAGCCATACAGAAAACACTTTTGCGCATGAGAGATGTTCTCGCAGTATGAGAGCATAAGCTGAATATTAATATTACTGATTTTGCGACCATAAAACCTATTTTTGGATTAGTTTCACATTGACATGTTTTGCACTGATTGCGCACGCGCGCTTTTGCTTTGGATGCTCAATAATCTAAGTGACGTCATCCTACAACAAATATGGCGGACTCCCATTTGCAGCTTTATCGTCAATTCTTACTGGCTGATACAGACTCAGCGATTAATGCCATGAATCGTGACCTGGAGAATATTAATCAGTGGGTTAAGTCTTACGGCTTACAAATAAATACTTCCAGGTCCCAGGCCATGATCTATTTTGAACTTTGACCCCTTTATCTCTTAGCGGCTCGACTATTGCATACACTAACTCAGCCAAGAATCTCGGTGTCACAATTGACAGCAACCTCTCTTGAGGTCAGCCGTAATGTACACTTTTCCTTCCACAGTCTTAAATCCCTTCAAAAGTTCTTGCCCTTTAAAACTAAAATATATGTAGCTCAAACTTTAATTCAGCCGATTATTGATTATGCGGATGCCTGCTACCTGGATGCCACTGAGGAGCTATTAAATAAGCTTGAGCACTTGCAAAACCTATGCATGCGTTTTGTTTTTGGTCTAAGAAAATACGACCATGTCTCTCAATTCCGCAAGGATCTCAAGTGGCTCCCTATCCGTCTTCGTAGGAACACTCGAGTATAATGTCTCTTGTACCACATCCTTTTCAACCCTGCATACCCTGGCTACTTGCGTGATTGTTTTTCGTTCACTCGCCCTGCCAATGCCCCATGCAGATCCCACCTTAAATACCATCTCAATATCCCATCCCATAATACCCATTTCTATTCCAACTCCTTCTCTTTTCATGCGGCATGACTGTGGAACTCACTTCCAGCTAAGATTCGTGACGCTTAAAAGTGTATCTGTCTTCAAGAAGCTAGTCAAAGAACGTTATCTCTATACCATCTCGTAAAGTTATATTTTAGATATATATATATTTTAATAATTTAGTTTATGTCTGGTTGGGTTTGAACCCGCGACCTACAATTCGTAAGTCGGGGCCGTTACCACTCGGCCACCACTGCTCTCAAAACGGTGAAGGAAAACATCAAAATTCGAAGACATGTGACATCCACCAACCCGCACTGGGCTTGCGTGATGGATTATGGCCCATTCCCTCTCCTAGAGAGGAGGCCTGAGTCCCAACAGTGGGAACATTATAAGGCCGACTATGACTATGCTAGTTTATGTATTGTTTCTATTTATGTGTTTTATATACTTGTTATTGATATATATAATTACGCATTATATAACATTTAATTTAGATAATATAGTATATTATTAATTTTCTAATTTATTTGTATGCACTGTGTCCATATCTCTCATCCAACTCTCCCGTCACAAGTCTGCTGGAAGCAATTTCATTTGAAATAAGCAGTGCCTATGTGCTCTTCTATCTGCTTTTGTTCTTTTCATTTTTAAGCGTTTGTGTGCACATAAATAAATAAAAATAAATTAATGACGGAACCCTAAATATATTTAGTCTAATTATATTTAGGGTTCCGTACCCAAAGAGTAAAGCATTACTAAGACTCCGCTGTCCGCTCGTCTGTCTGTTTGTCCGTCTATCACTAGGCTGTATCTCATGAACCGTGATAGTTAGATGGTTGAAATTTTCACAGATGATGTCGACAAATATTCGGCCTGCGATGACTGGCCCAGCGCCGAACGAGTCAAGAACCAAGGAATCGAAGGAGGGAAAATATGTGGGTAGTTCAAAAACTCCTGCCAAGTCGTCGAAACTACGAGCGCCTACGAGCTCCGCTCAGCCTCCGACGACAGGCCAACCTCACCTACAACACAAGATGACTCCTACACAAACCCGACCAGCATCTTACTCAGGCGTCGCGGCCCCCAGCGGCTCCCCGCAGCCCGTCCTTCCGCTATGGCTCGCCGAGTACTTAGCGGTGCCACCGGCGCGAAAAAATTCCGATCCCTGCATGCAACCAGCAAGCCGCAGTGAATCACTGCGCTCCAAGTTGGTCGCCGCGTCCGCCAGATACCGTAGGAAAGTAGACTCCGCTCCCCATCAGCCAATGACGGGACATTCGGCAAACGCACAAACCACGACGCCACCACGTGATGTGCGCGTGAATACAGTCACAGACACCCAGATGTTCCCTACCCCATCGCTGGAGGATATAAAGACGATGGCTAGATCACAACAGAGGGAGAAGAGCTCTCACGAAGCCTCGGGAGAAGCAAAGCGGTACTGTGGCTCGCGCTCCGCACCACTGGACAACCCAAATACGGTAAGTAGTTTGCATTCCCAATTGCCCAACAAAGTGTAGTTTCTGCGCCCGGTGTCGTCGATTTGAACTCGGCGACAGCAATGGGCAATAAAAATAAAATCAAAAAGCCGCGCTACCCTCCGCTAGTAGTGAAAAAGCTGCCCAATTGGTCAACTCATTGTAGAGACAGGCGGGCAGGACTGTCTCCTCATGGTAAAAGTAACATGGACGGATTTGCTTTGGTTTGCTTTGATTCGCCACCGATCAAACCAAGATTCCAGCTCTGTGAGATGGTGTTGAAGGTTTGCTGAGGCCATCTGGTGGTTATCAATCACTGATAGTAAAGCCGTGTTATCAGCGTATGTAGCAGTAATGGTGTCAGCGTGTGTTGGTAGATCGGCAGTAAATGAGAGGTACAGTTCTGGGCCCAGTACGCTTCCCTGAGGAACCCCCGAAAATATGCCACTTAGTTAAGGGCTCTCAATGTCATATTTTACTTCAAAGCTTCTCGTACTTAGGTAAGACTTCATTATAAGGAAGAAAGAGTGTGGGAGCGCATTCTTGATTTTGTATAACAGGCCCTCATGCCAGACTTTGTCGAATGCTTGGCCAATATCGAGAAAGACAGCTGCGCAGTATTCCTTTTTTTCTAGTGTGCTGCCAATGTTGCCAGTTAGTCTATGAAGTTGTTCTACAGTGCCGTGGCCCTCATGAAAGCCAAACTGGTGTACAGGAATAACTTCATCTAGATAAGGTCGCAGTCTGTTCAATATAATTATTTCCAGAAGTTTTTTGACTACTGGGAGAAGGCTAATAGGTCGGTAGGACCCAGCTTCATGGAGAGGCTTTCCGGGCTTTAACACCATTACTTGTGATTGCACAAGTTGTCATGGTGCCAAATCCCGGAAGATAGAGAGATGATCTTTTCCTTTTGTTTGTCGGTGCTTTATCTTTCTGCCCGGCTTCTGTAGCATTACCTTTGATTTTTGGCACTTGATCTTTCTGCCCGGGTTCTGTAGTATTAGCTTTGTTTCTCAATTTACTCAAGTGGTCAAGAAAGTGGCTTATTGTTCGCTCAAACATGCTCTTATGGAACGTTTCTTAGATCATCGTTGTTTTGATTGGGTTTTACTTTTTATTTTATTCTTACCATTTTCCAATTTATTCCCACGAGTAGGGTCCACTTAGGGTGACGCCCATCCCCCCGAGAAATCTCAATACAACAGCGTTAGCCTGGTCCACCACAAAAGTCGGCGCTGATAAACTGGTTACCCACCAGTCATGCTTCCTCTTCGCGCGTTACCCGCCGTAGGATTGGGGTGATTTTTTATAGATTGTCTTCTTCGCGGCCCGGGCGATTAAGCCAAAGCTAAGCCGCCTTCACAGTTTTGCGGTTTCGAGTTGGGTTGATCATTTCCTAGCAACCCTTATTAGGCAAGCCGTTGTTGCTCGTTTTGTACCACCCGGGGAAGACGTGTAGGGTGGGTCTAAGAAAAGATGGTAAATCCTACGGACGCGAGCAACTTCCTCCCCCTAGTCTAGAAAACTGAATATTATATTAATTATGGTTTTTTTTTTCGACTGTAAATTACTATTTTTAGATTAGTTTCAAATGGATAAGTTTCATTTATTTATTTAAACTACATGTACAGTAGTGGTACATAGGTGGACTTAATGCAACAAGGCATTCTCTACCAGTCAACCTTTGGGTTAAAAAGACAACACTGTAGTAGGTGTGCACAATATCGTTAAATTAAGTTGCATTTAATAATTAAAATACGTATATAATATATGCACTGATTGCGCACGCGCGTGTTTTATGTTTGGATGAACGATAATCTAAGTGACGCCATCATACAACAAATATGGCGGACTCCCAAAGATGACAGATCAATTATTTTTAGGGTTCTGTACCCAAAGGGTTAAACCCCTTTTTACTAAGACTCCGCTGTCCGCTCGTTTGTCTGCCTGTCTGTTTGTCCGTCTGTCACTAGGCTGTATCTCTTAAACCGTGATAACTAGAAAGTAAAAATTTTTACAGATGAAGTCGTCGAATATTCGGGCTGCGACGACCGGCCCAGCGCCAAACGAGTCAACAACAAAGAAATCGATGGAGGGAAAATATGTGGATAGTTCAAAAACTCCTGCCAAGTCGTCGATACCGCGAATGCCTACGAGCTCCACGCAGCCCCCGACGACAGGCCAACCTCACCCACAACACCAGATGACGTCTGCACAAGCCCGACCAGCGTCCCATGCATGCATCGCGTTCCCCAGCGGCTCCCAGCAGTCCGTCGTTCCATCATCGGCCGCCGCGCACTTAGCGAAACATTCTAATTCCTCCGTACGTCCAGCACGTAGCAGTGAAGCGCCTCACTCCGTGCCAGTCGCCGCGTTCGCCACATACTGTACGTACGAAGTCCCCGCTCCCTGTCAACCAATGACGGGTAGAGTTGGTGCGTCGTGCGACCCAAGGCTGCGTTCGGCAAACGCACAAACCATGACGCCACCCGTACCGGCCTCACCTGCGCCGCCTCGCCCCGCCGTCTACGATTCGTCTGCGCCACTAGACACCCCAATGTTACCTACCCCGTCGCTGGAGAATGTGGAGACGATGGCCAGACCGCAACTGAGGAAGTGGAGCTACGACGATACCACGAGAGGAGGGAAGTGGTACTGCGGCTCGCGCTCCCCACTACTGAACAACCTAAACAGGGTAAATGGTTTGCATTCTAGCCAACAAAGTGTATTCTCCGCGCCCGGTGTCGCCGATTCGGACTCTATTACTAAGACTCCACTGTCCACTTGTCCGTCTGTTTGTTTTTCCGCCTGTCAACAGGCTTTATCTAATGAACCTGAATTTTTTACAGTCGATGTCGCTCCTGAATATTCGGGCTGCGATGACCGACCCAGCGCCGAACGAGTCAAGAACAAAGGAACCGAAGGAGGGACAATGTGTGGGTAGTTCGAAAACTCTTGCCGAGTTGTCGAAACCGCAAGCTCCTACGAGCTCCGCTCAGCCACCGACGACAGGCCAATCTCAACAACACCAGATGACGCCTGCACAAGGCCAACCAGCGTCTTCCGCAAGTGTTGTGGCCCCCAGCAACTTGCGCACCCCACCACTGGAGAACCTAAACACGGTAAGTGGTTTGCATTCTATCCAACAAAGTGTAGTCTCTGCGCCCGGTGTCGCCGATTTGAACTCGGCGATAGCAACGGGCAATAAAAATAAAGTCATAAAGCCACGCTACCCTCCGCTGGTAGTGGAAAAGCTGCCCAACTGGCCAATTCATTTTAGGGCACTGAGTTCCCTGCTGGAAAACCCTCCCAACGCCCGCCCCTACCAAGGGGTCATACGTTTTATTCCTTAAAGTGCGGAGAAGTTCAAACTGTTACAAAAGTACCTGACCAACCTGGAAAAAGAGTCGGGACTATCATCGTTCTCCTATTCCCTATCAGCGGAGCAGAACAGAGAAGCAGTGCCACCACCCGCTTGTATGCGTGCGGTGTGGAGAGGGTCACCTAGGGATTGCAAAATCCGGACTTTTTAGAAATCCGAATTCTACTATCTATTCTACTCTCGTCCGATAAAAATCCGGATTTTACGAACTTAGGAGTGTTTAAAGTTGATTTGATATAACTGAAATAAATAGCATTAGTAATTTAAAATATGTATTTATTTGCTTAATTCTCAGCACGAAAGAATAAAATCTACAAAACTTTTAGGCATCAGTCATTTTTCCCGTTATAAATCCACGTAATCATTTTTAATATAACACTAATATAAACTTTAGATAATTAAGATAACAACGTAAACTAATTAAATAAATCATTAGATATTGTAAGGCACCGACAACAGTATAGAGCCGTCTCTCTTTAATTCTCCTTTTCAATGAATTTGCCAGTTGCTTTACAGGTATAGTAGGTGCCTTAGTTGTCTTATGATTTTATCAAAAATTTAAAAGCTATATCGGCCGTTAGAATAGTCGTATCTCTGTGGCGAGCCAATTCGCGCAAATACACCACACTACACCTAATCCTACCAAATCAAATATCTTTTGGACTACTTTTAATGGAAATTTGTGGATAACTGTGAATATTATTCGTTAAACTTACTTTTGCCTAAAATCCGAAAAAACCAAATTTGAGTAAAAAAAACCGGATTTCAAAATGTCAAAACAACAGGATTTTTCAATTATTTCCGTATTTCGAAGAATCCGGATTGCAATCCCTAGGAACACTCTGCGCGGGACTGCCAATGAGCATTCACAATACAATGCCGCCCACACACATGCATAAGTCGGCTCTGTGGTCTGAACTGTGACCAGCTCGCTTAGATGGGAGTTACATTTAAATTTACGCACCCGGCCCCCTCGTCGTAGGTTGTCCTCCGCTGGGCTTCCTCTAGCTAACTAGGGGTCCCACCTGGCGGGGACTGACCGCCGGTGTGTCGTGAAGAGTCGGTGCTATGAGAAATAGCGCCTCGACGTGCCTCAAGTCTGCTATTACAATAGTGTCAGAATAGTCTATCATTGACTTCATAATTGTTGATTTTGACCAAGTTTGGTAATCTAATAATCATTATGACTTTCCAATGGTCAACCACTTACACTCCATTGAAAGAACTGGCATAGAATGGTAATCTCGTACATAATGACAAATGAATATTTGACGTGTGCGGATAACTGCCAAAATTTTGACAGTTTCTTTGATCAGTGACTTACCATTAGAACGTCGTAGTGCAGTCATTGCTTTTAATTTGTTTCGAGACAGCTCGATATTGCCATTCAACCACAAGATCATTGACCGATCAATGATCGACCATTAGATTATGAACTTATAGCAAAATGACAATGGGATCGTGTTGGAATGACGAATTTATAAAAATAGTAGATTTGGGGCCCAGTACACACTTACATACAATAACATATGGGTGCAACATGCGCCCAATGCGGCTATGCCAAGCAGTGGCACCACAACCAGGTCACGGTTGGCACCCACGGTTAGAGAGCTAGTGCTACGGCCCTGACATTGCTCGCCACGACCCCTTACGGGGCTGTCGCGATCTTCTCGCTTATCGCTCCTGAGCGCGCGCATTTGGTTGCCAACTTGGGCGGTGTTACACATTCAATATCGCTCACACACACACCTACACGACTCCTTAGCCTGGAGCATGACCGGCTCGAACTGGAAGCATGACAGACTGGGGTCACTCACTTACAGTAGGAAGCGCCACTAAAGTCGGCACTCTCGTCGCTGATCGTCTCTCGCTAGGTGGGCATCTGGGGGTGCTACCTGGCGGGGTCTGACCGTCGGGGTGTTGCGAAGTAGTAACGCTGTATTATAAACAGCGTCGCGGCGCTCATACTGCACCTAATCATGAATACTTATGCATTTATTGGCAACGTAGTGAAGCACACGTAGTATTTTTTTTTTTTATTTGGGGCTTTTATAACCACCCGTAGTTGCGGATGCCACCTGAACCTGCGAGCAGGGGCCGAAGTCCCGATCTCGACTGCTGCGCCCCTTGAGAGGGACGCAGCGATTTCCCCACGCATACAACAAGCGTGATTTTTTGCCGTTTTTTGCTACGGATGGTACGGCACCATTCGTGCGCGAGTTCGAGTCGCACTTTGCCGGTTTTTATGCATCCCCAGGATATTGATATCAGCTACAATATTAGCTCAGCTGCATACTGTATGCTCTTATCCGCCAGTTTACGGATGTTGATACCACTAGATTAGTGTAGTTTTAGTTAACTCCCGACGGAAAAGAGTGATGTTCTAAGTTTAACGTGACTGTCTGTGTGTCTGTCCGTGGCATCATAGCTCTTAAACAAACGGACCGATTTTGATGTGGTTTTTTCCTTGAAAGCTGCCTTTTAGCGTTATTATACGAATGCTAGGCAAAAATGGAACATAGGTGTGGTTTTACTAAGTAGAAGTCTGAAACGCCCTCCAGTAGGAGGGCGTTTCAGACTTCTACTCTCTCTAGGGTGGAGTACCACTCTAGAGCGCGAGAAGTGGTTGGATGATTAACCACCTTAAAAAAAAGAAGTTAGCACAATAATGGGTTCTGCGATTAATTTAAAAAGTGTGAAATAAAAATAAAATTTAAAATTAAAAAACCACCTCGACGCTTAAAAACTATAAAAAGTAAGAAATGTCAATAATTTTATTAGTCATTCAGCCGTTTTAACTTCGGAAAAAATAAGGTTGATTGCGCCACGCGACGTCGTTCTACGTACACATCAGGTGTGGTCAAAGTGTGCGTTGGTCTAAACACTTATACACACACACACACACATATTTCTTTTTCGTATCCTTTTGCATAATTGGTGTCACAGTATATTTCATAATATATTTCAATTAGTTTTATTTTTGTTGTTTTCAGATGGATAACGCAGGTGCCAGCTGCGTAGCTCCTGGTCCACAGGATTCCGAGCTTTTAAACCATTTGTTGGATTTGTGTTCCGCCTTGGCGGTAGCTATTCGAAGCGTAAGGCATACCACATTTTCTTTCTTGAGTCCATACAGCCCCTCCGTGGACAAATCTATCCATCAAATTCTTCCATGGATAAATCCCTCAATCAAATCGTTCCGTCGTTAGTACCCTCCATCAAATCCTTCCATCGGCAAATCCCTCCATCAAATCCTTCCGTCGTCAAATCATTCCGTCGATAAATTCCTCCATCAAATTCTTCTGTTGTGACGTTTCAATATACCTACACGAAAAATGTAATTTGTAGGTTATGCAAAATATATATTTTTGTTATTTTCAGATGGCTGTCGCAGATGCCAGTCCACAGGATTCCGAGCTTTCTTCAAGAAAAAATGAGGATTTGGTTTCCGTCTTGGCGGAAGCTTTTCGATGCGTAAGACATAGCACCTTTTCTTTCTTGAGCCCATACCGTCTCTCCATGGACAAATCCTTCCATTAAATCCTTCCGTTAATTAATCCCTCCATCAAATCCTTCCGTCGTCAGTACCCTCCATCAAATACTTCCGTCGGCAAATCCCTCCATTAAATCCTTCTTACGACAAATCCCTCGATCAAATCCTTCCGTCGGCAAATCGAATCAAATTCTGTCGATAAATTTCGTCATCAAATTCTTCTGTTATGACGTTTCAATAAACCTACACAAAAAATGTAGTTGTAGATTTATTATATTTTTGTTATTTTCAGATGGCTGTCGCAGATGCCAGTCGCGCAGCTTCTGGTCCACAGAATTCCGAGCTTTCTTCAAGAAAAATTTTGGATTTGGTTTCCGTCTTAGCGGAAGCTTTTCGAAGTGTAAGACATAGCACCTATTCTTTCTTGGGCCGTCATCAGTACCCCCCATTAAATCCTTTTGTCGGCAAATCCCTCCATTAAATCCTTTGTCGATAAATCCCTCCATCAAATCCTTCCGTCAGCAAATCCCTCCGTGAAATTCTTCCTTCGAAAAATCCCGTAATTAAATCCTTTTGCCGCCATCACTTCATCAAATCCTTTCGTCGACAACTCTCTCCATCAAATTTTCTCGTCATCAAATTCTTCCGTCGACAAATTCCTCTATCAAATTATTCTGTTGTTACGTTTCAATATACCTACACGAAAAATGTAATTTGTAGGTTATGCAAAATATATATTTTTGTTATTTTCAGATGGCTGTCGCAGATGCCAGTCGCGCAGCTTCTGGTCCACAGGATTCCGAGCTTTCTTCAAGAAAAAATGAGGATTTGGTTTCCGTCTTGGCGGAAGTTTTTCGAAGCGTAAGACATAGCACCTTTTCTTTCTTGAGCCCATACCGTCTCTCCATGGACAAATCCTTCCATTAAATCCTTCCGTTAATTAATCCCTCCATCAAATCCTTCCGTCGTCAGTACCCTCCATCAAATACTTCCGTCGGCAAATCCCTCCATTAAATCCTTCTCGCGACAAATCCCTCGATCAAATCCTTCCGTCGGCAAATCGAATCAAATTCTGTCGATAAATTTCGTCATCAAATTCTTCTGTTATGACGTTTCAATAAACCTACACAAAAAATGTAGTTGTAGATTTATTATATTTTTGTTATTTTCAGATGGTTGTCGCATATGCCAGGCACGCAGCTTCTGGTCCACAGGATCCCGAGCTTTCAAGAAAAATTTTGGATTTGTTTTCCGTCTTAGCGGAAGCTTTTCGAAGTGTAAGACATAGCACCTATTCTTTCTTGGGCCGTCATCAGTACCCCCCATTAAATCCTTTGTCGATAAATCCCTCCATCAAATCCTTCCGTCAGCAAATCCCTCCGTGAAATTCTCACAACTCGACAACTCTCTCCATCAAATTTTCTCGTCATCAAATTCTTCCGTCGACAAATTCCTCTATCAAATTATTCTGTTGTTACGTTTCAATATACCTACACGAAAAATGTAGTTGTAAGTTTTGTAAAATATTTATTTTTGTTATTTTCAGATGGCTGTCGCAAATGCCAGTCGCACATCTTCTGATATAAATCAGGTTAAGCAGTTATCACCCTACTCGGAATCGAATCGTAGCGAACCGAAGAAAGTAAGACATACTACCTTTTATTTCTTGAGGCCATAAAGTCCCGCCGTGGAGAAAACCCTCCATCAGATTCTTCCATGGACAAATCCCTCCATCAAAGCCTTTCAACAAAATATATTCATGTTTGTAATACCGTAATCTTGTTATTAGCTCTTCAATACCGTGATTAGAAAAACAGAAATTTGAAAGCAAACATATCCACTCACACACTTTCCATACAATTCCTCCTCCTCGCAATTTGATACCGAATTATCTAATAAGTAGTGGCACTAAGTAAATATGGTATAAACTCATAGTTGAACACGACAACTGAGATACAGGTTACTATCTATTTCAGGGGCTAGGGTCAAAACTGTTTGGCGCATATCATAGCCCCACCGCATTATATACTGCAGTGAAATATAAAATATTGCTTTGTATATTGTAAACTTTTAGTGACAAGAAATAAAAAAACAATTATGCAACCGTTAATTTCTAAAACTTTAAAGAGGTTATCAAACTTTTATTCTCACAGACCATAAAACAAGTGAGAATTGATTGGTTAGTTAAATAATTGATTGTGCTGTGAGTGGATATCAAAAAAGCAAAGTTGGCCAATCAAAAGTGATACTATTCAACTTTACTTTTAAGACATCTACTCACACCGACTCACACGTTGTACTGAATATGGAATATGCAAGTTTATATTTTAATAAGCTCAGCGACTGTTACTTGTTGTAACAGTCGCTGAGCTTATTAAAATATTATCTGCCCACATTGATAGTGTAGTGAGATATAGTAAAGCCAACATTTTAGTTCTTCATTATCGAAAGCAGATAAATTTTCGTGGAACCCCATTTTCGAATTGTAAGCCCCCATTTTTTTATCATGCCAACATAGACCCCCGTTGAGTCTCCCGTGGATTCTTGGGGTCCACCTGGACCACTTTGGGAACTAAAGATTTAAATAAAATGTTTTATGTATTTGCAGGACGAGAAAAAATCATTGAAAACGAAAAAGACACGGGAAGCTTACAAGAAGATAATCGCCAAAAATACGGCCGTAATTAAGGAATGCAAAGAAAAAAATAAAAAAATAAAGATGTCGACGATGAAGGAAAAAGCGAAGAAAAGGTTGGAAAGGAGAAAATCGTTGATGGACAGAGACCTGGAAATTATAAGGAGAGTTGATGAAGATTTAAAGCAAACTGACCAATGAAACTGTATAATGTCGAGTAGGTACTAGAGCTTTCAATACCGGTATTCCGGGATCCCGTAATACCGTGATTTTGGATATACACAGTGTGTTTGATGTCGACGCACAAACGAATACCACGGATCAGTACATGATTCTGGACGGGGGTCCAGAATCATGTACTGATCCGTGGTATTCGTACTGGGGAGTAGTGGAACATTACGTCAGCTTTTTCCTAATTTAAAAAAAAAAAACTGTTGTTTTTAAAATTTAAACCGTGTAAAATCGTTATTCTAACCAACCCCGATGATATATTTAGTAAAAAGAAAAATATATTTTTTTTATTACAAATTTATTAATTAAAAAGTCATCGGGGTAAATAAAATCGTTATACTAATCAATCTCGATGACATTTTTAATTTAAAAAAAAACATTCATTTTTTTCCACTAAATGTGTTAGAATTTTCATATTTTTTTTTAGAATTTCATCAGCACTGCTCTCAAAACGGTGAAGGAAAATATCGTGAGGAAACCGGCATGTCCTAGAACCAAAATTTCGACCCGCACTGGGCCCGCGTGGTGGATTACGGTCCATTCCCTCTCATAGGGAGAAGGCCTGAGTCCCAACAGTGGGAACATTATAAGGTCGACTATGCTATGCTATGTTAGAGTAATGATTTTACACAGTTTAAATTAAAAAAGTAAAGATTTAAAAAATAGGGAAAAACCGACGAAAAATTCCACCACCGGGTTCCAGAATCATGTACAGGATCCATGGTATTCGTTTGTGCGTCAATGTCAAAGACACCCTGTATATTGGTCTTTTTTTAATCGGTTTTGACGAGCCAATACCGTCAATACGGTATTATTATTATTATTTATTTATTTCAAATACCAAAGATTCATTTAAGTTACATAATCATATACATACAGACAGTATATATTTATCATAAAATTACATACAATTAGTGTATAGGGTGAATTTGTACGTTCGATCACACGATCCAAGTAAATTATATTCTGCTTAGCGTGGCTCAGAAGGATGATAATGTTATGTAGACTATAAGATTTTATGTACCTACTGTAAGTTTTACCATTAAGTATGTTTTTATAATAAATCCTACATTGATTTTTACTTTTATAAGAATTTTTATACTTTAACGTAAGTTTTACATTTATTAGTTTTGTATGTTTTTTATTAATTGTATGTGTCTTTATTGAATGAATAAATGATTTTATGAAAAACAATAATGTTTTTCATCATAGTTCTCGAATTGTTGGTTTTTTTCTGTACTCTAAATAGACTTAGTTGTATTTAACTTTAATATTTTACCTACTGTTAAATAATTTAAGGCTTTAATTATTAGCTTTTTTTTCTGCCTCAAATTACTTTGCTTTTGCAGTATTTATTATATTATTTAAACTTTTATTTAACCTCCTTTAATTTAAATTTAATTAAAATTATTATTATTTTTTTAATTTAAACCTTTAATTTAAGTAGATATTACTGTTATTAGTGATAGGTTTTAATTATTCATTTTTGTATAGATTGATAAACAAATATACGCTTTACTGTATGCTTATAATAAAATTAAAATAGGTTCTTAAAATTATAGGGTGTTACAAGGCGGCATCTATAGCCTCTTTTTTATAGTGTGAATATGAGAACACTGTAGACTCCGCAGATTCATCGATTTTCATCCACTTTTTTTTAACACACGTACAATAATGACTGGTCTACACTGTCCTCATATATCTGATAATATTGCAAATTGCAATATTGAAGTATTGTAAAAACATTTTTTTTTTAAGTAACCATGGAGTTTCTTGCCGGTTCTTCTCCATAGGACAGCACCATTTGGAACCGTGCACTAAGTTCTGACGTTTCATAGGTGTCCATGCAGGTCTATGTGAAATAAGAAAGACTTTTTTCTTTGAATGTTCTGTTTCCCTACACACTTACTTATTTAACAAATATATTTTTATAAATGCCGATTTTTTTTTTTTAATTACCAATTTTTTTGCATGATTTTGAAGTGTGTTACAGAAGTTTTTAACATTTTTATGCTATTTTACGAAAGAAAGAAATAACTTTCAACAACCTGTGTTATTTAAATCTACACCCAAATCGACTGTTTTAACTATATAAGCTTGTGTTCTTCAGTTAAATATTTTCATAAAGTTTTCACTGTTCAAATTAATCTATATATATACACATAACACTCACTGATTAATCAAAGAAATCTAAGAAACTATAACACCTACACACTTAAAATTTAGGCAGGTAGGTTCCTTATAGGGTGTAGACATCCGCTAAGAACGGATTCTCCGAAATTCACCCCCTAAGGGGATGAAACGGGGGTCCAAAGTTTGTATGGAGAAACCAAGTTTCACGCGGGCGAAGCCGCTAACAGAATCTAGTATATTATAAAGGTAATAGTTTGTATGTATGTACGTAGGAGTAGGTATAGTGGTTGTAATGGGATTTGGATACAATTTGGCAGCTTGAAGAAGTAACAAACTTACAAAGAGCATTGTAATGTTAGCGTGATTGCAGAGGTTGTAAATTCGTAAATTATAGAGCATTAAAATAAGCGACAATATGAGGTAATTTCGTGATTAGCACAACTTGCATTCTTTAGATTAATACAATTTTTTTATTATATCTAATCTAATTCGTACAAATCATTGTCTACTAACGTCTGCATGAATTCAAAATTGCAGAGTTCAATTAGTTATCGATCACAATACATACACGTCTCGCATTTTTACACTCAATCATATTTCTATCTATGATTTATACTTTGATTACTTATTAGATGTTGATAAAAAATACCACTCGGCTCCATAACACCCTCACTTACGGCTCGGGTAAATACCGTCTCGTTCGCAATTACAAAATTTCTCTACTCGTATCAAAATATACTATTCTGCCGTCGTAATTAAAACGGGCACAACTAACATTTTTTTTTCGAAATTGAGTTAAATACATATTATTATTGGGAATCAGAAAATAATTCTGATTCCGAATATGTATTTAAAAACTGTATAAAAATGAATTGCTGTTCGTAAGTCTCGCTAAAACTCGAGAACGGCTGGTATGATTTGGCTAATTTTGGTCTTGAAATATTCGTGATAGTCCAGGGAAGGTTTAAATGGTGAGAAAAAAATGGAAAAAAATCACGAAATAAAATCCGAATACAACCACATTTCTAATTAAAATGTCATTATAAAATGAATTATGCTGTTCTGGTAATGCCAGTAGATGGCGTTATCCTTACTATTAGGCGGTACGAAGTTCGCCGGGTCAGCTAGTTTAAAAATAAATGTTAGTTGTGCTCTGCCCCCCTAACCAAGTTACGATCGTTTCGTTTGCGTCGAACACCTCGAGTAGGCCATGCCTCCGATTCCTTTGTTCTGACCACGTGACTGAGTTGAGATGATGTCAGAACAGGAATCGGAGACGTGGCCTACTCGAGGCGTTCGACGCAAACGAAACGATCGTAACTTGGCTAGGGGGGCTTTTTACTTACGACGATGGCAGTAGGTATTCTTGTTTCACTTTTTTTACCGCGTTTTTTCTTCATGAATCAATCTATCTGATTGTGGTTTGTTTATTATTGTTAAAACGACTTTATTGTATATTGAATGTTGTAATCGATTTAAATTGTTGATAATAATGGTATTTAGATATAAAATTTGTGTCCGAAAATTGTGATTGATATCGATAAGTGAGTATATCACGTTAATCCATTATCGACGCTGATGATCACGGGCGATAAAAATTTACATCAAACAGACAACGAGGATTAAAAATATAATAGGTATTATTTTATGATTTTAATATCGTACGTAATAGACCTATATCTATATTATATATATAAAAGAAGAAACTGACTGACATATCAATGCACAGTTAAAACTACTGAAACTAGAAGCGTGAAATTTTATACAAGGTTTTCCTTTAAGATGTAGGCGAGCACTAAGAGAGGATTTCCAATTTTAAAATTCAGCCCCAAAAAGATGAAACGAAGGTCCAAAGTTTGTATGGGGAAACCTACTTTTACGCGGGCGAAGCCGCAGGTAGAAGCTAGTCTTATATATAAAAGGGGATATTGACTGACTGACATATCAACGCACAGTCGAAATTACTAGAAGAGTGAAATTTTGTACAAGGTTTTCCTTTAGGACGTAGGCGAGCATTAAGAGAGGACTATTCAAAATTTACCCTCTAAAAGGATGAAACGAGGGTCCAAAGTTTGTATGGAGAAACCGAGTTTCACGAGGGCGAAGTAGCTAGCAGAATCTAGTATATTATAAAAGTATGTATGTTCGTATATAATGGCTGGAATGGCATTTGGATACAATTTGGCAGCTTGAAGAAGTAACAAACTTACAAAGAGCATTGTAATGTTAGCGTGATTACAGAGGTTGTAAATTCGTAAATTAATTAATTCGTAAATAATTTTAAAATTTATTTATTTAGATTTATTATTTGAATAATAATAATAATTTTATTCATATTATTATTTAATAATTAATTTAAATAGCTTATAAGTTAGAGTATAATATTGAAGATATTAAGGAGATATCTATCTTTATATATAGGAGATATATCTTTAAATAGTATCTTTAATAGTAGAGCATTAAAATAAGCGAGAATACGAGGTAATTTAAGAGTTATGAGTATACATGTGGATGGGTGGAGAGGGAGAAGGAAACCAAGGAAAAGATGGATGGATTGTGTGAACATTGATATGAAAGAAAAGGAAGTTAGTGATAGTATGACGGTTGACAGGATAGAATGGAAGAAAAAAACGTGTTGTGCCGACCCCAAATAAGATGGGACGAGGGCAGGAAGATGATGATGACGAGGTAATTTCGTGATTAGCATAACTTGCATTCTTTAGATTAATACAATCTTTTTATTATATCTAGTATTGCTTTTATACTTACTTTCACGCGGCCTAAGCCGCTGGTAGAAACTATACTCTATTTGTTTAGGTACTTAACTAAATGTAATCAATCTTGACATAATGTATTATAACCAGAGGTCGGAATTAGGTAGACTTATTAATGTACTTGCATCGAAATGTTGATCTTCCTGGGATTTCTAATGAAAAATGCTGCGTGGCTAACAATATTATAAATAAATAATAATAAAAACAGAGATAGATAAGACAAATAAAACAAATGTAATTAACATACAATAATTATTATTAATATTTTTTATTAAAAAGATCTCTCTACGTCAACTGAGGCGAAGTTAACAAATTTATACACTTCCTCCTCCTCGTCATTAATGCAGGAAGTAATTTTTTCTGCTATATTTCTGATAATGTCATAAAAAAACATCTGCTCTTTAAAATTAATTTTGGGTTTTGAGGCATATCCACTTTATTCTTTAGTATGTGATCGTATCTGTATGAAATCAGTGTAAGTACATGAATAACTCTACCTAATTCCGACTTCTGCTTATGACTAAAAGTTTCCTAAAAAAATTATCTAAAAAAGTTTACAATTAGTTAATTTACCTAAACCAATGTTAGGTAATTAATTAAATTTAAATAATCTTTGTATGTTTTTTATACCTTATTTTTTTTAAATAAAAAGACTTATCAAGAATGTTTACGTTAAGTTAAATACCTAAGTAAATGGATTGTATTTACGTATACTTACAATACACGTTCCAATTGAGACCGCTAAGGATGACGGTCGTGTTTCTTTATCAACCAAAATTCAACATTAAAGGGTATTGAACCCTTTTTATTGTCTTTTTTTACGCGTCGAACCCTACGCGCCGTCGGCGTCGACCCAGGTTTGGTCCTTACCGAACAACCGGACAGCGAGCTATCGATGGCTCGCCGTCCGCAAACCCGCGCCTAAAAGGGCCGACAGTCGTCCAGTGACTTCTGACGCCAGGGCCGGGGGCGTCTCCGACGGAGGAAGGGCGTGACTTGTCTCCGCCTCACAATTTCGGCTGCCTCCTACCTCTATAATTTGCGTAGGGTAAATAAGCCATACGTCGGCCCCTCCCCAATCTTCGGCCATCTGTACGTTTTAAGCTTGCGTTCACTCAAATGGTAATTATGTGACAATTTTACCACTCGAATTGCAACCTTAAGGGCATAATATACCACTCGATATTCGGACAGTCTAAGTCTATGTAGCGTCACACAAGAAAGAGAGCAACTTACGTCAATGTCGTGTAAAGGAATGAAACAGAACGATGAGATACATAGATATACATAGACTAAGACTTTTTGAATAACGAGTAGTGTAATATGCCCTTTATTTATTTATTTATTTATTAAAATTATGCACTAGTAAGAAACACTGCACAAAGGCGGACTTAATGCCGTAGGCATTTTCTACCAGTCGACCTTAGGGTGGTGCAGAAATGTAACATGGTAGGTGCAACATAATGATAAACTAGATTAAGAAAACAATAATAAATATATACTTAGATACATACATACAAATTAACAAAGTTATTATGAAAAAGTATCCAACAAATCATCGCTGTGATGATTACACCAACTTCTTACGAATGTATTCACGAGCCATCACCTTAAAAGTGAACCGACTGGAAGCCGTCCTGATGTTCAGAGGGAGCGCATTCCAAAGAGAGATCGCCTTTAGTCCATACTTTTTATATACAAACCATTACTATCCGGTTACGTCACAATTGCTCATCGCACACTGAGCGTCAGTAGCGATTGCGCCGTTGAAGCGTCAACTTTGTATTTAAAGTACTTTACAACGATATTACAACGGTGAGACATTTTTTTTTTGTTTTAAGCTTTATTATCAATAAAAAGTTATTTTTACTATATTATTTAATTATTTTATTTATCGTTTATTTTAGGCATTAATGAACTCATATTAATACTTATTATAAAATAAAATGGTTATAACGTAATAAAATATAAAAAAAAATATTAATATTATAAAAAAATATTATTAATTAAGTATTATTTTAATTATTAAAATTATTATTATTTTTAATATTTTGAGGATTTTTTTCCAACGTTTTGCGTATTGTTTTCAGGGCAAAATAGGAGGCCGCCAATACAGTATCAGTTTTGACTTAAAACCGGATTCTCGGCCGTGGGCGACTTAAAGTAAACGCAATCTGTTTTATAAATTCCAATTGTAGATAATTCCGATTAGCTTAACAAGACAATTTGCAAAGCTATATTATAACGGCTGAGGTGATATTAGTTGAATCTTGAGAAATAAGATACACGAAATAGAGGCCGACATTAGAAATATCAAAGATCGTAATGTCGACCAGCCTCGAATTTGAGCGCCACAGTCAATATACAGCAAAGAGATTTAAAGAGATACAATAGAGCGGCTATTAGAAAAAAATGTCTTAGAAAAACCGTCATCCTATGCCTCGGTGACGCCACCTGGCTTTGAATAGCAAACACGCGAATTAAATTTGTGAAATTTATATAAATTCAACTATCGCTCGGTAGGTGGCCAGGGGCCTCTTACCATGATATGTTAAAATGTCAGTCGTACGAGCGAAAAAGAGTGATAGAGCTATATAGAGACACCCTATATAGCTCCATCCCTTTAATAGTCCAGTTTAGGTCGTATAATGGATTACGTTATGAGCTCGTGGTAGAGCCTCAGTGTGTCATAATGGAAAGGTTAAGCTTTTCAACAATAGATGGCGTTATCACAAAATCAGCAAATGTTCTGGAACTATTTATAATAATTATTGAATTCTAATTAATTACCGAGTAAATACTAAAAATATTTGCGAAAATAAACCGAAGTTAGGTCCAGTCATTTTACCATAACAAGATTTGCAATAGAAAATGCGCAGCTCGGCCATATTTTCTCAGAAAATTATTTTCTTTTAGTGCATAGAGCGGATACAAAAACGTCTTGACTTGTAGGGATGTCATACTAGACTGAACAACTTATGACCACTCGGTAATAAGTATCGGATTACGATTTTGTTCGCTATGTCCTGTCTATTGGTAATGTATATTTAATGTCTTTGCTATACAGGCTCATTACTTTTGTATGTTTTCATTGATCGGGTAGTCATTTTTAATTTATTTATCAAACTTCATCATCATCAGTAGGCCTCCCCCAAGTGTCGCCATAATGAACTGTCCTGTGCGTCTCGCATCCATCGGAATCCCGCTGCTACCGGAGTCAAGGGTATGGCAATCCCCCCCAAATGAAAATCAAAACGAAAAAATGGCCCCTAGTGCCCGGCAGCCCATCAACTTATTTTCTCAATTTTTTTTTTGGTAGCTAATTATGGTTTAGGAATTTGGGATATAATTATAAATTGTTCATTGGAACTTGCTTTCTATTAAACCCTTGTTTGTTAGCTTAAAAAATACTAATGTTTGGTCGTGAATCTTTCATTGCTTCATTAACTTGCATGTGACAAAAAGCTGTATTTAGATGCTAAGTTCGTCTTCACTTAACTCCTGTATCGTGGGTGCGTTCACAAACATGTAAATTCGCATACATTAGACACCTGGCTCCTTTTCTGTAACTGCAGTACGTCCCTGAAACTCTCTCCACCATTCTCTTCGCAACAGCCTCTCTTTGGATATCTTTAAGAGGTTAATTGAAGAGCACTTTCTTTCTTAATTTACATACTTAATATTAGTATATATGGGTGTTACAATTTGGATGTTAGACTAAGACACTGCTAAGTGCATATTTAATTTTTTTTAAATAATTGTGTTCAGAGGCGTAGCGTAGACTAATTTAAACGAGGGCTTTTTCTTTCATAAATTCGAAAACGAGCGAAACAGCGACTGTCGCAAGTTCGCAACCCAGTGTTCCACCACATCGTCGCTTACCATCAGGTGAAATAGTGGTCGAATACGAGCCTATCGAGCATATTATATCCTACATAATCCTATACGATACTCATAAAAATGTGAAACAGAAAATCTACATAGATCTACTGGATGTCCTTTGTCAAAACAGTCGGAACACAGGTAGGTGCAATGTCCATTGCACAGTCATTTTGTGCATCTGTCTGCGACATTCCTTTTCTGTGCGCAAAGATTATATTTTTTTTAGGTATTCGTTTATTATATCACTACATAGTGAGTAATTTGGGTCCTCAAGGAAATATTTAATGTCACAATAGAAGACCATGTGGGCATATATGACCACAAGGTATTCAGCCATATAGCTCAATTAGGACATCGCAATCTCTTTCACGTACTGTTGGCGTAGAATCAATTATTTGACGATTTCGATTCCCACCCAGGACAAATGTTTGTGTGATGAGCACGATCATTTGTTCTGTGTCTGGGTACATCATACTTATTTAGAAACATAAGTATGTTTATCAGTTGTCATAACACAAGCTCTGCTTAGCTTGGGACTAGACGACGTCGTATGAGTTGTGGAAAAAAAAATGTAACCAAGTGTTAAGTTTACAGTAATTTTATTTTAGCTTATTTTGTTTTTTCTATCTGCGATACCTTCGCTTCACTTAATCCTTAATTCATTTATTTTTTCCGCATAGAAGTGAATATATTATTCTTTTTGAGTGAATAAATTTTCTTTAACCACATATGCTTCCAGAACAATGCAGGGTATAATCATCACCTTTGTTATAATCTTTCATGGAATCGAAAGGATCTCTATTACTCGTATAATCTTCACGATTTGTGCTACATCTATCACCGTCACATCGTAGGGTATAATCTTTTCTTTTCTCACTGCATCTATCTCCAAAACATCGCAGAACATTCAAATCATCGATTCGAGGTTTTTTATTGTCTGGTAGTATCCACAGTATATTCCTGACACAGTTCTTACCAGAACAACGTAGGCTATTTAAATCATCTCTGTTATAATCTATTCTATTAATGGCACATCTGTCTCCAACACATCGTAGGTTATATGAATCATGTCTATTATCTCTAACATCTTTGTTAGTGTCTATTCTGTCCTTGTTGCAACTATCTCCAGAACATCGCAGGTTATTCGAATTATCTCTGTCAGAATCTATTCTATTGATGGTGCACACGTTTTCAACACATACCAGGGTATATGAGTCATGACTATTATCTTCTCTACTAGCCATGCTGCATCCGTCACCAGTACATCGCAGATCATCATTATCGTCTCTGCTTCTGCCACACCTATCTCCAGAACATCGCAGGTCATCTCTATTTAGTCCACAACTATTTCCACTACAGGGTACATTGTCCCTTGATGTTCGTAAATTATCTATCTCATTTCTATTATAGTCATTATTTATACTGCATCTATTCCCAATACACCTTAAATAATTCTTTACACTTCTGTTCGAATCTATTATATTTGTATTGCAACGATTACCCTGGCAACGCAAATTATTGCTCATATCATTTCCCTCGCTTTCATTATTTTGGATTTCTTCTCTATTTTTTCTGTCTCTGCTACATCTGTCACCTACACAACGAGATTGACTGTCGTAGTTCCGATTGTCCACAAAATTCTTCGTAAGACCATTTAAAAGTGAAACTTCATCGATATTAGCATATTCTTTCTTTCCGTTTCTTATCACATCTGTTGAGAAAATTAATTCACGGCAATTTGCAAGCGTTGAACAATCTTTTGTCCTGGCTATTAACTGATACAAAATGTTGTTTCTGTCTGGACTTGTTACACTAGAAGGCAAACTGTCCATCAGCTGATGGAGACTTTTTAATCGGCTCAGAGTGTGATAGTATTCTTTGAATGTTTCACGGGATGCACTATTTGCCTCTGAAATATCACTATGAGAAGATATGGAAGCTATATCTTCACGATGAGTCCTAGGTTCATCTTCATGGCGACTGACCGGTATAACGTCGTATGCGACTTGCTGATTTAACAGTTCTTTCAACGAATCCATTAAATTTCCATATGGATCATCCCTCTTATTGGCTAGTTTTCCGTTTATTAGAGTTATTAATCCAAAAAGGCAAATATATAATATTTGATGAGCCATCGCTTACGATTAGCTTGATATCATGCCGTGTTCCACTCTAACCGTTGACGACGAATACTTCAATTATAATTGATTGGAAAACTAGTCAAGTACAGAGATAAAACAATCGACTTGTAATCCAGCGTGAGATTGGGAATTAGAGACATAAGCATATTAATACGAGACATCTGTTATGAGTTCGACGCAGTTAATTAACCATCGATAATGATTAATTCCCGATAAGAACGTCATTACATTACACTTGTATTTTCTAAAGGGTAAGCCAGAGCTGTCTGTATCCGAAAGAGTCACAGCGATTCTGGAACACAAAAGGCAACTGAAGGAACACGGGTGGGTTTTAATCAGTAAAAGTCTGACAGTCCTTCTCGCTCCAGAAGCGGGAGAAGTTATTTGATTTCCCAATCTCGAAAATTAAGAAGTGTTAGTCTCAGCCTAGTCCACTAAGTTATGTATGCAATAAGGGCAAACCTAATGCTATCTACCGAGATAACATCCAGGCTGTTAAGAAAGTAGTAGGAATTACTAAGGTAATTTCTGATGGAAAACCCAATAAAACTTTATCCAATACGAGAATTAAAGACAGGATTTCATGCATAACAGTAGCATTTACGACCACTAGACTAAGGAATCCATGATTTTAGGGTGACATGATATTTTCACAGCGGCATATGTGGGACTCATCTTTGTCTTGTACTGTTACTGGCAAATCGAAGTCATTCCTTACTTAAAATAAATGTTAATAATTAAGATATGCCGAGTGATAACGGCCAAGACTTACGAGTCGTAGGTCACTAGTCCAAACCCAGCCAGGCGCATTACTTTGTGTAATTATTTCATCACCACTGCTGTCTAAACGGTGAAGGAAAACATCGTGAGGAAACCGGCATGTCCTAAAACCAAAAAATCGAAGATATGTGATATTCACCAACCTGCACTGGGTCCGAGTAGTGAATTATTCCCTCTTCTAGAGAGGAGGCCTGAGTCCCAACAGTGGGAACATTATAAGGCCAACTCTGCTATGCTAATTAAGATATGATGATAAAAAATGAAGAAGAATGATTGAAAGAGATCGCATGACCTATTGCTCTTATTAACTTGTTGGTAAACAATTATTACTTTTTAAGATTATGCATGTATAGTACAAAAAGAATGAGACTCTAACCATACCAGTTACGGATCATATTAGTGTAGTCAAAAATAAAAAAAAAACGAAATCCCAGAATTGTCCACGATTCGTCATAATTGGTAAATTCATAATTTAATCTGAAAGTCATTGCTGAGGATCCGAGAGCTCCTGTGCTGAGGCATCTCATGACGAATTATTGTCCGCCTGAAGTGCCTCGTAAGTATATCTCACTAATTTTGTTGTCAGTTGTAATTTGTTGTCTGTTGAAATTTTAATAACTAATCCTAGTGTTTAAGTTTTAGCATGTAAATTACTAACAAAAATGGTTCCATTGTTGTCCAAGAATTAAACAATTTATTATTATTATTAATAATCAACCATTAATAACAATTGCTACTAGAAAATACTACGCACTGCGTTTTTCCATTTTGATCGTCATTCGTAAATTCATAATCCTGTCATTGACATATATATTACTAGCGTAAGGACCAGGCCATACGCGCGACTAAATGGCACTAGCGCGCTGGCCCTAAAATTACAGTTTAGGGCCAACGCGGCTCAGTTGACAGTGGTCCCTGTGCGGGAGTGAACGAATGTTTGCTTGTCATAAAAATGCCTATTTGTGTGGTAAAAGGCTGCAAAAATTATGATACAAAGGTTAAAAAGGAACATGGGATATCGTATCATCGGTAACTAACCTTACATTATTTTTTTTTATTAAATAAACACATTTTATTACAATAAATAATTTACTACCGAATTCCACAATGGCGGCCATTGTGTGGACGCGAAGTGCGTGAAGTAAACTTGTACGGACGTAATTTTTATTTATTTCATTGTTGAACTTAGTGCTTGTAATTTTGAATTTAGGTATCTAATGTGTTTTATATTCAATAAGGGTAAATAAAAAAGATTTTAAAAAGAGCTTAGAAACGGTACTTACCTACCTAATTGAAACTGAAAATTTATTCTTAAATTATTTTGAAATGTAGTTTTATTTTCTTCACGCTAACTGAGATGACCGTTAAATTACTAGCTTACGCCCGCGACTACTTCCGCGTGAATTTCCCCGCGTGGATTAAAAATAGCTTACCTATAAGGTCCCATTAAAATAGATGGACAAAATTTTAGAAATTATTCAGACCACCAAAATAAAGACAATGGTAAAAAAAAATAAACTCTGTACATACTTACTTACAAAGAATAAAAACAGCTAACGAAAATTTACTAAAAATGTTGGTTACCCGATGCATAAACACATCTCGTATTACTACAAAATACCTACGTCACCGGCCGCCGCGTTCATTGTTCAATTCATGCCTTCTCACTCTAACATAGCCCTTCGCAGGCGCCCGCGTCGCGCGCTTGCCATAAATGACAATGATGACGCAATTTCAATTTTCGTCGTGCAACCGAGACGGTAACGTGTTTCGCGAACGTCGAATGTAAGTGTGTGACTGTTATTACGTACCTAGGTAGTTATCACAATCGACAACAATGCCTTATTACGCGTACACCAATTAATAATACTTGTAAATAGCACACGACAAGCCCAAATCCTTTACCAAAGCAAATTTCAAATAAAGCTGATTGAGACTCATTAAATTTGTTTTCTTTATATTTTCATAGTGACCTGTAAAATATAATCGCAAAAAGGAAATCGTTATGTACCTACATAAAACGGCATGCAATTGATTTAATTATACTGACTCCTAATATCGGAAAAAAAATGCATACGCGCGAACAAGGTTACGTCGAACACTTATGCAGTGCGGTATTCACGTAGTTCGTATGAGTTATCACAGATGTCGCTATTTTTGCTTGTAATAGAAAGGTTTATAAGAAATGTTCAGATGGGCGCATCCTTCCTTTCGAAATCATTGAATCCTGTACAATATTTCCATAAATTGAGTGTTGTTTTGGGATATAAACAAACGCTAATAAGTTTACTGTTTATGAATATTATTTGTTGAAACTTTACTTAAATAATATTAAATAAATTAATAATAATATTAATTAAATACTATAATCGTAGGGGCCCAGCAGGGACATCTCTTTGAGGCACGCGTGGAACAGTACGCGCGTCGACGACTTGGGCTCGGTCCGATTACCGGACGGCCGGACGGCGAGCCACCCATTGCTCGCCGTCCGCAAACCCGCGCCTACGGTGGCCGGAAATCGGGATTGGAATCCCGGCGGCAGCGGTTGGAGCGTAAGGACCGTTGCCTCACGCGATCGGCCGCCTCCTTCGCTAGCATTACGGCTTCGCAGAAGCAGGCGACCTCCTGCCTCCTCCTCGCTCCGGAGCATGGCTTGAACCATGGCCCGGCGCGAGAGATCGCCGCCGCCGATTGCCCCCACGAAGACACGGCGTTGCTCTGCCCAAGCGGGGCACACCTCCACCGTGTGCTCTACCGTGTCCTCCGGGCGGTCCACACAGTGGCGACACCCGGGCGTCGTTTCCGCACGAATCCGGTGCAGGAACCTCCCGAACTTACCGTGTCCGGTGAGAACCTGCGTCATGCGGAAGGTGAGGACGCCGTGAGGTCTTTCCAACCACGCCTCAAAGAGGGGACTTACCGCCATAATTGTGGCGTGCCCAACCTATATAGGGGTTTGGATATTATAGATAAAATAGCAAATTCAAACACCAACGGAAACCAATGAATTCGGGTATGTTAGTCAGATGAAGTTGGGAGGCTGTCAAGCCGCAAGGCGGATTGAATCATTGTATTTATAAATCTATTTTTATAAAAGCGAAATACCACTCACTGATTAATCACGAAATCTCAGAAACTATAACGCCTACAAACTTAAAATTTGGCAGGTAGGTTTCTTATAGGGTGTAGACAATCGCTAAGAACGGATTTTTTGAAACTCCACCCATAAAGGGGTAAAACGGGGTTGGAAGTTTGTATGGAGAAACATAACATAAACATAGAATAGAGGTATTTTCCAGTATGCCATTGGAAATAGAAAAATCAGCTGGTTACCATAAGAAATGATGATACCTTGCTCCTGTTTCAACTCGAAGAGCTCATTAAGGTACTCTAATTTGAAGAGTGTAGGTCCTAGCACAGAGCCCTGAGGAACACCAAAAGAGACAGAAAGATCAGTGCTTATGAAGGAATCTACTTTCAATCATAACTCAGATAGTCTTGAAACTGTTAAAGTTGCAAGCCTATTAAACCGAGGCGTTCTTACTAAACCTCTCTTAACTGTCCTGCTTCTTTTAGAAACGGGACAGATACTGTGTCAAATGCTCGACTTAAGGCAACGCTGGGAGAAGGCAGCCAGGGACGGGCTGGAAGTGCTGGAGCGAACTATGATTAGGTATTCTTATTTAGGGAATTCAAAACTTTTAATAAAGCGCATCCACCTTATTATACAGGTGCGGATGTGAAGTGGAATAGATACAATACAAATACTTAGGTGACAAATATAACATTCAACAAAGTGTGTAAAGTGAAATGCAAAACTTGAAAGATAAAACTATTATCTTATCATAATAAATATAATGTTACAACGCATAATAATTTCAGTTTGTTTTACAGTTCAGGTCGATATCGGTCGTAGTGCACACATTATTTGCATCGTAAGTATTTGTTTTTTTTTTTTTCAAAAAGTCATAGTCAAAAGTTTTATTTCACATAGGCCTACATGGGCACTTATAAAACGTAAGAAGCTAGTGCACGGTTCCAAATTGGTCGTTTTCTATGGAAAAGATCCGGCCAAGGAACTCTATGGTTACTCTTTTAAAAAAAAATGTTGTTCTTACAATATTTCCATATTACATTATAACTAGATATTATGTAAGGACAGTGTAGACGGTCAATATTGTACTAAAAAGCACAATAAAAATAATCATAATAAAAAAGTGAGTCGTAACAGGAAGTATCCTAAGAATTCGCAGTCTACAGTGTTCTCACACTCACATTCATTCACGGGAGGAGTACACCTAGGTACTTTAACAGCGTAATGCTGCATGGATGTTCGAAAGGGTTTTCGAATTTTTCATATTAAATCATCAAATAAGTTCTCCCGTCCGGATGTAGCGGGAGGGAGTGTCAGACTCATACCACAAAATTGATAGGTACAGAAGTCAATCTCATGTATGTACTTCACTTTTCATAGCAACGCTCGGCGGTCGCGCTAGGGTCGCCGTCGCCGCCGCTCTGTCCGATAAATAAATACCTGTGCGCGGTGATAAATACCTTATGTCATCATCTTCCAGCCCTTGTCCCATCTTATTTGGGGTCGGCGCAACACTTTTTTTTCTTCCATTCTATCCTGTCAACCGTCATACTATCACTAGCTTCCTTTTCTTTCATATCACTGTTCACACAATCCATCCATCTTTTCTTTGGCCTCCCTCTCCCTCATGTAAATTGTAAAAATCCTATCTACATAACCACAAAATCGTGTTCGCTTTCGCGGCGCGGGCTCGGGGTCCGACGGGATACTTACCTACTACCTTTACTGTTCTGCGTTACGTTACTACTTTAATTTGACTAGCCTGTTGGTCTAGTGGTTAGTGGCCCTGACTGCTATGCCAGAGGTTGTGGGTTCGATTCCCAAACGACCAGAACAAATTTTTGTATGATGAGCACGATCATTTGTACTGTGTCTAGGTTTAATTTATCTATAATATGTATGTATTTAGAAATATATAAGTAAGTTTATCAGTTGTCTAGTACTCATAACACAAGCTCTGCTTAGCTTGAGACTAGACAGCGCGGCGTTGTGGAATATTATTATATTTTTTTTTTTTTTTTCTAGATGGCTGACAAGAAACCTGAATTCCACGAATTGAAGATCAGTAGGAGTGAATTGGAAGTTGAATTTTTACGATACTTCGAAGAAAAATGTAGATTAGGCCTTCCCGCTAAAGTAAGAATTATTATTTAAAAAATCAATAAGAAACGGCATATTACCAGTCGACAGCGATGTGGAAAAGTTTTTTGACGACATTTTATTAGTTAGTTGTAATATTAGTCATCATCATCTTCCTGCCCTTGTCCCGTGTTATTTGGGGTCGGCGCAACACGTTTTTTTCTTCCACTCTGCCCTGTCACTCGTCATGCTATCACTAACTTCCTTTTCTTTCATATCACTCTTCACACAATCCATCCATCTTTTTTAGTTGTAATATTAGGGTAGGGTTTTTATTTTTATTTTTTTATTTTATTGTAATTATAGTTAGTATTTTGAAATGTAAATACCTATGTAAAAAATAAAGCCTAATTCCCGAAAAAAAAAATTAAGTATTTAAAATTCAAAAGACCAAGCTTGCAGTTCAAGAGGTGAGCTGAGTTAGTTTATTTTGTCAAGTGGGGGTAATATTTCATATCTGCGTGCAACTCCGCAAATAAGGCTTATATTTCAGTGTATGCTACATAGTATAGCATAGTCGGCCTTATAGTGTTCCCACTGTTGGGACTCAGGCCTTCTCTTTAGGAGAGGGAATGGGCCGTAATTCACCACGCGGGCCCAGTGCGGGTTGGTGAATGTCACATGTCTTCGAATTCTTAGTTCTAGGACATGCCGGTTTCCTCACGATGTTTTCCTTCACCGTTTTGAGAGCAGTGGTGATGAAATAAATTACACAAAGTAATGCGCCTGGCTAGGTTTGAACCCGCAACCTACAACTCGAAGTCGGGGCCGCTACCACTCTGCTACCACTGCTCTCGTATGCTGTAATATTTAAAAAATAAATAAACAATGCAGCGCTTGTATTCTGCTAGGACCCGGTGCTGTGATTCCGCAGGCACACTCACGGCACACAGACTAAAGTCAGGTAATAAAAAAATTAACTTAAATGAAAAAATGATAATAAAATTTAAAAAAAGTGTGAATACAAAAGTACAGCTCACGTTTCACTGCTGGGGTAATTGTTGAGAATGCCCTCACCCCGGCAAGAAGCGACGAGAAAAACCATATGGTTTGAGTCTTATCTTTTATCTGTTCCGTGAGTCTGACACACTCCCCCGCTTATTCCAAGATCGAGGACATTCATGAAGACTTCTGAACGTTAAGAAGGATTCGAAAAGAATGGTTCAGAAAGTGGATTTACTTGATCGAGTAGGGCTCAACAATATGGCCCTTATCATTATGAATTAAAAGGCTTCGCTAGCATATTTTTTTTACCTACAAAAATGGTCGTAAATACTGCGATGTTACAGAAAATACAAAACACAAAGAAATCAATAAATACCTAATTTCGAAAAAGGAATAACGTACCTTTAATAAAAAGTTTATTTGAACTTATAATTTCAAGTCAATCCAAAGATATAACACTTCAAAGAAACCCACCTATAATAAATAGGTATGTAGGCATTTAAATATCTTCTTACTATTTCCAGATGAGTGAACCTGGTTTCAACCCCACATTTGACTCCGAGGTCATCGATGAGGATGCTGAAATTATTAAATACCTCTGGGAGAGGAAGCGTACCACTGGTTATATTTGTAACTATATCAACTTTAGCAAACTGACGAAAAAGGTAAGTAATTTTATTACGGCCGCCATTTTTAGATGCGCGCGCATAAGAAAACAGATTAATTTTTCACCGCTTTAACACAAAAAAAAAAACACAACTACTAGTTTTACTGTTAATAATTAGTAAACAAATTGTTTTTCTTCACAAGTGTGTTGAAAAACGTTGTATGATACACGTGAATATTGATGATTACCATCCTCAGCTCTCTTAATAAGACCTAAATGCCACCTCAGCGGTAATCATCCACATTACACACTTGCATCATAATGTACTATTAAAACGAAGGCTTTTTTATTTGTTCTCAGGACGAGCAATCAGCAAAGTTAAAAAGTAAGCTTAGAGCAATGCGATTGTCTGAGAGAATAGAAAATAAATTGAAGACTATAGAAAAAAGAAATGCGTTATTGGAGAAAGATATTGGTCAGTTAAAGGACATGTTAGCACTGAAAAATACTGAAATAGACAAGAATATTATAGAAATGGAGAAACGTTCATCTATTGAAATAGCTAAAATTATGAATAGTATTAATGCTATTAAGAAAAGAGAGACCGATAAGCAATCAGCTGTAGATAGGCAGATAGAAAAACTTAAAGCAGATGAAGCTCACGCAAAAGAGATGGAAAAAAATATTGAGGCGATGGAAAAAAAACAGTATTAACAAAAAAGGACATTGATCAGAATATTCAAGAAATGAAGCAACATGAAGCTGAAATGAAAAAATATTATGATAACAGAATTAAACAAATGAATCTAAAACAGCTTGAGAATAAAGAGGAAATTGAAGCTAAAATTAAAAGTATGGAAGATTTTTTAATTAAAATGAAAACAAAAATACAGAAAAACATGAAAAAACGGCAAAATGAATTAGCTATAAAAAAAGAAAATTTTAAAAAGGACATTGAAATTATACAGCAACATGAGACTAAGAAAAGAAATGAGATTAATGCTGCAATTCAAATTATAAATGATCAAAAAGCCCAAGAGAAAGAAAATGTTAAAAAGAACCTTCAAGCAATGCAAAACACGTTAATGATTGCCGATGAAGAATTAAAAAAGTGCATAGAAACTTTGGAACAATACGAAACTGATGAGACAAGAAAAATGGAAGCTAAACTTCAAAGTATGAATGAAAAAAAAGCCCAAAAGGAAGAAAATATTGCAAAGAAAATTCAAGCGATGAAAATCTCATTAGAAATACATGAGAGAGATTTTAAAAAGAGCATTAAGGCTATGCAAGAATACGAAGATAAGCAGAGAAGAAAAATTAATGCAAAATTAAAAAATATGAACGAAATTAAGGCCCAAAAGAAAGATAGTATCGAAAAGAATATCCAAGAATTACAAAACACGAGGATAAAAAAGAAGAAAAAAACGCACGAAGAAGAATACCGTCAGAGCATTGAAGTTCTGCAAAATTATGAGGCCACTGGTGCAATATAGATTGATTCACTTTTATTTTCTTTTAATTCTATGTCGAATGTCACTGCCACAGTTTAGACTGATGCACTTTTATTTACTTTAAATTCTATATTGGATATTACTTTTGCAGTTTAGACTGATGTACTTTTATTTTAATGAAGAAGTATTCGAGAACAGCTTGACACAAAGCACTATCTCGGTCGCGTTTCCTTGAAAACTGGCGGTGGAATAATAGTTTCGTAATATTCTTATACATTAAGTTACATGGAGAATTATTATTAGTTACTTAGGATTTCTATATAAATATTTCTGATTCAGTCTTTCCTGTTTGTCATATTATTATCTAAGGTGTTCAAGGACACGTCATCCATGTTACCTAACTTTTTGACATCGACGGCAACTTATTGCTTAACAATAATGGCGGTTTTCATAGTTGTATCTTACGCTGGCGGTCTACTACTGATGGAAGCTGTCTAAAAGTAACTTCGCCATAACAACTAGCTTTTTTCAAGTATATGCACCGGATTCGTGCGGAAACGACGCCCGGGTGTCGCCACTGTGTGGCCCACCCGGAGGACACGGTAGAGCACACGGTGGAGGTGTGCCCCGCTTGGGCAGAGCAACGCCGTGTCCTCGTGGGGGCAATCGGCGGCGGCGATCTCTCGCGCCGGGCCTTGGTTCAGGCCATGCTCCGGAGCGAGGAGGAGTGGCAGGCGGTCGCCTCCTTCTGCGAAGCAGTAATGCTAGCTAAGGAGGCGGCCGATCGCGTGAGGCAACGGTCCTTACGCTCCAACCGCCACCGGGATTCCGATCCCGATTTCCGGCCACCGTAGGCGCGGGCTTGCAGACGCCGAGCAATGGGTGGCTCGCCGTCTGACCGTCCGGTAACCGTCCGGACCGAGCCCAAGTCGTCGACGGCGCGTTTTGTTCCACGCGCGCCTCAAGGAGATGTCAGCAAATCGTAGGGGCCCAGCAGGGTCGAAGCCTACTGGGGCCACGGGTAGTGTGAAAGCGGAACCCGGGGCCCTGGGACGAAGGCAACGAAGGAACAGGAGTGGGTTTTTAGTCAGTAAGAGTCTGACACTATCTCCCGTTCCGCCCAAGAGCGGAGATGTCATAAGGATGATTTTCCCACCCAATAAAAAAAAAAGCATAGGTCAACATCTCCCTAGCCTTTTCCCAAAGAAATTGGGGACAGCTTACAGTCTAACTGGATGTATTAGTATTTAGTTGCGATACAATATAATATACATTGTCATGAGAAATAGGCACTTGTTTATATAACTTATAAACAGAGTGCCTATTTCTCATGACAATTCCAATTAACTCAAACACTGCTAGGTTACATTGTTTTATTATGAAGTCCCTGTGTCTACCTTCCACCTCCTGGCTCCATCATCAGATCAGTTCGATAGTATCTTATAACCATAGTGCATCTCATGACAATTCTAATAAGCCCAAACACGGCTAGGATACATTACTTAATTACGGAGTTCTTGTGCCTACCTTCCGGCTCCATCTTCATCATCAGATCACTTCGGTGAT
This sequence comes from Mythimna vitellina, assembly GCA_949316375.1. NCBI lineage: Eukaryota > Metazoa > Arthropoda > Insecta > Lepidoptera > Noctuidae > Mythimna > Mythimna vitellina. Next base: position 1,664,886 of record OX438703.1, on the reverse strand, counting down.
ATCATTTTCAACGTAACTATTCAGAACCATTCATTTATTTGTATTGTCATAGTCGCTTAACTATCTTCATTGTGATATCTATGTGAGTATGAAGTTCCGTTGACCGTTTCTGATCTTCTTCAGCAGTTCCACTTCATCAAATGTTACTTTTTGACTGTAAATTCTTAAGTTCTCCATGAGTGCGGAAGCGACGCCCGAGTGTCGTCACTGTGTGGACCGCCCGGAGTACTCGGTGGAGCACACGATGGAGGTGTGCCCCGCTTGAGCAGGGCAACGCCGTGTCCTCGTGGGGCGAGTGGCGGCGGTGATCTCTCGCGCCGGGCCATGGTACAGGCCATGGTCCGGAGCGGTCCTCACGCTCCAACCGACGCCGGGATTCCGATTTCCGGCCACCGAAGGCGCGAGCTTGCGGACGGTGAGCAATGGTTAGCCCGCCGTCCGACCGTCCGGACCGACCGGGTCGAAGCCTACTAGGGCCATGGGTAGTGTGAAAATGAAACCCGGGCTCTGGGACAAAGGAAACGAAAGAACAGGAGTGGGTTTTTAGTCAGTAAAAGTCTGACACTATCTCTCGCTCCGCCCAAGAGCGAGATTGGTCATTAGATGATTTCCCCACCAAATTCTTGATGAAAATACCAAAATCACTATATGGTTGCCTATAATATTTGAGGAGTTCCCTCGATTCCTCATGGATCCCATCAACAGAACTGGATTTTGAAAAAATGGGACCAATCTGGAAGCATATCCTATAAGAGGAAAAACAAATTACAAATCGGTCCATAAACGACGGAGTTCTGAGGTAACAAACATAAAGAAAATGATGATAAAAAAAAATAGAACCGAAATGATAACGTCCTCCTTTTTTTGAAGTCGGTTAATAAAAATATGTTACGCTCCCAATGTTCTGCGTAGCGCAGAGAGTTCATAATTCAACTGCATTGATAATATTCAGGCTATTACGCATTTATTTTTTTGCCATCTAGTAAAAAAAGTTTTTTACAAAAAAAATATAACCGAGTTCACTAAAAAATCACTAAAAGGATCAAAATAACTTTAATTTCGGAAGTCGGTGTTTCTCGGTATTATTTGTATCTTATTTAACACCGACTTCCGAAATTAAAGTTATTTTAATCCTTTTAGTGTTTTTTAGTGAAGTCGGTTATATGTTTTTTGTAAAAAGTTTTTTATTTCACACTTTTTATTTGCGATACACTTATAAACAGACATCAAATGTTACTTTTTGACTGTAAATGCTTAAGTTCTCGATGAAAATACCAAAATCACTATATGGTTGCCTATAATATTTGAGGAGTTCCCTCGATTTCGCCAAGATTCCATCATCAGATCCCGACTTAGTGACTATGGGACCATTTGGGAAGTATACCCGTTCCAACAAGCAAAGAATTTTTCAAATCGGTTGGCAAGCCACGAAGTTATGCGCGAACAAACATAAAAAAAAAATACAAACATCCGAATTGAGAACCTCCTCATTTTTTAGAAGTCGGTTAAAACCAGGCGTTAAAGTTCTAAATTAATTCACCTACTGGGCCCCAACAGTTTGACAGTTTACCATCAATTCGAAAAGAAGAAGAAGTTCGAAATTGTACTAACTTTTTACACAATTATCTAACTTGTCGGCACGCTACTAGTTGCTCAAAATGCTAGTTATTGATGATGGTAGATGGTCTACAGCTTCTAACAAACTTCCCGAGCTCAGTCCAGGTGCGCTCAATCTGTTTGAGATAAGCCCCCCTAGCCAAGTTACGATCGTTTCATTTGCATCGAACGACTCGAGTAGGCCACGCCTCCGATTCCTTTGTCTGACCACGTGACGACGTCAGAACAAAGGAATCGGAGGCGTGGCCTACTCAAGGCGTTCGACGCAAGCGAAACGATCGTAATTTGGCTAGGGGGGCAGATGCCCTACTATCACGAGCTCGTAACACGACCCATTTGCCTACTTAAACTGAGATGTTAATGGAATGGAGCTATATAGAATGTAAAGGTCAATCCCTCTTTAAAGCTCGCACGCCAGACATTTTACCACGCCATGGTAAGGCCCCAGGACTTCCTGATGGCCTCGGCATCAAGCTGATTCCAACCGCCTGAGTGTACTGTTGTATTATCTGAGCAGCGTGTGGTCGGCATCATCCTGCATCAACATTTCCGCCATTATTTTCACCGGGCAGTCAGCAGCGGCTGTGTTATACTTATCTGGCTTTTTGGAATCCAATCAAGTAGAGCATTTTGACTCATCTGACTTCTTTGGTCATTCTACGATTGAGTGACTTTGATCGCCACAAAGACCGCAGGTTTAGAACTTCTGCCAATACGACTTGGCAGCATGGCCATACTGCTGATACTTGTAGGACCATTTGTGACCAAAGGAATATCTCTCACAGGGCATGATGACCAAAGTTATTGTTTATGCTTTTATCATTACATTTTTTAGCTTTTTCAGTTTAAAAGCAACATGTTAGGAGTCTAGAAATACTAAATTCATAACGTCACAAAGTTATCAAAACATGATGGACATTCCACCTATACGCACAAAACGTTTTGGGAACACATTCATTGTGCTACAACTAAGGAGTGGAATTCCTTGCCGGAATGTGTGTTTCCTGATAGCTACAACCCGGAACTCTTTAAGTCAAGAGTGAATAGGTTATTTCTAGGTAAGCGCTTTCCATCGTCGACCGCATCATCGCTTTCCATCAGGTGAGATGGCGGTCAAGCGCGAACCTGTCCAGAATAAAAAAAAAAACATTATAGACGTGGTTAATGACTAAACAACTAATCAGTAGATACTAAAAATTACTTAAATTAAAACAACAAATAACTTTTGTGTATTTGTCGATTTATTTTTCTATTTTTTTTTTATCAAGTAGAAAGATTCACCCGAAAAACATATTACATCAGTATTAAAGATACTATTGGTAATATGTTCCGCTGGGATAGTTTTTACATGTAAAATACTATTCATAATATAGGTTGGTAAAAATCAAATAAATGAATCACTTAAAAATATGATGACTGTGCACAAACTATTACAACTGTAATTATTAATTTGTAACAAAAATTAGCAGTAGTTTCTTCGTTAACTAGTTTAATATCAGGATGATTTAGTATATTTAGTGTATTATGTAATGTAAGTAGTGTCCATTAAAATTTAAAGTTTAGGCAGACCATATATAATACAATCTGTTCTTTTTGCCCTTTGTATTATAGTTTTATATTGTCTTCACTGTAGGTATGTGTATGTGGGGGGTGTCTGTGTGAGCAACATCAGCTACGCGGACGATATGGTTCTGCTAGGCCTGACTGCAAGGTCAATTAAAAATATGTTGAAAGTTTGCGCATCACATGGTCTTATATATACCTAATGTAAGGAAAACCGAGTTCATGGTCTTTAAGGCCGCCGGCAAGTGCCTTGACACCTTTCCTTCAATTAATTTAAACGTCTCAAATATAAAACAGGTAACCAAGTTTAAATATCTAGGCCATATACTTGTCGACGACCTGAAGGACGATGAAGACGTGGAGAGGGAGCGCAGGGCGTTGGCGATTTGCGAGAACATGTTGGCGCGCAGATTTTTTCGTTGTACCGATCAGGTCAAAATAACTTTGTTTAAAGCGTACTACCAAGACCTGTATACGGGAAGTCTGTGGTTCAACTGTTCCCGTGGGACGCTAAACGCCTTGCGCGTCCAATATAATAATGTTTCCAGGATGATGTTGAAACTCCCTCGTTTCTGTAGTGCCTCGGGGAAGTTTGCCCAATCGTGGTTTTCATGCGATCATCAAAAAAATGGTGGCAACGCTTGTGAGGAGGATTCGGGGGAGTGACAATAGCATCCTGAAAGTCATTGCTGAGGATCCGAGAGCTCCTGTGCTGAGGCATCTCATGAGGACTCATTGTCTGCCTGAAGTGCCTCGTAAGTACATGACTCACTAATTTTATTGTCATTTGTAATTTATTGTCTGATGAAATTATAATAACCAATCCTAGTGTTTAAGTTTTAGCATGTAAATTTCTAACCAAAATGGTTCCATTGTTGTCCAAGAATTAAACAATTTATGATTTCGTTTATTCCTTTAACATAACATATAAATTATATTTTTAAATATTCCAATAAAAAATTAAAAACATTTAAAAATATAAAAAAATAGTAGCCCACCGGTATCGGGAACAGAGTCCAAGCTACCGGCGGTCAGGGCTCCAGAGAGAGGAACCTCCTAACTATACGAGCCGTGTCCAGGAGTACCACTTTCTGAATCAAGCCCTTGATCCAGCCGCCTAACGTGAGCCTCCTAAGATGTTGGTCTAGGCTCTTGGCTATTAAGCCATTGGCTGACACGACTATCGGTACAATGATCGCTGAGTCCACATCCCACATGTCGACAACCTCGCGAGCCAAGTCAATATACTTGATTAAACAATTTATTATTATTTCCTTTATTCCTTTAACAAAACATATAAATTATATTTTTAAATATTCCACTATTATTATTATTATTATGTCAATCCGTTGGCAATCCGTAGAAACGTTGAGGATTGCACATTGACCTACTCTCTCTAGATATGGATAACATAAACTACAAAATTGTTTGTTTTTCCTAATAAAAAAAAATACCTACGTTTTCAGTGTTCGCCTGCTATACTTAGAACCTGTGGTAGGCTCTCAGAAGGCTCTTGAATGCCCCTTTCATCCGTATTGGTATTACTTTTATCATCCACTTGTGTTATTGGTAACCGTTGTCTTAGTTTTTTTTACGATAAATTGATACCATAATTCTCTGTTGCTTTTTAAAACAACTAAAAAAACTGACAGTATCATAGTACTGGCCACAAGTACATACCAATTATTAAAAAAAATGCTTTTTGTGAGAAAATTCAGAACTATAGAGAAAGTAGTATAATTTGTCAAAAACATAATATCGCCTAAAAGGAAAATCAATATGGCCGCATACAAGCGACGACATTTATTAGTAGGGGTAGGTGCGCTGGAACAGCGACAAAGTGAACACATAATTATAATGAAAAGAATAGTATTAAGTATAGTAGGCAACATTAAAATAGTTAAACAAGTTCGAACTAAGTGTAATGGATATAATGGCATAAAACATATAATGAGACTGGTTACGAAAGGCAAAACCCAACCAAACAGGAAACATTTTAAATATTTCCTACGGATATGTCCATTGAAAACTTTTACAATGTCCACGTAAAACATATGGCATATAACTACCAACCAGTAGCCCCTCGCTGATACGATAAACGTGATTATCCATACATATCGTGGAAATACAAATGACTCATATTTATTTTTTATAAGCAAATCTACTACTTTATCTAAAATTAATAGTAATTGTGTCAACAGTAAGTTCAGGCACACGTAGTTCCTGTAATTGCGAAACTTCTTTAAGATACACCATGATGTCAGACCGTATATCAACGCGGCGGTTGTCACTGCCAAGGAAATGCTAAGTACGATTGAATCAAGTGTGTATGTATCTTTCATATTAAGGCCGAATAATGCTATCTCAAGATAGGCTAAGAGAATTTTATTCTATATATCTTCCAATTCCAGGGGATTCAATGTCACTGTTGCGTAGATTGATCCACTTTTATATTCTTCCAATTCCTTAGTGAATGTCACTGGTGCAATAGATTGATTCACTTTTATTTTCTTTTAATTCTATGTCGAATATCACTGCCACAGTTTAGACTGATGCACTTTTGGTTTCTTTCAATTCTATATTGGATATTACTTTTGCGGTTTAAACAGATGCACTTTTATTTTCTTTCAATTCTATATCGGTTGTCACTTTTGCAGTTTAGACTGATGTACTTTTATTTTCTTTCAATTCTATTTCGGATGTCACTTTTGCAGTTTAGACTGATGTACTTTTATTTTAATGAAGAATTATTCGAGATCAGCTTGACACAAAGCACTATCGCGGTCGCGTTTCCTTGAAAACTGGCGGTGGAATAATAGTTTCGTAATATTCTTATACATTAAGTTACATGGAGAATTATTGTTAGTTACTTAGGATTTCTATATAAATATTTTTGATTCAGTCTTTCCTGTTTGTCATATTATTATCTAAGGTGTTCAAGGACACGTAATCCATGTTACCTAACTTTTTGACATCGACGGCAACTTATTGCTTAACAATAATGGCGGTTTTCATAGTTGTATCTTACGCTGACGGTCTACTACTGATGGAAGCTGTCTAAAAGTAACTTCGCCATAACAACTACCTTTTTTCAAGCATATGCACCGGATTCGTGCGGAAACGACGCCCGGGTGTCGCCACTGTGTGGCCCACCCGGAGGACACGGTAGAGCACACGGTGGAGGTGTGCCCCGCTTGGGCAGAGCAACGCCGTGTCCTCGTGGGGGCAATCGGCGGCGGCGATCTCTCGCGCCGGGCCTTGGTTCAGGCCATGCTCCGGAGCGAGGAGGAGTGGCAGGCGGTCGCCTCCTTCTGCGAAGCAGTAATGCTAGCTAAGGAGGCGGCCGATCGCGTGAGGCAACGGTCCTTTCGCTCCAACCGCCACCGGGATTCCGATCCCGATTTCCGGCCACCGTAGGCGCGGGCTTGCAGACGCCGAGCAATGGGTGGCTCGCCGTCTGACCGCCCGGTAACCGTCCGGACCGAGCCCAATTCGTCGACGGCGCGTTTTGTTCCACGCGCGCCTCAAGGAGATGTCAGCAAATCGTAGGGGCCCAGCAGGGTCGAAGCCTACTGGGGCCACGGGTAGTGTGAAAGCGGAACCCGGGGCCCTGGGACGAAGGCAACGAAGGAACAGGAGTGGGTTTTTAGTCAGTAAGAGTCTGACACTATCTCCCGTTCCGCCCAAGAGCGGAGATGTCATAAGGATGATTTTCCCACCCAATAAAAAAAAAAAAGCATAGGTCAACATCTCCCTAGCCTTTTCCCAAAGAAATTGGGGACAGCTTACAGTCTAACTGGATGTATTAGTATTTAGTTGCGATACAATATAATATACATTGTCATGAGAAATAGGCACTTGTTTATATAACTTATAAACAGAGTGCCTATTTCTCATGACAATTCCAATTAACTCAAACACTGCTAGGTTACATTGTTTTATTATGAAGTCCCTGTGTCTACCTTCCACCTCCTGGCTCCATCATCAGATCAGTTCGATAGTATCTTATAACCATAGTGCATCTCATGACAATTCTAATAAGCCCAAACACGGCTAGGATACATTACATAATTACGGAGTTCTTGTGCCTACCTTCCGGCTCCATCTTCATCATCAGATCACTTCGGTGATATCATTTTCAACGTACCTATTCAGAACCATTCATTTATTTGTATTGTCATAGTCGCTTAACTATCTTCATTGTGATATCTAGGTGAGTATGAAGTTCCGTTGACCGTTTCTGATCTTCTTCATCAGTTCCACTTCATCAAATGTTACTTTTTGACTGTAAATTCTTAAGTTCTCCATGAGTGCGGAAGCGACACCCGAGTGTCGTCACTGTGTGGACCGCCCGGAGGACTCGGTGGAGCACACGATGGAGGTGTGCCCCGCTTGAGCAGGGCAACGCCGTGTCCTCGTGGGGCGAGCGGTGGCGGTGATCTCTCGCGCCGGGCCATAGTACAGGCCATGGTCCGGAGCGGTCCTCACGCTCCAACCGACGCCGGGATTCCGATTTCCGGCCACCGAAGGCGCGACCTTGCGGACGGTGAGCAATGGGTAGCCCGCCGTCCGACCGTCCGGACCGACCGGGTCGAAGCCTACTGGGGGCATGAGTAGTGTGAAAACGAAACCCGGGCTCTGGGACAAAGGCAACGAAAGAACAGGAGTGGGTTTTTAGTCAGTAAAAGTCTGACACTATCTCCCGCTCCACCCAAGAGCGAGATTGGTCATTAGATGATTTCCCCACCAAATTCATGATGAAAATACCAAAATCACTATATGGTTGCCTATAATATTTGAGGAGTTCCCTCGATTCCTCATGGATCCCATCAACAGCACTGGATTTTGAAAAAATGGGACCAATCTGGAAGCATATCCTATAAGAGGAAAAACAAATTACAAATCGGTCCATAAACGACGGAGTTCTGAGGTAACAAACATAAAGAAAATGATGATAAAAAAAATAGGACCGAAATAAAAGAAAGAAAAAAAAAAGAAAGAAATGATAACGTCCTCCTTTTTTTGAAGTCGGTTAATAAAAATATGTTACACTCCCAATGTTCTGCGTAGCGCAGAGAGTTCATAATTCAACTGCATTGATAATATTAAGGCAATTACGCATTTATTTTGTTGCCATCTAGTAAAAAAAGCTTTTTACAAAAAAAATATAACCGAGTTCACTAAAAAGACACTAAAAGGATCAAAATAACTTTAATTTCGGAAGTCGGTGTTTCTCGGTATTATTTGTATATTATTTAACACCGACTTCCGAAATTAAAGTTATTTTAATCCTTTTAGTGTTTTTTTTAGTGAAGTCGGTTATATATTTTTTGTAAAAAGTTTTTTATTTCAGACTTTTTATTTGTGATACACTTATAAACAGACATCAAATGCTACTTTTTGACTGTAAATGCTTAAGTTCTCGATGAAAATACCAAAATCACTATATGGTTGCCTATAATATTTGAGGAGTTCCCTCGATTTCGCTAAGATTCCATCATCAGATCCCGACCATTGTGAAGTATACCCGTTCCAACAAACAAAAAAATTTTCAAATCGGTTGGCAAGCCACGTAGTTATGCGCGAACAAACATTAAAAAAAAATACAAACATCCGAATTGAGAACCTCCTCCTTTTTTAGAAGTCGGTTAAAACCAGGCGTTAAAGTTCTAAATTAATTCACCTACTGGGCCCCAACAGTTTGACAGTTTACCATCTATTCGAAAAGAAGAAGAAGTTCGAAATTGTACTAACTTTTTACCCAATTATCTAACTTGTCGGCACGCTACTAGTTGCTCAAAATGCTAGTTATTGATGATGGTAGGAGATGGTCTACAGCTTTTAACAAACTTCCCGAGCTCAGTCCAGGTGCGCTCAATCTGTTTGAGATAAGCCCCCCTAGCCAAGTTACGATCGTTTCATTTGCATCGAACGACTCGAGTAGGCCACGCCTCCGATTCCTTTGTCTGACCACGTGACGACGTCAGAACAAAGGAATCGGAGGCGTGGCCTACTCAAGGCGTTCGACGCAAGCGAAACGATCGTAATTTGGCTAGGGGGGCAGATGTCCTACTATCACGAGCTCGTAACACGACCCATTTGCCTACTTAAACTGAGATGTTAATGGAATGGAGCTATATAGAATGTAAAGCTCAATCCCTCTTTAAAGCTCGCACGCCAGACATTTTACCACGCCATGGTAAGGCCCCAGGACTTCCTGATGGCCTCGGCATCAAGCTGATTCCAACCGCCTGAGTGTACTGTTGTATTATCTGAGCAGCGTGTGGTCGGCATCATCCTGCATCAACATTTCCGCCATTATTTTCACCGGGCAGTCAGCAGCGGCTGTGTTATACTTATCTGGCTTTTTGGAATCCAATCAAGTAGAGCATTTTGACTCATCTGACTTCTTTGGTCATTCTACGATTGAGTGACTTTGATCGCCACAAAGACCGCAGGTTTAGAACTTCTGCCAATACGACTTGGCAGCATGGCCATACTGCTGATACTTGTAGGACCATTTGTGACCAAAGGAATATCTCTCACAGGGCATGATGACCAAAGTTATTGTTTATGCTTTTATCATTACATTTTTTAGCTTTTTCAGTTTAAAAGCAACATGTTAGGAGTCTAGAAATACTAAATTCATAACGTCACAAAGTTATCAAAACATGATGGACATTCCACCTATACGCACAAAACGTTTTGGGAACACATTCATTGTGCTACAACTAAGGAGTGGAATTCCTTGCCGGAATGTGTGTTTCCTGATAGCTACAACCCGGAACTCTTTAAGTCAAGAGTGAATAGGTTATTTCTAGGTAAGCGCTTTCCATCGTCGACCGCATCATCGCTTTCCATCAGGTGAGATGGCGGTCAAGCGCGAACCTGTCCAGAATAAAAAAAAAAACATTATAGACGTGGTTAATGACTAAACAACTAATCAGTAGATACTAAAAATTACTTAAATTAAAACAACAAATAACTTTTGTGTATTTGTCGATTTATTTTTCTATTTTTTTTTTATCAAGTAGAAAGATTCACCCGAAAAACATATTACATCAGTATTAAAGATACTATTGGTAATATGTTCCGCTGGGATAGTTTTTACATGTAAAATACTATTCATAATATAGGTTGGTAAAAATCAAATAAATGAATCACTTAAAAATATGATGACTGTGCACAAACTATTACAACTGTAATTATTAATTTGTAACAAAAATTAGCAGTAGTTTCTTCGTTAACTAGTTTAATATCAGGATGATTTAGTATATTTAGTGTATTATGTAATGTAAGTAGTGTCCATTAAAATTTAAAGTTTAGGCAGACCATATATAATACAATCTGTTCTTTTTGCCCTTTGTATTATAGTTTTATATTGTCTTCACTGTAGGTATGTGTATGTGGGGGGTGTCTGTGTGAGCAACATCAGCTACGCGGACGATATGGTTCTGCTAGGCCTGACTGCAAGGTCAATTAAAAATATGTTGAAAGTTTGCGCATCACATGGTCTTATATATACCTAATGTAAGGAAAACCGAGTTCATGGTCTTTAAGGCCGCCGGCAAGTGCCTTGACACCTTTCCTTCAATTAATTTAAACGTCTCAAATATAAAACAGGTAACCAAGTTTAAATATCTAGGCCATATACTTGTCGACGACCTGAAGGACGATGAAGACGTGGAGAGGGAGCGCAGGGCGTTGGCGATTTGCGAGAACATGTTGGCGCGCAGATTTTTTCGTTGTACCGATCAGGTCAAAATAACTTTGTTTAAAGCGTACTACCAAGACCTGTATACGGGAAGTCTGTGGTTCAACTGTTCCCGTGGGACGCTAAACGCCTTGCGCGTCCAATATAATAATGTTTCCAGGATGATGTTGAAACTCCCTCGTTTCTGTAGTGCCTCGGGGAAGTTTGCCCAATCGTGGTTTTCATGCGATCATCAAAAAAATGGTGGCAACGCTTGTGAGGAGGATTCGGGGGAGTGACAATAGCATCCTGAAAGTCATTGCTGAGGATCCGAGAGCTCCTGTGCTGAGGCATCTCATGAGGACTCATTGTCTGCCTGAAGTGCCTCGTAAGTACATGACTCACTAATTTTATTGTCATTTGTAATTTATTGTCTGATGAAATTATAATAACCAATCCTAGTGTTTAAGTTTTAGCATGTAAATTTCTAACCAAAATGGTTCCATTGTTGTCCAAGAATTAAACAATTTATGATTTCGTTTATTCCTTTAACATAACATATAAATTATATTTTTAAATATTCCAATAAAAAATTAAAAACATTTAAAAATATAAAAAAATAGTAGCCCACCGGTATCGGGAACAGAGTCCAAGCTACCGGCGGTCAGGGCTCCAGAGAGAGGAACCTCCTAACTATACGAGCCGTGTCCAGGAGTACCACTTTCTGAATCAAGCCCTTGATCCAGCCGCCTAACGTGAGCCTCCTAAGATGTTGGTCTAGGCTCTTGGCTATTAAGCCATTGGCTGACACGACTATCGGTACAATGATCGCTGAGTCCACATCCCACATGTCGACAACCTCGCGAGCCAAGTCAATATACTTGATTAAACAATTTATTATTATTTCCTTTATTCCTTTAACAAAACATATAAATTATATTTTTAAATATTCCACTATTATTATTATTATTATGTCAATCCGTTGGCAATCCGTAGAAACGTTGAGGATTGCACATTGACCTACTCTCTCTAGATATGGATAACATAAACTACAAAATTGTTTGTTTTTCCTAATAAAAAAAAATACCTACGTTTTCAGTGTTCGCCTGCTATACTTAGAACCTGTGGTAGGCTCTCAGAAGGCTCTTGAATGCCCCTTTCATCCGTATTGGTATTACTTTTATCATCCACTTGTGTTATTGGTAACCGTTGTCTTAGTTTTTTTTACGATAAATTGATACCATAATTCTCTGTTGCTTTTTAAAACAACTAAAAAAACTGACAGTATCATAGTACTGGCCACAAGTACATACCAATTATTAAAAAAAATGCTTTTTGTGAGAAAATTCAGAACTATAGAGAAAGTAGTATAATTTGTCAAAAACATAATATCGCCTAAAAGGAAAATCAATATGGCCGCATACAAGCGACGACATTTATTAGTAGGGGTAGGTGCGCTGGAACAGCGACAAAGTGAACACATAATTATAATGAAAAGAATAGTATTAAGTATAGTAGGCAACATTAAAATAGTTAAACAAGTTCGAACTAAGTGTAATGGATATAATGGCATAAAACATATAATGAGACTGGTTACGAAAGGCAAAACCCAACCAAACAGGAAACATTTTAAATATTTCCTACGGATATGTCCATTGAAAACTTTTACAATGTCCACGTAAAACATATGGCATATAACTACCAACCAGTAGCCCCTCGCTGATACGATAAACGTGATTATCCATACATATCGTGGAAATACAAATGACTCATATTTATTTTTTATAAGCAAATCTACTACTTTATCTAAAATTAATAGTAATTGTGTCAACAGTAAGTTCAGGCACACGTAGTTCCTGTAATTGCGAAACTTCTTTAAGATACACCATGATGTCAGACCGTATATCAACGCGGCGGTTGTCACTGCCAAGGAAATGCTAAGTACGATTGAATCAAGTGTGTATGTATCTTTCATATTAAGGCCGAATAATGCTATCTCAAGATAGGCTAAGAGAATTTTATTCTATATATCTTCCAATTCCAGGGGATTCAATGTCACTGTTGCGTAGATTGATCCACTTTTATATTCTTCCAATTCCTTAGTGAATGTCACTGGTGCAATAGATTGATTCACTTTTATTTTCTTTTAATTCTATGTCGAATATCACTGCCACAGTTTAGACTGATGCACTTTTGGTTTCTTTCAATTCTATATTGGATATTACTTTTGCGGTTTAAACAGATGCACTTTTATTTTCTTTCAATTCTATATCGGTTGTCACTTTTGCAGTTTAGACTGATGTACTTTTATTTTCTTTCAATTCTATTTCGGATGTCACTTTTGCAGTTTAGACTGATGTACTTTTATTTTAATGAAGAATTATTCGAGATCAGCTTGACACAAAGCACTATCGCGGTCGCGTTTCCTTGAAAACTGGCGGTGGAATAATAGTTTCGTAATATTCTTATACATTAAGTTACATGGAGAATTATTGTTAGTTACTTAGGATTTCTATATAAATATTTTTGATTCAGTCTTTCCTGTTTGTCATATTATTATCTAAGGTGTTCAAGGACACGTAATCCATGTTACCTAACTTTTTGACATCGACGGCAACTTATTGCTTAACAATAATGGCGGTTTTCATAGTTGTATCTTACGCTGACGGTCTACTACTGATGGAAGCTGTCTAAAAGTAACTTCGCCATAACAACTACCTTTTTTCAAGCATATGCACCGGATTCGTGCGGAAACGACGCCCGGGTGTCGCCACTGTGTGGCCCACCCGGAGGACACGGTAGAGCACACGGTGGAGGTGTGCCCCGCTTGGGCAGAGCAACGCCGTGTCCTCGTGGGGGCAATCGGCGGCGGCGATCTCTCGCGCCGGGCCTTGGTTCAGGCCATGCTCCGGAGCGAGGAGGAGTGGCAGGCGGTCGCCTCCTTCTGCGAAGCAGTAATGCTAGCTAAGGAGGCGGCCGATCGCGTGAGGCAACGGTCCTTTCGCTCCAACCGCCACCGGGATTCCGATCCCGATTTCCGGCCACCGTAGGCGCGGGCTTGCAGACGCCGAGCAATGGGTGGCTCGCCGTCTGACCGCCCGGTAACCGTCCGGACCGAGCCCAATTCGTCGACGGCGCGTTTTGTTCCACGCGCGCCTCAAGGAGATGTCAGCAAATCGTAGGGGCCCAGCAGGGTCGAAGCCTACTGGGGCCACGGGTAGTGTGAAAGCGGAACCCGGGGCCCTGGGACGAAGGCAACGAAGGAACAGGAGTGGGTTTTTAGTCAGTAAGAGTCTGACACTATCTCCCGTTCCGCCCAAGAGCGGAGATGTCATAAGGATGATTTTCCCACCCAATAAAAAAAAAAAAGCATAGGTCAACATCTCCCTAGCCTTTTCCCAAAGAAATTGGGGACAGCTTACAGTCTAACTGGATGTATTAGTATTTAGTTGCGATACAATATAATATACATTGTCATGAGAAATAGGCACTTGTTTATATAACTTATAAACAGAGTGCCTATTTCTCATGACAATTCCAATTAACTCAAACACTGCTAGGTTACATTGTTTTATTATGAAGTCCCTGTGTCTACCTTCCACCTCCTGGCTCCATCATCAGATCAGTTCGATAGTATCTTATAACCATAGTGCATCTCATGACAATTCTAATAAGCCCAAACACGGCTAGGATACATTACATAATTACGGAGTTCTTGTGCCTACCTTCCGGCTCCATCTTCATCATCAGATCACTTCGGTGATATCATTTTCAACGTACCTATTCAGAACCATTCATTTATTTGTATTGTCATAGTCGCTTAACTATCTTCATTGTGATATCTAGGTGAGTATGAAGTTCCGTTGACCGTTTCTGATCTTCTTCATCAGTTCCACTTCATCAAATGTTACTTTTTGACTGTAAATTCTTAAGTTCTCCATGAGTGCGGAAGCGACACCCGAGTGTCGTCACTGTGTGGACCGCCCGGAGGACTCGGTGGAGCACACGATGGAGGTGTGCCCCGCTTGAGCAGGGCAACGCCGTGTCCTCGTGGGGCGAGCGGTGGCGGTGATCTCTCGCGCCGGGCCATAGTACAGGCCATGGTCCGGAGCGGTCCTCACGCTCCAACCGACGCCGGGATTCCGATTTCCGGCCACCGAAGGCGCGACCTTGCGGACGGTGAGCAATGGGTAGCCCGCCGTCCGACCGTCCGGACCGACCGGGTCGAAGCCTACTGGGGGCATGAGTAGTGTGAAAACGAAACCCGGGCTCTGGGACAAAGGCAACGAAAGAACAGGAGTGGGTTTTTAGTCAGTAAAAGTCTGACACTATCTCCCGCTCCACCCAAGAGCGAGATTGGTCATTAGATGATTTCCCCACCAAATTCATGATGAAAATACCAAAATCACTATATGGTTGCCTATAATATTTGAGGAGTTCCCTCGATTCCTCATGGATCCCATCAACAGCACTGGATTTTGAAAAAATGGGACCAATCTGGAAGCATATCCTATAAGAGGAAAAACAAATTACAAATCGGTCCATAAACGACGGAGTTCTGAGGTAACAAACATAAAGAAAATGATGATAAAAAAAATAGGACCGAAATAAAAGAAAGAAAAAAAAAAGAAAGAAATGATAACGTCCTCCTTTTTTTGAAGTCGGTTAATAAAAATATGTTACACTCCCAATGTTCTGCGTAGCGCAGAGAGTTCATAATTCAACTGCATTGATAATATTAAGGCAATTACGCATTTATTTTGTTGCCATCTAGTAAAAAAAGCTTTTTACAAAAAAAATATAACCGAGTTCACTAAAAAGACACTAAAAGGATCAAAATAACTTTAATTTCGGAAGTCGGTGTTTCTCGGTATTATTTGTATATTATTTAACACCGACTTCCGAAATTAAAGTTATTTTAATCCTTTTAGTGTTTTTTTTAGTGAAGTCGGTTATATATTTTTTGTAAAAAGTTTTTTATTTCACACTTTTTATTTGTGATACACTTATAAACAGACATCAAATGCTACTTTTTGACTGTAAATGCTTAAGTTCTCGATGAAAATACCAAAATCACTATATGGTTGCCTATAATATTTGAGGAGTTCCCTCGATTTCGCTAAGATTCCATCATCAGATCCCGACCATTGTGAAGTATACCCGTTCCAACAAACAAAAAAATTTTCAAATCGGTTGGCAAGCCACGTAGTTATGCGCGAACAAACATTAAAAAAAAATACAAACATCCGAATTGAGAACCTCCTCCTTTTTTAGAAGTCGGTTAAAACCAGGCGTTAAAGTTCTAAATTAATTCACCTACTGGGCCCCAACAGTTTGACAGTTTACCATCTATTCGAAAAGAAGAAGAAGTTCGAAATTGTACTAACTTTTTACCCAATTATCTAACTTGTCGGCACGCTACTAGTTGCTCAAAATGCTAGTTATTGATGATGGTAGGAGATGGTCTACAGCTTTTAACAAACTTCCCGAGCTCAGTCCAGGTGCGCTCAATCTGTTTGAGATAAGCCCCCCTAGCCAAGTTACGATCGTTTCATTTGCATCGAACGACTCGAGTAGGCCACGCCTCCGATTCCTTTGTCTGACCACGTGACGACGTCAGAACAAAGGAATCGGAGGCGTGGCCTACTCAAGGCGTTCGACGCAAGCGAAACGATCGTAATTTGGCTAGGGGGGCAGATGTCCTACTATCACGAGCTCGTAACACGACCCATTTGCCTACTTAAACTGAGATGTTAATGGAATGGAGCTATATAGAATGTAAAGCTCAATCCCTCTTTAAAGCTCGCACGCCAGACATTTTACCACGCCATGGTAAGGCCCCAGGACTTCCTGATGGCCTCGGCATCAAGCTGATTCCAACCGCCTGAGTGTACTGTTGTATTATCTGAGCAGCGTGTGGTCGGCATCATCCTGCATCAACATTTCCGCCATTATTTTCACCGGGCAGTCAGCAGCGGCTGTGTTATACTTATCTGGCTTTTTGGAATCCAAGCAAGTAGAGCATTTTGACTCATCTGACTTCTTTGGTCATTCTACGATTGAGTGACTTTGATCGCCACAAAGACCGCAGATTAAGAACGTCTGCCAATACGACTTGGCAGCATGGCCATACTGCTGATACTTGTAGGACCATTTGTGACCAAAGGAATATCTCTCACAGGGCATGATGACCAAAATTATTGTTTATGCTTTTATCATTACATTTTTTAGCTTTTTCAGTTTAAAAGCAACATGTTAGGAGTCTAGAAATACTAAATTCATAACGTCACAAAGTTATCAAAACATGGTGGACATCCCACCTATACGCACAAAACGTTTTGGGAACACATTCATTGTGCTACAACTAAGGAGTGGAATTCCTTGCCGGAATGTGTGTTTCCTGATAGCTACAACCCGGAACTCTTTAAGTCAAGAGTGAATAGGTTACTTCTAGGTAAACGCGTTCCATCGTCGACCGCATCATCGCTTTCCATCAGGTGAGAAGGCGGTCAAGCGCGAACCTATCCAGAATAAAAAAAAAAAAAAACATTATAGACGTGGTTAATGACTAAACAACTAATCAGTAGATACTAAAAATTACTTAAATTAAAACCACAAATAACTTTTGTGTATTTGTCGATTTATTTTTCTATTTTTTTTTTATCAAGTAGAAAGATTCACCCGAAAAACATATTACATCAGTATTAAAGATACTATTGGTAATATGTTCCGCTGGGATAGTTTTTACATGTAAAATACTATTCATAATATAGGTTAGTAAAAATCAAATGAATCACTTAAAAAATATGATGACTGTGCACAAACTATTACAACTGTAATTATTAATTTGTAACAAAAATTAGCAGTAGTTTCTTCGTTAACTAGTTTAATATCAGGATGATTTAGTATATTTAGTGTATTATGTAATGTAAGTAGTGTTCAATTAGAGTAAGTAGTATCCATTAAAATTTAAAGTTTAGGCAGAGCATATATAATAAAATCTGTTCTTTTTGCCCTTTGTATTATAGTTTTATATTGTCTTCACTGTAAGTATGTGTCTGTAGCAGAACCATATCGTCCGCGTAGCTGATGTTGTTCACACAGACACCCCCCACATGGTTCTGCTGGGCCCGACTGCGAGGTCAATTAAAAATATGTTGAAAGTTTGCGAAGATTACGCCGCATCACATGGTCTTATATATAATGTAAAGAAAACCGAGTTCATGGTCTTTAAGGCCGCCGGCAAGTGCCTTGACACCTTTCCTTCAATTAATTTAAACGTCTCAAATATAAAACAGGTAACCAAGTTTAAATATCTAGGCCATATACTTGTCGACGACCTGAAGGACGATGAAGACGTGGAGAGGGAGCGCAGGGCGTTGGCGATTTGCGAGAACATGTTGGCGCGCAGATTTTTTCGTTGTACCGATCAGGTCAAAATAACTTTGTTTAAAGCGTCCTACCAAGACCTGTATACGGGAAGTCTGTGGTTCAACTGTTCCCGTGGGACGCTAAACGCCTTGCGCGTCCAATATAATAATGTTTTTAGGATGATGTTGAAACTCCCTCGTTTCTGTAGTGCCTCGGGGAAGTTTGCCCAATCGTGGTTTTCATGCGATCATCAAAAAAAAGGTGGCAACGCTTGTGAGGAGGATTCGGGGGAGTGACAATAGCATCCTGAAAGTCATTGCTGAGGATCCGAGAGCTCCTGTGCTGAGGCATCTCATGAGGACTCATTGTCTGCCTGAAGTGCCTCGTAAGTACATGACTCACTAATTTTATTGTCATTTGTAATTTGTTGTCTGATGAAATTATAATAACCAATCCTAGTGTTTAAGTTTTAGCATGTAAATTACTAACAATAATGGTTCCATTGTTGTCCAAGAATTAAACAATTTATGATTTCGTTTATTCCTTTAACATAACATATAAATTATATTTTTAAATATTCCAATAAAAAATTAAAAACATTTAAAAATATAAAAAAATAGTAGCCCACCGGTATCGGGAACAGAGTCCAAGCTACCGGCGGTCAGGGCTCCAGAGAGAGGAACCTCCTAACTATACGAGCCGTGTCCAGGAGTACCACTTTCTGAATCAAGCCCTTGATCCAGCCGCCTAACGTGAGCCTCCTAAGATGTTGGTCTAGGCTCTTGGTTATTAAGCCATTGGCTGACACGACTATCGGTACAATGATCGCTGAGTCCACATCCCACATGTCGACAACCTCGCGAGCCAAGTTTTTATTCGTTTATTCCTTTAACAAAACATATAAATTATATTTTTAAATATTCCACTATTATTATTATTATGTCAATCCGTTGGCAATCCGTAGAAACGTTGAGGATTGTACATTGACCTACTCTCTCTAGATATGGATAACATAAACTACAAAATTGTTTGTTTTTCCTAATAAAAATAAATACCTTCGTTTTCAGTGTTCGCCTGCTATACTTAGAACCTGTGGTAGGCTCTCAGAAGGCTCTTGAATGCCCCTTTCATCCATATTGGTATTACTTTTATAATCCACTTGTGTTATTGGTAACCGTTGTCTTAGTTTATTTACGTAAAATTGATACCATAATTCTCTGTTGCTTTTTAAAACAACTAAAAAAACTGACAGTACCATAGTACTGGCCACAAGTACATACCAATTATTAAAAAAAAAGCTTCTTGTGAAATAATTCAGAACTATAGAGAAAGTAGTATAATTTGCCAAAAACATAATATCGCCTAAAAGGAAAATCAATATGGCCATATACAAGCGACGACATTTGTTAGTAGGGGTAGGTGCGCTGGAACAGCGACAAAGTGAACACATAATTATAATGAAAAGAATAATGTTAAGTATAGTAGGCAACATTAAAATAGCTAAACAAGTTCGAACTAAGTGTAATGGATATAATGGCATAAAACATATAATGAGACTGGTTACGAAAGGCAAAACCCAACCAAACAGGAAACATTTTAAATATCTCCTACGGATATGTCCATTGAAAACTTTTACAATGTCCACGTAAAACATATGGCATATAACTACCAACCAGTAGCCCCTCGCTGATATGATAAACGTGATTATCCATACATATCGTGGAAATACAAATGACTCATATTTATTTTTTATAAGCAAATCTACTACTTTATCTAAAATTAATAGTAATTGTGTCAACAGTAAGTTCAGGCACACGTAGTTCCTGTAATTGCGAAACTTCTTTAAGATACACCATGATGTCAGACCGTATATCAACGCGGCGATTGTCACTGCCACGGAAATGCTAAGTACGATTGAATCAAGTATGTATGTACCTTTCATATTAAGGCCGAATAATGCTATCTCAAGATAGGCTAAGAGAATTTCATTCTATATATCTTCCAATTCCAGGGGATTCAATGTCACTGTTGCGTAGATTGATCCACTTTTATATTCTTCCAATTCCTTAGTGAATGTCACTGGTGCAATAGATTGATTTACTTTTATTTTCTTTTAATTCTATGTCGAATGTCACTGCCAAAGTTTAAACAGATGCACTTTTATTTTCTTTCAATTCTATATTGGTTGTCACTTTTGCAGTTTAAACTGATGCACTTTTGTTTTCTTTCAATTCTATATTGGATGGCACTTTTGCACTTTAGACTGATGCACTTTTGTTTTCTTTCAATTCTATATTGGATGGCACTTTTGCACTTTAGACTGATGCACTTTTGTTTTCTTTCAATTCTATATTGTATTTTACTTTTGCAGTTTAGACTGATGCACTTTTATATTCTTCAAATTCCATGGCGAATGTCACTGTCGCAGTTTAGAATGTTGCACTTTTATTTTCTTTCATTTCTATGCCGAATGTCGTTGTCGCAGTTTAGACTGCTACACTTTTATTTTAATGAAGGAAGTATTCGAGAACAGTTTGACATAAAGTACTGTCTTGGTCTGTTTCCTCTAAAACTGACGATGGATTAATAGTTTTGCATATACGGATTAAATTATTATAATTTAAATACATTATATTATTATATATTTGATCTAGTCTTTCCTGTTTTTGTAATATTATTAGCTAAGGTGTTCAAGGGCATTTCGTCTATTTACATATATTTTTATTTTAAAGAATTTCTATTTACATAAATTTGATTTAATCTTTCCTGTTTGTCATATTATTATATAAGGTGTTCAAAGTCGTCTATGGTTACTTTTTGACATCAAAGGCCGATCCGATCCGATCTTTTTGAGGCGCGCGTGGAACACTACGCCCTGTTGACGGCTTGGGCTCGGTCCGGACGGTTACCGGATGATCGGACGGCGAGCTACCCATTGTTCACCGTCTGCAAGCCCGCCCATACGGTGGCAGGAAATCGGGATCGGAATCCCGGCGGCTAGGGCGCGAGGGTCATTGCCTCGCGCATGCAGCCGCCTCCTTTGCTAGCATTACTGCTTCGCAGAAGGAGGCGTCCGCCTGCCACTTCTCGCTCTGGACCATGGCCTGTCCGGCGCAAGATATCTCTACCGCCCAGCGCCTCTACGAGCACACAGTGGTGCTCTGCCCAGGCGGGGCACACCTGTACTGTATGCGCCACCGTGTCCTCCGGGCGGTCCACACCCGCGCGTTTCTTCCTCACGAATCCGATGCAGGAACTGACCAAGCCCGGTGAGGACCTGCGTCATGCAGAAGGTAAGGACGCTGTGTTGTCTTTCCAGTGGTTCCTCAAAGAGGGGACTTACCGCCATAATTATGACGTACTCAGCACTGAGTTGCGACAGTTGCTGTCGCCATTCCACCATGAGATCCCGCCGGAACTTTGTCCGCCATGCCGCAACTTAGAACGGCAGCGGAGTTTCACCCCGGCGTAGCATCTCCACGCACAGAGCGTGCGTGCGTGTAAGGAATGTTGCCTCCAAATCCCACGATGGTAGGCCAGCAAGGAGGCTCGCCGTTTCGCAGAAAACCGTGCGGTAGCGATGGCGGCGGTGGCCAACTAGGCGGCCACAGCAGCGAGGAAATCCAAAGGATTGAGCCTTGAAACCTTGCCCTTGGCCTTGGCCGGGGGATCGCAGGACCTGCCCCCAGCCCGGTGATCGGCCGGCTTGCCTGCCACCGCACATGCGTAGCAGTGCGATCCACCTCCACTGCGCAACAAAATGCGTGGTACCCCACGTGGCAGCGATAGCACCGTAGCCACGACCTCCTCCACCGCTACAGAGTTGGACACTCAAGCCTCCTCCGCATCCCAGGACGCCCTGATTTTCTCGGCCAGGGCGTCTGCAGTGGGGCCGTTGTACACCCCGATGACCTCCATCACAAGGGCAACGGTCGCGGTATGCCGCATCAGGAAGCCTCCGGTGACTCCGAGTTCGGTGAGATTCACCACCCGCCTCGCCTTCCGGTTGACCTCGCCGTAGGTCGCGTCCTTTTTCTCCGCAGCCGGCTGCAGTGTGATCACTACGGCCTTAGAGTCCGGGGCGCGAAACCTAGCCGCGTTCATGGTTACATCTGACGCTGGTGGTGAACTATTTAGTACATCAAGTTTTTTCTTCG
Organism: Mythimna vitellina; assembly: GCA_949316375.1. NCBI lineage: Eukaryota > Metazoa > Arthropoda > Insecta > Lepidoptera > Noctuidae > Mythimna > Mythimna vitellina. Next base: position 1,642,485 of record OX438703.1, on the reverse strand, counting down.
TCGTGACAGTTGTCACGCTTACACTGACTCCCTTTTCTTTCATATCGCTCATCTTGCAATCCATTCATCTTCTTTGCATTGATTAGAGAATATTTGTGGATAGTTAGGGAGAGCGTCTCCCTCTCCAACTATCAATAAATATTCTCCTAAAACTAGAACTACATTAGACCGACGCACATGTGTAACACGCCTGATTGTAGCTCTACAAGTCTAGTATCCATATAAAATATATGGAGACCGACGCGCCCAGAACGGCGTGTGTGGCACACGTGTGCGCAGTGTAGTTCTAGCTTTACTCTTACCCCTCTCACACTAGACAAGTATTTACTTTAAAAAAAAAAACTTACAAAAAAAAATGTAGTAATATAATTATTTACACAAAACTACCCAACTAACAATTTAACGTCGTTCAAAAGTTATGTAAACGTATGATCTTAATCCTTGATCGTAATACCTAAGTTGCACTAACGTTATAATAACGTTTACTAAACGCGAAAATGGCCCCAGTTATACGACCAACATTGTCGTATAATAGACACACAAAAGTCATAAGCTGACTTCGTTAACGTCATTTAAAAGTCGTATGAACGTTATGGAATTACCACTTTCGTCGTGCAGAAATCGCATCATAACTTTACAACGACTCGTTTGATGTATTGTCGTCATACAGGTGTTTTTGAATGACTTAAACATTTTATTTGAGTCAAGGAACAACACCTGTAAGACTTATTCATTTTTCTTGTTAGTGACATACGGGTTTGTGGTTTTGTTTCGAGATTTGAGTGCAAAATAAATAATTACAAGGAAATAAAATTAACTTATATTTATTTATCTCGCTAATAACTGTATCTGTCTCTCATACCGTTTAGTTCGACTGGGTATTAAAGTTTTATGATAATATACCTATGTGTATTTGTTTCAAATTTTCATGCCCCCTCGCAATTTTGTGTTTAAATTATTATATTTTAATTAGTAAAAATATATTTATTTCTAAAAATGGAGGACATGTTCCTTTTGTTACACACTTATCTCTTTACGACGTTGTAAAGACATAAAGTCGTATTAAGGTTATTTCAAGACCATGCAATACGCCATGACAGCTAGCTATTAGGGTTCTTCATAAATTTAAAATCTATTTCATATTGGTCACAGTAAAAGTGCAGTACAGTTTTCAAAACATAGTAGTTTTATCATAATTCAAGTAAATTTTATCTGAAAATATGATCATTCAATATTTGGATATAGATAAATTTCTAACGAGAGCAGATTTTAGACTTCTTAATAGATTGATTTGGCCATGGGAAAGCACTCATTTTATACTATCCGAAAAGTGCTATGGTTGCCACAGTATCAATCATCATATCAAACATTGTAACATCAATTTTTTTTAAAAGAGTAACCATGTTAAAAGAGAAAAGACCAATTTGGAACCGTGCACTAGCTTCTGAAGTTTTATAAGTGCCCATGTAGGCCTATTTGAAATAAAAAACTTTTGACTTTGACTTGACTTTGACTTTGTTTTTTCCTTTTGAGGTACGGGACCCTACAAAACATTTTTTGAATAAGTTTTGCTGCCAAATTTTTTTACAACTTGGTTTTATTAATTATTTTAAAATTTAGTAAATTTTAAAATAATTAATAAAAACAAGTTGAATTAAATCGAATCAATCAACATCAATCATTTACTGATAAATAAAGAATATAATAATATATTAAACATCACACACAATATTTTAATAGAACTAAAATAAATATTGATACTGAACCTTTTTGTTGTTCATGTGTTGTAAACTTTTCTTCTTCAACATTTGTTATTAATGCCACGGTTGTTGGCGTTGTAATTTTTAATAAAAGGAAATTTCGATTTACTTTTCTCTTGAAAGTTCCACTACGTTTAAGTCTTCTCCACGAATTTTTTGCTTCAATTTTTCGTAGTAAATTTAATCAAACGTTCCGTAAATATGGCGGCCTAGACGTTTTAAAGTCAAAACCTGACTTAAATGCGACTATAAGTTTGATTAAAGTCAGGACATGACATTAAACGGAGATCATGTAGTATGTAGGTTATATTTGAGTATTAAATAAACAACCAAGTCATTTAAGAGTCTCCAATTGACCGCTGTAAAACAGGATAGTGATCGTTATATAGACGTTACTGTGAAAACGTCTATACAACTGCTACATTATATAAATGTCATATAAAGGTTTTTCAAAGACCTAATTTGGTCAGTTCAAAACGTTTAATGGACTATAACGTTAGTATGACTATTGCGTTGTCGTACAAACGTTTTAGCTAAGACTGTAATATAACGTCGTTTAATTTAGTCTTAGCAACGTTGCTAAGACCAGCTTATTATGACATATTCGTCGCAAGACTAATAAGTTAAATTAAAGACGTCTAAAGGACCTAGTCGTCATCTCATTATCATTATAAGACTGCTATCCAACTTTATGTCGTATAAATCGAGACTTATATGACGTTTTTGTTTGTTGGGTAAGATCAAACTTCTTCTTCTTCTTCTTCCTGCCCTTGTCCCATCTTATTTGGGGTCGGCGCAATACGTTTTTTTCTTCCATTCTATCCTGTCAACCGTCATACTATCATAGATCACACTACAGATGTGATTTTATAGTATTCAGTCAATAACGCATTCATTTTGTTGCCATCTATTGAAAACAGGCGTTAAAATTCGAAATCGCATTAACTTTAAACACAATTGTCTAACTTGTCGACACGCTAGTTGTTGCTCAAAAGGGATCTAGTTAACTACTACTTAATCTCTATATTACTCGTGCAGTTTTTTTTGTGAAAAATTATCATAACTTTTCTCGCTCTGGGTGGAGTGAAAGGGAGTCAGACTTTTACTGACTAAACACACCCATGTTTCTTCAGTTGCTCTTTACGTTCCAATACTGATGTGACCAAGGCCGGCTTTAACTATAGTGCAGGGTGTGCTGTGCACACGGGCGCAGAGCCTTAGAGGACGCTGAGCGCCGCTCGCGACGGCAGTGAAATAACTACAAAACTGTGGTTTTTAACCTTTCGAATAAATAAAAACACAATAGAAAGACAATGAGAGAGCGAACGCCGGCGTTCACTTGAATTAATTCGTATAACCCCTTCCTTCCTAAAAAATACTATTACTTACCGACATAATTGAAAATTGCACCATTCGCGCAAAATTTTCGTTTGAAAAAAAAAACAGTTGACAGTGTCAAAAGCCCGACCGTAATAACTACAAAGTTCGGAACGAGGCAAAAGGAGGAACGAAAGAAAAAGAAAGAACAAAGAAAAAAAAGGAAAGGAAAAAGGAAAAAAGGAGGAAAACGAGAAAAAGAAAACTTAACTACTACTACTACACACTACTACTACACTACTACACTACTGCTACTACTATTAGTAATAATTATAATAAACTATTACTACTTACTTACTTTTTTTTTGGGAAGGAGGGGAGGAAAGGAGGAGGAGGAGGTGGAGGAGGGAGGGAGGGTTCGGGGTTCGGGGAGTTCGGTTAAGCAGTCTGTTGCAGTTGATAGAATTTATTTTAGTTCAATCATAGATTTAACGCCATCAATTGCATCAGACTGCCTAAAGTGCTTGTTTAGAACTTTTTAGTACCTTTTTGCGGTCGGGTTTTTTTGAAACTATCGCCTTTTTTCCTGTAATTCAGTGAGTTTTTGTAATAGTTTCCCCAAGTCTATTTTGATAACATACATGACTATCATGAAAAAAAAAATGAAAATATATTTGGGTACCAAAAACCCTGGTACCTATTTTATCACTTCAATATATAACCAGTGACAGTCTAACAACTATGACGAATTTAACCACACCTCTCAAGCTATTCAAGCCATTTAGGCTCTAGGGCAAATAAATATACATACTTACATACAGACACTCGGAAATACATAACCCTCCATCTGACGTAGTTGGGTGAACACTCCATTCTGTAACCGACCGAAAACTATTTTTTTTTTTATTAATTTTTATTCTTGACCATAGATACAAGTCTTTCAGTCGAATACATAGATGGGTTATATCTTTCAAGACCGAAAACTATGGATCCAACTGTGGCCAGGTCTTTGCTTGTTGGCACTAAACTCAACATTTTTAGTTTATTTTATTATGGGATATTTTTAACTGTGCATCAAAAAATAAGATTTTTGATACACAGTCTTTCTGAAATTCAAAACATTCTTCACTGAAAATCCTAATTGTACACCAAATACTTATTAATAGAGTTTTCACAATTATTAAGTGAATCGGGGGTTAGGTTAGGTAAATAACTAATTAGAGACTTGGTTATTCGAGATTCGATGACTGTGGCGTTAGGTTTTTCGTAGCTACGTGCATTCGTTGTGAAGAGTTTCCTATTAGTAAACATACGACGTGTTATTTGATATTACAGTTTTCTGAATCATGTTATTCGAGATTGCATGGCTACAGCGTTAAGTTTTTCGTGGTAACGTGCATTCGTTGTTAAGTATTTCGGATTAGTGAACTTACGGGAACTTGTTATTCGAGGTTACACTTTTCGGAATTATGTAACACACCCTGTAAAAAAGACAAGTTTTTATGTTTGTAACTCTTTCACGCTCAAACAGCTGAACTTGGATTTGGATGAAATTTGCTACCAAGGTAGCTAACATCCTAAATTAACATATAGGCTACGATTTATAAAGGTGTGTAGCGACATCTATGACGTCACATAAGAACTAATCATGCATCGCGCAATTAAAGTTCTTCGCGCGATTAGAACATATAGAACAGCCCGAAATCATCTATCGTGTAGTTGCCCACCAGACATAACACCCGTCTGTCTGGTCGGAGGATCCTCCCTTTTTAACCGAGGTTTGCGGGACTTTGCTCTCTGTTCAACAGACCTCCAAACTGGTGACCCTTAACAAAGTACGTCAGAGCAGTCTTCGTGCAGCTACTACTTCGCGACGTCATCATCACTTCCTCAAGCTTTGGAGCAGCAAGCCATAGAGCCAACACCCACAGCTTTAAAGAGTATTCTGACCACCAGCATGCCTACCTGGTCATCACCCTCAGCCTCATCAGCGACCTTGGCGAAGCACACTGCTCTTTCGGCCAGTCACATTAAGGGCCACGAAGAACCTCTCCTGGTCAGCGCCAGCAGTCAAACCACTACGTCGCACAGCTCCGACTCACTGGAGCCAGTATTACTCCGACTCACTGGAGCCTGCAGCATTATCCCGACTCACTGGGACATCATAAACCCGACTCAACGAGAACTATGCGGCATTCGGTTCCGACTCACTGGAACCAACCTACCACTGGCCTGGCACGTATCAAGAAGTATCAAGAACCATCGATCTCCGATCTCCAGAGTGGCTTCACATGACATAAGAACTAATCCAGCATCGCGCAATTAAAGTTCTCCGCGCGATTAAAACATATAGAACAGCCCAAAATCATCTATCGAGCAGTTGCCCACCAGACATAACACCCGTCTGGTCGGAGGATCCTTCCTTTTCAACTGAGGTTTGCGGGACTTTACTCATAGTTCCGCTTACCCCCAAAAGTGGTTAAATTGGGCGTTTGCCTGTTCTTATTTTTGTACAATATTTTACACAAACAAAAGCCAATACACAATGTACAAAAAGTTTTTATAATCCATGTAATACTTATGTACCCAAAATATACATATAATTACAACAATAAACTTAAAATAAAATAAACTTATAATAATAAACGTGCTAATAACAGAATATATATAAAAATGAAAATTCATACATTTCATGTTATGTTTGGTTAATTTACGATTAAATATAAGTAAGGTATGTGTTTAGGTTTACCCACATTTTATTTCTTTTTTCTTTGCTATTTTATTTTGTTATTTTATTTACGTCGTGGTCAGATCATAGAATTGATCACTTCATGATATGGCCAACTAAAACTGGCCAGATCGTTTCGTCCACAGAAATATATAAAACCTTCCCTTTCTTATATCCTCCTTTCTTATATCTATGGTTTCGTCGTTTGTTGTTAAACGCAAACATTTGATGATATCCAATCCTCGTTTCGCCATGTCATTGATGTAGTTTTTCAATGACAATAAGACATAAAAAAAGGTCTAAATAAAGTAGGAAAAACGAGGATTGGATTGAAATATCATCAAACTTTAACGTTTAAAATGATCTGGCCAGTTTTACTTGGCCAGCCAACACAATTCACCTGGTATTGTTCGCTTCCTCGAGGAGCTTGCTTGACAATAGAACTCTGTTTCTCTCGTTGTTTGCTTAACCTGATAACCTGCTGCATAGTTATTCCAAGATCTTCGGTCCGCCATGTTGGGTAACAAACTACTACTACTAAAGTAAGTAAGTTGATACCGCTAGACTAGTCTATTTTAGTTATTTTCATAGCATCATGTCATACGGTATCTTACTATGGGGACGGGCTGCAGACATCGACTCAATTTTTATATTACAGAAAAGAGCGATCAGAGCTATTTACAATCTTCGCCGCTGCGATTCTCTAAGGGAACTGTTTAAGGACATTAACATAATGACGGTGCCTTGTCAATATATTTATGAAAACATAATGTATGTTAGAAAAAATCTTAATCTTTTTAGCAAAAGAGGCGATAGACATAATTATGTTACAAGAAATAGGGACCAATTAGTTCAACCAAGTTTCAGACTAGCAAAAGTGGCCTCTTCTTTTATGGGGTACTGTTTGAAATGGTATAATAAAATACCTCCACAAATATTAGAACTCAATGAAACGAAATTTAAATCTTGTATTAAACGCACACTATGCAGGCAAGCATATTATAAGTTGGGGGATTATATTCAGGATAAAAATGCTTGGCTCAATGCTGGTCCAGCCTCCACCACCGAGGTGTACAAATTGATTAGTATGGAAATGATTATTATTATTTTTTAATGTTTTTTTTTTTGAAATTTTAAAATATATGTATTGTATAATATGTATAGAAGCATTTTTTTCAATGTTTGTAAATGTGAGTACAATGGAGCTTTTTATGTTGCTACTGGACTTGTTTGACATAAATGAGCATGGCAGTTGAGAGTTTGTCATGCTCACTCAAATGTCTCACTGATGGTGGCGCGGGTGTTGGATCATTCGGTTCCCTTCAAAATGGTTGAGCTGAGTGGTGCTAATATTAGCGTCATGTCCGTGAACGGGCGCTGTCAGTTGAGGCTGGTCATCTCTTAGCTGCCAGTTGCTATTTTAATATCTATATTTAGTTTTTATTTTTATTTAGGTACATTGTTCTCACATGATAGCGACAAGAAACATGTAACAGAGATATTTGTAATTACAAAACATGATTGAAAAGAGTGTCCATGGAGTTTCTTGCACATTCTTCTCCATAGAGATCTACGCTTTGGAATGTGCAATTAGCATCATTTTTATTTTTCTGACTGACTGACTTCTTGACATTTCAAAAGTGCCTGTAAATGGTTTATTTGGAATAAATGTTTTTTTTTTTTTTTTGATCAGTAAAAATATACGTGATAACAGTTTATCGGAAGTTTGTGGGAAGATAAATAATAATAAAAATAAATAAGAATGATGCCACACCACGGATATCGACGCACCAATATTTTTTGGCACTAATTACAAAGAAAACTAAAACAGATTTTCAAATAAAACACGGACAGGTAAACTAAAATCACTATATTTACAAATACTTGAACATGAAAGTCTTCGTCGACTTCAGAGTGTTGTTGTTTACCAAACTGTCAGATTTTGGCATCGGTGGGGGCGGCGGAGGTGGAGGTCCTGCTAGAGTATTACTATTTACTGGCACTGGGTTTTGAATCTTATTGCTAAAGTCTGTAGGCTCACTATTAAAACTACGAGTACCATAGATAGATACTGGCGCACAAACTTCGTATCCCAATTTAGAATAGAAGTTTTCCTGTCCTTTCGTTGATAAATGAAGCATTCTTAACTTTAACACGTCCTTACAATATTCCTCAACTTGTCTCATAAGATAACTACCCAGTTTTTTACCTCGCATTGCTTTACTTATAACTACCGTTTCTATGAAACAACTCTCTGGTATGCTGGGTATAGGGGTTAATTTACAATGTCCCAGGAGATGCTTCATGTCGTTGATTAGAATTAAACTGGTCGGCAGGTGGTTGCAGGATGCTTGCAAGGACATCATCCGGGCTGTCTCACTGCGTGGCCACTCATCGTTAATTAGCTCGCAACATGGCTTTAAATATTGTGGATTTTCGTGTAAGCGTAATACTTGTAGGTTTTCGGATTCCATTTTAATACCTAAAAAGAAAAAAAAGTATTTAAATGTAGTAGATATTTTATTTATAACCTGGCAATCTTGCTGCGCTACCGTCATAATGACATTGACAACTTTGACAATTATTTAACGTCACAAACTAATCGAGGTTGGATTTTAGATTTTATTTACTGGTTTCTACTATTATTTTCGGCAATAACATAATTATTATAAATGGAATAAGGAACAAATGGTACTTACAAACTAAACTGTATCCATTTCTGAAGCTACACTCCACATTAGTACATTATTTTTGTGATTTACATCTGATAAATCGTTGATACATATTGTGGGCCGCGGGGACAGGCGCAAACTAACCTATTTATAGCTGTCACAATATGTTTAGACCAAGCTGAACAGTAGAATCACCTCTGTTTTAGTATGATCTAACTTATTGCGAAATTAAAAGTATGTAGACTGATTATATAATGTTGAATGTATGAGCACTGTACATTACAACATTTTGAAATTTACTTATTAGTATGGTTGATGTTCTAATGTATGTAACATTCATTTCATATTACCTACATATACACCTTATTACAAACTCTTCTTACCTAGGTACTTACATGTATTTCTATGAAATAATTGCTGTATAGAGCCAACAATAAGCTACTAAGAGTATTCATTCAAATGTTACTAAATAGAACATGCTCAGATACATGAATTGCCTTAGTCTATTAAAACACTAGCTTCTGCCAGTGGTCTGGTCCACATGGAATTAGAAATTAAATAGCCTATGTTACTCTGTGAAGATGTCGCTTTCTAATTATTGTGAAAGAATTTTTGAAATTGGTTAAGTAGTTTTTAAGTTAAATCTTAACATACAAACAAACAAAAAATCAAATTTTTCCTCTTTATAATATTAGTATAGATAAAATAAATTTACAAGGAAAATACAGGTTCCATGCCATGGTTCCATGGTTATTAACTTTCTAAGAATATTTTCTTTATTATAGTCAACTTTGCATTACAGAATCCGTACTTATCAAACACTAGGCTGGTTAATTTTGAAAGAGTCATTGCAACCCTGGCATTCAAAGAGCATCTGAGGGAACACGGATGGCTTTCATTCTGTGAAAGTCTGACACTCCTCACTCCACCTAGATTGGGAGAAGTTATTAGTTGATTTCTAACCCTCTTGAAAGAAACTACACTGATAAAAAAAACTGGAAAAAGTTCCAATAGCGGATGGACGGATGGTTTCAATAAAGCGATGATGTTCAAAATGTTAAATTAATGTCTTGGGGTTTTTTATTTAAGGTGAATCAGGGATCGGAATTAGGCAGAATTATTCATGTACTTGCATCAAAATGTTGATATTAATATGGATCTTCCTGGAATTTCTAATAGAAAATCCTGTATGAGATAGATAAGACAAATAAAACAAAAATAATTAACATACAATTTTTATTTTTAATTAATAAAATTAAAATAATTAGTGAAAATACACCATTGTTGTAAGCCACGGGGGATCGGAACTGTCACTCCTACATACAGGTTATACTGTAACCTAATTAGGAAACTGTACCCATTACAATTGTCGGAGCGAGGAGGAGTGGCAGGCGGTAGCCTCCTTCTGCGAAGCAGTAATGCTAGCAAAGGAGGCGGCCGATCGCGTGAGGTAACGGTCCTTACGCCCTGTCCGCCGCCGGGATTCCGATCTCGATTTCCGGCCACCGTAGGCCCGGGCTTGCGGTCGACGAGCAATGGATGGCTCGCCGTCCGACCGTCTGGTAACCGTCCGGACCGACCCCAAGTCGTCGACGGCGCGTACTGTTCCACGCGCGCCTCAAGGAGATGTCAGCAAATCGTAGGGGCCCAGCAGGGTCGATGCCTACTGGGGCCACGGGTAGTGTGAAAGCGAAACCCGGGGCCCTGGGACGAAGGCAGGTAGGGAACAGGAGTGGGTTTTTAATCAGTAGAAGTCTGACACTATCTCTCTATGCGCCCAAGAGCGGGATTTGTCATAAGATGATTCCACCAAAGAAAAAAAAAAAATACATTTGTAGTAAATTTCTAATTTTACCAGGTAAAAATAATACCCATGTACTGCAATACTTGTAAACAATCAATAAAGATTATTATTATTATTACAATTTTTATTAGTATTTTTCATTGAAAAAGATCTCAAGTGAGGTTAACTTTATACACTTCATCCTCCTCGTCATTAATGCAGGAAGAAAATTTTTCTGCTATATTTCTGATAGTGTCATAAAAAAAAATCTGCTGTTTAAAATTAATCTCGGGATTTGAGGCATATCCACTTTATTCTTTCGCTGTATGAATTTGGTGCAAGTACATGTTTTACTCTACCTAATTCCGATCTCTAGTAATCATCTAATGACTTATCCAGCTATAGGGCGAAGCGCGAGGGAGTGTCAGACTTTTACTGACTAAAAACACACCTATGCTCTTTCAATTGCCCTTTGCGTTTTAGAACCACAGGCATCATCTCCTGTTTTCTGCCATTTTATTATATTTTTTTATTATTGGAAGAGAAATGCGAGGTGTTTACCAGACACAGTGGGACAGTATAGACTTATATACAAAAATAACAAATATTTATTTACAGAAAAGCAGTATAAATCATGGACGAGGATGATGTGCCTTCCCTGTCTGCGGAGACCTTCGCAGCCCTCCAAGAGTTCTACTCAGAGCAACAAAAGCGGCAGGAGATCCTTGACAAGCTGCAGGCTGATAATAAGCTGAAGGAGAATATTTTGTTTGATGAGAATTGGGTATGTAATGCTTTATCAGTGAATAGAACGCGAATAGGGCGAGGGGAATAGGGCGTTCCATCGTCGACCGCCTCATCGCTTTCCATCAGGTGAGATGGCGGTCAAGCGCGAACCAATCCAGAATAAAAAAAAAAAAAAGGAGAATAGTTCATCTCACCATCAACGATTGCATCACTGCTTACCACAGGTATGATCGCAGCTCAAGCAGATCAAGCACCAGTTTATTAAAAAAGTATTTTCATCAACTACTTCCTGAAATTATTTCCTAGCATGGCATAAATTGTGGCGACACTTGAGGAAGGCCTATCTCCAGTGGACGTCCTTTGGCTGAAATGATGATGATTGCATAAATAGCCTTATAAAGCCTACTGCTGGGAATGAGCCGTAATCCACCAATACTACTCAAGACTTTCAATGCGTAAGTAATTTTTTTTTAGCCTATACTGTCCCACAGCTGGGCAAAGGCCTTCCCTAACTTCTTCCAGGTATTCTTTCCTTGAGCCCCCTCGAACCAGTCCTCGCGGTAGGCATCTAGGTCGTCCCGCCACCTCTTCCCAGGTCGATCTCGGCGGCCTCATCCATCTTCAGGCACCCACTTTGTATCTTCAGAGTGCATGCGGCTGATGTGACCCGCCCAATCTGTATGGTTCTTTCTTCAAAAGACCATCTCAGACAAATCTGCACTGTTCTCATGTGATTTGACCATTACATATTAACTGTATGGACTTTAAAAGAGACTTTGACCCCTGAGTTTGTTTCGGTGTTTCTTCTCAGGGTAGTCAGCTAGGAAACACCGGCCTCATCTAGTTTAAAATGACAAAAAAATTGACGTGTAAAAGTGTTTTTTTAAACCTACTTACAAAATAAATATCATTTATCAATCCCATTTTACCCTGGCAGCCTTTTCCCTACGTCCATAATCCCCGTCTTTTGACGCAGCGTGGTGTTCCTCATTCTGTGGGCTCTTTTGACACCCTGAATGCGGCGCTGCATTGCTCGTTGGCAAACCTCAAGGCGAAACTTTGCGACTCGGTGAGCGACCATGTCTGGGCACCGTAGGAATTAAATTTAAAAAAAAACTTTGCCCCACATTAGGAGACTCCTGTATCGTAGGTGCATTCACAAACATTTAAACTCCACACACCCAGACCCATTACACTTATCCGTAGGTCATAAAAATATTTGTTCCGTGTGAGGATCGAACCCGTGTGACACGCAATTCAGAAGCCAGTCGATCAACCACTGCGCTAACCGTGCCGTCCTAAGGCCACCGCTGCTCTTATATCTCCTGAATTCCTACAAATAAACAATTTTACTTTCTTTATTGGTTTACAATTTTGAAATATACAATGTTTTGTTTTTGATATCCCATAATTCAAGGTTTATATTCTATAAGGAAAAATAATAATAAAATTCCTAGAATATGTGGTCCAAAAATGCAGGGTTTCGAAGACATCATCAATCATAATAGTATAGTATTTATTAGTTTATAATTTTAGCAATAAAATATAATAAATATAATTTTAATAATAAGTTATTTATTATATTATATTTTTTATTTTATTTTTTCTGTTTGAAATATCTGTTATTTGTTTATTGTGCAAACCTACCACAGTGTTGTCTTTTTTAACCCAAAGATTGACTGGCAGAGAATGCCTTGTTGCATTCAAATTCAAATTCATTTATTAATTTTGTGAACAAAGGGTACAATGATCTTATATATATAATGTTTAGTCCATCCTATGTTCCGCCGAAAGGCATACAAAATAGCGATGCAATATGTTTGCCAGCAAAATGAATATGCATTAAGGCCGCCTATGTACGACTACTGTGCATGAAGTTTAAATAAATAAATAATAATTAATTTAGGTCAAAAATTTACACCCATATGACAAATCTTTACTTTTGTGACATTGCCAGTTGGCGATGAAATGTATAGTAGTTTGCAAATAAACAAATGACATTACATATTTAAGCTGTCATATTTCACGTAGGGGTGTTATGGAAAATGAAAACAAACAAAAAAAATATAACAATTGAATAATAATTCATATGCCTGTTCTTTTTTCGGAAAATCATCTTATGACATCCCCCGCTCTTGGGCGGGGCGGGAGATAGTGTCAGACTTTTACTGACTAAAAACCCACTCCTGTTCCTTCGTTGCCTTTCGTACCGGGGCCGAGCCTTCCTTTCAGAATCAGACCCTTGGCCCCAGTAGGCTTCGACCCTGCTGGGCCTCTACGTTTGCTGACATCTCCTTGAAGCGCGCGTGGAATAGTACGCGCCGTCGACAACTTGGGCTCGGTCCGGACGGTTACCGGACGGTCGGACGGCGAGCCATTCATATGCCAGTTGATTCTTTGATATGGTCTATTTATACTCTAAAGTTGTGGGGTATAAAAAAAAAACACGTTGTATAACTTTTTTTCTTGTTCTTGCATTTCAGCAACTTAGTCAGTTCTGGTACGACGAAGCTACGGTGCAGGCTCTGGTGAAGGTGGCAGACAGGCTGGTGGGCAAGGGCGGGCGCGTCGCTCTCATCTCCTGCCCCACGCTGTTCGTGCCCGTCAAGAGGCAGCTAGGAGATAGGGCTACAGGTATACTTACCATCATTACAAACAAATATCAACTTTACAGTCACGTCACTTAGGTTGATTTTTCATATCCTGTTATTCCGATCTTACGTCTATATGCCTTTCCACATTCCTTCCAATGATTTTTTTAGATTATAGATTTAGCTCATCACTGGCAATATACTGCTAGTGCTTTTTATTGCTAGTGTGTTTATTTTACCAAAATATTTATTTTAATTTTTTCATAATTAATTCCTTTAAAAGATAGAAACTTCTCCAGCGTATAGCGTTTTGTTCTTAGCGCGTTTTTTTTGCTGCTCGACCCAGGCTATAAACTAAGAGTGTTGCAGCTTTGTGTTATGACCACGAAGTCTCTAAGGCCCCTCGCCCACGGCGACTTTTTGTAGCGATGCTGTCGCACGTTTCGTAAGCGCGCGACAGCATCGCTACTAACGCGCGTTAGTTGCATTTGCAAGCGCTATAGAAAAGATGCCAACGCGCTACAGCATCGCGACTGTATCGATGCGACCGTGCTACAGCATCGGTACAAAAAGTCGCCGTGGGCGAGGGGCCTTAGGTATATACCCAACCGAATTGATCCACATTTTATTTCCAGTAACGCTCTTGGAATTCGACCGACGTTTTGAAGTTCATGCTCCAGATTTCGTGTTCTACGACTACAACAGCCCCGACAAGCTGCCTCCCGAAGCCCTGGGGGCCTACGACCTCGTCATAGCCGACCCTCCTTTCCTCTCTGAGGAATGCATCACCAAGACCTCGCAGACCATCAAACTAATGGCTAAAGACAAGATAGTCGTGTGCACTGGGGCTGTTATGAAGGAGAAGGTTAAGGAACTCCTTTGTCTAAACTTGTGCGAATTTCGACCTCATCATAGAAATAATTTGGCGAACGAATTCTCATGTTACGCTAATTTTAATTTGGATGAGATTTTGAGGTGATATGAATAAGAAATAGAATAATATGTTAGGGACCTATCTAAGGACTAAATTTAAAGACATTGGACTGTAATTTGAAATAAATATAACCCGGAATAAGTATGTACAATATTCCTTTTATTATTGTAAACGTGAGAACAATGTTGATTGCTTTTTTTTCCTTTTCAGTAATTTTAACGTATGTCTGGCAATTTGAGTATATACTGCGGCCTACTCAAATGTCCTTTCCTTGGTATTGTTCGTCAAGTCGTTGAGCTCCTTAGTAGTCCTGGGTTGAGCTTTACGAATACTGACAAGTGCTTGCACTGACTGGTCAGGTCCACTCAAATCTGTATGGTTCTTTCTTCAAAAGACCATCTCAGACAAATCTGCATGGTTCTCATGTGATTTGACCATTACATATTAACTGTATGGACTTTAAAAGAGACTTTGACCCCTGAGTTTGTTTCGGTGTTTCTTCTCAGGGTAGTCAGCTAGGAAACACCGGCCTCATTTAGTTTAAAATGACGAAAAAAAAAATTAACGCGTAAAAGTGTTTTTTTAAACCTACTTACAAAATAAATATGATTTATCATTTGATTTTGGTAACCGTTTGGTGCGCGCGTGCGTCGTCTTCAGATGTCGATAGCGAAGTGGTCCGAACTTCGGACCACTTCGGACCACTTCGCTGTCGATTTACTTATTCCGGATTATATTCATTTCAAATTACAGTCCAATCCGAAGGCCTGCATCCCGTACGCCGCACCTCACCACCTTCCAGTGTCTTACGACAGCAGCCGAAGACTGCCGAGTGCCCGAACGTGAATTTTGAATCTGTATTTAATAAAATATTTATTTGGATATTTTATTCAATACAGATCCAAAATTCTATTCAAATCAAAATGTTTTTATTTCACACAGGCCTACATGGGCACATATAGTTTCAGAAGCTAGCACACGGTTCAAATTGGTCGTTTCCTATGGAGAAGTACCGACAAGAAACTCCATGGTTACTCTTCTCTCAGACAATACTATAGCAACAAGATACAATACAGATGATGTAGTTTTCTGCCTGTGTTAGCAAGTTGCGATTTCGTTACCACTTCTTTTATATAAACCAGCTCCCTCGCATTTTTACCCCCTTAAGGGTAGAATTTTGAAAAATTATTTTTTATTCCTCGTAAAAAAGTAGCATTCTAGTTTCAATAGTTTAAGCTGGGCTCTGATGGACCAGTGAGTCAGGACTTCTGTTTTTACATACATGTGTAGATAGATAATGATTGTTTCATTATTGATTCAAAGTCAAAGCATTTTATTTCAAATAAACCATTTACTGGCACTTTTGAAATGTCAAGAAGTCAGTCAGTCAGAAAAAATGATGCTAATTGCACATTCCAAAGCGTAGATCTCTATGGAGAAGAACGTGCAAGAAACTCCATAGACACTCTTTTCAATCATGTTTTATAATTACAAAAACATCTGTTACATGTTTCTTGTCGCTATCATGTGAGACAATGTAAATAAAGTAAAAATAAAAACTAAATATTGATATTAAAATGGCAACTGGCAGCTGAGAGATGACCAGTCTCAACTGATAGCGCCCGTTCACGGACATGATGCGAATATTACATCATATAAAATATACAAAATAATAGTATTTTGTATATTTTGTGGGAGGGAATAAAACAGAAGCATTTAATAGCATATAATTTAGTTTATGAAAGCTAACTGTAAATTTTTGAAAGTAACATCCAGTTAGCAAACAAAAATTTTAAACTGCAATCAATATAATTATGAATTCAATTGTTTTTTAAATATTAAAATAGCTTTAACGTTTTGACCGCCACGTCAAAAGCAAAAACGTGCTTTTAGCGCCAAGTTACGATTTCTTCCTTTAATCTGTCATGTAGTCGTGACCGTGGCGTGGCTGGACACACATTGCTTTGTTATGTATAAATGGCGGTCAAAGGTATTTAATTATCTTTTTAGGTCGTTTTAAGGGCCCAAATTGCCTTAATTAAGCGGATGCCCTCACGGTCCCATACAAAAGTGCTCCGTTGCGAGGACCCGCGCGGCATCCGTTGCGGGGAGCCGGACCCCGCATCCCCCTTTTGCTACGTAATAAATATTAAGTTTTTTTTTTAATTGGTATAAACCAGTGCTCGACTGCCATCTCACCAGATGGTAAGCAGAGATGCAATCATTGACGGTGAGGCGCACTAGTTCTCCATCGACACGACTACATGCACACCGTTAAATTTGATATAGCGACACTGCTCAGTATAGTCTCGCGACGGATGGTCGTCGCAGGCGTCCGCTAAACGCAGTTTCGGCCCTAATAAGAATGTTAGGTAAAACCTATGTATCATTATTAAGTCCAATATTGTTGAAGAAATAAAACAAATCATTGTAAAACATTTCCCGTTTTATTGTTCATCCTTAACAAAACTAATTTATTTGTTACATTATGCTGGTAAACATTCAGGTTTCATTAATTCTCTCAACTTGATAATATGCAATTATTTTCTAAGATTAAAATACGCGCATATGTCAATAACACAAGTACCATATTAGTGTGACGACGTACAGCTTGGGTTTAACTTGCTGAATTTGGTTCCTATAAATTGATAAACAGGGAAGAATTACATGATGAATATCGAAATTTAAAACCGTAAAACAAAATATCAGATTTTTGAGACCATATTACAAGAACCGTTTAACCACCTACCTCGTATATATCCAGCAAACACTCGCATTGTTCCACCCAGATCGCACGTCCACGACGAAATATTCCATCTCGTGAGCTCTTCTGTCACCTATGTGGATTAATGAGCTAAACGAGATGGATTACCCAGTCGCAGATATACGACCCTGGCGAATAGGACACGAAAATAGTTGTATGCGAGACGTAAGCGGTTAAAGGGTTAAAAAACATCGTGGTTTGATATCCATTACTTCTACAAAGGTGAACTTTTATAAACGTCATAATGGCGGGACCAACTCTTATATGAATGACTCTACCACGTATATTTAGTACGTTTTAGTACATTTTTGTACCTCACACGGTGTTGACGGAATTTCACGATATTGTTGGCCCCGCAATTATAACGCGTTATAATGGCGGGACCATGCTTGTACGCCAAAACTATAACGAATTTCATCATTCTAATAAAACTAGTATTAAGTACGCGATTTAGTACTTCCGAAAATCAACAATAGGTAACGAAGATATTATTAGTTTCTTTACATTTTATTTTTGAATTTGACGCCTAAATATTTTGACGACCAAAATTAAGTCAGATGAAAAGTTGCAGTTACATTTCGTGCAGGCGCTTTATTATTATTTACGTATTTTATTTATATTATTATATAACACTATGTTATTAATAAATATTAAGAAGGCCACACAGGAAAATTATTATTGTACGTTAAAGTACAAAATAGTACTAAAACGTACTAAATATACGTGGTAGAATCATTCGGATAAAAGAGTTGGTCCCGCCATTATGACGTTTATGAACTTTTGACCCTGTATGTAAATTGGCGCTTAAAAAGTTCTACTTGCCGAATAATAGGAATTTCAGTATTTTTCCATGGATTTCTATCCCACAGATAGGAAACACGAAATCATTTTTAACAAGTTATTAACAGTAAGCCGCCACACCGAATTAATTCATATATTAACAATAGTTACATGTATTTCATTGAAATTTTAAAACTTACAATAAATGTAATACAATGCGCGATAAAATACTTTTTGATGTCAATGGACAACGAAGAAAGTTTTTAAAAAATACTGTCAAGGCATATCGCGCACATTCGAAATTTTAATTTGAATTTTTTTTTTAACTTGCTTCGACTCTACATCAATATGCCTTGACCTAAAAATACCAATATATATTGGTTTGAATTTGTACATATTAGAAATATAAAAATGAATAAACGCGATGTAGAAAGGCTGTCCATAGACATCGAAGTTTTTTTTTCTAACTAAGAGGCCTTACAAGGTGATGTAATAAAATATCAATAGACACTCTCATTTATTAATATTTAATAAATTCTTCACTTATCACCTATCAAATAAATAAATGATTTTTACATTTTAACTGTAACTAGCAAATTGAATGAAAATTTTATTTTGTTGAATAAAAGGTATGTACCTATATCGTATATTATTATTGAAAATAAACAACCAAAAATTTGTTACATACATTCACAAATATTAAACCAAAATCTTGTTTACTCAAAATCTATTGAGATTTTTTACTGCATTACTGCTGATTGGTCTCATTATTTTATACATTCAAATCAATATATTCGAATAATTAATTAGTATGAATTAATAATATAGCGTCCGTGAAAGCGCTTGAACCAAGCACTTAAACAAAACCTAACAAAAAAAAAAAGAAGAAATTTGTACTAAATTAAAATAATATTTTATCGTCAAAACCATCGACGTATGTTAATTCAACAGCTACACAGATACATGCACTCATAGCCGAACAACTTTAAACGTGGCGACCTATCTATCTATCTATTGGAGTTGGGTTCACGGTGGACTATTGTACGTGATCTTCCATCTTAGCAAGCTAGTAACCGCAAAAAAATACTAGATTTTTACGGAATACCCGGGCCGAGACCCTGATAACTACTTATATTTGTGTCCGTGTCATCATCATCATCATCATCATTTCAGCCGAAAGAAGTCCACTGCTGGACATAGGCCTCCCCCAAGCGACGCCACAACGACCGATCCTGTGCGTCTCGCATCCACCGCACTCCCGCGACTCTCACCAGGTCGTCGGTCCACCTTGTGGGAGGACTCTGCTCGGAGTTTCCTTGCGTGATCGCATAAAGAATGAAGATATCCGCAGGAGAACCAAAGTCGCCGACATAGCCCGAAGAATCACCAAACTAAAGTTGCAGTGGGCAGGGCACATTGCTCGTAGAACGGACGGTTGATGGGGCCGAAAGGTTCTAGAATGGCGACGGCGCACCGGAAAACGCAGAGTGTAATAGTCGCTAAACCCCTTACGGCTGGTCACCGTTGTCAGTATTTTTGTACAAGAATTTATATAAAATAACAATTAAAAGAAAACTTTTTCTCAAAACAGCATCAAATTATTAGCATTACAAATATTAGTATGGGGAACAGTGAAAGTGCGGTGGGAACATCTTGTTATTTATTTATTTATTTAAACTTCATGCACAATGGTGGTACATAGGCGGACTTAATGCAACAAAGCATTCTCTACCAGTCAACCATTGGGTTAAAAAAACAACACTGTGGTAGGTGTTCATAATAAATAAATAACAGATATTTGAAATAGAATTTAGTATCATTAAATTAAGTGGCTTATAATAATAAAATACGTATATATGCTAAACTGTGTAACTGTGTGTGTGTGTGTGTATCTGTGTGTCATCTCTTTTGCACACACGTTATTTAATGGCGGTCACGTCACAATTCAGTGTGTGTATCCCTTTTCATCACTTGATAGTTTCCCTTTCCGCCGGATTTCAAAGGTTTCTAAGTTAAGTACTTAATTTGAATATATTTTAAAAGTGTTTTTATTTTCTATTTTGGATAGTTACTTTTTAATTCGAATAATAAAAAAAAATAGTCAATTCTACTATACAACTATTAGTGATTATGATTATGCTGTATTATTGTGAGGTGTCCAATTTAAAGTTGCTCAGCTTTAGTGTTAAGAATGTATTACGTTTAAACATTTATTGGGTCTATCTACAAGGCCATTATGTTCTACGTCGGCAGGTAAGCCGATATTTTTTTATTATTATTATTCTTTACCATAACTTAAGTCAAATAAATACTTAAATGAAAATTAGATAAACGTTTAGGCTCATAGTGAAAATAAGGCTTTTGGAGATTTGAAACTTAGTAGTTAAAAAATATGTTAATTTGTTAGCTAGACAGTTTTATTTATAGAAGTGCACTTAGCGGTTAATTTTCTAATTAAATACAGATCGGTATAGTGAAAAGTTACCGTTATTATTGAACAGGCAAAGAAAACGGTTAGGTTAGGCAAATGGTAGTTAAACCACGTTAAATATTTTGACGGAATATATAGGGTGACTGGTAATTAGTGACCGAAACTTAAACACGTGATTGTACTCATGATTACAAACAACTTTCCCAAAAAGCTTTTTTTTTAACTAATTAGTTTAATCACAATAACAAAACAGCTGTTTGAAACTTTGAATTTCCCGCGCGCGCCTTCACCCAATCAGCTTTTAGCAGCACGGCGGCCGTGCCCGCGTTATCGATGACGTAAGCAATGTAGCTACCTGTTTCGGTAAAATAATATCCAGACTGTTGCTGGCACTGCTGTTTTGTTATTGTGATTAAATTAATTATTTAAAAAGAAAGTTTCTTTGGGAAAGTTGTTTGTAATCATGAGTACAATCACGTGTTTAAGTGTCGGTCACTAATTACCAGTCACCCTATATGATATGATATATAAGACGTCAAATACCGTAATATAGTTTTATTGTTTACCTTTCCGCAAGATAATTATGTGAAAATATTTTTGACTGTATTTCTGATAAAAAAGCAAATTTTCTTTCTTAGGGTGTTCACGATAGTCTAGTACGCATGCGTAATGGCTTTCTGTATGGTTTGAAAGCTCACAGAAGCGGTACCGTCGCGAAATAAAATAATGTTTGTTGTAAAATTCATCATCTGATTATTAATTATGCAAGAGGTATTTAACCAAGATTTTTTTTCTATACCAAATATCAGATCAATCAAAATAAATTTGAAATATTATTATTATAAAACATTCCAATGCTAGTTTTTCAAACTATTGATGATGGTTAATATTAAAAATCAAATAATTCATATTTTGTTAAACTTTCAAAAAAAAAAAACATCTATAAGGTTAATTTATTACGAGTCTCAAAAAAAAAACATAATATTAAATGGTTAGTTGAATTTTTTTTTTTTTTAAATTAAACTTTGTCGTCAAACATTAATTAATAAGAATTGCAGTTACGAAACTAGATATTAAAAATGAAAAGTAATTAATTGGTCTGCTATTTTAATAATAATCACAACCGTAGCGACATAAAAAATAACTAAACAGCTTTTTTGGGGGCGACAGGTTGTGGTCAACTACTCCACTCGCATTAACATTAGACGTTTAAACAAACTTTTTTTACTGTCCATTCAAACTTTTTTTTTTTGACTGGCTTATTGGTCCAGTAGGTTCGATTCCCACCCAGGACAAATGTTTGTGTGATGAGCAAGATCATTTGTTCTGCGTCTGAGTGTAATTTATCTATAATATGTATGTATTTAGAAATATATAAGTATGTTTATCAGTTGTCTAGTACTCATAACACGAGCTCTGCTTAGCTTGAGACTAGACGGCGTTGTGTGATAGTAGGAGAATATTATTATTATTTATTATTATATTATAAACCTCGATTTTGACTTTTATTGCGTACGTGCCATGATAAATGACGGCTGCAGTTAATAGTTGGTACTCAGTACTTTTTGCAATGAATGCCATCCTTATGCCTATGGAATAGAAGTCAAAATCGGTTGAACGAACACTAAAAAAAGGTTTGTTTAGTGTCTCATCTTAGCGCGAATGGAGTATAGAAATAATAAGTTATCTTGACTATAGAACTATTTGTAGAACAAGTAATACGTTTTTAATTATCTGCTCTTTCTATTTGTGAAAACTGCATCAAAACCCGTATTGTGTTCTAGGGCGCGTTCCACTAAAGTGGAACTAAGCAGAGTAAAGTGGAGAAGAGCAGTGAAAAGTGGCATGAGTTTCGAAAAGGGGTGGAGTTGAGTTGAGCTAGCTTCCGCTTCGTGCTCTCCGCCCGCCATCAGTCGGCTTAACACCGTTCTGTCCGTCTCGGGGCTGAGCGAAACTGTCGCGGAGTTTTTTTTTTTTTAAATTGATATAAACCAGTGCTTGACTGCGATCCCACCTGATGGTAAGCGGAGATGCAATCATTGATGGTGAGGCGCACTAGTTTATTAAGAGCCTATTCACTCTAGCCTTGAAGACACCTAAATTATAGTGGAGTTGGGCAGAGTAAAAAGGAACGCACCGTGAATTGGCCAATCATAACGCTTCAAATACTACTATATAATACTTAGTGGAAACAGTGTAAATGGAACGGAGTGGAGCAGAGCGGACTTTCAAAAAAAGCAAATGAACACGCAGCCTCAGGTACCTTCGGGGAGCACGAAGCGGAGGGTAACTCAATTTCACCCTGCTTCAATGGAAACACTTGCCAGTTTTCTCTACTCTTCTCCGCTCAACTTCACCCATCTCTGCTTTAATGGAAACTTACCCTTAGGAGGAGCTAGATGATAAACAGACAGACACGGTAAGCAATTTTGTTCTATTCTAAATATAGTTTATCTATTAATTTGGATTATGGTCATTTACTTTTACATACATATTTATAGTAGAAAAATACATATTTGAAGGTGAAAACGTACTGTTCTCCTAATAACCCATGGTTAGACCTGATACAGAGATAGAACTCTATTTATTGTCTATTTAAATGTAATTATTATTTGAAATCCGTTAGGTTACACTTCGATGGGTACAATGTAAGTTATCTGCAATTTGCAACTATATACACTGATAATATAAAGAGTTATAGTTTGTAAGTTTGTTTGTAGGAAGTGGTCTCTGAAACTACTGAACCCATTTCGAAAATTTTTTCACAAGTAGTAAGCCCTAATATTTCTATGTATCATGGATAGCCTATGTCAATTAAGAATGTTATATTTGATTGTATTTGTTTGTTATATTTTTACGCCAAAAACGTTAGTAGTTAATTAGCTATTTTTACTAATACTAGTTAGTAAAGTTATGGCAAATCTACCGGCATTAAAATTGCAAAAAATAAAACGACATCTGTATTATTTTTTTGCTATATTCCGGAAAACTAAACATTAATTTTCCGGAATATAGCAAAAAATTAAGTAAGTTGTTGCAATTATCAATCAGAAAATCACAATATTGCAGATAACTTTTTTCAAACTGTACCCGTCGACTTAGGCCTCGCAACTTACAGATGTAATCTGGGAAATTCCTGGATTCTTATTCTTAAATCCTTGCCTTTAAAAACTATTGATTTAGCAACATTATCTAATTCAGCATAATTGTGTTAAAAATATGAAATGTCATTGATAAATGAAAAATATAACGAACTAATAGGAAAGTCATTGAATATAGAAACTACAGCAACTTCTAAAACTGTGCAGAAATGTTTTTAAAGATCCATAAAAATGTCAATTGCTAAGGAAACTTATAGAAAGGGACACATTGTACCTACTGATATGCATATAAACCTACATATTGGGGAGAAAGTTGAGAATAATTGACTATAAAAGCAGCGATACACATGCCACATAAGTATGCAATGTTTTCATGTAATATTTTTGGTTAAGATCCTTTAAGCCATGTCTTAGTATGAATAGTTAATTTATTTACGTTTAGAATATGAATGTTACACATTCTAATGTTTGGCAGTTTCGCTAAGGTAGTCAACATTCAACACTACAATAAAATTCTCAGCTCCATTTTGCAGAGATCGTCACTATTTCAATGATTCCACATATTGTCCAGTTGTGCAGATATTTAAGATACAAAATCACACCAGTTTTACATCAGATCCACTAGGAATCAATTTACGAATAATTAAAAATGCCACTGAACTTCACTAAAAAAATATCCCGCAAAAAACTCATAAGTATGCAAGTAGCTAGTAGAGAGCGGTGGTGGCCGAGTGGTAATGACTCCGACTTACGAGTTGTAGGTCGCGGGTTCAAACCCAGCCAGGCGCATTACTTTGTGTAATTTATTTCATCACCACTGCTCCCAAAACGGTGAAGGAAAACATCGTGAGGAAACCGGCATGTCCTAGAACCAAAAATTCGAATACATGTGACATTCACCAACCCGTACTGAGCCCGTGTGGTGGATTACGGCCCATTCCCTCTCCTAGAGAGGAGGCCTGAGTCCCAACAGTGGGAACATATTGAAAGGCTGATTATGGTATGGTTATGGTATGAAAGTAGCTTGAATGACATAGTGACATACACCAATCAGAACTTGTTTTTGTAACCGGTATTACTACTTGCATACTTGTGTACCAGTTACAGGCAAGTGTATCTCCACCTTAATGAGATGCGATTTGTGACTTTTAAGTTTGTCGGTAGTTTTGAGCGTTAAGGCCTATTTCGCAATTAATATAATTAATAAAAAACAGGCCCTGCAATATATTTTAACAACTGCACACAATTAAAAGGTACCTAACCTGTTTTTTTTTATTAATCGTCACTTTTTATGTTATTTAATTTGTGTAATGAATATATTTTTTTTCTAGGATTAATTTCTACTATGGATTTCTTGTACACGGTGAATGGCATTATTTGCCAAAGTCAACAGCAATTCATATACATATTCACTGTAAGCGAGCGTTCAACACATAAAGGCCTGCACATTTAATTTAAAAAAAGAACGTAATAAAACTAAACTATAACACTAAAAAAATTAAACTAAACATTGTGCATGTTAGTAAGCTTACTAAATAAAAATATTACCACGAATCATACGCTCAGTACAATTTTATATAAGTCTAAATATATTATCTATATGTCTTAGCCCGTCGTGCGCTAGGCAAGGGGTCTCATTTTGGAACTCGCCACGTATAAAAATATACCTACTACTCAATTTTGGTGCTTTATACAGGCCTCTTACACGTAGAGACACCGATTTTATTACGCTATTCAAATTATTCTGTTTTCAAATTTTACGGGAATTTGATTGGCCGAAGTAAAACTAAACTAGCCAATCGGATTTCAGAGTTTTGATTAGCCGTTTAAAACCGAATTCTAGTGGACTGTTTACAAATATACGCACGCTTTATTTAAAAAGAGACGTAACTCAAAAAAAAAACAAATTTGAAAATTTAACCTTATGTTTGAATGTTTTTATTTTCAAATACCCTTTTTTTGCGTTAGTTCTCTATTTAAGCAGGCGATTATATTTAAAGCGAGGCAATGATGTGTTCTTCAACTCTCGCTTAAGAGTTAATATTCCTAGTTTAAAACCCGTATTTCTATGAAAATTTTGACGAACGATGACTTTAAAACCAACACTTGCTTGTTTTTATGTAATTGTAGTTCATCAGACAATCATTGAAGCGAGAGCTGCAGTCCACATCAATCCTCTATAATACTATTTTCACCTTCTATTTCTAAAGCCAAATAATAACAAAAACATTCACTTATCACTTCTTTGAGAATCAAAATCACAGTAAAAGTTCAATTTAAATATGCACCATTTAAATACCAGTCCACTGTGCAAGAATTTCAGTGAATCAACTTCAAAAGAGTATTTTATCAGTTAATATAACGTAGTTAGTGGCTATACGAAGTTGCCCCACTGATTCTTCTATAGGTTATCACAAGCATAAATATATAGACATTTTATGCCTTCTTGACATATATATGCTCTTGATTTCCCCCTTTATAGGTGTCTCTAGATGTAAAATGGGGGGGTTTGTCCTCTAATGATGGAAATAGAACTTAGAAACTAAACATTGCACAATATACAGATATTATCATTTATTTATTATAATTATAAAAACGATATGTTTAATTGAAGTATTACAAAAAAAAAATGTGTTAATTCAAAAATGGTTGTTTAAAAGAAATTCATGGTGACACTTAATTTGCCTTCTATGGCTTTTTTGAGGTTAGAAATCTAATGACCTATTTCGCTCTAGGGTGCAGCGTGATTGGTATCACACTTTTACTGATTAAAACACGGGTTTTCTTTTCGAAAGTCAACCCATGGCCCCTGTAGGCTTCGACCCTGCTGGGCCCCTACGGTTTCCCTGCCAGGGTGTGCTTTTAGTCAATAAAAATCTGACACTCCCACTCGCTTCGCCCAGACCGGGTCTGCGAGCGGGAGCGGAGTCATTAAATAAACTTCCACGCATAAAAAAATATCAGATACATTAAAAAAAAAAAACTTTGTCATTCAATTCATTTCGTGTAACAAACTGTAACAGATAAAAAAAAACCATTTTTGCTTAACACATCAATAATGTAACACATTATCAAAATATTCAAATAAAAAACAATGTCTTTTCAAAATGGAATAACTATAAAATCTAGTGTTTTGAAGAACAGTCAACTTAAAAACATTATGCTAAGCCATATGAATAAAGAATAGGATTGAATTGAACTCTATGTAGTATCCTCTTAAATAATCTAACGAGTAAAATTCCTCTGTATCTCGATGGCTACAATCAGGAGATTCTTAAACCCTTTCAACGCCACAGTCTGATATATGTGACAAATCAATTTCGTACCTTTAGACAAAAGATTTTTCTGTTTGCTTTCCCGTCAAACGCTAAGTACAAAATGGCAATGACATTACCTGTCAAACCACTTGTCACGTGATTTCTTCACAATTATCCTCATTTCCATATATTTTGTTCTTGGCAGGAACGCTAAAAGCCACTACAGTGTGATGTAAGAACACAAAATAAATGAATTAAAACAAATTTCAATTTTTAAGTCAACATACGCAGTCATCGACACCAGTTTGGTTTATCGAAACATTTTTACGTCGGGGCGTTTCTTATACAAATCCTTGGCGTTGAAAGGTCAAGAGTGAATAGGTTGTAGATAAAATTGAAGTTTCAAGCATGGTCAAAGTAAAAACCAATTCTTTTTTCATTTGATGGCTTAGCATTGATATGCAAACACAAAAAACTGTGTTGAAGAGGCGTCCCACAGACTAAAGTTATATTTATTATTTATGCTAAAATTTATTATGCTTCTTGACATAATAATAGTATGCTATCAATTTAGGCAATGCAATTAAAATTCATATAACAAACATTTTCGTCCATTTCATATTTTCTACCAAAATGGTAGAAATTTTACTTAAACTGGTAATGAAACCTAAAAGGTTAGAAGTTCTGCGATTTCTACTAGTAGGCCGTAATCAAGAGTTATATTTAAATAAAATACGACTCTCAACAATGAACACAATTGGTATCAATCAGTTCGAGATAAAACAAGTGCGCTATGGAAGACGTTTTCGTAATGCTGGCGTATTTAACCAGAAACAGTCTAAAATATTTCATAACCTACCTTAAGTTCATTGCACAAAGTTCATTTTTACTTAACGAAATCATTGCACACATGTACACATCAAGTGTAGTGGACTTACTTTAAGCAGAACAATACAAAATGTACCTTGTAGTTAATTTTGTTGTGAGTTGATTTTGTAATAACAAAACTTTTTTAATTATTAATCAATTGCACATTTACTTCAAATGCATTTATTTTGTACACTGACACATTTACAGTGAACACATAGTCATACGCAACAAATGAACAATTAATATGTCCAACTACCCTCCATTCATAACACTGGCTCGAATTTTGTTTTTTAATCTGCAAGACGTCTCACCAAACACATTACATAAATAGAAGGACAAGGACACCCCTAGGTTAGTATGTATACAGTACACAGCCATTAACAAAGCAAATGAAGTGAGTGAGATAGCAATAGTCACACAGGTGAGTGACAGAGACAATGCTATACAAAGCCGTAGTCATTCTCTCCATGTGCCGTATTATTGGCTGTGTAAAGTTATTTGGTTCGCTATGCAAGACGACTTTTAATTCAATGACAATCTTTTTAGGATTTAAGTACACGTGAATAATATGAATAACTTTTACTACCGGACCAGACTCTGAGGAACAAAATTCCTGTTGAAATAACGTCAATGT
The DNA here is from genome assembly GCA_949316375.1 of Mythimna vitellina. NCBI lineage: Eukaryota > Metazoa > Arthropoda > Insecta > Lepidoptera > Noctuidae > Mythimna > Mythimna vitellina. Next base: position 1,614,116 of record OX438703.1, on the reverse strand, counting down.
TGAAACGAAATCCTTGTTGGAACGACCTCTCTGTTGGAATTATACTCCATGCAAAATAAGATTGAGACCTTTTTTACTGTCCGTTTCACCGATTTTTACTTTTATTCCGTAGGCATAGTGAATGATGGTTTTAAAAGCAAGAAAGTGGTTAGAATACCAATTATTTACTGCACCCGCCATTTGTCATGCAACTTACGCAAAAAAGTTAAAAATCTTGTTTTGATAAAAGTTTGTTTTAATGTCTTATCTTATTTCTAATGGGGTATAAGTCCCTGTTGGCACTAAGCCACTGTTGGAACTAAGTCCCTGTTGAAAATAAGTCGCCGTTGAAACTAAGTCGCTGTTGGAACTAAGTCCCTGTTGGAACGAGACTTGTTGACAACAGTAGAATGAGTTGATCTCGTAGCAAGAGAAGTCCATATATTCAAGTGTCCTGTAGAGATTGGCAGTGAAGTAAAAGGGCGTAGCAAATGTTGGTGCGGCACCTGTGTTACCTGCGGCGCATGGCAGCACGGTACAGCAGCAGCGCCAGCAGCGCGGCGGCGTGCAGCAGCAGCGCCAGCGCCGCGCCCAGCGCCGCCGCCAGCGCGCGCAGCGTGCCGCCCAGCGAGCGCCACGTGGCGAGCTCGGCGAGACATCATCCTGTGCCGCACTTGCCGCTCTCGAACACGCCCTGGACCAACACACGATTCACTTCAACATACTTCCTAACAGACACCAGCGCGCGCAGCGTGCCGCCCAGCGAGCGCCACGTGGCGAGCTCGGCGAGACATCATCCTGTGCCGCACTTGCCGCTCTCGAACACGCCCTGGACCAACACACGATTCACTTCAACATACTTCCTAACAGACACCAGCGCGCGCAGCGTGCCGCCCAGCGAGCGCCACGTGGCGAGCTCGGCGAGACATCATCCTGTGCCGCACTTGCCGCTCTCGAACACGCCCTGGACCAACACACGATTCACTTCAACATACTTCCTAACAGACACCAGCGCGCGCAGCGTGCCGCCCAGCGAGCGCCACGTGGCGAGCTCGGCGAGACATCATCCTGTGCCGCACTTGCCGCTCTCGAACACGCCCTGGACCAACACACGATTCACTTCAACATACTTCCTAACAGACACCAGCGCGCGCAGCGTGCCGCCCAGCGAGCGCCACGTGGCGAGCTCGGCGAGACATCATCCTGTGCCGCACTTGCCGCTCTCGAACACGCCCTGGACCAACACACGATTCACTTCAACATACTTCCTAACAGACACCAGCGCGCGCAGCGTGCCGCCCAGCGAGCGCCACGTGGCGAGCTCGGCGAGACATCATCCTGTGCCGCACTTGCCGCTCTCGAACACGCCCTGGACCAACACACGATTCACTTCAACATACTTCCTAACAGACACCAGCGCGCGCAGCGTGCCGCCCAGCGAGCGCCACGTGGCGAGCTCGGCGAGACATCATCCTGTGCCGCACTTGCCGCTCTCGAACACGCCCTGGACCAACACACGATTCACTTCAACATACTTCCTAACAGACACCAGCGCGCGCAGCGTGCCGCCCAGCGAGCGCCACGTGGCGAGCTCGGCGAGACATCATCCTGTGCCGCACTTGCCGCTCTCGAACACGCCCTGGACCAACACACGATTCACTTCAACATACTTCCTAACAGACACCAGCGCGCGCAGCGTGCCGCCCAGCGAGCGCCACGTGGCGAGCTCGGCGAGACATCATCCTGTGCCGCACTTGCCGCTCTCGAACACGCCCTGGACCAACACACGATTCACTTCAACATACTTCCTAACAGACACCAGCGCGCGCAGCGTGCCGCCCAGCGAGCGCCACGTGGCGAGCTCGGCGAGACATCATCCTGTGCCGCACTTGCCGCTCTCGAACACGCCCTGGACCAACACACGATTCACTTCAACATACTTCCTAACAGACACCAGCGCGCGCAGCGTGCCGCCCAGCGAGCGCCACGTGGCGAGCTCGGCGAGACATCATCCTGTGCCGCACTTGCCGCTCTCGAACACGCCCTGGACCAACACACGATTCACTTCAACATACTTCCTAACAGACACCAGCGCGCGCAGCGTGCCGCCCAGCGAGCGCCACGTGGCGAGCTCGGCGAGACATCATCCTGTGCCGCACTTGCCGCTCTCGAACACGCCCTGGACCAACACACGATTCACTTCAACATACTTCCTAACAGACACCAGCGCGCGCAGCGTGCCGCCCAGCGAGCGCCACGTGGCGAGCTCGGCGAGACATCATCCTGTGCCGCACTTGCCGCTCTCGAACACGCCCTGGACCAACACACGATTCACTTCAACATACTTCCTAACAGACACCAGCGCGCGCAGCGTGCCGCCCAGCGAGCGCCACGTGGCGAGCTCGGCGAGACATCATCCTGTGCCGCACTTGCCGCTCTCGAACACGCCCTGGACCAACACACGATTCACTTCAACATACTTCCTAACAGACACCAGCGCGCGCAGCGTGCCGCCCAGCGAGCGCCACGTGGCGAGCTCGGCGAGACATCATGGGCGAACAAAAACAACGTTTGTTCATAAATTTTAAGATTATTTAAAAAAGATGGCCATCGCGATGTCCAGATTAGCCCTGGATCAAAAAAGCTGAAAACCACAGGAAGAGGCTTTTGCTCAGTAGTGGGATGATGCTGGTTAACAGTGGTGGAAGAAACGCAGGGACTGCTCCAGCTGTGCTACTGTACTGAACTACTGACCTTCCTGAAGAACGGAGAGAAGCTAACAAGCGTGTCCCTGCTGAGGACGCGGTCAGGGTGGCGGAAGGGACAGCGCTGGTCACTGGACACTACGCTCAGCAGGCGCCGCAGGAACTGCTCCAGCTGGGCTCGACGCGCCCGGGCTACACCTTCACCTGCCCATAGCGTTCGAGCTGGGAAAGGGATGCCTGACACCTGCAATAAACATGACGATATAATGGATACATCAGACTGTAATCGTATAACACTGTTGCTTACTGTGTCGCCTGTTTACACAGGCGACACAGTAAGCAACGATAGCTAATAGCCCGACCAGAGATTTCGAATTGATAAAATTGCGCGGCGGAGCCTTGGTCATCATAGTCATTTGTCACCCTATCAACTATAGGGCAACTGTCCGGACCAGATCGCGACACCCGTCTGGTCGGTGGATGGATGGATCGTCCGTTGTCAACAGAGGTGTTTAAATCCTGAACCTCTAAACTGTCATGAATTCGCTGTGTTTAAAGAGATAGTACTATTCGTCCTGAGCTCTTTATTTTCTTCGTTCTCCCAATTTAGCCTTCTACCTTTAATGTCACCTGACCGGGCGAACTTGGTTCCCAACGCGACGGCACCGCACGCCACTGAAGAAATTTGCAAATTTCGTGCGAAAATTTGTAAGTGGAGTCGCGCGCGACGCTTCATAGCAAGCTACATAGATTTTGGTATACTGTCAAAAACCAGCTGCCCTTAGTGTTCAAACATTACACTTATTGTTTGAGCTTTAGTGCTCATACCGTGCAGAGTGGCAACGTTGCATTAGTTGCATAATCTTCAATAATGTGAGGCGCAAAGTCAAAGTCAAAGTTTTTTATTTCACATAGGCCTACATGGGCACTTATAAAACGTCAGAAGCTAGTGCACTGTTCCAAATTGGTCGTTTCCTATGGAGAAGAACCGGTGAGAAATTCCATGGTTACTCTTTTAAAAAAGAATTTGTTGTTACAATATTTTCTGGTTGTTACAATATATGGGATTTATTATGTAAGGACAGTGTAGACTGGTCAATATTGTACTATAAAGTACAATAAAAATAATCATAATAAAAAGGAACCTAAGAATTCGCGGAGTCTACAGTGTTCTCACATTCACATTATAAAAAAGAGGCTATATAAATAAAAGCAAGTAAAATAAACAATTACAATTATTAATAAATAATACGTTAACAATATAAATAATAATTAATAAAAAAAAATATTGCAAAAGCACATTGTTAGAACGAAAAAAAGTATATATTACAACAAATGTGGTGGAGCAGTCAATAGATACATTTACAAAATATTATGAGCTACCAGGGGGCCACATGTGCAGAAGCAGTCATTGCCAAACAAGCGTGTCTTCGACATAGTCTTTAACCTTGTAATACGCTTTATGCTGGCACGAAGTTTAAAATTTAGATACTTAATTATTTTATTTTATTCGTTTGTTATGTTCCATGATTTAGATGTTTAGTTTCATGTATTTTCACATAAAAGCCGGGCTTATTTACTTGTATTGTTTGCACGTCCCTGATTTATTGCATCCAGGTAGACTAGGACTTGATTCTACCAAAGGCTAGGCAGATTGTTTGATTTTGCTGAAGGAAAAAACATTTGGCAGGCTGTAAGGGTGTCTATATGTACCTTGTCTTGTACGATGCGCACCTCGTACTCGTGGTGCGTCGACGCTCCCGCGCCGCGCGTCACCCAGCCCGGGAGGCTGACTACCTCACCTACATACCTTGGGCCCGTAGAGGCGGCGCATGGTGAGGTAGAGGTCGCGGAAGCGGCGGTAGCGGCGCAGCAGCAGCCAGCGCGTGTCGCCCAGCACGATGCGCACCTCGTACTCGTGGTGCGTCGACGCTCCCGCGCCGCGCGTCACCCAGCCCGGGAGGCTGACTACCTCACCTACATACCTTGGGCCCGTAGAGGCGGCGCATGGTGAGGTAGAGGTCGCGGAAGCGGCGGTAGCGGCGCAGCAGCAGCCAGCGCGTGTCGCCCAGCACGATGCGCACCTCGTACTCGTGGTGCGTCGACGCTCCCGCGCCGCGCGTCACCCAGCCCGGGAGGCTGACTACCTCACCTACATACCTTGGGCCCGTAGAGGCGGCGCATGGTGAGGTAGAGGTCGCGGAAGCGGCGGTAGCGGCGCAGCAGCAGCCAGCGCGTGTCGCCCAGCACGATGCGCACCTCGTACTCGTGGTGCGTCGACGCTCCCGCGCCGCGCGTCACCCAGCCCGGGAGGCTGACTACCTCACCTACATACCTTGGGCCCGTAGAGGCGGCGCATGGTGAGGTAGAGGTCGCGGAAGCGGCGGTAGCGGCGCAGCAGCAGCCAGCGCGTGTCGCCCAGCACGATGCGCACCTCGTACTCGTGGTGCGTCGACGCTCCCGCGCCGCGCGTCACCCAGCCCGGGAGGCTGACTACCTCACCTACATACCTTGGGCCCGTAGAGGCGGCGCATGGTGAGGTAGAGGTCGCGGAAGCGGCGGTAGCGGCGCAGCAGCAGCCAGCGCGTGTCGCCCAGCACGATGCGCACCTCGTACTCGTGGTGCGTCGACGCTCCCGCGCCGCGCGTCACCCAGCCCGGGAGGCTGACTACCTCACCTACATACCTTGGGCCCGTAGAGGCGGCGCATGGTGAGGTAGAGGTCGCGGAAGCGGCGGTAGCGGCGCAGCAGCAGCCAGCGCGTGTCGCCCAGCACGATGCGCACCTCGTACTCGTGGTGCGTCGACGCTCCCGCGCCGCGCGTCACCCAGCCCGGGATGCTGACTACCTCACCTGCACAAACAAAACATTTTGTTAGGACGTCTTGCAGACTGGAAGACTATGACAGCGATTTTGATCACATTGACCAATGCTTTATGCTTCGTTTACACGTTTGTCGAGGCTTGGCATAAGGCCACAAGCTCTAAGTCTTTACAAACGCTTGCGAGGGCGTTAGTGTGTTCCGGACAGGCAACCATGGCAGACGTGGACGTTGAACTGACATATATTTGACGATGGCTGGAGATATTTTTGATGATCAATACGCGATCGTAGACAGGGAAATCATAAACATACTCGATCGGTGCGACCTCGAGAGCGACACTAAACACGTGTCTTCGTGTGAATACATGTAAACGCAAGACGCAAGCCGCAAGCTACCTTAGATCTGTGTTCAAAGACCGACTTTTTTCCGGCTCGGTGACAAGCTCACGCAAGCCAAGCCATACCCTGTTCACACGCTTGTTTGTAGACACTCGTAGAGACTTGTCAACCGTGTAAACGTAGAATTACAATATACAAGGTTTCCGAAATACAAGCAAGATTTAAATTAGCTGACATTTGTGTATATAAGTGAGTATAGTTTCAAAACCCGCAAAGCCCATTTTTATATCTCAGCAAATCTATTTAGTTCTGTATAATTTCCATTTATCAGATCTTACCATTCACAACTATGTTCAATAGAAAATTCACTTTAAAGTAGGCTGTAAGTTTCAAAAATAAATAGAGTTGCTAGAGATATAAAAATATTGCGACGAGAAAAAATGGATCTGTGTAAGTAGAATTCGAAGTCGCGGCTTTTTGACGAGATCTTTTTAAGTGAAGTTCAGTGACTTTTTTAATATTTGCAAATTTATTCCTAGCGAATATTGTGATGTGAAAATTCGTGCAGTTTTGTATCACAAATGTCTGGAGAACTGGACAATATGTGGAATCCTTATTACATGGCATTTATGAGAATTTTATTGTAGTACTAGCTTCTGTCAGCGGCTTCGCCCGCGTGAAAGTCGGTTTCTCCATACAAACTTTGGACCCCGTTTCGGAAAATCCGTTCTTAGCGGATGTCTACACCCTATAAGGAACCTACCTGCCAAACTTTAAGTTTGTAGGTGTTATAGTTTCTGAGATGATCTCTGATAAATCAGTGAGTGGTATTTCGCTTTTATATATCGAAGGTGAAGTACCAATAACTCCTAACTGTTGAAGTCAAAATTATCTGCCCGAAAAACGTTAGGAAGTAATACTATAAATTGACACGTTGGTTTAGTTAGGTGTTTGTTTCCATAATATTTTGATGCAGTTGCAACTAAATATCCGCTTTGGATATTTCACTAAAACATGCGGAAACACGCATTTAAAATACACTCACCGGCACGGAAACTTGGCCACCAATAACTTGCCGATAATTTCTATTTAAATATTTAATTTTCACTATATTATGGGTTTATGCACTAAATTAGGGTTTTTTTATGGTTTTGTAACTCAGTTATTGAAAAAATTATGCACCAGCAGTAATCTTTAAAAAAATAAGCAGTTTCACAAAAATATTGGTTTTAACACTGTCAATTTAAAAAGAACACAAAATGAAAAATAACCAAAAAGTCTTTGTTGTGTTTGCATTTTAATATCGGGTGTTTCCTCCCCTAGCCCCGATAACAGCTTGCATTCGTTCTGGCATACTTTGGATGATGTTTCTGATCTCAACTTGTGGTATGCTTTCCCAAGCGGTCAGTGCTGCATTTCGAAGCTGATTCAGAGTTTCAGGCGGGTTGGAGGAGGACTTTATTTTTCTTTTAAGCTTGTCCCAGATATGCTCTATTGGATTTAAGTCTGGACTACGAGCTGGCCACTGCAATTTTTGAATACCAACCTCTGTAAGGTATTCCTCCACGCAATGTGCAACATGTGGGCGCGCGTTATCGTGCATTAGGAGGAATTCGTCAAATCCAATAAACCCTGAATATGGTAACACGTGTTCCTGAAGAATCTCCTCGATGTATCGTGTTGCCGTTAATCGGTTATCGACGATAACTAACTCCGTACGTGCATCGGAACTTATTCCTCCCCAAACCATTATAGAGCCTCCATGAAAACTAACAGTTTGTGTGGTGGTAATGGGTAAAAACCGCTCTCCTCTTCTTCTCCACACTCGCTCCCGACCATCTGGAGCTCGTAAAGCGATTCGACACTCATCTGTGAACAGTACTCGAACCCACTGCTCATGGGTCCAGTTGACGTGTTCTCGTGCGAATCGAAGTCGAGCTACTCGGTGACTTCTGAGAAGTTTTGGGCCGCGTGCTGGTCTACGAGCTTGTAAATTCACTTCCTCCATTCGTCTTCTCACTGTACGTTCACTAACATTGACACCTCTTGTGAACTGGAGTCGCTGGCGTATCTCAACAGCGGTGAGGTAGCGGTTTCTCAAAATTTCCAGGACAATAAAGCGGTCATCCCGGGCTGATGTGCATCTGACGCCTCCGCTGCCTGGTCTGCGGGAGTAGCGGCCTGTCTCCTGGTATCGTTTCAGCGCATACTGCATCGATGAACGTGGTACATTCAGTATAACAGCAACTTCTCGCTGTGTCAGCCCTTGTTCGATCAATGCTACAGCTTGTGCAACCTGTGATGGTGTTGGGCACGCCACAATTATGGCGGTAAGTCCCCTCTTTGAGGCGTGGTTGGAAAGACCTCACGGCGTCCTCACATTCCGCATGACGCAGGTCCTCACCGGACACGGTAAGTTCGGGAGGTTCCTGCACCGGATTCGTGCGGAAACGACGCCCGGGTGTCGCCACTGTGTGGCCCACCCGGAGGACACGGTGGAGCACACGGTGGAGGTGTGCCCCACTTGGGCAGAGCAACGCCGTGACCTCGTGAGGGCAATCGGCGGCGGTGATCTCTCGCGCCGGGCCTTGGTTCAGGCCATGCTCCGGAGCGAGGAGGAGTGGCGGGCGGTCGCCTCTTTCTGCGAAGCAGTAATGCTAGCTAAGGAGGCGGCCGATCGCGTGAGGCAACGGTCCTTACGCTCCAACCGCCGCCGGGATTCCGATCCCGATTTCCGGCCACCGTAGGCGCGGGCTTGCAGACGGCGAGCAATGGGTGGCTCGCCGTCCGACCGTCCGGTAACCGTCCGGACCAAGCCCAAGTCGTCGACGGCGCGTTTTGTTCCACGCGCGCCTCAAGGAGATGTCAGCAAATCGTAGGGGCCCAGCAGGGTCGAAGCCTACTGGGGCCACGGGTAGTGTGAAAGCGGAACCCGGGGCCCTGGGACGAAGGCAACGAAGGAACAGGAGTGGGTTTTTAGTCAGTAAGAGTCTGACACTATCTCCCGCTCCGCCCAAGAGCGGGGATGTCATTAGGATGATTTTCCCACCCAATAAAAAAAAAAAAAAAAAAAAAAACCTGTGATGGTGTTAATGGCATTTTTATTGGAATTAAATCACCTTTAGTTATTGAAGTAACAGTACGATATCACAATAATTGAATAACCCAACAATAAACTTTCACAAAACACAAATTTAAAACAGCAACTTAGTCGCTCAGATGCCCGGGTTCAACTAAAACTTAAAAATAACGTCATATTGCACTCAAACATGATAAATTACCCTCTTGAACTAAAGGTAAACATTTTTTAGACCAACCTTCATAATAAATAATCATAGGAAACACTTAAAGCTGTTGTTATCGCGAAATTCGCGCTTGGCCAAGATTCCGTGCCGGTGAGTGTATAAGGACTTAAAAGTAATTTTATCGAAAAATGACAGTAAGAAGGTATTGGCACTTCACCGTCGATATATAGATTGACTTCCTAAACGAAGTTTGCCAAGAACTCCATGCAAATGCTACGAAATACTGCAGAATCAGTAGACTGTACGATGCACATGTCGAAAACTTTTGTAAACTTCACACTGGCTAAATGCACAAGCCGTGCGAAGACAAAACAAAAAAAAAACTGATACAGGTGACAGTTTAAAAGTCACTTTGCGTATGGTCGTGGACGGCTAAGGTTACGAGAAAGGAGAGCCTAAAAATTCAACAAACTACATTACGTTTTCCTGGAATAGTCAAATTATTTGAGAGATAAATATTTTGAAAAAATAAAAATGAATATGAGCAAAAGTAAAGAATTCATAACTATCTAACAATATAATGAAGAAGAGAGTGACTTACTGAAGTCTATTGGATGCTGTAGTCCGGAACATATCGTAGGGTCCTGGAAAAAAAAAAACAAATATTTTTGGATGCTCTCTATGCAGTTAATGTATTTATGGATTATAATGTATACTTGGAATATATATGTAAAGAAAATCACCATACTATAAAGTGTAGGTTTTCTTAACTATTTCGAATTTGCCTCCTTTTACAGTTTAGATGTCACATTTGACAGTAACATAAAAATGTCATTGTCAATGGTTTTGTGATGAGAGGTTATGAAAAGATTGTGCAGTGATTTATTCCTTTAAAAGAAATCCAATATAAAAACACGTAAAGTAAAGGCTTTAAATGTTGTTTTTTTGGTTACAGGTGAGTCAGTCACTAATCATTTATGATAAATGATCTATGTTATAAGCGATGTACGAAAATGTTTAGTTAATAAAAAAATAATTTTTGGTTACAGAAAAACGCAATTCCGCCTTTTGTTTTACCCACTAACAATAAAAGCATTATATATATTTTTTTTAAGCTTTGGCGTGAAGCATCATGTAATTATCGCATTATGAAATCGAGTAATTTTGATGCCTTCACGACTATTGCATCAACATGTGTTTCAAAACTGAACTTAGAACCATGGATTGCATTTAATCTAGGTAGAATTTGACCACCTAAGATCATATATGATGTGGCAACAATCAAAAGCGACAATAATCCTCAAAAAAACGCAGGTCGTCTTGGAGTGCTGTTACCTCCTCTGCGACAATATTGTGGCATATATTTTCATATCATCAGCGAAACACAGTAATTTAGTTGAAATCAAACAAGAGACGATGTCTTAATACAGATCAGTTAATAAATAACAATGGACCGAGCAATGAACCTTGCGGTACTCCACTTTGAACTAGAAACTAGCTAGATATATAATTTTTAAGTACTGCTGATTAAGACCTTTTTAAAAGTAAGAGGAAAATTATCTGAGTAGATCAACGCGTATTCCCAAGGCAGTTAACTTTGTTATTACGATGGTATGGTCAATTCGGTCAAAGGCCTTGCTAGAGTTCGTATAAACGTCATTGAATTGCTTGCCGTTACTTAGGGCATACTGAAAGTTTCTGGACATCTCATTGTTTTTCAAAGTATATTCTCATGCAATTAATGCACTTTTGCATTCGCTGAAACCACTGTATAAAGCAGTTGGACCAGTCTTCTTCAGGGACCTTTTCTTTAGGGGCTTTATGGAACGCATTCACCGCCGATTCAGGGCTCGTAAAACATGTGCCTCTACGTTTGTTTTTAATTTTTGGAAACAAATAGAAGTCGCAGGGTGCCGTGTCCGGGCTGTAAGGCAGGTGCGTCATCAGTTCCACATTTGAAGCCTTCAATAGGCTTCTGTTACCTTTGCAGAATGTGAGGATGCGTTATCGTGGTGGAGGAGTACATTGCTTCGAGGACGCTTTTCGCGAACTTTTTCTAAGACTCTGGGCAAGCTAAGTGTTGAAGTACACCAATCTGCAGTCACTGTCCTTTGATCTTCAAGCGATACTGTAGTGTAATGTCCTGATTTGCCGAAAAAAGAAGCAACCATTTTTTTAACAACACTTGGACTTTTCTTAACTGTCGTCAGCAAATCTTCAAAAAGAAAGACCAATTCTGCCGACTGGCTTTTTCTTTCGGATTCAGAGTTGTACCCAAGTTTAGTCACCTGTCACGATATTATAAACAGCCATTGAATGTTCTCCATTAAACTTTTTTATAATTTTACGGCTCCACTAGACACGCAGTCGTTTCTGGTACTTCGTTAAGTCATGTGGTATCCATAGAGTGCAAAACTTCCGAACCTTCAGATGCACATGTAAAATGTTTTGCACTTGCCTAACAAAGCACGAATTTGCTGACAAGTAAATTTTTGTCAGTTTCAATAAGTTGTCGGGTGTCAATATTCGAGTCTGTAACCGCAGTCGCTGGACGACCTTCATGTGTCTTGTCGTCTACGTCTAAATTCTCCAAACCACGAATACAACTCTCTTGTTGACTTAAGCCTCAACGAAAATCATAAAAAATTCATCATCTTCCTGCCCTTGTCCCATCTTATTTGGGGTCGGCGCAATACGTTTAAAATCATAAAAAAATATTGAACGAAAATGTTCACGAGTTCATTTTGATAGCGACAAAATCATCGAAAGGACGCCACAATGAAAAAACCATTGGCAGTCTCGCAAATTAAATAGAAACATGCTCGCAAAGAGTTCCATTTTCGAATTCTATAATTGTTTTTTTTTTCTTTTATTGTAAGTGGCCAGATCCAGAGACTTTCAATACGCCCCACGTATCGATGGCGGCAGTAATACGTTGTGACAGAAGATTTCCCTTTCAAAAAACCGTGTTGAAACGAGTTAAACTATTTTCTTAGAACAGTATTTTAAGATCATCTTAACAATTTTCTTGTAATAGACACATAGGATGTCTGATTAAATGAATATATTATTCTTTCATTTATTCTTTTTCAGTATATATTTTACATGGTTTAGTTATCGGCCTGTAATTTACTTTGTCTGTTTTCACATCTTTTTTACCTACTTTGAAAAAGGAGGAGGTTCTTAATTCGTTCAAATTTTCCCCGAGTATTTGAAGATGCCTAGACCGATTTGGAAAGTTCTTTTTTGTTTGTAAGGGTATATTTTTCAGGTAGTATCAAGGTCCTCAGTCTCCCTTGAATACTATACTTCTGGTAAATGGACCAAGTCTTTAGACTATCTCAAGGCTATTAGATTTGGCTTGAGCAATAATTCTCCTATCTGCTTAAAGCGTTTAACCACATGATTCAGGTTGATGACGAGTGTTTTCGCGTCCTATATCCCGGCAAGGGTTGTGCGTTTGCGATGATGATGATGGTACTCTATCTCGTTTAGCTCTTCAATCCTCATAGGTGACAGAAGAGCTGACGAGATAGAGTATTTGGTCGAGGATGTGCGACGTTGGCGGAATAAACGCGAGAGTTTTTTGGGCAGTTAAAAGGTTAATTTACTTTACAAATGGAATTAAATAATTCTAAAATGCGCTTACAGGTATGTCCAAAGCGGGTGGGTCCCCGCGGCCACGCTCGGGCCGCTCGCGCTCGCTGCGCTGCGCCCGCACGCGGCAGCGCAGCGGGTCCTCCCAGGCCGGCTCGTGCGTCTCCGCCGGGAGCTCGTCGTTTGACGTCGACACGTTGTCCGAGCCTTCCAGCTCTTGCTCTTTTAACCTACGAATAAGATGATTATTTAACATGACGTTTATTTACACTAGAGTCACGTCCTGACGAGAGCAGTTGTGGCCGAGTGGTAACAACCCTGCAGACCCAGCCAGGCGCATGCATTACTTTGTGTAATTTATTTCATCACCACTGCTTTCAAAACGATGAAGGAAAACATCGTGAGGAAACCGGCATGTCATAAAACCAAAAATTCGAAGACATCCACCAGCTCGCACTGGGCCCGCGTGGTGGCTTACGGCCCATTCCCACTCCTAGATAGGAAGCCTGAGTCCCAACAGTGGGAACATTGAAAGGCTGATTAAGCTATTTAAAAAAAATAGAACTCTATCCCATTACTGATGATATTTTTTTATTAAAGTTAAAAAAACAAACCCGAAATTGTCCACGAAAATTAGTTATAATTGGTAAATTCATAATTGAATCAATCATTCATAACATTTGCTACAAAAAATGCTACGCACAGTTGTTTTTCCATTTTGACCGCCATTTATTCATTCATAATTAATAGCCTGTACAGTATTTCCATAAATTAAGTGACATTTTGGAATAAAAACAAACAGTAATAACTTTGATATTTATGAATATTATTTATTGAGACTATATATATATGATATATAGTGATATGAAAGAAAAGGAAGTTATTGATAGTATGACTTTTGACAGGATAGAATGGAAGAAAAAAACGTGTTGCGCCGACCCCAAATAAGATGGGACAAGGGCAGGAAGATGATGATGATGATGATGATGATATATATAATAACAAGACCATTTCTAATAAGGCCCCATTAAATATTTGGACTAATTAAAAATTAGTAGGGTATAATAAACGTTAATTTCCGTTCTTTCTATAACTGAAAATCATACCAAAATCTGTTGCGTGGTTTAGAAGAAGTAAGCAGAGAATCAGACACGAAGTAGAGCGCAGTTTTGTTTTATACTATACTCCATTCGCGTTAAGACATTTAAATAAACCTTACTTACTATTCGTTCAACCGATTTTGGCTTTTATTACGATGGTGGTACACGTGGTGGCATGATAAATGTCGGCTGCAGTAAATAGTTGGTTTTGTTACTACTTTTTTGATTTTTAGCCTACGGAATAGAAGTCAAAATCGGTTGAACGAATTGTAAAAAAGATGTGATTAATGTCTAATCTTAACGCGAATGGAATATAATTATTTAAAAAAAAAATATTAGTTAGGCGAAACGCTTAGTCCGGACCGTAGAAGTTTCAACAACGTCTTAACAGCCAGTTAAAAATCGACTTAATTTTGACGGCTATAAAGTCTTTATTTATTTACCTGTGTATAAGTGGGTCCTCAACGTGTCCGTTCTCCGTGGTCTCGTCGTCGGTGGCGACGTGCATGTCGCTCTCGGACAGCGTGAGCGACGGCGTCTCCTGGATGGGCGTCACCATCATGGGCCGCCGCGACTGGTTGTCGAAGAACGAGTACTGCAGCGCCATCTCCAGCCGCACGTACTTCTTCTGGAGTTCTTGTAGCACCTGTGGAAATATTTTAGAGTAGTACCGGTACATGGTGGACCTCCCACCCACACCCCCAAAACGAACGTGTTAAGAAGCCTTCATCGGGTGCCCCTGCGCATTAAGAAGCCTTCATCGGGCGCCCCTGCGCATTAAGAAGCCTTCATCAGGCGTCCTTGCGCATTAAGAAGCCTTCATCGGGCGCCCCTGCGCATTAAGAAGCCTTCATCGGGTGCCCCTGCGCATTAAGAAGCCTTCATCGGGTGCCCCTGCGCATTAAGAAGCCTTCATCGGGTGCCCCTGCGCATTAAGAAGCCTTCATCGAGTGCCCCTGCGTACTCCCTGCCGGCCCGCGCTGCCCAGTTGTTCAAAATTTCACAATCGACACCTACTCCAACGACGAGTGCACCCACCCCAAATTTACTATATTCAGCCTTTTAATGTTCCCACTGCTGGGACTCAGGCCTCCTCTCTCTAGGAGAGGGAATGTGCCGTAATCCACCACGCGGACCCAGTCCGGGTTGGTGGATGTCATATGTATTCGAATTTTTGGTTCTAGGACATGCCGGTTTCCTCACGATATTTTCCTTCACCGTTTTGAGAGCAGTGGTGATGAAATAAATTACACCAAGTAATGCGCCTGGCTGGGTTTAAACCCCCGACCTATAATTAGTAAGTCGGGGCCGTTACCACTCGGCCACCACTGCTCACCTCTCACCCAATTTACTAAATCACATCAATGATAGACTATCCTGACACTATTGTAATAGCAGATTTGAGGCCCTGGGGATCTTTGGACCAAGAGTTATTAGTAACCTTTTATTATTTCTTTGTTTTTTCAGATTACTTATATGCAAACTTCATCGTCGAGAACATCATCGTGTTACATCAGTTACATCAGGTGAGATAGAAGGTCAGGGATGAGGCTATTAAAATTTAATTTAAAAAAAAAAAAAACAGTAGTTGACAATTCTTACCGCGATCTGCCTGTTGAGTTCCTCCTTCGAGCAGTCGTTCTCGAGCGAGGAGATGACGAGCATCTTCTGCGAGGCGATGCGCGAGCACAGGCGCTGCATGGCGCGCAGGGCCTCCACCTCCGTCACCTGGCGCCGGCCTGGCTTGCCTTCGCCTGACGAAGAAAAAAGTGTAGTCTTTGGACAGGTAATATGATCCTCCTGAACGAATTTCGGTCATGGTAATCGATCTCAGCGGATATTAGCCAGGTCAGCTGGAGATATCATGGTGCTGCCACGCTGGACGGCAATGCTGATTCGTTGTCCGAAAAAAGCCCAGCCTTCTGGTCACGCGAAGGGTCGACCAGCTGTTTGCTGATATCCCGAACAACTCTATGAGCATTCGGACCCCATGGCCCTAGACCCCAACCCCAAACGGCTCAAACATATAACCTCCGATGAGGTTCTTATATTTACGCTGTTTGAGGTTTTCTGCACCTACAGCAGCCGCCCCATCACAACCCTCCGTACTCCGAAGATGGGATGGCGCAAGGGTGTCGACACATGTTGCAATCCCACACCAAAGGCCTACCCAATTTCCAAGGCATTATATTTATCCCGTCTGGTTTCTTCCCATCGTCACGTGCCAAGCCATTAGATTCTAAATCAGCATAAAAAATAGCAGTTCTAAAAATACATTTTTCTTTTGATTTCTATATTCACGAACTCATCCGGTCTGGACGCCGTCGCCGTCAGACAACAAACTGACTGAAATTAAAAAGAAAGTCTGTTATATAATCACCTGGAACCCGTCTCTTGTACTTGGCTCTTTGATGGCGCTCTTCGGGCGACCGTTCCACCGAGCTCGATGACTGACCTTCCACTATCCTGGGCTGCTAACAAAAGCGAGAATAATTATAACATGATCCTCCTAATTATCATTTTAACAATGTGAGAATTTTTCTTTTATTAACATAAGTGTAACCATGTTGCGCGTCATGTTGGGGGACATTTTGTCCCCTAATGTATCTCGGGCAGAAGCTAATATAAAAATACTGTCTTTAGTTTGAACCTATTTTTCTTTTATTAACATTACTATGACCATGTTTCGCGTCATGTTGGGGGACATTTTGTCCCCTAATGTATCTCGGGCAGAAGCTAATATAAAAATACTGTCTTTAGTTTGAACCTAACTATTTTTCTTTTATTAACATTACTGTGACCATATTGCGCGTCATGTTGGAGGACATTTTGTCCCCTAAAGTATCTCGGGCAGAAGCTAATATAAAAATACTGTCTTTAGTTAGAACCTAACTATTTATTTTTCTTAACATTACTGTGACCATGTTGCGCATCATGTTGGGGACGTTTTATCCCCTAATGTATCTCGGGCTGAAGCTAATATAAAAATACTGTCTTCAGTTCGAACCTAAGCATTTTTCCGATAGATCACTATTCTCACCTTATGATAATCCTCAGTATTGGACATGTCATCACTATCATCAGCATTGGGCACGGGGCCGAGGCGGAACTGCAGCGCGGGGGGCGCGGCTGCGGGGGCGGAGTCCGGCGACGTGGGCGTGTCCCCAGCAGGCGCCGCCCACTCCGGGAAGCGCTTGGGCGATGACGTGGCCGTGTGGAACGTCTCCTCCGTATTCAGGGTCGAGTTTGGTGATGCTAGAGGATCTAAGCTCAAGCTTAAGCTGAAATTAATGGTTGGGTTTTATTTATGAGAAAAAATAGCGTGAAGTTCGACTTTTATTCGTATTAATATTATTTTTTAAACTTTAGCATATCATTTTTTTTTTAATATGATAAGATACAAGATATCTGCTCACCCTAGGGTACACAGATGCTGTCAAAGAATTGCCTCTGTCCATAATGTGGAGCAAGAATGTTATAGAGCTCCATAACCGTAACCGAAACTATCAGATAACCGAAATAAAAAAATATCGGTATCCATAAATGATACAAAAGTTTCGAAAAAAGATCGTTTGGTACACGTCACGTCCACACACGTCCGGCTTTAATTGTTTCTCAGTCATTTTGTTAAGTTAATATCAAGAGCAATATCTAAAAATATGCGCGGGTAAACTTATCAGGCGGTTTGCTATAGTAAAATACCTACCAACTATGTGGAGGTATCTGAATAAAAATAACTAATACGCACAAAGCCGAAATGATGGGTAACTACCTCCTATTGTATGTGTTACCAAAGTGAAATATTAAATCAAGTATACATACCTACCTATAATATACCTACATAGACTGAACTTTACCAATTAATACGTAACACATTAAATTCTATGAAACAATATTGACAGATTTACCAAAACCTACGTAATTTATTGTCAATTATATTTATGTTATAGCGGAGAGCGGTTTATAGGCAAGAATAATTTACCAAAGGTTTACGTAAATATCTATAACCTATATATAACTATTATGATTTTTACCAAATATTACGTAAAAATCTAACTAGGGAGCGGTTACCTATGCGGCTCGAATGGACCAAATAATTATGGTGAGGCGTGTGAATCGCCTCACCTAAAGAAATATAGGAGGTAGTTACCCGCACAGGGCTCCATAACACTCTACCCCGGTCGCAATGACAAAGTTTGTCTACTTGTATCAAAATGGAGTCTATGGTATTGTTCCTCACTTGATCCTCTTGAGTCGGTAGTCGTCTCGCTCGTCGGCGGACAGGGGCTCCATGACGTCCTCGCGCGGCGTGCGGCGCAGCACCAGCTCCGACTTGCTGCGCTTCACGCCGTCCAGCGGGGACGAGTCGCCTTCGCCTTCTGTGCCGGAGAAGCTTATTTAAACGTAACCCTTATAGGATCACTTTTTGACCGTCTGTCTGTCAAACCCCTTTATCTCGGGAACGCGTAGAGGTATCGAGTTGAAATTAGAACCATATACTTAGGTTAGCGGTCCCTTGAAGTTGTGAAAAAATCAAATTTGTAAGATAACGAAAAAAGAAGATGTGGCTGTTTATGTTGCAAAAAACTCATATTTCGACACTCTCAAGGGAATCAAAATTCAGCTCTCAAGGAAAGCAAAGTTTCGTAGCACAAGAACAGGAAACAATCTGATAACTGTTAATTTGCAGTTACGTCACAAATAACAACTTTTTTGCGATTCGGAACAATCTGCTTAACTTAGTTCGGGAATTGGTCTGTTTTCATAGGTAAGTTCGTACGGAACCCTCAGGGCGCGAGTCCGACTCGCACTTGCCCGGTTTGACAGAACGTTATTCGAAATGATGATGAACCCTACATTGAGTTATACAGAAAGGCTGTAGTTACTGAGTATTAGAGGTATGTTTAATATAAACCAGAGTGATAGCTGTAGGCCATATTTTGTCAAGCATAATATATTAATGTTGCCGTGTGTTTACATTTATGAGATTGCTAGCTTTGCAAGAAGTAACAAAAATCTTTTTGATAAGTACCGAAGTAAGCAGCATACTGGCAAAATTTGCTGCAAATCTAGCAAGACAGCCTTATATTCTAAAAGTATTTTCAGTTGGCGCCGCGTATATACAATCACTTGCCAAAGTCCATACTAGAAACTTCATCAATAGACACACACACACACACACACACACACATACACACACACACACACACACACACACACACACTTTGACTTTGACTTCGACTTAGATGCGTTACCATAGTGTTCAGGATTATATAATGGAGGATGTAAGGACATATTGATGTAACTAGTGCACTAATTTATTATTAATATTTGATATACTTTGACATATATTTACATATATATCTTGACATTATTGTTTTTCATAGTGAACTTAATTGAAATATAAATTGATTTTTTTTTGTATGAATTATAACGATAAAAAAGCTTGGAAATTGCATACCTCTAAGTGTAATATGGTTGGACTGTGCTATACTTTTAATAACTTTATGTAATTACCCATATTAGCAAATAAATGATTATGAATTATGAATTACTAACCGCGAGCAGCGTGCGGCGCGAGGTCGGAGGCGAGTGCGTGCTTGAGGCCGAGCTCCTGCGTGCCCAGCAGCGCCAGCTCCGCCTGCAACCTCTCGATCTTCACTCGGTGACACGCCACCGACGCCACGCGGCTTTGGAGCTCCTCCTCTAACTCTACCAGCTCTTTTTTCTGTAAATATCATAATTAATACTTTAACTTTGAATTCCCAGCCGGAGTCTGTGTTTCCTGATAGCTACAACAGGAGGTCCTTAAGTCAAGAGTGAATAGGTTACTTCTAGGCAAAGCGTGCTCCATCGTCGGCCACATCATCGCTTACCATCAGGTGAGATAGTGGTCAAGCGCGAGCCTGACGTCAATAATAATAATCAAAAAGCAGGAAGGTTAATTGATGGGGCACAGACAAATCTTGTAGTGGAATCAATAAAGAAATGCCTGTTTTTACTAACTCTACAAGTAAACATTATGCATATAGTCTATTCATGTTAAGAAAATAGTGACTTCATCAGTTTAACTAACAAGTAAAGGCGGCGATCGCTTACCATCAGGTGACGTAGTGGTCAAACGAACCTAATAATAATAATTTAAAAAAAAACCGCCCACGTCGGATTGATGCGAGTGTTTTCGTGTCCTATTCGCCAGGGTCATGTGTTTGCGTCTGGGTACTCTATCTCGTTCATCTCTCCAATCCCTATAGGTGACAGAAGAGCTGACGAGATGTTGTGATGGTGTGGTGTGGTGATGGTGTGGTGATGGTGTGGTGATGGTGTGGTGATGGTGTGGTGATGGTGTGGTGATGGTGTGGTGATGGTGTGGTGATGGTGTGGTGATGGTGTGGTGATGGTGTGGTGATGGTGTGGTGATGGTGTGGTGATGGTGTGGTGATGGTGTGGTGATGGTGTGGTGATGGTGTGGTGATGGTGTGGTGATGGTGTGGTGATGGTGTGGTGATGGTGTGGTGATGGTGTGGTGATGGTGTGGTGATGGTGTGGTGATGGTGTGGTGATGGTGTGGTGATGGCGTGGTGATGGTGTGGTGATGGTGTGGTGATGGTGTGGTGATGGTGTGGTGATGGTGTGGTGATGGTGTGGTGATGGTGTGGTGATGGTGTGGTGATGGTGTGGTGATGGTGTGGAGGTCGTGTGGAGGTCGTGGATATACGACCCTGGCAGTATAAAAGCGAGAGGATAAAATTCCGACGTAGACGGTTTAAGGATTAAAGACATCAAATGACGTCACGCACAAAGAATGAACTTCACTGCTACCAGAAGAACTAGCCCGCGATGGCAGAGGACATACACGTGTGGGAAAGGGTGAGGGAGTCTCTTGCCCAGTATTGGAACATCTTCTTTCGTGGAGATTGGACTTAAATTTTATCCAACCACTTGGATAGTTTTGTCGTTGGCCTCGTGCCTGTAGCTGTGCATACCGGACAGGAAAGGAGATGATACATATCCTATGAAGGGGCATCACACTGGCACTGTGTTTGCAATTTATGTGTTTGTGTATGTAATTTTAGTACTGTTTCATTTGACGCTTCTGTCTCCACCTCCTTCCGATACATCTCTACTCGATTCATTTTCAGTACGAAATCAAAAGAAAAAAAAGTGGCCAGTCCCTAAGGGTAAGTTAATGATAGTGGGCTCACATGTCTGTCAACAGTGTCCTTGATGCTGGAGGCGACCTTGGGCTCGCACTGCTGCAGCAGATGCATCAGGCTCTCCGTGCTGGTCTCCGAGGCGGGACTATCAGGACTTGGCGTCGAGCTCTGTAATGGTGAGGGAATGCCAGTAATGTACAGCAGTGGTTTCCGTTTCCAGTTGTAACAGTTTAGCGAGAAGGCCATTTGAATCGCAGAATGGGGACATGTTCAATCAAATATATTATACACCATGTCTTAAACACCGACGGACGATGTACGTGTACCATAAATGCAGTAAACGATTCTAAAACCATTTTTAGTGGTGGAATTTTTCGTCAGTGTTTTAATAATTTTATAAAAACTCTTTTCTTTTTAACTATAAAATCGTTATCTTGATCAACCCTAACGATATTTTAAATTAAAATGTAATTAAAACACTGCTTACAATAAAAAAAAATTAAATAAAGTGAATTTATTACTTTTTAATTAAAATGTAATGTAGGCTGATAGAATAACCCTCTTTAGTACTTTAAAATAAAAAGGTTAGGATTCGTTTTTTCATTAGGAAACCCTGCGAGTAATTTCATCACTGGGGGTTCCAGAATTATGTACCAGGGGTTCAGACCCGTTGTACACGCATCTTAAAACTGCCTCATGATCAGTCTATCTATCACCCAGATGATTACCGTAAGGAAACACCAATTCAGAGTTGAGGTCACCTTTATATTTATATAAGGTGTTAAAAAATTAACTTTAAGAATTTCTAGGGGACAGGGGACTTTTTTCGCTATTTCAGGTTTGGTCCATAGTAAAAGTTGTTCATAATGAGGAGTACAATGTCCCCTCAAAATTCTTAAAGTTAATTTTTTAACATCTTATATATTTTTATGTGCAATAAAGAATAAAAAAGAGTTTCGATTCTCACATGGTTCCTACCATATTTACGTCACGTGGAAGGAATCTCGTAATTTTGTCTTTAATTATAATCATAACAATGTTTATTCTATCCACTAAGTAAATCATGCACACAAGAGTAAATAAAAATTAACAGAAACTCGAAACATTCAAATCTGAACCTTATCTTCGTAAAGTTAGATGTAAAATTGCAGCAAAAACTATTTTTTTTTTTGAAATTCATGCCATGCGAGTAGCTTCGTGCAATTTGTAGCATAAATATGATCTATTTTTATTATAACTTCAACCGTGACGACATTGAAATTAACATCAATGTCATGTTATATTTTTAATACAATGAATACACGTTAATTAAAGTTATTTTAAATTTGTAATTCAGACATATGCTACCAACTGCAATCTGAAAGCTTGATAAATCTGTTTCAATAAATATATATATTATACCTTTCATACATGGAGAACCCTGAACGTAGACTAATACGATCGATCGATCCAACAGAGCACGATCCGGCTCTTTAGTTTTTACGATTTACTTCCAAGGAACCTCACACACTATGCGGTCGAGACCCACGGCCAGAAAACCAGGTGCAAACCTGGCTTCGACAGATTTTTTCACACTAAAGGACACCAATGTCGGCTAGGACAAGGCGTACGACGAAGCGCCTTTAATACATAGTGGACATCCTCCGCACAAAACGTTTTAGATAACATAATCTAGGCAAGTGCTTTATTGTATCGACCACATGATCTATTAGTACCAGATGAGTTTATAGTCAATCGATCCTACCAATAATAAAAAACGAGAAGCGTATTCAGTTTCTATAGTTCAACCGGCCTACGTGGTCTTTAGCCTTTTGCAGCAGGTCCTTTATTAAATTGTTACGGCAATACAGTCATAAAGCGGTCAGATTTTGGACACATCGATCAGATATGATTAACCATATATGAAAGACCTTTACTGTACCATTACAGAACGACTTTCAACCTTAATCCTTCAAGCCAGTTCTTGTTATTCGAATGTTATTTTGATTTGATAAAATCCAGCAGATGGTGTTCTGTAGTTGCTGCATACCCCCATGGGGAAAGGAGCCATACA
Organism: Mythimna vitellina; assembly: GCA_949316375.1. Lineage (NCBI taxonomy): Eukaryota > Metazoa > Arthropoda > Insecta > Lepidoptera > Noctuidae > Mythimna > Mythimna vitellina. Next base: position 1,591,119 of record OX438703.1, on the reverse strand, counting down.
GGTACATATATTATATGCAGATACAAGTCTTACTCATTTCGTGAGGATCCACGGCCAAACCGAAATGTGATTTTGAAAATTATTCTTTGAACATTTGGGTCTATTTTTCTTGGCATGAAAGTGTACTCAATCAATCTGTTTCGGGAGACTATTAGTGAATGGATTTCGTCACGGGTTACCGTGTCAAGAAGCAGCAGTTTCATTGGATTTCAGTTTTAATGAAACGTATGCCCATACGACGGTAATTATTACGAGCATGGGCCAAAGCACACGAAAGGTTAACATGAAGTTGGCAACGCACAACATAGAACGAAAAATACATTTATAAAAAAATGGTTGTCATATCGTTATTGCAATTTCACGTGGCGTTTTGCGACGCCGTTTTATTAAACAAACAGGTCTTACATTCAGGCTTCATACTGGTTGGCAATATAAAAACTGACTCAAAGAATTAGACTTGGCCCTATATTCTAATTATTATCCTCCACTCGACTCAATTAAATTGACATTTGTGTTATTTATCCATCATTCATCAAAGATTTCTGTACCCAAGTTTCAAGGAGGAATGAAACGCATGTTACTAGAGGAGTTATCAGTATGAACATACATGTGGAAGGTTTGAGAGGGAGAGGGAAGCCAAAGAAAAGATGGATTGTGTAAGGATTGACATGAAAGAAAAGGCAGTCAGTGATAGCGTGACCGCTAACAGGATAGAATGAAAGAAAAAATGATTTGAACCGACCCCAAGTAATATAGGACGAGGACAGGAAGATGACGAATCTTAGGTTTCTGTTATAACTCAGTCGAATGTAGTTCCTTCAAACGGACTTAGAACATAAACATTAGACTCGGTCGTTTTGTAATGAAACGGTTTAAAAATAAAAGTCTTACCTCATCTAGCTTGCATCCATTGGCGAGGAGCTCCTTTAGGCTGGTGTTCACGTAATCTTCGAGCGCCGCCCTCTTGCCATCCACCCGCGAGCGCAGCGCGGCCACGCGACCCTCCTCGCTCTCTGCCTACACCCCGCGCAACCAAAAATTATAACGAAAGCTCTGGACTTCTTGTTAACTGTACTTAACTAAGTACTTCAATTGTTAAAAAAAATTATAACTTGTAAATGTAATTTTTACCAATAAATATGTTTATTTAAAACAGGACATAACGCGACTCCCAGGAGTCCGAAAAGTTTTTTTTTTTTGTAACTGTTCTTCAAGACTGACTACAAAGGGGGACGGAGGCCTTGGCTTACAGTGAGACAATATACAGGTTAATTAGATAGATTTCTAATGTTAAGTCTAACTAATATAACAGCATGAATCATTATTTATAACGAGACCCCCGGCAGTAATTTTAATCATAAATGTGAATTTTAATTAAAATCATTGTAAAATCTTTTTATAAGCAACCATAATATAATCATAAACTGGTCTTAAGACTGCGTTATTTCACATAATTAATATATTTTTCTTTCTTTCGTTTTCTATTGATCTTTATTTTTATCGGCATCACAATTATTACAGTCACTGTTCAATAAAATGCACAATGTATAGAGAATGGCTGAAGTAGAATGGTCTTGGGTAACAGTGAGATCCTTCAAAAAGCCGAGTAATACTCGGTTTCCTCAAGGATCTCCGAAACGGTCAATTGTGATTGACAATATTTACTCGAATGACAATAAAAATTGCTTAGAATCGTTTAAAGAAAACGATCAAGTTTTGCATCGATTGGTTTCAACTGTCAATCACAAATATTGTCAATCGCAATTGACCGTTTTGGGGACCCTTAACATTTCGAATCGGAAATCGAACTGTCAAAAAATTCGTGGCGGCAGAGGCGCTATAAACAAAATGGCGGCGGAAATATTACTTTTTACAAAAAAATATATAACTGTATTATAAAACGATATTTTATCATTCTGTAAACGATATTGTACTAATTGATATATTTCTTATCTACCAGGCATCAAATCAAGTGATCATCAATACAGAATACTTGCTCTACAAGTTCAAAATTTAGAAATCAGGCTGTCGACTAGCTATGAAGAAATATATGAATACCTAAACAAAATCCGAAGAACAAGGGCCTGTCTTATCTAATTATGTAAATAATTTGACAAAAGAGCTTGAGATGTTTTTTTTTTTTATTGCGTGGGAAAATCATCCTTATGAAATCCCCGCTCTTGGGCGGAGCGGGCGATAGTGTCAGACTCTTACTGACTAAAAACCCACTCCTGTTCCTTCATTGCCTTCGTCCCAGGGCCCCGGGTTCCGCTTTCACACTACCCGTGGCGAGCTTGAGATGTTAAGAATTTACAAATTTAAATTTTCGAATCGTTTAATTCAGATTTCAGTGTGCATTCTATCGCACTGTCACAATCAACCGATACACTTTTAGGTACGAACGGTTTCAGATTATTTTGCATGTTTACTCGACAGTTACCGGCAGTAACTTGACATTCGCATATCAAAGAAATCGACGAACATACACCAGTACCTGATTGTTCGATTGATTCAACAAATCGGTATTAAAGGCATGCTTGGTAACAATAATAATTATGTGCCGAAGACGAATACAAAAATGACATTTTAAACATTAAATAATAACAGCCTGTATATTTTATCCACTGCAAGGCCGTCTCATACAAGTATCTCAGGTATGAAAAAGGGTTAACGATTTCAAACTTATATTAAACTGTAAAACTAAGTTTAAAACACAAAGTCCAGAGCTACAAAAATAAAAATAGAAATAGCGCTGCCTACCCTCACAAACATCGAAGGCACAATAACAATAGGTTCACACACGTGCACTCGGTACGACGTTGGTAATAAAAGTGACAGATTGTGGGATTTATAAAAAAAAAAAAACAATAATTTCATTGTTTGTGCTTGGCAATAAGCTTTACTAGTCGTTCTCGATTTTAGTGAGAAGTTGTCCATTGTGGACGCCACACATGATCCAGTTTAGGCCTATTGTCCACGGACGCATAGCTTCATAGACGCATATTCGTCATTACACGCGTTTTCATACACTTTCCAAGCTTCAACGACACGAGGGTACGACGTTGCCGCTTCGTCAAAAATGTTTCATAGTTTTGTATGTAAGCTTGACGCAGGCGTATAATGACGAATACGCGTCTATGAAGCTACGCGTCCGCTTGGACAGTAGGCCTTACCTTACCGTCAATTTTGCAGCGCGTTTAAAACGGCGGCTGCTCGCTCAACCCAGAGCGGGAGAAATCATTTAATGACGTGGGTGAGACGCTATCAGAAACTAGAATCTCCATAAACATAAGCCGCCTTTGTAAAACACTGAATGGTTTTCAAGAACCATTTCTTTTGTAAACAAATCATGACGTGTTAAAATGTTAGGCGTGCGAGCGAGAAAGAAAGATGGAGCTATACACCCTATATAGCTCCATCCCTCTAACAGTTCAGTTTAGGTCGTCAAATAGATCGCGCTAAGAGCTCGTAGTAGGGCCTCAGGGCTGCGGTAACTCTATCCATTCATTCTGCAGCCCTAATATAACGTGTTAACAAATCTTTTGTTAGTTGAACGTTCGAGTGCCAATAGTACTCGATTTAATGTTGAATGTGCATTGAGGACAATGACACCGATGATTACATATGTTGACGTAACATCGTGATAATTACAACTGTAACCTAAGAACTGGGTTTATCACTTTCACTTTTAATTCTAGACAAAACGCGTGTATCCCTCAAAGGGTTATCAAAGTTTATTGCTTTCGTTAGGTCAAGTCTACTATCGGGTAAACATGATAAGTGGCGGATTAAGCTAGCGTAGGGCCTGTAGCAAATTCTACCAAGGGGCCCCCTTTCTTAACTTTTTTTTTTAAACTGGCCCCGAAGTTCTTAGGTAGCGATGGGTCCGTAGGTATTGTTTTTATTTAAAATCTGGAACTGGTTAGAATGCATATAACACAGGTATCTTTACGTCCATGCGGTGCCCCCCAATCCGCGGGGCCCCCAAGGTACCTGTCGAGGGCAGTTGCGGCCCGCACCCGTGCCGCTACGTAATAATAGATTAAAAATTTCCATCGACACGACTACATGCACACCTTTAAAGTTGAACTAGCGACACTGGGTGGGTAGGTAATAATCCGGTTTCCGCTACGGGGAGCGCCGCACATGACACAAACGCGTAGTCATGCGACGGAAGCCCGCGCGTGCGCCCGCTTAACGCAGCGTTGGCCCTAATCCACCCGTGTTCCGTCAGTTGCCAATTGCGTTCCAGAGGCCTTAACATGACGTATTAAAATGTTAGGCGTGCGAGCGAGAAAGAGTGATGGAGCTATAAACCCTATATAGCTCCATTCCTTTAACAGTTCAGTTTAGGTCGTCAAAGGGATCGCGCTAAGAGCTCGTGGTAGGGCCTCAGGGCTGCGGTAACTCTTTCCATTCATTCTGCAACCCTAGTATAACGTGCGCAGAACGTTTTTGTTTGCATAATATTATCATCGCGTTCACCCATTTAAATCATTATATGTATAATTTTATTTTTAATGAGATTTTGTTAGCTGCCAACTGATCCTTGAAAGACAGACCAAATAATTATCTTCCTTAGTCTAAATTAAATGTAAGCTAAGGTAATTACGTAAACATGCATTTTCTCACGAAGATACAAACTAACGCAATACTACATTGTGTAAAGTCTACTGAAATAATGAATAATAACATGTTGCAATTCTATGACTAACGCTAATTTTGGTATACTAGCTACACAAGCTGGGCCGAGGACGGCGAGGACTATATTGGCGGGTTTCTGAATTAAGTATTTTGAGCTAAGTATCTCCCAAACCCTACTTAACCTTTCGAATACCGTAATTGGAGGCACAATACAACATTATCTCAGTTCTAATTACGGTATTCGAAAGGTTAATAATGAATTAAACGCCAAATTTTGACAGGTTATCAGGCTAGAGTTTGGGAAATACTTAACTAAAAACCAGAAACCAGGAGTATAGCTGTCTTACGTTAAGTTACTTTTTGTTTGGGAGTCATCAAATGACTCCTCCCGGTCTAGGTGTAGTGAGAGGGAGTGTCAGATTTTTACTACCTAAAGCCTACCTTTGTTCCTTCAATTGCCCTTTGCGTTCCAGCCAAGCCAAGTTACAACGCTCAGTCACGTGGTCAGAACAAAGGAATAGGAGGCGTGGCCGACTCGAGGCGATCAACGAAAAGAGAATCGAAACAAAACGGTTGTAACTTGGCTAGGGGGGCAGGGCTCGATAACTCTTTCAAACAATCTTTTAACCCCGTTGGCGACATATGATGATTTGCCAAAGAGATACCGTGTTTCTAGAACTCAAAGGCAGGACACAGGTGCGTTTTAATCAATAAAAGTCTGACACGCCCCCTGTATAAGCATAAGCATAATCAGCCTTTTAATGTTCCCACTGCTGGGACTCAGACCTTCTCTCTAGGAGAGTGATTGGGCCGTAATCCGCCACGCGGGCCCAGTGCGGGTTGGTGGATGTCACATGTCTTCGAATTTTTGGTTTTAGGACACGCCGGTTTCCTCATGATGATTTTCCTTCACCGTTTGGAGGTATGCGGAACAGAGTGTAAAGTCCCGTAAACCTCCGTTGAAAAGGGGAGGATCCTCCGACCAGACGAGTGTTATGTCTGGTGGGCAACTGCCCGATAGATGATTTCGGGCTGTTCTATGTGTTCTAATCGCGCGGAGAACTTTGATTGCGCGATGCAGGATTAGTTCTTATGTGACACCATAGATGTCGCTGCAACCGCTTTGAGAGCAGTGGTGATGAAATATATTACACAAATTAATGCGGCTGGCTGGGTTTGAACCCGCGACCTACAACTCGTAAATCGGGGCCGTTACCACTTGGCCACCATAGCTCCCACGCCCCCTGGCCTGACTCTAAAGCGGGAGAAGTAATTTACCAATTAAAACAAATGTAGAAAGACTAGGAATAACTCCCGTATCATGGGTGCGTTCACAAACATGTACACTCACAATCACAAGACAGCCATACCCAAAACAACTATTTCGCACGGTTGATCATAAAGAGACCTAAGTCAAAAACTGGTAGTTGAAAATTGAATCTTAACTCATACAATTTATGGTTCAATTTTCAAATGTCCTTTTTTGACTTAGGTCTTTTTATGATAAAGCGTGAGATTTGTAGGCCATACAAATATTTTGTTCCGTGCGGGAACCGAATCCGCGACACAAAGCGCAGCAGTCAATCTCTCAACTACTGCGTAAAATGTACCATCTATGTTTATGCAATTGCAACTTACTATTTCACAAATGTTTCCCATTAGAGCTCCACTAACAATGTAATTTAAGCTCCAATAGAACCTTGTAGCACTACACATTGAATATGATTTGTAATAGAATTAAAAATAATACTTCAAAGTGAAGCGAAACACTAAAATACATGCCATTATTGTATGGTTTAGGGCTGCTAATAATATAAATCTATAAGTAATGGTTGGCATGCTGTTTGAACTTCATAAACGTAAATGTAAAAAAATGTTTTTAAGTACGGGGATTGACCTTATCAAGACGATAATAAAGATTCAGTGAAATTAAGCTTATAAAGTGCAAAAAACCACGTTTTTTTAGATATGAATGTTATATAAATACTTACAGAATTACCAGCTGCGCTCTAAGGTGCGCCAGTCGCACTCTAAGGTGCGCCAGTCGCAATCTAAGGTGCGCCAGTCGCACTCTAAGGTGCGCCAGTCGCAATCTAAGGTGCGCCAGTCGCACTCTAAGGTGCTCCAGTCGCAATCTAAGGTGCGCCAGTCACAATCTAAGGTGCGCCAGTCACAATCTAAGGTGCGCCAGTCGCAATCTAAGGTGCACCAGTCTCACTCTAAGGTGCGCCAGTCGCACTCTAAGGTACGCCAATCGCGACTCAAACACCCCAGTCGCCTGATAGACGACACGTTGCAGGTTACTACCTGGCTACTTTTTTCTAAAAATACTTACAGCATTCCGATGCGTGTCAGTCAACGCAGCTAGTCTCAGCGACCTGGCCGCCAGCTCCCTCTGCCGACAGCGCAGCGCGCGGCGCCGCTGCCCCCAGCCCCGCTCTAGAGCGCGCCAGTCGCCCGACAGACGACGACACGCTGCGGCGTATTCACGCTCCATTGCTTCACGCTCCTGTTTCATTCAATTAAACTCGTTCGCCTTATTGTGACGTTGGACAAGTCCTAGTTCTGCTTTGAAAGACATTCTTATGAATGTGCAATACGAACCTTGGAACACAATTTAAATTAGGCTAAAAATCAGCACATTTGAATGTCATGTTCCCAATAATTCAGTTGGAATGAAGAAGTGGCGCAACGATCTCCCTACCATCACATCTGTCTTTTGAGTAAAGGAATTAAATCTATTCAAGAGTATGCCAAGTATGATATATAACTTTCAACTAATAATAGACACCAGAGACAGCCAACTTGATCCGTCCTACTATCTACTTTTTACGAACTAGACTCAGTGAGACCAGTCAATCACAAAATGAATTTAAGAATAAGATTAAAAAAGAGCAAGCGAGCTCAAGACTTCGAAGAGGTTCAACTTCCATATCAAGAATAGTGAAAAAAAATTCGTTGATTTTTCTGAATAATCGGATAGTTAAAAATGAAAGAACGAGCAAAGCGGGCTCAAAAAATTGATCAACCTGCATCTAAGAACTCATACACACGACGGCTGCCGCTGATCTTCATTTGTTGAATGTCGACGGCCATCGACGTGTCGATAGCCATCGACGTGTCGACGGCTGCAGATCCCTCTGCCGTTGGCAACATGGTGCTCGTGTGTATGAGCTCTAATACAATCGATTTTCTTTTAATAAATAAGAAGTAACGGGACAACAAAGTAACAGAATGTAGTACGGCCAAATAGCTAGTAGCTAAAGTTTATTCGCGTGAAGAAAATAGTGACGTCATCGTTGTCACTCGGCTTAGCCACACCCCTTGACCAATTAGATCATTGTTAAAGAGAAAGCCGTTTTCACTATTGATCAGTTAATGTTAGCCCTTCAGAAACGTGGACGCGTCTTTTGACAATTTTAAAAATTTATATCTCACCTATTCGTAAAAGTGTAAATTCTGAATAATATGATTCAATTCTAAAAAATAAATACTTATTATTCATAAATACTTTTATTAATATTTGAATATACTGTGTAATAGAAAGTTTCTTTAATATGAATGGTTTAAGTTTTACCCCAGTATGAATATGCCTTTAATTTGCAGTTGCACTCATGCGTCACTATTTTCTTAACGCGAATGGACTACAGTCCTCTTGGCCTAAAAGTAAATATGCCATTACGTGGCCACCCCTGACATATACACTAGAGATGTAACGAATATTCACATATTTTTTAACATTCGCATTCGTATTCGCAAGATACTTGCGAATGTTTTTGACAAACAAAAAAGAAAAAATATTGATTGAATGGATATAGAATTACAATACAACTGATATGATTTTAGGTGTAATTTTATATTTACTTTAATATTTTTCTGTCACACAACTTGCATTTCACATTTTTAGTGACACAAATTGAAACGAAAGAGCATGTTAGAGTTAAAGAGGTGTCATAGTCATATTTTATATCACTTTAAAAAAAAAATACAATAATACTAACTAACCTTAAATCATAACAAACCATTTCGAATGAACTTAATGAGATTAGCTTCATTCAATCGGTCTGTAACGGCTCTGCTATGTTCGGTTTAAACTTAGCTGACACGAAAGAACTTAAAGACTTGTTGTGCAAAAAATGTTATTATAATTTAAACGACTATTTGAATGATACTTTGACATCCTAATTGAATTGTATCTTTATAAAATTTGACATCTCTCTTTTGACATTGAATATTACCTTGAATTTTTTTGTGTGTGTTTGACATCCTAATTGGATTGTATTTTTATAAATTTTGACATCTTTTGACATTGAATATTACTTCGAATTTAATCTATATAATATTATTAGATGACTTGCCATAATTGTAAATCATAATTCGTTCTAACCCAGCAATAACTTAATATTTTTATTTAAAAAATGATTCATGTATGCACCTACAAAATATTTGCACGCCACACGTGGCAGAATGTGATGAGGCTTAATTTTAATATTTAAGACAATTTATTATGTACCACTTTCTGACGAAATAAATGAAATGAAATGAAATATAAAACCTATATGAAATTTTTCGCGTACTTTATTCGAAAGTTTACGCATTCGCAAATATTGAATTTGAATATTTGCCTTCGCGAATGTCAGAAATCTAATATTCATTACATCACTAATACACACAATCAATGAATTAAAACTAAATCACTAACCTCATCAAGTTTCCTCTGCGCCTGTATCAGCTCCTCCCTCTCAGCGTGCCAGCGACGTTGCCGCTCTTCCTGCTGCATCAGGAACTGTTGCCGTTCTCTCTCCAGCTCCGCACGCTGAGCCTCAATGCGCTCACAACGGATCTCACTCTCCAGGTCACTAAAGAAATATGATAACGAACGCTTTGATAAAGTTTCTGCGTTTAGAAATTCAGATATAGCTACTGGCATGTAAGACATCTTGGCTTTGTTTCTGTGACTTCTGATATATAATCCTGACCGTATTTCAGCCATGCTGGGTCTATCACATAACGTTGCACACATGGTTTGGATAGCAGCCACAGGATTTATTGAAAGAGCAACTGAAGGACAAAGGTGAGTTTGAGTCAAGTCAGTCAAAGTCTGACCGCCTTTTCGCTACACCGCAGTGCGAGAGAAGTCGCTTGATGATAACTGGTTTTGACAGCAGATTGTATTGTAGATAGATGTCAGCGGGGACTTGATTATATAATAGCGCACAAGTATGTGCGCAAGCGCAGGTGCAATCTCTGAGGCGGCAATACTCCTTAATGATTTTTCAAACTCTGCTGACTGAAAATATTTGATCAGAAAAAGTTCTTTTGTATATACGGACTGATTACTAACACTTAATTCGCTTTTCACTGAATTCAGGATAATAAAGATAAATATTGGGAGTTCCCTTACATTGCCAAGTTTGTAATTTTAAACTCTATGACGTTACTCTGAGAACTTATTATCGCATATCTAAATGTCTACCTACGTAACTGTTCACAATCAAGCGATTCTCGATTGCTCAGTAAACAGTGAGATCTACTGTTTACACTATCGGAAATTAAAATAAACCTCATTGGGGAATACCCATTTGTATCGTTTTCGGGTGACCATAATAGTACCATACCATAGTAGGGACCATAGTAGTGTTGCTATTAAAAAAAAACAATTTAATTACACTTATTGTATTTATTTTTGTAATTTCGAAATTGAAACCCTTTGAACAAAAAAACAAAGCATTTTTCTTTATTTAAAATAAAACATAGAATAATAAAGGTATTGGTTTTATATGATTGTTTATAAGTGAAGAAACTAAGTTTGAAGTCTTTGAACTTTTTATAAAGGGAGGATTTTAATGTTGATATAAGAAGCGCGAAGAATCTATTTTTTTTATTGTTATAAACTAGTGCTTGACTGCGATCCCACCTGATGGTAAAAAGTGATGTAATCCTTGTTGGTGAGGCGCACTAGTTTATTAAGAGCCTAGTCACTCTGGCCTTGAGAATACCTGTTATTATAATCGAACGGGAAGTTGTTCCAGTCCCTCGATGTAGGCGGTATAAAAGACGAGGCGAACGCTTGGTCCAGACAGTAAAGGTCTTGCTTGAACGATGTATGACTTTTTGAGTTGTTTCTTGCACAGTTGAAACTTATACAATGACATATAACAGTTTGCTAACGTGTTAAGTAATTTTATTGTACCGGGATAGAGAGGCGTTTTGTAACCAACCACTCTCAAAATGATGGAGGAAAACATCGTGTGGAAATTTATTTATATATTTATGTACACACAAACACTTAAAATCGAAAAGATCAAATACAGGTAAAATAGTACAAAGTTCCGGCTTATTTCTAACGAAATTTCTTCCAGCAGACCTGCGACGGGAGAGTTGGATGAGAGATGTAGAAGCAGAGTGTATAAAAAATATAGAGAAGAATTAAATAGACTAATTATTATCTAAATTAAATCATATAATACATACATATATATTAATAACACATTCACATTAAATTGTCACATTCTAGAACCCAAAAATTCGAAGACATTTGACCTACACCAACCCGCACTGAGCCTAGGAGGTGGATTACAGTCCATTCTCTTAGAGGGAAGGCCTGAGCCCCAGTAATGGGAACATTATAAGGGTTAAAGCTTTAGGAGCGCCGCCTCGTCTCCGAGTTTAGTGGTATCACAAGAATGTTGTTAAATAGCGGAATACTAACGACAGTGTTGTGTTGAGGTTCTCGGTGCTTGCAGCCAAGTCAGTAGTGGACCAGGATAGCAGAGACAGCCGCGACAGGTTCATAACAGACGCGCTGCCTTCTTGACGCAGCTTGGCGGCTTCCGCGGGGTCGTTGTAGCGGAACATGTTCGTGCGACCCAACAGCAGAATGCAGCCTGGGGAATGATACGGAATTTAGGAAAATTTTGTTTTTCACCTGCCGCTTTTTGGCTGGTAGTGTAGTGTGTCAAGATGCGGTGCGACGCGTTATATTTTTAATATCAGGTTGCCACCGCGGCGGTTACTAATACGGATGCAGCATCACCTACAACCGAATGCGGCAGCCCCCACTGCAAACACGGCAGTCCCACTACGAGCGCGGCAGACCCCACATCGGCAACCCCCACTGTGAATGCAACAGCCCCCACTGCAAACGCGGCAGCCCACACTGTGAACACGGCAGCCCTCAAGGCGAGAGCGTCAGCTCCCACTGCGAACGCAGCAGCCCCCAGTGCAAACGCAGCAGCCCACACTGCGAACACTACAGGGCCCACTGCAGTGTACGTTACCTTGGCTGAGCTTGGCCGGCTTGTCGATGAGCACGGTGTTGAGCCAGCACTGCGCTTGCGGCGCCGGCTCCAGCGTGGCGGTGCCGGCGCTCAGCGTCACGCGGCAGTGCCCACTGCAGTGTACGTTACCTTGGCTGAGCTTGGCCGGCTTGTCGATGAGCACGGTGTTGAGCCAGCACTGCGCTTGCGGCGCCGGCTCCAGCGTGGCGGTGCCGGCGCTCAGCGTCACGCGGCAGTGCCCACTGCAGTGTACGTTACCTTGGCTGAGCTTGGCCGGCTTGTCGATGAGCACGGTGTTGAGCCAGCACTGCGCTTGCGGCGCCGGCTCCAGCGTGGCGGTGCCGGCGCTCAGCGTCACGCGGCAGTGCCCACTGCAGTGTACGTTACCTTGGCTGAGCTTGGCCGGCTTGTCGATGAGCACGGTGTTGAGCCAGCACTGCGCTTGCGGCGCCGGCTCCAGCGTGGCGGTGCCGGCGCTCAGCGTCACGCGGCAGTGCCCACTGCAGTGTACGTTACCTTGGCTGAGCTTGGCCGGCTTGTCGATGAGCACGGTGTTGAGCCAGCACTGCGCTTGCGGCGCCGGCTCCAGCGTGGCGGTGCCGGCGCTCAGCGTCACGCGGCAGTGCCCACTGCAGTGTACGTTACCTTGGCTGAGCTTGGCCGGCTTGTCGATGAGCACGGTGTTGAGCCAGCACTGCGCTTGCGGCGCCGGCTCCAGCGTGGCGGTGCCGGCGCTCAGCGTCACGCGGCAGTGCCCACTGCAGTGTACGTTACCTTGGCTGAGCTTGGCCGGCTTGTCGATGAGCACGGTGTTGAGCCAGCACTGCGCTTGCGGCGCCGGCTCCAGCGTGGCGGTGCCGGCGCTCAGCGTCACGCGGCAGTGCCCACTGCAGTGTACGTTACCTTGGCTGAGCTTGGCCGGCTTGTCGATGAGCACGGTGTTGAGCCAGCACTGCGCTTGCGGCGCCGGCTCCAGCGTGGCGGTGCCGGCGCTCAGCGTCACGCGGCAGTGCCCACTGCAGTGTACGTTACCTTGGCTGAGCTTGGCCGGCTTGTCGATGAGCACGGTGTTGAGCCAGCACTGCGCTTGCGGCGCCGGCTCCAGCGTGGCGGTGCCGGCGCTCAGCGTCACGCGGCAGTGCCCACTGCAGTGTACGTTACCTTGGCTGAGCTTGGCCGGCTTGTCGATGAGCACGGTGTTGAGCCAGCACTGCGCTTGCGGCGCCGGCTCCAGCGTGGCGGTGCCGGCGCTCAGCGTCACGCGGCAGTGCCCACTGCAGTGTACGTTACCTTGGCTGAGCTTGGCCGGCTTGTCGATGAGCACGGTGTTGAGCCAGCACTGCGCTTGCGGCGCCGGCTCCAGCGTGGCGGTGCCGGCGCTCAGCGTCACGCGGCAGTGCCCACTGCAGTGTACGTTACCTTGGCTGAGCTTGGCCGGCTTGTCGATGAGCACGGTGTTGAGCCAGCACTGCGCTTGCGGCGCCGGCTCCAGCGTGGCGGTGCCGGCGCTCAGCGTCACGCGGCAGTGCCCACTGCAGTGTACGTTACCTTGGCTGAGCTTGGCCGGCTTGTCGATGAGCACGGTGTTGAGCCAGCACTGCGCTTGCGGCGCCGGCTCCAGCGTGGCGGTGCCGGCGCTCAGCGTCACGCGGCAGTGCCCACTGCAGTGTACGTTACCTTGGCTGAGCTTGGCCGGCTTGTCGATGAGCACGGTGTTGAGCCAGCACTGCGCTTGCGGCGCCGGCTCCAGCGTGGCGGTGCCGGCGCTCAGCGTCACGCGGCAGTGCCCACTGCAGTGTACGTTACCTTGGCTGAGCTTGGCCGGCTTGTCGATGAGCACGGTGTTGAGCCAGCACTGCGCTTGCGGCGCCGGCTCCAGCGTGGCGGTGCCGGCGCTCAGCGTCACGCGGCAGTGCCCACTGCAGTGTACGTTACCTTGGCTGAGCTTGGCCGGCTTGTCGATGAGCACGGTGTTGAGCCAGCACTGCGCTTGCGGCGCCGGCTCCAGCGTGGCGGTGCCGGCGCTCAGCGTCACGCGGCAGTGCCCACTGCAGTGTACGTTACCTTGGCTGAGCTTGGCCGGCTTGTCGATGAGCACGGTGTTGAGCCAGCACTGCGCTTGCGGCGCCGGCTCCAGCGTGGCGGTGCCGGCGCTCAGCGTCACGCGGCAGTGCCCACTGCAGTGTACGTTACCTTGGCTGAGCTTGGCCGGCTTGTCGATGAGCACGGTGTTGAGCCAGCACTGCGCTTGCGGCGCCGGCTCCAGCGTGGCGGTGCCGGCGCTCAGCGTCACGCGGCAGTGCCCACTGCAGTGTACGTTACCTTGGCTGAGCTTGGCCGGCTTGTCGATGAGCACGGTGTTGAGCCAGCACTGCGCTTGCGGCGCCGGCTCCAGCGTGGCGGTGCCGGCGCTCAGCGTCACGCGGCAGTGCCCACTGCAGTGTACGTTACCTTGGCTGAGCTTGGCCGGCTTGTCGATGAGCACGGTGTTGAGCCAGCACTGCGCTTGCGGCGCCGGCTCCAGCGTGGCGGTGCCGGCGCTCAGCGTCACGCGGCAGTGCCCACTGCAGTGTACGTTACCTTGGCTGAGCTTGGCCGGCTTGTCGATGAGCACGGTGTTGAGCCAGCACTGCGCTTGCGGCGCCGGCTCCAGCGTGGCGGTGCCGGCGCTCAGCGTCACGCGGCAGTGCCCACTGCAGTGTACGTTACCTTGGCTGAGCTTGGCCGGCTTGTCGATGAGCACGGTGTTGAGCCAGCACTGCGCTTGCGGCGCCGGCTCCAGCGTGGCGGTGCCGGCGCTCAGCGTCACGCGGCAGTGCCCACTGCAGTGTACGTTACCTTGGCTGAGCTTGGCCGGCTTGTCGATGAGCACGGTGTTGAGCCAGCACTGCGCTTGCGGCGCCGGCTCCAGCGTGGCGGTGCCGGCGCTCAGCGTCACGCGGCAGTGCCCACTGCAGTGTACGTTACCTTGGCTGAGCTTGGCCGGCTTGTCGATGAGCACGGTGTTGAGCCAGCACTGCGCTTGCGGCGCCGGCTCCAGCGTGGCGGTGCCGGCGCTCAGCGTCACGCGGCAGTGCCCACTGCAGTGTACGTTACCTTGGCTGAGCTTGGCCGGCTTGTCGATGAGCACGGTGTTGAGCCAGCACTGCGCTTGCGGCGCCGGCTCCAGCGTGGCGGTGCCGGCGCTCAGCGTCACGCGGCAGTGCCCACTGCAGTGTACGTTACCTTGGCTGAGCTTGGCCGGCTTGTCGATGAGCACGGTGTTGAGCCAGCACTGCGCTTGCGGCGCCGGCTCCAGCGTGGCGGTGCCGGCGCTCAGCGTCACGCGGCAGTGCAGCGGCAGCACGCCGGCGCCCGACAGCACGATGTCCGGCAGAGGCGAGTAGTCCGCACTACCTATCACCGTCTCGCCTTCCTAACAAATTATAACATGTTATTGAGGTTCTCTGAGAGGCACAATCTATGGATGTAATTTTAGGTATGAGAGAAACTTATTGTTGAGCACCTTACAAAGGACATTACTGAAATGGGGGTGTAGTTAGCCTGATAAGCCCAACTTCCCTGCTTGGGCATGGTGCGACCCATGCCCAAGCAGGGAAGTTCGGCTTATCTATTATATATAGTTAGCTTCATTATCATTTCAGTTGAAAGACGTTGAACTATTGGACATAGGCCTCCTCCAAGTGTGGCCACAACGACCGGACCTGTGTGTCTCGCATCCATCGGATTCCTATGACCCTCACCAAGTCATCGGTCCACCTTGTGGGAGGCCTTCCACCGCTACGTCTTCGGGTACGCGGTCACCACTCTAGAACCATTCGGCCTCATCATCGACCATCTGTTCTGCGAGCAGTGTGCCCTGTCCACTGCCAAACGCAAGGAAATTCCGAGCATAGCCCATTCTATTACTCTTTGGGTGACTTTAAGACTTCTGATAAGACCCATTGTGAACGACCACGTGTAAGAGCCATATGTCATCACTGGCAGCATGCACTGGTCATAGACTTTCGTCTTGAGACACTGGTATGTTGGACGAGAAAATACCACGCAGCTTCCCGAACGCTGAACAGCCGAGTCGGATTCGACAATTAACTTCTTTCTCGAAGTTCGACCTACCCAATTGGACCCTCTGCCCAAGGTAAATGTATTCGTCTACAACTTCGAGTGTAGAGTCTCCGATCTTGATAGGAGTGGCTGCTACATGGTTGTTTACCACGACTTTTGTTTTGTCCATGTTAATTTTAAGACCCACTCTTTTGGAAGGTCTACTGAAGTCACCGAGCATGGCCCTGAGATCCTCCGCAGTCTCCTCAACCTCAACTCTCCTACCAACCGCAAATAATAAGTTTGTCGTAGGTTACGTCACCCGCATTGGAGTTCACTAACGGGCGCTGCACACGGCTAAGATACTATAATATTTTATCTTAAGATACAATATCGCTCGCCATACAATTCAATGGACTATCACACACGATGAAGATAAAATTCATATTTCATATTTTCGTATCTCAAAAAACCTAATAAAACCATTTTCGACTTCTATGCGGACAAAGTCGCGGGCAAAAGCTAGTGAACTAATAAACCATCATTTTCAGCAGATAGACGTCCAGTGCTGGGCATAGGCCTCCCCCAAATGTCGCCACAATAAACGGTCCTGTGCATCTCGCATCCATCGGATTCGCACAACCTTCACCAGGTCATCTTTATATTTTACTTTATATTTTAAATTTTACTGTCGCTTTGAAACTGATATGTAAAGTGATGGCCTGAAACACAGGTTAAAATTAACCTAGTTCGGGCGGTCCACTAACAAACATGTCACATCGGAACCACGATTATTTGCACCTTTAATAATATTTTAGTTTTAGTATATTTTTTTAAGGCACTGAACTGTATGAATATCCTTATTACTGTTGGCTTAATGTACCTTTTTTGTAAACATTATTTGCAATAAATTTATTATCTGTCCACCGTGTAGGAACTTCCAACACTGCGTCTTCCGGTACATGGTCGCCACTCCAGAACCTTTCTGCCCCAACGGCCATCTGTTTTGCGAGTAATGTGCCCTGCCCATTGCCACATAAGTTTGACGATTTTTCGGCAACCTTGGTTCTCCTGCGGATATGTTAATTTCTGATTCGATCACGTAAGGAAACTCCGAGCATAGATAGCCCTTTCCATTACCCTTTGGGTGACTTTTGCTTAGCCTTTCCGTAGTCCCAGCCGTGACTAGGGAACAGCCTATAAACATATTTTATGAATTACCTTGAGATGATAGAGTGTGACGCCCGTGGACAGCAGGTTATCATCGATGCCCACCAGATGCGGCATGTCGGAGTCCAGCACGACGCCGAGCCCACTCTTGCGCAGCCCCAGCGCCTTCTGCTCCTGCAGGATCTGTTGCGTCTCGCGCCACTTCTCCGTCCACTTCTCTGTGAGGTGCTTCTCTTGGGCCTCTTTACGTTGGAGAGTTGCCAGTACACCGGATTCTGCTTCTATTGGGTCCTAGGAACGAAATTATTTTTTTTTATTTCACAACATCACACAACGCCGCCTAGTCCCAAACTAAGCAGAGCTTGTATTATGAGTACCAGACAACTGATATACATACATAAATATTTCTAAATACATACATATCATCGATAAATTACACCCAGACACAGAACAAATGATCGTGCTCATCACACAAACGTTTGTTCTGGGTGGGAATCGAACCCACGACCTCCGGCATAGCAGTCAGGGCCACTAACCATTAGACCAACAGGCCAGTCGATAGTCGATATGGTCATCTCACGATAGCCTTGTGGTTTAAGATGTATATTTAATGTTTATCACTGTTATATCAATGAACAAACTAGGGCTTTAGTAGAAGAACTCGACTGGAACGCGCCGTGGCCGAATGGAGCGCTCTATGCGTGCGGCCGCAGGCAGCACATACTACGGAGTGAGACAGAATGGGAAGCGGTCACCTCCGCGGGCGAGGGTGAGGGGAAGGACATCCTCACGTCCCAGCCGCTGCATTAGGAGATGCCCCAGGCGTTGGGAATACGATAACAAAGTTACTTGTACCATATAATTAGTGTCGTCATGAGTACTCACGTCGTTGTGCTGTATCTGCGCGCGCAGCTTCTCGATCTCCTCTCTGAGCTCCCTAATGAGCTTCACGTTGGGGTCCTCGTTGATGGTCGGCTTGTTGATGATGTTCTTAGCGCGGTTCGCGTAGCGGAGGGTTGATAGGGTCTCGCCGTAGTTGCAGTCAGCAGGGGATATCTGGTGGATTTGAAAAATTCTATCTATTTGCGATTTTGGATTAAGTTATTTTTTGATACAATGATTTAAAAAATCGAGAGAACTACCCAATTGTTACAGATAACGGCACGAATCTTGAGCGCTCGGAGAAAGAGCAGGGATCGCTTTGCGCAACGTACAACATCAGCGAGCCAATCACTGTACAAGAATTGCACTCCCCGCCCCCGCATCTCTTTTCATACCAATAATGAGACCCGATATTTCACTTCTGTGTGCTTCTGCGCAAATAGAACTGTAGAAGTCAAGATCCGTGCCGGTATCTGTACTACTGACGTGTAATTGATCGTATATACCCACAGGAAAAAAAATATTATATACTTTATTGTACACCACATAATGTAAACAGAACAAAAAGTTGCAAAAACAATTTACGATAATAATATTGAATGTCATAAACTATAGCTATTTAATAATTAAAACTTTAGAAAAACTGTAGGAAGTCGGGCTTAATAGTTTCTGAATTAACCCTGTAGCGAAATCTATCACGTCACATAAGAACTAATCCTGCATCGCGCAATCAAAGTTCTCCGCGCGATTAGAACACATAGAACAGCCCGAAATCATCTATCGAGCAGTTGCCCACCAGACATAACACCCGTCTGGTCGGAGGATCCTCCCTTTTCAACGCAGTTTTGCGGAACTTTACTCTCTGTTTCGCATATCTCCAAAACCTTTTTTTAGTTGGGAAATCATCCAACGACTTCTCACGCTCTGGGGCGGAACGGGTGGGTAGGAGGAGATTATCAGACTTTTACTGACTAAAACCCACTCCTATGTTCCTTCTTTGCCTTGCCCGAATGTCGTTACTACCCAACAATCGAGAAAATATAATTAGGGGAGTGTTACTTACAGCGGCAATCATGATGGTCTTGGAGTTGCCTCCGAGTGAGTCTTTCAGCAGCCACGTCAGGACAGAGTCTCGGTACGGAATGAACACCTTCTTTTGACCCTTCTGGAGACGCACTGCAACAGAAATCATAGATGGATGATTTAAAAATAATAGATTATTTAAATTAAAAATGTAATTAAATAATTCAATTCATTAATATAATCAAATTTGTGTCTATTTTGTGTTTAAATTATTTTTAATATCAATTGTAATAAAGAAATGTATTATTTATTTATAAAATGCTATATTTTAAGGTTGTAATATTTGCACACCTCTAATGGTAGGGTATGGTCCAAAGAACGACTGTTTTATTTTACCACCTCATGTTTTACCCATACTCAAACAAATAAATGATTTGTATTTGTAAAAAAACGATGTGTGCTTAAGATCGCACGATAGAAGTGACAACTTCATCAAGGCGAGGATAAGAGCGCCCAACCCGTGATACTATTCCCATACAACCGCTCTTACGCGATTATGACGTCATTATACACCTTGCTATGGATATTTTAGAAAAATCTAGTATAATAAACCTTTGAAAATCTGCTATTTAGCGTGAATTTTAGCCCGTCATAATATAGTTGCAAGATTTCAACCGAACGAAATTAGTTACAATATACATTGCAAGACAAATAAAAGCTTGTACAAAAACTACATTTTTTACTGTCCATTCAACCGATTTCGACTTCTATTCCGTAGAGGTAAGGATGACATTTAAAGCAAAAAAACAGGGCAAACGCGAGTCGGACTCGCGCACTGAGGATTCCGTAAAAACCTACCTATGAAAAAAGTTCGATTCCCGAATTGAATTATGAAGATTTTTCCGAATCGCAACGTTTTTTTGTGATGTAACTCTACAAAGGAGACGTTCCAAAAATTTATGGAGCTTGGACTAAAAGTAATCAAAAAATTGAACAGTAATCTGACTTATAAAGGCTGAAAGAGCGTAATTATCTTAATATTTTTGAGCTTTAGATCATTAAACCCCAAGCGTTCGCTCTCTCGTTATCTTTCTATTGTGTGTCTAATTACGTAATCTACGTATTCGAAAGGTTAAATAACATTTTTCTATCCTCCATTTTTTTTTAAGTCAAATGGAAAATATATAAATTTGTATCACTATATATCATTCTATAGGGTTAGCAACTCTGTGATAATTGACGTGACAGTATAACTTTGTATCAGTGTGTGTATTGTGACGTATAGTGTCACTGCGTGTTTATATCAACGTCAAACGTCAAGTTGACAAATTGTTAATCTGATATTTACGGATTTGATCGTCAGTCGACACGTCTTGATATTGCATTATCATAATAAAACTTATGTTTGGTCTTTATTTCATAAAACGGTACGGCAATTTCAGCCACATTTTAAATAATTCTATAGCGTAGGAACGAATAATCAAAAAATGTGCGTTTTGTTTTTACTAAAACATTTTTTAGCTTTTTACAAAAACGGAGGACTGAAAAATTCA
Source organism: Mythimna vitellina (assembly GCA_949316375.1). Lineage (NCBI taxonomy): Eukaryota > Metazoa > Arthropoda > Insecta > Lepidoptera > Noctuidae > Mythimna > Mythimna vitellina. The sequence goes on along the minus strand of OX438703.1, from coordinate 1,570,523 downwards.
TATTTAATCATGATCGAGTATCGTAATAAATAAGCTTTCTTATAAGGTATAACACATTAGTTTTCCAATTTCTTAGAATTAATAGCCCATTTTGACCTCTCCTTTACAGCTTACAGATTTTTTCCTATACTTGTGCTAAGAGACCTTGCTTCATGCTAAATTTCAAGATTCTCGGTCAACGGGAAGTACGCTATGAATTTTGATTCCCTTAAGAGTGTCGAAATACACGTTTTTTGCGACATAAACGGCCGTATCTTTTTTTCGTTAACTCAGTATTTTGTTTTTTCACAGCTTCAAGGGACCGCAGACCTGAGTATATGGTTTTAATTTCAACTCGATACTTCCACGCGTTCCCGAAATAAATGGTCTTGAAAGACAGTCAGACGGACGGACAACAAAATGATCCTTTACATAAGGGTTCTGCTTTTTCCTTTTGAAGTACGGAACCCTAAAAGTGATTACAATACTATTTACTGCGGCTGTCATTTGTCATGCCATCAACGCAACAGAAGTCAAAATCGGTCAAACCGAACGAACAGTGAAAAAGTTATTTTAAATGTCTTATGCTCAATGCTTAATGCTTATTTCGAATGGAGTATAAGTGCATTTAAGTAAAAATTCAATGGGCCTCATCAGAAGGCTTAAAGTCACCCAAAGGGCAATGGAAAGGGCTATGCACGGAGTTTCCTTGCGTGACCGAATCAGAAATAAAGATATCCGCAGGAGAACCAAGGTTGCCGACATAGCACGAAGAATCGCCAAACTTAAGTGGCAATGGGCAGGGCACATGGAACCGATGGACGTAGAGGCCGAAAGGTTCTGGAGTTACGGTTCGTACCTAAAGACGTAGCGTTGGAAAGCCTCCTACAAGGTGAACCGATGACCTGGTAAAGGTTGCGGGAATCCGATGGATGCGAGAAACATAATTTTCTAATTATGGTGTACATTGAGCTAATTACATGTCGTATAGAAATATAAATAGGTTATACCTATTTATAACAAGAAGGACTCAATCAGCATTATTGATTTGTACGTGTAAACTAATTTCGCGTATTTACCTTCGAGCGGCTGGCTGGACTCGGCGAGCGCGGAGATGACGGAGCCCAGCGTCACCAGCGACTTGTTGATGTGCGCGCCCTCCACCAGGCGCTGCCCCGTCGCGCCGGTGGCGTCTGCTCGCTCACTAAACAACAAACAAATTATAGTTCAGAGATTTTTCTCCATTGAAAAGGGAGGACGCTGTGTCTGGTCTGAGCAACTGCCACACTGCCCTGTTGTATGAACACATACAACAGGGCAGTATGGCATTTAATCTGTTACGTACGTAAAGAAAACATGTTTATTCTGCCTAAATAGACGCACAATTCATTACAAAAATATAAAAACAAAGTTCCCTGACAGGCCATATGTGTATCTGGCATAACTGTGTTGCTCTATATGACCATAGACAACACAGTTGTCTAGATTATCTGTTCCATTTTGACACCAGTTCGAGGACCGTGGATATCCTTTGTAGAAATTCATCGCGGCCATGTTGGCCCCTACGGTTACTCTTTGAGACGCGCGTGATGTGGAACATTGATTTTAATTAAATGTATAATTTTAATTTAACGTATAATTTCAATTTAATGTTTGTTTTAATAATTTTAGAAATGTAATTTTTAACAAACGTTATAATAATGATTGGATCCATAGTATATATATTTGATAATCCAGTGGCATTGACAGCCGGTAACCTTTTACTTACGTTAATATGTGGATAATGCAGTAGGCTGCAATATGTAAAGGTTCGTTTGTACCGTTTTTTTTAGTGTATATTACATAATTGTTGTTAAAAAATAAGTTAACATTGATCATTTGTTTTGAGGGATAAAGTGTATGTATTTTCTTTTTATTTCTAAATTATATGTTAGTTAGTTTTTTTTTTCTTCTTCAATGTGCATGGATTTGTTATTAGGGTATTATTGTTTTTATTAATTTTTTTTTTTTTTAGTTTGTAAGTTTCTACTGTACAACGCCTTGGACATCCTCTGTAACGTTGTACAAGTACTTGTATATAAATAAATAAATACATAAATAGTTGTTGTTTATTTTCCCATAAATAAATAAAATAAAATCGTAATGCTTACCTCCCCGCGAGGTCCACGAGGTGCACCTTAGACACCGTCTCGCTGGGCATATTGTTGTGTCGCAGGTAGGACGCCTGCACGAAGGTGATGGTGAAGATGGCGTGCGAGCGACTCGACACGTCGTTCATTTGAGTGGAGGCTGTCGTTCGGTGGAGGTTACCGCGATGCATGCATTCCTGAACATGGACGAGAGATTTTATCAGATGGTAAATCGCCATATTTGATAAATTACAATACAAAAAAAATTGTTACACAAAAAAATATAATTAAAGCCTCAGATACACTAGGGGACAAAATGTCCCCCAACTGGACGCTCAACGCTGTCAAATTGTCCAGAAACATGTCTCACGTCACGAGATTGCTTCGCAAAATATTTGGTGGTAAGTTGCGAGACACTGGGTAACGTTGCAGCGTCACTAACATTGAGCACTGCGTGTCATTTTAGGGATATTTTGTCCCCTAAAGCCTGAGATATATTAACCCCCCAATATTTTGACATGTTGGACAATTTGACAGCGTTCCGCGTCATGTTGAAGGAGATTTTGTCCCTCAGTGCATCTGAGGTCTTGATGTATCTGAGGCTTTAACGCCACGTCTATAGTAACTAATTGAATATACCTCTACCTTATTTGAGATTATTTTTTACATCACCTAAATTTTCGATGAGCCATCCTAGCTATTTCCAAATTCTAAAAATCGATGACAATTTACACAGAGAAACCAGCACAGCTCTATCATAAAATAATAAGACTTTTACAAACCTGTATATCATCATAATCCGATACCAAATGCTTCGACAGGTCCTGCACATAAGGTCCGAGCTTCGGATGCTCTCGGACCCTCAGAGAGTGCCCGGCGTCAGTGGAAAGCAGGTCCTTGACCCGCTCGTTGTAAATCTCTAAGTAGCTGACCTCCGTGCGGTACGAGGCGCCGGACTCCTTGCCGGCAGCCACGCGAGAGAACAGGTGGCGGCAGATACGGGGGATCAGACCTTGGTATTCCTGGAGACAAGAGAAATAGAATGGTATTCTAGACTAGTCGTGACGTGAACCATAATAATAACGTAACTTTTATACAAGCTTAAATCTACGTATGGTTACAGGCGAATACAATACGTACATTGGACCCCATCATAGTGAAGGTCTTCCCGCTGCCAGTCTGTCCGTATGCGAATACACATGCGTTGTAGCCCTCGAAGGCGCTGTCTATCACGTCCAAACCTAGATCTGCGAACACCTGGAATAAAGCAAAAAATATGTAAGAAATTAGTTTCTCAAGGGTCTATATTTCTCTCGGAATAAAAAAGATGACAAAAAATAAATTAAAATTTAGGACACTATCTGCCAATACCACATACATAATAATATACATCTATTAGATCTACCTACAATAATAAATTCCATGAATTGTTACTTTGCCGCCATCCTCTCTCCCAACTTTGCTGTGCCCGACAGGGTCCATATTGATCTTGACTATGATTCATACCGCCTATGTACATAATTTGGAGTGCAATAAAGTATTGAGTAAGATATCCTAGATCCGATTCCAGGAAACGGTCTACCCGTGTACCAACTTTCATTCAAATTCTTTCAGTACTTTCAGTGTTAAGTAGTACCAAACATACACTCTTATACAAAATTATACTTTCATAATTTAAGCATGATACATAACATCATTTTCAGTCGCTAATGCCCAAGTTATTATTGCAACATTATTCTGTGTTGCTTAAGTAAGTTTCCCCTAACGCTAATATCCCACAACTTTAACACAACGCCATCTAGTCTCAAACTAAGCAAACCTTGCGCTTTGAGTACTAGACAACTGATAAACATACTTATATACTTCTACATTTATTTATTTATTAAAACTTCATGTACAGTTGTGGTATATAGGTGGACTTAATGCCACAAGGCATTCTCTACCAGTCAACTTTTGGTAAAAAAGACAACACTCTACCACAGTTTTGTCTTTTTTACCAAAAGTTGACTTGCACAATAAACAAATAACAGATACTAAAAACAGAAAAAAAAATGTTATTTATAATAATAAAATACATATATATGCTAAAATTATAAACTATGAAAAATATCAAATCATCCAAAAACAAAAATAGTATAATAGTATATCCAAATCCAGTATTATAGATAAATTACACCCAGACACAGAACAAATGACCATGCTGACACAAACATTTGTCTTATTTATTTATTTATTTATTTATTATTTATTTATTTATTTATTATTAGACATACATACAGCTATCATTACAGATCTCAGATCTTGGGCGGGAATGAAACCCACGACCTCCGGTATAGAAAGAAAAGAAAGAAAACACGTTTATTTGGCACACAGGTACACACAATGAAATAACAATTACAATATAGAAACTTAAATACTAAAACTTAAAAAAATACATTAACATTGTGTGTCTCACGGCTGCGCCAAATAGGTCCAGTTCAGCATAATGCCAGGCCACTATGTAGCAGTTGCCTGACGCTGGTTTTCAACTGAACCTTGGTATGAGTCTACGGATGCCAATCAGTTTGTTTGATGTAATGTAAATAAATATATGTATATTATTATATGTAGGTATAAATTATTGTGTAGTAAATAATAAATAGGTGTTTAGCAGTCAGGGCCACTAACCACTAGACCAAAAGGCCAGTTAAACTGTGGTCGTGAACATTGTAATGTACCCACCTGCTCCTGCGATGCATAGTTCTTGTCGTCATGCGCGTACGACCAGTAGGAGTGGTCGAACGTGAAGTCCTTGTACTTCTCCCCCCGCCCGTCATCTCGATCTTTGCTATTCTGAAACACAAATGTCAGTGATGAGTAAAGTCCTGTAAATATCGGTCCAGCCGTTTCGGAGATTATCGGAACAAACCGACAGATAGACATTTAAAAAAAATATTATAGGTATCGAATATACTTTTATATATGCATTTAGTAAAAAGAAAAAATATGTTCTGGACAAACAGACACTTCAATTTTATTTATAAGTATAGATGTAAGGATCGGCTATAGGGCTTAACCATTATCTCATCTGATGGTAAGCGATGAAGTATCCAAAGACGGAGCACGGTTTTTTGTATAGTTGGAAAAATTATCTAATGACATCCCCCGCGCTTGGGCGGAGCGCGAGGGCGTGTCAGACTTTTACTGATTTAAAACCCTCTCTTGTTCCTTTTTTGCCATTGTTCCAGGGCCCCGGGGATCTCTTTTGCATCACCCATAGCCCCCCTACGATTGCTGACATCTCCTTGAGGCGCGCGTGGAACACTACGCGCCGTCGACGGCTTGGGCTCGGTCCGAACAGTTACCGGACGATCAGACGGCGAGCTACACATTGCTCGACATCCGCAAGCCATTGCCTCGCGCGTGCGGCCGCCCCCTTTGCTAGAATAACTGCTTCGCAGAAGGAGGCGTCCGCCTGCCACTCCTTGCTCCGGACCAAGGCCCGGAACCTATTCACTCTGTGTTGCTACAAGGAATTCCACTACTTAGCGCATAATGAATGTGTTCCTAAAACGTTTTGGGTGAGATGTCCGCAATGTCTGATTTGAGCAGTGCTTTCATGATTTTACATTAAGAAATTCACTACTCCAATAAGTTTATGGACGGAATGTTTTAACCCAAAAATCGGTATTGGGATTGTCCTTTGCCGAAGATTGACATTTTATACATTTCGAACAACCAAAAAGGACCATCATAGGTACTTCAAGAACTTGATAAATGATAAGTATCTGGTTTAAAAGACTGCAAAATACATACAACGCTCATTACAATGTATGTCGTTTTGCTTAATTATCACACTTATCAAGATAATAAACGGTTATAAAATATATAATAACGCTTATATACTTATTTGGTCATATAATATTGTTTCTTATTATCGGCTACGATACTTTTTACTCCGCACTGGGCCCGCGTGGTGGATTACGGCCCATTCCCTTTCCTAGAGAGGAGGCCTGAGTCCCAACAATGGGAACATTATAAGACCAACTATGCTATGCTATACTTTTTATACGGCAACCTGTCTCAGGCCCATAGGATGCCAGTGGTATTCATTGGCGTATCTAGGTTCAGTTTTTAAAGTGGGCTTTTTTTAAAGTGGGAAACATCCAATGAATCTTCTCTCGCTCTAGGGCAGAGCGAGAGGGCGTGTCAGACTTTTACTGAATAAAACCACACCTATGTTACTTCTTTGCCCTTGCATTCCAGGACCACTTGTTTCCCTTTTGGAAGGGGGCCGTTCAAGTATTACGTAAGCACTACAAGAGGGTGGGGAGGTTTTTGCTTTGCTTATTTTTGATGAGATGGGGGATGGACGTCAGCAGTACACATATTTTGTTATTTTTCTAAGAGAACGATGTCGATGTTCCAAAATCACTAATACACATTATCCATTCATATGCTGTATAGATAATGGTACAGAACCCTTCGTGCGCGTGTCCGACTCACAATTGGCCGGTTTTTTTAGAGAGCGTATGTCCCGCGTGCCTAAAGCTCCGTCTTCAAAACTCAAAGCAATAAACTTAACATAATCCACTAAAAACGTCCTTGAGAAACACGACAGCGCAAATTGGAGCCAGCAGTGATTAGCCGGGTGTAAGAGCCTCTACACGGTGCGTGACGTCACTCATTACGTCAACAATCGGCGTCGCATCGCGATTAGTGTATGTAGGAAGTGTTCAGGTAATTTAGACTATTATTAGTACGGTCAACCGCATGTCTATGGAGTCGTGGACTACGAAAACTGTTCCAGCTGTTTGTGCTGTCAACGTCAAAATGTTATTACGGATTGAAGTGTATCTTGCAGGAGATATGAGAGATAAATAAATAGGCGATTTAAATAGATCCGTAATATCGCTTTTAGCGATAAGACCGCCCATTGTGACTTTTTTTTTTAATTCTTGCTGGGCCCCTACGATTTGCTGGCATCTCCCTAAGCCGCGTGTGGAACAGTACGCGCCGTCGACGACTTGGGCTCGGTCCGGACGGTTACCAGACGGAGAGTCAACCATTGCTCGCCGTCCGCAAGCCCCCGCCTACAGTGGCCAGAAATCGCGATCGGAACCCGGCGGCGGTTGGGGCGTGAGGACCGTTGTCTCACGCGATCGGCCGCCTGCTATGCTAGCATTTTCAACTCCTCCTCGCTCCGGACCATGGCCTGTACCAAGGCCCAGCGCGGGAGATCGCCGCTGCCGATCGCCCCCACGAGGATACGGCGTTGCTCTGACCAAGCGGGGCACACCTCCACCGTGTGCTCCACCGTGTCCTCCGGGCGGTCCACACAGTGGCGACACTCTGGCGTCACTTCCGCACGAATCCGGTGCAGGAACTTCCCAAACTTACCGTGTTCGGTGAGAACCTGCGTCATGCCGAAGGTGAGGACGCCATGAGGTCTTTCCAACCACGCCTCAAAGAGGGGACTTACCGCCATAATTGTGGCGTGCCCAAACCTTACTCGGCTGAGGAAATTATGTAATTTCAAAAACAACTGCAATGCTATGGCATCTGGCCTTCGCAGTAAACCTAACCGTTTCTAATGCCAAGGTCACACTGATTTGAGGAAGGCTAGAAATTACGCTGGCACGTTATCAACATACATCATGCGATCATCAGACTTCTTCACATCCATAAAAGAACCGCTGTAATGATCTGTCGTAAAGAATCAACATCACCTCCATAGACGTCCAAAGGAATCCATAAATGGACTAGAGCCAGAACTACATGACGCCCTCGTGTGCCACACAGGCTGATCTGGGCGCGTCGGTCTCCATACATTTTATATGGAAACTAGACTTGTAGAGCTACACTTGATCCACGCCACGCGACGTCGTTCTACGTACAAATCAGGCTGTTACACGTGTGCGTCGCTCTAATGTAGTCGTTAGACCTAGACGGCATTGACGGTTACATCACATCTAAATGAATTTAGCAGCGGTGACATCTCGCGCCAGGCCCTGATTTAGGCCATGGTCTGGAGCGAGAGGAAGTGGGATGCGGTCGCCTCCCTTTGCGAAGCAGAATGCTAGTGAAGAAAATGGCCGCAGCCGTGAGGAAACGGAAATCCTCACGCCCCAGCCGCCGCGACAAGATACGCCCCGGGTGTCGGGAATCGTAGAGCGATCTGCGGAAAAGCAAGCGCGGGCTTGCAGATGACGAGCAATGGGTAGCACACCATCTAGCCGTCCGTATCGTTAGTCCTCGCATAGTTCCACGCGCACCTCAAAGAGATGTCTAATAAACAGTTCCAAAGGAAAAGTGGTGCTACACAGCAAAGGGCTGAAGGATACAATTGAGTTTTAGTCAGTAATAGTCTGACACGCCCTCTCGCTCCACCCAAGACCAGACCGCAAGAAATCATTGTAAGATTTCCCAGATAAAAAACTAAAGCATCATAGATAGAGGGTGCTGTTTAATTTACAACATTTGTGTCAGCGACGATGGTTAAAAATCCAGCAGTGCATCGTTCAACCTGGTGATAAGCTTGCCTATATTTTTTTTAGAAAAGTTTGCCCCACTTTAGGAATTACTTTTTTATTGTGGGTGTGTTTACAAACTCACATACACATACACCCAGATCTGGAACAATTTGTAGGCCATACAAATATTTGTTTAGTGGTGGAATCAAATCCGCGACACGCAAATCAGCAGTCAAACGCTCAACCACTGCGCCCATCGTGCTGTTCTTTTTATTAATACGTTACGTTACGTAACTTCAATCATTGTAACATTAAAATCAAATAATGTCATAACAGTTTGAGTGGCGTAGAGTCTCGGACGCTTGAAATACTATCACGTCTTGATGTAACGCGCCAAATTGCGCGCAGACACGCGAGTGACGGGGCACGCTGCCTGTTATGGTAATAGCATAGCATAGCATAATCAGCCTTTTAATGTTCCCACTGCTGGGACTCAGGCCTCCTCTTTCTAGGAGAGGGAATGGGCCGTAATCCACCACGCGGGCCCAGTGCGGGTTGGTGAATATCACATGTCTTCGAAATTTTGGTTCTAGGACATGCCTCCTCGCGATATTTTCCTTTGCCGTTTTGAGAGCAGTGGTGATGAAATAAATTGCAAAAAGTAAAGCGCCTGTCTGGGTTCGAACAGATGACTTACAAGTCGTATATCTACGCCGTTACTACTAGATCACTAGTTCCAACACACAGCTTACAAAAATATTAATAAACACATAATAAAGTAACAGTTTGTGCGATCAGTTGTTCAAATAGCATGATTTACTGCGCTCTACAGGTGTGTAGCGATAATGCAGCGGCTCGTGGCGATCTTATCACGTATATATGTAACGTCACTCCGCGTGGGAAACGCTGCTGCCTTGTAACTGTATACGAGTTATTATGGAACACGCTTTACTAAATAACTGTTTATTTTTGGTGGGAAATTATCTAAAGACATTTCCCGTCTCTGAGCGGTGCGGGAGGACGTGTCAGACTTTTACTGACTAAATCCCACTCCTGTCTTTTCTTAGCCTTCGTTCCAGGGTCCAGGGGTTTTTTTTCGCAGAACCCATGGCCCCAGTAGGCTTCGACCCTGCTGTGCCCCAACGATTTGCTGATATCTTACTAAAAAATGGTGGGAAATAATCAGATAAATCTCCCGCTCTGAGTGGAACGAGAGTGACAGTCTTTAACTGACTGAAATGTACCCATGTTCCTTCAGATGCTCAGGACCGCGGTGAATCTTTGTGATAGCAATATTTTACATGGAGTGACTGCCTATCTACCCGCCACGTCCCGGTGCACGAAACACGATGCCTTTTGGCAAGACTAGTGCCAGATTTCCTGGCTCCTGACCATCTGTAATGACAGGCACGGAGAATTCTCGGTATGTAACCTATCCACAAACCGACCTCGGTAAGTGTTGCTTAACCTTGGATTCTTGATACGATTACGAAAATTCGTTCAATGATAGAAAGCGATGCTATCGCTAAGTGCTACATTATTTTTTATTGCTGGAAAATGTACAGTTCCGGTTGAATTGGCAAGCCGTATGAAAAATCCAAGTATTTATATTATTATAGCCAATACTGTTCTACTGCTAGGGAAAGGACTTCCTCCACTCCTTCAATTGCCACTTTTGGCCAATTCGTAAGAAAGACATTAAGTCGTCCTTGCATCTCCTTCGTTCTCGTCGTCGTTATTGGCGATTTCAGGGTACCAATTTTGTGTTTTACGGGCCCACCGTTCAATCAAAGTGCGAAAGACATGTCCATACTTTTGTGCCATAAAAAATATAGTTAAAATTAATCTCGACGACATTCGGACGTGAGATATTCCGTATACAGATAAACTATATAGAGGCTCCTATATTAAGTTTATCTATATACATGACAGGTACCGAAGTGATTGTTGAATGGATAAGCAGAGCAATCCGTCTGATTACAAGGTTATTTCAATCAATTTATACGTGCCCACACAATTAAAGTGAAAAGGCGGTCATTACGTGGTAGATGTCGGCACACAACTCAATGCAGAGGACTGCATAAGGCTGTGGATTCATCAGAGATATGGGGGGCACGCCGTAATTATGGCGGTAAGTCCCCTCTTTGGGGAGTGGCAGGAAAGACCTCATAGCGTCCTCACCTTCCGCATGACGCAGGTACTCACCGAGCATGTTCAGTTCGGGAAGTTCCTGCACCGGATTCGTGCGGAAGTAACGCGCGGATGTCACCACTGTTTGGACCGCCCGCAGAACACGGTGGAGCATACGGTAGAGGTGTGCCCCGCGTGGGCAGAGCACCGCCGTGTCCTCGTGGGGGATATCGGAGGCCACGCTCTCTCGCACCGGGCCTTGGTAAAGGCCATGATCTGAAGCAAGGAGCCGTCCGACCGACCGGTAGCCGTCCTGACCGAGCCCAAGTCGTCGACGGCGCGTACTGTTACACGCGCGCCTCAACGAGATGTCAGTAAACCGTAGGGGCCTAGCAGGGTCGAAGCCTACTAGGGCCAAGGGTTTGTTTCTGAAAAGAAAACTCGGCCCTGGGACAAAGTCAAAGAAGGAGCAGGAGTGGGTTTTAGTCAGTAAAAGTCAGACACGCTCTTCTGATCAGCCCAAGAGTGGGGGATGTCATCGGATGATTTTTCCACACACAAAATTAAAAACTCAGATAGATAGATAGATAGATATTCTTTATTGTACACCAAAAAATACATTTTACATTAGGAAATTAACATTAATAAGGTGTCTCAATGGGCGGTCAGATATGGGACAAAGCTAAAGTGGTGAACAACAGCCTAAGACTGCGTTGTTGAAGTCTGTTCCACTAGAGTAACGCTAAGCTAAGCTTTAAAAATTGAAACATTGGATAGGTCACACACACCCATAGCTACGCAGGTTAACACATCTCAAGTGGAACCGCATCCTATTCCTTATTAAGAGTTAGAAATCACAAAAAAAAAACTCCTCTCGCTCTTAGTGGCGCAATAGAGAGCGACACTGACTAAAGCCAACTCATGTTCCTTCAGTTCATCTTCGATTATGCTGGCATCTCTTTGAGGCGAAAAATAATAATATAACATCTGTTTTCACATAAAAGTCGTGTCTATAGTACACCCATATTTCGCCAGTTACATCTAATCTCTATGCAATAGGGTCATAAGATTCTTTAGCCAGCCTATGACCATCAACCATTCTTTACAAATCCAGATTCCAGGCTGCTAACACATCCGATCAAAAATCATCATCATCATATCAGCCGAAAGACGTCCACTGTTGGACATAGGCCTCTCCCAAGTACTGCCTTAACGACCGGTCCGGTGTATCTCGCATCCATAGCATTCCTGCGACTCTCACCAGGTCGTCGGTCCACCTTGGAGCCCTTCCAACGCAGCGACTTCTGGATCGAAATTAACTCCAAGTAAAGATAGAATTACACTGCGCACATGTATGCCACGTACGCCGATCTGTGCGCGTCGGTCTCCTTACATTTTATATGGCAACTTGACTTGTAGTGCTACATTAGATCCACGCCACGCGACGTCGTTCTACGTACAAATCAGGCGTGGTCCACGTGTGCATCGGTCTAATGTAGTTCTAGCTTTATTCAGATATCACCAACATAATTCGGTAATTCAACCGCATACCAATACATTTCAAAACATATCTATTACATAATAGCGAGAACGGCGCGACATTGAGTCTGGTTTCAATAAAGGTCACGCTATTTGAAGTCTTTACAATAGTTCTGAACACATTCTTTGGTATTTTTGTGTAGAAAAGTAACCTGCTGCGTTTATGTTAACAAACTCCTATAATGTAGTTGTTACTAAGCAAACAAACCAATTTTAATACAATATGTAACATCTCATAAAACATCGTGAGGAAACCGGCATGTCCTAGAACCAAAAATTCGAAGACATGTGACATCCACCAACCCGCACTGGGCCCGCGTGGTGGATTACGGCCCATTCCCTCTCCTGGAAAGGAGGCCTGAGTCCCAACAGTGGGAACATTATAAGGCTGACTATGGACTATGTAACATCTATTTTTCAATACACTTACTGTTTTTCGCACTAGTGCTAAAAAGTGCGCGAGCTCGAACCCTTTTATTTATATCTTCTTACCTAGTGTATTGAAAAACGTCGTTTGATACACGTGGAAATTTATTTATTTATTTAACACTTCATGCACATAAAGGTACAGAGGCGGACTTAATGCCTTAGGCATTTTCTACCAGTCAACCTTTGGGTGATGCAGAGAAGAATAGTGAATAGTGAAATTTGTCACTACAGCACTCGGCTCCATAGTACCGTTGCTTACAGCTCAGGCGAATTCTGCCTCGGTCGTAATGTCAAACTTTCTCTACTTGTGTCTAAATGCACTATTTTCAAACGCTCCGTGGAGGCCTCATCATAAAACTAACCTTTTTCCAACTAAAAGGGCTGTTTCCAATTGTTTCTTAGGATTACATTGCGAAAATAAAGGGCAACTGATAGAACACGAGTGGATTTTATTCAGTAAAAATCTAGCAGTTCTCTCTTCTAAGAAGGAAGTTTTTATTTATTATTGATACTCAGGAACATCAGGAGACCAAATGTCTCCCAAAATAACGCGCCTAATGTAAAAGAGACTTAAATTGGGATGAACAGCGCCACTTCTACCAAATACCCCGATGCTGGAGCGTGTTAAAAGGTACTAAAGAATTCGAGGAACTGATGCAAAGTTATTACTTCTGCAGTTGCCTCGGAAATGGCTCAAACGGCGGTTTCACTCGCGTCTTTGGTTACTCCGCTTCTGAAGGTCATGAAACTCATGAATTAGAAAGATGTTTTCAGTTGCACTGAAAGTCATAGTCACACGTTATTAAAGTGTTTCGGTCAGTACCTATTGTTGGGATTAATAGGTGGATACCAAAGCAAACACAGTTTTAAGGATTCGAAATAATAACTATTTATTAATCCTTTACTTTATATTCGAAGGTGTGTTTCAGTAATATTACGTGAGACGTGTGGCTCTAAGCAAGGCTAAAGGAATACAGTAACTGTAAACATACTAGAGATTTCAGTCAAGTGCTGACACGGGGCTCAGACCAATTAAATACAATATTTATTGGTTAGAAAGAGAAAGAGATGTAACATAGTGTTGAAGTAGGATGGATTTGTTTTTGCTATATTCTAACACCTACTCGTATATCGTGTGACTACGGGTTTTCATTTTGTTCTGTTCTTGTTTTTCCAGTTACCTTGTTTATTTCAGCATCCTGAAAATCTTGTTTCATACTTTTTCAGCGTCGTTTTTTTTTGTAGTTTTTAGTTTTTTACTTTTTTGGTATTATATTGTATGATAGATAGATTAGATAAACAATTTAGATACAGGCACTTATGGATTGTTAAGAAGTCAGTCAGTCAGGAAAATGAAGCTAATTAATTGCACATTCCAAAGCGTAGACCTCTATGGAGGAGAACGTACAACATAAACTCTTTTAAATCATATGGTTATATATAGGTCCCATTTTGGCCAGTACTATATCTTATCAAAAGAAAACTAAAAAGACATAATAGTGTATTATATTCTGCAACCAGTATAGCATAATCAGCCTTTCAATGTTCCCACTGCTGGGACTCAGGCCTCCTCTCTAGGTGAAGGAATGGGCCGTAATCCACCTCGCGAGCCCAATGCGGGTTGGTGAATGTCATAACTCTTCGAATTTGAATTGGTTCTAAGACATGCCGGTTTCCTCACGATGTTTTCCTTCACCGTTTTGAGAGCAGTGGTGATGAAATAAATTACACAAAGTAACGCGCCTGGCTGGGTTTGAACCCGCCATCTACAACTCGTAAGTCGGAGCCATTACCATTCGGCCACTACTGCTCTATACAAATTGGGTAAAATTACAGATTCTCGTAAGATTCAAATAAAATTGACAAAGATCATTGCGAAGTATACGCTAAGCAATTCTGTTTGCTCAGCTGCAATCTGTAGCGGCCATTATAAAATTGAGCAACATTATTTTAAGACAATTAAGTAGTTAAAAGACTACTTGTGTCGGAATAGCGTCGTTTTATAGTCGATTAAGATTACAGTTATGTGAAGAGGAGGGATGAGACGCATGTTACTAAAAGAGTTATGAGTTTACATGTGGATGGATGGAGAGGGAGAGGGAGACCAAAGAAAAGATGGATGGATTGTGTGAAGAGTGATATGAAAGAAAAGGAAGTTAGTGATAGCATGACGAGTGACAGGGCAGAGTGGAAGAAAAAAACGTGTTGCGCCGACCCCAAATAACACGGGACAAGGGCAGGAAGATGATGATGAAGATTACAGTTATGTAATAGGACTTACTTTCACAGTGAGCAACCGTGTTTTCTTGCCCTCCATCTGGACAATCAATTTCGCGCCCATGTCCTTTTCTCTGTAACCAAAAAGAAAATATATATATAGCATAGCATATCATAATCAAGGTCATAATATTCCCACAGCTGGGATTCAAGCCTCCTCTCTAGGGGCCTTACCGTGACGTGTTCAAATGTCATTCCAGTGAACGAGAAAAAGGGATGGAGATATACATCCTATACAAAATTATTTTTAGTATATGCGAAAACTAAATATGGTTTGTTCAGAATCAGTAACTGAATCGATTCCAATATTTTTTTTACACCATGTTATAGTTTTTTCCAAAAATATTTAAAACAGGTCACATGTTGGACACCACCGACACTAAGTACAACACAGGTCACGGCAGGTCATAGCGGGCATTAGGTACCAGCGCACAGTTGGGTGAGGGAGCAAAACAACCCCTCAGTCGCCTCAGCGACTGTCGCGACCCCGTGCTGGGCACGCCACAATAATGGCGGTAAGTCCCCTCTTTGAGGCGTGGTTGGAAAGACCTCACGGCGTCCTCACATTCCGCATGACGCAGGTCCTCACCGGACACGGTAAGCTCGGGAGGTTCCTGCACCGGATTCGTGCGGAAACGACGCCCGGGTGTCGCCACTGTATGGCCCACCCGGAGGACACGGTAGAGCACACGGTGGAGGTGTGCCCAGCTTGGGCAGAGCAACGCCGTGTCCTCGTGGGGGCAATCGGCGGCGGCGATCTCTCGCGCCGGGCCTTGGTTCAGGCCATGCTCCGGAGCGAGGAGGAGTGGCAGGCGGTCGCCTCCTTCTGCGAAGCAGTAATGCTAGCTAAGGAGGCAGCCGATCGCGTGAGGCAACGGTTCTTACGCTCCAACCGCCGCCGGGATTCCGATCCCGATTTCCGGCCACCGTAGGCGCGGGCTTGCAGACGGCGAGCAATGGGTGGCTTGCCGTCTGACCGTCCGGTAACCGTCCGGACCGAGCCCAAGTCGTCGACGGCGCGTATTGTTCCACGCGCGCCTCAAGGAGATGTCAGCAAATCGTAGGGGCCCAGCAGGGTCGAAGCCTACTGGGGCCACGGGTAGTGTGAAAGCGGAACCCGGGGCCCTGGGACGAAGGCAACAAAGGAACAGGAGTGGGTTTTTAGTCAGTAAGAGTCTAACACTATCTCCCGCTCCGCCCAAGAGCGGGGATGTCATTAGGATGATTTTCCCACCCAATAAAAAAAAAACCCCTCAGTCGCCTGGATGGCTCGGTGATCATGTATTTGTGCGGACAACCAGGTAACATAACAAGCTTATAACTTTGTAATTTTTCATGATACAATAATTATGAAATGTAGTACATAGATTCTTTACATAAAAATACTAGACACGTGTTTCAGATTTCGCATATACTAAAATTAATGTTGTATAGATCCATCCCTTTAACAGTCCAGTTTATGTTGTCAAATGGATTGCGTTAAGAGCTCGTGTTTTCTGGAGAGGGAATTGGTCGTAATCCACCACGCACACCCAGTGTAGGCTGTTGGATGTCACATGTCTTCAAGCTTTCAGTTCTAGGACATGCCGCCGATTCACGATGTTTTCCTTCATCGTTTTGAGAGTAGTGGTGATGAAATAAATAACAAAAAGTAATTCGCCTGGCTGGATTTGAACCCACATCCTACACAGAGCCAACACTGATCTGTGCCCATTGGTAAAACGTCTATAATTCTTTTAATTTGACCTTTTGCAGATCTGCTGGAAAAATGTCGACCGGTACATGGTGGATATCCCATCTATACACACAAAACGTTTTGGGAACCCATTCAATGTGCGTACAGCTAAGAATTGGAATTCCTTGCCGGAATCTGTGTTTCCTGATAGCTACAACCCGGGAATCTTTATGTCAAAAGTGAATAGGTTATTTCTAGGTAAGCGCGTTCCATCAGGTGAGATAGCGGTCAAGCGTGAACCTATCAAGAATATAAAAAAAAAAGACGGGTTGCACTCCGGGAGTGCCGGCAGAAGTGAAAACTTGATTATTAACGTTGAGCATGTTTGATATTTTGGAATGGTTAGGGAATAATTTTGCACCAATTGCTTTATCAGTATAAAAGTACTATCATTTATGTGGTAGAATACAATATTCATTTATTGCGCTATCGTACACAAACATGACAATTTCGATATTACACACATAAGTTTAGACTGCGGATTGTTGTGATACCGCAAGTTTAATTCATTCATTTAAAAACTAAAGTCTTAACTTCTTGCAGATTCAAGTAAAAATGTCAATTTATTTTTGTAATCCCAGTGATTACAAAAATAAATGAAGTAAATAAATGAATAAAAAGACTTAAAACATAACTTGCGAAATGTGGGTGTACTATTCGGTGCACCCCTGCCTGAGCCTTCGGGGATTACAGGATGTTATGTTATCATTGAATCCTGCCTAAAGAATTTGTAATTAAAAGTGTGGAAGTAATCTGTCGCACATAAAAATGTGTGCGATACATCTTTTCACAGGCGCTTAGTAAGCACGTAAGCAGGAACGTCACATTCGATCTTACTACAGAATTAGCTTAGAATTTATCGGTTTCCTATACCAATAACACTCGTGCTTTTTAACTTAAGTAAGTTAGTAAATACTTGTAATCAAATTATTTTTAAAGCAGATTTAAATAAACTGAACTTTATTTTACCAAACAACAAACGCCTTAGTGAAAATGTTTAGCAATTTAATACTCGGAAGGTACTTATTGCGATTGAACGATTTCCTTTTTTATTTTATTATCATGATTGTGCTTGCATCTTAAAAGCCTTCTTAAGTACTTTTAATAGCTACTAGATACTAAGAAAGCTGCAAACTCAAAGACAACACTGTCTTATTGATTTTAGAATCTCTTGTCATTACGCGTCAATCAATAAAATTGCAAGGAAATACGGAATTTTAGCTACACTAACATACCTACAGGTACGTAACGTTTGTAAATAGCACGTAAATTGCCACGGTTCTATCACAATCTTAAGGACGATGAAGATAGCCAGAGGACTAGGTTTCGCGGCGCTGCGCCGGCGCGCGGCGGGTGGCAATTTATTTAATAGATTTGTCAGCTTTATCCCTAAAGCATTAGGTTCAAAGTTGATTGGAAACATTTAAAAATTTCTTTAAATGATTTTAAACCATAAAATGTTGAAGGTTAAGTTCAAAATCGAATGAGAAAATTTGACTGGTGGCCGTCTTACGCTTTTTCGATCAGGTCACGTGTCCTGACGCGAGTTTAAGATTTTATACCCATTACAGAAAAAGTGCTCAACGCCGCTAAAGAAGTTTTCACTTCAAAAAAACTATACAAATAAGCAGTTCCTTAATACTATACTGTTTATAGCTAGACCTATGTCACCACATACTAACTATTCTACATTGCAGTCAGATCAGACTTCTTCGCGGGATTAGAACATATACAACAGCCTAAAATCATCAGTTATGGGGCAGTAGCCCAGACCAGACAACACTCGCCTGGTCGGAAGATTCTCTCTTTTCAACAGAGGCATGTCATATGGGACTTTACACCCTGTCTCACATACCTCCAAAGGTTTAGTTTCACTACATGGTCTGTAGTCCACATTGGGATGAAGGACGTAAGTATCCCAAAGATTTACACGCAGAAACAATTCTTTTTACCTCTGTATTCGTTTAGATATTGAGTATATTCTTGCATAGAGAAGCATGGCATCTCAGGAATCTTTTTCTTTACAATATTCAATAACAAAAAGCCGGCCAAATGCGAATGGGACTCACACGCGAAGGGTTCCGTAGCATTAACTGTACAAAATTAGAACACTAAAACTTTTTTTTTAAATAAAATCCTATTTATTGGAGCCCCACTTAAATATTTATTTTATTCTGTATAATATAACAATAATAATATAATATTCCACAACTATCACACAACGCCGTCTAGTCCCAAGCTAAACAGAGCTTGTGTCATGAGTACTAGACAACTGATAAAAATACTTAAATATTTCTATCTTCTTCTTCTTAGCGTATCGAAATCAGTGGACTGCTAGACCCTGAGAAGGGCCTGTTAGAGTTTAAGTTTGCCATCGTGGTGAAAGGATTTGCCTATTGACCGAAGTCGATTGCCCAGGGTGCGCTGGAAGTAACAGGAACTCGGATGGTACGTCGCTCGGGGTAGGCTCCTATCATGCACCCCGAATACTTCTATTATACTTAAGTATTTAGTATTTGTTGTAATAGCGGCAACAGAAATACATCACCTGTGAAAATTTCAACTGTCTAGTCATCACTGTTCATGAGATTACAGCCTGATGATAGACAGACGGACAGTGGAGTCTTAGTAATATGGTCCCGTTTTTACCCTTTTGGGTAGGAAACCCAAAAAACATAATATATTTTAATATTCAACATAGTTAAAGACGTACGTTATTGAAAAATTGGATTCATGATTTGTCGTTTACGAAAGTGAGAGAGTTTCCAGTACCCTAATTACACTTTTGTAACGCAATGTAAAGCAATTTTAAGGAAATGATTGTTTGACAAAGTAAATCAGGCAATGAATTTTTTTTTTTTACTTATTTTTTCCATGATAACAATTCAATAGTCCTTACATTAGATTGTTTGATTTATTGTTAATCCAATGTACGTATTTAGATTCCGTCGCTGCGGCCAGCGCTGCGCTCAAAGCTGTTTTCTTAGAGAATTGCTCTGCTGGACCGGTCGTTATGACACATGACACAAAAATAAATTACCTAAATACCCAATTCAAGAAAAAATCTGGCAAATTATAACTATTATGAGGTTCTCGGGCCATAAGGCGTATAATCCATAACATTGTTTTTGCTATGAACCGGATATAGGCGTAATTTCCCTCCAGTACGAAACCGCAACGTCGTGCAGCCGCCGTCTTTGTACGAGACATTCGCTTCCTGTTTCCGGCACAGTGACTAATATACGGCTAACCAGATGTTGAAGTACTCATGTCTAATTTTAGACATTAAGTGTCATTTTCTTAAGACTGAAATTGTTCGTAAGGCCTTCTGCCCACGGACGCGCAGCTTCATAGACGCGTATTCGTCATTACACGCTTGGTGTACGCCTGCTCACAGCTAGTGTTGCCTGGTCCGATTGGATAAAAATCGGGACAGATGGTAACAAATCGGGATTTAGGGTTTAAGATCGGGGCAAAAATTTTTGTTTTATTTTTTTTTTCGGGTGGAAATCATCCAACGTCTTCTCCCACTCAGTGTCAGACTTTTACTAACTAAAACCCAGAATTCTTCAGTTCCACTGTGCGTTCCAGGGCCACAGTCACTATTTCAAACGTTCCCGTAACCCTAGCAGGCATCGGCCCTACGGGGCCGCTTCAGTTTTCCTAGTATCTCTATGAGGAGCGTGTCCAACACTACGCGCCATCGACTTGGGCCTGATCCTTTTTGGACGGGCGAACGAGGAGCTACCCATTGCTCGTCATTTGCAAACAATGGGTTTACTGTGGCCAGAAATCGCTGTGCGACTCTCGACGCCCGGGACATCTCCTTTAGGGTCGACTGGGGCATGAGGGTGTTTCTTCAACGTTGCGGTCAACTCCTTCGCGGAAGAAGGCGACCGCTTCCCATTCTCTCTCGCTCCGGACCATGACTAGGATCAAAGACCGGCGCGAACGGTCGCCGCCGCCAAACGCCACCATGAGGACACGGCGACGCCGATAAATCAGGGCACTCTTCCACCATAAGCTCCTAACACGGTGGAGCTTATGGCGGATATAAAAAAAAAAAATTAAAGTTATGAATGATTATAAATATAAATATTTTTATATTAAAATTATATTGTTGGTTACATATTACTGCATATGAATGAAATGGATGAATGAAGATCGAACTAATTAGGTCACAGATTGCTTATAACTAAGTACATAGTGATGCGAATTCAATACAAGTTGACTCATTGTAATAATGATGGCTTTAAATTATTATTATTTTGATTTATCGGGACATTTAGCGTCTTAATCAGGTGCAAATGGGGACGCGTCCCGAGACCCCTAAAAATCGGGATGTCCCGCGTAAATCGGGACGCCTGGCAACACTACTTGCATGTGTATGAAACTCTGTCGACGGAGTGGAAACGTCGTGCCTTCGTATGGGCTCACTTAATTCATCATTCATCATTTCAGCCGATAGACGTCCAATGCTGGACATAGGCCTCCCCAATTGTCGCCACAATGAACGGTCCTGTGCGTCTCGCATCCATCGGACTTCCGCAACCTTCACCGGGTCACCGGTCCACCTTACAGGGGGCCTTCCAACACTTCGTCTTCCGGTACGCGGTCGCCACAACAGAACCTTTCGGCCCCAACGGCCATCTGTTCTGCGAGCAATGTGCCCTGCCCATTGCCACTTAAGTTTGGCGATTCTTCGTGCTATATCATTTAATTATGTTCAAATTCCATGTTACTTTTTCTACAATAGATATGTAAAAGTACTACTCTGATTTGCTACAAATTAGCAAGTCAAGTATCTTTTGTAATTTAGGGACGAAGTTCATGGTCTACTGAATTAGTCATAATTTACGAAATCATGTCACAAACCGACGTGACAGAACGAAGGTCGCATTCAATGAGCAGGAATGGTAGCTTTATTGCAACTATGAGAAATTTCCAAGCATTGTTTAGACTTTCAAATCATCCAACCAATTTGCCCCAAACCGGTCTCATTAGAAAAGTACTCGTAATAATGCAAAAATGTTTCTAGAAAAATAAAACAATGCAAATTTCCTTTTTAGGTTTCCGTACCTCAAAAGGAAAAAACGGAACCTTTAAAGGATCACTTTGTTGTCCGTCTGTCTGTCTCTCTTTTGTCTGTCAAGACCCTTTATCTCGGGAACGTGTAGAAGTATCGAATTGAAATGAAAACCTTATATATTCAGATCTGTGGTCCCTTGAAGCTGTGATAAAATCAAACATCTAAGTTAACAAAAAAAGATACGGCCCCTTATTTCGCAAAAAACCGTATATATCGACACTCTCAAGGGAATCAGAATTCATAAAGTACTTCCCGTTGACCCAGAATCCTAAAATTTTAAGGTCAGGTAATTAAGGTAATTAAGGTCTTATACCTCAGGTAAAGGAATAAATATGAAAACAGTAAATTTGTTTGGTGTCCCAAAAAAATCTTCGAGACTCCGTTAGGGAATTGAACTATTTACATAGGTAAGTTTGTACGGAACCCTCAGTGAGCGAGTCCGACTCGCACTTGCCCAGGTTATTTCCAACAAATAAAAAAATGTATTTCTTTTTTTAGTGTAGTAGCACACGCCAGGTATCCGAAAAAAAATATATTATGTGTTTAAGCGGCTTTTCAGAACTAGATATCTATTCGATTTATTGTTTGTTGTATAAAAATCTAATCCTTTTTTGATAATGTCTAGTCTACAAACACAACAAAAGATAAAAATGTAAACACATTACCGAAATAAAAAAAAAAAACACAAGAACGCGACACGAACATCAGTGAGTCATACATGGTTATCGACTTTGTTGAAGTTTTAATGTTTTTATTTTTATTGGTTTGTGTATGATTCAGCATTTGTTGACTGCTGTTAGCGCCTTAAAGTGCGCCTACGTAATATTCTTTTTAAATTCGCATTTAAAACCACATTGTTGGCTTCCAACTTTTAAATGTTTCTCTAATAATAAACCGAGGCTTTTTATTCATTACAAGTTCCAACCAGCGGCTTCGCCCGTCTGAACGTAGATAATAATTTATGTAAATGTCTCGATAAAGTCACCGCGGCTATATACCTCTAATTCATTAAACCCTCAGCGTTCGCTCTCTCATTGTCTTTCTATTGTGTTTCTAGTTACGATTTTCGAAAGGCTAAAGGCAGCTGAAGCTACACAGGTGGGTTTTAGTCAGTACGCTAGAAGAGTTGAGCATGAGCGGAGCACGAGCCAGGCTCAATTTTGTGTAGCTTCGCACGTGCTTGGCTCCTCTAGTCGGTTCACACATCACTAATTTGAGCTAGGCTCGAGCCCCTCTTGTGCTCGGCTGCTCTAGCGTAGACCTACCTTTAATCTCTCAAGCCTCAGTGTACCGAAATCGGTACACCTCGTACCAGCTAACTTAAGCCTTATTACTAAAAAATAAGGTTGAAGTTAGCCGGTACCGAGGTGTACCGTTTTCGGTACACTGGGGCCTGTCTAACCCTCCTTTTCGCTTTACCCAGAGCTTAAAAAGTTATTTGAACCCCCCTGGTGACTGTCCAGAGATTAGCTAGGGTTCCTGCTACAAAAGGATTTAAGCTGGACTCATTTCAAGCGAATCTATAATATAATAAGCCATCCAACTTACAACTAGGTCATATATATCTACACTAATATTATAAAGAAGAAAACTTTGTTTGTTTGTTTGTAATGAATAGGCTCAAAAACTACTGGACCGATTTTAAAAATTCTTTCACCATTCGAAAGCTACATTATCCACGAGTAACATAGGCTATATTTTATTTTGGAAAAAAATAGGGTTCCGTAAGATATTTGAGTTTTTCGGACACAAGGTGTAAAAAGTCAACCAGAAAAGTTACTAATTTTTGCGTACGCTGCCTAAACTATAAAAGATAGAACCCTAAAATGTTCTAATTAATTGTAGATCTTATAAATATCTACCAAAGTTTGTTAGGACAAACCTACTTTCACGCGGGCGAAGCCGCTGGCAGAAGCTAGTAACACATAAAGAAACTAGCATAACAGGTGATGATTGAGGTCGAACAGTTTTAAAATGACAAATTTGATAAAATCATTATAGATAAAGATAAGATAGAGATGAGTTTGATATTTATAGATTAAGTTACTTTTTATTTTATTGTTGTTTGTCCCTTGCGAGTCTCAAATAAATGTTTTCTTTCTTTCTTTTCTTTCTTTATAAGCCACGTTAATCTACGAAACTTTCCATGCTATCCTAAATTTTTTCTTATAAAATTATATATAAAAATCAATGTCGCTTTTCGTTGTAACTTTATAACTCAAGAACGGGCTCACCTATCCAAACCAAATGTTTAGGCTTTGTTGGGACTATTTAGTAGATGGTTTATGTGAAGTTTGCACAAAATCGGTTGAGCGGTTCTTCATTTATCACATTAGTAGGCGATACGAAGTTCGCCGCTAGTAAAGTTATAAAAATAAAGAGCCTTTCTGGATATTCAATTGTTTTTTAGCAAATCTCATCTTAATGGCAGATTTGTATCATCGTCATCATCATTTCAACCGAAAGACGTCGGCTGGACTTAGGCCTTCTCCAAGTGTCACAACTACCTGTCCTGTGCATTTCGTATCTATCGGACGGCCGGTACGCGGGTGACACTCCAAGGTATTTTGGCTCCATCGACCAGCTGTTCTATGAGCAATGTGTCCTGCCACCCACTGACTCGTAAGATCAACGAATTTAGAATATCGTTAGATCATAGTCTTGATTACGACAATTGAAGACTATTTTCTGTAGTAGTACATTTCCTTAAGATAATAAAACAGGTCGTACGGCTGAAACTGCTCACAAAGCTAATATATCTATATATATAAAAATGAATCCCTATTTTCCTTGATCACGCCATCACGACTGGACCGATTTCACTTTTTTTTTTGTTGTGTTTGTTATTGTCAGAATAAGGTTCTTATGAAAGAAAAAATTGGTAGTATGGTAGAGTAGGGTATAGTAGGGTAGAGTAGGGTAGATTAGGATATATAATAAAAATAAACCTCTATAACTCACGAACCGCTGGACCAATTTTAATAATTCTTTTTTTGTTTTGCTCACCAGCATACAAGGACAGTTGCAATTAGGTAGATTAGGGTAGAGTAGGGTGGAGTAGGGTAGAGTAGGGTAAAGTAGGGTGGAGTAGGGTGGAGTAGGGTAGAGTAGAGTAGGGTAGAGTAGGGTTGAGTAGGGTAGTGTAGGGTTGAGTAGGGTAGAGTAGGGTGGAGTAGGGAAGAGCTGGGTACAGTAGAATAGAGTAGTCAGTTAACAGGAGCGAAGCCAGGGCAAGGGCAAAAGCTAGTATTTGATCAATCATTTCCTTAGATTAAGATAAGCTAACTACTTAATTAACCATGTTCTTTTGTACAAAAATATACAAAAATATGTGATAAACAGTTACATTTTATAATTAATGCACATGATGCTAATAACAGTTTATATTTTCTGTTATAACTGTGGTCTGTGATCTTCATATTATAAAGTATACTAAGCTGAATTTATGAATAATTAACTTGATGTTGTTAAGGAAATTTTATACTCCATTATAATTAATTTAAATTAGTTTGTTCCAGCGACTTTGCCTGTGTAGAAATGTAATAATATTAAGGAAACATACTCATGGGATAAAAAGTATTGTATGTTTCCGGGACATGATCTACCCATGTGACAAATTTTACCCAAATCCATTCAGCCATTTGAGTATGAAGGAGTAACAAACCTACACGGGGCGGACCAATTTGTGTGCTTTTGCGGGTACTGAACGACATGACTCACATGGTAGCACAGAGGTTGGTCTACCTCACAGACTCCTTCAGAGGATGTGAGGGGGCGTGGGCTTTAAGGGAGAGCGCAACAGTCGCACAGATCCTTAAGGTCAGTCTGGTGGTTATCCTTCTCGTGGTTGCCGCTCCGTTATTGGTCTAGTTCCCTAAGAAATAGACGTAACAGAAACCACTGGACGTCTCAATGCAGGGATGGAGAGGTCATGTCTCTGCGTGTCCATCATCAACAGGGCAGATGGTGGATACGAAATGACCTCCCGCGTGTTTGTGCCGTGCGCGGTGACCCGTACGGGGGGATGAAGGAATCCTGGTGGTTGAGTCTGAGAGAGGTCGGGTTGTTTAACCCTCGAAGGCAACACGCCACTTTGGTCTGGATTTCTCCTCAAACGGGCGGCCATGGTCTAGCCAGCCATGGTCAATCGGCTGTGACGTCCGGTCAGACGGCCGTCAGGCGAGTACTCGGGGGTGATGGGGTTCGCAGCGGAAGGCAGGTATGCACTGGCACTTGTTGTGGGGGACAGATGTAGACTGCTGGAAGCTCGCGGACAACTCACTCAGGGGTGCTATATCAGCTCGGTAACCTTGGTGCTTTAAAGCATCCCCAATGTTGAGGGCTCGATGGTGGGTGAGGAGCCGGGCTGATGAAACAATTGGATATACAAGGTATGGATAGCATAAAACCACAAACAAAAAAAGGTGACAGGACCGATAAGGGCTTGACACAAAAGGCTATGGACCTGAGCACAGGGACTAAGCAAAAGGCTACAGCAGGGATGGGGGCCGCTGCCTCCAAGCAGGATGTACCCGCATCGGGCCTCGACTCCTGGACCACTGTGACCCGCAAGGGCTGCAAGGGACAGGGGAAAACCGTTGTGGGGGTTCCGCAAGGAGGGAGTGGCGCCCAAGGGCACACCGGGACTGGGGCACCGGTGCCGGGTCGCGGGGGCTCCAGCATACCGACACCTCCACCACGGACGGTACCTGCAAAGGGAACGTCCGGTGGAGGGACGGGAGCGGGGTGTACCGCGACTCAGGCGCCGGGGCCGCAACCACGGCGCACAAGCGGCAGCGCCAAGCGCAGGCTGAAAAACCTGCATCGACAGGCTGCAACGACAGGGGGAGATACGGCACCTGTCAAAAGGATTCGAGAGGTGAGTGACGAGACTAAGGAACCGGGTAATGACGCAAAGAAGGTCAAAACCCAGGGATCCTACAAGGACGCTCTCACGGGGACGAAGATGGCGATCGTGCACGCGTCCCATCCTGACCAAGCGTTGGAGGCGGGAACCCTGGGTCCGATTCAGGAGTTTCTTTGGAAGCTGCTGATGGGGACCCCGGATCCACTGCCCCGCGTGAACGTCGGGAACATGGTCGGCGGGGCTCTGCACGTAAGCTGCGAGGGACCCGACGCGGTTAGGTGGCTCCGCACCGTAGACGGACGAGAGGTCAATGGCACCAAGCTGCGGGTGCTCGATGCGAAAGACCTCCCAAAACCGGTCAAAATGGCGTGGAAGTCGAGGACCTTTAAGGGCGCCGACCTAGCGGATACCCTAAGGTTACTGCAGCGCTTCAACCCAGCACTCCAAACAGATGGGTGGAAGGTGCTGAAGGTCGACGTGGAACCAACCACGACGCGCCGGATTGTCCTTATGGACAAAAAATCCGCGGACTCCATCAGGGAGGCTGGCTACACACTCCACTCAGGACTGGGGCCTAGCCAGTTCAAGCTGCTGGAGGACGCGGATAAGAGGAGGGACGACCAGGCCAAAGAACCGGCCAAAGAACCCTCAGCGACCTCGGCCGAACCAGACGCCCCCAGCGAGGCGATGGAAGAGGCATGCACAGAGGGAGGGGTCCGGAGCTCGGAGGAAGATGCCTTCCTCGTTGAGGAGCGGACCAGCGACGGTGTCGACCGGTATGGGGACTACCACCCAGCCATGGAACTGGACCGCGCGTCGTCGCCATCGACATGCGCGGGGGACCTGGAGGGACTGGCGGTCCTCAAACTAGACCCCAACTGCCCGGACTCAGACGACGACGGGGAGACGGGGGCGAATCGGCAGTGAGAGGAAGTAGAAATGGCTGCAATAAGGTTGGTACAAATCAATCTGCAACACAATAAGGCCGCGACTGCCCTTCTGGCGCGCGAGCTAAACATGTTAAAATATGACATAGCTCTAATACAAGAACCTTACACATACAAGGGGGAGATTAGAGGCCTGGGCAGGACTGGAGGTATTGTATACTACCATCGTCATGACCTAAACGCAAGGGCGTGCATCTATGTCAGAAATGGCCTAGATGCGATTCCCCTGCACAATTTCTGTTACAGGGACCTGACAACCATCAAGGTCCCTCTAAGAGAGGAGGGGGGAGGCGGGGCGCTCATACTAGCCTCCGCATACATGCCCTATGAAGCCGAGGACCCCATCTCAATGAGCCTGAGGGAACTCGTGGAAAACTGCAGCCGGGAGGACCTAGACCTGATCATAGGCTGCGACGCCAACGCACACCACGTCACTTGGGGGAGCACCGGTAACAATAGGAGAGGTGAAAAACTACTGGATTTCCTGGTAAGCTCACCTTTACAAATTATAAATAATGGTAATAGGCCCACGTTTGTCAACGCCAGACGAGCGGAGGTGATTGACATAACAGTAGCCACCAATAGGGCTAGTAACCGCATAAGCGAATGGCACGTACCAAACGAGATCTCACTCTCGGACCATAGGTATATATGCTTCAAGTACAGTACCCGACGTATCAAGGAACTGGTAGCAAGGAGGAACCCAAGACACACCGACTGGAACTCCTATACGAGAGACCTAAAAGTGGAACTTGGGGACCCTAAAGGAAAGCTGAACTCAGCAATCGACGTGGATTTCGAGGCGGGGCGAATTTCTGAAGCCGTGATGAGCGCTTGGACAAGGAACTGCCCCGAAAAAGTAGTACAAGCAAGGAAGGAACCTTGGTGGAACTCTAAACTAGCTAGGCTACGGAGGGAAACTAGGGCCGCCTTCAACAGGGCTAAGGCTCTCAAAAATTTTGAGATGTATGCCATAAAGCTGACAGAATACAATAAGGCTGTACGCAAGGCTAAAAGGCAGGCCTGGAGGGACTACTGCGACAGCATTGGCAGCATTCCAGACAGCATGAGACTGTCAAAGGCCATGGCCACTGCAAAGGTAAATCCACTAACATCCATTAAGGATGAGAATGGCAAACCGACAGAGTCTGGAGGAGATACCCTCGAGATAATGTTCAGAACGCACTTTCCCGGCTCATTCGCAGCTAACGACACGGCGAACTCATTAAGCGTAGATGACGTAAAGTCAAAAACAACGAAAGCAAACTGGGACGCCGCGAAAAAGGTAGTAGGGCCGAATGGCATAAGGTGGGCCCTGGAAAGCTTTGAGCCATACAAGGCTCCGGGACCAGACGGAATTTACCCAGCCCTATTGCAAAGAGCGGGGAACATACTAGATCCGCACCTTGGTAGACTATATAGAGCATGCATAGCCTTTAGCTATATACCAAAGGCGTGGAGACAGGCGAAGGTAATCTTTCTTCCCAAGCCAGGAAGGATGGACTACGAGGACGCTAAGTCATATAGACCTATAAGCCTGACATCATTCTTCCTAAAAACCTTGGAAAAGCTTGTTGACAAGTATGTCAGGGAGGGAGCGCTGGAAAAACAACCGCTTCACAGGATGCAAAACGCGTATCAGCCTGGCAAGTCGACAGAAACGGCGCTACACCAGGTCGTAAGCCGTGCCGAAATGGCGCTAGAATGCAAAGAAATATGCCTGGCAGCTTTTATCGACGTGGAAGGCGCGTTCGATCGCACTACTTTTAGAACGATACGAACAGCTGCAGAAAAACATGGCATAGACCCCACCATTTGTGACTGGATGGATAATATGCTGAAGGGCAGAGTTATAGAATCAACACTGCTAGGTGAGACCAAAAGGGCGCATGTCACAAGAGGATGCCCGCAAGGAGGCGTACTCTCGCCAACACTTTGGTGTTTGGTGATAGACGAGCTGCTAATAGAATTGAACAAAGGACCAACGTACACGGTTGGGTATGCGGATGATCTCGTGATACTTGCAAATGGGAAATTTCCCAACACTGTGTCAGGGATCATACAGGAGAGACTGAACATGGTTGAAAGGTGGTGTAAACTCAACCACTTATCTATCAACCCAAGCAAAACGGTGATCATCCCGTTCACTAAAAGGAGGGACCTAACAGCAATGGGTACCATAAAGCTCTACGACACCATACTAGAGTTGTCCACAGAAGTAAAATATCTAGGAGTAATCCTAGACAGTAAACTCACGTGGAAAAGCCATGTCGAAGCGACAGCAAACAAGGCTCTAAGAGTATTTGGTATGTGTCGCTCTGCCTACGGGAAAACATGGGGCCTTAGACCCCAGGTTATTAAATGGATCTACACCATGATGGTGAAACCGATAATCACATACGGGAGCATCGTATGGTGGACCAGAACCAAGCTGGCAACTTGCAGACAGGCCCTAAGCAAAGTGCAGCGGACTGCCTGCATGGCCATTACAGGAGCATTTAGGACCACGCCAACTGCGGCGATGGAAACGTTGCTCAATCTCACCCCTTTACACATTGAAGTGGAACTGGAGGCGAGGAGGGCCATTCATAGGCTCAAAAGTATGGGGCATTGGACAAACTCCGGATACAAAATAAACCATACAAACACAAGACCGAACAGGGAACTTGACTGGATGATGGACATGGGATGTGACAAAATACATGCCATTCACAATCTCAAAAAGGAATTTAAGATCTACATTCCGAGCAGGGAGGAATGGAAAGGTGGGATAAAACCCCACAAAGGGAATAACCAGGTATGGTACACGGATGGCTCTAAAATGAACACCGGTACAGGAGCGGGGGTGCATAGCGACAACTGCAACCTTAGCATAAGCATGGGCAAACTGGCGACAGTGTTCCAAGCAGAGACCTATGCCATAATCGCATGCGCGCAGGAAATACTAGACAGTGGTACCGAAGGGGACACTATCTACATTTTAAGCGACAGCCAAGCAACACTCAAGGCACTCACGTCCAATAGAGTGGATTCTGGACTGGTACTGAACTGTATCAAAGTACTAAACCGGATAGGAAGGCGCAACCAGGTCAGACTGATCTGGGTGCCAGGTCATACAGGAGTGGCAGGAAATGAAAGAGCCGACACTCTGGCAAGGAAAGGATCCGAGACACCCCTACACGGACCGGAACCCTTCATAGGACTCTCGCCAAGGGTCATCAACCAAGCATTGAAAAAGGCTGCGCTGGAAATACACAGCACACACTGGCGCAACACAACGGGCCAGAAACACGCAAAGCTATTTCTCAATGACATAGACAAGGCCTGGACCCAAAAACTATGGAGGTACAGCAGATCACAGCTCCGAACAATTACAGGAGTCTTCACGGGGCACTATGCCACCAACAAACAGCTCCACAACATGGGACTAGCAAGCGACCCGACTTGTAGGTTCTGTGGAGATGCAGAGGAGAACATGCTACACCTACTGTGCGACTGTGCAGCACTAGGCTCCAAAAGACTAGAGTATCTGGGCCAACCATATCCAAGACCAGAGGACTACAGGCTCAGCCCCATCAAACCCATACTGGGACTCATGAAGAAGGTGCACAGAGGGCTAGGGGTTGAGTAGACAGGAGGGAATAGTACAAAAGATCCTGACGGGTCGAAGTGCTCTGGCCCAGGGCCAGCCCAACACAAGATAAGATAAGATAACAAACCTACACAAAAAACATTTGAAGAAACATTCACCTTTATAATATTATAATGTGAAGATTTTATTGTGTTTCACAAAAACTATTGGTAAAACGGATTTAATATTGTTAAATTAAAATTTTACCTATCTGTGTAGTGTGGCACTAGTTGTATTTATCAGTTTCGGGTAAATTTAATCTTTTTTCCTTTATAGTCCTGAGTGACAAAATACAAATGCTTAATTGTTTCTAAACCTGATACCAAACTTTTAAAACATTATGATATATTTTAAATTGACATAAATTTACTATAACCAATTTTTGACCCTAGACTTTCCTCATTATTGTTTCCTATTTTATAAGAGGGATTTAGTTTAGAGGGGTTTAGTTCTCTTTCCTGTTTAATATTTATTATACAGGAAAGAGAACTATTAAACAGGAAAGAGAACTCAACAACAACAGAAACAGGAATAGCCCAAGGATTATTGTGTCAAATAAATATTTGACATAATAATCTTTGGGCAACGGAAAGGGCTATGCTCGGAGTTTCCTTGCGTGATCGCATCAGGAATGAAGATATCCGCAGGAGAACCAAGGTCGAAGACATAGCCTGAAGAATCGCCAAATTAAAGTGGCAGTGGGCAGAACACACGGCTTGTGGAACGGATGGGGCCGAAAGGTTCTAGATTGGCGACAGCGCACCGGAAAACGCAGCGTTGGAATGTAAATGCAGTGTATGCAAGACGCATTGGATCGGTCAAATCCATCCAAAGGTTGTCTTTAAAAAATTGCTTTTAGCGATAAGACCGCCCATTGTGACACCCTATTAATTTTAAGTTCCTAATGTATAATGCTGAAATAATGATGATGATGACCATAATCCTTCCAATGAGGGATGTGTGAATGAAGATTTTTCTTAAATAGGGATAAGATGAAAACTAATATTGAAGGATGGAAGAAAACATTTTGAGACAACTACAAATCAATTGGGTATGAGGATTCATCATCATCATCATCATCAGGATTATGAATAATTATATTTCTTTTTTTTTTAAAACCCTTCACATAATAATTTAGATGCCATAAAAACCAAAAACTTATGGCCAGTCATAACTCTGTGATTCATACTCTATTGTTTATGATATACACAATTGTTTTTTTTTTAACTAACATTCCAATTTTGATTTAATGGAAGATACTGCATATTCTTATCAGCCAGTATTACAACCACAGATAGTTTTAATAAATTAATTTCAAATAGCTAATGCTTGCCTCTAATGATAATGGTTTATTTGTTTTGAAATCAATTAAGTGTAGTTGTAAAAAGAATTTTTCATTTTATTTAATTAGTATTGTATTCTAATTAAAAGTGGAAACCAAGGGACTGTATTTATTTAACTTATTGAGAAAATAAATATTTTCAGACAGACTGGGCTTGAAAGAGGGATATTTTATGGTAGTAGATGATGACCATTAGAGAATGATATGACAACTGGTTTCAATATCTGCTTCATTACAGAAATATTGTCTTCCTCATATACATCTAAGGAATGCTAAAAGAAAGGTAAACTAATTGTTGTTACCATAAATAAGATTCAAAGACAATAACCATAGCAGACTCCAAGTTACCAGCAAAGGCACTGTGTAACATAAACACTAAAATTCATTCATCTGTCCTAGCATGTGAAATAGCAATAACAAAGTGTATTGTAAACAGGAACTCCAAACCATGCATCATTGTTTACAACGCCAAACATGATAAACAAGCATTCCAATAAGCAACCACTCAGTAATCACTGCAATTTTATCTTGTTTATTTAGGTCACTGACTTTTTTACATTTTTTCGACAACTTTCATCTAAACGGCATACCCGAGGT
The DNA here is from genome assembly GCA_949316375.1 of Mythimna vitellina. NCBI lineage: Eukaryota > Metazoa > Arthropoda > Insecta > Lepidoptera > Noctuidae > Mythimna > Mythimna vitellina. The sequence continues at coordinate 1,537,380 of OX438703.1, read as the reverse complement.
ACAGTTTGTGCTCCAAATGCAACTGAACCGTGAAAGTCATTGTCATTTAACATGACATCATTGCTTTTTTGCACTTTCAAATGCCATGAAAAAGTTTGATATTTTAGCGACGTAGAACCCTTGTTTCCTCGTCAATAATCTGTCACATCATCACAGTGAACATACAAAATAACATAACAGAATCGAAAATAAACACAGAACATCTGAATCAGTGAAACATCATTATTTCACGTAATACATTGACTCCCCCAAAACATTGGATAAAAATTAAACTTTCCTGAGCACGGTATCTACTGACCTTTGATTGAATGGGCGAACCCTTACAGCCACTTTCACCGAAGCCATTGTCACACATTATATTGTCAATAGTTACAATTTTATTTTAAAATTACATTTATCCACAAAAATACGACACCACAAAGCAAGTTGACATTTTAATGTTTGATTGACAGTTTGTCGAGTGACGTTGCAATACGGAAAAATAATAAGAACGAATTTCTATTACTGTTACAACAAAACGTTTTCTATGTTCTGTAAAGTGTCGAATTAATTGATGAATTGTTTTCTAGTAGTTAATATTCTTCCAAAAAAGCCCGCGAAACTGTAGATGTTATTTCTTTTTTTAATGATTTAAGTGATGCACTTGCTAGTGGTGTGCTGCGTGTAGTGATTGCGGTATTAAAAAGTCGATTAAACTAGTATTAACTAATGTGTTTTAATTTGAATTCAGTGCAGTAGAAAAAGGAAAATAGGATTGTTTTAAAAATTAGATATCACGATATTTAGGTGTTTTCATATTAAAATTTGAAAGATTTTAAATTTTTTGGTGTCCGTTTGTATATACCTTAGCTTAAAATTTTGTTAAATATGTGTCATCGTTCAATTTAAATCAAATTGTTTGCTTGGTGTAAATTAAAACTTTATACTAAAACCCTTGTTTTTCTTTTTATCTCAACTTAAATAAATATTATTATAAGACTCGATACTCCCTTTTTTAGGCGAGTTTTAATCAATGAAGTCATTTATTTAAAGCACTTCACTATTGCTGTCGATTTCTATCTGTCGCAGGAAAGGTTAGAATTTTTTAATTTGATTTTTGCAAAAATTATTGGTAAATACGATAGTTCTTTCATTTATTAATCTTTATTGTAATTAAATCTAGCTATGACATGTGTTTTTTAATTGAAAAAGTTACTAACTAAAGATTATTGTTTAGGGTAAGTTGGGGTAACATTACATAATAATGTGTGTACGTTCTTCCGTCAGATAGCCAATCGTCACGATGTCAGGCGCCCCGGGTCGTCCCATGAAGTTCCCCTACACCTTCAGCGCTAAGGTCGCGCAGTTCCCATTGAAGTTCTACGTCCAGAACCAATGGATCTGGAAGTACTGGATGATCGGAATTGCCGTCTCAGTCCCCGTCTTCTACAAAATCCACAAACTGGGTAAGTTATTGATTACCTATTATTAGTATAGCCATCGGCACATCAGTCGTTACAAATTGATGTTGTCTGCACCTTTACGTTATAAGTAAAATGAAGGTCAATATTTTAGGTTTTTTACACACAAATTATTCACAGTTGATTTTACTAAAGGACCAAAATAATTACCAATTGTTACTCTTCCCAACAGTACAGTAATAAAACTACATATTCTAGTTTGAATCGCTTTTGGCAATTCTGTTGTATCACCTTCATTGGAATTTATTAGCTTAAACATAGCTTGTGATACCACAAGCTATGTTATATTTATTGATAAATAATGTTTTAAAATATTTTAGTCATTATATTCAAGTTTTAATATAAATTTTAGAATGAGCAGTTACAGTCATTCAATAATAGTATTCAATGGCAAGTTTAAGAACCTGATAATATAAAGGATTATTAGTAGATTTTAGCTAAGCATATTTATTACATAGAATAAACAAATTTGCTTTCTGTCTGTTTTCCGCGATCTCATTTTAAACCACACAATGGATTTAGATACAGTTTTAGGGCACTAGTTAAGTATAAGGGCAACAGCTGCCCTGCCAAAATCTGTTTCCTGATAGTTATAACTTAAGGTTCAAGAGTGAATAGGTTATTTTAGGTTACTTCTAAGCAAGCATGCTCCTTCGTCAACCACTTCATCGCTTATTCAAGTGAGATAGTGGTCAAACGCGAGCCTATCCATAATAAAAGAAAAACAGCTTGTATGTATTTCCGTTCAATTTCCAAGGAACAGTAAAATGGTCTAGGTTGTCTTTCAAGCTTTTTGATCATTTGTTTCCCTCTAATCTAATAAACATATTTTTAAATGTATCTATTTTCTTTCCAGCTAACTCTCCCGGCAACGTGGCCAAATGGGCAGAGATCAGGAGGAAGGAGGCAGCGCAGCACCACTAAATTAAGAAAAATTGCAATAGTACTGGGTTATAAAGAAACCAATTTGTGTGATTTATTTATGTTGTAAGCGAATATTAAATCATGTAATAGTTTCGTAGTATTTTATTTTTTCCATGGCTCTACTCATGGGGCTGTGGCGACATCTATACTGCCATATAAAAACTACAAATTAGACTTATTAGCGTGCGGATTTCATCCAGCATTACAATAGATACTTGTATGAAATTGACATTTTTTGCGGGGGTTATGCGTGCGGGGTAATCCCGCATGCGTGATCAAAAACACATCAACCACAGATAAACACAGTAAATGATGAAATGTGATGTATAACGGCTATACAGTAGCTTCTCAGCCTTGAGCCTAGGGAGTTTCAGTACCTTACTGCATAGTACTTTGCTAGGAAGCTCCAAACCTGCTTACAGCCACCATCGTAACGTCAAGTATAAACGCCATTTACCGGCTAATCAAAGCAACTAGTGTGACAGTATTTTAACTTTATTTTTATCTGTATCAAATTTAAAATAGCGCCATCTATCAATTAGTTGATACACTAATACCATATTCTCAGTTGTGGTAAAAGCTACCACCTCGAGCATGACGATGTTGTCGATAGATGGCGATGAAATCAATTTTTTTATACAATATCAAATTTAATGCTTCCAAAATCAAGTGGCGCAATAAAACTTAACTTTAAGCATTTGAGGTTTAAATTTCCGTTATTTTTTTTGTTGAAAGAAGTATTTCTATTTCCAGCACTAATCTGGAATAGGCCACACGATGCATCTTTAAATGTAAAAAATCTGTTGTTCTCGACGATTTACTTCTGTATCGTGAGTTTCGTATACAAACGTAAACTCACATACACAAAACAGCCAGACTCAGAAAAAACCCATCTGTAGGCCATGCAAATATTTGTTCCGCGCGAGAATTGAACCGGTTTGTAAAATAAACATCATTTATCAATAGGTTGTCTTGACATGAGCAGGTTGCGGGATTTTTCGAAAGAACCGCAGCCTTGAAACGCAAAGGGTAACTGAAGAAAAACGGTGAAAGTCTACTCTCGCTCCCACAGTGGAAGTAGATTTCCACTTCGGCAAAAGCATGTGAATTGCATAATTTAATTCCACTCGTGCCCTTTCAACCATCGGAATATTAAGACGTACGGCGATGCGCAACCGGTACACGGTGGACCCATACGTACGAAACATTTCAAGAATACATTCAATGTAGGTACAGCTAAGGAGTGGAATTCGCTGCCGAAATCTGTTTTTCCTGATAGCTACAGTATATGGGGGTCATTTAGTAGTGTATTTTTTTTTGGTGGGAAAATCATCCAATGACATCTCACGCTCTTGGGCGGAGCAAGAAGGTGGGTCAGACTTTTACTGACTTAAAACCCACACCTATTCCTTCGTTGCCTTTCATTCCAGGGTCGGGTTTACCTTTCAGAAGCAAACCCTTGGCCCCGGTAGGCTTCGACCTTGCTGGGCCCCTACGGTTTGCTGACATCTCCTTGAGGCGCGCGGTCAAGAGTGTATAGGTGTCTGTTCTGCTTCATGGCAAGATGTTCTTTGCTCCACTGACGCATCCACCGCTACTAATGAGTTTTATAAAATTATTTATAATTTATTCGATTCTTGCATTCCAAAAAAAAAGAGAAAGCCCTTTGGTAACAGGCGGTATCCAGTCTGGTTTACTACAGACATTGTGCACGATATTCGGCGTAAAACTAAACTCCATAATAAATGGAAAAAATCGCGATGTTGTCATCGCGACGTACGCTGAATTTCGCACTCTACGATCAGACTTGAAAGTTAGAATCCAGGAGGCCTACAGATTGTATTGTACAACTGTAGAAAACAATATAGGAAAAAGCCCTAAGCAGTTCTGGCAGCACATCTCTAGCCTACGGTCAAAGGGTGAGGGGGAAAGTGTTCGAGCCGAATGTGGTACTGAATGGTGAGACTAGTTCGGGCGTCAAAGCGGCCGAGGCATTTGCTCGGTATTTTGCCAGCGTATTTTTACCTGACACACCCAAATTGGACCCAACGACCATAAAGGTGGAAAATGAGGGAGACAATATTCCTTTACCCGTTTTAATTCCTTCCGACGTCGTCAAGGGGATTGCCAGACTCAAACCCTGTAGCTCGCTTGGCCGTGACAACATTCCAGCCTTTATCGCCAAGGGTTGTAGTGATATTTTGGCAGCACCGTTATGCCATATTTTTAATTTAGCTCTCCAATCCGGTGTGTATCCTAGACAATGGAAAATTTCACGTGTAACTCCCATTCCTAAAACCAACGACAAAACTTCTGTAGAGGATCACAGACCCATCGCTATCCTGCCAACCATTGCTAAGGTCTTTGAGCATATCATCCATTCATTTATTAATAAATGCATAAGTCTCTCTCTGATGCCCAGCATGGTTTTCGGCCTGGTCGCTCCGTAAACTCGAATCTGCTGATTAATGTTGATGTTATATTCAGTGGTTTAGATAGCGGCAAGCTGATGAGCTCGATGCTCTGTATCTCGATTTCCGGAAGGCTTTCGACAAAGTGGATAATGATGTGCTCTTAATAAAACTGGCGGCCATTGGTTTCTCAATCGGCTTTCTCAACTTTTTTGCCGACTACCTGCGGGATCGTAAGCAGTTCGTTCGCCATGGTTGCTTTGAGTCTGAGCCTTATTATACTCGATCAGGCGTGAGTCAGGGAACCGTATTGGGACCGCCTCTGTTCCTGATCAATTATCTAACCGCTAAAATTGAGCATGCAAAGTGCCTACTATATGCTGACGACCTAAAGCTGGTTTCGCGAATCGGAACGGTCGAGGATTGCCAACTCCTGCAAAGGGATCTTGACGCCATCTACGAATGGAGCATCGAGAACAAGTTGTTTTTTAACACGAACAAGTGCAACGTCATGACTTATGGTCGGGGGTCACGACCTATCCATTACGACTATAGGTTGGGTAGGGAAGTAATTACTCATGTCACCAGCATTAAAGACTTGGGAGTGACTTTTGACCGCTGTTTAACTTTTAAGGATCACATTTCTGCCCTTGCAAAGGAATCTTTCAGGCGCCTGGGTTTTGTTTTGCGTAATGCCCGGGACTTCCGTAATCTCAGTGTTATTAGGCTTTTATACACCACTCTGGTTAGAAGTAAACTCGAGGCAAGTGCCTCTATGTGGCATCCATATACCGCAACTCAGACATTAATGCTTGAGAAGGTGCAGAAAACTTTCTTGAGATTTCTATTTCAATAATAATGATTAAAAAAAAAAACCGGTTACTTCTAGATAAACGCGCTCCATCGTTGACCACATGGTCGCTTTCCATCAGGTAAGATAGTAGTCAAGCGCGACCCTATCAATAATAATAATAAAAAATAGTTTGACCATGTTATACCTACCCATAGGCGGTATAAAAGCATCATCATCTTCCTACCCTTGTCCCATCTTATTTGTGGTCGGCGCAACACGTTTTTTTCTTCCATTCTATCCCGTCAACCGTCATACTATCACTAACTTCCTTTTCTTTCATATCACCCTTCACACAATCCATCTATCTTTTCTTTGGCCTCCCTCTCCCTCTCCACCCATCCACATGTGGATGGTATATTCACAAAGCATCGTCAGACTATAAAAACAGCCAAGAAATAAAACTACAACAACTGTACGTGGGTGTTTTATTCACTACAATATAAATTAATATAAAACTTATAAATTACATAAATAAATAATCGCTGACAAAATGATCATCATTATTATGGAAAAACAAATCACTGAGAACAATTTACATATTATCTTCATTATGTAGGAATGCACTGGTACGATTTATTTTTACAGTCAGCCATTACACTCTCATTCCCAACGGGTGAGCAGGATTCAGCCATGAGTGTACATACTAGCCGTATAGACGAGCATTTCAAATAAAATAAATTTTACAAGATTAAAAAGTGTAATGTTACATAATTCGCATGGCTGACTGTACCATTCGACAGGGTTGCTATAGACAAAAAAAAAAAACAATCAAATTTGTGAAACTTTTGAGTCATCAATTACAATAATTAAAATCACATAAAACTAGCAACCATGTCCGAGGAATACAATACTCCGTTTTCTTAATAATATCAAATTAAAAATCGGCTTTGCCTTAAGTTAGAAAAAAAAAATACCAATGCTGTTACAACTTAAAAAAGAAAACAAATAAAATTTAGCAAAACAAAACACAACTTTGAGTTAAATCAAGAGATTTTACTGTTGTATGAAATAAAAGCTACGTTCAAACTTATGCACTAACAATTTAAAAACTAAAACACTAATGTCTATGAGGCCTGTACACAATGGCGTATGATGGGCCATTACCATCAAGGTCCATAATGTCGAAACAACTTATCAGAAGCCATGTGGAGTACAAAAGCTTAAAGTTGGCCACTGATATGCTACATGAACTTGCAACACATTTAAAAATTCATTCATGGCTGCACGGAGTTTTCTCATAATTTATATTTTGTATAAAAAACCATGCATCAATCAACTAGGTCCCGTAATTTATCAGTTTTTTTTATGGCTTAGGGAAAGCACGTAACCAAGAAAGTATTTAATTTTTGACACAGAATAGATTTACATTTTCCATTCGCAGCAAAGTATCAAGTCAACCTTTACGGCAAGCTTCGCTGAGGCGCCCGATTCGCGCCCGTTTCAAAGAATCAACATATTATCCAGTTGAGATACAAAACTACACCAATTTTTATCACAATATCCACTGGGAATCAATTTGCGAATAATTAAAACAGCCACTGAACTTCACTCGAAAAAATCCCGTCAAAAACTCTAGCAATATTTATAATGTATAAGAGTTGTCACAATTATGTAGCACAAGAGTGTAAGGGTGCGTTTTCACTGACACAGAGCTGGACGACGGAGAAGAGAGGAGCTGAGCGGACTGGGAATTGGTCAATCACAGTGCTGAGCTGAGCGGACAATTAAAATTAAAAAAAAAAAACCGGATAAAATGGAGTCAAGCAGGCTGTGGTGCCGAGCGGAGAGAGCACGAAGGAAGGTTGCTCAACTACACTTCGTCTCGCTCCACTTCAATGGAAACAGTAGCCACTTTTCACAGCTCTTCTCCGCTCCACTCCCGCCCAGCTCCCTTTCAGTGGAATCACACCCTTAATAATAAAATAACGTTGAACAAAAGCCTAACTGACACAATAATAATAATTACAAAACAACATCCTAATGTCACTAATGAGGTTTCACTAAATGCAGACACGTCAAACCATGGGCTATACAAAACTAACCTCCAGTCTCTGAAACGAAATAAATTAACGTGAAAAATGATCATGCGCACATTAGATTTTAAATTGCGACACTTCACACATATTACGTTTCAGAAACCGGGCTTTATTTTTTTAAGTTGTTGAAAAAAGAAAATGATAAACATAAAAAGACAGCATAATTATTCAATAAAATGCAATACCGATTCAACTGTTAATATTTCATGCGGAAAATTAACTTTTAACAAGGTATTAATTTTAAATATATGTTTAATCACTACATATGTATAAAACAGTAATAAATGGGGAAGGTTTGTGTGTATATTGAGGATTTTCAGGAAAATTCACACCACCAGATGGCGCCACTGAGCCGAGAGCCTTCTACTTCAACTTCAATTCTTCATTAATGGCATTTGTGGAAAAGACACCACAATATTCCAATAACACGTGCAAACTATTAATAGACCATCAAACGCTGGAGAGTATTTTGCGTGAATTAACAGTAAAATAAATATAGGTCTATCTCAAAACATTAAAGTTCAAAATAAAAGAATTTCTTCGCAGACGCAGACCGACATTATGACCAGACCACATGACTATGTATGTATAAAAAAAAAGTAAGTAGTTACAACAGTTACAACTTAATTTTATTAATTTCAATAAATTTGCATAGTTTAAATATAAAACGATTAAACACAAAAGAAAGAGACATTTGACCTCTTTAGCTTTATGAATCTTAAACATGACGTTGACGTCAAATTGACTAATGTCATTAACATAAGCGTTTTGACAGTTGCTTGGACCTGACGACTCAGTGCTGCCACCTGGTGAACGTCATTTTAGAAAACCCTCAATAGCACCCGCGCGAAGCCGGGGCGGGACACTAGTTAATTACCTATAAAACATTATTTTGTTCTAAAACAAGTGCTATCATTACTCAAGCGGCAATATTAGAATATGAATCAATCTATCAACTTTATCAATATACTATTTATTTAAAAGCCACAAAACATAAGACTGCATTAAGGGTCTGTACTCGGTAGTTTTTTACACATACAAACGTAGTTTGGCGATTTCTTCACGGTTTCACGTTGTATTTTAAAACAAAAAATATAGCAATTTTTTTTAGTATATATTATGTACGGAAACAAAACAACAAAAAAATATAGATTTTCGTCGAAACTTTCATATTACGACTCCAAATTGCACATATTTGGGTGTTAACTTATTGAGTATGAAAATAGCAAAACAGTTACCATACAGGGATTATTTGTTAAAAAAAACTATTTCTTTTTAATTTTGGACCGATAAATGCAGTTTTTTTTAATTCCTCATCACAGAATTTATATCATTCGCAGATGATGTTATATGAGACATACATTTGAACTCCGCCCATCAACGAGTTCGAGCCGGCGACTAGTGCACCCTTAACACATAATTATAGTAATTATCGAGAATCGTAACAGAATAAATATATCCATAGACGTAGAATAAACTGAGCTTTCTCTATCCATGTATGAAGTGAACACTGACATAATTACAGAAGAACCATTTCGGTTTTATTTTTCATAATTTGTAAGCCAACAAAGGCTTGGCTTAAAAAACTACTCAGCATAATAATATTCCATTCGAAATAAGATTACGACATTTGAACAAACTTTTTTTACTGTCCTATCAACCGATTTTGACTCCTATTTCGTGGGCATAAGGATGGCAGAGCAGTGGTGGCCGAGTGGTAACGGCTCCGACTTACGCGTTGTAAGTCGCGGTTTCAAACTAGCCAGACGCATTACTATGTGTAATTTATTTCATCACCATTGCTCTCAAAACGGTAAAGGAAAATATCGTGAGAAAACCGGCATGTTCACACATCCACCAACCCGCACTGGGCCCGCGTGGTGGATTACGGCCCAGTCCCTCTCCTAGAGAGGAGGCCTGAGTCCCAGCAGTAGGAACACTGAAAGGCTGATTATGATTTTGAAGGTTGGCATTAGATAGCAAAAGTGGTTATAATACCAACTATTTACTGCGACCGCCATTTATTTATTTATTTATTTAAACTTCATGTACAGTGGTGGTACATAGGCGGACTTAATGCAACAAGGCATTCTCTACCAGTCAACCATTGGGTTAAAAAAGACAACACTGTGGTAGGTGTGCACAATAAATAAATAACAGATATTTGAAATAGAATTTAGTATCATTAAATTAAGTGGCTTATAATAATAAAATACGTTTAAATGCTAATATAATAAACTAATAAATACTATGATAAATATGAAAACATTGTAATTAAGAGAACTTAAAATGTAGCAATTATGACGAAGACCGTACTAAGATTGAGAGGACTTCAAGAAGTAGTTCCGAATTTTACGCTTGAAGGAAAATTTACTTTCAGCTTTTTTGGTGTCAAGGGGAAGCACATTCCAGTTTTATAGTAGAGACAGTGTAAGAATTAGCCATAAACCCAGTACGGTGAGGAGGAATATGAAGAAGTATGTTTTTGGATGCTCGAACGCAAATAAAAGTCAAAATCGCTTCAACGGACAGTGAAAAATGTTACTTTAAATGTCTCATTACAAATGTAGTATAGGTATTTCAGTAACAATTAGCTATAATGATAATATATTTTAGTGCCCTTACAAACTTTTGTCTTCACGGCCTACAACAATATTACGTTAATTATCTCAATCACTAAACAGTACAAATATTTACATTATGTTTAACGGAATATCTTCTAGCGTTTGTACGTTATGAATCTTAATATTTACTATGTTAAAGAAGGCTCTTTGTGTAATTGTATATTTATATAGTCTAGGACATAGCATATAATGGACCTACATTTTTACTATTTTCTTGAAAAACTGATACTGTAATGTTAACCAAGATTTTATGTAATTCATAATATGATTTAAAAGAGTGACCATGAAGTTTCTTGCACGTTCTTCTCCATAGAGATCTACGCTTTGGAACGTGCAATTTATCTTCACTTTTGTTGACTGACCGACATTTTGACAATTCAAAAGTGCCTGTAATTGGTCTATTTGAAATAAACGTTTCTGATTTCTGTTAAAATCGATAAAAATACTAATTGATCCAATGACAGATTAGCTAATTGGTTTGTAGAAATCTGTGTAATATTATATGAAAACTATAGGTACAGTCAGCGACAAAGTTTTGTAATCACAAGTCATAATAAAAATGGTGGTTGGTGTGTTGTCTTAACTTATGATGCTCACAATATTGTCTCATAACAACATATATCATTTGGTCATCAGATAATAGAAACCACTTAATATAATTTATGTAAAATCAACATTTGATAGTCATTATAAAAATGACAGACACAGCCAGGCAGATTATATATTTAATACATTATTTTTGCTATTTATTTATTAAAGCCTTGTAGCCTTACAAAGTATTTACTGGAATATTTAACCGCCCGCGTCGGATTTATCCGACTAGTATTTTCTTGTCCTATTCGCTCGCCAGGTTCATGTGTTTGCGACTAGGTGACAGAAGAGCTGGGCCCCAAGTCATCATCATCATCTTCCTGCCCTAGTCCCATCTTATTTGGGGTCGGCACAACACGTTTTTTTCTTCCATTCTATCCTGTCAAAAGTCATACTATCACTAACTTCCTTTTCTTTCATATCACTGTTCACACAATCCCCAAGTCTGCTATTTTTATAAATTCATCATTCCAACACGATCCCATTGTCATTTTGCTAAAAGTTCGTAATCTGCTAATTCATAATAGTCGATAATTGATCTGTCAATGGTCTTGTAATAGAGTTTTGGTAGAATGACAATATCTAGCTTATTAAAAGCAATAACTACACAATAACGTTCTAACGGTAGGTCACTGATCAAAGGAACTGACAAAATATTAGCAGATTACCGCATACGTCAGATATTCATTTGTCAATTTGTACGAGATTACCGTTCTATGCCACTTCTTTCAATGGAGTGTCAGTGGTTGACCATTGGAAAGTCATAATGACGCCATTATATTAGTAGATTACCAAACTTGGTCAAAATCAACAATTATGAAGTCAATGATAGACCATTCTGACACTATTGTAATAGCAGACTTGAGGCCCTGACGAGATGGAGTATTTGGTCGTGGATGTGCGACCCTGGCGGAATAAACTCGAGTGTTTGTCGGATATATCCGACGCGTTGGTTAAAAGATTAAGCTATAGTATGTGATTCTCTATCTCTTTTTACCGCTTGGTTTTTACTTTAGCGTTGTCTCCCTCACTCATCTACAGACCTAACGATAGATAATTTTCCTGTATTCGTTATGTTAAGTTATGCCCTAAGATTCGTCTTTACTTTAGCACTACACATTACAATTGACATGAATTCTCAGTTATATAAAGTTTTCAATTTTCACCCGTCATTATAGGTCATTGCCCGTCAAAGAGACAATTGTGTACTTTCAAAAACAAGTTACCAGCACTTATTGTTAATTTGAAAGTTTATTTTCCTTTATATTTTATTAAATCTCAATTACTTAATTTATCTTCGATTAGTAAAATACATGTTTATCATTCAATTATATATTTTTTATTTTGTTTTCGTCTTTTATTAAGCTTTTGTTTCAAAAATTCCAGTAATTTAATTCTTATACAAAGAGACGTATTTGGGAGTCATTTTAAATGCGTTATTTCAGTTGTTTGTAATCAACATTTTGGTTAAAAAAAAAATAACATAATTGGGAATCAAACAAGCTTACCAATAGAACTAGCCCCCCTAGCCAAGTTACAACCGTTTCGTTTCTATTCTCTTTCGTCGATCGCCTCGAATCAGCCACGTCTCCTATTCTTTTGTTCTGACCACACGACTGAGCATTGAGATGACGTCAGAACAAAGGACTCAGAGGTGTGACCGATTCGAGGCGATCGCCGAAAGATAAACGATACGGTTGTAACTTAGCTAGGGGGGCTGAAGTCTGTAAGCTGAATACGATTTGTTTTTACGTTGAAGCGATCGTTACGTTTACTGCATTTGGCTCTCTGATTGGGTAGCTGCTTCGAGCCAATTAGAGCGCCGAACGTTATAAACGTGTCGAGCGCGTTAACGTATAACTAAATTCGTAATAGGCACTCTGTTCCAAAAATCAACACTGTGTTTGAGATATCAGACCACGAATTACAGTTTGTTCAGCATGCAGTATGCAATAATTTTGTTCTTTTATTATGATGCTGATCAACAGCCATTGCATATATTTGGTAAATTTCGATGGTATCGTCATGTTTATGATATTTCTATTAAAATTTACAATAATAAGGTTCGTGTCAGGCTCGCTAACGTCCAACACTTAACACATATAACATACAACGTCAGGCGGCAACCATATCTTATAAAAAACTACCAAAAATTTGCATTTAAATACTGCAAATCGTACTTCAGTTAAGTACGTAAGACATAATACAATTTAAATGGAACCTTATACTTAGTGTACAGCTTGGCAAAATAGGGTGTCGTGGTAACATTTCCAACTAGATTATTTACCCAATGGAGACCTAATTGACCCTAGGGATAAGTGCGAGGGGATGATAAGATACTTTTTTATGTAATACTAGCAAACCCGGCGAACTCCGTTTCGCCACCAGATGGCTTCGTTTTATGTAACATTTCGTTTGGTGATAGAAGAAAAAATTTTTTTTTTGCTCTAAACCTCACGGAGCCCGAGACCTTTCCAACGAATGCAAAACCGTGGAAATCGGTTCGTGCGTTCTGGAGTTATAGCGTCAGGAAGGAAAACCCGACTTATTTTTATATAGTAGAATAATTGTTTAGTTTCCAGTAATATTTCCTCATTTCTTTTCATATGACATTTTAAATGATCAAGATAATGAGCTGATAATTTATAACCTCTTGTTAACATTTTACTTATTTATCTTTAAATTTATGAGTATTTTGCATGCCGTAAGGCAAAATATACCGGGATAATCATACATTATCTGTTTACCTAAATTATTGGCTAACAAAATGATTTTGGTTATGATATTTACTGTGTCAAAGTTATAAAAATCTCGGGTAAGGGCACAAAAGACGAAAGCCTTAATCAGTGCGTGTTGCCAGTGATGTGCCTCATCAGAAGGCTTACAGTCACACAAAACTGCGACAATACATCGCCAGAACTTGCGAATTGATTCGCATCGCATATTGTGACCTGAACCGACGCTTTGCCGCACTAAACTACACTACTATGATTGCCTGTGCCTTGGGACAGACTTTGTTTAATGTTTTTTTAATCATCACTAAGATTTGTTCACTCTTGTTGATAGAACGACCTCAGCTTCAAACGATGGTAACAATTAGTCTGACATTTCCTTTGAAAATACCTTTTTGGCGCAGGCTGAGACTCACATTATGTTGGTAGATAAATTATATTCTTTCCCATTTGTCCTATTGTAATTTGCCAAGCTGTATATATAATAAGGGGTTATCACTAGCCTCAGTAACACACATAGTCGGCGAGGTGTTTCGGGAGTCGTCACTTGAGTTTGGCGCGCTTGGTCTGAGGCGCCTCATCATCAGAGGAAGGTGAGGGCCGCTTGGTGGAGGAGGTCTCGGAGCCCTCCAGCTGGATCTCCGGGAGGCAAGGGAGCTCGAGTTCTGTGCAACGCTTGTTCATGAATCTTTCTAGGCGGTTGCCGGCTCTGGAAATTTAAGTTTTATTAGAGAAAATAATACTACGGAAATCAAGTTGACAGTGGAAAGGTTAAATCGTTTAACCACCACTTTGGTCGAAAATGAGTTATATTAACTTATTTCACTTAAAATAGGTGGCGGTTAAGCGATTATATCTTTTCACTGTCAAATTTATGGCGGTGGTCCAGGCTATGTTGAGATTTTTGACGATAGTGGACAAATGCCCGAACGCCAACCAATCTTATCAAGGGAATTATCCAGAAACTGGGCTGTGGATTAGATTAGCCTGCCTGTGCCAATCTCTAGCCTTATAAACAAGCACAAACTAAAGTAGATTTTGGCTTAAGGCATCACTGGAGGAAGGACAGCAACGGACAGGTGGGATCGAACATAGATTAATGTTTTGAGGTCAATTTAATCGAACCAATGATGCAGCAACTGTTTTTCTATATGGTCCTTTTTTGCTTTACGCACAAATTAGGGACTTAAAGGTTGCAATTTATGTTCTACACCAAAAAAGTAACACAATTTAAAAAATAATAAAAAAATCGCGGCTAAGGGCCTAAAAACAAAACGGCGCCGCGACCACCTGGGGGACGGGGGACACACGCGCGGCCTAAGTCCGTAAAGGTTCTAGAGTGGACGTCTTTCGGCTGAAATTATGAATATATATTTTTATGTGTAAAATATAGACCGATGGCCCGAAGAACGTCACGCGAATTGTTATATGCGGTGCGGTGGTACTGGTCGCTATGGGAACTTACTTGGCGACAGGATGCGAGTCCTTGTTGTAGGTGTAACAGTTGAGGAACACGAGCGCGGCGTCCGCTATGAGCTCCTCGTCCGTGCTGTAGTCTCCGGCCTCCAACTTGTCGCGTATGGTCGTGAAGTCCATCGGCTGGTCGATCACTTCCAGGTAGTCAGGTACCTGACGAGAGGGGACACGAAATTAGGAATAAGCATCGAGAAATTAGCGTCTTATTGTTGTCGGTAGTTAGGTTGATTATTACCAAATACGCTAAACTTTTAACTTAAAACTTTTAACGGGCAGGGAGCGAGAAAAATCGTCAAAAATACTTTTTCAAGCTGGTGGTGGAGCGAGGTAAAGCCTTAAAAACCCACTCGTGTTTCTTCACCCACAATAACTCTTCAGTAAAGTCTGGAGCTCAGGCCTCCTCTCTAGGACAGGGAATGGGCCGTCATTTACTACGCAGACCCAATGCGGGTTGCTGTATGTCAGGTCACACAAAGTCAGGCGCCTGGTTTTTTTTTTTCGGTGGGAAAATCATCCCATAACATACCTCGCTCTTGGGCGGAGCGAGAGGGTGTGTCAGACTTTTACTGACTAAAAACCACTCCTGTTCCTTCGTTGCCTTTCATACCAGGGCCGAGTCTTTCCTTCAGAAGCAGATCCTTAGCCCCAGTAGGCTTCGACCCTGCTGGGGCTATGATTTGTTGACATCTCCTTGAGGCGCGCGTGAAACAATACGCGCCGTCGACAACTTGGGCGCGAGAGATCGTTACCACCGATATCCCTCACGAGGACACGGCGGTGCTCTGCCCAGGCGGGGCACACCTCTACCGTATGCTCCACCGTGTCGTCCGGTCGGTCCACACAATGGTGACACCCGGGCGTTATTTCGAATACGAATCCGGTGCAGGAACTTCCCTAACTGACCATGATCGGTGAGAACCTGCGTCATGCGGAAGGTGAGGACGCCGTGAGGTCTTGGGTTTACCATTATTATTTTTTGGTTACCACATAATTACATCCAAAGTGTAGTTTCGTGCAGTCATATAAATTTTCATGAAACTGCATCTAAACGTAGTACTCACATCTTCAGGCGACACGGGCTCGTAGAACGGCCAGCAGTCTTTGTGCTTCATGACGTCACGCAGCAGCACCTGCAGCGCCTCCGCGTGCAGCTGCGGGGACTGCCGGCTGCTGCGCTTCTTGCTGCTGCGCTCTTCTGTAACAACAACAAATAGTAACTGTCTACTACTATCCTTTTTTTGAAGTGGGATATCATCAAATCAACATATCGAAAGGGTGTGTTATACTTTTATATGACAAATCTGTTGCCCTTCAGTTGCACTTTTCGTTCCAGACCCGCGGTGACACTTTCGAACGATCCCGCGGTTTTCACCTCTAAATTCTCAACGAAATAAGAACAAAAACTGGGCAAGTGCGAGTCGGACTCGCACACTGAAGGTTCCGTACAAACTTACCGATGTAAATAGTTCAATTCCCGAATGGACTCGATGCTTTTTCCGAATAGCAAAAAAATATTTTTGAAGTAACAACAAATTTACTGTTTTTAACCGACTTCTAAAAAAGGAGGAGGTTCTCAATTCGAATGTTTGTATTTTTTTTTATGTTTGTTCGCGCATAACTTCGTCGGTTGCCAAACGATTTGAAAAATTCTTTTTTTGTTGGAAAGCGTATACTTCCCAAATGGTCCCATAGTCACCAAGTCGGGATCTGATGATGGAATCTTGGCTAAATCGAGGGAACTCTTCAAATATTATAGGCAACCGTATAGTGATTTGGTATTTTCATCGAGAACTTAAGCATATACAGTCAAAAAGTAACATTTGAAGAAGTGGAACTGATGAAGAAGACCAGAAATGGTCAACGGAACTTCATACTCGCATAGATATCACAATGAAGATAGTTAAGCGGCTATGATAATACAAATAAATTAATGATTCTGAATAGTTAGGTTGAAAATGGTATCATCAAAGTGATCTGATGATGAATGAGCCGGAAGGTAGGCACTGGAACTCCGTAATTAATCAATGTAACCTAGCCGTGTTTGGGCTTATTAGAATTTTCATGAGATGCACTTTGGCTATAAGGTCCTATCAAACTGATCTGATGATGGAGCCGGAAGTTGAAAGGTAGACACAGGAAATCCATAATAAAACAATGTAACCTAGCAGTGTTTGGGTAAATTGGAATTATCGTAAGAAATAGGCACTCTGTTTTAAGTGTATCGCAACCAACCTAACCTAACCTAACCTAACCTAACCGTGTTTGGACTTATTAGAATTGTCATGAGATGCACTTTGACTATAAGGTACTATCGAACTGATCTGATGATGGAGCCGAAAGGTGGACACAGAAACTTCATAATAAAACAATGTAACCTTCTAAGTGTATCACAACTAAAAAGTGTGAAATAAAAAACTTTTTACAAAAAAATATAACCGACTTCACTAAAAAAAACAGTAAAAGTATCAAAATAACTTTAATTTCGGAAGTCAATGTTAAATAAGATACAAATAATACCGAGAAACACCTAAGGCCCGGCGTCCATTATCGGCATCGGCCAGGATGAGCATCCTTCGGCATCTCTACATGCATGCCAAGCCATAGTTTCCGACAGAGTGCGCTTCCGTGTAGGGATGCCGAAGGATGCTTTTCTTTGCCGATGCCGATAATGGGCGCCGGCCCTAAGTAAAAAGTTTTTTTCTTATTTATTTTCAATTGTGTTACGTACCGTGATGTCCATTTGTGAGTGAGTTCTTTGATCTTCTGCCGGTTGTTTGTCCACTTGTGTCCATATCCTGGTCTTGCTCGTGATTTTTTGGTCTAAAAAGAAACAATTTGCTTTTAATTTAAACTTTAAGATTTACCAGAAATTTCGTCCTTAAAGTGTCATTTACAAAAATACAATGCTCGGGCAGTGTATAATGAACGAACTCGTACGCTATTGTCAAGTCTATTTTCGTTCAGATTGTGAATTTACCATATCTTTAAAAAAAACTGCGCAAGCGTTTTGCAGTACTACACGATACTGTCACTATTATATAACTTTTTCGAGGTGCTGGAGTGATTGTACATTTCGTCACGATATCCCAATCAGGAATTCACGCGAATCCCGTCATCCTCTGCGGCAGCATACGGCCACAATGCCTCTAGCGAGGCGCGCATCAAACTCGGTGCGCCGCCGTCTCAGGCCTTTGACTGTTCATTCACCGACTTTGAGGAGTCTGTTACCAGCAGGCCACATCCTATGCTGGGCGAAGATCGATTTTCGCCTTCTGGTACTCCGTGCATATACTATAGATAGGGAGGAAGGTTGTATTCTCTCTCTCTCCTTTACCGTCACCTCCAATGTCATTATTACTTTCTCGCTTCTGACCATGAACTGAACACGTTCAGAAGCAACAAGTTCACAAACTGCCGCGGTGATGTCACGGCACTGCACCGCCCAAACTGGGCATTCCTCAACAGTGTACTGCACCATGTCGTCGAGGCAGTTACAACAATGGTGATAAGGCCTATACGACACAACTACTCTCCGAAGTACCTATGAGCTTGCCAGATCAGCCAATATGCTTGTACTCACTTGCGTCCCCTCTTGGTGGTACCGTTGTGCAGCGGTGAGGATTCCTTGCTGCTCCTCGAGCGTTTGGTCTTCAGCTTCACCAGCGCAGTGTTATATTCACTGTCGTCCGAGTCTGCAAGCAAATGTATATTAGTATGAACTGTAATAAGTAGGTGTCGCCACAGACTAGTTCACAAATGGAGTTCTAATGATACAATTTTCAAATTGCTTTAATTCACACTTATATTTTTTTAATGTAGGTAAGAATTCGAAAAAGTATCAAGTTGCGTTTTCACTACGGGACATTTGACCCACGGCTAGTTGCTCGATACGAAACTTGTGTGTCCCACGCGATGACGCCCGACAAGTTTTTTACATGAGAGCGTGTGAGAGTTTCGTGTCAGTACATGGCAGCAGTGTTCACCACTTGACTTGGTAGTGTAAACTACCATGTGAATGTTGTACAAATGTCTCTGTGACATGTAGTGGAAACGCGGTTTCAATGCTATTCGAACAAATAATACATTATTCTGTAAAATACAGTAAAGAAAAGCAAGATAAGAAATAAAATGCAAATCTTTCAAAATAGATCTCCATAAAATAGATATTAATTCGGAGAAGGAATAGTTTTAAACGTGATGCGTCTATAAATAACATCTTAGAACTCCATTTATGAACGAATCTGTGTCCGTTAGTATGGGAAATGGTAAAAGCGATGTTTAATGGGCATGTTAGTGAGCGCTTTAAGCGGGGTTAAGAAGCGCTTTAAAACGTGTTCCAGCACATCGAAAATAGATTTTATGTTTTTTATCCTGCGATACAAGATGCACACAACAGTTTTGTTGAAAATAAATTCAGAATGAGTTCATTCTAAAAACTTAAAACACTTGACTGAAAACAGACATGGAAAACATGTTTATCAATGTAATGGCACAAAAAAACAACTTAATTTCTATCCAAAGGGTTTACCTACCCCTAAACAAACCGTGCCAAGTAATTATCATATCACAAATCTAATCAAAACGATAATAATTACACCAGAGATATTGAATTTAGAAAGCTCAATTAGATAGAATAACTTTGTCGTCCGTTTTACTCACCGTCATGTTTTACAACAAAATAATGCTGAAAAATATATTTCCCTGTTTTTTATTTTACATGACTTAAAGTAGAAAGTAGTTTAAACCAAAATTCACACGATAGACGATAAAACAGAGGTATGCCGTGCAAATGAAGATGCAAAGCTCATGAGAAGTGAGTTAGTTTAGATGACAGGACAGCCCAGAGCCCAGTGGTGATAGATTTCATACAACAACCAGTCAGCTGGCAACGGAATTTTCATGAGTGAATCGAGGGATAATTTAGTAGGTCCTTGGCATGTCTTGTAGAACTATATGGCTTCCTAAGACACAGCGGAGTCGCTAAATAACGTCAATATAACTCCATAATGGTGGCAGACAACGCATTTCTTAAGAAAACTAATTCATCTTATTGTCATATGTTTTGACGCCGTTTTCTGACTTAATCGAAGTCTAACCTTCATGTCTAGTCAAGGAACGTTCTTTATTAGTTATCGCTGAACAGAATGCTACTTATTCTTGATACAATGTCTAATGCTAACGCTCGATGTGTATGAAGAACTTCGTCCGATTTTAGAAAGTTTCCTTGACGTTAAAATGCTGCCATACGCTAAAAATCAAATAAACTAAAAATGTGAGTTTAGCGCCATCTAGCGAGATGCGCATGCCCATTAACTATCCTTTGTATTTATATGTTTTTGTGTACAATATCCTTAATTCTATAAACAATCCACTCGGGATTGTTTTTTTTTGTATGGTAGCATGAATCTAATCAAATAAGTTTAATAGTGCTTGCTACAACGCTAGGCAAAAGGTCCATACAAAATGGGACTTTGATCTATGATCGCTGATTGTATCAACGTGTGGAGATTGGCCCATTTTTTTAGTGGTGGGAAATTATCTAGTGACTTCCTCCGGTCTAGGGTGTAGTGGAGTGTCAAAGTTTTTGCTTTTTTTTATTGACTAAAGCTTCACCTATGTTCCTTCAGCTAAAATTTGCGTTCTAGAACCACGAATATCCTTTTCATGCGTTATCTTATGGTCCTAGCAGACATCGGCCTTGCTAGGCCCCTGATGAGATTAACGCATAAAGTTTCAACTGAATTTGATGGCGAGTCGTCCGTTTCTTATGGCGACCAATGGACATTCTTGTATTTTATTTATTTCAAGACCACAAACAAAGCGTACATTATTATATTTGCTGTAGATTCAGTAACCTTAATGAATGGCTGCCACGGCATATCTACACTGGGTGAGCGACACAGGCGACGAAATTGAACCTGCATCCTGTTGACGGTGGTAAAATGAGCTAGATAGGGTGTTCTGTAGTTCCATAGAGCACTCGATTCACTCATGCGTCCGTAGGCATACACAAGAAGACGCACCGCTGGAGTGCCGCGAGTGTAGCGCGCGCGTGTAGTGGTGGATGTTGGACATGGCCGCGGCCGCGCAGCGCCGTCCGCTCGTCTCTTTATAACACAACCACGGTCAGTTACTATACTTATTACTAACGATATCGAGGAATATTTCACTTAATGGCTGCGTCTAATTACTAACGATATCGAGGAATATTTCTGCTGGCTGCGTCTAATGTCTATTGGGAAATTTCTCACATACTGACAGCTGTTTCAAGTGAGATGTAAATATTGTGTAAAATTGAACAGCTCTTAGCATCTGTTTCTCAGCTTTTGTTACCCATAAATGACTCAAGTTTATCCTTAGCATTGATTTTATGAGATTTGGGAACTCCAAAAGTATGGATAGTATCATCTTTTTCATATTAGATAAAACTGTTTAGAAATATCAATGCATGGGATCCTAAAAAGGAAGAATTTTTATTTTATCTCGACTCGACGAAATTTCACCTTTTTATTTTAACATAATGTCGCCTGGCTAGCATTAATCAACGTTATACTCTCAGATTAATGTTAACACGATTTCAATGAATTAAACACAATACATACCTCTAGTAGGAGCCAGGCACGTGGCACAGTTCCACCGCTTGGCCGCACGAGACGGCTTGGGCTGCGCGCACTCGGCGTGGTAGCGCGCGCTGCACGTGGCACAGCGCGCCGCACGCGCACGCAATACATACCTCTAGTAGGAGCCAGGCACGTGGCACAGTTCCACCGCTTGGCCGCACGAGACGGCTTGGGCTGCGCGCACTCGGCGTGGTAGCGCGCGCTGCACGTGGCACAGCGCGCCGCACGCGCACGCAATACATACCTCTAGTAGGAGCCAGGCACGTGGCACAGTTCCACCGCTTGGCCGCACGAGACGGCTTGGGCTGCGCGCACTCGGCGTGGTAGCGCGCGCTGCACGTGGCACAGCGCGCCGCACGCGCACGCAATACATACCTCTAGTAGGAGCCAGGCACGTGGCACAGTTCCACCGCTTGGCCGCACGAGACGGCTTGGGCTGCGCGCACTCGGCGTGGTAGCGCGCGCTGCACGTGGCACAGCGCGCCGCACGCGCACGCAATACATACCTCTAGTAGGAGCCAGGCACGTGGCACAGTTCCACCGCTTGGCCGCACGAGACGGCTTGGGCTGCGCGCACTCGGCGTGGTAGCGCGCGCTGCACGTGGCACAGCGCGCCGCACGCGCACGCAATACATACCTCTAGTAGGAGCCAGGCACGTGGCACAGTTCCACCGCTTGGCCGCACGAGACGGCTTGGGCTGCGCGCACTCGGCGTGGTAGCGCGCGCTGCACGTGGCACAGCGCGCCGCACGCGCACGCAATACATACCTCTAGTAGGAGCCAGGCACGTGGCACAGTTCCACCGCTTGGCCGCACGAGACGGCTTGGGCTGCGCGCACTCGGCGTGGTAGCGCGCGCTGCACGTGGCACAGCGCGCCGCACGCGCACGCAATACATACCTCTAGTAGGAGCCAGGCACGTGGCACAGTTCCACCGCTTGGCCGCACGAGACGGCTTGGGCTGCGCGCACTCGGCGTGGTAGCGCGCGCTGCACGTGGCACAGCGCGCCGCACGCGCACGCAATACATACCTCTAGTAGGAGCCAGGCACGTGGCACAGTTCCACCGCTTGGCCGCACGAGACGGCTTGGGCTGCGCGCACTCGGCGTGGTAGCGCGCGCTGCACGTGGCACAGCGCGCCGCACGCGCACGCAATACATACCTCTAGTAGGAGCCAGGCACGTGGCACAGTTCCACCGCTTGGCCGCACGAGACGGCTTGGGCTGCGCGCACTCGGCGTGGTAGCGCGCGCTGCACGTGGCACAGCGCGCCGCACGCGCACGCAATACATACCTCTAGTAGGAGCCAGGCACGTGGCACAGTTCCACCGCTTGGCCGCACGAGACGGCTTGGGCTGCGCGCACTCGGCGTGGTAGCGCGCGCTGCACGTGGCACAGCGCGCCGCACGCGCACGCAATACATACCTCTAGTAGGAGCCAGGCACGTGGCACAGTTCCACCGCTTGGCCGCACGAGACGGCTTGGGCTGCGCGCACTCGGCGTGGTAGCGCGCGCTGCACGTGGCACAGCGCGCCGCACGCGCACGCAATACATACCTCTAGTAGGAGCCAGGCACGTGGCACAGTTCCACCGCTTGGCCGCACGAGACGGCTTGGGCTGCGCGCACTCGGCGTGGTAGCGCGCGCTGCACGTGGCACAGCGCGCCGCACGCGCACGCAATACATACCTCTAGTAGGAGCCAGGCACGTGGCACAGTTCCACCGCTTGGCCGCACGAGACGGCTTGGGCTGCGCGCACTCGGCGTGGTAGCGCGCGCTGCACGTGGCACAGCGCGCCGCACGCGCACGCAATACATACCTCTAGTAGGAGCCAGGCACGTGGCACAGTTCCACCGCTTGGCCGCACGAGACGGCTTGGGCTGCGCGCACTCGGCGTGGTAGCGCGCGCTGCACGTGGCACAGCGCGCCGCACGCGCACGCAATACATACCTCTAGTAGGAGCCAGGCACGTGGCACAGTTCCACCGCTTGGCCGCACGAGACGGCTTGGGCTGCGCGCACTCGGCGTGGTAGCGCGCGCTGCACGTGGCACAGCGCGCCGCACGCGCACGCAATACATACCTCTAGTAGGAGCCAGGCACGTGGCACAGTTCCACCGCTTGGCCGCACGAGACGGCTTGGGCTGCGCGCACTCGGCGTGGTAGCGCGCGCTGCACGTGGCACAGCGCGCCGCACGCGCACGCAATACATACCTCTAGTAGGAGCCAGGCACGTGGCACAGTTCCACCGCTTGGCCGCACGAGACGGCTTGGGCTGCGCGCACTCGGCGTGGTAGCGCGCGCTGCACGTGGCACAGCGCGCCGCACGCGCACGCAATACATACCTCTAGTAGGAGCCAGGCACGTGGCACAGTTCCACCGCTTGGCCGCACGAGACGGCTTGGGCTGCGCGCACTCGGCGTGGTAGCGCGCGCTGCACGTGGCACAGCGCGCCGCACGCGCACGCAATACATACCTCTAGTAGGAGCCAGGCACGTGGCACAGTTCCACCGCTTGGCCGCACGAGACGGCTTGGGCTGCGCGCACTCGGCGTGGTAGCGCGCGCTGCACGTGGCACAGCGCGCCGCACGCGCACGCAATACATACCTCTAGTAGGAGCCAGGCACGTGGCACAGTTCCACCGCTTGGCCGCACGAGACGGCTTGGGCTGCGCGCACTCGGCGTGGTAGCGCGCGCTGCACGTGGCACAGCGCGCCGCACGCGCACGCAATACATACCTCTAGTAGGAGCCAGGCACGTGGCACAGTTCCACCGCTTGGCCGCACGAGACGGCTTGGGCTGCGCGCACTCGGCGTGGTAGCGCGCGCTGCACGTGGCACAGCGCGCCGCACGCGCACGCAATACATACCTCTAGTAGGAGCCAGGCACGTGGCACAGTTCCACCGCTTGGCCGCACGAGACGGCTTGGGCTGCGCGCACTCGGCGTGGTAGCGCGCGCTGCACGTGGCACAGCGCGCCGCACGCGCACGCAATACATACCTCTAGTAGGAGCCAGGCACGTGGCACAGTTCCACCGCTTGGCCGCACGAGACGGCTTGGGCTGCGCGCACTCGGCGTGGTAGCGCGCGCTGCACGTGGCACAGCGCGCCGCACGCGCACGCAATACATACCTCTAGTAGGAGCCAGGCACGTGGCACAGTTCCACCGCTTGGCCGCACGAGACGGCTTGGGCTGCGCGCACTCGGCGTGGTAGCGCGCGCTGCACGTGGCACAGCGCGCCGCACGCGCACGCAATACATACCTCTAGTAGGAGCCAGGCACGTGGCACAGTTCCACCGCTTGGCCGCACGAGACGGCTTGGGCTGCGCGCACTCGGCGTGGTAGCGCGCGCTGCACGTGGCACAGCGCGCCGCACGCGCACGCAATACATACCTCTAGTAGGAGCCAGGCACGTGGCACAGTTCCACCGCTTGGCCGCACGAGACGGCTTGGGCTGCGCGCACTCGGCGTGGTAGCGCGCGCTGCACGTGGCACAGCGCGCCGCACGCGCACGCAATACATACCTCTAGTAGGAGCCAGGCACGTGGCACAGTTCCACCGCTTGGCCGCACGAGACGGCTTGGGCTGCGCGCACTCGGCGTGGTAGCGCGCGCTGCACGTGGCACAGCGCGCCGCACGCGCACGCAATACATACCTCTAGTAGGAGCCAGGCACGTGGCACAGTTCCACCGCTTGGCCGCACGAGACGGCTTGGGCTGCGCGCACTCGGCGTGGTAGCGCGCGCTGCACGTGGCACAGCGCGCCGCACGCGCACGCAATACATACCTCTAGTAGGAGCCAGGCACGTGGCACAGTTCCACCGCTTGGCCGCACGAGACGGCTTGGGCTGCGCGCACTCGGCGTGGTAGCGCGCGCTGCACGTGGCACAGCGCGCCGCACGCGCACGCAATACATACCTCTAGTAGGAGCCAGGCACGTGGCACAGTTCCACCGCTTGGCCGCACGAGACGGCTTGGGCTGCGCGCACTCGGCGTGGTAGCGCGCGCTGCACGTGGCACAGCGCGCCGCACGCGCACGCAATACATACCTCTAGTAGGAGCCAGGCACGTGGCACAGTTCCACCGCTTGGCCGCACGAGACGGCTTGGGCTGCGCGCACTCGGCGTGGTAGCGCGCGCTGCACGTGGCACAGCGCGCCGCACGCGCACGCAATACATACCTCTAGTAGGAGCCAGGCACGTGGCACAGTTCCACCGCTTGGCCGCACGAGACGGCTTGGGCTGCGCGCACTCGGCGTGGTAGCGCGCGCTGCACGTGGCACAGCGCGCCGCACGCGCACGCAATACATACCTCTAGTAGGAGCCAGGCACGTGGCACAGTTCCACCGCTTGGCCGCACGAGACGGCTTGGGCTGCGCGCACTCGGCGTGGTAGCGCGCGCTGCACGTGGCACAGCGCGCCGCACGCGCACGCAATACATACCTCTAGTAGGAGCCAGGCACGTGGCACAGTTCCACCGCTTGGCCGCACGAGACGGCTTGGGCTGCGCGCACTCGGCGTGGTAGCGCGCGCTGCACGTGGCACAGCGCGCCGCACGCGCACGCAATACATACCTCTAGTAGGAGCCAGGCACGTGGCACAGTTCCACCGCTTGGCCGCACGAGACGGCTTGGGCTGCGCGCACTCGGCGTGGTAGCGCGCGCTGCACGTGGCACAGCGCGCCGCACGCGCACGCAATACATACCTCTAGTAGGAGCCAGGCACGTGGCACAGTTCCACCGCTTGGCCGCACGAGACGGCTTGGGCTGCGCGCACTCGGCGTGGTAGCGCGCGCTGCACGTGGCACAGCGCGCCGCACGCGCACGCAATACATACCTCTAGTAGGAGCCAGGCACGTGGCACAGTTCCACCGCTTGGCCGCACGAGACGGCTTGGGCTGCGCGCACTCGGCGTGGTAGCGCGCGCTGCACGTGGCACAGCGCGCCGCACGCGCACGCAATACATACCTCTAGTAGGAGCCAGGCACGTGGCACAGTTCCACCGCTTGGCCGCACGAGACGGCTTGGGCTGCGCGCACTCGGCGTGGTAGCGCGCGCTGCACGTGGCACAGCGCGCCGCACGCGCACGCAATACATACCTCTAGTAGGAGCCAGGCACGTGGCACAGTTCCACCGCTTGGCCGCACGAGACGGCTTGGGCTGCGCGCACTCGGCGTGGTAGCGCGCGCTGCACGTGGCACAGCGCGCCGCACGCGCACGCAATACATACCTCTAGTAGGAGCCAGGCACGTGGCACAGTTCCACCGCTTGGCCGCACGAGACGGCTTGGGCTGCGCGCACTCGGCGTGGTAGCGCGCGCTGCACGTGGCACAGCGCGCCGCACGCGCACGCAATACATACCTCTAGTAGGAGCCAGGCACGTGGCACAGTTCCACCGCTTGGCCGCACGAGACGGCTTGGGCTGCGCGCACTCGGCGTGGTAGCGCGCGCTGCACGTGGCACAGCGCGCCGCACGCGCACGCAATACATACCTCTAGTAGGAGCCAGGCACGTGGCACAGTTCCACCGCTTGGCCGCACGAGACGGCTTGGGCTGCGCGCACTCGGCGTGGTAGCGCGCGCTGCACGTGGCACAGCGCGCCGCACGCGCACGCAATACATACCTCTAGTAGGAGCCAGGCACGTGGCACAGTTCCACCGCTTGGCCGCACGAGACGGCTTGGGCTGCGCGCACTCGGCGTGGTAGCGCGCGCTGCACGTGGCACAGCGCGCCGCACGCGCACGCAATACATACCTCTAGTAGGAGCCAGGCACGTGGCACAGTTCCACCGCTTGGCCGCACGAGACGGCTTGGGCTGCGCGCACTCGGCGTGGTAGCGCGCGCTGCACGTGGCACAGCGCGCCGCACGCGCACGCAATACATACCTCTAGTAGGAGCCAGGCACGTGGCACAGTTCCACCGCTTGGCCGCACGAGACGGCTTGGGCTGCGCGCACTCGGCGTGGTAGCGCGCGCTGCACGTGGCACAGCGCGCCGCACGCGCACGCAATACATACCTCTAGTAGGAGCCAGGCACGTGGCACAGTTCCACCGCTTGGCCGCACGAGACGGCTTGGGCTGCGCGCACTCGGCGTGGTAGCGCGCGCTGCACGTGGCACAGCGCGCCGCACGCGCACGCAATACATACCTCTAGTAGGAGCCAGGCACGTGGCACAGTTCCACCGCTTGGCCGCACGAGACGGCTTGGGCTGCGCGCACTCGGCGTGGTAGCGCGCGCTGCACGTGGCACAGCGCGCCGCACGCGCACGCAATACATACCTCTAGTAGGAGCCAGGCACGTGGCACAGTTCCACCGCTTGGCCGCACGAGACGGCTTGGGCTGCGCGCACTCGGCGTGGTAGCGCGCGCTGCACGTGGCACAGCGCGCCGCACGCGCACGCAATACATACCTCTAGTAGGAGCCAGGCACGTGGCACAGTTCCACCGCTTGGCCGCACGAGACGGCTTGGGCTGCGCGCACTCGGCGTGGTAGCGCGCGCTGCACGTGGCACAGCGCGCCGCACGCGCACGCAATACATACCTCTAGTAGGAGCCAGGCACGTGGCACAGTTCCACCGCTTGGCCGCACGAGACGGCTTGGGCTGCGCGCACTCGGCGTGGTAGCGCGCGCTGCACGTGGCACAGCGCGCCGCACGCGCACGCAATACATACCTCTAGTAGGAGCCAGGCACGTGGCACAGTTCCACCGCTTGGCCGCACGAGACGGCTTGGGCTGCGCGCACTCGGCGTGGTAGCGCGCGCTGCACGTGGCACAGCGCGCCGCACGCGCACGCAATACATACCTCTAGTAGGAGCCAGGCACGTGGCACAGTTCCACCGCTTGGCCGCACGAGACGGCTTGGGCTGCGCGCACTCGGCGTGGTAGCGCGCGCTGCACGTGGCACAGCGCGCCGCACGCGCACGCAATACATACCTCTAGTAGGAGCCAGGCACGTGGCACAGTTCCACCGCTTGGCCGCACGAGACGGCTTGGGCTGCGCGCACTCGGCGTGGTAGCGCGCGCTGCACGTGGCACAGCGCGCCGCACGCGCACGCAATACATACCTCTAGTAGGAGCCAGGCACGTGGCACAGTTCCACCGCTTGGCCGCACGAGACGGCTTGGGCTGCGCGCACTCGGCGTGGTAGCGCGCGCTGCACGTGGCACAGCGCGCCGCACGCGCACGCAATACATACCTCTAGTAGGAGCCAGGCACGTGGCACAGTTCCACCGCTTGGCCGCACGAGACGGCTTGGGCTGCGCGCACTCGGCGTGGTAGCGCGCGCTGCACGTGGCACAGCGCGCCGCACGCGCACGCAATACATACCTCTAGTAGGAGCCAGGCACGTGGCACAGTTCCACCGCTTGGCCGCACGAGACGGCTTGGGCTGCGCGCACTCGGCGTGGTAGCGCGCGCTGCACGTGGCACAGCGCGCCGCACGCGCACGCAATACATACCTCTAGTAGGAGCCAGGCACGTGGCACAGTTCCACCGCTTGGCCGCACGAGACGGCTTGGGCTGCGCGCACTCGGCGTGGTAGCGCGCGCTGCACGTGGCACAGCGCGCCGCACGCGCACGCAATACATACCTCTAGTAGGAGCCAGGCACGTGGCACAGTTCCACCGCTTGGCCGCACGAGACGGCTTGGGCTGCGCGCACTCGGCGTGGTAGCGCGCGCTGCACGTGGCACAGCGCGCCGCACGCGCACGCAATACATACCTCTAGTAGGAGCCAGGCACGTGGCACAGTTCCACCGCTTGGCCGCACGAGACGGCTTGGGCTGCGCGCACTCGGCGTGGTAGCGCGCGCTGCACGTGGCACAGCGCGCCGCACGCGCACGCAATACATACCTCTAGTAGGAGCCAGGCACGTGGCACAGTTCCACCGCTTGGCCGCACGAGACGGCTTGGGCTGCGCGCACTCGGCGTGGTAGCGCGCGCTGCACGTGGCACAGCGCGCCGCACGCGCACGCAATACATACCTCTAGTAGGAGCCAGGCACGTGGCACAGTTCCACCGCTTGGCCGCACGAGACGGCTTGGGCTGCGCGCACTCGGCGTGGTAGCGCGCGCTGCACGTGGCACAGCGCGCCGCACGCGCACGCAATACATACCTCTAGTAGGAGCCAGGCACGTGGCACAGTTCCACCGCTTGGCCGCACGAGACGGCTTGGGCTGCGCGCACTCGGCGTGGTAGCGCGCGCTGCACGTGGCACAGCGCGCCGCACGCGCACGCAATACATACCTCTAGTAGGAGCCAGGCACGTGGCACAGTTCCACCGCTTGGCCGCACGAGACGGCTTGGGCTGCGCGCACTCGGCGTGGTAGCGCGCGCTGCACGTGGCACAGCGCGCCGCACGCGCACGCAATACATACCTCTAGTAGGAGCCAGGCACGTGGCACAGTTCCACCGCTTGGCCGCACGAGACGGCTTGGGCTGCGCGCACTCGGCGTGGTAGCGCGCGCTGCACGTGGCACAGCGCGCCGCACGCGCACGCAATACATACCTCTAGTAGGAGCCAGGCACGTGGCACAGTTCCACCGCTTGGCCGCACGAGACGGCTTGGGCTGCGCGCACTCGGCGTGGTAGCGCGCGCTGCACGTGGCACAGCGCGCCGCACGCGCACGCAATACATACCTCTAGTAGGAGCCAGGCACGTGGCACAGTTCCACCGCTTGGCCGCACGAGACGGCTTGGGCTGCGCGCACTCGGCGTGGTAGCGCGCGCTGCACGTGGCACAGCGCGCCGCACGCGCACGCAATACATACCTCTAGTAGGAGCCAGGCACGTGGCACAGTTCCACCGCTTGGCCGCACGAGACGGCTTGGGCTGCGCGCACTCGGCGTGGTAGCGCGCGCTGCACGTGGCACAGCGCGCCGCACGCGCACGCAATACATACCTCTAGTAGGAGCCAGGCACGTGGCACAGTTCCACCGCTTGGCCGCACGAGACGGCTTGGGCTGCGCGCACTCGGCGTGGTAGCGCGCGCTGCACGTGGCACAGCGCGCCGCACGCGCACGCAATACATACCTCTAGTAGGAGCCAGGCACGTGGCACAGTTCCACCGCTTGGCCGCACGAGACGGCTTGGGCTGCGCGCACTCGGCGTGGTAGCGCGCGCTGCACGTGGCACAGCGCGCCGCACGCGCACGCAATACATACCTCTAGTAGGAGCCAGGCACGTGGCACAGTTCCACCGCTTGGCCGCACGAGACGGCTTGGGCTGCGCGCACTCGGCGTGGTAGCGCGCGCTGCACGTGGCACAGCGCGCCGCACGCGCACGCAATACATACCTCTAGTAGGAGCCAGGCACGTGGCACAGTTCCACCGCTTGGCCGCACGAGACGGCTTGGGCTGCGCGCACTCGGCGTGGTAGCGCGCGCTGCACGTGGCACAGCGCGCCGCACGCGCACGCAATACATACCTCTAGTAGGAGCCAGGCACGTGGCACAGTTCCACCGCTTGGCCGCACGAGACGGCTTGGGCTGCGCGCACTCGGCGTGGTAGCGCGCGCTGCACGTGGCACAGCGCGCCGCACGCGCACGCAATACATACCTCTAGTAGGAGCCAGGCACGTGGCACAGTTCCACCGCTTGGCCGCACGAGACGGCTTGGGCTGCGCGCACTCGGCGTGGTAGCGCGCGCTGCACGTGGCACAGCGCGCCGCACGCGCACGCAATACATACCTCTAGTAGGAGCCAGGCACGTGGCACAGTTCCACCGCTTGGCCGCACGAGACGGCTTGGGCTGCGCGCACTCGGCGTGGTAGCGCGCGCTGCACGTGGCACAGCGCGCCGCACGCGCACGCAATACATACCTCTAGTAGGAGCCAGGCACGTGGCACAGTTCCACCGCTTGGCCGCACGAGACGGCTTGGGCTGCGCGCACTCGGCGTGGTAGCGCGCGCTGCACGTGGCACAGCGCGCCGCACGCGCACGCAATACATACCTCTAGTAGGAGCCAGGCACGTGGCACAGTTCCACCGCTTGGCCGCACGAGACGGCTTGGGCTGCGCGCACTCGGCGTGGTAGCGCGCGCTGCACGTGGCACAGCGCGCCGCCAGCCGCCCGCCGCTGCCGCACGACCCGCACACTCCACAGTCCACTTGTAGGGATTCTGACTCGCTGGGGGGGAATAAATTTAATGTAACTTTATGTCCTATTCTCCAGAAACAGTAGCGAAGAAAGTTAAGAAGTCAAAATACACTGATTCTTCTGGAAAGGCACTTCCCAGACTACAACTTCTTTGAGGACTGGTCGTGGCGAGGGATCCAGGACCGATTCCGACCGGTCCAGAATGATTCAGAGCCCAGAACACAGCGACAGAAGACTGATAAAAATCTGACACCCTCACTCCTTCGTAAGAAATAATAACCAAACGTATTCGTCCACAGAACCGTATCAGTCGCACGGCGCGAGGTGAAAGTTGTTTTCAGTCCCTACTCAAGCATTAGGACGCCAATTCGATAAGTAAATCAACGGAATCCGCACCACATAGAGCGAACTTAAAGATCGAACGCGCCATACATTACAAATTATGCTCCTCACTGGCGTTGAAAATGGTACAAGGCAAGACCCGATCAAAAGTGGCTGGATCACAAATATGCTCAAACTTAGAAAAGTGCAGGTACGCAATAAGTAACATAAATAACATGAAAAATGCGAAGGGCTGCCCTCAATAGGGCGTCCTCTCGCCACTACTAATAGAACCTGGTCGATGAGTTGTTTATTAACTTTATTCTGTTTTTGTCTACGAGGGGATCTGCCGCGGTGATTTTGGGACCCGAACTTGCGCTTATCCTCTTCAGACATACGCGCGGTTGGCTACGAGGACACATCTACACACAAGAGAGTAGCGGGTGGTTCTCAACACCGGATTGTAGGCAGGACAAGGAGCAAAACCCTAACTAGAAGCCTTCTGCGACTGGACAGACGCAGCCTGCATCTGGTGACGAGGACCATCACCGAAAACTGGTTCACTAAATAACCTCTGTGTCCTCTGTGCAGAGCATGCTATGGAGGCTGAGGAAACAGTACCGCACATGCTCCTTTTTTGCATGGACGTCACCGATATATTTACGGATGAGAACCATATGATGATCGATTTAAGAAAAAAAGATATTATTGTTAGGCTCGCATTTGACCACTATGTCATCTGATGGTACGGGTGATGAGGTCGACCTGCTATGCTAGCCTAAAAATAACCCATTCTCTTTTGATTTAAAGACCTCTAAGTTATTCCCTGATCGAAACCCTGAATGAACTGGGAAACCTAATCTGTTTCTGGATAGAGATGGACTGGTTGGAACGAACATCGCTGCGGGCCACGTACCAAATAATACAGATAATTAGTAAGACAAAGGCAGTTTAGGGTTGAGGTGCATCTGTTCGCACCGAATCACACTTTCCGATACTTCTATCTTTTCTGTCACTTAAGAACTGTCTTTTAGGTCGTCTTTAAACATTTTGCTGAGCGCTGGCCGGTTTGCGCGTATGTGACGCATATCCTACCACTTATAATATAAGTCGTTGTTGTTATTTGTTTTTATTTTTGAGGTTTGCGCCATGTTTGACGTAAATAAACCCTTTATCTTTCTTTCTTTTACTAGAGCGAGAAACAGAGAGGAGTGCGCACACACAGCGGAATCGAAGAGGTGGTCGGAAACACGCTAGCAGGAAGTATTATTCAGAAAATCTAGGAATTAAGTCCAGGGCAGAACTAACCACTCCCAAGGAGGCAGGGAATAGTCATAGTTAGGAAATGGTTGAGCAGAATGTGTTGATGATGATTTCAGTTACTGTAAAACTTTAGTACAGTATAAATATTAAATTACACACATTCATAATAGATAGATAGATATATTCTTAATAATTTATACATAATACACACTTATTTACACTTACTAATAATTTATTCTTTGCATCCGTCTTCATGTAAGACATAAAAAGAAAAAAAAACAACCATGAATGACATGCCATTACTATGTATGTATTAAAAAAAAAAACTGAGAGAGGAATGTACCTGTTGTCCAATTCTTCTTCGACGTCATCGTCTGAGAAGAGTTTCCTTCTCTTGCGTGGCGTCCGTTCTTTGGGCTTGCATTGATCGCAGAACCAATCGCCTTCTGGTACTTTCTGTTTGCACAATATGACCACATCAGTTTGACACCAGTGTTTAACTTATATGGTAAAGATTAAGGGCACGTTACGAAATTTCGCCATGTTTGCGGCAGATAGGACCAATTCATCATGTATACGATAAGAATTTCGTCGAATCTAAGCATGAAAATTTATCATGGTACCCCCTCGCTTACCCCGCCCTCCTACCACGACGTTGCAATTTCACGCGTCGCGTCTAGTGCAGACAAGTTTTTTTTTCTTGGTCTGGGTCAAAGCAGTGTACTGAAGTTCGTGTGTAGAATCGACACGAATTCCCGCATAGGCAACTTTTGTTAACGTGTACAAGCGGCCTAAGCGTCGATGGCAATTGCGAAGCGATCCGAAACGCTTCACGCGAATTGAACGCAACGCGGCGACTCTGTCCTATGTGCACGCGAAGTTACTACTTTAGCCGCAATTTATATTTATTTATTTATTTAATACATGGAGGACTTACAGCTAATAAAACCAGACAGAAATAGAAAACCTTAATCATTGGAAAGCCAATTACAAGTCCTCACGTATAGACATTAGAATAAATTAAAATATAGTCTTAAACACCTTCTGGCCAAGTTCACACTAATTGTGAATGGATCCCAATCACATAAAACAAGTCACTGCACCGCAAAAGTTCGCGCGAAAATATTAAACCAACTGTTCGCGTCCGTTTCGCTTCGCTCATCACCGCCCCACACCTACGTGCGGTTGGTCACATAGGCTACCGCAATAGAGTATGAATTGTTTGTTACATTCGCGCCGCATCGTGTCGCTTCGCGATTGCGTTGAAGCGCCTACGTAGGGCACCGCGTAACTAACGGGCCTACCAAACCCACAAGTTTCTCCACAGTTTTACCTGCGTGGCTTACGCAGGTAAAACAGGTTTATACACAGAATACTGTGTGCATCTGTGTAACACTGTGTGTGCACGGAGTTTCGTGTACAAACCGGCCTGCGCCTGGATGCGCTAACGATCACACGTAACAACTGTTAGCGCGCTAACATCGACGTTATCGTAAGTCGGAACGCGGGAAAAGATTTTTGACGCGTATCCCTCGTCCATTTAGTCTTAAAAAAAGTTCAGCTTCAGGAATAGCTTCCTCTTTTACTTATACCCTTTCGAAACCTCGTTGCGAGATATTTTCGTTCAAGTATTGAATTATCAGCCTTGAGCAATAGTATTAGCAGCTTCGGATCTAAGATCCTCCGACTTCTAGTTGCATTAACACATATAAGAAAAACAACTTCAGAAAAAGAAAAAAAAACTTTTAGTTTACCTTTCGATACCTCGACTGATAGCGTGCAAATGTAAAAAAATAAAGTGCATAAGTTTTATGTAGGATTTTATGAGAAGCAAGCTAAGGTTTAATAATGTTAAAGTAATATCTTCTTGACCACTGTTATATAATAAAAAGGTAAGTGGCTACGTAATAGGGGTTAATGTATCCGTTTTTTAAAACGGGTTGCTTTGAAGTGTTATATCTTTGGATTGACTTGGAATTATAAATTCAAATAAACTTTATATTAAAGGTACGTTATTCTTTTTTCAAAATTAGGTATTTATTGTTTTCTTTGTGTTTTTTTATTTTCTCTAATATTGCAGTACTCAGCTTAGCTCGCAACTTGACCAATTACATCATAGTAAATTAGGAAGCCGTGTTCACATTGACCACTTGAAGTTAGCCTTTCCGATTTCAATGGACGCGCCTTTTGTCAATTTTTAAAATACCCCACCCACCTATTCGTAAAATAAAAAGTGATATTTTATAAGGGCTAACATCAAATGGTAAATGTGAACACGGCTTTCTAATAACCTTTGGAAATACGGTATAATTAAAATTTCACTTTAATATTATTGGTAAAATTTTTACCATAGTATGAATACGCCTTTACTTGGCAGTTACACTGATGACGTCACTATTTTCTTAACATGAATAGACTATATGCATAACATTTACTTGTAGATTTAGTAAAAACAGGCATTGCTTTATTGATTCCACTACATGATTTGTCTGTGCCCCATCAATTAACCTTCCTGCTTTTTGATTTTTGATTATTATTATTGATGACAGGCTCGCGCTTGACCACTATCTCACCTGATGGTAAGCGATAATGTGGCCGACGATGGAGCACGCTTGCCTAGGAGTAACCTATTCACTCTTGACTTAAAGACCTCCAGGTTGTGGTTATCAAGAAACACAGACTTCGGTATGGAATTCTTTTCCTTAGCTACTATGTTCTGCTCGGCTTCAAACCTAACTATATAAACATAGTTATATAAACAAACTCACGGTTAGCTTCGGCTTCAAACAATACAAATGGTGTCCTTTGTTACATCCATCACACAGCAACATATTATCCGGGTCAGTCTTCCTTCTACACAGCCTACAGCTGGCGTTCAGGATGCTCGCAGACCAGGTAACGCTGGAGTCCAGTGTGAAGAGGTGGAGGACGATCTGTGAGAAGCTTTGGCACTCCATGAGGGAGACCTCCCAGCGAGCGAGGGCTTCTAAGTCAAGGGACTTGTTGCGAGCCTCGCGGTCTTTGCGTTCTTTGTCGTCGAGGCCTGTAGGGGAAGAGTTTTGGGGTAAGATTGTATATTTCATCTTGAGGAGAATGTCTTGCAATTTCACAGGAATGGGAGCTCAGCAGCAGAAGAATTGAGGGGCTGTGCCGGTATTTATTTTTTGTAAAGTTATTTATTTTGCACTACAAATATCAATAAAAAGAAATGTAATTCTGAAAATAGCATCGAAGTAGGTTATTGACTGAAACAGGAATCAGAATATCAAATTTTTATACGAGGAGTTTGGGGTGTGATAACGACATCTCGCTGTCTCTTTTGTAGTTTGGACAGTGTTTAACCTTTCGGATACCTTAATTAGAGAAAAAATAGAAAGACACTATGAGAGCGAGCATTCAAAAAGTCATCATAATGATCAATTTAAACCATAATTAACAGGTTCTTAATTTAAAAAATCTGTAAAGAATTTGAATTTACAATCCTATTCAAACTAACCTTATGGTTATCCAGTATTATAAATAAGGT
Organism: Mythimna vitellina; assembly: GCA_949316375.1. NCBI lineage: Eukaryota > Metazoa > Arthropoda > Insecta > Lepidoptera > Noctuidae > Mythimna > Mythimna vitellina. Next base: position 1,500,459 of record OX438703.1, on the reverse strand, counting down.
TGAGTGTGTCGTGTTTGCGTGCATCAATTCCACCTTCCCTTTACTCTGAGAAGGTTAACTTATGAGAAGTCAACCTCTTTATAGCAAAAGATCATAATAAGTCTACTTACCAAGTGGCCTCTTGAGGTACTTATGATGAATAGCCTGTGACACCTGCAGCAGCGCGGAGGCGAGCCCCCGCACCACTTCAGGCTTCGCCCCCGGTTCCGGAGGCTCCTTCTTCACGCCGTTCACCTTCGGGGCTTCTAGATAGTAACCGGGGTCGCGGTACTTGTTCACTGGTATTGACTTCATTTCTGTTTCGTCTATGTCTGAGAATTGAACGAAAATTGGTTTATTTTAAGGTTATAGGCTGATCTTAGTTATGGGATCGTTTGAAATAGTCACCGTGGCGTTGAATGGCAGGGCAAGGTAACTGAAGGGACACTAGGGAGTAGCCAGTAATTCACAACGTGGGTACAATGCTGGTTGGTGAATGTATGTGACTGATTGTTCTAGGATATGCCTAGGTCCTATGTTCTGGCCATGTAATGTGTGTTAAACCAGTGCTTGACTGCGATCTCACCTGATGGTAAGCAGTTCTAGGGCCATGGTAACTCTTTCGAACAATCCAGCACAGCAGCTGAGTTATATTGTAAGACCGAGATTACTTTTTACGTTCGTAACTAACCTGTGGGTAGCTTCAGCACTCCGTTGGGCAGATGGTAATCATCTCGGTACTGTCCGTCCGGCCCCCACGTCAGGTAGTCCGCTTGCTTGTCGTACCCGCGCAGCATTATTGTGCCGCGCCATGCTTCACGGTCCTGGACAATTTAATGGAAATTTATTATTTTATTTCGTGTTTTAACCCTTTGTTCAGCCAGAATGCAAACGAGAGCGTGGCGCGGAAAACTCAAATATAAGAACTCGTTTTGAGTGTCTATAGTGGGCACGTGAGCGCTGGAAGCGGTGCGGGATGTCAGACGCGGGACGCGCGCGGGCATCCCGCGCGGGTGCGGTCATCTCAAACTAGTTGGAGTGTACCGCGTGCGTTGGTTACGATGGTTCGACTGCGGACAGGCAAAACGCGCTCGTTCCCGCACTCGTACCGCTCTCCGCACCGCGCTGCCAGTCTGGCTGAACACTTAGACCGCTTACGTCGGATTGATCCGACGAGTGTTTTCGTGTCCTGTTCGCCTGGGTCTTGTGTTTGCAACTGGGTACTCCATCTTCAACACCAAGAGCTAACAAAATAGAGTGTTTGGTCGTGTATGTGCGACCCTGGCATAATAAACTAGAGAATTTTTGTCGTATATATCCGACGCAGGTTTTTTAACAGCTATAAGGCATCACTTATCAAGTGGCATCGCTCATAGGAGCCTCGCCTCTTATTACAGGCAAACATTGCCACCCAATGAAAGTGTCTTATCTTGATTTAATAAATAAATAAATAAAAATAAAAAGCATTTATTTCAGGCAACTAATAGCACCCATATAACAATCACAAAACAGAACACACACACATAAGAAAATACATTTACACTATCGGACATAGTTAGTAACATGTCTGCTACAGCAATGTCCGATATAAGGGCAATCAATTCTGCCAGCAATCATCGCCAGGACTGTATTGGAGCTGCCCCGCACCCTGCGCACCAAGGACGCGCACCGCGCGCCGCATGGTGGTGTGAAAACAGTCGGTGCGCGCTTCCGCAAACATGCCCGATGCACTACAGAAGCGGGGCAGCCCCAACACCGCCCTGAACGCGTTGTTGTATTGGATACGGAGGGCACTGTAAACCGCTTGTGTGTAGGAAACCCATAGGCTGCACGCGTACAATGAAGTGCAAAAAGCTTTAAAAAGTGTGATTTTGACCTCATTTGAACACCGTGCAAACCTACGGGCTATCATATTTGCTCTTTTAGACAGTGCCCTTCGCTCCCTTTCGATGTCGACATGGTCCCTCAGGTCAGCTGTTACCCAATGCCCTAAATATTTAAATTGGTGCACCCGTTCCAAAGATACACCATTCAGGCGAATGGGTGGTACATGTTGAGGGCATTTGGAGCCAGCCTGAAAGACCATGTATTGACTCTTAACACCATTGTACAAGAGGCCGTGACGGCATGCGTACTCCTCACACACTTTTAGCAACCTCCGTATGCCACAGACCGACGCACTCAGTAGCACCATGTCGTCCGCATAACTCAAGTTGTTCACACATACTCCATCAACGTAGCAGCCAACATGGTGACCACTAAGAGCGACAATGAGTGCATCCATGTACAGATTAAACAGGGTGGGTGAGGTTAACCCACCCTGCCTCACTCCACATTCAAGCCTGTACGGCTCCGACAACACGCCCGCCCATCTGACACTGTTAACCTGGTGTGCGTACCAATACTGGAAAATGTTAATCAGTTCACGTGGCATGTTGATTTGATTTAGGGGTTTCATTATAAACACTTTATGTAGGTCAATATTTGATAGAATATAAAATGTCATGCTAAATGTCAAACGAACCCTCTGTGCCCAGTACTTCGATAAAACATGGAGTTTTAGTCGGTTTCGATCGATTTCTTCGAGTGAAGTTCAGTGGCTGTTTTAATTATTCGCAAAATTGATTCCCAGTGGATATTGTGATGTAAAATTTGTGTAGTTTTGTATTTCAAGTGTCTGCGCACAAGGAAAATATGTGTGTGTGGACTGTAATCATTGAAACAGGCACGATCTCTGTAAAATGGAGCTGATAATTTTATTGTCATTTTAGCTACATCAGCGAAGTTTGCAGAGAAAGCTGACTCAATACATGTGTTGCCAAATACTACAAAAACATTAGAATGTGTTGCACCCGCACTCTTATGATAACCTAATGAACTATTCATACGAAAACGTGGCTTAAAGGACTTAGTATCCAAGTCAAAAACATGAAAAAAAAAAATAACAAAGCAACAACAAATAGTTCTATATACCTTAACTTTGAGGGAGCCTAGACAGCCGTGGAAGATCTTCTCCTCCAGCTCGAGGATGTGGTCCCGGAGGGAGAGCTCCAGCGCCTCGCACAGCGTGGACTCGGGCGGCACGCTCAGCGACGGCTGGAACTTGCGCAGCCGCGTGTAGTGGTTCGACGGCGGAGGGGGCGGCTGGGAGGAGGACAAGGCAAGTTATTTTTATTGACACTAAAGGTAGAACTACACTACGCACACGTTTGCCACAAAGTCAAAGTCAAAGCATTTTATTTCAAACTAGCTTCTGCCAGCGGCTTCGCCCGCGTGAAAGTAGGTTTCTCCTAACAAACTTTGGTAGATATTTATAAGATCTACAATTAATTAGAACATTTTATGGTTCTATCTTTTATAGTTTAGGCAGCGTACGCAAAATAAGTAACTTTTTTTCGTTGACTTTTTACACCTTGTGTCCGAAAAACTCAAAAATCTTACGGAACCCTATTTTTTTTCCAAAATAAAATATAGCCTATGTTACTCGTGGATAATGTAGCTTTCGAATTGTGAAAGAATTTTCAAAATCGGTCCAGCGGTTTTTGATCCTATTCATTACAAACAAACAAACAAAGTTTTCCTCTTTATAATATTAATGTAGATAAACCATTTACAGGCACTTTTGAAATGTCAAGAAGTCAATCAGTCAGAAAAAATTATGCTAATTGCACATTCCAAAGCGTAGATCTCTATGGAGAAGAATGTGCAAGAAACTCCAAGGACACGCTTTTCAATCATGTTTTGTAATTACAAATAACTCTGTTACATATTTCTTGTCGCTATCATGTGAGAACAATGTAAATAAAGTAAAAACTAAATATAGATATTAACGTACGTAACCACGTACGTAGATCTGGGTGCATTGGTCTCCATACATTTTATATGGCAACTAGACTTAAGAGCTACATTAAATCCACGCCACGCCACGCGACTCTACGTACAAATCAGACGTGGCACACGTGTGCGTCAGTCTAATGAGATCCCGCTTTACACATGAATAAACTTACAGCCAGTCCCAATGGGGGATAGGTAGGTAGACGCTACTGATAGTCACCTGGTATGGTTCTCACAAACATTAATTTTGCTTCACTTACACTTATATACTCGGCAATCGTTGTTCTGCCATAGAAATTATCAAAGGAAACAAATGAGGGTGGAGGTAGGATGATAAAAATAACCTACGCAGATTACCTTCACAGATTTACAAATATACACAATTAATTTTCCTTATACAATCCATCCATGTGTTGGCCTGTGCTTATTTTTGTATAATATTTTATGCTAAACAACTAATAACACTCAAAAGAAATCTTTTCCTGAAAATAGAATCAAAATTCGCTTTTAAATGAAGCAGCAATTAACATTCTAAAAATGAGTTTGAGGAAGAGTGGGCGCGTGGTGGGAATATCCCGCTATATCTTTTGAGCACACGTAACCTATTGGCGGTGACGTCACATTTCAGTATGTACATCCTTATACTGTTATTTGACAGTTTACCCTTCCACAATATTAGAAAGATTTTTAACTTAATTAATATTGAACGAATTTGATTCTTTTTTCTATTTGCGATTTTGAAAAAAGTATTTTTTGATACAAACAATAAAAAAATAGAGTCTTGTTCGCAATAATGAGTACGTACGGTAGCGACAGCCGGGTTGAGCAGGTAGAGCGGACACTTGGCGAGGTGCTGCAGCAGCGGCGCGCGGTCCAGCTCCAGGTTCTGGCGCAGCTCCCCTTCCCGCAAGCCGCGCTTGTTCAGCGACGCCGTCAGGCCGTCCAGCTGCTCCTCCGTGTGGTACACGTACCAGCGGGGGCGTTCCGACTGTGGGATCAAGAATATACTAGTTACTGATGAACTCTTTAATGATAGGCTCAAGTTTGACACGTAAGTAAGTAAATGAAAAGCGAAAGTTTGTGAGTGACTGAGTGTATGTTTGTTACTTCTCCACGCTCCAGCGCCTCTCACCAGGTCATCGCTCCACTTTGTGGCCGCCGCGCCAACGCTGCGTTTTCCGGTGCGCCAAACCTTTCCTCCCCATAAACCATCCTTTCTACGAGCAATGTGCCCTGCCCACTGCCATTTTAGTTTGGCGATTCTTCGGGCTATGTCGGCGACCTTGGTTCTCCTACGGATATCTTCATTCCTGATACGATCACGCAAGGAAACTCGGAGCATAGCCCTTTGGGTGACTGTAAGCCTTGATGAGGTCCATTATAAGCAACCATGTTTCAGTGAAAGTAATTGGCGGCGGCTCTTAAAACCAGAAGTTACTCAAAAAGATGAAAAAAGGAAAGACATAACATAGTACAGTTGCAAAAGGGGACTTAGCAGCTGATTGGGTAGTTGGCTCACTGGAGTCACGCTCATCCTATTGCTCATCAAAGTAGTGAACATGATTGCAGATTAAGGAAAACAAAGAAAAAAAAAATGTTTTTTTTTTTAAAGACGTTGTCAGCAATAAGTAATAATATAATATATAATATTCCACAACCATCACACAACGCCATCTAGTCTCAAGCTAAGCAGAGCTTGTGTTATGAGTACTAGACAACTGATAAACATACTTAAATATTTCTAAATAAATACATATTATAGATAAATTACACCCAGAAACAGAACAAATGATCGTGCTCATCACTTTGTGTGATGAGCACGATCATTAGTCCTGGGTGGGAATCGAACCCACGACCTCTGGCATAGCAGTCAGGGCCACTAACCACTAGACCAACAGGCCAGTCTGTGTTTCAGTGCAATATGTCATCACTGGCAACACGCAAGTGGGTTAATATAATGAATTACCTTGCCGTGCACGAGACATGTGGTAACATCCCCGGTACACATGAGCAGGTCTCGCAGCTGTTGAGTGCTCGACTCAACACCGTTGAGCTTGTGGTTGAGTCCGTTGAGACTGGTGAGCGGCTTCTTGGGTGAGCTGCCGCGGGAGTTGGCGCCCGACTCGTTTTCCTTGTCGCTGCCTGCTGTGGGGAAGTGATAATAAATTTCGTTTCGTTGTTTAGGTATCATAGAGAACAGAGACGCCCCAGTGTTGTCCGCTAGTGACACCATTATCCATATTCCATAAAAACTGGGCAAGTGCGAGTCGGACTCGCGCACTGAGGGTTCCGTACAAACTTGAAAGTTTTACACAACAAAATCGTAAACCGCAAAGTTGTATAACAAAATTGCGGTTTACGATGTAAGACGTATTAAAAAAAACTATTTAATAGATTTCGTTCAAACCAATTTTCAGTGGATGTTTGCATGGTAATGTACAGCATATATATTTTTTTAGTTTTCTCATTCTCTTATTTTAGAAGTTACGGGGGGGGACATATTTTACCACTTTGGAAGCGTCTCTCGCGCAAACTATTCAGTTTAGAAAAAAATGATATTAGAAACCTCAATATCATTTTTAGAGACCTATCCATAGATATCCCACACGTATTGGTATGAAGAAAAAAAATTTTTGAGTTTCAGTTCGAAGTATGGGGAACCCATAAATTTACTGTTTTTTTTTTCTATTTTTGTGTAAAAATCTTAATGCGGCTCACAAAATACATCTACTTACCAAGTTTCAATAGTATAGTTCTTATAGTTTCGGAAAAAGTGGCTGTGACATACGGACGGACAGACATGACGAATCCAAAAGGGTTCCGTTTTTTGTCATTTAGCTACGGAACCCTAAAAATCAAGCGTGCCGAGCGTCAATTGGATATTTTCCTGTGTTTATTTTTGTACAAGAAATAAAAATTAAATCTGTTTTCTGAAAATACAATTGGTTATTAAATGAAGCGGCAATAAGCATTTCAGATATTGGTTTCATGAAGTGTTGGTGCTTGATGGGAACATCTCGTTATTTCTGTTCTACGCGCGTAACCCAATAGTGGTGACGTCAAATTTCAGTATGTGCATCCCTATACTGTTTTTGAGTTTCCTATTTCGCCAGATATAAATTAGAAAATTTCTTTCTATTTGCGATTTTGGATAAAGTTACTATTTGATACAAAAAAAAAAAACCGGCCAAGAGCGTGTGTGGCCACGCTGAGTGTAGGTCCATAGTTTCCAGTCCGACACAATAAGTGTCCCCATTTAAGAGTTAATGAACGACAGACAACGAGCAAGAACAAATACCACCAATGCCAACGAGAGACCAACCAAACAATTCGACAATATAATAGCTCATACCCGTCCCGACCCCATCAACACAGGAAAAAAAACAGACAAACAACAAACTAGACGGGTTATGTATGATGAGTTTTCGTTGGTAATTTTGGATTGCGTGAACCGATCATGTTGACAACTGACCTCTCTCTTTCTGCTGCTCAAACAGTTTAGCGACATGTGCGAGCGTATCTTGCGCGTCGTCCCTCCTGGGCGCCGGCGTCACGGGCTTGTGTGCGCAGGCGCCGCGCGGCTCGGCGCCCGCCTCCACGAACAGCCCCGCCAGCGAGCGCTGCACCCAGTAGCGGCGGAAGTGTTGAGACATTATGTTGACAACAACTGACCTCTCTCCTTCTGCTGCTCAAACAGTTTAGCGACATGCGCGAGTGTGTCCTGCGCGTCGTCCCTCCTGGGCGCCGGCGTCACGGGCTTGTGTGCGCAGGCGCCGCGCGGCTCGGCGCCCGCCTCCACGAACAGCCCCGCCAGCGAGCGCTGCACCCAGTAGCGGCGGAAGTGTTGAGACATTATGTTGACAACAACTGACCTCTCTCCTTCTGCTGCTCAAACAGTTTAGCGACATGCGCGAGTGTGTCCTGCGCGTCGTCCCTCCTGGGCGCCGGCGTCACGGGCTTGTGTGCGCAGGCGCCGCGCGGCTCGGCGCCCGCCTCCACGAACAGCCCCGCCAGCGAGCGCTGCACCCAGTAGCGGCGGAAGTGTTGAGACATTATGTTGACAACAACTGACCTCTCTCCTTCTGCTGCTCAAACAGTTTAGCGACATGCGCGAGTGTGTCCTGCGCGTCGTCCCTCCTGGGCGCCGGCGTCACGGGCTTGTGTGCGCAGGCGCCGCGCGGCTCGGCGCCCGCCTCCACGAACAGCCCCGCCAGCGAGCGCTGCACCCAGTAGCGGCGGAAGTGTTGAGACATTATGTTGACAACAACTGACCTCTCTCCTTCTGCTGCTCAAACAGTTTAGCGACATGCGCGAGTGTGTCCTGCGCGTCGTCCCTCCTGGGCGCCGGCGTCACGGGCTTGTGTGCGCAGGCGCCGCGCGGCTCGGCGCCCGCCTCCACGAACAGCCCCGCCAGCGAGCGCTGCACCCAGTAGCGGCGGAAGTGTTGAGACATTATGTTGACAACAACTGACCTCTCTCCTTCTGCTGCTCAAACAGTTTAGCGACATGCGCGAGTGTGTCCTGCGCGTCGTCCCTCCTGGGCGCCGGCGTCACGGGCTTGTGTGCGCAGGCGCCGCGCGGCTCGGCGCCCGCCTCCACGAACAGCCCCGCCAGCGAGCGCTGCACCCAGTAGCGGCGGAAGGCGCGGTCCGAGCCTGCAGAACAGTGCACGTGGATAACAGGCGTTTTCAATAATGTCAACGGGTGAAAAAAATATCAATTTAAATAATAAGATAGTGTTTGATTTCTTATTTCAATAAAAAAATTCAATAAAAGCAACGACCTTATAGCCAATAGACGTCTAATAACAGGCAACGCATGGCTGTCAACACATATAATTATAGATCTGTTGTCTCGACCAATCAGAACGCAGTACCCGCTCCCCCGTCCTAATCAAAACCAATCAGAACATAGTACCCCGCTCCCTGTACCTCGGCTAGTTGACAGAACTGTTTTGGTGCGTTAGTCAAGCATGAGGCGTCTAGTGGCTGTAAGATCGTTGAGTAAAAAGATATGAAACAAAAAAGAAATAGGGCCATATTTTTTTTTTTTTTTTAGGTTTCTTCAAGGCGTGGTGAATAGGCTCTTAATGAACTAGTGCGCCTCACCATCAATGATTGCATCTCTACTTACCAAAATATATAGTTTTTTGTATGTACAATACGAATACGTAATAAAATACATTTCGCCTTATTTTTCGATAAGATTTTGTTGTTGCGACCCGTCGTTATTACTGATACCTAAATTGTATAACGACAAACTTAATGACTGCTGTGAAGTGCGCTACTTACTGTTATTTAAAATAATTTTAAAGTTAATGTATTGTATATATATTTTTTTTAAATTACCTGTTTCGTTCTTACAATCCTATAAACCAACTTTTAAAACTCTTTTAATGTCCAAAAGCTTCAACGCAATAGATAGATGACCCATTAAAAAAATCGTTTAGTGTATTCACGTTATGAAAATAATGACTCATTGTTGTCAGGTGTTCGTGTTACCAAATTACTGGGTTGTGAATGTGCTACACAAATGCCTAATGCATTTCAAGTTTGTTTTTTTTTTCGGGATGCGAAACTTTTAATCTATAGAAAATTCGCGTTCACACAATAGTGACGTCATCGTTGTCACTCAGCCACGCCCCTTAACTAATTAGATCATAGTAAATGAAAAAGCTGTGCTGACATTGGCCAGTTGAAATAAAGTCTTCAGACAAAATGGCCGCGTCATGTGTTAAATTCAAAAATGAATACTACATCTACTCGTAAAATTTAAACTGAAAATTCTTAAGGTTTTGCGTTCATTTTAAAATAATTACCTACTTAATAATTATATTTGAAAATACTATGTAATAAGAAGATTGCCTTTATATTAATGGTTTAATTTGAACCCCAGTATGAATACGCCTTTATTTTACAGTAGATCTGATGACGTCACTATTTTCTTAACGCGTGTAGACTATACTAACTAATAAATAAAACCGGACAACTGCAAGTCGGATACACGCACGAAGGGCTCCGTAAAAAACGGCAATAATATCATATTTGTTACATAGGAGGCTCACTTAAATATTTATTTTATTCTGTTTTCAGTATCTGAACAACTAATAATAGCAGCAACAAAAATACATCATCTGTGAAAATTTCAACTGTCTAGTTATCAAGGTTCATGAGATACAGCCTGGAGACAGACAGACGGACAGTGGAGTCTTAGCAATAGGGTCCCATTTTTACCCTTTGGATATGGGCAATGCAATGTTATTTCCACTCCATTGTAACCTGAAAACTAAATCTTAACTCACCGACATAAGACGTATAATCGAACAGCTCAACCTGGAACTCTTTCAATTTCTTCTCATACTCCTTCTTCTTCTCCTCTCCCTCGGCCACCAGCTTGTCTATGGCCGCTTTTGTCTCTTCGTCGACAGCTCTGGCCTTTTCACCAGTAAGTTTGTTTTCTTCCTTTTTCGCAAAAGCCTCTTTACGAAGTTCCTGTTTCGCTGCTATTAATTGGGCTTCACGTTTACGTTCGTTTGTCTAGAGAAGAAGAAAGAGAGATAGAGTTTTAACTTTACTTCAAATACTTCTACTATAGCATTAAAAGAGAGAAGTGTGAGAGAGTAGTAGTTTAATTTCTGTAGAATTATTTATTCTATTTTGTTTTATAGCATGCTTCCATAACCACAATATATTTAACGCATTACTTTTACAACCGCATGTCGTTGCCTCTTTTTCGTAGCGGACTTTATTTTTGTTAACAATCGTTTTTTACTTCTTTCTTTTCACAAGTGTAACCCCATTTTGTGTCCAGGCAATCTCTAGTTATGTCCAGGTTACCTGGAAGTTCGGTCACTGTGTCAATGGATATAGTCAATAAAAGTCCGACCCCCCTCTCGCACTACCCAGAGAAGAAGTTATTTGATGATTATCCAACTAGAAAAAAAAAGTTGCCTGGAACAGATCGCAGAACGCGTTAAGACCGCCTATTGTGTGTTTCTTATTTCAAGGTTTCCATTGTGTTTTTTATTATCTTGATGTATAGAATCGTTTAGAATATCTTAAAAAGATATGGATGGTCATCTAGGAACCTTTTCCTGTATGCATGGTTAGGTTAGTGTGATCTGCAGCTGATGTAGAACCAATTTACATCTTGCAAAAGAGAGCAATCCGGGCTACTTAAGAAATGGGTCCTCGCGAGTCTATTAGAAACATATTTAAAGAGATTGATATACTGACTCTGCCTTCAGTTTAAATCTTGGAAAGTAATTTGTATGTTCGTAAAAAATTGGGACTTTAAAATTAGAAGCGATTTACATCTGACGTTTTATAAGTGGCTATGTAGGCCTATGTGAAATAAATAATTTTGAGTTTCAGTTAAGGTGCCTGCCCTTACTAACCTACCTCAAAAATCTATCCTATATACAAAAAAAAATCCTCTAACACACCTGTAACAACCTGAGCGCTTGCTTAGTATTCTTCAATTCGTCAAGTTTCTCCTCAATGACGTCACGCACGGTGGCGTAGCTCAGGATCTGGTTCATCAGGCACTGCAGCACCAGGAATTTATCCTCTGCGGAATCATGAGATAACATTCGTCATTTTTTTTTAATTTTTTATGAGCTGGACCGACAGACATTGTACTTTCTTAGTAATTAATTGTCAAACGTGAGTCGTTCGAGGGAGGTTTCTCCGATCAGATGATTCTTATGTCTGGTCTGGAAAACTGCCAGATAGTTGATTCCGAGTTGATGTTTATGTTTTAATCCCGTGGAGAACTAAAATTCACTAATAACAACGAACTAAAATTCTGTATCGCGGGTACAGAATTTTGAACTTTAGTTCGTTGCAAGATGGTTTATTAGTTAGAAGTGGTATATTAATGCAACAAGGCATTTTCTTCAACCTTTATACCTGGTGGGGCAATTATCATAATGCAAATGATTACCGAGTGGCAGATCTGCGACGTGTGTAGCAGCGAGAGCCCGCAGTGTCCCGGGGCGTGTGACGCGCAGGCGCAGGCCGGCGTCGTCGGCGCTGGTGTAGCCGCCGCGCGCCTGGTAGCGCCACGACGCGCAGCGCCCGCCCGGGCCCGCGCCCGACGACAACAGGTGCAGTCTGGCGGAAACAATTATAACTTACACATTTGTTTTACACGGTACGTTACGTGCGAAACAAAATAGCTTCATACGACATGCATCGCAGTGTATGTATTATAAGCATAAGTTCATAGTGCGATTAGTTTCACACCGTCATAAAAACGAATGCTACAGGTAGGTGCCTAAGGTTGAAACGGCAAAGACCCGACGACACTACGTTGCCACTCTGCCGACAGAGTTTCATAGTATTGTATGTAAGATGTGAGCAGGTGTACACCCAGCGCATAATGACGAATACGCGTCTATGAAGTTACGCGCCCGTGGACAGTAAACCTAAGTATTTTTCTGCGTTACAACAACTAAACTGATTAAAAATAAAAAACCCGTTTTGACATTTGAGAAATACCCTAGAATGTAACTTCGAAATAAAAAAATAAAATAATAAAAATAGTGTTTTAAAAAAACACGTACATTTTTTTGGCGCGTTAAGTAATATGATGGAATATATTGCGAGTATTTTTTTGCTTATTTAAATATTCTTTTTGACAGTTGTCAAAACGGCCCTTTTATTTTTTGACTACTTTAATAACACTAACGATAATGATTTAAAAAAAAAAGTCACGCGACTTGCAGCAACAGAAATATATCATCTGTGAGAATTTCAACTGTCTAACTATCATGGTTCATGAAATACAGCTTAGTGACAGACTGAAAGCGGAATCTTAATAATAGGGTCCAGTTTTACCCTTAGCTTACGGAACCCTAATATTGGTATGAGGAGAAGCGGAGGCGTGATGGCAACCTCTTGTTATCTCTTTTGTACACGCGTGTAAGTTAATGGTGGTGACGTAACATTGCTTCATCCCCCTTCCACCAGACTTGAAAGGTTTCTAACTTTCTTATTATTTAACGGATTCGGAAAACTGATTTCTACATATTTGGCGATTTTGAATAAAGTTACTTATTTTACAACTATCCAATTATGTACATGAAATATGAGACTAGATCTTGATTTTCTTTTTTTCATGCCAGAAAAGTCAATTCCTGTGTTTTAAGGAACGTCTGCATTCGCGTTGCAGTCATAAACGAACAAAAACACTTAAGTTTTTTACATTTTATCAAATAATACACAGCTGAAATATCATTGCACTTGAATTTGAACGTTTTTAAGTTGAATCTCAGTTCAGTTTAGAACTATAGCCTATTCGCGTTAAGAAAATAATGACATAGTAGACCTTTGACCAATCAGGTGGACCCCGTGTTTCAATATTTAAACTTAAAGATTTAGAAAAGCTGTTTTATAGCGCAATAGCAAATATAGATTCAAACAAACCATGTACACACACACAGCATTTGTTTATTTTCTCACCACAGTATCACAGCAATTACAAAACTAAGACAATGACAATAATTGGGTTCATACTGTGGAAGACTGGTGCCTAAGGTAGGCTTTTGGCCTGTATTTCAGGTCACCAGGTCTTCCCCTCTTTTATTAATGGGTTTTATACAATATTGCATCTTCATTAATCTCTCTCAGACATATTCTATACAAGTTTTGTAAATATTGTGCTTTTTTGTTTGTGTGTGTTTTGTGTATGTATGCATGTGTGTGTGTGTTTGTGTGCATGTGTATGTATGTTCGTTCATTTGCGTGGTACCACTACTCCGGAATATAAAATATTTCTTCTGTCTCGGTATAATTAAGCTGTTGAATCTATATTTGCTATTGCGTCATAAGGGATAAAAATACATGTGGGTCTTAGACAATGTTATGGAACTCGCAGAACAGAATTATTATTTATGTTAATTAAAATTATAACGATTCTGATTAAATTTTTTAAATAATTTACTATTTGAAAATACTGTGTAATAAAAAGATTGCTTTAATATTATAATGGTTTAATTTTTACCCCAGTATGAATACGGTTTTAATTTGCTATAGTACTGATGACGTCACTATTTTCTTAGCGCGTATAGACTATAAATAAAATTCATGTACTTGACAGGAAACCATTACTGCGTAAAAGTCAACCTTAATGACTGCAACATATGATTCAATATAGATTAACATACACTTGGTAATTTTAAAAAAAAGGAGAGGACATTATATTATGTATTAGTTTATTATTCTTAAGATAGGTATTTATGTATCTATGGGCCTTAGTAGCCTGAAATAAAGAGTTATTATTAAAAATAAGCAACTAACCTCAAAACTTCACTGACTGTAGTGGGGTCCAGCGGCAGTTTGCTGAGCGGAGTTCCCAGGTAAGTTTGTGACCATTTACTGGCTTTAGTTGCTAACTCCATACCCTTGGTTACACCTACTTCAGCGTCGATCTCTTGTTGGTCCTCTGTGAAAGTAACATAAACATATGAAGCGCCAAATAATGTTCGACGAATACGCGTCCATGAAGCTAAACGTCCGTGGACAGTAGGCCATAGTTTTGCATGTAAGCTTCACGCAGGCGTACACCAAGCGTATAAAGACGAATACGCGTCTATGAAGCTACGCGTCCGTGGACAGTGGACGATAGTTTTGTATGTAAGCTTCACGCAGGCGTACATCAAACGTATAATGGCGAATACGCGTCATTGAAGCTACGCGTCTGTGGACAGTAGGCCATAGTTTTGCATGTAAGCTTCACGCAGGCGTACACCAAGCGTATAATGACGAATACGCGTCTATGAAGCTACGCGTCCGTGGACAGTGGACGATAGTTTTGTATGTAAGCTTCATGCAGGCGTACACCAAGCGTATAATGACGAATACGCGTCCATGAAGCTACACGTCCGTAGACAGTAGGCCATAGTTTTGCATGTAAGCTTCACGCAGGCGTACACCAAGCGTATAATGACGAATACGCGTCTATGAAGCTACGCGTCCGTGGACAGTGGACGATAGTTTTGTATGTAAGCTTCATGCAGGCGTACACCAAGCGTATAATGACGAATACGCGTCCATGAAGCTACACGTCCGTAGACAGTAGGCCATAGTTTTGCATGCAAGCTTCACGCAGGCGTACATCAAGCGTATAATGACGAATACGCGTCCATGAAGCTACGCTTTCGTGGACAGTGGCCCTTAAGGTGAAGGTTTGGGGCCGTCATGGTCGTAATTTTTTCGCTAGATGGCGCTATACTCAATATTTTTGGTTTATTTTGTTTTTGGTGCATTGGAGCTTTATTAAGTCAAGCAAATGGTATACGCGGAAATCGGACATTCAATTTTATTGTGATAGTAAAAAAAAAAACAAATCCGTTCGAACGTGAAGAAGTAACAAACTTTCGTCATTATAATATTAGTGTGATATCAACTCACCAATAGAAAGCTGTATCCTTCCATTCTCATTATATTCTTCGGCCTCATCTTCCTGCAGTGAGAAAACCGTTGTGAGAAACATCTGCACTAGATCACTGAACACGCCAGCGTGTTCCTTCGACGTCAGTGCCTTCCGGAAGGTCTCCAGGTCGAGCTGGTTGTGGAACACGTCCTTCACTTTGAGGATCTCGGAGTAGGTGTGGACGAATTCGAGAACTGAGAGGAAATCACCGAAGTGCTCGTGCGATATGCCTTCCACTTCTATTGGAGTGCCTTTTGGTATTACCTGTGGATTGAGAATGGTGTTAGCAGATTTGGAACTGAAAACCAGCGCTGGGTGTCTGACGCCCAGCAATTGTTGAGTTAGCGACCCTTTCGGTTCGGGCATGCTACTGGGTACTGTATTTCTGTACTATTTTATTATTATTTTTATTAAATTCTATTCTATTCTTTGTAATCTAATTGCTGAGACTCAAGCTTCCTTTCTAGAAGAGGAAATTGGCTGTGATCCACCACGCGGGCCCAGTGTGGTTTGGTGGATGCCAGATGTCTTCGAATTTTTGATTCTAGGACATTCCGGGTTCGTCACGATGTTTTGCTTCACCCTTTTAAGAGCAGTTGTGATGAAATAATTTAAACAGAGTAATGCGCCTGGCTGAGTTTAAACCCAGGACCTACAACTCGTAAGTCAGGGCCGTTACCACTCGACCACCACTGCTCTTTGTCAATCGCACTTACGACTTACAACTTGGTAAGTTGGGGCCGTTACTGTTAGGCCACCACAGGTTCCTTTTCTAGAAGTTTACATTCTCAATATTTTACAGAACTTAAATGCATTACATATGAAAAACGCTCTTATTCTTGTAAAGTTAAAATGCATATTCCGTAAGTAATACATCAAGTATTTCAAACGAATTTGAACATTAATCTTATACCAATAACTTTCAATTTCGTATGAACACTATCGAAATCAGAGTTCGCTTCATAGATTCATGTAAGAAATAGCAATTATGCAGAAATGAGGTAATTCCATCAAAAACCTGCTAATTTAACAGGGTTTTTAATTGACTTCAACAATTACGTAAGGGAAATTTCTTTTGACAAAGGACAAACGAAGACTAAGGGCTAATTTTTCAATAGTCAGTTTTTTTTTTAATTCGGGAATAAAAATAGCGCTTTGACTAGTTTTGAATAAAAAATCTAAACGAAATCAATTATAATTTAGGTGTCTTCAAGGCTAGAGTGCATAGGCTCTTAATAAACTAGTGCGATTGACAAAGAGCAGTGGTAGCCGAGTGGTAACGGCCCCGACTTACGAGTTGTACAGGTCGTGGCCCACGACCCACGACACGACACGAGTAATGGCTGGGTTTGAACCCACGACTCGTGGGTTCAAACCCAGCCATTACTTTGTTTAATTTATTTCATCACCACTGCTCTTAAAACGGTGAAGGAAAACATCTTGAGGAAACCGGCATGTCATAGAACCAAAAATTCGAAGACATGTGACATCCACCAACCCGCACTGCGCGTGGTGCATTACGGCCCATTCTCACTCCTAGAGAGGAGGCCTGCGTCCCAGCAGTGGGAACATTATAAGGCCGACTATGCTATGCTATGATTGACCATCAACGATTGCATAAATGCTTACCATCAGGTGGAATCGCAGTCAAGCACACTTTTATAACATATAAAAAAAATAAAAATTGCCATATCTATTCTTTAGATAAAAGTTATCTGACCATTGAGAAATCAGGCCTAAATTATTGGAGTTTAAACTCACTCTATGATCCTCCAGCTCCATATCATCTTTGACCTTCTGCCACTCTTTCATGTACGCCTGAAGGCGCGCTGTCTTCTCCTTCTTTCTTAGTCTCTCTTCTTCTTTACGCTGTCGCATTAAATCTTCTGCTTTACGCATCTTCTCCGCCATTTCCTGCGCATTCTTCTTGGCTGCTGGATCGGCAGGCGGCTTGGTCTTTTGTGCTGTTGATAAGTTTTTATTAGGAGTTAGATTCCCCACTCTAGGAATGATTTCCATGATCCGCAGAATGAACCAAAAAAATATTATAATAAAAAAACTCGTTGCGACACGTATGTCCAATCGTCCACCCGCCCCCCAGCCCCGCGTTCTTCACTGTATTCTTCAGTTAAGATTTTTGTTATCAATTTTGCGGAAGCAGAAGCGAAAATGGAAGTGAAAAAGCTTGCGGAACTTCTGCAGTAGTAAAAAAACGACTACACTAACCTTCAACTTTGTCAGTCTTCTTGACAAACTTATCCATGGACTCCTGCCTTCCCTTCTTGTCGGGACTTGGTTTCTTGGCAGACTTGCTACCCTTGGTGGCCGAGCCCGGCTTGGCCTGGCTCTTGGGTGCTGGAGGGGACTTCAGAAGCTTCTTGGATGAGGGGAAGGCAGGTGGAGGGCCCGTGAATATTTGGTCGAAGCTTACTTTGTTAATGCTGTATTTTTCTTGTGCTTGTTTCTGTGAAGATAAAGATAAACTTATAATAACTTTTTGATGTGCATGTGACCGTAACTGCATAAGTGTGAATGCGTGCC
This sequence comes from Mythimna vitellina, assembly GCA_949316375.1. Classification (NCBI taxonomy): domain Eukaryota; kingdom Metazoa; phylum Arthropoda; class Insecta; order Lepidoptera; family Noctuidae; genus Mythimna; species Mythimna vitellina. The sequence goes on along the minus strand of OX438703.1, from coordinate 1,482,669 downwards.
TGCACCACTGTCGTGTTAGATGTATCTTTAAGCAGTATTAAACTAACATTCAGAAGCAACAGTGGTTTCATTTTGGTAGCTGACATATGACTTTATCGCAAATTATTTAAAACCTATCTGTACCCAGTTGATCACTGTTTTTATCATAATATTTACGTTACTTGAGTGATATAAAATAAACCTTATGAAGCTGAAAATAAAATTCATTTTGTATTAAGGAAATAATGCTTCTGCCTTTCGAATGAACTGGATGTTTTGTAAATCGCAAAACTTTTCAACATGATCAGTTTCGAATCGGACGCTCAACGTCAAGATTATTTATACATATAGTTAGATTCATATAACACAATAGCACTTAAAAAAAAAACATATCCCCACTCTAGGAATGACTTCTTTATTGTGTGTGCATGTACAAACATGAAAACTCACATATTGAATTGAAATTAAATGCCAAGATTATAAACGCAAATATTTCTGCCAAATTGTATGCCAATAGTAAGTTGGACACCTACCTTAATTCCAATAACGCCTTCAGGGCTGCCCTCAACGAACTGTTTCAGAAACAATCGGTTCTTATCGCGCGTGTACACGCCCTTGCGCCGGCGCACGCGGTCTGAAGGCGCCGTGCCGATGGTGCCCGAGGCGGCGGCGTCGGTCTCGTCGAACTGTTCCACCTCGTAGCAGTACGCCGTCGAGGGGGGGATAGCTTTGCTGTAGAGGGGAAATGAGGATTTTATTTTTTGTTGTTTGTATTTGTTTATTATAATTATATGGTTCCCTAGTAGCCTTAAATAAACTGTGGTTTAAAAATATGTTTTTACAAAGCCATAAAATGTGTGTCAATTAACTTACACTTTTACCCAACTGTTCAACTATGTATTTAAAAAATTTTAAAAGAATATAAACTGTTTGAATTTATTTACTGTTTGAAAATTAGTTGCGCCGACCCCAAATAATACCGGACAAAGGCAGGAAGATGATGATGATGATGATGAACTGTTTGAATTTGTGACACCCATTCGTTACAGGTCATTGTCATCATGCAATAGTAGTAAAACTTGAACTACAAAAATCATCCTCTAAACTATAGAGGTTGATTATTGTAATTCAAGTTTCAATCTCATCATCACCATTGTTTCAACTGAAAGACGTCCACTGTTTTAAATAGACCTCCCCCAAGTGTCGCCATAATAAAGCAAAAATATTAGCTAAAACAGTTGTTATAGTTTGTCTATCGGTAACTGTGTACATTTTAAATTTACAATACTTAATGACTTACTACACTTATCAAGTACCTACTAGATAAAGTCTTCTAAAAACCTCATAAATACTTTTTGATATTGTTTTAAAAATTCATTACTTTTTATACTACACTGTATATTATATTGAATGGTCCATTGGTCTAGTGGTTAGTGGCCATAACTGTTATACAGGAGGTTGTGGGTTTGATTTGCACCCATGACAAATGATTGTGTGATGAGCATGTTGTTCTGGGCCTAGGAGTAATTTATCTATAATATGTATGTATTTAGAAAAGAAAAGAAAGAAAAGATGGATGGATTGTGTGAACAGTGATATGAAAGAAAAGGAAGTTAGTGATAGTATGACGGTTGACAGATTAGAATGGAAGAAAAAAACGTGTTGCGCCGACCCCAAATAAGATGGAACAAGGGCAGAAAGATGATGACAATGTATGTATTTAGAAATATATAAGTATGTTTATCAGTTGTCTAGAGCTCATAGCACAAGTTCAGCTGTTTGGGACTAGATGGCATAGTGTGATAGTTGTGGTGTGGTGTTGTAATATTATTAATAGTGATAATTGATATGCATTATGAAGGTGCAAATTATATACACCAACTTTCCTCATTTATTGATCTATTTATTAGTAAAAATCGCATATTTTGATGCGATTTTGCAATTGCGTGATTTTGAAAGAGATAGCAAATAAACACACAGACACAGATAGCGGCTTTGTTATGTATCTACTATGCAAAGATGATTTTTTTTACAAAAATAAAAACAAATAACTTTAGTCTACTTGTCCGAGTATTATATCACTGATAAAATGATCTAGATAATAACAGCATTTCAGTGTCTATTGATAAAAATTTTTCTTTAATTTGATACAATCAACAACATATTTGAATTGACTAGAGGTAAATGACCTAACATTTACCTCTAGTAGAATGATTACACAAAAAAAAATTTAAATGACATATTAATGCTTGACTGTGATCCCACCCGATGGTAAGCAATGATGCAATTATTAATGCTCTGGGCGCACTAGTTTATTAATTAAAAGAAAAAAACTAAGAATAATGTTATCAACCATCACCAAAAAATTCATTCATTTAAAAAGAAAAATTATGCATTTGTTTCTGACTTTCCATAAACTCCCCATGCAGGCCTATGTGAAATAAAATTATTTGGATTTGAATTGAATACAACAGAATGGACCTACATAACTTAATAAGTATATTATGAAAGTATATTGCAACAAAAATGCAACTTAGCATATTTGTCTGTCTATTTGTTCCAGCTAATCTCCAAAACGGCTGGACCGATTTTGACGGACCTTTACTGATAGATAGCTGATGTTATATGGAGAAAATACGCGACTATCATTTTAAAAATAAATTATGATTTCGCAAAATAAACATTGGATAACTGTAACCACGTGCATTGTGGTGTGTTACACGAGTATGGCGGGCAAAGTCGCGGGCATCAGCTAGTTAAGGATATAAAAAGTCTATATTCACTAGAATCAATAAACACAGAAATGAGGAAACTCTTTGAATTTGTTTCAAATAGTTTAAAATAACATAACTATGTAGTCAGAAACAAAAGTAGATGATTGTTTTACATAATAATTCTAAAATAATCTGTTCTAAATTTAATATAAACTATTGTAATTTATTCTTTTTCCAAACTGTATGTATTATTGGTTAAAATCAATTAGTTTATTATCTGCGCATAATATAGTGCATGCTGTGCTTGATGAATTCTTTTTCTACAAGTTTGTACACATTATTATATATATTATTATTATTAAATACAAATTACAAAGTACTATTACTTTATAATGTGTACTTAATAATAATAATAATCTACTAATTGTTAAAAAGCCTAATTATAAATAAATAAATAAAGGTACTTATATAACTCCTGCATGGTGCGAGCGTGTAAGGACTTTAATGTTCTTTGTAAAGAGTTCTCTTTTGACCCGTTTACTATTAAAACCTATTCGGCACGCACTCAGCTGAATGCAGACTTTTTCAAAAGTGCATAGTGCTAATTTTAATTAAGGGATGTTTAACTGTGTTCTTTTTTATCGTGCTTATTAGTGATTGTAAGTTTTCTATTACTTTACCTGTTTCTAACCGTGAGAACCTGTAATTGGCTCAATGTCTCTTATACTATTGTTATTCTTTTGTTATAGCTGTTGGTTATGTTGAATTTATTTTTGTTTATTATTGCAAAATATTATTACATCTGTGATGCTGACTGTACCCATGATTCAAATACTGGATTCAAGTACTAGTATATGCTTCCTGATATTGCTAAGGTTTTGATAAACTGTATTAGTCATGGAACACAAGTCAGTACATTAATATACATTAATTCAATTAGTTAACTATTTATGTTAATTTGTTACGTACAAACTGAACTAAGGAATTTTTATTTTTATTTACTTTTTTTTATTTAATTAAATTTTGACAGACATATTTTATTTATTTTTATTTCTTTGTTGCACAAATTATTTATCACAGGACAGACATTTATTAATTCATTAAACACCGAGTGAACGCCGGTTTTGACTCTGTCACTGTCTTTCTATTGTGTCTCTAATTACGCTACTCAAAAGGTTAAAACAAATGTACATTCGGCGGTAATTATTTCACAACTTATTTATCACAGGACAAACATTCATAAAAAAAAAGTGTGCATTAGGCGGTTTTATTGCTAAGAAATTTTCTTTCAGTCAACCTCTGGATGGACTGAACGAAAAGAAAAAAGGACTTAAGTGTTTGTAAACTAATATGATATCATCCTTTTTCATAGATCACATGAGTTACAAAAATATTTTTTCTTTTCTTGTCACAAATTTAAATGTTTATTTTCAGTTATCGCTAAATTCTATTCACAAGTTACACAAGAGTTATGAGTATACATGTGGATGGGTGGAGAGGGAGAGGGAGGCCAAAGAAAAGATGGATGGATTGTGTGAACAGTGATATGAAAGAAAAGGAAGTTAGTGATAGTATGACGGTTGACAGGATAGAATGGAAGAAAAAAACATATTGCACCGACCCCAAATAAGATGGGACAAGGGCAGGAAGATGATGCTAAATTCTATTCACAGCTACATTATATAATAGAAAAGCCTTTTAAAGAATATTTACCATTAGATTTACTAAAGAGGAATTTTCCTCAAAGCCATAACAGAATTTAAAAGTTCTAATAAATACAAATAAATCAGTTGCACGCTTGTAAAGTAGATACAACTTACTGAAAATATATACAATTTGACCATCAGCAACAGTATGACTCATAAATTATGATTGTGATAATTTAGATTAAATAATGAAATAATAAGTAAGTATAATATTATGGTTGTTAGATCATCTGCTGCCAAAACATATGGCCTTCATAAGACTTTAATTGTTAGAGTTTTTGCTGAGTTTTTTAGAAAGGTATGTCTTTGCCTACTACTGATATTGTTGGCAGTTAGTTGAGCAGGGTTCAAGGCCAAATGTGGGTATGTTTAGAGAAATTGAGATTAAGAATAGTAACCACATTGGCTTTGGTTAGTAAAATAAGGTTAATGGCTGTTTAATTGATGTTTTGATGGTTAATTGGAGGTCTGGTAAGAATTTTAATGGATTATTGTTATTTATTTGGGTGTTTATGAATTTTTAAGTTTTAAATACTTTTATCCAAAAGAAGAGAATTCTATTTACAATTTTAGGGATTTTAGTTTTTTTTTTTTGTCATTATAGATACTATGCCAACTGCTTACCTGTCCGGGTGCTGTTTCTGTGCCGTGACTGACAGTATGTGGGCCTCTCTCCAAATATCTCCCTCCAGGCAGGCCTCCACAGTCTCCCCAACAAAGTAACGATCCCTCACGAAGTTGAACACATCCTCAGACATTTCAGCAAATGAACACCTCTTGGTCCTCATTGCCAAGAACAATATTGGTATGCGCAACTCCATTGGAAAATCTTTCAGAGCCCTCCGTGCTAGCTTCTCACTGTGCAGGGCCTCTGAGTATGTCAAATTATTCTTTCCAGTCATCTCACATGACCACACCATTGAATTGACCAGAATAATCCTCTCACAGTATTCCCTGTAAATAAACATTCATCAAACATCATCTAATTATGATAAAAATTGTGACGCGAATGACAGAAATAGCAAAATATTGTGTCACGCTCGCGTTGTTGCGCGACCCGCCGCGCGCTGACAATACCAACGGTCCCCGTAAACTGATAACTACAAATTAACATAGAAATTTGCCATAATTCGGCGTTTCTAATGTTTATAGTTATACTCACTCATAATCTTTGAATATCTCGTCGGTGATCTCGCAGTGGAAGACCTCATCATCGTCCCGGAGGTACTCCGACGCCTTTGATTTCTCAAATGCTTTCCTTTTCAACAGAGGCATGTTGAGAGTTCGCGGGTCACTACGGTGGGAAAACGATTATCAGTCCGTTTTAACTTATCACTTGTGTTCAATATCACTTAACTTTGTACGGCGCATCTATTCCTACATTCCAGTGAATAGTACATTAGGAAATTGGTAGGTTTTATAAAATATTTCGAGCGAAAAATGTTGCGTGGTTTCGGTTGACAAGCCAAAAAACGGCGCGCTGAGGCGCTTCTTTTTACGCCAGAAACATATGAACTGGGTTATTGTTTGACATCGAAACCTACCAAACTAGTAGAAAAACAAACTGGTCTAGAACTATTATTTTGTATACAAAGTTTTGTTTTAGTTTTTTATTTTTTTATTTCGTGGATTAAATTGTTTTATTTTTAAATCAATTTTGTCGTCTGTATGGCAGTAAAGTGTGACATTAAGTGGCTTACCTTGTTTGAATTGAATTTGACATAAAATTATCAAAGAAGACATTCAATAATCAAATATAACATTTGAATAACGCATCGAGATTGGGCTAAAAATAATGAAAAAACTTAACAGCAATCTGACTTATACAGGCCAAAAGAACGTAATTATCTTAATTTTTTTTTTGCATTATCTAACATTAACGTACTAATTGGTGATCCAGATTTAGTTAAGACCAATCTACAAAGTCTGAAGCACAGACGAAGGGTAGCCAGCTGATCGCGACAATAGGATAAGAACACAGTTTCCGTAATAACATCAAGTTCACATAGACCTACATAGGTATTTATAAAACTTCAGAAACTAGTGTACGGTTCCAATAGTTCGTTTCTTATGGAGAAGAACTAGTTGTTTCCTATGGAGAAGGACCGGCAAGAAACTCCATGGCCACTCTTTTAAAAAAAAATGTTGTTACAATATTTTCATACTACAATATTTATTAGATATCTAAGGACAGTGCAGACTATTCAATATTGTACCCAAAGACTTAATAGAAATAGTCATAATAAAAAGTCATTCTTAATAGATATTAATCTAAGAATTTGCGGAGTCTACAGTGTTATATAAATTATATAAAATAAATCACTAATGAATTTAAGGTGATCGAGGTCTAAATAATACAAAAAATATTTCAAAAGCGATGTGTTAGAAAGAAAAGAAAAAAATTATATATTAGGGGTTAAAGTATGAAATTGCCAATTCGTACTGAAAAATTGTTTTTTTTATTTATTTAACATTTTTATCTATACATTGCTGCCATCTAAAAAGAAGGATCATCATTTATGCCTTTGCGATAGAACTCTAGTGATGTAGATTCGACAAACTGTGTGAAAATATTTGGTACTGCCTCCTGAGAAGAAAACTTTTTATCAAAAAGAAAATTGTCCAATCAGGAAAAAAATGGTAGTCCGTTGGAGCAAGTCTGGCAAATACATAGGGTGACGAATGGTTTCTAATTGCAGTTCATGTAGAATTAAAACAGTTTCTCATGCTGTAAAGGACTCGCATTATCATGGAGCAATAACGGTGAAGATCGATTCATGAGTTGGGGCTGTTTCACTGCTATTTTTGCTATCATTGTTCGGAGTCCGGCACAGTAGACATCCACCGTTATTGCTTGACCAGATTGGAGAAAGCTATAGTGAATAACATCATGCTGAGACCACCAAACAGTTACCATTATCTATTTATTGGTAAACTTTGCTTTAGGACATTATTGTGGCGTTTGAACTGGGGTCAGCCATAGCATTTTTCGCTTAAGGTTATCGTAAAGAATACACTTTTCGTTACGTGTCACAATTCGATCCAACATTCCATCATTTCTGTATCGATTCAACAAGGCAACACAAGTTTTGAATACGCGATTCTTTCTGCAGATCAGTCAAATCATGAGGCAACCATTTTTCGTATTTTGTCGTATATTGTTGGTAAGGCAACGTTAAACTATGCCACCAATTTGTGGGTAGTTTGGCTCGGATCAGCTTCCACCATCTCTTTCAATTCATTATTATTCACCTGTGTCTCTGATCTGGGCGGTCTTCCACGTGGTTCGTTCTTTAAATCAAAGTTTTTATCACGAAAGCGTTTAAACCAAAATCATACGGTGCATTCATTAGCAGTCTTCTCTCCAAACGCAATATTGATATTGCGAGCTGTTTCTGCCGCGTTAGTTCTGCGTCGGAACTCAAAAATTACTCGAATTTTCGAAGTATCCATCTTTCTTAGACAAGAAAGATGGATACTTCGAAAATTTGATACGCTGAATAAAAAAAACGACTGAAAGTCGATAATCAATGTTGCACATTATTAAAAGGAAAATCTTCATAGGTAAAAGTGAAAAAAGTTTCACTCAAAAATCTCAAACCATGAATGTTGACATGATACATGAGGTTTTATGTCAATTCGAAGTACTTATTACAATAAAACGGCAATTTCATACTTTAATCCCTATTGTTAAATGGAGTAAGATGGAGTAGTTAATAGACATATTTACACGATATTAATGACTTACCAGGGGGCCACATGTTCAGAAGCAGTCATTGCCAAACAAGCGTGTCTTCGACTAGTTTCTAACCTTGTAATACGCTTTTTTGGTTAGGACACGCTTAATATGGGTTTTGAACTTTCCCTCGCTAAGTTCAGTAACCACCTTTGGCAACTTGTTATAAAAGCTTCTTTTTAGCTAATCTTCATTTGACTAATACAATTTCGTGTTTACTACGCGTATTTATTTTATGAAAATCGCTTCTAATTATGAAAAGTCCTAAGTCTTTACGAAAATACAAAATACTTTCTAAGATATAATCCATCTGCGATGCAGTAATGCTAGTGAAGGAGGCGGCTGCAAGAGTGAGGGAATGTTGCCGTTACGCCTCAGTCACCGTGACAGAAGATGCTCCGCGCGTCGAGAATCGCAGAGTGATCTCCAGCCACCGTTGGCGTGGGTTTGCAAACGACGAGCAATAGGTAGCTCACCGTCCACTTGTTCAATAAGGACTGAGCCTAAGTCGTCAACGGTGTGTAGTATTCCACGAGCACCTCAAGGAGATGTCAGTAAACCGTAGGTTCCCAGCACGGCTGGTGCCTGCTAGGACCATGGAGAAAAGTTTGAAAGGGATACTCGTGGTCCTAGAATGCAAAACGCAACTTAAGGAACATAGGTGTGGTTTTTTTAGTAAAAGTCTGAATCGCCCTCTAGCTCCATCCTAGAGCGGGACAAGTCATTAGATGATTTCCCACCTTAAAAAAGAGGCTCCTTTTGACAGTGAATAGACATAGTTGTGTTTTGACGGTGTTGGATCGCAACAGATTGATTTCGCCCCATTCGGAGATTGCCAGAATTAAGACATTCGTACGCTCTACCAAAGCCTCTCTTTCGGACTGGATTAGGTCCTTACTAACCCGAGTATCCATCTCAACAACTGTGCTGTCATCTGCATACCAGTGGATACCGGGCATCAGCAGATAATTAATATCCAGCAAGAAGCGAATTACAGAGAGAACAGACTAATGAGGAACTCCGGCATTAAACGTCATGGGAACTGATAAGAATTCATCGACAATTTTTGGAGAGACCGTTCACCCAGGCATTCAGACTTGGAGGAATGCAGTACGCGGGAAGCTTACTCATAAGGCTAGCGTGCCATACCCTATCAAAGGTCTTTGAGACGTCTAAGGAAAAAGCAATCGCTTCTCCATTCTTCTCGAGGGCCTTGCTCTTTTTCCTTCCTCCGTTTTATAATATGAACAGTCACTGACTGCCTTTTAACAAAATCCATCAATCTTTTCTTTGACCTACCTCTCCTATTCCATCCATCTATTCACATATAGGTGTAAAAATATGAATATGGCCAAGAATACTTCCACCTATTAAAAATTTGTGGACCGCTAGCAAAAAAGCTAATGGTCTATTCATTTTTTTTGTTCCTTCAGCACAGCGCAACCCTAGTAAGCATACGTCGATTTTTATTTACACTTTATTTAGAAAAACTGGGAGGCGGTCAAATCCGAAAGCAAATACCGCCTTCAAAATCAAGGAAGTTCTATATTCGGCTAATTTTTAATAATGTATTTACACCGATTTCTCGGTCAATTGTTGACCAATAAAATTTAAATTATTTTTCTGATTGAATGTTTATGCTTCCAAGTCCCATATAAATATTGTTATGATTTGATCATGAACTTCAAAGAAATGGAACTCCTCATAGGATTTCAGTAGAACTGTCGTAACAAGTAAAATTGCTTTGCGTATAAGTATGATGTTATGTTATGCGTGTAGATGACTGACTGAAAGAAAAGGGGAGGGGATATATCAAACTGATATAATGATGAAGCCGGAAGGTAGGCATCGGAACTTTGTAGTATATCAATGTAATCTAACCGTGTTTGTAATTATTAGAATTGTCATAAGATGCACTCTGGCGATAAGGTATTTAAGTTTGGCTGAAGAATACTTTTTAGTGGTATGGTACCATAACTATAAACTCTAAAATTAAAAAGTTTTTCCAAAAAAAATACAACCGACTTCAATGTAAAAAAAAAACACTAAAAAGTGTAAAATAACTTTAAATTAAAGTTATTTTAATATATAAGGAAGTCAGTGTTTAATAACGAAGAAACAAAACTGTTGTGGAAACACCGACTTCCGAAATTATAGTTATTTTGCACTTCTATTTACATTAAAGTTGGTTGTATTATTTTTGTAAAAATTTCAGCAGCCAAAATAGTAGATTAGTAGATAAATAGTTTTAGACATATGGTATCATTGAAATTGGATGCGTTCAGAAATCAGAAATGCTTTTTTAAATTGTTGTTAAAATTCTAAAAAAGGAACGCATCAAAGAATATTGTCAAAAAAAGCTGCCTAGCCTTGCCACACTTACTTTGACACTTCATAGAGGAAAATAATACCTTTACAGCAGTTCATGTTTTCAAATGAGCGTGTTATTTTTCATGGAATATTACAATAATAACGTAGAATTTGTTACATGATTTTCTTTAAACTTCTGCTTCTCCAAGATGCCGAAGGAACAATATCGTGAGACTTATGTCGGTAGAAAAATGTAAGGTTATGTTTACTATTTTTTAAATCGGAAATATCGTAATTTTAAATTCATAGGAAGACTTCACTAGAATGTTACTAAAATGACTATACATGATTTAAGTTTCAGTATTTATGTTGAGGTTTAAAGCATTGATCATTTTTCAGTTCTCACGTCACATTTAATGTGGACAGTGCGTCTGCTATCCAGCAGGCTGCCCATATCCAGGTCATCACTAAGAACCTGTACGCCCAGGATGGCCAGAGGGTGCCGGCGACTTATGGTGTGCTTGACAGGAGAATGGTATGTACAATGGAAGTTTGTGGTGATTAAAAGTGGGAAAACATTCAACAAAACAAGGTCTGTTCTGTTTATCATGTTTTTGAGTGGGTAAGAATATGCAAACGGTTCAGATGACCGCTAAACTGTACTATACTGGACAGCAAGTTTTACGCTCATATTTTTTTATTGAAAAGGTTTATGTAAAAAGTAAACATACTTATATATTTCTAAATACATACATATTATAGATAAATTACACCCAGACACAGAACAAATGGTCCTGCTCATCACACAAACATTTGTGCTGGGTGGGAATTGAACCTACAACCTCCGGTATAGCAGTCAGGGCCACTGACCACTAGACCAACAGGCCAGTCATTATCTATCGCTAAATGGTGTGCATTTAGTTATTTTCAGTTTTAGGATTTAATACAGAATAAGCCTAAATTCTGGAACTTTTTATAACTGAAATGAAATATAAAATCAACATCAAAAAGTTCAACAACAAAAGAGTCTTCAGGATACAAGCTATTGAAATTTAGATTGTAATTAGAGTCTTTTCTTTTCCCAGGGAACAAATCAGAAAGATGCCAACTGTGAAACCTGCGGGCTAGGTCTGGCAGAATGTGTTGGTCACTATGGGTACATAGAGCTGGCTCTTCCTGTATTCCATGTTGGCTACTTCAGATCCATCATCACCATACTGCAGACTATTTGTAAGGTATGTTATTATAACTTAAGAACAGAAATTAAAACAAAGCAATAACAAAAAAGGGCAAGTTCCCGAATTGAGTTACTAAGATTTTTCTGTTAAATTTTATTCACACAACAAATTGATCCTATAAGTGTTCTGTTTTTTTTTTTTTGAGGTACGGGACCCTAAAAATTGGTAAAAAAAAAAATCGAAAAAAAACAAATATTTTTTTTCAAACTTTTTTTTGTGTGTAATCGGTTACCTAACCATAATAAAATGTATTCTAGTTTTGTAGGCAATATTTAAAAAAAAGGTACTCAATAAAATAGATGAATTTCAAATTCTCAGAGTATAAACCATTGCTTGACTGCGATCCCACCTGATGGTAAGCGGGGATGCAATCATTGATGGTCAGGCGCACTACTTTATTAAGAGCCTATTTATGTGCTATCCTTTTAGCTGTTTTCTTGTAACTGCAGCAAATTCTTTGCATTCGTTTGTGTATTTTCTCAGTCTTTCCTTGTATCTCTTGCTGATATTGCTGACTACCTCTTTTCCTTGGTATCTCCAAGTATTCATGTATCTCCATAATTCTTCCAAACCAGATAGAATTTGTCTGTGTTAATGTAGAACATTATTCAAGGGGAACATACTTCAGAATCAGCATTTTAAAATGAAGAGGTAACTAAAAAACGAACTTCTATGAATAAAATATTTTTAGTAAATCTTTTTAAAGGACTCTCCACCAGCCTCTATACAAAGTTTCATGCGTCCGAATCAATTTTTGAATATTTTTTTCCAGTCCGCCACTGACACCTCTTTCACGGTCTCCTCGAACGCTGTTAGCACGTTTTCGGTGATGAAAACTGTAACCCTTTCAGTAGATTTTTTATTTTAGGGAATAAAAAGATGTTATAGGGTGCCAGATCAGGATTGTAAAGAGAGTGCCCCAAGACTCTGACCTGTGTGGTGTCCAGGAATTCTCTCGTTTTGAGCGCTCAGTGCGCGGGCGTTTTGTCATGGTGAAGCAGTACCCCGCGGAGCCCGGTGTTCGGTCGCCTGTTGCTCATTGCAGACAAAACTTCTGGCAGGCATTTTGTGATATGCCATTCGGCATTGATGCTGCTTTGGTCTCATAATGGAATTGAAATCAGATACCCCGTCAAAGTGAAGAAACTAGCGATCGAAATTTTTCTTCGCTTCTGGATCGTTTCACTTTTGTAGGCGTTGGTTCGTTTTGAAACAGCTAAACTGTCGACTGACGCTTTGTTTCTGGGTCGTATTGATAAATCCAGGATTTGTCACCTGTAACATTGTCGCAAACGCGCAGAGACGAGCCTGCTTCTGAGCTTCGGTGAGGTTGTGCGACACCCAGCGGCAATTTCCTCCTCACGCGAAGGTGTTCGTGTAGAATCTTCCCAAACCAATCTGCAGTGTATGCTGCATCCCTTCGTATGTAATTCGCCTGTTTTCTTGATTTAAAATTTTTACTGCTAGCACACTTTCTTCCGTGACAGCCGTCGCCGCGTCGTAGGATGACCACTCCTTTGTTCATCCCCCAAAGTAAGGCGACCGCGCTTGAACATGCTATACCAGCTGTAGACGGTTGCTTTTGAAGGTCCTTCATCCATAAAAGCAATTTGAAGTCGATCAAATGACTCATCAGGTTTTAGACCACATTTAAAAACGTAGTAAATCATCGCACGAAAATGTTCTCGATGCAGATACATTTTTAAATAATTAGATTTGGCTCTCGAAATCATGTGGAGGGAAATTCAAAATTCGAACAATGGTATTTTTACTTTTAAATAACCAAAGTTTTCAAAATGTTCACAAGTGGCCAGTGCCTTATACAGAAAAAAGAAATCCGAGTGGCCTGGTACATACAAACATACGTCTTCATAGTATTAGTGTGATAATGATTACATTGTGTTCACAGGAATGTGCAAAAGTGATGTTAGCGGAACCCCTAAAAAAGTCCTTCAGACGAAAATTCATGAACCCAGATCTCTCCTACCTGCACAAGAAGAATCTTCGTGCAGCAGTCCACAAAAAGGCAAAGACCTGCACCAAATGTCCGTACTGCGAAGCATTGAACGGTATGGTGAAGAAGAGTCCCGCTGGCATACTGAAGATAATCCATGATAAGTACAGAACAAAGAAACCTACAGATCCTATCGTGAAGAGGGTGCTGAGAGACTTTCATGAGGCAAAGGAATCAAATAAGGAGTTAGCGACCATCATCAACAGCGGGCTTGTTATTGAGTTGAGTCCTTTGGAGGTAAGCTAAGAAGAATACATTATTTTGAACACTTATTCCCTCTTATTTTCAACTAGCTGCTAGCAGGGGCTTCGCCCGCGTCAAAGTTAAAAATTGACCCAAGGGAACATGCTCCAGGGATATAAAGTATCCTCTGTGCTATTCCAGGACATGGTATATTTTTTTTTGTAGGTGGAAAAATCATCCTATGACATCCCCCACTCTTGGGCTGGGCGGGAGGGTGTGTCAGACTTTTACTGACTAAAAACCCACTCCTGTTCTTTCGTTGCCTTTCGTACCAGGGCCGAGTCTTTCAGAATCAGATCCTTGGCCCCAGTAGGCTTCGACCCTGCTGGGCCCCTACGGTTTGCTGACATCTTGAGGCGCGCGTGGAACAGTACGCGCCGTCGACGACTTGGGCTTAGTCTGGACGGGTACCAGACGGTCGGACGGCTAGCTACCCAATGCACGCCGTCCGCAAGCCCGCGCCTACTTATATAATATTAGTGTGACTTTTTTATGAGACAGTAATGAAAAACTGAGAAAACATGTAAAATCCTAAATCACCCAACTGATTTTAATGCTCCTTTCAACAGTAGAAAGAGCGATAAACAAGGAAGGTTCATATTTATAATTTGAACCCAAACAAAGCCGAAGCGGATTACTAGTTTAGTTTAAATTAACTTATCTTCCATCATGTATTAAAATTTGAAACAACTATTTATTCATTTGATTTTTGCATTCATTTCGTTTACAAGGGCTTGTTTCTAATAAATTATCACAATTTGAAATTTTGGTATTCATCAATTCAATGTGAGGTTTTCAAAATTAGCTTGATCCAACTTAGCTAGCTTAAGATTTGGAGGCATGGACAGTGGAAATTCAAGTGTTTTCCAAACAGTGGTACAGGATAGACTAAAATTTAAACAAAATTCCTGACACAGCTCAACATTGAAAGGCATAGAAAATGTAATTAAGTAATGAAGAAGAAGAAAGAAAGAAAGAAAAAGAGTTTATTTACGACAAACATAGCAGATAACTTAAACGATACAAAAAATAACAAATGAATAAAAACAAAACTCATTGACAAATATGTGGTTGATTGTTAATAATGATTACTTATTTTCCAACTTGGCATCCTTCTTGGCACTCAGGTCCTGAACCTGTTCCGCCGCATCCCGGACGAAGACATCCCACTGCTGGGCATGAATGCCAAGCTGACGCGCCCAGAGCATCTGATCCTCACTCGTCTGCCAGTGCCACCGCTCTGTATCCGGCCCAGTGTGGTCTCCGAGATTAAGGCGGGCACGTAAGTTACCTGAATCAATTTATTATTGATAGGCTTGTGTTTGACCTCTATCTCATCTGATGGTAATCGAAGATGTGGTCGACGATGGAGCATGCTTGCTTAGAAATAACCTCTTCACTCTTTACTTAAAGACCCCTAGGTTGTAGCTATCAGGATACACAGACTCCGGTAGGGAATTCTACTACTTACCTCTACCCTCTGTCAAACACCATCTTTTTTTTTTATTGTTATAAACTAGTGCTTGACTGCGATCCCACCTAATGGTAAGCAGTGATGCAATCGTTAATGGTGACGCGCACTAGTTTATCTGTCTCTGTTTTGTTTTACCGCACTTAGTTAAATCGCTGTTTTAAGTCATTTTTTTGGTTTTCTAATTTCTAGAAATGAAGATGACTTGACAATGAAGCAGTCAGAGATCCTTCTAATAAACGACGTAATATCGCGCCACATAGCCAGCGGAGGCAAAAGTGAGCTGGTACAGGAGGACTGGGACTACCTGCAGCTGCACGCCGCGCTGTACATCAACAGTGAGATGTCTGGCATACCTCTGTCCATGCAGGTACATACCTACAGATAGATAGCAATCCAGTAAGATTACAGACCAAATAAAAAATACCAACAATACTTAACTATGGATATTTGAATTTTTGCATCAAAAACATCTGTGCCTTACAATTGAACTTAACGAAAGCCTTTTACTACGTTGATCACAGCATATTGATAAGAAAAAAATTAAAATGATGCTTAATGTATAACAAAGAACAACATTAGCAAAGAAAACTACATTTATATAATGTTATCAACATTGCATTAAAAATAGATTAAGCTAAAGAACTATCTCGTGGAGTTCCTCAAGGAAACGTGTTAGGACGTCGTCTATTTATTTACTCTGCAGTGGGTAGGATCACACTAGTTATTCATTTATGCATATTTTCTAGCAAAAAATCCGCTTTTATCTTTCTAATATTATTATTGGTTTGGCAAAACTTAACTCGGATTTTTTTCAATTATGGGGCTGAAGTTTATATAAAATTGTCATGTTGGTTTTTGCAACTAGTTTTTTCGCGTACAAACTTATGGGCCACATATGAGGTTTGCCTAGTTTGGGGCACATGGCATTACATAGTATTCTCTGTTTGTTGTTCTTCTTTATGTATTTTTTTTCTTTTAATATTAACTATACTGTAATGTTACTCTTGTATTTCCTTCATTATAGCCTAAGAAGCCGGGACGTGGGTTGGTGCAGCGGTTGAAAGGCAAGCAGGGGCGCTTCCGCGGCAACCTGTCGGGCAAGCGAGTCGACTTCTCCAGCAGAACAGTCATCTCGCCAGACCCTAACCTGCAGATTCAGGAGGTGAGGATAATGTCTTTGAAGACTTCATCGTCATTTCAGCCAAAAGACGTCCTCAGCTGGACGTAGGCCTCTCCCAAGTGTCGCCACTAAGATCGGCCCTGTGTATCTCATATTCACAGTAGATCTCCACGGCCTAAACGAGATGATTGGTCCACCTTGATGATTTGCATCCGTCAAAACGTTATATGCACTATAAAATAAATTGAGTTGTAATGTTATGATACGACGCACAACTTTGATTTTTAGTTTTTATTGTAAAAATTATGTTATTTTCTTTTATATTTTGATTTTTGTTTATGTTTGTCTCTGTTATGGCCGGCATCAAAATGCCACAGATAATCTGGACAACTGTGTTGTCTATGGTCATATAAAGCTAGATACACATATGGCCTGTCAGGGAATTTTGATTTTATATTTTTGTAAGAATTGTGCGTCTATTTAGGCAGAATAAACATGTTTTCTTTCTTTCTTCCTTTTATCGCAATAAAAGATTTTTTTTAGGTTGGAAATCATCCAATGATTTCTCTCGCTTTAAGGTGGAGTCAGAGGGCGTGTCACACTTTTACTGACTTAAACCTACCAGTGTCCTTCAGCAGCTCTTTGCGTTCATGGTCACAAATTATATTTTAATGAATATACAACCTGACATTGATCTGTAAAATATTGCAGCTATTCTGGCACTTTTACCTTAAACAAGTCCATTTACTCAGGTGGGAGTCCCAGTCCACGTGGCCAAGATCCTGACGTACCCGGAGCGCGTGTTCCCGGCCAACCTGCAGTGGCTGCGCAAGCTGGTGTGCAACGGGCCCGACGTGCATCCTGGCGCCAACTACGTGCAGCAGCGCGGCCTCAAGCACAAGAAGTACCTCAAGTATGGAAACAGGGAAAAGATTGCGCAGGAACTTAAGGTATGGGTGATGAGAGAAAATCTTAACAGCCTTTTGAATATTCCCAATGCTGGGACTCCGGCCTCTTCTCTAGTAGAGGGAATGGGCCGTAATTCACCTCGCGGGCTCAGTGCGGGTTGGTGAATGTCACATGTCTTCGAATTTTTGGTTCTAGGACATGTCGGTTTCCTCACGATGTTTTCCTTCACCGTTTTGAGAGCAGTGGTGATGAAATAAATTACACAAAGTAATGCGCCTGGATGGGTTTGAACCCTTATATATAAGGTGTTAAAAAATTAACTTTCAGAATTTCGAGGGGACATTGTACTCCTCATTATGAGCAACTTTTACTATGGAACGAAACCTGAAATAGCGAAAAAAAAATCAGCTGCTCCATACATTTTGACGAGTTATGCAAACAGAAACGTAGGGATCAGCCAATTTTTTTTTCGGTGTCTGCAACTCCACGACTGAAGCGCATATTTTGCGTACGGGTGGGAAAAATGACTTTATCAGAAGTATGAATTAACGTAAGGGACATTTATATATTTTGCGTAATATACCCTTATAACAATCATCGTAAGGAATATTTTTACATTTTAGGTAAAAGTCTCGTACGTTAATTCATACTACTGGTATCGATGTGTCATTCGATTTACCCCAGCTCTTCAAGGAAGGCTAGCAGCGCCTTGGTGTTACTGATCATTTTACGGGGGGTACCTGGGTTTCCGAAATACTTTATTACCTGTATCCAGCGACCACTGGGGCAGCTTTGAAGCAGATGAGCTGCTGTTTCGTCCTCCGAGGGTAAAATACCGAGCTCATTTTAATCAGGGGAGTGTCTATTTGTACCCTCATTAATTGTGTTAACGACAGTAAAGCTAGAACTACATTAGAACGACGCACACGTGTAACACGCCTGATTTGTATGTACAAGTCTAGTGTCCATATAAAATGTATGGAGACCGACGCGCCCAGATCGGCGTGTGTGGCACACGTGTGCGCAGTGTAGTTCGACCTTAATGGTGACATCTGAGTGTCTCTTTTTGTCCACAGTGCGGTGACATAGTAGAGCGACATTTAGTTGATGGTGACGTGGTGCTGTTTAATCGACAGCCTTCGCTGCACAAGCTTTCCATCATGTGTCATCGCGCCAGGGTGCAGCCGCAAAGGACTTTCAGGTAACCTTATCATCAATCAATCAGTCTGCCTATCTTTACTCCACTACGTTGGTAAGGCGGGAGTGGTTCCCTACAAAATGGTTGAGCTAAGTGGTGCTAATATTCGCGTCATGTCCGTGAACGGGCGCTGTCAGTTGAGACTGATCATCTCTCAGCTGCTAGTTGCTATTTTGATATCTATATTTAGTTTTTATTCTTGCTTTATTTACATTGTTCTCACATGATAGCGACAAGAAACATGTAACAGATATATTTGAAATTACAAAAAATGATTGAAAAGAGTGTCCATGGAGTTTCTTGCACATTCTTCTCCATAGAGATCTACGCTTTGGAATGTGCAATTAGCATCATTTTTTCTAACTGACTGACTTCTTGACATTTCAAAAGTGCCTGTAAATGGTTTATTTGAAATAAAATGCTTTGACTTTTGACTTTGAAGTGGATAGGAGTGGACCGTGAATTGGCCAAGAGCACGAAGCGGGGAGTAGCTTAAATCCACCGCCCCACTCCGCTTCAATAATATAATAATATTCCACAACTTTCACACAACGCCATCTAGTCCCAAACTAAGCAGAGCTTGTGCTATGAGTACAAGACATCTGATAAACATACTTCTATATTTCTAAATACCTATTTAGAGGTATGCGGAACAGAGAGTAAAGTCCCGCAAACCTCCGTTGAAAAGGGAGGATCCTCCGGCCAGACGGGTGTTATGTCTGGTGGGCTGCAACTGCCCGATAGATGATTTTCGGGTTGTTCTATATGTTCTAATCGCGCGGAGAACTTTGATTGCGCGATGCAGGATTAGTTCTTATGTGACGCCATAGATGTCGCTACACCTACATATTATAGATAAATTACACCCAGACACAGGACTAATGATCATGCTCATCACACAAACATTTGTCCTGGGTGGGAATCGAACCCACGATCTCCGGCATTGCAGTCAGGGCCACTGACCACTAGACGAACGGGCCTGTTAATGGAAAAACTTGCTACTTTTCACTGCACTTCTCCGCTCCACTCTGCCCAGCTCCGCTTGAGTAGAAATGCACTCTGCTTAAATTAACAGTCAGAATTAGATGGATTTTGTGGCAATAATTTTAAAGTTCAATAAAGCCTAATGTCCGATTGTCGCAAGTACCATTTCTTTAATAATGCTCCCGTACACTAAAAACCAAAATAAACTAAAAATGTTGAGTTCAGCACCAAAAATAAAAGTAATATTCTCGCTAGACGAGAATATTATTTTTAAATAATATTTTTAACTTGGATACTAAGATGCCATGTTCTCGGCAAACTTCGCTGAGGTAGTCAAAACTACGAGTAGGTAAAATGAAATTCTCAGCTCCATTTTTTTCGAGATCGCGCTTGTTTCAATGATTCCATATATTGTCCAGTTGCGCAGATACTTGAAATACAAAACTCCTAGCGAAAACATAGCCACGGTCAGGCCCGTACGTAGCTTTATGACGTTGTTTTTTGCCTTCATGCCTGTGAATATATATCGACGGTGAAGTACCAATAACTCCTAACTGTCGGTAGTCAAAATTATCTGTCCAAAAAATGTTAGGAAGTAATACTATAAATTGACACGTTGGTTTAGTTAGGTGTTTGTTTCCACAAATTAATTTGATGCAGTTGCAACTAAATATCCGCTTCGGATATTTTACGAAACATGTGGAAACTCGCATTTAAAATATAAGCACTTAAAAGTAATTTTATCGAAAAATGTCAGCACTTCACCGTCGATATATATTTTAAATTGCTTTCATTAAGTATTAAACGTATTTTTTTTGATGCAGGTTCAACGAGTGCGTGTGCACTCCATACAACGCTGACTTCGACGGCGACGAGATGAACATGCACTTGCCGCAGACGGAGGAGGCGAGAGCCGAGGCGCTCATACTTATGGGGGTGAGACATATTACTCTAAATATTTTTGTTACGTCATAATTAGATTTAAGCTTAGCTTAGCTCAGCCGGTCTTATAATGTTCCCACTGTTGGGACTCAGGCCTCCTCTCTAGGAGAAGAAATGGGCCGTAATCCACCACGCGGGCCCAGTGCGGGTTGGTGGATGTCACATGTCTTCGAATTTTTGGTTTTAGGATATGCCGGTTTCCTCACGATGTTTTCCTTCACCGTTTTGAGAGCAGTGGTGATGAAATTAATTACACAAAGTAATGCGCCTGGCTGGGTTTGAACCCGCGTCCTACAACTTATAAGTCGGGGCCGTTACCACTTGGCCACCACTGCTCAACCTGGCACCACTGCCAGATTTAAGACATCATTCTATATATCTAAATAAAATTGAAGTGTGTTTCGTTTTATTTTTTCTAAATGCTCATGAAAGTTATATATTCGATTGTGCATGATGATCTCCTATGCCGCGCTCTGGACCGTGGTCTGAACCCGGCCCGGGCCACATAACGCAGTGTCATGCTTGCCGATAAAAACTAGTGCTTAGTCAAATAGACAGCGCGGTGCGGGGAGCGGTGCGAATGCGGACACCCGTGCGATAGTGCCTGTCCGAGGTTGAGCCATCATAACAAAGCGTGCGGTACATTCCAACTAGTTTGAGTTACCCGCTCGCCGCCCGCACTCACGGCGGCCACGCGGCATGAACTCACTATAGCGTGAGATGCCCGCGCGCGGCCCGCTTCCCGCGCCCGCGTGCCCACTATGGATACTCAAATGAAGTTTTTATATTTGAGTTCTCCACGTCCGCGCTTGCAGTCTGGCCCAGCAAGATTATTTTGCCAAATTTATGTTATACTAACACTTAAAACTTTTATGTTAACTTAAGTGGCAGTGGGCAGGGCACATTGCTCGCAGAACAGATGGTCGATGAGGACGAAAGGTTCTGGAATGGCGACCACGTACCGGAAGACGCAGCGTTGGAAGGCCTCTCACAAGGTGGACCGATGACCTGGTGAGGGTCGCGGGAATCCGACGGAAGCGAGACGCACAGGTCCGGTCATTGTGGCGACATTTGGGGGAGGCCTATGTCCAACAGTGGACGTCTTTCGGCTGAAATGATGATGATGATGATGTTATATAATTTTGTATATATTTATGGGCGACCTTATTGCTGTCAACTGGGTATACATTCTGACTCCGAACTATGCGTACTGAACCTCGCTTTCTCTCGCCCAGAACAAATCAAACCTGGTAACTCCCCGCAACGGCGAGCTCCTGATCGCGGCGACGCAAGACTTCATCACGGGCGGCTACCTGCTGACGCAGCGCGACACGTTCCTGTCGCGCGACGAGGCGCAGCAGCTGGCCACGTGCCTGCTGGCGGGGCCCGACACTAACTTGCGCATCGACATGCCCACGCCGGCCATACTCAAGCCCAGGATGCTGTGGACCGGGAAGCAGATCTTCAGGTGAGCAATGTCTATAGTCCAAGTAGTTTCGGCTGTGCGTTGATATGTCAGCAATTTCTTCTTTTATATAGATAAGGGCTGCAGTAAAACCGATGGACGCGAGACGCACTGGACCGGTCGTTATGGCGACACTTGGGAGAGGCCTACCAAATCAAATCAAAAGCATTTATTTCAAATAGACCATTTACAGGCACTTTTGAACAGTCTAATGTCGGTCAGTCCAAAAAAAAAGTGAAGTTAAATCGCATGTTCCAAAACGTAGATCTCTTTGAAGAAGAACGTGCATGAAACTCCATGGTCACTCTTTTAAATCATATTATGAGTTACATATAATCTTGGTTACATATTTCTGTTGCTCCTATGTCCAACAGTGGACGTCTTTTGGCTAAAATGGTGATGATGATGATAGGCTGCACGGTTAAGTATTGATCCACATGATTCCATGCGGAACCTGTCTCCCCTTACGGCTACAATATCTCAAAACAAATGCGCGTGAGACATGGCATGCTGCCGTATCTGGTGTTTCAGTGTTCAGGCAACAGTTAGCCCTAACCAATCGAGCTACCCGGGGCCCTGGGACGAAGGCAAAGAAGGAACAGGATGGGTTTTTAGTTTTTAGCCAGTAAAAGTCTGACGCTAGCTCCCGCTCCGCCCAAGAGCGCCATTTGTCATTAGATGATTTTCCCATCTAAAAAAAAAGAGATGATACTTTGCAGATATGTTCAGTTTGGACAATATTGGATACTTCCTTAAGTGACGTCATTTTAAATCCAGTATGGCAGATTTGTTATTTTTTTTTTGCATCCCCTTGATAAAGTTGATACCTTTAAAGGATTTGATGAGAAAAATACGAAAATAAAATTACGTCACAATAAATCAAATATGGCGGAAAAAATATAATAAACGCTTGACTTTAATTATTATTTTTTGTAGCATTATAATTTTTATCAGTTCCTTTTAATTCCAGTTTGATAATGAAACCCAACAAGAAGTGCGAGGTGAAAGCCAACTTGGAGACTAAAGGCAAGAACTACACCAGCAACCAGGACATGTGCGTTCAAGACTCATGTAAGTGCTATAACTACCTACTGGGGGTCCACCACGGCTTATTTTGTGAGTGACCTTGAGTTGTTGTCTACTTGTGGCAACCAGGACTTAATAAAATAACTTATTTTTCTTCTTAACGTCTCGATGGCAAAACTAGTTAAATTTCTTGCATGGCCCAGTATTTGGCCACGACAGTGCAGAGGGCACTGACGCTGTCATTAGGTCCCTACTTGAACAGGGAACAGGGCACGTGATGCAGGATGGAAGGTGGGACATGGTCTGCGCAGAGACACCGCACAAACACTAAACATCGGAACCGTCCGAGAACCCCCATCTGCGGAGATTGTCATTGCTGCTCCCGACTTGGGCGTAAAAAAAGCTCTTTAACTATTAGTTCTCGCTTTAAACATAAGTTTAAAGCTATGTGGTTAGAATAAACTAGTTTTCAAGTAGATTTTATTATTGAATAATTGCTTGTTTTTATTTTGGTACTAACTAACAAATAACACTAAAAGTAAAAATCTATTTCTGAAAACCGTGTCAAAATTGGTTATTAAATGAAGCAGTAATTATAGCATAGCATAGTCGGCCTTATAATGTTCCCACTGTTGGGACTCAGGCTTCCTCTCTAGGAGAGGGAAGCAGTAATTAACATTTCAAATATCTGTTTGAGGAAGAGCGAGCGTGGTGGAAATATCTCGTATCTCTTTTTTAACGTAATGGCGGTGACGTCACATTTCAGTGTGCATCTTTATTCTGTTACTTGACATTTTCCCTTTCCGCTAGATTCGAAAGATTTCTAA
The DNA here is from genome assembly GCA_949316375.1 of Mythimna vitellina. Classification (NCBI taxonomy): domain Eukaryota; kingdom Metazoa; phylum Arthropoda; class Insecta; order Lepidoptera; family Noctuidae; genus Mythimna; species Mythimna vitellina. The sequence continues at coordinate 1,458,784 of OX438703.1, read as the reverse complement.
CTTAATATTAAACAGATTTGAAAAATTCTTTGTAGGTATGTGCGATTTTGGCTAAAATTTCTTTTTGAGACAAATCATAAAAAAAATGTCAACTTTGGACAGGTCTGTTGTTCTAGTGGTAAGTGACCCTGGACCTGAACCCTGAAACCCTGCTATGCCGGAGGTCGTGGTTTCGATTCTCATCCAGGACCAAAGTTTGTGTGATGTGCACGATCATTTGTTCTGTGTCTGGATGTAATTTATCTATTATGTATGTATTTAGAAATATATAAGTATGTTTATCAGTTGTCTAGTACTCACATCACAAGCTCTGCTTAGATGGCATTGTGTGAAATTTGTAGAATATTATTTAAAAAAAAAACTACCCAATTGTCATTGTTCTTTCTTTTCTTTGCCCTAGGGGTGATCATTAGGAACTCGGAGCTGCTCTGCGGATCCATGGACAAGAGCACCCTAGGCTCGGGCACCAAGAGCAGCATATTTTATATCCTGCTGAGAGACTGGGGCGAGGAGTACGCAGTCAGGGGCATGTGGAGGTAAGAAGAGTACCTAGACTGGTTATATGATTTCCTACCCCCAAAAAATAAGTTCAACATCAGCTGAATAACAATACTTATTATAATTATTATTATTACTATGTATAGCACTACAATCTGTTTAACTATCGCAAGGGACGGTAGAAAATGCGGAATGCGATAAGACCGCCCATTGTATGTACGTATGTGTTTTAGTTTTTAGTTTCTTTTTATTCTATATTTGGTGTACAATAAAGGATACAATAAATAAATAAAATATCGCATATCAGTTATCGCAGTTTGCACTCGTATCGCTGTCGAAACGAAATTGACTCACTTCCGGTCGGGGATCGCTTTTAAGGCCATTCTAGAACTAAACAGTCGCTTCGCGAGTCTTAAAACAAAAAATGTCATTTCTAGAAGGCTCGCGACTCCATCCGAATTTCGGCTCTGTTGTGTACGGCGGAAGGTACAAATTACTTTATTGACTATTAACAATAGAAGTACCTTTATCGAACTTTAGTCCAATTTTCTAAAGCATGGTACGGACTTCGATTCTAGAGTTTTCTTTGAGCAATGCGTTTTAGTTATTTGATGCTAGTGTTGATTTTTGCAGAGATCTTCTTAGCGTATCGATGGCAAAACTAGTGAAATTCTTCGCTTGGCCCAATATTCGGCTACGGCAATGCCGTCCGCTGATGCTGTCATTAGGTTCCTACGTGAACAGGTAACAGGGCACGTGATGCAGGATCGAAAGTATGTCCCACCTTCGGTCTGCGGAGAGACGCCGCACAAACACTGAAGATCGGAACCGTCCGAGAACCCCCATCTGTGGAGATTGTCTTTGCTGCGCCCAACTTGGGTGCGGAGTCTGTGTTTGCGGAGATATGACTTATTAATGTTACGGCATAACATTACAGTAACTGGTTCGAAAGTTTAGAGCTTGAGCTAAAAATTTGGTGTTAGCAATAAAACCATCCTTATCCTATGTAATGTCAAAGTCAAAAGTTTTTTATTTCACATAGGCCTACAGGGGCACTTATAAAACGTCAGAAGCTAGTGCACTGTTCCAAATTGGTCGTTTCCTATGGAGAAGAACCGGCAAGAAACTCCATGGTTACTCTTTTAAAAAATTGTTGTTCTTACAATATTTCCATATTACAGTTTAAGTAGATATTATGTAAGGACAGTGTGGACCAGTCAATATTGTACTAAAAAGGACAATAAAAATAATCATATTAAAACAGTAACCTACGAATTCGCGGAGTCTACAGTGTTCTCATATTCACATTATAAAAAAAAAACATAACAAAATTGCAATATCAGTGGTATTATGAATAATTGTGTTTTCCCCAGGTTGGCGCGCATGGCATCTTACTACATGATGAACCGCGGCTTCAGTTTTGGCATCATCGACGTCACTCCGGGCAGGAAGCTTATCCAGGCCAAGAATAAACTGCTCGAGTCGGGGTGAGTTCAATATAGAACTGACCTGCGATATACAGGGTGTAGATCTAATCAAAACTGATCCAAGATGATAATTTTGCAAAGAACTGTTTTCTTGTTTTCGTGTCGATGGACTCAAATTTCTTTTTTTTTTTTACTTGTATATGGCAACCTGTACAACTCTTTTATTGGCATTGTATAAGGCTGTCTGTCCGCTGGAGGCGAGAGGCACAGAACGAAGTGGTCTTGTGTCAATATTAACCAGTAGGATTGCATTAAATCTCCGCACTTCTTTGGTGGACACGATGTGAACGGAGAATTCATATAAAACGTAGCATAGAAGCTGTCTCTCAGTCATTCGCTCCGCTTCATAGCCTAAATCTGAAAGGTGTAGGTGGTTTTTTAGGACGGGCATCATATGGTGACGAATGTCCTGTCAAACGGCTCCACACTAGCACCGTGTTTGAAATGGGTCGGGGAGGCCCCATTTGGCTAGATTATCGTTTAAGAAATTTTCAGATTGGCCTCTGCAGTTCGCGTCCAAGGGGGAGACGTTCAGATTATTGCCGTCAGCATTCCTTGAAAACATAAAATTGATGCCCAATCTCTGCACCTGCAGGTACTCCAAGTGCGATGGCTATATCCTAGAGATGGAGAAAGGCACGCTGCAGTGCCAGCCCGGCTGCACCATGGAAGAAACCCTCGAGGCTGTCATGCTGAGCGAGCTCAGCAGCATCAGGTAATCTAATTTTCTAATATATAAAAAGTGTCATAGTGTTTGTTATAGAACATCTCCGAAACGGCTATCCCGGTTTTTATGTTTTTTTTGTGTATGTATTTAGAAATATATAAGTATGTTTATCAGCTGGCTAGTACTCATAACACAAGCTCTGCTTAGCTTGAGACTAGACGGCGTTGTGTGAAAGTTGTGGATCATTATTATTATTATTTGGTAGGTCTGAGAATAGGTCGTAAGCTATATTTTACCATTCTATCCCCACCCCCATTTTTTCTTTGATAATTTTTATAGCGGAACAAAATTTGCCGCGTCGGCTAGTTTATAAAAATTATTTGCTAATCTGCTATAAAACCTCTACTTTTTGCCTGTTTACCAAGTATTTCTACTAATATTATATTTTTTTCTTACATCTACTATTACAGGTTTTTTATTCCCCAATGCCACAATGCGCTTATTGTAACTTATACAGACATCTTAATTATAAATCATGTATTCCTTGGAAATTCATTCATTAGGAAGTGATACTAACCTGTTGGTTTATTGGTTAGTGGTCCTGACTGCTATGCCGCAAGTCGTGGGTTCGATTCCCACCCAGGACAGTGTAATTTATCTATAATATGTATGTATTTGGAAACATATAAGTATGTTTATCACTTTTTTAGGACTCATAACACGAGCTCTGATTTGTTTGGGACTATACAGCGTTGTGTGATAGTTGTGGAATATTATTATTATTATACTCTAGATGCTTCAACGGCTGAACGGAATTGGATTAAAATAGAAAGACAGGCAGACCATGGATATACGTATGCCTGGATTAATGGTAATGTTCCTGGATGTGGTCTAACCCGTTTAACCGTTCGAGCGCCAATTACTAACAAATATACATAAGTAAAAACTTCATTCTTTCATTAGTTGTGGTATTTCAGAGAGTTGGCCGCTAAAGCTTGTTTCCGAGAGCTGCACACGACGAATGCACCTCTTATAATGGCACAGAGCGGCTCTAAAGGTTTGTTATTTAAATAGTCCATAGTTTAAAAATTTAAAGGCTTTCGAGCTCCATCAGCAATGTTAATCATCATATATCGCACCAGCACCCAGTGTTGCGTCGGAGTGTCGTGGCCAGTCACGTGATACACATCACTCTACACCACTAGCGCCATCTCTGATATCTTTTGAAAACTAAACACGAAAGCGCCGTCAAATTCTTTTATTGTAACAAATATTTATTTCATATGATTTCTTCAGCAAAATTTTCGATATTATAGGATAGAGTTATTTGCTGTATAGTATTCGATTACTGAATCGATTTCAGCTGCATTTTAAAATAGGTTATTTTTTTAATCCTAAAATAGTCAAGAATTATTTACCTGTTTTGATAAATTCTTTGTAAATTGTGATTGCGACTGCGGCGTGTTTATGTGTGCCTGCGTATGTACTATTACCGATGCGCTACCAGTATAGTGCGTCACTAATTTCTTAAAAAAACAGTACCTAAGTTAACTAAAAGCACAATAAAAGAAAAAGTCTAATGTAAATATGGGTTTAGAATACCATATTATAATATGATAGTCAAAAAAGTCAAAAGTCAAAGTTTTTTATTTCACATAGGCCTACATGGGCACTTATAAAACGTCAGAAGCTAGTGCACGGTTCCAATTTGATCGTTTCCTATGGAGAAGAACCGGCAAGAAACTCCATGGTTACTCTTTTTTTTTAAAAAGTTGTTGTTCTTACAATATTTCCATATTAAAGTATAAGTAGATGAAAATATTGTAAAAGTCAATTTCTTTTTTTTTTAAGAATAACCGTGGCATTTTTTAACGACCAATTGGAACCGTGCACTAGGTTCTAACGTTTTATAGCAAATGTGAAATAAAAAATATTTTTAATTTTTAGATTGAATATAAATAATAAAGTTCCCTTGTTCGTGTAGGCTCGAACATCAACATATCGCAGATGATCGCGTGCGTGGGGCAGCAGGCGCTCAACGGCAAGCGCGTGCCCAACGGCTTCGAGGACAGGTCGCTGCCGCACTTCGAGAGGCATTGTGAGTCACATCCCACTTTTGAACCATTTTTCTATAAATTTTTTTTAGGGTAAGAAACCATCAAATGAATTATCTCGCTCTAGTTGGAGCGAAGAGTGTCAGAATTTTACTGACTATAACCATAAAATAGATACGAGAGGAGGCCAAAGAATAGATGGATGGATTGTGTGAACAGTGATATGAAAGAAAAGGAAGTTAGTGATAGTATGACGGCTGACAGGATAGAATGAAAGAAAAAAACGTGTTGCGCCGACCCCAAATAAGATGGGACAAGGGCAGGAAAATGATGATGAACCATAAAATAGATAGGTACAGAAGTCAATCTCATGTATGTACTTCACTTTTCATACCTACGGCGGTTGGCCTAGGGTTAGCGCGTGGCGCCGAACTGTCCGAGTGCGACCAGGCGAGGTGATAAATGCCTACCTAATCTGATTGGTAAAAATAATACAAGACCACAAAATCATCTTCTCTTTCTCGGCGAGGGGCCTGTTCTGTGTTACGTTAAAACAAACCATACAAGTAAACATCTACTTATCTCTCTGAAACAAACAACAACAACCAAGTGGTAGCATAATAAAACGTAAATTTACTGTTTAATATTGAATTTAAACAACTGTCCACTGAACAGTTAGAATAAGGTTTTTTTGTTGGACCATTTTTCCACAAAAAAGTTCACAGACTCGTGTCTCGTGTCAAACGGATAGCACTTGAGCTCGTATTGAGCCGAATTGAGCCGAGATATCGTGTACGTGAGCGGTGTCTATGTGTGCATTGCTCAAACGCGCTTTGTATGTAGATTGGCTTCTGTACCTATCTATTTTGTGCTATAACTCACCCGCGTCCTTTTAGGTTTATTGACCCAAGCAATAAGATTCTTCCATACAAACTTAAATACCTCCTAAATCGTTTTATAGGGGTACATTTGCAAAACAAATAGTGAAAACATTTTTTATTTACTTAAATTACTATTTGTGGTCTTCTTCTTAGCGTATCGATGGCAAAACTAGTCAAATTCCTTGTATGGCCCAGTATTCGGCCACGGCAGTGCCGTCCGCTGATGCTGTCATTAGGTCCCTACGTGAACAGGTAACAGGGCACGTGATGCAGGATCGAAGGTGGGACATGGTCTGCGGAGAGACGCCGCACAAGCACTGAAGATCGGAACCGTCCGAGAACCCCCATCTGTGGAGATTGTCTTTGCTGCGCCCAACTTCGGTGCGGAGTCTGTTTAGAGTTTTCCAAGTGGGCCATGGCAACTCGTGTCCAGGAGAGAGGCTCTCCGACGGCTCGACAAAATCATCAGGAGGTTTAAACTTCTCTCGCCAGAGGACGCATCTCTCTGAGGTGCTGTTACATTGAGATGGGCTCACGCTTGCAACAAAACTTTTACGACTTTTAAGTCTCAGTGGCACTGAACTGTAGTTGTGCATTGGATGACGAGAGTCGTTTTGTTGTTTCGCCCTTTCTATGCGGCAAATAAAATATAAATCTTAAACTATTTGTGGTAAGTTTCAAATATATGGGCCCAAGGAATAAAATTTTGTAGACAAATTTATTATTCACCACACTTTAAAAAATATATTTTTTTAAAACCCTTCTTAGTGCTCGCCTACAACATAAAAGGAAGTCTTGTGCAAAATTTCACGTTCCTAGTCCCTGTAGTTTTGGCTGTGTGTTGATATATCAGTCAGTCAGTTTCTCTTTTTATGTTTATAAACTATATATATACACGGCATATATATATATACATATATATGCCGCTGGCACAGGATGCCGATCAACAACAACTACTTACAAAATAAATATCATTTATCATTACCATCGAAGTTCTGTCCAGGGACTCTGTTTTATGGGCGATGACTGGGTAACGAGCAATAAACAAACTATTCAAAATCACACAACTGATTTATGGTGCAAGCAAGCCGTGGGACAATCTCCGAGACTAGACGTTGTGTGCACGGCTGCCGATAGAGAAAGAGCACCGCATCGTTCCATCGTTCTTAAGCTTCCGTACTAGGCTTCACCAACTTAAAGATTATAGCTGAAGAGTTGGTTTAGTAGGACGCGCTAATCTCAGAAACTACTACTTTGAATTAAAATATATTTGTTATGTATATTCCATTTATCAAGAAAGGCTATATAACATTACGTTCGGCCAATAGGAGTGAAGTAGTAACCAAAGACGCGGGTAAAACCGCAGGGGACAGCTAGTTTAATCATAAACTTACTATTTTTTTCGCATAGGGGTAAGCATAAACTACAGAACGCTATCTGCTACGATTCTTCCATACATATAATAACTAGCTTCTGCCAGTCGGTTTCACCCTCTTAAAAGTTGGTTTCTCTATAACTTCCTTTTACCCCGTTAGGGGTCAGATGTCTACATCCTATAAGGAACCTAACTGCCAAATTTTAAATTTGTAGATGTTACAGTTTCTGAGATTTCGTGATTAATCAGTGAGTGGTATTTCGCTTTTATAAGTATAGATAATGATAATCATTTTATTTCAGGCAACATTACCCATATCTCAAATACCTTGAAAACTAACACACATAACTGTTAAATTATTTTGTTACTAAATATGATTTAAAACTATGTTAGTAACACTTCACTTTGCACTATATTGTCTTGGTGCTGTCTTGTGGTAGTTGTCCACGGAAGCGATGGAACACCACGCCCTATCCAAAAAACGCAAATCCTTACCCGGGGCCCTGGGACGAAGGCTACGAAGGAAAATGAGTGGGTTTTTAGTCAGTAAAAGTCTGACACTGTCTCCCGCTCCGCCCAAGAGCGGGATTAGTCATAAGATGATTTTCCCAACTAAAAAAAAGGAAAATCCTTAAACGCAATAATGACCCATTTATGACCCTAAATCGCAATATCCTTCTACTATGTTTACGCTCACACATGAGGTCGTACTCGCTAAATTCGTTCTTTCTTAATTCGCTTCATAATTCTCCAGCTAAGATCCCGGCGGCGCGTGGCTTCGTAGAGAACAGCTTCTACTCCGGCCTAACCCCCACGGAGTTCTTCTTCCACACCATGGGCGGGCGCGAGGGGCTGGTGGACACTGCCGTCAAGACTGCGGAGACAGGCTACTTGCAAAGGAGGCTGGTCAAGGTAGGAAGATAAGGTTTATGAAACCATTTCCATTCAGGCTTCTGTATGGGCCTATAAGTGGCCAAGTTTTTCGCAGCGTTGGATATGTTGTTTACATCATCAAGGGTGCGGGTCGAATGGATATTAAGGACACTCCAGTAAATAGGACATAGAAAGCAAGCGAGAAGCAAGCACAAATAAGCATTTAGCATTGACCACACTTGCAATGGATAATGGAAAAGCCTTTTTTAGGGATCTCAAATGGAAAATACGGAACCCTTATAGGATCACTTTATTGTCCATCCGTCCGTCTGTCAAGACCCTTTATCTCGGGAACGCGTGGAGGTATTGAGTTGAAATTAAAACCTATACTCAAGTCTGCGGTCCCTTGAAGTTAAGTAAAACTATCAAACTTCTGAGTTAACAAAAATAAAAAGATATTTAAACGTTTATGTCGCAAAAAAACGTATATTTCGACACTCTCAAGGGAATCAAAAATCATAGGGTACTTCCCGTTGATCTAGAATCCTGAAATTTGGCATGAAGCAAGGTCTCATAGCACAAGTATAGGAAAAAATTCTAAAAACTGTAAATTTGTAGTTATGTCACAAAAAAAATAATTAAGTAACTCAATTCAGGAATTGAACTGTTGTCATAGGTAAGTTTGTATGGAAACCACAGTGCGCGAGTCCGATTCGCACTTGCCCGGATTTATTTGGATGGGAAGTCATTAAGTAACCTTTCCCGCTTTGAATGGAACGAAAGGGTCAGAATTTAACTGACCGTCACCCATATGTGTTTCTTCAGTTGCCTTTTGCTTTCCAGGGCCGAGGTGACACTTTTTAACTTCCACTGCCAAACTCCTAATTTCGTCAAAATATAATTGCAGCGGCCAACTACTGCATAAGCAGCAGTTGACGATTGTTGAATTCAAACTAAGTCGTATCTTTCTCCTCTCAGTCTCTAGAAGATTTGGTACTCCATTACGACATGACCGTGCGCAACGCTATGGGTGAAGTGGTGGAGTTCCGCTACGGGAGTGATGGACTGGACCCCAGCTACATGGAGGGTAAAGACAGGCCTGTCCACCTCGGCAGGGTCCTCGCTGACGTGCGCGCCAAGTATCTGTCCAGGTAAGATTATAATAACGTTACTATAATAATAAAGAAATGTTATCAGACTGGCCTGTTGGTCTAGTGGTTAGTGGCCCTGACTGCTATACCGGAGGTCGTGGGTTCGATTCCTACCCAGGACAAATGTTTGTGTGATGAGCATGATCATTTGTTCTGTGTCTGGGTGTAATTTATCTATAATATGTATGTATTTAGAAATATATAAGTATGTTTATCAGTTGTCTAGTACTCATAACACAAGCTCTGCTTAGCTTGGGACTAGACGGCGTTGTGTGATAGTTGTGGAATATTGTTATACGTTCCGCGCCGGAACGCATCGGAACGCATTTTAAAGCTGTTGTGGAATGTGGAAGACCCTCCTCTCGCATCAATGGAGGTTGCAAGTCTTTACACCATTGTTCCATATACATTTATAACATGAGTTGTGCGAAAGTGTACCCCGGGGCCCTGGAATGAAGGCAAAAAAGGAACAGGAGTGAGTTTTAGTCGGTAAATGTCAGTAGCGCCCTCTCGCTTCGCGCAAGAGCGAGAGAAGTGATTGGATAATTTCGTACCTAAAAAAAATACCTTTGTATATTTATTACGCTTCCTTACAGGGATGAAGACCCATTGGACGGTGATGGCATAGTGTTGGCAGCAGAAGAGACCCTCGCGCTAGATGACTTCAAGACCTGCACCCAAGAGTTTAAGAATGAGTTGCTGTGAGTAACACCCGACATTAGAAATTAATCCTGATCCCTCCTCGATGACTCCTTCTAGGATTTATCCCGTGTTCTTTTTAGGGTTCCGTACCTCAAATGCACACTATGGAACGTTTATAGGATCACTTTGTTGTCCGTCCGTCTATCTGTCTGTCTGTCAAGACCATTTATCTCGGGAACGCGTAGAGGTATTGAGTTGAAATTAAAAAAAATATACTCAAGTCAGTGGTCCCTTGAAGCTGTGAAAAAATAAAACTTCGACGTTATTGAAAAAAAAACTTACGGCCATTTATATCGCAAAAAACTTACATTTCGACACTCAAGGGAATAAAATTAAAAATTTATAGGGTCCTTCCTGTTGACCCAGAATCCTGAAATTTGGCATGAAGCAAGGTCTTAAAGCACAGGTATAGGAATAAATCTGAAAACTGTTTTGTATATACGTAATAAAAAAAAACGTTATGTATATGTTTTTGAGCGATGGTTGCTGTTGGTTCAAATCTCACTTGTCAAGAAGTGGACTGCTAAACAAAGATGCCTTATCCTTCCAGATCTTTCCTCAAATCTATAGCAGATAAAGTCCGCAACTTGCGGCAGCGCTACGCCCACTGCGGCGACATCGTGAAGCAGCTGGAGCGGCTGACCCTCACGCAGCTGGTGCAGTTTCTCCGCGTCTGCCACCACAAGTACCAGCGCAGCGTCATCGAGCCAGGCACTGCCGTCGGAGCACTGGCTGCACAGGTACAACATGATCTGCCTAGACTTCTAATGAGTACCAAGGGTTTCCAAGCCTGCTAAGGAGTGAAATTTCCCGCCGGAGTCTGTGTTTCCTGATAGCGACAACATAGGGGACTTTAAGTAGAGTTTTTTTTTTAATAATGTTAACTAGCGGTTGACTGCGATCCTACCTGATGGTAAGCAGTGATGCCTATCAATATAAGAAAAGCCTTTAATCGACTATGTTTATGTTGGTTCCAGTCTACCAGGGCGCAGCTGGATACCTATCTTACTATAATAATAGCCTTTAATAACAATCCAACATATTAGTATATCATTTAACACATACAATTTCTTTTTTCTTCACTTACTATTTTCTTTAACTATCTGACACTGATTCGTGAAGATTGTCTTGCTCTCCAGCATAGACCTCCCCAAGAGCTTGCCATAAAATGCGGTCCTGTGCTTGTCTTTTCCATGTGGTGCCTGCTATTCTTGTAACATCGTCCTCCCATCTACGAAGTGGTTTCCCTTTCTTTCTTTTATTTTATTTAGCAATAAAGGCGAAAGTTTGTGAATGTGTTTATCACAATTTCGCACAATGCGGACTTAATGCCTTAGACATTTTCTATATATGGTATGGTATGGTGGTGGTTTGTTTATAACTTGGTACAAGGGTAGACCAAATTTTGAACTCTAGTGCATAGAATACATTTTATCCCGGATATATTTCTTTGAAATAAGTTTCTACTAAGCCGCTGGCTGTAGTTAGTATTTTATATGTAGACTATCAGGTAATAACTGTTGTTGTCATGTTTCTTTTATCCATCCTCCAGAGCATAGGCGAGCCCGGCACCCAAATGACCCTGAAGACGTTCCACTTCGCCGGCGTGGCGTCCATGAACATCACGCAGGGAGTGCCGCGCGTCAAGGAGATCATCAACGCGTCGCGCAACATCTCCACGCCCATCATCACCGCGGAGCTCATCCATCCGAAGGACCAGGAGTTTGCGAGGAGAGTTAAGGGGAGGGTGGAGAAGACTACTCTTGGAGAGGTATACATTAATCATCATTTCAGCCGAAGGACGTCCACTGTTAGACCGCGTAATGGAAGACGCAGCATTGCAAGGTCTCCAACAAGGTGGACGTGACCTGGTGAGGGTTACGGGAATATGATAGATGCGAGACGCACAGGATTTGTCGTTAGGACGACAACAGTGGACGTCTTTTATGTAAGTGTAATCAAGACAATCGCCCACGTGTATGAAACGACGTTTTTCAACACACTTCTTTGAAATTTATAAGTGGAACTTTATAAACATGATATTGTAAGAAATGGCATTATGAATTTTAGCGGGGCATGGCCACCGCATTTTTCTGCACTAGTGCGAAATACACAGGTAGATTGGGATAGAAGCGGCTTTTCGAGTAAGCGGGTTGAAAAATAGTATTTAGTTTAGTATTTCGTTTGTTTGATAACAGATCACAACATACATAGACGAGGTGTACCTCCCCAACGAGTGCTTCCTGCTGATCCGGCTGGACGCCGAGAGGATACGTCTGCTGTGCCTCGAGGTCAACGTGGATTCGATCGTGTACTCGTGAGTAACATCTCTCAAGCAGCTAAATTGTCGAGCAATTTTTCATTGATATTAATTGAAGTAAATCAAAAGTGTCTATTTAAATTTTAGATATAAACATATGATTATAATATAAATACTGGAACGTTTTTTGAATCTTTAAAAAAAGGATCTAGACATAATAATATACTTGTCGGCGCAGGATGCCTATCATTATGGAAGCTCTGTCCAGGGACTCTGTTTTGTGGACGATGCTGGGTATCGAGCAATAAATTAACTATTCCAGATCACACAACTGATTTATTATGATGCAAGCTTTAGGTATTCACACAACGAGCCGTGAGACAGTCCCCGAGACTCTACGTTGTTCGCACGGCTGCCGACAGAGGAAAGAGCCCCGAACCACTGCGGTCGGCACTTTTATCTGCTCGGTTCGTGCAAACGTCAGCGCGGATTTTGTCAAAGAGACATGTGTCACTTTTCACTTAGCTCGTTCATTCGTTCTCAAGCTTCCGTACTTCACCGACATACTCATATTTTCCCTCAAAAAATGGAAGAAGTTTTCACAAATTCTCATAATCAAACAGTGTTTGTATCATACAAAGATGGTAAAGAATGCTTTGTTGTATTAAGTCCGCCTATGTATCACTACTGTACATGAAGTTTAAATAAATAAATAAAATGAAAAGAGCCTTGGTAACGATTATGGAACGGTTGTCGTGAACTTTGTCACAAATTCGCCATCTTTCGGAATCATCTCACGTACTATCTTTTTTCCACAGAATATGCACATCAAAACTGAAGATAAAACCGGCAAATATACAAATAGTGTCAGACTGGGCCATCAAAGTGTCAGCGGAACCCAGCAAGCATGGCGGGTGGCTCAACATGTCGCTGCAGCAGCTCGCGCGGCAGCTACCGTCCGTCGTGGTCAAGGGACTGCCGCAGGTGTCCCGCGCCGTCATAGCGTGCGACGACACTGACAGTGTAGTCAGGTACAGTCATTACACAAGCATGGCGGGTGGCTCAACATGTCGCTGCAGCACCACGCATGGCGGGTGACTCAACAAATTCAACATGGCGGGTGTCTCAACAAGCTCAACGTGATGCTGGACAAAAAGCTTCCTAGTTTGTTTTGTTGGTTTCAAGCACGAATATTGTCAATCTTTCCGGGTTCAATCTGCAGCTCCGGCAAATTTTAAATACTTTCTTCCATCATCAAATCTCACCTGGCAATCGAAAATTGCTCTCAGTTTAAAGCAACAAGTTCACCGTTCGCTCTTTCAGCAGCATCATCATCATCATCATTTCAGCCAACAGACGTCCACTACTGGATAAAGGCCTCTCCCAAGCGTCGCCACGATAGTTGGTCTTGTGCGTCTCGCATACTTCCGATTTCCGAAACCCTCATCAGTTCTATGTTCCACCTTTTGGGAGGCATTTCAACTCTGTGTCTGCTGGTACGCGGTCGTCACTTCAGAACCTTTCAGCCCCTTTCGCTACCCGTTACTTGCAATTTAAAAGGGATGCCCAAATTTTCTTTTGCATTTTGCAGGTTAGTCACAAGTTGTTAATTTCGCGGGCTATCATAGACGCGTAGCTTCATAGACGTGTATTAGTCATTATATGCCCGGTGTACACTTGCTCATAGCTTACAAATAAAACTATGAAACTCTGTCGACGAAGCGGCAGCGTCGTGTCGTCGTGTCGTTGCCGGGTTTATGAAGCTAGGCATCCGTGGACAGTAGGCCTATGGGTCGAAACTGCATTAAGCGGTCACCCGCGGGGACCTATACAAAAGTCCTCCGTTGCGGGCACCCGTCGCGGGGCGCCGGGCACTGTTTGCTACGTAATAATATATTAGGTTCTCCATCGACACGACTACATGCACACCGTTAGAGTTGAACTAGAGACACTGCGCAGGTAATAATCCGATTTCCGTGTCGGGGACTGGCACACGACACACGCGCGACGGGCGATTTTGTCGCTCGTAGCTGACGCCTGTAGATTGGTCAGCGCCCGCCCCCCGTGAAATATACCTGTGTATATCATTGACCGATTGCCCGATAACCATATGGCAATATCCATAATATCTAGGCAGTGTGATAAATGAGGAAGTTGAAATTATAATTATTTATATACCTTGCCACTATTCAATATGCCCGGGCATTATGAAAAATGCCGCAATTGATTACTTGGTCCAAAACATATACACCTTTGTCGCACTCTGGGGAGGTAATGTTATAAGCTGATTTGTTGTGTTGCAGATACAAACTGTGCGTCGAAGGCGATGGTCTGCGTGACGTCATCGCGACCTACGGAGTGGACGGCACTAAGACTACGTCCAACAATATTTTAGAGGTACCGACTTGATGCTAAATTTACAAAGCAGTCGAATTACGATATATTTGCACTACTTTTGCTTCGTGGGTTCGTTTAAAATAGTACATTGTGATATCATGATCATCTTCCTGCCCTTGTCCCGTCTTATTTGGGGTCGGCGCAACACGTTTTATTCTTCCATTCTATCCTGTCAACCGTCATGCTATCACTAACTACCTTTTCTTTCATATCACTGTTCACTCAATCCATCCATCTTTTCTTTGGCCTCCCTCTCCCTCTCCACCCATCCACATGTATACTCATAACTCTTTTCGTAACATGCGTTTCATCTCTCCTCTTTACATAGCCATATCAAGACAAACGATTCCCTTTCAACTTTTGAGTCACTGGCGCCACGATAGTACATTGTGATATACGTGTGTAATATTAGTGATTACTGCTGAGGCGGTATTTAAAAGATATCTTAAAAGAGCTCAAGACGGTAATCATCAATATATCATACGACTACATTTTTGACTAAATGCATAGGAAAGTATATTTGATACCTATAACAAAATTCAATTTTTACAATTTTTGGCTGTCTGTCTGTTTGTTCCGGCTAATCTCCGAAACGACATACAGGCCTTTCACTGGTAGATAGCTGATATTATAAGGAGTAACTTAAGCTACTTTTATATTAGGAACATAATAAGAGTTTCGCGCAAAAAAATCTTTTTGAAATTTTAATAATAATATAATTATATTTCACAACTATCACATAACGCAGTCTAGTCCCAAGCTAAGCAGAGCTTTTGCTGTGAGTACTAGACTACTGATAAACATACTATATAATTCTAAAAACATACATTTTACAGATAAATTACACCCAGACACAGAACAAATGATTGTGCACATCACACAAACATTTGTCCTGGGTGGGAATCAAACCCACGACTTCTGGCATAGCAGGGCCACTAACCACTAGACCATCATGGCCTCAAAATTGGCATTGTGCTGTTTGACGAGTCTGACAGGGGCGAAGTCGCTGGCAGCAGGTAATCTTTCATAAATTTGATCATCCCCAGGTATACCACACCCTAGGCATCGAAGCAGCTAAGTCCACCATCATCAGCGAAATCCAAGCTGTAATGGAAGGCCACGGCATGAGCGTGGACCGGCGGCACGTGGAGCTCCTGGCGGGACAGATGACGGCGAGGGGCGAAGTGCTCGGCATCACTCGCTACGGGCTCGCCAGGATGAAGGAGTCGGTGCTCAACTTGGCCAGTGTAAGTTAGAGATTTTTCAGGTTGTTCGTAGAGAAGGTTCGTTGGAACCTGGGGAAGTTTACTTCTGATATGCTTGCTAAGAAATGATGATGAATTTATTGTTGGTCAGGGGGAGGGGGGGGTAACTTAAAATGTGGTATAGAGGTATGTAGAACAAGGTGAGAAGTCACGCAAATCTCTATCGGAAAGGGAGGATCCCTTGACCAGACGGGTGGTGTGTCTAGTCCGGGCAACTGGCCCATAGTTAATTATTTTTGATTTTATCTTTCTTTGCGAATTTAGTATCAAAGGATTACACTATAACTTAGAATACTTTTAACGATAGAACGAATGCAAGCGCGACTGGCTGTTCTGGGTTCAATTCCCAGATTATGTTACAGTCAGAAACCGTGAGAGTGGAGACAAGTCTCACAGCGCAATCCCCGCCGGAGACGAACCTGGCTTCAAGAGTCGCAGGACGATTTCCGGTCACGGCGCTGGCTTGCGGACGGCAGTTTGCTGTCCAGCCGGCCGGTAAAGACCAAGGCCGGATCGACGGCGCCTTGAATTCTACGCGTGCCTAAAAGGGCCGACACTGCGTTAAGCGGTCTCTCGCGCCGGTCACCTACTGCAGTTCTCCTATGCGGCTCTTGGCGCATAATAATACATTAAAGTTCTCCATCGACACGACTACATGCACACCGTTAAATTTGAGCTAGCGACACTGCGCATGTAATAATCCGGTTTCCACTACGGGTAGCGCCGCACACGACACACGCGCATGGTCACGCGGACGCAGCGTTGGCCCAAAGAGATGCCACTATATCAGCTACGCGTGACTTTAGAAGTACCACATACATCCAACTACCTAATAATATCCCTATTATATTTCTCCACCAGTTCGAAAAGACAGCCGACCATCTCTTCGACGCGGCGTACTACGGGCAAACAGACTGCATCGAAGGCGTCTCCGAGTCCATTATCCTCGGGGTTCCAGCTGCCATAGGAACTGGTGTCCTGCAGCTGATGCATGCACACCCTCGGACGGAGCCCCTGCAGGAGAGGCAGCTGCTCTTCGATAGACCGGAGTACCACACCTCCATATGGGAATAACCTTTAGTTTCTGGTCGTAAACGTGGTTTATCGGCCAGAGTTTCTCCAAGGAAGTGATTTGTTGGTTGGACTTGTGGAGAAAGAGGGACAATACAAGACGGTTTTTTTTTTAAATTTTTGATATGTTCGCGCTTGACCGTTATGTCACCTGATGGAAGGCGACGATGTTGTTGACGATAAAGCGCACTTACCTAGAAGTAACCTGTTATCAGGAAACACAGGTTCCGGCAAGGAATTCCACTCCTTGGCTGTGAAGAAAATGAATGTGTTCTCAAAAACGTTTTGTGCGTATAGGTGGGATGTCCACCATTGCAGTGTTGTGTCATGGAGTCTACTGACGCTGTGTTAACTAATTAAAACTTGTTGACTTAAGTAAAGAGCTATTCGCACTATAATGAGACATGAATAGTTAGAATCAGGTAACTTTTGAGGTGATAATTTGACTAGGTTTAATAAAGTGACATGTCCAATCTAATCAAATATCTACCATTTCTTTGTTTTTTAATAATGTTAAACATTTTTAGTTCATTTTGGTTTTTAGTGAATGGGACACTAAAAACAAAAAACTAAAAATGTTAATTTCAGCGTCATCTAGCGAGAAAATTGGCCCATAGCTTTTACTTCAATAGAAGCCTGATTGGTTATGTATATTAACAAATTAACTATTCATACGAAGACAGCTTAAAGGGCTTGGTATCCATACTAAAAACGTTATATAAAAAAAAACCCGCCCAAGTGCGAGTCGGACGTCTTACGTACAGAGGATTCCGTACTATTATCTATACAACTTTTTTTGTTATACAATTTATTTTGTTCTGTTTTTAATATTTGTTGTTATAGCGGCAACAGAAATACATCATCTGTAAAAAATTCAACTGTCTAGCTATCACGGTTCATGAGATACATCTTGGTGACAGACAGACAGAGTGGAGTCTTAGTAATTGGGTTCCGTTTTACCCTGTGGGTACAGAACCCTAAAAAGATCCAGAATTGACTGAATGTATTGCGTTGTTGAGTTAGATGATATAGCATTTGTTAAGTTAATATAAATACATTTTGTACATAAATAAATAGATTAAATAAATATGTTTTTTATTTCCATCCCTTTTTCATTTAACCTCCTATTAAAATAATATACAGGTATTGTAATTCTACATTTTAATAACAATAAAACTAATAACTAATTAACATTATAAATGCCTTATACACGCTGATCATTCACACAATCAAAATATAATTTATACACAACGAAAATAAGTTTATAATAAATGTCTTTCAATGTGGCAACACAGGTTGGTGTTTTCTGTATGCACGAAACGAATTTTGTTATGTTTATAAATTAGTGATTTGATGAAAATGTCGTGCAGTTGAAAATATGTCACAAAAAAAAATTCAAAATTAATTTGCTACTTTTGTTCACTATGCATACGAAGTTTGTTTGAACCCCTTAACCGTCGAAAATATCCGACACACACTTTCGTGTTTATTCCGCCAGGGTCGGACATCCACGACCAAATACTCCATCTCGTCAGCTCTTCTGTCACCTATGGGGATTGAAGAGCTAAACGAGATGGAGTACCCAGTCGCAAAAACACGACCCTGGCGAATAGGACATATAAACAATCGTCGGACCAATCCGACGAGGGTAGTTAAAGGGTTAATGTATTGAATTTCCAGTCTGCCGACGGTTTTCAACTCCAGGTCTTGTAAAATGAATTGTTCTAGCTAGATCACGCGGCTTTAGCTTGTGCGATGGCAGCTTTGTGCTCGTCCAGCTTGGTCCACTTCTCGCTGACCTTCCACAGCCAGCCCGCCAGCTCGTAGTCTTGCGCTTTCGTTGATGGCGCCTTCTTCTTCATGTCCCTGGGGAAAATAATTAAAATAAATTAATAAAAAAAAAGAAAAAAAAAACGAAGGAGTTTTATGACGCCATATTTTAGTTAGGAGTATCCGTTAATGTATATCGACCGCGACGGTGAAGTGCCAATACCTTCTAACTGACATTTTTCGATAAAATTACTTTTAAGTGCTTATATTTTAAATGCGTGTTTCCGCATGCTTCGTAAAATATCCGAAGCGGATATTTAGTTGCAACTGCATCAAATTAATTTGTGGAAACAAACACCTAACTAAACCAACGTGTCAATTTATAGTATTACTTCCTAACAATTTTTGGACAGATGATTTTGACTTCCGACAGTTAGGAGTTATTGGTACTTCACCGTCGATATATAGTTTTAATTAGTTAAGTGTTTTTGTATATAATTTTGTATATATATAAATATAATATGTAGTAAATTTTCAATAAAAAACAATTATTATCTGTAAAAAAAAAACCCGGGAACACTGATAAGGCCTAGAGCAACACAATTGTAGTTACGCCTTGAATAGCAGTCGTAGTCTCGTATTGTTCGTGACGAAGGTAGGCTCCACGCCAGATGAACTTGGAATAACGGACATTGACCCTCCTACATGCTGCTGTCTTCAATCGACGTTTATCGTGATCTTATACAAATTGTTTGTTTTTAGGGTACTTACGTAGAGATATTAGGACAAAGGTCAATATCTGACGCCTTGTATAATCATAACAGTTCATGAACTAGCTTACGATGACGTTCGTGGGAGTCGAAATTGATACCACGGGAACGTACTATATTTTTTATAAGAGCAGTGGTGGCCGAGTGGTAACGGCCCCGACTTACGAGTTTTAGGTCGCGGGTTCAAACCCAACCAGGCGCATTACTTTGTGTAATTTATTTCATCACCACTGCTCTCAAAACGGTGAAGGATAACATCGTGAGGAAACCGGCATGTCCTAGAACCAAAAATTCAAAGACATGTGACATTCACCAACCCGCACTGGGCCCGCGTGGTGGATTACGGCCCATTACCTCTCCTAGAGAGGAGGCCTGAGTCCCAACAGTGGGAACATTATAAGGCCGACTATGCTATGCTATGAACGTACTATCAAGATAAAAAGAGGAAAAGTTTGATTCGTCTATTCCACTCAGATCTTTGCATCTTCCAACTCCAGCGAGATTCACTAACGAATATAAAAGGAATTCCTCGGGCTGCTGGATTGTTCAAAAAGATTCCGGCGGCCCTAGAGCGCTAAGGGCAACTGAAGGAACACTGGTGGGTTTTAGTTAGTAAAAGTTTGATACACCCTCGCGCTCTGGGTGGAGCTCTGGTGTGTGAGTCATTAGATGGTTTTTCACCTCAAAAAAAGGGCTAATGAGATGAAAACTAAGAGAAAAGTATGGAAGGAAATGTAGACATATACTGACCACAAATACATTAAGATAAAGGTTAGGGAATGATGCTGATGGTACTTACACGTAGTAATCTCCCGAAGCGCCTTCGATCGCGGGATCCAGTGCAGCATGCACGATGACCTGGCCGCCGATCTTGGGCGACTTCATGAAGGGCCAGAACAGCGGGTACACGAAGAAGCGCGACACGCTCTTCATCATGGACATGTGGCGCGTTATGTTGGTGTCCGTCAGGCAAGGGTCTACTGCGACCACTGATACTCCCGTTCCTGGAGAGCAATGGGAGGTTTATGGTCTAAACACTATTTTTTTTTTTATATAAAACATGGTAAATTAGCTGATGGTGACGGGTCATGTTTAGTGGTCCTGCCGCTTATCTGGAGTACCAGTCAACTTTTAGATAAGAATTAATAACTGAATTATATTTTAAACGGAAAAACCCAAACTTGCCCCTTGAAGTCTAACCCATGTTTGAATGTAAAAAAAAACCTTCGTAACGAGTTAATAAAATGAACACAATAGTGTATATGCGTTACGGAAATAGTGATTCACCGTTGTCACTCAGCTAGACACGCTCCTTGACCAATTACGTCATAGTAAAAAGGCGAAGAAAGCCCTTCACATAGTAGATACCTACGGATGCGCTTTAATCAATTTAAAAATGAATACCTCACCTATTCGTTAATATAAAAGTGAAAATTCTTTCGATTCTGATTAATTTTTTTAAATTATTAATATTATTATTTATAAATACGATGAAACATTTGCTTTAATATTAATGGTCTCATTTTTGCAGTAGTATGAATACGCCTTTACTTTGCAGTTGCACTGATGAGACTATTTTCTTTTGCGAATAGAATATAGAAGTGGATGAGAGATTTCTAGTTTATTTTTGTTACAAACAAACGCATATATTCAGATAAAACTGATTTAAGCATATATATATAGTATTAAGCTAGTCTAAATTCTGATGCTACGGGGAGTGGCGCCGTATGCTGAAATACAGGTCCTATCCTAGTTCGGCAGCGGATGCTATTATATATATTTGAACCATTGTTTTCTACTAGCTAATAATTACGACAAACTTTGTAATATTTTTCTGGAAATAAATTATTTTATTTATTATTATTTTATTTATATTCTTCTTATCGAATCGACGATTTACTTTTCCCTCAGTTTTTGGGCTGACACGTATAGCGGCGTCAGTGGCGTTTTTTAGGTCCGCCAAACTGCAAATGTAGGGGAATTTTGGGCACTCTAATAAGTGGGCCATCGTTTGGTCAGGAGCACCGCACTCACACTGGGCGTCAGAGGGTTCTATAATCCACTATTATGCCAGGTTGTGTTTGTAACGGCCTATTTGGGCGCAGTCTACTGATTGATTTCCATACAGGCCACTGCAGATCGCATCTTGGTGGCAGATGTTCCTGGGGTTAAACGAAGTCGGGCGGTGGTGAGTGATGTCCCGAAATGGCATCTATATAAAATGGCGAAACTCACCGAGCATCCTCCTTCCGAGTTCCCTCACAAACAGCACGTTAGCGAGCTTGCTCTGCGCGTACGCAGCCGGCGCGTTGTACTTTTTGCTGAAGTTGAGGTCCTCCTTGTGGATGTCTCCCGTGTAGTGTGCGCTGCCCGCCACCACCACCACGCGGCTGGGGGCTGACTCCTGGAGGTGGAACACATAACCAGTTACTTTTTACCCTTAGGCGGCCGGCTGCGGATGTATTTTCTTGAGACCCCTAGCCAAGTTGATAATCTACAATCGTTGACGCTAGTCGAAAACTAATCAAATGTATGGGAATGACATCATCTCAGCGTTAAGTCACGTGGTCAGAACAAACGAATAGAAAATTCGTAGCCAAGTTCACATCGTTCATAATGATTGAATGAATTGTTATTGTTTCTACAATTTTCAACGCTACATCCTTTGTTATTGTAGAACGAGCGGCCGACACAGGCGCGTCAACATGGCTACCAACTAATAGTTTTCTACAATTGCTGACACCGAGGCGTTACCGATTGGAGACCGGAATTTGACACGAAACGGTTGTAACTTGGCTAGGGGGGCTGTTCTACGTAATATGCTTTTGGCCTGGCGCCACATACATTCTTGTTTTTCAAAAGAAAATCCAGTAAAATCCTATCTTCAAATTGATCTCATATTACAGAACTTTTAAGATTAAAATGTGTAACAATGGTCTGTCCTGAATATGCGTTTTATTACAGTCAATATCTGTATATTTTTTATAGAAATTGTGTCAATGTTAGAACACTTAGGTTATCAACTGCTTTCTGTTTGGGTGCTTAAGTATTAGTCCCTATGGAATATGCCGCCTAGAGGTCCTCACACTTGGTGAAGAGTTGCCCTGGTGGTTACCTCACCTTGAGGGTGTCCAGCAGTAGATTGGTGAGCAGAAAGTGTCCCAGGTGGTTGACGCCCAGCTGCGTCTCGAAGCCGTCCCTGGTGACACTAGCGGGAGGTTCCATCACTCCTGCATTGTTCACTAGCACGTGGAGATACGGCTCTTCAGACTTGAACCTATAGAAAACCCCACATCAGTCATCAGTTTTTAACGCCGCGTTCCGACTCACAAAAACATCGCTGTTAGCGCGCCAACAGTTGTTCCGAATGACCGTAAGCACGTCCATCAAAAATTGTTTTTGTCGCGCTAACAGCGATGTTATCGTGAGTCGGAACGCGGGGCTAGTTTAATGTCAATAACTACACTATGAGACAAAGTAGATGATGATAAAGTTCAGTAGAGCTGTTGAAGATAGTTTTAGAGAATAGTGATGCATTTTATCAGCAGAAAAACATCCACTGCTGGTCAAAGACTTAGCGCAGGACCCTGCACTTCTCGCATCCAGTGGATTCCTGCCACCTTTACAAAGTCATTCGGCATGCTCCATGCCCTATTCCAAGTATTTACCGAAAACAACCTGTATCTATTATTTCGAACCTTCAGGAACATGTTACCTCTCAACAAACTTCCTTATAGACTCGGTGCTGGCCAGGTCGCAGGGCCGACAGTACACGAACTTGTTGTTGGACTCCAGCACGATGTCGCGACGTTCTGCCTCGCACTTCTCCATGTTGCGACAAGCCATGAATACCTGAAGATGGTAAGCCAAGATATTTATACTGTTTTTAGGGTTCCGTACCCAAAGGACACACACACACACACACATTCTGGCTTACAGAAGTTGGTGTGGTTGTGTGTCCCAAAAGGTCTAATAAAAAATGCTGAATCTTCTTACTGTCCCAAGATCTAACTATAGCTACCTTGGCACCTCTCCTGGCGAAGTCCCACGCAGCCTCTCTGCCAATGCCGCTGTTGGCTCCCGTGACGATGACGACCTTGTCGTCAGCTCTGACTTTCTTATCGTAAGGCGGGCCGCTGTAGAAGTCTCTGGAAGGTCATCAGGGATATGACATAAGCAACTAGACAATTTACGACTGGGCACTCTATCTCGTTTAGCTTTTGACGCGTGACAGAAGAGCTGATGAGGTGGGATTTGGTCGTGGATGTGCGATCCTGGCGGAATAAACATGAGAGTGTTTATCGGATATATCCAACGAAAAAGTTAAAGAACTCTCATGGGCTAAAAATTCAAATATTTTATTTCACATAGGCCTAAATGGGCACTTATAAAACGTCAGAAGCTAGTGCACGGTTCCAAATTGGTCGTTTCCTATGGAGAAGAACCGGCAAGAAATTCTATGGTGACTCTTTTAAAAAAAAATGTTGGTCATACAATATTTCCTTAATAGAGTATTAGTAGATATTATGTAAGGACAGTGTAGACCAGTCAATATTGTACTCAAAAATATAATAAAAGTAATCATAATAAATAGTGTTTACATTGATGATGTGGGAAGTTTAGAAATCATATCAAGTGTATCCAAATGCCCCGCATAAAACATGGCAAAATATAAGACATATCCGTTCCGCATGACGAGAACCTCGTGAAAGCCGAGAAAGATAAACAAATCAAGTATATTGACTTGGCTCGCAAGGTTGTCGACATGTGGGATGTGGACTCTGCGATCATTGTACCGATAGTCGTGTCAGCCAATGGCTTAATAGCCAACAGCCTCGACCAACATCTCAGGAGGCTCACGTTAGGCGGCTGGATCAAGGGCTTGATTCAGAAAGTGGTACTCCTGGACACGGCTCGTATAGTTAGGAGGTTCCTCTCTCTGGAGCCCTGACCGCCGGTAGCTTGGACTCTGTTCCCGATACCGGTGGGCTACTATTTTTTATATTTTTAAATGCTTTTTAATTTTATAGTGGAATATTTAAAAATATAATTTATATGTTTTGTTAAAGGAATAAACGGAATCATAATAAAAAGTGAATCGTAATAGGAATTAATCTAAGAATTCGCGGAGTGTAACTGGGTCACCAGTTTTAACAAATCTGACAGATTTGATCTTATTAAGAACGTTCGGAGAATGATAAATATCCCCCCCTCCTCCCTCCGCGTAGCCCGATCGTATTGACCAACAGTTGTGTCTGTGTCTTATATTTTGCCATGTTTTATGCGGGGCATTTATTTATTTATTTATTTATTTAGTACATGGAGAACTTACAGCTAATAAAACCAGACAAAAATAGAAAACCGTAATCAATGGAAAGCCAATTACAAGTCCTCACGTATAGACATTATAATAAATTATAATATAGTGTGAGCACAAAAAAAAGAAAAACTTTCGCTTTTTAGTTAAATAGGATACAGCATAAATAACTAATACAATTGGAAATTTTTGGATACACTTGATATGATTTCTCAACTTCCCACATCACCAATGTAAGCACAATTTATTTTTACCACTAAAGTACTTGAAGGTTTACAAATTTCAGTTCAGTATGAAATAACACATGGTGTTAAAAAACTTACTTGAACAAGCACAGGCCGCCCGCAGTGGCTGCCACAGCCGAAACCATCACCACTGGCAGATTGGGCACCCACATGGTTGATGATCTAGAAAGTAATCATAAGAAGAAGATAGGAAGTTAGATAAGAAGACTATCACACAAGAAGAGACGATGCTTTGACGTTTATGTGTGGGGTTAAGAGGATCATCACAATGATGCACTCGTCCTGTCGATGCTTCAAAGTCTTCAGCATTGACACCGAGTTGCCTGTCGGTTTTCTATGAATTACGTTTTGGGAGAGAGCATCAGAATTTTATAAGCCATCCGCCTCAGGTATGTACATGCATACACCATGTAGGTACATACCTACCTGTGATGCATGGCTTATGATGGCCCACCCATACTACAAAACGTTTTGGGAACACATACGTTATGCTGTACACAGCTAAGGAGTGAAATTCCCTGTCAGCGGTGTCTGTTTCCTGATAGCTACAAGTCTTTAAGTCAAAAATGAATGAATAGGTTACTTTAGGCCAGGCAAGCGTGCTTCAACGTCGACTATATCAGCGATTACTAGGTAGGTACCACGTGAGACAGGGGTCGAATGCGAGTCTATCGAAAATAATGAGAATAAATAAAAAACGTTCTATGTACGTATGAGGAGTTATGAGTATACATGTGGATGGGTGGAGAGGGAGAGGGAGGCCAAAGAAAAGATGGATGGATTGTGTGAACAGTGATATGAAAGAAAAGGTAGTTAGAGATAGTATGACGGTTGACAGGATAGAATAGAAGAAAAAAACGTGTTGCGCCGACCCCAAATAAGATGGGACAAGGGCAGGAAGATGATGATGTACGTATGAGGAGCGACCCTATAGGTATCAACTAGGTACAGTCGTATGTAACCCTATGGGCTACTAGGTACTATAAAATTAGCAACATTAAACTTTTCTTTAAAACTCGCCTAATTCGAGTACTCGCGTGTAATTTTCGTGTTTCAGCAGAGTCAAGCTGTGATTCGCGAAACGCTACATCATAAACGTGAGTAGGTATAGTCATTAATTGTAGTCGAATGGCGGGATCGCGCTTTTATTCGCGCTTAGGGCTGCCTGCATACAGTTATATGTAGAAAGTCTTATAAAGAAATTTATTTCTCACTTTTTCTGTATAAAATCGTCACAACCATCAGCCTTAGCAAGCGGAATACTGCTTTTTTTTTGGAGGTTGGAAATCATATTATAACTTCTATTGCTCTTGGGTGGAGTGGTAGGGCGTGATAGACTTTTAAAAACTTAAACCACACCTATGTTCCTTGAGTTGCCTTTTGCTTTCCAAGGCCATGAGTATATCCTCTTCAGAACCGATCCCATGGCCCTAGAAAGTACTGACATGATATTATAACAACATTGTAAACACTTAGTTCGCAATAAACGCTTTGACTTTGACTTAGAATCTATCTCATGGCTCTAGAACCGATTTCATGCGTATCGTCTCGTTTTGTCGTTGTGATTTAAGTATAAATATATCAATAAGCAGTCAAGTTATATGTAACTATTTTTCACATCAAGCTTTTTTGTTGAAATGATGATTCCCACCCAAATTTCACGGGCAAATGTTTAATTTTCTTATAATTGGTGAAATTTTATAGTACGAGTAGCAAGTTCACATATTTTTTTCAGTGTGGCAACCCTGCTGGCTGTGTTGTTCTCTATTTCATACGAGTATAACGTAAAAGGTTTACGACGCCGTTCCAGTTTTTATTTCAATTGTCCCCTACACACAGGGGCGCGTACGACGTATTTGTAAATTATGCAAAGGAAAAAGGTATTTTTGTTGTATACAGGAGACTGAAACCTTTTTTTCTGTCATTGGCACACTTCTTCGATTTTTGTTGGTGTTCCTTTCTCGTTACTTATGTATCAGGAGTAAGTAGGTCAGTAATATTGACACACAGAACTCCTTGCTTAGAGCTCATACACACGAACGCTCTGTTGCCAACGGTAGAGGTAACTGCAACAGTCGGCGGTAGCTGTTAATAAAGGCCTACGCAGACTGGGACGGCATGGCAAAGGATTTAAATTATTACTAATGGACATTCAACCATATCTTAATACAAATACGATATAAATTCCTATGCTTTAAAATGATCCTGTGTGGTGGAAAGGGATATCATCGCACGGCATTGAAAGACGCGTCACAGGCTCCCGCGGCAGGATGCCGTGGCGCGCTGCGGTAGGGGACGGCATGCCGAAGGACGCCACAGCCCACCAACACTCTATCAAACGCTACTTATGACTGAAATATGTACCGGGTAGTAGAAGCTGCCGTGGCAAACTTCGACGTGACGCGGCATGCCATGGCAAAGCGCTGGAAGTATCTAAGTTGCTAGTGTGCGCTGACTGGCGGCATAGTCCTTTGCCATGCCGTCCCGGTCTTCATAGGCATTAACGCGTCGAAGGCGGCCGTCGACATTCCAACTTAGAAGATCAGCGGCAGCCTTCGTGTGTCAAGTGTCAATATAGGTTGACGCTGGCGCCGACGCGTCGACGGCTGCAGTTACCTCTACTGTAGGCAACACGCCGCTCGTGTGTATGAGCTCAAACCGGTGCAAAGCTTGAAGACAGAGAGAGATGTGATGTTAGGTGGTACGAGAGATACAAAAGTAATAGGTATTCTGGGGATCGATGACATAAGGGCTCTGTACAACAGATCAGCTGAGGCACAGAATAAGAAATAGTACAAGCCGAGGTTGATATTTCACTTGATGTTCAAACTAATTTGTACTTTACCACCGAAATTATAAAGTTTACTATTCAGTGTCTTTTCTCTGGTGGGTGCTTAATCTAAGGGAGAATTAGACAAGCAAACAAAAGTATATATATTTCTTATTTATATATTTTATCCTCTTTATATTACATCTGAGTGTAAGGCTAAGTGTGAGTCGTTTATATTACAAGTGCCGTAACTAAACTATTTAGTTTATTAATATGTAGTTACATGGCTAGGAATATGTGACCATGCCTTTATGGGCAGATGAAAAAACAAATAACAAAAAAAATTAAAGTTGACTGAATTTGTATTTAAATATAGTTTCATTATAAATCCCATAGAGGAAGTCCTCATAATTACTATTCCTACAATAATAAACATGAATCCAGTACCCGACAACACAATGAATGTCCCAGGAGCACGCAAACCCGCCGTTACACTGTGTGGCAAAATAAATGACCACCCAATAAAATTACTATCACATATTCCTAGAATCGGTAAATTAGACATTTTATATCTATGTCAGTCTGGCTGAACGGAAGATGTGGTGTGATGTACGTAACTGCCGTTTTAGAGACTGCACGCACCCGAGACAAGAGAGGGTAGTAAGCAATTTTTTGATTATTTGCACTTTAGTTGTTCTCAAACTTCCTAGAGCTAGCTTTTTCAATCCAACCATATTTTATTACGTGTTATTTATTACGAGTATTCCTCGTATGTGCAGTCTCTTCTGGTTATTTCTTTGCGCTCGGTTATTGAGGTTTATCTTAATACAAAAATATTAATTTTTACCACTTCCACGACATAACAACGCAGTGCAACGCATTTAGGTATTGGTGACAAAAATATAAAAATGTACAATACTTGTATAGTTTCTGTGCACTGCAGTGTAATGTCGTCAAAGTTAATTATTACAGCAAGTGTATGATATTTATACATAGGTTTAAACTTACATTTATATTTGAAATAAATCTTATTTTACATCACTGGCTGGTTGGGAATAGGCCTTTTTTAGGGCAACGTATGATTATTCTAATAATAGATTGTTGGATCATGTCTACGAATTTATTATTTATTACAGAAGTAGGTTGATTGACAAATGATGAGTAAGAAATCAGAGAAGGCAATCCGACAAATCAATTTGGATTAAATAAAGTTAATCTACCATGATGATAAAAGTAGGTCATGTAATATTTGTGCTAAGTTTTCACTCATTTTTACAGTACTTATCAACATCTTAAATTCATCAAGTACCTGTGATCGGATTGTTTTAAGCATGAAAGCTTCAAAACCAGTTTTTTTAATCGAGATCTCACATTATGCTCTTTCTAAATTAGGATTCTATTTGTTCTACGACTTCATTTTAATGCGTGATGATCCAATGAGCTTCTTTAATCTTTTAACTACCTACGTCGGATATATTCGACAAACACTCTAGCGATTATTGCCACAGGATCGCACATCCACGACCGAATACTCCATCTCGTCAGCTCTTCTGTCACCTATGGGGATTGAAGAGCTAAACGAGATGCAGTCGTAATTTCACGACCCTGGCGAATAGGACGCAAAAACACTCGTCGGACAAATCCGACGCAAGCGGTTAAAGGGTTAATAGAAAATCGGGCAAGCGCTAGTCAGATTCGTGCATTGTGGGTTCCGTACAAACTATAAAAACAGTTCATTTATCGAATTGAGTCACCAAGATTATTGCGAATCGCTAAAAACGACGTAACTACATATTTACTTTTTTAGCTTTCATATTTTTTCCTATACTAGTGCTATGAGACCTTGCTTCATGCCAAATTTCAGGATTCTAGGTCAACGAGGAGTACCCTATGAATTTTGATTCCCTTGAGAGTATCGAAATATATGTTTTTGCGATATAAACGGCCGTATTTTTTTTTTTGTTAACTCAGAAGTCTCAGTCTTTTTTCACAGCTTCAATGAGCTGCAGACTTGAGCATATGGTTTTAATCCCAACTCGATACCTCCATGCCTGGGAACGCATAGACAGATAAAAGGTCTTGACAGACAGACGGACAACAAAGTGTTTACTTTTGAGGTACGGAACCCTAAAAACACCGCTAAAATACACAAAACTGGCTACAATCCTTCCGCGTGTCTTCCTACCAAACAATCTATTATATCCAAACATTCCTACATAAGAAACAGCTCACCTTGCGTTTTAAAAGCAGGGTTATTTTTGACCGTGATTACCTACACTTCATATTTAAATGTGTGTGTGTTAGTACAATTTACGATATTGGTAGTTTACGAGTAAAGTAGGGTGACGATGTAGTTTTCATAATAGTTCAGTCACGCACGCCTTGCACGTCAAATGATGATAGGCGTGCTATACCGTACAGTCAACGACAATTTTTATCGACAATACTTTTGTAAAATAGTAAAAATATATAAAAACGTAAAATATAGAAACCTTAAAATGGCTAGGCAATTTTTATTTCACTTATAAATTTATTCGAAGTTTCGAAAAAAAAAAAAAAACTTTTTTTTTTTGATAATTGCACGCAAAAACAATACTCAATTCATTTATAAACAGCGTAAAGTTGATGATCTTCGTTCCTGGAACTGATTAAAATAATATTACCGTTCAATTATGAAACAGGTTATAAACCCTTATTATTTACCACAAATACATCTGCGATGAACGCATCGTCATAAAAAATCAACAGTTATTTTTCCGATCTTTATTTATAGTCTGTTTTGTATCAACACATCGATATTTCAAACGCAGAATGGTTTCAGAAACACTTTCCACGAAGCACAAACTTCGGCGGCATTGAACGTGTGCTCAAAATAGCCACAACTAGTTTTGATACATTGAAATAGAAAATTGCTGTATGGAATATAATGCGGTGTTTCACGATAGCCTTTGCTTTTTTTCTTAATGGTTTTTTCACATTAAAAGTTAGAAACGGAAACTAATTTTGGTTCGGCAAATGTATGGATTTTTTTTACAAGTGAATTTTTTTACTTGTAGAAAAATTTTGTTTTAATTATTTAAATAAATACCTTTCATTTAATTTTCTTTGGAGTTTAGGTTTAGCTAAATTGAGTGTAATTTTTAAGACAATATAGATTTGGTTTTAGTAGAAACTTCTATGATTATAGACCAAATTATTATGTATAAAATCAAATCAAAACATGAAAATAAACCCAAACACGATAAAAAATAAATTAAAGTCTACATTCAAATAAATTCATTCACGTCGACAAATTGATCAATCCCATATGTTAAAAAAGCTGCTAATCAATCTAATCATAGACACGAATATGTAAATAAATTAAACGAAATCAATATCAGGCACGCGATGCCTTATTCCTATAAATAATGTAGCGGTTTGTCTGTCTGTTAACAACAATAATACAGATCAATGTGTAAAATAATATTGTGTTAGTAAGAGATCAGTAGGCGAACAGTTTGTTTTAGTAAATGCAGGTTAATACTAACATCAGTTTAGGCGTGAAAACAGACTTATTTATTAAAGTTTAGGGGTAAATTGCTGGCCTGTACAAAATGCCTTGCTTCTAAGTTCAACGAGATGTAGTTAGGTCGGAATATTTTTTTCAATACACTTACTCAAAAACCCGCTCTTATCTTAACCGCTTTCAGGCATGCAATTTATACTTTTTCGCACTAGTGCGGAAAAGTACACCAGCAACAATTTGTTACATTTATCGTACCAGGCTGGGCCCTAAGCGACTTCTACGAGTCGCGCGTATACTTTCTTTTATTAATATCTTCGTATGTGTATTAAAAAATGTCGTTTGAAACACGTGAAGTCACTGCAGTACTCAGCTTAATAACACCCTCACCTAGGGCTCGGGTGAATTCCACCTCGGTAGCAATGACAAACTTTCTCGACTTGTATCAAAACGTACTATAGTCATTCCTAAAGGTTCCCGAATCAGTTGCGATGCTATGCAACATCAATTATTCTACTGTTGTGCCGCTTTGTCGCATCGCGCTTGTGTGTGGTACCTTAACTCTTTGCTCAGTGTTAAGATAATCTCAGTTTAGTCTGTTTTCATCACAATGAGATTTACAGATTAGTAACTATGTTTAACACTCATATCACATGTGCCCGCCTAGTTTTAGTGCGATAATATACAAACATACAGAAATGCTTACTGGTATTGTATCTAAAGACATACTGTTACATGTAATGGATTAAAAATTCAATTTGTTTTATTTATATTTATGAAAATTAAAAGACATAAATATTGATCCTGGTGATAAAACACCAAAATATGGTATAGTTTTTTTGTTTTAAAAATTATTTTATCTGTAGGTAAATATTATTATATTATGTCCTTAGGTACTTGCAAACTATAGACAATACTTACAACATAATAATACATTTGTTTTTTACAAAAAATATAAAAAGGCAAGAACTCAATTCACAATCAAATCCTTATGTTTATATGTATAAATATGTATATTTATTTTATTTTAATACTATCCAATGCAGGTGTAGTGAGATTCGAATATTCGTATTTACATTAAATTTTATTTTAGGTATATAATTGCTCCCTTAGGTAAATATCTACAAGATACGTGGTATTACAATCTAGAGTAAAAAAAGATTGTCCAATACAGGGAACATTTTGTGTAAAATTATCATAGGTATATTATTATCTACTTTGAATAACTTGAATTCTTGTAAAACTGCCTTATTTGATTTAACATAACTTTAACTATCTTGGAAAAAAAAAATGCACATTAAAATTAAAAATGTTGGTTAAAAAAATAACCATATATTTTTGTCACTGACTGTACATAAATTTTTAATTAATTTCACAAAAATTCAAGTCAATCAAAACGCGTACATAACGTTTTAAAATGTGCATTTAAAATGACATGTGTGTCTCTTATATAATACTATTTAACTAGTAAAGCGTTAATTATTATTGTATCATACGAGTTTTGAGCTCTGTCGTGCATTCTCCGTGTAACTTACTTGTCTACTGACACTCTACCAAACCTTAGAAAGAATCTGCCATATTGATTCCTACCATCTTAAATTAAAAATGATAAATGGCAATTTTGATTCAATTCAATTTTGTAATAAAAATCCATAGTTTAACTTTTTAACTGCCTACGTCGGATTTATCCGACAAACACCGTCGCACATCCACGATTAAATACTCCATCTCGTCAGCTTTTCTGTCACCTATGGAGATTGAAGAGCTAGACAAGATGGAGTACCCCAGTCGCAAACACACGACCACACTCGTCGGAGTAATCCGACGCAAGCAGTTAGAGGGTTAAAGCTGTGTAAGCTTGTTTGCTTCACTCAATATGTCAGATTCCTGCCATCCATCACCAAACTCCTCGATATGTAGACCCTAAAGCATACAGATATGACTCAACTTGACTAGTACAGTTATCAAACATGTTTTGAAGATTAACTCGGCTTTGTATTCAGTGTTGTGGTACTTTTAGACTTAGGATCCTGTGGAGGTAAAGGCCGGGCTATTCCAACCTTTACAATACCTCTTGGAGCACCCTTCAAAGCTTGCACAGCTTGGTCCAGGGTTGCATTTTTAATACTGACTCCATTCACTGACATCACTCGATCTCCTGGTGAGATCTCTCCATGCTTCTCTGCTATACCTCCAGGCACTAAACTACGTACAACTATGACTGTGCCTTGAGGGTCTACAGGGTCCTGGTAGTCTAAAATGGAGAATCCTAACCCTTGATCACCCTTGAACAGTTCCACTATATCTTCTTTGCTTTGCCACATGGCTAAACCAGAGACACACTCCAAAGACCGAGACTTCTTTGAATGTCCTGAATGGTTTGTTAATGTTGCAGTGCTAGACGTGTTGATAGAAGTGTCTGACTGTGCTTTGACTAGAGTAGTCAAATTATTCAAGCTGCCGGAAATTATCTTCCTCGCTTCAAAGCCTTCACGATCTGGTGCTAAGTTTATAAGTGGACGAGGACCGCTATCTATGCTACTGCGTGCACACACCAGCCTGACTCTATTTGGAAGCTTCTTCAAGATATTAACTACTTCTGTGTGAGTTAAACCGTGGAGTCGGTACTCATTTGCTTCCAGCAGTTCGTCTCCAGCAGAAAGACTGCCTTCCTGTCCAACTGGACCCTCAGGAAGTACAGATCTAATATAATGATGAGGTCTAACTTCCTGACCTCCTTCAACGTCAACAGTGCCTTCTAAACTAATGCCCAAACCTTCAAGCTTGCTCACTTCAGCAACAAGTATTTCTTTGTTAGGACCAACTTCTCCTTCCCACTTTTTCTTTATTTCTTCTTTATCAACTGCTAGTATTTCATCAAATCTTCTGTCTAACTCTTCTTGTGTTGGTTCTTGTGCTATATCTTGAGTGTCAACAATTTCTAGAACATTAGAATCTATAGTAGTGTTAGACTCTGGCTCTGGTTCTATCTCTACTGTACTATTTTCAGCTTGGGAAGGCACTGGGAACCAGGATAAGGTTGTTGTAGACGGTGATGGGGATGTAGGACGCTCCTCGTTAAATATAGCTAGCTGAAGATGCTCATATTTTGGACCTCTCAGATATCTCTCTAACACTAAGTGCACAGATATGCCTGTGTTTCTTAAAATCTCAACGGCCTTTGGGTTTGTCTTATCAACTAAAGATTCTCCATCAACTTCTATTATTCTATCATTTATTCTAATTTTACCACTTTGTTCAGCACTGCTGCCTTCAATAATACTCTTCACAAATATGCCAGAAAGTTCCTCCTTCTCACATACATAGCCTGCTACAGTAATTCCCAGTCCGTACACATTCTTATTTAAATCCACATGAACAAGCTCTATCTCCGGCTGAGTGGGGATCTCTACAGGTACAGTGATTGTGATAGTGGGCGAGATGGCGTCCGAGACGATGGGCCGGTCGGGGATCTGTTGAGGATTGTCACCAATAACACTAACAGCCGCCGCCACTACTCTGGGATCCGCCACGGCATTCTGAGCATTGATGTAATCAGTGAAGCACTGAGACAGGTCATATACAGCACCATACCCAGTCTCTATTAGGTGTCGGTCGAGTAGCTCAGGGTCGCCGAGGATTTTGGTTGGGACGAGTGCTGTGCCGGGCAGAGGGGCGCGGAGAGCCGCGGCGGGGTCGGCGGGGCGCGCCACCAGCAGGCGCACGGCGGGCCCGGCCTGGCGCAGCACGGCCGCCACCTGCTCCGACGTGAAGCCGCGCAGGTTCACGGAGCCCACCTGCAGGACGTGGTCGCCGCTCTGCAGGCGGCCGTCCTTATCCGCGACGCCACCCGGTAGAACGTACTTGATCACGACCCCGGTGCTGCGCCCGCCTACCAGATTAAACCCCAGGCCGTTTCCGTCATTCGTGAGATCAACGACTTCAACCTGCGCCCACTCGGTACTCAGCACCATCGCGGTTTGTCTCACCATCAGGGCACTCCCGTCGTTACGTGATGCAGAGAGAGCGCGCCGCGCGGAGGTTATGAGCCCCCAGCGCCGACATCACTACGTTTACGTCACGGAAACCGACACAAATCACACAAGCGATCGTAAAAAACTCAATGCGTGTCGTTGGTAGCGTAAAAATTTGTAAAATAATATAATACTGTGACATTTACATACTTGCTGAAATCGGAGACAGCAGAATGTAGCCAGCTGCGTGCGGGGTTGTCCGACGAATAAATTCTATTTCTAATATTTTGATCTAAATGTCAGTTACATTTGTTATGTCCAGTTTTGTTAAACTCTTATATTTATGTTAAAATTATGCAACAGTTATGAATTTACACAAAATCCCATTGTTTATTTTGATTACATTCAGAAAATCAGTAGCAGTAGCAGAAAAGAACGAACGAATACAGATTATCAAGAATATAACCTACTGACCACTGACAGATTTTCATTCAAAACAGATTATATTTCACTTACATTCATAGATAACCTGTTTTCTAGACTAGTCAATAGAGGGCGTTTGAAGATTATTCCTGTAGCGACATCTGTTGACAAATAGTTGATAAAACGAAACACTAGATAAGAACATATTAATGAATTCTACTTGTCATTAGATGGCAGTGTAGCCGCGTTTAAATAATGCGAGGCGATTGGGATACGATATAGAAAACCCAACAATTTTGATGAACCCACCTTTTGGGGCACTTTTTTTAAGGTGGTTAATCATCCAATATCTTCTCGCGCCCTTGGGCGGAGTGCGAGGGCGTATCAGATTTTTATTCAATAAAACCGCACAGCACACAGCAGGGCCGAAGGCTACTTGGGCCATGGGTTGTCCGAAAGGGAACCCTGGGGTTCTGGAACGCAAGTTAAAGTAGGAACATAGAAGCGGGTTTTAGTCAGTAAAAGTCTGACACGTCCTCCCATTCCACCATAGAGCGAGAGAAGTCATTGGATAACTTCCAACCAAAAAAACAAAAACCTATGGGTTTTTCTATCCGTTCTTTACTGATATATTTTGTCTTCGTCTTTCCTTGAGTTAGATGATAAATACCTTGACGCAGGTTGCAATGCTAGTTGTCAATAATGTTTGTTACTTCAGAACTCCGTCGTTTATGGACCGATTTGCAAAATTTTTAAGAGGATATGCTTTCAGATTCGTCCTTTTTTTTTCAGAATCTAGTTTTGATGGTTGGATCCATGAGGAATCGAGGGAACTCCTAAAATATTATAGGCAACCTTATAATGATTTTGGTATTTTCATCGAGAACTTAAGCACTTGCAGTCAAAACGTAACATTTGATGAAGTGGAACTGATGAAGAAGACCAGAAATAGCCAACGGAACTTCATACTCACATAGATATCACAATGAAGATAGTTATTGCATGCATTTTGGCTACATAAGGTACTATTGAACTGATCTGATGATGGAGCCGGAAGATGGAAGGTAGACACAGGAACTTCATTTCTCTTTCGTTTCTCTTTGTCCAATACTATTTCCAAGTTATTAGGTACTTTTAACACTCGGTAACGCAAATCTTATGCACTTAGTTTTTTTCCATTTATTAATACTAAATTATTAACAGTGAACCAGTTTTGGACCTGCCGTAGAGCGTTGTTTACGTCATCAAGATTTGTGGAACGTCTATTGGATCTTAAAAATTAAGGACGTATCGTCA
This sequence comes from Mythimna vitellina, assembly GCA_949316375.1. Taxonomy (NCBI): domain Eukaryota; kingdom Metazoa; phylum Arthropoda; class Insecta; order Lepidoptera; family Noctuidae; genus Mythimna; species Mythimna vitellina. Next base: position 1,422,036 of record OX438703.1, on the reverse strand, counting down.
GCAAACAATACTATTATGTGGTTGTTTTTTTATTAATCGATCTATCAATAATACTTAAAAATAAAAGATTGACACGAGTGTTTTTACAATAATGTAAAAGCCTACGTATTATTTATATGTACCACCATGTCCCCAAACTTTACAATATTTACCTATGTCCTATGAGCATATGCAATGGCGATTTACCAATCAGCACATTGTTGTTATTGCAGCGAACCTGCCTGGAACCTGTTGGTCTTGTAGACACTGCCACAAATCAGACTGCTGAGCTTAGGTTTGATCCCCAGGTCGAGGAGTGAGAGAGGAGTGAGGAAAGAGCAGTGGTGGCCGAGTGGTAACGGCCCAGACTTACGAGTTGTAGGTCGTGGGTTCAAACCCAGCCAGGCGCATTAATTTGTGTAATTTATTTCATCACCACTGCTCTTAAAACGGTGAAGGAAAACATCATGAGGAAACCTGCATGTCCTAGAACCAAAAATTCGAACACATGTGACATCCACCAACCCGCACTGGGCCCGCGTGGTGGATTACGGCCCATACCCTCTTCTAGAGAGGAGGCCTGCGTCCCAGCAGTGGGAACATTATAAGGCCGACTATGCTCTGCTATGCCAGGTCGAGGATAAAGTAATAATAATAGTATTCCACGTTCCATTAAGGACACTTAATGGACTAGGGCTTCTGCGAGTTGATTTCGGCTCCTCGTACGCCTTTTACAGGTCCAGGACCCCAGAGTTATGAGATGTATTGACCCAATATTCCACAACTATCACTCAACGTCATCTAGTGCCAAACTAAGCAGACCTTGTCCTATGAGTACTAGACAACTGATAAACATATATATTTCTAAATATATACATATTATAGATAAATTACATCCAGCCTTGTGCTTGTCACACAAACATTTGTCTTGGGTGGGATTCGAACTCACGACCTCCGGCATAGCAGTCAGGGCCATGCACTAACCTCTAGACCAACAGGCCAGATAAGTGTTATTGAGTATTAGGAATTTCTCATGTATTATCTACCAACGAATCATGTTTTGCACACCACCCTATCTATCTAGCAGGCCTCTAAGAAAGTTTTGCGAAAAAAGTTTTTATTAAGGTACTGGCCACCTGTAATTATTTTGAAAACTTTGGTTATTTAAAAGTAAAAATACCATTGTACGAATTTTGAATTTCCCTCCACATTTTGTAGAGAGTTAAATCAAATTATCGTGTCTCATTTAAAAATGGATCTGCATTGAGAACATTTTCGTGCGATGATTTTCTACGATTTTAAATGTTTCCTAAAACCTGATGAGTCATTTGATCAACTTCAAATTGCTTTTATGAATGAAGGACCTTCAAAAGCAACCATTTACAGCTGGTATAGCGAGTTCAAACGCGGTCGGCTTACTTTGGGGGATGAACAAAGGAGTAGTCGTCCTACGACGGCTGTCACGGAAGAAAGTGTGCTAAAAAAATTAATTCAAGAAAACAGGTGAATTACATAAGAAGAGATTCAGCATACACTGCAGATTGTTTCGGGAAGTGTTCACAAGATTCTACACCAGCACCTTCGCGTGACGAGGATAGTTTGCTGCTGGTTGCCGCACAACCTCACCGAAGCTCAGAAGCAGGCCCGTGTGGAGTGGTGCCGTGATATGATTCAAAAATTTTAAGCAGGCTCGTCTCGGCGCGTTTACGACATTGTGACAGGTGACAAATCCTGAATTTGAACCTACGCCTACGAAAGTGAAGCGATCGAGAAGCGCAGGGAAAATTTTGACCACTAGTTTCACTTTGACGGGGTATCTGATTTCAATTCCATTACGAGACCAAATCAGCATCAACGCCTAATGGTATACCACAAAATGCCTGCCAAAAGTTTTGTCTGCAATGAGTAACAAGCGACCGAACGCTAGGCTCCGCGGGGTACTGCTTCACCATGACAACGCACTCAGTGCTCATAACGAGGGACTTCCTGGACACCACTCCGGTCAAAGTCTTGGGCCACCCTCCTTACAGTCCTGATCTGACACCGTGCGACTTCTTTTTATTCCTTAAAATTAAATATACAGGATACAGTTTTCATAGCCAGAAGACGCGCTAGCAGTGTTTGAGAAGGCCCTGGAAGAGGTGTCTACGGTGGACTGGAAAAAATATTTCGAAAATTGGTTCAGACGCATGAAACTCTGTATAGAGGCTGGAGGAGAGTTCTTTGAAAAAATTTAGGTACGAGTAATAAAAATATTATCCATAGAAGTTAGTTTTTTAGTTTTTCAAAACTTTCTAAGTGTCCCACGTATCTCCCTAGCCTTTTCCCCACTAGTTTGGGGTCAGCTTCCCGTTTATCCGAATGCGGCTGAATACCCATGTTTTAGATGGAGCAACTGCCTATCAAACCTTCACAACTCCTGGGCAAAACGATATTTGTAGGATAAGCTGATGCAGATCAGGACAGACTTTCTGCCGTCTTAACTACCTGTAACGACTAGATTTACGAATCAACCAGGACTTTAACCCAACGGTGTTACGTGCTTTTTGAGGGACGGCATAGTCGGCCTCTTAATGTTCCCACTGCTGGGACTCAGGCCTCCTCTCTAGGAGAGGGAATGGGCCGTAATCCACCAGGTAGGCCCAGTGCGGGTTCGAGGGACGGGGTGTCACTAATATGCTAAATAAACTTGGCAAAATACCTACAAAGGTACAGTCAGGGGTCAAAAGGACAGTTGCACTCTACTAGTGCTAAAGTGACTAACATTTCTTTGTAGAAGAGGGTCAATGGTTTATGAATTATTTAATTTTTAGCGTAGTATCTAAGGTATTGAATAAACGACTTTTGGATCATTGAACGTCTATTATACAGAAATTTGAGACACTTTAGCATTGGTAAAGTGCAACTGCTCTTTTGATCCCTGACTGTACCATTGAGTTTTTTTTTTTCTTTTTGGGTGGGAAAATCATCTTATGACATCCCCGCTCTTGGGCGGAACCGGAGATAGTGTCAGACTCTTACTGACTAAAAACCCACTCCTGTTCCTTCGTTGCCTTCGTCCAAGGGCGTCGGGTTCCGCTTTCACACTACCCGTGGCCCCAGTAGGCTTCGACCCTGATGGGCCCTTACGATTTGCTGACATCTCCTTGAGGCGCGCGTGGAAATGTACGCGCCGTCGATGACTTGGGCTCGGTCCGGACGGTTACCGGACGGTCGGACGGCGAGCCACCCATTGCTCGCCGTCTGCAAGCCCGCGACTGTACCTATGAGTTGAAAAATTCACACTCCTAGATACTTGCCCGGTTTCGAACAAGCAACCTCATCCATGAGAGACCGATACCTTAACCTTTTCTTAACCCTTTCTTTTCTAAAACCGAGAATTTCAAAGATTTTTTACATCTGCACCTATTTTTTTATAAAATTTGTTTGTTCCATTTCAATAAACTAAATAAAGGGAAGGGTTTGAAAATAAGACACATACTGTTTTAACGAATATTTAATGTTGGGAGACACAAAACATAACATGATTTCATCTAGTGTTTATATACATACTAGCGGTCCCGACAGACGTTCCGCCCGAAAGCTAACTACAGAAAAAATATTGAAAACCCAATTGCAGCACCACCTTTACCATTCAGGGTCCCACTTAAATAATTATACACACAAACTGATATCCAAATCGGTCAAGCCATTTAAGAGGAGTTAGGTGACAAACACACGTACAGAAGAATTATATAAATGTATAAAGGTATATTTCAATACTGCTGTAAGTTGTTCCCGAACGGAACAATTATTTGCACGGCCTACAGATTGTGGTTTTGGGTCTGGGTGTCTTGTATGTGAGATTAGGTACGTGTTTGTGAACGCATCCACGATACGTAATATATATATCTATTTTAATTGATATAAACTAGTGCTTGACTGCGATCCCACCTGATGGTAAGTAGTGATGCAATCGTTGATGGTGAGGCGTACTAGTTCATTAAGCGCATACCCACTCTAGTCTTGAAGACTCTAGTCTTGCAAAACTTTATTCATCATTTCATTCGAAAGACGTCCACTATTGGATATAAGCTTACCCATAGACCTAAATTCATGGTTGAATAAAATAATAAAAAAAAGATAATCCGAAACCATTTGGAACTGAACATTTTTTAGAAACAAACGCAGTTACCACCTTCCATCGTCAAGAACATTATTTTAATAGATACCTAATATATTTTCTATTGTTCCAGAAACAATAGTCATCGTGAAGAAACCAGTGTTCACTAAGCTTTCACAAATTCTATACTGGTAATCTACACTAGGTCTTCACAAACTTGCTACTGGTAACCTACTCTAGGTCTTCGCAAAGTTTTTGCTGGTAACCTACACGAGGCCTTCACAAACTTGGTGCTGGTAACCTACAATAGACCTTCACATACTTGGTGCTGGTAACCTACACTAGGCCTTCGCAAACTTGGTACTGGCAACCTTCACTAGGTCTTTACCGACTTAGTGCTGGTAAGCTACACTAGGCCTTCGCAAAGTTGCTGCTGGTAATCTACACTAGGTCTTCGCAAACTTGCTGCTGGTAACCTATATTAGGCCTTCGCAAACTTGCTGCTGGTAACGTACATTAGGCCTTCACATACTTGGTGCTGGTAACCTACACTAGGCCTTCAAAAACTTGGTGCTGGTAACCTATACTAGGACTTCACAAACTTGCTACTGGTACACTAGGCTTCAGAAACTTGGCGCTGGTCACCTACACTAGGCTTCTCAAACTTGGTACTGATGACCCATACTAGGTCTTCACCAACTTGCCACTAGTAACCTACATTAGTCTTCTCAAACTTGGTACTGATGACCTACACTAGGTCTTCACCAACTTGCCACTTGCCAGTAGCAAGTACCTACGCTAGTCTTCTCAAACTTGGTACTGGTAACTTTTACTAGGTCTTCGCTAACCTACTGGTAACCTACACTAGAACTTCACAAACTTGCTACTGCTAACCTACACTAGTCTTCTCAAACTTGGTACTGATAACCTACACTTGGTCTTCACCAACTTCCTACACTAGGCTTCACAATTCGCTACTGGTCACCAACACTAGGCTTCACTAACTTGGTGGCCCGTACAAAGCCTGCTAGGTCTATCTGTAAATGTAATTAACTTACTCCCCCTCTTACGGATGGGAGGCCTGTGTTCCAGCAGTGGAAACATAAGCAGCCGGATTGATGAAAAGAGTCACCACGGCCCTGAAACGCAAATGACAAAAGAAAGAACACAGGGGAGTTTTAGTCACTAAAAGTCTGACACACTCTCTCGCTCCTCCCAAAGCAGAGAAATTATTTGAATCCCTCCCAAAAAAAAAATTTGAATAACTGGTACCTTCCTGGTCTTATGCTTGTTATTGTTTTTTTTAAGCGACTGCTATAGGTATTATCTCTACATCACCTTAAGTTGACTGGCAGGAAATGCTTGAGGCATTGAGTCCAACTTTCTACTTTGTGTTCTTAATTCTTTATTGTACACAAAAACATACATAGTACACGGAGATAATACAGTTTATGTACAAAGGCGAGCTTAACTCAACAATGAGTTTTCTCCCAGCAAACCTTTGAGTTACGGAGTGAGAATACATTCGAGGGTAGGAACCAGTGCACAATATAATCCTTACAATAACTAAATCTAAAATATAATTATATTATACATAAGTCTAATATATAATTATAATATAAATACATAGTAATATATATTAATATTATGTCAATAATGAAAGGAAGTGCTCTTTTAGTTTCCTCTTAACGACATCCAGAGAAGGGCTGTCGCCCTGAAGGAGCCCGAAGGGAGTGTGGTAGAGAGTTCCAGAGACGCACTGCCGCTATAGAAAAGGAACCGCCATAACGGCTGGAAGTGTGACGCGGTGTACGAAGGAGAAAGTTGTTGCATAAAGATTAAATAAATTTCGAACAAAATACACCAAAAGTGTGAAAAAAGTACCTAATCACCTAAATATTTATTTTCTTAATATTTACAGTTTTTTTTAAATTGATATAAACTAGTGCTTGATTGCGTTCCTACCTGAAGGTAAGCAGTGATGCTATCATTGATGGTGAGGCACAATAGTTTATTAAGAGCCTATTAATTCTAGCCTTGAAGACACCTAAGCTATATTTGGACGGGAAGACCGCAGCAGGCAAGTTGTTCCAATCCTTCAATCCACACAGTTTCTACAAATTTAAAAAATTTGGGTAGGTAAGCGATACGGAGGAGTTTTTTGACGCTATACTTTAGTTTAATTTTAGTGAGTTGATGATGATGAATAAATATTTCGCAAAATGAACAGCCTTTTATTAAAACAAACTTCAACAAATTGACAAATGACTTTACTTTTGGAAGTCGGCGGCAGAACTTCCGAAACTAAAGTTATTTATCATTCGGCGTTTACATGGCGTTCACTATGTGGTTTTTTGGGTAATACCCACCGAAACTCATTCTTCACTTAATTTTAATGTTCGTGAAATTCCACAATTTTCCAAAAACGTTCAACTAGAGTTAGTAAAAAATAAAGTTTTGGAGGTATGGGGAACCGAGAGTAAAGTCCCACAAACCTCCGTTGAAAAGGGAGGATCCTCCAACTAGACGGGTGTTATGTCTGGTGGGCTACAACTGCCCGATAGATGATTTCGGACTGTTCTATATGTTCTAATCGCGCGGAGAACTTTGATTGCGCGATTCAGGATTTTCTTATGTGACGCGATAGATGTCGCTACATCACTCCCCTCCGGAGATCGGAGATCGATGGTTCTTGATGCTTCTTGATGCGTGCCAGGCCATTGGTAGGTTGGTTCCAGTAAGTCGGAACCGAATGCCGCATAGTTCTCGGTGAGTCGGAACTGTCTGCGGTGATGCCCCAGTGAGTCGGGGTGGTGCTATCCCAGTGAGTCGGGATGATGCTGCAGGCTCCAGTGAGTCGGAGTAGTGCTGCTGGCTCCAGTGAGTCGGAGCGGTGCTGTGCGACGTAGTGGCTTGACTGCTTGCGTCGACCAGGAGAGGTTCTTCATTGCTCTTCATGTGACTGGCCGAAGGTGCAGTGTGCTTCGCCAAGGTCGCTGATGAGGCTGAGGGTGATGACCAGGTATGACCATGTAGGCATGCTGGTGGTCAGGATACCCTTTATAGCCGTGGGTGCTGGCTGTATGGCTCGCTGCTCGAAAGCTTGAGGAAGTGATGATGACGTCACGAAGTAGTAGCTGCACGAAGGCTGCGCTGACGTTCTTTGTCGAGGGTCACCAGTTTAGAGGTAGGCGGGTCAGAGAGTAAAGTCCCGCAAACCTCCGTTGAAAAGGGAGGATCCTCCGACCAGACGGGATGTTATGTCTGGTGGGCTGCAACTGCCCGAAAGATGATTTCGGGCTGTTCTATATGTTCTAATCGCGCGGAGAACTTTGATTGCGCGATTCAGGATTTTCTTATGTGACGCGATAGATGTCGCTACAAGTAACATATATTACATTAAATATCAAGAAGAATAAAAAAGTATATCGAATACATATGTTCATTCAGTCATAATCACAACGATACATTTAAAAATATATATTTTTTTTAATTTTTCTAGAATACAAATCAGAACATATAGTGAACTTTTTTTTTTAATATTTACCGATTAACTATACGTTATTCTTAAAAATAAAGTATCACACAAGCAACATAGGCTTAGATTAGATTTTTTTTTAAACTAGGATACAAATCACAACACAACAACAAAACAAAACAAATAAAAAAAAAGCATTTATGACACACGAAATGAATCCATGGTAAAAAATACTACCGATATTTCTATTTATTTATCTAGTACATGGAGGACTTACAGCTAATAAAACCAGACAAAAAAAAAGAAAACCATAATCATTTGTCTTTAAAAACAACTTATCGTTTCTCTTTTATGCTGACTCTACTTATTTCATTTTAGAACGGTGGAATAGATTCCTAGGGCACAGTGGAACTACCCGTTTTTTTGTAGACCGGCAGACGAGTAAAAATTAATTAGTAAAATATTGTACATTAAACATAGTTAAATACATTCATAGTTATTTGAAAATCTGTGTTCAATGGCATAATTATTATATTCTCGTAAATTATTATTATCATTCCAGCTCATTGTATCCTTTTAGAAATCCTAGCCAAGCGTAGCGTAGCATTTCGTAGCCGCCTACGCAATGCTACGAGTCCAGCGTAGCATGGTCTACGAACGTTGACTACTACGCTTTGTCTTCGAGCGTAGTCTTGTTGTTTGATTTGTATGCTCTAAGCTCGAACAGAGCTGACTGCTACGAAAAACTACTGAACAGATTTTCATGCCGTTTTCACCAATAGACAGATTGATTCATGAGGAAGGTTTAGATGAAGACTTTATAGTACAAATAAACTATTACTATGTGCCTGTACCTACATGCATATTTTAGTAGAGAAAAGTCGATAATTTCAATCATTTGAAACATCCGTGCTAAGCTGGGGTGGTTCACTAATTTTATATAAATATACTAAGTTCTGTTGCGTTAAAGTAGTAAACCGCCGAACTTAAGTGGCAGTGGGCAGGGCACATTGCTCGCAGAACAAATGGTCGATGGGGACGAATGGTTCTGGAGTGATGACCGCGTACCGAAAGACGACCAGCGTTGGAAGGCCTCCCACAAACTGGACTGATGACCTGGTGAGGGTCGCGGAAATCCGATGGATACGAGAAGCACAGGACCAGTCATTATGGCGACACTTGGGAGAGGCCTAAGTCCAACAGTGGACGTTTTGCCAAGAGAACATAGCCAAGGATAAAAATTCTATGTTCTAATCCAGGACATGGTCTATCCGTATGCCAAATTTCATCCAAATCTGTGTGAAAAAGTAACAAATATAATTTTTGAAATTTGGTTTAATTATTTATTTTTAAGACAAATATTATATTTGTTATTTGTCTAAAAATAATAACAAATATATTATTTTACATTATATTTTTACAATATATCATTTTAAATTTTACATTGGTAGGAAAAATCGCTATTAACAACCTTCCACATTTATACATCTACAAACATTTTGCATTGACTAGAAAAATACAATATAAAATAATAATAAAATTAATAACCCTTCAACATTCATGCAATCTCAAGAACGAATAATATGTGTAAATAATCATAAGTAAAGTGGTTCTAGGGTCTAGGTTTAGGGTTAACATTTTACGGAATGTATTTATTTTAATCCAAATGTATGAAAAAAAAACAAGTTATATGGTTCAGCGCGTATATTTTTCCCCTATTATTAATTTTCAATAATTACTAACTGTGAGACGCTCTCTAGCGCTTGTAAGGCGTAATCCACATTGCAGTACAGAGTTTAGAGACTCTTCTTTCACACATTACCCCCAATACCGGTTTAAATGTGCAAAAAATTTGAATAAAATGATCGCGTAAATGATCTAGATTTCAATGATTTTCTGCAGCTTACCTATTGATACTTTATTTACATTAGAATCCTGCTAATTGAGAATTGCAATGTCATATCGCACCGAACACAAGCGGCCAAATGGTGTATACCATATAAAGGAATGTACTGGGATAAAAAAAAAACTTTAACATAATTTTGAGGAATGCGACTCATCTCATTTCGTTAGTGGTCGCTGGTGGGTCGCGGGTCCGAACAAAACCCCAGTTTACCTTTTCGCCTTTATAATATTAGTATGATTCGACCTTGATTATAAAAAAGGCCAAGTTATTAGCGAATGATTGATTATGGCCAACGGACTGACATAGAATCTCCTAGCAACACACACACACACACACACACAAACTCTTACTCGCTCACTCATACATACACTCACTTATATACTTTACGTACTAAATACTTCAGTAATTTTAATTTCTGCTTGTGACACCGACACTGTTTTACTTGCAATAGAATGTCTTATTTATATGTTGTACCTATTTGGTTGAACCCTATCTCTTAGGATACAGGCTAGGCCTAGTTTTAGAGATAGAGTCAATAATATTGTGCTAATGTTAATATAAACAAATACTCTACTATGTATACAGTGCAATTGTTCCTATTTTAAGAAACAATAATAATAATTATTATTATTTAATATTATAGAGCGAAGTAAAGCGAGAAGCTCAAGACTGGTCGCGATGGGTGACTACTGTCGACGCCCCCTGCCCCAGATAGATATAGGATCTTAAGTCAAGTAAGGGCGGAATTCACCAATAAAACTAATCGCGTTTTAACGTTTGGCTCGCATAATCGCGTTTAGCCGCTGTCACTAGAGTCACATGTCTGTATTTTTCTTTTGTTGTATTTTTACAAGTGACACTAGTGACAGCGGCTAAACGCGATTATGCGAGCCAAACGTTAAAACGCGATTAGTTTTATTGGTGAATTCAGCCCTAAGTCATTGATTGTATTAAAATGTTCTTTAGAGTCTTGAATGTTTTTCTGTTTGTCTCTGAAAGACAAAGAAAGAAAGTCCCCCACCGCGTCTGTCTGTCAGTATGAACGCCATAAACTCAAAACCACGGAACAGATTAGAGCAGTTTTCACTAATAGATAGAGTGATTCATGTGGAAGGTTTAAGTATAATATATGCTATATGTATGTATAATATATGCTGTTTCTACCCGTGAGAACCTGTAATTGGCTCAACGTCTCTTATACTATTGTTATTCTTTTGTTATAGCTGTTGGTTCTCCTATGATTAAAAAAAAAAAAATAATAAAAAGAAATGGCAAATGCGAGTCCGACTCGTACACTGAAGATTCCGTACAAACTATAAATCCCGAATGGAGTCTCGAAATTTTTTCCGAATAGCAAAAAAAGTATTTTTTTGTGACGTAGGTAACAAAATTTTTATCTGTTTTCAGAATTATTCCTATGCCTATGCTATAAGACCTTGCTTTATGCCAAATTTCAGGATTCTGGGTCAATGGGAAGAACCCTATGAATTTTGATTCCTTTGAGAGTATCGAAATATACGTTTTTTGCAACATAAACGGCCATATCTTTTTAATTCCTTTACTTAGAAGTTTGATTATTTCACAGCTTTGAGGGACTGCAGACCTGAGTATAAGCTCAGGTTTTAATTTCAACTTGATACCCTCACTCATTCCCGAGATAATGTGTCTTGACAGACAGACTGACAGACGGACAGACAACAAAGTGATCCTATAAGGGTTGTCTTTTTTCCTTTTGAGGTACGGAACCCTAAAAAAACTAAAAGTTTAACGATTTCTGACACCCGTGCTAAGCTGGGGGCGGATCGCTAGTTAATAGCCATAAGTAGCTCAAAGACTTTTGTAAAGAAAGCGTGGGTTGAAGCTTGTTAATTATAAATTAACAAGCTTCAACCCACGGCTGCACCCGCGTGGTGTGTAGGTAAAAAGTATCTCAAATCCTACTCCAAGACCTAAGATGTAAACTAGACCGGTAGTTAGATATCAAACGAATAAATAGTTTCGTTAAGGAATCCGATGCAAAAAAAAATGCGATATCATAAATATAGCATAATCATCCTATTAATGCCCCCACTGCTGCGATTCAGGCCTCCTCTCTAGGAGAGGGAATGGGCCGTAATCCACCACGCGGGCCCAGTGCGGATTGGTAAATGTCACATGTCTTCGAATTTTTGGTTCTAGGACATGCCGGTTTCCTCACGATGTTTTCCTTCACCGTTTTGAGAGCAGTGGTGATGAAATAAATTACACAAAATAATGCGCCTGGCTGGGTTTGGACCCGCGACCTACAATTCGTGAGTCGGGGCCGTTACCACTCGGCTACCACTGCTCGTACCTGATACACTGATAGTTACATAAATGTACCAATTTAAATACCAGGTTAAGCCTAGTTTAGAAGTCAGGGTCTTTTTGCTCTGGCCCTCTAAGCCATGTTCCAAAAAATGTTACAATTGTGTATTATTTGAAAAAAAAAAACTTTATTATTTATAATTGTGGTTTCCGTCTTATCAGTGCTATGTGCAGTAGTCTGTAGACGTCTGCAGAATTGTTCGTCAGGGTTACCGTGACCTAACACAAAGGGTAACTGAAGATACACATGTGCGTTTTAGTCTAAAATTCTGACAATCCTGAGCTTTGCCCCTCCGTTAGCACGCTGCAGTGTCACGCATGGCGCAGTGATTGAGTGGTTGGCTGCTGCGTTGCGTATCCCGGTTCGATTCCCGCTTGGAACTAATATATTTATGGCCTACTAGGTTGCCTTGTGTATGTGAGTAAACATGTTTGTGGACGCATCCATGATAAAGGTTTAGGTACCTACCTAATTCCTAGTGTGGGCCAAAGATATTTTTAAATAAAAAATAATATTAACAGCTGTTAATGAAAGACCGATTTTAATTTAGATGTCCTCAAGGCTAGAGTGAATAGGCTCTTAATAAACTAGTGCATCTCACCATCAACGATTGCATCATTGCTTACCTTCAGTTAAGATTGCAGTCAAACACTAGTTTATATCAATTTAAAAAAAAACTGCAATGAAGCTGACCGTTATAGCTTATTTCTATTGTTTTTAATCGAGGTTTTTTCTAATCAAGATACTAAACTGAAACTTAAAGCATTTTCTTGAAATATATAATATACAATGAAATCATTTGAATTGTTAAGAAGTTGATAAGTCAGAAAAAGAATCTAATTGTACATTTCAAAGCGTAGGTTCTCTATAGAGAAGACCATGCTGGGAACTCCAAACCTTCCAAACTTTAAACCTTCCCTGAACTATCACGAATATTTCAAGACCAAAATTAGCCATATCCGTCCAGCCGTTCTCGAGTCTTAGCGAGACTAACGAACAGCTATTCATTTTTATATATAGATAAGATATGGTTATTCCTTTGAAGAGCAGAGATGGAAGGGGTCATGCTAAGCGTGCTGGTGTAAAAAATAACTTTAATAGAATTAGGCTTAGGACAAAATATTGCTTCTAATCTTGTATCTGTTAAACTAGCTATCCCAGCAAAAAATTGATACAAAGAAACATAATATAACGATAAAAAGTATTGTCTACCAGTAAGCTAAGTTTGAGCCGTTTGAGCATAAACATACGCACATATATATATATGCTAAGTTGTGCCTTTATAATATTGATTAGTAACATTACAACCTGATATATTTTTAGATTACACTCAGAATTTTACGTTTTATCCAAAATTTGAACTATAACTCTAAAATAATTTTACCTGATAATGCTATCTACAATAATATATCTAAAAAGTAAAAGTTGTCACAAATTAATTGATAACATATTGCACAAGACTATTTCGTATTGAATGAAACGCTTTTTTAAACTATATTCAAGTCAGTAATTTTACACCAACATAGTTTAGAACATTGCAAGTTGAAAGAATTTGACAATTAGAAGGCATAGCAATAATTTATAAAGTTAAAGAAACTATCTTACAACCCATAACACATACACTTCGATGTTTCAACTCAATAGCACTAAAGTCACAATAATTATCATCTCGTTAACAATCAACATTATTGTCTTTAAAGAATCCGTCATAATTCATACGTGCTTTAACAACTAAGGTCTTGATATTTGCCGAGAACACAACGGGTACACATACAGATTCCTAACAGACAACAAACATAAACAATATGGATACATAGCTGATTGTCACATGTGCGCCGCGGCCGCGCGCCCCCCCTCGTGGCGACTGTCGCGCCGCGCGCCGGCGACTGCGGCCCGCAGGCCCCCGCCCGGGCCGCGCGCACCAATCCCAGCCCCCGGGCCGCGCCATAGGAGCGCGCGCCGGCCGCGGGGCGGGGCCCCTCGAGTGCCGTAACCCGCGCCGGGGGCTCCGGCCGCCACTCTCGCCCCGAGAGCCACTAGAGGCTGAGCCGTGGAGTGGCGTCGAGTGTCGGCCGGTCGGATGTCCGCGGAGGGCGGCGACTACTCGCCGTGTCCGGCGGAGGCGCTGCCGGAACTGAGCGCCGCCGAGCTGGCGATGAGCCTGTCGCCCAAGTCGGCGCTGCTGCAGCAGAACCTGTCCCAGCTGCAGCTCCAGCACTCCACACCGTTCTCCGTCACGGATATCCTGTCTCCGATAGAGGAGTACCGCAAGCTGGAGTTGGCGAACAATCCGCCGTCGCCGTACAGGTGCGTGGATCGATCGCCGGGAGGGGGGGGGGGACGCCCTCCACCCGCTGATTTTTCGAGTGGCGAAGGTCCCGACGAGAGTGCTTGAGCGTCGTTCGTAGTCGAAGGATATAGTTCTGTGACGTTTGTTTGTGCAGGTATGTTGTGATTAGCGGTCAAGTGGTGTGTGTGCGGTCAACGATGTGCTGTAGGCGCGCGCCTCGCGGCTGAACCCGGTCCTCCTCGACTCTTGATCGATGTTACTCCTCTCGGTTCTCCAAAAATAACGTCTCCATTCATGAATGATAGTGGACTCTATGTAGCACCCTGAGGGACGCCATCGCTAAGCTTGCGGTTTACAGTCATGCTGGTGGAAGACTACCATTATATGTAGGTATATATTCATAGTGTGTCCGTGGCTAATTAGACTCTAGTGTTTGTCAAATATCATCACGAGAAGTCTCAGTTCCACTCGTTGACTTTATCAAAAGCTTTTCGAGAAATTTATTTATTTGATCGTTGTGGTGCATTTTTATTTAGCAAAAGTAATAATCAAATAAATCTAATAATAATCTAATTTTTATAGGGCATTAATAATAGACTTATTTAGGCCTAAAATACAATTCTGCTACTAAAAATAAAAATAAAAGTTTAAAGATGAAAATTTGATTTTATAATTTATTATTAAGTAAACTAAGTAAGTAATAGTAACATAGTATTATAAGCTATATTTTAAAGTATACTTAAAATAAATACTAGTAGGCGTGATAATTTTATTTCCAAATAAAAAATGAAAATTTTTGATAGTGTTTAAAATATGTTGTGAAGAACAAATTAAATTAAAAAATAAATACAATATAATAAATACAAATGCTGCGTGAAATAAATTATATTTTCATGGCTGTTGGATTAAAATATCAATAAATTTTTTATAGAGAACTACAGTTTTAGAAACATTAAAGCCTACGGTGGAATTTTATACATTTATTGTTTTGTTAAAACAACAATTACCTAATTAATTCTGTTCTGTAGAAAACAAGTTTTACCGAAAAATTATTTAGAGACACAACTTTTGAAACTTTTGCAATTTTACAGCCACACACAACTCTAGTTGGTGTAATCATTTCCACTTCACCACTTACAAAATTAGACATTCTTATTGCGAAATAAAAAAATAAAAAGTCTAGTTCCGTATTGTCACAAACATTTTCTTGATTATAATATCTTTTCTTTTCTACTGGGTTACTAATTTTATTTTTATTTTATTGATTAGGAACAACAAACAGCTACATTATGCGATATTAAAAACATAAATATCTTAATAATAATGCAGCCCACAGCGCTGTTCACAGATTTTTTATATTTATATTTAGAATTAAACATAAAGTTTATTACATACTAATTAATACACTGGTTACAGTTATATAATAATCAGTAGGTACCTAGTGTTCTACGATTACGCGTTATTTTAACTTCTTCATAAAAATCTGTTTTATCAACCGATGCGCTTCTATCAGAAAAGGATAGATAATTCCATTCGTCTTTCAATTTTATTTTGTTTTCTTTTTTTTCGTCAACACTTTATTTTGTTTAATTCAATAAAAACACTTAAATATTTAAAACTATATATACCTACATTAAAGGCGAAAACTACTAGCTAAATTATAGCGTCATAAAACTCCTCCGCATCGCTGTCGACTAGAAGTGTGCCCAAAAGGCTGGCGGCATTGCCACGTTGTATAGCAATGCTTATGTGAAGTGTCAACTAAGCGTTTAGATAATTCTTTAAAAAGCGTATGAGCGCTCGGACCCATGGCCCAAGAGTTTCAACCCCAAACGGCTCAAAAATATTACTTCCGACGAGGTTGTTATATCTCCGCCGCTTGAGGTTCTCCGCAGCCGCAGCGGCAGCACTAGCACAGCACGAAGAGCTAGGAAGATGGGATGGCGCAAGAGTGTCGACACAGGTAGCGTCCCACACTAAAGGCCTACCCATCTTCCACGGAAATAAAGACCATATACCGTCCGGTCTCTTACCATCGTCGCGTGCTATATATCTAGTTGATATTCTTATTGCTTCTCGTTAATATTGTTATTAATTAGCTCGTTCCTGTCCCACTACACTCGCTGAAGGTGGGTTTGTGATTTTAGTCTTTTTTTATCTTCATTCAAAGGGACTCCGTCATCATGACGATATCACCCCGTAATTCTAATCATAGTATTACTTCTATGGCTAGATACACCTAAACTCTCTAAAATCCTATTTAAGCTGGGGTAGAACCGTCGCGTCGCCCAGCCGTTGATGGGTGGTGTCTCCGCTCCGTAAATAGGACATGTATAAAGCATACAGTTTCCTGTTCCTGATTTCAGATTTGTATTTGTGAGTTAGTCCAGGTTCCTTCAAGATGTTTTTATGTGCCAGTGATGTTGCAGGTATTATAAAAGATACATCTAAGTCACTGCTAGTGTCGGTTAACGCCTATGCTGCATTAACGTTGACAACTTTTTCTTAAATAAGCCTTTGTACCTTTGTGTTGCATGAAGTTTTAATAAATAAATAAACTTTTTCTTAAAAGTCAAAATCCAGTGTAACTCTATCAGCTTTTGACACAACGCACGGCCCGGGTGGCATACGGCCCCAACTCAGTTGCAATAGGAAAAATACATAAACAGAACAAAATCGATTTCATAGCTAATATCTAAATTCCTATGGATTCGTATGAGGAATAATTTAAATATAAAATATTTCATTTGACAAAAACCTATATCGGCTTTTCTGAAACGTGCGCAGTTCCACTTGGTTGTTTGCTATAGAGAATATCCGACGAAAACTATTTAAAAAATATATATTAGGTCTTACAATAATTTCATTGGATGGCTGGCTGCAATGAAGTCTTCTGAACGATGGTCAGGCCCACGTACAGTGGGCTATCATGGACTAAGTGCGCAAACCGAACTCCAACAGATAGATAGGTATGACAGGACAGTGTAGGCCTATCAAAAAATATTAAGTAGATACTTAACAAAAACTTGACACAAACTGTAAGATTATTTAACGGCCTCATCTAGATTAAAATGACGTGTAAAAGTGTTTTTTAAAAACTATTTGCAAAATAAATATCATTTATCATTTTAAAAAGAGGTTATACCTCCAAAACTAAAGGGCCTTTTTCCTAAATTCAATCATTGAATTCTTAAACCAAAGTGACTTTAGTGCCAACATATTATTCTGTTTCATCACGGCACGCAGCCGAACGGCTAGTAGAAATGAGATTTGAAATTAGAATAGGTCCCCTTTCTTTTGGGTTAAGAAATCATTGAATGATTCCTACCGCACTAAGCGCAGGAAGAGGGAGGCTTGTGTTTCTTTAGTTAACTTTTCCGTTCTAGAGTCGCGGTGACTCTTTCGAACGATCCCGCAGCCTTGGGGAATAGGAATAGGACTCCCAGATTTATTAAATGGGCGAAAAGGAGAAATTAAATACTCTCTACTCAAATTGGCTCCGTCCGTAGAGGTTGCAAGTTATCATACATTAACATAGATCCTAACGAGATAAAAAGTATACTATCCGTCCTATGCATATACGATTTCATTTATTTAGTTATTTGAATGAATCACAGACCTATCACATAAATTTGACATATAAAATAAGAAAATTAAGTCAAGAAAGTACTCACTGCAATAATAGTAGGTACTACTGCTGCCTTGAAAAACATAAACTATCATTATATAATCTTACAGTATTAACCTACCAATTTGACATAAAATAACTAATTCAAATTAAAGTAAAATCAAATAAGTCAATTACACATTATGATTTTTATTATCAACAACACTGAAAATTAAAATTAATTAAATAAATCGAAACATTGAAAATAATTTCAATATAAATGAAAACAATAAATTAAACAAAAAACATGAAATGATTGTAAAAAAATTCTGTAGATACTTGGATACCAAACGCTTAGAAAAGACAACGTGCTAGGTATCTTCTGTCGCTTTGAGTGACAGAAGATAACTTAGGAATCCACGTTTGGCCTACTTTTTTTAGACCTTTAATTAATTATTGTAGAAATCCTACATCAATGATATGGCCAAACGAGGATTGTCATATCATCAAATATTAACGTTTAAACGATCCGGCCAATTTTAGCTGACCATATCATGAAATGATCAAATCTAAGATCTGGCCACGACATATATTATAGAGATGTTACGCAAGAGGCCAAAATATACCAAAGTACAAACTTTCAACTTAGTCTGGATCTAGATAGACACTGTTATCAATCACCATGAACTTAATAAAAACATTTTAAATTCATGATCAGACATCATCATCTTTATTTCAGCCAAAAAACGTCCACTGTTGGACATAGGCCTCCTCAAGTGTCGCCGTAAAGACCGGTCCTGTGCGTCTAGCATCCATCGGATTCCCACGACCCTCACCAGGTCATCGGTCCACCATGGTCAGACGTACAGCCTAAGCTGATAAATCTAGAAACATTAATATACGCTAGAGTTCTTCGAAGGAAGTATTATGACTTTTGATATATTTGCCAGCGATTCATTAAAATGGTATTTTATGTAGCCATAGATACGAGTATATTTCAACTTCATATTATGAATTAGAATATGAGAATAGAATATAATAAAATAATACGGAGTTCGTTAGTTACGTTTCACGTGGTTTAAATCGCCTTGCCATTTTTCATATAAATATAGACTGGACCTTGGTGAAAGGATATAGGAACATAAGATACTTTTTAACTAAAGAAACGTACCTACTTACTTTCACGAGGGCGACACCGCAGACAGAAGCTAGTTTACCAATATTTACTATGATTTCAAGTCATTGTTTTTTCTCGTGCCGACTAACATCCTTGTTTAGACTTCGACAACATGGCTGACGCAAGTTTATCTAAACACAGAATATGAAATGTTAGTTTTATAGAATTTCGTTATACCGTCTGTTGAATCAATGTTATCTTGCGGTTTGAATAAAAAGCGTAAAATATCAGTGTCTGTGTTGAATATTTTGCAAGCATGGAGATTATTTGCAAAAAATTGTGTTTATTTAATGATAATATCTACGGTTTGTTAGAGTCGGATTGACAGCCATAAGTAATAATAAAAGAGAGATTTTGCCATGTTTTTTTTAGTTATGGCTTTCCAAAAAAAATTAGCCAGTCAAATAGTTTAGAAAGTATTTCTTGATACAGGATACAGTCACTATGTTTTTTCATTTGTATGCGGATGTAACACATTCTAATGTTTTTGCAGTATTTGCAAATGCATCTTTAAAAATACTTTAACAAAATTCTTAGCTCCATTTTACCGAGGTCACGCCTGTTTCAATGATTACCATATTGTCCAGTATGTTTAGATACTTCAATTACAAAACTACACAAAATATGGTTTATCTAGACAAAAAAATTGAAATCTAAGATTTCAATTTCGTTCTTTTAAAGAATTTAAAGGTTTCTTAAATTTATTATTTTCCAAAATGTATATTTTTCAAATATTTTTAAATTTACTGAACAGCTCATAATCTTTAATTTGAATATAATTTTGCAGACGGGTAGACCATATCTTGACACACACTTACGCATAGGGTCCAGTACATAGGATCTTATCCTCTCAGATAATGTGAGAAAGGTGAAACAACTGGCAGAAGCTAGATTATATCTAGACTTAATATTAAAAAAAGAAAAATATTTTAGTTTTGTTTGTAATGAATAAACTCAAAAACGAATGATTTGGTTTAAAAAAAACATTGACCAGTAGAACGTTACTTTATCACTGAGTGACATAGGCTACATATTTTTTAATTTCCCTCGGGTGTAACTGTTGGCAGAAGCTGATGAAGAAGAAGTAATGAATATTTTAAACATGGTGCTTGACAACTGGGGTCCTAGTATGCTAGTTTTTATAAATTCGTTATTTTGCTAAACGTTCGTAATCTGTCAATTCATAATAGCTGATCATTGATCGATCAGTGGTCTCGTAATAGAATTTTAGCAGATTACCGCAAACGTCAGAGATTACCATTCTGTGCCATTTCTTTTTTCAATGAAATGTTTGTGGTTGATCATTGGAAAGTCATAATGACGCCATTATATTAGTAGATTACAAAACTAGTCAACATTAACAATTATGAAATCAATGATAGACCATTCTGACACTATTGTAATAGCAGACTTGAGGCCCTGGGTTTATCCCAGTTGACATACGTCCCTTTGTATCTATTGACCTAGTTCTACTCTTTCGCTTACTTGATATGGAAGGAGGTACAATTTATGTTTTTCTTATTTCTCCTATTCTCTTCTGATTCATTTTGTTTCGGGATTTAAGACTATTTAATCTTTTCTCCGGGACTCGTCAAGGTTAAAAGCCTAGGTGGTATTCTTCTGCTTGTCACAATTGATTTCATAGTATTTATTAGTTTATTATATTAGCATATATACGTATTTTATTATTATAAGCCACTTAATTTAATGATACTACATTCTATTTCAAAAATATCTGTTATTTATTTATTGTGCACACCTACCAGAGTGTTGTCTTTTTAACCCAATGGTTGACTGGTAGAGAATGCTTTGTGGCATTAAGTCCGCCTATGTACCACCACTGTACATGAAGTTTAAATAAATAAATAAATAAATTTCTGTTGTTATTTTGGAAATAGAGTGGCCACTGCTAGTGACCATATACTTATGTGTGGCATAGCTATATCCATTATTAAAATTTTTTTCTAAAACCTACTTTGAATGAAATCGTGACTGTAGTGTTCTAGTTCTGACCCAGAGAACATAGTTCGAAAGTCTTTTTCAAAATCAATACGTCTGACAGCTGTGCTATCGCTCTTCGTTTCCGATTCTTTTACTAATGTATTAATGACAATATTAATCAAGGCTTATAAAATGTATTTAATATACCTATACTTTATTGTACACCTTAAATTTGTACACATAAAATAAGTATGCAATAAAAGGTCTTATCGCACAGGGCAATCTCTTACCTTTGGAATCTATTGGTTTGAAATATTCTTCATTATTTACAGGTTTATTGACAGTTTCAAAATCAACCGTTAAAAGTTACTCAAATTTAACACAGCATGACTTCAACTACAAATTAAACTAACAGCTTTTCTTCCATTTTCAAGACTAGCACAAGTCTTTCTACACATTCCAGAACTGAAAAGTAGGTGACTATACAATTTGACAGGTAGTTGACGATGAGACAACCATTGGATTTAGCCTTTTATAAACCAAACATTGCATGAGCAAGTGTTTGTTCTGCCTATAAGTGCTTCACACCTACAGATTTTTCCGCTACTGATGAATAAATACTGCTTTACATGACAAACAGTCGGCCATTATGTTATTTTATGGCGTGGTAAAGTTTGGGAAGTGGGAAAGTGATAGTGATTATGAAGCTTGGAAATTGGACGTGCTGAGACTTGTGAACAGATTTAAAACAGCATTCGAGTTATTAGAAAAAGAATTTAAAAGTCATCTTTGTTTTGACGCGATGTTCATTTTATAAATGCTTGGTGCTAGACGATACGATTGACTAGAATTCTAACTAAGAAATTAGGTGGGTTCGAAAATGCTTAAATTTCAAATTTGTCCTTATCTGATCCGAGTAATATTTATCACATGAAGTATTTATAAACGTAAACGTAGCGTACAACGTTTTATACCTACATTTTAACTTAAAAGTTTATTTCTACTCTCCCAATTTTACAGGTAGGCCTAAATTACTAATCAAATTACCGCGAAACCAATTAAAACTTCCATAACACGCTAAATTGAAAGATAACAGTCTTAAAATCAAATTAAAATTTACTCAAATTAAGGCAGCTACCAACTAAAACGTTTCGCGCAATAATTTCCCGCCCTGTCAAAACTCAATTTGTCAAACCAAACATCGTAATGGCGGCCCTGGGGGTGTCTATGGTACCATAGACAAGGATATATTTACCGCTCAGAAATTTTCGATTTAATCGTTATTTTGTAAAAGTTAAGGTTTAAAGTTGCTTGTAAATTGTTTTTCTAGATGCAGGGATGGTTCGATAGGGAGATTAAATTGTGTAAATAAGGATTAGGCAGATAAGCTCGGTATTGTTTGAGAGTGACGTGTTGGCGCCTCGTCGGGTAACGGTTTAAATCTGCCTGTGGCAGATTTGGGTCAAATCTGTTTTGTTTGAATTTTAATCTTTTAGATAATTTCGTAGATAAAAAATAGGAAGTTCCTAATTCCGGAAGAAAGGGCTATTCTATTTTTTCTTTTCTTTTTTTTTTTGCTTGTTTTGTTTAACGCTGTTAATTCTTGTTGTTATACCTACCGAAGAATCAGGAAGGACTTTATCTTTGCTTTTCCAACAATTCAGCTTTTCGTAGATTTCATTTGTTTTGATTTTGTGTTGGATTGCCACTTGAAACTTTGTTATTCAATTTGCTTTAGGTTTTTTATTTAGGGTAGACACAGTTTCTGTATCTAAAATACCTAAATGAATTGTTATATCTTTATAAACATCTTAACAACATTTTACACGAAAAAGCCTATGAGTGTGTTACGAGGATAAAGCAAAGTAATACCTAGGTATTTTTCTCCTTAAAATTCACTATCAGTCTACCACTTTAATCTTTGCGTTGTCATCTCCTTCGTATAGATATTTCTCCTTGAAGTCACACTCTTGTGCTGCCGCTGTCATACATCATGTATATTCAGAGAAATCTAAACATTGTTTAGCAGCCTGATCTCCTATGACAACAAGACGTGTCAGATATTTCACTTGACCACTGTCAAAGAAATTGATGCTTTCTATAAAGTCGTAAAAAGTGCATTTTTTTTTCAGGATAGCAATTTTTATAATTTATATGTTATAAGTAATTTGTGAAACACATCATCAAAAATAAGTTTAAGATTTACAGTACTAGGCACTGGATATCATAAGAAATTATATTTTTTTAAATTATTTTTGATAATACAATTTGGATCAAATAATATGTTACGAATTTATACGCAGGAGGTTTAGATAAAGTAAAGATTTGAATTGACAGAGTTAAATATGATAGTAATTTTGCAAAACAATCATTTTGCTTGAGTTTACCAATCTTTTCT
This sequence comes from Mythimna vitellina, assembly GCA_949316375.1. NCBI lineage: Eukaryota > Metazoa > Arthropoda > Insecta > Lepidoptera > Noctuidae > Mythimna > Mythimna vitellina. The sequence goes on along the minus strand of OX438703.1, from coordinate 1,398,811 downwards.
CAGATCGACGTCTTCTGCCTCAGATTCTTCCTTTCTCTCAGATGAATATGTTTTCCCTGACTTTTCCTGCTTTGACCTCAGTCTAACGTTTAAATTCTGTTCCAGATCGAACTCATCAGGCAGCAGTATCAACTCCCCGCTGGGGCCTTCGTGCGGGATGGCGGCCAACCCGTACGCGGTGCCGCTGTACGGCGGAGCCCCGGTCCAGGGGTACGGCTGTGCCCCCTCAGACCTGCCCCACTACGGAGACATGCGAGGCGCTGGCTGGTACCCCGCGTCTAACGACCCCAGGTTTGCCAGTGAGTCGGCGATATTCTTTATAGCAATTTTTTAGATGTGTTAGTTTTAAGGAAGATTTTAGGAATCAAGTTCGGTCACTCCAGAAGTCCAGACACTACAGAAGTACAGACCTGGAGAGGTCGAGAAAAGTGTCGAGTCGACCATCACGACACATTTCCACGATTGTTCGCTATTTGAAATTTAACATTTAAGAGGAGCTTCTTTTCAAAAAATGTTGTTTGATGCGTGATATCCTTGTTTGTGTAACAAATTTAGGGTTGGGATTTTTTTATTAAGTACTTTAGTTTGTGTCTATATACCTACATAACGTGCATGAATTATAAATAACGAAAGGAACTTCGATAAAATCGTGTGTCCTACAACACCTTTAAATTTTTAGTATTTGTTTTGATTATTACGGTATGACAAAAAAAATTTTTGTAGTTAGGGTAATTAACATTACGCTAAAAATCGAAAAAGAAGCAGAACCTGTTCCAAATCAAGGAAAAAAAAACTAAAGTAACACGTAAACTTAACATGACCACTTAACTTTTAACTTCGTTGCTTACCTAATGTTTCTATTTTTATCTTTTCTCATATTCCGAAAGGACTGTTTCGAAGTCTCCAGTGGTATATAATTTAGAAACTATAGAGATATTTAGATTGAGTTTGTCGAACGCAAGCTTTCGTAAGTCGAGCGACGGCAATGAGGCACGGAAACGACTGAAACGATGGAGACGATTATGTAGACCGTATCATCTCCATCTTTGACGGCCTAAGCATTTTGTGAAACAATATTTCATTTATTTGCCTGGACAACTTTTCTATTAGGTACTTACTTGCAGTAAAACCAGGAGCAGGTTTTTGAGTGAAGTTCAGTGGCTGTTTTAATTATTCGCTTATTGATTTCTAGTAGAAGTTGTGATGTAAAATTGGTGTAGGTAAGTAGTTTAGTATCTTGAGTGTCTACACAACTGGGCAATATGTGGAATCATTGAAACAGGCGCAAGCTCAGTAAATTAGAGCTAAGAATTTTACTGCAGGTAGGCCAAATACCGAGAAAACTTAAGCATTCTAAAGGAAAAAGTTTCTGTACTTTATATCGAAATCTAAATACTTTTTAAATTTGACACGGGCTAAAAGTAAAAATCATTCAATACTTTTGTATTGACACAACAAAAAAAAAATCAAGTGGAGAAAGATAATATAATAAAATTGCTTGAAAAACTATAAATATGGCTGTAGACAATTTTATAGCTGCAATAAGTCGTGTTAAAGTACCTTCTTAAACTAAAAAGATATCTATCATCATCATATTCAACTCTGCCGATTTCATTTTTTATCCAACCCAACAAAATACATCATCCATGTACGTGAAAAATCTCAACTAATCACAATTTTAACCAAGGCACAAGTAATTCACGCTTTACAATAAATTGATGGAGGTAATTCAAGATGGCGGGTGTTGTTGGCGCATGCGCGTAGCGTACACCGCTGGCACGTGAGCGCGTCGGGTAACAAACGGCAATTTGATGTAACCCGATGCGTATAACTAATTCGGTATTTATCGGAGATCTGATGTGGATGGTGTTTCACTGTTCAAGTGGGATAGGGCTGTTTAGGAATATGATATTGTGATTTGCTGGCCAGTGATATACGTTGAAACGCCAATAATTGTTCACCAAACTCTTTTAGTCTTATATCTATTCTTTATTGCACCTAAATAACTTTCACAAATAATAAAAATAGCAGCTGATGTATAAAGGCGAGCTTAAGCCACAATTGGGTTTTCTTACAGCAAATCTTAGTTAAAGTCAAAGTCAAAAGTTTTTTATTTCACATAGGCCTACATGGGCACTTATAAAACGTCAGAAGCTAGTGCACGGTTCCAAATTGGTCGTTTCCTATGGAGAAGAACCGGCAAGAAACTCCATGGTTACTCTTTTAAAAAAGAATTTGTTGTTACAATATTTTCTGTTTACAATATATTGGATTTATTATGTAAGGACAGTGTAGACTGGTCAATATTGTACTATAAAGTACAATAAAAATAATCATAATAAAAAGGAACCTAAGAATTCGCGGAGTCTACAGTGTTCTCACATTCACATTATAAAAAAGAGGCTATATAAATAATACGTTAACAAAATAAATAAAAAAATATTGCAAAAGCAATGTATATATTACAACAAATAATATTTATAGAGAAATTTTATACACGATGGATAAGTAACATATCTAAATGTACAACAAACCTTAAGTATCATAAATTAAATCATACTTAAAAACTAATAATAAACAAAACAAATATGAGCATAGCACACAATACATAAACATAATATATATACAATAAATAAAACCTATAAATTAATACTTTTGGGTCACTCTCATTCTTAGTTAAAAGAAGAAGTACGTGTTGCGACACGCACCTACTAGGTAACTTCATAGGGATCTAAATAATTTCTTTGTTTGTTAGATCAAGGTCATTGATTTTCTGAAACATGTCATAAAAGAACTTATTTTGAAGTTGGTTAAAAATACATTCGCCATTCTTTGAAGTATTTTTTTTTATAATTATATTTTCCTATTTTCCATCTATATCTTGAACATATTGTTCAACTACTAGGTTAGATTTTAAATTCAAATCATAAAATCTCCTACTTCAATACTTAAATCACCGATTTCTAAGTCGTTAACTTCTTGATTACCAAAATAAAACTGTCTCAGATTGCGAGTTTGCAGAGTAAACACCATTAACCGTCGGTGACAAAAAAACCGAGCTACGTGCTCGGCTACCAAGCCACCATCTTAGCCCTAGATCAACCGTCATTTGTGACAGAGGCGTCCATGCAGTTCAATGTAGGTTTAATTTACAACCTTGTCGTTGTTGGTTGATTTTGATTTGAACGATTGAATCAGAATCAGAATCATTATTCATAAACATCACACATTAACTAGATAATCTGTATATTTCCTAGATAATCTGCAGACTAAAGGCGAAACAGGAAACAGGTTTATAACTTTACCGTATGCTTATTTGCTTGAATAAAAACTGTGTAAAATGCAAACTAACTGACTTACACACTTTAGCGATAGTATATACAAGAACGTAAAAAATAGGAAGAGCGCTATGTTTTGCCAGTTGACATACAAATTATTAAGAAAAAATGATAATATTATTAAATTAATACATAAATTCATCACAATATTATTATTGGTGAGCTGGGTCTTTTTAGAATCATAATCGCACCCCACGCCAGCTACACCTGGGTCTTATAAATCATTTAAATTCACAGCTTTTCTTTACTATGAGATGTATGTGTTATATTCTATATCTTTCTCACGAATCATTCTGTCTATTGCTGAAAATCTCATGAAAATCTGTTCCGTAGTTTTTGAGTTTGTCGCGAACAGATAGATAGACAGAGAAATGCGGTGGAGGATCTCGTTTTATAATATAATATGTAAGGATCTTTTTTCTGCTATAATCAAGGCAGTTGTGCAGAGTAAATAATATCTTGTTTATCACGGGATTATTTACACTTTTTTTAGTCATTTTGAATGATTTGCTGGTAAATGTAATTTAGGCCTAAACGCTAAATCAGATTTAATAGTATCAAATCGCATTTTACTGCCTAAACACCGTATGAGAATGGTAATTCCAGTGTAGCTGCTATTCAATCTACTTTTTACTCTTTTACGCCAATTCAAGATGGTGTCTTGTCCCATTCGGCCAACTACATCATTCTTAATTTTTCATCTCTTATATCCTAAGTTTTTAGCCACATGACATACCGATAATCACATCTCCTCTATAATCTATGACTCGAAGGTAATTCGATATAGCAACGGGAGCGCTTACCATAACGCAGGTGCATAGAGTATCTCTGATGATGTACACGGAGTCTTTATTTAATTTACTACCATTTGTTTACCGCCTCTTCGTCAGAACCCCACAGTTTCTCGGGATTGTGGCCCGTGGCATATTTGTCAACGGTTATGTAGATTATAAAGTCGTATTTTATTTATTTTAATGTTTTTCTAAGAATGAGAGACTTGGTTAAGATTTGTTTTATCATAAGAAGCGTATTTCGTAAGTGGTATCAATGATTATTTTGATGCTACTGCGCATAGAGCAGTCACTTGTCTAAAAAAAAAACAAGTATGCTAGCAACGCACTACAAATGTAGGTAAAAAGATTTTTTGTATACAAAAACTGTAAAGATTCTCTTAAGAAATTGTAGCAAAACGTTGTTAATCTAAAGTTTTAAATCACTCCAATATAAGCCACCATAACCTTCTAAATTATTATCAATAAGAGCTTTACACCAATTATTTATATTAAAAACAATATAATTAATTAATAATATGAATCAATGCTAACTTGACACAGGCATGACGATGAACATAAACTAACATTCTATGTACTTAGTACGCACATCTTGTTTGTTTTACTGACAATTACTGTAACTCTTTGATAGTCAAGGCAATAATATTTTTTTAATTCTTTAGACAGTGTTGTGATAAATGAAAAAGAGACTTAAATAACGAAACCTTGAGCTTCATATTTTTTTTTGGCATGTTTTACAGCTGCCTGTACGTACGTACGATTTCTGAAAACCGCTAAGTTTTCCATGTAATTCCTGATTATTTAAACAAAATACATCTTCCAAAAATTTTAAGTTTATTAGTAGTTTATTTGACAATAGAGTTTAATAAATCGAGAAGAGAGAGAACTAGGACTTTATTCTAAACTAATTTGTATTTACCTACAGTTGATGGTGATCGCAACGAGACACCACTTGAAGTCCAACGGTAGACAATACAGAGCAAAGACAATCGGTAATTTAATCTAAACTCTGACGAAAAGCCAGTAGTTGTCGAGAGAAAGTATAAATATACTGGTTGTTTGTTGTATAGTAACTTGAACTTAGAAAGGAATTGAGATTCTAGATTTAATGCTTCAAAATTGATGGTTGGAAGAGAGAGTCAAAGCTCTTGTAACTAAGTCATTAATAAAAAAAAAGAAAGTTCAAAAATTTATGGAAATTACGCTTGATAAACACCACCGCTTGATACACGAATTGAATAAGTAACTTTTTTGGTGGACGAGAGGAAGTGTGGTTGATAGATATTATTATTATTACAGTAAGTAAAATATTAACTACAACTGGCATAATATCAAAAGCGCAAAAACTACGAAGGCCCTTCGAAATGTATTCACGGAAATAATTGAGCGTAGGTTTATTTGCAGTAATTACACACAATAGAAAACAAAGATGCCGCCGATCTTCTTGTTAGCGGGACATGAAACATTCAATAAACTATAAGTCGAATATAATTGGTTAGTACTAAACGTGTTTTTTCTGATATTGAAATATATTTTCCCCTATAATTTAATTTCAATTGCGGTATTTTGTTCTTTTATTGTTTTTAGAGCTTTAGTTTAATTAATTACTTGTGTATGTCATGCCATTTCAAGTTCGGTTTTTATATTTGACTTCTGCTAGCGGCTTCGCCCGCATGAAAATAGGTTTCTCTATACAAACTGAACCCCCATTTCATACCTTTAGGTAATTAATTTTGGACAACCCGCTATTAGTGCGAACGTCATAAAAGGAAACCTGGCGCAAAATTGTACGCTCCTTATCCCGACAGTTTCGGCTGTACGTTGATAAGTCAGTCAGTATCTCCTTTTGTACATATAGATGTGATATTTACAGCTATGTCAATTTCAAAAATCACAAACCGACAAAGAATATTAAAGAGACAGAGATCCGATTTGTTGCAGTTAATCACATAAAAGTGGCTTACTTCACCGTGTAATACAAATGTCGAAAAAAAAACAATGCTTTCAAAACAAAACCAACAGCTCGTTGAATCAAACATTACAAATAATTTAACACAATAATACATCACGCTTCCGCACATACGAGTATCTTTGAGCTAAGATTAAAACGGTAAACTTTCGAGTGATGTCCCACGGACAAAAACATCTCCAATACTCACCGAATTATTATTAAAAAAGATTACAAAATAAAAGTGGTCCGAGGAGCGAGCCCTACGGCACGCCTGTCGCCCGCCCGTACCTGTTGTACTAGGGAGCTGTGTAGACAGACAAAATAAGCAATTCCATTTGATCGGGCCCATATTTGCCCACCACTAGAGTCTTGACTGAGTAAACATTAGGCCTCACGTCCGCAAATAGCGTGATGTCGGTGCATTCGAAGGCTCTAACCGAGTCAGTAGAAATTATTTTAGTATATGGTAATGAATATGGTAATTGGTGTTCGATACTTGTGTTCTTGCTTAGTGTGAAAGGTAGTTTGTAAATGTCAGATAAATACAGTAACTTGCGTGTTTACATAATGCTGAGTACGACAAATACTTGTAGGTAGTAAAAATATTTATTCAACGTGTAGAGTAAAGGTGAAGTAGGTATTTTGTTAGAAATTCAGAAATACTTGTGTTCTTTATCTTGTTACAAAATTAAGGACAATATGTGCCTTGAGTAACTATTTTACTTTGATCTGGTTTTATTATACTTCAAAGAAGCAGTAGATAGATAATACAGAAAAATAGTAAAATTTACATTATGTACAAAATAATACACAGAAAGGGAAGAAATGTAATCAGTTACAGAACATATACATAGTTTTAGAAACCATTTCAGTAAGTGATACAATAGGCAACCTAATCACTTAAAGTATTTCTTGCACGAGTACCTACCTGTTAAAAATCTATCCATTTATATAGGTCATGATGTCAATGGTTTTTTTCATCATAAACTAAAAAAAAATCTATCTCTGCCGCTCTATCAAACACTCAGGTCACACAGGTGAAAAAAAAAATCGCACAATTTTCAACCGCTCGATCCGCAGCATTTTTCAAGTGTTGCGACACATCAAACGTAAACGGTACCCACGGTCAGCGGTAAATTAAAATTGCCGCGGGGAAAAAATAAGTGTGTGACACACTTAGTTTCCATGCAGGCGCGCCTAATGCGAGCCGAGTGGCCGCGTCACCGCCAGCCGGCCGCAGTTTATCTTCCTTAGTGTGGCAACACTGAGGGAAATAGCCGCGGAAATGTTTGCTATTTCATTTCCCGCCATCTTTGTTGGTTTGTTTACTTTTAGAAATGGCGACGGTTCCGCTTTTGCTGGACAAGAGGTGAAATGGTAATATTGTTGGGTCACTCTGTGAATTCGCTCGCGGATTTGTTAGTTTTGCTTAAATTACTTTTCTTTGACTGTCGGCCTACTTTATTATTGTCGCTCACAAAACCACTCTCCGTTAAGTAGTTAATAAAACAACGAAAGATAAAGTTTATGCATCATTTCCATATTACCAAATAGGCTATCATCAGAATTTTTTAATTAGTACTATTAATAAATTATGAACGCGTGCCCAAAATCTCTGCTCGTAAACACATACTTAAACGCTTGATCATTAATCACAATGATTAGCGACCAATTGTCGCAGCCCACTCTGCCCAATTGGCCGCAACGATAAACAAACATCAAACCGGATCACTTAACGACCAACCAACCAAATCTACCGAACTACCAAGTTTTTTCCTCTAGCAATAATTTAAACTCAACTAAAAAGTATCTAATACCAATCCACCTCATTTTCCGATCGGCTACCCGCGATAAGATGAACTCTATTTTGACAGCACACCCGGTTGGGGTTGCAACAATGCGCCTATTATTGTCAATGTTTATCCACGCACAATTTGCTCGCGTTTATACAGCGTTGGCAACATTTTCTGTAAGGGGGCGAACTGATGCGTACGTATGGCGAATTTTAATACGATTATTATGAACTGTTATAGACAGTTCATGGGGATTATGAGCGTTTTAATGATGGATTATTTTTGGTTTATCTAGATGTTTTTTTTAAGAACACTTCTCGAATTTAAATAGGACGACACGTGTATGAAATTCATAACCTAACGTTTTATATTTTAAGTTAGATTGATTAAGAATTACCAACTTAATGCTCGAAGATTTATTTTTGTGTTAATTTCAAGTTCGCTTAAAGTTCATTGGGGGTCATGTGATCTCGTCATAGTAGTTTTAGTTTACTATTTTGCCTGCCGTTTCCTAGAAACGACACCAAGAACAAAATTTTACTTTCAAATTCACACATACGACCCCTCGTTCGCAAAATCCATTAGTTGTCAGCAAATATTGACCCGACCGTGACGCGGGCGCACGGGCCGAGCATTGTCGATGGTAGCCGAAGTGCTCCGAGCACGTTCGAACTTATTATGTACGCACTATACGCCGATTTGAACTCTTAGTGCTTTAGCAAACATCATGATGATTGTGATTCATCCAATCAATATTGAGATTCTTTGTTTTTAAGTTCAATTTAGTTATTTGTATTGTCAGGCTTAAATGTTTGTCAAAGACGACAGGAGAACTCTTAGTTTCTTAAGAATGATTGATTTTTAATTCATTAAACCCTGAGCGAAGGCCGGCGTTCGCTCGGTCTTTGTCTTTCTATTGTGTCTCTAATTACGCTACTCAAAAGGCTATGAGCTGACTTAAGAACTATATATTTAGATACATATGTTTAATAGATATCCGCATTTTTCTCGTATCATTTAGCTCAATAACAAGAGTGCATGTCATTCGGGTACTCATAAATAGTCATTGATAATCTAACATTTTCAAATATGTGAAAAAAAAAGCAATTCTGATTGACAAATAATTCAGCTTGTCACACACTAACCGTTTTACTTACATAACGTACGCTTGTTATATACTTGAGTTCGAAGGTAGTTTGAAGATAAACATTCAAGATAAACAAACAAAAATGTCATATATACTAATAAGAAGGTGTTACCTAATGTATTCGAAGAGGAAAGGTCAATTTGTCACGACTAGTAGACAAGTCAACTGTTTGGGATGTTTTGTAATTCATACTGCTTAGACTGATGAAGGGAATGTCGATGATAGCTTCTGCCCCCGTAGCCAAGTTACGATCGTTTCGTTTGCGTCGAACGCCTCGAGTAGACCACGCCTCCGATTCCTTTGTTCTGACGTCATCTCAACGCTCAGTCAAGTGGTTAGAACAAAGGAATCGGAGGCGTTCGACGCAAACGAAACGACCGTAACTTGACTAGGGGGGCTGTTATGTGTAACGATTTGTCCATCCATCAAAAACTATAGTACTGTATTGGGCACCCATGGTAGTCGATTGCTACATCCTGAGGCCCGACCGAGAGCTTTTAACTCGATCCATTTAACGACCTAAACTGAAGTACTAATTAGTAAGATTAATACAATTTATAAGAAACATTTTATAGACGAGAGACAGGAGCCCATACTAGGTGAAATCTGTGCGTGGTGAGACCAGGAGACTCGTACCTCCTGGTCTCCTAATCTCGAAAACATTGTAAAAATATAAAGTTGGAGGATGCATTACATTAATAGGAAGTTATTAATTAGATTAATCAATAATATGAGATAGAGCAGTGGTGGCCAAGTGGTAACGGCCCCGACTTACAAGTTGTAGGTCGCGGGTTCAAACCCAGCTAGCCGCATTAATTTGTGTAATATATTTCATCACCACTGCTCTCAAAACGGTGAAGGAAAACATCGTGAGGAAACCGGAATGTCCTAGAACCAAAAAATTCGAAGACATGTGACATTCACCAATCCACACTGGGCCCGCGTGGTGGATTACGGCCCATTCCCTCTCCTAGAGAGGAGGCCTGAGTCCCAACAGTGGTAAAAATAAAAGGCTGATGAAACTTATACAAAATTGTCTTATAAACATTCTTGTCAGTATATATCTTCACGGTGCAGCTGATTTCAAAATTCAAAATCTTTTTAGAGACATCAAATTAAAAGAAATCATATAAGTCATAGTAGTTAATTTTTTGGTAAGTTTGTGATTTGTTGGTGAGTGTTCATTCTGTTTATAGAGTTGTGTGAGTGTTTATTCTATGTATAGTGTTGTGTGAGTGTGTTTTACGAGTTGTTCTTATGTGGTTATGGGGATGTGTATACCATTTCTGTTATATTTCTGTTAATGAGTAAAAGTTTTTCCGTATCTTCGTAGGTAAGTGTTAGGAGCCATTTTAGGACTTTAGAAGTGTTAAAGAGCTTTATAAGTCCATCCTTCTTCCACGCTCGCAAGTCTGACATTTTAACACTTTTTTTTTTGTTTACCTCTTAAGGAAGGCTATAGTCGTTCGACCATATCGCCTAGTCTTTCGTCCATATTTTCTTGTAATAATGTCTTTCTTCGAATATCATAGTTGTTTCTTTTTGTTTTACATTAGAATGCGGGTGTAACACATTCTAATATTTTTGTAATATTTGGCAGCAAATGTATCGATTCAGCCTTCTTAGCAAACTTTGTTGAGATAGCCAAAACTACAATAAAATTTTCAACTTCATTTTACCGAGATTAAATGAATATTATTCAGTTGCTCAGATACTTAAGATAAAAAATTACACCAATTTTACATCACAATATCCACTAGGAATCAATTTGTGAATAATTAAAATAGCCACTGAACTTCACTCGAAGAAATCCCGCCAAAACTCACCTTTTAAACCGCCATTGTAAGGCCCCTATACTATTTATAGCTTATCATGTCTCTACATTTCCTCTTTCTTACAGTCAATACATCATCTTCTCGGTCATATGGACTCCTTTTCTTTGTTTTTATCTTCTTCTAAAATCGAAAAAAAGATACGATCGTTTACGTCGCAAAAAACGTGTATTTCGATACTCACAACGGAATCAAAATTCATAGGGTACTGGGAAGTACCCTATGAATTTTGATTGACCTAGAATCCTGAAATTTGGCAGGAAGCAAGGTCTTATAGCACAAGTATAGGAAAAATACCGAAATCTGTAAATTTGTAGATACGTCACAAAAATAAAATTGCGTTTCGGAAAAAATTTCGTAACTCAATTCGGGAAATGAACTGTTTTCATAGGTAAGTTTGTACGGACCCTCAGTGCGCGAGTATAACTCCGGTTTTTTTAAACAACTAAGCAATGTGTTAGATCAAAATTAGAAAACCTTAGTAATAGTAATGTTGAAGCAGCTCACAATCAAATAAATCTAACGAAACATAAGTTCATAACCAAAGAAACAAACAAATGTCAATTAAACAACCAGATATTGACCGAAATCACCTCCAAAACAATCACAGCAGACCCAAAAGCAATAATAACTTCTCTTATAGAGAGTGACCATTAAAACTTCTGAATTTTCAACTAGCATTGTCTAGTTGGTAATTAGTTGCGGTCAGCGGCCGTCAGACGCACGCCTGCTTGCCCCTCGAGCCGGGTACCAGTGAGGGCCCCGTGGCCCCCGGTCCTGGCCAATTTCACGCCAATCGTGTCATCAAATGCACGCGTTAAAGCCAAGTGACCGTTTTGTGCAACTATTTATTTTTCTTCTGACTTTCTGTGTGGGTAGAATGATAATCGGGGGAAATGGAAGCGTAATGGTTTGGGTTCAGCTGGTATCTATAGGTTAGGTACTGTATTGATAAAAACTTCGTCGAGTTGGTAGAGACTTTTCCGAAATAAATGGTAGACTAGAATATGTAATACTTTTTCCTGTTCTTTTTTTGTGAAACTCATATAAGTATATATATAAATTCATTTGTTTTAGTCTTTTTTTGCTATATTCTTGGCAAAATAGCCTTTAACAATTTTATTGGCTGTGCATTAAAAAAAAATACTGACAATAACGTTTATTTCTCACCACAAGAAAAAAAAAATACAGACAATGTGACACAAAGAGTCTGCGGACTATTTTGTTGTGCATTTGTTAGTATTATATCTAATACAGGAATAGCAGCTACAACCTTACACCAATCTATCTCAACTCTTAATTTTCACCGCAATGTATTCTACCATTAAAAAAATATTTTAATAGCAAGGCAACCCATGCCGCCGGGCCGTGAAAATAGTTCCGTTTACAACGACATATTTTGACGCCCCACCATCCCTCGTCGTGGACAGCCCCCGGTTCAATTACCGACGTATTTGTTGTCAAAATATATGCACATCTCTGTCCGACCCCTGTCATACACGGGGATAGGAGTGTGAATGTATTTTTAGGAAATTTTAACGTCCTTTTCACCTTGGCGATGTGGTGTCTGACGAAATTGTGAAGATTCATTATTCACGTCTAAAATTGGCAGATACAAAGTGTAGTAAATGATTTTATGATCTCTCTAGAGAGAGTTGTTTTTTTGTAGATAAATCCCAAGAAGAGTCTTATGTTTTATCAACAAAAAACAACAAAAAAACCTTAAAGATCACATCAATTATAATAAAATCAAGATCTCATTGAAGTATATTCGAAAGCTATTCAGAAATGTTTGTAAACATCCCCTTACGTGTCATTTAACGATTCAACTGGAATCTAAAAACGCGCTCATTCATCCGCCATTGAAATAGCGCTACGTTTCAATTAAACCCGGAGATCCACAGATAACAAAATGTCCGATGGTCTATTGACAACACAAAGGAGGTATGAAACAAGCGTATACTAGCAGTTTTTTGGGGTACCGTAGAAAAAATGGAGTAATTTTTCAAGTATTAATGCACACTGAAATAAAACACAATCATAGTTGGAAGATTTATGTTTATATATTTTAAAAAAAACAGTGGTACTATGAATTTCTCCTGTATCTTGCGTGTGTATATGGTGCGTTCACAAACATATAAACTCACATACACAAGATACCCACACGCAAAACTAAAAATCAAATATTTGTTACGCAAATCCTCACCGGTCATGACCAGTTCGGGTGGTTCCTGTTTCGGGTTCAGGTGGCAGAAACGCTGGGTGTCACTATATACGGCGGAAGGTGTACCTCCTTTGGACGGAGCACCGCCGTTTCCTCGCGGAGGCGATCGACGACCACTCGCCCCCGGCCCTGGTTCAGGCCATGGTCTGGAGCGAGAAGAAATAGGAAACGGTCGCCTCCTTCTGCGAAGCAGTAATGCTAGTGAACCGCAACCATGAGGGAACGAACATCCTCACACTCGAGTCGTCGCCTCAGGAGACACCCTGGCCTTTAGATCGAGTCACAGGACAATCTCCGACCACTATAAACGTGGGCATTCGGAAGACGGTCAATGGGTAGCTCACCGTTCAGTCGTCCGAGAGGGACCGAACTCGAGTCATCGATGGCATATTACTATTCCACGCTCAAAGAGATGTCGGCAAAGCCGTAGGGTTCAGCAGGGATTTTTTGAAAGAGTTACGTTGACCCTGGGACACAAAAGGTAACTGAAGAACACAGGTGGGTTTTCATTAGTAAAAGTCTGACATGCCTTTAACTCCACCTTCGTGGCAGAAGACATTTGATGATTACCAACCTAAAAAAACATGGTTTTGTGCGGGAATCGAACTCGCCACACGCAGTGCAGCAGCCAATCCCTATACCTGATACCTGAAAAATATACAAGATGCAAAACAGTGAGCTTTCTTTTAATTCCAATGACAATACAAACTTTATTAGAACTCTCTACGTCAGTCTCTCTCAGTGTGCGGGCACGGCTGCAAGCAGACCTTTCGTTATTCGTATCGTATTTTATTTATTAAATTTATAACATAAAGAGAACCCACGAGGCCACAAACTCTCAGCTTGCACCAATTTCATCGATGAGGCAAAGATATCACACAATACAGCCACACACGCACAATGGAGTAAGACAGAATGGGGAGCAATATTTTATTGAAAGACCCTTTCGTTGAGTGTTGTGTAAATACGCGGCGGATTCGGCGTGTGTAATGTGCGGGATATTGCTGCCAAAATGCTGATGTGCCGACCTTAGCGAATGTCTGCCAGTCTTTGTTGATGGAAGAATTGTTATTATATTTGTACCTCGACGTATGTATAAGTACTCAGTTGTTAATATGGCACATTGATTCAATGCTAGACCAGCCCCTAGCTGCGGTGCTAGCATTGCGTTTTAGCCAGGAAAAGTGCGGGTTTGATAGGCATGGTCCCTTTTTAAAACTCAATGTGTGATTTTAATGTATGAAATAACTTCCGATTTCTGATTTAAGCATTTGAAGTTGAGTATTTCTTAAACTCTACTCTAACCTGCAAACCTGTCAAAATTTAGCATTAAAGTACGGTTTGAGACTTGCTTAACTTAAAATACTCAATTCAGTAACCCGTCCTAAGTCTTTTAATAATTACGATTTTTAATTATGATACTTAAATGATAAGTCCTCATTTCCGCATATCCTTCTTTTGCTCTGTCTGACAGGTTTCACGATTGTTCCGTTTGGCAAATGTTTACTAGCTGAACGTATATTGTGGACTGCAATAAAGAATTGAACATTGATACTTGAACCGTCAGCTCAGTTTTCACAATGCATTTTTTACAGAATAGTACTATGCATTTTTAAATGTGTTTCCAATAGTTTTATTTGATCAGTAGACACTAAGTATACCTACAGGAAATTGTTATTGTTTTATTGAACACAGTTCCGTGTATAAAGGTCATCGACCGCGATTAGGTAGCCAATTGTCATGCTGGCGGATGATCGCAATCATTTGTTTTGGCCACTGTCCCTTTGTCGTATATGTACAGATTACATTGTTTATTTAAACTTGAATGGTACTGTAGGTATACTCAGCCGTCTCCAAGTTAAGTTCCAGTATATGAAACATGTGCCTAAAATGAAAAACCTATTAGTATTGATGATGTTAAAGTGTTGAACAAAAACTTTGTGTACCAACTTCTGCCGTTAAAAATAAGTACTAATGAATCGAATGAAGTAATTGAAACCAAAAACTGAACAACGTATTAGTTACAATCTTATTGAACACTAGCTTTTGCCAGCGGTTTCGCTCGCGTAAAAGAAGGTTTCTCCATACAAACTTCCAACGACCGTTTAACCCCCTTAGGAGTGGAGTTTCGTAAAATACGTTTTTAGCGGATATCTGCACCCCATAAGGACCTGCCAAATTTTACTGTTATAATTTCTGAGATTTCGTGATTAATCAGTGAGTGGTATTTCGCTTTTATATCTTGTAGAATATTTGCAGATCTTTTTCACGTGTATTAGTGGTTTTATTTCGTAAAAAAAATAAGGTACATCAGTCGCATTTTATTGAAATTAAATATAAAAGATTAATAAGAGAGCTTGTAATAAATGATAAACACATTTAAACATAATTGTATGTTCACAAAGTGACTAAAAAATATTGCGAAGCTAGTAGCGCGGGAAACCACGTCTAGTGTCATTAGGAAAATGGCGGGCGCCAGCTTAAATGTTGCCAGCGCTAAGAGATTAATTTCTACCGCGAGAAAGTATTAATTTTTATTTTCCCGCTACTCCCCTTTTATAATTTGCAAGGATGGATAAAAATGTGATTAAAGTAATGTAGTTGTTTCTTTATAAGTATTGCGAACATGTTTTCAATTATGAGCTACGTGAATTTTACTCGTGGAACAGTATAATTGATCTACCTATATCTAAAAATCAACTACACATACTGAGATTTTTCCGATTCCGACATAACTGAATGAACTCAGAATCAAAATAAAATGCAAAATTGAAAATCTTTGAAATCCAAACAGGACAGCTAATCAACTAATTAATACCAAAGACAAAGTTTGCCAAAGACGAACGTTTTCAGTTTAAAAGCGACCTCCATTATGAAAAGCTGAAAATTCAATTCAAAGCTAAGTTAAGTTAACTTAGCTTTTAAGGCCTAGAACCTAATTAATTCCTCTTAATTGCTCTTAATTAATCTTAAAAAGGGATAAGTAAAACGGAATTAATAAATAAACTACCATATAGGTAGTTATTACCTTTAACATGCTGTGAGAAAAGACTAAAGGCGCTTGCAAATTATGCGTACTGAAACCGGCCGGCTGCCGCACGTTTACCGTGCCGCAGCCGGCCGGTTGCAGTACGTTAGCAGTCCGTCAACAAGCGCCTAAATTGAAAACGTATCTGGCTGCCGTGTGTTTGTAAGTCAGTGATGCACTATTCAACTTCGCACTATTAAACACCGAATTGAACACGTGGTGCTTACGACGTTGCCGTCCTGTTGTCGACCGTTCGCCGCACGGTTGCCGCACTGCGCGTTTTGTATGAAAAATACGATCGTCCGTACTCAGTACGACTAACGCACAACATCCGCATCACAGCAGGCCGTCAAAAAACGCATAAATTGAAAGCGCCCTTAGAGAGGTTGCCACGAGCGAGTCACGTGGTTATTTTAGGCACTGACCTGATTTAAATTGCAACGATTGATACGCAGCCGTAAACCGCAATAAAATGATTCTATGAATAGTTTGAAAACGACAATAAGATTGACTATTCTATTTGTGGATGAGCGTTCTTCAGGTCAATTTGTTACATTGTTGACTTAATACAGCATCGTTCACTAGGTAATTTTTATTAGAATTCGAAAATCTTTTTTATTTTTTTAAATAGACGATGGAAGTGACCCTCTCTTGGAGTGACTACTGTATCGTGGGTTCACAAACATGTAAACACACATACACAAGACTCCAAGACCCGGTACACTTATCTGTAGGACATAAAAAGAAGGGGTATAGTTTCAAAACCCGCAAAGTTCATTTCTTCCACATCGCAACATTTTTATACAGCTCTATTTATTTCCGCATAATTTCAATTTACCAGATCTTACCATTCAAAGCTATGTCCAATAGAAAATTCACTTTAAAGTAGGCTATGAGTTCAGTTGCCAGAGAAATAAAAATACTGCAACATGAAAAAAAGGACTTGGTGGGTTTTGAAACTATACCCCTCAAATATTTGTACCGTGCGGGGATCGAACCAGCGACACGGCACGCAGCAGCCAATCGGTTAACCACTGCGCCAACCATGCATCAATCTTATTTTGTTTACTTCTCTTCCGCATTATTTATGCGTGCAGGTTGACTAAAACTATAAGGAAACTGACGGACCTACTATGGCTACGGTTTCTACGTCTATTTTTCTCCTTGTAACCATCTCATAACTACCAGTAGGATTAACAGGCAGATCTACGAAACCCGGGACATCCGTGATGAAACCAAAAATTTACTATCTTAGTTTAGCCAAATTGTTCAAATAATCCCTCACTGGGACGCCATGGCAGTGCTGCTATTTTGCGAAGCCATGAAAAGGCATGCAGCTCTATGGAGTCCTCACCTGAACCTCACCAGGCCTCTGTTGGTCATGCAGTCAACCATACTTTTTTTTGACGTCATTACTTTGCTACGCCCCATGGCATCCCAGTGAGGCACGGCCTTAAGAAACAAACCCGTTTCCGAATGAAGAATCCCTGCGAGTTGAAAACTTTTCAACACTACTTTACTTATATGAGAACCTGCTTTTTTCTCAACTCAGAAAGTGGGTGTATCTCTCTCTATAATTTAGTTTAGTAGATCCTTGTATGCGCATCTGAGCGGCTGCTTTAGTTTCCAGGCTAATGACGTCGACGTCTGGCGGGATGGGCCACGTCAACAACATGGGGGGCCTGGCCGCGTGTGCCGGACCTGACTCCAAGCCCATGCAGTTCCCTCTCGCGCAGAGGCGGAAGAGAAGAGTCCTGTTTACACAGGCACAGGTAAGGCAAACTAGCTTTTGATACATATAGAAGAATTAAATGCTCGGCCCCCCTAGAAGTTACAACCGTTTCGTTTCGATTCTCTTCTCGTTGAACACGTCGAGTCGGCCACACCTCCTATTCATTTGTTCTGACCACGTGACTGAGCGTTGAGATGACGTCAGAACAAAGGAATCGGAGGCGTGGTGGACTCGAGGCGATCGACGAAAAGAGAATCGTAACGAAACGGTTGTAACTTGGCTAGGGGGGCTGGTCAGAGTTTCTTATTCGATGGGACGAAGGCAACGAAGGAACCGGAGTGGGTTTTTAGTCAGTAAAACTCTGACACTATCTCCCGTTCCGCCCAAGAGCGGGACTTGTCATAAGATGATTTTCCCACCAAATAAAAAAAAAAACAATGCCAGTCTAAATGAAACAGCACAACGATTGTCTTAAAACTAATTTTTGAAATGTTCTTCTCGCTTTACCTACATCTCACTATTTAGATACATGTTTCTTTTGAATTTCTTACTATTTCACAATACCTCCCGATACTCATATGTAAGTACCTCCGGTTTTTCTGCAAAGCCTTCATATTAGGATCGTGTACCCTCGCTGGGGGAGCTTTATTTGCCGATCATTTTACAAATAAATACGAACAGGGGGACGTTACCTGCCTCAATTCGCGATATAAGGACGGATAGTCACTGTGCGTTTATTGTTCGACGATTTCATTGAACTGAAATTAAAATATTGCTATAAATGTAAGAAACTGAAGTTTGGAAATATGGATTTAAAATTTTTTAGGGTAATAGAACAGCAATGTTTTTCTAAATCGCAATATGTATTTCAATTTAGGGACAGTATTCATTAAAGGAGATGTCTTAGAACTAATTAGATATACTTCAATCAATATTTTTTTTTATTTATTTAAACTTCATATACAGTAGTGGCCAGTCAACCTTTGGAAACGATTCATAATGAACCTCGATTTACTATTTAGGTTGTAAATACACCGTTCGCTTTAAAACGATGTATTAATGAAGAATAAATTATAGTTATTTTGTAGCTACTCACAAAAGCAAAGCCAACTATTAAAGATATTTAGAACCAAAAAACACAAGAGCACTAGGAATTATAATCGCGTCGCACGCACAGTGAATAGCTCGCTTTACGAGGGTGAATCGTAGCGTGAAGCATGACCGGTTTTATCGCAGGGCGGTGCCATGGTGACCGCGACTGTCGGGTCAACTGTCGACATGAAATCGCAGTCGAAACGATTGCTAACAAAGGGACCGTGGGCTTTTCAAATCGAGCTTAATTTTGCATCATTGCGACCTCTTATTAGAATATTTATTGTACAGCCATAGTGCACAGTTTGGAGTGGCTCAATAAAATTGTACGCCCTAGTGTTTAGAATTAAACCTGTGAATTAGACCTTTAATATGATTTGCCTTTTTGGAAGTAGGCGGAACAGAGAGTAGAGTCCCGCAAACCTCCGTTGAAAAGGGAGGATCCTCCGGCCAGACGGGATGTTATGTCTGGCGAGCAACTGCCCAATAGATGATTTCGGGCTGTTCTATATGTTCTAATCGCGCGGAGAACTTTGATTGCGCGATGCAGGATTAGTTCTTATGTGACGCCATAGATGTCGCTACACCTTCATAGTGATCTCTGTAGTTTTTAAATAGCAATACACAGTTCGACACCAATACTTTACTAATAAATGTCTGTAACCGGTATCTGACAGACAATAGCTATAAATTTTATTTGCTACAGAATATATCTTTAATAAACTTATAAGCAACTAAAATAATAAATAACCTAATACGTCTTGCCAGTATATTTACGAACTGAAAGTAACAAATAACATGTACAATAGAAACGCATTTAAAAAAAAACTGGGCACTGAGGGTGCGTGAGTCCGACTCCCACTTGCCCAATCTTAGTTTTAGTTTTACCCTCACTTCCACTGTTAAAACAGTTCAATTCCCGAATTGAGTCACGAAGATATTCGCATTTTTTTTTTGTTACGTAAGTAATTACAAATTTACAATTTTCAGTTTTTTTCATATACTTGTGCTATGAGACCTTGTTTCATACCCAATTTAAGAATTCTAGGTCAACGGGAAGTACCCTATGAATTTTGATTCCCTTGAGAGCGTCGAAATATACGTTTTCTGCGATATAAATGGCCGTATCTTTTTTTTTCATTTACTTTTCAAGTTAGATTTTTTTTACAGCTTCAAGGGACCGTAGATCTGAGTATATGGTTTTAATTTCAACTCGATACCTCAACGCGTTCTCGTGATAAAGGGTCTTAATAGACAGACGGACGGACAACAAAGTGATCCTATAAAGGTTCCGTTTTTTCCTTTTGAGATACAGAACTCTAAAAAACAACATCAAAAAATTAATTCAAATTATTTAAGAAAAATACCTACTTCTCAACGTTATGATTTTCTAATCTTGTTTTAGGTTGTCACCTATCTTAATTGGGTTTACACGGACCTTTTTTGCTACATCCTGCTAGTAAACATCGTCAAGCAATCAAAACCATAACATTACGCTTGATTGAACCATTGCACGATCCTACAAAATCCACAAACCATCCCGCGGCAATAAATTTGCAATACATTTAAATATAGCAATCCAACTTCAAGCTACAATCTGATTAAATCAAACGAGCAACACAACATTGAAAAGCTAACTAAAGTCTAAAGCCGAAATTGCGTTAGCGCGGAGGGCGGCGCCCGCCCGCCCAGGCCACCGCCCGCCCAACCCGCCCCGCCCTCGGCACATGCCACCATGCCACCAGCTATCAACCATGTAATTAATTCTATTTCCACGGAATTTTCCTGCTGCAGTTTGATTCTAACGTTGCTGTGTGTGTGGAAACTGGGATGTGTTTGTTTAAATCTTTATGTGTGTACAGATGTAGTAGGTTTGACTGAAAGTTGGACATGTTTGAGGTTAAACATATTTTAAATATATCTGATTGATTTAAACGACCATAAGATAGTTGGAACTTTTTTTTAACCGACTTCAAAAAGGAGGAGGTTTGATTTCTCGTAATTGTGGACTGATTTTGAATTTCTTTTTTTTATAGTTTATGCTCCCTAGTTGGTCCCATAGAATTATTGTTATGATCTGATCATGAACTTCGAAGATATGGAAGATTACTCCTCATAGGAAAACAACAGAACTGTCGTAACAAGTAAAATTGCTTTATTTATACGTGTAGTCGATAAATGATTGAAAGAAGAGGGGAATATATCGAACTGATCGGATGATGAAGCCTGAAGTTAGGCACCGGAATCTCTGTACTAAATTAATGTAATCTAACCGTGTTTGGGATCATTAGAATTGTCATGAGTAGCACTCTGGCTTTAGGGGGTACTTTTTAGTGGTGGTACCATAACTAAAAGGTATAAAAACTTTTTACAAAAAAGAAATACGACTTCCGAAATTAAAGTTGTTTTACACTTTTCAGTGTTTTTTTTACATAGAAGTCGGTTGTATATTTTTTGTAATATTTGTAATATTTTTTTATTTCTAAACAGTGTCTTCGAAGTGTACTTGTTTAATGAGCTTTTAGACGACGGACGGCGTTTTATTCGCGATAAGATTGTACTCGTAGGCTTACAGTCCAGTTTAGCGGAGTAAGTTTAGTAGTCGTACTTACTGAATCATTTATAACGTGAATATAGTGGAAATTACATTGATTTTTTTCGGGTAGTATGAAAGCGAAACCCGGGACCCTTGGACGAAGGCAAAGAAGGAATAGGAGTGGGTTTTTAGTCAGTAAGAGTCTGACACTATGTCCCGCTCCGCCCAAGAGCGGGATTTGTTATAAGATGATTTTCCCACCCAATAAAATAAAAAAAATAACCCCTCTTTGCTGAAAAGTCCTAGTGCAGATGTATTAACGTTACCAGAAACAATACTAACGTAATCGAAGGTTATCAGATTGCCACGCTTTTAATGTAAGTTCTGCCAATTTAGATGCTGAAATAAAATATCTGTCTGCTCTAGTAAAGTGGCATAATGTGATGAAGAAGTAAAATGTATTGTTTATACAACCTTATTTATTTAGTATATGCGAAACCTGAAACACCCGTCTAGTATTTTTATAATTATAAAGTTATAAGCCGGTTATGGTATCTGGTTGGCGACATAAATACGTCATCGGGCTACCGGCGCGACTGAGGGGTTGTTTTGCTCCCGCACCCAGCTATGAGCTGGCGTTTAATGCCCGCTATGACCTGCCGTAATCTGTTTTGTACTTAGTGTCGGTAGTGTCCAAATTGTGACATAACATTGGGTAAAATTATTAGAATCGATTCAGTTACTGATTCTGAACAAACTATGTTCAGGTTTTTGTTGTTGTTCAAAAAGTGTAATATTAGGAAATCCAGTAGGATTATCCCGCTCTGGGTAGGGCGAAGGGAAGTGTTTGATTTTTATTGGTCAACCTGTGTTCTTGCAGTTATCCTTTGTTTTTCAGGATTACGGTGACTCTTTTAAACGATCCCGCAGCCTTATTTGATAGAAAACTTAGTCATACGTCACTACCTTTAATCCCAAAAAATGAAAGAAAAGAAGAAAGAAAACACGTTTATTTGGCACACACACAATGAGATAACAATTACAATATAGAAACTTAAATACTAAAACTTAAAAAATACATCAACATTGTGTGAAAGAAAGAAAGAAAGGAAAACATTTTATCCGGCGGAACAAGGCGCAAATTTAGAACTAACAAATTATAAGTATATTATGTGAAAAAAATATGCGCCACATCCGCGCAAAAAGGCCGAACGCTCAGCATAATGCTGTGACCACACGCAAAATGCGATGCGTCTACGGCGCCGGTTTTTAGCGTGGACAAATGTACAGTTACCACGGTGGATAGGCCATGTGGCCGAAGCTGCAGGAAAAGCCAATTATTTATATTCCTTCATAACATATACAGGAGACTTCTTCTTCTAGTGCAGCTCCACAACTCAGCAGAGAGGACTAACTAGGCTTTATTTGTGCAGGTATACGAATTGGAGAGGCGGTTCAAGCAGCAGAAGTACCTGTCTGCGCCGGAGAGGGAGCACCTCGCTTCACTCATACACCTCACACCCACGCAGGTAAGTCGATACACCATTATAAGCATAGCATATACATATCATAATCAGCCTTTAATGTTTCCACTTCTGGGACTCAGACTTCCTCTCTAGGAGAGGGAATGGGTCGTAATCCACCACGCGGGCTCAGTGCGGGTTGGTGAATGTTATATGTCTTTGAATTTTTGGTTCTAGGACATACTGGATTCGTCACGATGTTTTCCATCACCGTTTTGAGTGCAGTGGTTATGAAATAAATTACACAAAGCTATGCGCCTGGTTGGGTTTGAACCCGCAACCAAACCACTCGTGAGTCGGGGCCGTTACCACTTGTCCACCACTGCTCTAGTATTTAGCTATTTATTTCTTAAGTATCTACACTAATATTATAAAGAGTTAAAGCTTTTTTTGTTTTTTTTTTTATTATTTTTTTTTGTTTTTAGGAGTTCTCTCTTAAAAACAAATAAAAAGTACTCTCTGGAAGTACTGGCTAAAATTTTTTCAACGATAAAAAGTTGCTTTATTCCTGAGTGGACAACGGGTAAAAGCTAGTAAGAAATAAATAGCTAAATAAACTTAATACGGCACATTAAGTTTAACAAGAAAATCAGATTTGTAGAGCAAGGTCTCGATGAGCAATGTTTATAGAGAATACATACGTTTATCAATGCATTCATGCAATTTTCACATTGTCGATTCAATTTATAGATGATTGCTATTTAAAAAAAAAAATCTTATTAATTAATTTGGCTATATTTATAATGGTTTTTTGTCACTCAAGTGTTGTGATTAAAAAAGAAAATTGTAGAATTAAAAAAAAATTATAAGAGACAATTTTCAAGATCATTATTTCGCTATTCGAGTCTTGAAGCATCTCGTTTTTGATACGACACATAAATTGTGAAAATATAAAAATATCCGTCCCCTACCAGTAGCTACCACACGCTACCCCTAATTCAAAGACGGCACTTAAAATGTAACAAACAAGGAAAATTCGTACCGTGGTACTTGTGAATCAAAGCATTTCAAGTACTAGTGCGGTCGCCTGTGACGTCGTGACTTTAACGAGCTGTCTTAGGTTGCCAGATGAAAAAATAGAAATGCGTGTGGTAGAAATTTACACACTTTTAGAAGAAAAAATCTGGATGTACTCGTATTGTGAACCATTGACGTCTAATGACAAAAATGTTTTAATTCATTATTAAGGTTTTTTTATCTTCATTATCAAAATTATACTTAAAAACTAAGTACTTGTGCTGGTAGCAATTTTTTTTTTAATCTAAGCCTACAGTTGCTATTCCATAACTATTATTTTGATAAAACAAATAAGAGAGCAAGCAGTCACTCTCATTTCACGTCTTGAATTATATTTCGACACCCTTTATCGTCACAATCCTCTTCTGAATACTCAAAAAACCAATACGATAACATGAATAATTCACCCACAACCCAATAACTTTTCACAATCCTTCAACTTTTTATTGATAACAATGAAAACTAGAAATGCACTGATCTTTTCTACACCCCTTCCACCACAGACTAACTATATGAATTTTCAGTAGTACCAACCCTAAAAAAAAAATGACGCCCAAATCGAATAATTTGTCGTGACCACAAAGCAGACATATAAGTTATAAGCCCACGTATCAAAGTCGTTCTGCATGGGCGTCACGCTGTGCCAGCCACAATCGCTCGTAAATCACGATATAACCGCTCCAGCGATAGAACGCCTCCAGCGATGACCGACGGAGTCAATTACAGAAAACGCCTACGAAACGCGTGTTGCCCCGCGGCTGGTGTCGGTTTGAGGGTGAAGATACGATTGAACAGCGGTTAGGGGATGTAGTTATCAATTGAAGCTGATTGTGTTACGTAATGGGTGTTTTGTAGAGCTAATTTTGGCTTTGGGCAATGTGTAAAGGGATTTGTAGGATGTATCGGATTTTGGAACAGGGTTTGTCCGTCTTGTCTGTGACATAATTAAAATAGTTTCAAGTAGTGATTTTTTTCTTCTCGTTGTAAAATATCAGAGATTTCCGAACTTGATCATAAGTCTACTTACCTTGCTTAGTGATGTTCGCCTGGTTGAACTGGTTTATTTTTTAGTTGGCTATTTTTTATTTGGGTTTTCGCCAATATCTGTTCATGACTGGCAGTGTTCTGGATTAACAGACTTTTGATACTCGTAGTTAATATTATGCAATTCATCTGCTTAAGCCCTTGTTATTACGGCATATAGCATCTCCTCTGCTGCCACAATATTCCAAATTTACGCACAATCGTACGAGTAGCTGCAATCAATAACGTAATTAACCTGCACGCTCTAACAATACGAACTACAGGCCCAATTATAATAACAACGCATTATCTTCGGCTTAACGCGCGCCGCCATTGTGCGGTTGACGTTTGTTTTGGCGCCAAACGACTGCTGCTGACACCGTCAAAATGGAGATTATTCATGGACCTAAACCATTGTTGGGGTCGCACCGAGTTTATGAAATTTATATCGACACGCCAGAGATTATCGACGCATTGTTGTAAAGGATTTGAATTTTGTAAACGTGTGGGAAATAGGGCGCGTGCCGTTGACAGTTATATTAATAATGACGATGACGGTTTTTTTAATGTAAATATTTCATGAAATATTTCGCGGATTGTTAGTGAGAAGTATGACTATCTATGATTTATCCAATTTATGAACAAAAATCTTTGCATGAAAGAAAAAAGTATGAATGAATTTTGTTTTTAAAAAATCCTGTGACAAAATTGTGCGAAGCCCGGATGGGTCGCTAGTTCCTAATAAATTCGAATTCCTGCAATTCTTATACTGGAGACAATTTTTTCAGGTTGATTTAAATACAAGGTATATTATCTATGCTTTCATTTAGTTAAATTATTCTGAGGTTCACATGATTCGAACAATTATAACATTAAGAATAGAAAAATATGGAGAGTGTGAACACAACGCTTGAATAGAAAATACTTAACCCAACCTACACATTCTGCCTCTTTTCCGTTTATTTGGTGGGAGCTTCTTATAATTTAATATTACGCTGCTTTATGGCTATCTAAATCTCTTCAGCAACTGATATTTCTCATTCCGTTTGCTTCGACTCCTGTTTCTCTCTTCCAATATTTATTTTCACTTTAGATCTACCTTTATCATTTTTCTTTCGTATCTTAATTGCTTTTTCGGTTGATTTCTTTGGTTCGTTTTAAGTGTGTTTAATTTGGAGTTAAATCCTCTGCTACCGGTCAGGTCAGCCGGACCCCCAGCCTCCGGGCCCCTGGCCGCTGTCAGGCGCACGCTCGGCGCGTGCATCCGTCGCTAAGCGCTGTATTATCTGTATTGAGTTACGAAAATTCTCTGATAATCTTTATGGGGTTATATTGTTTTTCGATAAGTGTTTCGTAGACGTTTTTGTTTTTTTTCTTTTGCCGGGTTTAGTTCGGAGGAGTTGAAAATCAGAGGATTTTTTTGTATTTATATTTGATAGGACCAATTTTTGGGTATTGGTATGGCACTCACAGCGACATTGGCTAACAATGATATGTAAGCAAAATTTTTGGCTGATTGCAGGGTTGAAGTTACTACTACCACAAAATTCACTTACGCCATGAACTAAGTATTTTGGGTTGGGAACTTGCCGAACTCGGCATCGGTTATAGACCGGTACTCTATTTACCCAATAGAGCACAGACTTTTGAAATGATCAATCAGAAATCTGTTGCTTGCACCAACAATTCTATAATTGAGCTCCAGGTAATCCCAGGTATTTAAACCTAAGCCTGCTCATTGAAAATCTGACTCAACAAAGCTATCAGCCATAGGATCCAAAACGTTAAAACCTTGCATATTCATGCCATTTAAATAGCCTAGCAATAAAGACGAGCCGGCCACAATATCCCGACTGTTTGACGTTCGCGAGCAAATAGAGGGCGCATTCGTTCAACTTAAGTAAATTTCGATGTTCGCGCGCACAGCCACCGGGGCCGCGCTCCTCTCAAATAAACTTTGATTTAATAATGCTAATAGCTATTTTAATGACTGCTGTATATTTTGTGTATTTTTCTAAATTGCTGTTTTATATTATTTTAGGTTATTTCTGGGGCATTTTTCTACCATCTTGTAATTTTTTATAAGACATTTAATTATTTATTTTTTAATTTGATATAAACTAGTGCTTGACTGCGATTCCACCTGATGGTAAGCAGTGATGCAATCGTTGACACGTGACCTTTTTGTAGGGTTGCCATCTCTAAGATCTGGCAACCAGGACCAGAAGCGTATAAACCCGAGATTTTAAGTTCAGAACCCGACCATATCGTCACTTTTTATTTAACTTAGATACTCAATATAACAAAAAAACCGGGCAAGTGCAAGTCGAACTCGCGCACTGAAGGTTCCGTACAAACATACATAAGAAAACAGTTCAATTCCCGTTGATTGAGTTACGAAGATTTTTCCAAACAGCATTTTTTTTTGTGACGCCTCTTATACTAGGACGAATCCTCGGAAACCCGGACGGATACCTTTTTTTGACTAGGAATCATTATCAAACATCCCATTTCTAGATTACTCCATCTTCCTTTCCGTAAAATCAACCTTGGCCTCAACGCCGTAAAATCAACCTTGCTCCGAATGTGTAAAACCCAGAATAGTTTTTGCAAGTCACCAGACATCGATTTACACAGTGTTTCACTCAACAAGTTTAGGAGAGCAGTCTCGGAGATATGAGTTTGACAAACCTTTTAATTAAATGTTAATTATATACATTTCTATGTTATATACTCCACCCTATTTTTTATGATTTATTTTTCTATTTTAGTCTACTTTTTTATTTTTACAACTGTAAGTTCAATTTTATTTGTTTAATTTTTGTGGAATCTATTTATCGCATACCATAATATTATTAATGCCATACCTAATATAGTGGAAGCCTTGCATACCTGTATAAGGCATGCTTACCAGTGACGAGATTATATTTTTTTTACAATAATCCTGTAAGTAATGCTGTTGGTGTGCCAATAAATAAATAAATAAACATAATATCACTCTTCTAATCAATTTTTAATAAACTACCGCTAATAACCTTGTCAAAATAATTAAAATCTTACAAAATAATATCTAAATGACACCACCACCATCAAACCCGTGAGAGCTGCCAAAAAAAGTTGAAAACAAAAGCTTCAGCTCATTGTCTGTGGTCACGAACTCTATGGTCTTGTCTCCGGCGGATGCGCGCATGCGGGCGCCCGACACGTTTAATGAGAGGAATGAGATAATGGTGCTTCATGAAACAATAGCCTGTCAGCGATGTTCGCTCACTGGCCGCTGTCAAGTAGCCCTGGAAAAATTATAATGTTTGAGTCGGACAACTGTTGACAACTTTGTCTGGGGTCTCACCACAAAGTTGTAATGTATTTTTTGTATTATTGGTTCAGTGACAATTTATGAGTTGGGTGGGGGGCCACACCATGACGAGTTAAAATGAGAGAAAAGGATGGAGCTATATTCCCTTTACAGCTCAGTTCAGTTTAGGTCGTCAAATTGATCATGTCAAAAGCTCGTGGTAGGGCCTCAGGGGTATCGATCAAACCAAGATCAATTCCGTACTTTTCGGTGATGTATATAGGTACATATGTTGTCATCTATATACGCGTTGTCCTTAAACATTGGTCTATGCGAAATTGTAAAAAGAAAATTAAAGATACTAATAATAATTTATTATTATTATTACGTATTAATTATCAATATTGCCAAATTCGTTGTAGTTGTCGTATGTAACATAAACCTTTGATCCCAGCCTGACTTGGAAGAACCCCGCGAAGAAAACCATTTTTATCACTACTTATTTTTCTAAGCATTGTCAGTTTCAAGCTTCGTTTCAAGGCGTATCGTTTCATCTCAATATAAGATCAGCCGTACGCTCTTCATCTATTGTAGATTAAAAGTTAGTAAAAAAGTAACTAAACCCCATAGCGGTTGCCCGAAAAGATTTTTTCCTCAAAACCCCAAAGTATCTTCAATAAAATAATATTTACATTCGCATCATAATTATTTAACTCAACCTGATTGAAAGCCGTCGGCGAATCCCTCTGAGCCTATAATTTACCAATAATCCACTCGAGATTTTTTTTAAACCATAATCGTCGTGGGATTTCAATACGCTTCCTGCCCAGAATCATCTGCCTCATTTTGGTTATTAAAAATTTGTGTGGTTAAATGCAATGGTTTTCGGCTTTCAAATTCCGTCATGTGTATGTTTATTTTGCATGATAATTTTATAATAGTAATAAAGTTTATAATTTGTTAAATTCAATTAGGAAGGTAACAGGAATAGATACATCATAGGGTCAACAATATTTTTCAGACGATTGTTTTTCAAGTTTTTTGCAATTGTTTTGTTACATTTAGGGTATCATAGGATACCAAAAATCATTCTTACGGTTCACTAATATTGCTATATTTATCACGATACTAATCTCAGTATCTAAATATTTTATTTATGCCTAATGTTGTCCAACAGACCTACAAATTTTCTTCCCCTGTAAAATTAAAAAACTCAACGATCATTCATCACAATTATTATTATCCTCACTACCTTCCATTAAAGCAAAAGACCGCGGCCTCAATGTAGCCAACATGTCTAAACAACTTTGGAAAAAAGTTTTGATTCGTTTCCCGCGTTTAATAACCGCGAAAATTATTGCCCAGCTTTTCGCTCGGGTTGCCAGCACAAAGTAATATATTTGAGATTAAATTTTATGAATGGCAACGTTTTTGCAAGGCATTGTGAAGGATTAATAGTATCTTAAGCGGATGATACACCTGACACAGCCCTTTGTGGCACAGGTAAGGGGCATTATTCGAATTGTAATGTTCCATTGTTAATATTGCGGTGTTTGCGTAGGATCTTAAAGGTTTTTTTTTGCAATTATTTCACGAATTAAAGATACCGATTCGGACATCATTCAGACGGCATTCTTTGTCATAAGTATTGGGTGAATACATATTTGCTGCATTTCGCTTTCCCGTGAAATAGGTACACTTGAAATGATTTTCGATTTTTTTTATGTAGATATTTGTGTAGTTTTAACCTCAAAACAAACATAAATATGTATACACGAAATGTTTATTAAATCTCAACATCAAAGTATATTTATCTAAACGTACAGTCGTTAAAACTCGACAAGTAACATTTTAAACCAACTTTAATAAGCATACAACTTACAAATATTAATTTGGTGGATTGATGTGTAAATATTAGCGGTACAAGTCACGGTCGACGGGCAGGGGTCGGACTCCGGAGTTACATTAAACGATACTTAAAGCTTATGTGTTGTTCATATATTTGCTTAAATTGGAAATCTTATGTAGAACATCGGATCGATTACTGACGTTATATAATTAATTCAATTTACAAAATGCAGTAGAATATTGCCGTATGAGTCCAGGATTACCCATAAAGTACAATCACTTGTAAAATAATAATAATCCGATTTTGAAATTAAAGGTTGACGTCCGACTATAATACAGTATGTATGTAATGTAACAATACAATTAGAAATTAAAAGATTTCCTATCACCTGAAAAAACATTGTCCATAAGAATTGATTTGTAACCAACATTCACTCACGTACTTTCCGCCATCTTCATTTTGCATCTGTCAAATCAGTTTTTGCCGTTGAATTCGAAATTCTTCTTTCAAATAAGATTGAAAATCGTTTGTCAAATAGTTTTGTGATTGTATACAGAGGTTTTTTTGCTCAATATTTTTATAAGTTACTAAATAAATGAAGCACATTGATGCCCTGTCATGGCGGACGATGTTTACTTAGTGCGCCGTCGGTTGCAGAGGTTTCTGATACAATAATGTGCGACAATCATCCATTGTGAAAGCTGCGGGGCCTGACAAATCAGTGACACGCCGTAAGTTTCTAAATGAATCGACGATGGGTCCGTTTATCATTTTAACGGTATTTTAGTTATTAGCAGATTTATTTATTTTTGTTGTTTCTTTTTTTATTTTCGTTTCTCGATTCATGTTGATTCAACAATATTTTTCCAGTAGTACCTAAGATTAGGCTCACTTTATAACTTTCAAATATTAAAAGATTTAAAAGAAAAATTTAATGAAATTCTCAAAAGCTAAAACATACTACTTTAAAAATGGTCGAGTGTTTGTACCACTGCTCCCGTCGATCACTAATAAAGACTGCTCCCTGTAAAATCCTAAGAATTAATTTACCAACACTCCTAATGCACACTCGAGCACGCAACTGAGCCCAAATACAGGCCATTGTCAGTAAACGTTTCAAATATTAAAACGTCAAACTCATCGCTGGAAAAAATGTCTGCAGCAAATGAAGAGCTAAACAAACACGAGAGCAGCTTTATTTATAATAATTGTCGCTCGATATTCCGAGTCATGGTTCAGAGAAACGGAACACCTACGCGGGATCCATATACCATACTATTTCTAATGAGGTGAAACGCCATTTCCAACCTTATAACGTGAGGGTTAAGTTTTCATTCGGACACTCACGTATTCTGATGAAGGAAAGGCATCGGCGCCAAAATTGACTTGTATTGTAACGATGACAGCTGACTGGGTGGCCGCTTTTTCGTTTTAATGAACGTAATTTTTTTTAATGCCAACCTCAAATTATGCGTCAGAAAATCCGTGAGAATGTCTCCTCTTATTTTAAATTAATAATTAAGAAAATAACGCAACGGAATCCAGTAGCCGGGCCATAGTTAGCATAGCAGAATAGAAAAACATCACGCCTGGCAGGTAAGTGGGTGTAAACTCAAGCACGAAAGCCCTCGGACACACCCGAAATGTCTCATCACTCGACGAGTAACAACAGTCGTTTAGATGTAAAACAAATAAGTGAATGGCGCACTCGGGCGTAGAGTGCGTGCGAGCCAACACCGAGCATTATGCACAAGGAGATTGAAAGAAAGTACTCCACACGAGAGCGTCCAAGCCTCGCCGGAGTGCAATAAGCGACGCCCGACGACGGGGCCCGTTCATTAACTCTCACCTCCTCCATAAATAATCTAGCGAACATCATTCCTGAACGCAGTACAAAAGCGCGCGTCACCGCTGCCAACGTTCCCACAACGAAGCACCATAGAGTAAACAGAAAAAACGAACTAACTGTCTAGTGGCCAGTAGTTAGTAACTAGTAACGATTTTGTTTTTATAACGGTTGGATCAACAATAAGTTGGCGCGCAGAACTTAATGTTTGGTATCGTAACGGGAGGAGATCTTGGTACGGGGGAGCACACATCCATTTCAAAGAATAAACACGAGGAAACGCTCTCGATGTATAAATAATAAATAAAGTGTATATTTCGCTGCGTCGGGAGCGTGCGTAGACAAAGGATGGCCGCTCGGTGAGGCAAACAGCGCATGTTTATTCTTTCGTCATTAAGGTGGAGTGTTGACCGGGCGCGGCCTAGCGCTAATTTCAGGGAGGCACTGACTTCGCCTGTTGACTCGTCACGCGTTTGGGACGGAATTAGCGCGTTAATTGTTATCGGTCCCTAAATCATTGCAACGTTTGAACGGTTTAAAGAATTGAAACTCATTGGAATTGCTTCCAAATCAAACAGTAGAAAAGTTTTGATTTGGCATAACGTTAGGATTCTAAAGTCGGTAACTCAATACACTTATTTACCTACCTTTTTTCAATACAATCTTACCAGTAGTGGGTAAAACTGTACTATACTGGACAGCGAAATATTGGGATTTTTGGGGGAGGGGGGGTGCCCGCTCCTCCCCGAACCCGAATCTATGAAACGCATACTTTTGGAGATATTCAAGATTCTAATTTTATGCATTTTTGGGGTAGATTTGGTGGTCTTAGGGGGGAGGGTCACCCTCAACCCCTTGGACCATCCCCCCATAGTAGCAATTATATACTTTTATGTATTTAAAAATGAAAAAAATAAATTTTGTTATGCCGGGGAGCACTCTACCATTGTATAAAAATATTAATGCACTGAAATATAGTAATTTCTGGATGGTTTAAAAAAAAATAACCCTAAGCTAACCCCCCACAGTAGCAGTAGTATACTTTTATGTTTTTCAGATATTATTATTAACATTGGACAAATTAAATTCACTTAATTATGTATATTACGTCATTTGGCTACAATTTTGTCATTTTAATGTAAATTAAAGTAAATTTGCGTTTTGTTAAATATTGATTGTGGCTGTATGAACCACCTTTGTCATAGTACTACAAACAAGGTAAAAAGTGAACGAAACCTATCAAAATAGCGTCAAATATTTCGAAAATTAACAATTTTATATATTTTTTTTTCTCAAAAACGATGTTTCCTAACATTAAGACTGCATAATTACTTTTTAGACATAAAGCTTTTCAATAAAAAATTATGAGCGTAAAACTCGCTGTCCAGTATAATACAGTTTAGCCCAATATTGCAATTGTAAAAAAACATTGTTACAATAATATTAGGTTGGCTCTAGGCTCTGCTTGTTCATGGAGGAAGGGGAGGGGAAGTAACCTTTTATTACTTACTACGAGTTCTGCCTTGCCCTTTATGGACACTTTGATTTAATATCTATCTGTTTTGCTCACATAAGTAGCGTGTTGCTCGATTTTATATTCTTCGCACCTTTTAGGATTTTGTGACTACTTTTACGACTTTTTCTTCGTACTATCGTCAATCGCAGATATCGCCAGTTAATCTATTCCTTTCGTTATTATGTTAGTAACGAAAGTCTCATCTTTATTACTGTTATCTTGGTAGCAGGTTGCACAACTTCAAAAATTTTGCAATTTTACTGTGAAAACTTTAAAATGGCAGAATCATATCTGGGGCTAAAAAATGAACAGACAAATATATTAATAATCACCAAACCAAACAAACCAAACATTAATAAATTTATTGAAACTTTGTTACAAACGGAACCTTAAATTAAATAATCTTAATGTAATAAATATAGGTTTGTAGCTAATTGTGGGCTTCAAGTTTTGTGGTATACAATGGTCCCCAAACTAGGCGGCGCCTGTATCTTGGGGACCGGAGTTGAAGATGTAAGAATAATACTATTTTTGCCACTGGAGAATATAACAAAATGTACATAAAAAGAATATAAAAAAAATAAAATCTAAAATTAAAACAAGTTAAAAGATTAAAAACTAATTATATTATTTTTACTGTTTTCGTTTTAATAAAATTATTTGTTGCAGGTCAAAATATGGTTTCAAAATCATCGCTACAAATGTAAGAGACAAGCGAAGGAGAAAGCGATGGCAGAGCAAAACCAACACAATCAGGTGGGTCTAGTTAAATTATATTTGGTAAGCTGGTGTAGGCTTAATCTTTCAATAAATAAATTACAGTTTCGTGGATATTTTACAAAAGTAAGAACTCGTAAGTTAGGAATAGAAAAGTGTGACATTTTGGTACAATTTACTTCTGATTCACTTAGTTAAACTTTAAAAATTTCAAATTAAAAAAAAAATTGCGTCCCCTAACAACTTTTTATCTCAAAAAATTCCAAAGTCATCTACCGACGTGACTTTATTAATTCATAAAATTTTACACAATGATGAATTATGAATATTAACGTGTAAGCGATAATAATCGTGCGCTGATGCCGTGCCGCCGTGCCAAGGGGCTGGTCCCCTGTTTGCGGAGGCGATAGACTTTGCCCACTCGATAGCAATCTCCTGCTGCGTCTCTCAATGGGTAACAAAATACGGGACCCGCACTTTCCAAATCTGGCAACCCCGGACCCCGTGACAATTAAAATTATATTTCGCGGGAAAATAGGGCTGCCGTGCGAAATGGTAGGTAGCCCTCAGATATGTTATCTTGATCCTTTTTTATTAATAACCGAGAAAACAATTGTATTTTTTTAAATGATGGTTAGATTTTGCTAGAACTTAGTGTAAAGTACTGTTATCAATAAATAAATCTATAAAAAATATGCAAGAGTTACAAATAATGCACCATGTAATATTTATGTGACATTTCTTAATTTCGATGTTAGACATAGTGTCAGTGTGTCAGTAGCTTGGGGTTAACAGTAGACACTGTGACAACACGTAACGTTGCCGTGATATCGGTTAATTTTTTTTTTATAATTAAAATCACAAGCGGTATATCATCATATTATTATGTAGGTATATGTCACCGTAAAATTGAAAATACTTACCATTACATTTTAATCTATCTCGAGAGATTGTAATCTGTCGAAAGATTGTGAACCGTAACATACTGCTTACAATCTAACGCATTATTTTTCGGTAGATTATAAAGTATCGAAGTGAACATGGTAAATTGTGTAATGGCATAGTAATATCTGAAAATGACGTTAAAAGAATGTGGTAAACTCTTGTTTTTTTTAAATTCAATATATGGTTATCTATGTCATATTTTACTAAGCTAACTCGTAGTGCAGTAGCCCTGTCGTGTGTAGAACATTGGCTCAATTTGCGAGGCGGGGGTGGGCGTACCGTCGACCTTCTGATTGTTCGCCGGGCGCCGCCCGCCCTTCACGGCCCTACTAATGACTTACTCGTTGCTATGGGACTTTCATTATTGTATGTTGTAGTTATTTCATTAATTTTGTTGTCGTTCTGTTAGTGAGATTTGTGAAATATTACT
The DNA here is from genome assembly GCA_949316375.1 of Mythimna vitellina. Lineage (NCBI taxonomy): Eukaryota > Metazoa > Arthropoda > Insecta > Lepidoptera > Noctuidae > Mythimna > Mythimna vitellina. The sequence goes on along the minus strand of OX438703.1, from coordinate 1,363,186 downwards.
TAGGTAGGTATTACATTTAATTTACTTGTGTAAAACTTGAATTAAAGGACATGAAAAAAAAACTCATCTCCTTAACAGGTCATGTTGAAGATCGCAATGTATTATTATTACCTACGTGGACACATAAGAGTTACAAAGATAAATTACAATTCATCGCACAATTCATCAGTACACGTCCACTGATGGTGACTTTTTATTTAACCGACTTCAAAAGAAGGAGGAGGTTCTCAATTCAATTATACTTTTTTTTTATGTTTGTTACCTCAGAACTCCGTCATTTATGAACCGATTTGGAAAATTCTATATTTATTTCCAGATCGGTCGCATTTTTATCAAAATCCAGTTTTGAGGGTGGGATTCATGAAAAATTCAGGAGATCTTAAAATATTATTCGCATTATATAATTATAGAGATTTTGGTACTTTTGTCAAGAAATCAAATGTTTACATTCAGAAAGTATTTCTTTATGAAATAGAACTGTTGAAGAAAACCAAAGATAGCTAAAGGAACTTCAAAAACCCATAGATATCTTGAATAAGATTATTATGTAAGCGAGTAGGCATGTCGAAACAAATTGTACTGAAGAAGGTGGACACGGGAACTCCGCCGTAAAACAATGTATCCTAGCCGTGTTCGTGTTTAGTACAGGTGTGATGAGCTGCACTCTGTCTGTGATTGGTTTTATTAATTATATTCTTAAAGTCTCTTATAACAAAATATGCACACTATTTAGGTTTAGCTGTTATAACAATTTTTTTAAAAGAGTGACCATGGTGTTTTTGCCGGTTCTTCTCCATAGGAAATGACCAATTTGGAACCGTCCACTAGCTTCTGACGTTTTATAAGTATATGTTTTATATGTATACCTTTTATATGTAGGCCTTTGCGAAATAAAATATTGTGACCTTTTTATTGAATTGGGTTAATTAAAAAATAAATGTTTTTCATCATAATTTCTCGTGATTATTAACGTACTTAAATTTTATGATCTGTACTATTTACTACATAAGAAAGTAGACGTCTGCTTAACAAAGGGGATAAAGGCGCTATGTTGTTACGTTGTACTAACCCAATCTCCTCCAACAGTCATCGTCATCGCCCCGGCGAGTAGCAGTTCCCGTCCTGGTGAAGGACGGGAAACCTTGCGGCTCTGGGGAGTCGTCTTCCCCCGCGCACAGCCACTGCGCCACTCCCACATCCGGGTACTCCGCGCCGCAGCCGTCGCAGGCCGCCTGCAGCAACCCTCTCGTGTCCTCATACCGCCAGCCGGCCGCCTACCAGCAGCAGTGCTCAGGCTACCTGCCGCTACAGGGCCGAGCCTGGTAGAAGTTCCCACAGCTTTATCATGAGACAATGTTCAAGGAAGAGATGTATTTCGATTAGGTCGAATGAATGTGGTTTTTTTTTTTTTGTTTAGAGTTTTTGCTCACAGGCTGAATGATTTTATTTCTTTACCGATTTTCTGTTTATGGTTGGGTAGCATATGTTTTTTTAATAATCAGTGTTGCAGTTTAAAAATAATTTCCCAGAGTTTGTGGTACTTAAGTACTATATTTATTGATCTTGTGACTTAGTTTTGTCGATTTGGGAAATAAATTATTTGATAATTGATTTAGCTTACCATTAGTTCAATGAAAAACAGATGTATTTTATCAATTATTTTTTTGTGTCTGTATTTGACTTACAAGGAATACTCCAATGTTACTTTATATTTATGGTGAAAGTCTTGAAACCACAAATTTCCTCTAAGAACACTGTCTCGGGTGAAGCGTCGCTGGCTGCAGCTTCTAAAACTGAACATTGATTAGAAAAATAGTGAAATTTCGAAAGTGTTGGTGTGAAATATGGACAAAGTCGGTCATAACCGCAAAACGGGAGGAGGGTAATGTGTAAATAATTAGAGTTAGCTTTAGTTAAGCACACGTGAGGATTTGAATTGATTCTTTGTGATATTTTTTTTACTGATACACGAACCTGAATATAAAAATATTTTTTCTAGTTTTAACTTTTGCGTGTTTTACAATTTATTATGTAATAAATAAATGTTTTACTTTTGTAGATGACACAGATTTCAATAAGTGTAGGTTTAAATATTTTTTGTTCAGGTTTCAAATAAGAGTGCCAAACTTCCAATTTCATGGTTGATGTCTCCGTTTTATACGATAAAAGCACTATTGTTTTGCTTATTATACGTAATGACTTTAATGGAGTGTCCCATCACCTCAATTAATCATAACTGTCGATCAATCGATAAAATATAATTTAAATTTTTTTTTTTTTTTACATTTTATATAAAAAATTTCAAAAAATATTTAAATGGTTTTTGCAATAAGTATTATACTTTAAATGATATTTTCAAAAGGTCAGATATTTCAAATACGGTGGTGGAAAGCTCTATGTCAGCTGTAGGTACATTACTGTAAATAACTGATAAAGAAGTAGCTAATTGTTGTGTGAATAGAAATAATTTTAAAAGAGTCAGTGTTTGCGTGTGTAGATACTATCTAATGTAAATAGTTGTGATCGCTCGTAGAATACATGAGCGGGTACGGGAGGCATCCCTTGTGCAATCTGTCTTAGTTTTAACTTGGTTGAATTCAATTACTACAAAAAAAGTGTCGAAGCAGTAAAAGAGAAAAAATTAAGATGTCTTTCAGTATTCTAGTTTAAATCTCAAATTTTTTATGTCGCCCAAGTCCACCAAGTTAAAACAGTTTAAATTGATCTTTCAAATGGTTATTCTTATACTTTTATTACAAAAATAACTATCAAACAACGAATTTATATTAATAAAAACCTGATGTTTTCCTTTCCGTTTCATTTATTTTCTGTAGGTAATTCTATTTTGTCTTCACTCCAATTTCTTCATTTTGTACCTAATAAGTCAATTTTTTTAAGACTAGCAGCAAATCAGATATTTAACTTTTAGTCTTTTCTTTCAGTATTTCCGATCACTAATTATAATCTTATTATGTACTTAAGTATTTTTTTTTATTTTTTTACTAACTAAAACCTGCGAATTGCTGCAATGTAAATATCAATTAAATTTAGTGGAGATTTTTTTATTGAAAAAGTCGGCAACATCGCGACATGATGGCGGATTTCCCGCTGAAATAATAGCAATAAGAATTTAATAAAAATTAGAGTAATTCGTCAGTTGTAACAAATGGAGTTGTAATTAATGTTTTTCAACTTAATTTATATGTTCTGAGAAATTAGGTCGATGTATAATTTGTAGGTTTAGGGGGAGTTAATAATTATTATTATAATTATAAATAATAGTATTAATGAGAAGGAATTTGTAACTATAATGAAGAAGGAAGGTGTAATGAATTTCGATTTATAAAATTAATAAAATTAATGAGTTTTATTTGGACTTTCATTCGAGAACTTTCTTGAGCCCCTTTGATCCTCAAGTGGACCTCAAAATGATGGGGTCAAGTCTTGCGAGAACAGACATTTATATCTAGGTAGAACACTTAAACTCAAGTACTCGCGTCAAAGAGAAAATGCTTACATCGAGTTTAAGAAATTTGCATACAAAGGGATAGTAATTTTTGTCTATCTCTGTTCTTTTCATCTTGAAAATATAGGCAAATAAAAAAGAAAAGAATTTCCGCGAAAAAAACCGCTTGTAAAATTTTTGCTAGCTGACTTTTTATAATTAATTAAACCTATGGTGGCTACTTCTAATTTGAGAAAATAATTCGTCAGTTTGTAACTCTTAAAAGGCTTACGATTCAACGTTTAACAATACAAAAACATCGCAATCTGAGTCAATCACGCCCCTCCAACAATAAAAGTAACAAACGCTTACATCACCCCTATTCTAAACGTAAGCTCATTCTTATTGTCTTCAATATTCCCAGATTACGCCATAATCTTTCATAACTCGTATTACAGTTTATTCCGCACGGCAACACCGACTTTGAACGTCAGTCACGGCCCGCCAAAACGAAATAATAACATGGCCGTTCGCGCCATTGAAAAAGCTCAAACGAAATCTCAGCTTTTTGAAATTGGAACCTTTACTTTGTTCTTATAACGACTATTTTCGAATAAAATATGTTTGGGGTTACATCGTTTGGATGTCGAGCAACAATTTGGATAGAACAAAGGCGTCGTAGGGTACACGTGCGCCTCGTTACGGCTTTTGCTAATAAAACGCTGGATTAAGTGAAACATACAGGTGAGGGGTCGAAATTGAAAACTATTGGCCTCTCGAACGGATTTACGAATATATTGCTAGGATTTGTGTCTCAGGTGACGGATTGGATGAACATTTTTGGTAGAATTCACAAGGGTCTTATAAGTTAGCGATATTTGTTTTTACCAAGCAAGAGACTCGAGACTAAGATATATAGGGACTCGTCGAGATTAAGATATATAAGGATTGGGTAATCGGCCTCCTTGCTAACATGCTATTGAGCTATTTTCGTATAAATATAAAAGCTAGAGGTTTATAGTAATTAAAATCCGAGTCAAGACTAGGCCTTTTTTGAAATAGATTTCATTATATAACTTCTCACGCTCTGAGAGGACCGAGAGGGAGTGTCAGACTTTTGCCGACTAGAACCCACCTGTATTCTTTTGGTTGCCCTTTGCAGTCTATGGGCACGGGGCCACACTTTCGAATAATCCTGCATCTCGTCAAGACCAGACGGTAGAAAGAGAAGGGATGGCCTGTTTTACTTTAGAATCCTCAGTCCTTATTTCAAACTGTTGAAACCGGTCCACTAATTGATTGACATTATTATTTTGATCCTGGTTGACTTACTTTGTATTTCCGTTTGTCGTTATATCATATTATTTTATTATTTATTACTATGCTTAATACAGGTTATTAAGATGACATTTTTAACATAAATATGCTTTCTAAATTGCAACCCAATTAAAAAAAAATGCAAAAATTGGCATGCCAATGTGATGGCAAAATATAGAGGACTATTTTATAAAAAAAACACCTATGTACCTACTAGCTATACTCATGTTTGCAGAATAAATGATTATGATTAAAAAGTAATTTAAAGGTACCATATCCAATAAAAACTCACACCAGCTTGTGTATTCGTCGTCATCGTCATCCAAGTGTATTTCCTCGTCCCGGATTTCGGTTAGAACACACGATAATAAAAGAAGGCGATGTCGGGAGCAGCGATTGTGAGAAGCTTCATCGATCGTCAGATAGGGCACGTGTGTTCGTGGGCTATTGTCCAAACTGACAGAAAGGGTAGATTTAGATAAAAAAATTGTTTTTAGGGTTCCGTACCTCAAAACGAAAAAACGGAACTCTTATAAGATCACTTTGTTGTCCATCCGTCTGTCTGTCTGTCAAGACCCTTTATCTCGGGAACGCGTGGAGGTTACGAATTGAAATTAAAAGTTTACGTTTACTCAAATTTACGGTCCCTCGAAGTTGTAAAAAAAATTAAACTTCTAAGTTAACGGATACAAAAGATACGACCGTTTATGTAGCAAAAACGTATATTTCGACACTCTCAAGGAAATCAAAATTCATAGGGTACTTCCCGTTGATCCAGAATCCTGAAAGGCATAAAGCAAGATCTTATAGCACAGACATAGGAAGAATTCGGAAAAAAATAAATTTGTTATTACCTACGTCACAAAAAAAAATAGCGATTTGAAAAATCTTCGAGAATTGAACTATTTACATAAGTGAGTTTGTACGGAACCCTCAGGGCGCGAGGCTGACTCGCACTTGCCCAGTTTTTTTTTTTTAAATTTAGTTGTTAGTGTGTAGAGATGTAGTAGCTATTTTCTAAAAGACTGTCAGAAATAGAGATACTATAATAACATTATTTTTTTATTTAATAGATATTTATGAACTATTGCTTGACTGCGATTCTATCTGATGGTGAGCAGTGATGCAATCATTTACAATATCTATGAATTAACCTATTCATTGAATAGGTTATTCACACACCGGTGTTTCTTAACTACCCTGAAAAGAAACATAAAACAAATTGAGACAATGCATACTGGATTAGGGGAATTCCACTCCTTAGCTGTAAGCAGAGATGCGTGCTATGGAAGTAGAAGCATCCAACTCCGACACATTTCATCACCCCGTCAGAACATCTCCCCCCTGGATGCAAATTGCAGTGGCCAATCTGGAAATCTCTTAACCGACTGCGGACCCAGGTTGGCCGCTGTAAAAAAAATTGGCCAAATGGGGCTTTCTCGACCCATCTCTAACACAGTGCCAGTGTGGAGCCGCTGCACAGGACATGCGTCATTTGCTATGCTGTCCATCCTGCACAACCACCTACAGTTTTCAGGATCTATACAAGGCCAATAACAGAGCCGTAGAGGTTGCCAAATACTGGTCAGAAAAAATTTAGTTAGAGTACATCGACACGAAAAGAAGAAGAAGAAGAAGCTGTAAGCACAATGATTGATTTGATTGATTTTGATTGGGATACCGCCATATACAGATACTGGCATGGATCTTGAGCGCTGACTTCCACTTGCGCAGAAGTGAAATATCGGGTCTCGTCTCTTTAGTGGTATGAAGTGAGACGCGGGGGAGGGGGGTGCATTCCTCGTACAGTGATTGGCTCTCCGATGTGTACGATGCGCAAAGCGATTCTCTTTCGCCGAGCGCTCAAGATTCGTGCCGGTATCTGTATACATATAATATAATAATAATACTATAATATTCCACAACTATCACACAACGCCGTCTAGTCCCAAGCTAAGCAGAGCTTGTGTTATGTGTACAAGACAACTGATAAATATACTTATATATTTCTAAATGCGTAAATATATAGATAAATTACACACAGACACAGAACAAATGATCGTGCTCATCACACAAACATTTGTCCCGGGTGGGAATCGAACCCACGACCTCCGGCATAGCAGTCAGGGCCACTAACCACTAGACCAACAGGCCAGTCATATATGCCTTATGCCTTCTAATTCTCAAATGCAAATTACAATTGTAGCAAAAGATTTCGCTAGGTTGACGATTGTCTTCTTCTGATTGCGGATTACAAGGAGACGTAGAAGTAAAAAACCGAGCAAGTGCGAGTGGGACTCGCGTACTGACGGTTCCGTACAAACTTACCTATGAAAACAGTTCAATTTCCAAATCGAGTCTCAAAGATTTTTACGAATCGAATGAAAACGAACTGTATAATACAAATTTACAAATATATTCTTCCTCATGAATTTTGATTCCCTTGAGAGTGTCGAAATAAAACGTTTTTGCAACATAAACGGCTGTATTTTTTTTACTTACAAGTTTGATTTTTTCACAGCTTCAAGGGACCGCAGATCTGTGTATATGGTTTTAATTTCAACTCGATACCTCAAAGCGTTCCTGAAATAAAGGATCTTGACAGACAGACAGACAGACGGACAACAAAGTGATCCTATAACGGTTCCGTTTTTTCCTTTTGAGGCACGGAACCCTAAAAATCATCGATTCGCCTACGGAAAAGCTATGCAGATTTACTAGTCTGCAACTCAATAAAATCACTTAAAAAAAGTATATCCTTGCAAAAAGTCCCCAATGAAAACAAGCTAGGGTTTCCCTCGATTCCCCCTTGCTGAAATACCCCGCATTGTGCTTAGGTACACGATCTGTAAACAAATTTGTGAATATTATTCGCATTTGATGGAGCCCCATGAATACGGAAGGGGTGAGACACCATTACGTCTTAAGATTCCCCATTCATGGGGTTAAGGAAGCCTTCTTACTTTAAATGCATGGGGAGGGTCTTGTAATTGCTGTAATTATTGTGTTCAGTTTTTGAGGTGGTTATGTTTTTGAATCAAGACCTGCCTACCTAGGATTTTTCATACTTCACATTTGGAGGCATGCAGAACATAGTGTAAATAATAATATTAATCCTTTATTACCAGGCAAATATGTATCACTATAATGCACTAGAGTCGGTTGAAGAGCGAGCCAAGAGGATCTTCGGCAATGATGCACTTGTCAAGTCAAAACTGGATATGATATGCTTCCAGATTAGGCCCATTTTTTTTAAATCCAGTTCTGATGATGGGATCTATGAGGAATCGAGGGAACTCCTCATATATTATAGACTATATAGTGATATTGGAATTTTCATCGAGAATTTAAGCATTTACAGTCAAAAAGTAACATTTGATGAAGTGTAACTCATGAAGAAGACCAGAAATGGTCAACGGAACTTCATACTCGCATAAATATCACAATGAAGATAGTTAAGCGACTATGACAATAGAAATAAATGAATGGTTCTGAATAGTTACGTTGAAAATGATATCATCGAAGTGATCTGATAATGATGATGGAGCCGGAAGGTAGGCACTGGTACTCCGTAATTAATCAATGTAACCTAGCCGTGTTTCGACTTATTAGAACTGTCATGAGATGCCCTTTGGCTATAAGGTACTATTGAACTGATCTGATGATGGAGCCGGAAGGTGGAAAGTAGACACAAGAATTTTATAATAAAACAATGTAACCTAGCAGTGTTTGGGTTATAAGTGTATCGCAACTAAAAAGTTTGAAAGAATAACCGATACAAAAAAAAACGTGTTCACTAAAAAAAAACACAAAGGATTAAAATAACTTTAATTTCGGAAGTTGGTGTTAAATAAGAAACAAACAATACCGAAAAACACCGACTTCCGAAATTAAAGTTATTTTGATCGTTTTAGTGTTTTTGTTTTTAGTGAAGTCGGTTATTATTATTTTTTGTAAAAAAAATTTGCCTTAAAATTATTCTAAACTCAGATACAAAAAAAGATATCCAGACTCGGAGCATCTATATACAGTGTAGAATAGGATTATTTTTCGAGGATAAAATTTCTGAGATATTTCTGAATAATAATTCTATCATACTAAATCTATTATACTAAATATAATAAAATAGCGAGTGTTTGTTTTTTTAATTTTAGTTGGTTCGAGTCAAGGGCGAGGCAAGCGAGTTTTAGAAAATCTTTGAATGCAGTTTTGTTTCTTTTTAAAAATAAAGGAATGTCTCCTTTGAGTAAAATGAGCCAACTCAAGGATTTAAAATAGTTTCCCTCCTGGGCCCGCCTAATTTTTCACACTTACCTACGTTTGTATCAATACAATTTATAGAGATACATAATCTATATGTATATAAAAGCGAAATACCACTCACAGATTAATCACGAAATCTCAGAAACTATAACACCCACAAACTTGAAATTTGGCAGGTAGGTACCTTATAGGGTGTAGACATCAGCTAAGAACACATTTTCCGAAATTCATCCCCTAAGTGGATGAATCGAGGGTCCAAAGTTTGTATGGAGAAACCGACTTTCATGCGAGCGAAGCCGCGGCTAGAAGCTAGTACGATATAAGTTAAATGCCACTTAAGCTATTGGGATTCACCTACAGTAATGTTATATAGCAATTACCATCTTTACACTTAAGGCCCTAGCGCCCAAGCAGTGGCCATAAAACTGTGGCTTTCTGAAGCCTACTCTTCGGTAACGGCTAGGTTTGAAAAAAGTATATGTTTATTATAGATTCATGTACAACATTACCAACATATGATTTTTTCGTGCGATTAATATTTTTGTCTAAAAAATATTTGACATGAAATATTTTCGCTTGTTTTCCCTACTCCTTTCAAATGGCTTTTATCTTTAGAAATATGTTTACACAAAAAAAATTGCTGGATAAGTGTCCTTAAGAATGTGGTTCATAGGATGTGGTGGAGGTACATAGGATATGTAAATCAATCAATATTTCACAAAATAAAATGGACTTTAAGGTCAGCGGGGCTACATGCGGGCCCAGACGGCAGTACGAATATGTATGCATTTAACTCCCGCCAGATGTTCAAGGGTTTATACGCCATAATACAGTCGAGATTAGATAGATTTACCTAATCTTCTCAACCCATAAATTGTAATACGAACTTGTATTTTTGTAAAAGCTCAAATTCCCCAATTCAACTCACACAGCCACTTTACAAACCTAAATAAATAAATCATAACTTAAAGTCAGACTATCTAGGATAATAGTCCGATTTACATTTTGATGTAGCTGTAGGGTAATAATTTCCCGAATCTCAATGAGGCGAGGCACGTGAACTTTTTGTAATATCGTCACAAAACATTGGCGACGGTTTCGTTGGTGGCAGGAGCGCAGCGGAGGTCGAGAGCGGGCCTGACTAATTAGAACAAAAAACGCGGGAAAACATAAGTACGCTTGACAGTGAGTCAGAGACAAAGAGCGCGCAGTTTTCCAACAAAAAGGTTTTATACCCTCCCTTGAACATTGTGCAAATACCGACTCTTTGTATGCGAGCGTAAAGTTGATTTTGAGGATAAGGTCTTAACATTGACCGGAACATTTATTTTTCGGATACTTTGAATTTGGAACGCCCTTTCTCATTTCTCTTGAAGAGGAAACCAGACTCTATTACAATGACGTTATATTCTAATTTTGCCCGTGTAATAGCATATTCTATGTCATTTATAGCTGTCTACGGCTGCGTAGAGAAGCGCCATCGCGTCGATTGTCTCTGGCACGTTCGGGCAAAGAGGCCACAATCGATAGAGCACGGGCGTGCGTTGTAATGAATTTATTAGAGAACCTAGTATTTTGACGAGGTTATTCGGTTGTTTTATTTTTATGCGACTGCCGAACTAGGATAAGTTGAGTGCTTTGTTTGATTCAGGTCTGGAGAGCTGCGAGCTATAGTTGTTTTAGTAGTTCAGGACGCTTGATGTTCGTATTGCTATATTATTATCTAACTGATAGACTTATCTAGCTAGAGCTAATTATGTCAGTATGTTATTCTTTACAAGTATTATAGGGAATATGCATGTTTTTTTATTAATTTGCTAAATAAAATACTTCATAAATCACTTCTGGGAAAGTAATTTATAAATATTTTTAAAATGTTTTCTTCAACGACGAAGTTTTAAAGCTGCAAAGTTGATAATTAAGGTGATGGCACGTGAATACATTCGGAAGAAGTTGGTGTAATCATCACAGCAATGATTTGTTGGATACGTTTTTCATAATAACTTTGTTAATTTGTATGTATGTATCTAAGTATATATTTATTATTGTTTTCTTAATCTAGTTTACCATTATGTTGCACCTACCATGTTATATTTCTGCACCACCCTAAGGTCGACTGGTAGAAAATGCCTATGGCATTAAGTCCGCCTTTGTACAGTGTTTCTTACTAGTGCATAAAGTTTTAATAAATAAATAAATAATTAGAAACACAAGTCTACAATGGACTATGACGTCAAAATCCATTACGCTCTACCCCATAGCATAAGCATAGCATAGCATAATCAGACTTTAGGGCTACTTTTCCACCAGAGATGTGCTGTGCTGTGCTGCAAAGATGTAATAGCTATGCTGCAAAAATATGTGACCGTTTCCACTGATACTAAGCTATGTAGCGGTTTTTTTTTTCATTGGGTGGGAAAATCATCTTATGACAAAACCCGCTCTTGGGCGGAGCGAGAGATAGTGTCAGACTTTTACTGACTAAAAACCCACTCCTGTTCCTTCGTTGCCTTCGTCCCAGGGCCCCGGGTTTCGTTAAGCTATGTTCCGGTGCGAGTAAGATGTGCTATGAAGATGCGCCGCCGCAAAGTAGCTGCGCGAGGAAGATGCGCAACTCGTACTAAGCAATTTATTTATTTATTCCTCACATCGGACCGCCTTGCAGCAATAACTCCAATGGAGCACAATTAGTCCAGAATCTGCTACTTTCCAACATCGTGAGCCCAGTAGAATGGTAAACATCAATGGAGCGGCGTAGTGGAGGGTCATGTCGCTCGCTTACGCAAATCCCATATCGAACACATTTTGAAATGTTAAAGCTCTTTTGATGAGTTTTTACAAAGACAATTGATTTAAATTGAAAAATACGGAAAATTTTGATATGTCATCTTGACGGTTGACCATAGACTTAATGCAATGGATCTATACATGGCCGGATCTACTTAATGGCTAAATGGGCTGCAGCCCAGGGCCCCAGGGATATAAGGGGCCCCCAGTTCTCATTAAAAACAATCTACAATGATACACATTTACAAAAACTAAGTGTTCAGTCGGCGGTCTTCTCGCACAAGGCAATCTCTTACAGAAAACCACAAGACGAAGTATATTTAGACTTTTAAGTTAGCTATAGTAACTCGTGATCTCTTGTTCCATTAGGACGACATTTCTACAGTGATCGGTCGTTGTCGAAAAGGTACACTGTAGGAAAAATATAATTTTTTTTTTTAACAAAATGCCAATTAATTTGTTTACTTAGGTGGGCCCCCAAGTAGTGTTAGCCCAGAGTCCAACAATTTCAAGATCCGCCTCTGGATCTATAGTAGGGAAGCGGCACGTAGCTACACCACTCGCGACCATCCATAGCATGCATCCATAGCAGTAGGTATAGCACGCATCCTTCCATATAAAAAACGTATCTTAGTTGAATCCGTTTCCACCAGTGCTAAGCTATGTGCACCAATGGATATGATTGGTGGATCAAACGCATCCATAGCAACGTAGCATAGCACATCTCTGGTGGAAAAGCACCCTTAATGTTCCCACTGCTGGGACTCAGGCCTCCTCTCTCTGGGAGGGTGATAGGCCGTAATCCACCACGCGGGCCCAGTGTGGGTTGGTGAATGTCACATGTCTTCGAATTTTTGGTTCTAGGACATGCCTACGCCATAGATTATAGCATTTTTACGAGTAAGACGGATACATTTCTTGAAAATTGTTATATCTTGTTTACTTTTAGATTAATTTTATTTTTTTATCACTGGTTATGGTTAGGTAATAATTTTTTTTTATGCATATTCCATATTTCATAGGATATTAGTTACCTATAAATTATGAACTAAAGAGTCTCTTCTTCTCTAACATATATTAGATATATATAAAGGTTAGCTCTAGCTAATTTAAAGATAATTATAATGAAATAGGTACAGTTTATCAAAACATAATGAAAGCTTCTGTTACTTAATTTGAATGATATTTAATAAATACTAAATCATTGGTAATTTTTCTTGTGGAACCAGCCTTTTAAGTAGGTAGAGATACCGGCACGGATCTTGAGCGCTGACTTCACAACAGAAGTGAAATTTCGGGTCGCTTTAGTGGTATGAAAAGAGATGCGGTGGCGGGAAGTGTAATCCTTGTACAGTGATTGGCTCGCCAATGTGTACGATGCGCAAAGCGATCCCCGCTATTTTGCCGAGCGCTCAAGATTCGTGCCGCTATCTGTAGTTACATTAGTATTTTATAGGTTTGGTCCCCTCCATCTTCGACCGCATCGTCGCTTTCCATCAGGTGAGATAGCGGTCAAGCGCGAACCTATCAAGAATAAAATAAAATAAAAAATAAAAATATTTGCATTGGCATTATCCAGTGTACTTTTTTATTTTGTTTAATTTTAAGATGTTTCCATTTTTTTTTTTCCATTTTTATATTGCAAATAAACATAATTTTCTTTCTTTTCCTTTCTAAAATGCAGAAGTGTAAAGAATAATTTGGTCGTAATTAGTGACAGATATCACTAACGACAGGTGTAAGGACTGACGCATTTTAAAATTGGTTAATAAACATCCTACGATGTAGATGTACTTACCTACACTAGAGAAATCAATATATTTTGCCAATATGGAACATACGATCCCGGAAAACTCAGGCCCCTTCACACGGCCAGTCTGACACATAATAACAGCACATACATAGACAATACATTATATGTATATAGTGTGAACGGCTCACACATTCACAGGTCGTGGTGTGTCTCGGAGTCTCGGTGGCGCGCACCTCGTTATCTCGCCCGGCTGTCTGTCATGACCACCGCTGCGATCTGACTCGGCTTATGGTTCCGTAGGTGGGTTTATATTATCGATTAAGTAAAATAAATCGAAAAACGTTCCATGTATGTCGTCTGTAGGGCAGGATAGACGGCCCAGAGTCGCCTCGCAGTGACCGCCAGAAGACGGACATCGATGACCAGGGGACTTACCATGATGTGTTCAAATGTCAGTCGTGTGTGCGAGGAAGAGGGATGGAGCTATACACCCTACATAGCTCCATCTCTTCAACAGTTCAATTTAGGTCGTCAAATGGATTGCGTTAAGAGCTTGTGGTAGCACTACAGCCCCCCTAGCCAAGTTAAAATCGTATCGTTCGCGCCGAACGCCTCGAGTAGGCCAAGCCTTCGATTCCTTTGTTCTGACCACGTGACTGAGCGTTAAGATGACGTCAGAACAAAGGAATTGGAGGCGTGGCCTACTCGAGGCGTTCGGCGCGAACGAAACGATTGTAACTTAGCTAGGGGGGCAGGGAAATCTATAAAACGTGACGACTGATAAGTATTGCATTTTTAGATTAGCCGCTAAAGGCAAGGCGTAGGGAGAAAAGAAAAAAATGTTCTTAATGGTTTTCACTCTTTCTTCCTGTCCAGAAGTAGCTCGATAGTTCCAGTTTGCTAAACGGTACCTAACTCTATCAACATTTTTTGTTTAGTCATAGAGGCACTGGTATTGATCTAGTCACGAAAGACTAGCAGATACGGTTCTTCCTTCACATGAACTAGAAACCAAAAGAAGAAAGGAGAAAGCTGTGTTGTTGGTTTCAATAATCCTATTACATAAGCTACAAAAATTGTTTTAACCTATGTCCGTTATAGACTTTGAAAACATCCAAACAGTTTCATTAGAATGACAATAATGCTAAGTTTTAAATAACATAGCACACGCCGGGTATTTATATAAGGCGTTAAAAAATTAACTTTAAGAATTTCGAGGGGACATTTTACTCCTCATTATGAACTACTTTTACTATCCCATAGGACCCATAGGTCCTATAGGACCAAACCTGAAATAGCGAAAAAAAATCAGCTGCTCCATACATTTTGACGAGTTATGCGAACATAAACGTAGGGAACAGCTGATTTTTTTTCGCGATTTCATGTTTGGTCCCATAGTAAAGGTTGTTCATAATGTTTTCTTTTTATTTCTAAATTATATGTCAGTTAGTTTTTTTTTTCTTCTTCAATGTGTATGGATTTGTTATTAGGTTATTATTGTTTTTATTTAATGTATTTTTTTAGTTTGTAAGTCTACTGTACAACGCCTTGGACATCCTCTGTAACGCTTGTAAATATATAAATAATGAGGAGGACAATGTCCCCTCGAAATTCTTAAAGTTAATTTTTTAACATTTTTTATAAAAAGGGTTTTCCGTGCTACCCCACGCATCTCCAGTCTGCCGTCGATCTGTCGATCGCACAGCGATGACTCGGCAAATTGTTCGAATGTTCAATAATTCTCCTTTTATTTTAGTCCATTCTGTATCGAACGTTATTTTGACAACCCTCCAAGCGATGACAGGTGGCGTCAATATACTTGATAAAGGTACATTCATAGTAATTTGAAATAATTAGGAGACTGTTCGAGACATTGTAGGAAGATGAGAGAAACGATCACAAATTGTGGGTTCAAAGTCCTTGGCTTATGGAATTAGGGAAAATTGAAGCTTCTTACCTAAATAGTTACGCATGCTAGTGAAACAGGAATGTCGATATTATGTCCTGGCTAGATGACATTCTAAGTTTTTTTTTTATTTGATTTATACTAGTGCTTAACTGCGATCCAACCTCAATACTTTATTAAATTCCATATTTTGTACAAAGATAGTATAAAATATTGTCAAGATCAATATGATCAATATGACCTGATGGTAAGCAATGGTGTGATGCAATCGTTGATGGTGAGGCGCGCCAGTTTATTAAAGAGCCTATTTAGGCCTTGCTAATAGAATATCATTTACCTACCTAAACAGGCCACACAATAATTCGATCACTACTTTTCAAAATTATATTTAATTTTACAGCTAAAAAGAAAAACCTGAAGTTTCACAATTATTACGGTGCAAAAACAAATTGAGCTGATGTTTGAAAATGAATTACTAAAAAGCTATATTTTTAATTATCAAAACGGAAAAGTTTTCAATATGAACACACCTTCTAATTTTTTAGAGCGCTCATTATATCAATTCATATTATTATGTTCTAATGAATCTAATCACGAATTCAAATTGATGTTTGTTTTGATTCTATGTCAAGAACTTTGTCTATGGCCTATAGTGTCTGTCATCATTATTCAATCCTATTGTTATTGCAGCCTACAAAATTATTTTGCAAGCAATTGTGATGTCAGTTTAAATAATATAGTTAAAAACTACTGTTATCTAATAACGATATGCCGGTTAAACCAATTTATAGCAGTAAGATATTGTACGTTCGAAGACGAAGTATTTTGACCACTCTGAACTTCGAACAATTGGCTGCGCAGTCATTCTTTTTAAGAATAATACACACCTCCGGTGCGACACTGACACTTATGCAAAAATGTAGTTTTTCAGGAGAAGCATTTAAAACTTTGACACCTCACAAAACAATGACTTAAGAATATATAGATGAGATGAACAGCTTATACTACAATGTCAACTTCCCTTAGACTTTTAACTTACGTTATCGCACCAAGTAAAGGGGTGCTTTAGGATCATTTTTAGATATTTAACTCATTTTTGCATTTTTTGCAAAAGTGACAGTGTCGCACCGGGAGTGCGATGTGGCGAATACGTATTGCATATTTTTCGAGTATAGAGATTAGTTCGGAACGGAAACTTCAGAGTGGCCAGTATATTTTGACCGTACTATAAGTATTTTTTTAATGTAGGCTACTTGTCTTTTCTCTACGGTTCACGGCCATGTCGAATGTAAGAGAGCCCGCGGTCGATCCCCGACTCGTTGGATCGATCTTATCATCTGGGCTACGCAGTCGACCGCAGT
Organism: Mythimna vitellina; assembly: GCA_949316375.1. Classification (NCBI taxonomy): domain Eukaryota; kingdom Metazoa; phylum Arthropoda; class Insecta; order Lepidoptera; family Noctuidae; genus Mythimna; species Mythimna vitellina. The sequence goes on along the minus strand of OX438703.1, from coordinate 1,346,354 downwards.
ACAGTGTGCGCTTAATGCCAACAACTGCCATATAATATATAATGTGTATAAGGTAATTATTATATATACCTATAATGGGTGGGACAATCATCTTATGACATCCCCCGAACTTGGGCGGAGTGGGAGAGCGTGTCAGACTTTTACTGACTAAAAACCCATTATGTTCCTTCTTTGAAATTGTTCTAGGGCCGGACCGTTCGGTAACCATCCGGACGACGTGCTACCTATTGCTCGCCGTCCGTAAGCCCGCGTCTACGGAGGCCGGAAATCGGAATCGGAATCCCGGTGGCTGGAGCTTGAGGGCCATTGCCTCGCACGTGCACGTGCAGCCGAGGAGGTCTTTGCTAGCATCACTGCTTCTCAGAAAGAGGCGACCCCCTGACACTACTCCTCGCTCCGGATCATGGCCTATAGCAAGGCCCGACGTGAGAGATCGCTGCCGCCGATCGCCCTTACGAGGACACGGCGGTGTTCTGCCCAGGCGGGGCACACCTCTACCGTATGCTTCACCATGTCCTCCGGATGGTCCACAGAATGGTGGCACCCGGGCGTTTCTTCCGCACGAATCCAGTGCAGGAACCTCCCGAACTTACCATGTCCGGTGAGGACCTGCTTCATGCGGAAGGTAAGGATGCCGTGTTGTCTTTCCAGCCGCTCCTCAAAGAGGGGACTTACCGCCATTTTATTAGGTACAGATACCGGCACGGATCTTGAGCGCTGGCTTCTACAGTTCTACTTGCGCAGTAGCACGCAGAAGTGAAATATCGGGTCTCTTTAGTGGTATGGAAGACCTCAGGGGAGTGCAATTCTTGTACAGTGATTGATTCGCCGATGTGTACGATGCGCAAAGTGATCCCCGCTCTTTCGCCGAGCGCTCATGATTCGTGCCGCTATCTGTACCTAATAAAATGGCGCCAGTACTGGAGCCAGTACCAACGTATTTTCTCACAGTTTAACCTATATACAAAGTTCTCTAAAATTGTGTAGTGTCCTCAACGCTGGTATTTTACGTACGGCCCTTGATACCTACTCCAGTTAAACACAAAGAGAACGGACATAAAGGATTACTTTTAAAAGGCAAAGGCACGTCGACTTTCATCCTCTCGAGGGAAAATGGCGCGCGATCTGACAGCTGAGAGGTTTTGGCGCGCTTTCATTTGTACGATTGTTGCCCGCTAATGGTGCGAGCCGAAACAATGGGGAAATATCGCGATCTTTGCACACAAAGGACATTACGTTTGATGTCGAACGCCATTGTGGTTATATGTATGAATCGGGTTAACGGTTACCATTAGCGCTTTATTTTATACTTCGAAAAGCTTTTCCGGTATGTGTATGATGATTGTAAAAGTCGTCAACTGCTTGTGATTTTCCAGTTTGAGTAAAATGTTTATGATCTCTTGTCTGCGTGAATTTTGTCCAGTCAAAGAGCCATTTTGAAAAAGTAACTAGTTTTTATCTGCATGTTTACATAATCTCCATTTGTAGAGATATCTAAACAAAATAGATACTTAACTAAAACTCAATATTTGCAATAAATATTAGAAAAAAATGTTAAGGAAAGAAAATTGATAATTTATTAAATATTTCAGATTCTAGCTAGATTTTCGATTGCCGAAATGTTACAGAAAACTCAAAGGCTGATTATAAGCATTTTCGGTTCTCGAGCCTACGACAAAGTCAGACTGAATTAAGGAGTGGAATTCCCTGCCGGAGTCTGTGTTTCCTTAAAAGTTACAACTTGGGGAACTTTAAGTCAAGAGTGAATAAGTTACATGTAGGCAGGCGTGCTCCCTCGTCGACCACTTCGTCTCTTACCATCAGGAGAGGTAGTGATCAAGCACGAGCAAATCAATAATTTATGGGATTTTTAGAAAGAAAGAAAAAATTCGTATTTGTTTAAAGGAAATTCACTGCTGATCTGCCAATTTCCTATTGGAGAAATCCATAAATTCTCTCTTCTGATTTGTCTAGAAAACACGGCCCTTGTAACACTTAGTTCGAAATTCCATTTTTAGTTTCTCTGTCTTTATAAACCCTGAATTTGTAACCGTTTTTAAACACAATGTTACCAACACACACGCTCCACACATAGTTGTTATTGAAAAACGCAACGACGTTCATTGTAGCTCATTACATAAGTACATGCGTTGGCACCTCGGTGGCTCAGCCACATGCCATAATTGTAGGCCTGCAACAGCCCAACAGCCGGGTGAATAGGCCCTCGAGACGAGCACGGGGGGAGATTACGAAACAATGGATTTTTCCAAAATACATAATAATTCACAGCGTCAAATGAGGCAGCTTTTTGTGTGAGCTTAGAGATCCTTGGTGTTGTGTGGTTGTTTGTTTTTTAGTTTTTTTTACTAGGTATAAGTAGCAGTTTTAATGTCTACCGAAGAAGTTTCTTTGTCGGTTCACAGGACGTCATTTTATAACGAGAAGGTTGAGCATAGTCTAATTGTAATTTTTATAACAACAACTTACTAAGATTGTACAAATATTGGTATGGACTATACAGATATAGGTAGGTCTTGTATATGTGAGTTTATATGATTGTGAACGCACCTACAATACAGGATCAAATAAAATAATATTGTCAGACATAATTAGGACAGTAATCAAGCCGAAGATGTAAGTGATTACATAATAATGCAAAAAAAAAACAGGAATAAATTCTGCTTCCAAACGCGTGTAAAACATTTTTTATTTTATCATTTATTTCTGATCCCCACACTACGTGTCTACGCAAACATTGATTTTCTATCTTCTTATAAAAAACAGACATAGTAAAGTAAACTGATTATGTTTGCTTTTCATAAGAAGATATGAAAAACAGACAATCATTTTACTCATATAAGAAATAAAAACAAGTTCAATAATAAACAATGCACGCAGCACAATTTGTGATGAGACACGTGAGACTGGACATGTATTGTGATGGTGTTGTTTTTTTGCTATAGGAATTAATTTATTATTGCTATATCAATGTGGCTACGGAACCTCAATCAATTTTGTCAAAACTACAGCGACACATGGGTGGATTTTTGAGATTTTTTTGGGTCCGTGCTCGAGTGGAGTACTTGAGCCTCGACCGCTGCGCCGCGCGAATTATTAAAAAGTAAAAAATAAAAATATATGACCCTTGAAAGAGAGGTCGCCTGTGAAATATAACATGTGAACTTACGCGGGGATAAATCATTGGGATTTAACGTCAACCGTCATGAATAATAATTAGGTAATTGACAGATAACATTAAGTACTGAACGTTTATTGATTTAAAAAAAAATCATACGAAATTAATATTTTATGGGTTATTAGTTTACCTACCCAATAAATAAAAAGCTTGTAAAGTACTAGTACCTTGTAAAGTAACCGGAATACTGTGTAATATCTAATCAAAGCTTCGAGCCTATTAATTTATAAATAAATGTTTTAAAATAAACGCAAAGTTTATTCAGCTGTGATGAATGTGAGTCATAAAAAAAATCAGAAGTACTTAATCAAACCATAAACATCAATTTTAATGAGAGATACATAAATATTTTCTAAAGCACCATTAACTGAAATCAAAATACTCGAAAAACTTAAAAAAAAACATGGCTATCATTAAATGATGATATCTTTTACTAAAACAACTTTTTGAAAACCGGTAGTCGCCAACAAAAGCACGGAATGAGTTATATCTCCCCTCCATGCCTAACCAACCGCACAACAAATGAATTAGGCGAAATAATACGAAAAAAAAATTACACAATGGCTTTTTCAAACTGGTTGTGGGCGAATTTGTTACTAAAATGTAGCAACATCTGTCTAGAGGGGAGAACGTGACATCCTTATTTCAAAACTGTATTTTCTCTGTCAATCAATATACCACTCTACCGGCTCCATTTAAGATTCAAATTAAAACGTACGAATGTTAATTTTAGGACCTTTTTATTGAAGAAGATTCGAGTTAACGCCATTACTGTCAAATTGTGAGCCAATCACCACCGAATAGCTCCGACCAATCAGAGGGACGCACAGAGCGTGTTCCGAATGTAAAATTTGGGGGGAAACTGTGCCGTTAGTAAGTTTTTGTGTTGACTCGGCGAGATTAATTTGTTTTCGGGTGAATGAATTTGGGTTAGATGTTAAATACCACATCTGTTTGTTATTTTATCTACTGCAATGAGCTTTAGATACTGCTTTATGTATTTACATTAGCTTTGTTCAGGATGGATTTGTGTTAATTATTGTGAATTAGGTAGGTACGGTAACCACGCCACCTAATGTATAGGTATTTTAGAAGGTATCTTAGTAGCGAAGAGGCATAAGGGGATAAGTAGAAATTTACAGTTTTGGTAGGTTATTTTTGCCAGCATGTAACATAACACTGATATCTTCTGGATTATTGGCTGAGAAATTGCAATCTAGAGATGATAAAAATCTGCAGTAGATAGTTAAGGATTCAAAAATGCCTAAAACCTATGTTCAAAATACGTAGTTATTGTAGAGTAGGTACGTGGTTTCAATAAGGGCCTATTACACTACTCGATATTCAGACAGTCTTATTCGATGTCGCGTAGTGTAATAATGGTTAGACCGTTCTCACTCGGAACAAAAAATAAGACAATCTGAATACCGTGTGCTGCATATCGCGTAGTGTAATAGGCCCTTTATTAATGTGCCAACCTAATTGCCACGCTGCGCTGTATTATAAATATGAAAGTATCTCGGTCTGTCTGTTTGTTATCTCTACGTTTTCATGGCTGAACCTGAATGGGTTTAGGTAAGACCTGGGCAGACCATATCCTGGAACAGGACATATGATAGTTTTTATCCCGGGAGTATATTCCCTTGGAATAATTTTTAACTTTCTCGCTGGTAAACCCGCAGGCAGAAGCTACTGCTTGATAAAGAAAATACATTAACACTATAATATGTAATTCCAGTTTTAAAATAACATTTTTAATGCACTTACTCGAAAAACTGCTCTTTTCCCTACAACTTTTAGGCATGCAATGTACTATTTTTCGTACTAGTGTGAAAAAGTGCACAAACTCGCCCCCGCCACAAATTATTACATTTATCGTATCAGGATGGGCGCTAAGCGATCCCCACGAGTTGCGCGTCAACCCCCGTTTATTTATATCCTCGTGAGTGTATTAAAAAATTTCCTTTGATACACCTGGTTTGTCACTGTAGAATTCGGCCTCGGTCGCAATGACAAACTCTGTCCACTGGTATCAAAATGTATTATTTCAAATACCAAGAAATAGGACGACTGACGAGCCAAAAGACTCGAGTAATTTTTACAGGAATGTTATTTATATAACTTACCTATCTCACCCCCACATACTACATAATTATTAGTTGAGGCACCGGGTACTTAGGCCTGGCTCTCATATATAGTATAATGGTGGTGGTCTCGATGGTAGTATCAGCAGGCCTGGTGGTAGGCTTCAGCTTGCCCTGTTACTGTGGTGTTGGTAAGGTTAGGTTAGATATGCTCCCAGTTGAGATCCTTGTGGGATACAAGGTTGTCATCATTTCAGCCGAAGACGTCCACTGCTGGACATAGGCCTCCCCCAAGTGTCGCTACAATGATCAGCATTGGCGTCTCGCATCCATTGGATTCCTGCGACCCTTGCCTGATCCTGTCTACCTTGTGGAAGACCGTCTGATGTTGCCAACCGGCGCTCCAGAACCTTTTAGCCCATCGACCATTTGTTCTGCGAGCAATGTGCCCTGCCCACTGACACTTTAATTTGGAGATTCTTCGGGCTATGTCCATAATCTTGGTTCTGCGGATATCTTCGACGATGTTAGGCCAAACTAATCTTGAAATTTTGGAGGTATGTGGAACAGAGAGTATAGTCCCGCAAACCTCCTTTGAAAAGGGAGGATCCTCCGACCAGACGGGTGTTATGTCTGGTGGGCTGCAACTGCCCGATAGATGATTTCGGGTTGTTCTATATGTTCTAATCGCGCGGAGAACTTTGATTGCGCGATTCAGGATCTTCTTATGTGACGCGATAGATGTCGCTACATCACTCCCCTCCGGAGATCGGAGATCGATGGTTCTTGATGGTTCTTGATGCGTGCCAGGCCAGTGGTAGGTTGGTTCCAGTGAGTCGGAACCGAATGCCGCATAGTTCTCGGTGAGTCGGAACTGTCTGCGGTGATGCCCCAGTGAGTCGGGGTGGTGCTGTCCCAGTGAGTCGGGATGATGCTGCAGGCTCCAGTGAGTCGGAGTAGTGCTGCTGGCTCCAGTGAGTCGGAGCGGTGCTGTGCGACGTAGTGGCTTGACTGCTTGCGTCGACCAGGAGAGGTTCTTCATTGCTCTTCATGTGACTGGCCGAAGGTGCAGTGTGCTTCGCCAAGGTCGCTGATGAGGCTGAGGGTGATGACCAGGTATGACCATGTAGGCATGCTGGTGGTCAGGATACCCTTTATAGCCGTGGGTGCTGGCTGTATGGCTCGCTGCTCGAAAGCTTGAGGAAGTGATGATGACGTCACGAGGTAGTAGCTGCACGAAGGCTGCGCTGACGTTCTTTGTCGGGGGTCACCAGTTTGGAGGTAGGCGGAACAGAGAGTAAAGTCCCGCAAACCTCCATTGAAAAGGGAGGATCCTCCGACCAGACGGGTGTTATGTCTGGTGGGCTGCAACTGCCCGATAGATGATTTCGGGTTGTTCTATATGTTCTAATCGCGCGGAGAACTTTGATTGCGCGATTCAGGATCTTCTTATGTGACGCGATAGATGTCGCTACAAAATCATTCAACTGAATATGCAAGTATATCATACCTATAAATAATAATAAGTATAATCAGCCTTTTTAATGTTCCCACTGCTGGGACTCAGGCCTCCTCTCTTGGAGAGGGAATGGGCCGTAATTCACCACGCGGGCCCAGTGCGGGTTGGTGAATGTCACATGTCTTCGAATTTTTGGTTCTAGGACATGCCGGTTTCCTCACCATGTTTTCCTTCACCGTTTTGAGAGCAATGGTGATAAAATAAATCACACAAAGTAATACGCCTGGATGGGTTTAAACCCGTGACCTACAATTCGTAAGTCCACTTGGCCACCAGTGCTCCTCATACCTATGCATGCATGAAATGTAACTTTCTTTACGGAGCTTGAAGATGATGATGTTGACAATTGGGCAAAGTAGGTAAGGACCCAAACACAAAAATTTGATGCAATGTCGCATCGTAAAAATCACGTAACTACGACGCACCGCAAAAACTGGGCCTTGGACCTTGACATGGCGTGCGAACGAGAAAGAGGGATGGAGCTCCTGTATAGCTCCATCCCTTTAGCAGTTCAGTTAAGGTTGTCAAATGGATCATTACACACTGTATGGTCAACTGGAACCGATGCTTTGCCGCAGGAAATCGCATCGCAGCAATTCGTAGGTATCGTATCGCATCGCAGTTTTGTGTGGGAGCCCTATAGATCATAATCGTGACAAAAGTAGATGCCTAGCTTCATCAACTATGTTAGACTCTGCTTTCATTGTAACACAATAAAACTGAAATTCTCATGGTACGTTTAACATGGAAAGACTTCCTGTTAGACCTAGACAACCCAGCTAGTGGATGATACGATACGATAATGGTACATTTTGATACAAGTGGAGAAAGTTTGTCATTGCAACCGAGGCGGAATTCCGCCGAGTGCTGCACTGACAAACTTCCACATGTATCAAACGACGTTTTTCAATATACTTACGAATAAATAAATAAAAGAGGGTTTATCAGCGACACGGGGCTACGCTGAACCAAGCCTAATACGATTAATACAATAAATTGTGGCGGGGTGAACTCGCGTACTTTTCCGCACTAGTGCGGAAATTGTATGCCTAAAAGTGGTAGGGATAAGAATGGTTTTCCAAGTAAGTGTATTGAAAAGTTATTAATCAACTGCGCTACAGCAAAGATTATGATTTGATAGGCATACCTATTACATTGATTTGAGAGGTTTATAATTTTAATTGTTTAAATTAGAGTACTATGTTCTCTGATCGTATCAAAATTACAATAACAAGGACATACACCTGACTGACTTCAAATAACAAGTCCAAAATTTCGCATGCCATTTCTTTCCCCAACCATCGGAATGTAACAAATCAGTCCACAGACCGCCCATATGTCCGCATTCTCACACACATCACATTTGAACCGGAAACCTTATAGCTCTGTTCATTTCCCATAAACTCGCCAAGATCTAGAATGTTCACTTTACCATGAACTAATGTGTCAAAGGTTTGTCTTTTGTCATTGGTACCTACTAATGACGCGGGGGGAACGCACGGCCAGCGTGACGCGGGCACCCGCGGCGCTCGCGTGACTCTGAAACACATCACGCTGCGCACACGCAGCATGCTTCCGAATTCAAAATTCAAATTCCGTTTGACAGATGACTTTTTATTTCTGAGTCTTGAGAATTTGAGTGGCATTTCTAAGTCGCCAGAGTGTGAATGAGCAATTCCCATTTTGATGGGAAATTGACGGATCAGTCATTGTTATTTGAGTTGAGAAGGTCAAGTGGCCTCGATTCGCTTGACTTTGACTCTGATTGTTCAGCGGTTATGTGACTTGTGTGAACGTGAGTCTTTGAGTGAGATCCTGTCAAAAATTATTAGCAATTTACAGTTCGATAGTTTTTGCTTTCTTATATGGCATGGGATTTTCGTTTTCTTTTCTACATCAGTAGGCTCTTTTATAGCAAATCGGTGGGATTAATTAAGCTAATTGTTAGTGAAAACAAGATTGTATGAAGGTACTTTACGTATTTCATTATTCTATGTATATTATTGTACCTATTTTATATTTATTCCAATACCTGAATGTTGCAAGAGAAGACAAAACCTTCGGCAATGATCTCCTAGTGTGAGAGCACTATTTGGCGAGTCTGAAACACTTATCCTCAATTTCTGAAAATAGAGTTTGTCCTCTCCTTTATCCAGAAATTCTTTTTTTTTAAACTTTGCCACACACTAGGAATGACTCCAGTAGCGTGGGTGCGTTCACAAACGTGTAAATTAACATGCGCGAAACACCCAGACCCGGAATACTTATCTGTAGTCTGTGTGTGTGTGTGTAGTGTGTGTACTTGTCTGTGTGTGGGTGTGTGTACTTGTCTGTGTCGGTTTGTGTGTAATATTTGTCTCGTGCGGGAATCGAACCTGCGAAACGCAGCGCAGCAGCCGATCGCTCGACCACTGCGCCAACATATAACAGGTCCATAACTTCAACTATTTACCTACTCAATTTAGAAACCAGCCCTAATAAAGTAGAAAAATGAAGTGTTAATTTCCCACAGCCGTACCTTTTTTGCTTTGTTAACCTTTACTCCCAAGTTATTAAAAAAAAAAAAACTAATAACTCCCAATATAATAAAACCAGCATTAGCGAACTAAACGCAATGAATTATTTACAGTCCATTACATGCTACCTGGACAAAAAAATCTTAAAAATCGCCGTTAACTTCATTCATGTTTCAAGAGGCTCCTTTCATTGCCTACCTTCGATTGTGAAAGAATAAAAAAAAAAACTATTGATCGCGCACAAACGCTCGCCACTTGAAAATCTTTTGTCCGCCATATTGGAAAACGTTTTGACGTGTGCACTAACGTGTTTTAATTTTATTTAAGGGTTTATTTTCTACGATTATGTTGTGGTCTTAGGTAGGTAAATAGTCTTCCTGATAATTTGGAAAAATAACAAGTAGAAAGTTTTTGTCGGTTTTCTACCGGTTGTATTTCGGGGAGTGTGCGTCGGAATTGCATAACCTGATTCCGCCTAGCCCGTTCCATCATCGTACCACCAGGCGTACGGCAACGCGCCACCGGTACATGGTGGACATTCCACCTATACGCACAAAACGTTTTGGGAACACATTCATTGTGCGTACAGCTAAGGAGTGGAATTTCTTGCCGGAATCTGTGTCCTGATAGCTACAACCCGGAAATCTTTAAGTCAAGAGTGAATAGGTTACTTCTAGGTAAGCGCGTTCCATCGTCGACCGCATCGTCGCTTTCCATCAGGTGAGATGGCGGTCAAGCGCGAAACTATCGAGAATTAAAAAAAAAAAGTAGTAAGTAATACATGAATCATCATCATCATTTCAGCCGATAGACGTCCACTGCTGGACATAGGCCTCCCCCAAATGTCGCCACAAAAAACTGTGCGTCTTGCATCCATCGGATTCCCGCAACCTTCACCAGGTCATCGGTCCACCTTGTAGGGGGCCTTCCAACACTGCGTCTTCCGGTACGCGGTCGCCTCTCCGGAACCTTTCGGCCCCAACGGCCATCTGTTCTGCGAGCAATGTGCCCTGCCCATTGTTTGGCGATTCTTCGTGCTATGTCGGCAACCTTGGTTCTCCTGCGGTTATCCAAATCATACGAAATCATTCGGAATACATGAATAGATCAAGAAAAAAATCAAGAATATATCTATCATCTGCAAAAATAAAGAAGTACATTATTACATTTTGATACAATTGGAGAAAGTTTGTCATTGCGACCGAGGCGGCAGTCTCATTCATGTGTTATGGAGCCGAGGGCTGTTGTGACAAATTTCAACGTGTATCAAACGGCGTTTGTCAATACACTCACGAAGACATAAATAAACGTAGGTTGTCGCGCAACTCGTGGACCCTCGCTTAGCGCCCAGCCTAATTGTAATAAAATCGTGACAGGGTTGAGCACGCGCACTTCTCCGCACTAGTGCGAAAAACAATAATTTGAATACTAAAAAGCGGGTTTCGAACTGTCGAGCGGGTTTTCGAGTAAGTGTATTGAAAACAAATATTTGCTCTCCTACAAAAAATAACCCAGGTTACGCAGCGAAGAAGAGATTTTGTTTATTGCTTCGTTAGGCAGGGGTCTTACTATGAGGTGTAACAATGTCAAGCGTGCGAGCAAGAAAGAGAGATGAGAGCTGTACACTCTATATAGCTCCATCCCTTTAACAATTCAGTTTAGGTCGTCAAATGGATTGCGTTAAGAGCTCTTGGTAGGGCCTCAGGACCTTCCTAAACCTGTGGTATGCGTTGTAAGTTCTTGCCACATTAATGTATTCAGAGGCGTAGCGTGGACTAGACGTGGGTGAAGGCACATCAGCGAGGCCTTTTTTATTCATAAATTCAAAAATGAGACAGCGACTGTCGCAACCCAGTATTCGACCACATCGTCGCTTACCATCAGGTGAAATAGTGGTCAAACACGAGCCTATCAATTATAAAAAAAAACCCACGTCCTTAGAGCTCTCTGTTGTGCGAGGCCTTTTGGATACGAGACCGTGAGCGAAGGCCCACTTCGCCCACGCCTAACGACGCTACTGAATTTAATATATCTTTCTTTGCCTTCTCTTAACCTTTTTAATAGCGTAATTAGAGACAATAGAAAGACAATGACCGAGTGAACGCCGGCATTAGCGCGGGGTTTAATGAATTAAATACTTCCTACTTAGTAGTACCTACTTTATTATTAAGACCCGCCTTTGTCGAAGAAGTCTGGTGTCTGGTTCATCCCGCCATCTGATCTCCCACAGGGCCCTGCCGCGATGTCACCTACCATGTGATTTTATCGGCATTTCTGTCTCTTGACATTAACCTTTTCTATTTACCTTTTACTCTAAGAACTTGTGACTGCTGTATTTTCCGCTGATGAGTGTCTAATCGTTGTTGTAAGATTTCAGCATTTACAAGCGGATTAGGCTTGATGAATCACCAATTTGTAATTCTATCTATTATCCTGTGTTACCTTGACTTTTTGTTCACCCTCGAGCGGGAGAAGTCATTAGATATTTCACACCTTAAAAAAAAACTTAAATTTTTTGTACTTTTGGCTTCGCATTGTTTGTCAAGTGCTTTTAGCCAGGTTTTTTTGTTTTTTTTTTTTTATTATGGATAGACTTGCGTTTGACCACTATCTCACCTGATGATAAGCAATAATGTGGCCGACGATGGAGCATGCTTGCCTAGAAGCAAGAAACACACGACTCTGGTAGGGAATTCCACTCCTTAGCTGTAATGAATGTGTTCCCAAAAAGCTTTGCACGTATGGGCGGGATGTCCACCATGTACAGATGGCGCAACGCCGTACGTCTTGTGGTGCCGTTGATGGAACGGACTTAGCGGAATTAAATTATGCAATTCCAATGCACACTCCTCGAAATATAAACGATAGAAAACCGACAGAGAAATGCACCGTTTTTATAAAGAAGAGATTGTCACAAAACCACGTAAGGTTAATATGGGTTATGTAATAAACTAGTAGGATATCGGAACAAAACAACAAAATAAAGGTGTCGATATTTTTCTTTAATTTCATTTTGACATTGGCGCCGAAATATCATTAATTTGCTTTTTATACAAAATTAACCTTAACTATTACTTCATCGCAATATTGCGGCAATCGTGACACAGAATATTTGACAATATTATTAATTCTTACATTACAATCACCAAGTTCAAGTGACACTTGCACACACAAATTGTTAAGCTGGAACTACATTAGACAGACGCACACGCCTGATATGTACGTAGAACGACGTCGTGTGGCGTGGATCAAGTGTAGCTCTACAAGTCTAGTTTCCATATAAAATGTATGGAGACCGACGCGCCTAGATAGGCGTGTGTGGCACACGTGTGCGCAGTGTAGTTCTAGCTTTATAGTTACATATAATAAATATGGGTACACGGTAGTGCACCAAGACCGATAAGTTTTACAATTATGTATATAAAAGTTTTATTATTATGTTATGTATTACTACTAATTGCTCATGTCCTATATTAGTAAAGAAACATTTTGATATTTCTTTATGTCACACAATTCGAAGGTAAGTACAATATTATGAGAAAAAAGGAGGTCTCTCTCATCTTTTTACATAAAATTGCAAACAAGTTTATATATAATTTTAATGAATGTTATAGCAGTCTTAGAGTGAGTGTTTGTAGATGTTATTGTTACTACTGAAGCTATGATTTTAGTGCAATAGCCATCTTATATTAACCCTTTGAACGCGAAGCGCAGCGCATGGGAAGTATGCTCTCCATGCCAAGCATTTTATTTACTACAAAATACTAATGAATGAATACTACAATGATCAAGTTTAATTTTTGCTCAATTTAATTAAGTGTAATGCGGAAAAGACGACAATTTTTTTTTCAACTATATCGACAAGTCTTAAGAATCAAAAACGATTTTTCTTATATGAAAAATTATCGATTAAATAATAAGACATTGTTCGATTGGTTATTTCAATAAGTAAAAGAATATTTTACTGGGCCCGCGTGGTGGATTATGGCCCATTCCGTCTCCTAGAGAGGAGGCCCGAGTCCCAACAGCGGGAACATTATAAGGCCGCTATATGCTATATATAAAAGAATATTTAACGAAACAATAGTACTGCCATATAGTTTTTAGTATGTACAATACGAATACGTAATAAAATAAATTTCGTCTTAATTTTTCATAATAACGTTTTTTTTTTGGGACCCGTCGATATTTTTACCTTTTTTTTTATTATCAGATTGTAATGTAGCATACCTATTCGTCGCTAACTCGTCGCTTCTAAGCGTCGTTGCTGTTCAAAGGGTTAATTAATTCAATAGGTAAACAGTACAATACATATCTAATTTATTTCAGTCACTTCTTTTCTTATAAAGTCATGTTTGAACCCATAACGAATAAGTTTTAAAGGGCATCGAAGGACAGTTTTACATTAAATACTAAGAATAGGTGTACAAATAAGTTTCTACCATTTAACTACAATATGGAAACACTTAATGGGGAACTCTTACCTCAGCTGCCATATTCACCAGATATTTCCACTTTATCACTTGTTCCAGTTAATAACACATGGCCTTTCTTAGCAGCACTTTACTTATGAAGATACTAAAAGATGAGTAGATTCGTAGATAGCTTCAAAAGTGAAGAGTTCTTCCGACATGATTCCAGAATTCTCCCAGAAAGATGGGAAAAAATAGTAGTTGGAGATGGACAATACTTTGAAACAATCATAATGTACTGTTCTTTTACAATAAATTTCCATATTTTTATAATTAAAATCACTGGAAACTTATTTGTACACATAATAGTTAATTCATATTAAATATGTAAATTGGAAGTAAACGAATTATTTATTTTTATCAAAAACCATTTATAAGGATTACATAATATAATTCTTTTTAACCTTTTGAGTAGCGTAATTAGAGACACAATAGAAAGACAATGACCGAGCGAACGCCGGCGTTTGCTCGGTGTTTAATGAATTAAATGGACAATAAAGGAACACGGTACGGGATTCAAAGTTTGTTTTTCTGACAAAAAGGTATGTTATTTTTTACCAAAATATACAACATATACATTTATACATATAACCACTTTTCAAGTTAAATAATAAGAAAATGTATTTTATTATAATATAGAAAAGAATTAATATATTTGTTTAGTACTCATAGCACAAGCTCTGCTTAGCTTGGGACTAGACGGCGTTGTGTGATAGTTGTGGAATATTAATATTATATTTATTATTTCGTTGAGAACTTGTCCAATATTTTACTATTTTTTTTTTACGTGAAATGCGTGTAAATTATACTCTTAATATGAATGAGGAGTACACAGCACATTTCGTAATATTTTGACTATTTTTGTTGTTACATTTCATAATGTGTAAAAATTGCACATACATACGGGTCAAATCGCACATTTAACTTTTTTACAATAATCTGTATCCCTGACAGTTATTTCTTTAAAGATATGCTCATCCAAAACACTACGAGTTTTTCTATCAAATCATAATTTTTGTTACAAAAAGAATGATCTTAACGCCAGGTTCCACCACCACCACCACCACCCTGACTTGAGCCTTGGTACCTTCTGTTAGACCCTGGCTGTGACTGGTCACCATCAGTTCTATTTCTAGAATCCCGTGATGCCGTGTTGTACCCTTGGCTTTGAGATCCGTACTTGGAACCTGTTGAGGAGTAACCCTGGCTGGTTTGATGACCGCCATATTTGTTCTGATGACCACCTTGTGAATCGTAACCTTGACTATGACTCCTGTTGTTGTTATACCCTGAACCACCAGATCCGCTTGATCCACCCGAGTTACCAAACCTGTTCTGGTTTCCGTAACCATACCCTGACCTGTTTCCTTGATTGGATTGGTTGTACCCTTGATTCTGGTTGTAGCCACGGCTATTCTGGCTGTAGTCTTGGTTGCCTTGGCCGTAGCCGCGGGAGCCCTGGCTATGGTCCCTGTTGTAGCCCCTGCCATGTTCCTGGCCACTTGCACTGTAGCTCCGGCCGTGCTCTTGGTTGTTCTGGTAAGGAACGTACCCTCCAGGCCGTGGGCCGTATGAATTTGAACGATCTGTAACAAAGAAGTAGGGGTTCAATGCATAGCACAGTCAGTCTTATAATTTTCCCACTAACGACTCGAGGCGATCGACGAAAGAGAATCGAAACGAAACGGTTGTAACTTGTCTAGGGAGGCTGACCAGTATTTGGCAACCTGTACGGCTCTGTTATTGGCCTCATATAAATCCTGATAGTGCAGGTGGTTGTGCAGGACGGGCAGCATAGCATGTCCTGTGCAGTGGCTCCATACTGGCACTGTGTATCCGTACCGTTAGGACGAAGTCGCAGGAAAAAGCTAGTTATCTATCATTTATATCAAGGAAGGAAAGACAGAAGTTAGGTGGTAACTCTATGAGGATATAATAAGCCACATAGAGATTACTCATGTCCTATCTTCATTTGGCAGTTAGACGGATTGCCAAATGAGGATTTCCAAATCACCCAGCAACAGAAACGTAGAGGTTTAGTGCGGGAATCAAACGCCATCTTTCATCCCGACACTTGCGTGAATACAAACGTTCCCTTTGAGCACAAACCTCGCGTATTGCGACACTCCGCTAAAAGTCGGTGCGACGCGGCCCGCGCGAATCGCACCTCGAGTGTTTAATCGCTCGCTTTGTCAAGATGTAATGCCGGCTATGATTATGTTCCCCTGGAAGAGAAAGAGGACCTAGAGTATGGCAAAAATCTTCATTGTCAATGAATTATGCAGCAAAAGCTGCTTAGACGTCTATTTTTCTATTCAATTTTTTTTCAATTGCGTATTGACAGAAAAATTTGCTTGCTTGTTTTTTTTTTTTTAATTGGGAAATCCATATAACTCCCCTACTTTTCTGGGCACGGACCGAGGGAATGTCCGACTTTTATTGACTTAAAGCCACTTGTTCCTTCCGTTACCCTTCGCGTTCCAGGACCTCGTAAAACTTAATATTATATTAAGGCGAACGCGAGTTTACATCGCTTTCCCGCCTTAACGGCTGATTGGAATTGGATGAAATTTGGCATACTGGCAGACAATGTCCTAGAAGAGATACTTTTTATCTCGGAAGTATATTTCCTTAGTATAATATTTACTTTGACGCTGGCGAAGACGTTGCCAGAAGTCAGTAGTTGTAAATGCAAAAGAAACTGTCACTCTGTTTGTTAATTCTACGCCTAAACCGCTAAATCAATTTTAATTATTTCTTTTTATCTTGGATGAACGTTCCCTTGGGATAATTTGAAACTTGAGTAAGCGAATCTGCTGGCAGAAGCAGTCGAATGACGAGTGAATCGTTACTAATTCAGGTTGTAACTGATTTTATATAATTTTATTTTCACGTGTAAGATTTAAGACTTGTAACGGTAGAATAGAATAAATTTTATTGTACATCAAAATAGTAACAATTTTACAGTTACTAACTTAAATCTATGGGTACAATGGCGGTCTTATCGCTGACAGCGATATCTACCAGACAACCTTAGGATGAACTATAAGAACATACAAGTAAAAAAGATGTTTTTTTTTCATAATATAATCAAGTGCTTGACTGCAATCCCCTCCCTTGGTAAGCAATGATGTTAGCCTATTATTGCTAACCATGGTAAACTTAAAAACGGTGGATGGTGGATGGTGGATGGAGCCTATTATTGCTAACCATGGTAAACTTAAAAACGGTGAAGGAAAACATCGTGAAGAAACCGGCATGTCCTAGAACCAAAACAGAAGAAAGACAGAAGTCATTCACCAACCCGCACTGGGCCCGCGTGGTGGATTACGGCCTATTCCCTCTCCTAGAGAGGAGGCCTAAGACCCAGCAGTGGGAACATTAAAAGGCTGATTATGCTATGCCATGCTAATGCTGTGGTAAACTTACAACATATCTTTTTATTAAGCGAACCGAATTTTTCAAAATATAATTTATTTTCCGCAGCCACATCTAGTAATCCTACCTCATTGCAAACTACACGACCATAATCCTTGCAGGTCTAAGTAACTGTGAGCTGTTTCGTACATCAAAAATTTGGCGCGTAAAGAGATTTCGAGGCGCATAAGAGGCTCATTGCGGCTTTCAGGAGCTTAGCATCATCGCAAATAGATTATGAATATTTACATACACGTATTCAGTGTTAATGCTTTTGATTTTTCGAGTGGAAATAGGTATTTGAGGACTTGAAAGGCTTTTTAGGCTCTCAAGTGTTAAGTTATATGCAAGAAGTGGTGTCGATGGTCTTTTGACTTTAGTCAATTTTTTTTTGAGGTGAAAAATCATCAATTGTCTTCTCAGGCTCTAGGGTGGTAACGGTCTCGACTTACGAGTTGTAGGTCGTGAGTTCAAACCCAGCCAGGCGCATTACTTTGTGTAATTTATTTCATCACCACTGCTCTCAAAACGGTGAAGGAAAACATCGTGAGGAAACCGGCATGTTCTAGAACCAAAAATTCGAAGACATGTGACATTCACCAATACGCACTGGGCCCGCGTGGTGGATTACGGCCCATTCGCTCTCCTAGAGAGGAGGCTTGAGTCCCAACAGTGGGAACATTATAAGGCCAACTATGCTATGCTCTAGGGTGGAGCAAAGGGCATGTCAGAATTTTTACTGACAGTTTTGTTCACTTCGAGTCTGGTTTCCGCACTTAGTCCGATGTGCACCATTGTACGTGTGACATGGCGGCCAAACCTTTGGTGAGCTTATTACAACCAGCCCACCTCTCTCCAAAAACAGATTAGGCCTCTCAGGTTCTTCAGGGCGTCTGTGAGGGAGTCTGGGGATCCTAAGGCTCGTGTGCGAGTATCAGTGACAACTTTGGAAGAGCATTTTTATTGAATTAAACACACCTATGATCCTTCATTTGCCCTTTGCGTTATAGGGCCACGGTAACTTTAAATGTTCCCGCAGCTTTAGCATGCATCGGCTTTACTGGGCAATTTCGGTTTTGCAGACATCTCTGTCTTTGAGTCACGCATGGGACACTACTATCTATCTAGCTATCACCACGAGCTCAGTCTTTATCAGACGGCAGGACGGTGAGCTACCTATTATTCGTCGTCTTGGAGGGTAAGAGATCATCAAATAACGTCTCCCGTTCTGGGTAGAGCGAGCGAGTATCAGCCGGTTACCGACTTAAACCCACCTATGATCCTTCGGTTGGCTTTACGTCCCAGAGCCGCGGTGACCCTCTCGAATCATCACACAGACTAGGATTACTATTTATGCTAAGTTTCAGGAATATGGGCTCAAGGAATATTTGCATACAAACGAATTTCCCACTTTTCACCCCCTTCCAAGATGAATTTTCAAAAACCCTTTCTTAGTGCTCGCCCTACATCATAAAAGAAAGCCTTGTGCAAAATTTCACGTTCAAAGCTTCAGTAGTTTCGGTTGTGCGTTGATATGTCAGTCAGTTGCTCTTGTAGCTACATCTATAACGTCACATAAGAACTAATCCTGCATCGCGTAATCAAAGTTCTCCGCGCGATTAGAACATATAGAACAGCCCGAAATCATCTATCGGGCAGTTGCCCACCAGACATTACACCCGTCTGGCCGGAGGATCGTCCATTTTCAACGGAGGTTTGCGGGACGTTACACTCTGTTCCACATGCTTCTAAACTCTTTTTTTATGTATATTTCACATACAATTCTCAAACGAGACCCATGACACAGTCTCTTTATTTTATTCTACCAAATAGATACTTCCCAATTTCCACACGCCACAGCAATTGAACACAGCCATCATAACCGTAATTTGCAAGCGTCTATTCGTACCTGTCACACGTAGCAGGGAAGGCATTAATAATGGCGGGAGACGTCGAGTGCGTAACGACGCGTCGCCATTAGCCGGCATTGTGGGGCCAGTGGCGCCCAACGCGGGGCACGAACAACGTGCTATTCAGACGAGTTTATGATTGTGGGATTGTACGTGTAGCGGGTTGTTGGTTATTGTTTAGATATTATTTGAGGAGTTAGGGAGCTAGAAACTTAATATATTTAAAATCGAGATTGTTTTTCTCAACGCTAGGCTAAGGATTCCCGGCTGAAGGAGGAAGAATGGTATATGAACTACAGAAAATTCCTGCTATGATTCGCACCTACATTGACTTTGCAAAATATTTTTTAACAACAGTAAGATGTTTTTTAGAGTTCCGTAGCCAAAGCTCCACTGTCCGTCTGTCATCAGGCTGTTTTCTCATGAACCGTGATGGCTAGACAGTTGAAATATTTAACTGTCTAGTTATCACTATTCGTTCTGTTGCCGGTATAACAACAAATACTAAAAAATGGAATAAAATAAGTATGTGTATAAGTGGGGCTCTCATACAAAAAACGAAACAATTTTTTGACGTTTTCGCTCGATATTAATATAGTGTCTAATGTTGCATAAACAATGGTACGGAACCCTTCGTCCGACTCGCACTTGGCCGGTTTTTAAATTGAGCAAAAACTCTTTAGCTAACTTAATTTCATAAAACTTGAATATTTCGGCCATGATGCTTTCTGGGCTATTCCTATATTTTAATTAAAGGGTGCACAAAGCCGCCCGCCGAAATCTCAGCTGTCTTAAAAGACGCTAACGCGCTGAGGGCGGCGAGTGTCAAAAAATCCTCTTTCAGGACTCTCGCCACAACATCTTTTCATGTAAACTGAAAACTTCGCGTAAAGGTATGCCGTCACTATAGCGTAACACCAATCACCTGCACCCCTAGCCAAGTTGATAATCTGCAATCGTTATCGCTTGTCGAAAATAATCAAATGTATGGGAATGACATCATCTCAACGTTAAGTCACGTGATCAGAACAAACGAATAGAAAATTCGTAGCCAATTTCACATCGTTCAAAATGATAGAATGAAATGTTATCGTTTCTACCGTAGGTACGTACCGTACGTTTTATCGTAGAACGAGCGGTAAACTCAGGCGCGTCAACATGGCTACCAACTTATCGTTTTCTACAATTGCTGACATCGAAGCGTTACCGATTGGAGAACGGAATTCGACACGAAACGGTTGTAACTTGGCTAGGGGGGCTTCTCAGCTTCGCTCAGTTACAAATTATAAACAAAAATCTTCGTCGATTATTAATCTTTCTATTAGTAAAAACCACATCAAATTCCGTAGCGTGGTTTTCGAGTTAGCCACTAACTAAAAAGAACGACGACTGATGACTTTGTTATAAACTATACCTACACAAAGAAGAAAGATCATTTTCCTAACGAAGGTTTTGATATAGGCACGAAATACGGCTATTGCAATAGAAATCTACTGATTGATGAATATAATACTGTAAATTTTTATTTTAAAGTTATAAAGAGGATAGAATTGTATTTATGTTTGTAATGAATACTCTTCTTTCATAATCCACGTTTGCAAATGACACTACAACTCCACTGCACCGCGTTTATATAACAAACTTTCTATTAAAAAATCACAAATTTTAAATAACTACAACTTTGGGAAAAGTTTACTAAACTGGGTCAGTAAATTAGAGTACAAACAAATAGAAAATCTAGTCACCAATAACCCAAACAAATAAAAGGACTGTACATTGAAGACATGTACACACACACAAACACATCATAATTCTTAAGAACTGATACAAAAACACGCCGTCATGAATAACACACCACACCACACGCCCACATGAGTAACCATTTTATTATTGTTATTTTTATATTACTATTTTTATTTTTTTATTGTATCTATATCACGACCAAATTTTTTATTTTTATTTTTTACTTCATCATCATCTTCCTGCCCTTGTCTCGTGTTATTTGGGGTCGGCGCAACACGTTTTTTCCTTCCACTCTGCCCTGTCACTCGTCATGCTATCACTAACTTCCTTTTCTTTCATATCACTCTTCACACAATCCATCCATCTTTTCTTTGGTCTCCCTCTCCCTCTCCATCCATCCACATATAACGTTCATGTATACGTGTCTTATTTAATTACATTTTTTTTTAATTAAACTTAATATACCAATTGGCATTGTTTGTTTGTAAACAAATTGTAATATGTATAGGGAGGGAACTGTCTCCTGAGATACAGGTTCACTACCTAGTTTAGGAGTTCAGGAGGCAGAGCATTTATGTAATTAGTGACAATTGTTTGCAAATAAATGATTATTATTATTATTAATTGAATAGACTTTATAATAATTGGAAGAGTCGCTAGCAGAAGCTGATAATATAATAATATATATAATATTCCACAATTTTCACACAACGTCGTCTAGTCCCAAGCTAAGCAGAGCTTGTGTTATGAGTACTAGACAACTGATAAACATACTTATATATTTCTAAATACATACATATTATAGATAATTTACACCCAGACACAGAACAAATGATCGTGTTCATCACACAAACATTTGTCCTGGGTGGGGGTCGAACCCACAACCTCCGGCATAGTAGTCAGGGCCACTAACCACTAGACCAACAGGCCAGTCAAGATAAGAAAAGATTTGTATTTCTAAACTACTGATCCGTTATAAAAAAAATCTTTCATTAGTAGAATGCTACTCTATCACTTAGGCGTAAATATTTTCTAGTTTCAACACAGATGAAGCCACTGGTAAAAGTTAGTTAAGAGATAGTTATTCATCTAATATCTGAAGAGCTAAGTGAATGTATTGTAGGTATATTGAAACATATCCGAAAATGTTACACAACGGTAGGACACAACCTTTACCAAGAGCAGTGGTAAAAACTAAAAAATATAAAACGTGGGAGACTGGCAGACATAATAGGCACCTAATGGTCGCGCGGCGACACATTCACGTGAAAGTGGCGAGCGCCGCCGCGCGCCCAAATTATAGCACGTTCACTCACTATCTGCAGCTATTTTGAGAACACGGTGAAGGTTTCTTGAAATATGTTGCGCTAGTTTTGAATATATTTTTATTTTTTATTTATTTTGTTTCTTTATTATTATTGTACTTATATGATTTCAGTTGTCTATTTATTAAATTGCACCTGCCATATTATGTCTCTGCACCACCATAAAGGTTGATTGGTAGAAAATGTCTAAGGCTGGTTTTAGTGCTCGACTGACCACCGCTGTACCTGTGCGTACCATCGTTCCTGACGATACGCATAACCGATCGTCAGTTTGTAACGTTCAGTGCTCTCCTGACCAGCCAAACTGGTCGGACTGGTACAGTCACAAACACGTACACGAAATGGACGCGTTTACAAATTGTCGGTACACTGAACGCGTTACATTTCACAACCCTGGCTAAGTCGGTTGAATTGAACTTCTGCCGTCCCTCACTGCCGCCACTGCTGAAACCCGACGGATCGCTGGCCCATACCGCTGAGGAGAAAGCAAATCTGTTTGCCTCACTCTTCGCGGAATCTTCGCGTCTAGATCCCGGTGACGCGCGGCCCCCTGTTAATCCTGTTGGTTGCGACACGAGTATGTCGGATATTCGCATCCATCAGAAGGACGTCCGCAGGGTGCTGCGTAACCTTGACGTGAACAAGGCTAGTGGTCCAGACGGGATACCAGCAATTGTTCTGAGAACGTGTGCGCCTGAACTGTCTCCGATCCTGACACGCCTATTTAGGCTTTCATTTGAGGCTGGAAAAGTGCCGATTGCATGGAAGCAAGCTAACGTACAGCCCGTGCCCAAGAAGGGTAGTCGGGCTGACCCAGCTAACTACAGACCAATCTCAGTAACGTCCATTCTCTGTAAGACTATGGAACGTGTACTCAACACTAAACTCCTGGCATACCTAGAAGCTAATGACATCCTAAGTGACCGACAATACGGCTTTCGCCGAAATCGGTCAACTGGTGATCTTCTAGCGTATGCCATCCACATCTGGAGTGAGGCCATCGAGAAACACGGAGAAGCGCTTGCTGTCTCCCTCGATATCTCGAAGGCTTTCGATAGGGTCTGGCACGAAAGCCTTATTAGTAAGCTTCCTTCTTTCGGTTTACCTGCTGGTTTGTGTGCTTGGATCGCAGACTTCCTGAGTGACCGGTCCATCCGAGTGGTCATCGATGGTTGCTCGTCCGGTCAAATGGCCATTAATGCCGGGGTCCCTCAGGGGTCAGTGCTCTCGGCAACGTTGTTCTTGCTGCACATTAATGATCTGCTTAAGCCCGGTACCTTTGGGTATGCAGACGACAGCACTGTTGCTGAGAGTTACACATCCAGCGCGCAAGCTAGTGGGTCACTGATCCAGTCTCTTCGAGAGGCTATGGTCGAGCGCTTGAACTTGTCCTTGGAGGCAGTCTCTGAATGGGGCGATGCCAATTTGGTCAAGTTCAATGCTGCTAAAACCCAGGCGTGTCTCTTTTCCGCTAAAAGGAGCCAATTCGGCCCTGCTCCAACTTTCCGGGGCGTAACCGTGCCGATAACCGACCATCTTGATCTTCTTGGTGTTACGCTGACGTCAACACTCAACTTTGGGCCATACATTGAAGCAAAGGCTCAACTGGCAGCAAAAAAGCTGGGTATCCTCGCTAAGGTCAGACAGTACTTCACGCCGGAACAGCTGCTCAAACTATATCAAGCACAAGTTCGATCGTGTATGGAGTACTGCTCTCATCTTTGGGACGGATCTGCCCGTTACCAGCTTGATGCACTTGAGGCAATTGAGAGGCGTGCCAAGAGGATCATTGGCAATGATGCACTCGTTGAGTCGAGGCTCCAAAGTCTTGAGCATAGGCGCCGAGTTGCTAGCCTGTCGGTTTTCTACCGGTTGCATTTCGGGGAGTGTGCGTCGGAATTGCATAACCTAATTCCGCCTAGCCCGTTCCATCATCGGACCACCAGGCGTACGGCAATGCGCCACCGGTACATGGTGGACATTCCACCTATACGCACAAAACGTTTTGGGAACACATTCATTGTGCGTACAGCTAAGGAGTGGAATTCCTTGCCGGAATGTGTGTTTCCTGATAGCTACAACCCGGTAATCTTTAAGTCAAGAGTGAATAGGTTACTTCTAGGTAAGCGCGTTCCATCGCCGACCGCATCATCGCTTTCCATCAGGTGAGATGGCGGTCAAGCGCGAACCTATCGCGAATAAAAAAAAAAAAAAAAAAAAAAACATGTTTCCATAGCGCGTCGGTCGACTGACGGCACGCATGCGGATGCGCTTGACCGAAAGTCCTCGTACTTAAGACTTGTGAATTTTCATATAAATGACAAGCTCGACCGATGTACGCACCAACGGTCGGTCAAGCACTAAAACCAACCTAAAGCATTAAGTCTACCTTTGTTCAGTGTTACTTACTAGTGCATTAAGTTTTAACAAATAATATAATAATAATAATAATAATTTATTTCTCCATAAAAACATTGTACAAATTTAACAATAAGTAGAAGGTGACTTAAACCAAATGCAAAAGAAATAAAAATGTGCTACTGCGCCTGAGCTAGGCCGAGCCTGTATTTCAGGACGCAGTTCTCTTCCCAGAAAAGAAATTAACAATATAACAGCATTTGCGTGTAACATCTACATAATTTAACACAACAAAATAATTAATTTGCAATCAAAATTGTGTGTTGTGTGCATGTGCTTCGTGTGTTTGTGGTGTAATTTTATCTTAACGTTTTAAGAAGGTCTTCAGTAGTTTGGTAATCACATGTGAGTAGAAAGTCTAATAGTTTGATTTTGCATCCTTTTTTGTTTAGTGTGTAGAAATTAAGATTTGCGTTAAGTTTGTTGTAGAGGAAAGGACCATTGAAACAGAAAAACCTATGTGTGAATGAATGTTTAAATTGACGGGACCGGGGTACTACAGCATTACGACGCCGTTTAAGTAGATTATTCCTGTCCAAAGGGGTAAGAGAGTGTTGTTTGAGAATCACAGTCAATATGTAAAGTTGACGAACAGTGGTGGAATGTACACATCATATAACATTTATATTTTCAGGTACTGCTGTAAAAAAATAAAAAGAATTGGCTGATAAAAACAGCAGTCGTATGTTGTCACTTAAATGAAAATAATAAAAAACAAGGTTTTCTTAGGTGGCCATCATCAAATAACTTTACCCACTCTAGGTGAAACGAGAGAGCATGCCTCCAGTTGGTCTTTTGGGCTCCAAGGTTCAGGTAACTCTTTCGAAAATTCCCGAAACCCAAGGGAGTAGACTTTGAGACCAGTAAAACCACGTAATGAAATTAAAGATAGATCATTGTGTGCACTCGTCGAGTCGAAGCTTCAAAGTTTTGAGCATCGACGCCGAGTTGCTGACCCGTCGATTTTCTACCGGTTGCATTTCGAGGAGTATGCGTCAGAATTGCATAATTTACTTCCGTCAAACTCGGTCTATCATTGGACCAGCAGACATACGGACAAAACGTTTTAGGAACACAGTCATTGTGCGTACAGCTAAGGAATGGAATTCCCTGCCGGAGTCTGTATTTCCTGATAGCTACAACCTAGGAGTCTTGTAAGTCAAGAGTGATGAAAAGGTAACTTCAGGTATGCGTGCTCCATCGTCGCGTTCCATCAGGTGAGATAGTGTTCAAGAGCAATAATAATAAAAAAAATAACTGAAAGATAAACTCTGGAGTGTTACAAATTCATCCTTACGTTGTTGAAGCCTCTACGGTCCGGATTGAGCGTTTCGCCTCATCGTTTATAGCTCGTACATCGAGGGACTTCCCGTCCGATTATAATTTAGGTGTATTCAAGGCTAAAGTGAATAGGCTCTTAATAAACTAGTGCGCCTTAGCTTTGCATCACATACAACGATTGCATCACTGTTTACCATCAGGTGGGATCGCAGTCAAGTACTAGTTTCTATCAATTAAAAGAGAAAATAAGATTCACAAAGGTTGATCAACGTCAGTCGAGTGGGTGTGGCAACAGCCTAAGATTCTCAAAAGATTACAAAATATTTTCATCACATATTTTTAAAAGAAAATACTGTGATTTTGTTTCTTTATTTTGGACAACGACAAGATTACCAATGGCTACGAATGTCTTTGAGGAATGAACTCGAATCTCAAGCGGCCGTGGCCGGGACTTACCGCAAAGGCACCTACGAATAAATCAAGTGGGGTTGGATATCAAGGAAGATGAGATCGGCAAGACTTGTGTTTATGGCGTCCGATTCCTATACAGACAGTAAAAAAAATATGGAGAGAACTCACTGAGACATCCTTATTAGGTAGGTACATGATAACTTGATGGTACTTGATTGTTTCTGGTACTGATGGTAGACAGAGAGCATTTTTATGAACATCCTAGCTTCTGCCAGCGGCTTCACTCGTGTGAAAGCAGAAAATGATCCCAAGGGAACACATTTATGTATTTATTAAATACTTTATGTACAAACGGACAGCGGCGGACTTAATGACTGGCCTGTTGGTCTAGTGGTTAGTGGCCCTGACTGCTATGCCGGAGGTCGTGGGTTCGATTCCCACCCAGGACAAATGTTTGTGTGATGAGCATAATCATTTGTTCTGTGTCTGGGAGTCATTTATTTATATATGTATGTATTTAGAAATATATAAGTATGTTTATCAGTTGTCTAGTACCCATAACACAAGCTTTGCTTAGCTTGGGACTAGACGGCGTTGTGTGATAGTTGTGGAATATTATTATTATTTTCTACCAGTCAACCTAACATACGCCCAGACTAAAAAGTGCCGGGATATCCTATAAACTATTCCAGTACATGGTCTACCCATGTGCCACATAGCATTCTAATTCAGCCGTTTGAGCGTCAAGTAAAAACAAACACACATACAAACTTGAACTGCTTGCCTTTAAAATATTAGTGCGATCCATAATTGAACTAAAGGATTTTCTTTTAATTCTTAAAATATTTTAAACAAAGTAGAGTTATAATATTGTACCTTTAGCCACAGTATAAAAAGTACAGCGAAATCATCTTGTTTTAGCGCACTAATTGCAAGTAACAAAACAAAAAGAATACATTTAAAACTTCAAGCTTTGTTGAACATAAATCTGACAATTGTAAAAACAACTTTATAATGACAGTGACAAGAAAACAAAAATAGTTATTACAGATATAGAAAACGGCAAAGAGCGAGGCAGGAGAGAGCTGCCTCGCTCTTTGCCGTTTTCTACTTTCCGCCGTTTACTAAGGTTCCGCAGATTTCGTAATGGCATTTATTGCAATTATTTATTGAATACTGTTGACTGGCCTGTTGGTCTAGTGGTTAGTGACCCTGACTGCTATGCCGGAGGTCGCGGATTCGATTCCCACCCAGGACAAATGTTTATGTGACGACCACGATTATTTGTTCTGTGTCTGGGTGTAATTTATCTATATAATATATAAAAGGAGAAACTGACTGACTGACATATCAACACATAGCCAAAACTAATGGAACTAAGATTATGAAATTCTGCACAAGGCTTCCTTTTATGCCGTAGGCGAGCACTAAGAAGGGAATTTTGGAAATTGAAATTTTAAGGGGGTGAAACGGGATTCCAAAGTTTGTATGGACAAG
This sequence comes from Mythimna vitellina, assembly GCA_949316375.1. Classification (NCBI taxonomy): domain Eukaryota; kingdom Metazoa; phylum Arthropoda; class Insecta; order Lepidoptera; family Noctuidae; genus Mythimna; species Mythimna vitellina. Next base: position 1,318,565 of record OX438703.1, on the reverse strand, counting down.
ATTACTTTCACGCGAGCAAAGCCGCTGGCAGAAGCTAGTCTATAATATGTATGTATTTAGAAATATATAAGTATGGTTAATCAGTAGGCTAGTACTCATAGCACAAGCTCTGCTTAGCTTGGGACTAGACGGCGTTGTGTGATAAGTGTGGAATATATTATATTAAATTACTATTAATTCCGGCCAGCTGCGCCCGAATAGTCACGCAGACCTTTAAATTCATTTTCTTTGCGAAATATTGATTGATTTATATATGCTATGAACATTATGTTTTATGGCACTGCTCGGGCGTTAGGGCATTAAGTTCTTACAGTCCTTTCTAAGGTTGTCTGATAGGTATCGCTGTCATTAATAAGATCGCCATTGTACCCATAATTTGTGTAAAAGTTATTTTACTATTTTGGTGTTCAATAAAATTTACTTTTTTTCTATTCTATTCGAGCTGGGCTCTCACAAAGTGAGTTGCGGGAATCCGATGGATGCCAAATGCACAGGACCATTGTAGCGACACTTGGGGTAGGCCTATGTCCAACAATGGGCGTCTTTTGGCTGAAATGATGTTTCGAGCTGGGAACAATGGAAGGACGCCCAGTAGTGGGACAGTACAGGTTAAATAAATAAATGTTATTTATGGCAACCTTTGCTTCCTTCCAGGAGAACAGGCTTATTATTTTAAGTGAGTATTTTAATAACTCAAAAAATCGCTGTTCCCCAATGCCCGTAGAACTCGAATAAAGGAAATAGAACTGGAACGTTGAGACTGGTAACAATGGAAGGAATGGATGGAGACCTTTGGCGACAGTGGGACAATACAGGTTAGATATAAAAATATCCATAACAACTTCTGCTTCCTTCCAGGAGAACAGACAAGTGTATGTATATACGTAACAAAAATGTGAGTATTTTAATAACACAAAAAATCCCAGTTCCGCAAGGCCCATGGAACTCCAAACGGTGAACTGGCGCGTCTGGCAGGTTGCGCCCTTGAGCACGCGCGGGCGGGGCCTCTAATTACAGGCGACCAGCGACAATGTGGAGTGGCGCAGAGACTCGTTTATTTCTACCTACCCTCCCATATTGTTGAGGGCTTCGTTATGCGTGATGCGTGTTATCTTACGTGAATACTTTCTGCGAGGAATTTTCGCAGAGGTTCAGTTTTGAAATGAAAAATATAGGGCTGATTTTTCAATCGTCATGCAACTTTTACCTTAGAAATAAAATGGTGGCTTGACAGCTTTTGTATATACGTCAAACTGTCATATTTATTCTTTAATTGATATGACTATTACTGACCGACCGAATATTCGTTTTCGTTTTCGGCCAAAAAATGGGTATTCGGCTATATTTTCGTTTTCGGCCATAAACCAGCCGAAGCTTCGGCCAAACCGAATATCAAAAATCTAAGTAAAAAAAGTACATCTTATGTAACTATTTTCTACAAGAAATGCCCTTTCCAATGATCACACTTGTTATACACATAGCGATCGTAAAAACAAATAAAGAAATATTATAGATCAGGAGAATTAGGTGGGCGGCCATTTTGTTTGTTTATATTTTTGTTACGCGGTTTTACCCCCTTGAAATAAAAATTTTAATCTTAACTTAAATTTCTTACCTTTTGTATATTTTTTGGCTGAAAACTATTATCGAGTAAACATTCAATGCGATGGTTATTACTTGTTACACAGAACTGGTCTAACAATCTAATACGAGTAAATTACGATAGGATTCTGTCAAAATTCTTGTACTTTTACACTTGTAACAGTGACTGAAACACTAAAAACCACAAAAGACACAGAATAGAAATATACCTACATTTTCATTTATAAGGATTCAATCAAGGGATCTGTTTAGTTATTTAAATGGTGATTATCGTAGTACAAATTGTATTGATTGTATTATATTATATAGTCAATCGATACAGCAAAAAATAAACGAAATTAAATTATTTTCTTTTTTAATTAAAGTATTTTCTTATGTTTAGTTTTGGTGAAATAGCATAGCACAGCATAGTCGGCCTTATAATGTTGCCACTACTGGGATTCAGACCTTCTCTCTCTAGGAGAGGGTATGGGCCGTAATCCACTACGCGGGCCCAGCGTGGGTTGGTAGATGTCACATGTCTTCGAATTTTTGGTTCTAGGACATGCCGGTTTCCTCACGATGTTTTCCTTCACCGTTTTGAGAGCAGTGGTGATGAAATAAATTACACAAAGTAATGCGCCTGCTTGGTTTTTTTTTCTATTAATTTAATTCGGGATTTTTATCAAAAATCTATTTTAAAGAACGTAGCGGGAAGATACGATTTTCCTCTGTTAATTGGTGATGTTCAATGATGCATTACAATCAACCTTGTTTTAAAACAGATAGTAAGATTGCTATCTATTCCACAAACAAAGTTGGATAGCAAGACACTTAAGAGAGCAGCATATCTGAGCTCGCGACCACCATGTCCTCATGGCTAAGGAATGCAGTCGCTGTGGCCGACATCAGCTAGATGGCACACAGCATTAAGTTTACTAACATAGCTATAAATTTCCTTCTACCGAAAGTTAATTTTAAACGAATTAAGAATTACTTTTTCATTTCAATAAAAAATACAATTTGGGACGAACCCACCTGTATTCTTTCAGTTGTCCTTTGCGATCCAGGGCAACGGAAACTCTAATATAATTTGCTGTCTTATCTTCATCATCATAATTTCAGCCGAAAGACGTCCACTGCTGGACATAGGCCTCCTCCAAGTGTCGCCAAAATGAACGGTCCTGAGCGCCTCGCATCTATCGAATTCCCTCAACCGTTACCAAGTCATCGGTCCACCTTGTAGGAGGCCTTGCAACGCTACGTTTTCCAGAGACATCAATCGTCGAAACCGACTAGGCTGGGCAGCGTTCGGGAAGCTGCGCGGTATCTTCTCGTCCAATGTACTACAGTGTCTCAAGACGAAAGTCTATGACCAGTGCGTGTTGCCAGTGATGACATATGGCTCTGAAACATGGTCGCTTACAATGGGCCTCCTCAAAAGACTTAAAGTCACCCAAAGGGCAATGGAAAGGGCTATACTCAAAGGCTTATCTTAATCTATAACATTTAACTTCAAGCTGTATTTTAATTACTTTTTTTAATAAATTTCTATGGATTTTATTATATTGTAATGAATTTAATTCTAATGTAAATAATTATAATTTTATTTTATTGTTAATTATTTTATTATTAGTTACTTTTTATTATTATTGATATTTCTTATTACGTATTGTTTGTTGTCCAAAATAAAAAAAAATTACAGCACATACACTATTTATAAACACGTCGATCTTAAAATAAAATAAGCGTGTTCAATTAAAGCATTCCCTAGCCCGAGGGTAGAAACTCATAATTGGGCCGCATGCACTCCACCCCTTGTTTCAACCGCTGTAATCATGCGAAAACCACCCTTATCACATTGTAATACGAAATACAATTACTGGTTTTTTCTTTTAAATTAATTGAATAATAATTGGAAGTTTTTTAGAGTGACTTTTGACGAGTTGTCAGCGTTTGAACTGGGGATTCATAGCTTTATTGATGTGAGGGTAGAATTACAATCATATAACTGTAAAGGACGACTTGAAATCAATTTTGTGGCTCATGAAGTGGGATGGCAATTCTGGTATTCGTAGTAGGTTTAGAAGTCACTACTAATGTATAGAATGCTAGCATCAGCCAGCGGCGAAAACGAATAAAAAATAGTCTATGTCCATCCTTGGAGTTCAAGCTTCCTCCCTACCGAATTTCATCAAAATCGGTTCAGTAGTTTAGCCGTGAAAGCGTAACAGACATAAAGACAGAGTTACTTTCACATTTATAATATTAGTATGGGTTGTAGAGCCTCTCATATCGGTACAGTACCTCTTTAGAGGGTTTAGAACTTAAGGTATGATATAAGCAACTAATGACCCACCCCGGATTCGCACATGTCAAATTAAACAACATTTAACATAATAAACACACATCTTGAAATTCGGCCACCGTAGGCGCAGGCTTGCGGACGGCAAGCAATGGGTGGCTCGCCGCCCGACCGTCCGGTAACCGTCCGGACCGAGCCCAAGTCGTCGACGACGCGTACTGTTCCACGAGCGCCTCAAGGAGATGTCAGCAAATCGTAGGGGTCCAGCAGGGTCAAAGCCTACTGGGGCCACGGGTAGTGTGAAAGCAAAACCCGAGACCCAGGGACGAAGGCAACGAAGGAACTGGAGTGAGTTTTTAGTCAGTAAAAGTCTGACACTATCTCGCGCTCCGCCCAAGAGCGAGATTTGTCATATGATGATTTTCCCACCCAATAAAAAAAAAAATCTTGAAAGTCTAAGTTCAGAATCAGCTACTGAATTAATTTCAGCTATTTTTTAAATATGCAATTATAAGTTTTGAATGGGTTTTTTATTGATTTTCGACACATATCAAAATGAAGAGGGCGCTATGAACTAGATGACTATTTAAGAAATATTATGAAGATGACAATGCAAAATTACCATTACGGGCGAAGCCGTTGGCAAAAGCTAGTTGTATATATTTAAATTCGTTTGTTCACTACAGTAGTTCAGTTCACGACCTCGAAAAGTGCCATTGCGCGCGTTTTATGAAAAATGTTGCTTCGTAATTTTAACTTTATACAAAAACCGGAAACTGCGGGTCGGACTTACGCACGAAGGATTCCGGACCAATATCTATACATTTTTTTAAAACCATTTGTTTTATTGTTTTTAGTATTTGTTGTTATAGCAACACCAGAATTTCATCATCTGTGAAAATTCGCCCAGCGACAGACAGACAGTGGAGTCTTAGCAATAGGGTCCCGCTTTTATCCTTAGGGTACGGAACCCTAAATAAGGAAACATTATTAAAAGCGAGGCCTCTATGTAATATACTAATCTGTTTTTCCAACTGTTTCTGTTCCTTTGAATGTCAAAATAAGGCACTTAAGGGGATGCAACTCGACATACATTTTCACTTTTTTTCATACAACCGCTCTTACGCGATTATGACGTTATTACACATTTTTCATTAGATATTTTGGAAAGACAGTATCTTGTGGATATTATCTAGGCTTCTATTGAAATAAATTTGTGTAAAACTAATCCAGTAGAGATCTAAGAAAATCTGCTATTTTGCATGAACTTTGACACTTGTTATAATTAACAAGTACAGTAGCAGCAAGCAAGCAAGCAGCAAGTGCAGTAGTTGTACTTAATGAGCTTTTTTAATTTGTGAGTTAATACTCAAAAATTAAAACAAGTCAAAAAAGTATGACAATAGAAGCCTTGGAAATTTAATCAAGATGTTGAATGACAATTTAAAAAAAAACTTTTATGGGTTTAAAAAAAACACGTATTTCCTAGAACAAGTTTTGTAAAATACTCGAGTAAATCACGGAATTACCGAATACTAACAGAGTTTTCAGGCGTTATTTCTATTTTTTTCGCGTTGTCTTTTCGTAAAACATCGCGTTGGATTGCGTTAGATAAAGTAACAAGCTTTTAAACTATGCTTAATGTTGACGATAGGCGAGTGGAAAAGGACCCTCTTAATAAATACCACCAACGCACTAACTGGCTGTTGTTTGTAACTGATACCTTAGCAATAAGTGGGCTTATTTGTATTGATGCTGAAACCCGATATTATGACATCGACACCGCCCGAGGTAGTGAGAACTTGATCAGTTTGTTGAGGCGCCAAATCGTCTTTAGATTTCTTCGATTGTATTTAATTTATTGTTTTACTTTCTTAAAAAAAAAAGAATTTAATGAACTTTGATAATTCATGTTTTTTTTTTTTATTGACTCAAAAAGTGTTCACTTTAGCACACAAGGTTTATGAAATGATCTTTTACTTTCATGATTTTATCCTATGATAATTTTTATTTATGTACTAATGAAGACATTTTTTTTCAACTAGATCCGCCCACCACAATGCATTTTTAATGGCAATATACGAATGCGATATCCATTAACAACTCATTTTTCTAAAAAAAAATACTCAAGCCCACTCTCAAAAAGCAGAAAAAAAACATGAATAGCGTAACACTGCAAAATAACCCACATTTAAAGATCGCAAGATATCTTTATCCGATTATATCAAAAAACCTAAACCTGGTATTAAAACACCTGGTTAAAGTAAAAAAGTAGAAAAAAAAACCCGACATTGTATCGGTAATCCTCTATAGGAAGCACTTGAGCTTCGATATTTAAAAAAAAACGGGTTCCTATTGTTGGCAACCCTCTATAATTATTATTTTCGTAGCTGGCGACACCGGAGGCGAACAATGGCGTCCCTACGCACTTCCTGTTTGCCCTCGCGCGCTATTTAACGTGAATGCGAGCGATTGGCCAATTTGAATTTCGAATGTCGTATAATGGAATACATTTGCCGGTTATTGGTGAGTAATTTAGTTTTTTTTTATTGATGGTAGTTATTTAGTGTTTAGTGGACAGGGCGATTGTTGCCGTCTTTGTAAAGATGTTATTCTGTATTATTTGATAATTGAGGAAGTAAACATCAACAATATGAGTTTTTAGTCTTTTTATACCCTCTAAAAGCATCTTAAGAAACTTGTAAGTGCTAATAGTTGTTTTTGCTATCGTACTTATTTCCTTACACTCGGAAAAATATTAAGACGCCAAGTTTTTTTTTTTTTAATAATGCATAGACTCGCGACTCACTTGATGGTATACGATGATGTGGTCGACGATAGAGTACGCTTGCCTAGATGTTACCTATTCACTCTCGGCGCGTACTGTTCGACGCGCGCCTCAAGGAGATGTCAGCAAATCGTAGAGGCCCAGCAGGGTCGAAGACTACTAGGGCCACGGGTAGTGTGAAAGCGAAACCCGGGGCCCTGGGACGAAGGCAACGAAGGAACAGGAGTGGGTTTTTAGTCAGTAAAAGTCTGACACTATCTCTCGTTCCGCCCAAAAGAATTTGTCATAAGATGATTTTCCCACCCAATAAAAAACAAAACCTATTCACTCTTGACTTAAAGGTCTCTAGGTTGTAACTTATCAGGAAACAGACTCCGGCAAAATTTCAAAATTAAAATCTAACAACTATTTACGGTAGCGGAATTTTTAATCATGACATTGCTGACCAAAATATAACTAAGCAACATTCCAACGTAAAAAGAAATCACACCTCTTACGAGGATCCCTAATACAAAAATCAAATCTACCAACCTACCAACAACAGCCTAAGGTGGCAACACACAACAACCGGTAGCTTCCGCTCCTACAACATCCCTACGGCTATAGAGGGTGTCCAATTAGAGATGACGATTGTTAGACGATCATGTAGTCTTTGTAGGACAACTGTAGCCTGAGGCGGTGGTGCTGCTTACATCTTGCTGGAGAAGGGTGATGTTTGTTTTAGGGGAAAAATGGTGATTGGTGGACAAACAAATTAAAAACTGGGCAAGTGCGAGCGTAACCCCCAAATGGAGTTTCGAAGATTTTTTCCGAATCGCACAAGTTTTTTTTTGTGACGTAAAAATAAATTTTCTGTTTTCAGATTTATTCCTGTATCTGTGCTCTAAGACCTTGCTTCATGCCAAATTTCAGGATTCTGGGTTAACAGGAAGTACCCTATGAATTTTGATTCCCTTGAGAGTATTGAAATATTCGTTTTTTGCGACACGGCCGTATCTTTTTTTTTCGTTAACTTAGAAGTTTGATTTTTTAGAGCTTTAAGGGACCGAAGACCTGAATATATGGTTTTAGTTTCAACTCGATATTTCAACGCGTTCCTGAGATAAAGGGTCTTGACAGACAGGCGGACGGATAACAAAGTGATCCTATAAGGGTTCCGTTTTTCCCTTTTGAGGAATGGAACCCTAAAAATCACCAAACTTAAGTGTCAGTGGGCAGGACATATTGTTCGCTGATGGTCGCTGTAGCCGAAAGGATCTGGAGTGGTGACTGCGTAACGGAAGACACAGCGTTAGAAGACCTCCCACAAAGTGGAGCGATGGCCAAGTGAGCCGGTGAGGGTCGTTATGGCGAGGCTTATGTTCAATACCTAGTGGACGTATTTAGGCCGAAATTATGATGATGATGAAATTAAATTTACGTAAGAAAACTGCAAAAGTGTCAAAGGATTATTTTGGACTAGCTGTTAAAGTTGTGGGTAGGAATCTTAAATAAGATATTTTTTTTAAAATCGATCGAGGTCGATAACACGAGGCAAACGATAGAGCTGTCCTGCTGTTCCAGACAATAATGGCATTTTCGATACTCATCAGAGTTATCTATTGTCAAAAAAACATGATCAATCATGTTTTTCAGTTGGGAAATCATCAAATAACTTATCCCGCTGTGGGTCGAGCGAGAGGGAATGTGAACAAAGATGGCTGGATTTTAGTCAGTACTAGCCTGAATAAATGCTTCGAATTCCCTGGACTGCTTACCGTACAAACCTCTCTATCTTATGTGAACTGAACATCAAGATGAGACTATCGACTACCTGCATGCGCAGAGTACTGGAGTTCTTTGGCCACATTGCCAGGAAAAATGGCCACAACCTTGAACAACTCATCGTAACTGGCATGGTTGATGGCAAACGACCAAGAGGCCGCAGCCCAAAAAGATGGGCAGATTAGGTCAGCTCCACACTGGACACCCAATTACACGTCGCACTTCATGACGCTAAGAACCGTCACAGATGGCGAAATACCATTAGCAAGAAGCTAATCCAGCGGGAACTTCACGACCCTCAGTAATGAGGAATACGACTCGAGGAAGAGTTGTCTTTCGCTTTCCAGGTCAACTGAAAACGCTAACAAAATGTTACGTGTGTGTGGCCACACGTAAATTTTGATAGCGATTCTCAATGCCATACATTTTTGACAAACGGTCGGCTTACGTCCAACAAAATCTGAATCATCAACACGAGGAGAAGGTAAATTTCTTTTGAATAATTTTTTTTTTTTTTAAGGAAAACAATTTTGTTTGCAATAATAAAATCACCCCATTCTTACAACAGTTCATCAAACTCATATAAAACCTAACCCGTCAATCACCAGCGCATTAACCTCCTGCAGCTCACAGCTCACGTGCGTTCCCTCCGCCGGCCAATTAGCGACTGACGCGGCGTGCGGTATGCGGAGGGGGGTGCAATGAGAGAGGCACGGAGGGCAGGTCACGTGACGCAATTAAAGCGCACGGTCGCACCATTGTGGGAGGCAGTGACGTGCGGCCGAATTAAGTTTTAATAAATTATGATTTGTTTGTGCTGTTTTGTTGATGGTTATTAGTTTGTGTTTAGGATTATTCAAATATAATATAATATTTATTTTTGATGTCTGTTTTTATCGTGACAGGTCTTATTTAAGTTTAAGTTCTTTTATTTTCATACAATTACATAAGAATCTTTAGAAATTACATTAAGAATGTTGTTAACAGGTTAGCTATGGGTCCCAAACTAGGCTAAGCCTGTATCTTGGTGATCCAATACAGAGTTAGCAAGATGATCTGGCCTGCTGGCGCTACGTACAAATCATAATAAAAAATAAAAAACAAAACGAAAAAAGTACCTAAAAGGAGTTAAAAAAATAAATAAAGAACTAATACTACCTGTTAAAAAAATAGTGCAAAGGAATAGTTAAGTAATTATTTTTTTATAAACTGCCCCACACTAGGAATTGTGTCCTGTCCTGTCTCGTGGGTTTGGTCACAAACTAGTAAACTCTAATACACAAGACACCCAGACCCTGAACACCGATGCTGCAGTTACCTTAGCCACCTACTGAGCCCCAGTTTAACAAGTTTACTATCGACTCAAAAGAAAGAATCAAGGAGTATTACATAGTCATCGCTTTACGAGTCGCGAGACTAAGCGGACGTGTGTTCTGTTTTTGATTATAATGAAATAAACGATTACAACCAATAAATATTATATTGCTCCGTCAGTATAAAATTAAAGTGTGTCGCGTGTGATTTGTAACCGACTTATGTACATATACAAAATGAAATAAGTAAATAGTTCTTTATAAACTATAAATAGTGTTTTTGGTAGTATGTCTACCCCTGGAGCAAGCCCGTTTGGTCGTAGCCAACTAGTACAGCGAAGTCCTCCACAGACGCCTACCCAACCATTACCCCCTAGCTACCCAAACCCACCAGCACCTACGGAGAATGAATTGCCGACTGAAGTCATCAGTACCCCGGAGATTCAAAAATGGATTGTTTCTATAGAATCAATCCTGGGTGAAGTTTGCGCTATTGTCGGGGATGGGAAAATGAACTCGGACCAGAAGCTTCGTGTCTCCGCTCTTTGCCGTAAGGTCCAAAGTGGGACATCTCAAATGGCCGTCTTATATCAATCATTGAAGACAAAAACTATTGTAGCCCATACCACAATCCAGCACCTTCAGGCTCAGCAGAATGTTGGGAACTCTCTTCAGCAGTTTAGAGAGCTCGTAGAGACAAAAATGAATCCGCCGGAAAATACTTCTTATGCTGGCATGGTTAAGAAGGGTACCGACATCGTCCGTCCTGCAAATTTGAGATCAGTCGCCATCTATCCCAGCGACAAAACCCAAACAAGTGACGACACCAAGTCTCTTGTTCAAAAGATCATCTCCCCAGAACAACTGAAGCTTCATGTTCGTGGCTTAAAAAAGGTGAAAAATGGGGGCGTTTTGATCAGCACCGAGAATAAAGGCGATATTGAAAAACTGAAGAACTCGGAAAAATTAGCATCATCTGGCCTCAAAATAGAAGAACCTTCCAAACGCCAACCTCGGATTGTTGTCATTGGTGTCCCCGTCGCTCTTACTGAAAAGGAGGTATTTGAATGTATTTACGAGCAGAACCTTTCAGATAAGTTGCCGAATATAACTCGCGAGTCCTTCCTAGAGTGTATTAAATTAAGCCATAAATCGGGCAAGAGAGACCTTCAAACTTGTAACTAGATCTTGGAACTTCCTGCTAGCATAAGAAAGGTTCTCATTAACCAAAACCGAGTTTACATCAATTGGACTTCATGCCCGGTGAGAGATTTCACCATAGTCACCAGGTGCTTCAATTGCCAGCAGTTCGGACACGCAGCCAAGTTCTGCAGGGAAACCAGTCCCACCTGCAACTACTGTGGAGAGAGCGGACACTCATTCAAGGAATGCAGCAGCAAATCTTCTCACCCTCTATGCGCAACGTGCAAACGCTTCAAGAGGAAATGTGACCATCCAACTGGTACATTGGACATACATCCTACTGGAAAAAATTATTAACAATAGATTAATAAAATATCTAGAAGAAAACAGACTACTATCTGATAGTCAATTTGGTTTTAGGGCTAAAAGATCAACTAACCAAGCAGTCCATAATTTGACTAACTATATTACAACTAACCTTGATAATGGTATGCACACAATCGGGATTTTTCTAGACCTGGCCAAAGCCTTCGACACTATTTCTTGTTCTTTACTTTTGCACAAGCTTGAAAAACTTGGGATAAGAGGTGAACAACTACTACTGTTTTCTGACTATCTCACCGATCGTCAACAATGTGTAAAAATAGGTCAATATACCAGTACGGATCTTAAAAATAGCTGTTTTGGCATTCCACAAGGTAGTATTTTGGGGCCCACATTATTTTTAATCTACATAAATGAGCTATGTAGTTTATCGCTCCAAAATGGTGTTACAATATCATATGCGGATGACACCGCTCTATTGTTCTCAGGTAAGTCAAAGGTTGAGGTGTATGAATATGCTCAAAATGGTTTTAACATTGTGTCTAAATGGCTCCAGAATAATCTCCTAACACTAAACGCAGATAAAACAAATTACATTTTATTGACAATGAGAAATTTTAACATACCGTTTAATAACCTAAACATTCATGCACATAATAACTGCACATATGCTGACTCGGCATGTTGTTGCCCCACGTTAGCCAGAGCTGACCATTTAAAATATCTAGGTGTCACGATTGACACAAATCTAAATTTCCGTAAATATATCGAGTTATTGTGTACGAGAGTGCGCAAATAATATATGTTTTTAAAAATTTACGGAACATAGCCGATTACAAATTAATTAAACAGGTCTATTTGGCTTTGTGTCAATCCATTCTTACATATTGCATAACTTCTTGGGGCGGTGCGGCTAAAACAATTTTACTCCCGTTAGAGCGTGCTCAAAGAGCAATTCTCAAGGTTGCAACCTTTCGCCCTTTTAGTTTTCCTACGCATCAGCTTTACACAGCATGTAAAGTGTTTACAGTGCGGCAATTATTTATTTTAAACATAGTACTACTTCAGCATACTACTCTTTGTTTTGACCTTTTACCATCCGATAAGAGAAGGAAGGACTTGGTTTGCATTAAGCCTCAGACCAGACATGCCTTTGCTAAGCGTTTTTACGTGTTTTTAGGACCTTTTCTGTATAATAGGCTTAACAAAGTACTAAGTTTCTATAGTGTAAGGTATAAAAAATGTAGTAAGATTTTAGCAGAATATTTAATGATACTCAATTACACAGACACAGAACAACTTCTAGAAATTTTGGCATAATGCATATCTAATCCCCTCGTTAATGTTTATTTTTGTATACACTCATATTCATAGTTTTTAGGTATTATTGTACCATAAGCTTATTTTCGTAGTTATAAATAGAATATATTATTTTTGTAATTTTACTCAAATTTTAAATTTTACTGTCGCTTTGAAACTGATATGTAAAGTGATGGCCTGAAACACAGGTTAAAATTAACCTAGTTCGGGCGGTCCACTAACAAACATGTCACATCGGAACCACGATTATTTGCACCTTTAATAATATTTTAGTTTTAGTATATTTTTTTAAGGCACTGAACTGTATGAATATCCTTATTACTGTTGGCTTAATGTACCTTTTTTGTAAACGTTATTTGCAATAAATTTATTTATTTAATTTATATTACGGTCCGTTCACGATGACCGGCACCTCGTGGCGTGCTTCAAACATTTCCATACTTTTTATCTTACCGCTCGCCGCCCCGCGCTTAGCTACCGCTCACAGCGGCAAGGTCGTGAACGGGCCGTTAGACATAATTTTAGAAAACGCATTTTTTATATTAACTACAAAATCTTCAAAGTATTTCCTACTCTTTCCGGACTAGGTTTAAATAGTGTTGTAATATTATAATAGTCTATCTGACTTTCTATCTATGGTCGTTTGGTTTCCGCACTTAGTCCACGATGGGCCATGGCGTCCATCATTCAGAGGGCTTTATTCCAGTCAGTCCATCTCTTTCCAAAAGCAGATTAGGGCTACCGGCTTGTTCAAGGTATCTGACAGTTATATATTCGGTAGTGGTACTCACTGTGCTGTCCATGCTGCTGTGGCGGCGGCACTGACGAGTAGGGGTTCTGGTTCTGTCGCGGCAGGTGGTGGCCCAACATCCTGCGACCTGCTGCTTCCATCGAAGCTATTGTGTTCGACCGCACCATGCCTGCGAGAACAAAAATATAAGTTAGGACAGGTTTATTAACCCTTTAGCTGTCTAGCTCGGATTCGTCCGACCAATGTTTATGCGTCCTATTCGCCAGGGTCCTATTTGCGACTGGGTACTTCATCTCGTTTAGCTCTTCTATCCCCATAGGAGACAGAAGAGCTGACGAGATGGAGTATTTGGTTGTTAATGGTCGCACCCCGGCGAAAGAAACGCGAATGTTTGTCAGATATATCCGACGTAAGCGGTTTATAAAATATGTATGATGGCTTCAATGTATGGTAATGATATGACCTGTGGAAAAGATTGTTAAAAACACTTTTACATGTAATTTTTTTCGTCAGTGTAACTAGATGCGGCCGGTGGATACAAATAGTCAAATCATATGAGAACTATGCAGATTAGTGTCTGAGATGGTCTTTTGAGGAAAGAACCACACAGATTTGAGTGGACCTGTCCAATCACTGCAAGCATTAGTCAGTATCTGTATAGCTCAACTCAGAACTACTAAGGAGTTCAACATTTGATAGCTATGACGTCAGAACATGGCGCTAAGTCGAACCTATTTTTCTTTGAAACATAGTGTAGTATTATGTTAATAAAGAAAGTATCAAGTTACCGATCTGCGGCCGCCAGTTCCTGTTCTCCTCGTGGCTGAGGTTGCCGGGCTTGAGCACCCGCTCGGGCTGCACGGCCCCTTCCAGGCGGCGCGCCGGGAACTCCTTGTCGTACGCGGGGTCCACGAAGCGCACGCACACCACGTGGTTGCCCAGCACCGGCTGCAGACCGATCACCGGGGATGGGAGCTGCCTGGGTAACAAAAGTTAAAAGTGTTATAGTTTGTCATCATCATCATCATTTCAGCCGTCCACTGTTGGACATAGGCCTCCCCCAAGTGTAGCCATAATGACCGGTCCTGTGTGTCTCTCATCAGGTCAGGTTTCTCGTAGCGTGATTAGCTTCTGCTCACAGCGGAAAGGTCGTGAACGGGGGCCGTTAATTTGTTTCGTTTGGTTTTATCTTTTTATTTTTACGTGAAATATTAATACTTTATAAAAATAACGTATATTCTATAAGACCATTGTAATTTAATATTTAAGACCTGTATTATGTACAAAACTGTGATAGATATTAAAGTTGAAGAAAGCATTCGATGTTTTCCCACGCAAAAAATAATAATTGGCCTGCACAGCTATACTCACCCCCCAATAACAACGCAGTCTTTACTCAGCATGACCTCGCCGGTGACCCCGTCACTGATGTAGGGGTACTTCTGCTGCTTGTCGATGAGCTGGCGCAGCCGCGCGCCGGCCTCCGCGTAGAGCCCCAGCAGGTACTCGTAGCTCTTGTTGCCCGTGCCCACGTACAGGCGGTCGTGCCCGCGGATGTTGCGCAGCTCTGCCAACATTATTGTGTTGTTCAAAACTTGCTACAATACTACATTATGTGACGAGCTCATACAGACGAGCGGCATGTTGCCAACGGCAGAGATAACTGCTGCCGTCGACATGTTGGTGGCATCTATTGCTGTGTGTGTAGTGGCTGTGATTACCTCTGCCAGCAACATGCCGCTCGTGTGTATGAGCTGTAAGTCGCGGGCAACATGTTGAATTCAAAACGAAGGTTACTAAGTTTTAAACCCGAACACAGTAAGAGATTTATAATTAACTTCCGAGTACTGTGAGGGCGTTAATAAAAGACAATGTACTGAAACAAATTATTTATTAGAGAAATAAAAATTATTAACAAGTTAATGATAACTATCACTCGAAATATTTCAAGATTTGAAACAAACAAAATTCTCTAAGATTCTTTTTTAACTCTAAAATTCTATAGATTTAAATTTTCTATAACGCTTCCGGTCTTGCATCTAGCAGCTAGTTTTCAATATATTTTTTTTAACTTTCCAAATTCAAATGTAATTATTTCCTAGGGACAGCCCACACTACATTATCTCCCTAGAGACAGAATGACTTGCTTTAAGTGAAGGTTGTATGGCATATAAAAGGACATTATCGAGCAAACGAGGTGGTGTAAAAAAGTATTTGCGATTCATGTCAACATCCCTATTAAAATAAATATAATTGTTTATAGTTGAAGATGTGTCACTTACTCTCAGCCTCCGTGAGCTCGTCGTAGAAAGGCTCTAACGCCTTGAACAGCCTCTCCTCGTCCACAAAGGGCAGTAAGGCGACTCCCTGCCACGCGAACTTCTTGCCGTTCAAGTCGATCTTGAAGTCCGTTGGGTAGAAGTCGATTATTGGTGAAAACTACGAGATAAAAAAAAGAAAATATTTTTGTAATAATCTGAGATCGGAATAGGTATGTAGCGACATCTATGGCGTCACATAAAAACTAAATTACAAAATCCTGCATACCGCAATTAAAGTTCCCCACGAGATTTGAACATATACAACAGGCCGAAATCATCTATCAAGCAGTTGCCCAAACCAGACGTGACACCCGCCTTGTCGGTGGATCCTGCCTTTTTAACGGAGGTTTGACGGGACTTTACATTCTGTTTCGCATACCTTTAAAGGTAGACTATTTTTACCTAAAATTCGAGGAAGTATGTAACATGATGTGGTCCACATCGCCCATCGTCCACATGGTCCACTCAAATCTGTATGGTTCTTTCTTCAAAAGACCATCTCAGACAAATCTGCATTGTTCTCATGTGATTTGACCAACATATTAACTGTATGGTCTTTAAAAGAGACTTTGATCCCTGAGTTTGTTTCGGTGTTTCTTCTCAGGGTAGTCAGCTAGGAAACATCGGCCTCATCTAGTTTAAAATGACGAAAAAAAAATTGACATGTAAAAGTGTCTTTTTAAACCTACTTACAAAACAAATATCATTTATCATGACAATTTAATTCTGCGACTTATAAAATTGCAAATTACTTATTGCGCTTTGAATATATTTGAATGGTATTATTTCTGTATAGTGGGTACATTTACAAACGTTTAAGCTCGTGCATCAGACCCAGGATAGCTGTCTGTAGGCCATACAAATGTTTGTTATGTGCAATATTGCATCAAGTAATATAATCAGCAAAAATAGAGTACGCTGAAATCATTTAAAAATTTCTAGCTGTTTTTTTATTTAGGTGGGAGAGTATCTTATGACTTCTTTGGCTCTAAGGCGGAGCGAAAGGGCGTGTCAAACTTTTACTGGCTAAAACCTACTTCTATGTTCCTTCTTTGGCTTGCGTTCCAAGGACACAAGTTTTCCTTTCAGAAGTGAACCCATGGCCCCAGTAGGTTTCGGCCCTGCTAGGTCCCTACAGTTTAGCTGAAATCTCCTTGAGGCGCGCGTGGAACACTACACGTCTCGGGTTCGGTCCGGTCCGTTACTGGACGGCCAGACGGCGAGCTACCCATTTATCGTCGTCCGCAAGCCTTACGGTAGCTGGCAATCGGAAACGGAATCCTGACGGCTGGAGCATGAGGAAGTCCGTTCCCTCATATGCAAGTCTAGCTGTGGAGGTTTCTAGTGATGAGATACTTACAGGATCGCTCATGAGCTGCGCCCAGGGCTTGGGCACGTGTGAGGAACTGGCGGCTGGAAACACGCCCATCAGCTGCTCCAGAGGACGGAACTGTCAGGAAGGATAACGAATTTCAATCTCAGTAATAATTTATATAGAGTTCAGTTTGATTAACAAATAATAATGGAAACAATGAAACTTAGAAATGAGGTTTTATCTAAAGAAACAATTATACTATGCATGTATTAAACATGGATTTAATTCCTATATTCTCTAAGGGAACTGTTTATGGACATTAACATAATGACGGTGCCTTGTCAATATATTTATGCAAACATAATGTATGTTAGAAAAAATCTTAATCTTTTTAGCAAAAGAGGCGATAGACATAATTATGTTACAAGAAATAGGGACCAATTAGTTCAACGAAATTTCAGACTAGCAAAATTGGCCTCTTCTTTTATGGGGTACTGATTGAAATGTTATAATAAAATACCTTCACAAATATTAGACTCAATGAAACGAAATTTAAATCTTGTATTAAACGCACACTATGCAGGCAAGCATATTATAAGTTGGAGGATTATATTCAGGATAAAAATGCTTGGCTCAATGCTGGTCCAGCTCCACTACCACCGGGGCGTACAAATTGATTAGTATGGAAATAATTTTTTAATGTTTTTTTTTTTTTGAAATTGTAAAATATAAGTATTATATTATATGTATAGAAGCATTTTTTTCCACAGTTTGTAAATGTTAGTATCATGGAGCTTTTTATAGTTTTTATGTTGCTACTGGACTTATTTGACATATATGAGCATGGCAGTTGAGAGTTTGTCATGCTCACTCAAATGTCTCACTGATGGTGGCGCGGGTGTTGGATCATTCGGTTCCCTTCAAAATGGTTGAGCTGAGTGGTGCTAATATTAGCGTCATGTCCGTGAACGGGCGCTGTCAGTTGAGGCTGGTCATCTCTTAGCTGCCAGTTGCTATTTTAATATCTATATTTAGTTTTTATTTTTATTTACATTGTTCTCACATGATAGCGACAAGAAACATGTAACAGAGATATTTGTAATTACAAAACATGATTGAAAACAGTGTCCATGGAGTTTCTTGCACATTCTTCTCCATAGAGATCTACGCTTTGGAATGTGCAATTAGCATCATTTATTTTTATTTTTCTGTCTAACTGACTTCTTGACATTTCAAAAGTGCCTGTAAATGGTTTATTTGGAATAAATGCTATTTTGATTGATTGATTTTTTGATTGATATATGTCTTCCATAACTCCAGTCAATGAAAAAACCCTTTCGCAAGTTTTTTTTTCAACACTCTTGAATACTTGCTGCTAAGGGTGGCATCACTATTCAGGGGTGACCAGACGGTTGCAAACTAGCGTTCCAACCAAGGTGACCTTGGTTTATGTGCTTGGATGTAAACCACGCGCCAACACGTTCAGTGGTTGGGAAAACGCGCCTCCCAACCAAGGGCGTTAAAGGTCATGGATTACAACTGCTGTTTACACGAATTGAAACTAGCAAGGTCACCTTGGTTGGGATGTTGGTTTGCAACCGTCTGGTCACCCCTTTAAGTTGGTAATTGTTACTAAATATTACGTTTAAGAAGTTTCACATATTATTTCCAAGTAAGTGTACTGAAAAACGTCATTTGATACACGTAGGTAATTTTCGCGCCGTCCATCCACGAATTAACCTCGGGTACCTTCATTTCGAATGGATGGTTTTTTCCCCCTCAAAGTATTTGGGCCCAGTAGGTGGCCACGTTTATAGTGGTCTCATATCCTCCAAAGTGCAGACGTAGGGACAAGCAACTGTGGGTCATCACCTGGTCAGGAGCACCACACTCGCACTGGATGTCGGAAGGGTCTATAATCCCCCATTTTACTAGAATGTGTTTGCAATGGCCTACATGGATTGCGCACTTTATTGATCGCTTTCTATATAGTTTTACTTAAGCTGTTAGTCTTTCTCATACGTATATGACAAGTTTATTATTGAAAACATATCCCTCACCGGCTGCGTGCCCTCCTCAAACTTGGTGGAGAGTCCGCAGATGTTAACGAAGTCGGAGGCGAAGGGCGCGTAGTGGTAGGGGAAGTACCACTTCCAGCTGGCGCAGCCCTGGTAGTAGTAGCGCAGCACCCAGCACAGTCCGCGCACGTATTGCAGCGCCACGCGGTACCTGCGGGGACCACACACCAAATATATTAAAAAAGTGGGGAAAAGATTTGTAATTTATTTATTTCTTTCTTTATTGCACTCCTTAACTTATTACAGGACAAACGTTTATAGAAAAATAAGTGTACAATAGGCGGTCTTATTGCACAGGACAATTTTTACCAGACAACCTTTGGATGGACTGAACGAAAGGTAAAGATTTTGGGGCTGTCAGTGTACAACAACATAATAATAATAATAATATTCCACAACTATCACACAACGCCGTCTTACATACATATTATAGATAAATAACACCCAGACACAGAACAAATGATCGTGCTCATCACACAAACATTTGTCCTGGGTGGAAATCGAACCCACGACCTCTGGCATAGCAGTCAGAACCACTAACCACTAGACCAACAGGCCAGTCAAAACAACATAAATAATGTACAAAAAAAAAGAAAAGAAAATAAAAATACAATAAAATATATATACATAAATAGGTACATTACCAAATAATAAACTAACAAATATTAAAATATACGATAGAGAAAGGAGAAGAAAAATTAAAGTGATAGGTAATGCTCCTTCACCATCTTTTTGAGAGTCAGTAGCGTTTGAGCACGCCTCATCGTTGGGTAATCATCATTATTATCTAGCCTACTAGTTTTAGCCAATGGCCTTGCCCGCGTGTAAGTAGTAAAATGATATAATTATTCTAACTTATAAATGTTTATCAAGAAGTTGACAATGATTGACAATGGTTTACAATGGTTTTTCACAGTTGACACCGATGATGACCCACAACCGTGACCCATGATCTCCTTCCTCTGTGGTCCATGCTCATGACTGACCTGAACTCGAGGTTATCCCTGGCCACCTCGAACTTGCTCTCGTAGTAGCGCTCCTTGAAGCCCTGCTCCCACAGGCGCACCTCGTCATTTTTGTCATCATCATCGTCCTCGTCTAAGCCGGCTTGTTGGGCTGAGCGCTTGCGGCCGCGACCTTCTTGTTCTTCTTGCTGAAAAAAATTCGGACTTATAAGTAGTGTAACATTAATTGAATACTTGGAGCGACATCTGTAACGCCACATAGGAACTAAACTACAAAATCTTGCATCGCAGTATTAGAGTACCCCGAAATTATCGGGCAGTAGTTCGGACTAGACACAACACCCGTCTGGTCGGAGGATCCTCTTTTTCAACAAAGGTTTACGGTTTAGGAACTTCAAAGTTTTCAAACCCTGTTCTATATCTCTAAGTGCTCACACACGAGCGGCATGTCGCCAGCGGCAGATATAATTGCAGCAGCCTAGGGACAAGCAGCCTAGGGACATTTGCAGTTGTTCCGTGTCTCGACCGCCATTTTGTCAGTCAACTTGAAAATTGTTCAAGTATGCGGATGCGTCGGAAATTTGTAAAATTAGTTCTAGCGACAAAATTGATGTTGAATTACTTATTGTGGCAGTAAGGGCCGACGCTGCGTTTGTGCGGGCGCCCGCGCGGTTCCATACTACAGTGTTTCGTCGCGG
Source organism: Mythimna vitellina (assembly GCA_949316375.1). Lineage (NCBI taxonomy): Eukaryota > Metazoa > Arthropoda > Insecta > Lepidoptera > Noctuidae > Mythimna > Mythimna vitellina. Next base: position 1,297,899 of record OX438703.1, on the reverse strand, counting down.
CTCTTGGCGCACTTTTTGCTACGTTATAATACATTAGTTCTCCATCGACACGACTACATGCACACCATTAAAGTTGAGCTAGCGACACTGCGCAGGTATTGACCCGGTTATCGCTGCGGGGAGCGCCGCACACGACACACGCGCGTGGTCACGTGACGGGTGCACGCAGCGTTGCCCCTAAACAAAAATGCTGGTTTAATTATGTTTAAATACGTACGGCTCGCTCGTGCTGCAGCCCCGCCATCCGCAGGTTGGCGGCCTCCCTGCGCACGTTCTCCATCGGCTTGCCCTGGTTCTGATTCTGACCTACGGCCTGAAAGTAAAACAAAACGACTAATTAGTGAAACTAAACAAAATTCTAAAATTTATTTTGGTATATTGGTTCATGTAAAAAAGCTTTAATTTTTTGTGCTGGAAAATCTCTCGCTCTGGGGTGGAGTATTTTTTTTTTTTAATTGATATAAACCAGTGCTTGACTGCGATCCCACCTGATGGTAAGCGGAGATGCAATCATTGATGGTCAGGCGCACTAGTTTATTAAGAGCCTATTCACTCTAGCCTTGAAGACACCTAAATTATAGTTGGACGGGAAGACCGCAGCGGCAAATTGTTCCAGTCCTTCGATGTACGCGGTATAAGCGACGAAGCGAAACGCTTAGTCCGGACCGTTGAAGTTTCAACAACGTAAGGGTGGATACTCGCTGTTAATCGGGTTGTCCGATGGTAGAAAGGAGATGGCGGAATCAAGTCATGCAATTCCCGCGCACACTCTCCAAAATGTAACCTGTGTAGTAGAGGGCGTATCAAACCTTTTTACTGCACAATATACATATATTGTAGTTTTATTACAAAGTGTACTCCTGCACACACTACTCACCTGAGGCGCAAACTGTGTCTTCTCCAGCATCTCGAAGTTGATCTTCTGCTGCTGTCTCTTGCGCGCCCTGTCTTTTGCCTTGAAGCTGATCTCGTTCTGGTGGCGTCTCTTGAAGATCTCGTCCTCCATGTGGCCTAGCTCCGTCATGATCACCTGCACGCGTTCTAGCTTCACGTCGCCCGAGTCTGTGATCCAACCCTGAAGAAACATGAATTAACATGAAAAAAGCATAAACCTACTTTAAGGGTACTCCGCAGTACCTAGGGTAAAAATGGGAGGCGATTTTATGGCAGCTTTTTTTTGGAATAAGGGGATCCCAATAGTACATTCTGATACAAGTGGAGAAAGTGAATTCGCCCGAACCGCAGGCGAGGGTGTTATGGAGTCGAGTGCCGTATTGACAAAAAAACACAGGTGAACCGACGATTAAACGACGTTTTTCAATACAGTTACGAAAAAATACATAAAAGGGGGCTAACGCGTTCCTCGTGGAGGTAGCGCGCGTGGCGACCAGCCTGATAGGATTCATGTTATAAAGTGTGGCAGGAATGAGCTGGTGCACTTTTTCGCAATAGTGCGGAAAACAGTAAATTGCGTGCCTAAAAGCGGTAGAGATAGAAGCGAATTTTCGAAAAGAAATTGAAAAGTATCTTTTAGGACATATACAGACAGACTGCTTTTCAACTGCATGCCAGCTGCAAAGCTTTAGTTTAGATGCAATTTTTGTGCAGTTCTCAGTCCAGTTTTGTTCAGTTTCTGCATCGAACATCTAACTGACTGTCATTAGAACTCACATTATTAAGTTTTTCAAAAAACACTCGCCACCACTCACCTTAGTCTTATAAACACATTTCTTGTACAAATTCACAAGCCTATCCACGGCGCCCTCTCTGATCTCCAAACTGGGCAGATGGGGCAGGAAATCGTTGCCCACGAAGAAACACATGAACACCCAGTCATCCAGGGCCCTCTCGAAGTCGTACGGGAAGGGCAGGTCAGGCATCTGCAGCTCCCTCTCCAGGTACTCGCGCAGGACCGACAGGCGCACGAAGATGAAGTTGTCCTGGTTGCCGAACGCAGGGTCGGAGCGGACGAGGGAGGCGTCCGGGTTGCTGCCGGTACATTCTTTCATTTCGTGTCCTGGAATTGAAAAAAAAAAAGGAAATAAAGATAGTCAAATTCAATTATGGAGGTACAGCAGATCACAGCTTCAAACAATCACAGGAGCACTATGCCACCAACAAACAGCTCCACAACATGGGAGATGAGAGAGATGTAGAGGAGACTATGTTACTACACTTGCTGTGCGACTGTGCAGCACTAGGCTCCAAAAGACTAGGGTATCTGGTCCAACCATTTCCAAGACCAGAGGACTACAGGCTCAGCCCCATCAAAACCATACTGGGACTCATGAAGAAGGTGCACGGAGGGCTAGGGGTTGAGTAGACAGGAGGGGCATAGCACAAAAAATCCAGAAGGGTCAAATTGCTCTGGCTCAGGGCCTTACCCACTATAAAATGATAAGATATGATAGTCATACTGAAATTCAAAGCATTTATTTCAAACAAACTATTTACAGACACTTTTGAATTGTCAAGGTCAGTCAGTCACAAGAACGGTGAAGCTATTTGCATGTTCCAAAGCATAGATCTCTATGAAGAATGTGCAAGAAACTCCATGGACACTTTAGACATCTATTTCATACAGAATTTCCTCCGTGTCTTGGAAAGCACATTAAGCCGTTAATTCTGGGTTGTTACAGATATTCAGAAGCCAAAAAATCTGGCCCGAGTCTTGCTGGGGTATTGTATTATCCAGTTACTGAGTTGTGGAGGTCAAGCAGTTGCTCCATGAGAAACAGTAGTTTCCAGCTGCATCTGGTTTGACTGGAAGCCGACCCAAACATAGTTGGGAAGGAGCTAGTTGTAGGCTTATGTAAAAATTAAATTAATTTGAATGCATTGACACAAAAAGAAGAATTGTATTCTATTTTGGTAATTAAATCGATGATATGGTACAGCACACTCTGTAACTGAGTGCTAACTACTGTATCTTAACATAGAAGGTAAAATGAAAGGAACATTCATAACTCATTGTGCTGCTCCCCTTCGGAAATCTACGCATTCTGGTAAGAAAACATACCAGAGATCTACACCACAAACTATGGGTGTGCAGCCAAGGAGGCACTTCCCTCCATTGATGGCCGCTTCACAAAATAGGCCCTGCCTTTAATAAGCACCTCTTTGTTTAGGAGTTACAAGCAGTCCACTCTGCAGAGCCTGCACGGAGGTAGACGAGACAGCAGCTCATCTGCTTCTAAGCTGCCCTATGTCCGCTGAATACAGGGCAAAGTATTTCGGATACCCAGGTATCCTCCGTGAAATGGTCAGTAACACCAAAGAGCTGCTGGCCTTCCTTGAGGAGCTGGGGTGGATCGTACACATAATACGCGCTTGAGTCGTAGAGTTAAGGATAACAGCCCGATATACAATACAAGGACCATTCATGCGTGTGGAGTGGGCGCGCGCACTCACCTCGCATGTACTTACTCACAGTTGAAATACTCTGTTCACACGCGTAGTGTGAACGGTTCTTTGAATTCTGTTACATTGCATGTTGCATTTCAACAGTCTGTACTCGGCTTTAAAGAGTGCCAAATAGCAGAAATTCTGCCTCATCAATCAACAACATACCAAGTTGTCCGCACACGTCACAGGGACGCGGCTTGTTGGGCTTGAACTCCTCTCTGATGATGGTGAAGTTAGGCTCGTGGGTGGCCAGCCCCAGCATGATGAGGTCGGCGTCGGCGCCGCACAGCACGTGCTGGGTGTTCGGGTCGTGGTCCGGTTGCACTGGAATTATACAGTTTATTTGTAGGGTAGATGATAAGGGGCCATTCAAGTACTACGTGAGCATTACAGGAGGGTCGGGAGGTCTTTACTTTGAGAGAATGATGCTTATATTCCAAAATCATACAAAAGTGAACAGACACATCACTGAGCAGCAAACATCCAATATCATTGAAGACGAAGAGTCCTGGATTTGTGTGTCATGGGCTGAGAACTTTGAATTAATTCGTCAAAATTTTAAATGAAGTTTTGTTGTTTTCACTGACTTAAAACTACTGCTCATAAATTGATAATGAAACCAGAACACATCGAAAGATGCATGTATTAATGTTAACATAAGTATGGGTAGGGGGGAAAAAGAGCTTTGCCTATTTTGGGTGAAGAAGAGGAATCCCAATTCATATTTGCAAAAAATCTGCTTACATTATATTTGAATGGCCCCTAAGTTTTAGATTAAGTGAAGAAAACAGTGATAACACTACAATTACTATAGGATGGTGGGGATGACAGCTGTCAGATTCATACAATGTAGCTACCTATCCTTTTCTCTCATCTTAAAGATGCATAATTTCGTCCTGCTTAATCTTCACTGATGACGTACATATTGGCGTTGTGCAACCTCTAAATATTAACCGATTATTGTAATTTTTTATTTATAAACACTGTGCACAAGAAAAGGAGCAAAGTAAAAAATCTAAAATTAAAAAAACATGAAACACTCTGTTTGTTTTACCTCTCTGTCTCCTAATGTAGTCCATAATCTTATGTTCGCCCTCTCCAGGCACGTTTGCATCAGACAAAATGACCTTGATTCCCTTCCAGCCAGGGTCATTGTTTAATCTGGAAAACAAAAAAAAATACATACTATATTACTAGCTTCTGCCAGCAGCTTCACCCATGTGAAATGTAGTGTGAAAGTAGGTTTCATCCCCTTACGGCCCATTCACGATCTTGTCGCTGAGAGCGAGCGGTAGCTAAGCGCGGGGCGGCGAGAGGAAGATCAAAAGTATGATAATGTTTGAAGCACGTCACGAGACGCCGCTCATAGCGTCGCGCGCCCGCGTAATGATGCCGCCCCGCTCGCCAGTCGCCGCTAAGACCATGTCGTGCCTTTAGGGGGTGAATTTTAGAAAATCCTTTCTTATTCTTTGTATATATCATAAAAGGAACCTCTGTGAAAAATGTCAGCATTCTAGTTCCAAAGGGTTTATTAGGCTGGGCATTGCGAGTCAGTGAGCGAGTCAGGATGTTTATTAATGACTACTAACCTGTCATGAATATAATAATGCAGACACTTGCTCAGCCGGTCCATGAAGGGCGTGCCCGGCGTGATACAGTTGGAGTCGAAGTGGGCCTCCTTAGGCCTCTCGGGGGGCAGGTACGCGCCCTTAGCCAGCAGCTCGCTGCGAATGCGCGCGATCTCGTCTATCTTCTCCTGAGTTTCTTTGGAGGCACGAAAACGACGGGAGCGTTGCTGGTTCATCTTTGCTCTGGGTGCCTGGTGGAAAATAAGAGGGAGAGACAAGTTAGAGTTGATTGAGAGGCAAGCCAAGAAGATCTTCGGTAATAATGCACTTGTCGAGTCAAAACTCCAAAGTCTTGATACTAGCCTATCGGTTTTCTATTGTTTACATTTCGGCGAGTGTGTTTTGGTATTGCACAATTTAATTCCACCAAGTCCGAACCATCATCAGACCACTAGACGTACATCGTTGCGCTATTGGTACATGATAGACATCCCACCCATACATACAATGTTTTGGGAATACATTCATTGTGCATACAGCTAAGGAGTGGAGCTGTGTTTCCTCATAGCTACAATCAGGAGTCTTTAGGTAAAGAGTGAATAAATTACTTCTAAGTTAGTAAGTCTATAGAGATATCATCAATTTATTTTTCCCACTCTTGTTGGTGCGAGAGTGCAACTATAACCCACTTGTATTTCTTCAGTTACCCTTTGCATACCAGGCCCATAATGCCTCTTTAGAACAAAATACCGCCCTGGCAGGGCCCATTTCCAAAGCCTAAAACCTCAAAATAAATTGTAACATCCCTTAGCCCCTCTATTATTTATTGTTTTTTTTTTTAACTCTCCTACCATTTGCAATGGTTTGTCAGCCATAAGTGAATTAGTTTATAAAGCAAATGGCATTGTGGTGGAGCGGCCAGCGCTGCTCCTCTCACTTATAGAAGGTAGTTTCTCTTCAGCCTTTTTACCACCGCAGTCAGGTTCAACAGTTCAGCAACTAGTGGGTTCGGAAACGAGGACAGGCGTTCCTTGCGTTGCGTTTTGTATTGCTCAACTTCAGAAGTACTGACATAAAGTTTAGATAATTGTGGATTTTGTTGTTCCTAGCAAACCAAGGTGCATTAACTATTGCTCAATTTGAAGCATATGTCAATATAATTAACAGTCATACAAGGCTCAAATTTTTGGCAGTAATTACAAATTCTATTAAACCAATTTAACTTACCACTCCATCAATAGCCATGTACAGCAGCTTCCTGGGTCGCACAATGCGGAATAGGCGGTCAATGCATTCGAAGATAGCCACCATCATCTCATCCTCATCCTTGGGGGGCGGCTTATCTTCTGGATGTGTGCACGGATGGATGATGCCGTTCATGTCCAGGTATAAGTTGTCAAACTCTACCCCATTGGGGTTTGGGAGTGAAGAGTCTACGTAAATTAACGTGCCATCTACGTCGGTTGGCTGGAAATTAAAAGGTTCGGGTTTTATTAAGTTATAATTGAACACACTTAGATGGTTCTTACACTTAGTAGTTAAGATCTTAACTTCATTTTTATTACAGTTACGGCACAATCTAGGCTTCTGGAGTTAAGGCTACTAAAATACGGAAAATAGGTATTAGCAGTACGAACCTCTGTTCGACCCAAAAACCAAGACTAAATAATCAGAAAGTTCTGTCATAATACTCAAAAAATACATTGCATGACTTTTTATTATGTTAACTATAATATCGCAAGTTCTAATGTTTTTCTAAAATGTCAATAATATTACATTACAATGATAATAAGCTAACTTTTAGAGCCAATAAGGCTAATAGTGTTGTACGAGGTGACAATGCATAGATTCTTTTCTGTACACGAGTACAGCTAGTTTACTGATTTGACTACACAAATCAGAACAAAAAGAAAGTTATCGCAATTAAGCGATAAATTAAATTCATTGAAGTCTAGGGCTTCAAGACAAAGAACCACAGTGTTAGCACTAATATTTCATTCAGATACCGAACCAAAATAAGAAAATCATTAAAATCGGTGTCACAAAACATTTATTTTTTAGGTTATGTTTTACCTTCTGTTCAACACATTCCACAATGACGCTCGCATATTTTCTACTCAGCCAGCGGAAGAATGCTGGTACTCCCATCTTGAAGATTCACTTTGAAGATAATTATGGTCTGATTCTATCACTTCGTTTAAATTTTGTTACGTATTCAACACAAACAAATCGACGAAGATGCCATTTCGAAATGAAAGAGACAGAGACAGATGAAGAACGAGATACACAATTAATTTCGTCCAGAAATTACACGACACACTGAGAGTTCATCTTTTCTGCATTTTTGTTTCGCCTTGCGACAATGCGGAACGTTGACATTAGGGATGGCGATAAGATCGATTGATCGATGACATGCTGTTATTGGCTTTTTTTTAGAAAAAATCTGTCTAGCTGTTTTCTAGAATTGTTGATATCAGCGTCCACGAGTCCATTGAGTCCCATATCATGAACGGCTACCTATCTAACTCACCCGGTTAATTACCACAGTTGCCCTTATTGCTCCAAAACTGCCAACGCGCCCATCAACAGTACTCATTTGAGAAAATACCCTCTTTCCAATAGCCCAACGCTGTCTCGCATCACAGAAACCATCCCAACATCCCAACTTATCCCAGCGCCATAGGCCACGAGCATTTCAGCTTAAACAATTTTTCTGAACAAGAAAAGGTGAAGTTTGTTCCCTTCTTACCTCTATCTATAACTAGAGTAACTATTTTACCATCTAAGCAAATTAATTGTTATTATTTCTAAGAATACTCCTACTATTCTCTTTGGAAAGCATATGGGGAACAGTGGATACATATTTTATACCTAATTAATTTATATATTTAAACTTCATGTATACAGAGTGACTGGTAATTAGTGACCGATACTTAAACACGTGATTGTACTCTTGATTACAAACAACTTTCTCAACGAAACTTTTTTTTATACTAATTACTTTAATCACAATAACAAAACAGCAGCAGCAAGTCTTTGGATATTATTTTACCGAAACATGTAGAACATTGCTTACGTCATCGATAACACAGGCGGGGGCGCCGCGCCGTTAACAGCTGATCGGGTAAAGTGCGCGCGTGAAATTCAAAGTTTCAAACAGCTCTTTTGTTATTGTGATTAAACTATTTTATTTAAAAAACAAAATATCTTTGGGAAAGTTGTTTGTAATCATGAGTATAATCACGTGTTTAAGTATCGGTCACTAATTACCAGTCAACCTATATATGCCATAGTAGTAGCACCGCATCTACTGTGGCATATATACAAATATACATATGGCTACTACTTACTACTACATGCAAGGTATTAATTGTTTTTCAACTTGCACGTCTATATTTATCAATAATATAAAATTGTCCCGTAGTACGAAGCTTACCATGACCACACTAATAGAAAGCGATAACATCCACTATTGGTTTAAACTCTTTGGGACGTTTTTGAGGTTGACGTAAGTCGAGGTAGTCTACAAATTCTTTGCATCTATGGCATTCAGTACACGGTCATGCAAGCGTCCATCAATTCCATCAATCATGAATGATGTTTCATCATCTTCCTGCCCTTGTCCCATCTTATTTGGGGTCGGCGCAACACGTCTTTTTCTTCCATTCATGAATGATGTTTGAATGATGCAATTTTATCGCCAATATGTTTTCGTCATGCAAACTTCAGTCATCGCATTGGATGATAGGTTTTTCGTCAATCAAAATATATGACTGAGGCAAAAATGACAGCAAAATCTATCGTGTAACGGATGCCTAATTCCGCGTTTCAGTGTTTCATCACGTCTCGTTAAACTGCACTGTAATTTCCGAACGAAATAGTTTTACGTTGGCAATACTAGCTTTTACTGTCAGTGTCAAATGAACGAATGAAATTGATCGATTGAACGACTGACACATTATGCAAATTGCAGCACCGCTGCCGGTTGTGGTCAGCTGTCGGGAGGGCCATGTAATTTTATTTTATTTTTTTATTTATGTGGAAAAAGGGCATTTTGCAACATGAGTCGATACTGGAAACTATTTAAAGTTTCCTGGTCTAGAAGATATTTCTCTAGCAGTGGAAGAGACAGGAATAGTGTTGAAAATATTAGGAACATTGGTATCTTGGCTCACATAGATGCAGGTTAGTATTACTCAATAATCCTTAGAATTATATAAAACTTGTGATTTATTATGGCTAAATTACTTTAATAAAAATAATATAGATACCTGTGTTAGAAAATAATAATCTCATCAACTATTCAATGAAATAAGAAGGCTTCTTAAGGTAATCATTACTTATATTTTTATGTATAAAACCTCATGTTTTAGGTAAAACAACGACCACGGAGAGGATGCTCTTCTTCTCCGGCACCATCAGATCCATGGGGGAGGTGCACCATGGCAACACTGTGACTGATTACATGGAACAAGAGAGGCAGCGGGGAATCACTATTACTTGTATGTTGCTTTAACTTAAGAATCATTTTTTACTTAATTTTTTTTTTTTGTGTGACATTAACTAGTGCTTGATTGCAATCCCACCTGATGATTGATTACCTTAATTCATCTAAGTCGGAAACTAGACACTGGACTAGCTAGACTTATTATCTTCAAGGGTAAGCAACAGCTCCCAATGTCAGCATGCAGATGGGTGACCATCTGAATGTAGGATAACTTCGTGCCTCAGCAAGCAAGTTTCAAAGCCTTTACTGGTATGTCAATAATCAGTACTTCATTGAGAATACTGTTATGTAACTATTTATCAGTTTTTATATGGCCATGGCATTGATCCTAGCCCGGATTTTCGTATTGTATGTATTGTATTGTAGATATTCAGAACAGAGAAAATATCTGAAATATCTGTTATTTATTTATTGTGCACACCTACCACATTCTTGTTTTTTTTAACCCTGTTGACTGGCAGAGAATCCTTGTGGTATTAATTAAGTCCACCTATGTACCACCACTGCATGAAGTTTAAATAAATAAATAAACAGAGTGTAAAGAACCGCAAACCTCTGTTGATAAGGAAGAATCCTCTGACCAGACGTATGTTATGTCTAGTCAGGGCAATTGCTTGATAAATAATTTCAGGCTATATGTTCAAATCTTACATACTAAGCATGTAAGATATAGGTTTATGACTTTTCTGTATCTCTATTTCTTTCAAAAGTATAATTTAGCAAAAGCCATTTATTTAAATTGACATCTCCCCAGCTGCTGCTGTGTCCTTCCCATGGATGGACAGTCAGATCAACCTGATAGACACTCCGGGCCACATAGACTTCACAATGGAAGTGGAGCAGAGCCTTGCAGTGTTGGATGGTGCTGTCATTGTGCTGGATGCATCTGCTGGTAAGTAAATAGAATAGAATAAACATTATTGTACATCAAAATAGTAACACTAAAAAAAAAGACAAATCAGAAAAAATATAGTCTCAGATTTTATGTGCAATGGGCACACTTGTAGGAATGTGGGTCGCTGGCGCGTACCGCGGATGGTACGCCTAAGTCACTACTGTCTAGAAGGAAATGTTCAAAGAAATACTGGTTTCGATATTGACAGTTTATTTTCACACATACACTGTTACACGATAATTTAGAACTATAGGATATCGGCGTGTGTCTGGCTAGCGAGCCTCGGAGCGACTGCCGACGCTACCGACTTACGTATCAATTGTCTGAGTCGACATATTATAATGTAGTGACGCCTATGACCCTACACACTATTAATGGACATCACTATATTTTGTTTCAAAAAATAAAACTACTGAATAAACCTTAATAATCAGCCTTATAAGGTTCCCACTGCTGGGACAGGCCTCCTCTCTTGAAGAGGGAATGGGCTGTGAACCACCACGCGGGCCATTACGGGTTGGTGAATGTCTTAGATTTTTTATTGTACAGCACATGCCGGTTTCCTCACGATGTTTTCCTGCAGCGTTTTGAGAGCCTTAGAGAATTGGCTTTTACGACACTTCAAATAAAAGTTGGACAGTATTATAAATTATATATTATCAACAATTACAATTTTGAGAAGTGGCTATAACGGACCGCGTCTGAGAGCCGAGTGGCGGCGCGTGAGTCGGAGAAGCAGGTTCCCCACGTCACGCGCCGGCCGTTCCGTGGCCACACGTGTTGGTGCGCCGACATATAATGTAGACTCAGTTTCCTATGTACTAACCCATAGAACAGCTTAATCTGAGAAGATTTTGATACAAGATATCAACCTTTATTTTTCTCTCTCTCACCTAGGGAGCAGCGAGAGGGCGTGTCTGAGTTTTACTGATTAAAACCCACTGGTATCCTTTAGTTTTCTTTTGCGTTCTAGAACCACAGTTTCCGTTTCAGAACTTCTTCATGAAGAAAAGCTCTCGTCAGTGTTTAAGTGAAGGCTGGGCACATCATACTATCCCGTGATTGAACATATATAAAAATCAATGCCACTTTTCGTTGTAATTTTATAACTCAAGAACGGGCTCACATATCCAAACCAAATGTTTAGGCTTTGTGACTATTTAGTAGATGGTTTATGTGAAGTTTGCACAAAATCGAGTCGAGCGGTTTTTCATTTATCACATTATTAGACGGTACGAAGTTCGCCGAGTCATCTAGTTTTGTATAATTGTTGGTATCCTTATATACCTATACTTCATTCGCATTAACACTAGACATTCAACCATACCTTTTTTACTGTCTGTTCAACTGATTTTGACTTTTATTGTGTTAGTGGAATGATAAATGGTGGCTGCAATAAATAGTTGGTATTATTGTAACCACTTTTTTGTTTTTAATTCCATTTTTATGCCTACGGTATAGAAGTCAAAATCGGTTGAATGTTGAGATTTGTTACTTCAACTAATAAGGGCTTTAATATTGTTGCTAGTGCTGAACGCTTAACCCCTTTTTTCTTAGGTGTAGAAGCACAAACTCTAACAGTATGGAAGCAAGCGAACGGCTACCGCGTCCCCAGGATCCTGTACCTCAACAAGATGGATCGAGGAGACGCCAGCGCGGAGGCGTGCGCGCGCTCGGTGGCGGACAAGCTGCAGGCGCAGCCGCTGCTGCTGCACACTGACGTGCGCAAGGAGGGCAGGCTCATAGGTGAGTGTGTCGCGTCGGATCCTGTACCTCAACAAGATGGACCGAGGAGACGCCAGCGCGGAGGCGTGCGCGCGCTCGGTGGCGGACAAGCTGCAGGCGCAGCCGCTGCTGCTGCACACTGACGTGCGCAAGGAGGGCAGGTTCATAGGTGAGTGTGTCGCGTCGGATCCTGTACCTCAACAAGATGGACCGAGGAGACGCCAGCGCGGAGGCGTGCGCGCGCTCGGTGGCGGACAAGCTGCAGGCGCAGCCGCTGCTGCTGCACACTGACGTGCGCAAGGAGGGCAGGCTCATAGGTGAGTGTGTCGCGTCGGATCCTGTACCTCTACAAAATCTTCTTTTCAAGTCGATGTACTCTTACCAATTCTTTTCTGATCAGTATTTGGCAACCTGTACAGCTCTGTTATTGTCCTCGTATAGATCCTGAAAAGTGCATGTGGTTGTGCAGGATGGACAGCATAGTAAATGACGCATGTCCTGTGAAGCGGTTCCACACTGGCACTGTGTTAGAGATGGGTCGAGGAAGCCCCATTTGGCCAAATTGTTTTTACAGCGGCCAACCTGGGTCCGCAGTCGGTTTAGAGATTTCCAGATTGGCCACTGCAATTCGCGTCCAGGGGGAAGATGATCTGACGGGGTGATGAAATGTGTTTTGTTGTGTGCTTCTGCTTCCACAGTGCGCATCTCTCGTCCTCTGCACTGTCTTTTGAAGAGATCGTAAATCGCATAAAGCTTTTACGACTCTTTAGACATGCAGGTATAAGTTGGCGCAATACATCGGCTTTATGTGCTTTACGAGGTATGGAGATATCACACCACCAACTTTCTTACCCCAGGCAGCTACAAAGTAATTCCTAATGGAAAAAACCCAATTGCACTTTTGCCTGACCTGGGAATCGTTCCCAGGACCCCGCGCTCAGCAGTTGCATTTGCGATCACGAGACCAATGACGCTGTCAAAAATATCCTAGATCCCTAAATATATAAATCATCTTCATATTAGAAGCATTGTATTGGTTACATTTTTTACGTAAATGTAATTCTAAAGTCATAATTAAAATTTTGTTCCCAGGTCTTATAGACCTAATAACACTGGAAGAAGTGATATGGACACAAGGACGTGGCCAGACCCTGGTGCGGCGCAAGCTGACGGAGAAGGTGGACGGGCTCAAGTGGGAGACCGCCATGTCCGACCATAAGGAGCTGGTGGACACACTGTCCAGCTTGGATGACCAGTTAGCAGAGAATATTATACAACAGGTAAGAATGTAACGGTTTTTTTTTTATAGTGGGTAATCTTCTAATGACTGAACTCGCTCTAGGGTAGAGTGGGAGGGCTTGTTAGACTTGTCTTGATATTCCTTCAGTTGCCCTTTACGTTCTAGGACCACGAGTTTCCCTTTCAGAAGTTGACTCTTGGCTCCAATAGTTTTCGGCTCTGCAGGGCTCGTACAGTTTTTCTGAGATCTCTTTTAGGCCCGCGTGGAACACTACGCGCTGTCGACGAGTCGGGCTCGGTCCGAACGGTTACTGGACGGCCGGACAGTGAGCTACCCATTGCTCGTCCACTGCAAGTAGGTAGTCAGGGTGGGGATCTCGGCGGCTGGGGCGTGAGGATGTCCGTTCCCTCATGCGTGCACGACCGTCGCCATCGCTAGCATTACTGCGTCGCAGAAGGAGGCGACCGCCGCCCATTCCCTCTCGCTTCGGACCATGGCATATACCATAACCCAGAAAGAACATGGATTGGTTTTAGTCAGTAACTAAGTCTAACACACCCTGTTGTTTCACTCAGGGCGGCAACAGTTATATCATGATTTCCTACCTCAGAAAAAGAGTTCTTGGCTTCACATCTGACTGGGATCATGGTAAACTCAACTTTTGACTCCATTTTTCCTAATAGCTACAATCAGGGAATCAATAAGTCAAGAGTGAATATAACAATGATAAATTATTAAAATAATAATATTCCACAACGCCATCTAGTCCTATAATAAGCAGCAACAGTCGGGACCCACATTAGATGGAATGATTTAGTCTAGATTATTTTAAACAGGGGATTTAAAAAAATCTAAACTTTTATTATAAAGAGGAAATATTTGTATTTTTGCTTGTAATGAATAAACTGAAAAACTGCTGGACTGATTTAAAAAAAAAATTCATCAATAAAATGCTACTGTATCACTGAGTGACGCGAGCGAAACCAAAAACAAAAGCTAGTATTCTTATATTTTCTCATAATATAAACTATAATTGACATAGGAAACCCTAGACATCAGCAGCAAAGAGATAGAAGAAGCCATCCGGCGCTGCACCCTCGCCATGAAGGGGTTCCCCATCCTCTGCGGCAGCTCGTACAAGAACATCGGAGTACAGACCCTGATGGATGGCATCATAGCGTACCTGCCCAGCCCGGCTGAGGGACACAAGTAAGTGACCCTTACTGAACTACTTAAGTGTTAAGTAATTCACGTTTATTTATTTATTCAAACTTTATGCAATTAATACTGTACAAAGGCAGACTTAATGCCTTAGCTATCTTCTACAAGGCGACCTTAAGGTGGTGCAGAAATATACAAATTTTTGAGGGAGCATCCTCCCTTATTTTTTTGATGTAGAAATCCGGTGGAGCAACTGGGAGTGTCAGACTTTTAAGGCGTTTCCTGCAGCGACTCGGGCGCGAGGAATGCTGTTTTTCGCTCATATTACTACTTTGAACGCGGAGGTTACGATTTCCGTGCTCTCTCGTTCCGTACCTTGGTCTGGAACAGGGCCAAACGCGAGAGACCGCCGCCGCTTCAAGCTAGAACTACACTGCGCATCGTACACACTCGCCGATCTGAGCGCGTCAGTCTCCATACATTTTATATGGAAACTAGACTTGTAGAGCTACACTTGATCCACGCCACGCGACGTCGTGTTACGTACAAATCAGGCGTGTTGCACGTGTGCGTCTGTCTAATGTAGTTCTAAATTTACTCCTCCGCTCGGACACGGTGCTCGATCCGATACAGAAACCAGCCAAAACTTCGATATATTGCCTCAACACTGTTTGTTTTTAGAACATTTTTTTTTTTCGGTTAGTATTTCATCTTATGACACCCCCCGCTCGTGGGCGGGGCGGGAGATAGTGTCAGACTTTTACTGACTAAAAATCCACTCCTGTTCCTTCGTTGCCTTTAGTACCGGGACCGAGTCTTCCATGGCACGAAAATGATTTAGGATATTTTTTATCCTTGGAGTGCGTTTCCTTAGGATAATTTCCGAGGTATCGTCGCTAGAAGAAATTAATGCTAAATAAACCTCACTTCTTTCTTTCTCTAGATTGTACCACAGTTTCGGCTCGGAGCTGGCTGCGAGAGCGTTCAAGGTGCAACATGATGACCAGCGCGGTGTGCTGACCTTCCTCAGGCTGTACAGCGGCGAGATCTGCAAGGGACAGAAGATCTATAACCTGGCCAGGGATAAGAGTGAACAGGTAAGCAATACTTACTGGAATTTTATTAGCTAGCGGCTTCACTCACGTGGCGTTAGTACTTCCTACCATCATAAATTATAGCCTACTAGTAATCCTGGATATTAGCTACTCTGGTATTCAATTTCATTCAAATCTGTTCTGCCGTTTGAGCGTAAAGGAGTATTGAACATACACACACATTCATATATATATACAAACTTTCACGTATTTAATACAAAAGTGTGATATCATCATGACTGTGATATAATGTCCGTTATGTCATCACGCTACGTGATGGGGTGGAGGAAGAATTTCTGGAAGGACTTGGGGAGGCCTTTGCTCAGCTGTAGTTAGGTAAAATGAGCAGTATTGCAATGGTTTTTGAAATGGTTCTGTTCTATAATGTTGCCAGAAAACCATTTACCATAAAGTGGGATTGCAGTCAAGGACTAATTTGTATCAATTAAAAACAAAAAACCAAAGTACCAATATACCTTGAAGAATCGCCAAACTTAAGTGGCAGTGGGCAGGGCACATTGCTCGCAGAACAGATTGTCGATGGGGATGAAAGATTCTGGAGTAGCGACCGCGTACCGGAGGACCACAGCGTTGGTCATAGGCGAGACCAATGACCTGGCGAGAGTCGCAGAAATTCGATAGAAGCGAGACACACAGGACCGGTCATTGTGGCAACACTTGGGGGAGGCCTAGGTCCAATCGTGGACGTCTTTCGACTGAGATGATGAACCAAAGTAGCTAGAAGACGGGCTTCAATTGCATAGAATGTGATTGAAGCTTTAGTTTCCGCAATGGATACGCCCATTTGAAAACCTCCTCTGTTCCATCTCTATACATTTAGTTACCCTTGTAACAGAGCCTATCAGTCCAGCCATATCATCATTTCAGCCGAAAGGCATCCCACTGCTGGACATAGGCCTCCCCTAAGTGTCTTGCATCCATCGCATACCAGCGTCTCTAACCAAGTAAGCGGTCCACCTTGTGGGACGCCACGCCAACGTTGTGTCTTCCGGTACACGGTCGCCACTGCAGAACGTTTTGGCCCCTTCGACCATCTGCTCTGCGAGCAATGTGCCCAGCCCACTGCCACTTAAGTTTAGCGATTCTTAAAACTATGTCGGCAACCTTGGTTCTCCTGCGGATATCTTCATTCCTGATGCGATCATGCAAGGAAAATCCGAGCATAGCCTTTTCCATTGCCCTTTGGGTGACTTGTAAACCTTCTGATGAAGCCCATTGTGATAGCAACTTTATGCGAGTTAAAAATAAATTTTATAACAGAAATTCCTAGATTTTGACTACACTTAAAGTGATGATAATTTATCTTTTCTGTTGATAACAGACAGGAGGGTTGTACGTAGCGTTGGCTGATGAATATCGTCCCGTTGAGAAAGTCACCGCAGGGAATATTGCCGTCGTTAGCTCGCTAAAGGTAAATGTTTGTTTTATTCAATCCTTATAGCTTACGACCATGCAGGCTGGATCCAGTTGTGGCAGTAAGTGTAAAAGATTTTTTTGCACTCTTTTTTTTTTAATCCCAACTCCAGGATGTTTTTAAGAAATTTCAAACAGAAGAACCTAATAACATTTCCACAGGACTTCACGCTTTGTACTAGCGTTTGTGACCACTAGACCAAAAAGGGAGTCTGTATTTTTATCTTCACTAGGAAATACACTCGTATCGTAGGTGCGTTCACCCAGAATAACTATCCAGAAGCCATACAAGTATTTGTTCTATATGTAAATCGAACCCGCGACATGCAGCGCAACAGCCTCTGCGCCAATCGTTATGTGGTGTATTGTGACATGATGTATGGGGTGTATTGGCTGTGTGGGTAGTCTCAAAGCATTGTGATATGATGTACGTGGTGTATTGACTGTGTGCGTAGTTTCAAAGCATTGTGACATGATGTATGTGGTGTATTGACTGTGTGGGTACTTGGGTAGTCTCAAAGCATTGTGACATGATGTATGTGGTGTATTGGCTGTGCGGGTAGTCTTAAAGCATTGTGACATGATGTATGTGGTGTATTGACTGTGTGGGTAGTCTCAAAGCATTGTGACATGATGTATGTGGTGTATTGGCTGTGTGGGTAGTCTTAAAGCATTGTGACATGATGTATGTGGTGTATTGACTGTGTGGGTAGTCTCAAAGCATTGTGACATGATGTATGTGGTGTATTGACTGTGTGGGTAGTCTCAAAGCATTGTGACATGATGTATGTGGAGTATGAGCTGGGTGGGTGGTCTCAAAGCATTATGACCTGATGTATGTGGTGTATTGGCTGTGTGGGTAGTCTCAAAGCATTGTGACATGATGTATGTGGTGTATTGGCTGTGTGGGTAGTCTCAAAGGATTGTGACATGATGACATGATGTATTTCACGCGGGTCAGCGGTCATCTAGCAATGACTGGAGCAGTTGTATTGTGCGAATATAATATGTGTGTCACTCTATTGGTGAGCCGTAAAATAATCCAGAACGCAGTATAATAAACGTGCCATCAATTATAATTCAGATATACATGTGTCCCATCATGCCACTTGCCCCAAAGCCACGCGCTCTGCCTCTGTCATTCGAACTGCCTAATAATATAAGACAGTGTTACACAGGCGACCATGACCGGGGACCTCATCACCTCCACCCAATCGGCCGCCAACCGCGCCAAGGGACAGCTGGCGCAGCTGCTGCAGGACCCGGGAAAGGTAGAGGAGCTTGTGCTGCCCAGTGCCAGGCAACGGCTCCAGAACCTAGAAGTGCAACCCAGCAATGAGGAACTTGCTGACATGTTGTTAGGAATTGGTAAGCATCTTCTGTACTAGAATGGTAAATTGTCATGATTTTGTTAATATCACATTTAACACTATCAGTGAAAAACATTTTTGCAATCCTTAATTTGCAAAATAATTAATTTCTTAACCATTTATTGATATAAATGGTTAAGAAATTAATTATTTAAGTTAACCGAAAGCTTCCGGGGCCGAAAGGTTCTGGAGTGACGTTCGCGTATAGCAGTGTAGACACAGCGTCGGTAGGCCTCGCACAAGGTGGACCGGTGACCAGCTGAATCCGATGGATGCGAGACGCACAGGATCGTTCATTGTGGCGCCACTTGGAGGAGGCCTATGTCCAAAAGTGGACGTCTTTTGGCTGAAATGAAATGACAAAATGATAGCAGTATCTTACTCGAGAGTGTCGTGATTTCGACGCTTGAAAGGCAAAACGTACTAAGCGACATTGAGTAAACTTCCAGGAGTACAAGTGATTGAAATAAATAAATATGAAAAAAATTGTTAGTAAAAAAAAGCCGTATTTGGATACTATGACCATGATATTAATAGTATTTAGCGTAGCATAGTCGGCCTTATAATGTTTTCCCACTGTTGGGACTCAAGCCTCCTCTCTAGGAGAGGGAATGGACCGTAATCCACCACGCGGGCCCAGTGCGGGTTGGTGGATGTCACATGTCTTCGGAATTTTTGGTTCTAGAACAAACCGGCATGTTCTAGAACCAAAAATTCGAAGATGTCTCCTCCTCGTCCTCACGATGTTTTCCTTGACCGTTTTGAGAGCAGTGGTGGTGAAATAAATTACACAAAATCCAAGCGCCTGGCTGGGTTTGAACCCGTGACCTACAACTCGTAAGTCGGGGCGGTTACCACTCGGCGACCACTGCTCTATTAATAATATAATAGTATTTAAATCCGGCTATTTCGTAATTTTTATCGTTTTTTTTTTTATTTTAACTTTGAATCACTCTCCTGTAAAGTTAACTCAATGCCGCTTAGTAATTTTTGCCTTTCAAGCGTCGATTTCAACTAAAAGATATCGTCGCACTACAAACCACACAAATGCACAAAAGTTTCTAAGTCGCACGTGAGCTTTTATTTTACGTACAACAGCTCGTTTTTGATTTATTCGAAGATTATTTATTTACACACAAATATTTAAAAAAGGAACGTACAAAAGCAGATAGAAGAGCACAAAGGTACTGCTTATTTCAAACGAAATTTCTTCCAGCAGACCTGCGACAGGAGAGTTGGATGAGAGATGTAGACACAGTGTATACAAATAAATTAGAAAATTAAAAATATACCATATTATCTAACTTAAATCACATAATACATAATTATATACATATATATCAATAACATATTTTTATTTATTTGAAATCTCATTGTACCTCACTGATTCTTGATATAGACACGAGTAAAAGATATCTAAAAATAACCTTCCGTAAATTCCTTTCCATCATCAGGTAACATAGTCCCGGAACCAGTATTCCTGTGCTCCATCGAGCCTCCCAGCGTGGCGCAGCAAGTAGCCTTGGAGACAGCCCTAGCAGAGTTACAGCGAGAGGACCCCAGCCTGAGGGTCACCATCGACGCCGACAGTGGACAGACAGTTCTGGCAGGTGTGTATATCATGCGTGAGGGAACGGACATCTTCACGCCCCAGCTGCCCAAACCCCGATTCCGTTTACCCGGTAGACGCGGGCTTGCGGACAACGAGCAATAGGTAGCTCGCCGTCCGGTAATTGACCGGATCGAGCCCAAGTTGTTAACAATGCATAGTCTGCCTCTTGCTCTTCAATGAGATGTTAGCATACCGAAGGTGTTCGCCAGGGCCGTGGGGATATATTTATTTACTTATTTTCTGTAAAGGAAACCCGTCGTTCTAAAACGCAAAAGGGCAACGAGACATAGATGTGGTTTTAGTCAGTTAAAGTCTGACACACCCTTCCGCCCCACCTAGAGCGAGAGACAATGGCTATTGTCTGTTGTCATTAATAATAATAATAGTTTATTTTGCATCAAGTTTTACATTTTACATTAAATACATTTAATACATACAGCTTAAAGTAAATATAAGGTCCCATTAAAATAGTGGGACAAATTTTAACACAGCGTTCAGTACGTCTAACCAAACATATCCAACAAAAAAAAACAGTGATTAAAGTATTTTTATTTTGACCTATTTGGCATTTAGGTAAGTACATTCATGAGATGCGATCATTGTCAATCCCTCCTACCCTCATCCCACCATTTTTTTTTTTTTGATAATTAATACTCGAATTGCAGAACGACGTTTGCTGGGTCATCTAGTTTTTCTTTATAAAGTTAGTATAGATGAAGTATTTCCTTTCTAAAACCAGGCATGGGCGAACTCCATCTGGAAATAATAAAGGAGCGCATAGTCCGCGAGTACAAGATCGAGGTGGAGCTGGGCCCGCTGCAGATCGCCTACCGGGAGACGCTGGCGGGCGCCGCCACGTACGAGCTGGTCACGGACAGGAAGATCGGGGGAGCTCGCCAGCTCTGCAAGGTCACCATGTCCGCTAAGGGGGCCAAGGGGATCGCGCACGACAAGATCTTGAAGTAAGTTGCATTCACAGGGTGCCCGTGTACCAAGTTTCATCGAAATCCATTCAGTAGTTTTTGCATGAAAGAGTAACAAACATCCATACATACAAACTTTGGCGTTTATAATATTAGTAGAAATTGTTGTGTGTTGTTTTATTATTCTTATTAAATATATAATATATTGCAGGTTGGACAAGAGCGGCGACAGTGCTGCCAACCTGTCGCACTTGCACCCTCGCCACCTGCAGGCCATCAGGCAAGGAGTCAACACCGCGCTGTTGCATGGAGCCAAGCTCGGCTGTCCGGTATGTCATCATTATCATGGATACAGATTATATTGACAGAATGGTTTTGGTAACCGAAAGAAAAATAAATGAAAGAATTGGACCTATTTTTTTTTAGCTTGAGTCATCCAATGACTTCTCCCGCCCTTGGATGGAGCGAGCGAGTGTCATGCTTCTTATTGACTAAAACCCACTTCTATGTTCCTTCTTTGCCTTCGTTCTAAAGCCCCGGAGTTCTCTTTCTTACATCCCATGACACTAGTACGGTCCCTCAGAACTCCTAAAGGCGCTCGTGGTGCACAGTACGCGCCGTCGACGACTCAGGCTCGGTCCGGACGGTCGGACGGCGAGCTACCCATTTCTCGCCGTCTGCAAGTCCACACCTACGGTGGCTGGAAATCGGGGTCGGGATCTCGGTGGCTGGGGCGCGAGGGCCATTCCCTCACGCGTGCGGCTGCCTCCTTCGCGTATTGCTTCGCACGTGGATGCGACCGCCTGCCACTCCTCGTTTCGGACCATGACCTGTGTACCAAGGCCCAGCGCAAGAGCAAGTTGCCGCCGATATCCCCCACGAGGACACGGCTGAGCTCTGCCCAAGCGGGGCACACCTCTATCGTATGCTCCACCGTGTCCTCCGGGCGTTTCTTCAGCACGAATTCAGTGCAGGAACCTCGAAAAGTGAGATATTTAGAAATTAGCTTAAGGAAAATATATTCTTTGAACGTTTTTCAACAATAACATGGTTGCATTCATCAGGAAAAAAACCCTCGTGAAACCGGATACCGGGCAACCGGGAAACCGGGGCTGTTTAAAGGTCAAACTTGACCTTTTAAACTCGATTCTTCGATTAATCGATCACGTATCACCATCCCTACTGTGCAGCATGTTATTGTCTTTTTGCATTCTCCTCTAGTACAAGACACACCTCCGATTCCTTTGTTCTGACCACGTGACTGAGCGTTGAGATGACGTCAGAACAAAGGAATAGCAGGCGTGGCCTACTCGAGGCGTTCGGCGCGAACGATACGATTGTAACTTGGCTGGGGGGGCAGTAGTTACCCCCCTTTTCTATACAATTACCAATATTATGTACAATTGTTATCTTTTATGTTTTCAGAATTCTATTTTTATTAATCTAAGTAGGCATGTAGCATTTCAATTAACTTTATATAAATCTTAAACAATATCTATATTTTTTAATCCACAATGATGCTCATATCTTCATACGTTTGTATGGCAGGTGGTGGACGTGCAGGTGACGCTGCACTGGTTCGAGCTGGGTCGCGGCACGTCGGACTCGGTGGTCACAGCTACCGTCGCGCAGTGTCTCCGGAAGGTAACGCCTTTGATTATTGTTTTCTGCGGCTGCTTCAGGTTTCAATCAATTCAATTTTTCTTAGCTAAACTGAGATGGTTGTTTGATGATTTTAATGATTATAATTCCGTAAATAAATACGTGTTATTTCGGTGGAAAAATCAAATAAATACTTGTTATTCTTTATTTCTTTCTTATTTCGCGACGTTGAAGCACGAGCTTCCGCAAGCTCTTACTAGTCGAATACAACATTAATACATACATTGGATTTATTTCTGTGTTTATTATTTACAATATTGTATACTATAACTACAAATAACACTAAAATGAAATATTTTTCTGAAAACATCGTCAAATATTAAAATAAAGAAAAGTGGGGGTGTGTTGGCAAGAAGCCTGTACACGCGCACGGCGTGCCGGGGGCCGCGGGAGAGATGCGGGGACCATACCCAACAATGTCGCTATATCTTTTGAACACAATAGTGGTGATGTCACATTTCAGTGGGTGCGTTCAAATTCTGTTACGAAACTTGACAGTTTCCCCTTTCACAAGATTTGAAATGTTTTTAGCTTACTATTGAAAGGATTAAAAAACTCTAATTTCGATTTTGGTTAAAGTTAATTTTTCATACAAATAATACGAAAAATTAAGTCAACTTCCCAATTATATTTATTGGCAGGTGTTTGAGGAAGCTGACTCGATCCTGCTAGAACCCCTGATGAGCTTAGAGGTGGTGTGTCCCGAGAGCCACTCGTCGAGGGTCCTCGCAGACCTGGCACGCAGGCGCACGCAGATACAGCACATACACATCCGACATCAAAACAAGGTATGTAGCATACAGGTTAATACAACATGCATCAGTAATGTTGCGGCCATACCGCCAATTGGTCACTTGTATGTGAATTTATTTATTTACTGATTATCTTCTGCCGGCGGCTTCGCCCCTGTAAAAACCTGAAAGTAGGTTTATTCATAGAAACTTTGGATCCCCCATTTCATCCCCTTAGGGGGTGAATTTTGAAAAATCTTCTCTTAATGCTGGCCTACGTTATAAAAAGACAACTTGTGCATAATTTCTCGTTCCTAGTCCCAGTAGTTTCGGCTGTGCGTTGATATGTCAGTCAGTGTCTCCTTTTATATATATAGATTATCGCGCTGGACTTCTACGAAACTATGTTTTGACGTGAATGATCGTAGACTTGAAGGTAACGGGACTTTTTCAGTATTTTCATACACTGATGTATTTAGGATGGACAGTAATTTTGATAAAATATCAACCTTAGTCCTCAGTCTTACAACGATCAACCACGTCAGTGGCCACAATAATAAGGTAATTATGACGCCATTATATTAGTAGATTACCAAACTTGTCAAAATCAACAATTATGAAATCAATGATAGACCATTCTGACACTATTGTAATAGCAGACTTGAGGCCCTGCTCGTATTATCATATCTTCTCAACAGAGTTTTGCGGGACTTTACGCCATGTTCCGTATACCTCTATAGTTTTATTTTATCTAGAGGAACTTTAGTTGGAACGCACTGGTAAATCTAACTCTACAGGTTATCATTCTACCTTCAGGTAATAGAATGCCTCGCGCCGCTCTCCGAGCTGCTCGGCTACTCGACCACGCTCCGCTCGCTCAGCTCCGGACTCGCCACCTTCACCATGGAGTTCCACTCGCACCACCAGATGTCGCCCATAGACGAGGAAAAGGCCATCAGGAGTGTCACCGGGTTTTAAACACACGAAGTAGAGAAGTTTGCCCAACTGTAGCATTCAAGTTTGTCGTTAGGGGCCTTACCATGATGTGATAAAATGACCGGCGTGCGAGCGAGAAAAAGGGTTAGAGTTATACACCTTATATAGCTCCATCCCTTTAATGGATTGCATTAAGGGGTAGGGCCTCAGTTTTTAACTTAAAATCGAACATGGAATCGGTCTTCTCTCAATCCAGAAAGCGGGGGTGTATTTAGATGATTATAATTATCATGTTTTAGAACTCTTATGTCAATGTTCATTTTAAAGTTTACAATTCTATACCAATAAAAAATAGGACCTCTTTTAAGAATTGCCACTCGAAAATTAACTTAGAATGTTGAATGTTAAAGTTGATAATTAAGTGGCATTTAATTTAAATTATTTAAGATTCCTAAATTGGCGCTGTTATACTACAACGATCCAACCCATGAACATTTGTTCCTTTTGTGGTCTTATGATTCTTTGACAGTTATTATGGATAGTCATAAAGAAGCCAGGGTATCTGACACGTCTTACCAAAGGGTACTTAACCAATAGGGTATGCACTCATTTTTGAAAAGTGTCTCAATAAGATTCTATAGTGCTAATAAATCACAAAATAAAACACAAAATTTTTATTCAGTCGCTAAGTACGCTAAAAATGCATTTCAAATTTACATTTTCCAATTTCGCGCGTAATTTGACGAAAATACACAACGCAGTGGACGCCATATTTACTCTGTGGTCGTGACGTCAGTAGGCTGTGTAATCAAATGTGCTGTCATTCACTCGGTATGGCCGATCAGTTGACAGTTAACAGCTGTCACTTTAGCCTAATAATGTAATAACATGGTGGCTATATCATGGTGATAAAGAACAGATTAAACAAAAATTGAAAATTTTGAATATAATTTAAAAAATTATATTGTTATTTTATGAACTAAAACTAACACTTACCGACTGATTTTTGCCTAAGCTATCTTAATAATACATATATTTATAGATTTTTTCTCATGTAGAGTAAAATACCCTAATACTGGTTTGTAGAGGTCAGATACCTATCTGACCTTGCCAGACGACAGACTTATTGCGGTTTGCATTCCCATGTCTTTCTTCCTTCTAGTATTTTTTAAAATTATTATTAATGTTTGAATACTGTGGGCGAAACATGATTGTTCTATATTACAAATATGAGGTTAGTTTTACATAATCTCAGATAATTACGAAAACCCGCCCTCATCCCTACCGTTTTTAGCCATAGAAGTGACTGTTTTCCGCACTAGTGTGGAAAAATTGCGCCATCTCGCCCCCGCCATAATTGATTGTATTTGCCGTATCAGGCTGTATGCTGAGCGACCCCCACGAGTCGTTGGTCGACCCCCGTTTATTTTATTTTTTTCGTAGTTTAATACACGTGGAAATTTGTCACTGCAGCCCTCGGCTCCATAACACCTCGGTCGCTATGACAAACTTACTCCTCATGTGTCAAAATGTATTACTATTTTGAGATGCTCTGGGTTGGTTCGTTTTACCATAACGGAGTGCCGTACCCAAAGATTTGACTTAATAATATTAATATCAATCATTGTTGTTAACTATTTTCTCGCTGCTCATTCGTGTTGGCGATTTCTCTGTGACCCCCATGGGGTCTTACATTAATGAGGCCTACGTGTACTACAGATTATTAAATGCATTTAACGTTAATCGCTGTCATGAGGCAGTTGAAGAGTGGAAATGTCGGGAGGGGACGCCGTAGGAGGCCATACACAGACCCTACTGGTGATGTTTTTCAGAAAACCTAGTTGTATGAGCAGATGTATGAACTTAAACGAAACAAAAGGATTATGTATGGATCGAAGTGTGTGGAATTCTGTAATTTCTGCCTACCCTCATAGGGAAAAGAGTCGCTGTGGCCCTGGATCATAAAGGGCAACTACAGATCCCGGGTGGTTTTCAATCAAAGTCTTACAATACCCCTCTCTCCACTCCGTACGAGAGAAGTTAATATATAACATTATTTTTAATATATGCGAAACCTGAATATAATTTGGTTAGAATCAGTAACTGAATCGATTCCAATCATTTTTACACCATGTTATATTTTTTCCTAAAAATATTTAAATAAAGGTCACAAAGTTGGACACCACCGACACTAAGTACAACACGGTCACGGCAGGTCATAGCGGACATTAGGCGCCAGCGCACAGAAAACAACCCCTCAGTCGCTAGAATGGCCCCGTGACCATGTATTTGTGCGGACAACCAGGTAACATAACAAGCTTGTAACTTTATGATTTTACTTAATAATTTTATGAAATTTTATACATAGATTATTTACCTACTTTAAATACTAGACACGTGTTTCGGGTTTTTCATATACTAAAACTAATTTTGTATAAAAAAAGAAAAGTTTATGTATCAGGAAAATAATGTAACTATGACTTAAATTCGTTTAGCGCTTAATGCATTCAATGATTTCTGGTTGTAAGTGTAGGACCTAAGTATAATAAAAGTAGTTCAACCTGCATGCATGCATTTCTTTTCTTGAATCTTGATGTATGTGTGAAAAAGTGAATTTTAAATATCGATGTGGAAGAAATCGCATGTTTACTCATAAAAAGACCTAACTCAAAAAGAGGATGTTTGAATTTGAAAACACACGTTTCAAAAATAAGGTTCAATTTTCAATACCCTCTTTTTTGAGTTACGTCTCTTTGAGTAAACGTGCGAAATGTTATATATAAATGCTCAAAAAATAGTTGTTGCTAAAGTGTTTACTCTACGCCGACAACAGTATTTTTGCGGGCTTTGAATGTAAAACTTGAGAAATTTTTATATCCTTTTGGATAATATTTGTGTGTCTTTTTAAATGTTATCAAAAATATCTTGTTGTGAATGTGTCCATTTTATTAGCAATAAGTGTGTTTTGAACAGTTTATAAATCCATTTAGCATAGTCGGCCTTATAATGTTCCCACTGTTGGGACTCAGGCCTCCTCTTTAGGAGAGGGTATGGGCCATAATACACCACGCGGGCCCAGTGCGGGTTGGTGGATGTCACATGTCTTCGAATTTTCGGTTCTAGGACATGCCGGTTTCCTCAAGATGTTTTCCTTCACCGTTTTGAGAGCAGTGGTGATGAAATAAATTACACAAAGTAATGCACCTGGCTAGGTTTGAACCCGCAACCTACAACTCGTAAGTCGAGGCCGTTACCACTCGGCCACCAAATATATCCATTTATAAATAAAATCCATAAATAAAAATAAATAAATCTATTTATCGAAGTAATATTTGTATTTATGTAAAAATAACTGTAATCCCTTAACTTAAAGTTCAGTTTGCGCTACAACTTCAGAATCTTTTAACCGCCTGCGTAAGATTGGCCTCTCAAGTGTTTTCGTGTCCTATCCGCCAGGGTCGTGTGTTGACGACTATGTACTCCATCTCGTGTAGCACTTCAATCCCCATAGGTGACAGAAGAGCTGACGAGATGGAGTATTTGGTCGTGGATGTGCGACCCTGGCGGAGAGTTTGTTTCAGAATTTTAATAACAGTTATATGCTTGTTTGTGATTTATTAAATACCAAAGGATTTATTAAATAGATAAGCACTATATGTATTTATATACACTGTTTAAGGTATAGTGATCTTTTCTACCTGTATGTGCTTGTGCAGTGGTGGTAACGATCCTGACTTATAACCGTATCTGGTTCAAATCCATATCACTGCTTTCTTAAGGTGCTCCAGGGTAGTCCGCGAAATTCTAATTTTCTTAAGTTTTTAGCATTTTGCTGGTTAGTCTCAAGCTAACCAAATCGAAAGACTTTCATGAAATATAGCCATTCAATAGAGTTAG
The DNA here is from genome assembly GCA_949316375.1 of Mythimna vitellina. Lineage (NCBI taxonomy): Eukaryota > Metazoa > Arthropoda > Insecta > Lepidoptera > Noctuidae > Mythimna > Mythimna vitellina. The sequence continues at coordinate 1,269,739 of OX438703.1, read as the reverse complement.
ACGAATTGAAAGCGTTTGTATTGATGATTTAAAAGTTTTTTTTTTTAAGTTGATATAAACCAGTGCTTGATTGCGATCCCACCTGATGATAAGTGATACAATCGTTGATGGTGAGGTGCACTAGTTTATTAAGCGCTTATTCACTCTAGCTTTGAAGACACCTAAATTATAGTTGGACGGGAAGACTGCAGCAGGCAAATTGTTCCAGTCCTACGTAAATATACGTGTTCCGTTCTCAAATAATATTTTAATTAACGTAGAACTTCACTTACATGTAATATGCAGAAAACTTAAGAAAAATTGAGCGGGATGTCCTAAGAGCAAAACTTCGAAGATATAATTATGACATCGACCAACCCGCACTAGGCCCGCGTGGTGGATCATAACCCACTCTCTCCCTCAGTGAGAAGTCCTCTGTACTACTAGTGGGACCGTCATAGGCTTATTTAATGCAAGATATCACCAATTGAAGTGTGACTATATTGAATCTTAACTGTCTGTCTTGATGGTAAGCGACTGTGGTCGATAATGGAGCAATTTCCTTAAATACCCCTAGGCTGTTGCTATCAGGAAACAGACTTCGTCAGGGAATTTCACTCCTTAGCTCCAGGCATAAGGCTCGGCGCAAACGGGCCACCGACCGCAGCCACAGCTAGCTGTTGCGCGCTACCGCCTCATTTGTAACAGTGTCAGAAGCGAGCGAAAGCCACCAGTGTTCGGAAGCCGCCACTTTATAAAACCCGCTCCCTACTGCGCAGTCGTACGATGGATGATTTGAATGTATCAACATGCATTGAGGCATCGTGCTCTATCGTGACGCGTGCGATACGTAGAACGTATTAACGGTTAACTGTGCGGGGTGTGAAGCTGTGTGACAGTGGCGGGTGTCGGTGTTTTGTGTGGCCCGTAGCGACCACAAGTGGCGAGTCACGGACACCTCTGTAGCGAGTGGCCGCCACCGGCTACACGAGTGCGGTGCGTCTTTACAAAATATATGAAGTGTGTTAAGTTGCTGTAGTTGGCCAGCAGTGGCTGTGGTCGGTAGCCCATTTGCGCCGAGCCTAATAAATGTGTTCCAAAAACGTTTTGTACGTATGGATAGGATTTCCACTATGTACCGGTGGCGCAACGACGTATGTGTACCACCGTACCACCATACGTCCAGTTATTAAAATACATTATTTATTGTAAATAAAACGTTTAAGAAATATTGTTGATGTATTTATTCTATTTAGTTCTATATACAGTGATTACTATATGTATAAAGTGCCGCGATAGCTTATTTTAATAAATGCTTAAACACTCAATACTTGAAGATTGTTTTATTTTTTTCAAGAAGATTTTAGTGTTTTTTTTTCTTTTACTGCATCGGTGCCTGAAAAAAGGGTAAAATCAAAATAGTTAAAGAAGTACCTGTTCAACCAGCATAATATTAAGGATGGGAGGATCAGAACTGAAAAAAGCTAAACAAATTAGAGCTTGTTGAACCTTGGGGCTTACGAGGGATCGCATAAAACTATATGGGCAACTTTGACGGTTCGTTCACGACCTTGCCGCTGTGAGCGGTAGCTAAACGCGGGGCGGCGAGCGGTACGAACAAAAGTATGAAAATATTTGAAGCACACCACGATGCAGCTCCACTCGTCGCGAGACCAGGCCGTAACGGTGTGCATGTAGTTGTGTCGATGGAAAACTTAATATATGAGCACGGGCTCCCCGTGATGGATGCCCGCGCAGCGAAACGCAACGGAATACTTTTGCATGGGACCGCGGGGACGTTCGCTTCACACAGTTTCGGCCCTAGAAAACTGTCTGCGCCGACCGATATGGACCTATAGGATGATAATCAGAATGAGCTACTTTTTTTTTGCATCTCGTACAAATACGTGGAGAGGGCTCCTACCCGGAACAGGTTGTCGAGCTCATCCATGAGGGTCTCGTGGCGGAAGGAGATGCGCACGTCGGGCACGTTGGTGTGCGTGATGTCGTTGCCGTCCGTGCCCTCGCGCTGGTACTCCGATCCCAGCCAGTGCTGCTTCATCTAGAGGGACGAAAGATAGAATGAATCGCGGTATACCTAGTAATACTGTAACGCAGTGGAAATCATACTCACCTCATGAGGGAATCCAGACATGATGACAGAATTTCTGGCGAGCTCACACATATCGCAGGAGCTGAGCTTCCAGGCCTGTGCCGCGATGCTGTACTCTTCCATCAACGGTTCCTGAGGAATGAGGAAACAGAGAAACCAATTCTATCTAATGGTCACATTTAAATTGAAATTTTGAAAGAGTACCTACTTAACAAATTTATAGTGTTTAGATAATTGAGAACAGTGGTGACCTACGGGGTTACCATGACGTTCAAAGTAAGATTTCATTCTTATTTTAGTGTGGGTAAGAGACAGAGCTATACAGGTTGTCTAGCGCCATCTCTTACCCACACTGGAAATAAGAATGTAACAATCTTACTTTAAACGTAATGGTACAGGTCCTAGTGATAACGTCTCCGACTTACGATCTGCTTGTCGTGAGTTCAAACCCAGGCAGGCACTTTGTGTGGAAAATTTAATACAACCACCACTGCTCTCTAAACGGTGAAGGAAAACATCTTGAGGAAACCGGTATCTCATATAGAAACAAAAATTCGAAGAAGAAGCCATACCAAGCCCGCATGGTAGAGGCCTATTCCCTACTTACTTATAATATTTATATATATATATATATATAATATTTAAAAATTACCTTCTCTATGGATAATCTAGTTTATAATTTTAATCTAATATTTACATTACTAATTTGCAGTACACCGCAGACTACCCCCCTTTTTCTATTTCAATTTCTTACATTGCACCCTAAGGTTGTCTGGCAGCGATATCTAATCGCTGTCAGCGATAAGACCGCCTTTGTACCTATAGATTTAAGTTTGTGTAAATGTTTTGTTACTATTTTGGTGTGCAATAAACTTTATTCTATTCTATTCCCTCCCTTAATAGGCTGATAATGCTAAGCCTATGCTATCATGCTGATTGATAACACTATTGTGTGAGTGTGAGTGAGATCAAGTATTCTTGCTTGGGTAAGTAGTAACATAAAACAAGCATTTAGACTCTAGCTGCATCTCAACCACCAAGACGTCGACAGTTATCTTTCTACCAACTAATCGAACCCCTTCCTGGTACCTACCCTGCCTTCTGAATCTCTCTTATCTGGGTTCCCTAGATCGTTAGGCTGCTTCTGCAAGTTAAGAAAATTCGCCGGGCCTATGCAAGAATTCGTGTCGTCTCTACAAACGAATTGTGTTAAGGTACTGCTTTAGCGCTGACCAAGAATAAAATCATGTCTGTTGCTATGGTGCAGTAGGGGGGCGGGGTAAGTGAGGGGCTGCCACGATTATTAATTATATATTTAATTATTTTTGTGCCTAGAAGAAAATTGTTATCTTCTATACTTATAAAATGCTTTGTCCTGAATGACTGACGGATCAACGCACAGCCTAAATCACTGAAAGTAAAGACCTGAAACTTGGAGAGTATGTTCTTTGTATGACATATGCATCCGATAAGAAAGAATATTTCAAAATTCTACCCCTAAGGGGGTGAAAAAGGGGGACAAAGTTTTTCTTTGGTCACAAACAATCACCCACCCACAACACTACTACTTACAAACTACCAACACTACTAACTACTAACTACTACCAAACTACTACTACTTTTGGTTACTTCAAATATTGCACGAACATTCTTTAACGGAATTGAAGGAAGACGAGTTACGTATTTTATTGAAATTCAAAAAACCCAAATAAAAATCCTGTTATAATCAGGGACCGTACAACCCCGAATATAAGTTAATTCTTTCAAAAGGGTTACAGATTGTATGCCTACAGTAACGGAAAATGTTACCTCTTCGTAGTGTTAGCCCTTTCATAACACTAACGTTAGGGTAACCCTATCAATAAGTTAACAAGTTCAAGATGTTACCGGTTCCAATTGAAGCAGATAACTCTTTGAAAGGGTTTGTCGGGGTAATCAAAGGGTTTTAAATAAAATCATTTTAAATTACGTTGGAGTGGAAGAATAGATTTTGACCTTCCCTTCGGGCAATAAATGATGAGTGAGACGATCCAATGACATTTATGATTCCGTAAAAAAGACAAGATTATACATACATCAACAATCCCGACTATTCCAGAAAAAAAAAACATTTAACTTTAAAATCACTGCAATAATAACCATAAAATAATCGTATGTGTATGGACTGTGGAGTCGCTAGGTCCTAGATTACGTGTTGCGACTTGACGCGTACCTGCCGCATGCATGCAGTTTAGTACTTTAAAGTAAGGCACGAGAGATAAAATTACAATGTTTGTAGTCCAAATGGGTAACTCTGTTACAGTCGTTTAAGGGGTAACCCGTTCAAAACGTCTTACCGCTAAAAAGTATAAACCACCAAGAATGGGTTTTTGAATATACAGGTAAACAAATCGAAAAGGTTTGGAAGAGGTTATCCATTGATGAGGGTTTTCGTAAATAAGTGTAACAAATATGAAATGGGTTTTAAAACAACACTTTGTCAAAACCCTATCAAAAACCCTTTCAATGGGTAACCAAAATGGTCCCTGGTTATAATACCATTTTTGTCTTCTACGCGGACGAAGTCGCGGGCAAAAGCGTCGTGTACATAATGAATTGGTCCTATCTGCCGCAGACATGGTGAAAATTCTTAGCTTGTACAAACGCCTTTCCATCCTGGCCCATCTACCTTCACGGTAACTGAAGTTATACCAACCTTAGTATAATGAAATTGCAGCGGATCATCAGTGCTGAGGGTGACCCTCAGGCCCCTGTAGAAGTACTCGGGCAGAGGGTTCCGGTGGTACCTCAGGAAGAGGGAATTGTTGCTGAGCGGAGACATGGCGATGAAGATCTGCGCCAGGTAGTACATGTACTGGAGGACTGGCACCTGGAAACGTGAGGAATATAAGTTCCTGTGGCCCTTATCTTCGATATTTGCATACCAATTATGACGGTGTTCGCTCTCCGTCATGATAGGAATTGCATAAAAAAATTAGATGAAGTAAGTATCTGACAGTACAATAAACCTGCCACTGCTGTTCACACGGCTGGACAAAGCCATCTTTTGAGATGCAGCATAGCACCTGATTCTTCACCACTTGCCTCATCCAGACAATGCCAGCTGCCCTTTTAGTGTCGTCGAGTCTACCCTTGAATGGAAAGACCGATTCTACTTGAAGACTTTGCTATCTAACCCATGGCGATTATTAGCGGAATAGACAAATACGGACGAACAATTGGCGACGCTTATCAGGGGGCTTCACTCGCTTGTAATAAGAAACAATCATTTATTCAGTCCCCTTCCCTTCCTGTTCTGTTTATGGTAGAAATGAAGAACTATGTCTTTCTCATTATCTACTAGGTACTTATTGTAGAAGCTACCTAATCAGAAGCCAGAAAATTTTAAACCAGTCTTACCAAAGTGTAACGTTTTACTCAATTACTGAGTTGTGGAGGACAGATAGGCAGTCTCTTCATGTAAAATACTGGTCTCCAGCTCCATCCGGTTAGGTTGGAAGGCCCTCAACATAGCTAGGCAGACAGTTTGATTGTAGCGCATGCACGATTTGCGCGTGGAACGCCGGGGCGAAACTCCGCTGCCGCGACAAGTCGCAGCATGGCGGACAGAGTTCTGGCGGGATCTCATGGTGGAATCGCGACAGCGACTATCGTAACCCAGTGCTGGGCATGGCGTAAGTCCCCTCTTTGAGGAGTGGCTGGAAATACCTCACGGCGTCCTCACCCTCCGCATGACGCAGATTCTCACCGAACATGGTTAGTTCGGGAAGTTCCTGCTTCGGATTCGTGCGGAAGTAACGCCCGGGTGCCTCCACTCTGTGGAGCGCCCGGAGGAAACGGTGGATGTGCTCCACCGTTTCCTCCGGGCGGTAGAAATATCCCTCGCTTGGGTAGAGCACCGCCGTGTTCTCGTGGGGGAGATCGGCGGCAACGATCTCTCGCGCCGGGCCTTGGTACATGCCATGGTCCGAAGCGAGGAGGAGTGGCAGGCGGTCGCCTCCTTCTGCGAAGCAGTAATGTTAGCAAAGGAAGAGGCGGCACGTGCATATGCGAGGGAGCGGCCTTCACGCCCCAACAGCCGGGATCCCGCAGGGAGACCGAGCCCAAGTCATCGACGGCGCGTCCACGCGCGCCTTAGGGAAATGTCAGGGTCGAAGCTTACTGGGGCCAAGGGTCTGCTTCTGTAAGGAAGACTCGGCCCTGTTATGAAAGGCAATGAAGGGGTGGGTTTTTAGTCAATTAAAGTCTGACATAGGGTATGTCAGACTCCGCGCTCCGCCCAAGTGCGGGGGAAGTCATTGGATGAATTTCCCACCAAAAAAAGACGATTTAATTGTAGGACCTACCTTCCTCAGCATAAGTCCGTGCGATATGTTCTCTGCCAGCAAGTAGCCGACACTGAGGTGCATGGGCGGGCCTGCCTCGCCGCAATGGGGGCGAAGCACAAACATGTTTAGGCCTTGTTCTCTGCAGAAGAAATGAACTCGATAACTTATTAATTACATCTTGTAAAATTTAGCTGAAAACTGTCAAGACACAGGTTGCCGTAGTTTGAGAGGAATGGTTCATAAAATGTATGGTTTCTGTTGTTATGGTTATAGTGGCAATATTCATTCCCTACATGTAACCTTTGTAGCAACATGTATTTATAATGTTAAAGCGTACATCTCGCATCGTATGCGAAATTAAACATAGGTATGCAACAGCCCGAAATTATCTATCGGGTAGTTGCCCAGACCAGACAAAAAGACATCTCTCTTTCTAACGGAGGTTATTGACTTTACATCCTGTTCCGCATAGGCACATGCACCACTAAACCTTTTTTTTTAATCTTTATTAGGTACTAGCTTTTGCCCGCGACTTCGTCCGCGTAGAAGTCAAAAATGGTTTTACTAGGTTTTTTGAGATACGAAAATATGAAATATTATTTATTATCTTCGTCGTGTATGATAGATTAATCGTAACTTAACGTAGTATTATAGATTAATCGTAACTTACGACAAACTTATTATTTGCGGTTGGTACAGTAATCGGGTCTAGGGATCGAACCGCAAAATTAAGTTTGTTTTTATTGTATATACTCTTCCGGGATAAAAAGTACCCAGTGTGGTGCCCAGGATATTAAAGAATAATTACACCAATTTTCATCGCACCAGTAATTTTTGCGTGATGCCTGAACAAACATACAGATAAAAAAAAATTTAATCACATTTTTGGGTTCGGTGTCGGTCTAGTAACACCCCCTGTGTTACTAGACCGACACCGAACCCATTTATTTTTTTGATATTTTCAATGTACAGAATTTTCACTTAGATACAGATTTATTATAAGTATATAGATTTGACTTTTACTCGAAAATAAAATAAATTTATACGCTTCGCTCATCAGTCAAATTTCTGACCATCATCACGGGTGGTCAGAGGACTAAAAGTCTGTCAACCAGTCTTTCCAAGGGTCACTATCGTGTTACTCAAAATTAATACTCAGTAAAACCAGGTCAGGTGGGACGCTGGCCCTCACTAAGTGTAGACAGATGGGTAACATACTAACTTCCTGATATGATTAAGCATGGTGATGTTAGCGTACATATAGTACAGGTAGTAGGCGTAGGGGGGGTTCTCCTCGTGGTCCCAGTCCGCGGGGCTCTTCATGTTCTCCACCAGCATCGGTTCCTCCGGCTTGGACTCGTCGTCCACGCTGTCGAAGCCGATCACGTGCTGCAACATGTCAAGAGGTGTCTTAGAACCTTCACTTAAAAGAATGAGAATATTATTTACTTAGGTATTAACACCTTCACTGCGGAACAGGCCTATTTCGGCCTGCCACGGTACTTCAGCTGGTGCGAACGAAGAAAACTATGTCCCTCTCGCTGTTGCGGACCGATTATCTCAGGTGTTTGTAAGAGTTATACAGATACAAATATATATTTCAACTTGTAGTCAAAGTTGTAGGTGTTCCCCATCAAAAGATCACGGCAGGTCCTTTTCGGTCTACCACACACTGACGATGAAATACATCCGCTCAGTGCGGCAGTAGGAATATTTCGGTCCGCCTTCCCAACAGGCAGCAAGCGACCCGACGCCACACAGAGTGCGCACCCCGCCAGCTAGTGTTGTGCTATCTAGCTGATCTAACGTATTGTTCGTTTGATATAATCAACTATAAAAGCCATAAAAGAAATATACAAATTTTGGAAAATAGAGTATTTGCCCTGCAGTCATTTACAGTAACAGCAGTAAAGAAATATTTTCCTCCTTAACTTTATCAATTAATTTGAGAACTTATCTATTATTTTCCAACAGTAAGTCCTCTTATATGGTGAAATAATCAAGCAGAATTAAAAAAAAAACATTTCATAAAATCAAGTAAAACCTATGGACAATGATTGTGTCCTTGATATGAGCGCTAAACGGATAAATTATGCAGGGTGCCACGAGAGACTGCGAAGAACCTTTAATATCCAAACAATAACAAAAAATATATGGACAGAGTTAGTTTTTATAAATAAGGCCCAAAGTGTGTAAGTAGGTACCTACATTGAGAAATTTGTTCAAGTCCGGGTTGGAGCTAGGATCGATGGAGACGAGAAACAGGGGCTCGAACAGGTTCGTCAGGAACTCCTGGAAGTTCTTCAGCAGTTTCTTGTAACGATATATATCACTGGAAAGAGAATGAAATTATGAGTAATAGGTTTCCTCTTAGTCTTGACCAGGGGCCCAAGTCTGCTATGTTTATAAAGTCGTCATTCCAACACGATGCCATTGTCATTTTGCTAAAAGTTCGTAATCTGATAATTCATAATGGTCGATCATTGATCAGTCAATGATCTTGTGGTAGAATGACAATATCGAGCTGTCTCGAAACGAATTAAAAGCATTGACTGCACAATGACGTTCTAAAAGTAGGTCACTGAACAAAAGAACTGTCAAAATTTTGGGTTATCCGCATACGTCCAATATTCATTTGTCATTGTGTACGAGATTACCATTCTATGCCATTTCTTTCAATGGAGTGTCAGTGGTTGACCATTGGAAAGAAAAATGACGCCATTATATTAGTTGATTACCCAACTTGTTCAAAATCAACAATTATGAAGTCAATGATAGACCATTCTGGCATTATTGTAATAGCAGACTTGAGGCCCTGAAAGAACGTGCGTTGACTAGGGTAATAATAATAATAAATAATAATAAATTTATTGCAAATAACGTTTACAAAAAAGGTACATTAAGCCAACAGTAATATTCATACAGTTCAGTGCCTAAAAAAATATACTAAAACTAAAATATTATTAAAGGTGCAAATAATCGTGGTTCCGATGTGCCATGTTTGTTAGTGGACCGCCCGAACTAGGTTAATTTTAACCTGTGTTTCAGGCCACCACTTTACATATCAGTTTCAAAGCGACAGTAAAATTTAAAATTTGAGTAAAATTACTAAAATAATATATTCTATTTATAACTACGAAAATAAGCTTATGGTACAATAATACCTAAAAACTATGAATATGAGTGTATACAAAAATAAACATTAACGAGGGGATTAGATATGCATTATGCCAAAATTTCTAGAAGTTGTTCTGTGTCTGTGTAATTGAGTATCATTAAATATTCTGATAAAATCTTACTACATTTTTTATACCTTACACTATAGAAACTTAGTACTTTGTTAAGCCTATTATACAGAAAAGGTCCTAAAAACACGTAAAAACGCTTAGCAAAGGCATGTCTGGTTTGAGGCTTTATGCAAACCAAGTCCTTCCTTCTCTTAACGGATGGTAAAGGGTCAAAACAAAGAGTAGTATGCTGAAGTAGTACTATGTTTAAAATAAATAATTGCCGCACTGTAAGCACTTTACATGCTGTGTAAAGCTGATGCGTAGGAAAACTAAAAGGGCGAAAGGTTGCAACCTTGAGAATTGCTCTTTGAGCACGCTCTAACGGGAGTAAAATTGTTTTAGCCGCACCGCCCCAAGAAGTTATGCAATATGTAAGAATGGATTGACACAAAGCCAAATAGACCTGTTTAATTAATTTGTAATCGGCTATGTTCCGTAAATTTTTAAAAACATATATTAATTTGCGCACTCTCGTACACAATAACTCGATATGTTTACGGAAATTTAGATTTGTGTCAATCGTGACACCTAGATATTTTAAATGGTCAGCTCTGGCTAATGTGGGGCAACAGCATGCAGAGTCAGCATAAGTGCAGTTAATATGTGCATGAATGTTTAGGTTATTAAGCGGTATGTTAGCATTTCTCATTGTAAATAAAATGTAATTTGTTTTATCTGCGTTTAGTGTTAGGAGATTATTCTGGAGCCATTTAGACACAATGTTAAAACCATTTTGAGCATATTCATACACCTCAACCTTTGACTTACCTGAGAACAATAGAGCGGTGTCATCCGCATATGATATTGTAACACCATTTTGGAGCGATAAACTACATAGCTCATTTATGTAGATTAAAAATAATGTGGGCCCCAAAATACTACCTTGTGGAATGCCAAAACAGCTACTTTTAAGATCCGTACTGGTATATTGACCTATTTTTACACATTGTTGACGATCGGTGAGATAGTCAGAAAACAGTAGTAGTTGTTCACCTCTTATCCCAAGTTTTTCAAGCTTGTGCAAAAGTAAAGAACAAGAAATAGTGTCGAAGGCTTTGGCCAGGTCTAGAAAAATCCCGATTGTGTGCATACCATTATCAAGGTTAGTTGTAATATAGTTAGTCAAATTATGGACTGCTTGGTTAGTTGATCTTTTAGCCCTAAAACCAAATTGACTATCAGATAGTAGTCTGTTTTCTTCTAGATATTTTATTAATCTATTGTTAATAATTTTTTCCAAAATTTTAGAGATGCCTGTTAAAACTGAGATGGGTCTGTAATTATTCACACTGGTTTTATCTCCAGATTTGAATACAGGTGTGACCACAGCCTTTTTAAGTAGTTTTGGGAATATACCTTTAGATAAGCAAAGTTGAAAGATGTGGGTTAGAGGAGGGGCAAGTAAGTATTTAAATCTTTTAAGAATATTTATTAGGTATGTCATCCCACCCAGCGGCACAAACATCCTTAAGCTCGCTTATAATTCTGACTACTTCGTTAACGTCGGTATCTAATAAAACAAAAGAATTTATTGTGGAGGATGTCGAGGTCGAGTTGTGTTGGGAAATGATACTTGAGTTAAGTGTTTTTTCAGCCAAGTTTTTACCAACGTTAACAAAAAAGTTATTTGCTTTATTTATTGCTTCTGATGTAAGCCCAACTTACATCCGCTAATAATATATCAAATGGAGGTTCGAGTTTATTTGATCGAAATGTGTGAGAGTTGACAAATTTCCACACAAGTTTACTATTTTTCCCGGCTTTCTGTAATTCATTTTTATCGTACTGATTTTTTATTTTTTTCAAAAGATTGTTACAGAAGTTCCGATATCTTTTGTAAGTTAAAGAAAGCACTTCGTTATCAGGAGCTAATTTTAATTTTAGGTGAAGTCTGTCTCTATTCCTTATACAACGAACAAGACCAGGGGTAATCCAGGGTTTAATGCAACTATACTTTCTAGGCATTGTCTTAGTAAACGTGTTCTTCTTTATTGCGGATTGTAAAGTACTTATGAAATAATTTAACGAACTATTTGCATCGTCAGAATTATAAACAAGGTCAAGATCAATACCGCGTATGTCATTTTCTAGATTAGTAATATTGACTTTAGTGTAGCTACGCATGCAGTTTTTTTCTAGGGTGCTGGTTTGTTGTTAGTGGCATGTCGCGTCCGCCGCTATTGAAGCAAGCTACGATTTCATAAGTTTGATATTTCGTGGCCGTCTTCCCCATCACAGTTAGTGTTCACTCTTGTTGAAGTTATTGGCTTGAAGCATTGCAAGGCGATCAAGCGCTTATTATCGTCGAACGCTAACTGCTAAGTACGTGTGTGTATGCGCTGATAAGTATCACTAACTTATATGTTCGGTAATTTGTTAATAAATTCAAACATTCGTGCGATTGTGGAAATCGAGAACAGTAGATCGATATCACTATATTATCCGATCATTTCATTTTATGTCCGAAATAAAATAAATTCTATTCTATTCTATCATCTTTCAGAGCAAGGCTAAGCATGTCGTGCGCACTTAGCCTAGCTGCTGTGGAGCGCTAGATAACATAGGTAATATCTACATTCGCTTTCTTAGGTTACTTTTTATTATGATTATTTTTATTGTACTTTTTAGTACAATCTACACTGTCCTTACATAATATCTACTTATGCTGTAAAATGGAAATATTGTATAACATTTTTTTAAAAGAGTAAACATGGAATTTCTTGCCGGTTCTACTCCATAGGAAACGACCAATTTGGAACCGTGCACTAGCTTCTGACGTTTTATAAGTGCCCATGTAGGCCTATGTGAAATAAAAAACTTTTGACTTTGACTTTTGACTTTGGCTGTGGGGCAACAATTTAACCCATTGAATATCGTAGTTAGCTCACGGCCAAAATCAGTTGCCACCATACATTTATCTAATTACGAACGTCATCAGCGAAAAAACGCACCCTGGGTGCCAGTATCCAGCTACATACGTCGGTATAGTTACGTAGTTTCCCATCCTCGGTATTTACCCACCTCGCACACTTCCTCGTCTCATATATAAGCCCTACATATATATACATATATCTATAGCCGGCGTCCTGCGTAGCTTATATACGGATGTAGATATCCGTAGTTAGCATTGAATGTGTTAACTGCGAAGTTTAAAAATTAAATCTTAACTAAACTGTTCCTATTTACACAAACCTCTTTCCATGTAAAACAATCTTGCATTCACACACACCCTTTCACTCACAAACACACACACTGACCCGCACACAAGCACCCACGTACGAACACTCACACACACACACACCAACAGACTTACGATAAAACTAGAATTAGACTATTAATTATTTCTTTTCACTCTTATAACTTATTACACTTGTATGATATAAAAGAGCGACGCCTCCTGGTAGAGGCATCTATATGCTTAAAAGGGGACGCCACCAACCGTAGAACTCACTATAACGTGTAATAACGAAATAAACATTTTAGATTTTTTTGGAAAAAAAGAAATAAGTGTTAGTAATCCGCTCAAGGGGGTCGACACCCCTCCCACACCTTGCAAGTAACGTCTAAAAGCGGTAGGCCTATTTAAATTCCTTCTAATTCTCTATACTCACTAAAGCCGCGGCACCTGTACCAGCCACCTCACGTGCGGTGAATAAACGTCATTCTTCAATGCCCAGGAGGCTAGCTTGGTCCACTCAGTCGGCCTCTTGCAGTAGATCGAGATCCGAGGCTCCGTGTACGTGTATCTGCTTTCTTGAAGGTCTGACATCACCTCCTGCGAATCAAGTTTCTGACAATAAATGTAGCAGTTATTTTTTTACTTAAAAATATTGAGAAGCATAACATTAAAAAAAACTTTTTACAAAAAAAAGATACCCGACTTCACTAAAAAAAACATTAAAAGGATCAAATTAACCCTAATTTCGGAAGTCGGTGTTGCTCGGTATTATTTGTATATTATTTAACACCGACTTCCGAAATTAAAGTTATTTTGATCCTTTTAATGTTTTTTTTTTTAGTGAAGTCGGTTATCTTTTTTTTGTAAAAAGTTTTTTATTTCACACTTTTTTGTTGGGATACACTTATAAACAGAGTGCCTATTTCTCATAACAATTCCAATTAATCCAAACACTCATAGGTTACATTGTACACCTTCCGGCTCCATCATCAGATCAGTTCGATAGTACCTTATAGCCAAAGTGCATTTCATGACAATTCTAATAAGCTCAAACACGGCTAGGTTACATTGATTCATGACGGAGTTCCAGTGCCTACCTTCTGGCTCCATCATCATCATAAGATCAATTTGATGATACCATTTTCAACGTAACTATTCAGAACCATTAATTTATTTGTATTATCATAGTCGCTTAACTATCTTCATTGTGATATCTATGCGAGTATAAAATTCCGTTGAATATTTCTGATCTTCTTCATCAGTTCCACTTCATCAAGTGTTACTTTTTGACTGTAAATGCTTAAGTTCTCGATGAAAATATCAAAATCACTATGCAGTTGCCTATAGCATTTGAAGAGTTCCCTCGATTTCACCAAGATTCCATCATCAGATCCTGACTTGGTGATTATGGGACCATTTGGGAAGTACACCCTTTCTAACAAAAAAATAATTTGTCAAATCGGTTGGCAAGCGACGAAGTTATGCGCGAACAAACATAAAAAAAAATACAAACATCCGAATTGAGAACCTCCTCATTTTTTAGAAGTCGATTAAAAATAGCTAAACAAAGTATTTTACATACATAAATGAGCATGGCAGTTGAGATTTTGCCATGCTCACTCAAATGTCTCACTGATGGTGGTACGTGTGTTGGGTCATTCGGTTTCCTTCAAAATGGTTGAGCTGAGTGGTGCTAATTATGGCGTCATATCCGTGAACTGGTGCTGTCAGTTGAGACGGATCATCTCTTAGCTACCAGTTGCTATTTTAATATCTATATTTAGTTTTTATTTTATTTACATAGTTCTGTAACCGAGATATTTGTATTACATAAAAGAATGTCCATGAAGTTTCTTGCACATTCTTCTCCATAGAGATCTACGCTTTGGAATGTGCACTTAGCATCATTTTTTTTCTGACTGACTGACTTCTTGATATTTAAAAAGTGCCTGTAAATGGTTTATTTGAAATAAAATGCTTTGAATCTTTAGAAACTGTAAATTTTAAGTAGTTTTGTTGCAAATTACGTACGTACACTAAGTACAGGTAACATACCGGACCAGATTTGGCATCCTCAGAACGGACGCAAGTTTCGATACAGAGTGGTAGAGACCTAGGCTCCTGGCGGTTTGCGCTAGCATAAACATTTAAATAATTACATACCTTAATGATGCTAGCGAAATACTTCCCGTTCATGTAGTTGTCAGTCTTGAGGAACACATTCCTCAAGGAACTCTCGCCGACAGGGTTGTACTTCGCGTTGAACTTGTCGAAACGCAGAAACGTGTTGCGGTCCTGTTGACAACCAACCAACAATTTTAGATTTTGCTACAGAGTAAGAGCAATGACAAAGCGAAATAAATACAACTAAAGTTATAGTCCCTAAGTAAATCATTCAGCGTGGTTAGGAGAAACACTGCCATTCAGCAGCAGACTCAACGTGCAGTGGGCGCGTTCCAGCTGAATTATGAAAATCATTCATTGTATTGACTGTGTTGGTTGTCTCAAGCACAGTGACGTGATGTACACCGGTCAGTCACCATCCGGCGGTCGACCGGAGCAGTTGTGTGATGCGAATATATACGTGTTGTGGTGCTGGCGAGCCGTAAAATACTCCAATAAGCAGTACAATATAGTTGGAAAAGGCATGTACAGAGGGCAGCGAAAGTGCTTGGATACCTTAACGCCTATTTTCCCTTGCACGTTAAAGTTCAAGTTTTCGAAAATTTAACTAGATGGCGTTGGTTTCTTCACAGCTAAGAGGCGTCCAAAGGCAATCTCACAAAGTATAAACTTGACTTTTAGTCTGACAGAAAATAGACACTTGCGTCATCATTGTCTTAAACAACTGACTGTAGTTCTTAATTTCATCATTTAAATTGTAGTCAAGTTGACCTAGCGGTTTAGCATGTGCAGATAGATGCGTAAATCAATAAGCCGTGAGTTCGAATCTCACGTAGTACTTACACTTTTTGTAAGTTATGAATAACAAACCAAAGAAATCGGTAGGAATATTATATCAAAGCTAAAAAGTGGATATTTATTTATTTGTAATATAATATTCAAGTGGGTAGTTACTCAGCAAAACGAAAAAAAATGCAGGTAAACAGGCTCATCAAACAAAAAGGCACTATTAAAAAAATAATATGTTTATTTCTTACAATTTCTTATTCAAATTCAACAATCACCGTTTATTAATCACCGTGTATTAATTACCGTTTATTAATCACTGTTTTTAATCACCGAATAAGATTATAATATTATATATAACTTCTTATTGAGGCCATAGCTTAAGTTTCGTTTCCAAAATTGGAAAGAGGATTGAAGCTTATGTAACCCTAACAAACAAACAAACAAGAGACCAGATAATTTTATCCCAAATGTCAAAAGGATTAAATGTAGGCTAAAAACTATAAAATTGCACAACAATATATCAAGTGTTCATAACTTTTTTAAGTTGTTTTAAATACGGGTAACAAGGTCTCCAGTTAATACAGAGAATAAGAACTGAGTAAAAAATATTAATTCAGTATTATAATTATTTATCATCTTGACGCCACAAACATAACCGTCCGTATTCACTGGACTTGAAAGTTTTTTCATCAGTAAAGATGACACTACTCTAATCAAAGTTTATGTGATCCATATAGCAAGGATTTCACAACATGAATCCGATAATGCATCTTTTTTTTTGCTAAGTATGAAGAGCACGACGAACAGTGTCAACGCTTGTGTCAAATAAACCAGCATAGTGGTTCGTCGACAGACGTCCATTTTCTTCGTACTCCCTTATCATGGTTTGACGCTGCAACATGTTTATTAGTTTTAGTCTGCCAGCTCTTTTATGGTGTTTCAAAGAACCCTCTTCTTCAAATCGTCCTACCCATAGAGCAACTGTTTTTCTCTGCAACAATAAAACAGAAATATATAATACCCAATAATGATTATTATATAGGAGGTTTTTGTTCTATAAAAGAAGAAAAAAAATCTACTTACGTTTACACCGGTCTCTCTGGCTATTCCTGACAAGTTTTTGCCTTGATTATACGTAGTAGTTATTTGAGCTCTTTTTACTAAATCCAACAATTCATATCTACACATTTGGTAAAATAAGTAGACAATACACCTGGTTAAAAATAAAATTCAACGAAAAGCGCTGGAACGAGATAATCGAAATTAACTTAGCGAACAATCAATTGAGCTATGTCATAACTCTGGTCTAAGTATTATTTATACTACCTACCAGTTATTATTTATAAATCCATATTCAACCTACCCTCTCAAGTTTGAAAATTAACACATAGATAATCAAATATTTATAAATTGATATTCAATTTTAATATCTTCATCTCATTAAAAGAAACTATAAATTATTTCAGTGTTTGAAGAAATAAAAAGAAAGTACAAAAATAAACATTAATTAAGCATTAATCATTTGAAGCGCAGCGACGCCATCTATTAACAGTATCATGTAATGTTGTCGATAACAACATTTCAATCTGAGTTTACGCTAGATGGCGTTATTTCTGGCTTCACACGATTTTTTTTCTGCACTACCCAGGCACTTTTACAGGACGCCGTACCTACCGCATGCACGTCCAAGATATCCACATTGAGATCATATGCGTCCAGCTGCATATCTTCGAACACCATCTTGAGGGTGACTGGCACACCCTTCCGAAGGTCCACCACCTCATCCGCCTGCGTCCTTAGGGTCTTCTTGATGAAGCGCAGCAGATGTTTCTGATTCATGCACGACGCCGCGTGGATGTGAGTGTCCACTTTCCTGATGGTGATAATGGGTTAATATTTCTTAGAGAACTATTGCAAATATACTTAATTTATTTATTATATATATACTTTATTAGTAACTTTAGAGTTATGAGTTTACATGTGGATGGATGGAGAGGGAGAGGGGAACCAAAGAAAAGATGGATGGATTGTGTGAACAGTGATATGAAAGAAAAGGAAGTTAGTGATAGCATGACGAGTGACAGGGCAGAGTGGAAGAAAAAAGCGTGTTGCGCCGACTTTAAATAACACGAGACAAGGGCAGGAAGATGATGATGATGATGATATATACTTTATTGTCATAATGTGGATATGATAAACATAACAGATAAACATATATAAAAACAAAGTATTCAAAGGGCGTTCTTATCGCACAGGGCAATCTCTTACAAGCAACTTTAGGATGGACTTAATTATATCATTGTCATTCATTTTATATTCTTTGAAAATTGTGCCTTATACCTCTTACCCTATCTTTTTTGGAATATCTATGGTTTTTTTTTAAGATTATACAATAACTTCTGCTCTAGGGTTTTTTTTTTTTTTTTTTTTTTTTTTTTTTATTGGGTGGGAAAATCATCCTAATGACATCCCCGCTCTTGGGCGGAGCGGGAGATAGTGACAGACTCTTACTGACTAAAAACCCACTCCTGTTCCTTCGTTGCCTTCGTCCCAGGGCCCCGGGTTCCGCTTTCACACTACCCGTGGCCCCAGTAGGCTTCGACCCTGCTGGGCCCCTACGATTTGCTGACATCTCCTTGAGGCGCGCGTGGAACAAAACGCGCCGTCGACGACTTGGGCTCGGTCCGGACGGTTACCGGACGGTCAGACGGCGAGCCACCCATTGCTCGCCGTCTGCAAGCCCGCGCCTACGGTGGCCGGAAATCGGGATCGGAATCCCGGCGGCGGTTGGAGCGTAAGGACCGTTGCCTCACGCGATCGGCCGCCTCCTTAGCTAGCATTACTGCTTCGCAGAAGGAGGCGACCGCCTGCCACTCCTCCTCGCTCCGGAGCATGGCCTGAACCAAGGCCCGGCGCGAGAGATCACCGCCGCCGATTGCCCCCACGAGGACACGGCGCTGCTCTGCCCAGGCGGGGCACACCTCCACCGTGTGCTCCACCGTGTCCTCCGGGTGGGCCACGCAGTGGCGACACCCGGGCGTCGTTTCCGCACGAATCCGGTGCAGGAACCTCCCGAACTTACCGTGTCCGGTGAGGACCTGCGTCATGCGGAATGTGAGGACGCCGTGAGGTCTTTCCAACCACGCCTCAAAGAGGGGACTTACCGCCATAATTGTGGCGTGCCCACCATTATTGTGGCGTGCCCAAACTTCTGCTCTAGGGTGGAGTCGGCGAGAGGCGCGTGGCAGATTTTTACTGAATAAAACCCCCGTGTTCTTCAGTTGCTCTTTGTTCTTAATTCTTTGTTGTACAAAAAAACATACATAGTACACGGTGATACATACAGTTTAAGAACAAAGGCGAGCTTAACTCAACAATAAGTTTTCTCCCAGCAAACCTTTGAGTTACAGAGAGAGAACACATTCGAGGGTAGGATCCAGTGCACAATATAAACTTTACATAGCTAAATCTAATATATCTTTATATCTTATATATATAAAAGAAAGTCGTGTTAGTTACACTATTTATAACTCAAGAACTGCTCAACCGATTTTGCTGAAAATTGGTGGGGAGGTAGTTCAGAACCGACGGACGGACATAGGATACATTTTATCGAGTAGGGTAGATTAGGGTAGAGTAGAGTAGAGTAGGGTAGAGTAGGGTAGAGTAGGGTAGAGTAGGGTAGAGTAGGGTAGAGTAGGGTAGAGTAGGGTAGAGTAGGGTAGAGTAGGGTAGAGTAGGGTAGAGTAGGGTAGAGTAGGGTAGAGTAGGGTAGAGTAGGGTAGAGTAGGGTAGAGTTGGGTAGTATAGGGTAGAGTTGGGTAGAGTAGGGTAGAGTAGGGTAGAGTAGGGTAGAGTAGGGTCCCCACCGACTGTGTCCCCACGTTGTCGTCGTGGTGGGGCTTGCGTGTCTCAATGATCTTGGGGCTTTGCCGGCAGAGTTACTCATGCCGGAAAGGTCCAAGTGAGAGATCAGACCAAGAGGGACACCAGGAGGGGTCGCTCCTGATCGATCGACAGTTGTCGATTAGCATGGATGCGAGTATGCCGCAGCGGTGCAGGCGCACCAATGCGGCGGGCGTATCTCTCCTACAGGGAAACCCCTCTAGGAGAGAACTTTCGACGGGTTCGCTGAGTCAGGTTAGCTGGACAGCGAACGGAGGCATGCCTAATGCCGCCGTCGGGGGCTGGGCTTAACCGACTGGCCTAGAGGAAGGATACCTCTAAGATAAAAAACCACCCAATCCTAAGTTCAGAGGCGTGGCGAGGGGATGAATGGCTGGAGGGAGTCCAGTCGTTAGCGCCTCCCCTGTAGAGCACCTGCCGCACTCTACAGTATATAGGCTTACCTAGGCAAAAGGGCTCTGCCTAGATGGACATATACATCCCTACTACTCGTGGGAACTGAATGGAAGATTTTAATAAAACAAAAAACCAAAACGAGGATATGCCAATTTTATTGGCGGAGGTTCCACTTGCTGGCGACGGCAACAAGAGCCCAGGAGGCTCCGGATCCTCGAAAGAGGATCCAGCAACTATATCCGACCAGGACTCGCGCGGTCGCTCCAAATTTTGGAGAAAGCGACCGCACAATGAAGTGTTTTCTGACCGAGCGGGGTCGATGGGTCTGTCCTCAAGCGAGGAGAACCTGCCGGCTGCAAAGGTGACGACGGCGAGGAGGGGAAGAGGTCGTGCGACAATTTTCGCAGCACCTGCTCCGGTGGCGGTGCGTGACTCCCGGGGTCGCTTTTTAAAGCGGCCGGATACGCCGGGATTAGGCGGGGAGAGCGACCCCGGGGTCCCATCCGGGGTGTCAAGTGAGGAGATGGGTGGGTTCACCGTTTCTCTTGTGGGCACGAGGGCAGAGGCTAACGCCGCGAAGCGTGCCCAGAGTAAAGCGGTCGCGGCCGATGAGGTCGCCGAAATGGCCCGTCAGGCCCGGGAGCGGCGTGCTACCCAGGCGGCTGCAGGCTCGAGCCCCACGGCAGAGGCCCTGAATCGCCAGGTGCTGGACGGCGTGGACGTTATCCTGAAGGTTGCAACTAAGTCTGGCAACCTGAAGGGCTCGTTCACCCGTGCCCTTAAGGAGGCAGCAGATGGAATCAGGGAGGCGGTGGAGATCCTTATCGATCGTACGACCTCGGAAGAGACGGCGAAGCTATGGGAGGAGAATAGCCGTCTCCGATCCGAACTGGAGGATCTCAAGCGAGAGTTAGCTGCTCAGAAGCAGCGGCAGGAGGCTCCCGCGGCCAGCGGCCCCCCTCCTGCTGCGCCTTCGTCAGCCCCTATAGCTACGCCACCACCGGCACTTGCGATGTCGGACCGCGACATTGAAAGGGTGGCCCGCATCTGCATGATGCAATGCGGTAGCATGGTGTCTGCCCGATTAGAGGCTCTGGAGTCGCGACTCCTTCCGGCCGAAACCTTCCGGCCGCCGCTTGCGGCAGATAAGCGGAGGAAGGAGGACTCCGCAAAGGCGAAGCCCGTACAGGTGGGCAAGAAGCCTGCAGAGGGGGCCAAAAAGCCCACGGAGGGGCCCAAGAAGCCCGCGGCGGGTACATCCGCAACCCCTCCCCAACCAACCGCGCTCCCGACAACCGCACCCCCGATTCAGGAAACCTGGACGGCGGTGGTAAAAAGAAAGCGCAAGAAGAGGGCGGTGCAGCTGGCACCAGCTGACCCGGCACCCGTTGGCTCAGCACAAAAAAATAAGTCAAGGTCGAGACCACCACGCTCCGAGGCTGTAATAATTACCCTGCAGCCCGAAGCCTCAACCAGGGGTGTGACCTTTAAGTCGGTCCTGGCGGAGGTAAAAACGAAGCTGAACTTCGGTGACTTTGCCTCCCCGGCCGGCTTTGGTTTCAGGACAGCGGCCACGGGGGCCAAAATCTTTGAGGTGTCAGGTGCTGCAAGGCAGGAGAGGGCAGACATTTTGGCCGCCAAACTAAGGGAAGTCCTCAAACCGGAGGATGTCCGGGTGTCCAGACCCACAAAAACGGCAGAATTGCGCGTGAGTGGGCTGGATGACTCCGTGACCCCGGAAGAAATAGTGGCGGCCATTGCCCGAAGTGGCGGGTGTCCACCCGAGAGCGTGCAGGCGGGTGAGATTCGCTGCAGTGCGGCCGGGCTGGGCACAGTTTGGGTGCGGTGCCCGGTGGCGGCCGCTAACAGGATCGCGGATGGCAGAAGGTTGCTGGTTGGCTGGGTGTCAGCGAGTGTAAAGCTCCTGCCACCCAGGGTTATGCGGTGCTACCGCTGCCTGGACAAAGGGCATGTCCGGGCACAATGCGCTGCAGACGTTGACCGCGGCGACCTCTGCTATCGCTGCGGCCAACCAGGCCACAAGTCGGCTCAGTGCTCCGCGGCGCCAAACTGCAGCCTTTGCGCAGCTGCAGGTAAGCCTGCGGAGCACAGACTTGGTGGAAAAGCCTGCAAGGCCCCCAAGAAAGGCGGGAAAAATAGAGTTGTCGGAGGACCTGCGCCCCTCCCACAGCCCGGCAGCCAAGCAGCTGACCCCCGACCCAGGGATGGAGGAGATGCCGGGGAAATGGAATGCCAGTGATGGCACAATTCCATTTTCTCCAGGCGAATGTCAACCACTCCTCCAGAGCTCAGGATCTTTTGCTCCAGAGCATGGCGGAGTGGTCGATCAACGTGGCTGTGGCCGCTGAGCCGTATTTTGTACCACCCCGTGATAACTGGGCAGGGGACCTGGACGGTTTGGTGGCCATCATTGGCGGGACTCTTGGCAGTCCCTCCCGAGGACGTGGCTGGGTGGCCGCTCTCGCGGGGGGAATCACCATCATTGGGGCATATTTCTCGCCTAACAAGAGTCTCGCCGACTTCGAGAGTTTCCTCGTCGAGCTGGGTGCCGTCGTGGGCCGGTCGCACCCATACCCGGTGCTGTTGCTTGGGGATCTCAACGCCAAGTCTGCGGCGTGGGGATCCCCAATCACCGATTCTAAGGGCGAGGTGTTGGAGGAGTGGGCGGTTGCGACCGGCCTGGCCGTTCTGAATCGGGGCTCGGAGTACACGTGCGTGCGGCAGCGGGGCGGGTCTGTAGTGGACGTCTCGTTCGCTAGTCCCACTGTTGCGCGCCGGGTCCGTGACTGGCGAGTTGCTGTGGAGGTGGAGACGTTGTCAGATCATCGGTACATCCGTTTCAACGTCTCCACCCAGACCGCGGGCGGTGGCCGACCGTCGACCCTGCAAAGGGCCGGTCCTCGCTGGTCGATTAAACAGATCGACAGAGAGCTTCTCGAGGAAGCCGCAATTATCCAGGCCTGGGTCCGGGAGTCAATGACGAACGAACCCATCGACGTCGAAGAGGAGGCGCAGTGGTTCCGCGGGGCGATGACGCAAATTTGCGACGCGTCCATGCCTCGTGTCCGCACTCAACCCACAAGGCGCCGGTTGTATTGGTGGACCGCCGAAATCGCGCAGATGCGCAGGACCTGCGTGGAGGTCAGGCGCCGATACACCCGATACCGGAGGAGACGTCGTCGGGTTCCGGAAGAAGAGGCCGCGCGGTATGAGGTGTACCGCGCGGCGAAGAAGGCTCTGTGGCTGGCCATCGGCGAGTCGAAGACTCGATCCTGGGAAGAGATGCTGGCGACCCTAGATGCAAATCCATGGGGGCGCCCTTATCGTACGGTCCGAGGGAAACTTCGTGCCTGGGCGCCCCCACTCACTGAGAGCCTCGAGCCTCAGTTGCTGGAGGTAGTGGTCGCAGCTCTATTCCCTGCTAGAGAGGAGCACACACCGCCGCCGATGGCTTTGCCTACGGCCACAGAGTCGGAGGATGAGGAGGTCCCTGAGGTGACACAACCAGAGTTGAGGGCGGCCGTGATGCGGCTCCGGGCCAAAACCGTTGCCCCGGGACCGGATGGAGTTCCCGGCCGCGCGCTCGTCCTCGCTCTGAAGGAGCTGGAGGCCCAGCTGAGAGGACTCTACTCAGCTTGCCTTGAGCAGGGCCACTTCCCCGCTCAGTGGAAGATAGGTCGTCTGGTCCTGCTCAAGAAGGCGGGGCGCCCAGCAGACTCACCGTCCGCATACCGGCCCATAGTGCTGCTTGACGAGGTGGGTAAGCTTTTTGAGCGGATTATTGCTGCCCGCCTCGACAGCCACTTGTACAGAGAGGGGCCGGATCTAGACGACAGTCAGTTCGGTTTTCGCCATGGGCGCTCCACTATCGACGCCATAATGCGAGTGAGAGTCCTGGCGGAGGAAGCGGTTTCCCGGGGCGGGGTGATGTTGGCGGTGTCCTTGGACATCTCCAACGCCTTTAACGCCCTGCCCTGGAGCTGTATCCGGGAGGCGCTAAGGTACCATAGGGTGCCCCGCTACCTCCGCCGCATCATTGGGGCTTATTTAGCAGAAAGGTGTGTCACCTACAAGGGACGCGACGGCGAGGGCCGTCGCGATATGTCGTGCGGTGTTCCACAGGGCTCAGTCCTAGGGCCACCTCTGTGGAACATCGGTTACGACTGGGTGCTGAGGGGCGAGCTCCAACCGGGTGTGGAGCTGACGTGTTACGCAGACGACACGCTGGTCACGGCCCGGGGGAACTCGTACAGGGAGGCAGCGTTGCTCGCGACGGCGGCGGTTTCACGGGTGGTGAGCCGCATACGACGTCTGGGCCTGGAGGTAGCTCTCAACAAGTCGGAGGCTATGGTCTTTCATGGCCCCCGACGAGCGCCGCCACCAGGATTACACATCGTGGTCGGGGGGGTCCAAATCGCTGTCGAGTCCACCATGAAGTACCTAGGATTGGTGCTCGACAGCCGGTGGGACTTTGGCCCCCACTTTCAGCGGCTGACACCCAAATTGATGGGCGCCGCGGGCGCGCTCGCAACGCTGCTTCCCAATCTAGGGGGCCCGAGCACCGCCTGTAGGCGGCTGTACTTGGGGATCGTGCGATCCATGGCCCTGTACGGGGCCCCGGTATGGGCTTCTGACCTGACGGCCGGCAGCATCGCAATCCTGCGAAGACCACAGAGGGCGATGGCCGTCAGGGCTATCAGGGGGTATCGCACGATCTCTTACGAGGCGGGTTGTGCATTGGCCGGATCTCTACCCTGGGAGCTGGTGGCGAGGGGCCTCGCCTCACTGTACTGGTGGCGCGAGGAGGTGAGGCAGCGGGGTGGTGAACCGATGCAGCGCGAGATCGAGCTGCGTCGGTCTCAGCTCCGCGAGGTCATGGTGGCGGAATGGCGGGACAGGCTTCTGCGCCCTACCGCCGGCCTCACCACCGTCGATGCGATCCGACCAGTGCTCAACGAATGGCTCGGGAGGAAGCACGGCTCCCTGACGTTTAGGACGACGCAGGTGCTCTCGGGGCATGGCTGCTTTGGGAAGTACTTGTGTCGCATAAACAGGGAGCCAGACGCTCGGTGCCATCACTGCACCGACTGTCGGGACGACACGGCGCAGCACACACTGGCAGAGTGTGCCGCATGGGAGGAGCAGCGCCGTGCCCTCGTATCTGAAGTGGGCCCCGACCTGTCACTGCCGGCCGTCGCTCGTTCTATGGTCGGGAGTGCTGAGTCGTGGGATGCGGTGATCTCCTTCTGTGAAGCCGTCATTTCGCAGAAGGAGGCTGCGGAGAGAGAGAGGGAGGCCGTGGCCACTCTCCCGTGCCGCAGCAGGCGAACCGGGCGTCGGCGGAGGGCAGATAACGCCCTCTTCCATCCCCGGATGGACGGCGGACTCGGAGTTGTCCGCCGGCCCCCATTCAGCAAGACCCGAGGCGGCGGCGCGTAGTGTTCCACGCGTGCCCCTATGTGATGTCGCGGGGGAGGACACATTCCCGCGGGCATGAGGTGGCCCGCATATGCGGGCCGGCACTAGCCGGGGATCATGGATGGCGTATCAGCTCCCACGATCCCCGGTCCAAGTGTGGGAGGGAACACCGGGGTGGTTTTTAGTCAGTAAGAGTCTGACAGACCCCTTCGCCTGCCCCAGGCGAAGGACATCCATGAGGATTTTCCACCCCGGCAACAAAAAAAAAAAAAAAAAAAAGGGTAGAGTAGGGTAGAGTAGGCTAGAGTTGGGTAGAGTAGGGTAGAGTTGGGTAGAGTAGGGTAGAGTAGTAGAATATAGACGGGAGCGAAGCCGTGTGCAAAAGCTAGTTATACATAAGTTTTATATATAATTATAACATACATACTAATATTACGCGTTTCCTTTGCGTTCCAAGGCCACGGTATCTCTTTTGGAAATTCTCCGTGGCTCTAGTGGGCACCGGCCCTTCAGCCCCCCTAGCCAAGTTACAACCGTTTCGTTTCGATTCTCTTTTCGTTGGTCACCTCGAATCGGCCACGCCTCCTATTTCTTTGTTCTGACACGTGACTGAACGTTGAGATGACGTCAGAATAAAGGATTTGGAGGCGTGGCCTACTCGAGGCGACCAACGAAAAGAGAATCGAAACGAAACGGTTGTAACTTGGCTAGGGGGGCTGCTACCGGACCCGGTTTTGCTCACATCTATTTTAGGCGCGCGTGGAACACTACACACGCCTTTGAAATACCTATAAGTATAATTTGTGAGCTTACATCCATCAATATAAGAATCTGGATAGTAACTTAAAAATTGAGAACAATGATTTCCTATATGTATGACCAAAGATTGGATGAAGCCTCACCTGACATTATAGAAATCACGATGTGGCACAGCTTTCTGCAGCGCCAGCTCGTGCAGCTCGTTCAGGAGCTGGTGCATCCTGAACTTGGAAGACAGGTAAGACAGGCGCCGGTAGCAGAAGGATTTGCTGCAATCGAGTGAATTCGTCTTAAGACTAGAAGATTATACATTGAAAACATCGTTTCAATTATTCCTTATTAATTCAGAATTCGAGATATAAATTAAGCAGCAAACTCTTAGGCTGTATACAGAAAGAAAGCTGGAAACTTATAAGCGCTTAACGGCGCTTGACAGCGCTGGTCCGTTCTACACAAAGGAAGCAGGTTGAAGCAGACCAAGCAAAATGTCGGACTCACCGGACGATAATTTTGTCGTAATTGCACGTGTTGTCGCAGTTGTTTATTAATTTTAAATGGCAGCGCCCAGCGCTGACCAGCGCGTGTTGAAGCTTGTCGGAACTTGTCGGCACCGTTCAGCGCTTATCGGCGCGCGTTCGTATATTTTCCTGCGCTGGTTACCAGCGCTGTCAAGCGCCGGTAAGCGCTTATAAGTTTCCAGTTTTCTTTCTGTATACAGCCTTAAGTTGTACAAAAAGTCTAAATTTCATTTAGAACTATGTTTTTAGGAACTTTTGAATATCACATGAAAATCAACATAAAATACAAAGCCGATAGGTACATGAGCGATGTATTCTGTTTTAAGCACAAGCCAAAAGCGACCTTACTTGGGATAATTTTATTTGGGGTGCCAATTTTTCGAATAACTTCTCTCGTTCTTGGTGGAGCGAGAGGGAGGGTCAGACTTATGCTGACTACCCTTGATAGTTCAGGTAACTCTTTCAAACAATGCTATAGCCTTAGAAGTGCTGAATCTGCACAATATCCATGAGGATATGAATCCTGCCCTTGACAAAGTGTTAAAACTCACAGCGGTCCATCGCAGATCATGCTTTGCATCTGCTGCAGATCTTCCACAAACTCTTTAAAGGAGATGAATTCGTAGTCGATGGGTTGGTCGGCCTCCAGGTCGAGCTGGTTGCGGTAGAACCTCATCACGCCGTCCTCCCACTGGCAGATGTAGCGCAGGGGGGGTGGCTGGGTCACGGCCCATGGGTCCAATGTCATCCACTCTGCCGGTGAATGACTTCTCATTTTAGGAATTTCTTTATCTCACTGCATGAATCGTAAGAGTTTAAATTTTCGCATAATGTGTACTACACCTAGTCACCTATTTCTAATTGAATTAAGGGGATGCAACTCGACATACATTTTCACTGTTTTTCATACAACCGAATATGACGTTATTACACATTTTTCATTAGATATTTTGGAAACAGTATTTTGTGGATATTATCTAGGCTTCTATTGAAATCAATTTGTGTAAAACTAATCCAGTAAAGATCTCCGAAAACCTGCCATTTTGCATGAACTTTGAAATTTCATAATTTACTCAAAAATTTAAAAAGTCAAAAAAGTATAACAATAGAAGCCTTGCAAATTTAATCAAGATTCCGAATGACGAAAATGTTTTTCAAAAACTTACATGGGTTTAAAAGAAAAACACGTATTTCCTAGAACAAGTTTTGTAAAATATTTTTTTTCGCGTTGCCTTTTCGTCAAACATTGCATTGGATTGCGTTAGATGAAGTAACAAGCTTTTAAAAGCTACTCTCGATGTTTACGATAGGCGAGTAAAAAAGGACCCTCTTAAAGGAATCATTTCAGCCGCAAGAAGTCCACTGTTGGACATAGGCCTCCCCCAAGTATATGACCGGTCCTGTGCGTCTCGCATCGATCGGATTCCCGCGACCCTCACCAGGTCATCGGTCCATCTTCCACCGCTGCGTCTCCCGGCACGTTGTCGCCACTCTAAAACCTTTCGGTGCCATCCACCACCACGAGCTTTTGACGCGATTCATTTGACGACCTAAACTGAACAGTTAAAGGGACGGAGCAAGCTTGACATTTTAATACGTTATAATAATAATAAATCTCGCTAACGGAGAGTACTTGCATAGGCACAACCCAGTAGCCAGGATTTTCCATCAGCAACTTGCTCTGAAATACTCTCTTGTGGAATCGGAAGACTAGAGGTATGAGCCCGACCCAGATCTTGATTATGGTCATATCACTTTGTACTGGGATCGGCCCATCATCGCTGACAGGACTATTGTAGCCAATAAGTCTGATATAGTGGTGATGGACCGAAGCGAGAGGCGTGCAATGATTGTTGACATATCCGTTCCGCATGACGAGAACCTCGTGAAAGCCGAGAAAGATAAACAAATTAAATTTATTGACTTGGCTCGCGAGGTTGTCGACATGTGGGATGTGGACTCGGCGATCATTGTACCGAAAGTCGTGTGTCGGGCAATGGCTTAATAGCCAAGAGCCTCGACCAACACCTCAGGAGGCTCACGTTAGGTGGCTGGATCAAGGGCTTGATTCAGAAAGTGGTACTCCTGGACACGGCTCGTATTGTTAGAAGGTTCCTTTCTCTGTAGCCCTGACCGCCGGTACCTTGGACCCTGTTCCGGATACTGGTGGGATACAATTTTTTATATTTTTCAATGTTTTTTTTTATGATTAGGTTTAAAAAATATTTAAAAATGTAATTTATATGTATTTAAAATTAATAAAGGATAATAATAATAATTCATTTATTATCAGGCATCTTGACCTTCCAGATTAACATATTATTATATACAGTAAATACAATTTATCGTTAGTAAATAAGACTTAAGACTATGTTAGTAACACTTCACGTTGCACTATGTTCACTTCGTGCTGTTCCGTGGCACCTGTCCGCGGAAGCGACGGAACACCACGCCCTGCGGCCAAAAATCTTCTTTCAGCATGAGGGGCAGGAAAGTGTTCAGGACTCGCACAACGAAAGCCTTGTAATTGACGTTTCGGTGCGACTCCAACAGCTGTACCCTCAGTGCGAACTTTGTTTATTGACGCACGTACTTCACGACGACTTCCACCCTTGTAGCGTGATGCAGGCGGGAGATGTACACTGGAGTGTTCGCAGGCTCACGTTAGGAGTTGCAGGTGCTATGCAGCAGCGATTCTTGATAGTTTGCGTTCGACGCTTCCTCCTTTGCACCGTAACGAAACCGTCGTCATTTTCAACCTTATTCTTTGCCTTTTCAAGCACAGGTTTCGGATTTGGAGCGCCAGGGGCGCGCGCGGTGAAGCTAGCGAAATCTCTACAGATTGGATTCGCTGGAGCTGCAAGAACAGGCAGCGGGACGGGGCGAAGGGCTCCTGCGGTACTACATGGAGGAACCGCGGTATGGTACGCCGTGTTCTGCGAGTAATGTGCACTGCCCACTGCTGATTATTCCGACTATCTATCTAATTCGATCACGCAAAGAACCTCCGAGCATAGCCCTGTCCTACTTTGGGTGACTTTAAGACTTCTGATGAGGACCGTCACCTAATTAAAAAATAAAAGAGCTCCATACAAGAAACGTTATTTTGTTGACGTTTATTGCTAGGTTTAATATTTTTTTTTGATAACTGTTTTTGTGTGCGATCCGTATTAAAACTCATGCGGGTTAACTGACTAAAACCAACATTTGTTCCTCTAGTTGCCATAAAATTACAACAAACCTTTATAAAAACATGTTTATGACAATCTCTTCGTGAAGGGCAATCTCTTACAGACAACCTGTGGATGGACTGAACGGAAGATAGATAGGGATATATTTCTGTAGCCCGTACGACTTAACTGTGCACCTCGCTGGAATGCGACTAAAGAATTAAAAGTATAAATATTTTATAGGTGATTAAACAATAAAATGTACTTATTTAAATTCTTCCTTGTTTAAATTTATTGTCAAAATAATAAGTAGGTACCTTAATAAAGTGCACAGTTAAGTCGTACGAGTTGTAAATTCTATGTAAACTACATTTATAGTTATGTAGGCTACAAGGTTTAAGTTATTATAACGAACTGTTCATAGTCGTCAGATCTTCATAGCTCTCAGTCACGCCTCTCATCGCGTCTGTGGACTTCATAGGCCGATCGGTGGCGGCCACTGAAATAAGAAAGAAAGGAAAACATTTTTTGATTATTTGTACCTCACATATATAAACTAAAAATACATATAAAAAAGTAAACCTAAGTTTATAATCTGTGAGAGGCCAAAAAGGCGCCTATCTCAGCTTGAGCTGCGATATTTAAAAAAGAAAACAGAGTGCACATGTTTATATAAAAGACATTTGCCGCTTCGGTTGGCCCCTTCCAGGCTCGAATATGAGTTTCATACGAATATTATTTTTTTTGGACTACCTACGAATGTGTGGCAGCCTTACAGCCTATAAAGTAGCCTTATAACCTATAAGGTATCGTTACAGACTATAAGGTAGCCTTACAGCCTATAAGGTATCGTTACAGATAGTTAGGAGTCTTAGCCTTAGTTTAGGAGTCAAATGTTCATTTTATTTCCACTGATCAGTGTTTGTACAACAAATATATCTGTTCGTGTAATTATATACTATTAATATGTGTGTTAAACGTACAGACTATAAGGTAGCCTTGCAGCCTATAAGATAGTCTTGCAGCCTAAAAGGTAGCCTTGCAGCCTATAAGATAGCCTTGCAGCCTATAAGGTAGCCTTGCAGCCTATAAGGTAGCCTTACAGCCTATAAGGCTCGTATGCTTAGGAAACGCTTAGGTACCTACTTTCAGTGTGAGATATGTGAATCTCGCCCTCAGTAAAAATAGAAACTGACCGGGTCACTGATATTGGGTAATGTTAAAAGTCCTCATGACAAATTTCGACCGTGCGTCATTCTCTTAATTATAGAGCATGACTGATTTTTTTATAAATTGCTTGAGCTATAATCATTTTTGTGATTACCACAATTTTCATGACATGCGTGATAGCACCCAATTCATTATTGATATTTGACAAGAGGTTAGCACTCTCTTTATGCCATTTGCATTAATTATAGGTCATGAATTGAACAAGAAACATTTCCATTTGCTTTCTAGTTTCTACGTGTTTTAAATTGAAGGTGATGCTTCATACTCGACACTCGTCTTACATGGTCTTATGTCTTATTTGTCTATTTTATGTTTCTCTTGATCTTTTGTCCAGCTTCGATATTTGGCTTCTTTTATGAGGAGTGAGGGTATCTTGAGAAGACATCGATGATCGTTTCGTGGGAAATATTGCAGTGTGTGTTTGCTGAGTGCAAGATAACAGAAAAGGTGCTTACTTTGATAATCGGAGCGCTGTGGACTGAGCATATGCATCGGCCTGACTAACTCATCGGAGGAACACGTTGTCAACTGCATGTATTGCTCAGCAAATGAACCTGAAGCACAAAATGTTAAGCTCTAACCAAATTAAGCCCCGCGTGAAACGCCAATATCATAATCAATTATTGGAAGCCCTGAGACGCATAACTTCTCCCGCCGCCCGGGTGGAGTGAGAGGAAGAGTGAGACTTTTATTGATTTAAATTAAATCTACCCATGTTCCTTCAGCTAGGTACCCTTTACAAAACAATCTCGCAGCCTTGCTTGGTATGCTTCGACCTCCATCAATATTGCTGACATCTTTTTGAGACACACGCGTGGAACACAACGTGTCATCGACTCTGGCCTGACCTTCATCGGACGGCGAGCTACTTATTGTTCGCCGTCCGTAATTGCCTGCGCCTACGGTGGCTGCCGGGAATCGCCCTGTTCCAGCGACACGAAAGGCGTCTTCTGTGGCAGCTGGGACGTCAAGATTAACCTATCATCAAGTTTAAAACTAGTTCTGTTTTTTTTTAGTTGATAAATCATCCAATGACTTCTCCCTCTCTAGAATTCTAGGACGGGCGGGTCTCAAACTTTTACTGACTAAATAACTCCTATGTTCCTACTTTGCCTTGCATTCCAGGACCCCAGGTTTTCCTTCCGGAAGGCAACCCATAGCCCCGGTAGTCTTCGGCCTTGCTGGATAACCAATAATGGTGTGTTTTATTTCAAGGGAAAAGTCTCTTCACAAAGCACACAAAGAAAAGAACTTACGATCCAAAGTGATGCTGCTTTTTTCATAGTCCTTGAAGTGAATCTTCATGGACGATAACATAGCGGATTCGCGATTCTTCTGCGCGTGCAGGTACCTATTCAGAATCGGCGGGAAAGTCTGGTGGGACATCGACATGTACTTCTTTCGTAACGTCAACGCCTGCAGCAGCAGTTGCGACGAGCGGATTAGATCCTCAAGAGGGACCTGTTGTTCACAAAAACCGGCCATTAAAGTATTATACCCATCGAACCCATCGGCATAGTCATTTATCGCAATTTTGATTTTTCTTCAAAACTGCGGCGCGCAAGAATACTGTCCGAGACTCATTATATCGCTTGCATCGGGTGCTGCACCCTGAAACCTTAAATAAAAATCAAAATGACTATGAAAGAAGAAAAAAAGAAAACAATTTTATTTGACACACGGGTGAGATATGAGATACCAATTACAATATAGAAACTTAAATACTAAAACTTAAAAAGTACGAGTATATCAACATTGTGTGTCTCACGGCTGCGCCAAATAGGTCCAGTTCAGCATAATGCCAGGCCACTATGTAGCAGTTGATTGAAGCTGGTTTTCAACTGAACCCTACTACGAGTCTACGGCTGAATTCTACTCTGAGAACCATAGTATAACCAAGGAATATCGCGCATAAACTCTACCATTTATCGTTAAATTGACCAGTACTGGCTGTCTGCCAACCGCCATAGAATCATCAGTTATTGAGAATAGAAGACAAACGATTGAACTTACCAGTTTTACAGTCTACTAACAGCCCCCCTAGCCAAGTTACGATCGTTTCGTTTGCGCCCAATGCCTCGAGTAGGCCACGCCTCCAATTCCTTTGTTCTGACCACGTGACTGAGCGTTGAGTTGACGTCGGAACAAAGGAATCGGAGGCGTGGCATACTCAAGACGTTCGACGCAAACGAAACGATCGTAACTTGGCTAGGGGGGCAGAGCTCCAGTCGAATCCCGTAGTTTATCGCTCTTCGCTTTCTTTAGTAGTAGGTGCAACATCCTGAAGAAACGGCAAAGCTGTGGGAATACTCACCCCGGTGACGTGGATCCCACTGACGGAGACGCGTTGGAAGCGCACGTCTTCCGCACGGGGCTTGGTCTGGCTGTCCCCGGGCGCGCGCACATGCGTGCGAGCTTGATTGCGCGTTGACGCCTGGTTCATCTCCTTCATGTTCGCCATGGAGACACCGCCCAGAGGGTCTCTACACAGGATTTGTTAGCCTGAATCATCTCACTGCTGAGTTTGACTTCAAGCTCTATCAAACCAAGGCTAACATGAACGTATGATACGCTGGTAGTTTTTTCGGTTGAATTCGTTCGGTTATCCGCTTGATCCGCCGCGACCAAACAAAACACTTATGTAGGTATTAACTAGGTACAGATACCGGTACGGATCTTGAACGCTGACTTCTACAATTCTACTTGCGCAGAAGCACGCAGAAGTGAAATATCGGGTCTCTATAGTGATACGAAAAGAGATGTGGGGGCGGGGAGTGCAATCCTTGTACAGTGATTGGCTCGCCGA
Organism: Mythimna vitellina; assembly: GCA_949316375.1. Taxonomy (NCBI): domain Eukaryota; kingdom Metazoa; phylum Arthropoda; class Insecta; order Lepidoptera; family Noctuidae; genus Mythimna; species Mythimna vitellina. The sequence continues at coordinate 1,235,714 of OX438703.1, read as the reverse complement.
TGTGTACGATGCGCAAAGTGATCCCCGCTCTTTCGCCGAGCGCTCAAGATTCGTGCCGGTATCTATACTGAAGTTGGTTAAAAAAACCGTCAAATTGATTTACGGTTAAATATTCTTCTGTGTAATAGACAAATCATGATAAAAAATAACGCCTCGTTGTTCTAGCGCTTGATACTCAGCTCGATTGACAGTCCCAGTTCGAATAAAGGGTTTATTGGGACTTTCAATCAGGAATTCGGAAGGATATAGTACGGATCTAATGCGCAACTACTCCTACGAACGTTACTTTAGAACGATATAATCTCGAATTCTGGTCCAATGCAGTGCGTAAACGTTCACAGCCTTTCGTTCAGAGCTCTATCGGTCATCGCTGGATCTCAGGACCTCGTATCTAAGTACTTTTACAAGTCCTCACTTGTCTTTCATACGTTGAGTACACTACAATAGCAAACGAAGGAACAGTAAGAAACCTAATTTTACTATAGATAGATTTTAGGGCGCCTTCAAATTAGCCGCAATGTGCCGTAAGGTGGCAGCAGGCCGATAATGTTGTTGAACTGATGTGCGGCTGTAGAACGGGTGTAGCGCTGCAGTCACGCGGCCCTTTGCTGCAAATTTGAAGGCGCCCTTACCCCGGCTCGCGTTTGGTCCATTTCTTGTATTCCTTGTGCGGTCCCTGGATTGCCAAACGTGATCTGGATGTGGTGCTCGGTTTCCCGACAAGCCTGAAGTTAGATTTTTTCTTCATTTTTATTTTGTTTTTTGTTTGTAAAACACAAAAGATTTATCCCATTTTCGCGGCACTCCTCAGAGGCTATTATCTGCAGTGACTTGAGTTTGAATCTTGGCGTCATTATGACATATCATATTTATAGGAGATTTTGTTTATGTTATGAACTAAAAAGGATTTTACTTATACGTAAAACACAGAGCCCGGCGTGACGCAAGATACGCCCTACCTCCTATTCTGCCCAATATCAACATCAAACAACTTCTCCCGCTCTGGGTGGAGTGAGAGGGACTTCAAGACTTTTACCGACTAAACTAAAACCTACTCATGTTCGTTGAATTGCCCTTAGCGTTCCACGGCCGCGGTTATTCTTTTGAACACTCTCGCAGCCCTGACAGGCACCGTCCATAAGGGCCCAGTTAAGTCAAGCGACATGCAAAGTCGGCTACACACTTGTATAAGTCAAGCGACATGCAAGGCCGGCTCCTGACTTGTATAAATCAAGCGACACGTAAGGCCGGCTACACACTTTTATAAGTCAAGCGACACATAAGTCCGGCTCCAAACTTGTATAATTTTAGTGAATCAAAAGCCTTATCACGAAAAAAAACATACTGCAATTGTGAGGAAATTAACTATTTTTCTTCGTGTAGTAAAGAAGAAAAAACCTGCTTGACAAAATCAGTGCGGTACCGCATTGAAAGGTCCGAACATGTTGCCGCGTCCCGCTATTCCATCGACGCAGCTGTACGTGCCACCTCTGCATCAATCCACGAGTGTGGAGGATGTCGTGGAGTACATCCTGAGAGTTGAAAGGTTGGAGTCGCGTCACAAGATCAACTTCAAATCTTTTGTTGGACGGGTACCGACTCAATACCTGGAGACTTTCATGAAATCGCGCTTTCGCGGAAGGTGAGGTGGAGACACCACGACTCAGCGCAATACGTCACCGACCCAATGTAGTTTTATTAATAAATAAATAGAATGTTATTATTATGGATCAGATTAGTAACTAGAACCTACCTAATAAACTATGACAGTTTTTAACATAGCTTTCTTTTTGCCTAATATTTTATACTGTACTGTATTGTAGGACTTGCAAAGGGTACGGCCCTCACCCCCCAGCCGGATCACGATCCCGATTTCCGGCCTCCGCAGTCGCGGGCTTGCGGACGGCGAGCAATGGGTAGCTTGCCGTCCGACCGTCCAATAACCATCCGGACCGAGCCCAAGTCGTCAACGGCGCGTAGTGTTCCACGCGCGCTTCAATGAGATGTCAGCAAAACCGCAGGGGGCCCAGCTGGGTCGAAGCCTACTGGGGCCATGGGTGATGTGAAAGAGAATCTCGAGGCCCTGGAACGAAGTCAAAGAAGGAACAGGAGTGGGTTTTAGTCAGTAAAAGTCTGACACAAAAAGGGCGGGTGATGTCAGTAGATGATTTCTCATCTAAAGGACTTGCAATAGGTTTATATATTAAATAAAATTATACATTAAATAAAAGACCTGATATTGGGTTGTAGTGGTTTATTGGTAAAGTAAAAATTAAGAATATATATTCAAAGTAAAACAACAATTCACTTTTATTTCTTTTGTAGGTGCGGACATTTCTATGGATTACTTGAACGACAATAATAAGAACACTAATAAATATATAATACTAATACATATGTATCTACTAACTTATTTAATGTTTTTAAACCCTGTTTGTTTTCATTTTTTTTTTTTAATATACAATTTTATTAATTTTTTTAAGAAACTACAAATTAAAGTTAAAGATTTTTAATACTCGTATACACTTACAATTATTGTGGATTATAAATGGCTTAAAAAAAGTAAAAACAAAACTCTCGTAAAAATGCAGCCTGGAGACTATATTTCTAGTCATTTTCTTAGTCATAAATACTGTCAAAATATGAATCACGATGTAATAATATAACTATATTTGTATATACCTAGTTGTCTATGGTTTTCATTCAGGAACTATATATTTTTCATAAAAAAAAATTTGTAAATACATAAAGAGGTTGGATTCTTTTGTTTTTTATAATAATTTATTCATACATAATTAAATATATGCCAATATGGAATTTGAGGTAGTATTTTAAGACACTTTTGTAGTTAACATTATTTTACTGTTATTGTAGGATTACATTTGTGATACCTAGGTAATTATAATTTTTAAAATTTCTTATATTGTACCAGTTATAGGACTTATACTTAGGATTATACGTAGGATTAAATTCATATAATAGTTTTTCTTTATAGAGTGTAGGATTACGTTCATGTTTTTGACTTGCTTACAATGTAGGATTACATACCTGTAATATTTTTTTCAATACACTTACTCGAAAACCCGCTCTTATACCTACTGCTTTTGGGCACACAATATACTGTTTTTCGCACTAGTGCGGAAAAGTGTGCGTGCTTGGCCCCGCCACAATTGATTTCATTTATCGTATCAGGCTGGACGCGAACTCGCACGTCAACCTGTTAATTTATACTTTTGTAAGTGTATTGAAAAACGTCGTTTCATACACGTGGAAATTTATCACTGCAGCACTCGGCTCCATAATAGCTTGTAGCTCGTAAAAATTCTGCCTCGGTCGCAATGACATTTCTCCACTTGTACCAAAATGCACTATTTTAATCCAATCATACAATGTATATTACTATACAATATAGTCTTCCTACACTGTAGGTACACTGTTCCTACCTTCTTACTCTGTATTCCGATTACATCCAAGTTGTTCACATTCTTATCCTACTTTCCTGTAGATTTTTTCTTATACTGTAAGGTAATATTCATGTAAGTAGGCTACACATATATTGTAGGATTCAATTTCGTTAATTCTCTCAAACTATGGAACCATATTCATATTTTTGTATATTGCACTGTAGGATTACAATAATTAAGTCTATTAGATACTGTTGGATTACAATCGAAGATTAAATTTTTATCTTATGGTCTAAACAAGCGAAGGTCTCTTCAGGCTGACGATTGGGGCTGAAAAGTTGGGGATCGCGGGGGAGACACCCCCGTTGGTACCGCTGAATGTCATGGGAGCTTCGGGCAACGTGAAACGGCACTGTGGATAGTAAAGTTGAACAAAACGAATGTTAGTTATACGTAAGTGGCGTTGGATTAGGCTACTAGCTGACGAACATCAATTTGCTGTCGACAGAGCCAACTTCAGCCCCCCTAGCCAAATTACAATCGTTTCGTTTGCGCCGAACGCCTCGAGTAGGCCACGCCTCCAATTCCTTTGTTCTGATCACGTGACTGAGCGTTGAGATGACGTCGGAACAAAGGAATCGGAGGCGTGGCTTACTCGAGGCGTTCGGCGCGAACGATACGATTGTAACTTGGCTAGGGGGGCAGGTGTCTAAAGAGGCAACTGCAGCGGGTGACATTGGTCGGCAACATATATTGCACTGTAAATACTGTAGCTGTCGTCATTTCGACGCTAGTTGTCGGCGTAGTGAGTAGCGGCCATCGTCGTTTCGAATTATCGAATACTATTGCCGACCAATACCGACAGTAGCTGTCGTTTTTGTCGACAGCAGCAGTTTGGTCCTATAGACAGCAGCAGTTGAATTCTGAGTCGAGAGCAGAAGTCACCTCTGTCGACAAATAAACGACAGCGAAGTGCTGCTCGTCTGTAAGTAGCCTTAGCCTTAGAAACGAACGTTATTGTGTTGGTTTTGACTTTTTAGTGTCGCCTGAACGTGAAAATGGTTGTTTAATTAATTTCATTTTTTTTTCAATTCCATAATAAGGACATTTATTTTACATAAATTGATATGTTTCAAAACTTGCCTGATTAACATAAGTTTTTCCAAATGAATTGAAATAATGAAGAGGCATTCAATAGAAAAGACTACAGCCCCCCTAGCCAAGTTACATCCATTTTATTTCTATTTTCAACGCTCAGTCACGTGGTCAGAACAAAGGAATAGGAGGCGTGGCCGACTCGAGGCGATCAACGAAAAGAGAATCGAAACGAAACGGTTGTAATTTGGTTAGGGGGCAGTAAATAAAGATTAAATTGTTTCATGACTACTGACGTCCGACTCTACTATGTCGCAGCAAATACATATCTACACTAATATTATAAAGATATAGTTTGTTTTTTTGTTTGTAGGAGGTAATCTTTGTTGTTGTAGTTTGGTCTGGTTGCTAAAATTTTTCACCCATAGAAAGCTGCTTTATTCCTAAGTGACATAGGCTATTTTATGTACGCGGGCGAAGCCGTGGGTAAAAGCTAGTATATTATAGACAAATTATACTCTGACACAGAACAAATGATCGTGCACACCACACAAATATTTATCTTGGGTGGGAATCAAACCCACGACCTCCGGTAAAGCTGTCAGGCACACTAAACACTCAGGGCCTCAAGTCTGCTATTACAATAGTGTCCGAATGGTCTATGAATGATTTCATATTTGTTGATTTTGGCAAGTTTGGTAATCTACTAATATAATGGCGTCATTATGACTTTCCAATGGTCAACCACTGACACTCCATTGAAAGAAATGGCATAGAATGGTAATCTCGTACCTAATGACAAATAGACATTCTTACGTCAGACATTCATTTGTCGGTAATCTGGTAAAATTTTGGCAATTTGACAGTGGATTGATTGTACACGCCACAAAACAACAACATTAACCTCGAAGTTTGATTCGATTTTTTTTCTCAGGGTAGTCAGCTAGAAAACACCGGCCTCTAGTTCAAATTGACAAAAAAATTACGTATACTACACATAATTTTTTTAAAACCTTTTGCCTCATAAATATTATCAATTATTACATTTTCGGCTAAACGCAAATCCAAATAAATTTTACGATCTAAACCACAGCCTACAAATGTCTAAGCAAGTTTTTAATTCATGTCATGTCTGTTTGATTGAATGGCTGAATATCATTCAGGCGGCTAGATGAATGTTGCCGTTTAGTAAAAAGCTAGACTGTCAAGTCAATGGCCAATTAAGCTAGTTGGCTGCGACAGGTACATCACATTAGGTATTAAACGTTAAAGAATTTAACCAGATAGAAAACAGATGACATCCTACTGGACTAGTAAGTATCAACATCGATGTAAAAGAAATATCAAACAAAAAACAAGCAACAGATTGATATGACAAAGATGATCTAGAATCATCAAACATTTAATGCTAAGGAAACGTTGATATGGTTGATAAAGAGAATGAAGTAACTGTCACACACAAACACATGCGTGTACCTTAAAAGAAGAGAGGTGTGGCACACAGCTTTAGCTACAGACAAACAGTTGAGTCAGGACAAAATAAAATAAAGTTCAAAAATGTTAACTACTATTTGTTAGGGTATTCTTTGTAAACGAGGATCCACTAAAAAGGGACCACAAAAACATTGAAGAGGTTCCAACGCCCATGCTTTACAAAACATAAAACCATTTGGGAAATAAGACTTGAAATTTTCAGCTCAAGTCGGTCCATGTAAAACACGGATATTAGCTGCATCCGGTTAGTCTGGAAGCCGACCCCAAGCTAGTTGGGAAATGGCTAGGAACATGAAAACTTGAAATTTTCAACGGCACCAAAATCACCCACCAAATCAATTTTTGGGCCTCAATTTCAAGTACTTAGTGTAGGTACCCGCATTATAGCAGACAGTTTTGCAGTAGGCTCTTTTATCCTTTTCAGCAGATTGAATAAAGCGGTATCTATCCAAGGATGTGAATAAAAAAAATTTGTGAAGTGGTTGATTTTTGTAACCCTACAGGTTGCTGATTTTGTTATCTCAGTCAGTTTTCGCAAGACTTGCATGAATGAATGATTTATTTATTACGAATTGCAACCAAAATAAGCAACCTGCATAAATAAGCGAAAAAAAATGTATACTGTGACTTCAAAATCAGCAGGAAAGCTTTGCATGTGTTTGTGTAGCTGTTGTATTATTTAGTATTTCACAGTATGAGTTAGATTGTAAGAGTGTACCTAAGTATTGCATTCGTTTTTATTCAAGAAAATATACTTATCATTTAGAAGTACATACTAGTAGCTTCTACATAATCTATGCTCTTGAATATTAGTAGCACCTATATAATATGTGTACTAATAACGTTTCGTTTGATACAGTTCAAATTATTTCATCGAACTTATTATTTTGGTCACTAACAACATGCAAGGGTAATCAGAAACAAGATTCAGTATGAACTTTTTTATTTTCAACAATGAGAACATGTATGCTATATTATTATATTTAATAAATATTTGTAGCAACTTATTCGCAAATTATTTTATAGTTAAGTACGACATTAAGACGTAAGGTATAGGTATTGTTCCATGCAAATGTTATTCGGATTATGATTTTTTGGGACAATCATTGCTGAGGTAGAATTAAAAGTTTTTAAAATAAAAACTGTCTTAAATTATACACGCGATCTTATTTATACAAAATATTTTATATTGATTAGATTATTTTGTGTGTATAAGTTACACTACACTTGCAAGTAAAAATTATTATTAATACAAATCTGACAGAATAGGAAACAGAAGTCACAATCCCATATCATTTAAACAGAAACACAAAATGCATTCATATTGAAACTATACTCAGATCCATTCTCAAATCCAATCAACAATTCTTGAATGATAAAAGTAAATTAATTATATTATGACACGGTCGCGAAAAATCGTTTCATAAAGAAGTCCAAATGAGAGGACACAAGTATAGTTTCAATAGGTAAATAGGTATATAAGTAAATATATTAACATAATTAACGTATAGTCACAATAACACAAGATTAACGATCACAATAAGTTAGAACGATACAACCAGTAAAGCATGGGCCAGCAGCTCACTTAAGCTAAGATTTGTTATAAAAAAAAAACAAAACAGATGGTACATGGAGGATAAGATCATTTTCATGAAATTCGAATTTAAAATGAAGATTGATTCGAGATAAATTCGCTAAATTATAATGATGTAGCTAATGGAATTGATGCTACAATAAATGAATAGCTCATTCGTTAAATTATTGTAGAATTTTGACTAAGAAGTAATTATACTGCTCATTCGTTAAATTTTTGTAGAATTTTGACTAAGAAGTAATTATACTTATTTTAATATTCAGATTTTTGAGATTTCATGTTGCATATATTAGAAAAATCTAGGTGGTTTTAGAAAAGTATTTTTAATAGATAGATGGAAACTTGATGTGAAATTCGATATTGCGAACATTTTTATAAAAATATACGTAATGTGAGCTGTGGCCCGTATGATAGGGTATATAAAAATTGTACACTTGAAAAGCTTCACAATAAATTCTAATTAGTAAGGTAAGATTTGAAAACGATTATGAACTATGAACGTGCGATGTGTATGAAAAGGTAAATTTCTCTCTTGTGTTCTAACGATATTATTAGCTTAGAAAAGACAGATTTTGATAAAAGTTTTTAAATTCTTTAAATGCAAAAACAATTTTTATTAGAATAGAAAGTCTTATGGATGTAATATATTTTTTTAGAGTAAACATGGAAGCTTTTGTTTGTCTTTCATCTTTCGTTTCTTTCATACTAAACAGTCTAAGATTATTATTGGGGTTTTTACTAGGATCAATATTATTAACTTCATTATCATAATTAGGATCATTCAACAACGAATTATCGTCATCACTCACATTCACAGTTCATAATATATATTCTATAAATTTAAGATCAGCAAACTTCATTCATTTGAATAATGAAATGGCACTCGATAGTTTCAATCTTTCATTTTCGCCTAATTATCACAAGGGGTAATCTATAGGAGCTATCCTTAATATAATAAACTTTTTTTTATTAAGAGGCACTATAGCCCTGATTTTATGTTTTTTTATTATATATAAATATAATAAAAGGATCATTGATTAATATACAGTCTAACTTGATTTTAATAAATGTTAAAAATTAGTAAAAGTGTAATATCAATGTTTGTCGTCAACACCCATTGTCTTGTTGGTGGATGTAGGTTTATCTCCGAGCTGACATACCCTCCTGAAATTACAGTTTTTTCTTTGATTATATACAATGATTGTTTGCTATTTTTTAATACCAGAGTACACTGACAAAACAAACTAGGGTAAACTGTAAACTTAAAAGAAATAAGATGTTTGATATGAAGAGACCCTTAAAAAAAAATGGAATGCAATGTATTCTGATATTAAAGATGTAAAGGTATAGTTATAGAGATAAGCCCACACATATAGAGCACATGATTAACATTTACATGGGAGGTTCGGGAACGTTGATATGACACACATGCAACTGGTAAAAACAACACGCAACAACATTATCGTTATATTCATACGTTATCAATCTATTTCAAGAATAATAATTCAAACTGCATTTAAAATAAAATTCACTTTAGTTTTGCAACCTACTATTACGTCGTCTATGTAAACTACCTAATCAAAACTGTATTTCTGTGTAACAATCTAACTAAAAATTAATTTAGCTGTATATTGTGAATAGTAAGTAATTATTGTACAATGTGTGTGTGGTGAACAAAGTTAGATACATAGCACTTGTGTTTTACTTCTACATAGACGTTTATCAGCACTTGATAATACGCCGTAACCATATCCAATTCAAGGATGTAAATTATAGTGTATGGAAGCATTTAAAAGCAAGTGCGAATATTGGAATCTAGCAGAAAAAAAATGTGACAATCCTTTAAACTGGCATTATGAATATTTCTTCAAGAACTGAGAAGTAAATAAACCATGATTCTAGTGGTGTTTCACACACTAACAATCAAAAGTTTAGGCTCTTTTCAGTTCCTTAAAGATCGAAGTAGTGGCAAGCCCAGGTGTATTGCAAGGGTAAGAGAAAAAAAAAAATAGCAGTTTCTATACTTTTGTGTAAAATCGAATAACTAAAAAAGTGAACCTAAAAAGTGCAGTTTTCTATTCGTGTATTAAGTTTATTTTCAGATAAATTAATATACCTTGAAAATGTTGGTAAGTTCGTCGAGGAGGGCTTCGTGGCGGAAGGAGATGCGGATGTCCGGTACGTTGGTGCGGGTGATGTCGTTGCCGGCGACGCCCTCCTTCATGTAGTTGGGGCCAAGCCAGTACTGCTTCATCTGATCGACAAGATGATGGTTTAATCATCCCAAAAACTATTGACTCAGGTTTATAGCATTCAGAAAACGATGTGCCTGAAAGTCCTCCAGCAAAAGTCGACCTTATCATATACATGAATAGGCTTGCGGACGACGAGCAATTGGCAGGATGTCCGGCTGTCCGGTAACTGTCCAAACCAAACCGAAGTCGTCGACGGCGCGTAAAGAGATCTCAGCAAAACCGTAGGGGCCAATGCCTACTAGGGCCATGGGAAGACTTCTGATAAGGTTACTCGTTGTCTTGGACGGAAGAAGAAGGACGAAAAGGGCAACTGAAGGGACATAGGTAAGGTTTTAGTCAGTAAAAGTCTGACACGCTCCGCCCTAGAGTAAGAGAAGTCATTAGATGTATTCCCACCTTAAAAAAGGAAAACTGGGTATTATAAGGACACAGAGAAGCGAGAAGCCTAAATCTAGCATCGGACTCTAAAATACTGAGTTTTTAGGATTAATCTCTATTACCTCGTGCGGGAATCCAGACATGAGCACCGAGTTCCTAGCGAGCTCGCACATGTCGCATGAGCTCAGCTTCCACACCTGGGCAGCAATGCTGTACTCTTCCATCAGTGGCTCCTGTAGTTGACGAAAAGATCATGGCAGTTAATTTTGTAAGCACACATTTTTGATTATTCAAATAATACCAAGGTCAATTGATGGTTATAGACAGATATACTACAAAACCCAGCCAGTCTAGTAAAATAAACTAATGATGATGGCATGGAATAGATTAAAACTTTAATACAACAAAAAGTAACACAATTTATAAATAAACTTAAATCTATGAATACAATGGCGGTCTTATGGCGGACAGCGACATCTACCCCAACAACCTGAGGCAAAATTATATGCATAAACTTAATTTGTCTGTCTGTCTAGTCTTTTCTCAACTAAGGGAGAGTTGGGGTTAGGGTTGGGGTCGTCTTTCAATCTTAACCTGATGCAGCCGGTTACCAGTATTTTACATAGAGCGACTGCCGATCTGACCACCACAACCCAGTAATTGGAGAGCACCTCCTTGGCAAGACTGGTGTCAGATTTTCTGGTTTCTGACTACCTCTAACGACTGTCAAAGATCTACAAGTGAGAGCCGGTACCAAAGGCTTAACATACTCTCCAAGACACGGAGGATTCCGGTTTGTTAAGATGGTCACTCATTCACAGACTAACGTGTGCAGCTCGCCTAACCTTGTATCTGTAACTGCATACACCAATTTATAGCAGTATTACACGAATTTTTGAAATGTACGACCCTTAGCCAGCAGTTAAAATTTTGCATCATGCATAGAACACGAAAGTAGCTGAGGGAATTATGAAGATAGCGATTAAAAGTTTGTAAAGACGAACAATAATAAGAAAGTGAAGAAGGTGGTCTTCTTTCAAGCCTCGACCACCCTCCTCCAAGTCACTTCACGGATGTTATAGCCACGAGCTTCTCTGAATATAACGTTAACTCGAACCACTAAAGTGACTTTAGTAGGTCCCATAAGTTAGATGACTAATCTTATGAAGACCTCAGCTGTGCTGGTTCTTCACCGTTTAGTAGGCCTTTATGTAGAACTAGCTTCTTCCACATGAAAGTAAGTAAAATTTCACTCCCTTAAAAGTTGAATTTATAAAAATCCCTCCTTAGCTCACCTACGTCACAGAAGGAAGCCTTGTGCAAAATTTCACTTTCTTAGTCCCAATAGTTTCTGCTGCGCGTTGATATGTCAGTCAGTTAGTTTTTCCTTTTATATATATAGATAAGCTGGTGGTTTAGCAAGATTCTCAAGATATTGTTACCTTGGTGAAGTGGAACTGCAGTGGGTCATCGGTACTGAGAGTGATGCAGAGTCCACGCGCGAGGAACTCAGGCAGAGGGTTGCGGTGATAGTTGAGGAACAGCGAGTTGTTGCTCAGTGGAGACATGGCGATCGAGATCTGAGCCAGATAGTACAGGTATTGGAGAACTGGCACCTGTGAATAATTTAAACATTTTAGTTTTATGGTGAAACTTTATTAAAAATGGTGTTTTTAAAGTGATCATGATTCAATTTGATTTTGCTATTATAGTTCATACACAATTAACAGTATAGTGTATTCGCGTTAAGAAAATAGTGACTGGTCGTTGTCACTCAACTTAGCCACACGCCTTGACCAATTAGATCATAGTAAATTAGAAAGCCGTGTTCACATTGATTAGTTGAAGTAGGCCCTTCAGAAAGTACGGACGCTTCGTTTGTCAATTTTAAAAATAGAACACTTCACAAATTTGTAAAAATAAAAGTTGAACATTCTGCAATTATGGTAAAATTTTAAAATAATTACTTAATAATTATGTTTGAAAACTAAAGACGGTAAGACGAGAGTTTTCGTGTCCTATTTGCCAGGGTTTGCGACGGGTACTCCATCTTGTTTAGCTCTTTAATCCCCATAGGTAACAGAAGAGCTGACGAGATGGAGTATTTGGTTGTGGATATGCGACCCTGGTGGAATAAACGTGAGAGTGTTTGTCGGATATATCCGACGTAGGTGGTTAAAAGGTTAATATGAACGGTTTAATTTTTACCCTAGTATGAATACGCCTTTAATTTGCAGTTACACTGATGATTCACTATTTTCTTAATGCGAATAGACTATAATGGTATATCTTTGCAGTCATTAAATTAGGATGGCTTGCACTTGAGCACGGAATGAAATGTAATCAATGATTCTTTTTGCTGCTACTGGTACCTCTTCCTTCTTTACGATGTCGAATATATTTTTCTAAAGATGAAGAGCATCAACTTACCTTCCTCAGCAGCAGTCCGTGCGAGATGTTCTCGGCGAGCAGGAAACCGCACACGAGGTGCTGCACGGGGCCTGCCTCGCCGCAGTGAGGGCGGAGCACGAACGTGTTCAATCCTTGTTCCCTGGAGATGATTAGACAGAAGATTGTGATAAGAAAGAAGCCTTCCATAAGGGCACCAGTCATAAGGAGTTTCCATGATGATAATAAAAGTTGACTTGTTTGACTGGTCTATTGGTTTGTGGTCAGTGGCTCTGACTGCTATGACAGAGGTCGTGAGTTCGATTCCCCCACCAAAGACAAATGTTTGTATGATGGGCACGATCCATTGTTCTGTTTGGGTGTCATCATCATCATCATCATCATTTCAGCCGAAAGACGTTCACAGTTGGACATAGTCCTCTCCCAAGTGTCGCCATAACGAGCTGTGCGTTTCGCATCCGTCAGATTCCCTCGACCCTCACTAGGTTATCGGCCCACCACAAAAGAATCATGGGAGGCCTTCCAATGCTGCGTCTTCAACGGTACGTACGTGGGCGCCACTCCAGAACCTTTCGACCATTTGTTCTGCGTGCAATGTGCCCTACCAATTGCCACTTAAGTTTGGCGATTATTCGTGCTATGTCGGCAACCTTGATTCTTCTGCAGATATATTCATTTTCGATGTGTTCACACAAGGAAACTCCGAGCATAGCTTTTTCCATTCTATTTATATAAGATAACTGAGTGGCTCAGCGAATATCGTACCGCCTAATAGTATAACGGATAACGCCATCTACTGGCATTACCAGAACAGCATAATTCATTTTATAACGACATTTTAATTAGAGATGGCGTTGTATTCTGCTTTTTTTTTCGTAAGTTTTTTCATATTTATCATCTTTAACGGAGACTTCCATGGACTACCACAAATATTTCAAGACCAAAATTATCCAAATCGGTTCAGCCGTTTTTGAGTTTTAGCGAGACTAAGGAACAGCTATTCATTTTTATATATATAGATAGATAAGTTAAACTACTTACTTCCTGAAGTGGTTCAGCACGGTCATATTGGCGTACATGTAGTACAGGTAGTACGCGTAGGGCGGGTTCTCTTCATCATCGTACTCTTCGGGGCTCTTCGCGTCCGGGTCCAGCATCGGGTTCTCCGGCTTGGACTCGTCGTCCACGCTGTCGAAGCCGACTACGTGCTAAAAGGTGAAGAAGGTGGTACTGTAGGATTGACTGGATGACTGGCAGGGTGGAATGTTGGTCCAGAAGACAGGTTTAGCCAGCAGAAATATTACAAAATATCTATTTGCACACTGCACGCTGAAAACCAGCATAGTAGCATAGCATAGTCGGCCTTATAATGTTCCCACTGCTGGGACTCAGGCCTCCTCTCTAGGAGAGGGAATGGGCCGTAATCCACCACGCGGGCCCAGTGCGGGTTGGTGGATGTCAAATGTCTTCGAATTTTTGGTTATAGGAAATGCCGGTTTCCTCACGATGTTTTCCTTCACCATTTTTGAGAGCAGTGGTGATGAAATAAATTACACAAAGTAATGCGCCTGGCTGGGTTTGAACTCGCACCCTACAACATATAAGTCGGAGCCGTTACCACTCGGCCACCACTGCTCTGAAAACCAGCACTGTGAGTTTATTGCATTATGCGTGAGGCCGCAGCTTTATGCTGAGCGTTCGATCGTTTTGCGCGGATGTGACGCATATCTTCCCTATCTATTGATTATGTTTGTTAGCTAGTTTTAAGATTGCTTCATTTCGCGTAAATAAACTGTTTTTCTTTCTTTCTTACTAATATTATAAAAGCGAAAGTTTGTATGTATGGATGTTTGTTACTCTTTCACGCAAAAACCACTGAATGGATTGCGATGAAACTTCGTACACGGGTAGACTATGTCCTGAAATAGCACATAGGATACGTTTTATCCCGGGGGTATGTTCCCTTGGGATAAATTTCTATTATTACGCAAGCGGAGCTGCTGGCAGCAACTAGTACCTCATAAATGGCAAGTTGTGTTCCGCTAGGCAAGCATGTGCACCAAAAAACTGTTACCAGCTGTTACTGTCATATTTGTAAAGTACTGTATGAGTAATCAAAAGTTTATGCAAATAGCTTTTGCTCATAGCAAAAGAGTTGGAAGTTGGAGACTATTTAGTTGGTTACTATTGTTTTTATCAGGCGTAATTTTTCTTAAATAAAAATACTCCATGTCTAGTATTTTAAGTTTCCCATTGTTAAATATACTTCATGGCAACTCTAATGAGTTATTCAAATGAAAAAATATAACAGTAATAACCAATATAATCTATTTTATTAATGGAAACCTCAAAATACTACGTATTATATTTCCATTTCATTAAAATACGCCTGACAAAAAGATACCAGCAATATTTCTATAGGTATCTTTTTTCAGTTACGTTTTAAAGACCTGGTTCTTTTTGCTACTGATTCCTCGTATTGTCCTCTAACACATAACCTAGGTTTCATTTCTGGCAAAAAGAAAAAGGTTAATCATGCTAATTGTTTGCATTAGCTTTTGTACAGGGCAATCAAGTTGTAGGAAGAACAAAATACTACACTACAATTGCTCTATGATGGTGCGGGTGACAGCTGTCAGATTCATACAATGTAGCTACCTGTCCTTTTCTCTCATCTTAAAGATGCATATTTTCGTCCTGCTGTCATCCTACACTAAAAAAGCTATGAAAAAAAGACCTTAGGAAAAATACAATGTGTACTTACAGTAAGGAACTTGTGCAGTTCATCGTTGGTCTTGGGGTCACGCGTGACTTCGAACAGCGGCAGGAAGATGTTGCTCAGGAACTCCTGGAAGTTGTTCATGATCTTGTTCGACTTGAAGATGTCGCTGTGAGAGAAAGGCGCAGTTAGAACTGACGTTACATCTGCTGTTAACATGGAGGTGAATGAAGAACTGAAGTGTAGACGGCAAGATACTGACAACTATATAGACTTTAATGAAGTTATAAAACAATTTAGTAAATCCTTTTTTTTAAGGTAGGAAATTATCCAATGACTTCTTCCTCTCTAGGGCGGAGCGCGAGGGCGGAGCGCGTGGGCGTGTCCGACTTTTACCGACTAAAACTACACCTGTGTCCTTGAGTTGCCCTTTGCGTTCTGGGACCACAGGTTTCTCCCCACGGCCCTAACGGGGATCGGTCCTGCTGGACCCCTACAGTTTGCTAACATCTCTTTGAGCGTAGAAAACCACGCACTCCGACTTTGGCTCGGTCCTGACGATTTCTGGATAGCTGGACGGCGAGCTACCCATTGCTCATCGTCTGCAAATCGACGCCTACCGTTGTTGGTAGACGGAAGGATACCATGGAAAATGATGAAGGTCACTTACTAGAGTCGTGGGATCTGTATGAGCCAGCGCACGTTGTCGGAGTAGACGTTGTACTGCACGGCCCACTTGCTGAGCTTGGCCCACTCGCTGGGGCTCTTGCCGTAGATCGACAGGCGGAGCTCTGCGTTCTGATACTTGCTCTCTTCCAGATCTGATGCCACTTCCTGGGGAGGACAAGGTGACATTAATATAAAGAATAGAAAAGCTTATGGTGTTGCTACGTGTGTATGTAGAAAGCTGGAATTCTATACAGAGGCTCTCCCTAGCTGACAGACAAGGAATAAGGATGATTTGTAATTCTATTTATTGTTAAGTATGTGTGCGTGCGCCTACGCACCTTTGAGTATGGATACGAATAAACGTCAGTGCGTTACTACCAAGGCGAGGCGAGGCGAGGCGAGGCCAGACGAGTGATTGTTTCACTCGTCTGGCCTTTTCTGGTACTTTTCTTTATTTTTTTTTATTCTTGATAGGTTCGCGCTTGACCGCTATCTCACCTGATGGAAAGCGACGATGTGGTCGACGATTACCTAGAAGTAACCTATTCACTCTTGACTTAAAGATTCCCGAGTTGTAGCCATCAGGAAACACAGATTCCGACAAGGAATTCCACTCCTTAGCTGTACGCACAATGAATGTGTTCCCAAAACGTTTTGTGCGTATAGGTGGGATGTCCACCATGTACCGGTGGCGCGTTCGGTGGGTGTACTTACTTATCATTTATAAATCTAGTACCTATTATCATCTCTTATTATCTCTTATCCAGTGACAGATAATACTTGGTAGATGAAGTCGATGGTGAAATGCTGTTTGCTGCTGTTGTGTGTATTTTTGGCCTCGTACAGGTCTTTTATCTTTTAATAATGATTTCTTTTTTTTTATTTTAAGTTAAGTGTTTATAGATTAAGTAGTTACTTTTTATTTTATTTTGGTTTGTGCTGTGCGAGTCTCAAATAAATGTTTTCTTTCTTTCTCTCTTATTTTTCTTTCTATAAAATCTTGAAATTTTCTAGCGATGGTTTTTAGGCTTGTTTGATTTAAATCGGTTCAGTCATTTACAAGATATGGGGTATGAAAGTGGGAATGAACCACTAATTAATGTTTTCTAATATGGCTAAGTGGGTATCAAATGAAAGGATATAAAACTTACATTAAAGAACCATAGGTCGGGGGCTTTCAAATATTTTAAGTACTTATTATATGTGTCTTTGACTGGCCTATTGGTCTAGTGGTCATCACACAAACATTTATCATGGAGGGGAATCGAACCCACGACCTCCGGTATAGCAGTCAGGGCCACTGAAAACTAGACCAACAGGCCTGTCAAATAATTAGGAATAGGTTAAATCTTGGCAAACGTGCTCCATCGTCGGCCACATCTTCGGTTACCACCAGGTGAGAAGTGGTCAAACGCGAGCATATCTTCAGCGGTTTCTGTAGGTATACATACCTTGATGATCCTGGCGAAGTACTTCCCGTTCATGTAGTTGTCAGTCTTGAGGAACACCTCGCGCAGCCTGCTCTCGCCGATGGGGTTGTACTTCGCGTTGAACTTGTCGAAACGGTGGAACGTGTTGCGGTCCTGATACATATACAATGAGACTGATATGTTGAAGAATTTATTGAAATATTAAGCGGTAAGAGGTAATATGCTATCTCGTAGGCTTACGCGTTGCTCACGTGACGTTAAAATCACACTATTTAAAAGTTATTGCCAAACATTATACACGTGCAACCTGTGGAGCAATTATACTAAAAAAGCCTACAGTGCTCTGCGCGTCCAGTATAACAACGCGTTCAGGGGTCTGTTGGGGCTTCCATGGCGGTGCAGTGCCTCCGGCATGTTCGTCAGCCACAGCACGGATGGCTTTCAGACTGTACTTCGCAAGAGAACGGCCTCCCTGTGGTGGTCTCGAATAAAGAGGAGCACCAACACGCTTCTGGCGGTGGTGTCGGACAGAGTGGACAGCCAAATCCTGAGGCAGTGGTCGCTCATGCACGTCCAAAATAATAATAATTTTAAATTTTACTAACATAGTTATAAGTTTGTACTAACATAATATGGACTTGTGTCTAGGCTAGACTAGGTCCGAAATAAATATTTTCAATTTCAGTTTCAATTAAGCATAAGCTTAAGCATAATCAGCCTTTTAATATTCCCACTGTTGGGACTCAGGCCTCCTCTCTAGGAGAGGGAATGGGCCGTAATACACCACGCGGACCCAGTGCGGGTTGGTGAATGTCACATGTCTTCGAATTTTTTAGTTCTAGGACATGCTGGTTTCCACACGATGTTTTCTTTCACCGTATTGAGAACAGTGGTAATGAAATACTACTCTGTCAAGAAAGTACCGGGAAAAGATCAATAATACACAACATGTCTGTTATTCATCCAAATTTATTTTATCACCTTCAAAGTATGCTCCTTTAGAAACGATACACTTGCGCCAACGAATAATCCATTCATCAAAACATTTTTTAAACGCTGCTTCCGGAATTGAGTTCAGTTCTCGCCGCGAATTCTCCTTTATGTCTTCTATCGATTGAAAGCGGGTGCCACGAAGTGGTAATTTGAGTTTAGGAAAAAGAAAAAAGTCAGCAGGAGCCATATCTGGTGAATATGGTGGTTGCTGGATGGTATTTGTTGAGTGTTTGGTCAAAAATTCGTTCACAATGATAGCCTTGTGCGAAGGCGCATTGTCGTGGTGCAAAATCCAAGAATTTTCTTTCCACAAATCTGGCTTTTTTCGTCGAATTCGCTCTCTTAAACGTTGCATAACTCTCAAATAATATTCTTTATTTACCGTTAGACCTTCCGGTAAGAATTCAGAGTGCACAACACCGCGATAGTCAAAGAAAACAGTCAACATGACTTTGACTTTTGATCGACTTTGGCGTGGTTTTTTCGGTTTCGGTTCAGTTGGAAGGCGCCACTCCGAAGCTTGTTGACTAGTTTGCATGTCAAACTCGTAAACCCACGTCTCGTCACCAGTAACAATGCGTTTCATGAATGTTGGGTCCGAACTGACTCGTTCTAGCATGTCCTCAGCGACTTTCATGCGATTGAGTTTTTGGAGAAAATTCAGATCTTTTGGGACTAGCCGAGCAGCAACATGTTTCATACCCAAATGATTAGTTAAAATGGTACGGATCGACTCGTGAGATACAGAAAGTTCGGCGGCTATCTCTCTCAGAGTTGAATGGGGATTTTCAGTCACTATTTTCTTCACTTTTGCGATGTTAACTTCAGTTGCAGACGTTGACGGCCTACCAGAGCGAGGCAAATCTTCCATCACATCTCGACCGCTTTTGAACGCTTTGGACCACTCATAAGCACGAGTTTTTGATAAAGTCGATTCACCGTAAGCCTTCTGTAACATTTTCAGTGACTCCGAACACGAAATTCCATTGGCGATGCAAAATTTAAGACAAACTCTTTGTTCGATATTTTTGTCCATTATGAAATTCGCAATACACATTATATATGATATTACTAAAACCAGCACTGTATTTAATATAAATAACAGATGCAACTCAAACTCCGCGCCAAAATGGAAAACAGTTGTGCCAATCTAACAACTACAAAAAAACAAAAATTTGAATTTGGAACCATAAACAAATCATCCATTCCCGATACTTTTTTGACTGAATGTAAATTACACAATGTGCCTGGCTGAGTTTGAATCTTCGACCAACGACTCGTAAGTCGGGGCCGTTACCACTTGGTTAACACTGCTCTTTTTAATATAGAAAAAAAATATTAACGAAAATGATCACAAATCCAGGGCTCCAGATATCTGGTGTGAAGGGACATGAAGAATATTGAAGAAGTAGTGTTGTCGGTTAGATTCGAGGCTTTATATTCCTCAGTAGTCTAAAGGCCTTACCATAAAACGCCTAAAAACCTATCTACAAAATAAATATCATCTATATATATAAAAATCAATGCCACTTTTCGTTATAATTTTATAACTCAAGAACGGGTTCACCTATCCAAACCAAATGTTTAGGCTTTGTTCGGACTATTTAGTAGATGGTTTATGTGAAGTTTGCACAAAATCGGTCGAGCGGTTCTTCATTTATCACATTATTAGGCGGTACGAAGTTCGCCAAGACAGCTAGTTATGTTTAAAATCAAATTTGTTAAATTTTCTGAAAAATAGTAGGACTTGTCGTCAACTACCATGAGTATACTGCCATCGAAATTAAAAAAGGGCACAACTAACATATGTATTAAATTAAATACATATTCGGAAAAAAATATCCGATACAGAATAAAAATATCTGATTCTGAGTAGTTATATTATAAGGTTGTTGTGATAACCATATTTCTTTGATGATAGACAAAGAGTCTTACCGCGTGTACATCGAGCATGTCGACGGTGAGGTCGTAGGTGCTGAGGTTCATAGACTGGAACACCGACTTCAGCGTCATCGGAGTGCCTTTGTGCAGGGTCACCACCTGAAAACAAACATTTAATAAACTAATGCGCCTCACCATCAACGATTGCATCCATAGAAATATAAAAAACAGAAAACTAACAAACTCCTTTCTTATATCTATGATTGCATCACTGCTTACCATCAGATGGGATCGCAGTCATGCACTAGCTTATATAATGAAAAACAAAGTTTTGTCCGACCGAAACACAATTTTCAGCTAAAACCGAAAAAGTAACCGAATGTTTGGTTTCTCTTTCAGTTTCGACCGAAACCGACTCTGACGTCATAACAGAAAAACTGTCAAAACTTTAAAATATTATTTAGATATAATTATTATTAACTATGTTTCGATAAAGTTATTCTTAATTTTATATTATATAATTTTACTTTAATTAAATCTACATATTTAAAAATTAAATCCTTACTTCTCTTGGTCACGTCAGCACGTGTGACACGTGTGAACAGCAAAACTAATTTCGCTAATTCTTTTTAAATATGTTTGGTATTGATAGGGGAAGGTTTTTACACAAAGAAAACTTATGAAAATTGTGCAGAAAATTATAAAATTACAGAAAACTACGACTATTGAACTGTTGAGCGTTTGATTGCTCAGACAGCACATCGTCGGTCAGGTGAGCTAGCACTAACTAAATAAATGAATAAAACGACGATTACTAAATATGATAGATAATATACATAGACGAACGAGACCGTCTGTTTTTGGTCCCTATTACAACTGTCAGCTTAAAGATGCTAGTTTCGCCCGAGCAAAACATTCGAACGCTTTTTTACCGAAACCGAAACCTCTGCCGAGACCACTTTTTGTGCGGAACTAACAGAAACTTAGACCGAATCTTCGGTCGGTCTCTACATTTTATTAAGTACCAAAAAACCTAAAAAGGAAAAAATTGTAACGAGGGTTAATCCTTTACTGTATGATTTTTTTATTTAAGTTAGAATAATATATATGTAGTCGGAAACACTAAATAAATGGACACGTGTTTCAGGATTTTTCTTTTTATAAAACAATTTTTGAAAAAATTACACTTTTCCACTTTGAATCATATTTGGTACCAAATATGATTCAAAGTGGAAAAGTGTATATTGAGCAGAAAATTAACATATTGTTTTTTATTAATATGGCAACTTTTGTACGAAAAACTGGAAAAAAGTTGTATTTTTTACACAATTTCGACAATCAAAAACTCGCTCCGCACTGGTTCGTACCTGTTCACTGACTTTGACGAAGGATGTTGTTCACACAACTTGTTCATAGATGACGGTTTTGTAAATAAAATGAAGCTCGTGCTGGACGAATTTGACACAGTAGGTATGCATAAAATAAGAAAATAAGTTTAAAACTTAAAAATATTTAAGATAATACGATTTGATTCATCTATGAACCACAATGCGGTAAAGGGTTAAAACACAAATGGCACCATCCTTGTCTACAAAATGGTGCTCTTATTTAAAGTAAAGAACCTAGAAATCTAAAACGACTTCAAGGAGAATTCTGAGTAGTTCTATAGAACTACTCAGAATTATATATATAATTAACTTATAAGTTGAATATATCACAAACCTCGTCAGCATGTTCCTTCAGTGTCTTCTTGATGAAGCGCAGGAGATGCTTCTGGTTCATGCACGAGGCTGCGTGGATGTGAGTGTCCACTTTCCTGATAGACAAAAGAAAATATTGATAAATGAAACTTTTAACTAACAATATGGTCTCACCATATTTATTTTCATGGTTTTACCACCATGATGAATCAAAAATCTGAAATGGGATAGATATATCCTTTACCTTCCCCTTACCTCTACCTTTCCTTCCCTTTACCTTTCCTTCTTCCTTTTCCTTTCCTTTTTTTTATTATACACCAAAAATAAAAATTACATTAGGAACTTAAAATTAATAGGATGTCAAAATAAGATTTGTTGATGGGCCTTCTCTTCACTGACAAGCAAGCCATCAAGTACTATGCATAGCCAAATAAGAATAGGATCGACTTAGTGACATGTGACTGTGACGTCGTAGCTGTCAAATATAACCTAATTATAAAAAGATATTATTTAAATTGAAATTATTTACGAAACATGAACGAAAAAAGTTTAATTAGAATCTAATTCTTCAATACCGCTCATTTCTGCATCAATGGCTAAAGTGTCCGAGTAGTAGCAAATAGAAGAAGAAAGTGAATTGTTGGCAATAATAAAAATAGGAAAGGAAAAAGCTTATTTTCAAACTAATTATGACTTGGATAATATATTTAGTTAATTTTTTTTAGCTTCTAAACGACAATACCGTTGCATGGCCCACGAAGGACATAAAATATTGAGTATAGTACCTGATGTTGTAGAAGTCCCGGTGCGGCACGGCCTTCTGCGAGGCCAGCTCGCGCAGCTCGTTGAGCAGCACGTGCAGCTGGAACTTGGACGACAGGTACGACAGGCGCCGGAAGCAGAACGATTTGCTGGAACAAGGGAAGGCTGGTTACGAAATAATGATAACACGTACCGACAATAAAGCCTTTACGATAAGACTTGCTATCTGTATTTAAAATATATGTGGAGGTTTATTTTAGTTTAAGGCTTCATACAATCTTCATCTCCTGGTCTTCCCACAATATCGTTTAGATTTTTCATTTCTCCTTTCGCAGCTCTGCTTGGAACCATAGAAAAAAGCAGGTCCTTTGTACTCAAATTTATAAAACTGTTTACTGTTAGTATGTGTACTTGGATATATATACCATTAGCGGCCTCGAAAAATCTTGTCCTGCCCCAAAAACTGGCTTTATGTGAGGAAAGGAAATTGAGAATCCAAAGAAATATCAATGCACATTGATGTAGTCAGTGGACATGACGGGTAAGTAACACAAGGACCAAAGAAGCTCTTCAGGCAAGGTATACATTTATAGTCACACTCGTGCGGAAAAGTGCAGCGATAGTTTTCCGCAATAGTCAATCCCCACTAAAGTTAATTACATTTATTGTATCAGGCTGCTCGCCGGACAGACCCCATTAAGGCACACGAAAAGAATCTGCGAGCCATTTTTCAGACTATTTTTTTATCTGCTGCAAAAAATGGTTTTTCATGTAATTACGAAGTTTTACTTATTATTGTCGTGTAAATGTGAAAAAACGTCGTTTGAAACACGTGAGCAATTATCTTTGTAGTCTGGGAAAGTCTCGAATTCGACTCGAATATCTATTTCGTTTAGCAATAACAAAAATTGCCCACTTGTCGTTAAAATGTAGGGACTATTTACTCACAGTGGTCCATCTGACATCATGTTACACATGGTGTTCTTATCCTGCATGAACTGCTGCATGGTGATGTACTCATACGGTAGCCTGGTCTCCTTGCCGTCCTCGCCCTTCTTGTACAGGTTGAAGACGCCGCGGTAAGGACGGATGATGTAGTCCTTCGGCTCAGGGTTGTGGCACTCCCACGGGTCCTTGCCCGCCCTAAATGGAGGGTGGACGATGTGGTCTGTTGACGAAAGTTACAGGTTAACCTTAATTTGTTGGGTCGCTAGTAGATCACTTTGGATATTAAACAGTAACTTGAAAACTGCTAACTACCAAGTAGCGTCAAACCGAATTTCTGGTTTCGGCCAAAAGCCGAGTTTCGGCTTCGTTTCGGTTTCGGCTGAGACACCCATCCGAAACTACGGAATCTAACCTAATCAGAATGGTTACTTGCTGCGATCGGACATGTTGAGTGCACTGGGCTGCGAACGACGCAGTCGCATCGTGACTGTTTTATTTAATTCAGTCTGTGTTTGCAGCGCAAACTTTACAGTAGTTGTTTTGTTTATTACGAAATTGCAAGTGATTATAACATTATTTCAAAACAGGTAGATATTTAGAAATATTTGATTTAAAAGTAGAGACTGGCTGATTAAGACTGACTACTTTTTCCCCCATTAAAACATGACCTTACATAATGGAAGTTTCGGTTTCGGCCGAAACTGAGAGCAAAGCCGAAATTCGGTGCAGTACGATTCTTTAAAGATCAATTCCGCTTCCATCGCGTTTACATGGATCATCTCGAAGACGGATCTCTATGCATATGCATATGAGCCAACTCTTTTCATTTCAATGCACATAAGATTAGCAAAATATCAAAGTTGACGGTGGAGGACTACTGATCTGAGATGATGGCTGTAATAAATGTTACTTACACCAATATCAAATTAATTAGGATATGAGTAGAAAAAATATGGGACCGCTTTTATTTATCTAATTTATCTTCAAGGTTTAGTAAGACTTGCCTGCAATATGTTTCTGCACGTGCACGCTGGGCACGTAGGCGGGCGCGTTGGCGTCAGTGCTGCGCACGAAGCGCGCCGTGATGGTCGCGTAGCTCTGCTGGGACATCTCCATGTAGCGCTTGCGCAGCTCCAGTGCCTGCACCAGGTACGAGGACGCTTGCTGGAGATCTTCTAATGGGACCTGGGAGATAAATATTGGGATTAATGTTAAACCTATAGCTCAATTCTCTATCATTATGCTACATGAAAACTGCTGCCACAGTAACACTTACATCGTTCGGAAAAAGTTCATGACCATACAGAAAATATTAACTATGGTCACCTATAAGTAGAATGGCATAGTAGTCCTGAGTTGAGCTATACGAATACTGACAAATGCTTGCGCTGGCTGGACAGGGCCACTCAAATCTGTACGGTTATTTCCTCAAAAGACCATCTCAGACACTGATCTGCATGGTTCTCCTATAATTTGACCATTACATGTTTGCTGTAATGACTTGAAAAGAGAATTTGACCCTTGAGTTTGTTTCCGTGTTTCTTTTCAGGGTTGAAATTCAGTTAGTAAACATCTAGTTTAAACTAATGAAAAAATTTACGTGATAAAGTTTTTAAAATCTATTTGCGAAATAAATATCATTTATCGTTATTATTTATCAAAGATTTTCTCCCACTCAGAATGGAGTGAGAGGGAATGTCAGACTTTTAACTAACTAAAACCCACCCGGGTTCCTTCAGTTGCTCTTTGCGTTCCAAGGCCGCGGTGGCTGTGACACTTCCGCAGCCCTGGCAGGGTTAAGCAGCCACCAAGAATAGCATACCGAAATCCCTAACTGCTATGGCAGCAGGCTTTAGGCACCGTCAAAATGTGATCATCCATTTCCTTCACTTCGTATAACCAATTCAAAGCCTTGAATATCTAAATTATTATAATATTATCGTACGGAAAGACCATAGCAGGGAAATTGTTCCAGTCCTTCGATGTACGTGGTATAGATGACGAGGCGTAATGCTAAGCCCGGACCGTAGAGATATCAATATTGTAAAGGTGGACAGTTGCCGTTCGTCAGGTTGTCCGATGGTAGAAAGGTGATGACAGAATCAAGTCATGCAATTCCCGCGTACACTTTCCAAAATGCATCCTGTAAAATAACGAAAGGCTGGCTATCCTACGCCTGTGCTCCAGGCCTTCAAAGTTTGTCGGCCCATCCAGCTAGCATGGAGTGGACTCACGCTACGTTTATAAGTTCTCCTCCGCTTACCCCAGAAGTGTCCTCCCCACTGATGGCGACTCTCTGGAAGTGCGGCAGCACGAAGTCAGTTTCGTCATCATCAGCCACCCGCATGCGCTCGTCGAACACTGCGCCCGCGCCGCCCGCCTCGCTGCCGCCGAATGAGCGCACTGATTGCCCGCATTCTGCAGCCCTGATGATGGAAATTGGAGAATGATGAGAAAGAATAATATTTTTGACTTACAGACTTAATTATAAACTATCACAGTTTTTATCATAATATTTAGGAACCGCGGTACCGGATACTTCTAAAAATATTGAATGAGAACTTGCTTCGTTCCGTAAATGGATGGATTCCATGGATTCGGAAAAGATACCTAGTTCACAACACAATTGAACTAGGGAGTAACAAAGTGGATTATATAAACTAGATGATAACGCAGTGGATTAGATGGAACACAGTGGACTGGGTGGTAACGCAGTGGACTAAGATGGTAACGCAGTGGACTAAGATGGTAACACAGTAGACTAGATGGTAACGCAGTGGACTAAGTGGTAACGCAGTGGACTAAATGGTAACGCAGTAGACTAGATGATAACGCGGTGAAAGAAATTAACCTACAATTAATAGTCAGTACATTTGATGCACTTAGCTGATGACAGAGTCGATATTCTATCACATATTTCTGAGATACCTTAAATCATTTACCAACCCACCTTCCATTCTACCAGACAGCGAATAACATCTTAAAACGAAACCCATAGCCACCACACCCTTACTCCCTAATCGCCACCAGGCTAATGAGCCATTCATTTGTAGATTAACAAGAAAATAAAATTGGCCATTTGTATTTAACCATCAGTCAAAATATATTACAAATTCTACCCTCAAATGATTGATGGCAAACAGATGGGACAAATGCCCGTCGGGACGTCACCCGCGCAATTTGGGCGATATTGCCCAATTGAGCAAATATTAGTTCAGTCATTAGCGTTTGGGGTAGTTCGGCTAATTACATTTGTGTGTATTGGGTACATTACTGTTGTTTGGTGGACAGTAATTAGGTTTTCGAGGTCGCGCAGCATTCACTCTGAATTAAATATGTAGGTACTAAATGGCTAATTAACGCAGACTGTCATTTGCGAAATAGGTATAATCATCTTCCTGCCCTTGTCCCGTTTTATTTGGGGTCGGCGAAATACGTTTTTTTTTCTTCCATTCTGCCCTGTCACTCGTCAAGCTATCAGTAACTTCCTTTTCTTTCATATCACTCTTCACACAATCCATCCATCTTTTCTTTGGCGTCCCTCTTCCTCTCCATCCATCCACATGTATGCTCATAACTCTATTAGTAACATGCGTTTCCTCTCTCCTCTTCACATGACCATACCAAGACAAACGATTCCCTTTCAACTTTTCATTCACTGGCGCCACTTTCAAACTTCCTCTAATATACTCATTTCTCACTTTATCCATTCTCGTTACACCACACATCCATCTGAACATTCTCATCTCCGCTACATACAATCTTTTTTCATCAGTCTTTTCCACAGTCCAAAATTCTGATCCATATAGTATGACAGGTCTTATCACGGATTTGTAGATATAATGACGAAGTTAATAAGGTATACCGTACTGAAAGCCGTTAGTCCTGGTTTTCAGTCTTTGACAGTCGTTACAGGTAGTTGGACGCCAGAAGGCCTAGCCATCAGTCTGTTCAAGGGTTCAAGGAGTATCGTATTGCCGAGTAACTGTGGTTGTGGCGGTCTGATATTCAGCCCTATGCGTTGAGACAGGATGCTGACTCCAAGCTGGTTGGGAAAAGGCAGTAGAGGTGATGAAGGTAGATAGACCGTACGTGAAATCGACACACAAGTTCGATTCTTCAATTGATGAAGAAAAATGCTTGTTTGGGTTTGGTAGGTACTTGTTTAGATTTTCGACGCAAGTCTAGTTGCAATATTAAAGCTTAATAGATAGTTATATACAAATTGAAAATAATAAAACGTAGAAACGGACAGAAAAAAAAACTCATTGGGCATCAAAAAATTCATCCACATGTCAATGGAAAAAGTGCCCAGAACGCTGGCAGCATTGCGTTGAATAGCAATGCTAATTCATTGACCCGAAAAGCCCAGCTCTCTGGTCACGCGATGAGTGGACAAGGTAGTTGTACAGATTATCGATATAAGCCTAGTAGTAATGTTTATAAATTGATTTTAGTTTTTTGTTAAACGTTACCCTACACTAGGAAATACTCCTTTATCATGAGTGCGTTCATAAACGTGCAAACACAAGATACCAAAACTTCGAATCGAATCCGCGACACGCAGCGCAATAGCCAATCGTGTACGGAAACATTTACGGCTCCACTACACTACGGAACTTGCGCTTGATAAAATTTGCTGTTCCGACATCAAGTTCTGTTTCATCTTAGCTAAATTCCAAACTTTTGAGCAACCGGCTGAGCTGAAAAATCAACTATCGGGGAGTTGTCCCGGACCAAACATAACAA
Source organism: Mythimna vitellina (assembly GCA_949316375.1). Lineage (NCBI taxonomy): Eukaryota > Metazoa > Arthropoda > Insecta > Lepidoptera > Noctuidae > Mythimna > Mythimna vitellina. The sequence continues at coordinate 1,207,234 of OX438703.1, read as the reverse complement.
CCATCTGGTAGTAGGATCCTCCCTTTACAAACAGGCTTGTTAAAAGGGAGACGGCAAGCGCTTTCTCGTGCTTCTCGATATACGCACGACCTCATGTTGTCCGATTTCGACAGAAGTCATATTTACTGGACCTGTACCATGACGATTAAAGTAAGAATGTTTCATTCTTATTTCCAGTGTGGGTAAGCGATGGCGCTAGACAACCTGTATAGCTCTGTCTCTTACCCACACTGAAATAAGAATGAAGCAATCTTACTTTGAACGTCATGGTAACCCCGCTGGTCTACAGTATCTACGTTCTATACACTGGTCAGCTCGACTGCCATTCTTGGGTACGGGTTCCACGTTAACTTACTACCGAGTAATAGGTACTTTTCCAGTCTCAAATGAAAAGCGAAATAAACGTGTCGAGATTTTAGTCACTGTAAGGAAGCAGTGGGTGTTTCAGATGACATTCCATTGATAAGTGTTGCTTACGATGTTATATATGATACCGGTTAATTAGTCACCTTAATGATATACCTTACAGGTGGTCGAATTTGATACTTCGAGTTATGGTATTTATAAACATGTATTGGCTTTGGAGTGTGACACCACAGTGGTTGGTGCTGGTTTTAATTTCAACTCGATACCTCCACGCGTTCCCAAGATAAAAGGTCTTGACTGACAGACAGACGGACAATAAAGTTATGGGGTTAGGGTTCCTTTTGAGGAACGGAATCCTAAAAAATAACAACATGATATTTTTCGCTTGTTTTCCCTACTCCTTTCAATTCAAACGGCTTTGATCTTTAGAAACTAATAAAAAAAAAATTGCTGGTTACGTTTTCTCCAGAATGTGTAGATATAGCATAGGTGAATCAATCAATATTTCGCAAAGAAAATGGTTTTAAAGGTCAGTGGGGCTCTATGCGGGCGCACGCGGCTGTACGAATTTATGTGCATTTAACTCCGGCCAGATGTACAGGAACTATACACCTCGAACATGGTACATACGGACCAAATGCGTCGTACCCCAATATTATAGTATTGACACACACTCGAAATTGGGGTACGACGCATTTGGTCCGTCTGTACCATGTTCGAGCGTGTGTTAACACTATAATATTTTTACAAAATACTGATTGAATCCGTTCATGCGTTAAGTTCCAATTATGTATGTAAAAAAATCGATTTAGAATTCAACAATGCAAATTAATTTATGATCTTGTTAAAATATAGGTCCCACTATTGTTTTATAAGCGTAGGTACCTGCAATGCAACTATTAAAATAGTGTCTAGACAGAAATTCAGTCGACTAAATCGAATAAACGAGGCTAGATAAGAATTCATTTTCGTAAACACCTTGTACATTGTATGACTTTAGACTTTAAACAAAAATAAACAAAACCCGCATCAAAATATTTATTATTCTTTAAGTACTTAATTCCATTAATTTTCAAATCAACCAAGGCCTTCCAATAGGTATTCTGACAATTACAATTCTCAACGGATGTTTTAAAACAACATTCGTACACAAGGCAATCGGCAATTCCGACCGAATGCAAAACTTCGGACATCCGTTTCCCAACACCTCAGATTTATTCTTAGAACACTTCTCACATTTACTCAAGTCTGTCCCATTTTATAAACATGAATTTCAATTTACCGTGAATTCCTCGTGGACGTCCATCTCTGGCAATCTATTTTGCTTCCAAACATATTACACCACAGACAAAAAAAAAACTGTCACAAATTCACATTTCCCGCCAAAACGTAACAAGTTTTTGAATAACCCAAACAGTGGCAATGAAACGGCCGCGTTCTGCCACCGACACGCGTTGCAATGCAATCAAATTACAAATGGCGCGGCATCCCTCGCGGTAAGGGTTACTGTCGCTCCAAGGTTAATCCAATTACTTCCCACTAATAATATTGAGTCTCAGCAGTGTATCGCATGCTCGTGTAAACGGCGACCGCAAAAAAAGAGGTTTATCGATGGCTTTACTGACTAGAGAGGAGCTTAGGCTCCGAGAATATTTATAGACTGGAGGTGGCATAAGACTTAAGTACTTGTAATGTCCCTTGAACACAATGGCGGCCGTAAATGCCGTGCTTATACGGTCAACGTAACATTTGTGACGTATTAACGTTGATGGAAAAGGTGAAGACGTTAATGATATCAAATAAGTTTATGAATCTGGTTTGACATGAATGATTTTGCCGTCGGCCGTTCAAGTTATTTCCAGTCATTCATAATACTTGGCCTACTGGAGGAACTCATATCTATCGCGTGACAAAATAAAATTAAAGTTCTATTGTTCGGAAAAGTAGAAGACATTCAAGTCAAGTAGATGATTTAACAGGCTAAACATGGCAAGAACCACACTCTGATTACGCTACAGGTGTTAGAGGCCACCTGTATTGTTGTAGAAGTGGTCCGGGACTAAGTTTTACACGGAGCAGAAACAAAACAAAGGGACGATTTGCAAAGGGATCACTTGCTTTCCCGAAGACCATGTTTCTGAAATAATTATTAACTGTATTTTTGAGGCAATCCTATACCAAACTCAACACAAATTGTAAGTTATTAATATCTGACTTATAATATTCCCACTGCAGAGACTCAGCCCTCCTTTCTAGGAGAGGGAATGGGCCATAATCCACCACGCGAGCCCAGTGCGGATTCGTGGATGTCACATGTCTTCGAATTTTTGGTTCTAGGACATGCCAGTTTCCTTATGTTTTCCTTTATACGTCTTCGTTTTTATATTAGCTTTATTATAAGCTAGAGCAGATGAAACAGCTCGTAAAAGTAACAAGAAGGCGAGGCGATATTTACGACTCCATGACAATTGACTCGTGAGCTGAGGCACAATGCTTATCGATTTACATAACTGCTTATTGTCGGCGAGATAAAATATTTGAGATGAAGAAATCAACTTAGTGACGCAATATTTCACTTTGTTGACCTAAATAATTAAAGACGCCAGGGTGGCCTGAGACATTCAAATTTAATTTACTATAATTTTGTTAATTAATTTATCAATGTAATTCAATAATTTTATAAATTTTTCAGTAATTTATATAATTCAATGTATTTTATTTATTTAATATGCTATATCAATATTATTTTATTCACTAACTAGCTTTTGTCCGCGACTTCGTCCGCGTAGAAGTCGAAAATGGTTTTAATAGGTTTTTTGAGATGCGTGATGCCTGAACAAACAGACAGACAAAAATTTTTTTAATCACAGTTTAGGGTTCGGTGTCAGTCTAGTAACACCTCGCCATTTATTTTTTTGATATTTTCAATGTGTAGAATTTTCACTTCTACAGATTTATTATAATTATAGATGCAACTATGGGTTATTGAAAATGTGATTGGATGGTTAATTTTTTTTAAATTTCATGTACCGCTAGTTCTTTATAATTTTTGTGGTATTATCTTTAGGTCAGCGCGGCTTTCCGTAAAAAAATTTATTGAAGGTTTCATACATTTTTTTCAGAAATATTTCTTTTTCGTCATAAAATACCAAATTTTAAGAAAAGTCGTAGAACAATTGTTATTACTTAATATATTATTTTTTTCCGACGCAAAAATGACATTTTTTATCGAATGTCCACTTTTTTTCAAAACCAGTGTGTGTCGTGCCGTTGAGTCGTTGCCGCTTCATCGACAGTTTCATAATTTTGTATGTAAGCTTCACACAAATGTACACCAAGCGTATAATAACGAACACACGTCAATGGACGTGCAGTGGACCTAAGTTAGGCACAAGAACTGTCAAATATTCAGAACGCTAAAGAAAAATTAGGAATAAAGCTAAAGTACAGTTAAAAATTCAATCTCGAGTGCTCAAGCCAATTGGGGAAGTAAATTCAAAGTTGAATAAATAATACCCCAAAGTACACGAGAGACATGCGGATCTGTACTGTACCAGTTACTGATTCAAAGACTTATATGCAAAATCAATGGGGGACACGTGGTCACTCCACCGTTTAGAAGATCAGAGGCTTTACTATACATCCTATATAGCTCCATCCCTTTCACAGATCAGTTTAGGTCGTCAAGTGGATCGCGATAAGAGCTTGTATGTAGGGCCTCTGGCAGTCGAAAATTGAGCTGTCTTTAGTAGCAAGGTTGAATAATCCTACACTAGTTTCAAAAAGTATATTCTAGGTAGTTAATGAACTTGTTTAGAAAGACACACAACAAATGAAAGAGTTTAGTTTCTATTCCTCAATTATCACACAACGTCATCTAGTCCCAAACTAAGCAGAGCTTCTGGTATGAGTACTAGACAACTAATAAACATACTTACTTAATTTCCAAATACATACATATTATAGATAAATTATACCCAGACACAGAACAAATGATCGTGCGCATCACACAAACATTTGTTTTGGGTGCGAATAAAACCCACGACCTCCGGCATAACAGTCAGGGCCACTAACCACTAGACCCACAGGCCAGTCGCATTATTGATTCCCAAATTTCCAAGCCAAAGGCAGGAATAAAACAAGCTTAACTTATTTATTGAAATAAAATAAAGATAAACAAAAGGAATCCCACATTGCCAATTATAATAATAATGCCAATGTAACCGACAAAACTGTGACCTGATTCCGGAAAACCGATGAAGTAAAAAGAAATCCATCACCAGCAAATTGTGCTGCGGAACGAAAGAGCTGGAGGCGATAGGCGTGGGAAAACTGTGTCATCTTTACGATTGGAACATTTGCATCTGAAATACTGAAATGTTCCGAATCAGTGATATGTATCATTTGGAACATTTGGAACATCGGCTCAAAAGATATTCAAACGGAACATTTGAAACATCGGCTCACGAGATACAAACGGTACATTTGGAACATCGGCTCAAAAATACAAATGGATCATTTAAAACATCAGCTCACAAAATATAAACGGAACATTTGGAACAACGGCTCAAAAGATATAAACGGAACATTTGAAACATCGACTCACAAGATACACACGGAACATTTGGAACAACGACTCAAAAAATACAGTCACTGACTGTTATGAATCGTGATCTGTTACGTTGCGTCATATACACTAAAAGTTTTATTTACTTAATTGAATTTTAATTTGGGAATAATTAAAAGCAGATGTTTTTACTTCAGGTCATTAATTATATTTACAGTATTTACGTTATAATTTGAATTTTAAAAAGACTGCTGGTTTCTTAAAGTAAAGAGTGTTTCAGTGTTCCAATTGTTCCAAATGATGCATTCAAAACATTACTGCTGCTCCAATCTTTCGAAACACTAAAATGTTTCGAAACAGTGAGTCGGTTTAGTGTTACACACGCCTAGTAGGCGATCGATCGTAGGCGCTGAAATAGATGTAAAACTACTTTACAAATTGTTTTTTTTTTAAACATTTGCTCCTCACTTTATTCATAACTAATTAAAATTATATAATCGCCCATTGTACACTTAGTTTTTGTAAATATTTATCCTGTCCACGTTATGAGGTGTACAATAAAGTACCTATATTATAATAAATAAATAATAATCGAAACTATCCGTCCCTGTTTCGCACGGGTAAAACAAAACCTTTTCTATACTTTGATATGCATGTATTATACACCTAAACTTTCTTCATGGGTCTCACTATCTATTGGTGAAAACTGCATGAAAATCCATTCAGTAGTTTTTGAGTTTATCACGTTCATACAGACAGATAGAAGCGGTGGGGGGCTTTGTTTTATAATATGTAAGGATAGGTACACTAAAACAAAAATATAAACAATATAACGACGAACATTTCTTCGCATCACTGTCGACTTATAAGTAATGTGCCCAAAAAACTGTCGGTCTTATGTTTAATGCCTCTGTCAAAGGCAAAAGCCAGCCCTTGTGTGACGCGGTAACGCTTTACAAATTCAATCAATCTACCTAACCCTTTCATGATTACTTCAAGGTAGGCCGCCAAAAGTTTGGGAGGTTTCTGCATCGGATTCAGGCGGAAGAAACGCTCAGGTGTCACCATTGCTTGTCTCCAATAAAATAAAATTGTGTGGACCGCCTGGAGGACATGGTGGAGGTGTGCCCCACTTGGGCAGAACACCACCGTGTCTTCGTGGAGGCAATCGGCGGCCGCCTCTTTCTGCGAAGCAGTAAGCATCACCAAGAAGGAGGCCACACGCGTGAAGGAACGAACGTTCTCACGCCGCAGTCGCCGCCGGGATTCCGACCCCAATTACCAGCCACGGTAGACGCGGGCTTTCGGACGTCGAACAATGGGTAGCTCGCCGTCCGGCCGTCCGGTAATTAACCGGACCGAGCCCAGGGCCCAGCAGGGCCGATGCACACTAGCTAAGACCGCGGGGAATTTCTGAAGAGGAAACCCGTAATCCTACAACGCAAAGGGCAACTGAAGGACACGGGTGTGGTTCTAGTCAGTAAAAGTCTGTCCCGCTCCGCCCAAGGGCGAGAAATATCATTGGATGATTTCCACATGTAAAAAAAAGGTACCCTGCGAAAATTTTGTACAGTTTTTTGCATTTTGCAGATCAGTGCTAAATTGTTGATTAAAATATTGTCGGCCGTAATAGGTACGTCATAATCGGGATAATAGTTTGCTAGCGAAATTATAATTATTAAAATCATCCTCTCAGTTCATTTAACCCTATTAAATAGTGATAGTGTAAGTCATACTGAGACTAATAAGACTAAGCCCGTGTTCCTTCAATTGCCTTTTGCGTTCCAAGACCACGGAGCGATGGAGCTCTCAAACAATCTCGCAGCTTCCATTACAATCTGTTTAAAGTAATACAGCATAACGTATCTACTCGCAACGAATTCAAAACGTTTCTGAATTCTGTAAAGCGGCACGTGGCATAGCTGGCCCTGACTCTGTCCAAGGTCACGCAAATTGAATTACTTACACAAATACACACACACGTTATGGTAACTGGATTTATACAATACCATATGATTCGAAGTCAAGAATGGCAGGAGGGTGGCTTTTGTACAGGCACAGATAACTCGTAGATGGGTTCAGTAAAGATTGAAAGAGCGAAATCTTAGAATAATTGGGTAAGTTGAGAAGTATTAAATAGCACTTAGTAGTAATAATCTAGCTCTAATCTAGCTGTTCGTTACTCTTGCTAAAACTCAAAAACGGCTGAACCGATTCGGCTAATTTTGGTCTTGAAATATTCGAGATAGTCCAGGGAAGGTTTAAATGGTGAGAAAAAATGGACAAAATCACGAGAGCGGGATTTGTCATTAGATGATTTTCCAAGGTAAAAAAAAAACATATGGCGGTACGAAGTTCGCCGAATCAGCTTTATAAACGCCACATTATAATGCGGCTCACCATCAACGATTGTATCACTGCTTACCATCATGTGGGATATCGCAGTCAAGCACTAGTTTATATCAATTAAAAAAACCGACAATGCAGCAATGATGCCACTTCAAATCTTTATACCTACATTTTTTTCTACAGGTTTCATTAATTAAATGATAGGTAACTGAGATGGGAATCGGATAGTTCAGTTTTTGGTAAAATCATGTGCATGAAGTAAGCAGATATGGTGGTCAGAAAAACACATTCCATTGGAGAGATTTTGAAAGAAATTGAAGCGCCAATGCGCAAACTGTTCGAGACAATAAAATATTACCTATATAAGTTGAAAAGATTTTCAGGAATGAGTAAATAAAATAAAATAAATAAAAAAGCCATTTATTCTACTACACTATTTTAAAATCTACATCATTATTCCATTAAATTTACATCATTATTAATTCAATTCAATTCATAAAAGAGGACCCATAAAACTACACACAATATACCTAGGTACCTATTATAAATTATAATAGTAACACAATAATATTAAATTTCAAAAATTAATCATCAGGAATGAGTAGGTACTTAGGTATTAAAAATAGTCATAACAATGAAACCTGTTTGAAATCCATATGAGATAGTGGAAAACTACAAGACGCACACAATAGACAGAATAAAACTATTTAGTATTTTAGGAACCAGTGGTCATTGAACCTCACTACCGCATTCAGAAATTCAGAAATTAAATTGTACTTACAAGAACTTGTATTGTATCGTGTTTTTGTTTGTGCCCAAAAATAGACAGTTTAAGGTTTCCTATGTTGTTCAAAGTTCAAACAAACCTTTTGTAATCGATATAGTACCTACTTAATTGAAAATTGAACAAACGCTTAACCAACAATAAGGTCATACCTATGTGGCTTCTCTACTTATCAGTTTTCAATATTTATATGTATTTAAATGATATTGCTCGTGTAGTATATTATTCGTTGAAAGGTTTAGCCTCGATGAGAATAACACGTGCCATAAATAAAGTTTTTATTGGAAGCATTGAATACGCTTGAATACCTACAGTATAGGTAGGTACCTATTAGACTATCAATATTGATGCTACATGAGTAGATAATGCCTTGCATTTTTTTTTTTATGTAATTTACTTTATCGTTTTAAAACTCTTTTCCATAAATATTGTCATTCTCGTCTTTACAATTATCATTTTTATATTTATTTATCTTAGCAATTTTTTGGCAGGTGTACAAGGGGCCCAAGCTAACTCACAGAGGCCCCTTAAACACTTTTTAAGGAACGTGGAACAATTATCATTAATATTCTCACATTCATCTTTGATTTTCGATCAGTGATGATTTGATTTGAGCAGTGGTGGCCGAGGGGTAACGGCCCCGACTTACGAATTGTAGGTGGCGGGTTCAAACCCAGCCAGGCGCATTACTTTGTGTAATTTATTTCATCACCACTGCTCGCAAACGGGTGAAGGTAAACATCGTGGGGAAACCGGCATGTCTTAGAACCAAAAATTCGAAGAATGTGACATCCACCAACCCGCACTGGGCCCGCGTGGTGCATTACGGCCCATTCCCTCTCCTAGAGAGAGGAGGCCTGAGTCCCAGCAGTGGGAACATTATAAGGCTGACTATGCTATGCTATATGCATCTTTGATTTTCATAATTTACCACTAAATACTTTTCGTTCCAATATACATAATGTGATTTAGAAGCGGAGAAAGTAATACATGCCCTTTTACCAACTCCAGATATTACCTACTTCTGAGCACACATTGACGGTACAACAAACGTAGGCGTCGACGTAATCGTTAATGCCGTTATTGCGTCATGTCTTTCACCTGTCTTCTTTTCTCTCTTTCTCACATAACCACCTTCTCATTCTTAAAGCTGCGTTCAGGGCCTGCGCACACTTGAGACAAGACTGTCTTAAACAGACTTGTCTACGACGTCGCAGACTTGACTTACAAAACAGTCTTGTCGCTGACAAGTGTGTCTAAGACAGTCTTGTCTCAAGTGTACGCAGGCCCTTAGGCAGGTTACACTTTTAACACGTCGACATTGCGCCAGTAATCCCAGATATAAATTAGTGTTTGACTGCGATCCCACCTAAGCAGTGAAACTGTTCTATCATCACCTGCATTTTTGTGAATTTCTTGTTCAAAATGTTATTTATTTTCCTTTTCAACGCTCCTAGCTATAAGTAGCCCCGTAACGAGTTCTGATGCAACAGTGTGGCCACTTTCAAAGGAACTAAAGTAAACAGTTACTCGGCACTAAGCTGCCTCGGCGAGAACACCTCTATTTACTCGAGACGACGACACGGAGCTACTTGTTTAGAGTAGCTATCGGCTGGTAAAGCTAATGGAACGTAAGTACGTTTGTGTTGCAATACTCTTAAAATAAAGCTAGCGGTAAGCCCCCACTGGGGTGGTGCTTTTTGAATGCATTGGTTTACTTTTGAGCAAACCAATTTTTTTTGTGGTGTTCGCGTGGTAAGCCACATCTTCCGAATTATAGGTCCCGAATTCAAACCCAGCCAGGCGCATTACTTTGTGTAATTTATTTCATCACCTCTTGAAACGGTTAAGGCAAACATCGTGAGGAATCCGACATGTCCTAAGAACCAAAAATTTGAAGACATGTGACATCCGCCAAACCGCACTGGGCCCGCATGGTGGATTACGGCCAATTCCCTCTCCTAGTGAGGAGGCCCGAGTCCCAAAAAATAATCGCACCAAAATTAAAAACAAATGTCTGTCGGGGTCTATCTTTTAAACCATAAGTTTAGAAAATATGAAAACTTCTCTAAAGTAGAACTTTAAGACTTTCTAGGAAATTATTTTGAACTTGATGGGTTGAACAGTTTTTGAAAAGTTTTACAAAATAATTTCTGAATTAAGTTTGTAATTTAACCGTATATGCAAGCACTTTTTTTTAACTTGGTTTACATATTTAATTATCCTGGACGTATCTTCTTTCAAATAAAAAATAATTATTAAAATCGGTTCACGCAATCCAAAATTACCAAAGAAAACCCAACGTACGTAAACCGTCCAGTTTGTTAAATCAATAACCCAGTTCCCCGAGAGATGGCGCTGTACTATGGGCTACTTCGCGCTGTTAAGATTTTTCCTGAGTTGATGGGGTCGGGACGGGTATGAGCTATTATATTGTCGAATTGTTCGGTTGGTCTCTCGTTGGCATTGGTTGTTTGTTCTTGCTCGTTGTCTGCCGTTCATTAATTCTTAAGTGGGGACACTTATTGTGACGGACGGGAAACTACGGAACCCTACACTGAGCGTAGCCCCACACGCTCTAGGCCGGTTTTTTTAAGATTATATTGATTTCAGAAATAAATATGGCGCTTTGTCACCTTTTGCACAAAAAATAAGTCAATCTGCCATATTTAATCTTGACAAAAAATTATCTATGTATTGAAAAATCAACCTTAAAAATAATAAAATAAGATCTAGAACTCACTTGACATTAAGTTGTCTCTGGATGAGCAGTTTCTTCTCGATTTGTTCTATAGGGAACTGTGGCACCTCGTAGGGGGCGGACAGCTCATTGGGCAGCTCCCGAGGCGCCTCGGCACCCACAGCGCTGGTCGGGCTTTCAGACCCTGTCAACAAAATTATCGTGTATAAAAAAGATTGGAACAACTAACTTTATCTTCATTATCACAAAGTTCAAATTTCATTGCAATCTGATTTTTTTGTACATACACAATTTTATAATGTCACATAAAAATCAACATAAAATACACAACACTGAAGTATGTATGTAAATAGATCCGTTTCAAACGTTTGAGAGTGAAGGAGTAAAGGGCCTATTACACTACGCGTTATTCAGACATGCGTTATTATTCTTAGTCTATGTATTTCTATTTATCTCATCGTTCTGTTTCATTCCTTTACACGACATTGACGTAAGTTGCTCTCTTTCTTGTGTGACGCTACATAGATTAAGACTGTCTGAAAAACGTGTAGTGTAATAGGCCCTTTACAAACATACGCACACACACATACCTATATATATATATTATGTATTTATTTTTAGTATAAGGTATTTATAGTTACATAAGTATTTATTAGTTAAGATTTCACAAATTCTTCTTTGCTTATTTCTACACACTATAGTCTACATCTCTTCTAATCTCTCCTTTCGCAGGTCTGCTGGAAGAAATTTATTTTTGAAATAAGCAGTAGGTACCTTTGTACAAATTTTTAAATTAAGATACCTGTCCTCTTCTGTGTGTTTGTGTGTACATAAATAAATAAAAATAAATACTTAGATAACAACAACAACACAGTAAAGATATAAGGAATATTTATACTGTGACAACAACTTTCGCCTTTAATACTAGTGTGTGTGATTGATAGGCGGGACGGAAAGCGCTGCTGCACACGTGTTGAGTGTGTGCGTCACGTCAATCTGTGGTCACGTCCGTACTCCGTACACTGACTACAGACGCACGCTAATTCTTTTCCGTAGGTACTGTTGAGCTCATAATTTTTTAACGTTTTTTTAGTGTCCGACCGAATGTTCGGTTTCGGTCGAGTTTCGGCAAAATTCGAGTTCCGGTTTCGGTGGCACACCGCCGAAACTAGGCAGAATAGATAGAGTGGCAGAATACTCGACTCGACCGAAACTGGACATTTTGAGCGGACGGTTGTGAGCTTGTAATAAACACCTAAAAACTGACTAGTAAGTTCAAGTATATCGAAATTTAGTTAGGAATAACTAGGTATATTGAAATATTATTTATATTTTTGTCAGTTTTCGCATGTTACTAAAAGAGTTATGAGTATACATGTGGATGGGTGGAGAGGGAGGCCAGAGAAAAGATGGATGGATTGTGTGAACAGTGATATGAAAGAAAAGGAAGTTAGTGATAGTATGACGGTTGACAGGATAGAATGAAAGAAAAAAACGTGTTGCGCCGACCCCAAATAATATGGGACAAGGGCAGGAAGATGATGATGATAATTTTTGTCAGTTTTCCTTTATCATGTCTGTTTCAAATCGAGTTTCGATTAGTCACTACTGTTAATTCTATTACATATAATGATAATTAAAAAGAGTGTTTTTATCGTAATTGACCGTTTTCTGTTCATTAATTAGTTTAAATAAGCCGGTGTTACTTGGAGAAATATTACAAAGATAGATAGTTGTCGGCACGGTTGGCCCTGTGGTTGAGCGATTGGTTACTGCGCTGCGTGTTGCGGATTCGATTCCCACTCGAAATAAATATTTGTATGACCTTCAAATATTTATTCCGGTTCTAGGTGTATTTTTTGTAAGTTTACATGTTTGTGAACGCACCCACGATTCAGGAATAACTCATGCGGAAAAACGTTTAAAAAAAACATAAATAAACATACCTAATTCATTTATTTGTTCCAACACAAAATTTACGCCAAAACCCAGTAAAATTATAATAATCGTCCACTTAAAATCTTCGATCAAAGTACATTTTTATATCAAGAAAGACTTAAATATACTTAGAAAGTGTATTTAAGTAAGAAGTGAAAACATAAACAAAGTTTCGTTCGTCAACATATCGGCAGACGGCACTAATTTCGTAGTTGGTTTTATGTCAATTAGTAACCAAAGTGAAGGTATTCAAACAAATAGTTTATTGACACATACAATAATATTACATTGTAAAATTTGAAGCCCTGACTTCTGAGCTAGGTAGAAACCTGTGTCACAGAAGTCAGTGTCTTCTCCCATTAGTCTCGCTTAAATATCTAAGTCGAAGTAACTCTTCCTTAACCTTTTGAGTAGCGTAATTAGAGACACAATAGAAAGACAATGACCGTGCGAACGCCGGCGTTCGCTCGGTCATTGTCGGTTTAATGAACTAAATGTAATTTACAAACCAAAAGTAATAAAAAAAAGAAAAGCATGCTTGAAAATTAAAATAATAATAACAAACAATACTAAAAAGATAATAACAAAAATAAAACCTTATGATCGTAAAGCTAATGGTGTGTAAGTTGGCGTTTGAGTACCAAACAGCACTTAAAATATTCACACAACTTGAGTTTAAAAAAAATTAATTGAAGCCTTAATTCGAACGTCGACTTGACTGTACCGGCGCGCAGCTAACTTCATAGTTGTCTTTAACTTTGGTCTGACGACTGCGACGAACGAACGTAGTGGGGGGAATGTGCGACGAGGCGGCGCGGCGGCACATCATACCCCCGCGCCCTCTCCCTCACCCGCGCCTGGCCTTAGTTTCTGAGCTCCGTCCGTAAAGTGTATACGTGTCCTGTTTACGACGCCGCGCTGGCTGCAGCCGAGATACTTGTTTTTGGTTGTTTGCGTTAACATATTCAATGTCATAGACTTTGAATCTTTCATCATCTTCGTGAATTGTTTGACTTATGTTGGTTGTGCATTGTCTACTTTAGTGTTAATTACTTAAAAATGCCTCGCGGAAAGGTTTTACGCAAGCAAACCATGAAAATGTTGTATAACGTATGGAAATTCATAAAGAAGGAAAGTGAAGACGGTCTTCAAATTCCTTTGAATCAAGTTCAAAAACGGACGGCGGCCATTACAAGTGTCTCGCTAAGGACTGTGCAAAGAATAGTTTCAACACCAACAGTACCGGGCGAGGCACCTGTCTTTCGGACACCTTTCAGAAAAAAGAGGGGAGTCAGAAAAGTTACAGATATTAGCAGCTTCAATAAAGGTGCCATTAGAAGGTGCGTACACAACTTTCACCTGACCGAAAAAGAATTGCCAACACTCAAGCAATTACAAAAGAAATTAAAAGCCGAGATAAATTTCAAAGGTTCTGTAACCAGCCTAGGCCGATTATTAAAAGAAATAGGGTTTCAATGGAAGAAAACTCAAAACGGGAGAAGAGAAGTTTTAATAGAGCAGTCAAATTTTCGGTTACAGCGCATCGAATACCTACAGGCAATCACAAAGTACCGCTCGGAGGGCAGACATATTGTGTACACCGACGAGTCTTACATCGATTCTTCTCTCGGCAAAGGTGAGAGAGTAGTAATGGTGCATGCGGGTTCTAAACTCGGTTTTATATCCCAAGCGCTTTTAATGTTTAAAGCTCCGGTACCCAAAGCCCACGACTTACATAATAAAATAAATTATGAATATTACGAAAAATGGATCAGGAGTCAACTCGTTCCAAATTTGCCAGCAAATTCAGTTGTTGTGGTGGACCATGCTTGTTCATATTACATTCCTACACCAACATCGACTTCAAGAAAGACAGAAATGCAATCGTGGCTTCGCGAAAGAAATATTGAATTTGATGACACAATGTTGAAGCCACAGTTATATAAGTTAATTGCGCAGAATAAAGATCGCTTCAAGAAATTTAATATAGATGACATCTTTATAGAGAATAACCACTCGGTGTTGCGTCTTCCTCCTCATCACTCGGATTTGAACCCCATGAAGATGGCATGGGCTGAAATTAAACAATACGTTGCAGAAAAAATCGCTGACTGGAACCTAAAATCGGTCACGGCATTAGTTTTGCAAAAATTGAAGGAAATGGAGGAAAACGAATGGAAGACATTTTTCGAAAAAGCCTTAAAGCTGGAGGAAGATTATAAAAAAAGTGACGTTATCATCGATAAATTGACGGACGAATTAGCCATCAATGTGAGTGACGATGAATCTGATGCTCACTCTGAAGAGGAATCAGATTCGAGTGAAGACGAAGAAAGCGATTCTTCTATGGAAGACACTCCAGAAAAAAAAGCGTCTTCCAAAAATGAAAATGAAAACGAATCTAAAAACAAAAATGCTTTCAGAGACGCTTTCATAAAATCTAATAAAATGACGCAACTTATAACGAACAACTTGATTAAGAATTAATTGAGTAATGTTTATAGATAACTAGTTTCTACCAGCAGCTTCGATCGAGTGAAATTAACAAATTTATAAATATCATAATTCTGAAAAAATTAAAATAAAAACCCTTATATTTCATATACTATGTATTTTATTTTCCATTCAAACTAGACAGAACCAACTGACAAATAAGTAGATACGGACGAAATATGTAGAAAACAAAAAAATAAACTGCACTCACACATAACTTCAGAGCCGCCATTAAGTTTGAATCGAACTGTAGGTTCCAGCATAAAATTATCTTTAGGCTAGCTTTATGATGTTGATGATTATTTGAGGATACTTAGTAGTATCTAATTCAAACTCAAACCATTTATTTCAAATAAACAATTTAAAATCGGTCAATCACAAAAAATAATATAATTGAAACTCCAAAGTGTAAATCAGTCTACCGAATTGCAGGAAAGTATTTTCATCTCTACAATGAACTATGTTAATTGTATTTAAAACCACAATAATGAAGTTACGATAAAAAGTTATGAATCTATACTTAATAAACTTGGTCATAAAGATAACGTACTATTCATGAATTTAAATTTTAATCAATGTGGTCTGAATTCTTTAAAAAACCCTCGCGGAGTGGCGAGAAAACTCAATTAAATAGCACTCACCGGGATTACTCATATATGAGAAAATAACAAGAAACACAATAGAATAGAGCTCGATACTAAGTTATATGTAGATGGGAATATAATGATTTATGATCAGAGATCGGAATAAGTAGACAGGGCCGTAACTAGGGCGGTGCCAGCGGTGCACTCCCTGGAGGGGCGCAATATGTTTAGTTGTTTTCAATACTTTAATTCCTTATTGTATACATCACTTATAAGTAGATAGCAGAGTTCATGTACATAGGCAGCCGGTTCTTGTGTGATTTTTCCATTACCTACATGTTTGCTGTATGGACTTTAAAGAGACGAACCTCTGGAGTTCGTTTCGGTGTGACGAATTTACGAGTAAAAGTGCCTTTTAAAACTTATTTGTAAAATATATAGCTATCATTTATGAATCAAAAACATGAACCGATTGGTTTTTTTACATTCTGTAACGGTCTCCAATAATTATTCCTTCTTCTTGTACGTATATTTTTATTCAGCATTATTTTGCTTTTAAAAGGAAGTTGTTCTGTACCATCATATATTTTATTAGAATTTTCTGTATAAGTACTCCTGCCTTGTTATCGTTTCTAAGAAAACTTGTTAGTGATAAATCTTCTGTAGGGTGCGATCTTTATTATTGTAGTGTTGACGGTAGTCAATGAAGCATGCCGAGAAGGCTGGTTAGTTATGTGTTACATCCGTATTCTAATGGAAAACAAAGTGACTTTATGCCTTATAAAAAACTAAATACTTTCTAACCTTGTCACGTCTGGCTAAATGCATAAACCGTACGTATAGCCAAAAGAAAAAAGTCTTATGTACACAAACGAATACACTATATAAGTATAATAGATTACACTTTTGCCTGTGAAACATTTTAATATATTTACATATAATTTGTATAATGGCGTAGTTGCCATTCAGTACCGTAATATATTTATTATGAGTTCTTTAAGTTTTGAATCTTACGTAATTCTAACACAAATTTACAGAAATTTGCCGTATATCATAGTTATATGTGAGTATCTGTAGAGTTAATGCTCCATTATGCACCGATATACAGCTTATATACGGCTTAGAGTGTATAGAACATTAAATTACACGTAGGCAAAGACACATCAGCGAAGCCTTTTTCTTTCATAAATTCGAAAACTTGACCACGACTGTCGCAACTCAGTATTCGACCACATCGTCGCTTACCATTAGGTGAAATAGTAGTCACACGCGAACCTAGCGATTATAAAAAACCCTAGTTCTTAAAGAGTCCTCGCTTGTAAGAGGCCCCTTTGGGTGCGAGGGCCCATTTCGCCCACGCCTCGCTACGCCACTGAAGGAGTAGATAACAAACGGATGCATACACTACACGCTCATACAAACTTTCAACTTTATATTAGATGATATTAGATATTAAATTCATATCTATAATGATAGTGTGAAGTATGGGATATGGACACGTCCAAAGACGTATTGAGGACCACGTCGTTCAGATCGCTCTACGCTTACCAGAACAAGAAAGGTAGAGGCCGTCCGCCATCGACCAGGACCTGTACCATGACGTTTAAAATAAGATTGTTTTATTCTTATTTCCAGTGGAGGTAAGAGATGGCGCTAGACAACCTGTATAGCTCTGTCTCTTACCCACAACAAAATAAGAATGAAACAACCTACTTTGAACGTCATGGTAACTCCGCATGTCCTAGTCAAATATAGAGAGCGACCAAATTGGCTGCTTAATAATGGGACCAGGTAAGGAAGAAAAAGAGATGTGAAGTGTAAAACTCCATAACAGCACGGAATTTAGATTGATGTAAGGCGTGTTTCCCATCTTCCTTTTATAAGTACCTGTAGCGACATCTATCGCGTCACATAAGAAAATCCTGAATCGCGCAATCAAAGTTCTCCGCGCGATTAGAACATATAGAACAACCCGAAATCATCTATCGGGCAGTTGCAGCCCACCAGACATAACATCCCGTCTGGTTGGAGGATCCTCCCTTTTCAACGGAGGTTTGTGGGACTTTACTCTCTGTCCCGCATACCTCCAAACTGGTGACCCTCGACAAAGAACGTCAGCGCAGCCTTCGTGCAGCTACTACTTCGTGACGTCATCATCACTTCCTCAAGCTTTCGAGCAGCGAGCCATACAGCCAGCACCCACGGCTATAAAGGGTATCCTGACCACCAGCATGCCTACATGGTCATACCTGGTCATCACCCTCAGCCTCATCAGCGACCTTGGCGAAGCACACTGCACCTTCGGCCAGTCACATGAAGAGCAATGAAGAACCTCTCCTGGTCGACGCAAGCAGTCAAGCCACTGCGTCGCACAGCACCGCTCCGACTCACTGGAGCCAGCAGCACTACTCCGACTCACTGGAGCCTGCAGCATCATCCCGACTCACTGGGACAGCACCACCCCGACTCACTGGGGCATCACCGCAGACAGTTCCGACTCACCGAGAACTATGCGGCATTCGGTTCCGACTCACTGGAACCAACCTACCAATGGCCTGGCACGCATCAAGAAGCATCAAGAAGCATCAAAAAGCATCAAGAACCATCGATCTCCGATCTCCGGAGGGGAGTGATGTAGCGACATCTATCGCGTCACATAAGAAAATCCTGAATCGCGCAATCAAAGTTCTCCGCGCGATTAGAACATATAGAACAACCCGAAATCATCTATCGGGCAGTTGCAGCCCACCAGACATAACACCCGTCTGGTTGGAGGATCCTCCCTTTTCAACGGAGGTTTACGGGACTTTACACTCTGTTCCGCATACCCTCAAACTGGTGACCCTCGACAAAGAACGTCAGCGCAGCCTTCGTGCAGCCATTACTTCGTGACGTCATCATCACTTCCTCAAGCTTTCGAGCAGCGAGCCATACAGCCAGCACCCACGGCTTTAAAAGGGTATCCTGACCACCAGCATGCCTACATGGTCATACCTGGTCATCACGCTCAGCCTCATCAGCGACCTTGGCGAAGCACACTGCACCTTCGGCCAGTCACATGAAGAGCCACGAAGAACCTCTCCTGGTCGACGCCAGCAGTCAAGCCTACGTCGCACAGCACCGCTCCGACTCACTGGAGCCAGCAGCACTACTCCGACTCACTGGAGCCTGCAGCATCATCCCGACTCACTGGGATAGCACCACCCCGACTCACTGGGGCATCACCGCAGACAGTTCCGACTCACCGAGAACTATGCGGCATTCGGTTCCGACTCACTGGAACCAACCTACCACTGGCCTGGCACGCATCAAGAAGCATCAAGAACCATCGATCTCCGATCTCCGGAGGGGAGTGATGTAGCGACATCTATCGCGTCACATAAGAAAATCCTGAATCGCGCAATCAAAGTTCTCCGCGCGATTAGAACATATAGAACAACCCGAAATCATCTATCGGGCAGTTGTAGCCCACCAGACATAACACCCGTCTGGTTGGAGGATCCTCCCTTTTCAACGGAGGTTTGCGGGACTTTACTCTCTGTTCCGCATACCCCCTAAATACCTAATAGTCCCCTATAAGGGGTATTTATAATCTGAGGTTACAAAGCAATCCATTTGCCCTTATTGAAACATTATCGCCTCTTTAACAAGTTTTAAACAATTCACTTTTGTGTTTTGAAGGCAGTAAGTTGAGACGTCTGGTGTGAACGTTTATTAGGGTTCACGAACCCATGTCTATCGATTGTGGAGACTAATTGACTAACTGTTGTTTTAGATGTTTAACAATAGGCTTTTGTTTCAATGACGTTGCCTCACATACCTACATGTAAACTCACATACCTACACAATAAGATACCCAGACCCGGAACAACTGTCAGTAGACCGTACAAATATTTGTTCCGTGCGGGAAACGCAACACGCTTATAAGCTTAAGTTTGTACGGAACTCTCGGTGTGCGAGTTGAACTCGCACTTGGTTTTGGTTTTTCTAAAAAGAAATCCTTTCCCTATAGAATTAGGTAGGTAGGTACCAGCAGCAAGGCTGATTATGCGATCAGCCTTTTTAATGTTCCCACTGCTGGGACTCAGGCCTCCTATTTAGGAGAGGGAATGGGCCGTAACCCACCACGCGGGCCCAGTGCGGGTTGGTGAATGTCGCATGTCTTCGACTTTTTGGTTCTAGGACATGCCGGTTTCCTCACGATGTTTTCCTTCACCGTTTTGAGCGGTGGTGATGAAATAAATCACACTAAGTAATGGTGTGAACCCGCGACCTACAACTTGTAAGTTGGGGCCGTTACCAATCGGCCACCACTGCTCATCATAGGTGATAGCTAGGTACTAAAGCAATTTTTTTCCACTATTGTATGGAAATGTTCAACTTGTTAAATTCAAAACGTAAAGGACCCTAAAGTCTGCAACACACATTACACTCGAAACTGTTTCGAATATTCGATAGGTACTAAATTAGGAACACTGAGAGTAACATTGAGTCATGCCTTTCCAGTTTCAACCTAGGCAACAGTTGCCAACTTGCAGGCATTGAAAGGAATATAGCGCCATTGAAATGCCCGATATTGCTTCACGCTCCACATGGATGTGACCACAGAGTATGGTAGACGCTTCTGCGGCCACAGGTTTGTTTCTTTTTTAATGTGAGGAATCATCTCATCACTTCTCCCGCTCTATGGCGGAGCAAGAAGGTGTGTCACACTTTTACTGAGTAAAACCAGACCTAAGTATATTCCTTCATGCCCTTTACATTCCGCGGGTTTCTCTTTCAGAAGTTGATCCATGGCCCCAGTAGAGAAGCATTGTGAAAATACCTAATATTGTAAACAAGACCCAGGTGGGACCTAACAGAATACTAGCGCTGTGTTATTATCATTTTAAACATGGTTTTAAATATCTCAGCATATTATGCTAGGCGCCTTTAGGTTATAATTTTCTTTTTACACTTTGTATTTTTAGTTTACTCGATTATGTGAGGCATATGCCTCACATAAACGTTTTTGCTTTCTTTCAAGAAAGAAAGGTTTGTATTTTTGTTTGTAATGAATAAGCTCGAAACATACTGCACTGAATTAAAAAATATCTTAAATATCTCTCTTTTTTTTCCTTTCAATTTACTGTCTTCCGCACTAGTGCTGAAAAGTGAGCAAGCTCGCCTCTGCCACAATTTATGGTTTTTATCGTATCAGGCTCGGCGTTAATTACCCTCAGAAGTCGCTGATAAACCCCAGTTCATTTATATTTTCGTAAGTTTCTTAAAAAAAATTGTTTGATACAGGTGGAAATTAAAAATGAAAGAATGCTGCCTAAGTAGGTTGCAACGACAAACTTACTCCACTTGTATCAAAATGTACTACTTTGATGATATTACTAGCAATCATCAAAACTAAACTGCTTCATGACCGAAATAAACGTTTGTTTTCTGGAAGGAGCAAATGCAGAATGACACCACTATTGCACCTACCACTATTTATCTCTGCGTCACCCTAAGGTTGACTGGTAGAAAATGCCTAAGGCATTAAGTCCGCCGCTGTACGTTTGTGCATAAAGTATTAAATAAATAAATGATGTTATTTGCTTGTTGTGCATTGTTTCTCTATGTTTGTCAGTGATTAGCTATTGCCCGCAACGCATACTGGTAACATCATAATTGATTTTTTATCATGCGTGACTCTTACGCAGTTACTCCTTATCAAATCAGCCATCAGTCATCAGTCAGCGAACGTGCCGCCAAAATCGATCCAGCCGTATCGGAGATAAACCGAAACAAATATACAGATAGGGTTTGGTCACATTACTACGACATCTGACTGCGGCGTGTCTTTTTTGTCGTTCGTCCCGAAATTTTATCCCACATACCAAAAAATTCTTAGTTCATCCCACATCACTATTGAAGTTTGACTCTTACGCAGTTACTCCTTATCAAATCAGCCATCAGTCAGCAAACGTGCTGCCAAAATCGATCCAGCCATTTCGGAGATAAGCCGAAACAAATAGACAGATAGGGTCTGGTCACATTACTGCGACGTCTGACTGAGGCGTGTTTTTTTATTTATTTATCGTTTTCGTTCGTCCCGAAGTTTTGTTCCACATTCCAAAAAAATCTTAGTTCGTCCCATATCACTATTGAAGTTTTTGTGAGTGGCCTCTCGCATGGCAACCTATGAGGTTGTCTTATGCTTAACCGGACTAGCCTGTGGCGGCCTTAATAGATTAAAACCTCCCGTCTCTACTTAAAAAAACATAAAACTGAACGACTTCACGCTAGAACCACCTTCTGTGGACGGGGATACACACCTTGCCTTAGGGCGTCGCTAGGGGAGAACACCAAGGGACAAGCTGATTCGAACATGGATTGTTATTTAGGGAGCTTAAAACTACAGGCTCAGCGGCTCGGGCTCGAGCAAGGGACGGAGTTGGCATTGACTGGAGCGTAGCGCCGCAGTGGGCCTTGGCGCGGCGGCAAGGACGGAAGGACGTCGACGCGTCTCATTATTAAATGTGGACTTAGATTTAGTATTCTTAGCGAAACATCCTTCTCCAAAACCTGGCTCAAGCGGTGCGCTATAAAAGACGGCGCGCGCTTAGATTCATAGACGGGTTCACTCGATTATCGGTCGGCAACAGTTGAACATCGCTACCCTCGTTTGTACTTTCATATTTAGTCGTTATATTGTTATTTTGTAAATTAATTTATATAATTTGCAGTAATTAGAGTTCGGATGTCTTAATTTTAAATTATCATTTATTGTACTTTCGCTAATTAAACTTTAATCGTTGATTAAATAATTTAGACACAAAAACTGTCCTCACTTCTGGTTTCTAAGACTATTATATGAGAATTTCATCATATTTTTCATTAGCTCCTCTTTTCTTTAAGTATTGAGAAACATTAAAAAATGCCATTAATATTCCGCATTGCACGACCACAAGTTTTATGGCAATGTCGTGAATCACATCTCTCGTCGGATGGAATCGCAGCATTCCGTGTTCTATGGCTATCCCTACACATTGGCCATTCATAAGGAAACGGGAACACGGAAATCGTTCGGTAGGTAAATATTTCGATTTACATTTTGATAAGGAGAGTTAAATAGAGCGTGTAAATGCTCTATTTGTTATGTAGGACATTTGGTACAGTCACCTGCATGTCAGTGCTAACAATTTGCTAGGATTATGCGACATTATGTATTTAGAAATATATAAGTATGTTTATCAGTTGTCTAGTACTCATAACACAAGCTCT
This sequence comes from Mythimna vitellina, assembly GCA_949316375.1. NCBI lineage: Eukaryota > Metazoa > Arthropoda > Insecta > Lepidoptera > Noctuidae > Mythimna > Mythimna vitellina. The sequence continues at coordinate 1,184,195 of OX438703.1, read as the reverse complement.
GCTTAGCTTGGGGCTAGACGGCATTGTGTGAGTTTTTTTTTCCCTTGGGATATTCATTTTATGACATTCCCCGCTGTTGGCCGGATCGAAAGATAGTGTCAGACTTGTACTGACTAAAAACCCACTCCTGTTCCTTCGTTGCCTTTCTTATCAGGGCCGAGTCTTCCTTTCAGAATAAGACCCTTGGCCCCAGTAGGCTTCGACCCTGCTGAGCCCCTACAGTCGCTGACATTTTCTTGAGGCGCGCGTAGAATAGTACGCGCCGTCGACGACTTGGGCTCGGTCGTCCAGACCGGTTACCGGACGGTCGGACGGCGAGCTACCCATTGTTCGCCGTTCGCAAGCTCGCGCCTATGGTGGCAGGAAATCGGGATCAGAATCCCGGCGGCGGTTGGGGCATGGGGACCGTTCCGCCTCCTTTGCTAGCATTGCTGCTTCGCAGCAGGGGGCAACCGCCTGCCACTCCTCGCTCCGGACCATGGCCTGTACCAAGGCCCGGCGCGAGAGATCGCCGCCGCCGATCGTCCCTACGAAGACACGGCGTTGCGCGTTGCTCTGCTCAAGCAGGGCACACCTCCACCGTGTGCTCCACCGTGTCCTCCAGGCGGTCAACACAATGGTGACATCCGGGGCGTTGTGTCATAGGTGCGGAATATTACTATTACTAAATATATATAGGTGTATATAAGACTTGCATACTAAAGGAAAGAAAAGCCGAGAATTTCAAAAATATCAACTAACACCTTGGAAACTGGGGCGGGCCGCTAGTGTACTAGCTGCTTCAAGCGACTTTGCCCTCATGATACTAGAAAATTTTCCCACGGGAACTTACTTCCAGGATATCTTATGTGCTGTACTAGGACATGGTATGGCAAATTTCATCCGAACGCTCGAGGAGCGTGAAGAATAAATAGTAACAAAAATACACACACACAAATTTTCGCGTTTATAATATTACTAGCTTCTGCCGCTTAAAACTAGGTTTCTCCATACAAACTTTGGACATCCGTTTCATCCCTTAAAGGTGTCTGCACACCGCTTTTTCTAAACGCGCCGTTTACGTGGTTTTAGGAACGTGCGTCGACAGCGCGCTTTTAGATCGCTACAAACGCGCATCAACGGCGCGTTTAAAAAACTTGGTGTGCACAGGTCCTTAGGGTTTAATTTCAAAATATTAAGCATTTCTTATTCTTTGTTTATACATCATAATAGAAACCTCTATACAAAATTTCAAGGTTCTAGGTCTGGACGGTAATAAGTCAGTGAGTGACTCAGGACGTTGCCTTCTATATATAATAATATTACTGAAACACACCTTCCAATATAAAGTAAAGAATTAATAAATAGTTATTATTTCAAATCCTTAAAACCGTGTTTGCTTTGGAGTCCACCTATTAACCCCAACAGGGCTTGTAGGTACAGAAGTGTGCACATACATAATTTATTACCTACACAATTGAGATTACGGAAGAAAAATAAATGCTCCCCACTTAAGTTGTTGATAAACAGTAGAGAAGGCTGACGCTTTGTTCTATAAAACTTGAGAGTTGAGACGAAGTGATCTCAAGACGAAGACACACACTTTTGCTGTCTCTCGGTATTGTTAAATCTTAGCTTTTAAGTTGAAGTCGTTTTCTTTCTTTCCTTTTTCGAAGGACTGAAAGTGCACTTTGAAATACCTTCACAAGGCAACCGGTAGACGTGGCTGAATTTTAGTGTAAATCAATAATTTATAAAAATGAAAGATTTGTATTTTTGTATTTATCTTGCTTTTATCCGCGGCTTCACACGCGTACATAAAATATAGCTTATGTCACTCAGGAATGAAGCAGTTTTCTATCGATAAATTTTTTTTAGCAATCGGATAACTTTCAGAGATTACCTCCTACAAACCAAAAAAAACTTAAAACCAAAACAAAAATTTTACCTCTTTATAATATTATAAGTGTAGATTAATAAACTCAAAACTACTGCACAGATAAAAAAAAAAATCTAATAGAACGCTACTTTATCGCGTAGTGACTAAGACTATATACTTTCTATGATAAGATATATATTCTATTTCACGTGGGTGGAACCGCTAGCAGAACTAAGCTAGTCTAAAAAAAAAATCCCAACGGAATAAAAAGTATCTTATATGCTGTTCCAGGGCATGGTCTTCCCATATACCTTTCTTAAATAAATTCAGCTGTTCGAGCGTGAACAAGTTACAAACATAAATAAATTCAGCTGTTCGAGCGTGAACAAGTTACAAACATAAATACATTCAGCTATTCGAGCGTGAACAAGTTACAAACAAAAATATATTCAGCTGTTCGAGCGTGAACAAGTTACAAACATAAATACATTGAGCTGTTCGAGCGTGATTAAGTTACGAACAAAAATACATTCAGCTGTTCGGGCGTGAATAAGTAATAAACATAGTATACAAAAACCAACTCTCATCATCTCTTACCAGCTTTTTAGTGTAATGATAAAAATTATGGGGGACCCTATAGCGGTAGAAGTGATCTCAAAAAAAAAAACTTGAATGTAAGTATTTTGTTTTGTTGCACAATTTACCAAAATTATTTGTGTGAATCGTAATACCAAAACTTCAAGCAATAAATAAATGTTTTGCTAACGCTACAAAGCTCTTCCAACTACCCCGTGTATCCCCACGGGTCTTGTAAGACAAGATTGTTTGCGGCCCCCGGACAAGCAGTAGCGTCGAACATGATATTATACGAATACAAACCACGATAGGATGGTATTCCCTAGAGCTGGAGGACTTTAGAACAGCTGGTACCTAATTATTAAATAAATAGCTGCCTTTTGTTTGCTGACTAACCACAGTGATGTTGATGTGAGTATCTACTCACTAAATCAATAAAACTTTTTACAGGCCTCGGCTCATAGACCATATAGGGTTACTATGACGTTCAAAGTAAGATTGTTTCATTCTTATTTCAGTGTGGGTAAGAGACAGAGCTATACAGGTTGTTTAGCGCCATCTCTTACCCCACACTGGAAATGAGAATGAAACAATCTTACTTTAAACGTCATGGTACAGGTCCTGGTGAGAATCCGATGGATGCAAGACGCACAGGACCGGTCGTTTTGGCGACGATCGACAGAGGCCTAATGTCCAACAGTGGACGTCTTTCCGCTGAAATAATGATGATGATGAATATTTATTACCTTACTTAAAATGCTTGTACAGTTGACTGTATAATAATATTTTAAGTAAGGTAGGAAGTCGCGAAAGTGCAAAGAGAAAGAAATTAACTAGGGTGACCAAATTTATTGCATTCCGCGAGATAGTCTCAAAAAACTACTACGAATTTATACTTTTTTTATTGAATACGTGATGCCGTGTGATTGTTTGTACACTTTAGTGATCTCAGAATATTATTGTTATGAATTTAATTCAATTTAATTTAGATACACGTTACACGTTTACACGTGTGTTTTATAAGATCTTAAAAATAGTTAAACTAGTGCACATGGACCTTGTCGGGCTTGTCATATTCGTAGCTGAATATAAAATCAATCCGTAGACCATACTCATCCAAAAAGATTTACAACTATAAACACCAAATAGGGTAATATAAAAATATCGAACGTTAAATAAATACAGTAATAAACTAATAGTAATATCATATAGGGTGGAAAATCTGCAGGAAATTTAGTGCTTGTCGTTAAAATGTCCAGCCAGCCAGCACGCGACTATGCTTCTACGAAGCAGCGCGCAGTGCGTAAAACCATATATTCTTTTTTTTATTCCGCCAGGACGCGAAGGATGCCAACTTTATGATTCAGACGTGATATTAACGTGATTTGTGCAGTGTCTGTTTATTTTAATGTTGTATCTGAAGGTTGTTAAAAGTTAATATCATTTATTTTATAAATATCATGTCAAAATTTATCATTTGTAATATTGTTGGATTGTTATTTTAGCAATCCTCTTTCAGATGCTGGCAAAGATGGAAATTGACTTAATATGAACTTATCCTTTACCAACCCGCACTGGGCCCGCGTGGTGGATTACGGCCCATTCCTTCTCCTAGAGAGGAGGCCTGAGTCCCAACAGTGGGAACATATTATAAGGCCGACTATGCTACGAACTTATCAGAGTTTGCCTTTTAGAATAAAATAGATTAATCGCAATAATGGTTTTGTTGTTTCTAAAATAAATCTGAATAATAAAAAACCGGGCAGGTGCGAGTCGGAATCGTCCACTGAGGGTTCCGTATAAACTTACCTACGAAAACAGTTCAATTCCCGAATTAAGGTACGAAGATTTTTCCGAATTGCCAATAAGTGTTTTTGGTGACATAACTACTAATTTATAGTTTTCAGATTCTTACCTATACTTTTGCTATGTGTCCTTGCTTCATGCCAAATATCAAGATTCTTGGTCAACAGGAAGTACTCTATGAACTTTGATTCCCTTGAAAGCGTCAAAATATACGTATTTTGCAATATAAACAGCCGTATCTTTTTTGTTCGTGAACTCAGAAGTTTAATTTTTCACAGCTTCAGACTTGAGTGAGGGACTTAAATTTTAACTCGATACCTCCATGCGTTTCCGAGATAAAAGATCTTGACAGATAGACAGACAGACAGACGGACGGACAACAAAGTGATCCTATAAGGGTTCTGTTCTGTTCCCTCCAGCAATGATGGTCTAAGGCCCTAAACAGATTTTTGTTTTTAAGTGGATTCTTTTTTCTTATAAATATCGAAAATCTCTTTGCTAAGTATTTGGTAGTAAATTTTACATTTGCACTTTATTTAAATTTATTATATTATTATAGGCATTGCTGTAAAAAATAAACTTCAACTTCAATAACTTCATAAAAAAGCATAGTACGGTTTGCGGCATTTAATAAAACTGCGCAATATTCCCAGAATATCAGCTTTTAACGGAACACGTAAATATCAAACCTCTCGATTCCTAGAAAACCAATCATGAACTAAAGCATTAACTTGGCTTCCCTGGAAAAGCAACGACCAAGCATTCCATTTACAAAATACGAACTTTTATTTGGTTTATAGTCGGAACTTTCCTATTTCTTTAATATAAGGCTTCCGCGGTTTAATTTTATGTTGTCTCTAGTTGTTTACTCTCAGTTTAATTAAAAGTAGCACCACAATAACTGGATGCAATGTCTTGTATTTCCAGGACAGTAATGCAGAGGTGCAGTGCAGTATCATATCGCCTGTCATAAGTTACAAACAGTATACTACGAGCTGACCTCCTTACCACCTGCAAACACTGTAAGTTTCCTAATGGAAAATCCCAGTCACACTGTGGGAGACCTCAAAAAGTATCAATAGTAAAAAAATCAGTAGTAACGCTTACAAGTTTGCAACCAATAAAGTGATGAGTGGCGTAATTATGAGGTATATTAAATTAAATAAAAAGTAAAAGATATTTACGGTGTCTCTCTTTAGCAGTATTATTCGCAGGGTCCTGGGATTCCTGGGATTCTGAGGATCTCCTTACATGCCACAGATCCTTATCGAAGCTATACATTTTCACAAGGCACTTGTATCACTTTGTTCTCACAGTTAATATTACTTAACACACATAACTTTTAAAGTTAACTCATTATCACTGAAAAGGTTATCGGTAAGTTGAGGAAATAATAACACAGTGACACGACCGCCGATGTGGACGTGTTCTTGTTGAATGAACTCTTAAGTAAGTATTCAAAATATGAGTGTTTAGGCAGCTCGAAGAAGACTGGCCGGAAATCGAAATCTTAGTGATAAATGGTAATATCATACTTCATTAACGGAAGTGGAAAAACGTGGTGATTCGTCTAAGATAGTAGATATAGATAAACATTATTGCGGTTTGAAATTGCTAACAGTAATTGAAATATTTGGCGCAATCAATTAAGTTCTTATGGAGTTACACGAAAATATTTCCATATTCAATTAAATATTTTGATACCATGCAATCATGCTATGATAAATAAGTCTGAAATGTGCTTTCACATTGAAAAAAAAAATAGACGTGTTTGACTAGTTCAGTAATTTAAAGATAAAGACTCGGTTGTACCAAAACTTAATTGTATTGACCTGAATTTTAGGAAATTTCCGAGACAATTTGACCCCACTGCGACTCTTTAACTATCAAACCAAGATACAAAGCAACAAGTTTATAAACATTTGAAGTAAGAACGCAAAAAAAATAGCACTATTGCGTCACAGAGGTCGAAAGGCACATAGCAACAAAACATTATACTGTTCGTCGCCGACCCAAATACGACCCTTGTAGCTGCTATGCCCGCAATGGCGACGAGCGAACAGCTGAGCCACGCGGCGCGGCGCGGCGACGTCATCGTGTGATCGTGCCCTGTTGATCTACTCGCGGATGAAGATGACCTTCTATTAATACTGATTTAGTTTATTAATAAATACAGTTAGTCATATTTTGATGCTTGAATTGATTTGAAATTATTGGATGGCGGGACGACTTAGATATTTTCGTTTTTAAGAATTGGCAAAAAGATCGCAGAAATGTAAATAATGGAATGAATGAAGAGAGGCCTTTGCAAATCAGCGAGACAGTTGGGGCAATACAATAGGAATAATTTGATCATGTGAAACATATCTAATATCTCGAGAAAGGGGAAGACTACTAAGATGATGAACTAATAGAAAGAAATGAAGGAACAATGCAAGCTGCCTCGACCCCATGTAAATTGGAATGAGATTTAGCGGAATTAATTTTTCCCAATCATATCGAAAATCTAACTAATTAATTAGTAATACTTTAAAACGTTTAAAAAAAAACTTTTGTTAAAATACAATTAATCAGCTGAAATCTGTTGAACGTAATTATTTATCAATTTTAAGATTAATCTCGATTGATTTGAGTGTTACCACCTAGCATGTAACTATCCGCATTATGTATACTTTAGAATTACGTCATTCGTCTGATCTTTATTTGTATTTTTCGCCAGTAATGTCGCAACCAACGTGCCAGACGAAATTCTAGTTAAATCAGAATCTTCGATAATACCGTGACTTTCCGGATTACCCATCTTCGCTAGTCATTGGCTAATTTATCAAATCTCATAGGTATGTTTACAAGCGGTTTTTCGTCAAAATCATGCTCGCATAAACATATCGTCATTAAAAGAGACCGCTATTAAAACACTAACATATCATAATATTCAACATAGCAGTTTTCAAGGCATTAGATTTGAGAGCATTATTTATTGCAAGCATAACTTCCACGTTTGATTCCTAAATTAACTCTGGAACTACTAATAACAAATGAGTCACGGAAATTAAATAAACATCTTTTCTTCCTGTTCAAAATATTATTATGTAATATGAAATTATAAATTATCCTTGTTATTGATTATAATTCGCACCTCGCTTAGTTGCTGGGAGAAGAAGAAGAAGCTTGGAAGTCCTAGCAATAAAAATTTATAACTACAGGCTTTAATGCTTACTGATATATCATACTACTATAGTATGACGGTTGACAAGATAGAATGGAAGAAAAAAACGTGTTGCGCCGACCCCAAATAAGATGAGACAAGGGCAGGAAGATGATGATGATGATATCATACTTTCATATCTTTTATCCTTTTGTATTCCAAAGAAAGTATGGACGTAGCAATGAAGTGGCAGTATCAAATAAATCTAGGAGAAAACAGTTTTTGAACATGAAATATTTAGTCATCTGAACTAGGATGACAAATATGATGGATGTAGCTAGTAAATACAGAAGAGAGAAGACCAGACCCATTAGGTATGTATTATATTGAACCATTCTAAGGCGAGGCGTCCTAACAACCCACTTATAACTAATTTATGAGTCTAATACTATCCAACGTCTGCAAGACATAATGACAAAACATAGCTGGGGAATTTTTCCATTAATGCGTAATTAGGTGTGGAAGAATATCGCAATTACGAACGGTGATGTAATCAGAAAACGATTTTTAATAATATTTGTTACCGCTAATAGCTTTGAGCAGTTCTGATTGTGACACTGGATAATAATTTGGCTAGTTGTGAAGTGGGTGGGGATAGCCATGTAAAACATTGGTCTGTAACTGCATTGGGTTAGATGAAAGTTAATCCATGTCATTGGAAAAGGATAGGCAGATAAAAAATTATGATCATAAAGTAACACTGATCTAGAAGGGTGTGAACTAAAGGAATATAAATGAGTTCGCATTTCTGAAATAGAAGCATTTTGTAATGTCAGTATCACCTGATACTGGATGATATGGCAGTTAATTGGTACTTTAGAATGATGCAAAGAACAATTATCCACTAAAAGAATAAACTTTGCTGGATCAGGGGAAGATAAATAAAGTGATATATAATTGAAACAAAGCCACATTGTGTCAAAAACAATGTTTAATTCATAAACGAGGACACAATACAGACAAGTATTGTAGTCGGTTTGACTGACTGAGAGACAATATTCTATTAATATTTTATATTTGATATCTTTTAGTGATTTTTAATGCTAACTATCTTAATATATCTAATGTTTTTTAATATGATGCTTTTACCATTCAGGAACAGTTTAAAATTTAGAAAAGACGTTGATTCGTTCCTCATAAGGTATTTGCTTAGTAACTAAATGCGGCAGTTAATGCGTCACTTTAAGCCATAGCGGTGTTAAGTAATACAGTTACTTAAGTATTTTTAATTCTAGATATATTACGCTCACAACTATCCTTGCCAACAAAGGCGATATCAGCTATTTTAACATTAAAACGTGTAGCTCTTAACTGTCTCAAGTGCCCAAGTTCCGTCTGTGCCATCACATCAACTTAAATATTGCAAACTTTATCCCGGTTTGTATAATATTTCAAATGTTCTCCTAAAAAGACACTCAATATAGATGTTCATTAGATTAAGTTCACTCAATATTATTATGTACGAATGACATCCAACGGAGAAATTTTATAACTTTCACTGCTCCTTCACTTTTCGATTTCCTCGCGTGTTGGCTAATTGGAACAAGTAAATATTAAAGTAGACCAAAACACTTATGCAACTTTGTTAATTCTCCACTAATTAATGCCTGAACTCACGCTAATTACGCAAGATTTATTATCGCAGCGAAAACGATTAAAATACAAATTTTGCATCAATTATTATCAGTAACACGTCATTATATTTATTTGAGAGCGAGTTAGTACCTACTGTTACCGAAACCGCCTACTACATAGGTTTAGTATAGCAAACAAGTTAAGTAAAACGTTCTATTTTACTGTCTGGTACTAAATTTTAAAAATAACAGACAACAAAGAGCCCTAATTTGTTGACGCTGTAAGTGCTAACTACGCTGCAAACATTGCATATAATTCCAGATAAGTAGTAGAAACTTGTTTTTAATGAGACACATTAACAAAAAGCTCAGTATTAAACTTGAACACTCTAAAAGAGTAGGAATACAAACATCTTATCACATTGATTTAAAAAAAAAAGAATTGGGTTGTCAAAACTTCAATATGGAATGCCACGCGCCACGACAGAGTGCGCGAATGCGATCGCAGCGCTAGTGCGGCGATAGCGGCCGACGTCGGTGCCGGCGGTCGCGGACTGACAGGCAGAGTGGCGCACTCAGGGACCCCACGTCCGACCGGCTCCGCTCGCCCCACATGCAACCACCTAACATTGTAAACAAAACATTTGAGGTGACTTTAAATTCTATTGCGCAGACGCTTTTGTTTAAAAATACATTTATTCGCGCCACACAAACAAAATATTGCCACATTTAAGATAAGCTGTAGAAAAATATTATACTTCTAAAAATAAAATGGTTTGATAAAAACCGCTAGTAACCATGACTTAAATAAATTATATTTAAATATATAATTGCACTCATTGCCACTTTGAGGAAAATAACTGAACAATAGGTTTATCAAAATACCTACTGGATAATAAATAAACTTGTTCAAAAATATCTAAAGAAAATAAAAACGATAGAATTAAATTATTATATTTTTCAAAACAGTACTAAACGTCATAGTCACCCTACAATGACTGTATAATTATATGTTTACCTTAAGTACGCGATCTCAAATTTCGCCACTTCAGACAAGCCTTCGATAGCTCAGTTGGTAGAGCGGTGGACTGTAGAGTAAATCGAATATTGTCATCCATAGGTCGCTGGTTCAAATCCGGCTCGAAGGAATCTTTTTGTACTTTTTTTTGTTTTATGTTTTATTTAGTTTTTATGTATGGTTTTTTTAAGGTAATTTATCATAATATATCGTAATAACATCACGCCTGCATCTCCGAAGAGTTGGTTGAGGAGGAGGTACCCAATACTACTCACAGACATAGATATTGTACCAGATGAAAAATCCATGTAATGGACGGCGAGCAACCAACCGAGCACAAATCCAGGACCCGAGCATCATCTGACAAATTCCAGATAAAAAACCCCAATATCAAATTGACTGACCCGGTAACGAACCTTTTGCTCTGCAGTAACGCCTGCGCCCTGCCTACAAGTCAGTCTCGGCCTCAATATCCCTTTCATTTCAGCTTCTTCATAAAAAATGCAAAATCATTTCCCATTTTATCTTTGCGAAATCTTTGGAGAAATTTTTAATTTAGGTCACCTTTAAATATACACCTAGCTATGAGAGTGTTGGAACATTTGTTATTATGGAACAGGGTATTATAATAACTCATTTTATGTATTCGGGGTCAAATATTTTACCTACTAGATAATAATTATAAGCCTTCATGAATGGCAAATATTCCAGTCAAACACCAAGCGAACGCCGTCACGTCCGCATATATTATAAAATATTACGCGTTTTATTTGTAGGAGATTTATTCAAGAACGTAAATAATCAAACTTCTTCATACTAAAGTAGTCTGTAAAATAAAAATTGAAAATAAGGTCTACAAGAAGTGGGAGATAGCGCACGCCTCGAAACGCTGCGCGCTGTGCGTATCAAAATGTCATAAGTCTGGTGCAAACGGTCAAGTCTTCCCAATCCAAAAGAACTTTAATGTCATACGAATGGTAGCGCTATTTTTAAACGGCTTCAAAAAGGAGGAGGTTCTCAACTCTTGGGAATCTTTTTTTATGTATTATCCCCGATTACTCGTACAGACTTGGACCGATTTGGGAAATTGTTTTTTTTGTTTGAAAGGGACTTCCCAGGTAGTATCATGGTTCAGAACAGGATCTGACGATGGGATCCTGGAGAAATCGAGGGAAATCTTCTTTCGTAAGCACACTAATTGTAATGGTTATAGCCTTTATGTACGGCCACCCGCAAAATTACTTGGATAGTACAGAAATAAAATTGTGTGAAGCGAGAAATGACAACATTTAGCGTAAAATCAGCATTACATTATAGTGTTACTAGATGGCGTTGCTGTACTTCAAATGCTTAATATGCTAATGCTTATATTTGTAGTTTCTTTTTGTTTCTTCAAACATTGAAATAATTTATAGTTTCTTTTAAAGAGATGAATATATTAAAATTTAATATCAATTTATAAATATCTGATTATCTATGTGTTCGTTTTCAAACTTGAGAGGGTAGGTTGAATATGGATTTATAAATAATAATTAGTTGGTAGTATAAATAATACTTAGACCGATGAATTGTGACTAAGCTTAACTGATTGTTCCCTAAGTTCATTTAGATTACCTCGTTCGAGCTCCTTTCGTTCAATTTTATTTTTTATCAGGTCAATTTATTTACTTGTTTTATCAAAGTGAGTAAGTATCGATTTAGTAACAAGAGCTCAAATAATTACTTTGCATAATCAAGGTATAAAATTGTCAGAAATAGCCAGGAAGACTGATGTAAACGTAAGCAATTTTATTTTTACTCTTTTATATAACAATAAACTCCTATATTATAATCATTATTGGGTATTATATATTTCTGTTTTACTGTTTGTTTATTGACGATTTGAATAAGAGGGTTGTTTGAAACACTATCAAAGAACTAGTAGACCATAACTCATAAATATGTTGCAGCGTCAAACCATGGTAAGGGAGTACGAAGAAAATGGATTTTTTTTCTGCCGACGAACCACTATGTTAGTTTATTTGACACAAGCGTTGACTGTCCGTCATGCTCTTAATAGCGAAGGGCTGCATTATCGGAGGCATGCTGTGAAACCCTTGCTTACGGAAAACCATAAAAGATCACATAAACTTTAGAGTAATGTCATCTTTACTGATGAAAAAACTTTTAAGTTTAGTGAACACGGACGCTTATTTTTGTGGCGTCGAGATAATACGCGAAACACAAGTGGTCATGTAGTGCCCAATATAACAGTGAACCTGTGGGGAAGGATAAGTGAAGCCGATCCGGGAGAACTGGTCAGAATACCAAGTCGAGCAAGTAGTGAAAATTATATAGAAGTGCTTTTAAACATTCACCGTTTAGAAAAACTTTCGAAAAATATTATAATATCTGTGGCACGCCAAACAGCTGTGAACGAAAGACGTAGGCGCTTTTGTCAGCCCAGCCATGTGTTCAAGGCTTATATTTTATAACGCTTCACTACCAAACAAAGATAGGGGATAGAATAAATAGCTGGATTCTTTGTTTATCTATAGATACAACTACTCACGTCTAAATGGAAAAATATGGAACACTTATACAAAAGTAAATGATGCTGTATTACTAATCTATTCTTGTATTTAATGTAATCTATTTATGGTCTAGAATTCTATAAAGAGCGACTCTATTTGGATAGCTTTCTTTGTTAGTTGAAGTAATTAAGAGGGTCCTTTCTGATCCGGTTACCGGTAACGAGATCTTGTTCTAATTATTTCATCCTACGCAATCCAATGCATTGTTTGAGTCAACATTCAGTAATTCCGTCACTCATTCGAATATTCCACCAAACTATATACCTAGTTCCAGGACCTATGTATTTTTTTAAACTTTTAAGGTTTTTGGAAAAAAAATCTGCATTCGGAATTTTGATCTTGATTAAATGTGCAAAGTTTCTATAGTATATTTTCTTTAGTCTTTACTAGATTCGTTTTAAACAAATTTTATATTCAATAGAAGCATAAATACCTAAATACCCACAAGATATGTGCTTCCAAAATGTCTAGGGAAAAACGTCACAAGCACGAAAGTTTGTATCACGGGCACGGTTGTATGAATCTCGGGTAGAGCGTTTTTGGGTGAAAGCTACAAGATCGAGTGTGGTCATGTTCTCGCTAGATGGCGCTGAACTCAACCTTTATTGCTTACTTTATTTTTAGTGTATGGGTGCAATATTAATTCAAGAAAATATCATTTGCTAAAATTGGATATTAAATTCAGTCAAATTATTGCCTCCAAATGCACATAAATCTGTCTTTTCATTTTCCTAGTAATATAGTGCTATAGTTATATAGTATGTCACATAAAAAGATACTCTGTGGATGTCACCAGAGATTCGTAGCGCGGAAAGTGCGTTGAGCGCTCGTTCTCTGTCACTTTTTCCATTCAAACCCTTCATTTTTCATACATGATCATTGTTTGTAGTCTGAGGGAGCGGTGACCAGCTTGGCTGTCGCCATACCATGTGAGTAAAAATGCAGGAGGTACCTAAATAAAAGTCTCCTTACCATCATTATTGTCGAAGAATGAGTCAGTGATGATCCTCGGCGATCTGGAGCCGTCTTGAACGCCTCTTATAGACATTTCACTCGATGATTATTGTCACTCACATTACAATTTCACACTACACTTTGTTTTAAAACCTGTAACTCACGATTTAACCTATGAGACATCTAGACCCGAGTTTCTGGACAAAAAATTATGACAAAAATGTAAGAAATTGGTAAACACGCGATGCTTTTTTGAGCTGGGAATTAAATAACCTCCCGCTCTGAATACAGCGAGACTTTACTTAAAAATTAATGAGTTTTTCGCAGAATCTTGATAACGAATTCTTCCAGGCTGACTTATGATAATCGGTTTTTTTTTTACAATGTTGGAAGTCATCGTACCTATTATATCTCCTGCTTTGGGTGGAGCGAAAGGGAGTGTCAGATTTTTACTGACTAAAACCCACCCGTGGGCCTTCACCTTTTCAACAAATCCCGTAGCCTTAGGCGCGGCAGCTACTATGATTGGTTGAATGAATTTTCATCAGCTCATCAATAGATTCACGATTAATTTGTGACTACGAACATATCTTTCCAGAAACTGAGGACTAATCTCAATAACGTTCTACACACGAAGATGGATGTAGGTATTTTTAATTTACGTCACAATCACCATTTTCAAATATGAGGAAAATATTTATTTAAATCATGAAATACCAAATGTTGTCGTTCGATACAAGTGTCTTGTGTCTACATTATTTTAATATTTTGTTGTTGTTATCAAAATTCTGATTTACAATTGAATAATCCGATAAGCCAAGTTATTTATACAACTACAAATAGGTATGCTACAGGTGCATTCGTGTGTTTGTTTGTCATAAAAAATAACACTGGAGGACGTACCTACGACATTGAACAGCTGTCATGAACAATTCGTATTATATCGTGTGTGTGTCAATGTGTCAATATTGTATCGTGCGAATAAAATACTTAGAGTGAATTATTATAGTGAAACCGTGTAATATAAGCCACTAAAGACCGACCGAAGGTTCGGTTTCGGCCAGCCCACCTAGCTAAGATACAATCGTATCGTCCGCGCCGAACGCCTCGAGTAGGCCACGCCTTCGATTCCTTTGTTCTGACGTCATCTCAAAGCTCAGTCACGTGGTCAGAACAAAGGAATCGGAAGCGTGGCATACTCGAGGCGTTCGGCGCTGACGAAACGATTGTAACTTGGCTAGGGGGGCACTTTCGTCGAAAAAGACTGGTTCCATTTCAGCCAAAAAGAAGCCGATTATTCGACTCGACCGAAATTATCGTCTTATACCTAAAAACTGGCTGAATCATTCATCTGTCCGGTCGGTATCCGGATAGACTGGAAACCAACACAAAGCTATTTGGGGAAAAGCTAGGGAAATGATGCTGATGCTCCTGTCTGGAATGTACTTCACCCAGTTGTACAAACAGGGGCATCAATTGGGTACCTACCCCTCTTACAATAAAATTCTTTAAGACCAGGTTCTACTCATTTTAAACTTTTGTAAACCTTTGGAAATCCTCAAATATAAAAGAGAACACCGTGACAAATTATTTTATTAAAATTTACTATACCAACCGCCAGGCAAAAATCAAAACATGATATAAATTAGTTGGCTCAATAAAAAAAAAACGCAAATCTGACCCTAATTTACGATTTCAAACGTGTATGTCTACGAGATTACGTCACAGAAATATTTGATAGTTACAAAAAATAATAAAGCTGGTTTTTTAAAAGGGCCTGGTTTTTTTTAATAAAAATAAAACCGCTTTTACGGGGCTGCCAAATCGACATAGATCCGGGATACTTAGTGTCTACAACTGGCACTTAAGAAAAGGGGGTAATCAGTCACTGACGCTCAAAAATATTCAAGGATAGCTGTGTAAAAAGCCACATAAGGTCAAGACCACAGAACATCACTAGGTTCTTACATTATCTACTAAGTTATTACATATTTCCAACACCTGATTGATGAGCATTGCTTATCACCGGTTCAGGCTATTCGCGGCCATGTTGTTGGCCGGAAAATAGCACACGTATCAAAAACAATATGCGATAACTCATATCTACCTACATTTATCGCTCCATTCAAAATAGATATGCAAATGTCTGAACACATTCTAAGATTGGGCAAATATGACTGAAAACTGCTGGCAACAATGGCCAGTATTAAATAAAAAAATATTAATTAAGGATCCCTCGATTCTGTGTAGCCTTTTTACAATTACGTTTATTAGAGGTTAAAAGGCCGAGAGTGGACTTATTGACTATATTGGTTTTCAGTCTAACCGGATGCTCCTTTGTAACTGGGAATATCAAATAATTGAGAAACACGATACCCCTTGGCAAAACTGGTGGCAGATTTCCTTCCTTCCTTTGAGGTACAACCGGGACCACTCGGTTGATGAACATGCTTTTCGAGGCACGAAACGCAATGCTCAATCTACATGACGCTTAACGTTGCCCAGAGTCCCACAACTTGCCCCCCACGTGTTCACATGACGCAGGACATGTTGTTGGACAAATCGATAGCGTTTCGCGTCATGTTAGGGAACATTTTGTCCCTTAATATATCTGGGACTACGAATCGATTCGTGTCCCACTCCAAAGTTACGTCACATATCCGGCAGGCCTGGCTTCGTCTTTGGCAAAGTACACTGATCCCGAAGATTGCATTTTGGAACCAAATAATCACGCAGTCAGCCCTTTCCGTACTATTTCTATGTTGGACGACGACCATTAGGTAACTTGCCGTCCGGTAATGACCGAGCCGGTAAAACCGTAGAAGTCACCTCAACAAAAAAAAAACTATCTAAGTCAATACTAGTGTATCTTATTATTCATTGCCATTATCAGATTTAATACTAATCCCTTAAAATCCAATAAAACAATAAAAGATAGCAGGTATATATATCATCTACACCCTTTCCATGAATCCCCGAACCAATTTCAACTACCTTACATAGTGAGAGCTTCCACGAACCAATTTATTGAAGTAAATCAATAAATATACTGCCCACGCTTTTGGTGAAAATAAAGCGACCTAAATAACACAGAGTCACTGGCCCTGTGGAGGATACCTAAGTACATCCACTCCGCCGGTGATATTCAAATGTTAATAGGAGACGAGGTGGTAGCTTGACATCAAGTACAAGTTCAAACTCCGGGTTGAAAGAAATACCAGACAGAAAAATTGAAACAGTAACCTAACATACCATCATAATTCGAAAGTTTTGAAAGAAGAAATTCCTAATTCATTGTTTGATAAACTAACTTGCGCGACAACGTAAAGAACCATAGAACGATTGCACTTACTTATAATAATAATAATCAGCCTTTTAATGTTCCCACTGCTGGGACTCAGACCTCCTCTCTCTAGGAGAGGGAATGGGCCGTAATCCACCACGCGGGCCCACTACGGGTCGGTGGATGTCACATGTCTTCGAATTTTTGATTCAAGGACATGCCGGTTTCCTCACGATGTTTTCCTTCACCATTTTGAGAGCATAGCATAGCATAGCATAGTCGGCCTTATAATGTTCCCACTGCTGGGACTCAGGCCTCCTCTCTCTAGGAGAGTGAATGGGCCGTAATCCACCACGCGGGCCCAGTGCGGATTGGTGAATGTCACATATCTTCGAATTTTTGGTTCTAGAACATGCCGGTTTCCTCACGATGTTTTCCTTCACCGTTTTGAGAGCAGTGGTGATGAAATAAATTACACAAAGTAATACGCCTGGATTGGTTTGAACCCGCGACCTACAATTCGTAAGTCGGGGCCGTTACCACTCGGCCACCACTGCTCTATTGCACTTACAGATGACTTTATTTTATTGTTTATTTTTTTAGAATGTTAGTGAATTGTCAAAATGAAAATCATAAGTACCCAGAGTCTCATGCTCAACAGTAGCTCGAACAGCGAGGCATCCAGGCGGCCTGTAGAACATAGGTCATCAAATTACCTACCTATAATTGTACACTTGATTTTACCCTCGAATATGATCTCCTCTTGATCGATCTCGATCTTGAAACTGGTCAAGTGCAAGTCGGGCTCACGCCCTGAGGGCTCCGTACTAACTTACATAAGTAAACAGTTCAATTCCCGAATGAAGTCTTGAAGACTTTTCCGGATCGCAATTTTTTTTTGTTGCGACAACCAATTTACTGTATTCTGATTTATTCCCATAGGTTTTCTGGGTGAAATGAAAACTCATCGCATTTATACATGAATGGTCAAATCACCGTGTAATAAGTAAGTTAAGTTATATATCAATTAAAACTCATCAAATAACTTCTGCTTAGGAGGGGTCAGGGTTGCTAGGTCTTCACATCATAAAGCCGGACAGACCAGCCAATTTAATCGGACATTAATTATTACAAGATAAAGTAGAAGAGATGACAATGTAACAGTCTAATTTAAAAAGCCGAACAGGCCAGAATCCGTGTAATTTGGCCGGACACGCAACTAAGAAGCCTGACCCTGTCCGGCTTTATCCGGACGCCTGGCAACGCTAGTTACTGGAGAGAGAGGAAATGGCAGACTTTTATTGATTAAAACCCTTTCGTCTTCTATCAGTTGCTCTTGGCGCCCTAGGGCCGTGGTAACTCTTTCGAACAACCCTGGAGCCCTGCCAAGCATCGGTCCTAATGAGCCCCGTCAACCTCAAACGATACTATACATCATCATTTGCAGACATGCAACATAATCTATCAATAAACAAGATTGGATTGGAACCATGTCAGCTTTACTTACGATACAAAATGGCGATTATATCAGCATGACATTTATGTCAGTTTCAGAATTTTATTCCTTTGGCATTTGATTGAAAAGCGTACTTAAGTAATACTTGTGTTCGGAAACAAATACTTCGTTGGACTGCATTCTCTTCGAATACCTACTTTTGGTGGTATAAGCTTTCAGAAAAATAGAAGGCACACTCACACGCTTGAACGATCACAACAGCGTATGATGCATTCTGGCTGAGTCTGAAGTCACAAGAGAAGCATAAATTGTAACTGTATAATGTTCCCATTGTTGGGCCTCAAGCTCAAGTCTATAGGAGAGCAAAAGGACCGATATCCACCACGCGGGCCTAGTCCAGGAAGTCCCATATCTTCGATATTTAGGTAACCTCACGATGTTTACCTTCACCATTTTCAGAGTGTGTGGTGATGAAATAAATTATACAACGTAAAACTCTTGCCTGGGTATGTTTAAGAAAAAGAAAGAAAGAAAAAACATTTATTCGTGCCTCAAACAATCGTATAATCTAATATTACACAATAAAAAAAGAAAGGTATAATCAGTGCGAGGCTAAAAAGGCACCTAGCTCAGCATATGCTGCGTTATTTAAAACGATAAATAACGCAGCCCTGGTATTCTGTTAGAGCCTGCTGTGATGCCACCATAGATAATATTTCTATGGATGCCACGAGCACACTTACGGACGTAAGATAGTCTATCTAAATAAAATAATAAATAATGAAGAGAAAGATAAAATTCGTGAATTTATGTTTATGTGTGTCATATAAATGATAAACAAATATATTTAAAAAATAGTGCATACAGGAATAAATAATAAACTTTCGACCGACGCCTGACGCTCCAACATATACCATTTTTCATTACCATATACAAACGGAGGAACGCGAGCGTACGGTGAGTCGACTGTCAAAAGAACAAAGAGATTTAATAAGATACAATAGAGCGGCTATCAGAAAAAATGTTTTAGAAAAACTGTCATCCTATGCCTCAGTGACGCCATCTTACTTTGAATAGCAAACACGCGAATTAAATTTATCAAAATTTATAATTATTGAACTATCGCTCGGTAGGTGGCCAGGGGCCTTACCACGATAATGTTAAAACGTCAGTCGTACGAGCGAAAAAGAGTGATGGAGCTATACACCACATAAAACTCCATCCCTTTGACAGTTCGGTTTAGGTCGTAAAATGGATCACGTTATGCGCTCGTGGTAGAGCCTCGGTGTGTGATAAAGGTAAGGTTAAGCTTTTCAGCAATAGATGGCGTTATGAAGAAAATCAGCAAATGTTCTAAAACTATTTATAAAAATGATTGAATTCTGATTAATTACTTCGTAAATACCAAATATAATTACGAAAATAAACAGAAGTTAGGCCCAGTCATTTTACCATAACAAGATTAGCAATAGCGTAATGCGCAGTTTGGTATATTTTCTCAGAATTTTTTTTTTTTTTAGTGCATATAGCGGATACATTTACGACTTGACGTGTAGGAGTGTCATACTAGACTGAGCGACTTATGACCTCTAAGTAATAAGTATCGGATTACGATTTTGTTTGCTATGTCCTGTCTATTGGTAGTATATATTTAATGTCTTTGCAAAAGAAGAGAAATACAAAACAAAAGGTGTGTAGGTAAATACATATGATTATAAAGTATGTCTGTTTTAAAAGTTTAAATCTACAGATTCATTGCAGGGGCGACCGATCAAACTCGGCTACCACTAGGGCATGCAAAACCGGTTTTCCGGTTTTGCGCAAAACCGGAAATCGGCAAAAATTTAACGATTTTTGAAAACCGGTTTTGGGAGCCAAAACCGGAGTCAGCTCCGGTTTTCCCATTATTGAGTAACAATTAACATTTTGATTTTTATCAACATTTTTTTCGAACACTCAAAAAATAATTAATTTTGAGGCATCAAATGTATCCGAACCGAACACAGCCTGCATCCACCCACTTACACGCCTCCCTCCACTACCCCCGCACCCCGCACCCGTAACCCGCCAGCCTGCGCCTGAGTTGTTGCAGTAATACCCTTACCGGGAGTGCAAGTGCGTGTCCGCCGCCCTCGCCTGCGACGCTAGGACAATTGAAAATGTTGATTTTTTTGGTAATTGTGGGTGGCTGTGTTTAATATTTTAAGATGCTGATTGTGTTTTCTATTTTTAAAATATATTATTTTTGATAGCAGACTTAATAGGTACCAAAGATACCAAAAACTTACTTGTTGTTGATTTGATCTCAGTTAATTAATCTTTATACTATTATAAGTTCATTGTTATCTGTACAATTATTATGGTTTGGATTAAAAAGAAATGTATCATACAATTTGTTTTATTTGTAGACTTAGTGGGTATTTAAAAAAAATGGTGTTTCTTTTTAAATTATACTACATTCGATTTTTTTTGCTAAAACCGGACCTAGCTCCGGTTTTCGGTTTTGGTCCCAAAAAAACGATGTTCAAAACCGGTTTTGATGACTTTCCGGTTTTGCATGCCCTAGCTACCACCAACGCGGCAACGGTATAAGCATTGGAATCAAATTATTCCCATGAATACTCGCTCATCCTTGCCTCAATTTGGTTGGCGGAACATGTCTTTTCCTTCCATACTTCTCGTATCATCTAAGTAGTCAGCTACTCACCCCCTTTCTACCCGTATCATCTGCTATGCAGTCCATCCATTGTTTCTTTGACCTTTCCCTACCCATATAGCCATCCACATTTTGTTCCTCATCTTTCTGTGTAATCTTTAGCCCATTATTTACTTGAAAAAGAACTGGTCTCTAAATCATTGTGTCCTCCCTGTCGGAACGATGTCTACTAGGGCTACGAGATTGTCCAAATTAGTTACCTACCGTAGCCCTGGGTCCGCAAAAGGCAACTAAAGGGACACAAAAACTCCTTTTAGCTCCACCCAAAGCAGGATTAATTCCCACGTTAAAAATATCTTTCAGATATGTCAAACTATATTCTGCCCTTATCTCCTGTTGCTTGTCGTCGGTGCTACACGTCCTCTTCTCTCATTTTCTTGTTAACTAACTCTCTTTTCTTTCATAACATTGCTCACCTAATCACAATTCCATCCATCTTATCTTTGGCCTCCCTCGTTCTCTCTAACCATCCATTATACAAGTATTATTAATAATGTACATTAACGAAATTAGTCAACACAATAAATTTTGTGTTGTAGTCATCATTTAGTGGCTTGTGGTTGGCAGTACTCACCAGAAAGATGTAACAAGCAATAGAAAGGGACAGTAGAACAAATGTTTGCAATTGTGGGCTTCAGTCAACACAGAGAAACTCTACAAGAAGAGATTATTACCTACCCTACAAAACATTGCGTTGGGAAAGTATATCTTTTCCATATTTGGTCAGTTTCAGTAGATTGATAAAACCAATCTGTAGGACTGAATGAAGCATTTTTAACAACTTTTTTGTGATAGTGATGGCAAGTTGTAAGAGGAAGTTGCCCCACCAGGTGGCTTAACGTCTCTGTGGCAGGTTATCTTAATGTATTTGAGAGATTAGTCTGCTTCGTCTCGTAAGCATATCAATCAATGAATAGCCGCAATCTATTTAGGAATACCTAAAGTTACTTTACTGTCTCCTCTAACAAATGCGCATACGTAGCAAAGCAACCATATTTCGCCCTTGGCGCCATCTTAAATTATCCCGCCAAATTGCCAGGTAGCGTTCAGTTGCGTTTCTTGACAACAAAGTGGCTGCTATTTTGGTCGGGAAAGCTGCCAAACACCCACTGAAACGTATCGTGAACACTGAAAAGTCAAAGACCTATGAATTCAAACACGATTCACATTAGGATAACGTTCGTTTTGGAAAAAAAACAGACGATTCTTTGTGATCGAATAAATTATCGATCAGGATTCTAAATCGAGAACTACCTACCTACCTATGGTGAAGGAAATTGAAATTATATTGCTCTGGAGATTGTGTATGATGTGATGATGACTGTTTATTACGGAATTTTGTAGATTCTTATCTCTACTAAGAGGCTAAGAAAGTAGGTATCCTATCATTTGGTTGTGTACTGTGTCCCAAGCAACCTTGTGTTGTCAAGTCCGATCATTTGTGTACAAACTTCTAGAACATTCATGACTTGACAAAAACTATTTAAAGCAAAACATTTCACAGACGTATTCAACTTCTTTTGTCCATTCTGAAATGGTCCAGTCACGACTTCACGAGCTAGTCAAGCGAAACTTCACCTAAAGCGGTCACTACTTCTATTATTAACAAACATACATCAAGATCATGACAACTCTATAAGAAAATTACCTATTTCTTGACCAGATGAGTTTCACCGGTCCTTAATGGTGTCACATAAAACTACTTTTACAGAGCGAAAGCTCAATCGATCGTGTCAAGGACTGTGTTAAGTGATGTCGTGTTACCTTAGCTGTTCAATGTCGATATCGGACGTGAGACGACACTAAAATACCTTATCAAAGGACGCTGGATGACTCATTAATTCTAATTGACAGTCTGCATGGCTATAAGACAGCCAAACGAATGGCACGGTCAGACGCAACACTTGCAGCCACGGCTATCTCTGACGTCAGAGCACTTTGAAAATGGAACACTATACACCTGTCACATAATATTTCGTACTGGAAAATTCTGGTAGTCAAGACACTTGATCAGACTATGTTTTCCACAATTTACTGTGAACACTAACACTATGTTATTGTGGCAATGTTTGGCCCAAGACTGAGCTTGGCACGGTGTTCGTTTCAACTCTTTTGTTCGTTCAGTTTTCAGTGAGGCGTCACGCGCGATCTAATGCGTTGTCGTTCGAAGATTACTGTGTAAATTACTCTAGAGTGGCATGTTGTTGGAAAAAGTATTTTGTATTTAAAGCTGTTTGTTTAAAGTTTAGAATGCAGTGAGCTGCAGTTTTATGGGTGATATTACACAGTTTAGTACTTGTGCGAAGCGTTCAATGATAAACTGTGCAATCTTATGCAATTTATTACTGAGATTGTTTCAACGAAACTTTGTCTTCAATCAAAATAGTTAGACTATACTTTTTTCATTTTTAGCTATAGTAATTCTCTTCGTCTACCAACCTGTAAGGCTTATTCCACAAACCACACCAGGTGGTGGTGATGGATGTGTAAGTAACATCTTGTGGGACAAAACGAACATCACAGGTCTTACATCTTAATCCATAACCTTGGGTGGAATATTCCAAATCTGTTAGAAGACGTACGCGGATGCTATATATAACTGGGTCACTCGGCTGAAAATTCATTTTCAGAATGTTCTATTACGATTCTATAAACAGTTTTAAAACTCGTCATCAACATTACATGAACCATCTTCCGGACGTTTCAGCATTGTCTACGTTTCTCAACTTTTTGAAGTAATCACTATCTTCTTAATCTGTCAGAAGTAACCCAGATAAAGAATTTATTATGTAGGTATGTAATTTATTTCTATAGTGGACTTAAATACAACAGCAAACATATAGATATCTACAAATTACTGACAGCAGAACTGAACCGAACTACGAACCTTGAAGGACTCCTCTATTGACAGAGATCCTACAGTTTATACTCATTGAGGTATTTAGTTATTTGCAAAGGATGTATGTCTCTACGGGAAAAAGAATGAATGTCAAATTTAAGATGAAAGTGATTTTTACTGCCATATATTTATTTTACTATTTATGTACACACAAAAAATAGAAAAAGACTAATACAAAATAGACAATAGTACAAAGGTACTGCTTATTTCCAAAGAAATTTCTTCCAGCAGACCTGCGAAAGGTGAAATTAAAAGAAAGGTAGACAACAGTGTGTAGGAAGCAAGAGAGAAGAATGTGTGAAATCTTAATCTAAACTATCAAATAATATGAAGCTAAATATAAAAATGAAATACTCGCACTAACTTACTTATGAATAATATCTAATGAAATTTTTGATTTTCTGTGTTCAGTAATAATCAGAATTGGGTAAAACTATCGTGGTCAGTTGTAATGGTTAAGTTTATAATATCAGTTCATCCAACGCAAGAATCATGAATATCCGCACTAACAATTTGAAAATTGTACGGGTGCAATAAACTTAGGTACACGTTTTAGAACCATTGTTTCTATTAGATATTGTAGCATTCTTTGACATTAATTGTTTTTCTTGACGAGTCTTCATTATGTTTGAAAGCACGACAATCATCTCGTACATATTTACGGTACCTAAAACAGTTTTAAAATAACAATTTACAAGTGGATAAAAGCTCACAAAAAAATATTCATACTGACATATCAATCCCATTTCTAATTTAAATTTCAAAGCTGCTATATCAACTATTGTAACAATGTAGACTACAGTCTCTTGGCGCCGTTTTCTTCGCTTTCGTCAGTGATGACCACAAGTGATGACAGACATAATATATCTGACGTTTAGCGAGGTGATGACGCATAGCTAGGCTGCCGTGTCATCTACAGTTGGCACGTCAAGATCTGCTAAATATGTCTTGATGACTCATTGTATCTTCTTGAAGATTCGGTTGTGCGAATATAGAATTGTTTTGACTGTTAGTAAGACATTGATTGATGGTTGTCCTGTTACAAAGTTTGAAACTGATATTCGATACTAGGTTTTGTATCCGGAAGGCCTGAAGTCGGTTGATTCGAGAAATATTTCTATAAGTAGCAATTGGCTACGTTTTAGTCTTTATTTCACAAACACTATTTCTTCGTTTTTTTTTAGTGTTTAATATGTCTTTATTAATCAGAGGATCTTCAGAGCTTTCCCTAAATATAGAAGCGTTGATTGTGTCATGGGTCTCGTGGATTTTTTTTTTATGTAGCATTTTAAGCACGCTGTCTCTCCATACATAACACTGGTATTTAGCTGCGTCCAGCTAGACTGGAGAACGACCGGTACAGTCGACTGGGAATAACTAAGTTAATTGAGAGATTTGAAAATAACTTTTTATTCTTCAGACTTCAGACATTTGAAAGGTACAAATAAGAAGAACACTTTATAACAAAAAGACCCACATTCCCTAAAACAGTCGAGGGTGTCGAGCCACATTACATCCAATTACGCTTATGACCGCTTCATAAACGGCAAGTTGTTTACTTACCCTAACAGTTGAACCCGTGTTTCGAACAAGCTTTTGACCATATTCATAACTTTATTATAATCGATGATTGATTGATGATCGATTATTTGTTTTATAATGCGTCCACCAAAACATTTTTATTTATGTCTTTTTACTTATTTATTAAGGATCTCCAAAAAAGTATGCACGGAGTCTTGTTTTTTAATGATGTAATTCTTTCGAGAATGAAAGACCTCCCATTGTTACACTCTGTTATTAATTTTAAACTCTACTTTATCTATTTATATATCTTATATCAAACCTCATGAATAGACAAATTGTCTAATCATTGAAGCACAGACAGTTTGGGGACAAAAATAGCGTGCCATCTACAAGATCGCGTGGGTACCGTGGAACACGGAAACCTCAGCCAAGTTCAACGTCTTTGTTTACCTAGAATTTTAAGATATTCGCACAAATATATAAACATCTAGTAGTACGGAGACCGTCACAAATATTTGAACGCAATGTATCACAATTCTAACAATACTTTTGTTCGAGAAGGTATTAAACTTATTTTGTGTTTCAAGATTTGAATGACGCAGAATACGGTTAGGTAAATGTTTTGGACATTGAATTGTGGAGACATGCTTTATTGCTATGACATTAACGTTTTTATATTATTTTATATAATATGTAACCTGACTTTTGTTATTTATAGAATTCGCATATTTTACATGAATGATCGAGTCGGTCTATCGATTTGGATGCCGATTATACTCGTAAAACCGATAAATATCATCTCAACTATCCTACTCCAGTCTAACCTAGATTCCTCCTTCAGGTCCCTTATCTTCCGCTTATCTCTCCGCTACTTTATTTTACGTTCCGCGAATAACTGTTAAATTATGTAAATAATATCTAATATGGATAAGATAACGTCGGTGTAGCTGCTTTATCCCATTATCTTCTTCATAGCCCCCGGTAACGTTCCAAACAGAATAAATAAATGTTAGTATGGCATTTCCTCAAGTCTTCTGAATTTGTATCATAATTATTTTATCTCCCTCCTTATACAAAAGGTTATTCGGCTGCGTAAGCAGATACTATGTTTTTGTTTGCACAGGATATTTCATTTACTTATTATAAAACTTGGATAGCGTAGTGGATAACAATTCAGAAATAATTGTCGAATCAATACTAGATACTCACGTCTACTACTCCTACACACTACATATTGTCTACATTTCTTTTAATTTCTCCTTTCGCAGGTCTGCTGGATGAAATGTCTTCGGAAATAAGCATGAATACCTTTGTACTATTGTCTATTTGTATTGTCTTTTTCTGTTTTTTGTGTGTACATAAATAGTAAAATAAATAGATTTGCCTAAATCTTGGGAAGCGGCGATTCGCGAATTCTTAGATTTGCCTGCGCAAAATTCAGCTGAGCACGACCAAGATGCAGCAATTGTATGTATGATGATCATAATTTGATGTATGTATTGCAAATACAAATTATAGATCCACCAAACAGATAATATTGCTCAGAATATTTGCAAAGGCGCAGTTTGGAGATAGCTTGCCGACACAGATACCTTAATATTGACACGATTGGTCATTATTGCCGACTTATCTTCGCATATTAATAAATAGATTAGATTATTTTAATGAACTATTGTCCAGATTGGGTTTTTATTAGAATAGGAAATTCTGATCATTATTCAGGAAATTCTGACTGCCCCTCTGCCCCCTCGTTTCTGTATGTTATCTTCTGTGGTATTTACCGTAGCTGGGTACGCAGACTGGCTTATGATCAAATTAACGTCAATCCGTCAACTTCACATTTCGAGCTTCAACCTACTGCAGATCACAGCTGGACAACAGGCCAATACATTATGGGCTTGCAAATACTCATCAAGGAGTCCAGCATTTTTTTTTTTAATCCTTTTTACTCCACTTGTCTATATGGATGAAGCGCTACCTATGTACAATAAAAATTAAGTGCAGGTCGTAATTTTTTGATATATTATGTTCTCCTGCAGATAAACACTTCCCCTTCGAACTAATGGTGCATTACCATATTATCTTATCAGCATATGTTATCGTTTCGGCTGGCTAAAGACCGATACATGTGTCAATGGGGACTTGTCAAATTGTCATAGTTATTTAAAGGCATCAGTAGTATGCCGATGGCTTGATAGGAAGTGTTGCCATCAAGATAAATAGAATATGCTAGACATATTGGTAAGTATGGCAGGATTGTTTGTAAAAGGTTCTCGAACGTGAAGGGATGCTGAAGGAATATGGGTGGGTTTTAATCAGTAACATCCTGACACACTCTCGCGGGAGGAGTTGTATGAGATTCCTCACAAAAAAAGACATATTGGTGAAAATAAATATAAGGAAAGAGTTTATAAAAGTACAGGCCTAGGGGTCTTTAAGTCTAGAGTGAATAGGTTACTTCTAAGCAAACGTTCTCCATCGTCGACTACATCGTCGCTAACCATCAGGTGTGACAATGGTCACACATGAACCTTTCTGATTTCTCACCTATGAAAACAATTCAAATACTAAATTGAGTTATAAACATTTTCAGAACCGCAAAAAAAAATTTTTTTGTTACGTAACTACAAATTTACAGTTTTCAAATTTTTTACTATACTTGTACTATGAGACCTTGCTTCATGCCAAATTTCAGAATTCTAGGTCTACGGAAAGTACCCTATGAACTTTGATTCCCTTGAGAATGTCGAAATATACGTTTTTTGCGACATAAACGGTCTTATCTTTTTCTTTCGTTAACTCATAATTCTGATTTTTTCACAGCTTCAAGTGACCGCAGACCCGAGTATATAGTTTTAATTTCAACTCGATGCCTCCGCGCGTTCCCAAAATAAAGGGTCTTGACAGACAGACAGACATACGGACAACAAAGTGGGTTGCGTTTTTCCTTTTGAGGTACGGAACCCTAAAAAAGAGGTACAGGTTTTGTTTGTGCCTTTCTAAACTAATTAGATCATCCTCTTTCGATCTTATTGCAATAAAAGAATCTGGTTTGATCACAGCGAGTCTTTTTCTTCGTGACCCTCTGCTAGCCGTCATCATCCATCACAGAGCTCGGGGAAGGGCCCCGAGCT
This sequence comes from Mythimna vitellina, assembly GCA_949316375.1. Lineage (NCBI taxonomy): Eukaryota > Metazoa > Arthropoda > Insecta > Lepidoptera > Noctuidae > Mythimna > Mythimna vitellina. The sequence continues at coordinate 1,155,619 of OX438703.1, read as the reverse complement.
CTGTGATGATGGCGTGTTAAAATGTCAGGTGTGCGACCAAGAAAGAGGGTTGGAGCTATACACCCTACATAGCTTCAGTCTTTCTAATAATGTCATCTTTAAAACAATCCATCCAAATTTTGTCTAGTCTGCTTCATTTTCATACACCTTCATATCAAGTCTTTTGGTGAGGGACTAGAGGATACTAACTAGGCCTTAGCGCATCTAGGAGTTATTTTTTAAGGAGGGGCCTGGCTTTTGACATGTCTAATTTGTGTACGAAGTTATTAGTACTTTGGGTCCATCATAGAATTTCGAATCGGTAACTCAACATATGTATATGTATAAGTGGAAACTAGACTGTACTAGGATGTGCATTGCCCACTCGGCTCCCTCCTATATACGTATAAGGAAAAGGCTTCTCAGTAGTTATGTACTTACCTAATATTATTTTTGTAGCCCAATAGATTAAATCTATAACGTTTGAGGTCACTACGTCACCTTGAAACCAATAGACGTTTACAAAATTCTATTAATCTTTAGATTTAACAATGCAAGATTAATGTTAAGTCAGTTTAAAGTTCCCATTTCTACAAATAGATTTAATACCCTGGTAATAGGCAATTAGAGTAATTTATTGAAGAATAGGTAAACCATAATATTAATTTTGTTTGTAGGGGCGAAGCCTGGGTAACTTTCAGCCTCGGTGACCTAGATTGGTCATCATTTTGAGGGCGTCCAGAGGGAATCACAGCAGAAACAGTGCGCCATTACGGAACACGATCTCAGATTAACGATATCGAAACAATTTTAGCAGCACCTGAATGAAGGTTTCCGAAGGCGAAAACTTTAGCGACATCATAATAATCTTCAAGACTCTCAACTAAATGGGAAAACATAATCCTGTCAATTGAATGGCTCTCGGCCCGAATATAAATTAGATTATTAAATCCTACTCCAACTTTGAAACCGCTAATCCGCGACAGTTTGTAGCTGTTTTATGAACAATGTCCAATCTACCAGCACACGCAAATGTAGGAGCGTGCTAGGGTCGCTATACCAACTTACATATAGGTACACACATATGGTAGCTATGTGGTCCGCAATACAAGTCAGCTGAGCGACTATCGATCGCATAACCCGGGAAAATTAAGGAGCTCCCTGTTACTAGGGCGTTTAGCTCCGTCGGAAAGTTTCCGCATTCTGTCGGGTAACGTCAACAAAACAAGCGACTGCCGCATTGAAGTGTTCCGGGGACCGGGAAATATTATGTCTGTCATGGAAATTGAGACAGACTCAGTGTGATATTTCAGCCGGCTATTTGCCACTGATGTTCTGGACACGGTATGCATGCATGAATGTTGCTATTAGTTTTAGATTACGAGCCAGATAAGTTTAGGTTACACAAAGAATACGGTAAAATTGTTATCGAAAAATTCAGTGTTTGTTTTAATTACCAAACAAAAGAATTAAAACACATTTAGTTTTTGATTGAAAGTTTATTTTATTTTAGGATCTAGATAATCAAAACCACCTTGACTCGTTCCAAAATCAAATTACATATCGAATAAAACTATAATCGAGCCATAACGTCCACTAGCCGTGCAATTAAACCTCTTACACGAACTATAAACATTATAACACATGGGGAATACTCACCGATACGCTTGTTGAGCCGCGGTGTCGACCGACCCTGCTCATCTTCCTCCACATCTACGTCGAACGAGAACGGAAAACTCTTCGTAGACCCCACAAAACCGGTCGCCATAACGACAAAATTCACATGAAAACACGCGTCATGCGTCGACAACCCTCCGGTTCTCCGATATGACTGGCTGGAAAGAGCGGCGCGCAAAACCAGCGGGAAAATTTCAAGCGCTTACGGAAATTAAACCAATCACTGTTAAGTTAAGCGCGCACATATAACGCCCGATTGGTTGGTTTTTTGCACTGCTTACAGCGTATTTTTATTATTTTTGATATGCTTGCTGAGTCAACATCAAAAGGAAATTGGACGCGAATGAATGAACAAAATTTTATTCAATGTTTCACCTTTACATGATTAACTGTCGCGAGGGGAACATTTACGAGCAGTAAAATATAATATTCATGTAAATAATATAGCTGTTAAGTGTGGTAATAACAAGGCAATTACAATATTGTACATAATAATGCAATAAACATAGTCCAGGAAGGAAAATTTATAAGGAAATTCTTACTACTTATATACTGACAATTTCTTAGTATCTAACACCACCAGATAAGACGGCATTCTAAGTCAAGTGTATTGATAACTTGAGTCTATGATGTGTAATAAGATCAGTATTAGGACTCGATATCAACATAATCTGACAAATACCTACCACCAACTGATAATAATCGGAATTTATTTTAATCGTAGTTACTACCTAAATGAAGGACTTCCCTCCTTAGTTTTTTCTAGGTGGTCGATCGTTAATATATATTTACAAGCCATTTTTTCAAGTCAATTACCCACAACAGCAATCATGGCATATTATTAGGTAGTCAAATCCAAAAAAAGCGGAAGATGAACCTGCTCCTGAAGACAAATGTGCTGCAATTTAAAGGTGCGATATTGCTATGATAATTTTGCCAGGCGCCTAAGCAGTCTGGTGGTCAGTCACAAAATTACGAGTATCACAACAATATTATGATAGGTTTATTGCTGCCCTTGCTAGTGTGTAAAATCTTCGTGCAGCCGTCGCAGCAGTGTATTTATTGTTAACTAGGTGCTGCCGGCGGCTTCGCACACGAGAACGTAAAAATAATCTGAAGGAAACATACTCCCGGGATAAAAAGTATCCTATATATTATTCTAGGACATGTTCTCCCCGTATGCCAAATTTCATCAAAATCCGTTCGAGTATAAAGGAACAACAAACACACTAGCAAAATTTCGCGAGCGTCCTTTTCGAGGTACATTTTCATACAACCGCTCTTACGTGATTATGATGTTATTACACTTCTTTCTTTATATATTTTGGATACACAGCTATCTTGTGGATATTATCTAGGCTTCTATAGAAATCAAAACATAAATTTGTGTAAAACTAACCTAGTAAAGACCTCTCAAAGTCGGCTATTTTACGTGAGCTTTGGCCCTCCATAATGCACTCATATTAATTCATAAACTTTAAAAAATTAAAAATACAAACAAGTACAACGCGTTCCAAATCAGAATAGGATCGATTGCCATGTTGTGACGTCACATCATACTTTCAAATCGAAGAATAGGGTGACCAAAACAAGAAATTTTTAAAACGTAATTTATTTACGAACTGTGAACGAAAAAAGTTTAATCAGAATCCAGCTCTTAAATTTTGCTCTTCTCCGAGTTCTTCAATTTTGCCCAATTTCTTGCGATTTGACAGTATGACGTGACGTCACAACATGGCAATCGATCCTATTCTTATTTGGAACGCAATATACATCAATGGGAGCCTTGTACATGTAATCTAGATTCTGAATGACGACAATTTTTCTAAAAAACTTTTAAGGGCAATACCAACAGGGTTTTCAGGCGTTAAATCTATTTTTGCATTGCCTCTTCATCAAACATCGCGTTGTATTGCGTTACATAAAGCAACAAGCTTTTAAACCATGCTCGATGTTAACGAAAGGCGAGAAAAGGACCCTCTTAATCGCCCAGTGCAAGCTTCTATAAATTAAGTTTTAATAGTAACATTAAAACTTAATTTATAGAAGCTTGCACTTGCGGATCGAAAAATAAAAAGGAAAATGATTAGACATAAAAAAATACGCCAAAAGAGTACCTACGCAATCGTACTCCTGATAGGGCGCGTCTACAACCTATGTACCTACACAATAAACAACAGGTATTGAATGTAAATTACTAAAAACATAACTAGCTAGGTACCAAGCATACATGTTACAAGAGGCGCCCCTCCAGGGCCTGTGAGCCTTGTGCCTGATCTCTGCTGGCACTGCCCTAATTACGGCACAGGGTAAATACCGACGGTGAAGTACCAATAACTCCTAACTGTCGGAAGTCAAATTATCTGTCCAAAAATTGTTAGGAAGTAATACCTACTATAAATTGACACGTTGGTTTAGTTAGGTGTTTGTTTCCACAAATTAATTTGATGCAGTTGCAACTAAATATCCGCTTCGGATATTTTACGAGGCATGCGGAAACACACATTTAAAATATAAGCACTTAAAAGTAATTTTATCGAAAAATGTCAGTTAGAAGGTATTGGCACTTCACCGTCGATACAGTCATATGAATAATATTGTCCTCATGGGGGCGATCGACGGCAATGACCTCTCAATCGGCAATGGCCCCGGTACAGGCCACGAATATATAAAAAGGTACTCTGTGAGGCCTTTTTTGAGCGAGTAGGAATGGCAGGCGGTCGCCTACTTCCGCGAAGCAGTAATACTAGGCGTAGGAGGCGGCCGCACGCGCTCACGCCCCAGTCGCAGGGATCCCGACCCCAATTTCCAGCCACCGTAGGCGTGAGCTTGCGGACGGCGAGCAATGGGTAGCTCGCCGTCTGGACCGATCCCGAATCGCCGACGGCGCGTTGTGTTCCATGCACGCCTCAAGGAAATGTTAGCAAAACCTCAGGGGCCCAGCAGAGTCGAAACCTACTGGAGCCATGTGTACGTAAGAGTGAGTTTTAGTCACTAAAAGGCCCTGACACACCCTGGATGATTTACCACCTAAAAAAAAAGTCGCCGGCCGTAATAGACACGCGGTTTTGAACGATGAGCCGAGTAAAAAACTGAAGCAAACATGATGAGCCGCGAGCCAGACTCGTCAACTCACAAAACCGCGGTATTACAATGATACACCGGCGAACTTTACCAACGAGCCATAATACCGCGGCTTCACTCGCTCGTCAATCAGCGCCTTAAACCTCTTTCCCTACAACATTTTCTTAATCTTCATTAGATGGTGTCAACTGTCAATTTTTTTTTTTTTTATTCTCGATAGGTTCGCGCTTGACCGCCATCTCACCTGATGGAAAGCGATGATGCGGTCGACGATGGAACGCGCAATGATTGAAAATTGAAAATTACATTCCATAATGTCTACCTAAACATTTATTATTTAAAAATATAATAAAATATAAAAATATGGATAATCTAGAATCTTTTTTTGCAAGAAAACACAAGGATGAAGTAACAACTATATTAAAAAATTGCAGCCATTAGGAAATAAAACAAACACAGACTGTCTAATCCAATGACTTTATTATACACTTATAAATATACCACAGTGCGGCGATCACTAGCTTGTTTACTTGGAAATAGGCTGCTCGTTGATGGGGTCCAGCTTGGGCTCCTCGAACTTGAACGAGGGGAATGAGGTCATGTCCACTCCAGAACCACCACCGTATTGCTTCTCGAGCTTGTCCAGTTCCTGCTTCATTTCCTTGGCAATGGCAGGGCTAACTTCCAGCTTGCCACCACTGGAATATTGTAAATGGTAATTTAAATAAACATTAGAACATAATAATAGCACAGGAAATTTAGTTCAATAAAACATTATGGAATATAATATATTTTTATTCTTCTACCCTCTAATAAGAATGAAGATTCAGGTTTATTTTATCTTTTTTGTTTATTGTATCTGACTTAATTCAATAAACCCCAAGCGAATGCCGCTCATTGCTCGCTCAGTCTTTCTATTGTGTCTCTAATAACGGTACTCAAAAGGTTAAATCAATACGACTAAGTAAAACTGATCCGGATTCCTTGCAAATAGCAATATAAAAAGATAATTTCTTTACACCATGTCGTGGAAACCAATAAGATTGTAATTTGTCATGCAAATAATTAGTAATTCTTACCAATAAACTAGAAAAATAACTTTTAAGATCATTAGGATTAATTCTACCAATAAGGATTATGATATAATTAAGAATTTTGATCAGCAAGGTCAGAATCATTATGAACTTACGAGCTCTTCTGCTTGTACTCGCGGATTTTGTCCAGGAACAGCTGCTGAATGGGGTCGGTGGCTTTTTGCGCGGCCGCCAGATTCCTGGTGACCATCACAGAGGTCTGTGCCACCTTCAAACCACCGATAAGCCTGGAACTGAGCATCTGAAACCAACATAACCTCTTACACCAGTTACATAACTTTTGTAATAAAATTTAGCAGATATCTATCGTCGTTATTTCTAGAGTCTGTAATGCTAAATTAATAGTGAATTGCGTCTAAAATCAGTAATAAAAATAGAAAAAAGTACCTTTCTGTGTTTCGCTTGTCTAGGACCTTTTGACAATTTTGACAGTACAATTTTTTTTATTGATCACGACCACCTAGTTTTTAAGTATTGGTATAACTAGATTTTGCTTTAAATCACTTAATAATTATTTTACAGAATTTTTTACCAAACAATAATTAAAAGTTCTTATTAGATTCGTTTCTATCTGAAAAGTTCTTTAATTTTAATTAAAGTAAGTCACGTGAGTATGGAAAAACTCATTTATCGATTTTGGACGTATGCTGTGGCTGTCGTCTATCTGTTTATGTCAAACTGTGGCAAACTGTCAAATGTCACGTCACTGTTTATTTGTGTTGTCAAATTTTTGGTTGTTTTGGCCGCAGTATTTAGCAAGTAAAACTGAGATTATAACAGAAATCTCCTTACACATGCTATGACCTTAACATGCTATAGATACCAGAACTGAATTTATGATTTACTAAAGAATGGATCGAGGGAAAATGCCGTCGGCGGGTCGTGGAGCTAAGAGCAAGGCTCCACAGCACCCCCAAGACATCTTTGCGTTGGGCAGCAAGTCTACTGTGGTGGTGTCCAGAGATCCCGAGAAGAGGAACATCCATAAACCTTCTACAAGTAGTGAGTACAACCATTTCGAAGAAAAATTTTACTAACCTCTGTTTGAGGATGTGGAATCAGTGTAGTACTTTTAAAGGTTTAAGAAGGGGACTTAGTAGATGAAAGCAATTTTTTATTTAAATTATTTTATGGATAGGCTCGTCTTTGACCACTATCTTACCTGATGGTAAGTGATAATGTGGTTGATGATGAAGCATGCTTACCTAGAAGTAACCTTTCACTCTTGACTTAGTGACCTGCAGGTTGTAGCTATCAGGAAACACAGACTCCAGCAGGGCATTCCTTAGCCGTATGCACAATGGAATATGAAGGAACTGATGCATTTAACCTTCAACTAATATGCTGTTTATTATTCATCATTACCTTGCATATTTTTAACCGACTTCTAAAAAAGGAGGAGGTTCTCAATTCGGATGTTTGTATTTTTTTTTTTTATGTTTGTTCGCTCATAACTTCGTCACTTGCCAACCGATTTGAAAAATTATTATTTTGTTAGAAAGGGTATACTTCCCAAATGGTCCCATAGTCACCAAGTCAGGATCTGATGATGGAATCTTGGCGAAATCGAGGGAACTCCTCAAATATTATAGGCAACTGCATAGTGATTTTGGTATTTTCATCGAGAACTTAAGTATTTACAGTCAAAAAGTAATATTTGATGAAGTGGAACTGATGAAGAATATCAGAAATGGACAACGGAACTTCATGCTCGCATAGATTTCATAATGAAGATAGTTAAGCGATTATGATAATATAAATAAATTAATGGTTCTGAATAGTTCCATTGAAAATGGTATCATCAAATTGATCTAATGATGATGATGGAGCCAGAAGGTAGGCACTGGAACTCCGTCATTAATCAATGTAACCTAGCCGTGTTTGGGCTTATTACAATTATCATGAGAAATAGGCACTCTATTCATAAGTGTATCCCAACTAAAAAGTGTGAAATAAAAATCTTTTTACAAAAAAAAGAAAACCGACTTCACTAAAAAAAAAAACAAAACAACTGTTAAATAAGATACAAGTAATACCGAGAAACACCGACTTCCGAAATTAAAGTTATTTTGATCCTTTTAGTGTTTTTTTTTTAGTGAAGTCGGTTTTCTTTTTTTTGTAAAAAGATTTTTATTTCTAATTCTGTCCACTTTCAAAGCCTTTGATGTTCTATCATAGCACCTGCATAATATTGACAAAATTCTATTGTCCATTTCATAAAAACTATTAATAAAATAATTCAAATCATCATCTTCCTGCCCTTATCCCGTGTTATTTGGGGTCGGCGCAACACGTAAAATAATTCAAATAAAATTTTAAATTCCAAACACGACTAAAAGTATGATATTTTATAGGTGTAGAACGTAAAAGAGAAACCTCAGGCTTTGGGAGCCAGCCACCCAGCAAGAGGGCTAGAATTGGCTCTCCAGCTGAGGCGGTTGGAGGGACATCACTGGAAGTAGACCCTGTGGATCTGGTGCCTAATGTTCTGCAAGCATTGGATACACATAATTCTGATAAGCTAGTAAGTGTTTTTTTTTTTTTTGAGACAGTTATTTAATAGTTCCGAGAAAAAAAAAAACTTTACTTCTGCAGCTTTGTTTCTGGAACCTACCTGAGTCACATGCACTATAATTTTAATTCTTTGTTGTACACAAAAACAAATAACATAGTAGAACAGTGATTTGACAATTTATATACTAAAACAAGCTTAACTAACAATGAGTTTTCTCCCAGCAAAACTTATAGTGACAGAGAGAGAACATATTAAAACCGCGAGCGAACTCCGGCGTTCGCTCAGTCATTGTCTTTCTATTGTGTCTCTAATTACACTACTCAAAAGGTTAACCTAAAATGTAAAAATGTACTTTATGATGATTGATGTAAGGGTAATTTACGCAAATCGTAAAAATATCAGAATCCAGAATTCAGTGCACAATATAAACCTACATAAATAAGTCTAATATATATAAATATATTAATATAAATACTAATATATACTAAGTCAATAATGAAAGGAGCACTTCCTTTCATTATTGACTTTTTCTTCTTGAAGACATCTAGAGAAGGGCATGCATTATTCAAGATAAAAAGTAAGATTCATATATAAGTAACTATGTACCTTTTTGATTCTGATGGAAATATCGTAATTTGATCAGTGCCTCATTACTTATTTAAAATATCCCATCCAACTAAAATTTAGGTGTCTTCAAAGCTAGAGTGAATAGGCTCTTAATAAACTAGTGCGCCTCACCATCAATGATTGCATCTCTGCGTACCATCAGGTGGGATTGCAGTCAAGCACTGGTTTATATCAATTTAAAAAAAAAACACAAACTCTTTTATGATGCACCAAATGAACAGTAACACCAGATCATAAAAGATTAGAACAGACTACACACTTGGTCCTCTGTATTGTTTTATCCAAGACTTTAATTAAAATCTTACTAACTTTCTCTGATTAGTCATCTCTTCAAACATACCAGTTAACTAATAGGGGTTAAAGTATGAAATTGCCGTTTTTTAAAACGAGTTGCTTTGAAGTATTATATCTTTGGATTGAATTGGGAATATAAGTTCAAATAAACTTTATATTAAAGGTACGTTATCCTTTTTTCGAAATTAGTTATTTATTGGTTTCTTTGTGTTTTGGATTTTCTGTAATACTGCAGTATTTGTAAGTATATAAGATGTACTCACCTAAACTATAAATAATGTAAGTAATTTAATCTAAAGTTTATTAGATTAAATTACTTACATTATTTATAATTTGAACAAGTTAAATGGAAAATAAACAACACGGAAAGTTTACACTTAGAATATTTTTGTATTTCATATAGAAATGTTTATTAGTTAGACTCAGCAAGTACAATATAATAATACTAATTAGAAGTAAGGAAAATGTGTGTCCAACACAGGAACACCACAACTGCAATGAAAAATATTGTCATCAAATAAATAAAAAAATTCAAATAATGGCGCGGATCGCGAAGTTACAGTTTATGTGCATAAAGTATCTAATAAAATAAATAATTTTATTTACAGCTAGGACTCCTCACCGGCTCAATACGTCTCCTCAAGTCTCAGCGTTCAAAACCAGATCCAATACTATGCATGAGCCTGCTCTATCTAACAAAGATACGTCCCAACATGTTTGCTCATGAGACCGTAACACAGACTTTATGCACACTGCTGAAAAGGGAGCAGGGTGCTGCGTTCAAGAATAAAGGGAACCCGCTGGTTTATATACTAGCTTGTAATATGTTGTATGCTGGACATAGAGAGAGTAATAACTGGCCAGATATATTTATCAAGGTATGTAAAAGCATTTATCTGAAGTTGGTACTCCTTAACTTACAAAGTTATAGTTTTAGTTGGCTATTGCAGACGGGTGTGTTACATAATTCCGAAAAGTGTAACTTCGAATAACACGTTCCCGTAAGTTCACTAATCCGAAACACTTTACAACGAATGCATGTTACCACGAAAAACTTAACGCCGTAGCCATGCGATCTCGAATAACATGATTCAGAAAACTGTAATATCGAATAACACGTCCGAAACCGACCATGGCCATGTTAAAAGTCATTTTCTCTTGAAAGAGAGATGCAGCTATACACCCTATATAACTTTATCTCATTAACAGTTCAGTTGAGGTCGTCAAATGGATCGCGTTAAGAGCTCGTGGTAGGGCATCTCAGTCGGTGAAATTTTTATTTTAACATAGTGTTGTCGATATAATTATGTCGACCCTCATTCCTCTCTCGCAGGTCTACATTGAGGATGCTCTGAATGAGCGTTGCTGGGTGGAGTGCTCCTGGTGTAAGTGCTTTGTGGAGAATGTAGTGACGGCCTTCAGTACCAAGCAGCCGCCTTCACATCTCATACCCACTGACAATACATTGGGTAAGGGAATCTTTTCTAAGTTAATTGCGATTGGTTGACGACCTGTACACTATATATTAGGAAAGACAAAATGCATAATGCTGTTTGGAATTACCTGTCTTCTACAATATTTGTTTTCGTCACATAACTACGGGTAAAAAAATATTTTGTACAATCTTTACTAATATTGTGAAGCTGAAGAGTTAATATGAGTACTAATCTCAGAAAGTACTGGTTTATCGAGGAAAGTTGTATAAAATCATGCTACGACCATTAGAAACAGAGCAGTAACCAAAGACGTCAGTGAAACCGCGGGGCACAGCTTAGGTTTTAATATGCCCCTGTAAATTCAATTAATATAAATTATATATTAGTACAGGTATCGGCACGGATCTTGAGCGCTGACTTACTTGCGCAGAAGTAAAATATTAGGTCTCTTTGGTGGTATCAAGTGAGACGCGGGGGCGGGGAGTGTCAGTGATTGGCTCGCCGCGCATGGCATCATAGACGTCACTCCTGATTGGTTTCCTACGCTTGCTGCACGTACCTAACAATGACGAGTACACTTCCGTGCCAATTCATTGACTCGTGATTTTTAATCCATCGATTTTATTTTTATTATTGATTATTTTATCAGTGGTTATTATGTCACCAAAAATGGTTCAGCAGAGAACGCATAACAGGCACACAGAGAAAGTTCCTTTGAAAAGTAGGTACAATGTTAGGAATTTCTTCGTAGGGGTGTTACAAATCTTTGAACTTTTCGTCTTTGCTACAATATAGAAGGTAATGAAAACCGTATGAAAATCGGTTGCATGGTTAATAAGTAAACGGAAAAACAGATAGACGAACACAGCGACTTTGCTTTAAACTATTTATGTTTTGTTTTTTAACTTTTACCTTCAACCAGAATTAAGAAGATAGCAGGTAACAGAAAAAATAAAATAAAAATGGTGTACATTTTTTTGCCATAAGTGTTCGAAGCACAAAGCGATCCCCACTCTTTCGCCGAGCGCTCAAGATCCATGCCGAAACCTGTATGTAGGATTGTCTAATAATTTGTAGATGAATGTCTTTTTGTTCAGTTATAATGTGTATTTTTGACTGTCACATACAAATTCTGCAGTTGTAATAATGGTCTTCTTCCACAGGTACTATGTCTCCTTCAGGGTCTGGTTCTCCGCTGATGGGGAGCACTGAAGAAGACCCTGATAATATGGAATTAGAATACTCAGTCTATCCAAGGTAAGAATACGACGAAATGGACAGACAATATTGTTGCCATCATAGGTAGAACCTTGGAATGTGACGCGTAGGACTTTGGCGGGTAGGAGAAACTGTCATTTTAAACATAGAATAATTTTGAAGGGACTACGATTTGGAACTTGGTGTCTTAGTGACTTTTATTTAGTTCAAAAATATATCCAACAATGTAACACAAACAGATATTGGAAGTTGGGCCTAGAATTTGCATCCTTCTTTCTTCCTTCAAGTCGCCACGATCAAAGCACATGTGACCGCATGTTTCACCACCTCATCTTGTATGTTTTTTGCAGGTATTCAAGTAGTTATGAGGCTGTGGAGGCTCTTGTGCTGGAAGCCATTAAGGAACAGATTCAGAGAAGGTCGGCAGCACCTGATGCCATCGGCAAAGGATTCCTTAAATTGCTGTCTGCTACATGTGGCTTCCCTGAGGTACGTTCATCATCATTGTAATTTGTGAAAGTGGTTTCGTATCGGTGTCATTCAAAGAATGTTGGGTTATAAGCTGTTCTACACTTTGTAGATCCTACTTAATCGGAAAAGTCCTATAAAGTAATATGGTTGAGCTGAGTGGTGCTGATATAAGCGTCATGTTCGTGAACGGACACAATCATTTTTCTGGCTTTGGCTGGTACATGGTTTATTTTAAATTAGTAATTTTCTTATTAATTATCTTTGATTCTCGATTCATAAAAAATATGCATTTATTATAGTATTTTACTGTACGGTAGCGCTATTTCACTTTTAACTCTTGAAAATCACAAAAAAAATCTGGATGGGGTGGTGTAGGGGTAGGGGTTTAGAGGTAGGGTTTGGCTGGTTGGTTATTCGTGTTTTAGGTTACAATGGAATTGACGTATACTATAATGTATATACATTACTTAAGTAAATATAAGATTTTTTTTTACTATAAATCATCTTTATTCCACCAGATCCGCATGATATCCGCCTCCCGTCTCGAAGCGTGGCTCCACTCCGGCAAGCTATGGCGCTGTGCCCAAGAGTTGCTAGCCTACGTGTGCTGCAACTGTGACGCATGCGGGCCCACGGCCGCAAGAGACCACGAGGTGTTAGCGCAGCTGGCCCGCATGCGGCTAAAGACCAAGCCGTTGCAGGCCGCATACCAGGCCTGCCTCAGGTAAGACATTTGGGACCATATTCACTGTACGTACCAATAGCTAAGGAATGAATTGCCTGTCTGTGTTTCCTGATAACTAAAATCTTTAAGTCAAGAGTGAATCTATCATATCAAGTCTATCCAACCACCAACAACTTACCACTTCGAATACTAATTTCCGTGTCCTATTCCAGGGAGATGGTATCAGACAGCCCGCCACTCCTGCGCAGCGTGGTCACGCACACCATCTACAATGAGTTGTCAAACGTGCGCTCCCCCAACAACATGGCCGTGCTCGCCGCGCTCATCCAGGCGCAGCCGCAGCAGGTGCCGGCCGCCATGGCTGACACGTACCAGGTACCAGTCACACATACCAAACGTGCGCTCCCCCAACAACATGGCCGTGCTCGCCGCGCTCATCCAGGCGCAGCCGCAGCAGGTGCCGGCCGCCATGGCTGACACGTACCAGGTACCAGTCACACATACCAAACGTGCGCTCCCCCAACAACATGGCCGTGCTCGCCGCGCTCATCCAGGCGCAGCCGCAGCAGGTGCCGGCCGCCATGGCTGACACGTACCAGGTACCAGTCACACATACCAAACGTGCGCTCCCCCAACAACATGGCCGTGCTCGCCGCGCTCATCCAGGCGCAGCCGCAGCAGGTGCCGGCCGCCATGGCTGACACGTACCAGGTACCAGTCACACATACCAAACGTGCGCTCCCCCAACAACATGGCCGTGCTCGCCGCGCTCATCCAGGCGCAGCCGCAGCAGGTGCCGGCCGCCATGGCTGACACGTACCAGGTACCAGTCACACATACCAAACGTGCGCTCCCCCAACAACATGGCCGTGCTCGCCGCGCTCATCCAGGCGCAGCCGCAGCAGGTGCCGGCCGCCATGGCTGACACGTACCAGGTAACAGTCACACATAGCAGAATCAGTGAAATTGCCATCATCATCATTATTGGGCACGCCACAATTATGGCGGTAAGTCTCCTCTTTGAGGCGTGGTTGGAAAGACCTCACGGCGTCCAAACATTCCGCATGACGCAGGTTCTCACCGGACACGGTAAGTTCGGGAGGTTCCTGCACCGGATTCGTGCGGAAACGACGCCCGGGTGGCGCCACTGTGTGGCCTACCCGGACGACACGGTAGAGCACACGGTGGAGGTGTGCCCGGTTGGGCAGAGCAACGCCGTGTCCTCGTGGAGGCAATCGGCGGCGGCGATCTCTCGCGCCGGGCCTTGGTTCAGGCCATGCTCCGGAGCGAGGAGGAGTGGCAGGCGGCCGCCTCCTTCTGCGAAGCAGTAATGATAGCAAAGGAGGCGGCCGATCGCGTGAGGCAACGGTCCTTACGCTCCAACCGCCGCCGGGATTCCGATCCCGATTTCCGGCCACCGTAGGCGCGGGCTTGCGGACGGCGAGCAATGGGTGGCTCGCCGTCCGACCGTCCGGTAACCGTCCGGACCGAGCCCAAGTAGTCGACGGCGTGTACTGTTCCAAGCGCGCCTCAAGGAGATGTCAGCAAATCGTAGGGGCCCAGCAGGGTCGAAGCCTACTGGGGCCACGGGTAGTGTGAAAGCGGAACCCGGGGCCCTAGGACGAAGGCAACGAAGGAACAGGAGTGGGTTTTTAGTCAGTAAGAGTCTGACACTATCTCCCGTTCCGCCCAAGAGCGGGGATGTCATTAGGATGATTTTCCCACCCAATAAAAAAAAAAATTAAAAAAAAATCGTCATCATTATCATTTCAGTCGAAAGACGTTGTAAGGTCTCCAACATATGCGATCGCCTCACCAGAATTTTTCAGCCCCTTTGACTATTTTTTTTGGGCCCTGCATACTGCCACTAAGTTTGGCAATTTTCGGGCTATGTCGGTTAACTTGGTTTTCCTGCGGTTATCTTCACTTCTGAATGGTTCACAGGAGCTGGTACTTCGGCCCGAGGACTACCTGCGTCCCCTGCGTGCGCTCACTCGAGAGGTGGTGCGCGCGGCGCGGGCGGATGCGCAGGCGCTGCTGCCGCTAGCGAGGGCGCTGGCGCAGCCGCCACCGCACGAACCTCCTGCGGAGGTAAGCCATGAGGAGACAGGAGCTGGTACTCTACCTGCGTTCCCTAGAAGTAGAATAAAAATGGAAGTAGAATGAGAGTGCACCTTGGGCTCTAAAGGGAACCTTTATTAACTCCAACATGTTTTTCCAGGTCCGAGAACGTGCCTTCTCATCATTAGCTGACCTGTTCTGCTGCTGCTGCCTAGTAACAGCCTCGCACAGCAAACACCTGCCGGAGTACAAGCAGCAAGTGTGCGTCATCCAGGCGTCGGCGCTGGGCTGGCTACTGGACACCGCCATGCCGATCTACAGGCCTAGCCGACATGACTACCTGCTGGCGCTCAACAAGGTAGGGAAAAAAGATATAAAAGTGTCATCAATACCGTTGTTCAGTTGAAAGACGTCCACTGCTAGACACAGCTTGGCGACAAGGTCATAACTACCGAATATTAGTCGTTATGGCAAAGTGCAAAAAAATATGATGTCATCTGCACAGTCTTTGTCAACTACATTATAGTCGACTCCCAGCCATACTTGACGCAGCTAGGTATGTTCCGATACCCTCAAATTGTCGATATCTACTCGACTATATCAGTAGTAATCAAATAATTTTCCTATACTACTTATACGAGTACTCCTAATGTATCGATACTTTTTGTAGTGTAGTACCTACTTGGTACTTGATTAATTGATTATTATTTGTAGTGGGATTGACTTTAAATGTCACCTTGTAAATAAATCCTGTTACGAACCGGTAGTTTTTTTCCTTGTGCTCCCAAACATTATATTGGCGACGAGAAAAACTGGACGTGGTAAACGTATTGTTGTGTGCATGATAAACAGAAACTCCGCTTAAAAAAATACGATGTCGATGTCACTTTTAGATCTTTTTAATGGAACTAATATAAATAGATGCTAAAGAACAATAATTTGTTTTTTTTTTGGATATTTTTTTTTTTATATTTTGTTTGTTTTTTTTTATTATTTTAGTTGAGTTTTGTTTTTTGAGTTTTGCACTCTCAAAATTATTGTCCTTTATTTTTTCAATTTAAAGTCAAGTAACTGAAATTATCTTTTTTTATTTTTTATTTTTTTCATAGAAAAATCTATGCGATGTGGTGATCTGTAACTGTGAACTTGTGACTTATAATATGTTTTCACAGTTTTGAGATATAACGGCAAACTACACTTCTAGACACATCTATTGGCCCACCTTGTATTTTCAGTTTCGTTTGGTCCTAGCTAAAATTTTATATTAGGTCGAGCAAAAAGTTTTTATGCAGTTTTGAACCTGGCACATTCACAATTTCATTCAATAGTCTTTTTTTGAATTTCGAACACAGAATTTAAAGAAACAAAAGACAATTTGGAGCCTGTTTGTTAATATCAAACAATCGAATACTAAGAAAACTTGGTTTTATTGGTTTACTTGGATTTAATTCTTGAAAAAGTGATTGATATCTTTGATTTTGCAACAAACATTACTTATTCTTAACATTAAGGTGAGGTTCTATCAATAATCTATGGATACTTCACCTGAAGTCGCCGCCCAAGCTGTGGCACTTATTCAGGCCGGACACAGCCAAAGAAACGTGAGTGCTCAACTTAATTTAAGTCGATCTGCGGTCCGAAATGTTTATCGGAGGTACCTAGAGACTGGCGGCTTTGTTCGTCGCCAAGGAGGGCCACGATCTCGGGTCACAACTGAAAGGCAGGATCGATTCATCGTGACGACTAGCTTGAGAAATCGTCACCTTACCTCCATTGAGATACAAAACCAACTTCGCGACTTCCACGGAGTATCTGTGAGCGCTCGAACTGTTCGGAGTAGGTTAAAAGAACGCGATATGGTACCACAAAAGCCAGCTAATAGGCCCAAACTAACGCGAGCCCACCGAACAGCGCGCCTTCATTTCGCACGCAGTCATTTAAATTGGACACAGCAAGATTGGAGCCGTGTACTCTTGTGCCGTAAAATTGTGTTACATGGCAATGATGGAAGGAAGAAGGTCTACCGACGTAAGGGAGAGCGTTTCGCACAATGCTGCTTTGAAGATAGGGTTGCTTATGGCGGTGGCTCATGGACTGTCTGGGGCGGTATATCCGCGAGCGGCAAAACTCAACTTGAGGTTGTTACAGGACCACGGCTGCCAACATTAAATGCTGAAAGGTACATTCGTGAGTGCTTAGAACCTCACGTGATACCATACGCGGACTATGTGGGCCCAAATTTCTTTTTTATGCATGATAATGCAAGAGCCCATGCGGCCGGCATCGTCAGGGAATATCTTCGGGATGTGAACATCACAGTTATGGACTGGCCAGCCAGAAGCCCAGACATGAACCCCATTGAGCACATGTGGGACGAGCTAAAAAGACGTGTTAGGGCTCGTCAGCCAGTTGCCCAGACGATGCAGGAGTTGAAAACTGCCATAGAAGAGGAATGGGAAATGATCCCTTAAAATTTCATAGAGCGGTTGATAAACTCTATGCCTAATCGTATGAGAGCTGTGGTAGATGCCCATGGAGGCAACAAGCGTTATTAAATTAAACCTTTATTTGATAAAACATGTTTTTTATTCAAAAATCAATTGCCTTTAACAAGGCGCATATCCGACTTGTTAGGCGTAGCTCCATGTCGTATGGTATTCTGAATTCAAATTTAAAACAATACGATCGAAAAAGATAGTAAAATGTATCAGGTTTGAAACTGCATCAACAGTTTTTGTTCAATCTAGCAATCATATTTCGGTAGGGGCCATCGAAACCTAAACTCTAAGGTGGGCCAATAGATGTGTCCAGAAGTGTATATGAAATATTGATTGGATTCTTAATACCGAATATTCTTCCATCTTCAAAGATGTACCGTCCCAACAGCTCCATGTGATGCCTTCCAGGTGATGTTCGTGGAACCAGCAGAGTCATACAGCAAGGCCGACAACTGGCCGCCCGAGTCGGAGCGCGCGGTGACGTACCGGCTGTGCTGCGAGGCGCCCCTGCCACAGAACACCTTGCTGAGGGTCATCTTCATCGGCCTCTCCAAGGTAAGCCAAGTGAGTGCAGAACAAAGATATACGTCTGTCTCTCTCACTCTGGTTAATGTGGCACACCTTTTTCTTCACTTATCTTTCTGGTGTTTTGGTTTTCTTTTCTTACTTGTGGTATAACTTTTTTTACTAACAATTAGGTACTTATCTAATTTTTAGGGTTCCGTACCTCAAAAGGAAAAAACGGAACCCTTATCACTTTGTTGTCCTTCCGTCTGTCTGTCTGTCTGTGTGTCAAGACCTTTATCTCTGGAACGCGTGGAGGCATCGAGTTAAAATTAAAACCGTATACTCAAGTTTGCGGTCCCTTAAAGCTGTGAAAAAATCAAACTTTTAAGTTAACGAAAAAAAAAGATACGGTCGTTTATATAGCAAAAAACGTTCATTTCAACTCTTTCAAAGAAATCAAAATTCACAGGGTACTTCCCAGGGTTGACCCAGAATTCTGAAATTTGGCGTAAAGGAAGGTCTTATAGTATAGATATAGAAATAAATCTGAAAATTGTAAATTTGTAGTTAAATCACAAAAAAAAAATTTGTTACAATTCGGAAAAATCTTCGTTCAATTCGGGAATCGAACGGCTTTCATAAGTAAGTTTGTGCGGAACCCTCAGCGCGCGAGTCCGACTCGCACTTGCCCTGTTTTTTTTTATGTCTGGAAGCTCAATACAGCATAATAATTCACTGATTACATCATAATGTCTGAACAGAAACTTGATCAGGTGCATCTGATGACTTTTCGCGACCATCGTCTATTATACACATAATCCTATGCCTCCCAGGACATCCCAGTCTCTCCAGCGGAAGTTTTCGAGCTCGTAGAACAACTGGTGCGGCGCGCATGCGCGCTGCCCGCCGAGGAGAATCCTCTGCAGGTGGATAAGCTGGAGATTGCTGACTATATCTTCCAGCTGTGCCAGTTCAACCCGCCTGATAACATCACCTTGCCGGCTGGGTGAGTGATACAGTAAATAAGACTTTGAGTGTGACGCAGTAATTTGTTGATGCAAGTGGGCAAACTTTGTTAAAAACGAAGCTGTTATGGGCCCGAATGGAATGACACATGTCCACGTGTATCGAACGCCGTTTTTCAACACACTTATTTAAAAAATAAATAAAATTTCATTAACATGATATATTGTATCAAAATATTCTGACAAATTATTTGTTATTATTTAAGGCATGCAGATTGTATTTACCCTGCTCCTTAACGACCGAACAGTGTCCTTTCTTTTTTTGGGGTTTGAAATCATCAAAGAACTTCATTTGTTCTATGTGAAGCGAGAGGGAGTGTCAGGCTCTTACTGGCTGACACCCACTCGAGTTCCTTCAGTTGCCCTTTGCGTTCTAGGGTCGCGGTAACTCCTTTAAACAATGTCGCAGACCTGACAGGATAAGTTTTCTGCCTGAGTTCATCCAAAATACAATGTTGAAAGTAAAATTCAAAATTTTCTTCCTTATTAAAGGAGCTTTTTAATGAATTCTTGATATCCTTAGGTACAGCCCTCCAGCCCTGGCCATCACCTCTTTATACTGGCGCGGTTGGATTTTGCTGACGATGCTAGCGGCTCATAATCCGCAGCAATTTGCTGAGCGAGCGGCGGCTATGTACCCCACGCTACGGGCCTTAATAGAGATGTGTATTACTACGTAAGTAGCCTGAAATTTGCCATTACAGCAAAGGAACTTAGCGAGGAAAAGGTCAAAACCCACATCAAACGTGCACTTATTAAAATACCTACATATCAAGATTAAAGACTACGTTGAGGACACGGTTGTTTAGCAATGACTCCTACTGCACATCTAGCGGAGCTAGAGGTATCAGTGGAGTTACCTCATTACCGATATTATAATATAATCATCCAAAAACTGCATCTTTGATGAAACTTTTTTTTTACTATAATATTGTAATAAAGACATGGTATCGATTCACACACATTACATGTGACATAATCATGACATTTGTTTTTATTATATGGTTTTATTTTAACCATGCACTAGCTCCTGACGTTTTATAAACGCGTCTTCGTTTAAAATTTGACAATACTAACTTATCTTTTCCCTCTTCTTTTTCAATCTTTTTTAGTAAAATGATACTTATTTTTGCGTCGAGAGTCTTTGTCGGCGCAAAAAACACTTATCATTATTCAAACTCTGTTAAAATACGTTCCCAACGACTTTCTTCTCCTAGTAAGCCGAGCATAGAATGGACCAACAGCTCATCCTCAGCCGAGGTCGAACGGGCAGAAGCTGAAAGAGCCACCATCTTACAGCTGGAGACCCACCTCGCGGCCGCCAGCAACGCCAAGCTGCCCATCAGCGAACACTCCTCGAGGCTGCTCAGTCAGGTACACCATAAGTTCTATATAAACTAAAGAAGGATATTAATTGTATTGCCATCTAATGTCTCTATATTTAAAACCGGTCTAGTATTTTTTGAGTTTATCTACACTAATATTATAAAGAGGCAAAGTTTGTTTTTATGTTTGTTTGTAGGAGGTAATCTCTGAAAGTACTGGTCCGATTGCAAAAATTTTTTCACCGATAGAAAGCTGCTTTATTCCTTAGTGACATAGGCTATATATTTTATGTTCGCGGGCGTAAAGCTATTAATTACAAACATAAATAAAAGTCTCGTTCTTTCCTCTTTATAGATTACTAGCTTCTGCCAGCGGCATCGCCCCCGTGAAAGTCGGTTTCTCTGTACAAACTTTGGACCCCCGTTTCATCCCGTTAGGAGAATCTACTCTTAGTGCTCGCCTTCGTCATGAAAGGAAGCCTCGTGCAAAATTTCACGCTCCTAGTCCCAGTAGTTTCGGCTGTGCGTTGGTTGATATATCAGTCAGTCAGTTTCTCCTTTTATATATATATAGATTATAGATGGAGTTTGTTGAATAAACTCAAAAACGAACAAAAATAATAATCTTTTTCTTTCCTAATTATAGATTTGTATAGATGGAGTTTGTTGATCCAAATTGTTTCATTTTTCTCGAATTCTAAATTCAAGTAGGTATAGTTAATTTATGACGTGCACTGAAGACAAGTAACTTTGAGGTGGAAAGTAAAGTAATCTATATCTATTTAAAAATAATAGGAGAAACTGACTGAATGACATATCAACACATAGCCGAAACTAATGGGAATCGGTACGTGAATTTTTGCACAAGGTTTCCTTTTATAACGATTTAAAGTTTTTATGGAAACATTCTCGTGAACTGATTTGTGGGCAATGCGTTAGTAATTGAATAAAGGAACTTAAAATATCAATAATCTCTTGAAAAGTAGTATTGTGCAACATTCTCACCACTAACCTCTTCAACAGCTCACAACCCTGGAACCCTTGGGTCCTGCACGGAAGCCTCCTCAAGCCATCATCGAGACCCTGCAAGCGATGTCGTCGCAGATGCGCCTGGGCAAGCTGCTGTGCCGGCAGCCTGCCTTACTGCTAGACCTGGTGGAGCGACATGGCACTAGGAGAGCCATGCCCTGGCTGCATCAGCTGCTGAGACATGACCAGCTGGAGCTAAGGTATGAGGGAATAGATTGTTGAAAACATGTCGGCTTTTTTGTTTCGAAAATGAATGAATGCTTGCATAAGTTGTTACTTGTATTGAAGTTTGGATCCGTACCGTTTTAGAGATATCTGATATAAGTCCTGCTGTCCGGTCCGGGCAACTACCCGATAGTTGATTTCGGACTGTTGTTTATATTCTAATGACGTGGAGCGGTTCCTATGTCGCTACTCCGTCATGACCATTTGTAGAGCAATTTTATACTGTAAAAATTTGGGTTGTTTAAGTGCATAATGGAAAAGTTGGGTCTTTTATAAAAAATGTGAACAGTTTTGCCATAACCAAAACATTTAATAAACAAAAAAAAACATGTAAATAAAGTTAAATGTTTCTCAGACAGTTTCCCTGTATCTCTTTATATCTAAAAATGAATGCCAATTTTCGTTGTGATTTTATAACTCAAGAACGGGCTCACCTATCCAAACCAAATGTTTAGGCTTTGTTCGGACTATTTAGTAGATGGTTTATGTGAAGTTTGCACAAAATCGGTCGAGCGGTACTTCATTTATCACATTATTAGGCAGTACGAAGTTCGCCAAGACGGCTAGTATACTATGTTAATTTAATCATATTTTCTCAGTTTGAAAAAACTGAAACTGTAAACAAAGCGTCTCCTCAAGAAATGTCTTGAGGTATACAAAATTATTTACACAATCATATTTTCTCTCAGCGTCCTCCCGGTTCAATGCCTCTGCGAGTTTCTCTCCGCGGGTGGAGCTGGTGGGGTCAGCGGCGAGGTGGGCAAGGCGGGTGAGCTATGTGCCCACCTGCGACGTACTGTGGCGGAGTCTGAAGAGGGCGCACGGGCAGTGTTGCACTATTACATGCAGCGGTTAGCGCATACTCATGCGCCTACCAGGGCTAGCGCCAGCAGGGTGAGTAAAGAACTCCTCGTTGGGAGTCTGTAAAAAATTCTGACGAGAATCGTCAGAATTTTTAATTTTGTTTCTACGTGAGGTTTTATTTTTAGGTGAATTATTCTTTTTTTTTTAAATTGATTCCAGACGCATCTGTATTGTCTAAAGGACTTACTTCAACTGGTCAATGTGAACATTTCCATTTTACTATGGTCTAATTGGTTAAGTATCGTGGCTTAGCTGAGAACGATGAATCACTATTTTCTTAAAGCGAATATAAATATGTTTTTATACTTATGTTTCTATACCTCGGGCGACGCTGGGTCTCGTGCAGTCTCGAAACGAACTAATTTCGTAGAGGATGCCACGCTCCCAGCGTATTTCCTGCGTTAATACGTCATTGGACGATTATTGACGAATAAGGTCGCCCCGTGACTCTTGCGCTGACAATTGAACCAATCATAGGTTATATACAGAAGAATATCTAATGAACTAAAGAGTACCGTAACATTCTATTGAGCCTACGTCTTCCTCACATTTTTACAGCTCAAATAAAAATCATCTGGTTTCGTTTTCTAGGGTCTGAAACTGGTACTGCAGTCAGAGGATACATCGGACACTGATTACAACGCTGACGTGTGCCCTGAGTAAGTTTCTAAAATCATTTATTAAATGTCTATTTAAACATTCATACAAACCAAAGATATTATGGAGTTTCGATTCCTTGATTGATTTTGAACATCCGATTAAGATTTTGGTTCTTATAATGCAGGGACAAATAAAAAGTTGTACTGTTAAAAAGACAACACTGTGGTAGGCTTGCACAATAAACAAATAACAGATAATGCAAACAGAAAAAATAAAATAAAAAATAATTTATTTATAATAATAAAATACATTTAAACGGTAAAATTATAAACTAATAAATACTATGAAAAATATCAAATCATTAAGAGAACTTAATAATAATTCTGACGAAGACCAAACTAAAGTTGAGAGGACCAATTAGTAGTTCCGAATTTTACGCTTAAAGGAAAACTTACTTTCAGCTTTTTGCTTTTTTTTTGTTTTGTATTTGGAATGTTGTGAATTCGCTCTTCTATTACATATTCGTGTTTTTGATTTTCTTTATTAGTGTTTAATTTGACACTTCTGCCTCCCCCTCCGATTTCAGTTTCGATTCTGACTAATTAAATTTAAAAATTCGGTTCCGATATAACCACTTCTGAAATATCAGTCGAAGTCATGTCCTAGATTTTCTTGTGTTTCACTTCCTGTTTTTTTCTAACACCCATATTAATGTTGTAGGGAGTGGTTAGAGCTGCTGTGGGAGCTGCCGCACTGGGAGCTGCTGCGCGAGGAGGTGGTGTGCCGCATCCGCGCCGCCTGCATGGTGGAGTGCGTGCCCAGGCACATGGCCGCCTACATACTGTTCCTGCACAAGTACGCCGAGCAGGCTCCCATGAACGACCACACTGAACTAGCCCTGGTGACTGGATCATTCAATTACCGACAGAAACGAGTTTAGGCTTAGGTTTTGGCTGCCATCCAGCCGATACTACGGCTGAAACCAAAATTGAATTCGAGAGATTCCGTGCTGCGATCGGATATGTTCGGTGTTCTAAGATACGAGTGACAAAGTGTCATTTTGCCGCCTCCACTCGTATTGTTTATTTCTTACTTTCTTGAACTTTGCTGTAATTTGTTTAGTTTACTGTGAAATTCGAGTGTTTACAAGTCATGACTTCTGCCTCGCACAACTGACTAGTGGATTCCCGTGGCTATGATCAGGTCATTTCTCCACCGTGTGAGAGGCCAAGAGGTCAACAAGTACTGTCCAGATGTGGTAAAAGAGCACCTTGTAAAGAAAGCCTTTCAAGGGAATGGGAATGACTTGAAGCTGCTTCATTCACCAGTGGCAAAGCATTCCAGGTTGCGACATACTGATCAGACTAAATTTGTGTCAAGTCAACACAAAAAGAAGACGAGCGAGAGTTTTTTTTTTCTGTTTCACACCTTGTTTGTTCAAAGAACTGATTAACAGAAAGTAACATCACTTTCAACACTTACTCGGAAATACCGGAACCCTGAAACAAGGCAAAGAAGAAACATAGGAGTGGGTTTTAGTCAGTAAAAGTCTGACACGCCCTCGAGCCACGCCCAAGAGCGAAAAATGTTATTGGATGATTTTCCACCTTTTAAAATATCCACCGCTTTCAGCCACGATATGAAGTGTAGCACTAGAGAGGGCGGTGCCAGCCCCGGACACAGTTTTTTCTATGGAGTTGAACATCGGGCAGCCCCAACAAACCCCATGTATCTCGCGCATGAGAAACATCCACGACCCACTTTTCCCTATAATTTGTTGCTAAATATTATATTAACGAAAATTTTGCATTATTTTTATAAATGTGTTGAAAACCGTCGTTTCATACACGAGGATATTTATTATTGCAGCCGAACTGGAATAGATATCCAAGCCACAACGTGGTCCACTTGCATCAAAGTATCTTATTAACCATTGTTAACTTTTATTCGTTTTCTTAACCAGGATCTGTCCCAAGTGATAATGGACCGGTCCCAAGTGATGGGCCAGGTGCTGGGCACCGGCGACCGCCAGGACGAGATGCACGACAAGCAGCGCGCGCAGCACCGCGCCCTGTATGCTGTCACTAAGATACTCTATGATTATCTGCAGAAGGTAAGTCTTTAACGCTATGAATTAAAATAACACACTATGTAATTTTTTTTAGAATTTTATTGAATTATAGGAACATTCTTCTTTGACTGCCTGTTGGTCTAGTGGTTAGTGGCCCTGACTGCTATGCCGGAGGTCGTGGGTTCGATTCCCACCCAGGACAAATGTTTGTGTGATGAGCACAATCATTTGTTCTGTGTCTAGGTGTAATTTATCTATAATATTTATGTATTTAGAAATATTTAAGTATGTTTATCAGTTGTCTAGTACTTATGACACAAGCTCTGCTTAGCTTGGGACTAGACGGCGTTGTGTGATAGTTGTGGAATATATATATATTCTGTGCCAGTATAAAAGATTAGGGTTTGCAAAAGAGAATTTCTTTGTTCGGTGTTTGTGAGCCACGGTGTCACGCTGGCGTGAGCTGTGGCGTGGCTCTTACGTCAGCTACGGCGTCAGGCTAGCATGAGCTATGGTGTAGCATTAACGTGAGCTTCGGCATTACACTGTCCTGCTTTGAAATTTAATGCGAACGCGATTGCGAAGCGATGTGGTGCCCTTGGTACAAACAATTAATAGATACTCTATTTCGGTGGCCTACGTGACCAAACGCACCTGGGTGCGGTGCGGCGACGAGCGAAGCGACAAGCGACGGCTTGTTTTAAATAAATTGCGGCAAAGCTACTAACGTCGCATTCAATTCGTATAAACCGCATCGAATCGCTTCGCAATCGCGTTGAGTCCACGCCCACAGGACGCCGCGTTAGAGAATCTGTAGCCATAGTCGCCTACTGTGATTCGTAGATCCGCGCGCGCTCCCCGGCGGAGGCGGAGGCGGCGGCGGCGAGCAGCGCGTGGGGCTTCGGCGAGCGTGTGACGCTGCAGTGGCCCAGCGGCAGGGCCGCGCGCCTGCATCTCGTGCTGGCGCATGCTTACATCAAGCTGCTCTGTATTGGACCTAGCATCTGTGAGTGTTCAAATTGAAATTTTGCCCATCAAAATTTTTTTTTTACTGTAATTAGTTACCTTGTGATTCTCGGCTGATAAGACCAAAATGTAGCATCGTTTGGAAATCATTTAAATTTTATCAATAAAAATGACAAAAAAAGATGTTCACCTATTTGAGCTAAATTTATGTGTTTTTACGAATTAATTATACAAAGGCATACATTACTTTTCATTACTATCAACACAGACTTTCGCAATTCACAATCCACTACCAGAGGTGAACTGATAATTGTGAGTCTCACACTACCATCTAACTCCAGGAGTTCTCCTCTTTCTAATTCCTTCTTGGTTGACAGACACACTACATACTTCACGGTATAACAAAAAGGAAGAGGGCCCAGTGGCGTGCCTAGGGTTTCAAAATAAGGCAAGCCCAATAAAATTTTAACCAATTTCAAAAAAAGAAAGTTCAGTTTTCGACTGAGAATGTAGGTACCTACGTATCATCGCAATTTTCTCATAAACTAGTGGTTAGGTACAATAAATTAAAAGTGAATTCATCCATCTTCTTCTTTCCTCTTCTTCAATTTCACTCTTGCTTGTCGTGCGGTGAATGTGGTAACCAAAGCTCACTGAAAGCATGCTAGTACTAGATTGAATATAATAAACATATCTGCAATTGCATACCTCCGGTGGCTTTAAAAAAAACCGTTTGGTTTGCTTCATTGCTTGAGGGAACAAAGTTATGGTAAGTAGTTGCTTGCTTTGTAACAGGACTAACGGGTTACAGACAAAAACAAAACAGAAAGTTACAAAACGAAAGTTAAAAAATAGCTAGATAATATGTAATAAGGAATTTAAATGAATTATTTATATTCTAATTGGAATCGTCTATCTTTATTAAGAAATGATTTAATTACATCAGAGTAAAATGTTGGTGATCGTTTTAATTCTACCAACAGCTGTTTTTCAATAGCTATCATTGATAATTCGGAAAGACGCTCTTGACCTTGTGTATTTCTCATGGATACGTTTAAGAGACGAAAAAGCACGTTAAAATAGTTACAACAAGATACGCTAACTTTAACAGCTTGAATAAATATGTAGCACCAGCAATACAACTTAATAGTGTGCGAACAGCCAACAATCCAACTAGTTTTATACACTGATCTATTTTTCGTTTATGCGATTTACTAGTCTGAGAAATACACAGATTAGGCGTCGTTTTTAATGAAGAAATTAACTGTTTTTTCTGAGCAAAGTTTAAAGATTTTACCTTATCTTCGCCAAAACTCGCGCAAAACTAGAACGCATTTTAAATCCTCACAAGGTACAATTGCCTCCATTGTTGTAGGTAAGTCACCAAAACAACTGTATCACTGAGAAAATCTAAGAAAACGAAAAACAACAAACACAAAAAATCTATTTTCCAGTCAAGTAAATAAAACTGAAGTGAGTTGCAAACAGAGTTGCAGTGTTGTCATTTAGGCAAAAAAAAGTCGCCAGGTATATGAAAAATCTAGCAAGATGTCGCAAATTTTTTATTTTTAAGATATTGCTTGAATATTTAATTTCATTGTTTTAAAAAGTCGCTAGTTTTATTGTTGCTAAATCTTAAAAAAAGTTTCCAAACTCGTTAAAAATCTCCAAGATCTCACAACGTTGCTAAAACGGCAACACTGCAGAGTTGGCAATGTGACGAGGTCAACCATACGCGAGCAACTTCATACGAATGCCCGGCTTAAATCTTCCATACTGATCGATTTGTAGACGCAAAAGGTCCTAACTCGTTATACGGCACGTCGCCATAGGTGCGAAAGAGATAGATATAGTATTTGAAAGCCCGGCAAAAGCCGGTGCGTGTAAGCGAGATAGCTATATGTAGATGCTGCAAATGCGAAACTCTGCGCGCGAACAATCGCGATGTGTAGTAGTGTGGCATAGGTAGATACTTTGTGTTATTTTGATAAGAATTAAGCGCGCGAACTTTTAAATAGTTCGGGTTTGATATTGATTCTCTATCGAGCATTTTAGTAAGGCATGCCGGGCTTCTCGGCATGTATGAAGAAACCGCCACTGAGAGGGCCACCAGTAGGTCATTCGTAGTCTGATATGATTATAACAATTCCTTCACCCCACAGACGACACAAACCAAGAGATGTACTCGTGGCTAACATCCGTGTGGGTAGGCAACGAAGCCCCGCAAGCCTTCAATGTGGAGTCGTCGGAAGAGACGTCACTGCTGCCCGACTGGCTGCGCCTGCACATGGTGCGCTCGGCGCGCTCGCCGCTGCTGGAGGCGGGCATGAGGGGCTTGCCGGCGCCCAAGCTGGCCATCTTCATACAGACGTTTGGCATGCCTGTGACGGCCATGAGGTGAGTGTGTGTAGGTGACGATGCTCCTCAAGCCTGCAACGTGGACTCCTCGGAGGAGACGTCGCTGCTGCCCGACTGGCTGCGCCTGCACATGGTGCGCTCGGCGCGCTCGCCGCTGCTGGAGGCGGGCATGAGGGGCTTGCCGGCGCCCAAGCTGGCCATCTTCATACAGACGTTTGGCATGCCTGTGACGGCCATGAGGTGAGTGTGTGTAGGTGACGATGCTCCTCAAGCCTGCAACGTGGACTCCTCGGAGGAGACGTCGCTGCTGCCCGACTGGCTGCGCCTGCACATGGTGCGCTCGGCGCGCTCGCCGCTGCTGGAGGCGGGCATGAGGGGCTTGCCGGCGCCCAAGCTGGCCATCTTCATACAGACGTTTGGCATGCCTGTGACGGCCATGAGGTGAGTGTGTGTAGGTGACGATGGTCCTCAAACCTTCAAAAACATAGACGTAAACACGGAAAAGGAGACAGCGTAAGGGCTTGATGCGACCTTCAAGCCCTCACTGCTGTCTCCTCTTCCGTGTAAAGGAAACTGCTTAGGATGCTGTTTATTTCTTTAGGATTGTTTCCTGACAGGAGAGTTAAATGAGAGTTTATTTAGTTTTTTTTTTGGGTCTCTGGCTCCATAGTCAATACTTCTAACTTCATTTTTAAAGGCTTAATTGTATTTTTTAATAAATTATTACCCTAAAATACTGAAGTTATATTTAAATACAATAAGTTAATACAAAATAATTATCCGATAAATAAAAATCAAAAAAAAAAAAAACTAGCAAAACCAAGATTTTAATTTTTTTTCATGTGGCAATATTCACAATATGATTCTGCTAAAAAATGAATTGAGTATGATTCGGCTAATTTGTGTAACCATTTTGCGATTATTAGAAGAATTACATAAAGATCATATGTAGGCAGGAATTCGGGAAATGATTTGCTTTTTGATGAATTGCCTATTGTGACGTTTTTAGGCCCGCAGTTCGATTAGATTGGAGTGGATTTTCAACATAGCTATTCAGAACCATTTATTATATATAGTATCACTATAAAAGCTGGTTATTGTTTTATAACTTATTATTTGAGAGCAGTAGTGGCCGAGCGGTAACGGACCCGACTTACGAGTTGTAGGTCGCGGGTTCAAACCCAGCCAGGCGCATTACTTTGTGTAATTTATTTCATCACCACTGCTCTCAAAACGGTGAAGGAAAACATCGTGAGGAAACCGGCATCCTAGAACCAAAAATTTGAAGACGAACATGTGACATCCACCAACCCGCACTGGGCCCACGTGGTAGATTACAGTCCATTCCCTTTCCTAGAGAGGAGGCCTAAGTCCCAACAGTGGGAACATTATAAGGCCGACTATGCTATGCTAAGAGATACATGTCATTTCCGCCAAAGCTGGGTTTTTTTAATCATTCATCTTCAACCAATTTTAAGTCGTAACTTTTTTTTTTTGTTTCCCAGCGCCCTTTTAACAGCTCTGGACGCGTGTCCAGCGGGCGCGGTGAACCGTCTGGGCGTGGAGCGCGGCTACATGTGCTCGCTGCTGAGTGTGGCGCGCACTCGAGGAGCTACCGGCGGCCACGCCTTCGCCTCAACACTGCGACTCACGCCCGTCGTCTACCCGCCTGGTAAGTTATGGAACAAAATTGTTCATTGTTCTCACATGATAGCGACAAGAAACATGTTACAGATATATTTGTAATTACAAAACATGATTGAAAAGAGTGTCCATGGAGTTTCTTGCACATTCTTCTCTATAGAGATCTACGCTTTGGAATGTGCAATTAGCATCATTTTTTCTGTCTAACTGACTTCTTGACATTTCAAAAGTGCCTGTAAATTGTTTATTTGAAATAAAATGCTTTGACTTTGAAATCGAAAACTCAATTGACACCAAGCATGATTAACAGGAAACGCTAGAGTCTGATACCTGCCAGGGCTGTGGGATTGTTCGAATGAGTCATCCTTAGGAAGGACGCAAAAGGTAACTGAGGAACACGAGTGGGTTTTAGTCAGTAATAGTCTGACACTCCCTCTCGCACACCCATAGAGAAGTTATTTGAGACTTTGCCAACTTAAAAAAAATTGCTAAGTGCCCAGAAAATATTATAGCACAGTCTGACACGACTTAGAATCATAGACAGCGTCATAAACATGGACTGACCTTGGCAAGTGTGATTTGACTTTGTAGATTTATCGACCCGTGAACCCCAGGATGCGGGTACACTTGCACAATAGTCCGGTACAATAATCCAACCGATTGCGGGCTCAGGTTGGCCGCTACAGAAGCAATCTGCCCAAAAGGGGTATCCTTGACTCATCGCAAACACAACACCAGTGTGCCCCTTCACAAGATATGTGTTACCTCCTTTCTTACTTCGCATGCACAAACTCCTGCATCTTCCACGACTTAAATGAGACCAACGATACAGCTATCCAGGTGCCTACATAATGGTCAGACAAGTTTTTAGTCAAAGTCAAAACGTTTATTGCAAAACGAACCAAAAATAATAATAATTTAATACCCAAAGTCGTGTCAAATCGACACGAAAGAAGTGTTTGAGTTTTAATCGAACACTAAGCGAAAATGCATAATTGAATCGAATGCAAGCATGCACATTCGCTCGTTTACCTAAATGTGGACCAGTTCGTGTTCGGATCTTGTTAGAGGTACACGTACTCAAAACCATTACCATTTTACCATTACCGTTACCATTTTACCTGTCTAGTAACTAAGTGTTGTAGTGATTCAGTGTAATACAGTTGTTTTCCTTACGATTTGAGACTTCAACTTACCATACAAACCATATCCTATCATCAATACCGATAAGAGTGTTAGGTCACCATAGCGCCAAACACTACTTTTTACATGGTCCTTCGAGCCGGATATGAACCAGCGACCTATGGATAAGAATAGTCCAACAACATTCTTTAGGCAATAGAACACACTGCGCTGCGTCTAGTCGGAGGATCCTCAGTTTTCCCTCCGGCTGTTTATTACGTGTTTACAATAACTGTTAAATAAATAAATTTACTTGTTAGTGTCTCCCTGAAAATACACTAGCTTGTAAAATTTATTCAATTTATCGGAACTTTCCAGCCGAAAGCAAAAAGCAAATCTTAAAAATTTTGACAAAATTCTCTTGTAACCTTTCATCCCTAAATAGACGATATGCTGTTCGTCAAGCCGGAGCTTCCCACGGAGCCAGAAGACGACTGGGGCAGCACCCCGGTCCCCGCACCGCTGCAGCCCGAGCTAATTCCCTCGCTGCTCAACACCGTGTTCCTAGGAGCCAACAGCTTCCCAGGAGACGTGGATACCGCATTCACTGAGCTTATATCGGTATGTTTTAGATACAGCTTGACAGACTTACAATTAAAAAAAAAACTAACTGTGAAGAAAATAATCATAGACGACAGCGAACTAATGACAATGCTTCACGTATAATGTCAGACTTGGACATCGTCTAAATAGATCACAAATAAGAAAGGTCCGAACAACGAACCCTGACGCACTCCGTTGGGCACGGAGTCCCAAACTAGACATATAATTATTGTTCACTAGCTTGAGATCGATCTATCGTTGTTAATATAAGATGAAAGCCACTTTAGGAGGTCTCCAAGATTGCCAAAGTACCTTTCTTCCTTATGAAAGTGTTATGGTCAATCCGATCAAATGCTTTGCTATAATCAGTGCAGTGCAAACCACATAGACTTGCTTGCCGTCATCCATAGCATCAGTAATGAAATAGAAGTAGTAGACCATCCCCTCTAAAAACTAGATTGGAAAACTGAGGTAGCAAGAGCAAAAATTTTACGCCCTGATTCTGATTTCGAATTCGTGTTCATCATTAGCACTCCCACTCTCAATGTTTTATGGACTCTAAACTAATTTAACTTCGTTTCTCTAGCTGATAACAGAGGATATATCAAACAAGCGGCCAGTTCCCTATGTCCCGGTGACGGTATCCTGGCTGCGCTCGCTAGCGGGCAGCGCGGGCGGCGCGGCGGGGCTGGTGCGCACGCCCGCGCACGCCGCGCCGCTGCTGCGCGCGCTCAACATGACGCAGAACTACAACGTGGAGCAGGTAACGAGCCAGGCGAGACAGCGGGCGGGTCCCCACGTGTCGGTGACGGTATCCTGGCTGCGCTCGCTAGCGGGCAGCGCGGGCGGCGCGGCGGGGCTGGTGCGCACGCCCGCGCACGCCGCGCCGCTGCTGCGCGCGCTCAACATGACGCAGAACTACAACGTGGAGCAGGTAACGAGACAGCGGGCGGGTCCCCACGTGTCGGTGACGGTATCCTGGCTGCGCTCGCTAGCGGGCAGCGCGGGCGGCGCGGCGGGGCTGGTGCGCACGCCCGCGCACGCCGCGCCGCTGCTGCGCGCGCTCAACATGACGCAGAACTACAACGTGGAGCAGGTAACGAGCCAGGCGAGACAGCGGGCGGGTCCCCACGTGTCGGTGACGGTATCCTGGCTGCGCTCGCTAGCGGGCAGCGCGGGCGGCGCGGCGGGGCTGGTGCGCACGCCCGCGCACGCCGCGCCGCTGCTGCGCGCGCTCAACATGACGCAGAACTACAACGTGGAGCAGGTAACGAGACAGCGGGCGGGTCCCCACGTGTCGGTGACGGTATCCTGGCTGCGCTCGCTAGCGGGCAGCGCGGGCGGCGCGGCGGGGCTGGTGCGCACGCCCGCGCACGCCGCGCCGCTGCTGCGCGCGCTCAACATGACGCAGAACTACAACGTGGAGCAGGTAACGAGCCAGGCGAGACAGCGGGCGGGTCCCCACGTGTCGGTGACGGTATCCTGGCTGCGCTCGCTAGCGGGCAGCGCGGGCGGCGCGGCGGGGCTGGTGCGCACGCCCGCGCACGCCGCGCCGCTGCTGCGCGCGCTCAACATGACGCAGAACTACAACGTGGAGCAGGTAACGAGCCAGGCGAGACAGCGGGCGGGTCCCCACGTGTCGGTGACGGTATCCTGGCTGCGCTCGCTAGCGGGCAGCGCGGGCGGCGCGGCGGGGCTGGTGCGCACGCCCGCGCACGCCGCGCCGCTGCTGCGCGCGCTCAACATGACGCAGAACTACAACGTGGAGCAGGTAACGAGACAGCGGGCGGGTCCCCACGTGTCGGTGACGGTATCCTGGCTGCGCTCGCTAGCGGGCAGCGCGGGCGGCGCGGCGGGGCTGGTGCGCACGCCCGCGCACGCCGCGCCGCTGCTGCGCGCGCTCAACATGACGCAGAACTACAACGTGGAGCAGGTAACGAGCCAGGCGAGACAGCGGGCGGGTCCCCACGTGTCGGTGACGGTATCCTGGCTGCGCTCGCTAGCGGGCAGCGCGGGCGGCGCGGCGGGGCTGGTGCGCACGCCCGCGCACGCCGCGCCGCTGCTGCGCGCGCTCAACATGACGCAGAACTACAACGTGGAGCAGGTAACGAGACAGCGGGCGGGTCCCCACGTGTCGGTGACGGTATCCTGGCTGCGCTCGCTAGCGGGCAGCGCGGGCGGCGCGGCGGGGCTGGTGCGCACGCCCGCGCACGCCGCGCCGCTGCTGCGCGCGCTCAACATGACGCAGAACTACAACGTGGAGCAGGTAACGAGCCAGGCGAGACAGCGGGCGGGTCCCCACGTGTCGGTGACGGTATCCTGGCTGCGCTCGCTAGCGGGCAGCGCGGGCGGCGCGGCGGGGCTGGTGCGCACGCCCGCGCACGCCGCGCCGCTGCTGCGCGCGCTCAACATGACGCAGAACTACAACGTGGAGCAGGTAACGAGCCAGGCGAGACAGCGGGCGGGTCCCCACGTGTCGGTGACGGTATCCTGGCTGCGCTCGCTAGCGGGCAGCGCGGGCGGCGCGGCGGGGCTGGTGCGCACGCCCGCGCACGCCGCGCCGCTGCTGCGCGCGCTCAACATGACGCAGAACTACAACGTGGAGCAGGTAACGAGCCAGGCGAGACAGCGGGCGGGTCCCCACGTGTCGGTGACGGTATCCTGGCTGCGCTCGCTAGCGGGCAGCGCGGGCGGCGCGGCGGGGCTGGTGCGCACGCCCGCGCACGCCGCGCCGCTGCTGCGCGCGCTCAACATGACGCAGAACTACAACGTGGAGCAGGTAACGAGCCAGGCGAGACAGCGGGCGGGTCCCCACGTGTCGGTGACGGTATCCTGGCTGCGCTCGCTAGCGGGCAGCGCGGGCGGCGCGGCGGGGCTGGTGCGCACGCCCGCGCACGCCGCGCCGCTGCTGCGCGCGCTCAACATGACGCAGAACTACAACGTGGAGCAGGTAACGAGCCAGGCGAGACAGCGGGCGGGTCCCCACGTGTCGGTGACGGTATCCTGGCTGCGCTCGCTAGCGGGCAGCGCGGGCGGCGCGGCGGGGCTGGTGCGCACGCCCGCGCACGCCGCGCCGCTGCTGCGCGCGCTCAACATGACGCAGAACTACAACGTGGAGCAGGTAACGAGCCAGGCGAGACAGCGGGCGGGTCCCCACGTGTCGGTGACGGTATCCTGGCTGCGCTCGCTAGCGGGCAGCGCGGGCGGCGCGGCGGGGCTGGTGCGCACGCCCGCGCACGCCGCGCCGCTGCTGCGCGCGCTCAACATGACGCAGAACTACAACGTGGAGCAGGTAACGAGCCAGGCGAGACAGCGGGCGGGTCCCCACGTGTCGGTGACGGTATCCTGGCTGCGCTCGCTAGCGGGCAGCGCGGGCGGCGCGGCGGGGCTGGTGCGCACGCCCGCGCACGCCGCGCCGCTGCTGCGCGCGCTCAACATGACGCAGAACTACAACGTGGAGCAGGTAACGAGCCAGGCGAGACAGCGGGCGGGTCCCCACGTGTCGGTGACGGTATCCTGGCTGCGCTCGCTAGCGGGCAGCGCGGGCGGCGCGGCGGGGCTGGTGCGCACGCCCGCGCACGCCGCGCCGCTGCTGCGCGCGCTCAACATGACGCAGAACTACAACGTGGAGCAGGTAACGAGCCAGGCGAGACAGCGGGCGGGTCCCCACGTGTCGGTGACGGTATCCTGGCTGCGCTCGCTAGCGGGCAGCGCGGGCGGCGCGGCGGGGCTGGTGCGCACGCCCGCGCACGCCGCGCCGCTGCTGCGCGCGCTCAACATGACGCAGAACTACAACGTGGAGCAGGTAACGAGCCAGGCGAGACAGCGGGCGGGTCCCCACGTGTCGGTGACGGTATCCTGGCTGCGCTCGCTAGCGGGCAGCGCGGGCGGCGCGGCGGGGCTGGTGCGCACGCCCGCGCACGCCGCGCCGCTGCTGCGCGCGCTCAACATGACGCAGAACTACAACGTGGAGCAGGTAACGAGCCAGGCGAGACAGCGGGCGGGTCCCCACGTGTCGGTGACGGTATCCTGGCTGCGCTCGCTAGCGGGCAGCGCGGGCGGCGCGGCGGGGCTGGTGCGCACGCCCGCGCACGCTGCGCCGCTGCTGCGCGCGCTCAACATGACGCAGAACTACAACGTGGAGCAGGTAACGAGCCAGGCGAGACAGCGGGCGGGTCCCCACGTGTCGGTGACGGTATCCTGGCTGCGCTCGCTAGCGGGCAGCGCGGGCGGCGCGGCGGGGCTGGTGCGCACGCCCGCGCACGCCGCGCCGCTGCTGCGCGCGCTCAACATGACGCAGAACTACAACGTGGAGCAGGTAACGAGCCAGGCGAGACAGCGGGCGGGTCCCCACGTGTCGGTGACGGTATCCTGGCTGCGCTCGCTAGCGGGCAGCGCGGGCGGCGCGGCGGGGCTGGTGCGCACGCCCGCGCACGCCGCGCCGCTGCTGCGCGCGCTCAACATGACGCAGAACTACAACGTGGAGCAGGTAACGAGCCAGGCGAGACAGCGGGCGGGTCCCCACGTGTCGGTGACGGTATCCTGGCTGCGCTCAAAAGGCCTCCCTCAAGTTACGCCACTATAACTGGTCTTGCGCATCTGGCATCCATCGGAGCCCCGCGACCCTCACCAGGTCGTTAGTCCACCTTGTGGTAAACCTAACGCCGCGCTTCGCTTCGTGATCGCTCTTCTGTTGACCATCTATCCTGCGAGCAATGTGCCCTGCCCACTGCCACTTAAGTTTGACGATTCTTCGGACTGTAATTAACTGCTTCACTGCCCGTGTTTCGTTCACGTTATAACCTTTCCATTTCGACCCTAGATCGCAGACACCCTCCTCATGCAATGCAAGCTACTCACTGGGCCAGTAGTGGACATACTACGAACTATGATGCAGAGGAACAGCAACACTACAATCAAACGCGAGCTGGACATACACGTGCCTGCTGCCGCTACCAAGCAGCAGCTTATAGCAGGTCAGTATACCGTAGGACCTATAAAAAACAATGTTGACCTGTTTTTTGCAGCACTGGCTTATTTTTATTCGAGATATACACTTTGACGGTTCGTTCAAATGTCAATCTGATTCTATGAATAAAAGATAAGATCAGCCAATAAAATAACCAGATTACCTATCTCTGGAAGTACTACAAAAATTTTTTCACCGATAGAAAGCTGCTTTATTTCTGAGTGACATGGGCTATATTTTATGTACGCGGGCGAAGCCGCGAGCAAAAGCTAGTATTTAATAACTGCAGGTGAAATTTTGTTTTAACCAAGTATCGCTAATGTTCAAACAAATATGCTAGCACGTAAAGCCTTCTCTGTTTTAGCCCTGGAGTCAGCAACACCCAGCACACTGGAAGCCCTGGGCAACCGTATCATCACAAACCAGGACCCGCGCATCATCGTCGACGTCATCACCAACATCCTGGAGAAGAACCAAGAGGGACACTACGAGTCTAAAGTAAGTGACTTTGTAGCAGCCGAACTCTTATGTGCTCAGCCACACTGGCAGCGCGGTGCGGGGAGCGGCGCGGGTGCGGGAATGCGCGCGATTTGCTTGGCCGCACTGGCAGTGCGGTGCGGGGAGCGGCGCGGGTGCGGGAATGCGCGCGATTTGCTTGGCCACACTGGCAGTGGGGAGCGGCGCGGGTACGGGAACGCGTGCGATTTGCTTGGCCACACTGGCAGAGCGGCGCGGGTGCAGGGACAGGGTTACCGCTCGCCGCCCGCACACTCACTGTGGCCACTTTATCAACGAGCTGTGGTATGAGTTGCCCGCGCGCGTCCCGCGTCGCTTCCTGCGCCCGCGTGCTCACTATAGACACTTAAATAAAGTTCTTATAAACATAAGAACTTTATTTAAGTAAGAGATTGCCGCGCCGCGCCCACCCGTGCTTCCAGTGTGGCCGAGCACTAAGAGTAAGAGCTGATCAAGTGACCAATTTCTACAGTCAAACAGCGTTACGCTTGATTGATCCAGGATATAATTACTGCTTTATGAGATTATAGACTCTTTACCATATTCCGTGTACTCAAGGTATGCAAAGGGTTGTAAAATCTCTTTTGTAAACGGAAGATTCTCCGATATGCCTGCAACTGTCTGATGGTTGGTACCGGACGATTTGAAAGTATATTCAAATCGCACAGAGAACTTTGATTGTGCGATGTAGAACTTATATGATGTCAAGTCTTTTATAGTTCGTAAGTGGCGACATAGATGTCGCTAGCAGATAAAGACTAATAGATATTATTGTTTTAATGAGGTAAAACTTTAGGATGACAATTGACAACATATCTTTTTATTAATAACTGGCTTCTGCCAGGGGCTTTGGCCGCAAGAAAATAGGTTTCTGCATACAAACTTTAGACCCCCGTTTCATCCTCTTAGAGGCTGAATTTTGGAAAATCCTTTCTTAGTGCTCGTCTACGTCATAAAAGGAAGCCTCGTGCAAAATTTCACGATCCTAGTCCCAGTAGTTTTGGCTGTGCGTTGATAAGTCAATCAGTGAGTTTCTCCTCTTATATATATAGATACCGTATATATATATAGATAACTACTATTCTTATATATATAGATAACAGTACACGTTTATTCTAGTTCAGGTTCAATTTTATTTATGTATTTCTAATTTTTTTAGTGTTCTTTCTAGTATTAAAGTTCCACAAAAAAAAAACACGAGGTCAGTCCACAGCATTTTTTCTAACAGCATATCATGACGCTAATCCTACCTCATTTTTATTTATTATTCATTGTTTAGGTACCGCCTTTTCAGACTAAATAAAATAAGCTGTTTCAAAATTCTATAAGTCCGCTCTATCCTCAGATCAAACACGAAGACGGCAGCTCAGGTCCTATCCACGTGTTCTCTCGCGGAGGACTCGGCTGCGGCCTGCTTCTGGACTGGATGTCGGAGCTCCAGCGAGAAGGCCTGGGGCCCAGCGACCAGAGGCAGCGACAGGTAAACTGACACTTTGCAGATCTTGAACCGATATGTAGATAAAACTGTTGGTTAATTATCATCTGCCAAGCTTTTTCAGCATATTGGGGTCGGCTTCAATTCTAAAAAAATGCAACTATATAACAGCTACACTAGGTACCAGTATTTTAAGTTTTTTTCCTGATAGCTACATCCTGGAATCTTTAATTCAAGAGTAGGAATAGGTTACTTCTAGGCAAGCGAGCATCAGCGTCGACCACAGCATCATTCACCAGCAAATGAGATAGTAGTCAAACACCAGACTATCAAAAAAAATGTATATGTATTTGTTAATATTTAAATTATGTGTGTTATTTATGTTTATAATTTAATTTGAGAATTCACAAACTGTTCTTTTCTTATTTCTTCACGCTATTGGTATATATACATTTCTTCTAACCATTCCTTTCGCAGGTCTGCTCTAAGAAATTTCTTTTTAACCGACTTCTAAAATAGGAGGAGGTACTCAATTCGGATGTTTGTATTTTTTTTTTATGTTTGTTCGCGCATAACTTCGTCTCTTGCCAACCGATTTGAAAAATTATTTTTTTATTAGAAAGGGTATACTTCCCAAATGGTCCCATAGGCACCAAGTCAGGATCTGATGATGGTATCTTGGCGAAATCGAGGGAACTCCTCAAATATTATAGGCAACTGCATAATGATTTTGGTATTTTCATCGAGAACTTAAGTATTTACAGTCAAAAAGTAACATTTGATGAAATGGAACTGAGGAAGAAGATCAGAAATGGTCAACGGAACTTCAAACTAGCATAGATATCACAATGAAGATAGTTAAGCGACTTTTGATAATACAAATAAATGAATGGTTCTAAATAGTTCCGTTGGAAATGGTATCATCAAATTGATCTGATAATGATGATGGAGCGAAGGTAGGAACTCCGTCATTAATCAATGTAACCTAGCCGTGTTTGGGCTTATTAGAATTGTCATGAAATGCACTTTGGCTATAAGGTACTATCGAACTGCTCTGATGATGGAGCCGGAAGGTGGAAGGTAGACACAGGAACTTCATAATTTAAACAATGTAACCTAGTATTGTTTGGATTAATTGGAATTGTCATGAGAAATAGGCACTCTGTTTATAAGTGTATCCCAACTAAAAAGTGTGAAATAAAAAACTTTTTACAAAAAAAAAGATAACCGACTTCACTAAAAAAAACACTAAAAGGATCAAAATAATTTTAATTTCGGAAGTCGGTGTAAAATAAGATACAAATAATACCGAGAAACACCGACTTCCGGAATTAAAGTTATTTTGATCCTTTTAGTGTTTTTTTTAGTGAAGTCGTTTATCTTTTTTTTTGTAAAAAGTTTTTTATTGAAATAAGCAGTACCTTTGTACAAATTTTTATGATGTTGTATCTTTTTCAATGTATATGTGTGTGTACATAAATTATAAAATAAACATTAAATAAAAACCGTATGCATCCCAATTACTACGTAGCTCCTTAGACTTTTCAGTGTCTGGCTAACAACTGTCAAAACTCTACAAATAACAGTTGAAATCAACGGTAGATCCTGTAGGCACCGTAAAACACAAGTCTTACAAAACCACTTATCTCAAACAAAATGTGCTTCTCTCTTGAAATTCTTCTTAGGTGACATTTTGTCGTAATAATATCTCATCGTTCCATGTCCAGATGCAGCTCATGTTCCGCTCGGGCTGCGCCCCCTGGCGGCCGCTGCTGGTCACGTTGCTAGCTCACCGCGCCTCCTGGAGGAGCCTGCACTACTGCCTCACCACGCTACTGCAGCCTGAAGGGTATACTGATCTGACTACCATGTCCTCATTGTATTACTAGTAGACATTAGCCTTTGCGCGCTACAACAACTATTATTGTTATTTTTTTTTTTATGATATGCGCCATGCTTGTCGTAAATAAACTCTTTTTCTTTCTTCTCATAACTGGTCTCATATACTTCCTGGATGCAACGGATTTCCAGAATCTTCACCAAGTGGAAGGAGGCCTATATACAATACGCGATATGTCCCGAAATTTATTATTTATATATCATTCCACGTCTTTTAATTTCAACGGTTCTTGAATGTGCAGCAACTTAAAACAGAATGTATTGTCCTCAGTGGCTGGTCTCCAAGCGCAGTGCTGGACTTCGCCGAGACTCTCATAGAGAGTCCGCGCATATGGCAGGGACGAGACAAGACTACGCCCAAGCATTATGTGCCTGATGACACTCTGCGGCTGGATCATCAGCAGGTTAGATCTTTTGTCAGACACATTGACGGAGTTCTCTAAGGCCGATTATTGCCAAGCGTGCGGGATTGTACGCAACAGTTACCGCGGTCCTGGGACGCAAAGGACTACTGAAAAAGCACAGGTGGGTTTTAGTTTAATAAGACTCTGACAGTTCCTCTTGCTCCATCCAGTGTGAAAGCAATCATCTGAAGATTATACTTGTAAAAAAATAAGGAAGTGGCCGCCTAAATTGCCCCGTGAATCTAACTGTCGGTTGCGTTTCGGAGTTGGCTTGTGTTCATTTTTGCACAATATTTTTGAGTAAACAACAAATAACACTAAAAGAAGTCATTTTCTTAAAACATCATCAAAATTGGTTACAAAATGGAGTGGCAATTCAAATATTGGTATGTTTTTTTTTGAGGTTTTGAAATCATCCAATGACTTCTCCTGCTCTAGGGCAAAGTGGGAGGGCCTGTCAGGCTTTTAATTATTAAAACCACATCTGTGTCCTTCATTTGGCCTTTGCATTCTAGGACCATAAGTTTTCTTTTCAGAAAATATCCATGACCAATGAGTAGGGACGTGGTAGGATCATCTCACTATATCTTGTATGCATAAGTAACCTAGTGGCGACAATTTAATATTTTAGTATGTTTAACATTATT
The DNA here is from genome assembly GCA_949316375.1 of Mythimna vitellina. Taxonomy (NCBI): domain Eukaryota; kingdom Metazoa; phylum Arthropoda; class Insecta; order Lepidoptera; family Noctuidae; genus Mythimna; species Mythimna vitellina. The sequence continues at coordinate 1,113,771 of OX438703.1, read as the reverse complement.
CTGTAATTTAACATTTTCGCCTTCCACCAGATTTGAAAAGTTTCTAACTCCCTTAATATTAGACGAATTTAAAAATTACTTCTATTTCTCAACTACGTCATCGCTTGCTAGCAGGCCAAACGAAAATAGAGGACAAACGCGAGCCTACCATATACTGCATTTCAACATATTGATCAGTTTCAACATTAAAGATAATGATAATGTAAAGTTTATAATTATATTTCTGAGGGAGTAATTTTCAAGGACTTCGGAGAAGGGACGTGCGAGCAATAGAAGTAAATAAGACTTTTATGTGAAAATATATGACACCTAATATCTAAATCATAGACCATATATTAATATAACAATCGAATAAAATAAAAACCGAAACTTTAAACTTCGCGTCTCACGTAATTGAACATTCATTCATAAGACACGATGCGTTGCCGATCTGCACGGCTCGCACGCACACGACCCCCATTTTGCTCGAACACTTAAAAAAAAAAGAGATGAACACTAGTGTGTTGCTTTCTCAATCGACATGTTGGCTTTTGTACCTGGCTTATCTGTTATTTCTATTTTCGTTATAAAAACATTAATAGTGTGTCTCATTCGGGAGCTTGTTCTAATATTATGCCTGGCTTTGGAAAAGTATGAATTAGATGGATCGTATGTGTAAATTCTGTACGAAAATTACGACAGACCTCTATGACATGCGCAGTGAAGTTTTTCAAATTAATTCTTTGTTTTGAGCGGTTACTGATGCGTTTTGTTAGTTTTTTTTTACTTTTCAATCATTTAAAGTTTTGTGGTTAGCTACTGCTGTAACTTATTTGGTTTTGAAGTAATTAAAGTTTATTATCTTTGAAATGAATTCGGAAACACATGCAATTGTTCCATGTAAAGGATTTGAAGTGTGTGCAATGGTTACTTAGCAAGGTAAACACTTTGAGTTTTATAGATAAATATGATCTCGTAACTTCACCTGAAAACCAAACCTACGCCTGATTTGAATATTTCTCAGAAAACTAAATCACATAATAGGCATTTTCATTGTTCACTTTACTACTTAACAAAGTAAATGTGCAATAAAAAATCAGCGTTACAGCAAGCAATTTTGCACTAATGATACGTGTCGGTGGATTGACGGCCGGTTTTTTTTTTTATTCGAAATATTAGGTAAGTAGTTGATAGGGCAAGGTTCCTTGGCTTGCCCCCATAAAGGCATTTGGCACACCGCTGCTTCGGAGGCGCTGTTGCCGAAAATGTAGATTTTAAAATACAAACTAAACAGTTGTTAGCGATTTCAATTTTTCGTGTAGGTTTTGTTTTAACTCGGACATTTTTCCGATGTTTATTGAGTAGTAAGTCAAATAAAACAATTTGTCCACAGCTTGGAGTCCTTGTCCGATATGTAGCTGAAGAAGCTCGTTTCATAGAAGCTCAAGACGGTGCCGAGGCAGCTCGCCGTAGAGCTGACAGTCGATTGGCGTTATTGCTGCGTTGTGCGCCGCACATACACAGCCTGCTGGCCGTGGCGGCCGCTGCTGAGGAGCATGACCCACTGCTGTTACTGTTACTTTATATGAAGGTAATGTAGCTAGAGTTTAACAATAATGGAGCGTGAAGTAAGATCATATTGAATAATAGTTCCATGTTATAATGTTGCACCGCACCCACGTATGGTTGGTCACTTGACCAATGTGACCAATCGCACGTGGGTGTGGTGAGGCGAAAAGCTAAGCGAAGTGGCACGATCAGTTTGTTTGATATTAACTGATTGAATTGCGGTTGAAGCGGTGACTTCGCGTGCACGTAGGACACAGCAGCCGCGTCGCTTTGAATTCTCGTCAACCGCCCACATAGGACACCTCGTTCAATTTCTCCTTTTTTTTACATTAGTGAATGAATCCTCCATTCTATATGGCTCCTTAGGTGCCGAAGATCCTGCCGCTGCTGCAGCAGTCGGGCGCGCGGCGGCGCCCGGGCGGGGCGCTGCGCTCGCTGGGCGCGGCGGCGGCGCGCGCCACGTGCGCCACGGACCGCGTGTCGCACGCGCTGCTCACGGCCATCGCCGCGCCGCACCACCCGCACAGCAAGGAGCTGGAGCACAGGTAGCTACACTTCTACTTTCGGAACTCGGTTTTTATAATAGCTTTATCTCTTTGTTATTTAACACCGATTTCCGAAATTAAAGTTATTTTGCTCTTTCTAGTTTTTTTACATTGCAGTCGGTTATATTTTTTTTTTTTTTGTAAAAGCTTTTTATTTTACACTTTCTAGTTGTGGTACCCCTCAGCCAAACTTAAATACCTTCCACCATTCGACTCCATCATCAAAACAGTTTGATGATTCCCTATAGTCAGAGTACATCTCATAACAATTCTAATAATCCTAATTACGGCTAGAATACATTGATTTATTACAGAATTCCGATGCCTACCTTCCATCATCAAATCAGTTCGATAAATCCCGTCCCCTTTTTCTTTCAGTCAGACAGTCAGTCATTAACTACACATATAAAAAAAGTAATTTTACTTCTTATAACAGTTCTACTATGATTCTATGAAGAATACCGTTCCATATCTTTTAAGTTCATCATCAGATCATAACAATACTTCTATGAGAACAACTCAGGAGTATAATAATTTCTTTTTTTTACAAAATCTTTAAAAAAACTAGCCAAGTGCGAGTCAGACGCGCGCACTGAGAGTTCCGTACAAACTTACTTACATATGTGAATAGTTCAATTACCGAATGCAGTCTCGAAGATTGAATCGCAATTTTTTTTTTTTGTAAGGTAGCAACAAATTTTCGGTTTTCAGATATCTATACTATATGACCTTGCTTTATGCCAAATTTCAGGATTTTGGGTCAACGGAAGTACCTACCATATGCATTTTGATTCCTTTGAGTGTCGAAATGCACGTTTTTACGACATAAATTACCATAACTTTTTTTTTCGTTAACTTAAAAGTTTGATTTTTTTTACAGCTTCAAGGGACTGCAGACCTTGGCATATGTATAGCCAATAATAATTACCGAGAATTAATTTAATTTTTAGATTTAATTTTATTACCGAGATAAAGGGTCTTGACAGACAGACAGACAAACGGACGGACAATAAAGTGGTTTTAAGGGTACAGTTTTTTTTCGGAACCCTAAAAATACAGCTGACCGTATAATCTCTTCCTTTTTGAACTCGGTTAATAAAAAAAGGAAGAAATTAACGAAAAATACTTAGTAAATTATTTATTATATAATAACGAATAATAAGAACTTTTAGAAAACTTTTTTGGACGGTTGCAGATTTTTCGGTAACAGACACACACTTCACAGTAGTGAAGATATTTCTTCTTAGAACTTTTAAGTTTTAACTGTAAAGATTTTTTCTCCAAGTTTCTTAAGTTTCAAAATTTCTTTTATTTCGCAAAGTCCAAGATTATCTATAAACATAAGAAAAAGTATCATTTTATCGTAAAATATGTCAGAAATCAGAAACGTTCAAATAGACCAATTACAGGCACTTTTGAATTGTCAAAATGTTGGTCAGTCAAAAACAAGTGAAGCTAAATTGCACGTGCCAAAGCGTAGATCTCTATGGAGAAGGACGTTCAAGAAACTCCATGGACATTCTTTTAAATCATATTATGAGTTACATAAACCTTGATTACATATTTCTTATCGCTTCTAATATATGAGCACAATAAGATAATAGTAGTAAAGTAGACAAGTAATAATAATTAAAAAAAAAAAAAAAAATTAATTGAAATTGAATTAACATTCGGTAACGCAAATCTTATGCACTTAGGTTTTTTTTTCAATTTAATACTAAATTATTAACATTAAACCAGTTTTGGACTTGTTGTAGAGCATTGTTTACGTCATCAAGATTTGTGGAATGCGTATTGATCTTAAAAATTAACGACGTATCGTCAGCAAACAATACAATATGTGGTTGTTTTTTTAATAGATGCGGTAGATCATTTATTTATACTAAAAAGAGGAAAGGACCCAATATTGAGCCTTGTGGTACACCCATTTTGACTTTCAAACCCGGAGAATTGACATCGTTTATCTGAACTTGCTGTTACCTGTCAATTAAGTAAGATTTTACCAAGCTGTGTGCAAGTTTACCTAGCCCTTAATGTTCTAGCTTTAAAAGCAAGGTTTCGTGATTAACACAATCAAAAGCCTTTGAGAGGTCACAAAAAATTCCTATCGCATCTTGGGTTTCTTCCCACGCTGCAAATATATGTTTTAGTGTCCTTTGGTGAAACCATACTGTAGATCGTGAAAGATTTTATTGCTGTTAAAATGGTAAAGCATTTGATTAAGCATAACTTTTTCAAACACTTTACTGTAAAGCAGCAATACTGATATAGCTCTGTAATTATTAGTGTCATTATGGTAACCAGATTTAAAACGAGAGATGAGATTTATTGATGATGATGATGAGATGTCTTTGATTAGAAACATCTGGAAAGACTTCTTGGTCCACACACAAATTAAATATTAAAGCTAAGCATGGTGTTACAGTCTCAATTATGGATATGCATACTTTCAAAGACAGTCCCCGTAGGTCCTCAGTTTATTTGACTTTGATTTGCCGGAAAGCCTTTATGTATGTCTAATAGTCAGTCAACAATGATCAAGATTATAATGTCATACTAACTTAAAAATCGGAGATTATATAAGAAACGAGTGTTAAACAACAGTGAGTTTGTCTGTGTGGCAGACTGTGGCGCATGGAAGCGGACGTGCGCAGCGTGTGGGCGCGCGTGGGCGGCGCCGGCGTGCGCGCGCTGGCGCTGGCCGCCGCCCTGCTGCGCGGCGCCACGCCGCCCGCCACGCGCCACCACGGCCACGTGCTGGCAGCGCTCGAGGTGCTGCCCGACTGCGACCTGTTCGCGCCCGCTAACACGTAACTAACTTCAGCTTATGTTACGATCTTTTTTTATATTTTTGTGAATATTTTCTACATCAAAATTTCTCTATTCCTCAGCACGGAAGTTCACAGCATCCTAGAATGTTTTCTGTCAATGGCCCGCACACAACAAGGCAGTGGAGTGCAATCTCTGCTGCACCGAGTGGGGGCGCTGCTGCGCCGGTACTTGGCGTGCAGGCCGCAGTTGGCCAACGCGCTACTACATGCTCACAAGGAGACTATTGCGTTAGTATACATTATATATAGACACACAACAGCAGTACAATCTCTGCATCGATTGGGGGTGCTACTGCTTAATTATTATCTAGTTAATTTTTCCTATCCACCTATTTAAGAGTCGATTTTCAGTCTAGTCAAAGATCTAAGAATTATAACCAGGATCAAGTGATTTCCGAGACACGAAAGAACACACATGGTATGAATGTCATGCCGACGCCAAGCCGGAAGGCCATTAATCGACCTGTATGACTGTACGGATCGGTTGAAGGGGCCCCCTCTTGTAATGTTTTTGCGGCTGGATATCATACATCATTTCTACCCCAATGTGAACTAGTGATATTGACAATTTGTGTTTGTTTGCTAGGAACACTCCAGCGCTGTCATCGCTGCAAGCGGCGGAAATACAAGCGCCAGCGTCAGCCGCCCCGCCACCGTTAGCGCTGCAAGCGCTGCAGAGGCGCTACGACTCGCCGGAGAACTTGCATTGGTTGTTACAGGTCAGTCGGATTTCACTCTTAGGGCCGATGCTGCTTCTGCGCGGCCGCTCGCGCGGTCTCATACAAAAGTGCTCCGTCGCGACTCTTGGTGCGAGCACCTGTCGCAGGTGTCGCGCTCCACGCCCTTCTACGTAATAATACATTAAAGTTCTCCATCGACACGACTACATGCACACCGTTAAAGTTGAACTAGCGACACTGCGCAGGTAATAACCCGATTTCCGCCGCACACGACGTCACGCGACAGGACGCAGCGTTGGCCCCTACCGTTATGTATGAACCAGCTGCTACCAGCGGCTTCGCCTGTCTGAAAGTAGAAAATTTTCCCAAGGGAAATATATCCCCGGGATAAAAAAGTATCCTATGTGCTATTCCAGGACATGATTTACCCGTGTTGCAAATTCCATCGAAATCTGTTCAGCGTTTGACTGTGAAGAAGTAACAAATATACACACACTCTCTAAAACTTCCGCCTTTATAATATTCATCATTTCAGCCGAAAGACGTCCCAAGTGTCGCCATTTTGGCGACACTTGGGGACGTCTATGTCCAACAGCCCTGTGCGTGTCGCATCCATTGGATTCCCGCAACCCTTACCAGGTCATCGATCTACCTTGTAGGCGACCTTCTAAAGCTGCGTCTTCCAGTACGCGGTCGCCACTCCAGAACCTTTTCGCTCCAACGGCCATCTGTTCTGCGAGCAATGTGCCCTGCCCATAGGCACTTAAGTTCGACGATTCTTCGTGCTATGTCGGTAGTTTTGGGTTCTCCTGTGGATATCCTCATTCCTAATTCGATCACGCAAGGAAACTCGGAGTAGAGCCCTTTCCCTTGCCCTTTCTAGCCTTCTGATGAGGCCTATTGTAAGCGACCCCGTTTTGGAGCCATATGTCATCACTGAACACATACTGGTCATAGACTTTCGTCTGTGATATGTTGGACGAGAAGATACCGCGCAGCTTCCCGAACGCTGGCCAGCCGAGTCGGATTCGACGGTTGACCTCTTTCTCGTAATTAGATCTACCCAACTGGACTGTCTGTCCGAGGTAGACGTAATCGTCAACAACTTTAAGTGTAGTCTCTGATCTTGATAGGAGTGACATGGCTGTTTATCATGACTTTGGTTTTGTCCATATTCATTTTATGTGCCACTCTTTCGGAAGCTTTACTGAAGTCATCGAGCATTGTGCTAAACTCCTCCGTAGTTTCAGCCATGACTACTATGTCTTTGGCAAACCAAAGGCGAGTGATGTATTCGCCGTTGACATTAATGCCTAGTCTTCTCTATTTATTTATTAAAACTTTATGCACTAGTAAGAAACACTGTACAAAGGCGGACCGCCTTAGGCATTTTCTACCAGTCGACCTTAGGGTGGTACAGAAATATAACATGGTAGGTGCAACATAATGGTAAACTAGATTAAGAAAACAATAATAAATATATACTTAGATACATACATACATACAAATGAACAAAGTTATTATGAAAAACGTATCCCACAACATTTAAAATAGTGTAGTAAGGTTGATAACTGCGTACAGATTAGTTTTTAAAGTCTGTGTCATCGATCAGTCAATATACACTTTTCTTTGAGATTTATCTCTGTACTTGAAAGAATTATCAAAATTATCATCAAATTTTATTTACAAAATATCTATCTGTGTGTTCCAGGAAATCGAGTCGTGGGGCTCCCGCCGCGGCGGCGCGTGGGGCGGCGCGGCGTGGGCGGGCGCCGTGCTGCGCGGCGCCGCGCCGCACGCCGCGTCGCCGCACGCGCCGCTGCGCCAGACGGCCTTGTCTCTCCTCGCCAAGCTGCTGCCTGCTGTCACTGATACTACACCAGGTATATTTATTTATTTACTAACTTCTACCGGCGGCTTTGCTCACGTTAAAATAAGTTTCTCCATAAAAACTTTGGATCCTCGTTTCAGTTTAAGTGGTAATTTTTGGAAAATCCTCTCTTAGTGCTCGCTTACGTCACAAAAAGAAAACTTTGCAAAACATTTCGTATTCCTAGTCCCAGTAGTTTTGGTTGTGCGTTGATACGTCAATCATTCAGTTTTTATATTATTAGGTGTATGAAAAGATACAAATTTCATTGTGAGAATTCGGAATACGTTGCCCAACGCTGTGCCGCGACGCTTCGCGACCTGAAATGTAAATCATTTCGTGTAGTAAATAAACTTATATTTTGATACACTCTTCGCTCAACATCACGTCTCAGTGTTTACAGAGCCTTAAATCCATGCCTCGTTATAATAGTATCTTAGTGTCTCCTTTTAAATTAATTTTATTAATATTTTACCATCATACATTCCAGGTCTCCAAGCCGTTCTAGAATGCCTAGACTCTCATCAACCAGAAGTGACCCAGTCGTTACTAGACAAACTACCGGAGCTGGTGGTCGGCATGCAGGAGCACGCCGCCAAGGTGCTGATGAGGGTGTTCGACCTGGGGCTCAAGTCCAGGCACCCTGTGGAGCCCTGCATCGCCAAGTGTGTTACCACCATCAACTTGCATCGAGGGTGTTAGATAGCTGAGAAAAGCGACCTTATTTTAGTATTATAGAAAAGTGTGTGTATGTGATATGACGACATCCAGGAATGTATAACGGATTTAAAATGAGTAGAGAAAAACTCTTGACCTAAGACACTGAAAGCAGGTAGAGGTGGCGTATTATTACCACGGACGCCGGGAGAGGGGTGGAAGGGGTGAAAACATTCATAAATATAAGAAAGATGGTATGATCATGTAATGAGACGTAGCGAAGACAATGTGATAAGAACAGCCCTAAACTTACCCAAACAAAAAACAGGTAGAGGCCGTCCGCCATTAACCTGGTGGTTCTCTGGTCTCTCCGCTGCACCTCAAGAAAACGCAATTGCCAAAATCGACAACCCAGAACAGACTGTACAGGCTCAGAATTTTAAGGAAACTCGAACCCAGATGAATGGGAACAGGAACGGACAAAGAAAGAAAAGAAGAAGATTCAAAAATATAAGAAATTTATTACAGAATCTAACTACATTATTTGGGCGCACTACGCTTAACCTAGTGTTTTTTTTAGGGTTCCGTACCTCAAAAGGAAAAGGCGATGGAATCGACAAGGCATTCAGCAAGACGCTCTTGCTCGCTAATAAATGACGGTTCTATTAAACTTTATAGTACGGCTCGCTGGTTTTGATTAACTAGTAATAGGTTTATAACAATGGAAGAGACCAAATATTTAATTTTGACTTTCTTGACTCTAAGTAACTTAATTGGCAAAATGAACGAGTCTATTCTTCAAGTCCACATCTCTGACTACACTTTCGGGAAAAAACAGGGCAATGTTATCTAACCCTGAACTGTGACATTTTTTACAGAACTGCTAGACCTTGTTTTTTCGATAAATCCATTTGTATTTGGGACATAAATGATGTAAATATCGTATTTACGCTTGAAATGTTTTTAGTTTCTCAATTTTCTTTTAGTAATATAAATGTACTATTATTCAAGGGATTTTAAATTGTATTATGTCCTACTTTTGTTCTAATTAACGTGACAGAGTATTACGAATATTTCTTCCATTCTCTCACGTCACGCCTCCTACTGAATGATAGTTGGTAAAAAAAAAATCCCATAAATAAAACTAATTTGCTTAGTATTAGTAAATAGATCTTACTTTTAAGTATTTCCTTTATCGAATGTAAATAAAAACAACTTATTTTAAAAATGACTTGTATATAATTTTATTAGATGCACAACATACATAAAAATCTGTCCTAAACATTTAGAACTTCACACAATTTGCAATAGTAATTATTTTAATATGCTAGGAAATGCACATTTGTGATAAAATTAAAAGAACATGTTTTTATTTTCATAAAACTTAAATTCCTGATAAAATTTTCTATGCTATCTTCATTTTGGTTCAAAAATATAGTAAGTACTCTTCTAAATTATGACATAAAATAATTTGATAACATAATAATACTTTACAAAATAAATAATTATAATTAGCAAGTAAAGCGCATAAACCCGCACCAAAGCCGACAGTCCACATTGGTGATGAGTCATCAATTTGATCACCACATCATTATTCATCACCAGTCATTGGAGCCGAGGTCGGTGAACATTTTGTCCTTGATCTTTGGTCTGGGGTCTTCTGTTATGTTTGAGTCCACTGCTCCAACTTGGCCGAGGATGTATTCAAATTCTGGGGAAAGAGAAGATAGCTGGTCGTTATTTATCCTCAATTAGCTGTTGTCCACGACTTCTTTCCCATGCATATCTGTTATTACGGACACGAAGTCGAAGTCAGATACAAAGTAGCAAAGTCCAAGCTTACTCTGTACCAAATTTCATCAAATCGATTCAGTATTTTAACAGTGAAAGCGAAACAGACAGTTACTTTAATATTTATAATCTACACTAATATTATAAAGAGGAAAACTTTGTTTGTTTGTTTGTAATGAATAGGCTCAAAAACTACTGGACCGATTTTAAAAATTCTTTCACCATTCGAATGCTACATTATCCACGAGTAACATAGGCTATATTTTATTTTATATTTTCGTATCTCAAAAATCCTCATAAAACCATTTTCGACTTCTACGCGGCCGAAGTCGCGGGCAAAAGCTAGTATTAAATAAATATTGATTAGGCCTACTGTCCATGGTCGCGTAGTTTCTTAGACGTGCCTGCTCACAGCTTACATATAAAACTATAAAACTGGCGATAAAGCGGCAGCGACAGGACGACACGAGTACCTTAAAAGTCTATCATTATAATAACATAATGATGATTTAATCCTGGCTAAAATACCAATTATTGGTTTACCCTACTAACCAATCATTTAATTGAGAAATCTAATGCTGGCATGCTTATTAGTGTTCAGATATAAGAACTAGTACTGGAAGTGCTGAGCAGTGCTAATTCCACCCTGGAGTCTAATTGATTTGTCAGTTTCGGCTTCAAATATACATAGGGATTGAGAATAAATTCTTGTTTTTTATTTGAACCAGATAAGACTTATAATTGTCTGTGTACCACTGCGTGTGGCCACAGGATGGCCGGCGAGGGTCGACGGAAACCTGCTTCGCCGACTCACGCGCCGCCACTGGGCTCTCAGACGTGGCCCGCATCGCATCATCGACGATTACCATTTAAGAAGTGGCTATACACTTCTCAAATTGTAATCGTCGATGATATATCTACACTAATATTAGAAAGAGTTTGTTTTTGTTTTGTTTGTAGGAAGTAATCTCTGAAAATACTAGTCCGATTGCTAAAATTTTTTTTTTCATTAGAAAGCTGCTTTATACCTGAGTGACATAGGCCATATTTTATGTACGAGGGTTTGCCGCGGGCAAAAGCTAGTAATTTAGAAAACTGTCCCCCTTTTATTGAAAGTCGTATAAAGGCCTTCAATAATCTTCATCTAAGTCCAGAAATATAATACAATATCTCAAAAAATTCCATGCTCAATACTAAAGATGAAAAACCTGAGGAACATACCTTCAACTGTCAATGACGTTCCTCTTAACTCAGTGGGTCCAACAAACTGTTTCTTCATGTCACCCTCGAAGTAAACAAACACGCTGGGCAGGTTCCTCTCCGGGAAGTTGGGGATGCACGTCTGAGCAATAGCCTTGATGAACTTGGTGTATGGGAACTTGGCTGCCAGCTGACGCATGTACTGATTGATTAGAGCACACTGCTGGATTCTGGTAGAGAGGTAAATAAGTGAGATTATATTTATAAAAACAATTGCATTTTTTTTTATTATTGATAGGTTCTGATGGTAAGTGATAATGGATGGTTTTTCTTTTAATTTTATTTTCGTTTTGAAGTAAAGATAATATATTCTTGACTAAAATGAGCTCTAGATAATCAATTTCACAAATAAGATGTCATTTAATGATTTCCCATACAAAAAAATTGAATTGCTGTTATGATATTGACTTGTAGTCAACTAAATAAAACTTAGGACTGAAAGAACAATCATGCAGTTGATGTAATGTTCCTATATAACAACACATATCTTTTAACAGTCAGCTATTTTGTATAATTAACAGTGGATATCATCCTTATTAGTTTATATGTTACTTCTATTGACCAAGTGCTAAAATAAATAAATAAACACTGAAGTTTCTTTCCTGCTGGGTAGTTTTTTTTTTCATTATCTAAAAGGAACTCTACCCAAAATTGCTATTAGAAATAATTTTTGTCTGTTCAAAATTCATTCAGTTAGAAACCTTTCAAATCTGGTGAAAAGGGAAACTCAAATAAGAGAATTTTTTTTGTTCATGTGAAGCCTAAGGAGTTCTTGCAGGCTTCACATGAACAAAAAAAATGTTTCCACCATGCTCTCATTCCACCATGTAATGTGAAGGACACAGGTGTCGTTTTAGTCAGTAAAAGTCTGACACACCCTCCCTCTCCATCCCGACCTTGAGAAGTCATTGGATGATTTTCAACCTCAACAAAAAAAGAATGCTCTCAGTCTTTTTAATTCATTAAGCCCCAAGCGAATGCTGGCATTCACTCTCTCATTGTCTCATCATATTCAAAAGGTTAATAATACCAATTATTTGAAATTGTTGTATACTTAATGTGAATACTTTTCAAATCTCATTGATATAATAAGATTGATTAAGTAGTAGGTGGAAGAGTTTTCTCAGTTCACTTTTGTACTGCTACTTAGCACAATAAACCTATTTACTAAAATATGTCTTTTAATCTTTTGAGTACCATAATTAGAGATACAACAGAAAGACAATGAGCGAGCAAAGGTGTTCGCTTGGGGTTTAATGAATTAATGGACATAACAGAAATGCTTATTGTTGCTGTTTTGGTGCCTTTTGAAGTAAATATTTTTTATTGTAAATTTTTTTTTGTTGTGTTTTGTATTGTTCAGTATAAAATATTTTGTACAAAAATTAACTAAAGATAACATATGGAGTGTACCTAATTTCTAATCAACTCACCCTTGTTTATAAAGGTGTATAACCACCCAGATTCCATCTCCAGCCTTGTTTACTTCCTGCACATAGTCCTGCCCCGACACCTCCCGAATGTCTCCAAACCGGGGCTTCTCAGACAGCCTCTTAAGCTCAGCAATGCGCCTCTGTCTGTACTGTTCTATAACAGCCTCATCTTCAGAGTCTTCTAGCTCATCAAGACCGTCTAAATCTAGTTCTGATAATTGTTTGTCCTCTGAAAATTTAATTATTTATTTATTTAAAATTTATGCACTAGTAATAAACATTGTACAAGTCGCATTATGCGTGAGGCCGCAGCTTTATGCTGAGCGTTCGGCCGTTTTGCGCGGATGTGACGCACATCTTACCTATCAATTGATTGTTTGTTACCTAGTTTTAAGATTGCGTCATTTCGCGCGAATAAACTGTTATTCTTTCTTTCTTTAAGTAGGCGGACTTAATGCCTTATGCATTTAATTATAATTATTTACTATCATCAATTTTTTTAAATCAAGATATTTAACCTTTTCAGTAGCGTAATTAGAGACACAATAGAAAGACAATGACCGAACGCTGGCGTTCGCTCGGGGTTTAACGAATTAATTCATTAAACTCCAAGCGAACACTGGCGGTGTTCACTTGCTGATTGTTTTTCTATTGTGTCTCTAATTACGGTACTGGAAAGGTAAAATTAAATTTTAGGTTTTTAATTTATTTTGAGTTTAATATGAGATACATTTTGATAGTTTACAGTTATTTTAGTGTGTATATGTGTTGTCACTCAAGTGGAACACCTTCAAAATTATGAAAACAGTTACTTTTATGTAGTAACCAGTTATGCTAACTCATTAATAGGGGGTTCTTCTATTGTTTTTGAGAGAATTTAACTTGATAAGATTAATTTCAATAGATTTTTTCAAGAGGTAATACAACAGGTGTTACTATAACCTACAAGTTTTGTTTATACTAACTTTCAGCCTGCTTCTGCTGGATAGTCTGCTCTATCATATTCACTATTGTATCCTCTGATATCTCTGCCTCCTTGGGAGGTATAATGCCTTTGGCACGGAGGACATCGTTCCATTCCGTATCCTCATTAGGATTCTAAAAATAAAAACATCAAGTTCATCACTGATATAAAACATACAAACGTGTTTAACACATCATATTTTACGCCACTGGTAGCGAATTACCTGCATTTTGTGTTAGAATTATTTGTTTCTGTTATTTTTATAAAAGTAAAGGCTTTATTTTCCGGAAATCTGACACCGTTAATGACAGATGATCACAGAGTACGATGATTCACTTTTTAACTTTTTATTTTTGAGTCACAGACTACAGAGGGTCCTATTTTAGTGAGAGCCTTTCAGAGGCTTGAATGAAATAATCATGTGATTTCAACAAACAAACAGAATAATTTATTCTATAAAATAAAGTTTTAATTATAATTGAACACAGCTTATCCCATTTTCATACTTTACTTATTTAGTTATTTTGGTGACTTAATTTTTCTCTAAACAAAGACAATCGGAGCAGTTTCACTTTTTGAGTGGTAGCAAAGTTTTTTATCGAAAGTTCGAAACGTCATAATTGCTGATCTGTGGCATGTTTACGTTTTCATGCATTGCTTTTAGAATTTCACAAGTTTCATGTTTAGAATTTATTTATGAGGCAGTCCAAGTAAGTTTTAATTCAATTAGTCAATATCGCTAACAACCACCATGAACCGGGAGAAAAGGGAACCGGACTACCCCACTGAGTTGGAGTCGCAGTTCGTGATGCGTCTGCCCGAGGAACCTGCTAAAGTGTTAAGAGATGTGTTGAAATCTGGCGAGAACTTGAAGAACAGACTAACGATACAGATTGAGAACGACATGCGGCAGGGCGAGGTGAGATTCGATCACTGGCTAATGCACGCCAAGATAGTCGATCTGCCAACCATCATAGAATCAATGAAAACTATTGACAACAAGAGTTTTTACAAAACTGCAGATATATGCCAGATGATGATATGTAAAGAGGAACCTGACCAACCATCAGCAGAAGAAGAATCTCCTGCTAAAAACAAGAAGAAAGATCCTTACAAAGTTGATAAAAAGTTCCTATGGCCGCACGGAATCACGCCACCTACAAAAAACGTGCGTAAGCGACGATTTAGGAAAACTTTGAAGAAGAAATATGTGGAAGCTCCAGAGATTGAAAAGGAAGTCAAGAGGCTGCTAAGGGCAGACAATGAAGCTGTCAGTGTCAACTGGGAGGTTATCAAAGAGGAGGATGACCATCCCAAACAGGATCAGGCCCCTCATGTCAAACCAGAGAAGAAGACCAAGGCTGAACGCAACCCTAAACGAGAGTCTGTCTCTGTGGATACATCAAATCATGAATCTTCCAATGTTGTAGACATATTTGGTGGAGCTGTTAGCGACTCTGACTTGGAAGACGATAACATCAATGTGGAAATGGAAGATAGTCGGCTATCAGCTTATGACAGCCGCCTTTCAGACACCAACTCCATGCATGGTGAGGGCTCATCGAAAAGAGATGCATTACCAACTCAATTCAGGTCACACATGTTCCAATCTCCACAAGATCTTGCTCCAAAATCATTTGCAGGCCACAGCCGGGCAACTACTCCTGCAGCATCAGGGATTTCTAAAAGTGGGGGCCTCTCTTCAGAGGATGACGGTGACTATCAACCAAGAGATATGTCAAAGGACAATATGACATTTAGAATTGAGCAGCTGAGGACGGAACTTGAAGAGCTGAAGCAAAGGAGACAGAGAACCCAGCATGAGATTGCCGGCATGGAGAACTTAGCTCTAAGGCAAAGGTTCCAGGATATTCTGCACACTTTGAACCAGGATATTATGTATAAGGAGATGGAATACCAGGGCCTTATAACACTACAGAACTCAGATGATATCTAGCAGTAACTTTGTTAGATATGTGTATATCTAACAATCAATTCAGCCTTAAAAGCTAACTCACACCTGGAGTTAACTCTATAAGATAATTCATCTTAAGCCGTGTTCCAAAATAGAGTAGAATAAGTTATTAAGTTTGTCCTGAAGAAAAAAAAAACTATAATGTTTATGACTTCCAAATACGCATAAAGCTTAAGGATGCATTAAGGGCCTTTTACACTACTCAATATTCAGACAGTCTATATCTCATTGTTCTGTTTCATTTCTTTACACGACGTTGGCGTAAGTTGCTCTTTTTCTTTTGTGACGCTACTTAGACTAAGACTGTCTGAATATCGAGTGGTATAATAAGCCCTGTAATACTATTGTGAATCATAGATAAGTATTGTTAGTTGATAATTATAATACAAATGGTCTGTATATATATTACGCTGTTTTATTTCTTTAATCCAATTTTTCATGTTATTCTATAAGTCATCTGCAAAGATTATATGCACTTAACAATTATAAAGCAATATATTTTCATTATTGTACTAATTAGGAGTATTTAATTTCAAATACTCTTTTGGATTTACTAAGTCAGCCTTCTTGTTTCTTTCGCTTAGCCGGTATTAAAGCGTTAGCTTTACACACTCTGGCCGGTATACCAAAGAGTATGTAAAGCTAAAAGGCGGGACTTCCATATAAAAAACCGATGTATGGAACGTGCGTCCTCGATCAATACCAACCTAACAGAATAAGAATTACACAACTAGGCATGCGTCCGCTATATCAAAACGATTTCAAAATCCCGATATCAGTCACAAACACATACGTATCGATATCTCAAACTAGAAAAATCGATTTAAAAAAAACGAAAGCCAAACCAAACGCTAACGATCTGATATCTAACCAAAATCGCTGTATTTTCGCCCTGTCCTTTTTATTGTGCTATGTTCCGTTTAGTTAGAAAGAGAGAAGGCCAATTTGATATCGCATCGGTCAGTTTGCGTTTGGATTTCTACACAAATCGTATACAGATATTTTTAGTCGGATTGGATTTTTGGATTCGTTTGGTTATCGGTTAGTCGGTTACCGAAATCCAATCAAATTCTATTGCATATTGGCATTATGTGATCAATGTCACCCTTCTATTAAACTGTCTAAATACTACATTTCCGTCATTATGCGTTGATTTATTTTGGTCTAGCGTTTAATATCTAACGTTTTCGTTCAGATGAAAACTTAACCTTGGTGACAAGTGCGCGCGACTTCGTATCACCTTATCAGTGAATTGCATTAGCTGATTTTTTGTATGTGTTAGTTAAGTGTAGTAAACTTTAATTAAAGATAATAAATTTTAGGTAATTTTAAGTACATATTAAGATTTTTTAGTTTAGGCTTTATTAAATTGATTTTATATAAAAAAGTAGGTACCTACTACATACGTAGTTTTTTTTTTACCAATTCTAAGCCTAAACTAAAGCATGCGTGCTCCATCGTAGACCGAATCGTTGCTTTCCATCAGGTGAGATAGCGGCCAAGCGCGAACCTAACAAAAATAAAAACATCCGAATTGAGAACCTCCTCCTTTTTTAGAAGTCTGTTATAAAAAAATGGAAAATCCCGCAAATCTCTTTTGTGTATTTCAATATCTAACAAAACCAAATCTAAGTAAAGAACGAATTGGCGAGGCTAAGCACTACAGAAATCAGATATCCAAAAATCGATTTTGAAATCTAAAATCGATATATCCGTTTACGTTCTAAACCAAAAACGCCCATATCTATACAGAACTATGGCGAATGTACTCGTATACTGCCAACATAATGACATTACTAAAAGTGTAGTAGACTTAAAGGGCCTATTACACTACTCGATATTCAGACGGTTTTAGTCAATGATTCGACATATCGCGTAGTGTAATAAGAGTCAGACTGTCTTACTCGGAACAAAAAATAAGACAGTCTGAATATCGCGTATATAATCAAAGATTTTAAACATTCTGTCAACCTACGGTAACATTACATGCAAGGAAATTTATCTAATAGCACAAAGACAAGTTAATTTTCTCATATTGATTTAAAGAAATACTCAACGATAAATAGAGAACAATGTTCTTCCCACAAAATAATTATTAACGTTCCAAATAAGAATAGGAAAGTCAATAACCTCGTTCTGTCAAAAGTTGAGTGAAAAGTACGGCTTGCAAATAAAACTTAGTTTTTTATCAATAAAGGGTTTTTTTTTGCTTTGTTTTAGTTAAATCTAGGTGAAGTAAAAACGTTATTGTTTAGTATAAATTAGCTAAATATATTGTTTTAAGTCATAATTAGTTAAACAATATATATTTTCTTTTTATTTTCATTGTTAGGAACAATTTGCCTTCTTATTCTATTTGCAACTACACAGACACTTCACACAGTGACGCAGAGATGAGCAAAATTGAAGAACTGGATTTTGATTAAACTGTTTTTGTTCACGATTCGTAAATATATTAAATTAAAAAAAAAACTTATTTGGCTCACTCTACCCAAGTTTTTCGATTTGACAGTATGACGTGACGTCAAAACAAATGTCAATCGATCCTATTCTTATTTGGAACGCATTAAAATCTTAAAGTCTAATAAAATATTAGACTCTAAGATGGAAATCTATCGTAGAAAAACCATAACAAACCAACTGTCAAACGTTAGTTCCTGCCACAAATTTCTCTAGATACAATATTAGTATTCTATGGTTAATATGACGGTGGTGTAATCCAACCGTGTTGAAGAGTCATAAGCTGATAAAGACTTAAAGTTCTCAATGTTCTTCTTAAATTTAACGGATTATAGCCGCCATTAAAACAGGGACCATTTTGGTTACCCATTGAAAGGGTTTTTGATAGGGTTTTGACAAAGTGTTGTTTTAAAACCCATTTCATATTTGTTACACTTATTTACGAAAACCCTCATCAATGGATAACCTCTTCCAAACCCTTTCGATTTGTTTACCTGTATATTCAAAAACCCATTCTTGGTGGTTTATACTTTTTAGCGGTAAGACGTTTTGAACGGGTTACCCCTTCAACGACTGTAACAGAGTTACCCATTTGGACTACAAATATTGTAATTTTATCTCTCGTGCCTTACTTTAAAGTACTAAACTGCATGCATGCGGCAGGTACGCGTCAAGTCGCAACACGTAATCTAGGACCTAGCGACTCCACAGTTCATATACATACGATTATTTTATAGTTATTATTGCAGTGATTTTAAAGTAAAATGTATTTTTTTTCTGGAATAGTCGGGATTGTTTCATGTATAATCTTGTCTTTTTTACGGAATCATAAATGTCATTGGATCGTCTCACTCATCATTTAGTGTCCGAAGGGAAGGTCAAAATCTATTCTTCCACTCCAACGTAATTTAAAATGATTTTATTTAAAACCCTTTGATTACCCCGACAAACCCTTTCAAAGGGTTATCTGCTTCAATTGGAACCGGTAACATCTTGAACTAGTTAACTTATTGATAGGGTTACCCTAACGTTAGTGTTATGAAAGGGCTAACACTACGAAGAGGTAACATTTTCCGTTACTGTAGGCATACAATCTGTAACCCTTTTGAAAGAATTAACTTATATTCGGGGTTGTACGGTCCCTGCATTAAAAAGGACGCACGTTTCATACATCAGTTTTTTTATGGGAGTTCCAGGCTGGGATACTCTATTAGCCTTTGATTTAGCGATAGAATTGATCAAAGATTGTAAAGAATCGAGTAAATCGAATAATAAAATATTGAGTCGACTCGATTTCCTTTGACAAGCTGCAAGTTCAGCAGCGTTCTTTTTTACAAAAAAACAGCAGTAATACTAAAAAACTACATAAGTGTACACAATATGTTTTTTTAAGATGGTCATTTATTCAAATAATCCATATACTATATTAATTTTGCCAGTATGAGTTACAATGATCCACCAATATAATTTTGTAGATATATTTTCTATTTAACTTTGAACACGAACACTAGCAACACCTTTGCATGTAAAGATACAATAAAAAACGTAAATGCTTTTAATATGTTCACTATTTTAAAGAAATATCTCACGTAAACAATGTTTTTAAAATTGCTTGTTTTTTTAATGCGAAAAAATAAGTTAAATGTTTTAAAAATATTCCCGCTCTGACTTTGACAGTATGACACGTCTTTTTTTCTCCGCAAGGTTGTCAACTTGCGTCGTGTTGGAAAAATTTTACGTCGCTATGTTCAGTCCAGTCAGATCTCGAAATAAATAAATTGAATATGGCTGAAGTCGAAGGACATAAACATCGAGAAACTAATTACCATGAGGGAGAAGGTAAATTATGTTATGATATTTATGGTTAGAGCGCGTGGTTAGTGAGTATCGCGGACGTCAGTGCGGATCGGCTGTGTCGCCGAGCCCCGTTACCCTCGTGTTACCTTTGTGACATTGAAATTGGGTTCTTTTTATAATTGCTGCGTGGATTTGTGGTGCTGGGCCGCCAGGAGTGGAGTGCGCCTGCCGCCTGACGCGTTGAGTGGTTCCGTCGCACGGACTTAGTGAACATGACCGGGGGCGCCGACCGGAGCCTCCACTCAGGTATTACATTGTTTTGTTGTAATATTGGTTATTAGCTGAGGTTAAGTGCGCTAGAACGTAATTAATGTTGTTTATTTGCGCGGGATTAACTTCAGACGACGTGTTGAACTTTGCTCATCGCCTAGTATTATTGCATTGTTAGCATAACATGAGCGTTAAATATTCGAACTGTTTCCTTTCTTGTCCAATTAGAATGTTTCACAGTCTGTGAACAATCTAAATCTGGTATTTTGCCAGTCATTAGGAGTTGACAAGTCATAGCAATTTGATTTTTAATTATTTGTAATGATTTATAATTTGCTAATACAAAGACTTTGATTTCAAGGTTGGTTGTAATGAAGTTTGAAATGTTTTAATTATTGTTGCTTTATCATAACAGTTGTTTAATGAATTTTTAATGTGCCGCTCCACAAGTTGTTTTCAAGCGTGTGACTGTTACAGTAGTTTCACCTGAAGATCAAAATCTTATTTTCTTACTTTATACTTTCTTGATAACAGTAATTTTGCTGACCATTATGTGTAGAACTTGTTGATGATACCATATGGAGTTTCACTTTCTGTTTATAGTATCTCTGTTCAGTATAATTATCATTATTTTAATACAGTTGATATCTTGTATGTATTATTGACATTGCCATTCTGTGATACATAAACCATTTATTTAATTATCATTTGTAGCTTCGTCTTTCATCTAAAGGAGTGTTAGGAAATAGCTCAAAATATCTTTCAATGTTTTGAATAACCGCTTGAAAAATTACAAAGAGAAAACATCTGCTTACAAAGATTGAATACAAAGTATTCTCAGTCGTATACATGGAATATTTAGGTTATGGTCAGGAAGATCTCTCTAAATACAACGTTTAAAAAACCTCCATTGTCAATAATAAATATTGACTAAGGTTTATTGACAAGTATGTATGATTTCTATTGTGTTATACTATTATATGCATAAATATACTTATTGTGCCATGTTCATTAGTAGTTAATGTGCTCATTGTTCCTCAAACTTCTGAAAACTCATTCTGATATTGATTTTTGCTAAAATATGCTTTGATATACCAAATATGGAAATTTGTATTGATGATATGTCAACAAAATTATAACAATGCCAATGTCAATAGACACCATGCAGTGTAGCTAATTCTACAGCCAACAAAAATCAATGATTTTATTCACAAACCTCTATACAGTTTATTTAATTATAAGTAATTATCATAAAATTCAGTTTTAGTCCTTTGAAAACTATCTACCACACGGTAAAATAATCAGATGATAAAACTATCCCAAATAAAATGTCTGCATCAGTTGATTAGTGCAACAATTAGTTTAACTCTTTGAATGCCTAATAATGAGACACAATAGAAAGACAATTGCTTATGTCGAACTGTGTAACATAAGACATTCAAAAGGTTGCATTGCTATGATTTGTGAAACAAACTAAAAATATTGTGTAAGTCATGATGTTATGCTGTAGTTCGTTATGTTATGCTGTGTCATTAAAGTCACCCTTTGCCTCTCAGGTAAAATTAGTCATACAATTCATAATAGAACCTATAAAAAAATTGTATAGAGGAAATTAGCATCTGTCAGTCTCTTAAATTGATTTTCAGTTAGAATGATTACTGAGTCAATAATTAATTTTTTTGTGCAAATAGGTTGCTTGGTATATCATCCTCATTTGCAAATCTCTATTATCGCACTGAAGCTTGCTGTTTAGAGAACTTTATTTTGAGTTAAGTTTGCCTCTATATTATACTATCATAGTATAGTTTTGTGTGTAATGTTCTTTCCATATATCAAAATTAATTGTTGTTGGTTAGTCTCGTTAAAACTAAACATTTTGACGCTTTATTTCGTTAAGCCCAAAGCGAATGCCGGCGTTCGCTCTCTCATTGTCTTTCCATTGTCTCTTATTACAGTATTCGAAAGATTAATATATAGGGGTAGTTTAAAAGAAAAAAGACAGAGGGAAAATTTCAAATTGATTGAAAGGTGGGAAGTAATAGCTAGTAAAAAATAAAAATACATTAAAAATTTTGGCATAGAAAGTATAATATATAAAATACATTTGTCCTTTTATAATCACAGCCAGCATGCCTATATTTAATTAAATAGTCATTAGAAAACAGCCTGGAATTTAAACTCGAAAGCATAAAAAAGATGAACAAGATAATCTAATGCTACATAGTTGATATACAACTTGTTGATCCCAAGTATAATTTTAACCAGAGTTTAGTAATACAAAAAAAACTTACCAGTAATACCTGTTTATGAGGTGGTTTTTTTGCACTCATACCTTACTATTATTTTTTATTGTTATCTTGTTGCCAACATTAAATAATTATAGTCTCTTTAGGTATAAACTTGTTTTGTTATCTTCAAGTAAAAAAAATATAGGTATTTATTTGTTGCTTATCTTTGTTGTTTGTTTGGGTCCATTTTGGATGACATATCGTCGGGGATAGTGTAAATCCGCGAATCTACCATACGTAAAGGCCGCGTATCTGCAATAGATCCGATTTTACAGGGGAAGGTTAAAACTTAATAACTTTATTAATTCAATGAATTTTAAGCTAATTTTTACATAGAAAGTAATTATTAATGTGTTCTATCTCTTGTTACAAAAATATATCAATTTATGTAAATAATTAAAGCCCTACGACAATTACGCGGATATGCTTTGACCATAAACTTATAACATTGGAACTTAAGAGGAAGGTACGCGGTTTTGAATTTAAACAAATATTATTATTTTAACAACAATATTATTTAATGTTGAAAATAAAACTATTGCCTCTTACAAAAGTAAGATAAATATAATGTAACAAAACCAACATAAACTTTTTTTCTAAAATCTCTTTGAATTATACTCTTATAAACTAAATTACTCTTAAAAACATCTCTTTGAATTATTCTTATAAACATTGATAGTACTAAGGTGTCAACACTAGTTTAATTAAATCTTATATTTATTCAGACGATGATCACTTCATCTTATCACTGCTGACTTACAAGCTGTGAAATTGTGTCCATTTTTGCAAGCTAGTGCACTGTATTTTAAAACAAAGCTCATGGTTCATAATTTCACAATTTACAATCTGGGCACTAATAATGTAAAGTGTTATTGGTTTGATGAGACCACTACTGATTTTAAAAGAATCAACTTACACTTCTTTTTATATTGATTATTTAAAGAAAATTATAGAAGACTGCCCAAAAGATGTCGTTATTTTTAGTGATGGATGCACATCACAAAATAGAAATGTTGTGGTTTCTAACGCTCTCCTGCTACTGGCGATGGAAAAAATGATTGTAATTACACAAAAATTTCTAGAAAAGGGTCATACTCAGATAGAGGTTCACTCTATAATTGAACGAACATTAAAAAATCGTGAAATATATTTGCCTAGTCAATACTCTTCGATTACCAAAGAAGCTAGACTAAATCCATCTCCATATGAGGTAGCAACAGTGGACCACACATTTTTTAAAGATTACAATATTAAAAATAACTTTATTTATGATACAATTCGCCCTGGGAGAGGGATTGGTGCAAAATGTATGGTTGATATCAGAGTACTAAAATACAATCCCAATGGTACAATTGAATACAAACTTAACTACGATGACGAGTTTCAACTATTACCACAAAGGCCAAAAAGAAATGAGTTTTTCATTCATTCCACCACAGCTCTTTACTGATAGATTGCCAATATCCAAATCAAAGTACGAACATTATCAATTAAAAAGTGTTATACCTTCAGATTGCCATGAATTCTATGACAACTTGCCATACAGAAATACCTAATTCGTTCACATCTTATAAATGAACAATTTGGTTTAATTGTTGATAATGTTCGTACTTTGATTTGGATATTGGCAATCTATCAGTAAAGAGCTGTGGTGGAATGAATGAAAAACTCATTTCTTTTTGGCCTTTGTGGTAATAGTTGAAACTCGTCATCGTAGTTAAGTTTGTATTCAATTGTACCATTGGGATTGTATTTTAGTACTCTGATATCAACCATACATTTTGCACCAATCCCTTTCCCTGGGCGAATTGTATCATAAATAAAGTTATTTTTAATACTGTAATCTTTAAAAAATGTGTGGTCCACTGTTGCTACCTCATATGGAGATGGATTTAGTCTAGCTTCTTTGGTAATCGAAGAGTATTGACTAGGCAAATATATTTCACGATTTTTTAATGTTCGTTCAATTATAGAGTGAACCTCTATCTGAGTATGACCCTTTTCTAGAAATTTTTGTGTAATTACAATCATTTTTTCCATCGCCAGTAGCAGGAGAGCGTTAGAAACCACAACATTTCTATTTTGTGATGTGCATCCATCACTAAAAATAACGACATCTTTTGGGCAGTATTCTATAATTTTCTTTAAATAATCAATATAAAAAGAAGTGTAAGTTGATTCTTTTAAAATCAGTAGTGGTCTCATCAAACCAATAACACTTTACATTATTAGTGCCCAGATTGTAAATTGTGAAATTATGAACCATGAGCTTTGTTTTAAAATACAGTGCACTAGCTTGCAAAAATGGACACAATTTCACAGCTTGTAAGTCAGCAGTGATAAGATGAAGTGATCATCGTCTGAATAAATATAAGATTTAATTAAACTAGTGTTGACACCTTAGTACTATCAATGTTTATAAGAATAATTCAAAGAGATGTTTTTAAGAGTAATTTAGTTTATAAGAGTATAATTCAAAGAGATTTTAGAGAAAAAGTTTATGTTGGTTTTGTTACATTAATTTTATCTTACTTTTGTAAGAGGCAATAGTTTTATTTTCAACATTAAATAATATTGTTGTTAAAATAATAATATCTGTTTAAATTCAAAACCGCGTACCTTCCTCTTAAGTTCCAATGTTTATGGTCAAAGCATATCCGCGTAATTGTCGTAGGGCTTTAATTATTTACATAAAAATAAACTCGTGTCAAGGTGGCGGCAGCCCATAAGATTTTGCGGGATTTGCCCGCGAAAACTTTAATTGGCTACATTTGTCAAATACGCGGAATTATCCAATGCTAGTTTCGCGGATTTGCACTATCCCCGACGATATGTCATTTTGATATAGGTACTTAATTATTCTCTATTTATATGACACAAGGCCAGCTTTTACAGTCATTCTCACTCCCATGGCCTATACCATGTCATGCAGTTTTCCAGATATTTTTTTTTATGCTTTTGGAAATAACATCCCTGCATTCAAACTTAAAACTTTACCACTTTATTATAATATTAGTTTCAAAGAGTAATGTTTATTTTTAATTAGAAAGAAACATAATAAACTTACTTTACGTACTTTTCAAGACTAATTTAAAAAACCTTTTTATAGTAGTTTACAAGAATAAAATTGATACTAGCTGTCTATTCTTGAACGATAGTTTTGTATGGAGTAAAATGGATAAAAACTCATTATATTTACTCTATAGATACTCGGAATGGGCACATCTTATACCAACATAACAGAGTGCATTCAATTCAAATGACAAATTGCCACACAGCAATACCCATAGACATCATTCATGCGCGGAATACCTTCGCGACTTCAGACCACACCTTATTTATTCCTATCCCATAATTTATCTAGGAGGCAGATCTGTCCCATTATTTAACAATAATTGTGTAAATCTGTCGTACGGAATAACACTCAAGGATTGTCACACCCACGATAAGCCCACATAAGTACTAACAATACGAATATTGTTTTAAATAAATATAAGTTAGTTACAGTTGTTGAGTTCAATGCCCTTTTAATGTGTGCCAGACGTATTTCGGTATTGCTAGTTTTTCTAAAGCTAGATTTTAATTAGGTTTTCGATAGAGGATTAATTAAATGGCTAGGCTAGAAAAACATGAAATCTCATGATGATCGCTTTCTTTAAATATTGTGATTTTCAAACGTGCGTTAACAATCAGTCCATTGTTTTGAAATCAAAGTGAAATTCATTTTTTATAGATCTAATCAACTAAGGCAACATCTATTCTAATCAGGCTTATAGATTTTTGATGACGCGATTTAATCCTTTATAGGATAAGTTCAGCGGGCTTTCGAAGTCGTCCAAGAAGCTTAACGTCTAGTTATCTGACAACCCAGTTCGCAGTCGTAGTCGAGTAAGTTCGGCATCGAGCGATACTGAGTCAGGTAAATCAAAGGCTGCAGTTGCTTATTTGAAAGTAACGTTTCGGCAGAATTCCCTTCGGCACGCTGATGTCATCTGACGAAGTCAACAGACGATCCAGAGCTAACTCTTCATCTGACTTAAATATCCATCATTACACAATTTCTATTCTTGTTATCCAAAGGGCCATGGTCTCAGCCCGGTGGTTCCCAAAATGCAGTTCCTGAACCACTGGTGGTCCGCAAGAGTTACGATATGAACCACGAAAAGTTACATTATTGAGAACTGATTTTAATTTTATATGAAATGTTGTGTTGATATTATGACAGTAGAATTATTACTTTCGAGTTTAACCTATGCTAAACGTTTTTAGAATAACCTTTAATATTTACATTATTAATTTGCTGTACACCGCAGACTACCCCCCTTTGTTTCTATTTCAAATTCTTACATTCCACCCTAAGGTTGTCTGGTAGATATCGCTGTCAGCGATAAGACCGCCTTTGTACCCATAGATTTAAGTTAATGTAAAAGTTTTTGTTACTATTTTGGTGTACAATAAAGTTTATTCTATTCTATTCTTTTTTTCGTCTGGACCTTTGGTCAAAGAAACCGAAAAGTTGGGAAACATCGCCCTATCACCACGTATGCGGCAGTGATCCGTAAACCCACTTTCCTCGTCTGTTCCCCGGCTGGTCGGCTGCCAAGGTCCACTTGCGTAAAGGTCGGGTCGTGTGCTCGTTAGAATGCAGACAATCGGCTCCTACTACTTGATAATGGCAGGCTAGGCTGCTATGCTGAGTAATATGTATTATATGGAAATGGGAGTGAAAAACTTTTGGATTCTTATTGATAATCAGCTTATTTTTTCTGATAATCCGTTCCATTTCTGATACAGGATTCACATATCACAAAGTAAAAATGTATTTAGCTGTAAGGTAAAAACTGAATACAAATTTATTTTCCGTGCAGAATTTATAGAAAAGTCACGAGTTCCATAGAAAGTTGTTATTGAAGCTGTGCTGGGTCTTATAAATAATTATCAGAAGGGAGCGTCTTCTGAACCCATTTTTCTTATAAAAAACTAGCTTCTGCCAGCGGCTTCGCCCGCGTGAAAGTAGGTTTCTCCATACAAACTTTGGACCCCAGTTTCATCCCCTTAAGGGGTGAATTTTGGAAAATCCTCTCTTAATGCTCGCTTACGTCATAAAAGGAAACCTTGTGCAAAATTTCACGATCCTAGTCCCAGTAGTTTCGACTGTGCGTTGATATGTCAGTCAGTTTCTCCTTTTATATAAAATAGATAATTCAATCCCGCAACGTAATTGATGTTTTTAAATTCCGCATTTCTCATTTCGCAAAAAATAATCGGGATTCTGCTTATGCGGGATTGGTTTCTCTTGTTAAAAAGGAATAGTTTAGTAAGTGGAGTTAATAGAAGTATAATAAATAATTTATTTTATATCAGTTACCTTCACTAATCATGTTTCTTGTTAGTAAAGTAGGAGAGCGAACTCACGACTTCTTGTAAGATTCGCAAGGTCAGTAATTTTTACAATGATGCTATAATATTGACGCATCCTCAAAACGTGAAGCTGCATTTTATGTAAAATGACTAAACTAGACTATTTTCATTTATTGATGCAAAATGGTTTTTACATAATACACAATACGCATCTACTACCTGGAAAGTTGAGAGATACAAGCTTGTACTTCTTCCGTTGTTAGCCCCTTCAACGCCTATTTCCTTAATCCAAAAAAAGAGGGTAAAGATGTTTTGAACTTACTAAATTAACTGCTAATGAACTTATGGTGTCCGGCTGAAATTTCGAGCTCTCTTTCTGGAGAATCTTTAAAACAATGTATGTATTTTGTTACCTTCTTCTTTTCGTGTCGATGTACTCAAACTAATTTTTTTCTGACCATTTGGCAATCTGTACAAATCCTATAAACAATCCTGAAAAAAATCCTGAAATCTGCAGGTGGTTGTGCAGAATGAGTATTCCAAGCAGGTGACACATGTCCTTTACAGCAGCTCTACCGTGGGACTGTGTTAGAGATGGGTCGAGGAAGCCCCATTTGGCCAAATTGTTTTTACAACGGCCAACCTGGGTCAACAATCGGTCAAGAGATTGCTAGATTGGCCACTCTAGTTCTCCCAAAAATTGGTTATATTTGTGCAGTGTGCACGCATTTTCGCATACCTCACCACCCACTTGGAGAGGCATCCTATTCTTACTGCGAAACCACACAGGCAGGTACAGTCAAATACCTCTAAATATAACTGTATCTGGGTCTGGCACGGTTATCGTTTGTTTTGCCAAATTTCTAGCTATATAATCATCAAGCATGTTGTATGTTTATTTATCTGGATACTGTTCAGTGTTTCTGCTGCTCTTTTAATGCGGCAGAAACTGCGGATTCTATTGATAACCAGTGAGTGCTCGCGACTTCGCCCGCGAACAGCAGAATGCCTTTTAGTCACAGAAGTTATTTTTTTGCGTGAAAGTCTATTTTTCTACCAGTAAAAATTCCGACTAAATCGGTCCAGCCATTTCGGAGAGTAACTGTAACAAACAGAGACAAATATTTAAAAAATTGCATTTTTGTTACAGGTATTGAATATACTTTCATATGCATATAGTAAAAAAAAAGTTATTTTGATATTACAAACACAGTAGGTATTTACTTATATATTACATAGATGATAGATTTGGATGCACAGTGAGTAATGAGTTAATATATTTGGCGCATTCATTCATCTCCGCGTTTGTATTATGCAATAAAATGGAGAAATGAAATCATGGTCTGTGTTCCCAAGTTCTCCCTTAAGGAACGTCAGTCTTCAAGGACGAAGTATGTTCTGGGCAAGCTCGTTTCATCGTAGACTTCATCCATAGGTTTTAAGCAAGAATACATTATATAATACGAAATCTTTAAATGGCTTGTCCCGCTCTGGGGTTGAACAAGACGGCGTGTCAGACTTTTACTGACTAAATCCCACACATGTGATGTCCTCCTTACCTTTTGCGTTCTAGAGCCACGATCACTCTTGCAAACGTTCTTGTAGCAAGCATCGACCCTACTGGGCCCCTGCAGTCTTGCTGACATCTCTGAGTGGCGCGCGTGGGACATTAAGCGTCGTTGATCATTACCGGACGGCCGGACGTCGAGCTGACACGTGCCAGTGGTGGCTGAAAAATTGCCCTGCGACTTTCAGGGCGTCTCCTCCCTAATGCCTAGCTTGTCATAATAATAAACTCCAGATTTCAGTCTTAGATTAGAGAGAGAGAGATGTTCTCAGGTCCTTTTTAGGTCATTGTTCTTTTCTTTTTAGGTGGGAAATCACCCAACTCTCCCGCTCTTGGGCGCAGCGGGTGGCCGTGTCAAACTTACTGACTCAAACTCACTCCTTTGTTCCTTCTTTGCCTTCGTTTCGACCCTCCTGGTCCCCTACGGTTTTCCTGACATCGTTCGGCTCTACGCGCCGTCGATGACTAGTGCTCGGTCCGGACGGCCAGACGGCGAGCTACCTATTACTCGTCATCGGTAAGCCCGTGCCTACAGTAACCGGAATTCACCCTGCGACTCCAGACGAACATAAACTCATTCACTCAACGATTTCAGTCTGAGACTATTCTCAGACTGAAATCTATACTACTATACAGATGTTCTCAGGTCCTTTTTAGGTCATTGTCCTTATGATTCACTTTTCATTATCCATTTCACAAACGTCTTATACAATAAGTCGGTCACACAAGTTATCCGGCGTTGAATAATATCGGCCACACATTGTTTTCATATCCATTACGCTTATTACGTCAAAATAAACTGCTTTGTCTTTACAGTGTTACAACGAAACAGATAACACACCTTAGTGTGTTCCATACATATTTATACTAGTTGTCACTAGCGGTTTCACCCGCGTCTTTGGTTACTGTTCCGTTTTCGCGGGTCGTGGTGTAAAGTTATATAGCCTATGTCCTATCTCAATAAATGAGCTATCTAACATTAAAATATATTTTTGATTCGACTTAGTAGTTCCTGAGAATAGTGCGTTCAAACAAACATAGCTTTATAATATTAGAATACAAAAGTACCCAGCATTCTAATCCAAGATCTTTTCAATTTGTATACTAAATTCCATCCGATTCCGTTCAACAGTTTCGACATAATTGACCAACAAACACACCTACAAATTTCGCGCCAAAACAATATTACGACTGCGAAAGTGCGTCTCTTTATTTAGCATGTTTTACTACAAAACTACTGCATCAATTTTGATAGAATTTGGTTTAAGATTTTCAGTACTTTTAAATCCCGAAAAAGTAGAATACACATGTGGGCGGAGTCGCGGGTCAGAGTTAGTTAACAATTTAAGTTGGGTACTTACAGTTCGTTGACGCGATATAGTGACCTTTGTTGCTGCGTGACCTCTTTTGCGCATTGCGTGATGTTACGTACCTTGTTGTGGTAGCGTTATGGCTTCGAGTAGTGAAAGTCTTGTACCAAGTTGTCAGCAGTCTAAATATGGTAGACAGGTAAAAATGGACAGCTAATATAATATTCTTTCATCTCTACTTATCGAAATGTTTCGGAACTAAAAATTTCAACGGCTGCTAACAAAAGGCCTCTTGTTCCTTCTGCCAGGATCCTTGCTTATCAGCCAGTCTCATCAAGGTTCTACCTGTATTAAGGGTACCTAAGGAGTAGGACATGTAGATGGAAGAATAGGTCTTTACGACAAATAATTCAAAACTCTAGCTAGGACAACCTAAAGTTTAAGATCAAAATCAATCAAACCTTTAATGGCCTTGCGAGATTCTTTGAAAGAATTATAGCCTGGAATGCTAATGGGGTGTGTGACACTCCCTCTCGCTCCGGCCAGAACGAGGGAAGTTGTGATTTCTCACCCAAAAAAAACCATGACCTCCAATCAGCTTAATACCACATCCTCTAACCACGAACAATTGATCCGATCACTGTTAAAACATACCTAAGTATCGGTTACACCCACACAATAGTTTCGATCCAAGGTTATATCGATTAGAAGCAGACAGAGTCGCAGGCGCAAGCTAACGAACTATGTAACAATCTATTTTGGCCTATATTGCTTACTTGTCAGTCTTGTGAGATCTTACTTGTTAGTTTTGGCTGAACGAATATTCTAATCCATTGGTTCGAAAAGCTTTCATAATCTGATGTTATATCTTGAGTGTTTCACTTCTCATCCATGAGATCTCCTTTGTGTGTAGTTGGCAATATAAATCAGCACCGAATTTAGCTACTAGTTTGGGCTGACTGTCTACCTATAATCCATCTGTTTAGGTAATTAACTAAATGCAAACAATCTTGGCATGTCTTTTATCTAAAAGAACTGGATGCCGAAAAAAAAAAAATGCCACCAATCGGAAAGCATATCCTCTTAGAGAAAAAAAAATAATTTTGCAAATCGGTCCATAAACGACAGAGTTCTGAGGTAACGAATAAAAAATAAAAAATACAACCGAATTGATAATCTCCTCCATTTTTTTTGAAGTCTGTTAAAAATGTTTACAATTTGTTATTTACCGATTATAATAACGATGTTTGGTAATTAACTAAATTTAAGTAATCTTTGTTTGTCTTGTATACGATTTTTTTAATAAAAAGACATATCAAAGTTGTTTACGTTTAGTTAACTACCTAAACAAATGGAGTATAGTAATTTTACGGGATGTTGTCATATCGTAAAATTGACTATTTCATTATGTAGTCGACTATTTCACATAACGCTTCGGCCACTTCATGAAATGACTATCCCAAAAATAACTTAACCTAACCTCGGCCATATTATAAAATGGTCAATTTTTTTTTTTAAATTGATATAAACCAATGCTTGACTGCGATCCCACCTGATGGTAAGCGGAGATGCAATCATTGATGGTCAGGCGCACTAGTTTATTAAGAGCCTACTCACTCTAGCCTTAAAAACACCTAAAATATAGTTGAACGATTCTAACCAATTCATCAATTCTAAGATATGGCTACGACACGGAGCTACCTTTGATTGAGTAGTCCAACTCGTTTGCAAAGCATGCCTTAAGCATCATACCAGTTTATGCTACGCTCGTTTCTGAGTTATTTTGCTCTATTAGCATTACGCTGACAATGTCCTCCAGCCTTTTAGCCCTCCGTGCTTTTCTAATGCTCTACGTAACATGTCCTCCTCCTTTTGACGCAGGAATTTGATGTCAAGTAATCACAGTCAACTCACTTAACAATTTTAACCACAGAGCCAATAACATTCCTTCCTTTCTACCCGCAAGAATTTAAAATTTACATAGAATCTTAATCATCCTTTTGATAGTAAACAAATAAGTCGTAATGAATGACTATTGTAAGTTCACCGCAATGCGTAGCATTCTTGTCGAGTGTGTATGACTTTGTATTATTTTATAGTAGAATTGTATTGTGCTGGAAGGAAGGTATTCACTTACCTGTGGTTAGGAGGTGCACTTGAGTTGACATTCTCAAGTGTGGCTATATCGTTCATAGACTGATGATATTGTAATGTAGTTAGCATGTTTCGTAGATTGTTAGTCTACTTAAGCGCTAAATGAGCTAAGACTTGATTAGGTTTTCAGTCAGAGTGAAATGGAAGTGCTTTTAAAATAGAAGAAAATAGGCGCCTGCCTATCAGATCTTCACAACCCAGTTACTGGGCAACACGATACTCCTTGGATAGATTTTTTGGTGTCCGACTACCTTTAAAGACTGTCAAAGATCTTCGAATGAAAACCGGGGCCAACGGCTTTACGTGCTTTCCGAGGTACGAACACAAATGAAACATTAATATATCTGACGAAACACCCTGCAATGATAACTGTAGATTACGTTTCTGTTCGAGCAAAAACCCTAGACCGGCCGGAAATAGCCGACTTCGAAGTAAATCGTAATATGTAGTTATCTTCTGCTTAGGTATGTCGTGCAAGGAATGTGTACTAATGACGGTGAGCCATCAGGCCTGTTGGTGTAGAAAGCTGTGTGGTTACGTAACATCAAATTGCTAACACATGCCCATTCCGAATGGCGTTGTGCGTGTAGTTTGGCGGATGTTGGAACTTGACTTAGTGGTTTTGGAACAGAACATATCAGCTAAGATGAAAGTGTCAGGCGAAATTCAAATTTTATTTATTTATTATATACTTTATTGTACACATTATAATGTGGACAGGATAAACATATACAAAAACAAAGTGTACAAATAGAGGTCTTATCGCACAGGGCAATCTCTTACAGACAACCTTAGGATGGACTGAACGAAAGGAGATAGATTAGTGCGGTCAGTGTACAAAAAAAACAAATAATATTAATAACACATCATAATAAAAATACATGTATAAAATATCAATAAATATACTAATAAATATAAAATTGAGCAAGATGAATAAATAAATATTACATTTTCTTATGATTTTCCGTCTTGCAAGTTTGTGTCAAGTTGTATGTTGATAACAATAAATGACAGCACTGTTACATGTTTGTGGATGCAGCCACGATACAGGAGTAATTCCTAGTGTAGAGATATGTTTAAATAAAAATTACTGAATTTGTAAACGCTTTGAAAACGCATGTCTGATGTAAATTCTCAAGCTCTGAAAGCTTGGAAAGTGTCTTTTGTTTCCGTCCTTTGTCGTGGGAAAAGTTTCGGCGTTGAAGAAAGCATGGACGAGTCTAGGCATGCTTTTAGCTACTCTAGGTGAATGGTAGTTTTTCTTTTTGATGTCGTTTTTTTTTTAAATTATTCCTCTAGCCCCGGAGTGGAGCGAGAGAGAGTCAGACTTTTATTGACTCAAACCCATCTGTGTTTCTCTAGTTGCGTTCCATCCGCGGTAACTCTATCGAACCATACCACAGCCCTGGTTGAATGGTAGTGAATTCGCCAAGTTAAAACTGTTAGATTTTAATAGTATTTTTTATTTGAAAATTGAAGAAATGATGGGTGGTTTGTGTGATAATGATATGGATAAAAGGGCCGTCACTTTTGCGAAGACAGCACATGAACACGATATGAGTGGATGAAGACATGCAACAAGAGGCACGTGGCCGGCTGACTGTTCACCTCGCCGCGGGCGGCCGCTCACCCTTTTTGAACCTTTCAGGCGATGTTGAGGCCTTACCACGAGCTTTTAACGCGATCCATTTGACGACCTAAACTGAACTGTTAAAGTGATGGAGCTATATAGAGTGTATAGTTCCATTCCTCTTTCTTGCTCGCACGCCTTACATTGTATCATGTCATGGTAAGGCACGGGGCCTTATTTATAAGGTTTTATTTATATGATAAAGTTTAAAACTATTTCACTCTAAGGGCTATATTTCAGCGGGACACCATGGTGGCGCAACTGGTCGCGCCACCATGGTGTCCCGCTGAAATATACCTAGCCCTTACAGTGCTCGCCGCTTCGCTGCCGGCCGCTGCCATTTTTGTATAAATTGGCCCTTAATATATTTTTGGAATAAGTGGAGGAAGTTTTCAATTAGAGATTAGAGAAAACCTCATCAGTCGGATAGGATAACGCCACTCTAAAAGGATGCCAATCCGGTAGGTTTCCTGCAAACGATCGACATAGCACTTAGTAATACGTTCCACAAGACGTTGGTCAAGCATGGATAAGCAGGCATTTACATAATCGGTATGCATCTAGGCGTTACGGGTTTTTTTTTAACTATAGATGCTGTTACAAGCACATGTTGTGACATAAATGTTGATGTTTTATTTTTGTCGGTGTATTAACCCTACGGGTACTGCATACTAGATGCTCGTAATCTTCTGGTAGGTTCAGAAATAGTACTTTTTATTGCAGTTAACTAGTTTAGCGACATCTATTTCGCTACATATGAACTAAAAGTTCAATATCCTGCATCGCGGTATCAGAATTCACTGCGTAATTAGAATATATACAACAGTCCGAAATCAACTATCTGGCAGTTGCCCGGACCAGACACAACTCCCGACTGGTTGGAGAATTCTCCCTTTTCAACTGAGGTTCAAAACATGAGTGCCCTAAGTGCCCATACACCAGCACTATGGAGGATTTAATGAGTGCCACCAATGCTGCAGTTACCATAGCCACCTACAAAGCCCCAACGATTTAACCTAAGTTTACCATCGATTCGAAAAGATGAAGAAGAACAGAGGTTTACAGGACTTTACCCCATGTTTTTAAACTAGAACGAAAATTAGAGAGAAAAATTAGATCGTACAGAATTCGAACACAGAATGGGAGTAATTCCTTATTTCATTTTATAGGAATTTACTCAGTACGATACACGTAAATTCCTCACTTATCCGGGAACTTGGTAGGCTCATTCTCACTTAATTTGTGACTTGTGTCATCTGATACCGTTATATCGTCACACAGATCTATTGTCCAGCCAGCGTTTGCATTATTAACAGGTCAAGTAATTTTTTTTTTTTAATTGATATAAACCAGTACTTGACTGCGATCCCACCTGATATTAAACAGTGATGCAATCAATCAATTTTCAATCCTTCAAGCAATGTATCTCGGTAGTAACAATTGTCCTTCAAGCAACTGGGTAGGCGTAATCATCTTAGGATCAAAGACCATTCACCATTGTTAACCAATTCAATATAATTGACTGTGTCTTGGACTTCGACGACGTCTACGTTACCCTAACTGCTAAACATATAGAAATCTGTCTGTATACATAATTATGAAAGGCAAAGTCCTGAGTCACTCACTGACTGAACGGAACCCTTATAGGATCACTTTGTTGTCCGTCTGTCTGTCTGTCAAGAACCTTTATCTCGGGAACACGTAGAGGTATCGAATTGAATTTAAAACCATATACTCAGGTCTGCGGTTCTTTGAAGCAATGAAAAAATCAAACTTCTAAGTTAACGAAAAAACAAGATACGGCAGTTTATGTCGCAAAAAACGTATATTTCAAAACTCTTGAGGGAATCAAAATTCATAGGGTACTTCCAGTTGACCCAGAATCCTGAAATTTGGCACAAAGTAAGTTGTTATAGCACAGGTATAGGAATAAATCTGAAAACTATAAATTTGAGAACCCCCAGGGCGCGAGTCCGACTCGCACTTGCCTAGTTTTTTTTTAAGGTATTCATCGAATGAATTTTCCCTCTGTGGACGGCGTGTCAGTCTTTTACTGACTAAAACCACGCCTATGTTTCTTCTTTACCTATGCGTTCCAGGACCCACGGGTTTCCGTTATTCCGTTTCAGAAGTCAGCCTATGGTCCCAGTGGACTTCGGCCCTGCTGGGCTTTGCTGACATCTCTTTGAGGTGCGCGTAGAACACTACGCGCCGTCAATGACTCGGGCTTGGTTGGATGAAACGGAGGTTCAAAGTTGGTGTGGAGAAACCTACTTTCATGTAAGCGGATCCACTGGAAAAAGCTAGTACTAGATATAAAGAAACCTTGTTCACAATGACTGAACAGTTTTCTATCGCTCATGCATAATTTCGTAGTGATTAAATATTTAGTAGTGACTGCATTTGACCTCAGGTTGAGGATCAATAGATTGATAACGACCTGCAATAAGGCTTAGAATTGCGTGTTTCTTGTGGAGAATCGATAAGAAATTGTATATGTGCATGGTGGGTTACAAAATGTTTGTAAGATTTAAGTCTTGGGTTGCGGGATTATTAAAATATTTACCGCTGCCCTAGAATGAAACTGAAGGAATCCGAAGGGTTTTAGCTAGTGAAAGTCTGATACTCCCCCTCGCTCCACTCAGGGCGGAAATTTATTTCTATAGGTAGTACATGCAATAAATTGTTTTGTATTAGTTGATAAATACATTGCATGCGTTTCAAACTAGGCAATTTGGGCGTCGTTTTTCAAATGCAATTTCTAAATTAAATTGATACAGTCTATTACGAGTTGAATACATCATTCATATAACCACATGAATGATATAACCTGCTCTATATTACTATTTATAGAATAGTGTACATGGAGTTACTTGCTCATTCTTTTCCATCAAGATCTACGTTTTGTAACGTGAACGTGCCGACCGACTTCTTTAAAATTCAATAGAACCTCTAACTAGTTTCCTTGAATTATCCGCTGCACTTATCCTTCCGCATTTTATAAAACAAAGTCTCCCACCGATTCTGTATGTCTGTTTGCGATAAACCCAAAAAATACTGAATAAACTATTATGCGATGTTCACCAATAGACAGAGTGATTCATGAGAAAGGTTTAGGTGTATAAAACATGCATATTATAGTAGAGAAAAGCCGATAATTCCAATGTTTTCTAACACGGGTCGCTAGTTTTCAAATAAAGCTCACACAAATCAGAATAATTCTAGCCAGCCATGCTCACATTCGACAGTACTGCCCACAAATTCACGATAAGAGTCCAACACATTGCATTCATTCATTCCAGTTATTGTGATAACAGAAATATTCGCCGGACTCGAATTGATTCTGGCCACTAATGTTCTAAATTCAAAACCAGTATTATTGGTAAAACCGTTATCTTTCTTAGAACGTGGACAGCTCAGATATTAGTCTATAGTAGAGATGTTACTCAGGTCCGGTTCCGATTCTGAAAGCCCGGAATTTCGATTCCGATTTCGTTTTCCCTTTCCCGAACTTACATCGGAGGTACAAGAAGAAATAAGTTAAATTCGCACGGGGAACCTCCCTCCTCCGTGCCTTATGTCGATTACTTACTCTTTTGTTTCACTTGTTTTGATTCGTATTTGACATGTTGTAAGTTCGCGCTTCATTTATATTGTGCTATTATATCTAGCCTATACTGTCCCACTGCTGGGTAATTTTTTTTTTATATATGTTTTTTTTTAAGTTTTTTTTTTAATATGGTGTATAAATAAATGAAATAATATTACACAACTATCACACAACCCCTTCTGGTCCCAAGCTAAGCAGAGCTAAGAGTACTAGACAACTGAAAAACATATATTTCAAAATACATACATATTATAGATAAATTACACCCAGACACAGAACAAATGATCGTGCTCATCACACAAACATTTGTCCTGGATAGAAATCGAATCCACGACCTCCGGCATAGTAGTCAGGGCTACTAACCACTAGAGCAACAGTCCAGTCAAATGCTTAGGGTAAAGGCTTTCCTCCATTCCTCCTGTGATCCCAATTCCCGGCTCTGAGCCAGTTCTTGCCAATTCCTAAGGAATACATCTAAGTCGTCCCGCCGTCTCCTACTAAAATTAATTTTTAATTAGTTTTAGCATTGATTCAATTGACGCTTTTGTCTTCGATTCCGGTCCCGATTTTTTCTTACTATTGACTTGTGCTATTACTTATTCTGTACTATTGATGGGCGCACGTCAATTCCGACAAACTTAATTTAAAAACTCCGCTTCCGAAATCCGATATAACCGCTTCCGTTACAACTCTAGACTGTAGTACCTACTTACGAACTGGTAAGTACATCTGTCTTGTTGGCACAGTCACACTTTGCCCTTAGCCAGTGGAAATGCAACGAAACAGTAATGCCCAGATTTGTTGTACATAAGTTTTCTCACGACCAGCGGATGTTGGGTAACGAAACTTGGGTCTTAACGTAATTTTCTGCATATATGTTAGTATAATGTTGGGAAATGTCGCTTGCTTGCTTTATTCTTTATTCTTTATTGTACACACAATTTTATATATTCAATAAAAATAGGATAGTTGATGTACATAGGCGAGCTTAACCCACAACTGGGTTTTCTTACAGCAAACCATATGATTTAAAAAGTAAATTTATGAATTTTGAGGAACTTTGAATGTACAAGAAAAAAAATTAAACACAAATTAAATCTAACTTAAAACTAAAAATATACTAAACAGATATGTATACAGAACCCTATACATAAACATTATATATACAATAATTAAATACCTATAAACATACATATATATGGGTCATGTTGATAAAAAATGTTCCCTAATTCTTTCCCTGAAAACCTTGCTTGCTTTTGTTGTGGGTGGGAAGTCGTCATGAGCAGTGGTGGCCGAGTAGTAACCACTCTGACTTACGAGTTGTAGGTCGCGGGTTCAAACCCAGCTCTTAAAACGGTGAAGGAAAACATCGTGAGGAAACCGGCATGTCCTAGAACCAAAAATTCAAAGACATGTGATATTCGTATTGGGCCCGCGTGGTGGATTACGGCCTATTCCCTCTCCCAGTCTTTCTTGATTGCTACAGCCCAGCTAGGGCCTTTAAGTCAAGAATGAATAGTTACTTCAAAGTAAGCGTGCTCCATCATCCACTACATCATCGCTTTCCATCAGGTGAGATAGTGGACAAGCGTGAGTCTATAAAATAATAATAATAATAAAAAACGTATATGTGGTTGATGTATACGTATTTGTAGTTGATGCAACAAGTCATCTTCTTCCATACTTCTCTTTTACCTGTTATCCAAGTAGTAACACCTTTTTTTTTAGATAATTTGGTCTTCCCTTAATTTTATAGGTAAGTCATTCATAACAAATAATATAATTGTTACTAGCTTCTGCCAGCGGCTTCGCCTGCGTGAATATAGGTTTTTCCATACAAACTTTGGACCCCCTTTTCTTTGGAAAATCCTCTCTTAGTGCTCGCCTACGTCACAAAAAGAAGCTTAGTGCAAAATTTCACGCTCCTAGTCCCAGTAGTTTCGGCTGTGCGTTGATATGTCAGTCAGTTTCTCCTTTTATATATATAGATTAACGATTAAACGATTAGCAGCATTATAAAAAGTCAATTGAATTTCACGAATTCGTTACATTTGACGACCGACGCGTGTCAAATGAAGAATAACATTGATTTCACGCTCGAAAGTTTTTTTTTACTCTTCAGTAAGCCTATTGATAATTAAACCTTCAGATTGAATTGTTTACTGTGTTCATTTGAGTCTATTTTATTTCTAGACACACGTTTTGTTGAAGTGAAAGTGCCGAAGTAACCAGTGAATTTTTTTTTTTTTTGCATTTTGCATGTTAGTGTCGGGTTCTGTGTTCATTAAAATATAATTTAAAACCTTAAAAAATAGAAATTTACTGAGTTATAATTATTCAAATCTTTAGTTTTAGTTCAGCTAACCCTTAAGCTAGAACTACATTAGACCGACGCACATGTGTAACACGCCTGATTTGTACGTAGAACGACGTCGCGTGGCGTGGATCAAGTGTAGCTCTACAAGTCTAGTTTCCATATAAAATGTATGGAGACCGACGCGCCCAGATCGGCGTGTGTGGCACACGTGTGCGCAGTATAGTTTTAGCTTAATACGTCTTACTGTCGAAAAT
Source organism: Mythimna vitellina (assembly GCA_949316375.1). Taxonomy (NCBI): domain Eukaryota; kingdom Metazoa; phylum Arthropoda; class Insecta; order Lepidoptera; family Noctuidae; genus Mythimna; species Mythimna vitellina. The sequence goes on along the minus strand of OX438703.1, from coordinate 1,073,199 downwards.
CTTATTATAATGGACATAGAAACTGACAAAAACCTTTAAAAAAATCATTTCACGGGCTACCCTAACGCTTTCAAGTTAAGGGTTTTTTTATTGATATAAACTAGTGCTTGATTGCGATCGCAGCAGGCAAATTGTTCCAATTCTATTATGTACGTGGTATAAACGACGAGGCGAAACGCTTAGTCCGGACCATAGAGGTGTTAACAACGTAAGGGTGGACGACACTCGTCGTACGTCGGGTTGTCTGATGGTAGAAAGTGGAATGCAGAATCAAGTCGTGTCAAGGGTTTAATTCTGAAAGGAAGACTCGGCCCTGGTACGATAAGCAACGAAGGAACAGGAGTGAGTTTTTAGTCAGTAAAAGTCTGAAACTATCTCGCGCTCCGCCCAAGAGGCGGTATTTGTCATAATATGATTTTCCCACTGAAAAAAAAAACTTGTTATTCCTGCGCATTCTCTCCAAAATGCATCCTATAAAATAATATTGTAATGTATTGTATTGTATTTAATATTGTTTTTTTTCTTACTTTATTTTTACTATTATTTTTTTATAAAATCCCGAAAGGCTGGCTACCCTACGCTAATCAATAAGATATGTAATATTAGAACCATCTAAAACCTATATGTATCAAATGATAGTTTTTATTGATGGATAACTTATCAAATCGTAATTTCATAATTTTCCATCGTATTTTAGCCTATTTCCGTTTTGTTTATCGATTTCATTAATTAACTATCGATAAACAACAGTGATTCAGTAGCAGTATCTACTTACAGACTGGGTGTGTGCCAGATTAATGATAAAAGCCTTGTCTCCCTTTTTTAGGTAGAAAACCATTAAATAACTACTTACAACCCTAGTTCCGGGAGGAGCGGGAGGGCTTGTCAGACTTTTACTGACTAAAACTCACTCTTCTTCATTTTTCCTTTGCGTTCCAGAGCCACGGTGACCTTTTCGAATGTTCTCGTAGCCCAGCTACACTTCGACGGCACGTTTTTTTTTTTAATTGTGTAAATCATCTAATGACTTCTCCCGCTCTGGGCGGAGCGGGAGAGCGTGTCAGACTTTTACTAACTAAAACCACATCTGTGTCCTTCAGTTGCCCTTGGCGTTCTAGGACTTCGGGGTTTCCTTTTCAGAAATTCTCCGCGGTCGGTCCTAGCTAATGACGGCATGGTTGGCTTCTGCGCTGAGTGTCGCGCAGTTCGATTTCCGAACGGAGCAAATATTTGTATGATCTATGAGCTGTTCCAGGTCCGGATGTCTTGTGTATGTGAGTTTATATGTTTGTGAACGCACCCACGATACAGCCCCCCTAGCCAAATTACGATCGTTTTGTTTGCATCGAACGCCTCGAGTAGGCCACGCCTCCGATTCCTTTGTTCTGACGTCGTCTCAACGCTTAGTCACGTGGTCAGAACAAAGGGATCGGAGGCGTGGCCTACTCGAGTCGTTCGACCCAAACGAAACGGCCGTAACTTGGCTAGGGGTGCAGAAGTCATTCCTAGTGTAGGACAACGTTTAAAAACAAAAAAAATCTAATTCTTTAGTGTATTTTTACTCACAACCACGTGTTTTCATAATATTTCCCGGTATAATATTGTGATGACATCGGTCTTGGCCCAAATCTTCACTTTATGTTCTTTATCTCGCATTTTATTGGCTTTTAAATGCCATTTATTTCTTTAGAATTTCAGTTTAACACGTTTCGGAGCTGATTAATTTTGTTTACGATAAACTTTTATTCAATACATACATAATAAAATGTAGTTCTCTAAATTGTAGTGTGTGGTGTTTCTCTTGAACACCATGGTAATTAATAATGTGTTTAACAATTGAGCCTCGGGTTATAGCTAATTGTAAAATCAAATATTGTAAACTCAATAATTTTTTAAAAAGACTAACCATTGTGTTTGTTGCCGTTTCTTCTCCATAGGAAACGACCAATTGGAACCTTGCACTAGCTTATAAACATCATCATTATCATTTCAGCCGATAGACGTCCACTGTTGGACATAGGCCTCCCCCAAGCGTCGCCACAAACAACGGTCCTGCGCGTCTCACATCCATCGAATTCCCGCAACTTTTATCAGGTCATCGGTCCACCTTGTAGGAGGCCTTCCAACTCTGCGTCTTGCGGTACGCAGTCGCCACTCCAGAACTTTTCAGCCTCAACGGCCATCTATTCTGCGAGCAATGTGCCCTGCCCATTGACACTTAAGTTTGGTGATTCTTCGTGCTATGTCGGCAACCTTCGTTCTCCTGCGGATATCTTCATTTCGGATTCGATCACGCAAGGAAACTCCGAGCATAGCCCTTTCCATTGACCTTTGGGTGACTTTAAGCCTTCTGATGAGGCCCATTGTAAGCAACCGCGTATCGGAACCATATGTCATTATTGGCAACACGCACTGGTCATAGACCACAGCACTAACGATTATGACGTTATAAGTATCCATGCGTATATAAGTGTCCATGCAGGCCTGTGTGAAAAAAAATATTTTGAACTTGAAACACAGGCTCCAAAAACTTGATTGATTAAAATATTAACTAGGACTTTCCGAAAGTTAAAGTCAATTAAATAATATAATATCAGGCTGCCCTCGACCACATTGCTTTCGATTTTAAGTATTTTAAGGCCAACATGCATGTAACTTCTCAAAGAGGAACTGTACAATATAAAACGTAGAATTGGATGTTACTATTAAGTTTATGTCGTTTAAGCCGGACGGCGAGCAATGGATGGCTCGCCGTCCGACCGTCCGGTATCCGTCCGGACCGAGACCAAGTTGTCGACGGCGCGTACTGTTCCACGCGCGCCTCAAGGAGATGTCAGCAAATCGTAGGGGCCCAGCAGGGTCGAAGCCTATTGTGGCCACGGGTAGTGTGAAAGTGAAACCCGGGGCCTTGCGACGAAGGCAAAGAAGGAACAGAACTGGGTTTTTAATCAGTAAAAATCTGACACTATCTCCCGTTCCGCCCAAGAGCGGGATTTGTCATAAGATGATTTTTCCAACCATAAAAAAAAGTCGTTTAAGCCTCAGATACATTAGGAGAGGAAATATCCCCCAATATATCGCACAATGCTATCAAATGGTCCAACAACGTGGCCTGCGTCATGTGGATGTGTCGTAAAATGTTGGGAGGCAAGTTACGGGACGCAGGGCAACGTTGCAGCGTCACGTAGATAGAACGTTGCGCGTCATGTTGGGTTGGTCGCCCTAATGTGTCTGCGGCTTAAGAACTTATTTATCAATAGTCAATTGAACTTTTCCGCCTTGTCCTCCTATGTACCACTACTTATTTATTTATTTAAAACTTTATGTACTAATGAAACATTGTACAAAGGCGGACTTATTGCCTTAGGCATTTCCTACCAGTTGACCTTAGGGTGGTGCAGAGATATAACATGGCAGGTGCAGCTTAAAAGAAGACTGACAGAGAGGAAATAAGAACAATAATAAATATATACTTAGATACATACATACAAATAAAGAATGTTATTGAGAGAAAAACGAATACAACAAATCAAGAGTGTGATGAATCTACCAACTTCTTGCTTTCAACTGTACATAAAATTTAAATAAATTTCTTTTAAGTGTTGATTTGACATAGTTTCTGTATAAAAACTGTGAATTAACCTTTTGAGTAGCGTAATTAGAGACACAATAGAAATACAATGACCGAGCGAACGCCGGCGTTGCGAACTCTACCAATTCAGTTATAAGTTACGACGACTAAAATCAATCCTAATAAAAAGATGAATTAACACAAGAAAAGAACAATCAGTTCCAATAAATGTTCGTCTCATTCTGTGATTTGTTGATTAGATGTAATTCTTATACTTATATATACCGTTATTTAAAACTGGTTAACTGGTTATAGTGTATATAAAACTGGTTATCAATAAGTATGCAAAATGTTCAACAACTCGAGACTAGAACATTTACTAGTTATATGCTTATTTAGTATGTTTATCTGGGTTATAAACTTTTATAGTTTTTCAATACGTTACTACTGATTGTAAACGATTGTACCTCCATTATTGTACTCTATCGCTTTTTTTCGGGAGGTTTGAATTATCCAAGAACCCTTCCTGCTCTGGACGAAGTGAGAGGGAGTGTCAGACTACTGACAAAAACCCAGATCTTTGCAAAGGAAACCTGTGGTTCAAGAATGCAAAGGGTAACGGAAAAACAAAGTGTAGTTTTAGTCATTAAAAGCCTGACACGTCCTCTCGCTCCACTATAGAGCGAGAGAAGTCATTGTATGATTTCGCATCACAAAAAAACCGTGTTTCTTCCGTTACCCTTCGTGCCCCAAGGCTTCGGTGACGACCAGCCTTTTGGCTATTATTATTATACCTAACGATCGAAGTCAATATTCTTTTATATCAATAATAAATAATCTGTGTTGTCACACGGCTCGATGAAGTCCTCCCTCACCATTTTGCCGACGAATATACATAAAAACAAAAGGTTATATTCTAGAAGTAAAGAAAAAACGAATTCATAAATACATCGTCGTGAGTCTTTTCTAAGAATAAAATGTGATTTGAGAAGAAATTTTCCTCTGTATTTTCTCTGACAAGGCCGACAGTGATATTCTACTGCAAGATAACATAACAAATTGTTTAAGTCATACTACTTTATACATACTAGCATCTGGCAGCGGCTTCACCCGCATAAGAATTAGTTTTTCCATACAAACTTTAGCCCCATTTCGCCTTAGGGGGTGAATTTTTCATAATCCTTTCTTAGTGTTTGCCTACATCATAAAAGGAAACCTTGTGTAATATTTCACGCTCCTAGGCCCTGTAGTTTTAGATGTGCGTTGATATGTCAGTCAGTCAGTTTCTCCTTTTATATATAAAGACCTTCCTTGCCGGAATGTGTGTTTCCTGATAGCTACAACCCGGTAATCTTTAAGTCAAGAGTGAACAGGTTACTTCTAGGTAAGCGCGTTCCATCGTCGACCGCATCATCGCTTTCCATCAGGTGAGATGGCGGTCAAGCGCGAACCTATCGAGAATTAAAAAAAAAACCGAATCTTGTTGTGCACAGCGAGTTGACGACTTCCCCGACAACGTTATTTCTCACCATAAACAAGTTTATGGGTAACTAAAACTCACAACATATTAAATATTCAAACTAACGGCATCAGTGAGCATTGACATCGTTACTTTCGGTTCAACGCCCTCATTTCAATAATCTTTTAAGTTCATATGATAAAGCGATAAATTATTCCAATGACCAAGTGTGACCGCCGATAACTCACGCTTCGCGCGTCTTTACTAAGGGAAAGAGGTTCCTTGCCATCATTGTCATCATCCAAGCCAGCTTTCGCACACTAGGTATATATTATACGCTTTTCTTTTCTTGTGCAGTTGTCTAATGCTCCACACTCTTATGCCAGCCCCATCTACTGTCCTATTTGGACCATTGGTTCTTTTGTAATAGTACACGCTGAAACAAGTGAAGAAAGCACTCGGCTTTATAAAACCCTTGCCTGCGGCTCGGGCGAATTCCTCCTCGGTCGCAATGATAAACTTTTTCTACTCGTATCAAAATGTACTATTGTTATTTTAGGATGTATTCTTCTCATACCCGTTAAATATTATCTAAAGTTGAGTTTCTCTAGACCTCGTCAAGCATCAACGCTTTGGCAACTTTCTGGTGATCTACGCTGTTGCTTCTGGCGTTTTGTAGCTGATGGGGATCGTGATGAGGAATAGTGTGATGGTTTCTTTTTTGAGAAAAGAAATTAGTGTAACAAGAGGAAGTGTCAGACGTTTACTGGCTAAAACCCACCTGTGTTCTTTCAGTTACCCTTCACATTCCTGGGCTGTGGTCTATTTTCAACATGAAGCCATAGTTTGACGATCCTGGTCTAATATTTTTCTAAACTCGTGCAGTCGCTTTACTATACTGCCACCATCATAATTATTTTGCGTGCCAAAGAACGGAAGTCAGAGATTGTTATGATATTATGCTATCGTCATTCTCACGGTCTGGTGGGAAGGAGTCTTGTGACAATCACTCGGTTTGCTTCCCTAGTTATCTTCTGTGACCCCAGTACTAGACAATGGACTTATTTGCTGCACTTGTGACATGCATTAATGGATTTAGTGCACCGTGTAGACAGCTAGTTCACTTTCATAATACGTAAATTGCTGGCAGTGTAAGGATAAGTTCTTCATTACTCATGATTACTATTTCTGCCATCTGTAAGAGCAAACAAGTTATTATTCACAGTTACTTTTGAATTTGTTCAAAGTCCTAACCAGCTGTGTTGTTATGCGTTAAACAAGTTGACATCTTCTTTTTCTTCTGATTCTTCATCTAGACAGCGGTTTAGTATCTTTTAGTATTATCCGACGTACGGCGAGTATCCACCCTTACGTAGTTGAAACATCAACGGTCCGGACTAAGCGTTTCGCTTCGTCGTTTATACCGCGTACATCGAAGGACTGGAACTATTTGCCCGCTGCAGTCTTCCCGTCCAACTATAATTGAGGTGTCTTCAAGGCTAGAGTGACTAGGCTCTTAATAAACTAGTGCGCCTCACCATCAATGATTGCATCTCTGCTTACCATCAGGTGGGATCGCCTTTAAGCACTGGTATATATCAATTAAAAAAAAAAACAAATAGAACTTTTGCAAAATGCCTAATTGCGTCGGACTTTTACTGATTAAAACTCACTGTTCCTTGAGTTACCCTTTTTTATCGAGGGCTACTGTAACACGTTCGAACAATCCGCAACCCTGACAGGCGTTGGCCCTAACTGGCCCTGTCAATTTTGCTGACATCTCTTTGAGTCACGCGTGCACCACAACCCGCCGTCGACCCGGGCTTGGTCCTTACCGGACGGGTGGAAGGCGAGGTACCCATGGCTCACCGACCGCAAGCTCGCGCCTGCGGTGGTTGGAAATCGTCCTGCTGCTCCCGATGTCTATGGGGTCCGAGCGTGATAACTTCTGGCCTACCGTGACCTTAAAACCTGCATTGAATCTCAAGCATATCCCAAAAATATAAACTCATTGACTCCCATATAAATCGCTTAATAGCATTAGCCAGTAATTCGGCCTGTACATTGCGGTCTGCTCCCATTCACTTTCGCACACTAGTTCCGTTTTGAAATTCTTAAGCAATAGCGTTTGTCCGTAAGCTCAATGTCATGGCTTCGGTCGTTCGGAATTTTATTCGGGTCACATCGAGCTCGTCGGATATAAAGAATTCTATGTATTTCTTTAGAAATATTTATGACCTGGCCACTATTTCACCTATACCAAGGGATGATGTCGTGTACGACGAAACACCGTTTGCCTAGAATTAATCTATTCATTATTTTCTTAAAGACTTCTTTATTATCATTATTTCAGTCGAAAGGCGTCCACTGTTGGACATAGGCCTTCCCAAGTGTCGCCATAATGACCGGTCCTGTGCGTCTCGCATCCATCTCTGCGGCCCTCACTAGGTCATCGGTCCACCTTGTGGTAGGCCTTCGAACGCTGCGTCCTCCGGTACGTAGAGCAATGTGCCCTGCCCACTGCACTGCCACTTAAGTTTCGCGATTCTTCCGGCTACGCTATGTTAAAAGACCCACTCATAGCTAAGAAGAAAACACAGATTTCGGCAGGGAATTCCATTCCTTAGTTGTAAGCACTTGTACCAGGAAAATACTATCAATTCATGTAAATTAGGTTAGTCTATAATTAGTTGACGAACAAAATTTATTTGTGTTTGTCAAAAGATCAAAGACTAACTTTATTAAATATTCATTGTCATGACCATTTCAGCTGAATGACGTAGTTTCTTGATCATAGTGATACATCAAGTGTTTACACTTATAGTGTGACGTTCTTGATGAGTCTTGAGGCGTTGGGTCCTGAGATTTTACTGATAATCAATACTTTGTATTTTCGGCACTCCTGTTGTCTACAACTGATTTTAAATAAAAAAAACAACCCAATTCTTTTCTTCTCAATTTAAAAGTCAATTCAACTTTGTAGAGAGAGCCCTTTAAAAGTATAGTATTTTTAGAAGGGCTTCTCATGCTTATCTCCATTCACAAAGTGCACCTACAGAGTAGCAAAAGATAATATATTTTCATCAGCATTCATATAGAAGCTTCTGACCCTCCATTACATATTATTTCTTACTCCCATTTTAAAAACAGTGTCCTATTTTCATACACGTGCCATAAAATTCATCCATCAGTGTCGAAAAATCAAGGTACGTATACGACTCGCGTAACAGAATTATTTTCAATCAGCACCCGGTTCCCGGTTATTGGGTGCATGCCAGAACTATACAGCAGTATAGATCTAAACATGAATCATGTAAAAACTGGCCGTTTTTCGACCCTTTTTTTCTTGTTGGGGTCGGCAGAGGTCCAAGAAGGAAACGTATGCGCTATATTTGGACGTCTAGTGACGGTTCATTAGCCTCTTATTCACCTAAATAACAAAATTGTTCAAATTCTTCCGCTTTGTATTTTCTTGAGTGGGTTACATGGACAGGTATTTTAGAAGTACATCTAAAACTTAACATCAGCCTCGTACAGATCTACATAAATCTAAATAGTCAAAGACTATTACTTCAGGCCACCATTCGGAATCCAAGAAAACGTGTGCGTTTGAATGCGTATGTTGCGGTTCTGCAGTATAACGTGAAATGCGGATAAATAAACTCGACCCTTGGTTTTTAGTGACATCTGATTATATTGTCTGATTTAGATCAGATCAGCCAGCACCAAATAAAAATATGATCTAATTAATGACCTCATTGCCGTATCAGAACTATATATAGGGCTTCAGTGCCAAAACATCCTATCCAATCGTTGAGCCTCACTAGGAAGAAAGTCTATAAAGCAGAATATTTTGAAGCTGATGAATAGTTTCCGAATTTCCCCGCTATTGGAGCAGCTCCAAGCAGGTTATTGACATAATTTGCCCGAGGTTGGGAGCTCGCCAGAACTGTGTTTCGAGTGCATCAGTAATCTATCATTGCGTATGTAACTATTACGGTCAGTGAAAGTGTCAGGTGGCTCCTTCACGACATTTGTGCTTACGGGAATAGCAGAATTTTAAATAGGAGTGGTAGAAATGCGATACTAGGCTTTCTAACCGATTTGATAGTAGTATTGATGTGCAAACTAAACAGGTTAATATTATCCGCGTTAAATGATAATTTATAGTTATATTGCAAATAGGTTTTTACAAACCTGAATTTTTTCGTCAATTAAAACTAAACTGGTATTCAAATTAGGAAACAACAGCTTATGAAGAAACACCGAAACTAACTCGAGGAGTCAAAGGCTCTTTTAAAACCTAAACAGATTATTTTATTGTTTTATTTTATTTTAGTTTCTGAGATGGTATTTTGAGGAAATAACCATACAGATTTGAGTCCAGTCAGTCAGAGCAAGTATTTCTCCTTATACGTGTAGCTCAATTCAAACCTACTAAAGAAGCTCAACGACTTGACGAACAATACCTAAGAAAGAACATTTGGGTAGAGCGAATAGAGTACAGTACACAAACTGCCAGACATGCGTTAAAATTCCTGAAAGAAAAAAAGCAATCCACGTAGTTCCCACATCTATATAAATAAAAATGAATATTGCTAAGCGCAAAACTCGAGAATGGCTCGACAATTCGTCTAATTTTTTTTTTCTTTTTTCCCCTAAGGCACACTGAAGGTTAAGGTAGCGTAGAGAGTTGGGAGCGAAGCTGCGGACAAAAGCTAGTTTACAATAATAAAAAAAATACTCCAGTAACTTTCCGGAAAACAAATTATTGTCTTCTAAAACGCGAACAAACGTGTTTTGCCCAAAGGCTCTTGTAATTAACAAAAAACATACAAACAATGGCAATATTTTTATTACGGAGTTTTTGGCGGGATTTCTTCAAGTGTAGTTCAGTGGCTGTTTTAATTATTCACAAATTCATTCCTAGTGGATATTGTGATGTGAAATTGGTGTAGTTTTGTATCTCTAGTGTCTGCGCAACTGGACAATATGTGGAATCATTTAAACAAGGCGCTGTCTCGTTAAAATGGAGCTGAGAATGTTATTGGATTGTTGACTATGACATCGAAATTTCTCGAGAAGGTTGACTTGATAAATCTGCCAAAGACTACAAAAACCTTAGAATTTGTGCATCCATATTGTAATGGTAAACAAATTAGCTAATCATACGAAGAAATGGCTTAAAGTAAAGGATGAAGATTCCAAGCCAAAAATATTAACAAAAAAAAATATTTTCACTACCAACTATTTGTTCCAGGCAGTGAGGTGGCAGGCAAGCTGAGTTTACGTATCAATTATAAAGACATACAAAGTAAGTGTGAGTGCGACTGTGCGTCTGTCTGTGTGTTTTAACTTTCCGATGTGAAGTATTTAACATATTGTGTCGAATGTTGAACAAATCGATGTCTGCTTGTAAATATTCTGCTGATGTATGGTACTTTAAGACCGTCTGTATTTATAAGCTGTAAAACCGAATCTTACTTTGTATTTTATAAGTATTGGGATATGCGATGTGTGCCTTAGGAATGAGCTTCTTTTCGAGTATCCAAGAATCTTCGGTTGATTCCATAAGATTGTTACTACTAGAGGTTACTAAAAACAAACTAAGGTTACATTTTTGAGTCCTAATTCCTATCATTCACCGTGTCGGAAATACAGAAATAGTTTAGAGGCCTTATCGAAACGTTTACCGTGTTTGGCTCTCTGATTGGTTAAGGAGATTTGAGCGGTCCAATCGGAGCAAACGTCATAAACATGTCGATTGCGTTAGCGTAAAACAAATTCGCACTAAGCACTTGTTTATGTTTAGGCGGATAACTAAACGGCAATAAGCTTGTACTTCGTTTATCTTGTTGAAACCCGTCTTTAATACTTTCCTAAGTGACCTCTCATGCTGGCCATCATTAGTTTAGAAACAACGGACAAGACGAATCACAATTTCACAACTTCCTTAGCTGAAGAATTTGCTAGCTCCAGCGTTATTAGAACTTTCTGCTACACATTTGTCTTGATCACGAAATTGTACAACGACGAACAGTTCAATGGTGGCCCATACAAAACGAGAGCCCACAAGAGATAAAATAGTACATTTTGATACAAGTGGAGAAAGTTTGTCATTGCGACCGAGGCGGCATTCACCCAAGCCTTGGCGAGGATGTTATGGAGCCGAGGGCTGCAGTTACAAGTTTCCACGTGTATCAAACGACATTTATTAATTTTAATGTATTGAAACATTTACGAAGACATAAATAAACGCGCGACCCGTGGGGTTCGATGCGCGCCCAGCCTGATATGATAAATCTAATAAGATTGTGGCGGGGCCGAGCACGCGCATTTTTCCGCACTAATGCGAAAAACAGTCAATTGCGTGCCTAAAAGCGGTGGGATAAGAGCGAGTTTTCGAGTAAGTGTATTGAAAAAAATTACTCAAGTTTATGACTCGTAAAATGTTGTTCTCAATTATCATTAGTAGATTTTTGTCAGTTGTAGCTTGAAGTAAGAAGTCCGAAGTTGGTGTCAACAAATCTCACCAATGGGTGTCGTGTTTATTTATGTGTGTTAGTTAGCCCAGTAATTAAGTTGTGGTGATCAAATCGGCAGTCGCTTCATATAAAGTACTCGTATTCAACTGGAACACAGTGTCTCAAGACGAAAGTCTATGACCATTGCTTGTTGCAAGTAATGACATATGGCTCTGAATCGTGGTCGCTCACAATGGGCCTCATTAGAAGGCTTAAAGGCACCCAAAAGACAATGGAAAAGGCCTATACTCGGAGTTTCGGACACTTAGAAAAGATATTTCGGCTGAAATGATGATGATTCAACTGGATGCAGTTAAAGGGTCTCTTGGAAAAAAGCTAGGCATGTAAGATGACTCTGACTCTCATCATCATCTTCCTGCCCTTGTCCCGTGTTATTTGGGGTCGGCGCAACACGTTTTTTTCTTCCACTCTGCCCTGTTACTCGTCATGCTATCACTAACTTCCTTTTCTTTCATATCACTCTTCACACAATCCATCCATCTTTTCTTTGGTCTCCCTCTCCCTCTTCATCCATCCACATGTAAACTCATAACTCTTCTAGTAACATGCGTTTCATCCCTCCTCTTCACATGACCATACTAAGACAAACGATTCCCTTTCAACTTTTCAGTCACTGGCGCCACTTTCAAACTTCCCTTAATATATTCATTTCTCACTTTATCCATTCTCGTCACACCACACATCCATCTTAACATTCTCATCTCCGCTACATGCAATCTTTTTTCATCCATCTTTTTCACAGCCCAACATTCTGATCCATACAGTATGACAGGCCTTATCACGGACTTGTAGACTCTGACTCTCAAACCTGTATATTATAAATATATAGTAAAGTAAAAGTGTACAGTCTATGAATGCTTGGCACTGTTTGATGCGCTTATGCCGGTCGCATGCCCAACATGACAGGTGTCATTATCGTAAGACCAGAACCATTAGCTATTAATGATGCTGCTATTTACGCCAATATTTTGTAATGGATGACTTGTTTGACAGTTCGTAAATGTGTTAAACACTTCGGGCTTCGATAATTCGTATGTAGATTACTCGAGTTTGGGTCAGTGATTGGTCTTTAGTGTTTCGGCCAACCTTTTAGCAAAAGTTACCATTTGATTTGACTTATTAAGTGATTTTATTCGGTTTTTATTTTGATTGGGATAGTAATTGAAATATCAGTGCAGTCTAAACAAAATGATTTATTACGAATGTTGTCTCGATTTCTGTACGTGAATGCCACGGACTATCATTGACGTATCTGTAATTGTATTGTAGTAACTTTTTTTGGCTCCCATTCGATTCCAATTTACATTCTGTTGAATGCGAGCGAATTATCCCCGGAGATGTTATTTTTATGTCTATAGTTAGACGTCTTTCCGTTGCGTGTAATGATGATTTGATTGCTGTTTTGGCATTTGCTCGCATTTTATGTTTATGATGTTGTGTTCTTTATTACGTATGTTTTAATAGATGTTCCAATTTGGGAAGATTCATATTCCTCTTTTTTTGTTGTTCCATTCCCAGCAACTTTTCGTTCGAAGTCCGATCGTATATGGTACAGTTTGCTCGAAATCACCTAATTGCGCCTAACAAGTAAATTGACCAATTTTAGAATGGTTCGGTATTAATGGCGTGGGATTTTAGTCCTACTTTATGTCACAACATGCAGCAATACGTACAATAGTGATTTTTTATTGGTTTCTACATAATTCATAGAATCCAACTTTATATACGCGGACTTCAAAACCAGTTTTCAGTAAATCATAAGCGTAAGTATGTGTTGTATAGTTAGCCATCTGTCCGAGAAAGTTTTATTATAATGTAAACAGCCAATTAGATTTGCTATTATACAGTGGTTTGCTCTGATGTGGCCTAGAGATCATGGTTGATGACGATATAGAACTTTGGCTGAAGTATTCTTGCGTCAGCCAGTGACTCAAACTCGTGTTCGTCTTGCGCAATGAAGCCTTATTTCTAGACAAGGGTTTTATTGTGTTAAAGAATAAAAAAACCTCATCATTTCTTTGCTCCGCCTACTGTCGAGTATCTATTCACTTTGTCCCTTTTGCGTAATTTTTTCCTTTTTTAGGGTTTCGTACTTCAAAAGGAAAAAACGGAACCCTTATAGGATTACTTTGTGGTCCGTCTGGCTGTATGTCTGTCTAATAGGTTCACGTTAGACTACTGCCTCACCTGATGATAAGCGATGATGTTCCGACGATGGAGCACTCTGCCTTTGGTCATTTCGTTTTAATACCTGTTATTTTGTACCACTTTAATGTGGTAACCTAATCATCACGCTGTACTGTAGTATGCACTGATGTGGCCTAAAGACGATAGTTGATGACGATAAAGAACTTAATTCGAGGCAAGCTTGCGTCAGCCAGTGACTCAAACTCGTGTTCGTCATGCGCAATGAAGCCTTATTTCTAAACAAGGGCTTTATTGTTTTAAAGAATAAAGTAAAAACTCATCATTGGCCGCTTTGTTCCGCCCACTGCTGAGGATTGGAGCCTTCCACCCTTTTGTGTCATGCTTCCCAAGTAGCCTTAAGGCTCATTTAGGTCTAAACTGAACATTTTTGTAGGACTTTCTTTATAATTATTGATAGGCTCACGTTAGACTATTGTCTCACCCGATGGTAAGCGATGATGTGCTTGTTGGGCGTTGCCTTTGGTCATTTTGAATCGTTTTTTATTTCTTGATGAGCCAGCTCTTGAACTTCTCGCCTGATAGGAAGCAATGGATGAGGTCTACAATGAAATGGGCGAGCTTAGAAGGTGCCTGGTTGACTCTTCTTTTAAATGCTGGGTGGTTATAAGGAACTCAGAAATGGCCAGAGATATCTACACTGAGGCTGTGGGTAATCAATATAAATAATAGAATAGAAATAATTAGGTAACATGCTATCTTCATGTTAACCTACCTATTTTGGTGCAGCCGTGAGGCTTTGCTTCTTTTTTTTATTTTTGTTTCGTGTCTACCCTATATTGTGTTTGTACCTTGTGCTGTACCAAATAAATTCTTTTTCTCTCTTTCTTTAACTTCAGTTTGTTTCAAGTGTACCTGTTGGTCCTACGGCCCCGTAAAAATATCCTGCACGCAAAATTAGAACGCTTTTAAGAAACTAGCAATTACTTAGACCATTGTTTTTTTTTGATAAATAAAGTTTTGTGTAAAGATGACCGTAGAGGCCTTTTACCTATTCTTGTAAGGTTCTGTCCCTAGGCTCGCTAGTTCCATCTCTTTCTATAAGGCCAAATCGGGGTGGCCAGCAGGCTCATCGCGGAGTAACAAAATCTTTTATTGTATATCCCTTACTTGAAACAGGATTATAATTTAAAATTTGGCCAGAAATGAGATCAATGCTATTGTTCCACGATTTTCGTTTTAGTTTCGTTATTAGCGAAGCGTATATTTTGGACTTTGACATCGCTAATGGATGTACGCCATCAAAACATGTAACTATTATATTCCAATGCCATTCTCTATAAAATATTCATATCATTTTTTGTATCATCATCAACATATATTATTACGTTTACTTTGTACCCAATTCTAAGTCAAATATTCAATATTCCTTGTAATACTCGTACATTCTGATTCGTGTGCGTATATTGTTTGTAGAAAAGATTTTCTATCGATAATCGCTTTGTTGTCAAGTGAACAAGAAACCATATGAAGACAACGTTAATGGTATTTATAGTATAGCAGGTGGCCGTAGTATTTCTTTCCTGGTATTACTAATCGACTTTAACAAGACTTGTTTCTACTTTCTACCATGCTAGCTTAACGACTTAGGGCTTAATTGAAGAAATTGGGGTGAACTATAGTGAAGTTTTGATACAAGCGAAGATACCCTCGCCTATGGCTCGGGCGTCATATAAATGCACGTGTAGATCTCAACGTTGCCAAGGTCGGTCTGTAGATGGGTAACCTTATAATTTATCGAGGGTTTTTATAGTATTGAGTATTCTAACCTGTCTCGGATATCAAATTAAGCCGTTTGGTCTTCCGCTTTCGTCTGTAAATCTTGTAGGTTCGAGGAGTTAGGAGTCGTTCAGAAACTCCATTTAAAATGCTCATATCAAGCTGTATCTAGTTTTGGAAGCCGTCCTCAATACAATTGGAAAACGGATAGGCAAATTGGTTGAGGCAGTTTTTGGTCTTCCACCGCACTCTGTACTTAGTTCTTTGTGCTACCATCTTTATTTTTCTAAATCTCCATCCATGTACAAAAATTCAGAATTCATAGATTTTTATCAATCAATTTAGAGACTGCTATAATTATCTGATTGTGATTACATAGCAGTAGAACTTGTACGATAACCTGTGAATTAATATTACCCATTCATTCAGCATTGTTAACTACGGCATTTGAATAACATGCGCTATTTATTTTACAACTTTTTTTAATGTATGTATGTGTAAATTGAAATATTTATTATGCCTACTTTGATCCGTTGATCGGTAAAATCAGCAAATACTACCGTAAACATGTCATGTGTTTTGACAAATCCTGTAGTGATTTAATTGTTATAGTTACAAAAAAAAAATCGGCAAGATGGAGACCTAGACCTGTACCATAAAGTTTAAAGTAAGATTGTTTCATTCTTATTACCAGTGTGGGTAAGAGATGGCGCTAGACAACCTGTATAGTTCTGTCTCTTACCCACACTGAAATAAGAATGAAACAATCTTACTTTGAACATAATGGTAACCTCTCTAATTATAGGTATATGGTCAGCCGCAGCGTTACAATACTGGAGGTTCTGGCTTTTATATAGAAAAAACGTCTTTTATCTATTTACCCACAGTTTTTTTTTTTTCGACTACGTTCGCCATTCCGAAAAGGGCAAATCACAATATGTGGGCTGAGATTAGAATTACTTGCGCACAGCTGAGCATTTTGAACCCTACCCCGCTATTTGCCATTATAGGCCATTCTTCCCTTTGCGGATCGCTGGAAAAACTCCAATGACCTTTTTACATAAAAAGAATTAAATTTACGACTGACCTTTTATAAAGCTCTCCAATCCCTTAATCAGCATTTGTTTTTGGGCTAGGATTAAGGCCCACTGTCACGGATGCGTAGCTCTCTCTCGTCTCTTTACTCTGTCGACGAAGAGGCAACGTCGTGCCGTCCGTCGTATCATTGTAGCTTCT
This sequence comes from Mythimna vitellina, assembly GCA_949316375.1. Taxonomy (NCBI): domain Eukaryota; kingdom Metazoa; phylum Arthropoda; class Insecta; order Lepidoptera; family Noctuidae; genus Mythimna; species Mythimna vitellina. The sequence continues at coordinate 1,056,464 of OX438703.1, read as the reverse complement.
TTGACAGAGTTTCACAGTCTGCTGTCCACGGACGCATAGCTTCATACACGCGTAATTGTCATAATACGCTTGGTGTACGCCTGCGTCAAGCTTGCATACAAAACTGTGAAATTCTGTCGACGAAGCTGCGACGATACAACGGCACGGATGCGTAGCAGCGTCCGTGGACAGTAGGCCTAAGCTGTGAGCAGGCGGACATCAAGCGTATAATGACGAATACGCGTCTATGAAGCTACACGTCAGTAGACAGTACGCCTTAAGGGGATGCAACTCGACGTACATTTTCACTGTTTTTCATACAACAGCTCTTACGTGATTATGACATTATTACACATTTTTATTTAGATATTTTGGAGACACCGTATCTTGTGGATATTATCTAGGCTTCTATTGAAATCAATTTATAAATTGTGTAAAAATAATCCAGTAAAGACGTTTGAAAATCTACTATTTTGCATGAACTTTGATACTTCATAATTTACTCAGAAGTTAAAAATATAACAAGAACAAACTTTTAAGGGATTAAATATAACACATCCTGGAACAAGTTTTGTAAAATATCCGAGTAAATCACGGAATTACCGAATGCTACCAGAGTTTTCAGCCTTTTTTCGCGTTGCCTTTTCGTCAAACATCGCGTTGGATTGATTGCTTTAGATGAAGCAACAAGGTTTTAAACCATGCTCGATGTTGACGATAGGCGAGTGAAAAAGGACCCTCTTAATATCTATAATATAGCCATACAAGTCCATAGCAATACGGATATGGGTATCTTGACCTTCCTTACCGTCCGCACGCAACGTACTCGTACTAGTACAATTATCCTTAATTAGTATAGCCGAGGATATTCATTGTTACATACTTCCGCGTTGCGAATGTTTACGGCCAAGAGTATTTGAATATGCTACTAGTCGAATGACCTACTTAAGACATGGTAGTTGCCAAGAAATCGATGTTTTCATGCATGCATTATGAATGTGACTGCGATACTTGCAGGCATAAATAATAAACAGGACTGAAAATACATGTTCTCTTGAAGTTTGAATGTTTTATTTTAGGTATTGAATGAGACTGTGTCTATTATCAACCGTCAGGTTTGGGCATGTAACGCTCGTTCGGGTAAAGTCGGGTTTAGTCGACTTTATTTCTCGGCTGACTCGTTTTTATTTCTGGCGTTGTCTCGTGATATCTTAAGCGCACGATGTTTTTTTTTTTGCTATGACTGCAATTTAATACGTAATGAAATCGAACGGTTAATAGCTTTTTGAATGTTTTGTTTGAGACAAACGCAACGGCTGTCAACTCGGGCAGAGTAATATTTTGGGACCATATGTCCCTTACGGAATTTCTATGACATACCAATTACCAATAGTAAGAAACATGAAACCGTGTCTATTATAAAAGCTCGTAGTCTAGTAATTATTAGTTTCCTCTCTTATCGTCTAGAAGATTTTAACGTATATTCTCTTATTGTTTCTAGCGTTGTCACAGCCTGTTACCAGGGTCGAGGCTCCAAGTAAGTTTAGTTAGAAATATTGTAACAAACACTAATCCTCGTTAGTTACTTACTTCTGACACACAATATTATAGTCTGGCAAAAATCGCACCCAGCTGTAAATTGGTAGGATAGTTCAAAACACTATCATAAATCTATACATATAAAAGGAGAAACTGACTGACTGGCATATTAACGCACAGCCAAAACTACTGGGACTGGGAATGTGAAATTTGGCACAAGGCTTCCTTTTATGACGTAAGCGAGCACTAAGAGAGGATTTTCCAAAATTCGCCCCCTAAAAGGAAAAAACGGGGATCCAAAAGTTTTGTATGGGGAAACCTACTTCCACGCGGGCGAAACCGCTGGCAGAAGCTAGTGAAATCTAAAAAGTCCTCATCGATCCACAACCTGGAAAAAAATACTTGGGTTCAAAGGTCACAAAACGAGTTTTTCGTGATTTCCAGCAATACCGTAAGTTTTATCATAAAATAAGCTCGATACGCGTTCCCGAGAATGCGTGGAGGTATCGAGTTAAAATTGAAACCATATACTCAGACAGTCTGCAAATTTTTGTCTGGGTTAATTTTATAATAAAACTTACCGATTTGCTGAAATTCGCGAAAAACTCGTTTTTGTGACTTTTGAGCCCGAGCTTTTTTTCCAGGATCAAGAAGACTTTTTAGATTTCAGTTATGAGAGTGTTTTGAACAATCCTACCAATTTTCAGCTGGGTGCGATTATTGTAACCTTACCCCTATTTTTGATCTTATTTGCCTGGACTAATAGCACACTAACCATTCACACTATAATGATTTTTAGGAATTACTATAATGTACTTCTATTTTTCTTGAACCGTGATTCCCATTGATTCATTTTACTTCTCCCCCAAAGTCTTGGTTATTAAATAGTCGACACTGACCACAGGTTCGGTTTCGACCAAAAAATGTTTTCATCTCAGCTAAAAACGGGCCGAATATTCGGCTTGACCGAAACTAGCGTCTTTGTGCTGACGGTTGTGATAGATAACTGAAATCTGACTGACTCGTTAATCTCTTTATGTGTTATAATTTTTAGGGATCCGTACCTCAAAAGGAAAAATGGAACACTTATAGGATCACTTTGTTGTCCGTCCGTCTGTCTGTCTGTCAAGACCCTTTATCTAGGGAACGCGTGGAGGTATCGAGTTGAAATTAAAACCATATACTTAGAGCTGCGGTCCCTTAAAGCTGTGAAAAAATCAAACTTCTGAGTTAACGAGAAAAAAAGATACGTCCGTTTAAGTCGCAAAAAACGTATATTTCGATACTCTCAAGGAAATCAAAATTCATAGGGTACTTCTAGATGACACAGAATCGTGAATTTTGCATAAAGCAACGTCATATGCTCAATAGTAGTTTAGGGTTGATTCTTTGAAACCGAAAGAATGTTTCATTTACCTGCCCTAGTTTTTTCTTTACAATTTGATATTTTTATTGGCCTCATCAGAAGGCTCAAAGTCACCCAAAGGCCAATGGAAAGGGCTATGCTCGGAGTTTCCTTACGTGATCGAATCAGAAACGAAGATATCCGCAGGAGAACTAAGGTTGCCGACATAGCACGAAGAATCGCCAAACTTAAGTGGCAATGGGCAGGGCACATTGCTCGCAGAACAGATGGCCGTTGGGGCTGAAAGGTTCTGGAGTGGCAACCGCGAACCGGAAGACGAAGTGTTGGAAGGCCCCCTACAAGGTGGACCGATGGTAAAGGTTGCGGGAATCCGATAGATGCGAGACGCACAGGACCGTTAATTGTGGCGACATTTGGGGGAGGCCTATGTCCAGCAGTGGGCGTCTATCGGCTGAAATGATGATGATTTTTATTTGCATATTAGCTTTCTCCGGTCACTAAATGTATCAAAGGCACTCATTTGCGCCCAGTGGCTTACGACACGAAATCTAGGCCAGATGAATGAGACATTGTCTCGGTTTCTAAGAATCAACCTTAGATCATACACTTCGTATGAAATCATAAGAGAACGTTCATAATACATAGGTTTTATATAAAGGTCAGTAGTATGCAACTATGTATTATCATCATCTTCCTGCCCTTGTCCCGTGTTATTTGGGGTCGGCGCAACACGTTTTTTTCTTCCACTCTGCCCTGTCACTCGTCATGCTATCACTAACTTCCTTTTCTTTCATATCACTCTTCACACAATCCATCCATCTTTTCTTTGGTCTCCCTCTCCCTCTCCATCCATCCACATGTAAGCTCATAACTCTTTTAGTAACATGCGTTTCATCCCTCCTCTTCACATGCCTATACCAAGGCAAACGATTCCCTTTCAACTTTTCAGTCACTGGCGCCACTTTCGAACTTCCCCTAATATATTCATTTCTCAGTTTATCCATTCTCGTCACACCACACATTTATCTTAACATTCTCATCTCCGCTACATATGTATTATAAATTTAAAAAAGCTTGTATATTCTTTGATTACAATTTTACATTTGTTATTTGACCTAATATACAATTGGTTTTGTTCGATTAAAAAGACCTTTCTTTGGGTAAAATTTTCCTACAATTTGTACCAGTTTTTCCAGGCATTTGTCAGTTAATGCTATGTAATAAAATAAAAAAAAGAACACATGATAATATATATTTCTTATGAGTACTGAAGCGTGATAGTTTTTTTTAATATAAACTGCGATAAAGTATATGTCGTCTGTACTTGTCTCTTTATCAGTCATTTTATTATCTTTATTATAGACAATATATATATATTTCTTAAGTTATCTTCAAATGATATTGTTGCACTTTGTTGGGTTTTTCTGAGACACTTACGTAGATAGTTATTTACCTACACGCAAGACATTAAGTTACTTCGGAGAATCAGTGTATTCTAAGGTTCTAGAGTGAACAATTCACGATATTGCTAGAAAATTTGGAGTTGGATAAATTCAAAGCAAATTAATAGCAGCCAATTTTTCTACATGTTCTACGGAACGCTATTGCTAAGACTCCACTGTTCGTCTGTCTGTCACCAGACTGTATCTCGTGAACCGCGATAGCTAGACAGTTGAAATTTTCACAGATGATGTACTTCTGTTACCGCTATAATAACAAATACTAAATATAAACAGAATAGAATATTTAATTGAGGCTCCCACAACAAACGTGTTTTTTTTTTTGCTGTTGTTTCTAACAGGACGGAACCGTTCGTGTGCGAGTTCGATTCGCATTTTGCCAGTTTTTTATGCATTTATCATAGATAACCAGTTAGCAAAATATTATTATTATTTATAGCCCATTTATGTCCCACTGCTGAGCAAAGGCTCCCCTTTCCCTTTTCCACACAAGTCTGTCTTCGGCCATTGCAGGCCAGCCCCTCTGGTATTTATCCAGTTCATCTCTCCACCTTCGCCTTGGTCTGCCGCGGTGTCGCCTTGCGTTTAGTGGGACCCAATAAGTGGCTCTTTTAGCCCATCGCTCATCCAACATGCGGTAGACATGTCCGGCCCAATCCCACTTCAGAGTGGCCGCTTTTCGGGCAACATCTTGTATCTTAGTTTTGGCGCGCGGTCGGAAATTCGAAAATTAAAAAATATCATTTGTCATTCATAAATCTTTTCCAGCTTTGTTAATCTGTTAACAATGACATATGTTGATCTTCCTCGTGTATGAGATGCCATTGTTTTTCCACCACGTTTTTTGTGTCAAGGTCGTGACTTACGGATACGTACCTAAACACTTTTTGCTTCGCATTGTCATAATCAACTTATGTTATTAACATCGATAAATAAATGGTGGGGTTTCCAAAAATACCTTGGTTCAATGATATTCGACCTTTTCGTAACCCAGTGTGTGATGACCGGAGACTTGTTGGTAGGAATTTTCCAATATTAAGACTGGTAACATTTTGTATTTATATGATCTCATGAAGCGCAGGTAATCAATCCAATACAAAATATTTTATTTCACAGAGGTCTCATTTTAATGTTGTCAATAATTCCTCTATCGGTAGAATAGTGTTCGAAATCGGGTTCGTACCTTTATTTATTATGTATTTATTAAATTCTTTATGCACACAAAAGTACAAAGGCTGACTTACATAACGATGGCTTAGAGTGGAAACCTCGGGTATGTAATTTTAGGTATTTTTGTTTTATTATATTTCTGAAAAGGAAAGCTCGTAACATATAATCTTGTATAACGCAAAATTTTGATTTCATACTCGCCCCGCCATTTACGATGTTGAATGCATACTTTGCTCGAGTCAGTTTGGTGTGATAACTTCGCAATAGCGCGTCAAAATTTGTGAAAAAAAAAGAAAAACAAAAGAAACGAGCGTTTGAAATAAATCAATAGTTTTAAATATTTGAATAAAAAACGTAGAAGCCCATTATAATTACATGATATTAAAGGTCTAGTTTGGTTTTTGTGCCTTCTGAAAAGTTACGTATTTCACAGTTATGAGGTATTCACTATATGCCATCGATAATGTCTTAAGGCCCTTTCAGGGTTCTTTCCTAAAAATAAATTATTTTATTTTTCTATTTTCGAAACGCTTTAGCTTCGCACGGGTATTACAAACCTTGAAATTCTAGGTTTCTCTTTGTATAATACGTATGTATTTACGTTACGTATGTATGTTACACCTAAACCTTCATGAATTACACTGACTAATATTGGTAAAAACTGCATTAAAATCTGTTTTGCAGCTTTTGAGTTTATCGCGTTAGTATAGAGAGACAGACGCGTTGGAGGACGTTTTATAATATGTAAGGATTATAATACACTACTTACCCGCCCCGGTTTCGCCCGAGTACAAATTATATACCTAAACCTTCCTCGTTTATTAATCTTTACATTAGTGAAAACTGCATCAAAATCCGTAGCGTGGTTTAGGAGTTACAAGTGCGACTTAGTTTTATATACTATTTAACAGGGATTTTATGGAACTCCGTAACTGTATCCGAGACTTTTATCATTTTTTCGGATAAAAACGGAGTCTATAAGCCATGTGATGTCCACGAGCCCACATTAGGCTCACGTGGTAAAATACGGCCCATACTCCCTCCTGAAGAGGAGGTCCGAGTCTTAGTAATGGCTTGTACTATTACTTATTCTGTGGTATTGGGAACATTATAAGGCTTTTTTTTTAAATTGGTATAAACCAGTGCTTGACTGCGATTCTACCTGATGGTAAGCGGAGATGCAATCGGAGGCTGATTATGATCTAAATTTTTACTGATGAGAAACTCCTACCGGGCGCTCTGCTTGTCTAGTTTTAGGAGTAGCAATATGATCCGTTATTGGCTCCCGACGAATGGCCTCAAAGAAATGGGTCGACCTTCTTATTTAAGAATCACTCAGCGTTCGGTCGCCATTATCGTAATTATTATAAAAGGGTACGAAAATTGTCATAAAGTGTTTCCGTCTGTACCTAAATCACTCTAGGGTAACTTGATGCCTTCAATGTTTTAATGGGTCTATTTAATTTTGCTCCTACTTTACTGACTGCCTTGTTGGTTCAGTGGTGGCAAGCACTATTGTTCAGCATGGTCCGAGGTCGAGGTCCTGAGTCCGATCTCTGGGTCAGGCTGTGACATTGGGGTTTATCCGTCTGAAATTTCTCAGTAGCAGCCCGGACTCTAGATTTGTGCTCGGATTAACCAGGTACAAATCGAGAAGAGGCTCGCACTCTTTAACTCATAACAGTTATTACTGGAGACCTCAACTTAAATGGCAAAATTTGAGTGTACTATCATAGTGACTTAACGATGGCTCGCTTGACGCAGTGGTTGAGCGATTGGCTAATGCGCTACGTGTTGTGGGTTCTATTCTCCCACAGAACAAATATTCTTATGGCGCCTGGTGTCTGGTGTATGTGAGTTTACATGTTTGTGAAAGATTTGCAAAGAATTTAAAAAAGAGCTCTATTAATCCTTGAGGAATGTAAACATGACGGTTGTCTTACTCAGTCGTACACTAATCTGTCGGAGAATTGAATGCTCAATGCTAAATGCTTTTAAAACAATAACATTCAACTAAAACAAGCTTGCCAGTGATTGTACTCGGTTACAAACTGGCGCTAATGTTTCGCACACGCGTTTATCTCATTTTGTGCCGTATCGCGTATCTCCCAGTACAGTAATCTGCGACCTTCCGATACGAGAGCTAAGGTCGCGAAATGATACATTACTTTGGGAACACACTTGTGACACGCCATGCCACACGACGTCAATGAAGTTTGCATTTAAAATTTTAAAACATATGCCTCTTTTCCGTGCGAGCCTTGTCCACTTCCTTACATTCGAAGATATTCCAGTCTCCAGGTACTTAAATGAAAAAGAAGAAAGAAAGATTTTCGATTATAAATTAGGTGTATTCAAGGCTAGAGTGAATAGACTTGATAAAATAGTGCGCTTCATCATCAACGATTGCATCACTGCTTACCATTTGGTGGGATCGCAGTCAAGCACTAGTATCTTTAAAAAAAAAAAACAAGCATATTGTGCCACCGGGCACATGAAGTGCCGAGACCTTTGTTAACATTTAGCCTCGCACTTTTACTTGCGTGCCAGTGAGAATTAATATTTTTATGGACGGGTTGTCTGCTGATATTTCAGGCGCTTAAGTGTTTACCTTGACGCGTCAACATTTTTGATAAAGATACGTAATAAAATGCAGTTACGTGTTTTTTTGTTGGACACGTGTATGATGTGGTGAATAAAAACGAATAGCGTTGCTCTGAAATAGAGAATATTTTATTTGCCACACTGGGGCCAAGGGTCTGATTCTGAAAGGAAGACTCGGCCTCGGTACGAAAGGCAACTAAGGAGCAGGAGTGAGTTTTTAGTCTGTAAAAGTCTGACACTATCTCCCGCTCCGCCCAAGAGCGAGGGATGTCATAAGATGATTTTCCCAAAAATACATGTCTTACACTTTAACTTTGATTTATAATTAGGTGTCTTGCTTACCTAAAATAGAGAAACAATAATTTCTTGCTATTGTTTCACAACTAAATTTTTTAAATAAACCACAATACGTAGCTTTTTATCGACTCTTAAAATTGACTACTTAGAGGCTTTATAACCATAGTCTAAATGAGGTAAGAATAATCTGTAACCTCAGAATCTGTAACCTCATTTACATAATATGAATGTAGAGGGTGAGAGAAGCCAAAAATCTTTGATCTAACCTTAAACCAAGGCCCGTACCGCCCCGGGGCTGCCCTTAGTGTGTAGTCGTGTGTTCATTGTATCTGTGTGCGTCAACTGTTTCCTACAATTCCAAGTTTGGAGAGCTCTTCAAATTTATGCACACAAAAAAAATGTGCATGAATGAAGAACACACACCTCCCAAGGCTGCGGGATTGTATGAAAGAGACACCGCGCCCTGGAACGGAAAGAGCAACTGAAAAAACCTGTGTTTTTTCATAGTTGTGAAATCATCCATTCCTTCTCGCGCGCGGGTGGAGCGAGAGAGTTAGTAAAACCCACTTGTATCTTTCCGTTGTCCATTGCGTTCCATGATCACGGTATTCCTTCCAGAAATACCCGTGGTTCAAAAGACACGGGTGGGTTAAAGTCAGTAAAAGTTTGAAACACCCTCTCGCTCCACCCGAAACGGGATGTTTACCCACCTCAATAAAAATACCGCCTTGGAAGAACAGCTGTAGATAATGATGGCAATTAAATTGCGGGTGGTTAAAATTATATTCCTTGTTTCATAAAATTGATAGTCAAAGCATTATGAGTTCATCGGAGGAATTTATGAATGTTGGTCGTCAGCCAAGAGGCTAGTGAAGCTGTCATTACCCTCATTACACACTTAATTATGATTTACTCTGCCATAAACTGATTAATTATTACCTATTAGTAACCTCAGCTTTATGTGAAGCTAACAGCACTTTTAGAAGTTGATTACTGCTCGATTCATCATCATCATCATTTCAGCCGAAAGACGTCCACTGCTGGACATAGGCCTCCCCCAAGTGTCGCCACAATGAACGGTCCTGTGCGTCTCGCATCCATCGTGCTCCCGCAACCGTTACCAGGTCATCGGTCCACCTTGTAGGAGGCCTTCCAACGCTACGTCTTCCAGTACGTGGTCGCCATTCCAGAACCTTTCGGCCCCAACGGCCATCCGTTCTGCGAGCAATGTGCCCTGCCCATTGCCACTTAAGTTTGGCGATTCTTCGTGCTATGTCGGTGACCTTGGTTCTCCTGCGGATATCCTCATTCCTGATTCGATCACGCAAGGAAACTCCGAGCATAGCCCTTTCCATTGCCCTTTGGGTGACTTTGAGTTTTCTGATGAGGCCCATTGTACTGCTCGATTATTAATTTGTAAAGCATAGAGAACGCTTTTAAAATAGATTTCTAACTCGTTAGTTCAATTAGCTACTACTTCATCACCATATCCCTAGCTTTTTCTCTACTAGCTTTTATATACTGGACTAGCTTTTACCCGCGGCTTCGCCCGCGTACATAAAATATAGCCATGTCACTCAGGAATAAAGCAGCTTTCTATTGGTGAAAAATTTTTTGCAATCGAACCAGTACTTTCAGAGGTTACAACACTTTATAATATTAGTGTACATTAAGTAGTTATTCGTGGGAGTCGCGGGAGTGCGGTGGATGCGAGACGCACAGGATCGGTTGTTCTAGCGTCGCATGTCCAACAGTGGACGTCTTTCGGCTGAAATGATGATAATGAAGTACTTACTAAAGTCTTCTTTCTTCTTTGTCCGTCCTTGCTTCTATTATCTGGGGATGGGTCTCCTCACAATTTTGCGCCAGGTCAGTATGTCCTGGTTTATCAATTTTGACAATTGGGCTTTCTTGAGGTCTCTCTTGATGTTAGACCACCAGATTAATGGTGCGTGGCCTCAACCTCTCTTTTGTTCGGGTAAATTTAGGGCTGCTTTTTTATTGGTTTGTTTTTGTTTTGTTTATCAATTTGACAGATTTTTATGAAATTTTTTGTGTATATTTGGTAGCTCTGAGAATGAATCGTAGGCTCTTTCTTACCCAAAAACTCCCACCCCATTTTTTTATATAATTGAAATGGCAGAACAACGTTTGCCAGATCATCCATAATATTTAGTTTCATCAAGTGTCTAACAAGTATCATTGCAGTAACACCTAACCATTATAATTCTAATTACAAATTATTTCTAATACTCAAAAACGAATACTTTTACAACAATTTTGGAATTTTTGTAGATCTTTCAATTATAACAATACCTCATTTAGATTCCGTCACATTTTATCATGACATCCGTCGCTATTTTACTAAGTAAAACTAAAACAGTGACTTTTCAGTAACCAATATGGCTAACATCTTTGGAAAACAATCAAATCAATCTTCAAAAAAACACGTAGAACTTAACAACTTACGCGTTAAAGTAAACTTAGAATTCTTAAGATAGCAGCCACATAATTATAGCTAGCATAGTTTTTCATGAGTTATTTTCAACATTCTTATGTTTTAACTGTGTCAAAAAATGCTCTAGCATATTGCGGGTTGCTTACTCATACCGTGAATCGTTCCCTTACGTTTTGTTCTAAATTTCCAGTAACAGAGAAGCCGACCCCCCCTCCCCGCAGCGGGCCACACGGGGTGCAGGTCGTGAACACCGGCGTCGACCACACCTTCACTCTAGATGAAGAGGTCCTCAAGGACCTGCTGCTGCAGGACGACGTCAAGGACCGGCCGGTGGTGGTGCTGTCGGTGGCCGGCGCCTTCCGGAAGGGCAAATCCTTCCTGCTCGACTTCTTTCTGCGGTATTTGAATCATAAGGTGAGAATTACCAGACAGCATTATTTCTGAAGGTTTTAACCGTCTTCCAAAAAAAGAGGATGCCGTGTGAAGGTCTTTTTTCTTGTAACTTTTTCAAATGATACAAAATTATAAAATTGACTTCAAAACTAAAATATTACATTTTGACAGTACAGTTGGCACAGTGGTTGAGCAATTGCCTTCTGCGTTGCGTGTCGCGAGTTCGATTTCTACATGGAACAAATATTTACATGGCCTACAGACTAGTGTCCCTGGTGTGGGTGTCTTATGTATGTGAGGTTGTTTGTGACTGCACCCACGATACAAGAGCTATTTTTAATGTCCGCCGTTTTTTTTTTTTTAACTAAAAACAATTATGAAATATGTTTCAAGTTTGGATGTCGGTACCAAAAAACGATAAAACAATGCTAGAAACACGTACACGCATACTTCGTACAGTCCTACGCAAGTATGTAGTGTGAACAGCTTTTTCTGTTTCGGTAATACATACATAGCAGTGGAAGAACGGTGACTAAGAGTTGGAATAGCTCTTTCATTACAATGTTGTTTTATTTGCCCAGCGTTCGTTACTATTTTCGGCGAAATTATACTTCACAGTTAAAGCGAATCGGCGTATTTTGTCTACACTTATTTTCTGAAGAATTTAGATTAAATTATTATAAAATAGTAAGTTCAGCACAGAATGTAATGATTGAAATATCAATGCCTACGGAATGTCATTGTTTTATGGTTCATTTGCAAAAATCCTTACTAATTTCGGAATCCCAGTAATATTTCGTTTACCGAAATGAGTACAAAAAAGAAAGAAAACTATTTTATTTGGGACAGAAATATAAATACCGTAGAAACAACTTTTAGAAAATTTAAAACAAAAAAAAACACTGAAACAATGTGTCTCACGGCTGCGCCAAATAGATCCGATTCGGCAAAAATGCCAGACAAGTATGTGGTAGCAGTCTGACGCTGGTTTTCAACTGAACCTTACAGAGAGTGTACGGCAGTTTTTTTTTATTTTTTTATTCTTGATAGGTATACGCTTTACCGCTATCTTACCTGATGGAAAGCGACGATGCGGTCGACGATGGAACGCGCTTACCTAGAAGTAACCTATTCACTCTTGACTTAAACATTCCCGGGTTGTAGCTATCAGGAAGCACAGATTCCGACAAGTAATTCCACTCCTTAGCTATACAAGACACATCTTTTTTTAATTCTTGATATGTTCGCGCTTGACCGCTATCTCACCTGATGGAAGGCGACGATGTGGTTGGCGATAAAGCGCGCTTACCTAGAAGTAACCTGTTATCAGGAAACACAGGTTCCGACAAGGAATTCCACTCCTTAGCTGTACGCTCAATGAATGTGTTCCCAAAACGTTTTGTGCGTATAGGTGGGATGTCCACCACGAGTTATTTATTTATTAGTATTATAAATAAAAAGAGTGAGCTAATGTCAAAATAAATGTAGGTATTCATTCATATTCGTCTCATATCCAGTTCCAGATACAGATACTGAATTTTAACTAGTAATTACTTGACACTATTTTATTTACACACATATTTATTATAATTATGTATAATATTTTTTCAGTATGGGTCAGACGGCGGCAACGACTGGCTGGGCGGCGACGAGGAACCGCTGCAGGGCTTCAACTGGCGCGGGGGCTCCGAGCGAGACACCACCGGTATTCTCATGTGGTCCGAGGTGTTCAAAGCAACTCTTGATAATGGAGAGAAGGTAGGCAGAACTTATAAGACTAATAGTTTCTGCAGGTTGAAAATGGTTTCAAGGGAATATATTCCCGGGATAACAAGTCTTCTTATTCTATAGCCTATTCCAGGACTTGGTTTATTCTTGTGCCAATTTTCAATCGAAATCCGTTCAGCTGTTTGAGCGTGAAAGAGTAACAAACATACACACATACCTATATACTAACTATTTATTATTATATTATTTCAATGTTGACTGGTCTACACTGTCCTCTCATATATATTATTATTGTAAAATGGAAATAGTGTAAAATCGTTTTTTTTTTAACAGTAACCATGTTGTTTCTTGCTGGTTTTTCTCTTTATGAATAGGAAAGGAACCATGCAGTAGCTTCAGACATTGTATAGATTTCTAGGCCCTTATATATGACCATGTCGACCTATATGAAATAAAAATGATTTTAATTTTTAAATCTAATTTGCCTGCAGAAAATGTTGTCCATTCCGTTTTAAAACACTGCACTATAATTGTTTCCAGGTGGCGATAATCCTGCTAGACACACAAGGGGCCTTCGACAGCGAGTCCACGGTGCGGGACTGCGCCACCATCTTCGCATTGTCCACCATGGTGTCCTCCGTGCTCATCTACAACTTGTCGCAGAACATACAGGAAGACGATTTGCAGCACTTGCAGGTACGCGAGATATAATATAATATAATATTCACACAACGCCGTCTAGTCCCAAGCTAAGCAGAGCTTGTGTTATGAGTACTAGACAACTGATAAACATACTTAAATATTTCTAAATACATACATATTTTAGATAAATTACACCGAGACACAGAACAAATGACTGTGCTCATCACACAAACATTTGTCCTGGGTGGGAATTGAACCCACGACCTGCGGCACAGCAGTCAGGGCCACTAACCACTAGACCAACAGGCCAGTCAAAAGATGCATAGAAGGTGTAGTGGCATTGATACTGCCACATTAGAAGTATAAAAGAGGCCTGACTTCGTACAAATCTTCCATCGCGCTATCAAAGTTATCTGTGTATATACACAACAGCCTGCCAACAATCGATCAATTTATTTTTCCTTATTCTACTCAAATCAATTTACACACTACACATCGTCACTGGCCTACACTGAAAACCAGTGCTGTGGATTCGTCGCGTTATGCCTGTGACCACGACATTATACTGAGCATTCGGCCGTTTTACGTTGTTTTAATAGTATGTTTATGAAATGTAAGATCGTCATTTCCCGTAAATAAATGGTTTTTCTTTCTTTCTTTCTTGTTAATCATTAGGTAGTTACAGCTTATACAACACCCATCTGGTCAGTGGATATTACCTTTTCATTGGAGGTAGGATGACTTATCATACTGTACTTCTATGAGGTAATCTCTGAAAGTATTGATTGGATTTTGATATTCTTCAGAAAGCTATATTGTTGAAATACGCACACACGATTTCTGTGGGTGAGAGGAGTAAAGCTGCGGGAAAAAACTAGTTGTATCGAACTTCAATGCACCATTGTCTGTAACAATACTTTTCGACTCCCATCCATACATTCGCGTCTAACTTTACTATTTCTAATATCAATGTTCCAGCTCTTCACGGAGTACGGGCGCCTGGCGCTAGAAGACAGCGGGCGCACGCCCTTCCAGCGGCTGCAGTTCCTCGTCAGGGACTGGAGCTTCCCCTACGAAGCTCCTTATGGAGCTGAAGGCGGCCGAACTATACTGCAGCGACGATTAAAGGTAATTTCATATAATTTGGAACAGGGATTAAATGAGAAGGGTTCATAAATATCCACATTTTGCCACAAGTACCGCCAAAACGCTGAGATAAATTGGGCTATGTAAAAAAATTAGCGAAAAAAAATAAATAAGAATGTAATGAAGATCATTAGTCTTTTCTTCCAAGCAGGAGCCTATCTCAAAGTAACACCACCTCGGAGAGATTTGAGCTCTGGCTGGAGAAGTTTAAATCTCCTGATGATTTTGTCGAACCGGAGAGTCTCTCCTGGATACGAGTTGGGCGCAGTAAAGACAATCTCCACAGATGGGGATTCTCGGTCGGTTTCGATCTTCAGGGTTTGTACGGCGCCTCTTCGCAGACCTTGTCCCACTTTCCATCCTGCATCACGTGCCCTGTTACCTGTTCTTGACATTGCCGTGGCCGAATATTGGGCAAGGCAAGGAATTTAACTAGTTTTGCTATTGATACTATAAGAAAAAGATTAGTCTTTAGTCTGACAGAAAGCAAATTTAAATGTAAAACTTATTTGTTACAAGAAAAGGTCGACTTCTGCAAACAACTAGAGCAGAATACACAGATGCTTTGTTTAATTATCTTCTCTGATTTATTATTATAACCTGTGTCTCAATGCAAGGCAAAGGCCGCCATTCTTTTTGGACAAGTGAGTCCTGGTCTGGTGTCCCGCTCGTTCCATCATGTAATACTTGCGTGCTCCTCAGGTGTCGAGCAACCAGCACCCGGAGCTGCAGTCGCTGCGCAAGCACATCACGTCATGCTTCTCGGAGATCGCGTGCTTCCTCATGCCGCACCCCGGCATCCGCGTCGCCACCTCGCAGGACTTCGATGGCAGAGTCAAAGGTAACGCACGTTTTTTGAGAAACTATTTATTATTAAGACCTCGTGTAAAATGTAAAAAGAATACACACTACCGTAACATATACGATGATTTTTAACGAAAAGAAGGCGTCAAATTATGTGAATAGAACTTTAGGTATATTGATATTATGGAAATACTACTGAATTTATCTGCTCACTTATAAATAAAAACGACTTCAACAAATTCTTCTGTTACCCACAGACATCGAAATGGAATTCAAATGCTCCCTCCAGCAGCTGGTCCCGATGCTGCTGGCTCCCCAGAACTTGGTGCCGAAGCTGATCAACGGGCAGAAAGTGCGCGCGAAGGATCTGCTGCAATACTTTAAGTCTTACATGAACATATACAAAGGGAACGAGCTGCCCGAGCCCAAGAGTATGCTGGTGGTGAGTTTATGCATGATATTTAAAATTTTCAGACCAAAATTAAATAATTAAAATTAAATAATATATGAACAAACACGTCCGCTCGTTGCGAGCTTCGGTCACAGAATGCCCGCTATTCAAACGGCTGCGTCCTAGCTCGACTCATCGTGTGACGTCACGGTAGTGCTTATTACTAGGAATCGATTCTCCGACAAAAATATCAAAATCTACTCTTTAATTCCCAGGCGACAGCAGAAGCCAACAACCTCACAGCTGTGGCAGAAGCGAAGGAACTATACACGAAGCTGATGGAGGAGGTGTGCGGCGGGGCGAAGCCCTACCTGCAGACGCAACTGCTGGAGCAGGAGCACACGCGCGTGCGCGATAAGGCGCTGCACGCCTTCCACGCCAAGCGCAAGATGGGCGGCGACGAGTTCTCACAGAGCTACTACAATCAACTTTTACTGGTAAGCTCGAATAGCCTTCATCATTTTATCATTCAGACGTCCACTCCTGGATATAAATCTCTTCGCGCATTTTAGTGATATAATTTCGTAAACGGATAAAAATAACACTTTTGGCTAATTTTGACTATAGTGTATTCGCGTTACGAAAATAGTGACACGTCGTTGTCACTCAGCCACGCCCCTTGAACAATTAGATCATAGTAAATTAGACAGCTGTGTTCACATTTTCCAGTTGAAGTAAGCCCTTTAGATATTATGAATGCGTCTTTTGTCAATTTTAAAAATGAATATTTCATCTATTTGTAAAAATAAAATAATAAGTGAAAATTCTGACTGAAGATAAAAATATAAATACTTAATAATTATATTAGTAAATATTTTGTACTAAAACGTTTGCTTTAATATGTATAATGGTTTAATATTTATCCCAGTATATTTATGAATCTACTTTGCAAATGCACTGATGAGTCAATATTTTCTTAACGCGAATAGGCTTAACAGATAGTAAATAATTCAGGTGGACTATGTTATACATGGAGATGGTTTTGTAAGATTTTTCTAAGGTTAAAACCTAAACTATGATTGTTTTACAGGATTTAGACGAACAATTCAACCAATTCCGCGCCCAGAACGAGTCGAAGAACATCTTCAAGGCGGCGCGCACGCCGTCCGTGTTCTGCGCGCTAGCACTCGTGTTCTACGTGCTCAGCGGCGTGTTCGGGCTCGTCGGCTTGTATCCCATCGCCAACCTCTGCAACCTCACCATGGGCGTCGCGCTGCTCACGCTGGTGCTGTGGGCGTACATCAGGTAATACACACACATCCGTGTTCTGCGCCCGGGTTCTACGTGCTTAGCGGCGTCCATTTCTATTTTCCCGGTCCTACGCGATTTCAGCGAGCCTCTTAAGGAGTCCATCTCATTTGTATTCAGAAGGGATTTGTAGCGTTATTATGCTATTCCGCGTTTCCGTGTTTTGCGTTTTTCGCTATTTAGAATAGCTACTGCTTATTTTTATAGATTTCAAATATTTTTTTAAGAGGACACACCTGTGTTAAGGTGAATGTTCCGCTGGCCTGTTCATACATTTTTCGTTCGGGATATACTCCGTACATAGACACTTTTTGCTCAAAACGAATCACTTTATCACTTTTCTACAATGAAATAGTTCCGCATGGACCTTTTTGGTAAATAATTTGCTTTATATATTGAGAAAAACAGTCTAGAAAACCGGGCAAAATTAGACATTTTGTTTACTAGTGTGAGTGCGATTTGACAACCAAGCTTGCCGCCATGAATGCGATAGATTATAATACTTAACGCTAGATGGCGTGCAACCGATATTGTAAATTTGAAAAATCTTTACTAAATTTATAATAATGGTTTCCATTAAAAAAAGCATTATAATAACGTAAAACTAACTATCATAAACGAAAACATAAAACATTGTTGTTGTCAAATATTGTTAGCGTTAGTTATTATTATTGTTACTAGCAACAATTTCGTCAAACGAAACCTACGAGAAACAAAACGCGACGTTGCCGTACTTCCTAGTTCCTTCCTACTTGACCCTTTGACCCGTAATGTTTCTAAGAAAAACCGTTGCCAAACTTCGTTCGATTCGATAATTCGGTTGACTTGTAATAAAATACATTTTGAAGCTCTAGGCTAGCAGTGATAGGTTTTACGCGCGGAATTTCTTGTATGTTTTGAATTTTATGCATTTTCATAGATTCGAACAAATATTTCTTGTATGTATTTCATTCCAATTTAATGTAATTATAGCAATGTATTGTAGTAAAAGTTGCATAGACGCAATTTTATTTTAAAATAAAAGTAGGTACCAATCTTTCGGTGGTATTAGCAAGTCGGCCCGTGAGTTTAGCTGGCTATTTATTACAAACTAAAATCTTCTCATAGAAATCACCAATCGATATTATTAACTGATTCGTTAAGTTATACTTAATTAATATCAAGTATATAATTTTTTTTTTTACTTTATAATATATTATCTATCATATGTAAATCAAATTTATAAGTCGCTTTAAATATATATATTTCCTGTCATATTCTTTTTTCAGATTAGTAATACAAATAGTTATCGATGGACAAACAAACATTAGTTTTACTTGGTATGTACCAAGTAAAACTATATCGCGTCATAATGTGCATTCCGTTACATATAATTATGGATTATGATTTATTATTTATGGTTGTTCAGCAGGGATTTATCCCCACTAGATATTATTTTCTTAATTGTCAATCAATATTATATCAAAATTATTTGGGTAAGTAAAATTTTACTGCTATAATTTTCTCAAAATGCGAATGTAATTTTGAACGTAATTTGGAACGTCAATATTTGTAATACTCTGTATTATCTACGGACATTACTTTGCATGACATGAGATTGCATTTCGAACGAATTCCGAATTTATAAAAGTACTTAACATATTCACATATATACATATATTGTCTTGTATATCATTTGTTTTTGTGTATTTCAGTTTAGGTTTACATCTTGGTTCCTACTGTCTGATGCTGCGAGAAAGATAGCGTACCAAACGCCACGAATATTCAGGCGTCCGTAAATTGACATAAAGAGTGAAAAGCGCATTCAAACGATTATATGGTGACTGAACTGCAAGGACTATTATTGCAATGTCAATGGAACTGAAAACAAGGAAGGAAACTTTGTAGAAGATCTAAAAAAAGGATGCTCCAGAAGTGTGGGCACTGATTTATGCCACCAATGAAAAAATTGCCTTGAAGGCAGGCCTTTTGTCAAATGAGACGACAAATGTGGCAGAAAACTTTATGAGCGTAATAAATAAAATCAGCTGAGGAAAACGAATTAATCTAGGTAAAGGGGGATCGTACCAACGTGTTCATGTGGCAGGTAAATACTATATACATTTACTTTTCTATTAGAGCAAACAGAAGTTGGAACCAAAAAGAAATGTTATGTTTACCAGTACTGTTTCCTTATACTTATATTGTACATAACATACATATAATTTCTATCTATTTTTTTCATATTTTCTAGTAAAATTATATTTTATTTTCAGGGCTATCGCTTGCTACTGGACACAAATGGTATAAGACTGCATGGAAAAAGCAGACCACACAGAGTCCAGGAACACATTTAAAAAAATACATAGAGCGAAAAGAACAGAGCAGAATACGATAAGATTTGTCAACACTCAAACAATTTTTTGTTCGAAGAGAAAAAAACACAAACCAGACAAGAATTATGGACCTGAACCGAGTGATCCAATTGATATTGATGAACTACAATTGAGAATATGGTGTGAAGAATGGTTAGCAGAATTAATAAAATTTATAATTCTATTGCATGTCCACTATATTTTAGCATGATAATTACTCTTACTATAATATTAAATTTATTTCAGGTTCAAGGACGAATGCGTGTCAGTAACATGGATAAATGCTACTTCAAATGTTTTATTTCAGTCAATGAACCTTAGACAGTTATAGAAGTTTGTCGAGATAATGAATTTATCAGCAATATGATGCCAAAGCCTTTTTAAAATACTGTATTCTGCCAGAAATCATTTTGAACCATGGTCAAAAAAATGTGAAATGTATAGATATGAAAGGTACACTAAATTATTACTCTTTTTTATTTATTTCATAATTTCCATAAATTTCAATCTATATTAATTTTTTCTTGTGGAAAATTGTTCTTCAACATCCACATAAAAAGTTACACACAAAATATACTAAGTATAGTCATTTTCTTTTGCAGCAGCTGTTAAGTGGTGGTTTTCCGGACAAGAACTTCAGGATCAAATGATTGTTTTAATTGTATGTTTAGAATCTACATTATCAATGTTTACAATCATAGAGTGAATGAAAAGAACTTTGTTGCTTTTTTATTTCCTTTACAATTAAAACAATACTTTAGCAGATATGTATAACCATTTGTTAGTTATGTTTAAGTTTTACAAGAATAAAAATGTGATTATGGATGCTTAGATATTATCAAACATTTTTCCACCTTCTTGGTTGCAATCTCTTATTCTAATTTGTGTTTTAAATTTGTTGTCTTGTTTATGAAATAGAGTTTCTAGCGTTTGTCTTGTACTGGTGTGTAATTAATTTTGAAAAAGATTGTTTTTTAGTAAATGGTCATGTATCAAGCATTTATGTCTCTATAATTACTTGTAATAATTGTTAGTTGGAATATGTTATTTTAAATAATGTAATAAAAGGTAATAAAATAAAACTGTCTTATAATGCATTCTTGACATTCATTTGATTCACAAAATTAGAGGTCAATTAAATAGTTTACACCTGAAATACCGCCTTTTATTTTTATAATATAATCATAACAGGTACTCCCCCAGACATAATTATAATTTCTACAGAAACCAGGCTTATAACTTTTAAATGCACGCCATCTAGTGGTAATTTTGTTAGATTTTAAAGTAGTCGTTCGTGTCTATGTGTGTGTAAACGATACTATAAGCAGAGTTGGATATTAGTATTTCGAAAAATGGCGAATCAGATGGGTTTTGAGACTATAATTTGACTAACTTCGATAAAGTGGAATGTCCGATTTACGCTGTACTATTTCTGTGACTTAATATTGTTTCAATTACACTCAAAACAAAATAAAACTGAAAATGTTGACTTCAGCGCCATCTAGCGGGAAAATGGCTACGAACAACCCGTAGCAATCACCTTAACGGTTTTTAGAAATTCTTCGTCTTGTGTTATTCATCCAGTGTATCTTTGATTGCAGGTATAGCGGAGAGATGCGTGAGATCGGAGTCACAATAGATGACCTCGCCAACGTGCTTTGGGAGAATGTGAGTTACTTGCATTACATATTATAGAGTAAAAATAACTATTCATAAATCGACCTAGAACTGTGAAATAAAACGCAAATTTTGCATTCAATTTGTATAGTAAGCATGCCAAAAAGAGCTTCAGAATTTAAAAGCGTTTAAAAACACGCAGAGTGCGATTTTCAGTGTTATCACTATAACTCTGGTTCTGTGCACGCTATTCATGAAAAGGCTCGTATCCTTTTTTTAACTCTGAACATAGCTCGCTGCGCTCATTTTAAAGTTAGCTTCGCATGCATGGCTCGCTGGTTGTGAGCGAACATGAGCGGATGGTTATGCTTACAGCAAGTCTATTCTAGTATGTTTTTTTATAGGAAAAGTTGAAATAGAATATAAAGCCAAGTACAAAAGCCAACAGGTCGATTGAGAAAGCAACACACTTAGTGTTCATTTCTTTTTTTGTTAAGTGTTAGAGTGAGATCGGAGAGATTGCGCTCAGAGCGGCATTGCATAATGGTGTCATAGGTATCGTATCTTATGAATGAATTTGAATTCACATTGAACACGAAATGGCTTAGCGGCGGCGTAGGCGCGCGAAGAATGAAGTTTAGATTTTAATTTAATTCATTTCTTGTGTGGTAAGATATTGATGTTAGGTGTCATGTATTTTGTCATAAAAGTCGGGCTTATGTACTTGTATTGTTCGCACGTCCCCTGAACAAAGTTTAAACTCCCACATACATCTGTTGAAAAAGGAGGATCCTCTGACCAGACGGATGTTCCCTCTGGTTCGGGTAACTGCCCGAAAGTTAATTTCGGAATATTGCACTTATATGTATTAATCGCGCAGAGAACTCTAATACCGAGATTCAGGATTTTATAATTTTTAGTTTCTATGTGTGTGTATATCCAAGCTCACTCAGCTCTTATAAAGGCTAGGTTTGCTTCGTTCGTTGGCTCGAAATAGAATTGCAGTGGTCGCTTTGCTTGTTGACAGGCTCGCTCCGCTCGCCTTACTCTAGGTTTACTGTGCCTACGCGTGACTCTCGCTCATAACCATCGCAAAATAAATAATATTGTAAAGAAAACTTATTATCCATAGGTTTTATGGCCGAGTGTATGTCCTGCTTATCCCAGTGCTTCGTGGTTGTCCACAGCTAATGAAGCCGATGTACCAGAGCTGCATAGAGAAGGGCATGGAGCACGCGGCCGCCGTGGCCGCCGAGCGCGCGCTGGGGCCGCCCGCGCCGGCGACGCCCACGTCCAACGGGAAGCACAAGCTGTTGTGATGGCGGCGCCCCGCCGGCCGCCCGCCCGGGCCGCGCGCGCCGCCCGGGCCGCCCGCGCCGCCCAGGCCACTCGCGCCGCCCGGGCCGCCCGCGACAGTCCGCAGCATGGTGCCCGACTTGTACCTACATTTCCGTGCGTGGCGGTGAGGGATGTAATGTAGATAAATTTTAAAGTAGTCTTAATTTAGTGTTACGGACCTGTCAGGTTTGTGAGTCCGGCTGGTGGAGACGAGGGACGATGTGGCTCACATGACTGTCGCCAGAGTTTAGTTGCGGGGACACGGTATAGGCTCGTTTATTATAAGACACACGCTATGCAGGTCAACCTCGTGTCGTATACTCCAAGAATTGCTCAGATCTTTTCCAATTTACGCTACTGATTAGCTTACTCATGCTCGATCAGTAAATTCAACGTCATAGAAAGGTCATTTTTATCATGTGTACTGTGCAAACTAGGGTTTAAAATCTTTCATCGGGATTGAGCATCTTCAACCGCAGGAAATTGTTAACACTTGGATTACGATAAGCGCCCTTACAGTAACGGATAAAAAGGCGTTGTCAAATGAAAATTTGGTACAAGTATCTTTTCGTTCTTGCTACAAAAAATCAGCCAATCTTTACTTAGAAGAATCGATAAGAAATGTAGCGAACATTTCTTGTACCAGTCGGACTCTAGTCACTTTGAGCGAGAAATGTACCGACCATAGAGAAGAAACGTCGCGCCCGCAGCGAACAGAGACTTTAGTAAGTAAATTTAATACCACCTGATTATTTTACTACCACAAAAAATCCAGGTTTTAATTAATAAAGATACGATTTATTTAAAAAAAACGACCTTTAAAACGTAATAAAAGTCAGCTTTTCCGTACATTTTTAATCGTGTAACACGAAAAATGTAAGGAACATTGATAATATAGTTTTATAATGTTTCCATTGCTGAAACTCTTGCCTCCTCCCTTTAAGAGAGAATGGGCCGTAACCCACCACGCGGGCCGTTGGTGGTCGGCTCGTCTTCGAATTTTCGCGATGTTTCCCTTGATCAGTTTGAGAGAAGTGGTGATGAAATAAATTGCACAAAGTGAAGTGCCTGGGTTTGAATCCGCGACGTCCGACTCGGTAAGTCGGTGCCGTGGCCAATGGGCCGCCACACCACTTACTTACTTTAGTACCTAATACTTGGAAAATATTTTGATGTGCGATAAAGAAATCAGGTTGTATTCCCGCGCAATGTACGCTGAGCATAAGTCAGTGTTGCCAGAGCTATATCCCCAATTGTTGAATAAAAACTTTGAATTTGAGTGTATGACAAACTCAAGTCTACTTTGGTATTCAAGGTGGGTTTGAGACATTCTTAATTCCAAATGTGCAATTCAGCAACCGGCTCACATTCAAAAGTCGATCAGTGGATCGTCAATTGTGTATAGTGACCTCGCTTGGTTTTTAAGAAAACGTTGACAATAACCGTCTCGAGTTCAGCGCGGCGCGGCGTCTCATCCTGTGGCACCAACAAACATTTCTCATTTCGCCATCAGGCCATCAACGAGACCTGCCTTTGTGAATATGGTTTAAGGGAACTTAGTTAGAAGGTTATGTGTTGATCAGCCGAGTGGCGCCAAGTCGTGAGAAGGATGGAATACGATATTTTTGAGTAGAAAGATAAATTATTTTTGTACTAATTGTAGATGCTCTCTTTGTTTCAATTATACTGTATTCTGTAGCTAATGAAGATCCATCTACACATGTCATTCATAAGTCACTAATTGGCGTTGTTATTGCGCATACGCATAGTTTGTATATAAATTAATTATATTTATTTGATATTCAAATTTCAATTCTTTTTGGAAAAGACGTGTGAAAATTCCATAATAAATTGGCAAGAAATTTAACCCTTTAACTGATTCGCCAGGGTCGTGTGATTGCGACTGGGTACTCCATCTCGTTTAGCTCTTTAATCCCTATAGGTGACAGAAGAGCTGACGAGATTCAATATTTGGACGTAGATGTGCGACCCTGGCGGAATAAACGCGAGAGTATTTGTTGGATATATCCATCGAAGACGGTTAATAAGTTATTTTTACACAGTACGCGTGATCGAATCGCGCAAAAATTCTACGCTAAGTTTTGAAGAAAACTTTTTTTGCGTCAAAACTTCAGTATTTTATTATTAGTGTTTCGTTGTCTTATGTGTGACACGTTCAAATGTAGACTCACCATATCACAGTTGTAATTATCTTATTTCATCCCGATTAGTCGAAGTAACGATGTCTGCCATGGTTTTAAACGACGATAATAGTTCGTATGCTGTAATTAACTAAATTTCTGTTAACAAATGTCTGAAATATTGATAGTTTAATATATTTTAAAACTTGTTTTCGTATTGTTATTTGAAATCATGAAGATCGTTACTTGTAATTACATATTTGACGAACATCGTTGTCTATAAATTACGATATTTATTTGTTTTACGTTGTGAGCGGCGTTTGTTGTAACATTTTTGTATTGAATGTACAAAAAGGGTTGAATTCTGTTTGTCCATCTGTTATATAACTGGCAATATTGTTACCCGAACAAGCGACGTCACTACAACTCAACAAAAATGTATAGTTAACTAAACAATGATTGCCACATAAGCGTGTGATAAACTTACGAATATTTGAGGAATAAGCAAAATATGATAAATTTTGCATTTATTGTAAACGACGTTGTCCAACAGCGCGCCGCGGCCTCGCCTCGTCCTCACTGCGCGACCGTGGCGCGCGACGACATTCTTATGGTTTTTACTATTTACATACATGGTATAGGTTAAATAAAGCAATAAGATAAAATAACAAATTGAATAGTTAAAGTATCAGAGTAATAATTTTGTGTAATTATAGATGTAAAGATGCACAAAGCAGGTCTTATTTTCTCACTTTAGTCTCGAAACGTAATATAACACTTGTTGCCTTGCACTGTAAAAACAATCATGTACTTAATCCTATCATTGTGAACATTTTATTTTTGTTATAAATCTGAAGCCGAAATTAATGTTATCGTAGTGAATCATGTTGGGTAAATCTATTATTGTTTTATTTTTGCATTTTATTTTCTTTAAATAAGTCTTCGTGTGTTCAAAATTTTAGTCGATTATGCTCAAAATTAGGGATCCTTCATGGGTTTATGTAATGGAGGGTGCACACTGTTATCGAACATATTTTGTATAAACAATTTGGAAAGCAGGCTCGATTACACTTAGATTTGTGTTAAAGGAAGTAGAGATGAGATTTTCAAAAGCCCAAAATTTTTGTAAGTCTCGTCAACTAGTTCGCCATTCCAAGTGTAATTGTGTTTCATAGAGTTGTCAGTAACATTGTAGTGCAGTGTGCCTCCCCACTGTATAGTAACTAGTGTCTAGCGTAAGTTAGCAATAACTAAATGTAAACAAGCGACTGCCTCCGTCTCTCTGTATCTAACCCACTTTTGTACTTTGAATCTCACGATACTGAACTTTTGCACTCTCAAGAACCACTATGGTTGTAGCGTTTTAGTGTGGTAATAACGGACCCACCTGTCACCTGTATTTACTATCTTAACTTGGAAAAGAACATTTTTTTACTAATAATACGATCCATGAACGATATGCGGGTTAACGTGCAGGTCCATGACCACTAGAGCCATGCTAAACCGTCCCGACTATACTAAGCCAGTGTGAAGCCACAGTTGCTAACTTACAGACACCCCAACTTAGTAGTCTATAACAAAATGTAAATAAACGTTTTATAGGAAAATAGTAACATATCGTGAAATTTTATAAATAAATAATTATATAGCATGTGCCAATCGAAATTCATTGAAAATGAATGTTGTTTTCGTTTATTTGGCATGGGATAATAAATAATTCGTTGAGGAGTTGATAGTTTATTTAGTTGATAACCTTACGTATGGTATGTCTTCAATGTACCGATGGCGGTTGTGATGAATTATATTATGTTTGCGACCGCGAGACGAGTTTCTTGTAAATATTTGTTTTAATACAATAAAGTTGACTAAAAATTGTACATTTGTTTTACTGTTCATTCTCCTTCCGGGCAGACATGCAGGTGGATGGAAAGCCGAGGGTTCGTGATAGGGTTTACTGCCGAGCTGCCCAGTGGTCGTTGGATACAGGGCAAAGTGCTTCGGAAACCCAGGTACCCTTCGCGAAATGATCAGTAACACCAAGACTCGACCAACCTTCCTTGAAGAGCTGAAGTGGATCGAAATATGCACGTTGCGTTACAGACATCAGCCCGAAATTCTGTGTGCGTGTGGTGTGAGGGACCGTTTGTTAAAACTGTTTGAAAATATGCTTAAGATTTAGTGATGTAGTCATTCCCAGAGAATTGTGGAAGTTGGTATCAGAATTTGTAAAAGTCAATTAAGCGATTTATGGACTGTTAAGTTGGGCCCTCAGTTCTCACATAAAGGATTGAAGGCTCACCTGTACCGGATAAACTATGGATACTACAGAAAAATTATACTAAAGTCTAAGCAATGTCAAAAAATAAATAAAATAATCATCACATCTTTATCGGTTTTTCTTTAGAAGTGCAAATAAAACAAATATCAAACTGTATAAAATTAGTATTTTGCTTATAAATATAAAAATCACAAATCCGCGCTCAGGTCATAATTAGTATTAGTTATATTAATAGGAGCTTATAATTAGGTACATTTTACGGGGAATAAAGCAGATTTATTACATAAATCATAAGTTAAATGAATTGCTGGTGTGATAGGAGCTCTAAGTTGCTTAAAGCTCTCGACAAACTTGAGAATCCCGCGCGGGATGCGGGACGACCAAATGACAACTTGTAATTATGAAGGTGTTCAAACTGTTGCGAATATAATATCCTAATAACCCGGTTCCAGTTGTTTTGTGTATGTGAGTTTACATGCTTGTGAAGGCACCCACGATACAGGACTCATTTCTAGTGTGGCAACATTAAAAAAAAAAATGTACGTGACTTTTGACAATTGAAACAATCGCAGCGTTAACGTGTGTCCCGCATCCCTCGCGACCTTAATTTCACCAGCCCTTTATTCCCGATAATACCTATTATATATACATTAAAAAAATAATTCTATCATTGAATTGGTCGGTGCATTGAACCATACAATTAAAACAAAAGACAAGCAAACAAACCGACATGCTTCGCTTCTACTCTAGCGACATAAGTGATCACAGTTTTACCTGTGTTTGTCACTTATAGATTCACTTCACTTTGGCACACTCTCAATCATTATAGGTACACATAAAAACATTTCAGTGGTCTCCTGGGCATCTTTTTTATAACTGACTACGTAATTTAAGAGTTATATTTGGCTATGGCGACTATTTTAGGCTCTAAACTGCCAACCGACTGCGCAAACCACTCGTTAGAACTGGGAGCCGAACGCAAGCAGACTCTGCAGTCAATTGACAGTTTCGATACAGTTATGTTAGCTGCACAGAGACTGCATCTTTCTGTCTATTCTGTAATCATCTCACTGAGAATTTATAGGTGAAGGAAACTATCATTCCTCTTATATTGCCTGAACAGTGATAGGCCTGGAACGGCGACACGCCGTGTTTCGCGCGCCTCTAGGGGAATTACTGCCGTATGCAAACGCACAGACTGACAGGGTCTGTATGAGAGGCAATACCTGGCCAGGGAAGCGTCAATACTCGGCAAAAAGTATAGAACATCAGTACAGTAGGAATCAGAATATCTGCGTCCGCCCCAGGCTAGAACTGTGTATCTTTTCATGGATGTCCATCAACGACCTTACAGCCACTAGACGTCTAATAACAGGCGACGCAAGTCTGTCAACACATATGATTATAAATCTGATGTCTCGACCAATCAGAACGCAGTACCTCGCTCCCCTGTACCAATCGAATCAAACAGAACGTAGTACCCCGCTCCCCAAACCTCGGCTGGTTGGCAGA
This sequence comes from Mythimna vitellina, assembly GCA_949316375.1. Lineage (NCBI taxonomy): Eukaryota > Metazoa > Arthropoda > Insecta > Lepidoptera > Noctuidae > Mythimna > Mythimna vitellina. The sequence goes on along the minus strand of OX438703.1, from coordinate 1,027,939 downwards.
ATTGTTTTGGTGCGTAGTTCAAGCATGAGGCGTTTAGTGGCTGTAGGGTCGTTGATGTCAATGAAGAGATGCTTAGTTTACAGCTAACTAAAAAGGTAAGCTGAACAGGGTGTAAAGTCTCGTAAATCTCTGTTGAAAAGAGAGGATCCTCCGGGGTGTTGTGTCTGGTCCGGTCAAATGTCCGATGATTGATTTCGGACTGTTAAGTATAAGTTATAATCGCACGGAGAACTTTGAAATCGCGACGCAATATTTTGAATTTTAGTTCCAATGTGGCAACACAGATGTCGCCAGCAGTGTCCATGGTGAAATTTTTACAGAATAGCGAAACTGCAGCACAAGTGCAGCTCGCCTGTCAGAGCCTTCCTGCATGTGTGCCGTCACCAATGACTTCATGACTCCTCAAGTAACATTATCTTTCCTTCTTGTCGGAATATGACGACGTTGTGTTGCTGTGCTCATAACCACTTGACAGATGGCTCGGCTTTGGTGGCATGACCTGGGGAAAGATGGAAGTGAAAATAACAAAATTCTTTTAGCCCCCGTCTTCTGAAGGGGTAGTATGCGTATATAATGCTGATTTATGCTAGGTAGAGGTGTGACAAGTCCAATTTAATAGTGGGCAGTATTATTTATGTTGTTCGGACATAATTCCAGACTCCAGAGTGGCTGCTGACAATTTAAAGATGGTTTAACCCAATAACGCTTGGCCCGACTTAGGGTTCGAACCTGATATTTTGCAGTCGTGGTAACAATAACCAGACTGGCGAGTCTCATCTATTATTCCTTCTATCTTAGGATAAATACGCATCTATATAGATACCGGCACGAATCTTGAGCGCTCGGCGAAAAAGTGGGGATCGCTGTGCGCATCGTACACATCGGCGAGCGAATTACTGTAAAAGGATTGCACTACCCGCCCCCGCGTCTCACTTCATACCACTGAGATATTTCACTTCTGCGCAAGTGGAAGTCAGCGCTCAAGATCCATGCCGGTATCTGTACTTGCGTTTTAATCACGTAATCTACACGTGACTTTTGTAACTTATGTACTAGAATTATGTATCAGCTTGTCAGCATTGTCATATAATTTTTAATACTTTTATAACGTTTCATATATTGTTGTAAGTGGCAAAACTAATACTAAGTAAGGTATAAGTGTTTAATAAAAGGGCAGACACTCACAAAATTGATGCTAGATTTAATCTTAATGGCTATATCATCCAGCTGCATTCCAATTTCTCTTCCACTGCCCGTCCATCTGCGAAGTAAATAATAAAAAATTAACAATTCTGATTCATAGATAAGATAATTGACTGGCCTGTTGGTCTAGTGGTTAGTGGCCTTGACTGCTATGCCGGAGGTCGTAGGTTCGATTCCCACCGAGGAAAAATGTTTGTGTGATGAGCGCGATCATTTTTTCTGTGTCTGGGTGCATTTATGTATGTTTATCAATTGCCTAATACTGATAGCAAAAACTATGCTTAATTTGGGACTAGATGGTGTTGTGTGATAGTTGTGGAATATTATTATAATTAAAAATATTATGCTCATAGCTAAGGGTAAGGGTCACGGACTGTACGTTGACTTTGCTTAGCTAAGCAAGCATTTCATATGAATCGGAAAATGAAACTTAAATCTGATAAAATTCATATAATGACCACGTTGAAAACCAGCGCTGTGGACTCGTCGCACTATGCGTGTGGCCACAGCATTATACTGAGCGTTCAGCTGTTTTGCGTGGACATGGTCAAAAGTAAAATTATTTTATTTTAAATAAACCATTTACAGGCACTTTTAAATTATCAAGAAGTCAGAAAAAAAATGCTAATTGCACATTCGATCCTAAACGTAGATCTCTATAGAGAAGAATATACAAGAAACTCTTTCACACTCTTTTCAATTGGACACATTTTCCCTCTTAAAGGTGTACAACTTGTAAGCTAGTCTTAAGAGTGCGTCATTTCCCGTAAATAAATTGTTTTTTTTTTTCTTTTCACCACCCCTGTTAATAAATTCAGTTGTTGTACTGGTTAGAAAATTTGACGACCTAAACTGAAATGTTAAAGGAACGGAGCTATATATAGTGTATAGCTTCAATCTCCATCCCTTTTTCTCATTCGTAAGGTTTTAAACCGTTACCTGGTATACAACCAAACAGTCAGCATGCCAGCCGCGCCCAAAGTAACCACCTGCCCTAACGCCACCACAGTCTGCACCCCGAAGGTGCCACCAAGCACGCTCAGCAGGTAGCCCACCAGCAGCAGCGCCAGGAACACTAGCGGCGTGCTTAACATGCTGTGAACGTTCTTGCCCTCGTTGTGAGCTGATAGCTGCTTGAACAGGTCTTCCAGGTCCTGATGAAAGTATAATAAGAAATAAATTGCAGGTGGAATTCTTTAGAGAAGATTGTTATTCCCAAAATGATTTGTGTAATTCATAACAAAATCAAATCAGGCTGAGAAGTATTAGCACTTTTTAAACTACATTACAGATACCGGCACGAATCTTGAGCGCTCGGCGAAAGAGCGGGGATCGCTTTACGCATCGTACACATCAGTGAGCCAATCACTGTACAAGGATTGTACTGTCCCCCCCCCCCCGCATCTCTTTTCATACCACTAAAGAGACCCTAATATTTCACTTCTGCGTGCTTCTCCGCAAGTAGAACTGTAGAAGTCAGCGCTCAAGATCCGTGCCGGTATCTCTACATAATTTGAATGTTATAATAGTTTTACGTAATGTGTAATTTTGACACCAGCTCGCTAAAAACATTCACCAGCAAAAGAGACGAAGCATTGGCACGTATTGTTTTGTTGACAGCTGCTGACTATGCGGCACTATAGTCATATAAAACATTCTTATAAGATCTTTATAAGAATGTAAGCAACATTTTTAAAAAATCTTGAGAGGAAAATTTGACCAAAAGTCGGCGTTTCATTCCAAATTGAACCTTATTCCTCAGAAATTAACATGTAATTAACTACAAGCGACTGATCAGAGGGTTAACTTTACTTAGCAAAGTGTGTGGACGCGTTTATAGATCTAAGCCAGAGTTTTTTTTACCTTGACAAGCAGATCCTTAAACTTCTCAGCCATCTCAGCGCCTCCCATCTTCTTCTTACTCTCGAAAGCATGCAGCGCCTTGTTGAGGCACTTCTTGTGCTCCTCGTCCAGTGTCTCCTGGCTCAGGTAGGGCTTGGTGCCGCCGCAGACCTCCTCCATCAGAGTCTCGTACACGTTGCGGGCTTCTGATGACGCTGATGTGTTGTTGGCTTCGGCTGTGGCCTGAGAAGCAGTATATGGAAGTCAGTGTCACTGATTAACTATCCATTTGCCCCGCTTAACAGTTTGTGATTGACTAGTGACCCGTCCCAGTTTCGCTCGTGGTAGGTTTAGCTTTTTTTATTCGACTACTGCTAGAATCTAGAAAAGTGGGAGAGCATTTAATTACCAGAGGGGCAATTCAAAAGATGTAAACGGAAGAACATTGCTTTTAGAAAAGCAACTTCATCGTTCACATGTAAAGCTCATTTTGCGCTGTTTGTGTGTGTGTTATGACTTTTCCATTACTGTAAATTTTCAATTTCTCATTCCGAAATAAACTTAATTCAAACTAGCTTAAAGTTGTTAAAATTCATTTAAAACATAAGTTTATTGGAAACGAGGTTCTAAATAGTCTTCGGCTGATTGCTGGAACTAACCTGCAGTATGGTCATGGGATTTGGCAGCTCCTCACTGTTAAACACCTCGACGTAACTCTTGAAGTAGTTGAGCAGGTCTCGTGCCTTCACCGTCTGTCCGCCGATCTTCTTGGTGACGAGGTTCTCTGGCGCCAGCAGCATAGGCACAAGCTGTTTTAGACATGACTTAAATTCTCCGTCTATGTCTAGAATGGTAGAAGAAAAAATGTCAGAGGATGAAACCTAAAAAATTGTTACAAGATATCAGTGAAATCATTTGTTTCACGAGTGGTATACCATGTAGCTTCCGTATCTGTCAGTTTCCCACCGAAGTCCGAATCTGTGGAAACCACTGAGCCAAGGTAGTCTACGAGGAAGCAGGTGATGCGATATCCGTGGGTGATATCTGTTAGCGTTATCGCCAAACGCTAAGTACAAAATGTATGGTACGATATTACTTGCGAAGAAGTCACGTGGCTTTGTGGCAAGTGACGTGACAGGCATTGGCGTATATTTGTGGGCAAGGTTCTTAATAAACTAGTACGACTCACAAATAACGATTGCATCACTGCTTACCATCAGGTGGGATCGCAGTCAAGCACTAGTTTATGTCAGATTACAAAAAAAAAGTGGCATGTGACGTGCAGGTAATGTCATTGGCGTATATTTTATAGTTAGCGTTTGGCAGGGAAGCTAACAGAAAAGTCATTTGTCTAAGCCTGCTGGTAGAGGTTATGGTGATATACCTACCAGATAGTTTCCTACTGTACAGCTGCTCAGTAGACACCATGGTGCCAGGCTATAGCATGAGAAATCAGGTGACAAACCTGGTTGAGGTTGCAGAGACTTACCAGATAGTTTTCCGCTGAACTGAGGGTCAGTGGACACCTTGGTGCCAGGGTAGGGCATGAGGAAGCAAGTGACATCCTCGAAGCAGCGCGCGATGTCCTGGCGCACGCGTTGGAGTTCCTCGTGCTGTCCCTCGCGAACCTGGTGATATGGAGACTTGCGTCAGAATACGAATATGATGTTATCACGGCTTGGACTCAGATTTATGTCTTTTTGCGGGAGAATATGTCTTCTATCTTGAGGGTTCAGCGTGAGTTGGCGGATGGCTTTTTTTTAGGTGGGAAATCATCCAATGACTCCTCTCGCTCTAAGGCGGTGCGAGAGGGCGTGTCAGACTTTTACTGACTAAAACCCACTCTTATGTTCCTTTTTTGCCTTGCGTTCCGCGATCCCGAGTTTTTCTTTCAGAAGCGAACCCATGACCCCAGTAGGCTTGTAGGGGTAGGTGGATGTCTCCAAATTTTTTGTGTCTGATATATTATGAGCATGACTGATATCAAAATGTTTCCTTTTCGCTATTTTTTGGTATATAATACATTCCTTATTTCTTTGCCGTACGAATATGAGCAAGCGTTTGTCACAGGTATGAACCAAATCCTTAAATATGAGATTTCAATTTGTTTAATACGCTACACTAAGTCACAGTATGATCTAGTGCTAATAAGAAGTTACCGTCAGTCGTTTCTTGAGCAGCTGCCCTCCCCCCACGGCACCGTACGGATGGTCGTACGGGTAGGACCAGTCCCTCACCAGGAACTGCAGCCTCTGGAAGGGCTTGCCTCCGATCTCGTCCTTCGCCACTCGACCGTACTCCATGAAAAGCTGGAACACAGATTATTTATAATGGTTTTTAGTAGATATTATTATATTGTGAGCCAAGATCCATAAGGTCTACACAAAAATAAACTTGATTCAGAAGAAGAGAAGAAGCAAATTGTGTTTTAAAACAAAATGGTTTTGTATTCGATTTGAATTTTTGAGAGTTTCCTGATGTATGTCTTTTTCACGGCAGGCACCATCATCTTCCTGCCCTTGTCCCATCTTATTTGGGGTCGGTGCAACACGTTTTTTTTTCCATTCTATCCTGTCAACCGTCATATTATCACTAACTTCCTTTTCTTACATATCACTGTTCACACAATCCATCCATTTTTTCTTTGGCCTCCCTCTCCCTCTCCACCCATCCACATGTATACTCATAACTCTTTTAGTAACACGCGTTTCATCCCTCCTCTTCACATGCCCATACCAAGACAAACGATTCCCCTTCAACTTTTCAGTCACTGGCGCCACTTTCAAACTTCCTTTAATATATTCTTTTTTTTTGCACAGCAGGCACCATATACTAATAATATGACTGTTAGCTCTATATAAATGAAAAGTAATGACTGATGCCGTCTCCCTGAGTTTATACAACTTTTGACTTTCATTCTATGTTATATCTACGTCTTAGAGAAAGGTTCACAGACCGTACTTTATCTTTGATAAGTTTTATACGAACATGACTCTAAAAGCATAGAATAAGGTTTAAACTCGTAAATGACAACGTGCGATCACAGATCGTGCCCTACGTGTGTCGCTTTTAAAGGTTTTTAAAATCACGGTAAGGCTGAGGCTCCATAGCAAAGATCTTCTGCATAGATACCTGCAGGTGCTGCAAGTCATCTTCTTCGATGTTCTGAGAGAGGTTGTAGATCTGCACGGAGGAGAGCATGGTGGACAGCGCGAACACCGTGGCGTTGTCCTTCACGGTAGAGTTGCTGTCGAACGTGCCCTGCGTGTCCATGAGGAGGACCACCACCTGACAACAAAACAAGACATCAAGAGGATGGCAGAAATGGACGAGGAAAGAGACGTAGGAATATATTAACTAATATATAAAAACAAGACATCAAGAGGATGGCGAAAATGGACGTGGAAAGAGAAGAATACAATTATCTAATATATAAAAATCTCATGTCACAGTTTTTGTTATCAAACTCCTTTGTAACTGCTGGAGGGAGGATGGGGCCCAATCTTTTTGCTGATTTACTCCAATCTAGCCAACAACTCGACCGTGTTGTCATCCTTGTTTGCCACAAACAGTGTGGTGTCGTCGTCATAGCGCAGGTTATTAATTTTAACATAGCCAAACGTAATTCCACCCTCCCAGTCTTCGCAAACACGTACGCCTCATAATACAGTACTCTCCATATAACTTTGATTGCGTCACAATCGTAACTTAATTTTAGCGTGACTCTGTCTAGATTGTGAAGGGTACTCTAAGAAGATATCTGTATACCTTACCTTTTGTCCATTAGATAAGGAGGCCTTGAAAGGCTGTGACCAGAGATGTATGCCGGTGGTGTGCCGGTCGGAGCCGCCGCGCCACGAGAACCCCTTCAACGCCTCGTCCTCCCTGCCCAGCCACTCGCCCCCGCCTTCTCCGTTGTTGTACTGAAATCACAAATAAGTATAAATGCTTTAACATAATGAAAAACAGATTCTTCTGTATGTTTCTTTTTGAACCCAAAGGTTGACTAATAGAGAATGCCTTGTTGCAATTAAGTCCACCTAAATACCACTATCTTCTGTGAATAATAAATACATACATTCCTCATCTTTATGTCTAAATCTTTATGTTTAATTTCATGGTGACACTCGTTATATCCGAAAGATAATATTGGTTTGTGTAAAAAGAGCAATCAACTTTAATGAGTATATAGTGGTGTTAGTTACGTAGATACGAGTACGTACTGGAAATATATGTACACAGTAGGTCACCCTTGTCATCTCTTAACTTGGCTTTTTTTTCCGGTGGGAAAATCATCTAATGACATCCCCCGCTCTTGGGCGGGACGGCAGATAGTGTCAGACTTTTACTGACTAAAAACCCACTTCTGTTCCTTCGGTGCCTTTCGTACCAGGGCCGAGTCTTCCTTTCAAAATCAGACCCTTGGCCCCAGTAGGCTTCGACACTGCTGGATCCCTATAGTTGCTGACATCTTCTTGAGGCGCGCATGGAACAGTACGCGCCGTCGACGACTTGGGCTCGGTTCAGACGGTTACCGGACAGTCGGACGGCGAGCCACCCATTGCTCGCCGTCCTGGAAATCGGGATCGGAATCCCGGCAGCTGGGGCGTGAGGACCGTTGCTTCATGCGATCGGCCGCCTCCTTTGCTAGCAGTACTGCTTCGCAGAAGGAGGCGACTGCCTGCCATTCCTCCTTGCTCCAGACCATGGCCTGTACCAAGGCCCGGCGCGAGAGATCGCCGCCGCCGCTCGCCCCCACGAGGACACGGCATTGCTCTGTCCAAGCGGGGCACACCTCCACCGCATACTCCTAACTTAGCTTGGTAAGGTACATTTGTGTGGGTGCGTGTCTTATAGGTTATCCTAAACTAGTTTCTGCCCACGACTTCGTCTGCGTGAAGTTTCTTGTTTCAATACTTAAACTCCTATAATACTCGGCAATATTATCTATCTATCTGTATAAGGATTTTGTAATTAGACCACTTCTTCCAGTGGTCATCTCTTTCAAACATATTAACATCGATTCTACCTCTTTAAGGTAAGACAAGATGGAAACAAAAAGGAAACTTCTGAAGATGATAATATCCCATTGAGATTGTTTCCAAGATCCAAAATAATCATTACGAAAAAAAAAGGAACTTTGCCCCACACTAGGAATGATGAATGATGACGATTTCAGGATTCCTGTATCGTGGGTACGTTCACAAACATGTAAACTCACAAACACAAGACCCAGAACAGCTATCTATAAGCCGTGCAAATATTAGTTCCGTGCGGGAATCGAAACTGCGACACTTAGCGCAGCAGTCAATCGCTCAATCACTGCGCCAACCATCGAATCGTCTCGATGACCAAACCCACTCCTCATTCCCAACTCACCGTCCGATCCAAGTACCGCAAGAAGAAGTCAAGTAAGAACGACTTCCCCTTCCGGTAAGCCCCCGCCACTGACACCAGCACCACGGGCCGGTCCCTCACGTCCTCTCTCAGCAGCAGCCGCTGCAGAGCAGTCTCATCCAGCAGGAACGTGTGGTCCTCACTTGGCGTCACCACCTGAATCCCCTGGCCGGAGGATAGACTCTCCATGTTTGCTGGAAATTGTAATAAAGGATTAAGTTAGGAGGATATACAGACCTTATTGATGATCTTCTTTAGGAAGGTCAGGTGCGTAGTAAACGAAGCAAAAGTAGTAGGTAACTAGATATGTAAGGATCCGTGGCGAATTAAGCCAGTGCGGGTCCTGTAGCGACCCAGAAGCCTCGTGTAGACCTTTTTTTGTATTATTTGTGTGTATGTGGCTGTAAATTACAATTGACACTAATAATAATAATATTTTTAATTTTATAGTGGAATATTTAAAAATATAATTTATATGTTTTGTTAAAGGAATAAACGAAATAATAATAAAAGTTTATTGACATATAGTTTTACATAGAAATGAATCCCCTGGTCCATAAACTAGTGTAAACTATATCATAGGGACCAGTGTCTTCGCCAGCTTTCGTAAATACATTATGTCAGGAATAGGTTAATAACACCGTGGATTTGAAGATTGGGTTAGGTACGTGATGGGGTAGAAGGGCAGGTGGACTGAAGTAAATTGGCTATCACATTCAAAGAAATCAGATGTATTTATTTGGATTTCAATATATAATATTTGAAGTTTTATATTGTAGCTGTTTGCTGTTCCTTTTTTATAAAAATAAAATAAAAATAAAATAAAAATATCTTCACTTTGACTAGATTTTTTTTTGCATTCAAGTTAAGATCCCCGGACGCGCGGCCCCCCGAATGCGCAGGGCCTGTAGCATTTGTTACTCGTGCTACACGACAGATCCGCCAGTGATAAGGATCGTAGTAGGCGGCGTTCTGTTGCTGTTTACCCAGCCTTATTAGACCAGGCACTGAAAAGAGTTGAGTGGGCGAAATATGAGGACCGCAGTTGCCAGGAGGTTTATTGGCCCATTTTTTTACATCCTACCCGACCCACGACGGAACGTGGTCGTGCCCGCCCCAGGATGTTGGGTTATCGATTCGAAATTCTATGATGGTTGCCAAAAGTACTGGATAATTTCACAAAAATATTGGGCATGTCAGGATCCCCTGAAGAATAACTCTAGATACTCCGAAGGCTGGGGACCACAATGATTTTCCATCTCGATGCTATGGCTAAGTAATAAAGCACGTAACTTGCACACATTGCACTATATACTTAATCTGATAAAAAATACATAAAACTTCACTTATGCTTGGCCAAATCGTACGTAAGAACCCGTTATCTTTATAGTTATCTGCTAAGTTTTTAGAAAACAAGTGTCCAATGACCGGTCTTATAGCACCCATCGTGTCATCGTTCACCCTTACTTCGAGTGTTTTGAGAAAGAACACCGCGACGGTTTCCGTTTATTGCGGGAATGGGATTTTCTTCCTTATTAAAAAACCCTGTGTGTGTGTGTTTTCTTTTTAACCCAAAGGTTGACTGGTAGAGAATGCCTTGTTGCATTAAGTCCGCCTATGTACCACCACTGTAAGTACATGAAGTTTAAATAAATAAATAAAAAAAGGATTTAGATTTAAAGAGGAGGGATGAAACGCATGTTACTAAAAGAGTTATGAGTTTACATGTGGATGGATGCAGAGGGAGAGGGAGACCAAAGAAAAGATGGATGGATTGTGTGAAGAGTGATATGAAAGAAAAGGAAGTTAGTGATAGCATGACGAGTAACAGGGCAGAGTGGAAGAAAAAAACGTGTTGCGCCGACCCCAAATAACACGGGACAAGGGCAGGAAGATGATGATGATGATGAAAACTATGTTAATAACAACTGTTCCATTAGATCAGTTGTTTTATTAATAAATAAGTCATAGAATCTTGATCATAAGAATCATAAGTATGTTTTTAATTATATTATTATACATACTTTTTAATTATGAAAGAGAAAACCCAATCCTACAAAATACGCAAACTGTCGCTTACGTTCGCGTTCTGCCTAAAAAGGTCGACACGTCCGTGAAAATTTGCCACCTAAGTTATTTAAAATTTGCATATTTTTGGGCGATAGGTACCCGAGATCATACTGAAAAGGCAAGTGGTGCCGTTCAACCCAATTCCTACGTTTTCCCCAATTAATATCATAATTAAACAGACTGTATCCACTCATCGTAACTTGTGATTAAATACGCAAGAAGTACATACCTACCAGTTATGTGTACTTGGCGATTACGACGTGTAATTCAAAGCGAGTTGATAGCTAATACCGTTCGAAACCCTATTTACCGACTGTGTATGTAGTTACCTTAACTTTCTTTGATGACAAGTCAGGCAGAACTGTACATAAAGGTCTCAGGATCAACGTTTTAGAGGATTTTTAAGACTTAAATAAAGATTTTTGTTAAGAGAAAATCATTTGTCAACTAAAATTTCTACGAAACTGTGAAATGGCGTAGTAACTAAAAAACATACATTATTATGGAGCGACAATGTCATTTAACCCGAGAAGAAATGATGTTTTTTTTTTTTATTGATGGAAACCAGTGCTTGACTGCGATCCCACCTGATGGTAAGCAGAGATGCAATCGTTGATGGTGAGGCGCACTAGTTTATTAAATCGTCTTTATCTCAGTCTAGAGATCGATTGCAAGAGAGTGGAGCCAGCTAGAGTCCTACGTTCAATTCCCAGCATATCTGCTAAAGTAATATTGAGTTTTTTCATTGAGAATTTCTCGGAAAAATCCCAGAGTTTAGATTTCACTACAGCTGGCCAAACCTGGTGACATGTAGGTAATATACACCTCTGCAATTGCTGGCACAACTGTATGATGTAGAGCAGTTTCTATTATTTTTTTCCGCAATACTTAGATACATAGTTATTAAAATGTTATCATGTAGGTACCTATCAGATCTATTGTTTGGTCTCCATTGAATACATTCTCTGCATGTTTCAGCATTGATAAGGAACTGTATTTAATGTGCTTGGTCATAAGAGCTGTTCATTATCGATCAACGCAGCCCACTCTACTGGACTAATCCTCTAACCTCTTTTGAATTGTGCCCGAACACCCGATTTTTTGCTACCCTCATCAGTCTCCTCCGTATTAATTCGCTGGTGCGATGCTGATGCGTCGCTCACTGTTGCATTACTAATAATGTTCGTTGTCAATAAAGTCGTCAGTCCTAGCAATATAGGCTTTCCCCCTACAATCGTCCGCTAGCTCTTCATTTCTTTCGCCAAATAAATTTCTTTGGTCATGAAAAATTTCTAAAAGCTTTTACTGTGTACTAAGTGCCATAATTATTGTATTACCTATATAAAAACGATTATGCGGATGCTGAATCCTCATCTTCAACAAACCGTTAAACCAGCACGACATTTAAATTAACTTCAACTCTTCATTAATGCCTGGTAACCCAAAAGTGTAACACGAACACCGAATACATGTAGGTCAACTTCAACTCTTCATTAATGGCATTTGTGGAAAAGACACCACAATTTTGCCAATAACACATGTAGGTCACGATCGCTCGCTGACAATGCTAGTGTCGCCATGATGTCATGTCAGTGTCAGAAAGAGTATCGAGGGTAAAGGAGGTCAGGTGGATTGTCTTCTAAGTAAGGAGTTTTATTTTTTAATAAACGCGTTTTTTCACATCTTCTTCTTATTTCAATAGCCAAAACACTGCGCGATACTTGAGTATCAAGTTGAGTCGTCAGGCCAGACGCTAGATTGATTCAATATAGAGCTGTTGGATGGTTCAAAAAAGTTACACCGGCCATGAAACACAAAGACTAAAGGAACATGGCTCACCCGCGTTCCTTCAGTGGTTTTAGGCTTTAAATTCAGTTAGTTTCTCTCGCTCCACCCAGAGTGAAGGAAGTTTTTGATTCCCCACTCCAAAAAAAGAAAATATACATAAGGCTAGAAGCAGCAACAATCTTTATACCTAGTTGGTAGCCGAACTAAGATATCATTCATGATTGAATATATTAAGATGATCTGAGATAAGCAAAAACTAGTTCACTTCTCCGATTGACGATGCATAAGAAGCCTAGAACGTCCAGTGCACCAATGCTGGCTGCTGAGCTGTCTAGCTTGATGTCTAACTCTTTTCAGTTCAATATGTGTCATGTTCCATAGGTTGATTAAGTCGGTATGCCCTAGCGACATGATGCTAGGTCATATCGGCTTAATCAACCTGGTCCCACTGCTAGGGTTCTTGATCCTAATGGTTTGGGAGTAGCAGTCGATCTAACTAGCCCAAAAAGATTAGTTGTATTTTAAATTATGACATATATATAATAATGACGATAAAATTAAACGTTTCAACGATATTTCGGATAGGCTTTTAAAAATTAACTTACATTCGGCTTTCACCCTCCTTAAATACTGCTGTTTTGCTCCAAATTTTATGTATTTTTTTCGCTCTTCCTCTTTTTGGAAACAACCACAACTCTTGGACAAAATTGATCAAACCATTCGATCCGCTTTAACGTCCATCTTAAATGTGGCGGGCTCGGCATCCGCAAAATTTCTAGTATAAGTCTACCGGCGTTTCTGTCTTCGGTCCACAGCACTCAACAACTAGTTGAAAGTATCTTAACTCCATCACTGGTTGACTGTGAGGTGCCGTGCTTGACTGACGCCGTGAACGCCTGGAAAGTGGCTTGCCCAAACAAGGCGTTGCCCGAGAATCCATCTTCCCAGAGACAGTGGGATGAGCCGCTCTGCAGGTTGGTACGGAATAATCTTATTAATACGTCCACCAATACTGCTGAGCGCGTCTGCCTACTGGCTGTGGGTGAATGGGAGTCGGGCCTCTGGCTACAGGCTCTACCGTCACCTAACATAGGTACTATGCTAAGTGACACCACCTTCCGGATCGCTACATGCCTGCGTCTGGGTGCTCCTAGTGGAGCTCCACATCGATGTCAGTGCGGCGAAGCAGTCGACCGCCTCGGACACCATGGCTTATCATGCAGTAGAAGCGCTGGTCGAATAGCACGACATGCCAGTATTAATGACATCATCCGCCGAGCTCTTGTCACCGCCGGGGTGCCAGCTGTTTTAGAACCCAATGGCTTGGCACGTGACGATGGGAAGAGGCCAGACGGGATGACTATAATGCCTTGGAAATTGGGTAGGCCTTTGGTGTGGGTTGCAACATGTGTCGACACCCTTGCGCCATCCCATCTTCTGAGTACGGCGGGCTGTGCTGGGGCGGCTGCTGCAGGTGCAGAAAACCTCAAACGGCGTAAATATAATAACCTCATCGGAGGTTATATATTTGAGCCGTTCGGGGTTGAAACACTGGGGCCATAGGGTCCGAGCGCTCATCAAGTTGTTCGGGATATCAGCAAACAGCTGGTCGACTCTTCGCGTGACCAGAGGGCTGGGCTTTTCTTCGGTCAACGAATTAGCATTGCCATCCAGAGCGTGGCAATGCTGCCAGCGTTCTGGGCACTTTTCCCATTGACATCGATGTGGACGAATTTTTTGATGCCCTATGAGTTCTTTTTCTACCAGTTTGTACATAACATTATTTTCAGTTTGTTTAAATATTTATTAAGTTATAATATTTATTAGTTAAGATGTATATATAACAAATACTTTATAAATAAAAGATTAGTAGGGTTTATATTTCTCCGAATTCTTGTTTGGGGGATTTATGATTTTTAAATAATCTGAATTCAAACTACCGCGAACGAATATCAAAAAGAATTGTATTATAGATTAGAGCAAAGAGAGAGGGTTCTTGAGCGAACAATTGTATTATAGAATACAATTGTTTTTGATCTTCGCTATGCTGGCGGCATAATCTAATCTCTTGTCGGGTGACACAATTCCCACGAGCGATCGATTTTGTAAAACCTTGCTCGAATTAACACGCCACGATCGATAAGCTGAATGCAAGTTTATTTTAGGAATGTAAAAGTTCTTTTTCTTCTACCGAAGTATATCTAATTTATTCAGACTAAAATTAAATTAGCGAAACTTCCCGGAGTGGGTACCGGTTATTACCTATCTTATGATCAAAAAAATCATTCAAGCAGATAACTTAGATGCTACGGTTTTTTTACATAAGGAACTCATCAAATGACTTTTCTTGCTTTGGGTGGAGCGAGAGGGTATGTCAGACTTACTGACTAAAACCCACAGTGTTCCTTCAGTTGACAGGGTAAATCTTTCGAACAATCTGCAGGCCATATCGGCTCTAACCTGCCCCGGCAATCATGCCGACATCTCTTCGAGGTACGCGTGGAACAAAGCGCCGGCAACCCAACTTACTACACTAGGTACACATCTACAGAGTCATCAGCTGCTGGTGGTGAATTTAGTGGTAATTAAATAATAATATAGGTGTCTTCAAGGCTAGAGTGAATAGGCTCTTAATAAACTGGTGCGCCTGACCATCAATGATTGCATCTCCGCTTACCATCAGGTGGGATCGCAGTCAAGCACTGGTTTATATCAATTAAAAAAAAAAAAAATATGTTAATTATACCTACTTTTGTTAAGTAGGTAAGATTTGTTTGGCCGGCTTCCAATTTCTAGTGAACTTTTATTTTTGATGTACAATAAAGAATATATCTATCTATCCTCCGGGAAAATAACGTATCAAAATATTAAACGTGTTGTTAGTTTTTTTGATGATCACGTTATCTAGCTAGATTATTTGTCATCTGTTTGAATTTAGACGATAAAACTCTGCTGGCTTTAGTTGTAAAAAAACAAGTCTAGATAATGGCATGTCTATGCGATGAGTCACTGAAATCTCTATGCAATTTTATATTATAAGACTAGCGACCCACCCCAGTTTCACATGGGTGTTAGAAATCTATTAAAATCTCGGCTTTTCTCTACTATGTATAATATACATATAGGTACACCTGAATCTTCTTTTTTTTTTTTGATTGATATAAACCAGTGCTTGACTGCGATCCCACCTGATGGTAAGCGGAGATGCAATCATTGATGGTCAGGCGCACTAGTTTATTAAGAGCCTATTCACTCATTATTTCTTCATAAATCACTCTATCTATAGGTGAAAACCGCATGACAATCTATTCAGTAGTTATTGAGTTTATCACGTTAATTTCCACAAAATATGTAAGAATAAGAGAGATCCTTATCATTAAAAGGCTAAAGATAATACTAGGTAAGCTACACCCTACACGAGTCAACAACTCAACATTTGAACTTCAATATTGGTGTGAATAAATACCTATTAACTACAAGTTACTAGAGAGCAGTGGTGGCCGAGTGGTAACGGCTCCGACTTACGAGTTGTAAGCCGCGGGTTCAAACCCAGCCAGGCGCATTACTTTGTGTAATTTATTTCATCACCACTGCTCTCAAAACGGTGAAGGAAAACATCGTGAGGAAACCGTCATGTCCTAGAACCAAAAATTCGAAGACATGTGACATCCACCAACCCGCACTGGGCCCGCGTGGTGGATTACGGCCCATTTCCCTCTTATGAGAGAGGAGGCCTGAGTCCCAGCAGTGGGAACATTGAAAGGCTAATTATGAACTACAAGTTTCATATTATTTGCCATGACAAAACGATTTCTTTATTGAACCATAAATGATTCTATCATGCGATCCATTTACCATCTAATTGGAATATCATCTTATATTTTCCTTATTTAGTAAGCCACAACATTGGTATTTATCACATTGATTGCTACAATGAGGGAAAATATATGTATAGCAATAGAAATACATAGGTATTATAGCAAAAAGGAAAAATGGTTATAATAATGTCTATGAGTAAAGTACGGTAACGTTCCAAAAATAACTACCTATTCATCAGCTAAATTAAGTTAAATATGAGTCATCGCGCGCACCAGGGTATCGCTCAAGTTAATGAAATGTGAAAAGCTTCGGCTGGGTAATAAGCAAGATAATTTGTCTGACTGTTGCATGTCTGATGAGAAATGGGCGAAAAGAACCACCGAATGAGTCGCATTGAACGAAAGACGGCATCGTGGTAGACCTAAGCGAAGATAGCAGCTCCCCTCGCGCCGATCGCCTCGAGTAGGCCACGCCTCCGATTCCTTTGTTCTGACGTCATCTCACCGCTCAGTCACGTGGTCAGAACAAAGGCATCGGATCGGAGGCGTGGTCTACTCAAGGCGTTCGGTGCGAATGAAAAGATTGTAACTTGGCTAGAGGGGCAGGACGTGTGCAACTTCTACCGATAGCTATGTGTGGGTAAGGGAGAGCTTTGCCGAGCTGTGTTCTAAAATAAATGGGATTAGTGGTTTCCAACTGTGGTTCGTGGACCACTCTAGCTAGGTTAAAGATCGCTAAAGGTTTAAAATTTTAAATCAAAATCTTTTTCTCATTGAAGTTTTTTTTTAAATTATTGATAGGTTCGCGCTTGACCGCTATCTCACCTGATGGAAAGCGACGACGCGGTCGACAATGGAGCGTGCTTACCTAGAAGTAACCTATTCACTCTTGACTTACAAGATTCTCGGGTTGTAGCCATCAGGAAACACAGATTCCGGGCAAGGAATTCCACTCCTTAGCTATACGCACAATGAATGTGTTCCCAAAAAGTTTTGTGCGTATAGGTGGGATGTCCATCATGCAACGGTGGCTCATTGCCGTACGCCTGGTAGTCGGATGATGGAACGGGCTAAGCGGAATTAGGTTATGCAATTCCGGACACACACACACACTCCCCGAAATGCAACCGGTAGAAAACCAACCAGCTAGCAACTCGGCGTCGATGCTCAAGACTTTGAAGCCTCGACTTGACAAGTGCATCATTGCCAATGATCCTCCTTGCTCGCCTCTCAATTGCCTCAAGTGCATCAAGCTGGTATCGGGCAGATCCGTCCCAAAGATGAGAGCAGTACTCCATACACGATCGAACTTACGCTTGATAAAGTTTGAGCAGCTGTTCCGGCATGAAGTACTGTCTGACCTTCGCGAGAATTCCCAGCTTTTTTGCAGCCAGTTGAGCCTTTGCTTCGATGTATGGCCCAAAGTTGAGTGTTGACGTCAACGTAACAGCAAGAAGATCAAGATAGGTGGTTTTCGGCACGGTTACGCCCCGGAAAGTTGAAGCAGGGCTGAATTGGCTCCTTTTAACGGAAAATAGACCCGCCTAGTAGCATTGATTCTTTCTGAAATTTTATGTTTTATCTTAGAGGAAATATTAATTTACCTAATTTGAAATTTATATTAAAAATATAAATTTCAAATTAGGTAAATTAATATTCTAGACTTTTAGTCTTGTTCACGACAAAAAACTAAAGTAGTCCTAGGTCAGAAAAAGTCGACAATCACTGAGCTGGATTGATAGAATAAGCACAGCCAAATTGTGGTTGCGAGTAACATTAGTGTGCAAAACTCATGATTAATCATAAGTTTTGCACACTAACAAAACTTATGATTAATATAGGATCTTTTGGAAAGGTAGTCTCTCTTTTATATTATTGGTATAAGTACGAGTATATAAAAGTTTCGGCAGATGATGTTAAAAATGAATAGAGGATGATTGGCGTAGCAGATGATAGATAATGACCTAGAGTTCGTTTTTTTTTTAATTTTGGTTCTCTGTGGTTTTATTGTTCCTTGCGGAACATTTATGTATATAACCCATTGTCTCAAAGCAACCATGTCTACATCACTCACAATAGATATTGTTGCTTTGAATCGAATCCTAGATTATTCCTAGGGCTCGATTCTAGCACACATCATTAGTACTTAAGAGGACAACAGGAGCTAATTGCGAATTTTATAATGCGCAAAAGTATGCACTGCAGTAGACAAAATCACTAAATGTTAGTTATATAGTGTTTTCAAAACATAATACTAGCGGTAATTTTCACCCATGAATTAGGAGAAGGTCCAGTGGAATATTTTATTGTAAGAAGACACTTACTCGTACTTCTTATAAATTCAAGTTGTAGGGGTTTTTTTTTATTGGGTGGGAAAATCATCTTATTACTAATCCCGCTCTTGGGCGGAGCGGGAGATAGTGTCAGACTTTTGCTGACTAAAAACCCACTCCTGTTCCTTCGTTGCCTTCGTCCCAGGGCCCCGGGTTTCGCTTTCACACTACCCGTGGTACCAGTACCCTACCAGATGAGAGATAAGGAGATGTCAGCAAATCGTAGGGGCGTGGAACAGTACGCGCTGTCGACGACTTGGGCTCGGTCCGGACGGTTTCCGGACGGTCGGACGGCGAGCCACCCATTGCTCGCCGTCCGCAGGCCCGTGCCTACGGTGAAGTTGTAGGAGTTACATACTGCATACAACACACACACTGTAATAGCGTAAGCTTATAAATATGTAACCACAAAGCGCGCGACACACACTCTTTGCCTGTACCTACATCATAGTGTCAATATATTATCAGTGCAGTCCAGTGACCACCTCTTTTATTTATCTCCGATTACCACACCTCCTCAAGTGGTGGTGGTAAGTCAAGTCAAGTCAAAAGTTTTTTATTTCACATAGGCCTACATGGGCACTTATAAAACGTCAGAAGCTAGTGTACGGTTCCGAATTGGTCGTTTCCTATGGAGAAGAACCGGCAAGAAACTCCATAATATACCTACTTCTTACTGTAGTTATATATAAAGTCACAATAAATACATTCGCAATAGGTACTTCATAACCTCGACATCCAGATCACCTTTGTAGTCCAAGCACATGAGCAGTTTTATAATGTATTCATCATAGATCGATCAATAATAGTTCTTTATCGGTGCTGGATGGTATTCAAATGGATTACTTAAGAGCTAAGTAGGTACGCTGCAAATTGTTTACTGTGATAAACAGCTGATTGGTCATGTGTTTCGTGGGTCCCTATTATGAATTAAACTTTACCTTTATATTAATTACTATGTGTATCTTATGCCACTATGAAAGCCGTTTCTTCTATGCAGTGCCCTGCTACTAACTTGCAAATTGTTACTCGGGATCGGGCAGTTCTTGACCTGTACCATGACGTTTAAAGTAAGATTGTTTCATTCTTATTTCCAGTGTGGGTAAGAGATGGCGCTAGACAACCTGTATAGCTCTGTCTCTTACCCAAACTGAAATAAGAATGAAACATTCTTACTTTGAACGTCATGGTAACCTCGAAGAGCAGGTAAGTTAGGGACTATTCTTTTTCATTAAGTAGGACAAAAAATAACATAAAACACATTCATATTCTTTTTTCCTTTCCAATCCTATAATTAAGTAACATACGAACATTCGTTTTTAGGATTCCGTGCCTCATAAGGAAAAAACGAACCCTTATAGAATCACTTTGTTTTCCGTCTGTCTGTTTGTCTTTCAAGACCCTTTATCTCGGGAACGCGTGGACTTATCGAATTTAAATTCAAACCATATAATCAGGTCTGCGGTCCCTTGAAGCTGTGAAAAAAACAAACTTCTAAGTTAAAGAAAAAAAAAGATACGGCTGTTTTTGTTCCAAAAAATATATTGTATTTAAATTTGTATTTAGACACTCCCAAAGGATTCAAAATTCATAGGGTACTTTCCGTTGACTTAAATCCTGAAATTTATGTCGCAAAAAACGTATATTTCGAGGTCGTGGCCAGACCACAGAATTGATCACTTCATGATATGTCAACTAAAACTGGCTAGATCGTTTAAACGTTGACATTTGTTGATATGTCAATCCTTGTGGTTTGACATATCAACAAGTGTCAACGTTTAACATCACACATCACATTATCATCATCACATTCAGCCTTGTGGCTGACATTAGAGATAATACTATTCTTTTATATTAGACGCCTAGTTTGAAGTTTGTTAAACCTACCTAACTATAATGTCTGATTAGCAGGATTTCTTAATTAGCTTAGACGACAACGCAATTCTTGATGTGAAATTACTACGTTTATAGTCAAAGAATTTAAATACAATAGAATCATTAAATTAAAATATATGTTAATGTTAACATTTTAGTTGCCAATCACTGTAGCGACTAAAGAAAATTTAATATCTTTAATACTCTAGCATTAAATACGAGCATAAGAGCATACTGGAGCGTAATAGTAGATGATAAATGTCCTTAAATGACAGCGAAACCCAAAAAAAAAAAACATAGGAGTAAGTTTTAATCAGTAAAAGTCTGACACACCCTCACGCTCCGCCCTAGGGCGCGAGAAGTCATTGCATGATTTCCCATTAAAAGGTTTTCGAATTTTGTTGCCGACTGTACCTGGGCAATTTTCGGCCAAGAATTACTCGCGTTACAAGTGTTATAACATCGTAAAAAGAGTTACAACTCGCGAGTCACTTACGAATGGAATCAAGTGGATTTTTATAGCATTCCATTTGTTGTTAATCAATCAACCAATGTGAAGAAGCTGCCAACTT
This sequence comes from Mythimna vitellina, assembly GCA_949316375.1. Lineage (NCBI taxonomy): Eukaryota > Metazoa > Arthropoda > Insecta > Lepidoptera > Noctuidae > Mythimna > Mythimna vitellina. The sequence goes on along the minus strand of OX438703.1, from coordinate 1,007,041 downwards.
CTGACATGTTATGGACATGGTAACAAATGACCGAGCTCGACGAGACGCTAACAATCAGTCATTATTTGTGCATTACACTCCAACTATCATTTGCTTGGTTCCGATCGTTATACACTCATTTTGAATTCAAGAATATTATTCTCGTTAAGGCTGCACTAGTCGGTGGTTCGATAGAACACATGTGCGGCAGTTAAATGCAATGATGAGCAATAAGAAGCTAGAGTACACACGCGTACACCCTCCCAAAACAATAAAGTTATGATCAATGTACCTATGTATTACTTTCAAGAGTCAAAAATGTCACGTAACTTCAAAATTAATATAAATGTTTACTGTTTTGCTTTCATATGGGGCTAGCTAAACGAAGCAAATCGAGATCTTTACACCGTTCCATAAATTTGTCATCTTATAAAATTTGAACGAAAGAATTAACCGATTAGGGCATTCTTAAACACAATTAAATGTTGTCAAGAAAATATTTTTTTATCTGGGTTGTGTTCGCTCACAGCCCTGCCCAACCGCTATTAAACTTAGCGCGAGTAACACAAAACCGGTAGAGACATAACACATCAACCTTCTAATAAACTGACCACTGTTTACATAAAGTACAGGTGAAACACTTGACATAATGCACTTATTTATACCTTTAAATAACAGTTTTTATTCCAATTTCACTTGTTAACAATAACTTTGTTGCTGAGCCGTGGTAAATACTCAGTAGAAATTCCCGAACGCGGAAGTGTTGCTAGAACTGCGCGGTAACTCAGAGACTCAGACAGAGACCGCGCACGTCAGCGGCTTGCGAACTACTGGCTGGCAGACAGTTGCGTAGGTGAGGTCATCGAGCGTGTATCTACAGAAGGTTAACAGGTAAGAACACTCTCCACTACTTGCGATACGAATTACGGTGTAAATAAATCGCAGACGAAAAAAAATCTACCACGAACTCTTATAGCGATCCGTTTTTCGACCTAAACTGAACTGTTAAAGGGATGGAGCTACATAAAGTGTATAACTCCATCCCTCTTTTTCACTTGCAGGCTTGACATTTTGGGCCGAAACTGCGTTACGCGGTCACCCGCGCGGTCCCATACAAAAGTGCTCCGTCACTATCGACACGACTACATGCACACTGTTAAAGTTGAACTAGCAATGCGCAGGTAATAATCCGGTTTCCGTGATGAGGACCGTCGTACACGACACACGCGCGACGTCACACGACGGATGCCCGTCGCGGGCGCCCGTTTAACGCAGTGTCGACCCTTAAAGACGACATTGTAACGCCCACCACGTTTGAAACTGTGCATAGCTTGTGCTGTTGGGTTTTCTGCGTTTGATTTTATCATGGCGTGTAGTATGATGTCATAGCCGACCATTCGTAGTGTGATGTCATACGAGGCAGACGAGATTTGATCGGTGGCTGAGTCAAGGGCGTGTCTTTATTTGGACGATGTTTTGATCCTTGTGAAACTGGTTTTGAAGGGTTCTTTTGTAGAAGACCGTACGTCAGTTGACCTATGTTGGTAAAGGGTTCGATTCCCGTGTGTGGTTCACTGTATCATAACTCTACAGCTTGGTTGACCTTGTTATCGGTTTTCGACAACAGGTGCTTGGGAGTTTTCGCATTTAAAACTTTTAGAATTTGTTCCCATTCAGTCAGTCATTTAATTTCGGTAAGTAGGAGTATGTATAATCGTATTATATGCGTAGTACGTGTTAGTTATTTCAATCAGTAGAGCGCGTAGGATGGTTCCAAACACTGCTGTTTACGCTTAGTACGTTGTTTTGTTTTTAAAATCATTGTTTAAAATTCGTAGTGAGTTCAGGGTCATAGTATTTATCTTAAATTCATTCTTATTCCGGTTTATATTGTGAATATTCTACTAAATATACATATTCCGTCATCATGGTCATTATAAAGTGGTACGAAAATAATGTAACGGTTTGGATTATCTCCAAATTTACTGGATACATTTGAAGGTCCTGCGACCTTCGAGACGTGGGCTAGACTAAATCGATGAATATTACAAGTTTCGCTCTGCAGTGATAGAAAAGAATGGGCTTACATAAACACGCCTGCTAATTGTGTGTTGGAGATCTGAAACAGTCCGTGACGATGGTTCTACAGTAGGTCATTTGACTAAGTTACTCATTAGTTAGAGTAACTCCGCAGGCACCTATGGTAGAATATCGATATCTAATATCAATAAAAAATATGAAGTACTGAACTTGGTCAGCTTGTAAAAAACCAAGTCTCGCAACTCAGTTCTTCTACCGTAAAAGTTGTGAGATCCATATAAATAATTTAATTTATTCAGGCCCTACTTATAGGACCTTCTGGAACATCTTATTCCATCCATTCACACGTGGGCCCGTAATTTTCTCTAGAACAATTAGTTTAGCCAGTACGTGTCTTTGAATATGACCCAAATACCTACAAAATTTTCACATATTAAAATAATACCTACCTTTGACAAGCTGTATCTCTGTAACTAATAGACCTAGAGAGCTGGAGTTAAGCTCAAATTATAGTTAGTGTAGTTAGCTTTATTAAATTCTAAAGTAAACATACTTGATTAACGCGTCTTTAGGGTAGTTTTTTCGAAAAAACTAAAACGTGCCAAAATTTTGCAGTACTTTGAGCACCATGGGGGTAGCACAGGGTTTTCAGGGTTGCAAACTTGGGTGTAAACTACTGTCAACAAACCTAACAACACATTTTTTTTAATTTGATATAAACTATTGCCTGATCGCAGTTACCGATCCCACCTGATGGTAAGCAGTGATGCAATCTTTGATGGTGAGGCGCACGCACTAGTTTATCTATACTTATAATAAATCTGTAAAAGTGAAAATTCAGCAAATTGAAAATATAAAAAAAAAATGGCGGGGGGTGTTACTAGACAGACACCGACGCGATGTGATTAAAAATTTTTTTGTCTCTCTGTCTGTCTGTTTGTTCAGGCATCATGATGAAACTTGGTATAATTATTCTTTAATATCCTGGGTACCACACTGGGTACTTTTTATCCCGGAAAAGTATATACAATAAAAAACAAACTTAATTTTGCGGTTCGGTCCCTAGTTCCGATTACTATACCAACCGCAATTAATAAGTTTGTCGTAGGTTACGTCACCCGCAGTGGAGTTCACTAAGGGGCGCTGCACACGGCTAAGATACTATAATATTTTTTAAAATTATATCTTAAGATACAATATCGCTCGCCATACAATTCAATGGACACGACGAAGATAATAAATAATAATTCATAATATTTTCGATCTCAAAAAACCTAATAAAACCATTTTCGACTTCTACGCGCACGTTATTCATTCTAGCCTTGAAGAGACCCAAATTATTATCGGACGGAAAGACCTCAGCAGGCAAATTGTTCCAGACCTTCGCGGCATAAATTACGAGGAGAAATGCTAAGTCCGGACCGTAGAGGTTTCAACAACGTAAGGGTGGATACTCACCGTACGTCGGGTTGTCCGAGGGTAGAAATGAGATGGCGGAATCAAGTCATGCAATTCCCGCACACACTCCAAAATGCAACCTGTATAACACCGAAAGGCTGGCTACCATAAGCCTGTGCTCAAGGCTTTGAAGATTGGACATATAAAAAAATCGTAGATACATGCGCGTTTGCGAAGTTTGATGTCGATTTTGACTGGCCTAATGTAATAGTGTAGATACTCAATGTTGAAGAAATAATATAAATAAATAACTTCCAGTAGCCGGTGGCATTTCATGCGGGAGAGCCTGGGAATATTCCCCTAATTTCTACAAACTGTTCCAAAATTAAGTTATTATGAGAATGTGTGTATCTGTGTCAAATATTTTTCTTTCTTTCATGTTATATAATCGGCGATCTCTCGCGCTGGGCCTTGGTACAGGCCATGGTCTGGAGCGAGGAGAATGGCAGGCGGTTGCCTCCTTCTGCGAAGTAGTAATGCTAGCAAAGAAGGCGGCTGATCGCGTGAGGCAACGGTCCTCACGCCCCAACCGCCGCCGGGATTCCGATCCCGATTTCCGGCCAAGGTAGGCGCGGACTTGCGGGCGGCGAGCAATGGGTGGCTCGCCGTCCGACCGTCCGGTAACCGTCCGGACCGAGCCCAACTCGTCGACGGCGCGTACTGTTCCACGCACGCCTCAAGGAGATTTCAGAAAATTGTAGGGGCCCCAGAAGGGTCGAAGCCTCTGTAGGCCCCTGTGGGCCACGGGTAGTGTGAAAGTGAAACTCGGGGCCCTGGGACGAAGACAAATAAGGAATAGGTGTGGGTTTTTAGTCAGTAAAAGTCTGACACTATCTCTCGCTCCGCTCAAGAACGGGATTTGTCATAAGATAATTTTCCCACCTAAAAAAAAAACGGTTAATAATAAATTGATAGCAAGATGCAATGAAAACATTGTAGGTATACTATATTATGTGTACAAGGGAATCCGCTTCCGTTCCGAGCGACCGACCGTCATGCTGACTCACACACCCGTCATATTTTAGTTTCATTATAAATAGTACGTATTTTATAACCTTCTGTACATTTCTGAAGAGGCTATAACAATCTGATTCGGTATAAAATCTTCCAATTGTTAGGGAACTTGCTTTCCACCGCCATGTGAGAAAAACAGTGATAAGAGTCCTGTGGAAGCAGCTAGATGGCACCTTTGCAAGTAGGCAAGCTGGGGTTAGAGACATTCTATTTTATTTTTTATTTTATGTATATTATGGATAGCGTCACGCTTGATCGCCATCTCACCTAATGGTAAGCGATGTTGTGGGCGACAATGTAGCTCGCTTGCCTAGAACTAACCTAATTACTCTTGGCTTAAAGACTTCTAGGCTGTAGTTATCAGGAAACTTAGACTCGGAGAGTCCGGCAGAGAATTCCACACCTTAGCTATACATACAATAAATGTGTTCCCAAAACGTATTGTGCGTGTAGGTGGGATGTTCACCATGTACTGGTGGCGCGTCCGGCCAAGCGTTTGGTGCTCCGGTGAAGGAATGGGCTGGGCGGAATTAAGTTATGCAATTTCGATGCACACTCCCCGAAATGTAAACGATAGAAAACCGACCTTCTATAACAAAGATATAAAAGTTAATTTAGAATCATAAGTTATTAGATAAGTGATGTGAGAAACACCACACAGCCATTATCACACAGGCACAGAGTGGGTTGATGAAAGATCACATGTAGAATTTATGGGTCACCAATGAATTTTAAGCCGTGATGATCAAATAAACGAAGTCGCCTGCCTTGGTTCGTATTCACGACCTACGACTCGAGGTCCAAACGTTTAACCTTTCACTCAATGTTCTTAATACAGAGCCACTTCAGATCTTTTACAGTTTCATTGTCTTCCCCATTTTCTCGATGAAGATATCGCAATGCTTACATCGCATCGAATCGCAAAAGAATGCGATATTACAGGAACCCCCTGTCCAAAGAGAATTAAACCACTGGTTGTATAGTCATTGCATACAGGCAGGGGTTTTTTTTTTTTTTTGGGTGGGAAAATCATCCTAATGACATCCCCGCTCTTGGGCGGAACGGGAGATAGTGTCAGACTCTTACTGACTAAAAACCCACTCCTGTTCCTTCGTTGCCTTCGTCCCAGGGCCCCGGGTTCCGCTTTCACACTACCCAGGGCCCCAGTAGATACAGGCAGGGGTTGAGACCAAAATGATGATTACATAATTGTAGTTTACCAAGTTTTACAAAATAAATTTATTATTTTATATTATCAAAGGCCTAGGAATGCTCGAGAGTGAGTGAGTGAGAAAGAGTCAACTAGAACGCAAAAGGCATCTGAAGGAACATGTGTGGGTTTTAGTCCGTAAAAGTCTGTCTCTCTCTCGCTACACACAGAGCGGGAGAAGTAATTTGATATTTAACTCGGTTAAGAGAATTTTAACAAACCCGCTAAACGCATTGGCGATAGTGATTGTCAAGACAGATGGCGTAATGAGGGTTTTCTTTGGCCGTATTGGTCAAAGGATCAATACCGACAGTAGTTCTCATAGCCTTTTGTCTCTTGTGCCGGGACCATTATACCCCCATGTATCTGCTTGAACCACACTAACGATATAAAGGCGAAAGTTAAGGCACAAGAGTAGACCACGTCCTGGAAAAGCTTATACGATAGAGACGTTTTATACCTAGAATATGTTTCCTTGAATTGTGAATGCCGAAGGTTGTGGGTTCGATTCCCACCCAGAACAAATGTTTGTGTAATGAGCACGATCATTTGTACTGTGTCTGGGTATAATTTATCTATAATATGTATGTATTTAGAAATATATAAGTATGTTTATCAGTTGTCTAGTACTCATAACACAAGCTCTGCTTAGCTTGAGACTAGACGGCGTAGTGTGACAGTTGTGGAATATAATTTTTTTAATAATTACCTAATTACACGATGAAGAAGCCGCTGTCAGAGTTAGTATTCAATAAATGTAACCTACATACCATCAGTCACTTCCCCCAACGGGGTAGGCAGAAGTGCAGAATCAGAAAAGTCTATTTCAAATAGGCCAATTACAGGCACTTTTGAATTTTCAAAATGTCGGTCAGTCAAAAATAAAAAAAAGTGAAGCTAAATTGCACGTTCCAAAGCGTAGATCCATATTGAGAAGAACGTGCAAGAAACTCCTTGGAATGAAAAAATGTGCTGAACTGGACCTATTTAGCGCAGCCATGGACACACATTGTGTCAGTGATTTTTTTTAATGTTAAGTTTCTTACAATGTGTGTATCTGTGTGTGCCAATTTTTTTTTTCTTGTGTAATGAATAAACGTAGTGAGAAATTATCAGTGTTGGTGTAAGATAATATTTCAATTAAATAATAAACAGTGTTGCTACATTTATGAGAATATATTTGACGGACGTTTTTACAATAGATTCATCTAGTATGACTTTCAAATCTTATAGTTAAAGACATCTCAAAAATAGACACGTAAACATCACAGTAGAATGATGGGTAGATAATATTTATAATCTATATAAATGCATATTTTTATTTCTGGAAAACATCAAGATATATGATGATGGAAGTCTCCTAATTGGCAAATAGTGACACGACAATAAATGTTTTTTTTTTTACGTATACGTCAACATGTCAGCCGTGGTCATAGAACGCGAGAGTGAGATGACAGGAGCGTGTAGGAACTATAGATGGCAGCACAGAAATGTCAGTGTTAAGTAAAAGCAAAGGTAACATACCTTTGCCTTTGCGGAGGTTCAATTATAGATACTGAAAGTTCAGAATTTCCGATTGTTATATCACTTCCGATTTCAACATATTTTAATCGGATCCTATACCTATCGAAAATAAGTCTATACTTTGTCGTGCGAGGAACCTCCCTCCCCCGTGACTTTGTCAATTACTCGTTCATTTTTTTTTTTGTTTTGGCAATTGAGCCGGTACTCGTTCACTTGTTTTGGTTTCGAATTTGGAAATCTTAACAGAGTTATTTATTAATTTTAGTGTTACATTTGACGTTTCTGCCTCCGCCTCCAATATAACCACTTCCGTTACATCCCTAGTAGGAACTATAGATAGCAGCACAGAAATGTCAAGTAGGGCAAGTTTAGACTTTGTACCACTAGGTGGCAGGGTCTACCCCATGCACGTTCCCTATTGGCTAAGCAGTACTGAATATTTTTCCGTCCTACTCTCACGTTTAATGACCGCGACTGCAATGAGTGTTGGCGTTTATATCGATATATTCTATAAAAGTGGCACTAATTCTGTTACACACCGGACTAAACGAAAAGTATTGCTCTGCTGTCTTGCTCTAACAAGCTGAGAAAGGTTTCGTAAAAGTTTAGCTAGTAACATTGACAATAATATAGGATTTTTTTAAATGTCTTTTATTTTGTTTTTAATTATGCTCCTCTTGTTTTTTTATAATCTTGCCTCACACTAGAAATTATTCCTGTATTGTAAGTTAAAATAACGGATCGCGTTCGAAACACTATACGGCGCTCCGAAACGAAGATCTTTGAAGTGGCGCAGAAGGCTGCACAGCTTAAGTGGGACTGGGCTGGATATGTCTGCCGCATGTCGATGGAGCAGCGGGCCAATAAAACACAAAGTTGGTGCCCTGAAATGACAGGACGGCGTCGCGGCACACCAAGATGGAGATGGCGGGACGACTTAGATGTCTTCCTAAGGAACTGGCAAGAAGTGGCTCAGAGCCGAGGACAATGGAAGGAGTGGAGGGAGGCCCATGCCCAGCTGTGGGACAGTATAAGTTAGAAAAAAAATTGCAAGTGCTTTCACAAGCATGTAAAATCACATAGGATGATGGAATGTTTATACTGGTGTTCAAATGCCTGTGGGACTTGAAGTCTATAAATAATACTGATTTTAAAATAATTTTTTAGTTTTAAAATTGAAAATAAAAAAATGGAAATTGTGTTTAAAATTCAGGACATTTAAAATACAATAGGTATATTAGGTATACAAAATACCAAGTCCCAAAACCACTACAAATATTTATTCCGTGCGGGAATCAAACCCGTAACACTTTAATCACTGCGCCAACAAAGCAGAGTTTTATAGCTCTTCTTTTTCTCCTGCAAGTAGACTAGAGAGAGACAGCAATAATTTTCATTTTATTCCTAGAAGGTACCAACAGAATCAGTGCCATTTAGGATGCTCCAAGATAACCCGCGGAATTCAAATTTTGTTAAGTTTTTTTACGAACTTTATTAAATGATTTCTTCATTAAATAGCCATTCAATAGAGTTAGACGAACTGAGAGGGTTGTATTCATGAATTTATTGATTATAATTTTGTAAATGAATACGTGTTAGGCTGCGTTCCCACTGTGTCGTATCGGTTAATATATCGTCGAACTACTTTCGTGTCTAGCGTTTCCCATTATAACAACTGTTTGTCGTGGTCACCACATATAGTCTCTACAACAACACAAGTTTACTCTTGTCATTTTTTTATCGTTTTATGACTATCGTGCTAGCCGTTCCCACTATCATCATGACAATGTGTTGTCACAGCATAAAAAAAAGATAAAGTTTAATCGTATCATCCTATATGTGAACAATTAAAATATATAATCCATTTAAATAAATAAGCCACGACACATTAAACTACGCGATTATCTGTCGTCACGACAAAAAAGGGCACGCGTCTTTATTGACCTGCAAAATGCAAAAAACTTAAGAAAATTTAAATTTTGGTTACCCTGGCGCTTTCACTTCAAGCTGGCCAAATGTCACCATAGTTTTCTCCGTATCTGCCTTATCCCTTTAATCACCTACGTCGGAGACTTCCGACAAACATCAAAACTCTCGCGTTTATTCCGCCAGGGTCGCACATTCACAACCAAATACTCCATCTCATCAACTCTTCTGTCACCTATGCGGGTTGAAGAGTTAAACGAGATGGAGTACCTAGTCGCAAACACACGACCTTGGAGGCGAAACCACTTGTCGGACAAATCCGACGGGGGGGTTAAAGTGTTAATAGCAATCTTCTTTGAGCTACACTTATCTTACATCCCTGTTCAACCGCTCTACAGAATTCATACAACGATAATTCAACTCCATGTTAATATGAAACATCGAGGTTTAGAAAGAGACACACCGATATGAGGGACAGAGACAACGCTCTACAAAAACGAACATTCTTTTAAAACTCGATGTCCCGTATTTACGTCCCGATAAAGTATTTACATAATGATATACATTTCTCACTGACACAAGAGGTTAATGTGAATGTAGCTGCCGTTTTTAACATAATTCAAACTCATTGCAACCGTCTAACGCGATGCGATTTAGAAGCGATGCGGCGAGATTCGAACAAACAATTGACAGTTTATAGCTATGGCCTACGTGACCAACTGTACGTGGGTGTGGTATGGCGATGCGAAGCGAAGCAGTTGCGTGCAGTTGGTTTGATATTTTCGAGCGGATTCATGCGGTGCGTTGCCTTGTTTTGTATAAATGGAAGCTAAAGCGGCGACTATCCGTTCCGGCGTCTTTATATCGATACCGTCATTTGACCACGCTGAAAACCAGCGCTGTGGACCCTTCGCAATACGCATGTGTCCACGGCACGGCGGTTGTCCTGAGCGTTGAGCCTTTATGCGCGGACGTGGTGCATATTTTCCCTATAGAATGTTTATTATTCGTAAGCTTGTCTTAAGATTGCGTCATTTTCCGCAAACAAATTTGTTTCTCTTTATTTACGTAGGTCAAAGCCGCGTCGCATGAACTGCTTCGGATCGCTTAGCGTCGGTTAGGAATAGAAATCGTCCAGTTAGGACGCAGCAATAGGTTCACTGCACATCATTCACAAGAATCTCCAATTCGAATTCATTTAGATTTAGATAGAATTTCAACCAAACTCAAAAATTAAATACACATAAAGTTGAGATTATATTGTTATAGCGCTTTGCTACTTCGATGGTCTGAGCTGACCTTCGGACTGCAGCAACGAGACAGTCGCATGAGCAGTAACGTCTTTTATTTTGTCAAGTTTTTGCACTGTATAACTCTTAAATCAAACGGAGTGACCTTACATATACTTTTACCAGGTAAAATTTTGTGCATATTCACCTGCTACAAAAAGAATTTGATGAAAGAATCACACTCAGCACAATAAAGACTAAACTTGTCCCATAATCTCAACCTCCCTTCAACGATCAATTGGCCACTAAGAAAAAACCCTTTAACTTAACCAAACATCTTCTTGATAACTGTCGTATAATCTTTATTGATCTTCTCGATCTTGGGTTTTAGAGAATTAGCTTTCAGCTGGGCTGCCTTATCGTTGGGTTCTATTCGCAGAGCTTCCTGTATGTCAGTCCAGGCGTCCTCGTACATGTGGAGCCCGGAGTGGGCGGTGCACTTTCTGTATAAGGCCTTCACGTTGACGGGATCAAACTTGAGGGCTTTGTCGCATAGTTCTAAGGTGGCTTCGTACTCGTCGTGCTGGAGCTGGCAGTGAGCCAGGTTGTTGTAGAGTTTTACCTGCGAGAGGAGGAACCATATCATTTACGTGAAATTTGTGAAAGTTGTGTGGAAAGTTGTCAAGAGGTCATTTCCTTGGAATGAAAAGCTTGTGAATGTAATTTTGGTAATTTTTATTTTATTATTAGCATATAGCAAAGTCGGCCTTATAATGTTCCCACTACTGGGACTCAGGCCTCCTCTCTAGAAGAGGGAATGGGCTGTAATCCACCACGCGGGCCCAGTGCGGGTTGGTGGATGTCACATGACTTCGAATTTTTGGTTCTAAGACATGCCGGTTTCCTCAAGATGTTTTCCTTCACCGTTTTGAGAGCAGTGGTGATGAAATAAATTACACAAAGTAATGCGCCTGGCTGGGTTTGAACCTGCGACCTACAACTTGTAAGTCGGGGCCGTTACCACTCAGCCACCACTGCAATTTTATTATTATTAATTAAAAAAGGGTTAAAACCACGAGACGCACGTCTTAATTCCACACAAAAAACTTTAAGAGTGACCTGTAACACTAAGGAGTGGAATTCCCTGCCGAAGTCTGTGTCCTGATAGCTTAAACCTAGGCGTCTTTAAGTCAAGAGTGAGCAGGTTACTTCTTGGCAAACGCGCTCATGGGGTGAGATAGTGGTCAAGCGCTACTGCGTGATATCAATAGTAAAAAAAAAATACAGTTCATGATAAACTTCATAAAAATGTTGTGCAGACTGCAAATATATTGGGATAAAGACAAGAAAATAATGAGTATGGCAAGTGAAAAAGATATTGTGAATATCTGAAAGTCTGGTAGTTCTAAAATAGTCTAAAAACTTGGATTGATAAATTAGGATGTCGATAACAATGGCGGTAAAAAGGCTTCTTTGAGGAAACGAGTTGATGTAAGCTATTGCACAGTCATCATCTTCCTGCCCTTGTCCCATCTTATTTGGGGTCGGCGCAACACGTTTTTTTCTTCCATTCTATCCTGTCAAAAGTCATACTATCACTAACTTCCTTTTCTTTCATATCACTGTTCACACAATCCATCCATCTTTTCTTTGGCCTCCCTCTCCCTCTCCACCCATCCACATGTATACTCATAACTCTTTTAGTAACATGTGTTTCATCTCTCCTCTTTACATGACCATACCAAGACAAACGATTCCCCTTCAACTTTTCAGTCACTGGCGCCACTTTCAAACTTCCTCTAATATATTCATTTCTCACTTTATCCATTTTCGTCACACCACACATCCATCTCAACATTCTCATCTCCGCTACATGCAATCTTTTTTCATGCGTCTTTTTCACAGCCCAACATTCTGATCCATACAGTACAATGTATTTATTTCATTTTTTTCATTATAAGTTGGCCCACATTTGGAATGACTCCTATACAGGAGTCATTCCAAATGTGGGCCGTTTGTGCACTCACAAACATGTAAACTCACATACACAAGACACCCAGACCCAGTAAACCCATCAGTAGACCATACAAATATTTGTTCCGTGTGAACATCGAACCCGCGACACGCAGCGCAGTAGCCAATCGCTCAACCACTGCGCCAACCGTGTCGCCAATGTCACGAAATTATTTGGGCAAATCGACAACATTCATAGAAAGAAAGAAAATTGCGTTTATCAGCATTACAAAAACGGAATCACCTTAAAATTAAACAAATAGTACATTGAGTAATGCCATTAGGGCCTTAGCTCAGCATAATGCCAAATGGTAACACAAGGCCACCACCTGACACTTGGGTACGCCATAATTATGGCGGTAGGTCCCCTCTTTGAGGAGTGGCTGGAAAGACCTCACGGCGTCCTTACCTTCCGTATGATGTAGGTCCTCACCGGACATGGTAAGTTTGGGAGGTTCCTGCACCGGATTCGTGCGGAAAAAACGCCCGGGTGCGACCATTGTGTGGACCGCGCGGAGGACACGGTGGAGCATACGGTAGAGGTGTGCAGAGCACCGTCGTGTCCTCGTGGGAGTAATCGGCGGCAGCGATCTCTAGCGCCGGGCCTTGCTACAGGCCATGGTCCGGAGCGAGGAGGAATGGCAGGCGGTCGCCTCCTTCTGCGAAGCTGTAATGCTAGCAAAGGAGGCGGCCGATCGCGTGAGACAAAGGTCCTCACGCCCCAACCACCGCCGGGATTCCAATCCCGATTTCCGGCTACCGTAGGTGTGGGCTTGAGGACGGCGAACAATAGGTAGCTGGCCGTCCGATCGTCTGATAACCGTCCGCGCGACACAGGGAGATGTCAGCAAATCGTAGGGGCCCAGCAGCCGAAGCCTATTGAGGCTATGAGTAGTGTGAAAACGAAACCCAGGACCCTGGGACGGAGGCAAAGAAGGAACAGGAGTGGGTTCTTAATCAATAAAAGTCTGATACTATTTTTGGCTCTGCCCAAGAGCGGGGGATGTCATTAGATGATTTTCCCAGCCGAAGAAAAAAAAACACCTGACGCTAATTTTCGGCTGCAGCCCTTGGGTGCTATGTGCTCGAAAACCGCAAATATTCATTAAAAGTCTAAAATGTTCTGTGCTGAAACCAACTAAAAGTAAATATTGCGACTCTTATTTAAAAAACAATCCAAGAAAGATTTATGTGTCCTTTTAAAACAAATAATAAAACTGAGATATCATTTAACAATATTAGAAACAGAGTGTATCATCCATTTTCATATTTACCTTAAGCTCAACCATATCCTTGACCACCTGTTCGCTGACGACCTTCGGGTCTAGGGGTTCCGTGGCTATCAGCATCTTCAGAGCCTTGTTGAACCTGCGGAAGGCATCCGCCGTCCTCCCTTGCTTGATCAGGTCCACTCCACGCTCCTGTGAGCAAATAATAAATAATATAATAATAAATGCTTTTAACCCCGCTTGTGTCGGATTGATCCGACGAGTGTTTTTGTGACCTATTCGCTAGGGTTGTTGTTTGCGACTGGGTACTCCATCTCGTTTAGCTTTTCAATCCCCATAGATGACAGAAGAGCTGACGAGATGGAGTATTTGGTCGTTGGTGTGCGACATTGGCGGAATAAACGCGCGATTGTTTGTCGGTTATATCCGACTTAGGTGGCCAAAAGGTTAAAAATGGAATCTTTGGCATGGTAGTGTATTGTTTGGTGGTATAGAAGAACAATAGTCATAGAAATATATTTGTGTTGGAATAATTTAAACAGTGTGTTATTTATTTGGAATGAAATCTCACACTTGAATGCCAGGGATGTGAGATTGTTCGAAAGAGTTACCACATCCTGAAAACACAAAGGGCTACTGAAGGAACACAGTTGGATTTTAGTCAGAGAAAGTCTGAAACTCCCTCTCGCTCCACCTAGAGCGCGAGGAGTTATTTCATAATTTCCCACCCTAATGGAATATAAGACTAAATGCAGTGCCAATCTTCATATCTGGTTATAAGCAGAGGTCAGAATTAGGTAGAGTTGTTTAACTACTTATACTGAGTTCATACAGCAAAAGAATAAAGTGGATATACCTCAAAGCACGAGATTAATTTTAAAGAGCAGCTTTTTTTATTACTATCAAAAATATAACAGAAAAAAATTCTTCCTGCATTAATGAAGAGGAGGAGGAAGTGTATAAATTTGTTAACCTCACCACAGTTGACATAGAGAGATCTTTTTCAATGAAAAATACTAATAAAAATTGTATGTTAATTATCTTTGTTTTATTTGTCTTATCTATCTCCAAGGCTTTTATTATTATTTGTTTGTAATATCGTTTACCACACTTTTTTTTAGAAATCCCGGGAAGATTCATATTAATATCAACATTTTAATACAAGTACATGAATAACTGTACCTAATTCCAACCTCTGGTTATAAGTAATAATTGTAGCCACATTTCTACCTCAGAAAATGGGAAGTAGTAAATTATAATGATTTATTTATATGTCTATAGTAACCACATAAGAAACATCAAAAATGCTTTATATGTTTATTTATTTATTTAAACTTCATGTACAGTGGTGGTACATAGGCGGACTTAATGCAACAAGGCATTCTCTACCAGTCAACCTTCCCGTCTTCGTCGTCGTCTTTTCCGTTCAGTTACCTTTGGTTATATGTTCCTGTTTTAGTTACACAAAAGGATAAAAATTTACTTCCATATAGTTTTGGTAACCCTGTATAATGGTAAATAATAGTATAGAAACATATTATTATGAAATAGTTTAAGTAGGTAATTTGAAGAATTTGAATTGTCTTGTGTTTGAAGAAACCTTTATAAAATATTGAACAGGTCACATTTCAATCTTTCCAAAGTGTTGAGTTGATAGAAGTTTCTCTTTTGTTATTTTTACTAATTAAAGTGTTTAAAAGCGAATTGTATATCCAATTTTTTTTTTAAATTGTAATATTAACATTTTGAGTATTGTAATTAGAGACACAATAGAAAAACAATGAGCGAGCAAACACAGGCGTTCACTTGGGGTTTAATGAATTAAGAAGAGCGATTGCCATTTTTAATGACATGAAGCGACACCTAAAGGTAATCTATATATACTTAATAATGTTGGCTAACCGTAAGAACCATCAATTGACAAATAAAAGCACTCACTTTCAGTTAATAAAAGACCTGACAAAACTTTGAATAAAGCCACATTTAGCACGTCCAATAAGGACCAGGTCCGAATCAATGGCGGGTTATGTTACACACGCTCTGCAAATAGATGAAAGCAAAACTGTCAGAGCCCATTAGGGATGATGCCTGCTAGGGCTGCGGGAACGTTTGAAACAGTGACCTTGGCCCTGGAACGCTAAGAGTGGCTGAAGAAGTATGGGTTTTAGTCAGTAAAAGTTTCACACGCGTTCTCGTTCGACCCTAGAGCGGAAAAAGTCATTGGACAATTTCCCATCTAAAAACAAAGATTTATTAAAAAAATAAATGTCCTAAACTATAAACCTAAATCCTGATTTGTTCTACCATCTGTCCTGATTTTTTCCAATTGGACCTGGCAACACTAGTTGCAGAGTAAGGTGACAAAACATTCAAATACGAGCTCTTACCTTGTGGTGCACAGCAGCTTCATATAGTCTCTCCCAACTCCAGTGGCTGATTAGCTGCTCCTCTGTGACCTCCTTAAGGTCCACCTTACACGAGATCTCTTTCATCAACGTCCCCTCCGCGTTCCTATACACCAACGTGGCCTCACACGTCTCACCACAACACATACGCTGCAGCACCAATTCGAAATCTTTGTCGATGAACGAATCAGAGTCGCCAATCAATACATTCCCGTCAAATGCTCTACTAAATATCCGGCTGACTGGATCTATCTCACAAGGCCCTGCCTCGTTACTACATTTCACGTCAGATAAAATGATCTTACAACGAGAATCTTCGTAAGGAACCAATAGGAAATCTCCTGGCGTTATCACCTTTTTTCGTATTTCTCTGTCAGGACGTGTGCTAATGACTGTTTCTTTGTGCATTTTCAAGCGGTTTTTTTCTATTTCTTGTGGTTAGGTAAATAAGTGTGTTTTTGTTTCAAGTTTTCAGGATTTTACGAACGAATTCGCGAATTGTGCGAAAAATGGATAGAAATCGTTAAAAACGTCAACTCACTCAGTGTCAGTTGTGGTGTCAGTGTCATTATTTCATTAAGACTGACGTACTCAGATACGTTCTAAACCTTTAATTAAATCTTGCTTCGTTTTTAATTTCAGAAACTTAAACTTACTCGAATACTTAAGAACAATATAAAAATCCCATTTCAATTACACTTATTTTTCTATTAACTTAATATCCATAAAAGAATAAGAAATATTGTCGGTATATTATTAGCGGATTAAGGAGTGAAAGATTTCAATTGTAAACGAAATACAAAAAGTCATCCGCAATAAAAGTGTGCCAAACCATAAAATTTTAAATTTTTTATATACCTTAATTATTTAAATAAACAAAAAAAATATCATGGGATGTTAAATACAAACATTTGAATTAAATGTTAGATTTAAGAAAAATAGGACAATAATTAATAAAAACATCGATCATTTTCTTGTCATACTAAAAATAATGTCAAAATCAGCTGGCCGCCAGACGAAATTTCAAAATTCTGTCTTTTCTGTTTTTGAAATCATTGCCTAAAAATATGAGGAATCAATAAACAATACAAAATATTGGGTGGTTGGCGATAGTAAGAAATGTGTGAAATTGTGCTTTCTTATCAATATTTATAAATATAAAAACAAATTTTATATTTGTCTAGAAAGGTGAGAAAAAAAAATGTTTTCTTTTTTTCTGTCTTTAATTTAAAAGGCCTGTTTTCCCTTTATTCAACTAATATTTTCATTCAAGTACTGACGATGCGAATCCTTAAATTCGTAGTTGTTTAGAAACATAACCTAACAATACAAATCCCAAAATAGTTGATTTAAAATTTCAATCTTTTGCAGTAATAATGTCGCTCTTACTAAAGAATGCGTGGCGGAGTGTGATGAAAGGCAGCCAACTGAAACCCCTGAGAAAATCACTGCTGGATAAAAGTTTCCGTGCAAGTTAGTATTAATATCATTCTCTTACAGGCCTTCTTGCTATGATAGGGCCCTTGGTGGATGTCACGTGAAATTTTGGTTACGTTAGGTATCTACAAAAATCACCATTACTCCCTCATCATCTTCAAGGCTAGAGTGAATAGGCTCTTAATAAACTAGTGCGCCAGACCATCAATGATTGCATCTCCACTTACCATCAGGTGGGATAGCAGTCAAGCACTGGTTTCTTCCTGTCCTTGTCCTGTGTTACTAGGAGTCGGTGCAACACATTTCTTCTCTTGTTCTAATCTGTCGACTGTCACTCTATCACTGACTCTCATCTAACTGTCCTCCCTCTTACAAGTATAATTGTAATAGCTTTTTATTTGAAATAAGAGTACATAAAACTGTTCTTTATATTCCTTATATTTGTTTCAGTTATTTTACATTGACTCTACAACTCCTATCTGTATCATTATTGACAAAATCCTACTCCCGATGTCTCCATCCAACTACATATCCTCTTTGCTTAGGCTAGTGTGATTGACAAAGTGACAAACCTGCCACCTCATAAATGGTCTGCTTCTTATTATGTTTTGTATCTCTTGGGGTACCAATTCAAAATAGATTTACTTCACTTCTCTTTGCCTCTGAGCACTCTGTCCATCTCTACCTTCAGTTATTTATTTGTTATGATTATTCTTATTAAACTTATTTACTATTTGCAGTAACAACTCAGGTGAGCCGGCCTCCTCCTGACGCCTTGATGACAGTCATTAAGGCAGCACCAACTGCGGCAGAGGTGCTCAACACAGTCAACACCAATATGGCTAAAATGGATCATACACACATGCTGCAGGCATTGTGCTGTCTGTTTGAACTTCAGAAGAGTGGACAGTAAGGAATTCTATCAATCTTATATTAAACTAGCATTTTACCATGATGTAGAAATAGTTGGCGGTGCAGGGGTGACATAAGTCAATGCGAATTACTCACACCATTCCATGAGGAGCTATTTCAATCACTGCCCTAGTTTCAGTGGCGTAGCTAGGGGACCAATGGCCCTGGGGCACAAAAATCTGGGGCCTCTTTTTTTTATATGGGAAATTATCTAATAACTTCACTTGCTCTTAGTTTAGCAAGCGGGAGTAGGGAGTGTCAGACTTTTACTGACTAAAATAAATTGCCATGATTCGTGAAGTAAGTAGTGAAGAATTTTTCGCTAATTCAAAAAGGATTTCTTACAAGGGTTTAGGGGCCTGCCTAGTTTGGGGGTCCCGGGGCACTGCCCCGCTTAGCCCTTTGGTAGTTACGCTAGTACCCAGTTTAGCTGTACCTACAATAAACTTTATCAGAGCACTTCTACAAAAAAAGTTATCGTTAATTAAATCTATTCTGGTGCTCTCATAGACTTTACTTAAGTATACTTTGTAGGCTGGGCAAAGTGTGTCATCTTTGCGATTGGAACATTTGCATCTGAATCACTGAAATGTTTCCATACAGTGATATGTAACTTTTGGAACATTTGAAATATCGGCTCACAAGATACAAACAGAACATTTGGAATATCGATGCATCGGCTCAAAAGATATGAACAGAACATTTGGAAAAATGGCTCAAAAGATACCAACTCACACACTGACTGTAATGAATCGTGATCTGTTACGTTGCGCCAAATACACCAACAATTTTATTTAATTGAATTTTGAGTGTAAATTATGTTTTTAGTTTCTTTCATCAAAATTTACACTATTTACGTTTTAGTTTGAAGTTTAAAAAGAAGTTCACTTAAAGTAAAGAGTGATTCAGTGTTACAATAGTTCCAAATGATGCATTTAAAACATTACAGCTGTTCCAATCTTTCGGAACACTAAAATGTTTCGTAACAGTGAGTCAGTTCAGTAAAGAGTTACGCCTAATACTTTTTTTTTGTCCTTGCTTCGTTCAAACTGCACCGACTTTAAATGATACTTACAAAATCAAATAAATGACCTATCTACCTTTCAGATCAGGCACAGACTCCGAAGTACTAATATCGAACCCGGCGTTTGCGAGTCTATGTCAGAAATTCAAAAGACATGCTCGAGCGCTCGACGTGAACGAAGCTTTGGATGCCACAAAAGTTTTGTCCTATCTGAAGGTTCCTACAGACTCCACGGTAGTCCAGACGATGCTGCAACTCCTCAGATGCTACATCAACATGATGAACGTCAGGCAAATAATGTTCCTAGACTTCTTACTGACGAAATTCGATCACAAGAATCATTTGGTTGATGCTTTGAAGCTTGCTCTGCCTTTAGCGTTCCAAATACATTTACCATTGGAGATGGATACCAAAGACATGCCTTTATTAAAAGATATGCTGGCATACAGCTGTTTGCACAACCTGCCTGATCGGTATATCGATGATATAGTCACTGGGTTGCTCCTCCATGACCAGGTCATTGATGCTCAAATAGCCAAGTCCATTATACTGTCGCTATGCCAGGTCAACTGCACAGAAGAAAGATTCCCTACGAGGGTACAGCTTCTGCATATTTGCTACGATATATTGACGCAGAAGGTAGAACATCTGTCTTATGAGGAAGTGATGTTGCTGGCCTCTAAGATCAAGAGCAGGATCGTGGACAAGCACCCGGAGTACTACCATGAACAGCTGATGGATGCTGTGGCTAACTCTGTGGTGGCTCGTGGGGTCGGCTTCGATAAGGCGTTGCTGGTGGCTCGTGTTATGTCGAGGATCGTAAGTATGCTTTTCTATCCTTTATTCATGAACAGTGGCGTAGCTAAACGTGGGTGAAGCGGCCCTACGCCCACGGACTCGCACTTAAAGGGGCCTCGGTTATGAACAAGGGCTCTTTAATTACGAGGTTTAAATTTCATGTAACCGACTATTACTAAAATTTACAAGCTTTTATAAATTAGTGTATTTATATTCACAAAAAAATTGCAAGATCACTGCATTCATCCTCCTCCTACCTTTACCAACTAGCTTTGGGTCGGCTTCCAGTCATGAGACATGGAGCCACTGCTTTCAGACCAGGTAAGATTACTGCATTTGTCTTGGAAAAAAATAGGTACTACCTATACCTTCGCCTGCGTCTCGATTAGCCTACGCTACGCCTCTGCATGGAGGTATGCCAGGAAAACTTGATAAAATGAAACTAATTGATTGCCTCTTTGATTTTGTATTAGCGTGTATTTGCGTTTGTTTAGCACGGATCCCGAATCGATAAAAGCTTCATTATGATTATCTATTTGACTTTTTATCAGCCTAGAAAATCTGGAGAAGTAAAAAACCGGGTAAGTGCGAATCGGACTCGCGCTCTAAGTGTTCCGTACAAACTTACCTTTGTAAATAGTTCAATTCCCGAATCAACTCTCGAAGATTTTTCTGAATTGCGTAAAAAGAATTCCTTTTGTGACTAAGTAGGTACTACAGTTTTCAGATTTTATTTTACTATACTTGTGCTATGAGACCTTGAAGCAAGGCCTAGAATAGGCCAGCTAGGCTAGGCTAGAATCCTAGCCCCTAGGCTAGGCTGGGCTAGGCTTTTGACCTAGAATCCTTCAGGATTCTAGGTCAAAAGGAAGTACCCTATAGGGTTTTGGTTTCCTAGCGAGTGTCAAAATACGCGCCGTAATTATGCTCCGTTTAGGGAACACAAAAGGTCTTATCATTAGATTACATTGACTTAAAAGTTTGATTTTTTACTGATGATTGGGGTAGCCAGAATGTCAGGGTAGCAAGAGTGTCAGGGTAGCTAGAATTTGATATTAATTTCAACTTCATACCTTTACGCGTTCCTGAGAAAAAGGATCTTGACAGAGGGACAGACAGACAGACTGCCAACAAAGTGATCCTATAAATAAGGGTTCCGTTTTTGCCGACTTAGGTACAGATCCTAAAAAGTAATTCTGCTAACGTTTAGCCCGTGTGAAAGTAGAAAATATATAGCCACTAACTTCTGCCAGTGGCTTCGCCCGCGTAAAAGTAGGTTTCTCCATACAAACTTCCAAACAAACTTCAAACCCCCGTTTTACCCCCTTAGGGGTGGAGTTTCGTAAGATCCGTTCTTACACCCAATATGGAACCAACCTGCTAAATTTAAATTTTTATAGGTTTTATAGTTTCTGAGATTTCGTGAGATTTCCTTTTCGATTTTCCTGAGTTGAGTTTATCTATTACAAAATACCATAGTAAAGACAAAATCATTGTATATTTTCCCAGGCTCACACCCACTTCGGGCTCGTGGGCTACCTCTGCGAGACAGCGGCCGCCAACCACAAGACCCTCTCAACTTGCCGCCCCAGCACACTGTTCAGCTTCATCAACTGCCTCTCCAACAACAACTACACGCCTGACTCCGCACAGTGGACCAAAATCAAACGCCAGATCACAGAGAACCCGATCCTCCTTGACGACAACCACACGCTGCCCTGGACGAAGATATGTCTAGAAATGGCTTCCTTAGGACTCTACGATGACAAGTTACTGACGAAGGTGTTCTGCAAAGAAAATCTGAACAGAGAATTTAATCAGTTAGATTACCTGCAGCTTTTGACGCTGTATGAGGCTGTGAAAACCTTCCACAGTCAGAATTATAAGCTGCCAGAAGATTTGCTGGACAAGGCGAGGTCGGTGTATCCTGTGCATCGTAAGACGGAGCTGCTGGAGGAGCACCTGTCTGCCGGGCTGGGGGGCGCGGGGTATGTCGTGAAGAATGTCGTGCTGCCGAATGGCATTATTTCTGGTGAGTAGACCAATATGTCCTGCGGTAATTTCTTGAAGCTCAATATAATCAGAACTTGATGATTTGGTGTCTAGCGCCTATAGTTCAAGCGCGGCTGTAGACGGGGGTCCGAGCTTCCACTCCCAGGTCGGGCAAATTCATATCGTTGTTAGAATATGAAAAAATCATTAGGGAATTCTCAAACGCAAACCGGATTATTAAATGGGCTCGCCTCTTATTTAATATCTTTAAGAGCGTCCAACCCGAGATACATTTCCATACAGCCGCTCTTACGTGATTACGACTTATATATATTTTTAGGAATCAAAAGTGCAGATATTAAAAAAAAATACTACGTGAGACAACAAAATAAACAATTCTTTACTTTTAATTAAAAGAACAAAATAACAATAATTCTAATTAATCTAATTAAACACAAATCAGTATAAGTCTCACGGCCCTTGTACGATGTTCCCGCCACGCCAATGACACCCGTCAAAAATGCGCGGGAAAGTGGTGCGCCCACCGCTTCCATAGACTCCTCGCTGTCATTTCTTCCTTCCATCCTAATAATATTAAATTGACGTACACATCTTTCTTTAGATATTTTGGAAACTCATTTATATAGTGGTTATTATCCAGGTTTCCATTGAAATCAAAACCATTTGGTGTAAAATAATCCAGTAAAGACCTCTGAAAATCTTCTATTTTGCGTGAACTTTGGCTCTTCATAATAAACTCATAAATTAGAAACGGAAAGTGAATGTATTTATAGAAACTTTGCACAATTAATCGACATTCTGAATGACGACAACTTTTCCAAAATCATTTAAGGTTTTAAGAAACATGTATTTCTTTGAATAAGTTTTGTGAAATATTCGCGTGAGTGACCGAATACCAATGAAATGCGTTCAGGCGTTATCTTTCTTTTTTGCGTTGCCTCTTTATCCAATATTGCGTTGGATGAAACAACATGACTTAAAAACTTGTTTTAAGTCATACTCACGTTCATGACTTGAATAAGTACACACATTCTACATTATTGTTCACTACATTCTATTTGAAATATCTGTTATTTATTTATTGTGCACACCTACGACAGTGTTGTCTTTTTTAACCCAATCGACTGATAGAGAATGCCTTGTGGCATTAAGTCCCCCTTTGTACTACTACTGTATATGAAGTTTATATAAATAAATAAGCTTAAAAAAAACAACGCCTTCTTTTCAGATTGTCTGGTATGTTTGAAGAACGGCTATCCAGTGAAGTTTGAGGTCTCCACTGGTGACTTGAGGGTACCAGTCGAATTCCTTAATATTCCACCTGGAGCAGTACTGTGAGTACTATCATTTATTACCGTTATTTAAGGCCTTTTTTTAGGCTATACTTTCTCACTGCTGGACAAAAGCCCCCATACATCTTTCAAGTCCCAAGTCGTCGGCGGCGCGTACTGTTCCACGCGCGCCTCAAGCAGATGTTAGCAAAACGTAGAGGCCCAGAAGTTCGAAGCCTACTAGGGCCAAGGGTTTGTTTCTGAAAGGAAAACTCGACCCTGGGACGAAAGGAAAGTAGGAACAGCCGTGGGTTTTTAGTCAGTAAAAGTCTGACACGCCTTAGCGCTTTGACCAAGAGCGGGGGATGTCATTAGATAATTTACCCACCTGAAAAAAAAAAACATCTTCCAGGTATTCTTTTCTCGAGTCACCTTGAACTAGACCTTGTGGTACACCTACCGCAACACACCTCACCTCCACGCACACACACACACACACCTCTAGGTCACCTCGCCACCCAGCAGGCTTAGTCAAATGACTTTTCTATGGAGAAATCAGGTGGGATCGCAGTTAAGCACTGGTTTATATCTATTTGAAAAAAAAAGTCACGTGACAAGTGACGTGACAGGTAATGTCATTGCAACGACCATACAGCTACTAGACGTCTGCGACGCATGTCTGTCATCACATATGATTATAGATCTGATGTCTCGACCAATCAGAACGCAGTACCCCGCTCCCTCGTACCTATCAAAACGTAGTACCTCGCTCGCCATACCTCGGCTAGTTAAAAGAATTGTTTTGGTGCGCTAGTTCAAGCATGAGGCGTCTAGTGGCTGTAAGGTTGTTGTGACATTGCTATACATTTTGTACTTAGTGTTTGACGGGAACGCTAAAACAAAAGTCATTAGTCTAAGCCTGCTGCTTAGATGCTGCAGCGACGCAAATCTTCAGGCGCCCGCTTTTACCAGCCTAGTGTTGAATAAATTGCATGCTGCTGTGATTTATTAGCATTTAAATAAAGTCGCCAACAAATAAATTCCTCTATGGCGTTGGTGCCGTGGAAGGTAGGTAGGCCCCTGGTGTGGGATGCAACCTGTCTCGACACCCTTGCGCGATCCCATGTTCCAAGCAGTGTGTGGCTGTGCTGGCGCTGTCGCTGTGGCTGCTGAGAACCTTAAACGGCGCTAATACTCTAACCTTTTAAGTAGTTACAGTTTTGAGCCGTTTGGGGTCGAAACACTTAGGTCATAGGGTCCGAGTGCGCGATTATAATCAATTCCTATAAATTTTCTAACATTACCCAAGTTCCGACTACTTCTCCTTGAACAACGACCGTACCGTCCGCGAGGCACTCTCCAACTCGTACCTGATAAAATACATATCTAAATTCCTCTTAATTTTACAGCTTATGCGTCCTAACCTTCCTGCCGGGCTGCTTCTCCATGAACAGCAACCGCTTACGAGGCACTTTCCGCCTCGTACTCGACATACTAGAGGAGCACGGCTACGCAGCCGTTGCTGTCAACGCCAGTGAGTGGCTGTCTGCGCCCGCGCATGAAAGGACCCCCTACCTACTGCGAGAGTTGGAGTACAAGTGCGGCGAGATTGGCATGAAGCTCTCGGCCAGTTGAACTGTGAAATAGACTCGATTAAATAAAGTTATATATTTTTAGTGCTATTTTATAAATAATATAGTGACCTCTGGATGAGGTTTGAAAATTATACGTGAAATATAGTACGTTTTCTTATGAAAGGGTATTTACATTTAAAAATACTGACTATAATTTCCAAGAAAAAAAAAAAACCCTACACTAATTACAACTACCTAAAAAATTGCATTTGGGGAGTGTGCGTTGGAATTGCATAACCTAATTCCGCCCGCGCCCGTTCCATCATCGGACCACCAGGCGTACGGCAACACGCCACCGGTACGTGGTGGACATTCCACCTATACGCACAAAACGTTTTGGGAACACATTCATTGTGCGTACAGCTAAGGAGTGGAATTCCTTGCCGGAATGTGTGTTTCCTGATAGCTACAACCCTGTAATCTAAGTCAAGAGTGAATAGGTTACTTTTTTTTCTTTTTTTTTTATTCTCGATAGGTTCGCGCTTGACCGCCATCTCACCTGATGGAAAGCGATGATGCGGTCGACGATGGATACTTCTAGGTAAGCGCGTTCCATCGTCGACCGCATCATCGCTTTCCATCAGGTGAGATGGCGGTCAAGCGCGAACCAAACTAGAATTAAAAAAAAAAAAAATATGGCGTCAAAAAACTTTTCCACATCGCTGTCGACTGGTAATGTGCCCAAAAGACTACTTTCTTATGAAAAGCTTTTTTTCAGTTTTAATTTTTATCGTGAAGTTAGAAGTTTCTAGAAGAGATAAACTAATAAACCGTGGGGCTTAGGGTACTTTTCCACTGCGGCAGAGCTACTGGGTAAGACGCGCGTAGACGTAATAATAGAAGTAATAAACCCTATAGATATAGCTCCATCCCTTTAACAGTTCTTTCATCCCTTTAACAGTTTGTTTTAGGTCGTCAAATGGATCACGTTAAAAGCTCATGGTAAGGCCTCAAAACATTGTAAAGTGATGAGTGTTTCCACTGAAGCAAAACTGAGTTGAGCGAAGTCTTGATACAATGTGCCGATCAGTAGACTAAAAGTAGAACTATATTGGGGACACGAGGGCCACGAACGCCGATCTGGGCACATCGGTCTTCTCCATACATTTTATATGGTAACTAGACTTTTAGAGCTACATTAGATCCAGGTCACGCGACGCAACTCTACTTACAAATCAGGCTAATGTTGTTGTTAAAAAAAAACAAAGCAGCGCTTATGTATCTTTCCTCTAGAAGGTGAATATTTTGCCTTCCACAATTACCTCCGCGCCGCTCTACACTTAATTTCAAACTAAAGTCAAATTACCTAGTTTGTGAAATAAAGACTTCTTGGTCCTATCATCTCAAAAAAAAATTGGCAACACCACAACGCAATGACAACAAACGTCAAAATATCAATGAATACAAATGCCGTCAATTTCAAAAAAGTTGATTGGCATCAAACTTAAAAACGATAATCTGCCCTAATTAGAAATGATAAATGTTATTCGTCGTTGGGAGAGCACGTTTGCATGCAAACAGTACGAAAGAACGTAAGGCGAAGACACATCTTAGATAACAGTTACGAAATGAACTCAAAATGGTGTGTTTTGATACTATCTAGCGTTTTTATGGTTTGTGAATGTAAGTACGGGTATATCATATGGCCTGCCGACAAGGTGATCGTGAAGACGACTGACTACTACGCCGATATACCTGATAAAAACGTCGCCCGGGCTACTTACAGCAACGAAATCAATGCAACAGGGTAAGTTTGTTTAAATTAGGTACATACATAGCCAGTTAATTAAACGCCTAGGCTGTTCATTAAACGCCGGCATTCAACTAAATGGCTGAAAAATATCTAATCAAGTAATTGAGCGCAACGTTTAACGAGATGGTTGAATGTCGTGTACTCAGTTTAATTATTGGATATTGATGAATTTGTGATGTATTATTATGGTGGCTATGAGTTTACAAATGATGTACTTACGACAACTTTTTTTAAAATAATCTTTGGTCTTATGTCAAGTATGCCAAGCAAGCGAAAAATTTTGGACATTAGGTCAGAAGAGGATAACGGGGGCTAGAGAAATCGAGCTAACGAAGTCCCGTTATCACCTTCGTGTTAAGTTAAACTCAACCCCACAGACAAATAATGGCTGCGACAAATATATTCCCCCATTTAGATATTTATTTTTAAAGTTATAGATACTACATAAATCGAGGTAAAATTATTTTGCGGGAAAAGTTGGAAAGAGTTACCTTGGTCCTAGAACGCAAAGCGCAAATTAAGGAACATAGAGGGTTTTAGTCAGTAAAAGTCTGACACGCCTGCTCGATCCACCATAGAAACAATCTGTTCGGAACTGTGTTATATCACCACCATATTATCCAGTTTTAATTGGCTTACACTGCGCTGAAGGAATCAATTCACGACGCGACACAATAATGTTAATTCAGCTTTAGGCTAACCCGTAATATTCCTTGCCTTGCCTTCTTCTCCAACCCATTTTGTTTTAAATTAGCTCCTATTCTTTTTTTGTAACAACTTTTGTTCCCTGCCTAAGCTGGGCGTTCCTGGAGCTGCACACTTCACCAGATTTCTCGGACTTGAAGCAGGCGTACGCTGCGGGCTACTTGGAGGGCTACCTCACAAGGGACCTCATCTGGTACCACTGGCAGAACATGCTCAAAGGGTAGGTTACGCTTTTTCATGTCTGTTATTGTTCCACTGCTGGGCAAATAAGAAGGCATTAATTTCCTGATAAAATGGAACTGTGTCAATCAATCAAAACATTAAGTGATTGCACTTTGCCGTCCATGAACACGGCGGAGCAGTTCCCCGAGGCCCCCAAGCCCGCGAGGCCCCAAACCAGATTAACAAACCTTTTATTGAACTAGCGAAAAATAACCCTGCTTTTTTTTAGGTGGGAAATATATACTCCTACGTTTACAATGTAAATAAAATACGAGTAGATTGCAATACTAATTATCGCAACTCGGACACTCCCTCTCGCTCCAACCAGTAGAAGTTATTGGAATTTTCCCGCGTAAAAGTTTGCCCCAGAGCTGTTAGTCATGTAGCTATGCCACTGCTTTTGACGCAGAGGCCTCCTCAGGCTCGTGCAGTTCTGGCCCTGTAGGCCAGAAGTTCTGCTGTCTCACTACGACATCGCTACGGCATTTTCGTTGTCTTCATCTGATTCCTTTTGTACCATGTTTGGTTTGCCATACTGTTCTGCTATTCCTGAGGAAACGGATAACTGTGAGAACTTGGGCCTTCGGCAAATAACGAAGTGAAACACATCATGCTTCAAATTGATCTCATTTTCAGCGTTCCCGGCGCGCATACGCGTGTGATTTCATATAAATGTAGCTACGAAGGCTACGTTGTACTATGCATTCTGGTGTCATATGATCAAGGCATTGTCTTCCACAACTATGTTAGATATATTTACGTACCCTATTTTATATGCCTCAGTTATAGTTGGACAACGGTAAATATCTTTTATTTTTCTTGCCTATTATGTCTAAGTCTCGGGCAAAGGCCTTCCATCACTTCTGCAGCCTCCCGCGGGCCCATCTTCCGCTATGCAGTTTTGGGCGAAATCTGTATAAGGTTGTCCCGTTATGCCCGTCATGCCGTCGGCAGCAACACGGTACCTGGGACCTTATTTACTGATAATATAATAACTATTACCTTTAGATATTGTTACAACAAGACGGACGTTTGCGGCCTCATCGAGGAGTTCGTGGACAAGAACGAAGCGTATATGTCTGAGATGGTGCAGAATAGACCCAAGGACCCCTACTGGTATCAGGTACATAAATAGTGAGAAGTTTTTAAGTAATATTCTCTTCGAGCCCTTCATTCTGATATCCAATGTGCGTACTTTTTTAAATGTATACTCAACCTCCCGGAAAGCACGTTGGTCTCGATTGACGCCAGAAAGTCTGACCTGCAGTCCTAGCCAAGTTATGACCGTTTCGTTTCTATTCTCTTTCGTCAATCGCCTCGAGTCGGCAGCGCCTCCGATACCTTTGATCTGACACGTGACGTCATTCCCATACATTTGAAGTTATCGACTAGTGTTAACGATTGTAGATTATCAACTTGGTTAAGCCTTCTGAAGTCTGTTTGTCTGAGGTACTAGGGTGCCTAACTGGGTTGTTGAGGTCTGACAGGCAGTCGCTAAGTGTAAAACACAGGTATTCAGCCGTACCGGTTAGACTGGACCCCGACCCCAAGCTAGTTGGGAATAGGTTAGGGACATGATGGCTAAACCTTTAAAAATAATTGTTTGCAGGTGAAGCTGTACTACACTCAGTTGGAAGGGTTAGCGGTCGGATACAACGTAGCTACGACGGATCCCTACCAGTGGCTCTCTACCAGAGATATTATGTAATTACCTACTTCACTCACAGAACCTTCCCATCATGACATGTCAAAATGTCACTGCTGCGAGCGAGAAAGAGCTAAGGATGGAGCTAGACACCCTATATAACTCCATCCCTTTACAGTTCAGTTTAGGTCGTCAAATGAATCGCGTAGGGCCGAGTCATACCATGATACTAATATTATAAGTTTGTATGTTTGTTACTCTTTCACGCGCAAACTGTTAAGAGGCGTTGGTCTACCCGAAGGCCAAATTTTAAGTTGGCATATGTGTACCTTGTTCTGGAATTGGGCATGGGATACTTTTTATCGCGGGAGATGTATGTTCCCTGACTTGGGTTAGTTTTCTACTTTCACGTAAAATTGGTAGGATGGTTCAAAACACCATCATAAATGAAATCTAAAAAGTCCTCATCAATCCGACACTTGCAAAAAAAATACTCGGGGTCAAAGCTCACAAAAACGAGTTTGTCGCGATTTTCAGCAATACGGTAAGTTTATCATAAAATTAGCTAAGTAAGTACACAACCTCAAAGGTGGCGTGAAAACGTGTGCATATTTTGACGATGACTTCTTTCAAATTTTTGAATCATTATATCTCAAAAACGGTGGCTCTTAGGAAAAAAAAAGCATTTTTGAGATAATTATCAGATCTACAATTTTTGTCTGAGCTAATTCTATGATAAAACTTACCTACCGTTTTGCTGAAATTCGCAAAAAACTCGTTTTTGTGACCTTTGACCCCGAGTTTTTTTTTTCCAGGTGCCGATCGATGAGGACTTTTTTAGTTTCATTTATGATAGTGTTTTGAAAAATCCTACCAATTTTCAGCTGGGTGAGAATTTATTGTAACCTTGGATGTCTAAATTGACCGGAATAATAGACACACCTTTTCTTCCTTTTCTTATTTTTTCGGAAAATACTTATCTGCAGGCATAATGTAATAACTTTACGATATAATAAAGAAGTGCCTACCTACTACGCTTTATTATTCTTTACACAGCTGGATCAATATGCTGGGTGATCTGGACGAGATCGCGTTTTCGGTGTCGATGCCGAAAACCGGTCCGGACGGCCGCCTGTTCGGCGACCACTGTACCGGCCTCGTCAAGCTACTGCCGGACCTCAGCAACTTGTACTTCTCGCATAGTACCTGGAACAGGTCAGAATACCCCGTTCTTACATTGTACCTACACTGTAGAAATTCAGTGTAGGATTGTGTGAAGAGTGATATGACAAAAGGGTGTGTGATTGCATGACGGGTGACAGGACAGAACGGAAGAAAAAAAACGTGTTGCTCCGACCTGAAATAACACGGGACAAGAGTAGGAAGATGATGATGACTGTGTAGACAAAGAAAGCAGGCACTTTTTTGACAAGCCGGCTGACTCTGAAGCTTACCTACATCTAATTTTTATGACGTCGTCAGTCCGGACAGTCAAACCAATAATAAGAACGTACTTTCTACGTGAATGCACTCTAGGAAATAGGTGGTACCTACCTACGTACCTACTGGTGATATCAGTTGGATAACTGTCAAAAGACGAACTGGATTTTTAGTTTCCATGTCCAAATCTGCGCATAAACAAACAAAACACCTGCAGATTTTTTAACCAAAGGACTTTATCGTTATTCATTTTAATAAAGAAACACGAGTAAAATTAGATATAGAAAATTTTTTAGAAGAACAAGACAACCTAGTAAATGAGGACCAGTCTAATGTGCAGAATCCATTCCAAGATACTTTGAATACCTAGACCTGTACCATGACGTTTAAAGTAAGAGATGGCGCCAGACAGCCTGTATAGCTCTGTCTCTTACCCACGAAATAATGTATTCTTTTTTCTGTGCTCTTACCCACACTGAAATAAGAATGAAACAATCTTACTTTGAACGTCATGGTGACCCCCCCTATTCAATAGTAAATACCTATCTTTCGGCTTATACGGTACCTAATTTCTTTATCTATCATACATTGTCCCAACAGTTACCAATCCATGCTGCGCCTCCACAAGATGTACGTGATGCACCTGCACCTGTGCGCCGGCAGCAAGAAGCTGATCCCCGGCTACAAGATGTCCCTGACCTCGTACCCGGCTTTTGTCCAGGTAATAACTATCTTCACCTTATGTAGCTATCGCCAGCAGCATCGCGCGTGTTTTGTCGAAAATTTAAAATAGGAACGAGGGATAGAAAGAGAAATAACTTTCTATAAGTGAAAAAATTTTCGCAATTGGACCAGGACCTGTACCATGACGTTTAAAGTAAGATTGTTTCATTCTTATTTTCAGTGTGGGTAAGAGATGGCGCTAGACAACCTGTATAGCTCTGTCTCTTACCCACACTAAAATAAGAATGAAACAATCTTACTTTGAACGTCATGGTAACCCCGCAGTACCTTCAGGGATTACCTCCTACAAACAAAAAAAACAAACTTTAGCCCTTTAAAATATTAAAAACTACATTTTTACCTAGGCCATGCCATGGTCTATCAGTCTACCCGTCAGTACAAAATGTTATCCAAATCCATGATTCAGCATTTGAGGTGTGACTGAAACAAACATTTAAAAATTCAAACACACAGATATTATCTATATACTCACATAAATTATGAAAGCTACAGACGGCGGACTCAAGAAAACCAAACTATTTAAAACTATTTTAGTTAATATTAATTATTACTGTGAAAAATGTCTTAGCATAGTCGGCTTTATAACGATCCCACTGTTGGGACTTAAGCCTCCTCTCTAGGAGAGGGAATGGGCCGTAATTCACCACGCGGGCCCAGTGCGGCTTGGTGGATGTCACATGTCTTCGAATTTTTGATTCTAGGACATGCCGGTTTCCTCACGATGTTTTCCTTCACCGTTTTGAGAGCAGTGGTGATGAAATAAAATACACAAAGTAATGCGCCTGGCTGGGTTTGAACCCGCGACCTACAACTCGTAAGCCGGAGCCGTTACCACTGGGCCACCACTGCTCCAAAAAAAACTGCTGAAAAATGTCTTAGTTAATATTAATAATGACTACTCTGTATGTTCGATGATGGATCTGAAATGGTCATCTCCGAGAGTCAGCGATGGCGCGATGGATCGAAGCACGTTGCGCGATGTCAGCATCTCGTGTCGTGTACGATCCGATGGCAATCGGTTTTAAATGGAATTGGGGGATGAAACGATCAGCGGTTGATCAGTGATTGTTACCCAAAGGTTGACTGGTAGAGAATGCCTTGTTGCATTAAGTCCGCCTATGTACCATTACTGTACATGAAGTTTAAATAAATAAATTGTTTAACTGTACCATGATATACACATATTATATGATATTAGTTTGCGTAAATACAGGTAAATGACAGGTCACTGGAACAATTTGTGACCCACGGATGCCCCTCAAGTTGAAGGGTAAAATCTACAAGTCCGTGATAAGACCTGTCATACTGTATGGATCAGAATGTTGGGCTGTGAAAAAGACGGATGAAAAAAGATTGCATGTAGCGGAGATGAGAATGTTGAGATGGATGTGTGGTGTGACGAGAATGGATAAAGTGAGAAATGAATATATTAGAGGAAGTTTGAAAGTGGCGCCAGTGACTGAAAAGTTGAAGGGGAATCGTTTGTCTTGGTATGGTCATGTAAAGAGGAGAGATGAAACACATGTTACTAAAAGAGTTATGAGTATACATGTGGATGGGTGGAGAGGGAGAGGGAGGCCAAAGAAAAGATGGATGGATTGTTTGAACAGTGATATGAAAGAAAAGGAAGTTAGTGATAGTATGACGGTTGACAGGATAGAATGGAAGAAAAAAACGTATTGCGCCGACCCCAAATAAGATGGGACAAGGGCAGGAAGATGATGATGAGTTTGCGTAAATATCAAAAGCTTTGTATAAATCCCTCTTCTTCCCTTAGGCGTGGTCGTGCTCTTTACTGAACCGACTCACTGATCCAAAAGATTGGAACATCAGTAATGTAAATGCATTATTTAGAACAATTGGAACACTGAAACACTCTTTACTTTAAGAGACTTGCAGTGTTTTTAAAATTCAAATTAAAACGTAAATAGTGTACCTAAATTTTGATGAACTGAACTAAAAACATATGCTTTGAATTATTCTCAAATCAAAATTCAATTAAATAAAAATTTTGGTGTATATAGTGCAAAATCACGATTCATAGGTAACAGTCAGTGTCTGTGTTTGTAACTTTTGAGCTGTTGTTCCAAATGTTACGTTTCTATCTTGTGAGCCAATGTTACAAATGTTCCATTTGTATCTTTTAAGCCGATGTTTTTAAATGTTCCGTTTGTATCTTTTGAGCGGATGTTCCAAATGTTCCGTTTGTATCTTGTGAGCCGATGTTCCAAATGTTCCGTTTGTACCTTTTGAGCCGATGTTCCAAATGTTCCGTTTGTACCTTTTGAGCCGATGTTTCAAGTGTTCCGTTTGTACCTTTTGAGCGGATGTTCCAAATGTTCCGTTTGTATCTTGTGAGCCGATGTTCCAAATGTTCCGTTTGTACCTTTTGAGCCGATGTTTCAAGTGTTCCGTTTGTATCTTTTAAGCCGATGTTCGAAATGTTCCGTTTGTATCTTGTGAGCCGATTGTCCAAATGTTCATTTCACTGTTTCGGAACATTTCAGTGATTCAGATGCAAATGTTTCGATCGCAAAGATGCCCACTTTGCAGCTCTTGCCCTCGCCTATTTCCTGTTTATTTATTTATTTGAAAGCTTCATGCAACGCAAATTTACAAAGGCTGACTTTACGCTTTAAGCACTCTTCTTTAAAAAAAAAACTCCTGTAGCGTGGGTGTGTTCACAGATATGTAAACTCACACACGCACATAAGACACCCAGACCGTGAACACCAATCTGTGGGCCGTACAAATATTTGTTCCGTGCGGGAATCGAACTCGCGATATGCAGTGCAGCAGCTAATCTCTTCACCACTGCGCCAACCGCGCTTTCTTTACCAGTCAAGGATAGTGGTGGGTGTTGCAGCACAATGTAGGCTAGCATTGATGATGATTGTGTGATAGTCCACAGATGACTTCTACATCATATCGTCGGGGCTGGCGACCAGCGAGACCACCATAGGGAACAGCAACAGTAGTCTGTTCGCGCTCATCAGTCCCTGCGGCGCGGTAACTATATTTTTTCTAATTTCTTGTGAAACACTGGGAAGTAAATTGATGGCCTATTTTTTAGGGTTCCGTACGTCAAAAGGAAACAACGGAACCCTTATAGGATCACTTTGTTGTCCGTCTATCTGTCTATCTGGAGGTATCAAGTTAAAATTAAAACCATATACTCAGGTTTGCGGTCCCTTGAAGGTGTGAAAAATCAAACTTCTGAGTTAACGAAAAAAAAAGATATAGCCGTTTATATCGCAAAAAACGTGTATTTCGACACTCTCAAGGGAATCAAAATTCATAGGGTACTACCCGTTGACCTAGAATCCTGAAATTTGGCATGATGCACAGTCTCATATAGGAAAATATCTGAAAATTTGAAAACCTCAACGCTCGACTCGGCAGCTGCAGTTGCAATAAGCCGATGAAGCAATCAAAGGGGTTATCCTAGGATGGAATGCTAATGCGTCATTGTGTGGGTCCAAAGATGTCCACATATCTTTTACCCTATACATATGTATGTATGTTTAGGTTCTGGAGTACGCTCGAGCGATGGTCGCCAACCGCCTCGCGCGCAACGGCAAGGAGTGGACGCAGATATTCAAAAAGTACAATAGCGGCACTTACAATAATCAGTGGTAAATATTTTACCTTTTGATATGATAATCCTCTCCATCAAGCACTTATTGCCCAACCTGGAAATAGAACCCAGGACCCCACATTCAGGAGTCGCGCCTGCGGCCACTAGGCCGACGAGGCAATTAACAAAACAAGGGAGGACAGCAACCACATGGCTACAAGAATAAAGAAATTAACTGTGAACATATTGTGGCGACATGACGTGAACCGGGTACACTTACTGCGTTTACAATTTATTTTCCAACATTTAAACAAATGTGTGTATTTACTTCTTTCTTCATTCCTAATTATAATAATAATTTAATATAATGTTCCACAACTTTTATACAACGCCATCTAGTCTCAAACTAAGCAGAGCTTGTGCTATGAGTAGGTACTAGACAGCTGATATATTTTATTTTAATTGACATACTTATATATTTTTAAATACATAAATATCTATATATATATAAAAATGAATAGCTGTTCGTTAGTCTCGATAAAACTCAAAAACGGCTGGACCGATTTGGGTAATTTTCAGGAAAGGTTTAAACGAGAAAAAATGGAAAATATCACGAAAAAAAATATCCGAATACTACGCCATCTCTAATTAACCATTTGAGTAGCATAATTAGAGACACAATAGAAAGACAATGATCGAGCGAACACCGGCGTTCGCTCGGGGTTTAATGAATAATGTCATTATAAAATGAATTATGCCGTTCTGGTAATGCCAGTAGATGGCGTGTTCCTTACTATTAGGCGGTACGAAGTTCGCCGAGACAGCTGGTTAAAGATAAATTACACTCAGACTCAACAAATGATCGTGTTCATCACACAAACATTTTTCTTGGGTGGAAATTCAACCCACGACCATAACATAGCAGTCAGGGCCACTAACCACTAGACCAACACGCGAGTCACGTAATTATCATTTATTTTATTGACACCTTAGATATTAGAACATTGCTACTCTTTCGTCCAGGCTTTCCATAAGCTCTATAACAATGAAATAAATTTCCTTCAGGTTTATAGTAGACTATAAGAGGTTCAAGCCCCGCAACGCGCGCTATCCTGGCTCCGTTAGCCCTGGTCTGCTGTGGGTGGTGGAACAAATACCGGGCTACACGGAGGCTGCTGACTTGTAAGTCATCTTTTTTTTTTTAACCCCA
Organism: Mythimna vitellina; assembly: GCA_949316375.1. Lineage (NCBI taxonomy): Eukaryota > Metazoa > Arthropoda > Insecta > Lepidoptera > Noctuidae > Mythimna > Mythimna vitellina. The sequence continues at coordinate 970,629 of OX438703.1, read as the reverse complement.
CCCATGTTTTTTTGTTTTTTTTTTGGTGGGAAAATTATCTTATAGCATCCCTGCTTTTGGGCGGGGCGAGAGATAGTGTCAGACTTTTACTGACTAAAAACCCACTCCTGTTCCTTCGTTGCCTTTCGTACCAGGGCCGACCAGGACGGCTTCCAGTCTAACCGGATGCTGCTAGGTTTTTATTATTATTTTCTTTATTCGTCTTCTTTACTTGTTAACATTTTTAAATATTTCTTAGAAAAAAAAGAAACATTATTAAAAAATAGGACTCTTCCGGGGTCGGGAGCGGGGTCCAAGCTACCGGTGGTTGGGGCTCCAAAGACAGGAACCTCCTCACAATGAGAGCCGTATCGAGGAGTGCTGCCTTCTGTATCTTATTATTATTATTACTATTAATGGAGCGACCACCTATATCTTCCCTGCACAACCTAGTTCATGCGTTGTCGTTCCAACCTTCGTGGGCATAGCTATGTTCGATATCTTACCACCAGCTACAAGATGTACAGTGATGCGCTATCGTTACGTGGTGAACATTCTACCCATACGCACTTTCATCTTGCGTAGATACCTACAGCTAAGAAGTGGAATTCCGTACCGGAGCCTGTGATTCCTAATAGCTATAACGTCAATAGTGAGTAGGTTACATATAAGCAAGCGTGCTCCACCGAACACGCCGGAAAACGCAGCGTTGGAAGGCCACAAGGTGGACCGAAGACCTGGTGAGAGACTTCACTAGACCACAATGATAAATTTTCTAAAACCAACAGAACGGAGTTACTAAAGAAGCAGACTTACTTCCCCTCGTACAACATCCCGTACTTCCCGAGGATCTTCAACTTGAGCGGTGGCAACGTGCGCATCTCGGCCTACGGGGACTGGTTCGGCTACAACACCAACCCCAGAGCCAAGATCTTGAAGCAGAAACAGGTTAGACCGTATAACTGGAAACTTATGGGTACCTACGTTAACGGCAGGTATAGTGCCCATAGCTGTGGCAAAAGATACAAATGAAGTGGTGAAATCTGAGGTGGATAAATTGCCATAACTGTCCCATATCTCGAGGGTTGCTTTTAATTACATAGTATTTTTAAATAATTACTATTAAGTCATTAATTTAAAATTTAATCATAATCGTCAGAATTTTCACTTTTAATTGTATTACTACTCGAGGTATTTATTTTTAAAATTGACAAAAATCGCGTCCTTTCTATTTGAAGCCAAGGGCTTATTTCCACTGGGCACAGAGCGCAATGTGAAGTTGAGAACACGACTTTTTAATTTACTATAGGTAGATAGATCTCATTGGTCAATGGGCATGGCTAAGCTGGGTTACACTCTCACTATTTTCTTATTACGAATACAGTATAGGTACACAAAAAAAAAAAATTATGGCGAACAATTTTTTTTTTGTTTGAGCAATTTTGTTTTTCAGTGATATGTATTAGAATTATCTGTTAGCTTTGCAGCTTATGTTTTTCATTAACCAACCAACCAACATCTCATTATTGTGTCTACAGGCAAAGATCTGCAATCTACGCGACATGTACAACACGATGCGCTACAACGACTTCAAGCACGACCCGCTGTCGCGCTGCGAGCAGTGCGACCCGCCCTACAGCGCCTGCAACGCCATCGCGGCTAGGAACGACCTCAACCCGGCCAATGGTAAATGGGAACTATAATACAGTCCACTTTTTTTAAATTTATCTAATTGTAATGGGAGTCCAAGCTAGAAACGGCCAAAAGGTAGCTGAAGTGCGCCACAGCCATATATAAAATGTATTACCTAGTGCTATAGGAGCAGTGGTGGCCGTGTGGTTACGGCCCCGAATTACAAGTTGTAGGTCGCGGGTTCAAACCCAGCCAGGCGCATTACTTTGTGTAATTTATTTCATCACCACTGCTCTCAAAACGGTGAAGGAAAACATCGTGAGGAAACCAGCATGTCCTAGAACCAAACATTCGAAGACATGTGACATCCACCAACCCGCACTGAGTCCCAACAGTGGGAACATTATAAGGTGGACTATGCTATGCTAATGCTATAGAAAATGCCGGTAACGGCGTTTTGTGTGCGACGACCCTTAAAGTGAAAGCTACAGACCCATATTCACGCTAGATGGCGCTATTACAACTTTTGTAATAACTATTGGGTAGTTGACAGATTTTTTTATTATTTTTTTATATTTTTTTTTGTAAATAAATTATAATTTTATCCATAATCGCAAACACAAATCATTTTTAAAATTCGTTCAATATAAAGAAAGTTAGAAACCTTTCGAATCTAGTGGAAGGGGAAAATGCCAATTAACAGAATAAGGATGCACATGTCGTGGCCAGATCTTAGAATTGATCATTTCATGATGTGATCGGCCATTTCATGAAATGGTGGTATTTCATGATATGGCCAACTAAAACTGGCCAGACCATTTAAACGTCAAAGTTTCATGATTTTTCAATCAAACATGTGACGTGTGTGTGTGACACACGTCACATCATAAAGTGATCAATTTGACGACACACACACCAAAATGTGACGTCACCGCCATTAGTTTGCGACAAAAGAGATAGCGAGCTGTTCCCATCACACCCCAACTGTTACTCGAGACTAAAATTTGGAATGCTAATTGCTGCTTTTAAGAAGAAACCAATTTTATTGTGTCATTTGTTTAGTATAAAATATTGTAAAAAAAACAAGTTCAGGATACTACCCAATTATCAATATATAGGAACATATCCATTTCGTGCGCTGGGCCATCGCAGTCACGGCGCCACGGACGTGAAGATCACGAGCGCCTATCTGCGGACCAGCTACCGGTTCCTGGCCATCAGCAGCCCCACGTACAACATCTCCAGGGGTATACCGCCCTTCAAGTGAGTCTCTTAACTTACCATGCTTGAGCTCCCAAGAACATAAGCCGCATGTTAGAGGTTATGTAAGGCCAGTTAAGCCCCCTCCTCCCAATCCCTCAAGATATGGATTAGGTACCTTGCCTTTCATAACTAACTGGTGCAATACGATACCATATATTCTTGATTTGCCCCCCCCCCCTTTTAACCATAAGCTGGGTGGGACCTTACTAGTGTTGCAACAGAACTCTGCTTCCGCTTCCGCAAGCTTTTTCACTTTCGTTTCCGTTTCTGGTTCCGCAAACACTTTATAATAGAACTCCTAAGAAAAAAACGAGGAGCGCGGGGATGGAGGGCCCGTAGACGACTGCACACGACGGAAAGACGTAAAGGGAGGGGGGCGGTACACAAACGTTTCGCAGCTACTTTCTTTATTTATAATATTTATTTATTTTTTGGTTCATTCTGCGCCTCACCAGATCTCGTGACGTTTAGCGTAAGCGCGTAAATTTTCTGTTGTTATTTTCTTGTTTGTTGTTTCGTTCTTCTGTTTTCAATAGTTCGCCACTACTTATCAGTTCCTCCCAGAAGTGTAGCCAGTGAGCAATTATTTAGATGGTTTAATATATGAAAAACACCGAAACAGACTCAAAAGTGTAAAAGCGACCAAATTACTTTTTATTAAATATAATTTGCCGCTGTTTAATTTCGAGTACTGTAGTAAGTAAACTACAAAATACAAATTAAATCAAAAAAATCTTAAAAAATTAAATTGTGTTTTTTCTTCATAGTATTAAAGCTTCCGCTAAAATTTAGGTACTTTTGACATCTGTTTCCGTTAAGACACATCCGTTGCATCACTAGTCCTTACTGTAAATCATTCCGTTTCCCCAGATGGAGTACATTCGATATGGGGTCGATAATATCGCACGTGGGTCAGCCCGACGAGTGGATGTTTCCACCGATACTGCACGACTGGGAGTGGGTGTAAAGACGACCTTACGACGTACGTGATAAGGATCAGTTTACTTGATGAAGATTACTTTAAGAAACATGTATGGAAGAATTAAAACTTATAATTACATAATAACACCATTAGGTTATTTAGTAATCCTCTTACAGGAGAATATGTAGCAAGAATACTGAACAAGATTATGAGACTGAATTTAAAATTATTTATAATGTAGATAAGTCCTAGCATTTCATGAACATACGGTAATTATTCCAATTTAAACCTTAATACTATGACATAAGAGTCACATGTCTCGCACTCATGAAGATTATGTGGTAGATACGAATAATTGTATAGGTAAACAAATCCTACAGAAACTGAGATTAATTTATTTACTATTACTACTACTCACTATTTTCTTAACGTGAATAGTTATATATACTTTATAACTATTCACGTTAAGAAAATAGTGAGTCATCAGTGCTACTACAAAGTAAGGACTTAATGGGGTAAAAATTAAACCATTATAAAATTAAAGCAAACTTATTATTACACAGGATTTTGAAATCAGTTATTATTTTAAAATTTAATCTGAATCATCGAAATTTTAATTTACATTTTTAACAAAATAATCCTCTTCCGCGAGTACCATAGCGTTATCTAAGCCCCACATTTTTTCCTACGTGGTCACAGCATTCTCCATTTATTTGAATCTACTGTTTCTATTGCATTATACAACGGCTTTTTTTACATATTTAAGTTTTATTCCCTTGCTCTCAATTAGTGTCTCAAACAGTGACTTTCTGAAACCTACTCCTCGGTAACAGCTGGGTTGAGAGTTTGAAAAATAATAATTATAGATTCCTATACAAAATTATAAACATGATTTTTTCATATGATAATACGTTAGAAAAAAAAAAGATATTTTTTCGCTTATTTTCCTTACTCCTTTCAAATGGCTTTGATATTTAAAAATAAGTTTACACAAAAAAATTGCTGGTTATGTGTTCTTTAGAATGTATATAGCATTATGTAAATCAATCAATATTTCGCAAGAAAATGGTTTAGGTTAGCGGGGCTCTATGCGGGTGCAGGCAGCGGTACGAGTATGTGTGGATTTAACTCCGGCCAGATGTTCAAGGGACTTTACGACTTAAATGTTCACACATCATCACAAATCTATCAATCAATCTATCTTAAATGTTCATCATCACAGTCATCAGTTGAAGTAAAAATGAATACCTCATCTTAACATTTAAGGCGTAAAGTCCCTTGAACACGAGTTTCTAATTTACTACGATCTGATTGGTCAAGGGGCGTGGCTTAGCGCAGTGGCAACGATGACGTCACATTTTCTTAAGCCAAATAAGCTATAAATATTTTATTTACATGACTTTCAAATCGTGACGCCATAATAATAATTATACATTCCTAATAGGAATTCATGTTCATAACCCTATGGTGATACGCATCCGTGAGCCCTCTATGTTCCACGCTCTGGTGGTGATATTCCTGGAGTTCTTCGCGTGGGGCCTGCTCACGATGCCGATCATCTCGGTACTATACGTTCGATCACGCATTTTGTAAAATAACACTCCGAAAAAAGTTTATTTTGTTAGAATCTAGTCATGTCGAAAATTAAAATGAGGCGATCCGCCCCCTTTTACATAGGAACTTGTGTAATTAGGTAATACTAGTAGCATAATACTTTATAATCGTGGACTTTTATATTTCTCGCTTTTGTGTTTATTATACATTTTATAAATAAATCATGTTTTGAACTCTCTTATTTTATTTTTGGAGTACTTTTCTTTTGAGATTGTCTCTGTCTGGCTCAAAGTTTTAAAAATAATACATGTTTTTTCTCTAAATAAGCAATAAATTTATTTATTCTAATATACACCAATAAACAATGCTTTTAATTACACTTTATATACATTATGTGTGATCTCATGAAGGTACTAAAATAAATACATACTTATCAAACCATTGTCATCTTTTCATCTAGCTTGAGAGCATTGAAACTATGAATCGAATATATAATTTACAATTTCCAAAACCTCTTCAAGACACTGTTCAGGGCTGCGCGAATGTTCGAAAGAGTAACTGCAGCCCTGGACCACAATGGGCAACTGAAGGAGCATGGGTTTTAATTAGTAAAAGTCTGTCCCTCTCGCCCACTAGGAGTGGGAGAAGTTATTTAATTTTAGAGCTTTTGTTTCTTTGCTGGTTAGGGTGTACACGATGCGCAGCGCAAGTGTGCCAATGTAATCGATCTATCTCTCGCGCCATCCAGATGTCATTAGATGATTTCCCACCTTAAACAGCAATGAAAACTGTTACAAGAAAACATAGCTTGCACCAGGATCTTGCAAAAAAAAATTACCCATGCATAACAAATTAAACGTAGGTGATTGGCTGTTCTGAAAATTCATTAAAACACATTTGTGTTATTTTTGCTGCCCACTGGTCGCTGAATACAGGGCAAACAAACTACTTCGAGAACCCAGGTACCCTTCGCTAAATGGTCAGTAACACCAGATCGCTGCTGGTATTAATAAAAGAGCTGGGGTGGATCGAATGACACATTTGTCCCACCCGTACGCAAAATACGCGCTTTAGACATGGAGTTGCAGACACCAGCCCGAAATACATCTTAATACAAAAACAGTGCTTCAAATCAAGCCTTTTTAACAGATGCTAACACAAAGTTTGCCTACTATATTGACTTTTACATTAAAAATAAACCATAATTAATTTACCTAAGAATTTAAAATGAAAAATGAATAAATAAATACTATTTTCAACTCTTCCTCACACAGAACATTTCTACAATTTGCATTGATCTAAAAGCTCGGCGCAAACGGGCCACAGCCCACAGCCACCGGTGGCTGACGCGCGCTACGACCATATTTGTAATAGTGTTAGAATCAAGCAACAGCCACCGGTGTTCGGAAGTCGCCACATTCACATACCTAACACACACAAGTCTTACGATTGACTCCGACACGCAAAGTTTGCTCGCACATGGTGGCATGGCATGGTGACGCGTGCTATACTTAGAACGTTTAACTAATGGTTAACCATGCGGGGGCGAGTTGCCGACACCGCTGTAGGGAGTGGCCGCTACCGGCTACACGTGTACGGCGCGTCTATACAAAATATAGGAAAAAGTGTGTTAAGTCGCTGTCGCTAGCCACCAGTGGATGTGGTCGATGGCCCGTTTGCGCCGAGCCAAATGAGACATACTGGCATGCTGATAGTATAATATTCTTCTAAGATGGAATGAATGAGTATTCTTTATACAAACTTACTTAATAACAATATAATATGATATAACAGTTAATATTTAAATAGATTTTATCAATACTGCAGTGATGACAATGAGTTTTCCTTACCGATGATTTTGTAACAGCTTTTATTTAAATCAACTGACAACTAATTGTTGACTATTCTGTAAGCCCCATGTTAGGTAATCAGTATTGTAATAGCATGTACACTAATATTGCAGAGCGATTTCCGGTCACAGTAGTTTGCGGACGATAAGCAATAGCTTGCTCGTCGTCCGCCCGTCCAGTTAAGATTAGGCTTGTGTCGACGGCGTGTGTGACACTACGCGCCGTCGACCTCAAAGAGAAGTCAACAAAACTGAAGGTGCCCCGTAGGGCCGCATTGCACAGGACTACTGGAAGGACACAAGTGGGTTTTAGTCAGTAATAGTCTCCGACGCACCCTCTTTTTCCACCGAGCGGGTGAAATCATTGGATGGCTTTCCAACTCAAAAAAATCGCAGGTTCAGACCATAGAAGTGATGCGATTTTTTTTTAGGTGGGAAATAGGCGTGGGCAAGGTGACATCTTTGCGATTGGAACATTTGCATCTAAGTCACTGAAATGTTCCGGAACAATGATATGTATCATTTGGAACATCGGTATCGGCTCAAAAGATACAAACTGAACATTTGAAACATCGGCTCAAAGGAATCTGTTGAATTTTGATTTAAGAATCATTTTAAGCAATGTTTTTAGTTCAGGTCATTAACTATATTTACGTTTTAATTTGAATTTTAAAAAGACTGCTGGTCTCTTAAAGTGCGTTTCAGTGTTCCAAATGATGCATTTACTTAACTGATGTTCCAATCTTTTGGAACAGTGAGTCGGTTCAGCAAACAGTTACACACTTCTAGTGGGAAATCATCCAATGATTTCTTTCACTCAAGGGCGAAGCGAGAGGCCGTGCCAGACTTTTACTGACTAAAACCCAGTCCTATATTCCTTCTTTGCCCTGCATTCGAATTCAAAAGCGAACAAACCATGTCCCCAGTAGGCTTTGACCTTGTGGACTCCTACGGTTTTGCTGACATCTCTACGAAACGTCACAACGCGACGTCGATGACTCGGGATAGAATGTGCAATACGAATCAATTCGCAAGTCCTGATGCGTCGCGAAAGCTCATAAATTTTTTCAATGCGGCGTAGCATCAGAGTTTTGTATGTTAGGGCCCTTCATTTTATACAAGTTGTGTAAGGTGTGCAATTGTCACATTTAACAATCAATAATTACTATGGCATGCAAGTGATGCAAGTTAGTGGCACACAGGTTACAGACATGTGTGTTTACAGCTTTAGGGTATCATAGGCCAGTCCTGGGTATAGTTATTACTGGTTGTCTATTACTGCAGTATTCATAAGTATTTTACATAAAACTTATTCTAAATATGGACATAGCCAAGATTTCATAGAAAGGGCAGACTGAACAGCTTCTCTATATGAAATAAGACCACCATTTGGTAAGTTACATATTTATATAATTTTTTTATCAAGTTCTAGTTTGAACAATTCTTCTCAGATCTCATCATCAACAATGAAAATTGTGGGAAGGTGTTCAGGTGTGAAATTGACACCACCAGCTGATGCCGTCGCCAGGTCTTTTCCTTTGAAAATATATACAGTACGGCCGATGTAGCTTGGCGAGTCCGAACTTTGCGTAGAAGGCTGCGCACGAATGTTTTTTAGGAACCAAATGGTGGCGTGAAGCGACGTGCGCGGCCGGAGGTCTAGGCGACGAGATTGACTCTATGTAAACACAATCGACCCTTCATTCAATCAAATATTGGAACAGATTTTTATCAATTTGGAATTTATTCATTTTTGTTTATATGAGATATTGTAACATAGTGAATGTTGTCATTAAAGTTGTAAACAAGATTTCGAATGTAATAAAAAATATAAATAAAAAATTCTTGGTTGAAAGACACGATTAAGTGTCAGTTATTAGAAACGACTACTTGTATAACGACTGTTTGAGAATTTTTTAAACCTCCATAGATTCAATTTTCTATGGAGGTATAAATATATTTTTATAATTTAATTTCAATCGATTTGAAAAAAAATCGATTTCAGACAAGCATATTGGACATCCCTCTTTGGTAACTTCGTAAAGCTTCGTGCTTTTTCGACAATGTTCGCTAAGCAGTAATATGTCTCACTCACACATTAGCATTGGTGTTATTTTCGTGTTGCTGTCTCTGTTTTGAGCACAGGCGGTGACAAAAGTTTGGTTGTTATTATTATATTGTTAATTTTTTTGTGTAGTGTTAGGTTCGTTTCTTTAATTCATAAGTTATTTTTATAGCTTTCTGTCTTAAAGTGTTTTAATATTTATTTTATTTTTACTTGGTGTTATTCCCCTTGGTGTTTTAGTAATTTTTTATTCATATTTTGGTTAAAAAAAAATTAATGTCAATAACACTTTTTTTACGAGTGTACATGCGCTAAAGTTCGCAGAGTCTATGTTCAGGCTCGCCAAGTTACGTCGGCCGTACTGTACATGAAGATGTCTAACTAATGTCATTAACATAAGCGTTTTGACAGGTACCTGAACCTGAAGCCTCAGTACTGCACCAACTATCACCTGGTGGCAGCACTGAGGTGTCACCATTTTAGGTGAGTGGGTGGGTGAGGGTCACGTTAACAATATTGGTGTTTTATTATTTTTTAAACACACCCTAATAAAGATACTTGAAACTTAACCTTTCAAATACCGTAATTATAGACCCAATAGAAAGACAATAAGAGAGTAAATGCTGGCGTTCGCTTGGGGTATAATGAATTAATCCAGTTGTTGAGATCAGATGGGCATTTGTTGGGCGGTTGTCTCTTCATGTAAATTACTAAGATTCAGCTTCCTCCGGTTCAACTGGTACCGGATCCCCGGCTTAAAAAGGTCTAAACACATTATTGACTTTGTTACATATCACTGCTTACCACCAAACTGTGCACCATTCTCTTCAGTATTTCATTACCTTAGGCAGATCTTTCAAGCAAATTTCTCATTTATTTTATAGTATCCTGGCTATGTCTTTGCTATGTGGTTATGAACAGTTACTCTAAGGAGTTGAGCATGAGGAGCTGCTTCAGGACTTTAGTCTGTGACGTTTCTCGTATCTCTCCCGCTAAGAACATCTCATCTACCACTGTGTATACCTGGAAAATCATAAAAGTAAATAAGTTTTTAAAGATGACTTATTTAGCATGCAACTTTTTCATTATTCTATTCTGATGTTTCACTGCTGGAGAAAGACCAATAAGGGAATATTAATAATTTTTAAACTAATTCAAATTATGTAATAAAGCATGTGCTTGAAAATTTTATAATCTAAGAATCCAAATGAGCTATGAAAACTCTGGAATATCATTATGTTCATATTCATTGACTATTTCAATGGCAGGATGTATCTGAATTCTTTTGCCAAGGAATGAATACTTTCTTGGTATTTATTCTAGTAAGAGACAATTTAGAGTAACACAGCTTCATTTACCTTGTAGAAATTGAAAACTAGGTCCAATTCACAGACATTGTGGAAGTATTCATTCAAGACCTCGACGAAATTGTGTATAGCCTCCAGATAGCACAAGTTATTGTCGTTCACGTCCACGCATATGCAGAAGTACAGTCCCGCGTACCTTCTGTATACTATTTTGAAGTTCCTGAACTGAAAAAGAAAACGGTAGGAATAAAACCTTCAAGGCAGGGTACCACAACTCTTGCGGGTCTTCTGTCGAATGTTTCATGCTACTTACTTCAACGAAATTGGTGTGCTTAGCGTCTCTAACGGTTACTACAGCGTGCACCTCCTCGATGAGCTTCTGTTTCTCGTCATCATCGAAATTCATGTACCATTTTGCCAATCTAGTTTTACCTGCACGGTTTTGGATGAGTATGAAGCGAATCTGAGAATAATACATATTGTATAGAATGTCTGCGAAAATTTCATATTAAACAACAAGCAGTATTAGTTTAAATCTTTACCATTTTGTAATTATGAAATTAAATGATATAATTTACAAAATGTAGCCGTCGACGCCTCCTCTTCCTTTCAATTTTGACAACTCAAATTAAAAAAAATCAGTGTCAATAATTATTGTCTGTGCTACAATATTGATTAAGCGTTCCAGGTTTGCTTCTTGAAAAATCACGTTTCTGTAGCTTTAGCCAAAGAACAGAAGTTAATTGAAAACAAAATATACCAAAAATAAAAGCGTAGCTTTACATACTCTTTGCTAAAAATATAATTTTAAAAAATAATAAAAATGGTAAAAATAAAATAATTAAATAACTTGTCTCTGGTTTCTGATTATGTTGCCATTTTATTATCAAGAGTAAAATGTGGTTAGTTTCTCTTACCCAATATAAGAATTCATTATATAATTCTATAAGTTAACCAGAATTCTAAAAATAATATATTTAGCGTGCACAGGATATTGACTGATAGGATTCTGAATTTTAATTTAATAAATTTATCTACTCTTATAAGGAATTAGTTATCTTTTGAAACCTTACAGTGGCAACACAAATATCGAATTGTTTTTCAATTTTCCAGTGGATTTTTGACGTTGCTGCTACTTGCTCGTTTTTATCAAGTTTTCCTCCATGTAGTGCTTAGGTTTCCATAATGTTTCTAATATAAGTAGTTCAGTAGGAAAATAAACCATATAAATTTTAAATGACGCCCACGAAAACAACAAAAACTGAAGTAGAAATGGTGATACGGAATAGAAAAACTGTTATGAAAGACGGGATTATGACAATGTCTGGCATCGGCGAGCCCTCCGTGTTCCACGCTCTGGTGGTGATATTCCTGGAGTTCTTCGCGTGGGGCCTGCTCACGATGCCGATCATCTCGGTGCTGAACGTTACGTTCCCGGATCACACGTTCTTGATGAACGGTTTAATAATGGGTATCAAGGGCATCCTGTCGTTCCTGTCTGCGCCGCTGATCGGCGCGCTGTCCGACGTGTGGGGCCGCAAGTTCTTCCTGCTAGTGACGGTGTTCTTCACGTGCGCGCCCATCCCGCTCATGACCATCAACACGTGGTGGTTCTTCGCCATGATCAGCATCAGCGGAGTGTTCGCCGTCACGTTCAGCATCGTGTTCGCGTACGTGGCGGACGTCACCACGGAGGCGGAGCGCTCGCGCGCCTACGGGCTCGTATCCGCTACCTTCGCCGCCAGCATGGTGATCTCGCCCGCGCTGGGCGCCTACCTGATGGACTTGTACGGCGAGGCTCTAGTGGTCGCTGCCGCAACCGCCGTTGCCATTCTGGACGTCTTCTTCATTATGGTTGCAGTGCCTGAGAGCCTCCCAGAGAAGGTCAGACCAAGCGGCTGGGGCCCCGCTATCAGCTGGGAGCAAGCGGACCCCTTCGCAGCGTTAAGGAAAGTTGGTGCGGAACGTACAGTGTTAATGTTGTGTGTGGCAGTGTTCCTCTCGTACTTACCGGAGGCCGGACAGTATTCATGCATTTTTGTGTACTTGAAGTTAGTGATGGGCTTTGATGTAGTCCAAGTGGCAATATTTATTGCAATTGTAGGAGTGCTCAGTATTGGTGTACAAGTTGTTCTCGGATTCTTAATGAGATCACTTGGAGCAAAGCACACTATTATGGTGGGACTACTGTTTGAGATGCTGCAACTCATGTGGTATGGCTTCGGTAGCCGTACATGGATGATGTGGGCTGCTGGAGTGCTGGCTGCTCTTGGTTCAATCACATATCCAGCTATCAGTGCATATGTGTCAGTGAACAGCCGGGCAGACCGGCAGGGTGTGGTGCAGGGCATGGTGACGGGCGTGCGCGGCCTGTGCAATGGGCTGGGCCCGGCTATGTTCGGGGTCATCTTCTACTTGTTCCACGTGGACCTGAACGAGGATCATGCGGTGGCGGGCAAGCCGGAGCAGGAGAAATATGTGCGTATGGTGCCGGGGCCGCCGTTCGTGCTGGGTGCGCTGCTGGTGATTTGCGCGCTGCTGGTGGCGGCGTTCCTGCCCGAGGACGGTGCCCGCAGCCGCGCGCCGCCCGACCTGCGCTTCGAACTGGAGCGCGGGCGGCGCGTGGCGGGCCCGCTGTCGCCGCTCATGGCGCCTGAGTCAGCCGCGCTCTAGCTGGCGGGGCGGGCCGGCCGCGCGGCCAGCGTTTGACTCTCAGTGCTGTGCTCAGCGACAGCGACCCGTGCATTTACGAGGTACCAAAGCTAACTCGAGTGAGTGACCGTGATTCCTAACGTAACGCCGACGACACCAATACATTCCCGCGTCGATACAGCTTAATCATCGTGTTTTTTAAGCTTTGTATTATATTTTTATATGGTTTGGAGTCGCCGCTGGAGTGTGTACATATTTGTCTGAATAAAATCAATGAAATCGTTGTTAAATACTATGTTTTCATGTTCCGAGCGGAGCATCACACAATAGGTCGCTTTAGGAGCTACATTTCGTATGAGTCACAGTTCACAGTCATAATAATTGCGTCGGGATGTTGATGTGGTCATAACTTGCCTCAAAATAATAAAACTACACTTATAGATAATACATTTAAGTAAATAACGAGTAGCCAATTGAAATGTAAAGATTAAGATAACGAACGTCTGCAAAGATGTCTCCTGTCCATAGCCAAAAGAAAATATTTTGTATAAAAAAAGTGAGAAAAGAAAAATGTATAAATAGAGTAACATCTGGAGGGAAGTTTAGGTAAAAAGTGTAAATTGGAAGTGTTTCAAATAATGATATATTGTAGGTAGGTATTGTGCGCGTCCTCTGGCTGCCTTGGTGCCTAATCGACGCTCAATTCATAACTTCTAAAGTAGGTATACGTAATAAGTATCATTATTTATATTTCTTAAAACTATAATTAACTGAAATAGAGATCTCATTATGGGTAAAGGCTATAAAATGAAGTGGTTAATTCTCACAAAGTATGGCATTCTGAAGTCTTCTGCCGTACCTAAGCTACAGATAAGGGTCTAACTATATACAACGTTCAGACGATATTTGTGAACATAAAACAGTCCATAAAAGTCGTAAAATTTGTCGGTTCGGTTATGGTTTTTATTTTCCCGTTTAATGGCAAAGGTCAACGTATTTTAGAGCAAAATCTGAAAACACAGTTCGTTTTAGCATTTCAAATTATGTCAATCCTAATAGAGATAGACGTCAATGTAAATCGACGATATTTGTATATGTCTATAGATCAAATCCAGCAAAAAAAACCCTTAGCTAAATAAGTCAAGATGCAGCATCTTAGCCTAATCTGATGACTTAGAGACTACATCTTTAAACTGATCCGAGAAAAAAAAACATCGACAAAATGCATCTGACAAAAATAACAATAGAAAAAAACTGTTCATACAATACTTTTATAGACAATGGTCTATAAACTAGTAACCACGCATTACTAGTCTGAACCCGTTATTTACTGGTTGGCGGTAAACGCGGTTTACCACTTTAACAGTACCGTTCGCAGTTCGAAACCATAGTCATCATTGGCATGACATTTTGACTTTTTAAATTCCATGATTGGTCGTTGTTTTAAACATCAACCTTTTTAGATGCAGGTTCTCGAAAACAAAGTGTCTTACCGGAAGCTTATTAACTCTTGAGCGTCTGTTAATGAACAGCTCGCTAATTCGTGCGATGACCTTGCTTGAATAGGGCAAGGGTTTGTTTAGGCGCGTAAACAAAACGACGCTGAACTTTAAATTGGTCGCTGTCGAGCACCAGATGTCTTGAGATTAATATTTTTCTTAATTAACTCATACAATACTTAAATGAACTCTTCCTGTAACTAAAAGCCTAGATTGTAACTAAGTTCTAATTGCTAATTGGAAACTGCCACTGACTATGGTCTTCATAGCGTTGTTTGCTAGTTTACAGCAATTTAGCTTCAAAAACAAATTGAACTTGAAATCCCGACTAATTACTTCAATTAATTAAAAACAACGATAAAATGATCACGGTTTAAACTCGAACAACATATAGATAGACACAACAACAGATCCTACATCCGAGAAGTATTAAAATTACGTCATCTTTCAATATATAAATTTTGTTCGTTGCCATGACGCGCGTTCTTAAACCACACCGTATATTGTGACATTTGTTATCATTTTCCTGTTTAAATTACGGTAAATCAATTATTTTACTTCTTTTTTACACTATTAAAGTGTAAAGGGAGCTAAATTCAAGAGCTTTTCAATTATCATTACCAATTGCTAATAGTTTTTTTTTTTTTTTTTGGGTGGGAAAATCATCCTAATGACATCCCCGCTCTTGGGCGGAACGGGAGATAGTGTCAGACTCTTACTGACTAAAAACCCACTCCTGTTCCTTCGTTGCCTTCGTCCCAGGGCCCCGGGTTTCGCTTTCACACTACCCAGGGCCCCAGTAGGCTTCGACCCTGCTGGGCCCCTACGATTTGCTGACATCTCCTTGAGGCGCGCGTGGAACAAAACGCGCCGTCGACGACTTGGGCTCGGTCCGGACGGTTACCGGACGGTCAGACGGCGAGCCACCCATTGCTCGGCGTCTGCAAGCCCGCGCCTACGGTGGCCGGAAATCGGGATCGGAATCCCGGCGGCGATTGGGGCGTGAGGACCTTTGCCTCACGCGATCGGCCGCCTCCTTTGCTAGCATTACTGCTTCGCAGAAGGAGGCAACCGCCTGCCACTCCTCCTCGCTCCGGACCATGGCCTGTACCAAGGCCCGGCGCGAGAGATCGCTGCCGCCGATCGCCCCCGCGAGGACACGGCGGTGCTCTGCCCAGGCGGGGCACACCTCTACCGTATGCTCCACCGTGTCCTCCGGGCGGTCCACACAATGGCGGCACCCGGGCGTTTCTTCCGCACGAATCCGGTGCAGGAACCTCCCGAACTTGCCATGTCCGGTGAGGACCTGCGTCATGCGGAAGGTGAGGACGCCGTGAGGTCTTTCCAGCCACTCCTCAAAGAGGGGTCTTATCGCCATAATTATGGCGTGCCCAGCACTGGGTTGCGACAGTCGCTGTTGCCATTCCACCATGAGATCCCGCCGGAAGTCTTTCCGCCATGCCGCGACTTGGCGCGGCAGCGGAGTTTCGCCCCGGCGTTGCATCTCCATGCGCAGATCGTGCATGCGTGCAAGGACTGTTGCCTCCAAATCAAGTGGTGGTTGGCCGGCAAGGAGGCTCGCTGCTTCGCGGGAAATTGTGCGGTATCCCCGCACCATCCGGATGGCCATGACCCTCTGGCTTGCATTCAGCCTGGCTGCCGGACGCTTTCGTAGCGACGGCGCCCATACCGGCGCCCCATAAAGGGCCATGGACCGCACAATTCCTGCATAGAGCCTACGGCAGGGGGCGTCTGGACCCCCTAGGTTGGGAAGGAGCCGCTTGAGGGCAGCCCCAGCACGATCCAGTTTGGGAGCCAGACGTCGGAAATGCTCCTCGAAATTCCATCGGCTGTCGAGGACGAGTCCAAGGTACTTCATCGTCGACTCGACGCCGATGTGAACTCCTCCTACCGTTAGTTGGGACCCCGTTGGTGGCGTGTTCCGGGGGCCGTGGAAGCACATGGCCTCGGACTTGTGCAATGCCACCTCAAGTCCCAACTCTTGGATCCTCTCCACGACTGTCGCAACCCCGCGTGAATTGCTAATAGTACGATGGTGACACTGTCCGGATATCATTGCCGCTTCACCATAACGAAACATCCGTAGTAACCTCTTACAAAACTCATATTGCGAATCAATGACAATTTTTAATGTCAATTAATCCATTTAGGACTTATAAAGAAGTACGAACCTTGACACCTCTTTCCAAAAACTCCAACCGTGTCGATTTGCAGTTAGATAAAGAATTGATAAAAAGTTTCAAGAACAAATATCAGAAGCATTAAAGTTGGAAGAGGCTATAAAAACGTTGATGAAAACTGCGAAAGTTGTGCTAGCGAATCTGTCGAGCGTCTTTGAGGTTTATTTGATATGTGGGGAATGTAGGGTCACGCAAGGTTTCTTACACACACGCGAGAGACAAGAATCTTGGATAGCGCCAGGCTTGTTAAGAACAAATATTAAAGAGGTTATACCTTGGATATAATACTTTTGGACCTTTTTTTTATGAACGACAAGCGGGTTAGAGTATATTCGTTGATACGGTTCCGAATGTAGGTTCAAATTACGTTATGGCTTGACGAATTTAGAATCGTTTCCACGTAGCTACGTGACTGAATGGAAATACTGAATAATTTTCGTCGAAAAACTCGACTAACTCATTTTCTACCCCATTATTCTTTGGATTGAGTCTTTATACTTTTCTGCCCTATAAAGCAGATTGCCAGCATGTTGAATTTCATGTTTCTTCAAAACAATATTTAAAAGTATTCCAATGTTCAATCTTTATCACGATCAAGCGTGACTTTGACATAATCGAGAAGATTCCGGTTTATTATTCTATTTTATGTAAAAGGTCAGGCTTCATAAGAGGACTAAAAAAAAAATTGCGATGTTATTTCTATAAAATTAGATCTAATAATATGCTCCTACGTCATTTTGGAGATTGTCTGGGGTGGGTAAAGGTACTTAAATATTGTTACCGAGGAGATTTTAATTTAAATGCTCAATCTCAGTGGAAGACAAAAGACAATAAAGTTTTCTAAATCCCAGGTAAATAAACGTTGAGATAAGAAGTAGTCTCTGTTATTTTCCGTGACGTTAGTTCCGTCGTTGCAGTGTCATTGCTATCCAACGCTCCCTCACTGCTCCGTCGAGGTGCTCTTTACAACAAAATACGCTTGAAATTCATTCATTGATGATAGTTTATGAGCGAATTTCATTTTTGCTTCTGCCTTCAGCTATTTCTTAATCGGTTGGTATTTTGGTTTTGACAAATCATTACTTCATTAACTTAACAATTACGTAACTTGTATTTAATTTACAATGGCCGCCAATCACAATATGATTGCACGAAACTTACTGATGCATATCTTGTTCTGAGCTCACAAACCTTCGCTTCAGCTAAAATTATTTGGATTTGTAACCTCTGTATTCAGTCTTTACCTTCAACGATTTAAAATATTTGAATAGCTTTTGTGACCTGAACAACCGTTATCTGTCTACAAGACTTATGATCTTATCAGCCTTTCGCGTTCAAAGCTCCAGAAATTCCCATCTTGTGCTCTGAAGTGCTATAGAACCTCTATTATGTTATCTTTTTTTCACAACGAATCTCCTTCCAAGGCCTTGATTCAAAAGGACCTCTTGAGAGACAAAATGGAACGACATAAAATGGCGGGTAAAATTGAAACAGCGAAACGTCCATCTTTGAATTCATTCTAAATTAAGTTTTTCTTATTTCTAGTCGTTATTCAGGCAGAACGTATCTTGGCAACATTATTTCGCCAATGGCCTGGCAGGCAACCTCCCACACCGCACTCCAGCGCCACGCCAGCAATTATTACGTAATTGCACAGCAGCATAGTGACCTTGATTAATTCTTTGTTGAATTTTTTTTTGCACGGATTCCTTATTTCAATCAAATGCATATTCGAATGTTGCTCAGCATTTAGGTAGCTCTGTTAATGATTGTTTTCCTTTTTCATAAAAAAAAAGTTTCCATGCTCGCTTAATTTTGCCTGCCATTTCTTGGCACTGTTTTGAGTACTTCCGTGACTTCATTACTTTTGTACAGACCCAGTACGAAGGTCTCATAAAATACTAATGAAACTATACAACTAATATAGTTGTTTTCAAATAGTTTGTACAGTGGTCACGGAATTAAACTATGCGCTGATAAAAATCGCTCATTAAATTAAAATATCTTTACATTGCTTGTCCAGGCAAAGGAAATTCTTAGAATTCAACATGAATTTTTCATGTAATCAAGATTTAACCTTGTTTAAATAAATATTTGCTTAAATATCAAGCTAGTTTGTTTATGAAATGTCACTTCGTGATTCAACAATTTCGTCAAGTTGTCCTAACACAGCTGTGAACAACCCTACGTCCACAAGAAGCCTTAAATTGAAAAACAAAATAATTAAAACTTCGAGCAGCTGCACAAAATAGTTTATAATGGTAAAATCGTAATGATTTATTTCCTGAATCAATCCAACTAAACGTGAGCGATTGAATTCACCGGCGCGCGCGCGCTTCTATTGTTTTATCTCTCCACGCAGGTTTGTTGCACACGGCATGAATCACTGGCATTGTCTATGCGCTTGTCAATGGAGCTGGGTTTCACCGGTTCCTTGTTATATCGCAACGGCAGTATTTACTTGTCAGTTTCCTTGGGTGATGATGGCTGATGGCATCACACTGCTGTTATTTCTACCGTCACTTATTGTCTGCGTCCTTTTTTTATTTAAGAAATAAAATATATAACCAGCTTACAGAACGAAAACAGAAGAAGAAAGTCTTCTTTCCCTTAATCTCAATCTTCTTTTGTAAGAACAGGGTCATTCTTTCCAATAACGGATAAAAAATCCAAGTTAAATATAACGCTGCCAACGTTGGCCCATATTTATCCTCCGGATTATTATGAAACAACTTCGTAAAGTTTTAAAATAAACTTCGTTTTAAAGAGCGGTAGGCTCCGTTGCCTTTCTGAAAAAAATCTGGGTTTTTAATACCATAATTTACAGTGACTTCATAATATGGAACAGAATGTTTAGGTCTTTAAATAAATCAAGGATAATCCTCCAATAACCACTGTCGTCTTTATTTTATGTTTGATTTTATGTTGTCTTACGTGAACAGTCAAAATGGTTGGATCTTGTTTTTTAAACATTTAAGTTAAAAAGTAACCGTGGTGTATGTAATAACGAGTAGGTCACACAAAATGACATGATGGCACAATAAATTATGGTTAGGTTATCATATACCAACTAGGCCATGGTAAGTGAAGGTCACGCCAGAATAGTAAATTATTTGGTAATTGGATGATCTAGACTTGAACTAATTATAACTTGCTAACGAAGTTAAATGTTGTGCAAATTGTGTTGGGCAAAATAATCATAATTATTTAGACGTGGTTCAAACTTTTAAACGATCCCCGTTTATTCTGGTCTAGATTTTGCTCCGCTGTCAGTCATAGATGGATTTGTAGAGTTTCATGTTTGAGTAGCAGTTATCTTGGTTAGACTAGAAGTTGACTCAATACATTCTATGTAGCATAGAGTAGGATACCTCTTTCTCTTTCAGCCTTCTTTCATCTTCTTTTAAACAGAAGCCGTGTGCTTGTCGGCGTACTTCTGCTCGTGTCTTCCTGAGACCTTCTGCTGTTTTGCTGTTACTCTGAATTCTTTGGACCTTGATGGTTTGTAGCATTCTTGAGATCCTCAGCGTTTCGTTTGTAGCATACGAACGAAGTGAAATAATAATTCTTACTACATTTTACCCGCATCGAGAGGATTTTGCAAATGTCACGTTAATTTACCTACGCTAAATGCACGGTATCACTCGGTCACATTAATCACAAATAGGTAGGTACTACTTATCCTTGTTGCGATAGCTAACGGATTATTAGAAGTCACGTTTTGCATGAAATGGTGGGTTTCTACGAAAGGCTGACACTGCAAAAGCCAGAATTAAATGTAGATGTACTATGCTATCAGTTAGGTTTGCTGTATTATCATCAATAGTCTTTTTATTAGGTCGACAACCCTTTCGTTCAGTCTGGTTTACAATGGAGGAAACCTAAAGGCGGGAACGACGATAAATCTCTGACATATCGTATTCTGTTCTTTATGGTCTAGTCAGCGTGCAGAAGCAGTGTTTTTAATGTGATTTGGCAAAGACATCAATTTATCGATTGTACCGCGAGCACGATGGCTGAGGTAGCGCACCGATAAGCGTGTGTTATCAGCCAGTAACTAATGTGCCAGTACTCGTTTTTGTAAAACAAGACCTACTTGATAAACGTAAGGTTTTACACTTTTACAGTGTCTGCGGCGCCATTGGAAGTTGATACAAACCATGATAATAGTCTACCTAGCAAGTTGTAACTTCGCAAGATTTTAGCGTTAGGCAATAGTTAGAAGACACTTCCAGTTGACAAAATTCCGATAAAAATTGTAGGTGAACTAAGTTAAGTTGTAAGAACAAAAGAAGGTAGTTGTCCTGTCTAATCAATTCATAATCACTTAATTAACGTGAAAATATGTCAATATTTTGATAATATCAAATGTCTTGGTTAAAAAAGTCTTCAGATTATTCAATTTAATTACGTCCGAATTGATGATAACTTATCATTTTTATTAAATGAAGTAAAAAGTGCTAAAAACTGGAGATGCCGTTTATGCCGCCGGGACATTAAAATCTGTTCATTTTCTGTCCAATCGTTTCAATCTCAATTTCCCGCGTATTTCTTGTTATCACCAAGACGATTATCTTACAATTGCTAGATGATAAAGGAAAATGTTAAAATTAACGTGAGGTACATTTTACATTTATCTAAACACTATTTAATTCGTGAAGAAGTATGGCCGAACTCGAATTAAATTCCATGCGCCAAAGTACTTCAGAATTTACTCTGATTAAAATGTAACTTCATAGTAAAAAAATCCCGATTGTAGTTTTTTTTTTTTGCCTTTATCTTTTGAGTTCAAGCCGAGAGTTGAATCCTGAGTTAGATTCTCACGCTTATCAAATAAAATTGCGCTTGTAATTAAGATATTAACTGCTATCTACAAAAGTATTACGTCGGCCACATTAGCAGAATTCCTAACTCCATATAAACAAATTTTACTGCCAGAACAAAAAAACTAATTTTCTTGAAATGTATCGAAGATGTAAGCGTAGTAAAGAATCGCAGAGTCGTTCTGTTCGGAGATAGGTTCGTATTTTATATCATTAAACAAATAAGGCATATTCGTTTGGGAAATACATAGGAATCTATTGGATGCATTTTGAAATTCTTCATTAAGGCATCATAACTTTAAAAAAAAGGCTGACGTTAGCTTTATTTATATGCTATTTATAAAGACACTGTCTTCCGTATCAGCTTAGATAAATCATATTATTTTGTCCTTTACTTTATTTAAAATTAACTCAAATAGAAATACCTAGGCCATAATATTTGTCTGATAGGTAACTACGCTACTTTTTCAAGTATAATTGCTGGATTACCTACTTTAGAACCGATGTGCCGATTTTATTGCTATTCGTTTTCAATTTAGTTTCATTATATAAAGTTTAAGACTACAATGAAAGGCTTAAACAAAAGGTTCATTCAACCGAGAATATCTAAGAAATAGTCTGATAATAAGCCTGATAAGAAATACGTCACGAAACTGGTCAATTAAATGGAAAACCCGCTTACTTTGGGTTTTGGTTAAAATATTAATTGGTTGTTTGTTTCAATTCCGATTCCTTTTCCGTTATATTATTTTGCGTCATTATAGGGGAAACGAGATGCTCTGTAAGGAATTACCTTCTTGATTATAAACAGTAGGTACTGACTAAGAATTTGTTAAGTATTAATTAATTCATTTGAGAGCTCTTTTCATTATTAAAATCATGGTCAGTCAAGACTTAGGGCTTCCCCTCTAAATGGCTAGGGCATCAAGTGGACACTTCAAAACCTATAGCATTTTTCAACACGAAATATGTCATTCTCAACACAGTATGGTCTTGTGGCATACCAAGACCCTACACTGACAGTTGGTCAATTTGCCTGTCATTTTTCCTGCATTCCATTCAAGTCCTATCGTTTGCCATATGTTCGGTCATAGATTTTCAAATGACGAACAAGAATATCGCGCATTTGCTTGCGGCACGTGGCAGCGTATGACGATGGACTAGATGAGTCAAGATTTTCAAGAAAGATTTATACTTACTTTGCCCACCAGACTTCCACGCTATTTAATAATGTCAAGTATGATTAAAAATCTTTATGGTCCATACTAGCTCAGACTATGAATATATTTTCCATCAGTTCAGTATTTTTTTGCCCTTGACATCGTGTTCAATGGTATGTGTATTCTGATAAACGGTTTTGTGATATCAATTCGATATATTCACTTCACTCTTAAAAAGTAAAGTTTCAGGACAGGCAGAAGACAACTCTCACTTATTACAGTTATTTTTTTAAACTTTCCTTTTAACTTCCGATAAAATAATAAGTAAATTTGTCAATGTATTCCGTTCTTGACTCTTATTTAAATATATAAATAGTATGTAAGCCAGTACTGTAAAAAACCTTTTAATGATAATATTCAATTCAATAATCAAATGATATTTTTTTTTCATGTAGGTATTTATATAACATAAAAATAAAAGACGACGGAATACTAAATAGTACAATACGAAACATCTGGCAGCGGCGGCGCAAAGTAAATAGACTGTAGGTAAGTCTATCTCATTACTTCAATACGCTGAATTAAAAAAAAAAATAGAGCGAAGTTCAAAGTCTATGCTTTCTTCTTATTATGAAACCTTTTTGCTAAAGAACTTTCCATTAAACTAAGTCCGTTTGTTAGTATTATGGCGCCAGCTTGTCTCAATTCTGACCTACATGTATTGAATAGCTATCTTTGCTCTGTATTTGCCGCTACAAAGGCTTAGTGCCACCGCCACGTCACGCTGGCGTGAGGTGGCGTCATAATAGGCAGATATGTCATCAATTATACAAAGGCAATAACTAACTCAGCCTATTTAATTAAAGGGTCTTTTTTACCAATTGGAGTAATTGTTATTTTTCTTGTAACTATCATTTCTTCTTTGCTACTACCTAAGCAAGACTAGGTAAAAAGTATTACTGGGCATCTACGGTTTACCGCAACGAATTGGAGTAATTTGTGGAAATCCTTCAGCTCAAAGAATAATTTAATTTCATACAGTAATATCAAATCTATACTGAGTTTTCATTGTTAACTCAGAGGTTACGGTTAAGTGAAAGGTTTACAATTTCGCACTGACGACAAGATTTAACAGTCGTAATCGTTGTTTATTGCAAAATGAAGTTCCCGACTGGTAATTTACTGGTTACAACAGCAATTTCTACTTTCGATTACATTTTTCGAGTAATTCTTGTCAATTATTACGATTTACGTCAAAAATTAGACCCATTTCATGCCTTCTTGCGTTCCAAGAACACAGTCATACAAGATTTTCGTATCAATATTTTCGCAATAACAAAACTAACGAAGGGGAAAACTATTAGACCGCCATGTGTGAGTCATACACGTACAATGTGGAGAGACCACGTCGAGTGCATAATAAACAAACAATCTTGACATCCACACGTATGTATCATACTTAGGTCATATCACGTTTAACCTATTTTATCGTTTCTAATAACGAAGCTTCAAAATCTCAAAACAAACACAAGGAGGTGTATTTTCGCAACGCTATTATAAAATATTTGTATACATTATCGTGTTAACTTTTATTACAAAATTAAACAAACATTTCAGTGTGATTACGATAGCTGTCAAGTTTTTCTAACAGCACGACATGACAAGTTAACACTCACTGTGATGACAGCTTTTAAAGACGTCATTAAAGAACAGAATTTACTTTTTTCAATCGTTAATTTTGGAGGTGGACAGAAGCTTTAACATGAAACACGATTAAGCACTTGATATTAATTTCAGCTTAAATATAATATAAATTCGAGCCTAATTGAAACGTCAATGAAATGTTTGATAATGACATGATATCTACATTCATTCTATAAAAGGTGAGTGGCAGTTATTGACCGTCTCAGAGCTTTTGCCAATCTTATCTTGTAAAATAGGGCTTCTAGACCAAACCAACGAGCCCCAACGAATGGGGTTCTTCAACGTTCGTTAACTTAGACGGTAAAGCGGGAGACAAAGAACTTTAAATGGCGCTGAATTATAGTTACTATTGTATCCTTGATTTTTTTCATGGTAATAAGACAATTATTTCCAAAATACGGTATCTAGCTATTGATCGAGGCAATTTGTCTCAAGTCAATCAATTAGGTACCTATATCTACCAAATATCAACCCGTGACCTTTGGAAAAACAGATTTGCATAGAATAGATGGAGTTATTACAATATCTTTTACTGTCTTAGTAATTCACTTTATTCCAAAAATATTCACGAGACGAAAATACGAAGCCTTTTATATTTTATTTAACATAAAGTAAGTAATAGAACAATATGGCTGCCGTACCAACTGTACAAGACTGTGAGACGAATTGAATCTATTTACAATGAAACTAAACATACAATGCTTTCAAGACTGTATCCAATACGTTTTTCTACCCGCCTTTGCCTCGGTGAAAAAAAAAAACTGTGCTAACATACTAGAACTTAGTAGTTCCACGGTTATTCGAGAATGAAATTGAATTGAAGTTTTTCTTTTTTTGCTTTCCAGAAGACAGCTTGATAGAACTAAAGAATTTTTGATTTGTTTTTTTATAATTTGCTGTCATCCGTTATACTTAATAAACCTAAGTACATAGAAGTATCGCTTATGTTGTTAGGTACCCCGTAATTAATAGAATTTCAGAAATACTTGTCATTTTCTTATTTTGTTCATTGTATTTTTTATCAGCCATATTTTTAGTCTTTTACCTATTTTAGAGGCCTTGTCATGTGCCACGCTTGATTCGTTGTTGTTTGCTATAAAGGATTTACTCCTCTTGAATGTTTAATGCCGAGGCTTTTAAGTTAACAGCGATTTATTAATTTACTCGATTATTTAATGTCTTTTCATATTGGGTACGTAATTGGAACAGACAAATACAATTTATTTGGTTGCCATGTTTACTTTATGACTCAACTCTTTGCAAAAATTTCCCGCTCATTTATGCGCAAACAGACAATGCCGGGTAACCTTGTGGTGTATCTCCACGTTATCTAAGAGAACACAAAGTGATAAATACATAATTAATAAGACATTTGTAAATAACTAAAAAAGGTTATTCAATAAAGGGGTTAAATAGGCTCAATTTTGAATAAAAAACATTTTTTGTTTTGATTTTTACTTAAAAAAAAAAACGAATGCGATTGCAACAAAACAAAAAAGTACTAATTTAGTTAATATCCTCGTCGTTGTAGTAAGCACGTATTTATATTTTATGAAACCGATTTATCTATAAGATGTATTAATCAACTTCAACTTCAACTCTTCATTAATGGCATTTGTGGAAAGATGTATAATCATAAGCCATCTTTGAATTTCGAACTTTGACAATAACAAACGTCAAATATTAAAATCTGATCATAGACAAAATAGGAATCACAGAAAAAGTTTTAATAAAATGAATTTAGAGAAACTTACTTTATTGTGCGTTCAAAAGTTACATTACCTTGTAAGAAATAGATACCCATGTTTTTTCTAACATATATGTACATTGGTCTACGACATCTAATACGCATCTGACCTTTTGGATACTTTATTAGGGATTTACGGACCTTTAGGATATCACCAATAAGGTCAGTGTATGACCTAGAGGGCGCCCCCTCACAACATTTTCATTACTACCACTTCTAACCATATATCAACTATTATTGGTTTCATAACCCATTGAATACCTACCAAATACCTAAATTCATAGACAGGATAAAACGGTTACTGTCTTACAAAACTTTGATAGAAATACGGCTCACAATAGCTACAAGAAACCCGATATTCTGCCTCAAATCTAAAACAATAATAGAATCAACAGCGTGTTTACTCCCAAATGCTGTTGTTAAACATTTCATCGGTAGTAAAGACGGCAAAACGTCGCCATTCAGGGTTCCTTAAGTAAATAACGTCGTCGTTCGGATAACCACAGGTGCTGCGTAATCGCGAATATGCTAATATTCGGTGAGCCTGTCTAAATTCAATGTAAATACACTTACCTCAGCTGAAGTGTCGCCCTTCCCCTATTATTTGTTTTGTCGGTGTATTTTATGTGCTTGAATTCGTTTACAGTGATATTTTGGCGAAAAATAATTTGTCTATTGTTGTAAGTGTCTACAAAAACCTGTAAATAGGCTATAACTTAGCTTTTTGCAGTCGTTTAACTAGTTTTTATTCTTCCGGATCTCGTAATGTCCTTGATATACGGTTCTAGTGCGATTTTAAACATAATTAAAAGTCTATTACATCTCTTTAGCTAATGCAGAAGATAAACAGCCATCGTCTTCTCCTTTTGCCATATAAAAATGTTATCAAGCAGTTGGAAAATTACGTGGCGTTTGACTGTGATGGCTACATGATAAATGCATGTAGCATTCAAGCTCTGTTACGAAATCTTTTGTTTCTAACTCAGATCACGTAATTGACCACTTTTTTTTGAACTTGGCATTATAACTAGCTAGAACACGGACGCGGCGGTCGATGCGTTACGTCTTTGCTCTTGAAAATTTACATAGACTATGAGAGCGTCCTTTACGAATTTCGAGGTACATTTTCATACAACCGCTCTTACGTGATTATAATGTTATTAAACAATATCTTTCTCTAAATATATTGGATATACAGCTGTCTTGTGGATATTATCTAGGCTTCTATAGAAATCAAAACATAAATTTGTGTAGAACTAATCTAGTAAAGACCTCTGAAAATCGGCTATTTTACGTGAACTTTGGCCCTCCATAATGTACTCATTTATTAAAAATATAAAAAAGTACATCAATAGAAGCCTTGCATATTTAATCGAGTTTCTGATTAACTACAATTTTTCTGAAAAACTATTAATGGTTTAAAAAAAAACACTATCACGGAATTACCAAATGCCAACAGAGTTTTCAGACGTTATCTCTCTTTTTTGCATTGCCTTTTCATGAAATATCGCGTTGGATTGAAGCAAAACAAGCTTTTAAATCATGCTCGATGTTGACGATAGGCGAGTGCAAAGGACCCTCATTTATTTTAGGTGAGAAAATCATCTAATGACAAATCCTGCTCTTGGGCGAGAGATAGTGTCAGACTTTTACTGTCTAAAAACCCACTCCTGTTCCTTCTTTGCATTCGTCCCAGGGCCCCGGGGTTCACTTTCACACTACCCGTGGGGACCCTCTTGAATCAGATAACTTATGTTGCTAGTGGTACTTAATATGAAAAATAGAACGTTTAGTTTTTGAACTAATTATACATCAACATAACTTCAGCCGGTTGTAATTGGATTGTTAATTAGGTTTTAAAATAAAGATGCCATGTGTTTTCTCACAGCAGATGGTTTCTCACAGAAAAAACCCATTATATTATTTCCTCAATTTCGTTCTCATAAATTTTGCCTACCATATATTTGTTAAGTTTCCTGAATGACGACCATAGTAACAAACTACTAAATTTCAAACTCCTATTAATTCGTACCATATTTTTTTTAAGGCACCGAACATCTATTGAAATGCACGCCGCGAACAACTTGCTTTGTATCATGTTGTCTTCTATCTATTTCATGCAAAACAAAGGGAAAAATCCAATAATAATGTATAAAAAAAGTCTGCATAGACCTATTGTGGTTTTTGTACCGCGATGAAGTAGAAGTTTGGCCATCGAAAGATGGCACAACAATAAGGAGGCCGAATTAAAAAAAACTGAAGCTGTTCACCCAATCAGGGTACGCTGCTTAAACAGAGTTGATACTTATGATTATTCATGAAAATAATATGCGATGTATGTTTATTTAAAAATTCATAAATAAAACAAAAAATATTACTTTAGTAAGTTTAAACTAAGTTTTAACTCAACAGTACAGAAATTCAACAAATTGTATTACCTATGTTCCGAGTTATATATTGAGCACTTGTTAAATAAAAACCATATATTGTATTTGGAAAGAATATTTTATGCAAATTAAGAAACAGTTATAAAATTAATGATCAAAGATGACCGTCATAATTATTTACTTAAAAAGCTAGAAAAAAGCGGAGGACGACGAGGAGGCTTCTTTTTTAGATGATTGTTTTAAAAACCAAAAAAGTGAGATTAATCAGAAATCTGCAGAGAAAATGCGACGGCTGGGTACAATAATTTCATTTATAGGTATTTATAAAATCGTTCAAATGTCCACTGCAGCTTTGCTGGACAGCGCAGCCGAAATTTCAAATTTTCCATGACTCTGGTCTATAAATTAGGCTGATGTCCATATCATCCAATTCAGGCCTAAAGTTGGTAATCATCAACTTATAACGCTCGTTTACGGACATGACGCATATGTCAGCACCACCAAACTCTACTATTTTAAAGGGAACCGAATGATCCAACACACGCGCCACCACCAGTGATTTCAAATTTCAAACTAATCAATGTGCGCCTTAGTGGTAGAGCTAGACTAGCATTGAGTCAAGCATTTTTATGTTCAATATAATCCCCCAACTTATAATATGTATGCTTGCCTGCATAGTATGCGTTTAATACAAGATTAAAATTTAATTTATATAATTTATTTATTATAAAACTTCAAACAGGACATCAAAATTATCCAAATTGAAAACTGTTGCTCAATGAAGGCGTTTTTTCCGGGACTGTTCCACTTTCCTTGATTGATAGACCTTCTTCTTTTATTCTTTTCAGTGTCCTCACACTTACGTCTGAAAACCAAAAATCACAAATATTTCGAAACAGTTTAATAATACCTCTAAAAATAACACAAAACAATCAAATGCCATAATAATACAATAATATGTATATTATTTAATTTAGCCATCAATAGAAAATTACTGTTAAATGTAAAATGTCTGAATGGAGAAAAATACCTGTCATTGATATTTTTTTCTATGTATTGTATTTTAGAAGTTGATATTTCAATTTCTTCAAGAGTTTTCATTTCCTTTACCGTTCTGGTAATTTGACGTTTCATCTGCTCATTGTCGATATCTCCAAGTATAATACAGAGTGAGTAAAATTGCAATTAATAAATCGAAAAGTAACAATCTGTTTTACTAGATAATCAAAACACTAACCTTTAAATGAACTTATTGTATCCAGCCGTCGCATATTCTCTTTAGATTTCTGGCTAATCTCACTGTTTTGGTCTTTAAATTTATCAACCATCTTGAGGAGAAACCTCCTCGTTGAACTATTTATTGTTTTCCGCATTATCATAACAAAATAAACGAAAATAAGATTCACGTAAACACAAGATGAATGAAGTATGAAACGTAAATGACTCAATTTTGACAGTCCTGAAATGCTGCCGTATAGGAACTTTAAAAAATTATTCGCTGCCATCTTTCGCTGGCCAGAGTCTAAAAATTTTGAGTTTCTAATGAATTTTCCTAAAGAGGACTCGAGACGGCCGCGAGATTGGATCAAAGTTAAGAGAGGTAGGGAGGTATCAACTTTAACAAAGGCTTTTTAACCGCTTTCACGTTAATTTCAAGTGCTTATCATATAATTCATTATTCTCACTACATTTTATTATACTGTTACTATGTAAAACAACCTAAAGGGTTTATATTATTATATTTCAGTGAAATAACAATGGCCGCCATGACAGCGGAAGCATTTACAAAATAAATATTGCTTACATCCTGCAGATTATGTACTTGACAGTAGCGCGATGCATTTTGTTTTGCGAATAATAAATAAATAAGTATTCACTTTGATAAATAGTTTGGAAATATATGTACGTATGTACTGTTAGTTGAACTGTTTGGGGAAAAAGTATGAATATTTGGAGGTAGGTTTACTGATTTCTATGAAAACTAACCAGCCGAAATAAAGGGGTTATTATTATTTTCTGATAGGACGATTGCCAGAATTAAGTAGTCACTATAGAACTACCCTTACTTATACTGAAAAGAAAACCAATATAGAAGTATATCGACGGCGAAGTGGCAATAACTCTTAACTGTCAAAGTCTAATATGTCCTGTCCCAAAAACATTAGGAGGTAATTCTATAAATTGACTTGCTGGTTTAGTTAAGAAGTGTTTCCACAATTTAATTTCATGCAGTTGCACCTAAATATCCACTTCAGAAATTTCAGGAAAACATGCGGAAACACACATTAAAATTATAAACGGATAAAAGTAATTTTCTCGAAAAATGTCAGTTAGAAGGTATTGGCACATCACCGTCGATATGACAAAAAGATATATACCTAACACAAGACAAACTTTTCAAATAATCGTGCCGCCATTTTCCATTTAAATTTAATTACTTAACCTATTTTCCAAACGTAAACAGAAACTTTGGAACAGAAAATCTAAATGTATGCTTTTAACAATAGCATTGCGTTATTACAATCTGTATTATTCAAGAAAAACGAGGAAATGTAGATATTTGTGTTTAAAAGAAATTAACCTTTAAATCCCCAAGCTGAAGCCGGCTTAAACTTTCAAGCCAATTCACTATCTCGAGACACCAAAACAAAATAAATCTCTTTGTCATATTTAATTCAATAAAGTATTTGTCTATTGTAAAAAAAAACAGCATAGCAACAGCTGCCTATAGACACTAGATATTGTAGAACTTCCAAGGTACCAACCTCAGCATAGTTATAAAAACCTTGTATTAGACGGTATTCTCCTCAGAAAACTGGTTCTTATCAAAGTCTAATGTTGTCCTGAGAATGGGGGCAAGCAGTACCACCTGTCAACTTGACCGTGAATTATAGTCGCGATGCGGAACGCAAGCAAATTATTTTCAGTCTGACGTACGAATAATACAATATATTTTTCTACACAAAGAGACAGATAGATATTGCTGATTTTATTTTAAAAAAATATTGTTAAAAATTTTTTTAAATTATGTAGGTAAGGCTCACGTTACTAGAGTATGTTTACCACAGGAGAATTTAATTTAGAGAAAAGCCAGGCATTATTACATTGTGACTTTCCCGTGGTAGTAAAAATAAGGGTAATGGGAAGCCAAAGCTAATAAAAGTTGTTAAACGAAATACCGTCGAAGCGCGTTTAAGAATTTATCACTTTGCCAGCCTACTGTGGCCGTAAATAATCGGAACATGTGGAAAAACTCTGAAATTTTAAACGCTTTTGGTGTTGGCCTGTTAGCTACTGCAGCCATTAAAAAGTAAAAATGTTTGGCTTGTATAATGGTAACACCAATCAATTTGCTGGGCCCTGATTCCGGCGGTATAATTAGCATTGTTTGGGTTTTTGCAGGCTTTCTCTAACTTGTTTAACTAAGTTAAATTTCCAGATACTGATACTGTTCAAATCTGATACAGTAATTATTGAAGAAGACTTTCAGCCGGTTATTCTGTATACAGGCGGATGATGTCTGCATAAGACTTGGTTCCAGCGCATAAATATTGTCACCTGTCTTTATTCCAATGGTTTGTCACATTCTTTAATTCTTTAGTGTACACAAAACTCATTTATTAAAACTCAGTAATTTGACAATTCATGTACAAAGGCGAGCGAGCTTAACAATGAGTTTTCTCTCAGCCAACCTTCGAGTGACAGAGAGAGATTACATTTGTCACTTCAAATAAATGTGATTGAACTCTTGACAGCCGCTCTGTATTTGTAGTGTCTGCTAACCCGCCATCTTTTAATCAATACGGACTTTGATTGATAGCTGTCAGTCGTGCTGGAGAGATAATTTTTTTCCAAATCTTCATTATAACAAAATAACAGAAATTTGATATTTCTTCGCAGTTTTCAGTGTTTTTTATTCTCTAATTAATTTTTTTTTAATAGGCATGGACCATCCTCCTCCCCCTCCAGATCCTCCTGACCCTCCTGACGCTATTTCATACTCAAACACGACGGTTGGTAAGCGACGACACATGATTGACTCAGAAACAATCGAGGTTGTACCAAAAAAAACTATTATCAATAAAGATATGGCTGTTGCGGCCATCCAAACTTTATACATTCACCCTTCTCTGAAAGAGGGCATAAGATCATATAGCCAGTTAGAAAAAGGTCCCTTTTTAGTCCACGTTTCCCGATCCGAACCTGATTTTGCTGCTGGGACAATAATTCGTCCGATTAAGTTTGGGCAATTTTTAAATAAAAATAATATTAAAAATATTTGTAGGGACGGCATTAAAAAAGTGGGCAGAAACAAAATCTCTGTCGAATTCACCTCTGGTGAGGCGGCCAATAAGTTCCTTTCCAACCCTGTTTTAATACCTAAATATATAGTCTCGATTCCATCGTATAACATTACCAAAATTGGTATCGTCCGTCAAGTGCCGGTCGATATGTCGATGGACGAATTTGTAGAATCTGTCATTCTTCCTGATGGGTGTGGAATCGTTTTAAAAGCACGTAGGTTAAACCGAAAAAACATACAGGAGGGCAAGACCTCCTGGATCCCTACACAGACTATAGTTGTAACCTTCAAGGGACAGGTTCTTCCTCGAAGGGTATTTTTATATCACACATCTCTGCCAGTGGAGGTATATCAGTACCCCACTATCCAATGTCAAAACTGCTGCCGCTTTGGGCACGTTAAGGCACAGTGTCGGTCCAAGGCAAGGTGCTTTAGGTGCTCACAACCTCACACAGGTGACAGTTGCGACGTGGTTGAGGCCAAGGCCACTTGCATCCATTGCTTGGGCCGTCACTTTGCCTTCTACGGTAACTGTCCCGAGCTAGGTAGACAAAAATCGATAAAATTATTAATGTCTCAGGAAAATCTCTCATATGAAGAGGCTTCTCGATCCATTCCTAGTGTTAAAAAATTATATTCCGAAGTCTCCCAAAACTTACCAACCCAATCTTCTCACTCCTCTTCTCAATCAACTTGCCTTACTCCTCCTACCTCGTATAAAAAAACTGTGTTTTCCTCCCCTAAGCTTAGAGCTCCTCTAGGCAAGTCTTATGACAAAACTGCCCATAGATCCATTGTTGCTGAAGATCCTTCATCCTTTCCCAATGGTTTCTCTCTTCTTTCTCAAAATTCTTCATCCCCAAAATCACCTCAAGAGGATAGCCTCTTAGAAATACTTTTGTCTCTAATTATTAGTTTAGTTTCCCGTGATAACTTCTCTTTACCGCCCCACGTTGCCCAGAAACTTTCTTTGCTTCTCTTTAATAATAATGATGGATCTAGTCTCCACACTTCAGTGGAACATTCAAAGCATTCGGCCGAAGAAGCCTGAACTTTCATTTTTAATAAATAAATTTCACCCCTCAGTCATTGCCGTTTCGGAGACTTGGTTGGTGCCTGGTTCTCACTTTCGGGTCTCAGGTTACTCCTGTCTTCGAGATGATAGGGCTGATGGGTATGCAGGTAGTGCTCTTCTTGTTAGGCGCTCCCTTCCTTTCTCTTTTATTCCTCTTCCCCCTACTCCTCCTGACATTAATATAGTTGCTGTTAGGGCTTTTAATATTACTTTCCTTTCTGTATATATCCCTCATCCTCATTCTAGGTTAATTCCAGACCTTTTATGTATATTTTCCTCAGTACCCTCTCCAATAGTTTTTATGGGTGATTTAAATGCTCATCATCGCTCATGGGGCTCGAGCCATGATGATTACTTTGGTCGGGCCCTCCTTGAAATTTTTGATGAAGTTGATCTATGTGTTATTAACAACGGTTCCCCCACTAGGAGAGTTCGTCCTTCTCAAAACCCTAACTCAGCTGTGGATATTACAGCTTGCTCTGCCTCTCTTGCTTCCATTCTTTCCTGGAGTATCTTGTCTCATTCTTATGGTAGTGACCATTTTCCTATTATTGTCTCTATCTCTGACAGAGTAGTACCAATGCGTAATTTTAATCCCTCTCTTAAGTATAGATTAAACGATGCAAACTGGTCTTCTTTTTCAGATTCTCTAGAAAATATGTTACCATCTCTTCCCCGTCCTGACAGAAACAATCTTGTTGATTGCTATTCCAAATTTGTAGACTCCATTATTTCTAGTGCTGATGTAAATTTTCCTCTTAAAAAACCCTACAGATTCAAAGTTTCAACTCCTTGGTGGGATTCAGAATGCACTTCAGCTGTCAAGGAAAGGAAAATAGCAGAGGTTAATTATTCTAATTCAATGACTCTTCAAAATTTCTTAGTGTATCAAAGAAAAGCCGCCACTGCTAAGAGACTTCTTTCCAAAAAGAAAAAAGATGGTTGGCTTCGCTACTGTCAAAGTTTATCTCCCTGTTCCCCTTCTTCCCTAGTATGGAAGCAAATCAAAAGATATAGAGGCTCTTGTAATACTTTTGATATTTCATCTAACGATCCTTCTTCCTGGATCGAATCTTTCTCGGATAAACTGGCTCCGCCTTCAGTTCCAAATTTGGACTCTTTTCCCTCTTCTCCGGCTTTTCTTACTTCCGAAAATGATTTTGATGCCCCATTCTCTTTTTCTGAACTTCGAATGGCACTTGACGGTCTTGTTGATTCCTCTCCTGGTGCAGATGGGATCCCTTACTCATTCTTGAAAAACGCCTCAAGAAGTACAAAGCAATATTACTTGGATCTCGTTAATACCTTTTTTGAGTGCGGATTGGTTCCCCAACCGTGGAAACATCAAATAATAATTCCGGTCATTAAACCTAGCAAAAACCCGTCAGACCCAAATAGCTACAGGCCTATTGCTTTGTCGTCTGTTTTGTGCAAGGTTGCAGAACATATGATGAAGCATCGACTTGAGTGGTTTGTGGAAAATAGAAACTTGTTGCCCTCATCCCAGTTTGGGTTCCGTAAAGGTATGAGCACAATGGATAGTCTTAGTATATTAATTTCTGATATTCGTATTTCTTTGATAAGTAAGCAGTTTTTAGTAGGAGCTTTTTTGGATATTGCCTCAGCGTATGATAATGTTTTACTCCCGGTGCTCAGGGATAAACTTGTGCATCAGTTGAACGTTCCTATAAAATTGGTCCGTTTCATTTGTAATTTATTGATGGAGAGAACCATCTCTATTAAAACTCAAGATTCCTCTCTTCTCCCTAAGACTATCTGGAAAGGCTTACCACAAGGTTCAGTTTTGAGTCCTCTTCTTTTCAGTCTTTATACTTATGATTTACATTTTTCTACTGATTCATTTTGTCAAATATTGCAGTATGCTGATGATTTAGCTTTATACTTTTCTGGAAAATCTCTAGATGAGGCTAGTAGCCGTCTAAATTCCGCCCTCGGATATCTATCTGATTGGCTTCTACAACACGGTTTGTCCTTATCAGCATCTAAAAGCTCTGTAGTTGTGTTTACAAAAAAAAAGTTTGTTCCTCCTGTTGACATTAAAGTTAACGGTGAAAATATCTCTCAGGTAAACACTGTTAAATTTTTAGGAGTTTGGTTAGATCCAAAATTATCAGGTATTGCTCACACAGACTTTGTTTCACAAAAATGCGAAAGAAACGTTAATGTTCTTCGCTCTCTTTCTGGTGTTTGGTGGGGTGCTCACCCATATTCTCAAAAACTGATCTACAATGCTATAGTTCATAGTCATTTTGATTATGGTATGTTCCTATTAGATCCTTGTAACAAATCTGGCCTTCAAAAACTCGATAAAATCCAATCAAAGTGTTTACGAATTATTCTTGGGGCGATGAAGTCGTCACCAATAAATGCCATGCAAGTTGAGTGTGTTGAACCTCCCCTCTCGATTCGAAGACAATTTCTGGCAAATAGATTTATTTTTAAACTTGTGCAAAATTCTGAGCATCCCCTCCTTGGTAAGCTGGACCAATTATCATCCATCTTTGACTCTTGTAGTCGTCGTTCTAATATTGAACTTCCTTGTCTTCTTCGTGCCTACCTTCAATTCACTCGTCTTTCTAGCCCACTTTTTCAAAGCCCTATTTTATATCTATACTCGGTGCCTTATAATGCCCTGGTATTCCATCCGGAGATCATTTTGGACTTTGGAATTCACAAAAATACCTTAGAACCGCATAAGATGTTTGTCCAAAAAGTTTCCTCGAATTATAATAATTGGAATATTTTATTCACTGATGCTTCCAAAGTCTCCGATGATAGCCCTGTAGGAGTTGCTGTTTGGATTCCTCATACAAAAATTATTTTAAATTATAAATGCCCATCTATTACATCCGTTTTTACAGGTGAATCAATTGCTATTTTCGAAGCCATTTCATTTGTTTTGTCTCATAAGTTAAATAACTCCATAATTTTCTCTGACTCAAAAAGTTGCCTTCAAGCCATTTTATCTAATCCTTTCAGATCTAAGTCAAGATTCCCTATAATTTTAAAAATTAGAGATTTGCTATTTCAATGTCATGAACTTGGTATTAAGGTCGTCATAGCTTGGATTCCCGGTCATGTCGGTATTCTTGGTAATGAGTCAGCTGATTCATGCGCCAAAAATGCTGTTCTCACTGGCTCTCTTGCCCACTCTGAGATTTTTTCCCATGACATTTGTACTACTCTTCCTCTAATTCTGTTTAAATCTTGGTCCAAGGCATGGCAAATCTCTAAATCCATAAAGGGTAAATTTTATGGAGATATACAACCCGAGATTCCCCGCAAACCGTGGTTTTTCAAATATCAATTGGAAAAAAAAATCACTACCTCAATTATTTGTCGTTTACGTTTAAATCATTGTTGCACCCCTCATTTCTTGGCCAAACTTAGGATTAAGGATAACTCTCTTTGTGAATGCGGTCTGGATGAAGGAAACGTGGACCATTTATTTTTCTCCTGTCCTAAATTGCGCTTCTCTTTTCATGAAATCATTCCTACTCATATTCCTCGTCCAACCTCCGTCAAATGTCTTCTTCCTTTTGTGTTTACTAATTTTATATTTAAACTATGCAAATTTATTGAAATTAATAAAATTAAGTTGTAACTACTTATTTCCTTTTTTTTTTTTTTTTTTTTCTCTCTTTTTTTTCTCTTTTTCACCACTCTTACGAGTTTTTTTCATGTACATAGTCATAGTCTGTGGTCTGGTCATAATGTTTGTCTGCGTCTGCGAAGAAATTCTTTTATTTTGAACTTTAATGTTTAGAGATATATATTTATTTTACTATTAATTCACGCTAAATACTCTCCAGCGTTTGATGGTCTATTAATAGTTTGCACGTGTTATTGGCAAAATTGTGGTGTCTTTTCCACAAATGCCATTAATGAAGAGTTGAAGTTGAAGTTTAATCAATACACCTACGTGCTAAGGAACGCGTCGTGTTAATATAACCGAGGTACCGTAGCTAAATATCGTCCGTGTCGGATTTTCAATAACCACAAAGTAACGATGAATTCTAACTAAACATTAAACTATGAATTCGATTTTACTAGACTTTGTTAGATTATCGCCCACTAGATTAGATGCGGTGCAGCATTTATCCATATCGGATCTTTAACAAGTTACTGATTGCCATTAGTATAGTTGCAGAAACAAACTTACGATAATTACAACTTCGCAGCTACCTGCCAATTACTACAAATGTAACTGATAATAACATGTTTATTTTGAAACGCTGTGGCAATTCGTACCGTAACAATAAATGAAGGAATTATGGAAACAGGAAAAAACGTGGCTCCCTAAATTATTATTAATAATAGAAGGATTTTATTCTGCTATTGCATTTGCATCGCAATTAGTTCGTAGGTTTTTAAATCCGGAATGAGAAAGGAATGAATGAAGCACTATTTCACTGTATTCTGGAGTCAACTCTGCTACAAATTTCCTTTTTCATACGGCATTAATCGAAAAGTTTTCAAGGACGGCAATTACAGGCCAAGAATTAATTTAAAATGACTTCACACGGAAGATTTATTACACAGCTATGACATTATTACGAAGTTAATTCGTTTTATTAATAGTCAACGTGCGGAAAATGGATCTTAGGCCTTAGAGCTATTTTAAATGCGGAATATTTGTCGCAACACGGGAAATTGAACACAGTTTGTAAGGGGCAACAATTGGCAAAAATAACCATTTCTGTGCACAATCATAAGTTTTTTTTTTCGTGTGGGTAAATCATCTAATGACATCCCCCGCTCTTGGGTGGAGCGAGAGATAGTGTCAGACTTTTACTGACTAAAAACCCACTCCTGTTCCTTCTTTGTCATTTTTCCAGGACCCCGGGGATCTTTCGCATCACCCATGGACCCAGTAGGCTTCGACCCTGCTGGGCCCCTACGGTTGCTTTTTTTTATTGTGTGGTAAAATCATCTCATACAAATCTCGCTCCTGGGCGGAGCGAGAGATAGTGTCAGACTTTTACTGATAACTGTTACGTTTTCGAGTTTCGCCCCGGTGTTGCATCTCCATGCGCAGATCGTGCATGCGTGCAAAGACTGTTGCCTCCAAATTCCACGGTGGTAGGCCACCAAGGAGGGTCGCTGCTTCACGGGAAACCGTGCGATATTCCCGTACCATCCGGATGGTCATGACCCTCAGGTTTGTGTTCAGCTTGGCCGCCGATCGCGTTCGAAGCGACGGCGCCCATACGTTTACAATTAAGTTTAAAACATTGGCCGACATAGGCAAAAGACCCCGTCAACTCCATAAAATAAAACTACAAATCAAAAGTTAAAGGACGACCCAGTTTCAAAATTATTTGAAATACTTTTTAATCTATACTTTTCCAAAATACTGTTACCGCATCACTGTTATTGTGAGCCAAAGTGTTCAAATTATATCATTAGACCAAATGAAATTAAGTGGCGTTGGCGTGACGGCAGACTAAACCTGATGACATCACAGGCTAATTGCCA
The DNA here is from genome assembly GCA_949316375.1 of Mythimna vitellina. NCBI lineage: Eukaryota > Metazoa > Arthropoda > Insecta > Lepidoptera > Noctuidae > Mythimna > Mythimna vitellina. The sequence goes on along the minus strand of OX438703.1, from coordinate 931,008 downwards.
GAGCGCCAGGGGTTGCATCGAGGTCACTGCGATGTATCGAAAATCTGACCAAGTGACATTAATAAATTCTAATAATCCCGATGAGATCATAAAATTAGATTTCCTACCGTATTATACTTTTTAACGTTCATTGAAATCAAACAATTACCGGAAGTTTGGACTACCAACATCACCAGAATAATTTTTAAATTGGATTCTATTTTCTGTTCTTTAATTAAAAATTTTACTACAGAAATGATTTTGTGATGTCATCAATATACTGGTCTGTTTATTAACGCGGGCTTGCAACCGTAGGCGCGGGCTTGCAGACGGCGAGCAATGGGTGGCTCGCCGTCCGACCGTCCGGTAACCGTCCGGACCGAGCCCAAGTCATCGACGGCGCGTACTGTTCCACGCGCGCCTCAAGGAGATGTCAGCAAATCGTAGGGGCCCAGCAGGGTCGAAGCCTACTGGGGCCACGGGTAGTGTGAAAGTGGAACCCGGGGCCCTGGGACGAAGGCAACGAAGGAACAGGAGTGGGTTTTTAGTCAGTAAGAGTCTGACACTATCTCCCGTTCCGCCCAAGAGCGGGGATGTCATAAGGATGATTTTCCCACCCAATAAAAAAAAAAAAACGCTTCGATTCAGACCATCGAATCTTCTTTTCACCTAAGCCCTTTACAATTTTGCACATGAAGGAATATATCTAGACGAACGAGGACCTTGAATCGAAAACGATGTCCCCTTGAGACCTTGACTGACCACTGTCTGTCCACTCCTAGGAATGTCATGCAGCTTTGTGTTTGAAAATCAGAACAAAATTATGCCTACAATAGTTGACCTTCATTTATTCCTTAGCCAAAATATTTAACCCTCAAGGATGGCTTGTACTCATAAGCTCTGTGTCAAAAAAAAAACAAAAGTCAAAAACAACGAAACAAACCGGTTGAGAAGCAAATCCGGATTATCGACTATAGACGCTTTGCAGAGTTGCATGCAGCGTAGAAAATAAAACGAAAAAAATCGCGTATGAGGTTTGTTCTTGAAGTTTAAACTACGAAAGAAATTGAAGTTCGATCGACCGGTTTTAAATGTACAGACGATACAAGATACAAAATCATTTATATTTTTTGGGATGTAAATGCTGTAAATTTAATTTAATTCGCAATTTCATTATAGACTAAATATTGAAGACTAGAAGAGCCTATGCTTTCGAATAAAACGCAGACTATTTCTTTCGAGCTACAAGTCAATTTGTCACAAGCCAACCAACCCGTCTTCTTAATAAAAATGCGATTTAGCATCAATCAGGATAAAGGAATCACATTCCAGCGCTGTAATTAATGATAGGACCAAAACTTATGTTTTCAAATTCCAAGACATTTTATTTGAAACATTTTGTTTACTCAAAGAATTTGATACTTTCTCAGATTTATAGAAATGAAGGGTTATTTTTATGAAGATTATCCTCTCTTGACCTACCTCAAGACAGGCCCTATGAATACCTTTGAGTTGGTCTAAAAATAACTCCCGCTGTCTCGTATGATTTGAAGCCTTCCACATTATAATATTATGCAAATTATACGCCGGGCAGTAATCTTGAGACGAGTTCCATTTTAAATGTTGTAACCAATTTCAATGATAACAAGGTTTGATCAACATAACGTCGCATTCTGAATTATTTTAATAAAATCTTTTCTGAATCTTCCAATGATTCGGTATTCTTGTGTGATGTAAGCTCCGCTTTGTTTGTTATTTTAATCTTGATGTTTCACGTTATTTTTATGGTTGTCTTTCTTGTTTATTTTAGAACATTGACCTCCTTTGAGATTCTCTGTAAAGATGAGAACCTGTCATGTGCGTGATTTAAGAAGGTTGAATATTTTAGTGTATTATTTTAATTTGGTTTCCTATTTTTATTAATTAAAAGTTCTAAGTCCAATCTACGTGTTGTGTTAAGCTTCTACTACCTACATCTAATTTTAAATATTTGTGAAATTAGCTTTTTTACGATGACTATTAGAAATCTAAATATGCGTCTACATTCAAGGAAGATGCATTTTTTATATCGATTTCCACATAAAGTACCGAATGCTTGTCTCCTTAAGTGTGGCTTGAATATTTCTACTTCTAATCAACTACGATCAACGGGTAATTCTCGTGACATTGACATTGGAAACCTGTTTGTGAGAGGAATGTGTGAATTATTTGTGTGGCATAAACTAACGCCAGCAGCGTACTGTACAAGTGAATCAATGAGTATATCACTGTATCATTTATTGGTCTACTTAATGTGCGACAAGGTGATGACAAATTAACGTTTAATTTATTATTATCGGACATGGCTAAAAGTGCACTTTTATCGTTGTTATGTAATAAATTTTCCTACGTTGAATTGGCTCGCCATTTTATTTATTATCTTCGATAAAGTGCTCTAATGAAAAAACTGCTTGTGTCCCTAAATGCAGGGTGAGCTTACAAAAGCTGTAAATGATGTAAAATGTGTATTATTTTTGTGTAAATAAAATGTCTGTAAGATAACTATGTTTCCTCTAGGATAAGTGTTGAAAATATTCACATTCTAATTGTGTTGAAAAAAAAATCCGTGTAAAGTTGGGAGTGTTTAACAAAAGGTGCGTACTTATTTGTGACTGTACTAAATTAGGGTTAATTATACGATTGTGACATCTGTCAACTTTCTGACATTGACAATTTGGAATGTCAAATGGCTCAACATACAAGTTCGTATCATCACAAATGAGTGACCACCACATTTCATCTTCTTGTGCTCTAATGTAGTTAAGATCCTATTATAGCTAATTAGGTGCCTGAGCGTAAAATAATTTATATTGAACTGTAACATAGTGAGATAAATATTAGATTTATTTTTAATATTAAATGTATAAGGTACTAGTAGGGGTATGGAGCGAGCGGCAGACGACTGAGTAGTCAAAGAAGATTTGAAGGTTTTCTAGATGAATCCTAACAAGCTCATTTCATGTGCCAGCCGAGCTAAACTAACGATGCTGCGATCAAGTCTATCTACACTTGGTTATTGAATATAAAGAACTGATTTTCAATCAACGTATCTTTGGTAAAATTGTGAGATAAATTGATATTGTGTCATAGCTCTAATTGATAATCTTCAATGCGCCAGTGTCTATCAGACATTCGGCCGCTCGCTCCAATCCTCTATTTTGATCAGTGAACGTATTTTTGTTATTGAGTATAATGCTGCACATATCTATGAAACTGACCTTCAATTGAAAGTTTGCGCTGGCTTACAATACAGCAAAAAAAATGTCTCTATCTTTTACTACAGCTAATTTTAATTTTAAAATCATTTTAACATTCGACTTTTGCGGCGATATTCAGAAGTATTTATTGTTTTTTTATTGTTTATTTCAATATTATTGACGATGACTATCATAAAATTAATTATTTTACTGCAGGAAATGGTAGGCACCTTAAAATGAAGTAATAATTAAGTCTCCTGCCGCCTACGAGACGAAACGTACAAATATTGACACATTTGAAATTTATATTAGCGCTCCCCTTTTTTCCTCGACAAATATTAAAAAGCTGGAATAAAAGGACAAACGAAATTTCAAAATATAATTCTTAACCTTAGAAAAGAAAAATAGCAAATGGCGTGTGCTTTGATAGCATCAGAAGGCACAAGCCACGCGAAACATGTCGGCAAGTATAAGCTCGAAGCTTGCACCACCAACCACCACGCTTTTCCGACTAGCGGCGGCGACCTTAGTAACGCGATGTGACCATACATTACGTGAGACCCTGAACTATGCAAGCCGATACTCTCGCTACTGCATAGATAACTGGATATTTCAAAGCCTTTTACGGCATTTCTACGACAAAATCTACCTTGAACAGATAATATAAAGATTTCCAACGTCATAAACTCTGCAATGTTTCGCAAACTGTCCCTCTGCGCTACGTGATGAGCTGTGCCGCATCATTTTACGTCATAACGACAAATTAATGGTAATTCTAAACAAACGATACTTCCTTTGCAGTCTGCTTTGTCGTTTGGGACAGAAATTCTTGCAAATAAAATCTTATTTTCCAGCTTATCTGGTTTAACTTATCTCATGATCCTAACTAACGTTTGGATAACTCAACTGTGATTAAATTAACTAGACTTGACTTTAGTATCTTCAATATTTTTCAGTATCGTCGCAAAAATATCGTGTGCAGTATTATCTTTCAAATCTTATTATTTTTCATAAAAGTGTTTTATTTTTTATTAAAGTTTTAAATAGTAAAAACAATCAATGAATATTTATGATTTCACAATAATTGTGTTTGAGTTGTATTGTTTTTGTTTTCTTTTGCTCTACTTATAAATAGGTATACTTCTAATGCTTAGTTTTTTTACTTGTTTCTTTTTTTATAAAATGCCAAACTGTAGTAAAACTAGTGTAATTACCTACCTATAAATAATAGAAAGTATTATAATACGTAGCCATTTCAGTATCATAAAGGTGGACTGTATGATATGGTCAATTAACTCCATTGAGGCACAAAAATGGGTAACCTATGACCATAAGCTACTACTGTGGGTTGCGTCGGTGATATTACAGGGTTTTTTGGCGTCTAAATTACATCGTCAGGGGGCGCTGGTAATTAAACATTGTCTATGGCAATTGTATTAAAAAAAACCGGACAAGTGCAAGTCAGACTCGCGCACTGAGGATTCCGTACAAACTTAACTATGAAAACAGTTCAAATTCTGAATGGAGTCTCGAAGATATTTCCGAATTGCAAAAAAAGTTTTTTTTTGACATAACTACAAATATACAGTTTTCATATCTTTTCCTATATTTTTGCTATAAGACCTTGCTTCATGCCAAATTGATTCCCCTAAAAGAGTCTAAATATACGTTTTTTGCGACACAAATGGCAGTATCTTTTTTTTTATTGTTAACTCTGAAGTTTGATATTTTTACAGTTTGAAGGGACCGCAGACCTGAGTAAATAGTATTAATTTCAAGTCGATACTTCCACGCGTTCCCGAGATAAAGGGTCTTGACAGATAAACAGACGGACAACAAAATGAGTCCTATAAGGGTTCCGTTTTTTCCTTTAGTGGTACGGAATCCTAAAAACAAGATGGCGGCTTTAGTTTCGATTTTAATTACGCGCCAAAATATTCTACTACAGGTATTTCCTAAAGCGCGTTTACTTTTCATGCATTTTTTTATTCCCTGCCTATGTTTAAATCACTGAATGTCTTCCTCCTCTATGCCAAAGGCCTTTCATGCGAGTCCAATAAAGTATTGTTGGATGTCACAAAGAACTCGGGTTTTACAAAGCTAGATTCAGCAAACGCTAGCCTCCAAACAGACAGCCAAACTTTTAAACGTGCCTTAATTATATTGGGAGCAGTGGTGGCCGAGGGAGCAGTGGTGGCCGAGCGGTAAAGGCTCCGACTTACGAGTTGTAGGTCGCGAGTTCAAACCCAGCCAGGCGCATGACTTTGTGTAATTTATTTCATCACCACTGCTCTCTAAAACGGTGAAGGAAAACATCGTGAGGAAACCGGCATGTCCTAGAACCAAAAATTCGAAGACATGTGACATCCACCAATCCGCACTGGGCCCGCGTGGTGGATTACGGCCCATTCCCTCTCCTAGAGAGGAGGCCTGAGTCCCAGCAGTGGGAACATTATAAGGCCGACTATGCTAATTATATTGGCTGAGTTTAGTGAAGCTAGCTTTCATTGTTTAGTTTAACTATTTTTGTTAAATTATTCACCCCTAGTTAGATTATACCTACAACGAAGCTTTTAACGGATTTCAATTACATTGAAGTAACATTAGGCGTCCATATTGAATTGTTATGACAAATGACGTCATCGTCACAGCGTTGAATTCAACTTAAGAATCAATCAGTTTCTCATTCAAGACGTTAATCTCAGTCTTTTCTCTAAGTTGATTTAAATGAGGTACGAGGCAAGATTGTAATAAAGTAATAAAACAGTAGTCTATAAACGTCACGTTAGATTAATCGGGCACAGGTCCAATTTGGGGGCGTTCAAGTATTACGTAACGCAAATTTTGAAGTATTTTGACCCCCTCCCCATGTAACGCGCCGTAACGTTCCCCCTCCCCTCATAAACGTTACGTAACACCTAACTGTTCATTTTTACCTAAATGTCACAACAAAACCAAAAAGAGTTGCCAACTTAGGAGAGCAAAATAAAAATGTCGTACAATACAATCGGGGGATTCACCGTAAAACGATAAACAAAAAGCGTTGCCAACTTGGGATATTTTAATACCATTGTTTTTTTTTTATTTAAATAAAAAGCAATGTTACGTAACGCGTTGTTCAAAACCCCTTCCCGCCCCTGTAACGCCTCGTAACGTTTTACAAGACCGATTGATGCTATTATGCACAGAAAATCTGGAGAAAAGTATATCAAAAGTGTCTCAGTTAACGAGAATATAGACTATTAAACTCTTGAAAGCGATCAACAGTGTGTTTTCTGCATAATATCGTCCGTCAGTGTGACCTTTTACGTGACAGCACGAGTGCTGTTCGCTCAGCAAATATTTCTGTGACGTCATCTTAGCGATAATATGACGCGCGCGTCTTATTACTGTATTTGTATTTTTGTACTAGTGTTTTTCCCCTAAGGTTCACTTGAGCAAACAAAGGTTTACTTGTTAACTAAAAGTTAGCTTCTAACACGAAGTTAAATATTTTGTTCGTAATGGGACAACTAACTCGGAGTTAATAATAACCCTGGTTTGCTCAAACGGGCCTGAGAGGGTTCAGTACTAAGCAAGATTGGAATTCTTGAAATTCCTTGCTTCGTTTTAAGTGCTACCAGCTACTTTTTTTTACCTAAAAAAGGATTTTTTGTATGTCCCGAACTCACCTGGGAAATTATCCAATGACTTGGCGCTCTAGGGTGCAATGAAAGGTCATGACAGACTTGCTAACTAAAACCGACCTATCCTTCAGTTGCCCTTTTCATTCCAGGGCCACGGTCTCTCTTTCAAACGTCCCCGCAGCACTTACAGCATCTGTCCTAGTTTAACGTTAGACGGTCAAACTCGCTTTAGTGTTATGTAATACATGTTAATGTATGGTTATTATAATGGTTTTTCATAAATTTATTGATTTATCGGGACAATTTGACTCCTAACAACTGGCAACACACTTTTAGACTCACGGACGCAGGTGGAGTTTGGCAGGAGCATAATAAAAGAATTAATCGATTCGTTTTCTCCCCGAACGTCGTTTGAATCTATCATTTTATTTTTAGTAAAATAAATATTTTCCCAATCGAGGCAAAATTAATCTGAAATCTCAAATAGGTACAAATTCCAATGTTATCGATATTGATCGAGTTTATAACTTAAGTAAATAAAACTAAATAGAGGAGATACGTACCTTTATTGAAAATCACGCGTTGGACGTAAAACGTGCCATGATAAATGTTAAGACAGCAATTTGCTGTTAACTTTGTGTATCATTTGTTATCAGAATCCAAAGGGAATTAAACCATCCATATTTATTGGTCTGAGCCCTCATGTGCGCCATCACAATTCTAACAGTTGCATATTTACGTTCACTGCTTTCATGGATACACAAATATGTGCGTAACCAATTTTCAAAAAGGTGGCGTTCATAGTTTTATTTTACTTTTTTATCATAGTCTCTGCTGAAACGAGAAATTCAGCCAACAATGCATTTTCGCCATTGGTAACGTTTATGTTTTGACAGTTCAATTAACAATTGTTGGAGCTCGTGTTCTAGTTTAACGTAACTTTAAAAATTCTAAAAACTGTCTAGGAATATTTGTTCTAACCGGGAAACGAATAATGTTTAATAATGTCAGTTTTCCGTATATTGGTTTCAACAAGAGACTGCCAGAGTCAGTCACTTTGACACCAAGTCCCTAGAAACATACCTTTAGTTTCTTCAAGGTATCAATTTAATGGCAGTATTGTCAACAATGCGACATAATCAGTCACTTTCCATTGCCTACTTAGCGCTTGCAAATAAGAAAGTTATTACGCCTTTTGATCCGCGAAACGACGGGCCTTAAACATTTCTTTCCAAGCACGAAATACATGAATCCTTTTCCAGAATTTCATCGAAAGCGCACAAAAATGCATTTAATGCTTAGACATAATAGGGACAAAGATTTCTGAATATCCTTATTTCTCGTGTTCCAGAAAACAACTCTTGAGATGAGCTTTGTAAGATGGATGGCCCTTCAGTCCTCAATTCCGCGTCATCCAATTATTACTTATTCTCTATAACAGTAAGTGCTTGACGAAGCCCCCTGGCGTTTTTATCATATTGTTAACATAGGTTTCTTAGGGACTTCTCGACCTGGCGGTATTGCTAATTACCAGTGACCCAAGTTTGGTACTTAGCTTCTACCCAACGAAAAAATACCTATTCAAAGATCCGTTTGGCTCTTATACCAACGATTGAACGATAGCTAGGTACGTTTCACGGTTCCAATTACTTTATAGCGTTTTTTAAACCTGAAAGGTCACTGCAGTCTGAAAACTAATACCTACGTACGTTAAATTGCAAATATGTAATTTTTATGTTTTTCAAAATGTCCTTGACGACGAACATGCTTGTTACTTATTCATCGTATTCAATAATGGTATTTTAATTGTGTTTACCATCGAGTGTAACGCATACAACTGTCGCAAATTTGAAAAGTATTGAACTTAGCAGCCACACGCTATGGGGTCAGCAAAACCCACCGCGGTAAAAGTTCAAGGTTGAGTTATTAGATAATTACTTATATTTTTAAAATAAATACATAGGTAAATATATTAATAACGACACGCTAGAACGTTGACCCGCTAAAATTAATTCAAAATGGCCGAATTTGGCGCCAGGTGGTTGGAGAAGAAACTAAATATAAATTTTATGTTACATTTTTATTTATAATAACTACACGTATCGTTTCCAAAGTACCAATACATTTATTTATTACTTACCCTATACATATCCAGACGTACCTACCTACTAAAAAGAAATTCGTGGAATAGAACACTGTATTGGTATTCATAGACAACAACCTGGCTGGGTAGGTTTAACGGACTTGTATCTTAGTTACTTTATGTCATAAACCCGCGTTGCTTGTGGTTACTTCGAATAATGCCGATGTCCAATTCAGCCAGTGGGTATAAAGTTCCGAAAATCCGAACGAATCAAGTATGCCTCCTGAAGTATTCATTTTATAGTAGGCATAAAACTAAAGTGGATTTATTCCGCAAATAAAAGTTTCCACAAGATTACTTTGTCACTGGCATCTCTAGGACTTATTACTTTAGGAACATAAGTCTTTATTGCGTCAGTTGGTGTTCTAGAACTAACTAGACCAAACAAGCAAGCCGCGGTATTAAAACACATGTCTTGTATCCCATCTCAAATAAAAATGTCCTATGACGTAACTAATTAATCTGTTATTATTTCAGTGACTTGACTTAGTGTCCTATGTTTCCTAGATGGGACAGTGGGCGTTTATAACAGTCCACCATCGCGAACGGTCTTGGGCTTCGCGCTTCACCTCCCTCGACGCCATTCGGTTGCTCGTCGTTTCTGTCTACACGGTGCATTGCCAGGTTTGACAGGGACGGCCACGCTTTCTTTTCCCTTGAGGATTTCAGTCCAACACGTGCTTAGGTATGTGATCGGAATCCCTTCGGAGCGTGTAGTCAATTTATTTCATCTAGCTGTCGATTGGACTGTCGTGGCATCTCTCCAACAGTTCTACGTTAGATTCTGTCTCGGACCATTAGATTCCGAGGATGCAACGGAGACAGCGGTTGATAGAGACTTAGATTTGGCGTGTAATGTCCTTTGTGATCTTCCAGCAGCACGGATTTGACATTAGACCCGAAGATTTTAAGCTTTATCCTTCGAGTCAGTTTCTGCAACTGCCAAACTGGTTACAGCTGCGCGAAAGTTGCTAGGGCTTTGGCGACGGCGACTTTGACCCGACGCTTCCAAGGTAGGTAAATTTGTGAACGCGTTCCGCTATCTCTGAGTTTAACAACAGCGGCGAAGGATTCTTCACACTAGTTCTCATTACTTGTATATTTCGGATGTTTATTTTGAATTTAGTTTCTGCAAATCGTTTATCTTTGCTTGCATATCACGTGGGTATGACTCAGGAGGTCATCGGCGTAATCCAGATCTTTTAAGACATTGGATAATCCACACATTAACGCGCGGCGCCTGTTATGAGAGGTGCGAAGTATTATTCCATCAAGAATAACAAAAAAGAGAAGTGGCGAAAGTAGGCAGCCCTGGCGAACACCACCTTGCTCTGCGATGTCGTCCGAGATGAGGCCGTCGTTAAATACTTTACAAGTATTTTTCCTATAGATAGCCTCTCATAGATGGATAATTTTCGACGATACTTCAACGTTCAGTACACAGAACCTTCTTTATTTCGTGGTTCAGTAGGCGAGACCAAATGCTGAACCACTTCAGCGTTTCAAAGGCTTTTTCGAAGGTGACAAAAGTTAGATATATCTCTAGCTGCTATTCTGATGTCTGCACGAGTATGATACCTCCGTATCATACTCGTTGTTGTTGATCAGGTCTGTGCACGAGTGGTTCGATCAGAATTCTGCCTGCTCTTTGCGTAGGAGAGGATTCACGTTTTTATTGCTACTTATGTTAAAAATATTTTTATTTCACATAGCACATGGGCACTAATAAAACCTCAGAAGCCAGTGCACGGTTCTAATTGGTCGTTTCCTATAAAGAAAAACCGACAAGTAACTCCATAGTTATTGTTTAAAAAAAAAAAAGATTTTACAATATTTTTATATTAACTGATTCCTTGCAAATGGCACCGCAAAGGCGCCATGGATGTCTGTTTTGTATGGCGTGTGGCACACATAAGAGGAGGCTCAAGGAACTCGATTGAGTTTTAAAGGTATTATGGACAATTTCCAAACGCTTCCCCTAAAAAAGGTATTTTTATTTGTCACGCTGTTATTATATACAATACTTTCCCTTTCTTTATTTATTTGAGATTTAATAAAGCTGCGAGTAATTTTATTTTTATTCTGAGACTACCAAGTAATTTGGATAATTCGTTTTGGGAAATCATAAAGATGGAGCAGGTTTTCATTTCGCTAAGTACCTAGGTAAAGTACATACGAACGTCAGAGTGTCTACTCTCGGAGTTAATTCAGTCGTTAATTTGCTTGAAATGAACAAATTAACGAGTGCCAGTAAGCTTTGCCGGTAGTTCTAATTAGTGTCTTGTATGTCTACTCGCGTTGAGTCGGATAAAACTTATAGTTTGATCGCTCGAATGAAATTTAGCTGATAGAACTTTTTTATAGAAGCATTTATTTCTTGTACCTACCTGACGCAACCCACAGCAAAGCTAATGCAACGTTATAAGAATGGAAAAACAAATATTTTATATACTGTACAATGAAAGCTAAGCATTTCCACTAGAGTGAGATATTTATTTTCCCTAACAATGTATTTAAATTGTATTTTAATAGAATAACAGTACAAGTGTTTATTGTGAATGTTTGATTTCCAATAAGTGAGATTGTAAAGTGCACAAGGGGTAATTTTTTAAAGAAAATTGTCCAGTCATTACGTGGGTAGTCATCTGGCAAAACGAATTAAGTCTTTGACTAATTGTACAGCTGCTGAAAATTAAAAAAAATAAGTTTAACTCTATAATAAAATTAAAAACACTTGAAATTAAAGAGATTGTAAATAAAATAAAGAGAATAAGATTAAAAAAAAATTCATGATCTTGATGTTGTAAATCTGTATCTGTCTGTAACGTAGCATCAAGACCTACTTCTTTACCACAGAAATAGATTTAGTCAATGGCCATAAACAATTTTTTTTTTTTTGTAAATTCTGCTCGCGTAATGGATGTTCGATGAATGTGAAGTATATTTATAAGAGCAGTGTGCAGCGATGCCAGGAGGACACTGGTGTGACGTGTGTGCTCCGTAATACCAACCATGCTGTGCTTCTATGTTGAGAACATTAAATAAATCTGATTGTAGTCATAATTTTTGTCTCTTATTTAATTCCTTGTATTATTATGAGCATGTTAAATACTTGCTATCTACCATGTGCCATATTACACATTTTCCTTCCTGAAGCTGTTTTCGTAGGTATCGCTCCAGACTGCAGTTACTACGCATCACGACGGCAGTTATGAAAATTGACATGATGAAAAATATGGTGCCTGTTTTCCCAGAAGAGTTAGCTCAGTGGTATACTACTTCTATATTTCACCAGTTACTTTTAAAGCCCTCCCGCTCAAGTAGTTATGTAACCTACCTAATAGGCTATGCGAGTCTTACTAGAATGCAAACTCCGGATTACTTGCTACTAATGGAAAATCCTTGAAAATCTAAGAAACTTTTTGATATAAAGTAGGTAAGTATCTAGGTAAAAATAAAAGGTGGACCAGACGGTTGCAATATCCATCGTCGACTCGAGTCACCTAATATGTTTTTATAAGAATTTCAACAATTGAATAATAATAATAATAATAATATATTTATTTGCTAAAAAACATGGTATAAAAGGTGGTAAAAGGTACAAATATGAGCAAACATGTTTCGCTCTGAAGTAATAGTTTTAGTGTATTGATGAGAAATAGACTCCATAGTTAAGTTTTTAGTGTATTTCAGTAGTCATATTTAAGGAAAGGTTTCGTAATAACCTCATTGAAGTTTTATAGTGCTGTCTCATGTGCGGCCACGAGGTATTTAATCTAAGTTTGATGCTATGATTTACAGATTTATCAATTTTCTAAATATCCCTTTTTTTTTTAATAGGAGACTAGTGATGTAACGAATGTTAGATTTAGACATTCGCGAAAGCGAATGTTAACTTTCAAACAAAGTGAGCACAAAATGTCATACGGGTTTGACATTTCCGTCAGTCAAGTTTAAATTGAACACAGAGCCGTTACAGACTGGTTGAACGTTAACATGATTGTTGTTTTACAATTTGTGAATGTGAAAATGTGAAATGCAAGTTGTATGATAGGAAAATATTAAAGTAAATATAAAATTGAAAAATTATATCGGTTGTTTTGTCAGTCTATATCCATTTAATCAATATATTATTTCCTTTTTGTTTGTCAGAAACATTCGCATGTTTCTTGCGAATAAAAATGCGAATGTCAAAAAATATGCGAATATTCGTTCTATCTATAGGAGACATCTGGCCCGTTGGACTAAACTGATCCAGGCGAATCTACCCATGCACATTTTAAAAAGTCAAAGACATTTGACCCGCAGACCAATCTTTGCTTGGGCCAAATGTCCCACAACCCGCTTTCAATGCGGGTTAGATTTCAAACTCTCCCGAAGTGTTTGTGGGAACAACAAATTTTTGCTTAATGTAAATGTAGTTGGGCCTCATCAGCAGGCTTATAGTCACCCAAAGGGCAATGGAAAGGGGTATGCTCAGGGTTTTCTTGCGTTATTGCATCAGGAATGAAGATATCAGCAGGAGAACCAAGGTTACCGACATAGCCCGAAGAATCGCCAAATTTAAGTGGCAGTAGGCAGGGCACTTTGCTCGTAGAACGCATAGTCGATGAGGCCGAAAGTTTCTAGATTGGCGACCACGCAGCGTTGGATGGCCTACCACAAGGTGGACCGTTGACCAGGTGAGAGTCGTGGGAATGCGGTGGATGCGAGACGCACAGGACCGTTCGTTGTGGCGACACTTGGGGAGGCTTATGTCCAACAGTGGCCGTCCTTCGGCTGAAATGATGATGAGTAAATGTAGTTTGAGTAAGGATAATCTATGTAATTTTTTCAAATCCGACAAAGAGGGTGGTTATATAAATATGTTAAAAAGCGTAGTTAAAAATATGTTATTCTGTTGTTGCGGGAGACAATTGTCAACCGAATAATATTTTATCGGCGACTACACTACAATTGAGGGTTGGTGCGGGTGATAGCTGTCGGATTCATCACAATGTATCCTTTTCTCTCATCATAAAGATGCATATTTTCGTCCTACTGTCATCCAACCTTTGCTATTGTAAAAAAAAGACCTTAGTCGAGCTTTATTGCCCGCACTTTTCTGATGGTCGACACTTGATGTTTCAGGTTTTCAGGCGTTACTGCGGATAGGACGAGTTCGGCTTGGTAAAAAAATATCCGCTGCGGAACGATTTTAATCGCAGCTTTAAAATTTTTTACTCCGCGTAATGACCTCGGCGCTGCAATCACACCATTATTAGCGATACGATCTCAGTGCATTGCCAACCATATCCCGCATAACAATAGATTTGCTTCAATTAATACATAACAATGGATGATATGCGACTGACAATCGCAGTCCCATGAGGGTAGGCTGGCAATAAACCTGCCTTGGTGAGATAGGACTACTATAGGTAGATACATATTGTATTATTATTGTATTGTGTCCAATAGATAGCGTACCTATCAAAATATTTTTCAATACACTTAGTCGAAAATTTTCTCTTATCACTACCGTTTTTAGGCAAGCTACTTTGCTGTTTTCCTCACCAGTACGGAGTCTGCCTGGCACGCACCACGACGAAGAAAACCCAACGATCTCCGATCTCCGGGGGAGGGTTATAGCGACATCTATGGCGTCACATTAATAATAATACTAAATCCACCATCACGCGATCAGAGTTCTCCACGCGATTTGAACATATCAAAGACTCAAAGCATCTTATTTCAAATAAACCATTTACAGGCACTTTTGAAATGTCAAGAAGTCAGTCAGTCAAAAAAAATGATGATAATTGCACATTCCAAAGCGTAAATCTCTATGGAGAAGAATGTGCAAGAAACTCCATGGACACTCTTTTCAATCATGTTATGTATTACAAATATCTCGGTTACATGTTTCTTGTCGCTACTATCATGTGAAAACATTGTAAATGAAGTAAAAATAAAAACTAAATAAAAATATTAAAATAGCAACTGGCAGTTAAGAGATGACCAGTCTCAACTGACAGCACCCGTTCACGGACATGACGCGAATATTACACCACTCAGCTCAACCATTTTGAAGGGAACCGAATGATCCAACACACACGCCACCATCAGTGAGACATTTGATTGGGCATGACAAACTTCCAACTGCCATGCTCATTTATATCAAACAAGTCCAATAATAACCTAAAAACAATAAATAGCTCCATGGTACTCACATTTACAAACGAAAAAAAATGCTTCTAGATTATACAATTCTATAATATTTTCAAATTTCAAAAACATAAAAAAAAGTTAATTAACTTATACACCCCAGTGGTAGTGGAGCTGGACTAGCATACATACACACACATATACAACATCCCGAAATGATCTATCGAGCAGTTGCACGGACCAGACATGACAACTGTTTGATTGGAGGATCCTCCGTTTTCAACGGAGGTATGTGGGACTTTACACCCTGTCCCGCATAGGTACCTCTAAAATAGTAAGACCCAAGGTATATGCACGCTTGGCGCAGTGGATGAGCGGTTAACTCTAGTGCGTATCGCGGTTTGTTTCCCACATGGAAGAAGTATTTGTAGTCATTTTTTTTAAATTGAGCTCAAACCTAATGTCATCAAAAAAGCATAAATCCTGACGTAGCTACTGAGAAATTCCAAATAAAAGACCCAATAACACTTCACTCGGACCCAGGACTGTAGCGCATGAGACTACTAGATCAACGAAGATGTCGAGCTATTATGAGCTCTTAACGCGATCCATTTGAAGACCTAAACTGAACTGTTAAAGAGATGGAGCTACATATTATGGTGTATAGCTCCATCCCTTTTGCCCGCACGACCGGCATTTAAATGCGTCATGGTCAGGGCCGTTTTATCGTCAACAATAATTTTCCTTGCTTGGAACCTATTTGGAGATGTGCTAGTTTTTGAAAAATATTGGCACAGCTCGTATCTGTGTTGTTAAAGGTCACCCTTTGAACCAGTGGCGTAGCCAGGCGTAGGCGAAGGCCTACTTCGCCCACGCCTCGCAACCAAACGGGCCTCGCGCGTGTGAGGGTTTTGTTTTATAATTTATAGACTCTCGTTTGACTATTTCACAGGATGTAGCCGAATACTGGGTTGCGACAGTCGCCGTCCCGTTTTGGAATTTCTGAAGAAAAAAGGCCCTGATGCGCCTTCGCCTATGTCTAAATTAGTTCACGCTACGCCTCTGCATTGAACTTTTGGCCGCTGCAACGTAGCGGGAGGAATATATGGCTATTCAGAATCTCAAGCAACTGCAAAACTATTCTGCTGTTGGTATATCTTTGCCAACATATTCCCACACTGGCTTAATGCTAGTAATCACACGTAATAGCTAGACTATGATTACAACAGATACTTACAACCTACCGAGGTGTATTACAATTTAGGTACTGCATTGTTCTCAACACCATAGTAACCTCCTTCTCATCGGGTGTCACGGCTTTAGAAAGATGAATACTACTAGCATTATTTTAAGTGCTGCAGAGGAATCTTCCAACTTCCAGCTTACAATCAGTGGGTCAACCGTCAGTTGAAAACGGTCAATGGGAAATGGCCTACATTAATGATATGGCGGTCTTCCCGTCCGATTATAATTTAGGTGTCTTCAAGGCTAGAGTGAAAAGGCTCTAAACTAGCGCGCTTCACCATCAACGCTTGCATCACTGCTTACCATCAGGTGGGATCGCAGTCAAGCACTAGTTTATACTAACAATTTATAATGGCCTATCAACTGTGAACAAATCGTCAAAAGTTTGAAGATTCAGTGCTAGGGCTAGCCATTTTATAAAATGGCTAACCCAGCGATCTGGCTACGACATATGGAATATAAAGCAAGTGATAAGTGTTATTTTTAAATTTGATATTAATTAGTGCTTGACTGCGATCTCACTTGATTGTAAGCAGTGATACAATCGTTGATGGTGAGGCGCACTAGTTTATTAAGAGCCTATTCACTCTAACCTTGAAGACACCGTAATTATAATCGGGCGGGAAGACCTCAGCAAGGCAAATTGTTCAAAATTTAGACAGGGTTGCGGCTGAGCGTTTATCAATAAAACCTCAACACATAAAATGGAATCATTTAATCTGTTAGACAGCTATAGAACACAATATCAACACATGATTACGATGGCACTATCTAGCATGCCTATAACTAACTATAAACCGTATTAGTAATAATATAATTATCTAGAGTTAAAATTAAGTCAAAATGAAAAGTTTTAATGTTAATACTGGTTAATTATACTTGGCACAGAGGTACGAAAAGATGAACCGTCGCTACGAAGGGTGTGGGCGTCGGGGAGACGTCAGCAAACGAGTGGCGTCCCGCGACTACCCTCCGACCCACGCACTGCAAACATTCCGCGAATCTTCCACGCGCCGCTCTGCGCCTCTCAAGTATTACAAAGGGTTAATCTTTATTAGAAAGAAGTGAAATATATTTTGTATAGAAAAACAGAGTTACAAAGAGTTCAGTAAATATGGCACCGTCTGTAAAACTATGGAGCACTTATCAAAAACAGTACATTTTATAAAACAAAACACGATCCTAATTATGAAACATTTACATTGTCAACAGCTTTTTTCATGACCAAGACCTGTATCATGACGTTTAAAGTAAGATTGTTTAATTCTTATTTCCAGTGTGGGTAAGAGATGGCGCTAGACAACCTGTATAGCTCTGTCTCTTACCCACAATGAAATAAGAATGAAACAATCTTACTTTAAACGTCATGGTAACCCCGTAAGTCTAGACAGGAACGATTAAAAAACTGTGTTTCCAAATTGGCGAAAACATGCAAAAATAACCAGATTTTTGCATGAAAATTAGCAATTTTGTCACTGGTAAGCTAGAGCTAACTTAGAATTATATTGTTATTGCCCCTTAAAACAAGGCCTAACTTCTAACTAAGATACTATTCAAAGGCCCCTGTAGGCACGATGCGACAACGCGGTAATGATAGGAAATTTTTCACAAAATGACAAGATCACCTCAAAAATCACACACAAAAAGGTAAAAGTTGTAGCCTTTTCCCAACTAGCTTGGGTTCGGCTTCCAGTACAACCGATGCGGCTGAATACCCGCGTTTTACATGGACCTACTGCCTATCTGACCTCCACAACTCAGTTACTGGGTGACACGAAACTCTTTGAATAGACTGACTGATGGTCAGACTTTCTGCCGTCTAACTATCTGTAACGACTGTCAAAGACCTACGAATGACAACCGGGACAAACGGCTCGTTAACGACCTTGCCGTTGTGAGCGGTAGCTAAGCACGGGGCGGAGAGCGGTAAGAACAAAAGTATGAAGATATTTGAAGCACGCCACGAGACGCCGCTCACAGCGCCGCGCGCCCGCGTATCGATGCCGACCCGCCCGCCGAAGTCGTGAACCGGCCGTAACGGCTTTACGTCTTTTTTTACGAGGAACGCGGGGTCAGTAATGTCTTAGATAAACTTAGAAAAGTACATATGAATTGAAAAATTCACATTGGTGCTTGCCCGGTCTCGAACCTGCAACCTCATGCATAAGAAGCGGGTGGCTTAACTACTGGGCCATTTTCTATTTTCACGCGACTGCAGCCGCTTATAGCAACTAGTTTCATATAAATATGGTCGTCGCATCGCTCCCGCCTGCTGGAGCCATACCCTCCCTCAAGTGAACTAACCTACAAGTCTACAACTACCCTACTTAGTCTATATTTCTCATCTTCATCTGCAGTTCGAACCTTCTGTTAGTTCTCACACCTTTAATGACGGTTCTATTTTCATTCCTCATCACATTTCGCTTATCAGTGAAGGACTTCTCCCTCATGACTGCAAGCTTCGCGACTTCACGTCTTAAGGACGTGGCGCCAGCTAGAGATGGTAATATTCCCTGCCGAGTAACTATCCCATTGGGTTTTTCACTAGGCTTTTCTTTTGGTTTCTCCACGGTCTTGCTTGGTATACTGAACGGGTTGACATCTAGGTTCAATTTGAACCCGAACCTGGTGAAGCCTGGTCGGGAAGTCTCTACAGTGGGCAACTTCTTCGTAGGGGTCTCAGTTTTCTCTTTGAGACCAGGTCGTGATGATTCCATTGCGGGTAACTTCTTCGTGGGGGTGTCGGTTTTCTCTTTGGTTTTGGCTAACTCTTTGATCTTTTTTGGTGATTCTGTGTTATCTGCAAATAAAAAGGAGAATATTTGAATTTTTGCGTGTTAAATTATAAAAGAAAAAGCTACTTCAGACTACTGTACTGATTTGTTCAACAAATAAACTGTTTTGGTGCCTGTGAAGGATGATAAATATTCTGAAATATTAAAGATCACAGTCTAGCATGGCTATTTTAAGTATGACCTGAAACTAGAGTATATTGTAATGACCTATGTAACTGTTAACGATCTAAATAGCTACGTGGGAGCATCCGCCTGCTGTCCTAGGCCGGGCGGATTCGATTTCCACATACATAGTACCTATGGGCACGGGGTTCCACCTCGAAGAAAGACTATTTCAAATTATAATAAACCCATAAATGACACTAACTATACAATCTCTTATTGAATTTTACGTAACAACTTTTTTTTATTTTTGTTAAGGTTTGTATTTTCAAATTTGTTCAGCCCTAAGCATAAAATTGTTGGGTCATTTAAATTTTAAATATTAAAAAAAAATATATGATTATATTCACTTCATTAAAAGTATAGCAACAGATTTTGATACAAGGAAACTGTTTTGAAGTGAGATTGATATTTGATATTAGTTATTAGTACAAAAGTGTGTGCGAAATACAAATGCACTCCCTTTTCCTTCACTCTCATACCGAATGAGAGCATCAACCGATGAGAGAGCAGTCCGACACGCCCGGCGTAGGCGAAGACCAACGACTTTATTCCGAAGTACAGGGACAACACACCGCCAACTTTTAAACGAGCTGCTACTGACCAATTCATAATAAAAGATACCCAATTAATTTCTCAACCTGGAAATCGAACCTTTTGATTTAAGGCTGATGGTGGAAATTGAAACGGAATCTCTAAGGTTTTTAGGGTAGAAATCCTCATGAATATCCTCCGCTGAGGGCCATGGAGACGCGCTTGAAACATTAAGCGCCACTATATTGCATCCAGACTGAGGAGTGTTCCTAATCCGTCGCTCCTGGACATTTTGGACATTTTTAGGGGGTTGGAAGAGATGTTTGCTCTACTACGACGCCCTGTCACCTGACACGGGGCGGGAGAGAACTCGAAGTTTACCTTTCCATTTCCGTAGTCGATCACCGCGTCTCTCGACTCTGTTCTGCAGGCCATGGACCGATGTGTAGTGTATTTTACTGGTCATACACTAGGCCTTATAGGCCAATATTAGACTGCTAAGTCACAGGCACATTTCTAACTGGTATTTAGGTTAAGATAGTAAAGAGATTTGTTATGATTACCAACCACTTATCGAATGAGTGCGATGACTCACACTAGCGATATCTCAGATAACTTTTATCTATTTGTGGCATACGGATCGATATTGAATTCATCCGAATCAGAAACATTTAGAATGCAATGGTAGAATTTTAGACCTACTTGTGTCATTCAAAATGATAAGTGGAAGTAATTGAAATAGCTTTTTGTGTGTTATTTGGTTAGGATAGTTATGCATTGGACGTTGCTATAGGCAAAGATTATTTTTTGCTCTTGAAGGACTCACTTAACCTCAAGTGCCGTCGTCACCGTAATTATTAGAATTTCACATTGCTAAGGCCTACGCTGACAGTCTAAGAACTATAGCGATGTAAACTAGTGTGTAATAACTACTAAAATTATATTTTAAGAATATTCAGTCTACAAACCACCACCAGAGCAAGACTTCTCGTTTTACTTCCGAAATTTTTCGACAACGCTATCGAAGGTTGACTGAGAAGAGGAATAACCTTTTTTTATTGATAGGCTCAACTGATGGAAAGCGATGATGCGGTCGACGATGGAGCACGCTAGCCAAGAAGTAACCTATTCACTCTTGAGTTAAAGACCCCTAGGTTGTAGCTATAAGGAAACACAGACTCCGGTAGGGAATTCCACTCCTTAGCTGTACGCACAATGAATGTGTTCCCAAAATGTTTAGTGCGTGGGTACGATGTCCACCATGTACCGGTGGCGGATATACGTCTTGTGTTCCGATGATGGAATGAGCTCATTCCATCATCGGTCATTCCATCATGGTGGAATTAAAATCTGCAATTCTGATGATAATCTACAAATTCCTATGGATGTATTGCGAATAGAGATGCATGAAATGATGAAAGAAGACTGAAATGATGCATCAGACTAAAATAAATTTGGATAAGCCAGATCCAGACCAGGAGGATAAAGATTCTCTTGAGCGTGGGTGTGTATGCCATAATGCTGTTTCATTATTTTCTGTAAGTAAGAAACTTAGTCAAAAGAAGGATATACTACGCTACGTGCCTAGTTCCAGCTTAGTTGCTTGGTTACATTATTATCGCTCGAATAATGCTTGATTCTATTCTGATGACTTGATTTCTGTGTATTTTATTACAAAACGAATAAATTGCTATTTGATATATCACCGGCGGGGTAATCAGAGTTACGATTAGATACGCACTGTTTAGAATATATTGTTCAAAAAATGTCAAAACATCGAAATTAAAATAATTTTGTTCATTAATATTGATGTTGATTCCAGCGTTGCGATTATTATCAACAAATCACCACTGGACAATGCCCTTTGCAAAATATTTAATGATAGCCTAAATTTACCGAGACGACGCTGCGCGTTCGATCACTGATGGAATAGTTTTGCCCCACTCTAGGAATTACTCCTCTATCGTGGGTGCGTTCACAAACATGTAAATCTCCACAACAGTCCCAGACACCCAGATCCGAAACAACTGTCTATAGAGTATAAAAATATTTGTTCCGTGCGGGAATCAAACCCGTGACAAGCAGTGGACCAGCCAATCGCTCAACCACTGCACCAACGTTCAGTCATTATGATCTCTTAGTCCATGTAATTTTTGATGTATTTGCCAAGTTAGGACTCTTGATACCATAACCAAGGTTGCTCGCGTTTACCAAATATGTTGAGGTCAGTTTCCAGACTAAGCTGAATATAGTTTTACATAAAGGGGATGCATATCCGACCTGCAAAACCTAGTTACCGGACAGCCGGGCTTACCAAGGAGTAGCGCGGTTGCCAAAATTTGGAGTTAGATAGACAGATAGAGAGATAGATAAAACATTTATTTGATGCACACAGTAATACTGCCGTGCTTGTGATATATACAGTAAGTATCATAGAGACACTTTCGAGAAAAAGGCGGTCAAAGTTTTTTTTTTTACTTTTGACGTTGCTCCCGAAGTATAAATTAAACCTAAGTTTTCTAAAATGTTTTAGATAAACATGTGTTTGGTTAACAATTTGTATATTATTATTTTTATGTAGTAATAATATTTAAATAATAAAGCTTGAAAAAATATATATGTTAAGGAATGATCAATTAAAAAATAACGTGTTTTTAGTAATTGGTACAGTAAGTGTGTGACTTACTGTAACAATCTTTAGTTTGAAGTACATACTGTAACAATGATTACGAAATGAGGTAAATGTTTAAATAGAATAACAAAAATAACACAATTTGCCTAATATTACTTAATCACTTACTGTAATTATAGCTAGGAGCAATATGTAAACTTCTGGCATCTACCATGAATCATTATTAATTTCGCTTTCTCAATATTATTGGTAGATAATTCAAAACAAAAGAGATCTCATGAAATTAAAGTTTAATAGAAAAAGTACACAGCTTTATTAATACTATAAAAATAAAAAATCTGTTCTATTTATTGTATTTTTTTAATTCTTTAGAATCATAATAAAAACGAAATAAAAAAAAATACAATTCGTGTTTGTGCAACTGGCTTTGTACAAGAAACAATCATAAACCAAGTAAACTAAGCACTGTTTCTAAATAATTACAGTTTTTTTTTTTAAATCCGTATTTATACTACATATCTTTAAAAAAAAACATTTAAAATAAATACTTTGTTTCCAAAAAACAGTTTTCTCTTTGAATTTTTTCATTATAAAATAAATTCTTTATAAGTCATTTAATCTCTCAGGACGATAAGTCATCATTATTTCAACCGAAAAACGACACTTGGAGAAGGCCTATGTACAACAGTACATAGGCCTTCTCCAAGTGTCGCCACAATGACCGGTCCTGTCCATCTCGCATCCATCGGATTCCTGCGACCTTCATCAGGCCATCGGTTCACCTTGTGGGAGGCCTTCCAACGCTGAGTCTTTCGGTACTTGGTCCAGAACCTTTCGTCCCTTACGGCCATCTGTTCTATGAGCAATGTGCCATGTCCACTGCCACTTAAGTTTGGCGATTCTTCAAGCTATGTTGGTAACCTTGGTCCTCCTGCGGATATGTTCACTACACTGTTCTAGCACACGAACACACACACACACACACGACGAACACGACGTTCTAGTTCTGTGTGTGTGTGTGTGTGTGTGTTGTGTGTGTGTTGTTGCACTGTCCTAGGTTGACTGGTAGAGAATGCCTAAGGCATTAAGTCCGCCTTTGTACTTTATGTTGCATGAAGTTTAATAAATAAATAAATAAATAAATAAACTGTTTCGGAAGCTCTACTGAGGTTACCGAGCATTGTACTGAGCTCCTTCTTAGACTCAGCCATGACTACTGTGTCTTCGGCAAACCAAAGGTGATACTGTATGATGATATAGATGTACTCGCCATTGACATTAATGCCTAGCCCTCTCCATTCCAGAACCTTGAAGACATCCTCCATTGCGGCCGTGAACAGTTTCCGAGAAATTAGATCTCCCTGCCTCACACCCCTCTGCAAGAGGATAGGCTTCAAGGTCTGATCCTAAAGTCGGACTGACATGGTGGCATTTTTGTATAAATACTTCAGCACTACGATGTATTGATAGTCAATCTGGTGCTGTTGGAGAGACTGCAGTTGTGTCTCGATCGAATCAAAGGCTTTCTCGTAGTCCACAAACGCTAAGCAGAGAAGCTGATTATACTCCTCAGTCTTCTGTATAACTAATCTGCCACAGCATATGTATGTGGTCCATGGTGTTGAAGCCTTTTCGAAATCCAGCTTGTTCGGGAGGCTGGAAGTCACTCGTCAGTCGTTGAACTTGCCTGCGAGACGGTTTGTGATGACATTGGAAACCAGCTCGTAAACATGGCTCAGAAGTGAGATGGGCCTGTAATTCTTAAGCAAGGTATTGTCTCTCTTCTTAAAAAAGAGTACCACCACACCTCTGCTCTATGCCTGTGACGTTTTTCTCTCGAGTATGACGGTACCGAACTACTTCTGAAGGGCCTGAAGGATTGGTATCCCACCCACCTTCAGGAGTTCGGCCGTGATTTCATCCTCACCCGGTGCCTTGATGCTTTTAAGCTGCTTCAGAGCTATCGTAATCTCGTACAGGCTGACGTCCGGGATATTTTCGGTATAGTGTCGAGTCAATGTAGCTCTTGGGTCGTTTGCTAGATTTGCAGCGGGTTTTGAGATTGACCGTTTCACATTGATCCGTGACTGCAAAATTAACGTACTTGCCCCACCCCGCACTATCCATTCGGATCCTTAACGCCTTAGAATAATTGCAGTAAGTAACGTGTTTATCTAATTTATTCCAGGCAAGTCTACACATAAGATGAAATATTCCTAAACATAATTACAGTAGTGAATCTTGCTGTTATTACGTCTACACGGACAATTTTTTTTTTTAATTTGCTGACTTTTCATAAACACCGTAAGTTCTACTTACTGTACTTATGCCAAGATAATACAATAATACGTTGCGAAATGCTTAAGCATTAATATAGTACATACTCTTACTGTAGATATGTTAAGGTTTAGTATACTAATGTTACTTTCCAATACTTAATATAATTATAGCAAGTGGTACTTACTGCTAATATGTTTCAGTGATACTTGATGAAAGACACTCCTAACTTAAAAATAATAATAGCAAAATTACTTACTGTAGCAATACCTAGGAAATAGTTTTAACTTTATGAAAAAGATCAACCGTATGTGCCCTTACTGCAATCATAATTAGTATGCCTTGGCGCAAAACGTGCCTTACTGTAATTATGCTTAAGCTTATTTCATTATCTATACCACATTTTCAAATTTTAAATATACAGAAATGTAGATCTCAATCTCTACATTTCAAATATATACTTAACTCAATATTGACCAAAATGTGACTTACTGTAATTATCATAAGCGCGGCAGAATAGCACAAATAAACAGACAATACACAAAAGTACAATAAAATTTCAAAACTAAGCTCATAAATTAACAAAATTTTAAAAATTTAAACAATCACAAACATCAATGTTGTCTCGTCACCGAATATTCCAAAATGATCTGATGTCGCAGTCAACCAGTTAAGGCGTATAGTATACTGGTTCGGCTGCCTGCGCCCGCATAGAGCATGTGTGCATTTAACTCCGGCCAGATGTTCAAGGGACAGGACTCGCTGACCTTTAAACCCATTTTCTTTGCGAAATATTGATTGATTAAAATATGCTATGACGTACATTCTGAAGAACACTTAACCAGTAATTTTTTTCTGTAAATATATTTATAAAAATCGAAAGGAGTAGCAAAAACAATCGAAAAAATATCATGTCGTTAAAATATTCTTTTTTTGGCAAAAGTTTTAGTCATACGAAAAAAAAACATGTTGATAATGTTATATATGAATCTATTATAATATAATATATTATAATTAATTTTTATTTTTTTGACATGGAAAGGAAATGAATTGAATTTTAATATAATCAATATAATTTGTGTATGTATGTGCGTATTTTGTGTAAATTGTAGTGTTTTGTTATGGGAATCATTTCCTGAAAAAATAAACGATTATTATTATAAATATATATTTTTTTCTATCAAACAGCTAGGCAAGAAACGACACATGGTTACCATCCAATGAATCAGCTTTGACGAGGGGCATCGTCCTATTTAGCAACTGGGCTGTGGGAGTCAGTTAGTCAGTGGTTCCCTGTATACTGGCACTCAGATACACGCGGTAAGATGGAATGGAGTGGGTAGGGAAGGAAGCCGACCTCAAGACTACGCAGAAGATGATTTATAACTTTGTTTGGTTTAAACTTCCACACGCGGTAAGTAAAGTAACAGATGATCCAGTCTTGCAATTAATTAATCAACTTCAGCAGATGTCTCCTGCGAGTGTGATACCCGCATTAAGGGAGGGTGGCGCTACACGCGCACGATTTATATCACTGTTGTCTTTCTGGTTGTGTATATTTATATCAATGTTCAATTCCCAAATTGAGTTACGAAGGTTTTTCCGAATCGCAAAAAAGTTTTTGTTTTTGACATAACAAAAAATTTGCAGTTTTCAATTTTTTTCCTATACTTGTGCTATGAGATTTTGCTTCATGCCAAATTTCAGGATTCTAGGTCAACAGGAAGTACCCAATGAATTTTGATTCCCTTGAGAGTATGGAAATTTTTCGTCAACTCAGAAGTTTGATTTTTTCACAGCTTCAAGGGACCGCAAACCTGAGTAAATGGTTTTAATTTCAACTTGATAACTCCGCGCATTCCCGAGATAAAAGGTCTTGATAGTCAGACGGACGGACCACAAAGTGATCCTATAAGGGTTCCATTTTTTCCTTTAAGGTACGGAACCCTAAAAAAAGTTGATGAAAATCACATTAGGGTTTGCGTTCAATAGTACAACTTAGTGTCTTACTTTCTTTTTCAGTCTACTTAGTCTATGGGCGCCATTTTTAGATGCACGCGCATAAAAAAAAAACATTTAAAAAAATCACAACGTCTACAAGTTTTACTGTTGTAGTGATAGTTAAATTGTTTTTTCTTCACAAATGTATTGAAAAACGTCGTATGATACAGGTGAGTATTGATGATTACCTTCCTTAGCTCTATTAAGTACTGTCTAAGCGGTAAGCGGTATTACACACTGGTATTATAATGTTCTATTTTTTAGTCTACTACTGTCGGTATTTTTCACTCGGACAGTTTTGAGAAACTAAAAAACTAACTTCTATGGATAAAATATTTTTATTAAATCTTTTCAAAGAACTCTCCACCAGCCTATAGACAAAGTTTAATACTTCTAAACTAGCTTTCGAAACATTTTTTCCAGTCCGCCGCTGTCACCTCTTCCACGGCCTTCTCGAACGCTGCTAGCGCGTCTTCCGGCAATGAAAACTGTATCCCTTTCAGTTGATTTTTTATTTTAGGGAATAAAAAGAAGTCAAACGGTGCTAGACCGGACTGTAAGGAGGGTGCGCCAAGACTCTGATCGGTGTGGTGTTCAGGAAGTCCCTCGTTTTGAGAGCTGAGTGCGCGGGCGCGTTGTCACGGTGAAACAGTACCCCGCGGAGCCCGGTTTTCAGTCGCTTGTTGATCATTGCAGACAAAAAGTCTGGCTAGCATTTGGTGGTATACCATTCGGAATTGATGCTTCTTTGGTCTCGTAATGGAATTGAAATCAGATACCCCGTCAAAGTGAAGAAACTAGCGATCAAAATTTTCCATGCTCTTCTCGATCGTTTCACTTTCGTAGGCGATGGTTCGTTTTGAAACAGCCTAACTGTTGACTGACACTGTTTCTGAATCGTATTGACAA
This sequence comes from Mythimna vitellina, assembly GCA_949316375.1. Classification (NCBI taxonomy): domain Eukaryota; kingdom Metazoa; phylum Arthropoda; class Insecta; order Lepidoptera; family Noctuidae; genus Mythimna; species Mythimna vitellina. Next base: position 903,325 of record OX438703.1, on the reverse strand, counting down.
ATCCAGGATTCGTCACCTGTCACAATATCGTAAACGCGCCGAGACGATCCTGCTTAACATTTTTGAGCCATATCACGACACCACTCGGCCAAAAAGAGCTATACCGGCTTACTAGAATAAGAGAGAGAAAGGCGAGGGATGTTTGTCAGGTAAGATGTATGAGAGATGAAACTGGAATGCTTCTATCGGATGATGAAAAAATCAAAAAGAGGTGAAAAGAATATTTTGAAAGACTGATGATTGAGGAAAATAATTGGAGTGGGGTGTTAGAGAATAAACCAGTGAATGTGGGATTAGTGCGAATTGTTAATATGGATGAAGTCAGAATAGCAGTAAATGGAATGAAGAATGGTAAAGCCATTGGTCCAGATGGAATACCAGTGGAAGTGTGGAAGTTATTGCGAGTGGATGGATGGACGTGGTTAGCTTTGTTCTTCAATAAGTTGTTGCTGGAAGAAGCCATACCTGAAGAGTGGTGCAATAGCTCTTTGGTGCCGATTTTTAAAAACATAGGTGATGTGCTCGAGTGCAACAATTATAGAGGAATAAAGCTAATGTCACATACTATGAAAGCCTGGAAGAAAGGAGGCTGAGAGAAGAGAGTGAAATTTCACAGACCCAATTCGGTTTTATGCCTGGTCGGGGTACAACGGATGCCATTTTTGCTATACGCCAGCTGTGCGAGAAATATAGAGGTGCGCATAAAAACTTGCACATGGTATTCATTGACCTCGAAAAGGCATACGACCGGGTACCTCGTGAGGTTCTGTGGTGGGCCCTTAAGGAGAAAGGTGTGCCTGGGAAGTATGTGCAGTTGATCTGAGCGATGTACAGTCGATGCAGTACCCAAGTCCGGTCTACAGTGGGCACCACTGGCAGCTTCAATGTGGCAGTCGGCTTACATCAAGGGTCGGCTCTCAGCCCTTACCTCTTCCTGATGATAATGGACGCTCTGACGTCGGACATTCAGGAAGAGGCTCCCTGGTGTATGTTGTTTGCCGATGATATTGTGTTGGTTGCCGAGAGTGGCCTAGAGGTCCAGAACAGATTGGAGGTGTGGTGGCACAGACTGGAGAGTGTTGGCCTGAAATTGAGTAGAACCAAAACGGAATACTTGTTCGGCGATTTCGGCGGTCTCTCCAATCCAGTGCCTTTAGCTCTAGCTGGAACGCCCATACCGATCTGCTCTGACTTTCGGTACCTCGGGTCACTCATCCAAGGGGATGGTGAGGTAGACCGGGACGTAACACATCGGATCAACGCAGGATGGATGAAATGGAGACAGGTCACGGGAACAACTTGTGACCCACGGATGCCCCTCAAGTTGAAGGGTAAAATCTACAAGTCCGTGATAAGGCCTGTTATACTGTATGGATCAGAATGTTGGGCTGTGAAAAAGACGGATGAAAAAAGATTGCATGTAGCGGAGATGAGAATGTTAAGATGGATGTGTGGTGTGACGAGAATGGATAAAGTGAGAAATGAATATATTAGGGGAAGTTTGAAAGTGGCGCCAGTGACTGAAAAGTTGAAAGGGAATCGTTTATCTTGGTATGGCCATGTGAAGAGGAGGGATGAAACGCATGTTACTAAAAGAGTTATGAGTTTACATGTGGATGGATGGAGAGGGAGAGGGAGACCAAAGAAAAGATGGATGGATTGTGTGAAGAGTGATATGAAAGAAAAGGAAGTTAGTGATAGCATGACGAGTAACAGGGCAGAGTGGAAGAAAAAAACGTGTTGCGCCGACCCCAAATAACACGGGATAAGGGCAGGAAGATGATGATGATCACGGCACCACTCCACACGGACCTGCTTCTGAGCATCGGTGAGGTTGTGTGGCATCCAGCGGCAAATTATCCATCTCACGCGAAGGTGCTCGCGTAGAATTTTGTGAACGCTTCCCGAAACAATCTGCAGTGTATCTGAATCTCTTCGTATGTAATTCGCCTATTTTCTTGAATTAATTAATTTTTTTACTGCCAGCATACTTTCTTCCGTGACAGCCGTCGTAGGACGATCACTCCTTTGTTCCTTCCCTAAAGTAAGGCAACCGCGCTTGAACTCGCTATACCAGCTGTAGACGGTTGCTTTTAAAGGTCCTTCATCCATAAAAGCAATTTGAAGCCGATCAAGACTCATCAGATTTTAGGCCACATTTAAAATCGTAGAAAATCATCGCACGAAAATCTTCTCGATGCAGATCTATTTTTAAATGAGACACGATAATTTGATTTGGGCCTCGAAAAAATGTGGAGGGAAATTCAAAATTCGAACAACGGTATTTTTATTTTCAAATACCCAGAATTATTTCAAAATAATTACAAGTGGCCAGTGCCTTATACATAAACAACATTTTTTCGCAAAACTTTCCGAGCGGCCTAGTATGACATAACACTAATTTCAGTGACTCATTTCAATTTCACTAAACCAACTGATAATAAACTGATGTGTTTTTCCTTTAAAAATACGGAGAGACAGATAGGACACACGTGTCAGCTGTGCGTTACCTGCATGTTCGGCCGCTGATAAAGTGGCCAGGGAGTCAATCATTATCTCGATTGCAGCGAATGACGCACCGATTGCTAATCGATATGATAACAGAATGTATTATGATAAGGATTACTAAGCTGAGCTTTCGTAAAGCTCACATGCATTAAGTAAAGGGTTGCTTACATCCATAATGTCTTCTAATGTTAAGTTTACTCAATGAATCATTGAAAATATGTGAGCAATTGCGAAACGAGCCCGTCTTACCCCATTGAAAGGCTATTTCACGAAAAAGTCACCAACAGGGTAAAAACGAACCGAGAGGGTGGTATTGACGGTTTTAATAATTATAATTTCTTAAATAAATACGTATTACGCCCGCGAATCATACGAGTATTATAATCAACTTAATAATTTGATTTTCGTGGGCTATCCGGGTGCTTTTACTTTTTGTTTAGTTCAGAAATCATAAAGTAACTCCCTCGTTTTCCTTCAGTTGCCCTTTGCGTTCCAGACAGTGGCGGATTTATCAGCAGGCTAAGTAGCTTGAGCCTAGGGCGGCAGATTTTTGGGGTGACAAATTTGGGGACCGATTTTTTTTTAGAAATCAAACAGATTTTTGCATAACAGTTTTCTGATGTCTCACAGAGAGAAGTCTGCAACAAATTTTTCTGATGTCTTTCCTCTCTCACTTTTCATTGCACATACCGAGAGTAGAAAAATTCAATTGAAATTGTAAAAAAATATTTTACGTGTAATTTCAACGAAATTATTGGATTGTAAAAATAATGCAGATGACAATTGTAGAGGTAAGGGCGGCAAAAACTGTGTAGACTATGCTTTGAAAATGTGTAAATCCGCCACGGGATCCAGAGGCGCGGTGACTCTTTCGAACAATGCTGCAACTTAAAAAAAAAAAAAAAAATTCGGCCGTTTTCAATAACTTATCTATTTACAGTTGCAGCTGCGAAATATAAACGAATCTATCCATAAGCCTTACTTGCTTTTCTATAACGTACTGACGGATAACATTTAGCAGCTCATAGCCTTTACTTGCATTTCATCACAAGTTTCAAGTTCATTATATACGTGTAGCCTATGGGTTTCCTACACACGAGCGCTTTAGTGCCCTCCGTATCTGATACAAAAACAGGGCAGTATTGGAGCTGCTCCGCTTCTGTAGCGCCTCGGGCATGTTGGCGGATGCGCACCGACTGTTTTCACACCAGCATGCATGCAGCATGCTGGGTGGCGTGCTTCAGCATGCGGCGCTGCGGGGCAGCTCCAAATGCTCCAAAAGGTTCTGGCGATAATTGCCCGGAGATTGGATTGCCCTTATAACGGAAATCGCTGTAGCAGACATGTTGCTGGTAATGTCCGATAGTACAATGAATTTCTTTATGTGTGTGTTCTGTTTGGTGGTTGCTGTATGGGTGTCCTGGTACTGTAGGAGTAAGCAACCACTTAGCTCTTACTATCTTTGACTCAAGTAAAATAAACCAAGACTCCAAAAATTACACAAAGAAAGCGATACCTCTTTACTTTTCGGATTGATCCTCTCCAACAGGCCAGGTGGTGCTGTGGGAGTGAGCAACCACTTAGCTCTCTGGCCCTGTTCACCTGTCCATCTTAGACTCAAGTAACATAAACCAAGACTACAAAATAAAGTGAAACCTCCTTACTTTTAGGACTGTTCATCTCCAACAGGCCAGGTGGTGCTGTAGGAGTGAGCAACCACTTAGCTCTCTGGCCCTGTTCACCTGTCCATCTTAGACTCAAGTAACATAAACCAAGACTACAAAATAAAGTGAAACCTCCTTACTTTTAGGACTGTTGCTCCCCAACAGGCCAGGTGGTGCTGTAGGAGTGAGCAACCACTTAGCTCTGGCCCTGCTCACCTGTCCATCTTAGACTCAAGTAACATAAATCAAGACTACAAAAGAAAGCGAAACCTCCTTACTTTTAGGACTGATCCTCTCCAACAGGCCAGGTGGTGCTGTAGGAGTGAGCAACTGCTTGGCCCTTTTGGCCTTCCTCTCCTGGCACTCATTCAGCGACTCCATCTTGTCGAACTGCTTCTGGTGCAAGGCTGCGAAGTTCGGCAGCTTGGTGCGCGGCGGCTTGCTTTCAGACTTCGGCTTGGTTGGAGTGGATGGCTTCTTTGGCGTCAACACTGATAGTTTGCCTGTGGATTTATGAATTAGTTTAAACAATGAAGTAAAAGTTATGATGCAATAAAGATCGAAACAATAATTTGGTATAATTATCCATTACGATTTTAATATGGCGGTTAGGCTTTGTGGAAAACAGTTAAAATATATGGAAATTGTACTCTTATTTCTTCATATCAATTAATTCTACAACATAATGTTTTAAGCGTCAGATACACTAAGGAATAACATGTCCCCCCAACATGACGCATAATTACGACGCACTCACCTGACTCACTCGGGACATGACGGACAATTTGACCCCTATCTTAGGCTTTAACCCCTTTCGCTCTCAAGACAACCTTCAATGGTTTGAAGGCAAGGTATCAACATTACTTCTTAAGAACCCAGAAACGATAAAGTAAGCTAGATTACAGAAGTCAAAATCGGAAGATCGAAAAATCGAGCAAAGTTCTTACAAATGCCTTTATGCTGTAGCGACATCTATGGTGCCACATAAGACCTACAAAAAACACGAAATACTGCATCGAGCAATTAAGAGTTCTCCGCGTGATTTGATCACATATAACAGCCCGAAATCATCTATCGGTCATTTGCCCGGATCAGACAAAACACCCGTCTGGTCGGAGGATCTTCCCTTTTCAACAGAGGTTTGCGGGACTTTATATCCTTTTCCGATACCTCTAGCCCTCGACTGTGAACACCAGCGCAGCCTTCAATAGTGACGTCATTATCACTTCCTCAATCTTTCGAGCAGCGAGGCATACAGCCAGCACCGACGGCTTTAAAGGGTATCCTGACTACCAGCATACCTACTCATGTCAACTAAGACGATCAAAGTCTACGCCACAAATTATTTCTACAGCCATAAAACATTTAAATATAGTTGTAACAATAAAATAAGGTAATTACTAGTGTTATCGACTAAGTAGCGGAGGTATGAGGTGGCGCTGTGTTGAGGTGGCGGCTGATAACGACACGTAGCCGTTATATCAGCTTATCAGATATGACTAATCGAACAACTTGGTCAGATTTTGTGTAGGTTAAGCATATTAATCAATTATTTGTTTTTATATTAAGGTTAGGATATAGAATAGGTTACTTTTGGGTGGGCGTGCTCCATCGTAGACCGCATCATCGCTTACCATCAGGTGAGATAGTGTTCAAATGAGAGCCTATCAATAATAAAAAAAATCTGGGCAAGTGCGAGTCGGACTCGCGCACTGAGGATTACAAACTGACTTATGAAAACAGTTTAATTCCCGAATTGAGCTATGAAGATTTTTCCGAATAGCAAAAAAAGTTTTTTTTTGTGACTAAACTACAAATTTACAGTTTTCAGATTTTTTCATATACTTGTGCTATGAAACCTTGATTCATGCCAAATTTCAGGATTCCAGGTCAACGGGAAGTACCCAATGAATTTTGATTACCTTGAGAGTATGGCAATACACGTTTTTTGTAACATAAACGGTCGTATCATTTTTTTCGTTAACTCAGAAGTTTAATTTTTTCACAGCTTCATGGGACCGCAGACTTGAGTATATACGCGTTCCGGACATAAAGGGTCTTGACAGACAGACAGACAGACCGCACCTTTAATCCATTACAGTCACTAAACGAAATTCTTCAAAAAAACTGTTTTTAGCGCCATCTGTTTAGCAAACAGATTGCGTTAAAAACAGTTTTTTGAGAAATTTCGTTTAGTGAAGATATTGAATTGAAGATGCAAGACGGGCAACAAAGTGATCCTATAAGGATTCCGTTTTTTTTCCTTTTAAGGTACGGAAATGGGATTTGAAAGGTTATGTCAGCCTCATGTTCTGTGACCGCTGGACTGTGCGAGTGGCGAGGCTTGTACCGTAATTGGAATTAGCTTAGAAGGTTACCTGAACAACATTCGAGGGAGGCCTGTACCCAGCATTGGAATAATATATACTTAGTAAAAATGAACAGAGTGCACAGTCCCGCAAACCTCCGCTGAAAACTGAGAGCATCCTCCGACCAGACAGATGTTATGTCTGGTCAGGTCAATAGTTCATGTTCAATAGTTCATTTCGGGCTGTTGTTACGTGTTCTAATGGCGCGGAGAACTCTCCTGCGATGCAGCATTTTGAATTTTAGTTCCTGTGTGGCGTCGACCTACGTAGATGTCGATACAACAGTAAAAAACTTCCAAAAAAAATTATGTTAGCTCGTCCCGTCCTCCCTCGTTCAGGTTATATTTAAGCTTTTTGAGGTTACGGCACTTACGGCGTACCTACGAATACTTGATATTTTTAATTCAAAGCGCCTACCATAATTCGCTAAGCAAACTGAGCTCTAACTGGAAATCTAACTAAGAAAATTAACAAGGCTTTTGTCAGCTTGTCTACAAGGCTTCAAATTAAAATAACTATCTTAATAATCTATAGGATGTGACGGATATGGGTGGTTATAGTTGAAATACTGCTTCTGCCAATAATAATGAACAACTTTCTTCAAGGTCATAATTAATTTCAAAAAAATATATTTGACCACACAATATAACCACCGTTTTCTGATATGCCCTGTATATCAAATTCCATTATGGAACGAGGCACATGTATTCAAACTAGCTTGAATGGACACTCAGGTTAGGTGATGCGGCGATCATTGCAATGTGACTGGATTGGAGTAAATAACCGATGATCCAGTTAAACAGCGTGCGATTGGGAAGGCTTACTTCTGCCAGGTGTTGGTGATGATGACTACACCGGCGTGACTTTAGTCCTAAATATACCCCGACTGTGTTGACCACCTCTGGCCCCATACAGGCTGAAGGCATGACAGACGGTCTCTACACAAACCCTCCAGATAATTCAGACGTGATATTTATGTTTTAGTACTGTACCTGTGGCACTAGCAGTCCTGGGTCTGGACAGGCGATCCACCGAGTGCTGCAGGTCCTGGGTGAACCGCGAGCGCTTGACGCGGGCGTCATCGGCGTCGTTTTGAGTGAAGGAGCGTTTGCGACCAGGGCGCGACATTGAGGCTGCAACATTTTTTATAATTTTTATTTATTTTGTAATCAACAGGTACATATTACAAGTATTTTCTAGAGGCAGTCTTTTAAGTATGGAGATACCTGTACAAGACAGCTTCATTCTTCCATATAAAATTACATGGAACTGTTAAAAATACAATTCTTTTCTTCCTTTTTAAAAAAAATTGTCCCAAACTAGACATTTTTCCTGTATCGTGGGTATGGGTGCATTCACAAAAATGTAAACTCACAAACACAAGACATCCAAATATTTGTTCCCTATGGGACTCGAACCCGCGACACGCTGAGCAGCCGATTACTAAATTCTTTCACTGACGGAATCAAAACACTATCAATGAATGCAATGCTAGTCTTACTGGTATTTTTTGTCTCAAAATATGCATGGATCATTGAATATTTGAGATATTGATTCTTAACTTAGGCCACGAGAGCAAAACTGCAGAAAACAGTATTTAAAATAAATATGTATAGGTAGAAACTCACCAATGTCATCAAAAACAAAGCTCTTGTTGGACCCCTTGAGGTTAGACTTGATGATCTTCCTCTTCTCTCCTGTGAATGTTACTGGGTTGTCCACCGGACTGCAGAACATGACCTTGGTCAGTCTCGGTGCTGGGTCTAAAGTAGCACGGACCCCCTTCTCCAGCGATCGAGTCACATTCAACAAAGTCTTCTTCTCAGAACTCTTGGAGACATGGTAAGGAGTACAACCCGCTGCTGGGACCAAGTTACTTTTGCTTGGAGTCTCTACTTCATTTTCTATTTGTGTTGGACCATCTTTTGTAAATGTTCCTTCTCTTTTTAAAGGAGTTTGAGGTTTTGGACTCTCTGATTTGGTGGTTGAGATATGAGAGTCATCCATACTGCTCTCAATGAGTAGTGGAGTAGTGTTGACAATGTTTTCTGCTGACGTGTCATCACTTGTAATGCTAATGCGGGAGATATCACATTTGTCCGTAACACTGCTGTTGTCTGAACTAATAAGAGAGGATTTGGAGTTAGAACTAGAAATAAGGTTTTCTTTTTCAAATGTTGTGTTGAGTACAGTCTGAACATCAGGTGTCTTGGATAACCTCGGTGACTTTCTTTTCGGTTCTTCAGTATTTTCTGTTTTCTCAAATGTTGTGTTCATTACATTCTCTGAGATAGTATCATTTTTATCAAAAGTGCGTCTGATCGACCATCTCTTTTTACCTGAACTTGATACAACATTGTTAACTTTTTCAAAGTCTTCTTTAGATAAACTGGTGATAGAAACATTACCTTTATCAAAGGAATTATCTCTTATACTTGATTTTCTAGTGTTTGCATCTTTTTTGAAAGCATCAAATGAAGTAGAGTGGTCTTTGTCAAATGTTGTGTCTCCAGCTTTATCAGTTTTATCATAAGTTGTGTTCACATTAGATTTTTCCTTTTCGTAAGTGACATCTACATGTTTATTGGTACTTTTGTTAAAGGTAGAATCTTTTATAGTATCTGTATCTTTTTCCATTTCTTTTTCAAATGTTGTGTTGAGTAGAGTTTCTTGTTTATCAAAAGTTGAATCTTTTATGTTTGATTTCCTTGTCCTTCGCAGGTTATTAGAAACACTTGATGTGTTAACATCAGCTTCTGTTTCTTTCTCAACATTGTTACCATTAGCTATAGAAGTATTGCTTTTGTCAAATGTTGAATCTTTTAGATTAGATTTTCTAGGTTTTGAATATTTTTTAGAAACATTTAAATCAATTTCTTCAGCTGGATCTTCTTTTGCAATTGATGCATTATTCTTATCAAATGTGCTGTCTTTTATCATAGACCTCCTAGTTTTGTGATGTTTGTAAGAAATATTGGAAACATTTAAATCATCATCATTTTCAACAATTTCTTTTGCAATTGATGCATTACTTTTATCAAATGTGCTATCTTTAAACATAGACCTTCTAGTTCTGTGATTTTTGTTAGAAATATTGGAAACATTAATATCATCATTAATTTCCATTGCATTTGAAGTATTATTTTTGTCAAATGTAACATCTTTGACAGTAGAACTTCTCAGTACCTTGTCAGAGGTACCATTATTAATAACATCATTTGCATCTTTTGACGTCTTTTCTGATACTGATTCTTCATTAACTTCTTTTATATTTGATTTTCTTCTCTTATCTCCTTGGCTGACTTCAGATCCATTTAAGTTACTTTCTGCCTCTTTCTCAAGATTTATTGAAATATTACTTTTATCAAATGTTGCATCTTTTGTGTTAGATTTCATTCCCTTTCGATGCCCATTGGACAAATTGGAAGCATTCAAAATGTCTTCAAGACCTTTATCAAGATTTTCTCGTGTCACTGAGACAAAACATTGGTCTAATGTCGTCTCTTCAGTAACTGGCTTTGCTTTTTTAGTAATTTTGTTGTTATTTTTATTTTCATCAATTTTATCTGTAGCCATATCTACTGTTTTTACATTGTTCTCAAAAATATTATTTTTACTAATTTTCTTGTAATTTTTTCTGTTTGTTTTGTTAAGTTTTTTATTTTCTTCATTATTATCAAATATGGTATCAACTCTGTAGACTTGTTCTATATCTTTATTTTGAGTTTTGTAAGGACTGCCCGCAGCGCTATGGAATGAGTCAACAGACATGTTACTTTTATTTAATATAATGTTTGCAGAATTATCATTTTGAGTGACATCCTCTACAATTATAGAATTTGTCTTTTTCCCTTTCTTCTTCTTCTTTTTGGACTTCTTGGCTTCCAAAACAGGTGCATCTTCTAAAGAAGGTGCACCTTCTAAAGGAGGATCTTCATCTTCAGTGGGAGGATTGTCAATGGTTGCCTCTACTTTCTTCTTCTTCTTACTTTTTTTAGATTTTGGCACTTCTGTAACCTCAGCGGGGTCATTTACGATATTTTCAGTCTCTTCATCATCGTCTGTTTTCTTGAAACGGCGCGACTTTCTTATAAGACTGTTTGCTTCAACCTGGGGCTCTTGGTTATTGTTATCAATAGGATTATGTTCTTTGAGAGCATTTTTACGTAAAGCTCTGCTTGGTTTCGTCGCTCCTTCCTTTTTAGTAGCTGTATCTCCAAGTAGTTCATCGTCAGTTGGGTAACTCACGTAATTATTACGTTTTTTGTTTTTAAATATTGTAATGCTAAGCTCGTCCAAGTTCTCCTTCACTCGCTTACTCCGAGTCTTTCTTTCAGTCTTCACAACTCGATCTTGCTCGATCGTGGCTGTATCTTCAAGTAAAGACGTGTGAATCCCTGTAATACACAGAAAAGCTCGGTTATTTTGACGCGTCCTCTACAGACGCACATAGTTAGGAACAATTAAACCACTATTTTACAAAACTTACGTTTCCCGGATCTAGTAGACATGATGTGTAACTTATTTACGAACAACACAGTATTTTTAATATTTATTCCCACTGTTTACATTACATTAACAAATTACTTCGTCCGCTTTCAGCCGTTTAACGTTTACAAAATTTCAAACATACTTTTTGACATTGACGTCACAAACAAACTTGACAGATAAAGTACAGTCCGACAGAGAACCAACACTTGTTGCTGAAGATCGCCATTTATATTGGATCGAGTAATAAAGACATAGAAGCTTCAAAGACCGAAATTGCTCAATGAACAAAAAAATTGCTCATAACATTTTAGGGCTTCTTTAAAAGCCACATAGTGAATTTCACATCGCATAAAAAACAGACATGGCAATGAAGAAAACCCATGATGCGTTCGAGCTCTAATTAATGCTGCCACATCGTAATAGAATATGTTGTATGAATTATTTATTTCTTTTATTCATTTCATAAACATATAAAGTTACAATTTAACCAGACAGATTTTTCAGACCGAATATGGAGCAAAAAAAGCTGCTGGGCTCAGATGGGGTTGGGTGGGTCGCGTCAGCCACATGCATAGAGACCGCTAGGCAAGTATCGCCACGCAGTGGGTTCCTGCAGAAGGAAAGCCCCGTCGAGGCCGGCCTAAAAAGAAGTGGCGGGATGATCTGGACGCATACTGCGAGACCTGGTTTGAGATGGCGCCGACGACGTGGGAGAAGAAAGTGTGGAAAGATTAAGGGGAGGCTTTTGCTCAGCAGTGGGACAAGTAAGGGCAAGATAAAAAAAAAACATTTTAACAAATTAAAAAAAGAAATACCCAAGTAAAAATAGCACTCCGTCATTGAGAATCAACGGGAACAGCGGTGGTTAGGGCTCCTGAGAGACGAATTACCTACTCTAAAAATACGCGCAGTGTCCAGGAGAACTAGTTTCTAGATTGATCTAACTGCCTACCAAGAGCTTCCTCAGATTTTCTGTTATGACTATCGGTACAATGACCGCTGTATCATATGGATTATTTATTATTATTAGTCATGAACCTTTACAAGTATACGAGCGACTGAAGGCACCTTGCAGAGGCCTATTAGAATGGAATGGAGCACTATCCGACGATTATCCCAATTGTTTGCCCTTGTATTATTCAAACGCTCCCATAGACCATCCTTAGCTCAGGATAACCAATGCAATATAACCCATATCATACAAAGCAATATAATTTATTTTATAGGTATTCTAGTGTCTATCTAACATCTGCCGGGAATTTCGCGGTGAACATATAAAAAGTGGCGTCTTTGTTTTAATTTTGTATACATGTGTTGTCCGGTTTATTTGTATACATACACGTCTATTGTTAAACTTAAAAAGTGTGAAATCGTTGTATATTATTTCCTAGCTGTGCCCGCGACTTCACTCACGTGGTTGTCGAAAACTAAAATGAGTCGCTTAGATAAGAGTTCAGTCAATTCCTGACATTATATGCGTTGCATGACCGCTATTGAAAGTTAGAAGAGGGTATTGCAAGGTACTGACTATAATAATGCTTGCATTTATAATAAAAAATTTGCACTGCCGTAAGAGTACTTAGTTTTATTCTTTTTGCATTTCGGCTACAAATCCGTTCGCTTTGGTTTGGTTTTTAACCGGAATTAAAAAGGAGGTTCTATGTTCAGTATGATGGATCACAGTATGGTCTTTAGATTTCACAACTATTTTAATTAACTTGATAGGAAAATATTTGCCCAGTTGTTTTTTTCTCTTTTTTAATAAAATGAATACACCCATTAGTATTCTAATAAAGAAAAAAAAACTGATAATTGTTGGTTTTTGCATATTGTTAAATATGGAAAACACTTTATTATTTGGTAAATGACTTATATAATATGTCAAGAACCCTAACTGACCTATAAGTTTTACCTAATAGTGTTTAGTCATTTAGCAATATTGTGTTATGTTTCTTAGTATGATACATAATACTTTTTTGTATTTAGCAATAATAAATCAAATGCTACAAACACATCACACACTCATTATTACTGTTGGTTACAAATACGTCAATCTGATTGGAACCTAAAATAAAATCCTAATTTCACATTAATTACTGATTTATCTTCATTAATACAACAGTTTAGAAATAAAACAGGACAAGTTGTTTTACACAGGGAATATTTAGCATTTGTCCTGATTTTGTTGCTTGCCGTTGCACCGAAACACTGAATGATATTTCGCAATAAAATTTCAAGTGTCATAACATTTTTATCGTGATGATAGAAGGCACTAGTTTGAATTAAAAAGTGTTGAGGAGCTTGATGAGTATTGAAAACGTTATATATGTGATTTCTTATTAGTTTTATGATAAAAATACATTTTTCTAGTACATTTTTGATTTAAGTGATTTGAAACACTTTTGTATATCGTAGAACACATGTCACATTATAAGAATATATCAATATTTCCAAATTTAACTTTTTGTGGGTTAACACACTATTGCTTATCTGCATCCATATGTTCACCGATTTCTCGGTCAATTGTGGACCGATTTTGAAAATTATTTTTTTGATCGAAAGGTTTATACTTCCGAGATGGTCCCAAAGAAATATTGTTATGATGATGAACTTTGAAGATATGGAACGGAACTCCTCATAAGTTCGCAGTAGAACTGTCGTAACAAGTAAAATTGCTTTGTTTATACGTGTAGACGATGACTGACTGAAGGAAGAGGGGGAGGGGACATATCGAACTGATCTGATGATGAGGTTAGAAGGTAGGCACTGGAACTCTGTAATAAATTAATTTAGCCTAAACATGTTTGGGATTATTAGAATTGTCTTTAGAAACACTCTTAATGTTTAATTTTCTGTTGGACTGCACTTACTCAACAAACAAAAAAAAAAAGTAGTACTCTTTTTATACTCTGAAGCTTTTAAGCGCTTATTACACCACACGATATTCAGACGGTCTTAGTCTATGTAGCGTAATGTAATAAGGCTCAGAATGTCTTACTCTGAATTCCTACAGCAAGATCAGGCTCGGCGACGCTTACTGTCTTACAGTTTGAAGATCGAGTAGTATAATAAAGCACCTATTACACCACTCGATATTCGGACAGTCTTAGTCTATGTAGCGTAGTGTATTAAGAGTCAGGCTGTTTTACTCTGAATTCAGTCAGCAAGATCAGGCTTTGCGACGCTTACTGTCTTATAGTCTGAATATCGAGTAGAGTAATTAGAGTTAGACCGTTCAGTCTGCGCTTGCGTCCAAAGGGAGCGGACGTGTACGTGTGTATATGTTTTATTCGTATTCGGTGGGCCTTGTCTTGTTTACTTTACCTTTACCACAATGCTCAGCCGCAGACAGCTCACTATTACACCAGGCTGAATAACGCGCGCTTACTCATTCGCACGCAAGATGTCAATGTTGGCGGTTGTCATGGCACCTGCACTTTCGAAGCCCCAAAAGATTGCTGTAGCACTTACTACAACCAGCGTGACTACTAATTTAATTTATATGTACTATAAATATATTAAAACTACCCCAAAAAAGTTAACCCTTAAACCCTGTTAACCTCTTTTTCAAACCCTGTGAACGTAATTCTTTATTCAATTAATCTTTATGATTTTTTTTTGCCATTTATATGGCATCTCGTGACGTGTTATAGGATGCTTAATAATACTCCTTTTTCTTTAAAGGTAACGTAAGTAAGATAAGGCACATCGAATACGAATAAAACATACGAAACGCACGTGCACGTCCTCTCCCTTCGGACGCGAACGGTCTGACTCTTATTACACTATTCGATATTCAATCTGAAAGACAGTAAATCTCGCCGAGTCTGATCTTGCCCTTGGAATTCAGAGAAAAGCGCCTATTACACCACTCGATATTAAGACAGCCGCAAAACTGATATCGCGAGTCAATATTATGCAGTGTCACACAAGAAAAAGAGCTGTCTGAATATCAAGTGGTGTAAAAGGCCCATTTACGCGTAATGTAATAGGCTAGCCACACACGTCCGCTTTCGAAGGATTTCTGATTAAGAATTTGGATTCGAAACCTCAATAAAATGTTATTTTTGCCATTGAAAAAAAAATTTAACTAGTGTAAATAAGAAAATATTCTACAAGGCGTTGTTGAAGGTTTTGCATGTAACCAGAGCCTAAATGGCTTCCAAATTCAGGAAAACTAATTTGGAAACAGAAGTTTGTGGCCGGCCTAAATGATTTCTTTTAGTTTTTTATTTTAAAATATTCTGAGTTGTAAAATTACATAATATATAAATAATTTATGTCTGAATGTCTGGAAACGCGAATGCGTACGAATGTCCGTTTGATAGCAACACATATTGTTATCTGTCAAAATAATAACGTACCAACGAGCAACGCGATACTTTATTAGAAGTTTTGTTCGGAAGATTATTTAATTATTAAGTTCTAGTGAAACACAATGATGTACGTCATGTCCTATAAATACTTTACAGTAGTAAATTTCCAGTTCCAAAAACGGGTGTTCTAAGAAACGTATTTGTCTTTCGGGCGTTTACAAAACGTCAAGTGGACCCGAATGAGTCAATTACCCATTGGAACACAATGGATAGACAGTGTTCCGTATTTGTGTTGTTATTGTTGTGTTTGTGGGGCTGCAGCGGCGACCGAGGTGACTACATCGGCTGTTACAAGCTGATGGTAGAAAATGTGCTCAACACTCATACTGGACAATCTGTGGACGTCTGTTTATCGGCGTGCGAGCAAGTATACTACAAGTACGCTATCCTAGGTAGCGAGTCGACATGTTTCTGCGGGAACGAGCCCGGAAAGTTTCAATTGGCTCAAGATTCTTGCGATACTCAATGTCCTAAGAATGACAGTCAAAAATGTGGCGGAGAGAACGCTGCAAGTGTTTATGACACCGATGTTCTGTCCCCAGGACCGCCAGCATCCATCAACATTACTAACATTACTGAAACAACAGTGAGGGTGCGCTGGACTGCCCCTAATGCATACTCATCTATATCTGATTATGTAATAAGAGCCATTGTTCTTGAGACCTACACTGATGCTGCCCTCATAGATCTTGAATGGAGAGTATCAAATATAACCTTTTATACTGAACTATTAAATCTGCAACCGGGTTCTAAGTACCAAATTGGAGTGGTTGCAGTCAACAATGATTTTGAAGGGCCTAATATTACCACTACAGTAGAAACTGTGATAGGCACTCCGGACCCCAGCCCCCCTGACATAGAGATCAGGGAGAGGAAAGGAGACAGGATGGTAGTGCACATTCCTGAAGCTAAGAATGTGAATGGACCAGTGACAATGTACAGAATTGTTGTCTCCATAGAGTTGTACCAGCAAGGTTTTATTGTTGCCACCCTTGGGAACTACACATATGCCTCTGACAATGGACTCCCCTACTACATCACTGCTGAGTTAGACCCTGATGATATTGAGCATGACTTCATCATCGGAGACAGAAGTACTTACAATGGATTCTACAATGCTCCACTGCCATTGACTAATGACATAGATGTGTCATTAGGAGTTGTTAGTGAAAAGAATTTTGTGAAAAAAATCAGGTATGCAGAATCAACCAAGAAAATTATCTTGAATATTAATGAACCAGAAGAAACTTCCCCAATGGTAATAGCATTAGGAGCAGCAATTGCCATCAGTGTGGTACTGCTTTTAATTGGTGTGGGGTTGCTCATCATCCTGAGAAAGAGAATACACATAGTACGGTCACAGAGAGGCTCACAGTCTATGCCCTTGAGTATGAGTGAACCATGCATGGAGATTGAGAATTCTAGTTTTATTCAAGAAGATGATCAAAGGGTAGATTATTACAGCAACCTTAAAAGAAAGCTGTGGAATATACCAAGAAACCTCATAGACATTGATATTTCCTGCATAGTTGGTGTTGGCAGCTATGGCAAGTTTACTAGAGGGAAGGTACAACAGCATGGGGCACAGACTGCAGGGCTCGTGCAAGTGGTCGCCGACAGGGAGCTGGAGAGGCCTGACAAGAAGCTAATGCTGCAGGAACTCGATCAGCTCATCAAGTCCAGTGAGCATGAGAATGTGATCTCACTCATAGGCTTCTGTGAAACTAATACAACCTTATTTGTGGTCCTTGAAGATAATAAACATAGCTTGAAGGACTTGCTATTGCTGAGCCGACACAGGGATCTTCAGAATAACAAGTTCTGTCTTATTCTTGAAAACAGATTGCTTCAGTATTTTGTTGATATAGCTCGAGGTATGGAATACTTGCACAGTAAGAAGATTTTACATAAACGTCTCAGCTGTCGTAACATCGCGATCGCAGATAACGGCGTCGCCAAAGTGTCCGGTTTTGGGCTATCGCATATGAGACCTTTGCATGAAACACCAGATTACACCAGATGGACTTCTCACGAGATGTTGCGACAGACGAGGTTCAACCCTAAGGCTGATGTGTGGTCGTTTGGTATTCTTATGTGGGAGGCGCTAACGATAGGCGCCACTCCTTACTTCCATAGCGCGAACAAGGACGTCGCTGCGCGCATCCTGCGCGGTATGCGCCCGTCGCAGCCCTCCTACGTGGGCGACGAGCTCTTCCAGTTATGCTTGCAGTGCTGGCAGGTGGACCCTGACGAAAGGCCAGCCTTCCCCAGCTTGGCTCAGGAACTGAAACCATTCGCTGAAGCTCCCGGCTGCAGGAGTCTCAGCTTTACCCACTACAATGGTTTCGAGTTTGAGCCTCACGTACCGCAGTACGAAATCGTCTCATAGTATTTAGGAAACTAACCAAAATGTAGTTTTATTAGGTTCCAAAGAGTTATATTTGATACTCGAATGATCAAGCCGAACTCAGCGGCAATGTTATGTAAGAAAAGTATTGCAATATTTAACTGGCAAGGAATTGAAAAACTATCCTTTTCGACCTCTTTATTAGTATGCATAAGCATTGTCTCTTCTATATTCATGTTAATATCGGCGCGACTAGCGGTTGAAGTCACGCGGAACAAATGATCACGCACTGCCGACCGCTCACGACTCCTATAATAAGCATTGGCTCACGGTGAATGCCTAATTCTGTACAGCTTGAAACAAAATGGGAACTAGGCTAGGCAAATTAACTTACTAGCTTACTTATTAGCTATACTTTTGTGGCACTGAGTAACTATTAATAGGATCTGATAAATTGTGAATGCATTTCTAGGAATTTATTTTTCTATAGCTTTTCTGTAAGTAGTGAATGACAAGTATTTAATATTTTAACTTATATTAAATTCATAGGGCTAAAATTTCGTAAAGCGGGCGCCCAGTCCCCGCAACAGAACACTTGTATGGAACTCCGCGGGCGTCCGCTTTACGCAGTTTCAGCCCTTACAGTAAACTTTGTCAGTTTGCCCCTACTAACCGAGTATTAACAATAGGTACATATGTAGATTTAGACAGCACATTGTAGTCGACGCTGTACGTAGGTTGGTGACTGTCCTCGAACACATGTTACCTTTCTCGTAAACATAGTCTTTATAATATCTAAATACTATATTAGTCGTAAGTTTACTAGTATCGAAGACTTCAATATGTATAAGATTAGTATCAATAAGGAGTATTAGAATGTAGCAGCTTCAACTGATAACGGATTCTTTAGTCTTAAGTATTAATAATCACTTACACTGATAAAAAAAAAACTGGGAAAAAGCTTTCAGATGCTTTAAAGCTCCTATAAAAACTGCAGTGAACTGAACCTAGGTATAGATAGTCATCAACGGGTTACCCTCATTTCTAAGGTTTTTAACGCGTGAGGGTAGCGCAAAAAATGGCTCCGTACGTTATGTAATTGTCTTAGGGCGCTTTCAATTTATGTGTACTGAAACCGGCCGGCTGCCGCACGTTTACCGTGCCGCAGCCGTCCAGTTGCAGTACGTTAGCAGTTTGTCAACAAGCGCCTAAATTGAAAACGTATCTGGCTGCCGTGTGTTTGTAAGTCAGTGGTGCACTATTCACCGAATTGAACACGTGGTGCTTACAACGTTGCCGTCCTGTTGTCGACCGTTCGCCGCACGGTTGTCGCACTGCGCGTTTTGTATGAAAAATACGATCGTCCGTACTCAGTACGACTAACGCACAGCATCCGCATCACAGCAGGCCGTCAAAAAACGTATAAATTGAAAGCGCCCTTAAAAAGTTTGAGTTGTAAATTTACGAATTTTTGAATCCGAATTAATAGTTTAGCGTGAATGCTTGTAAAAATCATGGCGAATTAAACTATAAATGAAATCGATTATGAAGAAATTTTGCGTGTTTTTTTTATTGTTTTTAATTTAGCTTGCGACGCGGCGATTAGTCACACTTCGGTCTGTTCACTGTAGTTTTAAAACAATTTAAACACAACTTTATACCTACTTATAGTTATTAGTTAGGCAAAATAAGTGTATCTGTATATAAGTCAAGCAATTTATCTTCGTGATCTATTTTTTATGAACAGAAAATCAAATGTAACCTCTCCCCTTGAAATAGAAAATATTTTTGGTGTTATGCAACAACCTTACAGGTGTTAAGTTAGACAACAAAACTATTTCATATCTGTAGGTGTCTGTATTGTTTTAAAAAGTGATTGAAAAAAAATCTCATTGATATTTTTGCTGGTCTAAAGATTTAATTTGTTAATATTATTTATTTAATTAGCTATGTGTGCAATGCTAATATGAAACCTATCCAGTGAACGAATTGATAAATTTTAAAGTCTCTACGAGGGCCGATAGTTCACCTAAGCATACAGTATTTCTCCTCGATTTAATTTAAACACTGCAGTATTTTAATAAAAAATAATCATATTTAAAATTTGTGTAAAATATTGGCATAATAAAACGTCGTGTAACGTTTAAAAATGACCTACCTACATTTTTATACATCTAAATTTGCAGCTACTATTTTGATAGAATACATATTATGTTCTTTTTATTTTATAAACGACCCGGCGAACTTCGTACCGCCTGATAGTAAGGATAACGCCATCTACTGGCATTACCAGAACAGCATAATTCATAATGACATTTTAATTAGAGATGGTGTTGTCTTCGATTTTCTTTTTCGTCATTTTTTAATTTTTTCTAACGTATTAACCTTCCCTGGACTATCTCGAAGACAAAAATTAGCCAAATCGGTCCAGCCGTTTTAGAGTTTTAGCAAGACTAACGAACAGCTATTCATTTTTATATATAGATGTGTATGATTAGTTATTTAGATTTTTTTACTTAATTATTTTGTGATCTGATTAATAAGGAATTCCGTCCATTTCTTCGTATTTTTGTACGAAATCTCATTTTTGCGTGAACTTTATATTATGTATCCAAGTAACATTTTTGATAATAAAAATGATATCCAACGTAGAACTTGTTTTATTTGACATATTAATCCGCATTGCTTATATAATTATATAGACAAATCCAGATATTACACATGGTACCGGAGCAAGAGTTCCCAGATCATTGATTATGCAGATGCCTGCTACCTGGATGGCACTGACACTGAGAAGCTATTAAACAAGCTTGAGCGCTTGTAAAACCTGTGCATTCGTTTTGTTTTTGTCCTAAATATAAACGACGACCATGTCTCTCAATTCCGCAAGGATCTCAAGTGGCTCCCTAACCGTCTTCGTAGGAACACTCGGGGTATTATGTCTCTTGTAGAACATCCTTTTCAACCCTGCATACCCTGGCTACTGGCGTGATCGCTTTTCGTTCACTCGCCCTGCCGATGCCCCATGCAGATCCAACCTTAAATACCATCCTAATTTCCCATCCCATAATACCCATTATCTATTCCAACTCCTCTTTTCAAGCGCTACAACTGTGGAACTCACTTCCAGCTAAGATCCATTGACACTAAAAGTGAATCCGTCTTCAAGAAACTTGTCAAAGAACATTACCTCTCTTCCATCTCGTAAAGTTATATTTTATAGATATGTATTTTTATTATTTACTTTATGTGTTGTATCTATTTATGTGTTTTATATACTGTTATTGATATAATTATGTATTATATGATTTAAGTTAGATAATATAGTATATTTTTAATTTTCTAACTTATTTGTATACTCTGTGTCTACATCTCTCATCTAACTCTCCTGTCGCAGGTCTGCTGGAAGAAATTTCATTTGTGAAATAAGCAGTACCTTTGTGCTCTTCTATCTGCTTTTGTTCTTTTCTTTTTTTTTTTGTGTTTGTGTGTACATAAATAAATAAATCGGTTCACCACTAACTACCACGTCAGGCTTATTAGCTACAATAATCTTGAGATGTGCCTATTATATGATCATCATTTAGAACTGTCTGTAGTGCGGCAATGTCGATTGTACAAAAGAGTATTTCAGAGTAAGTTGTTGATGGATAAACCTGGCTACCAAGTTGTGCCTATGCAAGTACTCTTCTTGTGACGAATTGATTCTCCCGGATGATGACAAGCCCGATATAATATGTCAACCATGCCGTTCCTCGCAATAAGTCTCCGGTAGTTATTCGCCGATTTAGTGAATCAATCGGCTAATTTAATCGACGGAAAGTATGTCTAATAAAAGTTCCTAATTTGAATTTCAAGACGCCCCCCCCCCCCCCTCCGATGCTATCACTGATTTTTTAAATGGATTAATTTAGTCAGTTTTCCGGATAAAAGATTTGGGGTCCTATGAGCTCCATTAATCCATTTTTCTTAAGTTCCGAAATATTTGGACATCTAAAATGTAAACATTAAGACATTTTTTATTTAGGTACCATTGGGAACAATCGATAAATAATTTATCGACTTTCTTTTGAAGTTGTCAAGCACTTCAGCACTAGGTAAAAAGTACTTACAGATAGAAAGGGATAGACTTATCTAATATTCTAGTGAAAGTAAGAGACTTTTCAAAAAGACATCAACGCGGTGCCACTTTTTTCATAACCAACCAGTTTAGCTTGAGCTCTACAATATTAACAATGTTAACAATTTTTACTTACCAATGAAGATTTATGCCATATTTTTATAGTTTGATGTTTTAGACGACTTTCCACACAATTTTATTGAACAGGTACTCATTTTTGCTTTTGTTTTATGCAATAAAAGGCCGCCAATTGTATGTTTTTTGTTGTATTACAATTCAATTTTTAAATTTGTAACTTGGTATGCAATAAAGTATATATAAATAAATAAATAAATGTTTTTTAAGTTACTGAAATTATCACGTGTACACAGTTCCAATAACTGGTCAGAACTAAAAAAGGCACTAATATTGGCATCTAATTTATAAGTGAAACTGCACTTAAGTGTCGTGAGCCTGAGTAGCCCGTGTGAGCAGTCAAGTGGTTGTGTCATTGGGATAGAGGATAATAAATTAAACGACGAATTTAATTTTTGCATTTATTAATGTTAATATAATATAGACAATGTTCAAGGTACCTTTCAATTGGTTTCGAGCTTTTAAACACTAAGACATTGTAACCTTCCATTTTTACCTCTTATCATTTACAACATTGCAAAATAACACTTCATTAAAAAATCAATCTGACAGTACAACTAACTAAACAATAATAAACATTGACTAAAATATAGTGAATTTTAAATTCAAAACATATTTATTATTCAACATTGTTTTTAAATTCAAACTTAATTAAAAATTATATTCTCGTTACATAACATTGCAGACCCGTTTATCGTAAACCAAGTTAACAAAAATATTAATAATAAAAAATAAAAATTCCATCACTGAACTGTACAGCAACAAATGTTATCAACGTATGACATTTACACATAACGTACGGAGCCAGAGCTCGCTCTATACATACTTATAATACGCAACAAGTTATAATTCAATAGAATTAGTATAACATATCAATCTCAACATGTGTAAAGGTTGATGAGACAACGACTGATCGGCGCTCGAGAGGCCGAGAGGCCGGTACGCGCGCGTCACAGCGGCGCCCGCGCGTCTGCACCAACTGCCGCGGGCGGCGCGCGAGCCACGGGCGGCGCGCGTGCCACGGGCGGGACACGCGCGCGCACGCGCGGGCGCCGCCGCGCCGCTCACACCGTACACTCGCAGCAGCGGCCAACTAATGGAAATCTTCAGCTTGGGCGTTAACAATGAAACTGACGTGTAACAATCAAAACGTTAAACACCGCGAGTGTACTGCGGGAATCGCACACGACTACACCCCGGAGGGCGAGCCCACATGAAACCGAGCGAAATTTTTATTTTAATGATTAATAAACAATTATATATTACAATTAATCCCTACCGTTTGGGACGCGTTCGTGACGATGTCAATATGCGCGAGTTGATTCCTCAGTCTTTAATAAATTGATGACAATGAGCAAGGAGAATAACGTAAATGAAAAATGTTATGCAATTATATACAGATAGTGAGTGGAGCGCGCGCCGAGCTCCGGCCGAGCGAGCGTACACGAGCCGGCCCGAGCTAGCACGAGCCGGCCCGAGCGAGCACGAGCCGCACCGAGGGCGCCCGAGCCGAGCCGACGCCGCGCGAGCGTCGTGTGCGATTCGCGCCCATCAGAAACAAGCGTTATGGTGTGATGTCTTAATGTTGAGTTCGACTTGAACGCACAGCCATTTTCCTAAACACAGTATCGAACCTTACTCTAGCCTAGCGCACCCAACGGCTGCCACCTTCGCGTGTATACCCACTAAACTACCTATAGTAATTACAATAAACCACTCTATCAACAAATTCAACAACATTTAGCTATTAAAATTAAAATGGGAGGATGAGATGCGCGGCACCGTAGCCGGCGCGTGCCAACTGAAACCTCTCCGATAGATCCGTACAATGAAGAATGACAACTAGCTACCTTATCCTACAACATTGAAATTCCTTAATCGTAACAGCATTACTTATCATGTTAGAGTGCGGGAGTGGTACGCGGTGCGGGTGCGTCGTGCTGGCGACACCCGCGGAACATCTACGCTACTGAACTGAGCTCTATATAATTTGACACAACCTGTAACAGACACACTGCTCGGTCCGTGTGGGGCGTGCGGGGTGCGTGCGGGTGCTACAAGCGTGCGTGTGGTGCGTGCACTCAGTATCACAGAACAGTCCGGAGCGGAGGACGCGGCCGGTGGAGGACGGCTCCACGGCCATGCACTATTACAAGTATTCGGGACGACGTTGCACTATTTATTATCTTCCACGCGATAAATTTTATCCAGATAATGATTACCGCACTAAAATTATTATTTTGTATTCACGTTAATATACTCTCAAATATTGTAACAACTTCAGTATAACAACATTAACATTTTCCCAGTAATTTTAATTTAAAAATTATCTAATTATACCCATTATATTGATTTTTAAATATGTTAATTATAACTAACTAGAATTCCATTGATAACTATCATAGTGCTGGCGCGGCGGTCGCGATGTGTCGACAGAGACGCGCTTTGTACAGCCAGCGAGGGTACACACAACTAAGTGTATGTACGAGGACAGCCAGTCTCAACAGACGGTCACTTCCTCCGAAACATGAAAAGAAAAGAGTGTCGTGCGACACTCGCACACTACCGCCCTCTACGAAACACTACTCTAGCCGGAATGTGTCCGACACACGCGACACCGCCCCGACCAACAATAGAGGCAAGTAACTTAGAAAGAGAGAGAGAGAGTCAAGAAACGAGACGGAAACTATGTCTACCCCCAGAGCTCGCCCGAACCGTGAAATGATATATCTTTTTTTGGAAACCATAGATTTCGTTTAATTGACGCATTTGACTTATACGTACCGACTAATCGAGATTTAGTTCCGATAAAATTGAGCTTGTTAAATCGACGTGACAGGCGATACGCGTTCAGGCTGTGGCCGACACGACCGAGGCTTGTGTGTTCGCGATCACTATACTAGCACACCGTGACACCACCACCCACTACTCCACTACTCCCGTCCCAGCCCGTATCACTACCATACTTAAACACACGAACAATCTGAATCCGCTTCTTAAAAATCAGTTCATTAATCATTTCTATTCGATTATATTATTATGCATAGTCTGAAACATATGTTTCATGTTACTTCGAAGTATCCGTTCAGTTCTAACTTATTTCCATACTTTAGCCACCGCGAACGCACAAACTGACATTTTTATTAATTGACACAAGACGATATCTGTACCTACCCCCAATATACATAGTTTAGATGAGAAAAATTCGAAAAAACACCGGAAATTTATCCAACAGCGATACCTATACACTTTAAAGATTGAATATATATTAACTAGCTACTGTAATGCCACACTACACTGCGCAATGTTAACTACATAACACACGTATATAATTATGTAATAGATCAGTTAACAATATCCACAACTTGTCATCAGAAGCCGCCGGCCAGCGCCGCGCGGCCCACGCCCGCGGCGGCGGGGAGGCCGCCGACAGTTGCTGCAGCGCGCGCGCGGCGCCTCGCGACCACAAACTTACAACAACGTTATAATCACTATTATTTCACTTTCACGGAAGTACGAGGTTATGGCGAATCGAGTGTGCTCACTTCCCTAATAATAATTAATTAGTTAAAAATATTTTTATACTTTTTATTTTATTATTTATAATCGCGTAATTGTGAATGAATTAGTTGAGAAATGTTCTCTCAATTCCGATTTCTTAAACACTATCGTACATTAACTTTCATCATTAAGCCGATTTCGAATTATTATATTTTTTTTATTATGATTACGTTTTCTTTTGTACTTCATACGTTTATTCACATTTGATAGTAGTCACCGCATTCGTAGTAAGTTATCACCCATTAGTATCTGCATGTGTTTGTAACCGAACGCGTTGGCGCCCAACGCGGGCCCGGAGATGTACACGGAAATAGTTTGATTGCGGGTAGTTTACCTTTGATTGTCAGTGTCGGTGGCTCGAGATGTTCAAAAAAGCTACTACATTAAATCAAAGTTCCCCAGCTGTAACGAGAGACAACCAAACGTAACGCACCGCGTTTGTATGAACACTGAAGATGTGAAGAGGCTCACCTGACTAATCCTGTAGAACAATGGCACTTCTGAGGTAAACGAACACAACTTATAACTACCCTCCGGCGAAGTGCCGAACGGCTTCTACGCTAAGTGGAGACTGACACCTAGTACCTTGACAATGTCGACGAAAACAATCACAGTTTATAATATTATGTAAATCTAACGAACAACGCACGCAAACGACTCCTAGACTAATCCAAGTTTATCTAAAAGGATACATTAACCTCTTTGCGATTTAACTATCGATCAGTAATCTACGTGATCGCAGACATCACAGACGCTGATGCGACAGAGTCGTGCGACTAAAAGTCGTCGGCGTGCGGACACTAACAGACACTAAAAGAACGTCTTGGTTAAACGACGGCAAAAAATAAAACTTTCAATCATATTATAGTAACTGTAAATAAGAATATATTATTTATATTGTCATCTCGATATATAGAAATCTGCATTTAAAATGTTTAAAATACTTTTTTTTATTATTTTTCATCTACTATTCTGGACATGCATTATTATTATTTAAATTGTACTTATATCGTAAGACAAATTTAGACCGACGACAAATGAACAGCTATGAAACCTTTCCTAATAACAAAAAGAAAAAAATATTTAAATAATTAGATAATTATTATTTTGTTTACTTATAAATGTATAAAAAAATAAAGATCTTTACCGAGAGAAAATCAGGAATGAAGAACTCTGTTAGCCAGAAGCGAAGATATTAAACAAGGGTGACACTTGAACTTAAGTGTAACGGCGTGCGGTGAAACGTTCGGATCTTACATTGTACTTGTGCGCATCGGCTTGACTACCCTCGTCGCGGTGACGGTTACACCTAACTATTGCAAGAACAGGCATCCCAGCTTTATATGGAGTTCAAACCTGAACAAGCCAGAGTAGAGCTCGTGTGATTATGATCTTACCATAAGCATACAAGTTATTTCAGGTTCACAATCAAATTATTTCTTCTACATCGCAAGGACTCTGGCTTGTTCTAGATTGAATCTAGTCTAAGGGCCGTACTCAAGTCGATGCTTGTCATATATAATGTCAGTAAATAAAACAACTTTGGTAGGATTTTAGCTCCTAAACTCCCGAGTGCTGCGAAGGGTATCGATAACATCTCCCAGCGAGACGTAACTGTGTCGATAGATTTATCAAATAACCACATTACTAATCCTAATAAACTAAAGAAAAATAACTTATCAATGGTAACATTTACAATGAAATCAACTTTGTAAATAAAAAAAAATGTATGCTGTGGTGAATAATATACAAAAATAATATGTGTATGGAATAGGAATTTCCGTGATAGGAGATATCACAATAGTTCATTATTATATCTTAAACAACAATAACCGTCTGCTAGGCAGAACCAAATAATTACTTGTCATCACGATCAGAACGTAAAGTATAGTGTGGCGGGAGCGAAGCCGGGCGCACTCGCTGCTCTATTGTACTTTCAATATTGTATGCGCGGCCGCTTGGGCGGCTCACGAGCAGCGAGCAGCGGCCGCGTCCCCGCCACGTCAACACTATCTATGTTACATGAATAAAATCAATATACATAAATCGTATTATTGTAAATAGGTAACTATGTGTCGATATGTGTCGCCGCCCAGCGCCAGGGGCTGCGCGCGACGCATATCGAGAGCTGCATAAATTATATCCTCCGTCAGATAAAACAAAACAAACTTCTTAACTAGAGTCAGGTAACTCGCGCCCGAGTGGTGTGACGACGCAGGCGCGGCAACAGCGCGGTCTGTGATCCAACAGTGTTTGACTAGAACTAGAAACTACGCTACAACGAAATAGAGGCGGCACTGCAGCGTGCGTACCGGGCTCAGGGCGGGGGGTTACTGCATCAGCCCGGAGATGGCGTTGTGGCGCGTGCGCTTCAGCTCCTCCTCCTGGATCTTCTGCTCGATGAGGTACTGCGCGTTGGAGATGGCCGTGGGCGTGCCCGTGATGGTGACGATGCGGTTGCGCGTGCCCGGCGCGAACGTGCCCTTCTTGGAGATCTGGATGTTGGCGCCCGACATCTGCTGGATCTCCACCAGGCTGCGCCCGCCGGGGCCTGCAACGGACAACGGTGCCACTCAGTACTGGACATGGACGCAATCTTTTTCAAAAATATAATAAAAAGAATATATTGACATTCTAATAAATTAAAAACTTAATTCAGGTAAACTAGGGTGTACTACTGGATATAATATATCTGCTTGACTCTTCAGAAGATGTTACAAAAAAAAATCTTTAAGTCAATAGTGAATGGGTTACTTCTAGACAAGCGTGCTCCATCGTCAACCAGATCATAGCCTACAATCAGGTGAGATAGTGGAGCAACGCGAGCCTGTCAACAATTATACATATGTACTGACCTAGTATGGCCCCGACGATGACCTCCGCGATCTCCACGTTCTTGGAGTCCTTGGCGCCCGCGTCGGCGGGCGTGGGGCTCTTGGACAGCGGCAGCAGCGAGGCCGAGGGGAAGCCGGCCACGCCGCCCACGCCGGCCGACAGCGAGATGGGCGCCACGGCTGGGGGGCGAAGCGCCTCGAATGCAACCTCCGCGAAACGCTCTAAGGAGCCGCCGCGCGCGCCGCCTGCGAGCGTCATACGTCAGCACGTCCCCGCCGCCCCCCCCGGCCGGCGCGAGCCCGCGGCCGCAACATTAGAACGTTTCGCGCGTCGCGACACTCACGTCGGCGAGCGCGCACAGCGCCGCCGCGCATCGCCTAACTACGACTCCACAACACAACATGGCTTCTTCTTCAACGTCTTTCTAGTGTGGCTATACCGACTCTCGTTTACTTTACCAGCTACATTATACTCGACAGGAGGTAATCATATTTCAGCGTGCTATGAAATTGTTAATTGAAATAAAACATCCAGTAAGGGAAGTCGATGGAAACATTGTTGGAAAAAAATTACGCTTATTGATTAGTTCAGTAACAAATAAAAATTAGGTTTAAATACATTTAGAAAATAACAAAACCAGCTTTTATGATTTAAAAGTTCTCAAATAAAAAATACAAGCATCAAATGCTTATAAAAATATCGTCTTCGACGACAAGATGTCTCGATCTCAACATAGAATAACATAGAAGAAAGCGAACTTTACACAGAAATAATTTAGAAATAAAGCAAAATATCTTAACACGCTGAAATATTACAGTTCTAAGTATCGTGACTAGGTGAATCTACGTATACAGTACTGTCATGCATCGGGGAGTGCTGTGACAGCTAAGTGTAGCGCGGTGCGGCGATGTGTCGGCAGCGCTGTCGCGGAAGATACATGATACAGCACAAAAGAACAACTTTTTTGGTGTTTCATAGAAAAAACTAAACTTTACTTACATTCCTTTTTCGTTTACAACTTCGCTAGATCTAGACAAAACTATTGTTCAATCCAAATAATAAGTTATATAAAGTTGGCAAGTACGTTTTTTACAGATGTTAAAAATTTAACTTAATACATTTCAGTTTACAGAACTTTGTTCTAATTTAGAACATTTTACTCTAAAGTTGTTCTTTCTATTATTTGTGTCATGGATCGGACTTGCTTCTAAAAATGTGCCAACGAAGCGCTAAAAGTGTACAAACTGGAGGTGCAATCGTATTCATATCCAAAATCCATTGTTATTAAATAATCACAATGTGAGAGTCCAGTCATCAATATATTTATCATTACAAAGTAATATTCGAATGACCAATCGGTTTTAACTAACATAAATTTGGTATTAATCCATTTTTAAATATAATTAAATCATGGATTTTAGGCCATTTGATTTTAATGTAGGTCCGTCCATAACACAAGCTCATGTTATGTATTGCCGACAGAGTGGTATGGAAAAGCGATGGACAAGAGAATTTGGAAAACTTTGATAGATATTAAATAAACAAAAAATAAAACTGTAAGCCAATTGTGTTATTTGGATCAGCAATACAACACTTGAAACACCATAAAAAATATCTAAGCATGCAATTAACGATAAAGTATACATAGTCTTTTCTTAGTATTAAACCGTGTTTCGTTTCAAAAGTCATTATATTCACGCCCCACTGGATTTTACAAGATGCCTGATATGTTTTAGTCTTTTTGGTAACACTTATAGGCCCACATCATTTGCTGTGTGTAATCTGAAATCACATCCACACCTGAAAAACGTCTGTATATTAGACACCTATGTTCCGGGACAGCGATGCGTCTTAGCCGGATTGCGGACACCTTATTCATTTGGATCACATGCATGTATTGCGCTCAATCAAGCTAGGTTTTGTCTAAATAACCCTTTTTGATTTAATATCGTTTCGGAACCAGACAATAACATAACAAAAATAAAACGTTTGAACTTCTCATTTGAAATAAAACACGGCAGAGTGAGAACAAAAGCATAATTGAAAGTTATTATTGTCACGACAGCCAATCAGATACCAAGACAGAATGACAAGCGTTGTGAAATTTAGAATTTGGAAGCGATGCGTGAGGAGCGGTACCCAGCGGTGGCAGCCGCCGAGCGCTGCGGCGGAGTGCTGCCGGGCTCGGGCCGGCCCGACACGGCTCGAATTGGGGAAACTTTGGAAGACTATACTCTTCAAAACGTTCAAAGAAGAATTTTGAAATATAATGAAATTGTAGTCATTTTCATCATTTTGGGAGGAAATGACGATGGCCGGATTTCACTATATTTCTATCATTATTAAGTTCAAATTCAAATGTTATATTATACAGGTTATCTGTTGAGAATATTCATTTATAGTCTGTGATTAGCATATTGAGGAAATAAAGCAAAACGAGAGAAGGTAAACATTTGACTGTATGTTTCAAACCTTTTAAGATTAATTTAAGACAAAAACTATAAAAATATTCACCTCAGACAATAAAATTCATTAATAAAACCAGTAACGACACATTATAAATTGACGGTTATCTGTATTCTCATAATTAATTCCAAGGTGTAGTTAGAGTAAGCTAATTAGGTAGAATTACTTTACATAATTACTGGTCTTATCAAGATACATATTGTAATATTGTATCGAGAGCATATTGTTCTATCGCTAACTGTATGCCTGACTTAATTGTTTTATTATGTGTGCTCTAATTAGGAACTGTGTTTAATTTACATTACAAAGGATTTAGTTTTTGTAGTAATACTACGTTTATTGTGGAGGAAGCTTTATATATTTAGTTCGGACAACTATGTTAAGAATAAAAAAGGATTTTATAAAAACAGTTTTTTTTGTCCATTTAAAAAGGTTTTTTTTTCTGTTAAGATTGTAGTGTTCGACCTTTAACAGCGTTTTTGCTTGAATTATACACTGTTGGCATGTTAGCTTGTGATCTCGCGACATCTCTGAGGCTTATTTCAGAGCAACGTCTATTACAGACTGATCAAAGAAAAATTTCCGTGTTTGAATGATTTGGACAATCGTGGTGAATGGATCAGCTAGGCCCCGCATTGCCAAGTGAAATAAATGGCAGAGCTGGTAGAGTGGCCAGGTCACCACTTAAACTATGCGCGTTAAGAGAAGATAGTAACGTCATCGTTGTCCCTAAGCCACACCTCATGACCAATCATATCATAGTACTAGTTACTGTTGACATACACATTGATCCCTCTCTTAGAGAGGCCTGTGTCCCATCAGTGAGAACATTAAAAAGGCAAATAATCAGCCTTTTTTGAAAAGCTGTGTTCACGTGGTTAATGAAGAAAAACCATGTGGAACTTTGATAATGCTATAAAACTCGCGGATTTTTTTATTACAAATGCTAATGAATATTTTGACGTATATAATAATTATTTTAAAATACTTACTATTTGAAAATATATTGTCTAATATAAAGTTTTCTTTATTTTTTAATGGATTAATTTGTACCCCAATACGTCTTTACTTTGCAGTAGCATTGATGACGTCACTATTTTCTTGTCGCGAATAGGGCACGGTTGGATAAAACACGGTCAAATTGAATTAGCCAGCCAAACTCTGTAGATATGATTAGTATCGATATCTGAAACCAATATCCGTTGCGATCGGTATGTACTACATATACAGTTTTAAAATATCTAAACACATAATTTCATGTAACTACACTCACAGCGGTCGATGACCTCGTAGTCACCTGAAATTAAGTTATTGTCGATTAGACATTGATGACCTATCAACTAAGAAGTTTCGCTAACTAATTCATGTCGATCTTGTACAGTAAAGTCAATCAAGTGGTAGCTGAAACAAGCCTCATTGGAAGTAAAGGTGGAAATAATTCTAGAGAGGTACTATTGGTGTCCGAACCTGAGTACATACCGAGCGGGACCTGCCCGATGGGCCCGAACACGGCAGGCGGGTCCTGCGCGGGCAGCGGGAAGTAGGCGGCCGACAGCGGCGGCGCGGGCAGCGCGGCCGGCAGCGCCAGCCCCAGCACGCCGTGCTTC
The DNA here is from genome assembly GCA_949316375.1 of Mythimna vitellina. Taxonomy (NCBI): domain Eukaryota; kingdom Metazoa; phylum Arthropoda; class Insecta; order Lepidoptera; family Noctuidae; genus Mythimna; species Mythimna vitellina. The sequence goes on along the minus strand of OX438703.1, from coordinate 870,846 downwards.
ACCAGCAGCGCCAGCGCCGCGCCGATCTCGCTGATGCCCGCCTCGCTGTAGCCCGCCTGCCGCAGCGCCACCTGACCACACAACACATTGCTGTCACATGGATTGATTCAAGACAAGTCTCATTACTGCTCTTATTTAACAGAAGGTGCGATATAATCATACTTGTCATTTTAGTTGGTATCAAAACCATTTTTACTTGTTTAGAGTTAATATTTTTGCGTAGTAGGAACAAGATTTACAAATATCATTTCAATATTTAGATACGAAATTTTCCACAGCCTTTTCAATTTAAATAAACGAACGTATTGTCAATTAAAGTCAATATTTTTAAGATCGAGCCCAACCAAGCACATTACTTTGTGTAGTTAATCTATTTCATTGCCACTGCTCTCAGGTTGCATTTTGAAGAGTGTGCGCGGGAATTGCATGACTTGATTCCGCCATCGGACAACCTGATGTACGGCGAGTATCCACCCTTACGTTGTTGAAACTTCAACGGTCCGGACTAAGCGTTTCGCTTCGTCGTTTATACCGCATACATCGAAGAACTGGAACAATTTGCCTGCTGCGGTTTTCCCGTCCAACTATAATTTAGGTGTCTTCTAGACTGGAGTGAATAGGCTCTTAATAAAATAGTTCACCTCACCATTAATGATTCCATCACTGCTTACCATCAGGTGACTGGTTTTTATCAATTAAAAAAAAAAGAACGCAGAAGGAAAAAATCGTGAAAAAACCAGCATTTCCTGCTAGAATCAAAAATTCTAAAACATGTGACATCTACAATTCCGCATTGAGCCCGCGTGGTCGAGTACGACCGATACCCTCTCCTTAAAAGGAGGTCTGAGCTTCTGCAGTGAGAACATTATAAAGCTGATTATGCTATTTATATATTGAAAAGAGTGTCCATGGAGTTTCTTGCACATTCTTCTTCATATAGATCTACCTTTTGACCGACTTCTTGACGTTCCACAAGTGCCTGTAAATGGTTTATTTGAAATAAAATGCTTCGAATGTTTGATATAATTATTTTTTCTACAGTACCTTAATATGGTCAAGCGTGTGCTGCGTGATGGGCGCGGGCGGCTGCGAGCCGGGCGGCGCCAGGCTGAGGCTGAGGCTAAGCGAGCCGAGCGCGCCGCCCACAGCCCCCACGGCACCGTTGACCAGCACGCCGCCCACGCCGCCGCCCAGACCGTGGTTCTGTAACATGTCCATGCCCTGTGACAGGAGGCGATGGTGGGATGAATATGACGCAATGGTTCGCACGAGTTAAAATGACTTTTGTTAAAAACACAGACATGTGAAACTAAAGCTCGGAACATATTACTGTGTTGTGTCGCGATGATTGCTTACATAAGTCGTTGTCATATATCGTATGTCTAATTCAGGGATGTTATGGAGTTACGTTACCGAAAATATCGAATATCCGAAATATAAAAAATATCCGTAACTGTAATCGGTATGAAAGTTCGGATAAAACGAAGTCTTAATGACAAGTAAGTTTAACATAGTGTACGGTTACGACAAATTTCTGTATGCTTTGCCCAGCCAAAAAAATTATAACTAATGATAGTGACTAGGCTCTTAATAAACTAGTGCGTTTCACCATAATCGATTGCATCACTGCTTACCATCTGGTGGGCTCACAGTCAAGCACTAGTATATATAATTTTAAAAAAAATCTAGAACACAAATAAAAGTCAAATCTTGCTATCAGTATTTTAGTTTTTAACATTCTAGTATCCGTAATAGAAACTAACCCAAACTAGCGGACAATCCGAAATAATTTCATAATCGAATTCGAAACCGGTATAATATAATTCCTATATCCATATCCGAAATTTTATATCCATAAAATCCCTGGTTTGAACGAGTTCGTTTGATTGGTATCCCACACCACGACAAAAACAACACAATAATATGAACCTATACTCCGTCTGTTTAGGTAATTAACTAAATGTAAACAATCTTCACATGTCTTTTATATAAAAATTGACTAATTTTTTTTATCTAAAAATGTTTACATACACCGATGTTTGGTAATTAATTAAATTTAAATAATCTTTGTATGTCTTTATTACGATTTGTTTTTAATAAAAAGACATAAGTATCAAGATTGTTTACGTTTAGTTAACTACATAAACAAATGCAATATAGCTTAAAGGTACAACTCATAATACAGTGTACATTGATCGCATCGAATGAGAAACTTTAGTAAAAGAGTTAAATCATTATCACTGCCATGATATCATTGATCGCGAGCAATCTAGTTGCACCAGTACGAATTTCAACAGTGCTGGCCAGTAAGCAAGGAACATTCCACGGAAATATCAAAGTTTTAATTCAAATTAAGTTATAAAAGTTTTTAAGGCGAGCAGTGGTGGCCGAGTAGTAAGAACCCCGACTTACGAGTTGTAGGTAGCGGGTTCAAACCCAGCCAGGCGCATTACTTTGTGTAAATTATTTTATCACCACTGCTCTCAAAACGGTGAAGGAAAACATCGTGAGGAAACCGGCATGTCCTAGAACCAAAAACTCGAAGACATGTGACATTCACCAATCCGCACTGGGCCCGCGTGGTGGATTACGGCCCATTCTCTCTCCTAGAGAGGAGGCCTGAGTCCCAGCAGTGGGAACATTAAAAGGCTGATTATGCTTATTTATGTATCAAAGTTTTAACACGTAAACCGCTTGCTTCGGATTGGTCCGACAAGTGTTTTCGTGTCCTATAAGCCAGGGTCGTGTCTTTGCGACTGGGTACTTTATCATATTTAGCTTTTCGTTTTTCAATCCCCATAGGTGACAGAAGAGCTGACGAGTATTCGGTCGTGGATGTGCGACCTAGGCGAAATAAACGCGAGAGTATTTCTCGGATAAATCTGACGTTGGTGGTTAAAAGGTTAAAGTCTATTTGTACGGTGAATCGTTTGTCTTGGTATGATCATGTGAAGAGGAGGGATGAAACACATGTTACGAAAAGAGTTATGAGTATACATGTGGATGGGTGGAGAGGGAGAGGGAGGCCAAAGAAAAGATGGATGGATTGTGTGAGGAGTGATATGAAAGAAAAGGGAGTCAGTGGTACCGTAACGGGTGACAGGACTGAATGGAAGAAAAAGACATCTTGAGCTGATCTCAAATAACACGGAACAAGGGCGGGAAAATGATGAAAGTGTTTTCCTTGCTTACTTACAGCACTGATGAATAACCAGCCTACGATTCAGAACGCACACAATTTTTTCTTTGAATCTCATATTAATAATATTATTAATTACATACAATCTACAATAGACATTTATGTTTTCGTGTATCATGTGTAAATAAATTGAAAAAAGTAATAAAATCTGGTTTGAAATAAATATTTTTTAAGCCTGAAGTTTAGGTTTCAAATAACCTTTTGGCCACCAAGGTAAAACTCAAAATGTTTGCTTTCTAATAAGGACAGTGCACGGCGTAAACTGTCATATATACTCCACTCGTAATAACATTAGACATTTACCTTTTTACTGTCCGATCAACAGATTTTGACTTTTATTGCGTTGGTGGCACGATAAATGGCGGCTGCACTGGTTTGCTTTTCATGCCATCCTTATTGCTAGTGAATAGAAGTCAAAATAGGTTGAACGGCCAGTAAAAAACGGTTTGTTTTTAATGTCTAATGTTATTTCGAATGAAGTATAGCAGTTCAAAATTCGGAACTATTAGCATATATTTGTCATTAGCGCTTCTTCCTTGCACGCTCCCTATGACTGTGGTGGTGAAAATCAAACATAGTGTAAAGAGTTAGTATAGTGTACAAGTACTAGTGTACACATAGTGTAAGCGGTTAGTGTCAGTGTCGCTAGCTACTCCCTGCACTGGCCCAACAAGTTTTGTAAAGTAATAATTTATCTTCTGTCTTCTTCTTATAAATAAAAATTAAATGGTTAAATGTGAAGCTAAGCGCTGAAGTCGAGGCTGACTGGACTAATTTGAATGAACTTTTTAAAATTATTTGTTGAAATCTCAGGCAGGTTCTCATGAAGAGAAAAACCGTTAAAATACATTTTCTGTCAATTCTAATCATAAACCACTTTATCTGTGGTTTTGACACTTTTTTCTTATAACGTTTGACTACGAGAGAACTAGACTACGAAAGATATGTTTGTGGGACCGACGCAGTCCAATAGCTGTTGGCAGAACTTTTGTCGGGTCAGCTAGTTATTAGAAAACAGTAAAAACTCTTTGTTTTAGTTTTAGAAATATCATAACATCGCTTGTGCCTCGTTTACCTAGATGCCAGTCATCGACTACTCAACTTTTAACACCTTTAGAGAGTACATTAGCTTCTGACTTTATATGGGTGCTCATGTAGAGGCTCATGAAATAAATATATTTTGAATTTGTATAGTAGAGGGTAGCTAGACAGTGTCGTAGCAAGCTAGCAGTCCAGTGGGCCGGGGGGCCGGTGGGGGCCAGTGGGCCCGTGCAGGGAGCGCAGTGCGGCGCGTGGAGCGAGCCGGTCGTCAGAGCAGCCACTCCCACACGCTCACGTGCCTCACACATACAAGGGTCGGCGCTCCATTGCCTTCCAAACTACATTTTTGGTCAGTTTGTAATAGTGGTATTCGTCAAGCGGCAAGTGGTTTCAGATGCAGTGCTAGCAAGTGTACTAATACTATACTTATTGTAAGAGGCGAGTGTGCTAAGTGAGCAACAGTCATTAACAAAACCCGGCCAATTGCGAGTCGGACTCGCGTACGAAGGGTTCCATACCATTATCTATAAAAACTGCAAAAAAATCTCTAGTCTGTTGTATGGGAGCCCCCTTAAATATTTATTTTATTCTGTTTTTTAGTATTTTTTGATAGAGCGGCAACAGAAATACATCATCTGTGAAAATTTCAACTGTGTATCACGGTTCATAAGATACAGTCTGATAACAGACGGACGAACAGCGGAGTCTTAGTAATAGGGTCCTGTTTTACCCTTTGGGTGCAGAACCCTAAAAAATTGAGATTCTCAATTCTAACCGTGAGGTATCTTTTATTTTATTAAATAAACCTATGAATATAAATATTTCATATTTGTCGAAATATTATAAAATTTAGCACACTTTTAAACTCAAAGTTTGACTGGTAAAAAATATTTTCTAGCATTAAAACGGGTTATGTACCGCTTATGTATATACAGTTTAAAGAAAAGTACCACAGTATTTTTTTAGATAAAACCAAAAATAATAATATCTTAGAATCTCATAGTAGCGTAACCTGATATATATCAGTACAACGCTTGTCGGTGAGATCAGTTTGTCCCTATCTTTTTCCAATATCTACAAAAACCTTCTCAATCACATTTGCCCTCAAGCTGAACCTTGAAACCACTAGACCACACACTAACTCAAATTATGTAACCCTTATACATTCAAAAGGCAGCATTAACATCTCTTAAGCACAATAGAGCGCCCCCGCAAGCTCCGCCACAGGTCACAGGTCACAAAGGAGCGTGTACGAGAGGTCACCTCTTTCACCTCAGCGGTGGGCACGGCGTACGGCGACCCCGTGGGGTTGTAGTTGGCCACGGGCCCCGCCACGTCGGCGTACGACACGTTGGGACAGGAGCCAGACTGAGGGTCGTCCACGACCTTCTGTAGGATCATCAGGCAGGCCTTCTTGTTGTTCTCTTTTTCGCCTGTAAGAAAAATAAATGTTTTAGGTAAGTTTTTAAGCATTTTAACGTGAAAAGGTATGGAAGATGTTGTTGCTAAGACATTTGACTGGGTATGATGAGATAATTCTCATTCAGAATAACTTGGTAATTTTAAGAAAATGTTATTCAAAAAAGTTGATTTGAGTCGCTTCTCGACGCGTTCCAGGGTGGTTTCGTACAAAGACATATTGTTACAACTAAGATGACACTTAGACATCTGCAAGTTGCAAAGTGTATCCATATTCATTTCACACCTCTCGATAAAGATAAATGCTGCGTCTACGAGAGTATTCTAATTCTATTTTGATCAACCTTTGTTGCGAACAAGAACTTTAAACAAAGAAGATTTTACAACAAAATATCTTGAATCAGCGTGAATCATTTCTATTCTGTTTTAAGTAAATATATATTATATGGAGATCATGCGCGACGAATACCTACAAATCAGCTGGTACACGAGCCGTTCATACGTCTCTATATAAACTGATATAAATTAGCCATTAGTATAGCGCAACCGGGCAGCCCGCCAAAAACTCTAGTTCTGCACTATTTCATGCATTGTTTCTACTAACGTCTCTGTTAATACCCGCTCATAGCTACCTAATGTTAAGTAGTGTCACATTCTTAAAGCGTTTGAACCAGAGTTCTTCTTAAGTGCTCTCTGTCATTAATGCATGCCTCAATGCTGAGGGTCGTGACTTCGATGAAAAATTTTGTTGTGGTCAATTATTTCGCCAAGATGTCTTACTTTCGGCAATGCGGATGGATATCATGGACTGTGCCAAATCGAAAGAAGACTGCATGAAGGATAACCATAATCTGCATGTTGCACAAATCGTTTTGAGAACATATTATTTGTGCGTACAGCTAAGGAGTTAAATTCCTTGCCAGAATCTGTGTTTCTTGATAGCTAAAACCTGAGGATCTTTAAGTCAAGAGTAAATCGGTTACTTCCAGGCAAACGTGGATGGTCGCTTGCCATCAGTTGAGACTGGTTAAGCACGAATCTATCACAGCAAAAAAAAAACTTGGTTACATGTATAATAACATAGTCTCGGTGCACGGACACAGTATGCAACAACCTGCATTAATTCTGTAACGTTTCAAGCGAGCATATTACCATTAACTCGACAAAAAGCGATCGGGTTGCTATAACCCTAGAACATCCTGAGGGTCTAAAAACAGTACCTTGCAGTCAGCATTAGTACTTTCCACTACTAGTGCAATGTAGTATAAACTTTTTTTTACATGAGACAAGGAGAAAATAAGAGCATGTTTTTCCGAAATAGCATACTGTCAATTTAGACGTCACGGAAGCACGGCTGCCTGCCTAAAAGGACGCAGGATGTCCGTTTAAGATCCCTACACGTGGAAGTTGAGGCTATTTTTATGCTTCCTTCAGTCTAGATGTTATTATACCTAAATAAGAAATACATGATCTTCGGGTTTTACGTCGTGTCAATTATTTTAAGAAGATGAGATCATGGGATATTTTCTGTCTGAAATCCATCCCTTCAGCGTTATTTTTGAACATCTAGGTACCTGTAACCTGTCCTGTCCGGTATTTCTTGATGTTTGAAGCCGTCAATTAAGTGCAAGTCCAGACTCAGTGCTGCTACTGACAAATTCCAGTTAACAAACCCAATAACAATTCATCCCATTCTAGATTTAAACCCAAGACCTCGTGCCCTGCAGTTAAGCTTATGACGAACATAATAATCAGAGGTCGGAATTAGGTAGAGTTATTTATGTACTCACACTGATTTCATACAGCGAAACAATAAAATGGATATGCCTCATAATCCGAGATTAATTTTAAAAAGCAGTTTTTTTTTATGACGCTTAGAAATATAGCAGCAAAAATTTCTTTATGCATTAATGACGAGGAGGAGGAAGTGTATAAATTTACTTACCACACCTCAGTTGACGTAGAAATCTTTTTTAATGAAAAATACTAATAAAAATTGTACGTTAAATCTTTGTTTTATTTGTCTTATCTACCTTCTGAGGTTTTTATTATTGTTGATTTGTAATATTGTTGGCCACACGGGATTGTCCATTAGAAAATCCAGGGAAGATTCATATTAATATCAACATTTCGATGCAAGTACATGAATAACTTTACCTAATTCCGTGATAATAACGCTTTCTCAGACAATTGTACGAAGCTTTAGTGTCGCTAAGTAAATATGTTTGAACAACAGGAAATAGAGCATATAGCTCAACCTTGGATTAACATCGGAATATGTCATTAGTCATTGTCAGCACGCGGCGGAACTTCACCTTTAACACTGCCGTTACCAATCGGTGGAGTAGCGAGGATTTATGGTAATACATATGTTTATATATATGTAGCCGCTGAATTTTGAACACTTAGGACTTTAGACCAGGGATGTTGTGGAGCTCCTTAAACGTAACCGAAATAAAATAAAAAACCAACTGATATAAAAGTTTCCGATAACAATGTAATAAAAATAATGGCGGGTGTCTAAATGACAGGTTACGACAGGTTTTTATTATTTTTGCATGGCTAAACAAATAAGAATTTAGACAAGTAATAAAAGTCAAATCTTGCTATTTGTATTTTACTTTTATAACTTTAATATTCTTACATCAATAACAGAAACTATCCGGAACTAGCGGATTATCCGAAACAGTTACATATCCGAAACTGGTATAAGAATAATATTTTATCCGTATCTAGATCAGAAATTTCATATTCACCATGTTGTCTGGTCTACACTACCCTGAGGAGGCCGGTTGTTCTCTTCACTTCTGATGATTTATAAATGGCGATATGAAACAAAATGTTTTGAATCGAATTAAATTTCTCTAAGGAAAATCAACGAATTCACTGTCAGACTAAAAATGATTAATATAGTAGGTAAGTACTTCACTAGGGACATGTCGTAACGTCGCAGTGTTGAGTTCTAAATATTTTGAAGATTTTTAGGAAGTCGCTACAAGAAAAAATCTTCATAAACGTCAACGATAAAGCTGGCAGATCTTATTTTTTTTATATCCAGTTAGCGTTCCATGTTATCGTATACGAATCCAGTGCCCGCGGCGGTATCGGCTAACCCGTTAAACCGCGCGGTTACCTATCCGGCACAATTTCCTGCGCATCCGAACCGCCGCGGTATAGATGCCGCAAATCCAATATCAGATAATCTCCCGCTTTCAGCTAGTCACCCGTTTATTCAAGTTTTAAAATATCAGCAAATATCAACGATTTTTATCGTCAATCTGAGTTGTTAGGTTATTGAAAATTCTTGTTTTTTTAGAGAGATTTATGTATTCGATTTTCTATATTACATGAATTTAAAATTACTTCAAGAAAACTACTTTTCCGTTTGATAGTTTTCAAATACAATTCACGATACTGCATCAAAAACCGATTTTCCATCACACAAGTTTCGTAGTGCACAATCCTTACTAATATTATAAATGTGAAAGTAACCATGTCTGTCTGTCTGCTACGCTTTCACAGATACAACTTCTGAAAAACAACTTTTACACAACTTTAAAATAGGTTTTTTTTTTATTCTTGATAGGTTCGCGCTTGACCGCTATCTCACCTGATGGAAAGCGACGATGCGGTCGACGATGGAACGCGCTTACCTAGAAGTAACCTATTCACTCTTAAATTAAAGATGCCCGGGTTGTAGCCATCAGGAAACACAGATTCCGGCAAGGAATTTCACTCCTTAGCTGTACGCACAATGAATGTGTTCCCAAAATGTTTCGTGCGTATAGGTGGGATGGGTGGCAATGCGCCACCATGTACCGGTGGCGCATTGCCGTACGCCTGGTGGTCCGATGATGGAACGGGCGCGGGCGGAATTAGGTTATGATGAAATTTGTTTGTTATTAATTTGTTATTTTTATAAAATTTGTTTTTTTTTTTTTTTACAGAGGAGGGAAGTAGGTTTTACTAGACACAACAACACATTTGCTACCTTCCACTGTAAAAAAAATAATAAATTTAAAAATTTAACCTACACTGATGACGTAAGTACCAGCTACATGAGAAAATTGTATTGACGTCCAACCTCTAAATATTAACGTATTATGGTGTTTTTTGGTATAAGAACACTGTGCATGTGAGGTATCCAGAATTCGAGCAAAGTTAAAAATCGAAAATTTAAAAAACATGAAACACCCCGCTACTTATATCTGGCTTCGACTTCGACTTAGCGTCCGTAATAACCGACATTCACATGGACCAAGCCGCTGTTAGAAGCTTGTATGTAAAGAATAATTTTGACAACAAAAAGTATACTGCATAATTAGAGCCTCAATTCTCAATGTGACCTCGCGCACGAAGGGCACTAGTCAAAAAACTACCGGAGTTCTAAGCGTTCGCCCTGTACGTTACGTGGATAAACAAAAAAAAGTTATCATGATGTTATTAAAGTGAAGTAAGATTATATTATGAAACTAATAACCTCGTAAAGCAGTCAAAGGTTGATCAATTACGTTTTATTACGAAATTAGTGGCACTGCATGATGGAGCCTGTGTGTGACAGTTGACCAACTATAAAATGATAGATAGATACGATAATATTGCGGCAGATCCCACAATCCATACCAACATTATAAATGTGACTTCTGTCTGTCTGTTACGATTTCACGGTTAAATTACTGAACCGATTTTTGATGAAATTTGGTAAAGGGTAAGCTTGAACCCCAAGGAAGGACATAGGCTACTTTTTATCTGACTTCTTCCACTTCGTGTCCGCAATAATCGACACTTTCACGGGCGATGTCGCTGGCATAATCTAGCGTAGGCGTTAGAAAAAATCACGGAAGTTTATAAAAACTTGCCAAAATTCAACTAAATCAAAAGCCTTTTCAAAAGTGTCAAGTTACCAACAATCAATTAAGCTTTAAAAAAAAAACTTTACAAAAAAAAAATACAACCGACTTCAATTTAAAAAAACGCTAAAAAGTACAAGATAACTTTAATTTCGGAAGTGGGTTTTCTATAATAGTTTTGTGTTTTCGTTATTTAACACCGACTTCCGAAATTAAAGTTATTTTGTACTTTTTTAGTGTTTTTTTTTTTTTACTTTGAAGTGGGTTATATTTTATTTGTAAAGTGGTTCTTTTTTAATACTTTTTAGTCGTGGTACCACAACTAAAAAGTCTACCTTCCAGCTTCATCATCAGATCAGTTCGATATATCCCCTCCCCCCTTCTTTCAGTCAGTCATCGACTACGCGTAAAAACAAAGCCATTTTACTTGTTACGACAGTTCTGCTGTGATCCTTTGAGGAGTTCCGTTCCATATCTTCGAAGATCCTCATCAGATCACAACAATAACATTCATCATCATCATCATCATCATCATCATCATCATTTCAGCCGATAGACGTCCACTGCTGGACATAACATAGGCCTCCCCAAATGTCGCCACAAGGAACGGTCCTGCGCGTCTCGCATCCATCGGGTTCCCGCAACCTTCACCAGGTCATCGGTCCACCTTGTAGGGGGCCTTTCAACACTGCGTCTTTTGGTACGCGGTCGCCACTCCAGAACCTTTAGGCCCCAACGGCCATCCGTTCTGCGAGCAATGTGCCCTGCCCATTGCCACTTAAGTTTGGCGATTCTTCGTGCAATAACATTCAGCCGAAAATAAAACCTACTTTTTTAAGTCCGTTAAAAAGTAAAACCACTGATCCATAACTGTAGCCTAGCCGCGATTGTGTAAGCCGATACATCCTCTCACCTCGCGGACTCATTTGGAAAACAATTGCAACACTATCCGTGGTTACCATAACAGTAGGCAATAAAAACTATTCGCGTTTTTGTTTTTAATAGGGACTTTCTCTTTTGTTAATCTAACTATAGGATATATTAAGAAACTTAATTAACGATACGATATCCTCTACGTTCTAATTAAAAATATCTACTGTCTGGTAAAGTAGTAATAAATAACATATAGTTAATAGCGACACACGCTTTCCGTCAGAAAGCTCATAAAAGTAGAGAAGAGCTAAAGTCGAGTATACGTAACAGAAAGATAATTAAAACTCTCTTGAAGTCTTAATTGGAAAAAGGCCAATTGTCGTCTGGGAAAGAGAAAATCTTTAAAAGGTAACTGTTGAAGTGTCACAAGGCACAAAATCTAAAACAAGGAAAAAATATTCAAGAAATCTGAGAATATCGAAACTAATAAACGTACGTACAAAACGATTCGGAACGCATTTATTGTACGTATAGCTAAAGAGTGAAATTCCCTGCCGGAGTCTGTGTTTCCCGATAGCTAACACCTAGGAGGTCATTAAGTCAAGAGCAAATAGGTTAATAGGCGATCGCATCATCGATCAGGTGAGATAGTGGTCAAACAGGACCCTATCAATAAAAAATAAAAAAAACTCGTTATTCTACATTCCTGCCAAGTCTACTTACAAAGTGCCTCATTATCGCATAGAAAACTCTCGATATATCCTTAAAAGGATGTAACTCCCCCTCCCCCTAGTTCGGCAACAGTAGCTCATCCAAGGAGTGCTCCGTCTGTTTCCCTTATGAAGTGTAAACGTGACTATTATTGATCGTTGGTATTACGTGTCGCTACTGCGGACATTTGGCTGGGCGCCGAAGCCCAATGAAGCTGTTACACACATCCACGGCTAACTGCAATAATGCTCGTCCACAAAAACATACGAAAATTTAACTCGGGAAATTGAATTGCACTAGCCTCAAAACTGAGCATCGAAATGGAAGAAATATCCTTCGTTATTTTTTTCAAAATAAACTACTGTTTTATTGCGATCCCAAATGATGGCAAGCAGTGGTGCAATCGTTGACGGTGAGGCGCACTAGTTAATTAAGGGCCTATTCACTCTAACCTTGAAGATCCTTATAATTGGACGGAAAGAACTTATGTACTTTAAATATGGACTACAGAAAAGACATTTATACTGTTTAATGGTTTACTATTTTAATTAAATCAGCGTGACAGGTATATGACAGGTTTTAAACCGTCAGTGCTACAAGCAGGCGTGGCATTTTGGTAGCCAGATTTTAACATGGGACTTTTGATCATCAAAATTTGGTCTTAAAAAGTAATGTTAATCCCGTCTTTGGTAAAGACCAAAAAGAAGAATCTCTTCCTAAAAAAACCTAATTAAAGCAGTATTCTTTTTATCTTCGTCTAACAGGGTCCCATTTGTTCGACAGCGCAGATTCACTTTGCTAATAAGCCAATCTAAAAGCAGCCTCAACATAAAAGATAAGGATCAAGTCTAGGTCACAATAAAGCTCTAACATTTCTATTTCGTCAGTATAACCTCCGGTCAGGGCCTTGTATTTCATTGCCTGTTTTATGACTAGACCTAGGCAAATTGATGGCACGGTTGCCACAGTGGTTGAGCGATTGGTTGCTGTGCTGTGTATAGCTGATTCGAATCCCGCGCGTAACCAATATATGGCCTACAGATTTTGTCCCGGGTCTGGGTGTCTTACGTTTGCTAACGGACGATACAGGAGCAATTTTAAGTGTGGGGGTAACATTTATAAAAAAATATATAGGATGACACTTACAGTAATGAATTCTAGATAGGATAAGTTTAGGTGAAGCCTACACGTTGTTTTAGGAAGATGGAAGATCGACAAGAAGTATGTTTAAAGAACTTGATGTCTGTGAAAAGGATATCACAAAACCCATGAAGGTAATTTGAAGATGAGATATAAACCAGAACGTTTTATAATAATCATCAGCCAAGTCTTGAAGCAAACTAGGTATGTGATAACTTCAGTTCGCTAGGTAAAGGCAAAGCGAATGTAATACGAAGTTGCGCAACCAAATTACAAGACAGGAACCGATACTATAAAGCGCGACCCGTCGTGAAACTTCCAGACTAACTGTTTGTAACAACTGTCATTGCCATAGCTATCCGTGTCACAAGCGGGACCCAACTAATCAACGTGCTCTCGAGACACGTATTATAGTTAGATAACACCACGAACAGGATTGCTAGTGGCAAGATGGGAAGGCCCCAATTAATAATCCCTTCAATTCAAATTAAAGCCCTGTGGTGCGGTGCCGAGACAGCGAAGGTACAACACTTATCAGTGAATAATAAAGATAGGATAATTCGGTGAATTGCAAATGAACGCTTTAAGGGGCTGCTTATCTAATGAGGCTCGCCGTGATCTCAAATATCCACCCGCAGCACATTAATATTTAATTAATTGAGCACCTATTTTCACCTGAGTGGAGCACCCAACTAATTACAATAATTAAAGGTACCCTTCTTCGTTCATGTTAAAGACGAGTCCGACTCCTTCCGCGGGGTCCGAAGACGCGCAGTATCGTGCTGCCGCTCGCTAAACAAAAGACGGTCACCATTCCTTTACCAGGGTGATTATGACCATGTGATATTTGTGTAAGCCTGTCATGGAGCATTTGGTCTGATAATATGATGATGGTGTTACTGGTACCTCGATACTCACCGACCACAGTGATGCATCGCTCCTGCAGTGACAGCTCCTTGGCCTTCTGCGAGATCTGGACGTAGCTGCCGCTTTGTTCCTTGATCTGCTTGATGTAGTTGCCTCCCTTGCCGATGATCATGCCGGCCGTGGAGTTCGGCACCAGGATCTTCACCTGGAAAGAAGACGTGGCTGTGGTAATGGAAATGTTAAGAGGCGAATGAAAAGACGTGAAGTTGCTTTGGTTATAATGTTGGTTGACCGTGAGTGGAACCGGCGAATTTTGACCCAACGATACAAGCTTTTGCGTGAATTTATGCGTAGATAGAAAGAAATCTATAAATGAAGATGACGTAGAAACTTAAGGTAAAAGCAAAAAGTTAAGGTAGTTAGTGTGCTATCGCACTCGAGGATCCCCGCTAGCTAATCTCAGTTTTTTCTAAGAGAAACCATTAATTACGTTACGTACGATCCCAACGGGCTAGAATAAAAAAGAACGCCACAGCCGGGCGTTTAAACTTTATTTTATGTAGGCCTTAAAGCTGAACAGCTTCGCTTTTATAGTCTTAAATGGAAGGTACGATAGAACAAAGGGTGAATAAAAGCTGAATACACAGTAAACTTGATTTTATGTTAAATGGCATTTCGTAAACAGGCAATATTGCTGAGAATTCATAATTTTGAAGGATCCGCCGTTGCTACGGGAATAGCTATTAGCATTGTAGAATTTAATATGGCATTCTTAATTGTTGTTTATGAATTATTTAGCAGTTATGAATGCCATTTGATGGTCTCCAAAAATTGGAAACTGATTGTTTTTTTACTGGCATTATTACCAAAGCCTTTGTTGTCTATAATCGATTTCCTAATACATATTCAATTCCATTACAAAAATTTGTGGAGCAACAAAGTGAGTACGAAAATTAAGGGCAAGCACCAAGTTGAAAAATTCGCTTACGCAATTACTAAGACTGGTAGACTTACAAGTGCTGACTTCATAATTGCTTGTTTAGTTTTCTGAGATCAAATTAATTTGCTTGACATTTACGAATCTAAGAAATACTTTGTTAAACTTTTTCAGTAAGAAAAATTGCGAAGGCGTTGTCATGTGCTATCTGTATAACTACAAGTATCATAACGTTTGCCTAAACCATTAGTGGTAAGCAGGATTACAGTAATAATATACTGATTATAATCCCTCCGCACATATTCTCAGTTACGGAGGCTGTTAGTCGTTAATTAATAGTGTTGAGACATATGATCTGGTGTATAATGGAGTAGACGAACGAAGCCCACGGAGTAAAGTGGAGCTATGTACTACGTATGTTTGCTGTAATAGATTTTAATTGGGTCTAGACTAAGCCATCTTTAGCAAATTAATTCTCCTTGATCTTCTGCTCAGCTGTGCCTACAAAACGTTTAAGAGTGAAATAGCAAACAGAACAGGTCTCGGGTAGGGTGTCGTGTCACAAATCTTGAGGCAATGGTCGCTCATGCATGTCCAAAATAATATCTAACTATTTTAAATTTTACGAACATAGAAGTATTCACCTACTAACATAATATGGACTTGTATTAATTACTGGTATTCAAACTTAGTCTGAAATAATTTCAATAATACAGATTCAATATTACATAAACGATTATTTGAATAGAAAATATTTTCTTTCCAATAGTTTTGCCGAGATTGGGGTCACAAGCTCGCAATTACTCTAAAGTTAACATCCGCAGTGCCCAAAGCATGACCCTCCCAAAAATGATGTAACGACCGCAGAGTCCGCATCGCATTCGCGAAAAAACCAAAAACTAGCTATACTATAGACAATACAGGCAAGTATAGCACTCAGCTGCGGTTGCGTTACCGAGTTCTTGGGCTCTTGTCTTCGTTTTTCTTTGTGCTCGGTACCAGGCAGCCAGGCACTCGTACCTTTCCCCACACGATATTGATCTATGACCGTCCACGTCCGCACGTCACCGCACGTGGTCGGTCACACTGCACGCTCGATATCGAGCACTGTTCCGCTAACGCTAATCAGCCAAGAAGATAAACGTTTAGAAATAAACTTTATTGCTCAAGTTATTGTAAGTTATGGTTATTTTAATGGCCGTAACTTTTGTCTGTTTTACAGGTTTTTAGGGTGTTAATTGTGAAGTGGCATACTGTAAGCGAGATACTAACTGAAACGACTTGACAAAAACATACCAGGGGCCAAGTCTGCTATTTTTATAATTTCGTCATTCCAACACGATCCCATTGTCATTTTGCTAAAAGTTCGTAATCTGATAATTCATAATGGCCAATCATTGATCGGTCAATGATCTTGTGGTAGAATAACAATATCGAGCAGTCTCGAAACTAATTAAAATCAATGACTGTACAATGACGTTCTAATGGTAGGTCACTGATCAAAGGAACTGTCAAAATTTTTGGCAATTATCCGCATACGTCAAATATTCATTTTTCATTATGTACGAGATTACCATTCTATGCCACTTCTTTCAATGGAGTGTCAGTGGTTGACCATTGGAAAGTCATAATGACGCCATTATATTAGCAGATTACCAAACTTGGTCAAAATCAGCAATTATGAAGTCAATGATAGATCATTCTGATACTATTGTAATAGCAGACTTGAGGCCCAGGTTGAAAGAATGTGACCAGCTCGAAATTTTAAAGTCATCTTTCGGCTGATTTGGTAATCATCTGATTTATTAGAACCATGTTTTTTCAGAAGATAGATAAGCTTGTGTTGGTTCTCTGTCTTAATTAAAGTATCGTAGACTTTGGGCATTTACAGCTCACACAGCAAATTGCAAGTAATAGAGCATAGTAACTAAACGCCCTTTCATACAAGAACCATACGCTTGGCCGACCCTCTAAGGATTACGATGAGTTATGAGCCCAAGTAAATATGCGAAGGAACACACAACGTTCGGACCGCACGTATTCGGGTCTTTGGATACCTTTGTAAGGCGCTGGGCTTTAGGTCTCATAGGATGCGAAACGGTTCAGGATAAAACTAAAGACGACTAAAGCCTCTAACAGTTAGGTAAAGTAGTTTTAAAAACGTATAGTAGATATTTATCAAATATATACAATATGTTTCATGATAAACGCACATCCTGAAAGTAGTGTTTAGAATTGGTTACAAATCGATTACAACTACTTTTAAAGTAGGTCATTTTTATCCTAAGATAATTCTTGATTATTTTAGGATTAGGGAAGTGATCAATTTCTTTGATCTGGCCACGACATATACGTGCGCAGATACTAATACCGATGCGCTAACAGTGCAGTACGGCGATTCCCATACTACTTGCCTACAATAACGATAAATAATTTAAGAAACAACCAGTCTAAGTGCAATTAAGTAAAATTTCAGCGCTTTAATTATGATTGTAACTTAATTTTCTAATTGGGTTGTATAACGGTGTGCATTATTCCAGTTAGTATTTCGTATTTCTCAAGTAGTGGAGGATTTATTCAGAACCATATCTAACATAATAGTTGTTTCTAGACACATATAGAGGTGTTTATCGCGTCGCACTAATGAATTACGTACTGTTATAAACGGACTTTGTAACGCATCAAATGCTGACTATGATATAAACCCCGCCGCTTCCATATTGTTACCAATATTATAAAAGGGCATTTCCATGTGCTCAGACAGTCAGTCATAGCCATTTCGCAGTACATATTGTACATTCCGTGTCGAGAGTTCAGTTGTTGTGTAACCAGTGTGTCTTAGTGTAACCTCTGTTCATTAAATATTCTTTTAGCAGTAACAAGTGTTTTTTTTAAAAAGGACCCACGGATCGCCATCCTAACAAACTGGTGTCAGAAGTGGGATCCCAGGAAAATCGTTAAGTACTGGGATCCATTAGGTGTAGGCGTCGCGAATATTTCCACGTGTCTGCACCATTGTTGTTTGGTCCGTGGTCGATGTTCCTTTGCAAGTGTCGTGGTCGACGGTAAATCTTAGGCTTCCTAAAAACGCCTAAGTCCGCGCTGCTGCTGCTGTGATCGACGATAAGTCTCCGCTGTGTAGCGTGAGCCCGCTTCACACCCGAACACATCTGCTACCACGTGGTCGACGGTCAGCCTCCACTTTCGAGTGTGAGCCCGCATCACCAGGTCAACACAAGATCTCTGAACTGCATCAACATCTCACGCATGGGATTTGTGGCTGTCTCTCCATCCATCATCAGCCACGTGTTTTGAGCGCACCACGTGCAGGAACTGCCTGCAATACGACTCTCTGGGTCGCCAGGCGCTGGCGCCGCGTGCTTCGTGACGTCACCTTTCCAGAATGTTCACGTGTGCGACTGCTGTACATCTGCTAATGTGAGTTTTTCAAATATTATAAAAGTGCTTTAGTGAAGTGAAGTGCCGTTTCCCAAATATCCAAATCACTCGTATTTAATTAAAACAAAACTAATTTAGATTTTTTGTGCATGCTTTGTTTTTATCTGATGTTCTGTAAGTGCTCTAAATAATAATCATATTGTTATTTTAATGTCTTTAAAGAAAGAAAAATCAGAGGAAATCGCATCTTCATCCAGTTCAGAATCAGAGAACATTCCAGTAAAGCATAAAACTAAAATGTCGGACAAAATTACCCTCAATGTTCTCACTAAATTCATTAAGCCCTATAACGGGGATCGCGAGTATTTACCCGCATTTTTAACAAACTGCGAGAGTGCGATATCTTTAGCAACTACAGAACAACAGAACTTTTTATGTAAATACATCATCTCGCTGTTAGAAGGCAAAGCTCAGTTAGCCGCTTGCTTAAAGAAATTTGACAATTGGGCTGATATCAAACAGTTCCTTAAAACTACTTTTGGGGAGAAAAAACACTCCACACATTTATTAGTTAATTTACAACAGTGCAAGCAATTGCCTTCTGAAGACGCGATGCAGTATGCTGTACGTATCGAATCATGTTTAACAAGATTGCAATCTGACATCCATTATAGCTGCGATAATGATAAAGAACTTATAGGTCGATTAGCCGCTATGGAAGATCTCGCCCTCAATACTTTCTTGTTAGGGTTGAACTCCAATTTTTCGCATATAGTGCGGTGTAGGAATCCTAAATCATTATCCGAAGCAATAACGCATGCCATTGAAGAGGAAAAAATATTTAATTTTTCTAAATTAACTACGCGTTCTAATAAACAATGCACACATTGTAACAAAAGTGGTCATATCGCATCCGAATGTTACAAAAATAAGCGGTCTTCTCCAAATTTGTATCATGTAAATTCATCAGATAATTCTCATAATACTACTACTTCCAAGTTTGACCCCGAGAAATCATGCAAATATTGCAAAAAACGCGGTCATTTGATAAGCGAGTGTCGGAAACTTAAGGCAAAGAACTCACAGGCTAGTAATTCTACACCACCAAGTGCAAGTGCACCGAATAGCAATGATAATCGCTCTAATGTGCATCAAGTAGACATTAATAATTCCGATAATTTAAATTAAATAAGGTTTCGGTTTCGTGTCTACCGGAACCTTCAAATCATAAAAATGACACGCAAAATTCTAAACAATGTGTTTCCACATTTTCTCTAACACGTGAGCAAACGCTTAATATAAATTATAAAGTTTCCTTACCTCACGTCTATCTTAAAACAAATTATAATAACAAGCCTTTATGCTTTCTAATTGACACTGGTTCTTCAGTTTCTATTGTTAAACTTTCAAGTTTACTTAATAAACCAGTGTTGGGTCCCGAAATTATAAAACTTAGAGGTTTAAGCGATAATGAATCATATTGCGAATCCCTTGGGACCGTTAAACTAATTTTTGAACATGGCATTTCATCGAAAAATAAGATAATGTTCGAGTATTTATTTCATACTATTAACGATGCGGTCAACTTAAATTACGATGGTATTATCGGTAGTAATTTTATCCAACATTTTAAAATAGATATTCATTACTCTACCAATACTCTTAATTTAGAAGATTACAAAATACCTATTTCTCTCAGTAAGCCATCATATGTTATACCCCCGCGATCAGAAACTGTCATTGAGTGTCCTGTTTCCAATCTCTCTGAGATTACTAATCTAAAAGAAGGTTTGATCTTAGATCATGAAATTCGTGACGGTGTTTTCTTAGCAAACTGCATAGTGAGCTTAAAACCTAATAATAGAGTTAATGTCTCTATTCTAAACACCACGGAACATGAGGTCCCAATTTATAACTACGAAGTCAAGTTAACTCCACTTGACCAACTGCCTTCTAAATTAGATAACACTCATAAGGAATTTATTCACCAATTAGATTTCTCAAAAACTGACCGGCATAAAAGAGTTCTTGAACAAATAAGGTGTTCTCATTTAAATCCGCAAGAACATAAAGCTTTGATGAACTGTATTTCCAAATATACGGATATATTTCATCTTGATGGCGAAAACTTAACTCATACAGACGTAATTAAACATTCAATTAATACTGGGGATGCACCCCCAATTCACGTCAAATCGTATCGTTTCCCTGAAGTGCATAAAAACGAAGTCGAAAAACAAATCACAAAAATGCTCGATCAAAACATTATTCGCCCCTCAACTTCTCCTTGGAATGCGCCTGTGTGGGTGGTTCCGAAAAAAATAGATGCATCAGGTAAACAAAAGTGGCGGATTGTAATTGACTATCGACGCTTAAACG
Organism: Mythimna vitellina; assembly: GCA_949316375.1. NCBI lineage: Eukaryota > Metazoa > Arthropoda > Insecta > Lepidoptera > Noctuidae > Mythimna > Mythimna vitellina. The sequence goes on along the minus strand of OX438703.1, from coordinate 850,031 downwards.
ACGTTACTGTATCCGAGGTTTATCCTCTTCCTCTTATAACCGACATCTTGGATCAATTAGGTCATTCAAAATATTTTAGTACTCTTGATTTATCTTCAGGTTTCCACCAAGTCTTATTAGATCCTAAAGATACAGAAAAAACAGCCTTCAGCGTAACGACCAACAGTATATCAGGTCAATTTGAATTTACAAGAATGCCGTTCGGGCTCAAAAATGCTCCGGCGACATTTCAAAGAATGATGAATATTGTTCTCTCAGGACTTCAAGGTCTTCATTGTTACATATATCTTGATGATTGTATAATTTACTCACATAACCTTGAAACTCACATACAGAAATTGGAATCTGTATTTTCTAAACTTAGAGAGGCAAACTTAAAATTACAGCCCGATAAATGTGAATTTTTAAGACGAGAAGTGGCTTATTTAGGGCATATTATTACGGATAACGGTGTTTCGCCTAATCCAGATAAGGTAAAGGCTATATCTCAATTCCCCACACCGAAAACCCCCAAAGATGTAAAATCTTTTCTTGGATTAACGGGTTATTATCGTCGCTTTATCGAGAATTTCTCTTTTATAACTAAACCTCTCACATCTCTACTAAAAAAAGATGTTAATTTTCATTGGTCTCATGAACAAGAGCAAGCTTTCAGCATGCTTAAAGAAAAGCTCATCTCAGCTCCTTTATTACAATATCCAGATTTTTCCCAACCTTTTATTGTGACGACGGATTCTTCAAATTATGCCGTCGGAGCAGTTTTGTCACAGGGTGAGATAGGCAAAGATAAGCCCATAGCATATGCATCTCGCACCTTAAATAAACAAGAAGGTAATTATTCAACAACTGAAAAGGAGCTCCTCGCAATACTTTTCGCCGTTAACACATTTAGGCCCTATCTTTACGGTTATAAATTTAAAATCGTGACCGATCATCGCCCTTTAACGTGGTTATTTAACGCTAAGGACCCGGGTGGCCGTTTGTTAAGATGGCGACTAAAACTTGAAGAATACGAGTATGAGATTGTGTATAAACCCGGCCGAGTTAATAGTAACGCTGATGCGTTATCGCGTTATCCAGTCAATGCTGTGACTACCCCATGTTCCAACATCAACTCGACTACGTATGAGGAATACTTTAAAAAACAATTCACAAAAACCATTTCAGTTTGCGACACAAAAATCGTAGAACATAGCGAGAGTTTACACAAAGCAAAACAAAAGTGTATTGCCTGTCCAGTTTCTTTAGATCTAGATAACTCAATGCCGCATACAGAGCAATTATTAGCGATGCTTGACAACCCACAGGAATATCGCGCAGGCGAACGCGAACCTGACACCTCACAAACGGTTGTCTGTAAAAACAATAAGATACTTTATTTCTTATACACTAAAGTTCATCATTTCGATGAAACAACTTATAAAACTATTTATAACTTACTACTAAAATTACGTGATGATATTACTTCTAAAAATGATTACGAAAAGGAATTAGCTTTGCCTGATTTTTCTGAACCATTTTCTAAACTAGTTTACGTTAAAATATATAATATAATCTCTTACATTTTTCATGGCACTAAAATTGAGATCCATATTTATAAAAATCAAATACTTTATCCAACTCCTGCCGAGATCGGTAACATCCTTAAAGAAAATCACGGGACGACTATAGCGGGTCATCCAGGCGTTAAACGCATGTTAAGTAGAATCAAAGCCTCATACTATTGGAAAGGAATGCGTTCAGATATTGAACGATTTGTTAAAGACTGTAAATTATGCCAAGTAAATAAACCTTTAAGAGCATCAAATAAAGCACCTATGGTAATAACATCAACGAGTACCAGGCCCTTTGAAAGACTAGCCCTCGATATCGTTGGTCCTTTACCCGAGGCAGGCCTTCAAAAATTCAAATATATTTTAACGCTTCAGGATGATTTAACAAAATTTTCATGTGCCTATCCTATGATAACCTGTACGACTGATGAAACTGCACGCAGCCTCGTACATTTCTTTTCATTATTTGGTTTTCCCAAAATGTTATTGACGGATCAAGGTACAACCTTTACGTCAGAGTTATTTAGGCAGTTAACTGAAATTCTTAAAATAAAAAATCTATTTTCTACTCCATATCATCCTCAAACAAATGGCGCACTAGAACGAAGCCATGCTACTCTTAAGGAGTACTTAAGGTCTTTTGTTAACGAAAATCAAAACGACTGGCATTGCTATCTAGCAACAGCGATTCTGTCATATAATACAACCCCTCATTGCACTACCGAATTCTCGCCTTTCGAACTTCTTTACGGTTATAAGCCATCAATTCCCAGTAGTGTTTACGAGTCGAATAATAACGTTACCTATCAGGAATACATTCGTGCTTTACAATATAGGATGAGATACTCCCGCGAAAAAGCTATTGAAAATATGAATAAAAGCAAAGAATCCTCAAAAACATATTATGATTCGACAGCCCGAGAAAAAACATATAAAACCGGTGATTTAGTTTATTTAAAACACCATCACAGGCTCCGTAAGGCTCTGTCCCCTGTGTGGAAGGGACCATTTAAGATTTTAAAAACACATGGTAAAAATAATGTCACTCTATGCGTCAATAGAAAACATGTAAAATATCATGTTAACGAAATTAAACCAGCGTGAATATTTGTTTCAGATGTTTCGTGTGTTCAAGTTTGTCCGAGCCAATTGAAATAATAGAACATAGTGCAGGAATCTATTTTGATCCAACATCAATAGTCTATTTCCAAAACGATAACTGGAATGTTATCACATATGTAGACATGATTCCTATTAGACCTTATATGGAAAATATAGAAAAGTCTATTGAAAATATATCAAATTTTTGCGAAAAAACTCGTAATTTACCTAACATTAATTTAGAGTGTAAGGATACTATTAACCCCTTAGAAATACTTATTAATTCTAATAATCTTAAGTTGGAATCCCTGTCGCATCTTATTTCCGATAATCGTCAAAAACGCGCTCTTGAATTTGGAGGCGAAATTTTAAAATTCTTTTTTGGTACATTAGATGCTGACGACGCTAGAAAATACGACGAAGCTGTTAGCACTTGTCAACAAAATGAGCATCATATTTATTCTTTAATGAAAGATAACATACATGTTGTACGCTCTACGATAAATAGTTTTAATATTTCTATTCAAAAATTAAATAATAATGAAATTTTACTCAATAGGCAGATTGAAAAACTTAATTATATATTTGCAAGTAGTTCTAAGATAAATAACAACATATTGAATTTAGAAAAAATCAATTCTATGTTTAATATTATTGAAGGGTCATTACTGTCAATTTCCAATATTTTGGACACAATACTTAACTCAATTTTATTCGCTAAAGCTAATATTTTACACCCATACGTCATAACTCCCAAGAAATTATACAACGAGTTATCGAATAACAGTCAACTAAAGAGAACCACCGAGTTCTCGGTTTCGCTAACATTGCAAAACATTCACACTATAATCGACTTATCCAAACTAACTGTATATTATTATAATAACAAACTAATGTTTATCATACAAGTACCATTAATATATCCTATTAAGTTCAACCTTTACAAGAATTTGCCGCTACCTACTCCACGCGATACAAATCAATATTTAACTTATGTTTTAATTCGTCCTTCAAAGTTATATGTAGCAGTAACGGATGACAGATTATCTTACGTCTTATTAGATAGCATAAGTGAATGTAAGCATGTCAATAGTGATTATATTTTATGTCCTTCACCATCAATATTGTCAACGATTAACAATCCCTCATGCGAATCTAAGTTATTAACCGAAGTCACCTTATCACTTCCTGAAATTTGTGACTCCAAAGTTATTTATGGTGATATAAATGTTTGGCAAAAGTTAAATAACAACAGATATATTTATGTACAATCTAAACCTAATAAATTAACTTTGAAATGTAACAATAACATTACTGATTATATTTTACATGGAACAGGAATTTTATCTTTAGAAAATAATTGTGTAGCATATTTTCAAACATTGCAATTCCATCCCTCAAATGTGTATAAATCTACTGTACCGAGTCAGATAATTCTGAATTTTGATTTGACCTTGGATGATTGTTGCAAGTATAATATTCTGAATGAAAGTACTCATTCTATCAATCCAATTAGCTTATCAAATATTGATTTAGAGTCATTGAAATTGGCTTCACACAAATTGGAAAATTTAGAAACCGAAATTCACAATAGTGAAAATCAGTCCCATATTGTTAAATACGGTAATTATTATTCTGGGCTGACTTATGTTATAATATCAGCAATCATTCTTTTTATTATTTATAAACTGTATAACAAATGTTTTAGTTTTAGAAATTCCTCTTGTTGTATTCAGATTTATAACCAATGCTATAATACTAAGAAAACGAGGAAAAACAATAATGTTCACTCGTCCATAGAACTTACTGAAATTTCTGATGATTTAGAAAATGATAACAAATCTGTAAAAAGTCTTCCAAATATAGAAATTGGTAAAAATCAAGCCTTGTTTGGTTTAAAGAAAACCAATAGAAATATCAGTAACTTTTAATATTATTTTCATTTTAAATATAAGTTTCAATTTCTATTTTTGGGTTCAATAATTAATAAATAATTATAGTATCTTAACTAAGTTTTAAAATTTAAGCATACTTTGTAATTAGTTAAGACACACTCTGTAACGTAACTGAGTTTTATTTACTAATTTAATATTCATTTTAATATTCCTTCGCTTATTTTTTAATTAAAATAAATTAAATAAAGCTCAGTCTAAAGGGGGGAGATGTTATAAACGGACTTTGTAACGCATCAAATGCTGACTATGATATAAACCCCGCCGCTTCCATATTGTTACCAATATTATAAAAGGGCATTTCCATGTGCTCAGACAGTCAGTCATAGCCATTTCGCAGTACATATTGTACATTCCGTGTCGAGAGTTCAGTTGTTGTGTAACCAGTGTGTCTTAGTGTAACCTCTGTTCATTAAATATTCTTTTAGCAGTAACAAGTGTTTTTTTTAAAAAGGACCCACGGATCGCCATCCTAACAGTACGCCGATACTATCGGAACGTGATTCGTCCGCGTCTGACCTTGCGAGAACCACTTAGCTCAAATACTTGTTCTAGCTTACTTTGCTGCAGTCACAATGTACTGCAGTTTAATTGTAATAGTCTGGGAATTGTACGATCAGTTTTAATGAGTTTTGTGTTTAAAAGAGGGCAGATTTACTCCGTTAAATCATCATCATCATCGTAGCCTAAAGATGTTCACCGTTGGACGTAGGCCTCCCCCAAGTGTCCCCACAACGAACGGTCCTGTCAGTTACGCATCCATCGGATTCCCACGACCCTCACCAGGTCATCGGTCCACCTTGTCGGAGGCCTTCTAACGCTGCGTCTTACAACGCTCCGCTACATACGTACCTACTTATAAAAAGATCTTGAAAAATTCTAGGACTTATTAGGTTAATAGTGATACGTTGTCAAAACAACAGACTTGGTTTGAACATTTATTTATAGGAAGCTAATGCGTTTGTTGCTATTGGTGGTTATTTGTAATAATGACATCACATCTAGCAACATTATTTTACTGTGTATTTTTATTTGAAACACGCCTGTACTCAAACAACGGTTAAGCTGAGGTGCACCTACCTATAGTACAATTAAGACCGCAAATATAACTGGTAAAAGTAATTAGCAGTTCCATAAATCATCGTTCGATAGAATTGTCGTACGATGCATAGGAAGGTACAGACCATTTGTTCGTGTCCCTTGCCTCGTGATTTATGTTTTTTCACCCTCGCAAGCAGAACGGAAGCTCATGCATAATATAAATATGCATTTAGTGGTTTCACGACCGCACATAGCTTACTTCATAATTCAGACTTAATTCTGTGACGTAGGTATGTGAAATGCGGTTCTGTAATAACATTTTAATTTTGTGAGTACTTTAAAATTTTAATGGTGTGGTTTTTTGATGACTTGAAATCTTTCATGTAGGTATTTTGATCGCTTAATTAAATTCCTTAGCGAAGTTATGAAAAATTGAGTGGCCCTGGCAGGAGCAATCAGTGACACGTTTTATTCAATAATTTAACAGTTACGTAATACCAGTTACGGAATATTGAACTTTAGCGTTTGTGACATCTCCGTTCTTTTCTAATTTCCACGCTTATAACTCTCGAGTGGGTAGTATTGATTAGCAGTTAGATACATATGTGTTCAGTTACATAAAGAGCACAGTTATGTACACCACAGATAAGGTAATAGATAACACGTAACGTTCTATTTATATTATCATTAGGTAGCTCAGCTGGCAGTAGGGACAGGTTGCCGGGGAATTCATTGTAGCAGATTATTTTGATTTCTTGATATAATTAAAACAGTACGTACATTTTCAACATATTTACATCGCAGAAAAATGATTGATTTCGGAGAATTTGGAGTTAAAGTGCTCCAGGGTGTATCGGGATAGTATGGTAACAAAATATACAGGATGTTTAATGCATCGTGTGCCAATTTGAAATAGTCGACGGGAGGAGTCATCTGCTATACTTTCAGACCCCTAAGCACTTCTCATGCCCTGTGGATTTTTTTTTCATCGATTTTTTATTGTTTTATGAAAATAAGACCCAATTTTTTCATTCAAATACAAATTTAAAAAAATAAAATATATAAGACGTAAACTCTGAATTTAAATTTTATTTGGATCTGTATTGTAATGGAGTACTTTTAAATTTAAAATTAGTGACATTAGTTTTTAGTTTAATTTACTCGCATTTTTGGACTTAAAGTTGTCCATGTTACAGCTATTTACATGGCTATAAAAAAAAAACCAGATGCGACCGAAATCTTCCAACTTTCTAATTTATCCTCTTGCTAGTGATGTGCCACATGCCTTAAAAATCTTTTTATAACTTTGTGAATTCGCTAGAATTGTGAATCGAGTCACATAAGACTATATTCAAAATTATGATTTTAAAAAAATATTTTCGCTTAAATGATACCTGAAAAACTTATTAAAATGTTATCTCACTCATATAAGGTAAAATCTGTCTCGTATCTCTCTTTTCTTGGGTTAACTAGGAATAAAAAAAAAGAAATGCATTTTTAACATTCATTTCATAATTTTTACAAAGCCCGCTCAAATTGTTGGCCTCTTTGTGAATGCAGGCCCAACATTGTTCGGTATTTCGATAGTTGTTGTACGAAGTCGTATTTCCTCCTTCATTGTATTGAAAACTGTTTCGCTGGTTTTCAGTTGGCATCCTGCGCCAACGGGAAACCAGCGCTGGGTATCTGGACGCCCTGCAAGTGCAACAACCACCCTTTCGGTACGAGCACGCTCGGTGCATTCTGTACTTTTATTCTTTTTTACTTTACGTTTGTAACCGTTGTGCTGTGTCTGTCCCGAATAAAAGTATTTCTATTGTATTCATTTACATTAAGAACGTCTCAAAGCGCACTTCAATGCCAACACAAAACACTCGCACTCAGCATCAAATTATTAATACAAAAAAAAGAAAAGAGCACAATCATGGATTCCTACATAGGGCCGTTAATGATCGGAGAAATGGGACACGCCCTTAAACCTGTACCAAATTCCGGCACAACACCGCAGCATTGAAAAGCGTAATTCTCACATAACGATCAAAATCCCCGCACAATGTTACCCCCGTCTGATAATAACGACAATATAACAGCAGTAATAATAAATCAGTCGTGATGGATGTGGTTCCGTAAAAGTGTTTCCACGCGATGCCTCCAAATTGTTATATTGAGGTGAACTCTGACCTCTATACCACCCTCAAGTGTTCAAACTTTGCAGCTATTTCAAAGATTAGGCTGAATAATAGAATAAGTTTGTGTTAAAATGCTGGTGAAAGGTCACAAGTGAACAAAATCGGAGCGTTACAACTTAGAAGGTTTGATCTATGACTAAAGAAATTTGTTTTTTGTAGTCGTAATTTAAGGCATAATTTTGTTTATGATAGAAATGCTAAAGGTATAGGCTATCCCATAATACATTTATCTTTTATTTATCAAGATGAATGCTAGAGCATTCAAGTTATAATTCCGTACATAAATATTACGTATTACGCCCACTTATCTAACCTTAAACAACATACAACGTGACACTGGCCAGTAAAAAAAAAATGAATTTCGTAGATTACCTACCTTAGAACATCCCTCTTAAATAATAAATGAAGTAAAAAAAAAAGCGGACTTAGTGCCTTAGGTTTTTTCTACTAGTCAACCTTAGAGTTTTTTTTTCTTTCGTTTTAAATTATATAACTAGTGCTTGACTGCGATCCCAACTGATGGTAAGCAGGGATGCAATCGTTGATGGTGAATAGCACTAGTTTATTAATAGGCTATTTACTCTAACCTTGAAGATACCTAAATTATAATCAGACGGGAAGACCGCAGCAGGCAAATTGTTCCAATCCTTCGATGCACGCGGTATAAACGACGAAGCGAAACGCTTAACGTGATGCAGAGAAAAATAGTGTTAGGTCGAATAAAAAAAAAAAAAAGAGTTATGAGTATACATGTGGATGGGTGGAGGGGGAGAGGGAGACCAAAGAAAAGATGGATGGATTGTGTGAACAGTGATATGAAAGAAAAGGAAGTTAGTGATATTATGACGGTTGACAGGATAGAATGGACGAAGAAAATGTGTTGCGCCGACCCCAAATAAGATGTGACAAGGGCAGGAAGATGATGATGATGATGATGAAACACTCCCACTTATTGGCAGAGCAAATAAACGATCTATTATTGGTAGTTAAATATATTGTATGATAAGTTGACAATGTTTCGCATAATCAGCCTTTTAGTTTTCCAACTGCAGGGAATCAGGCCTCCTTTCTAGGACAGGGAATGGTAAAGTCTGTACCATTCGCCGGCACGCAAGCCCAGTGCGGGTTGACGTGACAATGTTTACCTGTACCAAATGATCGATGGAACAAGGTTAGAAGCAGATGTGAATCAGCGTATATAAATAGTAGATAGACCTTTAGAGATTTCTATTATTAAGCCCATTCTAAGGGCTATGGATAGATCTAGTTCTAAAAGTATTAACTGTGGCCGGGTGACTCAAGTTTGAAACCGAAATATTCCTTTGTAGCGACATCTATGACGCCTCATACGAACTAAACATTCAAAATCCTGCATCGTGGTAGTAGTTTTCCGCGCGATTAGAACATATACATCAGCCCGTAATCAACTATCAAGCACAACAGCCCTCAGGTCGGAGGATCCTCCCTTTTCAGCGCGTGTATGTGGGACTTTACACTCAGTTCCGCATATCTTTAAATCTGTCAGAATTTTGAGGTAACGCAGTCTTGTACACGTGACCACTGAAATTTCGTTACCATGGAATTTCCTAAAGGACCCTCGATAGGGATTCGTTTCATTAAAGCCTTTGTAAACTAACTTTTCCCTTTTCTGCACCTAACCGGAAAATATCAGCTAAAGCTACACTGAAGAATAAAAAATAATATTTTTGCTGAACAGCGGACACGGTAAGGCATTCTTCCGAAACCGTCCAACAAACAAAGTGGCCTACCTCAATAAATAAAGAAAAATACTCGTCTCTATGAATACAAAGTTGGCCCTTAACTGCGGGCGGCCATTTGCATGCAAATCGTCTGATATGAAGGCCTAACGGTTTCTGCTTACAATCACAATTTGATTTTCATTTGGCCAACCTGCTGCGAGCGCAGGATAATGTTCTCACATCAAATTACTGCGCGTAATCACTTTCCATTGCCTCTATCGCTGACGAGCTCGATGGAACAGAAACGTTAATGGTTACGCGTTCACCGATTACAACTCGGAATCTGTTATTTTACGTGAATGTGGAGCGGTTTTCGAAGATCACAAGTATTATTTCTACTTAATATAAAGTGTTGATATAGCTCTCAAGCTAACCTCGTTCAAATAAAATTTCCCTCGTCGTTTTCCGTCGTTACCGATACAACTCAACAAAATTATTATATTGGAGCGAGCGTATATCCGAAAAGCTTTTCCCTTTCGTTAGAATATCGACAGAGCTGCCGTCGTAGCGGCAAATGATACCGCCCTTTTAAGGCAACACATAAATTACCAGTTATTTAGAAATTGAAATGTCGCTCAAATTTGTGGATTAAAGGGCTCTTCCATCGAGATAGATGCGTAAATGTCAAACCTAATTATAAGGAGATTCAGGACAAAGTAAAGGAACAATGTCTTACTTATTAATTACAGCAGGAAAAATCAATAGAAATATGTATTAAATATCATGACTTGAATATGTTCATCACAGATTGGCAGATACGAGAGCACTAAGACAATTCTTTAAGGGGACAGAAAATGCCCTATTCCAGGCCTTGGTACAGAGCGAGAGAGAATTGGAAGCAGTTACCTCCCTCTGCGAAGCAGTAATGTGAACATAGAAGGTGCGAAAATCGTAAGGGAGAGGTAACGCTCACGCCCCAGGCGCTGCAGGAGACGCCTTGAACGTCAGGAGTCGCAAGGCCATACCCGGTCACCATAGGCGCGTTGTATCAAGATATGGCAGCAGTACTCGACGGAGCCTACTAGGGCATGCCTGCCAGGACCTACGAGATCGTTGGAAAGTCATCGCGACCTTGGAACGCAAAGAACAACTGAAGGCGCACCGGTGGGTTTTAGTCAGTAAAACTAAGAGATCTTCACCTCGCTCCACCCTGAGCGGGAGGACTCATTTTATGATTGCCAAACCAAAAAGAGAATCATCAGAACCATCTGACCAAATACCAAGTTATGTAAATTGAAAAAACCATAAAGAATCTGATAAATCAATATAAATGTAGAGCGAAGAAATGCAAGATCTTGATGAAAGAGAAGCATTTTTTCAAAGAACTAAGTACGTCAATGACGTCCACAAATAAATTGATCAAGCACACAATGTATAGTGAATAGGTGACTGTTAATTTTATCTAATGCAACAGTGTCGGCTGAGCAGATAAGCTGCACTAACATTAACTGTTTATGTTTTCCACATGACATTAATACTGTTTCAGTACTGATAAGTACATCAAAATCATCATTTATGAAGTTAGGTCAACTACGTTTAGCTTTGAGTTTAAATCGTCCAAAGGATATCTTAAAAGTGCGAGCTTGAAATGTTGGGAATATTGAATTTCGACAATATTTTCGGTTTCCATTATCGAAAATGTCGGTCATAAAAATTACGGAAATTCGGTGTCAGTTTCAACCAGCCTTTGTTTCAGTCGAAACTTAATTGAAAGTAACCAGCATTGGTAGCAATTGGACCATGTTATCCAAATGTTAGGTGTAGCGCTGAGAACGACCTAGATCAGAGATCGCCAACCTTTTAGTCTTAAGTAGATATTATTATCTCATGTACCAATATTTATTCAGATTCTAATTTAATATTTTACGTGACTGTTTGGTCACAAAAAACAAATACATGTTCGTAACTGTTTTGATATTACATCCTTTATTAATGGCTTGCACGTTCGCGCGAGAGGTTCTATATGTGGAGCAAAAACAATTTGTATAAAACAATGTTTTCTCGTTATACAATTATGATTTATTGATCATTGTGATCAGTAAGCCGGGCACGTGTTGGGAGCACGTGGCTCGCCCTCGGTCGGCGCTAATTTAATATGCCAAGCGTTGATACCGTTTAAAATCGTTCACGCCGTCGCGGGAAACAACGTGAAGAAAATTTGTTTAATGTTTAATAGGCGTCTATTATGAGTTAATCGATAGCGTGTTCTTGGATGTAGACCGCAGGTATTCGTCATCGATAAACGAAATATCCATTTTTTTTTTATTGGCCACCGTTATATTTGCATGCCTTCAAATTTACAGCATGAAAGGGGCTTTCTTTCCCTCATTTTAAAATCTACTTGATGAAGATCCATTTTTTACCAATTCATTATATTTATACTGTACGTTCCAATAGACGTATACATGTCTTAATTAAAGTAAGCTCTTCAAAATATATTAAAACTAATAGTTAATAATACAAATATACTATTAGTAGCTAGAGAGAGAGCTTGTACGGGTACGAGAAGCACCCTCTTCACTAATAGTGGCGTTAATTACTTTAAATTTCCAAACTGAAAAGCCGAGCTTGCCACACGGACAAGCGAGCTGGCGGGCTGGCCTGTAAGTTGAGCATCCCTGGCTTAAGCGGTTCTGGGGAAGTTTCCCTGCAATTAATGAACTGTTTCACTTGAAACAAATTGTTTTATAGAGGCAGCTTGTTGCTGAATAGCAAAGAATAATGTGTTTACTGATGTTCATGTCTTTGATAAAGAAAATCATTATGAGTCTCGATCTGTTTTTCATTACTATTAATGAAAAACACATCGAGACTTGCTGAAATTATGCCTTTATGTGAACAATATAGAGGAAAATTTACATAATTATGCAGTTCCGAATTGTAATCCCTATAAACGGTCAACTTATATTTCAAATAAGAAAATAGATATACTCCTACAGTTAGAACAAATGTATCATTTCGGGTTCTCAGTATCAAAAGTCATCTACAAAGACTTGTATGAAACAGAATTTCAGACTCGGATCTACCACCCTGACATACATAGTCCGCTCCGCACAGTACAACAACAATGTAGCGAAGAGGCTGAACAAATATGTAAATAAAACAGTTTTGGCACAGTGAGGCGCGAGCGTTCAAGGCGCGGTACTCAGGAACGGGTATAAGTATATAATTGTTACATTTTGCTACAATTGTTCTACTGTTTTTTTACGCTGTATATTTCATGTTTCGGTGTTATACAAGATGTTTATAATCCTTTGCATTGTATGCTAAATTCTATGCATGCAAAATTAGGAGCCGTTAAAATTCGGACGGGGAAATAGAATAGGTATGATGAGCGACGAAGCTGTACTAGTAGCAGGCATATTTTATAAGGGTTCGATCGAAGTAAGAATAGCATAAAATGGAAGCTTTACAGGGATCATTTATTCCATAAAAGAGAGTAATAAAATCGGAGTCATCCACACTTCCCAAATTCAAAATCCGTATCAAATAATGGTCGATACACGAGTCCCCGAGACGAGCCGAACATTACACTTATTTAGGGGTTTCGTGTAAATGCCGGCCATTTGTCTCGGTTTCGTATCGTGCCGTTGCTTACAATTTATGCGCCACTCCCGTTCCCGTATGCGGACGCCATGACAGGCGTAATGCGATGATTGAAGACCGAAGATACCCCACTTTTTGCTTACGTGTCGAGACATTATCAAATATGGTTCAGGGGTTATCTAAGTCGAAAAACAGGACGAAAACTGGCTAATTCATGCACAGACAAAAAGGTCACATCCGTACATTAAAACACCCGCAGTGACCCTTAATGTTTTGTTGTAAGATTGTCTGCTTTTATATTCGGTGCCATTATGTAAAAGGCTGCCGGTACCGGAATGTCTACAACAGTTTTTTATCTTCTTTCTTAACCTACTAAAATGTTTGCCTGGGAAGCCACGCACTCCAGCAAATATTCAGTGTAAAACTTTGCCGGAGTTTGAATTCTCCACGATCGTAAAATGATGCTCAATGTCGCACGTTAGTTTATACTACTTTCTTCGTCAGTATTTCCTACAGCTGCGAACGTCTTACAATTTTATATCGATTTCTCACAAAGCCTCCTGCTTTCGCCTTCTATAATATTCCTCGATAAAATATGTTGAGTCATACCTGCTTATCCCTATCCTGAGGCATCTTTGTGTCGACGCCTTCTGGGAAGGGTTTGACGAGCTCTGGCTTCTCCTTGATTTTATCCATGATGAAGTCCAGAACCACCATGATGCCGTCGACGGAGCCAGTGATGAGGCATGCCCTCTCCGTTGTGCCTGTTGACAAGAGACAAAAGAAGGTTAGCGTCAAGTCCAATCAAAATTGAAACGTATATATATGTATAGAAGTCGCTGTACCAATAAGACCATGATAAAATGTTTTGTTTAGAAAAGATTCACGCAAAACCTAATTCTAATCAGAATCGTACTGTTCGCTTCCAAACGATTGTAGTTGTAAACGTTCCCTTACTTATTTTCTGGTCCTTCTGCTCACAAAGGACCGGATGGGAAGATAAGCGTTAATAATTATGCTGGTTATCCGTCTAAAGAAATATCTGCTTTATTTATAAGGTCTATACGGATTTCCTATCATAATAAAATCGGAGTGATTTTGGGGCACACAACACGTCATCAATGTATGTATACTGCATAACTACAAATCTTAAATATAAGTATATTCAACCCTACATTTTTCATTTAAGTAGCATTTATTCGCATCCAAACGAATGTTTCCGTGGTAAACTACCGGAAAATGTGAAGCGCTCTTGTAGATAAATAACGTAATGTTGTTGATTGGGATGTGAATATACCCTTTAATTAAATCCAACCGAAAGCTGCACATGACTACGAGTTCGATTTTAAATATCACTTCTCTGAAAACTTATTTGACTATGTATAAATCTTTTGAATATGTTTCGCTTGGTATGATTTTAATCAATTTATAATTCAATCTAGGACGAAATAATTTTCAACGGAGAAGCTTTCTGAGGTCAGACGTATCAGTCTTCGTGAACCTGGAATCCATTCAAAAAGTTCCCTTGGATTATGGACTTTATTTAGCAAGTTGGAAATATTTTTTTCGGATTCTAGTCTTTGCAGTTTCCCCCGAAAGGCAGACAAGAATTACACATATTTATGTACATTTAAACGATCATTTCATGGACGTTTATGAAACTGCGCTTTCCAGAAATAGAGCACTTACCTCCAATTTATAAATAGTTCCAAAAATGACGGATAGCGATCAAACGCTCGCCAGAATCTGGCAGCCCAGCGAGAGATGCGGCGTGCTGCACTGAGTTATATGAGCCCATTAAAATTGGTACACTTAATTTGCTAAGAAGATGTTTTGACATTAATTGAAAGGAATGTTGATGCGATGTAATTCACTGAAGAAGCATTTTAAAGAAATCTTTCGATGCCTCGCTATATTATTAATTAAGCTTTTTTCAAAAGACTCGCTATCGATATCTAATCTTCTAATATATGAAAATCGTGTCACTGTGTTGATTATCCAACTCCTCCAAAACGATATGACCGTTTTTTTAATTAAAAAAGTGTATATCTTCTAGGTCTGAGAATAGGTCGTAGGTTATTTTTTACCCTCCTACCCCCACCCCTCATTTTTTCTTTGGTAATTTATATGGCAGTACTAAATTTGCCGAGTCAGCTAGTATAAGATTTATTCCAGAATTATCCCTAACGAGTTCAAGTTAAAGGAAATAAACAAAATTTATTATTGACGACTGCACGGCTATCACCGCCTTTTCTTCGTTCTGAATTTCAATCGCGACACGCCTTAGACGAAAACAATCCATTTCCATTCGGAATTTTACTCAACCATAAAAGGGAAAAATGTGACTTAAATAAAATACATATTATCAATTGCCTCGGGGTGCTCCAAATCGTACAATAACAGTTCAGATTCCAATTTTCCAAATCCCTTTTGTGGAGTTTCAAGCTAATCAAGGTTTAGAGGTCGCCTATCAGCGCTGGAGGGTTATGGGGAACGGCACCCGGTGTTTCGGCATTATTGATCGTTCGGCCGGGCGGGCAGCGCTGCCGCTGTGCCCAAATGAGTAGGCCACCCCGCCACGCATTATTTGTGGCAAATTTTTATTGTGATTCTATCAAGACTTTATTTCTCCAAGTTCGATGAAAGATTAATGGTGTTTGTAACTAATGTTTCCCTGTGAATTTATGATAAAGATAAATGCTTTTGAGTTTAATACTTATTCTTTGTTTGAGAATACCTTTGACCTTCAGAGGCGTCCTGGGCGGTTGTTACACGCGTATCTGTGAACTCGAGCGAACGTTTCATTTCCTTTGCGTTATTTTGGTATTTTCCTAACAAAGGAATTATCAAATGATTTCATGAATGTAGCTGATCAATGAATCGTATCAGCTACATCGCAATACCAGTATAATTACATGTTTCTCAATATTTCTGGGTGATGAGCTAATTTGTTCGTCCTGATGATGCAACGCTTACGCTACACCTGCCGAGTGCCGTGTATACGAGTGTTTCTATTACTACGTACAACTTGCTTAGAATATCAATGACTGTGCTTGTTGCAATTTGTGACCAATTTACTACAGTTTTTTGACGTTTACTAAACAGATTGAATCATTATATTTAGTGCAATTTTTATTTTTAGATAAAAATAAAACGTTGAAGACTGTTCAGTGTTTTTTAGTCATGGTCGGACTGTTACATAACTCGACACCAAATTCTTGCCCTTTTCTTGGAAGCGACTTTAGAGTCGACTGGTCTTGCCTTATGACATTTACGAACATAATAATAATCGCGAATGCAATCATAACAGAGGTATTGTTAGCTAAGGTACTATTAGCGAATGTTGCTGGAATTAATTACCTTGATAGCGTCTATAAACTCCGATATATGGCCAAATTAACATTTATATTTTCCTGTTTCGAGCGCCTTGATGGAGCCATAATGATCTCGGCTTTGGAATAATACTAATCGTCCCCCGATGAGTTTATTTTCTTGTAGATTTGGCTCTTACCTAACTTCCACTTCGGTCTGGATTTCCTGCACTATTTATTTACATAGCTCATAAACTTGCACTATAGGCGGGCCTGCCTGCCTTCTGCTGGAGCCTCAAGTGACGTTCATGTAAAGCACAACGTGTGACATTATGAAAAGTTAATGGCAGTAACTCGTCATTTTACGATTTGTTGATACTGTTTATCTACATCATGATATGGATGTGAAAAATAATGGTCTAAACACAATGGCAGAATGAGGGCTTACGGACTGTACTGTAAAGATAAGGTCACCTAAGGCCCAAAAATGAACTGGTCTCGGTAAAATCATCTGGAATCCCAAAATAAAATCTAAAAAGATATCAAGGAGCAGAAAAAGTAGGTGGAGAAAATTTCCAGAGGGTTAAATATTTCGAGGGGTCCCTGGAATCGAATAATGACAACACTATCGGAAATAGATAAAATATACAGTGCCAAAAAGCAAACTAGTAACAATAACATGCAGTTTTCCAAACGGTAACACAAAGTGCAGTGTTATCGACTGATGCCATAAAATAATAACTGTTTTACCCAAGGTCGTCGCTACGAGCCATGAGCTATCGGCTACTGTGTTTCATTACAAATGCCTTTTTTGCTACCTTTCTATACTTGTCAGGCACAGTGACTCATTAGCATATCTATTATTCACCTTTAAGACCTCAGCATAAGTTTTCGCTTGCGTCAAATCCGCACATTCAAATAAGAAAACTAAAAGTAGTCATGCATAAAAAAGGTTTTATTGCTTCGTAAAATGGAAGAAATATAGAAACGTATATGTCGAGACATCTTTGGCGTCGTGGAAATTATGCAACGGACAGACAGTGTCATACACAACCGGTCTTATTGAGTAACTCCCTTGACCTTGGAAACATTGGAAGCTATTCTAAATCTTAACAATGAAACTTTACAGGCTAGTATCGTTTAAAACATGTCATTATCGCTTGGTATTAGTCCAATGCTGTGATAATTGAGAACAGTGGGCCAAAAAACTGTACAGAGTTAGAATTAGGTAGGTTGGTGGTAGTCTATGTGCCAATACAAATGTGAGCAGTATTAAAATCTGTCGCCGCATTTGGCGCAAACATTTGTTTAGTGCAGTTCTGTTAAATTGCGATGTTCTAAACGCATCGCGTACGTGCGCGCGTGGGGCCGTGTCAATCGGCCGGGTAGCCCGGGCAGCGGCACGGTCAGCGCAAGGCCGCCGCCATAAAGAAAGATTATCACTATTATCCAATTATACGTGCTATTGAGTTATTGTAGTACTTCGCGCGAAGATATTCCGCGTGTTTACACACTCCGTTATGAAACACTCGAATATCAAGTGCTTTGCTTAGCTATAAATCAACGCTCACATTATTTAGGTCAGCTATTCAGAACGCTTTTTATTTTCATATTTACCGTGAGCAATGTCAAACTCAAGCGTCATTTGAACTAGTATTTCACAGAGGAATTTTCATTTTTGTTATATTTAAGTATTACATTTCATTTTATTTTTTTCGAGGGAACAGGTTATGTTAATATTTCCTGCTGCGAAAAACTTGTTACTTCTATTATTTCTAAGCCAGTTAATAGATGGCAGCACGTGTCACGCTGATAGTTGTTAAAATGTCTCGATTTCGTATACAATAAACCTGATTAAAAGAACGCAGCTATTCGGTCTATTTGCAATCGAGTGGAGAGCAGAATGGTGTATCAATAAATGAGATACGATCCCATATTCATTATATGCTTACAAAAAGAGATCAAGGCAGCTCCGAATTCGTTGCTGATCTGAATATCGAGTGCAAATATTGTCTTTTAATTTGCATAGCTTTGGTACATGCGATAGAAACAAAAATTTAATTACTTGTGACGCAGTGCTTCGCGTCACGTGCTGACGTTGTTTCATAACGCGGTTAGGTAAAACTGAAAGTGATCTCCGCAGTAGAACAATAGCACTCATACATCGTGAACAAAAACTATTCTAGACTTCGATGTCACGGTGTCAAGACGAATGTTTTGTTATTTTTGGGTCAAGGTTTCGAGAAGTAAGCCAACTTGCAGTTCTATATTCTAATATTTCTTCGACGCGCGAATGACAAGTCCGTTGACGAATGACGGCTACAGTCGCACTAGCTGAGAACATTTTACATTTTTTACTGCTCATTTGAATGTGGTCGGTCAAGGCGATTCGGTAAATACCAATTTCAATATTTTTAGGTGTTAGGATGTTGTAATGTTTGTGACATGTGCTTTTTACTTAAATGTTAAAGAAAGTGGCCCTGTGGCATGTGGCTCAGAGATACTTCTTCTTTTCGATTCGATGGTAAACTCGTCAAACTGTTTGGGCCCAATAGGTGGCTACATTAATAGCAGCATCGGTAGCACTCATCAAATCCTCCAAAGTGCAGGTGTACGGACACTTGGGGCATTCCAACATGTGGCTCATATTTTTAACAGGAGCACCGCACTCACATTGGGTATCCGATAGGTCTATAAAACCCCATTTTGCCAAGTTGTGTTTGCAGCGGCCTACCTGGGTTCGCAACCGATTTAGTGCCTTCCATACAGGCCACTGCAAATCGCGTCCAGGCGGGAGATACTCTTGGGGTTTCAAAAATGGTGAAGAAATGGTGTGAATAAACAGATGATCATACTTTAGTGCCTTCCATACAAGCCACTGCAAATCGCGTCCAGGCGGGAGATACTCTTGGGGTTTCAAAAATGGCTTGGCTCAGAGATGGTGTGAATAAACAGATGATCATACTATAGTGTGAATTATTAAAATGTTATCGTCTATGACATTGTCAACCTCATCATCGACATTTCCCAGCACCGGACGAAGCTATCAAATAAATATTATTTATGATGGTAATCATAGATAGTTGATGTGTAGTAAAGTGCATTAATTTATCGTAAAACGGTCTTCCGTATCATTGGCGTGAGCGGCGACGATCAAATAAAAATAAATGTTTATACAACGCTTGTCAAATATTTTTACTGTTTATTTATTTGAAACAGGTAATATTATTTTATTATTTAAAATTGGTTTACCGAACATCGTTTACTAAGGAAAAAACTGGGCAAGTGCGAGTCGGACTCGAGCACTAAAGTTCCGTACACATTTACTTATGAAAACAGTTCAATTCCCGAATTGAGTTACGAAGATTTTTCCGAATCGCAAAATGATTTTTTTTATGACGTACCTAAGCACAAATTTACAGTTTTCAGACTTTTTCCTATACTTGTTTTATGGGACACTGCTTCATGCCAAATTTCAGGATTCTAGGACAACGGGAAGTACCCTATGAATTTTGATTCCCTTGAGAGTGTCGAAATACGAGTTTTTTGCGACATAAACGGCCGTATCTTTTTTTTTTTCTCACAGCTTTAAGGGACCGCAGACCTCATTATATTATATGGTTTTAATTTCAACTCGATACCACAGACAGACGGACGGACAACAAAGTAATCCTATAAGGGCTATTTTTTTTCCTTTTGAGGTACAGAACCCTAAAAATCAAGAAAGAAAAGTTTGAGTCTCACATTTAGCTGTTATCTCTCCCAAACTCGAGGAAAACTGTTTCTAACTTTTACGATATGGCTCTTACGTATTCGCTAAACTACAAAATAAAGGACCATCTGAAAGAAATATAGGAAACTTTTTCGTGGTTACACCAACCATTTTCCTGCTCGGGTGTTAAACAATACTGTACAAATACCATAATTCGCCCCCGCTTTTACGTGCCGGCACGTATTTAAATACACAACAATGCAAATTATTATTTATAGAATACCTACGTCGAAAATATCCCAGTTTTCATTTTCATAACTTCCTATGAAAACACAAACACCCACAATAGAATGTTAAATAGAAATGAGAGTCGACAATTGAGTTAATTAAAAAAAAACTGTTACATAAAACGCACTAAATCGGTACACACCCAGGTAGATCGTTGCGAGCACAACTTGGCGAAATGGGGTTTTACAGACCAATGTGAGTGCGGTAAAAGTGGCCAAACTCAACCACTTTAGAGGGCTTTATGAGTGTCACCGATGCTGCAGTTACCGTGTCCACCTACTGAACCCAATACCATCGATTCGAAAAGAAAAATACAAAAAACCGAGTACAGTTTAGTCTAGATTTTTTTTTTCTGCCACCTCTAAAATTTCGTCCTTCTAATGTTATTGTCGATGTTATGGCTACTTTATCCTTCGGAAAGGATAAGCCTCGGTCGCAATTTACTCTGGCTGTGGCCACTACTCACAACCCTTTTACCCATTTAAGGCCAGCATTGTCCAGCACCGTTCAATATAGGGCCGAGGATAATCCCTTATTGTCATGCATGATTACATTTTCATTCCGACCAAGCATGACAAAAGATATCAGATCCAATGTCGCTTTTACGTAACACTGATGGCTCTGTAGCCTACATGATATAAAAGTATATTATAGTAAAGGTATATTAAAAAAATGCTTGTACATGTAAACCATCTAGTTTTTACGACGACCGAACAATGGAACAAACGTAGTCGAGTTCACGCTGCAACATTCATTTGTAATTAACCTTTTATTGTTCAAACGAGTTCTAATGTCATTACAAGCAGGACTGATGGAAAAACCTGTAGCTAATGATAATTATGTGGCAGTGAGATGTGCAGCAATCATGGTGATATTACAAGTTTTATTTGCTTCCGCTATGATTACAGCACTTGATAAATTAATTTTTGATGAGGAAGACTGCATTTAGGTCTTTGTTGATTCGTTATGTTCCTTACTTGGTTCTTTATTTTCGTCGAAATTATATTCTTCTTGCCTTTTATTTCTTGATGAATGTCATGCTTTATGGAAAACAGTTTTGTTTAGAAAGGAAGGAAGAGTGGAACGAGACAAAGGGCTAGACTTTGACTGACTAAAACACACCTGTGTTTCTTTTGGTTGCCTTTACGTTGCAGTGCCGCGGTAACTCTTTCGAACACTCCCAGCTCTAACAGTGCAAAGCGGTGACGTCAGCTTAACTTATTATTATACTTATATTAACTTATTGCTGCTGCCCCCACTAACAGACGTTCTATTGACTTAAAGCCACTTTAGCTGAATTAAAAGTCAAATCTCTTTCGTCATTAGCACATGACGAAATGAACACTAGCCACGCTCAGCCAACTCTTGGACTTTTTCAAATGTTTTCTATAACAGCATTTGCAGGTATGTATTCACTTTTATTTTAGCAACGGTGACATCAGTCTCGTGTATTACGCCTCGCCTTGACTCTTCATTGGAAGATTGCAGTATTTAGAATGGGCCTCGCACATAAGATTTCTACATTATTACTGAAATAAGTTTTGTAATGTGTCTTCGTAAGCGCCATGTGGGTTAAAGCTCAGACTCATCTTCATTATTCGCGGTGTCGTTATAAGGGGGTTCAAAGGGATTATACAAATTGGTTGTGCGCTTTAATGACAGTTTCGTATTTTGCGGAAGCTGGTCACGATTTAGGTAAAGGAAAATACCGATACGAAGTACTATTTCTTCGATAAAAAGCAGGAAAGGAAATACACAGGACTGATTAACCGAATACATTTCCGGCCTGTTCCAGATACTCCATTGATTGAGTATTAATATAAAGGCAAACGATATAATTATTTTATTCAGAAGGGTTAATTTACAAAACGTAACGTAACAATATTACCTGGAAATTAAGTAACAGATGAGTACATTTTATGTATACAATTCACAGTAAGAATGCAGGGTCTGACGGGTAGGCCGATGCACATATTTGCAACCTTTTTCCTCAATCAGTCTTCCGATTTGCACGCGAGACTTTGTCTTCGAGTTTAAACCGTGGGTACTAACGTAATTTTGTCCCTGTATAGCAAAGTCACCATCATCTTCCTGCCCTTGTGCCGTGTTTTTTCTTCTATTCTGTCCTATCACCCGTCACGCAATCACTTATTTTGTTTTCATATCACTCGTCACACAATCCATCCATCTTTGCTCTGGCTATTGATTCTCATTGATTCACATGTATACTCATAACTCTTCTATCCCTCATGCGTTTCATCCCTCCTCTTCACATGACCGTATATACAAAAACAAACGATTCCTTTTCAATTTTTCAGTCACTGGCGTCACTTTCAAACTTCCTTTAATATGATCATTTCACACTTTATCCATTCTCGTCACACCACACACACACACAGTAAGAGACTATAATCCAACAAGTAAATTCCAGGACTGAAGTTTGTCATGAAAACGAGTCTACTTTGAAACAATTGCCGTCAGAATTAGAAACATTTCGTTGGAGTCCAAAACCACAAGTGCTATAAAATGTTTCTAAACCACGGTAATTTAAACGTTCCTAGGGTAACATTAAACACATTATTTTCTTCTAAAAACCACAGAGTTGGATAAAGATGTCTGAAATCCGGTAATCCTCATGGGAGCCCGTAATGACTTAAGGCCGCCGTCATCTAGTTAATGGCTCACTTACTTTGAAACACAGTTACGTCGTGAGGAACACTTGTCCGAATCGGAGTAATAATGCGGTGATCTCTGGAGATGACTCTCGTACTTATCCGCATTGGATCGATCCTATCAAATCCGAATTTTGACGATCACTTACGAACATCTTAATCTTTAATGAACCCCAGTTAAATCCTATAAAGTAAAACTTCGGTAAGTTATTTCGGTTGGATGAATAATTTCATATTGTTGAGTACAATATCACAGCACTGCGTGTTCTGAATCGTCACGCAAAGGTCTATGATCCAGAAAATTGGAACATATTAATTGGAATCGGAATTGTCTCTTACACGAGTAATTTTAAAAGCTTTTGAAGCGTCGGTTCGTGGCCAATTACTGCACAAAAAAGGTATATAAATGTTTTTGTTATAATATTTAATTGATGGCGGCCGAAGCCACGATAATTGCCATGCGGTGTTTGTTGGTTTATTTGAATGATGACGCAATTAGGTACATGTGTCAGCATCGAAATCAAATGTTCCATATATTTGGATAACTTTAACTCCACTTACATAATAATTTAAATGAAGTAAGGTTAAAGTACGCATTCCTTATTCTTTTGTATACCTAATTAAGTTAATGTTACGTCAAAATTCAAAGTGGCTTTTCGAGTTACACGAGTGAGAACGGAAATGTTTTACTTATTCGTCTTTACATTAAATGAACTGCGGCAGTGTTTTTTTTAACATTTACAAATACAGGGGAAGGAAATTTTGAGGTAGAAAGAATCGCGTACTTTACTGGTCTAGAACAAATGAATACTGACATAATCTGCTTTCCTGACGGAAAACCAGACGTAAAATAAATACAAGTGAATGAACAATAATTGAAAATAATACAAAAATGTACAAAAAAAACTGCGGTAACAAATCAGTTATCTTCAAATAGTGAAGTTATAGAGAACAATATAATATTGTTCAAGGAGCGCGTAGTGAGCACCGCGCGCGACAACAGTGCCGGTGTGACGCAACTCAATCGATATGCGAATACATTTTGATTAAATTACACAAAAACCTACCACTTATACAATCTGTACGATTCTTGTATTACAACTAGTTGGAAACACAAGCGATTACCATCTTTATGAAGTAGGAGATAAGGTAGAGAAATACGATGTGACGATTGTGCTTACTTATTGGGTTGGAATAAAGAATATTTTAAATGTCAAAACTTGCGCTAACATTTACATTTATGATCGATAGTCGGATTCAAGGCTTTTATACAACGTTCTTAGAAACTGTGAACAGTGCCTTTGGTAAAGAAAGAATAATGAAATATGCAATTTCATGAAACTACGATTAGAAGTCGCAAAGTCTACAGTACAGTACAGTTAATGATGGCATCAGGTCAGTCAAAGGTGAAACAGAGGTCAATGAAGAGAATCGTCAAAACAACAAAAACTCTTATCATGATAAGAATGCCTATACGGACTCATTTAAGTAAGAATTAAAACAATACTCATGAGCGAACGAAAGATGAAGACATATTGCTGCTACAATTACGTTTTATCTATTACCGCACAGAACCGCCTTTTTCAATCAATGTTAATTTCCCTTTCAGCGTTGTAGTATGCGCCTGCGCAGCTATTAGTTACATAGTCGCCGGTTATAACGGCAGTTAGTGAACATCACTCTTAACTAGTCGCAAGGCCAGCTGGGGATTATTTGCGACCAAACGATTAAGTCGGGCAAATAAACTAGTGTATTTGTAGAATTGGAGTTGCAATTGCAACGTTTTGAATATAAATTGCTGTTCAAAGCTAATTCTCGTGGGACACATTGTATATATATTTACAAGACTAGAAGGTATGTAGGCGCGGGCTGGCGGACGGCGAGCAATGGATGGCTCGCCGTCCGATCGTCCTGTAACCTTCCGGACCGGGCCCAAGTCGTCGACGGCGCGTACTGTTCCACGCGTGCCTCAAAGAGATGTCAGCAACAGTAGGGGCCCAGCAGGGTCGAAGCCTACTGGGGCCATGGGTGATGCGAAAGACATCCCCCGGGGCTCTGGATATAAAATGGCAGAGAAGGAATAGGAGTGGGTTTTTAGTCAGTAAAAGTTTGACACTATCCCCCGCTCCGCCCAAGAGCGGGGATGTCAGTAGACGATTTTCCCAAAAAAAAAAAGACTAGAAGGTATATTTTAGGTCTAATGGAATGGACCTTTTTCCGGTACTAGTGTAATTGTTGTTAAAACTGCTAGCCTGTTCTGTCCCACTCCTAGTCAAACGCCTCCCTACACTCTTTCCATCTTTTGCGAGCCCGCGCTTCACCCTTCCTTTTCTGGCGAAATCTTCGTGCCTTTATGTCTTTCAACCAAGGCAGTGACAGCGGACGATTTTAGACATCCCTTAGAAACGGTTGGTTTTGTAGCCGTCTTGTAAGGAGACAAGAATAATTTATCACAGTGATTGACACGAAACTGGCTGCCTCTACTTATTCTTCCCTTACCGTAAAAATATTTTACCAAGTTATTTTGTAAATAAAAACATGGTCCGAGAGTGGGACTTGGACGTGAGGAGGGTAGCCGACGATATGTCAGCAACAATACAACTAGTTAGGATTGTTTCAAGCATTTTAGCTTTGCTCCGAGTGCAGACGAATTGTTTTAATTTTCGTTCTACATACGAATGCTGTACGAGCGAAAATATTTCTCTTTGTACTCTCTCAAATGGTCTGAAACGTCAACAAACGGTCCGCAACTAAAGGACTAGAATTTTATGTCAAAACGTGACTCTTTGTAACAAAGACATGTATGTAAGCGTGTTAGGAATGTTTACTCAATTGAGAATAGAATAAACTTAATCTTTCTTACTGACTAGCTTCTGCCAGCGGCTTCGCCCGCGTGAAAGTAGGTTTCTCCATACGAACTTTGGACCCCCGTTTTATCACCATAGGGGGTGAATTTTGAAAAAACCTCTCTTAGTGCTCGCCTACGTTATAAAAGAAAACTTTGTGCATAATTTCCCGTTCCTAGTCCCAGTAGTTTCGCCTGTGCGTTGATATGTCAGTCAGTCAGTTACTCCTTTTATGTGTATAGATAACGATATCTATTAGACAACCTTAGGATGGATCGTAAGAACTCAAAATGCCGGAACAGTGGCACTGTCAGCCTCTAGTCATGATTCTGTACGCTAAAGCCATGGTCAACGTGTGAAACTTAATTCAGCAGCAGTAACCTTTCGCACCCGATCTTGGTTCAGGCCATGGTCCGAAGCTAGAGGGAATAGCAAGCGGGCGCCTCTTTCTGCAAAGTAGTAATGCAAGCGAGGGAGATGGCCACAATCGTGAATTTTCGGACATCCTCACGGCTCAGCCGCCACCGTACCGGATTCGTAGGTCGATTTCTAGTCACGAGCAATGGGTAACTCGCCGTCCGGCCGTCCAGTAAGTATCAAACCTGAGTTGACTACTTGTAGTCACACTACACGTAGTCAACTCGTAATCCATGCGCGCCTCAAAAAGACGACAGCAAAACTCAAGGGACCCAGTAGGGTCGATGCCTGCTAGGGCAGCGAGGATGACGGAAAGAGTGACTGTAGCCATAGAACGCCAAAGTCAAATGAAAGAGCATAGGTGAGCTTTAGTCAGTAAAAGTTTGACACGCCCTGTGTCTAGAGTAGGAGAAGTCGCTTGATGATTTCCCACCTCAAAAAGAGGGCGCGCAAGTGAATAAGTTCAATAAGCATAATTACAGTTCTGCCCAAAAATTAAATCTTAAGACTTTTTATAATCACACTATCCAGCTGTAGTCTGTAATAGCATTTAAAACTTGCCACATTGAAATCCTTCGATGTGTCATAATGACAAAGTATTAGCACGATCTTTAACCTAAGCATTGCTAATGAGGAGCCTGTTGTGAAGCTCCCAGGCACACAAGGTGACGCATTGATGACATCGCAGTACTCAAGGTTAGACCACCTTCAATCTTGAATATCGGAGGCTTATCTCAATAATATACGACTGACCACAGTATTTGTTCTCATGTTTTTCCTGTATGTTGTTTACCACCTTTTTTTCAGTTGGATGGAGACTTTCCGGGTTAGTTCGAAGCACTTGATCTTCACAAAACCGGTCAATCTAGTCTAGATATTTAGACTCATGACATAGCTCCTCGACATTTTCCTTCAGCATCCACAGACAATGTCATGCCCCATTTCGAAGCTACTTCTTCAAACTAGGCCACCCCGTTTCGTAGTCGAGGGCCTCAGGCTGTCGTGCTCACTTCGCTGATCGCTGGTCATCATACATCACTCACATGACTAGAGTGCCCTAGTGTATAAATAAAGCTAGTGTACAAAACGAGTGCTAGTCACGCCAACTCCGTCGATGAGCACCAGCTCTACCTACAGTCGTGCTTGTTTTTTCCAAGCTCAGCAGATTACACTCGCTTTTAGCGTCGGTCAAGGCCAGGCCGAGTTAATTATGAATTTATTTTACAGTTAATATCGTGTGGCTAGGAAAAGGTGTGTCAACTTTTGAAGGTCTGAGTTTTTGCACTGTTTAGTAATAGCGTTGAAATGTAAAATTATTACACTTGCACATGAACATTTTTTAATGCATCTGTTGTAATCATTGCGAATGAAATCTAAACAATAGTCCCATGTGTTTTTTTATCTCTGAACAGTCTTTATTTAAACAGAACTAATCTATGATCTTGTACAGCGAAGAGCAACAATAATTAGTATAGATATTGTAATTAATTGTCTCTTCTTGCAACTAATCTTACGCCAAGAATGATTAGTTTGTTGTTCGAGATACGTCCTAAGGGTTGAGTAACAGTGGCATTAATACCAACATAAACACTTCACATAGTCCACAGTGGGATTATCCTGTGTCGTGACTCGTGGGTGTCGTTACGAGCACAAATCACGTACACAAACATGCACACGGAATGAGCACATCTGTACTCTGTGGGATCATAAAAAAATCTGATGCGGGGATAAAATTCACGACACAGAGCAGACATACACCATTGCGCCATTTAGGTCGAAATTAATGCGATGAAGGAGCGAGAAGCATGTCAATTTTTACCGTATATCCCAAGAAAATTCGGGCTCATACGTGGTGAATTTAAAATGAATAATGTCATCTACTTATGTAAAAAGGTAGACAGAGCAATATACCGAACTTAGAAATTGCTTATAGAGCAAACCCAAGAAAAGGAAAAGAAACCTCATATAGAACAATCCCTAAAAGACTATAAAAGAAAGCTTCTACTCAATAAATTTTCTTAATGGTCGACCAATAAATTATATGACACAATATCAGTGTTCCCACTTCTGTAGCATTAATATCACTAACAAACCGACTGATGGATTGTTTAGTCTATATTCCATCGACGCCTACTCAAGTGAGCATTATTAGCTAGGTATTAACCAACATAGAGGACATCGCTTCAACATTGACATCATTCACAACATCAAAGTAAACAGGGAGATATCAATCCTTACACTTTATGTTACTGCTGGACTTTTGTTCGTTTAGTGTCAATAAATTGAGTAAATATTAGAGATTTGATGACCGAAACATCTTAGAGCGTTCTCTAAGTCTTAGCTAACAATGTCAGTGTCTTCCATAAAATATGAAACAAGATAGGATAGCAGTAGAGTATTTCAGTCGTAAATTTCTTGAAGATGTTATAAAATAGGATCTTAACGGCTTACATCATTAAAACAAAGAATATCTAATACTGGGAAGTATATCAATAGTTGGTAATGAAACGGTTTACAGCCAGCTGTAGGTTGCTCTGCGGTTGCCGGTGAAGAACATCATTATGCTCCAAATAAATGAAATAGTTCATTAAAAACGCCGCAGCATCCGCTAATAGATGTTTACAGTTTATTTTCGGCCGACCCAATCAGCAAATGAGAGAAGTTAACCAGTTAACCTAAATTTTTGACAAAACTACATCAACCAATTTGGCACAGGACACACAGGATAATTAATGTCATTCATTGCGCATGCGCTGGTCACTGCTATTTTTTACTCGACTATTTTGTTGATTATGTTCATTACTAATAATGTAATGTTTGTGTGTAATATTATTTACACACTCTTGGTTGGGAAAGCCGACCCCGCGTAACGGGATCAAGACGAGTCAGAAGAAAAAGAATGTGTGCAAGTAATGTTCTGCGTTTTATTTCGTCATAATTATGGTATTCATGATATTTATGTATGTGTACATGGGGCATACTGAAAGTCTCTGGATCTGGCCACTTACAATAAACTAATGAAAAAAACCGAACTCTTTGCGAGCAGGTCTTTGAGCACTTTTTAATTTGCGAAACTGTAATTTATTTTTTCATTGTAAGCGTCCTTTCGAAGATTGTGACTCGCTAATAAAATTAATTTACATCGTGAACATTTTCGTTCAATTATTTTTTATGATTTTCGTTGTGGCTTAAGTCAACAAGAGAGTTACCAGAGACTTCAATTGGCATTTGGTGATGAAGCACCATGTAGCAGCTCTGTATATTCGTGGTTTGGAGAATTTAGACGTAGACGTGATCATCTCTATGACGAGGTACGTGAAGGTCTGCCAGCGACTGCAGTTACGGACTCGAATATTGACACCGTACGACAACTTATTGAAAGTGACAACATATTACTTGCCAGCAAATTTGTGCTTTGTTAGGCATTGGAATGAGTCAAGTGCAAAACATTTTACATGTGCATCTGAAGGTTCGGAAAGCTTTGCACTCAATGGATACCACATAACTGAAGTTGTACTACCTTGAACCCGAAAGAAAAAGCCAATCGGCAGAGTGGATCTTTCCTTTTGAAGATTTGCCGACGACAGTTAAGAAAAGTCGAAGTGTTGGTAAAAAAATGGTTGCTTCTTTTTTTGACAAATCAGGACATTACATTACAGTATCACTTGAAGATCAAAGGCCAGTGACTGCAGATTGGTACGTCAAACACTTGCTTGCCCAGAGTCTTAGAAAAAGTTCACGATAAACGTCCTCGAAACAATGTACTCCTCCGCCACGATAATGCATCCTCACATTCCGCTAAGGTAACAGAAGACTATTTGAAGGCTTCAAATGTGGAATTGTCGACGCACCCGCTTTACAACCCGGACTTCGCACCCTGCGACTTCTGTTTCCAAAAATTAAAAACAAATTTAGAGGCACACGTTTTACGAGCCCTGGATCGGCGGTAAATGCGTTCGATAAAGCCAATGAAGAGGTCTCTAAAGAAGACTGGTCCAACTGCTTTGTACAGTGGTTTCAGCGAATGCAACAATGCGTTAATTGCGAGGGAATATACTTTAAAAACAATAAATATATCGTAAGTCTTATTTATCAGAATCTAGAAACTTTCAGTATGCCCTAAGTATAGTTTGTTTTAAAAATGGAATGAAAGTTGACTGCATGCCAGCGTATCATTTGCGTATGTATAGCAATATGACTTTTTCTACTTTACATTACAACCGGGTCGTTGTAGATTCCCATTATTAAAGAATTATTCTTAGTTTCACTTGTCCCAAAACGCAATACGTACAAATATATCACAAGATTTACTAGTGTGGTATCTGCGCATAACCAAATTGGAGAGCAACGGGCAAGCAACTGCGCTATACAGATTCAGATGCAAATCTGCATTCAAGGACTAAACGCTATAAATACTTGGTATGCCAAAAATATAGGTAAACAAAACAATAGGTGGTTTAGAGACTGTGTGCATATTAGTATGCGTCAGAAATATATTATTGACAAGTCGTTTCTATCCGGGTTCAAGCATTATATTATCAAAAACGGTGTGTAAAATGAAACTCACTAAGTCATCTTAACATTGATGATATAGCTGTTTCGTTAATTGAAACATCACTTCCTTACAATCATCATTTTATATAAAACTAGCTCCTGCCATCGGCTTCGCCCGCGTAAAAATAGGTTTCTCCGTACAAACTTTGGACCCCCGTTTCATCCTCTTAGGGTGTGAATTTTGGCACAGGACACGCCTCTTTTAGTGCTCGCCTACATCATGAAGGAAACTTTATGCAATTTCACACATCTAGGCCCTGTAGTTTTGGCAGTGCATTAATATGTCAGTCAGTCAGTTTCTTCGTTTTATAATTATAAATATATACTACTCGTACTACTACAAACAATTAAAAGAAACTACAACGCATAATAATAAATAACAATTAAATCTGTGACACAATGCCTCGGAAATTGTAGCGAATGACGTAATCTGACGTTGTAAATGTAATGTAGTCGTCTGATATGTAACCTGCACGCATGGGCGTTATGCTGTATGCAATAAATACTATAATGGTAGCCTACCCACACGGAATCAACTTTTATTATTTGTAGTTATTTTTAGACTGCAAATCTTGATCGTCCTGGCAGTAGAGGCTAGACTAATTCTGTTTATATGTTTAAATAGTTGCTTCGTGAGTTTTAATTTAAATATTGTTTTACTTAAGTTTTAGCAAGCGGGAAGAGACATAGATTTGAATATACTTGTACACAATTTCGGTAGCGGTGGTCAACCATATTTTTACAAAAGTTGTACTCGCAGCTGAATAAATTACCCAAGGTTTTAATTGTTTCAGCTTGATAAACGAAGCAAGGTTCCCACCGTTTTATATAGTTCCACTGCTAATTTATATACATAAAAGCAGAAACTGACTGACTGACATATAAACGCACAGCCGAAATCAATAGGCCTAGAAAAATGAAATTTTGCACAAGGCTTCCTTTTATGACGTAAGCGAGCACTAAGGGCCTGTACACACCACGTTTTTTAAACGCGCCGTTGACGCGCGTTTGTAACGATACAAACGCGATACGTACGCGAGTCAGACGCAGCCAGTATGTAGACCTTTGCACACCTGTATAAATTCAAACATGCATTGGTATCAATATAGACGCGCGTGTTTAGACAGACGACAACCAACTGCTCTGTAGGATAAAAGCGCGCCGTTGACGCACGTTTCTAAAACGCGCAACAACGGCGCGTTTAAGAGCCGGTTGTAGTCACTGAGTATTTTGTATGAACTCCGCCCGGGTCTATGTCTATTTCGCGGCCGCGTAACTGCGATTTTCATTAAAAAACAAAAAATAATAACTATTCAAGATTTTGTTTTTGCGAAGCCCTTTTAAAAAACACGCTTTATTATTTTTTGTAACTTTCAAATCTTTCCTAGACGTAATCTCGTAGACTACACGTTTGAAATCGTAATTTAGGGTCAGATTCGCGATTTATTTTTTAAAGGGTAAAAAGGGGTCACCCTTTTTGCGTTTGTATGTGAAAGGCTAAGAACTCACGGAGCGATTTTCGCCCGCGTCCGCTGCGGTTGCGGGCCCGCAGCTTCTGTAGAATGCAAATATTTATATAAAAAGTTAAAGCACATTTCACGACGCGTTTTACGCTCGCGGTGTACGTGGTTGTATGCGGCTCCCGCTGTACCGGCGGGCAACCAGTAGAATCGCGCGGGCCGCGGTCGCCCGCAGCCTCGGCGGTTTGCGACCGCATGCTCTGCGGTCTATGGGCGGGTGACCGGGCACCGATCATTTCACTGCCCGTCTAGCAACCGCATGCCTTACGATAATCGCCAGCCAGGTTTGCGGGTGAAAATCGCAACCGCTATAGTTGCGTAACCGCGTAAATCTGCGGTCTCGTGAGTTTTGAAATAAAATAGCTGTTTCTTCTACCGCGGCGGGCGCGGGTGAAAACCGCTCCGTGAGTTCTTAGCCTAATACCATTTTTTTTTAATTTACACAATATTATAGATTGTTATTATTTGTTTTCAGAACTACCCTAATAGAACTGGGGCTATGGGTGATGCGAAAGAGATCCCCGGGGCCCTGGAAAAATGGCAAAGAAGGAACAGTGGTTTTTTTTTTTTTTTTTTTTTTTTATTGGGTGGGAAAATCATCCTAATGACATCCCCGCTCTTGGGCGGAGCGGGAGATAGTGTCAGACTCTTACTGACTAAAAACCCACTCCTGTTCCTTCGTTGCCTTCGTCCCAGGGCCCCGGGTTCCGCTTTCACACTACCCGTGGCCCCAGTAGGCTTCGACCCTGCTGGGCCCCTACGATTTGCTGACATCTCCTTGAGGCGCGCGTGGAACAAAACGCGCCGTCGACGACTTGGGCTCGGTCCGGACGGTTACCGGACGGCCAGACGGCCGGTTTTTAGTCAGTAAAAGTCTGACACTATCTACCGCTCCGCCCAAGAGCGGGGATGTCATAATTTGATTTTCCCACCCGAAATAAAAAATCCCAATAGAACAATTTAGGAGGTTTTAAAGATTCTATAGAGGATTACTTATTCTTGGGTTAATAAACATGAAACTTGGCACAAATTCTAATCAAAATGAATAATAGAGATTGTAATTAATAGGTACGGTTAGGATACGGTTCAAGGGGTATTACGAGAAAGAAGTCGCTGGTAGAATCCTAGTATAATAAATATATATTTTGAAAATCTAGATGCAAAATTTTATCCTAGCTTTTACCATTCTAAGTTTCTTTCCGACAATTCCTCAATAGAATGCATTTTGATCCCCACAATATATGAATTCACATGAATGAGAATATTAGCGCTATGCAAGGCGACATGTCCAATCAGAGCTGCTTGACTATGCGCATCGCTGCGAGGCACCCGCTCGGAAATCGAACCTGACACTGTGACCTACATTCTAATGAAGCGTACTGCTGTGTCGTATTGCGCATTATTATTTCTATGTTACGTTTTGTAGTAAAGCTCGAGTGTGCTATGTATTGTTGGAAATCGTGGGCGCATAGAAGCAAAGGATCCGTTCTATTGTTTCAAATCTGTATCTATTATTATTATCCAGGTAGTTTAAATAATGAGGGTATTTTTCTTTTTTTAGAAATTGTAAATAAATAAATGACAATTGATAAATGATATTTATTTTGTAAGTAGGTTTAAAAAAAAACACTTTTACACGTCAATTTTTTTTTCGTCATTTTAAATAGATGAGGCCGGTTTTTCCTAGCTAACTACGCTGAGAAGAAACACCGAAACAAACTCAGGGGTCAAAGTCTGTACTAATGAATTATTGCTTGAACATCAAAAGAAAATTCATTTCTCCTTCAAGTTATAATTTCTTAATCTTTTTTCTGAGGTTAGCAAACCAGTAACGAAGAACTCACTATCATCACTTACTACACTATCACGATCTTCATAGTCTGCCAAATCTAAATTTCCTAATCCACAATTAACCATAGTATTAGCATTAACTCTTTGTCTACTTACACCTACTAGACACACTTGTATTAATCTTTGTTGTGTAAATATGATCACACGTCTTAGACCTTGACACACCTAAACAATTTGAAGTCAAAATCTCGCATGATGTAAGCTGAATGGACCTCAAGATGTTATCAAAGCTTTTTAGCCTGATTGGCGACGTTTGAAAACTGTTGTGAAAATAATAGCGCAGAATGACTACTGATTGTAGATAAGGGATCGGGGATCGCCGGCAATGGAAAGTTATGAGAAAGTCGACGAATTTTGAAGCTTAGCTTATGAGCTTGTTTTATTGTTATTTATGGCTTGTCGAAAGTAATTATTTATTCAGTTTTTTATTTTGTTTTCAATAAAAAGGAAAACCGAATATATTATTAATAAACAAGCAAAAAAATACAGTTCGTTATTTTAACAGAAAATAATGAACAAGTATAGGTAACCGTTGTATTTCTTTTTAAAGACACAAAAGAATGAGAAATTTGCATTAATTACAATAAGATATACATGTTTCCACTTACCAGGATAGAAGTCATGGGACTTGGACATCTTGACCCTGGCGCCAGTGTCCTTCTGCAGCTGGGCGATGGTTTCGCCACCCTTGCCGATGATGGCGCCGGCCACCATGGACGGCACCAGCACCTTGAAGTGGTATGTCGGCTCCACGGCTGTAGATCATAAGTAGCATAATTAGAAGAGCCCACACTATAGGTATATCAGAACCTGAGCACTGTGTTTCGTTACAAATAAATAAATTAGCAAAGAGAATCTAATTTCTAAATTTCTAGTATTAGTACAACCCAAAAACGTTCGTTGACGTTATTTATGCAGAAGAATTGATTAGAGAAAAATACGAAATGATTTTCATTAAAATAAAGAACTTGGTATAGCAAATGTTTGCGTAGGACGCTGTGTTCGCAGGATACGCCTACAGAATATCGAAAATCGAACCCAAAGCTCCAAAATATGGCTTTCAAATTATGTATAAACTTAGATACAATTTGGGAATTGTTAATAAATCAATAGGATGACTTTAAGCTCCCTTCAGACCCGTTTGAAGATTAGGCGTTACATTAGATTATACTAATTGGTTTCAACAATATCCTGGATATAGCTCCCGGCTCTCCATAGAAATTAACCAGGGATTTACAGAGGTAATCAAAGAAAATACAACCGTGATTAAATGTGCAAAGGGTTGAATAATTTGACTAGCTTCGTTGAAAACGGATTCCAATAAATGGGCCGCAGATAACGAGTTAACAACAAAACATAGTGCTCAGATTCATTCGGCTACATTTAAATGAGGTTTCATGGGATTATATGGAAATTGCATCTTGATTTCGACCATGAAATCCCAATTTATATGTAAAATACTTCAGCGTAGAAACTGGTGATCAAAAGCGTGAGAAGTACGAGCTTTGGGGCACCAGTTCCTGTATAGCTATCGCATGAGTCAGTGTGAGGTGCATTATTATGTATGTATGTATTTAACCACACCTGTAGGATCTGTGCTATGTCAGTCGCAATGACGGTGTATGAAGATTCAACAGCCAACATTAAAAATAAATAATTATTATATTAATTAGCACCAACATTAGCGTGTTTGGTGACGAATTAATTTCGTAAGTTTGTTTTGGCACGATACTTGAATTTCAACGTGCCAGTGTTAGATGTGTTTGCTTTAATGCTTTTCATTTTAATTTAAAGGCAAATAGTTACAGCTTTTAATTGTAGAGTTTTAAACATGCAATTTATTTCGCTGATTAATGCTAGATCTAACACAGATGGAGAATACGACGAAGAAAAAGCCTAAATGATTGATGAGAGAAATAAAATGACCCCTTACTTCAAAGACACGGCCGAGTTAGAATGGAATTGTGGTGAAATTGAGACCCGAACATGAAACATTTTGAAGAAAGATATCAAATGTAGACTAGAAAGTTAGGAAGTTTTGATATTTCCCGGAGGGATAAACAAGTTGAATTTGACAAAGAGAATGGACAAAGTTGGCAGAACGACAAAATGAGTACAGGACAAGTTTCACTTGTTTGTTTTCATGGTTCATATCTAATTACGCACCAAACCGCAGGGCGCGTTCCACTTAGAAAGTTACTTAACCAAAATGTAAAGCAATGAAACACTCTAATCTCTAAAGAAAATTGCATTATGATTGAATTTTTTTGAACGCAATAATTCAATCAAAAAGCAATTTTAGAGAAAACCTTGAGGGGCACCTCGTGGCTTTAGTTAAGAGTCATTAATCAGGTGTATTACGAAGCACCGCTGTGCATAACAATGTGAAGAAACTAGTGTGCCGCCTACATTCAATATGTTTCAATTGAGTGGCATCCCACCATCAGACGTCGCGTCTCATTTGACCTCATTTCAAATGGAGCATGGCAGTTCACCTGCCACATCTCGCCGCACAAGATATGAGCGACAATACTACAGCTACTATTTCCCCACAATCTATTAGCTAGTCCATCATGTTTCAAGATTTACGTCACTAAAATGGCAGGCTATTTTTTACTGAGGAGAAAAACTGATGGTTAAATAAATTTGAGATAAATTTTCACAACTTTGCCGGGAGTGCGGTCGGTTCGCGGTGTTCTGTGCATTAAATATTGTTGCGTTCGAGCTTTATCTAAATTACACACACTTCTTTGTTTAAAACTGCAGTTAAAAACATTTATGGCTTATAGGTGTTTTTAATATAGTGCGGTTTTGATCACGCATGCGGGATTGCTCCGCACGCGTAACCCCCGCAAATGTCCATTTCATACAAGTATTTATTGTAATGCGCAGAATACGCACGCGAAACGCGTTTTTTTGCATACTGAAATTATCTGCATGCGGGGCGAACCCGCATGCGTGATGAAATCCGCACGAAATTAAAAACGCCCTAAGAGTTAGCAGGTCGACGACACAAGCTGCTTACACAGAACTGATCTGGAAACTGTGCTTGCATATATTCTAGACTAGCTGCTGCCAGCGGCTTTACCCGCGTGAAAGTAGAAAATTGCCCAAAGGAACATACCACCGGGATAAAAAATCCCATGTGCAATATCAGGACATGGTCTACCCGCGTGCGAAATTTGATCCAAATACGTTCAGATATTCCAGCACGAAAGAGTAAAACACATACGTACACAACCACACACACACTCAAAATTACAACTCGTGGGTGTTTGAGGGCGCATTGAAGTGTGATTTTAAAAAATGCTTCCAAAGTAAAGAGAGAAGAATCTAAGAAAAACTGTTCCGATAAAAATAACGTTACGGAGGACGGCAAAATTCTGAGATAGAAAGATAATACAGTGTCTGAGATCCAATATTCTTTTATTTAAGGAAGAAAATACTAAGGAAAATACGCCTCAACGACAAGAACAATGAAAATATATTTTTCTAGAGAACATTTTCTAAAACGTTTTAGAGCGCGAGAGCAGCGAGTGGTGTAAATCATATTCTTTTCAAACATCGTGCGCTAAAAAAAGGATTGTCATTGATTTATAGGTCTCCATGACGGAGCCAAACACCGCAGTGATGAATTCGTTATAACACTTTCCCTGCGCAATCGTTATTTTACATATCATGAGCGATAATTGGCTATTATAACGTAACAGTTGTAAACAATGAGACTTGTGGCACATTAATCAACAACAAAGGATAGTTACGGACTTCATCTAACCAAAATATTCCAATTAATTTTAGATAACACCAACTTGAGTCTAAAACAAATTGCTTTATTTAATTTCTGTACAAAAGGAAAAGCTTCATTAATTAACTCCAGAAAAAATTACGATACCAGAGAAGTACGCCTGCGCGAGAGACCCATTATATATTCTTATAGTTAATTTAAATTAGAACAATACTCTGAATATATTTTTCATCTACGAGCTGCACCCATTCACGTCAAAATAAAGAGACATGGACAATGGCAAAGAATTTTTCCGAGAGAAAGATTTCTATGTACTATCTCGTCATTATCTGGATAACGACGGAGGGAGGGCAGGCAAAAAGGCCTATTCTTCGTAGCCCACATTAACAATGGAGATTTGAGGCTTATCCGACGCTCGCTAACTGATAATCTAGACCGGCCTGACCACTAACGAATTATTCTGGCAGGGTTACACTAAGATTAATTTCGCACTCAATTTGGCATTCTCTTCATTCCAATAACGTCGATTTATCAAAGATTACAAGCCTTTGTAGCTTTCAGGACGTTTCTAACAAAAGATTTTTCTGTTTAGAAATAATAATAGGCTCGAATTCGGGAGTCAGGTCGCGCGTCTTTGTTAAAGGAGCTTATTTAATGGCACGCTTGTGTTCGTTCGTGTTCCCATTTTTTCGCATCAATTATTTTTTAATAGCTGTCTTCCTTAGAAAGCTGTTCGTGTCGTTCGTCATAGAAACCTGAGGCCTATAAATAGTGAGTTTGGCGCACCACTGCCGCACCTCAGCCGTGTTCTAGGTCGCGACCTTAGGAACACACGTTGCCAAGCGCCGCATTTGGCAATGGCCTAAGGCCAAAGGCCTTTAGAAGTTTGGCGATGCAAGCTTTCCAAAACGAATATACAAATATGATCATGTAACCGATGTTACGTCTAACGTGATCAGACGGGTGAGGAAGTAGTAGTCGGCGTAGAAGGATATACGGAGATTATTTTTAACCCTTTGTATTTTTTTGATGCGCCAAAAGAAGGGTAATGTGAAGTATACTTTTTTTTTCACGCCCTAGAGCCTATACAGCTTGTTGCATTTTTGCTTGGGGGCTTGAGATTCGTTTTAGTTGTCAGAATGACACTGGACGTCCAATTATATGTTTTCAAATGTAGCGTCATGTAGGGTATCAAAATAAAGGACTCGAGGAGATTTAAGTGAGTACTTAAATGTAGTAAATAAAAAAGAAACAAGTCAAGCAGTCTGATGCAGATGGACTAAAATAATTTCCATAAGCATCACTCTGCTTAAAGTGACTTGTTTTGAACTTTTCAGTCGTATTTTGCGATCGGATTTCTTGACAACTTTTCACAACTCAACTTTTTATTTCCCGCGGGAGGCTCATCACACTGTGACCTAGTCCATGAAAATTTAAAATTCTCTTCTCATCTCATTCTAATTTGTCTGAAAACATGCGATGCTTTACATTAACATAACTTTGAAACTAACTATTCTCATATTATTTAGACTCATAGTATTACGAACTTTGTGGCCTTGTTAAGTCTGAGCAATGTGCATTCATTTGTTCAGCAGTAATACGTAACGAGAATTTGTTGCGAGCCACTGACCACAATATCTAACACAAACATAGTATTTAAATATCTCTAAGCTCTGACTGACCATATTCTCTGCTTTGTATTCAAATTACTCATTATTATAAGGTCAAAGTTCAAAACGTATCTGAAATTAAACATAACTGGTTACGATCACAAAAGCTTCTGGTAA
The DNA here is from genome assembly GCA_949316375.1 of Mythimna vitellina. NCBI lineage: Eukaryota > Metazoa > Arthropoda > Insecta > Lepidoptera > Noctuidae > Mythimna > Mythimna vitellina. The sequence continues at coordinate 810,186 of OX438703.1, read as the reverse complement.
ATTATATGAGTTTAGTTTTCTAGACTTATTGCTAAGATCCGCGTTGACTATAACAACTAATCATAAAGTAGCTAACGCTACTGTAGCAAGATACTGCAGAACCATCATTACATAATACGAATAGACCGCATAGTATGGAACAAACTACAAAAACGGTAAACCATGTCACAGTGTTTAAGAGAAATCACGTTGCAAAGCAGACTACATATAAACCCGTCAATTTACTGCATAGAAAGCTAACAATCACATCTGGTCAATCAATTAGCTTTGACTCGCAACTGTCGCGACTGAAGACTGTTGCCGTCATGAACTGACTGTTCAAGCCGAGCATACGGCGACGTTGACGGCCAATCGATACCAACAACTAACAGTCCACTTTGACGTCAAGCTGTCTTTCAGCGTCAGCTAACTGCCGCTTTAATATTCTAAACTCCGCAACGACATCAGTGTCAGCGGTGTCCCGGTTTTTTTGTTCTTTTTAAAGACCGGACACAAGGCCTGAAAGAGGGCGGAAGGCACGAGAGGCCTTTACCCACCAGGGGGTGGATGTAGGCCGAATAGATAGGAATCTTTTGTCAGGTCGCTAGCTAACATCGAATTTACTGTGTATTCAAATTTTGTTAGGTACTCTTTTTAAATTGGTTAGCACGAGATTTTAAGGCTTTAAAGGATGAGTGTCAAGTCTTTCTTATATTAATAATAGAATTCGTTTACGTGGAAGTTTTAAAAAAAAGCTTATACGATTTCCTAGTAAGACAGGATGGTTTTATAATTGGGTTAAGTGTAAAATTGATACCAAGAATATCGTGTTAGTGCTGCAACGAAGGCAGTTTACACAAACACTCTCTATATTGAGAGTCGCATTGATGTATATCCAACATACTATGAGCGAACAATCGAAGATATTAAAGGAAACCATAAAAATGCGCATATTTGTTATAACTGGCTCAAGATTAAAGTAGCATCGAGTACCTACATAAATATGGTTCCCGACGTGTTCCCATTCCAGAAGGTACTCGCTGTGCACAAAGCTGCTGGCGTTTCATCTTTGTGCTTTGATCTAAGCTGCTGCCGAGATTAATGGCGACTTTGCCTCTCGGTCTTTCGTGTCATACCTACAGCATATAGCTGCTAAGTTTTTGCTCCAAGTAATTACTGATTACTACTCCTGAACAAAACGTTTTCGACAATATTTTTAAGCTCTTAAGACAATGCGGCATCTCTTCGCGTAATAATCAGCAACAAAGTAATAAGCTTTATAAATTCCCGGATCAACTTGGCTGCGCAACATCACAAACGTTTTAATCTTCCCTAAAGTTTGTCTAAAGCGGGTAACGGCCGCTATTTATTTTTACCGCATTTTAGCAAAATGGCCGCGCATGGCTCTAATAAATCACGCGTGATCTGATCACTCGGCGGTGTCCGTCCTGCGTGGCTGAGGTTATCTCCGGCTATCTAAAAAAGGCCCATGACGACAGCGATAGCCCGCTTGCGCACTAAGGATGCATAATGCAAGAATTTTATCCAGCATACTTACCACAACAAACAAAATCTGAATATATTAAGGATACAGTTAAAGCTAATGAAAATATTTTTGTTTGCCCACATGTCTCATCCGAGTATACTTACGTTGACATATCCTCATAACGATCTCTTAAACACTTCAAGAACATCAACAATATGAAACGCTAAATTATAAAATGTAAACAGAACAACAGCTATTTCAGAATTCGCTGGAATTATGCGAAGTTTCGGGTTGTCTAAACAAACCCTTTGCGTTAGAACAGCAGTTATTTGGCACAATGCTGGACTGGCCGGCCTAATTCAGGACACTAACCGAAGTAATACGAATTCTGAAGGTAGAATACGAACGGAAATGACGCAAGAGGTACCCTCCCTCTTGTGTCCCGGCTCGGATACAGTTGTCAATGACGCAGACATGCTGTATAAAGGCGGCTTTGAAAACCAGACGCGTCCCTTCCCCAGGGTCGCTAACCGGAAAAATTTAAAATTGGAAAACCATTATGCCTCATTTATAAAACTTATCGGCGTCTGCCGCAAATTCACAGGAATGGGACTGGAGGACTTTTTACGCTCGTTAACTTTCTATTATGTAAATTATATGGAAGAGCGATATTTATGGACTTGAAGATCCAATTTGCTTACAAATGTCGCAATTTCATGCCTAATTTTCTAATCAAAATTACACCTACCATGTCGGCAAACTGTAACATCTAGGTATATCTGAATGTATATCACGCACGCAGCTTGTGAAATTCATGCTCAAAGTTACGTGACGTAATGACGTCTCCGCATTTCTGATTTTAATATTTTCTTATGCTCATTTCTCCTAAAGACGGATGTCGTGCATGCTAAGAAACGAACTCGTTTCTGAATTGATATCGCTTTTCTGTCAGATACTTCAACCTCGCAAGGTTATCATTGTTTTAATATTTCTTTTGCAGATACGGCGAGCGCCAGTAATAAATCTTTTACCCCGATAATGATCTTGCAACTAGATGGAAGAAAGAAAATATCAAATTAGTTGTCCCACATATTTTATTGATCGAGCTAAAGATGTTTCGAGGGTGGGGGACTTATAATTTATTGTCTATTAAATAAATTGAGGCGCACTAAGGGTTTCTTTCTTTACATTTCATCTTTTTTGCGCAAAGCTTCGAATTTTGACCTAATTTTTTTCCCTCGATTATTTTTTTATCGAAGAGCTGTAGAATTTACAGAGCCTTTAGGAGTTCCAGACAGAACTTTTCTTCAGAACAGCGTACTTAGTACAAAATACTAATAACGTGACTTTTGTATTGTTTTATTTAAAATTATCTCTTCATAAAATAACAGTGAATACAAAAGTGGGCTGACCAGAGTTTCGAGAAATGCTACGGTATAAATTCGTAGATGCAGTAAAACTACCCGTTGGAGTTTGACTCCGGCTCTGATTTTATAGACTTAAAGACATAGCTCATAACACGATGGCCAAGAACATTAATAGTACGCGATTCAGCAAACTATGTATAGAACCATTGAGTGAAATGCAAACAAACAACTAATAGCAACCACATAAAACATGATTAGACAACATTGCACAGCCGATGCACGTAGGAGTGGAGCACAGAGTTGTCACGACGTCGTAAAGATGAAACAATTTACAATAACCTGTTCTACTCACATGCTGTATGAATTGACATCGAAATTTACGACTCGAGTAGTCTCAGCAAGAAACTGAATGTAATAGGTACTGTTGGAAGACTTAATGAACGGGACTACATGATTAATGACTTTAACGCTATTAGAGGAATTCATTTCGATCATTAGTTCTAATCTGCGGACATCCGAATGAATTAAGTTTTTTCGAGCACGAAATAAATACTAATTCAATGCAACGTAATAGATGAAAGGATAAACAGAACAATTCGTAACTTAGGAATAAGTAAAAAGAAATGAGATATAATATGTGAGACTTAGGGTATTCGAAGAACAAATCTCAACGCAGAAATGAAAACCGTTTGCGCGGTATTAAGACACCCTAATCGCTTTCAGCATAAAAGGGCTCAGACATGACGTCAAATGTTAACCTCGTTAAGGTCTACGCCCATATCGGTGAATATTGTGTTCAAATAGCCAATCTCGCTTCTGATTAGGATAGCACTCAACCAAATTGGAGTAAGATAGGACTGGCGCCGAACACGGAAGCTCCTCGCGATATCCCACACTAAGTCAATAAACTTAATCAACGCAACAATTTATCAACGTTCCAAAGAAACACTAACAATAAAACGTTTGTTAAATTGAGACTACGAACACCTAAGCTACAATATAAAAGTTTCCCACAAGGAATCGTGGCTTGTATTTTATAGACGTTTATAGCGCGACGCGAGCGGTCGGACTGCAAAGAGTTCCCCTATAAAACATCAAACTTTACGCTGTTAAAATAATAAAATGAAGATAACTCATTTCGTATATCTATCTCATTTCTCTTTTATGTCAGTCATTACATATTCAATTACACTTTACGGCTAGTGAGATCCAGAGTATTTTTATAGAGAAATGCTCCTACGTTTATCCGTTGGCGAGGGCGCACTTGCTTTGGGCGCTTGTGCCAGATATAAAGTCGCACTCCAGAAGCACTCCACAAGCTCTTTAGCTTCATCAACGCTTTTCACAGATGCTCGCTTGTCGGCATTCAAATATGGCGGTTCAGCTAGCGATTATCCCACATCGACGTCTTTGCTCTGCGCTTTGCACAACTCTCAAAATCTATGAAGCTATTATTATTTTTAATATTAGTTTCGAAATCAATAAGTTTCAAAGAAGTTTTCGGACAAGCAAGCTCTGTTGGGGACGTCATTTCGGACTTCTTGTAGATTATTGTAATATAAATACTTTGGCTATAAGCGTCCTATTTTATTTGATAAGTAGCGATTACCTAGTTTTATATCAAACGTAAGACCGAGTGATTCACCACTGTGGCTGCTCTACCACCAGCAGTATCTCGCCTAACTACAAATTTCACACCGTGACGGGTTATGTAAAACCATTTTAACGCTTCGTTTCCATTTGAATCACGTGTAGGACCTTGAATCTTATTCACGTAAGAAGTACAGCGACCATAAAACCAGTTGTCTCTGACGGCCAGAGTGAGGCACTCATGGTTGAAGAATATTTTATATTTTTATTGAATTTCTTCGCAATAAACCGGTCACAAAATAGCAGTGTGCCTCTAGTGGGTGCTTCTATCCTCTAGCTGTGACCTACTTCCGTGTTTGTCAAAGGCTTACAGTTTGATTCCGTGGTAAAGTGTACATCGGCCACCAGTTTTGAAATATTTGAAAGCAAGCTCGTGTATGTTATAGAAACGATTTTTTGGGACACGTTTCATTTGTGAGTTTTGATCAAGCACGCTTCCAACATTGCGAAACAAAAACTGCTCTTTTAAGCTATCGCTGCGAATGACAGGAATCTAAACTTTCAGATCCATCTCAAATTGTGTCGGTACAAACAACATTTTCGGCAACATTTATTTCGAAACAGTCCAACTTGAACAAAGTGAGCTCGAACTCGGTACACAAGAGCACCGTCAGCAACTCGGCACAATAGCGTCAACAGCCCTGGACGTGCCTTTTGTTACATCACTTTAAAACCACTAACTTTTATACAACTACATCCATTTTTATTCACCGTATTTCACGTCATTCGACATCGCCATTAGGCGCAAAATCTTAAATATTTTCTGTACCGTAAGTAGTAAAGATATTCCTATACAATTGTAGAATAATAAATTTCAATTCACGTCCTAATTCTTATTTTAATTATAGCGTAAAACGAATTTATGTTACTGTCCACAAATATTAGTATTGAGGTCGCGCATGATTATATAAAAATAGATAAACTCTATACATCATGCGGGAATGAGTGTTTTTATTATAATATAATGTTGTTTGAACTTAAAACGTAGGATGGACGATATCTATAGCTACAAAGAAATACTTGTGATGAGCTTCGACCTTTTTCAAACTACAGAGCATGTGCGCAATGGGGTGAAATGGGGGCAAACTTTCCTGGATAGATTTCGTCGGAAGCTGAACTAGGCTGTCAAAACTGCGAAAAACATGGAGAGGTGCCAGTACCAGGCAGTAGAGGCATCTTCATCGATTTCCGTGACGTAACTTTGTCTTGAGTCGTCCGCATAGAGTCGTTCATGTCCCAAATCTCTGGCCCGAATCTGAGTCACATAGCCGATCGGAATCAGTGGCGTTTCGTGACACGACCGACTTAATGCACTTTCCGTGATAGCTGTTCAGGATTTCACAATACAAAACGTAGCGTGGGCGGCCCGCACGCGACACAATGCCGTGCAATCGATGTCTACTGCACCAACCGCTCAATTATTGATACGCAAGGCTATTGTGTGACCGTGGAGGGAATTTCAGACTGGCAACATAAGTGGGCTCCATGATATCGATTCAAATCATAGCGCAATAGAGATATTATCGCCTATGATGAATGTTATGCGAATAGACTTGATCAGCAAGATCAAAGCAAACACAAGGAATGTTTGCGAGAATATATCTTACGAATTCAAACGTTCAATGATCCTCAAATAAACCCAATCGTGCCAAACTAATTTGCTTTTTATTTGTTTGCCAATGTTAGTACGTACTTGTGTCCTGTTTATCTACAAGGGGCGGATTCTGGATAAATCTGAGACAAACTTCTGTCAAAAGATTCAAAATAATCTAAAAATAAATGGCAAAGCTGGAGTGGATTACCCCGAGAAGAGTTCTGACAACTTGCTGAAATAACTTGAAACAAAAACAACAGAGCATTCGATTAACTTTAAAGTCTTCAATCAGAAACTTTATACCTTCTATAAGTAAGCCTAAAGTCAAAAAAATAATGTACGCTTCAAGCAATAGTGTAGTTACGTAAGCGTGTACACTTGGATAAAAACGAAAGTGCCTGCCGCGCTTGCGCATCCGAATGGTTCTTCTAGGTTCGTAACACACACACTTATTGTGTTCGATAAATTAGGTTCATCGTGGTACAGTGATTGTGTACTTGTTTCTGATACTTGTTTAAAGTAGAGAACGCGGGTATTATAGCTGTACGTTTTTATCATCAGAAGATTATTTTTTCTCATACAAAAAATGAAAGCATTTTGAAATCTAAGGTTATCGCGTAATTTGTGTGCCTAGAAGTTGACCAAAGAATGTAATGAATAAACATCCAATGATGATGGTGATGATTTAGTAACCAGAAGAAAGGTATAACAACATTTTAGCATTATAAATATTTTTCCTTTTTTTATGTAAAGAGTAAGAAGGTTTATAATTAGGTTTCCTTAGGAAAATTTAAAAGCATTTCTTTATAAAACCTAAATTATAAATGAATTCTTTCCTTTAACGTGTTTATAGGTCTTTCATTCCTAAAATTATTAGGACCAAAATAATTTATATAATAATTAATTACACGAGTATTATTAATATATTAATCGGCAATTAATGGGAAGTAAACGAGGATATCGCAAAGCAAACATTAGACATATTTTTGGCCAGTGAGCGCAATTAAAGTGACAGGCAATTGATAAGATAGTTTATCAAGTAGGTTACTTGCTCTGGGGTCACCGCGGCACGTTTTGCGACATCGACTATTTTTAGTTATGTCGTTAAGGATAAATGTGGATGTGACGCAAGTGTCATCCATCAGGCAATAGACAATATTGTCGAACTGAGAAGTATCCCTCCCTCAGTGGATGCCTTTTGATTTGATACAGAGACCGAACTCTACTCTATTTTGATGGCAGTCAAGCTATTGTTTCAAGATGGTCAAAAGTAACTTTAAAAAATTTGGTAAGCATGAATAATACGAATCATATTTCTTACCGGTTTCAGAGATCATTAGTAGTACGTAGTTTTGCCTGATGCATAATTGATTATAATTTTAAAAGAAGAGAGTCCAGTCACATTGTGAACGTGAGGACTATGTTGATTGCTGTTTTTTTCTCTTTTCTTTTCAGTTATTTAACGTATGGCTGGCAATTTGAGTATTTTCTGCGCCTAACCAAATGTCCTTTCCTTGGTATTGTTCGTCAAGTCGTTGAGTTCCTTAGTGGTCCTGAGTTGAGCTTTACGAATACTGACAAACTCTTGCACTGACTGGACAGGTCCACTCAAATCTCTAACGTTCTTTCTTCAAAAGACCATCTCAGACAAATCTGCATGGTTCTCATGTGATTTGATTATTACATAATTATTGTATAGACTTTAGAAGAGACTGTTACCCGAGTTCGTTTCGATGTTTTTTCTCAGCTAGGAAAAACCGAAAAAAAAAACACTTTTACACGACAATTTTATACTAGACTAGCTTCTGCCAGCGGCTTCGCCCGCGTGAAAGTAGGTGTCTCCTAACAAACTTTGGTAGATATTTATAAGATCTACAATTAATTAGAACATTTTATGGTTCTATCTTTTATAGTTTAGGCAGCGTACGCAAAATAAGTAACTTTTCTGGTTGACTTTTTATACCTTGTGTCCGAAAAACTCAGATATCTTACGAAACCCTATTTTTTCCAAAATAAAATATAGCCTATGTTACTCGTGGATAATTTAGCTTTCGATTGGTGAAAGAATTTTTAAAATCGGTCCAGTAGTTTTTGAGCCTATTCATTACAAACAAACAAACAAAGTTTTCCTCTTTATAATATTAGTGTAGATGATAGTATAAAATTGTCGTGTAAAAGTGTTTTTTTTAACCTATTTGCAAAATAAATATCATTTACCTTTTAGCCTAGAAAAACGCAGAAGACACATTTCTCATGGGAAAAGCGTAATAAAAGAACAGACGTTTCTGTAATGTAGAAAGAAAAAACATTTCCGAAGTGACGGACGATTACAAGTGCTGTGCAAGTTTTATAGCTACATGCCTGTTACGGCTTGATATATCAACCCGATAATCACAACTGTTTATTGTTACTGGAAACGTGAGCAGGCTCCATAAACGAAGCTATTTGGCATATAATTTGGTATTCCATACACAAATCTCTATAATATTCTCGTCGTAACAATATTTATGCACAAACTTAGCAGAGCGTTTCCTCTCACTTTCAATTTGAAAGGGACTTCAAGATTTTCGCTTATGCACTGTATTACAAACTGTTAAATGTTGCTGTTGTCATACGTGATGTAAACCCCTAGTCCCCACACGCGACGCCCACCGGAAAGGACGGAGTATTAATTCTTGGCCGGGGGCATATCGTCACGAAATATCGCCGCAGTAAATGTTTATGAGTACCGTATCCCTATTTACAAGCATCGCGCGACAGGTGTCGCCTCCTATCGCCGACCCGCCGCTCCTCGCTGACAAAATAAGGATGTCCGTTTGACAAGAACTCGATGAGGGCTTACTTTGAAGAATATTCCCTACACTTCAAAACGTTACGAGGGTTCTACACGTGGGAGCTGGAGAATCGAGCTGAGAAACTCGTTACAATGTCACGCCAATGCCGGTAGAATATTACCGCATAGGTTGTTTTGCCGCACGAACACCTTTGGACCGGTGACATTGGAATGAGTAACCGCTGCGCAGCTGAGCGTATCAGTATAGCTCCATAACAGTCGTTAACATTTGAAGCTGCAGTAGTTGCGTTAGCACCACTTTAGGTTACATCTTATGGTTGGACGTGACTGAAAGTGTTTTCTCGAGATCGCCAAACACTTTCACGAGAAGAGAACGTTGCAAGACAGGCCACGGTGACCTGCTTCAATGTCGTGCTTCTCGAAGACCTGTCATGAGATATATTGCCAGCTGTCGTGTACTATTTCTGTAGCGAGTATTAATAGGTCAATGAGAGTCACAATTCAGTTCAGAACGCGTGGGAGTAATTTGTTAGTTTTTGTTTCCGAATGCTCCGTCGCAACTATTTCAACGGTGTGACTGGCTTGATGTGTCGACAAGCTTTTGACATTCGTTTTTCTATTCGAATGTTGAACTGTTGTTGTTTTATTTGGCTCTGGTAGGGAAATCCGTCATCAATGATAGAGTTAGCGTAGAGCCTAGAGTTTACACGAAAGATTATAAAGTAGTTGATTTTATAACTTTAGCTAGCTGTAGGGCTACAAGAAGCAATCAAAGGTAACTATCGGTTACTCACAAGTTTCTTGTAATTTGATAGAGTATAAGAGTTTACACGACTTACTGGAAATCGTCGGAACGTGTCGTGTTTCAAAGAACGTGTATACCGACTGGCGTGTCATAAATTCCTTATTATAGCAAAATTGCAATATGAACGTAATCAAAATCAATTCATATCACGAAAGTAGACGACTGTTTCAATTGCAATAAATCAGTACTCACAACTAATGGGAACAAATCAAAATGGTCGCTTATTGTCATTCAGCTGGCGCTTGCGCCTGCGCATGGCCATTGTGACAATTCCATTGGTAATGCGCATCGATTACACTGATAAACGCTCCCGATAAAATAAAAACTTTATATATTTATTCTTACTTCGAAAAGTAAGTTCTAAAAACATTGACGTTCGGTTGAAATTCGATTGATTGTGTGGATAGAGATAAAACGTTGTTATGATAAACAAAGTGAATGTTACGATTATTGCTTTATTAGATGTGTATTTGTACTACGGAATGTAATTGTTGAATGTATTTTTACTAGTATAAATACAACTACATTTGTTCGGCAACTGAGAAACTATCGCTGTGTTTAAGCTCAAAATTGAGATTTATTTTATCAGCATCAACAATACATAAATCTTATGTAAGCTTTTTGATTCTTTTCGACGTACAATATTAGTTCAGCTAAATGAAATGTTATCGACCCATAAGCCTAAACAATTTCAGAGCTTTCGAACAACAGTATTTTCCTACAAATTCCAAAGTTTCTAGACACAAACAACATCGTCGATGTATAGGTACCTGGTGTCGGCTTTAAAAGCATGAATGCTAACAACAAGCGACGCTCAGAATTCTAAGCAGCCGGTCGAGATCGATCTGAAACCTTTTGAGTAGTAAAGGACCATTTTAAAATATAATAAGTATTCAGATACGCACAAAAATGCACCTTACCAGTCTTAGAATAGATGTATTTTTAAAAAGATACAGGCATTTCTCCACTGTCCTTCGAGCCGGATAGGTGAAGATGTGCTATTCTTCATCTTGATACGATTATTGGGTAACATTTTATCCAAAAAACAGGTTTAAGGTTCCAGCCCTCCTTTACAGCTGCGATTTTCGTTTTAGAAAAACTCTAATAGGAATAAAACTGAAGTTGCTTGTGGTTTTCCAATAAGAACGAGGCTTGACTTGGTAAAAGGGTTAATTAAAAAAAAAATCGTTTAAAAATGCACTTTAAAATAGGCGATTGTAATTATTACCTATCATCAATTTACAGGTCTTAAAAAGGTCCTTGATAAGATAGTGTTATCAGCAAGCCTATCGATAAATTGTAAAATAATATGAGAGTTCGATATCAGTTTGTACGGTATTGATAAATAATGTTACAGTTATCTTTAGGAAACGCCTATGTGGCTTTATGTAATTTAGTTTCTAGATATAACTGATGTTGGGCAAGGTTATTTTACTGACGGGTTGAGTAATTCAAATAGTTTTCGAAATTATTTGTCATTTTCTCCCGTAAATTTTCGTTACTTTATTTTGTAAAATTAATTAAATACCTGAACGTTTACGCTTATGTAAGGGACGCTAGCTTTGACTAAGTATTTTTAATAAAAATAAGACAAAGGACGCTTTTGTTTTCAACATATCCCAGACGCGGTCTTTTTGCGATCCCCGGGCGCTATCCTTTGGGAATACATACAGTATTTGTTTAGCGAAACTATTCCTTTATCCCCTTAGAGCAAGACATTTAGTACGTGAATAAATTATTATATTCACTCTGAAATAGAATGAAGTGGGAGTTTTTGTACAGGGGAAAATCTAACTAGTACAGCGTAAACGGTTTCGTATTTAGTTAAAATTTTTAGATAAAATAGTAACAATACCGTGAAATTAGTTCTTCGCCAGTTGTTCAACATCACAAATAAAAAAATGCAGTCAATTAGGCACGCGTTTCGTAAAATTATCTGGTCTAATAGCTCCGTAACGATTTTAATACTCCCGACCAAATTTCGATCACGGTGGACAATCTCAACGGAGATTAGCCAAGTAGGTATACAGGATATATTATAGTACACAAGCGTGAGTGTAAACAAAGGTGCCGTCCTGTTCCTTCACTCTCATAGTCCGATGGAACAGCAATATGAGATGATGAAAGAGATCAGGCACAGAACCGACCAAAACCCGCACACACTGAGGCACCGGGTTTTCACACCATCAATTTCCAAACTCCGGGCTGCTGCCAGTCATTCCTAATGGAAATCTAATTCAGAACCCATATTCAGCATTTGCTCTTGCGAGCTCCTGACCAACGAGACAGTTATCAGGCATGACTTGGATGCCAATACGTTGTCCGTAAGATAATTGGATAAGAAACGACAACTCAGTACTTCCTAATATAAAGAAAATACGAAGAAACAAGGACAGGAGAATAACGAGATGACATGTTATTCTTTTATTTTAATATTTATGATTGGGTTAACAAGAACTCTGAGGGACTGAATGGAGACACACTTGAAGCCTCAGGCCACAAATTTTTCGCGCAAAATATTCTAAAAAATGTAAATCATACATAGCCCACTCATGTATTTCTGGCGGTATTCCCTCGGCCATCGAAAAGATACATCGGAAAGTCGAGAATCTTGATTTGGTCGAATTCGAAGAGAGTGTGCAAACACAAATATTAGAACTATTTAAATAGGATGGCTCAAGGAATGTGGACGTGGAGTTACAAGTTACCGTCTGCTCGCTGAAATCGGAAGAGTAAACGTTTCTCTCGATAAGAGGACTTATAAGATTCGGTAAAACTTCGCCGAATATTTATGGACTCAATCGAAAGAAAATCATATCAACACAAACGATTTTAAGTTATACATAATTTGTGGTCTACGTCCACTTAATACTCTTCAAAGACCAAAAAGTAAACAACAATTCAGTGTGTAAGGCTACATTACAAACAATGAACCTTTCTTTTGTAAGGGCCTCGTACCTCCCCCGAGGTACCCTCTGAAGGACCCACGGACAAATTGCGAGCAAAGCAAATATTTATTCCGACACAATACCTCTTTACAGCGGCCTGTTTCCACGTAGTTAACAACTTATGATACGGGCTCTTGTGTTTATCATACGTCGTTAAACGTTAGATTTAATGTTAACTGGCAGTTAGGTTTGTGTTGACGCTGCTGTTTTACAACCATCTCCCTCGGTTTTAAAGGTAGGTGATACATTCGAGGTCTTCAAATTCTAAACTGCATCTTGGAGCTAGGAAATGAAATTGGTTTTCGGTTTCCGGAACCTAACCGCATCAGTTCAGTATTTCGGAAACGCGGTTTTACCCTGCCGTAACCGATCCGGATGTCGATGTTCATAATCCGGAAATACGGATGGTTTGTGCGTTTGGATTTAAATATTTTTTTTGGATTACATAATAGATGGCTTTCTGAATGGTTTCCCCATTGATGTCCTTCAAAAAGTTTTCGTGGATATAAAAACGGCGATAAAATATGTAATAAAAACTTGGAAAGTATACTTTAGTCAAAGTTGGAAGTTTTAGCACATCACGACATCGTTAGTTTTTACTAAGGGATAAATACATGCAAACCAAACTGCGTTTAATGATTTAATGATCGATTCGCCAGTTTTGTTCAACATGACAAATAAAAAACAGCAGTCAATTAGACACGTGTTTCGTAAAATTCTCTGGTCTAATAGCTCCGAAATAATATTAATACTCCCGACCATATACATTTTTAGCATTTCTGCACGAATTTAACGAGGCCAAAAAAGTCTAGTAAGAACATTAAGCAAAAACTTACGTCGGCTCATAATAAGAAAACTCCAGGGTATTAAGAGGAGCGACGGAAAGCCGCCAACACAAAACTTCAATTAATTAACATTTTCATTTAAAATACTTTTAGTTTTCTCCCTGTGGAAATACAAAATGTTTATTAAGGACTGCTTTGATCCGGGTCAAATGTTAGGATGTCCCCAGGGACCACCCTAACATCAGAATCTGATTTTGGAGACCTCACGTTGGCAAAAAACATTAGTAGTCCTTTTACGCGGAAAGCTACAGAAATAAAAAATTACAGAAATGTAAAATTATACTGAAAAATAGACCGTATAATTAAATTATTAACGTTTCGGTAAATCAAACCAACGATTCTGTCACGACTGAAAAAATATGTAAACAATTTCTGACAACATTTGGACAGATATTAAATACGACTGCCGAATCGTTATTTATTCTGGTCGGCGAATGTTATTTATTTTACGCACGCCTTATAAATAATTAAATTTTCTTGTCAAATCATTACGTGTACAGTTAGATAGCCGTGTAGTGATTAATTGTGCAACCATAAAGGTTACTATTCCCTTGACATTTAGTATGTGTGGTTACCTCGGCCGCTGTCGACGAACCTCCGCGGGAAGTGCGGTAATTATGTGCGATGTGGCGAGCGCATTAGTTTCATAAAATTAATTAATCGAGTATCATTACCGCACATTAAAAGCGTGCTAATTAAAGATGCTCGAGAACGGGATGGACCGCGCACTCAATTTTAGTTCATTGTGTACTTTAATTATAATGAATTTATGAGGCAAACGGCACGTTACATTGCTCATTCGGCTTTTGAAAAAGGTAAAAAAAAGAATAGCGTTAAAAAGACAAGCAAAACCTTCTCTCACATTCTGAACCAATCAATTGGAGTGAATGAAACCACAACATCGCCCTACTCAAGCATTTAGTTCAAGTTACCAGTCTACACGATCTAAACCAACATGTTACACTGCGTAAACATTTGACACGCAACCCAGAGACAACACTTGACAAATTGCTGCCAACCTTCAGGCTAATCAAGCGCCCCACGATAGACAATAGACTCTAACGCAAAGCTATTCAATTGAGAATCAAGCAGCGCGGCAAAATGTGCAGTCAGTACCGGTAATGACCTTGCCTGTCATCAATCTGGTGTCAGCAAGACCTTCACATAGTTACTGAGCTTATTGCTTTTAATTCACGATAGAAGCACTACGGTTCTACTAAGATTCTTACGTAATTCTATAGATAATTCATAAAGATTTCCTTTGTAAAATATAGCGTATAACGAAGGCCGGATAGATTGGCTATCGAAAGTTACCTATGCGGCTGCCAGAACAAATTTGGCAAAAATTTGGGATAAGTTCCGTAATATTTTCCCACAAATATTGATGCTCCATTTATCGCGGTTTTATACAAGAGCGTTACATCCTAGGAAGTGGTGTGGTTGACAACACAGTGGTGTGGTTGACAACACGACACAGTATTATATCAGTAAGTGCATGCTGACGTCATTTTCCCATATCGCATAGAGGCGCATTTCCGCGTAGTTTTAGCGCTCGTTCAGACACGGCGGGAACCGCGCGATTATAGAATCGCATGGAAATCGCGCGGGTCTTATTTATATGAGTTAGTTAGTAATCGTTCAGACATAACCGCGCGGTTAATCAAGCCGCGCGGTTACCGCAACCCAACCGCCAGAAAATAGAATCGCGCTGCTCCCGCGCGTTTCTATTACAATGGAGTCTTTACTTCGCGTTCAGTTGCGTTGCGGATACCGCGCGGTGAGCACGTCACTGTTCGTGAGTTCGCCATGGATCGTTTCGACACTGAACTATTTATTGATGAGGTGGAGAAGAGACCTGCAATATGGGACATTCAGTGTGATGATTACTCAAATAAAATTATCAAGAACCGAGCTTGGCAAGAGTTGGTGGAGATATTTGGAAATTGCGAAGACACGGTGGAAAAAAAGAATATTTTAAGTAAGTAGGTTTATTCACCAAAAAATAATTGACAGAATTATGTTATAATTATTGTTATGAAGCGTATATTATACTCTCCGTATACTTTAGGTACTTAAATAAATATAAACAAACTTCGGCTGCTTTATGCAGACATTTCGAGCATTTTTCAAATGAAGGTCACAACGGTATTACCATATTTCGTTTGTTTACATTTAGTTATGTACCTAAACATTACAAGTACGGTATGTTAGTTGCAGCTATATCTTTGTGTCTTGCCATGGAACACGCCCATCGTTCACAAAGTAATGAGCGAATTTATCTCTGATATTCAAAGATGACGGTGTCCCTCTTCCCGCATGCAAGGTATTGAGATTAGTCATGGGTGCAGTATATAAAGTATCTTTAAATTTTAGACCATCTCTAGTCCGCACATAGTTATGTAGAACACAAGAAGCTTTTATTATATCTTCGGCAAAATCTATGTTTACATTTATAGGCCTATGAAAGATGCGCCATTTGTTCGCCAAAATACCAAAAGTGCACTCAATATTACGTCGGGCTCTCGATAACCTATAGTTAAAAATCCTTTTTTCATATGGTAAACATTTGCCTGAATATGGGCGCATTAAATTTTCTGCTAAGCCGAAGGCTTCATCTCCAACTATAACATAAGGCATTGGTGTTAGGTCTACATTAGATATTGGTTTAGGTGTTGGTATGTTTAATGATTTTTCTGTCAGGCGTTTATAAAAAACCGAATTTTTAAATATAGCAGAATCACTGCTTTTGCCATAAGCCCCAATATCAACATAAGTAAAGCAATAGTTGGCGTCGCAAAGTGCTAAGAGCACTATGGAAAAGTAATGTTTATAGTTATGATACAAAGAACCCGAATCAACAGGCTTTATAACTCGGATATGCTTGCCGTCTATAGCACCAATGCAATTTGGAAAATTTGCATATCTCTCAAAGTCTCGTGCTATTGTCTTCCAGATATCTTCAGTCGCTTCGGGCATGACTATGTTTACCAACTTATTCCACAATGATTTACATACTTCGCGGACAATTCCAGTAATCGTCGATTTTCCTAGGCGATAATTGTAGCTTAGTTCTCCAAATGAACAACCCGTACCAAGATATCTGAAACAAGAATATTATTAATAATGTTATTATTTTTAGGTACACAACTCCAAAAAAAATGGAAAAACATACGAGATTGCTACAATAAAGAATACAAAAAAGAAAAAACAACTCCTTCTGGTTCAGGTGCTCGTAAAGGAGCCCGATATATGTATTTTTCAAGATTATCTTTCCTGCAGAATAGTGTAAGTAATAAAGACACTACAACTAATATTGAAGAACAGAATGAAAGGCAAAGTGAGGAGACAAGTGAACTAAACGCCAATGCAACCGAAGCCACTGAAATACGTCCCCCTAAACGTAAGAAAACACAAGTGCCAGAAGAAAAAATAGCTGTTTTAATAGAAAAAAGTATCGAGTCACGAAAACATTTTCAGAATGAACTTCAAGAAAATAGTATTACCAAGCAAGATGACGACAAACTCTTTTGTTTGTCGTTATATAAAGAACTCAGAAAAGTACCAGAAAATAGGCGTTTAGCAACCAAAATTGAATTACTTCAAGTGATACAAAAAGGACAAAGCTTACCACCCCCTGTTCGCTACAATACTCAGCAGATCACACCTACGTATTGGCAAGGACAACAGTATACAAGCCCGCAAGGATATTTTACTACATCTGGATCATCTCCTCCTGTTCCGGCACCGTCACCGTCACCATCGCAATTTAGTTCTGGCTCTCAGTCCTCTACAGTTATAGAAAATATTTATGCTGATTTTGAAGAACAATAAATAAATCTTACCTTAAAGTTATTACGAGTTTCTCTTCCGGTGACACGCTTGGCCTCAAATGCGTTTCAGAGCATGAAATATCTTGCCTGATCAGTTCAATTAGTTCATCAAAAGATTTTATTGACATTCTCAAATAGTCAAAAAATTTGTTATCATACATTCTTAATTTGGGATATAATGTTACGAACTGACCATGTACTAGTCGGTCACGTAATATTGGATGCACCCAATACCGCCTTTTTCTTTTCTTTTTTTTAAGGAGCAACCACAGTAAACACACTTCTTCGTCGACCTCCATTTTGAAACTGACGCTAACCCGCACGAAATCGCATACTAACCGCGCGTGTCTGAATAGCTTCACAATTTTGCGGTTTGAAACCGCGCGATTCGTAAACGCACGATTCCCGCATGTCTGAACGCAGGCTTAAGTGCGGAAGATTTTCTATAAGCCGTCCATTATTCAGGGGTTAAACAGCTCTTAAAACTCGCCGGGCGGCACAGTGGGCCGGGTCTGCTGACCGGGGCATTACCGTCGCCCGTAATTAAGGAACAAGGGGACAAATGTCACCTCTTCCTACAGAGTCTAACACGTAATTCTGCGAATGGTAAAGCAGTATGTTTTTGCGTCCCTCAATGTCCGTGGAATGTTCTGAAAGTCTCCCTGAAAGGCGGAATACCTTGGGATAACAAGAGAAGGATAATTTTTCAGCATTTGATCTTTAATACGAGCATGAAAGTACTTGTAACATGCCAGCTGAATAAAAGTGTATTGCTATGCTTATAATAATGAACACGGCGTCATTCTACCATCCAATAGATAACAGATGCTCAAGGTATCATAGATCACATTTACTGCAGTGATCAAGTCAGTGATAAACAATTTACAGCCTTGCTTTTCCAGATAGCAAGTGCTCATAATCATAAACTTAAGCTAATTAGTTTTTTTAATGATGGTGATACAGTGCCAATCTATATTACTTGTGTATATCAATTTTTAATGATCTGATAATGCAAAATAAATAATGTTAATATTATTCCAATTGTTAGTTTTCATTTAAGCCAATAAAAATCAAAGCGAAAAAATAAACACTTTTTGTCAAAGAAGAAGAAGAATGAGAAGAATACACCAAAATAATAAATGGTAGAAATTCTGTACATTGAAGTGGATGTTCACACCAACGATGCAACGACTAAGCCATGGGTGGATCGGTGTGAGGCTAAGTACGACATGGCTCACAACAATGAGGCCATGTATACTGTGCACGATGGACGATTTCACGATAAACGCTAACACCTACGCTGCCCACTCACACTCTGCTGATGTGTTTGACTTTTTAGCACACATTATTAACTCATAATACAATTTTTTGCCATTTCAGTTCATGTAAGCAAAGTGATCTAAAAAAAACTCGGAAAGCCAAAACTTATATCTTGTATTTAATTTAAATAAGAAGTTTGAAAATCATTTTTATAATTCTTTACATGTAATGATTTTGCATAATATTACAAGCATGATATATTAATATTAATTATTTTTGCATCTGTTATGGAAAAAATGTTAACACTTTACTAGTTGATTAGGCAATGACCTGCATTGCTCAACATTGTAACTACAGTTGTTAATATGGCCTCTAGGGTCTACTTTACATTCGAGGTTGAATCAAATTGGTGTGGCCTTTATAACTATCTATTAAAAATCTAGTGAGAGTAGCTACGGAATAGGTCAATCGTCTGATTTATTGGTGACTGATAAGATTCTTATATGAATGGTTAGGAAGTCTAGTATAGGTGAAGTGAGTATACATGAAGGCGGTGGACATCAGCAGAGGTGATGAGCGCGAGACGTGCGCGCGTGAGGCATGCGCGCCGCAACAACCACAAAGCCGATGAGAACATATGCGTAGACTGTCGACTCACCGAAATGAGACGTTATATTGCCATGGCCGTTGGCCAGAGGCAACGCGGTCACCAAGTCTTGCACTAAAAAACAACGACTATCTTTTAACATTGCATAAATTCATACTATACATGAGGCGGCCGGCCCGGCCTTCCCCCTGTCTTATCAAACATACGTCGAAAATACTC
This sequence comes from Mythimna vitellina, assembly GCA_949316375.1. NCBI lineage: Eukaryota > Metazoa > Arthropoda > Insecta > Lepidoptera > Noctuidae > Mythimna > Mythimna vitellina. The sequence continues at coordinate 790,802 of OX438703.1, read as the reverse complement.
AGATAATTTGTGCCTATAATTCTTCAACTTATCAACGGAATTATACTCGTTATATTACAGCATTAAAGTGGCATTAACTACATAGTACATTTTATCTAACTTTACTTTTTAAAGTTTAATAATTCGATACATTATGACCTCACAATCAAAGAAAAATAGGTCAAAATGATAACAACAGTACTGACTGATAAGAATCTAGTTAGAGCCCAGCTGCGTGTGGCTGAATCGACCACAAGTTCGCTGTGTCAATGTTATGCCCGCCTTGCCAAGTACGCAATGAAGTAAAGACAAAACTACATAACTATGTATAGTGTGCAGGTAAATAGTGTGCTACTCACCCGAGCTAAAGTGTGATCGCTTTACATCTCCATTCTCCGAGTCGCCGTCGAGCGGACGTTTCCTCGAGTCCGTGATTTCCGGACTGGGGCAAGTATCCATCCCTGTGTCAGCGGCCATGTTGAATTTCAGGGCAAAACTTTAAACTTGTCTAGCATAATTCCCATTACGTAATTGCTTCAAAATATGTACGATTATGCGGCACTGTGCATTATTTAAACATAATAATGGTAACACTTAACACTTATACAACTAGAAACGAAGGAAAATTGAAGTTTTGAATGGTATAGTTAATGAAATAAGAAGAGAAGTGACACTATGGTTGTTACGTCTAAACGTTTTGTGAACGTTTGTCGATACTGCGGGTGTTTGTGGCGCACAGCCAACGTGAAGCTAGCTGCAGGTGTCAAGCTGTTATGTTGGCCAAACTGTATTATGACAGTAACCGCTGTAACCAGCTGATTGTGTTAGTGCCGTACGCATATATTTCTTCATAGCTATCGATAGAATACTATGAGCTTGAAAAGTATACTTGAGCTAAAATTAAATACAGGAATTTATTCAATTTTAGCCTTTCCGGTATTATAGAATATTTTTACTGTGTTGAATGTTAACCTTTCGAACACCGTAATTAGAGACATAATAGAAAGACGATGAGAGAGCAAATGCCGGTGTTCGCTTGGGGTTTAATGAATTAATACTTTTTAAAATGTATTTATTAAGATATTTTCAAAAAATGTTTTTAAATTATTTTTCTAGTTTTTTATTTTTATTGAGACTTTAAGTTTTGACTTCTTGTTGTATGCCAAACTCAACTGTTTTTAAAGAACATTGACAATTTGACAGTAGTTAAATTGAAAGCTCACTCTGTTGTTAGTATCGTTACAAAAAGAAATTAAGTTCAGATCACACAAACAATTTACAAATTAGTTTACGGCAGCAAAACATAAGGCGTGTCGTATTTATCGACTAATTTTGTAGATAAGCTGCGCAACACTATAAATACATAATGCGCCAAGGTCGTTCAGGGACCAATCAACATTCGTTGGAAACTTCACTATCGTTAGAAGCATAAAGAGGTTTCAAAAAATAAATACATAGGAAAATGTAACAAATATCGATTAGTTTTTGAAAAGGCCTCCATGGATATCTTTAAACTTCAATAATTTTTCCATTTATTGATACGTTGTAAATTGTTTAAATACAATTCGTATAATTTAATTATCTATGAAGTTCCAACAACAATGTTTAGTTCAAGGTTTTGTTACTATTTTCATTTGATTTAAGGTTGCTGTCTTTAGATTGCATCTACTTGGTTTTCTCTTTTTAACTTCTCATAACATTTTAAATGTGGCGCCTTTTATAGACCTAGCAAAATAGCTCAAAACTAGGTCAAGGACCAAGGTAAGTATTTCTGTCTCATTTCTGCAACTAGATCAAGAGAATTTTAGGTCATATAGCAGAAGCTGGATCAACCTACCAAATGAAACCTTTTTTGAAAAATTGTTCCTATGCGGCTAGGAAATGACGTCATATTTACGCGATACCTATTTGCTTTTTGTTTTTGCAATTACGAGTATGTTTTGTTAAGTTTAGGTATAGTTACCGTGATGATATTTTATTTGGAGTTCGAAAGTCCTCTAGTCTTATATCATTTTTTGCCGCAGAGTTCCTAGGTAGCGCATTGCGGGTAAACCTAGCGCCATCTTTTATCTAAAATCAAGAACTCAAGTAAATTATCACAATGTTTGTTTTGAAATGTAGAAAAAAAAAATCTGTTGCGTACAGACTACTTACCTACGTACAGTATTTAAGTATCTAGATGTATATTTTATGTTCATGCTTAATTATCTACAGATCAGGCTGTCACTTCAGGCTTTATTTTATACAATTTTATGTAGACGAAAGCATGCTAGTGAAATCTAAATAGTATACCTACTGACTAAGATATATTATATTAGACTTGATGATTTGCTGTTAGACACGACTCAGTAAAACTCGGTTGTCCATTCTTCTGTAGTACAACCTAGTTTCATGCGTTATATTTCATCATTTGAACCATCACGACTGCATTCTCCGAAGGTTTAGGTAGAGATAGGTACCTATAGACACGAGTACCGCTACCAACTTTATAATACGCCATTACTACAAAAATTTAGATTTCCATAAAAGAGAAAGTACCTACCTAAAACGAACGAAACCGAAATTAATTTATCGTACATTTGCAAACGATTGTAATGAATGTTTAGACCGATTCTCACATACAACTTGGCAATGCGATTTAACTTATTTTGCAAATTAGCAAAGAATACCAATTACCTACATGTTAAATAAGTAGCCAGCTACGCAACACGATAACGACTTTACAAAATATAGTCTATTCGCTGAGTTTCTATCTCACTTAAGTTCATAGTAGTATTTTTATGTTGATAAAGGTGGCCGAATGTTATCATTACAGTCGAGGCGGGATGAACGTTAAATGAACAACCCCCCATCAACGAGCAATCATCGCCAGGAATTCTCCTTCACGATTCTTCTCCATAAGTAGATCTATATGTCTGCTGTCAGCACTATTCAGTCCTCATATAGTCAGTTTTATTCCCAATTTCGCTTGATCGATGTCGTCACTAACATGATGCTGGCAGAATAATTGACTTCGGCCCAATTGCTAAAGTAGAAAAAAAAGTGCACTATAAAACTATTTTGAATTTGGTTTCCGGTCTAACCGGATGCGGTTAAATCCAGCAAGGTTGTATACCTGGTAGATTGTATTCCCTAAATTATCGGCTCTAAAAATCTAACCTATCGCGTTCGAACTTCAAACTTTGTGAGCATTCCATAAGCCATTAGACAGCAAGGTAAGCTCGTGGTGATTGCCGGGCCGCCGTGCCACGCCTCTCAGTCTGGAGTGGCACACGGCGCGGTGCGTGTCAGCCCAGTTGAGCGAGTCACGCACAAACCATGCCGTGGGCTGAGTTGCCAAATTATCGCAATCAAACCAATTTCGGTTAATGGCTGTGTTCTGGGAGCGAGGATTGTTTTGTTAAATCTAAGTAGATGACATGATAAATGAATAGTTTTACATAATATTAGATGTTATCTACTAAAAAATGTGTAAGAGCATTACCTATTAATAAATAATAATTTTAAAAATATGGCTGATGATTCCAGGCCCTACGGCTGATTAAACCTTAGTTGAGCAAAATGACGGCCGTTACTACCGGCTACGCGACCTTTAATGAGTAACTCTCCGTCATAGGAGTTACAGACATACCACTCTGCAGAGCCTGCATGGAGGAGGACGAGACAGCAGCTCATCTGCTTCTTAGCTGTCCAGTGGTCGTGGGATATAGGACAAAGTACTTCAGAAACACAGGGACCCTCTGTGAAATGGCCAGTAACACCAAGGCGCTGCTGGCCTTCCTTGAGGAGCTGGCGTGGATCCAATGACACATTTGTCCCACCCGTACACAAAATACGCGCTTGAGTCGTGGAGTTGCGGACACCAGCCCGAAATACAAATACAAGATGCTTCCGCACTTCAAGCGTCAAACTAGTATTGAATGTCTGAATTATCAAGACTTCTTGCAACGCTTAAATCGCAAGTGTGCGGCCAGCACAGCGTGTGCTTGTTAATGATCACAAACAGTTTCATAATAACGCGTGAGATGTGCGACCTCGTTTTGTTCACCCACCAACATACTTGTGAGTGTAACTACTGATAGCACAGCAGCTGTACCATCAGTTTCATCTTCATTAGTGGTGTTAAGGTTAGCGAAAGGTCCTCTTGCTTGGGAAGCGTGCTTGTCGCCAGTCATAAACGTACTTTAAATAATAATAACATTCCACAACTTTCTCACAGCGTCATCTAGTAGCAGAGCTTGTGATATGAGTACTAGACAACTGATAAACATACTTATATATATATATTTCTTCATACTTAATATAGATTTTTTAATTAAAAAAACCGGGTAAGTGCGAGTCGGACTCGCGCACTGAGGGTTCCGTACAAACTTACCTATGAAAACAGTTCAATTCCCGAATTGAGTTACGAAGATTTTTCCGAATCGTAACGTAATTACATATTAACAGTTTTCAGATTTTTTCCTATAGATGTGCTATGAGAACTTGATTCACGCCAAATTTCAGGATTCCAGGCAATGGGAATGATTGAATGAATTTTTATGAATTTTTATTCCCTTGAGAGTGTCGAATTACTCGTTTTTTGCGACATAAACGGGTGTATTTTTTTTTTCGTTAACTCAGATGTTTGATTTTTTCACAGCTTCACGGGGCCGCAGACCTGAGAAATGCTTTTAATTTAAACTCGATACCTCCACACTTTCCCGTGATAAAGGTTCTTGACAGACAGACAGATGAACAAAAAAGTGATCTTATAAGGGCTCCGTTTTTTTTCTTTTGATTTATGGAATCCCAAAAATTATCGTGCTTATCACATAAACAATTTCAAGTCTTGTGTGGGAATCGAACCCACGACTACGGCATAGCAGTCAGGGCCACTAACCACTAGACCAACAAGCCGGTCTATTCAGTCAGTTTATGGCACTACAAATTGTTTTACTCATAAATCTAGCAACTACTTGCTAATTAGGTGTAGGCAAACGACATTGTCAACTTTTATGCGTCTGCGATGGGCAAATAATATTAGTTAATGAGGCTGACACTTTGAAGAATTTTTACGAATGCATTTATAGTCAGTTTATGTAGTATAGTTTGGCATGGATGTATTTATAATAGTACATACTGGCCTTCAACCAAAAAAGGTGGACGCATAGAAATTTAAAAAAACAGGAGAAGTGGCAAGGAGGCGTGTGCATGTCCGCGCGACTTGCGCAAAATGCACACGATCGGGCAAACGGCCGTCAGTTACAAACTTGTGAGATACGCGATACGTGATCGTAAACAAATTTAAAATGCCGTGTTGTTCAGTGGTTTCATGCAAGAACCGTAGTGATAAGAGAAGCCTGGGTCATCATGGAATCTCTTACCATATGGAAGTACAAGTTTAATACTATATTTATCTTTAAAATCAGTAAAAACAACAAATCTTATAATATCCCTTGCTGCTACTACGTTATTTTTGTTTTCAAATATCAAGGCGACTGTATTACTCTTACAGTACATACATTGCTCTTTAACCACTACTTAATTTTAACGCTCAGTAACGGAACAAGCAATGTAAAAATAACATAACGATACTTTATCAGTGCGGTGTATTTCATAATAAAGCCGCTGTTAGTTGCGGCGAGTTAATGATGTGCCTGTATGATCTACTAATATAGACTATCGACCATAATATCGATTGGTTGGATATCCGAAGTAAAATAATGTAAATATTTTTATTTATTTTGATTATTTTACAGAGTTATAAAGAAATAGCATAATTCAGAATTTAATAACGACTTTTGCTTAAAATAAGGCAACATGTTCTAGCTCTTTATTTGTTCTCTTTATTTAACAAGATAGAATTTTTTTTCAAAACTTTATTTTGTTAGAAAAAAAATAATACAGTTTTTTTTTTTTAACAAAAGCCTTACATGGTGAGGTTTAGCAGTAAGTTAGGTAAAATGATAACTACAATGTTACTTTATGTTTTCAGTTTCCCGAAAGACGCAATTTTAATAAAGCAATGGATTGATGGAAGGCCACCTAATGGGTTCCCTAAAAAATTATAGTACTATATGCTCATTCCACTTTCAACCAGAAATGCTTTAGCCTCTAAAAAAACGGAGTCTTTTTGAATGGGCAATCCTTAAATTAAGACTAGACCTGAGAAGTTTTTTTGTAACTGAAAGCTTTTTCATGCAATAATTCATAATACAAGTTATTAAACTTTTCAGGATTTTAGAGGACCAGGACATGTACTTGGCCGATTTTTAGTATTTGATATTGACGTTCTGAAATGACGTATATAATGGCCTTATACGGGTAAATGGTTAGTTTTCGGGTTTTATGAAAACAAATTAATAAATAATAATTATTATTATTATTAAATTATTATTATTAACATTTTATGATTTTGTTTTTGGGACCCAAAAGAAATAGCACGACAAAAAAAAAATGGAAAAATCGATAACTTTTCTATTTAGTCAATCACTAGCGTAAATGTAAAATAAATTGCTTTTGCATAGCACATCGACATTTCATGTGTGCGTAAGTTGTACGGTGCATGGAAAATACACGCTGTTTTTAGGGAGGTAAGGTTTATAATTGACTGTGTAGTATGGACTGATTTATGATTTGCGGATGTGTGCGCGACTGCGTAAATATTACTGCAAATGTAGTAGTTTCGGCGGTGGTAGGGAAACTGGAGACATCGTGTTCCGGTACAATTTTTACTACTTAACACATCTCCTCCTTTCTTAAATCTGTGGGTGGACGAGTATTTGGAGAGCTAATGACTCAGCCCACCTGCTGTTAATAAAGTGCCTGTTAACTTTGCCTAATATGCCTATCTGAGATGTAAGGACGAATTTACGACAGGTCTTGGAATTACTGGTACCTCCCCGACGTGTTGAAGTACGTCAAGTGCTTTTTTTGAGGGTGAGAAAGCATCAAATAATTTGTCCCGCTCTGGGTGGAGCTAGAATGTTAGACTTTTATTGACTAAAACCCACCAGTGTTCCTTCAGTTGCCCTTTTCAATTCCACAGCCCTGGCAGGCGTCAGCGCCAACGGGCCCCGTCACTCATCAGCATGAGTGACGGGGCCCGACCTGGGCCTCATTGCTCCTCATTGGACGGCGAGCTACCCACCTACCCCCTTCCTTTGTGGTCTCCCAGCTGGAAGTCTCATGTACCTGTAATTTCATGTCGAACATCGTATGCCACTTATCTGTAAGCAGGACTCACATTTAATTAGCATTGCATACGAATCATCAGCCTTATAATGTTCCCACTGCTGGGAGTCAGGCCTCCTCTCTAGAAGAAGGAATGGGCCATAATCCACCACGCCGACCCAGCGCGGATTGCCGATAGAATATGCCGGTTTCCTCAAGATGTTTTCCTTCACTTAAACGTTATTTCGAATTTGTCCGGTGAACAGTTGTGATGAAATAAATTACACAAAGTAATGCGCCTAACTGAATTTGAACCCGCGACCTACAACTCGTAGTTCGGGGCGGTTACCACTGGGGCACCATCTGCACGAACACATTTAATTGCTTTCAGGAAACAATTTAACGAGGAGCATCACTACTAAGAGCCGTACAGTTGTCACTGTCAAAGGAATATCGACATTGTTGGAGTTGAAATAAAGTTATAAATTAATTTAGCAAGCACAACTGCTGTGCGCGAGGTCCTAGGTTCGATTTTCAGCTCGTGTAGTGTTATTGTGGGTTTATTCATCTAGAATTCTTTAGTGGCAGCTCGGAGTCTTGATGTATACCTGGTGACAACAAGCTCGATAATCACTAAATCGTTTTTAGCGATAATACCGCCCATTGTGACACCCTATTAATTTTAAGTTCCTATTGTAATTTTATTATTGGTGTACAATAAAGAATATATCTTCTATCTATCTCGGCCCCTAATATATGTGACCTAAACATAACTTGCGAAAGCGGCTGTACCTGCTATGACTACTGTTCTTACTCTCTATCCTTCGTAGCAATACAGTCCCCCTAGCCAAGTTACAATCGTATCGTTCGCGCCGAACGCCTCGAGTAGGCCACGAATCCGATTCCTTTGTTCTGACGCCATCTCAACGCTCAGTCACGTGGTTAGAACAAAGGAATCGGAGGCGTGGCATACTCGAGGCGATCGGCGCGATCGAAACTAGGCTAGGGGGCAAGCGTGATATCGTTATGAAAATTGTAATTTAATCATTTATAAGTTTTATAATTTATTATGTCAAAAAAAAAATACAATTTGCAAATAAATATAAACCCAAAACACACTAGTATTCCCCGTGTCGTAGGGTCTAATCTCATTCCGTCTAAATGAAAAAAAAAAACAAATACCTAGTGTAAAGTAATATTATTAATGACTAACTGTCCCCCGCGTCTTTGGTTACTGCTTCGCTCCTACTGGTCGTAGCGTGAAGTTTATTTATTTATTTATATATACTTCATTGCATACCAAGATTACAAATTGAAATCTTATAATACAAAAAAAAAAAACACAATTGGCGGCCTTATCGCACTCGGCGATTTCTTCCAGGCTACCCAGGATGGATAGAGATTGCCTGGATGCAAAATGGGGTTGTACTTGGATGTTATAATTATAGCGATTATCTTTTTTTGGATAAAAGAGCTATGGAATTCAACATTAAAATACTCGCTGTTTCAGAATTTGAACTAGGTTTTTTTTTGAGGTGGTTGATCATTTTCTTGCCAGCTCCTAAGGAAGACATCCAAGTCGTTCCGCCATCTCCTTGGTGTGCCGCGACCCCGTCGTGCGATTTCAGGGCACCAACTTTGCCAAGAAGTGGCTCAGAGCCGGGAACAATGGTGGGAATGGAGGGATATCGTTAAATAATAAAAACACATTCCTTATAAAACTAGCCTTTAATATTGCATTGAATTAGTACAAAATACACGCTCATTGCACGCCTACAGCTCAGCTGTAAGACAAGGAATAACTCTCGGTCGTAGGACGTTCATATAAATTATAACTTTCATAATTATAAGCACTTTCATAAAGTTATATCTTAGGGAATAACTGGTATTTCAGGACATTTCTAAGTACTTTACATAGCTTGCTGCTTGCTCAAGTGACAGTAACTTAAAGATATTTATTTTATGTATAAAAACTGTTTCAATTTACTGTATTAACCTATAAGATCTTAGTTTGTACAAAATATTTTGGTAATACACGTGGATCTTTGCCTTTCTTTTTTCTGCTTTTGACAAGTCCACTTATACCCATATTTTATCAATTGATTGGCACTAGCATACAAATATCTTGATCCCTTATTTGTGTCACTAGGTAAGCAGGGAGCTACGTCTATTTTAACAAAACATCCCGATAGGCAGTACCCGGCGGTTCATGTCACACGTCGGACTTTGCATAGAGACAATCTATGTGACAGGGATTACGCTCTACATCGTCGAATTTTGCCAATAACTGGTTGTGTTACATTTACAGCCAGTTACTGTACTGGAAGATTTCACGCGAATTCAGTTGCGACACGATCCGATGCGGTTCAATTCTTTGTTCTATTTGCGCCGCATCGCTTCGCGTTCGCCGTCGCGGTTGAATCACCTACGTAGTTATAGCTAGGACAGACGTCAGGATACGGATTGGCCAGTTTAACTCGAGGTATGGTGGAGGATGATTTTTGATATTTTCATGTACAAGCAGCGCCACCATGAAAAATCTAGTTATTCTGGTCATTTCGTAGTTATATTTCTATCTATAAAATCGGAATTTGGATAGAGATGCAGTTGTGCAACATTTTCTACCTCTCGAAAGCAGTATAATATGATTTTCTAGAGATTCCGATTATAATTCTTATTATAGTAGAAATAAGAATCATTTTTATTTGTAAATTTTAATTCTGTCTTGATCCTTTGTAAGCTATACATATACTATGTTTCCATCATCTTCCCATTTACTTAAATTCGAGAGGCAGAAACCGTTACAAACCCAACTTTTAAGTGAAGCAATTACAAAATCAATAAAATATTCGTATTTACATAACTCTCAAAATAAGTTTCCGACTAGATGCTGACGCATGGGGTCACAGGTTCGTCCGGCTCGAGTTGGATCCAAGTAAACGCGTCACGAATGTAACTCGATGAGTCAGCATTACCTGCACAGCAGCGGGTTCCTACTGTTCCATAGTTAATTATAACAATCTTAATTTATCTAATTTGTTTACCAAATTTCATTATTATAAATAAAAAAAAAAGAATAGCACTGACGTGATATTTAGAAAAAAATCAAACTGGTATCTTGTATCGACATTGCCTCACCCTTTGGGAAACTGTGAAGTGGCTTAATTATTATTAGTCATTTCAGATTAGAAACTCAAAAGCCCCGTAAAAAATGCATCGATTCTCTTCGATTCCCCAAAAAAATATTTAAATGATTTTTAATCGTTTCATTCGAATCAAATCGTAACTTTGTACATTGCGTTTTGATCAGGATAGATCAGTTGTACCCATTATCTGCAGCTTGCAGCTAAAATTACATCAATTGCTCAGTTTGAAGTCTTAAGTTAATCAACGTTTGAGGAGGCCAGTTTATGGATGGGACCATCTTAACGCACGCCGTTAATCCCGACCGTCATTTTTAGATTTTTGACAGTCTTTATGGATAGTCAAAAGCCAGTAAAAGGGATATTTTATCGTTTCGTATTGTGTTATCTAATAACTGAGTTGTGGAGATCAGATAGGCAGTCGCTCCATGTAACATTCTGGTCTCCTGCTGCATCCGGTTACACTGGAAGCTGGTCCCAACATAGATGGGAAAAGTTTGGACAGACCAGCTTTTTTTTCTCATGGTTGGACCCCGTGGTCAATTGCACAGGGCCCATTTATATCTCCGAGATTAGGACGTGACACGCTGCGATGGAGTGGCTTAGTACCAGTGAAGGAATGTTAACTTCCAGAGATTATCTTACACAAACATATTTAAAAGAAAACAAACACAGAAGATCGGAATTTGCCAGGTTAAGAACTATTTACAAGGAACAGGGAAAACCCGCACCGTCGGCTGCGTATAGAAGAGTCCGTGGTGCGGCGCCGCTAGGCGGGCGCGGCCTCCTGCGCCGGCACCAGATGGTACGTGAGCCACCACGACAGCAGCGGCTGCGTCACCGCCACGAACAGCAGGAAGTACACTCTCCGCTTGGTGCCCCCAGCGCTCGGCTTGTTCCAGCTGTCGGCGTAGGGGTTGGCGGAGTAGCCGCCGGTGTAGCCGTACGCTGCTTGTGGCTGCTGTTCAGGCGCGTGGGAGCCCGATAGCAGCTGTAGTCTGAGGGTTTTTACCTGAAATTAATTGAAAGGATGGCTCAGAAATAATAATATAATATAAATAATAGTAATAATATTCCACAACTGGTACGGTCGCACTCTGCGACGGGTTGGTTCTAGGTCCTAAACATAAAAACTTTGTATTATCTTTATTAATTCAATAAAAGCACATCTTGTTACAATCGTTATGTCAGATCCCCCTTTACTTCTTTGTTCTACTTCATTTTTAAACCTATTCTAGAACAACTAAATCCTTAAAAGTAGGTATACATTCAGTCAAAAAAGTATCGGGAATGGATGATTTGTTTATGGTTCCAAATTCAAATTTTTGTTTTTTTTGTATTTGTTAGATTGGCACAACTGTTTTCCATTTTGGCGCGGAGTTTGAGTTGCATCTGTTATTTATATTAAACTAATATTATAAAGAGGAAAACTTTGTTTGTTTGTTTGTAATGAATAGGCTCAAAAACTACTGGACCGATTTTAAAAATTCTTTCACCATTCGAAAGCTACATTATCCACGAGTAACATAGGCTATATTTTATTTTGGAAAAAAATAGGGATCCGTAAGATATTTGAGTTTTTCGGACACAATGTGTAAAAATAAACCAGAAAAGTTACTTATTTTGCATACGCCGCCTAAACTATAAAAGACAGAACCATAAAATATTCTAATTAATTGTAGATCTTATAAATATCTACCAAAGTTTGTTAGGAGAAACCTACTTTCACGCGGGCGAAGCCGCTGGCAGAAGCTAGTATTAAATACAGTGCTGGTTTTAGTAATATCATATATAGTGTGTATTGCGAATTTCATAATGGACAAAAATATCGAACAAAGAGTTTGTCTTAAATTTTGCATCGCCAATGGAATGTCGTGTTCGGAGTCACTGAAAATGTTACAGAAGGCTTACGGTGAATCGACTTTATCAAAAACTCGTGCTTATGAGTGGTTCAAAGCGTTCAAAAGCGGTCGAGATGTGATGGAAGATTTGCCTCGCTCTGGTAGGCCGTCAACGTGCAACTGAAGTTAACATCGCAAAAGTGAAGAAAATAGTGACTGAAAATCCCCATTCAACTCTGAGAGAGATAGCCGCCGAACTTTCTGTATCTCACGAGTCGATTCGTACCATTTTAACTAATCATTTGGGTATGAAACATGTTGCTGCTCGGCTAGTCCCAAAAGATCTGAATTTTCTCCAAAAACTCAATCGCATGAAAGTCGCTGAGGACATGCTAGAACGAGTCAGTTCAGACCCAACATTCATGAAACGCTTTGTTACTGGTGACGAGACGTGGGTTTACGAGTTTGACATGCAAACTAGTCAACAAGCTTCGGAGTGGCGCCTTCCAACTGAACCGAAACCGAAAAAACCACGCCAAAGTCGATCAAAAGTCAAAGTCATGTTGACTGTTTTCTTTGACTATCGCGGTGTTGTGCACTCTGAATTCTTACCGGAAGGTCTAACGGTAAATAAAGAATATTATTTGAGCGTTATGCGGCGTTTAAGAGAGCGAATTCGACGAAAAAGGCCAGATTTGTGGAAAGAAAATTCTTGGATTTTGCACTACGACAATGCGCCTTCGCACAAGGCTATCATTGTGAACGAATTTTTGACCAAACACTCAACAAATACCATCCAGCAACCACCATATTCACCAGATATGGCTCCTGCTGACTTTTTTCTTTTTCCTAAACTCAAATTAACACTTCGTGGCACCCGTTTTCAATCGATAGAAGACATAAAGGAGAATTCGCGGCGAGAACTGAACTCAATTCCGGAAGCAGCGTTTAAAAAATGTTTTGATGAATGGATTATTCGTTGGCGCAAGTGTATCGTTTCTAAAGGAGCATACTTTGAAGGTGATAATATAAATTTGGATGAATAATAGACATTTTGTGTATTATTGATCTTTTCCCGGTACTTTCTTGACAGAGTAGTATTTTACAAGCCAGTTCTTTAACCTAACTCATGCGATGTCCTTTTGATATCACAGTACATTCTTTTCATATATAACTTGTCAGTTCATCCACATGTCATTCTGATCCACACTGTGTTCGCTAATGCTTAAATTTAATCAATAAATATGTCCAAAAAATCACTCACCAAAAAATAAGACAACGCGAAACTAGTATAAACCAGACTGCAGTAGTAGCCGGTCTTGCCCAGCATCAGCCCGGCTAGCAGGCTGCCGATCATGATGATGTACTTGTAGCCGGAGAAGGCCAGCAGGTCCAGCGTCTTCAGGTGCGTGCTGGTGTTGGTCACGTACAGCGTCACCAGGTACATGATCATCTCGAAGATGATGTAGGCTAGCGCTGAAGACGCCTGCATGCCGATCTGTTCGGGGGAGAACCGGTGTTGCAGACCTAGGAGGAAGATTATAGATGTACTTAGTATAATGTGCAAGGAGCAGTGGTGGCCGAGTGGTAACGGCCCAGATTTACAAATTGTAGGTCGCGGGTTCAAACCCAGCCAGGCGCATTACTTTGTGTAATTTATTTAATTACCACTGCTCTCAAAACGGTGAAGGGAAACATCGTGAGGAAACCGGCATGTCCTAGAACCAAAAATACGAAGTCATGTGACATCCACCAACCCGCACTGGGCCTGCGTGGTGGATTACGGCCCATTCCCTCTCCTAGAGAGGAGGCCTGAGTCCCAACAGTGGGAACATTAAAATGCTGATTATGCTTTATGCTACTGTAACTGTCGCCATTTAACTTGCAATCAACGCAATAAAATTCACAGTTGGTTGGATGGACAGCAAAAAACGTTTTTCTAATCTTACAATACTACACAATACTATCAGAAAATTAAAAATTTTATGAGATGAATGTATGACTGTGAAAAAATTAAAATAAAAAAGTATCTATTTAATGACAAACAAATATATATTTTTTTAAACTTTATGGTGACATAGGTCTAACACCTTCTATAAAATCAAATACCCCAAAATAGCAGGTACTAGTAGTAGGTACTAGTAGTAGGTACTAGTAGTAATATCACAATGAAAAAACAATGAACATGTGTTTACAAATGATGAATTACTGAGCAGAGGTCCAGAGAAAAAGAGAAAGTAGGAGATTTTAGTGTTTTTTTTCTAATTAGATTTCATATAATATTATGAAAGGGTAAACGATGCCCTAACACACCATAGTTTTCTTATACGAATTTTCAACCACGCCTTTCTTATAAGATTCCAATTGGAAAATAGTTACGAAGTTAGTTTTTTTAGCGTTTTCCCGATTTTAAGCCTTATTTTCAGTATTTATTATTTATTTGAACAATTCAGTTTATATTTATTTATTAGAAATCAAATTAACTCCCATAAAATATCTTATTTTTTTACTTACCAAAAAATAACCATTAATAAAAATAAAATCGTTGGATTAAAAATCACGAGAATTTAATGGCACGGAAGTGTACTCGTCGTCGTTAGGTGCGTACAGCAAGCGCAGGGAACCAATCACGAGTGACGGCTATGACGCGATCCACGGCGAGACAATCACTGACACTCCCCGCCCCCGCGTCTCACTTCATACCACCAAATAAACCTGATATTACTTCTGCGCAAGTGACAGTCAGCGCTCAATATCCGTGCCGATAACTATACATAGCCTGTCAAAATCATAACCCTCCTTTGGCTTTGCCGTAGTCGGGTAAAAATTGGCTTTAGCCGGCGGCCAATCTGTTTAAATAAAATATAATTGCGAATAGAGTATAGACTGATACTCTGGTTCATGGGGGGTATGAAAAGGTCTGTTGCGTTGATGTCATGCCGAGGCTGCACTGGATATTCTCTCATCATCATCACTCACCTAACATGAAGCCGGCGAGCAGCACATATGTCACGTAGCCCATGGAGGGTATGTAGAGGTCTGGCGCGTTGATGTCGTACCGAGGCTGCACCGGCGTATCCTGGTCGTATTTCACCATCCACTCCTGCAAAAAAGTAGTTTAGCATTAAATAAATTTATTAATTTCTGTAATATAACCCTATAACTTCGAGCAGAGGCCACTGCAATCATATGCAAGCATATGAGTCCAAGTTATCACTACATAGTATAAAACAAAGTCGCTTCCTGCTGTCTGTCCCTATGTATGCTTAGATCTTTAAACCTTCGCAGTGGATTTTGTTGCGGTTTTTTTAATTGGATAGAGTGATTAAAGAGGAAGGTTTATATGTATGTGTATAATATGGTAGAGAAACACTGTTAATTTTAGAGGTTTCTAATTTGATGTCGTAAATAAACACATTTATAGCGCTTACATTGCAAACACTGGCTGAACCCTACGAGATAGATCAAAATGATGTACTACAGTATTGTACACCTTGAAAAGGTCTACAAAAAAGTTCGCGATGATATATGTCTCTTAGGGATAACCCACAATTAACCATTTTTTCTTTATCCTTTACTTTTTACGAGAAATAATGGCTTATTTACGAAGCGATTTTAAGCAATACAGCATTAATCTTTATCCTATTTAGTACCTTCAATACATTGTGCGTTTTATATAGATCAATATAGCCATTTACAGCATGTTATTTAAATGAATATTTTCGACGATATTATAGATTTAAAATGCAGGGACGCAGGGGTTGTATATAATAAAGACATTCTGCCTGTTTCTGTAGTATATTTAGTATCAGCATTGCACCCGTGAGAAGCCGGGGCGAGTCGCTAGTAAAGTGTATTGTAGTATACTTCTCTGGAAGTGCAGATATGATTAGCCAATTAGGGAAACTAGCAGATTTTCAAAAAAGGAGTGAAAAAACACTATCTTTCTATTTCGTCATAGTTGCTTATTAGTATGTATAAAGTATAATTATATAATATTATCTATAATAGTATGTATTATTGCGATATTTATTCTACTGTATGTATGTATATATTTATAGTAGTATATATTGTATTTTAATAATGACAGTTTTGCTAAAAGAAAAGTACAACTTTTCTTTTTTTTCAACTCTCCTTCGCAGGTACGTTGGAAGAGATTTCTGTAGAAATAATCATTACCTTTGTACCTATTTTTTGTATTTCCTTCTTCTTTTATCTTATTATAATATGTGTAAACTTCAATTGTTTAATAAATAAATGCCATTGTCAAATATCATAAGCTACTTTTTATTCTAGAAAAAGGCGTAGTTCTTGTGGTTCACCACAATCTTTATTTTTGGCAAGACCACCATCTCACCTCATAGTATGTAATTGATAATGTGATTGACGATGAAGCAGCTTGCCCAGAAGTAACCCCAATGGTACCAACCTTGTGTGTATAAGGGAACATGATAAGCAGCAGCTTCCGCAGCACATATCTGGTGTCGACGGCGAAGTAGTACCGCAGGCGTGACACAGGCACGTACTTGTTGATCTCACGCTGCACCACCTCCCGCCCCTGGGCTGCCAGCTGGTTGCCGTACTGTAGCGCCATGTCCTGCGAGGGGAGGACGCTAATATTAGTGGGAAGGGAGTTAAGAAATCATATACTGGCATTTAGCTTCATCAGCTCATAAAGGCACTATATTTTGTGAACTTCGAAAAGTGGCGCGATTCCTTGTTCACATCATAAGGTCTACAATCAGCCAAAGTATTGGGCTGGGCATTGATTAAAAAGGTAAATAGTTTTCATTAAAAAATATGACACTAATTTGCATAAACTGACTAACAAGAAGTTAGTAAACCTCATTTTATAACTTTTATTCAACCTTGTTTCTCTACTAAAAATTGTTTTGGATGCAACAATAAACTATATATTTTTTTAAACCTATGACAGAGTGGTTCTACTTGTATTTAAAACAAGCAAGTTACCTGTACAATTGGTTGATGGAGCATGGAACCTAATTGTGCTGGGTTTGGCATTGGAGACTGTGGGTATCCACCCATGTAACCAAAATCTGAAACACAAAATGATTTCATTTCTGTAAAATAGAGTAATCATCACAATTTAAGCATTTAGCTCAGAATTGAGTATTGTTTTAAATAGAAATTCACCTATCAAAAATTATAAACTTTTGCAAAACCCCTGGGGTTTATAATAAGTAACCACCAAACCAATATAACTTACTTCCGACTGGTGGCACAGCTGCACCAAAGTCCTGAGTGGGGTCTAATTGGATTCCTTCTTGGTACGGAGGTGGGGGTCCTGCAGGTTGGAACCCTGGGGTGTATGCTGGAGGTGCAGCAGGGCTGAAGGCGGGGCTCGGTGACGGCGCCCCCATCGCCGCTACGTCGCTCACTCGCTTCGCCTTGCGAATACCGCCCGTCTGGCCCACTGCAAAGAAACATTGTAAATAAATATTATTTAAGAGGTATATTTTACGGTTTATTGGTTAAGACACTATTATTAATTAGTAACTTAGAAGAACAACAACTGTGTTCATAGTTTAGCTAGATAATTGGCGACTATAATGATCGCTGTTACTTAGTAACAGTTTATAATAAAGTTTGTGATGCAAAGGCAAATTTAGGTTATACACATAAAACTTAGGTCACTTGAGAAGCTTAATGTGTAGATCGTGTTACGAACAATCAAGTGTGATCAGTATACTCGATTCTAATGAGAACTTTACGAGCAATTGTTAGATACAGCCAGAGCATGTCGGTAACAGGTGACCATGTTGTTTACATAGAAAAAAAACACTTACCGTTTCTGGAAGCGTTGAAATTCATTATGTTAGTTTACTATCAGTCTAATGGGAAGGCAATGACATAGTAAATTTTTCAATTAACACGATTTATTTCTGATTCCACTGATTGAAACACATCACCAACATCCAATCTGTCGCAATTTGACGTTTAATTGTGTCAATTGTCATGACAAGGGTAACATGTTTTACGCTTTACGTTTCTTTACGAAGTGAAATGATTTTTATTATTTTTTGGCTTTCAAGACTCAAACTATCTAAAATATCACAAACATTGTTCGTGATTTAACACGATTATCGGTTTTCTCTTGTGAATTCCTGCTTATAAGTAAGTACAGCTTAAGTGACATGCAAAATTTAAAAAAATCGTAGTTGAATCTGCGTGTATAGAGACGAATAAAGATTCGTTCATTTTATTGTAATTTGTCAAACCATTCCATAGACAATTATGACGATATCGATGTATGAAACTACCGTAACATAATAATATTGTCACGGAGTACTTTTTATCATATCGATATCGTAATCGTTACAAGGATCTTGTATACCCTCGTTATTATCTAATGTGAAAATGGCCAATCGCGAGTCCAAAGTGTATACAAAGATTTTATATATCCTGTGTATATTATTAATGCTATCGGCGCGTCATAAATGGCGATTTTCTCGTGATTCGGAACGCAGCGTCTAACTGTCAAGTAATGAAATGTCATTAAATTTTGTGCGAAGGTCTCGAATGTCAGCTTTGTTTTGTGTTTTCCTCAAGTTTTAATCAATTTTTATTGTACACAGGCTATTGAAAATTAGTCGTAATTATCCTATTGTGCTAAATCTGTGAAAATATTAGTTAGATAACGATGGCTCTGACGAACGTGCTGCTCCTGAGTCAAATAGCAGGCTATGTGATCGGGCTGATACTGTCCTTATGTATCATAGTGCCGATGAGCATGCATCAGGACGAATTCAAGTAAGTTGAATTGCTTTTTCAAAAAGTATCATCATTGTCAGCTCTGATCCTGATGTGGTCACCGTTGACATAGCTTGTTTATTCCTTATCATCTAAACAGTCGTTAGCCATAAAAATATGTTTTTTCAATCCATAATTAATATCATTGGTTTTCCTCTTTACCCTTATATTTATAAAAATCATATCCTTATATAATAATAACAGTTTAAATTAAAACCACTAATAATTACATGTTTTGGTTCTTTTATTTATTTATAAAAACCTTTTTTAAATATACAAGTATATTTAATGTTTTAATCTATATATATTAATATAGATTAAAGCAAAAGAGATTTTTCGTTTATATGAACCTACAAAACTGGAGAACTACCAGCCGGGTTGTAAAATATATATCTATACAATTTAGCCAGATTCATGACCAATAGCATACAAACCACAAAAGCAGAGCAGCGACCAAAGACACAGGTGAAACCAGAGGGTACAGCTAGTATATATATATAGGAAACAAGGTTTTTGGGATTATTATGCTATTTGGGTTGAATGGCAGATGTTGAAAGAAAGGAAAAATTGTGTATTTTAATTACCTACTTGCCATATCAATATCATGATTGGGTTTATCAGATTTGAGAATAGATTTTAAATCACAAGGTAAATGTTTTCTGAGATTAATATTGTATTTGCTCTCTTTTGTGGCTAATTAGTATGATTTCATATTTTCATTTAAACATTTTTTTAACTTGAATCCATAAAGCATGAAAGAAAGATGTATGCGATTTGAAAACCAGAGATAGCAATAAAGCATTTTAACAAGAATAAATCTTACAAAACATTGTGACTGACCTGTTGGTTTAATAGTAGTGGCCCTGAATGCTATGCCCTGAGGTCATGGGTTTTATTCCCATCTAAGACAAATGTTTGTGTGATGAGCATGATCATTTGTTCTGTTTCTGGGTGTAATTTATCTATACTATCTTATCTTATCTTGTTGTGAGACTAGCCCTAGGCTAGAGCACTTTGACCCTTCTGGATCTTTTGTGCTATGCCCCTCCTGTCTACTCAACACCTAACCCTCCATGTACCTTCTTCAGGAGTCTCAGTATGGCCTTGATGGGGCTGAGCCTGTAGTCCTCTGGTCTTGGAAATGGTTGGCCCAGATACTCTAGTCTTTTGGAGCCTGCACAGTCGCACAGCAAGTGTAGCATATTCTCCTCTGCATCTTTACAGATCCTGCAAGTCTATCTATACCATGTATGGAATTAAAAATATATAAGTATGTTAATCAGTTGTCTAGTACTCATAGCCCAAGCTCTGCTTAGTTTGAGACTAGATGGGTGTTGTGTGAAAGTTGAGGAATATTATTATTATTATATTGTTATCAATGATTGTACATATGAAATAATGTCATTGTTCCAGGGGTCATTGCTTGCTCTTCTCTCACGGTGTATGGAACCAAGATGGTCAGCTTGATGTCTCGTGGGCTTCCCGAGCCTACTGTGACTATGTCATCGTGGTTGGTGTCCTCATGTTCTTGACATGCAGTATTCAGATCTACAGGTAATTACATTACAGGCATTCATCCTAGTAAGATTTGGAAAGTGTTGAGAATCTTGTCTCTATACATTAAGTTTAAGGAAATAAAATTAGATTGCTAGAGGTCTGTTTTTCCTTTTTATTATGATTATTTTTATTGTACTTTATTGACCAGTCTACACTGTCCTTACATAATAAATTCAATATATTGTAAACAGAAGGTATTGTATCAACAAATTCTTTTTTAAAAGAGTAACCATGGAGTTTCTTGCCGGTTCTTCTCCATAGGAAACGACCAATTTGGAACCGTGCACTAGCTTCTGACGTTTTATAAGTGCCCATGTAGGCCTATGTGAAATAAAAATCTTTGACTTTGACTTTGACTTTGACTTTGACTTCTGTCTGCCTAGGCAAGGCCCCAGGGAGTGTTAGACACATTAAGGTATTGATACAGGTAGCTGTTCTTATCTTGCACCTCTTACTAACTCATCCACCGCATCTAGTTTAAATTGAAGAGAAAATGTACTTCTAAAAGTGTTTTTATTTTTTGCTTAGCATATATAATGATATAAGCTAAGCAAAAAAATAGGTTTAAGTAAAATATCAATGGAATGAATGGCCAAAGTTCCTGGGCAGAAATCCAAAAAGAGCTCTTTTCTTTCTTTATACAGAGTTCGAAAAAATCGGCCTCTCCATGCAAACTGTCCAATCAAGTTTTTTAATTTTGTATGGTGAGGTCAATATTTTTTTCGTTTCTGGAAAAAAAATCTGTCTACTGAGCAAGTCCTTAAAGTTTGCGGAGACCTGTCCCTTACACCCTGTCATCTTCATCATCTCTTCTTCCTGCCCTTATCCCATATTAATTGGGGTCGGTGCAACACGTTTTTTTTTATTAAATAATTAAAATTATAGGTATTTCTTTTTATATCATAAACTAGCTTTTGCCCGCGGCTTCGCTCCCGTCTATATTCTACTACTCTACCCTACTCTATCCTATTCTACCCAACTCTACCCTACTCTCCCCTAACCTACTCTACCTCACTCTACCCCATTCCACCCCACTCTACCCTACTCTACGGGATAAAAAGTATCCTATGTCCGTCTCCTGGTTCTAAGCTATCTCCCCACCAATTTTCAGCCAAATCGGTTCAGCCGTTCTTGAGTTATAAATAGTGTAACTAACACGACTTTCTTTTATATATATAGATTACATTGTAGGCTAAGCACTAAAATACAGTTTTGTTTTGTTGTCAACCTACATAATAGTGAATCATAAATGCTCAATTCGTCCGTCTGTGCATAGATAACAACAGCGTGACTCACTTGTAATCATACTTTTATTCATGTTGCAAATAATATCATACTTTTGATAGTTTCATACTACAGAAACTTATTTTTTTTAGTCTATTTCTTATCACCACTGGGCGAGGGCCTCCTTTACCTCCCAGGTGTTATTTTCTAGAGACACTTCGAAGCAGCCCTTGCGGTCATTATCACCTCTTCTCACAGTCTCCACAAACTAAGTGCCCGAGGATGGACGTCGCCGCCAGACCGACCTTGGAAGAAACTTCATAAACTAAATATGATGCCTAGGACAAATATATAAAATAATTTCACAACTAATATAATGATATTCGTTTGATATTTTCATACATTAAATCTTCGTAAACTGTATATGATTTAAAAGGTAAAATTAACGACTATTTACGTAGCGAAGTAGGTACGTCGGCGATAAAATGAGGATTTACGACAAAGCTGTGCATATCTTTTTATCCAAATCCATTCAGCAGTTTGAACTGAAGAAGTAAAACATTCACAAACGTCCCAAACAACAACAAACTTTCGCCTTGATAATTTAAATGAGATTGACAAGAAATAATTGGGCAAGTGCGAGTCGGACACTTATGATACTACTTTAGAATAATATTCTACAAAACATATATAAAAATCAGCCATACAAATTTAAGTTAAGTGACTCTTATTTTTAGTTACCTTTCTCCCCTTGTATCTGCCCAGGAGTCACAAAGAGGGCTCCACAAGCACACAGGTATTCAAAGCACATGAGACGCTACTGAGAACCTAAGGTTTCATCCATGTGAAAATAAGTTATGTTAGATCACTGTGGGATCTTACTCTATATACCTGTGCTAGAAAGGTTTCTGTGTGAACGGGAAGTACCCTATGAATTTAGATTCCTTTGAAAGTGTCTAAATATATGGTTTTTTGCGACATAAACGGCCGTAACTATTTTTTTCGTTAACTTAGAAGTTTGATTTTTTCACAGCATTCGGGGGCCGCAGACCGGAGCGTCATCATCATCTTCCTGCCCTTGTCCCATCTTATTTGGGGTCGGCGCAACACGTTTTTTTCTTCCATTCTATCCTATCAAAAGTCATACTATCACTAACTTCCTTTTCTTTCATATCACTGTTCACACAATCCATCCATCTTTTCTTTGGCCTCCCTCTCCCTCTCCACCCATCCACATGTATACTCATAACTCTTTTAGTAACATGTGTTTCATCTCTCCTCTTTACATGACCATACCAAGACAAACGATTCCCCTTCAACTTTTCAGTCACTGGCGCCACTTTCAAACTTCCTCTAATATATTCATTTCTCACTTTATCCATTCTCGTCACACCACACATCCATCTCAACATTCTCATCTCCGCTACATGCAATCTTTTTTCATGCGTCTTTTTCACAGCCCAACATTCTGATCCATACAGTATGACAGGTCTTATCACGGACTTGTAGATTTTACCCTTCAACTTGAGGGGCATCCGTGGGTCACAAATTGTTCCAGTGACCTGTCGCCATTTCATCCATCCTGTATTGATCCGATGTGATACGTCTCGGTCTACCTCGCCATCTCCTTGGATAAGCGACCCGAGGTACCGAAAGTCGGAGCAGATTGGTATGGGCGTTCCAGCGAGAGCTAAGGGCATAGGACCGGAGAGACCACCGAAATCGCAGAACAAGTATTCCGTTTTGGTTCTACTCAATTTCAGGCCAACACTCTCCAGTCTGTGCCACCACACCTCCAATCTGTTCTGGACCTCTAGGCCACTCTCGGTAACCAACACAATGTCATCGGCAAACAGCATACACCAGGGAGCCTCTTCCTGAATGTCCGACGTCAGAGCGTCCATTATCATCAGGAAGAGGTAAGGGCTGAGAGCCGACCCTTGATGTAGGCCGACCGCCACATTGAAGCTGCCAGTGGTGCCCACTGTAGACCGGACTTGGGTACTGCATCGACTGTACATCGCTCGGATCAACTGCACATACTTCCCAGGCACACCTTTCTCCTTAAGGGCCCACCACAGAACCTCACGAGGTACCCGGTCGTATGCCTTTTCGAGGTCGATGAATACCATGTGCAAGTTTTTATGCGCACCTCTGTATTTCTCGCACAGCTGGCGTATAGAAAAAATGGCATCCGTTGTACCCCGACCAGGCATAAAACCGAATTGGTTCTGTGAAATTTCACTCTCTTCTCTCAGCCTTCTTTCAATCACTTTCTCCCAGGCTTTCATAGTATGTGACATTAGCTTTATTCCTCTATAATTGTTGCATTCAAGCACATCACCCTTGTTTTTAAAGATGGGCACCAGGGAACTGTTGCACCACTCATCAGGTATGGCTTCTTCCCGCAACAACTTATTGAAGAACAAAGCTAACCACATCCATCCATCCACTCGCAGCAACTTCCACACTTCAACTGGTATTCCGTCTGGACCAATTGCCTTACCATTCTTCATTCCATTTACAGCTATTCTGACTTCATCCATACTAATCATTCCGGCCGCAGACCGGAGCGTATAGTTTTAATTTCGATACCTCCACGTGTACACGAGATGAAGGGTCTTGACAGACAGACAGACGGACAACAAGTGATAAGTTTTCCGTTTTTTCCTTTTGAGGTATCCTAAAAAGTTCCAATCACGCATTTTTGCCCTGAGGGCCTGCGCACACTTGAGACAAGACTGTCTTAGACAGACTTGTCTACGACGTCGCTGACTTTTCTGCGACAAGACTGTGACCCTAAAACATTAAAACGTTTTGTGTACATGTTTACCTATACGATTTTTTCTGACAGCAACACAATAAAAATAAATTTTTCCTTTTATCCTATTTAACATGTTGTTTTCGTCTCCAGGATGTCAATGTTCATGTACAAGGGTCTGGACAGCTCCTTCCTGTCGGCGTTCTTGGAGACTGTGGGCTGCATGATACTGTGCGGGCTGACTGTGACTGCCGCTGTCATCGTTACACTCGGCTTTATGACCTGGTGCCAGAATATCGTCCAGAGGTTCCCCAGGTAAGAGAGAAAGAGATCGGAATAGCGCAGGCAGGCCAGCTTATTTTATGCCGTACCTTACCCGTGCCGTCCCGTGCGCGATAAGTTGAGACCTGAATTCCCTACAAGAGTACCTAATAACATTATTTTAGGTAACACGCTTGTTAGTGTAATCCACGTAAAAAGCCTTATTATATTATGCAGTAAGCGTAAAGTGAACATACGTCCTGTTATAACCGGGACTATCCCTTTTCTCGGTCTTCTGTCTCGTTGTCCCCAAACAAAGCTTCGGGACGCAAAATAGTTTCATCTTGCAAAACTGCGCGACAATTTAAAAGACTGACAGTGTAGTATTTTTTTTTTTAGGTGGGAAAATCATCTAATTACAAATCCCGCTCTTGGGCGGAGCAGGAGATAGTGTCAGACTTTTACTGACTAAAAACCCACTCCTGTTCCTTCTTTGCCTTCATATCGGGACCCCGAGCTTCGCTTTCACACTACTCGTGGCCCTAGAAGTCCCGTGGCCCGTGGTCTGACAGTGTGGTACAATTTAATAATTAGGTACTGTCAGAGGAACTTTGCTTCAAACAAAGAGACACAATAGGAAGACAATAAGAAAGCGTTTGCTTGGGGTTTAATAAATAAACTAAGCTTGGTGATTGATTTTTATTTTTCACATTTTGTTAGAATAAAAATAACGCTGCTGTCAGCGGCTTCACCTGCGTGATAGTATAATAATATACCAAGGGAACGCATTCCCAGAATAAAAAGTATCCTATTCCAAGACATGTATCCGTGTATCAAGTTTTCCGGAATCCGTTGAGCTGCTCTGGCGCGAACAAGTAACGAACACACTCATAAAGTTTCACCTTTACTATATTTGTTTAATTGTATTACTTAGGTTACATTTTTTTTAAATAACGTTATGTTTATTTCATTGTTAACCTGTTGACGTTTATAAACGCATTTCCCGTTTTGAGTTAAAAAATAATGGTCAGCTTAAGTATGCACAGAATAAAAATGTATGTGTCTATTTTTACCTTGTCTCTTTTGCTGACTGTACTTTAGTGTAGAAATTGGAGTATCTGTTGTCATACCGTGATTATAATGAATCGATCCTTTCAGTTGCGAGGTCGCAGCCGGTCAGAATATAGACAAGATGGATAACATCACCACCAGCGGCTTCTACATGGAGATTGGCTCCACACAGGTAAGAATAACTTCTTAACTAGTTAATAATTCGTATTGCTTGTAGCTATCCGTTAATTAGTTCCCCCCTTTCTAAGGTATTTTAATATGAGAGGGCTTCCCTACCGCATTGATGTAGCTGACTTTATGTACTATTGAATGAAAAATATACATATTATATACACACCTACCACAAGGTGTGTATATAATATGTATATTCTATTTCAAAACGGCTAGTTAGTCTTGGATGTGCATATCGTTTGTGTGTGCGTAATCTATTCTCTATGATACCGACTGTTTTGATCTTATGCATGCAACCAAAGAAGTGGATACGTGTACCTGACTGTTGAATACTTTATCGAAACTAAATTGTTAAATTTATTCCACTAGTTCGGTACCTGGGCAGCATTCGCAACGTGGGTGGGCCTGGCTGTGTTCTCTACCATCAAGGTCTGTCGGTACCACCAGCTGGAGAACATCCAGGTGTCGATGTACCGCGAGAGACAGCGCCTGGTCAACGAGAGCGGCTCGCCTACCACGCAGGACGGACGGTCCACGCCACCCATCGACATCGCGCATTAGATCGGTCACGGGAGTATGTTTGAGGAAAATTGGCTAAGTTATATGTTAGGAAGGTGTCGTTTGTCTTAGCATTGTATACCGTACGACAACTGCATGTCTTCGTAACTACAGGGCACGGAGACGCTGCGGACCGCTGCTGAGACAGTTTTGTGAACATTTTTCTTACAGACCAAGCATGTCACTGTGACCGATTGCCCGTAAAAACTGCGGCTTTGTAAACTATGCCTCTGTGACAGCCGAATTTTTCGCGGACACCAATATTGTTTGAAATACTGCCTCTAGTCGTTGCCAGCGATCCCTGCTCTGTGGTGGTAATGCTTAAACTAAAACCGCCCTTATTACTTTGAAATAAGGGCGTTATCGAAGTCAAATGGTCAAATAGGCTTGATAGATTACCATGAAATCTTTGAAGCTATTATAAATTAACTAACAAGAGCCCATTTGATCGTTAAGATTATTGTGTCATCGTGTCCTATTTGTCTAGCGGAATCTTGTCAATTTATTTTATTAATGAACCTGTAAATAAAAAAGTAAGCCTCATTTAACCTGCATATAAACCAGAATTAATGGCAGAGGCTGATGAAAATGTACTGATTGTAATGTATTAGAAGTGAGCTAATGTAAATTGCCTTTAGTTGAGTAAGACTGTGGCTAAATTGTTATGTGGAGATGGCAGGGACAGAATATAATTAAGCATAATAAAAATTTGATGTCACCTTTAGACATTCCAGTTCAAAATCAAGTTATATTCAAATTTATTACATAATTATAGTTTGCAGGAAAATGTTCACAAAATGATTATAGGGGAAGTTGTAACACTTTCCTATTTCTTTATCATTGTTTTTGTGAAGCACAAAAATAGATTGGATAAATTGTTATTACATATTTAATTCGATTTAAATTATTAATTGCTTTAGCGATAGATTCGTTAAATTGGAAGTGAGAGCACAAAAATCCAAGTCTACTCAGAATCATCAGGCATTCATGTTGTCATATCGTTATATTGCCAAATGACATTTATATATCAAAAAATATGTTTAAGACGATAACTGGCAGCCAACCCATCATAGCTGGGAACAATACATCTATGGTAATGTGTGCTCTATGGTTGGGTTGGCTGGCTAAAGACGTTGTATAGATAGGTAATTATTGTTAAAACTATGTGATAGTAACTTAGTTTTCAGTTATTTTGTACAAACTAATGCTTTTAAACGTTGATCACAAACTATGGAATAATTCACTATTTAATATTTAAATCTGGGATAAAATATATCGTGAGAGTATTAATCATCATTCATTGTTTACGGAAACTTTGACTTTCGTTTATTATTACATTTTGGGATACAGTTAAGCACTTAAAACATGAAATGCAAAGCTATGTGTTTTTATAATCATTTTAAGAACTCGTACTAAATGTTAACGTAAATAAATGAAAGAAACGTGAAAATATACGGTCCCATTAAAATACATAGCGAAACTTCGTACACTTTATTTGTGATTTATCGTTTTTATCAATATACTTATGGAGTTTCTCTAGATAATTTAATCGGGTCCTGTATGTGTGTACACGAGTGTACCCCCTTACTAATGTATTGCCCATCTCAGTAACTTATTGTTGATTTGTGTAACGTTATCATACTAAATAGTTTTATATTTACCAATAAGATACGATTGTAACAAATAAAGGAAACAAAAAATCATCATTTTTATTTAATTTTGGAAACTAAAGGGTAAGATCTAAAAGGCACTTAACACTTGAAATGTGACCGGGCCAACCATAGTTGTAGGTACTAAAGATTCGAGCCATAGGTCGCGCATCAAAAAACATTTTTTTTAATAAAATAGTAATAGTTCCGCCTTGACTCAAGGCGGATCTAAACCTCAAGGCCCTTGAGGTTTTTCAAAGAGCAATAGTGATTAGAGACGTCACGCTGCACTTAAAAACGAGGATCAGAGATAAATAGGAGGAAAAAGGATGCTAGGCTAAAATGCGATTGTGCGGGTCACCTCGGCTGTGATCGGTGAGGTGATCGCTCCATAAAGTGGATGTCCGAAGATGGATGGCGCCGTGTCGAGGTGGTGAGATGTCCTGCTTACTGCAGGAGCTGGTTCGAGATGGCGGGGAAAAAGAATAGCAGGAAGGATTTAAGGGAGGTCTTTGCTCAGCAGTGAGGCAGTAAGGGCTAAGTAAAAAAACTTGTAAATCATGTTATAAAAGTATTCTTCAAAAAATAACCGAATAATACAGGAATTGAGGTTAGGGAAGCCCGACAAAAGCGCAAGTCTGTCTTCATGTGACCTTGCAAATGCGCCGTGTATTAATACATTCAACGCAACTATATTACAATTTATTTGTACATATTGTCTGATGATAATGAACCGTCTCATTGAAAGAGCTCTTAAAAACTCAAAGTTATTGATTAATCTTTCATAATGCCGTAATTTTAGAAACAATAAAAAATGCAATAAACGTAATTACGTCAAATAAATAAACTATTAACAAAGTCTAATTACTTTCGATTTTCAGTCTTAAGGCGCAATGCTACCAGTTTTCTTATATGAATAGCCGGCGGCTCGCGTGTTTTACTGGACGGCAGCCTTTACTTAGATTTCTTAACATTGGTCTTGTGCTGCTTCATAGTGTGCACTTTCAAATACCGCAGCTGAGCGAACTTCTGTCCACATTTATCACAGGAGAAGTTCCCCGCGGTGTGCGTGCGCTCGTGCCGCAGTAAATCGCAGCGGACACTAAACCCTCGGCCGCACGTATCACACACATGCCCCTTCTCCGCCGCGTGTCTCTTCATATGCCTCAGCAGATGCGTCTTCCACCTGAACGCCGCCTGACACTGGCTGCACGACCACGACTTGTTCCCGCTGTGCGTCTGCTCGTGGATGTACAGGCTCGCCTTAGATTTGAACTGTTTGTGACACTGTTTACACTCGAACTCGTATTGCGCGCTGTGTACGGCCATGTGTTGCGTCAGACACGACCGAGTGCCGAACTTTCTGCCGCACACTTCACATTCGTGCTCTTTGCTCCCTTTGTGGAAGTACTTCAAGTGGTAGAAGTAGCTGGAGGACGCCTTGTATTCTTTAGGACAGAAGGGGCACTTGCGTAACTTATTCTGGTTCCTCTTCCCTTTCTGGGCAGTCGGGTGATGATCGGGAGTTTTTGATTGCGTTTTAATGGCTGGTTGAACAATATTGTTGCTTGTTTCAGTCTGCTTAATTACTTTTTTCATATTTTGGGCACATCTATTTATATCGATAGGTTCGTCAACAACTGAACAAATATTTGTAAAGTTATTGTTTTCTAAACATTGTGCCGAATCACTCGAATTTTTGTTTTCTAGTTGGGAAGATTTATTTGATTCGTCACCGAGTCGCTCATTCTCTGACGTTTGATTGGAATTATCTTGTAATTGCTGGCTGTCTTGTGAGTCCTCGATAGCTTCGAACACTGACTCGGGCAGGGGTCCGAAGTCGTCCATGTCGCTGTGATCGGAGAACTCGTTTTCTTGGACACTAGTCCTGGCCCTAGCGACCACCGGAGGCTTTTTATTTTCGGTTTTATCTGGTGGTTTAGTTTCTGTTTTCGGTGTGGACTGAGAAGCAGTAGCTGGAGTGGGAGGCACCGGGCTGGGATTTTGGCTGACAAGTTCTTTTTTAACTTTTTTGATCCTGTCGTGTGTGTCGTAGTGCACGGAGTGGTAGGACACGTGCAGTAGGAAGTCCTTGCGCTCCACGAGCAGGTCGCACACCTCGCAGTGGAACAGCAGGTCGGCGTGCACCAGCAGCAGGTGCTGCCGGTAGGTGGCGGCGGGCTGCGAGGCGGCGCAGTACACGCACGAGCGGTACGCGCACTGGGACTGTCTGCAACAAAGTGGTGTCCGATGCAGTTTGGATATGTGAGCTCAAATTACAGTTAGCTACGAGTGGATAGTTTAAAAATGTACCTTTTTGTGTTGATTCTGTTGTTCCATGAACTGTGTTATTAATTAAGTAAGGAACTTTGGTTGCATTACACGATATCTCCTTTTGTCCCACCAGCCTGCCTTTTCTAGTTGTTTATCGGTAGTTTCTAGTATACAGTTGATCAATTAGAGTGTGCTTGAAATAATCTTTATTTTGACTTTTTTTCTCCAATACTTTTGTTCTTGTCAAATTGCTAATTCACCATGACTGGAAGTGCTGTAGCTACCAATCTACTTACATTCTTTATCTCATTAGTTAATTAAAATGAATCCTTCAAGATTCAGTCTATCACTTATGGCATGTTTATTTAAAATGTATAACTATCTTATCTCACAACCAATGAACGCGTATTTTATTGAATATCCTCGTCGCATATCTCTAGTACACTGCTATCGTTGTTTAGATCTTCCATTTCCCCCACCTGTGCCTTCTGATGCACTCGTTTGTGTGCGGTCAGCTGACTGCGCAGCCGGAACGTCTTCCCGCAGTGGCAAGCGTGCGCCTTCTCGCCGGTGTGCACGGACACGTGCGCACACAGCTCGCCGCGCCGCTTGAACCGCGCGCCGCACTGCACGCACGAAAACCGGCACGTGTCGTGCGTGCGCGCGTGCATGCGTAGCGCCGCGCTAGACTTGGACCCCTTCCCACAAATATCACAAACAAATGTTCTGTTTTCAGAGTGAGATTTGACATGATCTTCTAAGTGAGATTTCCGTGAGAATGTTTTCGGGCAGGTCGGGCAAGCGTGCGGGCGCTGTTTGGAGTGTATAGCGCGGGCGTGCCTCGCCAGGTTGCCGCTGTCGTTGAAGGCCAGCCCGCACGTGTGGCAGCTGTGCCGCCGCTCCCCGCGGTGCGCCCGCGCGTGGCGCGCCCACCCGCCCACCGACACGCTCTTCTGACACACGCCACACTTCGCGTATCGCTTCCCATTCTCGCTTATCGTAAACTCCGGTTTCTCGATGATCTCAATTTTGATTCTGTCGTCTTCTTGCAAGTTTTCTTCTTCAGGCAATACCGTCCTGGAAAGGGAAAGGATGGGACCGGTGTAATGATACTGTGATGAAAGCTCGTAACGTATATTATAGTAAGATCAGTAGTGCGCGACATGGTTGTAGAGGCGGGCGGCGGCGGGCGGCTCGGCGGCGTGCACGCGGCGCACGTGGTGGCGCAGCGCGCGGCGCTGGCGGAAGGCGCGCGGGCACGCCGCGCACGCGTGCGGCGCCGCGCCGCTGTGCGCCGCACTGTGCGCGCTCAGCTCGTGGCGCTGCCGGAAGCCCTTGCCGCACGTGGCGCACACGTGCGGCCGCTCGCCCGTGTGCTTCAGTCTGTGCCGCACCAGCCCCGACCGCAGTCTAAACTTAGCCCCGCATTCCGCGCACTCGTAAGGAAACTGTTCACTGTGAGTCTTCAGATGCACGTGTAACGAACCGCTCTGCGTGAACCTCTTCCCGCAATGAGAACACACGAAAGGCTTCTCTCCGGTGTGTATTCGTAAGTGCTGTTTAAGGTTCTGCGAGTTGGCGAAGTTTTTGGTGCAGAGGTCGCAGTTGTAGCGCCTGACACGCTCGTGCGTCTCCGTGAGGTGGCGCTGCAGGCCGTGCGGCGCGCGGAACTGCTTGCCGCATATGTGGCACACGCACGGCCGTTCGCCCGTGTGGATGCGCTTGTGGAACAGGTACGTGTGCGCCGAGCTCAGGTTCTTGCTGCAGATCCTGCACGTGTAGTATGTCTTGTTGTCGATCTTGTTCTGCACCTCCCTCAGCTCCAGGCGCGTCTGCTCGTCCAGCCGGTCTCGCCGCATGTTGCACTGCGTCAGGTCGTCGAATCTGTCCACATTGTTCTCCTCTGTTTCAGACTCGCTTGAGTCTGTAAGATCTGGATAATCCTCATGATGTTGATCATTAACAAAATGATCTCTAAAGTTCACGAGTGCTCGGTAGAAGTTCGTATAGAGACTTGGAGGTTTTCTTGTGGCGAACGTGGCCAGCGGTTCGTCATCCGACAGCTCGGACAGGTCGGAGGTAGTGCGGGTCTCCTCGGGCAAGTGGCAGGGGCTCCTGCAACAAATAATGCCCGCTGTTACTTCATGTGCGTCTTTGTGTGGTAGTCCAGGTGGCTTTTTTTGCGGAATTTTTTGGAGCACATCTTGCACTCGTATTTGCGTATGTCGGCGTGTATCTCTAGATGTTTTGTGAGCGTGTTCTTGGCGCGGAACGACTTGCCGCAGTGCTGACACGTGTAGGGGGTCTCTCCGGAGTGTATGCGCGCGTGGATGTCACGTTCTGACCGTCGAGGGAAGGCTTCCCCGCACTCGACGCATATGAACTTCAGAATGCCCTGGTGCGCAATCTTCTTATGTTGGGTGAGGTTCCCCTGGTTGCGATATGTCCTGGTGCACTTGTCGCACGGGTAGACCGCGGTGTGCGTGTGTGTGCGCATGTGCGCGAACATGTTATATTTGTTGGAGAATGTCTTGTTGCACTCGGGGCACACCGCTGGGATGTACTTCTGGTTGTTTGCACTCTCTGTTTTCCTCTGTTTCGAATTTTTAACATCGTTATGCGCGTCTCTATAATGTTCTTTTAGGTCTTCCACTGTCTCAGTCGTAAAGCCACAGTTAACGCACACTGATTCATTGGTTTTCTCGGCAACGTGTTCTTCCTGCAAGTGTTGCACGAAGTGTTTCTTGTCGCTATAGACGAGATCACAGCACATGACGCCATTTGCCGGGTTCACTTCCACGTGCTTATTCAGGTGGTACACAAGCCGCGTGGCTGAAGAGAACACACTCGAACAGAACGGACAGAGCAAGGCCGGCAGAACTATCGGAGATGCCTCTTTGATATCTAACACTGTTTCTCTGTCAGAATCTTCAGTTAGTGCCTGTACAAACGTTATGTAATCAGTGATGAATGTTTTAACAGAATTGTCGAGTATCTCAGGAAAGTGGTCATGTCTGATATGGTCAGCGAGGCTGTGTACACCACTCAGTGCTGGTATCTCCACACACTTCTGGCAAACAATCGCCACGTCCGTGTCTTCCTCGTCCAGATCAATGTGAAAGTCAACGAGAGCATTTCTGACGCTCGTGTAAAACAACCTGCAATAGGAATACATGTGGCAATTTCTGCAGCAACAACAATATCAAGGTAATGTTATATACTTACTTGCTTTCTGTTTCCTCTTCGATACTTGCACTTGGTTTAATGTTAGGACGATTTGTTTTCTGAAAAATATAAATTTTAATTATTGCATAGTATGTGAAATACTTTAGTACAATCTACGACAGTATAAGCAAAGAAATTCTAATTCTAGTAATATGTTGTAACAATGGATTATTAAGTGATTGGCCTGCACCACTGTTTGCAGGCCTCAATCTTTGCTTCGGATTGTTCGAGAGTCACCGCGGCTTGCAAACGCAAAGGGCTACCGAAGGAACACAGGTGGTCAAGTTTAAAAAAGAAAAACACGTAATTCCTGGTACAAGTTTTGTGAAATATTCAAATGAGTGGCAGAATTACCGAATGCCTACAGAGTATTCAGGCGTTATCTTTCTTATTTCGCGTTGCTTCTTCATCAAACATTGCGTTCGATGAAACATCAAGCTTTTAAACCATGTTCACGTTGACGATAGTTGGATCGGGAAGGGCCCTCTTAATTTTGCGAATTGGTTAAAAATAACACATTTACATTCAATTCAATTGAAATCAGATGAGGCCAGTGTCAGCTGACTACCCTGAGATCAAAAACACTGACACCAACTGAGAGGTCAAAGTCTCTTTTAAAGTCCATGCACACTACACTAATCTAGTGTCTGAGAAGGTTTTTTTGGAAAAAGAACACTTGTCTAGTTAGTGCAAGCATTTGTCAGTATTTGTGTAGCTAAAGTAAGGAACTCAACGCCTCGACATACAATACCAAAGAAAGAACATTTGGGTAAGCCACATAAAGTCCTAACTGCCAGAGAAATGTAAAAATTACTAAAAAGAAAAATAATTCTCATCTATGTAATATTCTTGTCATGTGAAAGTGTAATTAACAACTAGTTTCATAAATTAGCATGTATAAAAAGATCATCAAGTATTAGGAAAGACAGGTACCCGTTGGTTGGAGCGCAGCTTGGCGCGCAGGGCGGCATCAGCCTGCATGCAGCATTTGACCAGCTCATGCCATGCCAGCAATGTGCTAGCGCACTGGTAACACACCACCAGTGGCAGTTCATCACCCTTGCATACCTGAACAGAGAGGTGAAATGCATAAAAGAAAGCACACATCAATAGAATACTGCTGTACATATAAAATGTCAAACTATAGTTAGTGTAAAATCAAAGAAATTGGTTAGATTAAGTAAGAAATGGGAGTAAATGACAGTATGGTTGTTGACAGAGTAGAATCAAAAAAAGAAAAGGACTAGAAGTTTTTCAATACAATTGTGTGTTACAGATTTATTCATCATAGTTTCCATATGTATGTTTATTTCAAGCACAAACTAAGTAATAGTCACCTTTATTGGTAAGTGTTTATGTATTTTATCAGCCAAGTTGTTCTGCAGCCCCTCATCAGCAAATATGGGCATAACAAACTCTGTGATTGTGGCACATGTCCGACACACATGTGAAAAGTCTTTGACATCTGTAAAAAATTATAAAAATTCAATGGCACAGTTTTCCAACCTGGCAGGAAAAGGACATTGACCAAAAGCAGTCTAGCAAAGATGCGAGAAGTAAAATCAAACTAATATAGAAATTATTTGCTTATTTTTTTACAAGCTTTTTACTTCAGGAATTCTGTTTTCGTATCCGGAATTATGATTTTAAGATAAACTGTAAATTAACGATTGCTAGGTACATTTCCTTAAAAAGTCATGGTTGACGTTTCGTTTCGCGACTCTTCCTAAACAAGATCAATTTTTAAATCTATTCGAATCGAAGTCTACAGAATCGATTCAGTAATAAATCGAGTTCTAATAGATCGATTTACTAAAGATAGATTCGTTGGTTACCTTGCAGGTACTGTATCCTAAAAAGCAAGGTAGGTACTGATGATCGACGTGTGGATCAATGCACGTGTGTCATGACTGCTGAATAATCGTTTAAAACATTCACTTAAAAATTAACTTATGGAAAATAAGTTCTTTGATCATTTAAATAATAATATGGTTGTGTAATAAAACAACTCGCTTTAGTATAAAATAATATATTTATTACTTAATCAATCTCCTTTAAATTGTCGTGGGCACGTCATCATGGCGGTTTGTCCGTGGAGACTCATAGAGGTATGAAGAGTGGCTGGGAAGACGTGACGGCGTTCTCACCTTCCACATGACGCAAGTCCTCACTAGACATAGTAAGTCCTGGAGGTTCCGGGCACTTGATTCGTGCGGAAGAAACGCCTAGGAGTCACTACTGTGAGGGCCGCGCGGAGGACACGGTGGACTATACGGTGACGTGTGCCCCACATGGGAGGAGCACTGCCGTGTCGTTGTGGGGGCGTTCGGCAGCGGTAACCTCTCGCACCGGGCCCTGGTATAGGCCACGGTCCAGAGTCCGAGGAGGAATGGCAGGCGGTCACCTCCTGCGAAGCAGTAATGCTAGCAAAGGAGGCGTCCGCACACGTGAGGGAACGGGCATCCTCATGCCCTAGCTGCCGGGGTCCCGACCCCGATTTCCAGCCACCGCAGGCGTGGGGTAGCAGACAAAGAGCAATGGGTAGCTCGCCGTCCGGCCATCCGGTAATCGACGGTCGATTCGAGCCCAAGTTGTCGACAGCGCGTAGTGATTCACGCGTTCCTCAAAGAGATGTTAACAAACCGTAGGGCCGAACGCAAAGGGCAACTGAAGGACAAAGTTTTAGATTTAGTTAGTTAACATCTGACACGCCCTCCTGCTGCACCCAAAGCAGGAGAAGTCATTGTATTATTTCAAACCTTAAATAAAAGATCTCTATGGATAATGTGCAAGAAACTCCACAGATGCTCTTATAAATCATGATATGTATCTAAAATATCTCGGTTACACCTCTTGTCGCTACAATAATGCAAGAGACAAATTGTGCATCCGATCGCTGACTGAACCAGAAAGCTGTTCCCGCCTTATTCTACATCGATAACTTTACTACCGATTATTACTTATTCGTTTTAGTGTTCCCAGCATAATTAGTCAATTGCAATGAATAATCGAATACAAATTAATTAAATAATATTCTTGGTTACAAAAAACAGAATAAACAATCTAAATACGTAACAAAACCTAACAGTTGCATTCCGCAAGAAAAAAATCGGAGCACGTTTTCAAGTTTCTAAAATCGATTTAAAGAATCTCATTGTTTCGATTTTCGAAGATCGAAAAAAAAAATCAATTTACTTGATCTAATAAATCGATTTCAGATTACCATCCCTAAGCCGGCTCCCGTGCGGAAGCCATTACTGTTTACAATATGTGTCGATTGAGAATTTGAGAATAGTTACCGTGATAATCTCTCCACATAAATAGTAATACTTACGGAAATTCCTTGGTGTGTTTCTTTTAAACTACTGAGCGTGTTTCATGTAACTTACGACAGGACGTTTTTATATTTAGTTGTGTTTTATTACGCCAGGACGTTATTGTGTTATATCTAAACTCTTGAGTCTATCTATTGTAATCATGTCGATGCTTGATTCTGATCAACCGATACCGGTGGTAATGAGAAGCCAATGTGTCAATTGTGAACCTTTTGATACCCAGAAATCTCGCGCAGCATTCCTTACAACAAGCGTCTACGACGATGATTACTATATTACGATCTTGGATAACTCCTACTGAGGTAAGTTTCATAATATTATATTACTTCTAGATTATCAGACATGCCAGCATCCTGTACGTTTGAATAGGTGACTACCATCCTAAAAACTTAATGTGGTGCAACTAATATTATGTATGATATTATGGTCAGACTGCCATCATAGTAGAACCTAACTATGATTTTACTATTGATCCTTTAATTAAATCTTGAAATAATGAATTTTGATGTGAAGAATACAGCAAGGTAATTAATATACTGATGTACTGTATATCTGGAATTTTTGTGTTGATTTGAAAAAAGTATTTTTAAAATGATTATCAGGTTCATGAAGAATACTTCATCATCTTCATCTTCCTGCCCTTATCCCGTATTATTTGGGGTCGGCGCAACACGTTTTTTTCTTCCACTCTGCCCTGTTACTCGTCATGCTATCACTAACTTCCTTTTCTTTCATATCACTCTTCACACAATCCATCCATCTTTTCTTTGGTCTCCCTCTTCCTCTCCATCCATCCACATGTAAACTCATAACTCTTTTAGTAACATGTGTTTCATCCCTCCTCTTCACATGCCCATACCAAGACAAACGATTCCCTTTCAACTTTTCAGTCACTGGCGCCACTTTCAAACTTCCCCTAATATATTCATTTCTCACTTTATCCATTCTCGTCACACCACACATCCATCTTAACATTCTCATCTCCGCTACATGCAATCTTTTTTCATCCGTCTTTTTCACAGCCCAACATTCTGATCCATACAGTATGACAGGCCTTATCACGGACTTGTAGATTTTACCCTTCAACTTGAGGGGCATCCGTGGGTCACAAGTTGTTCCCGTGACCTGTCTCCATTTCATCCATCCTGCGTTGATCCGATGTGTTACGTCCCGGTCTACCTCACCATTCCCTTGGATGAGTGACGCGAGGTACCGAAAGTCAGAGCAGATCGGTATGGGCGTTCCAGCTAGAGCTAGAGGCACTGGATTGGAGAGACCGCCGAAATCGCAGAACAAGTATTCCGTTTTGGTTCTACTCAATTTCAGGCCAACACTCTCCAGTCTGTGCCACCACACCTCCAATCTGTTCTGGACCTCTAGGTCACTCTCGGCAACCAACACAATATCATCGGCAAACAACATACACCAGGGAGCCTCTTCCTGAATGTCCGACGTCAGAGCGTCCATTATCATCAGGAAGAGGTAAGGGCTGAGAGCCGACCCTTGATGTAAGCCAACTGCCACATTGAAGCTGCCAGTGGTGCCCACTGTAGACCGGACTTGGGTACTGCATCGACTGTACATCGCTCGGATCAACTGCACATACTTCCCAGGCACACCTTTCTCTTTAAGGGCCCACCACAGAACCTCACGAGGTACCCGGTCGTATGCCTTTTCGAGGTCAATGAATACCATGTGCAAGTTTTTATGCGCACCTCTATATTTCTCGCACAGCTGGCGTATAGCAAAAATGGCATCCGTTGTACCCCGACCAGGCATAAAACCGAATTGGGTTTGTGAAATTTCACTCTCTTCTCTCAGCCTCCTTTCAATTACTTTCTCCCAGGCTTTCATAGTATGTGACATTAGCTTTATTCCTCTATAATTGTTGCACTCAAGCACATCACCTTTGTTTTTAAAAATTGGCACCAAAGAGCTATTGCACCACTCATCAGGTATGGCTTCTTCCAGCAACAACTTATTGAAGAACAAAGCTAACCACGTCCATCCATCCACTCGCAATAACTTCCACACTTCTACTTGTATTCCATCTGGACCAATGGCTTTACCATTCTTCATTCCATTTACTGCTATTCTGACTTCATCCATATTAACAATTCGCACTAATCCCACATTCACTGGTTTATTCTCTAACGCCCCACTCCAATTATTTTCCTCATTCATCAGTCTTTCAAAATATTCCTTCCACCTCTTTTTGATTTTTTCATCATCCGATAGAACCATTCCAGTTTCATCTCTCATACATCTTACCTGACAAACATCCCTCGCCTTTCTCTCTCTTATTCTAGTAAGCCGGTATAGCTCTTTTTGGCCTGCAGGACTGTCCAGTGTGTCATATAGTTTGTCCTGGGCCTTTGATTTTGCTATTGCCACGGCTTTCTTAGCTTTCTTCTTTAAAAAGTCATACTCATTCTTTTTTTCAGCTTTTAAACTAGCGTTTCCTGGCTCTATGCACTGCCATTCTTTGAATTTTTTCTTCTTTTCTTTCAACACACTCTGAATTTCTGTCGACCACCACCATGTATCCCTATCTATTATGCCCTTTCCTCTCGTCTCTCCCAAAATATCTTTCGCTGCATGCCTGATACACTCAGCCATCTCATTCCAGCTTTCATTTATACTTCGATCATTCATGTCTCCCATCTCTATCATTTTGTCCACCACTCGCTCCCTGAACTTCTTCGCACAATCATTCTTCTCTAACATATGCCATTTTATTTTAGGGGGAGGACGCTCTTTGTATTTGGTAGACAGTACTTTGACCACTGATGTCATAACCAGGAGTCTGTGTTGTGAGACTAGGTCTTCTCCTGGCGGTACTTTGCAGTCTTTGACGTGCTTTAAGTGGTTGCGCCGAACTAAAAAGTAGTCTATTTGGGTCTTATGATTACCACTTTTGTACGTGATCATGTGTTCGTCTCTTTTCTGGAACCACGTATTGGCTACTGCTAGGTCAAATGCAGTAGCGGATTGCAGCAATGTCTCTCCTTCACTGTTCGGACTACCGAAACCCCATCCCCCATGTACTCTTTCATAAACACCTTTCATTCTTCCCACATGTCCATTAAAATCACCTCCAACTATTAATTCTTCATGAACAGGGATGTTCATTAACGCTGTATCAAAATCCTCCCAAAACTTCTCTTTCACCGTTTCATCACATCCTACTTGTGGTGCATACACACTAACTACATTCAACATCACATTCTCTAACATAACTTTCACAACTATAAATCTATCACTAATCCTTTGTACTTCCATCACGCTTTCTTTCAATTTACTATCTAACACTATTCCTACACCATTTCTTTTTCCATCACTTCCACAGTAGTAGAACTTATATCCCTCACCAATTTCTCTCGCTTTTGTTCCTCTCCATTTAGTTTCCTGCAAGCATGCTATATTTATCCGTCTTCTTTTCAATACATCCGCTAACTCTCTGGCCCTTCCAGTCATAGTCCCAACATTCCAACTTGCATACCTCAATCTCATTTCCCGAGCTAGCTTCTTACGTTGCACCCGCCCGAGGTGGTGCAACAACCCTAGTCCATTTCCCACAGGAGCCGGGTGCTGCCCCTGCGCGTCGCCTGTGGGGTACGCCCTAGCCCTATCGCGCATTCTATTATGACCGAACATGTTGCTATGGGATTTGGCAAGTTTTATTTTAAAGTCGGCCGCCAGCCTGACACCAACCCTCCTTGGGAATGCTTTTGTTGGTAGTTTACCCGACACCACGGGGTGACCTAAGGTGCTGTAGTATGCACAGAATCTAAATATCCCTTAGTCGCCTCTTACGACACCCACGGGAAGATATGGGATGGTGCTATTCTTTACGTCCGACACCATACAGAACATGAAGAATACTTATAAGAAACATAATATTGCGAGCCCTAGCAGGGTTCATATATGAATCTTATATTTGTAACAAGACCTTGTAAATGATATGAATGCAATAAATAAATAAATACTTTAGAACACAGTGGACACAGCTCAGCTGTATTCTTATATTACTCCATTAGCAACCCGTTCCAGCTTTACATGGGAGATAGAAATCTTTTGAAATTCTCAGTGTTTTTTTCTACTATAATATGCATGTTTTGTACACCTAAACCTTCCTCATGAATATCTGTTTGAAAACTTTTCGAGTGTATCATATTCATACAGACCGACAGACACAGTAGTTATGTGAGGATTAAATGATGATTGGTGTATAACCTGACTTTATTTTCTTTTATTTCAGCTTTCATCAGAAAGTGTACTTTGTGCGTAAATATGTTGGAATATGACAAAAACAAATCCATCCTACTTCAACACTATGTATATCTTTCTCTTTCTAACCAATAAATATTGTATTTAATTGGTCTGAGTCCCTTGTCAGCACTTGACTGAATTCCCTAGTATAGTTACAGTTACTGTATTCTTTTAGCCCTGCTTAGAAGCACACGTCTCACGTAATATTACTGAAACACACCTTCCAATATAAAGTAAAGGATTAATAAATAGTTATTATTTCAAATCCTTAAAACCGTGTTTGCTTTGGTGTCCACCTATTAATCCCAACAGGTTATGGGCCCAGAGCGCTAAGCCAAAGTGCGAATAATATAAAGTGAAATAAACGAACATTAAATAATAAAAACATTTTTTTATATCAAATTGAATAAAAGGGACATTAAACAATTCAATGGTGATAAGTACAGTGTGTGGAAATTTCGAATTCAAATTTATTAAGTAAATTACCTACTGAACATTGTTGGCGTTGAAGCTCCGGTAGAAACAAGTACCAAGTGACTGAAGAAAAATGCGTGGCGACGCAGCTGTCTTTTAGTAAAAAGTTGCTGAATTTGAAACTGGTTAGAAACATCACACTAACCAAATATTTTCAAGAATCCGACAAAGTGATCCGCCTTTTTCATGACTCTACCAAACGAGTACGGAGCAGCATTGTCACCGCAATCGAGATACTGACTTGAAGACAACAAAACGTTATCTTTGGAAAACGAGATTGTGAGATCATGAAATCAAACTTACAAGAGATGTATGTGATCTTAGCCTAAAAGTACTTCAGAATTAAACTTACAAGACCACAAGTTACAAGTCACACCTACAAACAATTCAAGAGATCATCGACGAAAATAAAAGTCAATAAAGAACAATTAGGAACCCAAGAAACGTTAGTACTGGCAAAGAGCGAGAGCTGGGGAGATTCGAAGAATTGTCTATAAAAGCGCTATTGAAAACAATGGAGCCAACAATAAAATGGTATAGTTGGTTACTTCAAAAAAAACTAAACTTATCAAATTCTTTTGAATTTGCTTTTATGGCGGGCTGTGATATGATGGCAAAACGAATTTACTTTTATTTGGGATTCTGGAGCAGATCATTTGAAAATCAAGACAAATTGACAGTAAACTTCACTGAGCGTGTGAGGCCAAGAAATGATTCGGTTGCTGTATTGGCGTATTTATACTAGCGACGAAAAATTATCAAGTGACCAGTAATTCGGGTGCACCAGGTATACTACAGAATGTGTATTTGTGACGAAGATGGTAAGCCGGTAATAGGGTAAGTCTTTGAACAATCTATTCAGCGGTAACTGGGTAGTGCTTGAAAATGCTTTAAATAGCGAATGTTCGTTAGATAAAGTCACAAATAGTGTTTACGAATTATTGTGGAATAAAATAATTGCAAATCAGGAAATAAAATGAATGAAACTATTTTTTTGATAATTATAGAATTGATGATATTGTACCTAATAGTACCTACATTGTGCGAAGCTTGATTTGTATATTGTATAATAAACTTGTATGTCATTTGATAAATTGGTAACTAAAGGTTTGAAACGAAAAGTCGTTTAGTCTCAAGTGCACACAGATGTTTGCGGTCCTAACAGTTTTTTGTTCGTCTATTGAAGACCAAAAACTATGTTGTGATTTTAAGAATAAATCAGATATTTCTGTTAAGTTTCGGGACTATGTTGCAAAATGTAAAGTTCATTTTAGTCTGAGAATTGTTAACTCTATGTTGTGATAATGAAAGAGAAATGATATCCAATTAAACGAAAGAGTTCTGAGCTCGAGAAGGTATTGGTCATCCCTAAACAGTGCCGCATACTCTGGCTGTAAATGGTATTGCCAAATGTATGATGAACAATGATAGAACGGGTTTAAAACAAAAGTTCTGGAATCAGATTGTTCTGGGGAGCACTGAGGTTAGATTATACACCTGATGATGAGTTATGGCAAAATAATTAGCCGAAACCGTACATTTTAAAGTTTTTGATTCTATTGTTTACTAAGTTAGTAAAGGTCTAAAAACGAAATTTGACAAAGAGGTTCTCAAAGGGAATTTCGTTGATGATGAATCAAATTTAATGGTTATAAGGTGTGGGATGTGATAGACCAAAAAATGTTTGTGGGAGTCAGAGATGTGAAATGGATGAGATTAAGTTCTTATCAAATAGGCCAATGGAACTTGAGCCTGAATGTGTTATGAGCTATAAATAACATAACATGGTAACTCTGACTTGGTACACCCAATTGAAAGAAGGTTTGGATCTGATAAGAATCAATCAGTTTTTAAGCAAACAAACATAATACAATACCTGGCATAATTGCAAATAAATCTGTTTAAAAAAACAGAGGAGAGCTCGAGATTGTCATATCACAATGGAAATAAGTTAACTTTATTTTAAGATCGAGAAACACTACGTAGTTAGTGACAAAATGGTAGAGTGTAAAACTTATCTTCTGTTTCGTGTAAAGAATACGATGGCGACATTGTTTTTGATAATATGTTATTACTGGTTGTGTGCTGGACCATAAATATAAATATATATATAATAATTAAATGCTGGTTACGATAAGCATTTAAATGAAGAATGTTTTCAGTAATAGATTCAACTAGGAACCTATTGAAAATGATACCTGGAAATCTGATACCAGAAAAGGATAAAAGTAATATTAATTCAATTAAATCAAATCAATTGTAAATGAATACAGTTAAAAATTGATTATGAAGCGAGTTTAGAGGCTCGTGGTTGGTCAGATAAATGCTCAGATAAATGTTAAAGAAACTTTTATATCATTTGAACTATCGGAAGTTTTAGTTAAGCTTTTATGATTCAATGTAATTTCTTGGTTAAACAAGTGGATATAAAAGCATAATTTTTATTAGGAACCTGGATGAAGAAATTTTAGTGTATGAATATTGCTTAGGGTATTTTGGCTGACAATGAATAGTTTGTACTTTAATGAAGTCATGGATGTATGTAGTCTGTATACTGTTGTTACCTAATGTTTCGGTGAGCTTAGATAAAAAGGTATTTCTAATACTCATCAGCAGACCATTGCATTTAAGTTTTAATGCAGGTCATGAATAAAGTCTGGTAGTTGCCCAGTTACTAAATTGTGGAAGTCGCTCCATGTAAAATACGGGTATTTAGCCGCATCTGGTCAAAGTAGAAACCGACCCCAAGACAGTTGGGAGATGATGATGCATGAAGTCTGGTGCCTGGTTAATGGTTATAGGTTTACTCACCATTATAAGGTTTGTTAT
Source organism: Mythimna vitellina (assembly GCA_949316375.1). Taxonomy (NCBI): domain Eukaryota; kingdom Metazoa; phylum Arthropoda; class Insecta; order Lepidoptera; family Noctuidae; genus Mythimna; species Mythimna vitellina. The sequence continues at coordinate 746,252 of OX438703.1, read as the reverse complement.
TTATTATATTCGTATACAATACAGTATATATATAAATAAGGGACTTAAATATAACCGATGAAATGTGGATGTATTATAGGTGCACCTCTGCCTGACACTTTGGGTAAAAAGGCGAGATGTTTATGCTATGTGATAAAGAACAAAGTTTTACTTAATGTCTATGTTATTGCATTTTAACAACTATGTTATAATGTGTAACGTAGTAGTTGAGTAAAACATAACAATTAACACTTATTAAATAGTTGACTTATAATATATATAAAATGTTTTCTGTGAACCAAAAATAAACCGGTCAGAAAACAAAATTACTTTAGATCAGGAAATGTAAAATAGATAAATAATAGTTCTTGAAAAATTTAACTTCAGGGATGCTTGAAGGGCAATAAATCTGCCCATACACTCTTTGAAAGTCAAATATAGGTATAGATTACAAAATATCACACAGAGTTCGTGTGAAATTACAAGAGCCCCTTGTAGAATTCTTATGAGGTGCTTGACGTTGAATCATGCTGAGCTTAATCTTAGTTTTCTGTTTACATCATGAGTCGATATGCTAACAAAAACTATTTGTAATGGTTCAACTTAGGTACAAGACCCTTTGTCTTGAAATATTTAAAAGGAACTATAAATCTCAAGTTAACTTTTAAACAAAACGATTTTAAAATTTTATAAGTGTGTGTTTATTGATTGTGACTGGAGTGGTAATGAATAAACATGAAATGTACTGTGGGTTACTTGTTTAAATTATTTAAGCAATGTACAATTTGCTGGCAAGCATTGTGGCAGCAAACAATAGCAAGATAGTATACACTAGTAATGTAAAGAATGGTTTAATGTAAAGCAGCAAAAGATACTGTGATTAAAGTCTTTAGTGCAAAGTATAGGCTTCGCTATAGCAGGTGCTATTTTTATTTATGATAATAATAATAATGGATGCGAACGATACGAACACATAGATATTAAGTATCAAGTTGAGTTACTGGTTGGTACTATATGTTACTAAAATATTTTGTTTCTACAAATTAACCAGATAGCAGGTATCCTGTGAAATTTCCAACAATCCTGTGAAATTTGCGTTACATCTAGATAAGAATGAAATTCGGGATGACGTTGTAAATATATGCAATGTGCATAAGGACATGTTATTATATTATGTTAATAATAAGAGCTTGGTTATGATAAGTAGATGAATAAGATTCATAATTCCAATAATCAATTAAATGATTGATTGGTCTGATTAGGTTTTACTGGGTTTCCCTAATCCTGCGCAACGAATGTTGGACCATGATGATATTGTATTCCCAGAAAGAAAAAGGAAGGTGTGTGTTTTTATTATTGTATAAAGGCGTTTGGTATAGTATTGTGTAATAGATATTATATCTTGACTAAAGAGAAAAGGATTTATTTTTGAGGGGGGCGTGTTGGAATATGACAAAAACAAATCCATCCTACTTCAACACTATGTATATCTTTCTCTTTCTAACCAATAAATATTGTATTTAATTGGTCTGAGTCCCTTGTCAGCACTTGACTGAATTCCCTAGTATAGTTACAGTTACTGTATTCTTTTAGCCCTGCTTAGAAGCACACGTCTCACGTAATATTACTGAAACACACCTTCCAATATAAAGTAAAGGATTAATAAATAGTTATTATTTCAAATCCTTAAAACCGTGTTTGCTTTGGTGTCCACCTATTAATCCCAACAAAATACAATAGTGGTAATACTTCAAGCAGACACATTCATTGATGGAGGAAATACTTTACAATTGCCTGCTTTTGGTCACAGAAGTATATGCTTTTCTTGTGGACTGTCTATTTCACGTGCATCCAGAACACATGCTGCGAGATGTGATCATTATATTAAGAAAGGTTCCATTGCTTTTGGTAAATATTTTTTGACTTACACATATTTCTATAATGCTCATTTTCATTCTTGGGGAAATTCACCTCCACCCAGAAAACTGCAAAAAAAAACAACTATGTTGTTTCTGTGAGTGTGTAAGGTCACCGGTGTGTCAAAGCTAGCGGTAATTTCCAATTAAAAAAATAATAATATTGCCTACTATCTTTCTTTTCATATGTTGCCATAGTTTCCCACCAACCGGGATTGTCCTTGGGTGCACAGTATAGCGCATTCAGGGCTAATCGTCGGTTGCTACCACATTCCATTAAAAGTGTCTAAAGAGCCTCTACAAGTTGGTTCGGCTCCTCGTACACCTTCCAAAGGTCCTGGACCCCAGAGTTTTGAAATATACTGACCCATATAATAATACTGTGTTAGTGCTAACATTAGCAGTACAGCAATGAGAGGCCTCCCACAAGGTGGATGGATGACCTGGCCAGTATCGTGGAAATCCGATACATACGAGACGTACAGAACTGTTAGGTGTGGCGACATTTGGGGGAGGCATACGTCCAACAGTGAATGTCTTTCAGCTAAAATGATAATGCTGATATTACATATTGTTTTATTTTTATACTGAATATATAGTATGTCAATTTGTTCGTTTTTAGGTTTCAAGATTGGAAATCGAATTGAAAAGAAGAAGAAGAAGATTGGAAAGAGTATTCAATGCTTGTTTGTTGGCAGCTTATAGGGAAGTGAGACGTCAAAACCAAAATGACACCAATCGCCCCATTCTGCCAGAAGTAGGAAAGAGTGGGGAATTTACACATACACCTGCACCGCCACTCCTTCCGCAAGCAAGAGATAAAATATTATTATCAGTATACACGTGCTGCATATACAGCTTGTTATTGCATATTTGTTGACTGTTTCGAATCAAAATGTCTACTTATACCTGTTGCCATAAAGGAGCTTTTACTTTTAAATCACAGGTTTTATATACCACCAGGAGCATGAATATGTAATTATCACTTAAATCATGGCCAGTGGACTGGATTAACCTCCCAGTTAAGAGACTTTACAAGTACACAGTTTGACAACATTTTAAATATCTTGCAGCGAGCTGCCAAATAACACATTGATTTTTCGAATATTGCAACTATGCCAGCATATTTATGTCATTACTGGTTAGGTATGACCTCTTATCTATTTTATGATTTATTAAATTCTATATCAAGTCAATCAAACTGTACCTAATGCTACTATTGCTTTGTGCATGTATTTAGATAAGCTGAGAACTGGTGACAGTAATGAAAGATTGGCTACACTATTCGAGAAATCACAAACTACCTTAAAACACTGGATGAATTCAGCTAGAGAGTGTCTAACAAGACAGTTTGTACTGATGCATGGGATTTAATCACTTAACCATAAAAGATACTTGTTCTAACATTAAATACCTAATGACTACCTACATGAAAAGTCTATAATTATGTGTTTCATACCATTATATACATTAGGAAGGTACCTTATTTATTTGTGTATAGATCTGAGATAAATTGAAGTTAATAAATAATCTATCTGACTGAATTGGTCGTTTTATTTCGATGTTGTCACATCAAAGCTACAAGGCCATAAAAAGCATGAATATTACATTTTATTTATCAATTAGCAGGTGTTCTCTTGTTTTGTTTTTAACTAACATTGTTGTTTTGTACATGACATGAGTGATCTGTGGTCATTCTATAAGTTGTGAGTGAGTTAGGCATATTTTGTAGGTTATCTTCGTTTTTGTTTAATTACTTTAAAACTCGTGTATTTTTATGAAAATGAACACTTTTATTTAATAGTATATAAAGCGTAGTCTATAGTAAATAAACATTTATTGTGTTTCAACATAAGACGGATTTCCATACATCGTTGGTCATGATCCTTTATTATTCTGCATGATCACCAACTTTAGAACAGCTTGGCGACAACTGACACCCTTGAGGAGATGGACACCTTTCCAACCTCTTCTAGCTAGTTCTAGCTGAAATTTCCCACAACCTTTTCTCATGGTATTGTTCCTCTGGCCTACCGATTATCCCATAATAACTGATAAATCTTAATTTTATTTTATATCTCTATCCTACTGAAATTCAGAAAAACAATAGCCTGCTGTGATCGTTCTGAGTTGATGCGAGCAACCCGCTCTAGGCTGGCATGGTCTTGATGAGAAATTATGATTTAGTGTATTTAACTATGAAATTAAATTAATTTAAATACGAGTTTGATTCCAAACAGCAAGGCTTACATAGTATTCACTTGTTTTAGACTAGCGTTTACCAATGACAACTCTGTAAACAATCCTATAAAAAGAATAAAAACAATTGAAGAATAGCAGTTCTGTGTTACTCACTATCAAGGTTAACTTGTGAGATCGGTGGCGGTTCCAAGGCGCCGATTCCCTGTGTAGTGGCCGAAGACTCACTCGGGGCAGGATTTAGTAAGAATATATGTTCGGTTTCATTATTCATTTTCAATTATTTGATCAAGACTAAATTACAAAGCTGCAACAACAAACTGTGATGAACGAAATTGAAATTGTTGAACGAATGAATGATCAAATGATGTGATGATCATTGATCACTGATGTTATTGAACAATGAATGAAACTAATGTCATTTCGTTCAGAAATTCACTACAATCAAGTTGTATTCATGAGTGCCTTCAAAAGTTGTTGTAACTAGTTGTTATTTTTTGCATTTAAAATTGTACACGCACAATTTTTTTAAGTAAAAATTTGAAAGTTCTTTTCGAATTTTTGTCTTATAAATGGAAATTTTATTATATATGGTTATATTCAACGTCGCGTTGCCAAAATTTTATGAAAATACAAAAACAGTTATTGGAAAATTATATAATAACAAAATTACAAAGTTATCATCATAAACTTTTCTATCAGTTTAGTTAAAAAAAAACTTGTTCTTGTATTATAAAAATAATAATAATCTGTAACAAATATAATCAAGATGATCTATTTCGTAAAGAAAAACTTCACTTCCGTTAAAAAATCCTCATTACTCTTGATAAAAAACAAATATTAATCAAAATCATTGTAAAAATAACTTCTACTACTATCAGAAATAATTTTTCTGCAGCAGTTGTACGTAGTATGGAAAAACTCAAAATTGCAAAGTTATCGTCATAAACTTTCCTATCAGTATAATTAAAATAAACTTGTACTTGCATTAAAAACAGGTTTTTAAAAATGTAACATTAATAGAATCTGGCATTATAAGAATCTGGCGTGCGTACCTATCTCTCTAATCTCACATTCATAGAATCTGGCTTTTTAAAGTCGTCTGACTTTTGTAGAATCTAACATTTGTCAACTAAACTAATAAAATTATAGGTGCCTACTTTATTTCTAAACGAACCAAAGCTTTCAATTGTTTTTCTATACCTACGTTATTTACTATCACTGAGTGAACGAGAGTGAATAACGCCGTTCATTCTTTACAAGAGCGGGAATAATAATTCAATTTTTAGAAACCGACTGAGCTCTCGTAAATTCTCACGTTTTTAACTCTTTTTGGATTTTTTTCGATATTCATTTCTTACAATAAACGAGGTTGATGTTTGAATATTGCACCTTTCGAATACCGTAGAGACACAATAGAAAAACAATGAGAGAGCGAACGCCGGCGGCGGCGTAATGAATTAAATAAAGTTCTGTTTCGTGAGAGGAAAAGGTGAATTACAAAAGAGCCAATATTGGACGTACGGAGTGCAAACATGGCCTTACTTACTACACATAGGGAACGATCTATATATATATATATTACTGGGTGACAAACTCACAGATAAGAAACTCTAATTCATTTCAAAACACGAATGGTAGACATTGAGCAAACAGATGTTGTTAGTGTTTGTAGGTTACAGTTAAACCTGGCTGGTCACATCTGCCGCATGTCGGAGGAGCAATAAGCGAAGATTACCACACAGTGGTATCTTAGATGTCTTCAAGACTAGAGTGAATAGGCTCTTAATAAACTAGTGCGCCTCACCATCAACGATTGCATCACTGCTTACCATCAGGTGGATTCGCAGTCAAGCACTAGTTTTAAATATAAAAAAAAAACTGCATCCGAAACACACGGAAACGATAACACATCAGGCTAAGAGATGGCGGTATGGACTGATTTTCAAAGGATAGACCCAAAAGAATGTGGAAGGAGTGAAGGAAGTCATCTGCGCTGCAGTGGGACAACACAGGCAAATAAAAAAAATTGTTATACTAAACATTTAATAAAATCTAGAGTATTATTTCTGTCCGTGGTGTCCATGATGCGTGAAGATTTTGCGTCCGGAAGCCACCATCAGCGGCGCCACCACCATCGCTTTATTCTTGTACGCCTGAATCACTTGCTGCAAGCAATAAAGTACCTACTTAATCATTATTTTTGTCTTCATTATGAATATGTATTGTCATATTTGTGTCTATGACGCCACACACGAAATAAAAACCTGACGTCATATAAATCGCTCATCGTGGTGTCAAAGTTTTCTACGTGATTTGAACATATACAACAGTCTAAAACAACTATGGGACAGTTGACCGGACCAGACACAAAATCCGTCTGGTTGGAAATTTTGACCCGGCTTTACGGGACTACACCCTGTTCATACATGCATACTTCCGTTATTATCTGTCATTCAATTTCTTCAAAGGCAAAAATATATCTGTAGATAACAAGGTGATATGGTTTTTGTTTCACGTAGAACAAACTAGATGGAGACAGGCACAAAGCCCGAGACTAGAGGTTTCTAAGCTAAGATACCTGCCTTCATAAACCATAAAATTCATAGCGTGACTTACCAGCACCAGCTTGATGAGAAATACGGCGAAGGTGAGGAAGGATATGGTCATGAGCGCGCTCTCCGATGAGGGGAACTGGACATGACCACGCGGAGACGCGTGTGCAGACCGCGAGCGACGCCGCACGCCCACACTGTTGTCGTCCGGCCATGTTGCGTCTATGCGCTCCTCTGAAATGAATAAACAATACAATGAAGCCTGTTTTTTTCGAGGTGGGAAATCATTAAATAACTTCCCCCTCCCTGGGTGGAGCAAAAGGGCGTATCAGGACTTTTGCCGACTAAAAACCACCTGCGCTCTTTCATTTGCTCTTTGCGTGCCAGGGCCACAGTATAGTGCGTTGAGGTAAAATCGGCGCTGGGGTAAGAGAATGTATAAATTTAATTGCCATTGACTATATTTTTTAATGCTAGCCACATTGCGCGCCACGTCATTATGTTTCGACTCGCCCAGCAATGTGGCTAGCATTAAAAAGAAAGCTAAATAAGTGGTATAATTTATTTACACGTTCTTACCCCAGTGCCGATCTTACCCCAACCCAAGGTGGGTTACTAACACTCTACTATTACTACTACCTCTTTCGGACAATCCCGTAGCTCTAGCAGGCATCGGCCCTACTGGCTGGCCTTTATCTTTTTGAGACGCGCATGGAACACAACACGCCGTGGCCTCGGGCTTGTTTTTTGCTGAGGCCACCACGAGGGCAAGGCGGAGTTCCGCCCAAGCGGGGCAGACTTCTACCGCGTACTTCGGGCAATATGCACCATGGTTATACCTGGGCATTCCTTTCCATTGAATCCGTAACAAGTATCTCCCGAATCACCCATGTCCGGGGAAAATCAACAAGCCGAATAGAGCGACCTGGCGCCTCTGTTACCTTTCTTCAAAGACGGATCAAGTGTTACGTCGTAACTAAATAAACGGCTTTAGGGAAAGGATTGATCGCAGTATTTAGGTAATCGCAAGAAACCAAAAACAGTTTGTTTTCACAGAGAATCAGCCCATGTCAACGAACTGCAACTTTAAGTTGGGCGATGATGGCTTCATTTTCTTTTGATCACTCGTTAGGTTCACCTACTGACATCCTACTTATAATGCTCGGTTTATTTTAACTAATGCGTTATTTGAAAACTAGATGCTAGTATTACTTACCAATATTGGCCAGTAGAAACTCTTTCAGCTCGTGTAAATACTGCATCTTGCCACCAAAACTCCTGCGCGAGTTTTTGGATATAGTATCCGCCACCACTCTCATGAACTTTATCACATTTTCCATTGTGTTCACTTTAATTTTTTCTGTTTTAGTATTCGTTGGTGTCTTGTCTTTCTTGTCCTTAATTTCTTTGACATTTTCTTTTTCGGATTGATAATCTGGCTTTGGTTGGTCGTTATTACCTTCTGATTTTGTTTTATCTTTATTGATTATTGGATTTTCTGTTTTTTCCTCGTTTCTGGAGACATGAACCTTATTTTCTTGTGATTCTGCTTTGAAATCATTAAAGTTCTTATGAACGTTGCTTTTATTAACACTCACTGTTGGTGTGTTGGTGGGTTTTGTACGCTTTGGACTATTTTTTGTAGTTTTTTCTTCGGTATCAATTATTTCAGTGGTGAACACATCGGGTTTCTCAGTCCTAAAGGCGATTTTATAAAATCTATTCTGTGGAGTCTCGTAACTGGTAAAGTCTTCAGTTTCAGTGATAAAAGCTGGTTTCGTAGAATAAAAATCCATTACGGTAGTATGATTCTTGTATACTTGTTTTGGCCTTTCCGTATTAAAAGTAGTTACTTCTTCAGTTACTAACGTACCTTCGACATCATCTGGCGGGAAAGTAGCTGTTCTTTCAGTGCTATGATGATGTTTAACTTTATTTACGTAAACTCTTTTATAAGCTTCTGTATTCTTCTTGTGTTCATACTCATTTGCTTCAGTACGATGATCATCATGTCGGATATCCTCATGTCGATTGTTGGAGTATTTATCTTTGTCTCCCTTGTAATTAACAGCAGGAGACTTCACTGGGCTATTATTCAACTCAACACGTTTAATATTACCCAAGTTAGGGATTCGTTCAGCCATAACTTTTTGGTTGTGATGTAGTTCTATATTTGCTCTCGTAGGGCCGTAGTTGGGTCTAAGTTCATAATCTCTGAAATCGACATGTAGATCAAGATCGTCTTCTTCTTTAACTCTTTCAGGTTTCACTGTACTCCCAATATGTTGCACACGTTTTATATTACCGATGTTTGGGGGTCTAGCAGGGGTCTTGTTCCAGTTGTACTCAGTCACACTGCGGTTGTTATAAGTCCAAGTTTTTGTGGTATCCTCGACATCTGTTACTTTTTCTGGTGTGGTGAAGGGGCTGAGTGTCCTAATGGGCTTACGGTAGTGCTGCTGCGAGATTTCTACCCATTCCGTGGCTACTCGTGTGACAAGGAGCAGTGTCAGTAGGTGGGTCATTGTCGCGAGTGTCTGTCGAGATATATGTCTGATTGTGAAGCGTCGTGTGACGTGTGACGCGCTTCGCTTAGTGAGGTACAGTTAGGTCAGGGGTGCTCTACCTGCTGGAAAACTTTTAAAACGAGGAGTACTTAGTGTAAAAATATGCAGTACCTAGGTTTGTTAATGACTTGGGATTCCAATCTACAACTTCTCAAGATTCATTGACACGCTACTGGAATAAAATTCTTACCTGTAGAGGCAGCATTGGTACTAGGAGTCATTAAGACCTGGGTATGTATTGGGTGCTTACTCAGAAGATATCTTTTGTCTTAGTGTGTGACATAGGTACGTGTTTATTGTAAAATGTTTGTAAGATCCGCGCTAAATGCAGCTATTATCTGCTCCACGCGCGCTCTGCGAGGCGCACAGCAGGCGAGGCGTGAAGTTCGTCTCCGTCACACACACAACTCGAGTAAGTTGACAACATTTGAGCTTGCTGTAAGTCGCGACCGTTGTCACCCGTGGCTGAGTCTGTTACGGGGTGACGGATACATTTGCTCTTATTTAAGTACCTAAGATGTGCGCAGTTGAGGAAAATATCAGTAATTTTTGTTTGGAACCTTTGAAACAGTGGCTTGGGTTTGTTCAATAGTTAAATATTGAGTGCATAATATGTAGTTAATTTTTTTTTCTAGTCTAATTCGTGTCCCTCTGCTGGATAAAGGCATCGTTTTGTTCGATCTCTGGTCCAGTTAGGACCCACAAACACAAACAGAGTAACATCTTAGATTTAAAAATTAGCCTAGTTAAACTATGTTAACCATAAAGAGGGGCGTAGTGAGTAGCTATTGAGGTTATGAGCAAATTCTTACCAATAGATGAAAAAGAGAAAATAATGTATATTCAAAACGGCATTTATTATTTAAATAATTAATAATAACACAATTTGTAAATCGATCTTTCACAATATTAATCTCTTATGCTAAAACATCAACATATCGGAGCCAGCGGGTTGTGCTCGCCATTATATAAATAAACACCATGGGTATAAAATAACTTTTCCTAAATACACTTCTACATTCAGAAGAATTTCGTTAAAATATACAACATAAACTTTAATGTGTTCACATTAAAATATTATTTTGTATGGATCAACGCGAACCGCATTTAACTTCCAAAATTCTAAATTCAACAACTAATCGTGATATTTTTAACGTTGTCATGGAGCTTCAGATTAGTCTACAAGATTTGGGCGAGCTAACGTTTCCATATACAATAATAGGTATATGCGTCAAAATGGAAAGTTCTTTCCTAAATATTGTTAAGTCAATAAAAATGTGCTGGTTTTCTTACAATTATTATTTCCTTTATTCATTTGCATACACATATACCTACATTCAGACTAAAAAAAAAAAAATGTAGTCTGCCGCTGGTTAGGGGTCCAGGGACAGGAAGGTTCCTGTCTGTGCCATTACTCCTCGATACAGCTCGCATAGCGGGGAACTCATTCCACATTCATGAAGGAGGTATTTACCGAGGAGTACTGCCTTCTGTATCATTCGCTTAACTTAACCGCACGACGAAGCTTCGACAGGAGGCCGTTGAGGCTTTTGACCATCAGGTCACTGGCGGTAACGACAATCGACACAATAAAAAATAATAAAATATTCTATCTATTTCAGAGTTAGATCCACATTCCACATGTCGACAACCTCGCGTCCTCAGTCGAGATATTTGATTTGTTTCTCTAAGCTTTCACGAACTACTCATCATGTGGTATGATGACAACGGTGACATTATGAGCGAGAATTGTAAAAAAAAAGCTGCTGATTTTTTATGTTTAGCTGCCTTAGTATCGTATTTTATCTATCACAAGATTTACTAATCTTCAATGATTTGCTAGCCTTATTATCAGCACAATGACATAATATAAAATCTCATAATTTACATACAAAACCATGACGTTGTTACGAGCACAACCCACCGAGCCCCTCCTAGCATCAAACAAGCACTCATTTAGGTGTTACCATAATACATCATGATTGTCATAGTGGGCAAATTCCAAATACACGATGGCCTATGTTTATTTATTGTTGCTCTTTTTGAATTAAAAATGTCTCGAATAGAGATTTTCCAGCTCACGAGGAACTTGAAACATGTATTTCGAATTTAGTGCCAGTCACCTAAGGTTCCCATTAAGTAACTCAAAAATTATTGTATCACCAGCAAATACCACCTTATGTACTTGCAACTGTTGAACCTACATACAATCATCATTCAGTTTGACACTTGTTAGGTACTATAAGTTACATTCGCCACCGATGCGTCCAAATGTGTTGGATAAACAATTATAATTAAGTGCGACACACCTGATCCTTTAATATTTTGCAATCTAGTCAGGGAAAAAGGATATAAATCATATTCCTTGGCGTTTTCTGCAGCACTCGACACTCGGCAAGCGCGGCTTGGTGAAGATATTTTGCAAGGGTTTTGTATAAAGAAGTGAGAGATGTTTAAGAGTCTTCCATTTATTCACTTGGCACATAATTAATTGGCAGATAAGAGATTTGTAGCGACATCTATGGCGTCACATAAGAACTAATCCTGCATCGCACAATCAAAGTTCTCAGCGCGATTAGAACATATAGAGCAGCCCGAAGTCATCTATCGGGCAGCTGCCCACCAGACATAACACCCGTCTAGTCGGAGGATCCTCCCTTTTCAACGGAGGTTTGCGGGACTTTGCTCTCTGTTCCACATACCCCCAAAGATTAGATTATGAGGATCTAGGATGATATCATGATGCTATTATTTTCGCTTTACTTGTACAAAAGTTCGTCTCAACACATTTGGACGCGACACATATTTGTATGATATATTAATATGTTACAACTTTACACATACGATTACAAACTTGGGTTTGGTCCAAAATTCACCATTTATAACGTCATATTATAGTTGAGTCAAGAATATTAAATAAAACATACATCAGTACTCATTTGGTCTGTTCGTTATTTCGAACGTATTATTTTAAAATGAGAGATGATTTTAAGATGTAGGAAATTTATTGTTGTGATTTAAAGACCAAAATACACGTGTCTTTGACATCGACGCACATACGAATACCATGGATCCAGTACATGATTCTCGACGGGCGAAACCGACGATAGAAGCTGACGAGAAACTCCACCACTGGGGGCATTGGTGCTTTGTCCTATTTTTTTTAATTTTTACGTTTTTTAAAATTTAAACTGTAAATAAAAAATCGTTATTCTAAATTTTTATGTGAAAAATATAAATGAATTACTTTTAAAATTAAAAATGTAAAAATTTCATCGGGTTTGATTAGAATAACCATTTTATGAAGCCCGATGACTTTTTAATTCAATTTATTTATTTAATACTTTATGCACAAACGTACAGCGGCGGACTTAATGCCTTAGGCATTTTCTACCAGTCAACCTTAGGGTGATGCAGAGATAAAGAGAGAGAGAGAGAAAAGGCGAATAGGTACAAGAATAGATATACTAATAAACCATAAATATCATACAATTATACAATACATACACATATTAATAAACTATTTACATATACATCTACACCAATAAAGTCTAACAATTGGTTCAAATCGTCAATTTGAAAACATTCACGTTGTGATGACACTACTGCCAACTTCTTACGAATTAGCTCGCGAATTTTTTTGTTTTTTAATAAAAACATCATCGGGGTTGGTTAGAATAACGATTTTATACAGTATAAATTTAAAAAGTACCTTTTTTTAATTAGTAAAAAGCCAACGAAAGTTGCACCACTGGAGGGTCCAGAATCATGTACTGGATCCGTGGTATTCCTTTGTGCGTCGATGTCAACGACACCATGTAGACAAAAAAAAAAAAAATTAGTAAAAACTATTGTCTGCTGTGGTGACAATCAATGCTGTCGTACCACCAATTTAGATTGAAATGTTCCAAAATAACGAACATCCAAATAATGTAAAGATACGACAATGATAATAATACTAATATAGTAAGCGTTTGTAATTGCATTCACAATAAAACTCTTGAGTAAAACAACCAGCACCTATTAAGAATTTAGTAACAGGCCAGAATTGACGATTGAAATGTATCGTTTAGTATACAAACCTGCCTATATTAAAAAGACGTATGTTTATCAACGTATACATATCATTGTAAACAATACATCAGAAAATTTGCAAGTTTGCATAATTAAAGATGTTAAATATAGATGAATGACAAATATTAGCACATTAAACATGACACGGACAACATATACATACATCTACATATATAATGTATAATTAATTATAAATAATGTTTCATGAGCTAGCTGCGAGTAACGTAACGCCGTAAAGAGATCACAGAAAATGGAAGCTTGTATTGCAAAATGTAAAGTGTATAAAAATAAAAAATAAATGTATAAACATCACAGCTTCAATTATATGCGACCGGGGTCGAGTCACGAGGGCTAGTAGGCCGTATTATTTTTTTCTTAAATAGTTTTTAGTACTACTTAGCTGCTTGAGATTATTCTTTAGTTAAATCATAAGATAAAAAAATGACAAATTTCATTACTTATTTTATGTTTATCGATATTCGAAAATATCGATATAACTTTGCACATCATTACGATATATGCAATGAAAACCATCCTCACTCTCTACTGGCTTTATATTATTATTACAAGAAGGTTGACAGAACAATTAATTGTAAACCCACCCAGACCGCCCCGGTTCGCTTCTCTCTTGGAATGACGGCTCGAGACAAGAACAGTACAATAATTGTGACTTATAGATACACACACACAACACGACGTATACTCTTAACTTAGGTCCCTTCTGTCACATATCTCTAGCTCCTCCCATAGTTCCCTGTCGCAGTCCCGCACCCTAGCGGCAAGACACATGTCATGGATTTGTCAGATCTCGTGCGTAACTCGACAAAATTGGGTGACACATGTCTTGTCACTTTAAGTCTTTATGACATTATTATGACTCAATTTAAATATACTACGCATAATGCTGATGTTCGCTCCTATCTATTACTATATATTATCAATTTTCGTTTAGCTTTTATATTCTTAAAATAGAGATGTGATGAGAGCGCAAAACTATCGATATCGTGTTGATAAAATACTATTCGGATTTAATTCCGTAATAAAAAGGAATGAATTCATTTAGAGTAGAGCGATTTACCAGCATTATGATTCTATTATTTTAATGTACTTTCATTGACTGTACTCACTTCAATATAATATAATCTGTAAATTAAGTAACAAAATGGGTAAAACTGCCATTTGAATATTAAAATGCATTTATAAGTATTATTAAAATATTTGATGTCACGTTCCTTACATAATTTTCTCATACAAAATGGTATATTATTTACAAAATGTTCATGTGCGTGGTAAAGATGTATAATGTTGGCACTACTGTAATTTATTCAATCGAATTGATAAAAATTGAATTTTAATATATTATTGTTTTAATATTATTTTTTAAAATCGTTTTGTAATCATCTATACTCCAACGTGTGCTTCATACACGGGTACTCTAATATTAACAAAGTTAAAATGTCTACAAGAGGCCGTTTCGTTATCATTTTATATCGATATTGAGAAAATTTAAAATAGAGTATAGGCTGCTGCGTTGTAGGATAATACATATTAGATGGGATTTATTACACAGTGATAAAATAACGATAGCATTCTAGAATTTGTCTGGTTTGAAAATGTCAACAAGAAAACTTGGTTTCTACACGTTTTAACTTGTTCATGTTTTGAATAATTCAGTCGAAAATACATTCTAGCGTTCAGATATCGAAGTTTTAGTGAATTTTGTAAATCGATTTTTAATAGTTCATAACTTAGATGATAGAGTCAAATTCTTATAGACTAGGAGTTTGCTTAAGATTATAAGTGAGTTAGAAACAGTTAAGTTGAACTCATAGTACATAGTTAGCTGTGAGTTCAGCCGAATCATATCTTAAGGTAAGTATGAGTACTTTAATACATGACAAATTCTCTCTACACGATTGTTACGATTTTGATGATTTCATAATAACTGATGATACTCGGTAGGAATATCGATACATTTTTGCAAATATTTATTTATTTATCCTTACAATATTTATCGATACTTTTTGAGTCTTCCGACAGCACTAGTGCATGGAATTGAATGGATTAGATAAAACGTTAAAAGTTTTATTAAAATATAAAGGTCTATTGGTTTGCGACTTACGTTATATTACAAAAGTATTAACATTCTTACTACGGACACCGACTCGATCGCCCGCAGCAAGTAAAGTTCTCTAGCTTTTCTATTTGTGACATTAAAATATTGGGCAAAAACCCTCTCCTCGTAACACTTAAAAATAATTAACTAAAAATATTTTTTTCACAACATATACACGCAAAATGTTAATATTTTTAATAAAGACTATGTTACGTAAGAAACCCTCCTCACTAATAAATTATAAAAAAAATGCTAAAAACAATAAAAAAAAGGTTAAAACATTTTGCTACAGGAATGCAGTTATTAGACAACCATTGGGTACTTCTGAGTGGTACATATTATGACAGAACTAAGTTTGTCGGACATACAGAATTAACGTTACTCTCTCATATTATACCCTTCTCGAATAAAACATCTTTAAAATAAACTACATCTTAAATACAACGTGCTAAACCAGCCTACTGTCTCGGTTATTTGATTGTCCGGAAAAAGCTTCTTTATAAAAACATATTTGTTTACTATTAAAAGTAAACCTCGCTATGTTTAATAAAAAAATACATCTTTGTGAATTATCATAGTATTACTATTCTATGAAATGCAGAAATGTCTTAAAACTCACGACACTGAAGGTAAAATCTTACCGGAACACTGTTTTTATAAATAAATCGAAATGGAAGCAGCCGAAGACATACATTATGTCACTAGAGTGTTTAGTGTTTTCGTTCGATTGTTCGTGATTAATTTTTATTAAGCTATTATAAGTCTGATGATACCACCAAGCTGCTGAAGGGTTATGATGGGATGGTGCCACGGCGTGAGGGTGTGAAGGTCTACCTGACGCGGATGAGGAGCTTCTTCCAGCGCAGTCGAGCGCAGCGTGCGCGCAGCCGCCCCGCACGGGGTGCCTCCACGGGAGGCTTGGGTGACGATCTGGGAGATGAAAACGAGATAAGTTGCTGTGTTTTGATGGAATAGATTTCGTTGGAGGTTTTTGTGATTATTTTACAGGTAAAATGTTCAAGCACTCACTTGTGTACGAACAGTTAGGTACTCACAGTCAGCGCTGCTGCCAGCGCGCATCGTCACTGGGGTGCGTGAGGTAGCGCTCGCCCACGCGGGCCTCCAGCGTGCAGGTCCAGCCACGCGTGCAGCACTCACTTGTGTACGAACAGTTAGGTACTCACAGTCAGCGCTGCTGCCAGCGCGCATCGTCACTGGGGTGCGTGAGGTAGCGCTCGCCCACGCGGGCCTCCAGCGTGCAGGTCCAGCCACGCGTGCAGCACTCACTTGTGTACGAACAGTTAGGTACTCACAGTCAGCGCTGCTGCCAGCGCGCATCGTCACTGGGGTGCGTGAGGTAGCGCTCGCCCACGCGGGCCTCCAGCGTGCAGGTCCAGCCACGCGTGCAGCACTCACTTGTGTACGAACAGTTAGGTACTCACAGTCAGCGCTGCTGCCAGCGCGCATCGTCACTGGGGTGCGTGAGGTAGCGCTCGCCCACGCGGGCCTCCAGCGTGCAGGTCCAGCCACGCGTGCAGCACTCACTTGTGTACGAACAGTTAGGTACTCACAGTCAGCGCTGCTGCCAGCGCGCATCGTCACTGGGGTGCGTGAGGTAGCGCTCGCCCACGCGGGCCTCCAGCGTGCAGGTCCAGCCACGCGTGCAGCACTCACTTGTGTACGAACAGTTAGGTACTCACAGTCAGCGCTGCTGCCAGCGCGCATCGTCACTGGGGTGCGTGAGGTAGCGCTCGCCCACGCGGGCCTCCAGCGTGCAGGTCCAGCCACGCGTGCAGCACTCACTTGTGTACGAACAGTTAGGTACTCACAGTCAGCGCTGCTGCCAGCGCGCATCGTCACTGGGGTGCGTGAGGTAGCGCTCGCCCACGCGGGCCTCCAGCGTGCAGGTCCAGCCACGCGTGCAGCACTCACTTGTGTACGAACAGTTAGGTACTCACAGTCAGCGCTGCTGCCAGCGCGCATCGTCACTGGGGTGCGTGAGGTAGCGCTCGCCCACGCGGGCCTCCAGCGTGCAGGTCCAGCCACGCGTGCAGCACTCACTTGTGTACGAACAGTTAGGTACTCACAGTCAGCGCTGCTGCCAGCGCGCATCGTCACTGGGGTGCGTGAGGTAGCGCTCGCCCACGCGGGCCTCCAGCGTGCAGGTCCAGCCACGCGTGCAGCACTCACTTGTGTACGAACAGTTAGGTACTCACAGTCAGCGCTGCTGCCAGCGCGCATCGTCACTGGGGTGCGTGAGGTAGCGCTCGCCCACGCGGGCCTCCAGCGTGCAGGTCCAGCCACGCGTGCAGCACTCACTTGTGTACGAACAGTTAGGTACTCACAGTCAGCGCTGCTGCCAGCGCGCATCGTCACTGGGGTGCGTGAGGTAGCGCTCGCCCACGCGGGCCTCCAGCGTGCAGGTCCAGCCACGCGTGCAGCACTCACTTGTGTACGAACAGTTAGGTACTCACAGTCAGCGCTGCTGCCAGCGCGCATCGTCACTGGGGTGCGTGAGGTAGCGCTCGCCCACGCGGGCCTCCAGCGTGCAGGTCCAGCCACGCGTGCAGCACTCACTTGTGTACGAACAGTTAGGTACTCACAGTCAGCGCTGCTGCCAGCGCGCATCGTCACTGGGGTGCGTGAGGTAGCGCTCGCCCACGCGGGCCTCCAGCGTGCAGGTCCAGCCACGCGTGCAGCACTCACTTGTGTACGAACAGTTAGGTACTCACAGTCAGCGCTGCTGCCAGCGCGCATCGTCACTGGGGTGCGTGAGGTAGCGCTCGCCCACGCGGGCCTCCAGCGTGCAGGTCCAGCCACGCGTGCAGCACTCACTTGTGTACGAACAGTTAGGTACTCACAGTCAGCGCTGCTGCCAGCGCGCATCGTCACTGGGGTGCGTGAGGTAGCGCTCGCCCACGCGGGCCTCCAGCGTGCAGGTCCAGCCACGCGTGCAGCACTCACTTGTGTACGAACAGTTAGGTACTCACAGTCAGCGCTGCTGCCAGCGCGCATCGTCACTGGGGTGCGTGAGGTAGCGCTCGCCCACGCGGGCCTCCAGCGTGCAGGTCCAGCCACGCGTGCAGCACTCACTTGTGTACGAACAGTTAGGTACTCACAGTCAGCGCTGCTGCCAGCGCGCATCGTCACTGGGGTGCGTGAGGTAGCGCTCGCCCACGCGGGCCTCCAGCGTGCAGGTCCAGCCACGCGTGCAGCACTCACTTGTGTACGAACAGTTAGGTACTCACAGTCAGCGCTGCTGCCAGCGCGCATCGTCACTGGGGTGCGTGAGGTAGCGCTCGCCCACGCGGGCCTCCAGCGTGCAGGTCCAGCCACGCGTGCAGCACTCACTTGTGTACGAACAGTTAGGTACTCACAGTCAGCGCTGCTGCCAGCGCGCATCGTCACTGGGGTGCGTGAGGTAGCGCTCGCCCACGCGGGCCTCCAGCGTGCAGGTCCAGCCACGCGTGCAGCACTCACTTGTGTACGAACAGTTAGGTACTCACAGTCAGCGCTGCTGCCAGCGCGCATCGTCACTGGGGTGCGTGAGGTAGCGCTCGCCCACGCGGGCCTCCAGCGCACGCAGGTCCAGCCACGCCGCGCGAGTCTGCAGCCACGCGTGCGCTACTGACTTGTCCACGGACAGGCGTTTACGCTGCTTCACTTGTAGTAAGTTGTTGATGAGGTCGATTGCTGTATAGTAAAGAGAGCAGTCTTATTAACGTCTCAAAATGTAACTTGTACATAAGAACACAAGAGTTTGCCGAGTGCCCAGATATATGAACGAGATATGGCTCGGATGAAGTCCCCATCTACCTCATGGTTCTATCATCAGATCAGTTCGATAATACCTTATAGCCAAAGTGCATATCATGACACGTATCGCCAAATGGCCTAGTCGTGTTCCGGTACGATGCCCAGTGTAGCCAATTTAGAGGAGTTGGGTCGAAGTGGCGGTTTTAATGTATGGAGACCAGCCGGACCCGCACTGGTATTGACGTATCGGGAGACTATTCGTGGAGGGTAGCGGGATCCGAGGCACGGTGCACCGCTGGCTGACCACAGTTAGTTGGGGGCCCAAGTAATGTGCTAGCCACACATGAAAGGTTGCCCCGCCAACTGACGAAAAATCCCGGAATGCACCATCGTGCTGGTTGGCGACCAGATGAGAGGGCCCGATGGTCATTTACTGGGGGGCTCGGGCGTCCCCGCAGTCTCCAGACTAGCACCTCAATGATGCTGTCCTACCAGTGCGTGACTGAAGGTTAGCAGCATGGGACTCCATTTCACTTCTTTCTCCTCTCCTACCTCACTCATAATATGCCAGGGTCGAAAAAGAAAAAAGTTAGACAGCGGCTGCGCTCCCTCTTACTTAAAGTGCCCCTCAGCAATATTAGAGGTCTGCACTCCAATCTCGCAACAGTCCATCATCACCTGGAGACTGAAAAACCTTCTCACTTTTTTCTTTCGGAGACGCAGATAATAAGTCCGTCAGACGTGTCGTACCTGCCTTACCCAGGGTTTACCCTGGAGCACAATTTTAAACCACACACTGGTGTGTGTTTGTACGCCAGGGACGACATTTGCTATCGGCGTCTCCCCAACCTTGAACATTCCAGGTTCTCAACGCTTTGGGCTCTGGTAGACATAGGCATGGATAAAATTATCTATGCTTGTGTCTACCGTTCGTACAGTGGTGATCAGGATACGACCAGGCTCACGCAGTTCAGTGAGGCGGCGGATGCGGCTCAGCAGCTGCTGAGCGCAACTGGTGTTACTGGGGGATTTTAATGCCTACCATCAGGTGTGGCTTTTCCCATACCACTGCACAGACCATGCTGGTCGAGAGACGCAAAAGCTTGCGCTAGCGTAAAATCTCACCCAACTGGTCCAGGGAGCTACGAGGGTGCCGTACGATGTTGATTCGCACACGGCCAACTGCTTGCACCTTCTGCTGACAACAGATCCAGACCGCTATTCAGTGTCGATATCATCACCGTTAGGTAGTTCCGACCACTGTCTGGTGAAATCTGTATCAGTCTACTCTCCGCCCGATCCCTGCCCTAGAGGCACCAGGCGGGTTTGGCGATATAGGTCAGCAGATTGGGATGGCATGCGATCCTTCTTCGTATGTTATGCTTGGCAGCCTACTTGCTTTTCTTCGGGTGATCCATCGTCGTGTGCGGATGCTGTGACAGATGTGTTGCGGGGGATGGAGTACTACATTTAATTCTCTGACGTAACAATGTCT
Source organism: Mythimna vitellina (assembly GCA_949316375.1). Classification (NCBI taxonomy): domain Eukaryota; kingdom Metazoa; phylum Arthropoda; class Insecta; order Lepidoptera; family Noctuidae; genus Mythimna; species Mythimna vitellina. The sequence goes on along the minus strand of OX438703.1, from coordinate 725,595 downwards.
GGCCAGGCTCGCCCTTGGTTTGGTGCGGAGTGTGATCGCGCTAACAAGCATAAGCACACGACATACCAGGCATGGGCTGACGCTCGTATGCACAATCCGAATGACGTAAGTCAGAAGAAAAAGCCTTCAACAGAGCTGCCAAGTCTTGCAAGAAGGTGATGCGGAGGTCTCGGTACAAGCACATTAGCATTAACAAACTCGCTTCATACCCTGCTGGTAGTAAGGCGTTTTGGTCCCTGGCTAAGTCGGTTGAATTGAACTCCTGCCGTCCCTCACTACCGCCACTGCTGAAACCCGACAGATCGCTGACCCATACCGAGGAGGAAGATAATACTGAGGAGAAAACAAATTTGTTTTCCTCACTCTTCGCGGAATCTTCGCGTCTAGATCCTGGTGACGCACGGCCCCCTGTTAATCCTGATGGTTGCGAGACGAGTATGTCGGATATTCGCATCCATCAGGACGTCCGCAGTCAACACTTAACTCCTGGCATACCGAGAAGCTAATCACATCTAAACATCCTAAGTGACCGACAATACGGCTTTCGCCGAAATCGGTCAACTGGTGATCTTCTAGCGTATGCCATCCACATCTGGAGTGAGGCCACCGAGAAACACGGAGAAACGCTTGCGATCTCTCTCGATATCTCGAACGCTTTCGATAGGGTCTGGCACGAAAGCCTTATTAGTAAACTTCCTTCTTTCCGTTTTCCTGCTGGTTTGTGTGCTTGGATCGCAGACTTCCTGAGTGACCGGTTCATCCGAGTGGTCATCGATGGTTGATCGTCCGGTCAAATGGCCATTAATCCCTCCCTGGGATCCCTCAGGGGTCAGTGCTCTCGGCAACATTGTTCTTGCTGCACATAAATGATCTGCTTAAGCCCGGTACCTTTGGTTATGCAGACGACAGCACTGTTGCTGAGAGTTACACATCTAGCGCGCAAGCTAGTGGGTCACAGATCCAGTCTCTCCCAGAGGCTATGGTCGAGCGCTTGAACTTGTCCTTGGAGGCAGTCTCTGAATGGGGCGATGCCAATTTGATCAAATTCAATGCTACTATAACCCAGGCGTGTCTATTTTCCACTAAAAGGAGCCAATTCAGCCCTGCTTCAATTTTCCAGGGCGTAACCGTGTCGAAAACCGACCATCTTGATCTTCTTGATGTTACGCTGACGTCAACACTAAACTTTGGGCCATACATTGAAGCAAAGGCTCAACTGGCAGCAAAAAAGCTGGGAATCCTCGCGAAGGTCAGACAGTACTTCACGATGGAACAGCTGCTCAAACTTTGTCAGCGCAAGTTCGATCTTGTATGGAGTACTGCTCTTATCTTTGGGACGGATCTGCCCGATACTAGCTCGATGCACTTGAGGCAATTGAGAGGCGAGCCAGGAGGATCATTCGCAATGATGCACTCGTTGAGTCGAGTTGCTAGACTGTCGGTTTTCTACCGGTTGCATTTCGGGGAGTGTGCGTCGGAATTGCATAACCTAATTCCGCCTAGCCCGTTCCATCAACGGACCACCAGGCGTACGGCAATGCGCCACCGTTACATGGTGGATATCCCACATATACGCAAAAAATGTTTTGGGAACATATTCATTGTGCGTATAGCTAAGGAGTGGAATTCCTTGCCGGAATCTGTGTTTACATCCCGGGAATCTTTAAGTCAAGAGTAAATAGGTTACTTCTAGCTAAGCGCGTTCCATCATCGACCGCATCGTCGCTTTCCATCAGGTGAGATAGCGGTCAAGCGCGAACCTATCAAGAACTAAAAAAAAAACGCATATTTGCGTCGGCGCATAAATCTTTGAAAGAATAAAGTTATTTATCGCAACCGCTACATCCCTGCATTTTAAATCTGTAATATCTTCGAAAATATTCCTTATTTCTCGTAAAAAGTAAAAGAAAAAAAATGGTTATTGTGGGTTATACCTAAAAGATAGACATATACCATTGCGGACTTTTTTGTAGATCTTTTTAAGGTCTACAATACTGTAGTACATTATTTTGATCTATCTCTTAGGATTTAGTCACATTAGAAACGATAATAAACGATTCAAGAGAAAGGTTTATAACCTTTCTCTTGAATCACTATATATTGAAACCAACCGCATCAAAATCCGTTGCGTAGTTTTAAAGATCTAAGCATACATAGGGACAGACAGACAAGGGAAGCGACTTTGTTTTATACTATGTAGTGGTCAAACATAATTAGTAATTAAGTAAACAGTATGTAACTAGGAAATTTATTTATTTGTCAGTCGATCTGTGTGCATTTCTCTTCTCACACTTAGACACTTTTTCGAGTACATGAAATGAGCATGAGGTTATCTAAAAGCCGTCGGCGCCCCTGATTTGAGCAAAGGACAAATAAATAAAAACTTGTCATTAAAAATATTAAAAATGAAGAAAAAAATATTTCAGAAGCGAGTATTACAAAATTTTTAGGACTGAAACTAGATAGAGATATGACTTGGAAAACTTACACTTACAATCTATGTAAACAAGTAATTTTGCTAAGGAGGTAAATCTTAAAGCCTTGGTTACAGCGTATCATGCGTATGTTACAGCTACGTTACGCTTCGGTATCATATATTGGGTAATTTCACAAATATGGACACGGTATTTAGGGCTGAAACAAGGGGGGTGGGGGGTGTTCAAACAAGTAACTATACCTACTTACAAAAAAAGAAATTAAAAATAATAATTAGAAAAAAAAACATTGGCATAAAAATGTCTGATTAAATTATATAACTATGATTGATTAATTAAACTATGAATAAAAATAAAATGATTATAAATAGATAAGATTAAATTAAAAGAATAAACTATTGTGGCCAATAAGTCAGAAATTTGTCTTAAATTTAATTATTTTATTGCTCCTATTTTATAAAATGAGGGTTGGTAGTGGACTGAATCGAGATACGTCCGATGATTGTTGACATTAAAACCTTCCTGCATGACGAAAACCTCGTAAAAGTTGAGAAAGACAAGTAAATCAAGTAACTTGGCTTGCGAGGTTGTCGGCATGTGTCATACGGACTCAGCGATCATTCTACCGACAGTCTTGTCAGCCAATGGCTGAATAGCCACGAGCCACGACCAATACCTCAGGAGACTCTCGCTAGGCGGCTGGATCAAGGGCTTGATTAAGAAAGTGGTACTCCTGGCCATGGCTCGTATTGTGCGGTCTTTGGACCCTATTCCCGATACCACCGGGCTACTATTTTTAAATGTTTTATTTTATCTTTTTTTTATAAGGAATATTTTAAAATGTAAATAAAAGTAATTTTACCAAGAGTCAGTCATTTACAGAGCACTAAAAATAATGTTTAGAGTATATTTACTGTTTAAGAAGATATATGACTGACCTTCCGCGGAGATCTCCCTCCAAGGCGTGGGCGGGTACATGAAGGCGGCGTTCTGTATCTGTTCGTTGATGTCTTCGTCCTCGTTGAAGGGGAAGGTCCCGGAGAGCGACACGTAGATGATGACGCCCACCGACCACATGTCCAGCGAGCGGTTGTAGCCTTTGTTGCGGAGCACCTCGGGGGCTACGAATATGTGAATATTGTTAAGAAAATAATTCTGGATTGTTTTAAAGTTTCATTCTAGTTTAGATTTCGAATTAAAATGTAGCGACATCTATGGCGTCACATAAGAACTAATCCTGCATCGCGCAATCAAAGTTCTCCGCGCGATTAGAACATATAGAACAACCCGAAATCATCTATCGGGCAGCTGCCCACCAGACCTAACACCCGTCTGGTCGGATGATCCTCCCTTTTCAACGGAGGTTTGCGGGACTTTACTCTCTGTTCCGCCTACCTCCAAACTGGTGACCCTCGACAAAGAACGTCAGCGCAGCCTTCGTGCAGCTACTAATTCGTGACGTCATCATCACTTCCTCAAGCTTTCGAGCAGCGAGCCATACAGCCAGCGCCCACGGCTATAAAGGGTATCCTGACCACCAGCATGCCTACCTGGTCATACCTGGTCATCACCCTCAGCCTCATCAGCGACCTTGGCGAAGCACACTGCACCTTCGGCCAGTCACATGAAGAGCAATGAAGAACCTCTCCTGGTCGACGCAAGCAGTCAAGCCACTACGTCGCACAGCACCGCTCCGACTCACTGGAGCCAGCAGCACTACTACGACTCACTGGAGCCTGCAGCATCATCCCGACTCACTGGGACAGCACCACCCCGACTCACTGGGGCATCACCGCAGACAGTTCCGACTCACCGAGAACTATGCGGCATTCGGTTCCGACTCACTGGAACCAACTTACCAATGGCCTGGCACGCATCAAGAAGCATCAAGAACCATCGATCTCCGATCTCCGGAGGGGAGTGATGTAGCGACATCTATGGCGTCACATAAGAACTAATCCTGCATCGCGCAATCAAAGTTCTCCGCGCGATTAGAACATATAGAACAACCCGAAATCATCTATCGGGCAGCTGCCCACCAGACATAACACCCGTCTGGCCGGAGGATCCTCCCTTTTCAACGGAGGTTTGCGGGACTTTACACTCTGTTCCGCATACCTCCAAAAAAACATAGAAAATAAAAAGAACTGTTATTTACGTAGTTCTTTTATGTAGCTCTTTTATTAAAAAATGTTTGTTACTTAGCTCCTCCTAAACGGCGTGACCGGTTTGGATGAAATTTTGTGTGTATATTTGAATGGATCCCTCGATGGTTTGAAAATATACCTTTGTACAATTTTTATCAGAATGTATCTTCTATCTTTATTCGTGTGTACATAAATTATAAAATAAATAAATAAATATATTTGGACCCAGTAGGTGGTGCTGCTATCGGGTACTCATTTTTCAGACAAGACAACGTCTGTTGGGACCACTAGTCCTTTGATAGATTTTGACGAGCTCTGCATAGTATTAGGCCAAAGCCTAATATATGGCTTGGGCCTGGTTTCAGCCTAGTATTAGGCTAAAAAACACAATGCAATATGCATCCTTTCTACGTAGCACTCGGTCCAATTATTACATTCAGCAGCGTTAGAGCCTCAGCATAAATATTGAATTGGTTATCCAACGTGTAGGATGTGTTTTACCAATAAAATTAGGTTTATGGTTTATAACACGATAAAATAATAAGACATAATAATGTTAAAATATGAACATAGCGGAAAATTTGCGCGTATGATGATTTTTTTCACAGGTTTCTGGAAATCGTATAATACCGTAAATAAAAATGTTACGTTATATTATGCTAGTGTAACCACAACGAACCGTCTGAACGATTTCTCTCTTATGATTGTCGCAAAGCCCAAGACACAGCTTCATTTGAGGGAATTCCTCATAGGTAGATAGAAGCGTAGTTTTTTTACCAGAACCTATAATATCGAAGTTCTCTCCGTCAGTCCTAGTGCAGCCAAAGTCGCAGAACTTTATCAGAGCGATCTCCTCATGGGTGGACACCTGAACTTTCTCTTTAACCCATTATATTGAAGATCAAGTGCACTCACCAAGTTACGTATATACACGATACACATGCCAACGGCGGACCCTCGATACGATTTCTGTCCTATAATCCTCGCAAAGTCGAAGACGCACAGCTTCACTTGAGAAAACTCCTCGTCAGTAGACAGTAGCATGGTCTCCTTACTAAGGAGCCATAAAATCGTAGTTCTCTCCGAAGTACTTACCGAAGCCGAAGTCACAGAACTTTATCTGAGAGATCTCCTAATCGGTGAACAGCTGGACGGTTTGCTTAACCATTACTTACAATATTGTAGTTCTAGCGCACTCACCAAGATAAGCTGGCGTGCCGACGACGGACCGTCTGAACGACTTCTCTCCGATGATCCTCGCGAAGCCGAAGTCGCAGAGCTTGACCTGAGGGAATTCCTCGTCGGTGGACAGCAGCACATTCTCCGGCTTCAGGTCGCAGTGCACGATATTCTTCTCGTGCAGGTGCTTTAAGGCTACCAGGATCTGAGGAGTAAGAAGAATTGAAAGAAAATACGTAAAATATTGGTATTGTCACAAGGATTACCTACTGTCTACTTATCATTTTCCTAAGTTTAACGGATAGTACACTCTATCACATATTTGTTCTACCAAACCTTAGTTCTAAACCCTTTAGTTCAAGAACATTTAAGTTCATTTTAGTCAAGAACTAGGAGCCTAAAATTTCTGTCCGTCATACCTGTGCCACCAAAAACTTCGTAATCCTTTCGGTCAGCCTTCCATTCTCATGCGACAGGATCATCTCCAGCATGTCTCCCTTGAGCTTCTCCATCACAACGAAGATCCTCTCGGGCGTCTCGAACATGCGCTCCAGGTTCACGACGCCGGGGTGCGACAGGTTTTGTAGGATGGCCACCTCGTTCTTCAGCTGGGCTTCTTGTTTGGTTGGGAAGCGGAGTTTGTCTATCACCTATGAAAAGAGCGGAATTACTAAGAGTACTTGCAGTATAAGCAAAGGAGAGGTCAACAATGGGCATTATTCTGAAGAAATTTGAACATAAATATGATATAACTTATAAGAATGTTTATTTATTACGCTACTCGATCATACTTAAATATGAAATTTCAAACCTCTGGTTTTGTAAAAAGTTGAAAAGTGTTTCAGTAAAAACAAAACGCATATTTTCTTGTTTATTAATTCCTACGCAACATAATTATTTAAAATGTAGCTAAATTTGCCATATCTATTAAATTCCTCAGTTGTTATCATGATTTCAACTACCGCGTTATGAAATAAAGACAAACATATGTATTATCATTATTATGCAATATCAAAACGTGTCGAAATCCGTAAATGTTAGATTGGTGATCTGTAAACTTGACGTTTGACATCGAAATAAACACATAAAGATACGCTGTACGTCATTGAGATACACATACACCGATACAAAGTTATACTGTCACGTCAATTGCCACAGGGTTGCTAACTATATTAAAGAATGTATAGTGATACAAGCTTAAATGTCACTGTAATGTGTGTTTATGTCACTTCACATAAAAATAACGGAAGTCTGTAAAATGCTATTTATTGATTTAAAAAATCAAGTTAATTACGCTCTTTCAGCCTGTACAAGTCACATTGTTGTTCAATTTTTGAATTATTTTTAGCCTAAGCTACATTTACACATACACACACACATTACACACACACACACACACACATACACACACACACTCATACAGTACATTACATACACACTAGTACACGTTAGTACATTTATTGGATGTCTCCTTTTAAATTATATAATTGTATCTTGAAGTTGTGGTATTCCAGCAGAGTATTTAACTGCCGCTGTGTTAAGGTAAGCAGATCTCCTGATCAGTCAGATAAGTCAGTCAGATAGGCCTAATACCTTGATGGCCACGGGCCTCTTGGACCGCCTGTGCAAGCCTCCGTATACGATGCCGAACTGTCCGGAGCCCAGCACCTCGTCGGGGTAGATCTGGTACAGCTGCGCCATGTCGGTCACTCTCTCTTCTGTGCTACCTTCTCCTTCCGCTTCCGCTACTGCGCAGCCTCGGGCCTCCGCTACAAGTACGGACGAGTCAAATAAATGAGGAAAGTATTTTAATTATCATAATGTAATGTTTGCAGCATAGACTAGACGAATTAAAAATACATAAGTTTGATGCATCAGAATGTTCATGGTTTAGAATAACAATTAGTATTGATTTTGTCGTTAGCTCACGCCTCCTCCACGCCCACCAGCTAGTTCAGTTCAGCAGTAGTTACCAGAGTGATGCGTGACCGGCATGAGCGCCTGGCGCACCGCCGTCTCCCACGAGCGCGCCAGGTAGGCGCCCAGCCCCGAGTCGGGCGGCGGGGGCGCGCCGCCCGCCCACGCCTCCTCCACGCCCACCAGCTAGTTCAGTTCAGCAGTAGTTACCAGAGTGATGCGTGACCGGCATGAGCGCCTGGCGCACCGCCGTCTCCCACGAGCGCGCCAGGTAGGCGCCCAGCCCCGAGTCGGGCGGCGGGGGCGCGCCGCCCGCCCACGCCTCCTCCACGCCCACCAGCTAGTTCAGTTCAGCAGTAGTTACCAGAGTGATGCGTGACCGGCATGAGCGCCTGGCGCACCGCCGTCTCCCACGAGCGCGCCAGGTAGGCGCCCAGCCCCGAGTCGGGCGGCGGGGGCGCGCCGCCCGCCCACGCCTCCTCCACGCCCACCAGCTAGTTCAGTTCAGCAGTAGTTACCAGAGTGATGCGTGACCGGCATGAGCGCCTGGCGCACCGCCGTCTCCCACGAGCGCGCCAGGTAGGCGCCCAGCCCCGAGTCGGGCGGCGGGGGCGCGCCGCCAGCCCACGCCTCCTCCACGCCCACCAGCTAGTTCAGTTCAGCAGTAGTTACCAGAGTGATGCGTGACCGGCATGAGCGCCTGGCGCACCGCCGTCTCCCACGAGCGCGCCAGGTAGGCGCCCAGCCCCGAGTCGGGCGGCGGGGGCGCGCCGCCCGCCCACGCCTCCTCCACGCCCACCAGCTAGTTCAGTTCAGCAGTAGTTACCAGAGTGATGCGTGACCGGCATGAGCGCCTGGCGCACCGCCGTCTCCCACGAGCGCGCCAGGTAGGCGCCCAGCCCCGAGTCGGGCGGCGGGGGCGCGCCGCCCGCCCACGCCTCCTCCACGCCCACCAGCTAGTTCAGTTCAGCAGTAGTTACCAGAGTGATGCGTGACCGGCATGAGCGCCTGGCGCACCGCCGTCTCCCACGAGCGCGCCAGGTAGGCGCCCAGCCCCGAGTCGGGCGGCGGGGGCGCGCCGCCCGCCCACGCCTCCTCCACGCCCACCAGCTAGTTCAGTTCAGCAGTAGTTACCAGAGTGATGCGTGACCGGCATGAGCGCCTGGCGCACCGCCGTCTCCCACGAGCGCGCCAGGTAGGCGCCCAGCCCCGAGTCGGGCGGCGGGGGCGCGCCGCCCGCCCACGCCTCCTCCACGCCCACCAGCTAGTTCAGTTCAGCAGTAGTTACCAGAGTGATGCGTGACCGGCATGAGCGCCTGGCGCACCGCCGTCTCCCACGAGCGCGCCAGGTAGGCGCCCAGACCCGAGTCGGGCGGCGGGGGCGCGCCGCCCGCCCACGCCTCCTCCACGCCCACCAGCTAGTTCAGTTCAGCAGTAGTTACCAGAGTGATGCGTGACCGGCATGAGCGCCTGGCGCACCGCCGTCTCCCACGAGCGCGCCAGGTAGGCGCCCAGCCCCGAGTCGGGCGGCGGGGGCGCGCCGCCAGCCCACGCCTCCTCCACGCCCACCAGCTAGTTCAGTTCAGCAGTAGTTACCAGAGTGATGCGTGACCGGCATGAGCGCCTGGCGCACCGCCGTCTCCCACGAGCGCGCCAGGTAGGCGCCCAGCCCCGAGTCGGGCGGCGGGGGCGCGCCGCCCGCCCACGCCTCCTCCACGCCCACCAGCTAGTTCAGTTCAGCAGTAGTTACCAGAGTGATGCGTGACCGGCATGAGCGCCTGGCGCACCGCCGTCTCCCACGAGCGCGCCAGGTAGGCGCCCAGCCCCGAGTCGGGCGGCGGGGGCGCGCCGCCCGCCCACGCCTCCTCCACGCCCACCAGCTAGTTCAGTTCAGCAGTAGTTACCAGAGTGATGCGTGACCGGCATGAGCGCCTGGCGCACCGCCGTCTCCCACGAGCGCGCCAGGTAGGCGCCCAGCCCCGAGTCGGGCGGCGGGGGCGCGCCGCCCGCCCACGCCTCCTCCACGCCCACCAGCTAGTTCAGTTCAGCAGTAGTTACCAGAGTGATGCGTGACCGGCATGAGCGCCTGGCGCACCGCCGTCTCCCACGAGCGCGCCAGGTAGGCGCCCAGCCCCGAGTCGGGCGGCGGGGGCGCGCCGCCCGCCCACGCCTCCTCTACGCCCACCAGGTAGTCCACGTTGGCAGTCCGCACCTCGAAGCAGTGCATCACATCTGCAACAGACACAACAACTTGAAGCACACAGCGAGACAAATCCAAAGGAGAGCGTGACTATTATAGTAAATGTTTTGTAGTTTTAGGGAAAATTACGTGAGTTTACATTTGATGTTTGTATGTTACGCTATAGTATAATGTAAGCAAAGAAATGAAAGAAAAAGGATTTTGAAGGAAAAAGTAAAAAGATAGTTTTTTTAATCCTTGCTCAAAAATCAAAGCACACAACTAAACCAAATAATACAAAAATAAAAAACAATCAACAACAAACAAAAAAACAACATCTGTGATGACGATACAAGTCGATTTTCTACTACGTACTATTATTTTCTGAAACCTACTTGTCCTCCGTGCCCAATTCAACGCAAATGCGATTACGAAGCGATCCGATACAATTCACGTGAATTGAACGCTGCAGCTTTGTCCTGTTCAGTGAACAAGCCACCTGCAAGAATTTGCGCAAAAGTATCAAACGGACAACGCGTCCGCTTCGCTTTTTAGTCACCGCATCGCACCAACGTGTGGTTGGTCACGTAGGCCACCGTAATAGCGTATCAATTTTTTGTTCCAACTACGCTGCTTCGCTTCAAGATCGCGTTTGCGTAGAATAGCTTACGTAGGACACCGTTATGCAATAAGAGCAAAATTGTAACTAAATTGTAGATTAATAACTATTAAGCAACTATTTAATCTTTTCTTTGTACCTGGTGTCCATGGAATTTTGTATTATCCTGTACTTTATAAGTGAAGACTTGTTATTGACTGTCAGTGTAACTTACAGTTTTTTTTTTTTTTTTTACCTGAAAGTCCTCCATATCATTTAGATAAATAAACAGTAGCTTAAAAATTTTTTTTAATGCTCTAAATTTGTGCTTGAATCTGTGCGTGTTAAAACATCTAGCTTATAAATACAGAGTACTGAAATGAGTCCGTTTCCAGTTCATATAAGAAATGCCCCAAAACAGTATAAAAATCGATTTAGATTTTTTTAAAGAAAACGTTAATTGACGTACACACAAACGCACACACACGACCTCTTACCAAACGCATACCTATACCGAGTCCGCCTCGTTGAGGATAACAGCAGCTATCAAGGATTACACCCTTACGAAATTGTCCTTTACAATTTTTGCAAGGGGTCGCCTTGTTGCGGCGTGCATCTGGTATTAGTAATATAAAGTTAATGATGTCTCAGAAACACAACTGTTTTTTTTTTAAAAGGAATGTTTTTGTTGGTAGTGCCGCAACGACTACTCTGTCTTTAGACACCCCCAAACAGATGAAGGATTTCTTTTGATATAAGTCATAAATGAATTTACAAAATCTGTTGACAGGGAGTGATAAATAGTCGTTAAGTCTGTGTCTAAAATTTTTCAGTTCACAAATGTAGGCAAGAGTCATAACTAAGGGCTGAATTCACCAATAACTAATCGCGTCTTAACGTTTGGTTCGCATAATCGCGATTAGCCGCTGTCAAGTGCGAGCCAAAAGTTAAAACGCGATTAGTTTTATTGGTGAATTCAGCCCAAACAGTAATCCAAATCAATTAATTTATTTCAGGTAACTAGGCCCATAGAAGTTTAACAAATTTTACGCATAATATAAGACAAAAAATAATATTTAATACAATAAATCACATATTTTTTCTGCATCAACCATTTTACATGTAACTTATCTTTTCTTGTAATGGATCGATTGCTGTATTCAAGCGATGGTTTCAATCAAGTGTTGTTGATGAGAGACAAATTAAAATTACTATTGAGTTTTTCAGTATAGTTGTACCTAATCTCGCAAGAAAAACCTACCTGTGCCTGCATGCGGCTGCCTCGCCGTGTCGATGGCTAGGATCTCGTTGAGCGGGATCTCCTTGTAGTACTTGCTGCCTTGCTCCGATGTGAACAGAGTGATGGACTTGCTATCCAGACGCCAGTAGTGACGTTTTAGCTGCAACATGCACCCCATGTTACATACATTTTTCTTACTTCGTAGTTATTGGAAAAGTGAAAACATCACCTCGTCATCGAGATTAATATATAATAATAATAATATTCCACATAACGCCGTCTTGTCTTAAGCTAAGCAGAGCTTGTGTTATGAGTACTAGACAACTGATAAACATACTTATATATTTCTAAATACATACATATTATAGATAAATTACACCCAGACACAGAACCAATGATCGTGCTCATCATACAAACATTTGTCCTGGGTGGGAATCGAACCCACGACCTCCGGCATAGCAGTCAGGGCCACTAACCAATACACAAACAGGCCAGTCCTGTCCAGATTAAGCGTTATCTCACCTTCTCTAGATATCTTGGAAACACAGATATCTTAAATTGAAATCAAATCATAAATATATGTAAAACTAAACAAGTAAAGACCTCAGAAAATCTGCTACATTGTGTGAACTTAGGTACTTCATAATGTACTCATAAACTAAAAAAGTCAAAACAATATATTTATAGAAACCTTGCACTATGCTCAGGTTCACGATAGACAAGTGGGGAAGGGCGCTTTTAATGCTATAGGTTTTTTGTGTTACAAGTCGTTAATAAAGGCGTAGCCTGCTTGATGGTTAGGAGGTACGTGATCTTTATTTGTTATACCAACAGACCTGCAGAATGTGATTGCATGAGCCGGCACTATATACTGACATGTTTACCTAATGAACTTATTGAGAAAACAACTGCTTATGTACATACTTAGTTTTGTGGTTTGAGGTCGGTCCGCAGATGCGTGACCATTCATTCCACATCGAGACTTCTCCGTGACAACATTACGGATAACTAGCCAATCCAGGAAATCTAACACCAGAGGTCTTGTTACCCGGTCACTGGGTTATGATTGTGAAGGTTAAATTTGCAGTCGCTCCACATAAAATATTGATTCAGCAGTATCCGGTTAGAATGAAAGCCAGCGTCAACATAGCTGGGAAGAGGTAGATTGAAGCGAGAACTTACGGTTTTATCCTTGTTGGTGAAGTGCACGAGCCAGCCCTCCTTGAGCCACTGGCCCTCCCTCTTCTTGGTGTGCTTGACAGACTGCACGATGCGCATGAGCGGTATGTTGGCGCTGGGAGACGATGAGGAGCTGTAACGTGCAGACGAGTCAGATCTACTAGGCCGGGGGGTTGCGGAGACGCCAGGGGGGGAGGTTGTGTGTGGTGGTGGTCTGATCTCATTTTGGATATATTTAATGTTCTTGAAGTACATCCGTAAGTTTTAGTTACGATTTATTTTTATATCATATTAGTTAAGGAGCTGTCAGTAATAATAACAACTATAGCCATAGTTGTCTGTTTAAAGTTTACTTCTCACGGCAAATGACTACGAATATAAACCGTGTCTTTGTCATCAACGCACAAACGAATACCATGGATCCAGTACATGATTCTGTAGCGAAGTGGTGGAATTTTTCGTCGGCTTTCTCCCAATTAAAAAAAATAATGTGCAATTTTTAAAATTTAAACTATAAAATTGTAATTCTAACTAAACCCGATGATATTTTAATTAATTTTTAATTATTTTTTTTTATTAAATATAATTTAATTAAAGTCATTGGTAAATGGAATGAAGAATAGTAAGGCAATTGGTCCAGACGGAATACCAGTTGAAGTGTGGAAGTTGCTGCGAGTGGATGGATGGATGTGGCTAGCTTTGTTCTTCAATAAGTTGTTGCGGGAAGAAGCCATACCTGATGAGTGGTGCAACAGTTCCCTGGTGCCCATATTTAAAAACAAGGGTGATGTGCTTTAATGCAACAATTATAGAGGAATAAAGCTAATGTCACATACTATGAAAGCCTGGGAAAAAGTTGTTGAAAGAAGGCTGAGAGAAGAGAGTGAAATTTCACAGAATCAATTCGGTTTTATGCCTGGTCGGGGTACAACGGATGCCATTTTTGCTATACGTCAGCTGTGCGAGAAATACAGAAGTGCGCATAAAAACTTGCACATGGTATTCATTGACCTCGAAAAGGCATACGACCGGGTACCTCGTGAGGTTCTGTGGTGGGCCCTTAAAGAGAAAAATGTGCCTGGGAAGTATGTGCAGTTGATCCGAGCGATGTACAGTCGATGCAGTACCCAAGTCCGGTCTACAGTGGGCAACACTGGCAGCTTCAATGTGGCTGTCGGCTTACATCAAGGGTCGGCTCTCAGCCCTTACCTCTTCCTGATAATAATGGACGCTCTGACGTCGGACATTCAGGAAGAGGCTCCCTGGTGTATGCTGTTTGCTGATGACATTGTATTGGTTGCCGAGAGTGGCCTAGAGGTCCAGAAGAGGTCCAGAACAGATTGGAGGTGTGGTGGCACAGACTGGAGAGTGTTGGCCTGAAATTGAGTAGAATCAAAACGGAATACTTGTTCTGCGATTTCGGTGGTCTCTCCGGTCCTATGCCCTTAGCTCTTGCTGGAACGCCCATACCAATCTGCTCCGACTTTCGGTACCTCGGGTCGCTTATCCAAGGAGATGGCGAGGTAGACCGAGACGTATCACATCGGATCAATACAGGATGGATAAAATGGAGACAGGTCACTGGAACAATTTGTGACCCACGGATGCCCCTCAAGTTGAAGGGTAAAATCTACAAGTCCGTGATAAGACCTGTCATACTGTATGGATCAGAATGTTGGGCTGTGAAAAAGACGGATGAAAAAAGATTGCATGTAGCGGAGATGAGAATGTTGAGATGGATGTGTGGTGTGACGAGAATGGATAAAGTGAGAAATGAATATATTAGAGGAAGTTTGAAAGTGGCGCCAGTGACTGAAAAGTTGAAGGGAAATCGTTTGTCTTGGTATGGTCATGTAAAGAGGAGAGATGAAACACATGTTACTAAAAGCGTTATGAGTATACATGTGGATGGGTGGAGAGGGAGAGGGAGGCCAAAGAAAAGATGGATGGATTGTGTGAACAGTGATATGAAAGAAAAGGAACTTAGTGATAGTATGACGGTTTGACAGGATAGAATGGAAGAAAAAAACGTGTTGCGCCGACCCCGAATAAGATGGGACAAGGGCAGGAAGATGATGGGGTTGATAAAATCGTTATTCTAATCAACCTCGATGACATTTTTAGTTATAAAAGTAATTCATTCATTTTTTTCACTAAATATGTTAGGGTAACGATTTTATACAGTTTAAATAAAAAAACGTATATTTTTTTTTTAATTTGATAAAGCTGACAAAAATTTCCACCACTGGGGGTCCAGAACCATGTACTGAATCCATGGTATTCGTTTGTGTGTCGATGTCAAAGACGCCCTGTATGAATAGCGCTACGCTTTTAGTTGTGATATCAGACGCTATAGAAAACCAGCTTAACGACGCGTTAAGTTGTAGTAAGTCAGTATAATAATACCACAAATGGGGGCGATTGACATCAGTCCCCAAGATGTAGCTCGTGCAGTCCGTCCGTTGCCAAACTGGAAATCTCCAGGGCCGGATGGACTGCACAATTTCTGGATTAAGTGGTTTACAAGATCGCACGCTCGCTTGGCATATCAGTTTCAGTCTGCCTTAGAGTCAGGGTCGCTGCCCCAGTTCCTAACAACAGGAATAACCCACCTGCTCCATAAGTCAGGTAGTACTGCGGAGCCTAAAAATTATAAACCAATCACGTGTTTGCCGACGGTCTATTTTCTTACATCCATACTGAGAAGCAAAATCAATAGTCATATTGACAAAAATTTGATCATGTCACCTTCGCAGAATAGATGTAGGAACGGGTCCCGCGGTACTAAGGAGCTGCTCCTCATTGATATGACCATTATCCAACTGGTTCGACGTTCCCGAAAGGATCTGTCGACATGTTGGATAGATTATAAGAGACTCTGTTCCTCATACATGAGGGTGCTGGAATTGTATAAAATTGATACAACACTACGCACCTTCCCGATGTCGTGTATGAGGCAATGGAGTACGGTTCTCCGCTATCCAGGATGTCGACATAGCAGGAGGAATAGCGAACCTGTAAGTATCGAGCGAGGTATATTCCAGGGTGATAGTTTGAGGCCCCTTTTGTTTTGCCTAGTCTTGAAACCTCTAAGCACACTGCTGGAGAATTCAGGTCTAGGCTATCGATTGAAGAGAGGTGGTCAGGTAATATCTCACCTACTTTACATGGATGACTTGAAACTTTTTGCTTCCAACAATCTGCAACTGATGGAGCTACTGAATGTAGTGCCATCAGGATGTTTTTGGTGTGGACAAATGTGCGGTCATTCACGTCAAGCGCGAGGAGGTTGTGGAATCCGTGGGCAATCAACTCACGGATTCCATAAACCTAAGATCCCTCTCTTCAACCAAAACCTATAAGTATTTGGGTATGTCGGAAGCTCTAGGCATCAATATCACTGACATGAAGTAATCGTTGAAGGAGCATTTCTTTGGACGCCTGAAGGCGTCAATAGCCTTCTTTCAGGCGGGAACAAGATGCACGCCTTCAAATGGAACTTGACGCCCTAGGTATGCGGGTCCGTACACTGCCAACTGCATACCGAATGCATCACCCATGATCGTCGGAGATGACACTATATCCCGCGGAAGTGTGGGGGTCAACGTCTTTTAAAAGCTAAGACCCTACACAACCGCGAGGTATGCAGTCTCAGGAAATATTTCCTAGCTGCCGACGTGGGTATGCATCGAGATGTAGTGGCAGTGGACAAGGGACTCACCCCGCTCTCCCTGGCTAACGGGAACTGGCGCAAACCGGTATTGCTTGACACTAAGATCGCAGGGAAGTATGGCAGAGCAAGGAATTTCACGGACGCTTTTTCCAGGCCCTTCACGGACCCGATGTAGACCAATTGGCGTCCGTAGCCTGGCTGCGTTTCGGTGACCTCGATGATTTTTTTTAGTGAGTCGGGTTTTTTTTTTGTATAAAGTATTTTATTTGACACTTTTTAGTCGCGATACACTTATAACCAGAGCGCCTATTTCTCATGACAATTCGAAGTAACCCAAACACTGCTAGGTTACATTGTTTTATTATGAAGTTCCTGTATCTACCTTCCACCTTTCGGTTTCATCATCAGATCAGTTCGATAGTACCTTATCGCCAAAGTGCATCTCATGACAATTCTAATAAGCCCAAATACGGCTAGGATACAATGATTAATTACGGAGTTCCTGTGCCTACCTTCCGGCTACATTATGATCATCAGATCACTTCGATGATACCATTTTCAATATAACTAATCAGAACCATTTATTTATTTGTATTGTCATAACTATCTTCATTGTGATATCTATATGAGTATGAACTTCCGTTAGCCATTTTTGGTCTTCTTCATCAGTTCCACTTCATCAAATGTTACTTATTGACTGTAAATGCTTAAGTTCTGGATGAAAATACTAAAATCACCATATTATTATGGTTGCCTAAAATAATTGAGGGGTTTCCTCAATTCCTCATCAGAACTGGATTCTGAAAAAAAGGGACCAATCGGAAAGCATATCCTTTAACAGAAAAAAAATTCTGAGGTAACACAAATATAAAAAAAAACAACCGAATTGATAACCTCCTTTTTTGAAGTCGGTTAAAAATCAATGTAAAAATTAATGTATTAGTACCTAGTGTACAGTGACAAGTGTTCACAATATGCACGTTAACATTGTAATGCTTGCTGTTAATATTTAAAAAAGCGTTACAAATTGTCATCACGGAGGCGGTAACAGACAACGGTTGAAAGCATTTATTTCAAATAAATCATTTACAGGCACTGTTCATCTGTCAAGAAGACAATTAGTCAGAAAAATTACGGTCATGGTACATTCCAAAGCGTAGATCTCTATGGAGAAGAATGAGCAGGAAATTCCATGGACACTTCAGTCATGTTATGTTATAAAAATATATCTAGCTGTTAAAATGTTCGCCACCTCTGAAAAACTTATTAAGAACTTGTCCTGATTGTTTAGGAAAGCTTGACATGAAAAATAGTGAAGTTAAGCGTACACAGAATATGCGATAGTAGAAACATCACAAAGTTACACAAAACTAATCTGAAACTTCCTTACGTGAAAAACCTATCATCTTTAAGCTCCTGTAAAAAGTATCCTACGCGTTATTCTAGGACATTATCTCCCCGTGTGCTAAGTTCATAGAAATCCGATCAGCCGTGTGTGTGTAAAGACACACGATCAAACATACATTATTACTTAATGTGATTACGTTAACACACCCTAATCATGTAATCTAGCAGTCATCTTATTAAGAGGCTGTATTCCACATAGCTGAGTAAACCAACACTTACACAAGATGTGCGATAGTGGAAACTACATGAAGTTCATTACAGATTCACACATGTCTCGTTACAAAACGAGTTCGAATTTTAGTCCAAGCATATCTTTTGAGTTAGTTTTTCTGTTTTGAACTTTATTCCTTGAAAATTGACAAGTAAGGCCTTAGCGCCATAATTTTTCGCCTGACTCTGGTCTCCACCGGACAGTAAGATCTTGTTTCGGATTCGTCGGGAGTAAACGTGCGGGTGGCACTATTGTGAGGATAGCTTGGAGGACAGGCTGGAGCATACAGTGGCAGATTGTTTGAAAGAATAACCGCGGTCCTAGAATGCAAAATGCAACCGAAAAAACAAGAGAGTGTTTTAGTTAGTAAAAATCTGACACCCCTTCCTGTTCCACATAGAGGTCCGGGAGGATTTACACAAAAAATAAGCAAAATTCAAAGAAACTATGATTATTGTGCTAAGTACAGTTACTGTATTTTACGACTATGAAGCTTATTTTACGTATTACCATTGTATTACTTAGCAAAGTGAATTCTTCTGTGAATCTCGCTATTGGACTCCGTTTTCGTGTTAACTTTTAAGCCTAAACGAATGTATGAGACAGTAGAAACGCCATAAACAGAGGAACAGAAAGCACACACAAGCCCATGCCAGGTCCCGCCACCTATAGGTTTGTGTGAGCAAGCGACAGACGCGCCCCAGAGACAGTAGCCACCACCACACCGCGCGGCGCGCGCCTCACCTGCTGGGCCGGCTGGCCGCGCGCGAGGGCGCCGCGTCGCGCTGCGGCTCGTCCGAGCGGCGCCGCAGCTCCACCTGCAGACGGCACCTTACTTAGTTCGAACTTTGCGGGAAATGACTATGGTTTGACCTTGAATGACTGCTTTAATATTATAGATTTAGCATTATTATTACGTAAGATTTAGGTACAGTAGGAACTTAAAATTAATAGGGTCTAACAAAGGGCCGTCTTATCGCTAAAAGCGATTTTCAGACAACCTTTGGATGGCAGAGAAAGAGAAAAGATATGCAAATAGTCGTGGTGATTTGATTGCATTGCATTTATATACTTGAATTAATAATTCGACATACTTTCAATTCATCTCCAAATCAAAATCTGTTCAGTACATGTTTTAAGTTGTTTTTTTCTGTCATTATTTGTATTGAACTTGCTCAAAAAGAAGTATATGTTCCAATGGAATTTTAACTTTATCATCTACGTTCAAAAAATTGATAATTATCTTGAATTCTGAATACAAATATAGCATAGTTTTGATTCTTACGCTTCGAATATTTATCGCAAAAGATTCCACCACAAAACCAATTTGTCTAATCGTGTGTTAACAGCCAACAACCAAAATGTAATGGGGTCTGAATTTTAACAACAATTACATTTAGTACAGAATCGATATTAATAGGAACTGTACTGTACTGTGAAAAGTATCAAATGCTAATATTCCACTGATGGTAATCCATAAGCATTCGATACTTTTACATTAGTATTAATTAATATATCGATAACATCGATACCTTCATTAGAAGAGTTAAAAATAGATCAGTTTTCAGCTGAGAACCATGGAGGACAGTGTACAAAGACCCTAACCTACGAGCTCTTACACGATCCATTTGTCGACCTAAACTGAACTGATAAAGGGATGGAGCTATATAGGGTGTATAGCTCCATCTCTCTTCTCCACACGTGCTGGTAAGGCCTGCCCCTGGCCACAGTTACCTCTCCGTCGTCCCCGGCGGCGCTCTCGGCGGCCTCGGTGCCGCCGTCGTCGGACTCGTCGTCCGGCAGCCGCGCCGACTCCGACAGCTCGCTGCCGGCGCTGCTGTCCTGGTACTCGCCTAGTAATAGTTACACAAGATTATTCTTAGCAACAACCAAACACGAAACACTAAATGCTGTGATATTTAATTAAAATGCCGAGAGGTAAACCCTGTCGCACTATCAATTCTCTTCTCCTTCGTACTCCGCGTCATACTTCTAGCCGCTATGATGGCTCCTTTACTGTAACTGCAGTGCATCTTTGGAACGCTCTCCCACATTCCCTTCGCGACAGCCCTTCTCTGGACGTCTTTAAGAGGAAAATTAAAGAGCACTTCCTTTCTCAATTGACATAGTATTAGTATATATTGTTATATATATTAAATCTGTATTGTATGCATATATATATTAGACGTATTTATGTATGTTTATGTTGTACACTGGATCCTACCCTCGATTGTGATCTCTCTCTGTCACTCAAAGGTTTGCTGGGAGAAGAAAACTCATTGTTGAGTTAAGCTCGCCTTTGTACATAAATTGTCAAATCCATGTATTGTAGTTAAGTTTTGTGTGTACAATAAAGAATAAAATTGAAACAGAGTCAGCATTAATTTTACAGAGCGTTTTTAAAAAGCGAAGAGACCACATGTGTACATTCTCATATAAAGACATCCTGGCGCGGTGTAACGATGAAGACTGTGTTAACGATGACGCTTAGAGAAAATCTCATCTCAACCGTTTCATTAACTATTTGAAATAATTATGCGAATTTAATTTGTTATTAGAAAAAGTTTTGTAATGAATTTGATGGCCGGTCAATAGCGATCATTGACCCAAAAAAATTAGCAATACAAAAACATCGCATCGTTGTCTTCTATTTCAAAATAATACTAGGGAATGTGCATGATTTTTTTTTTTCTAAAGTGAATAATTTTTTAGTTTAATAAACAAATATGAAAGTTTTTTTTTAATATATAATAAACTGCTAATAACAAAGAGAAGTCCAACGTGATCTTCGACGTCAAAGTCCATGACGCCCATACGACCGCCATAGAAAACGGAGTTTTGGCGAGAGAGATATATATATATATATATATATATATATTTAAAATTGTTAAATATTATCTCATTTTTCTTGTTAATATTCATATGTATGTGTTTATTGTTAAAGTGGTTAGATATCAAATATTTTCATGCATATTCTTATTGCTATAACCGTGCTGGGAGACAGCAAACGTATTTACCACACTCACTGTGTTGATCTCGTATCTCTCCATTGCAGTCCTTGGGTATGAAGGGGATGCACTTGCGGTGCGCGTTGTAGTGGCAGTCCTTGCACTGGAAGCCTTGCTTGAAGAGGCCGCGCAGCAGCTTCTTGCAGTGGCGGCACACGGTGGGGCGCGTGTACGAGTGCACCTCGAAGGTGTGCGGGATGGCGGCGCCGCCCGCGCTGCCCGCGCTGGCCACGCTCCAGCCGCCCAGCGACCCCGTGCGGGACGGCGAGCGGGACGGCTTGCCTGGCTGGGGTTCACGTTTATATGGTCAGTTTAACTAGCAAAACTTCACTAATGTGATGGGCGTCGATGATGTTTTGCTGATGCCCTGAAGGGGGCATGCCAGCGGGGATTTTGTAATACTTGTTTCATCTCCGGAGTGTCACTACATAAATTACAATATTTTGACACTATTGGCGAAACAATATACCTCGTCTGTAATTCTTGAAGGGTTGGGTGGAAGTGTGCATGGTTTTTGTTTTTTAATTGCTATGCGTTAATGTTAACGTTTACGCAAAAGATTAAGACCATGCGACTCTTAGTCAAAACCGAATATTCTAACGAATAATATTTGCAGTTATCCACAAATTTCCATTAAAAGTAGTCAAAAAGGTATTTGAATTGGTAGGATTAGGTGTAGTGTATTAGCGCGAATTTGGCTCGCCGCAGAGATGTCACTATTCTAACGGCCGATATAGCTTTTAAATTTTTGATAAAATCATTAGACAGCCAAGACACGATATCTACAAAGCAACTGGCAAATCCATTGAAATGGAGAATTAAAGAGAGACGGCTCTATACTGTAGTCGGTGCCTTACAATATTTACACAACCTTAATGATTTTTTTTAATTAGTTTATATTGTTATCTTAATTATATCAAGTTTATGTTAAATTTACATTAAAAATGATTACGTGAATTTATAACGGGAATAATGACTGATGCCTAAAAGTTATGTGGATTATTTCAGTTATATCAAATCAACTTAAAACACTCAAAAGTTCGATAAATCCGGATAATCCGATTTTTTATCGGACCAGAGTACAGAATTCGGATTTCGAAAAAGTCCGGATTTTGCAATACCTACCTATGGCTATGTTACAGCGTGATATAACAAACAATTATAAGAAATGACCATACACCTGTAACAAGAACAAATGAATTTGAAAATAACAAGAAAGACAACAAAAATCCGCTCAAGTATATTTTTATTCTGGAGTCAACTTGAGTAGTCCTCTCGCCACGCTCAGGCAATAAAAATGCGTTTCAAGCTTATTGCACAGACTTTTTTGTCCGCTTAAAGATCAGAATCAAGAGACGGTTTCATAAAAACCAGAATGGACACCGTACTCTAATCTTACACATTCCACTTTTTTCGCCTAAAAGATTTTTTTCGTTAGAATTACTTACTTAAACCTGTCTTTGACTACTCTTAAATTGACGGCATATTTCTAGACACGGTGGGAGGCTCTTTTCTCTGGAACCCTGACCGCCGGTAGCTTACCGCTGATATATTTAAAAATGTCATCATAACATACAGCTATTTATTGAGCAAAAAATTTACACCTATGAGTGACTAAATTTTTCTTAGATTTTCATCATTACCAGTCAATTTTATTAAAAAAAAAAACTGCCCAATACTATTACTCCTGCATCGTGAGTGCGTTCACAAACATGTAAACTCACATACAGAAGTCACCCACCCAGACCATAACAACAATATTTGTTCTGTGTGGGAATCGAACTCGCGACACTCTGCGCAGCAGCATTCAAGAAAAGTTCTTTCCCCCTCAACCTAGTGTGAAGAAGTTTACTTTCCGTCATTTACTTTTAAGATTGGATGCGAACCTCGGTCCTAAATCCCGACACCGGGCTGCTACACAGAAAATCCAAATGGAAAAACTCAATACACCAGCCAACCTGGGTATTGAACCAAGACCAATTGGAGACAAATTAGTTGGCACAGAAACCAACCTTTTGCACTCATAAATTAATGATAAGCCATTGTACAGTCAGGGGTCAAAAGAGCAGTTGCACTTTACCAATGCTAAAGTGCCTAAAATCTCTATACAGTAGATGTTCAATGATCCATAAGTCGTTCATTCAATACTTTAGATGCTACGCTACAAATTAAATAATTCATAAACCATTGACACTCTAGTAGAAAGAAATGTTAGTCACTTTAACATTAGTAGAGTGCAACTGCACTTTTGACCCCTAACTGTACATAAGGCCTTTTGGCTTTATGACAGCACCTGTATTCCTGAGATACAGTAGCACAAAGTGTTTTATTTACTCTTTTTTCTGTTCTAATAATCTTTCATTTTTATGGTAAATAAGGTGTGGAGGCTCAAGTTATACTCTGAATAAGTATCTCGATTTGACAGAATTACATATGCAAGCAAGTTAAAGTCAAAACAATAAAGGGCAGATTATGCTACTGAATATTCTCAGATGACCCCACAAGAGCTCCAACTTGACTTAGGTGACCCCACAAGAGCTCTAACTTGACGTAGATGACCTCACAAGAGTTCCACCTTGACGTTTTAAATAATATATTATCTTTTTTATAAGTATAGTTCACTCAATGATTCGTTGATCATTTTTGGACCATATTATTTCTTACTCCTGAACAAGAGAAGGAGACTGATTATCCAGCTCAAAAAAAAAAAAACTCCTGATTAATAATAAATAGTTTGATTGTTTTCGAATTGGATGATGGGTAACATGCGAATTGAAAATAAAACGAAAGACATCAATATAAGTCATTTATTTAAAAACACAAATATATTATTCCACAATTGCTACCCACCACCCGATTCTTGTTAGTTTTACAAAATAAGCTAAACTTAAGCGATGCTTGTATAAAACTGAATACTTTTAGTAGTACAGATTTAAGATAATACTTTCAGTATTTTGGACGGATATTAAATATTCTATATTCTAACTAAATCTGTGTTTATGTATAGGGCTTTTTTGCTGCGACTTAAGAAAAAGAAAATCTTAAAAATCATATAAAAATAACCGACATTCAAACAGATTTTTTCAACACAACATTAATTGCTTGCAATATTTAAAAATAATTGTGTGTAAGTTTACTTGATAATAATAATTGTAATTATGATGAACAATTTTATATTATTTTATAACAGAGTTAATTCAACGTTTCTAAAATATATATTCAACATTGTGATAAATACAGAACAATTGCTGACGTAAAATCAGTTTTTTCATAGTGAAGTAATATGTGAATTAATACTTCTTCTACATTAAAACTTTTATTCAAAAACTTAAACTCATTATTCAAATTTCTGGAATGTTCTATATAACGTATAATAAAATAATATCAAACATTTGAGATTCGTTTGCGCCTCCGACAACTGCGACGAGTTCATTGTACACATAATACAATTAGACCAAGAGCTCTAACGTTACCTACTCTTGTAAACAAGCTTCGTTCCAAATATTATTGTAAAGTTATGTTTATGTCTTATCACTATATAAAATAGCATGTAAATGCAAAAATATAAATTATCCTTTTAACCGTCTACGTCGGATATATCCGACAAACATTCTCGCGTTTATATTCCATCAGGGTTGCACCTACACGACCAAATACTCCATCTCGTCAGCTCTTCTGTCACCTATGGGGATTGAAGAGCTAAACGAGATGGAGTACCTAGTCGCAAAACACGACCCTGTCGAATAGGACGCATAAACACTCGTCGGATCAACCGACGCGGGCAGTTAAAGAATTAAAAATACTAGTTGAATACTTTTGACACATTCGTTAGTCTTTAGTTGTATATATTTAAAAAAAATGTATTTAATACTGCAATTTTATCTGTACTAAAATATATATGAGTCAATTACATCACACATCTTATTCGTTATAATATTAAGTACATTGTAAGTTGTGACAAGAATAATACTAATGTTTTGTAACAGAGATTCTACATTCGACCAGTTTTCATCAACTTTGTATTCCTACTCTCAGGGACTGCTACTGCTGCACGAGTTGAAGTTATACTCTATGTGTGTGACTTGCATATTGCATCCTATCAAATGTCCTATTTGTTTTGAACTTGATATTTGTTGTGCAATTACTTAAATATTCACCGGATCAAGAAGAAATAATCAGAACTAGTTTTTTGACTTAAATTTAAACAACTGCAGCCCCAAAACTTCGTTTTTTTATTAATTAGACAGATGCAACATCAGCCAGCTCCATCTCAGCGCTACATTGAGTTTAGGTGACCCTTGCCAATACTTAAACAAATAGCCTAAAAATGGTTTATCAGAGATTCCTACACCCCCTGTAATTCCTCGTCTTCGTCTAGTTTCTAGTCTTTATCGGTGACGAGCCTGGCGAGGCGCCTTACCAGCGACGTGGAGTCGTCGTGCGACGCGTGGCTGTGCGTGGAGCCGCGCGAGGGGCTGCGGCCGCCGCCCCCCTGGCTGGCGCCCCCCGACACGCGGCGCGCGCCGCCCGGGCCGCCCGCGCCCGGCGTCACGGCCGATGTGCAGTTCGACGGTACTTTGACGGCGCACCGTTTGTGGTAGTTTAGGCCGCATCCTGGAATGAGAAAAGTAAGTGGTTTAAATAATAATAGAACAGCGCGATACAGATTTATTTTAAAGAGCGATGAGAAAAGTGACAGAATTTGAGATACTACATAATTATAATGAATTACGCAAGTCCAATATATTTGTTAAGTTGGATCAAGTAGGTCCCGATATTTGGGCATATTATTGAATTACAAAATAAAATAAAACATCAATCCACAGGGCATATACAAGTGACAATAGCTTTGAAAGTTTTCCGTGTTCATTTCTAAGATTTTTAACGGGATACTTACAAAAAAATCTTATATTTATTTATTTTTATATCTTCGTTATCGCTGGTAGAATATTGCTTGGTCTGGCTTCTCAAACAAATAGTTTGTTTAGTCAATAGGTACCTTCACACTTGAGCCCCTGCCGCACCAGTCCGAACAGCATCTCGCCGCAGAAGTCGCAGAACGTGGGAGCCTTGTATGAGTGCACGGCAAGTGCGTGCGGCCGCGGCGCCGGCGCAGCTTCCGCGCCGCCGTCGCATAGCAGCGCTGTAACAACAACATTGGTTACTCAATGTCAATACTCAAACTCGAAAAAAATCGTTGTATTTCACTCAGGCCTACATGGGCATTAAAACGTCTACGGTTCCAATTGGTCGTTTCCTATGGAGAAGAACCGGCTGAATGATTTGAGATTTTTAAGTGAAACTTTTTTCACATGGTACCTATAAAGTATTTCTTTTAAAAAATGTGCAACATTCGATTATCGACTTATTTTTTGTTTTTTTTTTTATTCAGCTTAGACAAGAAAGACGGATACTTCGAAAATTCGAGTGATTTTTTAATACGATGTCCGAACCGGAACTAACGCGGCAGAAACATCTCGCAATATTATTAATGTTGCTTTCGGAGAGGGGACTGCTAATGAACGCACCATGCGATTTTGGTTAAAACGCTTTTGTGATAGTGTGATGGAAACTTGATTTGAAGAACGAACCACGTGGAAGCGAACGCCGGCATTCGCTCTCTCACTCTTTCTGTTGTGTCTCTAATTACGGTATTCGAAAGGAAAACAAAGATGGAGCAGTTATTAGACACATTTACACTGCACTAGTTGTCAAAAAATAAAAGTCCAGTTTTGAAATCTGTCAAAAGGAATACTTAAATATGTGAAAAGAATACTCGCAATATATTCCATCATATTATTAAACGCGCCAAAAAAAAGTATGTCTTTTTTAAAACACTTTATGTAATTAATTATTACTTTATTGTTTCTATCAGTTTCGTTCCAAGTTACATTCTAGGGTATTTCTCAAATGTCAAAATGGGCCTTTTATTTTTTAACGAGTTTAAGTACCTTCGCATATCGACAATGGATGAATAAAATCTTCAAGTTCTCTAGTGTTAATGGAGACAGAAACACATTACTTAATGAAATATTACACAGTGTAGGACGCTGTTCACTTTAAAAGATCTAATTCAGACTAATGCTCGAAGTGTCACTTTATTACAAACTAGCTTTTGTCCGCGGCTTCGCCCGCGTACATTAAATATAGTCTATGACACTGAGGAATAAAGCAACTTTCTATCGGTGAAAAAATTTTAGCAATCGGACCAGTACTTTCAGAAGTTTTCACCTACAAAAAAAAAAAACAAACTACTTCTCTATAATATTAGCGTAGACTTCCATTTTGTAATTGAATTACAACGATCGTAGAACAAAGTGTCTATGAATTCTGTACCGTCAGTAGTTCAGTACATTTGACTGCAAGCAGATTGACGGCTTCAATTTGAAATAGTTAAGCTATTATTTGTCAACCAAGACATATTCCGAAAGTAGATCACTTTTTCAGACTAGCAAGTAAAACTGCGTGCAGTACTGACATCCATACTCACGGTTGGCGGTGAGCACTATTTCGACGAGAGTTTCGTCGGTGACGTCGGAGGCCGAGTTGATCAGCTGCAGCACGTTGGGCGAGCAGTAGTCGTGCCGGAACAGCAGGATCCGGTCCGACAGGCGGTTCAGTCCGTTGTCTGGGATCTGTGGATTTAAACACCGTTGTTAATGTTATTGATAATTGGCACCTCTTCTTATCCCATAGGAAAGAGTCACTGAGGGAAGATATCATTTGACTCTGACGTCAAGTAACATGGTGTAAGGGCAGGACCAAGATGGAAGTATTTGTCGAAGCCAATACTGGAGC
Source organism: Mythimna vitellina (assembly GCA_949316375.1). NCBI lineage: Eukaryota > Metazoa > Arthropoda > Insecta > Lepidoptera > Noctuidae > Mythimna > Mythimna vitellina. The sequence continues at coordinate 697,624 of OX438703.1, read as the reverse complement.
TTTTTTGGATGCACTGGAGAAGTGCACCAATAGGTATTTTCTTGAGTATAAAATGAGCATATCCTCGTTGGTCCTCTCCAGACTATTGTGTACCGTTTTCCTTGTTCGGTCTTTTTGGGAGTCTATTTTTGATTGCCCAGCTACTTTGTACAAGAGAACATTTCAGTTGTGTTACTTTTCTGGTGTACAATATAGTTTATTTTATTCTATCTATAAAATACTGTTGCTGAGAACAACCCGTTTGTTGCTGTTACGTACCTATCGATATACAGTTATATCTATCTGGTTAGACTGGAAGACCGTAACATAGTTCCCATAAAAACTAAACCGACTGATTTTAGTTACTATTATTAGTACCTGCGAAACATACCTTCGTGGTCCTTCATGTCGCGTCACCTAGGTTCCTCAGACCTTACCTAAACTGCACGATCTTGACTGTCAGATCCTTGAAATGCACGGACGTCATCACTTCGGCCCGCACCACGCCTAGTTGGAACAGGAACGTCACATTGCCCTCCATGCCGCGTTACCTTCAAAACTCACTTTGACATGCACGAACTTGACAGCCAGATCTTTCAAATGCGCGAAGGCCCCCACTGCATCCCTTATCACGCCCATCTGGAATAGGAACGTCATGTCGTCCATGTCACCTAATTTTCTCAGACCTTACCTTGTCATGCACAAACTTGACAGCCAGATCCTTGAGGTGCGCCAGTGTGAGCAGATGCGCGGGCGCCGCCACCGCGTCTCGTACCACTCCGAGTTGGAACAGGAACGTCACGTCGTCCTCCATGCCGCCGCGTCACCTGTGTGAGGACAGAGAGAACGTTGTTAGAATAAAACAAATGAGAAAAAGAATTGGAAGTCGTGAGGGGATCGTAGGATCGCTACTTCACAAACCGCAATGTTTAGAATATTAGACCATATAAATGATCTTCATATTAATTTTCATTTATTGTATGCCAGTGTAACTTGCCCCCAGCCGTGAGACACACAATGTTAATGTATTTTTTAAGTTTCAGTATTTAAGTTTCTATATTGTAATTGTTATTTCATTGTGTGTACCTGTGTGCCAAATAAACGTGTTTTCTTTCTTTCTTTCTTTCAACTCTTTACTTTGCTTTCTCGTGACGTGGGACATATTGTTGCACGATTTGACCGACATGTTAGGGGAAATTTTGTCTCCTAGTGTATCTGAGGATTCAGTGTTAAAAGTAATAAATAAAAAAAAGGCTTTTATTTCCTAATAATACTTAAAAATACATTAAAATTGTGACAAGTTAAAATAAAATTAATTCACAAGGCTGTTCACGTTATCATTTTTACTTTAGGTCTTACTCAAATAAATGTCTTTAACTTCTGTTTTTTTTTAAATCATTGATATCTATTAAATAATTGATAATGTATAACAATCGCTTATAACTTACCATAACAATTGATAATTAATAACAGTTGACAATTAATTATAATTGATAAACAATAATTCATTATAATAATAATCGATAACTATAATTAATCAATTATTACTTTGCTATCTTAGGAACCCTCTCAGGTGAAGGCCTCTTCCAAGGATTTCCATCTCTCACGATCTTGGGCTACCTGTTGCCATTGCGGTCCAGCTATTTTTCTGATCTCATCTCGACTTCCTTGGCACTTATAAAAAATATCATCAAAATACAATGTGGCGCCCTCTAGTGGTAAACAAATTCGATTCTAATAACACCAAAATAGTTTAAATAATAAAAAGTAAAAAAAAATAAAACCTGACTACGACAAAAAAACGACGCTGAAAAAGTATGAAACGAGATTTTCAGGATGCTGAAATAAAGAAGGTAACTGGAAAAAAAAGAAATGAAAACAAAAAGCCGCAGTCATAAGTTATAGGTACCGACCGAAACACTTTAATAACGTGTGACTGCGGCTTTTCTTTTTGTTCTGTTCTTGTTTTTCCAGTTACCTTGTTTATTTCAGCATCCTGAAAATCTTGTTTCATACTTTTTCAGCGTCGTTTTTCTGTCCATCGGTTGTCTTTGAGTCGCGCTACATGTCCGGCCCATTTCCATGCGTATCTTACTTTTTACACTCTTTTAATGTTCAACATACTACGCTCCATACTCCTTTGACATGCGACTATTTTGTTTTTTGTTCTGTTGATAAACTTCCAGGTTTGGCACGAATATGTTAAACATGGGATAAGACAAGAGTCCATAACTTTCTTTTTTAGCTTTAGTGTTACAAGTACAAGTAAATAATACTACTGTATGTACCGTGTCTTGAGAAGAAGTATTCTCGGGATGTTTTCAATATTGTTTATATAGACTAGTTCTTTAGGCAGAATTTTATCAGTCTGTTATACAAAAAGCTACAATATCTCATACAGAGCTAACCTAAAGTGTCATCTATGAATCGGGGAAATCCAAGAGGGCGATTAAGGGTAGATATCCACACGAGTTGATTACCTTTAGTCCAAACAATGACATTACAAAAGCGTTGAAAAAACAATCGACTTTCCTTATTATTAACCTGACTTATCAGTAACGAAAATATATTTTTTTGCTATATTTATTTTGGTGCAACCGAACGTGAATTGACCTTGTGCGGAGAAATTGTGACATTGTTGCATCTCATAGATTAGATTATGTGTGTGTGCATTTGCAATGATTCTAAATCAAAATCTTATTGAAAGGACAAGGGAAAACACAGGACACGGTGGAGCGTACAGTGGAGGTGTACCCCGCTCGGGCGGAGCACCGTCGTGTCCGGATCGGCGGCGGTAACCTCTCGCGCCGGACTCTGGTTTAGGCCATGATCCGGAAAGATAGTGAATGGACGCGATCACCTCCTGCGAAGCATGGCTAAGCAGCAATGCTAGTGAAGGAGATAACCGCAAACGCTCTAGCCGTTTAGACAGGAGACGCCCCGTAAGGAGTCGCGGCGTTCCCCGGCCGTCGCAGGCGGACGACAAGCATTGGGTAGCTCGCCGTGTACCCATCCGGTAAGGAGCGAGCCCGAGTCGTCGACGCCGCATATTGTTCCACGCGCCTTAAAAAGTTGTCAGCAAAACCCGGGAGAAGTCATTGGATGATTTTCCACCTACAAAAAGTTGCCCTTGATCCAGAACAAAACGGGTAACTGAAGGACACTAGTGAGATTTTAGTCAGAAAAAGTCAGCCACACCCTCCCGATCCACCCTAGACCGAGAGAAGTCATTGGATTATTTTTCACATCAAAAAAGTGGGTAACTATTAGATCGTCAAGGTATCCTTTAAACGTGGGTTTTATTTTGTAGGACAGTAATGGTAGGCATCATCGGCACTGTGAGGCTAATGACGCCGGGTCATCGTAAGGCTTCTCTCGCTAAGGGAGAGATTGGAGACTGGCATCCTGGCAGGCAATCCACGAGTTGGTAGATAATTAGATTAAGAATACTTGAATGGATGTCAAAACCTGTTTTTAGGGTTCCGTAGTCAATTAGGAACCCTTATTGTTTCGTCAAGTCGGTCTGTCTGTCCGTCCGTCCGAGGATAATCTCAGTGACCGTTAGCACTAAAAAGCTGAAATTTGGTACCAATATGTATATCAATCACGCCGATAAAGTAGTAAAATAAAAAGTGGAAAAAAATGGTTTTATTAGGGTACCCCCTACACATAAAGTGGGGAGTGTTTTTTTTTTTCATTCCAACCTTAACGTCTGATATATTGTTGAATAGGTATTTAAATCTAAATAAGGGTTTACTAAAATCATTTTTTGATAATGTTAATATTTTCGGAAATAAATTTTTGAACCATAAGTTTAGAAAATATGAAAAAAAAAATTCAAAAGTAGAACTTTATAAAGACTTTATAGAAAAATTATTTTGAACTTGATACCCATCAAGTTCAAAATAATTTTACTAGAAAGTCTGAACAGTTTTTGAAAAGTTGTACAAAATAATTTCTGAATTAAGTTTTTAATTTAACCGTATATGCAGGCATTTTTTAACTTAGTTTACATAATTTACTATCCTGAACGTATCTTTTTTCAAATAAAAAAGAATTATTAAAATCGGCTCACGCAATCCAAAATTACCAACGAAAACCCAACATACATATCCCGTCCAGTTTGTATAAATTAGTAAGTAACCAAATTTCCCGAGAGATAGCGCTGTACTTTGGGCTACTTCAAGCTGTTAATATTTTTCCCGATTAGATGGGGTCGGGACGGGTATGAGCTATTATATTGTCGAATTGTTCAGTTGGTCTCTCGTTAGCATTGGTGTTATTTGTTCTTGCTCGTTGTCTGTCGTTCATTAACTCTTAAGTGGGGACACTTATTGTGACGGACGGGAAACTACGGAACCCTACACTGAGCGTGGCCCGACACGCTCAGTGTAGGGCCATCTTGGCCAGTTTTTTTTTTATTGTACAAATCTATAGAGTAATATTTACTTGATACTAGCTGTTGCCTGCGACTTCGTTCGCGTGGAGTTTAAGAACATTACTGCTTCTTTTTGGGGAAACAGTGTAAAAAAATGTTACCGTTTTCGAGGCGAATTAACATGCTAAACAAAAAGTAGATTCAAGTTACTTACTCAATATAACATCAGCTGATTCCAAATGGATCATGGTGGAATGGTGACAGCGATTATTGCAACCCAGTGCTAAGCACGCCATAATTATGGCGGTAAATCCTCTCTTTGAGGAGTGGCTGGAAAGAGCTCACCTCATCCTTACCTTTCGCATGACGCAGGTTCTCACCGAACATGGTCAGTTCGGTAAGTACCTGCACCGGATTCGTGCGGAGGTGACGCCCGAGTATCTGTGTGGACCGCCTGGAGGACACGGTAGAGATGTGCCCCACTTGGGCAGAGCACCGCCGTGTCCTCGTGGGGACGATTGGCGGCAACGATCTCTCGCGCCGGGCCTTGGTACAGGCTATGGTCTGAAGCGAGGAGGAGTGGCAGGCGGTTGCCTTCTTCTGCGAAGCAGTAATGTTAGCAAAGGAGGAGGCTGCTTGTGCACGCGCGAGGGCGCGGCTCTTATTCCCCAGCTGCCGGGATCCCGATCGCAATTTCCGGCCACCATAGGTGCGGGCTTGCGGACGGCGAGCAATGGGTAGCTTGCCGGCCAATCGTCCGGTAACCGTCCAGACCGAGCCAAAGCTGTCGACGGCGCCCAAGGGCGCGGGATGTCATTGGATGCTTTTCCCACCGAAAAAAATAATAATATCCAAATGGAAACTCCGTCTTTTCTTCAACTGTTACGAAGACGTACGCCGTAGTTTGAATTCAAATGAAAATGAAAAGTAGTCTAAATTACCTTGTAACATCAGTTGATGTTACAAGGGAACTTATCGTAACTTATACGTTAGTGAAAGTCCTATCCAATTTGTTCCAGCCGTTTAGGAGATTAGCCGGAACAAACGGACAAAAACATTAACAACATTCATGACTGCATATAAAAAAAAAAAATTTAAGAATATCTATACAGACTGGCCCAAATAAATTCAATTCCAACGCTTTCGTTTTCAGATTATCGAGTTAGTCACAGATACATTACGTTTAGTCCGTTTTATTATTTCTTGGAATTCACTGTAAGTTTCAGTATAGTACAAACCGTTAGTCATTACTTCAACAAAACAAGATTTCGCCGGTTAGAGTATATCAGAGTCTACCCGTGGCGGTCAGACGATTATATCTCGTCAATAACACCCGCTAATATTTCCATTTGTTTACCAATTCATTATTATTACGGTTACGGCTATTACGCTGATTACGGTTCACAGAGAAATTAATGTGTGTATCAGTGTGTATTACAGAAACGAAGGTGACTTTATTATAACATGACTTTATTATTATACCTTGACGCTTTCATGCATCAAATGATAATTCTAATAAGTCCAAACACGGCTAGGATACTTTGTTTTATTATGGAGTTCCCGTGCCTAGCCTTCCGTCCTCATCATTAAAGAAAGAACGAAAAGAAAGAAAGAAAATATGTTTATTTGGCACACCATTATTCATTAATCAACAAATAATTGATTTAAAAACTAAAATTAAAATTAAAAAAAATAAGAAGAAATAAAATTAACAATAACAATATGTCTCACAGCTACACCAAATAGGTTCAGTTCAGCATAATGCCAGACGACTACGCAGCAGTTGCCTGACGCTGGTTTTCAACTGAACCATCATTCGATAAGTTTTAGGTAAAACCTCCCCTCTTCCTTCAGTAAGTTATCGACTATACGTATAAACAAATCCTACTACTTATTTACTTTAGCTTTAACTTGTTAGGAAAGTTCTACTATGATCCGTTCCGTTCCATATGACGAGTACCGTTCGTCTTAATCGAGAAATCTGTGTTTGTGAAGTTCAGTTGGTCATCTGTGATTTTCTTTGTCTTTACCACTTCATCAAAAGGTGCTGACTTATTGATGAAAATATCAAAATCGCTATATGTGCGATATAATACTTAAGGAGTTTCCGAAATTCTGCTGGTTTGTAAGAACTGGATTTTGGTAAAAAATGGAACCAGTCTGCAAGTATATACAACTACATTCTAATAAAAAAAAAACCACACACACCAGAAAATATACTATACAAAGTCGGGTACTTCCTTATTTTATTGAAGTTTTTTTTACGGTTCCGCATCTCAAAAGGAAAAAAAAAGTGATCCTATAAGGGTTCCGTACCCTTATAGGGTCACTTTGTTGTCTGTCTGTCAAGACACTTTATCTCGGGAACGCGCGGAGGTATCGAGTTGAAATTAAAACTATGTACTGCGGTCTGCGGTTTTATTGAAGCTGTCAAAAAATTAAACTTAACTGCATTAACGAAAAAAAAAAGATACGGCCGTTTACGTCGCAATAGACGTATATTTCGACACTCTTAATGGAATCAAATTTTATAGGGTACTTCCCGTCCACCTAGAACTCCTGAAATTTGGCATGAAGCAAGGTTTCATAACACAAGTATAGGAAATAATCTGAAAACTGTAAATTTTTGTTACGTTACAAAAAACACCTTTTTTGCGATTCGGGTAAATCTTCGTAACTGAATTCGGGAATTGAGCTGTTTTCATAGGTAAGTTTGTACGGAACCTTCAGTGCGCGAGTCCGATTCGCACTTGCCCGGTTTTTTTTTATTGTTAATAGGCTCGCGCTTAACCAATTTCTCACTTGATAGAAAGCGAAGATGTGGTCGACTATGGAGCACGCTTGCCTAGAAGTAACCTATTATCTTTTGACTTAAAGATCCTCAGATTTTAGCTATCAGGAAACACATACTCCGGCAGGAAATTCCACTCTTTTGGTGTACTTAATTGAATGTGTTCCCAAAACGTTTTGTGTATGGGTGGCATGTCCACCATGTACCGGTGTTATTTCGCAAGTAACATGATTAGGGATGAATTGCAATATCCAATCCTCGTCGAAATGAAAGTCAACGTAATCTGCTTACGTGCGTAATCTACCTGCACGTCAGCTCGTCGTAAGAATGTAACTTGATCACCTACGGTTCATTTATTCGGCTTCGTCTGCTCTGCATGGAACTTGAGACCCTTTCCTATACTATGATGTATATGACGACAGCGATGCAATTGATTTGGTTTGTTTGTGATTAGCTGTCATATGTTCTCTGCCTAAGTTAAGTGACCTTTTTGTTTTGTCAGTGGGGAGTCGTCAAATAACTTTAATAACTCCTGTTCATGGTGAAGCGACAGAGAGTGTCTGACTGTTACTAACTAAAATCCACCCTTCTTAATTTTCTCTTTGCGTTCCAGGGCTGCAGTAACTCTTTTAAACATTACCGCAACCTCAGCAGGCCCCACGCCTGCTAGCCCGTCGCATGTCCGTAAGGACCCTGCGCTGCTCAGAAATCGCTCTGCGATTCCCAACGCCCAGGGTCCTTACCATGACGTGTTTAAAAAATGTCGTGCAAGCGTGGAGCTATACACCCTATATAGCTCCACCCTTAAAGTGGATCCAGACTCCTCCTTCCGGAGGCTTAACGCAGGCATCGTTTGGTCCCTTTATGGGGCGCCAGTGTGGGCGCCTTCGCTGCGAAAACGACCAGCGGCCCAGCAGAACGCATGCCAGAGGGTTATGGCCATACGGATGGTGCGGGGATACTACACGGTTTCCCGCGAAGCGGCGAGCCTCCTTGCTGGTCTGCCACCATGGGATCTGGAGGGAACAGTCTTTGCACGCATGCATGATTTACGCGTGGAGATGTAACGCCGGAGCGAAAATCCGCTGCCACGTCAAGTCACGGCATGGCGGACAGAGTTCCGGAGGGATCTCTTGGTGGAATGGCGACAGCGACTATCGCAACCCAGTGCTGGGCACGCCATAATTATGTCCCCTTTTTGAGCAGTGGCTGGAAAGAGCTCACGGTCCCCACCTTCCGCATGACGCAGGTTCTTACCGAACATGCTTAGTTCGGGAAGTTCCTGCATCGGATTCGTGCGGAGGTGACGCTCGGGTGTCAACACTGTGTGGACCGCCCGGAGGACACGGTAGAGGTGTGCCCCGCTTGGAGAGAGCACCGCCGTGTTCTTGTGAGAGAGATTGAGCGGCAATGATCTCTCGCGCCGGGCCTTGGTACAGGCCATGGTCCGAAGTGACCTCCTTCTGCGAAGCAGTAATACTAGCAAAGGAGGAGGCCGCAAGTGTACGCGCGTGGTAGCGACCCTCACTCCCCAGCCACCGGGATCCCGATCCCCATTTTCGGCTACCGTAGGCGCAGGCTTGCGGTCGGTGAGTAATTGGTAGTTTGCCGTGCTACTGTCTGGTAACCGCCCGGATCGAGCCCAAGTCGTCGACGGCGCGTATTGTCCCACGCGCGCTGCAATGAGATTTCAGCAAATCGTAGGGCAGATGGCAGCAGGGTCGAAGCCTACTGGGGCCAAGGGTTTGTTTCTGAAAGGAAAACTCGGTCCTCCCGGTAGTGGGTTTTTAGTCATTAAAAGTTTGACACACCCTCGCGCTCTGGCCAAGAGTTGGAGATGTCACTAGATGATTTTCCCACCTAAAAAAGAATCCCTTAAGTGGATCGCGTTAAGAGCTCGTGGTCGGGTCTCCGGTAGTCTGGTAGTCTCTTGCGACCGAGGCGTGAGGACTCTCCCTCACGTTTTCCGTGGCCTGCTTTGCTTGTCTAAGTTTAGGTTTAGATTAGATTTACAGGCAGAATGTTTACTAAGCTCTAGACTCTTGTATATAATTATCAGATAATTAGCTACTAATGAGATCGTTAGTGATTGATAATAGAGTAGGGTTACGGTAAAGGTTTGCACCCTGATTGGTCTATCACTGTTTTATATAAATTAAATCATCAGGTTAAATAGCACCAAAGATAGACTCTGGAGTCGGGTTATTTTGCTCTTTAGATATAATAATAATAATATAATTTATTTCATGTATCAATGACTCATAAACAATTAATACAAACAAATATTCACAATTAAAAAGGAAAATACGAATAAATATGAATATGTACATTAAATCCAATTCAATGAAATTAAAATTATAATCAATTTAAAAACAGATTGTCTGCATATCACAAGCCTGACACATGTGGCATACAACTGTGCATTATGATGCAACAATCAAGCCTCTCCGCAAGTACTGCCAGCATGCTACTAGCGCTCCCCCGCACTCGACGCACCAACGACGTTCCTCTCTTTCGCATTGATGTGTGAAAACAATCCACACGCGCTTGCTCAAACGTCGTCGACGCGCTGCAACAGCGGGGGAGTTTCAACAACATCCTGAACGTATTGTTGAACTGGACGCGAAGGGCGCTGTACTATTTTTGCGTGTAGTCGTTCCATAGGTTGCACGTGTACAGTGTCCTGCGTCGTTGAGTTGAGTTGTTGAGTGCTCAGTCGTGTAGGCGTCACTAAATGGACAAAGTATTTAAAAATTTCCATCCAGTCTAGAAAAAACCCATTTAGTTTTAGTGGCATTACTGTGTACTTTTTTGTGCCCGCCCTGAAAAACCATACACTGGCTCTTTCTTAAATTATAAATCAGTCCATGATCAGCTGCATAACCCTAACAAATTGTCCTCAATCTTCTGAGATCACAGGCCGAGGCGTTCAGTAGCACCATGTCGTCTGCGTAGCTGATATTGTTAAAACAGGCGCCATCTATGTGACAAGCGATATGTTAAAAATGGAGGGAGAGCTCAACCCCCTCTGCCTCACTCCACATTCCAACCTACACAAGTCTGACAGCGTGCCCGCCCACTTCACGGTGTTCACCTGGTTCCCGTACTAATATTTAAAACTGTTAATAAGCTCCGAAGGTATCTGAGATGATCTCATCTTCATCTATAAGACATCATAAGAGACCAGGTTAAAAGCCTTAGACTCATCGGTGACAAGAGGCTATCAAACCTACGGTCCGCTGATGATATAGTACTTTTCTCTTCTTCGGCAGCGGATTTGGGTAACATGCTCGCAGATTTGAGAAAGGCAAGCCATTTTTGACATATTCATCGGAAGCCCAATCTCGAATTGGGCTTTGGTTTAGTCAAAGATCAAACTCATGACTAACAGCATTAAAAGGAGACTGTACATTGAGGGTAAGGAGATTGCATATGTCCAGGATTATGTATATTTTGGCCAAATAGTTTTCTTGGCGCGACTAGATAAAGAAGATATAAATATACCAAATAAAATATTTTTTTTCTGTCTGTCACCTGAACATCACGACCGTTTTTGACCAGGTTTTCATAGACGAATTGCTGATGTCACGAGGAATAACATACGTTACGTTTCATTTTCTCGCGGAAACAGGATTTTTAAACCTCGTAATACGTCTTTTTCACGGGCTTTTTCAAGGCATCTTTCCTGACTCGACTGACCACCAGAACTGATATGAATAGGATAGTTTCTAAAGTGTTCCATGGTGTAGCTGCTTAGGCGTTGTTAATTTTAATGATTTATTAATGCTATTCAATGGTAACGTAAATGACAATAATTTGCGATAATATTATTAATTAATTAATTTTTATTTTCAATAATTAATAAATTAAATGCATAAGATTATATGATCTTACGTATTTAATTTAATTTATTTATTATGTTATAACAATATTATTTCATTCAATGTTACTATGGGTTAATTAATGCCTCAAATAAATGATAAATAAATAATAATAAAAACGGTTGAATAAAATTTTACGGGACTTTCTTTGGAAATCTCCGAAAGGGATAAACAGATTTAACGGGACTTTTACTAACAGTTACCAGTTCATAAGGATTTAACCGCGTAGGTCACATTCCTGTGGAACAATTATAATTTTGAACTAGTAATTTCTGAGCCTGACTGCTTCGTCAAAATGAAGAATAAATTAAAACCTAGCATCTATACGAGGAATATATCTAAACTTTTGTAAAATCTGCGGACTAAACTAACATTTTTTTACACGATTTCTCCTAAAAAGGAGAGAAATGTTCTTAAACTCCACCGGAACGAAAGAGTCTTGGATTATTATTTTCGGAAAGAAACCATAATAGATTATCTCATCATCATCTTCCTGCCCTTATCCCGTGTTATTTGGGGTCGGCGCAACACGTTTTTTTCTTCCATTCTATCCTGTCAACCGTCATACTATCACTAACTTCCTTTTCTTTCATATCACTCTTCACACAATCCATCAATCTTTTCTTTGGTCGCCTTCTCCCTCTCCATCCATCCACATGTAAACTCATAACTCTTTTAGTAACATGCATTTCATCCCTCCTCTTCACATGACCATACCAAGACAAACGATAACCAACCCATAATAGATATTTATTCGAAAATAAAAACTTAATTTTAAAAGTTTTATTAATGTCGTAATTAAATTTGTGTTCAAAACCATGATCATGGTATTGACCAAACTAATATCGGAACTAATACTGGTATTGAAAAGCCCTCACCGTGGTAGCCAGACTCTTAAAGTAGACACACGATCATAAAAACAAATTATTTCGAAAAATAAAATGGGTTGCCAAGCACTTATATTTAGCGAAGAACATTATTGACTGAAAGCAGTCGTTGTTTTCAAAATGTGTTTTGACAAATCTAAACAGTGCCGCTGCACTTGATTTTGATAACCTTCCGGCATATAATGCACCCAGTGCATATTATGTGGGGCACATACGTCATTTGTAAATCCAGCTAAACATAGATGTGTAGGGAGACAGTAATTTCCATCACTGTCGGATATACACGTGGCGCACCCCAGCCCTGAACTTGTGCCATAATAACGAAACAGCAGTCGATAAGGAGATGTTAGCTGCAGACCGTAAACAAACTTTATGTGTTGGTTGACGGACATGTTGTCACTTTATGTGTTGTGTGCTTGTGAGAAAAGTCGTAATGGTTTTATCGTTGACCTAGGTGTACTTGGGTATTTGGGAATAGGGATAGCTCTCTATAAGCAAGGAAAGTCTTTTATAGCAGCAGTGAAGTTAAGGAAGGTCATCATCATTATCATCTTCCTGCCCTTGTCCCTTCCCATCTTATTTGGGGTCGGCGCAACACGTTTTTTTCTTCCATTCTATCCTGTCAACCGTCATACTATCACTAACTTCCTTTTCTTTCATATCACTGTTCACACAATCCATCCGTCTTTTCTTTGCCCCCCCCTGTCTTTCTCCACCCATCCACATGTATACTCATAACTCTTTTAGTAACATGCGTTATCATGCGCATGCATGTTATGTTAGCATGCGTTGTGCTCTTTTAGTGAAGTTAAGGAAGGTACGATAAGCAAATGTTTTACTTGTTAAGGTTGCAGTTTACTAATGTATCAGGATTATAAGGGCTGATTCACACCGGAATGGCAGCTATGCGAGGAGGCTAGCGACGCTATGGGTGGCAGCGCGCGCTTTTAATACCTTTTAAATGATACGGGTCTTTCAAGGATGTAGATAAAGTTTAAGATTATTTTCCTCTTAAAGTACTCGCCGTGTCGTTGCTGGCTGCTGCTATTTCGGTATGAATGGGCCCTAATGTCCTGCAGGAGCTGCGGGAATACGAGTTTTTTTTTTAAATGATATAAACCAGTGCTTGACTGCGATCCCACCTGATGGTAAGCGGAGACGCAATCATTGATGGTCAGGCGCACTAGTTTATTAAGAGCCTATTCACTCTAGCCTTGAAGACACCTAAATTATAGTTGGACGGGAAGACCGCAGCAGGCAAATCCATATCGTGGCCCTGAAAAGCAAAGCAAAAGGAAAATTGTAGCTTTGATCCAGTAAAAGTCTGACACACCCTCTATATAATTTTCATTTTCGATATAGCATCTCTGCATGTCAAAACAGTTACTCGTTCCTAGGCTACATCTCAAGAGGACTTCGCTTTGCAAAGTGCAATTCTAACAACCAAAACAAGGCCTCAAGATTTTATCTGCTGTTATTAACAGGGCAAAGGTGGCTGCTGCGGTCAGCTAGTGATCTTCATGGCATATTGACATGATCTCAATAATAGTTACAGATTCATTTGTCAGCGCGTTTATCTTACAATTGTTAACTTTCACTGCACACGCAGATTACTGATTGTTATAATTATTTACTATATAAACAATTATACATTGTTATATAACATTACTGCATGTCACGTGACGAGTGACCCAGGACCGCACAAACACGGGTTGGCTTCCGCGCATGTCACTACGTCATCGCCAGACGGTGGTGCCATTGTTATTGTTTTGACGTGGTCTGCTGAATAGACAGATTTGATTCTTACAAAGCACAAAATACCGACGCTATGTATGTGCGTCATCAAGCAGAAGACCACTTCTAGTACTTTAAAAACAAACATCAAAATATCTTAGTCCGCAAAAAATTACTCTAGGTAAGTTGTATTTTTGGGATGTTGTCCGGACCTACCAATAGTGTAAAACTAAGTTTGTTACTTCGAAATAGCTGTGCTTACAATGTGGTGTTTGGAAAACCTCGAAATTGTTAGAAGTTTTTCAGGTTAATCTAACCTACAGAAACTGCTGTTCAAGTTTTCTTTTAAATTTATCGAAATTTGCTACAATTTTTATCCGAGTGGTAACGGCCCAGACTTACGAGTTGTAGGTCTCGGGGTTCAAACCAGACAGGCGCATTACTTTGTGTAATTTATTTCATCACCACTGCTCTCAAAACGGTGAAGGAAAACATCGTGAGGAAACCGGCATGTCCTAGATCCAAAAAATCGAAGACATGTGACATTCACCAACCCGCACTGGGCCCGCGTGGTGGATTACAGCCGATTCACTCTATTACAGAGGAGGCCCGGAGTCCCAGCAGTGGGAACATCAAAAGGCTGATTATGTTACAATTTTAAAGAACTTGTAGCTTTGTCTGTAGGTTTGATAGGTCTCGAGATGCAGCACTTCCAACATTGGGTATAATTTCGACCAGTTTAAAATTTTAAAGTTATATTATAGTAAGGTACCTACAATATGTAACCTAACCATTACAAGTGTGCCAATAAAATTTGAAGAGTTCCCCCGAATTCTTTAGAATCCCATCATTAGATCCTAACTTGGTATTTATATATATAGAACACCTCGTAACCTTTTAGACAAAAAAAGAAATTTTCCAAATCGGCGTCATCGAGTGATCGGGAAATATACGTAACAAAAGATTCCGACGCGGCGACGTATTGAGAACCCTTTCCTTTTCTGAAGTTGGTTAAAAATCACGTAAGGCAAGCAATTGGTATCTATCTTTCCTAACTACTTATATCCCAAAAAAATCAGTACAGTACAATTCTTCTAATCTGTCTACGGTGATAGCGGCCTTTAATTAATTATGTTATTTTTTATGGATTGCTGCCTAATTTAATTTAAGAGCTTTTGATAAAAAAATATCTAAAGCTTATTGATAGTTTAACCTTTTGAGTAGCGTAATTAGAGACGCAATAGAAAGACAATGACCGAACGAACGCCGGGTTAAAGAACTGAAAGCTCTCCAATAGTTAGTGATACAATTAAAATGGGTGTTTAATTTTCAGCATTGACTTCCGAATTTCCCGGACGTAGCCCTAAAACTTTCCAGACAATAATAACCAGAGAAATAATTAAACAAAACAATTTTGCTAGCGTACCTTCGCTGCGTTTTAGGTTCAGAACTTGTCAAAAGTCAACAAACGACTTAGTTTCGCCATAGGGTTGGCAAACTTGTGAGAATAGACAACAAGTAAGTAGATAACAGACTGTTTCCGTTAGTCGTCTGTAAACAGAGAGAGAGACGTAGCGGTGGTCGTGGTATTGCAATACATATGATTCGGTGTTAGTATTATTCACTAAATGAAAACTCACTTAGTTATCGATGAAGCAGTGACCCTCTATGACTTTAAAAAATGGCCGGTGCTAATAATGAACCTTTAAACCTTTTGGGCACTGGTCAACATCATTTTTGAGACTATTTGTTTTTTTTTTAAGTTAGCGTCAATATTTTTTTTTTAAATTTTAATAATGATTGGCTTACACTTGACCACTACCTAACCCGATCATAAACGATAATGTGGTCGACGCAGGAACACGCTTGCTTAGAAGTATGGAATCCAATCCCGCAAATGTGGGATCAGAAATGCGGGATTATTCATGCGGTATCTCGCACGTCTGCGACTTTTTTTATTTTTAATTCTAACGATGCGCCTTTCTGACTATTGCAACCGCACATAGCGTAAATGCTCTCTCATCATAATTGAATTGTAATTAATTAATACACATTTTTCATCAACTTCAGTTCACATTCGGACCGCGTCATAGCAACACCTCATTTATCATTAGTTAAGTCTATGTATTTATCTAGTAAATACATAGTCAGAACGACGCATCGTCAGAATTTACAGAACCCATTACAGCGATGTAACAACTTTACATGGAATTCGTGACTTTTCTATAGAATTCGTATGGAAAATAACTTTATTTTCAATTTTTACCTTAGAGCAAAACTTTAGAATTTTGTGAGTCCTTTGTCGTAAGTTGAACGGAACGTAATCAATATCAGTTTAGGTAAGTGTGTGCTGTCCACACCTGTGTACTTTGGCTACCCTTGCGGTCTGGGACCGCAGGCTTCTTTTTCAAAAATTTCCTGCGGTAGCAACAGGTATAGGCCCTGCTGGGTCCCTACAGTTTTGCTGACATCTCTTTAAGGCGCTCGGAACACTGTGCGCTGTCGACGATTGATGAATTCAATCCCGCAGGTTTGCGGGATTGAGATTTTGATGCGGGATTGGATTCCCTACCTAGAAGTAACCTACTCACACTTGACATGGACACCAGATTGTAGCCATCAGAAACCATTGACTCCACATAAATGTGTTACTAAAACGTTTTATGCGTTTGGGTGGAATTTCCAACATGAACCTACTAGTGGTTCGATGATAGAATGGACTTGGCGGAATTAAACTATGAAATGAGAACAAAGAAAACGGACAGGCTAGCAATTCGACAAGTGCGTCGCTGCCGATGATCTACTTTCCTCTTTGAAGGTAAGTTAAAAAGTGAAACTGAAAAGACGGTCACAATTTGCTTACAGTACGTAGAGCTCTGACGTCTACCTATGTACGTACACTTACATTGTAACATCACTCCATATACAATGCAAGATAAAAGTCGGAGTGAACAGCGTGGCAACAGAAGACAATACGCAAAGATAACATTCGCCAGCGTGATTGATTGATAATATTGTAATCACGCTTTGTGATCCCCTCAGTTATTCTGCACCACGAGTCGCACATCTGATTAGGGCTGCCAACTTATAATATTATAGTCTCGTATATTTCTGTCAATTTTACGATATATTATAGAAAAATGATATAGTACGCAAAATACTATATTTTCATCTCTAATTAAAATTCGATAACTCTTTTAATGAAAACTTAAATTCAAAATACTAGTTCGTTAACAAAACGCACTTTGCAGGAGCCATTTACGAGCTCGCTGCGGTCGCTCTAGCATCCTACATTCTATGCTTTCTCATTTTTTCTGCATTGTCGATCACTTTATGCTTCTATTTGTGTATGAAAGGTTAAAAGCATTGCCATTCCGTGGCGGCTTAATGGTTTTACTGAGTACTAGGGCTGCAAAACCAAATATCCCCGCTTCAAACTGGACTAAGTTTGCCGTTGATCAAAATTATTTTTGTCAATTTTGCGCCAAGAAAATATGGAAGCAAATGCTAATTATAGTGTAGAAAGCAGATAATCTTCTAAAATAAATATCGAAAAATTTTACTTCTACTTTAACATTCATTTTAACGTATACTTTTTTAAATTTTTCTTTATGATAAAAAAAATCTATATTTCTTCCAAAAAATGGTGACAACCCTACGTATGATATCCGGGCGGCCACGGTAACCGTGCAACCCACTGACCCAGTCGTGCGGGATCACGGAACCAATAAAGAGATGGTACTTTAACCAATTATGTTATCATTAAAAGTGATAACGGGATGCATTGCGTTGCATTTCTGTTCCTCATCAGAGTTGCAGAAGAACTGAAATTCAGCTGCAGACTAGAAGCCGACCCCAATATAGATAGGTACTTGGGAAAAGGCAAAATAATTCAGTGTTGTCAAAAGTACGGAATCTCCTAAACATTTTGAGTGTAGGCCTTAGTCGAAAGTCAAAGTCAAAAGTTTTTTATTTCACATAGGCCTACATGGGCACTTATAAAACGTCAGAAGCTAGCGCACGGTTCCAAATTGGTCGTTTACTATGGAGAAGAACCGGCAAGAAACTCCATGGTTACTCTTTTTAAAAAAAATGTTGTTCTTACAATATTTTCATATTACAGTATAAGTAGATATTATGTAAGGACAGTGTAGACTGGTCAATATTGTACTAAAAAGTAAAATAAAAATAATCATAATAAAAAGTAACCTAAGAATTCGCGGAGTCTACAGTGTTCTCACATTTACATTATAAAAAAGAGGCTCTATAAATAAAAGCAAGAAAAATAAATAATTACAATTTTTATTAAATGATACGTTAGCAAAATAGATAATAATAAAAAAAATATTGCAAAAGCAAAGTGTTAGAAAGAAAAAAAAAAAATTACAACAAATGATACATTTACACAATATTATGAGCTACCAGGGGGCCACGTGTGCAGAAGCAGTCATTGCCAAACAAGCGTGTCTTCGATATAGAAAGCTGAATGCAAGGTGGTGGTGCAACTTTTATTTTCTATGGAGCGAGCGTTAGTTTCTGACTAAAACCAGCCGCGTTTCTTCAGTTGCTCTATGCGTTCCAGGGTCACGGTGTACAATTCCGTAGCCCTGGAGGCCAGGGTGGTGACGCAACTCGGGAGAGTAAGCCGTTGTCCAGCAAACGCTAGTGAAAATCGAATTTTTTGGTGCATTTGTCATATTTATTCCTAAGCAGGCTCTATAGGTTTTGCGTAGCATATTGTTGTCCACAAAAAAGTCTTGCAGGTCTGCTAGGCCGATTTGCTTCTTGTTTGAAATTTGCGTGCTAGGACCAAAAACTCAATTCTCATCTCAGACTTAACTACGAGACGCAAATCAGTCTCGCACTCTGCAAGACTCTTACATGGGTAACACTATTTATGAAGACTACGTTTGACCTAGCTTTTAGCGTCATAACGATACGGTTTTGATACCAATACTGGGGGACAAAACCCGCAAATCTCAAACGAGACACAATTCGGTCTTGCAAGCTTGCAAAACTATTGTGTGGGTAATGGTAAAATAAAATCGAAACAAAGATAAAAAACGTATTCCCTTGCAGAAAGCACATAACTTTCAGCCCATTCTTAGGTATTTCTTTTTTTAATAATGGCAAGTTAATATTAAGTACTAAGGTGGAGCTAATTATTTAAGAACTTTTTGCCTTAAAATACTAAACAAGAGACCGTCCCTTAAATGGCTTGAAATAGTGGAATTGTACAAATCATGTAGGTTGTTAGTGTGACCCACATGATAGGGAGTGTCTGCCGCTGATGAAGGGCTGACCAGTGGATCAAAGGTTGAGGTCGTTCTAAAAATAACATTTTACGTTTCAGCTACATCATACTAATTTAACTTATCAGTTACAACACACGGATGGTCTAATCGGAAGTTTTTTTTTAATTTTAATTATAGAATTGTTTATTTAAGATAGGGACGGGAAACGTATTTTTAGCCTTCCTACCTTGTAAGGAAAAAGAAATCTTTGTAAGATAGCTTTTTGCCAATCTGCAAATATGTTTTGGTCGAGATTTATGCAATACATGAATTTGATAATATGATGCACACAGATCACCTATTATTTCAGCCCTAAGACGTCTACTGCTGGACATAGGCCTCTTCCGAGTGTCGCCACAACGACTAGCTTGTGCTTCTCACATACATCGGATTCCCGCGATCCTACTGCACGGGCCACCTTGTGGGAGGCCTACAAAAGTGCTCCGAGCACTTTGTTTGGCACTGCGCAGGCGCACGCTTAACGCAGCGTCGGCCCTAAGAGGTCTGTTGGAGACAATAAAGGGAAATCAACTGTCCCATAGTCGTCCTTAAGTTGTTCAGAATGACGAGTATTGCCAGTGCTTTGATTTTTTCTTTACGTTCTGCAGTGTTCTGAGGTGATAACGCGTCTCCAAGATTTAACAAGATTATGATACCTTATTAATTTTAAGCTCCTATAACTGTAATTTTATTTATGGTGTACAATAAAGAGTTTATCTATCTATTTATCTTCCTTGGAGAGGCTTTGTTTGTGGTTACCATCCTCAACCGTGAGGGAACGTCCAACTGAAAAATATCTGACTTAACGTCTGTTAGATTTCAGAAGCTCTTAATCCAGCGGCACCTTAGCATCAACTTAATTCCTGAAATTATAGAATACACAAATGCAACCTGTGCCATTTCAGTGCACGGCTCCAAGGCGACTCGCAAATAAAACATAACAACATGTCCATACAAATAATTAGCACGTGCATTACATAAGGTCGTCCATTGTTTTTGCAGTTCGCCAATAAAACTGTTGTCGTTACGTCACAACTGTCTGAACACGTGTTTATGTGTAGCCATGTGCCGTGCGTTATTACCCACAGCAACCAGCCACACACGCACAGTAGCTTCCACGTGTACATATATGGAAATATTGATTCCGTGAAACGATTCTGTCAGGTGTAACTTCTGAGAATGACGAATTTTGAGTGAATAGGTTTCTCCTAAGCAAGCCTGCTCCATTGACGACCACATCGTAGCTTTCTATTAGGTTCAAAACAGTGATCAAGTCGGCCTATCAACTGTAAAAAAAGAAAACACTTGAACCATTTATCGGACGGATCTATGGCGCTACGGCAGAAGTTTATGCCAAACTCTACATAATGTCTGCATTCTTCGAAGAGGAGAGGTGTGCATATCAATATACACACGCTTAGCAAATTATAGAAGATGGAAAACCAAGAAGGATGGAAAGAGGACGGGCGTTGGAGGGTGGTGGTGGTGGTGGTCGTGTTATACATAGTTGGTAGTTATATTGAAGTCCCATTCATATTAGTTTATATCTTTCCAATACCCACGTTGGTAAGAAAAGCTCTTTTAATTTATATTCGCTTGGTAACACACAAATATAAAGTTACATCGATAATAGTAATCACGCCGGTGCCACGCTACGTGTTAAGAGTCGATACTGCATTATTGATAGTACACACAAGGCCGAAGGTCCAAGGCACGGCTCTTATTTAGTACATCGTTAATTGAACTAATGTGGCATTCAATATGTCTTATTTATTATTATATATTAGCTGCTGCCAGCGGCTTCGTCTGCGTGAATGTTGGTTATTGTGGACGCGAAGTCAAAGACGGAAAAAAAGTAGCCCATGTCCATCCTTGGAGTTCAAGCTTTTTCCGTACCTACCAAAATTACGCCGTATCCTCGTGGGGGCGATCGGCGGCGGCGATCTCTCCCGCCG
Source organism: Mythimna vitellina (assembly GCA_949316375.1). Lineage (NCBI taxonomy): Eukaryota > Metazoa > Arthropoda > Insecta > Lepidoptera > Noctuidae > Mythimna > Mythimna vitellina. The sequence goes on along the minus strand of OX438703.1, from coordinate 676,725 downwards.
GGCCTTGGTACAGGCCATGGTCCGGAGCGAGTAGGAGTGGCAGGCGGTCGCCTCCTTCTACGAAGCAGTAGCGCTAGCAAAGGAGGCGGCCTATCGCGTGAGGCAACGATCCTCACGCCCCAACCGCCGCCTTGATTCCGATCCCTATTTCCGGCCACCGTAGGCGCGGGCTTGCGGACGGCGAGCAATGGGTGGCTCGCCGTCCGACCGTCCGGACCGAGCCCAAGTCGTTGAGGGCGCGTACTGTTCCACGCGCGCCTCAGGGAGATGTCAGAAAATCGTAGGGGCCCAGCAGGGTCGAAGCCTACTGGGGTCACGGGTAGTATGAAAGTGAAATACCGGGTTTCACTTTCATACCCTGGGACGAAGGCAAAGAAGGAACAGGAGTGGGTTTTTAGTCAGTAAAAGTCTGACACTATCTCTCGCTGCGCCCAAGAGCGAGATTTGACATAAGATGATTTTCCCACCCAATAAAAAAAAACCTACCAAATTTCTTCAAGATCGGTTCAGTAATTTAATCGTGAAAGCGTAACAGACAGACAGACAGAGTTACTTTCACATTTATAATATATGGATGGATATGGTTTTCAATTTCGGATATATTGATTTCGATGCGGAAAAGTGTGTCCGTACACCTGCACTTTGGAGGATTTGATGAGTGCTACCGATGCTGCTATTAATGTAGCCACCTATTGGGCCCAAACAGTTTGACGAGTTTACCATCGAATCGAAAAGAAGAAGATATGGAAAAGTTGTTGCTTGTTGAAGATAAGTATGTTGAGTGATAATATGAAAGACAGGGAGTGAGTGTTAGGGTGGCGGTTAATGCGGAGAAGATCATCGTCACATCATGTTCACAATGTTCCCAGCTAAGGATAGAGGAGGAAGATGACGTTTTACGGAAATAAATGTTGTCTAGCAAAACCACGGAACAAAAAAAAACATGTTTATCTTTTATCTGTGCACGAACAAGACCGTCCTAATTTATATATAGACTTTATCATTAGAAAACTTCTAATGATTGAAAGCACACACATTCAGATTTAGACAACGTTTATTATAGAGATATCGGAAGTAAACACACCAATTACAAAAATATATGCTGCGCTTCGGGTCGTAGGTTCGATTCCCACACGGTACAAATATTTGTACGGCGTGGGTGTTCCAGGTCTGGGCACGAAAGGCAACGAAGGAACAGGAGTCGGTTTTTAGTCAGTAAAAGTCTGACACTATTTCACGCTCCACCCAAGAGCGGGAGATGACATAAGATGATTTTCCCACCGAAAAAAAAAACAACAAAAAAAAGGTTTGGGTACGTGAGTTTACAAGTCTGTGAACGCAGTCACGATAAAAGAGCAATTCCTAATGCAGGGCGACGTCACTATAAAAAAAATAACTTTTTTCATCCGTTTCAGTGTTGTTCAAAAGAATTGTTCTACATGGCGCGTTCTTAAATTTTTCGTTTAAAAAGATTGAAAATTATTTGACACGAGTTTGAAAAACTAATTAAACCTCAAAAATGAATTAAACAAAGCATTCGCAAAGCTTACCAGGCAATTTACGCGAAAATCATGTTTTGAATAAGACGCACCTGCAGGACCATGACCTACATGTTGCAGCCGACTCGTGCGTCACGATCAGCTCTGTCAGGATCCGTTAATTTATCTTTAAACATTGATGATGAGATCTTTCTTTCACATAAGTGTTTACACTCAAACAAAAACACGTAAATTATCTACATTTTGTTTGATATCACAAGAAGTCGTCAGTGGATGACAATTTATTTCAGGGGTGTGTTAAAATGTCAGGCGTGCAAGCGAGAAAGAGGGATGAAGCTATACACCCTATAGCTCCGTCCCTTTAATATTTCAATTTAGGTCGTCAAATGACTTGCGTTAAGAGCTCGTGGTAGGGCCTCAGGTCATTCAACCATGATTAGATTTTTTGTTCTGTAGCTCCAGTCAGACTAAATGCTAAAAGAACCATGGGTGTTATGAGTTGAACAATAGATCGTCGCAGTTTGATAACCCGTTTTGTGATAACCATGAAAATTGATGACCAAGTAGGTACATAGGTACTTGATGAACAAGAAAGTCATACAATAATATAATTTATTTGCTAATGTTACTTATTACTAACTATTTCTTTTGTATGGGAGATTGGATCGCAGGGTACAATGGATTATTCAATATATATATACACGCATGGAAACAAACGAGTGGCCGGCGCTCATCCATACCACTCGCCTCCGCACTAGGCGCCGCGGTCCATCTCGGCGTCAAAGCGTTTTTCACACTTTGACACCGAGGCAACGAGTCAACCAGTATAGAGGGAATAACAATAACCGATACTTTAAACAAACTTACAACCTGTTTGAGCTATTCTTTATTTCACAGGCTTCTTTATAACATGAGGAGCGCTCAGCAACACACGTCACATCACCAGCGCCAACAGATCAAGAATGCGAGACAAAACAAAATACCAGTCATATAAAAATGCTCGCCGCGTGTTCTCACGTTCCCGCCGGCGAAAGAATTCGTATCAGTTATGATAACAGTTGCATGTTGTGTCTGCTGCCTGCTTAGACTAGTTCGTGACCCTGGTCATGCCTCGTGTCAGCGTTTTTGATAACCTTGCTTTGGCGGCTGCACTGTGGATTTTAGGGGTCTATCGATGATAGCTAAGACATTAATTATCAAATGAAACAGAAAGACTTGGTTTTCATTAAAAAAAACTTGACCGACTGATACTGACCCTGTCTGGGTCCTTATGACCATTTTATTTTAAATAGCAAGATTTTTTTTTTTTAGGTGGGAAAACCATCTAATGACAAATCCCGCCCTTGGGCGAAGCGGGAGATAGTGTCAGACTTTTACTGACTAAAAACCCACTCTTGTTCCTTCTTTGCCTTCATCCCGGGGCCCCGGGCTTCGCTTTCACACTACCCGTGGAAATAGCAAGAAGATGCGAAGTAATAGATTGGTGGCCTAAAAATGGTGGTTCTCATTGCTAGAAATTAAATAAAAGCTCTAAGGAGAGCTTTTATTTAATTTCTATAAGGATAGTAACCATATTTTATCTGAAACGATCTTATAATACATATATTTCAAAATAAGACCAGTCAAGTTCTGTTCGATAAACAAGTCAGGTTGGAGACAGGGAACAGTCTAAACGGGCGATAAAGATGTTGCCTCAAAATCTAGTCGTGGCCTTCACGAATCCACCTCACTACTAGCTCAGTAATCGATGCGCGGGAGCATATTGCTAGACACGTGACAAAGGTCACTTAGTTGTTTACAGCGCTTTCCGTAATTTACCTTAATTAAGCTAATATTACCAACCATTTTTGTATGAAATCACTCGCACAATCTTGTAAAATATGAGTTCTACCGTGGAAACAATGTGTCTCAAGCGATATGCAATATTGATGATGTATACGGATTTAAAACTGCTAATGAATGGGAAATCTATTTTTGTTACAGTCACTTTCATGTGGGAAATTTTATCTCACGAATAACTTTTCTTCTTAGGGCGGCTACAAGACTAAATTTCCACAACGAAAGCTTTTAAACCAAGAACACAGAGTTTTTTATTAGGAGAAAGTCATAGATATACTACTTCATTGATATTACTTGCCCTTTGAAATGCATAGTTTCTACGTTGGAACTCTTAATATGAAAAAACGTTTATTTTATTAGCTTTCATGGTTATGATACTGCGATATTACAGAAAATTTAAAATACAAAGAAACCAATAAATACTTAATTTTGAAAAAAGAATAACGTACCTTTAATATAAAGTTTATTTGAACTTGTAATTCCAAGTCAATCCAGAGATACCCTTTAAAGCAACTCGCTTTAAAAACGGTAATTTCATAGGTAAAGACGTATTATCTTTATATAAATCGATATCTATTATTAGCATTATTTCAGAATACTAGTAGTGATTAGCTTAATGCATTACGCCACGTTCGCTGCTGAACATAGAAATTGCTCTTAGATAGACAAAGGGCAACTGAAGGGACACTGCTTGTGGGTTCTAGTCAGTAAAAGTCTAACACTCCTTCTCGCTCCAGCTCCCAGAGCGGGAGAAGTTATTTGATGAAATCTCACTTAAAAAAAAAACATATTATTTTGTGTGTAAGTAACCTACCATATTATTTTCTCTCTGCAGTTTTCCGGAAAGGTTTTTAAAAGTACTAGGCTCCCAGCTGCATTGTAGAGGTACTAAAGCGGTATTTTACGTTTGACGGTCCAAAAATAAAGACTAACCATTCAAAAAGGATCAGAATCAATCACTACCTTTCTAAAGTTGTCGGTTTACTTAGACGGAGTCCATCAGAAATTGTTTGCAAAATTGACTTTATTAGGTCCGACTATACCGACCCTTTTAGTAAGACTATCAACATTGCGAATTTTGCAGGTAGGAATTTTTACTTCCCTAATTAAAAAGTATTTATCTAACAAATTATTCATACAACTCAGTAGTTGTATGAACAATTTCGTCATAGATCGGTATTTCATAATTATCATAAATACTTTTTATTTAGAAAATGACATACCCATTTCTGCAAAAAACTCAGACTGTAGCTTACGAAGTTCTTACTGAAAACGTTAAGTTGTTGTGTTCTTCATTTTAAGATTCACTGTGTCTATGAAGCACCGAAGAGACAGTGATGGCGCCACAAGTGTGATACATCAGATAGTTGTTTTCCGTATAGCAACAGCTGGTAATCACAGGTCATCGGCTATCAGTACTTAAGTTATCTCAAGTGGGATATTTTTGCAATGCTTCATACTTATCGCAATGCAATGCATTATTTGTTGCCATAAATTGGAAGATAATGAATTCAGAAATGATAACCTATTTATTTCGGGAATATATTATTATATATGACAGAAAAAAAAAAACGAAACATTATGATCAGAACTTCATCGAGTAAAAGAATCGGAAAAGCACTTCCATGTAAGGAGAGAAGATGCAGATGCATGCAGATGTAGTACCACTGATATTTTCTATTTAAATCCCTTCCTGGAGCCGCAGCGATGAAGAAACTCTCACACTGCTTTAAGATTCTTCCCCATCAACTCCCTCATCAGCCCATTTCAATCCGGTTTCAGGCCCGGGCACAGTACGTGACAACTCTCCATAAAGTGACCAACGATATATAATAGGGAATGGAAGAGACTTAGGTTACTGCTTTAGTGTTAATCGACTCCACCAATGCTTTTAAAACCGTCAGTCACGAAGTCCTCTAGTCGAAGTCGAAGTCTATCCTTTCTTTCTTATGGTTTCTCAGAAATGCTGGAGTGGTTTTCTTCTTATCTTCAAGGTCGTCAGTAGTCAGTTCGTACTGCTAACTCCTCATCAAGGTGGTGTGGCCTTTCAGCTGGCGTCCCTCAAGGCAGTATTTTATCTTCTCTTTTGTTTTCCATTTTTATTAATCTAATATACCCGCGACGATTTGCAGCTCTACTGTCAGTCAGGTGTTCTGACCGTTTTGGGGTGGTCTGACCATTTTGGAGTGGAAGTTAATCCTCTTAAATGTCAGGGTATCATAGTTGGGAGCCCCTATAGTTTGAGAAAGCTTGATGGCCTAACCGTCCCACCTGTAATATTTGGCAGCACGGTCATACCGTTTAGCTCCGAGGTTATGGATCTGGGTCTATACGTCGACACCTGCCTCGAGTGGCGGAAGCAAGTTGCGAGTGCCACTAGGAAAGTAACCGGAACGTTACGGTCGCTCTATCGGCTGAAAAATCTTCTACCAGCTCACATAAAGGTATTGCTTATACAGTCTCTGATTGTTTCTATTATTTACTATGGTGATGTGTGCTACTATGACCTGAATGCAGATCTCCTCAATAAAGTTGACCGCCTTCTGAATAACTGCATTCGATTTGTCTTCAACCTTCGTAAGTATGATCATGTATCTGAACATCGTTCGCTTTTAAAATAGTTACCTATTCGTCAACGTAGAGCACTAAGGGTTTTGATTACCCTGTTTTCTTTTCTGGACAAGCCTTCTTCTCCTTCTTATCTCATCATCATCACCATCATCATTTCAGTCGAAAGACGACCGCTGCTGGACATAGGCCTCCCCTAATTTCCGACACAATGAACGGTCCTGTGCGTCTCGCATCCATCGGACTCCCGCAACCGTTACCAGGTCATAGGTCCACCGTGTAGGAGGCCTTCCAACGCTACGTCTTCCGGTACGTATGGTGACCACGTACCGGAAGACGTAGCGTTGGAAGGAATCTAGAACTTTTCGGCCCCAACGGCCATCCGTTCCGCGAGCAATGTGCCCTGCCCATTGCCACTTAAGTTTGGAGATTCTTGCTATGTCGGTGACCTTGGTTCTCCTGCGGATATCCTTTCCTTCTGATCTAACTTCTCAAATTCAATTCCTTTGCTCTGGCCAAAGTAAAAATCTCCGTTCTACGAATAATCGTTTACTACTGTGTCCTTCACATTGCTCTGAGTTTATCCAGTCCTCCTTCTTTGTACAGGAGATCTCTCTTTGGAATGCGCTCCCGTTGAACATCAGGATGGCATCCAGTTGGTTCTGCTCTAAGGTAAGAAGTTGGTAGAATCATCACAGCGTTGATTTTTTGGATTCGTTTCTTAAAATAATTCTGGTTATTTGTATGTATTTATATAAGTATGTATTTGTTAGTGTATTAGTTTTCTATTTGTTTATTTACCATTAAGTTGCACCTGGTAGAAAATGCTCTTTAACTTTTTCAGCAGTCGAATGGAAACAGCCAAGTCAATGATGTTGATAGCGTTTAGCTCTGTGGGTCGAAACTACGCGTCGAGACACTCGGCGAGGTCATTGCATAATGCAAGAATACTGAAACCCGGAACAAATAAATGTATGTCAGACAAACATATTTTTTCATCTCGATAACTTTATCGATGATAGTAGCCAAGTGTTCTCTTGTGTGACAGACCACATACTCTTCAGACCAAGGCCAGGACATCCACGTGCGGGTCCATGCCACGTGCAGCTCTCTTACTTTTTATCTTTCATAAGGTCCACTGAAACACTCGACATTGACCGAGCGATAAACATAGCTTTAACGACAGTAGCTTTACTTTAAACAACACAATTTGAACTATAACTTGACACAGTAAAGTTGAAAATAGGTTGTTTCGATACAGATTTTGGTGTGTTTGTTTATATTTACAAATTGATTTCGCGTATTTCGTAATGCTTCACCTGAAGATACGTTTGTTCTTGGTAAAACCGCGAGACAAGCGAGTGCTTATATCTTTTTGTGTTTATAAGTTTTGAACTTGATTGCTTTTGGTACTTGAGGACAAATAAGTAGTAGAAGAGTCACTGGAAACATTCCGAGTGGGTTCTTAGCGGAATCCAACCTTTCAGGATCAGAATCAGAGTAAACCTAAATTGCTGGATGGTCTCGCCATTTTCTGTCTGAGTTATTATTAGTATAACGTTTGAAAATACTGAGGAAGCCTACCTCGTCAATATAACCTGAGTCAACATTACTGTTTTACATTATAGATATTACATATTACATATACAAGACTTGGTCTTAGTTTAAGCAAACTTGGATTTCCTCAAAAAAATATCTAGTCAAATATTATTTTGACTAGCTTCTGAGAGTGGTTTTGCCCGTGAGAAAGCTGAACATTATGCCAAGGGTGCTGTATGACCTATTTATGGATATAGACTACCTGTGGGCCAAGTTAAGAAATAATAAGAGTGGAAATTGTTAAATAACAATGCATTAAAAACTAAGTTAACGATATTTCTAGCTCAAAAAGCATACTACAGTGTCACCGAATTTCTTAATGACACAATTGTTTGACTGGTTTGCCTACACGATTACATTAATAATTTTGTTGACATTATTTACTATTTTAATGTCATTTTTTATTTTTTGACATCCTATTTAATTAAATTTCATACTATTATATTTTTTTATTTCAATTTATTTAATTTTGACATTTCCATTTAAGTTTTTTGACATTGTATTAAATTTTTTGACTTTGTATTTATTTATTTTTTGACAATATTATTTATTTTTTGTGACATTTCAATTTTTTTATATTATATTGAATATTGAACTTTTTTGTTATTGTATTTAAATTTTTTGACATTGTATTTAACTTTTTGACATTGTATTTAATTTGTTGACATTCTATTTAATTTTTGTGACATTTACATTTTTTTTTGTCACTCTGATTTTTTCTGTTTTATAATTTTTTTTTTTTTTTGAAAGTACTACTTTATTGTTTGACATTATATTATGATTTTAAATTTTTGTTACTAAGCTGCTGCATGCTGAGATTTAGGTCCTTTAAGTTTGTATGCCAATATTCGGCAAAACATAGCGCACTGCGAATTTTATACCACCCTCTGTAATACCTATGTTTTACAAACAAAATAAATGATTATGATTATGAATAAACAGGTAGAAGTTACTTTCAAATATCGGTGCTGCCGGCGGCTTCGCTCGTGTGAAAGTAGAAAATTGTCTTTAGCGGACATACTCCCTGGATAACAATTATCCTACTTGCTATTCCAAGATACAGTGATATGAAAGAAAAGGAAGTTAGTGATAGTAAGACAGTTGACAAGATAGAATGGAAGAAAAAAACGTGTTGCGTCGACCCGAGTGTGAAGACGTAACACATACACTCACAAACTTTCGCCTTATTTATTATTATGGATGGATGTATTGTAAAGCGGTATACCTATCTCAACGGTTGTGTCGCTTTGCACTTTAAAGTTTAGATTACCTAGAACAGTCGCCTTGAGATAATAGCAGCGAAATGAAGGCTATCATCAAAATTTGTCATTACCGCTTAAGGTTTGACACACCCTCTCGCTCCATCTTTGAACGGGAGAAGTCACTGAATTCGATGATTTCCTACCTTAAAAAAAACCTATACTTTTTACAACGGAATCAATAAATGATAAATGATATTTATTTTGCAAATAGGTTTAAAAAAACTTAGCAAGTGCGAGTCGGACTCGCGCACTGAGGGTTCCGTACAATTTTGAAAGGTAAATTGCGGTTTATGACGTATTAAAAAGAAAAATACTTACTAGATCTCGTTTAAACTAATTTTCGGTGGAAGTTTGCATGGTAATGTACATCATATATTTTTTAATTTTATCATTATCTTATTTTAGAAGTTACAGGCGGGGGTACACACATATTACCACTCTGGAAGTGTCTCTCGTGCAAACTATCATTATCATTTTTGAAGACCTATCCATAGATGAGTATGATGAAAACAAAAATTTGAGTTCCAGTTCCAAGTACGGGGAAACCCCAAAATGTATTGTTTTTTTTTCTATTTTTGTGTAAAAATCTTAATGCGTTTCATAGAATACATCTACTTACCAAATTTCAACAGTATAGTTTCGGAAAAAAGTGGCTGTGACATGACGAATCCATAAGGTTATCTTTTTTTGCCATTTGGCTACGGAACCCTAAAAACACTTTTACACGTCATTTTTTTTTCGTTTTTTTAAAATAGATGAATCCAGAATAATGTATTTCATTATAATAATAGTATGGTTTTATTTGTTACATTGAGTGTTTTGTACTTTCCTATGTTCATGAAACATCGTAAAGTAGTTCCAATTTTCAAATCAGGTAGTAAGAGAGATCCCTCTAATTATAGACCTATATATGTGCTTCCAGCATTGAGTAAAATATATGAAAAAGTCATTTTAATTTAAATATGATTTTGCATAGTCATCATTTTGGCTACACGAAAAGAAGGTCAACGACGGATCCTCTTCAGTCAAATTTTGGAATCCCAGGATGCTATTGACATATTCTGTGAACTCTCAGAAGCATTTGATTGCGTTAACCATAATACTCTGATTTGTAAATTACATCATTACGGAATACAGGCAGCAAAAAGTAACTATTAATGGGGCGACGTCCTCGAGGTCTTTAGTAAAGATGGGCGTACCTCATGGTTCAATTCTTGGCCCTTTCCTTTTTCTAGTTTATATTAATGACCTTCCTTACATGATGGCTAATTTATCCGATATAATTCTATTTGCTTATGAAACTTCTCTTATTTTTAAAGTAGATAAAAAAAAGATGCGGATGTCTTGCATGCCAACGAAAGTCTGGCTGTTCTTTCGAAATGGTTCGCTGCTAATAATCTCTTGCTAAATGCGACTAAAACTGTATAAAGTTTTTATTGCCGAATGTCCCTCAAGTTGGCGTCAGTCTAATTCTTCACGGCAAAAAACTTGATGTTATTATGGAAACTCTGTTCTTAAGTTTAACTATCGATTCTAAACTGCAGTGGCGCGCTCATATTAGGACTCTTTCAGGTAGATTAAGCTCAGCTACATATGCAGTAAGAAAAATAAGGCAATTGACAGATGTAGCCCAAGTAGATTAATTTACTATGCTTACTTCAACAGTATTACGTATTTCTACAGTATTATGTCATATGGCTTTATACTGTGGGGATCTGCAGCTGATGTAGATTCAATTTTCATATTGCAAAAGAGAGCAATCCGGGCTATTTATAAAATATGTTCTCGTGACTCCCTCAGAAATAAATTCAAAGAAATTGATTTACTGACACTCTTTATATCTTAGAAAGTATTTTTTATGTTCGCAAAAACCTAGGACTTTTCAAAATTAGAAGCGATTTTCATAACATAAATACGCGTAGTAAACACGAAATTGTATTACTGAAATGGAGATTAGCTACGACCAGCAAGTGATTTTTAGTAAACAGCATACGCTTTGACGACTGAACTTAGCGAGGGAAAGATAACCTATATTAAACGTGTCCTAACCAAAAAAACGTATTACAAGGTTAAAGACTATGTCGAAGACACGCCTGTTTGGCAATGACGGCTTCTGCACATGTGGCCCCCCTGGTTACTCATAATATTGTGTAAATGGGTCTATTAACTGTTCAATCTTTGTTGTAATATAAACATATTATTCAATTTATTTTCTACGTAAGTATACATGTTATTATCATTTTAAAATATTACTTAAAAAAAAGCAAATTAACAAAAAGGTTAAAAAAATTGGAAATATATATAATACATATTATTCTTATTTTATCTAGCAAATTGCACATTGTTCCGTACCTCAAAAGGAAAAAACGGAACCCTTATAGGATCACTTTATTGTCCGTCCGTCTGTCTGTCCGTCAAGACCCTTTATTTCGGGAACGCGTGGAGGCATTGAGTTGAAATTAAAACCATATCCTGAGTATAAACCTGAGTCTCTTAAAACTGCGAAAAATTAAACTTCCGAGTTACAAAAAAAAAAAAAAAAACAGATACGGCCGCTTACATCGTAAAAAACGTGTATTTCTACACTCTCAAGAGAAACAAATTTCATAGGGTACTTCCTGTTGACTTAGAATCCTAAAATTTGGCATAAAGCAAGGCCTCATAGTACAAGTATTGGAAAAAATGTGAAAACTGTAAATTTGTAGTTACGTCACAAACAAAAAAAGTATTTTGTGATTCTCTTCTTCATAACGCAATTCGGAAATTGAACTGGTAAGTTTGTACGGAACCCTCAGTGCGCGAGTCCCTTGCCCGGTTTTTTTTTTATATATAGCCTAATTTTGAGTATTGACTGGTCTACACTGTCCTTACATATCTATTATGGAAATATTGTAAGAACAACAATTTGAAAAGAACCGTGCACTAGGTTCTGACGTTTTATAAAAACCCATGTAGACCTATGTGAAATTTAAACATTTGAATTTTCGAATTTTGTTACCAAAGTTAGGTGAGACTGCATCTGATTTAAGTAAAGTTGCGTAACAATTACAACAGTTTTAGCATAACTCACTGAACGAATTACTAAACGTAACTAATTCATATTGCGAGCTGGGATACTGAAATGTGCTATTACTAATAAAGATTTTTAAGCCTTTGTAAATGAATTGTCGAAATAAGTTTTTGTATACAATAGAGAATTAAGAAGTCCACCACACTCAATGCTTTTTGCCACTTGTAACAGTGAACATATTTACGCACATCTTATATACATGTATCCACGTAATAGTACGTAAACGTCAACGGAATTTTACGGAATAACCGAAGTCTGTCGCATCGCTCTGCGGGTATCGATCCTGATATTGACCCACTTGTAGATTTATGATTTATAAATTGAAACGAGTCTACATGCACTTGCGCACGTACGCACATTGCGCCTAATGCTATAAAGGCTAAAGTTTGTATGTTTGTTACTCCTTTACGCTCAATCGACTGAACGGATTTGGCTGAAATTTGCCATATATGTAAACTACGTCCTGGAATAGGACATAATACAGCACTTTTTGAGAGAGCAGCTGAGTGGCAATTGCCCCGACTTACGAGTTCAAATCGCGGGTTCAAACCCAGCCAGGCGCATTACTTTATGTAATATAATTTCATGACCACTGCTCTCAAAACGGTGAAGAAAAACATCGTGAGGAAACCGGCATGTTCTAGAACCAAAAATTCGAATACATGTGACATCCACCAACCCGCACTGGGCCCGAGTGGTGGATTACGGCCCATTCCCCTCACCTATAGAGGAAGCCTGAGTTCCAACAGTGGGAATATTAAAAGACTGATTATGCTTATGCTTTTACAGCACTTTTTATTCTGGGAGTTTGTTTCCTTGGGATAATTATTGAATTTTTGTTTTAATAAGAATATGGGAAAATAATAGGAATATGAGTGTAATTTAACTATAATAAGTATGTATTTAGAAATATATAAGTATGTTTATCAGTTGTCTAGTACTCATACCACAAGCTCTGCTCAGTTTGGGACTAGATGGCGTTGTGTGAAAGATGTGGAACATTAAAAAAAAAATAGAAGAGATACTTTGTTTTACAATAAATTAATAGATATTCTGTTTTGGAATCCTATGGATACGTGTACGAGACGCACAGGACCGGGAATTGTGGTGTCACTTAGGGGAGGCCTATCTCCAGCAATGGACGTCTTTCGGCTGAAATAATGATGATTTTGTTTTAGGATATATCAGGAGTGTATTTATTTAAAAACTTTTAAAAACTAATAATGACAATTACTATTCGTTTAGATTAAAATTTGTGGCAAGTTTCAAGTTTATTCACCCAAGGAATAAGATTCTCCCATACAACCCTTAACACCCCCTAATTAGTTTTAGAAGAGTATTTTTAAAAATAAATAATGAAAATCTTTTCTATTTGCTTAGGTTACTATTTATGATAAGTTTCAAGTTTATTGGCTCGATGAATAATATATTGCAAATAAACGAAATTCCCCCCTTTTACCTTTACCTTTCGGAGTTCTTAGTGCTCGCCGATGTAAAAGGAAGCTTTGTACAAAATTTCACGTTCCTATACCTAGTAGTTTCGACTGTGCGTTGATATGTCAGTCAATTGCTTCTTTTATATACATATAGATATAAAGATTATAGGCATATTAAAATTATCAAAGTAGCAGCAGCTGATTTACAAAAACATTTGTGTCGGGAGCTAGTTATCAAGTGCATCTTACTAGGCCAGTATCGATGTGCTGTCGCCTGCGTCAACGACGGTCAAGGCTTTTTTAATAACCCGCATTTTTTATAACCACGTGATCATGAAATCTATACATTTTTTTGAAACATAAATAACAGATATTAATATAAACAAGAAGTATTTAATAATTAATTGATTATTTTGTTTACAATAAACCTCCAGTCTTGTCAAGTTAGTCTTATTTTTGTTTCACTACTGAATCAGTTGTTAGAACTCCTTTATAATAACTTTTAACATTTTAACCGCCTACTTTGGATATATCCGACAAACACTCTCGCGTTTATTCTGTCAGGGTCGTACATCCACGACTAAATACTCTATCTAGTTAGCTCTTCTTTCACCTATGGGAATTGAACAGCTAAACGAGATAAAGTACCCAGTCGCAAACACGCGATCCTAGCGCGAAAACTCTCGTCGGACCAAGCCGATGCGGGCTTGAAGGGATTCATTAAACACCGGTCATTGTCTTTCTATTGTGTCTCTAATTACGCTCCTCAAAAGGTTTAAACCCTTTGAAATACGGTCCGGAGTAGTCGCAGAACTATTTGGTAGTTTACTCACTGGATCCAACTTCCGTCATCCGATTTCACTCCGTCATCCGTGAATCTCCATGCCGGAGAAGATTATTGACGGCCCGAAGTACACGTACTATTATTTGTATGAACGAATCCGAGCTGAAAGCCGAAATGGAAAATGGATACACTTATTCTTTAGAAATTGTATTTCCTGTCGTATTTACGTAAAACTGATTATAAAAAGCACGCGGTGATTGTAAGAACCTAGAATTCTTGGATTCTTCTGCGTCTCCGTATGTGCAATAGTATTGCCAGAAGTTGACGCCGACTGAAAGTACTCATGATCAAGGACGAGAACACTCTGCTATGGCTCCGAGGAGTAAAATGACGCATGCCATAGTTTGGCCCCTGATTTATGATCGAAATAGTGCGTAAGCAATATACGAACACAGTCAGTCAGTCTTCCAAATCTGTAATCACGCATCTTAGGTAGTGAGTAAAGTTCTATCCGAAATAGGTCCGAGATTTCTAGAATCGTATCTTCACGGGTTTGGATCGGATGTAGTGCGAAACTGCTCTAACTGTTCACATTACAGAAATACTCTTGCCATCGGCATTTTTTAAATCTTATTTTTATCCATTTCAGAAGTTCATGTAACTAGAAATATAGCACATATAACGTGGCTATTCCATCTCTATTTTAAAACCCAGAACAGTAGTAGCAAGCTGCTTTTAGCCATTCTTGTAAAAAATTAGATTTACGTCACATTCGCACACGTAATAAAACTAATTTAGCTAATTACTACAACAACTGTTTGACGTAATGAAACGTATGTATGCCGATTCGTAATATTTATTATAAACAATCTGTTGTGAGGAAACATGCACAGCAATCAAATTCAATGAAATATGTAACCTAACATAATAATTTACATTAGACCTACCACAATACTTGATGATGAATTGATGTGTGAAAGGTGAAAGTAAAACAATTTTTTGTTTTACTTTCACCTTTCATTAATTACAGTTGAGGTCATCTAAGGGTGTGTTATTACCGTGCGGTCTTGATCACGCATGCGGAATTGCCCCGCACGCGTAACCCCCGCAAATGTTCTTTTTATGCAAGTATTTATTGTAATGCGTGGAATACGCACGCGGGACGCGGGGCTTGATCCCTAACAGCAGTCCCGCGCGGGACGCGGGGCGTGATCCCTAACAGCAGCCCCGCGCAGGTCGCCCGCGCGTTTGTCGTCCATTATACACAACTACAACGCATAGCAGACCGCAGAAAACAAGATCGTAGGCAAGAGTGTATGAAAAATTTTCTGCATGCCGTTTCACGCAGCGTGAGACACGCAAACCCGCATGTGTGATGAAATCCGCACGACATTAAAAACACCCTAACCGCCGACGGCACGGGCACATCGTGCTCATGCGCACCGCATAGAAATTTCATCATAATTGACGGGACCCATTGGGGTCGATGCTTGTTAGGGTTGAGGGTTTGTTCGAAAAATTCACCTGAATTGCAAAGGATAACTGAAGGAACACGGCAGTGTTTAAGAAAAATGATGCTATTCCCTCTCGCTCCACCAAAAGCAGGAGAAGTTATTTGGTGGTAAATATTATAAAATCAGCCTCATGAGATACTTTTTTAATTTACAGTATATAATTCAAGTAGTCTCAAAACGAAAGTATTTTGATCTAATTATTTTTTAAACTTTAAAATTGTATGCTAAACTTTATCGAAAGCTTGCGCCAGACCAAGATAGTGGAAGTATTAGTAGAAGAAATGCTGCGTGAACAAATCAACTGAGATAAGAGCCGGATGATAATGATGAGTGGTTGTTCTGTTGTCTTATCACATTCAGGAGCGTTTTGATTACTGTGTGAAAAAATGATTCTCGAATCAGCAGACGTGTCTTCACATAAAACACGATTCCTCTGACGTAAGCGGCGCAACAACATACGTGCTAAGCTTACGTTCACGCGGATTTGGTCATTTCACAACAATGTTGTCGTCGATAGCGCGATAACTACGAAGGAAATCAAGGCCAGCCGTCTTGACGTAGATACGGAAATTGACATATGTTAAAAAGAAAATAATGTGATCATAACTAGAAGAAATTATGGTTGAAATGAAATGAAATAATTAATTAGCTATGAATATAGGTACAAAAGTATGGTGTTAAGTAAGAGGAGGATCCAGTACATTCTACAGTGAATCTTAAGGTTTTACTTGTCACCTAAAAGGCAATGGAAAGCATTGTACTCGGAATTTCCTTGCGTGATCGCATCAGGAATGAACATATCCATAGGAGAACCAAGGCTGCCGACATAGTGGCCGAGAGCAGGGCACATTGCTCGTAGAATATGGTCGATGGGGCCGAAAGGTTCTGGAGTAGCGAACTCGCATCGGAAGGCGCAGTGTCGGAAGGCTTCCCATAAGGTGGATCGACGACCTGGTGAGAGGCGCGAGAATGCGATAGATGCGAGACGCACAGGACCGTTCATTGTGGCGACACTTGGGGGAGGCTTGTGTCCAACAGTGGACGTCTTTCGGTTGAAATGATGATGATGACTAAGACAGCGTCAACCTTATCTTCAAGATCATCAAGGAAACTCATAGTTTATTTAGATTTCAATAATATAATCAGTTACCGTTTTTGAGAACTAAATGAACTTGTCAAAATATACAAGTACCACCTTACAATATTATAAATATCTTAGCGACCGGATTCGATAGCTATGCGCTCGACGTCAACCGACACAGCTGCGATTTTGAGAAAAGCATTTCAAGTTTTTGACCTCTAAAGATCATAGAACATTGACATGACTAAAGTATATTTTTGGCAAAAGTGAGGCGTGAATAGTGGTCGACACATCGTATCTGTCTCTGTGAAAGCTGAATATACGGTGTGTCGACCTCTTAACGTTGGAACACTATCTACGCCACACTCTGTATAAAAACCTCGTTTTACAGTGTTTGTTATCGAACTCCTCCGAAAAGGCTTGACCGATTTTTATGAACTTTTTTGTGCAAATATATCGTCGGTCTGAGAATAGGTCGTAGGTTAATTTTTATCCTCCTACCCTCTATTTTTCTTTGAAAATGTATATGGCAGAAAAAGGTTTGTGTCAGCTGACCAATAATTATTTCAAATACTAGCATATTTAAAAATTCTGACGTTTGATAACTATGACATGGTAGCAAAAAGTCATTCGTAACTCATGTAGTATAAGTACATATTATTAAGTAATAATTTAAAAAATCTAAGAGTTGTAGTGTATTGTGGTAGTAATAGGTATTTATCTAATGCTAGCTAATAATATCAAGCTTAGCTCTCAACTTACACGTTATCGAGAAGACGTAAAAAATTATCTTGCTGGCTAAATTATCGATAACAATTTCCAGTAATCAATGCTAAGTCTTCTCTATCTTAGAGTCTTCTCTAGGAGATAGGAGTCCCAGCAGTGGGAAAATTATAAGGTTGATTATGCTATGTTTTTGCTATCGTAACAAGCACAATGGCACGTCCAGGAACCCTTAAGCATTATCAAGTTTCTAAGATTTCGTTCCATTATTTCCAAACATTTCCACATTTTGATAAATAACAGTGGCTTCAATTTTTAGGGTTGTGTACATAAGTCGGCAAAAACAGAACCCTTATAGGATCACTTTATTTTTGTCTATCTGTCTGTCCGTCTATCAAGACCCTTTTTCTAAAGAACGCGTGGAGGTATGAAGCAAGCTGTGAAAAAATCAAACTACGAAGTCGACTGCGTTTAGGCGCATATTTTGACACTCGTTAGAAAATCAAAACCTAAAGGGCACTTCCCGTTGACCTAGAACCCTGAAATTTGACATGAAGCAAGGTTTCGTAGCACAAGTAAAGGAAAAAGTCTGAAAACTGTAAAGTAACGAAACGAACGATTCGGAAGAATCTCGAGACTCGATTCGGGAATTGAATTATTTATATAGGAAAGTTAGTACAGAGCCCTCAGTGCGCGAATCCGACTCATACTTAGCCTGTTTTTTGATAATTAACAGTGGCTTTACCATAAAGATGTTTGAGCAGTTCCTACTTTGACGTGCCTTCATAATTCCTTTGTAAGAGTGAGACGGGGCTACAGCACAGGGTGAAAAGCACTGTCTCTTATTCACAACAGATTTATGACGGCAATGACACATACTAGTAGGCGAGTTGATGTGGCACATTTCACTTACACTATTGTATTGTTACACGCGCAAGCGATAACACAATGGTACAGACGACACTGTTTTTTCAGGTCATGCGAATACTGACTACTTCTTGTTTTTAATTTAATATAGTTATTTTTATCTGTTACTCTTTGAGAGGTAGGTTATGCGCGGATACAAGGTGCACCGATTGGAGTTGCTATCTTCATTTTAAAATCGATTGTTTATATTAATTTTTGTCCAATTACTCGAATTGCATCAGCATTTGCTAGTTTGCCTTTTGCTATGCTTTTTTTCTTCTTCTACCTGTTTTTGCAGTATTGTTTGAACTCATTCTCTTTATTTTTATAATAATTATAATAATAATCCCATCGCCGTATCACTACGTTTACGTTGTGGTGGGGCTTGCGTGCTCCTATAATAAACCTTAGGTTTGTACCCCGGTAGAGTTTGTTCTGCCGTAACATGCCTAGGGTGAGGGGCCAGAATATAAGAGATACAATCCGCAGGGCATTTTTTGGTGAACTGATGGGCATTAGCGACCCACGAACCCAATCTCCCGGGAGAAATCTTGTTTCTCATCTGCGGCTTGCTTTTATTGGCCGGCCGTAGTGACGGGGAACAGAGCTCCCCGTCAGTTCTTTTTTTAATTTTGTGAATTCTAGCAAATTCACAAAGTTAAAAAAAAAAGATTTTTATGGCATGTAACACATCACTAGCAAGAGGATAAACTAGAGAATTTTTGAAGTAGTTGGAAGATTCCGGTCGCTTTTGGTTTTTTTTTTTGTAGCCATGCAAATAGCTTAATCATGGACAGCTATAATTTAAGTTCAAAATATTTGCAATTAAATTTAAAAAAAAAACTAGATAGCTAATATCACTAATTTTATTTAAAAGTACTCTTATACAATACACATCTAAATAAAATTAAAATTCAGAGTATACGCCTTATATATTTTTTTAAATTTGTATTTGAATGATAAATTTGGGTCTTATTTTCATAAAACAATAAAAAGTTGATGAAAAAATATCCACAGGGCATGAGAAGTGTATTATATTCTTCATTTTTTTTTAAAGGCACACAGTCACGATTTGACACAACCCAACGACCAATCAGAACATTATACCTTCCTTAAAATTTTGATTAGAAAACCGGAAATATCGGAATTACTTTACGGAAAAATGTATTATCCATGTTATTCTTTCTGTGTGCATTTATGATAAAAGTACCAAAAATCGAATCTACCTACTCCGATCACTGCTTAAAATTTTATTACTCAATCGTTTTCGTCGTTATTATGATTAGTAGAAAAGTTTATAAACATAATGTGAGTAATCTATCTGTTGTGTAGACCCATAGTACAAACTAAGTTTAGTTTGGGCTAGATGGCGCTGTGTAAATTGTTCCGGAATATATATTTATTATGTAGACGGTATTATGTGTGTTTATTATTTTATTTAGACGTTTTAACTCGCATTTTGTTTTGCAAATCTTCAGTCGTCCGGTGGATATTTTTGATTAGGTTATATTGCGTTTAATGTTACTTAATTGTTATAATTTTTTTATAATTGTGCGATTTATTTTCAGTCAGTAAATAAATATGGATGACGATATAATATCACCCAGCACCTTTTATAATACACCAAATCAAGTTCATGACTCAGTCTAGCTCAAAGAACTTAAGTCTCGAAAGAACTCAGAAGACTCAAAGGACCCGGACTCATGTGAATGACTAGTCCTAGTCTAAAAAATCTACTCAAGTCTCGAAATGAAGAACTAGTCAAAATACCTAACTACTAAAACGGGTTCGGAACGAGGTGGAGCATGTCATTTTTTTATCATTTTCAAATTGATGATTGTAGGAAGAAGAGTGAAACTTAGTTTTAATCTTTTATCAATGCCTAAACAGAGCCAAACAATGCTATATGCAATACCTGAGTGCTCAGCAGGACCTGCGAGGTAGTACGAGCAGCAGGCAGGTTGACGAAGCGGAATTCAGCAACATTTACCTGAAAAACAAAAACAAAACCTTAAAAAACTCGTTGAAAATAATATCGAAACCGAAGTTTTGGAGATGAGGAATGTTTTAATTTATATTATGTCAACTTCTTGAATGAGGAAGTTCTTTGATAAACGTAAGAAAACTAACGTCATTGACATGTTCGGAATTTTCATTTTCAATTGAACCTACCTCGTAAAAGAAAACATCATGTTGAAACCCGGACTTACAGTTAGTACAAAAGTGAAAAAAGTCAAAAGCTTTTTATTTCACATAGGCCTACATGGGCACTTATAAAACGTTAGAAGCTAGTGCACGGTTCCAAATTGGTTATACGTACCTACCTATATTGTAAAACCGCCCCCCACTTTGACCAGTCGTTGTCTAACAAAGACTTCTTCGCAGTGGGACAGTTATTAGTAGGGTCCTTCTGTTATTTTTTACTCGGTTTCTTTCGAAGAGGTGTATGTCACTTTTATCTAAGTTTGTCTAGGATACTCGTATTATTGACAGTTGACACCCCGAGCCTCGGAAAGCACATGAAGCCGTTGATCCCGGTTGTCACTCGTAGATTTTTGACAGTCATTTTAGGTAATCAGACCAGAAAGTGTGACCATCAGTCTATCCAAATAGTATCGTGTTGTCTAGTTATAGTGTTGTGGAGGATAGGCAGTCGCTCCATGTAAAACACGGATCAGCCGCATCCGGTTAGACTGGAAGCCGACCCTAGTTGGGAAAAGGCTAAGGAGATTATGTATGGCACTTTTATTTACGCGTGGAGCATAAGCAGGACATAAAAAGCTGACCGCTACTAATAATAATTCATTTCCTGGTCTTTTTTTTTAAGTCATTGACCTGTTTTTAGCGAAACCAGTTCAGGATTAGGTTGAAAAATACTATGTAATTAGATAATTTACATATGTACCGGTTTATATTTGGCAAGACCACTTTAGGCAGGCACGTGTGAATTAATTTGGACATAACTATAGCTAATATGTTCAAGGATGTAAACCACTTTATCATGTGAGATAGATCTTGACGCCAATAAAGGGGCAAGGGAATGGCAGTACTTGTAGATTCCTTTTGCGAGGAAGTACAGATCCGATCTTGTGTGGGGTACTGCAGCCACATATGGGCTGGTGCTGTCAAATGCCATCTAGCAGATTTGGACTTGATGGAAAGGCTTTCGGTATTTTACAGGATACATTTTGGAGTGTGCGCGGGAATTGCATGACTTGATTCCGCCATTTCCTTTCTACCATCGGACAACCCGACGTACGGCGAGTATCCACCCTTACATTATTGAAACTTCTACGGTGCGGACTAAGCGTTTATACCGCGTATATCAAAGGACTGGAACAATTTGAAGCGGTCTTCGCGTCCTATTATAATTTAGGCGTATTTCAGACAAGAGTGAAAAGGCTCTTAATAAACTAGTGCTATTCACCATCAGCGATTGCATCACTGCTTACCATCAGGTGGGATCGCAGTCAAGCACTGGTTTATATAAATTTAAAAACAAAGTGGTGGTCTTATATGATCTCCAGACAAAGTAGTGTGTGGCCTGTTAGTCAGCGCAGACTTGGCAGTCAGTCGCCAGAGCAGACACAGACCCAAGCCGGCAGCGCGTCGTCTTTCGCGAGCCTCTCAACCTCAACTGCGGCGTATAAGAACGCCGAGGCCGCGGCGGGATTTTAAAGATTAATGAAAAAAAGAAAAAGTCAGTCAGAACACTTTAGTAAGAAAATCTAGTGTTCATAAGTCTTTTATTAATTTCCATTTAACTTTTTGTTAAGGTAAGAAATAAATGACTTTTGCTCTAGGGTGGAGCGAAAGAGCGGGTTAGACTTTTACAGAATAAAACTCGTCTACATAATTTTCTATATTTCTTCTGTTTCTATGTATGTTTATTTATTTTACTATATATGTACGTACAAAAACAGAAAAAAACAATATAAAGGAGAAAAGAGTACAAAGGTACTGCTTATTTCCAATGAAATTTCTTCCAGCAGACCTGCGACAGGAGAAATTAAAAGAAATGTAGACAATAGTGTGAAATCTTAATCTAAAATATCAAATAATTAATACATTATATGTAGTTAAATATAAAATGAAATACTTATATAACTAAGTATACCTTTACTACAAATAACATACATAATATATATATAAAACTATCACAGTTGAGAGGAGAGATAGTGCTCTTTCTTTTTCTCTTTCGTTGACTGTATATTTTAACAACAAATAAAACTACTGCTGGTTGTTTATTCTAGAAAACTTGAAACATTTTGATTATTTTTATAAAACTAACAAAGGATGGCGTTTATAACTTCTAGATTTGTTGCGGAACCCAGGATGTGCGAACTCTGACGTAAGTCCGGAAAGTAGTTGACTTGTTTTTATTATTGGAATGTTTCAGTTTAGGTCCCATAGTGACAGTTGCCCATATTCTTGAGCACTTTCATCCCTTCAACAATTGCCAACTGACAAAAACTTTATTGCTTTATGCATGTCACTCAGAAATAAAGCAGCTTTCTATCGGAAATAAAAACAAATTGCAATCGGACCAGTACTTTCAGAGATTATTATTATTATTTCAGATATAAACGACGGAGTTCGAAGGTAACACACATAAAATATAAAAAAAAAACATACAACCGAATTGATAACCTCCTCCTTTTTTTGAAGTCGGTTAAAAACACTGAAAAGTATGAAATAACTTTAATTTCGGAAGTCAGCGTTAAATAACGAAGAGATAAAACTATTAAAGAAACACCGACTGCCGAAATAATAGTTATTTTGTACTTTTCAGTGTTTTTTTTTTACATTGAATTCGGTTGTATTTTTTTTTAGTAAAAAGTTTTTCGTTACAGCTAGTTTTACAAGGTGCTACTTTTAAAAAACAAGCAGCGCTTTGTACAACTGGCTGTAAAATTATGCTGTATGTCCAAAAACAATATTGGCAATGTAAAATAGTATATGACAAATAAGTGAAATTGCCACTTGAAAACCAGAAGCACGGGCTGTTTATAGTCAAGCTAAGTGCAAATCTACTTCACGTCAGTTGACTAGTTTCCATGAATGTATAGAAAAAAAACATAGGTAGAGAGGACTACACGCTTTGATGCCACGTGTGAGCTATAGAGCTGCGCCCAGTTACACGCGCGGGTATTTATAGAGGTGTGCCATTTTAAAGGTTTTCGCACGTGGGCGGTTCAGGTGGCAACAATATTAGCGTTGCACGTCAGATGAAATAAGAGTGACCTTTATGTTGTGATGTTGCTGTTACAATGCATTTTGGTGACGTCACGTTTAAATTAGTTCAAATGTTGCTTAATTAAGTGGAGTTTAAAGGTTTGGTTGGCACTTATCGTGAACTGGAATCGAAGTTGGAGATACGAGAATAAGTGGAAAATAGATCGACTTATCTTAGAATATGTATTACAGATGGTAATTTTTTTAACAGTATTAATAAAATAAAAAAAATCTTTATGAGTGTCAGTTTTACTTGAAGGTAGTGTCCCACAAAAGGCCCACCCCTCAACACTTCCTAGTGTTACTGTGTGCCCGTTCGTTCGTTCTCCGACTTAGGTATAAGATAGCAGCTATAGACAACACAGATTTCGCTTGGGTATGAATGCAGTCAAAATCTAAAGTTTTCAGATGATATGGATAAGTAAAAAGTTGATCAATGTGATTTTACATTTTTTATGAATGAGCTATTAACTCGTTCCACGTGCTGATCAAGGATCTCGTAAGAAAATCTCAACATCGTAAATACATAATTCTAAACAATGGAAACATGTAATGATCATAATACAACACTAATAGGTACGATGTTATGAAAATCTCCACTATGTTGCTATCTTGTCTAAACCTAAGCAAATTATTTTACAATATTTTAGATGCAGCCTTTGATTCTTTAATCAAAATGTTAGTTCAATGTCGTTATGGGAAAAAAGTGTAGTTTTTTTTTTGTGATGGCCAGCTTGATTCCATTTTCGAAATAAAGTGTGCGCGTGTTGACAGGCCGATCGGTGGCATATATACGGCGTGGAGACGTCCGCCGGAGCAGTGTTGTGCCTGACACCTAGACGACATGAACACGCTGATAGCGCTCGCCTTCGCTCTGTACGGTGAGTTCATACGAGATAGCGTGCAGTGATGCGACTACACTGAAAGTTTGTGTTGGATATTTTGATTTCGGTACATGTGACTTTGAAAGTGATTCTTTTTTGGCAATTCTCAAGATTTTATAGATGCATTTTTTTTCGGTTTTTGTGGATTCATTGCCAGTTTGCACGTAAGATTTCGTTAAACAAGAAGAGTTCATTTCTTATCAACTAAAGTGTTTAGTATAGTAACAATTTTTAAAACCTTAAAATCCAGACTAATGACAAAACTGAGACCTCGTTTGACGACCTTGCAATAAACTCCAAGTTTGCACCCGGTACACTTCGATACTATGTAGTATCATGATAATATTTCACTGCAACTTTATAAAACAAATCTTCGACCTGTACCGACCTAGGTCGAAGCAGAAACAGCAAAAAACTGATCTAGTAAATTGCTATCTTGTAACTTTGTAGTGTTGACGTCACTGCTCACCGGTCGACGCGAGCGCATGCCACTCATTATCATGTAATTGCCTAGATCTGCATGCAAAACTTTGTTGTGATCATACCACGCGTCTTGTTAACCACAGTTCCTTTGATATATATATTATTAACACATATAAGTTTACCATTTGAAGATCAAATTCATTCAATTTGAAATAGACAGTAGAGAACGTCAAATATAATAAAATAAGATTATAAATTGATCAAGTCCGAGGTCAGTTAAATTAAAATATAAGTGATCTAGTAAGTCAGGAATACAGAGATATGTTATATTATCAATTTAAATTCTTATCGGGCAGAAATTCGACAATCGATTGACATTTATTTTTCATATATCTTGTTAATTTCTTTTGGAAAAGTATGTATCTAACTTTTAGGGTTCCGTACCTAAGCCGGTAAAACCGAAACCCTTAAGTGATCCTAACTTTGTTGTCCGCCAGTCTTTCCGTCAGTTAAGAACCTTGTATAGGTATGAAGCTGAAATTAATATCAAATACTCAGGTCTGCTGACCGAAGTAGCAGTGAAAAAATCAATCAATTCTTAGTCAATGCAATCTAAAGGGGCATGCATGAAAGGCCTTATTTTCATGCTCTATTTTGTCTTGCTAGGAAAACCGTTTTCCCTTTGACCTAGAATCCTGAAATTTGGCTCGAAGCAAGGTCTCATATCTGGAGTTATGTTACAAAAAAATACTTATTTGCGATTCGGAGAAATCTTTGAAATTCAATTCAGGAATTGAACTATTTACATTAGTAAGTTTGTAAATAAGTCTCGGTGCTTGAATGCCACTCGTACTTGGCCGGTTTTTTATTTTTATTTTTTTGTATAAACTAGTGCTTGACTGCGAACTCACCTATATAACAGTATTTAAATATGTTAAATATAATTGGACCCATACATAAGCATACTTTTCTTTAATAGGGCGGTATCGGAATCATTAATAACATATATCAATCAACTTTAGTTGATAATATGTAAAATATAACCCCTGACCATTACCCCTGAGTTTGTTTCGGTGTTTCTTCTCAGGGCAGTCAGCTAGGAAACACCGGCCTCATCTAGTTAAAAAAGACGAAAAAAAAAAATTGACGTGTAAAAGTGTTTTTTTAAACCTACTTATAAAATAAATATCATTTATAAATAAACCTGATTTTGCGTAATATCCGCTAAAAAAATAAAAAAAATGTTTTCTGTTTGGGATTTACAATGCTTACTTTAATTGATTTGATTATTAGATATCTACACGAGTTAGATAAGCATATCATAAATGAGATGAATTATTAAAATGATCACATTATACGAAGAAATGATCGTTCACCTGTATTTTCTAAGTCTCGTAGCATTCGTAGCACGTTGCTACGGCTACGGGCTACGAGCCCGAGCTACGAAGCGCTTGGCCAAAGATTTGACATCATGACTCCGTAAAAAAAATGATCGTGTGCCCAAATAAATCATTTGCTTAGGAATAGATAATTTGCATATTGGATTTACTGAAGTAGTTTTGGACATCAGAATTGGGACAGATCTTGAAAGGTTTTTTTCGCATTGAAATTCTAAAAACTGAGTATTTATCTTTCACATCAAAATCACAAATTCTTCTCAGTATCACAAAAAAATGTTAATTAACGTTTAGATTAATCATGCTAATTTGGTGGACTCGCTGTTCTATTGTTTTAATGAAAATAACGTGTAACTCAATTGTATAATAGTTAGCTGTATTTTTTCTTACAAATTATGACGGGAACAATTTGCCTGTTGCGGTCGTCCCGTCCGATTATAATTTGAGTGTCTTCAAGGCTAGAACGAATAGGCTCTTGATAAACTAGTGCGCCTCACCATCAAGGATTGCATCACTGCTTACCATCAGGTGGGATCGCAGTCACGCATTAGTTTATATCAATAAAAAATATACTTCAAAATGTAATTGTGGTCATTTACAATAATCAAGATGATTGATTTTTTGGATTCCGATTCCGGTTTTTGAGGTATCAAAAGAAAAAAAACGGAACCCTTATAGGATCACTTTGTTGTCCGTCCGTCTTTCTGTCTGCCTGTCAAGACCCTTTATCTCAAGAACGCGTGGAGGTATCGAGTTGAAATTAAAACTATATACTGAATGAAGTCTGCGGTCTCTTGAAAATGTGAAAAAATCAAATTTCTGAGTTAACGAAAAAAAAGATACGGCTGTATACGAAAAAAAACGTGTATTTCAACACTTTCAGGGAATTAAAATTCATAGGATACCTTCTGTTGAACTACAATCTTGAAATTTGGCATGAAGCAAGGTCTTATAGCACAAGTATAGGAAAAATTCTGAAAATAGTAAATTTGTAGTTACTTCACAAAAAAAAAACTACTTTTTTGCGATTCGAAAAAATATTTTTTTTATTTGATATATACCAGTGCTTGACTGCGATCCCACCCGATGGTAAGCAGAGATGCAATCATTGATGGTGAGGCGCACTAGTTTATTAAGAGTCTGTTCACTGTAGCCTTGAAGACACCTAAATCTTCATCACTTAATCTTCGTAACTCAATTCGGGAATCGAACTGTTTTCATAGGTAAGTTTGTAGGGAACCCTCAGTGCGCGAGTCCGACTCGCCCTTGCCCTGTTTTTTTATTAATTATTAGACATTATTAAATATTTCGTGGGTCGTGATGGCCCAGTGGTTAATCGTAAGCTCTTCATACCCTTACGGGCACTGAGATATACACGTAATATTATTTACTATGAAAGTTTGTAAACACCTGGTGTAGGTGACCCCAGAGAGGTCAGGCAGCGTGACACATGGACATGTGTAAACACACATGACGTGTGTGTGTGTGTGGGTGTGTGAGGTTCGGTTACACGTGCCTGACATAACTGACAAGGTCGTTCCACAGCATCGTCTGTTTTTATGACTGACAAAAACTAGGCGCCATTCCGTACGGCAAGATCCGCTATTTATGTATATAATGTTATGACTTAAGATTTTTGCTGATATAATAGTTATTTCCCATGGCCTGCAAGCCGTAATCGTGGAATTTTCATGATCAAAAGGTAGCCGATGACTTTCAGCAATAGAGCACTTTTCTACCACTGAAAGTATTATTTGTAAAACCAGCAGGCTGATTACGAAAAAATAGAAATAATTTTTTGCGCGATATTTATATCTCAATAATATATAAAAAAATATTAATTTTGCATAATTTTTTTTTTTTTTTTTAATAATTTTGCAACTATCGCGCAACTATTTTTATGACATTTAGTCAACGACTCAATGTCATAAAAATGATATTATCTATAAAATCGATTGCTGATCGCTCGTTGGTTACTAAGTACAAATTGGGTTTTTAATTCGAAGATATTTTTATCAAAAATTGTGTTCATTTAAAGACTACGTCATGTGTCGGGTGTTCATTGCTCATTTAGAGTAACCTTACGGTATTGGTCCATGTTAGGTCTAGGAAACTATGATTACGTATCACTAAATGAATGAGGAAGCGGAAATGGCTTTGATATTACTATTATTGACTGCCAATTTGATGATTGCTTGGCTCTCTTAGACAACTACATTTGTTATTTAGTAAACACTATAGGTACCACTACAGCAAAAACGGTAGAACCTGTTACTATGTTGTGCAGAATTTTAAGTACGTAGCCGTATTTAGTGTTCCGCAACGAATACGCGACGACGGACCGGAAGGAGTCGGGATAGGTTCGTGGAAACCAGTGGGGTTAACGACATTCATGTTAGTAATACAAAGAAAGGACTAAGCGATGCGAATACATAAGTTGCAGAGGATAGTTCTTAAGAAAAATAAACGAAGCGTACAATGATCTCAAAATGTTAACAGAGATTCAAATTCTATGAGGAGTCAGAAGAAATCTTAAGTTTAATTTTAATTTGGTACTTCACAAGAGAAGGTCCTTGCGTCATCTTGATGTAGACATTGTATTATATTTGTTGTTTAAAAAGCTTCTTCTGGACGGAAACATACTCTCGGGATCGAAGGTCCTATGTGCTATTCTTGGATATGGTCTAGCCGGGTTCGAAATTTCATCCAAATTCGTTCAGTCGTTAAAGCATGAAGGAGTAACACACATGCAAACTTTCGCCTTTATAATAGTGTGATGTGATAAGTGTGCTAATTATGATTGAATAACTTTAAAATATAAGAATTGCATACATACTCGACTAAAAATGTACATAAGTAAAATATACACGTAAATATATTTCTATACTCAAGTAAATGAATAAAAAGAGAAACATAAATCCAAATAATAACTTACTATAATTATCCTTATAACATAACACTGTAGAGGTTGTCAAGGCGAATTTGTTCAGTGAATAAAGCGTGTTCCACACGGGTGTAATCCAGCGTCACAGCAGAGGTAACCTTGGTGGGATCTTCGTTCTATCTACTAATTGTGCTGGGGCTACACGGATCTCGTCCACGCGCCAACACGTTCGCAAATCAGTCGCGAGTTGTCGTCTTTCGGTGTGAAATGATGAATCACGATCGTATTGTGTTAAACAATAAATTGTTCTATATTCGACAAAATTTTAAAAAGTAGGCCTTATTTTATCAGTTTTGCACAATGATTCTCAGTCATTCAAATGTATTGGAGTAATATCACACAAGCCGTTTTCTTCTGACGAGCGTCTCTATAAGTTTTGGACGTAATATCGCTTAGGCATGGCAAATTTTTATAGACTTCGTTAAACTCACTGCGGACCACATTTTGCACTCGTGTCTTTGGTGGGATGTAATCTGCCGCTTAGACGGTTGTAAACTACGCGCTCCAAGCACCTCTAACTGTGATTGGGAAAACGAGCCCGTCCTCCAAGGACGTTGAAGACGTTCATATTAGAATTTGGATTAGGTACATCTGCTTCCAACAAGTAAGGTCACCTCTGTTAGGACACTGGATTATATCCGTGTGAAACACGCTTTACAACAAGTCTTTAAATAAGGAAGAAATAAAACTATTATAGAAAGTTTTTTTAAGAAGAAGAAGGAACTCTCTCTCTCTCTCGGAAGAAGTACGTGGCCAGTGCCAGTTACAACTTAATTTATAATGTGTAATAACCAAGAACAAATAAGGTTGAATACAGCAGAGGATCTAACAAATCCAAATAAAGCGTATTATCAACCAGTTCTTATAATAGACTCTATTTTTTCGCGTTAAGGTCATCGAGTACATAACTATTTATAATAAAACGATTATCACAATATTATGCAATATAAAATGTTATAAACTTTAAGATCTTGATGTTTTTTGAGTATTTTTTGTGTTTTTATGTAATTCCAGCACCAGGAAGAACATTAATCACGTTATACTACAGCCTTATCGCTCGAACATCTAGGTGTTTCCATGCGTTATCGGTGCCTAGTTATTCCGAGCAGAAAAATAATCTGTTTTTTTTCTCAATGGCGGACAGTACATGGCACTCACAGTCTTCATAGTTTTTTTTTAAATAACTATTTTTTAAAATTATTTCATGACAGTATCAACCCAGAGCAAAGGACTGACTCTACTATTTCCACATTTCTCGATTATGCATTCCTCCTGTTTTAATAGAATTTAACGAGTCCGTATTGTCAATACCTTCGTGGTCCCCTGCAACCCCATGACATTATACCTGGGCAGCAGCTCTGTGGGATGTAGGATGGATGGGGTACGTAGTTTTCACGCAGCCGACGTCATCATTACTTTGCCCTTATCCCAATTTATCTGGGGTCTTCATCTATACTTCTAGCGGTCATCTCAATAGTAACTCTATCTAGTCTTTTTATGCGGCAGCCAGTAAGGCAGAAAGTACATAGATATATAATAATCGAATGCCAGTACTAAATCGCCTCTTTTCTACATTCCAGCATGCACAGCGCTTGCGTCGCCACCTTCGCCAGGAGCCAGGTGCTATGTGGGCCCCGATGTGGTGCCCTTACAAATCGACAAGGGCCTGGTCTGCGGCCTGTGGCGGTTGGCTGAGAACGGCGAACCTTACGCCAGCTTCCGAGGAGTGCCCTACGCTAAGCAGCCCGTTGGAGAGCTAAGATTTAAGGTGAGATTTCTTTTAAATATTACTTCGCTATTAATGTCAGAATTCAAAAGAAAAATAAGTCCTGAAAAGCTGTTGTCGTTCCAGAAACTCTAATGAATATTGTTTCCAATTGACTTAATTGTAGATCCCAAATAAAATCTGTTTTATTTTCAAATTCTAAAGTTTATCCCGTCATTTCAGGAACTTGAACCAGCAGAACCTTGGAGCGTTCTAAATGCAACACACGAGGGACCGATATGTTTACAAACGGATGTTGTGTACGGGAGGTTGATGAATCGGACGCAAATGCAGAGACAGAGCGAGGCCTGTATCTACGCTAACATCCATGTGCCTATGGAAGCCCTGTCCGGGGGCAGTCTCAGACCGCTCCTACCAATCCTGGTGTTCATTCATGGTGGAGGATTCGCCTTTGGATCTGGTGACGCAGATCTACACGGTCCAGAATATCTAGTCAGCAAGAAAGTTATCGTGATCACGTTTAATTACAGGTAATTTTAAGTTTATTTGGATTCGACGTCTGTTACTATGCTGAATATTTCTTTTTTTAAGGTGGGAAATCGTCCAGTGACATCTCCCACACTTGGGGGCGGAGCGAGAGGGCGTGTCAGACTTTTACTGACTAAAGCCAACTTCAATTTTCTTTCATTGCCTTGCATTCCAGGGCCGGGGTTTTCTTGTTGTTGTTGCGTGGTCGAATTCTGGGCGGAGACGTCAAACTGGATGCACCGTGGTCTGAGTACGTCTTCACCCCGTCTATGACCAGTCGACGACACGCGGTATCAGAGCAGGGTTGGCAAACGAAATAATACGGCTCGTAGACCACGACGATGTTGATCGACCACTGCGCCATGCTCCGGAGCAACAGATCCTGAGCGGGGGCGCATTGGTTGATGTTCTCCTGGAGGAGACGTAATGGAGCTGTTATTGCGTGTCTATTACAGTCTCCTCCCGAGCCCCCTGTGAGGGCCCTGCCGCGGTGGTTGCAACGGTGCTGAATATTACTGAAACACCTTTTGATATACCATACACCACTTGACAGGAGCGCATGCTCAAACGACAGTCAGTATAATTTAAGAATAAAGCATGACTTTCAGCAATGTAGCGGCTATCCAAATGAGTTTATCCAAGGTTACCCAAGTGAAGTTTACTAACTTCATGTCAATGTTCCAGGTTGAACGTGTTCGGTTTCCTGTCCATGAACACGGAAAAGATCCCCGGTAACGCCGGCCTCCGGGACCAGGTGACGCTGCTGAACTGGGTGAGGAGGAATGCTAAATACTTCGGCGGAGACCCCAATGAGGTCACGATCGCGGGGCAGAGTGCCGGCGCTTTGGCCGCGCATCTGCTGACGTTGTCGCAAGCTACTGAAGGTCTTTTTAAAAGGTTAGTTAAATTCTGTGCTACACCCTGACAGTTGGCTTTCGTTCCTAGTGAACGCGTGGAGGTATCGAATTGAAATTAAAATCATATACTCAGGTCTGCGGTGAAACGGTCCTTGAAACTGTGAACAAATCAAACTTAACGAAAAAAAAGATACAGCCGTTTATGTCGCATAAAACTTGTATTTCGACACTCTCAGGGAAATCAAAATACAGCAAGTTCTTATAACAACACAGTAAATTTATAATTACGTAAAAAAAAAATACTTTGCGATTCGGAAAAATCTTCCGAGCTCCCATTCGGGAAGTGAACTATTGACATAGGTAAGTTTGTACGGAACCCTAGCTGCGCGACTCCGACTCGCACTTGACCTGTTTTTTTGACGAGAGTTTATTTTCACTTATTATATTTGATGGCTTCTTTATTCACTCTTTTCTTTTGAAAGTTACAAAAAAAAAATACTTTAGAATAGGCTACTGACCCACCCGGCTTCGCACGGATACAAATTATATACCTACATAAACCTTCCTCGTTTATCTCTCTTTTTATCAAATTATTAAAATCCGGGCTTCGCTTGGATTTTCCTTGCGTGATTACATCAGAAATGAAGATATTCGCAGGAGAACCAAGGTTACCGACATAGCTCGTAGAATCGTCAAACTTAAGTGGCAATCAATGGACAGAGCACATTGCACACAGAACAGATGGTCGATGGGGACGAAAGGTTGTGGGTGGAGTGGCAACCGCGTACCGGAAAAGGCAGCGTTGGAAGGCCCACAAGATGGACCGATGACCTGTTGAGGGTCGCGGGAATCCGATAGATGCGAGACGCACAGGATCAGTCATTGTGGCGACGTTTGGGTGAGGCCTATGTCCAACAGTGGACGTCTTTCGGCTGAAATGATGATGTTCAAAATCCGTTGTATGGTTTATAAAGAATTAGCGAGGAAACAGTATTTCGCGCAAAGTTTAGGAAAAATTAGCGAGGAAACAGACAGACGCGCAAAGTTTAGGAGGAATTAGCAAGGAAACAGATAGACGCGCAAAGCGACTTTGAATTGTACTGTGTAAGGAAGAGACTAATAACGATGTTGCTCATTTATTGAATTTCTAATTTCAGAGCGATCCTTATGAGTGGAACAGCTGCCTCGAGATTCTACAGCCCCTCTCCAGCGTACGCGCAGTTCATGTCCAAGTCTCTGCTGATCATGCTGGGTATCAACTCCACCGACCCCGACCAAATTCATCGCCAGCTCATAGATCTACCTGCTGAGAAACTCAAAGAAGCCAACCAAATGCTTCTAGACAATAACGGCTTAGTTACCTTCGTCCCCACCGTAGAGTCACCGCTCCCTGGAGTCACAACCATTATAGATGATGATCCAGAAACCTTAATTGTCAACGGTCGTGGCAAAAACATTCCACTCCTTGTGGGATTCACTACTGCTGAGTGTGAGACGTTCCGCAAACGACTAGAAGAGTTTAACCTGGTCAGGAAAATCAAAAATAATTCTTTATTAATAATACCGCCCAAGATTTTATTTATGCATCCACCTAAGGTCCTGACGGATTTGGCAAAGAAGATCGATAGAAAATATAATAACGGTGTGATAAACATGGATAATTTCGTCAAGATGTGTACGGACGGCTTTTACGAGTATCCTGCGTTAAAGTTGGTACAGCAACGTGAGGATACTGGTGGGGCGCCGGTGTTCCTGTACAGGTTCGCTTACGAGGGCCGGAGCAACGTGATCAAGGAGGCTACGGGGCAGACCTACGAGGGAGTGGGCCACATTGAGGACCTCACTTACGTGTTCAAACCGAACGCAGCCCTCAACGCACCGGGGGCCACCCCGCCTTCTGCTGATGATATGTCCATGAAGAATTTAATGTCAGAATTCTTCGTCAACTTTATTACGTGCAGGTAATTGATACATTTTAAAGACCACTGAGATTTTTTCTTAAATATTCGGAAATTTTATGTAACAATACTAGTCGTAATCTAAATTTATTATTTAGGTATCGATTGTATGAAGAATGATATGAAAGAAAAGGAAGTTAGTGATAGCATGACGAGTCAGTGACAGGACAGAATGAAAGAAAAAAACGTGTTGTTGACCCCTAATAACACGGGACAAGGGCAGGAAGATGTTGAAACCTTACCAATATTCACTAAATTAACTTCATTATCTCTATTTCAGTAAACCTCTTCAGCACTCAATATGGCCGGCAGACAACGGCCACCAGTTCGAAGACATCAGGTCTCCTATGGTGATTCAGAGCAAGGAGTTCTCAGTGAGACAACTAGATAACATCGCCTTCTTCGACAGTTTGACAAGCAGTACGGAACGGAAATAAGGAGACAGAAGTCACTGTGCTCGATGTAAATGTTTCAGTCAGTGGAGTGTCTTCGTTGAACAGTGAAAGTGTCTGAGCCAAAAGATCATGCATTTAAATTGGGTGCTAATTACCTTAGAACCGGTCATGTTGTCTGGAACTATTTTACAGGTATGATTGTTCTGGTTACGAGTTAGTGATATACAGGTTGGATTTCTGAGACGGGTAAGTAAGAATATCCTAGGATATAGGTCTCCTCAATATCTCATAAGTCCATCCAGTATTATGCAGGATTAGTAAAAGTAATTGTAAATATAAAGTAAAAGTAATTTATTTAGAATAAGTTTATGTCACAAGTCTAGTCGGTAACTGATGTAATTTGTGGCCTTCTGTAGTTCGATTTCTTATTCATCAATATAGAAGAGTGTTATTGGACTTTAGAAGGTGTTATTATCGTAAATGATGTTTGCAATAATTAATTCTCAAATAGTATAGTAGTGTGCGTGCAGTGTGTTCTTTGAAATGAAATCGTATTTTCAGATATTTGTAAATAGTTTTTTTACTGAATTCAGGGACAACATTATTGTTTTAGTTTGACGATCCATTTGTTAGAAACAGCTAGAATGTCTTTAGATCTAGTCATGTTTTACGAAGCAATTGTAATAAAACTTGAGCTCTAATAAAGTGCAACTGTGGTTCTGGAACAACAGTTGAGCTTTTTCGAGACTATAGGATTGATCTCATAAAACTATACTAGACAACAGATCACAAAATTTAAATTCTGCTCGCACATATTTATTTTTAAGTTAATATAAGTCATTCTTTTTTATTCTTATAAGTCCTTTTAAGGGCCTTATTTATAAAAATAACCATGTCCTTAGTTTAAACACTCATTAGCAGGTTCTGATCTCAACATTTTCTACCCGGAAGGTGAATACCTAGATGTCGGTGGCAAAGTATTGACTAATCATTTGAAGGTTTTGTCCGATAAGACTCAAGAATGTGAAAGATAAAACGCGATGGCTTAGAGTTAAAATCTCGGGTATGCAATTTTAGGTAATTTTATTTTATTATATTACTGGAAAAAAGCTAGTAACGCACAATCTTGTATCATGCAAAATTTTGATTCGATACTTGTAGCGCCATCTGCGATGTTGAATGCGAACCTTGCTCGAGTCAGTTTGGTGTGATAACCTCGCTACGGTGACGTTGCGTCAAAACTTGTCGAAAAAACTGAAAAACAAGTTAAATAAGTGTTTGAAATAAATCGATATTTTTTATATTTGAATAAAACACGTTGAAACACATTTAAATGACATTATAATAAGGTCTAATTTGCTTTTTCTGCCTTCTGAAAAGTACGTATTTCGCAGTTACGAGGTATTCACTATAAGCCATCGAGACGTATGTTATCGTGAATTCAGAATCCGCTAATCAATATTCAAACTAAAAGCATATACTTAGTTAGCGAATTTTATAAATAGGGCCGAATAAGTTTGTACAAATCCATAGAGAGATCACGAGGCAGAAACTCTAAACTGAAGCACAAACAAATATTGAAATTGGAATTGACTTATACGAAAATTTACTAATAGATTTAGTTGTATGGTCGAAAATACGGGAACAAATATTTATGTATTTATCTAACTTTTCGGACCGAAACAAAAACTCCTTTTTTTTCAATAATTTTGTATAGAAGCTGTAAGTTGCACATACCTGCTGCGTGATCCAAGCCTTCCCGATTCGTAAAGAAGCGACTGATGTACCGTATTATTATTTAAGTGTGTAGTGTTAGTTCCAGCGCGTGTGGAAATACTTCACTTTCTAATGGCGCGGAGGGTACAATGAGTGTGGTCGCGTGCCTGTGCCGAGTGGCCTCATTGAATGAGTAAATAAAATAATTGCAATGGACGGACGTGCATACTGTGTTTTTATTTCTATATATTGTAAATTTTATCATGAAAAAGGAGGAATTATTTTTAGAATTTGACATAATGACTAGCACATCGCTATCACCTGTTTGTTTACATTATTTCCAATTTTAAATTAACCTATTAGTTATTATTTTAACGCAAGGTCAACGAAATTCAAGCAAATATGCAATGTCATGAAGATAATAAGGCAGAAAGATAGGCTGACCAATTCAGAAGAATAGTCAGAACACTCCAGGCCCAGTATGTGTAGATCCGAAACGAAATCAGTGGAGCGAATAAACAGGATAGATCTATATGACGCTAACGTTACAAAATTGAAAAAATGACATAAAATATATGTCGCAGTCATATAGGTTAATTTGCCATTCAGTTAACAGCCTAGCTTGATAACTAAACTAGCAGTCTGAATGATACATTCAGCCGACGATGTGCCCTTCATGCAAAATGTATACAGTGTGACGAAAAAGACTGAGAGTATCCGAACACGAACAGGAGTCTCTATGAATTGTTAAAATGTCAAGCGAGCGAGGAAGAGGGCTGGAGCTGCATAATATGTGATCTATGTATTTTTTTAAATTTCATATTGTAATTGACTCTCTGCACGTGTTGGTTTCGACTGTTAGTGCAGAGAGTACCTGTTATAAAATAAATAAATATACCATGAATAGCTCCATCCCTATAACAGTTCAGTGTAGGTCGACAAATAGATAGCGTTAAGGTAGGTGGTAGGGAGGGTCTCAGGTTAGGTTCGAAGTGTTACGTGCCTCTAAACCCAGCAGACAGAAATAGGAGCCCGCCATGTGGGGCTCGGTCGGCTCATTTTACTTACGACAGTCGTCAGTCAGCTGATTGCCGGCTGAACTTAAATCAAAATTAATTTTACGACATGCCACAACCTCTTCAATATCTGGGCTAGGCAAGTAATTAAAAATCATCGATCCAAGTCATTTGCCTGGCTATTTAATTAATAAGCTGAATATCATTGGAGCGGTTAGTCGACTGTTATTTTTTTTTTATTAATGATAGGCTCACATTTGACCGCAATATCAACTGATGGAAAGCGATGATGTGGTCGACGGTGGAGAATAGAATAAAGTAAAACTTTATTGTACACCAAAATAGTAACAAAAAATTTAAAACGAACGCTTGCCTAGAAGTAACCTATTCACTCTTGACTTAAAAACTCCTAGGTTGTAGCTATCAGGAAATTGACTCCAGCAGGAAATTCCACTCCTTAGCGGTACGTACAATAAATGTAAAGTAATATTCAACTCAATTTTTATTGTTATGAATAAATGAAATGAAATCCCAAAGACTTTTGTACGTATGGGTGAGATGTCTACCATGTAATAGTGGTAAACGCCGTACGTCTGTAGCGCCATCTATGGCGTCAAATAAGAACTAATATTGCATCGCGCAAATAAACTTCTCATTCTCCACTCGATTTGAACATACAGAACAGCCCGAAATCATCTGTCAGGCAGTTGTTCACCAGACATAACACCCGTCTGGCCGGAGGATCCTCCTTTTCCAACGGAGGTTTGCGGGACTTCACAATGTGTTCCGCATATCTCCAAGCGTCTAGTGGTCTAAATGAATGGCGAATCAAGCTAGTTTACTGCGACATATGCATTGTGTGAAAATACTGGGATTTCCCACTGTTATGCATGGCGACAAACCAGTCTGCACTCACAAAAGAATCAGTTGACTATCACATGTTAAACGGAAAAGCATAAAATACATTTTATGTGTATAGTGTTGATTATTTATAATTATCTATTTGCATTCAGTTGTTTACCTAACAACTTGGACTATTTCTTTTAAAAATGTTGCCGTTCGAACTAGTGGTGATATTACAAATGATGATGATGACCAGACAGAATGTGATCAGTATTACCCAGGGTAAGGTACGAGGAGTGGCCAGGGACGGCTACGTGTCCTACACAGGGATACCTTACGCCAACATTACAGCGACAATGGGCAGGTTTAAGGTGAGTGTGTAAAGTGAGTGACTCTTCGCGGAATCTTCGCGTCTAGATCCTGGTGACGCGCGGCCCCCTGTTAATCCTGTTGGTTGCGAGACGAGTATGTCGGATATTCGCATCCATCAGAAGGACGTCCGCAGGGTGCTGCGTAACCTTGACGTGAACAAGGCTAGTGGTCCAGACGGGATACCAGCAATTGTTCTAAGAACGTGTGCGCCTGAACTGTCTTCGATCCTGACACGCCTATTTAGGCTTTCATTTGAGGCTGGAAAAGTGCCGATTGCATGGAAGCAAGCTAACGTACAGCCCGTGCCCAAGAAGGGTAGTCGGGCTGACCCAGCTAACTACAGACCAATCTCAGTAACATCCATTCTCTGTAAGACTATGGAACGTGTACTCAACACTAAACTCCTGGCATACCTAGAAGCTAATGACATCCTAAATGACCGACAATATGGCTTTCGCCGAAATCGGTCAACTGGTGATCTTCTAGCGTATGCCATCCACATCTGGAGTGAGGCCATCGAGAAACACGGAGAAGCGCTTGCCGTCCCCCTCGATATCTCGAAGGCTTTCGATAGGGTCTGGCACGAAAGCCTTATTAGTAAGCTTCCTTCTTTCGGTTTACTTGCTGGTTTGTGTGCTTGGATCGCAGACTTCCTGAGTGACCGGTCCATCCGAGTGGTCATCGATGGTTGCTCGTCCGGTCAAATGGCCATTAATGCCGGGGTCCCTCAGGGGTCAGTGCT
Organism: Mythimna vitellina; assembly: GCA_949316375.1. Classification (NCBI taxonomy): domain Eukaryota; kingdom Metazoa; phylum Arthropoda; class Insecta; order Lepidoptera; family Noctuidae; genus Mythimna; species Mythimna vitellina. The sequence goes on along the minus strand of OX438703.1, from coordinate 637,408 downwards.
CTCGGCAACGTTGTTCTTGCTGCACATTAATGATCTGCTTAAGCCCGGTACCTTTGGGTATGCAGACAACAGCACTGTTGCTGAGAGTTACACATCCAGCGCGCAAGCTAGTGGGTCACTGATCCAGTCTCTTCGAGAGGCTATGGTCGAGCGCTTGAACTTGTCCTTGGAGGCAGTCTCTGAATGGGGCGATGCCAATTTGGTCAAGTTCAATGCTGCTAAAACCCAGGCGTGTCTCTTTTCCGCTAAAAGAAGCCAATTCAGCCCTGCTCCAACTTTCCGGGGCGTAACCGTGCCGATAACCGACCATCTTGATCTTCTTGGTGTTACGCTGACGTCAACACTCAACTTTGGGCCATACATTGAAGCAAAGGCTCAACTGGCAGCAAAAAAGCTGGGTATCCTCGCTAAGGTCAGACAGTACTTCACGCCGGAACAGCTGTTCAAACTATATCAAGCACAAGTTCGGTCGTGTATGGAGTACTGCTCTCATCTTTGGGACGGATCTGCCCGTTACCAGCTTGATGCACTTGAGGCAATTGAGAGGCGTGCCAGGAGGATCATTGGCAATGATGCACTCGTTGAGTCGAGGCTCCAAAGTCTTGAGCATCGGCGCCGAGTTGCTAGCCTGTCGGTTTTCTACCGGTTGCATTTCGGGGAGTGTGCGTCGGAATTGCATAACCTAATTCCGCCTAGCCCGTTCCATCATCGGACCACCAGGCATACGGCAACGCGCCACCGGTACATGGTGGACATTCCACCTATACGCACAAAACGTTTTGGGAACACATTCATTGTGCGTACAGCTAAGGAGTGGAATTCCTTGCCGGAATGTGTGTTTCCTGATAGCTACAACCCGGTAATCTTTAAGTCAAGAGTGAATAGGTTACTTCTAGGTAAGCGCGTTCCATCGTCGACCGCATCATCGCTTTCCATCAGGTGAGATGGCGGTCAAGCGCGAACCTATCGAGAATAAAAAAAAAAGAGTTTTCTCAAAATCTCAGCGTATTACACTCCATTCCAAATAACATTAGACATATAAAAAAACATTTCTTCCCGTCCGTTCAACCGATTTTGCCTTCTATTCCGTAGGCGTAAGGTGGTATCAAAAGGAAAAAGTGGTTACAGTGCCAACTATTTACTGCAATCGCCATTTACCATACCACCAAAGCAATAGAAGTAAATATCGCTTGAACGGACAGTAAAAAACTTTTGTTTACATGTCTAGTCTTATTTCGAATGGGGTATAGTTTCTGCCAGCAGTTTCGCCCGTGCAAAAGTAGGAAATTACCCCAAAGGAACATTACTCCCGGGATAAAAAGTATGTATATAAAAATATTTCCCGATTATGGTCTACTCGTGTGCCAAATTCCACAAAAATCCGACCAACCATTTGTAATAAACATACATATACACCCACATATACACATACAAACTTCTTACCTTAATCCATAATATGAGTCATTCATTATCATTATTAATTTGAGAACTCTTAAAGAAGAACTAGCACTGCTTACCATCAGGTGGGATCGCAGTCAAGAACAGGTTTGTATAAATTAAAAAAAAAACGGAAAAAAAATCGTAATAGCCCTTCATTATTCCAGAGAGCTGGTATTGCCCCTCTTTGGTCAGAAATTAGGAACTCGAAATCAATGACATGCTCGTTGGTTTCCAATGTTGAAGATTGTCTCCAACTAGACGTGCACGCGCCTTCAGCAGCAGGCGGCAACTGGCCTGTGCTGGTGTGGGTCACAGGGGGAAGTGGACCTTACAACCCTGGAAAAATAGTACAGGAGGGAATCATAGTAGTTATAGTGTACCACAGGTAAAGTTACTTTGGTAAAGATTTTTTCAAAGATGCTTTCTAGAAATATAAACTGCACTTTTGACTTTTCCAGAATGGGGCCTTTAGGGTTCTTGTGTTCTGGAGACGAACAAATACCAGGCAATGCCGGCGTCAAAGATGTAGTGCTAGCCCTACGCTGGGTGAGTGACAACATCGTTGCTTTTAAAGGAAATTCTGCCAAGGTGGTGGTGGCGGGACAAAGTTTCGGCGCTGCAATGGTAGAGGCGGTACTCCTGTCTCCCATGGCCAATGGGCTGTATCATGGTGCAATCCTACAAAGTGGAAGTGCTCTATGCCCTTGGTCTTTTAACTATGATGCAGAAGAAAGAGCAAAATCTTTAGGAACTATGACAGATTTCGCCGAAGAAAACGTCAAGACGGAGACATTGCTAGATGCCAAAATCGAGGATCTAGTAGCGCAAGCAAATAAACTAAACGTCCCTTATTTTCCTTTTGCAATGTGCGTCGAAAACCCTTCCAAGAAGGAAGAAAGACTCTTGTTTGAAGCTCCATACGACTTATTATCCAGTAAGAAGGGAAATTCAGTTCCTATGATGATTGGATACAACGACAATGAAGCTTATGTGTTTGTATCGATTTTAAGAGAAGCGAATGCTCTCAGGAGAATTTCTAGAGGAGTGAGTTTTTTACTACCAGATGATTTGAAGTTTCTTAACGAAAGGGAAAGAAAACAAACGGGAAGACTTGTAGAGGATATGTATTTCAAGAAAAATGTTACCATGGATTCCGTGTTAGCTTATCACAGGTAAACTCAACCACAAATTCTGTTGCATTGATTAGCTACTACATCATCAAAAACGGGACCAGTGTCGACCTAGTGGTAACGGCTTCGATTAGCGAGTTGTAGGTCGTGCTCGTAGGTTTGGACTCAGGGAGGAGATTTACTTTATGTTATAGGAAACTGGTTTGTTCTAGAAATTCTAAATTCGAATGTATTAAATTATCTTTGACATGAATCCATCAACCATTAAGCACTACGTCCAGTTGGAGAATTACAGCCTAGTCCTTCTCATTCGATTAAATTCTGTGTATCATCAACAGAGACGCGTACTTCTCCAGCCACATCCACCGGAGTGTGCGCTTCCATTCCTCAATATCCCAAGTTTTCTACTACCAGTTCTCGTACTCCGGTGACCTTGGGGTCAGGCCGGAGCCTGGGGTGTCGAAAAGGGGTGCAGCTCATTCGGATGAGCTGGCCTATTTGTTCAGTGATGGGGCCCTGGAAGGAGAGGAGGCAAACGTGCAGAGGCAGCTGGTCAAGCTCTGGACGAATTTTGTTAAATACTTGTAAGTTGGCTACAATTTTTTCTGCTGTGTACAGAGAACTTTCCAAATTAAAGACTTTGCGAAATAATTGCATTTTCATTAGAGTATTTTTTTTATCAAATAACTTTTCATCACATTAGTTCCTTTTATTTAGTAGTATATCTGCATAGGTACATCATGTTTACTAAAAAACAAACCGAAAAACCTATTTTTCGGTTTGTTTTTTACGAGAGGCACGCTGTATTATGCACAAGTTCTTATTATCTTTGTTTCGGGCAAAGTAGGTATACAGTTAGGGCATTGTAGAGGATGTAGAAATATATTATTTAATTATTAAAGAAAAAATAAAATAATAATAATAAAAAATATATAATTTTTAAAACAATACACAATAATATTTTTTACATAACAGGCTAACTAACTATCATTTAACATTATACACCCTGCCTGTATACAATGCACGGGCAACATATAAAATGAAAGATAAATAAAATATCTTTTGTTAAAATGTAGGAAGTGTAGGTACCTACTGTTTTGGTGACCACTTGACCCCGATAACTCCTGAACTAATGAGTAGAAGAGCACGTGACGGTTAGGATCGAAGGGAATGACGGAGGCTAGAGTGGTATTGACAACGGCATATTGCTTGCTGAATATTTGGCACTGTATGATTCCACAGAATGAACAACTGGTGTTCAGCCTAAGCAAAGTAATGAATAAATAACATTTCATTAATTGCCTAAATATTTAAGGTAAATAATAACTGTGTAATCCGGCATTCTATAGAATTATAGAATGCCGGATTACACAGTTATTTGGTAATTATTTGCATAAGACGGTTCAGATTTTACTGCCAGTTTTTTTTTTTTCACTTCACCAGTATAATATCTTCTGACTATTTTTTTTTATATTTTCTGATTTGTGTGTTCAATAAAGAATATCTATCTTGTCAACTTTATTCCCCAGGAACCCATCTCACGACGGTGAAGTAACCTGGGAGGTGACGAGGGCGGACAGCTTCCGACTACTGGACATTAGCACCGAGCTGACGATGAAGGACTATCCTCACGCGAAGACGCAGCGCATGTGGGACGATATCTACGACAAGTTTTACTACACCAGGAACCGTATCGGCAATTAACTTACAAATAAGATTATGTATAATTAATTACTCTATGTATAAAGACACAATAAAACTACTCTTTACTTAAGAGAAACCATAGAAAATAAGTCATAAAATAACTTACTATAAATTAGAAGTACTGATAAATGTACATAGTAATAATATTGATATTATATATCTATAGAAGAATGTAATCATAGATGTCAGTTCTATGATAAAGATAATATACCTACTGATAGGTACGAGTATCTACTCCTAGGAATATTAAAACAAACTTCCTCGTTGGTCTAGTGTTTGAAAAATGCTCCTGCTGATTGTGAGGTCCTGGGTTCGATTACGGGGTCGGGAAAAGTGTTATTGGGTTTCTCCAATAGGAATTTCTTAGTAGTAGCACGGAGTTCGAAAGTCGATGGTGTGATACCACATGCCTCGGATAGCACGTAAAGGACGTTGGTCGTGCGCCTTATATCTCCTCGGTAGTTTTGTATTTTCATCTCAGCGGACTATGAGAGTAAAGGAACAGAGAGCACACTTATATTTGTGCACCCACCTGTGCACTATAGTATCTCCTGCCTCCTCTGATATAATAGTACACAAATGAGAGTGAATTGGCCGCAATTCGGTGGGGAGGAGTATTACTATAATAAAACAATATTTCAGTTCAAATTGCTATACGTTCTGCCTCGTCTTAATAACTTATTTCCTCAAGAAGAGGTTATTAGTTTGGTTAATTATTGACTAGCAAATAGTCTACCACAAACTACGTTACCATATTAGTTTTAAGGTGCAAGCTAACCTGTGAAATTATAAATTTTGCTGGTAGGTTTTTAAAATGCTGATTGAGCATTTGCAGGCAAATTCTATCCCAGCTGATATGTATGGTGGCGTGTGGTGGACAGGCATTAAATCAACAACTTAAACATCACATGGAATTAGTTATTAAGTTATTATTTATGTACGACTAGCTGATGCCAGCGGCTTCACCCGCGTCATAGAAAATTTTGACATATATCGAACTGATCTGATGATGAAGCTGGGAGGTAGATACCGGAACTCTGTAATAAATCAATATAACCTAACCGTTTTTCTTTTAGGAGGAGAAAATCACCTATTGACAATTCGCGCTCTTGGGTGGAGCGAGAGGTAGTGTCAGATTTTTACTGACTAAAAACCCACTCCTGTTCTTTCTTTGCCTTCGTCCCAGGGCCCCGGGTTTCACTTTCACACTACCCGTGGCCCCAGTAAGCTCCGACCTTGCTGGGCCCTACGATTTGCTGACATCTCCCTGAGGCGCGCGTGGAACAGTACGCGCCGTCGACGACTTGGGCTCGGTCCGTACGGTTACCGGACGGTCGGACGGCGGGCTACACATTGCCCGCGCCTACGGTGGCCGGAAATCGGGATCTGAATCCCGGCGGCGGTTGGGGCGTGAGGACCGTTGCCTCACGCGATCGGCCGTCTCCTTTGCTAGCATTACTGTTTCGCAGAAGGAGGCGACCGCCTGCCACTCCTCCTCGCTCCGGACCACCTAACCGTGTTTGGGATTATTACAATTGTCATGAGATGCACACTGGATATAAGGTACCATCGAGCTAATATTGTATTTATTTTTTGTTTGTTATCAAAAACTATTGGAACAATTTCAAAGCTTCTTTCACCACTATTCACCAGTAGAATGCTACTTTACCGTTTATTTTCTATTTTCACGCGGGCGAAACCGTTTGCAGAAGCTAGTTTAAAATAAAATAAAAGAATGTGGTCAAAGGAAAAGCAAGCTGCTTATAATGACGGTGACATTTGGTCAAGGGAAAAGCAAGTTGCTTACAATTACGGTGACATTTGACTTTGCACTAAACATTCGCGACAACATTCATGCGGCGTTGTAGTGCTGACCTCCAAAACCCAATTGCCAGGCAACTATGGACCGGTCCGACAGTAAGTACATAAAAAGTTGGAAAAAAAATAGCACTTTGATGTCCGCCATTCATTTAAATAATTATTCACGGTAGGTAATCACAGCCTGTAAAAAATATTGAAGTTATTAAATTATTAACATTTTCCACCAAGTGCACCGTGTTACGGTATACGGTAGAGGTGTGCCCCGCTAGGACAGAGGACCGCCGTGCCCTCTGGGGGCGATCGGCGGCAACGACCTCTCGCGCCGGGCCTTGGTATAGGCCATGGTCCAAGGCGAGAAGGAGTGGCAGGCGGTCGCCTTCTTCTGCGAAGAAGTAATGCTAGCAAAGGAGGAGGCCGCACGTGCACGCGCGAGAGAGCGACCCTCACGCCCCAGCCGATCCCGATTTCCGGCCACCGTAGGCGCAGGCTTGCGGACGGCAAGCAATGGGTAACTCGCCGTCTGACCGTCCGGTAACTGTCCGAACCGAGCCCAAGTCGTCGACGGCGCGTATTGTTCCACGCGCGCCTCATGGAGATGTCAGCAGACCGTAGGGGCCCAGCAGGGTCGAAGTCTATTGGAGCCACGGACAGTGTGAAAGTGAAATCCGGGGCCCTGGGACGAAGGCAAAGACGGTACGGGTGTGAGTTTTTAGTCAGTAAAAGTTTGACACCCTCTCGTTCCGCCAAGAGCGAGAGACGTCATTGTATGATTATCCCACCTAAAAAAACCCTGTTACGGTACTTTGAAATTGTAGGTTTATATTGTAGTAAGTAAGTAGCCAATGATAAATACTTAAATACGTATTCCACAACTTTCACACAACGCCATCTAATACAAAACTAAGCAGAGCTAGTGCTACGAGTGCTATACAACTGATAAACATATCTACTTATATATTTTTAAACACATACATATTATAGATAAATTACAGCCAGCCGTTACAAGTCAGGGCCACTAACCACTAGACCAACACAACAGTCGAAATGATAATTATTTTGTAAATAGGTTTTAAAAACACTTTTACACGTCAGATGACTGATAGATTGGGAGCAAGAAGCTCAACACCGAGTAAAGAATAGAGTAAAAAGAAGACCTACAATCAACGTTGGCTGAAAGATAGAAGTTGTAGAGGACTGCTTCTACATCCGAGTCAAAATAAATAAATATAATAATCATAATAATAATCATCATCATTTAATATATTATATTAAATATTTATGTATGTTTATTTTTATAAATATATATACTTATATATATACATTTGATTCCTTGTTTTCACCTACCATGTTTTCTCTTCACTAACCTTGGTTGACTGGTAGAAAATGCCTAAGGCATTGAGTCCGCCTTTGTACCTTTGTGTTGCATGCAGTTTTAATAAATAAATAAATAAAATACAAAAGAATAAAATACAATTTCGAGTCTACGCCTTAATGATCGCATAATATTTATTTCGATCGCAGGAACTAAGCGGTTTAGTGCATTAGTGTTAATTGAACACAAAATGATAAGCAGCTGCAGTGCGGTGCTGCTCAGCTACTGTTTGTGTTGTGGTGAGTTTCAAGGTGCGGCAGGCCGCTGGATGCGAGGAGCTTCGGAGCAGATTTATATCGTGATGGAGTGAGGCCTATGGTCAGCAGTGAGCTTCTTAACGATGATGATGGTGAATTTTCAAGTCAATGCTAACGAGTTTTTGAGTGAAAAGAGATACTTATTGCGAAATAAATTTAGAATTATAGAAGAAATTAAACTGGATTTGTGATCACAAGGAGATGGTTTGTTTTTGTCAGGTTGTTTTCTACAACATAATCGATTCATATACATATTCGATCAGCACTAAATATTCTTCCAATAACTATATCGGTCTTATATGCTAAAAAAATATCAACGCCGGTTGAATAATTATCTTTTTGATGATACCTCACATACATAATGTGATGAAAATACTTCTGTAATTACAATTCCAGCTACTCTTGCTACGGCATTCAGTGATTTAAGATGCAACGTGCGCACGCGCATTGAGTCGGGATGGGTGTGCGGCCTGCTCCGACAAGGAGAGTATGACGTGGAGTACGCAAGCTTCAGGGGCATCCCGTATGCCCGGCAGCCTTTAGGGGAGTTGCGGTTCAAAGTACGTTGCTCATCGTTCGATCAAACTTAATCCAGTGAAAGTCTAAACAATTATTCAAATTAAACCATTACATGCACATTTGAATTGTCAAAAAGCAAGTCAGACAGAAAAACATCTAATTGCACATTCCAAAAAATTCATTATCTAAATGAACACTGCAGGACAAGGGCCCGACGGCAAGTCGGGGAAAGAAGATTAACTAACTACGTTTTGCCGATGACATTGTCCTTTTCTCGTCTTCGGCGGCTGAGTTAAACCTTATGTTCGAACAACTGAGCCGTGTCAGCCTCGAGGTTGGACTCAAAATGAAACGACGCGAGGCTAGATAAAGAACTTGCTAGACGCACCGAGAACGCCTGTAAAAACTATTGGTCGATGAAACACCTGATGAAAGGATCACTTCCACTCTCCCTTAAAAGGGAACTCATGGACATGTGCCTCCTTCTCAACCTCACCTATGGAGCCCAACCGTGGTCACTAACGAAATGTCAAAAGTTCGCGCTCAGGGTCTGCCAGCGAGCAATGGAACGAAGTATTCTCGGAGTCAAAAGAACAGATCGTATAAGGAACAGTATACTTCGTTCACATATCGCTGACGTAGGTAACTCAGCCGCCAAACAAAAATGCAACTGGGCCGGTCACATCTGCCACATGTCGCAACAAAATTGAGCGAAGGCAACCACTGATTGGATTTTGAACAGCAGGAGCCGGCGACGCGGTTGGCCCAGAAGATGGGTTTTTTTTTTATTGGATGGGAAAATCATCTTATGACGAATCCTGCTCTTGGGCGGAGCGGGAGATAGTATCAGACTTTTACTGACTAAAAACACACTCCTGTTCCTTCTTTGACTTCATCCCAGGGCCCCGAGTTTCGCTTTCACACTACTCGTGGCCCCAGTAGGTTTCGACCCTGCTGGGCCGAAGCATACTGGAGGCGCGCGTGGAACAGTACGCGCCGTCGACGACTTGGGCTCGGTCCGGACGGTTACCGGACGGTCGGACGGCGAGCCACCCATTGCTCGGCGTCCGCAAGCCCGCTCCTTCGGTGGCCGGAAATCGGGATCGGAATCCCGGCGGCGGACAGGGCGTAAGGACCGTTGCCTCACGCGATCGGCCGCATCCTTTGCTGGCATTACTGCTTCGCAGAAGGAGGCTAACGCCTGCCACTCCTCCTCGCTCCGGACCATGGCCTGAACCAAGGCCCGGAGAAGGAGATGGGATGACGATTTGGACTCCTACCTTAAGGATTGGCCAGAAGTAGCTAAGGACAGGAAAGAGTGGAATAACGGAAGGGAGTTAAGGGTTTGCCCTGCAGTGGGACACAACGGGCTCATAATAATAATAATAAAGCTTAGATCTCTACGGAAAAGAACGTGCAAGAAACTCGGACTTTTAAATCTTTTTATGAATTACAAAAACCTTGGTCATATATTTCTTGTCGCTTCTATTATGTGGGAATACTGTAAACAAATAATTAAAAAAAAAACAAAATATAGAAATTACACCCAGTCGCAGTTAAGAGCTGACCACTCCCAACTGATATCATGCTCTCAAACTTGACGCGTGTATCAACACCACTCAGTTTAATCAATTTGGGAACTGAATGATCTAACACGCGCACGACCCCCCACCGACCGTGTTCCCACGTTGTCGTCGTGGTGGGGCTTGCGTGTCTTCATGACCTTGAGGGCTATGCCGGTAGAGCTACTCATGCCGGAAGGCCTCAAGCGAGAGACCAGACCAAGAGGAACACACAGGCGGAGTCCAGACGGACCGCCACGGAGTGTGCACTGTCTAGAAGCATCGGCACCAACAGCTGTTGGTGTTTTTGGATAGTGGTTTTGAGAGAGTGGGTTTGCCTCGGGTACGCGTCTGCTTATCAGACGTGACCACGATGGCGAACGTGTTTATTGGGGACCCCACCCCACAAAAAAGGCAAAGCTGTGTCCAGCACATCCATGCACGCGTCTCAAAAAAAGTTATTACCCCAGGAGGGTACCGCCTGCACCGCAGGTGGAGAATCCCTCCCCGAGCAGAGCTCGGGCTGCCCCTCGTATTCTGGGGGGGGCAAAGAGCGCGTCAGGTCCCAAAAGGACCTGTTACCGTCCTTCGTGGACGCAAGGAGCCAGGGTGGCTCACCCATCGGTAGCGCGGAGTCGCTGGGACCTGTTCCCAGCACGTCCGCTGCGCCGGTGGGTCCTGCAAAGGCCGGCAGGAGCTTCGGCCTCAGGGAGGTGAGCGAAGACGCGGCGTCGGACTCCGATGCCGCGTCTTCACTCAACTCGGAGGGGATGGAGGTGGATGAGGCCGCCTCCAGGAAGAAGAGGAACTCCCAGTTCCTCAAACGCCCCATATCGGGAGATGGTCGGAGGACATCCTCCGACGATGAGCGTGGAACTTCTGCCCGCAAGATTTCCACTGCTGGACGGGGTGCGGGCCGAAAGGGAAAGGGACAAACAAGAAGGCCCACCGCGGAGGAGGCGACCCAGCGGTCCCTGAAAATTGCCAGGGAGGGGCGCCACCCCGGGGCAAGCAGTGCCCAGGCCAGCCCCTCGGAGCCTTCTGGAAGTGAGCCAGAAGGCATGGAGAAGGCGCTGGCCCAGTTCAAGGAGGTCGTGACGGCTGCCGTACAGAGCGTCGCTAAGAAGAGGGAGAGGGTCTCCAAAAGGAACTCTATCCCCCAGGCCACAACCTCAATCATAGAGGCACTGGGGATAGTTTTGGAGCCCCTCAAAAAATCCTTGAATCGGAGGATTGGACGGCTCGAGGCAGACCTGGCCGGTCTCCGGGGCGCTGGCCCTGAGGTGGCGAAACAAGGAGGACGCAAGCAGGGGCAAAGTCGGCCCCAGCCCTCGCCCCAGGTGGAGAGCGAGGTGCTGACCCTGCTGCGGCAGGAACTGGCTGCCTTTCGGCAGCAGCAGCAGGAACAGCAGCAGCAGTTCCAGGAGCGGGTCCAGCGGCAATTCGCTGTCCTGGAGGGCATAGTGCTGCGCCCCCCGCTTGCGGCCTCCGGCCTGAAAAGGGCGGTCTCGTATGCCGCCGCCGCCGCGGCCGCTGCGCCCAAAGCCGGCCCGTCTGGGCAGACTGGGCGCGGAGCCGTGGTGTCGGAACCGACGAGGACGGTCCCGGCGGCTAAGCCGCAGCAGCGGCAGGCCCTTCCCCGAAAGGCAGAACAGTGCCTGCCGCTGAACTAGCGAGACCTCCTGCGGCGGCGGCGACTAGGCCGCGCCGGCCGCCTCCCTTGCCTGAAGAACCCTCGGCTGGCGCCGAATGGACGGTCGCCGGCGCCAGCAGAAAGGCGGGCAAGGTGGCCAGAGCGGCGAAGAAGCGCGAGCTGCGACAGCAGCGCAGGAAGCGGGCCATGGCAGCCAGGCTTCGCGCCCCAAATTCCGCAGCTGTAGTGATCACACTACAGCCAGCTGCGGAAAAGAAGGGCGTGAGCTATGACATGGTCATGGCGAAGGCGAAGCAGGCGGTGGTGGATCACCTCGACGAGTTCGGAGCCTCTGAAGGCTTCCGAATGAGGCGCACCGCAACCGGGGCCCGAATATTGGAGGTCCCTGGTGCGGACAGCGGCTCTGCCGCGGACGCCCTGGCCGCAAGGATCAGGGCGTCCCTGGACGTCGAGGAGGTCCGAGTATCCAGGCCCACAAAGTGCATAGACATGCGCATCATGGGCCTGGATGACTCCGTCAGGGTGGAAGAGGTAGTGGCCGCCGTCGTCAGGGCGGGAGGATGCCAGGCCGACCAAGTGCGGGCGGGCACCATCCGTGCTGACAGCACGGGCATGCGGGCCGTTACGGTCAGCTGCCCCGTGTCGGCGGCTAAAGCCATCACGGCTGAAGGCCGAAGGCTCTTGGTGGGCTGGGTCTCCGCGCAGGTAAAACTGCTGGAGCCCAGACCTCTGCGGTGTTACCGCTGCCACGTGGGGCACCACGTGGGAGCCCACTGCGCCGCGGAGGTGGACCGCAGTGACCGCTGCTACCAGTGCGGTCAGGCCGGTCACAGGGCCGTCGAATGCCGTGCAACGCCGCACTGCTACGCATGTGCGGCGGCAGGCAAGCCGGCCGACCACCGGGCTGGGGGCAGGTCCTGCGACCCCCCTGCCAAGGCCAAGGCCAAAGTTCGGAGGCCTATCCACCCGGACGCACTCACCGCCGCAGCCGCTTCCTTGGCTGCCGCCGCTGTCGCCGTCGCACCCGCCGCGGCAGGGCCCTCACGGGGGGCTCGGGAGGAGACTGTAATGGATTGTCAATAACGACCCCATTACGTCTCCTCCAGGCGAACATCAACCACTGCGCCCCCGCTCAGGATCTGTTGCTCCAGAGCATGGCGCAGTGGTCGATCAATATCGCCGTGGTCTCCGAGCCGTACAATGTCCTGCCCAGGGGAGACTGGGTGCGGGACCTGGACGGCTCGGTGACCCTAATTTCGTCGGCCGCCGCCGGTACCCCGACCCTCGAGGCCGTCACGAGGGGACGGGGTTGCGTGGCAGCACGGTCCGGGGACATTGCAGTGGTAGGCGTCTACCTGTCCCCGAGCAGATCTCTCGGCGATCTTCACATCTCCCTAATGGAGCTGAAAGCCGTCGTCGCTGGGTTTGGTTCCCTCCCCGTGGTCGTTTGCGGGGACTTCAATGCCGAGAACTTGGCTTGGGGTTCCCGGCTCACGAACCAGCGGGGTCGGATGGTGGAGGACTGGGCTCTGGAGACAGGCCTGGTCGTCCTAAACCGGGGTTCTGTCCCCACGTGTGTGCGGATGCGGGGTGACTCAGTGGTGGACATCTCGTTCGCCAGCCCCGCTCTGTCGCCGCGTGTCGTCGACTGGCGCGTTATGGAGGGGGTGGAGACGTTTTCAGACCACCGGTACATCCGGTTCGACGTCTCCGCCCAAACCTCGATTGCGCCGGTCCGACAGAACCCTTGTGGTCCGCGGTGGGCGCTGAGGCAGATGGACCGGGAGCTCCTCCTGGAAGCCGCGACGGTACAGGCCTGGGTGCAAGCACCGGACAGGCCTGTCGACATAGACGTCGAGGCAGAGTGGTTCCGGGAGGCCATGTCGCAAATTTGCGACGCGGCAATGCCCCGAGTCCCTCCAGGACGTGCTCAGCGCCAGGTATACTGGTGGTCGCCGGAGATTGCGGCACTGCGCAACGCGTGCAATGCCGCGCGACGCCGGTATGCCAGATACCGCAGGCGCCGCATCCGTCCACCGGATGCGGAGGCCAGAGAGGCGGAGCTGTACGAGGGATACAGAGCGGCAAAGCGCACCCTCCGAGCGGAGATAAGGCGGGCCAAACTTGAGGCCCGCAACGTGTGGCTGGGGACTCTGAACGGGGACCCATGGGGACGCCCGTACAAGTTGGTACGGGACAAACTCCGCCCCTGGGCTCCCCCGCTGACGCAGAGTCTCCGGCCCCAGCTCGTGGAGGGTGTGGTGAGCACTCTGTTCCCCACGCGAGGGGAACACTCTCCCCCGCCCATGGCTCCGCCACCAGCGGTGTCCGACGCGGACCACGATGGCGACGACGACGACAACGTTCCAGAGGTGACCGAGGTAGAGATGAGAGTGGCGGTACGAAGGCTGAGTGCCGACCGAAAATACCGCCCCAGGACCCGACGGCTTGCCTGGGAAGGCATGGGTCCTGGCCATGGAGGCTCTCGGGCCTCGACTAAGAGGGCTCTTCAGCGCATGCATGGAGAGGGGCCAGTTCCCACTTCGCTGGAAGACGGGGAAACTGGTCCTCATCGCGAAGCCGGGGCGCCCCGCGGACTCTCCGTCCGCGTACCGGCCCATTGTGCTGCTCGACGAGGTGGGCAAGCTCTTTGAAAGAGTAATTGCAGACCGCCTCGTCGCACACCTAACACGGGTGGGGCCGAATCTGGCGGACGGCCAGTTCGGCTTCGGCGCTCCACGGTGGACGCCATCATGTGCGTGCGAGCTCTCACGACAGGGGATGCAGTGGCCCAGGGCAGGTGTGTCGTGGCGGTGTCTCTGGACATCGCCAACGCCTTCAACTCCCTGCCTTGGAGTAGCATTGGGAGGGCACTCCGGTATCACCGGATGCCCGACTACCTCTGTCGTGTGGTCGAGGCGTACCTGTCAGACAGGTACATAACCTACCCCGGTCACCAGGGGGTGTGGGAACGTCGAGAGATGTCGTGCGGTGTTCCGCAGGGATCGGTACTAGGGCCGCCCTTGTGGAACATCGGATACGATTACGTGCTGCGCGGCGACCTCCCTGACGGGGTCGGCGTGGTCTGCTACGCAGACGACACGCTGGTCCTGGCGCAGGGAGAGTCGTACCAGGCGGCGGTCGAACTAGCGACACGCGGGGTCGCGACAGTCGTTGGCAGGATCCAGGAGCTGGGACTCGAGGTGGCATTGCACAAGTCCGAGGCCATGTGCTTTCACGGCCCTCGGAACGCGCCACCACCGGGTTCCCGGCTAACGGTGGGAGGAGTCCACATCGGCGTCGGGTCAACGATGAAGTACCTGGGACTCGTTCTCGACAGCCGATGGGATTTCGACGAGCATTTCCGACGTCTGGCTCCCAAACTAAATCGGACTGGGGCTGCTCTCTCGCGGCTCCTGCCCAACCTTGGGGGTCCAGACGCCTCCTGCCGGAGGCTCTACGTGGGGATCGTTCGGTCCATGGCCCTTTATGGCGCGCCGGTGTGGGCGCCGGGGCTGCGGAAACAGCCGGCGGCCCGGCTGAACGCGTGCCAGAGGGTCATGGCCATACGGATGGTGCGAGGATACCGGACGATTTCCCGCGAAGCGGCGTGCCTTCTTGCTTGCCAGCGACCATGGGAACTGGAGGCAACAGTCCTTGCACTCATGCATGAACGGCGCATGGAGATGCAACGCCGGGGCGAAACTCCGCTGCCGCAACAAGTCGCGGCATGGCGGACAGAGTTCCGGCGAGTTCTCATGGAGAAATGGCGACAGCGACTGTCGCGACCCCGTGCTGGGCACGCCACAATTATGGCGGTAAGTCCCCTCTTTGAGGCGTGGTTGGAAAGACCTCACGGCGTCCTCACATTCCGCATGACGCAGGTCCTCACCGGACACGGTAAGTTCGGGAGGTTCCTGCACCGGATTCGTGCGGAAACGACGCCCGGGTGTCGCCACTGTGTGGCCCACCCGGAGGACACGGTGGAGCACACGGTGGAGGTGTGCCCCGCTTGGGCAGAGCAACGCCGTGACCTCGTGGGGGCAATCGGCGGCGGTGATCTCTCGCGCCGGGCCTTGGTTCAGGCCATGCTCCGGAGCGAGGAGGAGTGGCAGGCGGTCGCCTCCTTCTGCGAAGCAGTAATGCTAGCTAAGGAGGCGGCCGATCGCGTGAGGCAACGGTCCTTACGCTCCAACCGCCGCCGGGATTCCGATCCCGATTTCCGGCCACCGTAGGCGCGGGCTTGTAGACGGCGAGCAATGGGTGGCTCGCCGTCTGACCGTCCGGTAACCGTCCGGACCGAGCCTAAGTCGTCGACGGCGCGTATTGTTCCACGCGCGCCTCAAGGAGATGTCAGCAAATCGTAGGGGCCCAGCAGGGTCGAAGCCTACTGGGGCCACGGGTAGTGTGAAAGCGGAACCCGGGGCCCTGGGACGAAGGCAACGAAGGAACAGGAGTGGGTTTTTAGTCAGTAAGAGTCTGACACTATCTCCCGCTCCGCCCAAGAGCGGGGATGTCATTAGGATGATTTTCCCACCCAATAAAAAAAAAAAAAACACGCGCACGACCATTAGTGAGACATTTACAGCGAATTTAAAATACTTAATGTAGCGGCTACACGTTATTTTGTCTATTTTAGGAGTTGCAGCCGGCGACACCCTGGCCCCACCATCTGGACGCCAGCGAGGAGGGTCCCATCTGTCCACAACACGATAAGCTTTACGACCGTCTGGTCAAGCCCTATAGAGGCATGAGTGAATCCTGTATCTACGCTAACGTGCACGTACCCTTGGAAGCTCTACCTGAGCACAGAGCTGATGATGACGTATACTACACAGGTTATGTCAACAATTTAGCCAAGAAAGGTTTCCCCATCTTTGTGTTCATCCATGGCGGAGGCTTCCAAACAGGATCAGGAGACACTGACCTTCACGGGCCGGAGTATCTCGTCAGCAAAGGAATCATTGTCATTACTTTTAACTTCAGGTATAATTTCTTACCAATAATTAGTCACATTTTTTATGTCACTAACTGTTGAATTTAAGACTATCTGATCTGAGAGTGTGTAAATAACATCCAGGCTCAACGTGTTCGGTTTTCTTTCGCTGAATAATCCCAAGATCCCCGGTAACGCTGGTCTCCGGGACCAGGTGACGCTGCTGCGCTGGGTGCAGAGAAACGCGCGAGCCTTCGGCGGGGACCCCAGCGACGTCACCATCGCGGGTCAGAGCGCGGGCGCGGCCTGCGCACATTTGTTGTCCTTGTCTAATGTGATCAAAGGACTTTTTAAAAGGTAACGTGCTTTAAGAATTTCTGCGGCTATTCATATCAAATTATTCTTTAATGCTTTTTTTTTATTTCAGGGTGATTTTGATGAGTGGTACTGCCGAACAAACGTATTACACAACTTCTCCAATTTACGCCAGTATATCTGCCGCTAGATACTTACAAATATTGGGCATCAACTCAACAGATCCTGACGTCATCCACGACAGACTAGTTAACACTCCACTCAAGGAAATTTTAAACGCTAACAGCGCCTTTCAATACGAAAATGGGTTGGTCACCTTTCTTCCTGTAGTAGAAGCTGAATACCCAGGGATTGAGAGAATAATAGATGATGATCCACGACGACTCATGGAAAGAGGGCGAGGAAACGAATTTCCAATGGTTATCGGCTTCACAACTGAAGAGTGTGAATTCTTTAGAAGAAGAATACTATACGCAGGGTTATTGCAAAAGATCGAAGCGGAACCTTCTTTAATTTTGCCGGCCCGAATTCCGTTTTCAACGCCTCCGAATGTGGCGCGCGAGCTGGGTTTGAAAGTCATTAACCGGAACTTTGTTGGTAAGCTGAATATAGAAGAGTATATGGATGTATGCAGAGATGTGTTTTTCGTGTATTCTGCATTCAAGGTAGCGCAGTGGAGAGCGGAGATGAACGCAGCACCAGTCTACTTGTATCAGTTCTCGTACGAGGCAGACTTCAGTGCAGTGAAGGCAGGATTGAAACTGCAGTACAACGGCACCTCTCATGTTGAAGACTTGACTAATATCTTTCGAGAAAATGCTGTTCTTGACGGGGAAAAGTCGTTCCCGCCAAGAAATAGAGACGACTTTATGAAGGATTGGATGACGCATCTCGTAGTCAACTTTATTCGATGCAAGTGAGTTCTTGACTATTGCCATTTTCAATTGCAGCGTTAATTTAGATTTTTGAAAAACAAGAACGGATTCAATATTCCTTGAGATACCAAATTTGACTCCCTTATATCAAGTACAAATGACGAATGCTTCACTTGTTTGGTTTCAGTAAGCCAGCTTGCGGTGAGCCGGGTTGGCTTCCTGTGCAGGCGAGATTCCTGAACTATCAGAACATCCAAAAACCTGGCGTCTACGAGAACACACAGCCGACAAAATACCAACGCGATATGATCCAGTTCTACGACAGGATCGACCAGATTGCCAGGTGACCACGCTTGACGTTATACATATTTTAAGAGATAACGCAAATGACATGGAATACTCAAATTAATTTATTACTTTTCAGGAATTCGTCACTGGATGTTATTACAGCGCGACCGTAGACCGCGAATTATTTGTTTTATGGAAAATAACAGGGAAAATTAGGAATAAAGAACTATGATTCTCATTAAAAAAAAAAAAACTTATTTATACGCAGTCTTTTTGGCACTTTAGTATCGGCACATGATGTTTATGTTAGATCTGTAATCGGTTTAGCGCACGCTATAACGATTACAGATCTAATCAAATAATTAAAATTAAAAACATGCTATTAGTGACTTGTCCTAAATTAAATCTATGTTGGGCCTTGAAATGTCACTTAGGCTGTTATTATACACTTCTGGACACATCTATTGGCCCACCTTGTATTTTCAGTTTCGTTTGGTCCTAGCTAAAATTTTATATTAGGTCGAGCAAAAAGTTTTTATGCAGTTTTGAACCTGGCACATTCACAATTTCATTCAATAGTCTTTTTTTGAATTTCGAACACAGAATTTAAAGAAAAAAAAGACAATT
Organism: Mythimna vitellina; assembly: GCA_949316375.1. Lineage (NCBI taxonomy): Eukaryota > Metazoa > Arthropoda > Insecta > Lepidoptera > Noctuidae > Mythimna > Mythimna vitellina. The sequence goes on along the minus strand of OX438703.1, from coordinate 618,908 downwards.
TGGAGCCTGTTTGTTGATATCAAACAATCGAATACTAAGAAAACTTGGTTTTATTGGTTTACTTGGATTTAATTCTTGAAAAAGTGATTGATATCTTTGGTTTTGCAACAAACATTACTTATTCTTAACATTAAGGTGAGGTTCTATCAGTAATCTATGGATACTTCACCTGAAGTCGCCGCCCAAGCTGTGGCACTTATTCAGGCCGGACACAGCCAAAGAAACGTGAGTGCTCAACTTAATTTAAGTCGATCTGCGGTCCGAAATGTTTATCGGAGGTACCTAGAGACTGGCGGTTTTGTTCGTCGCCAAGGAAGGCCACGATCTCGGGTCACAACTGAAAGGCAGGGTCGATTCATCGTGACGACCAGCTTGAGAAATCGTCACCTTACCTCCATTGAGATACAAAACCAACTTCGCGACTTCCACGGAGTATCTGTGAGCGCTCGAACTGTTCGGAGAAGGTTAAAAGAACGCGATATGGTACCACACAAGCCAGCTAATGGGCCCAAACTAACGCGAGCCCACCGAACAGCGCGCCTTCATTTCGCACGCAGTCATTTAAATTGGACACAGCAAGATTGGAGCCGTGTACTCTTTTCTGATGAGTCTAAAATTGTGTTACATGGCAATGATGGAAGGAAGAAGGTCTACCGACGTAAGGGAGAGCGTTTCGCACAATGCTGCTTTGAAGAGAGGGTTGCTTATGGCGGTGGCTCATGGACTGTCTGGGGCGGTATATCCGCGAGCGGCAAAACTCAACTTGAGGTTGTTACAGGACCACGGCTGCCAACATTAAATGCTGAAAGGTACATTCGTGAGTGCTTAGAACCTCACGTGATACCATACGCGGACTATGTGGGCCCAAATTTCCTTTTTATGCATGATAATGCAAGAGCCCATGCGGCCGGTATCGTCAGGGAATATCTTCGGGATGTGAACATCACAGTTATGGACTGGCCAGCCAGAAGCACAGACATGAACCCCATTGAGCACATGTGGGACGAGCTAAAAAGACGTGTTAGGGCTCGTCAGCCAGTTGCCCAGACGATGCAGGAGTTGAAAACTGCCATAGAAGAGGAATGGGAGATGATCCCTCAAAATTTCATAGAGCGGTTGATAAACTCTATGCCTAATCGTATGAGAGCTGTGGTAGATGCCCATGGAGGCAACACGCGTTATTAAATTAAACCTTTATTTGATAAAACATGTTTTTTATTCAAAAATCAATTGCCTTTAACAAGGCGCATATCCGACTTGTTAGGCGTAGCGCCATGTCGTATGGTATTCTGAATTCAAATTTAAAACAATACGATCGAAAAAGATGGTAAAATGTATCAGGTTTAAAACTGCATCAACAGTTTTTGTTCAATCTAGCAATCATATTTCGGTAGGGGCCATCGAAACCTAAACTCTAAGGTGGGCCAATAGATGTGTCCAGAAGTGTATTATACTTTTGTTAGGCTACGAGGTACATAATGTAGAAGAGTGGTGGCCGCCCAAAACCTGTTTTGGTCCACTGGAGGTAACGGTCAATCTGAAATAGACGGAGTTGCAAGTAGCGGAAGACTGAAGTCCAGGCATTGTCCTGTTCATTCTATCCAGCCCAAAGCAAGAAGTAACACTGTGCACGATCTCCAAGATCTCAAACTTTAAACCATCGCACAGAAGGCTAACATAACAATGACGCTAATTATGATGTAATCGTAGAATAATTACGAATGATGATAACATTCTATAGATTACAAAGATTAAGATCAAAGCTAAGCAAATTTTCTGATGCAAAACATAAAATTGATGAGGTCTTAGCGTTGCACGTATTGTATTGTTTGATTGTTTCTATCGACCATAAAATATCAGCTTGGAAACACTTGGCCACTATTTACCCCTGGACTGAAACAGCACGATGTTGTGGGTGAGGGATTTGCCCAGCAGTGAGATGGCATAAGCTGACAGTAATACAATCACAACAATTGTGTAGGTATTGCTCAAGCAGTCCGCCTCTCATCCATCATTAAGAGAAATAACTGAAAAATGAGGAATTTAAAATTTGAATCTTGTTAAATGCTAGCTTCTGCCAACGGCATCGGTTGCGTGTGTTTAAGATATTATTTTAATTTTAAATTCAAGTATTTAATGAATTCAAATATTAATTAGTTTTTGTGTCGGATATCTTTGTATAATTTTTTATTAATCTTTTATTTATATTTATTCATTGATATCTATAAGTATATAGGAAATAACGGAAAGGTTTGCTTATTTTCGATATTTACTAGACTACTTTATGAAGAACTTCTTAATTATGTACTTGAATAAATACGCTATAAATAAACTCTCAATATTTTGTAATCTATGTGGACGCTAGCGTTTAACCTAAATGGCGCGAAATCACGCGCGAACGCCGGCGTTCGCTCGCTCATTGTCTTTCTATTGTGTCTCTAATTACGGTACTCAAAAGGTTAATGTAATTTTATGATCCAATGTTGATTGAAATAAACAAATAATAATAATAAACATATAAACAGACAAAGTTACTTTAGAAGTTTGGAGGTATGCGGAACAGAGTGTAAAAGTCCCGCAAACCTTCGTGAAAAGGGAGGATCCTCCGACCAGACGGGTGTTGTCTGTTGGGCAACTGCCCGACAGATGATTTCAGACAGTTCTATGGGACAGAAGTATGGATGTTTCATGATTCAACCTTCAACGACCTCATGTGCATATATCTCTTTATGACGAAGCGATTCATAAGCTTTATGGACATTATAGTTTAACAACAAAAAGTGATTTTTGGTACTGTCATGGTTAAAATTAGAAAAAAGTCGACAAATACTCGTCAGTATTAAAGTAGAAATAAAAGGCCTGTATTGACATTTATATTTTGACTACCTCGCGGCTTGTCCGGTGTAGTGTAGCTAGTACTAAAATAGCTACGCCTACACCGTACCCCTAATTATTATTTTATTGTTTCTTTCAGTTTCGTTCCAAGTTACATTCTAGAGTTTTTTCAAATGTCAAAACGGGCGTTTTATTTTTTAACATCATCTTCCTGCCCTTGTCCCATCTTATTTGGGGTCGGCGCAACACGTTTTTTTCTTCCATTCTATCCTGTCAAAAGTCATACTATCACTAACTTCCTTTTCTTTCATATCACTGTTCACACAATCCATCCATCTTTTCTTTGGCCTTCCTCTCCCTCTCCACCCATCCACATGTATACTCATAACTCTTTTAGTAACATGTGTTTCATCTCTCCTCTTTACATGACCATACCAAGACAAACGATTCCCCTTCAACTTTTCAGTCACTGGCGCCACTTTCAAACTTCCTCTAATATATTCATTTCTTACTTTATCCATTCTCGTCACACCACACATCCATCTCAACATTCTCATCTCCGCTACATGCAATCTTTTTTCATGCGTCTTTTTCACAGCCCAACATTCTGATCCATACAGTATTTAGCGTTTTATTTTTTAACGAGTTTAATAAATTATTCCAACACTATATATATACGCTAGACATATCTACCTATACTATCATCATGATCGTCTGAAGGCTACATTTATTGTATATTCATTTTTGTTTGAATAGTATTTTTAAACACCTGTATACTCTCTCAAAATTCATATATTTTTCGTTAAGTTTAATGATGACATGTTAATAAAAATAAAATAAAATAAATATGAAAATTAAATGATAAGCATTACCTGCTAGTAATCCTCACACTATTGTAAAAAGGTGTGTTTCCATTGATAGAATTATGAACAATATTGTGCTCTTTTACAAAGTCTCAAAATAATAAACGCAAAGTGAAAATCTACGCATTCTCTGTATTTCTTGCTTTCTTTAAAGAGGCTTCGAAGAAAGGAATTTCAATTTTCCAATTACCTCCGCACTGGGGCTTTTAAATACCGGTTTTTTTTTCTGGTTTTCTTTTTTCGGTATAAATGTGATAAATACCGTGATCACTTACGACCTTAATACCGTTATAATACGTGTTTTTATTTTAGAATCAGTCTTTAATATGATTGAAAAGCCCAGGACAAACTATATGACACACTGGACAGTCTTGCAGGCCAAAAATAGCTATACCGGCTTACTAGAATATGAGAGAGAAAAGCGAGGGATGTTTGTCAGGTAAGATGTATAAGAGATGAAATTGGAATGGTTCTATCGGAAATCGGATGGCGAAAAAATCAGAAAGAGGTGGAAAGAATATTTTGAAAGACTCATGAATGAGCAAAATAATTGGTGTGGGGTGTTAGAGAATAAACCAGTGAATGTGGGGTTAGTGAGAATGGTTAGTATGGATGAAGTCGGAATAGCAGTAAAAGGAATGAAGAGCGGTAAAGCTATTATACAATGATCCAGATAGAATACCAGTTGAAGTGTGGAAGTTATTGCGGGTGGTTACTATGTTTTTAACTACAAGATTTCTTTTTCTAATCGTTGTAGCAATCTGAAAGTATACCAAATTGGTTCATAAATGACGGAGATATGAGGTTATAGGAATTGCGAACCTCCTTCTTTTCGGAACTCGGTTAAAATGGATTATACAAGAAATGTAGCAGGTGGCGTCCGTATATTTCTATCCGATTACCGTCGACGGTTACCGTCCGCAAGCCCGCGCCTACGATGGCAGAAAATCGGGATCGGGATCCCGGCGGCTGGGGCGTGAGGGCCGTTACCTCGCGCGTGCGGGCATCAGATTACCGAACCGGTTGGCTTGTAATATCAAGAGAAAATAAGAAGATGGAATGTTTAATGAAAAAGTATAGCTAAGGTCAAAACTTATTCGTAGGTATCCAAATATTGTTGCAAAACTCCTTCAACCGATGTCATGTAATGCAACCAATAATGATATATTTATATTGTCTGTGCGATATCGCTAAAAAACCTCTACGCACAAAAAGCGATTGATAAAAAACGTAATACCTTCTGGTGATTTGAAGGTGATGAATGTCTCATAACTTTAGTTATTAGGGTCGGTACATTCTGCGGGAACGTTTTAAAGAGTTTACATGGCTCTAGAACTCTATTTATTTCACATAGTCGTACATGGGTACATATAAAACGTCAGAAGCTAGCGTACGGTTCCGATTGGCCATTTTCTATGCAGAAGAAGCGTTAAGAAACACCATAGTTACTTTTTTTTAAAAACCGGGCAATTGCGAGTCGTACTCGCGCGCTGAGGGTTCCGTAAAAAACTACCTATGTAAACAGTTCAATTCCCGAATGAAAATTATTCCGAATTGTGGGACATAACTAAAAATTTACAGATATCAGATATTTTTTCCTATACTTATGCTATGAGAGCATACTTCATGCTGACAAATTTCAGGATTTTAGGTCAACGGGAAATACCCTATGAATTTGATTCCCTTAAGTGTCGAAATAAACGTTTTTTTTCGACATAAACAGATATATCTTTTCTTTTCGTTAACTTAGAAATTTGATTTTTTAAAGATTTAAGGGATCGGACTCCTGACTATATTGTTTTAATTTTAACTCGATACCTCCACGCGTTCCCGAGATAAAGGATCTTGACAGACAGACAGACGGACAACAAAGTGATCCTATAAGGATTCTTTTTTTTCTTTTGAGGTACGGAACTCTACAAAATGACTGATTTTATCTATATTTCCATATGTCAATATTAATTGATATGAGAGGGCAATGTAGACCGGTCAACTTTATACTTACTACTTGAAGTACTTGATCTACAAAACTAAAATTGTCATCGCAGTCGGGGGACTTCTTATACTACAAGAAAGTATTTTACCGAGTGTTCCCCGACTGCGATAAAAAAATCAGTTTTGTAGATCAAGTTATTTCCGAAATTCCGTGTTTAGTCAATGAGTGACTTCTTTCTTCAGTTTTCTGTAAATTAACAAACATCTTGTTTTTAGATTATTAGTTTGTTTTTTTTTTTTACATGGCCGTCGTGTTTTTCAATTTTTTTTTTTTTGATAGCTTTTTAGTGTTATGTCATGAAACCTTAAAATGATCACGAGTCATGAATAATAATAATACGTAACAGCCATATTGCTTTGAACCTAATAAGCCGATTACCTGGTTAAAATTTGGTACACATATGACTTTTAGTGACCCAAACACAGACGCGTAAAGTGAATAAATGAACCTTGATTATGGGGACCCCCATAGCTAAAATTCGTCCTACAACTTTTGGTAAAGAAATAAAAAAAACATTTTGCAAACTGACATACTGTATCGTGCGACACATCAAATAATAGAGCTCATAGTGACGGCCTCCTAAATATGCATATTATAATTTTAAAGTGAATATTAAAATTATCATCATCATTATCTTCCTGCCCTTGTCCCTTCTTATTTGGGGTCGGCGCAACACGTTTTTTTCTTCCATTCTATCCTGTCAACCGTCATACTATCACTAACTTCCTTTTCTTTCATATCACTGTTCACACAATCCATCCATCTTTTCTTTGGCCTCCCTCTCCCTCTCCATCCATCCACAAGTATACTCATAACTCTTTTAGTAACATGCGTCTCATCTATCCTCTTTACATGATCTTGTTCACCTATCTTATGACTTTAAACATCTTAAACCGAAACTTATGTTTCACTAGAGGCTCGCCTTTGCGTTTATGAATTAGTGAGCAACTCCATCAAGATGCATTGAGTGTTGACTGGACACCCCTGCAGGAAGCTGCTACACTCTATAGTAAATGAAAAAGTTAGGATCTTCCACAGTGTTGTGCCTAATTTATTTGACATAGATGCGCCTATCAGGATAGATATGCTGAAAACTCAATCAGCACTCTAGATGAACATTAAAATTCGGATAGCAATGCGACGAATAGACCGTGCGTTCCAAAAGATCGCTCTGAAACATCTTGACCTTCTTCAAGATTGCTAGGGTTCGGTATACGTATTTTGAAAAAAAAATAAAATAAATTGTTTATTAGAGAAAATAAAGCAACGAGCAATATATCCTACCGGAACCTTATAAAATTTAAACGCAATTTTGTTTATACGTAACTCACGTTGCTCTAATATTTTTAACAGGCGCAGGGGCTTTTAAATACGTAAGTCGTAACAAGATATAATAGCTTATAGAAAGAATAAACAGAATCTGTATTTATAAATTGTGGAATAAGCAATTTATAAGCAATTTTTTGCCCATGTACATTTCAGCAATTCCACATAGTTACAGACTAAAGAGGTTGACAGGCCATTTTGACGCTCACTATCCAGATTCTTAGTAAAAAGACTTCTTTTTCTTATGCTAATATCTGGAAATTCTTCAGAGCTCAAGGTTCAGTGGATCAGAGCATTCAGACCTTACTAACACAATCGTTGGACAAACAGTAGCTGACGATTTAAACTACTATTTATTCACCGCACCTACACTAGATACATTAACCTAATATCAAACTGTTGATTACCTTGCTGGTCTAATGCGTCATAATATCATCCTCTTTGTTTTCACTCCAGTCAATCCAGAAGAGATCAAAAAGAATTATCCTATCCTTTAAATCCAAAGCTAAGGGCAGATAGGGGGTTCGTGTCGGATTTTGATCAACTTATATCTCACATCGTCAATTTTTCTATTTACTCTCTTACTTTCCCTTCCCAGTGGCGTAAAGCCTATGTTCGTTATTTACCTACCTGAAATTTCCAATCCAGGGTCTTTAGCAGCGAGTTCGTGCAGAAGACTCTTCAAGGCGCTGTGAACGCACTGCTGGCGTCCCTTAAAGCGGTATTTTATCTTCTCTTTTGTTTCCCGTTTTTATTAATATTATACCTCATAGACTGTAAATCAGTTCAGTCCTTTAGAAGTTATAGTGAAATAAAGAAACTCACATACATACATAAACTTCTTTTTTTTGGGCAGCCATGTAAAAGAGGCCTTGACAGGCATCGAACCCAGCGGGCCCCATTTATCATGCTGAAATCTCTATGAGGCGCTCGTGGAACACAACGCGCCGTAGACCTGGGGCTGGTTCTTATCTGATGGCGAGCTAGCCATTGCTCGTCGTCCGCAAGCCCGCGACCAGAATTTTCTAGCATTTTTCAAAGCACTTACACATTAAATAAATAGTACATTTTGATACAAATGGAGAAAGTCTGCCATTGCTATGGAGCCGAGTGCTGCAGAGATTTTCCAAGTGCACATACTTGCGAAAAAATAAATAAATAGGGCTACCCGGCGACTAGTGGGCCTTGCTTGGCGACCCGCCTGATACCATATGTATTAAAATGTGGCGAGAGCGAGCTTGCACAGTTTTCTGCACTGGTGCGAAAAACAGTAAATTGCGTGCCTAAAAGCGGTAGTAGGAATGGGTTCTCGAGTAAGTGTATTGAAAAATAATTGTAACACAGTCCACTCTCTGGAGCCTTGACCAGCAGTAGCTTGAACCGTCCTCCCAATACTAGTTGTCTATTTAATGTTTTGTATTGAGTTAAATTAAAAGTAATTAAAAGTATATATGTATAATTATGTGTGAGTGTGAGATAGTGAATATAGAGATAAAAAAAAAATCTTCACGAGTGAGCAGTGTGGAACGATCTTTAGGTTCGTGCACATGTGGCAGATATAAAGAGCTCCGCAAGACTCGACGATTTAATCTTCAGTTGGAAATTATAATGTTTATATATTATTACATCTATCTTTGTTTGTTTACAACATACCTCTGTTGTGGTAAGTCGTATTATTAATTAAACTACACAAATATTATAAAGACGAAGGTGTTTGTTTCTTCTTCGAACTCGAACGGCTGAACGGATTTCGATGAAACAGACCATGTTCTAGAATAGTACAAAGGCATTGACATATATTCTGCGCAGTACATATATATCGATGTACATAGGATACTTTCTGTGCCGGCAGTACCTTCCCTTAAGAGCGTCCTTTTCGATTTACATTTCATACAACCGCTCTTACGTGATTATGATGTTATTAAACAATATCTTTCTCTAGATATTTTGGATACACAGCTATTTTGTGGATATTATCTAGGCTTCTATAGAAATCAAAACATAAATTTATGTAGAACTAATTTAATAGAGACCTCTGAAAATCTGCTACTTACTTTGCATGAACTTTGACCCTTCATAATATTCTCGCGAGTGACTGAAGTACCGAATACCAACTGACTTCAGGCGTTATCTCTTTTTTCGCGTTGCCTGTTTATTACTAAACATTACGTTGGATGAAAAAACATGCTTTTATATCATGATCACGTTGACGATAGACGGATCGCGAAAGGCCCTCTTAAAAGCAGTAAAAGATATTTTCACATATACAGGGCCGAGTTTAAAACGTTTACTTAAATCAAAAAGTAAGAAACTAAAATCCCGATTACGAAAGAGCACTATGTTGATTCGAATTGAATAATAGTGTATGAACCTTACGAAATCATTGTAAGCAATAATTTCTATTTCAAATTTTCTAGATGTTTTTATCACTAATCCACGGTTGTTAGTTCTTAATTTTTTTTTACTTTTTGCTGGTTTTTGTCAAAATAATTAAATCATTCTTCTTTAGGAAGCGAGTTTCTTAAAGTACCTATACTCTATAATGATATTAACTGCATCTGAATCCATTATTTATGTAGCCTTTACCCCCTTTTATCATTGGCATAAACCTAAAGAACTTCACACACAATGCCACAAAACTTATATAATCGTTCACGAGATGGCGCTAGCAGCAGTCATCCCCTATTTGTTTTATTGGATGTCCTGTAACTTTATACCCAACATTATCGATTATTTCTTTTATAAAATCGATTATTAGTAATCGATTTCTGCAACAGAGGTAATCGATAATCGATTGTAGTAACCACATGTCCAAATCGATTTTTCAAAACAGCGCCACATAACATTGTTTGAACTTAATAGCTAATTATCTGATCGCTAATATCTTCGGTTTTGAGTGTTTCCGTACCATTACACAGATGGTCTTATTATGACGTCGGTAAAACACTTTTGCCTTTTTAAAACAAATAAAAAATTAACGGGTAAGTAGTTCAAAAACAAAAAGAATTTTTTTAAATTTTCGATTCAGTGTTTAGCAAGTTTTGTGTTTCGTGTGAAGTTTTGTTACAAAAATGTCGTTTAAAAGTTATGTGGTTGGAGGCATTACTTTATAATGAAAAATAAAAATACTACAGCGAAATGTAAATATTGCCCCAAAGAGCTTAGAACCTGCAGCAACACAACACATAAAACATCCCGCTGCAACACAAGTTCATCAGGGAACCACTTTCAGCTTCAGTGCTCCCATACCAACACGTTTAATTTTTTTAATAAAGTTTAGTATTTCTGTTTTCTGCTATTTTTGCAGATAAAATGGCATTTTTTTGAATCGATTGTAATTTCAGGATTAATCCAATTTTAATAAATCGATTATTTTTACATTGCAAAAATCGATAATTTGGAAATCGATTTTTGGTTGCTGAGGTCACATAGCTACCAGCAACTCCCGTTTCATTCCTTTAGAAGGAAAATAATGGAAAATTCTTTTTTCTTCTTTGTATAATTATGTTACCGGCAATCTGTATAATTCAGGTATTCTAAACTATACCTAGGCAATGAATAGAATACCTGGCGCGTTAATAAATGTTATTGTGTATTACATAATTTAACTAGGTACTGTATACAATTCCTAGGGATTGTATACAGTACCTGCTGGTCCATCAGCAATGTGTAAAATAGATAGATTTTGGACTATATTTATCAATGTTAACCGTCCTACCTATAAAATGACGGGCAAATGAAACGAAATGTTCTATTACTTAAAATCATAAAAGAAAAGGCGGAGCTAAATAACCACGAAGGCTAAGGCAAGACTTAGCCTTCGTGGTTATTTTCTTTACAGTAGTAACATATAGTGTAATTTGCTAACAAGTACTCAGGTCTTATTTCTGCCTGCCTAACCTAACCTGTCCGTGTTGGGGTGCCTTAAAGTTACGTCGCCTCCTTCCCTGCTCTCGTCTTTTACACACATTACCGGCTGCGTATTCGGTAGTATCGAGAATACCTAGGCAAAGTATAAAATTGTATGTACGTATGTGTTTTAGTTTTTAGTTTCCTTTTATTTTTGTGTTTGGTGTACAATAAAGGATACAATAAATAAATAAATAAAATTTCATACATTACCTGCACGTTTTCAGTATTCTACACATTAGCTAGGTATTGTATAGAATACCGAATTATGCAGATTGCTCGTAACATATACATCATAAAAAGAACCTCTGTGCAATATTACAGCGTTCTAGGTCCAAGGGTTACCTGAGCGTTGATGAGTTAGTGAATAAGTCAGACCTTTGCTATTTATTTAAACAGATTTAGATCAAGACGAATCACCAAAGACATCTAATTTTTTTTTAATAATGAGAATAAAAGGGAACCAAAAAGTTCTCTTATTTTTTTTACGTTTTGACACTATTACTGTAAAGATGCATCGATGAGTTAATTTGCAAAAATGTATTAATAGTTTTTGACCAACAAATAAAAATCCAAAATTTAGACAAAACGCAAACATGGATGTATGCGTCCTTTTCTATAGTAAGGTGAGAAAGCGGAAATTGACATTGCTTTAAATGTCATGAATTGCTCAGTTAAAATTTTTATTGACGAGTCATGTAAATTGTTGTTGTCTAATGACTGTGGTGCCAATAACATTTTAATCCATCTAGAAAGTTCAACGTTTTCGGTGAACAATGACACGAGTTTGAAGTGCGATGTGAAAACGCGCATCGACTCGGGCTGGGTGTGCGGAAGGGTCCGGGAGGCGGAGGACGGCGTCAAGTATGCCAGCTTCAGAGGCATCCCGTATGCCCAGCAGCCGCTGCAGGAGCTGCGGTTCAAGGTACAGTCCGCCTACCACGTATAGATTCCTATCAATTCCATCAAGAAGATATACCCAATGCTAATATCCCATTCCAGGAATTACAACCATTGGATCCCTGGCCCAATGTTCGATTAGCCACAGAGGAGGGTCCAATATGTCCCCAGTATGACGAGATATACGGTCGCCTGGCCAGGCCAGTGGGCATGAGCGAGTCTTGTATCCACGCCAATGTCCACGTTCCCCTTGATGCTTTCGACTCCGGCTCAAAAGAAATCTGCCAAAAAACAGGTCTACCCATCCTAGTCTTCATACATGGTGGTGGGTTCCAAATCGGATCGGGTGACTCAGACCTCCATGGACCTGAATATCTAGTTACCAAAGGAGTTATTCTTATCACTTTTAATTACAGGTAAGTATTCTGATAACTGCTTCATTAAATATTTGAGGAATATTAATTAGTTATTGAAATTAAATTATTTGCTTTCGTCCTTGTCAACTACACCTGTGCGTATTTAGCGTTACCTTGGCATTCATCGTGTATTTGTTTTCACTTTGTAGATTGAACGTGTTCGGCTATCTATCTCTGAACTCTGCGGCGGTGCCTGGTAACAACGGGCTGCGGGACGCCATCACCTTGCTCGAGTGGGTGAAGAAGAACGCGCGCGCCTTCGGCGGAGACCCTGATAATGTCACCCTGGGTGGACAGAGCTGCGGCGCGGTCGTTGCACATCTCGTCTCACTATCTAAAGTGTCTGTGGGATTGTTTAAAAGGTACTAAAACTGGTATTTAACCTTATAATCCATCGACCATTGTGCATTTGCCTCATAACATATTTTGTTTCAGAGTGATATTGATGAGCGGTGTAGGTAACGGTGGATTCTATACAGCTTCGCCTGCCTACGCTCAAACTGTCGCTACAGCTTTTCTAAAAAACGTCGGCATAAATGCTACTGACGCCAACGAAATTCACGAACAACTTATACATATGCCTCTTCAAAAGATCATGGACGCCAACAGGATCGTACAATTCACGACTGGGCTATTGTCTTTTGTCCCTGTTGTGGAAGCTAAACATCCAGGAGTCACGAGGATCCTGGATGATTATCCAGCAACGCTTATAAAAAGTGGCCGAGGGAAAGATCTTCCATTAATTGTAGGCACTACAATCAAAGAGTGCGAAACCTTTAGACGAAGGCTTGAATATTTGGACTTGGTTGGAATTACGGAGAATAACCCTGTAGCAGCGCTACCACCGAACATAACTTATTCTGTATCTGAAAGCATGGCGCTGAACCTAGCTGAGGCTGTGATGGCTAGATATTACGACGGAGGTGTGACATTAGACAAGATGATGAAGATTTGTAGGAACCAATTTTTCTTGTACCCAGTATTTAAGTTGGCGGAGTGGAGAGCTGCGCAGGGAGCAGCACCACTCTACAAGTATCTGTTTGCATTTGACAGCGACTTCAACGTTATTAAGTTCGGGCGCATGCTGACGTATGAAGGAGGAGGTGCCCACATTGAGGACCAGACCTTCGTGTTGCGCGTTAATTCTCTAATGGACCAGGACGAGAAATCCTTCCCTCCCCGAACTAGGGATGATCTTATGAAGCACTGGATGACAACGTTTGTGGTCAACTTTATGCGATGCAGGTAATATTACGAATCTTGGTGGTAGAATTGATAAAAAGATTTCCAGTCAACGATATACAAAAATTGTAAATGTTTTCCAGCCATCCGGTATGTGACAACCAAAGTCAATGGCCAGCGACAGATGCGAAGCGACTCAACTACCAGCTGATCACGGAACCGATGTTCATTTATAACAACATCAACATGACTGCGGAAGATCGAGATATGTTAGACTTCCACGATAATCTTGTCGAAATGGCAGGGTAATAACCCATTCTGATTTTCTTATTTGCATTGAGGTTACAGCAAGCATTCCTAAAAAAGCTCTAGCTCAATAAACTTTGTAGGTTTGAAAAGTAGTTAACAAATAATACCAGACGTGCGAAGGCACTTCTAGAAGTGTTTCAAGAGATTAGAAGTAATTTGATCACATTATTTTTTTTTTAATTGATATAAACCAGTGCTTGACTGCGATCCCACCTGATGGTAAGCGGAGATGCAATCATTGATGGACAGGCGCACTAGTTTATTAAGAGCCTATTCACTCTAGCCTTGAAGACACCTATATTATAGTTGGACGGGAAGACCGCAGCAGGCAAATTGTACCAGTCCTTCGATGTACGCGGTATAAACGACGAAGCGAAACGCTTAGTCCGGACCGTTGAAGTCACATTAAATATAATATTTTATCGAAAGAACAAAGCCCGGATAGCAGAAGTAAGACAGAATCGTTAGGAAAGCGCGTGGGAGGCTTTTGCCTTGCCGTGGACAAATACGTACTAAATAAATTGATTCATTACTATTCGGACTTCTGTTTTGTAATAGCTTTTAGATCTAATTCAACTTTTTGCCATAGTTATTTACAATACAGGTTGCTGTAATAGTTGCACTGCATATGGTTCAAAATCGCTTGGCAAAGTGCCATTGTCTGTCAAATGTTAAGTGCATGTTAACCTCGTATTTAAAGCTCCACCGCGCGTCATATCAAAGTTTTCTATAAACTCGTTTGGTTTCAGAGGTACAACAGCGGCGTCCTAGTGCATGTCACCCAATACTTGTGACGTCTGTCTGTCGTCGTGCGTAGGCGCACTGGGGTCGGCGAGCTAGAGATTGCTGTTTTTACTGTGAAAATATATTAATTTTCAAACATTTTTCTTGTGTATTTTTTCTTGCTTACCTAAATGGAAGATATTTATTAAGATGTGGAGTTTGTCGATGTTGCCAAAAACCTAGCTGGCTCTTTCAATACAGCGAAACAATGTTTACCTGTAACAAGAATAACAATCAAGTTAGTATATTATAAAAATATACCTAAAAATTTAGTGTCAGTTTGTTAATCTATCTTCTATACACATAATAAATATCACAAAAATGTACGAAATCGATGTAAATAACCTTTATACATTAAAATTGTGTGTACTTGATATATTAATACTATGTTTCATCGAAATAGGTTGACTATATTGAAAGATATTATATAAAGAAATAAAATATCACATCACACGCACTTGACTGTTACGCGATACAACGTTCGCCTTCGGTCAGCTAGAGTCAAAATAAAAGTTTACTACATGCAGTTTTTATATCGAGCGAAATCATCCAATGACTTTTCCCACTCTGGGTGGAGCGAGAGGGTATACTTGGACTAACTAAAAGCCACCCGTGTTTTTTCAGTTGCCCTTTGCGTTCCACGAAAACGGTCACTCTTTCGAACATTCCCGCAGCCCTGGGGTGATCATCGCCTGGATGTTCCGTTTACCCAGTATTGGGCAGGCAGACTTGTTGCTTAAACAAGACCATAAGGGCCTATTACACTACTCGATATTCAGACAGTCTAATTCGATGTCGCGTAGTGTAATAAGGGTTAGACCGGTTTTACTCGGAACAAAAAATAAGACAGTCTGATTATCGTGTGCTGAATATCGCGTAGTGTAACAGGCCCTTTAGATTGTATTGATTTAGGTTGGTTTGATGTTATTGAAATTATTTATTTGTTCTGTTTATGTGTGACAGTGAGTATAAATTACCTGATAAAAAGATATTTATTTTATTCCATTTGATGGTTTATTCTAGACATCACATTCCATCCCGTATTGATTTAATTATTTAGAAACAACAACACCTGGTGGGGTTTGGTACTTTCATTTTTCAGAATTCCCCACGAGTAAAACAATATCAGCCTAGTGCTAGTGCCAATCCCCACCAGGTGTTGTTGCTTCTAAATTATATAAATCAATACGTTTAATTAGGTAAGTAATTATGTCAATACTAGTTTCTGGCAGCGGCTTCGCCCGCGTAAAGTTTAGTTTTCTCCATACTCTTTGAACTCCTGTTTCATAATCTTAAGGGGTAAATTTTGGAAAATCCTCTCTTAGTGCTCGCCTACGTCATAATATGAAAACCTTGTGCAAAATTTTACCCTCGTAATCCCAGTCGTTCCAGATGTTCGTTGATATGTCAGTCAGTTTCTCCTCTTATACTAATTATATAAATTAGGTATATTAACTTTCATTATAAATTGTTTTAAGTTTGTGATTAAGTAAGTTGATCAACGCATATTTTGTTTTATAATGTAGAAAAAACTACAGCTGGTGGGGACTGTTACTTATTTATCCCTAGGTTGATATTGTTTAACTAGTGGGAATTTGTCGGTGGGGATTTCTGGAACAAACTCATTCGATCGCTTATTTTATTTTTTATTCTTAATAGAAAACTCGAAGTCCATTAAAAATCAAATCCTGAAACACGTAACTGAACCCCAAGTAGGTACAGCTACGACTTGTCGCTTAGATATATAAAAACTCCTTTCTTATATCTATGGCTTGTCCTGTGCTATTCTCATCAGTTAGCTACTCGCACCTTAGCGATAGCATACTTGAGTGAGAAAAAGCCGGTCAAAATATTCCAAGTTTACTTTGAAGTTCTTCAATTCCGTCGTATCCGTTGTTTTCATATAAAATATATATATTACAGGTGATATAGCACAAAATAAACAGCAGAGCTTTTGTTATCAAAGCTTCGAGGGCCTGATAAAAAAATGGTATTACTGAACTCTGATAAGTACCCTAATCTTGGTACAGACAACACCAGAATTGAAAGGCCAAAAATATTACCTACCTACCTATATTATTACCTTGAATAAATAAATGTAACTCATTTATTGGCCCAGAGCCTGATTGGAAGAGAAGATGACAGCAAATTGAGATGTATGATGGAAGAGATGCTGCGCCGGCTGCAGATACATCGCGGCAGGAGGGTGGCGAGTTGCCACAGAACCCAGCTTGGAAGCAGAGATCAACTCTGATATAGTTTTGAGTAGTGTTTTATAAACTATGTCTAGGGGCCTACAGAATATAATGGATAAGGGAATAGCCAACGTAATTTAAGGATAATGATAAATAAAATAATGAGATGAAGACACAGTATATTATAAGTAGCACTTGAGGTGTAGAAGATAAGTTTTGCTAAGTTTACATTGAATATCAAAACGTATAAGCATAGGCATACAGTCCACGGATTTAGCTAATGCTACTTACGCCCATTTAATTACTTATTTTTTCTCATTGATTGGCATAGGTATCGTGATTAACGATGATTGACTTTTAGATATTTCGTCCATATTTAGACAACATTCTTTGTTTAGACTACATTACGTTGCTCCCCAGTTTTGAGTTACGTGGTTTAATATTACATATTATAAAAAAAAATCTCCGACGTTTCTTTTAAAAAGTATTGCTTAATAATTGACAGAAATATAGAGCTTGCAGTTCCACGGAGTTCCAGGAAGCTCAAAGAAGAAGTATAAAGGGACAGCTAAAGGAAAGGGACAGGGGGAGGGGGGTCTAGAGTAAGTTACGGTAGTGGTATATCATCAAATTAAAGTATTCCCCCGTCCACTCTCATCTCGTTAACGTAACTTTCAAGTTGCATGGTCACCACTCACGAGATGTTCTCATTAAAATACACCAACACTAAAAACATTTTTGATTTTTTTGATTATGATGCTATTGGCTATCACGTAGATCTTTAAATTAGGACATAACTGCTATGGGTCTTAAGTGCAGTCATACAGGGACAGCTTGATGGAGTCTCTCAACTTGTACTTCAAATTGTGACTGTGGCCAGCATCACAGTACAATAACGTCGTGTGGTTGAACACTCGCATGGCAAACATTAGCTAAGGTCCACTGTTGGAGCAGGCAGTGTAAGACCGCCTTTCCATAAATAGTGGTCAAGTTTTCACTTTACGAAAACCTTTAATGTAGTTCAGTATAGTATAGTTAATTAACATTAATAAAAGCTTTCACCCTATTATTATAAAATTAAGAAGTCAGAGGGGGAAGTTTTTCTGACCTCTATCAAGTTAATTTTATATTAAGACGAAAATTCTTAATTTTTAGCCTAAGAGAAGAAAACATGTTGACTGTTAACCAAACCCGATGTAATACCGATCATATACATTCAACAACATAATGAAGTTATACGAAACAGTACCGAGGGACTGAACCCGCTTCTGTTACAACTATAGCAGATAATGTTTTATCATCGACTGTCCCGCGCCTCCCGGCCGAGCAGCGAGTCCGTCAGTGCGGCAGCTGCGTGTCATCTGAGCGAGCGACCAGCTACACATCTACACGAAAAGGTTAGTAAGAGCACATTTTTATCCGGGGAATAAAATAGACGTCTCTCAGTTTTGGTAAGGTCAGTCTAAAAATGAAAGTAATAACAGTTCTGGCGGCCGCCGTGGCCCACGCGCAATGGACAATGGGAATCCATCACAGACTAAGTGCGGAAACTCAAACTTCAATAGATAGATATATAGTTAACATCTTCGGCCGCATAAAAACGTCTTGTAACTCTTGCATTATGTTAGTTACGACAATGTATTGGCTACATTACTTGAAACGTCCGATACGGCTTAAAATCTCGAAATTTAGGCTAAAGAACCTGGTCACCAGCTCATGGTGCGGTGGTGCATCGCCTAACTGTAGCACATTGCTGAGCCTTGCAGCGTGTACGGTGCCACACGACACCGTGTGACTCTTGAGTCTCAGGCTCTTGAGCTGTAACGTCATAAATTTCGCGATCAGTGTTCAACCAAAGGATTTTACGACGTTGCCTTGTCGTGTATTTACACGAGGCGGGACCATACCGTGCGTCCTCAACATAGCTCGCCATAGTGTATCTGCTCGATACGGTAACGTGATCGCGACATCACCAATTTAGGGTTTAATTGAGACCATAGCACAAGATTACCTAATAGTTTTTCTTTTAACGTTCCTGTGGGACAAACATTCTCCTAGGTTCAACATGTGTTTTCTATCCATGGCAAACTGGAATACTTAATTTAAAGTGTAGGGGAGAAGTGCCATTCACTAGAGCCATTACAACAAAAATGTCCCTTTTTGTTGTAATGGCTCTAGTGAACGCTCAATATAAATATTTTAAATAGGTTGAACCTGAATGGAAAGCTTACATTTAGATGAATGTAAGCTTTTTTAAATTATATACTTTAATTTCAATAGAAGATTCTAATGAAATTAAAGTATTATATAATTAAGATTTATTCATTCTTAGGTACTAATTTTCACAATTTAAAAAATATGCACTTTGTCCCTTTCATAAAGGCACTGTAATGAAAGGGACAGTACATAATATCAATATAAAATCACTTTATATACCTACATATTAATACCAGTTCAGTAATGGTTAAAAATCAATTTTTTTAAGTAACAATCAACAGCCTTAAAATTTGTTTTCTGGCTATCCTAAAACAAAATTCACTTAGGAACTTATCGTGAAATAATTAATAGTGATAATACAACTAACGAAAAAGTAAAATACCTTTAGTAAAAATATTTAGACAAAACCGGGCAAATGCGAGTCGGATCCGCGCACTGAGGGTTCCGTACAAACTTACCTATGAAAACAGTTCAATTCCCGAATTGAGTTACGAAGATTTTTCCGAATCGCAAAAAAATTATGCCTACCTTCGAGCTTCATCATCAGATCAGTTCGGACGTCGAGCTACCCATTGCTCGCCGGCCGGTTATTATGGGCTAGTTCATGATAACGTTATTTGACAAGTATCAAGCGTATTTTGTTTTACGTTAGCTAGATTTATCAAACCGTTTATTTTCCTTTTTTGTCCCCTACTTCTTATATTATTATATACTCGTAATACATAATAGTCCCTCTACAGCATTGGTCAAGGAACACTTTATTATTATGTTACTATTTATTTATATTGAAACCTTTTGACTCAGTCTATATTGTCCCCTAAATTGTCAAGTAACGCTGAGAAATCAAATTTAAAATTTCAGTTTATGTAATTAATGTAAAATGGGGGGTATATTACGCAAACTACGGTGCTTTACTCAAAAAGCGCCGTAGTTTGCGTAATATATGAATTTACTGACGTATTGGGTAAGAACTGTAAGAGGCGATCAATCAGGATAGTCATATCACACTATCGCTCCTGTAACGCCGACCGCGATAAGGCGAAATCCATTAATAGATTGGGTATAATATTCAGTCATTTGAAAATATATAGACAGTAAAAAAGATGTGTTCCATTAGACTTTGCAAATTAAATATTCAGTTAATGGACTGTTGCATGACAATTATAAAATAAAGTGCTCTATTTCTAGGAATGAACATCGAAAGCCGTTTGCAAATGTGAATAATGTGGTGGGTGACAACGGTATGGATGAGCGTGGCGCTGATGGTGGCAACCTCGGCACTACACCTCACCATAGAAAAAAATCTTCCGGGCGATCAGACGGGCCCTCTTGATCTCAACACAGATACAAAACAGCATGTGGAAAACGGAAAAGGAGAGGAATTAGAAATTGTATCAGTTGAAAAATTCGCACGTAATTTAGAACCGTCGAAATCGGACTCAAGTTCCGGTCAACATGATAAGACGGATAAATATGATCCAGAGTCCAATAATGATGAGTCTGCAAGTAAAAGTATTGAGAGGAGTGAGGAAAATGAAAATAGTGTGACTGATCCAAAACTTGATGACGGTGGAGTAGATCAGGGCACAACCAACCCGGATGATACAATTGTAGAAACGTCGACTGGCCGCGTTCGTGGGCATTTGTGGCAAGACAGCAAAAATATTATGAGCTATATAGATATAAAGTACGGTACCTTCACGCATCGTTTCGAGGTATGTGTAATATTTTTAAATAATCTCGTTGGTCTCATGGTCGCAAGCGCCACTGCTGAGCGTGGGTCCTGAGTTTAATTCCCGGGGTGGGCAAAAAATTCTATTTGGTAAATTACTCTGTAGCAGCCCGGAGTTCGGATATCGATGGTATGGATACCCCTGTGGCTCGGAAAGCACGTTAAGCCATTAATTCTGCGCGTGATCTGTCCCCAGTCGTGTCGGATTGCCATAGCATAGGACTATGAGAGTAAAGAAACATAGAGTACACCTGTCTTTGCGTGCACACCCCCGAGCACTATAATGTCTCCTACGTACTTGGTTAATCTCAACTGAGATTGGCCGCATAGAACGAAATTCGGTCGGGAGATTAACGATGTTATCAAACCAAAATCTAATATGTGCGCTTTTTTGATTCTTCTACGTTCACTACCTTATCTACCGTTTAAAAAGCTTCTAAGTGCCTGTGAGCAGTGTGCTACGATCTACAACCTCTATAAATTATACTATGCATATTGCAATATACGTGTATAATAATAGACTATTAAGGTGTGTCCAGGCCTGTCGAATGCACCGCTCGCGAGTCGCTTGCGAACTGCGAGCGTGCATTTCATGTTCGCACGAAGCTTCTTCGCCGCCCGCACACCGTTTGCGCGCTGGCTACACGCCGTACTCGAGCGGCGCAGGAGGTGCGCGCGTGCCGTCCGCAGTACACATACATAGTTCAAACGCGAAAGAAGATATGTACCAAAGCGCGAGCGGCGCGCGCCTCACTCGAGCCGTGCTGGAGCTGCACTAGAGCGGCGCACCAAACTTAGGCTGCAGTTCGCAAGCGGCTCGCGAGCGGCGCATTCGCCACGTCTGAACATACCGTAACAAACCCTATGATGTTAGATTTGTTTATCATGGTTTGTTCAAGGATCATGCATGAAAAATTAGAAACGACGCCCGGGTGTCGCCACTGTGTGGCCCACCCGGAGGACACGGTGGAGCACACGGTGGAGGTGTACCCCGCCTGGGCAGAGCAACGCCGTGTCCTCGTGGGGGCAATCGGTGGCGGTGATCTCTCGCGCCGGGCCTTGGTTCAGGCCATGCTCCGGAGCGAGGAGGAGTGGCAGGCGGTCGCCTCCTTCTGCGAAGCAGTAATGCTAGCTAAGGAGGCGGCCGATCGCGTGAGGCAACGGTCCTTACGCTCCAACCGCCGCCGGGATTCCGATCCCGATTTCCGGCCACCGTAGGCGCGGGCTTGCAGACGGAGAGCAATGGGTGGCTCGCCGTCTGACCGTCCGGTAACCGTCCGGACTGAGCCCAAGTCGTCGACGGCGCGTATTGTTCCACGCGCGCCTCAAGGAGATGTCAGCAAATCGTAGGGGCCCAGCAGGGTCGAAGCCTACTGGGGCCACGGGTAGTGTGAAAGCGGAACCCGGGGCCCTGGGACGAAGGCAACGAAGGAACAGGAGTGGGTTTTTAGTCAGTAAGAGTCTGACACTATCTCGCGCTCTGCCCAAGAGCGGGGATGTCATTAGGATGATTTTCCCACCCAATAAAAAAAAAAAAAAAACCACCAACCATCAAACTAGATAAAAGAAAGGACGATCCCACGGTCAATTATGTCAGAGCATTTTTATATACCGTGAAGTATAGTTCAAACTTCGTCATCTACAGAATTATACAATATTTCCGTAATGCATATTCCCCCACACTACCCTGAACCTGCGACATTAAATGAATGGCTACTGGAAATAATTCAATCCACTCAATTATAAGAACTAAAACCATTTATAGACCCTTTTTTTTAATATTTCAATACTATAATTTTAGCACATAGCAGATTTTGGTTTAAGAATAACTTTATATAAATATTTATAGCGCACCGAAACTTTAGTTGAATTTTTCAAAATTCACATTATATATTTGTTTCTTTTTAGGCTCCAGTGTTTTCAAGAGCGGATGAAGACCACGTTCACGATGAAAAAGATCACAAGATACGCTGCCCACAGCTTCAAGGTGATGAACCGGTCGGGGTGTCGGACTGCCTGACTCTGAGTATCTTTAAACCATATAAAGATGACTTAAGCGGTGCAAGTGTCCTCGTTCACATCCATGAAGGAAATTTCATTAATGAAAGTGCAAACCCAGCTATATACGGCCCCGAACATTTAGTCTCAGAAGGAATCATTCTCGTTTTACCTAATTATAGACTAGGGCCACTTGGCTTCCTTTGTCTGGAAAACGGAACGGCTTACGGAAATGCAGCTTTAAAAGATCTAGCTTTAGCACTTAGGTGGGTAAAAGAAAACATCAAAAAGTTTGGTGGAGATCCTGAAAATATCGCAGTAAGTGGCGAAGGAACGGCGGGAGCTTTAGCCGGATATTTAGCTTTGTCTCCTATGTCTAAAACCAATGTAAACAAAGTTATCACAGAAAGTGGTTCAGTTCTCGCACATTGGGCAATAGATAGGAACCCTATTTTAACTGCAACGAATTTAGCAACCAACATACCTGGATCTTGGGAATCATGGGAGACTATAGACATGAAGGTGCTGCTGTTAGCAGGAAGAAACATCGTTTGGAGACCTTGTGTAGAAAATAAGACCGAAAATGTGGCACATTTTATGGTCGAAACTCCATGGACGATGTTACAAAATAAAGGGATTAATACCACGTTCATGATAGGTTCGGCACAATACGCAGGCGTGCACGAGTCTTTGAATCATACAGCGGATAGCATAGCTCTGCTTAATGCGAATTACAGTCTTTTGCTGCCCAACGACTTAAAATTTGAATCAGATGAAGAAAGGACTAGAGTAGGAAACAAAGTAAAAGCTCTATATTTTCCTGAGGGAGCAATTACCTTGAACAATGTGAAAAATAGATCACTATATTATACGGATATGGCATATCTTGGTCCTGTGCTCCGCACCGCACGATCTCTCGTCTATTATGGATCTACCGTTTATTTCTACGAGTTTTCCTTTGTTGGAGACTTGAACAGGGAGTTGACGGCTATTGGGAATCAGGCTGATGGAGCAGTTCGGGGGGACATCGTTGGCTATCTGTTCTATCAAGAAGGAGGCATGTCTGATGTTGGTGAAAAAGAGAAAAGAATGATTGATCAGATGATTCAATTATGGACAACTTTCCTCAAGACTGGGTAAGACATTTCGATATACTTTAACAAAGATAAGTTTGGTTTCTCAGTCGTTTTAATTGATTTTGGTCGTAAAACTTTACATGAAAAATCACATAGCAACATAAATCACTAATTCTTATGGCCAACACTGCGTTAAACGGGCACACGCGCGGGCGCCCACGTGGGCACCCGTCGCGTGACGGCGCGCGTGTTTCGTGTGCGACGATCCCCATAGCGGAAACCGGATTATTACCAGTATCACTATTTCAGCTTTAATGGTGTGCATATAGTCGTGTCGATAGAGAACTTTAATGTATCACGTGGCACACGGGCTCGGGGCGCGGCACCCCGCGACGGGTGTCCGCGCGGTTCACCGCGACGAAGCACTTTTGTATGAGACCGCGCGAGCGGCCGCTTAACGCAGCGGCGGCCCTTTTTGTTTTGTCATAATTTTTATTCGAATTTTGTCGAATGAATAGAAAAAAATTCTTGAGCTGCTAGAAAATTTTCATTGAAGCACTATCCTCCGTCTGCGGTAGTTGCGTATTTTCAGAAATAACACGTCATTGATTTCACTTACTGTGATCCGTTCTAAGTAACGTATTCGCAATGATCGTCACAATAAAGTTCCAAGTATATGGATTTGAAAAAACAGAGCCTTGGTTGTATTACAGAACGCCTACAGCGAATGAAATTACGTGGAACAAGTTTAAGAATGGGACTGCAGCGCAAGAGCAGTTGCTGACCATCGGTGCGGAGACGGCCATAGCGAGAGGCGTGCACATGAACCGTCTGGCGCTTTGGACCGAGATCTATGACAATCACTTCATCGAGAGGAGCCTAGCTCTTACCATCTCTCCCAGCGTCTACACGGTGCTGTTCCTACAAGCAGTCTTCTTCATCATCTTCTTCAAAAATGCTGGGCATTTCTTCTAATCGTCTTACGTTACATACTTATCTGTTTAGTTACCTTAATAAAAGCCATGTACTTTAGAAAAATATAAGTGGTTTACTCGGAATAAACTATGAACAAAAAGATTGTTAGTAAAATTGAAACCCATGGAATAAAAGTAAGTTTTTCTGTAGTTTGGAGTACGCTGGTATTTACTTACTACCTATTATTATTGAACTGCTTAGGAATTCCTAACATTGAGTCACAATCACAAATAGTTCAACATTTGACGTGTCAATGTTTTGATTAGACGCCGTCTGTTTTGATAACGAAACGTAAACTGGATCACTGGACGCGCCACACTTGATTGGCAAGGCTTGGAAAGCTCGGCCATGAGGTTGGGTGTCGGAGTAGTGTGCAGGGTGAGTGTGGTGCTGTGTGTGGTGCAAGGGCGGCCGACGCCGGTGCCACGGGCGCACCGGGATGTGGCCACCTCGCAGGGCGAAGCCCGTGGCTACCTCGCCCCTGACCCACCCCACTTCGCGTACTTCGGTCTGCCCTACGCACGGCCACCCACGCACCGCGACAGGTTTAAGGTCAGCTGATCCATTTGTTGAGAGACGCAGATCCCATTGGTGCTGTTTAGATTAGATGTTTATCACGCGGGAAAGTTACTGCCGATGATAATGTAATTACTTAGTTTGAAGATCCCGTTCTAGTTTCAATGTAATTGTTACGTATTCCGTAATAGTGCCATCTCTATTCTATTCTGTTCACCTAATTGAATTGAATCTAAATAATTGCGTAAGAACAGTGATTGTGATTAATTAGTTCCACATGACCTGAGCCTGACAAGATGATCAATTATTACTAATTCTATTGTCAGGACAACAATACAATTCGAATGTTTATTAAAATTGTTTATAATTAGAAAAAATATTTACCTGCATTAAGTTAAGCGGTTGTTCAATTTCGCCCTATTTTGGTCGATATTATGGTTATCCAGGTTAAATACCACTAAAGGGTGAGGTCGTGCAAAGCATTGGTAGGAGTTAAAAGTGCTTTAAGGAAAATACATCATTTTAAGAAACTCCAGATGTAACAGCTCTCTTGTCAGAGTCATGCTACTTCATAGCGGAAGGGAGTCTGAATAACTTTGGATGAAATTTGGCACACGGGTAGACCATGACTCATCCCAGTATTAAGTTCCCGTGTGCTAGTGCGAAGCTGCTGGCACACGGGTAGACCATGACTCATCCCAGTATTAAGTTCCCGTGTGCTAGTGCGAAGCTGCTGGCACACGGGTAGACCATGACTCATCCCAGTATTAAGTTCCCGTGTGCTAGTGCGAAGCTGCTGGCACACGGGTAGACCATGACTCATCCCAGTATTAAGTTCCCGTGTGCTAGTGCGAAGCTGCTGGCACACGGGTAGACCATGACTCATCCCAGTATTAAGTTCCCGTGTGCTAGTGCGAAGCTGCTGGCACACGGGTAGACCATGACTCATCCCAGTATTAAGTTCCCGTGTGCTAGTGCGAAGCTGCTGGCACACGGGTAGACCATGACTCATCCCAGTATTAAGTTCCCGTGTGCTAGTGCGAAGCTGCTGGCACACGGGTAGACCATGACTCATCCCAGTATTAAGTTCCCGTGTGCTAGTGCGAAGCTGCTGGCACACGGGTAGACCATGACTCATCCCAGTATTAAGTTCCCGTGTGCTAGTGCGAAGCTGCTGGCACACGGGTAGACCATGACTCATCCCAGTATTAAGTTCCCGTGTGCTAGTGCGAAGCTGCTGGCACACGGGTAGACCATGACTCATCCCAGTATTAAGTTCCCGTGTGCTAGTGCGAAGCTGCTGGCACTCGGGTAGACCATGACTCATCCCAGTATTAAGTTCCCGTGTGCTAGTGCGAAGCTGCTGGCACACGGGTAGACCATGACTCATCCCAGTATTAAGTTCCCGTGTGCTAGTGCGAAGCTGCTGGCACACGGGTAGACCATGACTCATCCCAGTATTAAGTTCCCGTGTGCTAGTGCGAAGCTGCTGGCACACGGGTAGACCATGACTCATCCCAGTATTAAGTTCCCGTGTGCTAGTGCGAAGCTGCTGGCACACGGGTAGACCATGACTCATCCCAGTATTAAGTTCCCGTCTGCTAGTGCGAAGCTGCTGGCACACGGGTAGACCATGACTCATCCCAGTATTAAGTTCCCGTCTGCTAGTGCGAAGCTGCTGGCACACGGGTAGACCATGACTCATCCCAGTATTAAGTTCCCGTCTGCTAGTGCGAAGCTGCTGGCACACGGGTAGACCATGACTCATCCCAGTATTAAGTTCCCGTGTGCTAGTGCGAAGCTGCTGGCACACGGGTAGACCATGACTCATCCCAGTATTAAGTTCCCGTCTGCTAGTGCGAAGCTGCTGGCACACGGGTAGACCATGACTCATCCCAGTATTAAGTTCCCGTGTGCTAGTGCGAAGCTGCTGGCACACGGGTAGACCATGACTCATCCCTATATAAGGTTCCCGTGTGCTAGTGCGAAGCTGCTGGCACACGGGTAGCCCATGACTCATCCCAGTATTAAGTTCCCGTGTGCTAATGTGAAGCTGCTGGCAAACGGATAGACCATGCCTTATTCCAGAGGTTGCCGTCTGCTAGTGCGAAGCTGCTGACAAAAGCTAGTCACGTATTAAGCCTCATTCTCTAGGCCCCCGAACCTCCCCCTGAGTGGGACGGCATCTTCGAAGCCACCCATAAGATCAAGTGCACCCAGCCCAACGCTGACGGCGAGGAGAACTGTCTGGTGGTCAATGTATTCTCACCGGAGGGCGCTACATCGCTGCCTGTGCTCGTGTTTGTACACGGCGGAGATTTTCAAAACGGGTAATGTATACGAGTATTATAACGCTCTTACTAGTATTCTGAAGAGATTACGGGAGATATGTAGATTTGTGTTTGCCAACGGTATAAAGTCCTGAATATTCTTTTACTGACAGAAAACTACACGTACTCTCATGACCCACATTTTATCCCAAAGAAAGTTGCGTAAAATCTACTAAACTACGAGCGTAATTAGTTAAGATGAAGATTTCGTGTTGGTAGCGCAAATAAGAATATTTTGGATAGTCTAAATATGTTGCTATTTATATCCAATGATTATGATGCTCGTGACTTCATTCGAGTTGAATAAATATTACGATTGAGACTTGAGATTGAGAGATCGTATGGTAAGCGTTACTTTAGAAAACAGTCCTTGCTTCCAAGTTGGTATCAAACTAAAAGGGCTCAATTCTCAAGGCATAAGATTTTATTCGATTGGTCATATTCGGCTGACAGGTTTGAAGCAGCCGCCAACACATAATTACAAATCGAATCGAGTTATTTTTTTACGATATTTTTATCAAATGAGTCTCCTAAACTTGTAGGCAGAGAACACATGGGTCCGGGTGACTAACTGGGGATTTCCAAAACTAAAAACCGATACTAGAAAATGTACGTGTCAATGCATTTTAAATTCTATTATAAAAATAAATTCAAGGCATCCATTTTAGCCTCGATAGAGGATATATATCGAATACGGATCCTCTACATTAAGTCAGATAAGACAAAATATTTTATTAATCACCGCGCGCTATAGCATCAACCGTGTTCAGTTGCATCCGGTTGGACTGGAAGCCGACCACAACGTAGTTGTTGAAAGGCTGACAGATAATGACATCGACACGTTTGAGCCCAAAATGAAGGATCTTTCCGTTTTCAGATGGGGCGCATACCAGGCTCCCACCACGTTCCTTAACGACGGTTACGTGATCGTCACCTTCAACTACCGGCTCGGAGCCCTAGGATTCCTGAGCCTCGGCATTCCTGAAGCCCCAGGAAACGCAGGCTTGAAGGACCAAATCGCAGCCCTGTATTGGGTGAACAAAAACATCGCAGAGTTTGGCGGGAACCCCGCTGATGTCACCGTATACGGAACTGGGGCCGGCGCCGCCGCAATACAGCTGGTTCTAATGTCCGGATTGGTTGAAGGACTCCTACATAGGGTCATTCTAGAGTCAAGATCAGCTCTGTCTCCTTCTGCAATGATGTTTGACCCACTTATCATTGCTTACAAGGGTGCTGTCTCTTTGGGTTTTGAAGGTACAAATAATGCAGAGACATTGTATAGTTTCTACCAACAAGCTTCAGCCGAAGATTTGGCTAGCATTCCTGAAATATTCCTTCCCTGCATCGACTACATACCAAACTATGCACTAAATCTTATAGATGTAGATCCAATAAGAAAACTGAAGGACGGAAAATTCTACAATGTGCCAATGCTAATCACATTTACACATCCCGACAAAACATCTATCATCGGACCAGATACAGAAAAATTTGAGAATGCTCCAGAGAATTTTGATGATTTACTGCCAAACAATTTAGAATTTGAGGAACATAAAGTCAAACATGGTCTTGGGGAGATCGTGAAGCAGTTTTACTTCAAAGAAGATTTTAGGGAAGACATGGTTCAGAATTATGCAGACTACATGCATGATATACTAACCGAGTACCCAATAATTAAAATGGCAATGCTGTTTGCAGCTAAAAACACATACTCTGTGTATTTAATGAAGTTTACTTTGCCAAGAGAGGCCTCTGATGAATCAATACCAACTAATTTTGATACTATACTGGATTATTTATACAAAGAGGAAGAACAGACTGAAGATGTCCTAGATAAATTGATAACATTGTTGAAAAATTTCATACAAATTGGGTATGTAATGTTAATCATTTAGGTACATAAGTACCCAGAAAGCCAAGTGTGTAGCAATGGAACCTTACCAGCCAAAGATATATTGCTCCAGTAGTACATACTATATTACTTTCACTTGTTTAGCAGCCTTCCTAGTTGCACAACGTGGTCACTAAGTACTACTGGTATACAAACATAACAATTGCTAGAGCAAAGCCTTCCATACTTTATTACCATCATATTAAATATGTTTTTGCATGTAGATTACACATTTTATGTGGTAATAAACATATATCCTGCATTTAACTTGACAAAGTGACAGGTTGTTGTAGGCGTAACTTCTTCAACTGTATTTTAGTTAATATTAAAACATATTTTAACAGAATATCTTTTAAATTTGCTTCTATTGAACGGAAGACAAATGAAATAAAATATTTTTATTTATAAATATTGTATTTTATCAAACAACTTCTGAAGAAAATAATTTGTATGGTTTGTTTCAGTGATCCAACACCACTGACTACAACATTGATCCCAGTAATATGGCAACCTGTGCCCTCCAACAAAGAGAACTACCAGATATCAGATGTACCACTGCTGCAGTTTGATAGGACTCTGAGAATGAGTGTGCCACCCAGCAACCAGCGGCTGTTGTTCTGGGACAACATCTACAGCAGGTTCTACAAGCCACATGTCATCGCAGATGAACAGGCTGAAGATTTAGATGATAATGACTAACTTCTGAATGGTAGTTATATGTTAACAATGACACAATATATGTAGATTGACTTATTTATATTGATTAGCTTTTGTAAAATATTATGCAAGTAGAAAACAATGATTTTATTAATTCTATTTGAACTAAAAGGACAATAGCGTTTAAGATTTTTTTTTTAAAACAAAGTTGAGAATTATTCAAATAACACAACAGTAGCGCGCCTGCCGTGCACTAGTCGCACACAAGTTCCGCTTCGCGAAATTTGAAGTTTCGCCCAAATTATATGACCACTGACCACGCAATCGCGTCGTACACAAACATGATTATTTGCAACTACGGCTACTAATTATCGAGTCAAAGGTCATATAAAGAGATTACAATCAATAAAAACCAAACAAGTAAACGTTTCCAAGAAAATATCGACGTTGTCATAAATAAATCCCGTTACCTGAACAATCGGCGGCTGTGGAAGCGTTACGTTGAGTTGCCAACACTGTATTCACTTACAAAACTATAACATTGCTGTGCCCACGGCGGGATAACAATTGTTCACTAAATTCTCATTAAATTCTTATAATAAAAATCAACAAGTAAATTACAAAAGGCAAAACATGGGGCACCCGTCACATTTTACTTGACATGACATTTGTTTCGTTCGGTAACTGTACTCAGTTGCTCTATTTAGAAAGTTATTTTTAAATCATTCTTTATGATTTACTAAGAAATAACACAAAAAAACTGCTTTGATATAAATATATTGGTATAATTACATCAAATAATTAAAAATATTGTCTATAATTGTTGCTTTTTTTCACTTTACGTATTTTCGAGTCAGTGAGACTTGAACATAGATAACAATCAATAGTTTTTGAACGGATTTTAGCGTACACAAACATATTCAAAAATCTTATAGTTCATTCAACACACACAAGCGTAACCATGAAAGTAACTTTCATTCATTGATATGATAAATTAATATATATGTAACCATGACTTAATCGATGAATAATAATTATTACAAATGTTTAATCTATAAACAATAGTAATCTCAACCAGGACTTTAAATAATTATTTCAGAGTCATATTTACCGATTGCTATCTTCAGATTGAGACGCTAGAGCCGGACGCCAGATGTTTTTGGCGACCCCGTTTATACAATATTGTTTATTTAATAAATTAGCGCGCTAAGTTCCTGTCGAATTCCTTCAGTTATGCCATCCTACTGACACCCACATTTAGTACGTTTCGCTTTTTTGCTAGTTAGCCAATGATATTATTGTAGTTAGCTAAATATGCTACCTATTCACCATGTAGGTATATGTTGGTAGGTATGGTTAGTATGGAAATGTTATTACAAGAAGAGGTAGCGGGATGCGAGGGCTAGGAAATTGATATGAGGAAGAATTTGGGAGAATCGTTTGTCAAACAGCGGAACACAAGTTCAAAAATAAAGGCCCACGTCACAGTAATGTTAAAGGAACAGTACGGAAACTGCCTACAAACGGTCGGAACGGCACACTCACACAAACATAAGCATTTACGAGACCCCAAAGTTTCTCTCGCAGTGCAGTCAGTAGCGCGTGCCGCGTCGACGACTACTCACGTTTATTTAAGTTAGCGCGATCTTTATAAAAATGCCCCGAGAGTATTGCGTAGTATACGTCTGCTTGAACTCAGGTTCTTCAAAACTGGAGCTATCGTTTTTCAAACTTCCTGCTGATTTGGACAGATAAGAATGATTTATTATTATAATATTGTATCGAATAAAATTACGAGTCCGTGTGATCGATCACAATAAATTCGTAAACTTAACTCAGAATGTAAATCTACTTTTTTTTTTACTACTCCACTCGATATTCAGCCAGTCTTAGTCGATGTCGCGTAGTGTAATAAGGGTCAGACTGTCTTACTCGGAACAAAAAATAAGACACTCTCAGTATCGTGTGCTGATAATGCGTAGTGTAATAAGTACCTTACATTTGTTTACTTTAACTCTTTCATCATGGGTGTCGTTTTCATGGTTTTCGAGGGTTTTAAATCCGATAGTGGTGTCAAAATGGAAATCCAAGATGGCGGCTGCAACAAATTATCAACTTTTTCATTATGGGTGTCGTTTTCATGGTTTTCGAGGGTGTTAAATCCGATAGTGGTCTCAAAATGGAAATACAAGATGGCAGCTGCAAAAAATTATCAACATTTTCATTATGGGTGTCGTTTTCATGATTTTCGAAGGTGTTAAATCCGATAGTGATGTCAAAATGGAAATCCAAGATGGCGGCTGCATAAAATTATCAACTTTGTCGTCATGGGTGTCGTTTTCGCGGTTTTCGAGAGTGTTAAAAAGGAGCTAACAATAAAACAGTATAATTGGTTACTTCAAAAAAACTGAAATACTTCTGAATTTGCTTTAATGGCGGGCTATGATATAATCGTCTTTTGGTCAGGTTAACTGATGCGATGTCATAAGATTACGTATTTAAATTTTATTTGTAAACTAGTTATTTCTGTTCGATTGAATGATCACTATAAAACACTTTTTTTTTCATAAAAATTAACAATATCAAAAACATTAAGTAACAGTGACAACCCTATTGCTTTAATGGAGCGTAGGTAATTATTTTATCAACTAGACTTAGTTTCTATACTGTTTCATATTTGTACTGTGCCCACGTGTAAACGGGGCATTATAATATACTTAGGTACTTACGATTTCTAAACATGTTAATATACCTAGATAGGTACGTACTTAGTTGGTTTATGTGCATTGTGCCCACATGTACCTAGCGCTGACGCGGGCATCTCTGTCTTGACACTCTTTGGTAATCAAAGAAGTGGTTCCAGGATTTTTGGTTTTAAGGGCCCACTGAAAAATAGTTTATTTAATCATTAAAAACACAAGTATTTTGGATAACTTTTCACGAATTTTTCTTCAATGACTTCATACCTACCTGTGTTGGTGAATAGTTACACATGACAG
The DNA here is from genome assembly GCA_949316375.1 of Mythimna vitellina. NCBI lineage: Eukaryota > Metazoa > Arthropoda > Insecta > Lepidoptera > Noctuidae > Mythimna > Mythimna vitellina. The sequence goes on along the minus strand of OX438703.1, from coordinate 585,800 downwards.
CAAAGCCGTTCGTTTTTCAACTCTTCAGACTTCCTTCGTTGTCGTACGATTGTACGAAGAACCATACCACTTACAACTACAAGTTGATATACACAGGGGCGCTTTTAGAAGATCTCATGGGTACTCATGCTCATTTGATGACTCGAAAAAGTGGCGTAAAGTGAGAAGAGAAATGCACAGTAATAAATGTCCTACTTACTTACTGCGGAATAACGAAGGAAACACAAACACACAGACCCAACACAAATATCTGTTTCATCAACAAATATTTGTGTTGGTGCGGGACTCGAACCTTGCGTCTCAACCGGCGCTATAAACCTAATGAATACGCGTAATGAAAAAACGCCTATCCCTAAAAGGCGATGATGTCTATTCTCAGGGGTGCTCGGCACCCTCTCTTTATTTCTCATGGGTGCTCGAGCCCACGAGCACCCACGAAGTCGGCGCCCCTGGGAATACAGTTCACTGCACACAGAGACAAACTCCTGCTACCCGTGTGATACTATTAATGCCGCTCAGCAGAAAATCCTGCATCGCTGGTTTATTTAGGCGCCAATAAATATTTAACGTAGGTATCGCCTAGTGCTATTAAAAAGTCCCCGGCATAAGTCTTCCTCAGTGCGTGCAATAGATGTTTCTGACTTTCTTTCTCCTGAAGTGAAAATTCTAACCTTTACATCCTCCACCGTAGGCGCGAGCTTGCAGACGGCGAGCAATGGGTGGCTCGCCGTCTGAGCGTCCGGTAACTGTCCGGACCGAGCCCAAGTCGTCGACGGCGCGTATTGTTCCACGCGCGCCTCAAGGAGATGTCAGCAAATCGTAGGGGCCCAGCAGGGTCGAAGCCTACTGGGGCCACGGGTAGTGTGAAAGCGGAACCCGGGGCTCTGGGACGAAGGCAACGAAGGAACAGGAGTGGGTTTTTAGTCAGTAAGAGTCTGACACTATCTCCCGCTCCGCCCAAGAGCGGGGATGTCATTAGGATGATTTTCTCACCCAATAAAAAAAAAAAACCGTTACATCCTCGGTTCGATTTTTAGCTTAGCAAGTTTTGGTATTTAGTATTTTATATGGTCTTTGAAAATAAATTCCTACAGTTTTTTAACTAAGTATTCCATAGCGGGTTATACAATATCACGGCACATGAGGTGAATACTAACATATTTTGTAGAAAATTAAGACAAGAACCGACCGCAAAACTATAACAATCTAAATGTTGCTCTGGTCTTTTATTTAGGCTTTTTATTAAAATTAAAAGCTCTTGTTTCTATGATGAGCTCAACAATCATTCCAGGTAGAGCTTGAGCGTCTTTTCGTATGGAACTTCACAGTAGCTGCTCTTTCTTAGAAGAACCTGGATTTGTGCCCGGTTGATGGCACCCCATAAAACAGGGAACGCGGTCCTGGAACTCAAAGAGTGACTGTGGTTCTGGAACTCAAATAGTGGCCGCGGTCCTGGAACTCAAAGAGTGACCGCGGTCTTGGAACTCAAAGAGTGACCGAGGTCCTGGAACTCAAAGGGCATCCGGAGGAACACAGGTGGGTTTTAGTCAGTAACTCAGTAAAAGTCTAACACTGCCTCTCGATCCACCCAGTGCAGCAGAAGTCCACTAAAAACCATTGGTTCTATCCATTTCTCCACAAGTAGGGTTCTCCCCCTAGGGTCACCAGGCTTGTTATAATCGAACATGTCGTTAGTGTATTGATTACGTGTGAAGAGAATAGAACTCATACAAGTAGGATAATCATGATCATATGCAGTAGGTTTCGCTCGGCTGTAGTTTCTTCTCTGCAGCCTTTAATTCTCGATGGTGTCCGTATTAGTCCGAATACACCGAAAATACAAAAGATCTGGGTGTTATTATTGATTTCAATCTTTCGTGGCGTGCGCAGGTCAATGAGGTCAGTCGGAAAGTAAACTTTTCATTTCATTTGCTCAAACGCTTCCAGGGTCTTTTGCCTTTGAAAACGAAGATCTCTTTGGCCCAAACACTCATTTAGCCGATTATAGATTATGTCGACGCCTGCTAGGTACCTGGATGCTACTGAGGAGCTATTAAACAAGCTTAAGAGATTGCAAAACTTATGCATTCGGTTTGTTTTTGGTCTACGAAAGTATGATCACGTCTCTCATCTTCGCAAGAAACTCAAGTGGCTCCCTATCCGTCTTCGCAGCAACACTTGAATTTTATGTCTCTTTTTCAACATCATACATAACCCATCTTATCCCTCCTACCTGCGGGACGGTTTCTCCTACGCTCGCCCTAGCGACGTTCCGTGCAGATCACACCAAAGATCCCTTCTTAAATCCACCCAAAATTATAGTCTCGCGTTTGACCATCATCTCACCTAATAAGTATTTTATTCTTAATATATTTATAACTTTAATTTAAGATTTCACATACTCTTCTTCTATTACTTCTACACACTATTGTCTACATTTCTTCTCTCTTTTCGCAGGTCTGCTGGAAGAATTATTTTTTAGAAATAAGCTGTACCTTACACACCATTTTCAGCAGTACCTTAGTACAATTTTTATAATAATGTATCTTCTTTTGTATTTGTATAAAAATAAAAAGATATCTAAATTATAATTTCCTATACTCAGGGTAATACTTTCTTGTCTTGTGTTTTTTTTTTAAATCTATTTTCTTTTTATTATATATATATTTTTTAATTTTTTTTTTGACCAATTATCAGTGATTTATTAGGAACTTATAATAATAAAATAAATAGCGCAACATTTGACTAAAACTAAAAAGTCACACGTCAATATACAACCCGCCCCTGATCGTTCCCGGTGTAAAAGTGCCCATAATACTGGCCGCATTACCTCGCTGGATAGCGATGGCCATCCTTTGCACCAAGAACGACCCGGACCGGGAGTCACCCGTTGCCTCCCAGAGCCTACGGCCTAAATCCCCCTAATATTTTTTAATTGATATAAACCAGTGCTTGACTGCGATCCCACCTGATGGTAAGCGGAGATGAAATCATTGATGGTCAGGCGCACTAGTTTATTATATCACATTATTGTCCATTACTTGGGCTATTACATTAATACAGGCGTCGCGTAGGATATTTTTTGTTTTTTACTTTGGTTAAGGCCCGCAGAACCGGTAGATAGGTACTACATAAGTAAGTAGGTGTGAACTCAAAGTATACAGATACAAGATCACAGTCCTTACCCTGGACGGGTGGCGGATACTCTGGCGTTGACCAAAGATCACTGTGGCACCTCGGAAACTACCGCTAGAGGCAACATAGTCAAAGCATACAATGAAGCCATATAGATCATGGTTCACAAATTCACAATTTACTCATTCTCAAGCTCTAAAAACTAGGTACTGGACTAATATTTAAAAAAAATCTTTTAGTAGAATGGTGTTGGCTATGAGAGCTGCAGTCTGTTACTTGGCTACCCGTGCTGTGCTGTGGATGCTGCTTAGTCAGCAATGGGTGATCGTGGATTCACGGCCCTGGAACACATAGGTTCACTCTAGGACTGGTCCTTTCGTGGTCTGACACTCCTCGCTCTTGCTCCACCAAGAGCGAGAGGAGTCATTTGATGATGTCACCTCACAAAAAAAAAGGTAGACAGCAGATGGGTTATCAAGAAAATAAAGAATTTAAAAGGTTTTTTTCTAAATATATTTAAAAGTCAATGTGTAACCAGAAATGGCAAGAAACTATTGATGCTTCATTATAACTAACTAAAATTATTGTCTAATCCATTAGTTATTTATTGTTCCAAAATAATATCAATAAGTAATAGTCTCAGAAGATGCGAGAACATTTTAATAATGGTTCTTATAATATGAATTTAATGTATTTTAAAAGAGGTATGCTGAACGGAAAAACTCCTTGAGCAATGTTCTACAACGTTTAATAAAAATCATTAAGTAGATTGTTATGATTAGCTACAAAAATTAACTAACACTTCAGTTATTCAAATCTGTGTTAGGTGAACATTCAGACAGGTACCTCTACCTAACTCTAGTCTGACATGTTATGGCAGACAGCTCGGGTCGTAGCTCCAGGGCATATAACATTACAAAATGTTGAGCATCGTTAACAACTTTATCACAAAAATATATAATAAAATATTCTATTCTAACACTACCCTAGGTATAAATTGAATCACATTTATATATTTTTTATAATAATAATTCAAATCCACTCTATATTTTATAGTTTTGTACAAAAAAACGAAGATATCGTAGTCCATATTGGAAAATACTTTTGATTACACGGTTGTCATTCGGTTGAACAATACAGAGCTTCCTCGATCACGTTTTCGGAAAGACTTCAACCAAATAGAAACCGGTATTATTAAAAATACTTTCAAATCTTAAATTAATATTAATCTATCTACTATTATTGCAAATACAAAATGGAATCCTCAGGCAGCCTTACTTGTTACACTATCAGCTAGATATTAAATTCGCAACATCAATCAATGTTTTTATAATTTACTGGTGCTGCATAACAAATAAAATAATGTAGACTTCGTCATTAAATACAATTGGGTAGTAACATAACGCTTATTCTTAATACAAGGACCATGATACACAGACTGACATTTTGATAGTTTTAGGCTTGTGACGTAGTTACCTACATACTCAGAGATTAGAAGCTATTCAGTCTATCAATTAAATGATACAAATCAGAAGCATTTTTGGGTCTTATTTTGACTGCTTAGCACTATTGCCAAGGGTTCATAGAACTTAACTTTTGAAAAAATATGTACTTGTATAGAGTAAGCATAAGCACAGACCAATACTAAGACCGGCCACACGTTTGCGACTGAGTCGCGCGACGCTTCGTTTCACTAGCACTAATAAAGTCGCACGATGAAGCGCGCGGCGAAAGTCGCGTCCGATGAATCTCTTAACGTAGACTGAAGGTCTGAGGGGTCTGAAGCCAGTCCTGGGTGCTGTGCATCATTGGCAGTGCTCGTTAACGTCGACCACGGTGTTCTTGCGCCAACCGAAGAAGAAGTAGCCGACAGCCAGGCCGAGCACCAGGGCGAGGCACAGCCACACGTTGTAGGTCATGAACACCAGCATGAGCGTGTAGGAGGCGGTCGACTGTAGGAAGTGCAGCACTGTTTGTATGACGTGGCCGGAGGAGAGCATCGTGTATCTGGAAGTTTTAAAGGGTGAGTTAGTGTTAAAAAAATAGTAATATATGTATATGAGGGGTGCTTGTCTCAGGGGATAATATGAAGTGAAACAAACCACTACAAAAAAGTTAAATAATTGTGCTGATAACAAATAAAGCTCACACTTAAAGGGTTACGAGTAGGTACGAAACCTAATTAACAAAGTAATGCTTTTCGGTAGCAATCAAAATTGAGTATGTATGTATAGTGTTTAAGAGCACTGCATTTGTATCATGTGTATTTATGTTCTGATGCGGTAACTCCTTGGAACAATTTGCAGCCTTGGCAGGCGTAGGCCCTATCAATTTTGCCGAGATTTCTTGGAGGCAATGAAGACCTAAGAAGTACATAGTTACGATAGCACAAAACTGACTTCTATTCATAAAAGATATCACAATTTCGTTGGTGGCACAAGTAGAGTAACATGTTCCGATGCAAAACTTGTGCAAGTTATAATGTGATCAGTCAGTGATCTCTATAAACTAGAACACGTCGAGTAAACCCGTTAATACAATTTATTGGAACGTGCAAGAGACAGAGCAAGTGTGATGAAGTGTAATTACACATGCCGGCCGTGGATTCAAGGCCTTTCAACTTACTCTCACTACCCAAATAGTAGGTGAGTGTAAGTGAAATAATTAAGAGGGACCTTTTCCACGTGCCTATCGTCAACGTCAAGCATTGGTTTAAAAGCTTGTTGTTTCATCCAACGAAATCTAACGCGAACTTGTTCCAGGAAATACGTGTTTTTTTAACCCTTAAAAGTGTTTTCAGAAAAATTGTCGTCATTCAGAATCTCGGTTAAATGGTTTCTATTCTTTTTTTAAATATTTTTTAATATTATGGAGGGCCAAAGTTCACGTAAAATAGCAGATTTTCATTTACTATATTAGTTTTATACAGATATATGTTTTTATTTCTATAGAAGCCTAGATAATATTCACAAGATAGCTGTGTATCTGTCGTGGTCAGATCATAAAAATTGATCACTTCATGATATGGCCAACTAAAACTGGCCGGATCATTTTAAATGTTAAAGTTTGATGATGTGACGATTCTCGTTTGTACTACTTTCTTTAGACTTTTTATTATCATAGAAATACTATATCAATTATAAGGCCATTAAACGAGGATGTATGTAAAGTTATAGTTGGCCGTATCATGAAGTGATCAACTTCTATGATCTGGCCACGACATATCCAAAACATCTAGAGAAAGATGTGTAATAACATCTTAATCACGTAAGGGCGGTTGTATGGATATGTTCCTCGAGTTGGCCGCTCTTAAGCAAGCGTGTTGATTAATGCTCGAGTCTTTTGTTTATCTATTCTCACATAGAAGCTTTTGTCCTTCTGCTGCCAGCGGCTTCGCTCGCGTGGTACTGGAAAATTATCCCAAGGGAACATACTCCCGGAGCAAAAAGTATTTTATATGCTGTTCCAGAACATGGTCCACCCGTATTGCAGATTTCATCCAAATTCCTTCAATACTTTCAGTGTGAAGAAGCCAACTGTCGTCTTTATGAATATAATATTAGTGTGATAAAAAAATATATTCCTTACATCTCGAAGGTACTTTTTAAATGAAGTTATTGGGCCAACAGCTTCATCACCAGCTATCCCCCATCATCTGCCTAGACTATCTCAAATATTATGATAGGTTCGCTTACTTCACAACAGCAGTGCCCCCACAGGGTCCATTGGCGCCGCACTCACTCTTCGTGATATTGACCCTGGAGTCGCCAGTGGATGAAGAGGCCCTGGCGTGCAGCGCCTCGCGGAAGTACTTGAGTCCCTCGTAGAGAACTCCGGCGAAGAAGATGGCCACGGCTGAGCCGAACAGCTCCAGCGCGTTTGTCGTCATCCAGCCACTGAAGAGGATCTCCTGGCACACGCCCGCGTGGAACTTGAATGGAAAAAATTGGGGATTAGTGGCATATCTTTTGAGAACTTCTAGAAGGTAATGTTAATAAAAATGTTGTAATCGAAATATGATTTCACATGCAAGTGACAACTTCAAGTTTTGTTCAATAGTTTCTATCTGTTCAAGTTTAAACAGTTCGAGAAGTTTTCCACTTTAGTTTATACTCCAATAATTTTTAATTAGTTGGTACAAATACTTAAAGGGCTTATTAGAAAAGGTTTTGTTATTATAAAATAAAGTCTCAAAAAATAATATTCGTAAACAGCTAAGTTATTAGCGTTTGTTTATATCCCAAAATGTTATTAATTGTTATGAATGATTGATTAAATTATGAATTTACCAATTATGGCAAATTTTCGTGGACAATTTTGGATTTTTTTTATTTATTTTTGACTACACAAATATGATTAGTAACGGGTACGGATACAGCTCTATATTTTTTTTGTACTAATTATAAATAGGGGTGTATAACATAAGCCATAGGTCACCTATTCCTCATCATCATCATCATCATCCGCAAAGCGTCCATTGTTGGACATAGGCCTCCCCCAAATATCACCATAACGATGCGTCTCGCATCTACGGGATTCCCGCGACCCTCTACCAGGTCCACCTTGTGGGAGGCCTTCCAATGTTGTGGGTACTGAACGTTGTCGCTACTCCAGAACCTTTCATCCCCATCGACCATCTGTTCTGCGAGCAATGTGCTCTGCCCATTGTCACTAGAGTTTGGCGATTCTTCGAGCTATGTCGGTAACGTTGGTTCTCCCGTGATCACGCAAGGGTATTCCGAGCATAGACCTTACCATTTTCTATTCCTATAACGACCCTATTCTTTGTGACTTCAGTTTAGAAGTTTATAGTTCACACTCTATTATCACCATTTCATAGGTTTTTAAATTAACTCATTGTACAACAGTCATGTTTCATGAAAATTTTCATCCTTTCTAACTGGAAGAACCGATAGTGATCTGACTAAACACTCGAAGCTAATATCTCTTAGCTAATAAACGTATTTAGTATTCCGCATCGATCCTTTCATTAGTTTTCGCCATAGTTTATGGAGAGTCAGTCGAAGCGACATTAATCAACGACGCGCAGACGTTTCCTCTTACGAATATTGCATGTAAACGTGTTTCCCACGATCGAAGGTAACTCTGACGAACATTTGACGTCATCGTCTACTTCACAGGATATCGGAGAATTGACTGTTTACACTATTTTGTGAATAAGTTGGTGGAAAGGTCTCCTGGTGAAAAGTTTATATTGTTAACCAACTTCAAAAAAAGGAGGAGGTTCTCAATTAGAGTTTTTTTCTGTCTGTTCCCTCAGAACTCAGTCATTCATGAAGCTTAAACCGATTTGGATAATTACTTAACTTGCATGATGCACGATTAGTTTAATAGTTCTTAAGTGACGCCATAAATGTACACTATTTAGGTTTAACTGAGAGTTCTACAACTAAAAAACTTTTTAAATAATTTGTGTTAAATAACAAAAAAACAAGACCAGAAACACCAACACTACATAGACCAAAATTTTTAATTTTGCACTACAGTCTTTTTTTAAATGGATATCGGTTGTATTGTTTTTATCTGAAGTAGGCTTAGTAAACTGGACTACGTATTTATTCTGAGCCGATTCAGATGAAGTGATAACTATCACAGATTAACACCAATAAGCAGATGAACTTGAGCAAACGCGAAGTGTACCTCCTCGTACCACTCCACTTACGATAACATCTACATAAAATTTGAAGACTGTGGGTTAGTTATTTGCTCATTAATTAATTCAGTTCTTATAGAGGCAAGCTATATCTTTATTGAGACAGCCTGAATGCCAGATACAGACATGGGAGACAGGCATCACCGATGCCAAAACCATTTCGCAGGAAGCAGAGCGCGCGCTATCGCGATCCGCGACTACCAAACAGTGTGACACACAGACACGAATTTCTTAGTTTCGGTCCAATCGTGACGGAATGCAGCTGTTTATCATATCCACAGTTCTTATACAGAGACGGGAAATTCGCGTTCAGTTACAATGTTTGCATACATGCATAAATTGTTATCAATTTGTAACACTTGGAACAGGAAAATAAGAATGAATAATGTAAACGAAGAGTTTTTCTTCTCAGATCATCGACGGAGAAAGTGGGGCGTGAATAGTGCAAGCAAAATATTCTTGCTCGGAGGCGAAAACAATACAATCTGGCACTAATTAGTGTTGACTCACTGTGGTGTACTTGCTCCACTCTTGATTGGTGGTCTATGTTCGTTTGTCTTTTTAGCACTAAAAGAAATCATGTTAACCGTGCGTCAAAATTAGTTTCGTTGGATTACTTTTGAATCTGAACTAAAGCCCTAGCTTTGTATGAACTAAAATGATGTACACTAACCTTCGTTTATCGGCCCTTCTTCAGTGACAACCACAGCAGTATAAGAAGAGGAACAGAAAGATATGCGAAAACTACGACTTTGTTTTATACTACGCACAAAATAATTAAGATTTTTAGTAATATAAATTAGATTTTGCAATGATTTTCAGGTATTACCCGCGCGCGCGTTCGTTCACGTGAAGTTTAACAACATTACTCTCCATATTTGAAAATCTGTTTATCTATTTCGGAGATTTCCGCCCCCCTCCCCCCGGAATTAACACTTCAATTATCTTAAATATGTTTGTAACATAACTTTTTCATTCGTGTCTAGGCGTACATATTGCAACACCAAAGAACACACTTATCAAGTTATCACGCCTGCATCACTTCCGCTCACCGCAAGCCATTACACTATTATCGTCCGTGTCAGTCCGACATGGTTCCGATATCTATGGGAAGAGCTGTCGCCGCAGACCGCAGGTGATAACGAACAGATAGCGACAGTGTACGATGTATCGAGTGTCAACATAAAGCTGTTTACTTGTGTCTAGTTATTGGATAGCGGCTAGTTCTGAGTTATGCTCCGGGGTGTTGACTTCTTGCGACATCTGTGAGCACTACAGGGGCTTTATAATATCTACGATGGTAAAGCTCGATAAGTCTCATATATGCCTATAAGTAGTTCGAAGAATCGAAGGCACATTGCTCACCGAAGAAATGGTCGATAAGGCCAAAGGTTGGAAGGCCTCCCACAAGGCAGACCGATGATCTAGTGAAAGTCGCGGGTATTCGATGGAAGCGAAACGGTCGTTGCAGCGACATTTGGGGAGACCTATGTCCAGCAGTGGACATCTTTCGGATGAATTGATGATGGCTGTTTAGCTACCGCTCTAGTTTTAGTTAGAATGTATGTGTAGTCGGATACTCACCACCATGGCATGGCCGTGCGAGGCGTGTGCGCACGGGTCGTCGTGCATGTTATCCATGTCGTGCCCCTCGTGGCCCTCGTGCCCGCTGTGCGCGTGCATGCTGTGGTCCATGTGGTCCATCTTTTATGACTTTCTGAAAAAGAAATAGAAAATTATGTTAGCTAAAGCGTTATTACAAAGATTGTAGATATACTAATGTATTTAGTAGAGATTGGTGTGGAGATTTTATTTATTTTATTTTAATAAATAAAAATAAAAACATATTTAAAGATGAGAAACGATATACGATATTAGGTTTATAACTAAAAATTAAAGTGTAATAGGAAAAAATATGAACTTTGCAAACTGTATGTAGGTACCTCCTCTTTACGCAGATGACATTAATCAAAGTTTTTGCGAAAATAATCCTGAAAATAACCTAATGGTTGAGGTTATTATCAAGTTCTATATTTTGTGGATAGTTTATCATTTATGCGACGTAATTTATAATAACGTCAACAAACCGGTTCCTCTGCAGCTATGTAAATATGACATGCTATACTTTTGCCTCGTTTGGTACCGTATTCAGTACCTAGGACTGAATTCTTCATAAGTTGCAGACACTCGTAAAATGTTTATGTAAATAACACAATTTCAAGAACTGTTACTTTGCTGTTCGTTTTTGGAACCTTTCTGTTGGTAACTGAGAAGTGGATTCCATTTTATAGCAAATATGAATAAGTAGGTACTGTGAAATAAGAGACGCGGGTAATTGATATGGATAAATCTAATGTGAGACAGGCCCTTAAAACTGAAGTTATACTAAAACAGAAGTAACCAGAAGCTACATTCAAGAAAATTTAGAGATTCAGCTTGCGTTATTCGTCTCGACCTCTACTGTGATCACAGAAATCTCAGCAGTAAATTCTACACTGAGCTGGTCATGGAAACATAGAAAACTAGTCTTCGTCGTTGTTTCTGAATACGGTGGACACGACTATGTTTATTTAATTAAATCCGCTTTACCTATGAACGGTAAAGAATTTACGGTGAAGGAAAACATCGTGAGGAAACCGGCATGTCCTAGAACCAAAAATTTAAAGACATGTGACATTCACCAATCCGCACTGGGCCCGCGTGGTGGATTACGACTCATTCCCTCTCCTAGAGAGGAGGCCTGAGTCCCAGCAGTGGGAACATTAAAAGGCTGATTATGCTATATATATGCTTTACCTATAGGCACTGCACGTCAAGGTGAAAAGAGATTCGAGAAAGTCCGCCAACATTTCCCCTTTATAATAGTACCTTGTACCTATAACATGCGGGAACGTTTGAAAGATGAACCATGACCCTATAACGGAAACAAGTGGCTTTTAGTCAGGAAGAGTCAGATAGGCCCTCTCACTCCACCCTAGAGCAAAAGAAATCATTTGATGATTTCCCATCTCAAAAAAAAGTACCTATAACAGTAATTACGGGTAAATCCGTCAACGAAGTCCGCTCAACGCGGTACGGCACCACATTCGTCATTACAGTGCACGTCCACATAATGACTCGTCGCCACTGAATAACACCCATTAAGCTGTTGTCGGAGGAAACTGACTATTTTCCTCTTATCGACAATTTTCCACTCTTTCAGCGGATTGTTGGCTTCGTGACGTAGTGTTATTGAGGTCCCAGGTTCGGAGTATGTAATAAAAAAAAGAATTATTTTTTTAATGTAATTGTTTGTGGATAACTTTTTTCAAAACAAGCTTTTATTAAATACTCAAAAAATGCATGGATTTAGAAAGACGTAACTTAACTAATCATTCATAAATTTATTAGTAAGGGATAAAAAAAAAACGGTAAATCAATATTATCATGTTATAAACTACATACAAACATAAAATTATCATTCAAACTGAATATGTCTAGAGTTTTTTTTAAATAATATTAGATACTATGTAGTACTTAATTACCTATAGTTATTCTAACTCAGCCAGCTGGGCTAGTGGTTAAATGTGTGTGAATTCAAGTACAATTATTTTCGGTGTCATAAAAAATAGTTTATGCATACAGACACAATGTGCACGTGAATCTACGCACACATACAAAACCAAACCGCCTTCTTTCAAAGATAGGTAATATCTACTTAACTTATGTTTGGTCGTACGTATTTTGGTACAAATGCAGGAAAAACCAACGAAAACCCACAATATATTCCAGTACGCAGTACATTTACCAAATGAGCTAACTTTTTCGTCTGCAGTCTTAATTTCATGGTGAACCTAATTGATTAATTATTAATTTCTTCATAGATAAAATCGAATATTTTGGTTATCACTTTGATATTAATTCGTGTGAGCACATCGCAAACAAACTAAACCGCGTCTTATCAAAGTCGACAGTCCGTTATCAGCGCCTTATTTATTCAGTTAAACAAATTGACACAATACATATATTCGTAAATAAATAAACTTGTACGGTTGTGATAGCTGAGGGGGTAGGTTGAGGTCACTGTAGGTCACCGGCATCTTCAACCCATCAGGTCCTGTTGAGGCTGCAGAAACTTTTCAAAGACTTACCGTGACCCTAGACCGCTAAGGTCAAATGAAGGAACTTAGTGGGTTTTAGTCAACACTTACTAAAGTCTGACACGCCCTCTCACTCTACCCTAGTAAGGAAAAATCATTTGATGATTTCCCAACTCACAAAAAAGCCATGGGATGTTTAAATAGGAAATTAGTTTTTTACCACAGCTAAAGTTATTCCCACAGTAAAATGGCATTTTTTGCCTATATGGCACTTAGCGATAGTGTAACCTTCAATCAGTGAAAGAATTCTCCTTATCAGATATCAAGTACTTGTAGGGATAAGCTTTTAAAACATATGTACCTAATACAGATTATACTATTTATAAGTAATAAGTTACCTGCAATGAAGAGTAAATAACAAAACGTGTCCTCAAACGCGGCTGCGCTGCGTGACCCACGCGTGTCCTAGCTAGTCAAAGGGTTCAATGATACTTAATCAAACGTACAACAATAAGGACCAAGCGATAGGTACATTTAACATAATAAGTTTAAGTCTTTGTGATTATATAGTCACAGTTAAACCTAGCAGCTTTGTGGACACAGCTGTTTGGAGAAAAAATACTTATTGGAACAACATGGTGAAAATGAGTTTACGTTTTGTTCAGTGAAACAAAGAGAAATATTTCATAGATATGAGTAAAAACATACTTTATTAACCGTAAATTACTTATTCTTATTGTATTCTTAGATTAATAAGTAAAAAACGGGGCAAGTGCGAGACGGACTCGCGCAATGAGGATTCCGTACAAATTTATTTATGTAAATAGTTCTATTGCCGAATGTAGTTTCGAAGGTTTTTCCGAATCGCAAAACAAGTTTATTTTTTTTAGTGATATAACAAAAATCTACTGTTTTCAGATTTATTCCTATACCTGTGCCACAAGATCTTGCTTTATGCCAAATTTCAGCATTCTGGGTCAACGGGAAGTACCCTATGAATTTTGATTCCCTCAAGAATGTCGAAATATACGTTTTTTGCAACATAAACGGCCGTATCTTGTTTTTCGTTAACTCAGAAGTTTGATTTTTTCACAGCTTTAAGGGACCATAGACCTGAGTATATGGTTTTAATATTCAAATCGATAGCTCCACGCGTTCCAGATATAAATAGTCTTGACAGACAGACGGACGACAAAGTGATCCTGTAAGGGTTCCGTTTTTTTCCTTTTGAGGTAAGGAACCTTAATAACTTATCGTTCGCTCGATGTACCTGATATAATTCTGGTGATTCTACCTTGTCTGCGTTTAGCAATTGTTATCTTATGAGTGATAGAGTTAACAGATAGAGGAAAACCTTGAGGAAACCCACGCAGTACATCTTGTAAGAACTGATAATATATAATATGTATGTGGATGTATGTGTCAAATCAAATTATTATTACTTCTGTACATGAATATATTATGTGTACATACAAACCTTAAATACGTATCTACCTATTTATTTAATTTCGTTCGATTTAAATATAACAACGAGTAGGTTAACTGATAAAAAAGCAATGCTAGGATTTGCTATAAATAAAATTCGCTATACTTCGTAATTATATTTAACACGCGTTACATTATATCCATTTTTAATGACGCTGCCAATGTTGATTCACAAGTTTAAATAATAAATCAATCAAGTGTTTAGTTGAAGAACATACAAGTGCAGGACAAGGGAGTAGACCTCCCCCAAGCATCACCACAAGAAACATTTAACCAAATGTTTCACTAAATGTCTCTGTGCCTCTATCACATATGTATTCACATGAAATTTACATTACGGTATGTGTTATGGCAGGTTTCAATCCACCTAATACCAGAAACACAGAAGCCAGAGCACTGCATTTAACTAGCAGTGACTATGCATAAAGTGCAAATATTTTCCCACTTTGCCGAGTCTGCTCTAAGATCTACGGTTGTGTAAGACCGGCTTTCACTGGCGCATGGCGCAGGGCTGCGCCTGCGCAACGTTGCGCAAAACAAGCCTTGACTCCGATAGATCATACCACGTACTTCCTCGGTTTTCATCTGTTTTGCTCTTCAATTTTGATAAAGATAAGCACAAAATTGTATATAATTATGCTAATCATGGTTATCTCCTCCTATAGGGACAGAGCCCGGTGCAAATTAGTATAGCTAGAACTACACTGCGCACACGTGTGCTACACACGCCCTTTTTCCTTTCCTTCGACGTAAGGTCCGGACGGTTACCGGACGGTAGCCAGCGCCTATGGTGGCTGGAAATCGGGATCGGGTGTGAGTCCCGGTGGCTAAGGTGTGAGGGCCGCTCCCTCGCGCGTGTGGCTGCCTCCTTTGCTAGCATTACTGCTTCGCAGTAGGAGGCGACCGCCTGCCACTCCTCCTCGTTCCGGACCATGGCCTGTACCAAAGCCCGTTGCGAGAACACTTGCTGTATGACACACTGTAGAAACAGTGCCGGTGTTTGCCTCTTATACTGTTGTTACATAAATGTATTCTTTAGGTATCTTTGATTTACATTTACTGGTATTTAGCTGCATCTTTTGTGCATGAATATACAATACAGGTGATGATAGGTACTGACATAGTTCAAAGTCATTTCAGTAAACAAAATCCTCTGCTATACCTTCCACGATAACTACAGCCTTCATACAAAATATACTTACTGGAGCCTTACAATGACGCGTTCAAATGTCAGTCGTGCGAGCGAAGAAGAGGGATGGAGCTGTACGTACACGCTATACACGGTGTCTTTGACATCGACGCACAAACGAATACCACGGATCCAATACCTACATGATTCTGGAACCTCCAGTGGTGGAATTTTTCGTCGGCTTTTTCCTAATTACAAAAAGAACTGTACTTTTTAATTTTAAACTGTGTAAAATCGTTATTCTAACCAACCCCGATGATATTTTTAGTAAAAAACCGGACGAGTGCAAGTGCGAGTTGGACTCGCGTATTGAGGACTCCGTACAAACTTACCTATGAAAACAATTGGATTCTCGAATTGAGTTACGAAGATTTTTCTGAGTCGCAAAAAAGCTTTTTAAAATTTAAAATTTACAGTTTTCAGATTGTTGCCTATACTTGTGCTATGAGACCTTGCTTCAAGCCAAATTTCAAGTTTCTAGGTCAACGGGAAGTACCCTATCAAATTTGATTCCCTTTTACGGTTTGAATTTCAATTTGATGCCTCCACGTATTCCCGAAATAAAGGGTCTTGACAGACAGATAGGCAGACAGAAGGACGTACAACAGTGTGATCCTATAAGGGTTCCGTTTTACCTTTTGAGGTACGGAACCCTA
Organism: Mythimna vitellina; assembly: GCA_949316375.1. Taxonomy (NCBI): domain Eukaryota; kingdom Metazoa; phylum Arthropoda; class Insecta; order Lepidoptera; family Noctuidae; genus Mythimna; species Mythimna vitellina. The sequence continues at coordinate 569,582 of OX438703.1, read as the reverse complement.
AAAACAAAAAAAAAAATTTAATTAAAAATTAGTCATCGGGGTAGATAAAATCGTTATTCTAATCAAACCCGATGACATTTTTAATTTAAAAAGTAATTCATTCATTTTTTTCACTTAAAATGTTATAATAACGATTTTATACAGTTATATTAAAAAACATAAAGATTAAAAAATAAATAGGAAAATACCGACGAAAAATTCCACTACTTGGGGGTCCAGAATCATATACTGGATCCATGGTATTCGTTTGTGCGTCGATGTCAAAGACACCCTGCATAGCTCTATACCTTTATCAGTTCAGTTTAGGTCGTAAAATGGATCACAGTAAGAGCCCGTGGCAGGGCCCTTGATCAGAAACTGGATCGGGATTCACAAACCGGAGTACCGACAAGTTTTACGTGTCGGCTAGAGAAATCGTGGTTATAAAATGGATGAACACGTTAATAGCTCCGGGTTTTTACCTATAACGGTTTAATACCTGCATGCAGGTTACTTGGTTTTCCTCATTAATATATATCTGATAATACATACTGTTTGTTAATTTTCTTCAAGAAGGTGGATATATAAACTTGTACACAGTATAAGGTTAAGAAAGAAATGGCGGCTCGACTTCTTCTCAAAGAACGGGTATAGAAGAACAGAAAAAGTGAAAAATAAAAACAAGGATGATTTTACTCTGCAGTAGAACTACAGCGCAGGCAACTTCTTTTGACTCACAAAAATCCCCGTAAAAACTATTTAAGTAGTTACTTAGATATTGGAAAAATAAATTTACAAATGGCGTCTTTGAAAACTTGTCATAAGCGAGTAGGTATTAAGAAGTAGATAACTTATGGTTACAATGACATCTTAGTAGTTTTCGTAATCGCCGCTTCGACATATTAACAAACTCAATGTAGCATTTTTTCGACGGTGTTAATTAAAATGAAAACATTCATTATCCACATGTCGACCTAGTTTTTTTTAATTGTTAGTGAACCATGCGCAGTAAAACGAATTTTCGATAAGCGAAGTGAAATCTAGGTACTTATGTAAAAACATTTGCAGATATTTTTATGATTGTACAGCATGGCTGGACTTTGTTGCGAAATGCTTCAATAACAAAACATTTTGTGTTGACAAGTTATAAAATATATAAATTTACATAATTTTATCACTTCTTTCATTTTAATAGCCAAACCGTGATTGGCTCAAAAGAAAAGTACTGCCATGCAAATGCAATATCAATCTTTTGAGACTATTATTCGCGTCATTATAAACTAAAAATAACGACGTACATACTCGTATTTAGGTTATAGCGGGCATTAGGAGCCAGCGTACAGCTGGGTGCGGGAGCAAGAAACTCCTCAGTCGCCCGGATGGCCCGGTGACCATGTATTTGTGCGGTAATTTCATAATTTAAAAATCAGGTAATTTAGCAAGCTTATAACTTTGTGATTTTTCATGGTACAGTTATAAAATTTTGTGCATAGATTCTTTACATAAAATTATTAGACACGTGTTTCGGGTTTCGGAAATAAAAAAACTAATGTTGTAGGTATACACTGAAGATTATCAATACCCGGTAGTGGTGGACCTACAACAGATTGTACCTAGTGTACCAGCTGTGTTAAGTGTGCGATAATATCATGTCTCGGCGGAGTTAGAACAATCAGTGTCGTGCAATCAGACGCGCGGGCGCATTCGCAGCGAGCTATATGGGGTCCTGTTTTATTGTTCTTAATATCTAAACTAATATTATAAAAAGGAAAAATCGTTTATTATAAAAAAAATAATAGTAATAATAATAATAGTATAAATAATAACATCATCGCCTTCCATCAGGTGAAAAAATAATAATAAACAATTTTATATATATATATAGATATATATATTTTATTCTTGATAGGTTCGCGCTTGACCGCTATCTCACCTAATGAAAAGCGACGATGCGGTCGAGGATGGAACGCACTTACCTAGAAGTACTAACTAACTTGACTTCAAAAAGACGTTTATTTTTTATATTTCTGTAAAAGGTCTGGGACGTACATTTGATGACATAAATACTATCCGTCATAGACAGCTATACTACCGTTGATAGCCAAAGACTTATCTTGACAGAATGCAACGTTCCTAAGGGTTAGGCCACGTGATCGAAACCGCGAGACACAGCTAGTTATAAATGAATAGCTTCGTTATCGTTTTACTAATTTTCTCTACAATACAGTTCAGCTACCATTACATTATTGACCGGCCTGTTGGTCTAGTGGTTAGTGTCCCTGACTGCTATGCCGGAGGTCGTGGGTTCGATTCCCTCGTACAAATGTTTGTGTGATGAGCACGATCATTTGTTATGTGTCTGGGTGTAATTTATCTATATATGTATGTATTTAGAAATATATAAGTGTGTTTATCAGTTGTCTAGTACTCATAACACAAGCTCTGCTTAGCTTGGGACTAGACGGCGTTGTGTAATAGTTGTGGAATATTATTATTATTATTATTACTTGTGCATACATTTGGTTCCTCCTGTAACTAGGCATATTGTTTTAGATGTGTACAAAATCGATAACGATTCGACATTTAATCGCAACTCAATTGTTTTGCAGCCATCCTTCAATACATATCAATTTCCATGAAATGATTGAAATTACTGTTCCAATGTCAAATGATACATATTTATTTGGCAAATTGGATATTATTACATAAATAAAACTTTTACACATCAATATTTTTCCTCAATTTATACTAGATAAGACCGCTCATATTCTACCTAGCTAATTACCTACTCAGAAAAGAAATACCAAAACAAACTCAGAGAAAATTCGTAAACATGTGACAAATACAATAATAAGTACATAACTCATTTTTACCCTTAGTATCGCTAAATACAAATAGTCTTTCACCCGTCGGTAAAACTTCAAATTCTCTTTTAGATGTGTTGTTTTGTTTTCGACCTAAGTTAATTGTTCATACAACTGATTGTTTGGTATACCTGCAGCTCCACACATGAGAAAAGCACCTATCTGCACGAGGCAGAAGTGACCTCTCTCAGTGTGACCCCACCCTGCCGGATACACGCAATTGTTTCGATGTGCGTCGCGAATGTTCCCGACTGCGCTCGCAAATAAACTGGCTCAACGGGACGGCCGCAAGATATACCCGATAGAAGGCTCGTGTGGGCTGGACTGCGGCTTATTCTAATACCTTATAAGGTGAGCAATGGGGGCCCCACTTGTCTTTCAGATAAGAGATCTGGTGGTAAGTCTGTTGCACTCGGCTGTTGTTTTGATACAAGTAACAAAAACTGTTAAAGAAATCAGAAACGTTTATTTCAAATAGACCAATTACAGGCACTTTTGAATTGTCAAAATGTCGGTCAGTTAAAAAAAAATGAAGCTAAATAGCACGTTCCAAAGCGTAGATCTCTATGGAGAAGAACGTGCAAGAAAATCCATGGACACTTTTTTAAATCATATTATGAATTACATAAATCTTAGTTACATATTTCTTGTCGCTTTTAATATGTGAGTACAAAAGTTCAATAAGCCGTAAACAGCTTCCGTGTCGAGTTTTGAAGCCCCTCCATGCAGCCTCCATGAAGCTGGTTAGCTCGGGAGAAGTCAGATATGGATATTACAGAAAGACCCTAGGACCTTTCTCAATTGGGAAACGCACCAGAGGCGTTACCATACCGTCTTTAAATTTTATCAATTCGGGGTGTGTAACTCCGTCTCACTCTCACACCAGAAATATAATGATTTTAGGATGTCATGGTAGGACCCCTGATCCAATTCACTTATGATAGACGCAATTGAACTTTCAAACCTTTAGTCTGTATACCGCTTGTATCTAACCGTACCGTACAGCCAATCTCAGTCTTGATGTTATTACTCGTAGAAGGCTACATCAAGTGTTGCTGGGCGGTGAGAATTGAGATAGAGTTAATGCAGCGAAAGAACACAAGAGACAACTGAAGGAACACAGGTTGGTCTTAGTCAGCAAAAAGAGCGGGTCATCGGCTGTATAACTATAGGATCCGTTGCAAGGCAGGTTTAGAGATTAATCCATATTATTAGCATAAAATATATAGAAGCAGCTTAGGATATTACAGGTGAAGCTCAAGAACCAGTTTCCTACAGTTAAAATAAATATCTAACTGTATAGTACAGCGTGCGCAATAAAATTCATTCTAGCGATTACTTATCACGTCAACTAAATAATATGTGCTGTTTTTTTTTAAACTTGCTTTTTTGCTATTTAAAAAAATTCAATCGATATTGTTATTTTTGTCACGTGATCCTGCTACAAAAATTTTGTTTATTCGCATTCGCGCTAATCAAGAAACAGGGTAATTGCTTAGTACCTAATGTAAATTACAACTAAGTCCTTATTGATAAGTTCGGGGATTTTTCGTACTGAACTGCAAAGTCGGTGATATCTACGTAATTACGATTGTGTTTATTAAAAACAATCATCAGCATCATTTTAGCCGAAAGACGTCCGCTGCTGGGTATAGACCTCCCCCAAGTGTCGCCACAACGACCGGTCCTGTGCATCTTGCATCCATCTGATTCCCGCGACCTTCACCAGGTCATCGGTCCACCTTGTGGAAGGCCTTCTAACGCTTATGTTATATTATGTTATTTTTCCAATAGCTCTACGTTAGTATACTATAAAGCAAGTTACCAATTCAACAATTCTTTCGAGTTTGTGTACAGTCATGTATGTAGGTCCTGGCAGTACCTACACGTGCATCTCGTGAGAATTACTTACTGAACCTATTGTTGAACACGTGCTGGGCAGCCGACATTGTTACGCTACACTGGTTGCATTTTTGTGTGTATTTGTAAATAACGATGTTCGGACAAATGCCTGATGTAAGTTGCATCCATTGTCAACTGAGTGAAACGTAAGGTTTGCTTTCTTTTGAAACTAGATTCTTCAAGGGACACGCTTTAGAAAGACATGCACGAAGCTGAATGCTGAAAGGCTTCGTGCGTAGTAGTAGTAGCCACAATATTGGCGTGTGTGTAATGGTGTTTGAACGTAAACGAAGCAAAACATATGTAACACTATTGGCAGGTGTCGTTATTTATTTTGTCTACCCCATGAAAAAAGACATGAGTTAATGTATTTCTGTCTCTCAACGGCATGGTATGAATTCAATTCATTTCAGAGTACCCTGTAGACCGCCTCGCAAACCTATAACACCCTTAGCTCTACTTCTTCGTTGTACAGTGTTTGGTGCTACGAGTGAATCGCCTATACCTCCTCACATGAGCAAACTCATAAACGATCGCAGCTTGTTTGACGTCCACACAGAATCAATATCGGCGTTTGTTAGACGTAATTAGTATTCGTTTTGTTCCAAAATTAACACAATAGAATACACAGTGTTTTGTCTTCATATTGTGACTGGCCTGTTGGTCTAGTGGTTAGGTTAGTGACTGCAAAGCCGGAGGTCGTGGGTTCGATTCCCACCCAGGACCAATGTTTGTGTGATGAGCACAATCATTTGTTCTGTGTCTGGGTGTAATTTATCTATAATATGTATGTATTTAGAAATATATAAGTATGTTTATCAGTTGTTTAGTACTCATAACATAACACAAGCTCTGCTTATCTTGAGACTAGACGGCGATGTGTGATAGTTGTGGAATATTATTATTATTATTTTTTTATTGAATCGAAAACTAAAGGGTGAATTTGAATTTGCCGGAAAATAATAATAAATAAGTCTTGCGTTAATTTCGGGACACCCATATGTAGCATTTATGTACTTACATTAAGTTTAAAATTAAATCTTTAATTACAAAGAGTATTAATGGTGTTTGTCTGTAATAACCAATTAGATTTATGACACAATTACTTATGTTCCTATCTGTATAATATCAGTAACAACTGTTGGTGAACCTTAATTAAATAAATAATAAATTCATTCTTCCTATACCTATTCGGAGATTATTCGATCAATGTAAAATTGAGAAAAAAAAAGAGGCAGGACCATAGCAATCCTAATCGAAATCATAGTAAGTAACTTCAAAGTACCGTGAGCGCGTGCGCATCTACACTGAACCTCAAGGTGATCAACGTTGGGTATGCGGACTTACATAAGTGCCTTGAAATCAAAAAGATAATATTTTTCTCAAGCCCCAAGTGACGTGGAACCAAGCGAAACTTGTCGTAGGTCGATATGGGTTTATTTTTGTTTAACGCATTAACTTTGCAAAACAAGACGAGAGTAAGAGTTCGCTAACATAGTTTAAACTTCGTAGAACAAACCCTAGCGCAAGCTTTTCGATTAGACGACCTAAACTAATTCGTTATAGCTGTATATATATTAATATAGCTTCATTCCTATTTCTCTTGTCATTATAACACGTCACGCTAAGTACTTCGCAGACATTTTATCTTAAAACACACAGAAATTTTATCTTAAAACAATGTCAAAAATATTGTATTTAATGGAAATCAATCTGTTTAATTCAAAACAGGTGTTGAAGTATGATGATTAATCATCAAATTGCTGTTATTGCCGTGTTTCTATGGATCGTGCAGAGTCAAGGATGCGCGGGCGCACGACGACGGGACGAACTGTGCGCGTTCTGAATTCAAATAATAACCACCTTTATAACTACTTTTGTTATTATAACTATTATCACGTATGGCAGACTAGAAAATGAGTGTGATTTGGGTAAATAGTGTCACCAAACATGTCACAGCATTATTTTTTTACAAACTTTATAACTTAGTCAGTTTAAACTGTTTGTAATAACTCCTATTACTGCGGCTATAAAAAAGGTAAACTGAATTTGTGTTACCTACAAACAGTGAAGGTAAAAGCCCAAATAAGGTGTAGTTTGTTGCCACGGGAAGTGCACCTCGTGGCCTTTGGTACGAAAGGCGAAAGAGCTGTTTGTGCGCTATTCAGATAGTTTAGAAACTATCTAGATATTAACCATTTTGCTAACTATGGGTACACAAAGGCTAGGCAAAGTCGTGTTAGACTTTGTATGAAGAAAAGACATTATATGTTGTCAATAGTCTATTTTTCCGAATATGGGGAACAAAACTTTTGGAATAATGAGTAAAACATAGCAGTGATAATTTAGTTCTACTGAATAACAAACATAAATATCAGCCATTTGTATATAACCCAGTTGCGGGTGAACGAAGAGTTTGGAATTGTTCGAAAGTCATCGCAACTCTTGAACACAACGACGACTGAAGGAATATGGGTGGGGTTTTGAGATACAAACATATGTTTTCCCACCCTTGAAAAAAAAACGAAAGGTTTTCTCATTATACAAACGTTTCCTAAGACAGAACTGACCACTACGATTGCTCAAAGGGGATAATGATAAGTTTTTAGAAAGGAAATGTTTTGAGAAGTGACTTATCATCACTTCTCCATAACTGAGTCGCAGCTGATGAGCTAGCCAGCAGTAGCTCAGTAGCTATCTACTGGATACCGACACGTCATGCTCTGATAACAACGGTTTAACTGTTCCCTATCTGTTACGTACACATTAGAGTAATCTACTGGTTCAAGTTGAACTTGGAGTTAAAGAAACGCAACGTAATAATATTTACTGTATGAATGATGACCTCTTTCAGCACCTATTTATTTAATATATAGACTTCAATGTAGAAATCTGAATTGTGTGCCGTGTAATACCTCGAATGTCTATATGAACGTTTCCTAAAACGTGTTTAGGTTTTGTAGAAACGTAATTAGATTTAAATTAAATTAATTGTAAAAGAGTTATCTCTCCATTTGAATAAAAAGGTGAATAGGTAGAAGATATGAAGGGTCATGTTGTGAATGACATAGTGGAGACAGGAGAGAGATCAAGATGAACGTGCGTTGCGTCTTATTCATGTGAAATGAGTCAAAACCAAAAAGATGATGAGTAAAATAATCCCTTGGCTAATGCTCATCCTTCTTTAGTTCTGCTGAAATTGATCTCATATTTTCATTACTGGAGATATAGCTTCCATCGTTGTTCTTGCTCCGTCGCGTCGTCGTGGTCACACCTCTTTAAAAACGGAAACGAATTAGACTTTTTCTAAATGTTGTAATAATTTTATTTACTCAATGAAGCAACCAGAGCGAATAATTAGCGACGCTTCAGATCACCAGGCTGATTTGCTTTTACACTTGTAAATAGTTGTATTGTTAACAGTTTCGTTATCAGCAACCAGACAGTTTGGTTTGTTAAGAGAAACCTTTTCATAGTTTAGACTTGCAACATTTCTAGTAGAATTCGTATCATATTTTCTAGTATCCGGGTTGTAGAGGTCAGGTAGGCAGTCACCATTATCATTTCAGCCGAAAGACGTCTACTACACGGCTTAGGGTTCTTCGGTTGATCCTGGGCGTCCTGCATCCAGCGGAGTCTCATTCTCATAGTCACCCACAAGCTCGACCCATGACCTGATAAGATTTCCGATACGCGATTTCAGTTCTAGAGTCTAACGAGGCGGCTTTTAAAGTTATTCAAAGTGCAATGGATTGGTAGTCGCGCCTAGACGATAGTCTGGAAGTCGACACCAAAATAGTTCAGAAAAGCAGTCTACCAACATTGATAGATTGGCTTCTAGTAGTTTTTTTTTAAATATATGTGTGTGGAGAAAAGGACCAATTTTTCAGACAATTGATGGCTGTCATTTTTGTGAATTTGTCAAACCATTGCACATTGTTCGTCAAAAAACCTGTAACCAAATCATTGTTTGTACCTAAGTTATTGTGTTAAATTTGCAACGTCATGGGTATAATGTAGCAATGACTTGTTGGGCAATGACCGCTGAGAAATGACTTCATTTTTGACATTGCAAGGTCGCGCAGCTGATCGATTGTTTCTTTACACGAAAAAGCGAAAGTTTTTCGCAAAAAATAAGGTTATAATAAATGTTGGATTAAAGAACTGCCAGCATGTGTTCCTTATCTGCTGACCAGTTAGCCTTCAAAACAAGAGTGACCAGGCTGGTTCTGGGCTCGCTAGCAACCTGCTCCTCATCCATAGCTTACCATCATGAGGTTGAGGTCAAGCGCGGACTCATATATATCTATACATCTATACCTACAATAAAATGGTAAATGTGACAAGGAGTAACTTAGACTACTTTCCATTTTCCCGCGGGAATGGGATTTCAAACTACGGGATATTACGTCTTCAAACCGGTTGAACAAAAGACGGGAATTTCATTGAAGTATAGCTAATTATTATAATGAATAACTTGAGCTACTTTTTATTTTACCGCAGCTACGGGACTAATCTTCAGGGGGAACATCTTTTTAATTCCCGGTGGGGGACATAGCCCAATTTTTTTTTCCTCATATAGCATCATATGTTGCTGCTATAATGTTGCAGCAGTCTTATAAATAATTGTATGCCAAAAGGCGGGTCATAGATGTACTTCACTATATAAACTATTACATCATATTTTTACCTGTGTACCACAATAAACAATTTTGAATTTTGAATTTTTTTTTTGAATCATAATTATTTCAGCCGACGTCCATTGCTCGACGAACGACATAAGCCTCCCTCAAGTGTCGAACCTCTCCAGTCATCGGTCCACCTTGTCGGAGAATTTCCTACAAGTTCCAAGTGGCATCGTCGCCACTCTAGAACCTTTCGGCTTCTTCGGCCATCTTGTATCTGTTCTGCGAGCAATGTGTCCTGCCCACAGTGCCCACTGCTATTTAAGTTGGGTGATTATTCAGGCTATGTCGGACACTTTGATTCTCTTCTCTTGTTCTCCGCTCATAGTTATGTTACGAATCCCAAAACATCGTGATTAGAATTTTGTGACAAACTTTCAATTATCTTCATATTTACCGTAATATCCTTAACGCTAACCTGTGCGAATATTGTTTAGCAAACATAATAGTACAGTACTACGGATGTTTACTACCGCGGCCCGCGGGTTCACTTGCCTTCGTCATGTGCTTGTTTTATTGTCGAAGTGAGTGCTTTGTAAATATAGGTGACCTCTGACAGGTGTCACATGTTGCGGGGCGCGGATACGCCTAGGCGACGGATGTAAACACGTTATGTGTTTGTACAGGAAAGTGTTACATTCGCATGGTATTTGACCAAACATCCAACTATCTAAACAATCGCACTATAACAGAACTGCAAAATGTCCTCGGCAAGGTTTCCCTTCGATTCTTTTGAGCCTGAACACATCAAGCAAACCCCTTTTTTTTGAGGTTGGATATCATCTTCTTTGTCTCTACGGTGGATCGAGAGGTTGTGTTAGACTTTTAATAATTAAAACCCATCTATGTACTTTCATTTTGCCTTTGTGTTTTAGAGCTACGATAATTCTTAAAGAAAGTTCTTACAGGATAAACGAAACGAAAACGAAAACGAAATAATCGATGACAATGTCATCAGGTTGCGGGGTGGTAGAGTGGTGGCTAGTGCTGAGATTTCTTCCACGAAATGAAGAAAAGAGAGGTGACCAAAACTGGAAAAGTACTTAAAAATTTCTCATATCACAGGTTATGGTATAGGTAAGTAAATCCAAGCCAGTTCACTGATTGGAACATCATCAATTAGACACAGATAAAATCCAAACTAATGTTACAATGAAGTTTGTAGGATTGTAAATTGAAAATCTACGACTACACATAAACATCGATACACACAAACAACATCGCCAGTAACTCAGGAAATATAAACTCAACAAGACATTTTCGGCAATTTCATGGTCCACGCGTGTCTGTGACACACTGAACGAACTTCCTTTGTTTCGAGAGGATTCGCTAATCATTTTGTACTATTGTACAGACAGAACAACACTGAAGCTGGTGAAAACAAACTGGTTTCTATTTCGCTTCCGGGTGTTATTTGTTCAATTGTTTACAGACGTAGGTAATAGTTAAGTGGAAGATTCAGTGAAATTAGAATACATGAAAAGGCTTCACAAACTACACCTTAAGACAGTGTCATTAAATACATATCATAGCTAATGTGACCTGCTTCGTTGGGCTTGTTGGCGCAATCGCAAGTGACTGGGAGTTTCTTGAACGTTGTTCTCCATAGAGATCTCTTAGCTTCACTTTCTTTGACTGACCGACCTTTTGACAATTCAAAAGTGCCTGTAATTGATCTATTTGAAATAAACGTTTCTGTTCTGAGTGCTGAGCGTGAGATCTTGGGTTCAATTCTCAGGTCGGGCAACCAAACGTGCTTTTGATTTTGTCCATTAGGAATTACTCAATAATTGAACGGAGTTTGGAAGTTGGTAGTGTGCTACCGAGGGTTAAAAACCTCGAAAAGCACATACCGTTTGTGATTCGCTTGATCTCTCACCAGTCTTGTCTGATTGCTGTTCTATTGCATTGTTTGCGTATAATCTTGGTTGAGATGGGCCACTGGGAACGAAATTCGGTTGCGAATATTAATTATATGACCTATCAAACTTTAACGCCACTTGCAAATTATTTAAAAAAGGCAGACAGGTGCGAGACAATGAGACAAAGATGCGACAAAGCGTTTTTGTAAAGTTCTAAAGTTACTCTAGAGAGCTAGAGCAGAATAAATGCGATGGAAACGCGTTGTTACAATGATGTTTGCGTTGCCGCCTCGCTTCTGTCACGGGAGCCTTCAGCTTCAACTGCTGGTACTGTGAAAAATTACCTATGTATTCTTACATCATTAGGGAAGACGGTTGTACATTCGACTCAGGGATGCGCCCTAACAGGCTTTGCACAGTGGGGGTTCCAGATTAGACTTTTAAGAGGTAACAGCGCCCCATCTATATGCTGATGGTGATCACTGGGGTGGTTTTAGTGAGGTAAAAATCTCATGCTCCCCTAAGTTATCCCCATAGTCCGGGCGCCTTTTGAAGATTTCTCTTCGGAAAAAAAATCTTTCATCAAAATCATTTTTACGAAATACCCACGAACCTTTAACGCCATTGCGACATGGAGATCGAGTTTTAACTACATCATATAGTTTACGCAATGAAAGCAAAATCCCTTATCAGGCAGCAATGGACTTGAAGAAGTGAAAAGTGGTCACTAACTGGTAATTCAAGGTTGATTGCTCAACTGATCCGGTCAAGTGCTCTGGTGACCTTTAATTATTTACCTCTACTGGCATAGATTTTGGTACAGTTTTTTGAAAAGTAGTTAAAAGTTATAAATATGGTGATGCAAATAGGTGCATTAAATATACATTTCTATTTTGAGGAAGTTTTGTTTAATGAAGAATACTCAAAAATTTTACAAAACTTTAAAAATATAAATATGATGCTGCATTTAAAAATAAAATTCTTAGAGTATGTATTTGAATTTAAGTGACCTTGAGATTTATCTATTTATTGGAAAATCTCACAAATATTATGAAGCCGTAAGTTTGTATGTTTGCTACTCCTTTTAAATTAGGATGTACGTATAAAAATCAATGTACTATTCCACACGCGACACGTACACGACACTACACGTTTTCTGTTTTTCTTTATTCTTGTGTTTTGTTTTTTCTATTGTGAGCTTGTTTCTATTTATAGTACATTGATTTTTATCTCGGGAGTGTATTCCCTTGGGATAAATGAATGATTTTACTAAAGAAGCGGAATATACATCATAGAGGAAGGAGACATACTGCGCCAAATAACTTGATATAAGCACTGAAGGATGAGGACGACAAGACTTTCCTCCTTTGCTGAATGAAAAGTTTTCTATATCTGCTATATTCATTTATTAAAGTGTTGCTAGAATCCAAGATGTTTATACCTGAGTAGCAGCTTCCTATAATATCACGATAAAAGCGTTCCTAATGCGGAACGAATGCAGTCTAACCTTTACAAGCCTCTAAAAAGTATATCCAACTTCACATTACATTAACATTGTGAAAGACTTTTAATTAAACGTATTAGTTATTCATACAGCAGTGAGACTGAGATCACATTTTTATGTGGCTGTAGCGGGTAGTTGATTTGGTGTGGCTGTGACCGAAGTAATGAGGCGTGACGTCGCGCTGGCGGTGGATCAGGAACGAAACGGTTGCTAAGTGTTAATCCCGAACGCAGTGAAAGATTTACATAATTAACTCCCGAGCACTGCGAGGGAGATTATAAAGAAACCTGAGTGAAATAAGGAATTCAAGCAGCCCAAGATGACAAATGGAACAATTTGCCTGCTGCGGTCTTCCCGTCCAACTATAATTTAGGTGTCTTCAAGGCTAGAGTGAATAGGCTCTTAATAAACTAGCGCGCTTGACCATCAATGATTTCATCTCCGCTTACCATCAGGTGGGATCGCAGTTAAGCACTGGTTTATATCAATTAAAAAAAAAAAACAAATAAAAGGGTTTTATCAAGCAGGTGGTGTAAAAGAAACTTGTTGTGGTGCGAAATGTTGTTTTTTATTCTCAATAAAAACATAACATTTCGTTTACTTAGGTTTGACAAGATCACACTCACTCACACACTCCCCACCAACCATCCACTCTTCATTTATTTCAAAAAAATGTTTCACACTAGCCCTAAACTGAAGCAGCTGGATATCACTGTAGTAAGTTACTTGGTGTTTAAATCTTAGTACGGATTTGTGTTACATTTCCGATTCTCGAACAAATCTGAGACAAAGGTCATGGTGTCACGGTGACAAAAGTGGGTTTTCAAAGCACTAGTTCAAAACTGTTGTATGTCTTGTGGCTCCCAGATGTTATATTTAATATAACTAGCTTTTCCTGCAGCTTTGCTTCTGAGGTCTTTTTTATAAGCACTTTGCATTTGCCTGGAAGAAATTTGCCTACGATACTCTACAATAGTGTAGCTACTTAGCAGTGAATGGTTTTCGTAATGGGGTGAACAGTTCCGGAAATTAATTCCTTCACCTAAACTTTAAAACGTTACCTCATATACGAGTGTATATATAAATGTATCGACATAGTGTGGATTGTACAACAATTACACGTTGCACTCGCAGCCGGCAGTTATAGCTCTAACAGGGAAAACTATCTGTTGTAAACCCGTTTGTTGAACCGGAATCTAGAGTTTACTGCGAGTCTGCCGGCTATTCTCTCAGTATCTCTGCGTACCTAGTACATATAGCAGTAACTAGTTATCTTAACTAATATTATTGTCTTCGCTAAATTAAATAAACGTTAGAAATTGCTCTACAATCTATTCTATATGATGATAACCCATACCGATCCGACGGTTCGGTAATAGTGACTAAAAACCACTTCTTTGTAAACTGGTCCTCATATCCGAATTCTGCGAATAACGTATGTATAGTGTGTCACTACTGTCCATTGGTTATTTTCACAATACGAGGCAAACCGTAAGCAATCCGAAGATTTGCGGGAACCATCACAGTTTGAACGAATTTTGTAAATAAAGTCGCCGCCTGCCGACCGAAACTGAGATGTTTTAAATAACATTAAACTTTATTTTGAGAGTTTCGTACAGATTCCGTAACATTAGCTAGTCAGTTTCCTGTTCAACTGAAAATATTTTACCTACATTGTGTGTTTTGCAAATTATGTGTTACTAGCTTACGCGTGATAGTAGACAATTATTTGAAAAGTGAAGGGAACATAGCCCAGGAATAAAACTATACTAATTAAGCTATTCTAGGACATTTAGCCAAGGAAGCCTACCCTTGGCCAAATGTTCAGCGTTAAGAATTAACAAATAGCCAAATACTTATAAACACGCGCGCTAACTTTCCTCTTTATAACATTATGTGATAATGAAAAGCGAGTAGTACCTATTTTTGCTCTTTTATTTAGCCAAAATTTTTAGTCTAAGCCTGGTAGTTAGCTGTGAGAGAAGTGGTCTCTCTCCTTTTGTATAATCATTGTCATCACATGAATTGTTGAACCTTCCAAATCTACATGTTCAAAATACTTGCAGAGCGAGCTCGTGGTAAATTGATTGATTTCTGATTGCTGTGACAATAAGTATCTATTGCTTATCAATGTGCCCGCTTGTAACCATGATTGTAATCTACTGTTACCAGCTATCAGTACCGTGAGGTGCCTCTATTTACTTGTTAATGTCTTATCTGTTTCATTCATTAACTAAGAGAATGGTTTTGAGTGCTGTTTCCAAAACTTCATTTCGTGTGTAAAACTAGATATGTCAAGATAATCTAAGGTTTTAGATAAAAATAAAAGATTTATGTATTGGTCTCATGATACTCGTATGTTTAAGATGTTGTCACCGGGTGCAACGAAATGTTTGGAGGTGTGCAAAAGTAGAACTTTACAATTCATGGTCGACGACTCGAAACGAGACATGTTGGAAATTAGCCAATTACTTACTTAATCTTTGTTTTATCAATTGGCATAAATAGGTACATGTAACTTCAATAATTAACGAATGAGTTTCGTTAAGTCAACTGCTTGTTGGAGAAGGTTATTTTTTTTTTAATTTAATTAATTGTATTACTTACATAGTTAATTTTTACATAACGTCTGCCAAACAGCGAGCAGTTGGTCGGCAATGAGTTCTCGTAGTTTCGCACGAGGTCATGGTTATCAAAATATAGATATTTAATATCAAAGTTAAGTACTAGCCGACTAGTAGGTAATCAAGCAATATGTTGCTCCTTCAATGTATAATGTTAATTTTTGTTCTTGGTTTTGAATAATTATTTTACGTACCGAATTCCAGTATATTCGTTTTTTTTTGTTTTATCTATAGGTGACGCTTGGTTCGTAATAGTACCTAGGTATTTTATAATTTCTTTTCGTATGACATTGTATTTTATATTTATAACATTGTACCTATTTGAATTTGTATGACAACTCATTGTGAGTATAGGTATATGTAATATTACTAGCGACGCGCCCTGACTTCACACGGGTGCAATGCTGATATCACCGCAATCGCTGTCCCTGCATTTTAAATCTATAATAGGTATCGCCGAAAATATTCATTTTAATTACATGCTGTAAAGGGCTATATTGATCTATATTAAATGCACAATGTATTTAAGGTACTTAATTGGATAAGGATTAATGCTGTATTGTTTAAAATCGCTTCATAAATAAGCCATTTTTTCTCGTAAAATAAAAGGATAAAAATGACTATTGTGGGTTATCCCTAAGAGAAAGGCATATACCATCGCAGATTATTTTATAGTCCTTTTTAAGGTGTACAATACTGTAGTACATTATTTTGATCTATCTCGTAGGGTTCTGCCAGCGTTTGCAATGTAAGCACAAAAAAATGTGTTTATATACGATATCACATTAGAAACCTCTAAAAGTATCAGTGATTCTCTACTTTATTATGCATGTATTATACATATAAACCTTCCCGTTGAATCATTCTATCTATTAGAAAAAACCGCATTAAAATCCATTGCGCACTTTTAAAGATCTAAGCATACATAGGGATAGACCGACAGCGAAAGCGACTTTGTTTTATACTATGTAGTGATTATTATCTTCGAACAGTCATAGTTAACAGTATCCTCGCAAACATTATAATATTTAAAACATAAATCGACAAAAATATTCAAAGTTAGTTAGTAACAAAGTAGCAATTTACCTATCTGCCAAGATATTAGAAAAAAAAAAACGAAATAATTCTGTAAACCAGTTTTTTCAAGTTAGAGCGGGCGTAAAGTTCACGTTGAGGACAATCACACTAGATGATGGCAGGACATGAGCTAAATAAAGGTCATGGTTATATGTTTTTTTATGATATAAACTAGTACTTGACTACGATCCCACCTGATGGTAAGCAGTGATGCAATGATCGGACTGGAAGAATTGTTCCAGTCCTTTGATGAGGCTGATGTTATTTTCAGAGCATTAGGTGTACTACCACAGAGTACCTAACGTAGTACTGCTGAGCTGAGTATGAGGGCCCTGCTTCAATTCCCAAGTCGGACATACTAATATTGGGTGTAATCGTTTGTTTACTAGTATAACCGGGGCTGCGGAGTCCCGTTACCTAGGTTGCAATAAGTTGGAATCTTACGAATTCACAATATCTAAAGGTAGTTCTTTTATTTAGTTGGAAAGGTTTTGTGCTCAGATTATAACATAAATAACTGCTCCCCGTAGCCAAGTTAAGACCGTTTCGTTTCGATTCTCTTGCGTCGAACTCCTCGAATAGGCCACGCCTCCGAGATTTTTTCGAAATGATTTTTTTTATTGTGACGTAACAAAAAATTTACAGTTACATTTCATACCTGTCATACCTGTGCTATAAGACTTTGCTTTATGCAAAAATTCAGTATTCTGGGTCAACGGGAAGTACCCCATGAATTTTCATTTCCTCGAGAGTGTAGAAATATACGTTTTTTGAGACATAAACCGTCGGCCGTGTCTTTTTTTTTCGTTAACTTAGAAAATTGATTTTTTCTATATATGGTTTTAATTTCAACTCAATACTTCCACACGATCCTGAGATAAAGGGTCTTGACAGACAGACGCGCGGACAACAAAGTTGATCCTATAAGGGTTCCGTTTTTTCATTTTAAGGTACGGAACTTTAAAAATGAATTTAAAAATACCGACTACATTTGTATTTTACACATAAATAATCGTTACCCATTTATGTCTACGGGATAGTTCGAAAGAATTACTACGGCCCCGGAACGTGCTGCGCTACTGGGCTAACATGGAGAGGTTTTAGTCGCTAAAGGTCCGACAGCCCCCCCCCCCTCTCGCTTCACCCAGACCGCCAGAAGTTATTAGATGATTTCCCACCCAAAACTTATTCATGTTTTTGTTCAGAATTTATGCATATTACACTACCTTGGTAACAGTACAAGGTAGTAAAAAGATGTTTTATAAATACGTTATCGATATCTATCTATAAAACTATTTTATTTTTACAACTTACATTATGTTAGACACAGTTATGTCAAACAGATGTTAGACCAGTTTTGATTTTTTTTTATACTATAAAAATCTCAAGCTTCACAATAAATTCCTGATTCTGACCTCCGCAATCGTGTTTAATCATTCTAAATATAACAAAAAAAAATTGCGGTATCGCGGAATGCTTGGGACGCTTCTTTCTTCCTGACAGAAATGCACGATAATCCAGGTTATAGGTATAGACAGATAGACAGCGATGCGCAACCGCGGGAAAATGCTAGTCGACACATTCTAAATCATTTTTTCTATGAAGTGTCGGGAGTGTGTCCACTTGTCCAGTGCGATGATTGCCGTGGCCCATTTTGTTTAATTTAAAACAATAAAGAGTCCCGATCCGATCGAGATCGGCAGTGCTCGGGGATCTTCATGTCTACGACATGTGACGTCACCCAGCGGATATCTGCACTTAGGCATGAAAACATGCTAACACCTTTTTCTATACACTCACTTGTAAATTGGTTCTTATTGCTCTAGTTTTGGTTTCAAAATGCTGCGTACTTCATTCACACTCAGTTAGACGCTGTTTTTCCCATATCCTCACTCGTGCGGAATAATACGCGGGTATTCAGTTTATTGAAACAATTTGTAATATTCGGCTGGTTGGGGGCTTGTTTCTAAAATCAAACGAGACAATCGGAAATAAATTCTCGAGTTGTCTGTCTATCCATTTCTTTTTCAAATTTTTCGTTATAAGTTATAATAACAATTTTATTTAGCTATTGTTTCTTAGCTAATGTGGGTGAACTTTCATTGCATTCTCAGCTCCTTTATGCATCGATTGCAGCCAATTCCGTTCACTTGTGCCAAATATTTATAGTCTAGGCCACGGAAGGAAGTCGATGTTGTTGTCTAAACTTCAAACATGCAAGTTATGTAAGACTTATCAAATCTGTGGGAAAAAAACAAAAGAATGCATCGTTGGTGTAGGCACATGTTTATGAAAATATCAGTCCTGTTAGTCTTGTATCGGCGATGTGAGGACACATATCGTACAATATTGACAATCTTTACATGGCCGTGGGAAACGTTGCTCCTCTATGAGAATATTTACTACAATAACGTGAAGCATTTCACACATTTTAACACTTTGTTAATTTGTTTCATTATGGGAGAAATGCTCTGGCTTCTTTGTGCCCCAAACGTATACAATAGATACGATACGATACTACACGGGTCATTCGCGTGGGTTTTACAGTTGATTCTCAATAACATAGAATAAGAGCTTATCTGGCTCATAAGACCTGACAGCAAAATGGACGGGCCCTCTGGGGCTAACATCTGATGCCTTGGAACCTAAAGAGCAACTAAAAGAACACAAGTGAGTTTTGGTCGGTACGAGTCTGACACTCTCTCTCGCTCCACCCAGAGCGGATTATTTGATGATTTCTCACATAAAAAAAGTATCTGGGTCAGTCTAAAAATGTAGAATATTGGTCCTTCTTCCCATATTTTTTTTCTTTAAAACCAGAACTAATTAAAATCTAAACAATGACTTTTTCGTATAGGTACTTGGCCTACATCTATAAGGGACAACTTTTTTAATTTATTTTTTTATGATGTGGGAATCATCCAAGGCCTTATCCGGCTCTAGAGATGAACAAGAGGGCGTGTCAGACTTTTAATAACTAAAAGCCAAACTTCTTCAGTCGCCTTTTCGTCCCTTAGCTTACAATACAGCTTAAGTCGAAAATTGGCGGTATTCATATTTGAATGCCTTTAGATGGAGCTGCTCATTGCGCGTCTAACCATTGGTCGCATGATATAGATTTCGGCCAATCAGAACCCATAATTCGAAAAATAGTGGCAGCGTGCAAGTCGGCTGGCCTCTGAACACCGCACAGTTTTTTTCGTTTCCTGTAAAGTTGGTAAAAATGACTTATGCGGTGTTGTTAGCTAAGGTACGTTTTGCGTTCCAGGGCCACGATCACTGTTTCCAGGACTCGAGCTTGCTCCTCATTGGATGGGCGAACGACGAGCTACCCATTGCCTTTCGTTAGCAAACCCATGCCCACTGTGGCCGAAAATCGCTGTGCGACTCTCGACGCCCGGGACATCTTCGGGGACGACTGTGGTGTGACTTTGGAAAAGCTGCTGGGGCTATGGGGGTGGGACCATTTGATATTTAATGGTTAAATGGTAATATCTATTTATTTTGACAATTCAACAACATTCACAAAGCTATTTAAGTACACGTTGTCGAGCAGACCAATTATGTAAACATATGAAGCAATGGATTTGGAATTTCCTTCTAAATCCTTACAACTGTGATCGAATGTGACAGGTACCTACGCAGTTGGGAAACTACGTCATCTACCTATCATTTGTAGGTATGGAAAGGTATTTGAATTACCTACATATATTTAGCGACATCTGGCGGTCAACGTCGGCTGTCAAATAATATTTAGCGATCGATGAGATCGATCATTAAGTCGAGACTGATCCCGAGGAAACATAGTCCCGGAATAAAAAATATCCTGGCCTAGTCCAGGTCAGGGTCCACCTGCGTGCCAAGTTCCCTCTACTTAAACCTTTGGGGTCGGTGCAACACGTTTTTTTCTTTCATTCTATCCTAATAATAATAATAAAAATTTATTAAGAAAAAATTAGGTTACAGGGAGTGGGTAGTTCTACAGTATTATGTTTTTATTATTTATTAACATAGCATGGTTTCCGAAGACTTCCTGCACGAGGCGAGGCCTGTCCCGCAGGAAGCTTACAAGTTTTTTGTCCTGTCACCCGTCATGCTATCACTAACTTCCTTTTCATTCATATCACTCCTTACACAATCCATCCATCTTTTCTTTGGCCCCCCTCTCACTCTCCACCCATCCACATGTATACTCATAACTTGTAAATCCAACCTTTTCATATTATCTGACTCTCATGTTTTCTGTGTTTCATGACTCAAACTCTGTTCTCTGTGTGTCAAAAATTCAAAGATTCAAAGCATTTTATTTCAAATAAACCATTTACAGGCACTTATGAAATGTCAAGAAGTCAGTTAGTTAGAAAAAATGATGCTAATTGCACATTCCAAAGCGTAGATTTCTATGGAGAAGAATGTGCAAGAAACTCCATGGACACTCTTTTCAATCATGTTTTGTAATTACTTACAAATATCTCTGTTACATATCGCTATCATGTGAGAACAATGTAAATAAAGTTAAAATAAACACTAAATATAGATATTAAAATAGCAACTGGCCTAAGAGATGACCAGCCTCAACTGACAGCGCCCGTTCACGGACATGACGCGAATATTAGCACCACTCAGCTCAACCATTTTGAAGGGAACCGAATGATCCAACACCCGCGCCACCATCAGCGAGACATTTGAGTGAGCATGACAAACTCTCAACTGCCATGCTCATTTATGTCATTCTGTTAAGTAACAGAACGACAGACAGACATCATCAATTATAATAACAGAGTATGGATTAAACTAAGCTAGGTACATAACAGGCTTGTGACTCACGCGAAGTGGAAACCTATGGCTATCTCTGAGATAAGTTGGACAGATCAAAAATGTTTTTCTCCGGATGTAGCAAGATTTTGAGCAGCGGGTGCAAATCTATTAGATATTGTTTTGATTTCTGACCGAGTGCAAAAGATTCTGTGAAGAGTGATATGAAAGAAAAGGAAGTTAGTGATAGCATGACGAGTGACAGGGCAGAGTGGAAGAAAAAAACGTGTTGCGCCGACCCCAAATAGCACGGGACAAGGGCAGGAAGATGATGATGATTGTTTTGATTTCTGAGCGAGTGCAAAAGTGGCGAAAACCGTGGTGGCATATATTATTCAACAAAGTATGCAAATAATAACAACAAACTTTGCAGAGCTATTTCTTGACTTCAGGCCATAGATTGATTTTTTTCTCAACATAATGAATTCGATTTGTTAGTGTTCTATGAATTTGACCTGCAGTTTGACACCCAGATCGAATCTTATCTTTGGCTGAAGTAAACTTACTATCGATTTAAAATAGGTGTTTATTTATTTACAACTGTTCTGCCAGAACTAGAAATATTATCTAGTATTTTAAAAATCTTTGCCCTCGCCTGTTCCTGGTATGCGGGGTGGCTTTTTTACTCATCTGGCGCCCTTCATTTCGCTGATAAGCATCGTCATCTCTAAAGCTAGGCTTTTGCATGTCCTTGCGAACATTTGTCATCCAAGTAATTTTCGGTCTACCTCTCCCTCTCATCGGGTCATCGGGTCTCCGCTAGACACGTCCGTACCATCTTGTATCTAGTAATTTTAAACGAAAACTCGAATTAAAACTGGTCAACCAGTGAACTTAATTTTACGCAATATTAACGTGACGAGCGAGCACTGAATTAACTAAGTAGGTAGTTTTTTTTTAAAATTGGGTGGGAAAATCATCCTAATGACATCCCCGCTCTTGGGCGGAGCGAGAGATAGTGTCAGACTCTTACTGACTAAAAATCCACTCCTGTTCCTTCGTTGCCTTCGTCCCAGGGCCCCGGGTTCCGCTTTCACACTACCCGTGGCCCCAGTAGGCTTCGACCCTGCTGGGCCCCTACGATTTGCTGACATCTCCTTGAGGCGCGCGTGGAACAAAACGCGCCGTCGACGACTTCGGTTACCGGACGGTCAGACGGCGAGCCACCCATTGCTCGGCGTCTGCAAGCCCGCGCCTACGGTGGCCGGAAATCGGGATCGGAATCCCGGCGGCGGTTGGAGAGGTAGGTAGTTGAATTAGCTAGGTAAATATTAATGTATGTATTTTACAAAACTGGTTTTACTTCGTCCCTTGTTTTAAAAAAAAAAACCTAAAACAGTTGTTTATGAGATACACAAAGCCACACCGACAAAAGAAATACAGATATTTACTAGCACTACAATAACATAAAGTATGTTCTTCAATAACGAATCCAAATACAATCGGATTTACAGTAATATCATTGGACGACATTATACAAAGTTAATTAGTGTGCTATGTACATTCATTAAAGTTTGGACAGCTGAAATTGATTACTTAGAAGATACAGACAGACAAAGAGCTTCAATGTACACGTCATTATATTTGCATATCAACATCGTTATCATTCACTAAAATCTAAAGGAAAATTGACAAAGATTATATATTCTTTTAATGATATAAACTAGTGCTTGACTGGGATCCCACCTGATGGTAAGCAGTAAGGCAATTGTTGGTGGTGAAGCGCACCAGTTTATTAAGAGCTTATTCACTCTAGCCTTGGCAAGGCTTATATTATAAGGCTCTTGTATTTTATTCTGTTCTCTGAAACTGCTGCAAATAGTAAATATTGATCAGCTCACTTGACAACTTTGATTTAGCTATTTCAGACCATAAAGACCCGAAGAGAGCAGTGAGTTAGAGAGCAGTGGTGTCCGAGTGGAGAGCAGTAGTGGCCAAGTGGCAACGGCCCCGATTTACGGACTTACGAGTTGTAGGTCACGAGTTCAAACCCAAGCCAGGCACATTACTTTGTGTAGTTTATTTCATCACCACTGCTCCCAAAATGGTGAAGGAAAACATCGTGATGAAACCGGCATGTCCTAGAACTAAAAATTCGAAGACATGTGACATCCACCAACCAGCACTGAACCCGCGTGGTGGATTACGGCCCATTCCCTCTCCTAAAGAGGTGGCTTTTACAATGTTAGGAACATTATAAAGCTGCTAGGACTCAATGTATGTGCTAACTTGCTAAGGACCTAAATGACCTGGTGATTTTTTTCTTAACCTTAATGTTCTACAGCTTTGAACTCGGATGAATTTAACTAAGACTCGAAGACTATTATAGCGACGAAAAATAACTGTACGAAGAGATCTGACCCCCATGTGATCGTGTCTGGATGTAATGCCTAAGTGTATTATATTGGCTATTATACAATGACTTACAGTTTAATTTAAATGCAATATCGTGCGTAATTTTTCATTGCTTTAGACCCATTCATAACAAAAGAGCATGCCACGTTTGGAAAACAATGGAAGTTGCAGTAAAAGAATTTGAAGTAGTTAAATAAATGTACATAAAGAACTTCTTAGTTCACTTGTTTTTTTTTTTACTAAGCTACCTAAACCAATAACCGAAGTTTTTTTTAACAACAATTCTTGTACATATCTATGTAGGTGATTACAAATTACAATACAAAGGTACGTATAAAATGATAATAATTTTGTTGTTTTCAATTAAAATTCTACGTTAATCGCGTTCAACAAATTGCATTCGTTCGACCTCGTCTCGAATTGTGTTGTTAGTAAATACTAACATGTAAATAGTCGTAGTATTTGGATCTAGTTTAGTCACGCGAAGGAAATAACGCATAGAGATGTATTACATGGTTGCGTTACGTTATCGCGACGTTCACGTTACGTTATCGTTACAGTAGCTGAAGATGAATAACGTTAAAGCCACTCTCCCTTCACTTAAGGTTGTCTTAAAAGGTAACTAAAAGATTCAATGAGGGCTAAAATGGAGGACCTATGAGGCTGAAGGCTTCCCCCCAAAAAGAAATACCATCCATGTTCATGGGTTCTATATCTACAACATGAATAATTAACACTGATAACAATACAAACAGTGAAAAAGACATTGTTTAACCGATATCGGATGAATATCACGTAGTCTAGACCCTCAACAGAAGGTCTTAAGATTTCGCTTTATGAGAGAAGCAAGGGACTCGTCGTTGTGATGGTAGACCTGGAGCAGGTCTATGTCCAACAATGGAGGACCTTCGAATGACTGTTGAGGATGATGCTCTCTGTCTACTAGTGCCATATTTTGTTTTCTAATCCATCAGCTGATTGTGACGGGTTTTACTTAAATTACTGACATGACAGACTTCATTTTCTCAGGTAGTCCCACTATTCTTCGTAGTGATATGAGAAGCAGATAATACACGATGATGCATCTTATCAAAATGCAAAATTCAATTTAGCTATAAGATCAACGTCATTCAATAATGAACAGCGAGAGTGTTTGTCCTATTCCCATCACAAACAGGTTTCTGATCGCAATATTTTTTTGTAGCACATTAAGGGGAACCTGCTGCTAATCTGCATGACATCTATCTATAATCCAGTTTCATTGCATTCGGGCTGCGAGCAAAAAAAGATGGCCCACCAAAAAAAAAAAAAAACAAAATATGTGTGGCACACCTTTTCCTTTACGTAAGAACCATTCTTTATCACCTCAATGGTCACTCTACCGAGAGATGTATGTCATGTGTATGTTTTTATGTAAACAAACGTGTGTACCTGTAGTAGTAGTACCTACCGGTGCCTTACGTGTGAGCAAGTACCCCGCGTTGCCCCCAAAGGTCACCGGCGCCCGCGCAGGCCGCTCACTTCACCTATTCGTTTCTATGGCTTCGGCAATCATTGTGTAATGCACCTTATATAATTTCATATATAAGTGTTATAAAGGTACTTGTTCGCATTGGTAATGCATGTAATCATGTTTCTTTGAAATCGATTGTTTTGGCAGGCATAAACCAATTCTTCGAACATAAAGTACCTAGTACTTATTTTCGCCATTGTTTTAGTGTAGCATTTATAAGAAGAAAATCGCCTCTAGAGCCTCAAGGTTAACAACAAACCACCGGTAGACTAAAAAGTCAACAAGTGAAGAAACGTGTTGGTAAACAATGGCCAAAACGCAAAGTTTTGCTTGGGTTCCCGGTGGGTCCTGAAAGAAAGCCTCCTGTCCATTCTGAAGTTGATATGGCTTATAATTTATTTTTCAACCAGACAATAGAAGTTACAAAAATAATACCGCAAAACTTAAATTATTTTCTCACAAAATAACCGCTCATAATGAATCCAAAATAACCGCAATTATTTTACAAGGACGCCATAAAATAACACTAAAACTAGAAGTCATTTAGCTTTTATTACTAACGACTAGACTCACCAAATTATTTCCAAAGAAACAAACAAACTCAAATCACAGTTGTCTGAGATTCTTCAAAAAAAAATGTCAATAATACACTCGCGCTTACAAGATGCGATCAATTTGACAGATGTCAAAAAGTGGCGCGAACGTCCGCGGTCGTCGGGCAGCGATGGCGGAATGGCGCGAGCGACTGCATGAACCACGGCCCGAAAGCGCTTGCGATTACAAAGTTACGACACCAACTTGTTATCTGTTCCACCTCATTGCGTATGCGACCATACGTGGTTACTGCGGTTAACTTACAGGGTAGGTTGTGATTGTGGCCGATTTTGGTGACATGCCGTCAAGACCTTGCACCAGATATTAAAGACTTAGGTTTCAGGGCAATTAGCGGTCAGTTGATAAGATTTTGATAACACAAAAATAATATTACAAGTGACAGGATAAACAATTTGAGCAGCCACGTAGATAATAGGTAGATATATAACTTAGCAATACATCTCAAAGCTGTTGTAACGAACATAATAGCGAGGTTCAGGAAGGAAGGAAACCGGATTGTGGAGCGGAATCTCACGACTCATCGACTAGCGTTATAATTTTCCCACGAAGGAAGTTGAGATACTAAAAAGATTTTAAAATGTTATGTATAAAAGTGCTGAGACTATGTTTTATAAGAAGAACAAGAAACTCAGGCAACAACAGGGAAATGCGAACCGGATGAAAACTATACCAGCAAAAAGATAAATATGAAAGAATGCCAAGTTCCCAGTGAGATCTAACTGTGTGCTAAGTTCTATCGAAGTTCCTTAAAACTTATTAAGCCCTTTCATGTTACACACAAGCACAACATGGCACTTGAACTCATGATTTTTTGTCCCCTAAAAGCCCCAATTTTGACTGTAGTGTGATGTCACATAGCCTATAATCTGATTATTTGTTCTGTGTGGGTGTAATTTATCTAATATATGTATGAATATAGAAATATATAAGTATGTTTATCAGTTGTCTAGTACTCATAACACAAGCTCTGCTTAGCTTGGGACTAGACGGCGTTGTGTGGTAGTTGTGGAACATTATTATTATTATTTCTGGAAAGTGTTTTTTATTCTCAGCTCTTTGGCTGGTTTTTAACTACATTTACGAGCCGAAACCAAGTAAATGCAGCGTGTGGTGTGTTATGTTGAGGTTGTGTTATGATGGGGCCCTAATTCGTTTTCATCTATTTGCATGAACTTTCTTATAATTCGACATGCGTTTAGGATAACAGCTTTTTGTAAGGTGATTATATGTACCTACATACATTCTGGTCACAATCATAACTCTCATCTTGGCTTCGATGCAGTTGAGTAAAAATAATCACCTAAATTATTATCATATGCTCGGCTCTCAGAACTTGGGGCCTTACCGTGACATGTTAAAAGTCAAGTGTGCGAGCACGAAAGAGAGATTTAGTTATAGCTACACTCTTTATAGCTCCATGCTCATAACAGTTCAGTTTAGGTCTTTAAATGGATCGTGGTAGGGCCTCTGAAGTATCATGTAACAGATAAAAGAGTCAACCTTTTAACACAATTTTCTCATACCACCTCAATCCATCGAAATGATCATTCTGGCACCCGTAATGCTTTCACCCAGAATTTTCACGTAACATTAATCTAGACGCCAAAAAAAAAAAATACACATTAATCTGTCTCGGACGTCATCTTTAAGATTTCGAAAAACCGTGGCTATTGCTCAATAGTCGGTCAATTTAAACACAAATTGAGATTTTATGAAACCATCGGATATTCAATGTGAGTGCGGAGCGATGCTCCTGTTCAGAACATGAGCCACACGTTAGAGTGCCC
The DNA here is from genome assembly GCA_949316375.1 of Mythimna vitellina. NCBI lineage: Eukaryota > Metazoa > Arthropoda > Insecta > Lepidoptera > Noctuidae > Mythimna > Mythimna vitellina. The sequence goes on along the minus strand of OX438703.1, from coordinate 542,000 downwards.
CAAGTACCCATACACCTGCAGTTTGGAGGACTGAATGAATGCATGCCATCTAAAGTCCAGTTACCGTAGCCAAATACTGGGCCCAAACAGATTAAGGTGTTTGACATTGTTTCGAAAAGAAGGTGTGTGTCATTATAATCATCATTTTTTAGATGGCGTTGTCCCAAGATATATGAACTCGTTACAACCTTTTCTTCTTCCATTTTCGCTTGTCAACTGTCGCGCTACCTTTCACTGACATTGCTTTAATATTCATTCCTCACACAGTCAATCTGACAATGTATCCTACTTAGGTACTATCAAATCCAATCACGCTCACCGTTACATGTCCTTTACCGTTACTGATAATGATAAGAGCTGCACCAACCACAGGTAAAGCCAGGTGACATACAACCTGCGCCCGCGCAGCATGCTAACGAGCACGCGTGCAAGGAAGTGACTTAACTCACCGGTGTCGTGTCGTATTATGCGAGATGGAGATTATGTCACAGTTGAGACGTTACGAAAATTAATGAGATTTGATTTGGGTATTATTTAGAATTTTAGATTTTTTTTCGCATTGCTTCGAATTGTGGTGTTGGTGAATGTGTTGTCCTGTGGTCCGAAAAGATGACTAATGATGAAAGCGTCCCTTATTAGGGTAGGCTTCTTAATTCTTTATTTTACACAAAACATAACATAATATATGGTGACACAGACAGTTCGTGTAAAAATCCGACTGCGAAAAAAATAACTTTAAATAAAAACTAAAAAGAAGAAAACAAGTTCAGTCCAGTAGCGTAGAAACCAATTTAATTGCATAAATTTAAATTTATATAGTAAAACACTATCAGCATTCATTGTACTGATGGTCATGTCAGCTAGCCACGAGCTTCGACCAAAATCTTTTTTTTAGGTGGGAAATAATCCAATGACTTCTCGTGCTCTTGGGTGGAGTGTGAGTGTGTCAGACTTTTACTGACTAAAACGCACTTCTACCCTTCTTTGCCTTTGTTGCAGGGCTCCATAGTTCTCTTTCGTGCAACCCATTACTCAGGGCCCAGCAGGGTCGCAGTAAGCTGCGACCCTTCTGGGCCCCTATAATGGTTTGCTGAAATCGGGATCGTGATCCCGGCGACAGGGGCGTTCCTCACGCGTGCGGCAGTTTCTTTCGCTAGCATTTCTGCTTCACAGAAGGAGACGACTGCCTGCTTTTCCTCTTAGCTCCGGACCATGGCTTATATGTGTGTGTATGGCGAGAGGTCGTTACCGCCGGTCGCCCCTACGAGGACACGGCGCGGCGGTGCTCTGCCCAAGCGGGGCACACCTCTGCCGTATACTCCACCGTGTCTTTCGGGCGGTCCATACAATGGTGACACCCGGGCGTTTCTTCTGCATGAATCCGATGCAGAAATTTCTCGAACTTACCATGTCCGGCGAGGACCTGCGTCATGTGGAAGGTGAGGACGCCGTGACGTCTTTCCAGCCAGTCCTCAAGGAGAGGACTTACCGCCATAATTATGGCGTGACTATCGATCAACATCTTAGGAAACACTAGTTAGTTGGCTGGATCAAGGTCTGGTTCTGAAAGTGGTACTGCTGGACACAATTCGTACAGTTAGGAGGTTCCTTTCTCTTGGAGCCCTGGCCAATCCTCCAGATCCCTCAGTCGAATTTTTTTTTCTTTATATTATTTTTAATGTTTTATTTTAAAATATTTTAAAATGTAGTAAAGAAGTAAGAATAATAAATAAACGATAAATCTTCGTTTATTAATTGATTTGCACCCAGTTAACGCCTCAAGTTTAAAAAAAAAAACTGAATTATTCGACGTCGATTTTATCAATATCGACATTATTGTTGCAAACTGACTTGTCCCACAGTATAAATATGGAACAGTATAGAAACTAAGCCTAGTTAATAAAATAATTACCTACGCTCCATTAAAGCAATAGGGTTGTCACTGTTACTTAATGTTTTTGATATTGCTTATTTTAATTAAAAAAAAATGTGTTTTGTAGTGATCATTCAATCGAACAGAAATAACTAGTTTACAAATAAAATTTAAATAGGTAATCTTATGGCATCGCATCAGTTAACCTGAGCAAAAGACGATCATATCACAGTCCGCCATTAAAGCAAATTCAGAAGTATTTCAGTTTTTTTGAAATAACCAATTATACTGTTTTATTGTTGGCTCCTTTTTAAAACTCTCGAAAACCGCGAAAACGACACCCATGACGAAAAAGTTGATAATTTTCTGCAGCCTCCATATTGGATTTCCATTTTGACATCACTATCGGATTTAAAACTCTCGAAAACAATGAAAACGATACCCATGATGAAAGAGTTAAAGTAAAAAAAGTAAACAAATGTACGAAGACATGGTTGAAAGCACTTATTACACTACGCGTTACCAGCACACGATACTGAGAGTGTCTTATTTTTTGTTCCGAGTAAGATAGACTGACTCTTATTACACTACGCGACATCGACTAAGACTGTCTGAATATCGAATGGTGAAATTCCCAGCAAACCTTTGAATTGTAGTTAAATTTCAGTGTCAGAAGAGATAGTCTAGTGATAAATTGTCATTGACCAGTTTAAGTCTTGAACTAAGCTCTCGCTTCTCCAAAAATCTTTAAAAGTAAATATAAAACTAGAAACAGAAGAAATTTGAAAAATAAGGTATAATTTCCGGAGACGAAAGAGCAACTAATTATTATTCTTCAAATAAAAACTTGGATCATGGCAAATATGTTAGTATCATCATTTCTAAAGTTATATTATCTTGACTATTCACCGCGAGCTCCGCTCATAACTCACGACTCTATCGAACGTAGATAGTCGTCAATCAACCGGCACACACTTTGATCTTCAAACGCCATGCTCGCTTGCGATGGCTGCAAATGGCTCACGACTTCTACTGCATACCTAATATGGCACAAACATTCTTTCGATTGCATACTCGCGGTATGATTCTATATTTTTCTGACGTTCAATCCGGTTTGCTGCAATATTGCATCTAACAGACTAGACGTACCTAATTCGAAAATAAAATATCGAAGCGGAGCTCAAAGCAGTTTCAGTGTATCTTCTGTACACTCAAACTGCTGTGGCTGCCAAGAAATGTGTCAGGGATTGACAGAAGGTAAAGTCAATGAAACCCAAAATGACCGACAATACATTAGACCTTGGGCATTATCCAAGTCCCTGAAAAACCTACTGTGGTTTTAGACGAAGGATGCAAATGCTCTAAGACCGGTCGCCCTCAAAGGTCAAATATTATTTTTAACACACTTGCTCAAAAACTCCCTCCTTCCCCTACCGTTTTTAGGCCCGCAATGTAGACCAGCCCGCAATATAACTTATTATATTTATTTCAGGCAGGACGAGAAATGGTCTGAATGTCTTCTTCTATCTGCTAATCTGTCAGGCATAAATATTATCTATATATATAAAAATCAATGCCACTTTTCGTTGTAATTTTATAACTCAAGAATGGGTTCACCTATCCAAACCAAATGTTTAGGCTTTGTTCGGACTATTTAGTAGATGGTTTATGTGAAGTTTGCACAAAATCAGTCGAGCGGTTCTTCATTTATCACATTATTAGGCGGTACGAAGTTCGACGAGTCAGCTAGTACTATTATATTTATTATTCTCGTATAGGTAAATGTGTTGAAAAACGTCGTTTGACATAAGTGGGCAATATTCATTGTAGACTCTCGGTTATAAAATGATCTTGCCATCGGTTCGGCCGAGTATTCTTATTGGAAGCAATGACAAAGTTTGGCCACTTGCATCAAACTGACCAGTACAACAGTACTTTATTGTACTGGTCAGCTCAACTGTGGACATTACTTATCTTTAATCACAAGGATAAAATGCAACACTAGCTGCTAAGCTGCCAGTCTCTACTGATAGCGTATCTTGGTGATAACAATTGAACATGTACTTCACCTGTGCGCTACAACTCTTGTGTTGGGTTCCTACGGTAGCATACGACTAAGGAAGGTGTGAACACAGTTTGGATTGGACGTGCTATTGTTATAAATACTAAAGCCTTAGGAGGAAAACAAAGCAGACGTGGGTACTGGCACCTAGGTGACATAGTCTAAAACGGCGAAACGGCTCCATATTAAATAGCTCACTACTCGCTGCTAAATACTTTGTATTGACACTTTTTTTTTGAAGGTGGGAAATCATCCAATGACTTCTCCCATTCTAGGGCAGAGTGAAGAAGGGCGTGACAGACTTTGACTGACTAAAACCACCCCTATGGTCCTTCTTTGAATTGCGTTCCAGGACCCTGGGTTACCCTTTCAGAAGATAACCCGGCCCTGATGGGCCCCTACAGTTTTGCTGACATCTCTTTGAAGCGCGCGTGGAACACTACGCGCCGTCGACGACTCGGGCTCAGACCGGAAGGTTACCTGACGGCCGGACGGCGAGCTACCCATTGCTCGTCGTCTGCAAGCTCACGCCTGCGGTGAATGGAAGTCGGAGTCGGGGTTCCAGCGGCTGGGGTGTATGGACGTCCATTTCCTCACGCGTGCGACCGCTTCCTTCGCTAGGATTACTGGTTCGCAGAAGGAGGCGACTGTCTGCCATTTCTCCTCATTCCAGACCATGGCTTGTACTATGGCCTGGAGCCACACTTTCCATGGTGTGATTGCGGAGTGTCCTCCTTTTATCCTTGGCTTGGGTTCGATACCCTTGACAAGTTTAAAACAATTAGTACTCGTATTTCTGACGAATTGAAAAATCTGTTTTGTCATTAAATCCTTATACTGCATAAAGTAGGTAAATAGATTATGTCAATCGCCGTAACATTAGTTAACGAATGACGTGGTGATGTGGCAGTCAACGTGACAATCGTGATACAGGTAACGAATCAGTTCTTAACAGTCCATCATTCATAATTAGGTTGGTAACATGTACGTAAGAGTACTCGAAAAATCACAATGAATTCTGACATAGAAGAGACATCGTTGTAATTTATTGTAAATTGATGATACACTGGTAGTTCTGTATCATCGACTGCCAGTCTACAGTCTAAAAGAAATGTCATAAGGCATTATGAATCTACAGCACTGGTACCTGGATGAAAACTTCTAGATTGCTATCCTCCTGCTCCTCGAGTCGTATTTCTCATTACTGAGGGTAGTGAAGTTCCGCTGGATTGGTTTTTTGCTAATGTTATTTCGCCATCTGTGACGGTTCTTAGCGTCATGAAGTGCGACGTGCAATTGGGTGTACTGTGTGGAGCTGACCTGATCTGCCCATCTTTTTGGGCTGCGGCCTCTAGATTGCTATACCTCTTCTAATATTATAATTCTAAGGAATTTGTTTGTTTGAACGCGCTACTCTGAGGAACTACTGGTTCGAATTGAAAAAATGTTTTCGTGTTGGATGATCCATTTATCGAAGAAGATTAAAGGCTTTATAACATCACGCTGCGACCAAAAGGAGAAGAGCAGTAACCAAAGACGCGGGGGAAACCGCAAGGGACAGCTAGAAATATATGAACTGTTACGTGACTTAGGACTGTGTCCAAAAGGGCCAAAAAAAGTTATATTCCACTTAATTAAAGCAGAGGCCTACCTTAAGTCCAGTAACAGGTCCGTGCACTCCGCGAGGTCTCCAGTCAGGCACTGGTATCTGACCCTTTTCCAATCTGTTATAATATACTGATAGAACACTATCTATTGCACTGAAGCGTTGCCGCAGTCAAATGATGCGTACCTTCTCAATAAAACTATGCACTCTACTAGAAGTACAATGTTAAATTAATGATTTGGTAAGAGGTAAGGAGTGGGTATTTCATGTGATTGTGATTGTTCCGCTCAATTAAATTGATAAAGATGGATATAAAATGCTTCGTACGCTTGTAATACTTTAAGTATTTGGTCTGAAACCGATTTAACCTTGGTCTGGGGCTGGTAAGAACTGTCAAGGTGGAAGCACCTTAAGCCCGGTCCCGGCTGTCATTTGTAGATATCTGACAGTCGTTACAAGGGTGCCCGTTTGTCCGTGTTGGTACATTACTGCTATTCAAACCACCAGTCTAGTCTGGAAACCATTTCCGACAGGCTGAGAAAATGCTAAGATGACAATGTGGAAAATGCCAAGGAAAATACTTTAGTAAAGCTAGCTAGCCTTCGTCATTGTTTCTGCTCGGCTTTACCGTCTCCCTTGTCTGAGGGATCCATTCCCTTGTGTCGCAACAGTAATTTTTTGCCCCTACGAATTACTTCTATATCGTTGGTGGCCAAAATGATGTAAAGTCACTTTTACAAGACAAATATTTGTTCCATGTGGGAATCGAATCCGCAACACGCAGCTCTAAAGCCAATCGGTCACAACCGCTGCGCCAAACGTGCCATCGCTTTGAGCATCACTTAGTTAGAGTTCGAAGTCGAGATACTAGAGTAATGAACCGAAAAGTGTTGTAGGTAGGTAAAATTAACTTCTAACTATTTGAAAATACTCCTCACGTAAAGCCGCTACATAATTCCAACCACACAATAAAATAAACTGCTCCAACAATATTTAAAGTAATATGGTAAGAGACCACCCGTGACCATGAAGGATCACAAAGAATATATTGATCAGAAACATCGAAAACTACCAGATTATTGTAATGAGCCAAAATAGGCAGCTAAGATCAATCTAGGCTAAAATATGCGTCGTGTTCTCAAGCAGTGCGTGCACGGGGAGCCAATGAGTACATGGACTTGAACTTGGGCTATATATATCGATGTAGTTTTTTTGCAATAATACGCATTTGGTTTGTTTGAAAAAAACCCATGAAACATCACTATTAATTTTGTACTGTTTTGTATTTAGATTATTTCGAGTTTAGTGTCCTTGAAGTCTAGATAAAGCGACATTCTATCCGCGGTCATGATTGGGTAGATTTTATCCTGTATTTATTTCTGTACCTACAATATTTTATACTAAACTATAAATACGATAAAGAGTAACATTTTTTTAAAACAACATCAAAATTGGTTATTTTTAAATAAATCAGCAATTAGCTTTCATATTTAGGTGTGAGGTATATGGGGCTAATCTCGCTATCTCTTTACTTTGCTTACGCATGTACCTAAGTTACCTTGATAGCGGTTACGTCACATTTCAGTATATGTGCATCCTTATTTTGTTACCTGATAGAACTGACAGTTTCTTCTTCTACTAGAATTGAAAGGTTTCTCACTTGATTTGAATGGATTTGAAAAATTCTCCCTATTTGCGTTTTAAGATAGCTTCAGCTACTTTTTGCAAAGTCCATCAATATCCGTGGTCCTGACTCACTCACTGACAAATCAAAGCCTAAAACAATTTTTGTGATGATACAAAGAATAAGAAGATTTTTCAAAATTCAAAGGCTTGTTATTGTAACGATAGTCCAAAGTTTGTAAAGAGAAACCTACTTTCACGCGGGCGAAGCCACTGGCAAAAGCTAGTCGGAGATATTTATTTCATTTTGTTATGGCTAGTAAAATATTACGTTGGCCAGGCCTTCTTGTACAATATTTGATCTTAATAAAATTTGTTTATTAACCGAATTTTGAATTTATGCTTTTGGAAACTCCTCAAGTAGGTAGGTACCCAGTATAGTATCACGGCATCCTGTGTAACAGATGGTGAATGTGCGTTATTGCACGTTTGCATTACAAAACGATGGTATGTTTAGCATATAAATTGTTTATGTTTAGATTCCTCAGCTTGCAAGACTTGCTGGCGCGCCTGGCTTCTGACTAATGATGAACTCACTACTTATAATAATTATATTTAATGTATATCTAGAATAGTCACATGCCTCTGTTCTATCATCATTGTTAGATATATTATTTGAGGGGGAATAGCACAAGGAAAAGCTTCCTTTTGGTATTGATGCGATGGAAGATTATAACAGTATATGTTCTTGGTTCTTGGCTCTTGGTACAACTTAGGTTATGCTATGTATGACTCTAACACTGTACTTGATCAAAATGCTATATTCAAATAGGTCGGTCTACCTACCTACTTAGGTATCGAGTAAAGTGGGGTAACTTTGGCCCTGGGGTATAATTTTGGCACAAGCTTAATAACCGATAGGAACATGAGAAACTGTGCTTACTGTATTTCTATTGGTTAATGAGTTCGGATCAAAGTTATATTTCAGGGCCAAAGTAACCCCACTTTACACTAGCTGGATTAACGTTTTATGAATTGGTTTCTCTTGTGTAATCCATTTACCTACCTTGAAATCAACTGTAAATATCTTATTTCTAACTTTACTTAAATAAATGGATCTCTCTCTGAAATCTGGACCAATCCTATTTATTAAGCTAGGTGGACGAATGCCCCGGATAGAGCCTCGGCTCAGGAGTCCGCTAGATGCGAGGAGCCCAGGGGAGGCATGTCCAGCTGTGGACATCTTTCGGCTAATACGTTGATTTTAAAACAAATTGTGTTTTAGGCGACTACAATACCTGTAGGTATATGTACCTAAGTTAAGAAGATAGTAGGTATAAACTATATGCTACATAACAATAATCACGCTTGTGCTATCGGAGGGTTCATACATAATCTTCAACAAACCAATGCATTCAATCATTTGATTGACTTATGTTATCTCCTCGACAAGCATTTAGCTTTTATTTCACAAGAAACTTCTTTGATCAGAAAGGACGTAAAACTTGATGCGTTCGCAATCAGAGCCAGTAGGTACATGACTACTGCACATAAATAAGTTATGTGCAGACAAAGAGTTATGCTGTCTCGACGTCGTTAAACTCAAACTGTGCATGATTTAAATATAATTCAGTTAGGTATTATCGCTTTTTCCATGATGGTCATTTTTATTGAGGTGACTATTGACGTCATTTTATGTACATCTACGATAACATGCTTGGCAATGAAATAAGCAATGAGTTTAATTGGTAGGTAAATTGTTTTCTTTTTGCTAGCCTGATCGGTCTCACTCTGTGGCAAAGGGGTCCTTTCCCTCCTTCCATTGTTCACAAGCCTGCGCTTCCTCCTCCCAGTTCTAGCCAAATCTCCCCAAACTTACCATGTTCGGTGAGAACCTGCGTCATGCGAAAGGTGAGGACGCCGTGAGGTCTTTCCAACCACGCCTCAAAGAGGGGACTTGCCGCCATAATTGTGGCGTGCCCAAGAGTAACCTTGGAGTTTCTTGCCGGTTCTTCTCCATAGGAAACGACCAATATGGAACCGTGCACTAGCTTCTGACGTTTTATAATTCCATGTAGGCCTATGTGAAATAAAATATTTTTGAATTTTTTTTTCATATCTTTGTAGAGGCGTTTTTATTAAAAAAGTAACCAAAATTTGAAATTCATTTACACACAGCAAACAATGTGCAGCTGAGTGTAGAAGCGTGTTGCGCAAGAGTTCCTTGTTTAATGAAAGTGAAGGTCAAGGAAAGATTTTGAAAATGTCTTTACTATCAAAAATCTTAATCCTATGGGGGTTTGCAGGAGAGTTCGTCTGTTCATGGGTCATCCCATCACGTACCTACACGGCTTGTAAATTAATGTGTTTAAAGTCAGGGGATAAATACTTAAGTATAATATTTGTATGAATGAACAAAATTATACATTTGATATTGGCAGAGATTCCTAAAGCATCAAGTAGGCAGCATTCCAGTTGCAAAAGGAACCAATAAATTTTTTGTTCGAGCAGTTGTAGATAAGGAAAACGCTAAGCATCAGGTTTTTTCACATCTACTTAAAAAAAAATATATTAAATAAACACACTGCACAATACACACACAATGTTTTTCCCCACAAAGGTACCTATAGTTCTATGAAATTGCTGACCACACTACACACGGTCGGAGTGATAATGACCTCATTTTATCATCACTACACTGATTGTTTGATGCAGATGCAACAATGTCATCGTTCCGATTAAGGTTCCTATTGGAATTTTTATTTTTGGTGTAAATATAATAAATAGTATATCTATCTATCTATTTATCTATCTACCTAAACCCCTAGTCTACAGCCACATAGTCTAGCCTATTTTAAATACATAGGGTGTAACCTACTCATGTTCTCATACACATGGAGATAAAAAACCGGGCAATTGTAAGTCGGACCCGCGCACTGAGGGTTCCGTACAAATACATACCTATGAAAACAGTTCAATTTCCGAATCGAGTCTTACGTAGAAAGATTTTTACGAATCGCAAAAAAGTTTAACGTTTTGTGACGTAACTACAAATTCACAGTTTTCAGATTTTTTCCTATACTTATGCTATGAGAGCTAGGTTCATGTAAATTTCAGGATTCTAGGACAACGGGAAGTACCCTACGAATTTTGATTCCCTTGAGAGTGTCGAAATATATGTTTTTTGCAACATAAACGGCCGTATGTTTTTTTTTCGTTTAGTTACAAATTTGATTTTTTCACAGCTTCAAGGGATCATAGACCTGAGTATATGATTCTAGTTTCAACTCGATACCTCCACGCGCTCCCGAGATAAAGGGTCTTGAAAGAAAGACAGACAGACAAACGGACGGACAACAAAGTGATCCTAATCGAATAAAGAAAGAAAGAATGAAAGAAAATATTTATTTGAGACTCGCACAGGACAAAAAACAATAAAAAAATAACAACTACTTAATCTATAAATCAGGTTAAAGGGTTATCGCAAGGTTCAAGGGAGGCAGGAAACCGTCGTATTTGAGCCTCGCTACACAACTTACTATTACTAATATTGAAGCTATAAGCCATTCTAGCCTAAGCCATGATTCTTAAATTTTACCGTCATGTTTCTGGCCCGGAGTTCCTAAAAACCTACAATGTTCAATAAGAATTCCAAAGAGATCCTTAAAACGTAAACTATTTAGCGACGTTACATAACTAATTATTTGAAGTTGAGTTCTTGTCAAACTCTACTTTAACCTGACAACCTGACAAACTTTGGAAATGATGTAGGATTAAGACGCTTCAAAATTCTCAATTTATAAACCGGCCCATTCTGTTTGAAAGCAATATGCAAGCACAATGCACTACTCACCGATGTTTATTTATTTCGCATCAAATTTAATTGATTCACGCACGCATTTTGGTGCAGTCGTGAGGCACACAATAGACAATGTTATTATGTTAAAAAGTTTCTACATAGATAGGTATTAGGTAGTTCCTACATTGTGTGTATGTGTGTGTACCAAATAACAGACAATCATTTCAGCCTATCGCAAGTCACAGCTGGTCGTCCTTACGCATTCTCTTCCAGCGAATGAGTAACAATGAACATGCCAATTTGAATAACGTACAATATTTCAGTTTTAACACTGGAAGCTTATGAGCACATGGCAAATAAAGACAGAATTATCTGCTCGTAAAATTGCACTCACCTTATTTCCCCACCACTATGTACGAGGAGTTCCTACCTCACCAGTAAACCTCCGTGATGTTCAATTAATTACTTCTTGGAACGACGTCAAACCAATCGACATCTAGTCCAGCTAGTGACTATCAAAAGTTTACCACTTTACAAGTTGCTACGTCTCGCAGACACCGACGCACGACAAAGATTAACTGATATAAAATTAGACGTCAGTTTGTGCTAAAAGTTTCATGTCACGTGATCAATTGACAATAAGCGAAGGTCAAGATATTGAGCGATTAAAACCAACACGTGTGTCAAACCATCTTCACGTCACTGCGAAGATCAGAAAGTAATTATATATCTTACTTGTATAAGTAAAGATGTAGGTATCTCAGAAATAAACTTACTCATTCTGAATTAAGAACTTAAAGAACTTGTCAAACTCTACAATAAATAATTAGCTTGATAAGATTCCCTGTTAAAGTAGAAATTGTCCAGTTCTCAATTAAGAGACTAGACAATAAAACACAAAGATAAGCAATGTACCTATCTAATAGACAAAATTGAAATGAGGGTTTTTTGGCGGTATTTTTCAAGCGAAGTGTAGTGGCTGTTTTAATTATTCGTAAATGAATTCCAAGTAAATGTTGTGAGGAAAAATGACTGAACTCCTGAATAATGTGGAATCATTGAAACATGCGCGATCTTGGTAAAATGGAACTGAGAAGGTTGTTATAATATTGAGTAGCCCAGCGAAGCTTGCTAAGAAGGCTGACTCGGTATATTTGATGCCAAATACTACAAAAACAGTACAATAAAGGTGCTAAATACACAAAAAGTGCGAAAACAAAAGCAAATAAAATAAAAAAGATACAAACCATAATCAAAACTTGATGAAAGTAAAGCAGTAATATATATTTCTGTGTCCATCATGTTGACTTCCCTCGTCGGTGACGATGACGGGACGGGTCAGACCAGATCCTGTTTCATCAACGCTTGATTGCTTTTTTCAAAACACCAAACAAGTTTAGCTTCACTGATCGCCAAAGTATTTTGTAAAAAAACTGCACTCACAGAACCGGATCGTGGAATGCTATCACAAGTATAAATACACTAAATATGTATCATTTCACTTTAGTTTGCTCTCATTCAAGTAACAATAACATAGTGATAGGTTGTTTCAAATCTAGTTTAATATAAGTAATTGAGTTTAATATGATACAATTATTATGTCACTTTATAGAGCTACTTAGGTAGGTACCTAGGTATTGAAGGAGAGTTCCAGAGATGAGAAACTGCTTAACTAATTTTAAATGTTACTTTATAATTAGTTGAATAAGCACATAGTGAATTATTTATTTTTAGATAAAAACACAAATTCAAATTTCATTTTTCGTATCCTATTATCTAAAGTATTGTATTATTTTTGATACACAGCTTTTAATCAACTAATTTAAAAATGAATTTATTTAAAAAAAGCTATTAATTAATGCGATTCATTAGTGAAAGACAATCCACTAGTACTGATACAGTTCAATGCTTCAGAGATAAGGTGATTGGGTGCGCACGCGCTGCCTAGCATCAGCCGTGCGCAATGTTTACAATGCACGCCGCTCTAACGCATGATTAAGTTTGAAATAAGGACAGGAGGAAGACAATTTTAACCATAGACATATAAATAACATAACATACCAATCTTTCAATTTGGTTTTCCATCTATGTATGTACATTTCGCCAGTTATGTTGAAGTCCTACCTGATAGCTAGAGAGCGCGTGTATTTATTTCACACTTTTTAAATTAATCGCGAAACCCATTATTGTGATTATTACTTTTTTTTAAGATGGAAAATCATTCAATGTCTTTTCTCGCTTCAGGGCAGAGTGAGAAGGTGTGTCAGATTTTTACTGACTAAAGCCACACATATGTCTAGCGTTCCAGGACCCCGCGGATTTCCGTTTCGGAAGTCAACCCACGGCCCCAGTAGGCCTCTTTCAAACAAAAAAACTGCATCAAAATCGGTCAATTCTTTTAAAAGCTACGATGCCACGGACAGACACACAGCCACAGACATGTCAAACTTAAAACACACCTCATTTCCGTCGAGAGTAAAAAAATGAATTAAATTAAGATTATTATTAAATTACATTTAATTAAACACACTATTATTGTTAAATACATTCAATTGAATAAGATTAGCATGTAGCACAAATTACTTAAAATAATAATAACTTCTTCTACAAAGTTGAATTTCGAAATTATAAGTCGATTTGGAGAAAATACTCATTATAATGGTCGGCGCTAAGAGCGGTATCATAAAAGTAACAGTACCTGTAGACGTTTTTATTTTTGCTGATTCTTATGCAACAACATTACGGAACGCTAAGTTTAAGTTTGTTACGCACACAGTATTCAGATAATCTATTTAAATTATATCATAACTGCCTTATAATGATTCCACTGCTGAAAAGAAGTTCTCGTCTCTAGAAGATGGGATGTCACATATTAACTTAAAATTTTTGGTTCTAGGCAGGTATACTCACGGTGTTTTCCTTTTCACCGTGTTGTGAGCAATGGTTATCCAACTAAATTACAGTAAGTAAAGAGCCTGCCTGGATTTGAACCCACGACATACAAGTCGTAAGCCGTTACTACTGACCCAGCACGGCTTTGAGTCTCGTTTAGTCATCACTGTAGGTACTGTCTTACATAAACTTAACTAACAAAAAATCCTAACTAATCTGTCTATCTAAGTGAATCTTAAAATATGGCTTCAAAATATTGCTACGCTTCGCTGTCGACGGGAGCTGTTGAACTTACTTATAACACTAGCTTATGTCAGCGGCATCGCCCGCGTGAAGAAAGAAAATAGCAATCAACCGGTGAAAGAATTTTAAAGTCTGTCTTATTGGTTTTTAGTTTATTAATTACAAACAAAATACAGATCTTTCCTCTGTATAATGTATCGTATACCATTTTCACTATAAAATCTCGAACGCCCTTATTTTAGTGGATGTTTATCAATCATGCCATAGGTCAAAATAATGAGGTGGCCAGCAACATTATTTTCTGCTTTTTATTTATATATTTATTTATTTATTAAAACTTTATGCACAAGTAGTAAAATTTAATTTCTTTATTTTATTTTATTGTGTTTTTTACACCTTGGCTGCAGCAAGTAAAATCATAAACCTTTATCTGGTGCGGCGGCGGGTCGAAATGCGCCCCCAACGATAATTCCTCGACCCACCAGCACTAGAGCAAATTAAAATGCTATAACTTTGCGAAAACATGATGTACACATTTTTTTTTGTACAGTTAGAGTAACCTTGAACCTGGTTACTATTAAAGGTTCTCTCTCCGCAGTCTCTCGTCGCATCCTACACAATTTCTCCGTTTAGCGCGCATCTCAAGGACATGATCATTATCCTTAGGTTATACTTGATTTTCAGAAAAGTTTTTTTTTTTTAAATTGCGGATGGTTAATTTACCATATGAGTGGACTAACTATTGGGAACTAATAAATAGGTTCTGATGAAATTAAAAAGAAGAAAACATTTCTTAAATGTTGTCACAAGTGATAGTGACTACAGATCAATATCTGAAGGGCAAATTACTCTGTTTGCCAAAATTTCTATTTTTCTTTTATTGCTTGATTATATCGAACGAAAGCTACGTTAGATCAGCTAGATATCATAGCACAACACTAACTGGCGGTGCGCGCGCCTTGTGCGGTGTCGGGTCGCTTGCTGCCTGTTGGGACGGCGAGCCGAAATAGGCCCACTGCGGCACTGAGCGGATGCATTTCACCGTCAGTGCGTGGTAGGCCAAAAAGGGCCTGCCGTGATATTTCGATGGGGAACACCTACAATTTTGACTACAAGCAGAAATCTATATTTGTCTTTGTAGAACTTTTAGGGAATTATATTGTTTGGAGAGAGTAAATGAAAAGGCGTAATTCTAGTAGGACATTCACGACTTACTTACTTGACGGAACGCAGCCGTCTCTACATAGACATGCATACATCATACATCTTGCATACGTCACGCGATCATATTTCATATCATTCGATGTGTCCCTACAGAATCTTACAAAAACTTGAGATAATTGTTCCGCACCAGCGAGAGGGACGTAGTTTTCTTCGTCCGCACCAGCTGAAGTACCGCGACGGGCCGAAAAGGGCCTGTTTCATGAAGGTGTTAATGTTTAATTTAAGCTGACAATTGTTTGATCATAAATCATGATGTGCCAAATAAACATGTTTTCTTTCTTTCTTTCTATGAAGGTAGACAATTATAATAAGTAATTATATTCTGAATCCGTTTAGCTGTTTGAGCGTGAAAGAGTAACACACAAACGTAGGTATACAAACTTTCGCCTTTATGATATTAGTGTTTTTTATTTCTAATTAAAATAAATTAGTGCTTGACTGCGATCCCACCTGTTGGTAGCTAAGCAGTGATGCAATCGTTGATGGTGAAGCGCACAGTTTAATAAGAATTTTTTTACTCTAGAATTGAAAGCACCTAAACTGCCCTACAAATATCTACTTTGTAAAATTGATCAAGAATAATTATTATCTCATTTGATGCATTTTGGTGTGTTGATTTGTGTAGCAGCTATAGGTTTTAAAATTTAAGTATCTTATCGGTCAATTTCAAATTAGTACATTAAACATTTTTCACAATGAATACATTAATAATAATAATAACAAATCGTTTATTTATAACATTGTACACATTTACAATAAAGTATAATAAATATTAAAAGAACACAGTTGCTTATTCGGCTGAACTAGGGTGAACCTGTGCTTCAGGCTAAAGAGTGCTTAAGTACAAAATAATAAATTAACATGGTTACAAAGGGAAGACGTTGCTTATACGATCCGAAAGGTTTTTTTATTATTATTTGTGACTTATATTATCTTTGCAATCGGAGCGAGTACATAAGACAGAAAACGAAGATTGCGGATGCATTGAGTCATGCACTGACATTAAAGTGGCAATAGGCTGGTCACATCGCACGCTGCACAGATAGAAGGTGGGCAATAGAGACTACTAAATGGAAGGGACCATCAGGCAAAAGAAAAGACGGCAGACCAAAGCAGCGATGGGCAGACGACATCGAGGAGACGGTGGGGAGAGACTGGATAGACCAGGAAAAGGACAGGAAAAGGTGGAAAAGGTTGGGGGAGGCCTATACCCAAAATGGGGTCCATAACCTAGATGAAGCAGATTCACATAATAACACTAGTTTTTAAGGTAATATATAAGAAAAAAAAAATACTAACAACATTTGAAATGTAAAACTTAAGGGTTATAGAATCACGGTGGAGCACACGGTGGAGGTGTGCCCCGCTTGGGCAGAGCAACGCCGTGTCCTCGTGGGGGCAATCGGCGGCGGTAATCTCTCGCGCCGGGCCTTGGTTCAGGCCATGCTCCGGAGCGAGGAGGAGTGGCAGGCGGTCGCCTCCTTCTGCGAAGCAGTAATGCTAGCTAAGGAGGCGGCCGATCGCGTGAGGCAACGGTCCTTACGCTCCAACCGCCGCCGGGATTCCGATCCCGATTTCCGGCCACCGTAGGCGCGGGCTTGCAGACGCCGAGCTATGGGTGGCTCGCCGTCTGAACGTCCGGTAACCATCCGGACCGAGCCCAAGTCGTCGACGGCGCGTTTTGTTCCACGCGCGCCTCAAGGAGATGTCAGCAAATCGTAGGGGCCCAGCAGGGTCGAAGCCTACTGGGGCCACGGGTAGTGTGAAAGCGGAACCCGGGGCCCTGGGACGAAGGCAACGAAGGAACAGGAGTGGGTTTTTAGTCAGTAAGAGTCTGACACTATCTCCCGCTCCGCCCAAGAGCGGGGATGTCATTAGGATGATTTTCCCAACCAATAAAAAAAAAAAAATGGTTATAGAATAAATGGCTTTATTATTATTATCTTTGCAAAGTAGGTATTGTAAATCAATCACGGCCTTCGTTACATCTGCGTACTTTAACTATGTACTTTGGAGTGACCTCTTGCAGTCTACAGAAGCCATGGGTGCCAAATACTGTTTGCCAATTGTGTTGTCTCCTTGGGACAATGGTCAGGTGGAAAATGATCTGTTCTTAAGTTACAGAGACCCATGATTTTCGGAACTTCGTTATCATGATGATTGTTATTTTTGTATAATTTAATATTACTCTGCAAACCGGGATAAGTGGACATATCAAACGTTATTTTCTACTCAGAGGCCTGTTACATACTCTTATCAGTCACTTCACTAGTACCTAGCAGTAATCATGTACCCAATGGTATTACGAAGAAGTTTGTCAAAGCCCTTAATAAAGATGGCAAATGTTTTACTCAACTGTCGAAAACTATACAATTATAAACATTGATAAAAGACTTAACTTTTGTCGAATCTATGAATGAACTTGAAATGCGAACCTAGAAATGTTTCGTTTTAGTGATATAGATAATGATATTTATGTTGTCTAATTTGAAACACTTAGGGTACTTACAATTGAAATTTAGTTTAATGTCAAAAAATTCATCCACATCGATATCAATAGGAAAAGTGCCCAGAACGCTGGCAGCATTGCCACGTTGGATAGCAATGCTGATTCGTTGTCCGAAGAAAAGCCCAGCCCTCTGGTCACGCGAAGAGTCGACCAGTTGTTTGCTGATATCACGAACAACTCGATGAGCGCTCGGACCCCATGGCCCTAGTGTTTCAACCCCAAACGGCTCAAACATATAACTTCCGATGAGGTTATTATATTTACGCCGTTTGAGGTTTTCTGCACTTGCAGCAGCCGCCCCAGCACAACCTGCCGTACTCAGAAGATGGGATGGCGCAAGGGTGTCGACACATGTTGTATCCCACACCAAAGGCCTACCTAACTTCCAGGGCATTATGGTCATCCCGTCTGGCCTCTTTCCATCGTCGCGTGCCAAGCCATTGGGTTCTAGAACAGCTGGCACCCCGGCGGTGACAAGAGCTCGACGGATGATGTCATTAATGCTTGCGTGCCTAGCTATCCGACCAGCGCTTCTACTGCAGGATAGGCCATGGTGTCCGAGGCGGTCGACTGCTTCACCGCATTGACACCGATGTGGAGCTCCGCTAGGAGCACCCAGTCGCAGGCATGTAGCGATGAATATGAATATGAATTTTTTGATGCCCAATAATTTCTTTTTCTACCCGTTTGTAAATATTACTATTTTTGGTTTGTATATATTCTATAGTTTTTGTGTTTCTTATAATTAGTATTATAATATTCTACAAAACATATATAAAAATCAGCCATAAATATGTAAGTTTAATGTTAATTTTACATTAACATTAAACTAAATTTCAATTGGATCGATTTCCTGACAACCTTGGAAATTATAGTGAAGAGCAAGGTGAAAGATTTCACTGGAATATTCGTACAATGGAAGAACGTTACCTAGCCGGCTTTCATATGTATGTCCCACCCCCCGGTGGGACATACATATGAAAGCCGGCTAAAGCTGGAATCTTTGTCGGGATCTAATACAGGCATAACATTCAAGAAAAGTTTATATTTTTTTTTGTACAACCACGGTAGTTACAGTAACTGTTTTATATAAAGTACCTAAAAATTATTAACATTCGTGTAAAACTAAAACTACTGCTGCTAGGTAGAAACCAGTAGTAGGTATTTTCGTTATCAGCACACTTCATTTTACTGAAAATGACTAAAAATCTGGAAAAAATTTCAGTGTTGACCCAGTGATCGGATCGCGAGACCGCTGCAGGCAAATTGTGTGATACATTTCCTACATTACATAGAATTGCAAGTAATAAAACACCTGAAAAAGCTACAGTCCACATTCAGCTATGATCCAGGCACTCAGCAATACGAGTGCGCACTCGTAGTGGAAGCTAATTGTGGAGAGCACTCGATAAAGTAGAGCTCCGTGTAACCCTTGTAAGATAGTTTGTATATTAGTTTATATAGTCTGGTCAAAATTAGATAATGATCACTAAAGAAAATGTCGATTAGTACGTTTACGTACACGGTTTACAGACTAATTTTCAAAAATGCATTTGAGTGCAGAATTCGAGTTAATATTATTTTCAAGGAAAAACAAACTCTATGTAACTTTATATTCAAAGTTCAAATCCCATTAAAAATGGTTGGGTACCTACTTACTAAAACAAACATGCGAATTAAAAACTTTCTCGCTTTTATAAAGTAGGTTATTTTTTTTATTGGTTTCAGGTAACTGTAATACTTAGGTACACGAATGTCTCTGCTGATCCGGTCAGTTTGTTACAGACTTTTGGTTTCAGGTAACTGTAATACTTAGGTACACGAATGTCTCTGCTGATCCGGTCAGTTTGTTACAGATTTTTGGTTTCAGGTAACTGTAACATTTAGGTACACGAATGTCTCTGCTGATCCGGTCAGTTTGTTACAGACTTTTGGTTTCAGGTAACTGTAACATTTAGGTACACGAATGTCTCTGCTGATCCGGTCAGTTTGTTACAGATTTTTGGTTTCAGGTAACTGCAATACTTAGGTACACGAATGTCTCTGCTGATCCGGTCAGTTTGTTGTTGATAAGATTGATGGTTCAAATTTACAGGGGCCTTAACATGACGTGTTAAAAGGTCAGGCGTGCGAGCGAGGAGGGATGGAGTTATCCATCCCTTTAACAGTTCAGTTTAGGTCGTAAAATGGATCTCGTTAAAAGCTCATGGTAGGGCCCCAGGTCACTGATGTCAGTCTTGTAACGCGTTACTTTGTTGCATGACTTGACTGCTACAGGTAGGTACCTACCGACCATTGTCAACATGCTTAATCTGTCTTTCATAGGTACAATTCGAGCTAAATATTTTAATCATTTTTATGGTGATTAAAACAGGGATTATGTTCGATACCGGCGCGCGCGCAGGTTGCCATGACAACGCGAAGTGTCCCGAGGAGTTGTACCTACTCGCTATTGCTCTATCAATGATAATAATTGATACTAAAGCTGTTGATAAAGAATTGGAGTGGTGCCGCGCGCAAAACAGTTAAGGAGATGAGTGCTATGTTTCTTTATTTCAGGCACCGATTTTAAAGACGAAAAATGATAGGATTTTACCGAAAAAAAAAAAAACAATAATTACGAATTGTGCTGGTGTAGTCTGCTGAAAAACCCAAATCTATTATAAATTATTTATCATTAATAGATAAGTAATTGAGGCTTTCATTAACTACAATAATCAAGTGACAAATTAATTAACCTAAGATAGACTAGATAGAATCTCACCTTACCGATGTATCTACTTGCCTACCTTATATTTTTTTTAAATACCTGGGCACCTAGGTACTTACTTATTTACGTCAGTAAATTTGATGATCTAGCTAGTAGGTAACTATATCTACCTATATCTAAGTAGGTAAGTAATTTTATTGCACTAAAATAAAATAAATAAATAAGAATAAGACGAACGAGTCGAAAAATAAAGGTCTCTTTATCTTTAAGCTGATCGCCTCTTTATAGGACAGGTAAGTTTTACAGCTACTAAAAGAACATGTAAGTATTAGGTACCTAGGTAGGTTCGTATTCCTACCGATCTGCTGTGGTTTGTGCCTACCTGTGTTACCTAATTCTTCACAAAACATCGTTAACACAATTTGGCAGCCGCAGCTAGCTTCTCCTTAAGTCTAGTTCACCCGACACTAATATTTCTAGTGCCGTGCGCAAAAAGGCTTTCGTAAATGAATGACAATCTACACAACGATAACATAAGATCGCTGTTCAATCACACTTATTTGGCCGATACACGTACACCTAAGCGCGCCTAGTCCGGTTTACTACTTTACTAAAGCCGATAGCAGCGTGATAATAATTACAAAACAATACAATAGAATTATTAATTGTGAAATAACTTTATTACAGTTTGAAAACTATTATTTTAAAAGCAGTTGAATTGAAACTGGCAACGACATCTAGTGTCGAATAGATGCAGCGCGCATGTCCATGAGATGGTAGTTGTTTCAAAGATGACGTTTTTACCACTCGGCGCTAGATGGCGTTAAAGTATGAATGAGAACTAAAAATGGGAAACTTATTTGAAACAATTTTACCTAGAATTCATTTAATTACTACAAATATTTTGATCAAATATCATCCGTGATAATTATAAAATGATAAAGATAAATCCGATTGTAAGATGGTGGAAAATTTTAACATTTTTTTAGGCGGCCTACCCAAGTGTTCTTTTTTTATATTGTTTATTCATCTAATTAGGTAGGTATTTGAGGAGCTCAAATACCTACCTAATTAGAACTACACGAATACTTACTGACAAATGCTTGCACTGACTGGCAGATTCTTTCCTCAAAAGACACTAATGTGCATGATTCTTAAACCATTAGGTACCCACATGTTTACCTACTGTAGGTATGGAGTTGTTTGTTTGGTGTTTCTTCTCAGGATAGTCGTCTAGGAAACACCAGCTCATCTAGTTATTAACGACAATATTTTCATGTACAAGTGTGCGAGTGCGTCACGGGGCGTCAAATAAGACAGCGTGAGCTTCAATGTTTCTATTAGAAAACAGATTTCGTTATAACAGCGGAAAGCGATAGATTGATCTATCGCTTTCCGCTGTTAGCTGTTAGTAGAAATATAGAAATTAGAAGGTAAGGCAGAATATAAGGCAAAGTTGGAAAGCACTCTCTATAATCCCAATATAGACTAAAGGGTAAGCAGCACTTGCGCGTTAATAAATTTTAGTGAACAACGTCAATGTAGGTATTGACGCCATAAGTGTTTTGCAAAATAAATATCATACAACATAACATTTAACCCATTTGATGCCGGTTCAATTTTGACAGCGAACTTCTGTAGGTAGGTAGGTATATAAGTAATTAATAGGTTCCTAAAACATGATTCATTGATATAGGTAATAATTGATATACCTAATTATATTATACTCAAAAGCGGGAAGCGGTACCCTCAAGTCGGAAGCGGTACTCTCACGTTGGAAGCGGTACTCTTCAAGAAGATCGGAAGAATTTCTAACCCTCTTAACAATCAAATTAGCACATGAACGTGACCTTTCTCAGTCCGGTCAGTAGTTTTTGCCTACGACCCCAGGCGCCACCATGCACTGGCTGCCGAGGGCGTGCCGCACCGCATCGCGTTACAAACGCGCCGCTGCACGTGTCGGCGCGTCCTCTGACCATTCGACACGCTCAACTGACGCAAAAACTATAACAAATACCCGCAAATATGCTAATAAAGAAATAGAAACTGTTTGTGGAAGTTTTGGTGGTCGCGTGATGTGTCGGCTTTCATATCATAGTGCGGTGGACGGTGTGTGGTAAAATAATACAGATAGAAATGAGGTAGATAGGTATTAGGATGACGAGAAAATAGAGATTAGAAAAAACTGCATCGTACCCAGATATGTTGGGATAGCAGCACGACATGATACAAACGTCACTCCGTACTTTCATTTCTGGAACTTAGACGCAGGGATTGTTGGTGATGAGGCTCTTCCTCTTTGCTTACCTAGGAATACCGTTGATAAGAGAGATGATGTAAGTGCATTTTCAGAGGTAAATAGTCCAACAATTTTCTTGTTGTTGTTGTTTTTATAATTTTGTTATATTTATTATTAGGTAATTGTGGTATTTGGTCACTTTCTCACCAGATTGTAAGCGACGATGTAGTCGACGTTAACGCACGCTTGGACCTTTAGTTTAGGTACTTACAAGACCTTTGAAAAACTCTGTCAACAGTTACGCAATCATTCACGCTCCATTCTTTCACGTCAATCCTTGAACAATCTATACTTGACAGGTATCATGGAGAAAAATAAATGAATCAGAGTGATAGAGCAGTCTCACCAATGCTTATTATCTCTGTACCGTAATAACACGCATTCCATGGCTCCCCTGGATGATGCCCCTGGGGGTGTCACGGGAACTTGAATTTGGACCAGTGATACCCCCAGGTAAAATTAGTGGAGGGGTTGGTACTTACTCCTAAAAAAACTTTAGTAGTTGATATTAAAACTCTCTATAACTTTTTTAAGGTGGGAGATCATCCAATGACTTATCAATGACTTATCTCATCTAGGACGGAGCGGGAGGTTGTGTCAGAATCAGGGACCATTTTGGTTACCCATTGAAAGGGTTTTTGATAGGGTTTTGACAAAGTGTTGTTTTAAAACCCATTTCATATTGGTTACACTTATTTACGAAAATCCTCATCAATGGATAACCTCTTCCAAACCCTTTCGATTTGTTTACCTGTATATTCAAAAACCCATTCTTGGTGGTTTATACTTTTTAACGGTAACACGTTTTGAACGGGTTACCTCTTCAACGACTGTAACAGAGTTACCCATTCGGACTACAAATATTGTAATTTTATCTCTCGTGCCTTACTTTAAAGTACTAAACTGCATGCATTCGGCAGGTACGCGTCAAGTCGCAACACGCAATCTAGGACCTAGCGACTCCACAGTCCATACACACTCGATTATTTTATGGTTATTATTGCAGTGATTTTAAAGTTAAATGTTTTTTTTTCTGGAATATGGATAATGGATTGTTTCATGTATAATCTTGTCTTTTTTACGGAATCATAAATGTCATTCGATCGTCTCACTCATCATTTAGTGCCCGAAGGGAAGATCAAAATCTATTCTTCCAATCCAACGTCATTTAAAATGATTTTATTTAAAACCCTTTGATTACCCCGACAAATCCTTTCAAAGGGTTATTTGCTTCAATTGGAACCGGTAACATCTTGAACTAGTTAACTTATTGATAGGGTTACCCTAACGTTAGTGTTATGAAAGGGCTAACACTACGAAGAGGTAACATTTTCCATTACTGTAGGCATACAATCTGTAACCCTTTTGAAAGAATTAACTTATATTCGGGGTGGTACGGTCCCTGGTCAGAATTTTACTGACTAAAACCCACTCCTATATTCCTTCTTTGTCTTGCGTTCCTGGAGCCTGGGTTTCCATTTCGGAAACCAACCTATGGCCAAACTTTCGACTAAGTCTCTCTCTTAGAGTGTATATATTTTAATGTTTTTTTTTATATTTAATTAATCTGCTACCACTACACTGCAGACTACCCCCTTTTTAAGTTCTGTTTTGTTCTGTACCATAAATTTATAATTTGTGTAAAAGTTTTGTTACTATTTTGGTGTTAATAAAGCTTTTCTTTATGAAAATTAGACTATTTAAATTATTTTGTTATAGTGGACCATTTGTCCCATCACTATTCGATTAGTAGCATCCTTGAGAACTAGGAAATAGTACCAGTGGTACACCTTTGTATGGATTTGAGGACCTGGGGGTACCACGGGTCCGAATTCAGTTTCTGTGTCACCAGTGTGTGGTCCAGGGGTATCTTCCAAGAGTGCCATGGGTCAGGAATGAGGCGCACGTAGGACACTTGACGACTCGGGCTCTGTCGGACGGTGACCGGACGGCGTGTGTGTGACTGTTGTGGAGGTATGTGGAGTTGAAACTGTTGGGTTTAGTTTCTTACACCAGTTTTCCGCAAACTTATCTTCACTTTTTTTTTTTAATTCACCGGCATTTTGACAATTCAAAAGTGCCAGTAATTGGTCTATTTGAAATGGACATTTCTGATTGCTGACTCTTTTTTACATAATATCAATCAATGTTAACTCTGGTTTCCCTTCAAAACGCATAAACGCATCAATCAATGTTATGTATAATAATATTTTAATGTATTCATTAATATTTACATTATAAAAATATTTTTAAATTTTTCAATATAAAATAAAAAAAATGGTAACCCACCGGTATCGGGAACACGGTCCAAGCTACCGGCTTAATATTAATATTTGTTGTTATAAACAAACTTAAACTTTATACACAAAAGGTATTTAAGTCGAAACGAGAACTTATTTAATTGAGGAGTGACTGGAAAGGCGCCACGCGGTGGCGGCGTCTGGCAAGTACGGGAGGTTCTAGTTTCAGATTCACGCGAAAAAAATGGTTCGAGTGTCACCACTGTGTCGAGTGTGACACGGTGGAGCGTATGGTTCGGTGGACGTATGTCCCGCTTGTGCGAAGCATCGCCGTGGCCTCGTGGAGGTGATCAGCTGTGGGAAAGCAAATCGAGAAGGAATGGGAATCGGACGCAGCCGTGAAGAAACGGACATCCTCACACCCCAGTCACCGCCACAAGAGACGCCACGGACGTTGGGAGTAGCGAGGCGATCCCCGGTCTCAGCAATGGGTTGCTGTCGTCGACCAGTATTCCACAACCGTTTCAAATAGATGTCAGCAAGACCATAGGAGTCCAGCAGGGCCGGTGCCCGTCAGGACCGCGGGAACTTTTACAAAAGTCATCGTAGTGTTGGAACGAAATAGGCAACCGAAGGACACAGGTGGGTTTTAGTCAGTTAACGTCTGATACGCCCTTTTATTCCATCCAGAGCAGGAGAGGTCATGTTGATTACTCACTTCAAAAAAGGTGGTCCAAAGAGTAAACGTCGGCTCTCATGTGTTTGTCGACCGACTTGAGGCGTTACCTTTATTTTGGTTTTATTGTGATAAAAGTTGAAAATCCTACGTCACAAAAATAGGTCGTTGCAAATGACAAAAGTATCGTCCTATTGCGATGGTTAGAGCCAAACCGCCACCGGTATCATAAGATACAAATTCTATCTACCGGTATCATAAGATACAAATTCTATCTACCGGTATCATAAGATACAAATTCTATCTACCGGTATCATAAGATACAAATTCTATCTACCGGTATCATAAGATACAAATTCTATCTACCGGTATCATAAGATACAAATTCTATCTACCGGTATCATAAGATACAAATTCTATCTACCGGTATCATAAGATACAAATTCTATCTACCGGTATCATAAGATACAAATTCTATCTACCGGTATCATAAGATACAAATTCTATCTACCGGTATCATAAGATACAGCTTCTATCTACCGGTATCATAAGATACAGCTTCTATCTACCGGTATCATAAGATACAGCATCTATCTACCGATATCATTTTCTGCCTCGGTTGGTAAAACTTCCCCCCTACAAATGGCCCACACCTAAACATACAATATGCTCTTTTCAAAGTCAATTTGACGAATTTAATCTCAGTATCTAAATCATCTTTAACGTGTTGAAAAATCATTCTTAATTCTTTATTGTACACAAAAACATACATAGTACACGGAGATAATACAGTTTATGTACAAAGGCGAGCTTAACTCAACAATGAGTTTTCTCCCAGCAAACCTTTGTATCATGTAACATTTACTGCGGCAGTTGGATAATAATACAATAATATATCTCTGTTAATAATACAGAACATATTACTGCATACTGAAGAGCTATTCTGTAGAAGCCTCACCTAAAGTGAGCTGTTAGTCCGCTCCAATACAGACTTGACAAGTCATATCAAGATCCCCTAATGTTCATCATCATTTCAGTCTAAAAATGTCAACTGCTGGACACAAGCCTGCCCAATGTGACACCGCTTCCATCTTCCGATCATGATAGGAGTGGGTGTTACATGGGTATTAAGCAAAACCTTTGTTTTGTTCATTTTAATTTTAAGACCCATTTTTCGGAACGTCTACTGAGGTCATCAAGCATCGAAGCATCGTACTGAGGTCCTCTATAGTCTCAGTCAGTAAAGCGAAGATGAATGATGTACCTACTTACTGGGCATTGAAGTAAAAGCTGTCCAAAACCTTAAAGACTTCCACCATTACATCTGTGAATAGTTTCAGAGAGATGACATCTCCTTAGCTCACGCCCTGCTGCAGGAGCATAGGTTTTGAGGTCTGGTCTTGAAGTCGGAAAGACATGGTGGCGTTTTCGTACAAACAATTCAGCATGGTTGTTGGAGTTGGAGATACTGCAATACAGCCCACCTAAGTCTTAATCGAATCGAACGCTTTCCATAATTCCCAAACGTGAACCAGAGAAGTAGGTTAGACTCTTCGATCTTTTGTATGTAAAACTACCGTAGCATATGTATGTGGTCTACAGGTACTGAATCCTTTTCAGTATACGGCGTGATCAGCAGGCCTAAATTCGTAAAAGCTGCGCGCGAGACGGTTCGTAATGACTCTGGGAAACAGTTTGAAATAACATGACAAGTTTACATGGTGGGTTTTTTATAGAATTTCGACCAACGTTACAGTAGTTTTCACGTTGATAACGTGAAATATTTGTTTTAAATACTTAGCCTATCTCTTCCTACCTTTTTAGCGTTCCGTACCTCAAAAAGAAAAAATGGAACCCTTATAGGATGACTTTGTTGTCTGTCTGTCAAGACCCTTTATCTCGGGAACGCGTAAAGGTATCGAATTGAAATTAAAACCATATACTGAGGTCTGCGCTCCATTGAAACTGTGAAAAATCAAACTTCTAAGTTAACGAAAAAAAACAGATCTGGCCGTTTATATCGCTTAAACACGTATATTTCGACTCTCTCAAGGGAATCAAAATTCATAGGGTAGGTACTTCCCGTAGAGCAAGAATCTTGAAATTTGGCATAAAGAAAGGTCTTGTATTACAGGTATAGGAATAAATCTGAAAACAGTAAATTTGTTGTTACATCACAAAAGAAAAATAAATTTGTGATTCGGAAAAATCTTCTAAACTCCATTCAGGAATTGAACTATTCATAGATATACAATATACATATCTCAAGTTTGTACGGAAACCTCAGTGCGCGAGTCCAACTTGTACTTGCCCTGTTTTTCAGAACTAAGACTTATCTTGTTACTACAATATAGTATATTAGCACAACAAACTCCGGCTGCGACGGTGGGAGTCGATTTCACGGCACCACAATATAACTTAAGGCACAATCCTGCCTCGACACAAAGCCGCCGCGGCCGCTGGCTGCACTTTTTAATTATATGTGTTCTGCCCCTCTCATCACGCAGCGCTCGCAGGGTTGACTGACGAGTGAACTCAATAGGGTGGCTTAAAGAGTTTAACTCCACGATGTGAAATGATCACGATGATGTGATGGTAGGTACTTATTAAATCCAATAATAACAGAAGGCATCGACAGTATTTTCTTACAACAAGGTATATATTTTAGCTAGCCGGGTTTTAGGTTTCGATTTTAAAGTGATGGAGCCATCGTTTCGAGTTACTTTTTAACCAACTTTAAAAAGGAGGAGGTTATGTTACGTTTATTTTATTGACTCATTCGGTAGAGTTGACGTTGGTTTGAAGGTTCTGAAAAAAGGCTGCTCCGAGTGTATAAGTCAAACCCTAGGTTGAAGACAGTTTTCTTGACTTATAGCGGAGGACTGAGGACTTTAAAAATTTCTTATTTGTTAGCGAAATCCGGAAAGCCAGCCCTGTGTGCCGGCGGCGCAGGCGGTGAGCGGCGTCAAATGTCATTTTAACAGCGCGGCCGTCGCCATATTTTTTGCTCCCGCGCATTTTCGAGCGCGATCATAAAATTTTGTTATTAATACAGTAAAATTTTCGGATTAGGTAGTATTAAATTCGAAACAAAGCAGGGATTTAATTGGTAATTCGTGTCCAGAGTCCGCGGGACGTGATGTGAATATTTGTACGCGAGCAATATCCGTTCGTTTATTGTTTTCGGTTGTAAAGTCGATTCGGGACGCGAATGTGTGCGGCGGCATTGTACCCGGCGGCGGCATTCAATTAGCCACTGAATTTTTAATGAAATATCACGTTGTACAGACGTAATTAAATCACGGCGAGTACTGAAAATAGAGGATGTATTTGTGGAGCCATTGTGGCGGTGCCGAGCTCGGCCTAATCAATGAACGGTTTATTACGGCCGAGCTTCTTTTTGTTCGCACAATCACAATATTACATTCGGAGTTGATATTGATTTCTATTTTGGTTTATTTTCATTACGAGACACAAAGGAGCCGGCGCAACAAGCGATGTGCTGCACAAAGTAACCAAGTCGATATACAGAGTCCTGAAACGTTTTGTAAAAGGCATAAAATAACACAAAGCAGTAATGTATGAACAAACCAATTTATTTTCTATACTTTGACCAATAAAGCTATGTTTAAATAATATCAGTAGTTAACATCTAGTTTGTACAGATTTTATTTTTATAAATAAGTTCCTATAATTAATTTGAAGATAACACATTAGATCAAATATATATTTACCTAAATCTGAACGACGTCCGAATGGATTCTAATAAGTAGATTGGAAAAACAATTCATCCAGATGAAATGAAATGGTGCAGAAGTTACTAAAATAGATACAAAAGGAATCTTTATATTAAAACTATTTGTGATTATTTTACTTTAGTAGAAGTTACACACACATTTTTATTGATACATACAGTTACAATACATTAAAAAATGTGTGTTTTACTAAGTTTTCACCAAGTTTTAGTGATTTAAGTTTCCAATAGCTTGTCACGCTTTGCGTGGGAAAAACTTTGAAAACAATTTTAATTGATTCAGAAGAAGAAACATATCTTCGGTTCATTCTGAGGTTTCAGTCGAGAAAAAATTCGACCAAAGTAACTTTAAAAAATCTGCAAATACTAGAATATGTAGCTGCACGTTTTCTCCAAATTATTTAACGTTACAGCATAATTATATTGTTATTTTAAGACAAAGTTAAGATATAAAAATGCTATAGATAGGTACTCGTATGAGTTTTGTATAAGAATAAGTACATTAAATTTGTGTAGTAGTCATAGGTACTCATTTTAAATATTTACATCATCGCACCCACACTAACACACTCGACCACATCCTTGTTTATAACATTACTAGTTCATATCTACAATGACGTGAGACTTCGTATCACAGCTTCGATTATAACCATAAGATGAATGTAAGTCATTAACATAAGACCCTTTAAAAAGCGAATTTGTGTCGCCGAAAGAGTAGGATAGGAACTCAACATAAATCTTCATTAAATTTGTGTTTATTTACAAGGGAATGCGGGGAGGACATAGGTATTACTCAAACTTTTAGGTATGACTTCATCATATTTCAGATTGTCAAATATTTTTTTCATACCAAGGTAAAAAACAAAAGCAAGATTATCATCTGTTGTCGGTACGGAGGGCGCGCCGCTGCCGTCGGCGTCGGTAGCATAGCATAGTCGGCCTTATAATGTTCCCACTGTTGGGATTCAGGCCTCCTCTCTAGGAGAGGGAATGGGCCGTAATCCACCACGCGGGCCCAGTGCGGGATGGTGGATGTCACACGTCTTCGAATTTTTGGTCCGTTCGGCGTCGGTAGACTCGAATTTAATTTCAAAACTACATAAAAAGCTAAAACTTGTCAAGCAAAACCGGCTTCTAGATCGTGAAAATAACACAAACAATAAGAATGACCATATCGTACAACACTCACAATAGATTATCAATAAATTATGCAATAATATTACAGGTAACACACAAACCCTTATCTTTCCGATGCAGCACATTCGTCAATGCTACTAATTCTATTTATTATATTTTAAAAGATAAGATAACTTGTCTTTTAATTTTGAACACCAAATCTGTGATATTAAGCCTCGCGTGAAATATAAAATCTATTTATCTTACACGTGATAACGTATATACAATAATAATATAATACTTTTTATCAACAACTATCTTTATTTATCACTATAAGATCAGTTTTCACTTTTATATCACTTTGCATAATGCCCATTGAATCAGAGTATGACTTCCATCTTAATGAACTGTATTTTAACACTAGGGCCAGATTTAGACATAGAACAAAGAAAGAAACAAATGAAAACATGTTTTACACATCATTAAAAAATCTTTTCTCAAAATATAAAAAGTATTTTAATATTTAAGATGAAAAATAAATAAATTTTCCACTTCTGTTAAATATTTCCATTTTTCTAATTCCGCTGCACAGTGATATAAGAAGCACATAACCTTACGCTACTAATCTCAGTCGTGACGCGTATCATCGAGACAGTGTCAGAGTCACTCGCAACCCACTTCACTCTCACTGGCAATCACAGGGCGGTGATCACTCTCACTGGTGATCACTGGGCGGTGATCGCTCCTACTGGGTGGTGATCACCGGTCGTGGTTGGTAGCGAGGCGCGCGTGTCAGAGCGCGTGCGCATGCGCATGGTGCGGGGGAGGGGGCTGCTGGTGAGGGTGGGGCAGCGCGTGTGGGTTGCCTGCCGTGTGCTGACGACCCTGCGGACAAGACACACTTTTTTATGATAATTAATGATAAAAGTAACCATGGTAAATTCTGCCACTGAAAGTAATGAAGACCACATGGTTTTTGGAGGACATCAACCATTTTCTTTCAGGTAATTTTAGCAAAGCTACATCCTGATGTTGCTAAGAAAGAGTTTGTTTAATCTTGCTAGAAACAGAATGAAAGGAGTGAAATTAAGCGTCTCAAAATCAACGCAATGCTTTTCTTTGTCCAAAGTTAGTGGTAGCAGTTGCTTCATGACAGACCGTCCAATGTATTCGGGAGGCTGCACAAAGTCGTCTTGTCTCACCTGTAAATACACGTAGTAGTCATAGGGCTGGTGCAGCGGCCAGCAGCGCTGTGGCGGCACGGGGTACAGCGGCGCCACAGGGTACAGTGCGCCGCCGAGCTTGTTGCGCAGGATGCGGCTGATGCTGGACACCGACGGCACGTTGTACTTGTCGCACACGCCATCCGCCAGCAGCCGGTCTCGGATCTCCCACGCGAAGATGCCCGGGTCCTTTGCTTTTAGTTGCTTTATGTAGGACACCACCTGGGACATGAGCTTCTTTAAAACGTCTTCTTGGATGTCAGGAAAAAAATCAGTCTGAGGGTCTAAACTTAAGTGGCAGTGGGCAGGGCACATTGCTTGTAGAACATATGACCGTTGGCGCTGAAAAGTTCTGAAGTGGCGACCGCGTACCGGAAGACGCAGCATTGGTACGGCCTCCCACAAGGTGGGCTAATCACCTGGTGAGAGTCGCGAGAATATGATGGATATGTGACACACAAGATCGTTCAATGTGGCGACACTTGGGGAGGCCTAAGTCCTACAGTGCGTCCTCTGTTTCACAGTTTTAACTTGAAAATACCGAAACACGTCTGTTTCGGTATTTTCAAGTTAAAACTCCTCCCGTGATAATGTTAAATCACAGGATTACTAAGTTCACTCAGATCAAGGGTCAAAGTGTGTTATTAGTGTTTATTTTACAAATATAGTATCTAGCAAAACTCAATTAATCAGAGCGTCCGTTTGTGATGTAGGTAACAGAAAATTATAAGATTACAGAAGCAGTACTATGACTCACCTTGGGTGTGGTAACTCTAGGCTTAGACCCCCCGATGGCTCCGGGTAGGATGGAGCCGGTCTCGTGGTAGCGCGCCAGGATCTTGGACACGCAGCCATGAGACACCCGCAGCTGTCGACTGATGTCGCATGGCCTGCCAACAAATGACATGGTTAGACCTGCAATACCCTCGTTTAATCCATTAGGAGCTGTCTGGTAGTAATCGCTATCAGAGGTAAGACAGCCAAATTGTGTGCATGCAATAAGCAATATTGTGATGAGCTGTATTACAAATTTGAGATACAATAAAGTATATGTGTATTATATTTATCCGTAGAATATAATTCCGTTTCAGATGAGTCAGTACTGCGGTTTGTTGCAAACTTGCCAGGCAGGGAGCGCAGCGGTCACTAAGCCGGGAGTGATAAGAAAGTGTTCGAATGGATAGTTGATATGCAATCAAATATATTTCCATGAAAGATTAGGTCATTGAAGAGATTGTTAATAAATATTGATAATCGGTTTTTGTAATTACTAGAATACAGAATAAAAAGTAGGTTGTAGTCATTTTTCATGAAAACGGACGTCGCTAATGTTATGTGTACCTTTTTCGTAATATTGTCTTAATCTTGAGTAGAGTGATTGAACCTGGATTTGGATGGTGTTAACTAGGTATACCTTATTATTTAAAGGGAGAAACTGACTGACTGACATATCAACGCACTGCCGAAACTGCTGGGTCTAGAAACGTGAAGTTTTGCACAAATTTCCTTTCATGTCGTAAGCGAGCAAAAAGAGAAGATTTTCAAAAATCCACGGATTCGGAATGAAACGAGACTCCAAAATTTATATGAAGAACCTACTTTCACGCGAGCGAAGCCACTGGAAGAAGCTAGTTTAACAAAATAATAGCTAAGGTAGTGTTTTCTTTTCTCTATATCCCAGATTATCAGCAGAGGTTACGCTAACGTCGTATTAGTTCGAATGTAATGAAACTATTGATAAGAGTAATAGCTGATTGTCGGATAGTATAGAAATAGAAAATGTTTGTAGTGCAATAGTTCTAGATGCTGCAAATAACGTTATTTCATAGAACAGCAATTTGTCATCTAACTCACTGACGAAAGCAAACTTGCTTATTTACCTGTAGGTAACATGTGAACTCATGACGTACTTCATGACATACCGTAATACCTTGTGTACAACACAGAGATCTACGGCACGATTTCAAACATATCTACGAATATCTTAAATTTTCAGAATAATTGGCTCCTTGGCAATTTAAAAGTACTAGAAGGAAAAATATCTAAATGGTTACGCGGAATTAATTCTTTGTTTTTATGTTTCACTTATAATCTATATCTAAATCAGAATGTTTTGTTAGATAGGTACAATATTGTAATGCTTGAGTTATTTTTATGAAGTGAGAAGTGAATATTATCGAAGGATTACAAACAAAGATTACATAATTGTCCACGCTATTGTCACCGAGTGTCATGTAATGTTAGAAATTAAAGTTGTTGTGAAGATTAAAAGCGATTAGTGACGTCATACCTTCCTTGTGTGCAATTAATTATGACGAAGTTTTATGCAGTTGTATAACTGTCGCGGATAAGAACATTACCTCCTACTTATACCGTGTTGTACGTAAGCCATTGATTTCAACCAGTATTAAAACGCAAATATTCGTCTCCATTTTTTTTAGTTTTTTTTTTTTTTTTAAATAGTATAAACTAGTGTTTGATTAAGAAAATCAATCCCGCGTAACGGGAAGAAGCGAGAACAAAGAAGAGGAGGAGTGTAGCGAGAATTTCAGAGAAGCTCTAATCGGACTGTCAACAATTGACGGGACACTACTGCACTCTTACGGAGGTACATCTAACTGACCGCCATTATAAACCAGAATGGCGGGAACTGGTTTCCTTCAAGGACATTGGAGCCCTAAAATCTCACCTGATTGTAAACATTGATGCAATCGTAGATGGTGATGTGTACAAGTTTATTAAGAGAAAGAGAAGGAATTTAGGAATTAGTTTACATGCTTTTTTGACTTTTCGTACAGAAACCGAAGTAACTTTCTCTACTCATGCAGAAGGGCTAGTGAGCTTGAATATTTTAGCAGCCCACTTCAGATCTGATTTGAAATTCTATAGAAATTCGATTTTAAATTGTGAATTGCGGGTGAAAACTAAATTCACAATTTTCTATTAAGTCAAAAATGTGCCCTCTCAATGATGACGTTGTGTGAGGGTCCCCATCACTGTCGCTTACCTGATCCCCAGCTGCGCTAGCTCGACTATCCGCAGCCTGACGGCGTTGGGCAGGGGCCTCCCGTTCACGAACACTCCTCCGAGCTGGTTCACCTCTCCGTACTGCTGGGTGCCGGTGCCCGCTACGCCAGGGTTGCCCATGCCGCCACCGCTGGGGTCTGTTGGCAAGGAAATATTTTGAAAATGATGACATTTTTGCATCAGGAATTGGATATACCTACATCCTTAGATATCATTGAGTGAAATCGACTTGCATCGTATATTTTTTCCGCTTTTAGGATTGACTTGGAAAATAACCCTAGATTAATTTTGTGGCCAAATTGTGGTATAAGGTAGAAATAATGTAAGCTTAAGTACCTATAGTCAGAGTGTTCCATATAATCTTGCAGATGAATATGCTTTATAATCTGTAAAATAAAGTTCTCTAATAAAAATGATCAGTTTAAATGCCAGGGTAGATTAAATTAACTATTTACAGCTGCTTTTTACATAAATTATATTTACTTTCTCTATAATCTCCTGCCTGTCGAAATGCGCGCAAGTAGGTAAATTTTACTTTCCAATTGTTTCGCCTGTAGACTGCCGCTCAACAGTGTACCCTACAAACGTCTAGACTACTAATTAAGTCTAAGGTATCGGTCGAGTGTCACCGGACACCCACTTTGATGTCGCCCCCGACACCGCCGACACCGGTGACACTCGTCGTTTTGTGCTGACACGCGACACCTGCGCCCGCGCAACTCTGTCGTAAAACGTTAGCTTGTTAAATTTTGAGACGGTTTGATATTATTTTGGGTTCTAATCTGTAAAATATATTGACTACTCTTTCTGAAATAAACAATTAGTTAAATTTTTAGATAACGTTTAATTTATTAAACCCCAAGCAAACGCCGGCGTTCGCTCTCTCATTGTCTTTCTGAACTATTGTGTTTGTAATTACGGATTAATTCGAAAGGCTTCAGAGTTCCATTAAGGAATTCAAAAGTTTTTACTTGCGAGTCACTCGTGTTTTTAAAATCATACAATAAATCATCACTAGTTTTGTTTTAAAAATATGCAAGATACTCAATACTGATTCGGGAGGAAAAACGAATAACTGAAATACTTCAAAGCTCTTTAAAAGTAACGTCTCTAAAATAACCCAACATTTCACTTTGATATTTTCGTAAAAACAAACCGCATTGGTATCGCATTACACTTACTACTAAACATTGAAGTATTTCAACCTCAACTGTCATGCGCGCCTCCTGTTGCATCCGTCCAATGTACGTCACGACTCGTCACTGTGACGGCCCGTCAAAAGTACGACCCGTCACTCGTAGTACTACGGGCCGTCACTGCGGAGACACGATCTGTCACTCCGCGGCGACACCGCGACACTCAACAACAAATGACTGTAACCCTAAACTGCTCACAATCATTTTAAGTCTGTTTTCACGACTGTTAGAAAACATTTATCTCGGCATCTGCGAGAGGGTTATAATGGTTATAATTAACGGAGCGGCGATCTGTCGGCGATATCGGTGATGAATGGCGGTGATGCCGCGGAGTGGTGAATAATTGGAGCTTGTTTGTTATTTACTGTGTGGTTATTTATTTGAAAAGTTTTAATTTTGTAATTAAATAATCCGTCTGTCTGCGAGGTTGAATCAATATATAATTTGAAAACGTAGCATACACTGAATTAATAGGTATTATTTATCAATCGCCCCTATCAATTTTTTTTTTTCGAATTGCGATATCATCTCATAACTTCTCCCACTCTAGAGCGGAGCGAATGCGCGTATCAGACGTATACTGACTAAAAGCCCACCTATCGTCCTTTAGTTGCCTTTTGCGTTCTAAGTCCATGAGCTACCTTTGCCGCAGCAGACGAACTGGTAGTCGGCGGAGGGCAGGCAACGACCTCTTCCAGCTCATAAAGAGGTCCTGACGGACGGCGGACTCGGGGCCGTCCACTGTCTCCCATCCAGCAAGAACCGAGGCGGCGGCGCGCAGTGTTCAACGCACACCCCTATTGGACGTCGCGGGGGGAGGACACATCACTTTCCCTGCGGGCCTGAGGTGGCCCGCGCAGGCGGGCCGGCACTAGCCGGGGTTCATGGATGGCATATCAGCTCCCACGATCCCCGGTCCAATTGTGGAAGGGAATACCGGGGTGGTTTTTAGTCAGTAAGAGTCTGACAGACCCCTTCGGGAACTACTACCCCAGGGGAAGGACATCCATGAGGATTTTCCATCCCGGCAACAAAAAAGAAAGCTACACGATACCTCGGCGCAAAATTGGCAGACTTTTGAGACTGACTTCCCGTGACTGTCAAATGTCAATTTGTGAAGTCCGAAGGAGTTACAAGGGAAGAATCATGTGACATTTCCTGTCAACATGACTCACAGATATGTATGCAAGTATAGGTTTTTATTAATTATGTTTAATGTTTCTGTGTTGTGTGCTGTACACATATTCGAAAGGTTAATTAATTTGCTTAATTTTGGTTGTGCATTTATAATTATAAATTTTTCCTTTATAATTATTAATGGTTTTTATTTACAAATTGTGTGTAGGTACAATAAAGATTATGAAGAATATGAATGAGGTTTGACTTCTAGAGCATGAAAGGTCATTTAATTCAAGCCGTTCTCTTCAAACCTTCTCAAATAAAATCCTTTCAGCACCAAACATCCAAATAAAACGAACATCAGATCTTCCACAGTTCCACACCCAAATACATCAAAAAATGACCAAGAAACACACATTATTCAGCGAGCTGGCCATATCGGTGACAAAGTACAGTCGAACAAATCAACAGGCCCACTCCTCGCTCGTCGGGGTACAAATTAGCGCGGCTCTGAACATAATGCTTGACTAATGTCCTACACTCGTTGTCTTGTTGTCAGGCTAACAGAATAGCATGTCACTAGTTTATTTATACGCTTGTATTTATAGAGCGGTGTGATTGGAATAGAGTTAGAGTTTTTACCTTCGACTTCAGTAACCTCTTCTATGCAATATTCTGGATTTATTAACTGTGTTATTGATACCTACTACGTAACTAAAAGTAAGACTGACAATATATTATATATATATATATATATTTGTATTGTCATAATCGCTTAACTATCTTCATTGTGATATCTATGTAAGTATGAAGTTCCGTTCCATTTCTGGTCTTCTTCATCAGTTCCACTTCATTAAATGTTATTTTTTGACTGTAAATGCTTAAGTTCTCGATGAAAATACCTAAATCACTTTTTTTTATTTAGTTGCCTATAATATTTGAGGAGTTCCCTCAATTCCTCATGGATTCCATCATCAGAACTGGATTTTGAAAAAAATGGGACCAATCTGGAAGCATATGTATAGGGGCAAAAAATTGCAAATCGGTCCATAAACGACGGAGTTCTGAGGTAACAAAATAAAATAAAAAAATACGATAAAAAAATACAACCGAACTGATAACCTCCTCCTTTTTGTACCTTCCTGAAAATTTGCGGCATGCATTGGCCATGATATCATAAACAGCCAGCATGTACTGACAATGTCATAAAATTTTAATTTTACGGTCACGTAACGTACGTCACAGACACTTCAGTATTGCAATTTTCATATTTTTTATTTATTTATTGCAAGTATTATATTTACTTTCATAAATTAAAAAATGACTTTTATGTTTTTGACAGTTTTTCAGAAATGAGACAATTTCACGATTTATTTTTAACTTTTCGTTCGGTAATAATTTTACGCTCGTCTAATACATCAATCAAAGTGAGTCGTTTGTGAATATTATTTTTGTTTCTTCAACAAAAAAAAAAAAAACTGACATCTCGGTTTGGAGACGTGATAGGTATTAAAGCAGACTTCATAATCTCCCAGATAATCTCACTCCACGTTGCCATACCTCTGACCACATCTTTGCATTAGGTGGTACGTAATATGCACTTCTTAAATTATATTTCTGTCATCAAAATTATGATCTCTATATTCCCCACATAAAATCACATACCTACTTTCAATCCGACCCCCAACTAACGACTATAATCAAGCCCAATATAGCATTACAACCACAACACTTAATTCAACAAAAACTAGTCAAAAGGTCATGGCTTGCCCTCCCGGGACCCAGACCGTGACCAGGGTCACACAGTGACAATGTAGCGACCAATGGCGGCCAGTAGCGGCCTGACTTCAAAGCGGGGGCGGGGCGTTCCGCCTCGACACATGCGGCGCACTTGTCTTTGTTACA
Organism: Mythimna vitellina; assembly: GCA_949316375.1. Classification (NCBI taxonomy): domain Eukaryota; kingdom Metazoa; phylum Arthropoda; class Insecta; order Lepidoptera; family Noctuidae; genus Mythimna; species Mythimna vitellina. The sequence goes on along the minus strand of OX438703.1, from coordinate 502,904 downwards.
AAGTCTAATGTGCCGACGACGGCGTTAGCAGCACCAGGGCAAGAGGTGGCATGGTCGTTTGGATATTATATTTTTGGAACGATTTTAGTGGTAAATTATGTATGTAACTACTACTTACATCAAAAAGTAACAATGTTCAATAAATGGGTACATAAGGTCTGCTCCCATCAGCTCAGAGGTCAGTTTTTCAGAAAATTGATATAGGTCCGAAAAAGCGTAGATGACTCAATGACCCAGCATAGACACGACTGGCGAAGAATGGTGAAGGGTGCCGACTCCGAACAATAAAAAAATGGGCTCGGCAAAGGGAGGGACGTCGTCATCTGCCCTCTGTAGTAAGTACCTACAGTTATACAGCGAAATTAGGATTACGTCACAAATGCAAAACGGGATCTTACCCTGTGATATGCTAAGCGTAGTAATGCCCGACAATCTACATTGGACCATGAGTATATTTGGATAACTGGAGATCACGTCCTTTGCTTTTTTTATAACTAAAACACAGATCGCTATCGCTCTATTAAAAATACCTATCTCCGTATAGACTGGAAGCCGACCCTACTATAGCTGAGAAAAAGTTCATCACAAGAGCTGACGCTGAGATGAAATTCGCTCGAGATACTAGCGTAGCCTTGCCTTGTCATAAAAATGTATTACTGAGATTCAGATCAAAGAGACTAAGAGCCCGACACTTTGCTATGAAATTAGCCCTAAACATTTAGCGGTAAATCATACAGTCAGTCATCCAGCGGCATCTGCGACAACGTGCGGCACTTGTCACAAGGAGCCGACGCGTCTCGCAGAGGGCGGGGCCGTCACGCCTTGTCACATGCTGGGGACACTCGTCACCGAGTCAGCTGGGACGCTGGACAGGGGTTATGATCTCTATTGTTTTTGTATTTTTGGAGGCGCTCCCGTGAACTTGACAGTTTTACTCGAATAGCCGAGAGAGATAATAATATAATTATATTAGTATCAACTAAAGGGTTAGTAAAAAACTTAAACTATTGACGCGCTAGCAATTGCAACCAGTGCTTGATCACTGGCGCATCATGCTTATCGGCACATCGACCGGAGTCTGACCGGCTGGAGAGATGTTCCAACTAAGTCTTGTATCTTTGTTATCTATTCCAGAGGTTTATAGTATGTGTGTTAGCGCTCAGTAACTCAATGACGTGATGTGTTATCGTAGTAAGAGATGTTTCCCAATAAAAATAAACCTCAAGTGTTGTTGCTGGGACGCTACCCAGCTAGACGGACAGACGACCTGGATAGTGTCTGGGAGAGGGACAGACTGGAGGTTGGGTGATGTGGTGCAGCTTGGGAGCCGCTTTGATAGAGGAACCACTACGGCTTGACTGATTGAACATTGATTTGGTAGATTAAATTAACCAGTTTTTTTTTTAACTTAGTTACTTAGCTTATTTCTGCCAAAGTATCATCTTAACGCTGCCATACAATCATCATACCACCCAGCCCGATCTGGCGACACATCTGAGCTGCGCAGGCGCACGTGTGCCGCGGTCGTTAGTTCCGCGAACGTTCCACGCTCGGGCGCTGACGCCACTTCAAAGGGTACACAATGTCACATCCAGTCACATGCACTACACTATCAACACTTTTTGTACGTGTCCGGGAACTTTTTTTCTATATTTTAAGAATAAAAGCTCTTTGACCCATGCAGGATAAGTGTAGACTACACTGAGGTATGTTTAGGTCATGGGTTTGATTTCAAAGAAAAATTGTTTTTTTTTTAGTAGACGATGCTATAAAGGTGTGAAGCATCGTTGTACGTCTTGTAGTGTGATGATGGAATGGACTTGGTGGAAATAAATTATGCAATTCCGACGCACACTCCCCGAAAGGTAGAGGCGATCGAAAGCCGAAGCTTTTTGAGGTGTGAATTGATATTTGGTTCATTTCTCAATCATCTTCAGTGCCCAAAGATTTTTTTAGCAGCTTTCCGTGTGTTATCGAATTTGCGTTTGATTAACGTTAGCAATCTGAGTGCCACACCTTAAAGTATGGGTTGGCCGGTGGAGGAACCATGATAGTTTTGATAGGTACACAAATGGCTATGCTATACTCACTCATTACAATTTCTTCGACGCGTGGAAATATAGAAAATAAAATAAGCTTTTCAGCAAATCAGTTTTCTTAAATGTCCAATAACCGATTAGCTGGCAGAACAGTGCGAACACTGGCCGTTAAGTGCGTGTGTCGAATGCGGCGACAAGCTTGTAAGCGGCAATGTAACCAACATGCGGCAGATTGTCGCTCAACTAATAACTCTACTAGAATCAATAAAATTAACAACTAAAACAAACCAAGCCAGTGTGTATGCATTTAAGTTGTGGGAATATTATCTACAAAAATACGTAACAGTCTGCTCACAGACTGTTATGTATTTTTGTCTATCATCATCTATCATCTAATCATCTCAAAAACTATACCAGCCGCTTGCAGAAAGTATAATTATATAGTATTAATCACATCATACTAATATTATAAAGGTGCAAGTTTGTGAGTGTGTGTGTGTATGTATGCTACGTCTTCACTCTTGAACGGCTAAACGGATTTCGATGAAACTTGGCACCCAGGATAAAAAGTGCACGTGTCATATGAAATGGTCTACCCGTATGCCATTTTTTATTCATATCCTTTCAGCCATGGCAGCGTGAAGGAGTACTTAACTAACATATATACGTGATAGTGTAATTTATACACACATACATTATTTTTTAACTAGGTACATATTAATGAACCTATATTTGTTTACCCTTATTTCTAAGTAATATATTAATAATATAATTATATGAAGGTGCTTAAAAAATAGAATATTATTTACCATGCTACATTATCTATCTTTCCATCTTCCTACATTGACTTGACTGGTAGAGAAATCCAAAGGTATGAAGTCCCCCTTTGTACCTATAGGTTGCATGAAGTTTTAAAAAATAAAATAAACTAATTCGATGGAAAATGGTGCGAATTTACATATTTTCACATTTTTGATACTTAGAACATTCAATCAATCGAATTGAATGCAACGTCAAAATGATAAGATGTTACGAAATTCTTAACTACCGATGTGCCTTCGATTGTATTGACCACTACAAGCTTCACATCACGGCTTGCTTCGGGTTAAAATTGCAAGTGATTTGTTAGTGTGACATCAAAAGTCTATAGCAGAATCCATTGTTTTTGATTAAATCACTCGTGTTCGTGTATCATACAACAGTTTCCAATAATTAATAACGTAGTGATAGTACGCTGTATGAGTAGAAACCGATAATTAACGCGAACTGTACAATCGCAACAAGGAAAATAATAAAAAAAAAAAACGATCAAATTTTCTTTCTTCAAAAATCAATAAACCACAACACTACAAATATAAAATCGAACGGTTTCTTTGAAACATTACTAATTGGTTCTGAAAAGAGACAGCAACATGCGAGTTGTGAGACGTAAGAAAGAGACAGAGTACCATGAGGCGGGAAACATCTTTCTTTCGGCGGCTAATTTACGATGCGCCTTTGACGTTACTTCGCTGACAGTTACTAGTGTAGCACACGAATAAAGCATTCATTAATTCGAGCGAAACCCCACAACTTTAATATCGCTCAAAATACATCGCTCTCTCCGTTCGAAACGCCCAACTATGCACGAGAACAAAGACAGCAATGGTTCGTTAAGATCGCGATAGTGACGTTTTGCCCTTTGTGTTAAACGTGAATATAAAAATACATGTCGTTCCGTGTTGTCTTCAGAATAGCGATTAATTAATAGTCGCTCCTTTGAGTCCGAAGCCGCTGAAAGTTTTTTATGAGACTGTTTTGGATAAGCTTTGATATAAAAAAGAAATATTTGTGTAATATTAGATGTAAATGTGTTTGATGATGTGAAAATTAAAGAAACCGTTCGAATTTGTCAGCTGGTGTTATGTGAAGAAAACTGAAGAGCAATATTAGATAAGTGGGACATTGAGTGCTGGAACTCACCGAAACTTTAGGTCTGGTTTCTTAGTGGATGAATGAAGTGACTACAGTTAGATACCTATCTAATGAGTTGAGTCTTTATCAGCCGAAAAACTTCCACAGCTGGCTTCCCGACCTTCACCAGGTCATCGCGGGGCAGCTCCCAACGCCGCGCCTTCCGGTACGCGGGCACTTCTCCACCAGATCCTTTTGGTCCCATTAACTCTCTATTTTGAGAACAATGTGCCCCGGCCTACTGCCACTGAAGTTTGGCAATACTCCGACCTTGCCTCTTCATTGCCGTTTGGGTATCTTTGAGTCGAAGTCGAAGTTCGGTTGGGATGCGTTCGAGAAGCTGCACGGCATCTTCTCGTCTATACGCTAAACGAAGTGTCTCAAGAGGAAAGTCTTATGGGCAGAGCGTGTTACTGGTGATGACATGGAAATGAAACGTGGGCGCTCACTCACACTGAAACTCATCAGCAGAATTAGATTGAAACCAAAGGTTTTTAAATGTGCTTCATCACTGGATCTGAAGATAGACTACTTTTTGTATATATTTTGATAGTTGTCAGTTTTCTTTTCCTTGGAGTTCTATTATTTATTTAAATCCTAGATAATCATAGAATTTATAAGTTTGAGTAAGTATACAATACTGTTGGAAGTAGTTAAGCGGGTTCAAAGCTGGCAGACAATCAGTTAGCACCATCACTTCACAGTACATTTCGCGCGGTTAACGTAAGCTCTACTTTACGACCAGCCAGAGAGTTTAGTTACCAATTCTACGAACATGTAGCCGCCGAGCACATTGCTACGAAAAAAGACGATAAGTTTTGTTATCTACTGTGAAACATAAAGATAGTCCGGTAAACGTAACTTTGCTACTGTTGTCTTTATAGTTTATTTAAATCTTTGGAAGCTTAATTTTAAAAATCATGTGGTCCATGTGTACCTATGTTTGTTTTTTAATTATTCTGATTGTGGCATTCTGTATTCAAATAAGACTAGTCAGAATTTCTGTTTTGGCTAACAGAGCTGTCATTCAGAAATTGTAAGTATCTATTTGTGTGTCAAAGAAGAGAAGAAAGACCACTAACTCACAAAGGGAAAAGACGAAATAAAATTGTTAGCAGAAACAAACTGGAGAATCTTAGTGTTGCTCATGAGAGGCAACAGTGGAAAGCTTTGGAGGAGGCCCTGCATGAGGCACAATGAATTAAGGGACTTTCTATAACTGTAATTTCAGATTTTAATTGAAAATCTGTCAAAATTCGAAATAAAGGGCTTTATTATTATTATTTGTGTGTAGTTTTAACACCACATATATGTATGTTGTTCAAGTTATAAGTACCTAACAATGAAGTTGTGTTGTTTAAACTTGTAGAAGTCTAGAGCGCGTTTCACGGGTGTATCAAAGAATCGGTAATGTTACCACATCACGTCACTAAACGCGCTCAATCCAATCTGAGTGTCCCTGATAAAACGGATTCCATATCGTACTACAACATTCAGTAAATATTCAGGATTGGTTCTCTAAAAAGATTAATTTCTCTGAAGGTGAATCATGGCATAACTCTTTAAACTTCTACTGAAACACTAAGGTCGGATGTACTTTATAATTCCTCATACAACAGGCCTCCCAATCTACTCTCTGTGAGACCTCATGCTCGTCCAGAGTTGTTTGTTGCAACTCTGGACCCCTCCCCCTGCATCATTGCTTTTTGTAAGGACACCCTAGGTGACCCGTCACGCACACACTATCGACCGCATGGACAAACATCACTAAGCGAACCTGCTGTGCCAATTACTATATATCAGAATCAAAGTTAAAAGCAGCCGTATAAAAAGCCTATGTGTTGGTTCGTAAGCCTCTTACATTTCAACGCCCCCAAGCAATAATTCGGCAGTGTACTATTATGGACTTTTGCTGTTATGGCAAATTTGGCAACTGTGGCCTGGAATACACCTTAGCAATTTTTTTCTGAATTTTTCTAATGATAATTTATTAACATTGTTAGGAAATTTACTTACAAAATTATGTCGGCAAAAATACTGTTATAGGTACAAAGAAATATTTTGCATTTTATTTTGTCAAGTAGCGTTTACCGGATTATTGGCGAAAATAATCTTCATAAGGGTTTTGGTAATCTCAAAGACGGGATTATTGTTGAACTAATTGAAATATACGGTTTTCCGTAATATACATTAAAAATGTTTTTAAAGTCTAGTATTGGTTCATTACGTACAGGACCGGTCATTGTGGCGACACTTGGGGGAGGTCTATGTCCGATGAAATGTTGTGGCATTCCATTCCTCTTGGATTTCATTTTGAGGCTGGCTAAGTGTTTCTGGGGCAGGATCTCTTACAAGAATTCGTCTCTTTAATTCACCCCATTGAAGTTCAATGGGATTCATGTCCGGGCTTCTTGCTGGCCATTCCATTATGGAGATACCGACTTCGTTAACATAATCTCGCTTGCTGTGCCAGTCCTAGCATTGTTGTGCATAAATATGAAACCGTGGCCAATAAAATGAGCAGAAGGCATCACGTGAGGCTCAAGACACTGATCGATGTACCGATGACTGTTTAGTGCAGGCAGACGTGGCCCTTACACAAAGACAAGCTCTGTCTTACCGTCGGCGCTGATTCCTCCCCAAACCGCCCACGAACCACCACCATAGCTGACCTTTTCTTCAATGCTGTATTGTGCACAGCATTCTCCATTTCTTCTGTAGACCTTGTTCCTTCCGTCGTTACTATACAGCATAATTTTACACTCATCAGAAAAGAGGACTTTGTTCCATTCACTCTCACTCACACTTTGTGCTCACGTGCGAATTTAAGGCGCGCTCTTCGATGGTCTGCACTTAATTTCAGCCTATTTGCTGGCTTGTGCGGTACCAGTCCACGTTCCTTCAACCTTCTTCTAATTGTAGAGTCACTTACAGCCACCCTACGTATAACATGAAGCTGCTGCTGCAGTTGAAAAGCATTAAGGCGTCGATTTCGTAAAGAAGTTGTTACAATAATTCGATCATCTCGCTCAGAAGTGGCTCGATTTCCGCCAGATCCTGAACGGCGCGTGAACAAACCAGTCTCCCGATAGCTTCTGTAGACTCTATGAACAGACGACAGGCTTAAATGCAATCTTTCAGTCTCAACACGTTAAGTCCAGAATCCAGCAATGCCACCACTTGGGCGGCTTCTGCGGGCGAAGTATCCATATGTTTTTTCACTCGCCTCAATGAAAGCTAAGAACAAAAGGTTTTGAGATACTTAAGCGCTAATTTTTGTTGTCAAAGGTGAAATGTACTCCAACTCTAAACACACAATGGTCTCAAAACAGTGAATCATTTCATTTATAGGATAAACAAATGAATTTCTTATTTCGAATTTTCACTTATGTAGGCACTATATTATAGGCAATTATATAGTGATTTTGGTATTTTCATCGAAAACTTAACCATTTACAATCAAAAAATAACATTTGATGAAGTGGCAGGTCCACATGAAGAAGACCAGAAATGATCAACGGAACTACATACTCACATAGATATCACAATGAAGATAGTTAAGCGACTATGACAATACAAATAAATAAATGGATCTGAATAGTTATGTTGAAAATGGTATCATCGAAGTGTTCTGATGATGACGATGGAGCCGGAAGATAGGCTCTGGAACTCCGTAATTGATCAATGTATCCTAGCTGTGTTTGGGCGTTCATATCCTATTATCACTATTATCCGCGCCAAGTATGACAATTAACTAATTCTGTTACAAAGATTCTAAACATTCATAATTTTTGACAGTAGGTTGTTATTATAATCTACCTACCACTACAAACCCATACTAAGTTATATTTCCCTTCTTTTGCAGCAATTTTCCTTTAAGGCAACAATGAATATGCTCTTTAATAAACTAGTGAGCTTCACCATCAAAGATTGCATCACTGCTTACCATCAGATAGGAACGTAGTCAAGCACTAGTTTATATATTTAAAAAAAAAATGTTGGTGCCAATGCTGCATGTACTAATTTATTAGTCATCGTCAGATTTTCCGTGATACAAATGGGCTAAATATTATGGGCAACTAATATTGACCTACATATCTCCACTGAGCATTAATTTAAAACTCAAACTGAAAACTGTTAACTCGTGTGTTAAACTTGTGACTGTTATCAATCACTATGGCGAAAATGCGGCTGTTCGAAGTTTGAACACTTTTACGATATCTGGCAGCCAATAAGCGCTGCGCACTTGCGCAGGCCTGCGCACGCGCATGCTAATCAACTTTCTAATTCAGATGTACTGTAACGCGCATATCGCGTAGTTGCCGTAATTACATACGCTTTTGATTTATTTACGCGCGCGATAAACTGTTTTCCGTGTGTTTGTCGAGCTACATTGTACTCGTAACTGTTGGGCTTAGTTTTGTAACACTTCAATAGAAACACACAATGAGTTAGTTTAACATCTGAAGATAAGGTGAGAATTAATAAGACATGTGAATGCATCATACTTGAACAGAATATATTTTTGTTAAGCTTTGGGGCATAACCGCAGTATTGCAAATAAAAATAACTAAGGTTTGTCAATGAGCAAACGTCAATAAACTTTTAACATTACAGAAACCTTGTTTACAAATGACAAATAACCAAATGTTGCAAAACCCTGAGCAGACCGAACTGACCAATCGGAGCGCGCCGCCTGCAGCGCCCGCCCTGAGGTACATACAGTAAGTATGGCGCGATTTATTCCATGATTGCTTGTTTTGATATTCATAGCATGTAATACTGCTTGATAACTATATGTTTACTTGGCACAGTTCTGACGGTCCTTGACATAGTTAACCTTATATTGCTATGTCAATTGAATAAAGAGTATGTTTTTATGCCCTTATGAACTAACTTGCTGCTGGCAGCAGCTTCACGAGTGTGAAAGTAGACAATTGTCCAGGACATGGTCTATCCGTGTGTCAAATTTTATCCATATCCGTTCAGTTGTTCGAGCGTGAACACACACTCACAAAGTTTCACCTTTATTTTGTGTGAATTCACTTTTTTAATGAGAATCTAAAAACAAATACATGCGGGCATGTTGTTACTGTGCATATCTCGGTTATATACATATAGAATATAATTTATACCGTGTTGTACATCCACTCTTTGGTATAGATATACAGATAGCTAAGTAAAAAAAAAAATCCCCTAGTTTGGAAAATGTAAAAGCTCTCTGCTGAATAAATCACTTACTCTAGCTCAGAAACCAGCACTACCTTAGTTGATATCAGAGAACACTGCTGTACCATCAATCTATATAGTATTCTGACGTTTAACACTTTGACAGGTGTCTGTCACAATACGTAGTCCGCCATGACAGCTGCTGTCATCACTCACAGACATAGCGATGTGTTGCTACGAGACCGCGGCTAGCGTTGCGAAGTCTGTCAATTTATAAGTACTTACTGCTAATTACAATTACACGAGTAAAAGGCCTATTACACTACACGTTTTTCAGATAGTCTTAATCTATGTAGCGTCATACAAGAAAGAGAGCAACTTACGCCACTGTCGTGTAAAGGAATGAAACAGAACGATGAGATACATAGAAATACATAGACTAAGACTGTCTGAATAACGTGTAGTGTAATAGGCTCTTTAAAAAGAGGTAACTGATGCTTATTTTTAGGGTTCCGTAATCAAGGGGTAAAAATGGAACCCTATTGCTAGGACTCCAGTGTGCATCTGTCAGTCACCAGGCTGTATGTCATGAACCGTAATAGTTAATACAAATTTTCAAATAATTATGATGTATTTCTGTTGCCGCTATAATAACAAATACTAAAAACTGAATAAAAAAATATTTAAGTGGGGCTCCCATACAAAAAAAAGTGATTTTGTTGCCGTTTTTTGCTAAGGACGGTACGGAACACTTCATGCGCGAATCCGAGTCCCGCTTTTTTACACCAGTTTTTTAAACAAACAGTGAAGGATATATAATCGACCACGGAAATTACTTTGGCACTAAAGTAAATTGTAACTAGCTGACTGCCACATAAGCAAATAGAGGGTGTTGAAAAAGTCGCATTCTATCAGAACTGAAGAATGTAGAAAAATCCAAGATGTATGGAGTTGACAGGTACCACCGAAATAATTACGTGACCAATCCCTTAATTTTGGTTATCGCTCATAGAATGGCTAATGGATAGTTGGATAGTTGTTCTTCTCATTTTCTACCGTGCAGGAGACATTCAACCCCTGAATCGTGAAGAAATAAAATGACGAGGACGACTAAACACACACGACCGTGCCATCTGTACGTAACCACTTCATAGATCCTCACATTTGAGTGTCCGTCCTGTGACCGGTGCGAGCGGCACGAGAATTTGTACTTTTTCTGGTTTTACTATGGTAAGTGTGTACCTGTGGACACAACGCACGTTAACACAACTATTGCATCAATAGTCCAATTATAGTTATGGATCTAATGAAGGACACAATGAATCGGCATTTAAAACTGCGGTTGAGATATTTGCTGACTCGGACATATGTCACTCAGCACTATGGCTGCTCAAATCTTAGCAGTACAACTTCTCAAGCTTATAAATCCGATCCACCATTACCCAATCAAAACAAACTCCAGTACATCTATTTATCTATAATGTTTTCCGTAATTTAACTTTCCACGGTGTCGCAGCGTGTTTGGAGTCCCTGCGACCACACACGGCGACAGGCCGCCGACAAACGGGCCCGCTAGACAAACACTAGCTACTGCGGCCGCGGCTCACGAGCCTCGCTGTCGTCTGAAGAGGCCTTAGCTGTGAGAGGACAGCCCAGTTAATGGCGGTAGCCTTCGAGGAGTGTTTGCTCTGCTGGGACATTTTGTTTTGAATTAGACGTGCCTTGACTTGTACGGTAAAATGTGAACCGGTGCTAGTGGGGATGTGTTCGTAAATTAGACAGAGATGGTGTTTTAAGATAAGAACATAATCATAATTTTGTTATAGGATTTTATGTAATTTCAGGTTGACTAACTATCCGAATTCGGAATGTAATCTCATGTTCAAGAATAACCATGTGATATCTACTCTAAAGTCGCTGTAGAGAATAGAACCTACAAATGAGCATTACAGTAAATTATAAAACTGCGGCAAACTTAATTAAAAGTAAGCACATAACATGAGACTTGCTATCTATCCGGGTAACGTCATCTATAAATAGCGGTCCGCAAACTCTTTTAAACCAACAGTAATATGACATGACCACACAGACAAATCCGGTTCACGTGTTAAGCAAGATATTGACGACCATATCACGTTATCGGAGGAGACGTATTCATTAACATATTAATAATGGCAAACATGGCAGACGTGGACCAGTGTGTACAAGTCGAGCTCCACTAAAATGTGGTGTTTAAACAGTCTAAAAATAGCCGAGTGATACATCACAAACATCATTGACATTCCGAAGGTGTGCTGGGATTGGCAAGACATCATCTGCCCCTTATTAACCCCTATAAACACTGTCAAACTATTCTCCCATAAGCCATAACTCACGAGAACTAATTATTGACGTGGCACGCGCCGCAGAGCAGCAGCACACGGTACATTTCGCCCGGGCGGGAGCAGTGTGTTCATCGGGCGGTACGACAATTAGTTATCCTGTGGCAGTGTTGTGTTTTGAGATGATTTTCATTTGTTCGCTATTTCTGGATATCCGCACGGGCCAGCTGGACCTCTTGCTTGGTGCTTTATTTATGGGAATCTTAATAGTTTTGAAAAGTTCTTTTCAATTATGTTCAACCTATTCATATTATTTTGTAGGGATAATGAGTCAACTTCGTTTAGGTAAAGCCGATTAGTGCTGAATGAAGACCAGACTGGATACAAGAACCGGCGACGCACATTGTATACTTTTTCTTTTTTTATAAACATTTTAGTATTCGTGGTCACTTAGGTGAATGGTCTGTGAAGTGGTCGTGCAGACCTTGACCCCTGGGCTTGTTTCACCATCTTTTCAGAGGAAGGCAGATGAGAGTTGTCAACTCCGACCAGCTTTATTTACAAAAAAATAACTTTAAGTCATTACATAATGTTCTGTTTATTTAATAAATTATTTATATTTCTTTTTATTTTGAAAGACTTCAATAAACTAATAGAACAGTCGCCTGAGTACATGTTTAAATATAATACAGTTCTCTTTCGATTTGCTCTCAGGAAATATCGAATAATGGAAATGTAGATTAAACCATTTTAATCGAAGTATTATTGTAATCTCGAAGCCATTAATTCCTCGCCGGACCAAGCGTATTGCCAGTCCGTTGTAAAATAAGAAATATACAGTTTAATTTAAAATGCAATAAGAATTAGGAATTCAAACTACTCTCACAGAGTTTAGATTCCCTCTGATTACAATTTGAGAACATGTAAGATGCAATGAAATAAAAATAATAATTTGCTTATTTGTACCACAACTGAAATAATATTTAATTAATTACCTGTAACAAAATTTTGCATGTCATTATGTTATGATTAAATATGTTAAGCTACTATTATATATATAACCATAGCAAGAACTTTTATAACCATATTTATTTGCAAATAAATCTTTGACTTTGACTTTGAATGTCTAACAATACCGATGTCGATGAGCGAAGTCTACCTTTTCCATATAAGAAGCAGCATTTCTGCTTTCTTTGTTCAGAATTATGAACTTTTAAAACAATTACACAAAACATATTAAGGTTGTGTGTGTGCGATCTCTGAACAACACCTAGCATTTGAAAATTACAGAATTATAGACAGGATTCAAACCTCGTTTGACTCTCACAAGTTTTTGTTAATCAGAAGATAAATAATGTCTGCGGGCTCCGGGATAATACTTAAATACGGAAACGTCACGTACGGACAACGTCATCAAATGGTTGGTTAGTTCCTTTTCTGAGGTATTTGAATGTGAGAGGGGACCCTATTCGAGATTGCAACCGAGTTCCCTCAACCTACCTCATGTCGACGATGTTATTGTAAGCAGCAGCTCATCGTTCAATAATTCCAGTCTATCCGTTTAGCCAGGCTTGTCCGGCCAAGTGACGGCGCTGTTTGCGCACGCATTAGCCGCCCGCCGCGAGTCAACAACAGCGTAATGGCGGCAAACAGTACCCCCTTACCGCCCCACCCCGGCTACTGTCTTGAGTTGACAGATGCGCCGGCGCAACGGGACCTCTGCGTGACGTGTTCCAAGAGAATTTAAATGTTTGGAGATGAGGTTTTTGATTTTTGTATGGGACCAATTATTGTGGTTGAAAAGGAAGTAGTGAGGATCCTGTCTCATTTGACTTGAGATAAAGTGACTTCTATCAGTGATAATATATTTATTTATTTATTTATTTATTGCACACCTCAACTTATTACATACAAGACAAACATTAATATAATGATTGTAAAAAGTTTAAAATGTCGGCGGTGAGATGCGCTTGCGCTACCGAATTGGCCAAAAACCTGGCCAGGCTCATACATTTTAACTGTTTGAAATCAATGTAAATTAGTGTGTCCTTAAAGAACGAATTTCCAGGGCCTCACTTCGGAAACGGATATTGTACGACCGACTGGAACCGTGCACTAGAATCTGACGTTTTATAAGTGCTCATGGAGGCCTATGTGTGAAATAAAATCTATCTATAATATAATATGTAGAACTTGAACTTGTTCAAATTAGTAGTCCCAGAGAAGAAATATTATCATTTTTAATAGTAGATCTGTTTTTATTAAAGATATTTTTTGTGGACGGTACGGAAACCTTCATGCGCGAGTCCTACTCGCACTTGGCCTTTAATAGGTATAAATAACACAAATTAAAGTCCTAAGAGCCTTCTCAAATCATGACAAAATTGGGAGGCCCCTTAGAATATCGTAACGTAACGCCTGTATGAGGTTACAGGAGTTGTAACTAACTAAACTAAACAACCTCCAGGACGTGAATGGTAAAAGAAAAGCACTAAATCGATTGCGCACCCAGGTAGGCAGGCAGGTCTGAATATGAGCCACGCGTTGGAGTGCCTCAAGTGACCATAAACCTGCACTTTGGAGGACTTATTGAGTCCCACCAATGTTGCAGTTACCTACTGGGCCTAAATAGTTCAAGGAGTTTACTGTCGATTCGAAAAGAAAAAGGAGATCATTTAACAGAACCACCCCTTTAAGTTTAACAGACGTCTTGCTATGAAGTTGTTGCTCAGCTATGTTTTTCCAAAGTTTAAGATGTGGAGCGAAGTGGTGTTAGTGTTTCTTTGGAAATATCAATTTTATTCTCAGTTCAAACAGATCTAAAACGGAAAACGCTGATGCACCGATGGCACGGGTAGCGCATTCCAGTCAATTTTATGACATGCATTCAGACTATTACATATATATCGTAATCATCGGCAATGATGCACTCGTCGAGTCAAAGCTTCAAAGACTTGAGCATCGATACCAAGTTGGCAGCCTGTAAGTTTTCTATCGTTTCTATTTCAGTGAGTGTGCACGAAAATAATTCCGAAAGACTCAACCACTCAAAAGCGCAAAACTTTTTAGGAACACATCCATTGTGCATTGCGTACTCTGTAGCTATAACCTTTGGATCTTTAAGTCAAGAGTAAATAGGTAACTTCTAGGTAAGCGTGCTCCATCGTCGAGCACGTCATTTATTTATGTATTAAATTAAGGTTCACCAACAGTTGTTACAGATATTATACAGATAGGAACTTAAAAGTAATCGTGTCTTAAATCTAACTGTACAACCAATTACACGCAAACACCACATGCAAAATATTCCTAAGATGTAATACTGTTTTTAATCATTATTTTAACTTGACTTACTTGTACTTAAATTCAAGAATGATGCAAAATAACAAATACAGTAATAATAAATATATTTCCAAATACTAATTTTAACAACGTCTGACAAACGCGGATAATGAATCTGCGTGGACGTCAACCTGGGCCTCAAGTCTACTATTACTATAGTATCAGAATGGTCTATCATTGACTTCATAATTATTGATTTTAACCAAGTTTGGTAATCTACTAATATAATGGCGTCATTATAACTTTCCAATGGTCAATCACTGACACTCCATTGAAAGAAATGGCATAGAATGGTAATTTCGTACAGATAGACAAATGATTATTTGACGTATGCGGATAATTGCCAATATTTTGACAGTTTCTTTGATCAGTGACCTACCATTAGAACGTCATTGTACAGTCATTGCTTTTAATTTGTTTCGAGACAGCTCGATATTGTCATTCTACCACAAGATCATTGACCGATCAATGATCGACCATTGTGAATTATCAGATTACGAACTTTTAGCAAAATGACAATGGGATCGTGTTGGAATGGCGAATTTATAAAAATAGCAGACTTGGGCTCCAGGTCGCTGCGTTCGTTTATAATAAGTTTAAAAGTTATATATCATAGCTTACCATCAGGTGAAATGCGGTCAAGCGCGAGCCTATTAATAATAAGAAAAATATCCCGTATTCTCGTGCCTATTAACTATTCAGACAATAATTTCCCCGCAGACTTAGTTTATCTTTAAGAATTCAATCTGATTGTTATATTCCCGGCGATTGATGACGCAGCTCATTATTTTTATTGATGCGGAAATCATTAGTTATTGCATTATATGGCTGGGCCCGTGTTCGGAAGTTGATTTTTGTTTTTATTAAATACAAATAAGCGACCAAAACTTTAAACAAATAACTGCACTGGATTTGTTGAAAGTCAAATAGTGACGTGATTACGGTTTATCGATATTCGGTGTAAATGTGTTCGGTTTCGGTAGCGGCTGCGCTCGCGCTTGACTTAATGATCATCTATCGAGTTCATCAAGAGGAGTGGTCGCCCACTGTTTACAGATTTATTAAAACTGTGAGAACTGTTTAAGTACTTGCATGGTTTAACTCAATGAGCGGGATGTTATACAGACGATACGCATTCTTACCGTTGTTTTTTTTAGAATTAAGGTTTTTTTAAGGTGAGAAATCATTTAATGCCTTCTTACGCTCCAGGGTGTCGCGCGAGGGCGTGTCAGAAATTTACTGCTAAAACCACAGCTATGTTCCTTTTTTACTCTTTACATTCCAGGACCATGAGTTTCCCTTTCGGAAGTCAACCCATGACCTCAGCAGGCTTCGGCCCTGCTGGGCCCCTACGGTTTTGCTGACATCTCTTTGAGGCGCGCTTGGGACGACTCGGGTTAGTCCGGACAGTTACCGGACGGCTGGACGGCGAGCTACCTGTCGCTCGTCCTCTGCAAGCTGATGCTTATGGTAGCTGGAATCGACGGCGACCCGTCCTCCTCGCTCCGGACCATGGCCTGTGCCAGAGCCCGGTGCAAGAGGTCGCCACCGCCGATTGCATATGGCATACCCATTTAGATTCAAGGTATGAGATTTTTTTTTTAAATTAAAAATAAATTCATTGAAACATAACAGGGAAAAGAGTTCAACACAAAACAAAAAAGTTATGTTTTTTTTAGATTTTTACAAGTGGACTGGAACCATCGGCTTCGGAAAGTGTAGATCGCTACCTATACAAATATGCGGTGCTAACAATACAGACATTCCTTGTGTGCCTGTATACTTATTGACTAGGATCCTCTTTAGAATAAAATGCCCACATTATTTACCGGCAATAGAAGTAGTAGTGGCAGTCGCGGTGATTTCTGCTTTATTTGGAACTTTCACTACAATCTAGTGAATCAAATAAAATCCAATATGAATATATTTGGTAGGTATGTAAATGATTAACATTTTCGATCCAGGTCCTTGTTTAAGCACAAATATCGAAACAAACTGCCCCTAGTCCCTAAAAGTAACCGAATACGTTCAGCAAATGTACAAATCGGGCGACACTACTTATCCCTTTATTACCTCTCTAAACAAATCCGTGACTATCATCCGTATTGTGATGGAGTCACAGTTCACTTTCCCTCAGCACGGAGCAGTAGCAGCGAATCAAAGTGGACAAACAAAGGTAATTGACAGGAAATTGTAACATTATTCCATGTTTGCCTGACCGCTTAGACTCTTGTTTAGTTTCGAGTTACGGACTTCAAATGATTTTCCTTCTGAATTTTTGGACCCTATAAATTTATTTACAAATACTTACTTAAGGCAAACAGAGGGGAAACTGGGAGGAACAATTTAAAAAAAAAATCCTTATGTTACGTAAGCCACATTTCATCAGAAAGTACCTAAGACAGGAACTTAAAACGTTGTATGGTGGTCATCCTATTTTGTTTACTATCGAGAAACTAAAACAAGACAAATTATTGAATCTGCTTGTCTGGGACTTATCGTGACTTTTTTACTAGCCCTTTTTTTCCAAAAACTGTGCGAGTGCATATATTTCACAATCTTATGACAGAACATTCTTATTCTAAACTCCGGAATATTTCCAATACTAACAGTATGACGCTAATAATTTGCATGACAGTCAAAACCGACGGATACCCTCGGAAGCACGGGAAGCAAACACAAGACGGTCAACTATCAAAAACTCGACCGGAGCATTGTTAACGGCAGCCGTACAGCCGCATGATCCGCCTCGGTGCCGATGTCCCCGATCCCACACCATCTTGGTGCGGTTGTGATACACGGAGCTGCGCCCGCGCCGCGCGCCGCCCGACGCGTCGCCATACAAACAAATGCGCAGGCGGCTCCGCGGTCAAACATGCTCTGTTTGTGCTATTAGCGGACAACTACCGAATATTTATTATAGTTTTTTGCTCGCTAGATTAGTGGGATGTACTGTTATTTCGGTATTTTTTCTTTTACTGGACCTGCTGCTGTTTTGGTTGAAAGTGTATTTTTTTTGTGTCATTTATAATTTGTAGAATTTTATTAATCAGTTCTATTCTATTTCATAAATAAGAAATCAGCAATTAATCATTTTATAATACTTAAAGCTTGAGTAATTTAAGTCACGTTATCATGTCAGTATTGAACTAATTTCTGATTGTATTGAACTAATGTCTGAGCATTAAACTAAAGCTTGAACACTGTTGTGGGCACACTTTCATTAGTTTCAGTCGAGGTTCATACAGGAAAACGCTCTTTTATAAACTTTTGGCCTACAAGAGTTTCCGGTGTCGATATTAATAATATCTTCAGACTCACAAACGTACCTAACAGTGTTAAAACCTTATAATTTATTGATACCAAAAATCATAATGTTTCACCAATTATTTTGTTAATGATTTTTGTGACGATCAATATTTTTCAGCTTGACATCTACTGACGGATGTCAAACACTATAAAAATAAACGGGAATAGTTTTTAGTGTGTTGTAACTGTTTATACATAGGTGGTATATTTTCAGCTACAGTTTTTACATCTTTATATAAAAACTACACAATTTGTTCACTCAAACATGTTTTGTATGTTAAATATTTAGTAAAACACGTAGGTATTAATGTTGTCGCATGCAGTGTTTTAGTATAAGCGCACAGGTTGGCGAACTCACAACTCATTATCGACAAATTTTCGATACCTATTGACTCCTATTTTGCTTGGGGGGGGTAATGGTTACTATAACCACTATCACATCCACTGTTGTCAAAGGTTTCGACCACAGCCGTAGTTTTACTTGTTTAGAAATAAAAAATAAGTAGGTACCTACATGAATTTTGCTAAAAGTCAATTAATATATCTATCATGATATTGTATCACGAGATAAAAAGCTGGAACACTGTTAAAAAATATCATATAATATAATAAAATTTAAGAATTTTGTACTATTCTTAAATTTTATTGTGAGACTGGCTTCTGCCAGCGACTTCGCCCGCGGGACATGAGTTTCTCCATACAAACTTTAGACCTCCGTTACATCCCTTTAGGGGCTGAATTTTGAAAAATCCTTTCTTAACGCTCGCCTACGTCATAAAAGAAATCCTTGTGCAATATTTCAAACTCCTAGTCCCAGTAGTTTTGGCTATGCGTTATTATGTCAGTCAGTTTCCCCTTTTATATAATTATATAGAAAATAATTTCACGATCAAACTGACCACAAATAAAATATAAGTGTGTGTAATTATAATGAAGTCGATATAAGCGAAGTTTGTGCGTGGCTCGTGCTGTTTAACGCGCGACGGATAACCTCGCGATAGCCGCCGATTATCGACGACCCCTCCGACATGACGCGCCGCGGCGCCCGCGTATTGACCGGTGTCGATACTTTACTGGTAGCGTTCACATCACTAGCATCGTATGGTGTAGAGCTTTGGCTTGTATCGTATGGTGTAGGGCTTTGCTAGGGCTGAGGTTTTATCATGGCGTCTTAAAATGATTAAGTATAATCCAGTACTGATCCCTTGAAGAAAAAGAATTTAAAATCTATAAATATATCAATAGTACTTTAAACAACTTTAGTCACTAGAATGAAAAAAATAAATTAATTAATAGGTATAAGTAAGTATACTTACGATTATTTCAATGACCAGCTCAATGTTGTGAGATAGTATACCAGATCTAACAAATAACACAACGATACTGTTCTTATTTCATGATCAAGCATTAATCAATCATCATAGCTAGTAGCTAGTTAGCAGTTAGCTAGTCAACAGCTAGCATCAGCAGCTAGTTATTTAAAAGACGGACAGCAGTACGTTGACTACAACGGGGTCGACTCCGAGCCATGGCAGCAATTTGGGTCCTCTTGAATTTTATGATTATTGTTTGCAGATGACCTCAAATTGCTGGTTGAGGTCAAAGGTGAGTCGGACTGTGAGCGTTTGCAGGAAGACAGAGTGGTTGAGTGGATTCATAACAACAAACTCTATTTCAACACAGCGAAATGTTCAATCACGTAATTTACGCGCGGCAAAACTGCCATAGCCTACGAATACCAAGTAGAGAAAGAGCCAACCCAGCGAGTGTCTCAAGTACGAGATCTAGGGGTACTATTCTGTTCAGTGTTTGCTCGGGTTACTGTATGAGGCCTTGGTAAGGAGTCATTTGGAACACAGTGCGGTGATTTGGGCTCCTCATGAAGCGAAATAAAATGTCATGCTGGAGAGAGTACAAAACACTTGTATTTCAAACTTTATGGGGTTTACCCGTTTTACCCTCTGATGTATCCTGCACTGTTTGTACTGGGTGTGGTGGGGTACAACGAACTCAGAGTGCGCCAAGAATTTACACTCGCGGCGTATGCAGTAAAGCTCTTGCGTGGAGTAGCGCACAACCCGGGTGTGCTGCTGCACCTGAAGCTGTGCGTGCCAGACCGGTACGTGTGGAGGCGGCGGCGACCGTCATGGCTGGCCATACCTGCTGCCAGAACCAAGCTATTGTCAAAAGCACTCCTCACCCGCACAATATGTGTACTAAACGAAGTGCATGAGAGGATTGACCTATTTTCGAGCCATGGGAGTGAATTCTAGCAAGAGTTTTATTTGAATTTTGTTATTTATATTTAAATATTAATTACTGTTACAGTACTAAGTCTGATTTTATATTTTATTTACATATAGGTTAACGTAAATTTTTTTTTTCTTCTTTTATTTTTATAGTTAGTAGTATCGAATATCATTTATTTAATAAAAGCAAGTATATATCGTAATAGAGTTTAGATTTGTTTTAGACTTATTTTTCAATTATTATTTTTTGTGTTTGGGAACCACTGTTGTATTAGGTTTAGCCTGTAAAGTTAGTGTTTATTTAATAAATAAATCATTTCAGCTGAAAGACATGACCCGTCGTTGTAGCGACACTTAGAGGAGGTTAATGTCTACATATGCCTCCCCAAGTGTCACCACAACGACCGGTCATGTGTGTCTCGCATCCACCGGATTCCTGCAACCACTTACTAGTCCATCGGCCCACCATGTAGGCTTTCCACCGCTGCAGAACCTTTAGATTTAGAAAAAAAACCTACTAAAAGTTGCTACAAACTTACCACCCGGTTTAGGACTTGAACAGCGTTTGTTTGAACTTAGGCTCATATCTGACCTGACTAATCCGACGAATGTTCAGCAAAACCAGTACAATTTGTGACAAATTGTTCTCCAAAGCATACCTACAACTTTCCAGTAAATTCTAAATATAAAGAGAACTACAGATTAACGAACTACGCATCAAAAATGTACACAAACAGATTTTTAGTGAAGTATAACAGTTATACAATGAGCTTAGTGACGCGCAACGGTGCCGTTTTATCGCAGTTATCGATAACCCGCGTCGCCCTCTGACTCGTCGATAAACCGCGCGCGTTTAGTGCGGCGCTGCGTCTGCGCCGCCTCCGAGCCGATTTTAACCAAACCAGGTAATTAACTGCTAGTTTTTTTTAACGTGATAAGGCGGTTCTTAATTAATTAAATGGTCCTTTTTGACAAGTTACTATTAGTTGAAATATAGTTGAAAATTGACTGGTGACAAACAAATATATACACCATTATATAAATATAATACTACAAATACTAAATACTGTTTTTGTTTTATTTTTAACTATATCAAAATGTGTTTTATTATTAATATAGTCAGAAGTTTTGCACAACGAATTAGCAACCTTTTGTAGTACGTATAATACATTTGTAATTGATTTCATTATATACTCGTACTATATTTGTAATTGCAGAACTAGCATCAAATGGTTTTTTTTTTCTAATCGGGTTCGCGGAAAGAAATACCAATACGTGCTAATAAGTATCAATAATTTAATTAATACCACCAATTAATCATTATATTAATTTCCTGCATGCCAGCAACTAATACCTGAGTGAACAACGTATATTTATAATTTTTTTTAAACATTGGTTTTTTTGCCTTAAAACAAATCATAATAATCACTTTAGGTATTAACTACGCATTAAGTTTTTTTTGTTAAACGTATTTACAGACATACCTACACAAAAATGTAACATTAGTTAAAACACAGATAAGCGATCCAAGAATACCTAGTAGGTATCACAATACCTACTGTGTAGTGTCGTAGTATCGCTTATCGCGGCCTGGGAATGAGCAACTGTTTACATTTTATAATTACCATACCTAATTAATATGGTTACACGTCTTTCTAGGGAGTTCGGGAGAACAACACCATTTCTAAACCTGAGTTAGATAGTGCTAAAAAAGTTTTAGGATCGGTAAAACAAAAGTTGAGATTATAATATATTTAACTATCGTCTGTGAATTAAGTATCCTGCTTCCTGTTTATTACAGAAAGTTATCGACGCTGCTGATTCTAGGCCGACTAAAAAGTATAATATGAACGGAACAACCAAGCCTCTTTTTCTGTACCTATATCTCTAAGAAGTCGCAAGCCTTCTGCCATTTTCCTCCTACTGCGGAAAATAATTTTTAAGTCTCCGTGATTTTCAAAATGTCTAAAGATTTTCAATCATTCAAGTGTAATTTTCCTCACACAGATCCATTTCATCATTTTACCAATCTAGTCTAAAATTCGTATTTTCAGTTAAGTTAAAGCAACATTACAAGTTAATTTTAAACTTTCATAATTAATAATTCATTAGCCTCATGTAATGTGTACCAGAATATTCAAGTCAGCCGTCTCTAATTACTAGAATGATAGACCAGGTACAGTACAAAATCTGATCCCGGTTGTACTGTCTCAAATGACGTGCGATTTCATTAACTCCAGTTAAAACTCTAGATAACAAATGCGCCAAGATAGTTAATTGTAATGAAATTAACGTCAATGAACAATTTGTTAACGCATTTCTCTCTAATGACGCAAGTCTGTCGCAGCAGGTTGCATCATCTTTCTTCAGGTACAGTTTGATCTAGCACTTTGTACTTTAGAAATCTTTGTTTTTTAATTTGGACGCTAAAGACGAAGAACCAGGTGTTTTGGAGCAACTCGGGAGAGGCCTTTTTGCAACAGAGCTGAGGGCTAATTTAGACCAGTTTAATAGATTCATTCGAACACAACAATGGAATTTTATCAAGTCACTGCGGGCGACTAGATGCAGAAAGCCTCGCCAACCGTTGTGGCACTGAGACAGCTATGTCGACTACTGGACGGTTTTCAAACCATCCAAATCTTGAAACGAAACTGCTCTCTCTGCACTCGTAGTACATACTTTAGGGTTAAAAACAGTTGGGGAGAAATAAGATAACGTAATTTAACAATAAAAATGTGCGAGTCGGACTCGTGCACTGAGGTTTCCGTAAAACTTACCTATGAAAACAGTTTTATCCCCGAATTGAGTTACGAAGATTTTTCAGAATAACAAAAAAGTTAACGTAACAACAAATTTTCAGTTTTAAGATTTTGTCCTATACTTGTACTATAAGATCTTGCTTCATGCCTGTTATGTATGTATAGGTTTAGTTATAGATGTGGCTGCGCCGCATAGTAAGGGCAACTGTCTAATACATCAGTGCGAATCATTCCGTCTTTGTATTCACACCTCTGTAGCTTCCTACTTAACATTAGCGACGAGGATGGGATGGGTCAAATTTCAGGATTCTAGGTCAACGGGAAGAAGTACCCTATGAATTTTGATTTCCTTGAGAGTGTCGAAATATACGTTTTTGTATCTTATCGTATTTTCTTTTCATTAACTTAGAAATTTGATTTTTTACAGCTTCAAGAGACCGCAGACCTGAGTATATGGTTTTAATTTTTACTCGATACCTCCACGCTTTTCGGAGATAAAGGGTCTTGACAAACAGACAGACAGACAGACCGACAGACTAATGGACGGACAACAAAGTGACCGTATAAGGGATCCGTTTTTTTTCGTTTTGAGTTATGCAACCCCAAAAATTACCTACATATGTGATTTTTTCGGTACATTCATCCCACAATTCATAAATTTAAAAATATAAATCAGATCATCTGTTTTAAGTGAAAATAACGTACGATCAGACCGTCATAATGTAATATTAAAAGTAAAAAAACTATTTCATGACGCAATCTGTCATGCATATCGGACTTAAACGATGCTATAAAACATTAGAAGGCGGATAGAAGGATGCCCCAACATATAAACTTACTAATATGTAACATTGTGTAACAAACACGAGGAGGGGAACTTGGATACTCCCACGTAGAGCCGCCCATGTTTGGCTTATGGGGTGACACTTCGTAAAAAACTGACAGGGTTAGTCATAGAAGGTTTGTAACATAAACTAACGCTACGAGAGAATTTCTTTATTAGTTTAATTGAGTGCAATGTCTATTAATCGAGGAATATTGATGATAATGAAATACAGGTTCATTAGCCATATTAAAGTAGTTGATTGTATTCCTTTAGCATTTATTGTTGCAGCTTCCCAAAACCTTGTCTGTTGAAAAGTAATGAAAGGAACATCTTTTTTCTCTGCATAGATCGATGTTAGACTTTCATTATCACATATACCTATGTAAGTACCTACATATATAGCGCCATTCATGACTTACGGTAAGGAGTTGACCCTTATCGAGTCGACCTGAGTTATCGACAGTTTGCGTCACATCACTATCATTCGACGCTAATTAATTGTGTGACTATTGGTAAACATGTGTTGTTCTTTATCATCACAATAAACATTAAGATTTATCGAACACTGCATATTAGACGACTGTATCAGCTGTTACCGCGTCATCGGTTCATCGCACAATCTATCAAGTTGGCCTAACGTACGAGTAAGACACAGTTGGTCAAACATGGTTAGACCATGGCACAAGAGCAAGTGCATACTCAAAATAAAAACACAATGTCTCAAAATCACAATGTGTCAATGTTGTCTTTTTTCAATTAAAACAACTTCAACTCTTCACTAATGGCATTTGTGGAAAAGACACCACAATTTTGCCAATAACACGTGCAACCTATTAATAGACCATCAAACGCTGGAGAGTATTTAGCGTGAATTAACAGTAAAATAAATATACGAGTATATCTCTAATAAACATTAAAGTTCAAAATAAAAGAATTTCTTCGCAGGCGCAGACCGACATTATGACCAGACCACAGACTATGACTATAAAAGTACTTAGTACATGAAAGAAATTCGTAAGAGTGAAACAGAGAAAAATTTACATACATTTTAAACTATCAAAGGGTCGTCAGAAGCCGGCCGAAACATGAAGCAGACACAAGTTCCCAAGTATATATATTTGTGGAGAAGAACGTGCAACTTTTATTTTTGTTACATTATATCGCTTAGGGAGGCGCGAATTGACCGTATTATGGGGTAACTAGTAAACATTTTAAGTTCTAATATTTTCATATTGACTTTTGAAATGCATTTGAAAGAGTCAAGCAAGCACAACGTTTGGCAGCCCGTCTGAGCATTATAAGTTTCGATGCAAAAGATGCGCGTTGTTTTAAGAATTTTACTACTGACTTAATCTTTTAACATAATAATTCGCTTAAAAACGACTGTGCAGTGATTACGGTTTTACTGGTTAAGGTGTTGTCCAAGGATCACTTCTAGGACCTCACGTTCGTTATTGCTTTGAAATTTATTTTTACAGTGTAGCTTTGCATTTTAATTGAAAGTTAACACATTTAAAAATAGATAACCGCTTGATTGATTTGAATTACGGGCACTTATTCAAGTTAAAAACGGTTGTATTCTTTTAAAAGAGGCTTATAACCATAAGTCTTGAAAGCGAAATTTAAATGAAATGGATAGATGAACTGCGTATCAAAACAAAAGTGCTAAAATTATAAACTATCAATTATAAACAAAGCAGTGGGCTTGGTATTTACGGTTACTACAGTCTTATCTCTTTGTGATTGGAAAGAGACGACCTTGTGCGTTTTATATAATAAATTTAAAAAACGTTTTCAGTCCCATCAATTTGGCAGCAGTAATAAAGAACGAATAACAAGGAACCAATAATTTCGGACAAGTGAAGACCAGGTAACCCCATAGCATGGATGACTATCATTATCAGCACACTGAAGGAAGACCCAGTACAGACACAACAGCCGAAGAATACCAATCCGAGCCAACTCTAATGACCCTCCTTCTTATATCTCAAATTCAAAATATCTGTTCTTCACACGCTAGGAATCTGCGTTCTTCTAACAATCTCCTACTGTTTTGTCCTTCTCATACTTCTGATATTGTTCATTCCTCCTTCTATATACAGTCCATCCTTCTGTGGAATTCGCTACCTTCCGACGGTCACGAGTCAGCACGCATTTAAGCGGAAGTTACTGAATTACTTTCTACACAAATAGCAGGATCATCTCAAAACTCCTTTACTTTATATATATATATGTATATGTATGAATGAATAGATGTATATTTTATTAAATATTTATGTATGTTTAGTTTAAACTTTATATATAATTTTGAAATTCTTGTTTTCTAAATAATATTTTCTTCTTTTTATTCACCTGCCTTATTCTCTCCACTACCCTAGGTTGACTGGTAGAGAATGCCTAAGGTATTAAGTCCGCCTTTGTACCTTTTGTTGCTTAAGGGTTAAATAAATAAAAAGAGGAAAGTGTGAGTTTCCTAGTAGCAAAAAACACCAACGACTTTAGGCCGTTGGAGCGGAATAAATGCTAAATCATAAGAAGTAGTGGTGAGTGCCTTTTCAATTTTAAACGTTTCGTAAATCCCATTTCGATTTTTTAAATTTAGATTTTCAAAATAGGCACTGTAAATTTTTTTAAACGCCTTATTACTTTGCGGCACAGCGGTAGGTTTTCATAAATGACGTATATATATTACCTATTTCGTCAGAATTACCTAAGTCTTTATGGCTGTGTTAGTATTTTGCCTAAGACAAAATATAATAAAATACTTACATCGATTTTAAAGACATAAAGGAACACTATGGAAAGTGCGAGTAGACTCTGCGTATATTTTTTAAATTATTTAGTCTTTAGAGTCATAAGCTAGACCACAGCTATAGAGCTCCACGTACCTAAATCAATCTGGAAAGTTTATATTAGTATAAATGATTGTATCTGTGTCTTGGAGTCCGTTTGCCTTTGCTGCTCATGAAGCTGTCACTTTTGGCCTAACAAAGTATTTTGGTTTTCACAAATCCTGAATGGTCACGACAAGAACACTTTACACTTTTTCGTCCTTCGTACTGGATTTACGTGTTTCTTTAAAGACAGGAATACTTTGAAGCTGCTCCCTGCTCCAAAGTTTTGCAAAAATTTTTTATAGTTAAGTACCTAATCCGTTTTCTAAGATTTTCGCATTAACTTACGGTTGAATTCCTAACAAAGCTGGTAACAGCGCATTTAAGAACTTATGTTTTAAGTTTGTTTGACAAATATTGTTTCAATTTAATTACTTGTTCGCTTTCTGTTTTACCGAAGTAGCAAACTCTTGGCACATTAGTACAAGGTTAGGTACACGCGGCTACACGACTACAGCTCCGAGTGTTTCATGTCAAGCAAATGACAACACTACGTACATCGTGTTTTACTTTCATTAGTACAAATTGTACATAGCTCTTAAGTACTTTTAGCACATACT
Source organism: Mythimna vitellina (assembly GCA_949316375.1). Classification (NCBI taxonomy): domain Eukaryota; kingdom Metazoa; phylum Arthropoda; class Insecta; order Lepidoptera; family Noctuidae; genus Mythimna; species Mythimna vitellina. The sequence continues at coordinate 475,480 of OX438703.1, read as the reverse complement.
AGTACAAATTGTACATAAGTACCTAGTTACCTATATATTGGTTCGTGCAGTTAGATATGAAACTGTGTGAATATTTCATATACTGATAGAAAATGTTTAGTTAGACGATTAAGGTGGCAGTCTCGTAGGATTACTTTATGATGAATGCCAGGAGCTTTATTTTCTGTTAATGAAATCGGTTGAGGAAGTAGTGGCCGGTGGGTGAACACCCAGAGGATTGCGGTTTTATGAAAGGAGGAGTAGGTTCGAATTGGATGTTTAATGAAAATAATGTAATCAATCAAGTGATAAAATATTTCTTTAAATAAATTCTTCTTGTGTTGTTTTTTGATTAGATATCAATACGTCATTTAACATTTTTTTGCATATTTTGGTCCTGATGGTTTGTGTTTGGAAGTTAGTTAAAGGCTCTATATTCCGCAAAGATAAAAATCAGTTCTTACTAACAAATTTTAACATCATCATTCTTGTACAAGAAGAAAAGAGAAACAAAATTAATTTTCTTAAAACCCATTTAAAATGTTTTTTCTGTATTTATCAAAAGCAATATTAAAAAAATAGCTTACTTCTTCATCATAACTTGACAAATTAAATGTTATAATGGGTACCAATCCAGAAATTTTTATTCGAGAATATAACCGCGGGGTTCGAGGCCTAACTGAACCACTGGCAATTAAATAAAAAATTGTAAGTAATATGATCGTTATTGTGTAACATTTTCTAACACCAATTATCAAATGGAACAGTTTTCGAAAGGTTTTCAGTGCGATTATGAAAAATTAAGCAGTCTATTATAATGATCCTATGTAGTGGAAGATTCGACTCACCGGTGTCCATAGCGTATCCCGCGGCTGCGGCTGCGGCGTGCAGCGCCCCGTACTCCTTGCCGTCCATGCCTCCCAGCATCATGTCAACACTTCACTTCACATGGACACGCACTCACGTTCGTCGCGCGACGCGTCGCCGCCACATGTGCGCGCGCGCCGCCGCCGGCCGCCGTCAGGTACCCGCCCCGCCCGCCGCCGCCATTGGCCCGCGCCGGCCAATCGCTGCGCTTCATTTCGAACGCTTTCCTTTTTCCATGTCGCGTTCTATTTGAAGCGTGTTGATGCATCTTTAGTTTTTGCCAATCAAAATTAAACTCAACCCGGTTGTAACAAAGTTGAAATTGCGTTGAGCGGTAGCACAGAAATATGTCTGTTTTCCCGTTCGGTCGGATGCGCTCGGGCAGCGAGCGAGACGAGAGCCGAGGAAAATGCGCGCCGCTCGAGTAGGCAGGGTGCGCCCGCGCAGCGCCGGCGTTGTCGGTGGGGCCACACCGCTATGTATGCGAGGCGACGCGGCTCTATGTGCTAAGTGCTATGTACGCTCTTTGTAATTGATATTTTTATGTTCGTTAATTCGTGTTGCTAACTAATGTTCTGTGACTGACAATGATACGACGAACTGATACGGCGACATTTTGTAAAGAACTCGACTTTTTTAACGATTTATTTATGTTGTTTGTTCGTTTTTTAATTTTAATTAGGCTCGAGTTGGTTCGTTATGAAGCTTGTTCACAATTAATCAGTTGAACTCGAGTAGGGAGCGCTGCTATCGCTCGGGCGCGCGGTTCACTCTCATCTGATAAGAACGTAATTAATTATTGACTATGTGTTGGTGAAAATGTAAATGTTTGGCAGTCGCGCCAAATGGCCAGGGTGCCTGCTGTCTGCCTCCTGAGATACATGATCGTGATGTATCGCCGCATATAATAAATGCTTGTACTACCACGCAGCGTCAGTCTTGTCTTGTCCGGAGCACAACTGTCTATCAATTACCTATACGCCTAGTAACCTACCTATCTATATATTTACATGGTGTAGAGTCATGATAATTTCATACACGTCGTCTGAGTGCCTACCTATTTCCTTCTTTTTCCATTTACGGAGGTATAATTTCCATTTTCTATTTTTCAACGCATTCACCTATAAAAAAAATTAATCATCGAGATTTCTTTTTATTTAAATTTTATTAAGGGTTAACTAACTGTAGCATACCTACAATAATCTCGGCACTGAGTCTATAGGAGTAGCATATAGGTACTCTATGCTAATAACGATGTTAACCACAATTAAAAAAAGCAAAAAAAAATTGCTAGCTGAAAATGACGACATGAAAAGACAATGTACATTGTCTTTTTATGTCGTCCATTCAACTCAATGTAGTGTAATATATAGTTACATGACATAATAATACCTAAGATATTGGGTACCATAGAAATTTAAAAAAACAGGAGAAGTGGCAAGGAGGCGTGCGCATGTCCGCGCGACTTGCGCAAAATGCACACGATCGGGCAAACGGCCGTCAGTTACAAACTTGTGAGATACGCGATACGTGATCGTAAACAAATTTAAAATGCCGTGTTGTTCAGTGGTTTCATGCAAGAACCGAAGTGATAAGAGAAGCCTGGGTCATCATGGAATCTCTTACCATATGAAAGTACAAGTTTAATACTATATTTATCTTTAAAATCAGTAAAAACAACAAATCTTATAATATCTCTTGCTGCTACTACATTATTTTTGTTTTCAAATATCAAGGCGACTGTATTACTCTTACAGTACATACATTGCTCTTTAACCACTACTTGATTTTAACGCTCAGTAACGGAACAAGCAATGTAAAAATAACATAACGATACTTTATCAGTGCGGTGTATTTCATAATAAAGCCGCTGTTAGTTGCGGCGAGTTAATGATGTGCCTGTATGATCTACTAATATTGACTATCGACCATAATATCGATTGGTTGGATATCCGAAGTAAAATAATGTAAATATTTTTATTTATTTTGATTATTTTACAGAGTTGTAAAGAAATAGCATAATTCAGAATTTAATAACGACTTTTGCTTAAAATAAGGCAACATGTTCTAGCTCTTTATTTGTTCTCTTTATTTAACAAGATAGAATTTTTTTTTCAAAACTTTATTTTGTTAGAAAAAAAATAGTACAGTATTTTTTTTCTAATAAAAGCCTTACATGGTGAGGTTTAGCAGTAAGTTAGATAAAATGATAACTACAATGTTACTTTATGTTTTCAGTTTCCCGAAAGACGCAATTTTAATAAAGCAATGGATTGATGGAAGGCCACCTAATGGGTTCCCTAAAAAAATATAGTACTATATGCTCATTCCACTTTCAACCAGAAATGCTTTAGCCTCTAAAAAAACGCAGTCTTTTTGAATGGGCAATCCTTAAATTAAGACTAGACCTGAGTTAAAGTTTTTTTGTAACTGAAAGCTTTTTCATGCAATAATTCATAATACAAGTTATTAAACTTTTCAGGATTTTAGAGGACCAGGACATGTACTTGGCCGATTTTTAGTATTTGATATTGACGTTCTGAAATGACGTATATAATGGCCTTATACGGGTAAATGGTTAGTTTTCGGGTTTTATGAAAACAAATTAATAAATAATTCATTATTATTATTATTAAATTATTATTATTAACATTTTATGATTTTGTTTTTGGGACCCAAAAGAAATAGCACGACAAAAAAAAATGGAAAAATCGATAACTTTTCTATTTAGTCAATCACTAGCGTAAATGTAAAATAAATTGCTTTTGCATAGCACATTGACATTTCATGTGTGCGTAAGTTGTACGGTGCATGGAAAATACACGCTGTTTTTAGGGAGGTAAGGTTTATAATTGACTATGTAGTATGGACTGATTTATGATTTGCGGATGTGTGCGCGACTGCGTAAATATTACTGCAAATGTAGTAGTTTCGGCGGTGGTAGGGAAACTGGAGACATCGTGTTCCGGTACAATTTTTACTACTTAACACATCTCCTCCTTTCTTAAATCTGTGTTGGGTACAGTCAAGTGGGGTGAATAGAAACTCAGGGGTGAATAGAAACAAAACTTCAAAGGGTATTTTCACGATATTTGAATATTTTTTGCAGCGTTTAAGGATAACAAATTTATTAATGAATCGATATTGTAAAAAGTCGATGCTTTGTTAGAATCCGATAATATGGTATCAAAGTTAAAAACCAAACCAAAGTTTTGTTTCTATTCACCCCTGCGTTTCTATTTACCCCGTTTTACGGTACCTATTAATTTGTAGATATTGTTAGCATACCATATTGTTACCATAGGACGCGCTACATCAAGTATAAAAATATTATTTTTCTTGAAAGTCTGAAATATGGCGTCACCAGCTAAAAACGTTACATACAGACATTGTCTGAAGGTGTGTTCATAAAATAAAAAGATGCAAAGAAGTTCTACATTTCAGAAGAACGCCGCTCAAAAGCCAATTAAAGCTGAAAAATTCTTGAAATACTCGTAAAACTGCGCGCAACTCAGAAACACATGCCAGAAGTTAGATTCATCAGATCACATGTCATGATGATCATCACAAAAAGCGACTAAGCCGTGCCGCCGGGCGTTGTCTGTTAATTACCCCAAATATGTCGCTTATTTGTGTAAAAACGGTGGTTTTCTTTGAGTCACCGCGTGGATGCGCAAGCGCAGCGGATGGGAGCAAATTGGCGGGAGCAAATGACGCGACGCGCGCAGACACAAACGTGCCGACGGACGCACTGTTGGCTTTGTTCTGATTCATCAGCCGGTGTCTACGGAGCGGGTTCATGATCAAGTGTGTTTAGGCAACACGACCAATGGACTGTGCCTTGGACGCTAAATGTACAATAGTTTTACATATTACGTTGTTCTAAAGAATGGAGAAATGAAATTATTGTTTGAATAACTGTGGTGATAGACAATCCAGTTGGGTAGGTCTAACTTTGAGAAAGAAGTCAGTCGCCGAATCCGAAAAGCTCGGCAGAGTTCGGGAAGCTGCGCGGTATCTTCTTGTTGACATACCACAGTGTCTCAAGACAGGCATTAAAACATGGTCGCTTACAATGGGCCTCATCAGAAGGCTTACAGTCGCCCAAAGGGCCAATGTAAAGGGCTATGCTCGGAGTTTCCTTACGTGATCGTATTAGGAATGGATCCGTTGGAGAACCAAGGTCGCCGACATAGCCCGAAGAATCACCAAATAAAGTAGGAGTGGGCAGGGCACATTGCTCGTAGAGCGGATAGTCGATAGGGCCAAAAGGTTCTAGAATGGCGACCGCGCATCGGAAAACGCAGCGTTGGAAGGCCTCCCACAAGGTGGGCCGACAACCTGGTGACAGTCGTGGGAATGCGGTGGATGCAAGACGCACAGGATCAGTTGTTGTGGCGACGCTTGGGGGAGGCTTATGTCCAACAGAGGACGTCTTTCGGCTGAAATGATGAATGATGAACTGTGGTGAAGGCAATCTACTGGATTTCTTCCTATGCTAACCTACATTAAATACTGCATCATTCTATATTGATATGACTGAAATATTATAGAACAAGTATTCTATTTCCTCATTGTTTCAGTGCACAGAGTAAGTTTGATACTTTGCAGGTTCGAATTCCGGGTCAGACAAAGTGTTCAACATTTCCTTTTCGTTCAACATTTTTACATAATTAGCTACATCAAGTAAACCTATAGAAGCCAGCAGCATTCAGGTAGACAGCGGTATCGTCGTTGTAAGTTACGAGTTTAACATTTATTTCAAATTAGTTTTTGCTCAAAGCTTACCTAATAGAAATTAGGTAACGCGAGAGTAGCCGCGGTCGCTCGCGACACATAATTTCTTTTAGGTAAGTTTTATCTTTCGGGAACAGTATAGTATTATTCTGGATAAAAGATTTTGAAAGACTATGTGCTTTTTTTTGTACTCCAGACCACCTACAAATATGCGTTTGATGATGATTGATTGATCTAGGAGTACACAAATACAAAACAAATAGACACTCACAGTCACAATTGTTTTTATAGTTTTTTAGTATATGTATTATAACTCATATTTGGATGGTATGAAAATACAATTGGCCACAGTAGGTGACGCTGCGATCGGGCTCTCATTCTTAGATTCTGGGAATCCTGTAATAACCTCTAGCTTCAGGGTAGGCGGAGCTGAGCGTAAAGTCCCACATACCTCAGAATAATTATTGTATTTATATTTAAGTTAGCATAGCGAGTTTTGTTATTAATAGGTATATAGGTCACAACTATAAAGTTGCCATGGAATTCACAATTAACATAAAATACAAATGGGTTTGTTATCCCGGCTGACTGCCGGCTCTTTGACCTCAACAGCCTTGACTTGGTTAGCATTTCGTTTGATAACAAAACTAATGTAGCTCTCTACGAAAATAACAATATCTAACTAATAACTAATGCTCGTTTTGAATAACTTCAAGCAAAACAATGACTTGGGAACCGGAAGTCATATATATTTTTCATTAACACTACACTTCATCTGAATTGAACTTTCGATTTAGTCGAAAACCAGCGTTAAGTAAATGTTACGTAGTGGCTTGGCATTATGCTGAACTGGACCTATTTGGCGCAGCCGTGACCCACAATATTGTTATTTTTATTTAACATAAGCATAATATTTTTATTTACAATTTAATTTTCTATATTTTTTTTGTCTTGTTTGTTTATTGTGTGCTTATTAGGCACACAACATATTTTCTTTCTTATTAACCATAATGAAATTCGATAAATGTAAAGTGAATAGAACTGTTATACGCTTTCGCAACGTCACGTGGCCAATCGTTTTCAATCGCTAATTGTCAGATAATGTCAAACTGTGTAACGAAACGATATCATCATCTTCTTGCCCTTGTCCCGTTTTATTTGAGGTCGGCGCGATACGTTTTTTTCTTCCATCACTCTTCACACTATCACTAACTTCCTTTTCTTTCATATCACTTCTCATCTATATAATTATGGTCTTATGACCATACCAAGACAAACGATTCCCCTTCAACTTTTCAATCACTGGCGCCACTTTCATACTTATCCTAATATACTCATTTCTCACTTTTTTCATTCTCGTCACACCACACATCCATCTTAAAATTCTCATCTCTGCAATCTTTTTTAATCCGTTTTTTTCACAGCCCAACATTCTGATCCATACACTATGAGAGGACTTATCACGCACTTGTAGATTTTACCCTTCAACTTGAGGGGCATCCGTGAGTCAAAAGTTGTGCCGTCGCCATTTCATCCATCCTGCGTTGATCCGATGTGTTCCGTCCCGGTCTAACTCACCATCCCTTTGGACGAGCGACCCGAAGTACCGAAAGTCGGAGCAGATCAGTATGGGCGTTCTTGCGAGAACTAAAGGCACTGGATTGGAGAGACAGCCGAAATCGCAGAACAAGTATACCGTTTTTGTTTTACTCTATTTCAGGCTAACACAACTCTAATCTATTCTGGACCTTTAGGCCACTATCGGCAACCAACACAATGCCATCGGCAAACAGCATACACCAGGAAGCCTCTTTCTGAATGTCCGACGTCAGAAGATCCATTATCATCAGGAAGAGGTAAGGGTAAGCTGACCCTTGATGTAAGCCGACAGCCACATTGAAGCTGCCAGTGGCGCCTACTGTAAACCGGATTTGGGTACTGCATCAACTGTACATCACTCGGATCAACTGCACATACTTCCCAGGCACACCTTTCTCCTGAAGGGCCCGCCACAGAACCTCATGCAACCTGGTCGTATGCCTTTTCGAGGTCAACGAATACGATGTGCAAGTTTTTATGTGCACCTCTGTGTTTCTCGCACAGCTGGCGTATAGCAAAAACGGCATCCGCTGTACCCCGACCCGAATTCGATAAAACCGAACTGGTTCTGTGAAATTTCACTCTCTTCTCTCAGTCGCCTTCCAATAATTTTCTCTCTGGCTTTCATAGTACTTTAGCTTTATTCATCTCTATTTTTTACACTCAAGCACATCACATTTGTTTTTAAAAATCGGCACCAAAGAGCTATTGCACCACTTAACAGGTATGGCTTAATACCTCAACAACTTATTGAAGAACAAAGCTAACCACGTCCATCCATCCGCACGCAATAACTTCCACACTTCAACTGATATTCCATCTGGACCACTGGCTTTACCATTCTTCATTCCATTTACTGCTATTCTAAACCATTCTCACTTATCCCACATTCGCTGGTTTATTATCTTACACTCCTCTCCAATTATTTTCCTCATTCATCAGTCTTTCAAAATATTCCTTCCACCTCTTTTGGATTTTTTTCATCGTCCGATAGAACCATTCCAGTTTTATATTAGCTATTTTTGGCCTGCAGGACTGTCCAGTTTGTCATATAATTTGTCCTGGGCTTTTAATTTTGCTATTGCCTCGGCTTTCTTGGCTTTCTTCTTTAAAACGTCATACTCATTCTTTTTCAGGATACACGCTGCCATTCTATGTTTTTTTCTTGTTTACTTTCAATACACTTTGAATTTCTGTCGACCACCACCTATAGGCCCCAAGATATTTTGGGAGAAACGAGAGGAAAGGGTATAATAGATAGGGATACATCTATCTATTTTCCCTTATTTTGCTCTTTCCTCTCGTTTCTCCCAAAATATCTTTCGCTGCATGCCTGATACACCCAGCCATCTCGTTCTAGCTTTCATTTGTACTTCGATCATTTATGTCTCTCATCTCTATCATTGTGTCCGCCACTCGCTACCTGAACTTTTTCGCACAGTCATTTCTCTCTCATCATAACCAGGAGTATGTTTTGTGAGACTAGGTCTTCTCCTGGCAGTACTTTACAGCCTTTGATGTGCTTTAAGTGGTTGCACCGAACTAGAAAGTAGTCGATTTGGGTCGTCTCTTTTGTGGAACCACGTATTGGCTACTGCCAGGTCAAATGCAGTAGCGGATTGCAGCAGCGTGTCTCCTTCACTGTTCGGACTACCGAAACCCCATCCCCCATGTACTCTTTCATAAACACCTTTCAATCTTCCCACATGTTTATTAAAGTCACCTCTAACTATCAATTCTTCATGAACAGGGATGTTCATTAATGCTGTGTCAAAACCCTCCGAAAATTTCTCTTTCACCGTCTCATAACATCCTTCTTGTGGTGCATACACACTAACTACATTCAACATCACATTGTCTTGCATAACTTTCACAGCTATAAATCTATCACTAATCCTTTGTACTTCCATCACGCTTTCTTTCAATTTACTGTCTATCACTATTCCTACACCATTTCTTTTTCCATCACTTCCACAGTAGTAGAACGTATATCCCTCACCAATTTCTCTCGCTTTTGTTCCTTTCCGTTTGGTTTCCTGCAAGCATGCTATATTTATCCGTCTTCTTTTCAATACATCCATTAACTCTCTGGCCCTTCCATTCATAGTCCCAATATTTCGACATACCTTAATCTCATTTCCCGAGCTAGCTTCTTACGCCGCATCCGCTCGAGGTGGTGCAACAACCCTGGTCTATTTCCCACAGGATCCGGGTGCTGCTCCTGCGCGTCTCCTGTGGGGTACGCTCTAACCCTATCTCGCATTCCATTAAGACCGAATATGTTGCAAAGGAAATTGGCTAGTTTTTTTTAAAGTCGACCGCTATCCACGAACTCTTCTTGGGATTGTTTTAAATTTTTTTGGTAGTTTACCCGCCACCACCTTTGTATAGGAGGTAATCTCAGGAAGTACTTACTAGTCCGATTGCGAAATTTTTTTCACTGATAGAAAGCTGTTTTATTCCTAAGCTAGTGCGTAAATTAGTTAGCACTTTTAATGTAACATTGGTAGTTTCTCAGTGGGCAACTGGTACGCTTAAAAACCGTAAGTCCTTTGTGATCGTTTCACCATTCGATTCTTAGTAAGGCGGTAGGTTTGTACGCTTCGAAATATGATGGTGGTGAAACGTTTTTCTGTAATGTTTAGGTACGTTTGTAAAAATATGTTAAAAATTAGTCTCTTTCCTGGGTTTTGCTCTTGAGGTTCCTCCTCAGGAACTGAGCACTATTTAGAAAAAGGCCAATGGCATATCTAATGCTATTTTCTATCAGTTGTTATTTAATGTACCCAAAGAGTCATCTGTTGTACCTAATCAGATTAGGTACTTTCAGAGATTCAAATTGTCTGTTTCATGCTGGACATCCCACCCATACACACAATCATTGTGCGTACAACGAAGGAGTGGAAATCTGTGTTTCCTGATAGAGCAGCTACAACCGAGGGAAATAGGTTACTCCTAGGCAAGTGTACCTACTCCATCGTCGACCACATTGTGGCTTCCATCAAGTGAGATGACCTAATGGTCAAGGGCGACTCTATTAACTATAAAAAAACTTACGCTCAATTTTATCTTTTAATATTATTTTAGAAAGCTGACTTACAAACAAAGGTAATCTATTTACTAAATAGATTTTCAAGCAGCAGCATGGTGGAACATGACATTGTAACATACCTAATGATATAGCTGCAAAAGTATTCGCCTCAATTTGTTGCAATCTGTCACGATTTGTTGCACTAAATAACAATGCACTAATACTCCATATTACAGTATATATTATCAATTTACTTGAACTCAGAGTAAATTGAGAATGTACTGTGAAATCTATGAAGGCTGGACTGATGCAATAAGAGGACTTTACATTGGACATGACAGTTTTATTCAATACATGTACACGGTTTTTTTATACATGATTGCGTCAACTTGGAAAGAGATTAAAGCTAACAATGACCCTAGCAAGTTATCAACGGGTCTTAAACAAGGCGCAGTTTGTAGCTGGTCCTCCAAATATAACACACAGTTCATTGTATGACATGGCGTGCTGATGCTATGAGGCGATTTGAAACAGACAAAAGGCTAACACGTAAATTGACATGTAGAAGAAGCAATAATATTTTAAAGATTATTATCATCAATAAACCGTTATTGTGAGTCGGTGTGAAGTGTCAGTGGTAAGGGCGTAGTAGGCATTAACATGGGACACAAAATAAAGTTTATTTATCCTCATAAGTCCGGTTCAACAAACTTCCAATATACTTTTGCCCTCACTGTAGTAACTTGGAATTGTGAAGGTATTGCTTGCATACAGCAATGGACACAAGTATAGGCTGATGCGATGAGAGTCGCGTCGCAAACAAGATATTTTATCTGATAAAATCCCTCATCCAAGAGAAAATACTTGGTAGAGGCTGAAAGAGTCTCTCTCAACTGATATGGTCGTAATGTCAAAAAAATAAAATTAAAATGCTTCAGGGTACCTACTTCACATTCACATATTTGAAAAAAGAAGTGCTTCTACATTATACAATGCTATTGTTTCCAAATACAAAAGGTAATAAATGATCACAAGCTTCATTAGACAAATAAAAACATTACAAAAACAAGAATACAAAAAGGGCAATAGCATTTCTTCTAATAAAAGTAAAAAAATAATCTAATTAGTATGCAAAAGTGGCTGTGACTGTTTAGCAGGATCGGTATTTAACCAAGCATTTTTATCCAGGATATATCTTCCAGTTTGCTTGTCTACATAGTGTGCGCTTAATGCATATTTTAAATTTGTAGAATCATAAGGTATTTCATTATAAAATTTTACACATTACCCCATAAAAGAACTATTCACTTTAGCCAATCTGAATCGAGGTTGATCTAATTTGTCCCTATTCCTAGTATTAAAATTGTGCCTGACACTTAATTTTGTATAAAGACGAATATTTTTCCGAAAATATATAATATTTTCATTGACAAGGTACCGTCATGATGTTTATATCCTTAAATAGTTCCCTTAGAGAATCGCACCTGCGATGATTGTATATGACTCTGATAACTCTTTTCTGCAGAATAAAAATAGGTCTGCAGCCCGTCACCATAGCAAAATACCGTAAGACATGATACTGCGAAAGTAACTAAAATAGACCAGCCACGCGGTATCTACATAAGTTAATTGACGGATTTTTCTGACCGCATATGCTGCTGAACTAAGCCGTCCTGCCAGAGATGTTAAATGAGGACCCGAGTCGAGTGTGATTCCCAGGAAAACAGTGTTTTCGACGTATTCAAGTTTCTCTTTGTTGAATACTATTTCCAAACCATTAATTTTAACATTCGGTAACGCAAATCTTTTGCACTTAGCCTTTTTCCCATTTAATACTAAATTATTAACAGTGAACCAGTTTTGGACCTGCTGTAGAGCGTTGTTTACGTTATCAAGATTTGTGGAACGTCAATTGATCTTAAATTTTAAGGACGTATCGTCAGCAAACAAAACTATATGTGGTTGTTTTTTCAATAGATGTGGTAGATCATTAATATACACCAAAAAGAGGAAAGGACCCAATATTGAACCTTGCGGTACACCCATTTTGACTTTAAACCCTTGAGAATTGACATCATTTATTTGAACTTGCTGCTGCCTGTCATTCAAATAAGATTTCACCAAGCTTAGTGCAAGTTTACCTAATCCGTAGTGTTCTAGCTTTAAAAGCAAGGTTTCGTGATTAACACAATCAAAATCTTTTGAGAGGTTACAGTAAATTCCTATTGCATCTTAGGATTCTTCCCACGCCGCAAATATGTGTTTTAATAAGGTGATACCAGCGTCAGTCATACAACATCCTATGGTGAAACCATACTGCTGTTCGTGTAAGATCTTATTGGTGTTAAAATGAATAAGAATTTGATTGAGCATAACTTTTTCAAACACTTTACTGAAAACCAGCATCACAGATACAGGTCTATAATTTTTGGTGTCATTATGGTCGCCGGATTTAAAAAGAGGTATAAGTTTGCTGTATTTCATTATATCAGGAAAGACTCCTTGGTCCACACACAAATTAAAAAATAAAGCCAAATATGATGCTACAGTTTCAATTATAGATGTGCATACTTTAATAGACATTCTCCATAGGTCTTCAGTTAATTTAATTTTGATTTACCGGAAAACCTTTAAGACTGTCATAGGGTTTATATGATTGAATTGAAATTCAACCGGACAGCCTGGCAAGTGTTATTTCAATAGAGCAATTGAGGCCTCGGGCGAGGAATTCAAAGCTTCCGTTGTCTTGAGAGGTATATTGGTGAAAAAATTCATAAACTCTTGGGCTACTTCAGTATTAGAGCTTATGGTATTATGTGAAGTCTCTAATAAAATATCCGTGTTGCGTACTTTATTCCTACCAGTTTCACTACTAATAACCTTCTTAAAAATCTTTATTTTATTGTCGGCCGATTTGATCTTGTTGCTAATGTAAAGGACCTTCGCTACCTTGCATATATTTCTAAAAAGTTTACAATATTTATTTTCATGCTTGTTAAAAGTTTCAGTGTTGAAGAATGGCTTAAGGCCATAAAGTTAATACAGTCTTTCCCTACTTATCCTTATACCTTTAGTCGCCCAGTTACTAAATACAAACTTAGGAAAAATATTTTTCGACTTTTTTCATTAAGATGAATTCATTAAGTACTACTGAAAATAATAAAATTAATAATTTTATTCTTTTAATAATTTCACTACTCTTTTTTCAGCTACGTTCAAAACCTTTGGCCGACTAGCTACATCAAAAATGATGGTATTACCATCAGCGAAGCAGATTACATCCAACTGTGGAATATTGAATCTTAAGATTTCATCCATGTACATAATAAAGAGAATGGGTCCCAACATACTTCCCTCGGGCACTCCAAAACCAATCGGCAACCTCCCACTGGCACTTTTGACTATTTTGACAAACTGATGTCAACCGACAAATATTTGATGAGTTATACTAAGGGCAGGCCTCTAACACCAAAGTTTCCGTGTATTTAGTACTGTGGAAATTAAGAATATATATCAAAGGTCTAAGAAGGCATCGCTAAACGTTGACCCCTGTCAGCGTCAGAGAAGTTAATGGCAGTCAGCAGACTCACTGTTTCCGAGGTAAACTTCCCTTGACGAAAGCCATACTGCCGCTCCGAGAGAAGAGGGTTCTTCTCTAGAAACCCTACGAATTGGCTGTTAATTAGTTCACTAGTCACATAAAGCAACGAAATTACTCTGTAATTATCAAGATTATTCTTATTGCTACTTATGTAGACAGGCGTGATGAAGCAGGAATGATATGGTTTATGGGTACATTTTAGTTTGTTTAAGAAGCAGAGGCCAGGAATTCATCGAGGCCTGGGGCGCTATATATCTTTTAAATTGTCTATGATGTTACTGATTTCTTGACTATTCGTGGGGTCCAGAAACAGTGAGTTTTTAGGTGGGTCCTCTTGTAAAATCGATACTTGTTTGTACCTCTTACTCTGTTGCGGGCTCGCTTACGTACATATTCTCGATAAAAATCATTTTAATCATTGACTGAGTAGTTTGAACAGGTACCAAAACTATAAATTGATCACATTCGTGTCCACGGCTATAAACGGCCTCTTTGAAGTTTTGCCATTAAGATGTGTGTAGGTACAATTGGTTCTCACTTCTCTCCAAACAATCTATAATCAGCAAAAACTGTACTTAAGACTAAAATATGTATGTACCTACCTAGGGAGTGTAAGAGAATAGTAGCTCGTATCTATCAGGGTATTTCATAACTCTAGACAAACTGATAACATTATTTAGTAGATTCGTATGAAAGAGGAGGCGACCGTCAGGTTGGAGTCGTGCCATAACATCAACTTCAAGTCTTTTGTGGTGCGGAGTTCAACTTAGAAGGTAGATCTTTATAAATACAGATTTCTGCAAGTCTGACAATTTTCTGCCTGTCCGTTTGCTGCAGAGTGTCGTTACCCAAATCGCAAATCCGACCTACTCGGGCCTGAGTGTCAATAGTAATTAATGTTGAATCACGAAATAGGGAAATGTAATTATTGATTAGAAATTCAGAATACGTAAGTGTTTTATTTTCATTTTCGCAGGAAATAACGATCAATAGTGCAGTTAAGATAGGTCCTGTGGGTACCTAGGTAGGTTATAGAGCCCTGTGAGACCTAGTCCCTTTTGTGTGGAGCGGGTAAGGCACCCATTGTATGCCTTGCGTAATCTGTGCAGTTTACACCTCGTACTGGTGAACACAAAGTAGATTCAGCAATAACGGGAAATAAATAGATTACTTTTAAAATATACAAAAATGTTATTTTTTTGAGGCGGTAACGCTATGACTAGGTTTTAGAAAGAAACGTAAAGACAAAGTAACAATAGTTTGCTTGAAATACCTCGTTTAAGTTTTGAAAATATGACGGTACAGATTAAAAAAAAAAACTTTATTATTTTCTTTTTGAGAAATATTTAAGTACCGCTACCCAAACGACTCAATAACTCTACAATTCCTAAAAAATAAATATTAATAAAAATATAGTACAAATAAAATATCAATAACAAGCTCGTTTGTATGAAATTATATCGTAGAGTATTACAAGAGTTCGGCGGGTACGTTATAACGTTAATAAATAAGCTATAAAGCGCATTGTTCTGAGTCGGGCGGCGTGGTTAATGCGCGATTGTCTCAGCCCCCAGCCCCGCACCAACCACGATTTATAATCCCACCAGCAGCATTGTTCAGCTTTTATCTTTTCTATAGCTCATATTTATAGCTGTCGTTAAAGCTGCATTTTTCACGAAAATTAAATGTTTAGTTCAGATTAGCAAGGCTGGTGCGGAACGGAACAGATTCTGATACCGCGCCAGCGTGAAGATATCGCCTCACCTTCAAATTATTACTCTCATGTGAATATAAAACATGCCACTTGATAGCTTTACGCTTTTTATGTTTTTGCATTTTTTATGGATTATTGTGTCACTAGATTGCGTTGTGGCTTTGCCTGTCAGATTGTTCAGATTGTACATTCGATTGATTAGAAAGGTGAAATTATTTAAAAAACAACTGAAGCACAGCGCACTACCGTACGTACACACAGAATATAGAAGACCTTAATTCATTAATAACAAAAGAAAATCCTAGACTGGTTTAAGTAATAATTATCTACCGCGCCGTGCCGTGAAATCAAAGCAGGTTTGTATGGGAATATAAATATATTTGTATTAACCATCCCCCGCGGTTTCTCCAGCGTCTTTGGTTACTGCTCCGCTCTCATGAGTTATAGCGTGGTATTGTATAGCCTTCCTCGACAAATCCAACATCAAGAAGTTTTTTTTTTTAACACGAACCGGTAGTTCCTGAGATTAGCGTTCAAACAAACTGTTCAGTCACTCGAGTATAAACCTAACCAGAAAATTTACTTTTTTTTCACTGACCATGTCCCTATTGACAGGCGTTTAGATTTTTTCATCGCAGTATATGAAGAGGGTATTAATGAGAAGAAAGCAGCAATCATGTTGAAAGAAAAAATATTGAACAATGGACACTCAGTCAGACGATATTGTTCTAGTTTGAATGACGTAAAATATCAAATGTAACTTACGAAATCAGTTAGATATTTTTTAAATTTATTAATTGTTATAAACTAGTGCTTTACTGTGATCCCACCTGATGGCACACTAGTTTTAAAAGCCCATTCACTCTAGCCTTGAAGACACCTAAATTATAATAAGACGGGAAGACCGCAGCGGGCAAGTTGTGAGTCCCTCGATGTGTATAAACGACGAGGCGAAACACTTGGTCCGGACCGTAGAAGTTTCAACAACGTAAGAGTGGAGTCAAGTCATCCAATTCCCGCGCACTCTCTCCAAAATGCATCCTGTAAAACACCGAAAGGTTGGCTACCCTACGCCTGTGCTCAAGGCTTTATAGATTTGATCTTAACTAGATCTGGATTACCAATTAGCCTCTTCGCACGCCTTTCACTGAGTCCAAAGCTGCTAGGTAGCATTTTGCAGCACCAGCCCATATGTGGCTTGTACACGCCATGATTATTGTGGCAAATCCCCTCTTTGAGAAGTGGCTAGAAGGGCAACACGGCGTCCTTACCTTCCGCATGACGCAGGTCCTCACCGAAAATGGTAAGTTCGGGAGGTTCTTGCACCGTGCGGAAGAAACGCCCGGGTGTTACCATTGTGTGGACCGCCCGAAGGACACGGCTCCGTCTGGGCAGAGTACCGCCGTATCCGCGTCCTCTCAAGTCTTTGTCGGCACGCGCGCCTCAAGAAAATGTCAGCAACCGTAGGGGCTCAGCAGGGTCGAACCTACTTGGGCCATGGGTGATGCGAAAGAGATCCCCGGGGCCCTGGAACAATGGCAAAGAAGGAACAAGCGTGGGTTTTTAATCAGTAAAAGTCTGACACACCCTCTCGCTACTCCCAAGAGTGCAGGATGTTATTAGATGATTTTTCCACCCAAAAAAAAGCCCATATGTCGCTGCTGTACACCACATACGAATGGGCCTGTGCTTTGTATAATATTAAAAGCTGTCCCAGTGTGAAGTACCGCCGGACCTTTACAAGAACGCCGAGTTTCCTAGAAGCTATCTTGGTTATGGACTCAATGAACCGCCCAAAGTCTGAGGAAACCTCGACTTCCAAGAGCCGAAGGCTCCTTTAAACGGTGAACAGACACGCTTGAGTTTTGGTGGCGTTGAGTATCACCAGATTGGCTTCACCCCACTTGGAGACTGCCTGAAGTGAAACATTCGTACGCTCTAGCCTCTCTCCTGGAACGGATTAGCTCCTTACTAGCCCGAGCACTTGGCAGGTATTTCTCTACAACTATGTTATCATCTGCATACCAAAAGATACCGGGCTTCAGCAGTTCGCGGATATGCAGCAGGAATAGAGCTGCAGAGAGAACAGACCCCTGAGGAACTCCGGCATTAGTCGTCATGGACTCCGATGAGCATCCATCGACAACAACTCGGAGAGACCGTTCACTCAGGAAGTCTTTCACCCAGTCAATCAGACCAGGGGAAATGCCGTACGCTGGAAACTTGCTCAAAAGGATAGCGTGCCATACCCTGTTAAAGGCCTTCGAGACGTCTAAGGAAACGGGAATCACTTCCCCATACCTCGCGAGGGTCTCGCCCCACAAGTGGGCGGCATAAACTAGTAGGTCCCCAGTAGACTGATTGCGGCGAAACCCGTACTGTCAGTAACTGAGGAGATCGTTACCTTCCAGGTATGCCATGAGGCGCGAATTCAATACACGTTCTATAATCTTACATAGTATGGAGGTTATTGAAATCGGCCGATAGTTAGTTGGCAGGATCGGCACGACTACCCTTTTTGGGCATGGGTTGCACGTTGGTAAGCTTCCAGAACTTGGGCACTATACCAGTCCTAAATGAGAGTTGATATAAGCGCGTCAATACAGAAGACAACTTGGGTGCACAAACCTTGAGAACAATCGCTGTTATACCATCTGGTCCACTAACTTTATTTACGTCTAGACGACGCAATGCTCTCAGAACCTCTTTGTTCCTTATGCGAACCTTGGGCATCGAAGTGTCGCAGTGAGGCAGAGTTGGTGGAGCAGCACTGCTAGTGCCAAGACGAGAATTATGGGCGAAGAGAGATGCAGAGAGACCTGCTTTGCTCTCTCGCCAGTGTTCCATCAGGTTTAACCGGCGAAGGCAATGAGGGCTGATAGAAGTTCGTTTCAACCGACTTGGCAAGGGACCAGAATGCTCAGCTACTGGACGGCTGTGCAGAGAACTTTGTGCCAATATGGGTAATGCGGTCGAAGCGAGCCTTCCTTATTTATTTATTATATACGTACACCATTACACATACAAAAGGAAACTAAAATTAAAACACATACATACAATGGGCGACCTTATCGCATTCCGCGATCTCTTCCAGGCAACCTGGAATGGATAGTAATTGCCTGGACAAGAAATGGGGCTGTCATTGGTATTACAAAACCAGTATTAAACATATATATTATAATAGATTCACAGATATATACATTTGCTGTATAATAGATACACATAATTATTGAAAACTATAGACAGAAATATTAATTACGACTACCTATTTTCACAGCGACAGGTAATGTTCCCTACGAGTATTTTAAAAGCAGGCAACGATTGAGCGCGTTTAATTGTCTGGTAATTCATTCCACAGACGAACAGCCCGGACAGTAAATGATTTATCATAGAAAGTTGTGGTATGGATTGGCATCTAGTACGCGAGTTCTCTGATGATCTTAGCAATTTTGTATGTGAGTTGCAGAGAAACTCAAAACGTTTTTTAAGGTAAAGAGGCGTGAAGGAAAAAAATAGAATATTATATAGAAGGGAAAGAATATGATAATTCCGGCGAAGGCGAATTGGCAACCACTTGAGCTTTACACGAAATTAGGAAACGTGATCATATTTGCGCAAACCAAATATGAATCTTATACAAAAACTTTGAAGCCGCTCAAGTTTATCCAGTCGTTCTTGAGTAAGGCCAAGATAGCTGGCATCAGCATAATCAAGAATGGGAAGAAGAAGAGACTGTGTAAGCGCAATCTTGGTGGTCGTCGGCAGAAAATTGCGGAGTCTTTTCAAAGATGCAGCAGAAGCGAATAAGTTACGGCTGAAAGGCCTTTTTGTAGGACTTGGCAGCATGGTTGAAGGCTCTCTTCTTTGAGCTCAGATCCAGAGCTCTGTGATCACGAGCGTCAACCCAGGCGAGAAACTCCGAATGCTTACGCTGTTCAGCTTGAACACAATCGGCGTTGAACCATAGGACAGCTGAGCCACCGATAGTTACGTCGCTATAAGGGATGAAATACTCCAAAGCTTGACATATCACATCGGATATAGCATCTGCTCAGCTCGACGGATTTTTAGAAGAGCAGCAGACCTAGTGCCAAGGATAAGATGCAAAAAAGTGCCGCATCTCATCCCAATCTGCGGATTTTTGACGCCACATTCGCCGTTCACCACGTGAGTCGCACACAGGTGGGGAGAAGGACGATACAGACTTCACTAGACAATGATCTGAAGCTCCAAGTGGTAAGGAAACTGTTACGATACATCTGTCCGGATCGGTGGTCAGTGTGACCAACTACATCAGGCAGCCTAGTCGCTTGCTTTACCAACTGGGAGAGGCCCATCGATACTGCAAAGCTTCGCGCTTCTCTCCCAGTGTGGTTGGTCTTCTGGTACGGAAGAACCCAGTCTTGGTGGCAGGCGTTAAAATCCCACAGAGTAACAACTGCGCATCAGGGTGCCTTATCGGCGGCCTCACTGTGGTGGTCAAACAGTTGAGTTGTTTCCTGGTCACCGCTATGCGATCGGAGGACACATGTATAGACAATTTTGGCCACACCGGTGTCCACCATCAACCACAACGTTGAGAAATTAGGGTCATAGGTAGATCATGATCTACCTAGTTTTTAAAAAGTTCCGAATGTGATGTGACACTTCTGCATCAGATTTTTGATTAACAGGAGATCTACGAAGCGCGTATCGAAGCGGTAAGTGATCGTCTTCCAATATGCCTAAGAATGATATGACAACTCTCAGTATCTTATTCGACCATGTCTACGTTTTGTGTGTGTGGTGATGAAACTCTAAACTCAATAAAGGCATTAATTTAAATAAAACATTTGAGTTACAAAAAAAAATTAAGCGCGCTAAACTATTTGCACGTTCAAAAACGTAGATCTCTATGGAGAAGAACGTGCCAGAAACTCTCTGGAAACTCTTTTAAATCATTAAATAATTGTCAAATTATGATAACATCGTCATCTCACTTCTATATCATAGAAAAATAAAATCAACTTCTAGACATACTAATAAATTATTGTATGTATGTACGACTAAAGCATAACACAGACGTTACGTGGCTTCCAATACT
Organism: Mythimna vitellina; assembly: GCA_949316375.1. Taxonomy (NCBI): domain Eukaryota; kingdom Metazoa; phylum Arthropoda; class Insecta; order Lepidoptera; family Noctuidae; genus Mythimna; species Mythimna vitellina. Next base: position 454,869 of record OX438703.1, on the reverse strand, counting down.
TGCGCACTAAGTAAAGGAGGCCGAGGGGAACGAGATGTTCATATCGTTATTAAATCAATTTGTATCGATATTTTATGATGTTCGAGACACACGGTTCTGATTGTCATGCTAATCTGCCAGTGAAATAATCCTAACTCTGTAATAACTAGTGCCGGTCTGGTGCAACTTGTGTTATTATGACGAATAATCAACCAGTATTATTTTTAAAGCGGACCACCGGAGGCGAAAACTGTTTCGACGTTTTCTTTTTCTTTTGTTCCGGAAGGATTTTTTTATTTTTTTATTGATATAAACTAGTGCTTGATTGCGATCCCGCCTGATGGTAAGCAGATATATAGTGATACAATCGTTGATGGTGAAGCGCACTATTTATTTTGAGCCTATTCACTCTAGACTAAATTATAATCGGACGGTAAGACCGCAGCAGGCAAATTGTTCCAGTCCGCCGTAGACAGGCAGGATGCGCTAAAAATATGCAATTTCTGGGTTTTCGCTGGAGCTCTACTGAAGCAAGGACCTGTACAACAATTAGTACTTAGCTTGCATTTGCAGAAAACCTCCAAAGTAAAAATGTATCCGTCTTAGTAAATGAAGTAGGTATCGAGTGCAGCAGTTTCAGTAGACAAGCAGTTAGAAGTCAGCTTGAAAATGGATGCTGGCACCTAACCTAAATTAATGGTAACCCTGGTATTATAAATACGAAAGAACACGTTCATCATCACAAATGAGATTTAAAGAATGACGCGGGTGTCAGCAGTTAACTTCTAGCGCATCCTGCAACTTCCAAGTTAGGTTTCAGCTTCTGTTTCTTGCAATAAACTGCTCTAAGCGCAACAGAAAAGTCGCACAACGTGTACCGCACAGTTCTTCAATAACAAGAACTCATAACCTGATGGTTTTAGTGCAGGTTCCTTGAGAGCAACAATGACAGCTCTGTGACAACATCCGCCTACCTGCGCGCTATTCCCAGCCTGTCAGGCAGACATGACGGCGCGGCAGGATTGTTCTAATCAGTCGGTCGCGCGCCGCTGACTGTGGCGGACGCTATTCATAGAGCACCTGGCTTTTATGTGCTCGTGCTACACTAAGATGACGTGAGGCAGAAGTTTTACTGAAAATGGTAAAGTTTTGGACTGTTCAAGCCTTAACGAGGTCTAATACGCCTCATACGTGTCCTCCTCACGGTGCGGCTAAGAAAAACATAGTCTTTTCTGCCGTTCGGAGGCCGGAACTTAAATTTGGGTTAGTTGAGAAGAGAGATGAATGATACCTAAGATGATGTGTATCGGGGTCACTTTGACCTCGTATCGCACTTAGCCAAAAAGGCATTTAGTTTCTTAAACGTTACGGGGTCTAATAAGCCCCTTACTGTCATAACGGTAGCTTTCAAACGAGGGCTTAAACCCCGCATATCTACCGCAGGACAGCAAATAATATAAAAAATAGTACCGCTGTCAACGTGTTACGAGATACTACTAAACGTCCCTGCCAAAACATTTAGCGCCTTTTCTACTCCAGTTGTTGTGAATTAAATATAGTGTTACAGGGCGAAAAACATGGAAACACTTCGGAATTTCCGGGACTCGACGACAGTATTGATTCTGGCATTCAGGTGTTGCAGTAATTAGGCACAGTATCGGTAGCTCCCGTATAAAAAATGAGAACTCTGTGACCTATGAAAAAGGGTAATATGTATCTTTGAAATTGTTGATACTTCTTAAAATGGAAGGTTAAGGACTGTTAATACAAGCTACTTCCAGGAAGCGAATCTATTCATCAGATATCGCTGCTCACTAGATTTCCCAGAATGTATGTAAAGATTGTGAGTAGAAGTAAACGGCCATTTAAAAGCACCAATGAACGTAGTACTGTCAAGTGCTCTATCTTCTATGTGCAGTTTGGCTAATAACTTAATCAATGACGGTAGTGAGAGGACCTTCTGCGTCTCATTGCTCTGTGACCGCTTCTAAATGCGTGGTTGAAAGCTTGTCTGTTGTGTGAGGACATGATTGTAATGAGGAGGAGGGCCGCTGGAGGGTGACACTAGTGTGAGTAGGTACCTTATAAGTACGTAGGTAGGTTGTTTACAAAGTCGCCTCATTGTCTTGTTGCGCGGATGTTATTTAGAGGTGACTGTGACTTGTGAGTTATTGTAGTTGCGCTGTTGTCTTGTTGCTTAGGTATTTTAAGATAGTAGAATTATTGATTTATGATTGCGGACTTCACAAATATAGATTGTAACACTACTCTCTTTTTGGTCATGTTGCACCCAGATTGTTGATACTGGCAGCATTGCAGGAGTCGCATTGCAGATGAACCGACGAATTAACCAGAAGTAGTTCTTAGCAATACATTTTTTACATAATATAAATAGGTAATAATCAAAAGCCATAATGTACTAGTTTAACTGCCGAACATTACATTACTACACATGTGGTTTTAGATACGTCTATATGTCACTCAGGGCACTACCGATGCACTACCATATGCGAATTGCAGTGGCCAATCTGGAAATCTCTTAACCGACTGCGGGCCCAGGTTGGCCGCTGTAAAAACAATTTGGCCAAATGGGGCTTCCTCGACCCATCTCTAACACAGTGCCAGTGTGGAGCCGCTGCACAGGACATGCGTCATTTGCTATGCTGTCCATCCTGCACAATCACCTGCAGTTTTCAGGATCTATACGATGCCAATAACAGAGCCGTAGAGGTTGCCAAATACTGGTCAGAAAAAAATTAGTTAGAGTACATCGACACGAAAAGAAGAAGGGCACTACCAGTAGTGACCAGTGCGTCATCCTCATCTGTCTTTCCTTGCCCTGTGTGGCTGTGATCAGCGCCGCCATAGTTTCTTTTTTCATTCTCTCCTATTTGTCACGCTGTCATTCACTAGAGAAAGAAAATGCTACTTCCAATCAATGTAAGGTTGGAATAAAAATCTACATTTTCCTAACCGTCCACATCCCTCAAACGACTCTGTCTTCAAAGCACCAACCCGGCCTCCACTAAACCCCTCTTACAACATTACTCCAGCCAGGTTGCGCGCGCGCAGTATCTTGCGCACTATTAATAAGCGCGGGCGCTTCCCATGCGCCTGCGCCTCAGATCTCAGCGGCGGCCGCCACGCTCCGCCGCCAACTGTAATCGGGCCGCCTACCTTACCCCTTACTGTATACACCGCAATCATAAAATGAAGCTCAGGCTTTGAAAGATAGAGTTGGTTTTCCCTTGAGTATGAATTTGGAGTTGTAGAAGAGTACGAAGATGTTCGATTCTGAGTTTTGTTGCGGTAATGATATGGTTGGTTTTGGTGTGTTGGGAGGTTTGAAGGGCGGTAAAACAACGGAAGCAGTGTCGATGGTATCTGTGCCTTTAATTAGATATTTAATTAAACCAGCAGTTGCCTAAAGCGATAATTGGATCATCAATTTGTGTTCAGCGGTGATGCATCTTTGTTAATGTTTTAAATGAGCGAACTATGTGCTGCGGGGAATGAGTACAGGGAAACCGAAGAATAAACGTTCGTCTTAGTTTTGTTTCGATTTAGATTTAAACGACAGACGTATCATACTTGTAGCTGTCCAACATAGATGTCCAATTAATCTACACAAATATTACGAAATGAAAAGTTTTTGTTTTTTTTTTGTAGGGGGTAATATATTTTTTTGATAGAAAGCTGATTTATTCCTGAGTGACATAGGCTTTATTTTATGTATGCGGGCGAAGCCGCGGGCAAAAGCTAGTGTAAAATATTTTGGTTCGTGGAGGGTGCTGAGATTTATGAAGTTTCTTGCACGTTCTTACGTTCTTCTATACAGGTCTACGATTTAATGAAATTAGCACGTTCGATAGCGTGCTTAATTTTTTAGACAAACTGACTCCTAAACATATACCTAGACCAAATATAAATTACCTATAAATGGTTGAGATATAATTTGGAATGGATGAAGAAAGACAGGTAAAACGAACCTTCTAAACAGTCTGACTCTTGATGCCAACATTATTATAGAATCTATCTTTTGAATCACTCATAGTTAACTTTTCTTTCCACTACTCAATCGAGATTCGAGAATACGAAGATGATCATATATATATCTGATGTTAATATCTTTTTCTTGGCCGAAAGTACGTGGAGGTACGTTCAGCGCCACTATCAGATATCAGGCCAGTTCATTTCTCACAACAAAACGTCAGTCACATGTCAAACTTGTCTGCACACATACATGTCGCACACACACTCAGCTGAAACTGTCACAATGTGTGGATGTCACAGTACCAGGCGTATCAGTATCAAAGGCGCCGCCCTCCGCAACACGCATGGCTACGTACGTCACAGGGCTACCAGGAGAACACTGTTCCTGATAATTAAAGTTCAGACTGTTTAATATTACTCTAAGTACTCTGATGAGGTGGTTAAGTATTCCCGTTCTCGTCTGTGAAAGTACATATAAGCTTATATTTATATAGATTTATGTAATATATTATATTTTATTTACCATCATCCGTGCGTCACTGCGGGGTGCCAGCTGAAAATCAGCGCTGGGTGTCTGACGCCCAGCAATTGCTGAGTTGGCGACCCTTTCGGTTTGGGCACGCTCAGCGCAACTATATTGTAATCCTGTACTTTTTTTTTTTTCTTGTGTTGTTGTGTTGTTTTGTGTATTGCCTGCATCGAATAAATACTATTCTATTCTATTCTATACAGTGCATTAAAGATGAGAATGTAGCAAAATACATTAAAATATGACTAACTAGAGTGATGATCATTGTCTTAATTGGTTTAGCAAAATGAATCTTCACAGATCCCTAGCTTCGTTCATTCGCTTGTGAGGATTCAACGATGTTTAGCATAGCCACTGATCTCCAGTGCACCTGCTGGTCCTGTACACGTGAGGAACTAATATCTACGTTAATGGATGGCGTATCCATAAATAGCCGCAAGTAAAACAGTATAGTATATATATTATTACTATCACGAAAGCCACTGGTTAGGTTAGGAAGAATTAGAAAAACGGTTAGGAGAAATTTTGGAAAAAAATACTAAATTCCTAAATGATAAACCGATATTCTAGATTGGTCGATACCGGTCCGTGTTAATAAAATAAAGTAGTCAACATTTCCTCAAATTCTTTTCAATAAAGTCAGTTGCAGCTCGCAGCCCTGTAAGGCGATCTCTTGTCGCAGTCGTCATGTGATGTTCATTAACCGAGCTCCTGTAACTGTACGTATTGTGTTTCAGCTGAAAAACTGTAACTGTAACTGTCGCGACTCTTGTGGACCTTTTTGTGAAACGTTCCACATTCCTACAAACACCTTGTGTAATCCTGCTGTTGGGTTTCGTTTCGCCTCTATATGAACTAATTTAAAAAAAAAAAAGGATATTGTGGGTAAATTTTACAATCGTGATAACTTTTATCTGAGGAGTAGAAATAGTAGTTTGACAGGTTTTGTATAAAAATATTCAGCTATTATATAATAGCTGTCTGTCACATATATTCATGAAATAAAAGTCATCTGACAATAAAAATGTTAAAGCCCTGAAACAAAAGTTATACAAGCAAATATCGTCAGAGAATCAAATAAAACTCAGCAAAATGTCGGGAGTTGTGCCACGACTACGAATGGCGCCACCGCGCTATAGCCGTATTTGATTATCGACAAACCTCTCAAAATAAATGTTAATGCAGGATGACCATGAAAAAACAGTTAACTAAGCTTTCATGAGCACAAACACGAGTTACTTGCATAAACTAATGTTGATCGTCGGTATTTGCCGAGCGGCGTCCGCACACCGTGTTGCCCCAACCGGCCGCACTCGGGGGCGCTCGGGCGCACTCGGGTGCGTTCGGTCTCCCTCGGCTGCCCTCGGCCGCGCTCCGCCGCGCCTCTGCGCCTGCGCCCTGTCTGCTATGGTCTGAATTCGCTAATATTTACTAATGAGATGTATTTTTTGTTATTTCAATTTTATCAGTTAGTTACCCGTTAATTGTATGTTAAAACACTGTGAGTTATTTTTTGTAATTTTATTTGTCACTCTCTATGAAGAGCGCTGAAATGTCATGAAAATGCTAAAAAGTTAATGAACTGTAAAGAATCTGTGAAACTACTTCAATAAAACATTTACGTCGGCAACAATCATTAAGTTTGCTTCTCCGTGGAAGGGTTATGTTATTTGGTTGCGGAAGCGTCAAGCACTATTACAATTTTCCTGAAAATCGTGATCGTTAGCAATAATATTATTATTGTGTGTCCAAATCGTTTCGTATCTTCTTCGTAGCATGTTTTATTGTTGTAGAGAATTTCTGTTTTACTTGAAAACTTTTATTGAGTCACACTTAATAAAGCATGTACCTGATAAAATAGACCAAACCAGTCTTTTTTAACAGCAGACTTCATGTGTGAAGTTAGCAAAACAATATATATTTTCCAGTTGACCTCACTACTGTTAAGCAATAGATAACATTGAACGCTATTCTTTTTATATCGTAAGACATAGCACTCCCCGTGACCCTGTTCACCCGGGCTGGTGGCTGATGCGGTCGCGACGCGGGCCGCATCGCTTGCGCAGATTTACGATGCGTCACTTCAAACGCGCAGACAGATGGACGGACAGACGCGCATGTTCTTAAAGAGAGTTGCAGTGACTTACACAGTGGAGTAGGTTGCTGCCGTTCCTGTATTACTGTGGTGCATTTTGTATAAGAAATTGCAAAATATTTAATGAGGCTGTTGCGGGGAAAAAACCTGAAGCTCGTTTTAAAAACCTTTATCACGACATTATGCCTCTGAAGAAGTCTGATGCTGCGAGCTCTGTCAACATTAAGTCGCTGTCAGAATACTCATTATTTCTTGTTGTTGCCATATTTTATGAAAAGCTTTAGGATTTGTTTTACATTGTCAATTTTCTATAATTCTAACCAACTTTATGAAGGAAGAGACACTCAATTCGACTGAATATTTTGTTTTTCTGTTGTGTCGTTCAACAATATCTATTATCAACGATTTTTTTATAGTTATTTTTGATAGGCTTGCATTTCACCACTAATCTCAACTGACAGTAAGTTGCGGACGGCGAGCAATGGGTAGCTTGCCATCCGACCGTCCGTTAACCGTCCGTAGTCCGGACCGAGCTCAAGTCGCCGACAGCGCGTACTGTTCCACGCGCGCCTCAAGGAGATGTCAGCAACTGTAGGCAGTAGGGCCCAGCAGAGTCGGAGCCTACTGGGGCCAAGGGTCTGATACTGAAAGGAAACCTCGGCCCCAGTACGAAAGGCAACGAAGGAACAGGAGTGGGTTTTTAGTCAGTAAAAGTCTGACCTATCTCCCGCTCCGCCCAAGAGTGGGGGATGTCATAAGATGAATTTGTCACCGAAAAAAAAACCTGACAGTAAGTAATGATTTGATTAGAGCACGCTTGCTTATAAGTAGGTACAGATATAACCTATTCAATCTTCTCAGGAAACACAACACCGGCAGGGAATTCCACTCCTAAGCGGATTTTGATGATTATCATTTTGGAAGAGCGTTTGCCCAAAGGTTGTCTCGGTTTTTGGATAAATCTCGCTGTCTCGATAAATATTTTTGGAAATATGAGCTCTCCAATAAATGATCACAAATCTCCCGAAATTGCTGCCATCGCTAGTCTGTTTATTGTTTACACGTTTGCATAAACTAACATCACGTCAGTACTTACGCCCTGGAGGAGTACGCAAGTGTATATAGTTCAACCTAGTACACCTCATGTCACCAATAATGTTAAATTCGGATAATTTATTCAAACAAATTTTTTTTAATAAACTAGTGCGCCTCACCATCAACGATTGCATCACTACTTACCATCAGGTGATATCACAGTCAAGCACTAGTTTATATCAATAAAAAAAACATAACTTTTTTGTTTATGGACTGATCTGTGTTCTTGCATTCATCTTAAGTTCTAGCTCCAACACAAGGAAATTCTTTTGAATTTTTGATTGATTTTACATTTCCGAACATTTCGCTTAGCTAGAAAATATAACTTAATCGAGGTGGGGCGCTCCAATTATTGAAAGAACTGGCTTCGCTAGTTCTCACACGTTATTAGTTTTTTTAATAAAACTACGGTTAGAAAAAGCATCCGGTATTGTTTGCGCAAATTTTTTTGTTCACTTCGTTTTCACATTCGCTCCAAATTATCTAAAAACGGTTTAATCCGATCCGACTGATAAAGACTGCTATTTTTTAAATAATATCAAAAGGATATTGATGTTATTGTAAAGAGCGGCACTTGTTGCGTTTGCCCGGAGCGGCTAAAGAGCAAGATCGAGCCCTAATGATCAGGATGATATAACAAAACAAATTACTCGAATATCAAAACAAACATAAATAAAACCACGAGCGCACTAGATCCAGCGGGCAGCAGCCGCGCGGAACCGCGTCCGCTCGACCGTTGCTTCGGGGAAGCGTGCTTTAAAGTCGCGTGGTCGCGCGTCCCACGCGGAACGCTGCCATTCATACGCTGACGGACCAACAGCTGATTTATGATACGAAGCCGAAAGCTTGCCAAGATGTAATTGGGTACGGGACGTTTATTCGCGTTTTTCCAGATAAGTGTAACTGCGCGGAGAGTAATGTTGTCGTCGACGAAAATATTACTAACCTATTCTGTTTGACAGATGTGTTGATATCTGTACATATAGAGGTTGTGTATGTTATTGATTCAGCTTTAATCAATTTACAATTATCGATTTATGGAAGTCATTAGCGTTAGCTGTTAAAACCTAATATACCTACTGCTCAGTGTGGCTGGGACACAGTTGAATACAAACGCAAGTTTTTATTACTTATAAATTAATCATCGAACTACACAGCCTACTGATTACTGCAGAGAGACAGAAACGGTAAATGAAGGTCTACTTCTCATCTTATCCAATATCTTAGTGACAAGCAATATCTACATCCATGTAACCGAAATCTTGTTAGTGACACCTAATTTCGATTCCCAACAAGCTGCGTCTAGCCACTTGAATAAAAATTAATGCTCCAATCATAAATTAGATGCACAGCCAACTATGATGACCACAATGAGCCTAGCACGTCCAATTAGTGCGCCAAGTACGTGCAGCGCGCGGCGGCCGCGGGAGCGCGCGGTCCGCTGCGAGCCGCCGCGACTCACCGCGACTGGCTGCGATTGGCTGCGAACCATTTGCAAGAGCGCAGACGCAGTTACACCTTGTTACCGCCACATGTAGCGTACCTGGTGGCGGATGGCTCATTGCGATCTAAAGTTATTGCGCGATGCGTGTGATTGTCGAAACGTGACGTTGATGTGCTCGCTGAAAGTTTTGTGAGGTTCGAGGTGACGTCATGTGACGGACATTAAAACTGCCGCACACAGGCCTTTCATCCGACGCGGTTTAACAATGCCTTTAAAAATTTCAATGACTACGTTGAAAAATAAGAGTTATGCTCTGACTAGCGATCGTCGTAGGGTTTGGGTAATCTCTAAATCGAAATATCCCAACATCCAATAACCAGCCATTTATATTCTAACACTCCAACTAATGTATTAATTTGATATATTTACTCATAGTTTACATGAGGTTAATCTATTTCCAGCGCTCTTCAAAACCCATTTCACAGTAATTATAAATAATAATGAGAACGTCAGACGAGTTTACGTGAGCAGTTTGTCGAGAAAATTCTCTGAAAAATCAACACAATTACTCATAACATTACGAAGGTATTTATAACTATTTAATTTCTGTTTTACACATCAAAGATTTATTTAATTCGTCGCGGTAGACTTGAATTAAAAATACGTTTCGTTCCGCGGTAGGCACGCCTCACTTGTCACACTAAAACATTTTAGTTCTGCGTCTGTTCTTGGCGGGTATTTTTTCATTTTCAGCGTCGGTTCTAAAGATATTAAGAGACAAACCGTGACAGACGGACGGAGTTATTCGTAATGTGCGTCGCAATTAATCAGCATAAGCGTTTTATTAGCTGGGCATGCGCGTGCGCTGTTCCGCTAGATCCGTCGCGACTGACAGCCGGGACACAACAAGATGGCGCTCGTCGTTTTGGCGGGAACGTCGTAATGGCGACGGTGGACGCTTTGATCGGCACGACGCGGCCTGCTTGATTCATTGCGAGCTAACTGTCCTACCTCGTTACTAATTATTTGGGCAGACAGACAGACATTACAAACAGAAACTTGGTACCTAACGATGCATGTGCTGTGTGCTAAGCCCGATATAGAAACAGGTACCTGGAGACTGAATAATGTAGATAACGAAAGTGGAAGATAAAAAATCGCGATTGCGACGGCAGGGTTGGCGGAATGGTTGAGCGATTGACTGCTGCGCTACGTGTCGCAGGTTCGTTTCCCACACGGGTCTATATTGTGTGTGTGAGTTTAGGTACATGTACATAAGTAGTTCCTAGTGTGGGGCAACGTTATCTTAAAATAAAATACAATAATTGATTAACAATTAAAAAACCCCTTTATCTCGTGTATATTTGCATAATTCATCAGACACATCCAACTCGTTAGGTTACGTTGTGATTCAAATCAGTACCGCTTTGTACGAGTTGAGTTTTTCTGATTTACTCTACTACCGCTGCTCACTGCTCATGACTTGATAAGTGAGCAGTAGTTACTCGTATTTGCAATACAACTGGCAATGGTCTAAAAGTCCTGTCAATTCTACGGTTGAGGTACCTGTTTTACTTTTTCATTTTTCTACTGGTTTTGTCAAAATATGACGACATTACCTAAACAGGCAATACTCTCAAGCAAGCCACTTCAACCGGAAGTATCACGGGTCCTTTGTTTTGGGCTACAAATAGCTGCACAGTCGGAGGGTAGATCTCGACTCGCCAGAGAGACGCGGCTGACCATCAATTACTGCAAGCGAGCGTGGCGGCGCGACACAAAAATGTGTGATCGTACACAAACACTGAAACTTGCTGTAATTGCGCACACGCAAGTGGAAGGAACAGAAACTTGTATTTATGAGGGAACGACGTCAATTTCTTTTGAGATAAGAAAATTATGATACTGTCTTGTAATCACTGGATGCTGTATGAATGTACTAAACAAGATAGAGTAGATATCTAATGAGAGAGTGTACTTTTCCTTATGAAATATGATTCTAACTCCCCCTTACAGGTTTGATTTCTTACGAGTATACGACATAAACGGCCGTATGTTTTGATTGCGTTCATGTAGATGTGTTTTATTTTTTCATAGCTAAAAGGGATTGCAGACCAGACTATTTGATAACGATTTCAACTTGACACCTCCACACATTCTCGAGAAAACGGTTTGACAGACTGACGGATAAGAAAGTGTTCCTATGAGGTTTCGTTTTTGCATTTTGAGGATGGAACCCTATCAAAGTACAAGAACATGTAAAAAACTGATAACAGTATTTCTCTTTAATAAAAAAAGAAAAATATATTCGAGTTGAAAAACTTCAACATCACGTCAGTAATTCCTCTTGTGGATTTTTATATTTCCTATTATATTTTTAATATTAGGCATTTTCAACCATGCGTGTAACTCATGCTACGCTCGTAGCCGCGCGGCTACGCGCTACGCATCGCTGATCTCCTGCGAGCTACGAGGTATCTGTGCAACATTGTGCATCTACGCCGTAGTCCGCTACGCATGACTGATATCGCTACGAATCAACACAAGCAGGAATTTTTAGTCCCCTCTGCTGTTTGAAATTCAACCCTCTGCTTGGAGGCTATAATGCCTCTCTGCAATAGTTTGTTGTCCAGTCGGTTGTAAGGATTTTGATAAATGCGTAAATAATAATAATTCCGAATGGCAATCACTTTGTTATTGGACTTTACTGTATTGATTATGAAAATATCCACAAATTATTCGGTCTATTGTAATTCAGTGTTCATTGAAACCTTACATTTAATACGTCAATGTGCTATGAATCCATAGTACGAGTACAATTACCATAAAGGCGAAACCGCACTAATATAACAAAGTTTGTGAGTGTGTCATATTTATATCTTTGTTACTTCTTCACGCTCTAACGACTGAGCCAATTTTAATTAAACTTGATAAACGGGTAGAAAATTTCCTGGAATAGCACATATGATACTTTTCATCCCGGGAGTATGTTGAGATCATTTTCTACTATCATGCGGACAAAGCCGCCGGCAGCAGTTAGTTTTACTATAAAACATTTAGTTTCATGCAAAACCAAATGAATTACTAATTCGATCAAAGCTTATGTAATTGAACTCCGAAGATGCGCGTGAGTGTCCCGCTCGCGGGCGCAGCGAGTGCGGCGACCATTTTTCATAGCACGCCTGAACGCTCGGCCGAACGCGACGGATTTAGACGAAACTACAGCTCCGAGGCGCAGGGCTGCAGGGCTGCCACCGGAGCCCTGACGTGGGTAGGGAACTAGTAAGGATTGCTGCGATCTTATTTTCAGTAAAATCGAAGTAGAAGTTTGTTCGCGGTGCGTAAATTAATACTCAGTACTTATATAATTTTTATCTATTTGTATTTCTTTGATTTCTTTACTTTTAAATTAACAAAGTACCTATTGCAACTTTGAGTTTAAAGATATCTTTGAAAGCGTTACCTTATATGTATATTCTTCTGTAAGTACGTGTGTTTGTCACCCAACTCAGCTTGACCAATTTGAATGTAACCTGGTGTGTATATTTGAGTGGGTCTTTGGATTGTTGAAAACATAATTAGAACCGGTAGGTGGCGCTGCAATTGGGTGCTTAATTTGATTTCGAACAAAAAGCCATCTTCTGGGCAGGACAACGTTTACCAGGATCTCTAGTATAGCTATATATGCAGTGAAGAAAGATGTGGAAAGTAGTACGTAGGTAGTGGTTATGTATGCAAGCTTCTGAATATACCTGAAGGCAATAACGGCAATATAATAGCTTATTGTACTGTAATCGAAACTATATTGTAATAGACCTTCATTACAATCTCCAATATTATTTATATTCCAATCGTTTAAAAACCCATCAAATAATAAATTACGTGCCCATGGAGAAAATAATAGAAAAATAAACAATAATAGTAGGTAAGTAGATAAAAGAATCTTAGATATTACGCCAGTTAGGAAAATATGTAGATTAAGAGTGAAATGTTCGCAGTGAACTTGCATCTGGGAATGGATTTATATTATGTACCTATAGGTAGGCAGTCATTGTCAATGACAATAAAAAACAATTGAAAACGCATGCTGTGCAACAGTCTGTGCAACAGTCTGTGCAACAGTCTGTGCAACAGTCTGTGCAACCAGTCAGTAAGTCAGGAGGATGGATGACACGAAAAACAGATTATAATTAACTAACGAAAACGACAGACGTAGCCCTGTTTGAAAGATGAATAAAAAATAAAAATTGAGATCCCGATTGCAGCATCAGCTACCGGCTCCAATTGTATTTTCAAACCATTCAAGGATCTACTTATGTAAATATATAAACACACAAAATTTTCTTCCAAATCGGTCTAGCTGTTTAGGAAAAGTTAGCTGACAAATATACATATATATTGTAGTGTGGCTAGAGTGAATAGGCTCTCCCTTGCGCGCTGATTGTAGATACGAGTACGTTTGTACAACTTGAATGACTTTGAAAAACGCTTAATCGTCGTACACACAGGTGTACGAAATTTATTCGGCCGAAAATTTTTGTCTCTATAGCTTCGTTTTTCCTGGAGAAAAACCAGAAAAGATTTATTTTTCTTTTGGTTATTTTACAAAATAAAAACGCGCAATTACGTAATAATATTACCCTTATACACGCGAAGGGTTAATATACTGGTGCCCTTCAACATCAAAGTTTGCATCACTGCAGTGCTTACCATCAGTTGGGATCGCAGTCAAGCACTAATAGCAGTTTTTTTGTGTTTCCTCGGCCTCTCAACTACTTATTATAGTTTGTAGAAGTCTGTAGCACAGGGACTTTGCCTGTTTGAAGAAATATTATGGAAGAAGAAAATTTCAATATGTGTCTCTTTGCATTACCATATTTATTGTGTCACCCCTAACTGTACATTTCAGCTAATTGCTTTTTTCATAATAGCTGATGCGCCGGCGCAGGGAAGGAAGCACGCGTCACGGAGCGTGGTGTACTCGCGATCAATACGTACCGGGAGGGAGAGGGACGGAGGATCGACGGATACGCTCGGCTATTAGTTATTGTAGAGGGCAGAGTGATTTGTTATGATTGGCTGTAAAAGAATGCTAAAGTTTGAGCCGACAATGCTCTGGTACATAATTAATGATTTCAAACCAAAAATTAAAGAGCTTCTCTTCTAAATGGTTAGTCAATATACTTGTATTTGTGTGTGCCGCTGGTATGCAACTGTACGAGAGGTGGCGCTCGTCACTAATGGTGGTCTCTAGCCTGGTTATAACTCGGTGGCTACTTCAAATCAACTCACAGGGTTCAGACTCACTAGACCCTGTTTTTACCGTAGAAATCTTTAGTATGATGTGGGTTGTAAAAATATAAGGAAATCTTATACTCAACGGTCACGGAAATTTCTGAAAAGGATGCCACAGTCCTGGAACAAATGGGACAATTCAAGGACACAGATGTCGTTCAATAGTCAGTTAAAGTCTGACACGCCCTCTCGGTCCACCCAGAGGGGGAGAAGTCATTAAATGATTTCCCACCTAGATTCCCCAAAAGGTTAGGCAGAGCTATGGACACATTTAGCCAGTCAGGATCAAGTCTTTGTAATTTTAGCTTCTACCAACGACTTTCACTGTATGAAATTAGGACTTCCTACTATTACAAATTATAGTGTATATCTTAATCCAGGATATAAACTACTTGGTACAAAATTTCATTCAAATAATTTCAGCCCTTTGAGCCTGAAGGAATAACAATTGTATGTACAAACATACAAACTTTCGTCTTTTTGTTACTAGCGTGATGGGCAAGCCTGGCGCCGCGCCGCCAGCTGGCCACAGATCTGACCCTCAAAATCAAAAATATTTTTACTCCACATAGGCCTAGATGGGCACTTATAAAACGTCAGAAGCTAGTGCACGGTTCCAAATTGGTCTTTTCCTATAGAGAAGAACCGGCAAGAAACTCTATAGTTACTCTTTCAAAAAAAGTGGTTGATGTTACAATATTTTCATATTACAGTATTAATAGATATTATGTAAAAACAGTGAAGACCAGTCAATATTGTATTCAAAAGCACAATAAAAATAATAACAAAAAAAGTGAGTCGTAATAGGATGTAATCTAAGACTTTGTGGAGTCTACAGTGTTCTCACATTCACATTATAAAAAGAGGCTATATAAAAAAAAATGCAAGAAAAATATGAATAACTATGTATCAATAAATGAGATATTAACACAATTAATTTCTAATGAAATTAAGGTAGTTGAAGTCTAAATAATTTAAAAAATATTGCAAAAGGAACGTGATAAAAAAATAAATTTATTTATTTTCATATAAATAAATTAATTAAATTTAATAAAATAATAAATATATAAAAAAATAAAATTATTTGTTTTTTTAACACATTTTTTAAATCAAAATAATATGAGTTTTGAATTTTCCCTCGCTAAGTACTGTTACCGCCTTTGGCAGCTTATTAGAAAAGCTTATGCTGTTTATTACTAACAATGACTTGCTGGTCTTAGCTAATCTCCATTTGGGTAATACAATTTTATGTTTACTACGCGTATTTTTTTTTTTGTGAAAATCGCTTCTAATTTGAAAGAGTCCTTAATTTTAGCGAACATACATAATACACCCTAAGGGTGCTTCTCCAACAAAAATGTGGTACCTTGCTATGGATGCATTTGATATCCACCAATCATTCATTGGTTCATACAAGTTAGCAGTGGTGGAAACAGGTTCTACTAAGCTATGATTTTATATGGATGGATGCGTGCTATAGATGCCTGGTATCGATAGTCGTAAGAGGTACCTGTAGCTATGTGCAGAGCCATCCCTTCCGTCGACACATCGTATAGCTCGAGCTGCGCATCTTCCTGTGAGCTACCTGGCGGCGGCGCATCTTCATAGCAAATCTTACCACGCTAATTAGCCCGGTGGAAATGGTCTCCTGTTCCAGAGATTTTCATTCTAGCTGCATAGTCGCGTAGAATATCTTTAGTGGAAAAGCACCCTAGTTTAATATCATTACAGTAATTTAATGTGGTTTATTATTGTTTTTAATGGGTATAACAATCGTAATTGCGTAAGAATGACGTATTCTTGAATAAACAGCAGGATACACTAAAGCAGCAGCACGTGTTGCCAGCTCGGGCTTATCTAGAGAACGCTACATTTCAGTTTTATTTGATGATTGATTTTTTTGCATAATAATTAAATTCTAAACAGAAACTGGATTATTTTTGTTGATTACAATTTCATTTCATACACTTACTTAAATCATACCCGCTGCGCCACCACTTAGGTACCTACTTACATTTTTAATGTTTTAATTTTATATTTAGATTGATTGATTGATTTGGATGTAAGTAGGAACCCACTTAGTCAGCTTTCTTTGTACGGTTTTGAAGCAGCATTATTGCAACTAAATGGCGGAAAATAGTCACAGTGCGAGTGCTCTCCTATTTCTCCCTAATACGTATCTATTAGTAGTTACCACCTACTAGTGTCTGCCCGTGGTGGCGCTACTTACAGTACCTGCCTATAGTGGAGTTACAAGTACCAGGAAATTTGTGATTTCAAGGCAACAACCACAACTTTTCAATAATAAAATCGGCCTTACAAAGAGCCTGGCCTTCCATGGTCTCCCTACCTCTATAATCCTTTAACCGTAATGCCTAACAAATTGCAAGTCTTTTGCCCACTATGATGTTATTTGACTATTTTGTAATAAGCTTACTGCTAGAGCTAGAACATCATAATGTATTTGAGGTAGCTTTAACGTCACAATCAGTGTACCGTGCCGACAGCACGTGAAACGTTTACGAAGCCGAACTAACTCATGAAAACAGATTTATAATCTGTTCTAGGACATGTAGGTAGACAGGTAGCTCGGTCTGTAGTGGCCAGCTGGACTGCCTGGCTTGAAGGCACTTACGCTATTTGTGAAAGAAAATAGAAGTAGAATAAAAACCGGTCAAGTGCGATTTGGACTCATACACTAAGGGCCGACGCTGCGTTAATCGGGCGCCCGCGCGGTCTCATACAAAAGTGCTCCGTCGCGGTGACCCGCGTAGACACACGTCGCAGGGAGCCGCGGCCCGCGCCCATTTTGCTACATAAAACATAAAAGTACAGTAGTTTTAATACATTAAACTTCTCTATCGACACGACTACATACACACCGTTAGTAAGTTGAAAAGCAACACTGCGCAGGTTATAATCTGGGTCCCGCTACGGAGACCGTCGCACACGCAACAAGCGCGACGTCGCGCGACGTGTGCCCGCGGAGACGCCTGCGCATGCGCCCGCTTAACGCAGCGTTAGCCCGCACCATACCTCGAAAAAACACGTTTCTAGTATCTATACGTAGGGACCTACTAAGTATTTTTATTTGATTCCGTTGGTTACCCCGTTCGAGTACAGAACCCTATAAAGTTAAATTAATTGTTATGGTTATTTCTTCAGGAACTAAGTTTTTGATGGCTATGGGTATATTTCTGTAACCAACTAACAAAACAGCGTATAATTTTTTTTTGTACAGTTTAGCATTATCCCTTACTGTGACAAATGACACTTTTCAAATAATTACTGTCTAAGTACAAAATTTATTTATATAAAAGCGGAATACCACTCACTGATTAATCACGACATCTCAGAAACTATAACACCTACACAAAAAATTTAGCAGGTAAACCAACCCCCATATCCCTAAACTAACGTCCAACTCAAAGTATAGTCTAGTAATTAAAAATGAAAGCAACGGAAGAACGTTGTGCATCTCACTTTTCTTTTAAGCAAACCTTTTTAGAGAATTGGTGTCTTTTATATTTATATTTTTATTGTAGACATCCTAAGGGGGTAAAACGAGGGTCCTAAGTTTATGTGAAGTAACCTACTTCCATGCGGGCGAGTACGCTGGCAGAAGCTAAATATAATTATAGTATATCGAAAATACATAAAAAAGTAAATAAGAATATCCGGCATATAATACTGATTATGACTTGCTCTTACTTGGTCGGGTCGGTCGGTAGTCTGGCTTCCCACTCGGGGGGAAGCCAGTCCTGCAATAGATGAACTAGAAGGCGGACGTGCGGCTGATTGGCTTAGATCCTGGTGTTACAAAGGTAAATATCTGATTTATCTGTGTTTGATTCAGGTGGCATCCTGATTACAGTGCTTTCTTTAAAAAAAATATTTGATGCGAGATTTAAAATCCTTATTCATCTGATCCATATGATCAAAACCCCATAAGAATAATTAAATAAATTAGTTTTTCTCTTCTCCAGTACGAAAGGAGCGCTATTTTTGCGTAATTCTCCATGTCCAACTTTGCCCCGTGTATAAGTCAGTAGTTTTAGTCTTATTTTGTATTATATTTACTTAACTGTAATCTTTTAAATAATAAAAAGACAGGAGTATAAACATGTTCTAAATATGACACTTTTGATATGTGTTAGTTTTAGTTAACAATTAATAATTTATTATTTAGAATTAACTAACAGTGTATTTATAACAAACAATAAAGTAATAAAATTGAGACTTGTATTATTTAAATGGCACTTCTGACATTAATTTTCCGTATCATAAAAACCTATTTGTTCATAAGTCAAAGTCTCCATCTAATTACTGATATTTTACTTTTGCAGTTATCAGTAATGCCACATAATAAACATCAAAAAGAAGAGAAAAAATAGACCCGCAGAGCGTAGAAAGATGGAAAACAAGAATGCTTTGAGTTGTACACGGCAAAAAAAAAAAATCTGAAAATAATATAATGTAGTATTATAATAACTTTTTAGTACTTAACGGACTTTATCGTATTAGAAATATTAGGAATAGTTAAAATTTCTTTTATAAAACAACATTTTTACTTTCCTATATAATACAATTACATACTGTATTAAAAATAAAATTATTACAAGAATTATTTTTGAATGCACCAGATGTTTTTCCATGACATGATCACTGTTTTTTTTTTTTTCACCAAAACACATGATGTACGTAACGTACATCTACATTAAGTTTTTCATTTTAATTTCTGTTTCTGATTCATCTGTAACCAATGCTGATTCATATAGACATAATATATAGAACGTCAATATCTAGGAAACTACTTTCTAATAACGAGTCCCTTATTCAAATATATGTTATTTGTTATACCTATTTTCATATGAACATGTGTAACAGAGCTGAAAGTGAAACTAAATTTTGTCCATATGGATCAGTCGAAGAATCAAATTTTGAAGAACTACCCTTATACCTAGTGGTTGAAACAGCTAGCTAGACAGAAAGAAATCACACCACAGACAACCCACAATCACAACACACAACACAATCATACATCTCTCATCCAACTCTCATGTCGCAGGTCTGCTGGAGTTTCATTTTAAATAAGCAGCACCTTTGTGCTCTTTTATCTGTATTTGTAATTTTCATTTTTAAGTATTTATGTGTACATAAATAAATAACAAATAAATAAATTCAGACTGCTGCCAAGTCATCCCAACGGCTTTTTTATAATCTAAAGGAGCCTTATGCTATTATTTCGACCAAATCTACACCTCATCACGAATTAAGAATCAATTAAGAAAATGTCAATCTTCTGTACCTAGTTACCTACTTTTAATTTCAACGAATATGAAGGTAAAGTCTGAGTTCACTCACACACATTACATTATGATGAAATTACATTTCTGCATTTTCTTGTGTAACGGTGTTGGGTGACAGGCGGTGACGCTGCGTAGGCGCCGCCGCCGCCGGGCGCCGCGGCAGGGCGCGCTCGGGCACGCGTGAAATTAAACTGCTGCCCGCCTCTCGACACCTGCCATTGCCGCACAGGAAGCTCAGAGATTTATTATCAGGTACTGTCGTACTAGACTAACTTTATTTTTTTCAAAGAGTTGTCATGGAAGTATTGAGTATAGAAAATATAAATAATTTCAATGATTGGGCAGATTTTTTGCCTTCCAATAATCATCATCATCTTCCGGCCCCTATCCCGTTTTATTTGGGGTTGGCACAACATATTTTCTTTATCCATTCTATCGAGTCACCCGTCACGCTATCACTAACTTACTTTTACTTCATATATGTGGGTACATACCTACCTATATTTGTATATCCCTCCTCACACGATCCTTTGGCCTCCCTCTCCTTCTCCACCCATCGAGTTTGAATAACTTATCATTGATTAAAATATATATTTTTTAATGTAAACAGTTTTTATATATTCAAACGTATATTTGCAGTTTTATACTTAAAGCGCCATCTAGTATTGAATAGTATAACAAATTTTGCAAATTCAATGCCATCAAGTATCGAGTAGCTTAAGTAATATTTGCAACTAGCGACATCTGTTGCTATTAGTTGTCACCAAGTTTTAATACTCTTCAATGCAATAATATAAAACATTTTGCAATTATATTTTTCTTCTTCATTATTTTTCTACAAATTGAGAAAATTAAATTAAAAATTAAGTCTTAAATTTCCTAAAGTAACGTTTAATTATCAAAGAATTTAGGCAATTTAAAGGCAACAACAAAGTACTCTGTGGCAACAACAAAACGAGATTATTTTGTAGTCTGTGGAATGCTAAAGCAATTAAAAAAAAAGCTCAAGTGCTAAATGATTTCTGTGTTTTTCCATTATTTTTAATATTATGGGGACAGAAGTAGCTGTATCGTTTAGTTCTTTACGTGCTCAACTAGAAAATGAGAGGAGTAGTTTGTTTAAAATAGATGAAAATATTAAAAAAATTGTTCAAACTACCGGAAGATTCAATGATAGGTTAGTGTCTAGTGATCACCTTGAATGTAAATTTTGCGATTTTGTGTTTTCAATAATTATTGATTTGACAACGTGTTTAATTCTAGATTTAACTCTACCGGAGAATATGCGAGGGGCAACAATCGTGCGGGAGGCCGAAACTCATTCCCTGACGGTGCAAACAATTATAACAAAAATGATGATCAGTTTGCAAAACGAAAACATGAGACAAAAACAGTTTTCAGCAGGTACCTAAACGAATTGTTTTCTGTGACTTCTTGGTTGGGGTAAATAATTATAGTTGCGTACTTTGTGTTTTGTGTCAGCTGGGTAAAGTTACGTGTCGTGCAAAGTCGAAATCTTGATCTTTTCATCGCGTCATACAAATTGCATGTTTTCAACTTGAATGAATATTCTGTATTTCTGCCGTCGACGGTCTAACAGGTTGCCGTGTTGGGGACTGAGTAAATTTTGCTCTTTTGAAAGTATTTTCGTAGTAATTAAACTTTTGAATAATAGTTCCTTAATTGACAAGTAGTAAATTGAAGTGGTTTCCAAGCAACATAGGTTTTTCATATCATATGCTGATAACTAGCTTCTGCCAGCGGCTCCGATCGCGTTAAAATAGGTTTTTCCATACAAACATTGGACACCCGTTTCTTACCTTTAGGGGGTGAATTTTGGGAAACCCTCTCTTAATACTCGCCCACATCACAAAAGTTGATATGTCAGTCAGTTAGTTTCTCCTTATACAAACTTTAGAACTTTGGTTTCATCCCGTTAAAAGTTGAATTTCCAAAAATCCCTTCTTACATCATAAAAGGAAGCCTTGTGTAAAATTTCATGTTTCTTGTCCCAGTTGTTTGGGATGTGCATTGTGCTTTTATATATATAGATAAAGCATTTTTTAAAGCTAGCTTTTCTTTATATTCTGGTCTTCCTGAATTTTCATTTAAACTTTTAAATGAAAATGTGGGATTTTTCATTCAGTTTTATCTGCATTTATATCTCTGCACAAATTCATTTGTTTTGTAATACATTACATACATGCAATAAAGGTACAACTGACGAATTTTTGCAACATAAATCAATTATTGAATTTATAACTTTTTACTCTGACAAATTGATATAAACAGTTCATTAAGAAAAATCTGTTCTCAATCTTCCAGATTATCAGCCCGTGTACATGACAGTGATGGCGAAGACGATGGCCCTGGTACCAAGAGGGCCAGGGTGCCTTCAGCGGTATGTCGTGAGCTCCCCACCAGGGCTGCAGTGTTGCGAGCCCAGGGTGATGACGAACAAGCCAGGACTCGCAACAGACGCATATTTGGATCACTTCTGGGAACACTACAGAAATTTAAGCAGGAAGAAATTGTGTTACAGACTAAGGTTATTTATTTCCAAGTCATATAAATGCATGCATTGTGACAGTTTTGATATCATACTATTGTGGAGTTTGCTTTGTGCTAAACAATATTGTTGTACCTGAGCATACTTCACATGAAAATCCCTATTCATTAATCAAGCCAAAATACAGGGATGGACCAAATATTATATTATTAAAAATGGACAACTTATAGGATCACTTTGATGTCCGTCCATCTGTCTGTTGGACAACTTTATCTTCAGAACACGTGGGGTTATCAAGTTGAAATTAAAACCAAATACTCAGGTCTGCAGTCCCTTGAAGCTGTGAAAAAAATCAAACTTTTAAGTTAACGAAAAAAAAGATAGGGTCGTTTATGTTGCAAAAAATGTATATTTTGACACTCAAGGGAATCAAAATTCATAGGGTAAGATAAGATCTAGATCTATCCTAAGATCCTGAAATTTGGCATGAAGCAAGGTCTCATAGTTTAATTTGTAGTTAAGTCAAAAAAAAACTTGTGATTTGTAAAAATCTTTGAGACTCGATTAGGAAATAGAACTGATTTCATATATTTCAATGGGACCCTCAGTGTGCGACTACGACTCGCACTTGCCTGGTTTTTTTTCTAGTACCACTCTTATGAATTATGTAAGCAGCACAGAGCACTACTACCTCCTTAGGCGACATCCTAGCAACAATTGATAAATGTGGAAAACCAAGTTTCAGAAACAGTGTTCACGATAAACTGGGTGATAAACACGTCGTAAACAATTTATCAATCAATGTTGCCTAATGTATACCTGACTTTACATGGACATTTATAAAACGTAAGAAGCTAGTGCAACCGTAATATTGCTCATCTTTTACAGGAAGACAAAAGGGCGCAAGTGGAACGCAAAATAGAAGAGCAAGCCAGACAAGAAAAGGAAAGAGAACAGAAAGAAAGAAAGACTTTATTTGCTGAAAGAGAACACAAGAAAGCCACAATCAAGGCTTTGGAAGCCAAGATGGGGAGAGTCCAGGAGTTTGAGAAGTGGGAGGCCTCACAGAAGAGCCTCGCCAACTTCATCCTGACTAAGACCAAGCCACACATCTACTGGCTGCCCAAGAAGATGACTGAAAAGGCCACAGAGAAGTTAGAGTCCAGTAGAAAGTATCATGAAAGTGGGTATTTTTTTTTATTGTTTCGTTTATTCAGTTTACATCCATCTACTAATCAGATTATTATATCAAAGGCCATCCTTGTCAAATTGCTTGCTGCAATTTTGAGCCACTCATTTTTCAGAAATAATTATGACATTTGTGTTGATCAATGGCTGATTAAATTAGGGCTTTGACTTTGATGCCTAGACCCGGATATCCCAATACTGCTACCTAGTTGCCATCATTTCAGAAAATACTCATTTGGCCATATTGTTCTTAGTTTCTCAGGCAAGAATCATTAGGCTTAGTTTGTAAGCTGGTTATAAGTTTATATATGCAGTCAGGCGCATTACTAATGAGCAGTGGTGGCCGAGTGGTAACGGGGACTTACGAGTTGTAAGTTGCGGGTTCAAACCCAGCCAGGCGCATTACTTTGTGTAATTTATTTCATCATCACTGCTCTCAAAATGATGAAGGAAAACATCGTGAGGAAACCGGCATGACCTAGAACCAAAAATTCGAAGTCATGTGACATCCACTGACCCGCACTGGGCCTGCATGGTGGATTATGGCCCATTCCCTATCCTAGAGATGAGGCCTCAGTCCCAACAGTGGGAACATTATGAGGCCGACACTATATGCTATATTATTATATTACATCAAACTCATAGTATGTTACGATTTACAGCTGAATATGGTCGTTTTTATCGCAGTGAGTAATAGAACAACACTTTTATATTTTTTAATAAAAAAAAATTTTTCTTTCCACTGGAGGTATGGTTTCAAGGCTTAATAAAACTCAAGCTTATTTCTACATCTTCCTTTTTTAAAAGGAAATTTTACTTTACTAAAACTTCTATTTCTTTTTAATAACATGGGAAGTCATCCACCGCGTGCTCGCTCGAGCGAGGTTGCTGTGGTGTCGGATCGCCACGAGTTTTATGGCTGCAATAGTGGCGTGCCGAAAACTTTTGACTAGCCTGTTGGTCTAGTGGTCACTGGCCCAGATTGCTGTGCAGGAGGTCTTGCATTCAATTCCCACTCAAGACAAATTTTTGTGTAATAAACACGATCGTTTATTCTAAGTCGGTGTACTTTATTAAAAAAAAAACTTATTTCTATGACTGAATACGAATCTCGTACTTTCCAGGATTTTTCTTTGTAAAAATACGCATTTATCAGCCTTTGGACATTGAAGGCATACCTAGTAAGAATTATTATAAAAAATTAAAAAATATTCACTGTTATCTTCATAATCATTTCCCCAGAATGCATGGTCAGAAAACGCCAAGAACTTCAAGAAGAGCTCCAACGAATAGAGCAGCGGGTCCTCCGGCCGCGAGGACCTGGCACCAAAGAGAACGACCCTGACCACCTTGACGGAGAGGACCAGAAAGATGTAGAAATGAATAAGGATGAGAAGAAGAAGAGAGATAAGTTTGCAGTGGATGCTGATGACAAGGAAGACAGTGATGGTGACGACAGACACGAGGAGGAGCCTAAAGTGGACCAGCCAGAGACTCAGGAAAAGATTGGTAAGGGCAAGCAACCAAGCATACACGGGACTATAAAGATATATCATTGTGCAAATACATGCAACAACACCGAATGTACTTTGCGCAGACAAAAGCCGCGTCGAAGATAGCGTACTCATACAATAATCGTTTTGTATGAGCTTATTATGTGAAATAGAAAAAAAAAACGATTGAGATTAACAAAATTTTTTTGTTAAGCTTTTTTTATTATATTCTCAAGAGAATGTGATAACCATTTACAAATTCTAAATGTATAAAAATCTCAAAAGAATATGACTATTTTAAATCTGAACAAAGTCTAGGTCAGCTAGTGATCAATATTTTTATTGTTTTTCAGAAACAGAAGAAATCAAAGAAACCATTGCAGAGACGAGCACAGATCAGAACATAACAATGGACACAGAGACAACTAATGAGACCACTCAGTTGTCCCTCGACACCACTCTCAACGATACTCAGGCGCCCGCGGACGCTGAGAACCATTCCTAACGCGCCAGCACGCGCGGCAGCTGTGCACAAGTTATACTAGAGGCGAGCGTGAAGCTGGTGCGGACACTCCTGCTTACCTTGGTTTGTTGTGTGAAGCGTAGGGAGTGTTGGTGTGTGGCTCGTTTTAGTTCGACTATTCATTGGCAATGTTATCAAAGAATTATGCTATATTTTCATATTTCAGTCATCACTAAACGTGAATTAAATATTTTTGAATTGTCGAACTCGGAAACTGGTAATTCTACCGATGGGAAGAAGAATCTTTTTTATTGAGGTAGAAAATCATCAAATGGCTTCTTCCAGGGTGGAGCGAGACGGCGCGTCCGACTTACTGTCTAAAACCCACCAGCGTTCTTTCAATTATCCTTTGCATTCTAGGGCAGCCCTAGCAGGCATCGGTCCTACTGGAACTCTTCAGTTTCACTGATTTTTTTTTGAGGCGCACGTGTAACACCATGCGCCTTCGACTCGTGCTTGGTCCATACCGGACGGCAAACTATCCGTTGCTTGTCGTCCGCAAGCCCGCGCCCACGGTAGCGGCCCATTGTCTTCCGAAACGCGTGGCGTTCCCTCACGGTGGCGCTCATTTCCTTCGCTTGCATTACTGCCAAGCGGAAGGATGTAAACGCTTCACATTCCTTCTCACTCCGGACTAGAAGCTCAGAAGCTAGCCTGATTCAGGATTGGACGCTCAGTTCAGCGCTGCCTCATGCCTCCACAAGGACACGGCGGTGCTCTGCCCGCACAGAGCACACCTTCACCGAATGCTCCACAGTGACTTCCGAGCGATCTGCGCACTGGTGACACCCAGACATTTCTTCCGCCTGAATGCAAATAGCAACCTCTCGGACTGGCCATGACCAGTGAGGACCTGTGTTAGGCAAAAACTGAGCTCACCATGGCGCCTCTGTAGCCACTCCACAAAGAGGAGTTTTACAGCCGCAATTGTGGCGTGCTCGGGGAAGAATCAAGCAAGTGGTTCAGAATTGTCTGCAGCCACTAGATTTTCACCCTAATACCTTTTCCTAACTAGCTTGGGGTTGCCTACCAGTAACTTCTTTTAACCTCCACAAGCCAGTTCCTGGGCAACACTATATTCCTTTGACAGACTTGCTGGCGTCTGCCTGCCTGTAATGACTACAGCCACTAGATTAATCAGTAAATTTAGCAATAGTACTTTGCTGACATTGTTGAAAAGCTACTAAAATGAAGTCTTAGAATATGTTTTTAGGATATTAAGAGTATGGTATGTTGTCTAAACTTAATTAGGAAAATTAATACATTGATATTGAATATAATAAATATACGATCACCAAAGCTGCTACCTGATCCAGAACTAGACAGTTGATTTAAAAGCCCGTCCTTAGTATGACTTGTACCATAGCTGCCCGACTTGGCGCGTTGACTTGTGTACCTCGTTTAAAGTTCTTCCAGTCAATGCTTCCTTTGTCTTACGTCCTAGAATGTTCTAGAAGCGATGCGATGCGATGTGTTACGTGTTGAGGGCCATCAACATTATTTACTCCAATTTACATTCGAAGACGACTGCAGGGATCAGAGTTAGCTTACAAATCAAGACGCGGATATTCACTCTGTCGAGCAAACATCGCTTCGGGTCGTGGGTTCACCTAGGTCGTGAAGATGTTTATTTTAAATGTATCGTGAAACGTATGATATTTGACAGTTCCAACCACAAGTATAAACATGAAATAAAAGATGGGTTTGTTAAAAAAAGTTTGTTATTATAAACTTAATAATTTACAAAACATCACAGTTTTATTTGCATTAATTTACGAAGCGAGTGCTGTTTGGAATGAGATAAATACATTTTAGGCATTTTTTCATCAAATTAGCAAGCCATACATAATTTAGACCTAAAAAAAATACCTACTAAATAGGTATAAAGAGTTGAAATTACTAAGAATATATTTCTATTCATTAGTTAAGTTAAAAAAATTATTACATTAGAAAATTTTATGTACAATGTTCAAAATTAGGAAGATTGTATTGGATACTAATGTATATATATGTAACTCTTTTTGATCTTAACTGGGCAGAATGGTCGTATTCGTAAGATTTGCTTGAGATAAGTCTGTACCATACTCAAACTGATAGCAGGGAATCATTTGATTAATCAGGCAATTTAAGCTTTTAGAAGTCCACATAAGGTCTATAGTTAGATAAGTGATTTGCAGGCTCCAAGATTAATAGTTTACATTCTCTTTCACGCAACCTCCCTTCCTATTCCTTCCCTCGCTTTTAAATTTATAATTTATAAATAAGTCTACAAAGTCGACGCTAGTCGAGCGTGAAGATCCTGGAAGCTATATCGTCGAGCATCCAGTCCATGCCTTCGAGAAGGTTCTCACCGGTCACGGCGGAGCAGCGCACGATGCGCCAGTGGTGGGTCTTGATGCTGTCCAGGTCTAGGGCCTGGAAATGTACAAGTATACAAATGAGAAATGTCTTCGAAAAACTTATTAACTCCAATAGAGGCACCTCGTAAGAATTTTATTAATAACTAGCTGGAGCCCGCGACATCGTCCGCCTCAGACTCGGTAAGACAGCACAACGCAATTTGGTCACAGTTATTTCAAGAAACTTTTTTTGCACCGAATTTTAAATATTTTTCTCAAATAAAACTATAACCAAAGTTCTCCTTATAACATCAGTTATCTATCAGTGAAAGTCCGGTCAAAATCGGTCCAGCTGTTTTGGAGATTAGCCTAAACAGACAGACAAACATTTTTAAAATTACATTTTTTACAGGTTTCGAGTACCTATACTCGAGTTGTCTCCTGTATTGACACGCTTGTAACGTATCTCATTTAGGACTGGTATAGTCATATAGTGCCAAGTCTTGAAAGCTTGACCAAAAAGGGCAATCGTGTCGATCCTGCCGGCCGATTACAATAACCTCCATATTATGTAAGATTATGGAACTTAAAAATAATTTATTTCACAAAACAAAAGCAAAAATGAGTAATCTCTCTGTTCAATTAAATGGTGTGGAAAATCGTCCAAAACATCTAACTATAAAAAATATGGATATATCTTCATTGATAAGTAAATTACATTTGTAATTTGTTAACATTATTAATATTGCAGAGCTCGAGCTAAACTAGTTGGTTACGAAAAAAGTGACACCGCGTTGATGTCTTTTTGAAAAGTCCCTTACTTTCATTAGAATATTAGATAAGTCTATCCCTTTCTATCTGTAAATAGTTTTTACCTAGTGCTGAAGTGCTGGGACAACTTCAAATTATTTATCGATGATTCCCAATGGTACTACCTAAATAAAAAATGTCTTAATGTTTACATTTTAGATTTCCAAATACTTCGGAATTTCAAGAGAAATGGATTAATACTAACAGCTCATAGGACCCCAAATCTTTTATGCGGAAAACTTTGACTAAATCAATCCATTTAAAAAAAAAACAGTGATAATCTGAGGGGCATTGTCTAACCTAGCCGTGAAATTAAAATTAGGAACTTTTAATAGATACACTTTCTGTCGATTAAATTAGCCGATTGATTTACTAATTCTGCGAAAAACTACCGGGGACTTATTGCGAGGAACGGCATGGTTGACATATTATATCGGGCTTGTCATCATCCGGGAGAATCAATTCGTCACATTATCTCTGGTTGTTCTCGTCTGGCTAAAGGATTGTACTTGCATAGGCACAACTTGGTAGCCAGGTTTATCCATCAACAACTTACTCTGAAATACTCTTTTGTACAATCGACAGTGCCGCACTACAGATAGTTCTCGATGATGATCATATCACTTTGTACTGGAATTGGACTGGACTGGAATAGGCACATCTCAAGATTATTGTAGCCAATAAGCCTGACGTAGTGGTGGTGAACTGATACGATAGGCATGCAATGATAATTGATATTATAATATTATATACCTCATGACGAGAAACACGTGAGAGCCGAATCTTCCCTCAGTCCATTTATTTTTAGAAATATTTTAAAATGTAGTAAATAAGTAAGAATAATAAATAAACGATTTAATCTTCTTTTAATGATTGATTTGCACCCAGTTAACACCTCAAGTTAAAAAAAAAACTGAATTAATCGACGTCGATTTTATCGATATCGATATTATTGTTGTAAACTGACTAGTTCATCACTATATTTGCTAACATTGTTGCATCAGCTAATCACAACCGCTGCATTTTCCCCCGTCCCCCGGCCCGCAACGGTGAATCGTGTGCCTAGTCGAAATCCGTCTATCAGCTCTCTAGTGGTTTAATACTCTTTGGCCCACCCATACCTTGTTAACACTTCTATGGTACAGACTAAGCGTATCGCCTCTTCGTTTATACCGCGTACTTCGAAGGACTGAAACTATTTGCCTGTAGCGGCCTACCCGGCCGATTAAAATGTAGTGCGATTCGCCATCATCGATTGCATTACTGCATACCATCAGGTGGGATCGCAGTCAAGCACTAGTTTATACCATTAAAAAAAACCAAGTGTGTTGTGTGTGTGCACCTCTCTAATCTCCTGTGATGTGAGAGCTCCTGGTAGGTCAGACTTGTTGGCGAGCACGAGCAGAGTGGCCCCGGCCAGCCTCTCCTCGCGCAGCAGGGAGTGCAGCTCGCGGGCGCAGTCCCACAGGCGCCGCGCGTCTGCGCTGTCGACCACCCACACCACGCCGTCCGTGCTCTCGAAGTAATTTTTCCAGTATGACCTGGAATATGACAACAGCTTAAAACTTTATTTTAATCCTGGATAAAGATTAAACTCCTCGCTCTCGTTTTTACGTAAAATCGCAAAAACGAGAGCGAGTCCTAGTAGGTTTACGATAGGCGTTTTTCAAGTTGTACAGACATATGTACAATCAGCGCTCAGATAAGACAACTTTGTCAATTTTTGTTTTTTTCTGAATATATAAAAGTAGTTAGTGATAGCATGACGGTTGACAGGTTAAAACATCCAGAATCAAACTGTGTTTTGTTGCATAGATGAAACATAACACAACATACTAAAGATACAAGTAGTGTGGGTAAACAAACTACAGAGAAAATTAAAAGTATATTTGTACAACATCATCATCAAAACTTCAGTCTTTGATGAAAAACTGGAATGAGAAGAGCAACAAAGTAGAAGATGGATATACTGCTGATGTTGTTATAAATTATTAAAAATATAAATTTGCAAGATGATAATAACAATGAAACTGATGTAGATTTTAGTTCATGTTTGATATTTTTTTTTTTTTCTGTTGATGCCAAAGACAGAGTTTATGGACCGACACTAGTCGGGTACTGGGCATGAACGTAAGTCAACAAATGCTGCTCGGGAATCAGGTTGTGGGCACACAGATGACTGTTGTAAGTTTTTGGCACTGAAAGTGTTAAACTTATTGTGAGTAGATAATTATTGACCATGAAACATAGTTTTAGTTTTATCTGCTTACCTACCATACTTGCACTTATGCACACTAGAGTGCATGTACATATCACAACTTAATAATTTAAGTATTTCTTACCCGCCTTCGTGAGATAGACTATTTGATACTTATTAGAATCTATTTTCCCAGATGCATGAAGAATGACAATAAGCTTATGTTTAGAAGAATTTTACATCATAGTAAATCAGAAGCAACAGCAGTGCTGCTGCAGCGATTTGTAAATAAAGTCACCATCTTCTAGCTCACCTTAAAGATTTCTGACCCCCAACATCCCAAATGTTGAGTTTATATCCGCGGTGCTCCAGCGTTTTTATGTTGAAACCCAGAGTCGGGGATATAGTGTCGATAGGCTCGCCATTAAAACGTTTCAATATCGTCGTCTTACCGGCATTATCCAAGCCTCTAAGAAAGATAAGCTAAGGAAAACAAAAATTGCAAAAGTGGAACAATAAGGTTATAATTTAAAAAACACTATTGTAAAGGATACAACATGAGTATTCTCATTTCCTTCTCTTTCTGCCGCAACTTCTTCAATATTGTTAGGAATCCCATATTTGATAGTTACTATTTTAGGCAAATAAATGTTTATTTGTACCACTATTTACTTCAACAACATTACCCGAATGCTTTTTTTATCTGTGGTGATGAGTCATGTGTCAACTTGACACTGTCAAGTAACTTTGACAAGGGTAGGCCTGCAACAAATATCAATTTCAAAACCCGATTATTGGATTCGAATATTTTACATCAGTTATGATTTGACAGTCTTACAAAAGTAACCAAAAAAAGAGGACTTCTTCTCATCGACGGCGAAGTGCCAATACCTTCTAACTGACATTTTTCGATAAAATTACTTTTAAGTGCTTATATTTTAAATGCGTGTTTCCGCATGTTTCGTAAAATATCCGAAGCAGATATTTAGTTGCAACTGCATCAAATTAATTAGTGGAAACAAACACCTAACTAAACCAACGTGTCAATTTATAGTATTACTTCTTAACATTTTTTGGACAGATAATTTTGACTTCCGACAGTTAGGAGTTATTGGTACTTTACCGTCGTCATATGGACGTAAGCAATGCCAGTAAACAATATTTATATATCTTGACAGACATCAGTGAAGGAAAATTCATAAGGAAACTCTGGCATTGTAGTAAAATCACACAAGTCACTAATTCGTTAGGCGTCCACTACACGGTCATGCAAGCGTCAATCAAAACCATCAATCATGAATGATGTGTGAATGACGGAATTTTATCGCTATACGTTTTTCGTCAAGCAAACGTCAGTCTTCGCATTAGACTAGGTTTTTCGTCAATCAAAATATTTGACTGTGGCAAAACTGACAGCAAAACCTATCGTGTAATAGACGCCTTACACTTGCCGTGATAAATTATGCCCGGACTTTCGCTACTCTGAATTTTTCACACTTTGAAGATTGATTGAGTCATTATAAAATTAAATTATTATTAGTAAAAAAAAAACAAGCTTTGAAGATATCATACGTGTCTCACATGTTTGTTTTATTAATATTTATATGAACATCATAACTATTAAATATTATAACTTAATAGGTATTTAAACAAACTGAAAATAATAATATGTACAAACGGGTAGAAAAAGAACTCATAGGGCATAGCGTTCTTGGCACTTTTCCCAGAAAGCTGGCAGCATTGCCACGCTGGATGCCAATGCTGATTCGTTGACTGAAGAAAAGCCCAGCCCTCTGGTCACGCAAAGCGTCGATCAGCTGTTTGCTGATATCCCGAACAACTTGATGAGCGCTCGGACCCCATGGCCCCAGTGTTTCAACCCTTACCGGCTAAATATATAACTTCCGATGAGATTATTATATTTACAACGTTTGAGGTTTTCTGCACCTGCTGCAGCCGCCCCAGCACAGCCCGCCGTACTCAGAAGATGGAATGGCGCAAGGGTGTCGACACACGTATCCCACACCAAAAGCCTACCCAATTTCCAAGGCATTATAATCATCCCGTCTGGCCTCTCCCCTTCTTCGTCACGTGCCAAGCCATTGGGTTCTAAAACAGCTGGTATGTCGTGCTATCCGACTAGCGCTTCTAATGCGTTATAAGCCTTGGTGTCCGAGGCGGTCGACTGCTTCGCCGCACTGACATCGATATGGAGCTCCAATAAGAGCACCCACACGCAAGCATGTAGCGATCCGGAAGGTGGTGCCACTCAGCATAGTACCTATGTTAGGTGACGGTGGAGCTAGAGCCAGAGCCAGAGGCCCGACTCCCATTCACCCACAGCCACAGGCGGACGCGCTCTGCAGTATTGGTGGATGTATTAGTAAGATTATTCCTTACCAACCTGCAGAGTGGCTCATCCCACTGTCTCTGGGAAGATGGATTCTCGGGCAATGCCTTGTCCGGGCAAGCCAATTTCCAGGCGTTCACGGCGTCGTCGGTCAAGCACGGGACCTCACAGTTAATCAGAGATGGAGTTCTGATACTTTCGGTTAACTGTTGAGTGCTGTGAACCGAAGACAAACGCCGGTAGATTTACACATGTTGTGTTACAAAGATAGCATCTACGGATGAACTTATTTGTTCATCGTTTTATGACTTATCGG
The DNA here is from genome assembly GCA_949316375.1 of Mythimna vitellina. Taxonomy (NCBI): domain Eukaryota; kingdom Metazoa; phylum Arthropoda; class Insecta; order Lepidoptera; family Noctuidae; genus Mythimna; species Mythimna vitellina. The sequence continues at coordinate 421,405 of OX438703.1, read as the reverse complement.
TTTTTTATAAAAACTACACGACAACCCTACAAATGGTTTATTTTGCTACTATATAGTGTATTTCCATTTTACCTTTTTTTAAAGACAGCCAAGGAGAAAGCAAGAACAGTGTATTATGTGAATGAGTAATGTAAAGTTTTGAAATAAGTATATTACCTCCGGATATTATGTAAACATCAATGTATTTTTGCAATATCCTAACTCTTTTTGAATACAAGTAGTATTCAGATTATTCAATATTAAAATGTTAATAAAAAAACTAAATCAGATCGTTGTCTTCCAATTCATTTTGAAATAATATGCTACATAACAACACCTTGTAAGATTTTATAATGAGGTGTTTCTAATCAGACTCGGGTCAAGAATCCTTTTGTTGTCTGTAAATACCATAGCCAAATCCCATAACATTCTTCAGGAAATCGAAATTGGAATCCATTAGTAACCATAGAGTAAAATATCCATCCATGGCCGATTTTGTCGCTGTCAAGTCTTTTATTTAATTTCTGTTTCTATTATGAAGCACCTTCAATGATTTTAAGTGGGTTTATAGTGTGGAAGTGATCGTGTGGCGGCGCGGTCTCGGTGATACTGCTCGTTGGCCGGCAGCACCATGTTCAGTGGCACGGTGCGAGTACGGGTTTGTGAGGCGACGGGTCTTAGGCCGACCGACTTTCAGAAACGGCATAATATGACCTTCGGAAAGCCAGGTGAGCCTCATCTAACGGCTCGGGTGACTCCCTAACATATCATTGCAGATGATTGTGCAAAGATTTTCATTACAGGACAATGATTTATTTGTAATTTAATGCATAAAGTAGGTGTAGCGTGTTTACCGAGATGGGTGTTGGTGTTAATATGTAAATACTGGGTATGGTTGCAGACGACCAGCCGATAGATCCGTACGTGTCGATAGACGCCGACGAGCACCATCTAGACCGTTCCAGCACCAAGCCCAAGACATTCGATCCCGTGTGGAATGAGACCTTCATTCACGAAGTCCATAATGTTGGCAGGTATGTTATCATTCCATTGATTATTTGTTTGACATGTTATTCTTATTTGAATGTCGATTATTCAATTGGGTCAAGTGATTTCTTCTAAAATGTAACATAAATAATGTGTTATTGTGGTCTGTGCTTCCCTGAGATCAATCAAATTGTGTTGTAAATAAATATAAATACTCTGTGTTATTCTAAGCAGTAATTCATTAGGTCTAATGTTGAACAGCTGAACTTGTCTTGTATTGGAATGTAAAACTTCTGACAATGACATCATGGTATGACTCACATGGGAATCAAACCCTATACATGTATAAAACAATAATACAACATATCAATATGAAATGGTTGCTCACTGGCTGTACTGCTATAGTTTGGGGATCACGGTGTTCCACGATGCAGCAATACCTCCAGATGACTTTGTTGCCAACTGCACAATTCCATTTGAAGATCTTATGCACCGAGACAAGGATGCCACAGACTTTTGGGTGAGTGCTAGTCTCACAACTTACTACTGCTTTTCTATGTCATCTTAAGTATTGTGAGTTTTTTTCTGTTATGCTTGGAAGCTTGTGAATTCATACAGCTTCTGACCACTGAGTTTGTCAATGCTCCAATGCAACACTTTTGGAAAATCTTAAACTAAATTATGTCCTATTCATAAAACTCAATTTAACAAAAATCACTAAATACTACCACTTTGATAAAAATTCCCTGTAAGACTGATTAACTGGATTCCTTAGATCAGTGTGTATTTATCTTTTATAATCCACAGATAAGATTACAAGACTCCATATTTGCCTTACAACTCTGTTATCAACAATTGACATAATATTTGTTTTCTTTGATAAGCCATTTTAGTGACACTGCAGGCATTTAGTATGTGCGGTTTACTCTTGAGTCTCAGTGAGCGTTATGAATAATTTAAGGAGGAGGTTTTCATGTCCAGACCCTAAATATGTACAGTTAAAGGAGCAGGTGCATTCTTTACGTTAATTAATGACGTCTGGAAAATATTTTTCATTTAGTTTTCCTTGTTTATAGTAGTAGTATTTATATGTGATTGTGTGGGTATATTAAATGATTAGTGCAGCTATTCGGGACTTGATTCTGAAATGGGATATGATTCACTGACATTGTTTCAGGGATGTGTCAACACTGAGTTTGTCTTGGTGGATATGTTTTGATCTTCACATGAATATCAGTACAATTGGTACATGTTTCTACAAATTAATAGATGAAATCAATATCTATTTATAATTAATTAAATGGGTTATTTAATTAATTATTTAGAGACTTAATATTAATGCTATAAACTATCTGAGTATAAAATACATTATGCCCAGTTTTAGTTTGGCTAGCAATAAGACAAATTAATGAGGAAGAAGCGGTTTTGTTTTATAATTTCCTGCTTATGTAAACTCTTATCCTCTTGTAATAATAATGTTTTTGTGGCATTGTTGATTTTGTAAATAATTACAGAAGTTAGTACATAACATTTAATATTTTCAGGTGGACTTAGAACCTCAGGGGAAACTACATCTCAAGATAGATCTGAAATGGAATTCTCAAGGTTAGTTACATTTATGTATAAGAATCTTGTGTTCTGTAATTTAAATACACCATCTTCTTGACAGAATCCCAAGGATCCTTTACACAAAAAAATCACCATTACATTTTCTTCATAAAAATCTGCACCATTTGGGCAGTGGTAATTGAATAACTATAGACGGAATGTTAACTGATGAATGCCAATTGAGAAGCAGACATGCACTATGCTATATTTTTATATCTCTTCCATGGCAATTTAGTTTGGAGTGACAAGTCACTGTGACTGGTTTTTTAATGTTTATTGTGTTAGGATTATGCAAGTACACATTACAATCAGGCCAGTCCCACTTGTTTGTTATGCAGTCTGCTAGTTCAAAATACTTGTGACACCAAAATGTTCAGGTAAACCAGATGATTTTAAGCACCTAATAATCTTAGGTGTTTAAAATCATCTGGTTTAAAATCATCTAGCTACGAAAACACTAGTTTTTGAAAACATTATTGTCGTATAGGTATACTGGCATAGGGATGATCGCGGCATCGTGAGGATGTGGTTGTATTGTATTAAAGACATGTGAGAGAGTATGGATTACCGTGAGGGTTGGAAATACAAAAAGTAACGCACTACGAAGTATGGCGTAAAAAGGTACAATAGTACCAATAGTTGCAAAAACATACTTCGTCTGCGAGCTCGGCAGGCGGAGCTGTAGGAAACTGTTTATGAGCTGCAATGCTGACCGCGCGGCGGATTCACTAATTAAACTGAACGATAGCGAGCGTTGTATCAGTGAAACGATTTCATATCAGTACCTCCATCTCCAGACCTGCAACAGACATAAACGAACAAATCGTTTTTAAATGTTATTAGTTTAGATTTCGCGACGGATTGCAGTCGCGCGGTCAGTGTAACTCAAACCTTTGACAATGATGATTGTCTCTCCCGTAGCGGGTGTGGAGGCGCCCCGGGGCGGCGGCTCGGGCTCGGGCTCCGGCGGGCGGGAGTTCAAGGAGGGCGCCGGCTTCGCGAGACGCCGCGGGGCCATGCGGCGCCGCGTGCACCAGGTCAACGGACACAAGTTCATGGCCACCTTCCTGCGACAGCCCACTTTCTGCAGTCATTGTCGGGAGTTCATATGGTAAGTAAAAAATGTAACTCAGTTAACCTTAGGAGCGAGACGCCACGCGTTGAGATCTTTACTGTTCAAGAGGAGTCTCAGGTGTCGTTATCGAGAGAGATTAGATGGCATGTCGTCTTCGATACGGTTTTATTGAACCAGTCGGAGAAGGCAAAGGAAGCTCAAATATGGATGAAAATGTGTAATGTCTTGATTGAATTGAACTGTTGTCAGCTAAAGGCCATACTCATACTTAAAAATCGTTTAAATTTTAGTTAAAATCTTGTCAAAATGCAGGAAAATTAGACTCTCTAGGCTGTAATGAACACCTATTTTTACTTTGGTTAACTGTCTTCTATCTGCCTCTACAGAAATGTGACCACTTGTAATTCTATAATATTGTGTTCTTTCCACAGGGGTCTCGGCAAACAAGGTTACCAGTGTCAAGGTAAGCATCACCACAACCCAACAATACATACACATAGAACAGTTTAAAGTATTCAAACCCATCCAATTTTACTAAACTAATATCAACTTTATTTTTGTGTGAATTGAGTTGATTTTATAATGACTTGTACTATCAGAAATGACGTAAAAACATGATGAGAAACTAAACTTTGTGTGTAGGGAATATAGTTACTTTTTCAAAATCAAATATGTTTGAACAAAGACGTGTGTCATTGTCGCAGTGTGCACGTGCGTGGTCCACAAGCGCTGCCACTCGTCCGTCGTCACCAAGTGCCCTGGCATGAAGGAAGAGGTCAGAGTAAGTACCCATCACATAATACTAATAGTAGAGTAGTCATGGGCCCTCACTAGGGCCCTCACTCACCACGTCATCAAATCATCATGAATCCAGTGTTTTTTTTATTATTATTGATAGTTTCAGGCTTGACCACTACCTCACCTGATGGTAAGTGATGATGTGGTGAATGAGAAAAACGGCTATCCTTTTCTTACAAGAAAAATCATGATGGCATTGTCACTGTCGGTAGACGTCTTTCGGCTGCGGTGATAATGAACGATACCATATTATTCAGCTACCAAGTGATCAACTTCCAAGGCCTACCTTCTCTTATACGAAATAAAAACAAACTCAAAATCACATGGCTTCGATCAAATAGAATGGCGATTTTTATGTGTTTACGTAAATACGCGTGTACTGCAGGCACAGTGAAAGAAACTACAGTTGTCGCTGTGTGAGTCATCTTTGTCGTTTTCCTATTTTATACTATTTGGGAATTTTTGCAATCAACTGTTTGAGCTCGTCTGCTCTAGTTAGAGCCAGTTTTCAGTTTCTAAAAGGCTGACGATTGAAAACCAGATCTTAGAATGTAAAGATGGAATGAACCCATTTTTTAGACTTCATTTTTGGAAGACTCGATGGAAGATCGAATACCAAAAAGTTTCAAAAGTATTACTCACTAAAATGTGGGAAATAAAAAAGTAGACAGTGTCAAAAAACCCGACCGCAAAAAACGACTGTTCGAAACAAGTCGCTTCAAGCAGTCTGATGCAGTTGGTGGAATTCATTTCAGTTAAATCATAGATTTATACGGCTTGTGTACAGCGGCGGGTCCTTTCGATCGACTGATGAAGATACATGTGGTACATCACGTACAATGGTCCGCATAGGACTAAGTGCGGAAACCATACTCAGACATAACATAATATACATGTGGTATATTCAGCAACTGGATAAGTTCCGGTTGTAAAAATCTCATCTATTGACTCTGTTCTATCTAATGCTTGATAAGAACTTGTTCTTTTCTGATTAATATTATTGCGTGATTCGAAACAGTTCTTTCATTTTTCTAACACTCGTCGGCTTCATTGTGTCTGCGCTTCTCTGGCGGTTGCCGCTGTTGGCCGTGGCAACAGTGGGAGCAGTGTTGTAATGTTTGTGTTGTGTGGTGTAGCAACAAAGCGCGGTGGGTGTGTCGGGCGGGCAGCGCTTCAACGTGAACGTGCCGCACCGCTTCGTGGTGCACTCCTACAAGCGGTTCACGTTCTGCGACCACTGCGGATCGCTGCTCTACGGGCTCATCAAACAGGGATTGCAGTGTGAAGGTAACAACTTTAAAACTATTTTTTTTTTTGACAGCCTTCGTCCTTATTACAAGCTATGGTTAAAGAAAAAATGATAAGGTCTAATAGTAATTATTGAGCATCATCATCTTCCTGCCCTTTTCCCGTGTTATTTGGGGTCGGCGCAACACGTTTTTTTCTTCCACTCTGCCCTGTCACTCGTCATGCTATCACTAACTTCCTTTTCTTTCATATCACTCTTCACACAATCCATCCATCTTTTCTTTGGTCTCCCTCTCCTTCTCCATCCATCCACAGTAAACTCATAACTCTTTTAGTAACATGCGTCTCATCGTTCCTCTTCCCATGACCAATAGTAATTATTGAGCCTTGATCCATATTTCAAAATACTCGTACATAGAAACAGTAATTACCTCGAATGAATAATAGTTTTCATAATTTGTAGCCTTGTGATATGCAGAAAAAAAGGACCATATTAAATTCAAGCCAGTGACTGTGGCAACATATCATCACCTGTCACCTTGTTCATATCTTGACGAGTACGTTTGTTTCCAGTATGTTCGATGAATGTCCACAAGCGGTGTCACAAGAACGTGGCGAACAACTGCGGCATCAACACCAAGATGATGGCGGAGATCCTCAACGAGATGGGCATCTCTCCCGACAAGAACCCGCGCCCGCGCACCTCCAAGGTACGCTCCGCCAACATCTCTACTGCCAGCCTACTGCGCTTTATACTTGACACTGCTCTCTCGCTAATGTCCCACCGCTAAATTCTTTTCATTGGCGCATTACTGAAATTGACAGTTTTACGTGAAAATGTTTAAAATTATAAAAATGTGTATGTATAACTATTATTCTAGAGTTTGCAAAGTAATAGGCCCATTTAATGTAAATATAATATACTAACAGAAAATGGCAGATTATCGTAGTTTTGACATTACTGAGTAGGGGATTAACGAGAGAGTACTTACTTAGATTAAATTTTGTAATATCTTTGGGTGTTTTGATTACTGGCTTCAAAGGTATTGTTTTTATTTTTAGCCTGAGTTGGCCCACGGCAAGGCAAAGGTATGGTGCTTTTGAAGTTAGTGACCCTTGCGCCGTCTCGACTGCGCCCGTAGCCACTTCTTATAAGTCTGTTAGCAACCTATCGCTTCACTCTAGTACATGGCCATGTCAATCTTTGAGACAGTTTAATTAAATCCCGTTAGTGCATCTTCTTCGGGCTGCCTTTTTCCCATATAGTAGTAGCTAAATGATTTTTACTTCCACTCTCCCGTCACCCGTTGTGTTATTGTTTTACCACCATCACCTATTGTTCGTTACTCAAGCATCTTTGGTTTACATGTGTGATATAACGCGAATGCGATTGCGAAGCGATCCGATTCACATAAATTCAACGCGATGCGGCGGCTTTGTATTATGTGCGCTTGAAATTGCCAGTTCAACCGTAATTTAATTAAAACAAACCACCTAGCCAACAGTTCGCATTACAATGTCAAACAAACTAATCATTTCGCTCGTCGCCGCACCGCACCCACGTAGGCCGCCGCAATAGAGTATCAATTGTTTGTTCTAATCGCGCCGCTTCGCTTCGCGATCGCGTTCGCGTTGTATTGCCTACATAGGATACTCAAATATAAACTGAGTTGATGAGCATAAGTTCCGAGTCATGATCCATCCTCTTGCCCTAATCCCAATGACCGTAGTAGTGGTAGTACGGCGGCAGGCCACAGGTAACGAAGTGTGACTTGCAGTACCTGAACGCGGCGCTGCTGGAGGGCGCGCCCGAGCTGGCGGGCGCGGCCGACGGCGACGGGAAGGACGACAAGCACGACGACAAAGGTAACCGCCTCTCTATCCGGTACATTGATGACGAGTAGCTGCGCGCGGCTGGACGACCTCGCACTAGGGACCATACACAATAAAAGAAAACAAAAGCTGATTCGCTCCGATGTGGCTGGACTGCTAGACTTTGCATAGCATTGGGGATTAAATAGGTCGGTTAATCTTTCACGCATTATATTAGGATTTCTGTTGTTTAGCATCATCATCTTCCTGCCCTTGTCCCATCTTATTTGGGGTCGGCGCAATACGTTTTTTGTTACGATTTCTGTTGTTTAGCAAATAAATAAAATATTAGGCGGCATATTCAAACGATTAAACCCGCTCTTCGCTTGCGTTTTCAAACGCACGAATGTTTTGATTTAGAATGTTAAGTTTTATCAAAACGTAAAAGAATTGCTTTGCTATATTTTTGGGAGTTTATCAAGTGTACTCTTGTGAACGAAACACCAGGATCAGATGCATCCTTTAAAGAAAACAAATAGTTTTGTCTGTTCAAAGTAAAATCAACATATTTCCAGTTTTGATTTCAAACCAGCCACATCCAATATCACCGAAGTTTTCATACAAACTGCCGTATTTTACTGCCGACACAATAGGGTATTTTACTCTATATGAGAAAAAATCTAAAAATATATTATTAAGATAGCGTAGGTAAAATGCAGTCAGTTAGTGTTGGATTTAGTTCATAAAATAAAAAATAAATTTTAAAATTCAATTTAAAGCTTCCTATTTTTATTATCTGTTCTTTATCACCTTGAAATAGTAGCCACCATGTTATTACGTCATTCGGCTGTGTAAAATAAAGTGACAGCTGTCAACAAATCGGCCATACTGAGCGCATTTGTTTACACAGCCAACTGACGTCACGAAATTTGAAAATATAAATTTTAAATGCTTTTTAAGGTTCTTAGAGACTGAATAAAAATTTTGTGTTTTTTTTAGTTGTTTGTTAGCACTATAGAATCTAATTGAGAGAGACACCTTTCAAAAATGTACCCTATTATAGATCTGATATAATGCTTGCTATAGAGTTTATATTTTTATATCTATGGTAGTGTTGTGGTTTTATATATGACCAGTTTAATATATTTATGTCAACGTATGTTATTTATTTCGTAGCTGTGTGATATCGTAGCGTTTGCTGAGTGTTCGTAATTATGCAGTGTGTTGACTAACAATTGATTTCATTAAAAGAAGATCCCACATGGGCCTTGATAGAACAACATACAAAATTAATTGGAATCATGGGTTGAAGAGTATGATAAGCAAAACATTTTAAACATGCTCATTCAAACGTGTCATATTTATTGCACTTGACCCAAAGTGCTGAACTGTTATTACTCAATAGAGTTATTTCAGTAGTATGCACCATGCCTCGTTTACTCACGATTAACTTGAATAGCAATGGCGTAATACTAACACTACTCTGTCAATTTAAAGTAAACGAGGCTTGTTAAGACAATTGCCGAGAGTAGTCAAGCCACTGCACTCGTTAGCTGTAGTCCTACGTGCGCTCCCGTGGCCGCTTGGCTCACTATACAGTATTGCTTATCTTAAACCTTGTATGTTATTCATGTATTTATCTTTTGTTCAAATAAAGCTTTCGTTATTTTTTTCGTTTGTTGTTTCAATTATATTTGAACAGCATGAAACATCGTTTTGAAATAGAAATGAATATACAATCATTTATATTTTTTTCTACTATTTATTTTACACAATATGTACACTCAGACATAGAACAAACATTCGAGGCGACTGAGGTAATAAGACAACCGGCAATTATGACATTTACAGTAAAATTTTGTTTGATTTTTATTTCGAGTTTATTTTCGGTGTCAGCGGCGTTACCTTGGCGGCCAGGTTCTCCGTACCGTTGTGTTATTACCTCGGAAGGCCGGCGGCGTATGCGTAGTGATGTGCAATTCAAATAAGAATAGGATCGATTTACCGCGACATGTTGTGACGACATAGCTGTGAAATAGAATTGGTTAAGTTAGGGTGAGCAAAACGACATTTTTTAAAATGAAATTTGTGTTTACGAATCATGAACGCAAAAAGTTTAATCAGAATCCAAATCTTCAATTCCGCTCATCTCTACATCACTGTGTGAACTCACCACTACTCAGACACTGAGTAGTGGCGAATGGAATAAGAAAGTGAATTGCTTCTAACAATGAAAATAAGAAGAGAAAAAAGTTTTTTTAAAACTAATTTTATTATGATATAAATAATATAATTAGCTAATTTAGATTAAACAATAACAATTTAACTTCACATAGATTTTACTAAGACTCGGTTAAACAAAGTAAAAAAAAAAACCTTTGTAAAGGCCATTAGGGTTCCTGTTGTTATTTGAAGCGCATAGTAGATTTAGTATGTGGTGTCCTGTAGGCGGCGCGGGCGGCGGCGGGCCCGCGTGGCGCGAGCTGCGCGACGTGTGCGCGGGGGGCGGGGAGCCGCAAGGTGCAATGTGTGCGCTGCTGGCGCCTAGCTATACGTGTGTGTTGCTTTGTGTGTTGTGGCTAGGCTCGAGTTCCTTGTAAATGTCATTGGAAGAATTCTGCGTCAATTTGTCTGATGGACACGCGTCTCTAAAAGCTCACTGCAGCTTATTTTGTGACGAAAATACTTGCATTGTCGCCTGTTTTCCAATAGCGTTTACCTGGAGACTTCGTAGCCTTAAAGATATAGGTTGCACTGTGGTAAGTATACGTGGGATACACTTGCGGTGCTCTGGGAATCATAAACTAGGTTTACGGTGGTTCAACTTATGCATATCATCGGGACTTTTTGGGTGTCTTCACATAAAAGAAATGTATATTTGATGCTACGTAGTTTGTGTGAACATGCCTTTAAACGTTTAATCAGTAGCTAGAATAACATTGTTCACATGGGTTAAGTTAACACAATCTACAATCAAAACTGGGGATTACTCATTGGTTTCGATAGATTCGCTTTTGACGTGAAACTGCAGACTAATTGGGATGGCACTGTTTACTGTAATATAAGTATTGTTTATTTTAATATCTATTTAGCTGAACGTAACATCCATTGCTGGTAAAACAGCTGTTTCTGCACTTTTATACTAATAACGGGTCTACACGAAGGTCTTCAGGTTCTGTTCCTATACATTTTTAAGCCAGTTTAGTGAGTTCGGTTCCAAACTGTATAAGAACTGAAGCTCTCACGACCTTTGTACACTCCCTTTTCGTTCCTAAAACGGAAATAAAGTGCATGAAGTGGGGCTTATAACAACTTCTTACACTCCAAGTCTAAATCTAAATAATGCGATGGCAGCACTTACGGCACAGGTCGTTTCATCTATCTAATTTGTTAGTTACGGAGAGGTCACTTCGAAACTTCAGTGGTGGCCTGCTTACTTGGTGCTACACAAAGCTTGCACGAAACTGTGCCATTCTATCCTGCCTGACTCGTGTACTCCTTTCCTGGTTGATATAGCACACGTGATTCTTTCAGCAGTTGCGAGCGAACATTTTATGACAGATGGATTTTGGATTTGGAGGATCCTGCGTTGTTGTCCGTAGCGGATCTCTGTGGAGAACAACGCCAAGGGATTACTAAAAGTTTTGCATCATTTTTGCAGGTGCCTTATTTTGTGTTACTGGCATTGCGTTTCATAGTTAGGGTCGTGCCTCACTAGGATACCATAGCGGCGTGATCAGGTCATGACGTCAAAAGAATATATGGTTGATTGCATGACTAACAGTGGCCAGGTGATAGACACCACAGCTGTATGCATTTTCTTGGCTGCGCAAACTGGTACCATCGCCATGGTGCTCCAGTGAGGCACAGGCTTTAGACAGTATGAAGTATTGCCAGCAGCTTTGTGTTTCATAAATATGGGGCAACTCTTTGGCTCTTACCAAATCCGAAAAACTTGTTGTAAACGTTTATCATTATTTTTATACAAGTAATGTGCTATAAGTTATTTCTACATGGCAGCTGCTGGCTGATCGTGTGCTGTAGACCTGTCTCCTGAAACAGTCCACTATAACGTTGTTCCGTTGCGCAGGAGACGATGGTGCGGGCGGGCAGGACAAGGTGTCGCTGGACGACTTCCACTTCATCAAGGTGCTGGGCAAGGGCTCCTTCGGGAAGGTCATGCTGGCGGAGAAGAAGGGCACTGATGAGGTAACGACTTTTTGCTTATTTTTTTATGATTGTGAGTCAAGATAAGTTTCAGCCTCAAGATACAGATAAAATATCTAGTTTGGGGTTCACTAGCAATGCTCCTGTAGTATCGCACCTGGTTTTAAAGGCAGTTAGAATTAAATCGTGGCATGGCGGAAAGACTTCCGGCGGGATCTCATGGTGGAATGGCAACAGCGACTGTCGCAACCCAGTGCTGGGCACGCCATAATTATGGCGATAAGTCCCCTCTTTGAGGAGTGGCTGGAAAGACCTCACGGCGTCCTTACCTTCCGCATGACGCAGGTCCTCATCGGACATGGCAAGTTCGGGAGGTTCCTGCGCCGGATTCGTGCGGAAGAAACGCCCGGGTGCCGCCATTGTGTGGACCGCCCGGAGGACACGGTGGAGCATACAGTAGAGGTGTGCCCCGCCTGGGCAGAGCACCGCCGTATCCTCGTGGGGGCGATCGGCGGCAGCGATCTCTCGCGCCGGGCCTTGGTACAGGCCATGCTCCGGAGCGAGGAGGAGTGGCAGGCGGTTGCCTCCTTCTGCGAAGCAGTAATGCTAGCAAAGGAGGCGGCCGATCGCGTGAGGCAAAGGTCTTTACGCCCCAATCGCCGCCGGGATTCCGATCCCGATTTCCGGCTTGCGGACGGCGAGCAATGGGTGGCTCGCCATTCGATCGTCCGGACTGGGCCCAAGTCGTCGACGGCGCGTACTGTTCCACGCGTGCCTCAAAGAGATGTCAGCAACCGTAAGGGCCCAGCAGGGTCGTAGCCTACTGGGGCCATGGGTGATGCGAAAGAGATCCTCGGGGCCCTGGAAATAAAATGGCAGAGAAGGAACAGGAGTGGGTTTTTAGTCAGTAAAAGTCTGACACTATCGGGGCTCCGCCCAAGAGCGGGGAGGTCATTAGATGATTTTCCCACCCGAAAAAAAAAAAGTTAGAATTGAATACATGCGAACTTTTTAGAATGATTTGAATCGAAATGTGTTGAACGTGGTCACTATAACTCCAATGGGTTATAGCACAAGTTTTCATGGCGTCACGCACGCAGTTATCACCCGTGATCGGAGTGTGTAGATTGAATTGGGGTCATTGATCCGAAACATATATATATTAATATGGACATTCCTCCGGAATTGGTTGATTACCAAAAAAAAAAACCGGAACTAAAATAAAAATTGTACTAAAATGAGCAATATTAATATATTCTTTATAATTTTTTTTGAACGGCACGCAGTCACGATTTGACCCAACAATGACCAATCAGAAAATTATTCCTTCCTTTAAATTTTGGATTGAGTAGTAATAATATCACTACCAACATTAACAATATTTAATTGAATCCAGAAATACCGGAGTTACTTTCCGGAAAAATGGTTTATCCATGTTATTCTTTCTGTGTGTATTTATGATACAAGTACCAAAAATCAATCTACCTACTCCGATCATTGGTTTATCACACATGATAAAAATAGAACCTCGGTGCTAAGTACGAAGTGTCGAGGGCGTCGCGATCCAACTGCGGCGTCCGAGCGAATGATCATAAACATCGAATAGGAACTAGTAGCACCGGGATTTACTGGTGATTTAAGAGTGGGCTGATAGGTTCAGGGTGGCGGTTAACCCCACAAAGTGTCAGGCTATTATAGTTGGTAGCCCCTTTAGTCTGAGGAAGCTGGATGGCCTCACCGTACCACCGATTATTTTTAACAGTATAGTGATTCCGTTCAGCTCCGAGGTTAAGGTTCTTGGTTTGCATGTCGACACTTGCCTTGATTGGCGGTAGCAGGTCTCAAGTGTCAGTCGGAAAGTCACCGGAACGTTACAGTCACTCTATCGACTGAAGAATCTTCTCCCAGCTCACATAAAGGCAATGCTTGTACAGTCCCTAATCTTTCCTATAATTGACTATGCTGATGTGTGCTACTATGACCTGAATGCAGATCTCCTCAATAAACTGGACCGCCTTCTGAATAACTGCATTCGATTCGTCTTCAACCTTCGTAAGTATGATCATGTGTCAACGCATCGATCAATTTTAAAATGATTACCCATTCGCCAGCGTAGAGCGTTACGGGCCTTGGCAACCCTGTTTTTTTTTCTAGATAATCCTTACCCTTCCCTTACCCTTCTTCTCTTTCTTATCTGACTTCAGAAATTCAATTTCTTTGCTCTGCGTACAATAAAAATCTTCGATCTACAAATAATCGTCTTTTACGATGTCCGACGCACCGCTCTGGGTTTGTCTATTCCTCATTCTTTGTTCAGGCGATCTCTCTTTGGAATGCGCTCCCTCTGAACATCAGGACGGCAACCAGTCGATTGTCCTTTAAAGTGAAAGCACGAGAACACTTTCACAAGAAGTTGGTAGATTCATCACAACTCTTGATTTGTTGTATTCGTTTTTCTCTCAATATTTATATTTTCTCTCATTCTTTATTTGTATGTAGGTATCTAAGTATATATTTATTATTGTTCTTATTTCCTCTTTGTCAGTCTTCTATTAAGCTGCACCTGCCATGTTATGTCTCTGCACCACCTTAAGGTCGACTGGTAGAATATGCCTATGGCATTAAGTCCGCCTTTGTACGATGTTTCATTAGTGCCTATAGTTAAATAAATAAATAAACTAGTGAAAGGTTTCTGTTTGTTATCGGCCCCCCGGCGTGGTTCGCGGCCCGACTACCAGATGTACTGTCGGCGGACACTTCTAATTTTAAGGACACTACCCATCCGCAGGTGTACGCCGTCAAAGTGCTGAAGAAGGACGCGATCATCCAGGACGACGACGTGGAGTGCACCCTCACGGAGCGTCGCGTGCTGGCGCTGGCGGCGCGGCATCCCTTCCTCACGGCGCTGCACTCCGCCTTCCAGACCAGGGATCGCCTGTTCTTCGTCATGGAGTACGTGGACGGCGGAGACCTCATGTTCCAGATACAGCGAGCGAGGAAGTTCGATGAGCCCAGGGCTAGGTGAGAACCGAAGAATATGCTAAACGAAATAATACAATGATTAAAATGTTTGATGAGTAGGTATTTAACCAATCTGCTTCTAGACGCCAAACACGCGTGTGATTGATTGTCTTGCAGGTTCTACGCGGCAGAGGTGACGTTGGCGCTGCAGTTCCTGCACTCGCACGGCGTCATCTACCGCGACCTCAAGCTCGACAACATCTTGCTGGACAGCGAGGGCCACTGCAAGCTGGCCGACTTCGGCATGTGCAAGGAGGGCATCCTGGGTCAGTGCACGCCGCATTACATTACCAAAATTCGAACAACGCACTAAATTTAAATAACATGCCTTGTATTAATTATGGTGTCTTCATTGACGCGACTATTTCAAGCTTTGTGTAGTACTAGAAAATGTAATATATAAAAAAAGTGAATAGTATATATCATTTTCTGTTGAGAGATAACAATAATTGAATTAGAATACTGCCCAATGATGTAAAAAGCGCTTGGAGGGGGACCGCGGGGCCCCACGCGGGCCTCGCGGGGCCGCCCCGTGACTACGAGATTATGAGAGCTGAGGGCGCCGCCCGCCGCGCGCGGCCGCTCCCTACGCTACTGCCTGCACTGACCTTGCTGCGTGTGTTTCAGAGGGCACGACGACGACGACCTTCTGCGGCACGCCCGACTACATCGCGCCGGAGGTATGTAGCATTCACACCTTGGCTTACGTGGCTTCTGTTCCACTATCCAACCTTTTACACTTTAAATATTATAATGGTACCTTTGTACTATTCTTCTGTTTCCTTCCTTTTTTCTTTTACTATTGTGTGTACATAAATTTTTAAATAAATAAATGATGTGCCCGTAAATTTTTAGGTGTTGGCATCAGTTAGGTGGACAAAATTTTAAACTTGACTGCTCTTTTATTTTGTTTGTAGTACGAGTAACGCGCGACATGCGGTTAATCTAAAAACGCTGTTTCCGTTCCAGATCCTCCAAGAGCTGGAGTACGGCCCGTCGGTGGACTGGTGGGCGCTGGGCGTGCTGCTGTACGAGATGCTGGCGGGGCAGCCGCCCTTCGAGGCCGACAACGAGGACGACCTGTTCGAGTCCATCCTGCACGACGATGTGCTGTACCCCGTGTGGCTCTCCAAGGAGGCCGTGTCCATACTCAAAGGTGACCCGACTATTTTGATGCATAGCGAAACTTGTTGTCCGTCTGTCAAGATCCTTTATCTCAGAAACGCGTGAAGGTATCGAGTTGAAATTAAAACCATATATTCAAGTGTGTCTTTTGAAGCTGTGAAAAAATTAAACTTCAAAGTTGACGAACGGAAAATATATGGTCGTAAATGTCGCAAGAAAAGTCGAAATTCAAAGGAATTAAAATTCATAGGGTACTTCCCGTTGACTCAGAATCCTGAAATTTGGCATGAGGCAAGGACTTGCTATAGCAGATTTCTATACCAGGAATAAATCTGAAAAAGAGTAAATTTGTTGATACGTCACAATTTCTTTTTTTTGTGATTTGGAAAAATTCTATTTGGGAATTGTACTATTTATATAGGTAAGTTTGTACGGAATCCTTAGAATGCGAGTTCGACTTGTATTTGCTTAGTTTTTTTAATTTATGTTTAAAATAGAAAAAATGTTGAGTAAATTACGTTAGTCATTTTTAATTTATCCTCTGGATTTGGTCTGATTAAAATACAGTTGGGTTATTATAAATTTATAAAGAAAAGAAAATAAAGAAAGAAAAATATTTTATTTGGCACGCATGGATACACACACAATAATATAACAATAATAATTTATTATTAGTTATTTAGTATTAGTTATTATTCAATTATAGTTTATAATTTTTTCTAACTTGGAATTTGGAGTAGTGGTTGATAATATTGTGTTCTGGTAGGCTTCATGACGAAGAACCCGGTGCGGCGGCTGGGCGTGCTGGGCGGCCTGGGCGGCATCCGCGCGCACGTGTTCTTCAAGGACATGGACTGGGACGCGCTCATGCAGCGCCGTCTGCGGCCCCCCTTCCGCCCCAAAGTCGTGAGTACAGCGCCCAGTGTGCGCCGGAACCTTCCCGTACTGCTACAGTCCGTTATACGTGCACTCGCACAGCCAGCATTATGCAACGCTAGCGGGCCGCGCCGGCCTTGGTCTTGGTCTTTTAAGGATGTAGTTTCAAATGATTTGTTAAAGTTTCACGGCGTAGCAATACAATTACATTTTACTCCTTCATTTCACAGATAATAGAATTTTTAATCACTACAAAATCAAGTAAGTTACAAAAACTAAAAAAAAGCTATTATAGCAATTACATACACAGTAGCCGCTAACAACAAATTTGAAGTAAGCATCACACGGACTGTGCGTATCATTATTTGTAAACATACACATTCGAACCGTTTCATTTATACTTTTTCGAAAGCCTGGCATAATTTATTACAAAATTTTTCGATTATGTACTTGCAAACTGTATCAAATTTTACTCACACAGACTCACATTTTTTATGTTTTTATAGGGAAAAATGAGATAGCAAATAAGGATAGGTACAAAAGCCAACACGTCGGTAGAGACAGCAACACACTAGAGTTCATCTCTGTTTTTTGTTATGTGTTAGAGCAAGATCGGAGACCGCGTATCATTTTTACGTAGAACCGTGCAGAGTGGCAATGTTGCATTAAGTAGTATCAGCGTATCGTATCATAATGAATGAATCTTCAATTACGTGAGGCGCGCGAATTTTAGATTTGCATTTTTTTTAATTCGTTTGTTACGTTCCATGATTTAAATGTTAGGTGTCATGTATTTTTTTATATAAAAGCCGGGCTTATTTACTTGTATTGCTCGCACGTCCCTGGTTAAAGTAAACGTAACTCCGCGTAACACGCGTGACATATTTAATTTGCACATTCACTATTTTTTCTGTTCCGTGAAAAAAAGCAGTTAAATGAGCCTGCCTTTATATTATGTTACGTGTACCGTATAATGATTGATACGGCGTTGTTTGTGTTAAAGAAGAGCAAGCGCGAAGCAGCCAACTTCGACGCGGAGTTCACCAAGGAGGAGCCCGTGCTCACGCCCGTGCCCAATGACGTCGTGCGCGCCATCAACCAGGTCAGTACTCACACGCTACAGTTCATTATACACTTCGCACATATACATTCCGCAATTTGAATACTACTAGAGTACGAGCAGAAACAACAGCCGTCCAGTCGGAGGTTCCTCATGTATCAATGATGCATGCCGGACGGACTTCTCACCCTATTCAACATGCCAAAAACTAACTGTGCAACGATCTAGACCCTGGACTGGAAAATTCCTTTTGGGGAAAACTAATATCATTTTGGCGGACCTGAGAATAGAATCGAATTTTCATAAACATGAGGTTTAGGAGTCACTACTGAGTGGCACAAAAACTATCCTTAAAAATGAAATATGTGCCGAGTAAACCATGTACCCCTGCCTATTTTTCACTTTCAGCGAACTCTCGCCAATAGCATGTAGGTATGTCTGAAGCTCTCGTAACATAAGAGTAGCAAACGATCGAGACGAATAGCGTGTGACTGAAAAACGCCTATCCTTATAGTGGCCTATGTCTCGATAACGACTAACGTAAACGCTCACTGTAACGTGACGCTGACTGTCCGCAGGAGGAGTTCCGCGGCTTCTCGTTCGTGAACAAGGACTTCAACCCGGCGCCGGCGGCGGAGAAGGCGGCGGCCTGAGCGTAACGTTAAGAGTAATGCCAACATCTGTCTAGTCACGACGATGCGTAATCTAAGCGCAAACGCTGTTCTTATTTTAATTGTAGTAGTAGCGCGCGACGTCTTTAGTATCAGCGTCACACGAACTATTATTTTTATTACGTTTTTATTTTGTACGTTTTTTGAATGTACGTTGTCTGTCTTTTAGTGTATGTTAGTTTAGGAGCGCTCGAGTCTCTCACTGCGACAGAACAAGGACGCGACACGGCTAGACTTGACGAGTTCGTTCGGCATAAATAGTGATACTTTAGTGAAGTTAAGTTGAGCATATTTGCAGAAACGTCAGACTGCTGGACTGGTCTGAACCGCGTCATGTCCGAGCGACCTCCATGGGAGCCTCCCGCAGGCGTCTGCCGCGGCTTGTCCGCTAGCTTCGCAGATTTGTTGCTACATCATCTATCTCGAAGCACTGAAGTAATATTGATGATAATAGTACTAGTAGCGCTAATTAACATCTGTTCACAACACTTATCATCAAACCTTAATCCAAATACTATGTCAGGTAGCGTGCTATCTACGAGGTAACACATGTCTTTTATCGATATTTCTTATTACTTCGGAAAATATGAGTCCGCGGTAGACTGTCCGAGTCTGAGGCTCCACTCGATAAATACGCTTGCTTTGTGTTGCGAGCGAAACCAAAGTTTCCATTTGATATCACCGCTAGCTCGAACAAATGTAAGACTTGATGTAACAAGTCGTTGAATTCACGAAACCTGCGGGAGTCGTGAAGCAGCAGCTTTAAGTACCTCGTAACATTGTACAGACGTTGCCAAAGTTGAGTTGAAACACTGTTTTCTTATGATGTGTCTGTCCACTAGTCGAGCCGACAGTCGCGCGGCGCCTCCCCGCTGTACATACTCCCGGGAGGGCGCCGCCGCCGACACGTGCATCACGAGCATCACAATATAATTACATTTAAAACAACGTCTTTGTTGATTCGATGACTATATTTTCCATTGAGTCCTATATTAAAGATACGGAGCAATTAACGATTGTTGTAAATATTGAACAATACATAGTATGTGGCGCGTTCGCGGCGACGCTGCATGCGCGCGCACAGTGCGGCCGCGCGCGCGCCGAGGACGATGTAAACCCCATACGCGTAGTAGTGTTAGTGTGGACTGCTGACTGGAGCGTGTGTCGTGTGTGCACGAGTGTCTGTGTGTGTGTAGGAGAGTATCGCTGCAACGTTCATTATTTCATTAAACTTACGACGTACCTATTAATCGGTGCTTTGAATTTAAACTTGATGTTTTTGTAATGATTGGGTGTCATGTTCGTACAGTCTACCCTCTTAGGCGTTACGAAAGTTATTTTGAAGAGATTTGGTTGTTTAGTCATTCGCGCATAATATTTATTTCGATAAGCAGAGTAAGTCCGCGATATTTTAGACGCGAGCTACCGCGATATTGACCGGTATTAGACTTGACTGTCAAGTTAAGCGTATTAGATTACTCGCAGAGTATATTTACCATTATAAATACAATTTTATTTACATTTATAGAAAATACCGATATACCTTAAAGTTATTAGTGAGGTGATCAGACCTGTGAAGGTCTGACTGGGTGCGCGTGCGAGGCAGGCCAGGGGCATAATATTGTACTGTTTTGAAGACGCAAAAAGCAGTATAATATGGAACCAAAGTAATTGATCGCTCGGGCAGAGTGTGAACCAGAGTCAACCAAATGATCGGTCGCTCGTAGTGGACGCTCGGGCCGAGTGCGTCACGGTGCGTCACTACGAGTGTGACACTGGAGTATTGTCCAAAAACACCTGCATTAAAGCTTAGTCCTGCGAATCATTCGGCACATTCGCTGCTAAACGTATTTAAAACATAATTCTTTGTCGTCATCGCAGCGAAGATATAAAAAGAACAACTTTAATTCTGTTCATGTACAATCAGGCACATAGAGGTTCATGGAAATCTATTTATCTATGCGGCTCACAAATAGTTTCAATCTATTAAAAGTCGTCGAAAGTTAATTTCCCTGACTTCATTCAGTGATTTGTAATGCAAGTGGCCTGTAACAACTGTAACAAGCATCATGTTAGAAACATGTTCCCGAGGCTCGGGGAACATGTTGCTATTGAAATGGACAGTGTTGTCGCTGGCGGCATTTTAAGTTTCGTATTCATGACAGAGAAAGTTGCACAGGGCAAGTGTTCTTTATCTCAAGGAGCGGTCCCTCGCGCCGCCCCGGCCGGGCGTACGCGTCGTCCTGGCCGGGCGCACGCGTCGCGCTTCCTGGCCGGGCGCACGCGTCGCTCTCCCCGGTCGGGCGCACGCGTCGCTCTCCCTGGCCGGGCGCACGCGTCGCGCAGTACATCGGAACATCGTAACTTCTAGTCCCGCGTTTAGTTGCGCAGCCTTCTTCAATACTCATCGACACGTCTGTGTTACAACAGTATTTCTTGATCTTTGACCTTGTGTTACATCTGTCGCGTACGTAGCAGGGCGGACCATGGCATGACACACGACGCGACTTACAAATATTAATCGCGACGCCCTCATGTCTGATTCATGGCTATCAATAGTTTCAGCGACAAATCATAATATCAAGTTTTGCTATATTATAATGTCAATGCTGCTGCAATATTGTACAACTTTTGTTTGCCTTGAGAATACGGGTTTTTGCGGTCATGTGGTTTCAGAAAATCATATATCCGCATACAAAGTGTGGCAAGTCTGTTTCTGCCCGAAATAGTCGCGAACAAACCAAAGTGTTACCATAATATTTTAAACTATTCGGTTAAAGTTTACATTAAAAAGTATATATTTGTTTGCGTACAAATGTAACACAAGCATTTACCATTTAGTTGAGATTCTCTTTACATAATATTTTGTTAGATATTTTATATTAAATATATTTTTGTCGTACTTTGAGTACATTTTATTTTATTTTTTATTATTGTCTGTGTTTTTACAGTCATCGTCTTGTTTACTTTGGTATTCAAGTAGGAAATTATTGATAAATCAATATTTTTGTCGCAGACGCCACCATTTTATTGAAGATTTTTTTTTTGTATTTGACATCACGTTTGAGCTGGCAACATGTCCAGCGTACGTGGCCAGGCGGCGCCTCGCGTGGCGCCGCTGGCGACGTAGGCTGCGCATGCGCCAGTGTGCTGTCACGCATCGCGACAGTATTCTGTATTAAGTATTATTTAATTAGTTATCGATGTAATACCAAAGGATTAAGTTTAATAGTTTAAATTAACGTTGGGTTAAGTTTAGTTGGTTGTCGTGTTGTGCGGTACACTCACGCGCCCCGCGGCCGCGCCCGCTGGAACCATAAAACGTATTGCTTTATGTAGTTGTTAGTGTATAATATTATAAAGAATAATATAAATATATTAAATTATAAATCTCTGTACGTGTTCCCGTTATTATTGCTATATAACTATTGTGTTTATATGTTTTTCGTTGGGTGCGTGGAGTGACGTCACGCCGGCAACGGAGCGACAGTGGTTGCATCTTATTATCTATGTACTAAAGCTTAGTTTACCTTGTTAAGGTTTCTATTTATTTTGTGGCCATTTTATTTTTAGTTCGGTGGGAAATTATTGATCGGATCGTCTGGGAGTTATTTTGATCTGTTGAAATTGTGTTTTATTTGCAGAATTAACATAAATATATTATTTTGTTATCAATTGAATTATTATATTGATTGTTTAAGATAAAATGTGCAATATTCAGTCGATAATTTTTCACCAAAAACAAACCGTTACATGAGAAGTTGAATGTATCGCCGTCGGTGTCGCGGCGCACGACTCTGCAAGCCAGCTTATTGCCTTATTGTAAGTATAATGTAAGTTTGTATACTCAGGCAGTATGAAGCTGTTGCTGCTGCTGATTAGGGGATAAGAGTAAGTGGGCTTGCAGAGTGAGTACTGCGGCGGCCTCCGCCCCGGAGCCCTCTGCGGCCGTTTGTTAACTAGATAAGTTAAATGTACGTGAAGATTTTAATTTTTGATGTGAATCATACTAATATAAAATAAATTAATTAAATAGAGTATAGAGTATAATAGAGTATGTTACGTGTGCCGGCGCGGGTCGGCACGGTCATGTTATTAATTTATTCGTAAATATTTCATAGTTGTGTGTTGTTCACATTGTGGTTTTTTATTCGTACGCTGTGTGTGGATGTGCGTGTGAGAGTGTGCGTGTGTGCGTGGCGGCGTCCGGAGCGTGGCGTCGAGGGCGCATCTAACTAATTACTTGCAATTTCTATGAGTACAAATCCGGTGTGATGTAACTATTAACAGTTCATATTGCCACGGGAGCTTCAATCATGTGCACCTTAGTCCTTCCGTGGTTGTAATAGCTGCGGTGTGCATGTGCCATACCAAAACGTGTAAATACGTGAGTGAGCCCCTCGGCGCGGCGCACGGGCGGCCGCGGCGCACGTAGTGTCGTAAGCGCAAGCGCCACAAGCCTCGTCTCGGTAGTTGTACTTACCAGTCGCCGGAGACCAACATGGTCTGCCTTGCTATCTACAGATATTCAATTTTGTGACTATGTTTATCACACGTTTCAGTATCGTAGTCTAATGATTTGTTCAAACAAAATTGTAGGGTTCATTAACATAGAAGGTTGGCACAGCTCAGCTCGGCAGCCATGGGCCGCGTCCCGCGCGCGGGCCGCGCACACACGAGACGCGCGCGCGTCGCGTGTCTGCGCCGCCCTCATTAACTTAGCTGTGATTACGTTGCTATTGATATACTATGTTATTTCCGGACGCACATGTGTTCTCATTTCCGACCTTATTGCAACAAAACTATAAAGAGATCAAAACATTTTTGAAATTTATATTTTAATTTTTTGAATTTTTACACGATTATTTTATTGTGAGATTTGTCAAATGTATTATTGTTTGAAGATGATATAAATTTATTGATTATAACATAATAGCTGATAATTAAATCGTAGTACAATTTAAAGTGTAGTTGGAGCGTACTGCCGTCGCTGAATGTTATGTACAAAACATAATGACAAGCACGAAACAAAGCTATTTATAGAGTTGAGCACATACCATATAGATAGATGACTATATCATTTTTACGAGAACGTTATTTTTATCCTAGATACCATAGATTACTAGACTTGGTGACAGCAAACCTTTGACATTTGCATTTTAGCTGAATTGTAAAAGGATGAGCAGTAAATGAACTTGAGAGCGATTTGCGAGCAGATGAGAACTAAACTAAAATGAAAGGTTCTGTTACTGCTTGTCACGTCTGTCTAGTTTGCCTTCCAACGTTGATTCTAAATCTTAAATTAATACCCTATCGAAAGAATTACCTCCTTAAATAAGTATATGAAAATGTAACGCTTAGTTAATTTTGTCTGTCTGTCACCGACTGTGCCAAAGTATCCCTCGTGTTAAACAAGTGACCGTCGTGAGCAGCGCCCGGGCGGCGCGCACTCGGCGGAGAAACGATCTGACGAGAAGCTGCGCGAGCTCAGCTCGTCCCGCCAGTCGCGGCGGCGGGCGCTGCCGCGCGTTGTGCACTTCGCTTGTCGCGCCGCGCCGCTGCCTGAGTTCGGCAATAGCGACTGTCTCTGTCCACTCCCGCGTCATCCGCCTCGCATGTTCCACCTGCGACTGTTGAGGCCTGCGATCCGGCAATAATACCGAATGACTCGTGAACTACCACCGTTCTTCATCTTCTTGTAAAACTTCTAGATTGGCCTAAATTTCCTGATCTACTGCCTACCCTTTCCCTCTTGCTGACACAAATATTGAAACATGTAAATAGTGCCCGAAACAACGCCTTACACTAGAATAGAATAAAATATGACAATGTGTTTAGCTATAGACCAAATATGAGACAGAAGCGCTTATTAAGATACAATATAATATATAAGTCGTATTGCCCGACTCAGTCGCGCGATTGCAGAAATGTCGCTCGTTTGTCCAGTAACAGAAACGAAAAGTAATAGTGTTACACTGTTCAATGCCATTTTGTAACATAAGCCATATTAACGCTAGCTGTAACTTGACATATCACGCTGTATTATTGTTTTTTATCTATATATTTTATATTATCGCTGTCGGCATGTTACTGCGGCCGAGCTGTCCGAATGCTCGACGCGCGTCATAGTTACCACAAGTGTCGGAGGCAGTAAGGAGCCGGCACGCTCAGTCCGTGATCTACTTAGTACCGACATGTACTGTGTCAAACATAGCGCATTATTTTATCTTTGCGCCGTTTATTTGCAATCTTTACAACTAAAAAGTCCAGCTCCAGATTTTGTAAAAAAGTTACTCTGGAGCAGTGTCACTTTAGAATGTAATGGCGGTCAATAAAATGAACCAGTAATATAAATATTTCAAAACACTTATTTACAGTAAGCTACGTTCACTATTTAAGGATTTCAACTTTCTTACAATATTCTTGTGCACAATATGTTTAAGTATCATACTCCGCATCTTGTTGTCCGCCGTTACCTGATGCGCGCACTCCTTATTTAGTTGGTCGGGATTGCAAGTGGTGGCGGCGGAAGTACCATAAGTTATTTTTTACTAATTTTGGAATGCTTATAAATAAAATAAAATATATTTTACGCTTCCCAGAGGTGTTTATAGCCAAAGAGTGGATTAATATTTGTACAAATCGGCTGAAAGCCCTTATTTTGTTGTCTATTAGTTGGAATACATATTTATTGTCTTGCCAGTATATACAGAGAGTAGGAACAGTTTTGGGAATATAATAATGTTTTGTATTCTTGTGTTGTAATGTCGTCTACACTACAAGTGGATTGTTTTTGAATCTCTTGTTAGTTATGTTTTTGTGAGTTTTGATTAACTATGTTAAGGAATTTTACTTTTGTCGTCGTTATGTTTCATGAACTTTCAGAGCTGCATCAGTATTTCGATGCTTCGTAACTTGATGTAGACGCCAGCAAGCAGCCTGCTTGCCTGCTAGAGCTCGACCGTCTCACGACAGCTCTCGAGCAGTCACACGTCCATTTTATTATTTGTTAAGTTTTATAACATGGTGGTGTAAAAGTGAACTTGAATCGAATATTGAAACGTCCTGATGGGTGCTTTGACCCTTAATTATAAGAACTTGGTATTTATAACTTCTAAATTGTGATCTGATTGTTTCGAATGTATTAATCAATTGTTTGTCGAAGTGTAGACGATATTGCAACTGGCGTACGTTATAGTTTGTGTTAATTATTTGTAGCTAACACGAAGATACGAGATCTGTTGGATGGTGGCTGTACTCTCGGCCGGGGCTGTGGGGACCCCAGTGTTATTTTATTAAATAAAATCCTACAGTTACCGCCTTATACAGAGTGCAATAAATTAAGATATATATACAGATATAAACAGTGGAGCTTTATTTGATTTATGTAAATGAAAAGCATAAATCTGATAATGGTCCACAGGAACTAAATATTGTATTTGGATGGTCAGCCGTCCCCAGAGCTCCGCCCGCCGGCGACGTACGGCCTCGTATACCTATTTGTTGTCTGTTCACCGTCACTATTAGAACACATTAGCTGAGTAAATTATTGCATAAATATAGTTTTATGATGAAATAAAATATGTATATGTAATCCTACATGTCTATTAAATCATGAAAATAGATTATAATGTGATGTTTTATTTTTGTTTCTTGTATTCAGACCTACTCTTCTACTACTACTCTACTCTTGTATTCTACCGAAGACTGGAAGACGACCCCAAAGTAACCTTTTTGCGCCACTTAATCGGCCTCACTTAATGCCCTTTTATATGTCATAGGGAGATAATGTAGTATGGGCGATCCCTTTCCTCGAGGGAATATTGAGATTTGAATTCGTCAAAAACCATTATTAAAAAAAACATTTTGTGAAAGAAAGATAATTTATTTGAGCGTGTGAGCGTCCATGTTTTGCCTATAACGGCGTACAAATTTTGTCTGCATAAAAAATTATATTTAATTGCATTTACTTTGTCATTTTAAATTTTCATTACAAAATACCCAAGAAATAAATAATTGATGTCATGATATTATATATATTATAGTCAAAAATAAATTATGTGAAGAAGACCGAATGTTGAGATGGATGTATGGTGTGACGAAAATGGATAAAGTGAGAAATGAATATATTAGAGGAAGTTTGAAAATGGCGCCAGTGACTGAAAAGTTGAAGGGGAATCGTTTGTCTTGGTATGGTCATGTAAAGAGGAGAGATGAAACACATGTTACTAAAAGAGTTATGAGTATACATGTGGATGGGTGGAGAGGGAGAAGGAGGCCAAAGAAAAGATGGATGGATTGTGTGAACAGTGATATGAAAGAAAAGGAAGTTAGTGATAGTATGACGGTTGATAGGATAGAATGGAAGAAAAAAACGTGTTGCGCCGACCCCAAATAAGATGGGACAAGGGCAGGAAGATGATGATATTCAAAAATAAATTATGTCCATTAAATTCATTATTATGCAGTCAAATAGTAGGTATCAACAAAACAAAAGGTAGTGCAGGTAAAACAAAAGTCAATTAATTTAAAATTCACATCATTAAATTGTTATTCTTAACCATTTAAATTAGAAGTCGGAATAGAAAAGTCCATTTCATTCAAAAAATCTAAAACAATGTAATACACTTTATAAAAAAAAAATCTCAGCTTATTTTTGAAAACTAACAAGGGCTGTTCTCCAACTTTTAGGCAATTTATTAAATATCATAGGAGCCATACAGAAATCACTTTTGCGCATGGATGTTCTCGCAGTATGAGAGTATATCCTACTGTTGTCGCGCCTGTTACGTGGGACTACTTCATCTAATCGTTTAAATCGGTGTGGATTTGTTTTGACAAATACAGCTACCTCTAAAATGTACAGACATGGCAAAGTATTTTATATTTTTTGAAGTCAGGCACGCAACTATCACGCACCTCTTGAGCCTTGAACACTCTGTCTTTTTCTGTTCAGTTGCCTCAAAAAATGGCACCATAGCGTAGATGGAATTCTATTAAACCATAGTAAGCTGTAAGTAATGCCTCTACACTTGTTTTGAACGACAATGTGTGCAGGGCATAGGCAGATTTACTGATTTTCTTGCATATGATTTCAATATGGGTTTTCCAATTCAGTTTTTTATCAATGTGGAGCCCTAAAAATTTTGTTCAAACAAAAACAAAACAACAAAATTTTATTTTTTATCTTAAATATAAACTACGATGACCAGCCTATAGAAGTATAGGCTAATCATCGGATCGTATTGTATCGTGGCTGGCATTTAATTAGATTGTTGAAATTTCTTCTAATTCAATATACTTCAAGTTTCTTTAAGAGTGTATCATAATGCACATAGTCAAAGGCTTGAGTCATATCACCAAATATGCAACAGAGCGGTTTCCTTTTATCAACGTTATATGTAACATTATATATAAAATCATAAATGGCCATATTAATAGTTTTACCCATTCTAAATCCATTCTGTTCCTCGCATATAATATTATGTTTTTCTATAAATGAATTTAATTCATTGTAAATGTATTTTTCAAATATTTTAGAAATTATGGGAATTAGTGATATAGAAGGATAGTTCTCCATTAACTCCCTATCTTCTTTCTTAAACAGTGGCTTGACAATAGAAACTTAGAGCATCAGGATAAACGCCTGCGCTAATGCTAAAATTGATGGCATGACTCAAGTGACCGCAGATTTCATCCGCAACATGTTTTAGTATATAAGTAGCATACCGTCATATCCCACACTGCTTGTATTATAATAATAATAATCAGCCGTGCCGACTTGGCAGTGCAGGATCGAGCGTCGTATTGGTGGGGCCAGAGCACTCATCGGCAAACTAATCTGCTTCAGGGAGGTCAACACTCGCCCAAGAGTGATGTGCTTAGTCAAACGGAGGGTGACTGGACTCGGGAGGTCGAGCGTGCGTGCGTTCCAATACCACAAATGAGGGCAATTGACATCAGCCCCCAAGATGTAGCTCGTGCAGTCCGTCCGTTGCCAAACTGGAAATCTCCAGGGCCGGATGGACTGCACGATTTCTGGATTAAGTGGTTTACAAGATCGCATGCTCGCTTGGCATATCAGTTTCAATCTGCCTTAGAGTCAGGGTCGCTGCCCCAGTTCCTAACAACAGGAATAACCCACCTGCTCCATAAGTCAGATAGTACTGCGGAATCTAAAAATTTTAGACCGATCACGTGTTTGCCGACGGTCTATAAAGTCCTTACGTGCATCAAAATTAATAGTCTTAATAACAAAAATTTGATCATGTTACCTTCTCAGAATGGATAGGAACGAGTCCCGCGGTACTAAGGAGCTGCTCCTCATTGATATGACCATTAGCCAACAGGTTCAACGTTCCTGAAACCATCTGTCGACATGTTGGATAGATTATAAGACGATCTATGACTCTGCTCCTCATACATGACTCATGAGGGTGCTGGAATTGTATAAAATTGATACAACACTACGCACCTTCCCGATGTCGTGTATGAGGCAATGGAGTACGGTTCTCCGCTATCCAGGATGACGACATATTAGGAGGAATACCGAACCTGTAAGGATCGAGCGAGGTATATTCCATGGTGATAGTTTGAGTTCGCTTTGGTTATGCCTAGCCTTGAATCCTTTAAGTACATTGCTGGCGAATTCAGGTCTAGGCTATCAGTTGAAGAGAGGTAATAAATAATATAATAATAAAAACGCTTATTTATCTCCAATAAATTACAACACAGTTTTTAGTTGACAGGTAGTTCGACAAGAGAAAGAAAGTTGTTTGTGGGAGATCTGGAGTCCAAACTAAGCGGTGGTCACGTAATATCACACCTAATTTACATGGATGACCTGAAACTATTTACCCCAACAAACTGCAACTGATGGAGCTACTGAAAGTAACTGAAACCTTCAGTAGTGCCATCAGGATGGAGTTTGGTGTGGACAAATGTGCGGTCATGCATGTAAAGCGAATCCTAAGCTAACGGAGAGTACTTGCATAGGCACAACCTAGTTAGTAGCCGGAAGTGCCGTACTAGAGGTATGAGCCCGACCCAGTTCTTGATAATGGCCATATCACTTTGTACTAGGATCGGCCCATCATCACTAATAGGACTATTGTAGCCAATAAGCCTGATATAGTGGTGGACCGAAGCGAGAGGCGTGTAATGATTGTTGACATTTCCGTTCCACATGGTGAGAACTTCGTGACAGCAGAGAAAGACAAACAAATTAAGTATATAGGCTCTTGGCTACTTGGCTCGCGAGGTTGTCTACATGCGGGATGTAGACTAGGCGATCATTATACCGATAGTCGTGTCGGGCAATGGCTTAATAGCCAAGAGCCTCGACCAACACCTTAGGAGCGCGTTAGGTGGCTGGATCTAGAGCTTGATTTAGAAAGCGGTACTCCTGGACACGGCTCGTATTGTTAGGAGGTTCCTTTCTCTGGAGCCTTGATCGCCGGTAGCTTCGACCCTGTCCCCGATACCGGTGAGATACTATTATATTTTATATTTTTAAATGTTTTTTTTATGATTAGGTTTAAAAAAATATTTAAAAATGTAATTTATATGTATTTACAATTAATAAAGGAAAATAATTATAACATAAAGAGTTGTAATCGTCATAATATGTACAAGTACACCACGGATATACCTACGTTAATGAAGCTGTAATACTGGTAAAAATATTATTTCTAACGGTATTTTTTTTTTTTTAATTGATAAACCAGTGGTTGACAGCGATCCCACCTGATGGTAAGCAGTGATGTAATCATCGATCGTTAGGCGCACTAGTTTATTAAGAGCCTATTTACTCTAGCCTTGAAGACACCTAAATTATAGTTGGATGGGAAGACCGCAGCAGGCAAATTGTTCCAGTCCCTCGATATACGCGGTATAAACGATGAAGCGAAACGATTAGTCCGGACCGTAGAAGGTGGAATGTAAGGGTGGATAAACGCCGTACGTCGGGTTGTCCGATGGTAGAAAGGTGATGGCGGAATCAGGTCAGGTCAAGCAATTCCCGCGCACACTCCAAAATGCAACCTGTAAAATACCGATAGGCTACCCTGCGCCTTTGCTCGAAGCTTTGTAGATTGGACTTAACCAAATCTGGATCCCCAATTAGCCTCTTCGCATGCCTTTCCTCTGAGTCCAAAGCTGCTAGATGGCATTTTGCAGCACCAAAATACAGTGAAACTTGGTTACATGGGACCTGGATAAGTGAGAAACCTCCATAACTGGAACTTATGCCGAGGTCCTGACACTTTAGCTCTGAATTACCTCTGTTAGTAAGACAAAGCAAACCCAACCAATAAAATGGAAAATGAATTACTGCAATTCTGCAAATTAAAAGTAATAGATTTATTTGGCAACGTTATAGTAGCATTGAGTTGAGTTTGATTATCTGGAGTTAAAGTTTATTTATTTATTTATTTAAACTTCATGTACAGTGGTGGTACATAGGCGGACTTAATGCCACAAAGCATTCTCTACCAGTCAACCATTGGGTTAAAAAGACAACACTGTGGTAGGTGTGCACAATAAATAAATAACAGATATTTTTGAAATAGAATGTAGTATCATTAAATTAAGTGGCTTATAATAATAAAATACGTATATATGCTAATATAATAAACTAATAAATACTATGATACATAAGAAAACATTCTAATTAAGAGAACTTAAAATATAGCAATTATGACGAAGACCGAACTAAGATTGAGAGAACTTCAAGTAGTAGTTCCGAATTTTACGTTTGAAGGAAAATTTACTTTCAGCTTTTTTGATGTCAAGGGGAAGCACATTCCAGAGTTTTATGGTAGAGACAGTGTAAGAATTAGCCATAAACCCAGTACGGTGAGAAGGAATATGAAGAAGTATGTTTTTGGATGCTCGAAGGTTGAGATTATGAGAGCTGCCCAGTAATTTAAAATATTGTTTCAAGTAATCAGGAGCACACGGATCGTTCATAATAGTGAAGAGCGTGCAGAGGGATCTGAGGGATCTCCTGTGGCGGATAGGCAGCCATTTAAGCTGAGAACGGAAGGAAGAAATATGATCATATTTACGAAGGCCAAATATAAAACGAATACAGTTATTGAGAAGTCGATCCAATTTGTTTAGAAGTTCCTGGGATAGATCAGAGTAACAAACATCAGCATAGTCAATTATAGGCAAGACAAGCGATTGGACCAAAGTGGCTTTAGTGCTTGATGGAAGGAAATTCTTGAATCTATAGAGAGATCGCAGCGTGAAGGTGACCCTCTGGCTAACCTGAGCAATATGCTTATTCCAGCTTAACTTATCATCGATATATAAGCCAAGGTCTTTAACGTGTGGCGAGAGAGGGATAACTGTATTGCCGAAAAGAAGCGGCAGTAGTCGGTTAGTGTCCAAGCTACGTAAAAAGTATGAACTGCCAATAAGAATAGCCTAGCATTTACTGACGTTGACAGTAACCCCAAATCTGCTTGACCAATCACTAATTGCCAAAAGATCAGCATTTATTAGTGAGATACAGTTATCGAGATTGTCAAGGTCAGTTTGCGCGTAGAGCTGTAGATCATCAGCGTACAGATGGAAAGAGCATTTGAGGATAGCAGTGATTGAATTAATAAACAAAGAAAATAAGAGTGGAGAGAGTAGGTATACCGTCTTGTGGAACGCCGGTTAGCAGGTCGCACCATTCAGAAATCTTCTGATCAGCACGTACAGCCTGCTGACGACCACGAAGATATGATGAGAACCAATCCCGTGCCAACGAAGAAATCCCAATTTGAGACAAAATGGCCAAAAGGATGTCGTGATCAACGGTATTAAAAGCGTTGGAGAAATCTATTAAAACTAACACCGTTAACCTCGAGTTCTCCAGGCCATGTCTGAAGTTTCTGTTTCGGTGGCAGATTGAGAACAACGGTGAACGTTGGTGATTCTGATCGGCTTTCTGTATAAGTATCTACACTGTGCGTAGTTTGAAGTGGATGGGCGTGGGCGAGACCAAGGATCAGAGGTTGAATTTAGACTTATTGTTTCCACTATACGCTTACAGATTGTCGACTTATTTTCTATTGAGTCTTCAATATAGCCTTCTGCAACCGTATTGGACTTCCAACCGCCGTGACGTTTTAAAGTGGTGAGATCGGCTCCGGAATTAGCCAAGAGCGTCTCCAAAGTTCTCCGAAAGCAGTGACCCGTGTATAGCTGAGGCTCTTCCAGTTTTAAGAAAGTGGCAATTTCTCGCGGCATAGCATCTATTTTATTTACTCCCATAGGCGGTCTTGAGCATTTATTACTATAGTATTGTATGAAAAATTGGTCGGTTTTTATATTGGCTGGACGTTAATTTTGTTTTTTTTACTACAATAGATACATATTCTTCGCGTACGACAAAATGCCTGTCATGGTTCGTCTTCGCATTTTTCAATTTTACTAACAGTAATTAATCTGAATGCTTTTTGATATAATTAACTGTTAGCTGTAATAGCTCGTTATTGCGACACGCTCCACTAATGAGGGTGTTCAGGAAACCTCACACCACCAGTTGGCGCCACTTAGCCGAGAGGTCTTTTCCTTTGAAAACGTATACTTAAGTATACGTTGACGTCTAACTCATGTCATTATCATAAGCGTTTTGACAGGTGCCTGGACCTGCCGCCTCAGTACTGCCACCTGGTGAACGTCATTTCAGAACACCCTCTAGTACAAACTGCAATGAAAATATTAGGTACATAATTTAACATTTACAGAATCTTTTACATATCGTAATAAATATTTTACAGTATTGCTAGGCCAGACTAGGATTAATTGCGCCTCCAAAAATTAGTAGTAGGCAGTAAGTACCTTTATATATAACAGTCTACATACAAATTTTAATAACTAACAACATAGATTGATAGGTACCACTTACTTTAGCGGCAAGAAAATTGCAGTCCGGAGCTTTATTAAGAAATTTTTCTATGGGCTGTGAAAATTTTGGACTTTTTAGCCTTATGCCCACTGACATTCTTTTTAGAAAAGATACGAGTTTTGCGTATGTTTCAATATGCAAGTTATGTTTTGTTTTTAAAGTAGCTTTCAGTATTGAGTAAACACTCCACATTGTTGATGATCGCCTCGTTTGTGATAAATCTAAAAAACAAGATAGCAACACCGTCTCCAAAAAACTACTAAGCAAGCAAGTAGTTTTTTTTCATTGAAGACATGGTATGCTTTCAGATATTTCTCGCGAGACTTCTCTTAGGTAGGAAACTTAATTCTGCATTAATAACTTGTTGTTTAAACTCTTCCGGTGTTAAAATATTGTTCTCGTCGCTAGGTTCACTCATATTTTACGGTTATTTTAATATTTTTAACTTATTCAATTCTTTACGCCAGCCACGAAATTTTCTTCTCGCTCTTTTATTTAAATTAAGGCGTGTTCGGAAATAGCATCCAAGATATTTTATTATTCAAAATTAATATATTACGTAACATTATTGAAACTAGAAATAAATATTTACAGGTTAAATATCAGTTTTATTTGCAGTAAATACTTATTTTCGTTTAAATACAACAATAAGTTAAAAATTCAATAAATTACATTAAAAGACATAATAATTATCTTTTGCAAAATTTCTTTAGTTAGTACTAAATTCTGAACGTATTTGTCTTTGAGGTCGAATTCAAAATCGGAACTTCGAAAGGGCTGGTCTTTGTCTCTTTCTCTTTCTAATGGCGGGAAAGAGATAGAGTGTTTATGTTTCGAATTGTATGATTAACCCAAAGCTGAATAGGATATTCGCTGCTTTCTGAAAAAAAAATTAAAAAGTTTCTTGGTCTCACTCAGTGAGCAAAAATTCGCGTTTTGCTAAAATCCTTTCCTCCTTTCTTTTAGACCTTTGACTCCGAGTAGTTAAATGTTTTTCCAGGTGTCGGATCAAGGAGAACTTTTTAGATTTCATTTATAATGCTGTTTTGAACAATCTTACCAATTATCAGCTAGGTGCTAATTATTATACCCTCGGAAGTCTAAATTAACCGGACTAACATGCATCAAATAAGTTTATTTAAAAATTAAACTGGCCACTAACAAAAAAAAGGTATGGTTACCTACTGACGAGTCTCTAAAAAAAATGTTACGAAAGTGCGGGAGCGTTCGTAGTGAATATTGTTTATTTAAAATCTCAAACTATGTCCAGTATTTAAGATTAAAAATAATAAAATACCTACTTATATTTCTTTTTATTTGATTTGTTTATTTTATTTGTATAAATTGTCTTTTAATTATCTCACAGGTTGTGTAAATAGTAGAGTATCCAACACGGGGATAAACCTGTCTTTGTCTTGGGCGGCTTTCACTCAGGTTTCTATGTTAACTCTCTGACAATGCTCGGGATTTAATTATATAAATCCCTCACTAACGTTCGGGATTAAAACTTAGCAACCTTCGTATCGTTCGGAATTCAACATTCCGCCCGCGACAAAGAGACACTGCTTTATTCCCTAGTCACATCATCATCATTTTCTTGCCCTAAGCCCGTTTTATTTAGGGTCGGCGCAACTCGTTTTTTTTCTTACATTCTGTCTTGTCACCCATCACGCTATCACTAACTCCTAGTCACATAATCTACTATTATTCCCAGATATCCCCGCCCCCTGTCTTCCCCACTGGGCACGAGTGGAAAAAATTAAGTTTCGTTTCTCCCCAGTGGTGACGATTGGAAATTTTTATTTCCCACTCGTTTTGCTATAGACAGAGTCCAAAATAAATTGTGTGGCGAGCAGAGCACGAACGGACCTTGAGCGAAGCTTATATCCGGCTCTAGTATACCAGCTGTACCTACAACACTTAACGTACACCTCCTGCATCCTGCTCCTGCCATCGGTATCGGCTATTAAAAATATAATACTACAAGAAAACCAACCTAAAGTGCAGGAGGTTCGACTTTTCATCTACGAAAAGATACGCGTGCGCAGAGCAACTCCAGCTTTGCCGATTAAATTGTAAGTGGATTTAGATATTATGCTTGAAACATGTAGGACTAAACCACATGTGAAAGAAACTCACCGCCAACAAGGCGTAATGTGCTAAACGTGCTCTTAAATTAGAAACAATACTAGAAGTCCCAGCCCCCTCGGGACAACAAACAAGATGATAACTAAATTCCGCTCTGCTTTGGGGCATCACAAATAAATAGGAATCCCAAATAGTTCACGTGTTCCAATAGAGCAAGAGGCCAGTTTTTACTGGTTTTTAACCGACTTCAAAAAAGGAGGATGTTATCAATTCGGTTGTACGTTTTTTTTTATGTGGGTTCCCTCAGAACTTCGAAAAAAAATTGCAAATCGGTCCATAAACAAGGACCGATTTGCAATTTTTTTTTCTTCGCAGAGGATATGCTTTCTGATTGGTCCCATTTTTTTTCAGAATCCAGTTCTGATGACCCATCATCAGAACTATGAGAAATCGAGAGAACTCCTCAAATATTATAGGCAACCATATAGTGATTTTGATATTTTCATCGAGAACTTAAGCATATTGATGAAAAAGACCAGAAATGGCCTACGGAACTCACATAGATATCACAATGAAGATAGTTAAGCGACTATAACAATACAAATAAATAAATGGTTCTGAATAGTTATGTTGAAAATAGTATCATCGAAGTGATACTGTGAATGATGATGGAGCCGGACTCCGTAATTAATCATGTTATCTAGCCGTGTTTGGGCTTATTAGAATTGTCATGAGATGCACTTTGGCTATACGGTACTATCGAACTGATCTGATGATGGGGCCGGAAGGTGGAAGGTAGATACAGGAACTTCATAATAAAACAAAGTAACCTAGTAGTGTTTGGGTTCATTCAAATTGTCATTAGAAATAGGCACTCTGGTTATAAGTGTATCGCAATTAAAAAGTGCTAAAAAAAACTTAAAAAAAAAAATAACCAACTTACCTAAAATAAACGTTAAAAGTATCAAAATAACTTTAATTTCGAAAGTCGATGTTAAATAAGAAACAATAAATACCGAGAAACACTACACATTGGTACTACTACACATTAGTCGACAAAAAATGAATTTTCTTTGTCATAAAATTATTATTTTTAACTATGTAACGTCGACAGTTGCTCCCAAAGGGTTAGACATCTAACAACCGTTTTTATGCTCTTATCAACCCCAACAAATATTATTATATTTCAATAGTGTAATCGTATTATCATATGGCACGTTTGTCGTGTTGTCTGTTGATTACAATGAACACGGCGCGCCTCCTTTGTCCGCCCGTCTGCTCGATCTGACAACTCAAAACATGTGATAAAATCATTTGGGGCCAAGCTCACATATGCCACGATTTACTGTGATTAGTTTTTAATCCCATTTTTGTTACTGTGTTTGGTTTGGGTTGTTTGTTGACTACCATTTACACTACATCGCAAGCCTAAAAGTAATAGACGTAGGAGCAGGTTTTCAAGTAAGTAAGTGTTTATTACCTTTAAATTGTTCAAATTAGGCTAAGAGCGAGCAATTATAGTGAATTTCCTACCTGTAGTACCATACATAAGCCCGCTATTTGGGAAACTCCTTGTAACCCGCCGCTGAGTAAAGGGTTGCTTCTAAATTATCAGCAAGCTTAAGCCGGGTATTCATCAGGTAACCTTTGTTGATAAATTGTTTACGACGTGTTTATCACCCAGTTTACCGTAAACACTGTTTCTGAAACTTAACCGTTAACACTTGTCAGTTGTTGCTAGGATGTCGCCTGAGGAGGCAGTGTGCTGCTTACATGATACTTCATAAGAGTGCTACTAGAAAAAAAAGACGAAAAGGTGGAGGATTCGAAACTGTCTCTTAAATACAAGTTATGTATTTCAAAACCTTCGTGGAGTTGATGGGTCTTTTCAGAATTTTGGCCTAAGTATATTAAAAAAAAATATCTTTAATTATTTGAAGTTTCCCAATAGTACCTACATGATGCTGTTTATAAAGTTCTGAGAGCATTGAAACTTGTTTGTTGGACCAGACTACGTCTATGTTTATAAACTCGCATATCACACGTCCACACCTATTGATTTTTGCTTATAAACTAAATGTTTTTTCTTTCCCTCCATTCGAAGTGGGAAACACGGCAACATGTTTCTTAAACAATGTTTTATCATCTTTGTTTATAAACTGTTTCCAGAGGTGATAATACTTTTTGAAACGCTGTTTATAAACTGATTAAAAACAGTGTTTATTAAGAATTAGGCTCTTAATAAACTAGTGCGCCACACCATCAATGATTGCATCACTGCTTACCATCAGGTGGGATCGCAGTCAAGCACTGGTCTATATCAATTTTAAAAAAAAAACAATGTTGCCAAATGAATACCCGACTTGAGTCAATGACTTTCTGAGTGCGTTCCCGCCAAACGCTAAGTATCTGCGAAATGTATGGCAATGATATTACCTGTCACTGTCAGGCCACTTGTCACGTGACTGCGCCGCAGGTAACAACATTGCCATACATTTTGTACGCGTTTAGCGGGAATGCTAACAGAGCAGTTATCCCAACTGAAGCAAAGACGAGCGAGGTGGATACGAGCATGAATCTACCAATCACATTGGTCGGATTTGACTTCACTTCGCATATCTCCGCTCCTACTCACTGAAAACATACCCTAACTTAGAACAAAAGTAAACACTCTCAAACGACAAGCTATCCTTCTAACTTCGCTACAATCTAGCAACCTGCGACTAACAGGCACATTATACAGCGCCATTTGCAGACCCAGCCCATTAAGTATCGACTAATGAAGCGGTGCCGAGGTGTGCGACAGTGCGACACGGTCGCGCGACCCGGTCGCAAGAGGTTGCGGCCGCGCTATCCGCCATCACGACGAACAAAGCCGCCGTGTAAGGCTGCTAAGACTATGCTGAACCTCTACATTTGGAAACTAATTCGTTTGAAGATAGTTCTGTAAACGATTCTGTTATTTTAATCTGCTACTGGTTTTATTGAAACGATAAAATTATCGTCTTACAGTTGCATCCTACAAACGTCTAATGCATTACTATAATCGTGGAATGTTTTATTTTTCGACTAAGTACCTAACTTATCCTATTACGTAGGTATTTATTACATTTTTTTGTATCAAGTTACCCTGCCCAGATAGATCAGCCTACTGTGTTAGTAAACTATGTAGGTAAGTACCTGTCTAATGGCGAGCTAGTTCAAACCGGAACGTTGCAATTAACGAGCTTGAGAGAGAAAACCTTAGCTCATTAGTTATTCCACAACCGTTGCAGGTCATAGCGAGCTGACATCGGCTCCGAGCGACATGAGCATGAGACATCATCAGTTTCATCAGGGATAAGCTCTCTAAGCTCAACAGTTGTGCAGACGTGCGCAGACTCCTGATTGCCCACTTGTCCTAACATCATTATTCTAACCACAAAAAAGTCGGCCATTGTCCCTGCGACCCCTCCACGATCTGCACGAGGGGCACAACTTGACAATAGCGCATCAAGCGCAGGTTTGTATAACGTCAGCTGCGCAAGTGGATACCCATTGTCATAAAATGGGATTAAACTATCCTATTCAATTATTTATTACAGTGTTTTTTTTGCAAAGCAAATTAATTCTCCCCACATAAAATCAACCTATTCGCATTTGGTATAAGGGCGGTATTCAGTTGCTGGCTTGTAATTTGCATCTAATGTTTTTCCCCTGCGGTAATCGAGATCCCCTCGCGAATAACACTTTTTATCCATTACAACGATTATAGTATTTAACCGTGCGTCGCGGCGTGAAATCGGCTTGATTAGCGATATGTATGAACGAATAGTTTATCGATTAACAATTATTGTAATCGATTACGGCCCCCGTTAGAATATTTATGAACAATCGTATCGAATCGGTTCGTTCGGGAGGCGGCTACCGTTTTAGTAATTGGATTTTGAAGATTTATGTGTGATGGAGGAATAGTAATAGATAGGCATTTTTTTGTCATGACTGTTTTAATGAGTTCTTTGGCAAAGAGTGCGCTGGCGCAAGCACGAGGTGCGGCCGTTGCCCCGTGGCCTGTGCCCTGTGCTCCTGTCACTCGGCGCTGTTTGTTCGCGTGTGACATGCGATGTTGGCACAAATGTATCGATGCAGTGATGGCGTCAGCTCGATTGCTAGTTCGTCACGGTCTCATTATTTCACACAGCAGAATAGCTCATCAAAAAGTATAATGTCTTCGGAACAGCTTTCGTGAAGTTTCTCAAGATTAGGTAATTGCGCGACGTTATATTTTGTATGACTGTAAGTTTCTATAGGGAGGTACTAAACCTTGGTTCTTCTACAGTTTTTCTGTTTGAACTGGAAACATCATAATTATTATCTCGAGTCACAAAGGACCAATTTTGTTCTTAATAGCTAAATGATTCATTTCGTACAGATTTTCCGATTTCCCACTAAAAAGGTACCTTACCTAATATTGATAACACAACTTGCAGATTGGTGCAGGCGCTGCTTGAACGTACATGAGGCATAGCGGTGGTCGTGACCGCGGCACACCCGCGCGGCGCGGCACGGTGCGGCACGGCACGCATTCGACACCGCGCTCATTAGTCCGCGCCGCAAGTGCCGCTAGTCCTCGATAGCCAAGTTTATGATGTCCTGAATAAATAATGTAACAACTATTAGCAGCATTACGTAGCGAGGACCGCAGCACGCTGGGTCGTGCGCCTTGTTCCTGCACTTGAGTCTGCAATACTTATGAATCGTTAGCTGAAGTTATTGGGGTTGCTCATCTAATTATAATGCACTACCTACATCTAGCTGATGCTTGTGTGTAAAAGTTTGAATATATTCTGAAATCTGTGAGTTCTATAAATAATTATTAACTTAAATGTATTCAATGATCTGTATGGCTTCCGGGGTTTTTGGTTTTTATCACGAGTGACATTCTTAGGTTTGTATCTACGAGTATTTCGTTACTTTCGAGGTTATAGGTATATATGCCTTTGAGAGAATCTGAATAAATCTATTTGTCCACATATTTTGGTTTTCAACAGTGCTGATGCATTCGAATTCATTTAAATGAACACATTTCGATCCTTCCCACTATAAATCCAATTACAAAATCAGAAATAATTACAGGGACCCGTTTCAGTCCTCGAACCCCTACATCATGGTAATGGCGGCCATTTCTCTGGCTCGTGCGTCTGCGTCGTGTCGCGCTCGACTGTGCTCGGCAGTCCTCAGCAATAGTCGGCACACATCGGGCACTTCCGTGACGCGACACGCCGCGCTAATTAGCTGCGCGGGCGCAGGTTAAGTGGCGTCCTGTACGGAACCTGCATGTCCCACCTAATGACTTTTATTGGTTATCTATTAGTTGAATGGATGACAGCCTGTGTGGTCTGGGATGAGAGAAGATCGATTTAAAATATGCAATGAAAAAATTGTGACGGTTGTGGTAAATATATATCTTTTGATCTCATTATTAACCTCTTTGGATGAAAGGGCTTACAATCTATACGAAGCAGGGACAAGA
Source organism: Mythimna vitellina (assembly GCA_949316375.1). Classification (NCBI taxonomy): domain Eukaryota; kingdom Metazoa; phylum Arthropoda; class Insecta; order Lepidoptera; family Noctuidae; genus Mythimna; species Mythimna vitellina. The sequence continues at coordinate 380,473 of OX438703.1, read as the reverse complement.
ACGTTTTATAAAGTCGAACCAACAGATATTTTTCCTTCATTTCAACATTACTAGAACCAATCTGATATCTATTAATTTAAAAGGTAAACCATAAAGATAGCTTACACAATAATTGTGACTTTTAACATCAAAATACCTCAATAATCTAAATTCTAATACAGTCGAACTCTATCAATAATATAACGAAAATCATCTCAATTTTATTATCATTAAAATCTGGCACCTACATCGGCGCACATAGAGTACCATAAAAAGCTCATTTTAAATTATCTAATCTAATTTGGTACTTTATAGAAGAGTTGAGAGTCACCGAATCGAATCGTGGATATTTTAATTGTGGTTGATAAGTAATAAATAAGTAAAGGCAGGTAATGGAGCTCGGGGCCGGCGACATGATCACGTGACCGACAGAGGCGTGCAATGGCGCTCATTTACATTTTAATTAGAAGCTATCGATGCGCCGTAATGATGGCCGGTGACGCGGGAGGTCTCGTGTCGAGCGCAGATAGGAGGGTGATGTGATAACGAAGCTTCAGGGAGAGGCAGGACAGGCACTTATTAATTAGAATTGTTAATTATCGAAATTACCGGATTTGACGTGAGTGTCTGTCGGTGGCATCCATGAAGTTTCAGTTTTTGACTGATCACTCGGTACCTTACTATTATATGCGAAAAAGATATCATTCAACTTTATAGCTTTTTTAGTTGATTTTAGGGCAAGAAATCTATTTCATTATTTATTATTCTTTAATAAGTATTTTATTTTACTTAGAATTTAAAATACCGTTCGAATACTTTACACAAAGCTGGTGATATATCTGGCAGGCTAATTAGCGAAGTGTGGCGTGTCGTGTCGCAGCTCTCGGCTCTCGCGCCGCGCCGCCACATTTACATAGCAGCGGTCAGATGAGCACTACACATTACATGTGGGACATTGCCAGGAATAACTGCAATTAAAGGAAATGGTAAGATCTGAGCAGGGTTTATTTGAACGGACCGAGACAGCATCACAGAAGGGGGGCTTCAAATTTAAGTGATAAGATTTCTGGTCAAGTCTGCAGAGAGGTGTCCATTTATATTTAGAGAGTAGAACATATTTATTATATTTAAAAAAAAAATATTGGAGTGTTTGTCAACCTTTTTTCGAAAGATTTGATTGTCTATTATTTATTATTATCCGCGGCACCCCTGATCTTCGAAGTTCAATTACAGCAAGTCTGTTTAGCGGAAGATATAGGTTTAGTGTGAGTTATGTTTAGTTTGATAGTATTTAGAATAAACACTTGTTTGTGAAGCTTCTACAGATATGTAGGCTAAATTTATTACATGTCCTTATTGTGACTCCACAGTCAAAGCGTCTTTGTGTCCCACTTACCCACAAATTAATAGTCCTACATGTTACCATAACAGGCCAATCAGAACTCGTTTCGTTATGAATAGGACGTAAACTTCCACGTGATCTGCGCGGCGATGCTGCTACGTCTCACTATTAGGGCTATTATCCACGTTATGGCCGCGTCGATATCCTCCATCCATAGATTACTGCTCGTTATGACTCCTTATCGATGGTTATAACTAGCGAGGACTCGGGGGTTCGTCTACACGATTGTTGGGAATTTTAAACGGAATTGGTTGATTCAACGGACGAAACTTGCATTATCTTAATAGACTCAAATACCTACTTATAGTTTTTCTATCCATCGGTGTCGTGTCTTTTTATTATGTAGGTATAATTATGTGGTTCAAGTTCAGTTACAGTCAGTTAAATCGACGAAGCCCCGCTGTAAGGTGTTCCTATTCTGTCTGAAGGGTTTAAAGAAACCTATCATGAGGGTCATCCCCTTCGAGCCTGGTCTACCCGCGTCTACTCATTAGAAAGAGTTTTTAGGATTAAATTGTCGCGCACTCTTATTGACTCTACACTAAATAAGTTTAGTACAGTAAAGTGCCATTCAAAGTACAAAAGTGAAGTTTTTTTTTTGAGTATGTTCTTAGCTTCGACGAAAAATCTTTAAACTCTTATCTGGGCATAAATTGATGAAAAGTGGTTTGGAAGCTGTGCCTGCCGCGTATACGTTACCGACTACTTAATAGTAGTGGTACCCACACTCGTGTGCCTCCATATTGTAATCAGATTTAACAATAGTAGATATTACAATATATAGTGCAGTTTCTTATATATATAGTGCAGCGCGTCTGAGGAGTTTACATTATTTATCTAAGCTTTATCGTGTATTATTTTTGACAAGATCTGTCTTGATTTTGTTTCTCGTATCTTTTGTTACAATTTATACTTTTAAGAGAAACGAATTACTGTATTGTTGAGCTCGAAAGCTGTAACAAACAGACAGACTTCCCTAAACAATTATTGTGTGTCAGTAAGGATCAACCTACAAATAAGATGAGCCATTATTCGTAGGCTTCATATGTTAATGTAATAGTGGTCTTTTACACGATGGGCCACGTAACGATTTTACGACTCTTATGCGCCCACGCATCGTTCACATCATCGGTGAAACATCAATGATCTGCTCTGAATCGGACGCGGCGAGATCGTGTGGATCGGATGTGGGACGAAATTAGGTGATCGGTTTAGATTTTTTGGACATTCGAAAATAAAAATGGGTGAAGATGTTGTGCTTGACAGTCTAACATGCCATTACTTGATTTCATGACAAAACTGGACTTAAGTAGGTGTACCCATTTGGAACGTACAGATTCTTACCGAACGTTAAACTGGTTAAGAGAACAATTATCAGAATACACAGTAACATGCAAGCGTGTATAGAAACATAAAATTATCACAATACACAGTAGCATGCAAGTGTGTATAGAAACATAAAATTATCACAATACACAGTAACATGGAAGCGTGTATAGGAACATAAAATTATCAAAATACACAGTAACATGCAAGCGTGTATAGAAACATAAAATTATCACAATACACAGTAAAATGCAAGCGCCTATAGAAACATAAAATTATTACAATACACAGTAACATGTATGCGTGTATAGAAACATAAAATTATCACAATGCACAGTAACATGCAAGCTTGTATAGAAACATAAAATTATCAGAATACACAGTAACATGCAAGGGAGTATAGAAACAAAAAATGATCACAATACACAGTAACATGCAAGCGTGTATAGAGACATAAAATTATCATAATACACAGTAACATGCAAGCGTGTATAGAAACATAAAATTATCACAATACACAGTAGCATGCAAGTGTGTATAGAAACATAAAATTATCACAATACACAGTAACATGGAAGCGTGTATAGGAACATAAAATTATCAAAATACACAGTAACATGCAAGCGTGTATAGAAACATAAAATTATCACAATACACAGTAAAATGCAAGCGTGTATAGAAACATAAAATTATCACAATGCACAGTAACATGCAAGCTTGTATAGAAACATAAAATTATCAGAATACACAGTAACATGCAAGGGAGTATAGAAACAAAAAATGATCACAATACACAGTAACATGCAAGCGTGTATAGAGACATAAAATTATCATAATACACAGTAACATGCAAGCGTGTATAGAGACATAAAATTATCATAATACACAGTATCATGCAAGCGCCTATAGAAACATAAAATTATTACAATACACAGTAACATGTATGCGTGTATAGAAACATAAAATTATCATAATATACATTAACATGCAAGCGTGTATAGAAACAAAAAATTATCCGAACAAGTACTTAATGCTCAGTAACATCACCATCATAGTCTTTATCATCATTTTAACCGAAAGACTGTTGGACATACGCTACCTCCAAGAGTCGCCACAACGAACGGTCCTATGTCTCGCGTCTATCGGATTCCCACGACTCTTACCAGGCCATCAGTCCACCTTGTGGGAGACCTTCCAACACTGCGCCTTCCAGTGCGCTGACGCCACTCCAGAATCTTTCGGCCCTATTGACCATCTGTTCTGCGAACAATGTGCCCTGACCACTGCCATTGGCGAATCTTTGTGCTATGTCAGCAACCTTGGTTCTCCTGCGGATATCTTCATTCTCGATGCGATCCCTTTACATTGCCCTTTGGGTAACTTTGAGCCTTCTGAGGAGGCCCGTCTACAGTAATAATATAAATTAAATCAAACCAAATAGAAACTGCAGGAACACTTATAACACATAACTTATGTAGTTGTTTGTACGCAAAAAAACAAAACAAGTGACCATCAGGCGTACTCTCTGCAGTCCTGCCCTTTGCGTGTCTTGGAAAGAATAATAGTATTGATGTGCAAATAATAAAACAAAACACAACTACAAATTATCGAACACAACTCATAAATAGTTGGCGCATGAATCATAGGGCTTGAGACTTTACTTTATTTAAAAACTGCTGCTATTTAGGGATGCAAGTATTATGAACAACTGACTGTGGGTGGGGCAGGCCTCGGTATTGTTCGTCATATATTGTAATTACTGATTTTCTTGGGAGTTACTTTAACACTGTATTTTAAGATGAATTCTTGGTAACAACAGTGCGTAAGTTCATTAAGAGACTGCCTTTACGAGCTACCTTATAGTTCTTAGTATGAAAGTTCCTTAACGAGTCAGGTACTTGCGTCATACATGATCTTTTGATCTCATATCACATGAGCTAGTTTCCATTTAATTAAAATAAAATGAGCAAATTATGAAAGACTTTAGGCATCACCAACAGTTTGTACTAAGACACAGGAGATCCTTGGTGTTCCTAAAAATGTTCTTAACGTGTAGCGTATCAGAGACACACATGTGCATCACATGGATTATTTCTTGACATGAGTTGAGGTCACTGCATCGTTTCAGCCAGCAGGGGCACCGAAGATATCTGTAATGGCTAGCTACAGTACAACAATGTGGTTTAAATTCTTAAGCACAATATTGTTCATTTCTCCGCAAACACAAACCCTTACAAGAACGATCAGGAGTAAGGAACTGTAAGTAGTTGTCTAGCTACTCGTCAGAGAGCGGAGCGAGCGGTGGAAGCGGTGGGAGCGTGTTCCTGCGCAGGCGCAGCGTGACAGATAGATTGCAGCCGAGCGACCTCTGCCAGTTGCACGTCCCAGCAGTAGGGTGGCCCACTCATCTGGGCTACATTGTAAAATGGGATATTCTTCAGAGTGCTTGGGTAAATGGAGTGCCTAATATTTCGAAATAGGTTACAAACCACAGTGAAAGAAGTGTTTTGAGTTGTATGGTTTATTGGAATTCTGATTAGGTGTTGATTAAGTGGAGAAGTCCTGATGATCTGTCCATGTGTGTCCCAGGGTGGTGTCAGGTTTATCGTTCACAGGTCCGTTGTGAACAATGTGGTGATGATCAAAAGTGTGTCAATCAGGATGGCATACCTTATACTCAGAATATCATCAAGATATTCAGTATTCACTAAGAGTCACACAGGCCCTGACCCTGACAACGAAGCCATGCATGGTTAGAAGACTCAATTCATCGTGGTCAAAGGGGACTTTAATGCGAAACTGGGCAAATGAGACGGTGACGAGCTGCGAGTGACACCTACTGGCTAGTTTTATGGAGAAGGAGGGTCTCTGAATGAACTCTTTCATCATAAAGCGTTTTACTATTAGCTTTTATAAGTGTAAGATAGTATCTGGCAAACAAAAAGGCATTTTCCAACAAAGAGATTTGTTTTTTTAACATTTAAGTCACAAATATAATACGTACTTTATCCAGATCGTTTAAAGTGGTCTATCCTGCAATTCTCACAAACCTAGCCTCACTACAGACAACTCACGGCTTGGCTCGCAACTGGCAGCGCGCACAATGAAAAAGCGGCGTCGTTCATAAATTATCGGCGCAACGGCGGCGCGTGACGCGGCCTGCGCGCGCTCCGCGGCCTCCGCACGACCCGCGCCCTGCCACGTGACGGCGCAGAAGGACCGAACACGCTAACAGAGGAGATAGTCGCAGGACCGTGGCTTCAATTCAGTGAAGAAAGTCTTTGACAATCGCCAATTTCGTGAAAGAGTTTAACGAAATTGACATTAGCCAAGGAAAAATCGAAAGTCTATCTGTCAGTTGGTATATGTATGGTGTCATAATGCAGCTAAACAATGATAGTAAAACAAATGTTAATCAAGTAGAAATGTGAAGGTTCTTTGGGTTTTGGTGGGATACAGACATGACCCAGAGAATCATTAATTAATTAGATTTATAGGGTTCCGTACCTCAAAAGGAAAAAACGGCACCCTTATAGGATCACTTTGTTGTTCGTCTGTCTGTTTGTCTGTCAAGACCCTTTATCTCGGGAACACGTAGAGGTATCGAGTTGAAATTAAAACCATATACTCAGGTCTGCAGACCCTTGAAGCTGTCAAAAAATTGAACTTCTGAGTTAACGAAAAAATTAGATACGGCCGTATATGTCACAAAAAACGTGTATTTCGACACTCTCAAGGGAATCAAAATTCATTGGGTACTTTCTGTTGACCTAGAATCCTGAAATTTTGCATGAAGCGAGGTCTCATACCAAAAGTACAGAAAAAAATCTGAAATAGGTTATCTATTAGATATTTATTTTTGTAATAATAACTACAAATTATATTTAACAAAAGAAAATAATTTTATTGTGTAGGGTTTTGCAGACCCACATTTTTAATATACCTACGTTCTACAGCCCCCTCAATTTCTAGTAAACACTTGATTACTTAGCAACTAGTGTATTAGTGAGTTGTTGACAGCAGTCAAGCTGGTAAGGTGGTAGGTAAGCTGGCTGATTCTGTTGACTCATCGAGGAAACCTTTTTGTTCAAGCTGTTTTGTTGCACGTTTACAAACCTTGTAACTTGATTGGAGTTGACCTTCTGTGACACTTGGCGGTGTGGCACCAGCCTCCATGTTTATGCTGATTAATAGGGATAAATCGATGGACAGCGCCGTGATACGTGGATAAATTACTTTCATATCTACGATATTTTTACTTCCTTTACGAATATGCTGCACGAGATACTATTATTATTAAACTGTCGTGTCTTACATGTTCAGGACGCATTCTTTGCTAAAGAGAGTAACTGTAGGTAGTTATAAACGATGTTTTTTTGGTTTTCGTTTAGTAAATGGTAGAGAAATATAATAATTTAATTAAAGGGTTGGCGGCAGTAACCCCTACAAAAGTTCATTCTAGTTAACAGGTGTGTTGGGAGTGTGACATCTCGTCACACTCCCAACCAGCTTTTTTTTATTTAGAGGCTGACATCCATTGACTTCTCTCACTTTTGGGCGGAGCGAGAGCACATGTCAGACTTTTATTGACTAAAACCCGCACCTATATTCCTTCTTACACTCTCAACCAGTTATGGTTTTTAAAAATCATAATTGTTCACCTGGTTTCATTTACATTTCTAGTATTTTAATGTTCTGCTGGATGGTTCAAATGAGTCACTGCGGCCTTGGCATGCAGAGAGTAACGGAAGGAATCGATTCTTCAGTCGGGTTTTAGTCAGTAATAGTCTGACACTCCCTCTTGCTTCAGTAAGAGTCTGACACTCCCTCTTGCTTCAGTAAGAGTTTGACACTCCCTCTTGCTTCACTAATAGTCTGACACTCCGTCTTGCTTCAGTAAGAGTCTGACACTCCCTCTTGCTTCACCCACAGCGGGAGAAGTTGTTTGATAATTTCCCACCAAAAAAAGGTATTTACAACCCATTCGTGAATATTTCTCAGTAAATAGTTTTTCATAGATCAGTCCTTGTTTCCTTGACTTTGCCCATCATTATCGAATTAATATGCTTATTAATTTCCCACTGCTGGCCAGAGACTTTTCTGCATTTGTACGTTGGTCACGATTCTGCGTACAATAAACTAGATACTGAAGTATCCTTCTCTCATCTGCAGTCCGTGGTGTCCGTCTGCCGGACTTGGATCGGTAGCGTGCCGGCGCGTCGTTTGTCCGGCGTCCGGCGCGATCCGATACTTTGCTCTGATTGGTACACGCGCGCGATGAGCGATAGTGCGGCTTCACACGTCTGCAACACGCTACGCTCGAACCCAATTAAGGGCAATGCAGATAATGTGACGTGTCGCAGCAGGGATATCTCAACATCTCGAAGAAATTATAAAATTGTTTGTCTGGCTGATTACTGCGGGCATAGAGATTTTTCTAGTTATGGTTTTAGCTTATCATCTATCACAGACTCTTACAAGAACTGTGATCACTGCCTAAGCATCCTCAACCATGGCAGAGCCGGTAGTATTTAAACTAGGTAACTTGTTTCTTAACGAAAGTCACAAAAGATAATATCATCATGGGCTCCAAGTACCTAATACCAAAGTTCATTACGTGAAAACATAAGATGAGTGTGACAATGTTATAGCTTGTAACAATTGGCAAGCGGCCATTTAAATGAATCTAGCACGACACTTTCCACCAGTGAGCAGTCCTACTAAGCCGCTCGTCCGCGATTGGCGCTTCTTAGATGCGCCGATAGCGCGCAACAAGGAGGCTGTATCGTAACATGTTCGCGAACACAATGCGGCGATTTATTGGAGCCACAGCTCATAAATTTTCGTATTGTTGTAACTGTATTTGTTCGTGAGGCAGCGCGGTTGATGCTATCTGCTTCGTGGGGACAATTAGTCGCTAATGATTGTTCTTATTGCATAATATGCTAGGACTAACTAGATTTGCAAGTTATGATCGGATACTCTTGAAATATCATCTTCTGTACTGCTATTTAGTGGGATGTGTATCACATCTTTTGCATGCTTAACACATGCACTCGAATCTCACACAAAGATCATGTGTACCTTTGATGTTTGTGTTAGTTTTGAGTAAATAAGGACCTTTTTTGAATATCATATTTCTAGCAGTTTTCACAAATTCATTTTGACAACTTTTCTGTATTATTTCAATATAGAATGCCTATTTGGAGAATGTGACAGAGCTCTTTAAGATTTTAACATTTAGCATGGTATTAAGTCTTAGAAATTGAGAAAACAAAGTATTAGATAGTAGGTAAGCTATGCATATATGTAAGAGCCCGTAACTCTGGGTCCAAATTATGGCCAGCGTGAAGTAATAAGTTCAAACCTCACGTTAATTTGCGCGCGTATCTCCGCTATAGATCAGGCGATAACGCGGGAGTGGCGCGAAACAGATCGTAATGTATCCACGTGTAGCAGCCGCGATTGGTAGCAGTAGTGTGATAGCTGCGATCGGTAGCCGTGCTGTCAGTGTAGTGAATACGACTGCAAACCTATCGTGATACGTTACTTTTTGTGAAGTTTACTTGCGTGGAAGTGGCGGGACGTATAAAAAACTCTATCGTTTGTGTTAGGATTCTATTTATAATAAACTCTCTTATAAAATTGTGACTTCTGTACCTATATATTTCATTTTTTGGAACACAAATCTATGGAATCTATATAATTTACTAAGTCTGCAATCGACAACAGCTTTGTAGAAGTTCATCATTCTGCTTCATCACGTTTACTTCTGCCCTGCTATTGAAGACTTTTGAAAAAGCGCTTCTGAAAATGTGCGAATCTCGTTATATATAGATTTAACAGTAATAAAGATCTGACAACTTCGAGGGCTGAGGCTGATAGCTTTATGTGCACCGGATGCACTAAACTGTCACCACTCGTAAAGGCTCTATACCCTTCGACCGTAGGCACGTCTTTTGGATGAAATGACGAATGATTATGTTGACTGTGGGTAGGGCAGATTGGTCTGACTACAACGACTCAGTAGCTGGGTAACGTTCCCGTTGAGATGACTGGTGTCTGAAGTAACAATTGTCAAACATCTACAAATGACCGATACAACTGCCTCACGTGTTTTCTGAGGCTCGAAGGACGCTTGGTATGTAATAGATGAACTCATCTACGGATCAACTTCGACAAACCTTGCCTAATCCTGAAATTCGCCCCGTGCGGTTGTTATAACTAAGCCACGAGTCTCTCATATTAAGTACAATGAACATTATACACAACATGACCGTGAACAGATCGCATTTAATCAATGCTCTACTTCGCAACTATAATTACGACTCTTTCCTCAAAGTTTTTGCGAACTTAGCCGACGTTAAGTGGTACCTACACAGTACATCACTGAGATTTAAGGCAGTAGTTCCGTGATAGTTGTTAATAATAGCTCCGATCAATCATTAGGATAGTCACGAAGAACAAAAGCAATTTAAGCAAATCAAAGTCGAGTGGTCAGTTCGGGTCAACTTTTTACAATAGTTCTACCTCGCAGGTATAACAGTTGCAAGCGTGACTGTAGAGTTTGAAGTCCTGATTTCGATTTCTAGCATTTATTTCAAATAACCAGCACTTTTGGATTTTCAAGAAGTCGGCCAGTTAGACATGTGAAGCTAATTGCACGTTCCAAAGTGTAGACCTATGTAGAAGCACGTGCAAGAGACTCCATGGACACTCTTTTTCAATTGTTTGTATTGTAAGGAGTAGACACTATCGTTTCTATATCTTTAAATTAGAATTCAACCGGAGAGCCTTGAACGTTTGCTGTTATTAAAGCAACTGTTATTCTCCACCTGATGTTTGATAATGCCTTTCAAACATCGGGTGGAGAAAAAGCATCAGTTGTTTTATGAGAAGGTACATTGCTGGAAAAACATACAAACTCCTTTAGTTACTTCTAAGTTAGAGCTGCAGGCACCATGTGAGGTTTTTCCTACCAAATTCATTATTAATAATTTTCCAAACTATTCTACTAGGAATTTCTTGGTAGCGGCTTGGAGTCGGGCTTTGCGCCTGGAATATGACAATAGTCTTGTCTACTGTTACGCGGAGCTTTATCAAAGCAGGCGAAATGTGAATGTCTAATGCCTCTGCATAACCCTTCAAGAAATGTGGATGTGTAATATTTCTGCATATCTCTTCAAGAAATACAAGCGTGATGCTAATATGCAATAAGAATAAGGTGAGATGTATCATCGTGTTCTGATTGTATGACTGGGTATGTCTGGTCCACTGATTCACGACGATGGCAAAATTCGTGACCCGTGAGAAATTCGATAGTTGATACTTAGATAATCCATATACCACTAAGTAGCGTTGTGCCCCCAGTACACTGATACTATTATTCACACTATCTCCTCGTTCCTTGAGATAGTTTAAGATCCTGTTACCGTTATGCCCTTCCACTAAGAATAGGTGTTAACTCGGACCGATTTCACGACTAGACACCAGACAGGGATAGATCGTGTGACCCCGCGGTGTTGCGCTAATAAACCAGCTATAGTGCAGCGAGGAGGGACTCCAGCCAGGTCAGGGGGGCGGGGCGCGGGGCGTGGCGGCGCTGAGCTGCTATTGGTGCACTCAGTTAGAAAGGCGCACGCGCATTCACTGCGCTTTATTAGCGATTTGATGGTCAACTCCTTAAACAATGCGGCGAACGTAAACAATGGACTGAAACGTGACCGCGGGGTCGCGGGCTCTGTTCCCGTTTCGATTGCACGACGGCGACGCGCGGGGCAAGCGGAGTGGCTCATTGTAACGCTGTTTGTTTTTTGCTGTAAGATGAGAGGATGTTGCGCAGCTTTTTGTGAGCGAGCGATTAAAATTGCGGAGTGGATGACGGACGGCGGCGGAGCGAAGCTATGCGGTGCGGAGCTGTGCGGGGCGTTTTTATTGTTGTCGAGTGAGCGTTGCACTCGTTGCGAGGATCGTGTTATTATTTCTAGAGGAAACGGCGGAGGCTGCACTGATTAATTCAGCCAAACAAGTTATTAAGTTACGTCGTAATGTTCTGAGCAAGCATTGAGAGCACGTTTGTAATGTGATCGCTGGCTTTATGATATGGCTGACGATTTCGTCATCACTGCATTTCTATATTTTGATTAAGTCGTATGTACACGTCTGACAATGTTTTGTCATTAACCTAAAACATGGCTTGTCTAGTCTTGTCTTCTTGTCTTTGCACTTTATTTGACGACTACGGCGCTCCTTGCTGTTCTCCTCATCGCTGCCACTGTGGCGAAGTTGTCAACAGCTTTGGTCACCAAGGTCTGTCATGCAGTCGAAGTCGAGTCGTATTAACGACATTATCCGACGAGCCCTTGTCACCGGCATTTCGGCTGTTTTGGAACCTCATTGCCCGCCACGCGACGATGGTAAGAGACCGGACGGTATATCTTTATTTTCGTGGAAGATGGGTAGGCACACTAAATGTGTGGGATGCTACCTGTGTCGACACTCTTGCGTCATCCCATCTTCCTAGCTCGTCGCGCTGTGCTGATGCTGCCGCTGCGGCTGTGGAGAACTTCAAGTGGCGGGAATATAACAACCTCAGCGGCAGTTATATTATTGAGCCGTTTGGGGTTGAAATTCTTAGGCCGTGGGGTCCGAGTGCTCATAAGGTTTTCAAAGAATTATCCAAACGCTTAGTAGACACTTCGCGTGACCCAAGAGCTGGCTTTTACCTCGGTCAGAGATTAAGCATTGCCATTTACAACGTGGCAATGCCGCTAGCCTTTTGGGTACACTTCCAGTCGACAGCGATGCGGAGGAGTTTTATGACGTCATAATTTAGTAGTTTTGGCCTTTAGTGTTTATATAGTTTTAATTAGTTAGGTGTTTTTATTGAATTATATAGTATATGGGGTGCGTCTTATGAGACGCACCCCAAGGTAAGTATAAACTTATTTGGTCGAATTTCATTTTATTATCGTTCATAAGATATAATCAACGTGAGATATAACCAACTGTTGATATAATTTCTTTACATATAACATTTATTTATTCTAAAACTTAATTAGTATATCGTTTATGTAATCGAAAATCATTTGGTCTAACTTTTAATATGTATAAAAAACGTCATTATTGTTAACACCCCGACTCAGAGTACCATGTTTTTTTTTAAACCACTCAGAAATAGGAGCCCCGTGAAGCAGGGCTCCGTCGACCTATCTTGCAGCACAGGTGGTAATCAGTTACTAGTTATGTTTAATATCTACTAAGTTTACTATTATCTTTAACTAAGTGACAACTAACAATAACTTTTGTTGAGCTACCCACAGGCTACAACATAAACATAATACTAAATAAACTAACCCGTGTCTATGAAATTTTGCTTTGTGTTTTTAAATAGGCGTTTTCATCATATTAGACCAAATAAATTTTATATCTTTTGAGTGGTATGTCAAACGATGTTATATTTAATGTATGATATGCTTATAAAAACTAGTTATTTTAAAATTAAATCAATCGTTCATTATATTAACTAATCGCTATATCAAATAAAATTATAGGTTTCGTTGTTATATGTTGTTAATATTAGAGATTTTGTTGTTATATCATCTATTACTTACCCCAGTATATGAATAAAAAAAAATTGTTTGTCTAATGATAAACTATTTTTGAAACAAGGGTTAGTAGATGAGATAACAACTGATGAGAGTTAGTTGGTGGGATATCATCCAATGACTTTTCTCGCTCTTCGTGCTATACTTTTAGTGGCCAATGCCCACTCCTATGTTCCTTCTTTTCCTTGTGCTCCAGGACTCCGGCTTTTCCTTTCAGAAGCGAACCCAGGGCCTCAGTAGGCTTCGACTCTGTTGGACCCCTACGGCTTTGCTGACATCTCCGTTCGCTCGCTCCTTTTTAGGTTTCCGTACTTCAAAAGGAAAAAACGGAACCTTTATATAATCACTTTGTTGTTCGTCTGTCTGTCTGTCAAGACCCTTTGTCTCGGGAAAGCGTGGAGGTATCGAGTTGAAATTAAAACCATATATCAGGTCTACTGTTAATTCAAAGTCACGTGACATTCACCAACCCGCACTGGGCCCGCGTGGTGGATTACGGCCCATTCCCACTCCTAGAGAGAAGACCTGAGTCCCAGCTGTGGGAACATTAAAAGGCTGATTATGCAAAATTATCAGGTCCGTGGTCCCTTGAAGCTGTGAAAGAATCAAATTTCTGAGTAAACGAAAAAAAAAGATGTGGCCGTTTATGTCGCAAAAGACGTGCATTTCGACACACTCAAGGGAATCAAAATTCACACAAGGGAATAAATCTGAAAACTGTAAATTTGTATTTACGTCACAAAAAAAACTTTATATGCGATTCGGAAAAATGTTCGTAACTCATTTCGGGAATCGAACTGTTTTCATACGTAAGTTTGTACGGAACCCTCAGTGCGCGAGTCCGATTCGCACGTGCTTAGTTTTTAGGAAGTCATCAAATAACTCTTCCCGCTTTGGGTGGAGCGAGAAAAAGTGTTACAATTTTTCTGACTTATACCTACCCGTGTTCCTTTGGTTGCCTTTTGCGGTCCACGGCCGCCATGTCCGTCAAACAATCCTCCAGCCCTGGCATGAGGCCAACACACCCTAAGGTCAAACTATAAGGTCTATGTAATAGCTAGACAGAATCTTAATAGTAAAAAAAAATGGCGAACAAATGAATCCCTCGACTTTACATGGATTACGCGCAGCACAGATATTCATTCGTTGATGTCTTTTGTTCGGTGCTACGAATAGTGCTACGTGTACATGGCTACTTCAACCTATTATCGTTCTCTGCAAACAATTTGGTAAGTATTTGACTTGTTTGATCTTGGCATGTGAGCGCTGCCCCTGTCCATAGCATGACCCACTTTTTGAACTGCTAGAACCGCCCACAAACTGCAAGCGTCCATAGAAGAATTAATGGACACGACTGATGCTGCTATATTTGTGGCCACCTACTTGACCCAAACTATGTAGGTGAGGATATTGAATCGAAAATAGGAATACAATATGATGGTAAGTCCTTGGACTTTGACTGGATGAAAAAAAATGGTGAACCATAGTAGGAACATTTATTTGTGAAAGTGTATGACGTAGATTGATTGATTTCAATTTTGCTTTGAGTCAGTATATGTGGTCAACATAGAATCGTTATCCTTTGTAAAGATATGAGTTAGATTACTCGAACAAACAACGTGGGACATGGAAGCCCGTGGAATTTTTCCCGATTTTCAGAAACTAGCCGGACATTGAATTAAAATTCAAGCGACTACGTTTAACTAGCTGTAGAGGCCCAGCGATGGATGTCCTCCGGCTGAATGTTGGTCGCTAGAAAAAGGAATTTCCTATAATTTTTCTGCGAGCAAAGTCCATTGGAAACCTACAGCAGCGCTAGGAGATGTCTGTAATTGTGATCTTTACGGTTATCCGAAGGTTATTAATCATTAATAGCTCATATTTCATTGTAATAGTGTTCTGTGTTAACGGCAATTCTAGCTGAAATTGACGATTTCCGGTTCGAATAGTAATGACTGAACAAATCGTGAATCTCCGAGATTGATACTTCCTGTGAGCGCAGACGAGCTAACTTCATCAATACGGCTGGCTAACTAGCGCCGCGTGAGTTACTACCTCAGGTACATAACTGGATGTGCTAATCACGCAGGGGTCAGGAAACAGACTCTTTTGCAATAGCAAAAGAGTTAATGAACAAAACACAATAATGTTTTGTAAACATAATAATGTTTTGCATAATTTATAAGTATTTTTTAAATGTTTTGCTACACTATGAAGTATTCTTGTATCCTGGATCCATAAAGAAGACATTTGTACCATGTGGGAATCGAACCTGCGGCACGCAGTCAATAGCTCAACCACTGCGCTAATCATATTGTCTTTTTCATCAATGTGAGTACCATTTATATTGTTAAGTAACTCCTTGTGATGACTTGACATGACTTACATCATGGCTGTTCAGGTTTTTTCAAACTGACTCAAATGTCTCGCTGACGATGGCGTGTACGTTGATCATTTTGAATTGAATTGTTTTGTTTTTTTATTTTTTTATACATTGTTCTCATATTTAGAAGCAACATAAATATGTAACCAGGATTTTTGAAATACATAACCAGATACAAAAGTGTCGATGGAATTTCTTGCACGTTCTTCTCCATAGATATCTACGCTTTGGAACCTGCAATTAGCTTGATCTTTCTGACTGACCGACTCTTTGTTCAAAAGTAAAAACAATGAAGAGAAGTAGTGCCAGGCTCCAGGTAAGGAAATAAGGCAAGTGCAACCAGGCAAGATGATCCCAGCAAAAAAAAATGTACTCTTGAAATTACTCAATCTCCTTTAGTCAGCATAACTGCTGAGCTACAGGGACTAGCGTGTGTCTCAGCGAGTACCTGCGAGTAGGCCTTGCCTTGCTGGTAAGCCAAGCATAGTTAACCTTGTGATCTTACTGTGTGTGTGTGGTCTACGATATGTTACTCTCACACATTTATCCAAACTTGCTCGAAAATTTCACGAGTCTGCTAACCCTCTGTTTATTATAGTCCCATTCCATGTAATCATCTTATTGTAAATATCTACATTTTGAACTCATAAATTAATATTCTATTTTACTCTACGCTTTCGTAGAACCTTCTTGGGAAAATTAAACTATTTTTTCCAAGACCCATCCTAAACTGGACCAAGTAACATTGAAATCAATCAATCTATGTCAGACACTTTCGCAGATAAATCTTCCCCTTATGGAGTATAATTTCTCTGGATCCCCTCCATCTGTCTCCAACTCCTCACTCTCTAAAGAGAAGGCATGACTGGTGGATGTGGTGTACAGTTAGAGAACAATTAAGTACGTGAGTGCAATGCGCGCTGATCTGAGCGAGATGCGCGCGCGCAGCCCGCATACTAACTGACGGTAATATTGTCGAGATGTGAGGGAGCGACCATATAGTGTGTAAGGAAAAAGAAGGCGTTGAAGAGGCAACTAAAAACTAACAAAATTGAGTTGACCCAAAAAAGTTAGTGAGTATTACGGAAATCTGATGGATGCGAGATGCACAGGAGTGGTAGTAGGGTGTCAAGCGCGGGGAGGCCTATGTCCAACAGTGAACCACTTTCAGCACAAATGAAGATGACGATGAAAGAAGTTAGAACATACATTGGGTATATGGAACTTGTGTTCGATCATTATCTACCCTCTTACAAAGTGCTCTGTTACAGACGTAGAAATGAGAAGTTATGGAAGTGGGAGTATTACTGCCAGTACAATTATTTTAATTATACATTATACGGATGATCCCTCAATAAACTTCAGAAAAGAAAATCAGCCGAAACCTACCCAACTGATCTCCGACAGATAGTACAATAAGTATAATATTATGTGCGATAAGTACGACATTACACGATAAGCACAATAACCGTCACTTGGCATGCACCAGTCGTGCGCACGCGCGTGACGGGGGCGGGGCCTCGGGGTAGCACTACCTGCTCACTTTGATTAGGTTTCTGATTAAGATAATTTGAATGTCTTGTCATTTTGTTTGGTATGTAATGCAGGTACTTTAGAAAGGCACATGCTCATTTCTACCATCTTGGTTTAGGTTGGGTGGTCTACAGTCTCATCAGATGCTTGCAACATTAGGCATCATCCGGGTACCGGTACTGAAATCTTTTAGATAGGTAGCTGATATTACAGATTTCCAGTAAACATATTGGCTAGCTGTATTTTATTTATTTTAAGTACATTACGCGACTTTAAATATATATTTTCTGTGAACAAGATAATAATATAACTTTTTAACCGCCTACGTAGGATATATCCGGCAAACGCTCTCGCAATTTATTCCGCACGGGTCGCACATTCACGACCAAATACTCCATCTCGTCAGCTCTTCTGATACCTATGGGGATTGAAGAGCTAAATGAGATGAAGTGCTCAGTCGCAAACACACGACGCTGGAGACCAGGTCACGAAAATACACGTCGGACCATTCCAACGCAAGCGATAAAGGGTTAAAGAGTATAGAAATTTGAACACTAACAAACTGAAACCAAATAGTATATAGTTGAAGTTCTCTCATAACCTAATAAGTAAAGTCAAATAAAAGGAGTCTGTCCCGTTCACTCGGCAGTCCATAACTTACCCAAACTAAAAGCACTTAGTGCCATATCTTAATACAAAAAGAACATCTCCAGTTTAAATTGAGATGCTGTATTCATTAAGATGGTCGAGTGTGGCCCATAAACTTGGCCATTAGTGGCCGCTGGGCTATCTTAACGAGCGCGTCACGGCTGCGATTGGCGCACAGATATGCGCCTGCGCATGCTGGAACACTATTGATTAGGTACTTGATCTGCTGTGCTTATCGGTCGGTACTGATTTATCGATCGTTTTGGCGTTTATATTTATGTAGATTGATGGTGTTTTTATTAGTGTAAGAGTTTTGCATCACATACGATGACAGCTGCTGATAGAGCCTGATTATTGCTCCAATGGACATTAACAGCGGTGGTTCAATATATCAACTTGGTGTCACAGGACCTTTACATTTCTTAGGGATTCTTTACCTTAGGGGTCCTAGCTGTGAAACTATTTACGTGATTCTCTACTTCCACAGATTAACATCATTTTACAACCATATAAACGAACTATGATGGTTGCTGAAAATCAGCATCGTAGATTGCTGGATTTGCAAATAGGTTGTTGCTCAGCTCATACCGTGACGCTGGGTCACGGTATAAGCTGAGCAACAACCTATTTTTGACTAGATGCGACGCACAACTTGGATTTATATATTGTATTTGTTTTTCTTATATTATTGTTTATATTTACATGATAGGTTAGTCTCTGTCGGTTTGTCTAGTGTCTATGGTGCAGCACAGTTATGCCCGGTTTATACATGGTCCGACAGATTGCTGTATTTTATTGTGCGTCTATTTGGGCAGAATAAACATGTTTTCTTTCTTTCTTTCTTTCTATGGTGTGGCCAAATCCGAAGAATACAATTTTTTGCACCATTTTCTTTTGAGGCTAATTTTTGCTGTTGTTTGGTCTCTTTTTTGTTAGTTTGTTTTATTTTGGATTGTTTTTATAAGAATAGCTCCAATTTAAATTGAAAAATATTTTTAGCTACAGATTTATTTGAGTAAAATGACCCTTAATCCACCGGGTTAAAAGGACGTATTGTGGTTGATCTTGAGTGTTAAAATCAGAATATTTGTTACTTTGAATGTGGCATATCTAATAAAGTGTTCGAATTTATTAAAACCGCGACAAAAAATCTGGCTCATTATCAGCCTGAAAACGGTTGAAGATTCATGCTGCTGTCAAAATTTTGAACCTTGAATATTATAATTATAAAATTATTAGATAGTTTTCAATTGTTAAAAATAGTAGCACTATACATCCTTATTGACCAAACTGTATTTAATTTTTTGATAGTGCTGCCCCAGGGGGAGGCAGACAGGCAAGACAAAGACCTCCTTCCCCATTTTACATGCATGGAGGCTGGAGAAACTAATAGACTCAATTTTTTTATTAATTTATTTATCTTATCGTGTCTTAGGTGCGTTAGAGACCAGCAAATGGTCATCTAAAATAAAAGTCAGCTTGTTTTTATCTCGTGGTCATTATTTCCCTCATAATAAAATAAATCTACAGTTAGTACAGTTTGATCACTCGGCAGTGAGACACACCGTGTCACCGCGTTTAATTGCGCTTGCGCAGCCTCCGCTTATCTCAATGTTTATTATTATTTCGCCACTTAGCTCCGCTCTGTGCGCACAGCACTACGTTATACTCACTGCAGCAATAAACCCTGATAATAAAGCATACTATTACACTTAATAACTCAGATAAATTAATAATTAAACACTTAAAAAATAAGGATTAAGAGTATTCAGTAGTTTTGTATTCAAATGGTACTGTTGATAGTTTCATAATTACAAATAACACTTAACGTTGGTAGGTAAGGACTGTTAGGAATCTTCATTGCTTTCGAATGCAAATGGTCTCTCTGTATAATAGGCGATAAAAGTGAATGTGGATGCTTTTCTCATAAGGGTACGGAAATACTTAAGAAGGACTTTAAGTAGGAATTCAACTTACCTATATTAAAGAAGGGGACCATCTCCGAAGAAGATAGATTCCTAGTTGAGCCAGTAGTTGTTTCTTTGCTCTAAACTGTCTACATATACGGTGCACTTTGTTGTGTGATCGAAATGTCCCCAGTATGACGTTATATTCGCCCCCAATGGGACAAACTCGCAATGTATTGGTCCATAAACAATACAACCTCCTTAAAAGGATAGAGAACACCACCATAAAGCAATGATTCTTCACGCCAATCCATTATTCAATACAACTCAAGAACATCGTGTCGCTCAACAAAAACAGCCCTCCTTGCAGAAACATTCTAACTATCCGCAAAAGCGATGGCAAACCGATAATAATGATGTAAATACCCTTCAATAAGGTGAACAGCGCCTTAATAGTTCAATACACGAACTCAAACGTTGCCGCGTCCTTTTGCAGAAGAGCTACGGCGGCCAGTGCGCGCATGCGCGTCGCAGAGGGCGGACGTGTGCGCGCGAATTATTGCAGCTATTAGTACCGTGCAGCGACTGGCCCTAATTGGATGGCTGCAGTCACGAAATAGTTCTAAGATGAGAATGTACTTTGTAGCTTTATGTATGGATTAGCTCATTATTTTTAAACGCTTATTAGTTGGTTTGTGAAAGCAGAGGAAACTAAGTAAGGCATGATAAATATTGTTTTGATATAATTAAGTAGTGAATATTGCAGTATATGTACCTAATGGAATTTTGTTTCTGACAGAAAATAAATTGATTTTTTCTAAATGTTTTATTTCCGACAAGGTAACCTTAACCTATACCATATTTAGAGAGTAGTTCTGAAGAACTAGCAACGACAGTCTTTTAGTCATTTTGGTTAGAATTTGTGCCATGTTTCAAGTTTATTGACCCAAGAAATAAGAATCCTCCTTAAAACATTAAAACCCTGTAAATTATTATGTTGCGCGTAGTTCTGAAAACAGCAACATTCTTTATTTTTTTATTAAGGTTACTATTTGTGCCAACTTTTAGTATATTGGCACACGGTTTTGCAAAACTAACGAAAATCCCCTTTTATCCCCCGTAAATGTAAAATTTTCAAAAATCCTTTCTTAGCGCTCACCTTCACCATAAAAGCCATTTGCACAATTTCACATTCCTAGTCCCAGTAGTTTCGTTTGTGCGTTGATGTGTCATTCAGTCAGTAACTCCTTTTTAACCGACTTCAAAAAAAGTTATCAATTCGGTTGTATATTTTTTTAATATATATATTTGTTACCTTAGAACTCCATCGTTTATGGACCGATTTACAAATTTTTTTCAATTCCCTTATAGGATATGCTACCAGATTGGTCCCATTTTTTTTTTAAATCCAGTTCTGATGATATAGGCAAATATATAGTGATTTTGGTATTTTAATCGAGAACTTAAGCATTTACAGTCAAAAAGTAACATTTAATGAAGTGGAACTGATGAAGAAGACCAGAAATGGTCAACGGAACTTCATACTCACATAGATATCACATTGAAGATAGTTAAGCGACTATGACAATACAAATAAATTAATGGTTCTGAATAGTTACGTTACGTGAATAGTTAGTTGAAAATGGTATCATCGAAGTGATCTGATGATGATGTTGGAGCCGGAAGGTACTGGAACTCCGTAATTAATCAATGTAACCTATCCGTGTTTGGACTTATTAGAAATGTCATGAGATGCACTTTGGCTATAAGGTACTATCGAACTGATTTGATGATGGAGCCGGAAGGTAAGGTAGACACAGGAACTTCATAATAAAACGATGTAACCTAGCAGTGTTTGGGTTAATTGGAATTGTCATGAGAAATAGGCACTCTGTTTAGAAGTGTATCGCAACAAGTGTTAAATAAAAATTTTTTACAAAGAAAAAAATATAACCGATTTCACAAAAAAAAAAAACACTAAAAGGATCAAAATAACTTTAATTTCGGAAGTCAGTGTTAAAATAAGAAACGAATAATACCGAGAAACACCGACTTTCGTAATTAAATTTATTTTGATCCTTTTAGTGTTTTTTTTAGTGAAGTCATATTATTCATAGTCATATATTTATTTTTGTAAAAGTTTTTATTCATGTAAAGGTGTATTTATCCCTCATCAGAAGATAAGATCTGCTAATCGAACTACTTAAAACTCTGCAGTTTAGACAAGCTTATTATAAAAAAAGACATTTAGAATCACCAACTGCGAATCGTTTTATAAGTGATAGTTTTTACATACTTTTACACATTTTGTATCCATAAAATATTGCCAATTTCCCCTCAATAACGCGATAGTTTCCTCTATAACATTTAACGTTGACAATTGTCGTGCTGGTCGCCTGTTGGCCAGTTTACGAGCGAGCAAGTGCGGAACTTCACTGCTAATCGTGTCGGCTAATGCACTATTTAATTGATAATAAATTTGCTGAACTAAACGCGGTAACTTGCGACACACGCCGAGTTATGGCGAAAACTGGAGCTGTAATTGAACTTATTGTAAAGGCAAATGAGATATATTAGCGGAGTTCACACGCTTGTGGTGTCAATAATGTTTTCAAGGCACTTACGTTTTACATGCTTTCAATTGTATTTACTATTGCTCTTGACCATGAATTTATTCCTGCGAATGTCGTTTATAGCGGACGTGAATTCGAAGTCGGAGCCAGGTAAAAGGTAGCATAAATCCTTTTTTTAAGCCGTACCAAATTCCAACAATATCGGTTCAGTATTTTAACCATGAAAGCATTACAGACAGACAGAGTTACATTCACATTTATAATATTATTATGGATTTATTAAAAACTAGCTTTTTCCCGCGACTTCGTCCGCGTAGAAGTCAAAAATGGTTTTATTAGGTTTTTTGAGATACGAAAATATGAAATATTATTTATTATCTTCGTCTTGTGTGATAGTCCATTGAATTGTATGGCGAGCGATATTGTATCTTAAGATAAAATATTATAGTATCTTAGCCGTGTGTAGCGTCCCTTAGTGAACTGCACTGCGCGTGACGTACCCTACAACAAACTTATTATTTACGGTAGATACAGTAATCGGGTCTAGGGATCGAACCGCCAAATTAAGTTTGTTTTTTATTGTATATACTTTTCCGGGATAAAAGGAAATTAAAGAATAATTATACCAAGTTTCATCGTAATCGAACCAGTAGTTTTCGCGTGATGCCTAAACAAACAGACAGACAGACAAAAATTTTTTTAATCACGTTTTTGGGTTCAGTGTCGGTCTAGTAACACCCCCTGCCATTTAATTTTTTGATATTTTCAATGTACAGAATTTTCACTTCTACAGATTTATTTTATTAGGTATAGATGTTATGTTTTCAGTAGATGATAATTCGTTCGTAAATGAAGTGACAGCTAAATAAGGCGTTCGAACATTGGTACCTGAATGTTACCTATTTCTTATTCATCATTTCATTTATTCTGTTCTCATTTCATTTACTTCACATGAATGTTAAGAAACTAATGTCGTTAAATGTCTACACGGGGCTGCGGGAGTGATTAAAAGCCTCATCCTGGCCCTGGAACGCAGAGGAACACAGGTGGGTTTTAGTCAGTCAAGTGATACTCTCTTCCACTCTACCCAGAGTACCAAGTTTTTTGATGATGATGATGTTTTTTGATACTACATTTTGTTATGCATCAGGAAAACTCACCAGACTTTCAGCTCGTTCAGGTTCGATTCCGTTTTGTTTAAGTCCACTAAGTTCTGAATTCTAAGCAACTTTTCCAATAAACCCATATTTTTTACCCAGGTAATTTAATTATGTTCTCTGTATCTTCTTGTTGTGTCGTGACTTCCTTCTGAGCGGGTAGTACAACGGTCTTGGCGGACAGCCCCGGGGGTCTCGGGTGCGCCCCGGAGCACCATGTGCCGACTTCGGAGCCCTGCGCCGCGGGCAGAGCCGGGATTTATAACTAGTTTTATTGATCGCACCATCTAATTGAGTGCAATTAAGCAGGGTTGACACGCTCCCTTAGTGTAACTGCTTTATCAAACTACCTACAAAGCCTATCATACGAACGACGTCCACTGCTGCTTATGTCCAACATAAGCCTCCCTCAAGTGTCGCTACAATGACCAGTAAACAACTACAAACTGCAAACTGAAATTATTTAAGCAGTTTCGTGAAATATGTATTGGCAAAACTGTTGGAGCGGCGAAGAAGTTTCTTGATGCCGGATCTGAAACAAACAAAAGACAAGTATTCAATGTGTTCGAGTATCCACTAAGTGAACACATGTGCACGCGCGTCTGGTCTCTGTGACAGATAACAGAATGAGCTTTCTGTTTTCTATCTTTCTTTATTGTAATACTTTTTAAAACATACATTCACGGCAGCTAGTAAAGTAGCGCTCACTATCTACTCTACGAAAACTCAGTATACATGACTATGTAATGAGTAAAACTTAGTCATAAGTGAGCTATAAGTTGAATTGCGTTGCTCTGCCTGGCTCATGTACTCATTTGGTTACAAATAAAGTTGGTCTCGTGGTCGCATGCTCGACTGCTGAGTATGGGGTCTGGGTTTGATTCCCGGGTCGGGTAAAAAGGGCTGTTGGGTTTTTCCATAAGGATTTACTCTGCAAGCAGCTCGGAGATTGGAAGTTAGTGGTGTGATACCTTCGTGTCTCAGCAAGCAGGTGCTTAATGCAAGTGGGAATCTCTCTCCGTCATGTCGGATTGCCGTCCGAACGGACTATGAGAGTAAAGGAATAGAGAGTGGACCTCTGTTTGCGCACTTGCTTATGAATTATAATACCTCCTGCGTACTTGGTTAATCTCTATCGAGATCGGTTAGTTCCCCGTGATCGAAATTCTTTAGGGAGGATTATAGTTCTCGTACTTATCTCACGAAAGCGGGTTAGTTTTGCAAGTGTCTGAAGATTTTTGTACACTTTTCGTTCTGTGTACGTAAACTCGTAGCGCCCCGTTATCATTGGAAATAGGTTACGCACACACAAACAACAATGTGCAAGTGAATCTACACACATCTAAGTGCAACTCGCTTTCTTGAAATAAAATATCTGGCAATAATTATATTAATCTTTTATAAAAGATGATTGTTTTTATGATAATTTGTTGCATGTTTCTCCTGAGGCCAACCCTACGTTGCATGCGCCCGCGCAACTAGACCGTTGTGAAGATCAATCGGTCGGGGCCGCTTGATAGTTTTACAAGGTTTGACAAGTTAAATGACGTCGAGAATTAGACCATCCTTTACTGCGCAGTCGGTATACGACGTCCATGAATTACGCTAATGGGCTTATTGGAAACAGATCTGTTACTGTATGTTGTATTACTGAATGCAATAACAATCTGCTACGATTGTGAATAATATTTTATTTGTTTCTTTTATTGGAACTGATGGTTTGGTTTAAATTAAAGTACATCATAATAAATTCAGATAAACAACTTTGGAAAAACCCAAATTTAAGTAGTTCACAGAGTCAAGTTGTTGGTAAACATGTTACTCAGACCTTTGATTGCATATTTTTTTATCAAGTTTTTAAAATCCGTAAATAATTTTGTATAAGTACTTTACTTTATGGTAGGTATATTTTTCTTCTCAAAAAACTACTTCGTATAATATATGCAGCAATTTCAATGACAACAAACAAACGCAGTCCTCTACCGAACTTCGTCAAAACTCGTTCGAACTCATTCAAAGTTTCCAAACATTCTCCCATCCACTCAGCACTCTTGCACAGGACGCACTTAAGCAAGCCTGTCGACAAACGAGCGGTAATCGAATATTAATTGTTGACACTCCCTCTTCCCGTGAAGCCCGCCATTGTACCGCTTATGGCTTTTACACGCTGTTTTTATGGGTCTACACAAATATTGAGACAGACGGACAAACAGACAGCGATGCCTCTTAAGATGAATATTTGGGTCGTGTGTGTGATGATCGCTGCAGTGCTGGTTTGTTCGGCTTCGTAAAGATGTCTTAGTCGGTCTTGAAATATAAATTTTGGTTGATTTTCAGATACTACTACCTACTTTATTGTTTTTGATACTAGCATGAGCTCCCCATACTAAGTGTCATTTTCGGTTATTGCTAGTATTTCTATGTAAAATGCAGTTGTATTTAGGTGCATATTACAGCCACATTAATTATTTGGCAGTAGGTAAAGCTTACCAGGAGTGCATCTCTTACAGGTTCACTCAGTTGCTGACCGGGCACGGTTCCTTCAGTAAGTATCTGAACAGGATTGGGTGAGAGGTCACGGCAAATTGCCGCTATTTTTGGAGGAGACCTGGATTCTACACTGCACACGACGAAAGCCTTGCATAGTTTTCTCTCGTGCACAATGAGGCACAGGTATCCCTGTGCCTCATTGTGCACGACCCTTTTCTTGTCTCCTCAGGGATGCGCTCAAAAAGGCCTTGTACAGATCGCCTTCAATGTGCTTATGGGGATCACCGGGGTGGTCAAGTTAAAATCCCAAACACCCGGATTTTTTCCGAAAACCCGGACGCCTTCAGATATATGAGTTAGTACATATTTGAGTTGCGTTTCACCCTGTGGTATGTGTCGAACATGTTATGTAAAGTACAGTGTGATTGTTAACATCTGTTAGCGTACAGAGCATCTTCGAAAACATTTTGGCGATGTTATCGTATGTGCATTATGGTACGAGCTGAGTACAAGATACAGCGGATTGAGATGAAGAAGTGAAACTAAGACCAAGTTTCTTGTACACATTTGTTAACGTTTTTTATCTATACTATTTATTTGTTTTATTTTGACAAAAAACGGTTGTCCGCTTATTATAATTCACATACTCGTCTTGCAAATACATTAGAGTCAGGATTCAGGACTATAACTGATTATATTACTATTCCTATATTATACCTATAAATTATAGTAAATTTAGTGATAATAAGAAGACATTGAAAGGGATAAGTCCCCATTTTGTGATGATGGTATGTTTTTGGTAGAATCATTAGTCATTGACATAATATAATCATCGCTGACATTTTTATGTAAAAAAAAACGACATACCAGAACTTACGAGTATTAATCCATCATGTTCCGTTATGTTGACCATGCAGCCCTCTCCGCTTATCACTAGGTCACCTGGCTACAGTTCGCAGGTCGCGCTGTGATTGACCATTGTTGTCAATAGCCCGTGTATCGGTGATCGTCTGGCCGCAGACGCGACTGGCCATCTGACGGCTAATAATACAGAGTAGATAGCAAAATGGAGTACATACCTATTTCGATTGTGTCTGACTTAGGCCCGACAGACAGAGTCTGATAGATAAATTGCTATTAAGCATAAGCTATTATTTAACTAACGTTGATGGGTAATGAATTCTTTAATTCCTGACGTAACTTAATTTACATTACAGAGGAATTTACTAGAGTAATACAGCTAAGGAATGGAATTCCCTGCCACAGTCTGTTTTTTCTGATATCTGCTTTAACCTAGAGATCATTAAATCAAGAGTTGAATAAGTTACTACTTATATTCAAGTGTTCTCCGTCGTCGACTACATTGTCGCTAACCATCAGGTCATCATTAGTGGTCAAACGCGAGCCTATCCATAATAACAAAAGGAACATTGTTGTGATCACTCCATCTGCTGTCTATTCTGTGTTACCCGTCAACTAACGATAACATCGACCGGTTAACTTAAATGTTTCTTTGTTACCATTGTCCGTTGTTTGGTGGCCGCCTCATTAACTGCGCCTATCTCTGAGGCATCTACGATTCTTTTTAAGCAACAGCCAATACATTTCGAGAAGAATGCTCAGCATAATGCTTGCAATCGAGATGCGTATCTAGCGACAATGGCTCAATAGTTGTAGTCTGGGTTCAAGTCCGGGAGGTGACTATTATGGGAAACTCATTGTGTAGGTTGTAGGCTTTGACTAAATCGATATTTAGTTATGACTGGATCACGATTTCTTAAATCTAATTTTATAACTTAAGCTTCCTGTTCAAAAGGTGAGGTCTTCCCATCTGATTATAATTTGGATGTCTTCAAGGCTAGACTGAATAGGCTCTTAATAAACTAGTGTGCCTCACCATCAACGATTGCATCACTGCTTACCATCAGATGGGATCGCAGTCAAGTATTAGTTTATAACCAATTTAAAAAAAAAAACTAGATCTGTAATTTCGACTTGAACTTGAATGTCTGACATTCAGTTTTCAATCATTACTTTTAGCGCATAGCAATCATAGACACTACTAGTCAGTAAACTACAGTCCCGACGGTAATTTCCGGCTCAGTTATAATCCAAACACAAGAATATCATAGATATAGCCACGCCCCATTACCTAACCATTAACTAAACGACCATAAACTACGTCTCAATCCTAAGTTAATCGGAACCCCCGCATCGTTTCGACTCGATGGCGGCGATAATCTATACTTCCGAGATCCGATCCGCACCGATAGGTTCTCGTATCCACTCGAGTGGACACACATAACTTAGCACCATGGGCTCAATGGTTGGACGGTAAAGCTATCAGGAGTAACGCGAGAGCGTCGCGGTGGGTCTGGGTTCGATTTATGCGTTATGATGTAACAAAATGGTGTGCTATGAACAGAGAATGGACCTCATGTCTTGTGTCGTAACGTCACTGGGATAATGAGTTACTGAGCTATAAAATATTTGGCAGCTGTCTTCTCAGTGTGCGTACTCAAACAACATACAGCTGCATTGTATTTTTACCTACTCTCTTTGCGGACTTTGTGGAGCTAATCTTAAACATAGAGATATTAATTCAATATTCACGAAAACCGTGTGCAAAGAAAACATGCCATCTCTTTCGTTAAGAGCAGCCACCGGAGATGTGGTCGTTAAGGGAATACATCTCGTAATATACAAGTGCAAAATATAAAAAGCGAAATTTCTAAGTTTAAAAGTTCGTAGGGGCCGGCAGGGTCGAAGCTACTGGGGCCACGGGTAGTGTGAAAACGAAACCCGGAGCCCTGGGAAGAAGGCAAAGACGGAACAGGAGTGGGTTTTTAGTCAATAATAGTCTGACACTATCTCCTGCTCCGCCCAAAAGCGAGATTTGTCATTAGATGATTTTCCCACCTAAAAAAAAAGTAGTATAAAAGTTCATGATCATCTTTTCAGCCGAAAGCAGGACATAGGCCTCCCCAAGTTTCTTAAATGACTGGTCTTGTGCCCCTCGCATCGATCGGATGCAGCCACCAGGACGTTACGTGGTTGTCGCCACTCCAGAACCTTTTGGCCCCGTGCAATATCAGGCGTCCTGTGCCCTGCTCACTGCTATTTAAGTTTGGCGATTCTTAGAGCTATGCCCGTAACCTTAGTTCTCCAGTATACAAGATACTTATAGGTTAATGTGCAGGGTTTTTTATTGATAGTCCACGGGTACCTATGCAGGTATGTGTGTGTTTATTGATTGTGCTGTAGCACACACACCTGTCGGTACAGTTCAAACATGCGATCCTGAGTGATCTCCTAGCGGTTGTTATGACAGCGTGGTGAACATGAGTCCGCAATCAGCGGCCGTGGCTCGGTGATGCGCCTGCGCATGTGACTTGTACACGGAAGTTTATCCAGTAAATTGTATTCTTATAAAAAATATTGGGTTTTATAGATTATCGTATTTATTTTATTCGTGACGAACATAGGTGTTTATTCTGGGCTGTTCATTATTATTGATTGCAGACCATCTAGTGTTTTTAGCAAAGTAATGACAAATACACCTATGTCGCGTCTTGTTTGCAAACACGACCACTAAGGTTAAGTTTCGAGTTTTCCTCCATGCCACCAGGGACCAATAATAATATGTATGTCGGTTGCGGCCGAATTCCTTTTCTATCAATTTCTATATACTACTTCGGGAATACAAGTCTGATATCACTGAGATACCAATCGCTTATGGTGAAATGCTACCTTATAATGTTTGAACTGAAGTCATCTGGTGAGATGATGAGAACCTCCAGAACTACCACACACACGCAAAAATACACTTGTGAACGTACCCGTGATACAGGAGTAATTCCTAGTGTGGGGCAAAGTTTATACAAAGTTAAAAGTGATTTGTTCGACCACAAATCACCGACTGATTTGTGGTCGCTCAAGCGCCGCTCGATTGAGCGCAACTCGCGCGATTGATTTCACTAACTTGTGTTGTGGTTACATCTACAAGGTACCACTGACAGACAATTTGTTTTATCATTATCCATTATTACTATCACAATTATAAAACAAATTCGTTGTTAGACAAGCTTACACATTTACCTGTTTATTCGGTGATTGGTCTGCTATAAACCAAACCAATTCTGAACTTGACGAAACACAGCACTAATATAATTATTAAATTGTCTATCTTTTTTCTGACTTTAAGACAGCCAGTTGTGAAACCGCAATGTAGACTGATATAAACATATAAAATCAGTGCTTTTTCTAAAAATTGTGTTTTCACCAAAAAAATTAAAATAGTCATTTCTGGGTAAGTAATTACTTTGATAAAGACTGAAAATTAAAGTTATTTTGCAATTTTTAGTGTTTTTTTAGAAATTTTGTTTTGTAAAAAGTGCTTTATTTTTCAGTTTAGCTGTGATACTCCGCAGGTCGTAACAAATCCAGCCACTTGTGCTGCGCTAGGATAAATACATTGTTTTATTACTAAGTTTCAGAGCTTACTTTCAAAGATTATTTTTTAATACAAAACCGAATTGAGGATCTCCTATTTTTTAAAAAGGTTGATCAAAATCTTGGCCGGATCCAGAATCAGTGTGAACATTGTGTCCAACCGAAACTTCGGTCGGACACTATGTTACACTGCAGTGAACGGCAGTCTTCGGCTGGTCAATAAAACTAAAATCTCAATCTGAATGCGGCGGGGGAGGGGGGACGGGTGTAGGGGACAGGACGGCTCTCATAAACATTACTTGTGTATTAATAGCGTTCGACTTTCCAGTAGTCGGGGAGATGAGAAGGTGCACTTGTTACTATACTTGTACAAACTAAACAAAGATTTCTATATTGAATGCTTTTGCTTCTGTAAAAACATCATATTACCCCACCCGTCTTATTTTCATGAAGAGGCAAACAGAAGGATAATATACATTTTGCCAATTATTTTTAAACCTTATGAAGTGGGGCAAAACTTATTGCTATTTAATTTTTTATATTTTGTAGGAGTGTTCTTCTGGTAGATTGCTGCACTATCGCCGAAAATTCTCAAAAAAAAAAAATCACGAGAGAGAAGCCGCGTGAACAAGCAAGTCACACAAGCCCATAACTATCGTTGGGTTCTAATTTCTGAAAATATTCGTTTATTTGTAATCGACACATATTGTTACTGTACCTTAAAAGTTGTAAGGTTCACACTATTGAGATTGATAACTATTATTCTTTCGAGGAACAGAACTTCTCTATCTTGTTATCCCCTGGTCGCCGTGCGCGCGCGCAGGCCTCCGCGTAAGATGCACGCGCGCAATCTTAATGAACCCGCTGAGGACCGAGCATAATGAGCGCTGGACTGGAGCACGGCAGTGTGACCAGCCCCAAGCCGCTGCTGATATGCAGCTGATATAAATTATTTTGTTTCGGCGTATTTACATAATGGATTGAGTTGTCGCGACGCACGGCTCCATTATCAGGTAACATTTTATAAGTTAGTTTTCTTTGTTAAGATATCGGTGACATTCATCGTGGAGGTTACGATGTAGTTTTTTTAAATGATAATATTGACTTGGCTTGTAGAGGAACGCTGACGCACACAGTTTCTAGCGGATTAAATTCACAGTTGATCGCATCCTCCATTATACACAAAAATCGTCCCTGGACAGTATTCTCAAGGCTAGGGGTTGATTTCACTAACTTAGAACGCAGATATTGTTTTGACTGGTACTCCATCCTAAACAAAAGAGAGATCTGTCCTATTTTTTTTATTACAGTGTCATCAGCAGTTGGTCTTAAGCAATATTTAATAATATTCTTGTTGTTAATTCATGTACAGATTCTTTGAAACTTTCTTTTGACATTAAAGGTCAAATATTTTTATAACAAATTGTGTAAATTAAAGAATATACGACTTGTTAACTTAATATTAATGTTATGTGTAATATCTGTGACCTGCAGGTTAATCTCCGCAGATAAATGGCGCTTAAAACAAAAAATACAGACAATTAAGGCTCATATTTTATTGAGATAATCTGCTCATAATGAAAACAAATATTTAACTTATGTTAATCGCATGAATATCATCCATATCTTAATTCTGATAATATAATCAGATATCTTCGATAAGCTCTGTTTATTAACAGGCTGGCGATATAATGTTGCGTGACTGACTGCGGTCACACTACTACTGCTGGACGATTTGATTACGTTTAACGAGGTACTTAGTTATATTAAGTATTTTTTAAATAACTTTGACTAAATGCTTTTTATTATAATTTGGCGAAACACATTACCAGGCTCACCACCAGGCTATATATTTACCGATTCTTAAACGTCGGTTGTGTCATCACGTTTAAGGTAAAAAAGCTGAAAGTTAATTTTCTTTCAAGCGTCAATTTCGGAATGTACTACTTGAAGTACTCTCAATCTTAGTTCGTTTTATATTTTAAGTTCTCTTAATTATAATGTTTTCATATCTATCATAGTATTTATTAGTTTATTATATTAGCATATATACGTATTTTTATTATAATAGGTATGCAACTTAATTTAACGATACTACGAGTACATATTATTTCAAATATCTGTTATTTGTTTATGGTGCACACCTACCACAGTGTTATCTTCTTTGACTGGTAGAGAATGCCTAGTGGCATTAAGTCCGCCTATGTACCACTACTGAACATGAAGTTTAAATAAATAAATAAATAGAAACTAATTAGTAATTACATTTATTCAGCCTAACTCAGCTTTTGCCCATGATAAATACCAGTTTTGTATGACGTTGCGTACGCATCCTTTAAGTTTTCAGCATTAATTCAGCTTTTGCGGTAAACTGGCGTGATATGAGAATTAACTAATGTGTTTTTATCTTGTGTCTGCTAACGACAAAGTTCAGCTGTTCTGCCGCAGATTTACAATCTTAGTAAGCTGTTTGCGGCTGATAGAAGCAGAAATGTATAAGTGTAACCAAAAGCATCCGGCGAAATGCGAAAGAACTGAATAAATGTAATACATACATTAAAAATTTGCGGTTAGTACTTAATTATCGCTTTGTTTTACTGGTCTTGCCTTTGTGTTACAGTTCAGTGTCTGTGAACCTTTACCGTGTGCCCACCCAGCGCAAGTGCAGGTCGCGTGCTCTCCACTACTACTGCTGATACTTCTGATAAAGCTCATATGAATATCGTGGTTGAGATTGGAAAGCTGGCTCACGTTACTAATACATACTGTGGTCTTGTAACGCAACTAATTAGAATTTAGAAGCACCATTTTATACTGTAATGAATAGCTGTAACTTCAAATAACTTGTGCTTGAAAATAGTTGAAGATATTCAACATATTACATACATACATGTTTGTAAATTTTTGCTACACGCGTTACACGGAAGACAGACTTATTTTTTATTTCTATTTCACCTGATGACAACTGGTCGACGATGGAGCACGCTTGCCTAGAAGTGCAGTACAGATCTAACATATTCAATCTTGATTTAGATATCCTCAGTTTGTAGCTATCAGGAAACACAGACTCTAGCAGGAAATTCCACTCTTTAGCTGCACACACAATAAATTTATTCTCAAGGCGTTTTGTGTGTACGGGTGGAATGTGCATTATGTACATCCATGTGATGATGATGCATCGCTGTACGTCTAGTGCTTCAATCATGAATTTGGTGGAACTAAATTATGCAATTTAAACGCACACTCCCCCGAAATTGCTTGCCCGAAATATTGGGACTTCGACATAGAATACAAAATTATTGGTACCTATATCGTAGGTACTGTGCTTTGTGAAGGGATTAGATATGTCACCGTCACCGCTTTCATCTCTTCTCTCTACTTTTGCCATAAATAGAGCCTCTAACACCTTGGCTGCGGCAAGTAAAATCATAAACCTTCATCTGGTGAGAAGGCGGGTCGCAATGCGCCCCCAACGATATTTCCGCCATTGCCTGGCAGTTCTTTCTCGACCCACCAGCACGAGGGTAAATTAAAATGCTATAACTTTGCGAAAACATGATGTATACAATTTTTCTTTGTACTGTTAGAATAACCTTGAACCTAACTTCCTAAGGTTCGATTCGCCCCGGAATCTACCAAACAGGAAACGAGAAAAAAAACCAGGGAAAGCGGCAGGTCGATACCGACCTGAAGCGCACAAGAAAGTATTTTTATTAGTGATGGGACAGAAAAAAGGGGATATCGAAAATAGAACAGAATTATCGTAAAAGAAATAAAAAAAGATTTTTATTTACTTATGCCTGTCTTTAAATCATGCTTCAAAAAGGTTTTGGTTGCATTTCTTGCAATATTTTTTTACTTTTTTTTGTTTAATAGCCTGTTGTAGTCACAGAGTATTTTGTAAACGTTTTTCCCGGGTCTATTTCGATTTTGCCCTGTAACAGCGATTTTATTTATATAAATAAAATATAGTAACTGTTCTAGGTGTTTGTTTTTGCCAGACCCTTTTAAAAAACATGATTTATTATTTTATGTAACTTTTAAATATTTCCGTGACGTAATCTTGAAATCGTAAGTTAGGGTCTGAGTCGTGTTTTTTTTTTATCAAGCCAACTAACTTATTTCTCATTTTGATTTTTACCCAGTGGTTGGTCGTATGGTCAATTTTAATAAAATATTTTTTTAATAGTGATTTCTTTTGTATTTGTGGAATTCCAGAGGGTCAAAACTGTACTAAATTAGTAGAACCTAGCTTTAATTACTATTAATGGTTATCCGATGTCTCTAGTAGTACCCTGCTCAATTTTTCCGTTTAGCGCTCATCTCCAGTACTTAGTTTTAATTCCGTGTCAATTAATTTACTATATGAGTGGAACTTATAAATAGGTTCTTAAATGAAATTGAAAGGTTAAAGTTAAAATATTTCTTCACTACTGTCACTATCAATAACTGCAGGGTAAATTACTTACTATTGTCCAAAATTTGTATTTTTCATTAATTGCTTGCGATCGTTGATTAGATCGAATGAACGCTACGTCAGATCAGCTAGATAGTAGATATAGACACTAACCGACGGGGCGCGCGCTCTGTGCGACGTCGGGTCGCTTGCTGCCTGTTGGGACGGCGGGCCGAAATAGACTCTCTACCGGATGCAGCATGGCGGACAGAGCTCCGGCGAGTTCTCATGGAGAAATGGCGACAGCGACTGTCGCGACCCAGTGCTGGGCACGCCACAATTATGGCGGTAAGTGTCGCCGCCGCCGGAATTTCGATCCCGATTTCCGGCCACCGTAGGCGCGGGCTTGCGGACGGCGAGCAATGGGTGGCTCGCCGTCCGATCGTCCGGTAATCGGACCGAGCCCAAGTAGTCGACGGCGCGTACTGTTCCACGCGCGCTTCAAATAGATGTCAGCAAATCGTAGGGGCCCAGCAGGGTCGAAGCCTACTGGGGCCACGGGTAGTGTGAAAGCGAAACCCGGGGCCCTGGGACGAAGGCAACGAAGGAACAGGAGTGGGTTTTTAGTCAGTAAAAGTCTGACACTATCTCTCGCTCCGCCCAAGAGCGGGTTTTATCATAAGATGATTTTCCCACCCAATAAAAATAAAAACCCTCTTCCGGATGTATTTTACAGTCAGTGCGTGGTAGACCGAAAAGGGTTAAAATTTGGCTACTAGTTGGAAAATATATTTGTTTCTATCGAACTCTTACAAATACCTGAAATAATCGTTCCACATCAGCTGAAGTACCGCGGCAGGCCGAAACAGGCCGGTTCCGCAGTGAAGGTAAAAGACGAAACTGGAATATATTTTTACTCAAGCATATTATGGTCTTTCAAAGACTTGCCAACTATCGCGCACATCGGCAATAGTTACAAAGTGTTTGCTTTCCAATCGCATTAGCTGCTATTGTTACTGTTACACAACTATATGCGGGCAGCGGCCCTCGCCCGCCGCGCGATCTGCTGCTGATAACATGGAGTATTGACAGGTTTTACGTAATGTTAGGAAGCATACGGGGGAGCGGGTGTGGCGGGTGTGGTGCGACGCGGGATTTCAGTTGAGTCAGTACCTCCACTTTCATCGTGTTCCTGTCAGTCATCATCATCATCATTATCTCAGCAGAAAGACGTCCACTGTTGGACATAGGCCTGTAATTTTTGAGCTGGGCCTTTTCGCCTTACTTAAAAAAGAATACCACCACACCTTCGCTCCATGCCTGTGGTGTTTTTCTTTCGAGTATGACAGAATAAAACAGCTTCTGAAGGGCCTTAAGGATCGGTTTCCCACCCGCCTTCAAGAGTTCGACCGTAATTCCATCATCACCCGGCGCCTTGTTGTTATTAAGCTGCTTCAGAGCCATTCTAATCTCGTACAGGCTGACGTCCGGGATATCTTCAGTATACCGTCGGGTCAATCTAGCTCCTGTCAGTACTGATTTTAATTTATTTGGGGGCGGCGCAGTACGTAATATGAAGGTGACTAGACATATTCACCGTATTTTGAACCGCCTTCAAAAAAGTGGCTCCCTTTTTTGACGGTTGTTCAAAATAAGTCTAGTTTTGATGATGGGATCTATGAGGAATTGAGGGAAATTCTCAAATATATGATCATTTTTTAGCCTTACCTTTCGCATTATTAATTAATACCTTTTTAATCTATAAACATTGTAGATAAACTGAGAAACAGTTGGTCTGATAACAATAACATGGGTATTTTGTTTCTATGAGCTCAAGTTACCTCCTTACTTCATTAACGAAATACAAGGCATCAAAAAGCTGATCAGGATGTCAACAAACATCTAACTCAGACTTGACATCATTAATTCCATTTTAGTTTTTACGAGCAGCATGACATTAGTAAGGAATAAATATTTGTTAGATCTGATTAGTGAAATGCTTCTCTTTTTTTTAACATCAGAAGCAGGTTATGCAGATTACGTTATATTTTTGGAATGAGTAACAAAACGTAGGAAATTGTGTGGGTTCATTTATTAAATAAAAACTATTAATCTTAAGTTAGTTCATTATGTAAATATGTCCCGGAGTTTATTGCATGAATATAGAGAGGCAGATAATTAATTGATGGCAAATAATAATATTATTGGTTCGAGACATAAACAGAAACTAATATTAGTTTCGACGCTTACTATTTTTTCTTTATAATGTCGGATCCTTTGCGCTACAAGCTAGTGTAGTAATAGTATTTTGTAAGAATTTCAAACCGAACTTCATCTAGAATACCTAACTAACAAAGCCGCGGCGTACCCGCTGCTGCCACGGCTCCGTGTGTTTCCACACCTGCCAGCTTGCTGTGCACAGCCGGTGCGCCGCCGCCGCGCCGCTGAGACGACTGTCAAAACTTTATATTGTTCCTTATTTAGTCAAGTATGAAGTAATGTGACCTTTTGCCTCGAAACTTAACGTAGCGTGGTCGACATCATCTATGACGTCAGTGCTCAGTTCAGCTCATTTGAAAAACCATTAAACGTAAACTCAGCAGATCGATGCAGTTGCAGCCTCGAATATCTCAAAAATTGTGAAACAAAATGTTGCACTATTAATGCAGTTTTAAACGAAACTTTCCGAAGTTTCTTTAAACTAATGCACAGTTTCTT
This sequence comes from Mythimna vitellina, assembly GCA_949316375.1. Classification (NCBI taxonomy): domain Eukaryota; kingdom Metazoa; phylum Arthropoda; class Insecta; order Lepidoptera; family Noctuidae; genus Mythimna; species Mythimna vitellina. Next base: position 342,902 of record OX438703.1, on the reverse strand, counting down.
AATTAACTAACTTAATTTAACAAAGACGTGCTCGTGTGACCTCTCAATTCTTCTAAACTACTCCGCTGGACATCTCCACATTACGAAACTAAAATAATCTAACAGTAAGTACATCATAAATTAAACATGGCTCCCATTTAGAAGCGGAGTCACAAGCTACCACAGATAATGTTCCCAAAGGTCGCAGGCCACCAGACTGATCTGCATAATCCGAATATTTGGACGAAGAGAGAGCATGGACCCTTTCAATGTATAATTGGCTTAATAAATATGTCGGGGATAAGAATAAATGTGCGTGTGTATAAATAACAGGATAATGTAGCGATGTACTGAGGAGGATCGATTAGGACCTGTTCGGTACAGTCGCGGCCGGAATGTAATAATATTTGCAAACACAGTGAAGTAGTGCTGGGATGTTCGCATCGCGTGCGGAGCCTCGATCTATCAGACTGGTACCAGTAGGAGCGCTTTATCTTGGGAATTATCGAGATTACGTTTATAGGCTGTGATGCATTCGGTAGAGATGCTTCAGATCGGGTTTATTGATTAATTTATACTGTTTAAACTGGGAAATTATTATTATTATTACTAAAAAGGGAAATATTTCTTGCGCAAATGAGTAGCTGAAATGTGTTGATATGTATTGTTAATGTTCCATTATTACTATAACTATGTTTTATGAGTACTTAAACCCTGTTGAAATAAATTTATTTGAGAATTTAAATTCGGTTTTAACATTTTTATTTCAAACACTAATTTTGTTCCGAAATCAAGTTTTTGTTCTCGGATGTACCATTTTATTTGCCATTTTGCATAAATCATTCAGTCTTTTTTTTAATATAAAGCCGTCCATTAAGCCGTTGAAATGAAAATATTTAATATCCGTGTCAATTCAATTTGATATTACATTAAAGTTATATTTTTGCCATAATTTAAGAGAGGATTAAGAGTCAGTGCCTTCTTGTGGATTGCTGAGAATCTTAGAAATGCGTGTGTTCGCGTTTTGGCTTTAAAAAAAAATAATTGTGGCAACTAATTGCAAGCAGCTGAAAAGTATTGGTTTTTTCAGCAAGACGTAGGTACTTATTGAAAGACTGAAGCAACCTTCACTGTGTATCTTTCCATCATTCTCATCATTCCACGTACATTCCTGCGGCGTGTCTCGCCCACACCCGAACGTTTAACTAATTCCCCGATGATAAACGACGCGCATGTAAATACTACACACATACACGTCCACCGCGCCTGCGCGTGTCAACTGCTTCCATAAATTCGACCATCGATGCCCCCTGCGCGTGCGCAACGAAACGTACAATCAGCCACACGTCCATAGCAACGACCTGACATTGACAATAACTTTACTTAGTAGAAAAGGGCTATGAAGAGATTCACTGCAGAACTTAGATAATCAACATTGTACGAAGATTTGGTAAACTTAAGTGGCAATGGGTAAGGTACATTACTCGCAAAAACTTTATCTGATGGGCCGCGAGGTAGACCACATACCGGTAGACACAGTTTCAGACGTTCCTTATTCAAAATATGTACTTAATTCAGAAACCTGCCCTATATCTTTCGAATTGTCACCATGACGTGCTGTAGACTGTACTGTATTTTATTTAAATAAGTCGATATCGTTATCTATGTAGATACACTCATCTGTGGGCTCATCTATATCGACAAGACGTTTCTTATAACCGTTGGGTAACTATATTTATGAGATTTTACATGAGACTCACTGGATTGGTCCATTAATTCACTCTGAACTTGTACCTATTTGTATGTCCAGATAAATATCTAAGAATTATATTGCCAATAGAAAAAGGAAAACTAATTTAGTTAATGATAACTATTTGTCTTCAAATTACATTAAGTACATCTAGCTGTATTTATTTTATTAAATTCTCAGACAAATGAAATTTGGAAAATAGACTTACTATGACTGTTTGAGAAGCTAAGAGATTCTTGAATTAGTACAGGGGCGCTGGCAGGTTTGTTTTCAAGGATGCACTCTTAGCATCGCACCTGGAATAGGTTTTATTGTTCATTAATGCTGAAATAAATAAAATAACGTAGAGCGAGCATAGCTTGCTTCTGATACCTTGCTTCTTTAATGTGAGGCCATGTATTTAAAAAAATATGTTATTGAAAGTGCTCTTCCTTGCACCTCCCAGCAGCCATGCAGAATTATTTTGAATTGTAGATTATTGGTAGGGTAACGTGTATACTTATCTATTTCGATATTTTCTTTGCCATTGTGTCTTAGTATAGAAACGCTGATTTAGATGTTATATAAAATTTTAGGAGTCTGCAATGACGAACTATTGGCTGGTATACCTTCGTTACGGTTTATTACTGTAAACTTTAGAATGGGCCGTTTCAAACCCAAGGCATCAAAAATATAAAATCGCAGAAATATCTCAAGTCCAAATTCCACGATCACGTGCGGCTACCACCTGCCACATTCTTTCAAGAAGATTACTACCAAAATATTAAATATGACAACACGAGGTCGGGGGTCAGAGCCAGTTGGATTAAATATTCACACAAACTGTTAGATTAAACACAACGCCGGAATCACTTTTATATCTCCATTTTATCGTTAAAGTCCATCGGCCATCGTAGGGCAGTATATTAGGTGAGCCGTCCTCGGCGGTGTTGCTAGCTGCAGCGCGATATGCGACCAATTAATTGTTGCACTAATAGTTTAGACAGCACATGTGTATGTGTGACGCCCACGGCTGTGTTGCCAGATTTAGAGCTGCAGGTCAGGGGTTACAGTTATTGTAGGTGAGTAGGAATGTTCAGTGAATGTTAGTAGCGTGGCGCGGCGTTGTCCGCTAACTGATAAATAAGTTGAGAGATACCGCGGGTGGAAGGTGGCTCGTATATTGTAACTGACCATGTTCTTCACACTAACGTTTAAGCTGTTTTCCCGTTTATCGATGAGCTTTTTGAAACTATTAAATGTTTGTCAGACATTTACTGTTATCGTCTTAAACTTAATATACACATATACGGTATACAAGTAAAAAGTATTCACCACAAACTACCGGCGCATTTTTTCTCCTTTTCTGAAAGTTTGTGTGTAAAAAATCGTTTTTAGCAGTAACACCGCTCATTGTAACACCCGATTAATTTTAAGCTCCTAATGTAATTTTGTACGATGTACAATAAAGAGAATATATGTATTGTATCTATCTATACATAACAGTCTTCTTTCTGTACCTGTGACTGGAGGTATGAAATTTGGATGCACTTTGAAGACTTCCTAGCAAAAGCCAAGCTAGGCTATGGTCGGTACACGGTAATGGACTGAAAGATAATGAAGAACCGAAGTGTTGGTTCGGTCTCGACGTGGGTTTGATTTAAAATAGATATGTATAAATTAAACCGTGATACTAATGGCAGATAAAGATTACCAGAAAATAAATTATTTAGCCAAAAAACTAGATAGATAAAAGACAGAGATAAGTATCTAATAAACAGGCGTAATTTAAGACCGATTTTTACATTTAGTTTTAAAATTATACTCAACTTAGTCATTTTAAAATTTAAAAACTTTCCTACACATTCCTTGGAAACTAATAAGTCTTCTGTATATATACATATATCATATATTACTGGCTCATCAAGGTCCAGCCTCTTGGACCTAGAACTCTGAAATTTTTCACAAAGATGTCTTTTAAAATGTATAAAAAGAATTTATCTAATATAGGAAGTTTGAAAGTGGCGCCAGTGACTGAAAAGTTGAAGGGGAATCGTTTGTCTTGGTATGGTCATGTAAAGAGGAGAGATGGGACGCATGTTACTAAAAGAGTTATGAGTATACATGTGGATGGGTGGAGAGGGAGAGGGAGGCCAAAGAAAAGATGGATAGATTGTGTGAACAGTGATATGAAAGAAAAGGAAGTTAGTGATATATGACGGTTGACAGGATAGAATGGAAGAAAAAACCGTGTTGCGCCGACCCCAAATAAGATGGGACAAGGGCAGGAAGATGATGATGATGATGATGAAAAAGAATAAAAAAGGATTTGCGTTAAGCGGGAGACCGCGCGGGTGCGTTTTGACGGCGCATTTTGACGGTGTGCATGTAGTCGTGTCGATGGTACGTAGCAAACGATGGGCGATGGGCGTGGCTTCCCACGATGGGTGTCCACACGGCGAGCCGCGACGGAGCACTTTTTAACCGACTTCCAAAAAAGGAGGAGGTTATCAATTCGGTTGTATTTTTATTTTTTTTCTCTTAAAGGACATGCTTCCAGCATGATCTCATTTTTTTCAAAATTCAGTTTTGATTATGGGATCCATGAGGAATCGAGGTAACTCTTCAAATATTATAGGCAAACATATGGTTATTTTGGTATTTTCATCGAGGACTTTAGTATTTACAGTCAAAAAACAGCATTTGAAGAAGTGGAACTGGTGAAGAAGACCAGAAATTGCCAACGGAACTTCATACTCACATAGATATCACAGTGAAGATAGTTAAGCGACTATGACAATACAAATAAATGAATAGTTCTGAATAGTTATGTTGGAAATGGTATCATTGAAGTGATCTGATGATGATGATGGAGCCGGAAGGTATGCAATGGATCCGTTATACTAGCCGTGTTTGGGCTTATTAGAATCGTCATGAGATGTACTTGGGCTATAAGGTATACTCGAACTGGTCTGATGATGGAGCCGGAAGGTGGAGGACACGGGAAATTCATAATAAAACAATGTATCCTAGCAGTGTTTGGGTTAATTAGAATTGTCATGAGAAATAGGTACTCTATTTCATATGGATAAGTGTATCGAAACTAAAAACTGTGAAATAAAAAACTTTTTACAAAAAAAAAATCGACTTCACAAAAAAACACTAAAAAGATCAAAATAAGTTTAATTTCTGAAGTCGGTGTTAAATAAGAAATAAACAATACTGAGAAACACCGACTTCCGAAATTGAAGTTGTTTTGATCGTTTTAAAACAACTTCAATTGATTACTTGATAATACACGAGCACTCATTGTAACGACTACTTAGTTACTTGGTAATCAGCGCGATGGTTGTTATAATTATACGTAACCAGGATAACAACGGGCACCTAGTGGTATGTTTTGGTTTTGGAGGAATAGAGGCTCATCGACTCGTGTCTTGGTTTACAATCTGCTTCTTGCCAAATTGTAGGTACTTAGAACAATGACCTTTCAAGTCTTGTTATTTTTATCACCCCTATTATCTTTTGGCAAATTCAAATTGATGGTGAAAAATGAGGAATTCCCAAAACAGTAAGCAAAAATTTAACACACACGTTTCTTTTTTGTGCAAGTGAAAACAGTGTTACACGGTATAGCAGTATTATAGGCTTATTTACTGACATAAGTATATAACGGTACATTGATTCCGCTAGATTCTCATCTCCCTATTAGAACTAGCTGGCAGCTAACCCTAACATTCCTTCTCCAGACTCCTTACGAACAATCCTCCCAGCGTATAACTCACAAAATATGATACTTAGTAATTAAAGCCGTAACTGTATCCTTGTTCGAGGGCATTTCATTAACCCGACGATGCTATCGTCTAATTGGCTGCGGACGCGCCGGCCGCGCACTGCTCGCTGCTGGCTACAGGCTACGGACTACAGACTATAGGCTACACTTCCTAGTCGCGCCGGTATAAACTAACCCGGTTGTATGCGCGCGACGGACATTAAATTCATTAAGATAGCGATCGTAGTGGAGGGTGCGTGCGCGCAGGTTGTTGGAGCAAGCTAATTAGGTTGCTGGGTTTGGGCACCGTTAGTGGTGGATTAATTATGGTCTTGCAACCCTTCCTTAAGTAGATATTACAAATAGAGGGGTCTAACTTGCAGACACTTGGGTTTTTTTTTTATTGGCAGGCGCTAGAGAGCTAGGGTAGTTTTATATGTACTAATTAAATATCGACAGCGATATGGAGGAGATTTTTAAAACCATACTTTAGTTTTCCTTTTAGTTAGGTCTTAAGGGTCTTTATTTTATTTTTTTATCTAGTTTACGTATATATATGATGATAGTTAATAAATTATCATTTTGTTGATAGAAATATGTTGGTGATAGAGGGATTTTTTTAATGTGATAACCTGCTACTAACACACAGTATCTGTCTATACGTTACTTCATAAACATTATTTCTGTCGTAACTTCTGTGTAATCTATACTTTCATTTATCTCGACAAACCGTAGGAAGTCATCCGGTGAAGTCGATAAGAGAGCGACTTCCAATTATCTCGACGAGATATATAACAATACATGCGGGCGACTCGGGTCCCGCGCTGGGAGACAATAAATCGTAAGTGTACATGATATCGATAATTAGTTATGTGTTGCGGTCGCAGGTGTTTGTCGTACCTAATTATCGTGTGTCGCTTATCGGACGTTGTTTTAAAGTACTCACGAGTTTTGTTTGGAGAAAGATGGCTGTTCCAACCACGGAACAAGCGGTTTGGTTTGGATAAGGACATCGGTCCATAGTACGATGCTGTTAGGCTTACTTGCTACTCAATTGAAAATGAACAAGACATCGTATGAATTGGAGCATTTGTTACTAAAAATTCGAAACATATAATGATTTGTAGTCTATAAAATATCAACTAGTCTGTCGTAGAGCATTATAAAAACCCAAAGTAGCTGGGTGTGGCGTTGGATAGAGCGTTGACTTTTAACGTGCACTGCCTCAACACGAAGCGAAGGTTGGGTCCCGGAACAACCTGTTGCGCCGCCTTATATCGACCAACTGGGGAGCAGCATCCGATGTTCTTCGCATATCTGGCATGCCTGTCTGCTGGTGAATTCGCGTGCCCCGTGTGGCACCGATCAGTACACGCAAAACAAGTAGACATCGCCCTGAATGAGACGTGTCGAATTATATCGGGATGCCTTAAACCGACTTTGCTTAATAAGCTTTATCCGTTGGCTGGTATTGCTCCACCTTACGTAGGGATATTGCATGCACGATTACAAAGAAAATTCAAGAACTCGACACCCGACATCCCCTCTTCGATCACAAAACCACCCCAAGTAGGCTTAAGAGCCGGAAGAGCTTCCTGCGTAGCACACAGGCCATCGACGACCTGCCATCTAAAGAAAGAATAAAGCTTTGGAAAGAGCATCACCTACCACCATCCGACTTCTTGAACCCCAAGAACATCTCCCGCCTGACCGCGATTTGCAGTGACCTATATGGAAAGCACTAAATCGGTTGTGAACCCAGGTAGGCCGTTGCAAACACAACTTGGCAAAATGGGGTTTTGTAGACCCGTCGGATACTCAATGTGAGTGCGGTGCTCAAAACATGAGCCACATATTAGAATGCCCCAAGTGCCATTACACCTGCACTTTGGAGGCTTTGATGAGTGCTACCGATGCTGCTATTAATGTAGCCACCTATTGGGCCCAAACAGTTTGACGAGTTTACCATCGAATCGAAAAGAAGTAGAAGAAGAACTGGTCTGTCGATCCGATGTGTCTATCTTCCTCTCTTCTGCTTCTCTCAAAGCTCTTCTCTAGATTTATATTTTATTCTACATCTTATTTTTTAACCTTACATACACGTTATTGAACAAAGTCCCTTACCGCATCTGTTCGCAATAAACTTAAAAACTCTTGAACAGATTTTTATGCTTTTTTCATCAACAGACAAAGTGATTCATGAGAAAAGTTAAAGTTCATTATATATTATAATACAGAAAAACAGAGAATTTCAAATATTTCTAACATTCGTGTGAAACTGGGGCAGGTCGTTAGATTTTCATAAAACTTTTTTTTTGCTGTCCAAATGCAGAGTATTTTTGCTCTATTGAATAGTATTGGTTGTTAAATAAATCCTGCGCAGGCGCCACCTGTACATGGTAGAAATAAAACAAATGTGTCGTTACGTCATAAATATTAAGTATATGTACGTGGTGACAGTGTTTGTATACTGATATAATATAATATGTGTGGGTACCGAGATATACAAGTAGCTGCTGTAGGAACATGCTTTCTACTTTGACAAAAATGGTTATCTACGTACATATATGCAGTCATTTATTCCATTTCTGCTTTTGTTTGAGATTTATAAGGTGCTGATACAGAATGATGAAATATGGTTCTAGGAATACGTTGAATACGCGAAGAAGGCGATGAGAAGCATCTTTCGGGTTATCCGAGACATCATAGAACATGTATAAACACGAGTAGGTAGTATGTACTCATTTAACCTTTCATTACGAGATCGACGCTTTCCAACTTATAGATCTCATCGTGTAGATTGTGTACATCCCAATTTGTCGCTCTTGTCGCCACATTACTTATGCCTGTTTCTCTGATATTTATGCCCAGCAGTGGGAAACAGTGGGCATAACTGCGCCGTGTCTGAGCTAATTGATTGCGGTGCTATCTCTGTTAATTGATGGCGTGTACTGAGGTACCTGGGGACACGGCTTATTTATGTTTAGCTGTATTATCTTCGGTAGTCATCGATTGTTTCCATTATTGTGATCTATGGATGTAGATTTGAATGTTTTTTTGTAGTTTTTAATTGTTTTAGAGTTAGTGATGACAACTTTTTGATGCTAGAGTGGAGTGTAGCGTGTGTTTATAGCTCTTTAAACTTAAGTTCCAATGCATCTGCGGATTATATTACACAAAATTTTATTGATAAATTTCTACTGGGAAAGCTTTCAGATTTAGTTAAACAATGACAATAAATCAAAGACCAAACGAGCAGTAATTACTTTTGAGATAGTTAGTGAAGATCGGTTTGAGGTCCTGATTGGATTAACGTCACTGCAGGCATGGTTTCAGAAATTCTATTTATCACAATTCACATGAACTACACCAGAGTAATGTATACTGTTTCAATCAATCTTATTCTCATCTCCATGTGCGACATTTTATTATATCTGAGAGGTTTAATTGTCCGTTGAAAAGCAATATCTACAGACAAGACGACGAGAGTTTGGAGTGGACTATTCTGAATTCTCACTCTCTTTAACCAGAAAAATAAAATAATTAAAAATTCATCAGTTAGGTGCTATTTATATTGGAGAAACCAATGTATTTTAAATTACGATCCTCTTAGTGGAGTGGATCTTCTGTCACTGTTGTTGTTATTGAACTGTAGCATGGTCAAGTAGGCGGGAGGGGGGATATGTTCAAACAAGTGCCCAATAAAGTGCACAGTGTATGGTTGTCGCAGTGTTTGGACGAGTATTAGGAGCAAACACCGCCAAGTGCGCCCACGCCGACTGCGCACACGCAGACATTAGGGTTGGCCCTGCTTAGTTACAGTTTGAAAGAACTGGCATTTCTTTCGATATCTCTACAACAACTATCAAAATTTAATTAAAACCGAAGTGCGAAAAGCAGTGTTTTGGCCATTCGAAAGAATTTTGTCAATTCGAGTTCATAAAGAGAAATGGAATTCTTTACTCGGTAACCGCAGACATACATAGCACAACTACACTGCCAAGCAAGGGAGGATTTAAAAGGTATTTTTGTGTTCTGTGGAGATTGATTAGATGGATTGGAGATTGATTGATGAAGCAAATCAAATCAATTACAGAGTTGTTAAAATAGAACAGGTCTTTACCTATAAAATTGCCGTTTTTTAAAACGGGTTACTTTGAAGTGCTATCTTTGGATTTGACTTAATATTATAAGTTCAAATAAACGTTATATAACTTTATAACGAAATTAGGTGTCTATCTAGGGTAATTAGGGGTCTTTGTTTCCTGATAGCTACAAATTAGGGGTCTTTAAGTCTAGAGTGAATAGGTTACTTCTAAGCAAGTGTGCTCCATTGTCGACCACATCATCGCTTACCTTACCAGGTGAGATGGTGGTCAAACGCAAGCCTATCATTAAAAAGAAAAAATTAAGGTATTTATTGGTTTCTTTGTTTTGTATTTTTTTGTAATATCGCTGTATTTATAACCTTATTTGTGTGAAATCTAAGAAAACTCGCATTACTTTGTAATGTGAGTTTTAAAACAAGGTAGAGACCTATAAAATAAAAAGAGAACGTAGAAATAAATTACTTCAAGTTATTCTGTGTAACAGTATTTATATTATTGTTGTTTTTTGTCCATCCGCCCCTTTTTAATTACGCCCCGGGATTTTTTAATTACGTTAGATCTTGGTCTTAAAAACTCATTGTGGTTGTTTATTTAAAACATCGCAACTTCCGGTTTGGTCTTCTTTTACTTAGCTACCTAGATACAGCTTAAAGACTGGTGACAACCCTAAGCTGTTATCCATCGTTTACCTAGTGACCGGTCGGAAACGTCTCGAGCATGTTTGCCGAGCAGCTCTGACCGCCGTCCACTCTCCACAGCCTCAATCCACGGGAGATCATCTGCGCCTGCGCGACGTGTGTGCTCGGTGCTCTGCGTTCACAAGGCGTGTGTGCCCGGCCGCCTACAATAACACGTGGAGCTGCACTTGTTATTCTAACCAAGTGAAAGCAGGCTGGTTTGTTTGTGATGGGCTTTTAATGTTGGATGTCCTGCGTGTTGGCCCTCGTCATGGTATGCGAGTGTGACTGTGAAAACATTGGCAGGGAACCTGGACTAAGGTTTGGGGTATCGCAGCGTTGTAATCGATGCTTGTTTATCTTGTGTGTGAGAAGGGATCCTACAGACCCGTAAATTCCATGGATTTTAAGATTTTTTTTGTTACATTCTTACAAGACTAAAGTAGTAGACGTGCTCTACATTCAAGTCGCGTTATTGTTTGGTTGGTCTAATGTATTGTAAAAAGTGGATTTCAAGGCTGACACAGTGTACATAGATTGGTAGATTTTAGCTGTTACTATGAGACAGAGCTACAGCAGTAGGCTCGTTCTCTTTTGAGTCGAACCTTGTTAGTCTTTACGACAAACCCAGACGAAGAAGCATTTGGTCTGAGTGACCTTACATTATGATGACCACATAAGGAGAGTCTAGCTCATTTGCATTCAGACAAGGTAATATTTACATTACCTTTCAACAAATATCTAAAACTTACGTGCAGAGAAGTCTGCCGAAATAACAATAAATCTTCGAATTCTATCTGCGGCTCATCGGCGATGGTTATCGGTAACTTTATCACTAGTAAATAAGCCGCACTTGTCCCAGTACCCCGCGGCATACAGCGAGGTACACACGCGTGCGCTAGTGTGTCGCATGCCCTTTACCCTCCACAAGCGGATTCCTTCCACAGACGTTAATTAGAAATCGCGCACAATTGTAATTAATAAACCAGTTATCGACTTTATCTGGGATGGTGGCTGCTGCAGAAACGGTTAATTTAATGAGAATGTAAAGTTCTTATCGTCGTCTGCGAAGCGTTTCTTTGTTATTTTTCACTTGTCTGTAGTCACTCTAATTTAGTATGATATCAACGATTAAGATTGTGTTTAAATCATCAAAATGTCGTAAGCTGATAGATATTTCCACAGTCACCAATATAATGAACTGTACAGAAATTAATTCAACATTTAATTATTATTTTTACCTATTTATTTTGCGTCAGATACAAATCCACATTTTTGTTAGAAAAGTAGTAGTAATACTTAAAATTATGTTAAAAACAAAATGTACAGATACAAATACACATTACTCAGTTACCAAAATCCCATCATTTAAAACAATTAAATTACACTTATAATAACAAGATCAAAATGAAGTAAAAAATATGTAATCAATTTAGACATTATTAATAAATCCAATACAAAAGTCAATATTATATTAATTTAAATAAAACAAATAATTGAAATATTTAACGGATATTTGCCTAGCTAATTTACTAAAAAAAAATATGTATAAAAACTTGCTAAGATATTTCAATATTTGTAATATTACTTACAGTCTAAGAGTTACTTACATACTCAAACATGTATCGCGTCCAAGGTACGGTGTTATAGATGAGCGCATGCGACGTTCTCACGCGAGGCTGCGTCTGCGCGGTGAACACTATGCGCTGCGACTTCTATAGAGGAAGTTATGGAAGATTTACATAATAATGGCATTTTAGTTGATAAGGAGGGGAAGGAGATGATTGAAGAAAGCAGGTTTAGAAGAAATGGTCGAGCCTCCAGTCTACATCTAAGTTCAATGTAAAAAAAACACAAAAAAGTGCAAAATACGTTTAATTTCGGAAGTCGGTGTTCCTATAATAGTTTTGTCTTTTCGTTATTTAAGACCGACTTCCGAAATTAAAGTTATTTTGCACTTTTTAGTGTTTTTTTAAGGGTTCCAAAGTTTCCGTTTGAGGTATGAAAAGGAAAAAAAATGACTGCATAAAAAAAACTTTAAATAAAAACTGAAAAGAAAAAAAAAACAAGTTCAGTTCTCTAGTGTAGAAACCAATTCAATGGCAATAATGTACACACATAAAATAAAACAAATAAATAGTAAATTCTAATACGAAACATATTGACTGCAACAGTCGGGACACATGTCGGATGGCATGATTTTAGTCTAGATTATTTTACGGTGGAGGACATCTTGATTCTTCGAAGGATTTAAATTTTTGCAAATTGACGGAGCTTTCATTGGGATGAACTTACAGGGGCGCCGACTCCGTGGGTGCTCGTGGGCTCGAGCACCCATGAGAAATAAACAGTAGGTGTCGAGCACACCTGAGAATAGACATCAAGAAACAGATCAGTAATCGCCTTATAGGTTACGTATAAATTATAAATTTCTTGATAATAAAAACTAGTTTCATTTTTATATAATGGTTTCATTTTATATTTTTATCCAACATAATTAGTAATTAAGTACGCAGTATGTAAGTAGGACATGTTGTCGGTCGATCAGCGTGCATTTCTCTTCTCACACTTCGCCTCTTTTTCGAGTCGTCAAATGAGCATGAGCACCATGAGGTTTTCTAAAAGCCGGCGCCCTTGTTAACTAATATTGTAGCGAAGTCGCGACTCGCGAGTAACAGCTATTAGATAATAATAATAATATACCACAACTATCACACAACGCTGTCTAGTCCCAAGCTAAGCAGAGCTTGTATTATGAGTACTAGGCAACTGATAAACATACTTATATATTTCTAAATACATACATATTATAGATAAATTACACCCAGACACAGAACAAATGATCGTGTTCATCACATAAACATTATTTTCTGGGTGGGAATCGAACCCACGACATTCGGCATAGCTGTCAAGCAAGGCCACTAACCACTAGAGTAACAGGTCAGTCAGATATTAAATAAAATATTAATTCCTTTTGTTTTTTTTTTAATATAGTAAGATATAACATATTGAATTCCTCATGATAAACTCTTTAATTTGACACCCGTACTGTAGAATAATTTTTTTTTTCGTGTCACTGTCGATATGTTGGTTTTTTTTCTACGTCACCTATACAATTATATAAATCCGTTCAGCAGTTTGGAAAATATGAAGTAATGAAGAATATTACATACATTCATACATTTACAAGATACCCGTGAAATACATAACCCTTCTTGCAGTCGGGTAAAAACGGAACCCATATAAGATCACTTTGTGGTCCGTCCGTCTGTTTGTCTGTCTGTCAAGATCCTTTATCGGCCATTTAGGTCGCAAAAAACGTGTATTTCGACACTGTCAAGGGTATCAAAATTCATCCCGTCGAACTAGAATCCTGAAATTTGGTATGAAGCAAGGTCTCACAGCACAAGTATAGGAAAAAAACTGAAAACTGTAAAAGCCAATGCAAAATATTGGCATGATCTGTGTACCTGACGCAAAAAAAGTGCTGGGGTTTCGGACATCGCTTTGAGGTACGTGCTGGCGACGTGAGCTTGATCTATGTGTATGGAATGGTAAGCTAAATATAAATGTTACAGAACATAGATATATCTAATACATTATTTTTAGCAAAATAAGCGTGTATACGTAAATCTGTCAAAGAGAAGTTGCCTCTTGAGTAACCTTGAGACCTGTAACAAGTACGTGGTCGGTGCTCGTACCCACTTAATTTATAATTTGTGCAAACCTACTATTCCAAGAACAAATAATGATAAGATGAACAGAGAAGTAGATATCCTGGAGAATCTCAATAAAACTTTTTAAACGTAAATCTAGTAAAATTGTGCATACAACATAACTTTGCATTGGAATGTTCTCAAAAGATGATTAATTTAGTGGCTAATTAATATGACTGTAAATATGAATATGAATGACTAAGTATAAACCAACAGTTCGATGTACTTGTGAATACCTTTACGAAGAAGCAAATCCAGGTGACTGAATTTTTATCAGACAAATATAATTTGACAAATAAAAGTGGCTCCTCCTAATAAGCAAATTAACATGTAATCAAGTACAGTATCCCATAAACATGCACTCGGGCCCCAATACTGGAGTTGCCAATTTAAATAATACCACAATAGTCTGCTAGCTCGTAGCGGCCGGCGCGGGCGCATGGTGCTGTCCGGTGCGCGGGCGCAGCTATTACACGCCAGCACTTAATGTGCGGTCTCACTGTTGCACTAGTCGGCGAAACGTTATGTTATATCTGAGTCTAACTATTCACAGAGCATACGGTGTTGGCTGAAAGGAAGATTACTGTTGACCTTAAAAAAACTGGTGCCTTAAACAAGGATGAAGAGAGGTATTAAAAAGATAAAGAGAATGAAGTTATTTGTTTAGTTCTATGTTGACACTATTGTTATACGAGGAGGAGCAAATACTGATGTTGATGGAGATATCAAGAAACAAAGTATCAAAGGTGATAGGGATAGTAAGTTAATTGCGACGGTTAGCGATGGCTAGAATAAATAAATAAAAAATTATGATAAAGTAAAGGGCGACCGAGTTGTTGTGGAACCAGAGTGATACCCAATAAGTAATGATGGAAATTGTTAGCAGTAGGCTTTCTGAACTTTGATATTTTATGGCGACTCCATCAGGGTTGCGGCCGCGGACTGTCTGACCGCAGCACTTGTGGTCGCCGCAGTAAATGGCGGACATGGACAGATAAATGCGCAGTTATAATGAAAAGGTTTTGTTCGTTTTACTTCCCGTGGTCAGCGTTGAACCAGTTGTTTTGTTTTTGCGACTAAATAAAACAATCAATTTGAATAGCTTCAGTTCCGCTAAGTCAGGTTAATTAAATTGCATCTTTAAACTCAAGTCAGAGCAATCTCAGCAAATAAGATATAAATAACATCGACGAATACATTAGTCAAGTTTATCTGCATTAACGGAACCGCCCTTATCTACGAGTATCTCCTCATCTATGTGCACGGTGCGCCGGCGCATCGACACCTCGTAAATACGCGTCGCGGAACAGGCGAGCCGACACGAGTTCGCACGAACCCCATCGAACTGCGCCGAAGTTAGCCGGTATTACCCGATGTACAAGTACCCGCAAACACACTAAATCACGCTACAGGTGGAGCCGATGCGCGATGCATGGGATTATTATGCGTTCGGTGTCACGTAATAGTTTTGAATGGCTGAAATGAACAGCGGTTATGATAATATTGAATACTGTTGGAGAAGGCTTTAGGATGATGAAGCGGTAAACTTGTTAGTAGTCACTGCCGGGACTATATTGTTAATTCGCTATATGATGACATAAGTATCAATTTAAATTAGAACTTTATGATCAATCAAAAGTTCTAATTTAAATTAATGACAGTGGAGTCACTCTTCATAGCAACAACAATATATTTAAAATGAATATATTGGCCTTTTGTAGCTGTTAATTACATATTTAAGACAATTATCAATAATAACCTTACATGAACAAATTTAATTTTCTTTGTAGCTTAAATTATTCAGTGTGCAGAGTACCCGAGTCCGTGCGCCGGGAGTCGTGATGCGGCTGAATGATGGGGTTGCGGGTTCGATGCCTGATCGGCGCCCGGCTACAACTTGTGATAACCGCGCCGCGTTCCGTTCGAGAAACGGTGATAAATATACTGATTTACACGATTTAACTAGTGATAGAAAGATTTAATACACGTGGAGTGCAAATATACTGCAGAAGGATACAAGTCTCGATGTATATTTTTATTTTCATTGCTTTTGAATACCATAGTGGAGTTGCGCGAGAATACAGTAAAGGGAGAGCTATAGAGTAGATTGTATAGATTTTAAAGTATGTAGTCATAAATAACCATATATCTTCTAAAAAACTGTCGTAAGTTGTAGCCCAGTGCCTTTGTAAAAAGCCCGTGTGTGCCAATTGTATCGTGCAACTTAATATTTTTGTAACTCAATCATCGCAACTGCCAATTCAAATAATATTTCGTAAACCATGATAAGCAGCACAATGTCAATAAGAATTATTTGGTTTAAGAGCGACACGTTTTCACTTAACGAAGCAGTCAGTAAGTGCGAGTACCATACTTACGTTAGCTCATGTGAAAGAAATCAGATGAGACCGAATACCGACTCGAATAATAATTACCAGCGTCGCGAGTGACAGCAGGTGCCAGAAGCAGCCATCATACACCGTCAGATATGTGATTATTTACAAGATTCTTATCAAAATATGCGTACAAATGATTATTGTTACGGCCGAGCGATAAACTTCTCCACAGGGCGCTTTTATTTTAATTTTGCACATTTATATAATATTTTAATGAGTGATCCTGCTGGCTGGATCGATTTCGAATGGGAATGGAATGATTTACATACTGATTGTGTAGAATTGGCGTGTGATCTTCCCGTGGGTGAGCAGATCAAATGGTTGAGTAACGGCTTCCAGCTGCGCGCTGCTCGTGGAACATGCCAAGGTAAATAATGTCATCAGTTTAGCATTTTTAATATTTATTAAGTTGACCTCAGTTGGTAACACCCGACTTATGCTATTCATAAACTAGGAATATTGAAATTCTTATTGATAGGTACCTACTTTTCTCCTGTCAGGCTAGTGACTTTCAGTTAAAAAGTTTCAAAACTGACATGCAAGGCTCATGATGCTACAAAAGCCTAGTGGTAGTTACTGACGCTCAAAACTCTTGAATAAAATTGACCACTGCAAGCAATTCAGCTGCACGGTGACTTCCGCAAGCGCTCGTATTTCAGCGCTGCTCCAGCACAGCATGTTCTTGTGTACCTACTCGGCATATCGGCACCGATATCAAGACATTACCATGAGCCAGTGATGTGATCGCATCGATGCTAGTGATGGTATCGCTCGTCGTAAAACATGTTGTAACTGCGCAGTGCGCCGGCGCAGCTTTGCTGTATCCTCTCGGTGACGTCTCATCTGCTAGTGCAGCGAACGATAGTAAATCCGGTGGAGTGATTCATGTGACGATAAATACAATCATTTGTATTCGATATTGAACTGATATAATGAAGTTATTGACTGAGCCGCTAAAAAGCGAGCAAGTAAAGCCGTCCAATCAAAAAACAGCTTTCTTACAAAATTTTTGTTTTTTTAATAACATTTTTAGAACTTAGTAGATACTTCATAGTATAGTAAATTTAAATTCAGCTATGAATGTTTCATTTTAATTACCTATTGCTTGACATTGGTGGGCAAGTCGGAGCTGGAGCTCGGACAGGGAGTCGCTGCATCTGGCTAACTAGAACTACAAACTGACTCTGACGACGTCTTCCAGTTCCACGTTGTACCTGTGGAGGGAATGGAACAGGCAGATGATGATTAATTGGCAAGCCGTGTTGCTTAGCTCGCAATTCGTATTAGTAGTGTAACTACTATAGCAAAATTAACCGCTATACATTTTTATATTATATATATTGTATTAGATTAAGTAATAATACGTCGTAACATGTGTGATAAGAAAATAAATATTATTACTATATTTATAGGAACGTGTTAGTAACTCCATTCGTTAACTTCTCCTTGTCACGGACGCATAAACTTGGTTTGATGTTTCCGCGAGAGGATTTATGTTAATATTTGTAAATAAATTATGTTAATTGCTGCCTCAGCTGAATGAACGGTATGCTGATGCCGGGTATGCGCGGGAGAGGAATCGCAAGAGAGGTCAGTCGTTTCGTGAATGAGAAGAGAAGGAGAAACCCCCGTTAGGACCGTATTAACAATAAGAAATGACAATGGTTATTGGCAATGAGCAATGAGGATGTTGTTTTTCTTGGGTTCTACTTTTGAGTCCCATTTTTTTAGTTTTCGCTTACACTAGGAATTAATTCTGTATTGATGAGTTCACCAATATGTAAACTCACACATTCACAACATGGGTGATGCCCTATTTCTCGAAGGTCCAAGTTCCTCAAAGCTTATATTATTAAAACACACAGACCTGGAATAACTATCAGTAGGTCATACAAATATTTTTGAGCGGTAATCGAACCCGCGACATGCAGCAGCCAATCGTTCAAATATGCCAACCATGACGTTGAATTAATTGGAAGCTTTGTATCGTTCGGTTGCTTTTACAAAATGATAGGTAGAATGCACCGCTTTGTCAAACACGCAAGGTGATCATGCAAACATTTTTCATCATCCATATACCGCAACTCAGACATTAATGCTTGAGAAGGTGCAGAAAACTTTCTTGAGATTTCTATTTCAAAGGTTGTACACTTTCTTTCCCTACATGTACCCCACCAATTTTCTTTTAGGGATGCTGGGTTTCAACTCGTTAGAGGTGAGAAGGGGCTTCGATCAGCTCGTAGTAGCTTGTAAAATCCTGAGCGGACGTATTGACTGCCCTGAGCTCCATGACCTCTTCTGTCGACTGTTTGTGCCAGATAAATACATTGGACACCGTCAGAGCCGCCGTCACAATCTATTTGCACTTCAGCCATCTAGAACTGTCGCTAGAGCCGAATCCCCAGTTTGTCGTACTTTAAAAATGCTTAACGCCCTCCTGAATGCTGACCCTGAATGTGATGTGTTTGCGGACGAATGGAATAAAATAAGACGTGTTTGTCTGGTGTTCTGTGAGAGGCAGTATGCGAGGGTGTCCACTGTTCCATGTTAATATGTAGTATTGTATTTAATCTTATAAGTTTAAAAAAATCTATGTTAATTAATGTAAGTGGGTATACCGTTTTAATTAACTATAAATAAATAAATAAATAAATTTTTAACCTACAAATGCCATAATGAAGAGTTGAAGTTGACTTCAAAAAGGAGTTCTATGTTCGGCTGAAAGTATATTTTTTTATCTATGTTCACCGATTTCTGGGTGAATTGTGAATCGGTTTTGAATTATTTTTCCTGTTTGTAAGGTTATGCTCCCAAGTTGGTCCCATAAAAATATTGTTATGATCTGATCATAAACTTCGAAGATATAGAACAAAACTCCTCATAAGATCACAGTAAAACTGACGTAACAAGTAAAATTGCTTTATTTATACGTGTAGTCGATTACTGTCTGAAAGACGAGAGAGCATATGTCGAAATGATCTGATGATGAAGCCTGAAGTTATGCACCAGAACTCTGTAGTAAATTAATTTAATCTAACCGTTTTTGATATTATTAGAATTATTATGAAATGCACTCTGGGTATAAGGTATTCAAGTAAGGCTGAGGGGTATTTCTTAGTGGTGGTACCATAACTAAAAAACATTTTACAAAAAAAAACATTCGAATTCAATGTAAAAAAAACACTGAAAAATGCAAAATAAGTTTAATTTTGGAAGTTGGTGTTAAATTATGAAGAGACAAAACTATTATGGAAGAAAAGATGGATGGATTGTGTGAAGAGTGATATGAAAGAAAAGGAAGTTAGTGATAGCATGACGAGTAACAGGGCAGAGTGGAAGAAAAAAACGTGTTGCGCCGACCCCAAATAACACGGGATAAGGGCAGGAAGAAGAAGACAAAACTATTATGGAAACATCGACTTCCGAAATTAAATTTATTTTGCACTTTTCAGTGTTTTTTTTTACATTGACGTCGGTTGTATTTGTAAAAAGTTTTGTTTCTAAGACAAAATGTAGCTTATACTTTGGAGCAATCAATGAAAAATTAATTTGGTAGGTACTAATGTGACAGATACTAAGTACCTACTACGTTGCTGTGGGTGATATATATATATATATATAATATCTGTAGGTACCAAGTTAATAAGTAGTTAGGTCAAGTTATCAGCTGGGATAAGTTACCGCTTACAGTCGAGGAGCCAGTACTTAGTTAGGGCTCCTGCGCTATGTTTAGACTCCGTTACGTTAATGCCATAATACTTGGTTAGTGCGGTACTTGTTGTGCGTACATCATGTGACTATTGCTGATTATTTATAGGATGAGAAAAAGCAATGATCCAAAGAAAAGATTTCGTTTCATACTGTCGGTCAATTACCTTTTCTAATTCCTACTTCAAGACACGGTCGTTATAATTAGCAATTTTAATTCGTGATAATATGTAAATGGTTCAGTTCACATAATTGCGAAATCGTTAACACACACCTCCCAGAGATGTAATAAATCTTTCTCAAATTAAAAGAATGTCGACTGCCACTTGTGTTAATCGATCTCCAAATTCTACAACTCGTATGTGCAACAGTTTAACGGATGCTGTTAACAATATGTAAATATTGACTAGTTAATTACAATTGATACTAATCTTTGATTTACTGTGCAGCTTCCCCCGCTGCTCCACAGAGGGCGCCATTAATATCTGTGACAAGTATTCAAATCATGCGCCTGCGCATGCACAGATTTATCTCAGGAGATTACTGCTTTCACAAGTGTCGTGAGCGAGACTGTTTGTGATCTCATTCACTTCATGTAGCTCGCGAGGGTGTCACTGAGCAGACGCATGCAGAGAAGATCCGAGAGAGCTTTAGACAATGTCGACAGATTCATGGTTCACATATTATTCAGTGCTAGACTGTGTAAAAAACAAACATGTTTTGAGTGTGTAGCGTGTCGCCTGCGGTTGCGAGCCGCGAGCTGGTTCTGCTTTAATTAAAAAATATTGCGACACTTTACACGATTTCAATTAGGAATTTAATAATCAAAGTGTCAATGACCACACTCCAATAATAAGAAAATGAATTTATGCGCGGATACGAGCCTAGATACAGCTATGATGTAGGAACGTTATGTAGCTATATAGTTATCTAGCGAGCTAGTCTCTATGGCCTCCTGAAGCAGCACACGCAAGGATCTATATTTTTATTTGCTTCATCAACACGATACTACTTACTTGCTATTCTCTCCAACATTTGCTTATTCCTCGTGTCACTAACCATTTATAAGGTCAAGGAACTAAAATGTATATAAAGGCAACTTTGAATTCAGCAAGGTCGACAAATAAAAAAACATATTCATATATTTGCCCGTTCATAAATTTTAGCTTTATATCTCTATGAGTTCCTAAAAAATGTGTTGATTGACGAACAGACGGACAACAAAGTGACCTTCTAGCCGTACCTTCCTCAAAAACCGAACCCACCCTGTTTTTGAGGTAGTTACGGAACCCTAACGATACGGGCCTGTAGTCAATCTTCAGGTCGAATGCAGCTGTGGTACCTACAGTTGTGACAACGACATTCATACATTATTATGATTCAGTCGATTTTGGTTTATTATTTGAATGCTGACGATCTGTATAGAATGTTTTATTTTAATTTTTAATTTTATCTTGGTTTTTATAAGTTCCATGAGTACTTATTACCTACTTTACTTAGACCTTTTATTATCATGAACAATTGAACATCCTACATTAAATGCTATGGCCAAACGTGAATTGACATATCAAACGCATTTAAACGATTTGGTCCGTTTTAGTTGGCTTTAGCTATAACATGAAATGCGACTATTTCATGAAATGCCCGGTCATATCATGAAGTGATAAATGACCACGACCATCATAATTTCCACTAAAAATTACGCTAAAACAAAGGAAAATTTTATAAATCTAGTTTTTTTTCGAATTTAGAACTATATACCATTGGCAGTGAACCAATTTTGGACTTCACATATTCATGACTTTGTATAGTGCAACCCTTTGACGACTATGATATTCTCAAACATATAGAGAAGCTAAAAGTAGAAAAAAGCCCCGGACCGGGTAACATACCAAATGAAGCACTAAACCTTGGAAAAATATTTCTCATTGACCATCTAACGACATTATTTAATAAAATGCTCAAATCAAGAAAGAAAAAACACCCAAAAGCTGGGGCTTGATAAGGAATCGATGATAATACTCCTATATAAAAAAGGTGACTCAACTAATGTGGACAACTACAGGCCTATAAGTTTACTCCCGGCGATATACAAACTGTTTTCAACCTGTATAGAAAAAAGGATAGAGTCAGGAATAGAAAACATCTAACCAGTAGAGCAAGCCGGGTTTCGCAGGGGATTTTATATAATCGGCCACATGCACACAATGGACTAAATAATTGAGAAGCACCAAGAACTGCAGCAACCACTCTACCTGGCTTTTATAGATTACGCAAAGGCATTTGACTATATTTCGCATGAAAGTATATGGCAAGCATTGAAATCTCAGAACATCCCCGTAATGTATATACAACGACAACAGTGTCGGAAAAACTAAATTGGATACAAGCTCCAACATAGAAATACATAGAGGTGTAAAACAAGGTGAACCTCTATCACCAAAGCTTTTTATATCCGTTCTAAAAAAAAGAAAGAAAGAAAACATTTATTTGAGTCTCGCACAGGACAAACCACAATAAAATAAAAAGACATAATTACGAAAGACCTGAAATGGGAACAAAATGGAATATACAACAGTAGAAACTACCTGGGCCATTTGAGATTTGCCGATGATATAGTGTTATTTTCTAAATCACCGAAAAAGTAAGAAGGAATGATTACAGAGCTGTGTACTACCAGTAAAAACATAGGATTAAAACTTAAAATTTAAAAACCAAAAGTTATGAAAAGAGCCAAAACCTATCATTATAAACTAAACCTAGGTAAATAAATTTCCTTCGGAAAAACAAGACATAAAGATGAAGGTGATAGGAGAATAAACGCGACCTGGAAAAAGTTCTGGAGTATGAAGGAAATACTAAAGGCTAAGCTGCCTACAAAACTAAAGAAAAAGGTAATGGACACTTGCTTGCTTCCTTGTCTAACCGACGGTTTACAAACTTGTATATTCAATAACCAAACCAGAAAAAGATCCAAAAAAATCAAAGGGGAACGAAGAGGAGCATCCTCAACATCAAACTGGAACACGAGAAAAGAAATAAAGATATAAGAAGTGAAACGAATGTCATAGATGCTCTAAGCCATGCCCAACGTCTGAAATGAAAATGGGCAGGATATATCGCCCGTCTTCCTGGTGACAGGTGGACAAAACGAACCACATCATGGCTAGGCTCAGGTGGACACCGGAGCAGAGGTCACTCATACGAACGTTGGTCCAACGAAATAAAAATAGCAGCAAGGGCTGACTGGATTAACAAGGCCAGGGACAGATCCAACTGGAAGACCTCGGGGGAAGCCTATACCCGAAAGAAACCTTAACCAATCGAAATCATATTATTACCCGTTTTTATTATTAATTTTTTTGGTTATTGTTTGTAATTGATTTTCAAAATTTAAAATCCAATTATACAGGGATTTTTCTTTTAGTTAGCTTACACAGAATAATTGTTAAAAAGTTAAAGAAATAATGGCTATATTATTATTATTATATATTCAAGACAATAGTATCTAAAAATATGAATCGTCTCTAGTTAGGTTAGGAGTGATCCTTCTGTGCCTCACGCGTACATCTTCATGCTACACTGAGCCGCACGCGTGGGATGGCTTGGGGGACGCGGGGTCGAGGGGGTATTTGTCGGGGGTTGACGAGAGAAGATAAGCGCGAGCGGGTTGCGCGCGCGCCGAATACTGATCAGCTGACGACGACTGACACAGAAGAGATAACTGTGGTACCGTAAGCGGTTCGGCAGTAACTCCAGGCTCAACGACATAGTATTATTAGAATACGTCTGAAACAGATGTAGGTATGTTTTAAATTGAAGTAGGTAGGTACCTATCTATATATAACCTCATATCTGTATTGTGTGGCCCAGTGGTAACGGTCCCGAGTTGTCACGCGTTCAATCGCAGCCACGCGGATTATTTTGTGTAATTTATTTCATCACCACTGCTATCAAAGCTTTAAAAAAAAACATCATGACGAAACCGACATATCCTAGAACCTTAAAAGAAAATTTAGTCATGCGACAACTATCAACCTGCATTGGGCCCACATACATGGTGGATCACGGCTCTCCTAAAGAGGGCTAAGACATTTATAAAGCTGATTATGCTATGCTTTGCTACGCTATCTGTATTGTTGTCCTTGATTGGAGGTACGGATGAGAGCAGCAACGTGGCAGCAACCGACTCAACCTGCAGACAATTATCAGGGAGGTACGACTCTCCTCTAGGTCGCATATCTGAGGTATATTTAATACAGTTATGCGTAATCAGCAACTAACAACCGGCTTCAAATAATCTGCTATTCCACTTTCAGAAATAAAATCAAAAGATTAGAACATTATAAACTGCCATTAGGTACTGCGATGCCTTCTATAAATACAGTAACATTATTAATCAAAATAATATGATTAACTGCCACTATCATAAGCGCAATTAATAGTTAATTGGGCGTAGTTATCTACAGGCGCGGATCTAACGGTTGCTAATGATTGCACATCACTGGTCCGCTTCCCTCTCACTCGTATCCGTCGGTACACAGCCGTACTAATGATATTCCCATCTTCATTTAGATAACATATGCAGGAAAAGTAATTGAGCTCATAATAAAATATTGATTGTTATAATTTTATTCTCTCCTTTGTGCTTGGAAAAGAAAAGCACGTCAAGCCGATGGCTGTCGCTCGGAGATCATTGACAATGATTACGGTAAGTTGTAAGTAACCTGAAATGGTGACAACCTGTCTTCATCATCATCATCATCATTTCAGCCGAAAGACGTCCACTGTTGGACATAGGCCTCCCCCAACAACCTGTCTTATCGAACTGTAACACGACTGTTACACAGTATCTGGGGTTTTGAGGTCTAGTAGGCGCTTGTTTCATGAATCAGACTGATCAGCTGGTCCGGTTAAACTGGAAGCTGAGTCCAACATATTTGAGAAGAGGCTAGGCGGTTGATGATCTCAATTTTCTTGTTAACCTTGATTGGTTTCTGTTGATGTTGCAATGAGTGGGGATCGAAATCGTGAACTCTCATTGGCTAATCGGATCGCTATTTAATATGAGTACTAGCTAGGGTCTAGTCTAGACATACTTATGTTGTGTAATCTACATTTATAATATTATAAAGAGGTAAAGTTGTTTTTTTTTTTGTTCGTAGAAGGTAGATAATCTCTGAAAGTACTGGTCCGATTGCGAAATTTTTTTCATCAATAGTAAGCTTTTTTATTCCTGAGTAACAAAGGCTATGTTTTATGTATGCGGTCGAAGCCGCGAGCAAAAGCTAGTGCAATATATTTTGTGCAAGTGCCTTCAATGCAACGACTTTTTAACCGCTTTCAAAAAGGATGGGGTTCTCAATTCGATTAAATCTTTTTATTCTTTTATGATTCCTGATTACATACACGCCTGGACTGAATTGAATAATCCAGTATTTGTTTGAAAGGGTGCACTTTCTGATGATGGAATCCTGAGGAAATCGAGGGAACTCTGCAAATTTTAGTCACACTATGTAATGATTATATTATATAGGTACCCTAAAAATACTGTCATAATATTTCCAAAGTAAAAACAAGGATAGCTTAAACTCAAATCGACTGGCAACACGCATGGGTACTGTCAACAAGCAATTGGCGGACATATTGAAATGTCAACGATTTTTCGACCCCCGACATTTGTGGGCCCTTCACAGTCGCAAGTTGTGTATTAAGTGCAATTTACTTGAGGAATTCTCCGTAGAAGCCGTCAGTGAGAAGGCAGTTCTCTACAATTATGTGGTTGCTACAATAATATAATTGTTGGTTAAACAGTGGCCGTGTCTGTGAGTGATGGACGTGTCTGGCTATTTATGGATTTGTTGTTATTTTGGGGCTCAAGAATTGGATCGGCTTTTTTGTTGCAAGGGTCTACATATTAATTAAAGCTTAAATTATTATGACCAATTACACTATAATGTGTAGATATGGCCACAGAACGGATACTTCACATATAATTATGTCTCCTAGAACAAAGAGATTTAAAGAAATACAATAGAGTGGCTATCAGAAAAAATGTCTTAGAAAAACTGTCATCCTATGGCTCAGTGACGCCACCTGGCTTTGAATAGCAAACACGCCAATTAAATTTGTCAAAATTTATAATTATTTAACTATCGCTAGGTAGGTGGCCAGGGGCCTTACCATGATAATGTTAAAATGTCAGTCGTACAAGCGAAAAAGGGTAGTGGAGCTATACGCCCTATATAGCTCCATTCCTATAACAGTTCGGTTTAGGTCGTAAAATGGATCATGTTATGAGCTCGTGGTAGAGTCTCAGTGTGTGATTTTAAGTTAAGGTTAAGCTTTTCAGCAATAGATGGTGTTATTACAAAATCAGTAAATGTTCTAGAACTATTTATAAAAATGATTGAATTCTAATTAATTACTTCATAAATACCAAAAATATTTACGAAAATAATCAGAAATTAGGTCCAGTCATTTTACCATAATAAGATTTGCAATAGCGTAAAGCTCAGTTGGGCATATATTCTCAGAAAATGGTTTCCTTTTAGTGCATAGAGCGGATACAAATACGACTTGACGTGTAAGGGTGTCATACTAGACTGAGCGACTTATGACCACTGGGTAATAAGTATCGGATTACGATTTTGTTCGTTATGTCCTGTCTATTGGTAGTATATATTTAATGTCTTTGTCCTAGAATGACAAGAATTCACTACGTTTGTATGACACGAAAGCAACACCAGGGGTGTACGGTAGTAATTAGTTTTACGAAATATGTACCTAGATACGTTCTGTAAAGCCGGGGGCTGGCGGCGTTACTTGCTGGCAACCTTACTTGGCTAATCTGTTCACATCATCAGTTCTTGTTTACCTCGTAACGAATATTGGACATTTGATTGCCCTGGCCCCAGCGGAAGCGCTGCCCTACTCCACTGTGTCTACACATCATTACTCTGTTTGCTTATCGGTTTTATTGGCGTTTCACTTTCGAACAGCTCATCTATTAGCGCGTTACCACATTCTCTCAAATCTAGTTCAATTACCTGGCCGGTCCAGTTCGCTGGGAAGCGGGTGACCTCCCACGTCCATCATATTACTGTTAATTAGTTTACATGATGAGCAGAGTTGTGGCCCTGACTTTTAAACCAGCACGATAGGTACTAGACTGCCTGGGAGTCTGCGAATGTCTCGTTCGTAACCTTAGACTGCATGTGGTTTGTGTTGCACAAGACTCTGAGTTTTGAACTAGTAAGGTAATGTGATTTTAATCTAGATGGCATTAATTTCGTAACTGTTTTATGGTTGAGTTTCACCATCATAGGATAACATTACTTGAAGAAACAACTCTAGATATTGATTGTTTCCAATATGTTTTAAATTGTCTGATTTTATCACTTATGTTAGATTTTCAACACGAGTTGTAAAAAAATGTCAGATTTCCAGCCACCGCAGACGCAGGCTTGCGGACGGCGAGCAATGGGTGGCTCGCCGTCCAAAAGTCCTGTAACCGTCCGGACCTAGCCCAAGTCGTCGACGGCGCATACTGTTCCACGCGCGCCTCAAGGAGATGTCAGCAAATCGTAGGGGCCCAGTAGGGTCGAAGCCTACTGCGGCCACAGGTAGTGTGAAAGCGAAACCCGGGGCCCTGGGAAGAAGGCAAAGAAGGAACAGGAGTGCGTTTTTAGTCAGTAAAAGTCTGACACTGTCTCCCGCTCCGCCAAAGAGCGAGATTAGTCATAAGATGATTTTCCCCTATATTCATGTACCATCACTTATAGATGATGCTTGGACCTTACACTCATACCTAAACACTGTAAGTACGGAGGTCAGCCTCTAAAACCTGCGACGTTTGATATTTTGTCCTAAGTTCATTCACTGTCTTCTTTTTTATTCCTATTATCTATTCCCTGCTCCCATTATCTGGTGGGTGGCCCTAAGTTCATTCACTGTACCTACTAAAAAAATAGAATAGAATAAAACTTTATTGTACACAAACAATATTGCAATCTAATTTGAATTTCCGTGTTTCTTTCAGCGAAATCCGTTCAGTTACTTGAGCGTAAAGGAGTAACAAATACACACGCACATATATATACAAACTTTTCCCTGTCTTGGTGTCTGTTGTCTTGTAGTCTGCTGATATTGAAATGTTTTAGCTGTCAAATTGTCGTAGAAGCATTATTCTTCATTGTGTTCGTATGGCGTCGGTGCGCGAAGGTTCATCAACAGCTAGTCGCCTGAGTCAGTTCCCACACTCACTTCAGTAATGGTGGCACCACTAAACGAGACTAATTCGCGGTCGCCACTCGCCACTCGTCACCATTTTATTGCGTTTTTAATTCAGCACACACATGAAACGAGGAAGACAAGTAACAGCAGGCTCACTCCTTGAAGCTCACAGTAAATAAGTCATTCAATTTATTGTCAGTATCTTTTGCCGCTATAAATTCTCAGTATCAATTTGAAACTTTTATGAATGGTCATATTTGAAATATTCTTGAATTCTCATTATATGACACATTCATGAATTATTAGTAGTTATTTGAAACAGTCATGAATTCTCAGTATTTGATATATTCATAAATTCTTAGATTTGAAACGTTAATGGATTCTTATATTTTACATATCATTAATTCTCCAAATTGATTCTCAGTATTTGAAACAGTAATTGTTCAGTAATTGTAACAGCCATTTTTCAGGAAATAAAACAGTAAAAAAAGTATATTTTAATTTTCAGTAGTTACTTATTTGAAACTCATTAATTCTTAAATCGTTCAATGTACTGCAATAGATTTATAATTTCGAAGCGTATAGTTGGTATTCTGTATCTGTCTTCTTTGTGTTCGAAACATATTAGTTCGTATTTAATTTGGAACATTGAGTGTTGTACTGCGGGCACTGGCGGCGAATGACCCGAATTACTTGCCTACAGTGTAAATGTAGTGCGACGTTAATGCATCATTATAATGTATCTTCTTTTAAATACAGCGAAATTGTGAAGCTTTCAATTACATACTTGTAGCATAACACAATTAGTCTAGATATCCGCATGAGAACTAAAATTACTGACATAGCCCCAAAAATCTCCAAAATTAAGAGGCAGTGAGTAGGGCACATTGCTCGCAGAACAGATGGTCGAAGTGGCCAAAAGGTTCTGAAGTCGTAACTGCGTTCCGAAAGACGTAGCGTTAGATGGCGTCCCACAAGGTGGATCGATGGACTTGTGAGGACCGCAGGAGTTCGATGGATCCAGGACGCACAGGACCGGTCAAGTCGGTGTGGCGATCATTTTAGCCGAAAAAATTCGACTGCACATATCCAATGATCGTCTTTCGGCTGAAATTATGAATGATGATGATAAGGCAAGACTTACGATTTTACAAGACACTGCAGAAATGCATTAGTAAGTTTCTTGCAAACGAAAAAATAATTACAAAATTTAACTCGCCTTGGAGCCGTTATATACCCACTGATACTGGGGTATTAAATTAAGCAATTTTTTTTTATGCAACGCTACATTACTTTGCAAGCTCTAGATAATATTTGTAGTGTGCAATAAATAGCAGCCTGTGTATTATAGGTTACTGTTAAAGTTAAAATTATAATTGAGTTAGAAAGTCGTCAGTGAGATACGATGCCGATCTAGTTATTAACCGGATTACTGGGCGTGCACGAATGATTATCTGGCAAGTGGGGGCCGGCAATCGTTGGCTTCGGGTTCTTCATCCTTAGAGATCGAAGGCCGAGGTTGGGTACATTTATATCAGTGATGGTGCATTTCTCTCAGTATCAGCAGCCCTTTGGAACTACTGTAGGCGGACTATGGGAAGTGTTAGATAATGCGCAATAGGAAAGTTGTTTATATTCAAATCAAATTATATCTCATCATTTACACTCATAACACACTTAATAAACAATATTCTCACACAATAGGTACACAGTATAGGAAACGCGCACCAGTAACTGAACGTGTCCATTGCTCGATCGCCACCAGCAAGCTAAACTCAGCCGCATCGTTCGAGCATCACGTCGTGGATTCATTTTTAGACATTATAATTATATTTGTTATCCAGTTCACTCTTGTTAAACTGCAATGGTTCCCAGAATTGTTCAGGTATGTTAATATCTAACCCGTCTGGAAATACAAGCGTGATGTTGTGTTTCCTAGATGTTGGAACAAGTTAATTCTTTGCCACTTGTTCCGCATTTCAAGTAGCTCCTTAGTCGAAAGATGATAGGGTTGAAACAAGGGTAAATACTGAGAACACGGCTAACAAATACGTATGGAAAAATGAAAACTGACACTGCACCACCCCAAGTAATTGAAGATAGTGGATAAACTGAAATAAAGGACACGGAGACCTTCCCTGAGTACACCGAGTACACCGGTGGTGCGCCGGTAACTGAACGGCCCGGTATAACGGAATCAATGAACCTTTGAGGAAAACTACATTGGATTCTACTACGGATCCCTAACCAGCAGCATGGTCCAGCGTGGGCGATTAACCACAATTACAGCGGGTTCGTGACCGCAGCAAGAAGCTTGCAGATATTGTTACATTCATTACGAGCAGTTGAGCAGTACGTCGGATTAATGCCTGCCATCGATTATAGCATCGCCCCACATTTGCGCCATCGTTTATTTTTACATCGCATGGCCGTGCGTCGGCTACAGCGATTAAGTGTCTATTATTTATTTTAGTCATGAATTAATAAACTTGCTTTATTTGTTTGATCATCAGCATTATCAATATTGATATCTTTTGTTTGTTCACAATGTGACTGCTCTAAGCTATGGAGCGTTTGCCGCCAGATTAATGACTGTTCATAGCTGAACTGAAAGTAGTATTAATCTTCCCTTAACTTATTATTATCAATTGCCAGATAGTAGCTTCTCGACGTTACAATCACAGGCATTTTTGCAATCGTAAACTTTTACTCATTTAAACTGTATGTACAGTAGTGGTATACAAGCAGACTCAATGCAACCAGGCATACTCGTATTCTACCAGTCAACCTTTGGGTCAACTTTTCTATTGTATGCGTTTGCATCTGATCGACAATCCAGTTAACATGACAAAGGACTCGTGGTCAGCAAAAATAGTGCAGTAGCGGCTTCCCACACAAATCGCGCGCGACATATCTTGCGGCTAACATTTCACGATTGTCGCGGTTAAGGCGCGCATTAACCGCGGCCGCGCGGTCATCTGTCTCGCGTCGCGCGGCGCGGCCCTACTTGGCGCGGCGGTGCGGCGGCGCGGCGCGGCGGTCGCGCACTGTTAGTTGCCGCCGCCTATCGATCGCCGTAAATCCTGCTAACGGTCGCCTACGCAATCACTTGTGGAGAATTGTGCACTTTATTGTAACTGGAGTTCTCATCGTCGGGTGACTATACCTAAAGCAATGCGGGCGCTTCTCCAAGTTATTGCTGTAATTTCTTTTCCGTATCAGGGAATTGGTCGTAGACTGACCGCATACGATGACATAGATACCGCTACCGCTACGTTTGATCACCCATATAACTTCCTTGACAAGTGACGATTACTCTCATGGATCAATTGATCAAAAGCGGTTGGCATTTAACTCCATAGTGCAGAACAGTGATCACACTCACACGTTGATAGCGACATCTCTGTCGTCACATTGGAACTATATTATAAAATCCTGCATCGTATAGTTCTCCGCTCGACTAAAACGTACACAACTGCCCAATATCAACTATCGGGCAGTTGGTCGGAGGATCCACCCTTATCAACGGCAGTTTGCGAGACATCTCACTCTTTTCCGCATATCTCTGAAAAAACAATCAATCTACCTAGCCTACCAACTATGTATATCCACTCACTTAATTCTGAATGCATCCTATCTACTAATGTTTCAGATTATAAACTTCAGCAGCACTTTATCAGTGAATCGGTCGCCTGTTCAACTGCAACCAAGAGTGTTGCAGCAGATCACATGTATCAAGCGTCTCGTCAGCAGCGCATGTTTCATGCGCCTGTAACGCGTAAAACAGTTTTGAATGTAACATTAGTTCAGTAAGTGGCAGAACTCGTGTCGCGGCGGTCCGAAGCGGTCGCGGCTGAACAGGATCATACTTTTCGACTTTCTATTGTAATGTCGGCGAGTATGTATGGCTAGCACGCGTGCTCGCTCGTGTTTACTGGTCTATTGGGTATCTTTCAAGTTGTTCTCAGAAACATGCAAATTAACGACTTCTTCAGTAGACTCATCTAATAAAAAACTTTTTACAAAAAAAAACCGACTTGTGTGTATTCCAACTAAAAATAATTCTCATGACCATTCCAATTAACCCAAACACTGCTAGAAAACATTGTTTTATTATGAAATTTCCGTGTCTCCCTTTGACCGTCCGGCTCCATCATCAGATCAGTTTGATAGTACTTTATAGCCAGAGTGCATCTTATGACAATTCTAATAAGCAGAAACACGGCTAGGATACATTGATTAATTACGGAGTTCCGGTGCCTATCTTACGGCTCCATCATCATCATCAGGTCACTTCTATGATACCATTTTCAACATAACTATTCAGAACCATTTATTTATTTGTATTGTCATAGTCGCTTAACTATCTTTATTGTGATATATATGTGAGTATGTAATTCCGTTGGCCATTTCTGGTCTTCTTCATCAGGTCCTCTGCATCAAACATTACTTTTTACTGTAAATGCTTAAGTTCTCGATTAAGGCGTACGATGGGTCGGAGCCAACTAGCAGAGGCCGCTAAGACACTTTTCATAAAACGTAGTATCAACCGACAATTATCTTAGGCTCCCAAGGAAATTTGAAAAAGGCGGACCGCGATCACATTGATGCCTTCGAGATGTGGCGCGGGAGGAAAATGCTTCGAATTCTCTGGACTGCTTTCCGTACAAACATGTATATCTTACGTGAACTGAACATCAAGATTAGACTGCTGGCAAACGGCCAAGAGGCCGCAGCCCAAAATGATGGGCAGATTAGGTCCGCTCCACACTGGACACCCAATTGCACGTCGCGCTTTATGATGCTAAGAACCGGCGCAGATGGCGAGACATCATCAATGAGAAGTTAATCCAGCGGGATTTTCACGACCTTCAGTAATGAGGAATACGACTCGAGGAGGAAGGCACCCAAGGAAAACCTCCGGTTGGTGTGAAACTATTGCGACATTTTGAAAATAAAGTTATAGGGCTATGGTTTTAATATGCTCAAGTGGACTGGTTACCAAGACCTATGTTAAGGCTATTGACTCTGCGTGAACAATGTTATTAATACACACCGATAAAAAAGGCAGGGGGTGACTTGCACACTCAATAAATAGGCCCCAAATACGTTCGCACGAAGTAACGTAGCAACAAGGGGGCAACATGTCCTGAGAGGCTAGAGGAGTAGGAAGTATACCCCAGCTATCAGGATAATCACAGAAGTCCGGTCAAGACCAGCATCTTAATAGATTATACATCCTTCTACCAAGCACCTTCGTTCTTGCGCATCTGCTTTTAAGCCAGCCAATAAAATAAAGGCAAGTGAGAGGTTGGAGCTCAGTCAGTGATCACTCCGGTCATTCCTCCACTACTGTCATTAAGGCTCTGTTTTTACGCATTTTCGGTACTATATTTAACCAACAGTTACTTGTCAAAAACACTACCAAAACGAACCGTTATCTCTCCGCGTATCACAGTATCCTAAACCAGCAATGGCCGCTGGCGCAATATTGAAGTAACAAGCAAGTTACACTTGCGCAGTTATGGTTAACAAACAAGGGCCTGTAGCTGTCGCTAATAAATCTAAGCAGTCAGTTTAGGCGCTGTAATGAGACGTCGGGACGCGGTGCGTGGTCGACGCGGTGGCTGCGGACAAGGCTAACTGTCCGGAGTAATGTATAGCTGGGGAGTTGCGTCGAGTCCACAATAGGGAGCTGTGCGTGAGGACACGGAGCTGCTAGGAACCAGGTTAGTAGTAGAACACGTGGGAGTCGTACAAGGCACAGGTATTTTATAGACAGACAGACAAACCGTTGTTACGGTTTTGTGGGGTATCTTTTTTTGTATAAATATTATTATCAATTTTGTCTTTTAATATTAAATATTTAATATTGACATCGGTGAGGAGCATATTCAAGGCCAATGACCGCTTGCACGTCGAATAAGAAACAGGAGCATTTCCGAATGAGGTTGGCAGGAATAAAATAGGTGGGTGGGAACAAGGGGAAGAGATTATGTTGGTGAGATGCAAAGTAGCGATTAATGCCATTTTATGTATGTCGAATAAGAAACGGTGTACAGCGTGAAAAAGTAAGTTCTAGATAAGTTGTAGGCGATATTACAGTGTCACTGTCGACGGGGGTACTAACGTATCCCAAGCGTTCGAAATGCACGACTTCATAACCTCAAGCGCACACTTCAGTGCAACATGGATGACCAATGGTAACATCAGCGTAAATTGTGATAATTATTACCATGAGTTAGACTTTATTAGATCAAGGTAGAAAAAAATATACTTAATATAATGAACAAACATTAGCCAAAATTAAAATTTAAATCTTACAGATCATCATTTTCCTGCCCTTGTCCCGTCTTATTTGGGATCGGTTCAAACACGTTTTTTCTTCCATTATCTGCCTGTCACCCGTCGTGCTATCACTAATTTCCTTTTCTTTCATATCGCTCGTTACACAATCCATTCATCTTTTCTTTGGCCTCCCTCTCCCTCTCCACCCATCAACATGTATACTCATAACTCTTTTAGTAACATGCATTTCATCCCTCCTCTTTACATGACCATACCAAGACAAATGATTCCCTTTTAACTTTTCAATCACTGGCGCTACTTTCAAACTTCCTCTAATATACTCATATAAAATATATATATAAATGTAAGTCTACAGATGACACAACATTATCACCTTGATCGGCCACCGTCAGCATCTTACTATTCCATCCACCTCCACGTTACACTTGTCAGCATCACACACTCGACATCAGCACTGTATATGCGACATCTACAAATCTCAGCGCTGTCAGTGTCACCAGTGTCCGATACTTGATACGATCGCCGCACAATGCAGCATATTTGGAAGTGAAACCAGCCAGCCATTGCTCCTAATGTTATTTACTGCGATCTGATTGGTGCAGCCATGATGCGGGCGTCGTGCAGCATGCGTTAGATGCGTTGATATGCTGATGCTGTTCGCATAATGCCGCAGTTAAGTGCGACATGGCCAGGCATTTGTTAGAGGCTGTGAGTGATCTAGATCGGTAAGTAAGTAAACATTCATTTGTTTGTTTGTTAGTGTTGGGTAGTGTTAACAGGCACTGTTGTCTGGACAAATGGAATGACGATAGCTGCTACGAGTATTTTGTGGAAGCCTTCATAAATTGAAATACGACGTGAGGCGTTTAGCCAGTTCTAAATTCATTGATGGTTCAGGGAGAATTTGTTTATAATATCATAATTAAGAGTCGAGATGCAAAAGGTGAGCAGTGGTGGCCGAGTGGTAACAGCCCCGACTTACGAGTTGTAGGTCGCAGGGTCAAACCCAACCAGGCGCATTACTTTGTGTAATTTATTTCATCACCACTGCTTTCAAAAACGGTGAAGGAAAACATCGTGAGGAAACCGGCAACATCCACCAACCCGCACTGGGCCCGCGTGGTGGATTATGACCCATTCCCTCTCCTAGAGAGGAGGCCTGAGTCCCAACAGTGAGAATTGTAAGGCCGACTATGCTATGCTATGCTATGCAAAAGGTACCACTTACTACGACTTAGGGAGAGAAGGAATATATCAGATATCTCTTTCCTCGTTAAGTTAGCATAATCTTACATCGACGCCCCTCAACTTATCTCTAATATCAATTTACGCGCCCCCTCTAGATCTGCTAGAATTCCCTTTCTTCCTTCTTACCCAAAGTACAGACAGAATTCGTTCTTTATTAGATGCGCAAAGTCCTACAATAATTTGATTGACTTTTCTGAACTTGACTTATTCACTACTAAGCCGCGTGTATTCAATCGAATACTTACCAAACATTGCTTCGACAACCATTTTATTTTGCAGTGTAAAACGTAATATCATGATTGTGTCATATTGTTAAAGTGCATATCATCATTGTTATTAACTTTTTCTTTTTTTCGCTGTCAAGCATGCTCTTCATAGCGATTTAAATGCGAAAACAAGTCATTGCTTTATAGTTGCATAATTCGTTCTTTTTATTAGTTGTTAATACTGTTTGTTTTCCGATTACAATAAAATAAAATAAATAAAATATCCATGTCCAGGGAAAACAGTTAGATTCTATGTTCTCAGTTCCTCACTACGACAGTATAAAGCTCGTGTGCGGGAGCTTTGACACTAAACACAAATACATTTAGTTTGCTTTGCATTGTTTTTATTAATGTTTCACACATTGTGACAGCTTTATAGTCGGTATTGTTAGAAGCAGTTGCGTTTCCGGCCACTTTACGAGTCGCTGAATGCGTTGCGGGTTCTGCTCATAGCTGCGAGCAGGTCAGGCAGCATACGTTTCCAGTATTAAGTCACCTAACCTAAATACATGTCAAATATGGAAAATAATAAATGTAGTTTCCACGCCTTTCTTTATTTTAATCAATTCTGAAAACCGTTTGGTAGACAATATTAATGTAGATAATAACCTTCGGAGTGCAAACAGAAAAGTTAGTGTTAGGGTAAATTGTAAGTTTTATAAATTGCACTGTTTTTTTAATTATTTGACATGATTATTACTGACATTTGTTTATTATATTGATAATTATTCAAATTTTTTGCATAGACTTCTGGTTATGGTGTTAGTAATCAAGACAGAACAAAAAAAAACAACGAGCGTCCTCCCCCTTAAATAAAATGGCATAATTATGCTAGAGAAAAGTGTGCGACGAAATTCGAGATAGCGAGTGGTGGACAAAATTATAGAAATGGGAGACATGAATGTTCGAAGTATAAATGATTGCTGGAATGAGATTGCTTAGTGTATTAAACATGCAGCGAAAAATATTTTGGGAGAGACGAGAGGAAAGGGTACAATAGATAGTACAATAGATAGCGATACATGGTGGTCGATAGATATACAGAATGTGTTGAAGGAAAAAAAGAGGAAATTTAAGAAATCGCAGCGTATAGATCCGGAAAACGCTAAAACTGCTTGCCGAAATTGAAGGCATAATAAGAAATTTTATCCATTTTATCAACCTTCCGTACCTTATTCACGCAAATAAATGATTTTGATTTTGTGACAAGGGTCGTAACTTCATCCATTTCGCACGGCTTCATGACACGCTCACTGCATGCTGAGCGATATAATCCTGATTCACGGTCTGAAAGCACATCTTTATCACACAAATCAACACATTTGATAACTCAGCGCTGGAATAGAATAAATTAGGGATAAATTATAATTAGTTGTCGCCTCTTGGCCCTTGTATCCCGCTGAGTCGTGGCGTACAATGCGCGGGCGCCGCCTCGGGCTCATACTTACCAACTATACCATAGTTTATATTAGTATAGTAAAGTACCTCTTAGGAAGTAGAGCTATATTGTGAGGAGTGCTGTTGTCATGGTAATGTGCGTTGAGACGAGGCTGCTTTCGTAGGAGTTACCATGTCACCTAGTAGCGGCAGACTTTCTCACGTGCGCAGTATAACCGTACCTACTGTACTCTATAAAGAAATAAATATATACCTAATAAATACATAAGTCTCTTTCTATGCTATTTTAGATATTTATAATTTTTATAAAGACTTGCTGTCCCTTGCGGTTTCATGCGCGTCTTTAGTTAGCGTCGTCGGAAGCGGAGCCGCTCGACAACACGTTTTTTTATTACTTTAAGCTTCTCTTGCAGCTACATGAAGTCTTCTTCATCTAGAGTCATTGCAATCGTAACTCCTCTGTATTAAACAAAGACAAATGAAGTATATTGTGGGCTGTAATTTCTATTTTATTATACTACACTGAAGCGATACTCTGACACGAAAACAAAATTGTAACTGGTGATGAAAAGTTGCGGCCTGTCAACGGTCTGGTCACATTCTTCATGCCTGACGTGTGTGAGTAGAAAATTTCTGACGGGACTCGGACGCACGGCTTATCACTGTTACGGCCCTGTCGCGTTCCGGGCCCACTTGTACCTACCCTTCAGTTTCCCTTTGCGTTCCAGAGTCGCCGTAACTCTTTGGAACGTTCTCGCGGAACACAATGTGATGGTGGTGTGGTGGTGGTGGTGGTGGTGGTGTGAACACATATGTTTATTCACTCAAAAAGCACACAAGGTTACCTACAATTAAATTTTGACGAATGTCCAACATTCAGCATAATGCTTGGCGTGCCTAGCGAGGACCACGGACATAGATTTATAAGTCTAGTTCACACCTCATTCATATTTAAACGACATTGTGACGCCGCGGCCGCGGTACAGATCTGCTGACTTTATGGAAATCCTAACTTCTAAGATCATAAGCCGATCCTAATAAATGCGAGAAGATTAGCGGTTGACTGGCACACAGTATAGTGGTGGTGTTGTGCCAGGCAGCCAGGTACAGGACATCTGTGTTATGCGACAGTGCATTTAAAATGTATTGGGTGTTGGTGTTTGACCTCTAGTCGCATGCTTTGCTTTGATCAAAAAAATCACATTGGGCTTGATTAGGCGTCGTCATCTTCGCTGGAGAGGCGGAGAAATTCACTCGATCTCTTGAGAAAAGACTGTTAT
Organism: Mythimna vitellina; assembly: GCA_949316375.1. NCBI lineage: Eukaryota > Metazoa > Arthropoda > Insecta > Lepidoptera > Noctuidae > Mythimna > Mythimna vitellina. The sequence continues at coordinate 304,080 of OX438703.1, read as the reverse complement.
CTTTTTTATTTTATAACTAGTTCACTAATTCTAACTTTCCATTGTGTTTATTAAATTACACACTAGACAAAAATTAATGCACAATAGAAGGTTACTATATTGTTGATTAAATATAGCTACTGACTCTGAGCATGTCTGAATGTTACCAGTGCAGACGAAGTATCCAACTCATCAGAGCATAGCGTGGCGCTGTGCCTCATCCAGCAACTGCAGTATGTCGATCTGGGGTCTCCGGAAGAATGTAACGTAGCGTCTATGACGCCACATAGAATCTACATGAAATTCAAAATCCTGATCTAACCGTGCGGAGAACTGCCGCGATGGTACCTAGTTCTCCGTGCGACTAGAATAACTATTGACTGAAACCAACTGTCGGGCAGTAGCCTGGACAAGACACAATACCCGTCTGGTCGAAGGATCTTCCCTTTTCAATTGAGGTTTCGGAATATTACACCCTGTTTCACATAGGTACCTCAAAACATTCAGAGACTATCTTCTACTTGATGAAGTGGAACTGGTGAAGAACGCGGCATGGCCAACGGAACTATACAATAAAAAAAATGCTACAGCAGGTGTTCGATTGCATAGTCCGAACAGCCATTCTTGACTTCTGTGGAATGTGTTGACAATATTGTCTCTATCAGCGGTCGACGACAGGTTTCCGTGCTCTATCTCTCTACCCATGCTTTACAACAGCTTCCTGACAGCTCGGTCAACACAATGAATGATACGGGACGCCAAACAAAACCAATCAAAGGTAGCCGATGGTCATTGGTTTCTAGTAGCCATGTTCGTAATGCCAGGAAGCTAGGCGCACTGCTAATTACGTGAGTGGCTGGCGCTGGGCCAGTGTTCCCATGCTGGACCAGGCTGGCCGCTGTGACGCGCGTGATTGATGTGTGGTGCGCGCGCGCATGTCGCTGTCAATTACACGCGCGCGCATCCATCAGCGCGGTGACGACCACCGGCGCAGACGTCACGACGAACAGATTTTTGTATCTTCATGGTCTGTGTTAAGGGGAAAACGCTAGAGCGGCCCTTGAAATTTAGATTTTTTTACGATTCTTTTTCTTTCGATTTGAAGCTCATTATGAAATTTCACGGAATTCCTTAGCGCATTGCTCCTATAGGGACGAATTAGACTATTGTACGAGATAAATAGTATAATTTATTAGCTCCCGAATAAAACTTACCTAGCGAATGTTATCAAACGTAGTTAACCGCCAGTTGTGATTGAAACAAAAACTCAACTGCCACCTGTCTTGTTGATATAGTTATAACTAGTTTTTACCCGTGACTTCGTTCGTGTGAATGTCGGTCGTTGTGGACGAGAAGTCTAAGCCAGAAAAAGTCTATGTCTTTTCTAAGTTCAGCAACTCCTATCTCCTCTAATAAATTTTCATCTACATTGTCTTCGACTGCGTGAAATTCGTAAGAATGCGCAAATTCAACTAATAATTCTGTGCTTGTAATTCATGCCGAGAGCGTCTAATTTCTTTATTTTACTTTCACATAAAACGATTAAAGGCCAAAACGAAAATTACCTCCAGTAAATATGTCATATACATGTTTCTTATGTCCAGATGTATTTATTTTATTTATTTCGCTCACCTGTTTATTATTCATTATCATTATTATAATAGAAACACTATCGTATATTATATGCAGAACCGACGACCAAATACTCACAAAAATATTTAATATAGCTGGAGTTCGAACTCGCGGCAAATGTCGTTCAATACCGACATTTTGCAAATAGCAAATAGCGTGATAATTTATAGCCTATAAGTTGCCCTGACCTATAAGGTTTTTTTTTTAATAGCCTATACTGTCCCACTGCTGGGCAAAGGCCTTCCCAACTTCTTCCAGGTATACTTTTTTTGAGCCACCTCGAACCAGTCCCTGCGGCAGGCATCCAGATCGTCTCGCCACCTCTTCCCAGGTTGACCTCGGCGGCGTCATCTATTTTCAGGTACTCACTTTGAGAAGACTCTTGCCCAACGGCCAGAGTGCATGCGGCTGATGTGACCTGCCCAATCCCATTTTAGCCTGGCAGCCTTTTGCTCGTTGGCAAACCTCAAAGCGAAACTTTTGCGCTCGGTGAGCGACCATGTCTGGGCATCGTAGGTTAGTACGGGCAGGATGCACATATCAATGAGTTTTCGCTTTAGGGAGATCGGCAGATCTCCCTTCATTGGCGTTTTCATGGACCAGCCCCCCTTGTCATATTACGACCGTTTCATTTTGATTCTCTTGCGTCGAACGCCTCGAGTAGGCCCCGCCTCCGATTTCTTTGTTCTGACCATGGGACTGAGCGTTGAGATGACGTCAACTGGAAATGATAAATAAACGAATAGTCGTAACTTGGCTAAGGGGGGTGTAGCTTTACCAGGCGTTTTTGATATGGCGGCGATCGATTTCCTTTTCCTATCTGTTTTCGAAAGAAACTAACAGGCCCAAGTAGATATAATCATCAACATAGTTTATATCCTGCCCATCTACCTCGACACTACGGTTAGTGCGTTGGTCATACATTTAGTTTTAGGCCGACTCATCGCGAACCCCACCCTGAGGCTTGCCGTGCTTAGGTCTTGAAGCATGGACTGTAGTTCTAGAGTAGGGGCAAAAAGAACAATGTCGTCGGTCAAATAATTTCGGAGAGAGCGGGTCATCCTGTTTAACACTTTTTTGTATCTTAAATGAGATCTTGTAAAATTTGTTATAGCAAATATTTTTCAAAAGCTCTATATATTGCTGGTTTTCTATAGATTTAAATATTTTGGAGAGTTTTATGCTATCGAAGGCATTCGTATAATCTACGAAGGCTAGGTATAGAAGTTTATTCAATTCTGAGTATTTTTCTAAAATTTGTTTGAAGGTGGTCGGTAGTTGAAAAGTTAGGTCGAAATCTGGCTTGTTCTGGGGGCTGATGTTTATCCAGTTTCCCGTCTATGCGATTGTGTATCACTTTAATAAAGGTTTTGTATATGTGAGATGTTAAACTGATTGGACGGTAATTGCCGATGTCACTTTTATCGTATTTTTTATGCAAAAGAACTATGTTGGAATGACACATTTTTTTTGGTACGTTTCCTGACTGCAAAATGGTGGTAAACAAAATGGTGGTAATGGTGTAAGTTGAGGCAATAAGGTGTTTGAGCAAATTTTAAGCGCTTCAGTAGTAATACCATCATCTCCCGGACTTCTACTAGAGCGCATAGTGCTGAGTGCCTTGTGCATAACAGTTGATTGGAGGAATGGAACCTGAAGGATTGTATTCGGTGTTAATATCAAATGGTGAATGGTCGGAGTATAGGGATTTATAGAATTTTGTCGCTATTTCCATGATTTTTTCTCTATTTTAATGTTTTTTACCGTCCATATCTACCAAACTGTTAATCCAAGATTTTTCTTCAGTGACTCCTTGTTTTAGAACTCTTAGCGATGTATGGTTTTCTAATACTGTTTTAACCAAATGTGTATTTAAATTTCTCATATCTCTCCTAATGCTCCTTTTAATTTCTTTATCTATTGTTCTGTATTCTGTTGTTCCTATTTCTTTATTTGATCATTTTTCTATGAAATAATTACTATGAGTTGTTAATTTATATCTATTTCTCAGTTGTTTTTTTATGGATTTACAGGAAATAATTATTCCAGTAACTATATTACTCTTCTACATGTACATGTACTCTTCAACTATATTACTCTTACATTATATAACTCTTCTTCGTCTGTTTCATTGACTTCAAGTTCTTTAAACTAATTTGATAATTCTTGTTTTTGGTGTTCGGAGTTGTTAATAAGTGTTACTTTTGAAAGGTTTTTGATTTGTTTCGTAAACCTTTTAGCAATGAATTTTAAAATCTAGTTAAGTTTGCGCGGATTGGGCTATAAGGATGCTCAGTACTTTTTGCGCTAATTAATACATCGGAAAATAATTTTACTGTTTTATTATATGTATAGACAACTGCAAAAACCACTTCAATGCCATTGAAAGTTTCCATTTTTATCCAAAATAATCTCAAAGTAATGCTTAAGTAAAAGATATGGTGACTATTATCTAGTTGAACATTCTAACTTTTGACAGTTCTTACTTCAAGCAATTTCTTAATTATAGAATACAAATCCTTACTTAAGTAGTTACTTTTACTCAAGTTATTATTTTTACTTGTTTATAAATATGGGTGTAATGATCAGTTTAGCGAATAGCGGGTTGATTCATTGCATTCATATATCTGCACGATGCATCGAAAACTACTAATATTAAATACGTAAATTATATAACAGTTGTATTTAATTCAATGTTTTTCCAATTTCACAATATTGGACCAGTTTGTCATTCGCTTCAGGTTAGATTGTCAGGCTGCGCCGGCGCACGCTCGCCTTCATTTGAGAAAAGCAAAAACGTCTCACGGGCTCACTAAGGTAACGTATTCCACGCTGTGCGCATGCGCAGCTAACGAGCAGCCAATGAACATAGTTTGCACCTACAGGTAGGCACTACATAGGTGCTACACCTAGTCATCCATTTTATTAGAGAAACGCCGCTGAGACAGGTGATCCAGTTGGAGATAGGCTATATTGCTTCTTGAGCCCATTTTACACGCTGCAAATGTAAGTCGATCCATATCTCACCAATTTGCACCTGGTCTGCATGAACTCATACATAAGGTACTGCTTCTCACAAGCCTATTTTAATCTAGCTGCACATAACTTATCAACTGCTTGAATCGTGTTATGTCCTCCGTTTTGGTAACAGCCTCACGTACTTGGGAGCTTCGAATTTATTCTTCACTACTGTTCCGCCCCGTCTTTGCACGGATGCAAATTATATATACATACACCTTCCTCGTTTATTGATCTTTCTATTAGTGAAAGCCGCATCGAAATCTGTTGCATGACTTACGAGGAGTTAGTGGGAAAACAAACAGATGCTAAAGGTGATTTGTTCTTACATTCAAAAGGATTCGACTGACGCAGACATAGTCAATTACTCATACCATCACAGTCACATTCTTACAAATGTTCGCTACGTATATCCTCGCATATCTTTGTTCCACCTTGATCCCAGCATTTTTTCTACGACATCATTAATTAATTAATTCAGTTGTTTTTCTTTCAGTTTCTAGAGGGAACCATGACGTCCGCATCATGCGTTGTGTGCCGGCCTTCTATTAATGGATGGCATTACTATCGTCATTTCCAATAACCGAACCACTGGAAGAGAAGATGTTTTCACAAAGTCAGTAGAAATCAATATACCTATGGTCTTACCCTTTCCTAAAAGTAACCTATTCACTCTTAATTTAAATACTTCCAGGTTGAAGATATTAGAAAACATACACTCCAGCAGGAAATTCCGCTCGTTAACTGTACGCACAATGTCACGAGTTGATAGATAGAATCTGCTTATAACGGGTTCACAATCTGAATACTTTTAGATCATTAATTAGTCAACTTTGCGAATTACGATCCTTCTAAAATATGGCCGTGTTTTTAATTGACTCGTCTTCGAATCAATTGTATAACAGTTAGTAAATAAGTGTTGATGGAGGGCTGCCTGTCGAGTTCACTTTGTTTGAATTGAAACTAAATCTGTCATTAAGTACAATCAATTCTTAATTTATTTCTCAACATTATTAGTTTATCATGATAATTTCACGCTAATTAAGTTTACTTATGTTAATAAGTGTTTTGCATAATAGATTATTAGATTGATTCGATTAATCATGGTTGTCATAGTGATTTAATAAGCATTTTAATATTGAAGAAACTTGTGGATAGTTCCGCTCTTCTTGAGTTAACTCAATTGTAGAACATACAAGCAAACTGGTAGTGTCACTAATATCCCAAGAATGTGATAAACAAGGCAATATCGCGGCGATGACGTCACTCGTGTCCACTGAGCACATGTCCACTTGCTCCGGCTCTTACAATTAACCAATTAACATCAATTAAACACGCGGTCCATTGCCCTCGGCTGCTGACCTGACAACAAACACTAATCCCCACTAGTCCTATGACTCAGAATACAAAGGCGATTTTCGTATGGCTAGTTTAATAAGACCAAAATATCATAAGCTGTTTCTAGAAACTGTATATTGAAAATCATAAGAGATATTTTCACCTGGCTTGTGGCTTATAGGTATTGGTTCACCGAAGCACGTAATAGTGGAATTAAATTGGGATAGAAGCGTTAAATGAGATGAGTTTCGGAGGCGGGCCAGTTTTGTGGCCCTGGGCCAGCTAGTGACGGGCAGCCACTGGCGATGTAGCCCGTTATTATTATAAATAGATGTTAATTCGTAAATTGTTGCTGTCAAAAAATATTTTATGTTCATTTCGTCGGGTTTGAAATGGGAGCAGGATTCGATATCATTTTCCTGTTGGCAAGAAGTAACTTTCTTTTTTAATAGGAGGTTAGCCCCTGCAGACAAGTGAGAAGGTGAGATTAAAGCTAGAACTAGAATAGGCCGACGCACACGTGGACGACGCCTGTTTTGTAGGTAGAACGACGACGCGTGGCGCCGCATGGCGTCGCGTGGCGTGGTTCTAATGTAGCTCTACCAGTTTAGTTGCCTTATAAAAGGTATGGAGACCGACGCACCCAGATCGGCGTACGTGGCACACGTGTGCGCAGTCTAGTTCTACCATTAGTCAGGTAGAACGTATTGCCGTGCACATTTTTGGAAATTTTTATTTGTTTCTTGAAGGGCAGTTTTACGGTATTTTATTATACACAGCACAGCAGTTGTTAAATAACTTTCCGAAAAAATCAAGTTTAACCTTGGCAGTGTCGACCACATCCCTAGCAGGCCTAGCACAGTAGCGTCAAGTCATGCGCAGTAATGGCGGTCCCGAATTAATAGCCTCTAACCTGCGCTCGCGCAGCCCCCGCCTCGCGTCACACAATCACTAAATATGTAGGTTCAGAAGGTCCACGTTAGCTGTCCACAACCCACAGCTGGACCCGCATAGGAAACAATAGAAAGATATAAAAAATTAAGAAAGCTTAATGGTCAGTGGCCTTTTAAGCCACTGATGGCGGCACTACCACAACTAACGTCTCAACTACTGGAGCTTACAATTATATTTCTCTTATCAGCTCTTCTTGCTTAGTATTCAGTTAGACCCTGTACCTCATGCTGAATAAGTGTACCGATGAGAAAGCTGTAGGGGGATACAGCACCCTTTCATCTCTCCTTTCTCAAATACTACTTACATGGCTTAAAGTAGGTATGGATGTAATTCAGCCACTACAGCTGACAAGCTGCGTGTGCGGAGTCAGGAGACTCCGAGGAGTGACTACTGGATACGGATGATAGAAAGCCGATCGAACCAACATAATATGTTTATTATAACACAACATTACAAACAACATAACATTCTTTATGCTTTGCAGAAGTGGAATAGACTTCGTTCATAATTTGAAAAAGTGTTTGTTTTCAGTGATATTTCTGTGTTCCCTGCCATCGGCGGCTACCGAGATTACGAAGATTACCGACAATTATATCAAACCGCTGCGAGTTTTTTTATCAAACATTGTTGAATAAATTAATTTTCGGAACCACTCATTGATTATATTATTATGAAAGTCATGCTTATTGTGTGCTCGCCGTAAAAAAAAACAAAGGTTTGCAGTAATTGAATTACGACCGATACTGGACTTAATTTTGGGTATGATGTAATGAATGGTGGCTTGATGACAGGAATTTCCAGACCGATGACTTCGAATAAAGTTCTGTTGTCAGAAATGAGTTTAAACTTATGGTTTCTGGGAATTGTTTTAGTCAAACTACAAGTTGTATACTGTTATTTCCTTTGAGATAGCAGTTCGGTAAGTAAGTGTTACATTGTACAAGAGATACTAACACATTACATTGTAGTTGTGGCGTATAATTTGCAGACATTCATCAAAGTAGTTTATCGCCCCATTACTGACAGTAATCATACCGGCACATGATAGCGCAACATTCACACATTTGCTGTGAACTTGTGCAATTGGTGTTACTCTACTTTGTTACCCTTACAAGAAGAGTTCATCATTCACCTCCACTCCTTTTTATTTTAATTGATATGAGGTCACCGCGACATACCGTTTTAGTCCAGATAGATATAGACCATGCACATCCCTTTTTAACCAAATTCAAAAAAAAAGGAAGAGGTTATCAATTCGGTAGTATGCTCTTTTAAAAACAAAATGTATGTGTGTTACCTCAAAACTCTGTCGTTTATGGACCGATTTGCCAATTCTATTTTTCCTCTTAAAGGATATGCTTTCCGTTTAGTCCCATTATATTCAGAATCCAGTTCTGATGATGGGATCTATGAGGAATCGAAGGAGCTACTCAAATATTATAGGCAACCATATGGTAATATTTTCATCGGGAACTTAAGTATTTACAGACAAAAACTAACATTTAATGAAGTAAAACTGATGAAGAAGACCAGAAATGGCCAACGGAATTTCATACTCACATAGATATCACAATGAAGATAGTTGAGCGACTATGACAATACAAATAAATAAATGTTTCTGAATAGTTATGTTGAAAATAGTATCATCGAAGTGAACAGATCTAATGATGGAGCCGGAAGGTAGGCACAGGAACTCCGTAATTAATCAATGTATCCTAGCCGTGTTTGGGCTTATTAGAATTGTCATGAAATACATTTTGGCTATAAGGTACTATCGAACTGATCTGATGATAAAGCTGGAAGGTGGACGGTAGACACAGGAACTTTACAATAAAGCAAAATAATCTAGCAGTGTTTGGGTTAATTCGAATTGTCATGAGAAATAGGCACTCTGGTAAGTTTATCGCAACTAAAAAGTGTGAAATAAAAAACTTTTTACAAACAATACTGAGAAACACCGACTTCCAAAATTAAAGTTATTTTGATCCTTTTAGTGTTTTTTTTTTAGTGAAATCGGTAATTTTTTTTTTGTAAAAAGTTTTTTTTATCCTGATTTTGTTATCGTTTCCTTGTTAGATCCCTTTAGAAATTAAGAACATAGTCAATAATGAATGAGCTTTGGTAATGGATCCAATATTCACTCGAATTGCAGGTCTAGGTTTAATGCTGAAACATGCCTTGTCACGGGAACTGTTTGGAAATCTCATCACCTTACAGGATTACCACACAAGTTATGTTAGTTCCTTGAGCAAGCGCATGTGGGCTGCGCGAGCGCACTGGACAATGATTTGTGCAAATTACACACTGGCAACACTGGCGGCTGGTCGGTGTTGCCTTGTTTATGCTCTGCCTCAGCCAGGCGGCAGCCAGGGAACGGCATTCTTAACAAATTGCTCTTACACGGTTTTCGTAATCCGAGGTTACGTTAGGTTTAGTTCTGAGAACCTTTGTCGGAGTCTTGAATGTATGAATCTTGAAATAAGTAGGCATTATTGTAATCTCAATTTCCACAAGTATCGTGAAAGTGTTTTTCTTTCTTAAAACAATTATATCTTAAGACAATGATCACTTCCTAGTCATATTAAAACGGTGGTTGCTGAAAATCAACATCGTAGATTGCTGGATTTGCCCAGCGTCACGGTACAAGCTGAGCAACAACCTATTTTTGCCTAGATGCGACGCACAACTTGGATTTATATATTGTATTTGTTTTTCTTGTATTATTGTTTATATTTACAGGATAGGTTAGTCTCTGTCGGTCCCGGCCACGTGCAATAGACAATAGACATAGACAACCACAGACTATAAGCAGACATCGGACAAATGTGTTTTTGTCTAGTGTCTATGGTGCAGCACAGTTAAGCCCGGTTTATACATGGTCCGACAGATTGCTGTTTTTTATTGTGCGTCTATTTGGGCAAAATAAACATGTTTTCTTTCTTTCTTTCTATATTCAACAACTAAGCCTTCATAAATTCAAAACATTTGTAAAGCGAAAACTTTGCCAAAAGGATTTTTACACTATAAAGGACTATGTTGAGGACGAAAAGGCTTGGGATTGACTTGCTCCAGCTACGCACTACAACTGTTGTCTTATTTTTCTCTTTTGTTTTTATTAACAATTGTGTTTTTTTTGCAATTTAATATTGTAGATTATTTTTATTTTGCAATTTGACTTTTTTTTTTTCTATTAATTTTTGAGATCAATATTTACTTTGCTAAGTATTACATATTGTAAATTATATACTTCCTTTTATTATTGTGAACGTGAGGACAATGTTGATTGCTTTTTTTTCCTTTTCAGTAATTTTAACGTATATCTGGCAATTTGAGTATATTCTGCGGCCTACCCAAATGTCCTTTCCTTGGTATTGTTCGTCAAGTCCTTGAGCTTTTTAGTAGTCCTTGGTTGAGCTTTACGAATACCGACAAATGCTTGCACTGACTGGACAGGTCCACTCAAATCTGTATGGTTCTTTCTTCAAAAGACCATCTCAGACAAACCAGCATGGTTCTCATGTGATTTATCATTCCTTATTAACTGTATGGACTTTAAAAGAGACTTTGATTCCTGAGTTTGTCTCGGTGTTTCTTCTCAGGGTAATCACCTAGGAAACACCGGCTTCATCTAGTTTAAAATGACGAAAAAGAAAAATGACGTGTAAAAGTGTTTTTTTTAAACTACTTACAAAATAAATATCATTTATCATTTAGTTCAGGTATGCAATTTTTTTTACTTGAATGACCGGAAAGTTATTTAAAAAAAAATAGCTTTTAAAAACGTGGTGAGTTTTTGGCGGGACTTTTCGAGTGAAGTTCAGTGGCAGTTTTAAATACTTTGATGTTTTATTTTAATCCTTTTAGTGTTTTTTTTAGTGTCAGTCGGTTACTTTCTTTTTTTTTTTTTAAATATTTAACACTTTTTAGTTATGATACACTTATAAACAGAGTGCTTATTTCTCATGACAATTTCAATTAACCCAAACAGTGCTAGATTGCATTGTTTTATTATCAAGTTCCTGTGTCTCTCTTCCACCTTCCGGCTCCATCATCAGATCAGTTCGATGGTACCTTATAGCCCAAGTGCATCTCATGACAATTCTAATAAGTCCGAACGTGGCTAGGTTACGTTGATTAATTACGGAGTTCCAGTGCCTACCTTCCGGCTCCAACATCATCATCAGATCACTTCGATGATACCATTTTCAACGTAACTATTCAGAACCATTTATTTAATTGTATTGTCATAGTCTATGACGTAACTATCTTCATTGTGAAATCTATGTGAGTATGTAGTTCCGTTGACCATTTCTGATCTTCTTCATCAGTTCCACTTCAACAAATGTTACTTTTTGTCTGTAAATGATTAAGTTCTCAATGAAAATATCAAAATCACTATATAGTTGCCTATAATACTTGAGGAGTTCCCTCGATTCCTCATGCACCCCAAGATGGATTTTCAAAAAAATGGGAAAAATCTGGAAGCATATGATTTTAGAAAAAAAAAATTGCAAATCGGTCCATAAACGACGGAGTTCTGAGGTGACAGACATAAAAAAAAAAATGATTAAAAAAAAAACAACATGCAAGACGCACAGGACCGTTAATTGTGGCAACATTTGGGGGAGGCCTATGTCCAACAGTGGACGTCCTTCGGCTGAATTGTTGTTGATGATGTTGACTGCAAAAACATTAGCAGTTATACAAACCGCACAACAACTAAAAAAAAACATACTGGGAAATAAGACTAATCTGTAAATATGTAGAATGGTCGACCATTTAGTAACTCCTACGTCCGTGTGAACAGCTCAAAGCTCTCCTAATAAAGACGCTAGCACGCGTCTCATGGCACTCGCTTATTGTAATCCGTGTCACAGCGTCACTCCCGGCCTAAGCCCTGCCCCGCAGCTGCGGGTCAATCCGGGGTCTACGTCAACCGGCTCAATCTTATTAATTCCTTAACAAATGGACACGTGACGTGACATCTGTGGACGTCGACGTGACGACGTGACGGCGTGGGAGGAGCGTGACTACACGTCGTCGGAGAGTAGAAAGGCTTGTGAGTTGGAAGGAAGACGCTGTTTTTCGGCTATGAAAGTAAAGTAGGGTGACCATAAAAAACTCTTTCATAAAAACAAAACCTAGAAAATAAAATTGCGTGCTTTATTGGAAAAAAGGATCAAAATTGACATCAGAATATTGTGGAAAGGTGTAGAATTTTATAGAAAAACATGAGCACAGAAATGGAAGCAAAAGAAATGCAAAAAGAGAGTTGAACAAAAATATGTAGACGGTGTCTTTAAGTGTGTGTGTGTGTAAAAAGAAAATATTTTTACAAAAAAATAAAAAATTAAAACTATAACTTGCATAATAACTATCAAGGTTTGAAGTCAGTCGAAAACCTTTTCTGTCTGTGTTATATATATTAATCACATAAATATTACAAACATGCATAATAAATAATATTATAAGATAAATAATAATACACACTTCTAAAGAGTGACAGGGCATTTATTTCAGTGTCTTTTATATTGATCTATCTTTATTTACGTTATCCTGCAAAACCACAGAACGTGGTCTCCGGTGCGTGGGCGCATTGTTTGAACAGCTTTGTGATCATCATTATATTTCACGAGTGCTTATGATCAGGCGAGCTAATTGGAGCACTGCTTCATAACTTCATACTGCTCGGATACTTTCACAGCGATTAGCCAGCAATATGGTATTAAATCTTTTGTAGTGTTTTGTGTCAAGACTTTCTATATCTGAATATAAGTGGCTATTCAGCGTGTGAACCGAACGAGCAGCACCCCACGACTCACTCTCGGTCGCCGTGCCAATCAGCTCATCTATTTAATCGATATGCACATAATTACCTCGACGCGGAACATCTGCCGAGCCCTGACTCATCCACTTCTATAATGCATGCATACTTCAACAAGAATGTTAATTTTTATTTTACGACTACAACTACACACGATTCGTTTCTAATTTAAAATGGCTACCGACTCATTAAAGTGAAGTGTAACGTTGATGTAACATGTGCTCATGTGGGACTCATTCTCACGACACGCGGCGCCGTGTGAGGGTCCCGTGGGCGGTCGTGGCACAAACCCGCGTTTTTTCTCAACATTATAATATGAAAAAGGAGCAAGCCGTTGTGCGAACACTCCCTACAATTTTATTATCTCATTAGCGTGAAGAATGTCTTCATAAAGTGTCGCCGGCCTCGGGACATCATTCATTACGTACACTAATGGCTTTAATAAAATCCTATATTTTTCCTCCCGACTGCGATCCACAACACGACTTGATCCACCAACTAATTCAGGATACACTACATGTTCTCTGCGGCTTGTAACTTGACTGCTTGGATCATATCGATCGATGGATTATGAAAATGTCAGCTCGTTGTAGCCAGCTGAGTGCGGCGGTACGCGGGCCATTACAGGGTGCCTCGCGGCGTGATGCGCGCCGCGCCCGGACCAGCTGGCTCGCACCCCGGGGGTGTGCCACTGCGCTTGCGCACCGTGGATAACATCTACACTCTGCGTATTATTGCCACTCACCGCAGAGTTTATCGACAGTTACCGCACAGCCGATCACAACACTGTAATTTACAACACAAGCAAATGTCTTCGGGCTCATTGCGCACGCTACAACACGCTGAGTGTTTGTTTACCTCAAGCGATCGCTACCAGACGCATTACCATCCATTTAAATTAATAGCAGATAAAGCTCAAATCGATTATCGATAAGACATTATCGACGTGGACGTGGATGTTATTCAGCCATAAAATAGGAATTTAAACTATAAGCGCGCTGGGAATTGATTAATTCTAAAAACCCGCTATTTAGTTCATTAATCGATGCTGTAAAATGTAAGGGCCTCATTGTAATTTTAATTAAATTCCTCCACAGATAATTCACATTGCTCGATCAGAGTTGAATAATAAAAGTGTTGGGCGCACGCATGCGCGTTGCGCGGTTGTTGTTCAAACATGGCGTCTGCGTCTTGGTGCCGCGGTCGGTGGGATACGAGATGTAATCTAATCAAATATTTGCGCGTTGTGCAACGTGCTCAATTTGGACGAGATCATGATTCAAATAAATTGCTGAACCAAAAACAGTATAATTTGAGTGTTCCAAATAGCGTAGTGAGGTTCACACGCTAGTATCGCGCCGCAGGCTGGTGCGGGACACATCGATCATATCGACACGCCCGCGCACACCGCGAGCACCACTATTGTGCAACTGTCGCTCTCCGCGTCCGCCACATCTATATTATTTATATATCTTAGATAAACGCGTTTCAATTATATTATCTGTCACTTGGGTAACGTCCGCGAACTTTTATATGATGGCCGCCGCTAGATAAACGTTGGTAGTCGGTAATTGGAAACTGATATTACTATTTTGATTACAAACTCGTATTGAAACGAGATCGTATCGGCAATTTATCTCAACGAGTCCAATGAGTTCGTTAAATTGCATTAGCAAAAGGATTATAGAGCTGAGATCATAAATCTGTTGGGGTTTGTCATAATATTGGTACCGTTTGTTTTTATGTGAAGCCGCACTCTCGCCTCGCGCCTCGCTCCTCGCTCCTCGCGCCTCGCTCCTCGCGCCTCGTTCCTCGCTCCTCGCGCCTCGCTCCTCGCTCCCTGCGCCGCGCGCCGCTACCTTGATTAGCACCGGTTTGCCAATTATTAGAGGATTGGATTTATTTCTGTATAACCGAGCACCTGATTGAGCGACATTATCTTTGATTAATATATTTCACATAAAATCTAGTGGCGAAACGGTTGTTGATATTTTAATAAACCCCAATTTTATTTCTGTATTTTATCTCGAAAGGCAAGAAATACATTTTGGAAATATTTAGTGGACATTGATTTGCGAATTATGGAATGAGACAGACTTTTATCAGTGAAGTATAATAGATAGGGAAGAACAGTCTGGAATGTAATCAGATTACCTTAAAGTCAGGCGGGTAGTTCCTATAAGATGTGTAATTTAAATCGATTTAGATGATTTTGGTTGCGATTGCAAAGATCACACAATAGCTTTGTATAAGCATTTATTTATTTTATGACAGGTACTCTCTGCACTATCATTCGAAACCAACACGTGCAGAGAGTCATTATTATATTACAATAAAATAAAATAAAAATACAAATCACTTAATACAAATAGTTAACTTTTCCAAAGTAATTGTTTTCTTCTACAAGACAAGGTACAATCGAGACAACAGTATCGTGAATTAAGTGGTCCGTTCAGCTCAGTTTATAAGTAAAGTAAATCACTTGGTTAGCGTAAAGGTCGCTTGGAGACTTAGTTAATGAGTCGTTCGCTGTCAGCAGCCGGCACAGGTGTGACGACAGGGCCGCGGGGTCGCGCCCACGAACACGGTGAGGCTTGCGCACGCGCATCTCGTGGGCAGTCATATGCATTAGTAGTGTAAATGTGGATGTATGGGCTCTTAATAAGAGACATGGGAAGAATAATCGGCCCCCTAGCCAAGTTACGATCGTTTCGTTTGCGTCGAACGCCTTCAGTAGGCCACGCCTCTAATTCCTTTGTTCTGACGTCATCTCAACGCTCAGTCACGTGGTTAGAACAAAGGAATTAGAGGCGTGGCCTACTGAAGAAGAAGAAATTTACGGAATGAATTGTTTGTGAAATAAATAGTATAAGTACGAAACGTTGGTTGTTTGCAAAAAATTTGTGAATGGAGTGTTGGTGCAACATTAGTGAGCAGGCAGACGCGCTTTAATTTAAATTTACCATATGATGATACATAGTAATAGTGTATGATGATAGATAGTTGGGGGAGGCTTATGTCCAGCAGTGGACGTCTTCCGGCTGAAATGATGATGATGATACATAGTACAAAAAACAACTACAACTGCATCCGCCTGAACCCGCGCTAGTTAACCCTCTCGGTAACACTAGTCGTGATTGAGAAATTCCACACGACGCGATGTCGAGAACTCCTATCCTGCTATTGCGTCGATATGTCGATAGCCAATAGAGTTCCGGGTTTTGTCAATTATCGATAGCGCCAGATTTTTGTAATGAACCACTGCGAAATGTGTCGGAGCATTGTTCAGTTGTGGGTGGATGACGTTGTTGGAAAATTTGAGAATTAGATTTGGTCTGAAAACATAACTTTGTATTAAATGTTTTTATACTTACGTATCAATAACTGATCTGGTAATCGCCGTTCTTACCAAATAAAAAATCAAAGAAAAAAATGGGGATTTGGGCCGGGGGAGGGGGGGGGGAGAAATAGGTTAATAATTTATTCTTAGACCTACCGAATAAACAAAAAAAAAATCATAAAAACCGGTCAATTCGTTTCAGAAAAGTTTGATAACGGATACTGTGACACGAGATTTTTGTAGAATATGGTAGATACAGAATAACGAGTACAAATCACTACTCCGCGGCAGAGGCAGAAGTGCATCATTTCATTGTGTAGTTACACTTGCTTCTACATTATAATGTCAGAACTCTAGCAAACCATAATATTTCGTTTCCTAAAACAATTAAAGAAAAAAAGATCACAGAAAAGCGCTAAAGAAAGTTAATTTGTGACTCGCATAGGGTTACAATAAAAAAATAAATAATAACTAATCATAAAAATAAACAGAGAGCAGTGGTGGCCGAGTGGTAACGGCCCCGACTTACAAGTTGTAGGTTGCGGGTTCAAACCCAGCCAGGCGCATTACTTTGTGTAATTTATTTCACCACCACTGCTCTCAAAATGGTGAAGGAAAACATCGTGAGAAAACCGGCATGTCCTAGAACCAAAAATTCGACGATATGTGACATTCACCAACCCGCACTGGGCCCACATGGTGGATTACGGCCCATTCCCACTCCTAAAGAGGAAGCCTGAGTCCCAACAGTGGGAACATTATAATGCTTATAAGGCCGACTATGCTATTAACATAAACTAGTTAGTTTATGTTAATGATTAGTTATTATTTTTTTAAATGTTGACATTTTATTATAACCGCTAAGCGTTTCGCTTCGTCGTTTATACTGCGTACATCGAAGGACTGGAATAATTTGCCTGCTGCGGTCTTCCCTCTAGGCTCTTAATAAACAAAAGCGCCTCACCATCAATGATTGCATCACTGCTTACCATCAGGTGGGATCGCAGTCAAGCACTGGTTTATATAAATAATAAAACTTACCTGGTCTATTTAAACATAAAGTTGGATTCCCAAATTGATTCTCAAATATTTATGCGAATCGCAAAAATAAATTACGTATTATTTTGTGATGCAACTAGAAATTTTCAGTTTTATACTTTACTTTACTTTACTTGTGCTGTGAGAGCTTGCTTCATGCCAAGTTTCAGGATTCTAGATCAACGGGAAGTACCCCCATAAGTTTTGATTTCCTTGCAAGTGACAAAATATGCGCTAAACGAAGCATAAACGGCCTTATTTAGATTGCGTTGACTGAGAACTTTTACTTTTTAGTGTAATTTAAGCAGTAGCAGATTTGAATATTTGATATTAAAAAAAGGAAATATTTGGATTTTGATTGACGACAACCAAGTGATCCTATATGAGTTCTGTTTTTGCTGACTGAGGTTATAGAACCCTAAAAAAGGTCGGTGGGAGGCCAAACGGGCGCTTTAATTAGCATATACTGCAATATTTTCAAAAATAACGCAACGCTGGTATTCCTCTGGGCCTGTGGTGCCAATTAATAAATCATCAGTGGCCGGTGATATAATTATCGCGGCTCTACAGTATCAGTATGTACGCCTAAAGGGTGAAACATGTACGGACAAACCATTAATTCTGTAACATCCTGCACGCTAAACCTGCATGTGTACACATGTTTTGACAAATAAAATTATCTTTATCTTTATCAACAAATATTTAGTGGTGACAGTCCGTAGCTGATGGTGATGGTAAGTTCATCATTTAGTTTCTTTATGTTTTGGATAACAGTTACTTATGTTTTGTTATTGTGACAGATTTACTACAGGTTTAAATTGATAATACTATAGCTGGATTCTTAATGAGGTGAGTGATGGTGGTTCTTTAAGCAGTTTCTGAAGTGCGCTAGCTCCTCTATTTGTTCTTTATAATATTGCAGGCGCGGTATGTGTGTGCAGCTCCTTATGAATACATCCGCGATAATCTTTGAATACAGAATTACATTTTACCGACTATTTAATAATTTCACTTTAGAAGACTTTTTACTCAAGACTTGTCTTGCGCTGTGTACCCGAGCTACATACTTATCCGTAGAGCTTGTAATTATCTCCTTTCTGTAACAAAGGGCGGCGCGTGCGCGTCTCAGTGTGTGTGAGAGAGAGGTTGTAGTGTGTGTGCGATCATCGTTTGATGACTAATTGTGGTTAATTGCAACTGCTTTGTGTTGCGCCCGCGCAGGTGTCAGATTGTAAAGTGGTGCAGAAGGGTTACAGACTGTTCAACTGATCGTGTGTTGCAGTTAAATAGCCAAGTCTTTTAGTTCTAAAGTAAAATTCAATTAGTGGTTGAGCACAATAGTAAGCTTTTGATTTACAATAAAATGGATAATACTAAGCTTTCCTTCAGACTAGTGCAGGCCGTGCAGAACGCGCAGAGCAGCCTGCTGACTCGCTGGTGTTTCTATAACTTCATGAGCATCTACTATTTTCGAGATGTTTCACAGTGAGTATACGAGCACCTGTATGGTGTTCATAACAGAGAGCATTTATCTACCTAACTAACAGAGTAACACTAAAACACTTTGGAACGCTTCATCAGCGACGAGCCAGAATTAATCTTGTGTCGAACAAATGTTCAGATTTTTGAGGATTCCGTATATAACCAGCACACCAGACACAACGACACACGTTCGATGTGTTCACAAATGTGTGTGTTGAGGTCGGTGGCCTTTTGTACAAGTATGATATGAAGTGAATCTTCTGTATGGGACTGCTATTTGAAGAGCAATGCTGCTTCAGTCGTAGCAAGGGTGGGGATGAAATACTATCAGTCGGTAACTACAGAGCCTTGCAGTTTATTGTTAATTTCGCGTAACGAGAGTACCTGCAGGAAGAGGGCACGGAGGGCAAGAGGGAGGGCGAGCTGCAATCACTTCAGGTTTACGATGCCGCTGGAGAAGCTATTGTTACGGCTTCGGTTCTGTTTCTTTTATTATGTTCTGGCCGAGGTCGCAATATTTTTTTTTAGTTAATTACTTTTAATAATTACTGTAAGAACATCAACGCCTGTAACTACCCTGTCCAACAAACAACACATCTCACTTTATCTCCGATAGAGATTAAGCATTGCCATACAGTGTGGTAACGCCGCAAGTCTTTGGGCACACTTCCAGTTGACAGCGATGAGAAGGATTTTTTTGATACCATGTTTTAGTTAGAAGTTATTGTCTTTAGTGTATGTATAGTTTAAAATGGTCAAGTGTTTTTGTTTTTCTTGTTTAGTATTTACTTAGTTACAAAATAAATAAATTCCCTCTCACTTATACATTACTATCTCATTTTTTTTAATATTTAGCTTCAATCATAACTTTCCTTGTATTGATATCGTTACAGTATAATTTTAGTTACGTTGGAGATTGTTTGAATATATTGTAATTATTTACAACATTATGGTTTGCCACAACAATGGATCAACGAATTAATTTCACAGATTAAGTTACAATGAACCATTTCAACTCAAACCTAACACTTCCCGCACTACCTCCCGCGGCTGCCGCCCATCACGATTCCCAATTTGTCCCAATTTGAGCATAAAATCAACTAACTCTACCGTCTCCCGCTCTACCGTCTCTACAACATGCAGAACGGCTCTACAAATGGCGTCATTTTCACGGTGTCAGTTGTCAACGTGGGAAGGCTTCTGTTTCGCTACGGGCTTTATTCACTGACCGCGTATACACCTCGATAGCAATAATATGAGTCTCGACCGAATATGAACGTTAAACATTTGGCAAAAACAATAACATTCGACAGTTAATGTTGACAAGAATTACCTTACTAAATGCAACAAGCTAGGTGAAATAATTATGGTTCATATTCGTATATAACGCAAACCGTCCTGAACAAAGTAAGCGCGGCGTGTAATCGGCCCGACTCGGACGCGGCACGGCGGCGCGTCGGCTCGGTACGGCAGCGGCGGTGCATCCCCGGGCCGGCTGCGACCGACACGCTCCGTGGACTCTTGTATTAAACGCTGAGTTAAGGACCACCGGCTGTCGACACGAAAACCTTTTTTTTTGTACCCTTTGAGCTGCCGTAAAAATTCTACAAATTGGTTCTAGAGAAAATAAATTGGAACTCAATAAACTGCTTAAAACATAATGGGAGTGAGGTTCCCAAATAAAATAGTTCGCTTCAAAGGAACTTTACATTCCAAGTAGTTGTCCTTACTACACAATATACTTGACATTTTTTTAGACTAGGTATAACTTATTTTTTTCCTTTACAGTTTTTATTAAAAGTATCCGCGACCATTCGAAAAGTTTAGACAGCCTCGCCTTGGCACATGTAACATTCTTACAACGACGTGCAAGTAACCTTACATTCAATGCACACGTAAGAAAGGTTGCCAAACCCTTATTGGTCTATAAAACTAATAAGATAGATAAAATCATGACATTATAAGTTTCAAGTGAATGCAAACAAATGATCGCTGTGAGCAAACAAAGAGCGCGTTGATGTCTTTTGTAGGCGAGTGCAAACATTGAGCAAGTATGGACATCGAGGCAATACAAACACTGATCTACATTCTCCAGCATCCTGTAGAGTGGCCCCCAAACTGAGGGGGAGAGGGGGGGAGCGGGGAGGCACGGCCCTCGCTGTGGGGTGCTGCGGAGCCTTCGCTTCGTAGGCAAGTATCGTCGGAAAGAAAAGTTCAAAACATTGTTTTTTTTTCTTCCATTATTTGAACAGTCCGATGAAAGTATGCTCTCAATTCATTAGTTTTGTTGAATAAGGAAATACACGAGATATAAAAGGCCAGATATATCAGACCTATTCTATGAGTCACCGTGCGAAAGTCTCCAATTTCAATATAGGTTCGTTGGAGGTTTCCGCGGAACTACGCTGCGTATCATTCTATTTTTAGGTTCCATTCACAAGTTAGTTAACATCGGTGCGAACACTCACAGACGTGTCTCGACACGCTACCATTTTTAATGTTAGCGGTTTTATTTAAAAAATAACTTTTAAACTTATATTTTACCACTTTATTCAAGTCTTTGTATTTCATTGTTTACAAGAACTTAATATATACCTATTGAGTACATGTTCAGTAAATTTATTATTTTAATGTAATCACAACTCAGGCCTCTAAGATACATACTTAGTTTGGGGGCCAATGTCCAACAAAACTGGATGTCAATTTAGTTACATAATAAGCATAAGCATAATCAGCCTTTTAATGTTCCCACTGCTGGGAATGGCTCTGGCCGCCTCTCTAGGAGAGGGAATGGGCCGTAATCCACCGCGCGAGCTCAGTGCGAGTTTTTTTGGTTCTAGGACATGCCGGTTTCCTCACGATGTTTTCCTTCACCGTTTTGAGAGCAGTGGTGATGAAATAAATTACACAACGTAATGCGCCTGGCTGGGTTTGAATCCGTGACCTGCAACTCGTAATTACAATGTAGTTACAGGTAAGTTAAATATGTTTTGATGAGGTCGCTTTGTAAAATAAACTTTATTCTATCCTTTAAATGCACATATTGGCAGGACTTTTTTATTCATTTACAAATCATATAACGTTGCAATACAAAGAGCTTAGACGCTGATCTCAGCTTTCTATATTTTAAACTTATATGAACTTTATAAGTCTTTTTGTTTTTGTAAATACTTTTTTCACCTTATCTATTGGTTCAACTGGGCAATACTAAATACACGTGTTTGCGCCTGTACCGCGCTCGCTGTAGTGTATGTAACTACCGCTATCTATAATTGAGATCGGCGCATGCGCACCGGGCTCCAGCCCGAGTATCACGCCACACAGTCGCACTCAGAAGAACCAAACTATAACAACGGAGTAATGATGAGCAGTCTTGTTCAGAGTCAGTGGTAGATGGGTCTGTCACCATCGTGGACCTAGCACCGGTAACATTGAGGGTTCTGTATTTCCTTAGCGTTGCAGAGTTACTGTAAAATCAAAGAATGTCATATGCATTTTCCACAAATTATCTATGAAGTTCTCTGATTTGTATATTGGTTAATTTCAGTTAAATATGTTTTGGATTTAATACAATTATACGGCAATCCCTTATACTGTAAATAATCCTATCAATTAGGTTTTTTAACAATTCAGTGAATTTTAATGTAAGAGCATTTACGGTGTAAAGTTAACCTTGTGCGTGCACCTGCTGAGTGTTCCAACTCTTTGTCCGAAGCTCTTTAAATAGCTTTAATGCGACCGAGAGTTCCGGCGCGAGTAGAGAGCACGGCCAGCAGTCGCACTGGAGGGAGGCAGGTCGTGCAGCCAACACAAAGGAACGACGTGATGTTACTGCTGGTGAGCATTGTGCTGAGCGTCATTATACCGGCGTGAAGTGTGGGGACTGGCAGAGGCGGTGTTTCGTGAGTAATTACTAGTGGACATGAAAGATGCTGTAAGCGTTACAAACAGGAGTGGTGAGAAAGGATATTAATAATTATGCAAGGTTGGAATAGAGGGTTAAGGCCACAGACATGAAGTCAGCAGGCAGCGGATTGGCGGTTGACTGACGAACGTCCCGAACTGCCCGTCGACTTCGTGTCCGTGGACTAAAAGTTATGAACAAATTAATGTGCGCTAGGTATTAAGGATAGCAGAAACGGTGTATCAATAGATACCGCGGTAGGTGTATCAGAAGATACGTAATAATAATAACATGCAATCAACAAAAAAAGTTAAGGAGTGCAACAACCTAAACAAATTATATTGGTGGTCTAATCTATCACGCCTTATAGAACTAATTTTATTTTGAGATTAAATTTAGCGTGAAAAAGATTCCAAACAGTATTCGACTAGATATTGCATCAATCTCTCTGACACTAATCCGATTTCTCTGCAAATGTTCAGTCTAGACTCGGACTTAGGGAACCTAGTTAGAAAATAATTTGTAATTACGTATCCACTTAACTGAACCGACCACGTACGAATACTCACAAAAACTTAATCCTACGCGAAGCACTCACTTATACTTTGACAAATATATAATTTCTTGGTATCGGGGCTAATCGGAGACTAATAACGAGATTGTTGGCTAACATTATATCTGCTAGATATAAATTGTGCCTGTGTCCGCTTATTCAGAACGATTACAATTTTCGTGCAAAACTTTAACTTAGAGAAAAATAATTGCGGCTAAATAGGTAATCATTTGGTGGTAAAATAACAAAATGCGCGTACTTATATTATCTAAATATTTTAATTATAACTCTATTGATCGTTTGTTACGAAATAAGTAGAATACCTCCTCCTTAGTAACTTTATTTGTTGCTGACTAAATATAAAGAACAGTTGCCTTTCTTCTTGAATAAGCTTTGCTTTGTCAAAGCGATCCAATAAACCAAAAGCAAATATTTTCTGAGTGAATTATAATATTGTTTATCAAGTAGATCAGATAGAGTAACAAACAAATCCGCGAGCTAGAACTACTCATGTCCACAGCCATAGTACCGGTATGCGCGAGCGCACATTACGGGCACTTTGTGGTGCCGCCGCATTAATCCGATTACCATGAACATACATACACACAGATAAAAACAAGTAATTACTGCAACACCATCACTAATTGTGCCCATCTACATACATATATGTGGCGTAGCAACCATCCCACTTCGCCACGCCGATTTAACAATTAAAATGGAGTTTAAAGTGTAACAGAATTCATTTGGTTAACTCTTCGTAACGTTACGGTTGTTTGGATGTAAACCCGTGAAGTTCGTTAAGGAATTCAGTTTTATTTCGTAATCGAATCGGTTCTGATTTGGTGATTAAGTATTTATAGAAGAGAAAGAAAAAATTCTATGGTCATCTCATTGGCAGCAAAGACATGTTGACTACAAGTTTCCTGAAGATCTCTGCAGAGATTCGTCTAAGGAAAGAATTGCCATCACTTCTCTTCTCAGTCAGTATCGTTTCCACCACTTAAGACGCGTATTATTAAACTAACGAGTCAACAAATGGAGCCAATTCGTTTCTGTTCCCCGCGGCATTCAACACTTCCGGCCTACTTCATGAGAACGCTATGATCTTATATGTTACAGTCCTTCCTACAATCACAATCAATATTTAGCCGCGGCCGTCACGTCAGCTTACTGGGGCTTGAACTGATTCAATGAGTCGTGATTCTTGGCCGACACATTAAAGTTCCGATGTTATCTGTTATCTCTCAATTGGCTAAACGGATCTGTACTGGCAGCGGTCTGGCGGCGGAACTTAACGAATTGGTGAAAACAAAGTGATAATATCGTCCGTCTGTGTGTCATGCGCATGCGCTACATTCTACGAAACGGTTGTAATTGCCAGACACCTGCCGGAAATACTAGGTGAGTGAATCTATAGTTGACAGAGTAAACTGAAGTAATACACACCAACGCTCAAATACAAACAATTTCGGTTGACTTACACGGTCAAGACTAGGTGCGCCATGATTGGTTGCTGAGAGCAATTAAATATGTTGCATTGTCGAGACAGCTTCGTCCCAGCGCACTGGATGTGTAATAAAAGTTGACTTTAAGTCTTATGCAAAATGAAAAGAATTAAAAGCAATCACACACGTAAAGTACTTTCCAAGTAAAGGTTCCCACAACCTCTTGCAAGCGAGCGCGCCAGCGCGCTGACTCAGCGGGAACCGGATTCACTCTTAAAACGCCATAACATTTTACAGTCTCGCGGTTTATTACTGATACGCGAGCTTTTTGCTCGCTCCGCTCTGAGCGCTCTGCTCCGGCCGCTCTGCTCCGGCCGCGCCGCTCGCTCCGCATGTCATAAACATTGACTATAACTTCACGCGACTACGAAGAAACGACATAAACTATAGCATTTTATGATTGTCTTTAAAATACAGGTTACTGATTCAATTTAAAACATTTCGGTCTAATTTTTTAGCATTTATTTTATAGGCCATTAAATCCGATTCAGGAACGAGTGTTATAAAATAAATTGTCATGTATTTGTGATCACATTTTTTTGCAGTAATCGTTTAATTAACTTTTATTGATCTTTTTTATGTTGATTTTGGTCTTTATTTTATTTCGGGCGACTTCACGAACATGTCGGCGGTACGAGCACGTCGGTGTCCGCGGTGATGAAGGAGGTTATTTGCGACTGATTGTCGGTGATTATCTTACGCCGACCGGTCGCGGCCGAGTGCTCGCTTTTAAGAATTAATTAGTAAAAATGGTCGTAACTCCGTGTATAACACTGAGTTGGTAGTTTGTTAAATCTTTTTAATATTGTTGTTAAATGAAAATAATTGCAGTTCTCTTGTTTATGGTTTGCTTTAAGGTTTTATTTTATTTGTTTGAGTTTACATTTTAATTATCGTTTCAGAGTTATTGTCTGCTCACATACCGCTGATTGAAAAACAATATTACTTTAAAATAAAGTCTACGTGATGGAGATATTTATATGTATTTCCCATTTTACAACAACAATATAAACTTGGCTTGTAACCAAATCACCGTTGTTGTGTGGAACAGGCCGCGCGGGACATTAGTATATCATTACAAACATTGTGCGTCTGTCTGTCCACCTGCGACGTCGACGCCCGCGCACCACGATCAAGTTACAGCGATTGACAACATTTACTAGCAGTCAGGTTGTCACCAGCAGAGGCATAGGAGTATCCTTAGAACGTGCCAGCTGTCGCCGCTAGGGAATCGAAGTTTTGGTTAAGACTTTACTGATGTATAGGCGTATAGCTAGCTGCGTGCAACATTGGACACTACATTCTAGAACAAGCTATAATTATATAGCTTGTTCTAGAATGTAGAATTCTTAGAATCTTTAATATTAATTACCCAGTACTGGTGCATTATTTGTATAATAATATGTAATACAAGTTAGTGTTAGGGATAAAATCTAAATAGTATTCGGTGCGAAGTACATACGAATAACGGTACAATGAATATAATAACGACGTCGCTTGAGTTCAACTAAAATATACTGAAACTCAGCCGCTTGCTGTTAGACTGGAAGGCGGCCTCTACATAGTTGGGTCTGGTAGATTAATTTTGTTCAACCACAAATGAATAATATTATATAACTTTACTATCCAGCGCATACTTTGTGTCGAACTGTTGAAACTTGGATAAAATGAACAAAAAATTTACATACATTAGCGAAGAGTGTCAGGTTAACGTCCGTTAGGAGGGCCGTTCTCAAAGCACTTGAGGACTCGCCAGTCATAGTCGTAGCTTAACTATGCGTTCATAGTTAGACCATACGTAAACATAACTGTGCTCTAAAACGAAGAAATTTTGAAAGTTTTATAGAAGCTCTTCAGTTCGGAAAGTCAAAGTCAAAAGTTTTTTATTTCTCATAGGCCTACATGGGCACTTATAAAACGTCAGAAGCTAAGCACGAAAGTAGGCTTCACTTCTAAAGAAAGCTCATCGAACCATACTTTATTAAAACTGAAATTCAAAATCAAACACAACGGAACTGCAGTTATTGTGCTGGCTGGGGACCCCCAGACCTGCAGGACCTGATCATTCGTCATCATGAGAACTTTGCGCAAGTAATATCGTTTCGACTTCCAACTTCGTAAGCTCTGTGACTCTGCGGTTAATGTGAAACCATTACTCGTTGAATATTAACTGCGGTGCTCTGCGGTGCCCCGACAAAGCGATCCATTTGAAGAGATCTGTAGTGCGATGCAGGGTAGGTACAGAGCTAGGTAGGCAGACCCGAAGGTCAGGCTCTAATGGAGCGGCGGCCCATCGTCGAGAGGGACTGGCGTCGTAGTACCTGTGGGTACTACTGGGTACTCAGAAGTAGGAATAATAGTGTAAGAAGGCTCACTTCATCTACGAATGTTTAGTTAACTATTTGAGAGGAGCTGGACTGCTACGGCTGCAAACACCGAATATGTGTCATCGACACGTAAATGTCAGCATTTGGTGGATGTGGTGATCATACCGTAAATAAGATCAAAATTAAGATTAAAAGTTGTTCGACACTTGTGGAATATTACGGGACAGTTTTCAATTTTATCTTTTTTTCCCCCAGTGCTTGACTGCGATTCCACCTGATGGTAAGCAGAGATGCATTCATTGTTTGTGAGGCGCACTAGTTTATTAAGAGCCTATTCACTCTAGCCTTAAAGACACCTAAATTATATTATAAATAATTTAGGTACAATCTCCGTATTTCGATTTCAAAGAGACAGGAGCGTCGCTCTGGCTCAGCATTAATGCTACTGAACGTCTGCGAACTGGGTATGTTCATTATCGTCTTTGTTCTTACTGGGCCTTCTGCATTTGCGGTTGTGATGACCGGCTACCTACTCCTGAGCAGCCGTGTCCTGAACTGTGACCGATCGTCGCAGCCTTCACCGCGCCCATTCTATCAAGACTAGTCTTTTTGTTGGCGAGCCTCGAGCCCGGCTCGTGTGAACGACTCATTTTTTTTTACCAACTGTAAAAAAGCAAGAGGTGTTACGAATATTATAAGAGATTGAACAGATGTGAGGAATGAAATGTAAGAATTTTGAACCTCAAGATCTCAGACTACACCATTACATTAAATCATCGTTACATTAAAATATCATTTCTCTTGTGGAAATATCAATGATAGACAACCGATTATGCAAACCACTTCTGAAGATGATGACCGCCATAATTCTCGAGAACAAAAGACCATAAAATATGACAAAGTAACGTCTGTCGGTAATACAAGCGGATACACAGCTCAACTTATTAAAGTCGCGGCAATCGATCACGGAGCACGTTATAAATAAATCGCGGGAGTCCGCATATCTTCGGAGGAGATCCGGCGCATCCGGAGGCGATCGGGCGCGGTCGGGTGGCGTCGGGCGCGCTCGTGACCCTCGTCCGTCCGTCCGGGCGCAGTAATTGATTCCGACTTGTACGCTAAAACAATCAGGAGATATGTCGGAGCACGCCATCGCCATACATCATGATACGGATCTCTCTCTGAGCGGCTCGCCGTACGAGACGGCGTCCGGCGTACAGCATCCGATATTGATAGATTTAGTGTTGCGTTAAAAGCTTATCTACGTATTTATTAAGAGTTTTGTCATTTTTATTTATTGAACAATACGACATGATTGAATATTAGTTTTATCGAAGCATCTAATAGTTACAAACTGTTCGACGGCGACGGTTCTCTTTCACCTGGCCGTTATTGTTCTATAGAGGAGACCAACTGGGATCCTGCACTAGAAAGCACCATTTATGTACGAAATAAAGGTAGCGAAGACAGTTTACAGTGCCCGTTTAGATCCAGTAAAGATTAGTAGTATAAGGCTTCTGAACTGTTAGTGAAGGTAGTGGCTTCGATGCCCGGTTGATGCCCTCTGCGGTCTCATTACCAGCTAATGTGTTTCGTAAAAGTGTTTGTTGACATTTATAGTCAGTTAGTTGCATGACGCGATGGAACATAACAACTGTAAAAACGTTTTTAAAGTGTAGCAGGGATATAAAACGGGCAGTCTGCGCAAGAGCCAGCCACTAAACGAGGCGACGAGTCATTAAAGTACCGAAATTATATCGATGACATCGCACACGAAATGTAACAGCGGGGTGACGACGCGCCTCACGTAAACTGTGGGATTTTAGAGATGATAACGATGATTTCTAATCTATTTTAAGATTTAAGATACCTTTATAATGCGTTCTGGGAAGAAATACAATGACTGAGGAAAAAACGGGCACATTGCTTAAAAATGGATCTTGGTTTTAATCTTTAATAAACCTAGCAACGAACTATCCATCATGGTTACCTGAACTCATTTGCACTTTACTAAATGTTAACACATCAGCTGCCCTCCCGCACAGCATCACCGCGCCACATCACCGCACCGCATCACACGGCACCGCATCGTTAACTATCCTGCTGTACTCAAGGACCCGCCGATATGGACAATATTGTGATTGTCTCGATATTCCCCAGATAAAATAAAAACGTCGACAAGATTTCATAAAGCCTTGTACGGCGGCAGCGCAGGTCCGCCATATAAACAAATTGCCTGAGAACCAAATGTTGAATGAAATCACCGTCATATTGTACGTATAGTTATATTGGAAGGAGGGAGTGGCGAGGACTCCACAGGGACTGGAACTGATCGTTACTGTTGTGCAGATCACCGACGAGGTTGGTTTGTTCAAGTATAAAGTGAAGCTGAAAGCTGGGTTTTCAAAATACTGCTGGTAACGATAAGTGGTTGTGGAGGGAAATAATAAGATGGTATGCCACAAGTAAGTACCTTCCATAAGTCGATCTGTGAAGGTGGGCAATCAAATTAATACTCAGGACAGAATAGTATGACTGCTCTTCATCACACTAATATTATAAAGACGAAAGTTTGAGAGGTATGTGTATGAATGTTTGTTACTTCTTCACGCTCGAATGGCTGAACAGATTGGCATGAAATTTAGCCCTCACCTGCCGCCAGTCGGTGCTGCAATGAGCCCTCACCTGCCGCCAGTCGGTGCTGCAATGAGCCCTCACCTGCCGCCAGTCGGTGCTGAAATGAGCCCTCACCTCCCGCCAGTCAGTGCAGCAATCAGCTTCTAGAACGCTTTTCCATAAAACATTTATTACAATTAAACGATATTCAAACTAACTATTCCCCATTTTATGGTAATCGTAACTATCCATAATAACAGACATTTTATCGCCACAACACAGGGCTCCGAGTGTTACAACCGTCGGACGGCGCTAACTGGAAGGCATTTACAGAGACTAAAACCAAAATGATCACTTCGTTACGTCACAGAAGGAAGCCATCACGAAAATAACTTGAAACAATTAAATACATTGTTAAGAGACGACATTAGCTGAACACATTCGCTTATCGTGAATCACTTAGCAAGCCGGTGCCGAGGGGCGCGCGACGGCACGGAGGACAGGCGACCTCTTGATAACTCCTCTCGTAAACCTCTCACATAATACGACCACATTCCGGTGACACCGGTAACGTATTGGTGTATGACCCGCGGCGGGTCACCAGCAGTAAATTCAATAACTGACTCCGAAATAATTGGGCAACACGACAGCGCGACACTTCTCTTAAATGTTAATAATTTTATAACAATATCTCGTGTGTACATGCGGCTGTGTTTACTTTATGGCCGCTAGTGTACATAATTTATTAAGAGATCAGTCGAGTTCACGGCTGCAGCCACTTTCAATAAACATACATTGAACTTAAGTATTGCATCATATGTAAAGATTTTTCATATGAGTTGGCATGGGGCGACATGCTCGGGGTCTCTAGACAGTTTCAATATGGTCAGCGGTATTCACAGTGTCACAACAAATTACATTTTTCGTTTTATTGAAGTAAAATAATATTTTGTCGTGCTCGTTTCTGAAACGGTATAATTTAATCTTTTTGTCAATTTATGATCTTATCAATCATCAAAATTATTTTATTCTGAAATTCTTTGATTTTGTCCGTGTCTGGGTTGATTCAGTAGTTCAGGTTCACTGGTGACCGATGATAATACTATCTTCCTAGCGTTAACTAGAGACAATTTTGAAACGTTGCTTGGTCGTCTGGAGGCTATCAAGCGGCGTTTGATTTTGGGCTCCCAATTAACCGCAAATATAAATATGATTGTGGTCGCATAAATGATGATTGTGGTCTGTGCTGATAACAATCAACCAGACGTCCAAAATAAAGCAAGATGTGAGGTGGTCAAGAGCTACATATACTTGGAAACCACGATCACCAATAACAGAGGCTTCGAGAATGAAATCCGGTCGCTACACCATGATGAGAAATTTGTAAGGACCGCAGGCTACCCAGAAACAAAAAGTTTTAACTGTTGAAGTGCTTAGTCTTTCCAATTTCTCTATACGGAGCTGAGACTTGGACGCTGAAGATGGGAGACCGTCGCAAGATTGATGCATTGGAAATGTGCTGGGCAGGAGTGCTTAGGAGCCCATGGACCGCTCACCGAACCAATGTTTTGATCCTGAATTAACTTAATTTCAAAGAGAATTTACCATCGTGTGGGACATACTAATTCTCAAGTTCTTCAAGCACATCACCCGTGGAGACAATGAAACGATTAGTGGTGCAAGGGACAGGCGAGGGCCAAAGATCCCGTGGACGCTCTCCAACAAAGTGAATGGACTTCCAGCATCAATGACGACACTCAAGCTGCCAAAGCCGTATGGTGTCGCATCACCAAAGAAGCGGGTGGCACAAAACTCGACCGAGACATGACCAGGACCACTCCGTCAAGAGTGCATGACTAAGAAGAGGTGACTGATGCTCTACATCAAGGAATTCTTTTACCTATTCATTTAGGCAGCCCGTTTTGCTAGATTCTCAAGAGTCAAAAGCCAAAAAAACGCAGCGAGAACTGATGGTTTTGAACAATGTTCAATATTATTGTCAAGTGCATTCTGCTTTACAGAGCCGCAGCGGAGACGACCGAGCACTTCCGAGAAGGCCCGACTAAGTGTTTATGGTAATGCGCGATATGCGCCCGCGCATACGACGCGGCTAAACGCGCAATTTGTTTAGTACGTTTTATACTTTGCTGGCGGATTATATGTGCATGCTATTATTGTTTAGCTTGTAAACTGAAGAGGTCAGCAGAACGAAGTGCAGTTTGGCGGAAAACGGGATATAAGTTAAAATAAATAAGTAAAGATTTCATAACATAATGGTAATGCTGGGATCAAACTCACGCCGGAGTCAGGACTCCCGCAACAGAGGCCAGTTCAATAAACACTAGAAAAAACTAATAAGATAAACTCTTTGAATCAATATGAAACCAAGCAGTATTTAACATCCTAGCATCTCGATCTCTACCGGTTATACTGTAAAAAGAAAGAAAGAAAAACTTTTTATTTGCCGGAAAAGTTGCAAACTTAAGACTAACATATTGCAAACATTTTCCATGACAAAAAATATATATATGCGCCACGTCCGAGCAAAACGGCCGTACGCTCAGCATAATGCCGTGTCCACACGCAAAATGCGACGAGTCCCCAGCACTGATTTTCAGCGTGGTCATCGACTAACAGACGTCGGCAACGGTATTGTGCAGCAATAGATTTGATTAAAATAAATAAAAATAAATTTTAGGATAAAGTCATAAATGGAAATAACAATAATAAATAAATAAGGAGGAAATACAATTATCTACATACGTATAAAGTGGTAACATTACGCCACGTCTTTAACAAGGGCGATGGCTTAAAGAACTTAATATCCAGGTCAAAATCACTACAAAAATAATAACAAGGACGCGATGACGTATAGCAAACCGTAAATCTGCGCGGGAGTGCAAGGCACGGCATACATCACCCCACAGACACAATCCATGTGGTGCTGGATTGTGGTGCCACATCTCACCATGACATGAAAGTAATGCGATCACTTGCGAGTGTGCTACTCGCATGTGATCGCATTACGCCTTTCATTACTATTGCCGTGATACGTTTTATTAAACCAACACTTACAAACTATTTCCAACTAAATGTTTCATTTCATAAAGTTTAACTTTCATCGTGGGTTGTAAGGTATAAGTTAAGTTCTTGCATGGTGTTCACGCGTCCCTGATTTACGCGGGGCGTGCGCGCGCGCAACGAATAGCGCTCAGTCGCAACTGTTCAGATGTCGGGAGAATGGATTTACGCCGCGCAGTCTAGGGTACTGTTTCGGATTTCAAATAGATGGGCGCGGATCATAAATTATATTTGTTTCATTCGTTTTATTTATCTAGGCAGCAATGATCTAGTGATACCGGTAGATAAGTTCACATGTCGGGATCTACAAAAGATTGGGAACACAAGATCCAAAGCTGAAGAGCTGAGTTGCATTTTAGGATCAGAACGTTTAGTTAAGTTAAGAATAAAAGTATCTTATGTACTATTCCAGATCATGGTCTACCCGTGAACCTCATCCATATTCTTCGGCCGTATGTACCTGAAGGAGTAACTAACATACACACGTTTTTGTGTGTGTTTGTTTTAACTTATGTATATGTGAACATATACATACAATCTTATAATTTGACAAACAATAAAAACTGCAATACAAAGTGGTAAATTATTTCACATATTGTCACGAGTATGACATTGTGATTATGACATATTTTTTCAATTAATTAAAAAAAAAAAAATAATAATAATTTTTGACATAAATATTTACTTTACTAAGTATTATATTTTGTCAACTATATATTTCCTTTTATTATTGTGAATGTGAGGATATGTTGATTGCTTTTTTTGCCTTTTCTTTTCAGTAATTTTAAAGTATGTCTGGCAATTTAAGTATTTTCTGCGGCCTACCCAAATGTCCTTTCCTTGGTATTGTACGTCAAATCGTTGAGCTTCTTAGTAGTGCTGAGTTGAGCTTTACGAATACTGACAAATACTTACATTGACTGGAAGTATATTTACAATATTAATTGTATGGATTTTAAAAGAGACTTTGACCCTTGAGTTTGAAGCGGCGTTTCTTCTTAGGGTATTCAGCTAGGAAATACCGGCATAATCTTATATAAAACGAGTTATGAGTTTACATGTGGATGGATGGTTAGGGAGAGGGAGACCAAGAAAAGATGGATGGATTGTGTGAAGAGTGATATGAAAGAAAAGGAAGTTAGTGATAGCATGACGAGTGACAGGGCAAAGTGGAAGAAAAAAACGTGTTGCACTGACCCCAAATAGCACGGGAAAAGGGCAGGAAGATGATGATGATCTTGTATAAGACGACGAAAAAAAAATTACGTGTTTTTTTAAACCTATTTGCAAAATAAATATCGTTTATCATTTAACAACGTCATTATTTATTCATGGAAATGGGTTGTCGTACATTTCCATGAATGATGGCTCACACTACAAAATCTATTCAACCGCTTGAGCTACGAACGGTCAAAAGAAACAAACACTACCTGTACTCTGTACACATCGCAGGTTCCTTCTGAGGCAGTCGGCTGGAAATAAAACGTTTTCTTGAAGGCGAGGCAGTGATTTCAGAATACTTGTAACAAGTTACTTACCCACCCCGGGTAATGTGAGTGAGTTCTCGCGCAAGTGCACCGACTCTTCAATCACTGCTTCGTGCTAGACACCATGAAATGGGAGACAGAAGTTACACTCCTATCAATAATCCAAAATTACCCGTATGTTGGTAGCTAACTCTTCTTCTATTTTGGCACCAACTATGACCAGGAATCCTCTTGAGTCCGGATATCTCTCTTAATATTTGTCTTTATTACTTACTCACGCAGGATCTGTAAAAACTGATAGACAGAACTGATGCAGAACATTTTATTTAAATGGCCGTCACGAGAGGACTAGACAGAGATCTCAGACTACAATGTTATACTCAATCAATCCTGCATGTTTCTTGAGTAGTGCTCGTTGGCCAAATATATTATTGCTTTACGTAGAAGGATTCTTAAGCATCTTCCCTAGTTAGGTGATACTGTGATAGCTTTTAAATACGCACTGGATACTGGTGGATCTTCTGCCCCTGCTTGGTTTGTAGCGGCTTGCGTCTGCGCAGTGTATTTGTGTCGGAACACGCGCAGGGCTTGTCGGGCGACACTCGCGGCGTGTTGCGCGTCGCTCGTAGCTTGTAGCCTGATGTAGCTTGCTGTAGCCTGTTGTAGCCTTGTTGCACGGAGCAATGGGCGTAGGATTGAGACCTTACGCTTTTAGATAT
Source organism: Mythimna vitellina (assembly GCA_949316375.1). Lineage (NCBI taxonomy): Eukaryota > Metazoa > Arthropoda > Insecta > Lepidoptera > Noctuidae > Mythimna > Mythimna vitellina. Next base: position 269,283 of record OX438703.1, on the reverse strand, counting down.
GGGTGATTGTATGCACGGCTGGAATAGGCTGAAATTTTATGGGAGCTTAGGTGCATCGGCAAAATATTGTAGCATTTGTTAAAACTAAAGTATAATTTAACTTCTACTCTTCCACGCCGGAAATTACACGCTTTGAATCTTTTATCCTCTTAATACTTTGAAACCAAAACCGCAAAATTAACCTTTTACGTTATTACCTGTACCACAGATTACGAGTAAGCTTTACTTGCTCTCATTGATCGGTTTTTCCGATCATTTACTTTAAAATTCCTGCGCCGGCTATAATCACAAAGCCTGGCCCACAGTGACCGCAACATGGTCGGACACGGTCCGTGCACTCGCAAGGCTGGTCACCACTGAGCACTGGCTGGTGATTACCTCCCGCTACACAATCTGTGCCGGGTGCCGCCCTCAACCGCTGACGATGTTCAACTGTGGCTTCGGACGGCTGAGGTTGCGCTGACCACGGAATGCGTCTGCACATACCGTTTAGTGATCCTTTGGTTGATGTGAAGTTTTACAATTCTGTTAGTTCCTAGGTAATCTTAATTTTTATCAGTTTATTCTTACTACAGTCTTATATTTAACTTTAAAAACTGAAACTTCTTTTACGATTTGTTACAATGTGTTCATAAGTTTGCGAGACCGGTGCCAGCCGCAGCTTTTTTTACCGCGAGTACTTTCGGGAAGAGGCCGGACATTATTTAGGCCACCTGCGGAGTGGTTATTAACTACCACCACACATTGCGTTCGCGTTGATGTTACTGTAACGGTGCTGTGCACTTCCTGTGCTACTCCTTTTTTTCGGCACATCAGTGAGATTGAGATTACTTTGGCTCACAGTAGACAAGTGCTGCCCATTCGAAGAATGTTTTAATGATGTTTGTTTTGTCCTCAAATGAAAGTGAAATAAAATTGAAGGTGCGCTAACTGATAATTAATGTGCTTTTTGATTTCTATGCATTAGAGGGTCGTTCCAGAAGGTGGTTAATTCTGTTAATTTTGTTGGGGTTACGAGTTCAAATTTTTAAAGGGAAACGGAACCTACTTCTAAAAGATATACCATTCAGAACTCATACAGAACCCAAACTATTTCCACTCCACTCTAGCGCATCAGCAAAATAAGTATTCTTTCATAAAGTATAGTTTAGCGGTCGCGCTGACATGGCGTCCGCACAAATATGCTTTTTATCGCTATTGATCGCGGTCGCTCGACTTGACTTGCGAGTATTATATCTAGCGCGCGTTATTGTACTCAATGTTCAGTTTCTGCTAATTCGCACAGTTATTTAGTCGCTGGGAACTTAAAATTTAATCGTAGAATTAGTTTAAATACATAACAGTGCCTAACCGATAGCTGCGCTCGCCTGGGTTGGACACAAGTTTGCTGCTTTCTTTGGCAATTGCTACTCACGGGACTTGTGGTCGGTAACGGTGGAATAATGTTATTGGTTCATAGTTTTCTGTCAAATATAAAAATACCGACGTCCAGTACCTGGTACAAGTAGATATCTACATAGAATATTGGCATTATAGAATAGTGGCATGAGAGCAGTCTTGGCCGAGTGGTAACGGCCCCGACTCACGAGTTGTAGGTTGCGGGTTCAAACCCAGCCAGGCGCATGACTTTGTGTTATTTATTTCACCACCACTGCTCTCAAAATGGTGAAGGAAAGCCAGGTGGAGTTTGTTTCATCGTGAGGAAACCAGCATGTCCTAGAATCAAACATTCGAAGACATGTGACATCCACCAACCCGCACTGGGCCCGCGTGGTGCATTACGGCCCATACCTTCTCCTAGAGAGGAGGCCTGAGTCCCAACAGAGGGAACATTATAAGGCCGACTATGCTATAATAGAATAGAATAGTGGAATGGACTAAGCTGATTGTCGATTTTAAAAAACTGTTTTCGCTCGTCGCGATGATGAGTAGTGCATCACATTTTAGCTAATCGCGCGGAGATTAGTCGGCCACAGAATCTCCACTGCTAAATTCTTGCAATAATGAACGACATACGATGAAGTCTCGTTAACTTTTAAGTTAAGTTGAGTGGTCCATCTGCGGCGAGATGATGGTTTTCGAATTTGATTGACCATCGGTTCAGCCGGCCGCCATCATGTTGCACAAGCTCCACCTCATTACTATTACCCTAGTTCCGCGTTCCATATACGATAGCCATTTATTAGCCGTGCCTCGATGTGACAATGAAGCATGTTCTGATTGTAATGCCTGCGCGGCCTGCTCTGATGGCCGGGCTCTACGCGAGTCACTCGTCAACGTAACGTTTAGCTCAAGAAGTATTTATACCTTCCGGGGCTGCCAACGTAGCGGGCTGCCATGCCAACGCTGGCGTGGCTGGCAGCGCAGGCGCAGCCCTTGTCAAACCGTAAGTAATGCGTCGGTTAATTTAACATTTGTGTTTTATATTGACAGTGGAGGAAGTGCGTTGAATTCACATGAGAATTATGTATTAGCGTGGTCTTAGCTCTGAAACGGATTACTAGCTTGGATGTTGAAATAGCTTTAAATTTAGTAGGCAGAACAAAACCTTTTAAAGAAATATGTTCACGTTAGAAGTGAAGGGAGGCTAGGAACAACGTGTTAAAGTTAACAATGAATAAATTCCTTGCCCTAACAATGAAAGGTAACTGTTAATCCACAATATTTATATGCAATAATGTAGAGTAACGTGTGTATTGTAGAGCACGCAGTCCCGCTATCTGGAGTATTCTGGAATGACTGGCTGGATGGCACTCCGAGCTAGTGCGCATATCTCGCATTGGCACTCGTTGTCGGCCGGGCGCGGGCGGTGCGACCGCGACGACGCGGTTAAACTGCATACTCTAATGTATTCAGGTGCCGCGCGGCTCGTATGTAACTGTAGCGGCCACTAGATTTGGTATAATGTGGCAGAAAGCAGCGGGGAATGGTTAGACGAAGTATTTGAAACTGTAAGTTGCTTCTAGAATCTTGCTAGACACATATACTAGCTACTTACAAAAGAGGTGAAAAAAAAATAGGCTAGATCTTAATCTTACATCACGTGAAATAAATGAGGAAGTCGTTGATTATTAGATACTACAGCAGCTGACAGCGCAGCTACAGTTATTCAATAGTAGTGATCGCTCGCTTTTTTCAAGCCCGCGCCTATGGTGGCTGGAAATCGGGATCGGGATCCCGGCGGCGCGGGCGTGAGGGCCGCTCCCTCGCACGTGCACGTGCGGCCTCCTTCTATGCTAGCATTACTGTTTCGCAGAAGTATGCAACTGCCTGTCACTCCTCCTCGCTTCAGACCATGGTCTGTACCAAGGCCCGGTGCGAGAGATCGTTGCTGCCGATCGCCCCCACGAGAACACGGCGGTGCTCTGCCTAAGCGGGGCACACCTCTACCGTACGCTCCACTGTGTCCTCTAGGCGGTCCACATAGTGGTGACATTACTTCCGCTCGAATCCGGTGCAGGAACTTCCCGAATTGACCATGCTTGATGAAAACCTACATCATGCGGAAGGTGAAGACGCCGTGAGGTCTTTCCAGCCCCTTCTGAAAGAGGGGACTTACCGCCATAATTATGGCGTGCCCAGCAGTTGCGACAGTGGCTGTCGCCATTTCACTATGAGGGGAGGGTCTGCTAAGTTAAGGTTATCGAATCTATTTAGGGCATAAAATCAGAATCCTAAATATTTATACTATGTTTCTAGATAATGTCTCTCATAGCCGAGTGATTTAAAGCGCGTAGGTACACAGGTGTACAAGTTGTTAGCACGATTTTTTTGTGCATATCTTTTGAACCTACTGTGAAATATATATTTTCTTGGTAATGTTGATGTCACAAAGTACGATATTTATAGATCCTACTTTTTGCTCTCACAAGATAAACACTTATTGGGTTCTCATAAGGTGGAGCTGTAGTGCAGTTCCTAATATAATTTTTATGTTTGATATAAAGTAGTAGCTCCTTTATATTTGTGCAATTATATAATACTTAGGTACTCAAGACTAATTTTTTATTTATCTAATAATTTATTATGTTTTTATTATTTCTTACAATTAACTCAAAACGAGTTTAAATAAACAATTTTTTTCATTACATCTCAGTTTTCAGATGCTTAGAAATAGCACCTTTGTTCTATCTACGGCACTGCAGTGGTGGCAAATTGTTCCAGTCGCCGACTCGTGCTGGTGTACCTGTCTAGCAACGGGCACTTCTTGAACTCCAAATTATCGTTGTTCAACGTCTTGAGTAGCTCTTCATCTTGTTATTGATCTTGGACTAAATACTCGCAGATAAAAAAACGGAAACTGATTTCCTCGTTTCTTAAGAGTGCGTTTGATCTCTGAGTAGAATGGTGAGATAAATCCAGATGTCGAAATCTCCTTGTAGTATCGTAGTTCGATGAGGCTTTTGTCGGTGCGAACGTGAGCGGTTCGGCGAGTATTGTAAGTAATCCCTCAATCATGTGGCGAAAATACTTAATTCACATGTAAATTGCCAATAGCTCTTTATCGTACGGAGAGTACTTCCTCTGGGCTAGGCTAAGAGGCTTTGGAAAGAAACCTAATGGTTGCCATTTTCTATCAACCTTTTGTTATAGAACTGAACCTGCGCACATATCAGCACCATCTGAGACCAGCCATAGAAGGATAAGTGGAACGCGTTTTTTTATGTTGAGCTGGACGATGTAAAAAACAGACTAAAAAAGAACTATAAATAACAAAATAATTTAAATTTCGGAAGTTGGTATCAAAAAACCGGGCATGTGCGAGTCGAACTCGCGCATTGAAGGTTCCGTACAAACTTTCCTATGAAAACAGTTCAATTCCCGAATAGAGTTACAAAGATTTTTCCGAATCGCAAAAAAAGTATTTTTTGTGACGTAACTACAAATTTCAACTGCTTTCAGATTTTTTCCTATACTTGTGCTATAAGATCTTGCTTCATACCAAATTTCAGGATTCTAGGTCAACGGGAAGTACCCTATGAATTTTGATTCTCTTGAGAGTGTCGAAGTATACGTTTTTAGTGACATAAACGGCCGTATCTTTTTTCTTCGTTAATTCAGATGTTAGATTTTTTCTTAGCTTTAAGGATCCGCAAACTTGACAATATGGTTTTAATTTCAACTCAATACTTCCACGTGTTCCGGAGATAAAGGGTCTTTACAGACAGTCAGACGGACGGACAACGGATGTCGAAATCTCTTTAAGGCGCGCGATACACGCCGTCGACTCAGACTTGGCTCTTATCGGACGGCCGGACAACGAGCTGACCATCGTAGTCTATAAGCCCGTGTGTGTGAAGGCCGGGAAACGTCTTGGGACTCCCGATGCCAAAGACGTCTGTTGCGGTGGCGGCTCATTAGTCTTCCTGATTACGAAATAATATTCATAAGATGTTTTTTTAGTGTTGAGTGTTGTTTGTGGCTAGAATAATATCAGCGGCATGGGGCGACCTCTCAGGTCAGGTAACTTTGCCGAGACCGATGTGGATTCATCCCTCGGAATTAAAACCCGTTGATCCCGGCTGTCATTTGTAGACCTTTAACATTCGTTCGGGATAGTCTAATGCCGAGAATTCTGACACTATAATAGTCTTGCTAGTCACGCAGGTAGGCTGTCGTTCCATATAAAATACTGATATCCACCACAACACGATTCGACAGTAAGTCGTCTCCAATGTAATCGGCTATTTTTTTAAGTCATCATCTCCCCTAACTTTTTCCCAACTAGCTTGGGCTCGGCTTCCAGTCTAACTGGATGCGGCAGAATACCCGTGTTTTACATGGAGCTACTTCCTATCAGATCTCCACAATTCAGTTACTAGGCAACACAATAGGTGATTTTTATAAGTGGTGAGCTTATTTGTAGTGTAGTGTTTGTAGTGGTGGTAGCATGAAGAATCGCCAAACTTAAGTGGCAACGGGCAGGGCACATTGCTCGCAGAACAGATGCCGTTGGGACCGAAAGGTTCTGGAGTGGCGACCGCGTACCGGAAGACGCAGTGTTGGAAGGTGGACCGATGACCTGGTGAAGGTTGCGGGAATCCGATGGATGCAAGACCGTTCTTTGTGGCGACATTTGGGGAGGCCTATGTCCAGCAGTGGACGTCTATCGGCTGAAATGATGATGATGATGAGCTTATTTTCGCTTCAATACTAATTACTGAGAAAGTTCTCTCTATCCTTTAGTGTATACTCTGCATGCATTGTACCCGCTGCAACCCTGCGCGTAAGCTGCAGTTGCGTAGCGCGACGCGCGCGCAATACGCTTCCACGCAGTTACATGCGCGTCGGTATTCACGCTTTCGGTGTCCCAACGGTTACCTGCAGGGAACAAGTCATTAGATATTCCATAGATTCCGTAGATATTTTTGGAACCAAAAATAAATTTCACATAGCGATGTTACAGCTTTCCGAAGCTTTGAGTTTTCATAATTAAATTAGAAAATGCTTTTATCAACCAATCCTATCTTTTTAGCTCTATATTTTTATCTTTATAGTAGCTATTAGTACAATAACCACCTCTTAACGACCGATGCGTCACTTACGACTATTTTCGCCTTTGACCTCACAGACTCGTATTTTCCGCAAATTAGTTATCACCGTCTTATCTTAAAGGCCGCTCATAAATCTATCCTAAAATGTGGTGATTCAAAGTTTAAGTTTGAGATCTCTCTGCCACAGATAAGCGTTTAAATAGGTATGTTTGTCACTTCGCATCTCGTCACCGCGCAGGAATTCGGAAGCTAATTCATCAGTGGTTGAAGCGAGGAGTTTGTGTGACCATACTGTGAGTAATGCTGATTCGTTGATGATTCCAAGTGCGCAACATTTAATATGACTGATTAATTACATCGCTGTGACAGTACCGATTACTAGCTATTGCTTTGATGGACAGAATGATTTAATAGAAGTGAAATTATAGTTCGAGCAAATGTGAGGATATCAGAGAACTGTAGAACTACCTACGAGTAGGTGTCCTCCAAGGTGTTCACCTGCATTTGTGACCACGGTACTCATACATTTACTGATAAGGAGATGCAAGTTACCGTCATCGTGCATCTCGGTGATCCAGTGCGCATGCGTTTTCCCACAGTTCGGCTATTTGCCATAAGTGTAACAATCGGGCTAACTGTATCGACGCTCATTATCACTCATTATGCATGCGCGTCCAGTGCGCTGTGTGCTCTCGAACCAGTGCGAGAAATGAAACGTTTCCTCATAAAAGTTACAACACGCTGAGGTATTTAACCATTCGGTTGCTACAAATTACAACTCAAAGTTTTAGTTTCGGCCCAGTCAGCACCACAGAGCACCACAGAGCACCACAGAGCACCAGCTTATGTAGACGTCGCTCTCGTAGTGCGGCTCTCACGCATTTTCCAGGCTTACAAATAGTAGGTAAACATTTGTAATAACCAGTTTGGTCATTTGTGTGATGTTTGTTAATATTTTGATTATGTGGGTAGTACGTTATATCGTTTTATTGTAACCACCGCCGCGCCAGTCTGCGAATATATGCTGAGCTATCTAGACGTTACGTGTTTTATTCTGCTCCTAGCTGACAAGTCACCTGCTCTCATATTTCTCAGTGGCGACGAGGACTAAACTTTGCGCGTGTGAAATAAAGTGTGACTATGACGATCGGAAAAATAGCCCAGTTTAACGTGCACAAAGATGACTGGAATCTGTACATTGAACGGTTAGAACAGTACTTTGTTGCGAACGACATACGGGGCGATTTACATGTACCGACTGAGTTTTGGGAGCTGAGAGCTACGAGTTCCTGGTCAATCTTTGTACTTATACCGAATAAACCAACAACTAAGACATTTGAGCAGCTATCGGAAATTATGTACAAACATTTACAATTTAAACCTAGCAAACTCGCCGAAAAGTATAAATTCCGACATAGGAAACAGAAAGGAGGTGAAACCATATCCGAGTATATGGAGGCGCTTAAAAAAAAAATATCGAAGACCTGTGAATTCGGGAGTTGGCTCGAGGAAAGTTTGAGGGACCAATTGATGTGCGGAATAGCGAGCGAGAATATTAGACAAAGGTTATTTCTTCGCAGAGTCTAAATCGGATTTTGCCAAAGCGTATAAATTGGCCGCCAGCACAGAATCAGCGGAGAAGAACGCCGCTATAGTAGAAGCGCCTCAATCGTCAACAGGAACAACGACGGTGCCGTGTCAAGCGATGACGACGACACGACACACAGCTAAGGGTGCGGAGCGCGGCCATCTCTTCTTTCTATCTTAAAACAATTTCTATTTTGTGGAAACGTTGTGAATTGCACATTTACACTATGTCATACCATATTTTTTGTGCCCAAAAAAAAACCTTAAATACTTCAATTCCAGGTAAAAAATACGGTTTCCTAATTGTATAGTTTCCCATCAAATCAAATGATTTTCACATTCGAATCAATATCTGCTTTCACCAGAGATTGTCATTTGTGAACAAACAAGTAAACAATTTGACTAGCTATGTTACGAACGAGGTTTATACTAGTACGTCTACGGTTCATATCGATCAGTCAAGTCAGACTGATTATGATGATGATGATGACTATGATAACGACGTGGTTGCTATTACGCGTGTGTCGAGCTTGTTAGGACAGTTTTGTAGTGACGTTAGTATTGTAAAAGCCAAATACATTAATAAAATAGCGAATGTATAAATTAATTTGCGTTAAATGCGAAACTTATCGACGATAAATTACCGGATAAAGCAAACATATCAAAACATTCATCAGGATTACGGCTCGCTTGTCACGTCCTATACGAACTGAGCGCACAGTAAACACCAATAATATCTCGATCATGGCGATGACGTCATCAGGGGCTGTAATTCGGAGCTGTCGAATCGTATTGATGCGGTAATCGGATTACTCGATGAATTACGCTGGAGTTCTCACGCAGCGCGGGCGCAGGCGCGGGCGCGGGCAGCGTGCGCGCAAGTCATGCGCCGTAATGATGCGCCAAGCATGCGCAGCCAGCTTGATTGGACACCAAGAGACAGTGAACAAAAGTCGCACTCCTAACGTAGGTACTATATAGTGTCGCTTTAGTTTTATGTCACTCAAAGTCGTTGTGTGTCAAACAAGGGCCGTCGAGCAGAATAATAAGAAAGGAGACTGAAGCACTTGTATGTCCACCTCATTATTAACTAGGTAATAAATGCAGCTATAGGTATCACATATATACAACATAGCGAAAACATGCAAACAATCGGCGGCTGATTTGGTTGATTTCTTGTATCAACCGAATCAGCAGCCGGTTGTTAGCGTTTTAGTCTTATGTAGTATCTACCAAATACTTGAGCACACCATTGGCCCTCTGTCCAGAGTGAACCCACTGCACGTCCCTGCTCTGTGTCCACAGGTAGTCGTTCATTCACACATTATTATTTTAATTTATAAATAACTATAGTAGAGCTTGTGACCGCGGCCCCTCTCGGAATTCGGGATGTAAAACGAACAAGTCTAGGGTTTAATCTGCGCGGTCAGACCCTTTGTAATCTGACGGCTGGATCAGGAATGCGTATTAATTAGGAACGAGAAATATACCAGAATGTGACGCGACCGACAGAATCATATATTTTGTGCTGAAGAATTAAGTTACATGAGGTTTTGTTCCCACTTCGTTAGCGAGTTCATACCTTTATTATTTTTTTTAGAAAATAATAAAATATATATTTGATTTGGTTCTCTTTAATAAATTAGGGAACTGACAAAGTTTAACAGTATCCGATATCTATAATAATCTTCAAAAGTAATCGTTATTACCATCTTGATAAGCAAACTGCTGGTAAATTTGATGATAGTGTTCATGAATGTTTCACGCTGATTGCTGTCGGTGTCGGTGTCGACGCATATAATGAACACATTGCTACTACAGAGTTATATGATACTACATACATATAATATTGATTTGGTGTTACATTTGACACCCAATTACAGCTGTTTCTACTCATACATATTCATAAATAACTTATAAACAGTACAAACACCCGCTTGTGTTCGCATATATAAATATTAACGGGCTACCTGTCCCCGTCCAGTGTGTCCTGCTCTGGCTGGGCAAAGAGGCGATCGTGAACTTCTACTGACTGTACCCTGTCTATAGAAACATTTAATGATGGCAAAATTGTACTAATTTATCCATAATTTTTACGGTTGAAAAGTTATGTGTGTACGACTAATGAGATCAGAAAAAGAGACGCTACTATTAAGGCTCTAACTCCAGAGCAGTGCTATAGAACAGTACCTCCTCGGTAACGGCTAGGTCGATAGGTTTGAAAAAAATATATGTTTTTTGTAGGACTGATACTGTGATACTGTGTGTGGCAAATAAAAAATTTAACAACATGATATTTTTTCGCTTGTTTTCCCTATTCCTTTCAAATGGCTTTGATCTTTAGAAATATGTTTACACAAAAAAAAATATTGGTTATGTGTTCTTAAGAATGTACCTAGCATATGAGTCTATCAAGATTTCGCAAAGAAAATGGGTTTAAAGGTCAGCAGGGTCTATCCGGGCGCAGCTGGCCGTAATTATTAATTTTAATTAAATGCATAGATACTCGTACCGCTGCCGCCACATAGGTGGCACTACTATTATGTGTGCATTTCATTCCGGCCCGATGTTCAAGGGACTAGTACGTCTTAATTCTATAAGGCATGTATGTTATTGTGATGCTGATCCACCTTCCTGCCGCGCCGCCTGTTGCCACTGACGAGGTAACTGTCAATCTACGTGAGGAGCACAAGCTACACTTTCAAGGCATTTTTTATCTGGAGAAGGACCCAAACAAAAAATTGGTTTCAAATTTTTTTATCATGTATAGCATTACAGGATAAAATATTTTACACGATATGTTATGAAGATTGTCAATTATAATCCAATCAATTATATTTTTTTGTGTTTTGTTCATCAATTATATTTTGTTATGTTGTAAACAATTTATATCCGATAATTCTATTTCCTTCACAATTAATTTTAAGATAGTAAACAAAAAATATCCATTAAGTATGTATTTGTAAATAATTTCACGGATCAAATTATATTCATAATGGAAAGCCAACAAAATGACATTAATGAAAATATTTACAAACACAATATAAGTAGAGACAGATTTACAACGATTAGATTATCATAATTAGAGGCAGGCAGAGCTCTAGCGCGCATTAACATTCATAAGATCATAAATAGAGCTAATGTGGAGAGGCGCGCGCGCGGGCGCGGGGGCCTGCGCCTGCGAGCATCGACGCACGCTATTTACAACTATAGATTTGCATCACTTGTGAACAGCACATTATTCTGATCTTTGTAAACAGACGGAGGCTGGTTTAATGAAATTCCTAATGATATTAGTTTGTAGTTTATTTATTTGTATTTCTTCCAATTTGTTCGTGTTTATAATAATTTGTTAAACGTCGAGAATGTTATGTGCGTCGGAGCAAGGTTCAGCGCTGTTTGTATAATATGTGAAGGTATTTATATGAGTTTGGAAAGGTGTCAGAAATAAATTAGTTCTGTTGACCAAACACGCTGCTATTACATAAGCACCTTCTACAGCATCTGCCTACCAATTATTTACATGCAGAACTACAACATCTTAAACAGAAAAACGTCAAAGTCCGATCATAGCAGTTATGTGATAATCTAGAACAGTGACAAATCTAATGGAAATCTGTTTTCGAAATCGTTATTTTGCGGTTCTAAAGATGGAGCACTGTTTTGTGATAAAGACCAAGTTAGCCGGGATGAACTTTAACTTCCACAACTCACAATTGTTATTTAACAGCGTAAGTATTTGAAAAAGCGCTCAAAAGATAGCAATATACACGTGTGGAATCAAAATGTTAATAATGAATGAATTAATGCCCAATAACAACTGGTTGCATCATTAGTAAGCAAAACAGAAGTTCAGTTAACTCACAGAACGGTAATATTTAATTGAAACTTATATATTGAACCATCGACAGACGTCACATAACTCTCGCAGTCAATTTCCTCTGTAACATAAGCTTCGCCCCTAATTCTGAAATACATACATTTTATATTCAACAGTATTATATTTGACAGTGTAGTAACCTGGGGCTAAGTTGGTAATTGAAATACCCGTAGTAGTCCGACGAGCGTTGCGCCACAGTCGCCGGTCGCCGCGGGTCACGTGATGATATTGTAAGCCAATCGCCAATTGATTCTATGAGCGGCCGCCACGGTGCGTACACGCCCTCGCATCTCACACCTTTCCGGTCTAAAGTTGACAGTGATGAAATTGGTTCCATTTGGTCTTAATTTTCTGTTATATAACTGCTCTAATTTTTCTCCGAATAAGTAATGAACGGTGGGTTCAGTAAGTATCAAATCAATTAATTTATCAGGGAGCTGAAAGGCAAGGGCTTTAGATTATTTATTAGCGCACTTGGGGGCGTTTCAGTTAATCTATATTTGCATTTGAAAGGCAGAAATTCCCATCAAAATATTCTCGACGACCGGATATTACCTGTAATTTCACGTAATGAATCTAAAGTTTGGCAGACAGCCCAGTTACTATAAGTATTCATCATCTTCCTGCCCTTGTCCCATCTTATTTGGGGTCGGCGCAATACGTTTTTTTCTTCCATTCTATCCTGTCAACCGTCATACTATCACTAACTTCCTTTTCTTTCATATCACAGTTCACACAATCCATCCATCTTTTCTTTGGCCTCCCTCTCCCTCTCCACCCATCCACATGTATACTCATAACTCTTTTAGTAACATGTGTTTCATCTCTCCTCTTTACATGACCATACCAAGACAAACGATTCCCCTTCAACTTTTCAGTCACTGGCGCCACTTTCAAACTTCCTCTAATATATTCATTTCTCACTTTATCCATTCTCGTCACACCACACATCCATCTCAACATTCTCATCTCCGCTACATGCAATCTTTTTTCATCCGTCTTTTTCACAGCCCAACATTCTGATCCATACAGTATGACAGGTCTTATCACGGACTTGTAGATTTTACCCTTCAACTTGAGGGGCATCCGTGGGTCACAAATTGTTCCAGTGACCTGTCTCCATTTCATCCATCCTGTATTGATCCGATGTGATACGTCTCGATCTACCTCGCCATCTCCTTGGATAAGCGACCCGAGGTACCGAAAGTCGGAACAGATTGGTATGGGCGTTCCAGCGAGAGCTAAGGGCATAGGACCGGAGAGACCACCGAAATCGCAGAACAAGTATTCCGTTTTGGTTCTACTCAATTTCAGGCCAACACTCTCCAGTCTGTGCCACCACACCTCCAATCTGTTCTGGACCTCTAGGCCACTCTCGGCAACCAATACAATGTCATCAGCAAACAGCATACACCAGGGAGCCTCTTCCTGAATGTCCGACGTCAGAGCGTCCATTATCATCAGGAAGAGGTAAGGGCTGAGAGCCGACCCTTGATGTAAGCCGACAGCCACATTGAAGCTGCCAGTGTTGCCCACTGTAGACCGGACTTGGGTACTGCATCGACTGTAAATCGCTCGGATCAACTGCACATACTTCCCAGGCACACTTTTCTCCTTAAGGGCCCACCACAGAACCTCACGAGGTACCCGGTCGTATGCCTTTTCGAGGTCAATGAATACCATGTGCAAGTTTTTATGCGCACTCCTGTATTTCTCGCACAGCTGGCGTATAGCAAAAATGGCATCCGTTGTACCCCGACCAGGCATAAAACCGAATTGGTTCTGTGAAATTTCACTCTCTTCTCTCAGCCTTCTTTCAACAACTTTTTCCCAGGCTTTCATAGTATGTGACATTAGCTTTATTCCTCTATAATTATTGCATTCAAGCACATCCCCCTTGTTTTTAAAGATGGGCATCAGGGAACTGTTGCACCACTCATCAGGTATAGCTTCTTCCCGCAACAACTTATTGAAGAACAAAGCCAGCCACATCCATCCATCCACTCGCAGCAACTTCCACACTTCAACTGGTATTCCGTCTGGACCAATTGCCTTACCATTCTTCATTCCATTTACAGCTATCCTGACTTCATCCATACTAATCATTCTCACTAAACCCACATTCACTGGTTTGCTCTCTAAAATCCCATTCCAGCTGTTTTCCTCATTCATCAGTCTTTCAAAATAGTCCTTCCACCTCTCTTTGATTTTTTCATCTTCTGATAGAATCATTCCAGTTTCATCCCTTATACATCTTATCTGACAAACATCTCTCGCCTTTCTCTCTCTTGCTCTAGCAAGTCGGTATAGATCTTTCTGGCCTGCCGGACTATCTAGTGTGTTGTATAATTTGTCCTGTGGTTTTGCTTTCGCTATTGCCACGGCTTTTTTGGCTTTTTTCTTTAAAGCATCATAATCACTTTTTTTCGCAGACTTTAAGCTAGTGTTTTCCGGATCTATACGCTGCCATTCCTTAAATTTCCTCTTTTTTTCCTTCAATACATTCTGTATATCTATCGACCACCACCATGTATCCCTATCTATTGTACCCTTTCCTCTCGTCTCTCCCAAAATATCTTTCGCTGCATGTCTAATACACTCAGCAATCTCATTCCAGCTTTCATTTATACTTCGATCATTCATGTCTCCCATTTCTATCATTTTGTCCACCACTCGCTCTCTCAATTTCTTCGCACAGTCACTCTTCTCTAGCATATGCCATTTTATTTTAGGAGGGGAACGCTCTTTGTTTTTTTTTGTTATGGAGTTTGACTACTGACACCATAACCAGGAGCCTGTGCTGTGAGACTAGGTCTTCTCCTGGCAGCACTTTGCAGTCTTTGACGTGCTTTAGCTGGTTACGCCTAACCAGGAAGTAATCAATTTGCGTCTTGTGGTTACCGCTTTTGTACGTGACCAGATGTTCGTCTCCTTTCTGGAACCAAGTATTGGCTACTGCCAGGTCAAATGCAGTAGCAGATTGTAGCAGCGTCTCCCCTTCACTATTCGGACTTCCAAAACCCCATCCCCCATGTACTCTTTCGTAAACACCTCTCATTCTTCCCACATGTCCATTAAAGTCACCTCCAACTATCAATTCCTCATGTACAGGGATGGCACGTATCAATATAATTTTAGTAATAAATAAAGAAAAGGCTGGAGATTGACCTGCTACAGTACGCACTACACCTGTTGTCTTATTTTGTTATTTTCACTTTTGCTTTTTATTATTATTATTTTTTTTACAATTTGACATTGATGTTTTAGTTTTACAATTTGATATTGTAGATTATTTTTATTTTACAATTAGAATTTTTTTTTCAATTATTTTACGCTTAGTTGACACTTCGCGTGACCCAAGGGCTGGCTTTTACCTTGGTCAGAGATTAAGCATCAAATAGTTTGCGCGAGAGACGCTTCCAAAGTGGTAAAATGTGTGTAACTTCTAAAATGAGAGAATGATAAAACTAAAAAAAAATGTGTGATGTGTATTACCATGCAAACTTCCACCGAAAATTAGTTTGAGCGAGATCTAGTAAGTAGTTTTTTTTTAAAACGTCATAAATCGTAAACCGCAATTTACCTTACAAGTTTGTACGGAAACCTCAGTGCGCGAGTCCGACTCGCACATGCCCAGTTTTTTTTTTTTCCTTTTCAGTAATTTTATCGCATGTCTAGCAATTCGAGTATTTTCTGCGGCCTACCCAAATGTCCTTTCCTTGGTATTGTTCGTCAATTCGTAGAGTTCCTTAGTAGTCCTAAGTTGAGCTTTGCGAATACTGACAAATGTTTGTACTGACTGGACAGGTCCACTCAAATCTTTATCGTTCTTTCTTCAAAAGAAAATCTCAGACAAATCTGCATGGTTCTCATATGATTTGCCCATTACGCTTTTACTATACAGACTTTAAAAGAGACTGACCCCTGAGCTTGTTTCGGAGTTTCTTCAGCTAGGAAACACCAGCCTCATCTAGATTAAAATGACGAAAAATAAACTGACGTGTAAAAGTGTTTTTTAAAATCTATTTGCAAAATAAATATTATTTTTCATTAAATAAGTTGCCAACCTGCGACAAAACTATTTTTGATAAATAGAGGAACAGGTGCAAGAGATATGTAAGTAAGATAAGATATCAGGACGGCTGAAAGTTGGTATGTATTTAAGCGGAAGTTACGGAATTATTTTGTCCACTAATAGCAGAATCGTCTCAGCACCTACCATGTTGTCCCACACTAGGCTGACTGGGCATTCAGTCCGCCTTTGTTGTTTGTGTTGCATGAAGATTAAATAAATAAGTTGATTTATGGGCGAGCGCAGGCTCCTGGATCAGCGTTATTAACGGCGAACTCACATTGATGCACTCGAAGAGGCCCGAGCTAACTGTTGTTGTCGATAACTTAGTGTTATTGCCTACTGATCGAAATTGATACACGATAATGAGATTACATTCGCCGAGGTTAAGCGAAGCGCAGGCGCAGGTGCAGGCGCGGGGGGGGGGGCGGAATGCGGGTCCGAGTTATTGATAGCCAAATACGAATGTTAATAATGTTAATACGTATTAACACTAACGAATTTAACGTTTGATGTAAGGAATGTTCATAATGTACAGGAAAATAACCGATGATATTATACGAAAACATATTTATAAAAACAGCTGTCGATGGACATTTATTTTGGAATTATCAAACTGTTTTAATTTTATTATATGCTATTTATTATTTTATTGTAGAGATATGCGCCAAGATAACGTGGAAACAAGGCTGAGTAATATTAATTTGAGAGAATTAGAATATTTCCAGCAGGCACGTGTTCAGTTACCATTATCTCATGCAGATTATCTCAATCTGATAAAAATATTTAAGGCCTCATCATTATGCCATATATTAATGTAAATATTGATTTTGTTACTAAGTATATCCTAAACTGTCTAGTAATAATTAGTTTTCATTAGAAATCTCCCGTAAATAGAAATCATTACGTCTTTGATGTTTGCCTTTGGCATGCTTAATCAATTAAAAACTGTGGTGACAATCTTAAGGTAAACAAAATGTAAAGACAATCCTAAGGCATGTAAAATGTGGTGACTGAAGCTCCTCTATCAATTGTGTACGACGAGATTCACATCTTATTGATTATATATAGTTTGTATTTATTAAGACTTCACACACAAAGGTCCACACAAGAACGGGCGGACGTAACGTCTTATACATTCTCCATCAGCAACTGAGGGTAGCACTTTTGACTCCACTGTGTTGTCTGTGGCTTGGTAGTGGCAATGTTCAATCGTTTATCTTCATGAATCCAGCAGGAAGTTGTAATCAAACTAAGAATTAAGCATTTACATTTCGCAAATATATGAAAAACCCTCGCAGTTTAATTGCTGCAGCAGCATGTGTGATGGAGTATTATTTGTTGTCTGTATGCTACGGCCCACATTTGATTACACCCTACGAGCACGCGAGTGTGGAGTGATGGCTGCCCGGTGCCTGCGTGGTGCGCTTGCGTCGTTGTCGGCAATTATGTTATTACGCGCATGCGCACAGGCGCGGCGCCCTCCGCCGGTAGCGTGACCACGACGTAGGGATGAGCCACACAACTTAACGTTACATGACGAACTTTTTAGTTTTGATAAGAAACATACCTTACAAATGCCATCAAAAGTAGCGGCTTGTCAAAGGTCGCTCTTTGTCGAAGTATTTTCGACAGAAAGATGAATTCTGTTAAAGGTTTGTCTCGAAGTTCTGACCAATCTTTTAGACGATTAGACGAAATTTACTTGTGAAAACACTCACACACTAAAAGTCAAGGAAGTGACCGGTCAGCTCGCATATGTAAGTATATTATGATGATGACCGAGAGATAGTGATCTAAGAATCTAATCTAACTAGGAATCTTTGAAAATCTGATATGTGAGCTGATTGCTACACACTGGCCTTTACAAACAGCTTTATTATAAGACTATTCTGTTATTTGAGATTCAGGAAGAAATGTAAAACTAACATGGATGACGCAAATAATAACGTAATAGGGAGAACTGAAATTAATATTAATGAATGATAAAATGTTTTCGAAGAATCAATTTAAAATGATTAAAACATAACAAAAGACATAAATATATTTGTTGCGACATAATGATCGATAAAGTCCGCTTCAGACATCGCCGTCAGTTATCTGATGCATTCAGTCCGTAATGCACAAACAAATCTCTCGCCTAAGCTTAAGTGACAGCCACTAAGCACACACACGCACCGGACGGGCACCACGCACACATGCTCTTCACGGCTCCGGACGGGCACCACGCACACATGCTCTTCACGGCTCCGGACGGGCACCACGCACACATGCTCTTCACGGCTCCGGACGGGCACCACACACCACACGAAGAGCTTTCTCAGATGACCTTTAACTAATCCTTACTAATACAGTTACAACTTGCCCTGAGATAGCCGAGGCTTAAACAGCGTACATACTTACGATTCTTTATGATGTTTTCATTTTGGAGCATATAAATTCAAAGCTAATAATGGAGCATGTACATTCTAAGTTAATAGTGGAGCATGTACATTCTAAGCTAATAATGACAAAATAATAATAAATCACACGTTAGCTAACGATCTGTTTGACGACCTAAATTGAACTGTTAAAGGAATGAACCTATACAGGGTGCGATGTCCAGCTGACTGGCAGCCGACTGGCAGCCGACTGACAGGGTCGCCATGCGATGTGGGGGGAAGGACGGGTTAAGTAAACAACATGATGTGTACTATTCCATGAGTCAACTGAATGATCCTCCTTTAAATAGTGACATATATATACATAGTTCGTATGTGACAATATGCTTACAAAGCTACAAACACATTTCATACAGTCTGCATTCTCAATGCAATTACATACACTTTCATACATTCGGCATTCTAAATGGAATTACAATTTAACTTATGATAAGACGGGGCTGGTCGACGGCGAGGTGTTTCTTATGATAAATACATTGCTTACGAGACAATAAGTTTGCGCAGAATTATAAACTATAGATCAATTATTACTTATTAGCAGACGATCCTATTGTTCCATAGAATGTTTGTCATAATCGTAAAACTTGTAGGACTCGTGAAGAATGAGCTATCAGTCGCTAGCTGGCTGCACACTCAAGGCGCCTTTTAATTAAAACAATACGACGTCTCCTCTTGCTCAACAATAAAACTGGTATATTTTAGTAAATTGAACGAAAATTGAGTTTAATAACAAGTGATCTAGTTTGTCATTGTTTCCTTGAATTTAAAATCTTGATCGCTCACTATTCGTTTATCCTGCTTCCTTACTTCTTTGTCTTTCCCTTTGTCCTTATATAAACTCCTATTGAGCACAACGACTACATAGAATGATCTTCTTTAGTATTTTCCTAACTGTTAAAACGAGTCCCTGTTTTAGTAATCTAAAAAGTTTAGTAAGTATTACTACAAGTTCGTTGTGGCGCATCACTAGTGTTCAGAACGCACCGAGGGCCCCGGCGCAGACGCAAGCTCCCTGGGGCCCGGGGGGCGGGGTGGAGCTGCCGCGCAATTGCCCACCAATTAACAGCGCTTTCACTTTTATAACATTATCTGTGTTATTATCTCCGGCTTTGTTTTATTCGTTTATAGCCTGCTGCGCATTCGGGCGCGTCTTACATTCTGTTGTGTGCGTTCTGCAGTCATCCACCGTTTTGTAAGTTGTACCCACTTATACCTATTTGATATCGATAAAATCTTCGCAATTTCGATATCATGTGTTTTTCGATATAATATATAAAATAATATCGAAATTGAGATTTTTCTATAAATAATCGATTTTAACCAATTATCTCCGTTTATCTAATTCGGGCTTTATATTAATTAGATGAATGCATATTTATGGGTTCCTGATGTCGCAGCTCTAATACTAAATTCTAAATTACACAGCATTTTGAGAATAATAAAGAACCAAAGTTTACTCGTTATCATAAAAGATGTCAGCGATACCATTACGAATGAAAATATTTTGATTACAAAGCCGATTTAACGGCCGATCATTAAAGTTAACCACGCTACGCCTACTAACACTACAGTTTAATGCGGTAATACGCGAATACTATCGTCCGTATTGTGGTATAATAGCCACAGTTACCGTAATACCTCGCCGGGATTGAACCCGCGACCTGCGCGTAGCTCACCAGCTCCGACATCCAATAGCTAGTAATGTGCATAACTGCGTAAGTGCCTCTAACTGTATAATATTAGTTTACGTAACACATATGACTATTAAAATATTTGAATTTTAACTGTGACAGCATAAAATGATGTTTAGTTTGAAACCAATACTTACAGTAAAGGGAAACTACTAGAAGCCATCTTCCTATCTCGTCTCACCAATCAATCATTTATTTTGTAAAAAATAGGTGGGTTAACAGGTAGTACATAAAAAGAAAAATAAGTGCACTATGTTTTAGTTGTTCACAAGTTGCGTATATTTTGATCCCCGAATAGTTCAGATTCAGAACTTCGCAGTCGACCACACAGGGCCAGGGTGGTTAAACACATAACCCAAGGTTTTACTAGACATTGATTCTGTTTGGAACGATAGCCTATTGCATAACTTAATTAAGTACTTAGTACTTCTTTGTCTAGTAATACGCTTCCACAATTACTTACATTAAACGCATGCTATGTAGGCGCACGCTATATGCACAGTCTTATAAACTGGAACATTATATCCTTGATAAAAATGCTTGTTTAAATGCCGGTCCTGCTCCTCAGATATTATACGTGGAGTCAATGACTGACTGAAGGAAGACCGGGAGGGGATATATCAAAGTGATATATTATGATGATGAAGCCTATCCTAAATCGTAATAAATCAATGTATCCTAACCGTATTTGAGATCATTAGAATTCTCATGAGATATACTCTGGTTTTATAGCCAGAGTACCTTATGGTACCATCGCACCGAACTGATGATGAAGTCGAAAGATGTAACGAAATAAATTTAAACAGAGAGAAAAAAATCAAATCAATCAATAGTTAAAGTAACAAAACATTTTCAATGAAAAGTCGAAAAATACATTAAAAGTGCGAACAACTAAGTAACGAAATTCCCCTGCCAGAGACTATTTAATTACAGCTGTAACCTGGACATCTTTACGTCAAGAGAGAATAGGATACTTCTAAGCAAGCATGATCTATCGTCAACTATATCGTCGCTTACCGTCGACTCAGGTGAGATAGTGGTCAAGTGCGAACCTATCGATATTAAAAACAAACATCCCACCTACGGATAAAGCCATGGCATGTTCTTGAATGTGAAAAGCGAATTAACATGTGCGACACAGAGGGAAGGGTAAGGGTAAGTATGGGATAGCGGAAGATTGCACACGTTATATGAGGCCGTGAACTGGATGAAATTGTGAGCTGCATTTATTGAATACCTACCTATTTGGTTTTAGTGCACTTATTTAATTACAGCCTTGGCCTGCATCTGGCCTGCTCCGTACTCACTCGTGGCTATTGTTAGCTTACTTGAGAAGCCGCCACAAAGGCCGCCACGAAGTGTCCAATCTTTTAAGGATAGGTCTGCGCACTTTCTTAGACTGTAAACGATTTGTAATTCAGCTTGTTGTAGTGATCGTTATTATTTTACGAGTAGTTCATTTCTATCTCAAAGTTAGTTTAAAATTTTAAATGTAACGAGATTGTCTAGTGGAAACTATGCTAGCATTACGTTATCATCAGCCGACAGTAGTTCAATGTGTGAAGTTAGTCCCTCCAATTACACGGCATTCATCTAAATTCTCAGTAGCTTCCATCCATTTGTTATCTGCCATCCTATGAAAATCGTCATTCCACCTAGTTTAAGAGCATATCTCAATACTCACTACTTTCATCATACCTTCTGCCAAAAAGCAGCGGTAACAGGAAGGGATGGGCTCTTCAGTGGAGATCGCAAGCAGGCATAGGCTTGCGGACGTCGAGCAATGGGCTTTCACAAATGTATAGACGATTAATAGTGTCATAAAAAGTCATTATACCAGTAATTGTCTCGTCCTTCGATGATGAAGAATTTTACTAATGTCGTAATTACCTGGTCACTGGAAGACGTCACATATAGTTTAAATCTTCAAATAATAAAAAAATACCACGGCTCAAAGGGCGATCATTTGCCTATTTTACTTAGTACCATTGTAACAGATGTGTTTATTCTTTAATCCCAGTTTTGCATATGTTAAGTAAAGCAATGGCAAAAGTTTTTATATCTAACGTAACATAAGCTTTTTATATGCGTAGTCGACGACAACGTAAGTAACTGCCGGGCCGTAGTCGCCGACAGCTCAGAACTAATATTACGAATGTGCGGTGCACCAGTACTCACTCGCACCAGTACTCGCTACATCGGGACATTCGTTAACGTACGGCTGAGCGAGAAGATGCAGAAGGCGCACAATAAGGAAATACGTATGTCTCGTAAAGAGTAACTGTAAGAGAAAACAAAGAGCACAGAAACTAAGGGTGGATTGAGTTAAACATTATGAATAAAGGGGCGCCTAGTATAACTTATGAGAGAGATGATAGCTAATAGAGTTGTTCAATTTATATAAAAGAGAAATATGCTTACAGCCAGAAGGGCATTTTTTCATTGATGAAAACAAGACCATCACTGCAAGTAAAAACTCAAAGAAAACCGGACGTGACATGGCCGAGTTGTATTTAAAGCGTCCAGCTATTACTAGCACTGCGGCCATAATATTTCATAGGAAAATGATTTCCAGCTTTATATATATGTCATCTATGCAGTTATACATGAGTTGTATAAAGTAGAATTTCTGCAGTAACTATATAAAATAAATGTAATAACAGTGCCATGACGATTGCTATTAACGCCTCAATTAACCGACGTCGTGGACGAGAGTTATGCGCTCTCTGTTGATTTATTTTTATTTATTCCTGCATGCAAATGTCTGGTTCAACTATATCAGCTGTATGCTCTATCTACATCGATTAAATTATGCAGTCAGATAGTTAGTAGCACAGTTATCCAGCGATTTTTGCAACATTAATGAAGTCGGTTCAGTTGACGTATGCCTGGGAATATAAAAAGCGGGCGACGTCGAGGTACATTTGAATATCCTTTTAGATGTTTTTGAAGATAGCGGAGCCTGCCTCACTTCCTGGTGTGCCGAGACGGATACGGCTTGTTAGTGATCTACGTAACACAAGTGTACTGAGATACTGAGCGCGTCGGTCGATTGCTTGTCAATATATCCTTCAATCTGTAAATGTGTCTTACTCTAATCCGATTGTTCCACAGTAGCTGAATCAAAGCTCGCGGGTCCAGGCAACCACTATTATAATGGCTAGCTCGTTCAATTTATCACCTTTTTGTATTTTTATCTATACGAGATCTATGAGTAAGTTTTCATTTCCTACTGCCTTGTTAATTTTAATTAGGCTATAATTTACATTTCCATGATGTCCAGGACGCGCTTATCTCCGGTCTCACTAAAAATACCCTAAATGGTATCTTTCTATTTACGTCGAGTTCGATACATAGTATATTGATCGCCACAGATTGCATTTCCTCTCGGTGATTAAAGGTTCGTATAATAAATAGTGGTTGCGCTGCGCGGGCTGCGCGGGCTGATCAGGCTGCGCGCACGACTGCGGTACTTTATTGCTAATAGCTAATCCCGCTTCAATTAATACGTATGCCGAGTGCTTCCTGCCGTATGTACCGTAGTGTTGCTATAATTTACGACATGTGACCATTCTGTTTATATTGCAAAGGAAATAATCGGTTTTCTTAATTAGAATAGCTTTACCTTAATTCGGATGTGAAACAACACTCTTACTCTCATCTTAAATCGGTACTTCCCGATTGTATTTTTTGCATGCATTGCATGTTTTGTAACAACCTTTGAACTATCTATAGGTTGTCATGTTTACTAAAATGATAATCACAACAGCCGCTGCAGTAGGCAATATTTTATAATAGAACAGCTCCGGGATTACTTTATTAATTTAGCATATCAATAAAGGAGTATTAATGAAGTGTGTAATGGCTGCAATCACAACAGCTGTCGGACATTACTCCGCGTTATTAACGATCACCATTCGGTTTACTATTCGCTACAAATTCATTGCGTACTGCAGTCACTCTACCCGCGCATCGCGCTCAGGGCTGCACGAACAGATATCAGACAATATGCTTCTACGTCTTCTACGTACTACTTACGATCGAATTCTTACGGATTTGAACGTGTTTCAAATGTAGTTTATCCCTAGTTAGAGAAAAAGTATTCAAAACCTGGAGCTCCAAAAAGAAGATAGCTTAGCCTCAGGCTCTTCCAAGGTTCTGAATATCTGTTTAGTGGACATTATTTACAGTTTGTGACCGTACATTTATTTTTGTTTAAAGTCCCGGTAGCCCGCACCAATCTGTTAAATTTCGCACCCGTGACTCGGGCGGTTGAAATACTTAATAGCGTCTCTCGACGGTTAGAATTTTTTTCTTGCACATTGGCGGAATTCGAGAGGGTGACACTAAGTGTGTTGTCCTCTGTGCAACTTGTGCGGTTCTCCAGGGCGCTGCTTGAGACTGACCATCGACTATCATGTATGTATGTTGCCTACTACTACACTAATGGTAATATTTGATCGGTGTGTGGCGTCTGTGAGGGCGGCTATTTTGCGACTACATTTGTTATCTTGGGTATACCTGTTAAAACAATTGTATGTGTTAATAAATAAATAAATTTAATTTTCTAATAAGAAAGTGCATTGAAGTAAAACATCTGTGTCCGATACCTGCCAGCCCTGCCCGGGTTACTTCACATTTCACATTCAAGCGTAGTCTTGATTTACGATTGTGTTTATATAATAACCATTTTATCGAAGCTCAATTGATTTGTTTTGGACGCCACTCATCCACAGCCGTGTTTAGAGCAAACACGCAGCCATACTGTCGACGCTGTAGTGCCTCTTGTGGCACTAGTGGTGCTTGTGCCCTTTGTGGCACAGCTGAACGTGGAGTGTTGTGCCATATGTGGAGGCTGTGGAGTGCTGCCCACTGGCCGCGCGACCGTTAGCGATCACTCGAGGCTCACTGTGATGTGCGGGCGCAGAGCACCTGCCAGGGCTGCCGCTTGACACACTTGGTATCTGTTTACTCAAATTAACGCGTTAACGTGTGGTCTTATGTTTGAAATCGGCGAAAAGATTGACGTTACATCGATGCAACATGTACCTATTGCATAGGATCCATAAGTCTCTAGCAATAATCTTATAGGTAGTAAGGAATGCTAAACCGCGACCTCCTCCCCTGCCTATCTCCTTTCGGCATCACATGAGAGCGTCGTTATTTGAGGTTGCAGCAACTATGTAAATCCTGCTGGTGCACTCGGCAGTCAGTACAATGTATACAGGTATCGAAGCTGTTATGATAATATACCGCATAATTCCATTATTTAAGTCGGGCCATTTGTAAATGTTACAGTCAAATCTAGACCGGACTTGGTTTATATCATTAACCAGAAAATGTGGTCTAGCTGAGTACCTAGTTATTGTGCGTTTATGACAGTCACTACAGACTGGCGTAGAAATAGTGACCCTAACATTAAATGATGGACATCCCTATCCGACATCTCCTTGAGCCGTCAAGTCCCCGCTAATGACCCGCTCCGTCTGATTGAAACATCCCTCAGTTCCAGTACGTGCTGTATGTAGATGTACGTCGGTCTGTATGTAGCAACAACAAACAGGCGTACAATGCCCGACTGACACATGCATCAACACTGGAGCCACCGTCCAAATGTTTTGATTGAAGTACAAAGACAGCTTGTGTGTCTGTCGTTGTGATGAAGGTTGATATGTTGTGCACTTGGCTTGTTTGCTAGAGGATGGCCCATGTCGTTTATATATTATGTGTAAAGCGCTCTGTGAGCTGCTCGCTAGATTTAAGAAGTACGTTATCGGCTGCAGTGCGCGACCCCAACTGCCCGGGTAGCGTCTACTCCTGAACCCGGAACACATACAATTGATTGAAAACTATTAAAATTTTGATTTAGAACCTCTTAGAGCTCTCGTCAAGCGCGTCATAAAGCGCTTAGAGCGAGTGTGCATCGTTAGCTGCGCATATCATGAATAACAACCGAATCTGAGAACGTTTACGAGCACTTCTAAACAGATGCGCGCTATTCAATTATACACTCTGCATCGCGCCGTATACAATATTTATATCCGTTTAAGAGTCGCATTGTGGCAACACTATGAAAATGGCAATATAAACGGTAATACCCGGCGGAGCTGCGCGGCTGGTCGCCGGTGACGGTCGCATGCGAGTGCATACACTTGCGCCGTTATTCAATTAAGGCGTGTGATGTATGCGCGCGCATGCGCCCGGCTCCCCGCGGCTCCGTGTCACACGCGGCCGCCTGGAGCCGCCACCACAACTCCGCCAGCCACAGGCCGCGCGCCGTCCGCGGCCATGGGACGAGGCGACGTCGCTATTCCCACATCTGAGCCATAAAAAGCACATAAAGCATAACAGCACAATCTTATATACTTAATTGAATTAAATTCTTCAATGACTGCGATCAACTGCGACGTGCATGTGAACGAGTGTCAAACACTAAGTTTCCTGCTGCGCAATATTACATTACATTATTCTGAGTTTGACGGGGACCGATATTCAACTTTGTTGAGTTTTCACAAGCTTAGGGTAACTTTTAGGGAAAAGACGCTTAAACGAAATATTGAGTTCACTTTTCACCTGAAAAGTTGGATGGAAGGTAAATATAAAGTTTCACTAATGTCTTCGCTTCGTCTAGTTTTCAGAAAAATAACTCCATTAATATGAAATATGTCACTACTGTTGATGTCAAGTGAAGGATATCTCGCAGTAAGCCACAAGCATGCTTTGACTTCTCTTACAATAGATGGTGTCTGTGACAAATATAAACGTATGAGTATTACGAGCCAGGCTGCGCGCCGCCTCGCGACAGCGACACATTTGTCGCTATCGACAATAATGTTATTATACCATTTATACCGTTGTGCGAGTGCTCGGCCGTCGCAACAATGCGCTCCTGATGAAGAAGCACTGGACTCACATGAAATTGCGGATGGTATTCATACTTACTTCATGCAGCTAATAGACTTTTTGCTTTTCCACGTCTTTAAACTCTACTGCAAGATTCTTCGGAAGAGTCAACACAGCCCTGGAACGCAATGGGCAAATGAAGGAACACGGGAGGGTTTCAGTTACTTAAAGTCTGTTTTTTTCTGATTTGACCCCCTCGCATTGCACCCACAGTGAGAAGAGTAATTTGATCAAGTCCTACCTCAAGCAAAGGGAGTTACTGAGAAGGAAAATGTTAATACAACGAAGAATTAGTGCGTATTTAAATAATATATAATTTGTTTCAAACGTAATTTTGCATCATTATCTGTAGAAATAAGATTTTTTTGGTTAAGAGATAACGAACAAAATAAACTATGAGCTAGGAGTTATTTGGAATTTTTAGCTTTTACCACATTGTGTTTGTTTGCTGATTTCCTCGAGTATATTAAAGTGTATCAGCATAGATCTGCGATCGTCGCGATGGTGTGCGCTGGCGCAGGCCATGTTTAATGTATGGCGGGACGTGTCCATAGGCCCATGGGTTTCACACGGACGCTCTCGCCCGGCGCTGTCGCCACCTGTATTACTGTGGCGATGGTCGGCCTGTTATTGTGTCTGTTTGTTTTGTACAATTGCTGCGCGATCTACTTGTGATTGTAACTTGATAGTCGGAACATTTTCACAAGGCAGGATGTGTTGGTGATCGGGAATGATTTGAGAAAAGAAACACGCAAAGTTAAAGCGAACAGGAAACCATAGACTTGCGTTTCTAAGTAAACCTAACGACTAACAAAACATGTTGTAAAACTACAGATAAGTATTTGTTCAGGGTTTGGCTGTAGAGTTACTTGTTTGTATGTGTATGTACACCACCCAAGATACACGAGAAATTTCTAATGTGGGGCAGCATTTTCTAAGAAAAAAAAGAACTATTATTACAACGAGCAAAGCTGCGTGCAAGAGCTCGTATGGAGAGTCTTATGACACATAGTTTGCTGTTGGTTGCGTTCAGTTCAATAACGGGCATGTAACGACTTCACACAACGTAGCGCTTACACGGGTATGCGACAATTGATCTCAATGCGACAGATAACGGCCTGCGCTTGCGCACCCGGACCGAGTGGCGGCGGCGGCGGCGCGGGACGGGACGTCCTCGACGCTTTTTATCCGACGTAATGTCATATTATGAAATGTCGCAGTTCCTTGATACATTTTTATAGGATATATTTCAAGTAGTTGGTGCGCACAAGAAAATCTCCGAGGTGGATTGCGCTGCTTGTGTTCTTGTGATAATATCCAACCGGACGATGATACTACCGCAGACCGTTGAGAATGTTTATTGCACTAGTTGCATGATCCTGGCGCGTCTATCACGGATGAGAACGAATGAGTAGTTTTTGTTACAGGTACCTAATGCTTAGCAATTATCAGATTATTCGAATGGATCCAATTTCCAAGATATTTTAATATTTATTCAATCGATGATGGGATGTGGTCTATAAACAATAAATTAGAGTCATCAAAAATAAAAGAGCCGTCGCATTGCGTATGTTAACTATGTGCTATCAGCAGCGTGGTACAGGCGTTCGCGTAGCGGCTGCGAGGCGGGAGCGAGGCGGGAGCGAGGCGGAGGCACACTGAGTACGTGGTTGGTGCGTGGAGTGCGCATTATGCGCGTTATCAGTCGCTATCGGCAGCGCGACTGACCAGGCGGGTGCGCGACGCGCAGGCGCATGCAGGTGCAGAACGCGCATGCATTATGGATGCACAATAATGTTGACATTGTATTCAAATCTCGCTTGTTTTATGAAAATGCTGCAAAATGCCAAATATTAACTGTTCGCTATTTGCTTTACAACTGCAGCCGTAGGCTTTAGGTACTAGGATTCGACTCTGACGATGTTTACTTTATATACATTGTAAGGTTTTTTTTTTAGGTGGGAAAATCATTTAATGACAAATACCGCCCTTGGGCTGAGCGGGAGATAGTGTCAGACTTTTACTGACTAAAAACCCGCTCCTGTTCCTTCTTTGCCTTCGTCCCCCGACGTCTTTCGGGCTCCGGGTTTCGTTTGCACACTACCCATGGCCCGCCCCAGTAGGCTTCGACCCCTGCTGGGCCTACGATTTGCTGACATCTTCCTGAGGCGCGCATGGAACAATACGCGCCGTCGACGACTTGGGCTCGGTCCGGACGGTTACCGGATGCTCGGACAGCGGGCTACCCATTGCTCGCCGCCCGACCGTCGTCGACGGCGCGTACTGTTCCACGCGCGCTTCAAGGAAATGTCAGCAAATCGTAGGGGCCCAGCAGGGTCGAAGCCTACTGGGGCCACGGGTAGTGTGAAAGCGGAACCCGGGGCCCTGGGACGAAGGCAACGAAGGAACAGGAGTGGGTTTTTAGTAAGTAAGAGTCTGGCACTATCTCCCGTTCCGCCCAAGAGCGCAGATGTCATAAGGATGATTTTCCCACCCAAGAAAAAAAAAGAAAAACCTACATATATATAAATATATATTACTTATATAAAAAATGAAAGGATCGCCGATCGTCCCCACGAGGATACGGCGTTGCTCTGCCTAATGCCCAAGCGAGGCACACCTCTGCCGAACCTCCACCACATGTGTGTCCTTTGGGCGGTCCAAACAGTAGTGACACTCGGGCATCGCTTCCGCACGAATCCGGTGCAGGAACTTCCCGACCTTACCGTGTTCGGTGAGAACCTGCGTCATGCGGAAGGTAAGGACGCCGTGAGGTCTTTCCAACTACGCCTCAAAGAGGGGACTTTTCGCCATAATTGTGGCGTGCCCAGCATTCTGGGGTTTAAATTCTGAGTATGGAACGAGTGATCAATAATAACCTCCTGGCATACCTAGACGCTAATGTCATCCTCAGTGATCGTCAAAACAGATTTCGCAGAAATCGGTCACTGGGGATCTTCTAACTAATACAAATTCTTTAGCTTAGACTAGAAGCTAGCCCCGCTGTGCTTGGGAACAGCTAGCTATACAACTTCATCAAGTTAGACTAGAAGCCAGCCCCGGTGTGCTTGAGAACAGCTAGCTATACAACTTCATCAGGTTAGAGTAGAAGCTAGCCCCGGTGTGCTTGGGAACAGCTAGCTATACAACTTCATGAGGTTAGACTAGAAGCTAGCCCCGGTGTGCTTGGGAACAGCTAGCTATACAACTTCATCAGGTTAGACTAGAAGCTAGCCCCGGTGTGCTTGGGAACAGCTAGCTATACAACTTCATCAGGTTAGAGTAGAAGCTAGCCCCGGTGTGCTTGGGAACAGCTAGCTATACAACTTCATCAGGTTAGAGTAGAAGCTAGCCCCGCTGTGCTTGGGAACAGCTAGCTATACAACTTCATCAGGTTAGAGTAGAAGCTAGCCCCGGTGTGCTTGGGAACAGCTAGCTATACAACTTCATCAGGTTAGACTAGAAGCTAGCCCCGATGTGCTTGGGAACAGCTAGCTATACAACTTCATCAGGTTAGACTAGAAGCTAGCCCCGGTGTGCTTGGGAACAGCTAGCTATACAACTTCATCAGGTTAGAGTAGAAGCTAGCCCCGCTGTGCTTGGGAACAGCTAGCTATACAACTTCATCAGGTTAGAGTAGAAGCTAGCCCCGGTGTGCTTGGGAACAGCTAGCTATACAACTTCATCAGGTTAGACTAGAAGCTAGCCCCGATGTGCTTGGGAACAGCTAGCTATACAACTTCATCAGGTTAGACTAGAAGCTAGCCCCGGTGTGCTTGGGAACAGCTAGCTATACAACTTCATCAGGTTAGACTAGAAGCTAGCCCCGGTGTGCTTGGGAACAGCTAGCTATACAACTTCATCAGGTTAGAGTAGAAGCTAGCCCCGGTGTGCTTGGGAACAGCTAGCTGTACAACTTCATCAGGTTAGAGTAGAAGCCAGCCCCGGTATGCTTGGGAACAGCTAGCTGTACAACTTATACAACTTCATCAGGTTAGAGTAGAAGCCAGCCCCGGTGTGCTTGGGAACAGCTAGCTATACAACTTCATCAGGTTAGACTAGAAGCTAGCCCCGGTGTGCTTGGGAACAGCTAGCTATACAACTTCATCAGGTTAGACTAGAAGCTAGCCCCGGTGTGCTTGGGAACAGCTAGCTATACAACTTCATCAGGTTAGAGTAGAAGCTAGCCCCGGTGTGCTTGGGAACAGCTAGCTGTACAACTTCATCAGGTTAGAGTAGAAGCCAGCCCCGGTATGCTTGGGAACAGCTAGCTGTACAACTTATACAACTTCATCAGGTTAGAGTAGAAGCCAGCCCCGGTGTGCTTGGGAACAGCTAGCTATACAACTTCATCAGATTAGACTAGAAGCTAGCCCCGGTGTGCTTGAGAACAGCTAGCTATACAACTTCATCAGGTTAGACTAGAAGCCAGCCCCGGTGTGCTTGAGAACAGCTAGCTATACAACTTCATCAGGTTAGACTAGAAGCTAGCCCCGCTGTGCTTGGGAACAGCTAGCTATACAACTTCATCAGGTTAGAGTAGAAGCTAGCCCCGGTGTGCTTGGGAACAGCTAGCTATACAATTTCATCAGGTTAGAGTAGAAGCTAGCCCCGGTGTGCTTGGGAACAGCTAGCTATACAACTTCATCAGGTTAGACTAGAAGCTAGCCCCGGTGTGCTTGGGAACAGCTAGCTATACAACTTCATCAGGTTAGACTAGAAGCTAGCCCCGGTGTGCTTGGGAACAGCTAGCTATACAACTTCATCAGGTTAGAGTAGAAGCTAGCCCCGGTGTGCTTGGGAACAGCTAGCTGTACAACTTCATCAGGTTAGAGTAGAAGCCAGCCCCGGTATGCTTGGGAACAGCTAGCTGTACAACTTATACAACTTCATCAGGTTAGAGTAGAAGCCAGCCCCGGTGTGCTTGGGAACAGCTAGCTATACAACTTCATCAGGTTAGACTAGAAGCTAGCCCCGGTGTGCTTGGGAACAGCTAGCTATACAACTTCATCAGGTTAGACTAGAAGCTAGCCCCGGTGTGCTTGGGAACAGCTAGCTGTACAACTTCATCAGGTTAGAGTAGAAGCCAGCCCCGGTATGCTTGGGAACAGCTAGCTGTACAACTTATACAACTTCATCAGGTTAGAGTAGAAGCCAGCCCCGGTGTGCTTGGGAACAGCTAGCTATACAACTTCATCAGATTAGACTAGAAGCTAGCCCCGGTGTGCTTGAGAACAGCTAGCTATACAACTTCATCAGGTTAGACTAGAAGCCAGCCCCGGTGTGCTTGAGAACAGCTAGCTATACAACTTCATCAGGTTAGACTAGAAGCTAGCCCCGCTGTGCTTGAGAACAGCTGGCTATACAACTTCATCAGGTTAGACTAGAAGCTAGCCCCGGTGTGCTTGGGAACAGCTAGCTATACAACTTCATCAAGTTAGACTAGAAGCTAGCCCCGGTGTGCTTGAGAACAGCTAGCTATACAACTTCATGAGGTTAGACTAGAAGCTAGCCCCGGTGTGCTTGGGAACAGCTAGCTATACAACTTCATCAGATTAGACTAGAAGCTAGCCCCGGTGTGCTTGAGAACAGCTAGCTATACAACTTCATCAGGTTAGACTAGAAGCTAGCCCCGGTGTGCTTGGGAACAGCTAGCTATACAACTTCATCAGGTTAGACTAGAAGCTAGCCCCGGTGTGCTTGGGAACAGCTAGCTATACAACTTCATCAGGTTAGACTAGAAGCTAGCCCCGGTGTGCTTGGGAACAGCTAGCTATACAACTTCATCAGGTTAGACTAGAAGCTAGCCCCGGTGTGCTTGGGAACAGCTAGCTATACAAACTGATTGTATGACACTAGTCTAGAATATGAAAGTAGTTGTCATTTCTATACCTGTGTATTTTTTGTATTCAACATGTAATGTGTACTTGACATAATTTCAAAACAGAAATCAGAATGAATTATGGAAATGTTTCACGATATGTCATTAAAAATAGTGGTAGATTGATGTTAAATAAAGATTTGTAGGTACTGTTTACAATACAAAGTTCTAGACTAGCTCAATCTGCCCATCACTAGTTTGACACTACCTTCATAAAATAAATAGGTAGAGAAGTTTCGTTCGTCAGAAGCTCCGTTCAAGCGCGCTCGGGTGAGGACAAATTGTATTAAAGTTATGTTCTCTTTCTTTCTCGGCGCGGCGTTGGTGGCCACTGAGTTACTTACCTACCTAACTGTTCTGCATTACTTTAAAAAAATAGTCAAAATACAAGTAACAAAAAACAACTGTTAGCTAAAAAACGCTTATTTACCAATTAATGTTGAATTTAAACAACCGTCCACTGAACAGTTATAACTTTTTTTGATGCTCCATTATTGCAAAAAAGTTCACAGTCACGGGTCTCAAACGGATGGCACTCACGCTCGCACTGTTTCCAACCGGGCTGAGATATCGTGTCCGTGAGCTGTCTCTGTGTGTGCGTTGCTCAATCTCGCTTTGTATGTAGATGGACTTCTGTACTTATTTTGTGCTAGCTTGCTGTTAACTTAGCAGTTTTCACGGATATTTTTATTTTATGTTGAATATTATTTATTTTGTCTTGATAAAATGTAGAATCACGCTAAATCTGAAGTGTGTGCTTACGTAACGATCCATAGTGTCACCTCTCAAGTTTGTGTTGACGATAGTTGTCCGCCATCGAACAGCGAGTGTCCCAATCACGATGTGTTGGATCCAAAGCTAATATTTGACTTGATCTACATCCGCCAATGGATCGCTTTGGTGACAAACATGGCGTGTTTATACAAACGCCAATAAAAACAAACAGCTCACGGTTTTATGTCAATATTCATCAACCGGAGATCAGATGGCCAACCATTTCAGGCTTAAATTACTGTAGAAATATATCAGCAAAATCTCAAGAAATATATCATCAAAGCTCAAGCATATATTTATCTTAGCCAGAGGAATCGGTCCTGAGGTCCTCCACGCATGGGCACAATAAACTGTGTAACAATGTGTCATATTCATATATGCTGCGAATATGCTGAGTTATGCACATAGTAACCGAAGTCGGTTAATCTTGATGTTACGTATGTGGATAGCACAATATATTCTACGCTTGCGTTCAAGGTTCGAGCCCGGGTCGATACTGAGCCGCTGCATGCGCTTGCACAGATGGCGCTGATAGCTAACATGAAACCTTGTACAGGACAACACATAAGTACTCGTACACATCCCATCCTACTTACAAGAACAGAAAGAATAATCCAGAAAACAGGCTACAGTAGTCTGAACACAAGTTACGTGGAGTGGACAATAGCACATGTATTGCATAACGCACAGTAGCTGTTGATAGATCAACTAAGTAGACCACGAGGCGGCGGGATGCACTTTAAAACATGACTATGAGGTTTATAGAAAATAAAACTACAAATACTACGAGATAAGCAAATGTGACTTAAGCTTGATGTAATAAAGGATATGAAAAAACATTGTGAAGTTTTTTCACATCCTATATTGCAGTAAAATGGCTGTTATTTGTTTAAGCCGTCAATCGGTAATCTATACTTATAAACATGAAACATTTGTATGTTATTATTTTTATTATGGTTAGTCTCGCGTTTGACTAATGCACCTAATGGTAAGCGATGACGTGGCCTACGATGAAGCACGCTTGCCTAGAAGAAACCTGTTCACTCTTGACTCTAGGTTTTTGTTTGTGACCTCAAAAACGTCAGGACTGATTTCAAAAATTCTATCACCCGTAGAATGCTACTTTATCACTGAGTCACATAAGCTATATATTTGCTCTCTCTCTACTTTCGCGCGGGTGAAGCTGCTGGCAGGAGCTAGTAATTCATAAATCTGTCCACTCTATGCTTCAATAACACTTTTCAGTTTAACGACAACGAACTTAATCAAAAAGAAAATATAGATAAATGTGGCACAACATAATAAAGAATAGAAAGAGCGTAGAGCTATTAATTTAATGAGCAACTCGTTTAAATCCCTCAGCTCACACAAGTGACGGCATGGCGGCAACGCAAACAGCTCTAATATCTCGCGCTTTCTATTGAAACAATCGCTCTTCCACTCAGCCGCACTTCCCACTGATCCTGTCTATTGATGCTGTACCATTCATGTCAGTGATGTCTTGTAGTGACAAATGCGCGTCACTAGTCATGCTTGTCGCCTGTCACCTGGCTGGTAGCGGGGAGGAAGGGGAGGGTGGGATGACCACAAACATTCGCCCACGCTGACACGCGGCTGCGCACGCTCATCAATTACTGACACAAAAGATGTGCAGAAGGATTAAAAGAACGCTTATAGAGAACAATCACAAACATTGTAATTATGTATTTCATCATCGTTTGGACAAACAATGTCAAGCATTTTCTTTCTTGATTTCTCGAGTTTATTAACGGAGGGTATTCTTGGAAATGAGGATTGGTATAATGAGGTTATTTCTCTGACCCTTTTTGTCTAAACACGCAAGGACAGTTTCCCGTAGATGTCCCCCATTCAGCAGTTGTCACATATGAAATCGAATAATTAGTATTTGATGATGACTTCAGTTGCCGCTATGTTTCATGTCGTACTTCTGCAGCTAGGTTTTACTGCGCACCGTGTAGACCTGCAGGCAAGGATCAAATTCCTAGAAACTGATACTCATGGCAGCGCGTCCCGCACGTTGCACGCTGCACGCGACCGTATTGTAGTCGAAAGTTATCGCTTGTGTACCACATCACTTAACAAATCACTGAAACTCTAGCCAGTGCTAACACCTTCTACGATTTATGAAGAAGGTTACACTCACCTACACAGGAACACATGTAAAATACCTACACGCTTGTACTAAACTGTAAATCTAGGGTTACATTACTGTGTAGTGTCGTGTCGTGGCGCCTTCTGATGTTGCTGATTGGCTACAAAACTTGTTATGATATCACGTAGGCTTGAACAGATTCGTTTGATTCGTGTATCCTGCGCCACGACACAATCCGACACAGTAATGTAACCCTAGCTTAAGAGTGGACGGAGAAAACATGACTTTACTGTAAATAGTTTTTTTTTTGTGTCAGCTAGAATTCAGAACCAGCTAGGACTCGTGTTAGTCAGCGTCTTTGACAAAATAATTAAATCAAAGTTCTCTGGTCTGTGGCTCTGAATATAAATTGGTTGAGACAAACGTCTTAAATAAGATTTTCTCTTACTTTACAGCGGAGTAAGCGGCCGGCGTCCACTGATGACTATAAACAACTCAATGATGTCCATAATAGTGTCAAGCGTCCATCATCACGTAACATTGTTACTGTATCACCCATCGCTCTGCTGCTCGCGCTGTGGGGAACGAGCGAGCTTTTACAGTACGGTAGTGTGATTGTGAGGTGTTGCTTCACAAGATCTACTACCTTACAATAGTAACAGCATCTATAAAGGTCTGTGCTGATTATAGCGGATGCTATGACTGTTAGATTATAACATAATTATCACTACATAGTATAAAACAAAGGCGCTTTTCGCTGTCTCTCCCTATGTATGCTTAGTTCTTTAAAACTCCACAACGGACTTCATGAGAAAAAGGTACTCTGGCTATAAGTGCATCACATCTAAAAAGAGTGAAATAAAAAACTTTTTACAAAAAAAATAATTACCGACTTCATTACAAAAAATAATACACTAAAACGATCAAAATAACTTTAATTTCGGAAGACGGTGTTTCTGGTATTGTTTGTTATTTAACATTAACTTCCGAAACTAAAGTTGTTTTGATCATTTAATTGATTATTTTTTGTAATGAAGTCGGTTCTTTTTTTTTTGCAAAAAGTTTTTTCATACCGAATTTCTTAATTCTTTGAACCCGTCTGGACTCATCAAATGGTTTTGAAAGTAGGTTGTCCTGTTATTTTATTTAGAAACCTGAATCCACCTAAACTTTGCAATGGCACGCGTTTGCTGGTAAAATCACTAAAAACTTTCATAATAGAATGCACAATACTCACTGGATGTGGTACTGAAGAAGGTGTATTGATTCCCCAAATTCTTCTCATACCATAGGATTTACCGATCCAAAATATACGCCTACAATTACCGCTAAAGATGTGTTTTGCAATGACCATTAATAAATCGCAGGGTCAAACTTTCAACGTTGCAGGCTTAGGTTTGAGCGTTGAATGTTTTTCACATGGCCAATTAAGAAAACGTGTTTGTATTGTCTAATGACAAAAAGCTCTGAATGTTGTGTTTATAGACATTCTGAAGTATATTTAGTACTAGCGACCTGTCTTGGTGCAATGCTGATTCAAATCGCATCAAAATCCATTGCGTAGTTTTAAAGATCTAAGCGTACATAGGGACAGGCAGTGGGAAGCGACTGTGAATCTTATACTATGAAGTGATCTGCATTGCACCCGTGCGAAGCCGGCGCGGGTCGCTAGTAACATATAAAACATATAGAAAATTCAAAATGTCGTTGATATTATGTAAGTTTCGTATACGTCAAAAAACTCTTCCGCATCGCTGTCGAATGGAAGTGTGCCCAAAAGGCTGGCGGCATTGCCACGTTGTATGGCAATGCTTAATCTCTGACCGAGGTAAAAGCCAGCCCTTGGGTCACGCGAAGTGTCTACTAAGCGTTTGGATAGTTCTTTGAACAGCTTATGAGCACTCGGACCCCACGGCCTAAGAGTTTCAACGGCTCAAAAATATAACTGCCGACGAGGTTGTTATACATATTTCCGCCGCTTGAGGTTCTCCGCAGCAGCGGCAGCTATTTTGACGCCATATTTTAGCTAGTAGTTTTTGATTTAAGTGTATATATAGATTTAATTAGTTAAGTGTTTTATGTATTCATTTTACCTGAAATAAAGTTATTATGAGGACCCACAAAAAAAAAGTTTCGTATTTTTTTTCTTCTTTTTAGCAGATGAACATTATCACGACACTGCATGCTCTTGCGCATTAGGCTCGTACTACACGATTGAACCAAGAGCCAACATTCAACTAATATAATCGCTGGAAGCAGCTCAACCACGTTTCCCGCCTGTTACTGATCTGCGTACCTGGCCGCCGCGCGCCGTCGTCACGATAATGATTGATGTGGCTCGCTAATGAATGGACGCCGCTTCTAATCGTTCGTTTGAAACAAATAAAACGAATGAATTAAGTGGCCGCCATGTTGGATGCTGCAGTGTGTCTGTTTGATCGACAGATCGATTTGAGATAATATCAATACACGCGGGATTATTTAATTGTTGTTATTACTTGTTCAAGCAGCTCGGCGTTTAATTGGTTGTAGCGTGTTGTATGCGGCTCAGAGGAAACTTTTAGTGTGGGATCACATCCTGTCTGGCTCTTTTGTTATCGAGATAATCTAACAGTCAATCAATCAATTCAGTCTATCGCAGTAAGCTCAAATATTGTCTTTGTTCATAAGTAGTAGGTAAGTGTGGTAAGTGCGTCATACCTACTGTAGTTATAAATTGTACCCGTCCCAATATTTTTGATTTTTCTTATTCACTTCATACCTTCGCGGATTTGGCTAACTACACCCAACACATCTGTTTGTAGTGATATTTATACTGAACAGGAAAATTTCCTACAGGGATGAGAATATATGAAATATCGAACTGCCTTTTAATTGTGAAAAAAAAGTCCTATAGATAGATATACTTATACTCTTTCTAGTACCATGTGTACCTACACCATATAGAGTTACACTGAGGATTCAGCAGTTGGGGCTCGAGGTGGTATTGCACAAGTCCGAGGCCATGTGTTTTCATGAAACGCGCCACCACCGGGTTGCCAAATAACGATAGGAGGAGTTTACATCAGCGTCGAGTCGACGATGAAGTACCTGGGACTCGTCCTCGACAGTCGGTAGAATTTCGAGGAGCACTTCCGACGTCTGGTTCCCAAATTGGATCGGGCTGGGGTTGCCCTCAAGCGGCTCCTACGCAACCAAGGGGGTCCAGACGCTTTCAGCCGAAGGCTCTACGCAGGTATCGTTCGATCCATGGTCCTTTGTGGGACGCCGGTATGGGCGCCGTCGCTGCGAAAGCGACCAGGCGGCCAAACTGAACGCATGCCAGAAGGTTATGGCCATACGGATGGTGCGGGGATACCGCATGGTTTCCCGCGAAGCGGTGAGCCTCCTCGCTGGCCTACCACCATGGGATCTGGAGGCGAAAGTCCTTGCACACATACACGATTTGCGCGTGGAGATGCAGCGCCGCCGGGGCGAAACTCCGCTTCTACGACAAGTCGCGGCGTGGCAGATGATTTCCCACCTTAAAAAAAAACCATATAAAATTACACTAGGACCTTAAGCTAAGGAGCCCGCTGTGTTCTTATCGTCCGATTATAAGTAATTTAGGTGTCTACATGGCTAGAGTGAATAAGCTCTTAATTAACTAATGCGCTTCACCATTAAGGCCCTGTGCACACCATGTTTTTTTAAACGTGCCGTTGACGCGAGTTTGTAGCCATACAGACGTGATACGCACGCGAATCAGACACAGCCTGTAGACCTTTAATAGGATAAAAGCGCGACGTCGCCGCGCGTTTCAGAAACGTTTAAAAACGAGGTATGCACAGGCCCTAACGATTGCATCACTGCTTACCATCAGGTCGCAGTCAAGCATTAGTAACAGCCAAGCCATACATTTTTAGTGAAATGTAGAATTTGTGAACTTAGGGTCGGTAGAGTTAGGCCGTGTAGATTCGGGAGCTTGGCTCTACATGAGGTTTGATGTCTTTTTCACAGGGCAAACCTTATGTGGTCGTCTTGGCAACATTTTACATGATATGTTTTTGGTGGGTTCTCAGTTCTTTTTGTGTCTACAGTCCCGTGTAAACTTTTATGTCCAAATTCATTGGTGAAAGTCTCATTCAAACTTCCACCCCCCCCCCATTTAGGGGATGGGGGCGAAAGTTAAAAGTTAGCACTTTTCTGGATTTTTACTACTTTACTTTACTGAGCTTTGTTTACATACCAAATTTCGGCTTTTTGGCACTTCAGGAAGTACCGTAACATTTTGAAGTCTCATACAAACTTCCACCGCCCATGTTAGGGGATGAGGGGCGAAAGTTATAAGTTTATGAGTTTTTTTGTTGGTATTATACTAAAGTTAGATTAAATACTAAATTTCAGCTTTCTAGCACTTTAGGAAGTAGCCAAACATTTTGATGATCATCAGTGTGTCAGTGAGTGTGGAGTTAAGATATCAATAAAATCTAAAGTATTAGAGCTATTCAATTGAGACTTTGTACGTTTAATAAGTCTATTTATCATTTCAGCCGATAGACGTCCACTGCTGGACATAGGCCTCCCCCAAATGTCGCCACAAAGAAAGGACCGTTCTTGTTTGTGTCTACCGTGTTGTGTGTCTCGCATCCATTGGATTCCCGCAACCTTCACCAGGTCATCGGTCCACCTTGTAGGGGGGCCTTCCAACACTGCGTCTTCCGGTACGTGGTCGCCACTCCAGAACCTTTCGGCCTTAACGGCCATCCGTTCTGCGAGCAATGTGCCCTGCCCATTGCCACTTAAGTTTGGCGATTCTTCGTGCTATGATGGCAACCTTGGTTCTCCTGCGGATATCTTCATTTCTGATTCGATCACGCAAGAAAACTTCGAGCATAGCCCTTTCCATTGCCCTTTGGGTGACTTTGAGCCTTCTGATGAGGCCCACTGTGAGCGACCACGTTTCGGAACCATATATTATGTCATCACTGGCAACACGCACTGGTCATAGACTTTCGTCTTAAGACACTGTGGTATATATAAATATATAATAAGTCTATTATTGACATCATATCCTGAGAATATGAACTATCTGGTACATCGAAAACCAACTCTATGAGGGTTCAAAAAAACGACGAAAACCTTCGAGAAAAGGTAGGTAGTTGCCTTGCACTTCGCTTGGCTCGTCTTGGCGGGGGCACTGCCGTGCCCCCAGATGCAAGTGGTTTGGTAGTCTACCTACTACTTACATAAATTAAATACAATATACATAACTAATAAAAAGCCAGGGTCCCAGCCATTTACA
Source organism: Mythimna vitellina (assembly GCA_949316375.1). Classification (NCBI taxonomy): domain Eukaryota; kingdom Metazoa; phylum Arthropoda; class Insecta; order Lepidoptera; family Noctuidae; genus Mythimna; species Mythimna vitellina. Next base: position 228,163 of record OX438703.1, on the reverse strand, counting down.
GAATTTGTAAATCAACGAAAATCATTGTGATGAATATAGGACATTTTCATAATAAATGGTTTTTCTTTAGAACATGCGGATTACAAATTAATAATATAAGAAATTCAATCCATGAAATTCCTTTTTGCCATTTCCTGTTTTCTAATTACCATGTGCGTTACTTATTTTGCTTGACCATAACTAAAAAAAGTTAAGTACCTATTAAGAAAAACCAGACTCGGACTCGTGCATTGAGGGTTCCGTACAAACTTAATTACAAAAACAGTACAATTCCCGAATTAAGTTACGAAGATTTTTCCGAATCGCAATGTTTTTTTTGTTACGTAACTGCAAATTTACAGTTTTTGGATTTTTTTTCTATATTTGTGCTATGAGACCTTGCTTCATCTCAAATTTCAGGATTCCTTCCAGAAAATCTTTTTGCCTACAGTATTTCTTAATTCTTTGAAGTCCGTCTGGACTAATAAAATGGTGTTGAAAGTAGGTTGTCCTGTTATTTTTTTAAGAAACCTGAATCCACCTAAATTTTGCAATGGCACGCGTTTGCTGGTAAAATCACTAAAAAATTCATAATAGAGTGCACAATACTCACTGGATGTGGTACTGTAGAAGATGTATTGATTCCCCAAATTCTTCTTATACTATCGGATTTACCGTTCGTCGTCAACGTCTACAATTTCCGTTAAAGATATCTTTTGCAATGACCATTAATTAATCGCAGGGTCAAACTTTCAACGTTGTAGGCTTAGGTTTGAGCGTTGAATGTTTTTCACATGGCCAATTATATGTCGCTCTTTCAAGAGTAACCTCAACGGAAAACATGTTTGTATTGTCTAATGACAAAAAAGCTGTGAACGTTGTGTATAAAGATATTCTGTAGTATATTTAGTACTAGCGACCCGCCCCAGCTTCGCACGGGTGCAATGCTGATCAAAACCGCATCAAAATTCGTTGCGCAGTTTTAAAGATCTTTTTAGTTCACTATTATTCTCTATAGCATAGTGGAGATCAGTCACAGTCAGTTCCATCATCGTCTTACAAACTGAAACTGAAGAATTTTATTTTTAAATAATATAGGTTAGTGTTTGCCTGCGATCCCTTTCTGATGGTAAGCAGTGATGCAATCAATATTGATTAGCAGTCATGTTGGCCACCTACTTTGTTTTCTGTATCTTGAGTACCATTCCTTACCACTGCCTGACGCGCCTGCCCGCTCTGCACGCGATTTACGATCATCATCGAATTACATAGTGACGTACCCCACTTAATGGCGGCTATGATACCCGTCATTACACCTGTAACGTACGATAACTCCTACGTCCACTGCGCATACGTCTGTACAACGTATAATTGTCAATGTTGTGACGTGTCCCTCGGGCTCAAACGCTTTCACAAATCAATCTCGGACTCCACAACTAAACTTTACGACCACCTGTGTCCTGAGGCGCCATAACATACCACCAATAAAATATAAGCTTTCGAATGTGCGTGGTCCGCGTGATGACGCGCCAGTTGGCGTGAACACGTTAGAGTTCAACTAGACATGAAAGGTTTCTCTCCTAATAAGGGAGTATAAAGTAAATACCGCTACGTGTGAGGAATGCCAAGCGAAACTGCTGGGAATTGAGACATCGGAGACCATTGGAGGCTGCTTTATGTAATAGATCACGAGTAGTGGTTATCACCGCGTTTGGACTATGGGCTCTATGACTCCAAGCGGATTGCACCTGCCTTATTTTGTTGTAAGAGTTGAACTCATAGTAAAGTGAGTTTTACTAAAATTCTTTTCCAAAAAATTACTTTCATGTAGCAATTGGTCATTCTCTCCAGTAAATACTGTTAATGTTGTAGTGTAGTAGTTTTTATGCTCATGGATTATCTAGTAATTAATTGGAATATAATATTATTCGACTGTCAATGTAGTCCGGCTATAACGTTATCGCCATCTTACGTATATTCCTCATTATCAGCTGAAACATCACAAAATTGACTACGATAATTGAGTCAGCGTTCATGTCTTTGACTATTAATTAATTGGACACAGTTGGCTTCTATCCAATCACCGTTTTGATCGTAATCGACCATAAAATATGTAACATCAGTGCGACTATTGCCTGTCTTGATACGACTGTACTGATGATGTCGACTTGGAAATAATTGTCGAGCGATCGCACAATGATTCGGTGATTGATGGTAAGTGTCGATAATGCGTCAAGAGTGTCAGATGTGAGTTATAGTGATGTGCAGTGATCTATAGTGATGTACTACACTGTATGTGTCACTAATAGTGAAGCTGGCGTGGTGGACACATTAATCATAGCCAGCCAGTTACATGCTCAGATCGTAAACTGTGATTATGGACACATGTATCATGGTGTCAAAATACTTGTACTTTTACTTTATTTAATGGTTGTATTGTTTTGCAAGATTCATGATATAGCTGAGTTAGATTGTGAATATTATCAACATGTTAAGCTACTTTGATGGTAAGAGTGAGGTTTTTTGAGGAGGTGAAAATGTGCATCATCATCATCATTTTAGCCGATAGACGTCCACAGCTGGACATAGGCCTCCCCCAAATGTCGCCACAAAGAACGGTCCTGTGCGTTTCGCATCCATCGGATTCCCGCACCCTTCAGCAGGTCTTCGGTCCACCTTGTAGGGGGCCTTCTAACACTGCGTCTTCCGGTATGCGGTCGCCACTCCAGAACCATTCGGCCCCAACGGCCATCTGTTCTGCGAGCAATGTGCCCTGCCCATTGCCACTTAAGTTTGGCGATTCTTCGTGCTATGTCGGCAACCTCTGTTCTCCTGCGGATATCTTTATTTCTGATTCGATCACGCAAGGAAACTCCGAGCATAGCCCTATCCATTGCCCTTTGGGTGACTTTGAGCCTTCTGATGAGGCCTATTGTGAGCGACCACGTTTCAGAACCATATGTCAACACTGGCAACACGCACTGGTCATAGACTTTCGTCTTGAGACACTGTGGTATATTGGATGAGAAGCTACCGCGCAGCTTCTCGAACGCTGCCCAGCCGAGTTGGATTCGACGGTTGACCTCTTTCTCGAAATTATATTTACCCAACTGGACTGTCTGTCCAAGGTAAACGTAATCATCCACAACTTCTCATGGTCCACAAACGCTAGGCAGAGAGGCTGATTTTACTCCTCGGTCTTCTGTATAACCTGCCATAGCGTATGTATGTGGTCTATGGTGGTTTGGACCATAACCCGCCACGCTGGTCCAGTGCGTGTTGGCGGGTCGCCATAGCCTCGTTTGTTTGTCAGCAGGGTGCACTACGTGCAGGTGAGGTTGACTTGGATCCCGATAGGTGTTGATTGGGACCCCGTATACTCAATGTGCAATATGAAAGAATTCATATTTACCATTTTCATTTGGTCACTAAGTTAACTCAACAATTGAGATTTCGGTCATAAGCACTAATAGGTGACTGCAGTTTAGTAGAGCCTACACTAAAACGACGCTTTTCTGAACGCGAATATCAGTATGCATGGTTATGGTTATGGTTATGGTTATGGGTGCACTACGTGCAGGTGAGGTTGACTTGGATCCCGATAGGTGTTGATTGGGACCTCGTATACTCAATGTGCAATATGAAAGAATTCATATTTACCATTTTCATTTGGTCACTAAGTTAACTCAACAATTGAAATTTCGGTCATAAGCACTAATAGGTGACTGCAGTTTAGTATAGCCTACACTAAAACGACGCTTTTCTGAACGCGAATATCAGTATGCATGGTTATGGTTATGCAAACCCAAAACATTGGCATTGCTGCCTAGCTGTACGTCAGTTACTGCGCTTGTTTGTTTCCATTGAGCTATTGGCATACTGACTAGACAATATACATATTATAATTATGTATACCGCGAAATGGTGAAAGAGCACAGTCGTGATTATAAAACAATGTGGATCTAATAAAATTGTTAACCTTTGCAGGCGATGCAGTGTGGTGCGGTGTGTTGCGATGTGATGCGGTGCGTTGCGGTGTGGTGCGGTGCGTTGCGGTGTGGTGCGGTGAGGTGCGGTGCGGCGGTGTGGTCGCGAGCAGTCTCGTGGCCCGTTAATGACTAAAAAAGCGGGATTTTGTTTCGTCACTCCCTGCTGAGGCTATTGTTGTAATGCGCTACATGATTACCAGTACCGAATGTTTATCTGAATCAAACTATGTGTGTTTGATAGAGCAAGTAGCGCTTTCAAATTGTTCATCATTTCAGCCAAAAGACGTTCACTGTTGGACATAGGCCGCCTCCAAGTGTCACCATAGTGAATCGTCTTGTGCGTCTCGCATCCATCGCAATCCCGCAACCCTTACCAGGTCATCGATCCACCTTGCAGGATGCCTCCCAACGCTGTGTCCTCCGGTACGCGTTCACCACTCCATAACCTTTCGGCCCCAATAGTCATTTGTTCTGCGAGCAATGTGCCCTGCCCATTGCCACTTTAGTTTAGCGATTTTTCGTGCTATGTCGGCAACTTTGGCAAGTTTTGTTACCATTTTGGTGTACAATAAAGTTTATTCTATTCTTGGTTTTACTGAGGATATCGTCATTCCTAATTCGATCAAGCAAGGAAACTCCGTGCACAGACCTTTCCGTTGCCCTTTGGGTGACTTTAAGCTTTTTGATAAAGCCCGTAAGAGTTTGAGTGGCTTATGTCATCACTCGCAACACGCATTGGTCATAGACTTTCGTCTTGAGACACCGTGGTATGTTGGATGAGAAGATACCGCTGCGTATATATGTATGTGGCCTACGGTGCTAAAGCCTTTTAGGAATCCGGCTTGTTCGGGAGGCTGAAAGACGTCGAACCTGCGCGTGAGACGGTTCGTGATGACTCTGGACAACAACTTGTACACATGGCTCAGAAGTGAGATGGGCCTGTTAATTTTGAACAGGGCTTTACCGCCCCTCTTAGAGAAGAGTGCCACCGCACCTCCAGTCCATGTCTGTGGTGTTTTTCCTTAGAGTATTTATTTATTAATTAAAACTTCATGCAACACAAAAGTACAAAGGCGGACTAACATGCCTTAGGGGAGTATGACGAAATCAAACTTAAGGATCGGTTTCCCACCCGGCCAAACTCCTGACTTCGGCCGTATTTCCATCATCACCCGGCGCCTTGTTGTTATTAAGCTGCTTTAGAGCCATCCTAATCTCGTACAGGCTGACGTCCGGGATATCTTCGGTATAGTGTCGGGTCAATCTAGCTCTTGGGTCGTTTGCTAGATTCGCAGCCTCGATCGCTCCCAGAAGCTTCGATTTGGCGGATATGACTCTGCCATCTTCGGTCATCAGTTTCGTGAGCTGGCTCTGCTCAGTAGACAGTGTAAATATTTTGGAGCTCTTATTCCGCTCGCTGTCTCTTGTTCGGCTGTTATTCATTGGGTTTTGGACCAAGTTTTTCATTGGTTTTAATTTTTAATGTTTATACACTAACAAACTGGACACACCTAAACCACAAAATAAATAGGTACAGAAAGTAATCTTATGTATGTACTTTACTTTTCTTACCTACGCTCGGCGATCGCGCTAGGGTCGCGAACTGTCCGAGTGCTACCTAAAGTAAATTTTAAAAATATTACATGGCCAAAAAGTCATGTTCACTTTCTCGGCGCGAGGCCTAGTTCTGCGTTACGTTAAAATAAACCATTTAACTTACTTAATACTTATTTTGGTTATACTTTGAGGAGTTTTAAGTTAATTAACCCAAGAAATAAGGATCCTCCATCCAATCTTAAAACTATTCTATTGGGGGTAGTTTTCAATAACAAATAACATCACACATCCTGTATTTATATCAAATTAAGACTTTTTGGATTGTAAAGAAGTCAGTTAGTCAGAAAAATGTGCGTAGATCTCTTTGAAGAAGAATGTGCAAGAACTTCATGGACACTCTTTTGAATCAAATATCTCGGTTACATATTTCTTATTGGTTTTATATGTGAGACCAATTTTAATACATAAGTAAAAAAAAAAAACAATTTACAACAGAAATTAAAATAAACTGCTGGCAGCAAAGAGAGGGCCGACCTCTACTGACGGCATCCGTTCACGGACTTATTATTTACTTTGGATACTATTTGTGCTAATTTTCAAGTACCTACCTATATTGGCACACGGAATGAGATATTGGATACAAAAAATATCCCCCTTTTCAATCCTATAATGGTGGGATTTAAAAAAAAGTCGTCTTTGTGCTTGCCTACATCAGAAAAGGAAGCTTTGTGCAAAATTTCATGTTCCTAATCGCAGTAGTTTCGGTTGTGCGTTGAGTCAGTCAGTTTCTTATTTTATACTTATATATATATATACATAATAGTATATAATTATAGTAAAGCATATAAATGAAACCCCAATGTCAGCAAAGATGACATCTGTCCAGTACAAAATGATCAAATCTCTCGGTGCGAAGGAGTACTGAAGGCGGTTCTTGTCTTTGACCCCAGCGTGCAGCGGTAGTGTGTACTCGTAGGTGTGTATGTGGTCGTATAATCTCGCTAATAACCATTGTTGATACAGCAGCGTTTCAGCTACTTATTATCCGGCTTTTAAAAAGGATAATTCTCAATTCGGTTATTTTTATGTTTACTATGGTTATATTGGTTATTGTGCATTTATGAACTTATTTATAATTAAAACTGTTTTTATTTGAAAGGATAAACTTTCAGGGTCTGATGATGAGATCTATATGGAATTGAGGGAACTCGTAAAATATTATTCACATATATATAGTTTTTAAGAAGAAATTGAATTAAGAAAGTACCTACCACTTGATGAAGTGAAACTAAAGATGATCACAAATATACAGAGACGAAATAATAACAAACTAGTTATAATAATAATAATAATATACCTTAGATCCCTCTCCCCGACCGAAACCTATAAGTATTTGGGTATGTCGGAAGCGTTAGGCATTAACGTTGCTGACATGAAGCAATCGTTGAAGGAGCGCTTCTTTGGCCGCCTGAAGAAGGTATTAAACAGCCTTCTGTCAGGCGGAAATAAGGTGCGCGCCTTCAACGGTTGGGTCATGCCAGTTTTAATGTACTCTTTTGGCATACTCAAATGGACTCAAACCGAACTAGACGCTCTGGATAGGCGGTTCATCACCCACGATCATCGGTGATGAGACTGTACATCTCGCGGAAGTGTGGAGGTCGAGGCTTTTTGAACGCAAAGACTCTGCACAACCGCGAGGTGTGCAGCCTCAGAGAATATTTTCTTAAAACCGATGTGGGTATGCACCGAGATGTGGTCGCAGTGGACAAGGGACTCACCCCGTTATCCATGGCTAAAGAGGACTGGCGCAAACCTGTAGTACTGACTACTGATGACCGCAAGGAAATATGGAAAGGCAAGGAGCTCCACGGGCGCTTTTACCGGGCTCTTCATGAGCCTGATGTAGATTTCTTGGCGTCCGTGGCCTGGCTACGTTTCAGCGACCTCTTCGGAGAAACTGAAGGTTTTGTCTGTGCGATTATGGATGAAGTTATCTTAACGAACAACTACCGGAGATATATAATGAAGGACGGGACGGTTGACATGTGTCGGGCATGCCACCGTCCGGGTGAGTCTATCAGACATATTATCTCTGGTTGTTCTCGTTTGGCTAACGGCGAGTATTTGCACAGACATAACCAAGTAGCCAGGATTATTCACCAGCAACTTGCTTTGAAATACAACCTAGTGGATTCTGAGGTACCGTATTACAAGTATGTGCCCGACCCAGTTCTCGAAAATGACCATGTCACGTTGTACTGGGATCGGTCTATCATCACTGACAGGACTATTGTAGCCAATAAGCCGGATATAGTGGTGATAGACCGATTAGCGCGCCGTGCAATGATAGTCGATGTCACCATCAAACATGACGAGAATATCGTGAAAGCTGAGAAAGAGAAACAAATCAAATATCTCGACTTAGCACACGAGGTTGTCGACATGTGGGATGTGGACTCGGCTGTCATTGTTCCGATTGTCGTGACCGCCAATGGCCTTATAGCCAAAAGCTTCGACGACCATCTGTCGAAGCTGTCGTTGCGCGGCTGGATCAAGGGCCTGATACAGAAGGCAGTACTCCTAGATACGGCTCGCATTGTGAGGCGGTTCCTGTCTCTGGAGCCCTAACCACCGGTAACTTGGACTCTGCTCCCGTTACCAGAGGACTACTATTTTTTATATTTTTAAATGTTTTTTGTAAATTATTTTTTTAAGAAATATTTAAAAATGTAAATTATATGTAAATAAGAAGAGAGGAGGCCTGAGTCCCAACAGTGGGAACATTATAAGGCCGACTATGCTATGCTATGCTAAGAAGAATAAAGAGAATAATAATAATAATAATAACGTACTTCACCAAAAATTAGCAATTAAGTATGCGCTCATACAGGACACAAACACCCCTTATTATAATTACACACCACAAACTATTCTAGAAAATGACACACATAAACTGTATTATGACAGAGCTATTCTCACCGACACGACAATCCACTATAATAGGCCGGATATCATTCTACAGGATAAAATAAATAAAATAACCTATCTAATAGATATTGCTGTTCCCAATACACATAACATACAGAAGACAATAACAGAAAAAATTAGAAAATACGTAGAACTTAAGGAGGAAATAACTAGAATATGGCGACAAGAAAAGGTTTATGTGGTCCCTATAGTCCTTTCCACAACAGGTGTCATACCGCATCATCTCCTCCATAGTCTAAAGTTATTAAATCTTAAAGATACCCTTTATATACCCTTACAAAAAGCTGCCATCTTAAATACATGTCGCATTGTCAGAAAGTTCTTACAAATAGACGAACACGAAATAGGTCTTCTTCAGAACGCATCCTCCACATAACACACCACACGCTACATTTACTTGGCTTGGCCCGTAAATGTATGTAAATACCAGCCTAAGAGCTGAGAAGTAAAAACAGAAACAAAAATAATAATAATAATTTTATTTTCAGGCATCAGAGGCCCATAGACAAAATACATAAAATATATAAAAATATATAATAAACTAATACATATTATAAAAACAATGCTTATTTAACTATAACTTATTTAGTTATGAAGTCATACTGATACTCATCGGAACTGAAGTCTGAAATTTAAAAAAAAAAACTTTTTACAAAGAAAGACAAATACGAAGAAACCTAGGTGTGGTTTTACTCAGTAAAAGTAAAAGTCTGGGACGCTCTCCCTCTCCGCCCTAGATGCGGGAGAAGTCATAAAATGATTACCCTCATAAAAAAAGCTTTCTATCTGTGAAAGTCCCGCCGTTTCTAAAATTTCTTCTCCCCCGATAATCAGGATGTCCCCCCCACCGCCGGTCTTAAGTCCCGTTTCCGCGAGAATATGAAAAGTAGCTTAAGGTACTCATTATAATATTAGCTATTTCCCAATGAAAGTTCTGTTAAAAGAAGCCCAAGTTACTCCTTGTAAAATCAGCTATCCGTCAGTGAAAGTCCTTCTAAGTCGGTCCAACCGTTTCGAAGATGTCCATTATCCCCGGGAATTAAGATTCTCGTCCTCCACTCTCGAGAAATAAGTCCCGCAGAAATATAAAAATTAGATTAAGTTACATTAGCTATATCCCAACAAATAGTAGAATTTAGTAAACAAATGTTTTTTTTATAATACAAACAGGCAGCACACAAGCGAGGCAGATGACAAGGTAGGTTTGTGAACTTTGTACGCCTAAAATAGAGTGAATAAATAGTGTTATTAACCTTTATTATGTATTACCTTATAAATAACTAAAAAGTGAAAAATAAAAAAATCCGACTGCGAATAAAATTAATATCAATAAAAAATGAAAGGATAAAAAACAAGCTGAGCCCAGTAGTGTAGAAACTAATTTAATTAAAATAAAACTGCAGCAGTCGGGACCCATTATTTATTTTAGTTGGGAAAATCGTCTATTGACAAATCGCGCTCTTGGGCGGAGCGAGAGATAGTGTCAGATTTTTATTGACTAAAAACCCACTCCTGTTCCTTCTTTGTCTTCGGTCCAGGGCCCCGGGTTTCACTTTCACACTACCCGTGGCCCAATAGGCTTCGTCCCTGCTGGGCCCCTACGAATTGCTGATGCGAGCGATCCCGCCGGTGCTCTGTCCGCCATGCTGCGACTTGTCGCGGCAGCGGAGTTTCGCCCCGGCGTTGCATCTCCATGCTCAGATCGTGCATGCGTGCAAGGACTGTTGCCTCCAGATCCCATGGTGGCTGGCCAGTAAGGAGGCTCGCCACTTCGCGGGAAATCGTCCGGTATCCTCGCACCATCCGTATGGCCATGACCCTCTGGCATGCGTTCAGCCGGGCCGTCAGCTGCTTCAGCAGCGCCGGCGCCCACGCCGGCGCGCCATTAAGGGCCATGAACCGAACGATTCCTGCAAAGAGCCTCCGGCAGGAGGCGTCTGGACCTCCCAGGTTGGGCAGGAGCCGCCCGAGAGCAGCCCCATTCTGTTTCTGTTTGGGAGCCAGACGTCGGAAGTGCTCCTCGAAATCTCATCGGCTGTCGAGAACGAGTCCCAGGTACTTCATCATCGACTCGACGCCGATGTGAATTCCTCCTACCGTTAGTTGGGGACCCGGTGGTGGCGCGTTCCAAGGGCCGTGAAAGCACATGGCCTCGGACTTGTGCAATACCACCTCGAGGCCCAAGTCCTGGATCCTGCCCACGACTGTCACAGTCCCGCGTGTCGCTAGTTCGACCGCCGCCTGGTACGACTCTCCCTGCGCCAGGACCAGCGTGTCGTCTCGCCGCACAGCACGTAGTCGTATCCATTGCAAACTGGCCTTCACCTCGGACGTATCCGCAAGGGAACTACAGCCCGCGGGCACTCGTGGAGGTTTTCTGTCCTAGCACCCCAGTTGGGACCCATTAAAATAATCTAGACTAAAATTATTCCATATAATAAGGGTCCCGACTGATGCAGTTTTCTTTTAATTAAATTGGTTTCTTTGTTACTGGATTGAACTTGCTTTTTTCTTTTCAGTTTTTATTTAAAGTATTTTTTTTCACAGTCGGGTTTTTTTTTTTTTTTAATCGTGTCACATGGTGGCGATTTCGGGTCACAGGTGATGAAGTTCTTAATGTTCCTTTCTTTTTCTTGATCCTCGATAACTTGCTAGGTCCGATTATAATGAAAACATTCCTTTGTCTTCTTTAGGTGAACAAAGCATAATATTCATTTTAATATTTTGCTTATACTATGCGCGTAGTTGTGGTTGGCGTGTTGCACCGACCTCAAACAACACGGGACAAGGGCAGGAAGGTGATGATGACTATGCGCGTAGTTCTTATTTTTGTGCTTGATGGCAGGGTGTTAAGTGAACTTTCTATTCTGTTAATTTTCAATTAAGGTTCAATTTCTGTTATGGTCATGTAAAGAGGAGAGATGAAACGCATGTTACTAAAAGAGTTATCAGTATGCATGTGGATAGGTGGAAAGGGAGAGGGAGATCAAAGAAAAGATGGATGAATTGTGTGTACAGTGATATGAAAGAAAAGGAAGTTAGTGATAGTATGACGGTTGACAGGATAGAATGGAAAGAAAAAAATGTGTTGCGCCGATCCCAAATAAGATGGGACAAGGGCAGGAAGATGATGATGATGATGTACAATTTCTGTTACTTGTGTTTATTAGAATATTTTTATTCACTGACGACGAAATGGAACGGATTGATTCGGTTAAAGTAATTCTGCCGACAAAGGTATTATAGAGATAGAATGAATAGTGCCGCATACGTCGACTGCATGTATGCCACACTTTCAGTCTACTGACTGCTCACCGAGCACATCGCACACCATCAACTACCCACTAATGCACGGAGCGATGCTCTCGCAGGCGATGCCTATCTTAAAAGCTTCGTATCAGGCGCGTGTTTTTTTTGCCTGTCGTGTGTTATGTTGCCTCACAGATGTATTGTCTGTTCACTCATCATATTTGTTGTCTAATGGCTGCCGGTAATGGGTCGTTGAGGATCTTATCTCGGTATCTGTGGCGTTGGTGTAGAGGTGAGAGGCAGAGTGCTTGTTTACTGAAAACAATGGTTTAGTGATTACAACTTCCTTGATAGCCGTGGGAATTAATGACCTCTACAAGAAATAGTACCAGATGAAGGGCTGAGGGAGCATTGAGGAACGATACCTATGGTACATTTAGATGCGAGCCTATCAATAATAATAAAAAAAAGCATGGCGTGAAACTAATTCTATAGGTCTAGTAAAACGGGAGCTGGTGAAGTGCCAATACCTTCTTACTGACATTTTTCGAGAAATTTACTTGTTAGCGCTTATAACTTAAATATGTGTGTATGGTAAAACCATACAATAATAAAGCACTAATGCTTATTTGTGCATTTTTACCTCTTTTCACCAATTTATATTAGTCGAGCATTCAGTACACGATTAGCGGTCATCGCGTGTGCTCCCTCGCTCCTTTATATTTCTTAATCTTTGGTCCGATAAATATATCTATTTAATTTAACTATTTAAGCAGCAGTATCATTTCACCAAACACCTATCTCCTACAATGTGTTTCCGCATGTCTTAGTGAAATCTCCGTAGCGGATATTTAGTTGCAACTGTATCAGATTAAATTGTGGAAACCAACGTGATAATTTTTGGTATTACTTCCTAACTTTTTTGGGACACTACTACACTATCATAAAATATATTAATGCTGCAATATCATCAAGACAGCAGTTATTATTATTCTCAATAAACTAATTATTAAAAAAAAAAAACTTCTTATGTAATTAAAAGATTATTGCAGTTTCTGTAAATTGTTAACTTTGACAGTTAAGAGTTATTAGTACATCACTGTCGATATGCAACTATACAAGAGACGATAACTTCCCACACAATTAATTCCTTGGAGCTATACAATAAGTTATACCGTTTCTTCCATAAGTTAAATGTAAATTATTCAGACATATGAAGAGGAATGCGCAAATGGAATAATTTTTATGATACAATAATGTAAAGAAATGTTGATTTTCTCTTTTTAGTTTTGAAGAATACAGAGTTATGTTTAGTAATTAAAAATTAAAACATTTCTCACAAAACCATTTTTAAAGACGAAAAGAAAGCGTGTTGTTGTATTGATAAACAACAACCATATTCAAACCTGGGTAAATTAGATTTAAAAAACAAAATATTTTCTTTTCCATTTAAAAGAATACAAAAGCACTTGAAACCGATTTATGTAGTTTTTTTATTGTTCAACCGACTTCAAAAAGAGGAGGTTATATTTTCGGCTGTGTTTTTTTAATGTATGTTCACCGATTTCTCGATCAATTTTATTGTAGACCGATTTTAATAAAAAATAAATATGGTAAGATTTTACTCACGACTTGGTCCCATAGAAATATTGTTATGAAAGTTTATCATCAGAAACTTTGAAGATATGGAACGGAGCTCCGCATAGAATCGTAGCAGAACTGTCGTAACAAGTAAAATTGCTTTGTTTATAAGTGTAGTCGATGACTGACTGAAGGAAGAGTTGATTGTGATCATCGAACTGATCTGATGATAAAACCGGAAGGTAGGCACCGGAATTTTATAATATATCAATGTATCCTAGTCGTGTTTCGGATTATTAGAATTGTCATGAGATGCACTCTAGCTATAAGGTACGATCGAACTAATCTGATGATAGAGCCGAAAGGTGAAAGGTATCGAGTTGAGTTTAAACCATATAATCATGTCTGCAGTCCCTTGAGCTGTGAAAAAATCAAACTTTTAAGTTAACGTTGATATTTGCTATTGTTACCTTGAATTATGTATAGAAATATACGATCAGTGAGGCGTAACGACGCTTGTCTGAGCAAAAGACGTAAGATTTTTACAATAATATTTATTTTATTTTAGAAGTGCAGTTTTTTATTTACCTGTTTTAATTATATTCTATAAATCTGGTCAATTACTAAGTGCCTCTCAACCACAGCTAAGTTGTTCCTGTTATAAAATGAGGCACCGTGTAAATGTAAAACATCAACCCTTTTTTGTGTCCATTCGGCAGTCGGTAGCGGTGGGAGACGCCGCATTCTATCATAAAACATTTTTTACCGTCAAGGAGCTCAGGTAGCCTGGTACGACCCGTGTCGAGTTCCCGATGTTCCCACCGAGGGGCCTCAGCTGCAGTATCGGTGTCAGTATAATGAATGATGATGTAGCGTGATGAATGGAGGCGCTGTGTCTGCTGACCCCCGGCCCCGTGATGGCGCGCCGATACCGGAGCTAAGCAAATGTCTATGACGGATGGGTACACGGCGGTACAAAAGTAAGAGTATCATTACTAATGACTATTGGTTTTGCTACACTTCTGATAAATGAAGTTGGTTAGTGTTTGGTGAAGGTTTCATACCTGGAATGTAGTAGAATATTCACGTTGTGCCGATATGAATCTGTTCGTATTTTAAGTAGGTAAGCAGGCAAAGAAATCGTGAATCACTGTCTATTTTATGTTCATACACGTACACGTGGAAGGAGGCTACACTTATAATGCTAAATTACGGAGGAGGCCAGGTTCACATGCACCGTGACACTGTGCGCTCATGTGCGCACACGAGCCACCACAGCATCACGTCTCGACCACTCAACAGCGCATCTCGCTGCCAACCTAGATTAGCAGAAAATGACGGAGAAATCAATAGTAGCATTGTACAATCTCCAATCTTTTCAAACATTTATTTTTCGTTAGCATTAAGTGCATCTAAAAAGGTCAAACTTATGATTAAAATCCCTTTCCCACCTACAGTTCCTATTCTTGGAATGCCTGGTTACGGTTGGGTTTCTTGTTAGACGGAGCATGTTACAAATTTGTTTACTGAGAATCAAATTAACATGCGCACTGACCCTGTAGTTTCATTGCCGCAGTATAGCAGTGCGCATAGTTTCGCGGGCGCACGGAAATCGTAAAGTCTGCCGGCACACGTAGCTGCGCGCACGCAGGCAGACTGTAAACATGCGCTGCGCTTGTGAGGATACTCTAATTAAACTGGATACATGGTCACGAAGCTGTAGCCTGAAGCCCCGTGAACCCTTGCACAGAAGTTCAGAACGGTGGCTTTTGCCGTAACCATACATTCGTACACTAATATTGTAGCAGTTCTTTATTGAAAGGCTTCGACTAGTCAGAGTCTGTTCTTTGTCTTTCGCAGGGGTACCTCGAACTATTGGACATTGTGACTAAACAAAAACAATGATTGTAATGAAAGCAGTTCCCTAACAATTGGAGCATGTGAGCGAAGTGTAGACGTCTCGTGGACCGTAGAGCAGTGAACTGAGAGATGCGCGCGCGCAGGGGAAAGTGTGCGTTTAATGTATAATTGGGCGCAGTTACCACATCACATCAACTTAGGTAAAGTAGGCTCTGAGGCACGAGCGGAGAGAGGGCAGCTGAAGACGACACAGTGTAACAACAAACTAAAACGAAACATGTGATATTACTTCCGATTTGGACTTTTTTTTTACTTCCATTAAAAGTTTAATAAGTATGGAATCAAAACATTGAGTCTACTGCGCTATTACTAAAGAAACTAATGCATCTGAGCTTCATACGCAAACCACTGCCAATTTTCTTCTTGCGGGTCGCGCGATAGAGAACGTAGGGTTGCCAACTTTTATTAGAAGAAATAAAGTATATCTGATTTCAAAGGAGGTAAATAAAGAGCACGCACTTATAAAAAAGAGTATAAATTATTTTAAAAGAAATAGGTATTTTTTAGAACTTTTTGCGGCACATAACAATTTTTTTATTGTTCTTAAAAAAATTATACAACTCCAAACCTCTAAGTTTTCATAGATTAGGAGGTTATTTTTAATAAATTTCAATGAAGCCCTCTTCCTCTTTTCCCGCCATTTTATATTCATGACCGTAAAGACTCTCAGTAAAGTCAACTTTTTTGATATGATAACCAGTATGTATCATATAATTTAGCGTGATTGGCACTAGTATAGCAAATATTGTGTAAAAAAAGAGTATTTTACCGTTTTGAATAGTGTTGTAGATTATAGAGTACGCCTACAAGATATTGAGTATAATACTCAGTCAGTCAGTAAGGTTTCACGTGGACACGCCTTGTGCTGTAGCTCCACGTGTTCACTCGTCTCCCGCTGCCTCTCGTGACTGCACCCACTTCTCAGCGGACAGGTCGTTGCCGGCGTGCGCTCGCGCACTAAACACTATTTAATTGTCGCCGTGTGTCCGCAGCTCGCCATGCCGCGCCGGCTCCGTCCCGCTGACGCTCTCTTTATTTTAATTGCATTCAAATAAACCGACACCAACACTGTATAAGAATCATCACAAACAGGCTTGTAAACAGTACTTTGTAGAAAGTATGTCAGGTGCCTCTGCCTACATCTCCGGGACGCGGTCGTGGTGTGCGATAGATGCGGAGTTAATGACGCTGTTTGTGTAACATTTCGGCTCATTCTGATCATTGCGGCGTTTCTCTTAAACGCGGTGACTGTTATTTAATTCTTTAGCTATCTTAAAATTATAGAAGCTCTCACGCATTGCGATTCCAGATTTTTGCAGTGATCATTTATTATATTGTGATCTGTTAAATGCAGATTAAAATAATTACACTTTGAAAGTAGCACCTGCAGCCAGCACCACCACGGTTTGTCGAGATCCTTTTCCTAATCAAATCATAACTCAGCCCTTACCCCACAAGGTAGTACAAGCCTAACTATATATAATTAATTCTCGGCGAGATGTACGCCGAGATCTATACAAACTTTCAAAGAGTTTAATTAACTGCATGACTTGGCGGCGCGGCGCGGGCGTGTCGGACGAGAGGTGGTGTCACGCTTTACGTGTTGACACAAAAACGTTAACTCGATGAATAGACATTTAACTACAGATTATACGGATAGATAACTTTTAGAAAAAAAGAAAGTCTTAAAATGTCTGTCTTGAATGAAAATATAAACCAAATGGGTAAGTAATAGATGATATAACAACAAAATCTCTAATATTAACAACATATAACAACGGAACCTATAATTTTATTTAATATAGCGATTAGTTAATATAATGAACGACTGATATTATTTTAAAGTAACTAATTTCTATGAGCATAACATACATTAAATTATAACATCGTTTGACATAACATACATTAAATATAAAATCGTTTGACATACTACTCAAAAGATATAAAACTTATTTGGTCTAATATGATGTCTTCTAATTTAAGCTTAAAAAAAACAATGACTTTATATTTTGTTTAATAAATATTTAAAAGTATGTTTTCTTTGTTTTATTCTTTGTAAGTTCTATCGTAGTTATAGGTAATAGTAATCTAAGCAGGTATTAAACACAACTAGTAACTGATTACCACCTGTGCTTAGATAGGTCGACGGATCCCCGCTCCGTCGACCTATCGACGGCGGCTGCACGGGGCTACGACGGGGCTCCTATTTCTGGGTGGTTTAAAAAAAGAAACCGATAATACGAGTCCGGGTACTCTGTGTCGGGATGTTAACCATAATGACGTTTTTTATACATTTTAAACGCTAGACCAAATGATTTTCGATTACATAAACGTTTTATCAAACAACGTTATACTAATTAAGTTTTAGAATAAATAAATGTTATATGTAAAGAAATGATATCAACAGTTGGTATATCTCACTGTCGGCGACGTGGGTCCCTTGCCCTTGCCTTGACCAGGGCGTAAGTAGTGGTCGAGACCACCAAGCACGCAAGTAGTTTTTTGTCATGTTTTATATGTTTAGGATAGGATGTTTTTCACTTATTAGATGTTTATTTGGATTAATTAGCTATTATCACATTAGGTTTAATTGTTAAAGACTGAGTTTTGCTAATATAAGTGTAAATAAGTAGCATCTAACGTATTTCTAGAGATTTTTATGTTTGATAGCAGAATTCGATTTAGGTTATTGTCTCTATTCTGTCTACAATTAGCACGTTCATTAATTAGTAAGGTCAGGAATAACGATATGTACAAGATTCCTATAAGATTTTGTAAGAAAAATCGATCTTATTGAAGAATTCGTTGAATTTGTATGTTTGTTGTAATGATAAGGATTTAACTTGTTGATAAGATTTTATTCCTGTTAATTAGTGTTTTTTTAGCCTAATAGAAGCTATTAGTAACGATAGATCTCAATTTGCAGGAATTTAGATAAAGTTGAAAATTTAAAATGTTCGCGATCTTTTTACGTAATTAGAATTTGACAATGAAACTTTTTATTTGATGATTAATTAGCAAGAACACTATGTAATTAGTTAGTATCTGTCCAGAAAACGGTATTATAGCAAATATAATTCTAATTAGAGTCTTATTAAAGAAGATATGAGAAGTTTTGTATTCATGAATGTGGTCGAACTAGAATATTTTATAGTTCTTGTTCTAGAAACTTTCTTATGTAAAAATGTATGTGATATGTTATTATCTTATGTAAAAGTAGAGATTATAACCGACATTTTGATGTATATATTGTCATGGTTTTGTAAAACAATAAATAAATACGGCGTCAGAAAGGGTTCGGCTAAGGCGAATTTAAATAAGCGAATTTAGTGTTATAAAATACACGGTCCCCGTTAACAGAACTTAGCGGGGTATATAAGACAAGGCGTTTTTCAGTCCGGTGTCAGTTGAAAACGTACCACCGAAGAGGCAAGAACACTTAGGGAAAAGCTTCAAGCCGAACCCTGAAGACCCTTTTCAGGGCGTAAACGTGTTTTATTTCTCTTTGGTATCCACTCTGAGGTCCTCCTGCGTGCTCCGTATACGCATTCAGGGGTGCGTGGTGGCGTACGTGACCAACGAACCAGTAAGGCAGCGTAAGTCAAAAATCGTGTTGAACTGTCCCGAAGGCTCCGTAGCCGCAGGGTACTACCCGCTACCGTCAACACCTCCTAACAGAGATTAGTCCGCCACACTCACGTTGATTATATCTTATGAACGATAATAAAATGAAATTAGACCAAATATGTTTATACGTTATGAGACGCACCTCAGCAAGACGCTGTGCCCCACTCGCTAACTATTTAAGACTACATGAGAATCTGCCCGCGGGGTGTAACCTTCCGTGGTCGTCTTGGAGGTCCCTGAAACTTCTTAGAGCCCGAGTCGGAGTTGTAACTGCAACCTGGCAAAGTGGGGCTACCTTGACGGAACGGCAGCAGGATGAGGACCCGAGTTACAAACTGTTACATCACTATATTATACTGTCTCTTCTGCCCTCTGTACCTCGAACAATTCTGCAAAAGTGTCCCCGTACCACCGACGACGCAGTGGAAGTGGCATAATTAGCATGGGTTTTTTTTTTTTTTTTTTTTTTTATTGGGTGGGAAAATCATCCTAATGACATCCCCGCTCTTGGGCGGAGCGGGAGATAGTGTCAGACTCTTACTGACTAAAAACCCACTCCTGTTCCTTCGTTGCCTTCGTCCCAGGGCCCCGGGTTCCGCTTTCACACTACCCGTGGCCCCAGTAGGCTTCGACCCTGCTGGGCCCCTACGATTTGCTGACATCTCCTTGAGGCGCGCGTGGAACAAAACGCGCCGTCGACGACTTGGGCTCGGTCCGGACGGTTACCGGACGGTCAGACGGCGAGCCACCCATTGCTCGCCGTCTACAAGCCCGCGCCTACGGTGGCCGGAAATCGGGATCGGAATCCCGGCGGCGGTTGGAGCGTAAGGACCGTTGCCTCACGCGATCGGCCGCCTCCTTAGCTAGCATTACTGCTTCGCAGAAGGAGGCGACCGCCTGCCACTCCTCCTCGCTCCGGAGCATGGCCTGAACCAAGGCCCGGCGCGAGAGATCACCGCCGCCGATTGCCCCCACGAGGTCACGGTGTTGCTCTGCCCAAGCGGGGCACACCTCCACCGTGTGCTCCACCGTGTCCTCCGGGTGGGCCACACAGTGGCGACACCCGGGCGTCGTTTCCGCACGAATCCGGTGCAGGAACCTCCCGAACTTACCGTGTCCGGTGAGGACCTGCGTCATGCGGAATGTGAGGACGCCGTGAGGTCTTTCCAACCACGCCTCAAAGAGGGGACTTACCGCCATAATTGTGGCGTGCCCAATAATTAGCATGGGTCAAATAATTATGAAATAATGTCGTGCAGCGACATGAAGAATAAGAAGATGGTTAGCTAAATGGAAAGGACAAAACAACAAAACGAGCCATGCCATCCATTGCACAATTATAATTCGGTGCCTCAGAGAAATAAAATTCGAAAATAAATTGTTGAAGCGTAACTTTATCTCATCAATAACACCACAGCGGATAGTTTGGTGAAACCTTTGACAGAGGACGCTTAAACCTCCTGGTGATTTCATCGAGGCGTCGGAGAGCCTCGCGCTTGGACACATGTTTCCTGGAAAACTTTAAACAGATTTCGCACTCAGCTCAGCAAAGACAATGTCCCTATGGACATTGTCTTTGCTACCATCCGAGAAGCCCCATGTAGATGGGGCTTCATCGTTCGTTACGCATCGGCATTTACATCTTCAGTGTTTGTACCTTCCATCTTGCATCACGTGTCCTGTTACCTGATCACGTAAAGATTTAATGATAGCGTCAGCGGACGGCATTGCCATTGTCGAATACCAGGTCAAGCAAAAGAATTTACTATTTTTGTCATCAAGAAGCTAAGAAGGAAACGACAATATGCTTTGATTCCAATTCGATTTCTGCTCATTCTTAAGTGCCTCTGTAACACGTCATCACTTCGTGTGCCTCATCGTGACACGCCGTCCATCGTCTAATTAATGACATCATGCTCACCACTACGTGTCATTACGTTTTCCCTAACGTGTGTGTGTGTGCTCTGCGCTCGGCGTGACGCGTGATCCCCCGGAGGTAAGCAGAAGAGGTTTTTTCTTGAGTTCGTGACAATTAGGTGCGACACGCGTGCGCCGGTATGACGTCACGCGGACATGCGCGTGTGCTCATTAGCGCCGCAGGGATATCACACGGGCCGGGGGCGTAGCCAGCAACCCGTGACATCGTTTTCATTACAAAACCAAGAAGTAGGCAATGTGTAGAGTGCAATCCTAACATAAATTTGATGTCAAAGCAATATAAATGCAAGTGTAAAAAATGCAGAAATGTCACTGAGTGCCTAACGGGAAGAGTCTAAATAAAATTGCAAGTAGTCCGACTCAAACCACGTCTAATTGAAGACTAAAGTAAAAATAATTTACATAAATGCTTGCAATCGTTGCTCTGTCTATGTCAATGCATCTCCGAATGTAGATCGGGTTTAAAGTGCACTTACATGAGCCTACATTCGGCTAATTTAACTAATTCAATAATCAAGTTATTTTTCCATGTACGTACACCGTACATAATGAGTTACTTGTTGCAAAGTAAAATGCTAGTAGAATTATGCTAGAAGGTGAACAACAGCAACATTGTCTGTTCAGAGTTCAGCACACACCAGCCAAAGTGGCTTTTATGCGAAGTTATTTTTGGTACGTTGATTGAAACTTGAGTAGGTAAATTAAGTTCATAAAGCGAATCAAAACAGTAGTTACATCAAGTAGGCCGATGGTGATGAGGTTGCTGCCAATCTGCGAGATTGCAGTTCTCTTGCATTAGTAGCAGTACGCAGTACAGTAGTGCATCATACGTCGGACATGAACAAGATAGCTGGAGTTTAATTTACTTGCGGCAGGAAGCGACCGAGCACTAAATTGGACATTAGAGCTAACCCTAGGGCTAGCGAGCGTAGACAAACATTCAGACACCTGAATCTGATGGCATTAGTAGAATTTTGAATCCTGAAATTCTTCCAAAATCTTACCTTATCAGACAGCAACAGTTACCAACGCTATTGCTGAAAATGGGCCATCTATCAATGAAACCGCAAGAAGGCACCAGGCTGGTGCCGCCAGGATTGCGGGTGGTTCGAAAAAGTTACATAGGTACTGAGGTCCACGCGATGGGCAACTAACGGAACACTGCAGGTTTAAGTCAGTAAAAGTCTGTCACTCCTTGTCACTTCGCCAAGAGTGGTAGAAGTCATTTGATGAGTTTAGACGTAAAAAAAAAACAAAGTTGAAAATATTTTTAAGTTCTTCGTTTGTAGATAATATTTTGCACTATGAGGCTTAGATATAGATTTATTAGAGATTCCTTGTCACTCGACAACACACTTGGCCGACCCCCTTCCCTCCCCTTAACGTGTCAACGATATTAGTCGGTGGTCATTACGGTCACAAAGACAAAACTCCTACTACGGCAGGTCTATCTCTGTTACAAGTTCACTCATGATCATGCCTTCAGTTTGGGGTCGGGTGGTACCTACAATGTTTTTATTCAGCCAGACTTTTATGTTTCAGTAATATCGTCACTTGGTGGATTCTAAAAGTGATATCGCCATGCGTCGTAGCCCTAATGTCGCGTCTACTGCGGTTGTCGGTTCATCTGGACCGTTACCTGCGCCTGCGCACTAGCCGCGGTCGCTTGGTCTACACTCCGCAATCACACGTCGAACTGTGCAAATGTGCCTGCGCTAATGAGCTTCGGTCGATGACCTCCTCCCCCGCTTTCCCGTCACAGGATGCTACAGGAAAACCAACACTCTTGTGAAGCAGTAACAGTGGTGTTTAGTCAACACACACACATTCGTGTAATCGTGTCAAAAAACAAGTGTCTGATGTCTTGACTTTCACTTAGTGTTAACGTTTGCATCCGACAAGATACTGTTATCTATTTGATGGATCTGAGATGAGCTTTAGCTATTTCTTTAGCTTCTTGCTAAATGATGAGGTCATCCGGATATAGAAGTTGATAATATTCGCAACTTGAAAGAGTGTCATTTACAGGTTCTATGGCGAACTTCGAACTCAGTAAAAATCTAAATTCAAAACCTTGCATATACCTATAGAATTCCATCTTCATTTGATTAAAACCATATCGAAAACGTCTCATAGTGCTCTGAGTTCTCGTGTCACTACCATCATCCATACGGATGTCTACGGAAGTAACATTGCCCGGACAATGACGCAGTCATCCGTGATTCAACAAGATTCCGGCAGTCGTGTCTATGCCTCGCTGATTAGCGCCATTCGGAGTTGACAGCCATCACGCGGCCGACTTGTTGTGACAGCAATCGTCGCGCGATTAGTTGCGCTCGCGTTGTGACGCAACGCTTTACGTGAACACGTCTATCAACCAATCAGAGGCGTTCGCCCGCGTGGCTGCCTAACAGACCACCAACGGCACAGAGACAAAAAGTTGATGATTGACGGAAACGCCGTGAAACTCGCCGAACCGCCGAACGACACTTAATTACGACGACCGTGACTGCATGGTGCCGATAAAGACACGGATTGATGCATGAATGAAACTTTGATATGACATGACATAGAAACTAATCGACATAATATGTAGTTGCAGTGCTGCAGGAGGATCGTGAAGCGGATAGATACTACATATTCCATTTATACTCATCAGTATCACGATGGCGCGATCGACATAACTTTTGATTTGTCTAGATATCTGCTCAAACAGCTAAACAACCACAGCGATTCGCAGTACAATTAGATGTTCTCAGTACAAACGTGATCATGTAACGCCTCAATCGTTCCCATGATCAACTGTAGGGTATATCAATTAAATTGTTTCGATATTATTCAATGGACAGTATGTCAGATTGTTGGACAGCACAACGAATGTCCATTCAAACTCGTCAAGAGATGAAGCTGTAAACACACTGCGATTGGTTCCGGGGCATCGAGCTTATAGCTCATTCTGACCGTGGAACAAGTTCATTGATCACGTTATACACGCTGTGTCTCAGCACATACAATCAATCAGGCATTGTGTGCCGCGCGCCATTCAGCGCAGGATTACTCATTAACCCGCGCTGATCCGCCGCTAATTAAATCGTCCGTGGACAATGCGCGTGCGCCTTTCTGCCTGTCTGCCTGTCTATGTCTGACTGTTTTAATTAAACCCCAACTATAGTCGGTTAGGAGATGGCGGCACATGCACCGTAACGAGCATCCAATATATGTAACTCGATTAGCTGCCTGAACAAATAAACACACAGCGCACACACTGTGCTGCCGTGCGGACTGACTGAACTGTACGGAGAGGTGATCAAGGTGGTGTGTTTACACGATACAAACAAACACACAGCGCTCACTGTGCTGCCGTGCGGACTGACTGGACTGTACGGAGAGGTGATCAAGGTGGTGTGTTCACACGATACAAACAAACACACAGCGCTCACTGTGCTGCCGTGCGGACTGACTGAACTGTACGGAGAGGTGATCAAGGTGGTGTGTTTACACGATACAAACAAACACACAGCGCTCACTGTGCTGCCGTGCGGACTGACTGGACTGTACGGAGAGGTGATCAAGGTGGTGTGTTCACACGATACAAACAAACACACAGCGCTCACTGTGCTGCCGTGCGGACTGACTGAACTGTACGGAGAGGTGATCAAGGTGGTGTGTTTACACGATACAAACAAACACACAGCGCTCACTGTGCTGCCGTGCGGACTGGCTGGACTGTACGGAGAGGTGATCAAGGTGGTGTGTTTACACGATACAAACAAACACACAGCGCTCACTGTGCTGCCGTGCGGACTGACTGGACTGTACGGAGAGGTGATCAAGGTGGTGTGTTCACACGATACAAACAAACACACAGCGCTCACTGTGCTGCCGTGCGGACTGACTGAACTGTACGGAGAGGTGATCAAGGTGGTGTGTTTACACGATACAAACAAACACACAGCGCTCACTGTGCTGCCGTGCGGACTGACTGGACTGTACGGAGAGGTGATCAAGGTGGTGTGTTCACACGATACAAACAAACACACAGCGCTCACTGTGCTGCCGTGCGGACTGACTGAACTGTACGGAGAGGTGATCAAGGTGGTGTGTTCACACGATACAAACAAACACACAGCGCTCACTGTGCTGCCGTGCGGACTGACTGAACTGTACGGAGAGGTGATCAAGGTGGTGTGTTCACACGATACAAACAAACACACAGCGCTCACTGTGCTGCCGTGCGGACTGACTGAACTGTACGGAGAGGTGATCAAGGTGGTGTGTTCACACGATACAAACAAACACACAGCGCTCACTGTGCTGCCGTGCGGACTGACTGAACTGTACGGAGAGGTGATCAAGGTGGTGTGTTCACACGATACAAACAAACACACAGCGCTCACTGTGCTGCCGTGCGGACTGACTGAACTGTACGGAGAGGTGATCAAGGTGGTATGTTCACACGATACCCTGACCTATCTGCATCCGGGTTAGTGAGGGAGATTAATAAATGATTTCAAGTTTATACATAATTTTGTTAAACTTTCACCATTGCTTTATAATGAGATTTGAGTGGTGAAGCTGTTTTAATTCGTTTGGTATTAAAAAACAATGATTAATGTTGAGATAGCCGCGCGTGACGTTGATTTGTTTGCGCGCTCGCTGCGCCTTGAGCCGGAGTGCGCCCGAGCCGGCGCGCGGGGTATTCCGCGGCCATTGCTCGCGAATACTCCGAGCGGTATAATTGCTTTAATAGTTTTATTGTTAAAAATGTATCTGCATGTAATGACACGATAACAAATTGGTTATTTGAGAAATACTTTTCTATGGCACGAACTAATACTGCGATACGAAAATCGATTTAAATTATATGAATGCTTAGTTACACAAATTAGTTAATCTCGCATACAGTGTATCTAGTCTGGGAGTTGCCCATTGTTCTAGCGAGCAATGTGCGCGCTCAGGCGTGCAGGCGCAGCTCAATTAAGTAGCGACGTCGTAATTGCACAGATAGTCGCTATCGCCGATCGCGGAACAAATTGACCGCGAAATCGATTACAATCGGTCGGCGGACAATGGCAGCCAATCGCGCGCCGGCAGCGTCACCATTGGCCAGCGGCCGCCCAAGTCCGCGCACGCGCTGCTTCACACAATGCTGCTGAAATCTGAAACTTCAAAAGCTCCACCATCTTGGATTCTGCATTCGATTCGCGTCGCAGCCAGCGCCGTGACGTTACACGCTCATTCCAATGGGTCTGCGGTGGCCACAGAACCCGTGGCTATACGAATTAACTATAACGATAGCTCAGTTTAAAACTATGTCCAATATCCATCCAAACAATACGGTCGAGTGTATGTCTGAGATTATCTGAGTAATGTTGCACTAAGAGGTCCATTTGTCAAGTAATAAAGTTATCGGCGCGCATTGTGCCTGCTCACAATGAGCTCTGTGGGACAGTGGCGGCTACTGTTCTAACCGGGGGGGGCGGGAGGTGTGCGGGCGCGCACTACTGAATCAATGGGCAATTATCGTGGGCGCGGGGCCATTAGTGCTGACGTGACGTAGGTAGGTGGTAGAAGGTACACTACCTGTATGTGAGTGACCGACACTTGCCATTAAGCATTTTGCTTACACCAATAAATATAACTCAAGTCATATTTGATTTCTTTACTTCGCTGAGTAATATCGTCATCAACACAGTCTTTGCTCTTGCATCCATTTTCGTAAAGATGTTGTTACACTCGATACTTCTGCTAGTCACGACGGTGTGGCCCCAGGGTCCCGAGGGTCGGGGGGCGGGGTGGCCACCGGGCTCGCGATGACCCCCGGTAGCGCGACAACATAATTGCTCGCTATCTGGTATCTGCGCCCGCGACACCGCCACGGTATCGGCGCGGTACCGAGCTGATATCAAGACCTTTGTTACTAGTCTCTGTAAGATAACTAGTTCTGATACTTCGCATTGCTGTTCCACGGTGCTTTGTATATTTTTAAAGAACTCCCGAATTCTTTCAGAGATTTTCCGGATGACTTCAGAGTTTAACTAATGTGGTATTTGCAAACAACTATCATTATTTCACATATTTGAACGGTTCTTTTGCAAAATTACACGGAAAGAAAGTTTCCTTTTCAACCGCAATTTCGGTTAAAAAGCTCTTCTTATTGTCAACTATTTTGCCACGGCAGTACAGACTGCCTGTGTCAGTACATGACAAAGATCCGCATCACGTGACACTGCACTCGTGCATTTGCTCGTTTCCTTCATCGTGCCGTTAGTCTGCACTGTACCCGCCAGGTGTCGCAGATGTCGTCATCCTTCGCCTTGTCGCCGTATCGCCTTGTCGCCCATATGTTTCAATTAGAGCGACACATAGCGTCGTGCCGCTTCGCCGATGAGGTCTGATGGTAACAGATAACGTGATGGTACAGCTATCTGCTACATGATCAGGATTATATTTATAGTAAAGTAGAAAACAGGAGCTTTAATAATGTCTGCAAACAAAAAGTTTTGAATGGAAACAAATGACTTAGTTTTCATTTGTTTCCATTCCAAACTTTATGTAAATATTATCTACAAGTATTATTACTATTGATTTGTTTTCGGCTTCTGTAGCATCTTGTAATAATACATGAGTATTACATCATCATCATCATTTCAGCCGAAAGACGTCCACTGTTGGACATAGGCCTCCCCCAAGCGTCACCACAACGACCGATCCTGTGCGTCTCGCAACCACCACACTCCCGCTACCCTCACCAGGTCGTCGATCCACCTTGTAGGCGAACTTCCAACGCTGCGTTTTCCGGTGCCCGATAATAATACTACGATACTTAAATTGTGGAACTGCAGAAACAACTATAACTTAATCTCAATTTTATTCAAACCAATTGCTTGGCGTGGCCGCGTGCCGGTGCCGGCCGTCGCAATCACTAGTCATCACTCCACGATATTACAGCGATGATGCGCTATCGTTGATCGCTAGCATCCGTCTCTCCGCTAACACGCGCATGATGATCACACTCTGTCACGCTCGCCACAATTATTTGTCAACAAGCTTCGATAGCGTCGATCGTGTCGATACCTCCAGGTAATTATCGTTGACCGAACAGCGGCCATCGCTCTCGCGGTAATTGGGGCTATAAGTTATACCGTGTAAGATATTACGGCTATAAAGTGACAAGCGCGTCGACGCAGATAACGGCACACTCTATACACAGGTACATGCGAGGCACACAGCACTGAGCAGCACTCACAACCACGGCTGTGGCTATCGGTTATACTATACCGCGGTAGACATTTCATAAGGAGTACAATTTTCACCAAGTATAAAAAGTTTTCATGACAATGTCAAATGTCTCGTTCTACTATAAGAGCTGGATACGTAAATATTGAGTACAATACTTGCGTATTTAAAATAGATACGTTTCCCGTCCAACACTTATAGTGGTATTCGATATTATTATATCGAACAAGCGAGCTTATTTTGGATTTAAAAAACGTCGGACATTCAGTAAGTAATAACAATGTAATCCAACACCTGATATGTTCTATCATTTGTAATTAATTTAAAATCCCCGCTCTATATGACATTGTAAATTTAAATAAATAATTAAAGCTCTAATTGTGACTACTACGCCGTATTCTGGGAGTGAGCACGTGTGTCCACAATGCTTCACATTGAGAACGGCGACAGTTCACCCTCGCTTAGTCCCGGTCACGCGATTAACGAACTATTAATGAGTGACACAATGACTGCGGAGGGACAGTGCCGCGCCTGGATGGATAAACTGCACTCATCTACAATAGCTGGTGATAGCTCATAGCACTGTAAGCCCGCGATTGTCGCAGCTGTGCCTGCGCAGTGACAAATCAGTTTCTGAGAAAAAATCTTTTAACAAAGAAAATCTCAGTGTTTCTCGTTATTGTTTGTTTCTTATTTAACACCGGCTTCCGGAATTAAATTATTTTGATCCATTTATTAGACATTCAGCCCGACTAAAAGCAATTTCTTGTTACGAGTAATTACAACGACTAAACGCATACTTTGTAATAAGCAAGACTGGTAATAGTTTTATTTATATTATTGCACAAGAACATCAAAACTAATAAATATTAATAACTTAATAGGAATATATACAAACTAAAAATAATGATATTTACAAACGGATAGAAAAATAAATTATGGGGCATCAAAAATTTTATCCACATCGATATCAATGGAAAAAGTGCCTAGAACGCTGGCCGCATTGCCACGTCGGATAGCAATGCTGATTCGTTGTCCAAAGAAAAGCCCAGCCCTCTGGTCACGCGAAGTCGAATCACGAACAACTCGATGAGCGTTCGGACCCCATGGCCCTAGTGTTTTAACCCCAAACGGCTCAAACATATAACTTCCGATGAGGTTATAATATTTCCGCCGTTTGAGGTTTTCTTCACTTGCAGCAGCCGCCCCAGCACAGCCTGCTGTACTCAGAAGATGGGATGGCGCAAGAGTGTCGACACATGTTGCATCCCATACCAAAGGCCTACCTAACTTCCAGGGCATTACGGTCATTCAATCTGGCCTCTATCCATCGTCGCGTGCCAAGCCAATGGGTTCTAAAGCAGCTGGCACCCCGGCGGCGGTGACAAGAGCTCGTCGGATGATGTCATTAATGCTTGCGTGCCTAGCTATCCGATCAGCGCTTCTACTGCAGGATAGGACATGGTGTCCGAGGCGGTCGACTGATTTACCGCATTGACACTGTAGTGGAGCTCCACTAGGAGCACCCAGTCGCGGGCATATAGTGATCCGGAAGGTGGTGTCACTCAGCATAGTACCTATGTTGGGCAACGGTAGTGTCTGTAGCCAGAGACCCGACTCCCATTCACCCACAGACAGTAGGCGGGCACGCTAATTGGTATTAGTGGACGTGTTAATAAGGTTATTCTGTACCAAACTGCAGAGCGACTCATCCCACTGTCTCTCGGAAGATGGGTTCTCGGGCAACGCCTTGTTCGGGTAAGGCATTTTCCAGGCGGTCACAGCCTCGGCCAACCACGGCACCTCAGAACTAACCAATGATTGATGGAGTCAAAATTCTATTGGTCAACTGTCGAGTGCTGTTGAAGACAGGAACGACGGTAGGCTTAGAAATTTTGCAGATGCCGAGCCCACCAAAACGAATGGGTAGCGTAGCTTGTAGCCACGCTCGGTCATCCAGGGCCACATTTAAGATGGAAGTCAGAGTATATTCGATATACTCAATTCGGTCTGATCAATTTTGTCCAAGAGATGTGACTGCTTCCATAAAAAGGGAAGACCGGAGAAAATACATGAAATTTGGTGCAAAACAACAATACCGTATGAGGGTGAATGCCGAATGTACTCGTATATATAAATAATCTTTCCGAAATGTTGTTAAAACATTCAATTTTGTCGTCAATGAATAAAAAAAACTGTCTTCCAATATTGGAGATTCTAGGAGGTGCAGTGAACTTTTATCTAATATTTTGATTTCTGAAGCTATTGCATAAAATATCTGTAGAATCGTTGTCTGTCAGTATGAGGTCAAAGCCAATGGATTTTCAATTGCTTTTTGAGATATTTGAAATCTTCTATAAGGTTTCCACGTCACCTCCCAGTGTTCCATCATCTAAATAATACACGTTAAATTTTGAATTTAACTGTTGGATGATTGGATGAGTAGACAAGCTGAAAATGACTGGCCCGAGAGGGTCACCTTGTTGGCATCCAATTGCAGATTCCAAAACATTATCTTTGTATGATAATTTTGATGGGTGCCTATAGCATGGCCACAAAAACCCGAAAATTTCAGGTAGCTCTTTTTTTGCTTCAGCCAACAAAGTTTCCCTGTCAACAGAATTGAAGGCGTTTTTAACGTCAACCTTGAGGATGACTTCGCCCTTATCGGAATTCAAAAAGGTAGAGAGGGCATGTACGGAAGCCTCACAGATCCCTCTAACCAAAGCCAAGCTGTAGGGACTAGCTCGCCGTATAGTTTGCAAATTTTGGATACGCCTGTACGTGCACCCGACGGCGATGGGACCTGCCTGCCTGCCTGCCTGACCTGCTGCCGTCCCTCTTGCGCAGGGCACATAGATTGGCCTCGTACAAGACATAGACGACGACGCCAGAGAGCATAAATGTGACTAGAGTCAGAAGTTCCTTCAAAAGTGACTCACCAGCGTCCCCGGCACCTGAACTTAAAAGGTTCTTTAAATGCTGAGGAGTCAGACCATCGAGGCAGCCGGCGGAACCGCTTCTGAAGGAACTCACGGCTGAAACTGAGTGGCTGAAATTCGAAAAAACTATGAGTCTGGATTGGGGCTATCAGGAGAGTCAGGGAAAGCGAGGTCATCCGCAGGCGCTGGGTGTTTACTCTCCAGGGTTGAAATTGTATCTGGAGAGTAAGTCGCCACCACATCACTACTAAAAAGTAACCTGGCCGCTCCGCTAATGTCACTCTTACTTAATTTGGATTCTACATGTGAATTCAAACCTTTCTGGGAAACGTTGTTGAAAGAGGGTAATTTTAGATCTAAAATGTCAGCCGAATTATTGCAATTATCTTAATTTGGGTCACTCATCCAAGGGGATGGTGAGTGGGCACGCCACAATTATGGCGATAAGTCCCCTCTTTAAGTCGTGGTTGGAAAGACCTCACGGCGTCCTCACCTTCCGCATGACGCAGGTTCTCACCGGACACGGTAAGTTCGGGAGGTTCCTGCACCGGATTCGTGCGGAAACGACGCCCGGGTGTCACCACTGTGTGGACCACCCGGAGGACACGGTAGAGCACACGGTGGAGGTGTGCCCCGCTTGGGCAGAGCAACGCCGTGTCCTCGTGGGGGCAATCGGCGGCGGCGATCTCTCGCGCCGGGCCTTGGTTCAGGCCATGCTCCGGAGCGAGGAGGAGTGGCAGGCGGTCGCCTCCTTCTGCGAAGCCGTAATGCTAGCGAAGGAGGCGGCCGATCGCGTGAGGCAACGGTCCTTACGCTCCAACCGCCGCCGCCGGGATTCCGATCCCGATTTCCGGCCACTGTAGGCGCGGGCTTGCGGACGGCGAGCAATGGGTGGCTCGCCGTCCGATCGTCCGGTAATTGGACCGAGCCCAAGTCGTCGACGGCGCGTACTGTTCCACGCGCGCCTCAAAGAGATTTCAGCAAATCGTAGGGGCCCAGCAGGGTCGAAGCCTACTGGGGCCACGGGTAGTTAAGTGTGAAAGCGAAACCCGGGGCCCTGGAACGAAGGCGACGAAGGAACAGGAGTGGGTTTTTAGTCAGTAAAAGTCTGACACTATCTCCCGCTCCGCCCAAGAGCGGGTTTTGTCATAAGATGATTTTCCCACCCAATAAAAAAAAAGGGGATCGTGAGGTAGACCGGGACGTAACACATCGGATCAACGCAGGATGGATGAAATGGTGACAGGTCACGGGAACAACTTATGACCCACGGATGCCCCTCAAGTTGAAGGGTAAAATCTACAAGTCCGTGATAAGGCCTGTCATACTGTATGGATCAGAATGTTGGGCTGTGAAAAAGACGGATGAAAAAAGATTGCATGTAGCGGAGATGAGAATGTTAAGATGGATGTGTGGTGTGACGAGAATGGATAAAGTGAGAAATGAATATATTAGGGGAAGTTTGAAAGTGGCGCCAGTGACTGAAAAGTTGAAAGGGAATTGTTTGTCTTGGTATGGTCATGTGAAGAGGAGGGATGAAACGCATGTTACTAAAAGAGTTATGAGTTTACATGTGGATGGACGGAGAGGAAGAGGGAGACCAAAGAAAAGATGGATGGATTGTGTGAAGAGTGATATGAAAAAAAGGAAGTTAGTGATAGCATGACGAGTGACAGAGCAGAGTGGAAGAAAAAAACGTGTTGCGCCAACCCGAAATAACACGGGACAAGGGCAGGAAGATGATGGGTCGTTAATATGATGATACACTTATAATCAGAGTGCCTATTTGTCATGACAATTCCAATGAACCCAAACACTGTTAGGTTAAATTGTTTTATTATGAAGTTCCGGTGTCTAACTTCCACGTCCAGGATTCATTATCAGATCAGTTCGACCTTACCTTACGAGTACCTTATAGCCAAAGTGCTTCTCATGACAATTCTAATAAACTCAAATACGGGTAGGATACATTGATTAATTACAGAGCTCTGGCGCCTATCTTCCGGCTCCATCATCATCATCAAGTCACTTTAATGATACCATTTTCAACATAAATATTCAAAACCATTTATTTATTTGTATTGTCATAATCGCTTAACTATCTTCATTATGATATCTATATGCGTATGAAGTTAAATTGGCCACTTCTGGACTTTTTTTTTTTTTAATTGATATAAACCAGTGCTTGACTGCGATCCCACCTGATGGTAAGCGGAGATGCAATCATTGATGGTCAGGCGCACTAGTTTATTAAGGGCCTATTCACTCTAGCCTTGAAGACACCTAAACCACCTCCACCTCTTTTTCATCAGTTCCACTTCATCAAATGTTACTTTTTGACTGTAAATGGTTCTCGATGAAAATACCAAAATCACTATATGGTTGCCAATAATATTTGAGGAGTTCTCTTAATTCCTCATAGAACCCATCATCAGAACTGTATTTTGAAAAAAATGGGACCTATCTGGAAGCATATTCTATATAGGCAAAAAAATAATTAAATTGGTCCACAAACGACGGAGTTCTGAGGTAACACACATAAAACACATCAGACATCAGGATGGCGTCCAGTCGGTTCACTTTTAAGGTGATGGCACGTGAGCACATTCGCAGGAAGTTGGTGTAATCTTCACAGCGTTGATTTGTTGGAATCGTTTTTCATAAATAGATTGTTAATTTGTATGTATGCTTCTAAGTATATATTTATTATTGTATTTCTTTTCTATTGCCTGCTGTGGTCTTCCCATCCAACTATAATTTAGGTGTCTTCAAGGCTAGAGTGAATAGGCTCTTAATAAACTAGTGTGCCTGACCATCAATGATTGCATCTCCGCTTACCATCAGGTGAGATTGCAGGCAAGCACTGGTTTATATGAATTAAAAAAAAAAATCTTTACCATTAAGCTGCACCTACCATGTTTTGTTTCTGCACCATCCATAAGGTCGACTGGTAGAAAATACCTTAGGCATTAAGTCCGCCTTTGTACAGTGTTTATTACTTGTGCATAAAGTTTTAATAAATAAATAAATAAATAAAAACATACAACCAAATTGACAACCTCCTCCTTTTTTCAAAGTTGGTTAAAAATGTCTATTGTAAATCTTGTTATGGTAAATTGACTGGAGCTAACTTCGGTTTATTTTAGTAAATATTCTTGGTATTTACGCAGTAATTAATTAGAACTCAATTATTTTCATAAATAGTTCAAGGACATTTGCTGATTTTGTGATAAAGCTTCATCAACTTTATCAGTTGATGAAAAGCTTAACCTTACCTAGCACATGAGCCTCTACCACGAGCTTATAACGGTATCCATTTTAAGACCTAAACCGAACTGTTAAACGGATAGAGCTTTATAGGGTGTATAGCTCCATCACTCTTTTTCGCTCGTACGACTGACATTTTAACATCTCATGATAAGGCCCCTGACCATCTGCCGAGCAAAAGTTAAATAATTATAAATTTTGACAAATTTAATTCGCGTGAATAGTAAACTATTCAAAGCCAGATATTGTCACTGAGGCATAGGATGACAGTTTTTCTAAGACATTTCTTCTGATAGCCGCTTTATTGTATCTCTTTGGTAGGTACACACATATTTGTAAAATAAATTCCATCTCGTTTGCTTTTCAATCACAGTGGGTATTATATTATTGCATTTTTAATAATAAACTGGTTACTGCAATATTTTCATCATGCGAATTTTCTTTCAAAGTCAGTTTGGAAGGGTGCGGGTTATTGCTATAGTTTGATATCAGAGAAATAAAAACAATATTGTAACACTAAGTTGCGAGCTGTATTGTATTATGTAATAAGCAGTCAAGCACTGGTTTCTTTTTATTTATTAACACAAGGTTCGTTAGTCGTATAATCTAAGCTTTTATCAAACTATGTGCTCCCTAATAATAAGCTCAACCCTCTTCTTGTTCTGACTGCACTAATCAAAGATTAGTTCACAATTAGCGCCCTCGCCCCCTCGCGCCAACCGCGCCGGACAGCGCGCCCCTGCGCCCTCACGCGCTGTGCGCCCCTGCCTTACATGTGAACTTGTGTCCGTGCTCCGGGGACACATTGTTCGTGCCCACATCTCTAAACTATGGCTCATCAATGGACATTCATAATGATGCCATATTTAATTTATCGCATGATAGGCAAAAACGTTTGCTTTTGTTTATAAAAAAGCTAAAGCAAGGGTTATTTTTTGTAGCAACACGTGTGTGACAAACAATGCCCGTCAAATTGTCATACCTAGTTTTTTAATGCTGTAGTAGTATCGTAATTATGCAAAAATAAATAATTACAGTATAATCACCTAAGGATGAAACTATATTGCTTTGGAAAGTAAAAAAAACGCTTTACAAAAAAAAAAAGTAACCGACTTCACTAAAAAAACACAAAAAGTTATTTTGATCCTTTTAGATCAAAATAACTTTTTTTTTCAGAAGTCGGTGTTTATCGGTAGATATTGTTAGTTTCTTATTTAACACCGACTACCGAAATTCAAGTTATTTTTATCCTTTTAGTGTTTTTTTTAGTGAAGTCGGTTATTTATTTATTTTTTGTAAAAAGATTTTTGTTTTGCACTTTTTAGTTGGGATACACTTATAAACAGAGTGCTAATTTCTCATGACAATTCCAATGAATCTAAACACTACTAGGTTCATCATCATCATCATTTCAGCCGAAAGACGTCCACTGTTGGACATAGGCCTCCCCCAAATGCCGCCACAACGACCGGTCGAATCATCATCGAATTCCCGCGACCCTCACCAGGTCATCGGTCCACCTTGTGGGAGGCCTTCCAACGCTGCGTTTTCCGGTACGTGGTCGCCATTCCAGAACCTTTCGTCCCCATCGACCATCTGTTCTGCGAGCAATGTGCCCTGCCCACTGCCACTTAAGTGTGGCGATTCTTCGGGCTATGTCCGTAACCTTGGTTCTCCTGCGGATATCCTCATTTCTGACGCGATCACGCAAGGAAACTCCGAGCATAGCCCTTTCCAATTCCCTATTTCTACACTCGAAATTGTGGACGACTACGTTTACCTGGGACAGACCAGTTGGGTAGGTCTAACTTCGAGAAAGAGGTCAATCGTCGAATCCGACTCGGCTGGGCAGCGTTCGGGAAGCTGAGCGGTGTATTCTCGTCCAATATACCACAGTGTCTCAAGACAAAAGTCTATGACCAGTGTGTGTTGCCAGTATTGACATATGGCTCCGAAACGTGGTCGCTTACAATGGGCCTCATCAGAAGGCTTAAAAGTTACTACTAGGTTACATTGTTATATTATGAAGTTCCTGTGTCTACCTTCCACCTTCCGGCTCCATCATCAGATCTGTTCGATAGTATACATTGATTAATTACAGAGTTCCTGTGCCTACCTTCCAGCTCCATCATCAGATCAGTGTCAACAGTACGGGCATGCTGCAAAGACTTGTCGCGAAGCTGTCTATACATGTGCAATTTGTGGTGAACAAGGCCAGTGGATGCTGTGCGATAAAACAGCTGATCAGTCACAGTGTGCAACGTGCATGCGTGTTAATAAACCGAGTAATCACAAGACAGGCGATCAAGACTGCCCGGCTAAGAAAACTGCTGAGACAAGACTCATAAATTCTATTGATTATAATGAAGACACGTAAATAGCGTCGTCGTTTTAGTTTTCTGTTACTTACATATAACTCATACGAGTTTTATTGTGTAATATTACTCATAAATAATATAAAACCTACCTATTTTTTATAACAATTTACTGATTGTGGTAATAAAAACTAGTTTACAAAATCACTACTTTGCAAAAAATTATAATGTAATGTTGTGTCACAATGTCTTACGATCATGCAGATTTGTTGACTAAGCACAGTATTCGTCCTGAATTTGAAATAATATTGTTCATAAGTTATTTACTTTTTGTTTAATGAATTTTAGTTATATTTATTATCATATAAGCACTTAAATAAGTTACCTGAGATACAGGTTTTACACCTAGTTCAGGTAGAATACAATTTTGTACCTTTGCCTCTAGATTAAGCCCTTAATGTATAAATATTTATGTAAATCAAACAATTCAATAAACATATTATATATATACAGTTCGATAGTACTTTATAGCCAAATTGCATCTCATGGCAATTCTAATAAGTCCAAACACGGCTAGGTTACATTGATTAATTACGGAGTTCCAGTGCCTACCTTCTGGCTCCATCAACATCATCATCATCAGATCACTTAGATGATACCTTTTTTATCGTAACTATTCAGAACCATTCATTGATTTGTATTGTTATAGTCGCTAAACTATCTCTATCTTAATTGTGATATCTATGTTAGTATGAAGTTCCATTACCCATTTTTGGTCTTCTTCGTCAGTTCCACTTCATCAAGTGTTACTTTTGGACTGTAAATGCTTAAGTTCTCGATGAAAATACCAAAATCACTATTTTGTTGCTATAATATTTGAGGAGTTCCTTTGATTCCCCATGGATCCCATCATCAGAACAGAATTTTCAAAAAAATTGGAACCAATCTGGAAGCCCAGGATAGCCTGGGGAAAAAAAAAATTGCAAATCGGTCCGTAAACGACGGAGAAAAGAGGTAAAAAACAAAAAAAATACAACCGAATTCATAACCTCCTCCTTTTTTTGAAGTCGGTAAAAAAAAAACACTAAAACGATCAAAATAACATTAATATCAGAAGTCGGTGTTTCTCGGTATTGTTTGTTTGTTATTTAACATCGATTTCCGAAATTAAAGTAATTTTGATCGTTTTAGTATTTTTGTAGGGTTTCGTACCTCAAAATGAAAAAACAGAACCCTTATTGAAACACTTTTTTGTCCGTCTGTCTGTATATCATGAACCATTATCTCGGGAACGTGTGCAGCTATCGAGCTGAAATTAAAACCGTATACTCAAGTCTGTGGCCCTTGGAGCTATAAAAAAACCAGACTTCTGAGTTAAAAAAAAAAAGATACGGCCGTTTATGTCTCAATAAACTCATATTCTGACACTCTCAAGGGTACTCACATGTGATTACCAAACTACTGAAGACCTTCTTAAAACGTTGAGATAAAATTACACCAAAAACACACGAAGAACACGTACACAACACACAATTTTGATTGCAAATTAATATTTTGTTATATGTTAAATTGATAATTTTATTTATCTATATATACCCT
Source organism: Mythimna vitellina (assembly GCA_949316375.1). NCBI lineage: Eukaryota > Metazoa > Arthropoda > Insecta > Lepidoptera > Noctuidae > Mythimna > Mythimna vitellina. Next base: position 189,970 of record OX438703.1, on the reverse strand, counting down.
ATCTGGGAAGAGAACTGCGTCCTGAAATACAGGCTTGGCCTAGCTCAGGCGCACATTTTTATTTCTTATGTATTAAGTCACCTTCAATTTGTTGCTCAAATTTGTACAATATTTTTATGGAGAAATAAAATTATTATTAAAATTATTATTAAAATTATTATTATTATTAATCAAAATTCATTCCGTTACCTAGAATCCTGAATTTTGGAGCAAGGTCTCATTGCAGAAATATAGAAAAAATATGAAAACTGTAAATTGGTAGTTAAATTACAAAAAAAAAATGTTTTGCGATTCAGAAAATCTCTCTTCTCTTCGGAACTCAGAAATCAGAAACGTTTATTTCAAATAGACCAATTACAGGCACTTTTGAATTGTTAAAATGACAGTCAGTAAAAAAAAAGTGAAGCTAAATTGCACGTTCCAAAGCGTAGATTTCTATGGAGAACAACGTGCAAGAAACTCCATGGACACCCTTTTAAATCATATTATGAATTATATAAATCTTGGTTATATATTTCTTGTCGCTTCTAATATGTGAGCATAATGCAGATAAGTAATATCTAATAATTAACAAAAAACTCTAATAAAAAAAATAGAAATTGCATTAAGCCACTGGCAGCTAAGAGATGACCAGTTTCAACTGACGGCACCCGTTCACGAGCATGACGCGTGTATCAGCACCACTCAGCTCAACAATTTTGAAGGGAATTGAATGACCCAATGACACGTGCCATCATCAGCGAGACATTTGAAAGAGCATGACGAACTTTCAACTGCCATGTTCGTAATGACAAAAAAGCTGTAACCCAATAAAAATGCTCTATGGCACTTTACATTCACAAAACTTAAAAAAAAGAAACAATTGCAAAAGGTAACAAATTATAATAAGCTCTATTTAAATAAACAATTAAATAAAAAGTTAAAAAAACATTTCGAAATAATAATACAAAAAAGGGGAATAGTATCTTTTCCAATATTTATAAATATATATATATATATATAAAAAACTTATTTCAAGGTAAAAGAGCCTGTGGCTGTGGAGCAGGACCGGCATTTAGCCAAGCGTTTTTATCAAGGATATAATCTTCAAGTTTATAATACGCTTATCTACATAACTTGTGTTTAATGCATGTTTTAAATTTGGACTCATTTAGTTGTAGAGTCTCAAGTGGTATTTTATTATAAAATTTTACACAATACCCCATAAAAAACTATGTATTTTAGCCAATCTGAAATGAGATTGATCTAATTTGTTCCTATTTCTAGTATTAAAATTGTGCCTGTCACTTGTCTTAGTAAAAAGATAAATATTTTTCCGAACATCCATAATGTTTTCATAAAGGGACCGTCAGGATGTTTATTTCCTTAAATAATTCCCTAAGAGAATCGCGTTTGCGAAGATTATATATGGCTGTAATAGCTCTTTTCTGCAGAATAAAAATAGACTCTATGTTTGCAGCCCGTCCCCATAGCAAAATACCATAAGACATGATACTATGAAATTAACTAAAATAAACTAGAAAAAAAACAAACGCAAAAAAAACTAGCTAAACTACTTTTTTGTAAAATAAACTAGTCGCGCAGTATCTACATCAGTAAATTGACGAATTTTTCTGATAGCTTATGCTGCCGAACTAAGCCGGCCCCTCAAGTCAAGCGTGATCCCTAGAAAAACCGTATCCTCGACCAATTTGAGTTTCTCCTTGTTCAATATTATGTCGGAGTAATTACTTTTAACATACGGTAACGCAAATCTTATTCACTTAGTTTTCTTTCCATTTAATACTAAATTATTAACAGTAAACCAGTTTTGGACTTGCTGTAGAGCATTTTTTACGTCATCAAGGTTTGTGTATTACACAATTTAAGATCAATAGACGTTAAAAGTCTATTGATCTTAAAAATTAACGACCTGTCGTCAGCAAACAATACAACATGTGATTGTTTTTTTAATAGATGCGGTAGATCATTTATATATACTAAAAAAAGAAAAGGACCCAATATTGAGCCTTGTGGTATACCCATTTCGACTTTCAAACCCGGAGAATTGACAACGTTTATCTGAACTTGCTGTTGCCTGTCAATTAAAGAAAATTTCACCAAGCTGAGTGCAAGTTTACTAAGCCCATAATTTTCTAGCTTTAAAAGCAAGGTTTCGTGATTAACACAATCAAAAGCCTTTGAGAGGTCACAAAATATTCCTGTCGCATCTTGGGCTTCTTCCCATGCTGCAAATATGTTTTAATAAAGTGACACCAGCGTCAGTCGTACAACGTCCTTTGGTGAAACCATATTGCTGATTGTGAAAGATTTTATTGCTGTTAATTTTGCTCAATTCATGAATTAAACTGTTTTCATAGGTAAGTTTGTACAGAATCCTCGAACTTGCCCGGTTTTTTTAGGGAATTCGGTTACTTTCTTTGCAAAAAGTTTTTTATTTTACACTATTTAGTTGCGATACACTTATAGCCAGAGTACTTATTTCTCATAACAATCCCAACAAACCCAAACACTGCTAGGATACATTATTTTATTATGAAGTTTCCGTGTCTACCTTCCAACTTCCGGCTCCATCATCAGATCAGATCGACCGTACCTTATAGCAAAATTCCCCCTCCCTATCTATTGATTATGTTTGTTAGATAGTTTTAAGATTGCGTCATTTAATAAACGTTACGTAAATAAACCTTTCTTTTTTTCTTTCTTTCCAAAGTACATCTCATGAAAAATGTTACTTTTTGTCTGATTTACAGCTTAAGTTATCGATGAAAATACCAAAATCATTATTTGGTTGCCTATAATATTTAAGAAGTTTCCTCAATTCCTCATAGATCCCATCATTAGAACTGGATTTTGATAAAAATGGGACCAATCTGGAACCATATTTTTTTTTGCGAATCGGTCCATAAACGATGGAGTTCTGAGCAGAACAAACATAAAAAAACAACTGAATTGATAACCTCCTTTTTTTGAAGTCGGTTAAGAATGCAACAGAGAGGGATCACGTGGACACTTGTAAAGTGGACAGGGCGCATGGAAAATGTACATGGACCCTGGTAAAGTGGATACATGAGCACAGGTAAAGTGGATACATGAATAATAGTAAAGTGGACAGATGGACACTTCTAAAGTGGAGACATAGATACTTTTAAAGTAGACACATGGACACTTGTAAAGTGGACACATGGATTTTGTATAGTCGTCAACAGTTGAGCATATCTGCGAGACGTATTTGATTTAGATATAGAGATTTTCCTCATCGTCATTTTCAATGAGAGTACCTACCATATATCGTATAATACGGCATATGGTTGGTACATATCTGTACAAAATCGTCACCAGCAGAAAGTTTATTCCAAAATACGACGTGCTATGTGGAGATAACACATACAAGGCCGAGGACAGCTACAATTCCTGAAATAACTGAATTGGAAAGAAACTGTTTATAGTTAGGTACACACAGGTATCCATAGGCATGTACTAGCGTTATAATTAGATCTTCTGTAGACTTACATAGTCCGCAACAACAAAGCCGCTAGCACAGCTATCGATCAGTCCCGCCGGGTGCGACCCGGCCCGACCCGTTCGACCCGCGCCCCTGCGATGTTAATTAAAGATAGATGCGCCCGCGCCGCGCCCGATCATAATTTAGAGATTATCTTTGTGTGAGCCCGAACAGGACTTTCAAATTTGTTGGCTGACAATTTGAGATATTTATTTAGAGATAACGTCGACAGGTCCGCCTATCTTCGTCGATGCTCTAACACGTCCGTAACACAGCTAATAGTAATTAACGCGGAGTGACTGACCCGCGCATGTCGGAGTCTGTGCCTGTCTGCGGGGCCTGCAGGTCCGCTCTCATGACAGCAGCGACAACGGTGGCTAGCACTGCAAGTTCCAACGTGAGAGCTTCTCAAGCAGGGCAGCAGAGATACCTTCCTTGCTAGTTTCAATACCGTTACTCGAAAATTTTTCATGAAAAAAACCCTTGCTGAAGTAGGTACAGCAAACTGAGTGCAATCTTGAGCTATACCTACATACTAGTTTATCTTTAATTACTGTATGTTTTTGTTTAAATTATGTTTCCAAGCAATAAACTTGTCAGTTTTGAGGTTAATTACCTTGTTTAAAAGTTAATAAACTTGCTGGCCAGTGGGCAGCCCCCCCCCCCCCCCCCTCCGGTCCTCTGTAGCCGTGACCCGGCTAGTGCCGCAGATTTTATTCTGACTGGACAAAAAACAGCTATACGAAGCATACTTGTAGTATACAGAGAGCATCGAGAGCGATACATATTTTATATAATTACATATCTGTCATTGTAAATTGCTCACAAAAAGAATGGTCCAGGGGAATGTGTATGTCCCCTCCTTCTCTTGGGCACCCCCGTGTCGGACCGGACCGGACCAGGGGGAAGGGGGAGCGTACGGTGGCGGTTGCCGAGCGACCGCAATCATGTAATTATATCATTCCACTCCGGAGAAATCCAGCGCAATTCGCAATAAGATTTATTACGGCATTTTTTCTTAGTCGGGACGATTTATCTCGGTGAGCAGCGGCACGGCGCGTCACGGCGCGGCACTGTGCGGCAGGGCGCTGCGCGGTTCGGCGTCGTGCGGTGTCGTGCGGCGCAGGCGGCGTGCGCGCTGCATTAACCTAATTAAACTAATGAATTAGATTAGCGGCGGTTAATGGCGCGGGTGTCCATTCGTGATTTGTGCGCGTCGGCGCGCCGCTCACGCTCTATCAATAACAAGCGCAAGCTATTAATAACTGTCCAGTGATGCGCAGCATCATTTGTCTCGATGTTGCATTGCTTGCAATACTCCTTACGGGGGCTGCATGCGTGGAGGTCGTTTCAGTTTCTCGCAAAAAGAAGAGCTTCTGCAGGAAACTTGATGAGGGTAATTTTTGTTTTAGCATGCACTGGTATGGTAATTAGTTTCTAGATGATTTATAGGCATCACTTAAAAATTATATATTTTATTGCAAACTTAATGAACTGCTATGAGGGCTGGCTCTAGAGTTATTATCCGAGTTCATCAGTGTGCACGATTGTAACCTTGGACATTCTTTTTACTGAGATTCACACGGAGGCTTCTTGGTTTCCGTCTTCTTGGCAATCTGTATCGCGTTATGTCTTGTGTATCGTAGTAATAAAAATATCTTCATTATCGGTACATACTAATATACTGATTCATGAAGAATTTACTTCTTGCTAGGCTTTGTCGTATGGCATTGACCGACTAGCAACTTAATAGGTGACTTAAGCTGACTGATGTGATGACCTATGTTTAGCGGCAGGAGTCATGCACGCAGGCTCGAATTGCGATGCGATACCATGTGAGTAGCGGTAGTATACGCAGCTGTATGGGTCACTACGCGATGCGGTATCATGCGAGTAGCGGCGGTATAGGCAGCCGCATAGGTCGCCACGCGATGCGGTATCATGCGAGTAGCGACGGTATAGGCATTTCATAACTTATTTTGGTGTCGATTCACTCAATTTATCATTACTAGGATTTGGAGAAGAATTGAGAAAGAAATCAGTTTAGTATTCCTCTAGTTATTTCTAACTAGGAGGGGGTTCATGCTTCTAGAGCTTTTATGTGCACAAATTGGAATCAAAATCATATATGATATGAGACGTTTCAACGTATGACTTCAATTGTTAATCGGTCAGTTTATTCCAAATTTCGAAATTCTCCGATTGTTAAAACAAGACGAGTGTGTGTATATTGGAACCATTCACCATTTACATGCATGCTTACTGCTCTAACGATGCCCATTAGTCTCGGAGACGGATGGCTGCCATTGAAGGCTTCACACGAATCACACGCGCTGCTTATCTCAAGACAAACGACGCGACAAGTCACCGGTATGCATGTAATTAGTACCGAATTATTACCCATCTACAAGCACGCACCTCCACATGCGACCACGGCGAGAGGTGCCCACAAATTGTAAAACTACAGATACTCACAAATGGTCATGTGAGCGTCGATTTGTTAATAGTGGACAAATTGACGGCGCCTGCGCATGCGTACGTTAGGAATGCACAGAACTGGTTATTTGCTTCATGCACAGAAGGTACACTGAAGTGTTGAGTGATTAGGTGACCCACGTGTGTGACGGCCAGTAACTCTACAAAAAGAAGTTAGAATGTCGTGGTATTTAGCGGTATCAGTAATAGTTCAGTCTACAAATTATTTTTGACTTCCGAAATTAATGTTCATTTTTTAGTTATGGTACCACCACTAAAAAGTACCCCTCAGCTAAATTTAAATACCTTATAGCCAGAGTACATCTCATAACTGTTTAATTCTAATAATCCCAAACACGGTTAGATTACATTAATTTATTACAGAGTTCCGGTGCCTAACTTCAAACTTTATCATCAGATCAGTTCGATAATTCTCCCTCTTCTTTTAGTCAGTCATCGACTACACGTATAAATAAAGCAATTTTACTTGTTACGACGGTTCTGCTGTGATCCTATGAGGAGTTCTGTTCCATAACTTTGAAGTTCTTAATCAGATCATAACAATATTTCTATGGGATCAATTCGGAAGCATAACCTATCAAAAAAAAAATGTTCAAAATCGGTCCACAATTGACCGAGAAATCGGTGAAGATACATTAAAAAAAAAAACATACATTCAGGCAAACATACGACCTCCTCCTTTTTGAAGTCGGTTAAAAATAGGGCAGTAATTGGAATCGGTCTGCTGTATATTAAAATAAATTGGCAGCCATCGTTAACGACCATACATTAATGCGTAATGAGCATCAGTGCTGTACGGTTTCATACGAGTGGTGTCAGAGTGATCCGTCATCATTCCGGCCGTGACGCACGCGCGACGCCAGCAGCTGCAACACGCGGCACACCAACAAAAACATGACGGAGGTTATAGATGATGAGGACTTGCGTCACAAACATTTGACACCAATTGTTTGGCGCCGTAACCCGAGCCTTATAAATGCATACAGTTATCTTTTGATCTAACAAGATGCGATAAGGATCTTTACCACAGTATTTGTAATATTTGCTAAAGAAGTAAAGGAGGTCAAGGTGTTCCTGACATTTTATCTCCTTATCGATCTTCAGATCTTAATCACATGTAGATGGTTATCTGTGAAGGAAGTGCTGAATGAGAGAGAAGTTTCTATACAATGTTGTAATTTGCAACACAAATTGCCAATTTAGTGGTTTCTTCAATTAGATATAAGGTATCACATTAATATGTATAAAACTAAGTATATCTAAACATTACCCAGAAATATCCGCCCACTTGTATTGATAAAACCCACTTTTGTAAATCCCGGCTCAGATAAGGTAAACCTATAATGTAATTGAATCATCTCTTGATACGTCAAATGGGTATATTATAAATACATAATTATATCGTTCGCCTCTGTAGATCGGAGCTGTATAGATTCTCCGTGATTTGTACGCCGTGCTGTAGGCGGGAGTTACGAATATCTAAAGAAATGGCGAAGATACTGTGATAGTGGAACGCAAATGAAAAGGCTTCTATTGCAAATTACTATGATTATTAGAAGCACTCTTTTCACATTATCTAAATAAAATATCTCATTAGCTTAAACTTTTCTTGTTTGACAATCTCTAAAACAATTATGTTTCGAATAACTACAACTATGCTATTCTTACCATAAACCTTAAAAGTATAACATGCCAGTTTGCAAGTTAGTAGTATTAATGTGGCCTCCATGGTCGCCATTACGTAGGTACGTGTTTTTATAAAGGGTCATATCTATTCAGTTGGTGCAGGAATACCACATTGTCTCTTATGGCAGGGAGATTCCTTGTAGGCCTGCCACCGTGCGATTCATTAGACAACAGTAGGTACTTACACACGCTCGAGCGGCGCTTAGAGGAGCGACGCTGGGATGAAACTACGCTAACGCGATAAATTACAGCATGTGAATATGGAGGCAGTGACTGTTGCAACCCGGCGCTGGGCACGCCACTATGGCGGCGGGAAAGCTCGTCTTTGTGGAATAGCTAGAGAGACACCACGGTGTCCTCACCTTCTTCTTGATGCAGTTTCTTACCGGACACTGTTTTTTTTGGGAATTTTTGAGTTGGATTCGTCGGGAAAAAATGTCCGGGTGTCAATATTGTGCGAATCGCCCGAAGGACATTATCGAGCATACAGTGGAGGTTTGCGCGGAGCACCACCATGTACTCATGGAACCGTTCGGTGGCATCATCGTCACGGCCTGGCTCCTGCTAGAGACAGCCCAGGCGTCGGGTGTAGCAGGACGATGGCCGACCACCCTAGGCTATTCAACAAATCAAATCAAATCAAATTATTTATTTGCATAATAGAGGTAGAAAAAAGATGTTGCAAATAGGTATAAAGTGCACTGTATCATTACCTAATTAGGTGTGCAAATATTTATGTTTGATAGCCGGGAATTTAGTTTTTCAAATCAGATTACATAGTTCTGATATAAACTTACAAATTTATCATATTCCAGAATAAAGCTAATAATAAAAAAATCAGAATAATTACTACAAATGTCAAAGGATTTAAATATTAAATGTCAGAAGAATTATAATTCATGTCAGATATAAAAAAAATAAAAATTAAATAGATTAAAATATTATACATAGTCAAATTTACAGTTTCTTATCAAAGAAAATTAATACTGTATGTCACATTATTTTATTATTACATCACAATGATACTTAATTTATCTTACTTTAGGTACCTATCTATATCTTTATCCTGTAAGTACCTACTCCTTGACATATTGTTCATAAGACTTGCCGTGGCCCTCGTATGGGCATCTGAAGGAACACTGTGGGTCTTAGTCTGGCACTCCCTTTCATTCCACTTAGAGTAGGACAAATCATTTGATCATTCCCCACGAAAAAAAAAAAAAATATATTGTTTGGAAAATACAAGCGATTCCATTGGATGCATTTTGAAATCCTCCATTTAAAAAATGATTTTGAAGTTATGTAATCTGATCATGATGCTGACGATACGTATAGTTTTAAGATTATTTCCAGTAGGCTAGTTAATACTTTCTTAGATCATTGTTTTCCAACAGCCCTCGTCACTACCCGCAAATTAACAACGCTGCTGCCTGACCTAGCCGTGATGTGATGGAAGCAAACAAGTTAAAGTTTGCCTGCAACAGCGGTGCCTTAAATAAGTGAGTTGAGTTCCTATGGACATCTGGTTTTAGGCCATTGTACATAGGTCTTAGGACTATGGTATGGAGGTAACAGCTTAAGCATGCTTGATGCTGTACAATTCTTTTATATGACGATCCAAAATTGGTTAGAGTAAATAAGGCTATGAGTGGAATGCTGCGTGTGCCGGATCGGCTCCTGACCAGTGCCGGAATGCTCTAGTCGACACGTCTTCGTAATCGTATTGGATGCACGGTTTTCTCCTAATAACGATTTATAGTGATGGTGCAGTAGCGTGCGCATGCACAGGCCCCCGCGCGCGCCGCCAATGTTACCGCTACTGAGCTGAGCGAGTCGGCGACACCGGGTCAGGCATCTTGTGACCTGCAAGCACTAAAATAGTGAATATACTAGAACTTCAAATTCAACAATAAACGATTGAATGAAAGTTGATGCTTCAAGACAGCTTGATGCCTTGAAATGAAGCATTAAATACTTTGAGCGACAGACAATAGCCAACATTTGAGCAATGTTCGCGTAGTGCCATAGTGGCGTCAGTGACCAGAGTGACAGTGCTGAGCAGGGTTCGCTGTCGCCCAACACACGCGTGCGGTGGTCTCTACCCTCTACTGGTATGTTCTCGGAGGCAAGTTCAAAGGCAGCTTGTAAGCCGTTGTAATGGCGTGTCCTCATCGTATAAGCGCTGCATCGCGTGCACAATGATTTGTGACCCCCGCCCGTGCCCACTAAGCCTGACATGTTATTAAAACACCATAAACGTAACTCATCGAATACAAAAGAAGTCACTAAATATATCTTATACAACGCGCCAGTGGGCGGCGGCCACGCTTTGCGTTCTTATAATCTCATTTAACATAATCCGTGGCTTTTAACAGCTTCCACAATAAAGGAATACCCGTGAGGCCCGACTCGTACATAGCTCAGATTATACATTTTTTTTTACAATGTTTACAAAAATTTTATCACAGATTTTTGCAAACCTAAGTTGACGTTTTGGTATACATATATTATAATTTAAACAGCGCTTTTCGATGAGACAGAGCGAACAAGACAGTTTATTTTGTCCATCATACGTTCAGTATCGTTTATTTCGCCATTCAGATAACAGCCTTTTTTAGACACTCCTAGGATGACGTGTAAGACTTTTACTGACTAAAATCCTCTCTCCTTCCTTCCTTCTTTGCCTTGCGTCCCAGGATTCGGAGATTTCCTTTCGGAGGACCCATGGGCCCAGTAGGCTTCGGTCCTGCTGGGCCCATGGGCACGGTTTCGCTGACATGTCTACGATGTGCACGTGGAACACTACGCGCCGTCGACGATTCGAGCTCGGTCCGAACGGCGAGCTATCAATTGCTCGCTGTCCGCAAGCCCACACCCAAAGTGGTCAGATAACAGCCTAGCCTGATCAGCGGTATGAAAATATTCATCCCAACGTTGAATGCTTCTTATCTTAAATACCTACTTACGAATGTCATCATCATCAGCCAGTCAAATATCTGGGCTAGGCAAGTAATTAAACGTTATCAATCTAAGTCATTTGCCTAGCTGTTCGATTCAATGGCTACATATCACTCGGGCGGCTAGTCGAATGGCGGCCTTAGGCGAATTAAGCTATTTGCGATACATACGCCAAACGTATGTGCCATGTGTGTGGTATGTTCTCTTCATCATATAAAAGACAGCAATGTGGAACAGTTGACAACATCATCACAGTGTGAGGTTATAAACACGTCTTATGTCTGTAGTGGAGTGCACCGCAGCGGTCACCTGCGGCTACCTGTGAACCTCCTAAGAAAGCCCTTTTATGGACAAAGCTAATTTTACTAGTTTGATGTCGCCCGACATATAACTCTATACAAGGTCAACAGTTTACGAGCTGAATTACTTGCGGCTCTTCCCGATCATATATTTTCCGACGTGTAAAGTTGTTTTCTTCTGTAGTCCCTAAATTATTCGTTGACCATTGACCATGGGTTTCCTGTCGCGCCGAGCACTTTTTTGGCCACGGCATGCACGCCGAGACTTGGTGAAGATGAGCCCATGCGACGTCGTCACAGCACTAATTGGTCGTCACGAAGTGTGTCTGTGCTGCCTCGAGAAATAACAATAAACTTCATAACAATTGCTGTGTTGTGACTTGGGTTGCAACGGAACTTCGCCTCCGCTTCCGTTACTGCGGAAGTTCCTTAAGAAATCGTATCTTCGCATCCGCCTCCGCCACCGCAAAATTTATGCGGTGTTATAACAGAGTTTTATTTACGTCATATTCATAGAACGATACCGCGTGAACAGCAACGCTCGATGACGACTCAGCCGTCCGGCCGCGTGATTCGTATTCTGAAACTTCCAATTTATTTAAAAAAAATGTATCATTGATTATGGGTAAGAACATAAAGAATTGTTTTTTTTTATTGTTAACTAGTGTATAGGCTTATTTAAGTGTACTATAAATGCACGTATTTAAAATAAAGATTTTTGACTACTATAAACATAAATCACAATTTTTCACACATTCACCTCCACCTTCACCTTCGTTAACCTCGAGGCGACGCTCGTCTTTCCGCATCCACCTCCGCCTCCGCTAAGATGGCCTCCGTTACAAGCCTAGTTGTGACACGTTCTCTTGATGTCGCTAATGAGTCAGGTCTCATCGACCACGGCGCGGTGCGGTGCTAGCGGGCGCACTCGCGACTCATTCCACACCCTCCCTCCGCCTCGCGGTCAATATCCTGTGACTTATTTTGTTTTTCGACTCGTTTCGATGTCTGTTTATTTTATTGTATTCCGATTAATTTGAGATCTGGGCGTCGATATTGGACGATTCATGGCGGTATGGTATTAAAATTCCAAAGATAACATCACTCATTAGGCATTATCTGCCTGTTAAAGGGGCTTAAGAACTTATTGACCGCTAAAATTAACGTACGGAACGTGATATTTTCAAAGTGACCAGTACTGATGAGTAAAGATAAACGCAGGTTCAATCAGAAATAAGAAACGTTTATTTCAAATAGACCAATTACAGGCACTTTTGAATTGTCAAAGTGTCGGCCAGTCAAAAAAAAAAGTGAAGCTAAATTGCACGTTCCAAATTGTAGATTTCTATGAAGAAGAACGTGCTAGAAACTCCATGGACACTCTTTTAAATCATATTATGAACTCGTACTTGCCCAGGTTTTTTTATTTCACAAGCTACCATCACCCACCGGCGCCTCCCGTGGTCAGTGTATCTTCAGCGAGCACTTAATCGCCGGGAACTCATGGATGTGTGGGCAGTAATAAGTACTCACTACTCGAGTGATTTTTTTTAGGTCGAAAATTATCCAATGACTTTCCTCGCGCTCTAGGGCGGTGTAGGAGGACGTGTTAGATTTTCACTGACTAAAACCCACTCCTATGTTCCTTCTTTGCCTTGTGTTCCAGGACCCTTCTGAAAGGAAAACCCGCGGGCTTTCCTTTCAGAAGCGAACACATGGCCCTAGTAGGCTTTGACCCTGCTGTGCACCTATGGTTATGCAGACATCTCCTTGAGGCGTAGAATACTACGCGCCTTCAACGACTTGAGCCCAGTCCGAACGGTTACCAGACGGCCTGACTGCGAACTATCCATTGCTCGCCGTCCGCAAGCCCACGCCTACGGAGGCTGGAAATTGGGATCCTGACCCCAATTTCCAGCCTCCCTCCCGATGGCTGGGGCCTGAAGAAGGCCCCAGCCCCGATCGCCCTCATGAGGACCCGGCGGTGCTCCGCCCAAGCGGGGCACACTTCTACCGTATGCTCCAAGGTGTCCTTCAGGAGGTTCACACAATGGTATACCTTGGCCACACAATGGTACACCTGGGTGGTGGACACCCTGGCGTTTATTCCGCGCGAATCCAGGGAGTGCAGGAATCTTTCGAACTTACCATGCCCGGTGAGAACCTGTGTCATGCATAAGGTGAGGACGCCGTGACGTCTTTCCAGCCAGTCCTCAAAAAGGGGACTTACCATCATAATTATGGTGTGCCTACTCCGAAGTGATGAGGTGCCCATATTTATAATGATAATATAATAAATGTTTATTTCAGACAGTCAGAGTCCATAAAACATTGCACATGCAGAAACCACTTCCACAAACAGAAACAAATTACTTATACAGAAACCAATTAAATATACACAAACAAATTACACATATATAAATAAATTATATTTACATAAACATATTACACATAAACAAATTAAACATACAATCATTTAAACGACAAAACTATTTAATCTATCTAAAAGACGCATGATGAGTTGTCATCCAGTGCCACATTACCGGGCTGTACATCCTTGAGGTCACAATAGCTGCTAGGGTGTTGGGAATATCGCGCACCCGTCGCATCAGGAATGCTATTCGTGTTCGCATGACCGCGTAAAAATCAGGCACACCTGCTTCCGTGAACATCACCGACATAATTTGGCGGTGTTTTTATCGCGAGCTGATAGATGCTGCGTATGGCCCGGCACTCCAGCACTCCTGCACTCCGGAAACTCGGGAGGACATTTGTTAAGGAAATATCGCAACTATAGGCTTTTACCACTTTTCATCTAGTACATGTTCTATAGCTGAGAGAAAAATGTGAGATGTCTGCAACGATCAAAACATTTTGTATATCACAGTCTCACTCTCTAGTCTTTATTAATTTAAACTTATTATATTTACTAAGACAGTATTTGTGTCAAGAAGTTGAGGTTCAGTTATACCTAGTGGTAGCAGTCATGTAGATTTCTAAAGAAGTACTATATTCAATGATAAGGTATGATGCGGCCACGGCGAGGTTTACTAAATGATTGTGAGACAGATCCCTGCCCGAGATAAGAAACTGCCAAAAGTCTGCGAAATGTGGCGCGGTGGGCCGACGCGCCGCCCCCGCAGTTCCCACGGCTATTAGACTGTCAGATCTCGAGTCATTAACATACGACGCCGCGCGGCTGCACGCTCTTATATCCCGTAAACCTCTAGTGCTGTGTGATCGTGTCATACTCGAGTATTGTGTGGCATGTCCTATATGTGAGCACAATCCATGCGTTAGCTGAGGTTGCGCTTGTACTTGCTACCAACTAACAATATGTAATTAAAAAAACTAAAGCACAATTCTAAGGGCTCATAAAATCTTGAGTCTGACAAATTTTTTAGTAACTAAACTGTTTTGTTGACATTTAATTACAATATTGATTTACTTAACCGCTAAGTAAAGCTGAGATGCCATCAAACATAACTTCTGTCGTCGACCGCATCGTCGCTTTCCATCAGGTGAGATAGCGGTCAAGCGCGAACCTACCAAGAATTAAAAAAAGACTTGTAAATAAAAATCTTTTACAAAAAAAAACCTACTTCACTAAAAAAAACCAAACACTAAAACGATAAAAATAGCTTTAATTTCGAAAGTCGGTGTTTCTGGTATTGTGCGCTTGTTATTTTACACCGAGTTCCGAAATTAAATCGATCGTTTAAGTGTTTTGTTTTTTTGTAGTGAAGTCGGTTATTTTTTTTTTTTTTGTAAAAAGTTTTTTATTTTACACTTTTTAGTTGTGATACACTTATAGCCAGAGTACTTATTTCTCATGACTATTCGAATCAAACTTTGGGTTAATTGGAATAGTGCACTGCTAGGATATATTATTTTATTATGAAGTTGCCATCCACCTCCCGGCTCCATCATCAGGTCAGTTCGATAGTACCCTATAGCCAAAGTGCATCTCATGACAATTCCGTCATCAGAACTGGATTTTGAAAAAAAAATAGGACCAATCTGAAAGCATTTCTTTTTAGGGGAAAAAAAAATTTTTGCAAATCTGTCCATAATCGACGGAGTTCTGCAGCAACAAACATAAAAAAAATAATGATAAAAAAATACAACCGAATTGAGAACCTCCCCCTTTTTTTGAAGTCGGTTAAAAAAAACGTCAACTCAGTTCATCTACCGTAAAAAGTTGTGGAATCCATGTAATTCCAAGTCGATCAATTTATTCAGTCCCTACTTAGGGCACCTCCTGTCTTAAGTTATTACCTAATTAGCAAACCTAACAACAGCGTATAGGTAGTGTAGGTGACCATATCAATATTGAAAATCTTTTATGTTTTAAATAAATAGATTGATCACACTAAACAATCTAATTTAATATAATATGTATTATTTGTGAGATACATTGTGTTTTCATATGATAACCAAGTCAATCTATTATATTTTTTTAAATTAGCTAATTACGTGCTCATGCTTTTTAAAGAATTATCCAAACGCCTAGTTGACACTTCGCGTGACCCAAGAGCTGGGTTTTACCTCGGTCAGGTTGAGTTTCTCATAAGTTTTTTACGGTAGATTTATTTTACAAGTTATGCTTAGTTGTTATTGTAGATTTTTTTACAAGTTATGTTTTTGATGGCATCTCATTTGTTTGTGTAGATAGCCCAACTTTTCTTCCTTTTCTGTATATTTTACTTTTAGAATACCAACAAAGGATTTCCTAAAGACCACTCTCTGTCTGAACTTTTCTTATTTTGGTGGTTTTAGTCTACTTTGTTGGATATATCGGGATAGATTTTTTTTTTTTTTTTTTTTTTTTTTTTTTTTTTTTTTTTTTTTTTTTTTTTTTTTTTTTTTTTTTTTTTTTTTTTTTTTGGGTAGGAAAATCATCCTAATGACATCCCCGCTCTTGGGCGGAACGGGAGATAGTGTCAGACTCTTACTGACTAAAAACCCACTCCTGTTCCTTCGTTGCCTTCGTCCTAGGGCCCCGGGTTTCGCTTTCACACTACCCAGGGCCCCAGTAGGCTTCGACCCTGCTGGGCCCCTACGATTTGCTGACATCTCCTTGAGGCGCGCGTGGAACAAAACGCGCCGTCGACGACTTGGGCTCGGTCCGGACGGTTACCGGACGGTCAGACGGCGAGCCACCCATTGCTCGGCGTCTGCAAGCCCGCGCCTACGGTGGCCGGAAATCGGGATCGGAATCCCGGCGGCGATTGGGGCGTGAGGACCTTTGCCTCACGCGATCGGCCGCCTCCTTTGCTAGCATTACTGCTTCGCAGAAGGAGGCAACCGCCTGCCACTCCTCCTCGCTCCGGACCATGGCCTGTACCAAGGCCCGGCGCGAGAGATCGCTGCCGCCGATCGCCCCCGCGAGGACACGGCGGTGCTCTGCCCAGGCGGGGCACACCTCTACCGTATGCTCCACCGTGTCCTCCGGGCGGTCCACACAATGGCGGCACCCGGGCGTTTCTTCCGCACGAATCCGGTGCAGGAACCTCCCGAACTTGCCATGTCCGGTGAGGACCTGCGTCATGCGGAAGGTGAGGACGCCGTGAGGTCTTTCCAGCCACTCCTCAAAGAGGGGTCTTATCGCCATAATTATGGCGTGCCCAGCACTGGGTTGCGACAGTCGCTGTTGCCATTCCACCATGAGATCCCGCCGGAAGTCTTTCCGCCATGCCGCGACTTGGCGCGGCAGCGGAGTTTCGCCCCGGCGTTGCATCTCCATGCGCAGATCGTGCATGCGTGCAAGGACTGTTGCCTCCAAATCAAGTGGTGGTTGGCCGGCAAGGAGGCTCGCTGCTTCGCGGGAAATTGTGCGGTATCCCCGCACCATCCGGATGGCCATGACCCTCTGGCTTGCATTCAGCCTGGCTGCCGGACGCTTTCGTAGCGACGGCGCCCATACCGGCGCCCCATAAAGGGCCATGGACCGCACAATTCCTGCATATAGCCTCCGGCAGGAGGCGTCTGGACCCCCTAGGTTGGGAAGGAGCCGCTTGAGGGCAGCCCCAGCACGATCCAGTTTGGGAGCCAGACGTCGGAAATGCTCCATATCGGGATAGATGTGATTTCGAATCAGAGTTAGGCCAGTTTTTTTTAATGTTTTATATAATTATTATTATTTGTATGTTTTAGTAATTTATTTTTGTAAATTACTTTGAATAAATATATTATAAAGGTAATTTATTATTATGACTGACCTGTTGGTCTAGTGGTTAGTGGCCCTGACTGAAAAAGCTCATTCCAGTCCAGCTCACTTAGGTACTTATTAATTTCTACATAATTTGCTTTAAAAAAGTTGGGTCTGCTGTTAGTGCTGTAAGGCAAGTTACAATCCTGCGCCAGTGTAAACGATACTTCAAGGGGAGGATGCAGTATATCAGTACCGGTAAGAGGACAGATAGACTCGCTTATTGAACATGCAGCCATTGTAGACATTACTAAGTCCAAAATGCGGCCCGAACAATTTTTCACATGATTATATTGCACCTACTGGTTAACATTTATGAAATCCAGCAGGTTTTGGCAAGTTTTAGAGAGAGAACTGTTCAATGCTAATAAGTCCCAGTTAATTTTACCCAAATTAAAGTCACCCACTATACATACAGGAATATCTATAGAATCCAGAACTCTGTTACAGTGTTCAATAAAATGATCAAGCGTTAGAAGAGTTGCTGGTGGAGGCAAGTTGACAGCACAATTTATCTATAATATGTATGTATTTAAAAAAAAAAATATATATAAGTATGTTTATCAGTCGTCTAGTACCCATAACACAAGCTCTGCTTAGCTTGGGGCTAGACGGCGTTGTGTGATAGTTGTGGTATATTATTATTATATTATATTTATTATTATTATATGATAATAAATAAAACAAATTTTGATATAGTAACAATGTAATATTTTTTTATATAAAAGAAATCCTTTACACTTACTTATGTTGTTATTATAGGGTTGAATGTTAAAAAACACATTTAAGGTTACTTATAGATATTATGAAAATTCTTATTCATTTTGTCAATGAAAAGAGGATTGAAACTTAACCTCAATATTGCAATAATATAAATACTAATTTGTTAAAGTTACGGCCACTATGTCCCCTGACACAAAATTACCTACCTGTTTAGGATTTTTAATATTTCGTGTGATTACTGATTCCGTTAGCCTCGATTCAGCTAATAACACGTCGACGCACAGACGCCACAATATTTGCACAGATATTTGAGCCGCGCAAACTATCCCATAACTGCATGCTTGAGCTTCCCATCTTTGTCCCATTAAACCCCATATATGTATTTTCTATGGGGTTTAAGTCAGGGGACCGAGCTGGCCAAGGAATAACTTTAGTTTCCGGATGATTGCCATTCGCGAACAATGCTGGCACGGTGAAAAGGAAAATTGTCTTGCACAAAACTTATCTCGTTTCAGTCTTCTGCGGGGTAGATATTACGCACAGTAGGCAACATTACATTGTTCAACACTTCCATATAGTTGACACCGTTAGCTCGCGTCGATATAAAAATTAATTCACCGGGACCTTGAGCACTTATCCACCCCCACATATTCACACTGGTTTTGCCTGACACCGTATTTGGTCTGACATTGCCTTCAGACCAACGCGTGTTATTTTTACGCAACAAATGCAGCCTTCCTTTTTGACACGATTCAAAAGATTTTTCGTCGGTGAACATTATTATCTCCCAATCAAAGTCCAAATATTTCCGGGCAAAACTTAACCTCTCCGCTTTATGCCGTTGCGTTAAAAACTGTTTTTTAGCTGGCGTTCGGTGATGAAGACCTTCGACATGGAGGATGCGGCGAATGGTGCCTAATGATGTGCCGAAGGTCTTCATCACCTAATTATTTTGCACACTTGCAACAAGCTAATCTAATATTAGTCCACCATTATAATTTGTAGTAAAGTGGTCACAATATGAGGGTAGATTTGATACAAAGTGATAAGTTTACCTTTCAAATCTACCCTCATATTTTAATAACGACGCTAAGATTGAAAATAATTGTAAAACGCATGAATCTTCGTTTAGTTGTGGAATATTTAACATATTTGTTAGCAACTCGGCATTCTTATTTTACTTGTAAAACTAAAAAAAAAAAAAAAAAAAAAAAAATATTTTTCGAACGAACGTTCGCCATGCGAGGCATAGTGCTAACCACTTTGGCCACCGTAACACTTACGGAACTTATTGAAACTTATAATAACAATCATAAGCGGGCAACAAGTTGCCAATTTGTAGTGTTGTCAAACGTTCTTACAGAAGAAGGTTTTATAAGTACAACTAATATTGCTATGCTATAGTTTTATGAGATTGCTAGTTGACTTCTGACTGTTATAGTACCTATCTACACCTATTATTCCTTTATATTATACCTACGTATATGGTGCACTGATTTATTCACTGCAAATGTAACTTTGTAATCCTATAAATTTATAAGGCATACTTAAGGCTTACGTCTTCTAGTGCACAATATAAGAATCGCGTGCGGCCAGTCTCCGCACCCCCGTAGCTCCCCACAGTTCCCGCATTTATCCTATCTAGGGTAATATTTAAAACGATATTTGATACGGTCGGAAAGTTGCTCTACTAAGTATTATTCAATAGTAATTTATGAAACTGTTGCATAAACAGGGGTATTAATACGGCTCGTTTTTAAGAATATCACACGAATGGTTCAATACTAAATTATTTGCAGTTTCATACCATACTTACTTTACTACCTGTCATTAGTACTACTCTGACAAGAAAGTACCGGGAAAAGGTCAATAATACACAAAATGTTAGTCTCCAAATGTTATAAATGTTTGTTAGTGTCTTCCAAATTTATTTTATTACATTCAAAATATCCTTCAGAAATGATACACTTACGCCAACGAATGATTACAAGCGTATTTTTTAAGTTAGTGATTCATATTGAAATCATTTTTTTTACCAAACTTTTACTACTATAGTCAAATATTTTCCAAACACTCGAAAAATTATATACAAATAACACTTCTTGCAGTCGGACAAAAATAATAAAGTAGAGCAACATTCAATCTGTAATCTATGTTATATTAAGAGCAACGATAGGGCGCAAGGAACATCGTAAAATCGGCGTGAACTACACGTCTGAACGCTCCGGCCGTGCCACGACTACTGACAATCTAGTTTATAAACAAAAAACTCTCTTCAATTCTAGTTTATAAACAAATTTTTTGGACGTCTTTTAAAATTATTATTTTTCTTAAAGTAAGGTGATTTAGGTGATAACTATTTTAGTATTTACTTTACTGAACTATTGGCATCAAAATAATTTTATTATGACATATCTACGATGCTTAGTTATTATTAAAAAACCGTTTACTAAGAGACAATAATAGTTTTTTTTTTATTTGATATAAACTAGTGCTTGACTGCGATCCCACCTGATGGTAAGCAGTGATGCAATCGTTGATGGTGAGGCGCACTAGTTTATTAAGAGCCTATTCACTCTAGCTTTGAAGACAACCAAATTATAATCGGATGGGAAAACCTCAGCAGGCAAATTGAATTTTGAAAAAAATTTACTTCAAAATTAAGAAAAAAAAAAAATTAGAAAAAAATCATGAAGGCTTTTTAAAGATGATAATGTTTAGCTAATTAACTATTTAACAGATTTGTAAATTCACTTTTGATCGGTCAGTCAGTGAGTGCACTCACTCAAAACTAAAGGCACAAAATTAAGATTTTTGACTTTATAATTTTTAAACGACTTTTTCAAATTAATGTAATTTGAAATATACCGTGTTTATCCAACGCCTGCTTAATTTCTGAATTCAGGCTTCTAGTTTTATCCACAACGAAGTTATAGGGATTGGGCTGAAAATGGCCCGAACTGTTTTGAGAAAATGATGATACGGCCGTGCTGCTTTTTTGCTCGACTTTGTGGGGATATATTATAGTTAGATACCTATAGTTTTGTACTCAATTCATTACAGTTAAGTATGAAAGTCACACTTTTCTTAAATATAACAATTGTTTGATAACTAATTTGTGATTATTTATTTTACTTGCTTTTATTTATATAGCCTCTTTTTTATAATGTGAATTACAGTATATTATTTTCTACAGTATGTCAAGAATTTAATAAGGCGTGTCCAATTAAAAAAGTTCAGATCAATAATAAATCCAAATTTAATGAATGGGCTACTGCTGGAATTAGAAAAAGCAGAGATACTTTATATCAGCTATATCATGAAAAATCATTATCGTCTGATCTTAACTTGCATAACCATGTCAGACTCTATTCAAAAATATTCAAAAGAGTCTGCGCCCAAGCTAAATCTAAGTCAGTAAGTAAGCAAATTAGAAATTCTAATAATAAAATTAAAGCTGTCTGGAACGTGATAAACAAGGAAACTGGAAAGACAAACCAACAAGATCGGAATGAATTGTCCCTTAGAATTGATAATAAAATCATCTCAGATAGGACTGAAGTGCCTGAGACGTTAGAAAACTTCTTCGCCAACATCCCAATAGAAGTTACGAAATCTCTCCCTTCTTCATCTTTGTCAGCTGAATCTTTTTTGAAAGAAAATTTCACTAAGGATGAACCAACCTTTAAATTTAAGTGCATCTCTGTTGATTTAATTAAAAAAACATTCAATAGTCTTAACATGAAAAATACCGAGGACTTATGGGGTATATCCGTTAAAGTTCTTGGAGATATTATCGATACAATTGCTCCTGTCCTAACAGGCATATTTAATCAATGCCTAGACAGCGGCACATTCCCTGATTTGATGAAATATAGTAAAGTAGTACCAATTTTCAAATCAGGTAATAAGAGTGACCCCTCTAATTACAGACCTATATCTGTGCTTCCAGCAATGAGTAAAATATATGAAAAAATCATGCTCGACCAGATGTTATCTCATTTTAATTCAAATGGGATTTTGCATAGTCATCAGTTTGGCTTCACGAAAGGAAGGTCAACGACGGATGCAGGAGTGAAACTCATCAGTCACATTTTGGAATCCTGGGAGAAGTCCCAGGATGCTATTGGCATATTCTGTGACCTCTCTAAAGCATTTGACGGCGTTGACCATAATACTCTAATCTGTAAATTACATCATTACGGAATTCGTGATCGAGCTGCTGATCTTGTTTTTTCTTATTTATCTAACAGGCAACAAAAAGTATCCATTAATGGGGCGACGTCCTCCGGGTCTTTAATAAAGATGGGCGTGCCTCAGGGTTCAATTCTTGGCCCTTTCCTTTTTCTAGTTTATATTAATAACCTTCCTTACATAATGGCTAATTTATCCGATATTATTATGTTTGCTGATGACACTTCCCTTATTTTTAAAGTAGATAGGAAAGATGCGGATGTCTTGCATGTCAACGAAAGTCTGGCTGTTCTTTCGAAATGGTTCGCTGCTAATAATCTCTTATTAAATGCGAATAAAACTAAATGTACAAAGTTCTCATTATCGAATGTCCCTCAAGTTGGCGTCAATCTAATTCTTGACGACAACAAACTTGATGTTATTACAGAAACAACATTCTTAGGTTTAACCATCGATTTTAAACTGCAGTGGGGCGCTCATATTAGAGCTCTTTCAGGTAAACTGAGCTCGGCCGCATATGCAGTAAGAAAAATAAGGCAACTGACCGATGTAGCCACAGCTAAGTTAGTTTATTATGCTTATTTC
Source organism: Mythimna vitellina (assembly GCA_949316375.1). Lineage (NCBI taxonomy): Eukaryota > Metazoa > Arthropoda > Insecta > Lepidoptera > Noctuidae > Mythimna > Mythimna vitellina. The sequence continues at coordinate 167,313 of OX438703.1, read as the reverse complement.
CACGGTATTAAGTCTTATGGCATTTTACTGTAGGGATCTGCAGCTGATGTACACTCAATTTTCATATTGCAAAAGAGAGCAATCCGGGCTATTTATAAAATGGGTCCTCGCGAGTCCCTCAGAAATAAATTCGAAGAAATCGATATATTGACTTTGCCTTCTCTTTATATCTTAGAAAGTATTATGTATGTTCGTAAAAACCTAGGATTCTTCAAAATTAGAATACGATTATCATAACATAAATACGCGTAGTAAACACGAAATTGTGTTACCCAAATGGAGATTAGCTAAGACCAGCAAGTCATTTTTAGTAGACAGCATACGCTTTTATAATAAGCTGCCAAAGGTGGTGACTGAACTTAGCGAGGGAAAGTTCAAAACCCATAATAAGCGTGTCCTAACTAAAAAAGCGTATTACCAGGTTAAAGACTCAAAATCAAAATAGCATTTATTCCAAATAAACCATTTACAGGCACTTTTGAAATGTTAAGAAGTCAGTCAGTCAGAAAAATAAAAATAAATGATGCTAATTGCACATTCCAAAGCGTAGATCTCTATGGAGAAGAATGTGCAAGAAACTCCAAGGACACTCTTTTCAATCATATTTTGTAATTACAAATATCTCTGTTACATGTTTCTTGTCGTTATCATGTGAGAACAATGTAAATAAAAATAAAAACTAAATATAGATATTAAAATAACAACTGGCAGCTAAGAGATGACCAGCCTCAACTGACAGCGCCCGTTCACGGACATGACGCTAATATTAGCACCACTCAGCTCAACCATTTTGAAGGGAACCGAATGATCCAACACCCGCGCCACCATCAGTGAGACATTTGAGTGAGCATGACAAACTCTCAACTGCCATGCTCATTTATGTCAAATAAGTCCAGTAGCAACATAAAAACTATAAAAAGCTCCTATATATATAGACTATGTCGAAGACTGCTTGTTTGGCAATGACTGCTTCTGCACATGTGGCCCCCTGGTAGTTCATAATATTTTGTAAATGTATCTATCTATTGACTGCTCCACATTTGTTGTAATATATACTTTTTTTTGTTCTAACACATTGCTTTTGCAATATTTTTTATTTATTTATTATTATTTATATTGTTAACGTATTATTTATTAATAATTGTAATTATTTATTTTACTTGCTTTTGTTTATATAGCCTCTTTTTTATTATGTGAATGTGAGAACTCTGTAGACTCCGTGAATTCTTAGGTTCCTTTTTATTATGATTATTTTTATTGTACTTTATAGTACAATATTGACCAGTCTACACTGTCCTTACATAATATCTACATAAGCTGTAATATGAAAATATTGTAAAAACAAATTCTTTTTTAAAAGAGTAACCATGGAGTTTCTTGCCGGTTCTTCTCCATAGGAAACGACCAATTTGGAACCGTGCACTAGCTTGTGACGTTTTATAAGTGCCCATGTAGGCCTATGTGAAATAAAAATCTTTGACTTTGACTTTGAATGTGAGAACACTGTAGACTCCGCGAATTCTTAGGTTCCTTTTTATTATGATTATTTTTATTGTACTTTATAGTACAATATTGACCAGTCTACACTGTCCTTACATAATATCTACATAAGCTGCAATATGGAAATATTGTAACAATTTTTTTTTTTAAAGAGTATCCATGGAGTTTCTTGCCGGTTCTTTTCCATAGGAAACGACCAATTTGGAACCGTGCACTAGCTTCTGACGTTTTATAAGTGCCCATGTAGGCCTATGTTAAATAAAAAACTTTGACTTTGACTTTGAAAATATTGAATGTTCATAACATACTAGCGCAGTCCATTAATCTGAGTGCTGATTACAGCACTCATTACGCGAGGAGTGAGAGCGCGGGAGGAGGGCGGAGTGATGCGTCGCCGAATTAATTAGGATGAATGTCCTGCGAGCGCTGCACTGCCGTGAGAACAACGGGCGGTGCGCCCGCGCATGTGTGGCACTCGCAAGCGACACACGCCAGAAGGCTCAATATAACTGAGTAGGTTTGAAGTAAAATTATCATTTAATTGTGGTAACCACGATGACCATTTTCAATCCGGTGCGCCACGTCTTGTCTATTCTACATGCACTGAAACACTACATTTAGGCTTGAGAGGACAAGGGCGGCGCGACATGGTGTCAAGCGGAAGCCGGCTCCGACTGAGTTGGGAACAAGCGGCAGATTGTTCTGTGAATAATCCGTATAATATTTTTTACAAATGGTTGTTGCATTGTTGCGGTCAGCCTTTATATTAAGTTCATAATTCGTAATGCAATCGAGTACTTCTGCGCGCGGCCGCGCACACGGCCAGCGACATGTTTGTCACTATCAGCGGGTTAGTATGTTCTCGCTCCGCTTACTGTTACGACTAGTAATTGATTTGAATTATAACTTTAACTCAGTCGCTCCGGTTATGTTTATTTGCTATGAAAGTGTTGAAGCTTATAATTTGAGTACATCGGCCAGCTCATTACATTCACATTGATTATAATGAGCTCTCCCAAGACGGCGCCCGGCGAATGAGGCACTCCTTACACGTGAATGAGACTGTGACCAGAGAATTAAACGAACGCACACACCCTCTCACAACATTCTTCACACACACACATGTGTGCACATACAAACAAGCAATTTGGGAGCCGCAGGCGCAGGTAGAGGTAGGGCCTGCGGTAGACAGTTAACCGCTCAGTTGTTTTGTTTTAATTTATAAAATAAAAGGAGTCACGAAAGGTAGACATTAAATGAAACAGTTTTATGCCTTCGTGAACTTAAACGTAGAGTCCCGCCTTGTGGTCGATACAGATTGAATGATGCGATTACCGTTGTGTAGCGAGGTTCAAACCCTACATTTCAGTTATTTAAACAATCGTAAAAAATAAATACTACAGTCAAATTATTTCGAAGATCACTGAATGAGTTGTGTTGTGTACGATAAGCAAACAAACCACAAAGCTGCCCACCAACCTGTAACTTATTAGTTTGGGTCAGTCATCAAGCGTCACGTCACGTCGCGTCGCGTCGTATCGTGTCGTCGACGTGGATGTGGATGTGGTCGTGCTTGCACAACACAACAAGTACTTGCGTCTCACACGAGATGCGCGAGTGCAGCGCAACAGGTGGTCCACGCATAAAAACTAATAAGCGAGGGGGTGAAGGTGGGGTGAGGGAGTTACAGTCCCTCCGGCCCCCGCCCTCCAGCCGGCGCACTCATTAGCCGCTCTCGAGTCCTGGAGGAATCCGTCGCGTCGCCGGCATCCGCGCGCATCCTCCGCGTGTACCGGTTATATATCGCGCATGACGAAACTGATCACATCGTCGCTTTTTACCGACATGTGTATATCATCGTGTGAAGAGATCAATGAGCCAGGGGCTCACGGCTGTGCAACCACGCTGTTACGTCACTGCTGGACGTAGTGGGAGTGGGGGACCAGTCTAACACTTTTAGTGCCAGGAACATACGAGATAAAAACAGTCTCCCGAGTCGTTGTGATAGGTACGCAGCTATTGTTGATTTGTGTTCATGCTCAGCACCCCACTAGCGAGTCCAACCTGAAGTATACTTACTTACGTTTTTTAAGACTTCCGATTATATTATTATACGGCACGTATATTATTATACACCTTCGAAGCTTTCGAATTTGAAATTGTATTTTTTTAATTCTTTTTATAAACGTTGCCCTACACGAGAAATTATTTCTGTACCATGGGTGCGTTCATAAATATGTAAACTCTCATACATAAAATACCCAGAACTAAAACAATTAACTATAGACCATAAAAATATTTTTCCGGTGCGGGAATAAAATGTGCGACACGCAATCAAAAAAACAGCCAATCGCTCAACCACTGCGCCAACTACACCGATCTTTTGAGAATTATGTGGCTGAACGTTAAGCAATACCTGTGCGCCAATTTGCGCAGAAACAACTACTTCTCCTGCTCTGATGCCCTGGTACCTGAAATGAAACAAGCTCATAAAAATGATTGATATTCTTGTTTTAATAACTTATGCTCGCTGAGATAAAATACTGCTCTACCATAAACTGTAAACTTATAATACACACACCACATACATCTGCGCTAAACGCATGCATTAAATTATACGCACCCCTTGTCCCCCGCGTGAGGTGGTGCGGGGGGCGCCCCACGCACCCCCGGCAGCCTCCGCGCTGCGTGCTTCAAGCGTGCACTGCTGCACGTCTGGAGTCTTTGCATGACTTATACCAATCAACTCACAAAAGTTATGCTGCCGTTCGGATTTCATCTAGATTTTCATCTTTTAGAAGATTTCAATATTTGGAGTAATATGAGTTACGAGTAAAGCAATCAAAAAAAAATCGTGGTCACTTTCAGCCAAATCTTTTCATCTCGCATACATACGCGCACCGTTCATCGTGCAGCCTTCGACATATCCCTGCGCGCCTGGCACCCACACCCACATATTTTTTTAATTATGTTATTTCTCACATTTGATCATTATCTCACCTGATGGGAAGCGATGATGTGGCCGACAATGGTGCACGCTTGCCTAGAAGTAATCTATTCACTCTTGACTTAAAGACCCCTAGATTGTAGCTATTAGGAAACACAGACTCCGGTAGAGAATTCCACTCCTTAGCTGTACGCATAATGAATGTGGTCCTAAAATGCCTTGTACGTATGGGTGGGATATCAACCATGTACCTAATATAATTTAATTTATAAAATAATAATTTATATGTATTGTCAATGTGTCAAAAGCTTTTAATGGACATATTTGCACAGAATCGAATGTCTATAAAACTACCTACAAGTATAGCATCTTGTTAATATGTCGTTGATGTTCCTCATAATAATAAATAAATGTACCGATGGCGCAACGCCACACGTCTAGTGGTCCGATGATGGAACGGACTTGGCGGAATTAAATTGTGCCACACGAATGCATACTCCCCGAAATGCAAACGATATAAAACCGACAGGCTAGCAATGTAGCACAAATGTAAATTTTATATGTTATTGGGAATGAGATTTAATTATGATATTACCTATACTTAATCACGGGGCAGCTGTAGTTATAGCTTTAGTATTTTGTAAAATTGGCAAGATTCTCGTAAAGAATGCTAGGAGTGTCGACCGAGGTCGCAGGACAGGCCTCCGCAGCGCGCCGGCCGGAGGTGACACCTACGTAATACAGTATTACGTAGGAGTCACCTCCGGCCGGCGCGTAATGGATCCGCGCCGCTCTGTCTCCTGAAATTCATTTGTATGGAAAACATAGGCTGCGCGCTCAGTAGGGCAATGACATCCCAATACTGCTCAGCACTGCCCAGCGCTGCCCACAGCTGGGCAACGGTTGTCTATATTAATTCCCGACGCGTAATATAAGCACGTTATTGTTTTAGTTTTGCATATATTTGGTTATTATAATATTATTGTGTAACGTTCCATTGCCAGAGTTAATCTGATATTGAAGATGCAGCATATTGTTGGGCTATGGACAAAGTAATGAGAAAGAAATAAATTGATTTGAATATTAAGGTGATATTACAAAAGCTGCGTTTAACATTGAATATAGAGAACCAGTGTGTAGCAGTATGTTTAAGCCGATAAATAGCCCGTTTTATAGTTCGACTTGACATGTGTTCAATCCGTCGGCAATACCCAGCGGTGATACTCCGCTAACATGAACGAGATTTGCCTGCGGTTTATTTGATTACTTAATCAACATTTTAATATGAACCACAAAAATATTCATTAGTTACTTCAAATTAGATACAAAGCAAACTATAAATAATGATCAACACACAGACCGGTTCTCATGATAAACTCTAACGATGGCATCCTGTTTGTGGACGACGGAGGTATAGCTGCGCGTCTGCGCTTGCGCACCGCACGGCTGGTACCCCGCGCGGTTCCTTCTACACCACTATAATAGCTGGCGGCACTCATTAGCCCTCGGTCACCGTCGCGTCGTGCTCCGTGTGTTATCGACCAACTTGTGAAGCAGCCTCCTCAGCCCTGACCAGACAACACATTAACCACATTATTTTAATTAAGTTAAAGTTTCAACTGCTTCGCACATAAATTGTCAACTTTTGCTGAAATACTGCCACAGGATTACATTCCCTTTTGTTTTACGATAAGATGTGTATTTGTGTAGAGCCGAAATGTAACGATCTAAACTGTATCGCTGTCAGTCCCGTTCGGGATTAGTCCCAACGTGGCGCTCCTCCGCCGCGATTGATCACGATCTAACTCACACACACACTCACGTGTCATGTATATTAGTTTAATTGTTAGTAACAATGCTGGTTATTGATGTGTTGTGTAACGTAAGTAGATTTGATACGGAGCTGCAGTTGATGTGCGTGAAAGTATTAAGATGACGTGTGATAGCGCGGTGGAGTGGGAAGAGGACGGGCTCAGCACAGAACAACTCTCCTCGAAGGATTGGCTTTTCAACCTATTGAATGTCTGCTTGCAATGTGCTCTCTCTTGCAGATGTCTTCTGATTGCGCAAGGAAACTCACGTATAGCCATTTCCATTGCCCTTTGGGTGAATTTAAGCCTTTTGATGAGGCGCATTATGAGAGACCACGTTCCAGAGCTATATATTATCATTAGCAATAAGCACTGGGCTCTTGAGGCACTGTAGTATGTTGGACGAAAAACTACCGTTCAGCTTCCCGAATACCACCCAGCTGAGTCAGATTCTATGATTGACCTCTTTCTCGAAGTTAGATTTACCTAACTAGACCGTTTGTCTCAGGTAAATGTGATCGTCTACAATGTCACCCATGTCTGGTCTAGGAACATGCCTAGACCTTAGTTTTGTTCATGCTCACTTTAAGACCCACTCCTTCAGAAACTCTATTGAAGTCAAAGAGCATTATACTGAGGTTCTCTAAATTGTCGGCAAATCGAAGCTGAGTGTTGTACGCGCCATCATGAGTGCGCCCTCTCCAAAACCTTGAAGTTCGGACAGTTTCGGACATACTGTTACTAGTTACTTATTCATTATTCGGAATAAACACTTTAATTTTCATAAGAACCCTGCTGCGTGCATTATCGGCACGTAACCACCGACCCGAGCTCCTCATGAGCTGTTAGTATGTATGTGCACGTATGCGTTGCTATCTCCGGTATTACAACAACTCGCTACTTCAGTAAGTTTACGAGTTGCCGCAGAAATAAAATGTAACTGTTTATCGAGAATCGTTATCGTTCGAATCGAATCAGAATTAGCTGTGACTTTACATAGTCTGTGCATTAGTAGCGAGTTAATGAAGTGGCTCACTTACACGCATTAGTCAGGGGATCAGTTACACGCTACAAGAGGCGATTAACGTATCAATACCACAAGGTAGTGTAATTGGATGTCTCTTGTTTCTCATCTACATCAATGATCTCCCAAAATTTATAGCAGAATCCGGACCGTGCGTTTTATTTGCGGACGATATCTCCATTCTTACCCAATGCCATGACAACATAAACCTGAGTAGTACCCTTAATGAAATATTTAGCAAAATAATGACCTGGATGAACGAACACAATCTTGAAATCAACTTTGCGAAGACCAAACTAATAACTTTCCACCTTCAACAAAAAAAAAACCTTTAAATATATAATTTTCTTTTAATAAACATGTAATAAAAACCGTCGACGAATTCACATTATTAGGCATAACCATAGACAAGAACATAAATTGGAAATCACACATACTGAAAACAAAATCTAAACTTTCAATATTTTTATACGCTTTTCGTGAAGTAAAAAAAACTACAAATATACAAACTGCCCTCGTTACATACTACGCCTACGCTTATGCGTGGCTTAGCTACGGCATAGTAATGTGGGGATACAGTACAGACGCACACGCACTGTTTACAGTCCAAAAGAAACTTATTCGTATCCTAGATAATATACAGCAAACAGATAGCAAACCCCACTTTATAAACCTGAACATTTTAACTTTACCTTGTATATATATTCTCGAAATATGCAAGTTCGCTCACAAACACAAAGACTTTTACACTAAACGAGAAGACATACAATCAAGATACACACTCCGACACAAAACACGACTCAACATACCAACATCACGCTTAAAAATACACTCAACCAGCCCTTTAGTCATGTCAATAAAAATTTACAACATGTTACCCTAAGCAATAAGAGAAGAAAAAAAACTTCATTTATTTACAAATAAATTAAAAAAACTATTAATAAGAAAACGTTACTATAGTGTTAACGAATATTTAAATGATAAATTTAAAACACATATGAATGGAATAAGCAATACTATTAAATTACAATTTCCTTTATTTATGTATAATTTAGATTAGATTAGATATTGACATAATAATTATTATTATTACAAATTACATTTTAAATATTCACATTATTAATCACTACTATTAGCAATTATTATTATTATTAATAAATTATTTCATAAAATGTATTTAGACTAAGTTAGATTATAAGAAGCTGAAAATAATTCCTCTTCTCCGCTTATTATATCCTTCTTTTGCTGTGCCCGAGAGGGTCCTTGTTTCTTTTGGCAAATATTTACTACCTAAGTCTACATTGTGGAATGCAATAAAGAATTGAGTATTGAGAGTATAACTTATGTCACTAGTGTGTTGATGCGTGTCGCACGTCTGAGTTCTCACTCAGCTGCACGTCGCCCTTCACTCACCAGTGACTGCGGGGTCTCGGGCTGCTCGATTACGATAAGGTCTGGCCCAGCTTAACCTTTATTATGCAAATAAAGGTTATTTTATTCTATTCTATTGATCTGTCTTGATGATGATCTTATTTATAGAACTTCTAGATTAAATTGATCGAGAGAGATTAACCAAAGAACTCGCTGATTTTAGAAATGCAGTGCGATTTACAAATAAATGTGCAGGAATATCATTTGCAACGCGCATACCGCTTTAATTTAAGATGTTCCTCAAGACACTACTGAAGTCGGTCCAGTCCCTCGTCCACTGCTGATTATGTTGCGCCGGGCACCGCACGCGTGTGTCGCGTGACATCATGAGTGACAGCTACTGTTACACCTATTTTGTCAGGCGGTTAATCATTATCATGACGGTTGAATTTACATAGCGCTTGAATTAATAAACTGAGAGTTTTATGAAGTAAGCATGAATTCCCATCTTCTTTTTGCCCTGAGTTCAAAACCATACTTTCATTTTGAAAATAAAATGAAATCAAAGCCCAACAGATTCAATGAAGTAAACTCTTTATTAAGCGCCACGGTGTGGATTTTCCCGAGTAGTTTCTGGCAGCAGATATGTAAACTGACGCGAACGTACGCCCAGTGTGCGCTCGTGCGTCCAGTGGCAATCATTATGATGACATCCGGATCAGGTGACCTCTGGCTGCGAGCACTGTGCATACATGTTATCAGTCACTCTGATTCAACCACTGGGGAAGCCTCGTAAAGGAACGTACATCCTCACACCCCACCCGCCAAAACAGGAGACGTTCCAGGCGTCAAATATCACAAAGCGATCTTCGGCCACCGTGGACGCGTGCTTGCGGTAGGTAAGCAATGGGTTGCTCGCCATTCTGTAAGGACCGAGCCCGATTCGTCCACTGCGTGTAGTGTTCCACATACGCCTCAAAGAGATGTGAGCAAAATCGTTAGCAGCCCGATGCTTGCTAGGGCCAAGGGAAAACTTCTGAAAAGGAAATCCGTGTTCCTAGAACGCAAAGGGTAACTGAAGGAACTGACTAAAACCATGCCTATGTGGTTTTAGTCTGACACACCCTCTCAGTCCACCCGAGAGCAGGAGTAGCCATTAGATGATTTCGCACCACAAAAAAAAAATCTGTTACTGAACCCGACCAGCAACAGTACTAGTCGCTGTCACTGTATATACAATGTACATAATACCCAGGCTCTATACTGTCTGGGACTATTATGTTGCTCTGCGCTGTAATGTTTATTGTTATGTCATCAACGAGTTCCTTTTAGGTAAGTACTACTTGCTCACTTGCGTGTAAGCCAAACAACAGGTTTTTAATAAATGTCGAGTTAGATGACGGTAGCCGCAGAGCGCAAGCGCGTGGTCCCTAAGTGTCCGCTGCGCTTTTGTGGCGTCGAGATAGCGTGGTGAGAGCGCAGTGGCGGCGGACGCTCACACGTTGTGTGCAGCATTGCTGCGGTAATTATCCGTCAATTAAGGCATTCCTGTGATCCTCGAGTTAATTCATTAATTACAATCAGGTTTAGTTGAAGTGCACGTCGCGCCTTGATGTGCCGACATCGCGTGGCCGGTGGATACCTGACTTGCGATAGTGACGTCACATTAGCATGCCGCGTCACGTCGCTCGTCATGGAGGTATCTGCGCCGGACTTTACTACACTGACATAGGTCTATCTGTACAAAAGTTGAATATTCAGACTATTTCTCAGAATATATTCTGTCACCCAAACAGACAAAAGAACTATTTTGAAAATTGATAGATCATTCCATATCAATAAAAACAACGTTTCAAGTGTAATGTGAAGTATTCAAAGCACTCTGCAGCGCGTGAGTGGCGACTGAGGCACGCTGGTGCCGCGTGCATGTGTATGCGAAGCACTCTGCAGCGCGTGAGTGGCAACTGAGGCGCGCTGGTGCCGCGTGCATGTGTATGCGAAGCACTCTGCAGCGCGTGAGTGGCGACTGAGACGCGCTGGTGCCGCGTGCATGTGTATGCGAAGCACTCTGCAGCGCGTGAGTGGCGACTGAGGCGCGCTGGTGCCGCGTGCATGTGTATGCGAAGTACTCCGCAGCGCGTGAGTGGCGACTGAGGTGCGCTGGTGCCGCGTGCATGTGTATGCGAAGCACTCTGCAGCGCGTGAGTGGCGACTGAGGCGCGCTGGTGCCGCGTGCATGTGTATGTGAAGCACTCTGTAGCGCGTGAGTGGCGACTGAGGCGCGCTGGTGCCGCGTGCATGTGTATGTGAAGCACTCTGTAGCGCGTGAGTGGCGACTGAGGTGCGCTGGGGCAGTGTCGGAGAGAGCGTGTGTATTTGCTGCATAGTATGGCGTAGTATCGCGCATGCATCGCACTCAATAACGCTAATTAATTTAAATCTATGCAATCACGATAAAAAACGAATTAAACTACTAAACAGTCCCATTAATGCGTCCCAAAAGATTTAGTGAACGCCAGATATGCGATAACATCGCCCAGCAGTGGGCAACCGCTGGGAACGAGCGCGACCCTTATAGATAGCATCGCCTTTATTGTCATTAGAATACTATTGTTGGGAATTAATTGAATAGCTTCAAGGGCATTTTTGTTGAGATCACACCGCACATACGCGGGATTCTTTCAAAGCTATTCAAATAAATGGGTCCACTATCAGTGATCGCATTTGTAAGCAAATATTTTTAATTTATTTATAGTTTAGACTTGTCACAGTAAGTGTCAATTGCAGTAGTTATTACAGTGCGGCAAGAATTGACGTGGTGCGCCAGCGCCGGTCAGTGACCCCTTCCCGGAATTATGAATTAACGAATTAAGGCGTTGATGTAATCAGTACTTCTCTGTCATTCCATGATTGTATGTGCGCAGAAAGTAACGGGTTCACGGGCGACAGAGGCCGCTCTGTCCAATGAACACCGTAGGACGCATTTTGATATTTACAGAACAGCGCCACATTGGACAAGTCTCTGTATTGCACCGGGATGCAGCAGGTTAAACAATATATAATTATTGGAAAAAATAAATTACTGTTAATAAGTACCTACTGAAAATGACATGAACTGTCAGTATAATTATCTATAAGTGAACCCCGAGGCCCTGGGGCAAAGGCAAAGAAGGAACAGGAGTGGGTTTTTAGTCAGTAAAAGTCTGACACCCGCTCCGCCTAAGAGCGAGGGATATCATAACATGATTTTCCTACCGAAATAAAATCTCTATATTATGTTGTGTTTTGTGTACAATAAAGAATTAATAAATAATTATTCTAAAGATAATGATAAATCGCTCCGTCTCAGTACACGCGTTGATGTCTTTTCCTCGACGGATCCTCACTCTCATGCATGTAGTTTTCTATGATCATTGGCTAACATAAGATCTATTTTCTCGACAATGAATGTTTTAAATCTTATTTGTAGCGCTTGTCTCCCACGGGACACGCGACAAGGGACACGAGACATTAGTCGCGGTTTACGAGCGGGGCTCGCCTTACTTCCACTCCACTCCATACACAGATATTTACGAGCCTGCGCCGATTGCTCCTGAAATAAAAGTGCGCTTAATGAAAATATGACACTTTCGCACCCAGCGTGGCCGAGGGACCCTGGTCTCAGGGGCCCGGGGGGCCCGGGGCAGGGACCGTGTGAACCGCGCCACTGCCACTCAACCGCAGATGCCAGACTTTTAAACGAATTTTTTTATGCACATTGTGTATTGTTTTTATTTAACCATTTAACTTCTCTGAGGACATAGTTGAAATGTGATATTGTGATTACGAGAGCGGTAGGTCGCGCTCAAGTCAGTCGAATTAAAGACGACTTTATAAAATCAAATACGAAATGATAAGTGAAGTTTACGTACGACGTAAAGTTGTGTTGCGTTTTGCGTGTTCAGTAAATCAGTGTTCAATGCGGCCTGCGTGCTTGTATGTATGACGTGTATGTGAGCCGGTTCCCGTTGGTGGCGCCTTTTTGCCGAATTTGTACCGGCGCACATAAATCCTGACCCGTCTGTACCGCGGGACGAAGGGACACAGAGGAAACCGGCTCATTAAAATACCTAAAACAGAGTCGCGGGCGCAGCTTAATAAAGGACGATGTTAGCGCACGTGAGAAACCCGCGCTAACTCACTGGTGGAAAAAACTCAATCAGCAAGAAAGAGTCCCGTGCCGAGCGAGCGAGCGGAGCGGCCGGAGCGATACATGATGCAATGCATTATAAATTGTCTAGTGGAGTTATAATTATGTAACAATATAGTTGGTGCTTGTAATTATTCCATTTTGACACGCTGTTGCGACTACAACTGCATTGCTCACATACGTCCTTTTCTGACAGGATGTGTGTAAGCTGTATATACCTACTTAGTATGACCATACATTCTGTTACAAATATAAAGTAAACATAACTTCATTAAAAGGAATGTAATATTCTTAGAACAATAAATTTTGTACATGTGATAAAGAACCTAAACAAGCAATTAATACATACTTCTACTTAAAATAACCTCAACATCGTAAAGAATTCTTTTGAGATTCCAAATTATTGTGAATTCGATTTGTAATAACAGGGCTAACTGAAGGCCAATCATCAGCCTTAATTAAGTTTGGAACATTAGCTGCAAGACAAGCCTGGGTAATACGTGCCTTATGTCCAGGTATCACAAAAAGGGTATCTTAATACACTTTATCTAAAGGGTTTACCCCTTATTCACAAAAATCTATATTATATATTATTAGTATCACAACAACGTTCATAACATGCTATATTTATCAGGCTTTCTTAATCCTTTGTAAAACAAATACCTTGTGGATATCATAATGCTGCTATTGAAATGCTAAACGTGGAATCAGACGGTTAACTTGAAAGAATATTCACTCAGTGTGCGCTTGATTTTTCTTTCATTCTATGTTCACACAATAATAGATAAGACCATTCAGCTGCTCTCTTCTTTCAAGATGTCGCCGGATGAGGTCATGCATTGTGGTGTCCCAGTAGTGATGCCCCGGCTTACGAGTTGTAGGTTCAAACCTAGCCTGTTAAAATATGCCAGCGCATTATTTTGTGTAATTTATTTCATCACCTCTGCTCTCTAAACAGTGAAGACAAACATCGTGAGGCATGGCCTACAACCAAAATTTCGAAGATATTTGTGACATTCACGAATCCGCACCAGGTCCGCGTGTCGAGTTTGCATTATAGTAATTTAACAAAACTGCAAATTGTACTGCGATGCTTTGCTATTAGAAATTCTTTTGGAACTTTTGAGTATTTATAAACCCCCCTTAATATACTATTGTTTCACTAAAATAAAGTTGTCTTCTTGAAACTTTTTAATAATAAAATGGATGCCTAAGTTCAACATTCAACATCGTTACAAAACTTTTCTCTTCTTCTGACAATATATTTTTTCTTGAGGAGATGTATCAGCTACCGTAATTTTAGCTGTATATTTTGATCATTGATTCCACTTGAATACTGTTTCGCCGCTACAAGTGATTTAACTTTTATCTGAAATTTGCGAATGAATGATCTCGAATTCCAAAATCAAACATTGTTAGATCGCTTCACTAATTAATTCTTTCAACACTTTTCATGCATTCCGTATTTACATGTTTCACTTCGAATGAAAGATGCCGAAGGAAAGACTCGAATGAACGAAAAATGAGTCGTCTGGTAATATTAATTAATTAACTACTTATGTTGTGTCAAGTTAAAAAAAAAAAACACGGGCATGTGTCAGACAAACAGGTAGACACGATCACTCGCCGCGACGAGACGACTTCATCTCACACAAAAAACGAGCTGATTATGAAATAAGGCGACAAGTGCCGGGGGCGGGTATTCAAATGACTGTAATGTGCCGCCTCACAGAGAGACCACAAAAACTAAGTCATGTGACGACGTGCGACATGCGCGTGCGACACACCTGCGCGCTGCGCCCGTATTCATATCAGGACAATAGTCTGTGCACGCAGAGGGTCCGCTCCTCATCGACAACGTGGTGACGTCATCATCCACGGCCTACATCGAAGTCTGCTGACCGATAGATCACAACTGAAGGCTGTCAGCTACTGACTACTAACCGTTCACTCACAGTGTGACTGCTCTGTAATAATATTTTTATTGTCTATTCTACTAGCTGCTGCCAGCGGCTTTGCTTGCGTGAAAGTTGAAAATTATCTCGAGGGAACATACTCTCGCGATAAAAGTATCCTGTGTGCTAGTCCAGGGCATGGTCTACCCGTATACCACGTTTCTTGTAAACTTGTTCCGTCGTTCGAGCTTGGAATAGTAGCAAACACACACACTCACAAACTGTCATATATTATTAGTGTGATATGTAAAGCGCTCCTCGTAGACCTTCTGTCACTCTCTGCGCAGTGCCAGCCCGCTCTGCTCCGTTGGGTTGTGCCCGCGCATCATGCTCGTACACACGTTTTTTCCATCTTTTTTGCGCGGTATTAATTACCGCGGCGCACGCGCGATTATCCGCCCGATTTGCGGCGAGTGCGCGCGCAGCCGACCGGCTCTGTGTCCCGACGCAAATAGATCTGCATTCCTGATCCCACACGACGCACGCTATCATGCACAATAAGCTCAACCACAGCGCTAGCGGATTGTTGGAATGGCTTCCTTTTCTGGGTTCCTCAGTTCAAAAGGAAAAAAAAAGAAACCATTAGGATTTCGATTTTTTGATCTACCGAAATCAATTTTCTCAAGAAAGAGTGAAGGTTAATATTTCCATGAGTTCTCGAAAGTTGAAATAATTATAATTATCTTCAAATAAGTAGTCAAGTTAGTAATCTCTAGGAGTTGTGAAATAATCAAACCAAGTCAAACGAATCAAAAAATACGTTTGTGCCGTATATTTTGATACTCGCAAGAATCAACAGCTACCCCTTGTGTGCTTCCCGGTTGTAAGAAGCAAGAAGTTAATAAATACACAGCTTATATGAAGAAAAAAAAAAATCGCAAATAATTTTTTATAGGATTACAAAAAAAAAGATTATAAAATTATTTGTGGATTGTCTGAGCGAGTATGTCGATGTGCTTACATGCACATAAAAGTTGTCTAACGGTATAATACAAGACATAAGATATAAGATAGCTATATGAAACCCTCGGTGCACGAGTCCTCGGAGTTCAAGCATTTGACGGGTTGTATTTTTTCATTATCTAGTATGGCCATAACTACTTGTGTTAATTAGTGGTAGTGGGTACCACTAGTTGCCGTGTGCCTGTAGTCTGCGTACAGTATCGGCTCGTATCGCCGCTAGGAGACGCGGCATCCTGCGCTCGCGGAAGCCGCTCTCATTTACATGTTAATACGGAGCAGATTAGATGCTATCACGGCCCGGCGATACCGTCACTAGTTACGCAGTGCCACCGAGCGGCTGTCAGCTACTGTCGCTACTATCCAGAGAGCTCTGACCACAGCAGTAGAACATGTAGTCACCTTCTACTAGCATACAAGTGTCTTGCTCGGAGTAAGGTTTGATAGGTATGCCAATTTATATGTAAAAAATTGGCCTACCTATGATAATGTCTATCGCGCGAAGAGAGCTTAAAGTAGCCCTGAAATATATTAAAAAAAAACCAAGACACAATTAAAATGGATATTCTGGCCCGAATTGAATCGTCTAAAAATATTGTAAAATTTTGGAAAGAAGTCAAGAAGCTTAATCCGAAAAGTGGAACTCCAGTTAGTGTGGAAGGGGAGTCTGATGGGTCTGCTATTGCAAATTAGTTCCGAAAGCATTTTGATCTTTCCCCACCCCTCAAGCAGGCGCATGATGTTAGAGCCGAGAATCTGCAGTGTGGCAATGCTGGGGGGGCTTCCATATCACATCCGATGATGTACTGGACGTACTCAGAGGTATGAGGCGTGGGAAGTCTACAGGCCATGAAGGCCTTTGTTTGGAGTATTTGATGAATGCGGGCCAGCATATCTGTTGTGTATTGGAACAATTTTTTAACCTCTGTGCTAATCATTGCTATTTGCCTGTGGAGCTCATTCGCACAGTAGTTGTTCCTATTCCTAAAAATAGGACTGGTAATGTCTCGAGTACGGCCAATTACAGACCTATCTCTCTCGCAACTATAGTGGCCAAGGTGCTTGAGCGTCTGATGCATAAACAGCTGAGTCCGTCAATTAATATTAACGACGGTCAGTTTGGTTTTCACTCAAACAGGTTGTCAAGTGTTATGTCGATCAGGAAACTAGTGTCTACGCTTGTTTCCTCGACCTTAGACACGCCTTTGACACCAAAAATCATGACCTGTTGTGGGAGAAACTTGAGCGTAGTAATGTACGTATGTATGTGGATTTTGCTATGTGTGAGGACTATTGGCTAACTTGTGGTATTAGGCAGGGGGGTTTGACCTCTCCCAACCTGTTTAAATAGGTTGGGATAGGTTGGTAGGTTGGGGGTAGGTTGGTCATTGACATAGATATTAATCTCTATGTCAATGACCTGATTGAGGAGCTGAGCAGGACACCAGTGGGGCTCAAATTGGGCGATCGTTATGTAAACAACTTGAGTTATCCAGACGATATGGGTCTGCTCAGCCCCGCAATTAAAGGTTTAAGAAAGCTGCTGGTTATCTGTGATTGGTTTGCGAAGAATCATGACTTAGGTTATAATGCTAAGAAAACTATAACGCTAAGAGAATTGATGATATTCAGGTCGGGAAAGGAACCTCAAAATGTTCCACCAGAATGCATTGGGGGACAGACGGTTAAGGTTGTGGAGAGGTTCAAGTCCGTCGAATGAGGGACGATGCGGACATCGATCGTCAGAGTCGTGCCTTGTCGGTTGTCGGCAACATGCTTGCTAGACGCCAACTTTAGTCTGCACTTTGGCTTTTTTAAAGCCAAAGTGCAGACGTACAAACAGTACACCTATTCAGAACATACTGTCAAAGTTTCTACACGTGCCAGCTCTGGATTGACTATACGAAAAAGTCTTGGGCATTCGCATTCAGTATAACAACATCTACAGACACCTCATGGGGTTGAAGCGAAATTGTAGTGCCTCTGGCATGTTCGTGGAGGCGAGGCTGAACGCGTTCAATGCCATTCAAAGGAACAGAATCGCGTCATTCATGTCCAGGGTTGGTACGTCTAGTACAAGTATAGTGAAAGAAATTGCTGATAGAGTGTGCGCTACCGGAACTTATAAACGATGGCTGGAAATAGCGGCTTAAGTGTTTGTTGTCCTATATTTTTTTTAGTATTTTAGCTTAATTTATTATTTCAATTTAATTTAATAGAAACCAAATTTATTTCATGCTTCAATGAATGAATAATTTTTTTTTTGGAAACTTGATTGTACCTTTTTATTTTATTTTTCAATTCTTTCAATTTTTAATTTTTTTTCTTATTTTTTTTTTTAATATTTGATTAATATATTTTGTTTTTTTGAACCTTATTTATAGTTTTTGTTTTAAAGTATTTTTTTTTTTGTAATCAGGACTTGCTCATGTAATTTTTTGTAATTTTTTTGGATTTTTTAGTTTTTAAAGGCTGTAAGTATCTAAGTGGAAGTGGAGTGTTCTCTGTAAGTATCTATATGGATCTAAGTGGTCTGAAATAAAGGTTTATTATTATTATTATATCCGCATCACAAATGTTTCTATTTTAATCTAGATTGTTTGGTGGTTTTTAGAGTTCCGTACCTCAAAAGGTAAAAACGGAACCCATATAGGATCACTATGTTATCCGTCTGTCTGTCTGTCAAGACCCTCTATCTCGAGAATGCGTGATGGTATCGAGTTGAAATTAAAACCATTTACTCAGATCTGCGTTCCCTTGAAGCTGTGAAACAATCAAACTTCTGAGTCATCGAATAAAAAAGATACGGCCGTTTATATTTGTGTTTTTTTCGATTAAAACTTATATTTAGACATTCTCAAGGGAATCAAAATTTATAGGGTACTTTCCGTTGACCTAGAATCCTAAAATTTGGCATGAAGCAAGGTCTCCACAAGTATAGGAAAAAATCTCAAAACTGTAAATTTGTAGTTACGTCACAAAAATAAACTTTTTTTGCGATTCGGCGAAATCTTCATAACTCAATTCGGGAATTTAACTGTTTTCATAGGTAAGTTTGTACGGAACCCTAAGTGCGCGAGTCCGATTCGCACTTGTCCGGTTTTTTACAGAGTCGATTATGATTGTGCTGAGGTGTACAATGTAGAGATAAGATATATATCTGGTAGGTAATCTCAATACCCGGTCTTCAAGGTATGGGCATCGCCAGATACCTGGTAAAAAACCCATATCAAAATACTTACAAGTAAATGTATGCGATACCCCCATACCCCGGGTATTGTGATTATCAGGTATGTCTCATTTATTATAAAAAAATTGGAAATTAAGTAATAAATTAAGTAATTAGTATTATTAATGTTGGAGTGACGTCTGAGTCTCCATGCAAAGTGGTATATATCAGATCAGTTCCAAATATTTTGTTAGTTTGATATTCGCTATCGCCAACGAAATTTATTTTAAATTTTGGGGGCTGGGTCACACGAAGTAAACCCCTACTCGTAGTTCCAGATTAATGCAATATCTGCACGACGCCACATCGTGGTAATGTAGCCTACGGGCCATAAGGAGTGAAGTTCTCTGCGGATGTCTGTGCTTCCTGACAGCTACAACCTCGGCTTATCTAGAGTGTCAGTATCGCTTTGTCTAGGGTGTCAGGGACTCTGATCCATGAGGCAGTGTCATGGCCCACCAGCTTCACCTGACGAGCACGACGCTGTCTGTTTAATTAATCTATATGATTAGGTATCTATGCACACACACGCGTGCGCACTCATACAGCACACAGTCTGCACCAGTCCCTGCAGCCTCTGCCGGCAGTCATGACTGAACGGCGAGATTGCGGCGGCTCGCATGCAATAAATATAAAACACTTGAACAAACCCCGCGACTGATGGTTCGTTACGATCGCGGTCATTTACTCTGCGCCCGCGCACCACCACACCGCGCACCGCGTCCGGCCGTGTAAATTGCTCGCCCCCCCGTCCCCGCGGGCCCTGGCCGCCGTGCCCCGGGGTCACGCTCCGCTCGAAGCCTTCTATTTTTGTTCAGGTCCGGGGTAAATTGCAAGCCGATGTGATGACCGCCCGCTGAGACCCATTTATTATTATAACTAATCTTAATGAGAATTCTCTTATCGCGCACTCGCAACGTTTGAACGACCTAAATATAAATTGTATTTTGGAATATATTTGTAGTTGGTCCCGTTATTCCGAGTTTTGTTCTCGGCGGGGTTCTGTCGGTCGGCGGTGACGTCACGTGCGAGCGTGACAGCTCTCCTGCGCCGACGTCTGCAACTCCTGCACCAGTTCATCGGCTCGCATGTCTTTTAGTGGACTGATACGGATACATGTAGGCAGTTTTTATGGTGTTGTCCTGTCGCAGTCACCGGGCGGGTGTGGGCAGCGGCCGCGTGGCGGCATGGGGACATGAGCGTGTCATCGCGCCGACACGCTGGCATCACTCTAATAAATTGGATTATATGGCACGTAGCGGTGCGGCGGCGTGACGTGGCGTGACGTGATATGGCGTGACGCGTGATGATGCGTTTTTGTCGCTGCTGCCACCGCGCCGCCTCGACTCGGGAACAAATTAAATCTCAACGTTTTACGAGCGGATCATCGACTCGATTCGTTTTATATCGAGTCACGCTCCGCTATTCTCAATTTAATTTATTAAATTTATAGCATAAAAAGTGTATTTAATTAAAGCTCCCTTTGTGGTGGAGTCGCGTCACGCGGGGCACCGTACGCCCGAGACACCACTCATCACGCGCTACTCACTTACTATCACCGCTACACTTTATCACTATATTAAAAAAATTAAAATGTAACCATTAATATCGTGAGTTATTGCAAGCAGTTGTATTTATTTTCAAGTCATTAATTATTTCATATGAGGCACAGTCGTGCGAGGGGCAGCTATGACTGGGTGTGCAGGGGACACGACTATACCTCAAAAAAAACTATTTTAAGGTAGGTTTTATTTTAAGTGTTTCTGGTTTTAACTTCCAAAATTAAATGTTATTTTGTATATTTTAGTTTATTTTTGAAAACAGTTGCAGTTTTATGTAAAAAAAGTTTTTTAGGTTTCACTTCAAACTAGTGGTATTCCACAGCTAAAACTAGATAGCGAGCGAGTTCTCTGGTAAGGTATCTTTTTTGTAATAGGAACATGATAACTAATACCATCCAGAATAATACATAATATAAAATATTGAGCTTTATAATTTAACGAATTTAGGTTGCTATATTACATACCTTTGTTACCTATTACCTGCCAAAGCCACCATAACTGAAACTGCATAGTAGGGTATCTCGTAGGCTATAGCTATTAGCGAAAACATCGCTGAACAAGATAAAAAATAAAAATCAGACGACTTCAGAACCCCCTCCTTTTCAGGGTTCCGTACCTCAAAAGGAACACACGAAACCCTTATGGGGTCACTTTGTGGTCCGTCCGTCTGTCTGTCTGTCTGAATGTCAAGACCCTTTATCTCAGGAACGCGTGGAGGTACCGAGTTGAAATTACCACACCATATACTTAGGTCTGCGGACTCTTGAAGCTGTAAAAAAATCAAACTTATAAGTTAACGAGAAGAAAAGATACTTCGGTTTATGTGGCAAAAAACGTACATTTCAATACTCTCGAGAAAATCAAATTCATAGGGTACTTCCCATTGACCTAGAACCCTGAAATTTGGCATAAAGCAAGGTCTTATAGCACAAGTATAGGAATAAATCTGAAAACTGTAAATTTGTTGTTACGTCACAATCTTTTTTTTACGATTCTGAAAAATCTTCCGAGACTCCATTCCGGGAATTTAACTATTTACATAGGTAAGTTTGTAAGGAACCTTCAGGGCGCAAGTTGACTCGCACTTGCTCAGTTTTTTTAGAAGCCGATAAAAAATTGGACTGAACTTTGATCCATCTTGGTTTATTTTGCATTGCAGTCCATTAATTATATTTCATTCGTGTTAAAGCGGTTTAGGCTACCTGGTGTAATAATATACACGCATTCAAACCATAATAGACATGCACAAGTTTAAAAAACATTACACTCCTTTTGGGGCAGTCAAATATAAAGTAGGTAGTCTGTCTGTCTGGATTTGAGTTCATCAGGATAATAATAATTGTTATTGCTATCGTTGCTTGTTCGGACGCCATCGCGCGCTCACTATACACGCAGCTATTGTATATACTATTTGTGGCTTGCACAGAGTTTCACCAGTTTAATAATAATTATAATAATTATTATAATAATAATTACACTGCCCCTACTGCCTGTGCAACCAATAAATATCAAATTTCGAAAAAAGAATAACGCAGCTTTAATAAAAAGATTATTTGAACTTATAATTCCAAGTCAATCCAAAGATATACTTCAATGCAACCCGTTTTAAAAAAGGCAGTTTCATAGGAGTGAAGATTTATTAACTTTTATTTATTAAATCCACAGTGCAGTTTTGCGGCAAATTG
Source organism: Mythimna vitellina (assembly GCA_949316375.1). Classification (NCBI taxonomy): domain Eukaryota; kingdom Metazoa; phylum Arthropoda; class Insecta; order Lepidoptera; family Noctuidae; genus Mythimna; species Mythimna vitellina. The sequence goes on along the minus strand of OX438703.1, from coordinate 145,080 downwards.
ATAGGTATTAAGGACGGATCTGATTTCTCGGGAAAAATCTGGTTCCTCATCTCTGGTTTGCCTTTTTTGGCCAGCTGTAGTGAACAATGACGAGGAACAGAGTTCCTACCTCTCTCTTGCCTTTATTGGCTGGCTTGAATGGAGATTCGCAAGAGCAAACGTGCTCGGAGAAGGATGTATAAGGCGCTGTTAGGGATCTTGACCGTACTTCTGGGATTGTCCTGATAGCTGCGGTATAAATCTCCACTCCTCAAGCACCTCAGGATATAATAATAATAATAATAATAATTGTCATACGGTGTCAATATTCGAGTCTGTAACCGCAGTTGCCGGCCGACCTTCACGTACCTCGTCATAGAGATGATCATGTCCTATTTTTCAAACTACAAATGCACAAAGCTGCGACATGGTGCTTCATCACCAAATCGTCATGATTGTGGAACAATGTCGGATTTGACAAAAATACGAAATTCACTTTTTACAATATTTGGATTCTACATCATGAATACTTGATTACTACATAAACAAAAAAAATATATATGTACATATTGTGGATTTCAAAATAACCAGTCGGAAAAATGGCGGATTTGAAAAGCGCTCAAAGTAAAATGACGCACTCGTCTTTGTACAAGGTGCTGTGGCCGGCCGCCGCCCCCTCCCGCCGCCGACGGATCCGCACACGCGTCTTTGTTCGTTGAAATCGCGCACGCGTTGCATCGATTTTGTTTAATTTCGTAATTTATTGCCCTAGTTGAACTTTAAATTCTTTCACGCCTAGTTTTACATGATAAATTATAAATTAAGCCACAATGAAGTCGTCCTGACTTCATAGTGGCTCAGTTTATAATCAAAATTTATGTTGAAACTTGTGGAGCAAACAAACAAGGATACACAAAAAACTAATTTTAGAAATGAAGATTACAATAATGAGGACGACTTCATACCAGGAAGTCCAGGCAAGTTATTGAATTACATTTAACCATTTATTCCACTTAAATCTTGTATTTAAATCAAACTTCACAAGATACACAAATTAAAGCGTCGGTTCAAATTATCCGTCTGTTTTCTACGGAATATTGACAATTTAATTAAAATTTATTTTTTTATGGAAAAATAATATTTGCCTCCTGACAGTTAAATATTTTTTTTGTTTGTAGTATATTTAACGACTTTTGAATTTTCAAGGTGTACATGATTATACTACATTTTTCTATGGATATGATAACAACGATTTATCAGAACCGACGTTATTCTATGCACCCGCTTGTTTAACAAAGAGTCGCATGTGATAATCCTACTTTATTTTTTTGTTAAAATTCTCTTTCGCCTTTTTTCTTTTGACAAAATAGTAATAGTTCCTATTTATTTTATAATTATAACTGAATTTAAAAAACATAAATGTTTTTTAAATTGAGTTATAATCTAACTGAAGTTATAATTATTCCAGATGATATAAAAGCCGTATATTTATTGTTGTACTTATATAATTCTCCTTCCATTTGTCACAACCTCTAGGATTTTTTTCTCACATATAAATAATAAACATACAATTAGATCATGCAGTCAACAGATACGGAAAATATGAACCCGAACATATCATCACTTGCTTGTATTCTAAGAGAAGACTGTCCTTTTATGGCCGTGGTTCAAAATCCATTCTCATATTTAGTCCCAATGGATGATCAGCATTGTTCAGTATCTCTCCTAAATATCAGCTCAGCTCCAAATTCGTTAGATACACCTTGATCTCAGATTTGTCGCCTTTCCTCAACCGGGTACTTTAACTGTTGACAACATCAGAGACACATCTATGCCATCCCCAGCTAGCAGCCAAGCTTCTTGTTTCTGACATCATACAGACATCTTAAATACCGACTTTAAGTTTTCATATGCAAAAAAAGGATATAAGTATCCTTTTTTTCCAGTGTCCAGTTTGACAAGTGTCACAGTTTCAAACAAATAGAAAATCCGTCTAATGAAGATCTTTGGACGGATTTTCGTTGAAAAAATATGCGAAACACCAAAATAACAAAACACTATCCAGGACCTTCAAACAAAATGATAAAAATGACGCTATTAATTTTAATGGACGTATTATTTGTGGTACGTTCGATTTTCAAAAGGTTTTGTCTTGCCCTCATGGGCAAATGAGTGTATTATATTATAAGAGAAAGCTGTCATGTTATAATTTCAATATATACCACATGGTTGCTAAACAATATTATTGATACATGTAAGATGAAGAGATTGCCGAACGTGGGGCTGACGAAGTAGCCAGTTGCGTCTATGACTTCATATAGAAGTCTGTATCAAGGGCTGCAAAAGAATTTCGTTTCTTATCTGACAATTGTGCAGGCCACAACCGAAACCATAGTGTTCTACATGTATGCTCATGCTTCTAAAGAATTCAGATTTCTTAAAAAAGGTCACGTTCAAAACGAGTAAGATTCGGTTCACAGTGTGATAAAAAAGAGCTGCTGAACATAAAACTATCTACGCTCTAGAAGAATGGAAGTTGCTTGCACGGTGGGCGAAAGTAACAGGTGATTCTTATGTTTTTTTTTATTTTTTTATTTAAAAGATCTGCTAAAAAAGAAGAACTGGGTTAAAAGTACGGATAACAATAAAGTTGCTTGAATAGCAATAAAAGAATTTTGTGTCAATGGAAATGAGAGTAATATAATCCGATATAGATAATATTTTCTATGAAGATCGCGTCATGACACTTGTACTTTGGAAGGAGATGAGTAATTATAATTGTCCAACTTTACGTAAAGCTTATCTGAGTCCGATACCAAACAGTAATAATAAATACATGGATCTTACAAGTCTTTGTGATTCTTCCCTAGTACCACTTAAATACCATAGCTTTTTAAGAGGTCTAATTCATGGGCGCAATATTGATATGAATCCGACTGAAAATGTTTTGTTATGCAATGGCATTATTTTCTACTTTTTATTATTATAGTAGGTTGCAAAAAATGTACAAAATAGTAAATTTTGTACATTTTTTGATTGTTGAGAATTTATTAATTAAAATCAACGTTGTTATTTAGATATAATATTGATTGTGGTTCCTATTATTTCTTATTTATTAAACCGAGGAGTCCTTTCGTTTCATTATAAAGTATACATTTATAAAACACTACTTATCCTATTTTGTTCTTTTTATTATTTGAACTATTTTGATTTTTTTTTTGAGAATTTTTATTTGTTAGTAACCCACTTATAGCTGTAGCAATTAATGTGATTTCAATATAAAAATAAAGAGAGTACGGCGTAATGGTCTGAATTTTATTAAAGGTAAGCTTTAAAACACTACCTAGTACCTACCTTGTATACCTACTAAGCTTATTTACACCTCTTATCTTATCCACCACTAAATATTTACTCTTTTACTAGCCTATGGTTCAATATAGATAACACATCCGTCCAAATATTTCTAAGACCGTCCATAGAACATGATCGCAAAACAATATCCGTCACTCTATCAACAGCAACTTTCCGAAAAACATAGTCGGATGATACCTTATGACTGTGTTGAATCCGAAGTAAATAGACGCATGTGATTTTTCTAGAAAACCGTGTAAATATTTGTTAATATTTTTATTCCTTCCTAAAATAAATCCTTTTAATAAAATATGTACAAAATTTCAACATTACAGATTTAGTATTAAGAAAGTTATGTCTAAAAAACTATAAAAAATACTTCAAATGGCTGCCCTGTAAAATTCAACATTTGTTAGATCCGTTACTGTTCTACGATCATGACGAAATGCCAATTGAAGTCTCTGGCAACTCTCTTGTTAATTTTGATAGCGACTTACAATCTTCGAAAGGACGCAACAATGAAACAACAAATGACAATCTCGCAAATTAAAAAGTAACATGCTTGCAAAAAGTTCCATTTTTTAATTCTATTATTGTTTTTCATTCTTTTTAGGAAAACATCAAACTCCTGAGTAAACGAAAAAAAAAACGGCCGTTTATATCGCACAAAAATCTCTGACGGAATCAAAATTCATAGGGTACTTCCCGTTGATCTAGAAGCCTGAAATTTGGCATGAAGCAAGGTCTCCTAGCACAAGTATATGAAGAAACTGTAAATTTATAGATACATCACAAAAAAAAACCTTTTTTTGCGATTCGGAATTCGGAAATATCTTCGTAACTTAATTCGAGAATTGAACTGTTTTCATAGACAAGCTTGTACGGAACCCTCAGTGCGCGAGTCCGACTCGGACTTGCCCGATATTTTGTAAGTGGCCAGATCCAGAAACTTTCAGTATGCCCCACGTATAAGTCACTCCCTGCCAGTCTTAACATAGTTCCTAGTAACCACTAAGACTCTAAAAACCATAGCCCTATTATCTTTGTTTTCAATATATGCTATACGGAATGGTTTTTCACCAACTGGGGATTGTCCTTGGGTGCACTAGAATAGCGCGTACGGGGATAATCGTCGGTTGGTACCACGTTCCAAAAATGTCTAAAGGGCCTCTGCGAGTTGGTTTCGGCTCCTCTTTCGCCTTCCAAAGGTTCAGGACCTCAGGTTTCTGAGATATATTGACCTATATAGTCGGCCTTATAATGTTCCCACTATTGGGACTTAGGCCTCCTCTCTAGGAGAAGAAATGGTACGGCCCATTCCTTCTCCTACAGAGGATCCACCACGCGGGCCCAGTGCGGGTTGGTGGATGTCACGTCTTCGAATTTTTGATTGTAAGACATGCCGGTTTCCTCACGATGTTTTCCTACACCGTTTTGAGAGCAGTGGTGATGAAATAAATTACACAAAGTAATGCGCCTGGCTGGGTTTGAACCCGTGACCTACAACTTGTAAGTCGGGGCCGTTACCACGTTACGTTATTGGCCCATAATATGTAATAATATTCCACAACATTCACACAACGTCATCTAGTGTCAAACTAAGCAAAGCTTGTGGTATGACTACTGGGTAAACAACTGATACACATACTTATATATTTGTACATATATATTATAGATAAGTTACACACAGGCAGAACAATAAATGGTCGTGCTCATAACACAAACATACATTCTGGATAGTAATCGAATCTACGACCTCCGGCATAGCAGTCACGACCACTGACCACTAGACCAGTCATTCTGTTTCACCGTCAAGCTCTTGCAATCGGCTTCTAAATCTACGAGTATGTAATGAGGCGTAACATTCTGTCCAGGACAATTTATTAAATCAAAGTTTCCAGTTAACATGCAACACAAAAAAAAAAAACACAAATAAAAATGAGCACTAAAAAAATTAAAATGAGAATTTGCAGGGTGCAGGTCGGTGGCGCAGGATGCTCTCCACGGTACATAGCGGAGCAGGCGGGGAAAGGCTCACGATGCGGGGCGGGGGGAAGACGCGGGTTCGATGCCCGCGCTGCGTGCAGGTGCCTGCGCGTGCGTCGCACTACCATGCAGAAGGACCATTTTGTACAACCACTGATAACCTCGTCCCACTTTTACATACGTTCAAAAATGGTTGAATAATAAACAGCTACAATGTCCACTCCGCTGAAACAGTCAAGCAGCAATTTTATAAGTATCTTTAGCGCCTCCCGCCTGGTGACACGTGCGGCACTTCTGCGGAGTGCTGCAGTGCGCCTGCCCCCTCTCTGACATAACACCTGACTGGTTTTGTCTGACATAACCCGCTCCCGCCACATATCTGCTCTCGGCGGGTTTTTGCCGCGGGCCTGCGCCAGCGCAGCCTCCGAGCGGCCGGCGCAGGCGCGGCTACTTGCAAAGCTTATCAACAATGTGGCGTCTTTTTTTCCCATAGGCCTACATGGGCACTTATACAATGTTAGTAGCAACGACCATCAATACTTTACAAGAACTTTGAACAAGCAAGCCTTGGACTATGTTAACTAAACACCTTCATCATTGTTTTATTCGATGAACAAATCTATCTGAGACACTTCACAATGACTCTGCAAACAGTACAATTTTTTATCAAAATACAAAAATATCTTGACCGCCGCAAAATAACGATGTATTATTATGTGATGTGTTATTAATTATATATGACTAGTCCTATACTTATTAATTAATCATATAAAGTCTAATATTATAATGTATCATTTTAATTATTGACGTGTGACTTTTTGAAACATTGATAAAATTATTGAGTTATATCAACGAATTATTTAATAATATTATTGTAAATTATTATTATTACCATTGAATAGCATTAATAAATTTTATTCTATTTTAATTATAAATTTCAATTGTTATTTCCATTTTATTTATTTTTCATTTATTGCCTTTTTATGTCACTCTAATTGTATACGAATTATAATTTTTATTCTAATTGTATTTTGACTCAAATTTTTAATATTTTTTTATTTTTTCACCTAGTTACATGTGCATGCTGTGGTCTCCTGTAACTGAAGGAGCACACGCTAAAGGATTTGGAGATTCAATTAAATAAATATATAAGTAATAAAGAAAATATTTGAAGTGCACGATGTAGAACCATAACGCTGATGCGACAGTGAGGGCGCACAGTGACTTCGTCGATGACAAGTAACAACAATGATGATTTTTAACCGACTTCTTAAAAAGGAGGAGGTTCTCAATTTAGATGTTTGTATTTTTTTTTTTATGTTTGTTCGCGCATAACTTCGTCGCTTGCCAACCGATTTGAAAAATTATTTTTTTGTTAGAAAGGGTATACTTTCCAAATGGTCCCATAGTCACTTAGTCAGAATCTGATGATGGAATCTTGGCGAAATCAAGGGAACTCCTCAAATATTATAGGCAACTGCATAGTGATTTTGCTGTTTTCATCAAGAACTTAAGCATTTACAGTCAAAAAGTAACATTTGATGAAGTGGAACTGATGAAGAAGATCAGAACTGGTCAACGGAACTTCATACTCGCATAGATATCACAATGAAGATAGTTAAGCGATTATGATAATAAGAATAAATTAATGGTTCTGAATAGTTCCGTTGAAAATGGTATCATCAAATTGATCTGATGATGATGATGGAGCCAGAAGGTAGGCACTGGAAATCCGTCATTTATCAATGTAACCTAGCCGTGTTTGGGCTTATTAGAATTGTCATGACATGCACTTTGGCTATAAGGTACTATCGAACTGATCTGATGATGGAGCCGGAAGGTGGAAGGTAGACATAGGAACCATGTTTGGATTAATTTGGAATGTCATGAGAAATAGGCACTCTGTTTATAAGTGTATCGCAACTAAAAAGTGTGATAAAAAAACTTTTTACAAAAAAAAGATAACCGACTTCACAAAAAAAAAAAAAACACTAAAAGGATCAAAATAACTTTAATTTCGGAAGTCGGTGTTAAGTATACTTCCCAAATGGTCCCATAGTCACCAAATCAGGATCTGATGATGGAATCTTGGCGATATCGAGGGAACTCCTCAAATATTATAGGCAACTGCATAGTGATTTTGGGATTTTCATCGAGAACTTAAGCATTTACAGTCAAAAAGTAACATTTGATGAAGTGGAACTGATGAAGAAGATCAGAAAAGGTCAACGGAACTTCATACTCGCACAGATATCACAATGAAGATAGTTAAGCGACTATGATAATACAAATAAATTAATAGTTCTGAATAGTTCCGTTGAAAATGGTATCATCAAATTGATCGGATGATGATGATGGAGCCATAAGGGAGGCACTGAAACTCCGTCATTAATCAACGTAACCTAGCCGTGTTTGGGCTTATTAGAATTGTCATGAAATGCACATTGGCTATAAGGTACTATCGAACTGATCTGATGATGGAACCGGAAGGTGAAAGGTAGACACAGGAACTTCATAGTAAAACAATGTAACCTAGTAGTGTTTGGATTAATTGGAATTGTCATGAGAAATAGGCACTCTGTTTATAAGTGTATCGCAACTAAAAAGTGTGAAATAAAAAACTTTTTACAAAAAAAAGATAACCGACTTCACTAAAAAAAAACACTAAAAGGATCAAAATAACTTTAATTTCGGAAGTCGGTGTTAAATAAAATACAAATAATACCGAGAAACATTGCCTTTTTATGTCACTCTAATTGTATACGATTTATAATTTTTATTCTAATTGTATTTTGACTCAAATTTTTAATATTTTTTATTTTTTCACCTAGTTACATGTGCATGCTGTGGTCTCCTGTAACTGAAGGAGCACACGCTAAAGGATTTGGAGATTCAATTAAATAAATATATAAGTAATAAAGAAAATATTTGAAGTGCACGATGTAGAACAATAACGCTGATGCGACAGTGAGGGCGCACAGTGACTTCGTCGATGACAAGTAACAACAATGATGATTTTATCTAAATAGTAGCTGCTGTTTTAGCGTGACAGTAAAAATGATCAGATGGAAACATTCTCACGGTATAGAATATAAAAAGTATCCTAAATGCTATTCCTGACATGGGCTATTGTACCAAGTTTCATCGAAATCTCTTCAGCCGTTCGAGCATGAAGAAGTAACAAACAGAAACATAAAACTCACAAACTTTCGCCTTATAATATCCGTTTAATTAGTGTGATGTGATACTGTGTAGTGTAGTGCAGTATGCAGGCATAAATGTAGTGAACTGTGTTCATACTCGTAATCTAATACTTCCTCTTTTTGTTTATATTGTTATTGCTTTAATTAATTGAATCCCGTTCCTGCATGACCGTTTCCACGGGGAGAGTGCCCTGAGCGCCACTTGCGCCCAGCAGCGGGGCTGGGACAGTAACTGCTGCTGTTTATCTATTAAGCAAGAAAGGTACAATATTAAGTATGCCATCGGGTACCTACAGTCTGATGTCAACTATACATTGTCGACTGCGCTCACCGGCTATGTAGCAGTAAGTGCATTGTGTGCTCATCCAGATGTACTAGGTCGCTGCGGTTATTAGTGAAACTGTGGAATTTGCGCACCTTCAGGGTGCATCTCATCTTAATCCATATATACACCACAATTTTTAATTAGTACAGATACATAAGGGTTTATTAGAAAAGGTCTTGTTATTATTTAAGTAAAGTCACAATAAATTATATTCATAAGCAGCAAAGTTATTAGCGTTTGTTTATATCCCAAAATGTCACTCAATCCATGAAAATATTGTACAGGCTATTGATTGTGAATGAATAAATAACAATCAAAATGGAAAAACACTGCGTAGTATTTTCTAGTAGCAATTGTTATGAATGGTTGATTTTATTATGAATTTACCAATTAGACAAATCGTGGACGATTTTGGGATTTCGTTTTTTTAGTTTTGACTAAAAAAAAATAGGGGTTTATGATGGTTACGACTGTTACGAGTCAAGTGAGAGCGGTCCATTTTAATAATATTATTTCGCCAGTGTATGGAAAATATCATACAGAAAGATCTATAAAGCGACACACTGATTGGTATCATCCAAACGCGCAGGTGACTTTATGTAGCATCGAAGATCTTGCCTACCTCCTCACAGCGACTCCGGATCAACGCGGCCCCATCACGTGTGATGTGATTAACACTAATCATTGTAAAACTTGCGACCTCGGCGCATGCTGCCTGGCCACGTGTCGCCCGCTGGCTCTCTCAAGAGCCACTGAACTACGTATTTCAAAAGTTTATCCAAGTATGCTTCAAATAATCTTGTTGCACCTAACAAAATTCTAAGATTTCAGAAATGTTTCTGATTTCATTTCTTCGATATTTAATACAGATTTAAAAGATTAAGGTCATTTTGCACTTTTTATTATTTTATGAGTTGAAGTCGGTTGTATATATTTTAGTATTTTAAACCAACTTCAAGAAAAAGGAGTTTATTGATGGAGGAAAGTTATACAATTCGGTTGTATTTTTTTTTTTAAATGTGTGGTATCTCAGAACTCCGTCGTTTATGGACCGATTTGCAGTATTTTTTTCCTCTTAGAGGATATGCTTTTCGATTGACGCTACTTTTTTCAGAATCCAGTTCTGATGATTGAATCAATGAAGAACCGAGGGAACTCTTCAAATATTATAGGCAAATATATAGTAATTTTGGTATTTTCATCGAGAACTTAAGCACTTAGTCAAAAAGTAACATTTGATGAAGTGGAACTGATGAAAAAGACCAGAAATTGCCAACGGAACTTAATACTTATATAGATATCACAATGAAGATAATTAAGCGACTATGACAATACAAATAAATAAATGGTTGTGAATAGTTATGTTAAAAATGGTATCATCGGAGTGACCTGATGATGATGATGGAGCCGAAAGATAGGGACCGGAACACTATAATTAATCAATGTATCCTAGCCGTGTTTGAGCTAATTAGGACTGTCATGAAATGCAGTTTGGCTATAAGGTACTATCAATTTGATCTGATGATGGAGCCGGAAGGTGGAAGGTAGACACAGGAACTTCATAATAAAACAATGTAACCTAGCAGTGTTTGGGTTAATTGGAATTGTTATGAGAAATATTCATTCTGGTTATATATAAGTGTATCGTAACTAAAAAGTGTGAAATAAAAAAATAACCGACAACACTAAAAAAAAAAAACACAAAATAGATCAAAATGACTTTAATTTCGGAAGTCTGTGTTAAATAAGAAACAAACAATACCGAATAACTCTGACTTCCGAAATTAAAGTTATTTTGATCCTTTTAGTGTTCTTTTTTAGTGAAGTCGGCTAAATTGTTCTTTGGATTTTTTTTTTATTTTAAACTGTCTTCTTATCTTGTCGATGAACTCAATTTTTTTTTCTGATCAGTATTTGGCAACCTGTACAGCTCTGTTAATAGCCTCATATAAATCTTGAAAGGTGCAGGTGGTTGTGCAGGACGGTCAGCATAGCAGATGACGCATGTCCTGTGTAGTGGCTCCACACTGGCACTGTGTTTGATATGAATCACCCAGTTTTTTTTTGTGCAGCGGACAATCTGAGTTCTCATTGGTTAAAAGACTTCCAGATTGGCCCCTGCAATTAGCGCCCAGGGGGGAGATGTTCTGATGGTGTAATAGTGTGGAGGAGTGGTGAACATTTGAGCAACATTTGAACCCTTGAGTTCCCGAGTGGCGTTAAAAATATTGTACATGTATTCCGATGTTCCACTTGGTCGAAATAACATTTGTTCGAAGTAATATGCTTCCAAACATTCATTATACATACCAATGTTTTGATTACCATATTTTCATTTCACCAAACGCTTTGAAATGTAATTATTACACTGGTGTGACTGAGGCAACAGGAGCTAATTTCAGATAAGATTAACCTAATATTTTTTTAAATTAATTTCAAATGTAATGGCACTTAATAATATAGTTGATTATAAACAAAAGTAGTGCTAAAAGGGCTATTCGTTCGATTTATAGATTAAGTCCCAGATACTCTCTCAGAGATAAAAAAGATGTCAATATTATGACTGTACCTTCACAGTATATTTACGACAATATTTTGTATGCACATAAAAATAGAAACATGTTTAAAGAATACAACGATATTCATAATTTTAATACTAGAAACAAACACAAATTTGTGGTTCCTACAACCAGGCTAAAAAAATAGGGGGCTCATTTAGATGCCAATGTATACACTTCTATAATAAACTTCCTAGTCATATTCAACAACTAAGCCTTAATAAATTCAAAAGATTTGTAAAGCGAAAACTTTGCCAAAAGGCTTTTTACACTAAAAAAGACTATGATCAATGATTATGGACAATATTATGATTGAGGACGAAAAGGCTTGGGATTGACCTGCTCCAGTACGCACTACAACTGTTGTCTTATTTTTCTCTTTTGTGTTTATTTTCAATTGTGCTTTTTATTATTATTTTACAATTTGATATTGTAGATTATTTTTATTTCGCAATTTGACTTTTTTATATTAATTTTTGTCATAAATATTTACTTTTCTAAGTAAATTACATTTTATAAATTATATGTTTCCTTTTATTATTGTGAACGTGAGAACAATGTTGATTGCTTTTTTTTTTCCTTTTCAGCAATTTTAACGTATGTCTGGCAATTTGAGTATATTCTGCGGCCTACCCAAATGTCCTTTCCTTGGTATTGTTCGTCAAGTCTTTGAGCTCCTTAGTAGTCCTGGGTTGAGCTTTACGAATAATGACAAATGCTTGCACTGACTGGACAGGTCCACTCAAATCTGTATGGTTCTTTCTTCAAAAGACCATCTCAGACAAATCTGCATGGTTCTCATGTGATTTGACCATTGCATATTAACTGTATGGACTTTAAAAGAGACTTTGACCCCTGAGTTTGTTTCGGTGTTTCTTCTCAGGGTAGTCAGCTAGGAAACACTGGCCTCATCTAGTTTAAAATGACGAAAAAAAAAATTGACGTGTAAAAGTGTTTTTTTAAACCTACTTACAAAATAAATATCATTTATCAGTTTTAATTGGTCCAGTAAGAAGCATGCAACATGAAGCAGACATGCAGCATGCAAGAAAGCATACGGCATGCAAGATGGCATGTAGCATGCAAGCAGGCATGCAGCATGGAAGCAGACATGCTACATGCAAGCATTGTTTCTGTCACGTCTCCGGTACTACAGGGTTTGGGCGACCCCATGCGAGCTTATCGTCACAGATGGTTTTAACGTCTGCTCCTCAGCTCGCGAGCCGCCCTACCCCTCCGCACCTACGCGGGCTTGACTTACACTCTAGAGGTAGGGCAGACAAGACTGTGTGAAATCGGTTTTGCAGGGATTCGTTTCCGTCACTAAATTTTGTAGCACAACATATTGACTTTTTATGACACTATTTTAATTTAATATTGAAAATGCTACCAAGTAACCGTCTTTACTTATATTAATTTGTTACCAAAATTCCAGTTTATCTGGATGCAGCTCGGTAGTATGTAGTTATTTACCCGGAGTGACCGCCTCTTTGATCTCCACAACCACTGGGTTAGTATGATATCCTTTGACAAGGCTGGAATCGGATTTTCTAGCTTCTGTCTGTAACGACTGTCAAATATGAATGAATGAAAATCGTGTAAAGGATAGTCATCATCCGCAGCCCGACCTTGGAAAGCGTACCTACATTCATCGTGGCTGAAGTTATTAAGCCACGAGCTCTCGTTGTCCGAGAGTCGGTGTCGCATCGTCGAGCGATGAGCTATGTGCGTCAGTAGCAAGCTGTGAGGTACAGTTCTTGGCAGAGAATTTGTGGGCCACTTGGTGAGCTCATATGTGAGAGCCGAGCGCCGAGCTGTGCCCTGGCACGCGGCCGTGCGGACGTGGCCGCACTCCCCGGGGCCGGGAGCTGCGCGCAGATTAGCGCCGGTTAGCCGCCGGAACCCGCTATCTGCATCCGCGCGTGTTGCCGAACAAGCTGATAACATGCGCGTGCGCTCTTATCTCACACTTTAGGCACAGCGCGCGTGCCACAAGCTAGTAGTGCCTGATAACGATACATGTCCAAGTTTGGTGCTTCTCAATAAGTACTCAGCACGTACGAGAATCAATTGTTAGTGTTTAAGCTAGCTTAAATAATCATGTCTGTGCCTACCAGCTCCTTTATCATCAGGAAGTTCATGTTCCAAACTTCACTGACTATTGTATAAATTCTAGTTTTTGGTGTATAAACTAGGTACAGGTATCGGCATGGATCTTGAGTGAAAGAGTGGGAATCAATTTGCGCATAGTAAACATTTGGAAAAAAAAAATTACACCTATTTTATTTTTTCTTTTACCTGCTTAAGTTAAAAAAAAACATAAACAGTTTAAAGCAAAGTCGCTGCGTTCCTCTGTCTGTTTTTCTGTATACTTTTTAATCATGCAACAGATTTTCATACGGTTTTCATTATCTTTTAGATAATTTCTACCGGAAGGTATGCATATTGTAGCAAAGATGAAAATTTCGAAGATTTGTAACATCCCTACAAAGAAATTAATAATATTTTACCTACTTTCGAAAGGAACTTTGTCTGTGTGTCTGTTATACGTTCTCAACTAAACCATTTTTATCCATCATAATAACAATTGGCATACCTAGAGGTAAACGGAGATGTAGAGGCGGGGAAAGATATAGGCTGTATAAATACCAGATTAGCGAGAAATGTGAAAAATTTGCCATTAGCAAAAACTAGTATTACATCACTTGCCTTGCAAAATAATTATTAATATAATGATAAGTAATTACAAAGATCTCGTCATCACTATAATATTAAAATAAAAAAGTACCTACTTATTTAATGGATCAAATTTTTTTTTTTTTAAACTTTATGGTGACATAATAACCATTAATAAAAATAAAATCGATGGATTAAAAATCACGAGTCAATTTAATGGCACGGAAGTGTACTCGTCGTCGTTTGGTATGGGCAGCAAGGTGCAGGGAACCAATCACGAGTGACGTCTATGATGCGATGCGCGGCGAGCCAATCACTGACACTACCCACCCCTGCGTCTCACTTCATACCACCAAAGAGACCCGATATTTTACTTCTACGCATTTAAAAGTCAGCACTCAAGATCCATGGCCAGGATCTGTATCAAATCAGTAATCCGAAGTTTGGTAAGCTCAGTGGAAATTGTGGAAGCGCGGTAGCGGCAGTGCGCTCCACTTCGGTGATAACATCAGATTAAGTGAGTGGTAATTATAACAGCGCTCGTTACCGGCCGCTGGACGTGGCGGCTAATGGCGACCAATGAGTCCGGCGATAGTATCGCGAATGTTGTCTCTATCGCGGTTACATCACTACTATTTGGAAGGTGTGAGAACCGACCATTAAGATAACAGCCAGCGCTACGTATCAACTTATTATGTGTTAGCAGTATTAACCCTTATAGGATCACTTTCTTGTCCGTCTGTTTGTCTGTTTGTCTGTTTGTCTGTTTGTCTGTTTGTCTGTTTGTCTGTTTGTCTGTTTGTCTGTTTGTCTGTTTGTCTGTTTGTCTGTTTGTCTGTTTGTCTGTTTGTCTGTTTGTCTGTTTGTCTGTTTGTCTGTTTGTCTGTTTGTCTGTTTGTCTGTTTGTCTGTTTGTCTGTTTGTCTGTTTGTCTGTTTGTCTGTTTGTCTGTTTGTCTGTTTGTCTGTTTGTCTGTTTGTCTGTTTGTCTGTTTGTCTGTTTGTCTGTTTGTCTGTTTGTCTGTTTGTCTGTTTGTCTGTTTGTCTGTTTGTCTGTTTGTCTGTTTGTCTGTTTGTCTGTTTGTCTGTTTGTCTGTTTGTCTGTTTGTCTGTTTGTCTGTTTGTCTGTTTGTCTGTTTGTCTGTTTGTCTGTTTGTCTGTTTGTCTGTTTGTCTGTTTGTCTGTTTGTCTGTTTGTCTGTTTGTCTGTTTGTCTGTTTGTCTGTTTGTCTGTTTGTCTGTTTGTCTGTTTGTCTGTTTGTCTGTTTGTCTGTTTGTCTGTTTGTCTGTTTGTCTGTTTGTCTGTTTGTCTGTTTGTCTGTTTGTCTGTTTGTCTGTTTGTCTGTTTGTCTGTTTGTCTGTTTGTCTGAATTTTATTTACCCTAATATCATTTGCCATAACAGTCAACAGCCATAATATAATATTCAATTGCCCTACTCTTATTTGCTATATTAGTCACGTGCTAGAAGCTTTGTTTCCCATAAAGTCACTTACCATAACATCATATGTCATAATCATTGTAAGCCCTAATTATCACATGCCCTAATTATCACATGTCCCAATTATAACATGCCCTAATTATCACATGCCATAATTATCATATGCCATAACATCATTTGGCATCGACATTGGGTATGTAACGGTTGTTATATCAGGAGAAACTGGATGCAATCGGGACTTTAGGGCACTCCGACTCAGATAGGTTAGGTTAGAAGGGGATGGTGCACAAGGAGATGCGCCGCGCCCGACGTTTGCATATCTTTGCACTAGAGATGGCGATTTTTTCTAAAGAAGACGATTTTTTGAATCGATTCAGTAATAAATCTAGTTCTAAAAGATTGATTTCCTAAAGATCGATCCGTTAGTTACTATGCAGGTACTGAGACCTAAAAAACACGGTACAGGTGTTTCTAAAAGGCTACAGCGCACATTTTTATTACGTTTCATGACTAATCGGGTGCACAACATTCACACAAAACATTAACTTGAGGAAAATAAGTGATTCAAGAACGTTTTTACTTCATTAATAATGGAATCTCGATTTCAATCGATTTTATTCACCTATAAAATCATATGAGATGGATTAATTAATAATAATAAATATCCCTACACTTTGCACACTATTTACTGTAATCTAGTCCCTGCGGTGAGGCGACTACTACACAACTATGTTGTGTTAAATTGACTGGCTTGTCGAAGTACTATGGACATTCAGCAGTGAGCGGCCACTTACTCGCACTTGAGATTAATTATTTCAAGATAACTCGGTAGTGGGCCGCGAATGTAGTGTCTGCCAATATTACAGTAAATATGCTATCCACAGCGGTTATCATCAGGCTCGTGCCCCCCTCCCCCCTTGCCCGTACCACTGCCGCTGTTATGTCAGCAGTACAGTTGTATTTAACGATGATAGCAACATTGTCACAATTATGTTATCACAAGTGAGTCGCGGCACGCTTGTGAAACAACGGAAGTATCTTCAGTGTGTCTCTGCATAAACTCCGGCTGCCGGCCAGCGGCTACTTCATTGTAGTGCTAGCTGACGGTTTTTACTAATTAATGTCATGGGTGACACCGTGACATGTGTCTACACGTGTACATCGGGTGAAGCATTATTTTTTCAGCCACAGGCCTCCCCTAAAGTTTCCACTTCGACCGGTCGTGTGCGTCTCGCATCAATCTAGCGAATTCCTTCGACTTCCAAGTCCATGTGCGGGAGGTCCACCTTCCACCGCTCCGTCTTATTGTACGCGGTCCGTTTCGGTCATAACATTTTAGCAGTTAACCGCAGACTACCCCTTGTATTATTTTAAGTTCTTACGATCCAGCCTAAGGTTGTCTGCTAGATATTGCTGTCAGCGATAAGACCACCATTGTACCCATAGATTAAAATATATTTACATAATATACAAACGTGTAAATACCATTTAATATAAACCCTAGACCCCACAGTAAGAGTGGTCTAGTTTATTCCAATCTAAAAAAAAAACAGTTCATAAAACAATAAAAAGTCGCATAAATATAAAAAACTAAAATTAAAAAAAAACAAAATAATAATACAGATTGCGCCGTTAAAAACGCATATGGGCTGCCTGAGCCATCCAAAAATTATCTGTAAATAAATTCTAGCTTTTAACAATAAGACCGCCTCTTGTTTATACCTTGTCAATATTAAGAAAGTTTAAACTGTATTTGTTTGGTGTAGAATAAAGAGTATATTTACGTGGACGAGCGCGTCAGCAATCAGGGCCTGTCGATGCGCAGCTCTAACAAGCCTGCGCAGCTTCCATGCGGCGCGATGGTGCGCGCGGCCCGACTCGCCTCGCACTCGCGACACCTGATGAGAGCAGGCCGCATGACACGCGTGACCGCTGTATGGACGATCAATGGCTCTACAAGAATTTACTTAAAGCGCTGGTTCATGCGCTACGTTAGTGATATTTAAGTCGCGTAGGTATGCGCTAAGTGGCGCAAGTGGCGACAGCCGAGCTGCACGTCCCTGCGCCCCTCGTACGCATGCGCACGGAAGAGTGCCTGGAGGACGCGCCACACAAACACCTCGTAAAGTGTTGCAGCAGCGTGCTTGTCCGACACAGGCGAATCACGCGCGACACTACACCTACGGACGTGACGGACAAGTGACGTCTGACGTGACATATCGCCACAAACGTGACACTAGAGAGCTACATGGCATTTAGAGTTAGGATATAAAACAGTCCAAGTAACGTGAAAGTCGGGCGCGATCTGCATTCATGTTTATGACTAAATAAATCAGTGTGAGTAGATGACAGCATGCGCCCGCGTCGGCGTATTAACTAGACGTGTTGTGTAAGTGGCGGGTAATGGCGCACGTTATTACAATCAGTGCGCATTGTCCTCACATCTGTGATGCACCATGCCGATGTGCCGCTGTCAGTGTCACAAAACCTTGCGACACTTGCGACCGTATATCATAATAGGTAGTGGGTACAGTAGCGCAAAGTGTGCGCCTGCGCAGCTGTCCGTACACTATGTGAGGGGTGATCACTGCGCACCCCTCGCTCTGGTGCGGCACTTGACGCCACATGCCAACAACTAATCACAGTGCCGTCTCGCTACACAACCGACTATACACACTGGTCTGATTCTATACACAAGCGACATACTTGCTTTACATGTTACTTTATTAGTAGCTTATCGTAATCAGCGTTGCACACCTCTAGTGCTAGATGTTGCACTGCGTACAGTTGCACCCGAGCGAGGGGCGAGGGCATGCTCGCCGCGCGCCCGCGCCCACCGATATATCGACGCGTCGTGTATAACTCACCTGTCTAGTTACATCGCGGAACACTTACGACTGTAACTGGCGTACGCTGTAACATGAGGGGGTTCGACATGCTATGCTTGTTCGTGTCCAGTTTAATATTGTCAGCAAACTTTTTCGATTGCATTATGAACTAACTAATAGGTATTAATAGGCGTCGTACGTCTGTCGCACGCCACCGGGACACGGGACGTGGGCTAAAAATATAGAGTATACAATTTCCGACAATTTACATTCCAAACACTCTACAGTTTTTAAGATAAAGGGCGCAAAGTACGCTGCGTTCAGCCAAACATAGGTGCCTAGTGTAAGACAAGGCCAGTCTTGAATCTGGGTGAATAATAACTTGTGTTCACGCGAGGATGTGAACATACCAGCGCAGCGGGGCAGTGACCGCAGTGGACCTGACGTCAATTCGTCAATATTAGATATTTGGCACTAAAATTATTCGACTACATCAGTTGTTTCTAGGGATTGCAAAATCAAACTTTTTAGAAATCCGAATTTCTGTACTCTCGTCCGCTAAAAATCCGGATTATCCGGATTTATAGATTTTTTGAGTGTTTTAAGTTAATTTGATATAACTTTAAGGTTTCAGTAATAGTTAAAGTAAATATTGTAAGGCACTGACAACAGTATAGAGCCGTCTCTCTTTAATTCTCGTTTTCAATGAATTTGCCAGTTACTTTGTAGATATCTTGTCTTGGCTGTCTAATGATTTTATTAAAAATTTAAAAGCTATATCGGCCGTTAGAATAGTTGCTTTATGTGGCGAGCCAAATTCGCGCAAATACACTACACTACGCCTATTTTTTTTTCATCTTACATATATCTTTACAGGTTTTTTTTATACCCAATGCGATAAATGCGCTTATAATCACTTATTAATACTAGCATATATAACTAACTATAAATAATACATTCCTTGTGAATTCACCCAGAGAACAACAAAATAAGCCCGTCTCATTAGCTATCAGGTTGAGCGCGTGAAGTGCCTAGCGCGAGAAGTGCAAGCGGCGCCTCCCTTAAAAGGTTAGTCCGGCCGCGCGGCTCAACCAGCAGGCGCGGTCGCCGTCGTCGTCACACGTACCTGTCGGGAACACAGGCTCAGCTATCCTAAAACAATTGGATTATGCACCTTTCCTCTCAAAAAATCGGAATCGGAATCTCGGAAAATGTAAAATTAAATATAAAAAAATAAAGCCATAACTTCAACTTTCAAGCATTAGTGTTATTAGCAACTTAATTATATATTTTTGTTACCTATCATGTTATTAGTCTGTAAGCCTTCTTAAAATAAACAACATAAATAAATAATAAAATTTTAAATATATATGATGTAAGTGCTAGATCCCTCCTAACCTTTAATTCGTTGTATCCTACCATAACCAAGATAAATAGAGTTGGATAAATCAACGGAAACATTGGGTAAACACCGTAATATCCCATATAGATATATTTTGTATTTTCTCCAGCATGACACTATATTTAGCTTCATGCGGAGACCAGATGACTGCTTTACTAACTAATATACTTATACATTTAAATAGATTAATATAAATAGGTACCATGTCAATTTGTAATAAATTCTCTTCCTACGCTACGAGCAATGCTGTTTACTTACGACGAGACCATCGACTCCTCTCAATATTACTACGCCTATAAATGGTTGCCGATAGCTCGGGCCTTAGTTATTGGTCGGTCCGTGGGTCTGTGGATCGGCAGTGAGAAAATCCCACCCGATACACCCTCGGGCACGCCACAATTATGGCGGTAAGTACCCTCTTTGAGGAGTGGCTGGAAAGACAACACGGCGTCCTTACCTTCCGCATGACGCAGGTCCTCACCGGACATAGTAAGTTCGGGAGGTTCCTGCACCGGATTCGTGAGGAAGAAACGCCTGGGTGTCACCATTGTGTGTACCGCCCAGAGAAGCACACGGTAGAGGTGTGCCCCGCCTGGGCAGAGCAACGCAGTAAAAAAAATCCGATTCACCTCTCATTCTTCCCACCTTCCGTCTGCTGCCTTGGGCATCATAGTAACAGGCTTCTCGCACTATAATATATAATGTATACGTGGGACACTCAGAAAGTTTTGAGAAACTAAAAAACTAACTTCTATGGATAAAATATTTTTATTAAATAATTTCTAAGAACTCTCCACCAGCGTCTATACAAAGTTTCATGCGTCTGAACAATTTTCGAAACATTTTTTCCAGTCCGCCGCTGACACCTCTTCCAAGACCTTCTCGAACGCTGCTAGCGCGTCTTCCGGCGACGAAAAGTGTATCCCTTTCAGCAATTTTTTTTATTTTAGAGAATAAAAAGAAGTCACGATGCCAGATCAGGACTGTAAAGAGACTAAGACTGACCGGTGTGGTGTCCAAGAAGTTCCTCGTGCTGAGTGCGCGGGCACGTTGTCATGGTGAAACAGTAAGTACCCCGCGGAGCCCGGTATTCGGTCGCTTGTTGCTCATTGCAGACAAAACTTCTGGCAGGCGTTTTTACGTGGTATACCATTCGGTGTTAATGCTGCTTTGGTCTCGTAATGGAATTGAAATCAATTACCCCGTCAAATTGAAGAAACTAGCGATCAAAATTTTCCCTGCGCTTCTCGATCGCTTCACTTTCGTAGGCGTTGGTTCGTTTTGAAATAGCCAAACTGTCGACTGACGTTTCGTTTCTAGATCGTATTGATAAATGTAGGATTCGTCACTTGTCACAATGTCGCAAACGCGCCGAGGCGAATCTGCTTCAAATTTTTGAATCATATCATGGCACCACTCCACACGGGCCCGCTTCTGAGCTTCGGTTTTGCGGCACTCAGTGGCAAACTATCCTCCTCGCGCAAAGGTGCTCGTGTAGAATCTTGTGAATAATTTCCGAACTAATCTGCAGTGTATCTTGAATCTCTTCGTATGTAATTCGCCTGTTTTCTTGATTTAATTTTTTTGCTGCCAGCACACTTTCTTCTGTGTCAGTCGTCGTAGGACGACCACTCCTTTATTCATCTCCCAAAGTAAGGCGACCGCGCTTGAACTCGCTATACCAGCGGCAGATGGTTGCTTTTGAAGGTCCTTCATTCATAAAAGCAATTTGAAGTCGATCAAATGACTTATCAGGTTTTAGGCCCCATTTAAAATCGTAGAAGATCATCGCACTTTCTACGTTCTCGATGCAGATCCATTTTTAAATGAGACACGATAAATTGATTTGGCTCTCGAAAAAATGTGGAGGGAAATTTAAAATTCGAACAATGGTATTTTTACTTTTAAATAATCAAAGTTTTCATAATAATTACAAGTGGCCAGTGCCTTATACATAAAAACTTTTTTCGCAAAACTTTCTGAGTGGCCTGGTACGTTTAAATTGTTGCTAGACTCTGGCCAGAGAAAGATGGCAGCGAATTATTTATTAAAGTTCATTTAAGGACTGTCAAAATTGTCTCATTGACGTTTCATACTTCATAATACAATAAGTTTTTGGAGATTGGCGGAAAAGAGAGTAAAGTCCCGCAAACCTCCGTTGAAAAGGGACGATCCTCCGACCAGACGGGCGTTTTGTCTGTGTGCTATTGCCCGGTAGATGAGTTCGGACAATTCTATAGGTTCTAATAGCGCGGAGAACTTTAATTGCGCAATGAAGGATTAGTTCTTATGTGAAGCCATAGATGTCGCTACAAGTTCTTTTATAGGTTAGTGTTTTGAATATCTAGTAAAACAGCTTGATACTTTTCGATTATTTATAACAAATTGCAATACAAGTCACTGTGTATACTTTTTGGAGATATCAACAATGAGCAGGTGAAACTTCAAATTACCAGAATGGTAAAGACATTGAAAACTCTTGAAGAAATTGAAATATCAACTTCTAAAAAAACTTTTTACAAAAAAAAGATAACCGACTTCACTAAAAAAACACTAAAAGGATCAAAATAACTTTAATTTCGGAAGTCGGTGTTTCTCGGTATTATTTGTATCTTATTTAACACCGACTTCCGAAATTAAAGTTATTTTGATCCTTTTAGTGTTTTTTTAGTGAAGTCGGTTATCTTTTTTTTGTAAAAAGTTTTTTATTTCACACTTTTTAGTTGGGATACACTTATAAACAGAGTGTCTATTTCTCATGACAATTCCAATTAATCCAAACACTACTGGTTACATTGTTTTATTATGAAGTTCCTGTATCTACCTTCCACCTTCCAGCTCCATCATCAGATCAGTTCGCTAGTACCTTATTGCCAAAGTGTATTTCATGACAATTCTAATAAGCCCAAACACGGCTAACATCGGCTACATTGATTAATGACGGAGTTCCAGTGCCTACCTTCTGGCTTCATCATCATCACCAGATCAATTTGATGATACCATTTTCAACGGAACTATTCAGAACCATTAATGTATTTGTATTATCATAGTCGCTTAACTATCTTCATTGTGATATCTATGCGAGTATGAAGTTCCGTTGACCATTTCTGATCTTCTTCATCAGTTCCACTTCATCAAATGTTACTTTTTGACTGTAAATGCTTAAGTTCTCGATGAAAATACCAAAATCACTATGCAGTTGCCTATAATATTTGAGGAGTTCCATCGATTTCGCCAAGATTCTATCATCAGATCCTAACTTGGTGACTATGGGACCATTTGGGAATCATACCCTTTCTAACAAAAAAATATTTTTTCAAATCGGTTGGCAAGCGACGAAGTTATGCGCGAACAAACATAAAAAAAAAATACAAACATCCGAATTGAGAACCTCCTCCTTTTTTAGAAGTCGGTTAAAAACGGAATACATAAAAAAATATCTTCAATGACAGGTAATTTCTGCATTCAGACATTTTAGATTTAACAGTAATAAAATTTATTATTGTTTATAAGAGACGTGTAAGGATGGCTAAATTAAATAATATGCATATATATCATATTTATTATATTATAGCATTTGATTGTGTTAATTGTGTGTTGATTTTAGTGGTATTAACAAACTGTTTAGAAATAATTGTAATTTTTGTTTTCGAACGTAAGTGTGAGGACACTGAGAAGAATAAAAAACCGGCCAAGAGCGTATCGAGCCACGCTCAGTGTAGGGTTCCGTAGTTTCCCGTCCGTCACAATAAGTGTCCCCACTTAAGTTAATGAACGACAGACAACGAGCACGAACAAATACCACCAATGCCACCGAGAGACCAACTGGACAATTCGACAATATAATAGCTCATACCCGTCCCTAACTCATCAACTCAGGATAAATCTTAACAGCGCGAAGTAGCCCAAAGTACAGCGCCAACTCTCAAGAAATTGGCTTACTAATGTATTCAAACTGGACGTGTTATTTAAGTTGGGTTTTCGTTGGTATTTTCGATTGCGTGAAAGAAAAGAAGGGAACATAAAATTAAATATTTTTTATTGAATTGTTTCATTTACATAAATATATATAAATTTAGGGCTTAAACTAGAGGTAAAGGCACAAAATTGCATTCTACCTAAACTCGGTATAAACCTGTATCTCAGGTAACTTATTTAAGTGCTTATATATTAATAAATATAAACTAAAATTCATTAAACAAAAAATAAATAAATTATGAGCAGCATTATTCAGTCAAATTCTGAAGAATACTATGATTAGTCAACAAGTCTGCATCATTGCAAGACATTATTGTAACACAACATTCTATTACCGATAGTTTTTTGCAAAGAACGGTTTTATAAACTAGATTGTATTAGGGGTTATGAAATTGCCGATTTGTATTGAAAAATTGAAATTCATTTTTTATTTAATATATTTATTTAATCAAAATAATTATTATGTATACATTGCTGCCATCTAATAGGAAGGTCATTTATGCCTTTGCGATAGAACTCTGGTGATCTAGATTACTGTGTTACTAAACTGTGTTAAAGCATTTTGTATTGCCTCCTGAGAAGAAAACTTTTTATCACGTAGGAAATTTTCCAAATCATGAAAAAAAATGGTAGTCCGTGGAGCGAGGTCTGGCGAATACGGAGGATGACGAATGATTTCTAATTGCAGTTCTGTAGAGTTAAAACGGTTTCTCGTGCTGTGTGAGGTCTCGCGTTATCATGGAGAAATAATGGTGAAGATCGATTCATGAGTCGGGGCTGTTTCACTGCTAGATTTGCTATCATTGTTCGAAGTTCGGCACTGTAGACATCTGTCGTTATTGCTTGACCAGATCGGAGAAAATAGTGAATAACACCACGCTGAGACCACCAAACAATTACCAACACCTTTTTATTGGTAAACTTTGCTTTAGGACACTGCCTCGGCGTTTGACCTGGGGTCAGCCATTGCATTTTTCGCTTACGGTTATCGTAAAGAATCCAATTTTCATCACATGTCACAATTCGATCCACAAGCAACACAAGTTTCAACACGTGTTTCTTTCTTTCTGCAGATCAGTCAAATCATGAGGCACCCATTTTTCATATTTTTTTAATTTATTGATTTGACGCAAATGAGTCAACATTGTTGGTATGGTAACGTTAAACCATGCCGCTAATTCCTGGGTAGTTTGGCTCGGATCCGCTTCCACCATCTCTTTCAATTTATTGTTATTTATTTATTTAATACTTCATGCACATAAGGGTACAGAGGCGGACTTAATGCCTTAGGCATTTTCTACCAGTCAACCTTTGGGTGATGCAGAGAAGAATAGTGGTCGGTGCAATAAAAGAGAGAGAAAAAAAAAAGGTTAATATAAAAAGATATACAAATGAATCACACATACAATACAATAAATATAATATATATTACATAATATATACTTAATTTAATGAACTAAATATATTTAATAAAAAAAAAACAAAAATTGGTCCTAATCGACAAACAGAGAAACATTAACGTTGTGATGATACTACTGCCAACTTCTTACGAATATGCTCGCGAACCTCAATCTTGAATCTTAATCGGTTTGTAACCATCCTGACCTCTTGGGGGAGCGCATTCCACAGAAAAATAGCCTGAACAAAGAAAGAACAGTGAAGAAAGTCATTGCAATGAGTAGGACATAGTAGAAGACGGTTATGAGATGAGCGTAGATTTTTATTGTGGTTGGCGCAAATGTATTGAAAGTGAGGGGCTAAATAACTAGGAGAATTGGGAGAATTAAAAAATGAAAACAAGGTAGTGAGCGCCCGTTGCTCTCTGCGCTGACGTATGGGCAACCACTTTAGAAGCGATCAATGTGCAGTGACATGATCATATTTTCGAAAATTGAAAACAAATCGAATGCATTAATTTAGAAGACGGTCGAGTTTATTGAGGAGATCTGCATTCAAGTCATAGTAACACACATCGCCACAATCGATGATAGGAAAAATTAGGGTCTGCACAAGCATTGCCTTCGTGTTCGATGGCAAAAAGTTTTAAGGCGATACAGGGCCCGCAGCACTCCCGTAACCCTCTGACTAACACTAACGACTTGAGTACGCCAGTTCAGGGTGCTATCGATGTGCAAGCCCAGATCCTTTACGTCAGTGCTGAAAGAAACGATCGTAGAGTCGAACAAAACAGCTGGCAAAGTTGCAGAATCCACTTTGGCGATGCTTCGAGAGTTCCCAATGATGATCGTCTGACACTTACTGCAACACCAAATTTATCAGACCACGTTTTAATGGCCATCAAGTCCCTATCTACCTTGTCGATAGAATCGGATATTTCATCGACCCCCCCTTGGCAGTACAACTGGAGGTCATCTGCATAGAGATGATACGCACACTGAAGAACAGAAGTAATGAGATTAATAAAAATAGAAGAGGAGAAAGAATGCCGCCTTGTGGAACGCCAGTTATTCACCTTCGTGGGCGGTCTTCCACGTGGTTTGTTCTTCAAATCAAAGTTTCCATCACGAAAGCGTTTTAAACCAAAACCGCACGGTGCGTTCATTAGCAGTCCCCTCTCCAAACGCAACATTGATATTGCGAGCTGTTTCTGCCGCGTTAGTTCCGCGTCAGAAATCGTATTCAAAAATCACTCGATTTTTGAAGTATCCATCTTTCTTGTCTAAGCTGAATAAAAAAAAAACAACTGAAAGTCAATAATCGAATATTGCACATTTTTTAAAAGAGCTTCATAGGTACCATGTGAAATATGTCAATTCGAAGTACCTTTTACAATAATACGGCGATTACATACTTTAACCCTTATTATTGGCACAATCTGTAAAATTGCAAAGAAATATGTAGGTACTATATTGTTTATAAGTAATATTATGCTATAAAACTTGTGTGTGTTATAATGTAAGTAACAGAAAACAAAA
Source organism: Mythimna vitellina (assembly GCA_949316375.1). Taxonomy (NCBI): domain Eukaryota; kingdom Metazoa; phylum Arthropoda; class Insecta; order Lepidoptera; family Noctuidae; genus Mythimna; species Mythimna vitellina. The sequence goes on along the minus strand of OX438703.1, from coordinate 118,421 downwards.
AACGACGACGATATTTACGTGTTCTCATTATAATCTATAGAATTTATGAGTCTTGGCTCTTGTTATGAATTGAATTGAATTTTATATGAGTCTTGTCTGTTGTTAGCCGGGCAGTCTTGATCGCCTGTTTTGTGATTACTCGGTTTATTAACACGCATGCACGTTGCACACTGTGACTGATCAGTTGTTTTATGGCACAGCATCCACTGGTAGCCTTGTTCACCACTAAGTGCACATGTATAGACCGCGTACTTCGTACAAGTCTATGCAGCATGCCCGTACTGTTGACATTTAAAACACACAGTGTAAAGAACATTTGGTTTTGGTTTTTAAGCGCCTTTTTTATTCTAGCAGTTACTTCTAGAACATAATTGCATTTAGGTCCCTCTTTTTACTCGACTGAAAACATAACACTCCTTTTTTGAGGCAGTCGTGTAAAAAAGAATCACCGGGTAAATTAGGCAGCTGGTCAGTTAAGTTTGGCTTATACATGCAATCGTACACTTCCTAGTCACTTAACTCGGTCGGTACTCCTATTACAACAATTCTTGACCTTCTCATAAAGGGCTCTTCCACTTTCAGATCAGAACCACTTAGATGAGATGATTTTCTAAGTTGCTCAATATCGTTTTTGTCTCTGTGTTAATGATAACACCTCCATTTTTTAATTTGCGTAATCAAAGCAAAGTTTCCTCTAATGTTTAATTTTATTTGTTCAGGGCGTATTATTTTTTGGACAAGAGATTTAGTATTGTCACTCAATTTATTCTTATCCGTTGGATAAATTGCAATAGATCTAAGGTTATTGGGACGTAAATAATTATTTATATTGGTATTGACCATGTCAGCGAAAGATACTTTTTCTGTCATCGTTGGTTTGGTCCAGTTTTCTTGAATGCTTGTTTGTATTTGAAAAATGGTGTGCTGGCAATTTTCAAGGCAGTTGGTCAGGTTACATTTTTCTCATATCACTCCAACAGAGCTTCCTACTTCTTTAGCCTTTAATTTCAAGTCCTGGTAGAAAGCTGCCATCTGCGAAACACCACATCCTATCTTGGGTATCGCCCAGAGGGAGCTGATCTTCTGCTTTTGATCGGATTTCAACTTTCCTTCTTGCGTAATGGAGCCGACTTTATTCAGACATTTTTCTATTGAGATTAAGGAAAAGAGAGATCAGTTGAAAACCAGCGTCAGGTAACTACCACAAAGGTGTCTGGCATTTTTGCTGAACTGGACCTATTTGGTACAGGCGCGAGACACACAATGTTAGTTACTTTTTTATTTTTTTTATTTAAGTGTTTACATATTGTTTCTACATTGTGTGTATCTGTGCACGTGTGCCAAATTAAATATTTTTCTTTCTTCTTTCTTTATTAACCAATTAAGTACTCTTTACTAATTATCCACTGATGTCCACCGTTTCAAAATTTCCTCAAGTGCATGGGGTGAAGGAGTTAGGATACTTCGATGGCTCTTTTCCATATCTGATAATACTTAGTATTTTGTTCATAATTATTTATTTAAAATAAATCACTAACTTAGCAAAAAAGGCGCGATTTATTTTCTATGTCACAGATCACTCGTAGATATTTTAATGTCAAATAATTGATACACACGACACACGTCCACTCTACGTGAGTGCCAATAAGCAAATAGGTACAAAGATAATGCATCTACAAAATAAAATAAATACAAACAAAACAGTTTGCATCTTTCTTCAAAAAGTTGAAAAAGGTAATGTGTAAACAAAAATCTAATATAACATTTAAAGTACCTAGTAAGTCATTTTGTCTTTTCTGCTGACCATTGAAATAAGATAACGTCATAGCGAAACCTGTACTAAAATTATTATAAATCATTACGTTCTGATTTAATTTCAATTTTATCCTAATTTATTGATGGGCACGCCATAATCATTGTGTTAAGTTCGCTCTTTGAGGAGTGGCTGGAGAGACGTCACGGTGTCCTCACCTTCCGCATGACGCATATCCTGACATGAAGTTCAGGAGGTTCCTGCACAGGATTCATACGGAAAAAACGCCTGTGTCTCTATGTCGACCGCCTGGATGATACGGTGGAGCATACGGTGAGGATGCGCTCCGCTTGGACGGAGCACCATGGTATCCTCGTGAAGGCGATCAGTGGACCTTTCATGCCAGGCATTGGTTCAAGGCGTGGGCTGAACCGAGAAGGAATGGCAAGCAGTTGCCTCCTATTGCGATGCAGTAATTCTAACGAAGAAAACAGCCGTACGCGTGAGAAAATGGTCATCCTCACACCCAAGTCACCGCGATCCCGACCCCGACTCCGACTACCAGCTACTGCAGGCGTGGGTTTACGGACAACGAGCAATGGGTAGCGTTCACGCGCTCTTCAAAGAGATGCCAACAATTGTAGGGTCCCAGCAGGGCCAATACCCGCTAGGGTCGCGGGGATTTTCTGAAAAGGAAATTCGTGACCATAGAACGTAATGGGCAACTAAAAGACACAGGTGCAGTTATAGTCTGTAAAAGTCTGAAACGCCCTCCCGGTCCACTCCAGAGCAGGAGAAGTCATTGGATGGTTTTCCACATAAAAAAAATCCTCCTTCATTAATTGTACACAGGACATGAGACACATAAGCGATACAGCGACGTCGCTCTGCATTCATTACATCCACAATGGCCGGGACGCACGTAAATGGCCTATCATCATCCAATAACATTTGGTGGCCGCCGGGCAAACAGCGCAAAGCGCGGGCTCCGGTGGGGGGGAAATGGGGGACTGGGGGGGGGGGAGATTCGAGCGTGGCCGAGTGCTCGGCAAACTCGGGCGCGCGGTGTTTGTGTGCCGCACACCTGGATCACTCTTGTTTTTCTACCAACGACCAGTTTTTTGTAACAACACAGTTTGGGATGCGTTAATTTGAACCTCGTTTTTCTGACAGCGAGTGCAAACATCGGCGGTCCCACCCCAGCCACCTGTGGCTGCCCGCGCCCGCGCGTGCTCTGTGCGTTCGGCCTGACCGGGCTCACACGATATTATACTACAAGTGACGACTTATATCTTATGTTCCAAATTCGGCGGAGGCAACGCCGCGCTCAGCGCCGTTACTCCGGGGATAAGCGCCCATTGTGAATGTGGACGAGTCCTATATCTGTGCTTCCAGCATTGATGACAGATGTTGTCTCATTTTAATTCAAATAGGGTTTATCATAGTCATCAGTTTGGCTTCACGAAAAGAAGGTCAACAAAGGATGCAGGAGTGAAACTCATCAGTCACATTTTGGAATCCTGGGAGAAGACCCAGGATGCTATTGGCATATTCAGTGACCTGTCAAAAGCATTTGACTGTGTTGACCATAATACCCTGATCCGTAAATTACATTGTTACGGAATTCGTGGACGAGCTGCTGATCTTGTATTTTCCTATTTGTCTTACAGGCAGCACAAAAATATCCATTAATGGGCCGACGTCCTCGGGGTCCTTAGTAAAGATGGGCGTGTCTCAGGGTTCAATTCTTGGCCCTTTCTTTTTTCTAGTTTATATTAATGACCTTACTTACATGATGGCTAATTTATCCGATATAATTCTGTTTGCTGATGACACTTCTCTTATTTTTAAAGTAGATAGAAAAGATGGGGATGTCTTGCATATCAACGAAAGTCTGGCTGTTCGTTTGAAATGGTTTACAGCTTATAATCTCTTACAAAATGCGATAAAACTAAATCTATGAAATTTTAATTACCGAATGTCACTCAAGTTGGCGTCAGTCTAATTCTTGATGGCAAGAATGACTTGATATGATTACGGAAACTGTATTTTTAGGTATAAGTATCGATTCTAAACTGTAGTGAGGCGCTCATATTAGAACTCTTTCGGGAAGATTAAGCTCAGCTGCATATGCAGTAAGAAAAATAAGGCAATTGAAAGATGTAGCCGCAGCTAGGTTACTTTACTATGCTTGTTTCCACAGTATTATGTGTTATGGCTTTTTTCTGTGGGGATCTGCAGCTGATGTAGACTCAATTTTCATATTGCAAAAGAGAGCAATCCGAACTATTTATAAAATGGGTCCTCGCGAGTCCCTCAGAAATAAATTCAAAGAAATCGATATACTGACTCTGCCTTCTCTTTATATTTTAGAAAGTATTTTGTATGTTCGTAAAAACTTAGGACTCTTTAAAATTAGAAGCGATTTTCACAACAAAAATACGCGTAGTAAACACAAAATTGTAATACCCAAATGGAGAATAGCTAAGACCAGCAAGTCATTCTTAGTAAACAGCATACGCTTTTATAACAAGCTGCTAAAGGTGGTAAAAGAACTTAGTGAAGGAAAATTCAAAACTCATATTAAGCGTGTCCTAACCAAAAAAGCTTATTATAAGGTTAAACACTATGTCGAAGACACACTTGTTTGGCATTGACTACTTCTGCACATGTGATCCCCTGGTAACATATTATTATTGTGTCTATTAACTGCTCCATCTTTGTTTTAATATATTTTTTATTTTATTTTAAACAAACAAATTGCTTTTGCAATATTTTTCTTAAATTCTTTAGTAATTTATTTTGTTAACATCTCATTTATTGATAGTTGTAATTATTATTATAATGTGAATGTGAGAACACTATAAAATCCACGAATTCTTTGATTACTTTCTACTATGACTCACTTTTTTTAATATGATTTTTTTTATTGTACTTTTGGGTACAATATTGACTGGTCTACACTGTTTTCACATAATATCTATTAATACTGTAATATGAAAATATTGTAATCAAACCTACACTTTTTTTAAAAGAGTAAACATGGAGTTTCTTGCCGGTTCTTCTCTATAGGAAACGACGACAATTTGGAACCGTACACTAGCTTCTGACATTTTATAAATGCTCATGTAGGCCTATGTAAAATAAAAATATTATTTTTTTTTTTTTAGTACGGAAGATCATCTGTGTCCACTGAGACTAGTTTACTGGACACATCGGTCCATGCGTCTGTCAGCCTGTAGATACGTCAGGGCGTGCAGGGGCGTCCACACGTTATGTTACACTAGTCTACAGCCAAAATGCAACAGAGGGGCTAGTGGAGTTTTTATATGAATTAATGCGTAACAAAATGATTACGTATTTAGAAAGTCTTCATACGTACTATTTTTTAATTTTTCGACTTTAAAAACCATAAAACTGCCTAAAAGTACCTACATATACAACGTTGTTAAAATATTTAGGTGATGTTATTATTTGTGCAAATATGAAGATTGCAGTACAATAAAATCAATAAAAGCTAGTGAATATAGTTGTGCATCTTTTGATAGTTGCACGTCAAAGTTTCAGCCATTTTGGATGCTCAGTTGCTATTTGACAGTCGTTTGAGTAAATCGACATGAGATGCAGAAAAAGAAAATCCTGTTTCACCAAGACAATGCACCGTCTCACACCTCAGCGGTAAACTCCACTGCGAAAATCCACGAATTACGATTTGAATTGTTTGACCATACGTCTCGTCAAGATTACCCCAAGCGACTTCTTTTTGTTCCCTCATCTAATAATTGCGCTCTGACGATAAAGACTTTCGTCAAATGAGCAGGCAATTACCTTCGTGACAAATTATTTTGCAGAGAAAAACGCTGACTACTATCTGAACGGTTTAGAGAGATAGAAGTATCGCGCGGGAGAAGAGTGTAGAATTACAAGGAGACAACGTAGAAAAAGAAAAATAAATTATGAGAAAAAAATTCTTATGTCTTTGTTAGGTCGGAAACTTGAAAAACAGACTTTTCACAGGTGTGTAAAATTAAAGTTACTCGTACTCCTTATAACATCAGCTGCCAACCAGTGAAAATCCAATCAATATTGGCCTAGCTTTCGTGCTATTCACAAAATGCACATTATTATACTGCTTAAATCTGCTAGTAACAAGCGCCCATGTTAGCAGGATTTAAAACAGGTTATTCTGGTTACAAAGAGCACAACTCTGGAGCACAATGTGTGTGTATCCGTACATCATGTGTCACTCAGGTAGGGCGGCGAGGCTGGTAATATCGGCGCGGGGCTACGCGAGTACTAGCTGGAGCACAATGATCCGTACATCATGTGTTGCTCAGGGAGAGCGGCGAGGCTGATCATGTCGGCGCAGGGCTACGCGGGTCCTAGCCGGAGCACATTGATTCGTACATCATGTGTCGCACAGGGCTACGCGGGTCCTAGCCTGAAAACATTGATCCGTACATCAAGTGTCGCTCAGGGAGGGTAGCGAGGTCGATCACGTCAGCTCGGGGCTACGCGGGTACTAGCCGGAGCACATTGATCCGTACATCATGTGTCGCTCAGGGAGCGTAGCGAGGTCGATCACGTCAGCTCGGGGCTACGCGGGTACTAGCCGGAGCACACTGATCCGTACATCATGTGTCGCTCAGGTAAGGCTGCGAGGCTAGTCATATCAGCGCGAGGCTGCGCGGGTACTAGCCGGAGCACACTGATCCGTACATGCATACATCCATACACGCTCTTAAAGTTTTTTTTAATTTCGAAGGTAAGTATTATCATAACATTGTATCCAAGTTTTATTTACCAGATGGCCTACTGGATACACAGGGTCAAAATGGTAGCTCACTTTCAAAATCGATTTGGTGACCTTGCTTTAAAGGACCTGAACAGTAAGCTGGAAGGAATGGTGTGTTTCACTGCTAGCATTATGAGTGCAGACTAATTCTGATGTACACATTTAGCTTAGGATTCTCATGGACCTCTACCTCCGCTTCCGCAAGAAATCTTACCTCTGCATGCACATTTGCTTCTACAATAGATTCGAACATTTGCTTGATTTAACTGTAAAGAGTATTTTTTCTTATTCCTTTCGTATTTCGTTTTCATCCCTTGGGGTTAATATTGATACGGGAATGGTTTCTGCTTTCGTTTCAAGTTTGGCCGAGGTTGTTTGATAAATATCAGCGCGATTGCGGCCCGCGGCAGCGAGAACGCTATAGGTGGAAACATTCGACACAACCTGTTAGTTAAAAATAAACAGGACACGTTGAGCTACAGCTGAGATTGTATCCCACGCCCGATCCTCGGCTCGGCGCAGGGAGGGGGCGGAGGCTTCTGGACTCGCTCATTAAACCGGTCGTGGGGAGCGCACCCACCACTACTTACACTCCTTCAGACACCATCCAAACATTGCTCATTGAACTACCATAAGTACCTTAGAAGGATAGGTAGGATACAGAACGTATAGTAAGGTACTGTTCTTTAGATTAATTATTGATCCTAACTACGAACCTGAGTTGGTTTGGAGAAAATGACCAAGTCTAGGCGGCGATAAGGCGGTGCAATTCGCGCAAGGTGCACAAATCTCAGGTACACAACCGGTGCACGGCCGGTGCGCGACCGGTTCCAGGGAACCACCCCCCCTCCCCTCCGCCCCGCGCTCCCACACCGAGGCGCTCATTCAATTTGTCTAACATAACCGACGACACGGCGCTCGGCATCCATCCTCGCGACCAGCTCCGACGTCCACCGCCTGCTTCAGCACTGAGCCATGCGTTTATTTAACTGAATGAGAGCATTACAAAGACGCAACCGATGCTCTGTCATTACGCAACATTCATAGTAACCAATAGGGGGCACCATTATCAGTGGCAGTGACTTCGACTTCTTGCAATGTAAAGGTACTTGTGGTATACTTAATGCCTCAGGCATTCTTTACCAGTCAACCTAGGTGAAGAGACAACATGGCAGGTGCATAAAAAAGAAAATATTATTAGGGGTTAAAATATGAAATTGCCGATTTGTACTGAAATATTGAAATTAGTTTTTTTTTTTTAATTTAACATATTTATTTAATTAAAATAATTACAATTTTTATATATACATTGCTGCCATCTAATAAGAAGTTATCACTCATTTATGCCTTTGCGATAGAACTCTAGTGATCTAGATTCGACAAACTGTAAATGCATTTTGTACTGCTTCTGAGAAGAAAACTTTTTATCGTATAGAAAATTGTCCAAATCATGAAAAAAAAATGGTAGTCCGTTGGAGCAAGGTCTGGTGAATACAGAGGGTGACGAATGGTTTATAATTGCAGTTCCTGTAGCGTTAAAATGGTTTCTCGTGCTGTATGAGGTCTCGCGTTATCATGGAGCAATTATGGTGAGGATCGATTCATGAGTCGGGGCTGTTTCACTGCTAGTTTTGCTATCATTGTTCGGAGTTCGGCACTGTAGACATGTGCCGTTATTGTTTGACGAGATCGGAGAAAGCTATAATGAATAACACCATGCTGAGACCACCAAATAGTTACCATTACCTTTTTTATTGGTAAGCTTTGCTTTAGGACATTGTTGCGGCGTTTGACCTGGGGTCAGCCATTGCATTTTTCGCTTACGGTTATTGTAAAGAATCCAATTTTCATCACATGTTGTTCAGGTCGATCCAATATTCCTTCATTTCTGTATCAATTCAACAAGGCAACACAAATTTTAACGCGCTTTTCTTTCTGCAGATCAGTCGAATCATGAGGCACCCATTTTTCATATTTTTTTAATTTATTGATTTGACGCAAGTGAGTCAATATTATTGGTAAGATAACATTATACCATGCCGCTAATTCCTGGTTAGTTTAGCTCACATCGGCTTCCACCATCCCTTTCAAATAATTGTTATTCTCCTGTGTGAGCGGTCTTCCACGTGGTTCTTCAAATCAAAGTTTCCATCACAAAAGCGTTTTATACCAAAATTGCATAGTGCGTTCATTAGCAGTACCCTCTCCAAACCCAACATTGAGACAAAAGAAGAACTTCATAGGTAGGTACCACGTGAAAAAAGTTTCACTCAAAAATCCCAAACCATGAAGGTTCTATGTCAATTCGAAGTTCCTATTAAAATAAAACAGCAATTTCATACTTTAACCCCTATTATTTAGAAAACAAGGCTATAAAAGTAGTATAATAATTGAAAATAACATAGATACTCGTAATATTTAATATAATATTAAAGGAATGGGGTTTTTTGAGACGATTCCGCCTTTTTTTGTAGAAAATAATTCCGTAACTTCCGCTTTTCTAACGGAATTTTTTCTTGCACGGATTGATAACAACAACGGATAGGTATCAGTTACCTCGTGTGCTCTCCATTAGCGGGTCGCACACGCAGCGCACAGCGCGTCGTGCCGAGCGTGGCCGGCGCGCCGCAGGCTGTGGGCCGCGCGCGCACCTGGGTCGCAGCGCGTGCGCCCGCCCCGGGCCCGCGGCGGTTCACACGCCAGCCACCATCCTCACTCACGTGCTGGACTGAAGGTGCATCTGACGTGACGCTACATCGCTCTGTTGTCGTCTATTTCTTATCAGAATTTACTTCGCTGGTAATTGAACCAAACAGTTTCTAACGAAACCAATGGTCGCACTAAGCGTCACGTCGTCGCACAGGAGACGGCGCGACCGCGAGTGAGCAGATGATGCGTCACCCAGCGGTGCGGCAGTGCGCGGGGGGGGACTCCCTCGCGGTGTGTCGTGTCGTCGTGTCAACTGCGTGTAATTTGCGTGAGAACACGCGCACGTGCAGCGCAACAAGCATTAATTAATCACCGCGACAACAAGACTGCGCGTCATATTCTGTAGCAGAGCATCACTTAGCTTTAGCAGTATCATTAACTGTGCTACTTCCTGCTGAACAAATTCTCGTAGCATCAGGACTTTGATGGTTGTGAACGTGTCCATGTGGCATGACTCGGCTCGATGCAGATCAACGCGGCTTGATGCGGCTCGACGCGACTCGACGCGACTCGACGCGACTCGATGCGGCTCGACGCGGCTCGACGTGGCACGTCACGGCACAGTTGCCCGCTGCCGATGCGCTATCACCGCGGACGGATGTGACTCGTTCGCGACCCGCGGGATAACATCTCGCTGCTTCCGCCCATTTATCTGCCACGTCTCAGCCTAAAGCTCCACCTCCCGCCACCTCACCGACCACACGCCTGCCCGCTTGCCATACGACATAATATTCGTATAATATGTCGTATGGACGGCAATACTCATGTATTATGTCACACAACGCTCCACCTATATTCTTTTGATCGAAATCATAACGAGTAAACTGTCGTTAGTTTAGACAAGAATCGGATTCGCGTGAAGTATCTACGATACGCGCCTGCATCAGTAGACTGTTGTGAACAGCTGAGCGAAGTCCTGTCCCCTGCGAGCGACGGGTTATAGTAAGCAAGGCGGTGGAGCATGTGGAAGTGTGTGAGGCGACGTGTCAGTGTCGTGTCACTAGTGACGTGCCTGCCGCCCGGGCCCAGCGCCTAATTGTGGCACAATAGCGCTCGTTACGAGTCACTCTGACCGGTGGTGATTAGTGACGAGAGTCGAAATTGGTCTACAGTTACTATTACCAGGCAAAGTGTGTAGCTGCACAGCCGTACACGTGTTTCTAGATACCATGTTACTTGGATACCATGCGATGTGTTTAGTTGTGGTTCTCCAAATCGCGGTAAAGTTATATTTTTTACTTTAATTAATACACATATATATAAGTGTTAACGACATCTATATACATGCCCCATGCGAGACGAACAGATCGTGCAGATACGCTCCCAGCGCAGGGTATCAATGTCTGCTAATTAGACGCACACACGAGCGACATTAAGCCGCACTGACACGATAATAGAGCTTGCACTGACGCTCTACTCAGGGACTGATGCCACACTCGTGTCCGCCCACCTGCGCTAGGCCAAGTACCGACTCCTCCGACAGCGCAGGTTTGAATAATCTAGGTACTGACTGCCCTCATGGCTCTTCATGGAACGAAATAATAATACCTAAATATGCGTACTCTGTATCTATATATCACAGCTGTGGTTTGTTGATTGACAGTCGAAACAAACATGGAACTCGAACCCTGATATCTTAAGATATATGAGTCATGTGTTACTGTAAAAGTCAAAACAATGCGATCTCCTTTCGATATCACAGTAAACTCTATGGTTTGCCCGGCAAAACCTAAAATTTGTCAAATCGGATAAAATTCTGAATTAATAACTGATTCATTCGCTTTTGCGTAGGTAGGTATTCAATATAGGTGATGCCCTATCTCCCCAAGTTCCAAGTTCACCAAAGCTTAACATTACTAGCTTAGCTGCCCGCGGCTTCGCCCGCGTACATCAAATATAGTCTGTGTCACTCAAGAATAAAACAGCTTTTTATCGGTAAAAAAAAATTAGCGACCAGACCATTACTTTCTGAGATTAGGTACCTCTAAACAAAAAAACAAACTTTACCTCTTTATAATATTAGTGTAGTTTAAATAAAATTGTACAAATTGTTTAACGCCGAATTATGTAAAGTAAAAAAAAAAAAAAATTGCGATTCGGATAATTCGAAAAAAAAAATAGGTACAATGAAATCTACTCTGTTTCTGATAGGAAAAGATCCGGCTATGAGATGGTGGTAAAGCCTCTTAACAACACCACGTTCCCCAATAATGGTCCTCACAGCAAGACTCGGCTACGGCTCATAAAGCTCGCTCCACCCAAGCATAGTTGGAAACGAACGTTTTGGACTGATGTCCAGAGTGGCCGACATCTAGTGCCGATCTTAATCCGCTGGATTATGATATATGATCAGTTTTAAAGAATATGGCGTACTCTAAATGCTATGATTATTTGGAGTCCCTAAAACTATCCATAAGACTGGTAGTCAATAATAAATGGCGTCAATTTTTACAGGACTGTATTAAAGTCAATGGAGATAATTTTTAATGAGGTTCGTAATTCTATGTTATTATAATAATGTAAAAATTAACACATGCAAGTGGGGAAAATCATCCAATGACATTGCCCGCTCTTGGGCGGTGCGAGGGGGCGTGTCGGACTTTTACTGACTAAAAACCCACTCCTGTTCCTTCTTTGTCTTTCGTACCAGGGCCGAATTTTCCTTTCAGAAACGGACCCTTGGCCCCAGTAGGCTTCGACCCTGCTGGGCCCTTACGGTTTACTGACACCTCCTTTAGGCGCGCGTGGAACTGAACAAGGCAATTAGCTATAAGTAACTTAAATTTACTGTCTGAGCGAATCCACTTAGAAGAGTATCCCAACAAGACTACTCGGTTAACAGAAAAAGAGCACCGATAATCTAGATAGAGATTTTAAAATCAGGCAATAGCTCATCACAAGTATGCGAATAAGTTACCTATCAGGTCGCACTCGCTCGAGACGAAACTGCAAGAGCAGGGTTCAAGCGGCGCAGGCGCAGCTAGAGGAGGGGACGCGCCGTGCAATAAAAGTAAATCAGTGCTGCACCGGATTAAAAGCTCCGGGGAGCGCGGAGTGGGGCGCGGGGCGCGGACGCTCACTGGCGGGGCGGGGGGCGGCCGCCGGCGGCAGTACGAGCCCGAGGCCCGTGGAGAGCGCACGACGCACAGCGCATAGTGAAGTGTCCGAGTGTCCCAGTGCAGTGAGTGTAGTGCGTGCTGTGAACTGTCAGCGTCGTTCACAGTGCGGAGTGCGCCCCGAGCCCCTGACGCGCTGTGCGCTCGGCCCGTGGCGGCATGCGTGCGCGCGCGCCCTGGCGGCGCCCAGCGCTGCGCTGACCCGATGCGCCGCGCGCAGACCCCGCGGCACGCGCCGCTGCTGCTCGCCCTCGCCCTCGCCTGCCTGCTGCGCGTACGTGCTCCTCTTTACTTACTCTTCACTCTTCATCTTATAATTCTCACAGTCGATATTCTGTCCACCACCATACAGCGAATTCGTCAGAATCCTCCTCAGGAGCTTTAGTGTTGATACAAAAGTGGCCTAAAGCTTTTACTCCCGGCCCTTGCGTTCAAAACATAAAAGTGCAAAATCGTGAACAACTGCTAATTTTGAAATGTTTTGGTATAAACTTTTGGAGAGATATCTGATAGTTTACCGAAACATACCTATACTTGATCCATTTGCATTGAGTAGGTACATCAAGGCATTCATTTTAAATCAGTGTACATTTTCTATTACTTGGGAGTCAGAATGTCAGCTGGTCCGACACAAATTCAACGAATAATAATTGTATTCGTTGCGATAAGTGACGCGGCGTGAGATAGTAACTTGGCTACATCACACAGCGTTGTGGTATGCTCCGCTCCCGTGCGAGCCGCGAGCGCGCCCGGCGTGCGTGACACACATACTGAGCGCGCATCAGCACTCCGCTCACGTGGACAGTCCTCGTCTGCACAGGTCTCGGCTGGCTGGCTGCATGCCTGCCATAAACTACACCAGAACATTCTTCTGACAGCCAAATTACTAAACACCTCATCTTCGCTGGCGATGTCCTTTTTCCTGACTTAAAAAACCTCTAAAAATCATAAAGCTATAGGATAAACAGTACTTTATCCCTTTCAGAGTAATTAATGCCAATTTAACACAATTGTTAATAGCAGTAATTGTAATTTCGTACCTGCAACAGAGCAGTCCAAAATTGTCTAGAACTGACAAACTCCAACAACCAATCCAACAACTCCAGAAGCTTCTCTATATTGTACAACCTTTCATTTCTACATCATAATGAGATCGAGAAAATGTAAAGGACTCCAACTCCAAAAGCACGAAAGTAACCATTAAGCAAACAGGCTTAACTAGGAATATAGATAATAATTATGTCCTGCTATTGCTTTTTTTTAGGACCTCAATCTAAAGAAAGAAAGAAAGAAAAACAGTTTATTCGCGCGAAATTACGCAATCTTAAAACTAGTAAAACAAACATAATCAATTGATAGGTAAGATGTGCGTCACATCCGCGCAAAACGGCCGAACGCTCAGCATAAAGCTGCGGCCTCACGCAAAATGCGATGAGCTCAGGGCGCTGGTTTTCAGCGTGTGCCCGACCCGACCCCAGCATCACATAGCAGCTATCTGTTATGATCTACGCCCCGTCCTGTGCGTCTCGCATCCGTCGGACTTCCGTGATCCTTACCAGTTTGTGGATACCAATATCTAAGAATAGATATGGCTTTAAAATATTCTCTAAACTTCTGACCCTTGGATAAAGTATGGAGGATATTTTAGGAAGTAATATTATATCCAATTGGTTACCTACGAAATCGCTCATGACTACCATTATTATCATCTAGATAGATGACCACAAGAATGAAATAACCTTAGCTGTTACTAAGGGCTACAGCCAACAGACCTAAAGCGTTCGTGTACCAGTGCAAATACTACCAGTACCAACTAACCAAATACATCCCGACTCGAGGCTGATCACCGAGCAAATTACAAACACAATACTCAGGTATTGACTTTCACGCGCTTCACCTTAATACAAGACCATAGGCTTTCTAAGATGTCAGCTGAGTGTTGGCAATACTTGATATTGTCTGTCTGTTCGTGACGTTTTGTCAAAAAGATCGAACTACGACCACTTTTGTAACTATTGTAACTACTTACTTATTTCCTTTTTTTTTTTTTTTTTTTTCTCTTTTTATCACTCTTACGAGTTTCTTTCATGTACATAGTCATAGTCTGTGGTCTGGTCATAATGTTTGTCTGCGTCTGCGAAGAAATTCTTTTATTTTGAACTTTGATGTTTAGAGATATATATTTATTTTACTATTAATTCACGCGAAATACTCTCCAGCGTTTGATGGTCTATTAATAGTTTGCACGTGTTATTGGCAAAATTGTGGTGTCTTTTCCACAAATGCCATTAATGAAGAGTTGAAGTTGAAGTTGAGATTTTTTTTTTGACCATTGAGAAGAACCGCTATAAATGTTACCTACACCTACCTCACACCTCTCTAGTGAATAAACACACTGAATAAAACGGTCGCAAGAAATTTAAGTTAATTTCTAAAACACTGAGTCGTTTGCTCTATTCGTGTTGTCGGCTACTAGGATAGATTTTGAATAACAACCAACTAATGATGATTTCAGCGTTTTTGCTCCCAGCAAACGCATATAAAAAAGGTACTATTTATTTAAAATAAAGCGTTACAGACATCAGGTTTTCACTCTCAATAAGTAATTTCTAAGAAATAAAAATTACTTATTAAGAGTGGAAATCTTATTGGAATTAAAGTAATCTGGCGATAAATGACTTACGGAAACACCTAACTGCCATAACACTAACAAAATGAAACTAAACGACAAATCTTTACAAAAACATACAACTGACTTCTATACTCCAATGGAGTAGAAAAGGTACCATTAGGAGGGGGATCAAAAATGGTATGCGCTCGGGGAGCCTACGAGTATTATGTATATTAAGAAACTATCACGCTTTTTATTAGCAATCCGAAATGACTACGACCCAGTTATAACAATTGTTTACCAACTCCTCAAGCAAACATTAATAAATAGTTATTACATTTGGATATCTCGTAAACTATTGAAGCACTCTCAAGACAAATCCTACTAACTCATGCGCTGACACATACTTGTATCTAACTTTTTTCCATCCTCCTTTACATGGTGGCACGTGTTATTGGGTCATTCAGCTCCCCCTTAAAATGGTTGAGCTGAGTGGGGCTGATGCACGCGTCATGCTCGTGAATGGGTGCCGTCAGTTGAGACTGGTCATCTCTTAGCTGCCAGTGGCTTAATTAAATTTCTATTTTTTTAATTAGTTTTAGTTGTTTGTTGTAATTATTATTACTTATCTACATTGTGCTCACATATTAGAAGCGACAAGAAATATGTAACCAAGATTTATGTAATTCATAATATGATTTAAAAGAGTGTCCATGGAGTTTCTTGCACGTTCTTCTCCATCCGAGATCTACGCTTTATAATTTTAATTTTAATTTAGCTTCACTTTTTTATTTTTTTTACTGACCGACATGCCTAACTTTTTTATGAAGTTGATAACGTCACAGTCAAATCTTCACAGCGAGCTATATTAGCATTACAAGTAATAGTTTCAAAGTTGCCTTGGTCGGTTTATGACCAGTAATCGATCGATTATTGGAAGACTCGGAAGACTCGGAAGGCTTGTTATTATCATTTCAGGTAAATTTATTTTGTACATAATCTTATCTTAATCTTTTATGTCATTTTAAGAACGTTTATTCGTAACGCTATTTCATACGTAAACTGGTAAGTCTTTTACTGGTAAGATTTTATTAAACAATATCTACACATTCGCAAGGTAACCTACTTTGGTCAAAAAAGTTAGACACGAAACTTTAAAAAAAATGGTTTTGTGTGAGTACCTATTCACTTTCTGTAAAAACTTAAATTTGCTATATAAAAATTTATTTCATTTTTGTCCAATATTATGGATTTGGATGTCCATGTTCTTAAATCTACATAACTGATACAGGATGAGAAGGAAAATGGGTAGCTAGGGAAAAAAATCTATAGTATAACTTCAGAGAAATCTGGTATCTGAGAATGTCTAGTGGGTTTGGTTCGCTGGTGCAACGGCGTAGTCATAGGAAGAGTTAGCAACATGAATCACCGCCTAGTAGGTACCACCTGGAATATCCAAACCAGATCACTTTTCAAGTACAAAGTTCGTTGCAGTCTTCTTTCTTCTGTTTCGCCTTTATCCCGTTACGTAGGGACGGTTTTCTCAATCATGCGACGCCATCTATGTCATCTCGAACGTCTTGTCTCTGGATATTTGACAGCCAAGTTGTTTGGGGCCTTCCTCTTCCCCTATTTCTTGTGGCGATGGAGAGGCACTTTTTAATCACATGATCGTCTGGTCTTCTCATAACGTGACCGTATCATTTCAATCTAGCCACACAAATTTTATGAGTTATGGGGGTCACTTTGAAGCTCCCCCTTACATGTTCATTAAGAACTTTGTCTTTGTCGCCCGACCAGAGCAACATACGCATCTCCGTTGTATGTAGTTTCTACTTGTGGCTATTAGTTGTTGGCCGGGCTTCACAGCCGTAAAGCTAGTCTTGCCGCTGTTTTATAAATTTTACCTTTGGTTTTAATAGGCAGTACAATTGGCAGGCGACAGTAAAATTGTCGCAAAGGACTCCAGTTAGCATGCGCTACTTGTTCCATCCAGATGTAGTCCTTTGTGTAATGTCAGCTTTGATTGTTCCGTTTTCAGAAATGACCGAGCCCAGGTATTTAAATCTTTTTACTTGAGGAAAGTTTGTGCCTTCAAGCTTGATAGTAGTGTTGATGGAGCAATTTGAGTCGAAGATCCAGATCACACATTCGGTCTTTGTTCAATTGATGCGCAGTCCATTGGTTTCCAGTGACTCTCTCCATTGTTCGAGGTTCTCTTGAAGGTCGTGTGGGTTACTCGATATCAGGGCTACATCATCGGCATATAAGAGGTTCCAAGGTGTTGGTTTTTGTATTTTAGCAGTAAAGTAATTATTCATCACTACATTGAAAAGTAACGGGCTCAGTGCGCTGCCCTGGTGTACTCCTACTTTTACAATGAAGCTCTCGAAGAAGCCTGCAGGGCTTTTAACCCGTGTTTGTACGTCTGTATAGATGTCCCTAATAAGTCGAACATAACATTCAGGTACGCCGTGAGCTTTAGGGCTTGCCATATAATAGACCTCGGCACACGGTCGAAGACTTTTTTGGAATCTATAAATACCATCACCATGGACGAAAAAAGATTGCAGGTAGCGGACATGAGATTGTTGAGATGATGTTTGGTGTGACGAGAATGGATAAAGTGAGAATTGAGTATATTAGAGGAATTTTGAAAGTGGCGTCAGTCACTGAAAAGTTGAAGGGGAATCGTTTGTCTTAGTATGGTCATGTAAAGAGGAGAGATGAAACGCATGTTACTAAAAGAGTTATGTATATACATGTGGATGGTTGGAGAGGGAGAAAGAAACCAAAGAAATAATGGATGGATTGTGTGAACAGTAATATGAAAAAAAAGGAAGTTAGTGATAGCATGACGGTTGACAAGATAGAATGGAAGAAAAAAACGTGTTGCGCCGACCTCAAATAAGAGGGAACAAGGGCAGGAAGATGATGATAATGAAATACCATCACCAGGTTTTCCTTATTTTCACGAGCTTTTTCTATCACCAATCTAATAACGTGTATTGCAACAGTGGTACTCTTTCCTGGTGGAAAATCAAATTGATTATTAGTTATTGTGATTTTATTTATTTATTTATTCTCTTTACTTCTATCTTTACAGGCCTTAGAACATAATGCGACAGTACAGCTAACAACTATACTTAAACCTAAACATGTATTTATGATGACAACTAAAAAAATAAAAATATCTATTAAAAATAAAACTTAAACATAAATAATACTTGATGTGGTTTGATAGTGGCTCGCTCAGAATTCTTCCCAGATTTTCAGGGTGTGTGAGGCCTCCCCCAAGTCTCGCCACAACGAATGGTCCTGCGCGTTTCGCATCCATCGGCATCGGTGTCAGCTTTATTCCACAGAAATTTCCGCAGTCTCGAACATCTTTTTTGTTTTTGTAAAAGGGCACAAGGGTGATTATACGCCATATGTCCGGCATTCACTTCTAAGGATGTTATTAATAAAAAACTTTTTACAAAAAAACATAAAAAATAACCGAATTCATTAAAACAAAAAACACTAAAAGGATCAAAATAACTTTAAGCCGGTTAACTGAAGCCGGTTATTTTTTTTTTTGTAAAAAGTGTTTTATTTCACACTTTTTAGTTGCGTTACACTTAGAGTGCCTATTTCTCATGACAATTCGACCCAAACACTGCTTCGTTACATTGTTTTATTATGAAGTTCCTGTATCTACCTTCCACCTTCGACCTCCATCATCAGATTAGTTTGATAGTACCTTATAGCCAAAGTGCATCTCATGACAATTCTAAAAAGCCCAAACACAGCTAGGATACATTGATTAATTACGGAGTTCCTGTGCCTACCTTCCGACTCCATCATCATCATCAGTTCACTTCGATGATACCATTTTCAACATAACTTTTTTTCAGAACCATTTATTTGTTTGTATTGTCATATTCGCTTAGTAGATAAGATAAGATAGTTATCTTCAATATCTTCGTTGTGATATCTATGTGAGTATGAAATTCCGTTGGCCATTTCTGGTCTTCTTCACCAGTTCCACTTCATCAAATGTTACTTTTTGACTGTAAATGCTTAAGTTCTCGATGTAAATACCAAAATCACTATAGGGTTGCCTATAATATTTGAGGAGTTCCCTCGATTCCTCGTGGATCACTTCATCATAATTGGATTTAAAAAAAATGGGATCAATCTGAAAGCATATCCTTTAAAAGGAAAAAAAAATTGTATATCGGTCCACAAACGACGGAGTTTTGAGGTAACATTATGTATATTGTAAAATAAAAATAAAATACAACCGAATGATAACCTCCTCCTTTTTTTGAAGTGGGTTAAAAAGTTTAGAAAACCACACCTTTCCGTCCTTGAGGGTTTTTCAAACTTCAGTAGTATATCATCTGGTCCACTTACCTTGTGGTTTTTCATCTTAGAGATGGCTGTTCTTACTTCTGCTAAAGTAATTTCATTGCCAGGTCCTTAAATTTTTGGTTCATCTGTTTCCGGGTTCGGTACAAAGTTCGGTGCAGTTGATGGCAGTTCTTTTAGTTCAATCTTATGCCAATTGCTTCTTTTCACTTTGCTGAAAAGATTACATTGGGCACATTACAAATTAAGTGACAAAAATGTAACTAAGTCGAGATACGCCAACGCCTAGATGTGGTTGTAAGGTCGTTGTTAGTCCTACGACACAAAACCTGCAGGGGCCGAGTATGTAGTTTATAACCCACCCCTACAAGCTTTGTGTTGCATACGTTTCATTGTCCATGGCAACCCCGGAGGTTGAAACCTGTGTAAATTGTGGTATTTTTGTAATATGTGATAGATTTTTATGTACCTACTTACCTACCCATTACCTAAAAATACAGTCGGTGAGACGGATGTAAATGAAATACCTACCCAAAACCTATGTTACTTTCATAAAAACGTCAATATTAAGTAGGTCTCACAGTTTCGCCTCGCCGCCTCACTGCCTCGTCGCGTCGTCGCGACGCCGACAATCATGTTTCAAAACAACATAATCCTTTGAATCTCATTTAATTTTTTAATTCTCATTCTCATTTAATTTTGATATTAGTTGAATTAGTATCTACTTCGATTGCCTTTTACAAATAAACAATTTGATACAAGTATCCTATGTCTTATTCCAAAATATGGTTTACCCACCGTGTACCACTACCAAGTTTGATAAAGTAAAAGTAGGTACAAGTAGGTATCCTATGTCTTATTCCAAAATATGGTTTACCCGTGTAGCAAGGCGTAAGCGTTTCAATAAAATCCAATCAGTTGTTATGACGTGAAGAGTTAATTATTTATTTATTATATCCTTTATTGTACACCAATATAAACATAAAAGGAAACTAAACTAAAACACATACGTACATACAATGGGCCGCCTTATCGCATTCCGCGATCTCTTCCAGACAACCTGGAATGGACAGTAATTGCCTGGACAAGATATGGGGCTGTCATTGGTGTGACAGAACCAGCATTAAACATAATATATTTTATTAGATAAACAGATATATACATATGCTATATAATAGATACATATATTTTAATTTAATTTTCATTCACATGAAAACAGTACAAAGACAAGTTGATCAGATTTCTCAGACGCGTCATGTTTGTCGCTTACAGCATGTTATTTAAAAAAAAAACAATTCTTTTTTTTATTTTTTATTTCTTGACTGCGATCCCACCTGATGATAAGTAGTGATGCAATCGTTGATGGTGAGGCGCACTAGTTAATTAAGAGTCTATTCACTCTAGCCTTGAAGACACCCAAATGATAATCGGATGGGAAGACCGCAGCTGGCAAATTGTTCCAGTCCTTCGATGTACGCGGTATAAACGACGAGGTGAAACGGTTTGTCCGGACCGTAGAGGTTCATGTTCGTCTCTATTTTTCCATTATCAAGGAAAAATAGAGACTCGCGTGCGGACAATGATGCAATAACACAAAAACGAAACATAGAGTTTAACTTGTGCGAACAACACATTTCTGTGCCACGCATGTCTTATCCTTACGTGCTAAGCTAAATCAACAACATAAATTAGATCCCTAGAATTGAAACCTTCGAAACAGCCATGGCAGGCGGCGCGCGACGCATTGAGTTTTTAATCAGAATAATATAAATAAACATGATTAATTACACAATAATTGGTTATTATATATATATAAACCAACAAGTTAACATTTATCCGTGTTCTAAATTCAAAAATATTTGATTTTGTTATTTTTAATACTAGGATGTATATCGGCTTTATACCTTTGCTTCTCCTTTAACCTGCGAAGATTAAGCGCTGGAAAAACAGTAAATTAAATCACATAATTGGTGATTTGGTGAAAAAAATAGCGGATTTTGAGTTTTGAAGACAATTATTTAGATGTTACGCCTCCAAATATTGTGATTGAGACACAAAATGCTTACGATAGCTTGTTACCATCTAAATCTAAATGGAAATATATGGCAATTTTGGATAATTTTCTTCAGTAGAAAATTAACAAAAACCCGCCATAATTTTCAGAAATAGTATTTTTGGCATAAAAAAAAAATCAAAATCAAAATAGCATTTATTCCAAATAAACCATTTACAGGCACTTTTGAAATGTCAAGAAGTCAGTCAGTCAGAAAAATAAAAATAAATGATGCTAATTGCACATTCCAAAGCGTAGATCTCTATGGAGAAGAATGTGCAAGAAACTCCATGGACACTCTTTTCAATCATATTTTGTAATTACAAATATCTCTGTTACATGTTTCTTGTCGCTATCATGTGAGAACAATGTAAATAAAAATAAAAACTAAATATAGATATTAAAATAGCAACTGGCAGCTAAGAGATGACCAGCCTCAACTGACAGCGCCCGTTCACGGACATGACGCTAATATTAGCACCACTCAGCTCAACCATTTTGAAGGGAACCGAATGATCCAACACCCGCGCCACCATCAGTGAGACATTTGAGTGAGCATGACAAACTCTCAACTGCCATGCTCATTTATGTCAAATAAGTTCAGTAGCAACATAAAAACTATAAAAAGCTCCATGGTACTCACATTTACAAACTGTGGAAAAAATGCTTCTATACATATAATACAATACTTATATTTTACAATTTCAAGAAAAAAAACATTAAAAAATAATTTCCATACTAATCAATTTGTACACCCCGGTGGTAGTGGAGCTGGACCAGCATTGAGCCAAGCATTTTTATCCTGAATATAATCCTCCAACTTATAATATGCTTGCCTGCATAGTGTGCGTTTAATACAAGATTTAAATTTCGTTTCATTGAGTTCTAATATTTGTGAAGGTATTTTATTATAACATTTCAAACAGTACCCCATAAAAGAAGAGGCCACTTTAGCTAGTCTGAAACTTGGTTGAACTAATTGGTCCCTATTTCTTGTAACATAATTATGTCTATCGCCTCTTTTGCTAAAAAGATTAAGATTTTTTCTAACATACAAATATTCTTGCACACTTCAATGAACTTGCCATTAAATATAAGCCTAACACGCGACGGAGTATACATTCCATGTTAAAAAGTACGGTTTTGCAAAAACACGGCGTGAACATCAAAACATATTCAAACCTGTGCAAATTTGTCACTGCAGCTCTCGGCTCCATATCACTCGTGCGAATGCCGCCTCGATCGCAATGACAAACTATCTGCACTTGTATCAAAATGTACTATTTCTCTTGTAAAAAAAAAAGTATCTAGAGAAAGTTTAGAAAGACTTGTCAGCTGGCATTTGTTTCTCAAAAGAGATAAATAAAATGTTGTAATATTCATGAGGACAGTCTGTTAGATAATCGTTAGCTGGGTTTGTTGTGGGCGGATAGCGAGGTGGGCGTGCCGCGCGGAGGTAGCACGGGGCGGGGCGGGGGGCGGGGCGAGGCCTGCTCCGGCGCACAGACAAACGCGATGTAAACAAAGCTCTTGCCGCCCTCACCCTCGCTTCGTCTAGTTAGGAATGACTGACGATTTACGATCTTCATATTTGTTAGATGTAGAATGTTACAAGATACCGCATCATTTGTAATAACTATCTTCTGCTGGCCCTATAGCATATGGCATGTATGTTCTAATGTTATTTTCGCTAAATTATTATAACACCTGTACCTACCAATATATCCACTTAGACCGGCATTACATTTTATCGGAACGAGGCTAATTTATTTAAATCTGTATCGTTTTGGTTTTGACGAAATTCTGTGTCAATGTTTTTTCCGCAGTTTCTAATAAATTGAATTGTAGTGTTAAAGAAAACAAAGTTGCTGTGAATGCTCGGCATGAACCGGAAATTGAAACTGCAACAATTTTCAAAGGGCCAGTGAAACTGCAAGGATACCTGAAACTATGTGCTTACCGGTGATGGACGGAGCGCACCTTAAACGAGTCGCTTGAACCAAAGAGAGTGGAAAGATTAAAACGTTTACTTGTTCATCACGCTGATGGAAAACACAGGGATGTTCTTTTTACCGATGACAAAATGTTCGCAATCGAGGAACATTACAAGAGGCAAAAAGATCAGGTGTGTGTTTGTAGCTCCAAAGAAGCTGTCAATTAGTCGGCAGGGTCCTGCGTGGTCATCACGCGACATCAGTCTTGCTTTGGTGGAGGGCGGTCTTATCACGGCGTGACCATGGTATACTTTTTTTAAAAGGGGTGTAAACTTCAGCTAATGTGCGACGGCGACGGCGGTGTCGGGGCGCGGCGCGCGGCGGGGCCCTCGTCTTGCCCAGAGCTTAACCCCTGGATTACCTATTAATAGTGTTCTATGTTAGAGGACTGCCCTATGGGTTCCTTCTATTTGGCAGAATCTTGATACTCCGATTTTTATTTGGCATAACTCACATGGCATAATCTTATTTAATCGAATATTTTTAAGGCATAAAAATTATTTAGCATAACTTTTGTTTGGCAGAATATTTAGTTGTCTGAATTTACAATGGCATACTTTTATCTTGGCAGAATTTTGTTTCGCATAATTACCTTTGCCATAATTAATATTATGCATAATTTTGTTTAGCATAACATTTATTTAGAGATACGATTATTTGGTATGGGTGCATATTCGAACATCAAAAATTAAAATAGATGTATCTTCTTGTAAAAATTAGTGTTCAAAACATCAAAAACTTATAATATATGGTAAAAAACTGATAATTTAAATAAAGTAAATTTATGCTGTCGAATGGTTAGATAACCTACGTGCAATGTATTTAAAATCGAATGGTCTGCAAAAGTGACATAGAATGTTCTAAATATAGCATGTATTGGTAGCATTTTCAATATTAAATTAAATTTGTGTCATAAAAAGTCAATACGTTGTGCTGCAAAATTTTGTGACAGAAACGAATCGCTGCGAAACCGACTTTACGCAGTCTTGTCTGCCCTACCCCTAGAGTGTAATTTAAACCCGCGTAGGCGCGGAGGGGTAGGGCGGCCCGCGAGCTGAGGAGCAGGTGGTTTGAAGGCCCGCCATCGCGGCTGAGGCTGGCCGGCGAAGCCGGCCAGCAAGCCGAAGCTGCGGTGGTGAGCGTTAAAACCATCTGTGACGATAAGCTCGCGTGGCGCCGCCCAAACCCCGCAGCGCCGGAGCCGTGACAGAAACAATGCTTGCTGCATGTTGCATGCCTGCTGCATGTTGCATGCCTGCTTGCATGCTGCATGCATGCTGCATGTTGCATGCCTGTTTGCATGCTACATGCATGCTGCATGCATGCTGCATGTTGCATGCCTGCTTGCATGTTGACTGACTATCGATATAAAATGTATGCCAAAAGACGATTCTGACTGTGAATTTTTTGCGATATGATGGTTCTGCTTTTCAATTATTATGGATATAAACATTATGCCTAAAGATGATTCTGACTAACAAAATTATTAGTTTTGAATGTATGACAACTGAGTGTATGCGAAATGATTTTCTGCGAAATGAAGTTTATGCTATCCGTTGTTATGCAAAACAATATTATGACGTAAAAAGTTCTGCTATAAAAGGTAGACCCCTGCCCTATACATGATAAAAGAATCATTAAAAAAATCTTTACGATCAGCAATGGACACAGTGCGCATAGCGGTAAACACGTAGCATGTATGTATGCTTAAAGGTCTGTATTAAGACTAAGGAAAACGGAAGACGATAAAGAAATGAAAGAACGGAAATAGAAGTGTGTATTAATTTTGTCTAAATAAGATAGAGAAATATAGAATCTAAATTCTCTATTTTGTGATACACAAAATTATTCTATTATTAGAGTAATTCGTTTTAATTAATGATGATATTTTCATTTGTAACAGAATTGATGGTTATGCTAAGTAATTAACAGTTTAGCACATAAACTGATCATATTTGTAAGTATATATGTTCATACACCATAAAACAGTTAAGCAGAGGTGCACAACCAGTAACATACAACAATTTACAAGTTATATTTGAGTTGTAAGCGATTTTTTCTATCGTTTGAACTGAGCTCTACTCTACTTCATTCGATGAATCATCCGTCATATTGGCGTTTACGTAATATATGTACCCTCTGTCATTCGGAGCATATTAACCAATCTTCAGAAACCCCATTCATCAAAACCGACTCGGTTCAGCGTAACACTGTTATGGAATCGTGTAATACAAACAACGTGTGGGTAGAATCGCAAGTGATGCGGTGGCCCTCTGCTATTTATTATGTATATATAAATGACCTCTCAAGAATAACTAATCATCCTATCTACTATACTTTTTGCTGATGATAGTGCTATCGTCTTTACAGATAAGGACGAGGTATCCCTAGAACAATATGTAAACAGCACTCTTAGTGATATTGTAAAATGGCTAAATAAAAACAATTAAAAAATGAACTCTAACAAAACTAAAATTATGACATTTCAGAATCGTAAAGCCCAATACAATATATTAATATTATATATACATTATACGGGGAACAAAATAAATGAGATAGTAAAAACTACAAAATTCTTAGGCATGTTAATTGATTGTAATTTGAATTGCTTATACTTATATGTTACTGGTTGCTGGCAAAAACAGTAAACACCTCTGCTGTACTTGCAGCATACCATGGCTACGTGGAATCCTTGATAAAGTATGATATTGTGTTCTGGGCTCATTCCACCGTGCCACCAATAGAGATTTGGCATTCAAGGCGCAAAAGCGGTGCATTAGAGGTATAGATAGATAGATATTTTTTATTGTACACCAATAATACAACTTCCATTAGAAAATTAAAATTAATAGGGTGGTCTTATCGCTAAAAGCGATTTTTAACAGACAACCTTCCAACAAACTTTTTTTGGTATGTTTAATATCAAACGGACGATTAGCTGCAGGCCGTATTTTGTAAAGCACAATATATTAACATTACCGTGTGTTTACTTAACTTTGCAAGAACTAACAAACATCTTTTTTATAAGTATAGAAATAAGCGGCATAATTATAAAATTTGTGGCCAATCTAGTAAGACCGCCTTATATTCCAAAAGCATTTTTAGTATGGCGCCGCATATGTACATACAATCACTTGCCAAAGTCTATACTGGAAACTCCATCCATCGTTGATATCAAAAAAGGTTTTACAAAAAAAAAAAATTACCTACTCCATCATTAGATCAGTTCGATAGTATGTTATAGCCAAAGTGCATCTCATGACAATTCTAATAAGCCCAAACACGGCTAGGTTTTTTTTTTTTTTTTTTTTTTTATTGGGTGGGAAAATCATCCTAATGACATCCCCGCTCTTGGGCGGAGCGGGAGATAGTGTCAGACTCTTACTGACTAAAAACCCACTCCTGTTCCTTCGTTGCCTTCGTCCCAGGGCCCCGGGTTCCGCTTTCACACTATCCGTTGCCCCAGTAGGCTTCGACCCTGCTGGGCCCCTACGATTTGCTGACATCTCCTTGAGGCGCGCGTGGAACAAAACGCGCCGTCGACGACTTGGGCTTGGTCCGGACGGTTACCGGACGGTCAGACGGCGAGCCACCCATTGCTCGCCGTCTGCAAGCCCGCGCCTACGGTGGCCGGAAATCGGGATCGGAATCCCGGCGGCGGTTGGAGCGTAAGGACCGTTGCCTCACGCGATCGGCCGCCTCCTTAGCTAGCATTACTGCTTCGCAGAAAGAGGCGACCGCCTGCCACTCCTCCTCGCTCCGGAGCATGGCCTGAACCAAGGCCCGGCGCGAGAGATCACCGCCGCCGATTGCCCTCACGAGGTCACGGCGTTGCTCTGCCCAAGCGGGGCACACCTCCACCGTGTGCTCCACCGTGTCCTCCGGGTGGGCCACACAGTGGCGACACCCGGGCGTCGTTTCCGCACGAATCCGGTGCAGGAACCTCCCGAACTTACCGTGTCCGGTGAGGACCTGCGTCATGCGGAATGTGAGGACGCCGTGAGGTCTTTCCAACCACGCCTCAAAGAGGGGACTTACCGCCATAATTGTGGCGTGCCCAGCACGGGGTCGCGACAGTCGCTGTCGCCATTTCTCCATGAGAACTCGCCGGAACTCTGTCCGCCATGCCGCGACTTGTTGCGGCAGCGGAGTTTCGCCCCGGCGTTGCATCTCCATGCGCCGTTCGTGCATGAGTGCAAGGACTGTTGCCTCCAGTTCCCATGGTCGCTGGCAAGCAAGAAGGCTCGCCGCTTCGCGGGAAATCGTCCGGTATCCTCGCACCATCCGTATGGCCATGACCCTCTGGCACGCGTTCAGCCGGGCCGCCGGCTGCTTCCGCAGCCCCGGCGCCCACACCGGCGCGCCATAAAGGGCCATGGACCGAACGATCCCCGCGTAGAGCCTCCGGCAGGACGCGTCTGGACCCCCAAGGTTGGGCAGGAGCCGCGAGAGAGCAGCCCCAGTCCGATTTAGTTTGGGAGCCAGACGTCGGAAATGCTCGTCGAAATCCCATCGGCTGTCGAGAACGAGTCCCAGGTACTTCATCGTTGACCCGACGCCGATGTGGACTCCTCCCACCGTTAGCCGGGAACCCGGTGGTGGCGCGTTCCGAGGGCCGTGAAAGCACATGGCCTCGGACTTGTGCAATGCCACCTCGAGTCCCAGCTCTTGGATCCTGCCAACGACTGTCGCGACCCCGCGTGTCGCTAGTTCGACCGCCGCCTGGTACGACTCTCCCTGCGCCAGGACCAGCGTGTCGTCTGCGTAGCAGACCACGCTGACCCCGTCAGGGAGGTCGCCGCGCAGCACGTAATCGTATCCGATGTTCCACAAGGGCGGCCCTAGTACCGATCCCTGCGGAACACCGCACGACATCTCTCGACGTTCCCACACCCCCTGGTGACCGGGGTAGGTTATGTACCTGTCTGACAGGTACGCCTCGACCACACGACAGAGGTAGTCGGGCATCCGGTGATACCGGAGTGCCCTCCCAATGCTACTCCAAGGCAGGGAGTTGAAGGCGTTGGCGATGTCCAGAGACACCGCCACGACACACCTGCCCTGGGCCACTGCATCCCCCGTCGTGAGAGCTCGCACGCACATGATGGCGTCCACCGTGGAGCGCCTCCTGCGAAAACCGAACTGGCCGTCCGCCAGATCCGGCCCCACCCGTGTTAGGTGTGCGACGAGGCGGTCTGCAATTACTCTTTCAAAGAGCTTGCCCACCTCGTCGAGCAGCACAATGGGCCGGTACGCGGACGGAGAGTCCGCGGGGCGCCCCGGCTTCGCGATAAGGACCAGTTTCCCCGTCTTCCAGCGAAGTGGGAACTGGCCCCTCTCCATACATGCGCTGAAGAGCCCTCTTAGTCGAGGCCCGAGAGCCTCCATGGCCAGGACCCATGCCTTCCCAGGCAAGCCGTCGGGTCCTGGGGCGGTATTTTTGGCACTCAGCCTTCGTACCGCCACTCTCATCTCTACCTCGGTCACCTCTGGAGCGTTGTCGTCGTCGTCGCCATCGTGGTCCGCGTCGGACACCGCTGGTGGCGGAGCCATGGGCGGGGGAGAGTGTTCCCCTCGCGTGGGGAACAGAGTGCTCACCACACCCTCCACGAGCTGGGGCCGGAGACTCTGCGTCAGCGGGGGAGCCCAGGGGCGGAGTTTGTCCCGTACCAATTTGTACGGGCGTCCCCATGGGTCCCCATTCAGAGTCCCCAGCCACACGTTGCGCGC
The DNA here is from genome assembly GCA_949316375.1 of Mythimna vitellina. Classification (NCBI taxonomy): domain Eukaryota; kingdom Metazoa; phylum Arthropoda; class Insecta; order Lepidoptera; family Noctuidae; genus Mythimna; species Mythimna vitellina. The sequence continues at coordinate 89,307 of OX438703.1, read as the reverse complement.
CTCAAGTTTGGCCCGCCTTATCTCCGCTCGGAGGGTGCGCTTTGCCGCTCTGTATCCCTCGTATAGCTCCGCCTCTCTGGCCTCCGCATCCGGTGGACGGATGCGGCGCCTGCGGTATCTGGCATACCGGCGTCGCGCGGCATTGCACGCGTTGCGCAGTGCCGCAATCTCCGGCGACCACCAGTATACCTGGCGCTGAGCACGTCCTGGAGGGACTCGGGGCATTGCCGCGTCGCAAATTTGCGACATGGCCTCCCGGAACCACTCTGCCTCGACGTCTATGTCGACAGGCCTGTCCGGTGCTTGCACCCAGGCCTGTACCGTCGCGGCTTCCAGGAGGAGCTCCCGGTCCATCTGCCTCAGCGCCCACCGCGGACCACAAGGGTTCTGTCGGACCGGCGCAATCGAGGTTTGGGCGGAGACGTCGAACCGGATGTACCGGTGGTCTGAAAACGTCTCCACCCCCTCCATAACGCGCCAGTCGACGACACGCGGCGACAGAGCGGGGCTGGCGAACGAGATGTCCACCACTGAGTCACCCCGCATCCGCACACACGTGGGGACAGAACCCCGGTTTAGGACGACCAGGCCTGTCTCCAGAGCCCAGTCCTCCACCATCCGACCCCGCTGGTTCGTGAGCCGGGAACCCCAAGCCAAGTTCTTGGCATTGAAGTCCCCGCAAACGACCACGGGGAGGGAACCAAACCCAGCGACGACGGCTTTCAGCTCCATTAGGGAGATGTGAAGATCGCCGAGAGATCTGCTCGGGGACAGGTAGACGCCTACCACTGCAATGTCCCCGAACCGTGCTGCCACGCAACCCCGTCCCCTCGTGACGGCCTCGAGGGTCGGGGTACCGGCGGCGGCCGACGAGATTAGGGTCACCGAGCCGTCCAGGTCCCGCACCCAGTCTCCCCTGGGCAGGACATTGTACGGCTCGGAGACCACGGCGATATTGATCGACCACTGCGCCATGCTCTGGAGCAACAGATCCTGAGCGGGGGCGCAGTGGTTGATGTTCGCCTGGAGGAGACGTAATGGGGTCGTTATTGACAGTCCATTACAGTCTCCTCCCGAGCCCCCCGTGAGGGCCCTGCCGCGGCGGGTGCGGCGGCGACAGCGGCGGCAGCCAAGGAGGCGGCTGCGGTGGCGAGTACGTCCGGGTGGATGGGCCTCCGTACCTTGCCCTTGGCCTTGGCGGGGGGGTCGCAGGACCTGCCCCCAGCCCGGTGGTCGGCCGGCTTGCCTGCCGCCGCACATGCGTAGCAGTGCGGCGTTGCACGGCATTCGACGGCCTTGTGACCGGCCTGACCGCACTGGTAGCAGCGGTCACTGCGGTCCACCTCCGCGGCGCAATGGGCCCCCACGTGGCAGCGGTAACACCGCAGAGGTCTGGGCTCCAGCAGTTTTACCTGCGCGGAGACCCAGCCCACCAAGAGCCTACGGCCTACAGCCGTGATGGCTTTGGCCGCCGACACGGGGCAGCTGACCGTAACGGCCCGCATGCCCGTGCTGTCAGCACGGATGGTGCCAGCCCGCACTTGATCGGCCTGGCATCCTCCCGCCCTGACGACGGCGGCCACCACCTCTTCCACCCTAACGGAGTCATCCAGGCCCATGATGCGCATGTCCATGCACTTTGTGGGCCTGGACACTCGGACCTCCTCGACGTCCAGGGACGCCCTGATCCTTGCGGCCAGGGCGTCCGCGGCAGGGCCGCTGTCCGCACCAGGGACCTCCAATATTCGGGCCCCGGTTGCGGTGCGCCTCATTCGGAAGCCTTCAGAGGCTCCGAACTCGTCGAGGTGATCCACCACCGCCTGCTTCGCCTTCGCCATGACCTTGTCATAGCTCACGCCCTTCTTTTCCGCAGCTGGCTGTAGTGTGATCACTACAGCTGCGGAATTTGGGGCGCGAAGCCTGGCTGCCATGGCCCGCTTCTTGCGCTGCTGTCGCCGCTCGCGCTTCTTCGCCGCTCTGGCCGCCTTGCCCGCCTTCCTGCTGGCGCCGGCGACCGTCCATTCGGCGCCAGCCGAGGGTTCTTCAGGCAAGGGAGGCGGCAGGCGCGGCCTAGTCGCCGCCGCCGCGGAAGGCCCCGCCGATTTAGCGGCAGGCACCGCTCTGCCTTTCGGGGGAGGAGCAGGTTTCCCCTGCCGCTGCTGCTGCTTGGGCGCCGGGACCGGCCTCGCCGGCTCCGACACCTGGGTTCCACGCGCTGGTTGCCCCGACGGGCCCGCCTTTGGCGCAGAAGCCGTGGCCGCGGCGGCGGCGGCGTACGACACCGCCCTTTTCACGCCGGAGGCCGCAAGCGGGGGGCGCAGCACTATGCCCTCCAGGACAGCGAATTGCCGCTGGACCCGCTCCTGGAACTGCTGCTGCTGTTCCAGTTGCTGCTGCCGGAAGGCGGCCAGCTCCTGCCGCAGCAGGGTCAGCAACTCGCTCTCCGCCCGGGGCAAGGGCTGGGACCGACTCTGCCCCTGCTTGCATCCCCCTTTTTGCGCCACCTGCGCCACCTCAGGGCCAGATCCACGGAGACCGGCCAGGTCCGCCTCGAGCCGTTCAATCCTCTTATTGAGGGATCGCTTGAACGGCTCCAGGACGATACCTAGTGCCTCCGTTATCGAGGTCATGGCCTGGGAGATGGATCGCCTCTTGGCAACCCTCTCCCTTTTTTTGGCCACGCCTGATATGGCAGCTGCCACGATCTCCGTGAACCTGTTCAGCGCCTCCTCCAAACCTTCTGGCTCACTGCCCGAAGGCTCCGGTTGCGGAGGGCCGACCAGGCCACTGAGTGCCCCGAGGTGGCACCCCTCCCTGGCGACTTTGAGGGATCGCCGGGCCACTTCCTCGGCGTTGCGCCGGCTCCCCTTCCCCATCTTTCGGCCCGCACCCCGCACAGCGGTGGAGACTTTGCGGGCCGATACGCCCAGTTCGTCGTCATCGGAGGATGTCCTCCGGCCATCCCCCAACATGCGGCGCTTGAGGAACTGGGTCTTGGAGGTGGACTCCTCCACCTCCATCCTCTCCGATCCAAGCGAAGACGCGGCATCGGAGTCCGACGCCGCGTCTCCGCTCACCTCCCTGAGGCCGAAGCTCCTGCCGGCCTCTGCAGGACCCACCGGCGCAGCGGACGTGCTGGGAACAGGTCCCAGGGACTCCGCGCTTCCGATGGGTGAGCCACCCTGGCTCCTTGCGTCCACGAAGGACGGTAACAGGTCCTTTTGGGGCCTGACGCGCTCTTTGCCCCCCCCAGAATACGAGGGGCAGCCCGAGCTCTGCTCGGGGAGGGATTCTCCGCCTGCGGTGCAGGCGGTACCCTCCTGGGGTAGTATTCTATTTAGAGACGCGTCCATGTCTTTGCTGAGCACAGCTTTGCCTTTTTTTTTTTACATTGGGGTGGGGTCCCCAATAACACGTTCGCCATCGTGGTCACGTCTGATAAGCAGACGCGTACCCGAGGCGAACCCACTCTCTCAAAACCACTGTCCAAAAACACCAACAGCTGTTGGTGCCGATGCTTCTGGACAGTGCACCCTCCTTGGCGGTCCGTCTGGACTCCGCCTGTGTGTTCCTCTTGGTCTGGTCTCTCGCTTGAGGCCTTCCGGCATGAGTAGCTCTACCGGCATAGCCCTCAAGGTCATAAAGACACGCAAGCCCCACCACGGCGACAACGTGGGAACACGGTCGGTGGGGAAACACGGCTAGGTTACATTCATTAATTACGTAGTTCTAGTGACTACCTTTCGGCTCCATCATCATCATCAGTTCACTTCGATGATACCATTTTCAGCATAACTTTTTTTCAGAACCATTTATTTGTTTGTATTGTCATATTCGCTTAGTAGATAAGATAAGATAGTTATCTTCAATATCTTCATTGTGATATCTATGTGAGTATGAAGTTCCATTGGCCATTTCTGGTCTTCTTCACCAGTTCCACTTCATCAAATGTTACTTTTTGACTGTAAATGCTTAAGTTCTCCATGAAAATACCAAAATCACCATATGGTTGCCTATAATATTTGTGGAGTTCCCTTGATGCCCCATGGATCCCATCATCAGAACTGGATTCTAAAAAAATGGGACCAATTGGAAAGCCAATTAAATTATTTAATTTTTAAATAATCTTAATCTTTTTTCGAAGACTGTTAAAAAAGCAATTAAAAAGATTTTTATTAAGTATCTTTTTTATACTGTTCATGGACATATTGTTGATGTGACTCACTCATTTATTAAATTATTGATATTATTAAGTATTTTGACATTTATTCTGATATTAATTTACAAATATATCTTGAAATTCTATTTTAATACATGACATTTTTAATTAATTTCTAGCTGCGTGCGACTTATTGTAACCTTACCCCTATTTTTTAGTCTAATATGACTGGACTATCAGGTATTATCTCTCTGTTTTGGTGTTGCCTCTTTATTAAACATTGGGTTGGATTGCGTTGGATGAACCAACAAGCTTTTAAATCATGCTCATGTTGACGATAGACGATTCGGGCAGGACTCTCTTAAGGTGAGTGAATGTTTACTCTTCTTTGCTTTAAAACTTCACACTTTAGTTGACAACATATAGATAATACCTATGTTAACTGTAAAAGCTTTAATAAAAATGTAACAATTTTATTTAAACTGTTCTTAAAACGGGTAATATACACTTCTCATCAGAAAATTCGAAACACTTCTGTTTTTATATTCCATGAAAAAGTCACATGATTGTATACTTGGCAGTTATAAGCGGAAATTCAAAATTAGAATTTCATTTGTTTATCCCCTAAATGAAATGATTCGCTGTTTTGAGACAAATGTGTGTTTAGAGTTGGAGTACATTTCACCTTTGAAAACTAAAAATTAGCGCTTATCTTAAAACTTTTTATTCTTTATTGGTTTACTGTGACTTTGGGACGTCTGAAAAAGTTTTTTTTTCTGAAACATATGGATACTTCGTCTGCAGAAGCCGCCCAAGAGGTGTGGCGTTGCTGGATGCTGGACTTAGCCAGCGTGGTGTGGCCGGAGGATTGCATCTAAGCCTGTCGTCTGTTCATAGACTCTACTAACGCAGTCGGGAGACTAGTCTGTTCACGCGCCGTTCAGGTTTTGGCAGGAATCGGGTCACTTCTGAGCGAGTGTTCAATTTATTGTAACAACTTCTTTACGAAATCGACGCCTTAATGCTTTTTAACTGCAGCAGCAGCTTCATGTTATACGTAGGGTGGCTGTAAGTGACTCTACAATTAAAAGAAGGTTGAAGGAACGTGGACTGGTACCGCAGAAGCCAGCAAATGGGCCGAAATTAACTGCAGACCATCGAAGAGCGCGCCTTAACTGTGAGCACCTAATTTGGTCATACCTCCAGTGGAACAAAGTCCTCTTTTCTGATTAGTGTAAAATTATGCTTTATGGTAACGACGGAAGGAACAAGGTCTACAGAAGAGATGGAGAATGCTTTGCACAATACAGCATTGAAGAAAAGGTCAACTACGGTGGTGGAATAATCGTGGATGGTTTGGGACCATGTCTGCCTGCACTAAACAGTCATCGGTCCATCGAACAGTGTCTTAAGCCTCACGTGGCCTCATGTTTATTGGCAATGGTTTCATATTCATGCACGACAATGCTAGCGTCGTACGAGATTTTGTTATCGAATTTGGTATCTCCATTGTAGAATGGCCAGCAAGAAGCCCGGACATGAATCCGATTAAATATCTATGGGATGAATTAAAGAGACGAATTCATGTTAGAGATCCTGCCCCAGAAACACTTAGCCAGCTGTAAAATGCAATTCAAGAGGAATGGAATGGAATGCCACAACATTTGATCGTGACTCTCATCCGATCGATGAAGAACCGTATGGAAGCAGTTATAAGAGCTCGGGGTGGGAATACAATATTAAATCAACGTTTCTTAGCTTTTTTCTTCATTTTCGTGTGTTGTTTTATCAATTTCGTTTCGAGAGTGGCCTAGAGGTCCAGAACAGATTGGAGGTATGGTGGGACAGACTGGAGAGTTTTGGCCTGAAAGAAAGAAAGAGCGAACGCCGGGGTTCGCTCGGTCGGTTCGATAATGCGGCCGCTGTTATCGGCCGTATTATCAAATACACCGCACTGATAAAGTATCGTTATGTTATTTTTACATTGCTTCTTTAGTTACTCAGCGATAAAATTAGGTAGTGGTTGAAGAGCAATGTATTTATTATAAGAGTAATACAGTCGCTTTGATATTTGAAAACATAAATTACGTAGTAGCAGCAAGGGTTATTATAAGATTTGTTTTTTTCACTGATTTTAAAGATAAATATAGTATTAAACTTGCACTTACATATGGTAAGAAATTCCGTGATGACCCAGGCTTCTCTAATCGCTTCGGTTCTTGCACAAAATCACTGAACAACATGGCATTTTAAATTTGTTTACGATCACGCATCGCGAATCTCACAAGTTTATAGCTGACGGCCATTAACCCGATCGTGACAATTTTGCGCCTGACATGCAGGCCTCCTCTCTAGGAGAAGGATTGAGCCGTAATCCACCACGCGGGTCCAATACGGGTTGGTGGATGCCACATGTCTTCGGATTTTTGGTTCTAAGACATGCCGGTTTCCTCACGATGTTTTCCTTTACCGTTTTGAGAACAGTTGTGATGAAATAAATTAATTCAAAGTATTTTATTTGTTGAACATAGGTAATATGGTACATGGGATAAAATTTGCGTTCTATCACTATGTTTTGCCTTGCAAGGCGTAAAAACTACAAAGTAAATAAAACTGTTTCAAACAAGTAACGTCGTAAACAAGATAGAATAACAAGTGGATCGGACATTTTTTATTTTATGTTTCTATCATCTAAAAACTCATTGATAGAATAGTAAGCCTTTTCAATCAAGAATTTTTTAAGTTGTGATTTAAAACTGTTTATGTTGGTCATGCTTTTTAAAGTTTTTGGTAGTTTATTGTAAATCTTTGGACCCATGCCGAGACAAATCTTTAAGAAAAGTGCAGTATTGTGTTTTTTATTTTTATTTTAGTGTGCATTGATGACGTCTAGTATTAAGTTTTTCAAATTCAGATAGATTCTCCTTAACAAATTTTTTATTTTATTGTGTGGGAAAATCATCTTATGACAAAACCCGCTCTTGGGTGAAACAGGAGATAGTGTCAGACTTTTACTGACTAAAAACCCACTCCTGTTCCTTCGTTGCCTTCGTCCCAGGGCCCCGGGTTTCGCTTTCACACTACCCGTGGCCCCAGTAGGCTTCGACCCTGCTGGGCCCCTACGATTTGCTGACGTCTCTTTGAGGCGCGCGTGGAACAGTACGCGCCGTCGACGACATGGGCTCGGTCCGATTACCGGACGATCGGACGGCGAGCCACCCATTGCTCGCAGTCCGCAAGCCTGCGCCGACGGTGGCCGGAAATCGGGATCGGAATCCCGGCGGCGGCGGTTGTAGCGTAAGGACCGTTGCCTCACGCGATCGGCCGCCTCCTTCGCTAGCATTACGGCTTCGCAGAAGGAGGCGACCGCCTGCCACTCCTCCTCGCTCCGGAGCATGTCCTGAACCAAGGCCCGGCGCGAGGGATCGCCGCCGCCGATTGCCCCCACGAGGACACGGCGTTGCTCTGCCCAAGCGGGGCACACCTCCACCATGTGCTCTACCGTGACCTCCGGGCGGTCCACACAGTGGCGACACCCGGGTTTCGTTTCCGCACGAATCCGGTGCAGGAACCTCCCGAACTTACCGTGTCCGGTGAGAACCTGCGTCATGCGGAATGTGAGGACGCCGTGAGGTCTTTCCAACCACGCCTCAAAGAGGGGACTTACCGCCATAATTGTGGCATGCCCAGCACTGGGTCGCGACAGTCGCTGTCGCCATTTCTCCATGAGAACTCGCCGGAGCTCTGTCCGCCATGCTGCGACTTGTCGCGGCAGCGGAGTTTCGCCCCGGCGTTGCATCTCCATGCGCAGTTCGTGCATGAGTGCAAGGACTGTTGCCTCCAGCTCCCATGGTGACTGGCCAGCAAGGAGGCTCGCCGCTTCGCGGGAAATCGTCCGGTAACCTCGCACCATCCGTATGGCCATGACCCTCTGGCACGCGTTCAGTCGGGCCGCCGGCTGCTTCCGCAGCCCCGGCGCCCACACCGGTGCGCCATAAAAGGCCATTGACCAAACGATCCACGCGTAGAGCCTCCGGCAGGAGGCGTCTGGACCCCCAAGGTTGGGCAGGAGCCGCCCGAGGGCAGCCCCAGTCCGATTTAGTTTGGGAGCCAGACGTCGGAAGTGCTCCTCGAAATCCCATCGGCTGTCGAGAACGAGTCCCAAGTACTTCATCGTTGACCCGACGCCGATGTGGACTCCTCCCATCGTTAGGTAGGAACCCGGTGTTGGCGCGTTCCGAGGGCCGTGAAAGCACATGGCCTCGGACTTGAGTTTTAGGATTAGTTCTTTGTTTAAATGTAATTATTTGAGTTTTATTAAAATTAATCTGTAAATTGTTATTATTTAGCCATTGAATTATTAGACTTAAGCTACTGTTTATGTCATTTTCATATGAGTCACTATTTTACCAGAAAATACAGAATATATATAAATACAAATAGTACAGTCATCAGCAAATAGGGTCATAGGATGTGGTATGGTTTTCGGAAGGTCATTTACATAGCATAAAAATAATAAAGAGCCAAGCACACTTCCCTGAGGCACACCATAGTAAATTTGTCTCTCTCTCTCTATTGGTAATTAATTTCAGTTTTTGTTTGAACATCGACTGCTGTAGTATTACAGCAGTCGATGTTCAAATGTTCGATGTAGGTGATAGGAATAATGAATTTATGTTTGAATTTGTTACTGTTATTTTATGGTCAGAATTGTTTGTTGGCTGTATTTGGGCAATAAAATGATTATTCAATTGTTCTACAATGTCAGTTGGATTTGTTACGTCTTTATTTTCAATAAGGTTTATAAGGACTGTTCCTTGAAATGTTATTTTTTGATGAGTTTATAACCTTCCAAGTTGCTTTAGTTTTATTTACAGCGTTATTAATAAAAAGGATAATTTGCGATTTTTGGGTCAATTTGATAATTGTTTTTAAACGTCTGGAATAGGAATTATAATATCTTTGTTTATTAACTACATTTGGATGCCGCCTGAAGGTCCATAGCATCTCACGTTTACGTTTAGAGCACAGTTTAATACCTTTTGTTATCCATTTCTGTGGTTTAGTAGTTACATTTTTTATTTTCTTTAAAGGAAAACATAGATCGTAAAATAATTTGAATAAGTTGTGAAATTCTTTAAATGCATTGTTTGGATCTTTGCAGCTATAAACACTATTAAAACCAAGACTTTGGAGAGCCTCTTTAAATTTTGTTGACATTTTCCTGGCAAAAAACGCGTTTATAAAAGAACCAGTGTGTGATCGTGCAGGTCTTTTTGACGGGACATTTTATAATTTGAGCTGTATGGTCAGAGACGGCTAGCTCCATTACCTCACATACACTTCCTCTTACATTGTGTATAATATTGTCAATGCATGTACCGCTATCGCACACCTAATTTCATATTAAAGCTATGTAAGAGATTTTGAAATTGCTTTGACATTTTCGTGGTTTTTTAACCGACTTCTAAAAAAGGAGGAGGTTCTCAATTCGGATGTTTGTATTTTTTTTTATGTTTGTTCGCGCATAACTCCGTCGCTTGCCAACCGATTTGAAAAAATATTTTTTTGTTAGAAAGGGTATACTTTCCAAATGGTCCTATAGTCACCAAGTCAGGATCTGATGATGGAATCTTGGCGAAATCGAGGAAACTCCTCAAATATTATAGGCAACTGCATGTGATTTTGGTATTTTCATCGAGAACTTAAGCATTTACAGTCAAAAAGTAACATTTGATGAGGTGGAACTGATGATGAAGATCAGAAATGGTCAACGAAACTTCATACTCGCATAGATATCACAATGAAGATGGTTAAGCGACTATGATAATACAAATAAATTAATGGTTCTGAATAGTTCCGGTGAAAATGGTATCATCAAATTGATCTGATGATGATGATGGAGCCAGAAGGTAGGCACTGGAACTCCGTCATTAATCAATGTAACCTAGCCGTGTTTGGGCTTATTAGAATTGTCATAAAATTCACTTTGGCTATAAGGTACTATCGAACTGATCTGATGATGGAGCCGGGAGGTGGAAGGTAGGCACAGGAAATTCATAATAAAACAATGTAACCTAGTAGTGTTTGGATTAATTGGAATTGTCATGAGAAATAGGCACTCTGTTTATAAGTGTATCCCAACTAAAAAGTGTGAAATAAAAAACTTTTTACAAAAAAAAGATACCGACTTCACTAAAAAAAATACTAAAAGGATCAAAATAACTTTAATTTCGGAAGTCGGTATTAAATAAGATACAAATAATACCGAGAAACACCGACTTCCGAAATTAAAGTTATTTTGATCCTTTTAGTATTTTTTTTAGTGAAGTCGGTTATCTTCTTTTTTGTAAAAAGTTTTTTATAAAATATCGATGTTAAAGTCTCCGCAAATCAGCACCTTTTTTTGGAATTGAGACATATTTTCCTTAAGATTCCATCAAAGTTATAGAAAAAATGAAGTTAAAGAGTCGATATTATTGTTAAGAGATCTATAAATACAGAGAATAATTATTTGATGGTCAATTAATTCAATTGCACAAGATTCTAAGATACAAGAACTGCAATATTCTTTTAAGTCGATAATTTTATGCGGATGATTATTATTTACTAAGATGCATGAGCCAGCTTTCCGGGAATTTCTTGAATAAAAGGTAGCAAGAGTATAATTCATCACATCCATGTACATCCATGTAGCACCCACTCCTATCAAGATCGGAGACTACACTCGAAGTTGTGGACGACTACGTTTACCTGGGACAGATAGTCCAGTTGGGTATGTCTAACTTCGAGAAAGAGGTCAATCGTCGAATCCGACTCGGCTGGGCAGCGTTCGGGAAGCTGTGCGGTGTCTTCTCGTCCAATATACCACAGTGTCTCAAGACAAAAGTCTATGACCAGTGTGTGTTGCCAGTGATGACATATGGCTCCGAAACGTGGTCGCTTACAATGGGCCTCATCAGAAGGCTTAAAGTTACTCAAAGGGCAATGGAAAGGGCTATGCTCGGATTTTCCTTGCGTGATCGCGACAGAAATGAGGATATCCGCAGGAGAACCAAGGTTACGGACATAGCCCGAAGAATCGCCTAACTTAAGTGGCAGTGGGCAGGGCACATTGCTCGCAGAACAGATGGTCGATGGGGACGAAATGTTCTGGAATGGCGACCACGTACCGGAAAACGCAGCGTTGGAAGGCCTCCCACAAGGTGGACCGATGACCTGGTGAGGGTCGCGGGAATTCGATGGATGCGAGACGCACAGGACCGGTCATTGTGGCGGCATTTGGGGGAGGCCTATGTCCAACAGTGGACGTCTTTCGGCTGAAATGATGATGATGATGATGAAGAGTATAATTTGGAATACAAAGATTGCAATGGTCCTCTTCTGTCATATTGTGTTCTGTAACACAAAGTACATCTACATGTTGACCAAGGCTAGCAAGATCATTTACATGTAAGCTTAATAAGTCCGATTTACTTATTAAACCATTTGTGTTTTGATGAATAACATGAATATACAAGAAAAAAAATTTGATTGTTCCCTTGTCAGGAGCATCTATTTTATTTAGTACATGGAGGACTTACAGCTAATAAAATCAGACAAAAATAGAAAACCATAATCATTGGAAAGCCAATTAATTATGAGAGACATTGCCTATATTATTAGGATTGGAAAAACAATTATTAAAAGGTATTTACAAAAAGTAATGCGCCTGACTGGGTTTGAAACCGCGAAACGAAACTCGTAAGTCGACGCCGTTACCACTCGGCCACCACTGCTCTCGTTTTTTAGAGACTCGACAGTAAACACATTTTTTTTGGTATGAGGCCAGTTCGATTTTTGAATAAACTTCTTTGAAACCTGTATATTTTAATTCACTTAGTGTATTTTTTTCAGAGTAATGGTTTTTGACGTTCCAAATTCTAATCTCATTATTCCCAAGGATCGCCCATATTACATACACAGCGAAGTTTGCCGAGAAGACTGACTCGATACATTTGCTGCCAAATAATACAAAAATATTAGAGTGTGCTGTACCCGTATTCCAATGTGATACATAGTGCATTGATTTAAAAAATTAAATAAGACTTGACTTAAAGGTGCAAGTGACCAGGACATTAAAATCCAAAAAAAAGCAGGTGGTGTAAAAAGTATTTTATAAAGTAAGGTTTTTTTTTAACTTTATGATCTGTATTTACATTTAAAAATACTAACTATAATTACATAAAAATAAAAATAAAAATTACAACTAACTAAAATCAAACTAAAATATGGCGTCAAAAAACTCTTCCACATCGCTGTCGACTGGTAATGTGCTCAAAAGACTGGCGGCATTGCCACGTATAAGTAGTATATAGTAAGGTTAATTAATCTTTGTACTTACATTTGGACTTATGATAATGATAATGTATAGAAATAGCGATAATATGTGATATTGAAAAAAGGAAAACACTAAAACCGGTCTACGAAAAAAAAATCGACGCTAAAAAGTATGAAAGAAGATATTCAGGATCCTGAAATAAACAAGGTTACTGGAGAAACCAGAACACGTTATACAGGTACAAACTGTAACACTTTAATAACATCTTTTTATTCTTTAAACTATTTTGGTGTTATTGACATCAAATTTTTTGGCCGCTTGAGGGCGCTACATTGAATTTTGATGATATTTTTGATAAGTACAAGTGAAGCCCTTTGAAATGATATCAAACATGGTGTATTTATCTTAACGTTTTTTTTTAACACATGACTTTTTGTTCGCTAGAGGGCGTCACTTTTTGAGCAACATTTTGGAAATGTACAAGTCTTCTCTTCCCTTTCAAATTATACTAAACACGACGTGTTTATCTTTTTTTAATACAATACTTTTCTGTCCGTTAGAGGGCGCCACATTGAGTTTTGTGACACGTCACATAGCCTATATTCAGCGGAAAATTATGACGGTTCTAACGATATCTCATTTGTCGAGTTTCGATAAGTAGTTTAGGAGCTATGAGGAAACAGATGAATATACATACATACATAGCCTGTCAAAATCATAACCCTCCTTTGAATCGCGACGGGGAATGCGGTGGCCCAGGGCAGGTGTGTCGTGGCGGTGTCTTTGGACATCGCTAATGCTTTCAATTCCCTGCCTTGGAGTAGCATTAGGAGGGCACTCCGGTATCACCGGACGCCCGACTACCTCTGCCGTGTGATCGAGGCATACTTGTCGGATGATGTCAGAGGTACATTATCTACCCTGGTCACCAAGAAGAGTGGGAACGTCGAGAGATGTCGTGCGGTGTTCCGCAGGGATCGGTACTAGGGCCACCCTTGTGGAACATCGGATACGACTACGTGCTGCGCGGCAACTTCCCTGACGGGGTCAGCGTGGTCTGACGACATGCTGGTCCTGGCGCGGAGAGAGTCGTACCAGGCGGCGGCCGAACTATAGACACGCGGGGTTGCGACAGTCGTTGGCAGGATCCAGGACTTGGGACTCGAGGTGGCATTGCACAAGTCCGAGGCCATGTGCTTTCACGGCCCTCGGAACGCGCCACCACCGGGCTCTCAACTGACGGTAGAAGGAGTCCACATCGGTGTCGGGTTGTCTATGAAGAACCTGGGACTCGTTCTCGATAGTCGATGGGACTTCGAGGAGCACTTCCGACGTCTGGCTCCCAAACTAAATCGGACTGGGGCTGCCCTCGGGCGGCTCCTGCCCAACCTGGGGGATCCAGACGCCTCCTGCCAGAGGCTCTACGCGGGAATCGTTCGGTTCATGGCCCTTTATGGCGCACCGGTGTGGGCGCCGGCGCTGCGGAAGCAGCCGGCGGCACAGCTGAACGCATGCCAGAGGGTCATGGCCATACGGATGGTGCGAGGATACCGGACGATTTCCCGCAAAGCGGCGAGACTCCTTGCTGGCCAGTCAGCATGGGATCTGGAGGCAACATTCCTTGCACACATGCACGATTTGCGCATGGAGATGCAACGCCGGGGCGAAACTCCGCTGCCGCGACAAGTCGCAGCATGGCGGACAGAGCTCCGGCGCGTTCTCATGGTAAAATGGCGACAGCGACTGTCGCGACTCAGTGCTGGGCACGCCACAATTATGGCGATAAGTCCCCTCTTTGAGTCGTGGTTGGAAAGACCTCACGGCGTCCTCACCTTCCGCATGACGCAGGTTCTCACCGAACACGGTAAGTTCGGGAAGTTCCTGCACCGGGTTCTGTGAGTCTTGCATCCATGGGACCGCAGTGGAGAACTGATTTCTCCATTGCGGTCGCATTGTCAAAATACAAACCAGTACTGCTTTTATTTAAACTAGTCAGTTTAAAAAAAAATTGAATTACCGTTATATAAATGCTGTGTTATGAAAAAAGAAATTTGTGTTAAATATAAGTAGTATGATGTGTTTATATATATGTCTTTGTTTATTTTAACCGTAACTGCGAGGTAGTCGTAATGAAACCACTTTTTGATAACGTTGTTTGTGTGAAATTAGAGTTCATTGTAGCTTTTAGATACTTATAAAATCCATTGGTTGCAGTGCGCGGCGGGGGCGGGCGTGTTCGAGCTGCAGATCCTTGAGTTCTCCAACTACCGCGCTGCGCTGGCGTCGGGCGCGTGCTGCGGCGGCGGCGTCCGCGCGGCGCCTGAGCAGGCGTGTGCCACGCCGTGCCGCACGCGCTTCACGCTTTGTCTCAAGGAGTATCAGTCGGCCGCCGCGCCCGGCGCCTGCTCCTTCGGCCGCGCCGCTTCGCCCGTGCTCGGAACCGACTCCTTCACGCTTGCCGAGCCGCTCTATACGCTGGCGCTGCCCTTCTCCTTTCGCTGGACGGTGACTATCTCCTTTCACACTACCCAAGATTTATTTTTCCATTCTGCAGTCATCACGTAATTTAAATTTGAAATTGTTCATTTGTAGAGATCCTTCACGCTGATACTCCAAGCGTTCGACGACTCTGAATACCCAGAACCTGGTGAGTTAGGTTTTGTTACAGCCGTTTTGAAGAGTGTGAATGGATGGTGGACTGATGGATGGTATTACTGTGACAGAGGCTGGGCTAGTGGAAGAGGCGTGGTGGTCTGGCATCGTGGAGCCGTCGGCGGAGTGGCACGCGCTGCAGCACGCGGGCGCGGCGGCGGCCGTAGCATACCGCGTGCGCGTCCTGTGCCAGCCCAACTACTACAACACCACATGCACCACGTTCTGCCGGCCGCGCGACGACAAGTTCGGCCACTACTCGTGCACAGCCGAGGGCGATAAGCGTTGCCTGCCCGGCTGGCAGGGCGACAACTGCGAGAAGCGTGAGTGCTCTACACTGTGCTACATGCACTTGTTTTACTCGTATCGGAGAAATATTAATACAGTTTATTTCTTTGCTTTTAGCGGTATGCAAGGAAGGTTGTCACCCCACGCACGGTCGCTGCGATCGTCCTGGCGACTGCGAGTCAGTACATATTCACCTTTTTTACAAATGACGAATAATGACCGATGTTAATCAAACAAAAAAAAAACTGAGCAAGTGCGAGTCGGACTCGCGCCCGGAGTGTTCCGTACAAACTCACCTATGTACGGCTTAACCGAATGTACCCTATAAATTTTGATTAGGGTTCCGTACCTCAAAAGGAAAAAACGGAACCCTTATAGGATCACTTTGTTGTTTGTCTGTCTGTCTGTCTGTCAAGACCCTTTATCTCAGGAACGAGTGGAGGTCATCATCATCATCATCATTTTAGCCGATAGACTTCCAGTGCTGGACATAGGCCTCCCCCAAATGTCGCCACAAAAAACGGTCCTGTGCGTCTTGCATCCATCAGATTCCCGCAACCTTCACCAGGTCATCGGTCCACCTTGAAGGGGGCCTTCTAACACTGCGTCTTCCGGTACGCGGTCGCCAATCCAGAACCTTTCGGCCCCGACGGCCATCTGTTCTGCGAGCAATGTGCCCTGCCCATTGCCACTTAAGTTTGGCGATTCTTCGTGCGATGTCGGCAACCTTGGTTCTCCTGCGGATATCTTCATTTCTGATTCGAACACGCAAGGAAACTCCGAGCATAGCCCTTTGCATTGCCCTTTGAGTGACTTTGAGCTTTCTGATGAGGCCTATTGTGAGCGAACAACGTTTCGGAACTATATGTCATCACTGGCAACACGCACTGGTCATAGACTTTCGTCTTGAGACACTGTGGTATATTGGATGAGAAGATACCGCGCAGCTTCCCGAACGCTGCCCAGCCGAGTTGGATTCGATGGTTGACCTCTTTCTCGAAATTAGATCTATTCAACTGGACTGTCTGTCCAAGGTAAACGTAATCGTCCACAACTTCTAGTATAGAGTCTCCAATCTTGATAGGAGTGGGTGCTACATGGTTGTTTATCATGACTTTAGTTTTGTCCATGTTCATTTTAAGACCCACTCTTTTACTGAGGTCATTTAGCATTGTGCTGAGCTCTTTCGCAGTCTCAGCCATGGCTACTATGTCATCGGCAAACCGAAGATGAGTGATGTACTCGCCATTAACTTTGATGCCTAATCCACTCCTGTCCAGAACTTTGAAGACATCCTCCATTGCAGCCGTGAACAGTTTCGGAGAAATAACGTCTCCCTGCCCCACACCCCGCTGCAGGAGGACAGGTTTCGAGGTCTGGTCCTGCAGACTGAATGACATAGTGGCGTTTTCGTACAAATACTTCAGCACCTCGATGTACCGATAGTCAATCTGGCACCGTTGGAGAGACTGCAGCACATCCCAAGTCTCGATTGAATCAAAGGCTTTCTCATAGTCCACAAACGCTAGGCAGAGAGGCAGATTATACTCCTCGGTCTTCTGTATAACTTGCCGTAGCGTATGTATGTGGTCTATGGTGCTGACGCCTTTTCGGAATCCAGTTTGTTCGTGAGGCTGGAAGTCGTCGAACCTGCGCGCGAGTCGGTTCGTGATGACTCTGGAAAACAGCTTGTAGACGTGGCTCATTAGTGAGATGGGCCTATAATTCTTGAGCAGGGCCTTGTCGTCCTTCTTAAAGACGAGTACCACCACACTTCTGCTCCACGCCTGTGGTGTTTTTCCCTCGAATATGACGGAACGTGGAGGTATCGAGTTGAAATTAAATCCACGGTCCCGTGAAGCTGTGAAAAAATCAAACATCTAAGTTAACGGAAAAAAAAGATATGCCCGTTATATCACAAAAAAACGTATATTTCGACACTCTCAAGGAAATCAAAATTTATAGAGTACTTCCTGTACTTCTCGTTGATTTAGAATCCTAAAGTTTTGCATAAAGCACACGTACAGGAATAAAACTGAAAATTTGTAGTTACGTCTCAAAAAAAAAATCTTCGAGACTCCATTCGGGAACTGAACTATTGACATAGATAAGTTTGTACGGAACCCTCAGTGTGTGAGTCCGACTCGCACATGCTCAGTTTTAACCCTAAAAATGATGTAAAGACATTCTTATCGTATATTATGTGGTTCCAGTTGCCGTCCAGGATGGCGCGGCGAATTATGTTCTCAGTGCCAACCCTACCCAGGCTGCAAGCACGGCTACTGCAATGGTTCCTCTTGGGATTGCACCTGTGACACCAACTGGGGCGGTATCCTCTGCGACCAAGGTGCTACGCCCGCTAATCTGGCTTTCATTTTAATTGTCTTGTCAATTTAATTTCAAAGGATTTTTGTATTATATGTGCAGAATCTTTTTCTGGTCAATGGTTCCTTTGTAATTCTTTATATTTTGGCTGCTCAGATCTCAATTACTGTGGTACGCACGAGCCATGCCAGCATGGTGGTACGTGTGAAAACACGGCGCCGGACCAGTACCTGTGCCGCTGCGCCGAAGGCTTCTCCGGCACGGACTGCGAGCGCGTGGACAACCCGTGCGCGCCGCAGCCGTGCGAGCACGGCGAGTGCGCGCTGACGGCGTCGCCGCGTGGCTTCGCGTGCGCGTGCCAGCGCGGCTGGGGCGGCGCGCTGTGTGACCAGGACGTGGACGACTGCGCCAGCGCGCCGTGCCGCAACGGTGCCACGTGCCGCGACCGCCTCGACGCCTTCTCCTGCGAGTGCGCGCCCGGCTGGACCGGCCCGACCTGTTCCGACGGTCATTATTCTTCTTTACAGCATTTTTTAACGATTTTACTGAATATATTAAAATTGATTGTGAAAATGGATTGTGTAAGAACCGATATGAACGAAAAGGGATTTAGTAGTAGCGTGACGAACGACAGAACAGAATGGAAGAAAAAACGTGTTGCGCCGACCCCAAATAAAACGAGAAAAGAGCAGAAAGATGATGATGACTGAATATATCAAAATATGTTCTCAGACACTTGTTAATTTGCCTCAGAACATCAATTAATGGATGTACATAGGTACTCATATCATTTGAAAACTGGATTTCTGTAATAATTCAAAATGGAAGGTTTACAAAATACAAATAGTAATAAATAAATAATAAACATATATAATACACAGTTACAAAAATGCTCCTATAAATGTATTAATGTGTCTTAAGGAACTGCTCAAAAGGTCTTGTGGTCACAAGCGCGACTACTGAGTGTAGGATACTGGCTTCGATTCTCAAGTCGGGGACATTATGTAATTTATTGGATTTTTCATTGAGGAATTATTAAAACAGCCCGCTTCTTGCTTAATCTCCGGTGAGAGCTACCTTGGTCGACATTCAGTTTGGAGGATTATTATAATAGGAAAAAAAAATTGAAATTTCTAAAATTTAAGGAGCATGGGTTTTGAATCTCTACTAAACTATAAGTCAGAATTTACTTTTATTACAGGTATAGTCATGATGTTGTATCAAAAGTAACACAATCGCTGTATTTCCTCCGCAGACGTGAATGAGTGCGAGCAGAGAGGTGCGGAGGGCGCGGGTTCGGTCTCCAGCACAGGCGCGGGCGAGGGCGCGCTGGGCCCGTGCGTGAACGCCGCCGCCTGCAACAACACCTTGGGCGGCTACAGCTGCGCCTGCCTGGCGGGCTGGACCGGGTGCGACTGTGAGGCCAACGTGGATGACTGCACGGGCCAGTGCCTGCACGGCGCCACCTGCATCGACCTGGTGGACGACTTCCACTGCGCCTGCGCTGCTGGCTACGCAGGCCGCACGTGCGCGCTTGACATCGACGACTGTGCACCGCGCCCCTGCCGCAACGGTGGCGAGTGCGTCGACCTGCTTAACGCCTACCGCTGTATATGCCCCGTCGGATTCTCCGGCACCAACTGTGAGGTACCGCACGCACTACGCACACTGTGCCCGAGCTCTATGTACTAATGTGACTAATGTATCTCTAACGATTTGTACGTCGCCCGCTCAGGTGGACCAGTCGCCCTAGCTCTAACAACAACTAACCCGTCTTCTGCTTTTTTAGCTGACCTCCTGCTATGGACGTTATTGCGCGGTGAGTCTCCTAAACATAATAATGCCAAATACAAATATTGATTTAGTGTTAATCTGTCCGTATTGTGAGTAAGTGCTAAGAGTGGGGCGTGGGTGTTGCAGGACGACCGCGACCACTGCGCGGGCGCGCCTTGCGGCAACGGCGCGGCGTGCTACACCGCACAGAGCGACTACTACTGCCACTGCGCGCCCGGCTGGACCGGCAAGAACTGCACGCAACGTGCCGCCAGGGAACGTGAGTCCCTACATTTGCGTCTCTACATTTGAGCATTTTTGACGGTCTAGCCCGAACTAGTAGCAAAAGCATTCTAAAAACAGTCGCGGAGAGTGTGTTTTCCTCTTATTTTGGCATTTATGGGGAGTATGACCAAGTAAGAAACTTACGAATCTTTTTCTGCTTAAAATAGTGTAAGATATGGTATCGACACTAGTTTTCTAAACCTCTATTGAAAAGGGAGGATCCTCTGACCAGACGAGATGTTATGTCTGGTGGGCAACTGACCGATAGATGATTTAGGGCTATTCTATTCGTTCTAATCGCGCGGAGAACTTTGATTGCGCGATGCAGGATTAGTTATTATGTGACGCTATAGATGTCGCTACATCACTCCCCTCCGGAGATCGGAGATCGATGGTTCTTGATGTGTGCCAGGCCAGCGGTAGGTTGGTTCCAGTGGGTCGGAACCGAATGCCGCATAGTTCTCTATGAGTCGGAACTGTCTGTGGTGATGCCCCAGTAAGTCGGACTGGTGCTGTCTTAGTGAGTCGGGATGATGCCCCAGTGAGTCGGGGTGATAATGTCCCAGTGAGTCGGGATGATGCCCCAGTGAGTCGGGGTGTTGATGTCCCAGTGAGTCGGGATGATGCTGCAGGCTCCAGTGGGTCGGAGTAATGCTGCTGGCTCCAGTGAGTCGGAGCGGTGCTGTGCGACGTAGGGCTAGACTGCTGGCGTCGACCAGGAGAGGCTCTTCATAGTTCTTCATGTAACTGGCCGAAGGTGCGGTGTGCTTAGCAAAGGTTGCTGATGAGGCTGAGGTTGATGACCAGGTATGACCAGGTAGGCATGCTGGTGGTCAGGATACCCTTCATAGCCGTGGGTGCTAGCTGTATGGCTCGCTGCTCGAAAACTTGAGGAAGTGATAATGACGTCACGAAGTCGTCGAGGTTCACCAGTTTGGAGGTATGCGGAACAGAGAGTAAAGTCCCACAAACCTCCATTGAAAAGGGAGGATCCTCCGACCAGACGGGATGTTATGTCTTGTGGGCAACTGCTCGATAGATGATTTTGGGCTATTCTATATGTTCTAATCGCGCGGAGAACTTTGATTGCGCGATGCAGGATTAGTTCTTATGTGACGCTATAGATGTCGCTCTACAGTCTTTCTAAGCGCTGTGAGAAAAAAAGTAACTAAAGAAATAAAGTGCTACAAGCAGTGTTGCCTAGACGTGCCGTGTCCACACAAAATCCTTGCATGGCGGGGATAAAGTCCGCGCAGAGAGAGAGGCGTGCGTGGCGGGAGGCGCGGCCAGCCCCTCCGGTGCGCTCTGCGACTCCCGCGTGCAGTCCACTGCGCTGCTGAGCTGTAGCTTGTCTGTCACGTTGCAGAGCTGGACGAGTGCGCGGCCAGCCCGTGCCGCAACAATGGCAGCTGCGTGGACGGTGCGACCGGCTTCTCGTGCATCTGTCGCGACGGCTGGACGGGTATGTACCGACACCTCGCTTTATCTGATAACTGAGTAAGCTCGTGTAATTTCACGTTTCCGCTCTGATGCACTATGCATGTGTATGCTTTTATGTCCTTTCTAGTAGCCCACCGCCTCTTGGCCCAGGTGATTTTTTTTTGTATTTTGCTGTTTTTTTTTCAGTAACCGTTCTGAAGTGATGCGCTTATGTACACATACATTCGGCAATTAAGTTTTATTTACGTATATGGATAGCTATCTTACGTTCATACACCTAAGTGGATATGGCTACCTCTATAAGTAGCGTTTACTGCTTTCCGTACCTCGTCTAATGATTACTGTGTCTTCAGTTAACACCCGCGTGCCGGTCACTCTATAATCGTTCATAACCAGTGAAAAGCATTTTATCTTAATGATCAAGAGGTAGCATTTCTTTTAGTAACCTTACTTGAGACTCACAACTTAAGAACAGATTTTGAAACCATGACACACCTAAATAGAGAACACAAAATTCATAGAATATTAAACTACCCAGAAACCTGTCCTCATCTTTCCGTGTCGGATCGGTTCTTAAGTAACATTAATTCTAATTGACGACCAAAAACTTTGATAAAATAAATATTTTATGAGCTTCTTATAAGTAAGGACTTAACTATATTGGGAGATATAATAAGGGTTAAAGTATGAAGTTGCCGTTTTATTGTAATAGGTACTTCGAATTGACATAGAACCTTCATGGTTTGAGATTTTTGAGTGAAATTTTTTACATGGTAATAATCCAAACTACTGTGTTTTGCTGATGCATGATTTATGCCACAATATCATCGCAGATGAACGTAACAGTATTCCAAGATGACCTGCGCCGTCTTGAGCATGCTTGTAAACGAAGCAAACTGGATTTCAATCCCGCAAAATGTTCGGTTGATCCCTCGCGTTATCCAGTTAGCTTTACGATGAGCATTTTTTTCGCGCGTTTTATTCAAAACAATTAAAAAAGAAAACAGACTTTATACGGGATTTTTCGAAAACCGGTGATTCCTTATAGTGACCACGGTGAAGCAAATAGTAAAGGACTTATTAAAGGCCATAATTCAAATCTTTGCAGGCAAAACATGCTCCGTGCGGATCGAGGGCATCGACCGTTGCCCTGATGGTACGTGTGCCAATGGAGGCACTTGCTTGCGTGAAGCCGGCGGCTGGCGATGCGCCTGTGCCGCCGGCTGGGCGGGGGCCGCGTGCGACACGCCCCTCGTGCCCGCGCCGCTAGCGCCCGCGCCCGCGTGCCCATGCGCGCCCGGTGGCTCGTGCGTGCCCACGCCCGCGCCGCTGGGTTGGGCGTGCGCGTGCCACGAGGGCCGCACGGGAGCGCGCTGCGAGCATGCTGCCGAACCATGCGCGTCCGCGCCATGCCGTAACGGCGGGCGCTGCGTGGGCGGCGCGGGCTGGTGGGCGTGCGAGTGTGCGCCGGGCTGGGCGGGAGACACGTGCAGCGCGCGCGCCGCACCGCCGCCCGCACAGTGCGCGCCCGCGTGCCCGCCCGCCGCCGCCTGCGTGCCCGACCCCGCCAGCCCAGAGCGCGCCGCGCGCTGCGTGTGCCCGCCGCCGCCGCAGCGTGCGGCGCGCCGCTGTCTCGAGAGTAAGTATTGTTATCTAGCAGAGTCGCAGAGTCGCGTGTTTGCCGTGCTATCATGTCTTACATAGAAGTGCTTTGCCAGTGCTCGCAGGGCTCGGGGCGGACGGCGATGAGGGCAGCGAAGGCGCGGAGGGCGGGTCGCCAGAGGGCGGAGCGGAGGGCGAGCCCGGTGTGTGCGGCGCCGACAACGGCACGTGGTGGTGGGGCTGCAACGCGTGCTGGTGCGACGCCGGCGCGCCCGCCTGCACGCGCCTGTGGTGCGGCCTGCCCGACTGCCACCAGTCCAACGCGCAGCCGTGCCGCACCGACGAGGTAAGCTCTAGCTTACGTTTAGCTGTCTTCGAATATATTCTACTGGTTGGATTACAACGGGATAAACTAGGAAGTCAGTTAAGAAAGTGCCCAACAGAAATGACGCAAATATATGATTAAAAAATCATCATCTTCCTGCCCTTATCCCGTATTATTTGGGGTCGGCGCAACACGTTTTTTTCTTCCACTCTGCCCTGTTACTCGTCATGCTATCACTAACTTCCTTTTCTTTCATATCACTCTTCACACAATCCATCCATCTTTTCTTTGGTCTCCCTCTTCCTCTCCATCCATCCACATGTAAACTCATAACTCTTTTAGTAACATGCGTTTCATCCCTCCTCTTCACATGGCCATACCAAGACAAACGATTCCCTTTCAACTTTTCAGTCACTGGCGCCACTTTCAAACTTCCCCTAATATATTCATTTCTCACTTTATCCATTCTCGTCACACCACACATTCATCTTAACATTCTCATCTCCGCTACATGCAATCTTTTTTCATCCGTCTTTTTCACAGCCCAACATTCTGATCCATACAGTATGACAGGCCTTATCACGGACTTGTAGATTTTACCCTTCAACTTGAGAGGCATCCGTGGGTCACAAGTTGTTCCCGTGACCTGTCTCCATTTCATCCATCCTGCGTTGATCCGATGTGTTACGTCCCGGTCTACCTCACCATTCCCTTGGATGAGTGACCCGAGGTACCGAAAGTCAGAGCAGATCGGTATGGGCGTTCCAGCTAGAGCTAAAGGCACTGGATTGGAGAGACCGCCGAAATCGCAGAACAAGTATTCCGTTTTGGTTCTACTCAATTTCAGGCCAACACTCTCCAGTCTGTGCCACCACACCTCCAATCTATTCTGGACCTCTAGGCCACTCTCGGCAACCAACACAATATCATCGGCAAACAACATACACCAGGGAGCCTCTTCCTGAATGTCCGACGTCAGAGCGTCCATTATCATCAGGAAGAGGTAAGGGCTGAGAGCCGACCCTTGATGTAAGCCAACTGCCACATTGAAGCTGCCAGTGGTGCCCACTGTAGACCGGACTTGGGTACTGCATCGACTGTACATCGCTCGGATCAACTGCACATACTTCTCAGGCACACCTTTCTCCTTAAGGGCCCACCACAGAACCTCACGAGGTACCCGGTCGTATGCCTTTTCGAGGTCAATGAATACCATGTGCAAGTTTTTATGCGCACCTCTATATTTCTATATCTCTATATTTTGAAAGACTGATGAATGAGGAAAATAATTGGAGTGGGGCGTTAGAGAATAAACCAGTGAATGTGGGATTAGTGCGAATTGTTAATATGGATGAAGTCAGAATAGCAGTAAATGGAATGAAGAATGGTAAAGCCATTGGTCCAGATGGAATACCAGTCGAAGTGTGGAAGTTATTGCGAGTGGATGGATGGACGTGGTTAGCTTTGTTCTTCAATAAGTTGTTGCTGGAAGAAGCCATACCTGATGAGTGGTGCGATAGCTCTTTAGTGCCGATTTTTAAAAACAAAGGTGATGTGCTTGAGTGCAACAATTATAGAGGAATAAAGCTAATGTCACATACTATGAAAGCCTGGGAGAAAGTTATTGAAAGGAGGCTGAGAGAAGAGAGTAAAATTTCACAGACTCAATTCGCTACCCACTATATGATTAAAAAATATCAAATGAAATAAAAAAACGTTCTTCAGTATTATTTACTCTAAGACCTAATCTACCATTTTATCACCATATCAAGCGCTATTATTCGAGTTTGAAAAATATTTTCTTCGGTATGTTTTAGCTAAAAGAATAATTGTGATCTTATCAGGTACCTAGTCTAGTATGACCATAAATAAGAGAGACAGAATATTCCTAGAATAACTTTGTACAAGACACAGAGAATGTAAACCATAAATTAATACATATTTGTACTCAAAATGCCCCCTTAGCCTTGCACCGTGTGCATTGGAAAGTTGTCCACTGCTGATAGAATAGAAATACTTTGATTCGGAACAGACACAGCACTGCTGTTATAAACACAAAGTAAAAAAGAACAAAGTACAAAGTGCGCCGAGCGTGCCCGTACCGAAAGGATGACCACCTCAGCATTTGCTAGGCTGATCATAATATTTTTTTTAATTATTCCAAATTGTTGTGACGAGACTTAGGGCAGGCCACAATTTTTAGTCCAGGGGTTTGAGATGTAGGTTAGCCGAGGGTCAAGCGTCAGCCTTAATAAAGTCCGGAACAATTTGCTTGTTGTTACATATTTATTTTCCTTGATTGTAAAAAAATCTCATCTGTAAAAATCATCATCGTAACAAACAAGCAAGGGTTTGATCCTTCTAGTCTCTTCGCTTTAAGCGACTCGTTTAAGGTGTGCCCCGTGTATCACCGGTAAGCACCTAGTTTCTTTGATCTTTTTTTTTTTTTGATCTCTTGTGATCGTCAACAGAAGAAGTGTTAGTGTATCTATTCCATTTATACTTTATGCATAGCAATCACAGCAGTTCTGTTCTCTTTAATATCGCTCTCAATTTTAATCTAACAGAAAAGGTGGGAAAAAACTACACAGAAATACGTCGAAACTATATCTACAATATTTGAATCAATCAGCCTCGTTTCAAAAGCCAATACAAACTATTGGCATGATTTACTTTTTCTTTTCGTCAGAAATAAATCCCAAGTTATAAGTTAGAGGACAATACGAGGAAAAAATAGCGAAAAAAACAGTTCTATAAACCGTAACCAAACGAAGCTACATGCAAAAGCACAGCTAGTATCAGCTAGTATATTTTTTTCAAGCGTTACCTATTTTTCTTATATAATAATGAAATGGAAATATAATAGGTAATATTTTGAGGTTTTTATTGATAAAATGGATTAAGTTGGTTATTACTGTTTGTTTATTACCGAGATGGTAACGTTGCACTTTTTGCGAACACTAATAGGGTCGAAAATAAAACCACCATTGTGTCCTGATCCGAGTTGAACTTGAACTTCTTTATTTTGAACTTTATTGAACTATACTGAACTGTTTGAACTATTTGTACTATTTGAACTATTTTGAACTAAAAAGATCGTTACCCTTATACAAATGCCGGTAACGAAACCATAGCGACTTATAAAATGACCTTAACGCCATCTATCGAGACAATTGGTACTAAAATAATAAAATACAATGTTTCATTGTGAACATACCGACCGCCAAGGACATTTAGTGACAGAATGTCCTTCTTAAATTGTACTATATACGAGAAGTTGAACTAATAGTTAGTATTATAGTTGAACTAATAGCAATTAATGTTGACAAACTTATCCTAAAAGATATAAACAACGGTTAAAACTAAAAACTCATACAATATACATAATACACTTACACTTCGAAAGGTATACGTTAACATAAAAGTAAACCAAACTAAAATTAAAAATAACTTAACATCTATATAAGTACAAGTGTGCGTTATTACAAATAAGATCTTGGTCTCGGAATGGTAGCCGCACAATGTATCTACCTGTATCATCTCTTTTAGTTGTTTTAATGTAAAACTCTCCACATTTTTGCTCTTCTGGATTCAATATTCTCTTTGTACTAACTTGTTCTTCTAATTCCCAAAATTTCTTGAGAATATTTTCTTCATTGAACTGTGCACAATGTACATTTATCTTTTTTGTATTATTATTTGGAGTCTTGCTATTTGAGTGAACTAAGCCTGAAAGGATCCATCCTAAAGTGGTGTTCTGTGCGATCATAGTACCAGATGGACTCCTTTTTACACCTTCCTTCATTATGCCGCAGTAAACATCTGCACCCAAGAGAATATCTATTTTATTGGGGGTATTGAAATTAGGGTCTGCTAAACACAGACCTTTAATACCAACCCAATCCAACAAACCTTTAGTAACAGTCCTCTCAGGTAAGTATGATGTTATTTTACTTAAGACGTAAGCACTAATATTAAGTTGAAAATTTGGTTCAACTGTGGACTTAAATGTCAAATTTACCATGTTCTTCGCAAGGGTTGATCTATTGTCTCCTAAACCGGAAACTAGGCCTCGGACTGGGATTTTCTTTAGCCCGAGATTCTGTACTGTGGCTTCTGTGATGAAACACGCCTGGGAGCCTTGATCTAGCAACGCTCGAATTGTATGAAATTCACCCGTCTTGGATTCGGCTTTTATTAACGCTGTGGCTAATAAAACCTGTCCGGGTTTAGAGGGCTGGTGAGAGTGGCCAGTAGACAAGCATGCAACTATCTGACCATCACTAGTTGAAGAACAAGTGTTGTCGACAGTAGGCTTTACTGTAGCCTGTTGGCCTTGATTCATTCCGTTATATTCTCTGTTGAGATGCAGTAACGAATGATGGCGTTTTTTGCAAACTCTACAAGAGGTCTGCTTTCTACAGTCACGTACAGTATGATTGCTACCTAAACAATTAAAGCAGACTTTATTTTCTGCAACGAACTCGCGTCTGCTTTCTGTAGATTTTTTTGCAAATTGCTTACAGAAACAGAGCTTGTGGAATCCCGTACAGTATTCGCACTGCATATTGGATGAACTTGTCACTAACATTGCTTTTGGACTATGAGCCTGTGAACTAGTATTGAACTGATGCGTCACTGTTTTCCTTGGTTCTATACATTCCAAGGCGCGGAAACGACTTTCAATAAAGGATCTGAATTGTTCAAAGGTGGGTAAGTTGTTACTGGAGTCGTTAGAAACGCTGAACTCCCATTGCTTACGCGTTTCGTTATCTAGCTTGAATGTGACTAGATGAATGATCATGACGTCCCATGTGCTCACATCAATTTCTAAATTTGCTAAGGCGTTGAGACAGTCATTTGTAGTGTCTAATAGTTCTTTTAATGCAGAAGCTGATTCAACATGCAGGCGTTTTTGGCTGAATAATCTTTTTAGAATGCAACTAGTTAAATATATTTTATTTGCGTAACGCTTTTCTAGTTGAGACCAGCATTGACTGTAGTTGGCATCTGTGATTGGTGTGTGCCTAATTAGCTGTTCAGCTTCCCCAGTAAGATGACTCTTGAGGTAGTGCAGCTTTTGCACATTATCCAAAGATGTGTTATTATGAATTAATGATGTAAACAGATTATAAAAAGTTGTCCATTCACTATATTTGCCAGAGAATGTTGGAATCGTTATTTTAGGCAACTTTACGAGACAATTATATGGCCTGGATGAGCTATTGTTAGCTCCACTATCCTGTGGTAGTGGTGTTTTCACACAGATTTTATTTAGTGCTGCTTTTATTAAACATTTACAGTTTATATAAACATCTTCGGTTGCATCATACATGTCAACAACCTTTTGACTTATGTCTTCTAACTTAAAAATGCCATAAAGTTGCGTTTTGGTATCCTTAAATAACGACCAATCTCTTTCCAATAATTCAAGCCTTGTCTCCAAATATTCTAAAGTAAGTCTATCTTTCGGACTCTTTTTAAAATTAGTAAAAGCTTTTTGAATCACATTTTGAAGGTCTTTCAATATATTAACTTTACCTTCCATCTTGAACAAGAAACAAAACAATAATTTGAAACGTGCGTAAAATATAAACAATAGCCTAAGAAAAGAATTAAGTCTCAAAAAAGCGAAGAAAAATTACAAGTGTTTGAAACAAATGCGCTCTGGTAGAAATCGGACACAGATTCCACGTTCCCTCGTTTTTTATAAAATTATTCTAAGTCCTTAAACTAACATACAATTTTTAAGACTAAGTTAATTTATCTTTTAAAAATGTTAAAGTTAAAATCTTCGTTTAAATAAAGTTCACATTTGCGTGGCAAAATGTTTCTTGGTCTCACTGTTCCTATGTATAAGTAAATAATTGTACTCACGTTTTCACTTCACTCACACAAACACAAGTTGATCTGGTGACGTAGTTCTTCTGTCGCCACTGCAGTCTTCGACTCCTGGCTGCTACCGCTGAGCTCGTCAACCTTGCCGACGAAGCTTCCGCTGAGACCCGGAGAGACTGGCGATTCAATTACTACTGGTGGCGCCTTCTGCGGCGTCTCGTTGAACTAAAATCCACAGCAGTCGCCCTTCTTGCGCTGGACGATGCTTCTGCTGGGGGTCCGGTACTCTTGCTGCAGCGATCCACTGCGAGTACGACGGATGCGACCAAAAGATGGCGCGCCGAGTCAAAAATATCAGACTGTTCTGGGTCTTATCCAGGTTCGATGGACCAATGTTTATTACCGAGATGGTAACGTTGCACTTTTTGCGAACACTAATAGGGTCGAAAATAAAACCACCATTGTGTCCTGATCCGAGTTGAACTTGAACTTCTTTATTTTGAACTTTATTGAACTATACTGAACTGTTTGAACTATTTGTACTATTTGAACTATTTTGAACTAAAAAGATCGTTACCCTTATACAAATGCCGGTAACGAAACCATAGCGACTTATAAAATGACCTTAACGCCATCTATCGAGACAATTGGTACTAAAATAATAAAATACAATGTTTCATTGTGAACACTGTTATATTTTTTCACAATCGTTGTTTTTCATCATTAAAACTGGTAAAAAAATTATAAGTGACTAGCTTCTGCCAGCGGTTTCGTCCGCGTAAAAGTAGATTTCTTCATACAAACTTCTAACCTCCGTTTTACCCCCTTAGCGGTGGAGTTTCGTAAAATCCTTTCTTCTTCCTTAAATCTTAGCGGATATCAATATCCTATAAGGAACCTACCTGCCAAATTTAAGTTTGTAGGTGTTATAGTTTCTGAAATTTTGTGATTAATCAGTGAGTGGTATTTCGCTTTTATATATAGTGGTATTTCGCTTTTATATATAAACAAATCGAAAAGATACGTGTCAGTGTTGTGATAGTGATTGACCCTATTTATTGCGCACCTACCATAAACACCGAAACCAAAACTATATTAACTATGAGAAACTTAAAATAGCAAACAAAATAATAGTATTTATAGATTAAGTAGTTATCTACTTTTTATTTTATTGTTGTTTGTCCTGTGCGAGTCTCAAATAAATGTTTTGTTTCTTATTTTACATAGAGTATTTTATTTGGTTACGGTTGGTAGACATAATTCTTATTGGTATTTATTTCTCATACAGTCCTTTAAAATATATCCCAGGTTTCACTTTTGGCGAAAAGAAAAAAAATATATGCCAGCAATGTATGGCAAAAGTTTAATTCCCCTTTAAATGTGGAATAAAAACAAATCCATACTCTTTAAGTTTAGCAAGTTTTTCGCGGGATTTCTTCGAGTGAAGTTGAGTGGCTGTTTTAGTTCATTCATTCAATTATTAATTTGTAAACATAGATAATTAATCGCAAATTGATTCCTAGTGGATATTGTGATGTAAAATTGGTGTAGTTTTGTATCCCTAAAGTCTGCGCAACTGGACAATATGTGAAATCATAGAAACAGGCGCAATTTAGATAAAACAGAGGTGAGAATTATTGTAGTAGTGACTACCACAGCGAAGCTTACCGAGAAGGCTAACCCGATACATTTGTAGTACTGACTACCACAGCAAAGCTTACCGAGAAGGCTAACCCGATACATTTGTAGTACTGACTACCACAGCGAAGCTTACCGAGAAGGCTAACCCGATACATTTGTAGTACTGACTACCACAGCGAAGCTTACCGAGAAGGCTAACCCGATACATTTGTAGTACTGACTACCACAGCGAAGCTTACCGAGAAGGCTAACCCGATACATTTGTAGTAGTGACTACCACAGCGAAGCTTACCGAGAAGGCTAACCCGATACATTTGTAGTAGTGACTACCACAGCGAAGCTTACCGAGAAGGCTAACCCGATACATTTGTAGTAGTGACTACCACAGCGAAGCTTACCGAGAAGGCTAACCCGATACATTTGTAGTACTGACTACCACAGCGAAGCTTACCGAGAAGGCTAACCCGATACATTTGCTGACAAATACTGCTACATTAGAATGTGTTACATTCGTGTTCTAATGGAACTCAAAATATCTTAAAGTGACTGAAAACTCAATACTTTCTAAACTTAGCACTGGCTAAATGTACTAACCGTCCGAAGCCAAAATTTAAAAGTGTAAGCGACCTGAACCTAAACTGAACTGTTAAAAGGTTTAACCGTCGCCCCTCCTAACGATTTCGCTCACGTCACGTCTAAAACGTCACAGCGTTTACCCCACGCCGGTACTAAGAAATCAATAGTGTCTTATGAAGCTCGTTTTTCACTCACCTATCGTCAATATCGAGCATGGTTTAAAAGCTAGTTATTTCATCTATCGCAATCCAACGCGATGTTTGACGAAAAGGCAATGCGAAAAAAAAGTGATAACGCCTGAAAACTCTGTTAGATTTCGGTAATTCCGAAATTTATTCGAATTAAAAGTTTTTGAAAAATACTGTCGTCATTTAGAATATTGATTAAATTTGCAAGACTTCCATTGTTATAATTTTTAAAAAATTTTAGTAAATTATGAAGTGTCAAAGTTCATGCAAATAGCAGATTTTTAAAGGTCTTTACTGGATAAGTTTTACACAAATTTATAAATTGATTTCAATAGAAGCCTAGATCATATCCACAAGATACTGTACTTCCAAAATATCTAACGAAAAATGTGTAACTACGTCATAATCCCGTAAGAGCGGTTGTATGAAAAACAGGTAAAATGTATGTCGAGTTGCATCCCCTTAATATGGTTTTGTCATAACCGCCGACATATGTAATAGGGGTTAAAGTATAAAATTGCCGTTTTATTCTAATAGGTACTTCGAATTGACACACACACACACTCAAAAATCTCAAACCAATGAAGGAACATGTGAAACTTTTTTCACATGGTACCTATGAAGTTCTTCTTTTAAAAAAATAGGCACCATTCGATTATCGACTTTTAGTTGTCTTTTTTATTTAGCTTAGACAAGAAAGATGGATATTTCGAAAATTCGAGCGATTTTTGAATATTAGTTCCGTCGCGGCGTTCTCGGGAAGCAGTACAAAATGCTTTCACACAGTTTGTCGAATCTAGATCACCAGAGTTCTATGGCATAAGCATAAATGACCTTCTTATTAGATGGCAGCAATGTATAGATAATAATGGTACTTATTTTGATTAAATGAATATGTTAAATTAAAAAAAAAACGAATTACAATTTTTCAGTACAAATCGGTAATTTCATACTTTAACCCCTAATATTATATAATAAAAACAAATTGTTCATAAATAAACACAAAAAACGTTAGCCTCCACTCATGTACCTATACTGAATGTCGAAGGTGTGCGTACCCGCCGCGCCGGCGCTGTGCCTGAGAGCGCCTTGCGCGCCCATCGGTGAGTGCCGCCGCGTGTCCGGGCGGCGCGTGGAGCCGCCGGCGCTGCCCGCGCCGCCCGCGTGCTGGCCCGGCGCGCGCGACGCCCGCCTGCCCGCCGGCTGCGCGCGCGCCTCGCTGCAGCTGGCGCGCGAGCGCCTGGCCCGGGGCGCGCACGTGGAGCGAGCCTGCGCCGCGCTGCGCCGCGCCCTCGCCGCCGCGCTCGCCGCGCGCGCGCCGCCCGCGCCGCCGCTCGCGCTGCTCTGTGACCTGGCGCCGGATGATGATGACGCGCTTGATCTTGCCCTGGTGAGAATTCATGGACGAACTTACTCATTATTTTACAACAATACCAACAATACATTCCAAAACGACTTTTACTACTTTTATTGTTTCCAACAGTGGATTGGTGACGAAGTGGGCACGGATGGTGCTGAGCGAGCCGAGGCGCTCGGTGCAGCCGTGCGCGCACTCAGCGAGCTAGTGTCGCGCCGTCGGCTCGCGCACCACGCGCTGCTGGGCGCCGCGTTGCGCCTCCGCGTGCCGCACGCGCCCTCGCCCTCCCCCGCCACAGAGCCCGCCGCGCCGTCGTCCACGCTGGCACTGATGTTGGCGGCGCTGGCGCTGCTGGTGCTGGGGGGCGCGGCGGCGGGCGCGGCGCTGTTGCTGCGCCGGCGCCGAGCCGCCGCCGCCGCCGAGCGCTCGCGCCGCTGCGACGAGGAGAAGTCCAACAACCTGCAGAACGAGGAGAACCTGCGGCGCTACGCCAACCCGCTGCGCGAGGAGCCGGCGGGCGCGGCGCGGCGGCCGGCCGACGAGCTGCCGCGCGCGCACTCGCTGTACAAGGCGCAGAACGCGGACGCCCGCAACGACACGCCGCCGCGCGACAAGGAGCTCACGAAGCGCGCGCTGCCGCCGCCCGAGCCGCCCCCCTCCCGCCACCCGCCGCCCGAGCGCCTCACCGTGCTCGTGTGACCCTCTGTGATACTAGTGGACTGCGACGCGTGACAGCCGCGCCCGCGACATTAACTATTTATTGTTGTTCGACGCAAATCGCCATCTTGTAAATATTGTATTTTATGTAAATAATGTTGAACAGTGTGAAATTTGTATGTTTTGTGAGTGGTCAAATCAAATGGAGTATTTTTGTTTGTAAAGGTTGTAAAGTGAAAATGAAAAGTTGTTGTAATAAAAAATAAACTGAGTTTATTTGTTGGTTTTATGAATCACCTCTCTCTCTCATCCGTTTCTCTGCGAAACATAAGTACCGTACAGGTAAGAAGTTAATATTTTAATATATTTCATTATATAATAATAAATTGAAAACTAGTATGGAAACCAATCGCCGAAGTACTAGGGCGCAGTGTTAAGAGGGCCCTTTCCAACCAACCCATCTATCGTTTAAAAGCTTGTTAAGCGTTTAGGGGTCTGAAAGGATAGCAGATGATCCCTCCCATCGACCATTTCAATTTAGCACACGATGCACCAAACACCCTGTATAATCATATCTCAAAACACAACAAACAAATTAAATTAAATAAAACTCTAATTTTTAAACTTCGCGCGCCTACGCGGTTTCGCTAAGTTGCCATTTCGTGTTTAATGTGAAATTAAAATTCATTCATAAGATACGAAACCTATGACATGCATTATGCAATGTTGCCGCTCTGAGTGCAATCTCTCCGATCTCACTCTAACATTTAACAAAAAAAAAGAGATGAACGCATAGGTAGGTTTACCTACCCCTGATTAGAATATTTCTCAGAAAAGTAAATCACATAATAGGCAGTTTTTATTTTTTTCAAACGATAAGAATGCTTGGAATACATCAGGTTATAATGACTTAAATACTTCGCTGGTGCTATGAAAAGACATCAGAATTCTCAAAAGCACTTGAATGCTGTTATTTAATTCTGTAGTTTTGATAAACCGGGAAAGAAACTTCTCGTGACGAGATTTCTAGGTACGTACTTTCAATTCTTAAGTTTATCAGAATCTTGTGTGATAAAGAAGCGAAGAACGAAAAGCTACGGCTGTTTAAATTGTGAGTATTTTCTAATCATATTACAACTACACATTAATTACTTTAATTTATACTTACATTAATTTAAACAAATAATTGATTACTACAATTTTTTGTGTGCCACCTAGTGGATTCAGAAGTAAATAGCTATAATACAATGTAGTGAGCCAAAAAATATCAATAGATGGCCTTATATAGTTTACATCATTTATGATACAGGTATGATGTTTACATAATTATATCTTATTATGAACAAATGAAAATATAGCAATTAAAATCAGCATTACAGCAAGAAATTTTGCACTGATGATACGTGACGGCTTATTATAGCGCGAGTTTTTTTTTAGTCGGAATTTTAGGTAAGTAGTAGTACTGGGTTCCTTGGCTTGCCCCTATAAAGGTATCTGGCACGCCATTGTATGTGTTGATGAATTGCAGTTACAACGTCATATACTTGAATATTTCACAAAACTTGTTGAAAATTCAGGATTTTTAAAAACCATAAAAGGTTTTGGAAAAACTTTTCGTCATTCAAAATTTTTATTAAATGTGCAATGTTTCAGTAGATACTTTGAACATGTGACTTATGTAGATACTAAAGACGTTTAACTCCTTAGATGTAAGAAAGACCTCAGATTTATGGGGTAATTCAGTGGACGTTGTTATGTCTATAATCCACATTGTAGCTCTTTCTTTAGCTTTTATTTTTAATAATGGTATCGATCGCGGTGCGTTTCCTGATCTAATGAAGAATATTAAAATAAATCTATTGTTCAAAACGGGTAGTACATCTGACCCCACAAATTACAGACCCATTTCAGTGCTACCCACTTTTAGTAAAATATTTGAAAAACTTATTTTAGAGCACTTACAAAAATTGTTTTAACAGACATAAATTATTGCATACCAAACAGTTTGTTTCAAGGTGTTCTGGGCGGTTATCGGTATGCGCACTCCCGTGAACCTTTCTACTTTCAGAGAGTGGATCCGCGACAGCGATGTCTTAGAGGAGTATATACCGGGGTATATCTCACTCAGGGTCAGTGCTATCCATTCAATAAATCCAATATCCATTGGATTCCGATGCGTACAGAGTAACTCCTGGGTGATGACAGCCACCAAGTTTGGACGGGTGTACCTTAACTCAAAGAGGTTCTCTCTGTCCAAAAATGGTAGCTGATTCACGTCTCCGAGGTCGTTCTCATGACCTCGCTCGCTCCAGACAACTTCACTGCCATGACTATCGCCCCAAAGTGGTTCATGAGGGCTTCGTCAACCATAAGGCGACGGCATTTCTCCTCTGGTCTGAACCCGTTGGCTAAAATTGAGGCCATAGTGCGCACCTTTGCCTTGACACGATCTCCTAATCGGTGCGCTAGCTTTTCTCTGAGATCCTTAGCAGCTTCGGTTGTTGTGGTCGCTACGATATCGCTCTCCTCGTCAAAATGTTTCACCATCCAGGTTGTCTTGCCGGTGCGCGGTAAAATAGACACACAAAAAAAAAAAAAACCTAACCTAACCTTCTAAGAAAGCTGCCCCGACCGTGACAGCCTCCCAGAAGTCTACAAAGCGCGTCACTTCCCAGCCGGACAGCAAGGTTGTGGCGCGCCGCACTTCCACTGAAACTCTGGGAGCGTCACCGGGGACAAACCAGCAGCAGCCAAATAAACCCACCGATCGGGTGACTGAAGCTCGCAACTGCCTTCTGCGCGCGAAATCGCACCTTGGCGATTCGTGCAATTTGAGGGCAGACCTGAAGGCCGGGATCACCCAATCGGTGGAACGACTATACCAGCTCGTGAAGGAGGGGGCGGCGGCTGCTGCACAAATGGAGGGGGCTGAACTGACATTGGAGAAGCCTATTAAGGGCACAACTCTGCCAGAAACGTCCAAAAGCCTCCCGGAGGTTAACTCGTTGCTCGCTTCACTAGCGGAGCATAGCGCGCTAGTGAAGGAGAGCAGCGAGAAGATGGAAAAGCTGCAGCGGGCGATGGAGAGCCAGGGG
Source organism: Mythimna vitellina (assembly GCA_949316375.1). Taxonomy (NCBI): domain Eukaryota; kingdom Metazoa; phylum Arthropoda; class Insecta; order Lepidoptera; family Noctuidae; genus Mythimna; species Mythimna vitellina. The sequence goes on along the minus strand of OX438703.1, from coordinate 52,786 downwards.
GAACTCTTGGAGAAGACGGTCACCTACGCGAGTGTAGCGGCGGGTCCACCGAAAAGGCAGACCCCAGGAAGGACCGCGCTGCACTCGATAGTAGTAACGTCCAAGGACGAAGGGGACACGGGAGAGGATGTAATGAGGAAAGTCAGAGAGGCAGTCAAGGCCAAGGATGGGGGAGTGGAAATAGAAAGTGTGCGAAAGGCCAAAGATAGGAAGATAATTATGAGCTGTAGGTCAAAAGATGATAGGAATCGTGTACGAGAGAGACTGGAGAGGGCAGCAGACCACCTCGTTGTCGAGGAGGTGAAGAACAAAGATCCGTTGCTGATCTTCCGGGGCGTCCTCCGCATCCACTCTGACGAGGAAGTGCTGGAGGCGCTACGGAGTCAGAACCGTGACGTTTTTCGTGGCCTCGACAACGAGGAAGACCGACTCATCATCAAATATAAAAGGAACTCCAGAAACCCACAGACCCAGAACGTGATAGTCAGCACGTCCCCGACTATCTACAACAGGATGCTCGATAAGGGAAGAGCGCGTATAGATCTTCAGACCGTCTTCGTTGACGACCAGTCGCCACTGGTGCAGTGCACGAGGTGTTTAGGGTACGGGCATAGTCAGCGACTCTGTAAAGAGTCCACCGACTTATGCAGCCATTGTGGAGGCCCTCACCTGCGTTCAGAGTGTGCCCAGTGGCTAAAGGCGGATTGCCCAAAATGCCACAACTGCGTCAAGGCGAAGATGGAGAAGACGGACCACAACGCGTTCAACCCCGAGTGTCCTGTTCGAGTCAGGTGGGACAGGCTAGCACGTGCGTCCGTCGCCTACTGCTAAGGTGGTCCCAGTGGACGCACTGCCGCACAAAATACTCCAGGTGAATCTTCAAAGGAAGAGACTGGCGACCCATGAACTTATGATCGAGGCCGAAAAGCGCGAAGCCACCGCAGCGCTAATCCAGGAGCCCTATGTGGGCAACGCTAAAAGGATGAGCTGGACCAGAGGCGTCCGAATCTTCCAGAGCACCACGCAAGGAGAAGGGACTGTCAAAGCGGCCATAGCTGTCTTTGACCCAAAACTCACCGTTAGACAGTACCCAGAACTCACCACGGACAATATCGTCGTGGTGGGGATCCGAACTCTTTCTGGGATCTTTGGATGGGGTATTGACGGAATTAAAACAATACAGTAGTATTGTCTTGATAGGGGATATTAATATTAATATCACGGAAGATGACCTGCATGGTAAATCTCTAGAATAAAGCGACTTACTAGCCTCACATGGTCTTCTAGCGTCACACACCTTTCCTACTAGGGAAGCAAACTGTCTTGATCACTGTTTTATTAAATCAAAATTTAAAGCGACTACTATAGTTTGTAACAGTACTCTGACCGATCATAATTGCGTAATGACTGCAATTCCACGTAAGTCAACGGATATAAAGAAAAACAATAAAAGACTATATACAAAATGTGACTATGATGCCGCTGTTTCAGATCTAGGCCACTTTGTTTGGAAAGACTTACTATCCCTGTCGGATCCAAATGAAATGACTAACCGATTTCTTAATGTCTTAATAGATACCTTAAAACAACACACACAGACCTATAATATATCTAGGCGTAAAAATAATATCAAACCCTGGATAACACCAGGATTATGTAGATGTAAGAAAAACCGTGACAGACTTCATCAAAAGCTTAGATCAGACACAGGAAATGAGGTATTAAAGATTTCTTATAGACGTTACCGCAACACCTGTAATAATTTATTGAAAACGTTAAAAAATAATTACTTTAAAGCTAAATTGGATAACAATAAAACTAATATAAAAAATCAGTGGGTAAAGAACATGTGCAACTTAGATAAAAAAGATAATTCAGCAATAGACCTTTTAAGTAAAACACAAGATAGACAGAGCTCACTAGATGGAATTAATAATTATTTTTCTAGAGTTGGAGCCTAGCTAGCTAGTAATATTTTATCTAGAACACAAAAAAGTGAAGATTTTCTATGTAAAAACTTGAACTTAAAGCAGATTAGTCCACCCATGAATTCGTTTATGCTCCTTCCAACAAATGAAAATGAAGTTAGACGAATAATCTTCAATTTGAAAAATACAGAGTCATCAGGTTGGGATGGTATAACAACAAAGTTTTTAAAAAAAAGCGATAAATGTAAAATAAAAGCATAGGTCGGTGGACTCTTTACAGAGTCGCCGACTATGCCCGTACCCTAAACACCTCGTGCACTGCACCAGTGGCGACTGGTCGTCAACGAAGACGGTCTGAAGATCTATACGCGCTCTTCCCTTATCGAGCATCCTGTTGTAGATAGTCGGGGACGTGCTGACTATCACGTTCTGGGTCTGTGGGTTTCTGGAGTTCCTTTTATATTTGATGGTGAGTCGGTCTTCCTCGTTGTCGAGGCCACGAAAAATAGGTTAGGTTAGGTTTTCTTTTTTTTTTTTTTATCAATTGTCCTCTGACTTTATCAGAGACCTTCCTACACGACTTAAATGTATTTCATCTTAATCTTACATATACGAGTCTTAATGACTTTAAGCTTATTTATTGAATTTCTTATTAAATTAAGAAGTCTATTTCATCTTCGGGGTACAGAAACTAATAGAATTTTTAGTACCGACTTATACAATACGATTTTTTTTTTTCCTATGTATAACTAAGATACTTATATTATATACTCATTATATATTAAAGTATCTTACTTTACTTACGCCTTATTCCTATTTATAACTATTGATTCTATATCGCTACAATATTCTAAGAAGATCTTTCTTTTCTTTCCTCTCATTATAATTGGCAAATTTTCCGCTATCAGTTTTGAGTCCAGTTTTTGCTCCACCTCATACCGAGCCTTTGCCGTAATTGGACACTCAATCAAAACATGGAGGATGGTTTCGTCTTTACCCGGCTCACAGGCGCACGCTGCGTTCTCCTTACACCTAAATCGCTTCAGGTATGAAGAGAACCCACCGTGCCCCGTTAGAATTTGTGTGATTATTCTCGTGTGGGTCATTTTTCGCACTATATTGTACGCCGCAATCGCGTCAGGGAAAAACAGTTTTGTGCCAGAGGCTGTTGCCCCCGACTTATATCGCCCGTTCCATTCGTCCAGCGACCTCATACGGATTTGTCGCTTGACGAATGAAACGGGACACAGATCATAGTCCGGCTTCTTTTTCAACCCCAGGGCAGCTTCCTTGGCGAGTTGGTCTGCTCGCTCGTTTCCCTCAAAACCCACGTGGGCTTTAATCCAGAACAAGGACACCCTCTTGTTCTGGAGCTTACAGCGGCGTAAGGTGTCTCTAGTTTCCACTGCCAGGGGATGAGGGGAACTTACATTGACCACTGACTGGAGAGCCGCCATAGAGTCGCTGAAGATGCCGAATGTGCTTCCTCTGTTTTTGAGCGCTTCACCAGCCGCTCTTTGCAGGGCCAGTAGCTCAGCCTGATAGACGGTGCAGTAAGACGGCAAAGCAAGCTTGAGGGCCTTTACTTCGGTGGCGCCATTCCATAATGATAGCGCCGCCCCGACTTTGCCCTCAATCTTGCTGCCGTCTGTGAAAATACGCACATTGAAGTCACTGTGGGGTTAGGTTTTTTTTTTTTTTTTTTTTTTAATATCTATTTTACCGCAGACATGATGGTCCGCGCCATTCTTTATAGTGTTATTATTTATAACTTTGTTTCATTGGCATTCTGTCGTGCCCTCATCTTAACATTTACTTAAAAACTAAGCTTAAAAACTACGCGAGTCCACCTCAGACACAATTTTTTTTTTTTTTTTTTTTTTTTTTCTCTCGTTTTGACATCTTATTCTGTTTTTTTTTTTTATATATATATTTAGGTATATATATATATATATATATATATGTATATATATATATAAACAGTTTCTTTGAAGAATTTCGCCCAGCGACGGTACTGCATTAAAGGTGCGATATGTAACGTATCAAAATAAACTTATTACTATAAAACAATTTGTTTCATATTATACTTATATATGTACACACAGCTTGTAACATTGATAACAATTGAGTTGTTACCAGTTTATTATGATTAATATATTATTATTATTATTTTACGACTATGGATTTAGGGTTGGTGGGTAGGATTTGGGTATTGGGCTCTTGTTGATCTGCCGCCTAGAGTCTTCACTAACCCCATCAGAGCTTCCACGACTGCGGTGTCTCGATGCTGCATGGCCGTCTTAAGGTTGTATTCGACGACCACTTTAGAAGGCGCATCCATCGCTTTCCGGGCGAAACGGCCCGTGGCATCATCGGCGTCGTCGGTGTAGTACACACAGCTGACCGTGTGTCTTGACACTGCAACAACTGCATGGGAGATGCTGTCGTGGATCTGGAGCCTCCTTGACTTGGTGTTAATTATAATAACGCTGTCGCAGGTCAACCCCTGAGCTGCGTGGATGGTAAGGATGCGCGACCCTTCGCCAGACCCATAGCCCTGGTCGGCAAGAGAGGCTCTCTCTTCCTGCGTATGGACCAAGAATAAGGTGTTCTGGGCGGTTATCGGTATGCGCGCTCCCGTGAACCGTTCCACTTTCAGAGAGTGGATCCGCGACAGCGATGTCTTAGAGGAGTATATACCGGGGTATATCTCACTCAGGGTCAGTGCTATATCCATTGGATTCCGATGCGTACAGAGTAACTCCTGGGTGATTCCAGCCACCAAGTTTGGACGGGTGTACCTTAACTCAAAGAGGTTCTCTCTGTCCAAAAATGGTAGCTGATTCACGTCTCCGATAAGAACGACCTCGCTCGCTCCAGACAACTTCACTGCCATGACTATTGCCCCAAAGTGGTTCATGAGGGCTTCGTCAACCGTAAGGCGACGGCATTTCTCCTCTGGTCTGAACCCGTTGGCTAAAATTGAGGCCATAGTGCGCACCTTTGCCTTGACACGATCTCCTAATCGGTGCGCTAGCTTTTCTCTGAGATCCTTAGCAGCTTCGGTTGTTGTGGTCGCTACGATATCGCTCTCCTCGTCAAAATGTTTCACCATCCAGGTTGTCTTGCCGTACCCTGGGACTCCGTTTACCCACTTGATAGTAGGTACCGCCCAATGCGCTTCCGAAGCCGGGGAAACGGAGGACCCCGAAATGGATTGCGCCATTTCTAGGATCCTGTCGTCCAGCATAATTTTGGTACACTTGGCGGTACCACTATCGGGTCATCTTCGGGTGTGTGGAATGTTACTTTTCCTGAGCGCTCCGTTTCCACCTCATCCAGGGTCACAAAGCCACTCTTCGCGCTATAGGCTGCCATGTACGACCCCGTCATTTCACCAGCAATGACCTGGGATTTGACGTTGTCGTATACGGCCGCCTCTGCCTCCCCGAGCAAGACCCTTAACAGACCCTCATTTTTCCAATGAAAGGTCTGCAGAATCTTTCTACATGTCGCGAGGTTTAACTCTCTGGTCGCCCTCACGACTGATACATACTCGAGGAATGCACTCTGTACGTGGTCTATGATACCCGAGTTTACAGCGAGGGTCGGAGGGCTGACTTGCCCTTTGTCGGCTCTGGTCGGTTTGGGTTTTGGTTCTGGTGTCTCTTTGGGTTTCGGTTTGAAAAACCTCATGACCGCTGACTCTTGCCGCTCAGTAGGTGACGTGCGGCTGGTACTCGAGAGCAGTGTGCTGAGGAAGGTCCCGATTGCTTTGAGACGGCTTTTGGACCGGGCTCGGTCCTCTGGGCTGATGTTTTTGCCTTTGTCCCTCTTTTCTTTTTCTGCTACAACCTTTTGCTGGGCCCTTTCAGCTCCGCTCGTGGTGGTCGGGTTTTTAGAGGAACTTATCGTGCTACCTGTGTTGTCTTTGGGGGCTTTGAGGAAACTTAGAGTTTCCCCCCTATCCTCGTAGACCACAACCTCATGCTGTTCTGAGGCTTTAAGGCAGCCGAAACGGTCTGCGATGTCTCCTCTTTCACCACCGACCGCCATAGCATCGATGCTGATCGTGCGAGGTGCTATGCACGTATTTTCACCTGCCTTCCTAATCTTTTGGAGCAGCGAGCTCGCTTGGGCAAATGGGGTCTCCGCTCTCCACTCGAGTAGTGCGATTGTCTTTCCTTTGAATCGCACTAAACGGCACTTGTGAGTGGCTATTTCCACCTGCTGCAGCGCGGCGTACTTGCTTCCTTTGATGCTCATTTTTGATGTGCTCCCGTTGATCAGGGCAGCTAGGCCTGGTGAAATTGTGATTCGGGCTCCAGGGCGGCTTGAAGCAATGCAGAAACTTATACCCAGCGTCTCCGATTTCCTATTCATGAACAGGGCGACCCCTCGGAGTGTGATACCGGGGACTCCGTCTCTTCCACATACCAGGAAGTGTGTTACTGGCATGTCGGTTGGGGTCATCTGTTGGTTTGTCCCTGTTGTTGGTACCGCTAGCGCTGTTACTGGTGCTGGTTGTGTGTTTATGCTTTGCTGTGTAATTGAAAGTGACGGGTTTTGCGTAATTGGTGTTGGTGTTGTGTTTGTACTTTGCTGTGTAGTTGTGGGTAATGGGTGTTGTGTATTTAGTGTAGGTGTTGTGTTTGTGGTGGGGGTACGAGTAGATTGGGTAGAGTAGGTTAGGTTAGGTTAGGTTAGGTTAGGTTAGGTTAGGTTTTTTTTTTTTTTTTTTTTTTTTTTTTATTAGTGGCTGGAGTGGGAAATCCATCATGGACGCCCACACTGCTCCTCAATGAGAACAGTCTGGGCAGTGCCGGACTCCTACCGGCTAAAACCACACTCCTGCCATGCGAAAGGACCCCTGCCATACATGTGCCGCAGGGTCGTTTGAAGGCTGTAGGTTTTCAAAACTCCATTTTTGTATTTTGCATATATTATGGTAATAAATAAATAATGGTTAAAATAATAAATTTCCTGTCAATTATTGATTTTTAATTTTTGAATTATAAATAATAGATTAAATTATAATTTGACAAACACCTTTGTATATTGTTAAAATTTTGTTTTAAATCTTATATAAATAAATAATAATTATAACTAATATCGTACTAGGCTTTCTTAATATTTTGCAATTATTTGTTTCGTCTATTGACAGACTGAACAGTTTTAATAACGAATTCAATAAAAGATTTCCTGGTCTTTCGGTTCCTTATTAAAGTACTGAGATTCTCTTTTATGACAGACATTTCGACTCTCATTTCTAAGTCGTGCCTGTGGGAGGAATACACAGGACACTCCGTTACTCCTAACGGAGTGTCCTGTGTATTCCTCCCACAGGCCCCCTCCATCTCCATGGAGGACTGTCTCCTGCTTGTCGGGGTCGCAGGTGCAAGCCGGATTCTCCTTGCACCTGAAACGAGTCAGGTATTCGGAGAACCCGCCGTGCCCTGTTAGGGCCTGGGTCAGCTCCTGGGTCATCTCTAACTTCCGCACCGTCCTGTACGCAGCGATCGCGCACGGGAAGAATAACTTCGTCGTGGCCGCCGTTTCCCCAGTACAATACCTCCGGTTCCATTCGCTCAGAATGAAACCGGGCATTTATCATAGTGGGGTTGCCGCTTACACCTTAGGGCAGCTTCCTTTGCGAGCGAGTCGGCTCTCTCGTTGCCCTCCAACCCCGCATGAGCTTTGATCCAGAACAAGGAGACGCTCTTGTTCTGGATACTGCTGCGGCGGATGGCGTCCCTTGCTTCCACTGCGAGGGCGTGGAGGGCTTCGGGGTTCACGACGGTTTGGAGAGCTGCCATGGAGTCACTGTAGATAGCGAACGCCGTCCCGGTCCTTCGGAGGACTTCCTTTGTGGCTTCGCAGAGGGCGAGGAGCTCAGCCTGGTAGACGGTACTGTAAGACGGCAAAGCAAGCTTGAGGGCCTTAACCTCGGCCTGGTCGATCCACACGGACAGTGCGGCCCCGACCCTGCCCTCAATCTTGCTGCCGTCTGTATAGATCCTCACCGCGTAGTCGCGGTGGACATTGTATTGCTCCTCGTCTACCAGGCGACGCAGTTCAATGGTCCTCTGCTCAGCCGGATGTGGCATCTGTAGTGCCGATGACACTCGCTCGATCTCCCTGTCCCCCAGCGCTGGATGGGGTAACCCCCTCTTGGCTTCATATAGTGAGGCCGCCTCTCGAATTCGGAGGTCGAGAGGGAGTATCCCAGCCAGCACCAGTGCCGAGTGTAAGGAGACCGTGCGATAGGCTCGGCACAGCTTCTGCGCGAAGCTCCTCTGGACGGCGTTCAGCTTCTTCTGAACTCCAATTTTGGTTGCGGCCGGTGACCATGCACTCGCCGCGTACAGGATGATGGGTTCCACTGCAGCTGTATAAATACAGCGGATGACCTCAGGATGCAGACCCCAACTGGCTCTCGCGGCCCTCGACAGCTGCTTATAAATACCGATGGCTCGGGAGCAGACGTTTGCGACGTGGGTGTTAAAAGTCAACTTGTGGTCGATGGTGAGACCTAGCAGTTTTATTTCCTCAGACATGCCAATGTCCACCCCGCCCATTCTGAGACATGGGGTGTCATGCTTAAGTTTGCGCGTTATCAGCATAGCTTTGGTCTTATGCGGCGCAAACTTAAGCTTGTTTGCGACACCCCATGCGCGCACGTACTCAAGGGCGACATTGGCATCCCTTTGGACCTCAAGCGCCGTCTCCCCATCGAACACAAGGACGACATCGTCCGCAAACGCCTGACAGTAGACCCCCATACTCTCTAGCTGCTTAATCAGCGGGTCTAGCACGACGTTCCATAATATGGGACCACTGATGGACCCCTGGACGCATCCCTTCTCGGTCCTGGATTTATGCTCCGCTCCCGCGTACCTGACTTTCACCACTCTCTCGGACAAGTAACTATCAAAGACCCGTCTCAAGTTCACAGGACACTTTTCCTCAGCCAGACGCACCCGTATGATCGGCCACCAAGCACTGTCGAAGGCTCCCTCTATGTCCAAGGACACAATCGTGACAAGCCTCTTTGCTTTGAGTCTGCCACGAATGTGCCCCATGAGTGTATAGAGGGAGTCCTCAGTGCTTTTTTGGGGCATGAAGCCGTACTGGCGAGTACTCATCCTGGGCAACAAATAGAACTTGAGTCGGGCCACGAGCATCTTCTCGTAGATCTTGCCGAGTACAGGCAAAAGACCAATTGGCCTGTATGATTTCGGAGTGGTGTAGTCTTCTTTCGCGGGTTTGCGGAGCACAACGACTGTTGCCTCTTTCCAGGACCGTGGAAAGTATCCATGCGCCAGGCACTTGTTCATCAAGCGCAGAACTAGGTCTGGGTCTAAATGAATCGCGTGGCCCCATATGTCCGCCGTCAGACCGTCGGAACCGGGGGCTTTTTTGGGGTTGAACGAGGAGACTGCTCGCCTTAACTCATCGAGAGTGAACGGTGGATCCCAGGGTTCAACTTGGTGGTTAGGTTAGGTTAGGTTAGGTTAGGTTAGGTTAGGTTAGGTTAGGTTAGGTTAGGTTAGGTTAGGTTAGGTTAGGTTAGGTTAGGTTAGGTTTTTTTTTTTTTTTTTTTTTTTTTTTTTTTTTTTTTTTTTTTTTTTTAATCGAAAGGCCCCCTGCTATACAAGTTTTGCAGGGACGTAATGAAGAGCTGTAGTTCCATTGAGGTTCAGTCATTATATTAGCTAATCATTGAATTAAAATTAAATAGTCATTATAAATAATGGCTTAAAATAAATAATCATAATTTTCAATTATATTTTTCGTTAAAACATCTTCATTTAAATAAAAGTCATTGGTTAAGGTAGCAATAAATTATAATAAAGTATAAATAAATAATAATTTGGATAAAATGTCAGCTATTTGTTATTCACGGATTGCACAATTTTTATAATTAAGTCTATGAACCTCAATCTGTGCCTTTTATCTCTGATCAGCAAGCTGAGATTTTCTTTTTTGACTTGCATGTCGACTCTCATCTCGAATTCGTGCCGGTGGGAGGCATATATAGGGCAATCCGCAAGGAGATGGAGGATTGTCTCTTGCTTGTCGGGGTCACAGGCGCACGTCGGACTCTCCTTGCACTTGAAGCGAGTAAGATACTCGGAGAACCCGCCGTGTCCTGTTAGGGCTTGGGTCAGTTCTTTTGTCATCTCCATCCTTCGCACCGTCCTGTACGCAGCGACAGCAGAAGGAAAGAACATCTTCGTTGTGGCCGCCGTTTCTCCATTACAATATCTCCGGTTCCATTCGTCCAGCGTTTCCATACGGATCATACGCTTGACGAATGAAACCGGGCATTTGTCGTAGTCGGGTTGCCGCTTAGACTTCAGGGCAGCCTCCTTCGCGAGCGAGTCGGCTCTCTCGTTACCCTCCAGCCCCGCATGAGCTTTAACCCAGAACAAGGAGACGCTCTTGTTCTGGGTACTGCTGCGGCGGATGGCGCCCCTTGCTTCCACTGCGAGGGCGTGGAGGGCTCCGGGGTTCACGACTGCTTGGAGAGCTGCCATGGAGTCGCTGTAAATAGCGAACGCCGTCTCGGTCCTTCGGAGGACTTCCTTCGTGGCTTCGCAGAGGGCGAGGAGCTCAGCCTGGTAGACGGTACTGTAAGACGGCAAGGTAAGCTTGAGGGCCTTAACCTCGGCCTGGTCGGTCCACACGGACAGTGCGGCCCCGACCTTGCCCTCAATCTTGCTGCCGTCTGTAAAGATGCGCACCGCGTAATTGCGATGCTCGTTGTACTGTTCCTCGTCTACCAGGCGTCGCAGTGCAATGGCCCTCTGCTCAGCCGGATGTGGCATCTCTAATGCCGAGACCACACGCTCGATCTCTCGGTCTCCCAGAGACGGATGAGGTACCCCTCTCTTGGCCTCATATAGGGAGGCTGCCTCTCGTATTCGGAGATCAAGAGGGAGTATCCCAGCCAGCACCAGTGCTGAGTTGAGAGAGACCGTGCGGTAGGCCCGGCACAGTTTTTGCGCGAAGCTCCTTTGGACGGCGCTCAGCTTCTTCCGCACCCCGACTTTGTTGGCGGCCGGCGACCACGCGCTCGCCGCGTACAGGACGATGGGCTCCACTGCTGCCATATAAATGCAGCGGATTACCTCTGGATGGAGACCCCAACTGACCCTAGCAGCCCGCGACAGCTGCTTGTAAATGCCGACGGCTCGGGAACAAACATTTGCGACGTGGGTGTTAAATGTCAACTTGTGGTCGATGGTGAGACCAAGCAACTTGATTTCGTCAGACATGCCAATGTCTACCCCACCCATCCTGAGACGTGGGGTGTCATGCTTCAGTTTCCGCGTGATCAACATTGCTTTCGTCTTATGCGGTGCAAACCGAAGCTTATTCGTGACACCCCACACCCGCACATACTCGAGGGCGGCATTGGCATCCCTCTGGACCTCAAGTGCCGTCTCCGCATCGAACACAAGGACAATATCGTCAGCAAACGCCTGGCAATAGACTCCCATGGTCTCCAGTTCCCTCAGAAGAGGATCTAGCAGGACGTTCCAAACTATGGGACCACTGATCGACCCCTGGACGCATCCCTTCTCGGTCCTGGATTCGTACTCCACTCCCGCATACCTGACTTTCACCACCCTCTCGGACAAGTAGCTGTCCATGACCCGTCTCAAGTTTACAGGACACTTTGCCTCAGCCAGACGGACACGAATGGCCGGCCACCACGCGCTGTCGAAAGCTCCCTCAATATCCAGGGACACAACCGTGACAAGCCTTTTTGCATAAAGTCTGCCGCGAATGTGTCCCATCAGCGTGTAGAGGGAGTCTTCGGTGCTTCGCTGGGGCATGAAGCCGTACTGGCGAGTACTCATCCTGGGGAGTAAATGAAACTTGAGTCGGGCCACGACCATCTTTTCAAAAATCTTGCCGAGGACAGGCAATAGCCCAATCGGCCTGTACGATTTCGGGGTGGTGTAGTCGTCTTTAGCGGGCTTGCGGAGCACGACGACGGTCGCCTCTTTCCAGGACCGTGGAAAGTATCCATGCGCCAGGCACTTGTTCACCAAGCGCAGAACTAAATCCGGGTCATGACGGATCGCGTGGCCCCATATGTCCGCCGTCAGACCGTCGGAACCGGGGGCTTTTTTGGGGTTGAACGAGGAGACTGCTCGCTCCAGCTCGTCGAGTGTGAAGGGAGGGTCCAAAGGTTCAACTTCGTCCCCACCGTTCACCTCTTCCGCTCGCTGCCGCACCTTTTTGTGCTCCTCGTTATCCCTCTCCGAACGGTCCTCCGGGTAGAAGGTCTGTGCCAAATACCTCGCCGAGGCCTCTGGGTCTAGAGTCCTGCCATCCCTCACCATCGGCAAATCCTCCTCTCTTTTCTCCGTCCTGCGGACTACCCTATATATGCCTTCCCACAGGCCTTCCCTATCCTGTTTCTCGCAGAACCCCTTCCAGCTCTCGATTTTTGCTTGGACTACTGCACGCTCGTACTCTTCTTTCTGTTTCAGGTACTCCTCAACAACCTTTGGTCTACGGACTGGCGCTGCACAACGAATCCTCCGCTTTTTGGTGACCACTTGCCGCTTTAGACTGGCGAGTTCTTCAGACCACCACGGCACGGTCAACTTTTCTACGTTCTTCTTCTTGGGTATCACGGATGTACAGGCGTCTCGCACTGCCGTTGTAAATCCCTCGACTACCAGGTCTATTTTGTCCCTGCTGTCGATGGCATCGAACAGGCTTACGGTATTATTAGCTTGCATAATTTGGCGCAGTTTCTTACGAAACTGCGCCCAATTTGCTTTTTTAGTGTTGTAGATCCTGGTAGTCCGGTTAACCGTGACACCCACAGACCTAGTGAGATGAACGCTGAACTCAATGCCGTTGTGGTCCGACCCTGTCAGGTCATCGACGACTCGCCAGCCGTCGGTCACCGTCAGCATGTCTGCTGTGCAGGCTGTGACGTCGACGCAGCTCGTGTAACGCCTGTTACCACGAACTACGTCGAAGGTTGGAGTTTCCCCTCTGTTTAGTACCTGTAATCCAAGCTGGTCGAGAGCTCCCAGCATCTCGTCGCCTCTGCTATTCGTCTCACTACTGCCCCACCAGATACTCCAGGCATTGGCGTCTCCACCTATGATGAGCCTATGCGGGCCGGTCTCGCTTTCCACCTTTCTGAGGCTGTCCAAGTATGGCCCTAAAGGCTGGTCTGGTTCGAAGTAGAACGAGACCAGAGTTAGTCTCCAGGCACCGGTTTGGATCCCCACCACGACGATGTTATTCGTGGTGAGTTCTGGGTACTGTCTCACGGTTAACTTTCGATCAAAGACGGCTATAGCGGCCTTGACAGTCCCTTCTCCTTGACCGGTATTCTGGAAGATTCGGACTCCCCTGGTCACGCTCATCCTCTTCGCGCTGCCCACGTAAGGCTCCTGGATCAGCGCTACAGTGGCTTTGCGCTGCTCGGCCTCAAGCATAAGCTCATGGGTAGCCAGCTTCTTTCTCTGAAGGTTCACCTGGAGTATCTTGTGCGGCATTGTGTTAGCTGGGACCACCTTAGCAGTAGGCGACGGATGCACGTGCCAGCCTGTCCCACCTGACTCGAACAGGACACTCAGGGTCAAACGCATTGTGGTCGGTCTTCCCCATCTTCGCCTTAACACAGTTTGGGCACTTAGGTGTTTCCGCCTTCAGCCACTGGTCGCATTCTGCTCGGAGGTGTGAGCCCCCACAATGGCTGCATAAGTCGGCTGTTCCCTTACATAGTCGCCGACTATGCCCGTAACCCAGGCACCTCGTGCACTGAACCAGTGGCGACTGGTCATCGACGAAGACGGTCTGGAGATCAATTCGCGCTTTTCCCTTTTCGAGCATCCTGTTCCAGACTGAAGGTGACGTGCTGACGACCACATTCTGTGTTTGGGGGTTCCGCGAATTTTTCTTATATCTAATCGCCATTCGATCCTCCCCGTTATCGAGGCCGCGAAAGACATCCCGGTTTTGATTCCGCAGCGCCTCCAGCAGTTCCTCATCGGAATGTATGCGGAGGACGCCACGAAACACAAGCAGTGGGTCCTTGTTCTTTACGTCCTCGACAACGAGGTGGTCTCCTAACTTCTCTATCCTTTCCCTGACTCTTTTCCTGTCTTCCGCCGAACTACAGCTCATAATAATTTTTCGGTCTTTGGCCTTTCTTACGCTCTCTATATCGATTCCTCCATCTCTGGCCTTAACTGCCTCTCTTATCTTTTTAATTACTTCCTCCCCCGAGTCCCCCTCGTCTTTGGACGTCACCACTATCGAGTGCAGCGCGGTCCTTCCTGGGGTCTGCCTTTTCGGTGGACCCGCCGCTACACTCGCGTAGGTGACCGTCTTCTCCAACAGTTCCCCCTGCCTCTCCATCGCCTGCCGTAGCTTTTCCATCTTCTCGCTGCTCTCCTTCACCAGCGCGCTATGCTCCGTCAGTGAAGCGAGCAACGAGACAACCTCCGGGAAGCTTTTGGGTGCTTCTGGCGGAGGTGTGGCCTCATCCGTTACCAGCTCAGATCCCCTCACTTGTGCAGCAGACGCCGCCTCTTCCTTCACAAGCTGGTACAGCCGTTCCACCGATTGGGTGATCCCGGCTTTTAGGTCTGCCCTCAAATTGCGCGAATCGCCGAGGTGCGACTTCGCGCGCAGAAGGCAGTTGCGAGCTTCGGTCACCCGATCGGTGGGTTTGTTCGGCTGCAGTTGGCTCGTCCCCGGCGACGCTCCCAGCGCCTCAGTGGAAGTACGGCGCGCCAAAGTCTTGCTATCCAGCTGAGACGTGGCGCGCTTTATGGGCTTCTGGGAAGCCACCACGGTCGGCGCAGCTCTCTTGGATGACTGCGCTACAGCCGACGGAAGAGGCTGAGACACAGTCATTTTCCCATCCTCCCACTCACCAATGCTTCGCCTCACACTAGAGGCTTGAATTGAAGCAATGGGAGGGGAGACCTCCTCCTCGAAGGTGATGGATAGTGCCGCATTCGATGGAGAGACTTGGGGACCCACGGAAGATTTCTTGGCTGGGGTCCTGGAAAGGAACATGATGATGGAGTGCAGAATAAATAGCAATCGATAAAATAGTTTTAATTATTGAATAAAATTTTTGATCCCTGTAAAGAGGGGATCAGTGTCTCTTAATAATTAAAGTGTCCTTGTTCCTCAATAGAGGTGTCAAAATACAATAAATCCTCAATAGAGGTGTCGATCAAGTAAAATAATATAAAATTGTCAAAAGACACGTCATAAAAATATATAGTATTGAAATAAAATTGAAATAAGGCCGGTATCAGTGACTTAAATGTCTATAACGGGTGGTCTCGCTACCCCCTATCATATGAACATATAAAAGAAATCTCCCAAATTCCTCTTACTTTCGATAAGGGTGGGTGGGCGTAAAAATTTTCGGGAATATTAGGGATAGCTCGTTTATATAGGGGTTGTTCTAAAGAGAATGTATGAAAAATTGCAAATTTTTACGTTTTAAACCGTCGGGTGTAAAATTTCCCTATGAAGGGTTCATTTTTTGCGGTGCACACGCACAGCGGGCACGGAGTCCTATACTATAACGTAAACCCGGTCCGGATCGGACGTCGGGAACGGGAGTTATGGCCGAAAAATGGATGAAAAAGGTGATTTTTTATGAAAATTTCGAAAACAAATTTTGAAAATGGACCTAATTTGACTTTTCTGTTACAGGTATCCCGTAGAACGAGCGAATGCGCGTCCGTTGGCGTTTCCAGAACAGACTTAGGTCAAATAGGAAGGCTGTTATTAAATTTTTGAGTTTAGAATAAATTGAAAATCGGTTTTTCCTAAATAAATAGTTTTCTTTTGGAAAATTGTCAAATATTTTGTGATAATCGTATAGGGCTCACTGAGCCGCGTTCAAAAATGTACGACAGTTGTATGTTTGCTGTATGTAAAAGGTCTGAAATAATTAAAGTTCTCAAAAACAACGCTCTGGTAAGTAGATTTTTGGTTATACCTATATAGATATATAGAACTATGAATTTAACGTTTTCGAGCTTCCCCGCGGAACCCTGCGAGACTCGCTGCTGGTTTTCTACTGGGAGACAAACCTAAGCGTCCCGTACAGGAGATGATAAAAATTTTCGGGAATATTAGGGATAGCTCGTTTATATAGGGGTTGTTCTAAAGAGAATGTATGAAAAATTGCAAATTTTTACGTTTTAAACCGTCGGGTGTAAAATTTCCCTATGAAGGGTTCGTTTTTTGCGGTGCACACGCACAGCGGGCACGGAGTCCTATACTATGACGTAAACTCGGTCCGGATCGGACGTCGGGAACGGGAGTTATGGCCGAAAAATGGATGAAAAAGGTGATTTTTTATGAAAATTTCGAAAACGAATTTTGAAAATGGACCTAATTTGACTTTTCTGTTACAGGTATCCCGTAGAACGAGCGAATGCGCGTCCGTTGGCGTTTCCAGAACAGACTTAGGTCAAATAGGAAGGCTGTTATTAAATTTTTGAGTTTAGAATAAATTGAAAATCGGTTTTTCCTAAATAAATAGTTTTCTTTTGGAAAATTGTCAAATATTTTGTGATAATCGTATAGGGCTCACTGAGCCGCGTTCAAAAATGTACGACAGTTGTATGTTTGCTGTATGTAAAAGGTCTGAAATAATTAAAGTTCTCAAAAAACAACGCTCTGGTAAGTAGATTTTTGGTTATACCTATATAGATATATAGAACTATGAATTTAACGTTTTCGAGCTTCCCCGCGGAACCCTGCGAGACTCGCTGCTGGTTTTCTACTGGGAGACAAACCTAAGCGTCCCGTACAGGAGATGATAAAAATTTTCGGGAATATTAGGGATAGCTCGTTTATATAGGGGTTGTTCTAAAGAGAATGTATGAAAAATTGCAAATTTTTACGTTTTAAACCGTCGGGTGTAAAATTTCCCTATGAAGGGTTCGTTTTTTGCGGTGCACACGCACAGCGGGCACGGAGTCCTATACTATGACGTAAACCCGGTCCGGATCGGACGTCGGGAACGGGAGTTATGGCCGAAAAATGGATGAAAAAGGTGATTTTTTATGAAAATTTCGAAAACAAATTTTGAAAATGGACCTAATTTGACTTTTCTGTTACAGGTATCCCGTAGAACGAGCGAATGCGCGTCCGTTGGCGTTTCCAGAACAGACTTAGGTCAAATAGGAAGGCTGTTATTAAATTTTTGAGTTTAGAATAAATTGAAAATCGGTTTTTCCTAAATAAATAGTTTTCTTTTGGAAAATTGTCAAATATTTTGTGATAATCGTATAGGGCTCACTGAGCCGCGTTCAAAAATGTACGACAGTTGTATGTTTGCTGTATGTAAAAGGTCTGAAATAATTAAAGTTCTCAAAAACAACGCTCTGGGTTAGGTTAGGTTAGGTTAGGTTTTTTTTTTTTTTTTTTTTTTTTACACTTGTTTCCCCTGACATAGTCAGAGACCTTCTGAAGCTGTTTAATTATTTATATTAATTTTAATTTTGATTTTCTAATATTTTATTATATTACTTTATTACTGTTATCTGTATCTTATCCTTAATCTCTATTTATCTATGCTTAACACACTATATACTTTACTTTATATATTGTAAGCATAGTTTACATATCTTTATTATTTTTTATAACTCTTTTGGCTATATTTACACAAAATTCTATTACTTTTACCCTAGTTTTCCCATCTCTTATAAATTCCCCAATATTGTTAACGTCTAATTTTGTTTCTAGTTCCTGTTCTAGATTAAGCCTTTCCCTTTCGAATGCAGGACAATCGAATATGATGTGCGGAACCGACTCTATTTTGCTCGGCTCGCAGATGCACGATGGGCTCTCCTTACGCTTGAAGCGATGCAGGTATTCAGAGAACCCACCGTGCCCCGTCAAAACCTGTGTCAACACCCCTGCAGGCTTTATTTTTGTGACTAGCTTGTAGGCATCTATCGCGTTCGGCAGAAAGATTTTCGTGACTGATGCGGTTTCGCCCTCCATATACCTCCGGTTCCATTCGCCAAGCGACTCCATACGGATCTGCCGCTTGACGAATGAAACCGGGCAGCGGTCGTAGTCCGGTTTCTTTTTTAAGTTAAGTGCAGCCTCCTTCGCCAGGACGTCTGCACGTTCATTACCTTCCAGTCCAGCATGTGCCTTTATCCAGAACAAGGATATAACTTTGCTCTGAGATAAGGCTTCGTTGAGGTTCGCTCTTGCTTCCACTGCTAGGGCGTGGAGGGAACCCTGGCTCGTGACTGTTTCCAGTGCAGCCTTTGAGTCACTATAGATACCAAAGGTTCTCTCCCCGCGCCGAAGTATTTGCCGTGTCGCTACGCATACAGCCA
The DNA here is from genome assembly GCA_949316375.1 of Mythimna vitellina. Taxonomy (NCBI): domain Eukaryota; kingdom Metazoa; phylum Arthropoda; class Insecta; order Lepidoptera; family Noctuidae; genus Mythimna; species Mythimna vitellina. The sequence continues at coordinate 34,482 of OX438703.1, read as the reverse complement.
GGAGTTCCGCCTGGTAAACAGTACAGCACGACGGCAAACTAAGCTTGACAGATTTGATCTCGGTTTCCCTGTCCCACAGGGACAGCGCTGCTCCGACCTTGCCCGCAATCTTGCTGCCGTCGGTGAAGAACCTGATGTCTTGGCTGTTGTGGGTTTCCACAAGTGACTGATCTACCAGACTCACGAACCCCATGGCTGTATGTTTCGCTGGATGTGGCGTCTCTGCATACGCCACCACCCGTTCCACCTCCCGGCCTGCCAGCAACGGCTGGGGTACTCCTCTCTTTGCCTCATATAGAGCAGCTGCTTCTTGGATTCGGAGGTCGAGTGGGAGTATTCCCGCTAGCAAGAGTGCGGAGTTTAATGAAACGGTGCGGTAGGATCTGCAGAGCTTTTGAGCGAACCCTCGCTGGACTGAAGCGAATAGTTTCTGCACTCCGACCTTCCTTGCCGCTGGTGCCCATGCACCGGCCGCATACAATATCACCGGTTCGACCACCGCAGTGTATATGGTTCGGATAATCTCCGGGTGTAGACCCCAGCTCACCTTGGCTGCTCTGGACAGCTGTTTGTAAATTGCAATGGCCTTTTTACAGACATTTGCAGCGTGGGTGTTAAAGGTGAGCTTGTGATCTATGGTGAGCCCCAGTATCTTAATCTCCTTGGACATGCCAATGTCGGCTCCACCCATCCTCAGAAGTGGGACATCATACTTAAGCTTCCTCGTTATGACCATCGCACATGTTTTATGAGGTGCAAATTTGAGCTTGTTTCTGATGCCCCACTGCCGGACATACTCGAGGGCGGCATTGGCCTGTCGTTGGACCTCCAAGGCTGTCTCGCCGTCGAATATCAAGGCCACATCGTCGGCGAATGCTTGGCAAAAGACTCCAAGTTCTTCCAGCTCCCTCAGGAGAGGGTCCAGCACCAGGTTCCACAGGATCGGACCGCCAATTGACCCCTGTACACAGCCCTTGTTGGTGTTTCTTTGGCACTCTGCTCCGGCATACCTGACCCGGACACTTCTGTTACTTAGGTAGCTGTCTAGCATTCGTCTTATGTTCACCGGGCACTTTTCCTCAGCCAGTCTGACCTTGATGGCCGGCCACCATGCGCTATCGAAGGCTCCCTCTATATCAAGTGAGACGACAGTGATCAGCTTCTTTTGGTTCAGCTTTGTTTTTATATGTTGTATCATGGTGTAGAGGGAGTCCTCGGTGCTTCTCTGGGGCATAAAGCCAAACTGACGAGTACTCAACCGCGGGATCAGATGCCACCTTAGCCGAGCTACCATAAGTTTTTCTAGAATTTTGCCCAGGACCGGCAGAAGGCCGATCGGCCTGTAGGATTTTGGGACTGTGTAGGAGTCTTTTCCAGGCTTTCGTAGTATCACTACTGTGGCCACCTTCCAGGCTCCAGGGAAGTGACCCTGCTCGAGGCACTTATTTGCCAAGGCAAGGAACACCGCTGGGTCCTGGGATACTGCTTGGGCACATATATCCGCTGTGAGACCATCCGACCCGGGTGCCTTCTTCGGGTTGAAACTTTCCACCGCGGATCTCAGCTCCAGGGGCGTAAACGGGGGGTCATGTTTTTCATCATGAGCCCACTCGTTTACACGACTGGACGCTTCTCGTGTCCGACGGTGGTCATCATTTTCTCCCTCTTCCAGGTCTTCCGGGTAGAAGGTCCCAGCCAGCAGCAACGCTGAGTCTTGGGGATTGAGTGATACTCCGTCTTTTACAAGTGGCAGGTCCTCATGCCTTTTGGTAGTCCGTCCTATGACCCTGTAGATGCCTTCCCACATTCCCTCCCTGTCCTGCTTTTCACAAAATCCTTTCCAGCTGTCAATTTGCGCCTTTTTTGCTTGGGTCTCATAGGCTTCTTTTGCTTGCAGGTACTCCTCGACGACCAATTGTCTTCGGGTTGGTGCTGCGCATCGGATGCGGCGTCTTTTGGTGTTGACCATCCTCTTTGCATCAGCGAGCTCAGTGGACCACCACGGCAAGGTAAGTCTATTATTTGTTTTTATTTTCGGTATTGTTTCTTCACAGGTCTTTGTTATTATATCTATATACGTGTTAATGCAGTTTTCTAATTCTGTTTTACTATTTATTTTATCTATACTTGCTGTGTTCAAATTTTTAGTCGCTTTTAATTGGGCCAATTTCTCATGAAATTGGCCCCAATTTGCTTTCCTAGTGTTATAAGTTCTAGTAGATCTATTAATATTTATTCCTTTTGATTTTTGTAGATTAATTTTGAATACAATACCGTTGTGGTCCGAGCTCGTGATGCTTTCATCGACCCTCCAGTCTTCCACCAGATCCAACATGTCAGTGGAACAGGCCGTTACATCGACAAAACTGGTGTATGACCTCCCCCCTCTGATAGCGTCGAATGTTACTCAATACTCAATACTCAATACTTTATTGCATTCCATAGTACATATAGGTTGTATAAACATTGTTAAGATCAGTATGGACCCTGTCGGGCACAGCAAAGTTAGGAGAGAGGACGAAGACTAAGTAACAATTCATGGAATTAATTAATTAATTATTATTATAGGTACATATTTTTTTATTTTGTCATCGTTATTTTTAAATTATGTACATGTATATTTAAATGAAGTTATTTATGCATGTTTTTATGTTATTATATTGTTATGTCTATGTATTGGTAAATTATGTCTAATATTTAATTTATTTTTGTTACATTATTATTAAATTATGTTAATATTGAAATTAATTTATGTTTGTATATTATTATAACGTCTTTGTTTAAGCAAATTATGTAAGTTATTTTTATTTATTTTTATCATCACCTTTATTAAATTATGTATTTATTTAAATTAATTATGTATACATACTATAATTATGTCTGTGTATAGTTTTGATAAATGATGTCAGATATCTTAATTTGTTCCTGTCTTCATTATTATTAAATTATGTCAAATATTTCATTTGTTTTAAAATCATTATTATGAAATTATGTTATTTTTAAATTAACTTATGTATGTAATGTCTTTTTACAGTAAATTGAATGTCAGGTATTTGCATCGTCGTCATTTTTAAATTATATATTTATTTAGATTCATTTTAACCATTGGATCAATGATGTCTAAATGAATAAATAATTATTATTATGTATAAATTTAATTTTTATAATATATGTTATATACTATTGTAAGTAGCTAAATTGTTACAGTGATATAGTATGTAATTAATAGTTTTTACTGTAGTTTATGTTTATCGTTATAGTATTCATCTATAGTATAGTAAGATTTGTCTATTAGAAATTGTTTTAGTTTATTGATAAATATATTATTACTGTCTGCATTTTTGATGAATTCTGGTAACTTATTATATATTTTAATAGACATAACAAATGCACTAGAAGAGTGCATTTTCAATCGTGAAGTGGGTATGTTAAGCCTATTTTTATGTCTAAGTGTGATTTTAGTTTGAATGTCTTCTCTTTTGGTATAGAATTGTGGATATTTTCGAACAAATTTGCAAATTTCCAGTATATAAAGACAGGGTAGAGTTAATATTTTTAGCTCTTTGAAGTAGGGTTTACAGGAGTCGGAATCTTGCATATTCATTAATATTCTTATCATTTTTTTCTGTAAAGTGAATAGTGTAGGCGCATCTGTGCTATTTCCCCACAAGATGATTCCATATTTGAGCCATGCAAATGCATATGAGTAATAAGTAACTAATGCTGTTTTGAGGTCTGTTGTTTTTTTTATTTCTCTGAGGGCGTATGTGAACTTAGATACTTTAGCTCTTATTTTTTGAATGTGGGGTTTCCAATCTATGTGGGAATCTACGTCTAGGCCTAAAAGGGTGAATTTATTTACAACTTCCAAGTTGTGTCCATTATAATTTAAATTGATATTTATGGGTATTTTTTCTCGTGGGTAGAAAGTTATGATTTTTGTCTTAGTAAAGTTGATTTCAAGGTTGTGTTCGTTCATCCAGTGTGTTGTAGTGTCAAGTATGGAAGTCAATTTTTGGTTTAAATCTACATTATTGTCACATGGTGTTAAAATAGAAATATCGTCGGCGAACAACACGCATGGCTCATTTATGTGGTTAGGGAGATCATTGATGTAAATAAGGAACAGTAAACATCCTATGTTATGGTTATGGTATGTTACCAACATTTAGCACCTGCATGCCGAGCTCCTCTAAGGTGCCAGATAGCTCTTCGCCCCTGCCATCGACAACTACACTTCCCCACCAGTTGCTCTTTGCGTTGGCGTCCCCTCCCGCGATTATTCTCGCTGGACCCATTTCCTCACGAATCTGCCTGAGTCGCTCCAGGTATGGCTCTATGGGTTTGTCCGGTTCAAAATAAAAGGAGACTACTACGATTTCCCAGGCGCTGGTTCGGATCCTCACCACCGTGATGTTATTGGTGGTGAGTTTTGGACACTGTGTGACGTCGAGTTCGTGATCGAAGACGACTACTGCCGCCTTCACAGTTCCATTTCCTTGTTCCGCGCACTGGTAGACTCTCGCACCCCGGTAGTCTCGCATCCTTCCGATTCCACCCACATAGGGCTCCTGGAGCAACGCGAAAGCAACCCTCCGCTTGCTAGCCTCTATTAAGAGCTCTTGGGTTGCTAGATTCTTTCTCTGCAGATTCGCTTGGATCACCTGGTAATTTGAATGGACGCTTGAACCAGTTTGGGTGTGGCTAGTTGAATGGCTGCTTCCGAGTGTGGCCGATTTCACCTCAGCAATACGCCACAGACATTCTCGCCAGCGCGTCCCACTTTATGCGGACTGGGCATGCGCTGTCGAAAGCGTTGTGGTCTGTTGGACCTATCTTGGCTAAAAAGCAGTTTCGGCAAGTCGGGGTGTCTGCTGCCAACCGCGAGGGACAGTCCGCACGCAGGTGGGGGTCACCACAATGGATGCAGAGGTCGGCGGGCTCCGTGCATAATTTTCGGCTGTGACCGTATCGCAGACAGCGAGTGCACTGAACAAGCGGTGACTGGTCCAATACCCTTACCCTCTGCAGATCGATGTGCACTCGGCCCGCCGCTGTCAGCCTCTGCCAGAGCATTGGAGACACCTGCAGGATGATGTGGCACATGTGGGTGTTCCGCGCCTTACGGCGATATTTTACAGACCATCTGTCATCCTCTGCAGGCACGTCCGCAAGCAGGTGCTTATTCTGACATTTTAGGGCTTCTATAACCTCCGAATCCAAGTGGCAAGAAAGAACGTCCTTGATGATTACGAGCGGGTCCTTATTTTTAACCTCCTCCACCACTAAGTTTCCTGCCTTTTCAATTTTTTCCTTTACGTCCGCCATTTCCCCTCTGGTTCGGAACCCGATCACAACCCTCTGGTCTCTCGCTTTTCGCAATCGTTCGACTCTTATGCCTGTATTTCTGGCGTCGACTGCTGTTCTCAGCTTTTCAACAACCTCTTCACCAGTGTCTCTATTATCTACGGATGAAACGACCACCGAGTGAAGAGGCTGTTGCAATTGCCGTTTCGAACTGGCAGCAATTTCGGCAAAAGTCGGTCCTTGACCAGCGACGTAGCGGGGAGTCTGCCTCAGCTGCTCCGCCAGAGCTCGCGCATGCTGTTGACAATCCTCCAGTACCTGTTTGTGCTGCTGGAGGTCCTCAACGAGCTGCTTCACGAGCTCCGTCGGAATATCCGAGGCTGGCGTAGGGGACTTTTGGGAGTCTATCTTCCTCATTGCCGCGACCCCTCTCAGACTCTAGCTCTTTCACCAACTGGTAGAGTCTCTCTACCGCTTTCGTGATCTCATCTTTTATTTCCTTTTTCAGGTTTCGGGAGCTCAGTAGCTGGATTTTAGCCTTAGAAAGGCAGGCCTTTGCTTCGGTAGTCCGGTTTATATATTTCGCACGTTGCGAATTTACCGGTGAGGTTTCTTCAGACTCTTCTGAAGGCTGTGTTGCATTCATCCTTGCCACCTGCGAAAAAACTGCCTTGGATTTGAGTTTTGGCGGAGTGGTCAAAGAAAACTTTTTTGGAGGGGTTGGAGTTTTAAAAGGCTGTGCTGCTTTTAATTTATCAGCTTCCCACCCCTCAATGCTGCGCCTCACCGATGGGCCCGGCTGTTCGTGCCGTAAATTTTCCACGTCCGGACTCCCTTCCCCAGCCTTTGACTTTTTTACCACGGGAGTCCTTATTCCGAACATGTCCAAAACGCCGAGAGAAAGAGCTCCAGAAGATTCTGTCAGTAGAGAAAACGGGCTAAATCCCTGTAAAGAGGGGATCAGCAAACAATAAATAAAGTAAATCAAAGAATTGGGTAAATTAGACAATGTCTAATAGTCCGGTCAATAAAAAGTTATAAGTCAATATACTTATACTAATAAGTTCCCAGACGCGTAAAAACACTGTCCAGTATCGTGTATAACACCAAACTAGCAGTAAGGACAAAATAATCCTCATATAGAGGTGTCAAAGTCAAACAAAACCCCAACAGAGGCTACTGTCCAGCAACCAAATATATGGCACTGCTCGTCTTGCTACCCCCCGTTGTATGAAGGCATAAAAATTTCTATCAATTTTTCCTTAAATTACAATTTAGGGTGGGTGGGCGGTAAAAATTTGCAAGTTTCAGCGTTTTTTACTGTCGGGTGTAAAATTTCCCTATGAAGGGTTCGTTTTTTGCGGTGCACACGCACAGCGGGCACGGAGTCCTATACTATGACGTAAACCCGGTCCGGATCGGACGACGGGAACGGGAGTTATGGCCGAAAAATGGATGAAAAATTGATTTTTTATGAAAATTTCGAAAACAAATTTTGAAAATGGACCTAATTTGACTTTTCTGTTACAGGTATCCCGTAGAACGAGCAAATGCGCGTCCGTTGGCGTTTCCAGAACAGACTTAGGTCAATTAGGAAGACTGTTATAAAAATTTTAAGTTTTGAATAAATTGAAAATTGGTTTTTCCTAAGTAAAAAGTTTTCTTTTGGAAAATTGTCAAATATTTTGTGATAATCGTATAGGGCTCACTGAGCCGCGTTCAAAAATGTACGACAGTTGTATGTTTGCTGTATGTAAAAGGTCTGAAATAATTAAAGTTCTCAAAAACAACGCTCTGGTAAGAAGGGTTAGGTTAGGTTAGGTTAGGTTAGGTTAGGTTAGGTTAGGTTAGGTTAGGTTAGGTTAGGTTAGGTTAGGTTAGGTTAGGTTAGGTTTTTCTTTTTAGGTTAAATAAATATTTAAATATAAATATTTATTTATAGCGAATTTTTCCTCCGACATGTGGGGGTCAGAGACTTTGGTATTACTTTTAGTATTATGTTGCTATAGTTTATTGTTGCCCAGATGGAATTGATATTTTTTTTTTTTTTTTTCATGACATATGATTACTCTAGCTTTTTCTTACTTTTTATGACTAGGTTCTTATAATTTTGATTTAATAGTTGACAGTTGGTACATCTCTATGTTTTATTCTTTTTTATTACTTTAGTAGCAATTTGTTTACAATATTTTAAAAATTTATTTCTGTTTTTGTTATCCGCTATAATGAGTGGTATATTTTCGACATTGACTTTTATTTCGAGTTCCCCTTCTGTGTTAAATCTTTCTTTTCCATATATGGGACACTCTGTTATTAAATGCAGTATGCTCTCACTTTTTTCAGGGTCACAAGCACATGACGGGCTCTCCTTGCAGTTGAATCGGTTCAAGTACTCGGAGAACCCACCATGCCCAGTCATCACCTATACCAGAACTGGATCCAGTTCAATCCTTTTTATGATCTTATATGCCACTACGGCGTCCGGAAAGAAGGCTTTTGTTACTGAAGCGGTTTCTCCTGTCCAATAGCGTTTGCTCCATTCATCCAGCGAGTCAAGACGAAGCTGTCGCTTAACATACGAAGCAGGGCATGCTTCGTAGTCCGATTTCTTTTTGAGATTTAACGCAGCATCCTTAGCAAGATCATCAGCCCTTTCATTCCCCTCCATCCCCACGTGTGCTTTAATCCAAAATAAATTTATTATTTTGCCCCGCTCTCTGCTGGTCTTAATATTTGCACGAATTTTGACCGCAAGGGGATGAAGAGAAACGCCATCCATCACAGTCTCTAGTGCCGATCTGGAATCGCAATAAATATTGCAATTTGGTGCCACGTTCCGGAGAGCTAGATCAGTGGCTCCAGACAGCGCCAGAAGTTCGGCCTGATAGACAGTGCAACATGACTCCAGTTTAAATTTCCGGGTTTTGGTCTCTACTCCCCCATCCCACAGAGACAGTGCAGCACCGACCCTCCCTTCAATTTTACTCCCGTCAGTAAATATTTGGAGACCATTCTTTTCAACTTGGGCCATCTGTGCACTGTCCATCACGCTCTCGAACTTCAGCTCCATAAGTGTGGCAGGGTGTGGAGTCTCAATATACGGAACTGGCTGTTCAATATCTCGGTCTCCTACTACTCGCCGGGAGAAGCCTTTCTTTATCTCATAGAGACTGGCCGCCTCCTTGATCCTTAAATCGAGGGGCAGCAAGCCGGCCAGTAGTAAGGCCGAGTTCAGTGAAACCGTTCTGTATGACTTAACAATTTTCTGCGCAAACCCACGCTGTACCACCTCCAGCTGCTTCTTAACGCTCAATTTGTCGGCAGCCGACGCCCAAGCGCTGGCCGCGTACATTATGACTGGCTCCACTACCGCGACGTAAATGATCCTCACTATCTCGGGACCCAGCCCCCATTGTATTTTTGCTGTTCTTGCAAGCTGTTTAAATAAATTGAGAGCTTTCCGGCATACGTTTGACACATGCGAGTTGAAAGTCAATTTGTCATCCACTATGAGGCCCAGTATTTTAATTTCCCGAGACAGTTCAATGCCCACCCCACCCATGCTCAGGATTGGTGAGTCGTATTTTAATTTATTTGTTATAACCATTGCCTTGGTTTTTTGAGGTGCAAACTTTAGTTTATTTTTGACTCCCCAATCCTGAACACGTGCAAGAGTGACATTGACCCGACTCTGTACTTCTATCGCTGTGTCTCCCGAGAAAATGAGGACCACATCGTCGGCAAAGGCCTGGCAATAGTCGCCTCTTCCTTCCAGTTCTTTTAACAAGGGATCCAGGACCATGTTCCAGAAAGTTGGACCCCCTATAGATCCCTGGACGCAACCCTTTGTGGTGTCTTTGACACACTCCGCCCCCGCATACCTGACCCGCACCTTCCGATCCGACAGGTAACTATCCACAAGGCGCCTTAGGTTAGCTGGGCATTTAGTTTCCGCCAGTCTGCACCTTATCGCAGGCCACCAAGCGCTGTCGAAGGCTCCCTCTATGTCAAGCGATACCAATACTATCAGCTTTTTCTCTCTTAGCTTTTCTTTTATATGATGAATCATGGCATAGAGGGAGTCCTCGGTACTGCGCTGTGGTGTAAACCCGTACTGGCGGTCACTCATCTCCGGCAGTGTGTGCCACCTAATCCTCCTGATGAGCATTTTTTCGAGGATTTTCCCCATTACAGGCAGGAGTCCAATAGGCCTGTATGACTTCGGGTGCGTGTAGTCCTCCTTGCCCTGTTTCCTCAGGACCACAACAGTTGCCTCTTTCCAGGTTTTTGGGAAGCAGGCCAAGTCCAAGCATCTATTTGCAATAGATAGAAATAACTCCGGGTCCAGGGTGATAGCCTCTCTGCAGATATCCGCAGTGAAGCCGTCGAGTCCCGGCGCCTTTCTTGGGTTGAAGCTCGAGGCAGCCCACCTTAGCTCTTCAGCTGTAAATGGTGGGTCACATGACTCCCCATGTGCCCATACATTTGCCTTGTTTGCTGTCTCCCGCACCATTTTGTGTTCTGCCTCATCCTCCCCCAAATTATCTTCTGGATAAAAAGTTGCGGCCAAGAGACTCGCCGACTCCTTCCCCACCATAGCTACCCCATCCTTTACCAATGGTAAGTCTTCGGGCCTTGCTGTTGTTCGACCTATCACCCTATAAATCCCATCCCACATGCTTTCCCTATTCTGCCTCCCACAGAAGTCCTTCCAACTGGCGACCTGGGCCCTTTTGGCCTCTACCTGATATTTCTCCTTTGTTTGCAGGTATTGTTCCACGACCCATGCTCGGCGAATTGGTGCAGCGCACTTTATTCTTCGCTTCTTGATATTGACATCTCTTTTAAGGTTTGCGAGCTCCTCGTTCCACCAAGGCAATTGTGTTTGTTTTCTACTTTTTATTTCCGGTATGGTTACTTTACAAATTTTAGCGATTGTATGTGTGTACTTTTCTACTATATTTTCCAATTCTTCCTTACTATTTACTCTGTCTATTTCTGCATTATTAATGTTTTCTTCACGCCAAAGTTGGGCCAGTTTCTCACGAAACTGGCGCCAATTTGCCTTTTTTGTATTAAATACTCTGGTCATTCTTTTGATGTCTATTCCTAATGATTTCTTGAATTGGAGATCAAACACAATTGTCCTGTGGTCCGAACTCGTCACGTCATCTACCAACTTCCAATTGTCTATCTTGCCGAGCATGTTCACGGAACAAGTGGTAACGTCTACGCAGCTGGTAAATCTGGCTCCACCTCTGATTGTGTCAAAGGTGGGGTCCGTTCCCCGGTTAAGAATCTGTAAATCCAATTCTTCCAGCATCCCGGCTAATACTTCTCCTCTTTTGTTCACTTTCCGACTTCCCCACCATGTATTCCACGCGTTTACGTCCCCACCCATTATCACGCTTCTAGTTCCAATATTCCGGATTACAAATTTTATGTGCTCCATGTAGGGCTCGATCGGTAGGTCACCCTCTAAGTAGAGCGACACCACTCCTAATTCCCATTCTCTAGTTCTAAGTTTTGCGACTGCAATGTTCTCTGTAGTCAGGGTTGGACATTGGGTGATGTCTATCGTATCGTCAAACAGTGCAATAGCAGACTTGTTGACGCGTTCGGTCTTTCTGATGCATTGCACTATTCGTACCCCTGGGTAGTTCCGCATTTCCCCTATCCCCCCTATGTAGGGTTCTTGAAGAATAGCGAATGATACTTTCCTCTTCGAGGCCTCCACAATGAGTTCAGCAGTCGCAAGTTCACTTCTTTGTAAATTTGCCTGGATAACGCGATACTGCCCTGTTTTCGTGTTACAATTACTTGCTTTGTTGTTGCCCGGAATTACCTTAGCAGTATGCCACCGAAGACCTCGCCAGCATGTCCCACCTGCTACGAATTGGGCAATCTTTGCTAAAAGCATTATGCCGTGTATTGTCCAGCTTTGCATGCAGGCAGTTGCAGCAAGCAGGAAGGCCACCGGCAAGCCAGTCTTCACACTCCGCTTTCATGTGGGGTCCCCCACAGTGGCTGCACCTTCTAATAGTGTCTTTGCAGAAGCGCTTTCCATGACCGTAGCCGAGGCAGAGTGAACACTGGACCAGTGGTGATTGGTCTTCCACTCTGACTCTCTGCAAGTCCACATGAACAGTTACAGCCTCCATCATTTTTCTCCAAAGCTGGGGGGACACCCTCATAACCACGTGACACTGATGGGGGTTCCTGGTTATTTTCCGGAATCTAATTTCCATTTTGCTACTCTCGTTGTCAAGGTCTCTGAAAATGTCAGTATTTTGGTTCCTCAGGGCATTTAATATATCCTCATCACTGTGAAAGCGCAGTACATTTTTGAGGCAAACCAGAGGATCCTTATTCTTTATTTCCTCGACATCGAGGTGGCCTCCATTCTGTTTCAGCCTTTCCTTAATCTTTTCCCTTTCGTCCTCTGTCCTGCACCCCAAGATGACCCCCCCATCCTTCGCCTTCCTGATTCTCTCCACTGCTATTCCACCCTCCTTTGCCCCAACAGCTTTTCTAATTCTATTAAGGACCTCATCCCCAGTTTCTATTTCATTTTTTGACTTGACCACTACGGAGTGCAGTGTGGTCGGCGCAGAGAATTGCCTGTTGGTGTGCCCTGAAACTACACTCGCGTAGGTGGCCGTCTTCTCCAATAGCTCTCCTTGCCTCTCCATAGCCCGCTGCAACTTTTCCATCTTCTCGCTGCTCTCCTTCACCAGCGCGCTATGCTCAGCTAGTGAAGCGAGCAGCGAGTTAACCTCCGGAAGGCTCTTGGGTGCTTCTGGCGGGGGTGTTGCCTTAATGGTCTCCTCTTTTGCCAACTCAGACCCAGACCCTCTCCCTTGTATAGCAGCCGCCGACGCTTCCTTCACCAGCTGGTACAGCCGTTCCACCGATTGAGTGATCCCAGCCTTCAGATCTGCTCTTAAATTGCGTGAGTCGCCAAGGTGCGACTTCGCGCGCAGAAGGCAATTGCGAGCTTCGGTCACACGATCGGTGGGTTTATTCGGCTGCAACTGGCTCGTTCCGGGTGACGACCCTGCTGGCTCAATAGAAGCTCGGCGCGCCACAGCCTTACTGTCCGGCTGAGATGTAGCGCGCCGCGTGCACCTATGGGATGCCGTCACGATCGGGGCTGCTTTCTTGGGTGAAAGCGCGGCTGCTGAAGAAAGGGGCTGAGATTCCGCCATCTTTCCATTTTCCCACTCACCAATGCTTCGCCTCACACTAGAGGCCTGAGTTGAAGCACTGGGAGGGGAGAATTCCCTCTCGAAGGTGATGGATAGTGCCGGGTTTGATGGAGAGACTTGGGGACCTTCGACGGTCTTTTTTGCAGGGGTCCTGGAGAGGAACATGGTGGAGGAGTAAAATCAAGAATAAATAAATACTTTAAAAAATGATAAAATAATAATTACTGTAAATAAAATTAAATTTTTTGAGCTTAGTCTAATGTACTGATCCCTGTAAAGGGGGGATCAGTAAGTCCTTAATATTAAATGTCAATTATAATTCCTCAAAAGAGGTGTCAATAATTTTAAAAACTAAACTAAAATTAAACTAAAGTCCTCAACAGAGGCTGCTGTTAAGGATCCAAGTATATATAACGGGTGGTCTCGTTATCCCCGGTTATATAAACGTGTAAAAGAAAATTTCCAAATTTCTCTTACTTTTGATAAGGGTGGGTAGGCGGGTGTAAAAATTTGCAAGTTTTAACGTTTCTTGCTGTCGGGTGTAAAATTTCCCTATGAAGGGTTCGTTTTTTGCGGTGCACACGCACAGCGGGCACGAAGTCCTATACTATGACGTAAACCCGGTCCGGATCGGACGTCGGGAACGGGAGTTATGGCCGAAAAATGGATGAAAAATTGATTTTTTATGAAAATTTCGAAAACAAATTTTGAAAATGGATCTAATTTGACTTTTCTGTTACAGGTATCCCGTAGAACGAGCGAATGCGCGTTAGTTGGCGTTTCCAGAACAGAGTTAGGTCAAATAGGAAGACTGTTATAAAATTTTTAAGTTTTGAATTAATTGAAAATTGGTTTTTCCTAAATAAATAGTTTTCTTTTGGAAAATTGTCAAATATTTTGTGATAATCGTATAGGGCTCACTGAGCCGCGTTCAAAAATGTACGACAGTTGTATGTTTGCTGTATGTAAAAGGTCTGAAATAATTAAAGTTCTCAAAAACAACGCTCTGGTAAGTAGATTTTTGAGTATACCTATATAGATCTATAGAACTATGAATTGAACGTTTTCGAGCTTCCCCGCGGAACCCTGCGAGACTCGCTGCTGGTTTTCTACTGGGAGAGAAACCTAAGCGTCCCGTACAGGAGATGATAAAAATTTTCGGGAATATTAGGGATAGCTCGTTAATATAGGGGTTGTTCTGAAGAGAATGTATGAAAATTTGCAAGTTTTAACGTTTCTTGCTGTCGGGTGTAAAATTTCCCTATGAAGGGTTCGTTTTTTGCGGTGCACACGCACAGCGGGCACGGAGTCCTATACTATGACGTAAACCCGGTCCGGATCGGACGTCGGGAACGGGAGTTATGGCCGAAAAATGGATGAAAAATTGATTTTTTATGAAAATTTCGAAAACAAATTTTGAAAATGGATCTAATTTGACTTTTCTGTTACAGGTATCCCGTAGAACGAGCGAATGCGCGTCCGTTGGCGTTTCCAGAACAGAGTTAGGTCAAGTAGGAAGACTGTTATAAAATTTTTAAGTTTTGAATAAATTGAAAATTGGTTTTTCCTAAGTAAAAAGTTTTCTTTTGGAAAATTGTCAAATATTTTGTGATAATCGTATAGGGCTCACTGAGCCGCGTTCAAAAATGTACGACAGTTGTATGTTTGCTGTATGTAAAAGGTCTGAAATAATTAAAGTTCTCAAAAACAACGCTCTGGTAAGTAGATTTTTGAGTATACCTATATAGATCTATAGAACTATGAATTGAACGTTTTCGAGCTTCCCCGCGGAACCCTGCGAGACTCGCTGCTGGTTTTCTACTGGGAGACAAACCTAAGCGTCCCGTACAGGAGATGATAAAAATTTTCGGGAATATTAGGGATAGCTCGTTAATATAGGGGTTGTTCTGAAGAGAATGTATGAAAATTTGCAAGTTTTAACGTTTCTTGCTGTCGGGTGTAAAATTTCCCTATGAAGGGTTCGTTTTTTGCGGTGCACACGCACAGCGGGCACGGAGTCCTATACTATGACGTAAACCCGGTCCGGATCGGACGTCGGGAACGGGAGTTATGGCCGAAAAATGGATGAAAAATTGATTTTTTATGAAAATTTCGAAAACAAATTTTGAAAATGGATCTAATTTGACTTTTCTGTTACAGGTATCCCGTAGAACGAGCGAATGCGCGTTAGTTGGCGTTTCCAGAACAGAGTTAGGTCAAATAGGAAGACTGTTATAAAATTTTTAAGTTTTGAATTAATTGAAAATTGGTTTTTCCTAAATAAATAGTTTTCTTTTGGAAAATTGTCAAATATTTTGTGATAATCGTATAGGGCTCACTGAGCCGCGTTCAAAAATGTACGACAGTTGTATGTTTGCTGTATGTAAAAGGTCTGAAATAATTGGGTTAGGTTAGGTTAGGTTAGGTTAGGTTAGGTTAGGTTAGGTTAGGTTAGGTTAGGTTAGGTTAGGTTAGGTTAGGTTAGGTTAGGTTAGGTTAGGTTTTTTTTTTTTTTTTTTTTTTAAACAAATTGTCCTCTGACTTTATCAGAGACCTTCCTTTGCGATTTAATTTAATGTATATTATCTTAATATTACTTATACGAGTCTTACTGACTGTTAACATATTTATTTAATTTCTTATTTTATATTGTAAGAAGTCCATTTCAGCTTCGGAGTACAGAGACTGGTAGAATTTTAGTACTGACTTATAAAATACGATTTTTTTTTTTTTTTTTTTTTTTTTTTTTTTTTTTTTTTTAATTCTATGTTTAACTAAGATACTTAAATTATATACTTATTATATATTAAAGTATCTTACTTTACTTACACCTTATTCCTATTTATAACTATTGATCCTATAACGCTACAATATTCTAAGAAAATCCTTCTTTTCTTTCCTCTCATTATAATTGGCAAGTTTTCCGCTGTCAGTTTTGAGTCCAGTTTTTGCTCCACCTCATACCGAGCCCTTGCCGTAATTGGACACTCAAGTAAAACATGGAGGATGGTTTCGTCTTTACCCGGCTCACAGGCGCACGCTGCATTCTCCTTACACCTAAATCGCTTCAGGTATGAAGAGAACCCACCGTGCCCCGTTAGAATTTGTGTGATTATTCCCGTGTGGGTCATTTTTCGCACTATATTGTACGCCGCAATCGCGTCAGGGAAAAACAGTTTTGTGCCAGAGGCTGTTTCCCCCGACTTATATCGCCCGTTCCATTCGTCCAGCGACCTCATACGGATTTGTCGCTTGACGAATGAAACGGGACACAGATCATAGTCCGGCTTCTTCTTCAACCCCAGGGCGGCTTCCTTGGCGAGTTGGTCTGCTCGCTCGTTTCCCTCAAAACCCACGTGGGCCTTAATCCAGAACAAGGACACCCTCTTGTTCTGGAGCTTACAGCGGCGTAAGGTGTCTCTAGTTTCCACTGCCAGGGGATGAGGGGAACTTACATTGACCACTGACTGGAGAGCCGCCATAGAGTCGCTGAAGATGCCGAATGTGCTTCCTCTGTTTTTGAGTGCTTCACCAGTCGCTCTTTGCAGGGCCAGTAGCTCAGCCTGATAGACGGTGCAGTAAGACGGCAAAGCAAGCTTGAGGGCCTTTACTTCGGTGGCGCCATCCCATAATGATAGCGCCGCCCCGACTTTGCCCTCAATCTTGCTGCCGTCTGTGAAAATACGCACATTGAAGTCACTGTGGTTTCTATATTGTTCCTCGTCCATCAGGCTGCCGAAGCCCAGATTTGCTTGCTCTGCAGGGTGTGGGGCTTCTATCGCTGGAGCCATCCGCTCAATCTCCCTGTCCCCGAGCATGGGCTGAGAGACTCCCCTCTTGGCCTCATACAACATAGCCGCTTCACGGATGCGGAGATCGAGTGGGAGTATCCCAGCCAGTAATAGAGCCGAGTTCAGGGACACTGTGCGGTAGGCTTTACACAACTTCTGCGCGAAACCTCTCTGGACCACATTTAGTTGCTTTATGACCCCTATCTTTTTTGCGGCTGGTGCCCACGCGCTTGCGGCATACAAGAGCGTTGGCTCGACCACTGCTGTATAAATAGTACGGATCACTTCCGGGCTCAGTCCCCAGCTGATTCGTGCTGCCCTAGCCAACTGTTTGTACATAGCTATCGCCTTTTTACAGGCGACAGCTATGTGTTTATTGAAAGTCAGCTTATCGTCGATAGTGAGGCCCAGGATTTTCACATCTTGGGATATTCCAATGTCGACCCCTCCCATGCTCAAGCGTGGCGCATCATATTTCAGTTTTCTTGTCAGCACCATCGCACACGTTTTGTGGGGCGCGAATTTTAACTTATTTCTGACACCCCACGCTCGAACATGTTCAAGAGCGGCATTGGCCTGCCCTTCGATTTCTACTGCCGATTCGCCATCAACAACCAAGACGACGTCATCGGCGAAAGCTTGGCAGTAGTAGCCTCTAATCTCAAGCTCCTTCAAAAGTGGGTCCAGCACCAAGTTCCAGAAGGTGGGACCTCCGATGGAACCCTGGACGCAGCCCTTGCTAGTTGACCTTCTGCTCTCTACTCCGGCGTACCTCACGTTGACCCTCCTGTCACTGAGATAGCTGCTAACTACTCGTCTCAAATTTACTGGGCACTTTTCCTCAGCCAACCGTACTTTGATGGCGGGCCACCAAGCATTGTCGAAGGCTCCCTCTATATCCAATGACACAAGCGTGACGATCTTTTTTTGTGCCATTTTTGCGCGGATGTGCTGCATGAGAGTATAGAGGGAGTCCTCGGTACTTTTTTGGGGCATAAAGCCGTATTGGCGAGTACTGATCCTAGGGAGCAAATAGAATTTGAGACGAGCAACCAGCATCCTCTCGTACACTTTCCCTAAGACAGGCAAGAGCCCAATCGGCCTGTACGACTTCGGCACGGTGTAAGAATCTTTGCCTGGCTTCTTCAGCACAACCACCGTTGCTTCCTTCCAGGCCTTCGGGAAGTGGTGGTATGCCAGGCATTTGTTGAGCAGTGACAGGAAGAAACCAGGGTTACATCGCACGGCCTGAGAGCAGATGTCGGCAGTGAAGCCATCCGCTCCCGGAGCCTTTTTGGGATCGAACGACGCCATGGACCTATCGAGCTCGCTTTGGGTAAACGGTGGGTCATGCTGTTCATCATGACTCCACTCGTTTACCATTTCTGCCAGTTGTCGCGTTTGGCGATGGTCCATGTCGTCGTCCTCCCCACGGTCCTCGGGGTAGAACGTCTCGGCCAACAGGCTAGCTGAGTTTATTGCGTCCAGTGTTTGTCCCCCCCTCTGAAGGGGCAGATCCTCCTCCCTTTTTGAAATCCTTCCCATCACTCTATATATTCCTTGCCAGACCCCTTCTCTGTCTTGTTTTGTGCAAAATTCCTTCCAGCTCTCCTCTATAGCCCTACTTACAGCTGACTCATATTTTTCTTTTTCTTGCAGGTACAGTCCAACCACCATCTCTCTTCTCACCGGCGCTGCGTTCCTGATCCTGCGCTTCCTGGTGGCGACCAGCTTCTTCATCTTTGCAAGCTCCTCGGACCACCACGGCATGGTAAGTGTTTCTTTTATGTTTTTTATTGGAATTGTGTGTGTGCATGTATCAGTTATGGCTTGATTATAAGTGTTAATTGTTTGTTCTATTTGTTCTATGTTATTTATGTTGGCTAGTGTCGTAATTGTTAGATTTTTGTCTGACATAATTTGAGACAGTTTCTCATGAAACCGTCTCCAATCAGCCTTTTTTGTGTTATATTTTCTCGTGGTGCGCTTAATATGTATACCTTTTGATTTAGTTAATTGAATGCCAAAAGTGATGCCGTTATGGTCGGAACTCGTAAGATCCTCCAATACTCGCCAGCCGTCCACCTGGCCCAGCATGTCCGCCGAACAGGCCGTTACGTCCACGTGGCTACTGTACCTTATACCCCCTCTTACGGTGTCAAAAGTTGGGATATTACCGGTATTTAGAATTTGCAGACCCATTTCGCCCAGTGCCCCGCTCACCTGCTCCCCTCTAAGGTCTTCGCTGTTGCTACCCCACCAAGGACTCTTCGCGTTAACATCTCCTCCTACGACCAGCCCGTAAGAGCCCAATTCTCGCTCTATTCGTTCTAGATGCTCCAGGTATGGCCGTAACGGTTTGTCGGGTTCGAAGTAGAAGGACACCAGTGTGATCGTCCAGGCTCTGGTTCGGACTCCCACCACAACGATGTTGTTTGTGGTGAGTTGCGGGTACTGTAATATGTCCAAATCTTGGTCAAGGACTGCAATTGCCGCCTTTACAGTCCCTTCTCCTCCCTCAGAGCTCTGGAAGACCCTTACACCCCGGTAGTCCTTCATTCTCCTTACCCCACCCACATAGGGCTCCTGGAGCAATGCTAAGGCGACTTTCTGTTTTTCTGCTTCTAGCAGCAGCTCATTTGTGGCTAGCTGACTCCGTTGCAGGTTGGCCTGAAATATTTTATACTCTGGGGTAGCCGCAGGGGTAACCTCAGCAATACGCTACCGACAGGCGCGCCAAAGCATCCCATTTAACGCGAATAGGGCACTCGCTGTCGAAAGCATTGTGGTCGGTCTTTGTCAATTTTGCCAACAGGCAGTTTCGGCAGTTCGGCACGCCAGCCGCCAGCCGTGAGGGGCAGTCCGCCTGCAGGTGGGGATCACCACAATGAACACAAAGGTCTGCGGGTTCAGTGCATAGTTTCCGGCTGTGGCCGTAGCGCAGACAGCGAGTGCACTGAATCAACGGAGACTGATCCATTACACGCACCCTCTGCAGGTCAATATGCAGTCGACCCGCAGCCGTTAGCCTCTGCCATAACGATGGAGACACCTGCAGGATGATATGGCATATGTGCGTGTTCCTCGTCCTGCGACGGTACTTGACTGCAGCCCTTACATCTTCCGCAGGAATGTCCCCTATTAGGTGGCTGTTCTGGCGCTTCAGGGCCTCAATTATTTCCTCGTCTGAGTGGCAAGAGAGCACGTCTTTGATAATAACGAGTGGGTCTTTATTTTTGACCTCTTCCACCACGAGGTTGCCCACCCTTTTTATCCTCTCTGTCACCTTTTCCATCTCTTCCCGGGATCTAAAACCGACCACGACCTTCTGATCCCTCGCCTTCCTCAGCCGCTCAACCCTTGTACCTTCCCTTCTAGCATCGACCGCCGTTCTCAGCTTCTCAATAACCTCTTCACCGGTGTCTTTATCATCCACAGATGATACGACCACCGAGTGAAGAGGCTCTTTGACTTGTTGCCTTGAGCCGGCGGCGACATCAGCAAAGGTCGGCCCGTGGCCAGCTACATAGCGAGGAGTCTGCTTGAGCTGCTCCGACAGAGCTCGCGTGTGCTGCTGGCATTCCTCCAACGCCAGTTTGTGCTGTTGGAGATTTTCTATAAGCTGATTCACGAGCTCTGTTGGAACATCTGTTGATTGCGTCGGGGTTTTTTGAGTATCACTATGGATAGGTTGGCGGGTCAGTTCAGTCCCTTGTGTAATTTCAGGCGCATCTGGAAGTCTCCTTCGCTCCAACTCCTTGACAATTTCATAGAGCCGATTTATTGCCCCAAGTACCTCTGTTTTAATTTCGGTTTTAAGATTGCGGGAGTTGCCCAAGTGAAGCTTGGCCTTACTTAGGCAAGCTCTCGCTTCCACTGTGAGGTTGGGGTATTTATTTTCAGGCTTCCTATCAGGTGCTGCAGCGTCAGTAGAGGCCCGCCGCGTCCCCAGGGAGCCAGAGATTTTCTGAGTGGTGGGAAGTGTGGCGCCAGGTTTTGGGCTGGCCGGAGATTTAGCTTGGGGTTCTGCTCTCCCGGCCTCCCACTCTCCAATACTTCGCCTCACGCTTGGAAGCGAACTCCCAACCCGCTCTGAAGATCGCGGCGAGCCACCAGAGCCCTGTGAGCTCACGTCCTTCTTTGCCGGAGTGCGGAACATGTTAGAGTATTAGTAGAGTCAGAGGACAACTGTACCGAATACACCGAGTTCCTGTACAGGGGGAACAAACTGAGCCAAAACACTATAAAACTGATTCCTGTAAAGAGGGGATCAGTAGTCGTATAAAACCAAAGTTTTCCCTAAATAGAGAGGTCAACGTCTAATAAAAACTCAATAGAGACTGCCGTCCAGTAATTAAATATATTTATTTAATCGTCTTGTTACCCCCCGTCATATAAACGTATAAAAAAAAATCTCCCAAATTACTGTTATTTTCGATAAGGATGGGCGGGCGGGCGTAAAAATTTGCAATTTTTAACGTTTTTCACTGTCGGGTGTAAAATTTCCCTATGAAGGGTTCGTTTTTTGCGGTGCACACGCACAGCGGGCACGGAGTCCTATACTATGACGTAAACCCGGTCCGGATCGGACGTCGGGAACGGGAGTTATGGCCGAAAAATGGATGAAAAATTGATTTTTTATGAAAATTTCGAAAACAAATTTTGAAAATGGACCTAATTTGACTTTTCTGTTACAAGTATCCCGTAGAACGAGCGAATGCGCGTCCGTTGGCGTTTCCAGAACAGAGTTAGGTCAAATAGGAAGACTGTTATAAAATTTTTAAGTTTTGAATAAATTGAAAATTGGTTTTTCCTAAGTAAAAAGTTTTCTTTTGGAAAATTGTCAAATATTTTGTGGTAATCGTATAGGGCTCACTGAGCCGCGTTCAAAAATGTACGACAGTTGTATGTTTGCTGTATGTAAAAGGTCTGAAGTAATTAAAGTTCTCAAAAACAACGCTCTGGTAAGTAGATTTTTGGTTATACCTATATAGATCTATAGGACTATGAATTTAACGTTTTCGAGCTTTCCCGCAGAACCCTGCGAGACTCGCTGCTGGTTTTCTACTGGGAGACAAACCTAAGCGTCCCGTACAGGAGATGATAAAGATTTTCGGGAATATTAGGGATAGCTCGTTAATATAGGGGTTGTTCTAAAGAGAATGTATGAAAAATTGCAAGTTTTAACGTTTTAAACCGTCGGGTGTAAAATTTCCCTATGAAGGGTTCGTTTTTTGCGGTGCACACGCACAGCGGGCACGGAGTCCTATACTATGACGTAAACCCGGTCCGGATCGGACGTCGGGAACGGGAGTTATGGCCGAAAAATGGATGAAAAATTGATTTTTTATGAAAATTTCGAAAACAAATTTTGAAAATGGACCTAATTTGACTTTTCTGTTACAAGTATCCCGTAGAACGAGCGAATACGCGTCCGTTGGCGTTTCCAGAACAGAGTTAGGTCAAATAGGAAGACTGTTATAAAATTTTTAAGTTTTGAATAAATTGAAAATTGGTTTTTCCTAAGTAAAAAGTTTTCTTTTGGAAAATTGTCAAATATTTTGTGGTAATCGTATAGGGCTCACTGAGCCGCGTTCAAAAATGTACGACAGTTGTATGTTTGCTGTATGTAAAAGGTCTGAAGTAATTGGGTTAGGTTAGGTTAGGTTAGGTTAGGTTAGGTTAGGTTAGGTTAGGTTAGGTTAGGTTAGGTTAGGTTAGGTTAGGTTAGGTTAGGTTAGGTTAGGTTTTTTTTTTTTTTTTTTTTATTAATTTGCGAAAGGTCCTCTGCTACACAGGTGTTGCAGAGATCTTATTAGGCTGTAGATAAATTTATATGTAACTGTTCTAAATTTGTGAATATAATAAAATATAATTGTAAGTAAAGAATTCGGTAATTAATAAATATTAGGACTTCGAATTTAGGGTTTTAGTTGTATTTATCAGTTAATTTTTATTTCTTTTGTTTACAGATTTGACGATTTTAATAATAAACTCTGTAAATTCGCTTCTATTTTTATTATTTGCGATTATTTTGCTAAGCGTTTCTTTTATAATTTTTTCGCCGATCCTTATTTCGAGGTCATTTCTAGGGAGGGCGTATATGGGGCACTCCGTCAGAAGATGGAGGACAGTTTCCTGTTGGTCCGGTTCACAGGCGCACGCCGGGCTCTCCTTACACTTGAAGCGAGTCAGGTATTCGGAGAACCCGCCGTGTCCTGTAAGGGCTTGGGTCAGCTCGTTTGTCATCTCCATCCTTCGCACCATCCTGTACGCAGCGACAGCAGAAGGAAAGAACATCTTCGTTGTGGCCGCCGTTTCTCCATTACAATATCTTCGGTTCCATTCGTCCAGCGTTTCCATACGGATCATACGCTTGACGAATGAAACCGGGCATTTGTTGTAGTCGGGTTGCCGCTTCGACTTCAGGGCAGCTTCCTTCGCGAGCGAGTCGGCTCTCTCGTTACCCTCCAGCCCCGCATGAGCTTTAACCCAGAACAGGGAGACGCTCTTGTTTTGGGTACTGCTGCGGCGGATGGCGGCCCTTGCCTCCACTGCGAGGGCGTGGAGGGCTCCGGGGTTCACAACTGCTTGGAGAGCTGCCATGGAGTCGCTGTAAATAGCGAACGCCGTCTCGGTCCTTCGGAGGACTTCCTTCGCCGCTTTGCAGAGGGCGAGAAGCTCGGCCTGGTAGACGGTACTGTAAGACGGCAAAGCAAGCTTGAGGGCCTTTACCTCCGCCTGGTCGATCCACACTGACACTGCGGCTCCGACCTTGCCCTCAATTTTGCTGCCGTCTGTGAAGATACGCACCGCGAAATTGCGGTGCTCGTTGTACTGTTCCTCGTCTACCAAGTGTCGCAGTGCAATGGCCCTCTGCTCAGCCGGATGTGGCATCTCTAATGCCGAGACCACACGCTCGATCTCCCGGTCACCTATAGCTGGATGTGGTACCCCCCTCTTGGCCTCGTAGAGCGAAGCTGCTTCCTGAATTCGAAGATCAAGAGGGAGTATTCCAGCCAGCACCAGTGCTGAGTTGAGAGAGACCGTGCGGTAGGCTCGGCATAGTTTCTGCGCGAAGCTCCTCTGGACGGCGTTCAGCTTCTTTTGCACCCCGACTTTCTTAGTGGCCGGCGACCACGCGCTCGCTGCGTACATGATGATGGGCTCCACTGCAGCCGTGTAGATGCAGCGGATAACCTCTGGATGAAGACCCCAACTGACCCTAGCAGCCCGCGATAGTTGTTTATAAATTCCGACAGCTCGGGAACAAACGTTTGCGACGTGAGCGTTAAAAGTCAACTTGTGGTCGATGGTGAGACCGAGCAACTTGATTTCGTCCGACATGCCAATGTCTACCCCGTCCATCCTGAGACATGGGGTGTCATGCTTCAGTTTGCGCGTAACAAGCATGGCTTTCGTCTTATGAGGCGCAAACCGAAGCTTATCTGTGACACCCCACGTTCGCACATACTCGAGGGCGGCATTGGCATCCCTCTGGACTTCAAGAGCTGTCTCTCCATCGAACACAAGGACAAGGTTAGGTTTTTTTTTTTTTTTTTTTTTATGAGAGTGGCAGGAGTGGGAAATCCATCATGGACGACCAGACTGCTCCTCAATGAAAAAAAACAATCTAGGCAGTGCCGGACTCCTACCGGCTAAAACCACACTCCTGCCATGCGAAAGGCCCCTGCCATTCTGGTTTCGCAGGGATTTTATATGGGCTGTAGATTTATTTTCTTTGATTGTATTTTTATAGAATTATTGATTTGATGAAATAATAAATACTGGCGTTGTTCGTTTCACAAAATGTCGATTAAAAGTCATGATTCAGGTTTGTTTGCCAAAATGAATAATATATAAATAATAAAATGTTCATACAAATCGTAGTTCGGATTTAGTCGTTAAAATTTTCAATCAATAATTTAGTTACAATTTTAATTAAAATAATATTCGGTAATAAATAGATTAAAATATAGTTAATTTCACTATAAATTGGGAGATAAAATTTAAGTTTTGGGTTTGTTTCGGGAATAATGGTCAAGTTTTGTTTCTCTTATTTGCTGACACCACGATTTTAGTAACAAACTCTATAAATGGCTTCCTATAATTTTGGTTTGATAAAAATGCGCTGAGGTTTTCTCTTTTTACCTTATCTCCAAACTTTGCTTCAATTTCAAATCTTTGGGGGCCATATACCGGACAATCCGCCAGGAGGTGGAGGACTGTCTCCTGCGTGTCGGGGTCACAGACGCACGCCGGGTTCTCCTTGCACTTGAAGCGAGTCAGGTATTCGGAGAACCCGCCGTGTCCTGTTAGGGCTTGGGTCAGTTCTTTGGTCATCTCCATCCTTCGCACCGTCCTGTACGCAGCGACAGCAGAGGGAAAGAACATCTTCGTTGTGGCCGCCGTTTCTCCATTACAATATCTCCGGTTCCATTCGTCCAGCGTTTCCATACGGATCATACGCTTGACGAATGAAACCGGGCATTTGTCGTAGTCGGGTTGCCGCTTAGACTTCAGGGCAGCCCCCTTCGCGAGTGAGTCGGCTCTCTCGTTACCCTCCAGCCCCGCATGGGCTTTAACCCAGAACAATGAGACGCTCTTGTTCTGGGTACTGCTGCAGCGGATGGCGGCCCTTGCTTCCACAGCGAGGGCGTGAAGGGCTCCAGGGTTTACGACTGCTTGGAGAGCTGCCATGGAGTCGCTGTAAATAGCGAACGCCGTCTCGGTCCTTTGGAGGACTTCCTTCGCCGCTTTGCAAAGGGCGAGAAGCTCGGCCTGGTAGACGGTACAATAAGACGGCAAAGCAAGCTTGAGAGCCTTTACCTCTGCCTGGTCGGTCCACACTGACACTGCGGCTCCGACCTTGCCCTCAATTTTGCTGCCGTCTGTGAAAATACGCACCGCAAAATTGCGGTGCTCGTTGTATTGATCCTCGTCTACCAGGCGTCGCAGTGCAATGGCCCTCTGCTCAGCCGGATGTGGGATTTCTAGTGCCGAGACCACACGCTCGATCTCCCGGTCACCTAGAGCTGGATGTGGTACCCCCCTCTTGGCCTCGTAGAGCGAGGCCGCTTCCTGAATACGAAGATCAAGAGGGAGTATCCCAGCCAGCACCAGTGCTGAGTTTAGAGAGACCGTGCGGTAGGCCCGGCACAGTTTCTGCGCGAAGCTCCTCTGGACGGCGTTCAACTTCTTTTGCACCCCGACTTTCTTAGCGGCCGGCGACCACGCGCTCGCTGCGTACATGACGATGGGCTCCACTGCAGCCGTATAGATGCAGCGGATAACCTCTGGATGGAGACCCCAACTGACCCTAGCAGCCCGCGACAGCTGCTTGTAGATGCCGACGGCTCGAGAACAGACGTTTGCGACGTGGGTGTTGAAAGTCAGCTTGTGGTCGATGGTGAGACCAAGCAACCTGATTTGGTCCGACATGCCAATGTCCACCCCGCCCATCTTGAGACGTGGGGTGTCATGCTTCAGTTTGCGCGTAACCAGCATTGCTTTTGTCTTATGTGGCGCAAACCGAAGTTTATTTGTGACACCCCACGCTCGCACGTACTCTAGGGCGACATTGGCATCCCTCTGGACTTCAAGTGCTGTCTTCCCATCGAACACAAGGACAATATCGTCAGCAAACGCCTGGCAATAGAACCCCATTGCCTCTAGAGCTTTTATAAGAGGATCTAGCACAAGGTTCCAAAAAATGGGACCACCGATAGACCCCTGGACGCATCCCTTCTCGGTCCTGGATTCGTACTCCACTCCCGCGTACCTGACCTTCACCACCCTCTCGGACAAGTAGCTGTCTATGACCCGTCTCAAGTTTATAGGACACTTTTCCTCAGCCAGACGGACTCGTATAGCCGGCCACCATGCGCTATCGAAGGCCCCCTCTATATCCAGGGACACGATCGTGACAAGCCTCTTTGCGTTGAGTCTGCCACGAACGTGCCCCATTAGCGTATAGAGAGAGTCTTCGGTGCTTCGCTGGGGCATGAAGCCGTACTGGCGAGTACTCATCCTTGGCAACAGATAAAACTTGAGTCGGGCTACGATCAACTTTTCATATACCTTGCCGAGGACAGGCAAAAGCCCAATCGGCCTGTATGATTTTGGGGTGGTGTAGTCGTCTTTAGCGGGCTTGCGGAGCACGATGACGGTTGCCTTTTTCCAGGATCGCGGAAAGTATCCATGCGCCAGGCACTTGTTTACCAAGCGCAGAACTAGGTCTGGGTCTTGACGGATCGTATGGCCCCATATGTCCGCCGTCAGACCGTCGGAACCGGGGGCTTTTTTGGGATTAAACGAGGAGACTGCTCGCTCCAGCTCGTCGAGTGTGAAGGGAGGGTCCAAAGGTTCAACTTCGTTCCCCCCGTTCACCTCTTCCGCTCGTTTCCGCATCCTTTTGTGCTCCTCGTTATCCTCCTCCGAACGGTCCTCCGGGTAGAATGTCTGTGCCAGATACCTCGCCGAGGCCTCTGGGTCTAGGGTTCTGCCATCCTTTACCATCGGCAAATCTTCCCCCCTCTTCTCCGTCCTACGGATTACCCGGTATATGCCCTCCCACAGGCCTTCCCTATCTTGTTTCTCGCAGAACCCCTTCCAGCTCTCGACCTTTGCTTGGACCACTGCACGCTCGTACTCTTCTTTCTGTTTCAGGTACTCCTCAACAACCCTTGGTCTTCGGACTGGCGCTGCACAGCGAATCCTCCGCTTCTTGGTGACCACTTGCCTCTTCAGGCTGGCAAGTTCATCAGACCACCACGGCACGGTTAATCTCTCTTCACTCTTCTTCTTAGGTATCACGGATGTACAAGCCTCTTGCACTGCTGTCGTAAGTCCCTCGACTACCAGGTCTATTTTGTCCCTGCTGTCGATTTCATCGAACAGGCTTACGGTGTTTTTTGCTTGCATAATTTGGCGCAGTTTCTTACGAAACTGCGCCCAATTTGCTTTTTTGGTATAGTAGATCCTGGTAGTCCGGTTAACCGTGATACCCACAGACCTTGCGAGATGAACGCTGAACTCAATGCCGTTGTGGTCTGACCCCGTCAGGTCATCGACGACCCGCCAGCCGTCGGTCACCGTCAGCATGTCCGCCGTGCAGGTTGTGACGTCGACGCAGCTCGTGTAACGCCTGTTACCACGAACTACGTCGAAGGTTGGAGTTTCCCCTCTGTTTAATATCTGTAATCCAAGCTGGTCGATAGCCCCCAGCATCTCGTCGCCTCTGCTATTGGTCTCGCTGCTGCCCCACCAGACACTCCAGGCATTGGCGTCTCCTCCTATGATTAACCTATGCGGGCCGGTCTCGCTTTCCACCTTTCTGAGGCTGTCCAGGTATGGCCCTAAGGGCTGATCTGGTTCGAAATAGAACGAGACCAGAGTTAGTCTCCAGGCACCGGTTAGGATCCCCACCACGACAATGTTGTTCGTGGTGAGTTCTGGGTACTGTCTCACGGTTAGCTTTGGATCAAAGACGGCTATAGCCGCTTTGACAGTCCCTTCTCCTTGACCGGTACTCTGGAAAATTCGGACTCCCCTGGTCACGCTCATCCTCTTCGCGCTGCCCACGTAGGGCTCCTGGATCAGCGCTGCGGTGGCTTTGCGCTGTTCGGCCTCAAGCATAAGCTCTTCGGTTGCCAATTTCTTCCTTTGGAGATTCGCCTGGAGTATCTTGTGTGGCATTGCGTTCACTGGGACCACCTTAGCAGTAGGCAACGGATGCGCGTGCCAATCGGTCCCACCTGGCCCGAACAGGACACTCAGGGTCAAACGCGTTGTGATCAGTTCTCCCCATCTTCGTCTTTACACAGTTTGGGCACTTTGGTGTTTCCGCCTTTAGCCACTGGTCACATTCCGGTCGAAGGTGTGGGCCCCCGCAATGACTGCATAAGTCGGCAGGTTCTTTACAGAGCCGCCGGCTATGCCCGTAACCCAAACACCTGGTGCACTGAACCAGTGGCGACTGGTCATCGACGAAGACGGTCTGGAGATCTATACGCGCTTTTCCCTTCTCGAGCATCCTGTTCCAAATAATAGGGGACGTGCTGACAATTACATTATTTGTTTGGGGGTTCCGCGCATTTCTCTTAAATTTTATTGCCATTCGATCCTCCCCGCTGTCGAGGCCGCGAAAAACATCCCGGTTCTGATTTCGCAACGCTTCCAAAAGCTCCTCGTCAGAGTGAATGCGGAGAACGCCACGGAATACCAACAGTGGGTCTTTGTTCTTTACATCCTCGACAACGAGGTGGTCGCCTGAGTTCTTTATTCTTTCTTTTACTCTATTTCTATCTTCCGCTGACCTACAGCCCATGATAATTTTCCGGTCTTTAGCCATTCTTACTCTCTCTATATCTACTCCTCCTTCTCTGGCTTTAACTGCCTGTCTTATCATCTTAATGACATCCTCCCCTGAGTCCCCCTCATCTTTGGACGTCACCACTATGGAGTGCAGCGCGGTCCTTCCTGGGGTCTGCCTTTTCGGTGGACCCGCTGCTACACTCGCATAGGTGGCCGTCTTCTCTAGTTGGTCCCTCTGCCTATCCATCGCCTCCTGAAGCCTCTCCATCTTCTCGTTGCTCTCCTTCACCAGCGCGCTATGCTCCGCTAGTGAAGTGAGCAACGAATTGACCTGCGGAAGGGGTGCTTCTGGCGGAGTTATTGCTAACACCTCAGCCCCCTTCGCTTTTATTGCAGCTGCTGCTTCTTCTTTAACCAGCTGGTACAACCGTTCCACCGATTGGGTGATCCCGGCTCTCAGATCTGCCCTCAAATTGCGTGAGTCGCCAAGGTGCGACTTCGCGCGCAGAAGGCAGTTGCGAGCCTCGGTCACCCGATCAGTGGGTTTGCTCGGCTGCAGCTGGCTCGTACCCGGTGACGCACCCAGCGTCTCAGTGGAAGTTCGGCGCGCTACTACCTTGCTGTCCGGCTGAGACGTGGCACGCTTTGTGGACTTTTGGGCGGCCGTCACGGGTGGGGCTGTCTTCTTGGGTGAGTGCGTGGCGGCTGATGGAAGGGGCTGAGATTCCGCCATCTTTGCATTTTCCCACTCACCAATACTTCGCCTCACACTAGAGGCTTGAGTTGAAGCACTGGGAGGGGAGATTTCCCTCTCGAAGGTTATGGAGAGAGAACTCGAACTCGATGGAGAGACATGGGGAC